>BSWB01000004.1:143611159-153611159 GCA_033239125.1 Fagopyrum homotropicum
ACGGCGTTCAAAACGAAGTATGGACTCTATGAATGGCTTGTCATGCCTTTTGGCCTCTCCAACGCCCCGTCCACCTTCATGCGCCTCATGAACCACGTCTTGCGCCGATTCTTGGGTACATTCGTTGTTGTTTATTTTGATGATATTTTGGTGTTTAGTACGTCTTTGGAGGATCACATCGGGCACCTTCGCCAAGTGCTCGAGTGCCTTAGACAAGAGCAATTGTATGTCAACTTTGACAAATGCGTCTTTTGCTCGGACACCACTATCTTTCTTGGCTATGTCGTGTCTAAGGACGGACTCCGAGTAGACGAATCTAAAGTTCGTGCTATTCGGGAGTGGCCTACTCCTACTACGGTCACCATGGTCCGAGCCTTTCTCGGCTTAGCGGGTTTCTACCGCCGCTTTGTCAAGGACTTTAGCACGGTAGCGGCACCGCTCCATGAGCTCACTACCAAGGGTGTCACGTTTGAGTGGCGTGATGTCCATGCTCGAGCGTTTGATGCGCTCAAAGACCGTCTTTGTAATGCACCATTACTCCAACTCCCAAACTTTTCGAAAACCTTCGAGGTGGAGTGTGATGCATCAAATGTGGGCATTGGAGGAGTTCTCTTACAAGAGAATCGTCCAATTGCCTACTTCAGTGAAAAACTGTCCGGTCCTTCGCTCAACTACCCTACATATGACAAGGAACTATATGCTCTAGTTCGTTGTCTTAAGACATGGCAACATTACTTGTGGCCGAAGGAGTTCGTGATTCATTCGGATCATGCGGCTCTTTCGTATCTCAAGAGTCAAACAAATCTCAGTCGGCGCCATGCTAGTTGGGTAGAGTTTTTAGAGACCTTTCCTTATGTCATTCGGCATAAGAAAGGCAAAGAGAATGTGGTCGCCGATGCCCTTTCTCGCCGCTATGCCCTCCTTGTGTATATGGATGCCAAGATACATGGCTTTGCTCTTATCAAAGAGTTATATGCCACGGATCTTGACTTCAAGGACATATGGGCACAATGCCTCGACCTCCGAGAGCACGAGTCTTTCTTTATTAACGATGGCTATCTTTTTCGAGCGGGAAAACTTTGTATTCCGCGCTCATCTATACGCCATTTGTTGGTCAAGGAAGCTCATGAGGGCCGTGGTCATTTCGGTGCTACCAAGACCCTTTCCGCTCTCCAAGAGCATTTCTTTTGGCCCCGGATGCGTATGCATGTGACACGGTT
Organism: Fagopyrum homotropicum; assembly: GCA_033239125.1. Lineage (NCBI taxonomy): Eukaryota > Viridiplantae > Streptophyta > Magnoliopsida > Caryophyllales > Polygonaceae > Fagopyrum > Fagopyrum homotropicum. Next base: position 143,612,380 of record BSWB01000004.1, read on the forward strand.
TTGTAAGGGTTGCATCACATGTCATCATGCCAAGTCGCGCCAAGGTCCGGATGGGATGTATTCTCCTTTGCCTATACCAATGGGACCTTGGGAGGATCTATCCATGGACTTTGTGGTCGGGTTGCCTATGTCAAAACGAGGCAAAGACTCCATTTTCGTGGTAGTCGATCGTTTCTCCAAAATGGCTCATTTCATCGCATGTAAAAGCACCCTAAATGCTAGTGAAGTTGCCACCTTGTTCTTTGATAATGTGGTGCGTTTACATGGGATACCACGTTCCATCGTTAGTGATCGGGACGTGAAATTCGTAAGTCATTTTTGGAGAACGTTGTGTAGAAAGTAAGTCCTCCCACCTACGTGGGTTGGTCCTAGTGGTGGCTCTAAGTAGAGCACCAAGAGTCCGATTGGTCACCTCCGTTTGACCATCGGTTTGGGGGTGATAACTGCTTGAAAACAACAAGTTGGTTCCAAGTTTTCCCCACAACGTTCTCCAAAAATGACTTACGAATTTCACGTCCCGATCACTAACGATGGAACGTGGTATCCCATGTAAACGCACCACATTATCAAAGAACAAGGTGGCAACTTCACTAGCATTTAGGGTGCTTTTACATGCGATGAAATGAGCCATTTTGGAGAAACGATCGACTACCACGAAAATGGAGTCTTTGCCTCGTTTTGACATAGGCAACCCGACCACAAAGTCCATGGATAGATCCTCCTAAGGTCCCATTGGTATAGGCAAAGGAGAATACATCCCATCCGGACCTTGGCGCGACTTGGCATGATGACATGTGATGCAACCCTTACAAAACCGTGTCACATGCATACGCATCCGGGGCCAAAAGAAATGCTCTTGGAGAGCGGAAAGGGTCTTGGTAGCACCGAAATGACCACGGCCCTCATGAGCTTCCTTGACCAACAAATGGCGTATAGATGAGCGCGGAATACAAAGTTTTCCCGCTCGAAAAAGATAGCCATCGTTAATAAAGAAAGACTCGTGCTCTCGGAGGTCGAGGCATTGTGCCCATATGTCCTTGAAGTCAAGATCCGTGGCATATAACTCTTTGATAAGAGCAAAGCCATGTATCTTGGCATCCATATACACAAGGAGGGCATAGCGGCGAGAAAGGGCATCGGCGACCACATTCTCTTTGCCTTTCTTATGCCGAATGACATAAGGAAAGGTCTCTAAAAACTCTACCCAACTAGCATGGCGCCGACTGAGATTTGTTTGACTCTTGAGATACGAAAGAGCCGCATGATCCGAATGAATCACGAACTCCTTCGGCCACAAGTAATGTTGCCATGTCTTAAGACAACGAACTAGAGCATATAGTTCCTTGTCATATGTAGGGTAGTTGAGCGAAGGACCGGACAGTTTTTCACTGAAGTAGGCAATTGGACGATTCTCTTGTAAGAGAACTCCTCCAATGCCCACATTTGATGCATCACACTCCACCTCGAAGGTTTTCGAAAAGTTTGGGAGTTGGAGTAATGGTGCATTACAAAGACGGTCTTTGAGCGCATCAAACGCTCGAGCATGGACATCACGCCACTCAAACGTGACACCCTTGGTAGTGAGCTCATGGAGCGGTGCCGCTACCGTGCTAAAGTCCTTGACAAAGCGGCGGTAGAAACCCGCTAAGCCGAGAAAGGCTCGGACCATGGTGACCGTAGTAGGAGTAGGCCACTCCCGAATAGCACGAACTTTAGATTCGTCTACTCGGAGTCCGTCCTTAGACACGACATAGCCAAGAAAGATAGTGGTGTCCGAGCAAAAGACGCATTTGTCAAAGTTGACATACAATTGCTCTTGTCTAAGGCACTCGAGCACTTGGCGAAGGTGCCCGATGTGATCCTCCAAAGACGTACTAAACACCAAAATATCATCAAAATAAACAACAACGAATGTACCCAAGAATCGGCGCAAGACGTGGTTCATGAGGCGCATGAAGGTGGACGGGGCGTTGGAGAGGCCAAAAGGCATGACAAGCCATTCATAGAGTCCATACTTCGTTTTGAACGCCGTCTTCCATTCGTCACCTTCGGCCATCCGGATTTGGTGGTAACCGCTCCGGAGATCAATTTTGGAGAAGATAGTGGCGCCATGAAGCTCATCCAACATGTCATCAAGGCGCGGGATCGGGTGGCGATATTTGACGGTGATTTGGTTGATGGCACGACAATCAACACACATCCGCCATGATCCATCTTTCTTTGGTACTAAGATTACCGGGACGGCACATGGTGATAAGGATTCACGCACATGTCCCCGGTCTAGGAGCTCTTGCACTTGACGTTGTAGCTCCTTTGTCTCTTCCGGACTGGCTCGGTAAGCGGCACGGTTGGGCAAAGAGGCACCGGGCACAAAGTCAATTTGATGTTCAATCCCTCGGATAGGTGGCAAGCCGGGTGGGAGGTCTTTGGGCATAATATCCTGAAATTCGGACAACAACAAAGACACCTCGTGTGGCACATTACTTGGGTCATGAGAAGTAGATAAACAAAACGGAACAAGTAAAAAGCATGGGAACTTGCCTTCCATGACCGGTTGCAAATCATGCCGGCGAGCTAAGAGTATCCGTGGCTCACACCGTCCTTGAATTACGGGATCCGAAGATGATAAAGGTGCGCCCGAAGAAACGATGCGACCTTTACTACCTTTGGATTCGGTAGCATGGACAAGAGGGGCGGTGTTGCGGGATTTGGGAGTACTAGCACCTACAACATCGGGACTCCGGGGGTCCGATTTTGCCGGTGCTTTAGCGGACTCATCAATAGTTTGTCGCCTCTTCCGTTCCGCATAGTCAACCAAAATTTCGTGCGGAGTCATAGGCAAAAGTGTGACCCGTTTTCCATTATATTGGAACATGTACCGATTAAGATAACCATCATGATATGTGCGGCGATCGAATTGCCATGGTCGTCCTAATAGGACATGTGTGGCGTCCATCTTGATAACATCACAAAGGACCTTATCAACATAGGCGCCAATAGAAAACGGCACCCAAGCTTGTTGTGTGACGGTGTCACATGCCGTATCGGAAATCCATTGGAGTCCGTAAGGCGTTGGGTGGGGGGTCGTAGGCAACTTGAAGTGTTTTACCACCCGTTCGTTGACAATATTGCAACAAGAACCCCCGTCAACGATGAGAGAAAGACTCGTATTATTAACCAAGCAGCGAGAGTGGAAGAGATTCTCGCGTTGATCAATAGGAATATGCTCTTTAACAGCCAAAATACGACGAGAAAAAAGAGCAAATTTACCGGGTTGTGCGGGGCCGCAAGCAAGCTCGTCATCACAGGGTTCCATGCCAAAAAGGGGGTCGGTGTCATGGTCATCCTCAATAATGATATCACCTTCATATTGACCATCGTCGTCCTCGAAATATGTTGGGTCGGCAAACAAGACCCGTTTGGTGTTTGGGCAATCACGTTGTACATGGCCAAAACCGCTACACTTGTAACACACGGGCTCCCTTGGGCGAGCCGCCGGTGAGGGTCCTTGTTGACCTCGAGAGGGAGGCGCCGGTGCCGGGCCCCGGTTTGGTGTCTTCTCGGTACCCGTTTGCCTATTGGAAGGACCCGTCCGTTGGGTCCCTTTGGAGGCGTCGGTATCTGTAGGACTAGGCGCATCTCAAGAACGTGTGTTAGATGGATAAAGATATGGACTCGAGGAAGAGGGATACCTAGAATACCGCGGTGTTTCGAGTTGTTGCTTATATAACTTCATGGCGGCATGACATAATGCTCCCAAATCCTTGAATGGGACAATCTCGAGAGGCCGCCGGATGGAAGCATTAAGCCCACTCATGAACTTGGTGCGGAGAGCGGAGGGGGAGGCCGAGACGCCAGCCTTAATGTGCATGTCCTCAAGTTTAGCCAAGTAAGCCACCGGAGTGAGGTTGCCTTGCTTGAACTCGGCAATTTGCAACCGCATATCATTCTTAAAGTCCTCGGGTACGTACTTCTTGGTCATGCAATAGAGTAATTGTTCAAACGTCTCAATTGGTGCCCATCCTCGCCTCTCTCGGGTGAACTCATACCGGTTCCACCAAGACTTCGCATCTCCTTCAAAGTATAGAGTTGCCGCCTCGATTTTCTCGGATTCCTCCTCATAATGACAATGTTTTAATGCTCGTTTCATATCCTGCGCCCAATCAAGAAAAACACACGGATCATATTCACCATGAAAGGTAGGGAACTTAACCTTACCTTCCCTACGAGCTCGGTAGGGGTCCGGGCGGGGCGGTGGAATGTAGGCATCATCGGCACGGGCTCGCCGGTGGCCGCCATGAGGCCGTTGGCGCCCATGAACGGGTGGGGCCTGCCTAGGTGGATTTGGGGGAGGCAACCATTCTTCACCCCGGTCTTGGTTCTCATAAGGGTCGATGACGGGTGGGTGCCACGGGCGGTTATGTGCTACCCGTTCTAAATCGGATTCATCACCGGAGAACTCATTGAAGTTGTGTTGCTCATCGTATTCATCAAAGTCAAGGGTCCTCGGTTGCCGGGTTGACCGTTGGTGACGGTGTTCGGAACGATCATGCTCGCGACCATGATTGGTGGTTGAGTTGGGACGGTACCGGGGCTCTTCCCGGGTTTGTCGGTCGGTGCGGGGCACACTAGGTGGAGGTGGAGAAGGAACATACCGTTGATGTTGATGCTCATAATATTGGTGCCGATGTTCCGTATCGACTATGGGCAAGTTATCTTGGCGCGGGTCGGGGAATTCCTCCTCTTCCTCATGGGACTCATTTCCGTCAAGAGGTAAAGAATGGGTGCGTTCAATGACAGACGCAAGCCGGGTAACGTTTGATGGGCCGGCTCCCAAAAGTCCCTTGCCTTTCCGTTGAGCATCGGAAGTGGAAGCATTGACCACGTTCTCATTCGGATAAGTTGGGGTGGGACGGTGAGCATTCTGAAGGGACTTAAGAGCTTTTAGCTCTTTTTTCAAGGCAATGTTTTCTCGGGTCAAGGCATCAAACTTTTGTTGTGCCTTCAAGGCTTCCAATTCTCGCCTTATGGAGTCATTTTCGAGGGACAACGAAGCAGTTTCTTGAGCCAAGGGTTCACTGAACTCTTGCGGACCAGAATCTTGAGAAGTTTCCATTTCAACGTTAGTCATTGCTCCAAATCAGCACACAATTTCAAGCAATCAAGTGAGCAAGGTGACAAGTTAGGTCAACTTTACCAAAGTTCAAGTGCGTTATCGGGTTCTACTTTGGGGAAAGCCGTTTGGCGGTTTGGCAAGGAAGGCAAATCCAACAAAATTGAACCAATTACACACAAATAAACAAGTGATATTTTGCAAACGTATGTAAGAAAATGGAGAGATAGAAGATGGACGGATTGTTCAGTCGGCAAGCTTTGCTTGCTTTCGGTCTTTGACCGTTTTGTAAAATCCGATTTTTCGGATGGACCGGTTTGCCGGACGTCTTTTCACTTTGTGTATTTCGTTTCTTTGAAACGTTTTGAGCAACACTTTCTTTTGTTTTTTTTTTTTTTTTTGTTGAACACAAATCCGTATTGATGAAGAGTTTTTTTGCTTTTCTTGGAATATCAAAGGCGAGATATCCGAACGTTTCGTTAACAAAAATATCCCAAGAGATTTGGTGAAATTAATTAACAAAATTGTCGGATTAGGTCGGTTTAAGAAAAAGACGGGTTTGATAAATGGTTTGAAGGCAAACCAAATATCTCCTATTTTTGTTCTTTTTGTTTTGAGTTAAACACGGAAAAGAAAGAAAAAAAAATTCAGGAAAAATGGATGAACATGATGAACAACATGAAGATCATGAAGAACAAATGAAGAACATCATGAGCAAACGAAGAACATCATGAACAAAAAAAAAGGCTAAATAGGTTTAAGATAATAACGCACAAAAACAAGAGTAAAGAGAACTTAGCTTTGATCCCTTGCTCTGATACCAATTTGATGCGTCCTTGGAGGTAACAAGGATAACTCCGGATCTAGATCAAGCAAAACTCCAACTACTCCTTGATTCTTTGTGCAACGTTGTATCGTTTCGGATCCAAAGGGGCGGAAGCGATGAAGAAACAAGGGTTACTCCGATCTAGAGAGATCGAAGGAACCTTTTTGGGTGGATCGAAGGTTGATTCTTAAAAAGAATCCTCGAATATGGATTTCTTGAATCAAAGACGAGATCCAAGGAAGAAGTTTGAGGGTTAGAAGAGAGGTTTTGATGCCCAAGCTAAGTGGAGGAAATTCTTCTCAAAACTTAGTAATATTGAACATGGGAAATAAGTGAGGCAAGATATCTCTTATATAGAGAGACTTGCCTACCTATGGGCCAACGGGCCAAACAAAAATACATGAAGAAAAGCCCAAAAGGGGAAAACCTAAAAGGGGCGGAAGCAAACCCTAAACGGATAAGGTCAAAAAGGGAATATTCCTATACGGAATATCCCTTTATTACATAAAAAGGAAACACATGAAAATATAGTCCGAAAATAAGCTAGCTTCATGCCATGGAGTCGGAAAGACGGGACATGCCGCTAACGGAACCGGTAGCCTATGCCATGGTGGTGTAGAGACAAGGCATGCCGGTAATGGGACCAAGTGAAGACGTAATGCGGGTGATGATGGAGCCGGTGGCTCGAGCAATGGCCTTAACTCGGGATCGGGTGATCGGTCCATCTGAGCGAACTCTAAGAGCCTCGTCCTCTTCGTCTATGGTCAACGTAAAAGGGACATCCAAGGGCGTATCAGGCTGGATGCGGGAACACAATTCAACCTCCAATCCCTCTCATGTGGAACATTCATGGACATGAGAGTAGATGACGCTTGGGATTTCATTGAGAAGCAAGCAAGAGTCATAGAGAAGTATTCCCACCGGAAAGTGGAGGGAAATCGTGTGGAGCAAGGAGCAAAGCTCACACATGAAGCTCAAAATCAGATCTTCTCCCTCAACAATGAGATCAAAGAGTTGAAGGAGGCAATCAAGACCAACTTTCCAAAGCAACAAGGCAAGGATGTTGGCTATTTGGGCAACAACAACAATGGCGGTGAGAACACAAACCGCAACAACAACAACAACAACCGGAACGGCAACCGGAACATTTGGAATGGCAATAACAATAACCGGAATAACAACAATTGGAACAACAATAGGGGTTCAAACAACAACAATTGGCGCTCCAATCAACAAAATTCCGGTAACTCTTATCCTTCCAATTCGAATTCACTAACTCCACCTTCCTCTTCCTCTACTCCTTTGAAAAGCCAAGGGCAATCATCTAATGGAGGAAACACTTTGGGGAAGGAGAAGCCCGATCCCATGTTGGAAACGATTTTGGGAAAGCTTCAAGGATTGGAGAACCGCATCATTAAGGTTGATGATCAAATTTCCAAGGTTGATAAAGCCCAAAAGGTTTTAGAAAACCAAATGTTCAGCCATGCGGAGGAAGTTCCTAGGAATCAAGGGAAACTTCCAGGAAAGACGGAGGACAACCCTAAAGGAAGGGTGATGGCAATCACAACTAGGAGCGGAGTGACTACCACCAATCCGCATCCTAAGTTAGTTGAAGTCCCCGTAGAGAAAGACAAAGAGAAGGGGAAGGAGAAGGAAGATGTCTACGTTCCTCCTCCGGCTTACAAACCTCCCCTACCATTCCCTCAATCTAGAGCGAGAGCGCGCCTAGATAAACAGTTTGGTAAGTTTATAGAACTCATGAGCAAGCTGCATATTAATATACCCTTTATCGATGCTATTGTAGGTATGCCGGCTTATGGCAAGTTCTTGAAGGAGCTCCTCTCCAACAAGAGGAAGCTAGAAGACTTCGGAGAGGTTAAGATGAGTTCGGATTCTTCGGATCTCATCAAGACCATGAAGGAGAAAATGCCCCCAAAGCTAAAGGATCCGGGGTCATTTTGCATTCCCATAGGAGTGGGAGATGTCACATACGATGCGTTATGTGATTTAGGAGCAAGTGTGAGCATCATACCACTTGCATTGTGTAGGAAGATCGGTTTAGGCGACCCTAAACCGGTAAAGATGACGTTGTACATGGCGGATCGATCCATCACTCGCCCCGTCGGTATTGTAGAAGACGTCCCAGTCAAGCTAGGTAAATTCTTTGTTCCCATTGATTTTGTTGTGCTTGACATTCCTGCAGATAGTCCAGTCCCGATCATACTCGGAAGACCGTTTCTTGCAACTTCCGGCTGCATAGTCGATTGCAAGAATGGTAGACTCGCTTTTGATATAGGAGAAGAGAAAGTAGAGTTCGTTCTTTCCACTCTACTAAAGGAGCCCATCTTTGATGAAGATATATTCGATATCCAAGATGAAGAAGGGTTATCTAGGGAGGAGGTAAGTGCTATTCTCTTCAACGATCCTTTACAAAAAGTCATCGTTATGAGTCTAACAAATGTAGGGGAAGAAGAAGAGTGCAATGAGGCAATTGAAGCCTTAGAGGCACAAGAAGAGATGGGTGAAGTGGAGTTTGAAAAACTCCACGATGAGGCAGAAAATGTGAGAATCCACGGCCATACACTATATTCCACGGCCGTGGATCTCACCACCCAAAGCGTGGCTCACTCCAGGGGGTTACACGGTCGTGGAGAAGGCAGAGCAACCGTGACCACCTTCCACGCCCTAAACCACGGCCGTGGAGGACATGGGGAACCCGTAATTTTGGGCGTGGAAAGGGGTGATCGAGACACTTCTTCAACTTCTTCCGATTCTTCTCCCACACATTCAACACCCTTAGAAACTTCTAAGGAGACATCGGATGCTTCTCAAGGATCATTGGAAGCTCCGAAAGCATTGGAAATCAAACCACTTCCTACTCATCTAAGGTACGCTTTCTTAGGGCCTAATTCTACATTTCCGGTTATTGTTAGTTCCGATCTAAGCATAGATGAACATAATGAACTCATGGTTGTCCTTAGGAAACATAGAAAAGCTTTAGGATATACTATTGAGGATTTAGTAGGAATTAAATCCTCCTTATGCATGCATAAGATACTAATGGAGGAAGATTTTAGAACTTCAAGGCAACCTCAAAGGCGGTTAAATCCGACCATGAAAGAGGTTGTCAAGAAGGAAATTCTTAAACTTCTTGATACAGGTATCATCTATCCTATCTCCGATAGTAAGTGGGTGAGTCCGGTTCAAGTAGTTCCGAAGAAGGGAGGAATGACGGTCATCACCAACAAAAACAACGAACTCATTCCTACCCGGACCGTAACAGGATGGCGGATGTGCATTGACTACCGCAAGCTTAACAACGCGACGAGGAAGGATCACTTCCCACTACCCTTCATCGATCAAATGCTTGAAAGGTTAGCACAACATTCGCACTTTTGCTATCTTGACGGTTATAGTGGCTTCTTTCAAATTCCGATACACCCGGACGATCAGGAGAAGACCACATTCACGTGCCCATGGGGTACGTTCGCTTATAGGAGAATGCCGTTCGGGCTTTGCAACGCCCCAGCCACCTTTCAAAGGTGCATGATGACCATCTTCTCCGAATACATAGAGGAAATCATGGAAGTCTTCATGGATGACTTCTCCGTATACAGTTCCTCTTTTCACAATTGTCTTTCTAACCTTGCTCTTGTTTTACAAAGGTGTGAAGACACTAACCTAGTTCTTAATTGGGAGAAGTGTCAATTTATGGTTAAGGAAGGAATTGTATTAGGTCACTTAATCTCTAGTAGAGGGATAGAAGTAGATAAAGCTAAGATAGAGACCATAGAGAAACTTCCTCCCCCAACTTCGGTGAAAGGGATAAGAAGTTTTCTAGGACATGCTGGATTCTATAGACGCTTCATTAAAGAATTTTCTAAGATATCAAAACCTCTCACTAATCTATTGATAAAGGATGCGGTTTTTGAGTTTTCGCAGGAATGTTTGGATGCGTTTAACACCATTCGGCAAGCTCTAATTTCAGCACCTATTATCCAACCTCCGGATTGGACTCTTCCCTTTGAGGTTATGTGCGATGCTAGTGACGTAGCTATAGGAGTTGTCCTTGGACAACGAAAGGAAGGGCGAACCCATGCCATATACTATGCTAGCAAGACGCTAGACGAACCGCAGCTCAACTACGCCACTACCGAAAAGGATTTTTTAGCCATTGTCTATGCTATTGACAAGTTTCGCTCTTATCTTGTAGGTGCAAAGGTGATTGTCTACACGGATCATGCTGCGATCCGGTACCTCCTTGCGAAGAAAGATGCGAAGCCAAGGCTAATTAGATGGATTCTTCTCCTACAAGAATTCGATCTAGAGATCCGCGACAAGAAAGGTTCAGAAAATTCTGTTGCGGATTATTTGAGTCGTCTAACACATCTAGAGGACGACCATTTACCCATCGATGACTCCTTCCCGGACGAACACCTACACATCATAGAGGAGTGCATCGATGCGATCTCCAAAGGTAACGAACCATGGTTTGCTGATTTCGTTAACTATTTGGTTTGTCAGGAGATACCGCCCGGATTATCCTACGCACAAAGGAAGAAGTTCTTCAAGGATGTCCGAGAATACTTTTGGAACGAGCCTCTCCTCTTTAAGAGAGATCCGGATGGCATCATTCGGCGATGTGTGCCGGAAGACGAGATGCAAAGTGTCATCCGCCATTGTCATTCACTACCATGTGGAGGACACGCTAGTTCGAACAAGACTAGCGCAAAGGTATTGCAATCCGGATTTTTTTGGCCTACTTTATTTAGAGATGTGCAATCCTTTGTCTCTTGCTGCGATGCTTGCCAAAGAATAGGCAATATCTCTAGGAGGAATGAGATGCCCCTCAACAACATCCAAGAGGTGGAGATTTTCGATGTTTGGGGAGTAGATTTTATGGGACCATTCCCATCCTCTTGTGGAAACTAATACATACTATTGGTGGTAGACTACGTTTCTAGATGGGTGGAAGCAATTGCCTCTCCCACCAATGATGCCATGGTGGTGGTTAAGTTCTTCAACAAGACCATCTTTCCTCGATTTGGGTCGCCAAGGACTATCATTAGTGATGGAGGTTCTCACTTCATCGCCCGGCGCTTTGAGGCTCTTCTAGCTAAGTATGGGGTTACTCACAAGATCGCTACCCCCTATCATCCACAAACTAGTGGACAAGTTGAGATCTCAAATAGGGAGATCAAAGGAATCTTAGAGAAGACGGTTTCAAGGACTAGGAAGGATTGATCTTTGAAGCTTGACGATGCATTATGGGCGTACCGGACTGCGTACAAGACTCCCATAGGAACCACACCATACAACCTTGTGTATGGGAAGTCTTGTCACTTGCCGGTAGAGTTGGAGCACAAAGCGTTTTGGGCTATCAAGTGGTTGAATTTCAGCATGAAGGAAGCGGGAGAGAAGCGTCTCCTAGACCTTAATGAGCTGGACGAACTCCGCTTGAATGCTTATGAAAACGCTAAGATCTACAAGGAGAGAGCAAAGCGTTGGCATGATAAGCATATCATTCCAAAGGACTTCAAAGAAGGAGATCAAGTTCTCCTCTTCAATTCAAGGCTTCGTCTCTTTCCAGGTAAGCTCAAATCCCGTTGGACCGGACCTTTTCTAATTAAGCGTATTTTCCCCCATGGTGCAGTTGAAGTATGGGGTGAAGCGGGCGGAAGCTTTAAGGTGAACGGCCAACGACTCAAGAAGTATACGCCGGAACTCCAAGTTGAAGAGTTCGCGCCTACCGCACTCGAATAAGTGCGAGATTGGTCTAGCTACGGACCTTAAACAAAGCGCTTCTTGGGAGGCAACCCAAGGTATTGCATTTTTGTTTTCGTTTTCGATTCATAGTTTAGCTTAGTTTAGACGTTTTTCGCTTTATTTTGCCTTGATTTCTTCCGGTATGTTCGTGTTTTTGGATGTAGGAACGATGGAAAAGGAAAAGGGAAGGATAATGTTGAAGAAAAGTGACGAAACTTGGACTTTGGAGCTTTACAGAGAGTTCCACGGCCTAAACCACGGTCGTGACACCTACAGTGACCGTAATTTCCAAAAGCCTTTGAAAAATCACCAAAACCACGGTTCCGTACAATTCCACGGCCGTGGAACACCCCGACAGACCGTGATTTTCAAAATTTTGCCTGTGACTATATAAACCACGTTCTTCACAAAAATCACTCCACAAAACCCTCTTCCACGACCCTAAAACGCCGAATCCACGACCCTCTCTCAAATCCTCGTTCCTTAATCGTTTTCAACGATTCTTCTTCCCAAATTGAAGCAAATTCAACCACCAACAAGATCCAAGCCACGAATCGAGCGGAAATTCACCAAGGAACGCGCAATTCGGATTTTAAAATCGGAACCCTAGGTTTTTCCACTCCTCTTGATCTTTGTCGATTTGGTTCGTTTTTGTTAGAAATTTTAGGAAGAACTGATTGAAATTGGAAGGAATTAGACTAGGGCTGCCTGATTGTTGAGTTTGAGAGTTGTTTGCTGAGATTTGCGAAAGAAACAGACAAACCATGGTTCCTGGAAGAACCACGGCTGTGGAAAGGCTAGAACAAACCGTGATTCTTGACAGTGATGGATTTCGTAAGAAGAGTTTCAGGGAAGATTAAGGAGAAAAAGAATGACCAGAACAAGAAGAGGAAGGGTAATCCCTCTTCTTCTTCATCCTCTAGGGCACCACCACCCTCTTCCCCTTCACCACCATCATCACCTTCATCACCCTCACCTCCTAGCCCTAGAGTCCCGACCATTCATGAGGATCATCTCGATGCACTCGAGAGGATCCATGAGAGACCTGTGATTGGACCTAGGTATCTATTGTTGGAGGAGCTAGTTCCTCTAAACATAGTTGATGACCTTACTTGGCTCTTGGATAGAGCCGGACTAGTTGTCTTCTCGGCTATCCGATAAGACGCGTATGAGGAGATTACGAGGGAGGTTGTGACATCTTTCCAGCACAACCATGTAGATAGGACCGTTTCTTTCCGTCTTATGGAAAGAAACTATGACTTTACCATTCGTGAGTTCGGGACCTTCTTTGGGTTCCATGAGACCTTTAACGGTCGCTTTCCTAGTGGCGTTTACGCCAAGGACTTTTGGGAGGAGGTAGCGATGATCTATGCCAGCGAGGACCGCTGGCAACCTGCTGACACCAAGGCTAAGTTGATGTACCACTTAGCCTTGAAGATTGCTCACCGTGTTCTTTCGGAGTGTCTCTTCCCTAGGACGGAGACGCCCCAAAAGATCAAGACGGATGAGCTATTTTTGCTATATTCCATGCTGTATGGGCGCCCTGCTGATTGCGCCACCCTCTTAGCTGCTACTATGAGCAAGCTTAAGAACAAGAGAAAGGGAAACATTGGATATGGTGGGATAGTTACCCACCTTGCTAGGAGCTTAGGAGTTGATTTTTCTGCCTGCACCCACATACCAGCCGTACCTTTAGGACTACATGCCTTCATGACTAGAGGTCTCATCTTCCCCACACACAGAGGTCCGCCTTATGCGGCCATGCCTTGGGAGAGTAGGACAGGTAGGGGTATAGAGTGACTACAGGAGTACTCCATTATGGCTGGACGCCATAATTGGAAGGCTACGTTCGTTGCTATGCACGCGAACAGGATTGCAGCTCCCCCATATGTCCCACCACCGCCAGTAGTTGAGGAGGAGGAGATGAGGGATCAGTTTGAGGATGGAGGAGGAGCCGAGCAGGATTTTGGTATGTTTCCGGATCAGCCGGATGCGGCCCCCGACGTACCTAGACGTTCACCACGTCCCACCAGAGCTTCAGGCTTGTCTTCTTGCCGCGCCAGCGTGAGCGAGAGACCCACATGGATGGAGACACCTCCTGCATGGTACGGAGTTCCACCTCCATGGTCCACAAAGCAGACAGCAGCACCAGCACCAGCACCATCCGACGCTCCAGGGTGGTACAGCCAGGCTCCGGGATGGTATGAGCAGATGCCGGATTGGGCTACTGGCCTTTCGGAGAGAGTAGGAGCATTGGAGATACGAGCCGATGCTAGAGATGGACGCTTGGACAATCTCGATCACATGATGAGAGACGTCTACCGCCAGCAGTTTGGGCGGTTTTATGATCCTAGCTTCTCTCCATTCCCGCCTCCACCACCGCCGCAGTGATTGATTGCATGACCGTTTGCTTTAGCCGCTCCACCGCCACTTTGTGAGTTTCTTTTTCTTTTCTTTCTTTTCTTTCTTTCTTTTGAACATTAGGGACAATGTTCGTCCCAAGTATGGGGTGGGGTGTGACTAAAAGTTTGTAATAACTCTTACTCACTATGTTTGCTTCTATCGAGACTATCATTGCATGTTCATTATATTGTTGCACGTTTCATTATTGCATTGCATGAAAAAAGAGTTTGAAAAACCCATAAAAATTGAAAAATTTTGAAAATTTTGTACTTCTATGGAATTGAGATGATTTCTATGATAATCGCTACTTGTGAATTGAGTTTGATGACAATTGCATGTTTAAACGAATAGTGGATTGAAAAGAATTTGAATGAGTTGATTATGCTTATTTTACAAGTTTCATAATGTGATAAATGTTACCTAAATCATGTTGAGAAATTGATGTTGAAATCAAACTATAAGTTCTTATGCTTCTTGTTGAGATGATTAAGGCAATTCGATTCTTTCTTTCTTCTTTCTTTGATCATTTAGCTCCTCATTGAAATATTGACCTCTTTTACCTATCCGGGAATTTGGAGAAGTGAATGAAAAAGGCATGTTTGATGTGGGAGGGCCATGAGAGCAATTATTTGCAATCAAGAGAATAGAAAGAAATTGTAGGTTTGGGGAAGTCAATCATGATGATGAGTAACTCGGCACCATTCACATAGCCGGGTGTTTGTGTCTTGCTAAAGTCGGATTGAGCGATATTCCTAGCGGATTATGGTATGTGTGCTAAGGGTTTGAGGCATCTCATAAAAATTGAGAAACGCCAATCTCCTAGGCTTCGGTTTTTGTGCACCTCTATCCATAACTCCAAAAGTAAAGTCGAAAAATGAAAGGAAGAGAGCGAAGCTCTAAGTTGAAGGTGTTGCAGAAACCGCAAGAGAAGAAGAAAAGAGTAGTTGTCCACTTTCCCGGATTCATGCACCACAATCCTTAAAATTTCCTTCCCTTTCCACATTCTAGACCTTTTCTTTGAAAGTCCTTAAGATCAAAAGAATGTTATATGGCTTGGTGATCTAAATTGAAGTTTCTTATGATTGATTTTGATAATGTTTAAGGGTTATGATGCTAGTATGGAAGTTTGATTGATTCATGAGTTTTCTTTACTTTTTACTCTTTGATTAAGTGTATGAAAGTCTTATAAACGATTGAAGCAAGATTTGAGAATGATCTATTATTTAGAAGGCACGTTCATCCAAAAAAGAAGTATTGCTTTGAGAAGGTACACATATTTCATCCTAACTCTTGTTTTAAAGCTTTTGAAAGACCTTGCTTAGGGACAAGCAAGTGTTAAGTATGGGGTTATTTGTTAGCATGAAATATTGTGATATTTTAGGCACGTTTTCTAGGTGCATTTGATTCATATTGATAGTCATCGATTGAGCATTGTTGCATTTGTGAGCTAGTTTGCCTATATTATGGATATGGATGTCTACACAAGCTTTATGTTGATTATAGGTGATTGAGAGCTATTTTCGAACGGAATCGAGCAAGGATGGAATTGTTTGACATGTCCATGGATTGAGGGCATTCTTAGGAGCCAAAAGAGAGCTAACTTGAGGAATGCACGAGGCTAGGGAAGAATCACGTTCTTGCCCTAAACCACGCTCTAAAATACGGCCGTATTACCTTCCACGTTCAGTTCCACGGCCGTGGAACCCTAGCAAGTGAAGCGTGATTCATTCCAGTGGCTTCTACGGTCGTGGAATCATGTGTTCAAACCGTGTTGAATTCCACGCTCTAAATTACGGTCGTGGAACCTTCCACGACCGTGATCTTGGCGATCCTTTTCGCCACACTTTAAGCCACGATCTTTTAAAAGGTTGGGCCGGGCCGCTGCTTCATCATACACTATAAAAGGACGGACGAAGAGAGATTCCGTCACCTCGCTTTAGGCTTACGCTTACGACTCCGCTTGACGCACTTTCGCTCACGTTGTGACTTAGATCTTTGCGACTTTTGCAAAAAGACGGATTTTGTGTTCATCCTTGGAATTGCCCTAACTTCGCACTTTGGTGGAGATTGTGATTGAGATTTCCGGATTGACGGAAGATCGAAGATTTGGAAGGTGATTCGCAAGAAGATTTCTCTTCTTGTTTAGGTTTGATTTAGAAGACGGATTGACATCCCGTTCTTCCTTCTTTCCTAAGATTGTGTTTGTTTGTTTTATTCTGAATCTATTGACGATATTCGTTCTTGATTGTGACTTTGAGGTTGGTTTGGAGTTTATTGGAAGTTTTCGGAAGTTTTCATCTTTCAATCTCTTAAATCTTGAATTTGATATCAATATGACTATTGTTAGCTAAAAAACTTTAACAATTCTAAGGTGAAGGTTGATAGTTGTGGCTTAGATGATGATAAATCGATCGTAAACAGATTGGACCCTGAGAGTTAGAGAGAATCGCCGACAAACCCTAAATTACGGCCTGTTCTTGATGTCCACGGCCGTGGAACCTTAAGAACTACCCGTGATTTCCCTTAAGTTTACGAACCTGCTTTTACTTTAATCCAAAGTTAAAGATTTGCTTTAACTTAGTTTAGGCTTGCCTTTTCTAGGTGGTAGTGAAGCCTCAACAACCTCTACCTCGATTGTGAGTGTCACAACCGTAATCGGTTTAGTTAGTCTTGATCCTTGAATTATAAGTTTGGGTATTTGACATTAATTCTTGCCTTTAGAACCCTTCTATATTGAAGCCTCAACAACCTGTATAGAGAGCTTCTTGTAGGTGAGTCATATAAGGTTTTTGGAACTTCACCGTACGATTACCTTACATTAGCATACCTTCGCATATCTCAACTCTGTCCTTATATCATTAGTATATCTTGAATCGATAGCCACAGCTGGATACTTGGATCTTTAGGATTGTTGTTTTCCCAATAATTTGCAAAGCTCTTACATCTACTTGCTTGATAATCTGCAATTGAATTTGTTCCCCCCAAATCCCGATGTTCGATACTGTGGAATTCTTGCTTAACTATATCGATCCGTACACTGCGGGTTCGCTTTCTTGATTCTAGTTTTATAAATTTAAAGCTTATTTGCACACACACTCGGGAGCAAACAAGGAGTCGCTATCCTCATTGGATAAGTTGGCTCTAACCGATCTTCCCGGTCTCCTCCTTTTATTTTTCTCCTTAAGGTTGTTTATTTCCAACTTCATTTGCAACATCATGTCCGTTAGATCATCAACCTTCATTTGGTGACGATCCGTTTCTTCTCTTCGAGTCTTCTCACTCCATTGGAGTTGAGCTTCCTTTTCCGCTAACTCCGATTGGAGATCACGTTCTCTTTCTTCAGCCATTTTCTTTTCCTTACGCTTTCTCCTTAAAGTCCTCTCAAGCTCTTGATCAAGAGGTAAGAGGTCTTCGTTATTCCTAGACCTGCGCATGCACTCGAAAAGATATCAAATAACAAGGGAGAAGCTCCCAAGCTTGACAACCGATAACCGAATTCGGCCTAGACCAAATCCCCGGCAACGGCGCCAAAAACTGGTTCGCCACTTAGTGTGCGTGCAAATAAGCTTTAAATTTATAAAACTAGAAATCAAGCAAGCGAACCCGCAGTGTACGGATCGATATTGTTAAGCAAGAATTCCAGAGTATCGAACACAGGGATTGGGGGGTTAAATCCAATTATAGATTATCAAGCAAGTAAATGTATGAAGCTTTTCAAATTATTGGGAAAACAACAATCCTAAAGATCAAGGAATCCAGCTGTGGCAATCGATTCAAGATATACTAAAGGTATAAGGACTGAGTTGAGGTATGCAAAGGTATACGAATGTAAGGCAATGTACGGTGAAGTTCCAAGACCTTATATGATTCACCTAAAGGCACTCCCTATAAAGGTTGTTGAGGCTTCAGTATAGAAAGATTCTAAAGGTAAACATTAACGTCAAATACCCAAACTTGTAATCCAAGGATCAAGACTAACTTAACCGATTAAGGTTGTGACACTCGAAATCGAGGTAGAGGTTATTGAGGCTTCACTGCCACCTAGAAAAGGTAAGCCAAGACTAAGTTAAAGCAAATCTTTAACTTTGGATTAAAGTAAAAGCAATTTCGTAGACTGACACAAACTTACGGGTAGTTCTTGAGTTCCACGGCCGTGGAAGCTCAAGAACAGACCGTGGATTAGGTTTCGTCGTCGATTCTCTCTAACTCTCAGGGTCCAATCTGTTTACGATCGATCTATCGTCATCTAAGCCACAACTATCAACCCTTCACCTTAGAATTGCTAAAGGGTTTTAGCCAACAACAGTCATATTGATATCAAATTTAAGGTTTAAAAGAATGAAAGATGAAAACTTCCGAAAACCTTCAATAACTTTCAAACCAATCTCAAATCCACAAATCAAGAACAATGGTGTAAATGGATTCGGAATAACACAAGCAATCACAATCTTAGCTAAGAACGAAGAACGGGATGTCAATCCGTCTTCTAATCAAACCTAAGGATAAAGATGAAATCTTCTTACGAACAATCTTCCAAATCTTCACTCTTTCTCCAACTTTCCGTCGCGAAATAGCAATCTCCACACGTCCAAATTAAAACCCTAGGCACGTGCAATAAACGTAGGCAAAGTCTAAGCGAAGGTGACGGAATCTCCCTTCTTCCGTCCTTTTATAGGGTAAGATAAAATATTGGCCCGGCCCATTGCGTAAAAGATCATGGCTTCAAAGTGTGCGTAAAAGATTGCCAAGATCACGGTCGTGGAAGGGTTCCACGCCCGTAATTTAGAGCGTGGAATTAGGTCACGGTTTGTCACAACCCTCCACGGCCGTGTAAGTTGCTGGAATGCACCACGCTTCTCTTGTCAAGGTTCCACGGCCGTGGACTAGAACGTGGAATCTAGTACGGCCGTATTTTAGAGCTTGGTTTAGAGGTAGATCGTAATTTTCCTTAGTCTCGTGCTATTCTTCAAGTTAGCACCATCCTTAGCTCTTAGAGATGTCCTCAATCCTTGGAAATGCTCAATCAAACTCCATTCTCTCTCAATCCGTTCGGAATTAGCTATTAATTGCCTACAATCAACACAAAGCTTATGTAGACCTCTATATCGACAAAATAGATAAACTAACTCACAAATGCTTTAATGCTTTATCAAAGACTACCAATATGGATGAAATACACTTAGAAAACGTGCCTAAAATATCACAATATTTCATGCTAACAAATAACCCCATACTTGCTACTTGCTTGTCTCTAAGCAAGGTCTTTCAAAGCTTTAAAACTCAAGTTAGGATGAAATATGTGTACCTTCTCAAAGCAAAACTTCTTTTGGATGAATGTGCCTTCTAATCAATAGATCATTCTCAAACCTTGCTTCATTCGTTTATAAGACTTTCATATACATAATCAAAGAGTAAAGAATAAAGAAAGCTCATGAATCAATCAAACTTCCATGTAAACATCATAACCTTCAAACATTATCAAAATTAATCATAAGAAACTTCAATTTAGATCACCAAGCCATATAACATTCTTTTGATCTTAAGGACTTTCAAACAAGGTCTAGAATGTGGAAAGGGAAGGAAAACTTTAAGGAATGTGGTGCATGAATCCGGGAAAGTGGATAACTACTCTTTTCTTTTTCTCTTGCGGTTTCCGCAACACTTTCAACTTAGAGCTTCGCTCTTTCTTTTCATTTTTCGACTTTACTTTTGGAGTTATGGATAGAGGTGCACAAAAACCGAAGCCTAGGAGATTGGCGTTTCTCAATTTTTATGAGATGCCTCAAACCCTTAGCGCACATACCATAATCCGCTAGGAATATCGCTCAATCCGACTTTGGCAAGACACAAACACCCGGCTATGTGAATGGTGCCGAGTTACTCATCATCATGATTGACTTCCCCAAACCTATAATTTCTTTCTATTCCTTTGAATGCAAAGTATTGCTTTCATGGCCCTCCCACATCAAACATGCCTTTTTCATTCAACTCCTCCAAATTCCCGGATAGGTAAAGGTGGTCAATATTTCAATGAGGGGCTAGATGATCAAAGAAAGAAGAAAGAAAATCGAATTGCCTTAATCATCTCAAAAGAAGCATAAGAACTTATTATGTGATTTCAACCTTGATTTCTCAACATGATTTAAGTAACATTCATCACATTATGAAACTTGCAAAAGAGAGATAATCAACTCATTCAATTTCTTTTCAATTTACTATTCGTTTAAGCATGCGATTGTCATCAAAACTCAATTCACAAGTGGTGATTATCATAGAAATCATCTTTATCCTTAGAAACACAAAATTTTCAAAATTTTTCAATTTTTAAGGGTTTTTCAAATTCTTTTTCATGCAATGCAATAATGAAACGTGTAACAATAGAATGAAACATGCAAGATAGTCTTAATAGAAGCATACAAAAGTGAGTAAGAGTTATTACAACTATTAGTCACACCCCACCCCATACTTGGAACAAACATTTGTCCCTAATGTTCAAAGAAAAAGAAAAAGAAGAAAAGAAAGAAAGAAAAAAGAACTCACAAGATGGTGGTGGAGCGGCTAAACTGTCGATCATCAAAGGCGTCACTGCGGTGGAGGCGGTGGTGGAAACGGAGAGAAGCTGGGGTCATAGTACCGCCCGAACTGCTGGCGGTAAACGTCCCTCATCATGTGGTCAAGGTTGTCCACTCGTGCATCCCTAGCATCTGCACTGATCTCCAAAGCTCCAACCCTGCTGGAAAGGTCGGTAGCCCACTCTGGCAACTGCTCGTACCAGTCAGGCGGCTGGTTGTACCATGCCGGTGCATCTGAAGGTGCTAGTGCAGGTGGCGGTGGCGGCTGTGTAGACCATGGTGGAGGAGCTCCCATCCAATCCGGCTGAGTCGAATACCAAGCAGGAAGGTCAACCATCCAAGTAGGCCTCTCGCTCACACTAGCGCGGCGAGAGGAAGAGCCAGATGCTCTAGCTGGGCGGGGAGAATGTCGAGGCATGTCGGGAACTGCATCCGGCTGATCCGGGAATGTACCAAAGTCCTGCTCAACTCCTCCTCCTCCCTCATAATCATCTCTCATCTCCTCCTCCTCTACAACTGGTGGTGGTGGAACGTAGGGAGGGGCTACCAATCTGTTCGCATGCATGGGAGCGAACGTCGCCTTCCAGTTATGGTGTCCAGCCATAATGGAATACTCAGGGAGCCACTCAATGCCTCTCCCGGTCCTACTCCCCCACGGCATAGCAGCATATGGTGGACCTCTATGGGTGGGGAAGATGAGGCCTCTAGTCATAAGGGCCTGAAGTCCTAGAGGTACAGCAGCAATACGTGTGCAGGCGGAGAAATCTACCCCTAATGCCCTAGCAAGGTGGGTGACTATCCCACCATATCCAATGTTGCCAGCCCTCTTATTCTTTAGCTTGCTCATGGTAGCAGCTAAGAGGGTGGCGCAGTCAGCAGGTCTACCGTATAACATACAGTAGAGAAGAAAGAGCTCATCTGTCTTGATCTTCTGAGGTGTCTCCGTCCTAGGGAAGAGACACTCAGAAAGTACCCTGTGAGCAATTTTCAAGGCTAAGTGATACATCAACTTAGCCTTGGTATCAGCTGGCTGCCAGCGGTCCTCGCTGGCGTAGATCATAACGATCTCTTCCCAGAAATCCTTGGCGTACACGCCACTGGGGAAACGACCATTGAAGGTCTCGTGGAACCCAAAGAAGGCTCCAAACTCCCGGATGGAGAAATCATAGTTTCTTTCCATCAGCCGAAAAGAAACTGTCCTGTCAACATGGTTGTGCTCAAAGGAAACCACAACCTCTCTCGTAATCTCCTCATATGCATCTTCCCGAATAGCGGGGAAGATGACTAATCCGGCTCTATCCAAGAGCCAAGTGATGTCCCCTATGACATGTAGAGGCTCTAACTCCTCCAACAGTAGGTATCTAGGTCCTATGACCGTCCTCTTATGGATCCTCTCTAAGGCGTCGAGATGATCCTCGTGAATGGTAGGGATCCTAGGGCGAGGGGGTGATAGTGATGATGGAGGTGAAGGGGATGAAGGTGGTGGTGCTCTAGAAGAGGAAGAGGGGTTGCCCTTCCTTTTCTGCCGTATTTGTGGAACAATTATTGACAGAGAAGCATATTATGTTTGATTGAGCGCTTGGATACGAATGCACTTTGGTTGGAGCTGATGAGATTCGGGAGGACAGTGTTGAGACGCTTCGAGAGGATCTTTGAGATGGTCTTGTAAATCACACTAGAAACACATATTAGAAAAGCATACCAGAAACTCAACCAGAAACTCAACCAAAAACCATATTAGAAACTCATACTAGAAACACATCAACAAATCACACCAAAACCCCGTATCAAAACTCATACCAGAAACCATATCAGACTCATACTAGAAACTCATGACAAAAACTTATGCCAGAAACCATATCAGAAACTGCTACCAAAAATCATACCAGAAACTCGTACCATAAAAACATTACTAGAAACTCAAATTTCTACTCCCTTCCTCCCTCCCTCCCTCCCTCTCTCTCTCCATCTCTCCATATTTATCTATTTATTCTCTCTCATTGCAGTTACGATAAAAAATGACAACATAATATCTTGAAAACACTAATTTGTACTCTCTCCCTATAATCTCTCCAAATTTGTCTATTTCTTTTTTTTATAGAGGAGGTTAAAATTTGACCAATTACTTTTACCCAACATTAATTAGATTGATATAAATTAGAGGGATCTACAAAAAACTCATTGAAAGAGCCTACTTCACTCAATTATTTCAATATTTTTTAGATGGCCTATCTAATCAAGCACATGTTAATGTGGTTGATGTTTCTTTTATATATATATATATATATATATATATGTGTGTGTGTGTGTGTGATTTGAATTATATAGGAAGAGACCTTATGTTCAAAAGTGAGAAAGACTCACAACCCTTGATACAAAATAATCAAGGTTTGTGATTTGTCCAAATTAATTAACACTTGTCATGTATATGAACAAAAGTTTAATTGAACAATTGAACATATAAATTAGTATTTGAACAATTAGTTATATAATTGAACAATTTTGAATATAGTTGAATAGTTGGTCATATAGTTGAACAATTTTGATTATAGTCGAACAATTTTGAATATAGTCTAACAATTGATATATTTGAACAATTACGAATATAGTTGAAAAAATTTTAATGAAAAAATACATTTTATATTTGAACAATTGTTAATTGATCAAATGATTGTGGATTATTCTAACTTTTGACCATGTGTAGATGGTGTTTCTAATATTATAAAACTAGTGTATTACCCGCACTTTGTGCGAGTACAATTTTAATAAATATTTAATACTTAGAAATTTATATGTATATTTTTGTAAAATAAAAATTCGAAAAATAAAGTTTTAATCATTATTATGATTTTTAATTCTCTTTTAAATATTTATCATTTCTAATTAATTATATTTTTAAAATTGATTTGTTAAGATAGACTTGTTAGTAAAAAAAATCCGTAAAAATTTAAAACCTATTTTTATAAAAATATTTATTTAAATATTTTTAAAAAAATTTAGAAATCAATTTTCAATTTATATTAACATTTAAAAATCACTTTTTAAAATACTTTTTTAGGCTTCGAGAAACATGGCGTTGACACGTGGCAATAGAGGCTTCTGCTTTAATAGATACTAGTGTATTACCCGCACTTTGTGCGGGTTCAGTTTTAATAAATATTTAATACTTAAAAATTTATATGTATATTTTTGTAAAATAAAAATCCGAAAAATGAAACTATAATCAAATATTATGATTTTTAATTCTCTTTTAAGTATTAATCTCTTCTAATTAATTATATTTTTAAATTGATTTATTAATATATGCTTGTTGGTAAAAAAAAATCGTAAAAGTTTAAAAACTATTTTTATAAAACTATTTATTTAAATATTTTTTAAAGAATTTAAAAATCAATTTTCAATTTATATTAACATTTAAAAATCAATTTTTATAATAATTTTTTAGGCTTCGAGAAATCTGGAGTTGATACGTGGCAATAGAGGCTCCTGGTTTAATAGATATAAGATAAGATATTTTCTAAAATTAAAATTTAATTGTTTAATTGACATTTACTGTAAAAAATTCAAAGATATTTTAAATATATTTTAACTTTAATTAATGACTTTACTAAAATATTTTTTATAGATTTTAAATTTAAAAAACCACTTTTTTAAAAAAATTTTAGGGCTAGGAGAACCGTGACTTGACACGTGGCAATAGAGGCTCCTGCTTTAATATATATAAGATAAGATAAGATTGTTTCCTTATCAAGCACATATGTGGCCTTAAACACGTAAAAAAGCGCTTCAATAATTTTGAAAATTGTTGCATTAGGTATTGCAAATTAAGTGTTTTCTATTCTAATTTAGCACTTTTTTTTTTATGTTTGAATAAAACGCTACAAAAACCTAAAATGAGCCCTTCACTATGTCTAATGCAACACGGACATATGAAGCGGATTAAAACTGTTTCCCTATATTAGAAAGCAGTATTCATAGTTTATAAAGCGGTTTAAATCGTTTTCACATAGCTTTAACATAATACACACTTCATAATTATATGCATCTAAAGTCTAAACACATTCTAAGAATCGAGCACATTATTGCACCGAAACCTCTATCCGATATACATATGTAGAGATTTGTTGACCATTTGATTGCTCATTCGAGAATCAAAATAGACACTTGGAAAAAAATTAATCCTAAAAATTCTTTTCGGGTTAACCAAATATAAATAGATCTTAAACGTAACATTATACTTCCACCAAATAATATCTTTTCATTTCATTCCGAATTACCAACTAAACGGGCCGATAATCTAGTTGAGATCTTTGCCGATTAGGGTAGAGGTTAAGTATGAATGGAAGGTGAAAATGCATAGACTAAGTAGTGTGGGCGATAGCGGAATGTTTGTTCTCTATACATTTAAAGTAGGTTTTGTCAGCATTTGACGTCGGTAGGTATGATATTAACAAATAATAATATTCACAAATAATAATATTCAATAAACTTCATTAGTCAGCCTTCTTCATAGATTTTGATAGTTGTTTGTGGTGTGTGTAAAATTTCCACTCTGCGGCCCCCGCGACTCAAGTGGGCAGTATATCATTTGCAGATGCAGCTAATCTATTTTCACAATTTTGTTTTTTTTTTAAATAAATTTTTATTTTATTTATTTACTAGTTTGATTCTTTATTTTTTGACTTTTTAGAAAAATTATCAATAAAAATATTTTATAATATTTTAAAATAATAAAATAAAAATCATAAATCATTAAAAAATTAAAATAAATATACATGATTTTATTAAAATTATATATATTTTTATAAAAAAAAGTTAATTACCTATTACTTTGTTGGTCAAAAAATTTTTGTTCAATTCATTTAAAAATTGAAAATTTTGGTTTACTAGGCTTTTTCAAATTTTGTGTTTAGTAAATGTACCCTTGAGAGAAGAGTGTGTAGAGTTTGAAAATAAATACAAATGGTTAAGGTATATTTACTTAATTGAAACATTAAAAAACCTAGTTACTATTATAGTTTTTCAAAGAGGCCTAGTTACCAAAATTGCCCTTTAAAATTTGTATACTATCCGTTCTAATATTTTTAATTAATAGTGTATATTTTTTTATTCTATTTATTAGTTATATGGTTATGTATTTTTATTTGTGTATGTTTGAAATAATAATTTTTTAAAAAAAATAACAGAAAATAATGATAAAATTTTTTCAACTAATATTATAAAATTTAAAAATACATAGTATTATAACTCTTAAAAAAACATAACCACTAGAAACTACAAGAAAATATGAACTAATAATTACTGTAAAATGTTTAAATTAATGAAATATTTTGTACGAACTAATATTATAAAATTTTAAACTAATAAATATTCATAAAAATATGCTGATCAAAATTTGTGTTTCATAAACACATGAACATAGCACAAAAAAGCAATAAACTTAAAGTATAAAAACTGAATTAAATTAACTAAAACATTGACCGTTATTGGAAAAAAGATTGAACTAAAATTGTAATAACTACGATTTCTTTCTAGGAAAAATAACCTTAAATATTTTTTTTTATAAAATTATTAGAAAATCACCTCAATGTATTTTTTTTGTGCACTAACATTTCATTTTAAGTTCATTAAAAAAATTGGAACGTTTAGTTGATGTTTTTTTTTTTCAAATAATAGTTTATTTTTTACAAACACATAATCCGTCTCTCTGTCATTCCACACCGAAAGAATTTGTATTATTGAACGTTTAGCTTTTATATAATTGACTCTATTTAGGGTTCTGAAATTATCCTTTATCAATTTTTTAATTTACTACGAAGACACATTTTTTTATAAAAAAATATAAATCATGGATGATGGATAATGGCTTGTCAGTTTGCAAAAAATTTTAAGGTCTCATAAAAACCACTTAACTATATAGGGAGTTATGCGGTTGAAAGATGATGATTGAGGATAAGATTTAAAAATATAAAAAAAATCAAATGCATTGAGATAGATTATGGTTAACAAAATTTACTTTTAAAAGTTTAATTATGGATAACAAGAGCCAACGCCCACTAGTAAGGGTGAGCAAAAATATCCGATCCGACTAATCCGAAGATTCGATCCGGAAAAATCCGAATCCGAAGATATCCGACAACTGGTGATCTGAGTCCGATCCGATCCGGACATATTTTTCGGATTATCGGATCGGATACGGATCGGGGTTTAGAGGAAAAAGTCGGATCGGATCAGATATATCCGACTAGTCTAAGAATAATTGTCCGGATCGGATATCCGGATCAGATCTTCGGATCGGATATCTGTCCGGATAAAACTGTCGGATATCCGGGTGTTCTCGGATTGGATTCGGATCAAACTTTTTAAAGTTTGTCGAATCGGATCGGATATCCAGAGATGCTCACCCCTAGCCACTAGTCGCGGGCGGAATGCGTGTTTTCTTAGGATCGAAGTCTATGTATTTAGCTTTTGCGATTAAAAACTATAATTTTAATTTCTAGTTTATAACCCGCACCTTGTGCGGGATTGAGTTATAATAAATTGTTACCATCATGTTTTTAAATTTTCTTTCAACCTTGTACGGGGTTCAACTCTAATAAATTGTTATCATCATATTTTTAAATTTTTTTCACCATCATGCTTGAATATTTTTTTTCAACTATTTCCCTCTTAAAATAGTTTTAATGTAAGTTTGTAACGGGACAACTAATTGAGTACGAATGAGATTGCATTATCGCATTAGCTTTCTTCTTTTTGCAAACCTTTTTCCTTACAAAAATCTAAATACTTTAAAAACATAAAAATAAAATTTAACAAACCTTTTGATTAAAAAAACATATTTGTATTTACATTTCTTTATTAAAAAAATAAGTTTTTGATGTACTTTTGTTGGTTTAATATCAATCTAAATGAGTATCATAAAAACTTAAGTTATTCCAATCGGGCAAATTATTATTGCAGAACTATATCTTGTATTTTTTTTCTCATTCCGGTATTATTAATATTGAAGTACACAAATATATATTTTGAAGGAAAATAATTTTTTTCGTTATATTTGAAATTGGTTAAATGATAAATATTTTAAATTTAAAATTTTGATTGTAGATTCTTTTATTTTAAAAAAACTGAAGCTTTGATTTTAGAATATATATATATTTAAATTGCTTTCTTAGATCTAGTTACACGATTTCAATAAAAAAAACTTAAAATTTGTTGAATTAGTTAATTATAATTATAATTTCTTAATTAATATAGAAGATATGCTTAGTTATAGTTGTTATGATTTGATGATTTGGTATTTTTCTGATGAGTAGGATGGCGATATGTAAAATATTTTGTTATGATTCAAATTTATTAGAATTAATGGCAATGCTGTAATTTTTATATGGCAAAAATGTAAATATTTGCCAAAAAAATCCTAGGTGACATGCTTCATTAATTGACAAGTGGTATTAGTGGGTTGTGTTTTAGTAGTATATATATATAGATTATTAAAAGAAGTTTTTCAAAAATTAATCAATAATTAAAATTTCCATTACTTCAAACGTAATACAAATTGAAAATAAAATTAACCATATTATTATATATTAAAAATAGTTTAGACTTAGTATGTACAATAGAAGATAATAGAGGTGGGTCGCAAACCTAAACCGCCGGTTTTGGCCAAACCTAAACCTAAACCGTCAAAATTCAAACCGGCGGTTTAGGTTTAACCTAAACCACCGGTTTGGTCGGCGGTTTAGCCGGTTTATTAAAAAAAAAAAAAAAAAAATTGAAAAACTGGACCAAAACGGACCAAACCGGCGGTTAACCGCCGGTTTAGGGGACCAAACCGGCGGTTAACCGACGGTTTGATCTCCAAACCGCCGGTTTGGTCCATTTTTTTTTAAAAAAAAATAAAAAAATAACCAAACCGGCGGTTAAACCGCCGGTTTAGGTTAAACCTAAACCGCCGGTTCAACCAAACCGGCAAACCTAAACCGCCGGTTTGGTCAAACCGGCGGTTTGCGCCGGTTCACAAACCGCCGGTTCGGCGGTTTGGTTTGAACCGGCCCCATCTCTAGAAGATAATAACCGATAACGAGTGACGCTGTATATATCCTTTGATTAGGTCAATATCCTTTAGAATCTTCTCCTTAGCGTTGAATTTTTTTGCCCTCATTATGCAATATGTTGTTTGGCTGTTTATCAACGACTATTATCGGTCATTACCAAAAAAAACATTACCAAAAAAAAACGACTATTATCGGTTATATCTTTATCATAATATTTGGTATTAAAGCATCAAAAAAGTATATGGTATTATAAATATCATTAATATTTTAAAACCTTCCTATATAATTATACGTACTTTTTTTAGACACTAATTATATTTTTAAAATACTATTTTTTTCAGTTTATATATAACACTCTACATTTTATCATCAAGTTTGAACAGTTTTATGAATATTATTATACATCAGTAAATATTACACATTCTATTTTTTTAACATTTCTTTTTATCATGTGTGACTAGTATTATGATACCAAATATTGAGAATTGGAGGAAGTTGATGATAACGTGAGCATCACGTGCGCTTTGTTTTCACCAAGTTCATATATCTAATTTATATATAGAGAGTTAAATTGAAAGTGAGAATATATATATATATATATAGAGTATAGATCCTATGAGAACACCCCCTAACGTGAGAACGTGAGAACAAATTCGTAATTATTATTAGTTTTGTTACGAATGTGCCATATCGTTTAATGTATTATTCGTAGTTATTGTTGGTTGAGTGGATTATTCGTAGTTATTGTTGGATTCCTAATTATTATTATTCGTAGTTATTATTATTTTTGATATCTACTCTAAATCTCAACCCTTAATATTCACATCCAACGGTGTACGATTGTTCTCATGTTCTCACGTTAGAGGGTGTTCTCATGGGAACCACACCCTATATATATATATATATATATATAAACAACTCTTATCGTGTGAACGTGTAAACACCGAATATATGTGAGTATACCGCCGAATATATAGATTCAGGTTTGAGATATCTTCTTCCATTAATAACATGATTTTTTTTATCCTTTAATATCGTCTAATCTCAGCCATCTATTTAACGATTAACGGATACAATTTGTTCTCATTTTACATGATAGAAATTGTTTACATGAGAGTCAACCCCTCTCTCTCTCTCTCTATATATATATATATATATATATATATAATAGGGAGTCAGAATTTTTAACATTTTTTGGAATAAATAATGAACGATGTAGATTAAAGACCATCATAAATGTTCACGAGATAGAAACACTAGAATTATTTTCTATAATTAATTAGAATTTTTATTTTAGGTAACGCAATAAATTACTTATGGTTGAATTATTAAACTAGTATGGACAAAATCAATATCAGATGTTTCAATACATATCGGCTAAGAGTCATGTCCCGGCTGCTGTACTCATCTTCTACGCTCCCAATATGGGCATATCGAGCAACATGAATAACAAAACATGAAACCAAGTAACCAACAATTCAATTGGCGTTCTTTCACTGTTGTTGACTTTTGTTTTTTTGAAAATGTAATTGTATTGATAGGAAGGATGTACAAAGGGTTACAAGGACAACATCATATTCATGAGGAGAGAGGGATGCAAAGAGTCATATAAGATAGTAAGAGAGTTTAGACAAGGTTCAGCTTCAGCATTCGGGCAATAGCAAGAGAGGCAGCAGAACGGTTCTTCCAAGTGTGCTCAAAGTGGAGCTTGATAGAGCTGATGGCCTCAACATCACAGTCCACGGCGCGAATGAAAATGTTGCTATAGAGTAGAGTGTTCCTTGCTTTCCATACCTGGTATATGAATGAGGTAATTGAAACAATCCGTATACATTCCATCAGAGTGTGCTTATGATGGGGTCTAGATTCGAGCAAGACCCAGACATTATGAACATAGGGGGCAGGATAGGGAACCCGAGTCCATCAAGAGATGATGTCAAGTACCAGAGACCCATAGCTGCAAAAGGACCAAAGATGGCCTTCATTCTCTATATCTCCTTGACACAACTTACAAGTGTCATTTTCAGTCAAGTTTCAAGCCTTGATCTTAGCAAGGGTGGGGAGTCTCTTAAGAGCTGCAAGCCAGGAGATGTAATTGCATTTTGGGATGTTTGACTTGAACCATATAGCCTCGAAAGGGTTGGGAAGAGTCTGAGAAGGTTCGGGTTTGAATATTACGTAGACTTTTTTTGGGAGAAGGTACCATTGGCGTTGTCAGTGCATCATAGTGGTGGTAACCAGGTAGGGGCTGGGGAATCTCATCTTTGATTTTTAGTAAGCTTTTCTAGAAGAAGCTACCTTGTTCCTGGCAGTAAGGTCGGGAAAGCCCAGGCCACCATTAGCTTTGTCAGTACATATCAAAGACCAAGCAACTAAGGCACGTTTGCTATTCTCAATACCAGACCAGAAGTAAGAGCGAATGAGGCCTTGAATGGCGTTGAGGACACTTGCAAGGATCATGAACATGGAGCTCCAGTAGTGATTGATCGAGTAGAGTATAGATTTGATTAGTTGAGCTCTCCCCGCATACGATAAGGTCTTTGCACTCCACGATTGGATCTGTTTGGTAACCTTGTGGATCAAGGGGAGGTAGTCATGAATTGCCAGCCTCTTACTACCGATAGGGACACGAAAATAAAGAAAGGGCAGTGAGCCAATGCTCATGCTAGTGAGATTTGTAGCCCTATCTTGTTCAATGGGGCTCATGCCTTCAGTGAAGAGTTGGGATTTGGCTGGGTTTATCTTAAGACCAGAGAGGTCCCCAAAGCGATCAAGGGTGTCTTTGAGGATCTTGATGGAAGGGAGGTCACCTCTACAGAGAAGTAGGAGGTCGTCAGCAAACGAAAGATGGGTAATGGAAGGGGACGAGCATTTTGGATGGTAGTTGAATCCTGGGTTTGAGGTACTCATCTCAATCATTTTTGATAGGTAGTTCATGATAATGGTGAAGAGTGGTGGAGAGAGTGGACATCCTTGACGCAGCCCCGACTACCTTTAAAGTGGCCACAAAGAGCCCCATTAATGTTGACAAAGTATGAAGCAGTGGTAATGCACTCCTTGATAAGGCTTATGAAGTGCACCGGGAACCCCATCTTGTGAAGGCAATGGAGGATAAAATCATGACTGACGGTGTTAAAGGCTTTCGATATGTCAACTTTCATTGCGGCTCTTGGAGATATATACTTCCTATTGTACTTATGGAGCATTTCCTGGCAGACTGGCACATTAGCACATTATGCTTGATAGATCGATTAGCAACGCAGGCACTTTAGTTGAAGCTGATGATGCTGCGGAGAATTGCATTGATGCGTGCCGAGAGTATCTTGGCAATAGTCTTATAGATAATATTGCAGCAAGATATGTGCTTGTAATTAGAGGGAGCAATAGGACAATCAATTTTAGCAATAAGAGATATAGAAGCGTGATTGACCTGCTTCAAGAGTTTGCCATTGGTGAAAAAGTCCAGAATCGCATCATTAAAGTCCTGGTGAGTAGTAGTCCATGAAGATTTGAAAAAGAGAGAATTGCAGCCATCAGGCCCCGGTGCCTTGTTATCCCCGATACTTAAGAGAGCTTTCTTGACCTCGTCAGTCATCATCATCTTATCCAGAGAATCAACACCATCCTGGATAAGGGTAGGAAGGTTAATGTCAGGGAAGGTTAGAGGGAGAGTCAAGGCCGGGGGGTTAAGGACAAGACGAAAGTGGTTGACAAACGTGTTTTTAATGGTAGTAGGCTCAATGGTAATGTTCCCGTCATTGGTACGAACAACAATGATGCGATTGGCACACCTACGAGTCTTTAATCCTCTAAAGAAGAAAGAGGAGCATTGATCACCATGGGCAATCCAGTTAGCCTTTGAGAGCTGGGCCAAGGTGATATATAGGGCATTGGTGCTTTCATTCAAGGAAGCTGATAGGCAAGGTTCCTCCTCCTGAAGATCAGTGTTATGTAGGTTGGTTTGTAAATGGATCTGGGTAGAGTGGAGAATCCTACGTTCCTTCTGGATCCTCGAGTAAATCTCTTTGAGCTTGAGGCTAGGAAATTTCTTGAGGTTTGGCTTAAGGAGTTTGAGTTTCCTGGTAAGCTTGAACATTGGGTTACCATCAATAGCATTACTGTCATTTATCCACGATCTTTTAACACAGTCATGAAACTCCTCATGCTTCGTCCAAACATTGTTGAATCTGAAGGGGAGATTTGTCTTTGCAATCGTTGCATCTGAGAAGAGGAGAGCCGGAGAGTGATCCGAGATATCCGCAGGATCAAAATGAGCTTTGGAGTAAGGAAAGGTAGTGTGCCAAGCAGAATTGGTGATAACTCGATCAAGCTTGCATCAAATACGAGTCCCAACTTGTTTATTATACCAAGTAAACTTGCAGCCTGAGTAGGGATGATCCGAGAGATTATTGTGTTCAAAACAGTCTACAATCTCATTTGAGGTCTGGATATTACAAGGGACATTATTTGAGGTCTTATCATCAGGGGAAAGTGTTACATTGAAGTCGCCGATCAATGCCCAAGTTTTGTTTTGGTTGAGAACGTTTATGGTAAGATAGTTGACCATAGATCAGGTCTATCCTCTGGTGAATTATGGGCATAGATGAATGATATTTCAGCAATGGTGGATTGGTTTGGGTTTGACAATGGATTGGAAATGTGGCAGTGGACGATTTGATCGGTTTTGATTAGGGTGGTAAGGTGAAGTTTTGCAGGGTTCCACCAGACCCAAATACGATAGTTGTGGGCGAGAGAGGAGTTAGAAACTTGGCTCCAAGTGAGGAAAAGAGATTTGGTGATGCGTTTTTCATTATTTGATCTTAATCTGGTTTCTATGATAGCTAGTAGATCGAGGTTTTGCTTCTTAGCAATTGATTGTATGGCTTTTTGCTTCACAGGGTCATTTAAGCCCCGGATATTCCATGCACAGGATCTAATTATCATTAGACGGCTTGGTTGAAATCCTCGGTAGCACTTGCTAACAAGGGAAGGGTTGAGGTGACTGGGTGATTTGTTTTTTGATTGGGGTGTTGGAGAGAGGGATTTGGGTTGGTAGCCGGGCATGGTTGGAGAATCTTGTTAGAAGAGTTAGAACCTTCTGGACGATCTTGAAGGGGGTGAATAACCATGGGAGGTAGGCTATCAACAAGGATATGTGGGGTAGGAGGTGGATTAGGGTTTGTAGAGTTGGAGTGAGATATGATAGGATTAGATTGGTTAGAAGATGGTACGGCCAATACTTCAGAACTAGCCTGAGAGGTAGGTTGAATAGGATCAAGGTTGATCTTTAGGGAGATGTCAGGGGTTGGGAGAAGGGGTACGGTATTAGGGTTTAGGTTGCGCCTTAGAGTGGGGTATGACGTTTTAGGGTTTGAAGGCTTCACAGTGCATAGATTCTCCTTGGAAGGCTTGCAGTAGTGCCCAAAGGTTAGGCATTTAGGGCAACGAGTGGGGAGCCAATCGTAGGTCACCTTTTGAACGTAAACAATACCATCTGGGCCAACCAACGTAACTTCCCGAAGTAGAGGGCGTGCTGCTTGGATGTCAACCAGGATACGGGCAAATCCAACCCTTTCTTGGTTAGCCGAACAAGCATCAATGAGTATTGGTGTACCCAAGGTTGAACCAATCTTAGCCAACATATGTTTGGACCAAAAACGGAAGTCTAAGTCGTGAAGAGTAATCCACATGGGTATGGAGCTGAGGCTGGAGTAGTCCAGGGGCAGATCCAAGGTCCAACGCTTTAGGAGGAGAGTGGTGGACCCGTTCGTGACCCAAGGACTACAAAAAAGAATAGTATTTAGATCATCTTCATTGGTGAAATGGAACACGAAGATCCCTTTCTCGTTCCTAAGTATCTTAGGTTTGGGTATGTTGATCCAGTTTTCGTTAACATACTTGGTCATTCTCTAGAAAGAGATTGGGCTACCAAGCGGGAAGCCAACGAGAGAGAGGTTCCATTTCTTCGTGTTATCTTCAACTTCATCATCGGTGAATGGATTGTGCCTTGATTTGAGCCGTGGAGTGTAGGATAGCGGAATATGATTCGAGTTGACACTTCTCGAGACAATATCCTTGTAGTTGTCC
The DNA here is from genome assembly GCA_033239125.1 of Fagopyrum homotropicum. Classification (NCBI taxonomy): domain Eukaryota; kingdom Viridiplantae; phylum Streptophyta; class Magnoliopsida; order Caryophyllales; family Polygonaceae; genus Fagopyrum; species Fagopyrum homotropicum. The sequence goes on from BSWB01000004.1 coordinate 143,647,201, forward strand.
AAGATAGCAGCTAAAGGTGCTTTTGGGGCGCTGCATGCATGGTTTTGGGTAAGTGAGTCTGAAGGAAAAAACGACTTCAGCACGAGGGGCGGGCAAACCGTCATGAGCAACATGGCTATCCACCTTGGAAGTTGGGCCATATTCTTGGGGAGATTGAAGGTTGGAATTTATGGCGTCCAGTAGAGTCACCTCCGACGTTTCCATTTCTTGGTCGGTGTTAGCAAGGGTGTTTCCGTGCCTAGCCGACATGGGAGAACCCATACAAGAGGAGACAACAGCAGGCTGGTTCAGAGACGTCGCCATTACGACGGCCTTAGAGGAATTTGGAGCAACCGAAGAAGTCTGGTTGTACTAGTGATTTTGTGGCCAAGTGGTTACTTGTGGAGATGCAGATTAGTTTGTTTGGCACAACGGGGGGGGGGAATATATTTGATGATAGGGCTAGAGGGGCGATGGATTTTGGGTTTAACCTTCTATTGTTCGAGTGAATCAAGTCAACGGGAATGGGCTCAAACGGGTTGTTCGGTGTGGGTAGAGAGATGGTGGATGGGGCTTATTTGGTGGTAGGTTAGTAGCTGAGGATGGTCGGTGCAGCTCGGAGAGTTTGATGGTGAGATGACGAGACCTTCTTGATCCAGCCATGGGGATGGCGTCGTGGCGGAGGAGGGCGGGGCATCGCCGGGGGCCACACAAGGGTGGCACAAGCGAAGCTTACACCGGTGGGAGGGGAGAGAGAACAGAGTGTTCTCCCTTCTTATAATGTTTAGGAAACAAGAGAGTACTTGTGAGGTCCGTTGTTGACTTTTTAATACGATATACTATTCATATAGTTATGACCATGTTAGATGAAGATTTTGATATTGATGCCAATTCAATGGTTCTTATTGATCTAATTTATGTTCATCGTGTTAGCATAAGCATTTGTGTTTTTGTATACGTTTATAGATTTTTTAGTTATGAGAATATATGATAATATATAGCGGAATGTATTTGTATAACTGTATATGGAGTTTTTTTTTTTGAAAATGAAAAGCGGCTCGAGACCATTAGACGGCGCGCCGTCTAGTGGATCGAAAGGCCGAAAAAATCGGCAGATGGACAAACCGTCATGAAGGACCACAAAAAAGGAGAAAATAAATACACAAAAATACATCAAAATGAAAGTGAAAGCAAAAAAGTCTTCAAGGTAAAGCATGATGATCCAGCCAGCAGGAGGCAACGAGCATAAATGTTCATCTCCGAAAGAAGTACACAGGGAGGAAGTCTGAGGAACAACTGTGGACACTTCAGATTTGGACTGCAACAGAGCCTTCAGGAGTCGATCACAAATTCACGCCTCCTTCTCGACAAACACACGAAACCGCCAACAAATGACTACATCAAACCTCGGAAGACGAGATTACAGAACCCGGTTATCTTGATGCATAAAGGTGTAGAGCTTGATGGATAAGAGAAATATGATTTGTAGGGAAAAGTTTGTTCATAGAGGGTTGATTTATATTGTCGGGAATGATTGTTTTTGGGCTTTGTATGTAGTAAGAAGCACATTGTTAGGAGAGGGTTAGATAACAAATTGGTAACCTAAAAATTGTTTCCAAGGGTATTGTACTTAATAATCAATGCATAATAATTTAAAATCTTTAATTGTTTTGCTTTGTTATTTATTATTATTATTGGGTGATATTTGTGCCGTTAGGCCGAGAAACGGTGTCGTTAGACCGAGAAACAACTTAAATTATATTATATGAATTTTTTTTATTCTTTTTGTCCAGCTTGGTTTTCATCTCATGGAGTCTCAAGGTCATTGATTTGCAAGCTTTTTCAATCCACCAAGAACCCAGCAGAAGGACCTAGAAATGAAAACAATGCTAGCAAGCTTAAACCCAACACTCCCTTTTTTCAAATGATCCAAAGAAACAGGTTTAGAAAAAGGTAAAATCATGGTTCAAAAGGTGCAGATTTGTAATCAATATCCAAAACTTTTACAAATGGAATTTAGAAATTCAAACTCGCAAAACGCCTAGAAGCCTCGTTATGAGGAAGGTTGAAGGTTTTTTATGGTCAGATTTAGTCAAGCAAGAGGCAGAAATTCAGGGGGTACAGATGGAGAGATGAGATGGGTTGCGGTGGTATCAGACGAAGTCATTAGTGTTGGTGATGGTCACTTTGATTTGGTGAGCACGGCAGGAAAACCGGAGAAGGCGGTGGCCTAGGCCGGAGAAGGCGGTTGCATATGTCGGAGAAGGCGACGGGTTACGCTGGTGATGATGGTTTCTTTTATTTGGTGAACGCAACAGGAAAGTCGGAGTAGGCGGCGGACTACGCCGGAGTAGGCGGCGGGTTACGCCGGAGTAGAGGTCGATAGTTGAGTTAAAAGCCTCAAACTTCCAGGGAGAAAAGAAAGCCGGTAAAAGAACCGACCAAACCACCCTTGAACGGAACAAAAAATGCCACACCATTTTGCACTTGGACGATCGGTCCGTTTTTTTTGACAAAATCGAACATAGAAACATAAGCTAGAATAAAATAAAATAAAACAACATTATTTACACAGTTTGTTCTTGTTGTCTTCTCTTAAAATAAAATAAAATAAAACAACATTATTTACACAGTTTTTCTCCTTATAAATCTTTAATCATTACATATACCACCATTAGAGAGCATACCTTGGTCATCATATGTTTTTTCTATCATATAAAAAATATATCGTCTAATGATTGCTCATGTTGATGTCCTCATCTTCTATGCTCGCACGATCGACATATCGAGAAACATGACTAACAAAACATGACACCAACTGTGAAGGCTGTATTTTCAAAGTCCATATGGAAGAAGACCCATAAACAAATGTATTGGGCTACAGAGACTTCAAATGGCCCAGCTGGCTTGTACAGAAGTAAGCAAAACGCACCACTTCGATTAGGTCTTGATGATAGCCCCTTTATAAACCAAAAATATCACAGTTGTGCTCATTAATTCAGAACATATTTCCTTGTCTACTGGACTACTCTCTCACCTCCAACTCACAACAGAAAGTTCAGCAGCTCTTCTTCTTCTTCTTCTTCTTCTTCTCTCTTTTCTACAACAACGCATCAACAAAGGAGCTTGTTCTCCTCGTTTTTGCTCTATGTTTGTTGTTTTTCTTGCTTTCCTTTGTGAAGCCAATACTTGTTGAGACAATATAGGGTTAATCCCTAAAGTCTACAAGCTGTGTGCAGATTTAGTTTTTCATACGTTTTGTTCTTGTATTTTCTTTGTTCGTTTTTTATAGTGGATTGGGTTTTCTCTTGAGGCCCCGAGGAGTAGGAATATTTTCGAACCTCGTTAAATCGTTTTGTTTTCTTGTTCTTGTTCGAACGGGGCGCTCTAGCCTTCGATCTTGTTCGGTTTTGACTTTTCAAAGTGGTATCAGAGCCGGAAAGGCAAGGGATTCTCGCATTTTGAGTTGCGAGAAATCTATATCCACTTTTAAATCTGTTTCTTTTGTCTACGTTCTTTTAAACATTTTTTACAGATTCGTTTTTTTCTTTGCTGTTTTTTTTGTTTTTAAAATCTCAGATCTGTTTTTTTTAAAACCTATCGGACTTGTTGTTTTTCTGAAAATTATAGATCCGGTTTTATAAACCACATATCTCATTTTTCTATTCTTAGATCCGATTTTATTTTGGATCTGGTTTTTTGAAAACGTCTTAAAGGATCTGTTGCGATTCGTTGCTTGTGTTTTGAAAAATTTTGAAAACGACTTAAAGGATCCGGTTTTTCGAATATGCTTTCAGATATGGATTGCTTTTTGAATCTAGCTTCAGATCTGCCTTTTTTTCTCCCGAATCTGTTTTGTTTTACATTACTGATTTTTTCTCTTTTTTTTTAAAACATAAATTAGTTTTTAAAAGCACCGATCTCTTTAGATTTGTCCTTAAATCGGTTTCATATTTTTTAAATTGGATCTTGAGTTTTTTATACTCTTGAGCCAAATATAAATCATTCTTTTCTTTGTTATGATGCTTATATCTGTTGGTTACAGATCTTGATAGATCTCTTACACCTTGTAATAGATCCTTGAACGAAGCTCATGCTTCGTTTGTATGTGATTAGTTTGTTGACATTGTTGTTTTACTTTGCTTCTTTAAGCTTCCGCTGCTGTCATTATGTACTAATCTTGATATCATTTATCCTTACATGTTAATTCTAAATTATATAGTCTTATCTTCTGTGTAAATCTAACTCCTCTAACTTCTTTCTTTTCCTATTCCATATTATAATAATGTTTGACTCTTATTACAAAATGAAACCCTATGACGGTGTTTCTGATTTTTGTATGTGGTCTGTTAGGATGAAAGAAGTCTTGATAAAAGAGAAAGTTTGGCATGCATTAGACGAGAGATATCCACCTACACTAAGTGCTGGGGAAAGAAAGGAAATGGATTTCTAGGCACATAGTGATATCATGATGAGACTCGCGGATGAAGTAGGCCGACAGGTTCTTGTTCACACAACAACCAAAACTCTATGAGCAGCTCTTAATTAGAGTTGTATGAGGTTAAGTCTCTTCCTAGTAGAGTTAGCTTGTTGTGTAGGTAATTCAGTTTTAAAATGAACACTAACCTTTCTCTTCAAGATAATCTGGATAGTTTCTTAAGAATGGCTCAAGACTTAGAACGTTGTAAAGATCCTATAGATGAAGTTCACCAATCTGTTATAATTTTTAACTCTCCCCCTTCACAATTTGACAATTTTAAAGACGTTATTCAATATGGTCATGAAGATTTAACTAGGAAAAAGATTCTAGATGCCATAACTGAAAATAATAACACTCTTAAGGTCTTTAAAATGAAAGGAGAGTCTAGGGATAGTAAATCAGAAGTCTTAATTGCTAAAGGTAAAAATAAGAAGAGTAAGAACAACAACAATCGAGATAGTAAAGTTGACTCTAGAACTGGTTATAATCAAAATAATTCTTCTGTTCAATCTGGTAAAAAGGAGATCATTTATTACTATTGTGGTATTAAGGGTCATAAAACTTCTGATTGTAATAAGAAGAAGAAGGATGATGCTAGTAAGTCCAAGAATGGTTATACTAATATCTTTGAGTCTCATGCTTACTATGATGATAAATTGCTTGTTGTTTCTCATAATGATGATTATGATGCTTGGATTCTTGATTCTGGTTGTACCATGCATTCCACTCCTCATGAAAAATATTTTGATTATCTGCATAAATGTGATAATGGGGTGGTTAGATTAGGAGATCATACTTCCTTATCTATAAAAGGCATTGGTAATATTCCCTTCATGATGCATGATAATAAAATTAGAGCTCTTCAACAAGTTAGGTGGGTGCCTGAACTTAGAAGAAATTTACTGTCTGAAAGTGTTATTGATGACCTAGGCTGCCAGTATCACACAAATAATGGTGTTAGAAATGTGATTAAAAATGTTAAAATCCTCCTTAAAAGTGTGAAGAAAAATGGTTTATATCATGTTGTTGGTTCTCCTGAATTGAATGTTTTTAATTCTGTTGTGAACATGAACCTTGATCAAACCAAATTGTGGCATGCTCGTTTTGGACATATAGGAAATAAAGGCTTGCATTACATTTTTAAAAAATGGTTATTTTGATCATAAACCTGTTGTATTGGACATGTGTGAAAACTGCATTTTTGGTAAAGCAACTCGGTTAACTTTCAATAGATCTACCTATGTTGCTAAACATCCTCTTGAATACATTCATTCTGATCTTTGGGGCCCTGTCCAAGTTGATACTATTAGAGGTAGAAAATATTTTATTTCCTCTATTGATCATTTTTCAAGAAAAGTTTGAGTATATTTGTTAAAGGCCAAAAGTGAAGCTTTCAATACCTTTAAACTTTAGAAAACCAAAGTTGAAAATGAATCTAACCATAAGCTCAAATGTCTTAAAACGGATAATGGCTTAGAATTTTTTAATCATGACTTTAATGAGTATTGTTTGCAAAATGGAATAAAACGACATTTGACTGTTCCAAGAACCCCTCAGCAGAATGGTACTGCTGAGAGGATGAATAAGACTTTATTTTAAAAATCTAGACGCATGCTCTTTTCTACAGGTATGAAACAGTACCTTTGGGGAGAGGCTGTAATTACAACTTCTTATTTGATAAATATAACTCCTTCTGCTATAGGATTCAAGACCCCACAAGAAATGTGGATTGGTCAAAAACCAAGTATAGAACACTTAAGACCTTTTGGTTGTACAACTTATGCTCACCATTCTCAAGGTAAACTAAATCCAAGAGCTCTCAAGTGTGTGATGTTAGGTTATCCGGAAGGGGTAAAAGGTTACAAATTACTTATTATACAACCTGGTGGTTATAAGGTTTTAACTAGTAGAGATGTAACTTTTAATGAATTTGATTTTCATTTTAAAAATCTTCTTACATCTATTGTTGAGAATACTAACAGGGACAGGGAAGCAGATTTTTTCATGTCAAGTGACACCCTTAAGCCAGCTGAAGAATTTGATATTGGTGTTTTCCGAAGACACACCAGTAATGCTCCTAGTAATGTTGCTGCTGAACAAACCAGGGAGAGTATTGAGCCGGAAAACAATTCAGAAGACAACACACCTCACCAATCACGTAGGCAGTAAACAATTCTAATTCTAACTCTAACACAACTTCTATCAATCCTGAAAATTGTGGAATTGTAATTGAGATTGTAAGTAATTCGGACACTATTTAGGACATTTCTCCTATTTCTGTTTCTGATTCTGTTTCTAATGTTGTTGATTTGACTGATTATCAGCTTACTTTTGATAGAGCACCTAGAGCTAGAATTCCTAATCCAAAGTATTTTTATTCTACTTATATAAACATTGCTGAGTTTGTATATAATAGGGATATTAATTTGGTAGAATTTGTTGTGTTGATTGCTGATGTGATTGTTAATACTTATACTCCTGAGTTGTATGAACATGTTATTAAATGTAGTCAATCTAAGTTTTGGTTAGCAGCTATGAATGAAGAGATTAGCTTTATGTATGAAAACAAAACTTGGAAATTAGTTCCTAAACCAGATGGTGTTAGAAATATTGATAGCAAATGGATTTATAAAATAAAAGATGGCATTAAACCTAATGACCCTCCTAGATTTAAAGCTAGGTTAGTGGCTAAGGGTTTTACTCAAAAGGAAGGTATAGATTACAATGACATTTTGCTCCTGTTGCGAAATATAAGACCATGAGATTGCTTATTGCTTTAGCTACAGCTTATGACTATGAAGTAGAACAGATGGATGTTAAAACTGCTTTTCTGCATGGAGACCTTTATGAGACTATCTATATGAGACAACCAAAAGGTTTTATAGACAAAAATCACCCTGATTATGTGTGTTTGTTATATAAATCCATATATGGTTTGAAACAGTCTCCTCGGCAATGGAATATCAAATTTAATACATGCATGAAAAGATTAGGTTTTATAAGAAGTCACTATGATCATTGTTTATACTTCAAATTTGTCAAAAATGATTTTCCTTTATATATCTTGCTTTATGTGGATGATATATTGTTAATCTGTAAATCCAAAGCTATGATAAATGAGGTGACAAATTCTTTTAAAAGAAACTTTGATATGAAAGACTTAGGTCCTCCTCAAAGAATTCTAGGGATAAAAATTGAAAGAAATAAGTCTAAGAGATAAACTTGGCTTTCCCAATCTGACTATGTGACTAAGGTGTTAGATAGGTTCAATCTAAAAGATGCTAAACCTTCTAAAATACCCTTAGGAGGGCACTTCGATTTGACTCGTCTCCATAATATGTCTAAACAGGAAAAATCTCGCATGAGTAAGATTCCTTATGATGCTGCTGTAGGATCTGTCATGTATGCTATGATTTGTTCTAGACCTGATCTTGCGTTTGCTATTAGTGCTCTTAGCAGATTTATGTCCGACCTAGGTGAAAAACACTGGGAAGCTATGAAATATCTGTTGAAATATCTTGCTGGAACTGTTAATTTTGGACTATTATATGCTAAACATAATTTTTCTTATGATTTGACTGATTATCTAGATTCTGATTATGCTTCTAATAAAGATAATAGAAAATCTACTACTTTCTATGTATATACTTGGTGTGGAAATTGTATTTCTTGGAAATCTCAGCAACAATCTATTGTAGCTTTATCTTTTACCGAAGTTGAGTATGTAGCTGCAACTGAAGCTTGTAAAGAAGTTGTGTGGCTTAGTAATATTTTGTTTGAGATAGAGGGTAAGTCTACTATGCCAACTTTATACATGGATAGTCAAAGTGCATTATATCTTTATAAGGATCCAGTTTATCATGAACGGACTAAATATATTGATGTTAGATATCATTATATTCGTTTACAAGTAGAGTCAAATAACTTACTTGTTGATAAAGTTGATGGTGATACTAACCCAGCAGATTTTGGCACTAAAATAGCGACCAGTGAGAAATTTTTGTTTTGCAGGAATTTCTTACACATTTCAGAAGCCACATAAAGGTAAGAAAAATGGGCTGATGACGGTTTTACTCAAAATTCACTATTAGATTAACTTAGAAACTAGGAGGGCAAATTGTGAAGGCTGTACTTTCAAAGTCCGTATGGAAGAAGGCCCATAAACAAACGTATTGGGCTGTAGAGACTTAAAATGGCCGAGCTGGCTTGTACAAAAATAAGCAAAACACAATACTTCGATTAGGTCTTGATGAGAGCCCCTTTATAAGCCAAAAATATCACAGCCGTGCTCATTAATTCAGAACGTATTTCCTTGTCTACTGGACTGTCTCTCACCTCCAACTCACAACAGAAAGTTCAGCAACTCTTCTTCTCTCTCTTTTCTACAACAAGATGTTACGCTAAGATCGTGATGCGCAAATGGGTTTTAAATTTATAACTCGAACTAAATCCTAAACTACCTAGCGAAACCCGCAGTGTACGGGACGTTTGTAGTAGGGATAGTATTCCGAGGTCGAACACAAAGACTAAGATGAAATTGATTTGATTTGTGATTGAGTTTAGTAAAGACCTAGGTTGAAAGAAAAGAAAGAAATAAAGAAATGAAAATCTCAAATGTTTTTGGTTGGTTTTTGGTGATCAATCAAAGATCACAATTCATGCAAGTAAACAATCAACTAGACTATGAATCAACACAAATAAACAAGCTAAACAAGATATAGATCAAAGAAAGAAAAGACGGATTCTAGGGGTTGGAAGTTCCGGTTATGGCATATGACTCAAGCTATCTATTCATTCCTTGGATTAACTATGTTGGAGTTAAGTGTTTCTAGATTGGGATCAATCACCGGGGAGGTCTCATGATCCACTAGTCCATTCCCTAGATCTCATCACCGGGTAAGTCTCTAAGAACCTAAGGGACGGAATTCTACACAAACCGGATTTGTTGCCTAGAGGTCTAACCTATCCTTACCGGGTAAGTCTCGGAAAGGGAAGTTCTAAACAACTATCCTAGCACACTTAGTCCAATGGCGGCTTGTGAGGCTCACCACTACCTAGGGTTTATAATCTTCGAAATCTAAGGGTAAGAATCACCGGGTAGGTCTCTTCTAACACTTAGTAGCTAACACTAGGTCACCCTAGGCTAGATTAACTCAACAAACACCTAGGATTTCAACATTCTAACAATCTAAGACAAGATCCATCGACCCAGGGAAAATCACGGTTTGTTCTACCTAAACCACGGCCGTGGTTAGGCAAGAACTACCCGTGATTTCTAACAGCAGCTACGTTTATGCAACACAAGTCATCCAAAGATAAATCTAAGTCCGTCCTATCATAGCCCTAGCCATAACCATCCTTTCCTTACCCTATAACCACATCTATTTAGCCTACAACGTTCATAATAGAAATCGAAACAAACAAACATAAAATCATGACATCCATTTGCAAGATGATGAAGGAAGAGAGATGAACAAGTGAACTAAAACAAAACCAAGCTGAAAATAGAATTAGAGTAACTCACAATCCTTCCAAAAGAAGGTTCAAATGATTCATACAACTCTAGAAATAGAATCCGGAATTCTTCAATACAAAACTATCAAGTGTGGTAATGGTGTGTGTTCTTCTTCTCCTCTTCAATGGAGCTCTTCTTCTTCCTCTTTGACACTTTCCTTCCTAGAAAGACTTCTTGTTGAGAGAATATTTTTGTTAGAGGATAATGGATAATGGAGAGCTGCTCCAAGATGCCCTTCTCAGCCAATGAAGGACCACTTTTATAACAAATTTTGCATGAGCTGGCCATGAGAGTCGTGGCACAGCTGTCACAAGAATCTAGCAAAATCCACGGGTGATTCCACAGCCGTGGAGTGTCAGAGAACCGTGATTCTGTGCTTCAGCATTTCCTTTGATCATTAAGCTTTGATTTGGTGCATGGCTTGTGTTGGCAAGGTTCCATGAGTCCTCTTTAGCCTTTAGCTTGTGTCCTAATGAGTCCGAGGGTGTGTCATCTAGATGAACGATCCTCAACGTATCGTTTTAGCTCCTAAATCTCCCGAAATACCTATAAAACACGCACAAGTCCGTGTAGACGTCTATCTCGGCAAAATACATGAATTGAGTGCAACACGTCGTGAACTAGTGCTAAACCATGCATGAATGAGTGAGAAATCTATCTAAATGATTACCTAAAACTAAGTCATAAATCGTGTTATCAAAATACCCCATACTTAAGGTTTGCTCGTCCCCGAGCAAATTCCCAACTATAGACTAAGAGATGACATGATTTATGTATGCAGAAAAATGGCAAAATCTTTTTGGGTTTGTGCTTCTATTATTGGATCACCTTCAAGGTCATGTTTCATGGCAAAGGATAAGCAATCATGCATCAAACAAATGAAGACATGGAAAGACAATTGTACTTAACTCAAAAGTATGCATGAAATGTAAAGATGAAGAAGTCAAGAAGATCAAGAGTACATCCAATCTAAATCACTAAGTCTTACAAACATGCAAATAGGTCATAAGGTCTTGTGAAATAAAAGGGTCAAGAAATGTAGTGATTGGGTGGGGATTTCTAGGTTATGTGATGCTAATCCGGGAACGGAACTAACTCCACAATCTTGTCCTCGATCAACTTCCCTCAAGTGTATATTTTCCTCTATCTTTTCTTTCTTTTCTTTTTCTTTGACTTATTTTTGAGACAATGGCATTGGTGTACAAAAGCCGAAACCTTGGTGATTAGCCGTCCTTGGGTTTTTTCTTAGTTTTCGAGGTGCATCCACACCGGGCACACATACCAAAGCTCGTTAGGACTATTGGTTCATTTGACTTTGGCAAGACACCAACACCCGATTATGTGAAGTGTACCGAGTTACTTGTCATTTAAGCCAATGTCCCCAAGCCTATATTTTTGGCTACACTTTCACAACAAATTCAGCATTTTATGCATGGTATTCTTTTCATCAACAACTTCACCCCACACTTACTTTTCGCACACACCAACACACTAGCATGCTCCTATTCCCGGATGGGTTAAAGAGGTCAAATTTATCTCAATTGCGGTGCTCAAGCAATCATGATTAAGATGAGAAGTAGAGAAAGATGAATTGCCTCATTCATCCCTAGATGGCATGCAAGAACTATCATGTAATTTCGATCTTCACTACTCAATCCTTTCTAGGCAAACATCATGGTCACAAATCATTCATAGAATTTCAAGAGAAGTACTTCAAGTCCACATATGCGTTCATCAATCCTAACACATGAGGCCATCCATAGCCAATTCACAAGACAAGATTCATCATTAGGATCATATCCAAGCCTAGAAAGCACAAAATTTTTTTTTTTTTAAATTTTCTGATTTTTATGGTATTTTCGATTTAAGTATGTACAATGCAAGACATGTGAAGATTTTAAACTATCCTAGATGCTCATCATGCAAAGGATCATGCAAACCCCACCCCATACTTAGAAACACATTGTCCCCAATGTGGTATACAAGTAAAGAGAGTGAAAGAAGGTTCTCACAATGTAAAAATGGTTTGCTATGGTATTTGGGATTGTCCAATAGTGAACTGATGTTTGATGATCCTATCAACCATGGTAGAGAGCTCTAAGCATCCATCAAAGCTTCGGGACCCGCGCTAGGCACCGCTAGCCGTCCAAGTTCCGCGTCCGCTCCACCCATAATTGGTGAGGGGTTCATCATCGTCCTTCACTTGCCATGCAAGGTTTCCAATGCCACTAATGTTCTAGCACACACACAAGGTAGACAAAACACACACAAAGATAGAAAAATCTAAAAACGAAAACAAAACGAAAAAGGAAAAATGTTACCAATGGGTTGCCTCCCACCAAGCGCTTCTTTAAGGTCATTAGCTTGACCAAACTCGGGGGCGTCTATTCAAGGTGAAGTGGGGCAATCATGTCCACCGGGGCTCCCGGAATATACTTCTTCAAGCGGTGCCCATTCACTTTGAAATTCCCACAATGTTCCCCTCCTATCTCAATAGCTCCATGGGGAAAAATCTTCTTCACCTCATATGGCCCGGTCCATCTTGATTTGAGCTTTCCGGGAAAGAGCCTTAGCCTTGAGTTGAAGAGAAGGACAAGATCTCCTTCACTCAACTCCTTGGTGATCCTCTTGTCATGCCATCTTTTGGTTCTCTCCTTGTAGATCCGGGCATTCTCATAAGCTTCCAACCGGATCTCCTCAAGGGCGTTTATATCAAGCAACCTCTTCTCTCCCGCCTCTTTGAGGTCAAAATTTAGCCACTTAATGGCCCAATAAGCTCTATGCTCCATTTCCACCGGAAGATGGCAAGACTTTCCATAGACCAACTTGTAAGGAGTGGTTCCAATTGGTGTCTTGAAGGCGGTCCTATATGCCCACAATGCGTCATTGAGCTTCATAGCCCAATCCTTTCTAGTCCTAGACACCGTCTTCTCAAGGATGGCCTTGATCTCTCGGTTGGATATCTCCACTTGGCCACTAGTTTGGGGATGGTAAGGTGTTGCCACCTTATGAGTCACCCCATACTTGGCCAAAAGCGCCCCAAAATTCCTATTGGTGAAGTGCTTTCCTCCATCACTAATGATCACCCTTGGTGTTCCAAACCTAGGGAAGATCACTCGGTTGAAGAACCGCACCACCACTTTGGCATCATTTGTAGGAGAGGCGATTGCCTCCACCCATCTTGACACATAGTCCACCGCCAATAGGATGTAGAGATTGCCACACGAAGAAGGGAATGGTCCCATGAAGTCCACACCCCACACATCAAATATTTCGACTTCTTGGATGTTGTTCAAGGGCATTTCATTCCTCCTTGAGATGTTGCCCGTCCTTTGGCAAGCATCACATGCCGCTACAAAACCTTGCACATCTCTAAACAAGTTAGGCCAATAGAAACCGGATTGCAATACCTTTGCACACGTTTTGTGTGAGCTAGCATGGCCTCCACATGGTAAGGAGTGACAATGCCGGATCACACTCTCCACTTCATCTTCCGGTATGCATCTTCTAAACATTCCATCCGGCCCTCTTTTGAATAGAAGTGGTTCACTCCAATAGTAGTGTCTCACATCGTTGAAGAACTTCTTCCTTTGTGCATATGTCAATCCGGGAGGCACTTCCTCACACACTAAGGTGATCCGCCACCGAGTTCTCGGATCCCTTCTTGTCCCGGATTTCCAAATCAAATTCTTGTAGAAGAAGGATCCACCGAATCAACCTAGGCTTGGCATCCTTCTTGGTAAGTAGATAACGGATCGCAGCATGATCCGTATAAACTATGACCTTCGCTCCAACAAGATATGAGCGGAACTTTTCAAATGCATACACAACCGCTAGCAACTCCTTCTCGGTGGTAGCATAATTGAGTTGGGCATCATCTAGCGTCTTGCTAGCATAATAAATGGCATGAGTGCGCCCATCTTTCCTTTGCCCCAAAACAGCCCCAACGGCTACATCGCTTGCATCACACATGATCTCAAATGGTAAACTCCAATCCGGAGGTTTCATGATAGGTGCGGAGATCAAGGCGTTCTTCAACCTACAAAAAGCCTCAAGACAATCTTTGGAAAAGACAAAATCAACATCCTTCATTAGTAGGTTAGTGAGAGGCTTAGAAATTTTAGAGAAGTCTTAAATAAACCTCCGGTAAAAACCGGCATGCCCTAAGAAACTCCTTACCCCCTTCACCGAGGTAGGTGGTGGCAACTTCTATATCGTTTCAATCTTGGCCCTATCAACCTCAATGCCACGGTTAGACACCAAGTGTCCCAACACAATGCCTTCACTTACCATGAAGTGGCATTTTTCCCAATTCAAGAAAAGATTTGTCTCCTCACATCTTTGCAATACTAATGACAAGTTAGCCAAGCAATTATCAAAGGAAGAACCATAAACAGAGTAATCGTCCATAAACACTTCCATGATATTTTCTGTGTATTCCGAAAAGATAGCCATCATACACCTTTGGAAGGTGGCGGGTGCATTACACAACCCAAATGGCATTCTCCTATATGCAAAAGTACCCCATGGACATGTAAAGGTTGTTTTCTCTTGGTCATCGGGATGGATAGGGATTTGGAAGAATCCATTGTAGCCATCTAGATAGCAAAAATGAGAGTGTTGAGCTAACCTTTCTAGCATTTGGTCAATGAAGGGGAGAGGGAAGTGATCTTTCCTAGAGGCCATGTTCAATTTCCTATAATCAATGCACATCCTCCACCCCGTAACCGTTCTAGTCGGGATTAGTTCATTGTTCTCATTAGTCACTACGGTCATCCCACCCTTCTTAGGAACTACATGAACGGGACTAACCCACTTACTATCCGAGATAGGGTAGATAATTCCCGCATCTAGCAACTTAATAATTTCCTTTTTGACTACCTCTTTCATTATAGGATTCAATCTCCTTTGATGTTCAATAGAGGGTTTGTGATTATCTTCCATCATTATCTTATGCATGCACAAAAAAGGCTTAATGCCAACCAAATCATCAATAGTGTAGCCAATGGCTTTCCTATGCAATCTTAGTTCATGCAACAACTTAGCAAGTTCATCATCACTCAAGCATGCATTCACAATTACCGGATATGTAGAATTATCACCAAGAAAAGCATACTTTAAATGAGAGGGGTGGGGTTTGAGTTCAAGTTGAGGAGGACCTTTATCGATTGGAGACGATCCAAACAATGTTGGATGAGATGAATCCAAAGCAAATGAAGACCCTTCAAGGCTCCTTGAAGCTTGATCATCAATGAGGTCTGATTCAGGGTAAACCACGGTCGGAATCACAGTTGGCTCAACAACCACGGCCGTGGTTCTTGCTAAGCTTGCTTCCCGGAGTTGTCCAGAAAGTTTGACGGCCGTGGAACATAAATCTCGCCCGTGGAACTTGCAGCTGTTCAACACCTCTTCGTGGCCTTCAAATCCAACTCTTGGCTCCTCTTCCAATGCTTCCAAGGCCTTGATCTCTTCATTGCAAGCCTCCTCAACACCTTCCTCCATCATACTTAAGGTAAGAACCTTCTCCAAGGGATCCTTGATCAAGATCGAGCTCACAATTTCTCTCGATTCCTCTTGCTCGACTATGTTGAAGACATCCTCATCAAGGGTTGGCCCTTTCATCATTGTGGACAACTTGAACTTGATGTTCTCCTCTCCAATGTTGAAGGAGAGAGTCCCATTCTTGCAATCCACTAGGCATCCGGAAGTGGCGAGGAAAGGTCTTCCTAAGATGATGGGAACCGGATAATCCGTCGGGATGTCCAAGACGACAAAGTCAATTGGCACATAGAATCCTCCTAGTTGTACCGGGATGTCTTCTAGGATCCCAACTGGATGAGTGATAGAACGGTCCGCCATGTATAGGGTCATCTTGACCGGTTTTGGCTCTCCTAGCCCAACCTTGTTGCAAAGTGCAAGCGGTATGATGCTCACACTCGCTCCAAGATCACAAAGAGCCTCATACTTCACATCTCCCACTCCAATTGGGACACAAAAGGAGCCTGGATCTCTTAGCTTGGGAGGCATTTCCTCCTTCATTGTTTGGATCAATTCCGAGGATCTCTTGGTCATTCTTATCTCCCCATACTCCTCCAACTTCCTTTTGTTGGAGAGTATTTCTTTCAAAAACTTGCCATATGCCGGCATTCCTATAATGGCATCCATGAACGGAATGTTACTATGTAATTTGGACATTAGTTCAAGGAACTTACCAAAGTGATTGTCCAAGCGAGCTCTTGCTCGTGATTGAGGGAACGGTAGTGGTGGCTTGTATGGAGGCGGTGCCACATAGGTTGGCTCTACATCCTTGCTCTTGCCTCCATCTTCTTGCAACTTTCCCTCTTCCACCACTACTTGCTTTCCCTTAGCATTGTCCTTGGGCAAAGGATCTTTCATACTCAACCCACTCCTCGTTGTAATAGCCAACACTTGGCCTCTTGGGTTGTCTTCAGTTCTTCCAGGAAGCTTTCCCGGGTCTCTATGGGCTTCCCCGGCAACGGCGCTAAAAACTTGTTACGCTAAGATCGTGATGCGCAAATGGGTTTTAAATTTATAACTCGAACTAAATCCTAAACTACCTAGCGAAACCCGCCTTTTGGAACACATGTGCTTCCAAAACCTTTTGAGCCTTAGAAATTGAAGTCACCGTGCTCTCAAGACCACTCAACCTTCCAAGCAATTGCTCAAACATCATTTCGGTTCTATCCTTTGGAGGTTGAGTAAATCCGGGTGGAGGTTCTTGTGAAGCTCTTGGTGGTGGAGTTGTGCTTGTGGAAGCGGGAGGGTTCAAGGCTCCATCCGGGTTAGAGTAAGAAAACCCGGGATGGTTATGGTTGGGCCGGTAATTGTTGAATTGCCGGTTGTTGTTGAAGCTCCTTGGGCCTTGGTAATTGTTGAAGTTGCCTCTTTCCATATAATTCACATCCTCCTCCTTGGAAGACAAGTTGGCTTGTGGAAGCACTTGAGGAGTTGCTTGGTTCTTCAAAGTTGTAGCACACAACTCCCTCAAGGACTTCAACTCGTTGTTGATGGCGTCAAGCTTGAAATTGCTCATGGTGACTTCACTCACCTCATATGCTCCCGCCTTTCTTCCTTCACTCTTCCTATGGGAGTACTTCTCAATCACTAGAGCTTGCTTCTCCACAAACTCCCAAGCTTCATCTACATGCTTCTCCATAAAAGTCCCACCGGAAAGAGATTGGAGCTTGAATTGACTATCTTCATCAAGTCCTTTGAAGTAGATCTCCAATAGCTCAATTTTTGGTATGCCATGGTGTGGACAATCAAGGAGAAGATCTTTGAACCTCTCCCAAGACTTGAATAAACTCTCTCTATCCTTCATCACGAAGGCATTGATCTTCCCTCTTAACTCGGTAGTCTTGGAAGGTGGGAAGAACTTAGTCAAAAATTCGGTTGTCATCTCCTCCCAAGTACCAACTCTCCCTTGTGGAATAGATTGATACCAAGCCAAGGCTTTATCCTTAAGAGAGAAGGAAAAAGCCCTAAGCTTATGGTTGTTGCTCTCCAATCTTGGCGGTCTAAGAGTCTCCATCAAGATCTCATAATTCATCAAATGTTGATGAGGAGACTCTCCTTCCATCCCTCCAAATTGATTATGCCGGATCATTTGTAGAACTTGAGGACGGAGCTCATAGTTGTGGGTTGCGGGATCTCCTAAATTCACACCCGGTCGGTGTGCTCTTTGTGCCGGATCCATCCGTCTCCCTAGGGTTTGTGGCTCCTCAAATGCAATGGGAACAACCCTAACATTAGCCTCCGGCTGCGGTTGTGGTGGAGGAGGTGGAGGTTGTTGACGATTAAGCTCCCCTTGTACAAGGGCTTGCCTAATCTCATCAATCTCCCTCCTAGTTGCCTCTTGCCTCTCATTGGCAAGTCTCCTTTCTTCCTCCAAGAGCTCATCTCTTAGCCTTATTTGCTCTAAGGCTTCATCCAACTCAGCTTGGAGGTTTCTACCGGCCATCTCTTTCTCTTTTCGAATGCTCTTGGATCTAGATCTAAGGGTTTTCTCCGGTTCGGGATCGAATGGAGCTAAATCATTGCCACGAGATCTTCGCATGCACCTAAAGAGTAATAGATGTCCTGAAAAGTAAAGACACAAACCAAAAAGAGATCAAAAGCAAAAAGAAAGATCTACACTAGAAACAATCACAAAATAGACTCAATCTAGACCTAGTCCCCGGCAACAGCGCCAAAAACTTGTTACGCTAAGATCGTGATGCGCAAATGGGTTTTAAATTTATAACTCGAACTAAATTCTAAACTACCTAGCGAAACCCGCAGTGTACGGGACGTTTGTAGTAGGGATAGTATTCCGAGGTCGAACACAAAGACTAAGATGAAATTGATTCGATTTGTGATTGAGTTTAGTAAAGACCTAGGTTGAAAGAAAAGAAAGAAATAAAGAAATGAAAATCTCAAATGTTTTTGGTTGGTTTTTGGTGATCAATCAAAGATCACAATTCATGCAAGTAAACAATCAACTAGACTATGAATCAACACAAATAAACAAGCTAAACAAGATATAGATCAAAGAAAGAAAAGACGGATTCTAGGGGTTGGAAGTTCCGGTTATGGCATAGGACTCAAGCTATCTATTCATTCCTTGGATTAACTATGTTGGGGTTAAGTGTTTCTAGATTGGGATCAATCACCGGGGAGGTCTCATGATCCACTAGTCCATTCCCTAGATCTCATCACCGGGTAAGTCTCTAAGAACCTAAGGGACGAAATTCTACACAAACCGGATTTATTGCCTAGAGGTCTAACCTATCCTTACCGGGTAAGTCTCGGAAAGGGAAGTTCTAAACAACTATCCTAGCACACTTAGTCCAATGGCGGCTTGTGAGGCTCACCACTACCTAGGGTTTATAATCTTCGAAATCTAAGGGTAAGAATCACCGGGTAGGTCTCTTCTAACACTTAGTAGCTAACACTAGGTCACCCTAGGCTAGATTAACTCAACAAACACCTAGGATTTCAACATTCTAACAATCTAAGACAAGATCCATCGACCCAGGGAAAATCATGGTTTGTTCTACCTAAACCACGGCCGTGGTTAGGCAAGAACTACCCGTGATTTCTAACAGCAGCTACGTTTATGCAACACAAGTTATCCAAAGATAAATCTAAGTCCGTCCTATCATAGCCCTAGCCATAACCATCCTTTCCTTACCCTAGAACCACATCTATTTAGCCTACAACGTTCATAATAGAAATCGAAACAAACAAACATAAAATCATGACATCCATTTGCAAGATGATGACGGAAGAGAGATGAACAAGTGAACTAAAACAAAACCAAGCTGAAAATAGAATTAGAGTAACTCACAATCCTTCCAAAAGAAGGTTCAAATGATTCATACAACTCTAGAAATAGAATCCGGAATTCTTCAATACAAAACTATCAAGTGTGGTAATGGTGTGTGTTCTTCTTCTCCTCTTCAATGGAGCTCTTCTTCTTCCTATTTGACACTTTCCTTCCTAGAAAGACTTCTTGTTGAGAGAATATTTTTGTTAGAGGATAATGGATAATGGAGAGCTGCTCCAAGATGCCCTTCTCAGCCAATGAAGGACCACTTTTATAACAAATTTTGCATGAGCTGGCCATGAGAGTCGTGGCACAGCTGTCACAAGAATCTGGCAAAATCCACGGGTGATTCCACGGCCGTGGAGTGTCAGAGAACCGTGATTCTGTGCTTCAGCATTTCCTTTGATCATTAAGCTTTGATTTGGTGCATGACTTGTGTTGGCAAGGTTCCATGAGTCCTCTTTAGCCTTTAGCTTGTGTCCTAATGAGTCCGAGGGTGTGTCATCTAGATGAACGATCCTCAACGTATCGTTTTAGCTCCTAAATCTCCCGAAATACCTATAAAACACGCACAAGTCCGTGTAGACGTCTATCTCGGCAAAATACATGAATTGAGTGCAACACGTCGTGAACTAGTGCTAAACCATGCATGAATGAGTGAGAAATCTATCTAAATGATTACCTAAAACTAAGTCATAAATCGTGTTATCACAAGACAGCAACAGAGGAGCTTGTTCTCCTCGTTTTTGCTCTATGTTTGTTGTTTTTCTTGCTTTCCTTTGTGAAGCCAATACTTGTTGAGACAATATAGTGTTAATCCCTAAAGTCTACAAGTTGTGTGTGGATTTAGTTTTTCATACGTTTTGTTCTTGTATTTTCTTTGTTCGTTTTTTTTATAGTGGATTGATGATTCTCTTGAGGCCCCGAGGAGTAGGAATATTTCCGAACCTCGTTAAATCGTTTTGTATTCTTGTTCTTGTTCGAACGGGGCGCTCTAGCCTTCGATCTTGTTCGATTTTGACTTTTCACCAACAATTGTCAATTCAGTCGGATTCGAAGGTATTATTTCTATTATTCTTTCACTATTGTTAACTTTTCAGTATGAAACTTACTTTTCATATAGTTATGACCATGTTAGATGAAGATTTTAAAATCGATGCCAATTCAATGGTTCTTACTGATCTAGCTAGTTTATGTTCATCGTGTGGAGGGAGCTTTCCCTCTCTTACCAAAAAAAAAAGTTTATGTTCATCGTGTTGGCATAAGTATGTGTTTTTATATACGTTTATAGATTTTTTAGTTATGAGAATATATCATAATATATAGCTATATGAATGTATTTGTATTACTGTATATGAAGATATTTTGATTTGTCCATGGATTATCTTCTAGATTTGAAATGAGTTGAATGTGAGTATACCAAAGCTAAGCTCGTTTGAGAATAGGAGGAAGTAGATAATACCGTGCACTTTGTTTTAGCTCTTGACTCGGATTAGGTATGATACAACCGATGACTCGACTAAACAAGCTGAATATAAAAACATTTTTAATAGATTGTGGAGTCAAAGTTAATTAGAGTCGTCTATATTTGAAATGAGTGGAACTGTGAATATATCAAGGCTCGGCTCGGGGGTTTTATTTAAATAATGGCTCGATGTATTTAATTCTCATGTATGATGTAACCAACATGAGCATATACAGTAGTAATTAAGTTTGTTAGTCATCGACCCAATTATATTTTTTGGTGCCATATACTGATCTAATTTGATTGATCATAATAATCCAGCCTATAGTAATAGGTATAACTCTATATGAACCTACAAGATCGATAATTATTAACGTACATAAATATAGGATTGCATATATATGAAACAGATAGGTAGAGACACACAAACACACACTATATTATTATGCATGCATAATAACAATGATTATTACGTACATAAATATAGGATTGGTCGCTCACATTAATTTATTGACGCAGGCAGAAGATCGATAATTATTAACGTATATATATATATAATATATGGATATGGTGGCGGAGGTTGGTTAACGGTAACGATGGGGTAGCTAGAAGTAGCAGAAGCAGGCACGGCCACTGCCATCGAACTCGCAGTCGCCCCGATGAGCACTCTCCCGAGAGACGCAGAGATCGTGGCATCTCGAATCACTAAAGCATACTCCTGCGAACACCTCACTGTAACATTTTCTCCCTTCCACCGGCCTTGTCATCTCTACATATTTACAAACAAGTATATACAAACTTAATTAGTTCTCTCTCTCTATAGATATAGTCTTATAGATATATAGCGTACTTACCCTGGGAGGACAGCACGAGGAGAAGGAAGCAGATGGCATAGCAGCCGATGACCAAGGTGCGTGGCTTTGCCATTTTTATCAAGTATGTATGTATGTATGTATCTATGTACGTGTTGTTGATCGATTGTATTTATATATGTTGGCAGCAGGGAAAGCTAAGGTATTTATAGTGCCCACCAACTCGACCTTTCTTTCGGTTGCTTCGTCTTATCATTATTTATGACTTTTCCTTTGGTACGTACGTGGAATATCTTACAACGACTAAATAGATTAAACTAATTACTGTGTACAAAATCAAAGCATACCATACGTACGTTTCATCTCATTCTTACATATAAAAACACACAAGAGATGATGGGGTCAAATTAACATTGAGCTCCTTTTCACGACATCTCCATCTCCCGGCCTTGAAGCGGTTTAAGTTAAAAAAAAAGAAAGATATTCTACTGTCCTTTATTTGTTTTTAATAAGAGTCCTATTTGAGTTTTTGAGACGACATCCCACAAGGGGTGACACGGTTTAATTCACAAGTCATGTTTACCCGTGTCCTACCTCACGTCTACTCGTGCATTTCACACTTTCATGGGGCATTGCCTTCACATGCCATCCACACCACATATAGACACGGTTTGTTAACCGGTGCATATGCCGTGTCCATCCCGTCTTTATGTCGTGTCATTTGCACAACAACTTTCGAAGATAGATTTAAGACTTTATTATTTCTTAGGGCTTTTTTCAAATATTTTGTGGCCCGATTTTGTGCCCTATGAGTAGATTTCTTTTCCAAATTTTAGTAGACTTCGCGCTTTGAATGTTTGCAACTCTAGTTGTCACGCTTTCCTTTTCCATTCGAATTCGCCAATAACGCTTTTGTTTGCGGATTTGTCGAGTTTTGCTGATTCATTTTTTCATTGTGAACCTTGCTTGAAGTATTAGACCGATTTATGCTGCTTTTTCTCTTTTGTTTTATTTGTTTGAAATGTATGCTTGCTATTTCCTTTTTATGCATTGTTTGCAATTTGCAACATGTTTGGCTAATTTTTATGGTCCAAGATTTTTTAAACCCTTTGATGAATTGATTTATAATTATGTATATATATGAATGAACGAATACCAACTGGTTGTTTTTTGCTTTAGTGACCTTATTCGAACCTTCTTGACCTTAATAATAGAGCAAGTTCGACCCCTTTGTTGCGTATGTTGAAAAATAGTGTTTTCCTTGAGAATAAAAATAGATTAGTTTTTTGTGAAAGCGCGCCAATTCTTTTGGACCTTCTAGGATTGAACTTATTTTGGGGAGAGACGTCTACCTTTACCTCGAGGGTTCCTAGTTGTAATAGACTTACAAATTTTTTATACCTTCCTGGATTTTTTGCAAGAGCGTGAATTGTTTTGGTTTTCTTCTAGTTTTCTACGTACTTAACGGGTTTGGACGTACGATTTGCATGAACCCATCTTAACCAAAGAGTTTATGAACGAAAAAAACATGGGAGACGGATATATAGGGAATGAGGTTGTGAATGGTGGTTTCTACGTGACACCTCCATGTACCCCTGCTTATGCTCCTCTAGTTCCTGATTAGGTGACAGAGATTGCTAGACTTCGGACAATGATTGTTAATCAATAGACAACTCGTCATCCACAAACTTTGGATGCAAGAATGGATCCTAGACAAACTGTTCTATACCATGTCTTGGCCCTCCTGGAAATGGAAATGAATGCTTTTACTCTAAATATGGATACCATCCGACTGATTCAGAATGACTAGTTTGGTGGTGGAACAACTAAAAGTCCACACCAACATTTGAGAAATTTTGAGAATATTAAGGATACCTTAAGGTATCAAAATGTTTCTATCGATGCCTTGAAGATGTGAGCGTTTGTATTTGAAGGGAAAAGTTGCTAGCTGGTTCACATATTGCAAGAAGGTTGGATCAATATATGGAATCAACTAACTACTGTTTTCCTTAGTAAGTATATTCCTCCCCAAAACAGTGTTGGCTTTAAAGAATACATTTTACAATTTGATATAAAAGACTGTTTGCATATTCATTATTCTTGGGAAAGATTTATAGAATTATTTCACTCTTTCCCTCACCATGACTTCTCTAAGGGTCTATTACTTGAGTGTTTCTATTGACTATAGTATTTGAGACGATACTACTAGGAACATTGTTGATACACTAACTCTCATTAATTTATAAGGATGAATGAAGATTATACCTAGGATTATCTTGTTATTGTTCTTGAACATACATGAATATATTATTAGAGACGGAATTAAAGAAAAGGCATTTACAACATCAAGGATAGTGATATGATTGATACTCTTGCTGAAAATGTGAAATACCTTATGAAGTTGGTTGAGAGCAACCACAGAGGTAAATGTGCTACTATAGATGCAAATAATTTGAAATCTGTTATGAGTTGGTTTATAGTTATGTATATGAATTGTTGAACGAATATCAACTAGTTGTGTTTTGCCTTAGTAACCTTGTTCAGACCTTGACCTTAACTATAGGGAGAACTCAATCCCTTTGCATATGTTGAGAAGTAGTATTTGCCTTGGGAATGGAAATATATCATTTCTTGGCAAAAGCGTGCCGATTCTTTTGGACCTTCTAGGATTCAAGTTGGTTTGGGGAGAGATGTCTACCTTTACCTCGAGGGTTCTTGCACTACAAAAAAAAAGAGATTTGCGACGAGGTTATGCGATGGAGAATATATTCCATCACTATTAGTTTAACATTTGCGACAATTAACAGCGTCATCAGCAGTTTTGTCACTTCATCGGCAACTTAACGCCGACACAAAGATATAAACTTCAAAATTCAGCGCTTAATAGGTTAGGGTTAGGGCCTGTTTGGTATTAAAAGAGTATCTTTTTTAGATTGTGCTAGATGGAATTTGTTTGGGATTCTTCCTATTATCTTATCCCCACAAGATTGTTTTTAGGGGATCCTTTCTCAAATACCATACTCAAATACAATACAATCCTTAAACCCCGTCTAATACCAAATGATCATGGAACTTTTACCGAATGGTAGCAACAACCTCACAAGTATTACGAGATCGGGTATAGTATATTTGAGTATCAAATTTAAAAGAACCGCGTCAGTTTAGGATGTAATTAATAAAAAATCATGCTAAGTAAAAGAGGGATAGAGAGAAAATAATGTATTTTGGTGAAACAGTGATAAAAGGGAAAATAAGAGAAATGAATGATTGTTGTAGGCAAGTAAAGGATGATGGTGATCAAAGGAAACAAGAATCTCCACTATAATAAATTACAATATTACAACATATATGAGAATCATGAACATTGATAAATGAATGTTGTAGATAACTATCTAAAATAGTATTTGGCATAGACAAACAAATACTGTGTTTGCCAACTCGCGTAGCTCTCACTCCGGTGGTTTGGCAAGTATAGGCAAACCCTTTAAGAACTTAGAAATCTAAAGACCAAGAGAAACATTCGCTTGTGGCGCTTCAATCAGAAAATGTATAAAAACCTGAACTTTTTATGATAATTAGAAAACCTTGAAGTAGAAGGTAGGTACCAATCCGTTAAACCAAGTGATTTTCAATAAATCCAATAAAACGCCCTTCGCTTTTTGCTCATGATTTTTTTTTATCTAAACTTATTATAAACTTCACTTCTTTTGAAGGCAAACAAAAGGTGACAACCATGCACTTTGAAATTAAGTAATATCAACTCAAATCATAAACATATATGCAACAATAAATCAAACCATTGTAGATATCATCCAATCCTTATATCAAAATATAGATTAACCGGACATGACTGCATGCAAAACAATATTTATTGAATATAAAAATTGCATAAAAATAACTCACATTGTTCGGTTCCAACACAATGTGGAAAACCCTCAAGCGGGGAACTAAAATCTATTCCAGAACTACTTGACGTGTGCGGGATGAGAGGATGTTGGAGCGGTGATTGCAAATTTAGGGTTGATAAATTTGTTTATATAAGGTCTAAAACAGATCCTAAAAAGATATAAAATAATATGGTTCCAAAGATAAAAATTATAAGATATGATTCGAATCATCAACGTAAGCGAAACGGCCAGGAAACGGTCTGAAAGTTGTTTGGCCATCTAGTTGGGAATTTAATTTAGCAAAATTTGTAGCTCCAACGTCCATGAAACAACAATAAGACGGCCTAGGAGGCCGTTTGGCAACCCGTTTACATGCCGTTTGGCAAAACTATTTGACAACTTTTTCGACGATTCAATAAAATTGACTTTATCGCTTCTCTGGTTGGAACTATGTGACCCTTGGGTACTACTCAAAGATCATTCGAAGATCTACATTTGAAGTTGACATGATTGTCCAAATCCAAAGGGAAGATGGTCAAAGTCGGGAATCTCTAAGAGTTCATCATAAAATGGCATCCAACTCTAATGATTTCCACTTGGCTTCTTCAATCTTCATCCGATCTTGATGTTTTCATGTATTCTCCTACTTCAACGAAAATTGAAGTAAACACATAAATATGGAAATAAGAGCTTTCTACACTAAAACGATGCATAAACAAGATATATGGATATGAAAATGCATGATTATAAAGCCTAGATAGTGTTACACTTGTCACTCATCAAATACCCCATACTTAAATTCTGCTCGTCCTCGAGTAAGATCATGTTCGGCTAAGAGGAAAACAAACAATTCAAACCATGTCATCATAACATCAACCATTGTAAGAGAATAAAGAATGATTCATAGCTCTCCAAACCACTCAAGAATAGTGCGTTTACTCTCAATCTCACAAGATGTGTTTATGCACATATCAATAATCACTCAAACTCAACATACATGAATATATCTTACCATCAACTTGTCAATGCATTCTCAAAGTTCACCACCTGTCAAGTGAAACTAAAATGAAACAATTTGGTTTACTATGCTTTTTCTAGTTTCGTGTTTAGTAAATGTACCCCTTGAGAGTGTGTGTGTAGAGTTTGAGAATAAATACAAAAGGTTGGAGTATATTTACTTAATTAAAACATTAAAAAGTCTAGTGACTACTCTAGTTTCTCAAAAAGGCCAAGTTACCAAAATTGCCCAACTAAAATACAAGATATAATCACGAGGTCTTTATTAGTGTTGTAACGGGGATATGAGAGATGAAAAAGTGATGTTGGTAGGCTAAAAAGTAGGTTGTAATGGCATATAATATCCGGGATGTCGATCGTGCACTACTCGAAACACCTTCAATGCGTCAACACCTTATAATTTTCTTTATAATTGTACTTCTTCATGAACGATAACACTTTGTTCTTTGTAGCACTTGATATCTCTTTCAGGGATAAATTTTTCTTCTCTTCTTGAACCAATTCTACTTATTTGCAACAACAAGGATGGAGGGGACTTTTGTCCCTTTCACTACCCATAAAAATGTCTTCTATAAGAATAATATGTATCCAAACTCGCGCATATAGTTCTTGAATTTACTTTCATTATTCAAGGAAAACACCCCATACTTGATTTCTTCATTCCATCACAACCCCGGATAGGATCAGATGAGGCTATACACGGTTGTGAGACATTTTTGAGGGGTATTAAAGAAGGGAAAATAAAGATAAGAAGTGGCTAGTAGAAGGGAAACATATATAAGGGTGGAAAAGGTCGCATAAGCTTATCAAAGAGGGCTTCAATAATTTAAATATCAAGCATATAAATACAAATGAACATGTTGTTTTGAAAGAGAGTCAATCACAAGTTCAAGAAGAAACTAAACATGATGTAGATCAGACAATAATAATAAAAAAAAAAGAACACATAAAAGTGCATGTCTAAATGACAGAGTGCTCACAATGGATTTGCGAAGCCAGCCTAGTCGGAACCAATCTCGTCTTCTCCAGATTGCCCAACCGAATTTTCCTTCCAGCCTCGTCTAAAAGAGCCATTGCCGCCGGACTCAGTTATCCTCCACCATGAGTCACCACCGCCTCGCCTACATTGGAGTTCCGAGAGGAAGCCAATCAGATTTTCAATACGAGTCACGTTGAAGAGGAACCGTGCCCCCACCAGTATCTATCTTTACCGTTACCTTTCTCCATTACCCTCGTCATAGCCGGAATCACAGCACACCACCTTCCGCCGCCGCTGAAATTTCAAAAAAACCCAAGATCGGGTTAGGGTATATTTTAGGTAAATTACAAAAAGTATTTCATACTTTGTATTCATGTTTGTTGACCAAATTTCTAGAATTTGCAAAACTGTCCCAAACTGGATAATTACAAGAAACGACCCACGTTTATACTTCTAGAAATGATCCCAAAGTTTTGGAAGTACATCAAATGCTCTAAGTTGAATAATTACATAATATGGCCGAAATTTATAATTACAGAAAATGTCCAAAACATCTATAATTATAATTAATGACCAAAGATTTAACAAATGGAGTTAAACTTGTGTGGTTGGCTTTTTTAGGTTCTTCGAGGCACGTGTAGATGAGAAGATATTTTGTTGAATTTGAAACGCGAGATTCTGCATGGTGTGACTTCTAGACATGAGTCTCCTAAAGCCTTATATATATCGTTGTATATGGGTGTTTAGTATAGGATAGGATATTTGCTTGAGTTGACATTCTTATATATTGTAATATTTATTAGGTGATTGGTTGCTTGGGTTTGTATTTGGTGATTATTCAGTTTGTCTTTTTAAGGTAAGTCATATTGGCTTACTTAGTTTCCGTTCTATTTCTGGTTAAGTTTGTTGTGGATTGTGAGTAGGACTTATATCATTATTATACTCTCTTTATATATCTACAAATGTTTTAAATTAAGTTTTGTGTTGACCTTTTTACATTTAGGGTTTTAGATAGTACTTGAGGTTAGTGTGTGTAGTCCGGAGTTGTGTTGTACTACGTTTGTAAGGATTGGAATTGTGGTAGACAGAGATATGATTGAGATTGGGATGATAGAGTTGTGATTGAGATTATGACAAACATAGTTGTGATTGAGATTGTGGCATATTGAGTTATGACTAATTTTGTGAGTTGTGTTGAGAATAGGGTAATTAGTTATGTTACGCACTGGCAGTTATACCTCATAATGCCGGTTTATGACAGATGATTTTATGATATATTTTACAAGGCTAATTGGTTGTCTTACACACTGACAGTTAAGCCTAGAGGGTAATTGGTTATGATACGCACTAACAATTACGCCTCAAGATAGACGAGTTATATGATATACTGGACTAGGCTTATTGATAGACAATTAAGCCTAGAGGGTAATTGACTATGTTACACACTGATAGTTATACCTCAGAGACCAAATGGTGTCTGATTATTATGACTGAGATATGTTGTATAATATGGACATAAAGGAATGACGGTGATAATTATTGGGATATGCCGGTTGTTATGTATGAGCAAAGATAGATATAGTCAGTGATGATGAGAGTTGTTGATGGATATGGACAGGGTTAGGATTAACATTACCTTACCCTATTTTTATTTGTTGTTATGAATTTTAGTTACTATATATTATATCATTTATGTTTCTTGCTTCTTTATTTTCTTGATGCATTTCACTAGTTGTTTTACACTTCTGAGTATATACTTATATTCGTCGTGCTCTTATTGTAAGGTCCTATAATGAATTTGTTTTTAGGCTATTTCTAGTAGAATAATTGTGGGGTCCACATCCTAGTGACACCCCCGAGTTCCAAATCCAGGGCATCATAACATGGTATCAAAGGTTAGGTTGACAACAAGAGCACTTGTAACCTGAAGATGTAACATGATAATCCGAATTTAACAGAAGTTAGTTTGAGTTTTGATGTTTTAAAAACACAAGTGTAATAAATAATTTTGTTTAAATACTTGGTCGTTTGTGTATTGTAGTTACACAATACATTGTTGGGATGTTGAGTTAGTAAGGCACATGAGATCTTCTTCATCGACCCAAGTAGTACTCCAAGTATAACATTTTTGTTTGTAAGAATTATAAGATATTTTAGAGTATAGCTCTTTTATGTTGATCGTGAAACATAACGCTGCAGACATGGTACGCCCAAGAGTTTCGAGAGGTGCCACCGTTCAAGAAAGAGATACAAGACGACCATCACTCTATCTCGGGGATGAGGTAGAGCTCGGGGTAGAGCTAGAGTTTGAGATGGAGCTAGATGTAGAAATATACCAACTAATGAGCCATCAATGGAGGATAAATTAAGATCTCATAGTAGTCACTCAATTACTTTTTCCAAGAGAATGTCAATTGATGATAAGACACTCCATGATATTATTTACAACACTGTAGACAATATTATATGAGACGTGTTTGGAGGACATCGAGTCCCCATTTCTCTTGGTACCATTCTGTAACACCCCAAGTTCTGGGAACTCGAAGCGCTACGGGTTATGACCGCACAATGGGTTCCGACCCTTAGAGTAGCAACAACAAACGGATCTTACATCACGGCACAGACAAATGAAAACCAAAACTCAATATAAAACCAAAGGTTTAAACAAAAGAAAACGTAAAAAGACTCGCAGCCGAGCTCAAAACAAAAGGGAAACAACAAAAGAAACATAAACCCGATCCCGTCCTATAATGTACGGGAACCCAGGCTGACCACACCTTCCGGATCACTCAGCAACATCGTGAAGGTGCGGAACATCTACAACGACGGTATATACCGTTAACTAACATTCTGGATACTAGCAAGAGCGTAAATGCACAAACACACATAAGGTAACAAAAACACATAGCATGCTCACACAACCGGTTATTATCTTTCGTAAAGTTAACCATTACTAATTCGACTTCTTTTGTCATACGAGAATCCTTTCGAAACCCGCCTCCGCTTCCGTCTACCAACAAGAATATATCAGTACTATCCGTTACCTGCGGGCCTGGGTTGCAAGAACACATTCTAGTCTCTTGAAGAACTAGACAAGTGGTCACCGCCCGGTTATCATACACTTGGGCCAATTAAGGTTAAAAGGGTGAATCCTAGTCCAGTTATCCGTTATAACATGATAAACAAGACAATACAATCCAACTAATACGCGGAATGAAGCTAAGTAAGTCCAAGGGACTTACTTCACTCGAAGGTAACTCAAAACTCAACAACAACTCAGGAAATAGCTAAGTTTTCCTCAGGAACGGAGCAAGGAAAGCATGTTCACACAAGCATCACGAATCAGGAATAAAACGGTTGCTAGAAGTCTATAACTTCTAGTCTCAATGATCTCTAAGAGATCTACACATACTAAGGGCTCAACCCTAGTCTTACAACACTCACAGGAGGTAAACAATATCCAAAAGATGTAATGAAAGGAACGAGGAAAGCAAGGAAGGAAGTAACTCACAAGAACGGGAGTTACTGCAGAGGAAACCGCAGGGGCGGCTGGACAAGGCGCAGGGGCGGATGGCCGCAGGGGCGGGCAGGTGCAGGCGCGGGGGCGGCTGCATGACAAAAAGCGCTGTCGGGCTTCTCTTCGACAGAACTCACAACAAGGGCAACCAACGCTCGAACCTTTGGCTCACACACGTCCAGACTCAACTCCAAAGAGCCTGAGAACAACGATACATCAACAACGAGAAGCCAACAAGAATCAAGATTCAAACTTGATTTTTGGAGGAGAAGAAAAGAACAAGAACAAGAAGAAAACGAAAAGAAAGAAGGAAGCATGCTGCAGTACATGAACGTAAGGAAGAACAAAAAATGATCAACTTACACGTTCAGCAAGGTCGCAGGAAGCAAGGTGACGGCTGCAGCTCTCAAGGGTCTGAAACAACGATAGCAAGAAACGGGAAAAGGAGAAAAAGGCGGAAATATATAGAGAAGGGTTGAAAGGATAGAAGGAAGGACGTCTAGGGTTAGAAAGAAGATAAAGAAACCGGCCCATAAAATAGAATATCGGATATTCTATCTATGGAAGGAAGATAAAACGAACGAAAACAGATTGGGTGCGATCTGTCGCAAATCCGCAGGGGCGGATCATCTCAGCCGCAGGGGCGGCCTTCTTTACCGCGGGGGCGGTGAAGGCAAAATTGGGGTCTTACATTAGATCCTCCTAAAAAGAAGTTTTGTCCCGAAACTTGCAAAATCCCAACGATCACAACAACACACAGAAACAGAACTGAACTCATATATTCACACTCGGGACACGTAACTTAAAACGTCACACAAAAGCGTACGCAACGCAACAAAAGAAAACCAAACAACTAACTATACTAACGGTGCATCCAGCCCAGCGTAAAACTCCAGATAGTTCCTCTGGATACTATCCTTTGTCTCCCACGTCGCCGCATCAGCTCCTCGCATCGACCACTAAATCTTCATTATCGGTATGTCCTTCGAACGTAAGCATTTTGTACTACGCTCCAAGACAGCCACCGGGTGCTCAACAAATGTGTGGTCAGGCTCGATCACTAAATCCTCATGACTGACGATGTGCCTTGGGTCCGGTATGGTACTCCCGTAGCTGAGACTCATGGAAGACTGGGTGAACACAATCGAGTCTCGGTGGAAAAGCAAGTCTATATGCTGTCTCTCCCTCTCGCTCAAGGATCTCGGACGGTCCAACATATTTGGGGCTCAACTTCCCCTTGACACCGAAACGTCTTCCGCCTCGTGTCGGGGATACTCTCAACTCTGCGGCTCAGCTCCAAATCTAAACTCCAGAGGTCCACACCTCTTATTTGCATAAGGCTTTTGTGGACTCTGCGCTGCTAACTTCCGCTCGCAGATCACTGCTACACGAGTCATGTCATCCAATATCTGCTCGGGTGCTACTCCGCTAGCACTACTCGGCTCATCCCAATACAACGGTGTACGCCATCTTTGTCCGTATAAAGCCTCGTAAGGAGCCATCCTGATCGATGTGTGCCAACTGTTGTTGTACGAAAACTCCACTAAGGGAAGGTGATCTGGCCACACCTGTCCCTAGTCGAGCACGCATGCTCTCAACATGTCCTCCAGAGTCTGGATGGTCCGCTCAGACTAACCATCAGTCTTAGGATAATAAGCAGTCGTGAACTGCAGACTCGTACCTGGGGTGGCATGAGCCTGTTGCCAGAACCTCGATGTGAACCGTCCGTCTCTATCACAGACTATATTCATAGGTACTCCATGAAGTCTCACTATCTGTCTCGTGAACTTCTCTGCCAATCGACTCACCGGCCAAGTTTCCTTGATCGGAATGAAACGTGCAGCCTTCGTCAGTCTATCTACTATGAACCATATAGCATCAAAACCTCGACTCGGTCTCAAACCGGTAACAAAATCCATAGAGATGTGATACGCCCCCGGATGGCGATGCCATCCGTGTTTCGGGCTAGAAGGACCCGCACATTTTGAAGACATTTATTATTATTCGGCTATTTAATAATAAGTTTTTTTTATATTCGGAACTTTAATTCCGGAACTTAATTCCGTGAATTAAATTCCGACCTTTCATATTTTAGGCTTTTCATATTCGGAACTTAATTCCGACTTTAATTCAGTCATTTATATTTGGACTCTTTGTATGGCCTCCATCCATTATATAAGGATGGCTTGGCTCATTTGTAATTCATGTCTAAGTTAAAAACTAAGTATTGAGAAGGAAAACCCTCTTACTTAGTTTAGGCATCATCTCTTCCTCCATCATCTTAAAGTTCTTGCTTGGATCTAGTCTTTGATCCAAGCCTCCACATTCGAGGATCCTTTTGAAGGATCAACCAAACGCTTCCGCCATCCCAAACTCCTAGTTTGATCCAACTCGAACGATCAAGAAGAAGTAGTTGAAGTTTCTCCTCGATCTAGATCCCCATTATTCTATCAAGATGTCCTCCCACTTTCACTAAGGAATGGGAAGTGGGTGTATCTCGCCTCCTGGTCTATGATGCTTGATCTTGACCTGGTCACACACTGAGCTACATATCTCGTGACGTCTGGCTTCAGACCTCCCCACCAGAAAGAGCGTTTGATATCCTGATACATCTTACTCCACCAGGGTGTACTGAGTAAGGTGAGGAGTGAGCCTCCTAAAGGATCCTCTATCTCAACTCTCGATTTGAAGGCACACAAACACGCTCCTGGCGTCTCAAAACTCCATCAACACCAACTGCAAACTGTGGTGCCTCTACACGAGACATCTCGTCTCGGATCTGTGTCGAAGCTGGGCAACTCTTCTGCTTTTGTCGAATTTCGGCCAACAGATCAGGTACTATCTCCAAGGTGGACCACTGGATGTCAGAATCCGGGAAGTGGATATCCATCTCTAGCCATGACAAGTCTCGCTGTAACTGTGACTGAGTTGTCAGACTAGCGATCGCCATCTCCCGGGGAGTCTTCCTACTGAGGGCATCTGCTACTACATTAGCTTTCTTCGGGTGGTATAAGATCTCAAGATCGCAATCCTTGATCAACTCCAACCATCTGCGCTGGCGGTTATTCAACTCTCGCTGAGTGAATATGTACATCAGACTCTTATGGTCTTTGAATATCTGACACTTAGCTCCGTACAGATAATGCCTCCAAATCTTCAAAGCGTGAACCACAACAGCCAACTCCAGGTCATGGGTAGGGTAATTCTCCTTGTACGTCTTCATCTCCTTTGGATGAGCTTGAATAGGAGCAGAGGTCAATCTCTTCTTCAGCTCCTCGAAGCTCTGCAGGCACGGCTCGGACCATACGAACCTCGTAGACTTCCGCAACAAGGAAGTGAGCGGTCGGGCGATAACTGAAAATCCCTCAACAAAACGCCGGTAGTAGCCCGCCAATCCTAAGAAGCTGCGTACCTCCTTGACGTTCTTAGGTGGCGGCCAAGATGCTACTGACTTGATCTTCGCCGGATCTACCTTGATCCCTTCAGCTAAAACAATGTGACCAAGGAATGCTACCTCGGACATCCAAAACTCGCACTTAGAGAGCTTGGCGTACAACTCTCTATCCTGTAAGACCTGAAGAACAATCCTCAAGTGTCCAGCATGCTCCTCTCTATTGTGAGAGTAAACCAGAATGTCGTCGATGAAGACAACTACAAACTAGTCTAGGAAGTCGATGAAGATGTTGTTCATCAACTCCATGAAGACTGCGGGCGCATTCGTAAGCCCGAATGGCATCACTACAAACTCGTAGTGTCTATATCTAGTCCGAAATGTTGTCTTGGCTATGCCATGCTCTCTCACCCTCAGCTGGTGATATCCAGATCTCAGATCGATCCTCGAAAACACTGAAGCTCCATGCAGCTGATCCAAAAGATCGTCGATATGGGACAATGGGTACTTGTTCTTGATCGTCACCTTGTTCAGCTCTCGGTAGTCGATACATTACCTCATTGACCCGTCTTTCATCCTGACGAAGAGAAGTGGTGTACCCCAATGAATTACACTAGGGCGGATGAAGCCCTTCTCTATTAACTCCTCGAGCTGCTTCTTCAACTCAAGCATCTCGATAGGCGCCATACGATAAGGAGCTTTAGAGATTGGTCTCGTACCGGGCTCTAGCTCAATGTCAAAGTCTACACTCCTCTGTGGAGGTAAGCCTGATGGCTCTCCAAAGACGTCAGCAAACTGCAAGCTACTGGAATCTCTTCCAAAGCCAGACTCATACTATCCTTCATGGCATAGCACCAAAAAGCCTCACAACCTTGACTGATAAGTCTCGCATCTCGCACTGATGATTGTACCAGTCTTTCTGAGATCCCATCCTCGGAAGATCTCAACATGGCCTGCATATGTAGTTACTGTCACAGTCCTCTTGCCGATGTCCAGAACTACTCTATGTCGATCCTTCCAATCCATACCCAGAATAACTTCTTCATGTAATAAGTACATGATGAAGAAGTTAGCTGGCCAATCGCGACCTCCCAATCTAATAGGGAAATCGAGAACCTCTCGTGTACCTCGAATCTTACCCCCATCGGGTAATCCTGTAAAGAAGGGTCTACCTTCTACAGTAACTAAGGTCAATATATCTACACATGCATCAGATATAAAAGAATGCGTAGAACTGGTATCGAAAAGAACTCTGACAGGAAAACCATTAATATAAATGGTACCTATAGTTGATGGCGTTATCGGCTCTACAACACTCCTCAACTCATACACTCTAGCTGATGCATCTTTGGTATCTGCAGTCCTCTACCTCTCCCCTATCCCGGAGTGGAACCTTGAGGAGTGATAGAATGAGAAACTCTTTGATACTGCTGGTACTGCGATCTCTGTCCTCCTCCAACAACACTGGCAAGTGAACAACCCTTCTGAGATAGTGCCTTGCCCTGACGGAAAAACGCAGCTCTATGTCCGGGCTTGCCACAAGAAAAGCAAGTCACTGCTAGCTTCTTGCAATCAGCTCGGTTGTGTCCAGCTACTCCGCAGTTATGACACTTCCGTCCTCTGCCAGAACTCTGCTGGAACCCAGAACATCCCGGCGTCAGACTACGCCCAAAACCAGCTGCTCCATTTCCACCACTAGCTGATCCAGTCTTCTGTCTCTTCTCAAGTACTCTTGTGTGAGAAGCTCTCCTCTGACCCAGTCGGTCTCACTCATACGCAGAAGCTCTATCCTGATAGTCCGTCAAAGACTCACAATGGAAACCAGCAAGATAAGAGCGTGTCGATTCTCTCAACCTCCGAGAGAAAAGGTAAACATGCTGATTCTTAGGTGGTGCAGACGGACCTAGCAACGACAACTCATCTTGAAACTTGATGATGATCTCAGCAATAGGAAAATCCTCGAATCTAGCCTCAACGAAATTCTGAAGACGATCTCTTCTCATAGCTGCAGGGCAGTAGCGATCCCTGATCACCATCTTCATCTGCTCATAATTGGTGACTTTACTGCGAATGGTCCTCCATCAAGAATCAGCCTGATCCTTCAGTAGCATGTATTATGTTGACTCAACATCCCCCTGGGCAACCGATAGCCTCCATCGTAGAATCTAGCTGTCCTAGCCACTGCTCCACCTCTAATCCGGTCTTTCCCATGAAAGTGGGAACCTTCAGCTGGTCGAAAGCCTTGAACCAACTGTCGGACTTTGGCTCCTTCGCCTTCGTCGGCGCTCTAAAAACCTCAGCAACTCTAGCAGGCGGGGCAACAACCTGTGTAACTCTTTGTGAAACCTCAGCTGATCTCGCAGGAACTAGCGGCACTAGTGCTGGACCTCTAGTCCTGATAGCCTCCTCAACTCTTTTCACATAGTCACGATATGCAGAAGCTCCGATAGACACTCGTGTGGACTCCGTGGATGGCGCCCTCTGTGCTCCGGACCTAGCATCGGTCCCGTTGCCAGCCTCAAGAACAACGCTCTCAATAACTTCTTCTGCAAACGCCTCAGCGATAGGCGGATCGGCAGCTGGGGCTTGGCCCCAACCTCTAGCTAGTGGAGGTCTTCCTGCGCGTCCTCATCCAGAGACGGCAGGTGGAAGTGGTGGTCGACCCCTTCCTGGCCCTATAGCAGCGGTAGCTCTAGTGCGTGTCATCTGCTATAAGGATAGATATATAAGACTATATAGATATAAGACCACGCTACAGCTAAAGCATAGAACCAAGAAAAAGCACATATAAAGGCCAACATATAAGAAACTACACTACTGAGACACGCACTAGAGCTACCGCTGCTATAGTGGTGGTCGTCCGTACATCTATCTCAGACCGACGGTTTAAAAACAAAACCCCCTTTTGAAAACGTTAGACCTTGTTCTATTTATTTATCCATCCGACCTTTAGAAGATTTCGAGTGCCATTGTTGCCAACCAAGGGCTCTGATATCATATTGTAACACCCCAAGTTTTGGGAACTCGAAGCACTACGGGCTAGGACCGCACAATGGGTCCCGACCCTCAGAGTAGCAACAACAAACGGATCTTACAATAAAACACAAACGAATGAAAACAACAACTCAATATAAAACCAAAGGTTTAATCAAAAGAAAACGTAAAAAGACTCGCAGATGAGCTCAAAACAAAAGGGAAACAACAAAAGAAACATAAACCCGATCCCGTCCTATAATGCACGAGAACCCCGGCTGACCACACCATCCGGATCACTCAGCAGCATCCTGAACCTGCAGAACTTCTACAACGACGGTATAAACCGTTATCTAACATTCTAGATACTAGCAAGAGCGTAAAGGAACAAACACACATAAGGTAACGAAAACACATAGCATGCTCACACACAACCGGTTATTATCTTTCTTAAAGTTAACCATTACTAATTCGACTTCTTTTGTCACACGAGAATCCTTTCGAAACTCGCCTCCGCTTCCGTCTACCAACAGGAATAGATCAGTACTATCCGTTACCTGTAGGCCTGGGTTGCAAGAGCACATTCAATTCTCCTGAAGAACTAGACAAGTGGTCACCGCCCGGTTATCATACACTTGGGCCAATTAAGGTTAAAAGGGTGAATCCTAATCAGGTTATCCGCTATAACATGATAAACAACACAAACAAGTCAATACAATTCAACTAATACGCGGAATGAAGCTAAGTAAGTCCAACGGACTTACCTCACTCGAAGGTAACTCAAAGCTCAACAACAACTCAGGACATAGCTCAGTTTCCCTCAGGAATGGAGCAAGGAAAGCCTATTCACACAAGCATCATGAATGAAGAACGAAACGGTTGCTAGAAGTCTATAACTTCTAGTCTCAATGATCTCTAAGAGATTTACACATGCTAAGGGCTCAAACCTAGTCTTACAATACTCACAAGAGGTAAACAACATCCAAAAGAAGTAAGGAAAGGAACGAGGAAAGTAAGGAAGGAAGTAACTCACAAGAACGGGAGTTACTGCAGAGGAAACCGCAGGGGCGGCTGGACAAGGTGATAGGTGATGGAATCACTATCAATTAGGATAGTTTTTAGAGTCTTTTTATTGTATTAGTGTCGGTTTATGCTACTAACTCCTTGGTCCAGAAGAAGAA
This sequence comes from Fagopyrum homotropicum, assembly GCA_033239125.1. NCBI lineage: Eukaryota > Viridiplantae > Streptophyta > Magnoliopsida > Caryophyllales > Polygonaceae > Fagopyrum > Fagopyrum homotropicum. The sequence continues at coordinate 143,685,725 of BSWB01000004.1, forward strand.
GACTAAAAGAAGATAAAGAAGGAGCTATAAGCACTTAGGAGTGAAGATCGTTCACGAAGCAAAGCTTCTGTTGCTTCACCGCCCCCACGGAGCCTTGTCACCGCCCCTGCGGGTGACACCACACTCCGGAGCGCCCCCAGCGCCTTCGCCAATGCAAGCCACGAAGACCGTCACCGCACCTGCGTCAACCTCTTGCGCCCCTGCGGTGACTTGCCCTGAAGAAGCGAAGACCAGCGCCCTACGCCTTCCCCTGCAACTCTGCCTACGCCTCAACCTGGGAGCTGGAAGATGAAGAGTCAGTGTCACCGCCCCTGCGTCGACACTGGGACGCCCCGGCGGCTTGGCATCAGAAATGACAGGAAGTTGAAGAGTCAGACGTTTGAAGAGCATTAAAGTTCCGCCCATGCGGAATTGCCTAGCCGCCCCTGCGGCCATGAAGAAGATCAAGCGTTTTTGCCTTCACCGCCCCTGCGGACCTGAAGGCCGCCCCTGCGGTTCAATGACAGAAGCTTTACTCCGGCTGTTTACACCACCTTTATGGCATTAAAGGTGGCTGTTTTGGGCCGGTCATTTACTCCTATTGAGTGTCTTTTGTAGTATAAATAGTCCTTGGTTGATTGCTAGAATCATCCACTTATCATCGAACTTTAGAATTCACTTTTCCATTAAAACTTTCTTGCTACCTTTGTAATGAGTTGCTAACTCCCTTGCTACATTGGGTTGGTTTGAAGCTGCATTGTTGCTTTGGTTGTAAGTTCTTTCTAATATAAGTTTTCATTCAGTAAATCTTTGTGTTTCCTTGATCTTTATTGTCTAATTGCATGTTTTACTATTACTTGAGATTGATCACCTTAGGTCTTAAAGTGCATGCAAAGAACTAGGATTAATAGATTCCGGGTTCGGGTCTTTAATCTAGTAGTAAAGTTTAAGTAATAACGGGTTGTAATTACTTAAAGAAAAGGAACACAAATATAAAGATAAGTTTAACGGTTTTAATCTTTTCTTTATATCCCTTAGTGTTTGTTTGAAAGCTAACTTGTTATTTGTTCTTGTAGGTTTACGGAACACTAACTTGTTAAGTTGTGTTGATGCCGGTTGGCTCAACACATATATGATCGAGACGGGAGATTACTTGAAAACTTGTAAAAGGAATTCACCAAAGTAGCAATCGCATGCTTAGAATCAACCTAGTGTAAATTCACCCATCATTGTCTTACTTGTTGCGTTATTCGTTTTCATAAGTTTTTGTGTGCATCAACTCAACCAAAACCCCCCATGTTACTTGTTTCTATAATCAATAATTACATCTAATAAAAACACCAAACTCTCATGGGTTCAACCCTTACTTAACCACTATACTCATTTTAGTGCTAAGTCGGGATTATATTTTGATAAGATAAAACGACCTCTAGAATAGAGTCTTGTCAAATTTTGGCGCGTTTTTATCTTATTGTTATTATTGATTATTGGTTTGAACCAATTTTATGGTTCAAACCCGTGCTACTAACTCCGGCTTTGCTTCTTTTGATCCAGAAATTGAGAGGACGCACATCCGGCAACGAAGACAACAACAACTCCACCAAGAAATGGTTGATCGCACTCTTCGTCAACTCACTCAGCCCACTTTGACTCAAAACCCTCTTGCGGTTACCATACCGGTATTAGGGGTAGGAATCAAGTTTGAGCTCAAGCCGGGTCTCATTCACTTGCTTCCATGTTTCCATGGGCTAAGTGGTGAAGACCCCATCAAACACCTTGGGAAGTTTCATACCGTGTGTATAAGCATGAAGCGGCCAATATTACCGAAGAGCAAATCAAGATGAGGGCATTCGGCTTCACACTCAAAGATTCAGCGGATGATTGGTATTACCACCTACCATCCGGGAGTATCGTCACTTGGGAAAACCTCCACAAGGCGTTTTTGGAGAAATACTTCCCAACCAAGAAGGCAAATAGCTTGAAGAAAGCTATAAGCAACATCGAGCAAGAGGTGGACGAAACTCTCTATGAGTACTTCGAAAGATTCGCACGCCTCCGATCCAGCTATCCTTTCCATGGATATTCGACTCAAGATCTAATCTTTTACTTGTACAATGGCTTGCTAGACAATGAAACGAGGATCGTCGATGCAGCTTGTGGAGGTAACATTCTTAACTCTACCCTGACCTTACTTTTGAAAAAATACAGGAACTAGCTGAAGGGACCCGGAACTTTGGAAGGACTCCTTCCAAGAGAGGTGTTCATGCTGTGAATTCTGGGAAGAGTGAGATCTCCATTGAGCTTGCAGAGTTGAAGGAAATGGTGAAGAGATTAACACTTATGGGAACTCCATAGTAGCTGAAAGCATGTGGAGTGTGTGGTGACTCATACCATCCAACGGACATGTGTCCCCAAGTCCAGGATGATGATGTTGAGGTGAATGCAATGGGCTATGGATAGTCACAGCAGCATAAGCCTAAGGAACGATCCCTATCCACAGAAGTTCATGCCAAACTGGCGTGATCAACAAAACTTTTGTTGGAGGGATCAACAAAACCAACAACAACAGCCCCGACAAGGTAAGTATCAAACAACTGAAGATATGCTGCAGGTTTTGACTAAACACTTTGCTACTCTTGTCCAAACAACAGAATCTAGTATCAAGAACCTTGAAAAACAAGTTGGGCAAATGGTGGAAGCCATTACAAGGATTGAAACTAGGTCCTCCGGAAGATTACCTTCACAAATGGTTATAATGCCCAAGGTGATGCTGGAGGAGGCTCAATCATAGAGGCGGAGTCCTTGCGTCGAGCCAACGACGTAAAACAAAGGCGCTGCTCGGAAGGCAACCCGAGGGAATAAGAAGAGGAGCCTCTGTCAAGAAAACCGCCCCTGAGGTTCAGTGTCCCCACCCCGCGGTGACACCCATACCCAGCGCCGCCCCCGGTGCTGGGCCAGCGTCTGCAACATACTGGTCACCGCCCCTGCGGTGACCGTCCACGCCCCTGCGGCGGCCATCCTTGACACACATCCTCAGCGCCGCCCCCGGCGCTGAGTCTGCGTGCCTCCTCTTCCTTGTCACCGCCCTTGCGGCGGCAAGCACCCACCCCTGCGGTCATATTAAGGAAAGAAAAAAATACACTTTCCAAAAATAACCTACAATTACCGCCCCCCTCCCCTCCCTCTCCACTCACTCTTCGAACCCTACACCTCCTCGCCTCCCACGCCCCTGCGCCCTCCGCAAGCTCTCACACGCCGCCTTGTGCAACGCCCCCGCGCCACCTCCGGCGACCTAGCCACAATTGCCCTCTGCGACACCGGCCCTCGCTACCACCAAACACACCCCTCATCCTCTCAAACCTCTCACTCTACAACACCCTCGCCCCCCACACTCTCTTCCCTCCACCGCTCATCACCGCCGGCGACATCCCCACCCAAAGCGGCGCCGGAACAACCCAGCACCACCACCCTCGCAGTTTTCCAGAATCGCCCTCTGCACTTCTCCCGCCCTTGCGCCTGCAAGCTGCCGCAGTTGCGCCTCACCGCCCCTGCGCCTCTTCAGCCGCCCCTACGGAAAACACAACAGAGGGTTCGTCTCTTACTCTAATTTCTGAACTTTCTAATTCCTTTGCTTGTTCAACTGCAAGATATGGACAAACAAAAGAAATACAAGTTGTCGGAAGCGGAGAAGGAGCGGTATAGGATTGTGCAAGGTCGGGATGTGTATACAACTCGATTTTTGCACGTTCCTACTTTGGAAAAATTGGGCATGTTGGAGAGTGATGACATGAATTATGTATCATCATATTCATGCATATTATAGAAGATTGTTTCAGTTTACCTTGCATTTAGAGAGATTTTGTGTGCCTTTTATGTTCTATTCAATCATTTGTCGGAAATAGAGGTCTACACGAGTTGTTGATGAATTATAGGTAAATGGAGTGGAATTGGGAGCAAAAGCGGAGCAAGGAGCATCTAGGGATGTTAAGGAAGCTAAAGGAATCTTAAAGGAGTCATAAAGAGCTAAGGAATTGCAAAGGAGAAGCATAGAAAACGAGCCAAGAGTAGAGCACTTTCTGTTGAAGAAAATCGTGCCAATATGTACATAAATCGGACGATTTTCCCTTCAAGAATTCGAACGATTTTGTGCATAAATCGCCTGGGTCGATTTATTCTGTTTTTCGGCCAAATGAAAAGACGACACAAAGCCCAATTCTTTTGGGCTTGAAGAGAGTTTTGCCAAACAACCCATTTGCAAGAAACTATAGAAGAGAACACTACGAACAAAAACGAGGAGGCCGCAGCGGGAAATCTTTACACGTTTGAGAGAATTCGAAGATTCTTGGAGGAAGATTGAAGTATTCTTTGCCGGGAAGTTAATCTTGATTCTAGTTGTGAGATTTATTTGTTCATTGAAGTACTTGTTGTTTTTGAGCACGAATTTGAGTTACTTTAGAGATACATTGACTTGTTTTGACAATCGTTTACAGATTTGAAGGTTATTTGATTTTTTATTCAAGATTCGGTTTCTTTGCGATATTTCTCTCAATAATTAATTTGATTCGATTTTGAAAATGGTTGGCTAAAACCTTTGTGATTCTGGGGAGAATAGTTGATGATTAAGGCCTAGATGATGATAGACTGAACTCATTCAAACATTAGGACCCTGAGAGTTTAGATTTTAGTTTTGCAAAACAACAGGAAAATCGGACTGTTCTTGAGTAAATCGGCCGATTTTCTTATGAACAGCCCGATTTATTCCTCTGACGAACCTTAAATTGAATAAATCCTTAACCAAAACTCATCCTTGCCTAAATCCCAACCTTGATTAACCTTTTTACCCTCTAATTGAATGTATGAAGACACTTCAAACCTGATTCTACATTTAATAGATTAAGATTTCAAGATTTGGGTAATAAAGAGACTCAACATCCTTTATTAGGATTTTAATTGTGCTTGCTATTCTTTACTTTGGAGAGTCATATCCTGGAGTTTTAGATAGTTAGTTTGCACATAATTCTTGTCTCTAGATCTTTCTATATTGCAGCCTCAACAACCCTTATAGAGAGAACCTTTAGATTGGTCATATAGGTTTCGGAACTTCATCGTACGAATCCTACCTTTGAACATTTAATCTTGGCAATATAAACTCTGTCCTATATCTATAGAAGTGTCTTGAATCGAAAGCCGAAATCGGATACTTGAATCCTTGGAATCATTTCACTCTTATTTGATCACAAAAGCTTTTCGCACTTTTTGCTTGATAATTGAAATCGGAATTATTCTCACCAAATCCCTGAGTTCAACTCTGAAATACTTGCTAATCTACGCCGATCCGTACACTGCGGGTTCGCTTGCTTTTATTCTAGTTTTATAAATTTAAAACTTGATTGCACGCACTTTTTGGGCGAACAAGTTTTTGGTGCTGTTGTCGGGGATTTGGTCTAAACCAAATTCGGTTTTCGGTTGTCTAACTTGAGAGCTCTTGCTCTTGTGATTTGATTTGTCTACTTGAGTGATCTTTGCAGGTTCTTTAGGTATATGCGAAAGACTAGATCCACTAAAGATCTAGTCCCTTTCGATCCCGAATTGGAGAGAACTTTGAGGAAAAAGTTGAAGGAAAAGAAAATGGCTGAAAACGATGAGAGAAACTACCAGGCTGAACTGAATGAAGCTCAACGCCAACTCCAATTGAGTGAAAAAGCACGAAAAGATGCTGAAACGAGTCATCAATTTCAGATTGATGAACTAAGAGCTATGATGCTGGACATGAAGTTGGAGTTGAACGAATCCAGGAAGAAGAAGAAAGCCAAGACGCCAACTAAATCCATTCGAAATGACTCATCCGATGATGAAGAGATAGATCCGGACATGCCGGAACTTGAGGAGATCGATCCGCTACTTCGTCCTATTCGGAACACCCCAAAACCACGGGTTGTTCCTCGCCTTCCAACTAGGGACGCAAGAGCTGTTAATGAGGGTGATAGACCCCGAACTTTGGGGCAACGGATGGATCCAATTCAGCAACCACGCCGCTTAGGTGTGGATTTCGGAGCTGAAGACATCCAAGAGTTTAGCTTCTCACCACAAGTCATCACCATGGTTCGCCAAAGTCAATATGGCGGAGCAAGTACTGAATCTCCACACCAACACTTGCAGAATTTTGAGATTTTCATGGAGACTATGAAGTCGAAGAAGGCTACTACAAGCAATTACAAGATCAAACCGTTCTTCTTTTCTTTGAAGGACAAAGCTCTAGCTTGGTACCAAACACTTCCAGCTGCAAAGCTAGCTACATGGGAGGAATTGTCTTCGGAATTCCTCACCAAGTTCTTTCCGCCATCCAAAACGGCGGAATTAAGAGGTAAAATAAATGTTTTTTCTATGAAACCTAATGAAAGCTTGTTTCAATCTTGGGAAAGGTTTCAAGATCTCTTGTTGGATTGCCCACACCATGGCATTTCCAAGCTGGAATTATTGGAGATCTACTACAAAGGGTTGGATGTAGAGACACAATTCAACCTCCAATCTCTCTCTTGTGGCACATTCATGGATATGAGAGAGGATGATGCTTGGGATTTCATTGAGAAGCAAGCCCAAGTGATTGAGAAGTATTCCCACCGGAAGGTGGACTCAAATAACCGGAATCAAGGCGATTCGGGAGCTAGGTTGAAACAAGCTGCTCAAACACAAATATTCTCCCTCAAAGATAACATCAAAGAATTGAGGGAAGTACTCAAAACAAGTCTTCAAAAGACTAAGGAGCAAGAAGTCAACTACATGGGAAGAGACAACAATCAAAGGAGTGACAATAGGAATTCCAATTGGAGCAACAACAACAACAATAACAACCGAAACTCCAATTGGAATAACAACAACAATAGGAACTCAAATAACAACAATTGGAGGTCAAATCAGCAAAATCCAAGTAATCCTTACTCTCATGCTGAAAAGGCTCTAACACCTCCATCTTCTTCTACTCCTTTAACAAGCCAGGGACAATCAAGCGGATCAAGTAAACCCGATCCCATGCTAGAGACGATCCTAGGCAAGCTACAAGGATTAGAGAGTTATATAACTTCGGTTGACAAAGCTCACAAAGCTTTAGAAAACCAAGTATTCAACAAGGCCGGAGAAGTTCCAAGAGATCAAGGGAAACTTCCCGGAAAGACGGAAGATAACCCAAAGGAAAGGGTTATGGCAATAACTACTAGGAGTGGCAAAACGACTACCGATCCTCAACCTAAACTAGTTGATACCACCATAAAAGAAGGAGAGACAAAAGAGAAGGAAGAAGTCTATGTTCCTCCTCCCGCTTACAAACCACCTCTACCTTTTCCTCAATCTAGAGCGCGTGCAAGCCTAGATAAACATTTTGGTAAGTTTGTTGAACTTATGAGTAAGCTACATATTAACATACCTTTTATGGATGCAATTTTAGGTATGCCGGCTTACGGGAAATTCCTCAAAGAGATCCTTTCTAACAAGAGGAAATTGGAAGACATAGGAGAAGTCAAGATGAGTATGGAGTCATCCGAACTCATCAAGACTATGACGGAGAACATGCCACCCAAGCTCCGTGATCCAGGATCCTTTTGCATACCCATCACTTTGGGAGAAACTACCTATGATGCTCATTGTGACCTTGGAGCGAGTGTGAGTATCATACCTCTTGCTTTATACAAAGCAGTTGGTTTAGGAGAACCTAGACCGGTGAAGATCACACTCTACATGGCTGATCGTTCCACCACTAAGCCGGTGGGGATATTAGAAGACATTCCAGTAAAGCTCGGTAAGTTTTACATCCCAATAGATTTTGTCGTTCTTGACATCCCTGCAGATTATCCGGTTCCCATCATCCTTGGGAGACCATTCCTTGCAACATCCGGATGCATGGTAGATTGCAAGAACGGCCAGCTGTCATTCCATATTGGCGAAGAAAAGATAGAATTCATACTCTCTTCCTTAATCAAGGAGCCAGCCTTGAAAGATGATGCTTTTGAAATTTTTGATGAAGAAGAGTCTAGAGAGGTAATAAGTTCAATCTTGATGAAAGACCCTCTTCAAAAGGTTATTAGTATGAGCATCATGGAGGAAGGAGTGGAACATGATTGCAACGAGGATGTGAAGGCATTAAATGATGTGGAGGAAGAACTAGGAACAAGAATTGAAGAACTAGAATTATCTCCGGAAACTGTGAAGAAAATCGACCTGCTTGAAATAAATCGCCCGATTTGTGAAAAGGCAACCCGATTTTTATCAACAGAAACAAAAATCGACCCGACTAAACTAAATCGTCCGATTTGTGAAGAGGTAACCCGATTTTTTTCGACAGAAAGAAAAATCGAACCTCAAATCGACCGATTTACTTCAGGGGAGGTCGATCCAGAGGGAAATTTTTTGGATTCTCCAAACGTCTCCGCAGCTACTCTCGAATCTAATGATGCCGTACCCCTATCTCTAGAGGCCTCTCCCACAACACTCGAAGGCCAAGATTCATCATCAATTAAGGTACCCCCATCATTAGAATTGAAACCACTCCCCACGCATTTAAGGTACGCATTTCTTGGCACTAATTCCACATATCCGGTCATTGTCAATGCGAATTTGAATGATGTTGAATTAGAGAAACTTATGCATATTTTGAAACAACATAGAAGGGCATTAGGCTATACTATTGATGATTTAGTAGGAATAAAGCCTTCTCTATGTATGCACAAAATTCTAATGGAAGAGGATTACAAACCTTCACGCCAACCTCAAAGACGGTTAAACCCGGAAATGAAAGAGGTCGTGAAGAAATAAATCCTTAAGCTACTTGATGCAGGTATCATATTCCCCATTTCCGATAGCAAATGGGTAAGCCCAGTACAAGTAGTACCCAAGAAAGGAGGCATTACCGTTGTTGCGAACAAGAACAACGAACTTATCCCTACACGGACAGTTACAGGGTGGCGAATGTGCATCGACTACCGCAAACTGAACGTGGCCACAAGGAAGGACCACTTCCCCCTTCCTTTTATCGATCAAATGTTAGAAAGGTTAGCCCAACATTCTTACTTTTGTTATCTAGATGGATATAGCGGTTTCTTTCAGATTCCAATTCATCCGGATGATCAAGAGAAGACGACTTTCACGTGCCCATGGGGTACGTTTGCTTATAGAAGGATGTCATTCGGCCTATGCAACGCTCCAGCCACCTTCCAAAGGTGTATGATGGCAATCTTCTCCGAATATGTAGAGAATATCATGGAAGTCTTCATGGACGATTTTTCGGTATATGGTTCTTCCTTTGATAACTGTCTCTATAACCTTTCACTAGTTCTTAAGAGATGTGAGGACACTAACTTAGTCTTAAACTGGGAAAAGTGCCATTTCATGATCACCGAAGGAATTGTGTTAGGTCATTTAGTATCACAAAGGGGAATAGAAGTTGATATAGCGAAAATAGAAACCATTGAGAAGTTACCTCCCCCTTTTTCAGTGAAAGGAATTAGAAGTTTCTTAGGACATGCAGGCTTCTATAGGAGATTCATAAAAGATTTTTCTAAGATTTCAAAACCCTTGACTAATCTTTTGATGAAGGACGCAACTTTCGAATTTTCGAAGGATTGTTTAGATGCTTTTTGCAGGATCAAAGAAGCTTTGATTTCAGCACCAATCATTCAACCACCCGATTGGACTCTTCCTTTCGAGGTCATGTGTGACGCAAGCGACGTCGCTATAGGAGCCATTCTGGGACAGAAGAAAGATGGTCGCACTCGTGCCATCTACTATGCTAGCAAAACGCTAGATGAGGCTCAATATAATTATGCAACTACAGAAAAGGAACTTTTAGCCGTAGTATACGCTTTTGAGAAATTTTGTTCCTATCTTGTAGGTGTGAAGGTGATAGTCTATACGGACCACTCTGCAATTCGATACTTATTCACGAAGAAAGATGCGAAACCAAGGCTTCTAAGATGGATCTTACTCTTACAAGAGTTCGATTTAGAGATTCGTGATAAGAAAGGATCGGAGAACTCCGTTGCCGATCATCTTAGTCGTCTTCCACAACTCACCGGCGAGACGGATGAACTTCCTATAGACGACTCATTCCCTGACGAGCAGCTGCACGAGATTGAAGAGTGTCTTCAACACATCTCCCAAGGTAATGATCCATGGTTTGCTGACATTGTGAATTACCTTGTTTGTCAGGAGATTCCACCCGGACTTTCATATGCTCAAAAGAAGAAATTCTTTAATGACGTCCGGCAATTCTATTGGAACGAACCTCTTCTATTCAAAAGAGGTCTCGATGGCATTTATAGGAGATGTATCCCCGAAGATGAGGTGGATAGCGTCATCCGCCATTGTCATTCTTTACCATGTGGCGGACATGCCAGTTCCCACAAGACTTGTGCTAAGGTACTTCGTTCCGGCTTCTATTGGCCTACACTTTTCAAAGATGTACAAAAGTTTGTTGTTGCTTGTGATGCTTGTCAAAGGACAGGTAATATATCAAGAAGGAATGAAATGCCTCTCAACAACATACAAGAAGTAGAGATCTTTGATGTATGGGGCATCGATTATATGGGACCTTTCCCATCTTCATGCGGTAACCAATATATACTTCTTGCCGTAGACTATGTCTCAAGATGGGTAGAGGCGATCGCTTCTCCTACTAATGATGCAATGGTAGTGGTGAAGTTCTTCAATAGAACGATCTTCCCAAGGTTCGGAACTCCCCGAACTATCATTAGTGACGGAGGAACACATTTCACAGCCCGTCGATTTGAGACTCTATTGGCTAAGTATGGGGTGACCCATAAGATAGCTACACCTTACCATCCGCAAACCAGCGGACAAGTCGAAATATCCAATAGAGAGATCAAGGGGATTTTAGAGAAAACCGTCTCTAAAACAAGAAAAGATTGGTCAATGAAGCTTGACGACGCACTATGGGCGTACAGGACGGCCTTCAAAACACCAATAGGTACGAGTCCCTATAACCTTGTCTATGGTAAATCATGTCATCTTCCTGTAGAGCTAGAGCACAAAGCCTATTGGGCTATCAAGTGGCTCAACTTTGACATGAAAGAAGCCGGAGAGAAGCGGCTCTTAGACATCAATGAGCTAGATGAAATCCGGCTAAATGCGTATGAGAACGCAAAGATCTACAAGGAACGGACAAAGCGTTGGCATGATAAGCACATCATTCCAAAAGACTTGAAGGAGGGAGACCAAGTCCTCCTATTCAACTCAAGGCTGCGTCTATTTCCAGGTAAGCTTAAATCCCGTTGGACAGGACCTTATGTAATTAAACGAATCTTTCCCCATGGTGCAGTTGAAGTATGGGGTGAACACAGCGGAAATTTCAAGGTTAATGGCCAACGGTTGAAGAAATACATACCGGAAACTCCGGTTGAGGAGATAGCTCCTATCCTCCTCCATTGAACGCAAAACCTTACACCGTCCAGCTAAAGACGATAAATCAAGCGCTTCTTGGGAGGCAACCCATGATAGTATATTTTTCCTTCTTTTCATCACTTAGTTAGAGTAGATTAGTTGTTTTATGTCTTTGTTTTCGCTTTTTGTTTGTTCCTCGATGCACTCTTGGTTTGTCGTGTCATTAATCGCAGGAATTTAGGTTCAAAATGAGAGATCCATGGAAAAAGGGAGCACAAATCAGTTAAATCTTCAAGATCCATGAAGAATAAGGAAGGAAATCGAGATACACTGAGTAAATCGGTCGATTCAAGAGCAGAGCAAGGCGATTTTTGGCAACAGGAAGATAAATCGACCTGGAGATCGACCTATCATAATAAATCGTCCGATTTTGCATGTGTTCAGAGAAAATCGAGTTACCTGAAGTAAATCGGTCGATTCAGAAGCAGAGCAAGGCGATTTTTGACAACATGAAGAAAAATCGACCTGGAGATCGACCTGCCAAAATAAATCGTCCGATTTTCTTTGGATTCAGAGAAAAATCGCCCCAACGATTAAATCGACCTTAAAAATCGGCCGATTTTCTTCACATTTTCTCAACCCTATATAAAGACTCAACCACTCGATCTTCCTCATTCCACAACCCTCCACTCTCGACTTCCCCTTCTCAAGAACGCCGAAAATTGCCCATACCCTACAGTCCTCATTCCTTAATCATTTTGAGTGATTCTTGGCTCCAAACTGAAGCATTTTCAACAAGGAACAAGGATCTAGCAACAACAAGCACGGCAATCGACTACTCCATAAGGAATTCAGGTTTTTCTTTCCAAAACCTAAGTTTCTAATTCGAAATTGAAGTTTGCTTAGGAAGTGTTTGTTTGTTGGAATTGATTGAGGAATCTGCTTAGGAATCATTGTAGGAGACTGTATGTGGTGATAGATTGAACAGAACTTTACAGAATTGTGAGAATCGTTGAAATCGACAGAAAAATTGACCTAGCCCAGAAAAATCGGACGATTTTCACCAAGAACAGGCCGATTTTTTGACTCAGAATGGATATTGTTAAGAGGATAACTAGAAACACGGGGAAGAAGAAGGGATCTTCTTCCAAAGCCCCTCCCCCACCTCCACCACCACCTCAACACATCCCTAAGCTTCCCCCTCCCCTATCCAAGCACAAGAAATGTTATGAACGCATCATAGATCGCCCATTCACCCCTCCTCGCTACATAGTGCTAGATGACTTAGATTCATTGTTTGTTCGAGAGGATGTTGATATGATGCTTGACAGGGCTGGGCTGAGCCAGTTTGCTACTATTAGGGAGGATGCTTATACCGAGATCACCCTAGAGTTCCTTAGCACATTCGAACATGACCCTAGGGAAAGGATGGTCACTTTCCGCCTCATGAGCCAAGACCACTCTATGTCCATTGACACTTTTGGAGACTTGTTTGGCTTCTCTTATTCAAATGCAGGCACTTTTGCTAGAGGTGTTAGTGCTAGTGACTTTTGGAAGGCTATTTCAGTGGGTGAATACGGAGGAGACAAATGGAGGCCCGGAAATTCCAAGGAGACTAGCATGTACAACCTCTCCTTCAAGGTAGTACATCGGATTCTCAGCGAGAGCTTATTTGCACGGACAGAGACTCCACAGAAGCTCAAGGCTGACGAGCTTTTCATTCTCTACTGCATGACATCCACCACCATCCCCGACATTGCCACCATGCTTGCCGACTATCTAGGAAAGATAGCCAACAAAGCTAAGGGCGATATTTGTGCAGGAGGTCTTGTCACTCATGTGGCTAAGACAATGGGATTGGACTTCTCCGGATGCACTCTAGCTGAGAGTGCCCTTCCATTAGGCTCCCAGCGGTTGGTTGTTCGACAGGTCTTGATTCCTCGAGGGAGAGGAACACTTCATGTGCCCATGCCATGGCACAAGGATCCGAAGAAGAAGCCATCCGAGATCATATGGAAGTCCGAATACACTATTCGGAACAAGAGAAACTGGAAGGAGACGTTCGAGTCGATGCTTGAGGAGTTCTCTCCTCCTACTTATTATGATGATGATGCAGGTGACTCCGAGGAGGAGGATCAGGATGTAGGACAGGGGACCATGCTCGAGTTCGAGAGTGACACTCATAGCGGACATGCTACGGATGCCATGGACACCGACACTCATGGTACAGGACCTAGCCGGACTAGTAGAGGCAATGAGGAGACGGAGGATGACATGCAGCCACCTCGCCGCTCATTTGCACGAGCTCCAGGACATGGACGAGGACGCCGCCCTCCCCGTCACTTTAGGGAGCTAGTCTCTAGATTCCAGAGCCTCAGCACCGATTATCATGCTCTCCACACTGACTACGAGACCCTGACCACTCAGTTCAGGAACTACAGAGAGGAGACGGACGCTAGGCATTCATCCTATGATGGACAGATGAGAGACTTATACTTCCACCAGTTCGGCCACTTCTACGATCCTAGCGCACCGATGTATCCCTATCCACCACCTCCACCGCCGACAAAGGATTGAGCTTCCACTTCTTTTACATTGTAAGTATTTTTCTCCTTCTTATGCTTGATTTTCACATTGGGGACAATGTGGATGTCAAGTATGGGGTGGGGGTACTTACAATACCTTATGTTCATCTTAGCACTTTATGACATTTGCACTACTCTTGATGACTTGGCTTGTAATAACTCTTGCACTACTTGCTTTCCATTATGACACTTGCATTTGCATGATCTTTTTCAAATCCTATGAATTTTCAAAAATTTTTGTGCTTCTTATGATGGAAATGACCTCTATGATGAGAATTGTGTATATGGATAGGCAAAAAGATGCTTAGTTGTGTTGAGATGTTAATCATAGCATGAATGAGTTTACTTTTGTTACTTGAACGCATGAATAAGTTATATGATTTAGTTGTTTTGATAAGAGAATGAAATAATAGTCGAAGCTATATTGCAAGTTCTTTTACATCATATAAGGATGACTAAGGCAATTCACTTCTTTTCTTTTCTCATATCTTGATCATGCTAGCCCCTCAATGAAATATGTAACCCTCCTTTTACCATCCGGGAATTAGGATAAGTGATAGAAAAAGGCATGTTTGATGTGGGAGGGCCAAGGAAAAATGTATTGAAAGAAAGTGCAGAATTTTATAAGTTTGGGGACGTTGAACATGAGGATGAGTAACTCGGCACCATTCACATAGCCGGGTGTTTGTGTCTTGCCAAAGTCCGATTGAACGACAAGTCCTAACGGGATATGGTATGTGCATCAAGGGTTTGAGGCATCTCGAAATTGAGAAACGCCGATCTCCTAGGCTTCGGTTTTTGTGCACCGCTGTCCATGCTCTCAAAAAGTAAAGTATAATGAAAGCAAAGCTTTCTACATGCAAAGCATGTGCGGTGAAGAAAAATCTTGAAGGTATTATGTGTTCCTCTTTCCCGGATTAGCACCACAATTGCCAAAAAGAATTCCTTCCATTAATACGTTTCTTGAACCTTTTCTTTGATTAGAAGACCTTGAGACTTTTATGCATATGTTTAAGACTTCATGGCTTAGATTTGTTTGACTTTGATTACCTCTACACCTTTATCATGTCCTTTATTTGTGTTTTCAAGAAAGAAAAGGAAGTTAGTTCATCTTATAGTTATCATTGATACATACTTTGCCTTTTTATGCCTTGAAACATCACTTTGAGGGTGATCCAATAAAGAGAAGCACTATCAAAAGAAAAGTTTTTGAGTTTTCATACATACATGATCCATGACATCTTGTATTCTAAATTTGAGTCTTGCTTAGGGACAAGCAAGGGCCAAGTATGGGGTATTTTGATGACATGAATTATGTATCATCATATTCATGCA
This sequence comes from Fagopyrum homotropicum, assembly GCA_033239125.1. Classification (NCBI taxonomy): domain Eukaryota; kingdom Viridiplantae; phylum Streptophyta; class Magnoliopsida; order Caryophyllales; family Polygonaceae; genus Fagopyrum; species Fagopyrum homotropicum. The sequence continues at coordinate 143,701,012 of BSWB01000004.1, forward strand.
TATTATAGAAGATTGTTTCAGTTTACCTTGCATTTAGAGAGATTTTGTGTGCCTTTTATGTTCTATTCAATCATTTGTCGGAAATAGAGGTCTACACGAGTTGTTGATGAATTATAGGTAAATGGAGTGGAATTGGGAGCAAAAGCGGAGCAAGGAGCATCTAGGGATGTTAAGGAAGCTAAAGGAATCTTAAAGGAGTCATAAAGAGCTAAGGAATTGCAAAGGAGAAGCATAGAAAACGAGCCAAGAGTAGAGCACTTTCTGTTGAAGAAAATCGTGCCAATATGTACATAAATCGGACGATTTTCCCTTCAAGAATTCGAACGATTTTGTGCATAAATCGCCTGGGTCGATTTATTCTGTTTTTAGGCCAAATGAAAAGACGACACAAAGCCCAATTCTTTTGGGCTTGAAGAGAGTTTTGCCAAACAGCCCATTTGCAAGAAACTATAGAAGAGAACCCTACGAACGAAAACGAGGAGGCCGCAGCGGGAAATCTTTACACGTTTGAGAGAATTCGAAGATTCTTGGAGGAAGATTGAAGTATTCTTTGCCGGGAAGTTAATCTTGATTCTAGTTGTGAGATTTCTTTGTTCATTGAAGTACTTGTTGTTTTTGAGCACGAATTTGAGTTAATTTAGAGATACATTGACTTGTTTTGACAATCGTTTACATATTTGAAGGTTATTTGATTTTTTTATTCAAGATTCGGTTTCTTTGCGATATTTCTCTCAATAATTAATTTGATTCGATTTTGAAAATGGTTGGCTAAAACCTTTGTGATTCTGGGGAGAATAGTTGATGATTAAGGCCTAGATGATGATAGACTGAACTCATTCAAACATTAGGACCCTGAGAGTTTAGATTTTAGTTTTGCGACAACAGGAAAATCGGATTGTTCTTGAGTAAATCGGCCGATTTTCTTATGAACAGCCCGATTTATTCCTCTGACGAACCTTAAATTGAATAAATCCTTAACCAAAACTCATCCTTGCCTAAATCCCAACCTTGATTAACCTTTTTACCCTCTAATTGAATGTATGAAGACACTTCAAACCTGATTCTACATTTAATAGATTAAGATTTCAAGATTTGGGTAATAGAGAGACTCAAAATCCTTTATTAGGATTTTAATTGTGCTTGCTATTCTTTACTTTGGAGAGTCATATCCTGGAGTTTTAGATAGTTAGTTTGAACATAATTCTTGTCTCTAGATCTTTCTATATTGCAGCCTCAACAACCCTTATAGAGAGAACCTTTAGATTGGTCATATAGGTTTCGGAACTTCATCGTACGAATCCTACCTTTGAACATTTAATCTTGGCAATATAAACTATGTCCTATATCTATAGAAGTGTCTTGAATCGAAAGCCGAAATCGGATACTTGAATCCTTGGAATCATTTCACTCTTATTTGATCACAAAAGCTTTTCGCACTTTTTGCTAGATAATTGAAATCGAAATTATTCTCACCAAATCCCTGAGTTCGACTCTGGAATACTTGCTAATCTACGCCGATCCGTACACTGCGGGTTCGCTTGCTTTTATTCTAGTTTTATAAATTTAAAACTTGATTGCACACACTTTTTGGGCGAACAGAGAGCATGCAGGCATTCCTCAACAATGTTGGGCTCGGCGGTTTTCTGATAATGAATGCTCCAACACACCCCGAGCTCTGCCGCCAATTCATCGCCTCATTCACCATGGAGAAGGAGGACATTAATTGTGTTGGACTTTCGTTTAAGTTCAACCAGATGAAGTATACATTGGACTACACCCAACTGCAAGAGGCATTCGGAGTGTCTATTTATGCCTCCGACGACTGGCAGGATCCCGTCCCGACACCCGACTTGGTTGAGTTTTGGCATGCCGCCACCAGATTTGAGTTTCATGCAGGGGGTGAGTATTCCAACAAATTCACTCACCCCTGTTTGAGGCTCATCTCGAAGATCTTCATGAGTGTCTTATGTGGACACAAGGAGGAGAACAAGGTCGCTCTCAACGACCTTCTATTGTTATACTCCTGCCTCCCCACAAACGACAGGATACCAGATTGGTCTTACCTCTTCCTTACCGTTTTGAAGCGGATTAGGAATAATGAGCCACGCGATATTGTGGGAGGAGGGGTAATCTCCTTGATAGTTGCACAGGTGATGGACCTCCCTGACTTGGAGGAAGGTTTAGAAGCCCCACTATACATGGAAGGGATGCTGAGGAGGTGCAACCTCCTCAAGAGAGACGGGTAGAACCTCTTTTGGCTCTCATTGGTAGATGGGAGTCACATCACATACCTCCCCCGGCCACTTCCACTTGGAGACGATCTCTCCGAGTTATACATACCAGCTGACCCCTCCGTGCCGAGACAGCCTCAAGGGAACATTGTTGAGAGATATGTTGCAGGCTCCATCCGGGCTCCTGTTGCTGATGAGGTGATGCCTACTACAGCACCGAACGACAGTCCGGCCATAGAGAGCCTTCAGGCTCAGATGACAACCTTGACTACACAGCATCGGGCATGGCAGACCGAGTATCAGCAATCCATGCTTGAGCAGCAGAAGGCGTGGCAGTCCAGTTTCGCTTCCTCTATGACCACCCATTTTGACCGCCGGCAGGATGCTTGGCAGGCGGCTCATCAGCAGCAGCTGGCTTGGCAAGCCAGTTTTGAGACTTCATATAGGCAGAGGATGGACACTAAGGAGGATCATATATACACACTCTATCGCCGGTAGGAGCACTTTTTCAGCCACTTCTCGTACCCACTAGAGCAGGGTCCGGATGGTCCAGCCGGACCATCCCACTAGTGGTATCATTCTCATCCCTTTCCCACATTTATCTTTGCTTCATTTCCACTTTGAGGGCAAAGTGTACTTCAAGCATGAGGGAGGGACATATCATTGCATGTATAGTCGTTTTGATTTGTTTTTAGTTGTTTTGGATTGAATCTTTTGAGTTGTAATTCAGATTGAAATTCAAAAAAAAAGAGAGAGAGAAAAAGCCAAAGAAAATGAAAAAAGGCATGAAAAATCCTTGGATAAACCGAAAACCCGAAAGGGTGGTTTAGGCAAAAAGAAGTTAGTCCGATTAACCTTAGGTTGGTGCAAAATTGGACTTGAGGGATGTGAGTTCAAAGTGAGATCATCAAAGAAAAGAAGAAGAGTGGCAAGGTGAAAACCCAAAAGGGCACCTTGGCAAAATGAGCGGCACCGAGTGTAGTCCGGGTAGGTCACTCTTGGAGCAATAAGGATGTAGTTTCTCACCCTTTTCTCACATTTTCTCTCTTCATTCTTTCTTTCTTGGCTTTTCTTTTCTTTTCATTATCTTTTCTGCTTGTCCATGCTTTCTGAGGCCTTTGAGTCTAGTTTGCTGTCATATGTTTTACTCGGGACGAGTAAAAGGTCTAAGTACGGGGAAGTTTGATAGGTGATGGAATCACTATCAATTAGGATAGTTTTTAGAGTCTTTTTATTGCATTAGTGTCGGTTTATGCTCCTAACTCCTTGGTCCAGAAGATGAAGACTAAAAGAAGATAAAGAAGGAGTTATAAGCACTTAGGAGTGAAGATCGTTCACGAAGCAAAGCTTCTGTTGCTTCACCGCCCCTGCGGAGCCTTGTCACCGCCCCTGCGAGTGACACCACACTCCGGAGCGTCCCCTGCGCCTTCGCCAGCGCCAGCCACGAAGACCGTCAACGCACCTGCGTCAACCCCTAGCGCCCTTGCGGTGACTTTCCCTGAAGAAGTGAAGACCAGCGCCCATGTGCCTTCCCCGCCTCTGCCTGCGCCTCAACCTGGGAGCTGGAACATGAAGAGTCAGTGTCACCGCCCTTGCGTCGACACTGGGACGCCCCGGCGGCTTGGCATCAGAAACGACAGGAAGTTGAAGAGTCAAACGTTTGAAGAGCATTAAAGATCCGCCCCTGCGGTATTGCCTAGCGGCCCCTGCGGCCATGAAGAAGATCAAGCGTTTTGGCCTTCACCGCCCCTGCGGATCTGAAGGCCGCCCTTGCGGTTCAACGACAGAAGCTTTACTCCGGTTGTTTACACCACCTTTATGGCATTAAAGGTGGCTGTTTTGGGCCGGCCATTTACTCCTATTGAGTGTCTTTCGTAGTATAAATAGTCCTTGGTTGATTGCTAGAATCATCCACTTATCATCAAACTTTAGAATTCACTTTTCCACTAAAATTTTCTTGCTACCTATGTAATGAGTTGATAACTCCCTTGCTACATTGGGTTGGTTTGAAGTTGCATTGTTGCTTTGGTTGTATGTTCTTTCTAATATAAGTTTTCGTTCAGTAATTCTTTGTGTTTCCTTGATCTTTATTGTCTAATTGCATGTTTTACTATTACTTGAGATTGATCACCTTAGGTCCTAAAGTGCATGCAAAGAACTAGGATTAATAGATTCCGGGTTCGGGTCTTTAATCTAGTAGTAAACTTTAAGTAATAACGGGTTGTAATTGCTTAAAGAAAAGGAACACAAATATAAAGATAAGTTTAACGGTTTTAATCTTTTCTTTACATCCCTTAGTCTTTGTTTGAAAGCTAACTTGTTATTTGTTCTTGTAGGTTTACGGAACACTAACCGGTTAAGTTGTGTTGATGCCGGTTGGATCAACACATATATATGATCGAGACGGGAGATTACTTGAAAACTTGTAAAAGGAACTCACCAAAGTAACAATCGCATGCTTAGAATCAACCTAGTGTAGATTCACCCATCATTGTCTTACTTGTTGCGTTATTCGTTTTTATAAGTTTTTGTGTTCATCAATTCAACCAAAACCCCCTCTTGTTACTTGTTTCTATAATCAATAGTTGCATCTAATAAAAACACCAAACTCTCTTGGGTTCGACCCTTACTTAACCACTATACTCATTTTAGTGCTAATTCGGGATTACATTTTGATAAGATAAAACGACCTCTAGAATAGAGTCTTGTCATAAGGCGCATGGGCGGATGGCCGCAGGGGCGGGCAGGGGCAGGCACGGGGGCGGCTGCGTGATAGAAAGCGTTGTCGGGATTTTCTTCGACAGAACTCACAACAAGGGCAACCAAAGCTCGAACCTTTGGCTCACACACGTCCAGACTCAACTCCAAAGAGCCTGAGAACAACGATACATCAACAACGAGAAGCCATCAAAAATCAAGGTTCAAACTTGATTCTAGGATAAGCAAAAAAAGAAATGAAGAAGAAGAAAACGAAAAGAAAGAAAGAAGCATGTTGTAGTACATGAACGTAAGGAAGAACAAAGAATGATGAACTTACACGTTCAACAAGGTCGCAGGAAGTAAGGTGACTGCTGCAGCTCTCAAGGGTTTGAAACAACGATAACAAGAAACGGGAAAAGGAGAAAAAGGCGGGAATGTATAGAGAAGTTTTGAAAGAATAGAAGGAAGGACGTCTAGGGTTAGAAAGAGATAGGGAAATTGGCCCATAAAATAGAATATCGGATATTCTATCTATGGAAGGAAGATAAAACGAACGAAAACAGATCAGGCGCGATCTGTCTCGAATCCGCAGGGGCGGATCATCTCAGCCGCAGGGGCGGCCTTCTTCCCCACGGGGGTGGTGAAGGCAAAACTGGGGTCTTACACATTCCTCGAGCATCAGATTTGAGAGCCCAAGATTCTCATATGACTATTCCGATTACAGTAGATGCTAGATCACCTACCACGCCGGCACCATCTTCCCGAGTGTCAGACAATCACACAACGCCTCAATCGGCTTTGGGGATATTAAAGAAGTCAATCGAGTCCGTGAAAGATCGTCAAGAGCATCACAATTTTGGACCAGATAAGTCGTTGGAGGCATTTCATCAAATAAAGATCTCACCTTTCACCGGAGCACAAGGGGTAGAGGTCAAATTATAGTTTGGACGAGTTAGTGTCGCCCTTGATTCATTGAGAGTACCTGTGGGAGGAAAAGTGGATTTATTACATACTTTATTAGAGGAAGATTGATTCTTTTGGTGGTTATCTAGACATTATCAGAAGGTAACAAGGTTCGAGGAGTTTAGGGTGTTGATAGGGGAGAGATTTTTCCCCACCTTTATTAGAGAGGCTAGATTACAAGTACTTCAGGAGGCCAAGTCAAAGACATACCTGTGGTTGATATTGTAAGTTCCAAAGACAGTTGGTATATGTGGCCGAGGAGTACCCGACTAAGAGACATCGGATACAAGCCTTCGCTAGGATCTTGGTGTAACACCCCGAATCCGCGGGACTCGGGATGTCACATTGGGTTAGGATCTCATAATGGATCCTAACCCTAGCCTGACAACAAGTTCACTGGACCTTACAACATGGCACTGACAGATATAAAACAAAGACATAAAACAGTATAAACTGTACGACCCAAAGTAAACAACAACATAGCCGAGTATATAAAACGACATCCTCACATAGGAGGTACAAAAGATCATCCTCACACAGGAGGGGAAACACAATAACCCCAAACCAACCACCTAATGTACGAGAGTCTTCGGCCTGTCACCCTGCCAGATCACCCAGTAGCGCCTAACCTGTAAACATCTACAACACGGTATGAAACTGTTAGCTAACCATACATATATGAGGTAATGCATAAGCACAAGCACAATCATGAAAGATAAACACATCAGCATGCTATCACACATTTACCCATTTATTATCTTTATATAATAACCATTCACTCAAAAACCGTATATATATAGATAGATGAAAGTATGTGACATGAGGACCGATACATCCCCGCCTCTGAGTACAATGTCCAGCTATACGAGTATCGGTCACACAATCCGTGTACCCTATGGGAGTGGATTGCGCCCTTCCTGTAAACCAGTCTGGCCCGACATCAGAGAACCTCCCAGACTCCACGGCGGGATGAAAGGGAAAGGTTATCACAGCCACGCAGTGGGGCAGTCAATAGAACATAGGTCGATAAAAACGACAACTCATGATATCATAGCAAACATATAAAGCACACACCACTCATGCAAACACCCAATATAGGGATGGTAGCTAAGTAAGTCCTACGGACTTACCTCAACCTCGTACAAAATCAACCACGATCACCTCTACACTGGAGGGACAACACGGCCAATAAAAAGGCATAAAGAGATATATCAACCTCTATTCATCAAAGGGCTCACACCTAGACCCAAAGGAATCCATAAGAATCAAACTCAATCTATGAGCCTCACAACCAACTAAACCTCAATATCTCAACATAGCTCACAATTCCTCAAATCTCAAGGTAGTATCTAATCAACATTCCTCAATCTCAATTTTAATCCTAATTTAATTAATTAACCTTTAATTAATTAATTAGATTTCGCCAGAATAACGTTTTGCCCGCAGGCAATTTCTAAACCCTCTGTCATTAGATTTCATCAAACAAGAACCCATAATCACCAGAATAATATAACAACCATAATGGAATTTCTAATTGTCCTATTTGACAAGCCTAAAGTCAATTTAGGCCAATTCGCAGTACGGAAAACGAATAAATTCATAACTTATTCGTTACTAACCCGATTGACGATCTGAAAGAAGATTCGGAATCACAACGACGCAGGCTACGCATGGACAGCATCAAATTCATCGGAATCTGAGCGACGGAACCGTCCTGGTGACATATATGCTCGACCAGCCCTCCATATACTCGGAAATGCAGAAACTCGGTACCGTTATGAAGAGAATGAAGAGAGGAATCCAGAAACTCAAACGGAATTGAAATCGGATTAGAAACGGAGAGTAGATCTGAGTTTGAAGGTTGAGAGAAATCAGAACTTTTACGAGAAAACGTGAAAGGAAATGAATTAATAAAGGATTTTCCGCTATTTATAGTGAAGACGATAATTATCCTTTAGTAAAGTCGATAATTATCCTTTAACCGATCCAAAGGCGGGTCGAACCTCTTTCTCCAAACTTCTCGAGATTGGAACATTAAATCTGGAATATTGTAGGGATAATTATTACACAACTGCCTCGGAAAACGTGTATTCCTAAGCCGTCTTTCTTAGCCGTTAAGAAACGAAATAGCGACTATTTTGGCCGTTTTGCCTCTCCATGTTATTTCATATCTAAGACATATCCGATGTCCTGATCATTTCTCTCAACTACATTTTTATTAATTGGAGCTCCCAAATGCTCCAAATAACACCGGAGGGTAAAAATAATTACCCGGGGGAAAAAGTAAAAATTTTCCCAAATGTCCAAAATTACGCGAGGAACATAACGGTGGAACTCTTACTCATCACTTGCGAAGTCTTCGCGAGTTATATGTTAATTACTATCAACGATTAAGTTAATCAACATTAATTAGAATTCAAAATCCTAGTTATTACATCTGGCCAGATATTTGTGCATATATTTCAAGATTTAAGTGCACAACATTGGACTAGCACCAGAACATTGCGATAGTGTATGAGATGGGTCACCCGATGCATGAGAAGTTTTAGAGAGCTCATAGGGTCCGAGCAAGAAGTCAAAGACCATGTTTGATGCTAGTGGCCGGGTATGGTAGATTAAGACCCACAACTCGAGGTAGTTTCACTCAAGATAGAACGAATCAACTAGACATGTTAGAAGGAGATGAAGATAGATGACGTTATACTACAAAAAAGGGCAAATAACCCGGTTATATCAGGACAAATACTCCGGACTATAACCGGGTTAAAGGTTAGGGCGATATTTGGTCAGACACTTTATAGCCCGGGCGTTAATTTTCAAATATCCGGGATATTTTCCCTCTCTTTTTTTTCGGTTTAGTAATTCTATCCGGGATATATTCTATCAAATAACCCGAATATTTGAGGACATGGGGTATATTTGTTTTCGGATATCCGGGGTATTTGCTTGCTAATAACCCCTTATAACATGGTGCATAGGAACCGGGTTATTTGACAAATTTAAACCAACCATTTATTTTATGAATACTAGTAGAGCCGCGCGCGCAACACGCGCATCGGGATTTATTTTCGATGCATATATACATTGAACATAAGTTATAGTACGGTTGAGCAGAAGTGATGTAATATAAATCAAGTGCATAAATACTTGTACGGAAACGATAAGATCAACAGACAAACATGAAACCAAAATTACACAATATCATTAATTAAAATTGGAATTAAGATAAAAATACAAGATTGTGAGGCACTGTAATGCGCCATGAAAAAACTAATCAAAGATTTGAAGCATGCATGGTCATTGCGAGTCTGTGGAGATTACACAATTTTGTCCAGAATCTTGTTGCAATATAAAACATTGAATGATAATGAATCATTGATTAGCCGCCTTAATTATTTGGTGTTCGTGTATAAATAGACGGGCATACCCCATGACTTCTTCATATGCAGTCTCCGCCTTGAGGCAAAATATGAGGGTTCAGTTGTAAGTTGAAAATGTGATAACACGATTTATGACTTAGGTTTAGGCACTCATTTAGATAGTTTTTTCGCTCATTCATGCATGATTAGCCGCCTTAATTATTTGGTGTTCGTGTATAAATAGACGTCCCGTACACTGCGGGTTCGCTATTGTTACGCTAAGAACGTGACACGCAAAAGCTTTAAATTTATAACTCGAATTATTTTTCCTAACTCCTAGCGAACCCGCAGTGTACGGGACGTTTTGTAGTAGGGATAGTATTCACTACTACAAAAAGTGGAAAATAACCCGGGCATTTGCGAGCATATAGTCCAGACTACCACCGGGTTAAAGGTTAGGGCGATATTTGGTCCACCAACTTTATACCCCGTGCGTTTGTTAAAAAATATCCGGGTTATTTTTTCTCTTTTGATTTCGCTACCAACGATGCCAATCGGGATATATTCTATCAAATAACCCGGCAAACTTATACCCGGGGTATTTGAGAATGTCACATAACCGGATATGGGCCGGGTTATTTGACAAATTTAAATCAGCCGTTTATTTTAGTAATAACTAACCGGATATTGGGAAGCGGGTTATCTGATACCAACAAATAACCCGGAGGTAATCTTGACAATGAAGATCCGTGTTATTTGGTATAAAATTTATTACGAGACCATTGTACAAAATGTAACCCGGAATTAATGTCCGGATTCTGTACTTATTTCATGTCTTTCACAAATTGTACCTGTCCCAAATGCAAAAAAACGGAAGCAACCAATTTCATTCACAAACTTCATTCAAAATCATGTACTTAATAAAGTCAAAATATAATCATCGTTTTGTGATCACCAATATCACATCCGAATTGAAAGTTGGACACGTTCTTAAACTAAATGTCACCAAGTAAAGTTTTAAATGTTCACAATATTAAAAAGAAATATTCATCGTGCTAGCAATGCACATCAACTAGAAGATACCCGATGATGAAATCTTTACTGTTTTTGTCGGAGAGGTCATGAAGCCCTACAATAGACCAAGTTTCCAATCTCGTCATCGCCACTGCATTGAATCTTCCTATTGTCACAATAAAACCAAGTTTATGAAAATTAAAAAGTGAAAGGTATATGACTTTAAATCTTCTTGTTAACACACTAAACTATGCAATAAAAATTAATCCCTTGCATCCCGTGAAACTCAGTCAAGTGGGAGCCCTTTGCAAAATAGTCTCTAATGCAAAATATATACTAGAAGAAAAGGACATTTATTATCTATGGACATGTCAAACATTTGTTTATGAAAACCAAAGAACGACACTACATTGATGATCAATTATCTCCTGCATGTACCGACATACATAGTAACTAGATTCAAGAGCATTTGGTGGTTAAAGTCCTAACAAAACTAACCTTAATAATTCTAAACAATGAATCAAATGAATTTTTATATTTCTCTGCTATCATACATATTGACTTCTTGACTTAAGCTTCAACTTATGAGATACCATATTAAACCATGTATAGATAATGTTAATGTCTCATGATTAAAATATGTGCTTGAAATGTTAATGTATATATGCAGATTAAGTCAACATATCTCATAACATTCAGAAATTGGATGAATAGATAGAAGAAAACAAGACCCGTCAAATGCCAATTAGTACTCTTCTTCAACATCAGCAGTTTAACTAAATAACTGATCCAAGCAATTGCAACAGAGTCATAACGGTTGATATAATCAAATTCCAGATTAGCCAAGCAGATAAGCTGCATTTGAGATTTTACAGTTGTAATTTCTACTCTGTATGAGCTTCATCAATACTTGTATATAAAAAAAAAATAGTCAGATAGTACAAAAGGCCGCATAATATTACCACCCCATATTGATGTCCTGTCCTTACTCCTTAGTACTTGGACAAAAAGACACTCTTCTTATACATGCATGTTGAGAAAGAGAGAAACTATACCTCTTTGAGCTCAACGAGATAGTTTCTATCAACTTTAACTGTTGTAGGGCGTGCATTAAGCTTGTCCAATTTGATATTAGAAGAGTTTAGTATAATGAAACAGTATGATGAGTGGTTCTATGCCAAGAATTAGACCTTTCGTGCCATGAGTTTCACAAGAAAGGCAAATCTGAAAAATATGGGTTCACTGACAACTTTCAACATATCAATACATTCCTGAAACCAGTGTTCTAAAATCAGCCGTCCAGGGCCGTCTAGACGGCGTCTGGACGGTGGACGGTGGTTGGCCGTCCCGAATTGAGGCAAGACGGTGATGGCAAGACGTTTTCAGTGTAAAACGGCTCTAGGACGGTTTTCTGGACATGTGAGACGGGTTGGACGGTTTCAGGACGGGAGGGACGGACTGGACGGGTTTTTGGACGAGTAGGACGGGCGGGTGAATAAGTATCTTTGTCCCTGTTTTTAGGGTTTTCTCATTCCGAATTTCAATTTTAGAAGAGACTTGCTCCTCCGACTCTACCTCAGTTCCTCCAGTGACCTTTCTCCTAGTCTTTTGTCGCAGTGACCTTTCTCCTAGTCTTTTGTCCAGCGACTTCTCTCCTCCGGGTATCCTTCGATTTCTCTCTTCCTTCTTCAACCTCTGTCGACCTTGCTTCTTCTCCGCCATCTCCCGTTTCTTCTCTCCGGCGACCTCTCTTCTTCTCTCCGATTTCTCTCTCGACTTCGCTTCTCCTCAACCCTTTCTCGCTTCTTTTCGCTGACTTCTCTCCCGACTTTACTTCTCCTCTAGCCTAATGTGTAGTGTTGAACGTGTTGATTTTTCTTTTAATTTTTTCTTTTAATTTTTCTTTATTCCAATAGAATATGAGGATCTCACTATTGTTGTCCCGTTGTGTTGATATTTTTAATTGAATGTGCTGACTTTTTTTACTATGAAAAGGAGTAACTATTTGAATTATATGATATTTTTACATAATTTAGGGGGAAATACTAGAAAATAATAAAAAATGTCTTGTCCGTCTTGAATCCGTTTGGACGGCCGTCCGGCCGTCTAGACGCTAGACGGTGCCTCTCCGTCCCGTCTCCGTTTCACGTATTTTGGAACACTGCCTGAAACTCATTAGCACTGACATCTTCTCCATCCATATATAGCCAGTCTGCACCTGGATGCATGAAAAGAGAAAAATTCATGTTAGAGGCAAGAACAAGGATCTCATGTCCATTAAAGTTTAAACACAATCAACCTCCTCAAGTTTTTGAGTAAAGGATTGTGCTCCTCGCTGGTGAAAACTTTTTCAACCTCCTCAGATGACTCAATCTGGCAAAGACATTAAAATCATAAAGGAAATTTAAGCAGGTAAGTTGTTGATATAAAGGAGTTTCTAGTATAACTAGATATGCATTTCATGATCAATTAAGCAATGGCTAGTTAAAGAAGATAATAATCCAATTCCAATCCAACAACATCAGATTTTCATAGATAAGGGAAATTATCATAGTTGGGAGGAACTTGAATTTAATTTCCCATTCTTTCTCTTCACAACTAACTACTATATGAAAATATTAGCACAAGGTGTTACTAAACTATTATGGTTATGAATGTATCAATACCTTGCTTTGCTCTTCACCAAAGAGAAAAAACAGTGGCAAGGTGTGAGCATAAAGTGATAAACTATATGAAATAGTTTTCATTCACGAACCTTTTCTCTAGTACTATAAATATATCCTTCTAGATTTTTTTTCAGCTCTGCGGTTCTCCTGCGCTCATTATCCTTCCTGTCCAGTTCCTCTAATTTGCTCTTACCATCAGTCAAAGATTCTTTTGAAGGGGAAATTTCAAGTCCTGTAGTCTTTTCAATAACCTGAACCAACAAAAAGAAGTGGAAAGATAGAATTATCTATAGTATCAACATTTTGCAATGAAAATTTATCCTCTTGATGTTTCGATTTCAAATCAACTTGACCATCACTTTCATTTATAGCTGTGACACTTGAAAGATTTTCCTCATAAAATTGCAGAACTTGTGCCAGTAGCTATTGCTCACTGAAGTTTGAACGAAGCAAGCGCAATGCAGTGAGAAGATGCTGAATTTCGATGTCACATATTTCTCTTATTCCAGCAATCAGACGCTCAACTAGAGATTGTCACACAACTTTTGAAAAAATGATGATGTTATGACATAATCAGAGACTCGAGCTAAAGAACATGAAAAGCTAGTGCATCATCGCGAAAATAACATAAAATTGCAGCCAATGGAACAAACAAAGGTAAGGGTTTGGTTATTGTAAACCTTTACGATATCAAGCAGAAGACTTGTTCATACCTTTAGAGGAACTCTGAAAGTCCGCTTCTTTAACTTCTTTTCTATTACCTCAACCTTGCTACCTTCTTTTGATGTGGAATTGATTGTCTCCTTATTACCGCAATCAGTACTTTCTTCAAAGTCTTTGTTAAGAACAAAAGATCGAAACATATGTGACATTAAAAGTAAGCACATCAAATGAATTCAGAATTCAATTAAGACCATAATTGTCAAGCAAATTCAGCACGGATCATCATGTCATATACCTTGCTTGGAACCTTTTTCATTCCCGGGACTATGACTTGTTTTGCGCCCTCATCCTTCACGATAGCAGGTCCTTGCAGCTGCATCACATAACTATAAGTAGCACCATCAATCATTCTTAGCTTTATTTTTAACTTGATCTCATCACTTAAGTTGGCAACATGTAGTGTTGCACCAAGAACAGTAGCCTCATTAGCATCCATATGTTTGTACAATTCTTTTCTCCCAAGATATTGTTGGATATTGACCTGCAATACAGGAAAAAAAAATTAAACCTTTACACCACTGACAAACAAGTTTGCAGAACCTTTAAACTACTTTTCCAATTCACCGTGCAAGGAAAAGAAAAGTTATTACGTGTAACCTTGGGGCACTAGTAGCACCTCCTATTAATTATACTGCATAACTTTCTTTAGCCTTCATTGCTGAATGTTTGAGCCCCTCTTTCAAAGGCACAAGTGATTTTTCCCACAAGTCTTCACAAAGCTCTTCAAACTTCTCTCGAGTTATTATACTCCTACAAAATCACAAAGTAAGGAACTTGTTCTTTTGAACAATTTCCATAGAAAAGCACTATAAGCAGTGAGCACTTGCTGCCTAGTCATCAATGAATCATGCACTCCCTTACACCTACGGAGGGCTATATGCTTTTGAACGAGTGAAAATAAATTCTAATGCAATTGAGAACCAGTATAACCCTTACAAAAATGTGTGTAGCCCGAATAAGGCATGCATTGTTCAAAGTAATACTGCGGAGTTAATTAAGATTTCATAGAAGTATATTAATTTCAATTAGCATGGAAGGAGCCTACTGCTGCCAGAATCAAGGGTAAAAGGATTTCAAAATACTTCCAAAAGCATCAGGCATAAGAAAAATTTTCTAATAAAAGAACCTCACAATGTCAAATTGCTAGCACAAACATCATATAGTTGCTTTAAAAATAGGGTTTCAAATGCTACACAGACATCCGAAAGGTTTTTGCTAATAATATGATTTCAAAATGCTAACATAAATCTTCATGAAAGCTCAGGTTGAACTTGAAAAAAACATAAATCAAAGGGATTTGGGGGAGTTTTGAAAAAAAAACGAACCTAAAAGGAGGAGTGTTCGGCGGCAATCACTTGGGTTGTCGGTAACTGAAGAAAATCGGCATCGGCGGCTACATGAAGAAGAAATCGATAGAGGAAGACCAAAGGTGAGTTGAAAGGGAATTGAGACATAGGTTCAGCGCCGGTTCTCGGGAAGAAGTCGAGAGAAGTAGGTTCGGCACCTTACAACACAATTCGTTGCTACTTGAAAGAATCTAACCCTAGACCCAAAAGTGGAGCAGCAAATTAAGGGAGTGAAAGTTGAGGAAAAGAGCGAATTACCTATGCTGCTAATAGAGAAGTTGAGATTGTGCAAGAACTTTTAGCTCTCCATAAATTAGGTTAAGTCGATTTTTCAGAGAGGCGATAGAGCGAAAACAAATAAGGATATTAAGGAAGTTTTGTGAATTACCTTATAGAATATCAGGTTGTTTGATCCATTTAAAATAAAACGCCATTGTTTCTTAGGAAGTTAAATAAAACTCCCCTTGAGAATATTTACTTAATTATAAATAAATAAAATATTTTCTCAAGGGTTATATTAAAAACATCCTAGAGTATTTTCAGTTTACCAGGGTTTTTACTAACTCTCGAGAAATTACCTCTGAGAGAGCCTAATTTTGTACTAGTGAATATAAGTACCTTTCAATCGATTAGGGTTTTTGGCGGAGAAGACAACGGTTCGTGTTGACAATTCTGGATGACAGATCGAGCGGAGGGCTTCGGGAGACGATTGTTGAAGACAGATCGAGCGGAGGGCTTCGGGAGACGATTGTTGAAGACAGATCGAGCGGAGGGCTTCGGGAAACTATTGTCACAGATAGATCAAGGAGTGCTTCCTGATGAGGCTAGGGCGTCTGGAACGATATTCAATTTTCGTGTGAAAATTTTCGTGTAAATTGGTGGGAATTTTATTGCTTAGGTGGAAAAACAGTAATAGTGAAGCAAGTCAAATATTCCGGGCGTTTTGCTGAATTTACAAATTTAACCTAATATATAACCCGGTGGTCAAAGTAACCGTGTTATATATGTTTTATATAACCCGGATATATTATGTTCGAGTTATTTGCATACCTCTTGCCTAATTTTACATAACTTTATAACCCGGGTATTACAACATCCGTGTTATTATAAGTTTCCAAATTAAACTTTTTAAAAAGTCCTATTTCATACCCCATGGTTTATAAGCCCGGGATATATTTTAAGGGTTATAAACACTTTTTTGTAGTAGTGATTCCGAGGTCGAACACAAAAAGTGAGGTGAGATTGAATCGATTAGTGACTAAGGATAGTGTTGATCTAGGCTAAGAAAAGAGAAAGAAACAAATAAATGAAAATCTCAATATTTTTGGATTGGTTTTGTGTGGTGATCAATCAAGGATCACAATGATATAATATGGCAAAACAAACTAAGGAATCAAGCTAAAACACAAATAAACGAGCAAACACGAAATATGTAATCAAAGAGAGAAAAGCGGATTCTAGGGGTTGGAAATTCCGGTTATGGCATAGGACTCAAGCTATCTAATCATTCCTTGGATCAACTATAGTATGTTGGGAGTGAGTGTTTCTAGATTGGGATCAATCACCGGGTAGGTCTCATGGTTCACTAATCCGTTCCTAAGGTCTTATCACCTGGTAAGTCTCAAAGAGCCTAAGGATAGGAATTCTACACAAACCGGATGGTTATCTAGGGATCTAACCTCTCCTTACCGGGTAAGTCTCGGGAAGGCAAGTCCTAAATATCAATCCTAGCACACGTAATCCAATAGCAGCTTATGAGGCTCGCTACTACCTAGAGTTCGTCATCATCGGTATCTAAGAGCAAGAATCACCGGGTAGGTCTCTTCTAACTCTTAGTTGCTAACACTAGGTCACTCTAGGGTAGATTTAGCTCAACTAACACTAGGATTTCAACAAATCACCAACCTAACACTTAGATTTATCAATACAAGCAAGTTAATCAAAATTACGGGGTGTTCATCCCTTTCTACGGCCGTGGAAAGGCAAGATCCAACCGTGGTTTTAAACAGTGACTAGGTTCAATCAAGCGAGCTCATCCAAGTATTCATTTAAGTCTATTCTATCATAGTCCAAGCCATAACCATCTTTTCCTTACCCTAGAATCGCATCTATTTAGCCTACAACATGCATCTTAACAATCAAACTCAACAAACATAAAATCATAGAATCCATGGCAAGAAGATGAAATGAAAGATGAGATTAAGCAAATGAAACAAGTAAAACAAGCTAAATCAAGGTTCAAGAAGGACTTACAACCCTTCAAAAGAAGGTTCAAATCGTTTCTTACAAACCCTTGCAAAACGTTTCACAAAGCTCACTCAAAATCACTCAAAAAGACTATGGAACTATGAACTAGTGTGCTTCTTCTTCTTCTCCAATGGAAGCCTTTCTTCTTCTCCAATGGTAGCTCCAATCCAATCTTCCAAATGAGAGAATATTGTTGTTGAGAGTGTGGGAGAGAATGGGAGTGAGGGGTCTGCTCCTAACAGCCTTGTAGGACCACCTTTTATCCTCCAAATTTGCAAGAGTCGGCCATGAAGATCGTGGGACAGCTGTCACAGCTGTCTGGGGAAAACCACGGCCAAAACCACACCCGTGGAAGTCCCAGTGGTCGTGGTTTTGGTGCCTCAGCTTGTTTTGGATCATCAAGCCTCAATTTGGTGCATGGCATGCACCAACAAGGTCTCATGTGTCCTCCTTAGCCCCTAGCTTGCATCCCAATGAGTCCGAAGGTGTCTCATCTTGAGGAACGATCCTCAAATGTATCGATTAAGCTCCTAAAACTCCTAAAATACCTACAAAGCATGCAAAAGTCCGTATATACTTAACTCGACAAAATACATGAATTGAGTGCAAATCGTCACGAACCAGTGCAAACCATGCATGAATGAGCGGAAAAACTATCTAAATGAGTGCCTAAACCTAAGTCATAAATCGTGTTATCAAAATGCACAGAGAAGACACAAGCCTTGATAGAAAGTACAATGATTGAAGAAACAGAGCAGATGGTCACTCCCAAGATATGGATCGTGAGAGAGAGAAGGGCCATCACATAAAGTATAAACGCCTGCATTCATGAAGAAATTTATGTAAATATGTTGATATAACAACAATCAACCTAGCGTACCACCAGAAAAGGAGAAAACAGAAGTCTTAAAGTGCTATAGTACAATAAACCGACGAATGTGCAATTAAAAATCAGAAGCTTCAACAACTTGTGATCGCAAATTACATAAAATGTTCTATAATGAGAAGCAATCCAAGTCTTAATCAAATTCAACCGGATGTTTTTCAAACCCTGCCCACACATTTTAGCAATGCTCCAAGGAAAGAACTTCAAAAACTTCTCCAAGGAAAGAAATTAAAAAAACATCAAAAAAAGTTGGTTAATAAAATTAGATAAAAAAAACCTGTTAAGCAACAATACAACTATACAAATAAACTTATTTACATAACATAGAAGATACCCAATTGTTTATTAACTATTAGGTATCCTATAACAATAGTTAATATTGCTAGTACACAACATTCAACAATATTTGAATCAAAAGATTGCAAGGACTGAGAAGGGGGAAATATCCAAGGAATCTTGCGACATGTAGGTAAGTTTAGAGTTCATGTAGAAGAGCTGACTTTGTATAAAGAAAAACAAGAATGCATATAATTCCTAAAAGTAAGTTATGGTTTGATGAAATTTATCTGAAAAGTACATGTAAATTTTTGGTTGCCAGAGAAAATATGACATCGCATAGAGCAGAAAGAGATCCATTAATATACTTGGCTTCCCTAAGTTGGTATCCTTGCGCTTTGGTCTTGAAAATTTTCTCACTTCTTGTTAGATCAACAAACCACATCTTGCTTTTGGTGTATTCTACGTTGAGCAAATTCTCTCCTTTTACCATGGCGCGATGAATGTTACATCCCACAAGAAGCCTCCAATAATCAACAAATTGTTAACAGATATATATTGAGTGTAATTCCAATAACTTTACAAAATGTAATTTATGCACTTTTTACAAAGGTTTTTTCATGGAAGGATTACTCCAAGGACATAGCTTCAAATTAAGGGTTTTTTATTTCAGTAATTTGAAATTAGAATAACTTAAGAATGCTATCTCAAAGATCTTATCCCTCTAATTATAGGCAACTGTTGGCAAAAGAAAGCCGCTTTTGTCTGGACATGTTAAAAAGAACTATTGAAATTTCTCTCCATAAATTGTAAAAGTAGTTATTTAATGACCTCATTAACAAAAAATTAAATAAATTCTAAAGATGCATATTTTTTTAGTCTATTGGAAAATGAGGATCCACGTATTTTGAGAGATGAAAAAGACGATCCTAAAGAACTTTTGCAGTTGCGAGTACCAATTAACAGCATAAAGGTTGTAGAATTTGGAACAATAGACATTTTCTGTAACTGAACTCAATAAAATTACTGACCTTTATTAAGTGTTCGTCGTACAAATGGTGGAATCGAGCTTGGAGGATCGCAGATTCGTCTTAAACCCTAGTCGGAGGCAACAGAGATTGAGAAAAGAGAAAAGTCGTCAATCGCCGAGACTCGAGAGCGATGCAAGAGAGTTGGAGAGAGCAGCGATTAGCGAGCCTGGTCCAGTCGCCGAAGAAGAACCGAGAGTGGTCGGAGACAACAACTGTCGCAAGTCGTTCGTTCGGTCTTCGCTAATCGTCTGTCGCTTGTTGCCAGTCGAGGGAGAAAAGTAAGTTGAAAATAAAAACGGGGTAGGGTTTTTTTAATGCTTCAGCGTCCCGACCCGTCCAGCGGTGGAAAAATATTTTGGGTGTTTTGCTGAATTTATAAATTTAAACTAATATATAACCCGGTGGTCAAAGTAACTGTGTTATAAATATTTTATATAATCCGGATATAACAATGTTCGAGTTATTTACATACCTCTTGCCTAATTTTACATAACTTTATAACCCGGATATTACAACATCCGTGTTATTATAGGTTTTCAAATTAAATTTTTTTAAAAATCCGATTTTATACCTCATGATTTATAAGCCTGTGATATATTTAAGGGTTATAAACACATTTTTGTAGTAGTAATTGTGGAAGTACTAGATACAAGAGAAATGATTGTCCGAGGTCAACAATCACTTGTTTCACGTGGGGTCAGAGTGGGCACCGAGATGCATATTGTCATACTCAATGGAGGTAGGAAAAAGACATTGGGGAAAGCGAAGTTGATCAACCTTAGGTGTTGGAGATAAAGAGGGCAAATAAGGCCGATATGAATATTGCATTAAGTCAGACATGCATTCTACTTTTGGCAATATGATTGAGTCGTATATGTATACACACATATGTGATCGTGTTTTGAGACAAGTTTGGCTTGGTGAAAGTGGTAAGGTAAACCCTTTGAAAGAACGTGGATGTGTTGATAACTTGGAAATCTTTAGAGTACTCGTTCTATTTTAAGGCATTCTGAATCAGTCGGATGGTATCCATACTTAGAGTAAAAGCATTCATTTCCATTTCCATGAGGGCCAAGACATGGTATGGAACAGTTTGTCTAGGATCCATTCTTGCATCCAAAGTTTGTGGATGACGAATTGTCTATTGATTAACAATCATTGTCCGAAGTCTAGCAATCTCTGCCACCTAATTAGGTACTAGAGGAACATAAGCAGGGGGACATGGAGGTGTCACGTAGAAAACCACCATTCACAACCTCATTCCCTATATATCTGTCTTCCGTGTTATTTTCGTTCATAAACTCTTTGGTTAAGCTCGGTTCATGCAAATCGTACATCCAAACCCGTTAAGTACGTAGAAAACCAGAAGAAAACCAAAACAATTCACGCTCTTGCAAAAATTCCAGGAAGGTATAAAAATTTGTAAGTCTATTACAACCAGGAACCCTCGAGGTAAAGGTAGACGTCTCTCCCCAAAATAAGTTCAATCCTAGAAGGTCCAAAAGAATTGGCGCGCTTTCACAAAAAACCAATCTATTTCTTTTTTTTTTTGTTGAAATGTTAATTGTATTAAGATAGAAGGGAGGTATAGGTTACAAGTCTTACAAAACAATGCAAAGTTCAAGTGCAATAACAGTGATCAGCACATGATCAAATTCATTGGAGAGTGGACGAAGGGGACATGAGAATCGAAGGTCAAGGAAGAATTATGTTCAGGTTGAAGGCCATGTCACGTGTTTGGAGCGACCTGTCCTTCCAATTATGGGTGAAGTGCATCTTCACACTTCGAATGATCATCCCGGCACAATCTATTTCTATTCTCAAGGCAAACACTACTTCTCAACATACGCAACAAAGGGGTCGAACTTGCTCTATTATTAAGGTCAAGAAGGTTCGAATAAGGTCATTAAAGCAAAATACAACCAACTGGTATTCGTTCATTCACATATATACATAATTATAAATCAATTCATCAAAGGGTTTAAAAAATCTTGGACCATAAAAATTAGCCAAACATGTTGCAAATTGCAAACAATGCATAAAAAAAGAAATAGCAAGCATACATTTCAAACAAATAAAACAAAAAGAAAAAGCAGCATAAATCAGTCTAGTACTTCAAGCAAGGTTCACAATGAAAAAATGAATCAACGAAACTCGACAAATCCGCAAACAAAAGCGTTATTGGCGAATTCGAATGGAAAAGGAAAGCGTGACAACTAGAGTTGCAAACATTCAAAGCGCGAACTCTGCTAAAATTTGAAAAAGAAATCTACTCATAGTGCATAAAATCGGGCCACAAAATATTTGAAAAAAAGCCCTAAGAAATAATAAAGTCCTAAATCTATATTCGGAAGTTGTTGTGCAAATGACACGGCATAGAGATGGGATGGACACGGCATATGCACCGGTTAACAAACCGTGTCTATATGTCGTATGAAGGCAATCTCCCTTGAAAGTGTGAAATGCACGGGTAGACGTGAGGTAGGACACGGGTAAACATGACTTGTGAATTAAACCGGCCGTGTCACCCCGTGTGGGATGTAGTCTCAACCCGTGTCAAAGAGTAAAATAGGACTCTTATTAAAAACATATAAAGGACAGTAGAAAATCTTTTTTATAACTTAAACCGCTTCAATGCCGGGAGATGGAGATGTGGTGAAAAAGAACTCAATGTTAATTTGACCCCATCATCTCTTAGGTGTGTTTTTATATGTAAGAATGAGATGAAACGTTCGTGCAGTGTGCTTTGATTTGGTACACAGTACATTAGTTTAATATATTTAGTTGCTATGTCGTTATAAGGTATTCCACGTACGTACCAAAGGAAAAGTCATAAATAACGATAAGACGAAGCGAATGAAAGGTCGAGTTGGGCACTATAAATACCTTACCTTTCCCTGCTGCCAACATATATACACAATTGATCAACAACACATACATACATACATATAATTGATCGAAATGGCAAAGCCACGCACCTTGGTCATCGGCTGCTATGCCATCTGCTTCCTTCTCCTCGTGCTGTCCTCCCAGGGTAAGTACGCTATATATCTATAAGACTATATCTATAGAGAGAGAGAACTAATTAAGTTTGAATATACTTGTTTGTATATATGTAGAGATGACAAGGCCGGTGGAAGGGAGAAAATGTTACAGCGAGGTGTTCGCAGGAGTATGCTTTAGTGATTCCAGATGCCACGATCTCTGCGTCTCTCGGGAGAGTGCTCATCGGGGCGACTGCGAGTTCGATGGCAGTGGCCGTGCCTGCTTCTGCTACTTCTAGCTACCCCATCGTTAACCAACCTCCGCCACCATATCCATATAATATTATATATATACGTTAATAATTATCGATCTTCTGCCTGCATGAATAAATTAATGTGAGTGACCAATCCTATATTTATGTACGTAATAATCATTGTTATTATGCATGCATAATAATATAGTGTGTGTTTGTGTGTCTCTACCTAGCTGTTTCATATGTATACAATCCTATATTTATGTACGTTAATAATTATCGATCTTCTGGGTTCATATTTATACCTATTACTATAGTCTGGATTATTATGATCAATCAAATTAGATCAGTATATGGCACCAAAAAATATAATTGGGTCGATGACTAACAAACTTAATTGGTACTGTATATGCTCATGTTGGTAACATCATACATGAGAATTAAATACATCGAGCCATTATATAAATCAAACCCCCCGAGCCGATCCTTGGTATATTCACGGTTCCACTCATTTCAAATATAGACGACTCTAATTAACTTTGAACCGAAAATTAAAAATATTGTTATATTCAGCTTGTTTAGTCAAGTCATCGGATGTATCCTACCTAATCCGAGTCAAGAGCTAAAACAAAGTGCACGTTATCATCTACTTCCTCCCATTCTCAAACGAGCTTAGCTTTGGTATACTCACATTCAACTCATTTCAAATATAGAAGATAATCCATGGACAAATCAAAATATCTTCATATACATGTACAAATACATTCCTATAGCTATATATTATGATATATTCTCATAACTAAAAAAATCTATAAACGCGTATAAAAACACATTCTTATGCCAACACGATGAAAATAAACTAGCTAGATGAATTGGTATCAATTTTAAAATATTCATCTAACATGGTCATAACTATATGAAAAGTAAATTTCATACTGAAAAGTTAACAACAGTGAAAGAATAATATAAATATTACCTTCGAATCAGACTGAATTGACAATTGTTGGTGAAAAGTCAAAACCGAACAAGATCGAAGGCTAGAGCGCCCCGTTCGAATAAGAACAAGAATACAAAACGATTTAACGAGGTTCGGAAATATTCCTACTCCTCGGGGCTTCAAGAGAATCCCTAATCCACTATCAAAAACGAACAAAGAAAATACAAGAACAAAACGTATGAAAAACTAAATCCGCACACAACTTGTAGACTTTAGGGATTAAGCTATATTGTCTCAACAAGTATTGGTTTCACAAAGGAAAGCAAGAAAAACAACAAACATAGAGCAAAAACGAGGAGAACAAGCTCCTTTGTTTCTGCGTTGTCGTAGAAAAGAGAGAGAAGAAGAGCTGTTGAACTTTCTGTTGTGTGTTGGAGGTGAGAGAGCAGTCCAGTAGACAAGGAAATACGTTCTGAATTAATGAGCACAGCTGTGATATTTTTGGCTTATAAAGCGGCTCTCATCAAGACCTAATCGAAGTGATGCGTTTTGCTTATTTCTGTACAAGCCAGCTGGCCCATTTTAAGTCACTACAGCCCAATACATTTGTTTATGGGCCTTCTTCCATATGGACTTTGAAAGTACAGCCTTCACAATTTGCCCTCCTAATTTCTAAGTTCATCTAATAGTGGAGGTTTGAGTAAAACCGTCATCAGTCCATTTTTCTTACTTTTACGTGACTTCTGAAATGTGTAAAAAATTCTTGCAAAACAAAAATTTATCACTAGTCACTAATTTAGTGCCAAAATCTGCTGGGTTAGTATCACCATCAACTTTAACAAGTAAGTTATTTGACTCTACTTGTAAACGAATATAATGATATCTAACATCAATATATTTAGTCCGTTCATGATAAACTGGTTCCTTACAAAGATATAATGCACTTGACTATCCATGTATAAAGTTGGCAAAGTAGACTTACCCTATATCTCAAACAAAATATTACTAAGCCACACAGTTGTTCGCTCCAAATTGTGTGTGCAAGCTTTAAATTTATAACCCTAAATGTATGCCTAAAACAAGGATGCGAACCCGCAGTGTACGGGTCAATCGTAGTAAAAGCAAGAATTCTGGGGTGTCGATCTCAGGGACTTAGGTGAAACAAAACCAATATAGGTAGTCAATGCCCCTAATAACCACAAAAGCAATTAAAGCAATCAAAGACGATAAAGAGTCAATTAAAGGAATATGCAATTCTAGGGATTAAAGCATCTAGTTATGGTTCCAACTCAAGATCTCAAGATAAAGCGGACAAAGCTGAGGTTTTGCAAAGGGAAGGTGTTACTAAAGTAGAATAGATCACCGGGTAAGTCTCACTACTCACTAATCCCAAACCGTAACTCCTATTACCAGTAAGTCTCAAGGAATTAAGGAAAAGAACTATAACCTCAAACCAACACACCACCTAAGGGAATAGAATCAACCTTTACCGGGTAAGTCTCAGGCTAACTCACAAAGATGGGATGAAAGCACACTCAAACCCCAATAAAGGATAAACCTTTATTACCTACACTTATGATCTTGGGTAAACAAACAAAGGAATTACTGGGTAAGTCTCATCCTAAGCTTGCATTGAACTAGGAAAGGTGTAATAAGAATAGGATTTGGCAAACTCTAACACTTAACTCTCAGTTTCAGATCAGAAAGGTCACCTCGGTCAGACGATTTCCACCCCGGCCGAGATGTTCATCGACTGAACGAGATGCTCTAGGGTTAAGGATAAAGACTCGAGCTTTCAGGGTCCTACTGGAATTTAAGATTATTCTATCATTGTTTTTCCCACAACCTTCAGCCAATCACCCTAGAATCACACAAAGAAATTAGTCACTCATCATCATGAAAGCAATAATCAAATATATTGGAAGAAAGTGAATAATTGAACACAAAAACCTTAAGAATAAGGCTTCAATAACTGAATCAATTATCAAACAAACAAGCGTTCTTTGGATCACAATCCAACAAGACAAGTCAACAAAGAAGGGAATCTAAGAGAATCTTACAAAAACCCTTCACAAAAGCTATAAAAGCTATGAACTTCCTTCCTTCAATCTTCCTTCAACCTTCTAAAAATCCCTCCCAACTGCTTGATGCTATCAGCCTTCTAAGCATGTATAAGCATGGTTGAACTTGTGGAAAATCCAACCCTTTATATAGGAAAATTACCCTCCAAAGATAAAATATCTTAAAAAGATATTTTCCTAATAAAATATATCTATCTCTCATAAATAAATCCCTAAAATATATGATCTTCCTTCCAGAAATCCAGCCTAAAAATATAAGATCTCTCCTTCCAAAAATAAAAGATCTCAGCCAAGAATAAAATATATCTCACCGTGTCCAAGGTATTCGCCTCGGTCGGGACGCTCCTTTGGATCACCTCGGTCGAGATGGTACTATAGCTGACCGAGGTGGCTCTAAACTGAATTGAAATCTCTTAAATCTGGTCCAAAGTAAATCTCTAATCCATTTCCGTTCTTCCTGGATTCTTCCTTAAGCTCCTGAATGTAGCTTCAATGACTCCTTAGCTCTTTTAGCTCTATTTTGATGCAAAACGTGTCATTTTACCTACGATTACAACGAAACTTGGTGTAGACCTCGATTTCCGCATAGGTAGATGAAACGACGATATAATCACATAATATACATCCAAACATGCAGATTACTGAAGATAAAACGTCTAAACAAGTCCCAAAATATAGACTATAATTCATGCTATCAAAAGACCCCATACTTGTCCCTTGCTTGTCCCCAAGCAAGTTCTAAATCTTAGATACAAGATAGAATGGATTATAAGTCATAAAGATCAATGAAAAGTATTTCAAAACATTTTTGGTGGTGTGCTCCACTCATATATCACTCTAAGAGAGTGCTTCATGGAATTTAAAATCAAAACATGATCAAAACATTTTATAAATATAAGAAAGTTGTTCATCTTTGCATAAAATCATAGAATGCATAATAAATCATAATTATCGAAATTAATCATGTATAATCCAGTTTAAACCACTAAGTCAATCAACAAGCTCGAGGTCTCAAGGGCTTTTCAAGAGAAGGTCAAGAAACGTGTGAGGGTAGGATGTATATAGGAATGTGGTGCTAGAATCCGGGAAAAGGGATCTTATTTCACTTCCTTTGAACTTCAACATCTTCCACCAATAAGCTTTGCTTTTTTTACTTTTTTACTTTTTGGGATGCATGGACAGAGGTGCACAATAACCGAAGCCTAGGAGATCAGCAATCATCAATTTCTCGAGATGCCTCAAACCCTTGATGCACATACCATGACCCGTTAGGAATATCGCTCAATCCGACTTTGGCAAGGCACAAACACCCGGCTATGTGAATGGTGCCAAGTTACTCATCATCATGATTGACTTCCCTAAACCTATTTGCTTCTTTCTAACTTTCAGCCAACATCTCAACTTTTCCTTTACTTGCTTTTCGCTTGCTTGCTTCCAAATTCCCGGATAGGTAAAGGGAGGCAAATATGTATATGAGGGGCTAAGCATGATCAAGAAGAAGAAGAGAAGAGAATGATTTGCCTTAATCATCCCAAGAAGAAAGTGAGAGAACTCATCATGTGGTGTCAACCTTCAAATTCAACATAATTTGGATAAAAACAAAGTATTAAACATGCCACAAATTCAAACAAAGCATTTAGCAACATAAACATATCATAAAACCATTCAAACATATAAAGATTTCAAAACCAGTCAGCAAACAAAATCATCACTGAGGTCATATCCAGATAAGAAGCACAAAAATCGTTTCGAAAACTCTCTCAGTTAAGCCACCTCGTTCGAGATGTTCTAACTCAACCGAGATACTGTACCTCGATTGGTCAGAGTCACATCGGTCGAGGTCAATAAAATTGTTTTTCAAACCAGTTTTTGACGTTTTTCTCAATCAAATAACCTGTATGCATGCATGTAATCTCAGATAAACACATAGAGCAAGATAAAACAATAAATATCCATCAAGAGTCATACAAGCGTACACATAAGTCATATAAATACATACCCGCATACCCCATACTTGGGACTCATTGTCTCAATGGGTCAAAATAAGTCTAAGAACATAATACTCACCGAACAATGCTGAGCTGCATAATAAATAAATAAAGAAATCCTGCAAGCCCTAATCCCAATCCGGTGGTGGTGGTGGTGGCACATACGGGTACTGAGATGGGTCAAACGGGTAGCCCATGATATGCTGAAACTGAATCTCAGCCATCCTGTGCTGGTAGTGTTGTCTCTCCCGCATCTCTCTCATGTCTAGGGATAAGGCGGCATAGGTATCTATCATCTGATCCGTCAGATCATCGATCCGGCGGTGAGCGACTGGATCCCTCTGCCTGCATACCCTACGCCTGGCAGGGCATGCTGGTGTTGTAGCTGGCTCCTCCTCTGTCTCGTTATTCGCCACTTAGCGTGCGTGCAAATAAGCTTTAAATTTATAAAACTAGAATCAAGCAAGCGAACCCGCAGTGTACGGATCAGCGTAGATTAGCAAGTATTCCAGAGTATCGAACACAGGGATTTGGGGGGTTAAATCCAGTTGTAAGTTATCAAGCAAGTAAATGTAAGAGCTTTGCAAATTATTGGGAAAACAACAATCCTAAAGATCCAAGTATCCAGCTGTGGCAATCGATTCAAGATATACTAATGGTATAAGGACAAAGTTAAGATATGCAAAGGTATGCTAATGTAAGGTAATCGTACGGTGAAGTTCCAAAAACCTTATATGACTCACCTACAAGACACTCTCTATAAAGGTTATTGAGGCTTCAATATAGAAAGGACCTAAAGGTAAGAATTAATGTCAAATACCCAAACTTGTAATCCAAGGATCAAGACTAACTAAATCGATTAAGGTTGTGACACTCACAATCGAGGTAGAGGTTGTTGAGGCTTCACTACCACCTAGAAAAGGCAAGCCTAAACTAAGTTAAAGCAATTCTTTAACTTTGGATTAAAGTAAAAGCAAGTTCGCAAACTTAAGGAAAATCACGGTTAGTTCTTGGTGATCCACGGCCGTGGACTTCAAGAACAGGCCGTATTTTAGGGTTTGTCGACGATTCTCTCTAACTCTCAGGGTCCAATCTGTTTACGATCGATCTATCATCATCTAAGCCACAACTATCAACCCTTCACTTTAGAATTGTTAAGGGTTTTTAGCCAACAATAGTCATTATGATATCAAATTCAAGGTTTAAAAGATTGAAAGATGAAAACTTCCGAAAACTTTCAATAAACTTCAAACCAATCTCAATGTCACAATCAAGAACAAATATTATCACTAGATTCGGAATAGAACAAATAAACACAATCTTAGATAAGAAGGAAGAACGGGATGTCAATCCGTCTTCTAAATCAAACCTAAGCAAGAAGAGAAATCTTCTTGCGAATAACCTTCCAAATCTTTGATCTTCCGTCAATCTGGAAATCTCAATCACAATCTCCACCAAAGTGCGAGATTAGGGCAACTCCAAAGATGAGCGCAAAAGTCGTCCTTTGCAAAATCGCAAAGATCTCTAAGTCACGGCGTGGACGAAAGTACGTCTAAGCAAAGGTCGCAAAAGTCTCTAAGCGGAGGTCCAAGCGAAGGTGACGGAATCTCTCTTCGTCCGTCCTTTTATAGTGTATGATGAAATAGCGGCCCGGCCCAATCTTTTAAAAGAACGTGGCTTAAAGTGTGGCGAAAAAGATCGCCAAGATCACGGTCGTGGAAGGTTCCACGGCCGTAATTTAGAGCGTGGGAATCAACACGGTTTGAACCATCTTCTCCACGGCCGTAGAAGTTGCTGGAATGAACCACGTTTCCTTAGTCATGGTTCCACGGCCGTGGAACTGAACGTGGAAAGTAGTACGGCCGTATTTTAGAGCGTGGTTTAGGGCAAGAACGTGATTCTTCCCTAGACTCGTGCATTCCTTAAGTTAATACTCCTTTTGCTCCCAAGAATGTCCTCAATCCATGGACATTACTCAACAACTCCATCTTGCTCAATTCCGTTCGGAAATGGCTCTCAATCACCTAAAATCAACATAAAGCTTGTGTAGACATCTATATCGACAATATAGGCAAACTAGCTCACAAATGTATTTATGCTCAATCAATGACTATCAATATGAATCAAATACGTTTAGAAAACGTGCCTAAAATATCACAATATTTCATGCTAACAAATAACCCCATACTTAACACTTGCTTGTCCCTAAGCAAGGTCTTTCAAAAGCTTTAAAGCAAGAGTTAGGATGAAATATATGTACCTTTTCAAAGCAATACTTCTTTTGGAGGAATGTGCCTTCTAATCAATAGATCATTCTCAAATCTTGCTTCAATCGTTTATAAGACTTTCACACACTTAATCAAAGAGTAAAAAGTAAAGAAAGCTCATGAATCAATCAAACTTCTATACAAACATCATAACCTTCAAACATTATCAAAATCAATCATAAGAAACTTCAATTTAGATCACCAAGTCATATAACATTCTTTTGATCTTAAGGACTTTCAAAGAAAAGATCTAGAATGTGGAAAGGGAAGGAAACTTTAAGGAATGTGGTGCATGAATCCGGAAAAGTGGACAACTACTCCTTCTTCTTCTCTTGCGGTTTCCGCAACAACTTCAACTTAGAGCTTCGCTCTCTTCCTTTCATTTTTCGACTTTACTTTTGGAGTTATGGACAGAGGTGCACAAAAACCGAAGCCTAGGAGATTGGCGTTTCTCATTTTTTATATGAGATGCCTCAAACCCTTAGCGCACATACCATAATCCGCTAGGAATATCGCTCAATCCGACTTTGGCAAGACACAAACACCCGGCTATGTGAATGGTGCCGAGTTACTCATCATCATGATTGACTTCCCCAAACCTACAATTTCTTTCTATTCTTTTGATTGCAAATAATTGCTCTCATGGCCATCCCACATCAAACATGCCTTTTTCATTCACTTCTCCAAATTCCCGGATAGGTAAAGGAGGTCAATATTTCAATGAGGAGCTAAATGATCAAAGAAAGAAGAAAGAAAAAAAACGAATTGCCTTAATCATCTCAACAAGAAGCATAAGAACTTATAGTGTGATTTCAACTTCAATTCCTCAACATGATTTAGGTAATATTCATCACATTATGAAACTCGTAAAAGAGGCATAATCAACTCATTCAAATTCTTTTCAATTCACTATTCGTTTAAGCATGCAATTGTCATCAAACTCAATTCACAAGTAGCGATTATCATAGAAATCATCTCAATTCCTTAGAAGCACAAATTTTTCAATTTTTATGGGTTTTTCAAGTTCTTTTTCATGCAATGCAATAATGAAACATGCAACAATATAATGAACATGCAATGATAGTCTCGATAGCAGCAAACATAGTGAGTAAGAGTTATTACAAACTTTTAGTCACACCCCACCCCATACTTGGGACGAACATTGTCCCTAATGTTCAAATAAGAGAAAGAAAAGAAAGAAAAGAAAAAGAAACTCACAAAATGGCGGTGGAGCGGCTAAAGCAAACGGTCATGCAAATCAATCACTGCGGCGCTGGTGGAGGCGGGAATGGAGAGAAGCTAGGATCATAAAACCGCCCAAACTGCTGGCGGTAGACGTCTCTCATCATGTGATCGAGGTCGTCCAAGCGTCCATCTCTAGCATCGGCTCGTATCTCCAATGCTCCTACTCTCTCCGAAAGACCAGTAGCCCAATCCGGCATCTGCTCATACCATCCCGGAGCATGACTGTACCACTCTGGAGCGTCGGATGGTGCTGGTGCTGGTGCAGATGGTGTCTCTGTAGCCCATGGAGGTGGAGCTCCATACCATGCAGGAGGTGTCTCAGCCCAAGTAGGTCTCTCACTCACGCTGGCGCGGCGAGAAGACGAGCCTGAAGCTCTGGCGGGACGTGGAGAACGTCTAGGCACATCGGGGGCTGCATCCGGCTGATCCGGAAACGTGCCAAACTCCTGATCGGCTCCTCCTCCACTCTCAAACTGATCCCTCATCTCCTCCTCCTCAACTACGGGCGGTGGTGGAACATACGGAGGAGCTGCAATCTTGTTCGCATGCATAGCAGCGAACGTCTCCTTTCACTTATGGCGTCCAGCCATAATGGAGTACTCCTGTAGCCACTCAATACCCCTACCGGTCCTGCTCTCCCAAGGCATGGCCGCATAAGGCGGACCTCTATGTGTGGGGAATATGAGACCCCTAGTCATGAAGGCATGAAGTCCTAAGGGTACGGCTGGTATACGGGTACAGGCAGAAAAATCAACACCCAACGCCCTAGCAAGGTGGGTAACTATCCCACCGTATCCAATGTTGCCCTTCCTCTTGTTCTTGAGCTTGCTCATAGTAGCAGCTAAGAGGGTGGCACAGTCAGCTCGGCGCCCATACAGCATAGAGTATAGCAGAAACAGCTCATCCGTCTTGATCTTTTGGGGCGTCTCCGTCCTAGGAAAGAGACACTCCGAAAGAACACGGTGAGCAATCTTCAAGGCCAAGTGATACATCAACTTGGCCTTGGTATCAACAGGTTGCCAGCGGTCCTCGCTGGCGTAGATCATCGCTACTTCCTCCCAAAAGTCCTTGGCGTAAACGCCACTAGGAAAACGACCGTTAAAGGTCTCATGGAACCCAAAGAAGGTCCCGAACTCACGAATGGTAAAGTCATAGTTTCTTTTCATAAGACGGAAAGAAACGGTCCTATCCACATGGCTGTGCTGAAAAGACGTCACAACCTCCCTCGTAATCTCCTCATACGCGTCTTCTCGGATAGCCGAGAAGACAACTAGTCCGGCTCTATCAAAGAGCCAAGTAAGGTCATCTATGATGTTAAGAGGAGCTAGATCCTCTAACAGTAAGTACCTAGGTCCAATCACTGCTCTCTCCTGAATCCTCTCGAATGTATTGAGGTGATCCTCATGAATGGTCGGGACTCTAGGACTAGGAGGTGAGGGTGATGAAGGTGATGATGGAGGTGAAGGGGAAGAGGGTGGTGGTGCTCTAGAGGATGAGGAAGAGGAAGGATTACCCTTCCTCTTCTTGTTCTGGTCATTCTTTTTCTCCTTAATCCTCCCTGAAACTCTCCTCACGAAATCCATCACTGGTCAAAATTACGGGTTGTTCTTGCCTTTCCACGGCCGTGGTTCTCCCAGGAACCGTGGTTTGTCTGTTTCTTTCGCAAATCTCAGCAAACAACTCTCAAACTCAACAATCAGGCATCCCTAGTCTAATTCCTTCCAATTTCGATCAGTTCTTCCTAAATTTCTAACAAAAACGAACCAAATCGACAAAGATCAAGAAGAATGGAAAAACCTAGGTTTCGGATTTTTAAATCCGAATTGCGCGTCCCTTGGTGAATTGCCGCTCGATTCGTCGCTTGGATCTTGTTGGTGGTTGAATTTGCTTCGATTTTGGAAGAAGAATCGTTGGAAATGATTAAGGAACAAGGATTTGGGAGGAGGTCGTGGATTCGGCGTTGTGGTCGTGGAAGAGGGTTTTGTGGAGTGATTTTTGTGAAGAACGTGGTTTATATAGTCACAGGCAAAATTTTGAAAATCACGGTCTGTCGGGGTGTTCCACGGCCGTGGAATTGTACGGAACCGTGGTTTTGGTGATTTTTCAAAGGCTTTTGGAAATTACGGTCACTGTAGCTATCACGACCGTGGTTTAGGCCGTGGAACTCTCTGTAATGCTCCAAAGTCCAAGTTTCGTCACTTTTCTTCAACATTATCCCTCCCTTCCCCTTTTCCATCGTTCCTACATCCAAAAACACGAACATACCAAAAGAAATCGAGGCAAAAACAAAGCGAAAAACGTCTAAACTAAGCTAAACTATGAATCGAAAACAAAAACAAGAATGCAATACCTTGGGTTGCCTCTCAAGAAGCGCTTTGTTTAAGGTCCGTAGCTAGACCAATCTCGCACCTATTCGAGTGCGGTAGGCGCGAACTCTTCATCTTGGAGTTCTGGCGTATACCTCTTGAGTCGTTGGCCGTTCACTTTAAAGCTTTCGCCCGCTTCACCCCATACTTCAACTGCACCATGGGGGAAAATACGCTTAATTAGAAAAGGTCCGGTCCAACGGGATTTGAGCTTACCTGGAAAGAGACGAAGCCTTGAATTGAAGAGGAGAACTTGATCTCCTTCTTCTTTGAAGTCCTTTGGAATGATATGCTTATCATGCCAACGCTTTGCTCTCTCCTTGTAGATCTTGGCGTTTTCATAAGCGTTCAAACGGAGTTCATCCAGCTCATTAAGGTCTAGGAGACGCTTCTCTCCCGCTTTCTTCATGCTGAAATTCAACCACTTGATAGCCCAAAACGCTTGTGCTCTAACTCCACCGGTAAGTGACAAGACTTCCCATATACAAGGTTGTATGGTGTGGTTCCTATGGGAGTCTTGTACGCAGTCCGGTATGCCCACAATGCATCGTCAAGCTTCAAAGACCAATCTTTCCTAGTCCTTGAAACCGTCTTCTCTAAGATTCCTTTGATCTCCCTATTTGAGATCTCAACTTGTCCACTTGTTTGTGGATGATAAGGTGTAGCAATCTTGTGAGTAACCCCATACTTAGCTAGAAGAGCTTCAAAGCGCCGGGCAATGAAGTGAGAACCTCCATCACTAATGATAGTCCTTGGCGTCCCAAATCGAGGAAAAATGGTCTTGTTGAAGAACTTAACCACCACCATGGCATCATTGGTGGGAGAGGCAATTGCTTCCACCCATCTAGAAACGTAATCTACCGCCAATAGTATGTATTGGTTTCCACAAGAGGATGGGAACGGTCCCATAAAATCTACTCCCCAAACATCGAAAATCTCTACCTCTTGGATGTTGTTGAGGGGTATCTCATTCCTCCTAGAGATATTGCCTGTTCTTTGACAAGCATCGCAGCAAGAAACAAAGGATTGCACATCTCTAAATAAAGTAGGCCAAAAAAAAATTCGGATTGCAATACCTTTGCGCTAGTCTTGTTCGAACTAGCGTGTCCTCCACAAGGTAGTGAATGACAATGGCAGATGACACTTTGCATCTCATCTTCCGGCACACATCGCCGAATGATGCCATCCGGACCTCTCTTAAAGAGGAGAGGCTCGTTCCAAAAGTATTCCCGGACATCCTTAAAGAACTTCTTCCTTTGTGCGTAGGATAATCCGGATGGTATCTCCTGACAAACCAAATAGTTAACAAAATCAGCAAACCATGGTTTGTTACCTTTGGAGATCACATCGATGCACTCCTCTATGATGTGTAGGTGTTCGTCCGGGAAGGAGTCATCGATGGGTAAATGGTCGTCCTCTAGATGTGTTAGACGACTCAAATGATCCGCAACAGAATTTTCTGAACCTTTCTTGTCGCGGATCTCTAGATCGAATTCTTGTAGGAGAAGAATCCATCTAATTAACCTTGGCTTCGCATCTTTCTTCGCAAGGAGGTACCGGATCGCAGCATGATCCGTGTAGACAATCACCTTTGCACCTACAAGATAAGAGCGAAACTTGTCAATAGCATAGACAATGGCTAAAAACTCTTTTTCGGTAGTGGCGTAATTGAGTTGCGCTTCATCTAGCGTCTTGCTAGCATAGTATATGGCATGGGTTCGTCCTTCCTTTCGTTGTCCAAGAACAACTCCAATAGCTACGTCACTAGCATCGCACATAACCTCAAAGGGAAGAGTCCAATCCGGAGGTTGGATAATAGGTGCTGAAATTAGAGCTTGCCGAATGGTGTTAAACGCATCCAAGCATTCCTGCGAAAACTCAAAAACCGCATCCTTCATCAATAGATTAGTGAGAGGTTTTGATATCTTAGAAAAGTCTTTAATGAAGCGTCTATAGAATCCAGCATGTCCTAGAAAACTTCTTATCCCCTTCACCGAAGTTGGGGGAGGAAGCTTTTCTATGGTCTCTATCTTAGCCTTATCCACTTCTATCCCTCTACTAGAGATTAGGTGTCCTAATACAATTCCTTCCTTAACCATAAATTGACACTTCTCTCAATTAAGAACTAGGTTAGTGTCTTCACACCTTTGTAAAACAAGAGCAAGGTTAGAAAGACAATTGTGAAAAGAGGAACCGTATACGGAGAAGTCATCCATGAAGACTTCCATGATTTCCTCAATGTATTCGGAGAAGATGGCCATCATGCACCTTTGAAAGGTGGCTGGGGCGTTGCAAAGCCCGAACGGCATTCTCCTATAAGCGAACGTACCCCACGGGCACGTGAATGTGGTCTTCTCTTGATCATCCGGGTGTATCGGAATCTGAAAGAAACCACTATAACCGTCAAGGTAGCAAAAATGTGAATGTTGTGCTAACCTTTCAAGCATTTGATCAATGAATGGCAATGGGAAGTGATCCTTCCTCGTTGCATTGTTAAGCTTGCGGTAGTCAATGCACATCCGCCATCCCGTTACGGTTCGGGTAGGAATGAGTTCGTTGTTCTTGTTGGTGATGACCGTCATTCCTCCCTTCTTCGGAACTACTTGAACTGGGCTTACCCACTTACTATCGGAGATAGGGTAGATGATACCTGCATCAAGAAGTTTAAGAATTTCCTTCTTGACAACCTCTTTCATGGTCGGATTTAACCGCCTTTGAGGTTGCCTTGAAGTCCTAAAGTCTTCCTCCATTAATATCTTATGCATGCATAGGGAGGGTTTAATTCCTACTAAGTCCTCAATAGTGTAGCCTAAAGCTTTCCTATGTTTTCTAAGGACAATCATGAGCTGATCATGTTCATTTATGCTTAGATCGGAACTAACAATAACCGGAAAGATAGAATTAGATCCTAGAAAAGCGTACCTTAGATGAGTAGGAAGTGGTTTGAGTTCCATTGCTTTCGGAGCTTCCAACGATCCTTGAGAAGCATCCGATGTCTCCTTAGAAGTTTCTAAGGGTGTTGAATGTGTGGGGGAAGAATTGGAAGAAGTTGAAGAAGTGTCTCGATCACCCCTTTCCACGCCCAAAATAGTCATTATGATATCAAATTCAAGGTTTAAAAGATTGAAAGATGAAAACTTCCGAAAACTTTCAATAAACTTCAAACCAATCTCAATGTCACAATCAAGAACAAATATTGTCACTAGATTCGGAATAGAACAAATAAACACAATCTTAGATAAGAAGGAAGAACGGGATGTCAATCCGTCTTCTAAATCAAACCTAAGCAAGAAGAGAAATCTTCTTACGAATAACCTTCCAAATCTTCGATCTTCCGTCAATCTGGAAATCTCAATCACAATCTCCACCAAAGTGCGAGATTAGGGCAACTCCAAAGATGAGCGCAAAAGTCGTCCTTTGCAAAATCGCAAAGATCTCTAAGTCGCGGCGTGGACGAAAGTACGTCTAAGCAAAGGTCGCAAAAGTCTCTAAGTGGAGGTCCAAGCGAAGGTGACGGAATCTCTCTTCGTCCGTCCTTTTATAGTGTATGATGAAATAGCGGCCCGGCCCAATCTTTTAAAAGATCGTGGCTTAAAGTGTGGCAAAAAAGATCACCAAGATCACGGTTGTGGAAGGTTCCACGGCCGTAATTTAGAGCGTGGGAATCAACACGGTTTGAACCATCTTCTCCACGGCCATAGAAGCTGCTGGAATGAACCACGTTTCCTTAGTCATGGTTCCACGGCCGTGGAACTGAACGTGGAAAGTAGTACGGCCGTATTTTAGAGCGTGGTTTAGGGCAAGAACGTGATTCTTCCCTAGACTCGTGCATTCCTTAAGTTAACACTCCTTTTGCTCCCAAGAATGTCCTCAATCCATGGACATTACTCAACAACTCCATCTTGCTCAATTCCGTTCGGAAATGGCTCTCAATCACCTAAAATCAACATAAAGCTTGTGTAGACATCTATATCGACAATATAGGCAAACTAGCTCACAAATGTATCTATGCTCAATCAATGACTATCAATATGAATCAAATACGTTTAGAAAACGTGCCTAAAACCTGCTACCTATAGGCAGTCAAAAGCAAAAATGTCCAGGTAGGCTGGAGCTCTAATCTCAGTAAACTGCTCCAACCCCGCCATAGATATCATCCGCCTCAGATCATCATCCACGTATAGGCAGTCAAAAGCAAAAATGTCCAGGAACCGTGGTGCAACAACTGGACGTGCCGCTATGCGGTCATAATCTACCTGGGGACGCTCATGGATCACCGGTATGGAGCAGCGTGAAGAAGAAGAAGAAGAAGGAGAAGGAGAGGATCTATCTCTCAAAACCTGCTACCTGTCAGAACTCATCTTTTTCTCCCACTGTCAGACCACCATGGTCACTCTGACAACTCTCAAGAACACCTCGGCCGAGGCACAGGCCGACTGGACCGAGGCAAAGTGTTGCTCGATCGTAACTCTCAGAAATCCAGTTCTTTTCCCCCAATATCACTACCAATGGTTACTGTGGGGTACTTAATCCTTTTTTAGCACAATGCAAGGGCAACCAAAGCCCAAATTGATCAAAAACAATGAAGAAGGGAGAGTTAGGGTTTTTTTCCGAATTACCCCAGATTTGGTCAATTTGGAGCGTTTTTGTTGCAGATTGTTGCTTGCAAACCGATCCTCTACCCTTTCCTTGCAGTTTGGAAGCGAGAATCGTCGAAAACGGGCGAAAATCAGAGAACAAGGTGATTTGGGGCGTTTCGGTCGAGAGGGTGAGAGAGGGAAGAGAGAGAAATCTCAGCCCCCTTTTATACCCTTTTCTGGAACTACTGCCACCTCGGTTGAGATGGTCTCGACTGGACCGAGGTGGTACGGATCGAGGTGGATCTTTAGTAACCCTAGTCGCCTCGGTTGCTCAAGAATCATCTCGGTCGAGGTGTTGTGACAGCAACCGAGATGTGTCTCAGTTAAAATCTGTCTTCTCAAATTCTCGAACTTCTGTCCTTCCAATGTTGCTCGTGGGTTGTATTCCTTCCTTAGATGTCACTTGTTGTCTGTCTAGGACGCCAAAAACAAAGCAAGGCAAAGCAAAAGCAAACTATCTAAAGCTAGACTAGAAAAAGGGAAAAGAAAGCAATACCTTGGGTTGCCTCCCAAGAAGCGCTTGATTTAAGGTCGCTAGCTGGACCGTACGGCATCTTCAAACAAGCTATAGTGGTGCAACCTCCTCAACCGGGATTTCCGGTTTGTATTTCTTAAGTATATGACCATTGACCTTGAAGCTTCCACTTGTTTCTCCCCAAATCTCAACTGCACCATAAGAGAAAACATGTTTCACAACATAAGGTTCGGTCCATCTAGATTTCAACTTACCTGGAAAGAGGCGGAGGCGGGAGTTGAAGAGTAGAACTAAGTCTCCTTCTTTAAGCTCCTTAGGAATGATACGCTTGTCATGTCATTTCTTCGTCCTTTCTTTATAAATCTTGGCAATCTCATAAGCGTTCAAATGCAGCTCCTCCAGCTCATTGATATCCAATAGCCGCTTCTCAACGGCTTCCTTGATGTCGAAGTTCAACCATTTGATTGCCCAATATGCCTTGTGTTCTAACTCAACGGGCAAATGACAAGACTTCCCATATACCAAATTATAAGGGGTGGTACCAATGGGAGTCTTGAATGCGGTCCTGTAAGCCCAAAGAGCGTCGTCCAACTTCATGGACCAATCCTTCCTCGTCCTAGAGACGGTCTTCTCCAAGATCGCTTTAATTTCTCTATTTGAGATCTCGACCGGTCCACTAGTTTGAGGGTGATAAGGGATTTCTACCTTGTGGGTCACCCCATACTTCGATAGAAGTGCCTTAAACTTCCGGTTGATGAAATGCGTCCCTCCATCGCTGATGATGATGCGTGGAGTCCCAAAACATGGAAAGATAGTCCTGTTAAAGAACTTCACAACCACCATGCCATCATTAGTGGGAGAGGCAATGGCTTCAACCCATCTAGAGACGTAGTCGACAGCTAGGAGAATGTAGAGGTTTTCTCCGGATGATGGGAAAGGTCCCATGAAGTCTACTCCCCATACATCAAAGATTTCAACCTCTTGTATGTTGTTGAGTGGCATCTCATTCCTCCTAGATAAATTCCCTGTTCTTTGGCATGCATCACAAGAGACAACAAACGTTTGCACATCCTTAAATAATATAAGCCAAAAGTAACCGGAACGTAATACCTTGGCGCACGTTTTGTGAGCGCTAGCATGCCCTCCACAAGGAAGTGAGTGACAGTGCCGTATAACACTTGTAACTTCATCTTCCGGAATGCATCTTCGAAGCTTCCCATCCGGACCTCTCTTAAATAGTAGTGGTTCATCCCAGTAGTAATGTCGTACGTCTTTAAAGAATTTCTTCCTTTGAGCGTACGTCAATCCGGGCGGTATTTCCTAGCAAACAAGGTAATTAACAATGTCAACATACCAAGGTCCTTTATTATCAGATATTGGGTGGAGAAAATGTTCCACCAACTGAGGATGAATGTCAGAAAAGGGAGTAAGAAGTTTGTTATTCTCAGTTAACATCATCTCGCTTTCGACCTCGGTCAAGGTCCAGAGAGGGTGACCGAGATGTTCTTCAGTCAAGAACACCTCGCTTGGTCCAGAAAGTGCCTCGGTCGAGGTACTGCAACTGGGACCGAAACTGGAGATTTTCTTCTCTTGGATTAGCCTTTCAAATTTAGCTCCTGGATCTTCTTCCAGTGCCTTTAAGCTACGTATATCTGCATCACAAAAAACATCTATACCTTCCTCCATTAAGCTAAAACTAATAACTCTCTCAAGTGGATCATTTATAAGGATAGAGCTCACCAATTCTCTTGATTCTTCTTCATTATAGATGTTGAAGATATCATCTCCTAGTTGCTCTCCCTTCATTGCCGCAAGCAATGCAAACTCAACTTGATCACCGCCAATGTTGAATTGCAACTTGGCGTTCTTCCAATCCACATTACAACCCGAAGTTGCTAGAAATGGTCTCCCGGGAATAATGGGAACGGGATAATCTGCGGGAATGTCAAGTACAACAAAGTCTATGGGTAAATAGAAGTTACCTAACTTGACCGGAACGTCTTCCAAAATGCCCACGGGATGGGTAATGGAGCGATCCGCCATGTACAATCGTATCTTTACCGGCTTGGACTCTCCAAGTCTGATCTTCACACATAGCTCCAGCGGGATGATGCTCACGCTGGCTCCTAGATCACACAACGCCTCACAAGTGACATCCCCAACTTGAATGGGAATGCAAAATGAGCCGGGATCTCTCAATTTGGGTGGCATCTTCTCCTTCATGATTTGAATGAGCTCCGAGGATTTAGATGTCATCCTTACTTCACCAAAGTCTTCCAACTTCCTCTTCCTTGATAGAATTTCTTTCAAGAACTTCCCATAGGCGGGCATCCCTAGAATAGCATCAAGGAAAGGGATGTTAATATGTAGTTTATTCATCAAGACAAGGAACTTACCAAAATGCTTGTCTAGATGCGCTCTGGCCCTTGACTGGGGGAATGGAAGTGGTGGTTTATATGCAGGAGGTGGAACATAAACTTCAGTTTTGTCCGACGCTCTCTGTGGCTCAACCTCGGTTGGCACCTCGGCCGAAGTGTTCTTCAACTGTACCTAGACCGAGGTGGTCTTCGTCTATACTGGCATCGACCGAGGCACTGGATCTGCAGTTTTCAGTCCACTTCTCGTCGTTATTGTCATGATCTGTCCTTTAGGGTTGCTTTCCGTCCTTGCTGGAAGCTTCCCTGGGTCTCTTGGCGCTTCATTCGCCTTGTTAAAGAATTGTTGTTCTAAGGCTTTTTGTGCCTTCGAAAATGAAGTCATGGATGTCTCCATAGAGTTGAGCTTGATCAAGATGGCCTCTAACGCTGTATCTTTCTTTTCCGGCTGGGACTAGCTCGATCCTTGCTCCTGGCTCTTCAATGGAGTAGAAGAAGAAGAAGAAGAGAGGAAAGGATTAGAGGAGTCATTCGAATTGGATTTAGAGTAAGGGTTACCCGAATTTTGATTCTTTACCCTCCAATTATTGTTGTTGGATCCTCTATTGTTGTTGTAGTTGTTGTTCCGGGAACCGTTGTTGTTGTTTCGGTAACCGTTGTTCCTTGAACTTTGATATCCTTCCTCCTCTTTCTTGGTTTGAGCAACCAAAAGTTCTTTCAATTGCTTCACATCATTCTTCAAAGAGGTGATTTGATCATTGCTTGGTGAAGCTTCTTGAAAGTTGACTCTTTTAATTCCACCTTCAGCTCTTTGGTGGGAGTATTTCTCCATGTGCAAAGCTTGCTTCTCTATGAACTCCCAAGCTTCATCAATCGGCATGTCCATGAACGTGCCGGCGGATAGTAGTTGAAGATTCAACTGGGTGTTGCCGTCCAGTCCCTTGAAGTATATTTCCAACAACTCTATCTTTGGAGTCCTATGATGTGGGCAATCCAAAAGGATGTCTTTAAATCTCTCCCATGACTTGGACAAACTCTCCTTGTCCTTCATGATGAATGCATTGATCTTCCCTCTCATTTCAGCGGTCTTAGAGGGGGGAAAGAATTTAGTCAAGAACTCCGTCGTCATCTCCTCCCATGTGTTGATTTTTCCTGGAGGGAGAGATTGATACCAAGTAAGCGCTCTATCTTTCAAAGAGAAGTAGAAAGGCCTTAGCTTGTAATTGTTGTTTTCCAGCCGTGAAGGTCTCAAGGTCTCCATCAAGATCTCATAGTTTTGTAGATGTTGATGCGGAGATTCCCTCTCTAGCCCTCCAAACTGGCATTGGCGAATCATGGAAAGAACTTGCGGTCGAAGCTCATAATCATGGTCCGTTGGATCACCTAGGTTGACTCCTGGACGCCTCAGGTGTTGATTAGGGTCCATCCACTGCCCTAGGGTCTGTGGAATACCTGCAAAAAGAGCATCTCGGACTGGTATCCGAGGTGGAAGTATCTCGGCCGGGGCAGCTGGAACTGGGTCCTACCTCGGTCGAGGAGCTGGAGCAGGTCGAGGTAGATATTGGTCCCGTAAAGTCGCCATATCTGCTTCGATCGCTTCCGTTCTTACGCGAGTTTCTTCCTTTTCCAGTCGCAATTCTTCTTTGCTGAGGCGTAGTTGTTCCAATGCCTCCTTTAGTTCGGCCTCAAGATCGCGATTCTCTTGATTGGCCATCTTAGCTTCTTTCAAGCGTCTTTTGAATGTTTTTTCTGGTTTGGGATCGTAAGGAACGATTTTCTTCCCAGCGCGGGTTCTTCGCATAAACCTAAGAAAAAGAACCTGCGAAAGTCACTCAAGTAGAGTGGTTAGTAGAAGCAGGGGCAAGCGCCCTGAAGGACCACCGCAACCGACTCGGTCTAGACCAAGTCCCCGGCAACGGCGCCAAAAACTTGTTCGCTCCAAATGGTGTGTGCAAGCTTTAAATTTATAACCCTAGATGTATGCCTAAAACAAGGATGCGAACCCGCAGTGTACGGGTCAATCGTAGTAAAAGCAAGAATTCCGGGGTGTCGATCTCAGGGACTTAGGTGAAACAAAACCAATATAGGTAGTCAATGCCACTAATAAACACAAAAGCTATTAAAGCAATCAAAGATGATAAAGAGTCAATTAAAGGAATATGCAATTCTAGGGATTAAAGCATCTAGTTATGGTTCCAACTCAAGATCTCAAGATAAAGCGGACAAAGCTGAGGTTTTGCAAAGGGAAGGTGTTACTAAAGTAGAATAGATCACCGGGTAAGTCTCACTACTCACTAATCCCAAACCGTAACTCCTATTACCGGGTAAGTCTCAAGGAATTAAGGAAAAGAACTATAACCTCAAACCAACACACAGGGAATAGAATCAACCTTTACCGGATAAGTCTCAGGCTAACTCACAAAGATGGGATGAAAGCACACTCAAACCCCAATAAAGGATAAACCTTTATTACCTACACTTATGATCTTGGGTA
The DNA here is from genome assembly GCA_033239125.1 of Fagopyrum homotropicum. Taxonomy (NCBI): domain Eukaryota; kingdom Viridiplantae; phylum Streptophyta; class Magnoliopsida; order Caryophyllales; family Polygonaceae; genus Fagopyrum; species Fagopyrum homotropicum. Next base: position 143,744,560 of record BSWB01000004.1, read on the forward strand.
AACAAACAAAGGAATTACCGGGTAAGTCTCATCCTAAGCTTGCATTGAACCAAGAAAGGTGTAATAAGAATAGGATTTGACAAACTCTAACACTTAACTCTCAGTTTTGGATCAGAAAGGTCACCTCGGTCAGACGAATTCCACCTCGGCCGAGATGTTCATCGACTGAACGAGATACCCTAGGGTTAAGGATAAAGACTCGAGCTTTCAGGGTCCTACTGGAATTTAAGATTAATCTATCAATGTTTTTCCCACAACCTTCAGTCGATCACCCTAGAATCACACAAAGAAATTAGCCACTCATCATCATGAAAGCAATAATCAAATATATGGGAAGAAAGTGAATAATTGAACACAAAAACCTTAAGAACAAGGCTTCAATAACTAAATCAATTATCAAACAAACAAGCGTTCCTTGGATCACAATCCAACAAGACAAGTCAACAAAGAAGGGAATCTAAGAGAATCTTACAAAAACCCTTCACAAAAGCTATAAAAGATATGAACTTCCTTCCTTCAATCTTCCTTCAACCTTCCAAAAATCCCTCCCAACTACTTGATGCTATCAGCCTTCTAAGCATGTATAAGCATGGTTGAACTTGTGGAAAATTCAACCCTTTATATAGGAAAATTACCCTCCAAAGATAAAATATCTTGAAAAGCTATTTTCCTAATAAAATATATCTATCTCTCATAAATAAATCCCTAAAATATATGATCTTCCTTCCAAAAATCCAGCCTAAAAATATAAGATCTCTCCTTCCAAAAACAAAAGATCTCAGCCAAGAATAAAATATATCTCGCCGCGTCCAAGGTGTTTACCTCGGTCGGGACGCTCCTCTGGATCACCTCGGTCGAGATGGTACTGTAGCTGACCGAGGTGGCTCTAAACTGAATTGAAATCTCTTAAATCTAGTCCAAAGTAAATCTCTAATCCATTTCCATGCTTCCTGGAATCTTCCTTAAGCTCCTGAATGTAGCTTCAATGACTCCTTAGCTCTTTTAGCTCCGTTTTGATGCAAAACGTGCCATTTTACCTACGATTACAACGAAACTTGGTGTAGACCTCGATTCCCGCAAAGGTAGATGAAATGACGATATAATCACATAATATACATCCAAACATGCAGATTATTGAAGATAAAACGTCTAAACAAGTCCCAAAATATAGACTATAATTCATGCTATCAACAGCTTCTTTACAAGTTTCAGTTGCAACTACATACTCAGCTTCGGTAGAAGATAAAGCTACAATAGGTTGTTGCTGAGATTTCGAAGAAATACAATTTCCACACCAAGTATATACATAGGAAGTAGTATTTTCTATTATCTTAATTAGAAGCATAATCAGAATCTAGATAACCAATCAAATCATAAGAAGAGTGATGTTTAGCATATGACAGTCCAAAATTAACAATTCTGGCAAGATATTTCATGCATGTATCAAATTTGATATTCCATTGCCTAGGAGACTGTTTCAAACCATATATGGATTTATTTAACAAACACACATAATCAGGGTGATTTTTGTCTATAAAACCTTTTGGTTGTCTCATATAGATAGTCTCATAAAGGTCTCCATGCAGAAAAGCAGTTTTAACATCCATTTGTTCTACTTCATAGTCATAAGTTGTAGCTAAAGCAATAAGCAATCTCATGTTCTTATATTTCACAACAGGAGCAAAAATGTCATCGTAATCTATACCTTCCTTTTGAGTAACACCCTTAGCCACTAACCTAGCTTTAAATCTAGGAGGGCCATTAGGTTTAATGCCATATTTTATTTTATAAATCCATTTGCAATCAATATTTCTAACACCGTCTGGTTTAGGAACTAATTTCCAAGTTTTGTTTTCATGCATAGAGCTAATCTCTTCATTCATAGCTGTTAACCAAAACTTAGATTGACTACATTTAATAACATGTTCATACAACTCAGGAGTATAAGTATTAACAATCACATCAGCAATCAACACAACAAATTCTACCAAATTATTATCCCTATTATATACAAACTAAGCAATGCTTATATAAGTAGGATAAAAATACTTTGGATTAGGAACTCTAGCTCTAGGTGCTCTATCAAAACTAAGCTGATAATCAGTCAAATCAACGGAATTAGGAACGGAATCAGAAACAAAAATAGGAGAAATGTCCGAAAAAGTATCCGAATTAGTTACAATCCCAATTACAATTCCACAATTTTCAGCATTGACAGAAGTTGTGTTAGAGTTAGAGTTAGAGTTAGAATTAGAATTGTTTACTGCCCCACCTGATTGGTGAGGTGTGTTGTCTTCTGAATTGTTTTCCGGCTCAATACTCTCCCTGGTTTGTTCAGCAGCAGTATTACCAGGAGCATTACTAATGTGACTTCGAAAAACACCAATATCAAATTCTTCAGCTGGCTCAAGGATGTCACTTGGCATGAAAAAATCTACTTCCCTGTCCCTGTTTGTATTCTCAACAATAGATGTAAGAAGATTTTTAAAATGAAAATCAGATTCATTAAAAGTTACATCTCTACTAGTTAAAACCTTATAACCACCAGGTTGTATACAAGTAATTTGTAACCTTTTACCCCTTCCGGATAACCTAACATCACACGCTAGAGAGCTCTTGAATTTAGTTTACCTTGAGAATGGTGAGCATAAGTTGTACAACCAAAAGGTCTTAAGTGTTCTATACTTGGTTTTTGGCCAGTCCACATTTCTTGTGGGATCTTAAACCCTATTGCAGAATGAGTTCTATTTATCAAATAAGAAGCTGTAGTTACAGCCTCTCCCTAAAGGGATTGTTTCATACATGTAGAAAAGAGCATGCGTCTAGATTTTTCAAGCAAAGTCATATTCATCCTCTCAACAGTACCATTCTGTTGAGGGGTTCCTGGAACAGTAAAATGTCGTTTTATTCCATTTTGCAAACAATATTCATTAAAGTCATGATTACAAAATTCTAAACCATTATCCGTTTTAAGACATTTGAGCTTATGGTTAGATTCATTTTCAACTTTGGTTTTCCAAAGTTTAAAAGTATTGAAAGCTTCACTTTTGGCCTTTAACAAATATACCCAAACTTTTCTTGAAAAATGATCAATAAAGGAAATAAAATATTTTTTACTTTCAATAGTATCAACTTGGGGAGGGCCCCAAAGATCAGAATGAATGTATTCAAGAGGATGTTTAGCAACATAGGTAGATCTATTGAAAGTTAACCGAGTTGCTTTACCAAAAATGCAGTTTTCACACATGTCCAATACAGCAAGTTTATGATCAAAATAACCATTTTTTTAAAATGTAATGCAAGCCTTTATTTCCTATATGTCCAAAACGAGCATGCCACAATTTGGTTTGATCAAGGTTCATGTTCACAACAGAATTTAAAACATTCAATTCAGGAGAACCAATAACATGATATAAACCATTTTTCTTCACACTTTTAAGGAGGATTTTACCATTTTTAATCACATTCCTTACACCTTTATTTGTGTGATACTGGTAGCCTAGGTCATCAAAAACACTTTTACACAGTAAATTTCTTCTAAGTTCAGGCACCCACCTAACTTGTTGAAGAGTTCTAATTTTATTATCATGCACCATGAAGGGAATATTACCAATTCCTTTTATAGATAAGAAAGTATGATCTCCTAATCTAACCACCCCATTATCACATTTATGCAGATAATCAAAATATTTTTCATGAGGAGTGGAATGCATGGTACAACCAGAATCAAGAATCCAAGCATCATAACCATCATTATGAGAAACAACAAGCAATTCATCATCATCGTAAGCATGAGACTCAAAGATATTAGTAGAACCATTCTTGGACTTACTAGCATCATCCTTCTTCTTCTTATTACAATCAGAAGTTTTATGACCCTTAATACCACAATAGTAATAAATGATCTCCTTTTTACCAGATTGAACAGAAGAATTCTTTTGATTATAACCAGTTCTAGAGTCAACTTTACTATCTCGATTGTTGTTGTTCTTACTCTTCTAATTTTTACCTTTAACAAATAAGACTTCTGATTTACTATCCCTAGACTCTCCTTTCATTTTAAAAACCTTAAGAGTGTTATTATTTTCAATTATGGCATCTAGAATCTTTTTCCCAATTAAATCTTCATGACCATATTGAATAATGTCTTTAAAATTGTCAAATTGTGAAGGGAGATAGAGTTAAGATTAAAAACAGATTGGTGAACTTCATCTATAGGATCTTTACAACGTTCTAAGTCCTGAGTCATTCTTAAAAAACTATTCAGATTATCTTGAAGAGAAAGGTCAATGTTCATTTTAAAAGTGAATAACCTACACAACAAGCTAACTCTACTAGGAAGAGACTTAACCTCATACAACTCTTTAAGAGCTGCCCATAGAGTTTTGGCTGTTGTGTGAACAAGAACTTGTCGGCCTACTTCATCCGTGAGTCTCATCATGATCTCACTATGTGCCTGCAAATCCATTTCTTTCTTTCCTCAGCACTTAGTGCAGGTGGATAGCTCTCGTCTAATGCATGCCAAACTTTCTCTTTTACCAAGACTCCTTTCATCCTAACAGACCACATACAAAAATCAGAACACCATCATAGGGTTTCATTCTGTAATAAGAGTCAACCATTATTATAACATAGAATAGGAAAAGAAAGAAGTTAGAGAAGTTAGATTTACACAGAAGATAAGACTATATACAGTTTAGAATTAACATGTAAGGATAAATGATATCAAGATTAGTACATAATGACAGCAGCGGAAGCTTAAAGAAGCAAAGTAAAATAACAATGTCAACAAACTAATCACATACAAACGAAACATGAGCTTCGTTCAAGGATCTATTACAAGGTGTAAGAGATCTATCAAGATCTGTAACCAACAGATATAAGCATCATAACAAAGAAAAGAATAATTTATATTTGGCTCAAGAGTATAAAAAACTCAAGATCCAATTTCAAAAATATGAAACCGATTTAAGGACAGATCTAAAGAGATCGGTGCTTTTAAAAACCAATTTATTTTTTAAAAAAAAAAAGAGAGAGAAAATCAGTAATGTAAAACAAAACAGGTTCGGGAAAAAAAAAAGGCAGATCTGAAGCTAGATTCAAAAAGCAATCCATATTTGAAAGCATATTCGAAAAACCAGATTCTTTAAGTCGTTTTCAAAATTTTTCAAAACACAAGCAACGAATCGCAACAGATCCTTTAAGACGTTTTCAAAAAACCAGATCCAAAATAAAATCGGATCTAAGAATAGAAAAACGAGATATGTGGTTTATAAAACCGGATCTATAATTTTCAGAAAAACAGCAAGTCCGATAGGTTTTTAAAAAAAACTAGATCTGAGATTTTAAAAACAAAGAAAAAAAAAGAATTTGTAAAAAACGTTTAAAAGAACGTAGACAAAAGAAACAGATTTAAAAGTGGATCTAGATTTCTCGCAACTCAAAATGCGAGAATCCCTTGCCTTTCCGGCTTTGATACCACTTTAAAAAGTCAAAACCGAACAAGATCAAAGGCTAGAGCGCCCCGTTTGAACAAGAACAAGAATAAAAAACGATTTAACAAGGTTCGGAAATATTCCTACTCCTCGGGGCCTCAAGAGAATACCCAATCCACTGTTAAAAACGAACAAAGAAAATACAAGAACAAAACGTATGAAAAACTAAATCCGCACACAACTTGTAGACTTTAGGGATTAACCCTGTATTGTCTCAACAAGTATTGGCTTCACAGAGGAAAGCAAGAAAAACAACAAACATAGAGCAAAAACGAGGAGAACAAGCTCCTTTGTTGATACGGTGTTGTAGAAAAGAGAGAGAAGAAGAAGAGCTGTTGAACTCTCTGTTGTGAGTTGGAAGTGAGAGAGCAGTCCAGTAGACAACGAAATACGTTCTGAATTAATGAGCACAACTGTGATATTTTTGGCTTATAAAGGGGCTCTCATCAAGACCTAATCGAAGTGTTGCGTTTTGCTTATTTCTGTACAAGCCAGCTGGGCCATTTTAAGTCTCTCTAGCCCAATACATTTATTTATGGGTCTTTTTCCATATGGACTTTGAAAATACAACCTTCACAATTGGTGTCATGTTTTGTTAGTCATGTTGCTCGATAAGTCGATCGTGCGAGCATAGAAGATGAGGACATCAACCTGAGCAATCATTAGACGATATGTTTTTTATATGATAGAAAAAACATATGATGACCAAGGTATGCTCTCTAGTGGTGGTATATGTAATGATTAAAGATTTATAAGGAGAAAAATTGTGTAAATAATGTTGTTTTATTTTATTTTATTTTAAGAGAAGACAGTAAAAACAAACTTGTTAGAGAACCAATCTTCTTCTAATTGTTTGAGCTTGAATAAAATGAAGCCCATATTAACATCAAGCCCAAAAAGAGTAAGAAGATAATGGGCTAAATTAATTGTGTTATTTTGTTTTTTAAGCTGTCTTTGTATTCTCTAGGACAAACGCAAACGAAAACGAAAACACTATAAGAGAAAAGAGAGTGAGGGGTTCGAGAGCAACATGCACAAGCGTCGGCCATCGGAAGAAAAGGCTTCAGATGGAGAAAGCTACATATTATTGTTTCAGAAAAGTGGGTTCATGGGGATGCACCCTTTGACGCTGGGGTACGGCCGGTTTTGATGGAGGGTCAATATTGAAAAAAATTATGCTCGAGCAGAGAAGACTACAACCGCAACATAATACAAATTTTCGTGAGAAAGATGAAGCATCGGATTGTATAAAAGAGAATAGAGATGGCAGATTGGCCGATCAGGAAAAAACTGAATCCATTCATAAGAACTCGCTTTGGAAAAGGATAAACACATATCTTGACATTAACAATCTTGTTTGGTGCTAGATTCGGTAAAAATGGGAGTTTCTAATATCGGTGGGAAGAAGAATCTCTTATACTACTTCCTAGAACCGTCGTTTTACTGGTGGTGAAGGCAAGGAACCTCCATTTTTCTGTCTTTTGATTTTGAGCTTTTGGTTTCTTTTCAAGTTTTGTTGTGAAAGTGTTCTCGTTTATATCGGTAAGTGGTTTCCTCAAGAATAATAAATTTGAGATTGGTTAATCATTATTAAGTTACTCATTTGTCATCAACCCAACGGAAAACAAGAAAAGTGTTGCATATGCCCAAGAAAGTGGGCCGAAATTTTGTTCTCATGTTTTTACCCTTTTGTAAAGTTGTGGAAAAAGGAAATAGGGTTTGAGGCCACCACCAACCGAGGAAAGGTCGGCCAAAGTCATTGTTTATCTACAAAAGTAACAACAATCTACCCTTCTTTATATTTCGGTTTTTTAATTTGTCTTCTTTGTTCGAAGCAAATCTCAACGAGCACAAGAAATCTACCACTTGGTCTCCCTCTTGCCACAAAAGGGCAAAAGAACCGTAGATCTAGTTGAGAGTTAGAAGGTGAATAATCAATCTTCGGTTTTTAAAAACTTGTCTTCGTTTCAAAGAAAAAACAAAAAAAAAAAAAAAAGTATTTTGTGGATTTTACTAGTCCCACAACAAGAATAACCAAGGAAAACAGTGGAGTGGTGCTAACCGGAATGAATCAAATTCGGGGTTGTGATGGGATTACTTGTTTGTATGGTGGTTTGTTGTTTTGACGTCTTTGAATCAAAGACGGTGGTGAAGGTAGCAGTAGAAGAACCAAAACCACTTTCTTTTGTAGGTTGCTTGAGTTTTGTTATCATGGGTTGTTGAGGAAACTTCTAAAATTTGAGATCAACCAGAGTTTGAAGCCTTTATCCAAACCCTTTCTCTTGGCATAGGTAGTTCTTGAAACGGAGACACCAAATGAGCAGGTAGTTAAGATGTTTTCAGATCTACTTGTTAATAAACCAAGAAAATGATTAAAGACTTAAACTACACACACTGTTTACAAGATGAATAACAGTGTTTGGAGCAATTGTTAGTAGATTAGACGAGGTTGAGTAGTTAATTATAATTAAAACAAATGTCACGGTTCAAAATCTATGTAAGTGATTGCGAAGAATAATTTGAAAGCTAGTAATCATAAATTGACGCAATTAATCCAGCACGTGAATGAATATTGAAAATTGAAAATGGGGAAGACGTACAAATCTAATCATATCAGCAATAATAAGACTGAGGGTCTGTGTGTTGCAGAGAAGTGCAGAAAATATTATCAATCAAGTGAGAGATTGATATGAATATAGCCAGTAGGAGTATATTACATAATACTAATCTGAAAGATGAATATCCCCTTCTCTCTCTGTCTGTGTAATATCCACCTGGAAACCATGCAGCTTGCAGCACATTAAATCTGACGTCATATCTTTGTGTGACGTTCATCATCACCAAAACTATATAAGACAGTGTACGTACTACTTTCTTCTTCTTCTCTGCCTTACGTCCATAGGGATATTAATTGGGTCGAACGGTAGATCCACTGTCTCACTTTATATTTTGTTTCCCTGTTCCCATTTTTCTTTATCTGCTAGCCAAGTACTCCGTATAATATTTATGAATTGTGTCATGGTGGAAATGTGTGCGTTGTTGAGAAGCAATTGTAATTGTAGTGTGTGAAGGAGAGAAGAAAAAAAAAAGGGAAAAATGGTCGGGAAATACCAGTTTTTAGAGATAGTTTATTTATTATTACAAGGCATTATTGTGGATTAGAACATGAAATTTAGGATTGTTAGAAAAAGGTGGGTTGGGGCTCGAAATTCTCAAATGGGTCCATCGGTCAGCAACAAAGTTGATTTCTTTGAACACATGTTTGTCCTGAACTTTTTCAGAGAAGCGAAAATTCAGTATGGAGTCGGATAAAATCATCTCGATCTCCCATAGATAGCTCCAAAGTGTTTGGGTGCCTTGATAACACATAGTTATTACCTCAATTTCAGCCTGATTGCTTCTTTTAGTCCAGCTTTCAATGTGAAAACTTCTACTTTAATTACAGAGTTAAAGTTATTTTTTCTAGCGTCCAAACTAATAATTTCACTGTTATGATTTCGTTTAACAAAATCAATAGATGTTATTCCCGAATCGAGTTTTGTTCAATCAAAGTTGAGTTTGTGGAACTCAGACTTTGGTTAGTCTCATTTTATGTTATTTTTCTTCCATGTGTTGGATATGTTATTCTTTTAAATATGTTTAAATTTGTAGTCGTCATCATAGGTAATGTGATTTTTCCAGCTAAGAACTTAGTTTTTATGTTACATTAATGTTAAAACTGATATGAGTTTTATCTATTGTCAAATAATTATTTTTTAATATTTAAATTTGAGTTTGAAAATGTTTTTCAGCACTCTGTCACTAGTGTTTTTGATGGTAATTAATAAATATTGTTGAGCCTAGGAATAAGGGGGTTGCTATTGGATCCACTGTACGTACGTCTGATCTCATAAACTGCGGGGTGCACTAGTCTTCCACTATGAATCAACTCAAATATGCTTCACATATATACTACACAAACAATATATGCATCTTTTTTGCTTACATATATTTCTTGTTGTTTTTTATAATAAATATATTTGGAGAATATATATACACGTGTTTTTTGGGCTAAGACAATGAACGACACACATCATGCATGTCTGTGTGAGAAATATTGTTACTATAATAACCACAATATTATTTTACGAAATACATAAATATTATAACAACGAGTTGAGAATCGAGTGGCGTGCATTTGTCATTTGGCATTTGGGACGTGCAACCCTCAAATTACAAAATTTATACTCATCTTACATGCAAATTTTCCACCTTGGAAATTCCACAACAATGAATTAAAAAAAACTCCAAACTCATATATCATTAAAAAAACAATTAATCTTTTTCGTAATTTCAAATGACTAATAAAAACTTGAATTTACCATATAACCCCGTTTGGTTGTAAGGATGGAAACGAAAACGAAATAGAAATGAATCAAGTTCATATGTGTATCTCGTTTATAAATTTGATTGCAATCATTCATTGGGGTGTCATGTAAAATGTATATTCTTTTTTCTATTTTATTTTCCTATAAAGTATGAAAAGTAATTAAATTTCACTCCAATTAGTTTAAAACAAAAGGAATGATTGCGAGAAATTTTATGAACAAAAATATATTTATAGATTAGATTCGTTTTCATTTAGATTTCGATTTCGATGTTTAAACCAAATCTACACAATACCGATTTCCTTGTAAAATCATCTCATTAGTAGACAAAAGTAAGTATTTTTCCAAGATGACAATAATAAATGCAGAAATGAGAAACCCATTTATGACGTAACGTTGTTATGGATGTTGTTGCATGTTCTTCTTCATCATCTGGGTTGGCTTGGTTACAAGCTGAGACACAGAAGTAACCACCTGGCACTTATGGACAATCCTTCTCCGCTTCTTTACCGGAAGCTCCGACGAAGACGAGGAAGAGGAGCAGCTCGACGTAGACACCGGCGCCGGTGCCGGCGGTATGATTGGTGAGACCTCGAAGTTGGTACGAGCCTTGGATCCACGAAGGCGGCGAGCGGCGGAGTCGTAAGCCCTAGCAGCTTCCTCGGCGGTATCGAAGGTGCCCAGCCAGTGACGGCATTTTCCGACACGGTCTCTAATCTCTGCAGAGAATCTCCCCCATGGCCTCCTCCTAACTCCCCTATACACTCTCTCCGACACCGCCGGCGGTGGGGGTACGGTCTCCGATGAAGCAGCGCCCACTTCGCTGCCGGGTTTACCACCGGAGATCAAGTAGTGGCCTACCACCGCGGCGATCCCGTCGAGCTGGGTGGGTGGAGGGTTTGAAACGCCGGCGTGGAGGAAAGACGACCATGGCAGGGTTTGCATGAGCCCAAATGTAACAGGAGGAGGATTGATCTGGGCGGAGGAAGAAGACGAGAGGCCTGATACGACGTCGTTGAGGGGTTGGTGGACCACCTGGTGTTTCATAGCTCACACTCTCAAACACACTATGGGGACTGAGTTTGGCTCGTAGCAAGTTTGCAGTTATTTATACCCAAGAAACTATAACGATGCCATATGTCTTTTTTTTATTTGTATATAATATATAATTAAATGCGTAATTGTATGCTTGTAACTGTAAAAAAAACTGATATTCTAGCAGTAATTATTAATCATTAAATTATTTTGTAAATTCTGTGCACAGAGGTTACACAGTTACTTGCAAGAGTTGCAGCACATCACCATAGTAATTGCCAGTTTTTTGTACGTCACTGTGTAATTAAATTAGGTACGTAGACACCATTTATATTGCTATAAAATTGTTCAATAGATTACGTCTGGTTCAGACGTGACATTTAGCATTTGAATCGTATCTTTCGGTACAAGTCTCGTGAAAATAGAAATTGTTTTGATTTATAGCTGATACATTTTTTTTTATATAAGCGGTTAGGATGGACTAAACTATATAGGTAGTAAATCCTAAAACATTTTTATGGATAAGAATATAAAGTTTAAGATCATCGAAAAAATTGGTGTTAGGTGTCGAAATTTACAAAGTGTTAATCGGTCTGCAACATAGTTTACTTCTTTGAAAACATGTTTAATCTCAACTTCGTCAAAAAATCGGAGTCTAATTGCCTCGATTTTAGGGCAAAAGCTTCAAATTTTAGAACCAAGTTAAAGTTTTTTTTTTTTGCATCAAGGCTTAACCAATGGATGTAATTTCGGAGTCTAATTTTGATCCGTCAAAGTTCAATTTATGAAAGCCTAGTTTTGATTTATCTCATTTAATATTATGTTTTTTTCCTTATGGTGGGATTTACATTCAATTGTTGTTTAATGTCAAAGTCATCTTCATCACGAGTGTTGACTTTTCACCTATGGATTTGATCTTTGATAAAACCGGTGATCTTGTTGCATGACCCAATGGGTTCATTATCAAAGATGAATTTGTTTTTTGAAGTACCAAATGCTTCACCAAATAGTTGTGATGCAAGTTTATTTAGTCTTAGTTTATTTTTAAGCTCAATTAGAATTTCACGGGGTTTTTGTTGTTATAGTTTATTTTGTTAATTTCAATTAACATTGTTTTGTCAAATTTTTCAATAATTTGTTTGCTTAAAGGGAATTCGAGGAACAAGTGGAACAGATCCTCTAGTTGATGGTTGCAAAGTTCGTAGTATCTTGTAATTGCTATTCTTCTTTCCTCCAGCTTTACTTTTGTTGGGATTCCCTTTTGTGAAAATTTCCATATGAAGTTTTTAATTTTGAGTTGGGTATCAAGATTTCAGATCCAATCACATGCGTTTGTCTAGTTAAAGCATGATTGTGTTTCAATCATATGAGTAGCAGATTTTGTAGTAAACAATCCATTATTGCTACCTTTCCAGTATAGTCGATCTTGTATTTCATTGTTTGGGATAATTGTTTCCTTAATTTTCTTCCTAATATCTTGGTTAATGATGTTTTTTATTTCATTTTTGAATTTTGGTGACATCTCATTGTCTAGTGTTATTGATGAAGTGACTGACTTTTATGGATGTGTCAATAGAATTGGTATTCTGTGCCATTTTTAAGCGGATAAGGAGTTATCCGATTGTCATGCCAGAAATTGATAGAATCACCATTACCAACCTGTCAGAAAAGTCCGTTCTTAAAATCGATTTTGAGTTTCATAAGGTTATTTCATTGCTAGGATATTGCGCCTTTTTTTTAGTAATTTAGGATAATATTTGTAAGGCACTTTTCATTGATGATCTTTACCCATATGTTATTCGGCTCTGCCAAGATTTTTCTGAAGAGTTTCATTTGTAGTGCTTTGTTTGTAATATGAGCTCTTCTTAATCCAAGACCACCATTTTCCTTGGATTTACATATCACATCACAGCTGATGATAGGTCTATGTTGATCCCCTTTGTTCCAAAAAAAAAAACTTTTTGTAGGATTTGTCAAGTTCTTTGAGATTATAATTTGGCAACATAAAACTTTGCATAACAAAAGTTGATTTGGTTGCTAGATTAGATTATGTTTAATGAGGGTTTTTCTACCTTCTTGCGATAATGAATTAGCTTTTCATTTCGAGAGTTGTTGTTTAGTTTTAAGATTGATATCCCCAAAAGTTTCTTTTGTCACTCTTCCGTTTATGATGGGACAACACAAGTAGTTGTCAAGAGACTTGATATGGTTCATATCCAATATGTTTTTTAGTTGGGTGATGTTGTTTTGGTTAGAGTTTTTTATTGTTTGAAAAGCCGATTTTTGGTAGTTGATTTTTTGTCCCGGTATGGATCAGTACATTTCCAAGTTCTGTTTTGTTCTTTGGCTTGAGGTCATCTTTACTTTAGCAAAGATGATCATGTGACATGAAAGGAATTGAGGTTCCTTGTTTTACAAACATGGAAGTCAATATGGTTATCATAATTGTTACTATCATCTTGTATATGATACATCGTATTTGTTTATATGCATGCTAAAGCTTGAAATAAGAATTAGAACCTTTTTAGAAAATAAAAAGTACTAATTATTAACAAATTTGATTCATATATAAATCAATTGTTCTCTTTTTGTGGAAAATTAAAATTTATGTAACGAGACTAGCACTTAAGCATCAAGTTATACTGTTTATACAAAATAAAATTTACTAACTATTAACAAATTTGATTCATATATAATTAAGTTGTTCTCTTTTTACGGATAATTAAAATTTATGTAACGAGACTAGCACTCAAGCATCAAGTTATACTTCAACACACGTAACATTAGTAATATTTTTTTTGAAAGGTTTATAAGTAGCTTTCGGTTGGGGATACCCTCCCAATATCAGTTTTTTCATATATGTTAAGAGGATTCGAACTCGAATCTTCAGACTAACCACTTAAGGAGTCTACATCCCACTAGATCAACTGAATATTGGTAACATTAGTAATACTATTATGAAAGAATTTGGCCAAATAAGTCATTTTCTATTTAAATTAGGTTTGTGTACCGCTTCAATTTTTACCACTTTCATTAAATTGAAGTTGGAAGGTTAGAGGTTTGATTAGGGGTACATTTACTAAACATATTTATATCATTAGTCTAGTTATTAGAGAGAAATCTCAAATAGACTTAGTTAATTTGGCCTACTATTAACAACAAAATTGATTCGTGAATAAATAATTTATTTGTTTAATGAAAATAATCTATATACCTATACTAAATCAGATGTCACTACGACCGTGGCGATTTGAGATTTTTTCTAGCAATTAAATTTATTTTAACTAAGCTATATGATCTTTTTTACTAAAATTAATTTTAAAAATCAACTTAACAACCAAATCATGTTTTTTATTAAAAAATTTTTTTTTTATATAAAAAGATATTAACAACAAATTACTTCGGATAATCAAATCATATCAGCTTAATTAATATATGTTTTAAATACAACCAAATCAGATTAAGATAATAGCGAACTTATATAAAAAATATATTAATAAATTTCTGTTATTAGCTCAACTAAGTGTTAAATTTGATCAGCAAACTTTTTAAATTCAATAATTAAATTTTTTTTTATTCAACAATTATTAAAAAAATATTTATGAAAACGTAATTTAAAAAAAATCTGTTTATGAAAACGTGATTTGTATTTGATCAACAAACTTTTTTATTTTCTTAAAATTCAATAATTAATTTTTTTAATTCAACTATTATCGATTACCTTTTAACCAATTTATTTTTGCTTTTAGATAATTGCTGTTGTTTTTTTAATCTGTTTTTTTTTTCTTTTCTTTTTAAAATACAAAATATTCGTCCCTACCGCCGATTTGTACTGATTGATAATTGCTGTTGTTTTTTTAATCCGCTTTTTTTTTTTTTTTCCTTTTTTAACCAAATTTTTTTTTCTTTTTGTTTTGGATGTTTGCTTTTGTTTTTTAAAACGTGATTTGAATTAGATTATTAAAAAAAATCTGTTTATGAAAACGTGATTTGTCCTTGGATCTAATAACAAAGATAAATAGTGTATAGTCTGTACCTTGTGCGGGTTTGTTAATAAAATAGCTTATCATATTACATTTTTTGCTTAATATGTTGTTAACTTTATTAGTTATATGTTATAAGCTCGTATAAATAACGCGTCAAGTGTTACACAGTAAATGAGACCACGTAGTCCCAGGGCCGGCCCTGGTGCTGGGCTGCATGGGCCACAGCCCAGGGCCCCAAATTTAAAAAAAAAAAAACAATATATAGTGAATAAAATTAGATTGGTGGGAATTGATCCTTAGACCTCTGGGTCATAAGGCAACCAAAATCCCAGTACACCACTCTGTTTTAATGATATGATATCAAAATTAAATTTATTATTAGCAACAAATCTAGAATTGTGCCTGTTTTAATGATATGATATCAAAATTAAATTTATTATTAGCAACAAATCTAGAATTGTGAGTTATAATGTTTCACTTCATCATATTTTCAATGTTAACTAGTTAACTCTTATATTTTGTATATGTTTTTTCGAATAATTATTATAATTTGATGTTATTTAAATTATATAAAATATTCAATAAAAATTGTAACTCTTATTTCTATAAATGTTAAATGATATTTATAAGCCAATAAAATAAAGATATAATTCGGTTAAAAAAACATGACTATTTATAATAATTAACACAAATATGATATTAAGTTCGAATTATAATTTAACAATAAAATAAAAATTTTAATTAATAAAAATTTTTACTTATCAAGATACTCAATGTAATAAAAATTATAACTATTATTTCTATAGATGTTACACTAAGTATCTCATTTGTTGATAAGTTCATAACGAAATTTTCATTAATGAAAAATTTATTTTAAATGTTATATTATAATTCGAACTTAAAATTATATTTGTGCTATTTTTTATAAATAGTTATTTTTTTAATATAATTATATATTTACTTTGTGACTTATAAATATCATTTAACATCTATAGAGTTAAAATTTTATTAAATATTGACTATAATTTAAATAAAATGAAATTATAATTATTATTATTCGGAAAAATATATTCAAAGTATATGAGTTAAACTAGTTATTCAAGTCATGTTTGTGAACTACCATGACTCAATATAGGCTTAATGGAGTAACAATTCGGTCAATTGTTGAAATTTGTTGATTATGTAAAGATAATAGAAGATTTGTTCAAAAAATGCAAGACAACATAAATGATTAATATGTATGTTATAATGTGCTTTTGATTTTATTTTCAATTATATAAAACAAAGTTTTGATTTTATTTTCAATTATTTTAAAAAAAATTTCTATGTAGGTTCAATAAGTTTTTCTAAACTAAAATTTTGGTTTTATATCCTCTATTATAATGTGTTATTTTATATTTTTTATATCTAATAATTTGAGTATAACATTAATTTTAAATCACTAGGGCACCCGAAAAAATATCGCCCCGGGCACAAAAAATTGAAGGACCGGCCCTGCGTAGTCCATGTGTTGATCATTAATTAGTTTTATGCTAATAACTTTTTTTAACATCTAATTTATTATTTAATAAATAATAATTTAAATAAAAAAACATAATCAAATAATTTAAAAATACCATAATCTGATACGAATTCAATTAGTAAAAAAAGATTAATTGGCTTAGTTTGTGATTTAGTAAAAGATTTAATCCGAGAAAAAACATAGGAGCGCCACGTCAGCATTAGTTTCGTATGTTTTAGTAAAGTATATAGAATATAGATGTATATTTAGTATATTGATAAAATAAGAATTACGAATTTAATAGTTCAACGGTCCACAAATCAGTAGGTTACAAGGACCCACAAATTAGTAGATCACAAGGACCCACAAGAACACAACGACCCACAAATCATTAGGTCACAACGACCCAAAAATCATTAGGTCAAGACGAGAAAAAAATTAGTAGGTCACAATGATTACATACAAATATTAATCCGATATGAATAAGTATTATATTTGATTCTGACCAAAAGGTTCAGAAATGAATGAATTTTATAAGCCTCAAACACTCTAGATTTATTTATACATGTTTTCAAAGTGTCATCCTTTCCTCATAATCGATATAGAAAAACAAAAATCATATTTTACAAAATAATTATGGTTTATTTAAAAAAAAGATTTATTAGCTAAATTCGTGATTTAGTAAAAAGTTTAATCCGAGAAAAAACGTGGGGGCACCACATCAGAATTAGTGTCTTTTGTTTAGTAAAGTATATAGAACATATATGTATATTTAGTATATTGATAAAATAAGAATTATGAATTTAATAGTTCATCGGTACACAAATTAGTAGGTCACAAACGACCCATAAATCAGTATGTCACAAACGACCCACAAATCAGTAAGTCACAAACGAACCACAAATCAATAGGTCACAATAAAAATTAGTAGATCAGAATGATCCCCACAAATTAGTAGATCACAAGGACCCACAAATCATTAGGTCACAACTCACAACAACCCACAAATCATTAGGTCACAACTCACAACAACCCACAAATCAGTAGGTCACAACGACCCACAAATAAGTAGGTCACAACGATCCACAAATAAGTAGGTCACAACGATCCAAAAATCAGTAGATCAGTAGGTCACAAACGACCCACATATCAATAGGTCACAAACGACACACAAATTAATAGGTCACAACAACCTACAAATTAATAGGTCACAAGAACCCACAAATCATTAGGTCACAAGGACCCACAAATTATTAGGTCACAAGGACCCAAGCATCAGTAGGTCACAACGACCCACAAAGTATTAGATTAAAACGACCCACAAATCATTAGGTTAAAACGACCTACGAATTAGTAGGTAACAACAATCCACATTCAAATACTAATCCGGTATGAATAAGTATTATACTTGATTCTGACCAAAAGGTCCAGAAATGTATGCTTTGTATAATCTTCAAACCTTATACGTCTATTTATAAATGTTGTCAAACTATCATCTTTATCTAATAACTGATGTGGGATAACAAAATTCATATTTTACAAAATAATTATAGTTTAGTAAAAAAAGGATTTATTAGCTTAATTCGTGATTTAGTAAAAATTTTAATCCGAGAAAAAACGTGGGGCGTCACGTCAAAATCATTGTCTTTTGTTTTAGTAAAGTATATAGATGTATATTTAGTATATTGATAAAATAAGAATTATGAATATAATAGTTCAACGGTCCATAAATTAGTAGGTCACAAACGACCACAAATCAGTAGGTCACAACGACCCACGAATCAGTAGGTCACAACGACCCACGAATCAGTAGGTCACAACGACCCACAAATTCCTAGATCACAACGACCCACAAATCAATAGGTCACAACAACCCAAAATTCATAGGTCATAACGACCCACAAATTATTGGGTCACAACGACCCACAAATCAATGGTTTACAACGACCCATAAACCAGTGGGTCACAACGACCCACAAATTATTAGGTCAAATCGACCCAAAAATCTGTAGGTCAAAACGATCCAAAAATCTATAGGTCAAAACGATCCAAAAATCTGTAGGTCAAAACGATCAAAAAATCATTAGATCAAAACGACCCAAAAATAATTAGATCAAAACGACCTACGAATTAGTAGGTCACAACAATCCACATACAAATACTAATCCGGTATTAATAAGTATTATACTTGATTCTGACTAAAAGGTCCGGAAATGTATGATTTGTATAATCTTCAAACATTTGAGGTCTATTTATACATCTTGTCAAAGTGTCACCCTTATCTGATAACCGATGTGGATAACAAAATTCATATTTTACAAAATAATTAAGGTTTAGTAAAAAAAAGTTATTGACTTAATTCGAGATTTAGTAAAGAAATTTAATCCGATAAAATATGGAGTCTTAATTTTTTTTTTACAAAATAATCAAAGATTCTAGCTATCTTTTAAACAAATCTTTTAAAAACATAAAAGAATGATTTTTTTAATATTCTTAATTATTTGTGCCGGAAAAGTGTTTAGCAGTTTGTTTTATAAAATTTATATACTTTAATAAAAAAATTTTTTTGACCAGCTTGTTTTCTGGCACAAAAAATAAAGATTTATTGGCTTATAAGATCTTGGAGAATCTCCAACAAAAAAAACTACGTATAATTTTAAATAGCAGTATGTTAGTTTAGTAAAAAAAGATAAAAAAAAAAGATTTATTGACAAAAAAATTGTGGAAGATACATTTGATTATAAAATCCTATTTTTTCGATAATTCATGTTGACTTTTAAATCTTTTTATTTTAATCAAAATATCGATTACTTATTTTTAGTAAATCGGTTTCTTTCATAAAAAAATAAGTTTCGAAATACAGCTTTTACTTTTTTTAAAAAGAGTTTTAAACAATGTCCTTAATTTTTACGGAACTACAATCAAGTCCCCCTAAAATTTAGGGACGGATTACTAACTTGATTCCTAAAAATAATCTTCATAGTTTGATTATTTAAAAAAACTAAAATCGATAATAAAATATCTTTCTAAAAATAATATAATTTTTTAAAAATATTTTGTAATCGAAATTTTAATTTTAAAAATTCTTTGATTCATTTAAATGAAGTAGAAACTAAATTTACAAAATATTATTTATTATTAGTACTTTGAAATTTGAATTAAAAAAAAAATAATTGTCAAATCATTAACTTCAATATATAATTGATACAGTTAGAAATATAACATTTATACGATTAGAAAAAAAAATTCAATTTGTTCTATTATCTAATTATATAGGAGATTACTAATTTTGTAAATTTTATCAAATGTTTAGTTTAACTATATTTTTGCTCAATAAACTCAATTTTAATTGAAAGTGTTTTGATTCACTAAACAGAGCAAAAAACTCAATTTTAATGGAAAGTGTTTTGATTCACTAAACAACTATTATAATACCCGCACCTTGTGCGGGTTTTGAAAAAAATGAGAAAAAAATATTGTGAAATATGTTTTTTTTACGTGCTTTTGTTTTGTATACTTCTCTAATCTAATCATGTGTCCACAGCACGCCACGTCATCAATCCGTGCTCTGTTTTAGTAAGTATAATAGATTTGGTTTCTATAAAATTATTATTTTAATAATAAAAGATTGTATGGTTTAAAAATTAGTGTAAAAAATAATGATTTATTGGCTTTAATTGTGGGAGCTCAATTTCAAAAATCCTGCATCCACAGCACGCCACGTCATCAACCCGTGCTCTGTTTTAGTAAGTATAATAGATTTATAAACTACCACAATCTTCATCATCTATAAACTGTTTTTTTTTTTAATTTAAAAAGTTTAAGAATCTGAATTTTTAAGTCTAAGTAATTATGTGGGTCATTATAAAACTAAATTTTTATCTTCCATTTAGATAATCACAACATATTAAAGTAATCTATTTATAATTCTATAACGAAGTAGTGCATTGTATATTTTTTTAAAAAAAATTCATGCATTGTAAAAGGATTAAATTTTTTAAGTGTAGAATAATAAGAAATTCTTTATTAGTAATTATTTTATCATTTAGAGAATAATAAAAGGTGAATAACTATTATAATATTTCATAAATATGCCTATTGTTCGTACGACTAATGACATATTAATCAAAAGATTCAATCTATAAATATATACCCGCACAAGGTGCGGGCTATGCACTAATAAGAAATAAAAGTAAAAAACAAAATCCTTAAAATTGTCAATTTTAAAAAATTCTTATCTTTATCCTTATCATTATCTATATATACTACTAAAACACAACCCTCTACAGGCCAACACATTAGTCATGCCACATTGGCAAATAATTACGGATTTGTCATATTTTAATTACAGATTTGTCATATTTTAATTACAACTTTAATTCAAAATTAAAATATTTTCCATCTCATCATGTCAATTCAACAAAAAAATTTCACCTCATCATGTTCAGTATCTTACGGTTATAACAATACGATTTTGTTTGTTATCAAATCTACAACCATCTATAACAACTCAAGATCACGTCAATATATTTTACAACAATAAAAAGTAACAATATGGTCGGACAACGAATGCTATTTTGACCGTAGTTACAAAGTTGTGGAAATTATAAACAAAGATAATAAACGGAGATGAATGGTGGGCAACAACAAAACAAAGAGAACCAGAGAGCACTGGTACGAACCCCCAAAAAACCATATCTTAGGCCTGAAGAACGCGCCTAACGCGCAAACGATCCTTCTGACCTCGCTGCGCCGCCACAGACAACCAAAACTACATACAAATCGGACGTACTAGCTAGAAACATACAAAAAATGAGTAATGATAATCCAAAATCTATTGGCTTACCGATTATAAGAAGCGGAAGAATTATTCCATTTTTAGCTTTTGCAAATAATATCATCATCTTCACAAAAACTCTTGCAGATGCAAGTAACAAAATATTAGCAGTTCTAAAGACTACTGTGTAGTCTCTAGCCAAGTAATTAACTATCACAAATCGGATTTTCAAACAACTACAAATGTAGATTATGTAAACAAAAGAAGAATCCAAACGCAATTAGACATCATGACCTCAAGAAACTTAGAACAATATCTAATATGCCCAATAATCAACGAAAGAGTGAATAAAGATGTCTTTAATATTGTTTTTTGTTAGCATGAAATATTGTGATATTTTAGGCACGTTTTCTAAGTGTATTTGATTCATATTGATAGTCATTGATTGAGCATTGATGCATATGTGAGCTAGTTTATCTATAATGTCGATATAGAGATCTACACAAGCTTTATGTTGATTATAGGTGATTGAGAGCTATTTCCGAACGGAATTGAGCAAGGATGAGTTTGATTGAGTATGTCCATAGATTGGAGGCATTTCTAGGAGCTAAGGGAATGCCAACTTGAGGAATGCACGAGGCTAGGGAAGAATCACGTTCTTGCCCTAAACCACGCTCTAAAATACGGCCGTACCACTTTCCACGTTCAGTTCCACGGCCGTGGAACCATGGCTAGGGAAGCGTGGTTCATTCCAGCAACTTCTATGGCCGTGGAGAAGATGGTTCAAACCGTGTTGATTTCCACGCTCTAAATTACGGTCGTGGAACCTTCCACGACCGTGATCTTGGCGATCTTTTTCGCCACACTTTAAGCCACGATATTTTAAGAGATTGGGCCGGGCCGAAAGTTTATCTTATACTATAAAAGGACGGACGAAGAGAGATTCCGTCACCTCGCTTTAGACCTTGGCTTACACCTTCGCTTAGGCATAGACACATCTTGCACTTGCGCTTGGAATTGCCCTAATTTCGCATTTGGCGGAAATTGTTGAGAGATTTTTGGCGCATTGCTATTGGTGATTTCCGGATTGACGGAAGATCGAAGATTTGGAAGATTGTTCGCAAGGAGATTTCGCTTCTTGCTTAGGTTTGATTTAGAAGACGGATTGACATCCCGTTCTTCCTTCTTATCTAAGATTGTGTTTGTTTGTTCTATTCCGAATCTAGTGACGATATTTGTTCTTGACTGTGATTTTGAGATTGGGTTGAAGTTTATTGAAGGTTTTCGGAAGTTTTCATCTTTCAATCTTTTAATTCTTGAATTTGATATCAATATGACTATGGTTGGCTAAAAACCCTTAACAATTCTAAGGTGAAGGGTTGATAGTTGTGGCTTAGATGATGATAGATCGATCGTAAACAGATTGGACCCTGAGAGTTAGAGAGAATCGCCGACGAACCCTAATCTACGGTCTGTTATTGAGCTTCCACGGCCGTGGAACTCAAGAACTAGCCGTAATTTTGTGTTAAGTTACGAACTTGCTTTTACTTTAATCCAAAGTTAAAGATTTGCTTTAACTTAGTTTAGGCTTGCCTTTTCTAGGTGGTAGTGAAGCCTCAACAACCTCTACCTCGATTGTGAGTGTCACAACCGTAATCGGTTTAGTTAGTCTTGATCCTTGGATTGCAAGTTTGGGTATTTGACATTAATACTGAAGCCTCAACAACCTTTATAGAGAGTGTCTTGTAGGTAAGTCATATAAGGTTTTTGGAACTTCATCGTACGATTACCTTACATTAGCATACCTTTGCATACCTCAACTCTGTCCTTATATCATTAGTATATCTTGAATCGATTGCCACAGCTGGATTCCTGGATCTTTAGGATTGTTGTTTTCCCAATAATTCGAAAAGCTCATACATTTACTTGCTTGATAATCTACAATCGAATTTGTTCCCCCCAAATCCCTATGTTCGATACTCTGGAATTCTTGCTTAACTATATCGATCCGTACACTGCGGGTTCGCTTGCTTGATTCTAGTTTTATAAATTTAAAGCTTATTTGCACGCACGCTAAGTGGCGAACAAGTTTTTGGCGCCTTTGCCGGGGATTTGGTCTAGGCCGAATTCGGTTTTCGGTTGTCAAGCTTGGGAGCTCCTCCCTTGTTATTTGATATCTTTTTGAGTGCATGCGCAGGTCTAGGAACACCGAAGACCTCTTACCTCTTGATCAAGAGCTTGAGAAGACTTTAAGGCAAAAGCGCAAGGAAAAGAAGATGGCTGAAGAACACGAACGTGATCTTCAAGCGGAGCTAGCGGAGAAAGAAGCTCAACTCCAATGGAATGAGAATATTCGCCGGGATAAAATGGATCGTCATCAATCTCAAGTTAACGATCTAAAAGATATGATGTTCCACATGAGGATAGAACTAAGCAACCTTAAGAATAAGGGGAGCAAGAAATCCTCAAGAAGGGCATCAAGATCAAGAAGAAGAAGTCATTCATCCGCAGATGATAGTGATTCTTCCATGCCACTGCTAGAGGAAATTGATCCCACGATCAATGTGAATCCTTTCCATCCACGGGGAGCTGCTAATCGTCGTGTTCCACCTAGGAATGCGAGGATCGAACGTGTAGATGATGAACCAAGAACTCTTGACCAAAGGATGGATCCAACACAACAACCGCGCCGTTTGGGTGTGAACTTTGATGCTGACGATGTACAAGGGTTTAGCTTCAACCCGCAGGTTATTACTCTTGTTCGCCAAAACCAATTTGGCGGAACAAGCGCTGAATCTCCACACCAACACTTGCAAAACTTTGAGTGTATGATGGAGACAATGAGGCCGAAGAATGCTACTACCAACAACTATAAGCTCAAGCCTTTCTTCTTCTACTTGAAAGGGAAAGCGTTGTCTTGGTACCAAGCTCTTCCTAGTGGGAAACTAGACACGTGGGAAGACCTTTCCGCGGAGTTCCTCACCAAATTCTTTCCGCCATCCAAAACGGCGGAACTTAGAGGTAAGATTAATGCATTTTCCATGAGATCTAACGAAAGTTTGTTTCAATTATGGGAAAGGTTTCAGGATTTGTTATTGGATTGCCCTCATCATGGCATATCCAAGCTTGCATTGCTGGAGATTTACTATAAGGGGCTGGATGTGGAGACACAATTCAAGCTCCAATCCCTCTCATGTGGCATATTCATGGACATGAGGGAAGATGACGCTTGGGACTTCATTGAGAAGCAAGCAAGAGTCATAGAGAAGTATTCCCACCGGAAAGTAGAGGGAAACCGTGTGGAGCAGGGAGCGAAGCTCACACATGAAGCTCAAAATCAGATTTTCTCCCTCAACAATGAGATCAAAGAGTTGAAGGAGGCTATCAAGACCAACTTTCCAAAGCAACAAGGAAAGGATGTTGGCTATTTGGGCAACAACAACAACAATGGCGGTGAGAACACAAACCGCAACAACAACAATAACCGGAACAACAACCGGAATAATTGGAATGGAAACAACAACCGGAACAACAATTGGAACAACAATAGGGGTTCAAATAACAACAATTGGCGCTCCAATCAACAAAACTCCGGTAACTCTTATCCTTCCAATTCGAATTCACTAACTCCACCTTCCTCTTCCTCTACTCCTTTGAAAAGCCAGGGGCAAACATCTAATGGAGGAAACACTTCAGGGAAGGAGAAGCCCGATCCCATATTGGAAACGATCTTGGGAAAGCTTCAAGGTTTGGAGAACCGCATCATTAAGGTTGATGATCAAATTTCTAAGGTTGATAAAGCCCAAAAGGTTTTGGAGAACCAAATGTTCAGCCATGCGGAGGAAGTTCCTAGGAATCAAGGGAAACTTCCAGGAAAGACGGAGGACAACCCTAAGAGAAGGGTGATGGCAATCACAACTAGGAGCGGAGTGACTACCACCGATCCGCAGCCTAAGTTTGTTGAAGTCTCCGTAGAGAAAGACAAGGAGAAGGGGAAGGAGAAGGAATATGTCTACGTTCCTCCTCCAGCTTACAAGCCACCCCTACCATTCCCTCAATCTAGAGCGAGAGCACGCCTAGATAAACAATTTGGTAAGTTTATAGAACTCATGAGCAAGCTGCATATTAATATACCCTTTATTGATGCTATTGTAGGTATGCCGGCTTATGGCAAGTTCTTAAAGGAGCTCCTCTCCAACAAGAGGAAGCTAGAAGATTTCGGTGAGGTTAAGATGAGTTCGGATTCTTCGGATCTCATCAAGACCATGAAGGAGAAAATGCCCCCAAAGCTAAAGGATCCGGGGTCGTTTTGCATTCCCATAGGAGTGGGAGATGTCACATATGATGCATTATGTGACTTAGGAGCAAGTGTGAGCATCATACCACTTGCATTATGTAGGAAGATCGGTTTAGGCGACCCTAAACCGGTGAAGATGACGTTGTATATGGCGGATCGATCCATCACTCGCCCCGTCGGTATTGTAGAAGACGTCCCAGTCAAGCTAGGTAAATTCTTTGTTCCCATTGACTTTGTCGTGCTTGACATTCCTGCAGATAGTCCGGTCCCGATCATACTCGGAAGACCGTTTCTTGCAACTTCCGGCTGCATAGTCGATTGCAAGAATGCTAGACTCGCCTTTGACATAGGAGAAGAGAAGGTAGAGTTTGTTCTTTCCACTCTAGTGAAGGAGCCAATCTTTGATGAGGATATATTCAATATCCAAGATGAAGAAGGGTTGTCTAGAGAGGAGGTAAGTGCTATCCTCTTCAAAGATCCTTTGCAAAAGGTTATCACTATGAGTCTAACGAATGTAGGGGAAGAAGAGGAGTGCAATGAGGCAATTGAAGCCTTAGAAGCACAAGAAGAGGTGGGTGAATTGGAATTCGAGAAGCTCCACAACGAGGCAGAAAACGTGAGAATCCACGGCCATACACTATATTCCACGACCGTGGATCTCACAACCCAAAGCGTGGCTCACTCCAGAGGGTTACACGGTCGTGGAGAAGGCAGAGCAACCGTAACCACCTTCCACGCCCTAAACCATGGCCGTGGAAGATGTATGGAACCCGTAATTTTGGCCGTGGAAGGGAATGATCGAGACACTTCTTCAACTTCCTTCGATTCTTCTCCCACACCCTCTACACCCTTAGACACTTCTAAGGAGGCATCGGATGCTCCACAAGAGCCATTGGAAGCTCCGAAAGCAATGGAATTGAAACAACTTCCTACACATCTAAGGTACGCTTTTCTAGGACCTAACTCTACCTATCCAGTTATTGTTAGTTCCGATCTAACCATAGATGAACATAATCAGCTCATGATTGTCCTTATAAAACATAGGAAAGCTTTAGGCTACACTATTGAGGACTTAGTAGGAATCAAACCCTCCCTATGCATGCATAAGATATTAATGGAGGAAGACTTTAGAACTTCAAGACAACCTCAAAGGCGGTTAAATCCGACCATGAAGGAGGTTGTCAAGAAGGAAATTCTTAAACTTCTTGATGCAGGTATCATCTACCCTATCTCCGATAGTAAGTGGGTGAGTCCGGTTCAAGTAGTTCCAAAGAAGGGAGGAATGACGGTCATCACCAACAAGAATAATAAACTCATTCCTACCCGAACCGTAACGGGATGGCGGATGTGCATAGACTACCGCAAGCTTAACAACGCAACAAGGAAGGATCACTTCCCACTACCCTTCATCGATCAAATGCTTGAAAGGTTAGCGCAACATTCGCACTTTTGCTATCTTGACGGTTATAGTGGTTTCTTTCAGATTCCGATACACCCGGATGATCAAGAGAAGACCACATTCACGTGCCCATGGGGTACGTTTGCCTATAGGAGAATGCCGTTCGGGCTTTGCAACGCCCCAGCCACCTTTCAACGGTGCATGATGGCCATCTTCTCCGAATACATTGAGGAAATCATGGAGGTCTTCATGGACGATTTCTCCGTATACGGTTCCTCTTTTAACAATTGCCTTTCTAACCTTTCTCTTGTTTTACAAAGGTGTGAGGACACTAACCTAGTTCTTAATTGGGAGAAGTGTCAATTTATGGTTAAGGAAGGAATTGTATTAGGTCACTTAATCTCTAATAGAGGGATAGAAGTAGATAAGGCTAAGATAGAGACCATAGAAAAGCTTCCTCCCCCAACTTCGGTGAAAGGGATAAGAAGTTTTCTAGGACATGTCGGATTCTATAGACGCTTCATTAAAGACTTTTCTAAAATATCAAAACCGCTCACTAATCTATTGATGAAGGATGCAGTTTTTGAGTTTTCGCAGGAATGTTTGGATGCGTTTAACACCATTCGGCAAGCTCTAATTTCAGCACCTATTATCCAACCTCTGGATTGGACTCTTCCCTTTGAGGTTATGTGCGATGCTAGTGACGTAGCTATAGGAGCTGTTCTTGGACAACGAAAGGAAGGGCGAACCCATGCCATATACTATGCTAGCAAGACGCTAGATGAAGCGCAGCTCAATTACGCCACTACCGAAAAAGAGTTTTTAGCCATTGTCTATGCTATTGACAAGTTTCGCTCTTATCTTGTAGGTGCAAAGGTGATTGTCTACACGGATCATGCTGCGATCCGGTACCTCCTTGCGAAGAAAGATGCGAAGCCAAGGCTAATTAGATGGATTCTTCTCCTACAAGAATTCGATCTAGAGATCCGCAACAAGAAAGGTTCAGAAAATTCTGTTGCGGATCATTTGAGTCGTCTAACACATCTAGAGGACGACCATTTACCTATCGATGACTCCTTCCCAGACGAACACCTACACATTATTGAGGAGTGCATCGATGTGATCTCCAAAGGTAACGAACCATGGTTTGCTTATTTTGTTAACTATTTGGTTTGTCAGGAGATACCACCCGGATTATCCTACGCACAAAGAAAGAAGTTCTTTAAGGATGTCCGGGAATACTTTTGGAACGAGCCTCTCATCTTTAAGAGAGGTCCGGATGGCATTATTCGGCGATGTGTGCCGGAAGATGAGATGCAAAGTGTCATCCGCCATTGTCATTCACTACCTTGTGGAGGACACGCTAGTTCGAACAAGACTAGCGCAAAGGTATTGCAATCTGGATTCTTTTGGCCTACTTTATTTAGAGATGTGCAATCCTTTGTTTCTTGCTGCGATGCTTGTCAAAGAACAAGTAATATCTCTAGGAGGAATGAGATGCCCCTCAACAACATCCAAGAGGTGGAGATTTTCGATGTTTGGGGAGTAGACTTTATGGGACCGTTCCCATCTTCTTGTGGAAACCAATACATACTCTTGGCGGTAGATTACATTTCTAGATGGGTGGAAGCAATTGCCTCTCCCACCAATGATGCCATGGTGGTGGTTAAGTTCTTTAACAAGACCATCTTCCCGCGATTTGGGACGCCAAGGACTATCATTAGTGATGGAGGTTCTCACTTCATTGCCCGGCGCTTTGAAGCTCTTCTAGCTAAGTATGGGGTTACTCACAAGATCGCCACCCCTTATCATCCACAAACAAGTGGACAAGTTGAGATCTCAAATCGGGAGATCAAAGGAATCTTAGAGAAGACGGTTTCAAGGACTAGGAAAGATTGGTCTTTGAAGCTTGATGACGCATTGTGGGCATACCGGACTGCGTACAAGACTCCCATAGGAACCACACCATACAACCTTGTGTATGGGAAGTCTTGTCACTTACCGGTAGAGTTAGAGCATAAGGCGTTTTGGGCTATCAAATGGTTAAATTTCAGCATGAAGGAAGCGGGAGAGAAGCGTCTCTTAGACCTTAATGAGCTGGAAGAACTCCGCTTGAACGCCTATGAAAACGCCAAGATCTATAAGGAGAGAGCAAAGCGTTGGCATGATAAGCATATCATTCCAAAGGATTTCAAAGAAGGAGATCAAGTTCTCCCCTTCAATTCAAGGCTTCGTCTCTTTCCAGGTAAGCTCAAATCTCGTTGGACCGGACCTTTTCTAATTAAGTGTGTTTTCCCCCATGGTGCAGTTGAAGTATGGGGTGAAGCGGGCGGAAGCTTTAAGGTGAACGGTCAACGACTCAAGAAGTACACGCCGGAACTCCAAGCTGAAGAGTTCGCACCTACCGCACTCGAATAAGTGTGAGAATGGTCTAGCTACGGACCTTAAACAAAGCGCTTCTTGGGAGGCAACCCAAGGTATTGCATTTTTTGTTTTAGTTTTCGATTCATAGTTTAGCTTAGTTTAGACGTTTTTCGCTTTATTTTGCCTCGATTTCTTCCGGTATGTTCGTGTTTTTGGATGTAGGAACGATGGAAAAGGAAAAGGGAAGAATAATGTTGAAGAAAAGTGACGAAACTTGGACTTTGGAGCATTACAAAGAGTTCCACGTCCTAAACCACGGTCGTGACAGCTACAGTGACCGTAATTTCCAAAAGCCTTTGAAAAATCACCAAAACCACGGTTCCGTACACGGCCGTGGAACCCCCCGACAGACCGTGATTTTCAAAATTTTCTCTGTCACTATATAAACCACGTTCTTCACAAAAACACTCCAAAAAACCATTTCCACGACCCAAAACGCCGATTCCACGCCCTTCACCACAAATCTCCGTTCGTTAATCGTTTTCAACGATTCTTCTTTCCAAATTGAAGCAAATTCGACCACCAACGAGATCCAAGCAACGAATCGAGCGGCAAATCACCAAGGAACGCACAATTCGGATTTTAAAATCCGAAACCTAGGTTTTTTTCCCCTCTTCTTGATCTTTGTCAATTTGGGTTCGTTTTTGCTAGAAATTATAGGAGAACTGCTTGAAACTGGAAGAAATTAGACTAGGGCTGCCTGATTGCTGAATTTGAGAGCTGTTTGTTGAGTTTTGAGAAAAACTGAGACGAATCACGGTCGCTGACAGTTCCACGGCCGTGGAAATACCAAGAACAGGCCGTAATTCTGAACAATGATGGATTTTGTGAGAAGAGTTTCAGGGAGGATTAAGGAGAAGAAGAATGACCAGAACAAAAAGAGGAAGGGTAAACCCTCTTCCTCTTCATCCTCTAGAGCACCACCACCTTCCTCCCCTTCACCACCATCATCACCTTCATCACCCGCTCCTCCTAGCCCTAGAATACCGACCATTCATGCGGATCACCTCGATGCACTCGAGAGGATCCATGAGAGAGTTGTGATTGGACCTAGGTACCTATTGTTAGAGGATCTAGCTCCTCTTAACATCATAGATGACCTTACTTGGCTCTTGGATAGAGCCGGACTAGTTGTCTTCTCGGCTATCCGAGAAGATGCCTACGAGGAGATTACGAGGGAGGTTCTGACGTCTTTCGAGCACAGCCATGTGGATAGGACCGTTTATTTCCGTCTTATGGAAAGAAACTATGATTTTTCTATCCGTGAGTTCGGAACCTTCTTTGGGTTCCATGAGACCTTCAATGGTCGTTTTCCTAGTGGCGTTTACGCCAAAGACTTTTGGGAGGAGGTAGCTATGATATACGCCAGCGAGGACCGCTGGCAACCTGCTGACACCAAGGCTAAGTTGATGTATCACTTAGCCTTGAAGATTGCTCACCGTGTTCTTTCGGAGTGTCTCTTCCCTAGGACGGAGACGCCCCAAAAGATCAAGACGGATGAGCTAT
Organism: Fagopyrum homotropicum; assembly: GCA_033239125.1. NCBI lineage: Eukaryota > Viridiplantae > Streptophyta > Magnoliopsida > Caryophyllales > Polygonaceae > Fagopyrum > Fagopyrum homotropicum. The sequence goes on from BSWB01000004.1 coordinate 143,775,347, forward strand.
TTCTGTTGTATTCTATGTTGTATGGGCGCCGAGCTGACTGTGCCACCCTCTTAGCTGCTACTATGAGCAAGCTTAAGAACAAGAGGAAGGGCAACATTGGATATGGTGGGATAGTTACCCACCTTGCTAGGATGTTGGGAGTTGATTTTTCTGCATGTACCCGCATACCAGCCGTACCCTTAGGACTTCAGGCCTTCATGACTAGAGGTCTCATCTTCCCCACACATAGAGGTCCGCCTTATGCGGCCATGCCTTGGGAGAGCAGGACGGGTAGGGGTATTGAGTGGCTACCGGAGTACTCCATTATGGTTGGACGCTATAATTGGAAGGAGACGTTCGCTGCTATGCACGCGAACAGGATTGCAGCTCCCCCATATGTCCCACCACCGCCCGTAGTTGAGGAGGAGGAGATGAGAGATCAGTATGAGGGAGGAGAGGGAGCAGAGCAGGAGTTTGGCACGTTTCCGGATCAGCCGGATGCGGCCCCCGATGTGCCCAGACGTTCTCCACGTCCCGCCAAAGCTTCAGGTTCGTCTTCTCGCCACGCCAGCGTGAGTGAGAGACCCACTTGGATGGACACACCTCCTGCATGGTATGGAGCTCCACCTCCATGGTCCGCACAGCAGACATCAGCACCAGCACCAGCACCGTCCGACGCTCCAGGGTGGTACAGCCAGGCTCCAGGATGGTATGAGCAGATGCCGGATTGGGCTACTGGCCTTTCAGAGAGAGTGAGAGCATTGGAGATTCGAGCCGATGCTAGAGACGGACGCATAGATGATCTCGATCATATGATGAGGGACGTCTACCGCTAGCAGTTTGGGCGGCACTACGACCCCAGCTTCTCTCCATTCCCGCCTCCACCAGCGCCGCAGTGATGATGATGATGGCCGATAGCTTTAGCCGCTCCACCGCCACTTTGTGAGTTTCTTTTTTTCTTTTCTTCTTTTCTTTCTTTCTTTTAAACATTAGGGACAATGTTTGTTCTAAGTATGGGGTGGGGTGTGACTAAAAGTTGTAATAACTCTTACTAACTTTGATTGCTTCTATCGAGACTATCTTGCATGTTCATTATATTGTTGCACGTTTCATTATTGCATTGCATGAAAAAGAGTTTGAAAAACCCATGAAAAATTGAAAAATTTTGTGCTTCTAAGGAATTGAGATGATTTCTATGATAATCGCTACTTGTGAATTGAGTTTGATGACAATTGCATGTTTAAACGAATAGTGGATTGAAAAGAAATTGAATGAGTTGATTATACCTCTTTTGCAAGTTTCATAATGTGATGAATGTTACCTAAATCATGTTGAGAAATTGAAGTTGAAATCACACTATAAGTTCTTATGCTTCTTGTTGAGATGATTAAGGCAATTCGATTTTTCTTTCTTCTTTCTTTGATCATTTAGCCCCTCATTGAAATATTGACCTCCTTTTCCTATCCGAGAATTTGGAGGAGTTGATTGAAAAAGGCATGTATGATGTGGGAGGGCCATGAAAGCAATACTTTGCATTCAAAGGAATAGAAAGAAATTGTAGGTTTGGGGAAGTCAATCATGATGATGAGTAACTCGGCACCATTCACATAGCCGGGTGTTTGTGTCTTGCCAAAGTCGGATTGAGCGATATTCCTAGCGGATTATGGTATGTGCGCTAAGGGTTTGAGGCATCTCATAAAAATTGAGAAACGCCAATCTCCTAGGCTTCGGTTTTTGTACACCTCTATCCATAACTCCAAAAGTAAAGTCGAAAAATGAAAAGAAGAGAGCGAAGCTCTAAGTTGAAGTTGTTGCGGAAACTGCAAGAGAGGAAGAAAAGAGTAGTTGTCCACTTTCCCGGATTCATGCACCACATTCCTTAAAGTTTCCTTCCCTTTCCACATTCTAGACCTTCTTCTTTGAAAGTCCTTAAGATCAAAAGAATGTTATATGACTTGGTGATCTAAATTGAAGTTTCTTATGATTGATTTTGATAATGTTTAAGGGTTATGATGTTTGTATGGAAGTTTGATTGATTCATGAGTTTTCTTTACTCTTTACTCTTTGATTAAGTGTATGAAAGTCTTATAAACGATTGAAGCAAGATTTGAGAATGATCTATTGATTAGAGGACACATTCATCCAAAAGAAGTATTGCTTTGAAAAGGTACACATATTTCATCCTAACTCTTGTTTTAAAGCTTTTGAAAGACCTTGCTTAGGGACAAGCAAGTGGCAAGTATGGGGTTATTTGTTAGCATGAAATATTGTGATATTTTAGGCACGTTTTCTAAGTGTATTTGATTCATATTGATAGTCATTGATTGAGCATTGATGCATATGTGAGCTAGTTTATCTATAATGTCGATATAGAGATCTACACAAGCTTTATGTTGATTATAGGTGATTGAGAGCTATTTCCGAACGGAATTGAGCAAGGATGAGTTTGATTGAGTATGTCCATAGATTGAAGGCATTTCTAGGAGCTAAGGGAATGCCAACTTGAGGAATGCACGAGGCTAGGGAAGAATCACGTTCTTGACCTAAACCACGCTCTAAAATACGGCCGTACCACTTTCCACGTTCAGTTCCATGGCCGTGGAACCATGGCTAGGGAAGCGTGGTTCATTCCAGCAACTTCTACGGCCGTGGAGAAGATGGTTCAAACCGTGTTGATTTCCACGCTCTAAATTACGGTCGTGGAACCTTCCACGACCGTGATCTTGGCGATCTTTTTCGCCACACTTTAAGCCACGATCTTTTAAGAGATTGGGCCGGGCCGAAAGTTTATCTTACACTATAAAAGGACGGACGAAGAGAGATTCCGTCACCTCGCTTTAGACCTTGGCTTACACCTTCGCTTAGGCATAGACACATCTTGCACTTGCGCTTGAAATTGCCCTAATTTCGCATTTGGCGGAAATTGTTGAGATATTTTTGGCGCATTGCTATTGGTGATTTCCGGATTGACGGAAGATCGAAGATTTGGAAGATTGTTCGCAAGGAGATTTCGCTTCTTACTTAGGTTTGATTTAGAAGACGGATTGACATCCCGTTCTTCCTTCTTATCTAAGATTGTGTTTGTTTGTTCTATTCTGAATCTAGTGACGATATTTGTTCTTGACTGTGATTTTGAGATTGGGTTGAAGTTTATTGAAGGTTTTCGGAAGTTTTCATCTTTCAATCTTTTAATTCTTGAATTTGATATCAATATGACTATGGTTGGCTAAAAACCCTTAACAATTCTAAGGTGAAGGGTTGATAGTTGTGGCTTAGATGATGATAGATCGATCGTAAACAGATTGGACCCTGAGAGTTAGAGAGAATCGCCGACGAACCCTAATCTACGGTCTGTTATTGAGCTTCCACGGCCGTGGAACTCAAGAACTAGCCGTAATTTTGTGTTAAGTTACGAACTTGCTTTTACTTTAATCCAAAGTTAAAGATTTGCTTTAACTTAGTTTAGGCTTGCCTTTTCTAGGTGGTAGTGAAGCCTCAACAACCTCTACCTCGATTGTGAGTGTCACAACCGTAATCGGTTTAGTTAGTCTTGATCCTTGGATTGCAAGTTTGGGTATTTGACATTAATTCTTGCCTTTAGAACCTTTCTATACTGAAGCCTCAACAACCTTTATAGAGAGTGTCTTGTAGGTAAGTCATATAAGGTTTTTGGAACTTCATCGTACGATTACCTTACATTAGCATACCTTTGCATACCTCAACTCTGTCCTTATATCATTAGTATATCTTGAATCGATTGCCACAGCTGGATTCCTGGATCTTTAGGATTGTTGTTTTCCCAATAATTCGAAAAGCTCATACATTTACTTGCTTGATAATCTACAATCGAATTTGTTCCCCCCAAATCCCTGTGTTCGATACTCTGGAATTCTTGCTTAACTATATCGATCCGTACACTGCGGGTTCGCTTGCTTGATTCTAGTTTTATAAATTTAAAGCTTATTTGCACGCACGCTAAGTGGCGAACATTTTTCCAAAATCAAAACAATAACTTTCAAAATGAAAAGCCTCGTCTTTATCACAAGAGAGAAGAACAACCTTAATAAAAGCAAATCTTAATGCAAAACCAAGTTACTAATGCAAGCATTTATGCTACTAGCAAGTATCTATAAAAACTAGACCAAATTAAGAGAAACTTTTTGGAAGAATTGTCATTGTAGGCCTTTTACACCATGAAGTTGGAAATTAGGACCTTCCAAAGAAAAATTTATAAAATGGGCTTCTATATAATAGGTGAAATCAGAAAAAGGTACAAAAGTGGGCAAATAAAAAATAGTACAAAAGTGGGCAAAATTGGATATCCCATCCGATTTTACTAATGACAGATTTGATGGAAATTTTGGAGGGATATGCACTTACCCAAAATTGGTTTCCTGTAATTTTTTTGGGTATGTACGTAGCACTTACACAAACGGATTGGGTAAGTGTTTTGTAAGAATTGTCAGTGTAGTACGTAGTTATTACCCAAAATGCACGTATCACTTACTCAAAATTGGTTTCCTGTAATTTTTTTGGGTATGTACGTATCACTTACCCAAACGGAATGGGTAAATGTTTTGTATGATATTGATATGTTTAGATAGGTGGTTTGTTTGTATGGTTGTCAGTGTAGTACATCGAACATGGTAAGTGCATATCCCAATATCGAAACCGAATTTTGGATAATCAAACATAAATCGTCATACAACATACAAAAAAGATGGCACACCTAACATACCCAAAAAATAACAACCCAGTTTTGTTAACCAAAAGTGTGTTAACATTCTCACACAAGTTTCTGCCCCAAAAAACAAACTTACCCAATGCAAGCTTACCCACCTATCCTACAAAATATATATCCCTAAATACTTGGGTAAGATGAAGAAGACGACTGAGGCGACCATGGTGGTTGGTGGCTCTCGATGGAGAAGACGACCGAGGAGCTTGGTGGTTGGTGGCTCAATCCTGTGCAGCTCCATTTGGGACAAAGGGCAACAACGAGATGGAGAAGACGATCTAGGAGCTTCTCAGGTGCCGGTTGATGCGCTTCGTCCGGATCTGGGGTCAGCTCCTGCGATTTAGGTTCAAGACAAAGGAAAGAGGGCTTGATGTGGTGTAGATCCAAACTCGTAGTCGGTGCAGATCTAGGCTTGCGGGCGGCTCCTTCATAATCGCTCCTTGCAGGCGGCGATTGGCAGTGTTGTGGCAGAAGAGGCGGTGATTTTCTGACGGAAAAATATGTTGCTTCACTCCAGCGGTTGCGGGCTCGAAGGTGGGATGGTGATGGAGGTTTTGCAAGCGGAATAGGCGGTGATTGGCGGTGCAAATCAAGCGTTTGTCAGAGGGAAGGAAGAAGAGGGCAACGGTTGTTCAGAGGGAAGGAAGAAGAGGGCGAGGGTTTCAGAGGAGGAAGAAGAAGTGGGGGGTAAATCTTCTAATTTGGATATTAACTTAAAATTCATTTTGTTTCCTCTTTAGAACATCTAATCAGTCTGATATTTTGTGCAGTACCATCATTTCATATAACCCAAATAGTGCCCTACAATTCTAGTTTCCAGCCCTATTTTCTTTTTTGAGCCTATAGAGGGCCATTTCACAAAAGAGAAATTTCAAGGGTCCTAATCCTCTAATTATTTCAAACTTTTTCTGGAATAAAGGACCTAATTTTCACTCACTTATAGTTTGGGATAAAATATATAAGCATAAATCACTTGGGGGAACCGGAATAAGAAAAACAGAAGATATGAATAAAACTCTTCAAATGAAATTTTTATGGAAAATAATGTCGGAACCAGACAATATATGTATTGAAGTCATTGTAAAAAAATACCTGAAAGGTTCTTGCCTTTGTAAATTACAAATGTGGGAAAGCTACTTCCTAGCAATGGAAACAAATTAATGAAACTAAAAGAAGAATTTAATACGGGAGTCAGATGACGTGTGACCGCGTGGGTGATGGGAAAACAATCAAATTTTGGAAAAACAGATGGATTACCAACCAACCACTACATAACATAACGATTAATAAAACTTTGATAGACAACATAACCTTGGTAGCTAGCCATATCACAAACAAAAAATGGAACTACTAACTCTTAAACCAACTACATACAATTCTACCATATACCATTATTGAAAAAATAAAGAACTATATTGGGCTACTTATGAGAAAAGATGGTTCTCTACCAAATTTGCTCTAGAGATGATAAAAAAACGTAAGATTGGTGTAACTCACAACAAAATCTGGATTGGGATATTAATATAATGTCCAAAAAAAACTTTATATGGAAACTATCGCTTGATGGGATCCCAATAAAATAAAACCTAGACAAACAAAAAGTATAAGTAGTAATTCACTATGAATTTGTAACTGCCATATAGAAAGCAAGAAACACCTCTTCTTTAAAAAGCTCATATACTCTTCAATATATTGACAATGATAAAATTATAACGTGCATTCTGAATAGTGATATAATATATCAAAATTTAATTTTCATTATAATGGAAATAAAAGTAAAAACTTCACCAAATTAACTAAGACAATTGGTGGTAACTTGGTGACAAGTTTGGAGTACTAGAAATCAAATAATTTTTAAACAAACAAAAGACGTCTCATGACCTGAGAGATCTAGTATATAACCAAATAATGGAACGGGAAAAGGGCAGTTCATACTTTTCTGGTAATAACACAAAGCCTTTGAACCATAGAAGGAAAACTAAAAACATCAAATGACAAAGACTGATTGGAAACTCGGTCAAAGTCAATTTTGACGCCTCAAAGAATTTATATGATCAATTTGCTTTTTGATTCATCATCAGAAATAATCTTCCAAGTACCCTTGTTATAGGATTTGGCAGATGCACAACCTATTATGTCCTTGAAGCGGAAACTTTTTCTATTCGATAGGGCCTCCAAAAGGCCTCTACCCTTGGGGTTTTCAGCTGTTGAGATTGAGGGTGACAACTTGGTGCTCATTAATTCGCTCAACCACGTCTGAAAACCTCCATGGGAAGCTGACATGATCATCTCGGACATCTCTTTCTTGCTCTCTGGCTTCACCCATTTCAATGTTCACCATATCTTTAGGCAAATCAACATTGTCGCTGACCGGATGACGCTACTTGGATACAATCCCGACGTTTGTGTTGGTCTCTTGCCACGAGAGGGTGACCATCCCTTTACTCTTACCTTTAAATGATAAAAAAAAGCAAACCAGAGAGGACAAGATGAAGGCTTCACACTTCAACGCGCGGCCAACAAAGGAGTATAAAGGCTTCACACTTCAACGCGCGGCCAACAAAGGAGTATGAAGGCACTTTCATCATACATCAACTTTAAGTTGTATTTTTTGAAAAAGACCAAAAATCCCTTAACTTTTAGCCTACAATAAACAAAAACATGTCTTTCTTACTCTCTGTTGCCACGAGAGGGTGACCGTCCCTTTACTCTTACATTTATATAATAATAATAAAAAAAAGTGAACCAGAGAGGACAAGATGAAGGCTTCACACTTCAACGACGGCCAACAAAGGAGTATGAAGGCACTTTCATCAGACATCTACTTTAGGTTATATTTTGTGAAAAGACCAAAAAGCTAGCCTACAATAAAAAAAACATGCAACAATGTCTTATACTCTAGTTGAGCTCGAACATTAGATGTTTGTGTTGATCTGTTGCCACAGGAGGGTGACCATCCCTTTACTCTTACCTTTATATAATTAAAAAAAAAAAGCAAACCAGAGAGGACAAGATAAAAGCTTCACACTTCAACGGCGGCCAACAAAGGAGTATGAAGACACTTTCATCAGACATCAACTTTAGGTTATATTTTGTGGAAAAGAGCAAAAGGCTAGCCTACAATAAAAAAACATGCAACAATGTCTTATACTCTAGTTGAGCTCGAACATGAAACCAAATAGAATTTGTAAGATCACTCCATCATCTATGCTAAGTACGTTTTGTACTATAAAATATAAAACAAGCATACCTATATATATATGTAACACCCAAAGTCTGGGAAATTGAAGCGCTACGGGCTAGGACCGCACAATGGGTCCCGACCCTCAGAGTAGCAACAGCAAACGGATCTTACAACAAGACACAGACAAATGAAAACAAAACTAAATATAAAACCAAAGGTTTAAACCAAAAAAAAACACAAAAGCTCCACAACCGGGTTCAAAACAAAAGGGAAGCAACAAAGAAAAACAAAACCCGATTCCGTCCTATAATGTACGGGAACCCCGACTGACTACACCATCCGGATCACTAAACAGCATCCTGAACCTGCGGAACATCTACAACGACGGTATAAACCGTTAGCTAACATTTTGGGTATAAGCAAGAGTGTAAAGGCACAAACACACATAAGGTAAAGAAAACACATAGCATGTTATACATCAACCGGTTATTATCTTTCATTAAGGTTATCCATTACTAATTCAACTTCTTTGTCACACGAGAATCTCCCGAAACTCGCCTCTGCTTCCATCTACCAATAGGAATAGATCAGTACTATCCGTTACCTACGGGTCTGGGTTGCAAGAGCACATTCTAGTCTCCTGTAGAACTAGACAAGTGGTCACCGCCCGGTTATAATACACTTGGGCCAATTAAGGTTAACAAAGGGTGACTCCTATTTCCAATTATCCGTTATAACATGATAGCAACGCAAACAAGCCAATACAATCCAGCTAATACGTGGAATGAAGCTAAGTAAGTCCAAGGGACTTACCTCACACGAAGGTAACACAAGAGATCAGCGAACAACTCAGAAACACTCAAGGAAGCTCAGTTTCTCTCAGGAAAGGAGCAAGGAAAGCCTGTACGAACAAGCAACATAAATCAGGAATGAAACGGTTGCTTGAAGTTTATGACTTCTAGTCTCAACGATCTCTAAGAGATCAACACATGCTAAGGGCTCAACCTTAGTCTTACAACAACTCAGGGGAACATGGAATAACCATAAGGAACCAAGGAAGGAACGAGGAAAGGAAGAAACTCACCAAAGACGGGAACTACTGCAGAGAAACCGTAGGGACGGCTAGACAGATGCGCAGGGGCGGCTGAACAGAGGCGCAGGTTCGGCTCTATGCAGGCGCAGGGGCGGCGGCGTGACAAAAAGTGATGTCGGCTTTCTTCTTCGACAGAACTCACAGTATGGGCAACCAAATCTCGACCCTTTGGTTCCAACACGTCGAGACTCCACTTCAGAGAGCCTGAGAACAACGAAGGGTCAACAACGGAACACTCCACAAGAATCAAGGCTCATGCTTGATCCTTGGAGAATAAGGAAAGAGAAGAACGAAAGGAAGAAACCAAAACATAAGGGAAGACATGCAGCATTGTAAGAACGTGAGGAAGAACCAAGAAGGAATGAACTTACACGTTCAGCGAAGTTGCAGGAAGCAAAAGGCGGCTGCAGCTCTCTAGGGTTTGAAGACGATATCAAGGAACGGGAAAAAGGAGAGAAGGAAGAGAATATATAGGAGGGCTGGAACGCTAGACGAGAAGGGCGTCTAGGGTTAGAAAGAAAACAAGGAAACCGGCCCATAAGATAGAATATCGGGTATTCTATCTATGGAAGAAAGATAAAACGACGAAAATAGATCGGCGCGATCTGTCGCACGATCCGCAGGGGCAGATCTCACAGCTGTAGGGGCGGCTGGCCGCGGGTGCAGCCCTCTTCACCGCAGGGGCGGTGAAGGCAAAAACCTAGGATCTTACAATATATATACTCGAATAGCCGACAACCTAAAATCTCACTCCATATCCGATACGAATATTCAAAAACGTGTGTCAGATCGGATTCAGATAGACATTTATCATATCGTACTCGGGTTTTTTTAACTATGGATCATCGGATTAATAGATCGGAAGTTGAAATGTATGTCGATGGCATCGACCGTGGGCTCGGGAAAATGGTGTTGGATGAACTTAGAGTCCTTGGTAATGTGAAGCAATAACATCAACAAATGTAGAATTGACAAAATGTAATATGTTGATCTTAACATTGAAATCTTACATAAAATGCACTAAATTGAAATATAGCCATATAGGTTCTCCATTACAAATAAAATAAAGTGCATGCATCAAAGATTGACCATAAATCACTAAGCACCAATGGAATGAATGTAATAAGTATAACTAGATACCAATCGTCAATTTCATCAAATGGGTTTACATCCAGACAAACAAAGGAACGAGGATGGTACTTAATTTCGAGGATATTTGTTTCAAAATGTAAAAATTGCAATTTATAAAAACGTAGATATTGGACTTTGGTATCATTGACTCAATACTTTGAACCTTAGAATATTAACTAATGCTCACCGATACGAATTACACCAATGAGACTAACATGTTTAACTATATAAATGTGTTTATGATCATAACACGAAACACATAAGATTCAATGACAAATATGAAGACCAATTTTAGTCTTATACTAGCCCTTCTTTGTTTATTATCACCTTCTACGCCGGTCTTGGGCCTAATAGTTAAAGACGGGACAATATGGTCGGACGACGGAATTCCGCTTGTGGTACTCCATCCCAGGCACACCAACCTGCTAGTTCATCCTGAACGTGTGGTGCCTTCTGGTCCTAGCAAAGAACAATCACCCGATACACCCGACAGGTCATCCGTTGATCATGTCGACCGTGTCGTGCCGTCTGGGCCTGACCCACAACAATCGCCGGATGCGCCAGACCCTCCACCTACTATATTCTTTGGCCAATAATTGATTGGTTATCACGTAGACCGTGTGGTGCCTTCTGGGCCTAGCTCAGAACAATCACCCGCTACACCCGATAGGTCATCCGTTGATCATGTTGACCGTGTTGTGCCGTTTGGACATGACCCACAACAATCGCCGGATGCACCAGACCCTCCACCTACTAGATTCTTTGGCCATCAACTGATTGGTGATCACGTAGACCATGTGGTGCCTTCTGGGCCTAGCTCATAACAATCACCCGACACACCCGACATGTCATCCATTGATCATGTTGACCGTGTTGTGCCGTCTGGGCCTGACCCGCAACAATCGCCGGATGCGCCAAACCCTCCACCTACTAAAATCTTTGGCCAACAACTTATTGATGATCAGGTAGATCGTGTGGTGCCTTTTGAGCCTAGCTCGGAATAATCACCCGATACACCCGAAAGGTCATTTGTTGACCATGTTGTGCCATCTGGGCCTGACCCACAACAATCTCCGGATGCGCCAGACCCTCCACCTACTAGATTCTTTGGCCAACAACTAAATGGTGATCACGTAGACTATGTGGTGCCGTTTGGACCCGACCCACAAGAATCACCCGATAGTCCTCCAGTTGCAACCTTTGACCATTATTTGATTGGTGATGACGTTGATCGTTTGGTGCCTTCCGGACCCGACCCACAACATTCGCCGGATGCACCGGACATACCACCCGCTCGATTCGTTAGCCAACATTTGATCGGTGACATTGATCGTGTTGTGCCTTCAGGACCCGACACACAACAATCGTCGGATGCACCCGATACCCCACATGCCAATATCTTTGGACGTCGTTTGGTGGGTCATTACATTAATCGTGAGGTGTGTTTTGAGTCCAATATGCAATAGTCATTGGAATAGCAACCGTTGACTCATAGAGAATCATTGACGGTGCTCGATGCTCAATACTCATGGAGTTATTTGATGTAATACGTCGACCGATGGATATATGTTTGCATGTCAATAAGAGAGATATTTTTTGATTTTAATGGCATATTCAAGTGTTTACACAAAACTACTCCATTACTTTTTTACTTAACTATACAAATATCCGATAGTCATTTTGTTTTCGAGGCAATAAAGGTCATTTTATCTCACACATGCACCACCCGAAAAAGATTTCACCCACCAGTCCGTTGGAAAATTGACGATTGGTATAACTAGATACCAATCGTCAATTTCATCAAATGTGTTTACATCCAGACAAACAAAGGAACGAGGATGGTACTTAATTTCGAGGATATTTGTTTCAAAATGTAAAAATTGCAATTTATAAAAACGTAGATATTGGACTTTGGTATCATTGACTCAATACTTTGAACCTTAGAATATTAACTAATGCTCACCGATACGAATTACACCAATGAGACTAACATGTTTAACTATATAAATGTGTTTATGATCATAACACGAAACACATAAGATTCAATGACAAATATGAAGACCAATTTTAGTCTTATACTAGCCCTTCTTTGTTTATTATCACCTTCTACGCCGGTCTTGGGCCTAATAGTTAAAGACGGGACAATATGGTCGGACGACGGAATTCCGCTTGTGGTACTCCATCCCAGGCACACCAACCTGCTAGTTCATCCTGAACGTGTGGTGCCTTCTGGTCCTAGCAAAGAACAATCACCCGATACACCCGACAGGTCATCCGTTGATCATGTCGACCGTGTCGTGCCGTCTGGGCCTGACCCACAACAATCGCCGGATGCGCCAGACCCTCCACCTACTATATTCTTTGGCCAATAATTGATTGGTTATCACGTAGACCGTGTGGTGCCTTCTGGGCCTAGCTCAGAACAATCACCCGCTACACCCGATAGGTCATCCGTTGATCATGTTGACCGTGTTGTGCCGTTTGGGCATGACCCACAACAATCGCCGGATGCACCAGACCCTCCACCTACTAGATTCTTTGGCCATCAACTGATTGGTGATCACGTAGACCATGTGGTGCCTTCTGGGCCTAGCTCATAACAATCACCCGACACACCCGACATGTCATCCGTTGATCATGTTGACCGTGTTGTGCCGTCTGGGCCTGACCCGCAACAATCGCCGGATGCGCCAAACCCTCCACCTACTAAAATCTTTGGCCAACAACTTATTGATGATCAGGTAGATCGTGTGGTGCCTTTTGAGCCTAGCTCGGAATAATCACCCGATACACCCGAAAGGTCATTTGTTGACCATGTTGTGCCATCTGGGCCTGACCCACAACAATCTCCGGATGCGCCAGACCCTCCACCTACTAGATTCTTTGGCCAACAACTAAATGGTGATCACGTAGACTATGTGGTGCCGTTTGGACCCGACCCACAAGAATCACCCGATAGTCCTCCAGTTGCAACCTTTGACCATTATTTGATTGGTGATGACGTTGATCGTTTGGTGCCTTCCGGACCCGACCCACAACATTCGCCGGATGCACCGGACATACCACCCGCTCGATTCGTTAGCCAACATTTGATCGGTGATGACATTGATCGTGTTGTGCCTTCAGGACCCGACACACAACAATCGTCGGATGCACCCGATACCCCACATGCCAATATCTTTGGACGTCGTTTGGTGGGTCATTACATTAATCGTGAGGTGTGTTTTGAGTCCAATATGCAATAGTCATTGGAATAGCAACCGTTGACTCATAGAGAATCATTGACGGTGCTCGATGCTCAATACTCATGGAGTTATTTGATGTAATACGTCGACCGATGGATATATGTTTGCATGTCAATAAGAGAGATATTTTTTGATTTTAATGGCATATTCAAGTGTTTACACAAAACTACTCCATTACTTTTTTACTTAACTATACAAATATCCGATAGTCATTTTGTTTTCGAGGCAATAAAGGTCATTTTATCTCACACATGCACCACCCGAAAAAGATTTCACCCACCAGTCCGTTGGAAAATTGACGATTGGTATAACTAGATACCAATCGTCAATTTCATCAAATGTGTTTACATCCAGACAAACAAAGGAACGAGGATGGTACTTAATTTCGAGGATATTTGTTTCAAAATGTAAAAATTGCAATTTATAAAAACGTAGATATTGGACTTTGGTATCATTGACTCAATACTTTGAACCTTAGAATATTAACTAATGCTCACCGATACGAATTACACCAATGAGACTAACATGTTTAACTATATAAATGTGTTTATGATCATAACACGAAACACATAAGATTCAATGACAAATATGAAGACCAATTTTAGTCTTATACTAGCCCTTCTTTGTTTATTATCACCTTCTACGCCGGTCTTGGGCCTAATAGTTAAAGACGGGACAATATGGTCGGACGACGGAATTCCGCTTGTGGTACTCCATCCCAGGCACACCAACCTGCTAGTTCATCCTGAACGTGTGGTGCCTTCTGGTCCTAGCAAAGAACAATCACCCGATACACCCGACAGGTCATCCGTTGATCATGTCGACCGTGTCGTGCCGTCTGGGCCTGACCCACAACAATCGCCGGATGCGCCAGACCCTCCACCTACTATATTCTTTGGCCAATAATTGATTGGTTATCACGTAGACCGTGTGGTGCCTTCTGGGCCTAGCTCAGAACAATCACCCGCTACACCCGATAGGTCATCCGTTGATCATGTTGACCGTGTTGTGCCGTTTGGGCATGACCCACAACAATCGCCGGATGCACCAGACCCTCCACCTACTAGATTCTTTGGCCATCAACTGATTGGTGATCACGTAGACCATGTGGTGCCTTCTGGGCCTAGCTCATAACAATCACCCGACACACCCGACATGTCATCCGTTGATCATGTTGACCGTGTTGTGCCGTCTGGGCCTGACCCGCAACAATCGCCGGATGCGCCAAACCCTCCACCTACTAAAATCTTTGGCCAACAACTTATTGATGATCAGGTAGATCGTGTGGTGCCTTTTGAGCCTAGCTCGGAATAATCACCCGATACACCCGAAAGGTCATTTGTTGACCATGTTGTGCCATCTGGGCCTGACCCACAACAATCTCCGGATGCGCCAGACCCTCCACCTACTAGATTCTTTGGCCAACAACTAAATGGTGATCACGTAGACTATGTGGTGCCGTTTGGACCCGACCCACAAGAATCACCCGATAGTCCTCCAGTTGCAACCTTTGACCATTATTTGATTGGTGATGACGTTGATCGTTTGGTGCCTTCCGGACCCGACCCACAACATTCGCCGGATGCACCGGACATACCACCCGCTCGATTCGTTAGCCAACATTTGATCGGTGATGACATTGATCGTGTTGTGCCTTCAGGACCCGACACACAACAATCGTCGGATGCACCCGATACCCCACATGCCAATATCTTTGGACGTCGTTTGGTGGGTCATTACATTAATCGTGAGGTGTGTTTTGAGTCCAATATGCAATAGTCATTGGAATAGCAACCGTTGACTCATAGAGAATCATTGACGGTGCTCGATGCTCAATACTCATGGAGTTATTTGATGTAATACGTCGACCGATGGATATATGTTTGCATGTCAATAAGAGAGATATTTTTTGATTTTAATGGCATATTCAAGTGTTTACACAAAACTACTCCATTACTTTTTTACTTAACTATACAAATATCCGATAGTCATTTTGTTTTCGAGGCAATAAAGGTCATTTTATCTCACACATGCACCACCCGAAAAAGATTTCACCCACCAGTCCGTTGGAAAATTGGATGGGCCGGGTGATAAAACGGCTCGTAACAAATTAAAAGTTACATTTCCTTTCAAAAAAAAAAATTAAATGATTTTACTTTATAAATTGTAAAACAACCCATTATCTAGAAACTAAAAAGTAAAGATCCAACAAAAAAAATTAACGATCCATTACAGCAAAAAAGAACATTCATGTCGCTGACCATCTTTCGACATACCCAATAAACTAAGAAGTTAACCTTCCTGGTTTATACCAGGTCCAAAAAAAAGAACTAAATCGGTTATATTTACACTACTTTTGAGGCAAAACGTTTATCCCAGGTTCACCAATAATCCGGTTAACAATTCAAACGACATCGGTATTCATTAGATGAGAGATATACAAGATAGGCGAGGGTTTGATTAACTCTATACTTTGTCTGACTTGCTTCTTTATGCCGCTACCGTCTCTCCGCTTCTCTTTGTGTTCTTCCGAGAACTCTTCTCCCTTCAAGAGAGCTTCTCCAAATCACTTAGAAAATCTTCCAAACAGAAAGAAAGATCGAGTGTTTTGATCTTGGATAACTATTAGTTTGACAAAAAGCTTGATTGACTCATATGTGGCCACAAAGGAGATCCTTGGAGTTTCATACTCCTGCTACTTATATTTCTTCTTATTTCTTTTCTTCCATTTGCTTTCATACTTCAGTTTTAAACTTTTCACTCTCCTCTTCATTTCTTGTTTGTATTTGGTATTTCGAACTCATGTAATGGATCGGACTGGAGATCCCGGAAACAGTCGCCATCAAACAATGCATGATTTACACCCGAACACTTGGTGGTGCTTTTTAAACCTAACTCGCAACAATTATCGGAATCACTAGATGCCACTGCTATCAAAACCTTTCCCCGAATGAATGTGGATTAAGTCTTATTAGCGTTCCATAATGACTTATATATATTTTTAATTATAGGGAATTTATACAAGTTTCAACGATACAACACTACAATATCACTACTTAACCTTTTTTTTTCTAAGGATTTCACTTATTCATTTTATGGAAATAAATTCTATTCACTAGCCAAAACTATCGAATCGAGAGGCCACAAAGTGGCAGAAGTATTAACCGTCATGATTTGGCAAACAAAGGAATAAGAAAATAAAATAAAATAAAAAGAGAACTAGACAAACACATTGCATCCACCCACGAGATTTTAGAACACCGAGCATATGTTCAAAGATAAATGAACGTCAAGACGTCAAATAACCAAAGAGAGAAAAATATATACCGTGTCAATTGTAGAAGTGCACAAAAAATTCCCAAGGACCAACGGTAGAAATCGCTTGAATCTCTCATAAGTCTTTAGATTTCGACCATTTGTCCACAAACCTAGATAAACATGGGCCGGCCTGTCCAACCTGTCCGCCCCGAAAAAATGCGTGAATATGACATATCATGCATGCCCGTTTGGTCCGTTGAGTCCGGACCGCTGTACCTAACAGACAGGTACGCAAACTTAGAAGCCCGTTTAGACGGTTGAGCCTGACCCGTACATTAAAAAAAATGTTCATTTAAACATTCAAAACCCTAGATGTGGACTTTCATCCCTCCTCTAGCCTCCCGCGTTTATTCTTCTCAAGTTATCTCCAACACTTCTTCTAATCTCAATTCTCTCTACACTTCATTCCCTCCTCTAGCCTCCCACGACTCTAAGTTGTGCTCATACTATAGATGATAGATCTACTCTAGTAAGTTCTTAGGGTCCTGGACATCCTTCTTCTCACTCGTTTTTATGAAACTTATTACTTTTAATAGAAATACTTGATGATTAATATTTTAACTTTTTGAATGGACAGCCACATCTATTTTTTATTTTTTTTTGAAAAAAAGAAAGCGGTTCGAAACATTAGACGACATGCCGCCTAGTGAATCGAAAGGCCGAAAAAGATCGGCAGACGGACTAACCGTCATGAAGGACACAACAAAGTAGAAAAAAAACACACAAAAATACATCAAAATGACCCGAAAGCTAAAAGATTTTCAGGGGAAAGCATACTGATCTAGTCAACAGGTAGCGACGAGCAACAACGTTCATCTTGAAGGAAGTACACAGGTAAGGAACATGGGAACAACTGTTGACAACTCAGATTTGGACTGCAACAAAGTCGTCATGAGTCGATCACAAAGTCACGTCTAATTAGTATAAGGTAAAGTTATTATATAAAAAAGTGAAAATTGTAGTGAAATTGTTTTTATTTTTTACAGAACTGAAAATGTCCAACCTGTAGAAAGGAAACACGTCAAGATTTTGTTTTAGCAGTAACAATGAAAAGAGCAAGCTGCTGCCTACAATCCACTATTACACTTGATTGAAGG
The DNA here is from genome assembly GCA_033239125.1 of Fagopyrum homotropicum. Taxonomy (NCBI): domain Eukaryota; kingdom Viridiplantae; phylum Streptophyta; class Magnoliopsida; order Caryophyllales; family Polygonaceae; genus Fagopyrum; species Fagopyrum homotropicum. The sequence continues at coordinate 143,793,132 of BSWB01000004.1, forward strand.
ATTTGATTGAAAGGGAGTTTGGATATCTTCAGTATCGATATTGTCCTTTGCCATCAACGAGGTTTTGGTTTATAATATAACATTAAAATTTATAAATAGTATATATATAATACCAGTTTGTAACCGGTTATTAGACTAATCGGTAAAAAAACCTTGAAAATTTCCGGTTGGTACCATGTGGCATGAGTATTTCGGATTTTGCCAACAACTTTTCAAGTTAAGTTCGTGCTCTTCCACTTTGAAAGTTTCCAAAATTTTCTAACTTCTGTCAATTCTCACTAACACTAGTTAAAGATATTATGTTACAGTTAATTTTTTTTTTTTTTGCGTTCGATAGAATAAAGGACCCAACTCTCTTTTTGTGTTGGTTGCCTTCGATCGACGAAGCTCCTCTAAAAATTTGTTCGATATCTCGCTGAACATAATCCTAAATTGGTTGGAACAAATAGTGTCTTGTAGATGCGGTAATCAAGGAGCTTATAGTCCAAATAAATCCTCAATTTCAAGCACCCATTTGTATAGAACGACTCTAGTATGCTATCATTGTCTTCACCATTGATAGGAGTAGTTAGATCACCATTGACAGTTTGACACCGGTCTCGTTCAGTTTGGGAAATAGGGTGACAAACGAGGCACGAGGATGACACATTATCTAGCGTGGAGCCAAAATATGCTCTCCATTTGAGCAGGACTCCATCGTCGATCCCCAATTCACTGTGGGAAGCTCGATCTTGAGATATTTGAATTCTCCGAAATTTTTAAGAACCTAATATAAGTAGGAGAATGATGAGTAACTCTGACCTGGTCCAATTCATCCTCACCACCACCGTTCTTCACCGGCAAGGCGGTGGAGGTCAGAGAAGGAGATGAAGATGAGGAAGGTAGAGACCGTTTAGGGCCGAGGAACTGACCAAGAGCCTGAATGAGCTTGAAGATATTGGTAAAAATGACTCGAAATAGGTTGGCAAAATGAGAATGAGACATGTCAGAGGAGAACAAATCTTCATAGGAGCTTCTTTGATCTAAGGCAACCAACACAGAAAGAGAGTCGGGTCTTTTTTGACTAAATGAGGGAAATAAGGCTCCTAAAATTTTACTTTTGCAAAGTGGGCTCCTAGTATGATTTAGGCCAGAAAAAAATTAATAGGCCTGCAAAAAAATTGGTGTATTTGTGGGCTGCAAAGAAAAGATGGATGGATGGGCTGCCAAAAAAAATTGAATTTTGAATGACTCATGTTATTATTTGTAGAGGAGAAAGAGAAAACATTCATTTGCTTTGTAAAGAGAGAGAAAACAGATCTAGAAAGGCACGAAAGAGAAGAAGGAGAAATAGAGGGTGAAACGGAGATCCGTCGGAGTTTCAGCGACATAGAGCACTGTTTCGCCGCCTGGACATTTGGCCACCAAGCCGACACCGAAGGGTGAGCGAGAGATCTAGGGTTTCCTTCGAGCAGGAGAGATCTAGGGTTTCCGTCGAAGGGTGAGCGAGAGATCTAGGGTTTCGCCGTCAAGGTTGACACGAGGAGGGGCTACGCCACTGGTTTCCGGCGCCGGCGCCGCTGTCTGATCGTTGTTCTGTCACCAACCCTTTTCTCTCTCACCGTTGTATGCTTCGTCATTGCCGGAAACCAGATCTGTATTTTTTGGGTAAGCTATTTCTACTAGATTTTTGGTATGCATTTGATTCGTTTTAGTAAGTAGTAGAGGGTATGTGTTTGATTTTGTGTGTGCAGTTTGAGTATGTATTATGAAAGAGATTGGTTACTTAACGTTTGAATTTTTTGGGTATTGTTTTAAATTGAGTCTATGTGTGTGCATTTTGGGTATGCATTATTGAATATATGCTTTTGTTGTTTGGGGTATGTATTTGTTATTGAAGATAGGTTTTTTTGGATTTTGATTATTGAGTATAAGTGTGCGTAGTTTGGGTATGCATTTTTGACTATATGTATGTGCAATTTTGGGTATTTGCTTATTGAGTGATTGATATGCATTTTTTTGGGTATGTATTTTTGGGCATTGCTTATTGAGTGATTGATATGTATTTTTTTGGTATTGCTTATTAAATATATGTGTGTGCAGTTTGGGTATGCATTTTGAGTATATGTGTGTGCAATTTTGAATATTGCTTATTGAGTGATTGATATGCATATTTTTTGTTATGCATTTTTTGGTATTGCTTATTGAGTGATTGATATGCATTTTTTTGTATTGCTTATTGAGTATATATGCGTGTGCAGTTTGGGTATGTAGTTTTGGGTATTGCTTACCCAAAAACAAACATTGTTGCTTACCCAGAAATAGAACAGGGGACTGCTTCCAGATTCCGGTGAAGGGAAGAAGAAAGGATCTGCATTTGGAAGAATTTGAGCTATGGAAGAAGAAAGGACCTGCGTTTGAAGGGAAGAAGAAGGGATATGAGTTTATAAATAGGAAAGAAAAAGGAGACTGCATTTATTGGGCACAAATTCCATGTACAATGTCCATCAAGATTGTCACCAATCAAATCAATGTCTGTCACTTTTTTTGTATTTTTTCTGATTTCATCTACTATATAGAAGCCCATTATATAAATTGCAAATTGGGAAGCCCTAATTTCTAACTTCATGGTGTAAAAGGCGTACAATGTGAATTCTTCCGTCTTTTTTTCTATCGAACGCAATTTTTTTAACAGTAACCTAACAACTTTAACCACGGTTAGTGAGAATTGACGGAAGTGAGCAAATTACGGAAACTTTCAAAGTTGAAGGGAAGGAACCGATTTTGAAAAAACTGTTGTGCAAAATCTGAAATACCCTATACCACATGGGTACCAACTGGAATTTCCCAACAAACTTTATTCATCACCTTAACTACGCAATTCTCATGTGCCGTTTTCATGTTGACATTTAAATTATGACTATGCGTATGATATGCACAGTTGAAGTCAAACTCAAGTTGATAAGACCCTAGTAATTACGTGTGCATGTAGCTTGAGCAGTTGCAGTTATTTTTTTAAAAAAAAATGAACCACGTATTTAGTTTGCATAGTTATAATTAACTTTATAAAAAAGACTAAACTAATTATGTGGTTTGCGTAGTTGTAATTCGTTTTTTTTCCTGACTATACTACAATATGCGTAGACGTAGTTAATCGGCCCTATTGGCTTGAGATTAACTTCAACTACGCTCAACGCGCGCATACTGTTGAAATCTTAGTGAGAGAACAAAACTACACACCCGATTTACGTAATCAACATTGTTAATTAAAGATTTTGACCGGTATATTTAGAAAGCTCGTATATATAATATTATATGAAATACTCATTATAATATAAAAAGTATTGCCAAAAGTATATTAAATTGTTATTTGTTATAAAGAATTGTTCTATATATATAAATCTGATATGAGATTATAATACACTTGGATGTATATATACTCGTTGCTTTTAATCACGATTCATAAGGACAGTTTATTTGTTTTGGACCAATGATAATTGAAAATGACAATCTTTTATGTTGTAATATTATAATATATTAAGTACAAAGTACAATTCAAATAAGAAATCTAGTTAGAATAATGTTTGGTTGCATGAACACTATTTAAAAATAGATTTACCTAATATATTTTTCTATTGTTTAAATATCACTTAATTTTATTTCAAACAACGAAGAATATTACAAGATATACTTATTGATTAATTGAAAATTTATGTTTGTTATGAATCATACCATCACCTTTTGACAAATATATTGAAAATGGTACGTTTTTGGTTGGGCTTCGCCTACGTCTGGATAGGGTATATATAGTAGTGAACCAATTAAGGGGATACGCTCCCAATACCAAAATTTTCATACATGTCTCCAGGAGGATTCAAACTCGAATCTCCGGGCTAGCACTTAAGGAGTCTAGCAAAACAACCACTAGACCAACTGAGTATTGGTATTTTTATTTTATTTTATTTATATTGTTTTAATGACGGAAAGATTTATCTCCCAACAAAGGTAGTCCAACCTACAACATCATTACAGATGAGAATACAAAGTTTGGGATCGTTAGTCGAGAATCCCAAATGGATCAAACGGTCAACAAAACAATTGATTTCTTTAAAAACATATATAATCTATAAAAAGGTGAAAATCCTACATGGAGTTGAATATGATTTTCTTAACCTCTCACGGGCAACTCCAAATACCTTTGAGTGTTTTAATGACACATAAATTGTCACCCTGTATTTCAATATTTTAAATTTGCAATCTAATAGTTTCTTGTAGGCCCATTTTAAGAGGATATGCTTCCGTCTTTTTATCACCGAATTAAAGTTATTTTTGTGTGTACGGAGGCTTATAACCTCTCCATTATTCTTTCAAATCACATACCTGTGTAAGTTACTCCCGAATCAAAATTAGATCCATCAAAATTGGTTTATGAATTTCAGACTTTGGTTTTTCCAATTACTCTTGCTGGCTTTCGTTTCGTACCATTGTTGTTTTTTGTGATGATATAATGTCATATTTTACCGATCGTGTATTTTGCCGAATCAAGATTAGATCCATCAATTTTTTTTTTTGCATTGAATCAACTGTCTTTTTCATCTCTCGTATATAAATGAGTGATTTCTAAACTAAATCATATAATTATAAATTTCTCCTATAATTTTCATCCTAATAAACTAGTAAATATAAATTAAATCAAATAATTATATAAGTTCCCTGTGTCTAACCTTTCTGCGAGAAGCAGTAAATTGTCTCGTTCATGCTAATTTCAAAACAAGCACCATGGGAAAGAAAACCCTACAGAATCCAAAAACCTAGAAGTCCAAGCTATGTACTCTTGCAACCCTAATTAATAGTTACTGCATATATATGCAAGTGTAATTGCATCAAACTCCTAGGTTGTTCCATTGTCTGTTGTATGTATCTCGTGATTTTGTGTTTCAATTTCCGGAGAGACTTGAATCTCCAAGTGCAATGGTGGTGTTGGAAGTTGGGGCTACTTCTTCCCACATTATTTAACTAAACATTCTCCTACCGAAGTAGCTTGCAAGAAAGAATGTTTGAATGCCTTCATTTGTCTCTTTCCATCCTAATAATCTGCACTTGTATTCTAATAAACTAATAATATTAATGTTCAATAATTTGAACATTTTTTTTGTTATAAATTTCTCCTATAAAAATATTTAAGGTTTGTTATCACATTTTATAAGGAATTACCGAATTAGTGATCTAATAATTTGAAAATATAAAAATATTTTTATATATATGCAGGACGGGACGGGATTAACCAGGATGAAAAGTTTTCATCTCGCGTCCCGTCCAAGAAATTTTTCACGGGATGGGATACACATTTTTTTTTCAAATCCCGCCGGGATCGTGACGGGACGAGATTCACCGGGATTTACGCCCACCCCTAGGTACATCTTGGTATGATAAATTTGTTTTACTTAAAGAATAAAAATTATTTCGTAATACGCTTGAGCTTCTACTATATATATATATTTTTTATTATGTTATAACGTATAGAATTAATTTGATAAGTTAAGAATAGAGTTTTTTTTTTATTTCTAATTAATGTCTTGGTGAAAATTTTAATTATGAATATTAATTTTAAAAATACAAGTGAAATAAATATTTTTTTGTTGAATTATATTTATTAAAATAAATTTTTTTGGTAGGATATTAAAAAGGATTGAGCTTCATTGAAAAAAAACCAATACACTTCCTACTTAATAGCTTTGTTCCCCATTTTTCCATCAACCATTAAAATACTAATTTATGTTACTTAGTGGGTTAGAGGGTGACCCACTCATAGGGTCACCAAATCAATGTCCTTGCACCACCCTTTAACCCTTTAACCCTATAACTTTTTTTGTTGGAGACCATTTTACAATAAAGTGGGACTAAAGGGGGCACATAGCTCCCCTTATTGGAGATGGCCTAATAATATTAATGTTCAACTTCCCGAGAGAAGTGAAATAAAGAAAGGGTTACTCTTTGGACCATAACACTATCCTTTGTCGAATGTATTTGTTAGTGTACATTGGACTGAATATTTGAGTTTATTTTTATTGCTTTATTCTTTTATATTTATTTATCAATGAAATAAACAAGACTTTACAAATCTTTTTATGAGAGCCTATGATCCCAAAGCACCCGCACGTTTCCGTCTAAATAAACCCTAAATCACAAACCTCGCGGTAGTGATGGTGGCAGCGGCTACCACGCCAACCTACAAGAACCCTAAAGCCAATCTAACATTGTTTTGTTATTGCCAGCCTAACGAAACAAAGTCCTAAAGAACGGAGGAGGGTTCATTAAGTCCTCACTTCATCCCTTCGTATCAACTCCCTAAGACGCTAATCTACCTATGTTCTAGGGCCCAAATTAAAATAGCGTCCTAGGGCCCAAAACCTACCTAGAGCGCTAATCTACATACATCATAGGGCTTAAAACTAGGACGCTAATCAATATACGTCTTAGGTGTAACACCTCAAATTCTCAAAACTCGGGGCGCTACGGGTTATGATCTCACAATGAGTCGTCCTGACTCTAGTCTGACAACAATTTCACCGGATCTTACAACAAGACACAAACAAAGGAAAACCAAATAAATCTGAAAACGCAATAATGCCATGATCTCTATGAAAGACTTTCAGCCACACACTACATAAGGACGATAATCTCAATGACAACAAATGCAAAAGAAGAAGACTAAAATAATAATAAACCCAAATCCCGTCCTACAACGTACGTGGAACCCGGTTGAACACTCCCGTCCGAATCACTTTGTAGCTACCCTATCTTGCAATACATCTAACAACATATAATAAAACTGTTAGCTAAAAGATTAAATATCGGGAGTACTAAAATAACACAAACACACATTAATACATAAATTAAAATACACAACTTTCCTGCACAAAAGTCTGATTATTATATGATATTTAAGTGATTCACTTCTAATTCAACTTATGCTTGTGGCACGAGGAGTCCCTTGACTCTCGCCTCCGTTCCCCGCTTACCAACATGAGTGGTTCGATGCATATCGCCGTATACCATGTCTGGACTAGTTGCGGAGAACCTCCTAGACTCGTATTAGAGCTGGACATTGATGTCAAGACTTGCTATACAAACACTTGAGTCTTAATTAAATAATAGCATCGTCCTACTCAAGTTATAATTAGAAGACATACAAATCACACACCACTATTATAGTCCACACACATATGCAGAAAGCTAGCTAAGCCCAAAGGACTTGCCTGAATCGAATCAAAGTCCCATTAACTATAATACTTGATCCCGTAAGAGTACGATCTCAACTGCCTAGTTATAAAAGGAAACTTGGATCAATATGACATATTTGACAACTAGAAATTTTCAACTTCTAGGTTAACAATGACTATCTGAGAAAATATACTAAAGTGTCCCTTTTTTCTAAAAAGACGATTTTACCCATGGTGATCCGGAAAACACTAAAGGCTTTATGAATGTTCATAAACCTCTACTAAGATCCAACAACATGATGTCAAACTCCAGAAGAATGCTAATCTTCAAGATTCACACAAAAACCAAAAAATTATCTCCAAGAACACTAAAACTCCATACATAGCCAACTTTCCCATGTCTTTACAAACTAAGCTCGTACCTTACTTCATGACATCATAAGTCTAAATCCAACCGTTGGATCGATCCCAAAATTTGTCATGATGAACTGTAATATATATGCTATAACCTATCAAAAATTTATGTCCATCAGAAATGTCTAACAAATTCATAATCGGATCCAAAAACTGCATCAACCAACAATTTTCCTACACTTAGAATCTTTTCAGTATTTCTAGAAAAACTGCTTACAGTCTCAACTTAGGAATATCATAACTCCTAAATCACTCACTATATTCTTATCAAGTTTTGATAAATTCTACAATAATATCTCAACTACAACATATCAAAATTTCAATAAAAAAAGGATGAGTCTAACATACCTAGATCTAGCTCCAAAGTTGGATGCTCGTCACTTTGCAAACTCTGAAAAAATTACGCTACCGCGGGAAAAAGGTAGGCGTGACCGCGGGAAGAGCATGCGTGACCGCGAAATGAACGGGCGCGACTACGGGGTGTGAAGATTGGGGCAGTTGTTTTGCGGGAATGAAGGTGAGCGGGATGCTTCTAGTTGGTTGTTACGCGAAAAGAAGAAAGGATACCTTCCGTATTGCTCACATACCCGATTGAAGGAGATGAGGCGACCTTCTCTAGTCTTACTATTGTTGCGTGAAGAAGGAAGGATGAGAGATCAAAGACTGCTCCTGTTTGATGGGTAAGTAATAGAAGAAAGGAAGAGATTTGTTACATGTTGCGCCTGAAGAAGAAGAAGAGGAACCCTTTGTTCGATGTTCCTATGCATGAACGCTGTTGTTGTTGCTTCTGCGCAAGGGAAGGCACAATGGATTAAGTCCTTGGCTTAGTTGTTGTTCGTCCGGAGATGAAATGTAGAGGATGAAGGGAAGGGAGGAAGAATGGAAGCGTACGTGAAAAAAAAAAGAAGAGGGTGACTGCTTGAATAGGAGGGAGTATAGGCTAGAGTTTGTTAAGATGAGGAGACAATTATGTGTTTAAGGGAAAGAAGGATATTAATTGTGTGTATGCACGGAAGGAAAGAATCGAGATTGTTAAGAAAGATATGAGGCGAGATGTGCTTCCATGCGCGACCGCGGCCGTAGCCAGCGACGGTTCCTTCTTGGGCCTAGTTGGCATGCTTCAGCTTCTTTATGGGCCGGAGCAAGAATTTGGCCCAACTTTTTTGTAATGGATTAAAAAGGAAGTGAGGTAAGGTTGAATTGGATCAAGAAGTTAGATAGAGATCCAAAAGTTTGCAAATTTGGGTCGGATCTCCGGAATAAAATTTCGGTTGTTACATCAGTTTCTCCTAAAAATAAGTTTTGTCCCGAAACTTAAATTAATCTAAAGGTCGTCTCGAGTTTAAAACTGAGGTATATCGACCGCAATCCTTAAAGACGCTATCCTTTCTCATTCCACACAAATCAATGCACATAATCTAACATACCAAAACATGAAACAATTAACTATATAACACCCAAGCATGAAAGCAACCGAGCAGTCAAATGATATTACACAGATACATATCCGAGAACTAACCCGCCGGTCCTAAGGTTGCAACTAACTTTGCATAAACCTCAGCACAATTACTCTTAAAGCTATCATCCGTCCCCCACGTAGCCTCACTGGCTTCCTGTCTAGACCACTGAATTTGTAGCATCGGTATGTCCTTAGATCGTAAGCGTCTAGTACTCCGCTCTAGGATGGATACCGGATACAGGTATGATCCGGATCAACTATCAAACCCTCATAGCTGATAACATGCCTCAGATCCGGTATATACTCTCTCAACTAAGACACATGAAAGACTGGGTGGACACCCTCTAGTGCGGGTGGAAGCACTAGTCGGTATGCAACCTCTCCGACCGCTCTAAAATCTCAAATGGTCCGACATATCGGGGACTCAACTTCCCTTTAATGCCGAAATGTCGGACGTCTTGCGTCGGTGAATCTCTAGACCAAACATAGGCACCCACTCTAAATTCTAGAGGTTTGCGCCTCTTGTCGGCGTATGATTTTTGTCGACTCTTCTTCCAACATACGCTCCCGAATCAAAGCTACTCGAACGATGTCGTCTTGTGTCTACTATAAGGCTACTCCACTTGCTCTCCCAAGCTCATCCTAACATAGTGGTGTATGTCATGTCCGCCTATACAACGCCTCATAAGGAGTGATCCCAAAAGACGCATGCCAACTATTATTATACAAAAACTCCACTAAGGGAAGATGATTTGGCCACACATGTCCCCAATCCAACACACAAACTCGTAACATATCCTCTAACATCTAGATGGTCCTCTCAAACTGATCGTCAGTCTGAGGATGATATGTTGTAGTAAAATGGAGACTCGTCCCCAATGTCGTATGCACATGCTTCCAAAATCTCGAGGTAAACCATCTCGATCTGAAAAGATGGTCCTCGGCACCCCATGGAGTCTCACTATATGTCTAGTGAACTCCTCGGCTAAGCGACTCACCGTTCACGTCTCCTTAATAGGAAGCGGTCTTCGTCAGTCAATCTACTATCACCCAGATAGCTTCAAAACTCTTGCTAGGCCATAACCCAGTTACAAAGTCCATAGAGATGTCCTCCCACTTCCAATGCGGAACTGGTAGTGCGTGGAGCTCTCCTCCGGCCATGCGATGCTTGATCTTGACCTACTAGTAGATCGCACACTGAGTTACATACCTAGCTACACGGGGATTCAAATCACCCACCAAAAGGAACCTCTCACGTCCTTATACATCTTGCTAGCACTAGGGTGTACCGAGTAAGGTGAGAGACTCTCCCAATATCCTCTATATCAACTCACTATCGGACGACATACATATACGCTCATGGCGTCTTATCACTCCATCGGCACCTATAGCAAATTGTGGCGCTTTACCTTAAGACATTTTGTCTCGGATCCTGGTCAATGTCGGGCAGCTCTCCTGCTTTTGTAGGATCTCTCCCAACAAGTCAGGTAGTAACTCCAAAGTGGACAAGTAACTGCTCGTATCCGGAAACTAGATCTCAACCTCCAGCCAGCCTAGATCCCTTTGTAGCTAAGGTTGTGTAGTCAAACGAGCTATCGTATTCTATTGAAGTGTCTTCCGGCAAAGAGCATTGTCGACTACATTCGCCTTCCCCGAGTGACATAGGATCTCATGGTCAAAGTCCTTGATCAACTTCAACCATCTCCTTTGGCGGTATTCAATTCCCGCTAGGTGAATATGTATTTCAAATTCTTATGGTCTGTAAAGATCTGACACGTCGTCTCATAAAGATAGTGATCCCAAATCTTAAGGGCATGAACCACTACTGCTAACTCTAAGTCATGAGTCGGGTAGTTCTCCTCATACGTCTTTAGTTGTCGATACGCGTATGCAATGACCTTACCTCTCTACATCAAGACACATCCCAAGCCCAGCTTATTTTATGGAAGCTAACTACCAGCCTACAAAAGGAATTTGCTAGTTACTTGATTCCAAGAACAAGAATGGTTATTCATCAATTTTCATTGCAAAGAAATCTTTGGAAAGGATTATTGCTCCTCAACCCATCACAAAGAAATAATCTGCTTATATGAATTAATTATTTATTGTGGCTTGATTAATAATGACACAAACTTTGAAATTAAAAGGTGTTGATAATTAAAGTTGTTTATTTCTTATTGTAAAATTTCCTTCATTTGAGTAACTAATATTGGAGAAATGGGTGCCATGAAATGACCAACAATTTTCGTGATTGTGATACCTACATAAAGCTTCAACCATCCACTAATCCCGCTCTATCTCAAAACTGTACAAACTAAAAGGACAACACGATAACTTAGTGATAGTTTTCATGGGTTGTGAATTTTGAGTTACATCATTTTCCGTTTTTGCCTTCGCCTTTGATTTGTAACTTCCGTTGTTCTCACATGACAACCATATCCTCCAAATCGTTTTTCGGTGCTTAGCAAAGAACGCTTTATCGTTAATATCATGTTGTAAGATGTACCTCTTGATTGCAAATGAGGAAGCATAGACATCCGATCCGGCCACTGGTTGGTTGGGTAAAAAAAAGTTGTGAAATCGAGATAAGTTTGTACTCCGAGGCTTTGATCACCATCATCCGAATCCATTTTTAATAGGTCTTTTTGTACTTACCAACACAGTGTGCCTTCGAAATTGTGTGTTACACCAATTACTTACAACACCATTTATAGAATACGGGATTTTTAAATAACTACCCTTGTGCGCATTACGAAATGCACAATACCGTATCCAATCCCGATATTTTTTTCCCGTTACAATAACAAACCCGGGATTTGTTGAGGTTTTGAAATTACTTTCGTACGCTTTAAAAGGCGCATGCCTTGTGCGCGTTTTGATGTTCATCCGTTGGTGCGCCTAATGATATGCATGCTTTCACGCTTTGTGATTGTGATATACTTTATTTCGTGCGGCTTTAAAGACGCATGATATTTTGTCGTGTCTCAACAATTTTTTGACAAATATTTAACTTTTGTGTTTAAAAAAACCCTTGAACACCAAAACTTGCATCTCATCAAAATTCCATCCTTGACTTGGAAAAGAGGCGGCAAGAAGTTTCTTTATTGAAAAAAAATATATTTCTGTATATACTATTGCATAACTTTTAATTAAACACTTTCTTCGTTAGACAATTCAATTCCAATTTGATCATTGTAATTTTATTGCAATATATCCATTTTATTCCATTTTGAAGATATTATTTTATACATACAAAATTACAAACAGTTAGAACGTGTATGACATGAGTGTTTGAAGTAAACATATAACGTTTAATATCGAGAATAGTTCTGTTTGGATATGATATGTTCAATGAAGATCTTTTTCTAGCGTCATCATATCATACCGTATGAACAAATCTGGTTTTTGTCTTCATCTGTTATAACATTGGTTAGAATAGTGTCAACGTCTCTACCGGCTACTGCAATCAATAATAAACGTATTTGCAACTCGTGAATTCAGGAAAAACGCTCTATTTTGAAATGGAACGAGATAAGACATGTAACAGGTCCAAAATTTACAGGCTCAGCCACTGTATCTCTGAGAATCTGATGAGATGAATACAAACATGAAAAATGGGTCTGTGTGCGTGGCCGGCGTGTTTGTGTTCATACGGCCAATCCTGTGTTTTAGCACTTTTAATTTACAATTAACAGTTAAAGTCAGATCTGTCTTCTTTAAACTAAAGGCATAAATCATGCTTTTGAGTGTTAACCCGCATTCCCAGAAATTCTTAAAGATTAGATCGTTGATCCCCATCAAAACCTGCAGAATATGCTCTGCATTAAATCCAAGAAAACCCCACTTGCCCTTTCACAGTCTCACTGATAAGTGTTTCATCATCTCGTGCTGGACATTCAAAATTGAAATAAATAGTGAAATTGGTCTTCAGCAGTCAATCTATTTGTATTTCTAAAAATACCCAAAGCCCCAAATTCCCCGATCTTTCTCTTAGGGAAAAAAAAAAACTTTACCAATTTGAATTTTCAGACCCAATAGTCCGACCGGAAAAACCAGATCAAGAAAGAGGGATGAGGATGCAACAGGTGATCAAAGCAGGGAGTAGACCACCATGGGTGGGATTAGCAGCGGCTGTTTGGGTTCAATTCGGAGCTGGCAACGGCTACACATTCCCTCTCTACTCAGATACTTTGAAATCGGTGATGGGTTTCAATCAGCAACAGCTCACGATTTTGGGTGTGGCTAATGATATTGGGGAGAATGTCGGAATTCTCCCTGGCATTGCTTGTAACAAGTTTCCGCCATGGATGGTCCTCTTTGTTGGCGCTCTCTGTTGCTTTCTAGGTTATGGTGTTATCTGGCTTGCTGTAACCCAGACTGTACAGAACATGCCTTATTGGCTGGTATTAATTTCTCATCCTTATCTTCAAATCCCTTGTTTCTTCAATTCTTGTGGTAACCTGTTTGTAAAAATAATGATTGTCTTGTTGGAACTGTGTTGTTAGTGGTGATAGTGTTCAATCTTTCATCTTCTTGGTTGCCGGTTTCAGTGATCATTGCTTAGGCTCAACTGACTGCCTTGGGCTGTTCCCTTATGGTAGCTTGTGTTTGTTTACTGATAATGCTAAGTGATTAAGCCCATCCGTAGAACCCACGTCTAATGTCCTATTGGATGACAGTTTTCAACCCCTAATTGAACCAGTTAGTGTTGGCACTTTGTGTTGTTTTCTGTGGTATGGTCCATGACTTCCCTTCTTCAGAATTCAGACCACTTTCTTCTGCAGTTCTTCTTTCGTTTTGAGGTTTAGTGTTCTTGTTTCTGGCAATAAATTGGATTGCTATGTTACTATGAAATGTAATATCACTGGTGTTTTGGGACTGAAATGTAATGCCACTGTATTTGGAGATGAACTGAAGGGTTGTTGACATTGTTTTGAGTTATTTGGTATTGTTGAAAGTTTTGAACGTCCCTTAGTTTGGTTCTTACATTTTTGGTTACCAAAATTCGTTTTTCCTTAGCTCCGATCGTGATTGGTGTTTCTCGGCATGCCTTCTTTCCTCAAATGGATTGAACTTGAAAATTGCACTGTGATCATTAGTTAGTTTATTGCTTCTGGCTGATATGCTCGTCGTCATCCATTGACATGTGTTGTCTACCCGGATCATAAACTTAAAGCAATTATCATTCTACATTGGTTCATCATGCTTAATTGTTCTTGAATTATTTGGCTTTTTATTTACTTGTTTGGTGGTTATAGATTATGGGGATGAAATGAAGATTATAGGATTATGGAATGAAATTGAGGGATTTTCTTCATCATCATGTACATAGATTATAGGAATTATGGGGATGAAATTAACATTTTACCTTAATCCATTGTATGACCAAACGAGACCTTGAGCATATTAAATTCTTGTATATCAAGTGTGTGTCATTGTTCCTTAAGTTTTAACCGAGTTAAAAATGCAAGTTGTTTCTCCTGTTTATGCTCTCAGTATAACCTTTAATTAGATTTCTAATGGCTATTCAGCATTGTCTAATTTAGAGAGAACTGTTTCCGCTGAACGGTGCCTGCATAGTTGAATAACATACCCAATATTGAAGTTGCAACCACTTTTCTTTTCACGATTTCTGAGGCTTTTATAGAGGTTGCAACTTATATACACAAATAAAGAGATACACACAGCTATGTTTCACTTACCTGATGCAGTGTGTGCTTTTATTTGAGGCATAGGGTCTATATGTTTATGCTGTGCCCTTCCTTCTTAGGAAGCATAAGCTGATTGGAAACCCAGACATGGTTATATCATCTCCTACATTCGTCGTGATTGAAATCCTTTGATAAATCAAAAAGTGGTGACTTATGGAGTTATGGTCTGTTTGGATCTCATGCTGATATGGTGTACTTTTTTAATGCACAAATCCCTAGTAACATTTATCTTTTTGAAACTCTTCTTAAGCAATGTAGGGGAACTGTTGCAGGCATCCAAACAGATTTTATCTTTGTCATGCTGATATAGTCTGTTTGGATGTCATGCTGATATGTTGCACTTACCTGATGCAGTGTGTGCTTTTAACTTATAACCTTAACAACATGACATCCAAACAGATTTTCAGACGCATTCTACACAACATGTGAAGTATCCTTAAATAATACTTGAACAAAAGCTCCTCTGCACATGTTGGAACCTTATTAAAAGTTTTCCTTCCAAAATTTATTTCCTTTATTAAATGGATTAAATTTTTAATAAATATTTTCTTGCCATAAGTGTATCACCTTCATTATATTTGATTGACTTATAATTTATTTGATGTTTTACTTTGCATTGATCATATTAATTTATTTTTAATTTATAACTGTAATGATAATCCAATCCCCCCTTTACTAAGTTTCTCATTTATATGGTTTTCAGTACCAATTTAAATAGTACCTGTGCAAGGCACTTCAACTAATCCAAATTATATTTGATTATTTTAACTAAACATTTTAATGTACTGAATAAACAGTGATAAGGAAAGTTTATCTTTGTGAAACTCTTCTTAAGCAATGTAGCAACGCCGATATGTGAATGAATGAATGGATGAATAAAAATATTTTATATTTATTTCACCTAATTTACTCTATACTTCTTACTGACCTCACTGAATTCAATGGTATGGCAGCTGTGGATAGCTCTTGTTATTGCAACTAATAGCAATGCATGGTTTGGAACCGCCATTCTTGTGACCAACATGAGAAACTTTCCTTTGAGTAGGGGAACTGTTGCAGGCATTCTCAAGGGCTATTCCGGCATCAGTGCAGCAGTTTTTACTGAAATATACAGCTTGCTGTTTAATAGTTCAGCTTCAAAGCTCTTACTCTTTCTCAGTATCGGGATTCCCATTATATGTCTAGTGATGATGTATTTTATTCGGCCTTGTACACCCGCATCTGGGGAAGACTCAGCTGAGCATGGACATTTCCTGTTCAGTCAAGGGATGATCATCTTCCTAGGCATTTATCTTCTCACAACTACGGTGCTTGATGATTTGTATTCTCTAAGTGATGCTCTTGCATACACACTTATTGCTATAATGGTTGTCATCATGTTGTCGCCCCTTGCGATACCCATTAAAATGACGCTATTCCCTTCCGCTTCAAGAAAGCCTCAGGGTCCCAATGGTTCCTCAGACCAGTCAGATGGAGGACTAGGTGAAGCTGATCAGACACAACCGCTGATGACACCATCTTCATCAGAGCAGTATATTGGAAACCCAGATGATTTAGATGAATATACTGACGTGGAAACACTTCTAGCAATTGGAGAGGGAGCAGTGAAGAAGAAGAAGAAACCAAGGAGAGGGGATGACTTCAGATTTCTTGAGGCACTTATTAAGGCTGATTTCTGGCTTCTGTGGGTTGTTTATTTTGTTGGCGTAGGTACTGGAGTTACTGTTCTCAACAATTTGGCCCAGATAGGTAATGCACAGGGGGTTGATGACACAACTATACTGTTGTCCCTATTCGCCTTTGGCAACTTTCTCGGTCGTTTGAGTGGTGGTGCTGTTTCTGAACATTTCGTGAGGTATTAATGTTGTCTAATCTCAGTTGTGATTTTCATCTTTTTTCCTCACAATTTTCTTGTATATGGAAGGCCTTCTTTCCTTGTTACTTGTTTTTAATCATCAAGCACTCTTATTCTTCTTTCTGCTCAAATGAAATCTATTGGGATCGTTTAGTACAATTACAGGAGGAAGTATTGATTTTGAAATGAAGAATCTGAATGAGTGATTCCTTTTGATGTTAATTCGTGTATTCCATTTCAGGTCAAAGTCACTTCCACGGACTGTTTGGATGACAGTAACTCAAGCTCTTATGATAATAATTTTCCTCCTCTACGCGTCAGCTCTGACCGGCACACTGTATCCTGCTACCTTACTTCTTGGAATCTGCTACGGGGTTCAGTTTGTCATAATGATTCCAACTGTCTCAGAACTATTTGGGCTGAAGAACTTTGGTGTGTTTTACAACTTCATGCAAATAGGAAATCCTGTTGGCGCTCTCCTCTTCTCGGGCTGGCTTGCAGGTACTGTATACGACATAGAAGCAGCCAAACAAGGAGGATCCTCATGCTCGGGGGCCAGCTGCTTCAGGCTTACTTTCCTGATTCTTGCTGGTGTTTGTGGCTTTGGAAGCCTCTTAGGCATTTTCCTCACTATTCGAATTAGACCTGTCTACCAGATGCTCTATTCCGGTGGCTCTTTCCGTGTGCCTCCAAGCAGTAGCACTTCTACTCACTGATGTGACTAATGCCATAGAAGGTGCAGATTCAGGTATGGTTTTTGCTACTAAGCTGTTAGCCTGTTTCTTAGTGATAGAAAGAGAAGCATGATGGGTTTAAGTAGGTACGCTGTGATCTGCCACCGGGTTCTGAGATCTGTCGAATATCAAGTGAAGCGAAAACTCTAGGGGTTTCGAATAAAGCTGTTGTATGTTGTTTGGATATACATGTATTGTTATGTGAAGGTCTGCTATGTACTGGTAATATGTTGTTTAAGTATCACAAAATTCTCACAGGGGTCTAGAATCCCATATGTACACACATTTTGTTGCCCTTTATTAATACAAGGAGGCCCTATTGTTCTGTGTAACCTGTGGATGTTACTTTTCGCCTTGTTAATACTTATTTGCCATGTACTTTTGCAGCCATGATACATCTAGGGTTTAGGTTGAGAACCACACAAATGTTGGTGGGAGAACTAAAATAATAAAGATCATAAATATGAAATCAAATATAAACTAACCGAATATAACTACAATATTATCTCTAATATCCTAATATTGTCCTAGATTTGTTATTCGTCTCGATTCGATTCATTTAGTTAAGTGAATAAGCTCAAGCTGAGCCGGTTGAACCGAGTGAAGTAGCTAGGTTCATGTAACAACACTGTAGTGCTCAGCCCGTTGGACCTGACTAATGCCACAAACATTCAAATCAGTGCATACAAACTTACAAATCCATGAAGAGGCAATCCCAGATATCTCTTAAATAAGAACTCAACAACAAAGTCGATCCCAGGTGGAAGAACACTAAAAAAACTCATCTCTCACCATCATACATAAGCAGAAGAAGAAATTATAAGTCAGAAGGCAACAGTTCTATGTAGGATTGAGATCTTGGAACATAGCATCCCACCTTCTTTCTTCAACTGCTGGTGACCAATACCCACCATCATCCTCCTCGTTTAATTGCCCCTTATACTGGTTCAAAGAGAAGCTGACCATAGGATGAGTCAGCATCATCATCCTCTCTTCCTGCTTCCTTGCCACCATGATCTTCTTCCTGTTCTTGCTCAACACAGATCTCTTCCACTTTGATCCAGGATTTTTTGCAGGCTTAGAGAGGACAACCAAAGCTCGATCCTCTCGACGAACAAGGGTCCTAAAGTAGCTGCCCAGTCTCTTCTTGGTCTTCTTGATTGCAATCACGAGCTTTGAGATTGGATAGTTGCTCCCAGGTTTCTCCTTCCTGCAAACCTTCAAGATCTCGAGCCTGTGCTTGGCTATGGATATTCCCATGCTTTGGAGAAACTCGTGGTTGAAATAAGCAATGTCTTCTTCTTCAAGCTCATTGCGTGCAAAGGCTAAGCTATAGTCGTATACAAGGGAGGGATCAAGGGATGTCTTTGACAGCCATGAAAACCAGTCCATCATCTTGAGACTTTTCTTTGTGTGCTACCTTGTACAGTGTGAATGAGTGGTGAAGATAAAAGTTAATGTAGAAGGTGCAATTGCAAGTAAAGAATACTTCCTGGCCCATCCCTCCAAATTTATGTGACATACGACAATTTTGTATAAATACCCTCAATGTAGAAGTATTTGCGAAAAATAGCCTCAACTTCTAAATTTGTAAACACAACTCAAACTATACGGCGTGGTCACCCAAGACGAGGTGTTTTTTTATCGTTCATCTCGAGATTGATCATGGTGTCGTTCATAAATTCACTCTGACTTAACTATTCAGGCTCAATATATCATTTACGAGATTTCATCTAAAACTAATTGACAACACGATAATATACTGTCGAATCGAGAGTAGTGAAGTTTAAGATGCATGCCCTTTAGCTATATGATGACCATCAATCACGGCCATGTAAAAACAGGAGATTGTATTTATGCTTTTGCGAGTTGCGACCCACTTTCCAGTAACTTACATTTGCCTTTGTTTAGCGATTTGGGCCCAAAGGTTTGGTAATATTATAGTAGTTACCCCCTTTGAAACCTATACAACAGTGGGAAATTGAATATTAAAAATAAGAAGTGGAGTAAAGAGTCATTATTGTTCGTTCTTCTGATGTAAAAAAGGAAAGAGTGGTGTTATAATTTGGTACATAGTGGAAGAAGTGATGATTATTTGCGAGCCTAAGAAAATGAAATAAAAAAGAGTAATGTCGGGAAATTATTGTGCATGCATGAATGATGGAACCCCAAACACTTCACATGCATGTGTTACTCCTAAGGCTCATTCCATCCCATCCCACTATCTACCATACCATCTTTATTTTGCCTTACCGACTTATAAATAACCCAGTTTTATAAAAAGAAAGATAAAAGTTATATTTTTATTTCTTTGAAAATTGCGGTTGGTACCCCAATCGTTTGGTGTATTCCGAAATTTTATCCAACACTTTTTTACAGTTCGGTTGGTACCCTTGTGTTTTTTACGATTGCGAAATTTGCCCTATTCCGTCCAAAACTGTAACAATCGTTAGCCTCTCTGGTAGGGTAAAAAAAAGGAAAAAGCTATGCTCTTCTTCCGTCGAATGTATGAAAGCAGTCTTCTCCTCTCAAACTGAATCACTCAATGTGGAGATATGATTGTTTCAGGCACAGGCAAACAATCAATTCATTCTCATTTCTAGGCATCTACTTCTGACACTATGGTGGTTAACATATGATAATAGCCACATCATTTCTAGGCATATACTTTTCTAGGAACTTCAGTAGAAGAAAGCTCTACTGACTAGAGGATGGTGAGGGGTTACGGTGCTCTTGATAAGTTTGATAACTAGAAGGGAATCTGTTTCAAGCTTGAGACCATGAACCAGAACCCAAAGCCCGGCCATGGAGAAGGAACATATTCCAAGGTCGACACCAAAACTCTCACTCAATCTCCTGCTTTATTTCTAATCACACCCGCATCACTAATAAAGTCGTCTTTCCTCTTAGCTCTATTCGTGTTCACCTTAACGAACTCAGCCGGAGGTGGGCTCCAAGCTACGTTGATCGTACTCTTCCTCACTCTTCTATTGTTCCCGCTTCTCCGGTTCCAGATTTGGGTATACTCTTTGACTTTCACCTGGATGGCCCAGCCTCTGTTACCTTCAATGATGTTGTTATTGAAGGTAGCATCGTTTCTCCACTTTGAAGTCCATCAAATACCAACTGCAAAGAACTCACTCCACAAATAATCATCACTAAAATAAGCAGTGGAAGAGATATCACCTCTCAACCAAGCGGGGAACTGCAGGGAGAAGAAGTCCTCTACGTAAGCTCGAACATGCATGACTCGCCACATGGACATGGTGCGGTGACAATCTCTAAATAAACGAAGAAGTGATTCCGTAATAGTGTTGTAGTGAATACAATCCTCCGTCCGGCTGATATGTCGTCTCTTACGCTCCTCATTACTTAGCACAACACCCTTCAATAGCTTTCAAACAAAAACCTTCACACGCTCTTGAACTCTCAGCTTCCAAACGAGCTTGAAAATGCCGCCTTCGGTGAGCTGAAGATCGTCGGCACTAGTAAGGCATTTGTACGCAGATGAAACCAAATACTTGCCGTCTTGAGTGTAACTCCAACCAATCTCGTCTTTGAGTATAGGGGTGGTAGATTGTGAATCGTCACTGGGCACCACGATGAAGGGCTTAACCGCAACAAGAGTAAGCAAAGTTGTCATAGGCAGCAACCCCTCCAAACATTCTCAGTCCCAAACGTGATCCTCAGTCCAGAAGTTGTTCACCTTTCTATGTAGATTAGATGGGTTGATCAGGAGAAGAGAAAGGTTGCTCGAAGGTGAATCACCTAACCAAGAATCAGTCCAGAAGCTTATGGAGCTGTCATCACCAAGTATCCATCTAGCACCCTTCGATATAACATGATTAAACCTCTATTGATACCTTTCCAAATGTGTGAGTACATCGGTCGAGCTCTCTTGTTACTTGCGAGATACTTGTTCTCAAGGACATTGGTCCATAGAGTGTCACTACTCTTCAAAAATCTCCAGGCCACTTGCCAAGCATGGCTAAATTGGTCTCGTACAAACTCCGAATACCTAGACCCCCTTTCTCTTTCGGTAGGCAAATATCACCCCACTTAACGGTGTGCATCTTCCTACGTCCCTCCAAGTGCCCCCAAACAAAATTCAGGCCAATTTTGTCAAACCCATCACAAACGCTCATCGGGAGCGTAAGAGTGGACATAGAGTATATAGGGAGAGAGGTAAGGACGACTTTGTTGAGGGTAACCCGACCCGCAAAATTAAGGGACCTACTTCTCCAACCATTCAACTTTTGATTAATCCGGTCCAACAAGCTAGAGAAGGTGGACTTGGAAACTCTCCCTTGGAGAAGAGGAACACCAAGATAATTTCCAAGATTTTTAGTGACCTCCACCCCACTAAGTCTCTCGATGCTAGAACAAAAGTCTCTTGAGACGTTTGGGGAGACAAAAATTTTTGTCTTCTGGATACTAACTTTCTGGCCCGACGTTTTACAGAAAATATCAATACACCTCATAATGACCCGGATTTGGGCCAAAGAAGCTTCCACAAAGAGAGTGATGTCATCTGCAAAAAAGAGGTGAGAAAGCGGAGGACCTCCATGAGATAGCGTAATAGGCTTCCAATCACCATTCTCCACGGATTCTAGAATGAGATGACTAAGCCTCTCAACACACATAACAAAGAGGTATGGGGAAATCGGGTCACCCTGTCTGATACCTCTTTCTGGGACAAACTACTCGGTCACTTCACCATTCCAAATGACTTGCATTCTAGCGGTGGACACACACTCCTGGGTCATCCTTCCCCAAGCCGGGGGTAAACCAGCTTCAAGGATAGTATTTTCAATGAAACCCCACCTCATCAATCATACGTCTTTTCAAGATCAAGCTTTAGAATCATCCATTGCTTACCAGATTTCTTCTTCCTCATAGGGTGAACCACTTCTTACATGGGGACGATATTATCTTGGTTCAGACGACCCGGAATGAAGCTTCCCTGAGTAGACCCTACAAGGTTACCAATGATACTTTGCATTCTTCTGACAAGTACCTTAGTAATGATCTTGTAAATAAAATTGCATAAGGCAATCGGTTTGAAATGACTGATAAACTCCGGTTTCCCTACTTTGGTAATAAGGGAAATAAGAGTATCATTACTCCCCGAGTAAAGTTGATGACTATCAAAGAACCGGGAAACCTCATCCTTTATCGATCTCTCAACAACATTTCTGGAAGAAAGCGGGTTGAAAGCCATTGATTTCGGGGGCTTTATAAGCTCCCATACTCTTGACAGCCTGCCACACTTCCTCCATCTCTACCGGTTCTCTAAATATTAACCCACTCAACATCGTCAATAATCGGGAACTCAAGAGTATCCAGATGGCACGGGGGCAATAAGTGGGGGTCCGCCAGACAATAAAGGTCCCTGAAGTAACCAACTACATGTTGCTCTAGTCTCAGCTAATCTTCCACCAAGCCTTCCCCATCTACCTCCAAACCCATCACTCTATTACGATACCTCATAATAACAATAGAGGTATGGAAAAACTTGGTACTCCGGTCCCCATGTTCAAGCCATTGCTCACGTGACTTCTGGAACCAAATAGTCTCCTCCTGCTCCAATATGCTCTCTAACTCGGCTTTCAAATTCATTTCTTCCTTCAAGAGACGAGCAGAACTACCCCGACTTATTCTCTTATGAATCTTAGCTAGCTTGGATTCGGCTTCGTGTTTCATGCGAAAGACATTACCAAAGACAAATTTGTTCCAAACAATAAGAGAAGACTTAATATTCGGAATAGCCTTACTTACCTCCGGGTTATTGAACCAGCACAATTCCACCATAGGATGGAAATCACCGTGGTTGATCCAAGAAGCCTCGAACCTGAAGGGTCTTCTCTCTCTCCCACAAGGTAAAACAGAATCCAAAGATATCAGAATCGGTGAATGATCAGAGGAGAACCGAGCAAGGTGTCTAACTTGAGCATTAGGCCACTTCATCCAACCTTACTGGTTCATAAAGACTCTATCAAGTCTTTTGAACACTTTCCTTCTAGTCGATTTACCATTATCTCATGTGAAATCCGCTCTTGTATACCCAAGATCAATCAGACCATGGACCATGATAAGATCATAAAAGACCGTTGAGTCATCACGAAGACTTCCAGAGCCACCGACTCTCTCATGGAGAAAACAAATGCAGTTGAAATCTCCTCCCACAATAAGAGGCTTTGAATCAGAAGCTAGTTCAATATCTAGGGCATTCCAGAAATCCCGGCATCTGCTAACATCCGGAGATGCGTAAACAATAATAAGTCTGTATGAACTACTGCCCTAAGTAATTCTGGCATGAATATAGCATTTATGACTGCTGGCAATGCTAAGGTGGACCTTATCACTCTTCCACAAAATCCAAACTTCTCCTTCAAAACCTACGACTTCAACATGAAAACATCCAGAAAAGCTCAACCGATCACAAATAGCATGCGCTCTAGCTCCAGAGTTCGGGGGCTCAAAGATACCAAGGATATCAACCTTATGATGATTACACAGGTACTACATGGATCTACTGAACCCGCTCTTGTAAGCTCCGAAAACGTTCCAAATAACACAAAGAAAAAAAGAACCAAGAACAGGAAAGGCTACTAATCCAGCTTCTTAACCTCCGCACCTATCATTGTACCTTGACTATCTACTATAACTTCATCAGACGTAACAAGATATCCTCCACTGGTTACATGTGAGCTTACAATCATGCTTGTCGTGCATGGAGTATGAGCATTATCCCGCTTTGAGGTCTCACCCTCCTCACCCATATGGGGTATTAGCTAGCTCAATACGTTGTCATCCCCACTTTTAGCATCATCGGTTTCAATACCCGGCAGAGAATCTTGACCTGGAGGGGGTCATTCAGCCTTTTCCGTTTCAGGGGAGTTGGGACAACGCCGGAATCATCAAGCTTCTTAGCTTTCCAAGCGGCTCGTCTCGCCTCATTTTTCATTTTATTACGCTTCTTGTGCTTGCTCTCCTTCCCACTAGTTTCTTCGTTATTTTTTGAAGAAGCAATAAAAATGGGAGAGGTTTCAGTTACCTTTTGTGGTTTGATGGACTCGACGTACTCTCCACCAACGATAGTTGAGGTTTGCTTCTGATTTAATTTGATAGCCTTCTGGTCACCAATAGCCGTTGTTGAACCTTCATTTGTCTGGGTGGATCCATTATTAATTGGGCTTAATCTTTGTTCATGCCCACTTGAGGAGGCCCCTTGAAGTGAGGCCCAAATCTCTGTAGGTTTATTTGTCTCCAAAATTGCTTCTTTAACCTACTGTGTATCCTTACTAACGGCCAACATAGACTTTCCTTTATTCTGCACATTCCTTCCCTGGTTAGAGTTATTGGCTTTCCTAACAGAATTAGCCGATGTCCATGAATTGTTCTCTTGGTGATACTTTCCTTTTTGGATTCAGGTTCTTCTCGCCACTTGCATCTAGGGACCGAAATTGGAATTGTCATTCTACATGGCTTGAGGAGAGGTTGGCGGGTTGTTGGGCTTTTTTCCGTTCAATGTTTATTCTACTATCTCATTGTCCTTAGTAACGGTCGCACCATCATCTTCATGCTTACTCGAATTATCACTGAACTCACAGTGAGATGTATAATGACTAAACCTTCCGCACTTGAAACAAATTATATCGAGACCCTCATACTCAATAGGACACCTTAGACCATTAATAAAAATGGCTTTCTTGAGGGTCAACTAAGATCGATCTCCACACAAATACGAATGAACCTTCCCCAATTAAAGTGAAGCGTCTTAGGGTCAATGGATATAGGCAGTTCTACCCCTTCCGATATTCTCCAGATGATGGCTTCGTGATACCACTGAACCGGTACACCCGTAATCTTGAGCCATGTTGGCGCCGAATTTATGGAGTTTATAGTAACAAAATCCGGGGGTCCAACGTTTCATGATGAGACATCTTCCGAAACCTTCCCACGGACCACTTGTGAGCACCATCATATGTTCGTTCTCACTCTTAAACCTTGCAAGAAAGTAGTTATTATCCATATCCATAATCTGCATGTTATCTCCGCATTTGCAGAGTTCTCTGATCTTCCTCTCCATGATCGGAAAAGCTACAGGAAAGCCCAACACTTTAAACACTATAGAGTTGTTCCATCCGGCTTCAATCATTAGCAACCTCCTTGTCTATCTCTATCGCTAGATCACCTTCTTCTCCAAACGGGAAGCTAACAGTAATGCGACCATTAATGGAGTCTCCAGTGATCTTATACTTATTCAGATTATTACTTTTTACTCCTCCAAAAACTTCGCCCCACGATGTGGTTGATTTATGGGGACCAACAATCGAAGCTTCCTTTATGCAGCCTGACATGTGCACTTCAATCCCGTAGGCGCTGCCGAAGTTGAGCCTATCGCAAAAGTCCCAACACTGCCAACACTAAAAGGCTTCTCCCTAGAGGTCGTGTTACTATATGCAACACCAGTCATCGGAACCTCCACATTCGATACCTCTCGGCCTTCTCCCATCGGTATACTAATCTGAGCCAACTGTCCTTGTTGTTGATTACTCGAATCTAGCATAAAGGTATCATCAGTAATGGGGTTTGTGACATCTCCACGACGGCACCGCCCGCCGGTGGACTTCCCTTCGTCATCACCTTGCCAGAAAACTCACTAACCACCACCCTACACTATTCGCTTCCAGGGTTGAAAAGAGAGCGTTTTTAGTTTTTTCGTTGTTTGTAACCACTACTTAAACCTTATTAATTTTTTTTATTTCCCTTTCTTATTCCTTAATTTCTTTTCTCCTCCAACCGTCATCTTCTTCTTATGCCTTCTTCTTCATCATTTCTCAAGCCTAAGATTTAAAAAGTGTTATTTATATGAATTCCAAATCAATATCGAGAGCTTCAACAAAAGTTATGAAAATATACTCGTTGACAATTCATGTTACACTTGTTGACTGTCAATTTTATAATCATTGTCGTTGGTATAACGAAAAAAGTTATGAAAAAATATATTTGCTGAAAATTCATTTCACTTGTTGATGTACAATGCATTTTACACTCGTTGACAACCCATTTTACATTTGTTGACAATCCGAAAAAATTATGAAAAAATATATTCGTTGACAATTTGAAAAAAAAGTATGAAAAAATATACTTGTTGATGGTGTTTTATTTACCTTTGTTGACTGTTCATTTTACATTTTAACTCTCAACAATTGTTTTGTCAACTTGTTTACAGTCCGAAATTTTTTTAAAACTTTTTTTTGAAAGAAAATAAAAATAAATAAGTGGTATAAAATCAAAACACAAAAATTGATGGTTGGATTTTCGAATAAATTTCAAGAAGGTTAGTAACTCACACTTATTATGATGTAAGAAAAAATATTCTGAATTAGAATTTTAAAGCTTAAAAATTTTAGTTACTTACCATTTTTTTTTACATTATTAAATAAATATTTTTAGATTAATTCATAGGTTTATTTTAAAAAATGCTCGAATTTCTCTAATTTATTACATCAATGCCTAATTTCCCCTAATTGAAAATGTAACTGAAAACAAATTGTAATCGAAAACTCAAAAGCCCTAAAATAGGACGAGCAAAACCCCGCGCCTCTCCCTCAGTTGTCCACCCCAATCACCAGTCGTAGCCCTCCGTACCGTCCGCATCACTGTCACCGCAATGGAGTTCCAAAATCTCAGCCCGTTCATCATCGATTCGGAGAGGTTAGCCTGTAACGCAGCACAATTCGTTGCCCTAGACTCCGTTATTTCAGCTCTTTCCCAAATTGCGTGGTTTCACCGGATGCAGCTCGTCAGCAAGGTAATATTAGTACCACTAATCTCTTTTCAATTGATTTCCCAACCCAGGTTATCATTGTGGGTCTTTGATGTTCTATCAATATCTGTATTTGTAATGTTGTCTCTGAATGAATTGATTGCTAGACTGCGTCTCGTTGTTTTTCTCTTTGGGGCTGAAAAATGATATTTTTGGTTTGTTTAAATAATCCAAATGGGAAAAAGGTCTTAAAAGTTTGTCTTCTGCATGTTATATTTGATTGATGTCAAGTATTTAAATCATTTGTGAAGGCACCTTGGGGTGATCCGTTTGTTGATAACAAGGATTGAAATTTGTTGGGGTGCTTCACTACAATCTGTTTAGGTTTATCATATGACATTATCACCTTCTAGTTTGAGACCCTGAATTCTCTAACATGTTTTAGTGGCCAAGTGTATGTATTTTAGGACCCATCTAGGAATTTTTTTTCTTATAATGATCTGTGTGTAGTCGCTTATATTTGTGTTTTCTCAGTGCCACGTTCTTTGTAATTTGTAATGTTCGGAATGTAGATTAGTGTATATGTTTTTTTTTTCCTTGTTTGCGCAGCTAAGCACCAGTGAACTGATGAGATGCTTTTCAGCAGTTCATCCTATCCAAACTGCAAGTATGGTCTTTTTGTGTTTAAATTTGTGTTAGCATGTAAATCAAGCAATATATGGTTTCTCACTTGCTATCAAGCAAGATATGTTTGCTTGTCCTTTGAGGTATGTTAACATGCTTTCCAATATAGCTGAACAAACTTCGTGTTTCCTCTTAAGCTTGATGGAAAAACAATATATTCTACATGGTTCAAAGTTCAAACTGCTCAATCCCATTTTAACATTCCTGGGTTGAATCAGCCAAATCAGGGAACAAAGTGACAATGGTGATGCATAATTGCTTATGTTTCTTATATCTTCATTGGAAATTATGTGAGCCTCCTCGCCTGTAATTCAAATAATTCCTAGTTGATTGATATCCACAAGGGAATCAATTGGGACGCTTAAAGTTACGTGGTATACAAAAGTATAATGGTTTACTTTGAGGTTTTGTCAGAATTGAAGTCATTCATATATGATTGATATCTGAACAGAATTGTCACGGATGTACTTCCTTCAAAATGCATCAGTGCGTGTACATATATTTAAAAAATGTTGAGATGCTATTGTTGTGCCGAGCACTTACATCCATCTAGTAGGAAATGAAGTTCAGAAAAACTAGTTCACCGGGAGATGCAGTTCTCATACCTTGTTAAGGACCGAAGATTGGACAAAGATATTCAGTCCCCTTAATCATGTTTATGCCCTGCTGCTGCTTTCATTTTCCTTCCAGTCGTATACTATCATTATCATTGCGTTGATATACCAGATTGCAATTCTAAAAATGCATTTATACCAGACTGCTAGGTTCATTCTAATTGATTATGGTCTATTTGGGTGCTTATACCGTTGCAGAATATGAAACTTTTTTCCATCAAGGATGATGAGTTGTGCAAAAACAAGTGGTAGGAAAACTTACTTGAGCTCCTTCATATCTGATACTATTTCATAGTTGATTAGATCCTTTATTTCTGGTAGGCTATCTTTAGCTGATTTCTACAAAACGAGCCCTCCCGAGGACGAAAATAAAGATCGCAATGACAGTGATGATGACGACGATGATGAGGATGATGACGACCTTGATGACCTTGATTCAGATGATGATGATTCTTCAGGAGAGGAAGGTAATGACTCGGATGATTCAGATGACGACGCTGATACTAATGCTGCTGGTGATAGCAGTGATGATGACGATGATGACGATGATGACGACGACGATGATGACGAAGATGACGACGAAGACGATGAAGACGACGATGATGACGACGAAGACGATGAAGAGCAACCACCATCCAAGAAGACAAAATAATGATACCAATTATGGCTGTTTCCTACCCTTTCCCTTCGGTTCTACTAGGCAAATATTTTCATCAAAACATCATTGGTTGGGATGAGTTTTTTTTGTCATGCATCTCTGTAACATCATGTTTGATTCTTTTACAAGAACGTCAGCATTGCACATTTAGCAATGTATCTTAGTTTCGTGCACTTGCATTCATCAAATGAAAATGTTACTCCCAGGTTATATATACTATAGCGACAGGAGAAGTTGATATCACACCTTTATTTGAGTTATATTCTGTGTTGGCGGCATGTTGAATTGATATCACTTTTGTGTTGGTGAAAGTATTTGGGCTA
Organism: Fagopyrum homotropicum; assembly: GCA_033239125.1. Lineage (NCBI taxonomy): Eukaryota > Viridiplantae > Streptophyta > Magnoliopsida > Caryophyllales > Polygonaceae > Fagopyrum > Fagopyrum homotropicum. The sequence continues at coordinate 143,822,561 of BSWB01000004.1, forward strand.
CATTTTATATTAAAAACTTAAGGGTGGTTTGATATTCATATTCTGATTTTGGGTCACTCATATTCATACTCGATGTTTGGTAATTTAGAGTATATATCAAATTGATTTCCTGATATTTAAATTTTTCCTTTTTGATATATCGATATGTTTGGAGGTATCGGAGAGACTAACGGCTTCCTTCCTTCTCTCGACATTTCCCACCTTCCGTTCTTTTCTGTTTTCTCACACAAGAGCAACTCTCCCTTCCTTTCCTTCTCCTGCCCCAACCGGGATAGCCACCGCCGATCGCTTGCTGCTACTACCGCCGACCAAAGCAAGGAGCCGCCGGCCCGCCGCCGTTGTTAACCCTTTGCACGAGACCGCCAACGCCTTGTGCCGCAGTTGCCCTGTTCAGCCGCCTCAATTTGTCCTTCTTCCAGCCACCCCCGACCTGTTGTAGTTGCCGGAACTGTTGGTGATTTCTAGGGTTTTGAAAATCCCTCTTTCTTTCTCTTCTTGATAGTCATATCTTGATACCAAATAGGATATCAAAATATCAATCTGATACTCATATCTTGATATTCATATCTGATACCTTTAATCAAGATATCAATATCAAACGACCCCTAAGTGTGTGGTGACGTCTTTTTTTTACTTTAATGTAGTTTGTGCCTTTGCGGTGACGACACGTATATGTGTGTAGTTATGTCTTTCTGACTTCAATGTTTTAAATATGTGGCGATGGCACATCTAAGCAAGTGGGACACGGTTGACATTTTAAATGTACAATGACATCTTATTAACACCTTAAGTTTGTGGGAGAGATCTTAAGCATGCCATCTTGACATTTTTATAACATCATAAGTGAACGATGATACCTCAGACATTTAGTAACCTCTTTGGACACCTTATGCATGTGGCTACACATTAAGTGTGTGATGACACTTTAAGCCTGAGGTGACCTTAAGTATATGGTTGCATTTTAAGCGTACGAGGACCCATTAGGCATGATATGACATCTTAAACATGTGATGACATCTTGGTGACACTTTAAATATATAGTGATATCTTCGGGGTGTGGTAACACGCATTAGTGATAACATCTTAAGCGTGTGGTGACACTTTAAATGTATAGTAGTATCTTGATAACATTTTATGTGTGTGGTGACATCTTAGTTAAGCTATAAAAAAAATAGTGATACCTAAGAATGTGTTGACATCTTAAATGTGTAAATTACACATTTAAGATGTCAACACATTCTTAGGTATCACTATTTTTTGGGTATGACTTTCGTGACCGCGACAAAGCCGGCATGACGAGCGGAGTTGTCGTCAGCTGCCAACACGCCATCAAACAAGATCAGATGCCCATGTTGGGCCAAAAGAACCCAGGGGAAGCACAACTCCCAAATAACACACAAGAGATGAGGTCATTTGTGTATGCAAGAAAGACCAAATAATCACAAAGTATCTCAAATACTTGAGAAGAATACGACAAATCCTGAACATTTTGAAAGGTGCCAAGATATTTTAGAAGATGGCAGAGATTCCAAAAGATAGAACATTCCAAAAGAATGCGAACATCCAATTAGGTGATGAAAGTCCCTATACTTTTGCAGAACTTGTAGGTAAAACAAGAGACCAACGGAATTTTCTAGGACCGTTTTTAATACCTCATGCCTAGCTAGATAATTCTAGAGAAGTAGGGAAAGATACGGTTCTTGTCAGGTTCATACTCCAGAATTGCCTACGGAACTCGTTTGGTAATACATGAGAAGAAGATGAAATGTTAATTTTATATTCATAATCTCATAACTGATATATATGAGGATGAAGAAAATCTCTCATTTTCATCCCCATAAATAGACCCTATGTTTATCCATTTTCAAAATCGTCCTTAGCAAGAAGGTGGTCATAAGAGGAAATGCCACCCTCATTTGCAACCATCCACCAAAGATCCCATGAAATACACATGGCTCTCTTGCAAAGCATTCAGAGGAAATGCCACCCTCATTTGCAACCATCCACCAAAGATCCATGAAATACACATGGCTCTCTTGCAAAGCATTCCAAGTACAAAACTCTTTTCAGCCGAATAAGGCAAGGTTTGCTCACAAAATTTCCGAGACTCCGTAGACATCAAAAGACAAACACTCCTAGGCTGCGAGCGACATGGAAAAAGGCTGATCTTAGCTCATCGAGTAGGTAAAATAGGTAAAGAGTCATCACGTCTAAGTTCATGAATAACGCAGTCCATGACATTGACATGTTAACAGTGACACGGTAGTGCTTAGCGGTGATACCTTAAGGTTCCGATGATATTTTAGTAGCGATATTGAAGTGTTAAAAAGTAAAAACTAGTAAAAATATACCGAGAAATTGATCGGTCAATGCCCGAGACTTGAATGGTCAACACCAGATTTGACCATTGGTCAACATGATACCATAATGTCATAAATAGTAAAACTTACTCTGCTCGATTGCCTCAACACATGAGTGGATTAGGAACAAAAGAGCTAAGGAAAATGTTCGCGATAAATTATTTCATCAGATCTGGAAAGTCAAGGCCACGGAAAGGATCCGTTTCTTTCTATGGCAATTAGCATGGGGTATTCCTCTAACAAATCTGGAGAGATATAGAAGACATATGACAACGAGCCCTGACTGTTTGGCGTGTCCAAACAACCATGAGTCCCTACTCCATGTGCTGCGGGACTGCAGGTTTGCCAAAGGGGTTTGGGAGAGACTAGTTCCGACTGAATTGCTCTTAGATTTCTTTAATCTTGACTGGGACACTTGGCTGTTCATGAATGTTACTGTGCAGGGCGGTCGGGACAGTTGGCAAGAATGGAAGGATGTCTTTGCCTTTGGGGTGTGGTGGTTATGGCGATGGAGGAACTCGAGAACTTTCAATGAAGGAGTAATCCCAAATAATAAGTCTGGGTTTATATTGGGTAAAAAGCAGGAGTATATGGAGGCTGCTAAAAAGAACCTGATGCCGAACCATTCAATAAGACAGGAACAGATGGTTTGCTGGCATAAGCCTAAATCTGGGTGGGTAAAGGTTAACACAGATGGAGCTTCCAGGGGTAGTACGAATATTGCTACAGCAGGAGCTGTGTTACGAGATGATCAAGGATGTTGGGTGAAAGGAGTGGCTGCCAACCTGGGAGCTTGTACTACGCCAGAAGCTGAATTATGGGGAGTAATATATGGAGTTGAGCTAGCATGGGAGCTGGGATATCGTAGAGTTGAAGTTGAGCTTGATTCCCGACTGGTACTTGGGTTTGTTGAGAAAGGGGTGAGTCAATTCCATCCCCTCTCTAGCCTGGTGACTCGGTGCCATGGCTTTGTTGTTCGGGACTGGATTATCAGTTTCACTCACATCTATAGAGAAGGTAATCGAGTAGCGGATGCTCTTGCAAATTTTGCCTTTTCTTTAGATTTTGGGGTTCATACCCTAGATACACCGCCTGCGGGTGTAAGTTGTTTTGTCATGGATGATATTAGAGGAATTGCCTTCCCTCGAAATGTTTGTATGTAATACTGGTTCTTACATAATAAAGCGCTTTTGCACAGGGAGCTAGTCTCTCACTTACCAAAAAAAAAGTAAAACTTACTCTGAAAAAAAATCAAAATCAAAATTAAAACTCTAGTAGAATTATCAAGAAATCGAAAACTCGGTAATCTGGCTAGTCTAGAGTACAGCATGGTTACAATAAGTCAAAGCAACATGTTCCCAAAATACCACCTTCTTTAAGAAAAAACAGACCCAAGTAACATGTTCCCATACAGGTGTTTATATCAGCTCATATTTCAGAGAGAAATTTGGTTTATTCTACAGAAGAGAGAAAAAAATGGATCAAGATGTACAAAAGGTTATTGTCATGAAATTACATGGAAATGTATCATTCAAAGCTACAGCCCCACAAATAGGAAAACGAGGGAATTTCATAAATCTAACAGTGGGTATTTATCTCTTTGCCAATATAAGTTAATCAACTGGGACTTCTACTTCCATCTTTAAGCCTGAATTTGCAAGAATCTGGATAAAACAGACAAAATCTGGTAGTGGTCAAGATACTCATACACGAAAGGGCAGCATAACATGCTCACAGTAGCAAGACTTCCATCGAAAAACCCATTACAAGAGACAATAGCGACACAAACAGGTTTGTTAACTTCCACTTCCATTTCCATTACAAGACTTAATTGCTGTTTAAGCTGTCTAGTTATTTTTTTAGTTTTTTGGATGAGGAAAGGTATAATTCTAGTGACATGAAAATGAGTTACACCAATCACAAGACATGAACATGTATAACATTTCTTAATGTCCTGTTATCTTTTGGGCAACAGGGAAGTAATGTCAGAAGATGGAAAGATAAGTACCTTGACAAAATCATCCAAAAGCAATTGAGAATCCCTGCTGTATCCTGCTTCAACTAACACCTGGGTTAAGACCACCTACCTCACAAAGGAAGTACAGTCAGGAACCATTTCCATAGAACCAAGAATGTTTGTTAAATCACTAAAGAACTAAATGAATAGTCAAGTGACAAATTAAAGTAGCATATGAGCACACCACTATCATGAAAGGCACGCCAAGGCAAGGTAAATTACTGTTGTCGGAACTTTATATATCAAAAGTATATAGAGTTGTGCTCTTATGGAGTTGTTGGAACCCATATCCAATCATCCAGTAGCAAAAGATATGCATCCATTGGAGTATTTATGGAGAGCTGTTATACGAGCCACACAAGTCAAGGTTTGGTATGCTCACATTCCATTCGTTTAAGCTCGAGCTGAGCCTAACTCTTGAAATGAGCTTAATATTAAGCTTATACTCGGCTCACGATACTTCCACCAAGCTCGAGCTTGTTTTGCTCACTTCCAGTAAAATACATTTCTAAACAAGCTACTCGGCTCGTTAAAGGCTCAAGTTTGGCTTGAGCTCGATTTGAGCTTCATAATGTGCTTATACTTGACTTGTTTTGCACTTTTAATGAGCCCGATCCGAGTTTTTGCCGAGCTGAGCCCGGGAAGAACTCGAGTAGCTCGGCTCACAAAATAGTCATAGGAGTATTGATGAGCTCAGCACTACTAAACTATGTGATTAACTTGAGCACCTAGGCATTTGAATTTGAAGGTACTCTTTGGATTTTAAACAAAACTAGTCTTTCTTGCATTTCATGCCTTGACTACCAAACTAAAGAATTTAATTGTTTTCAGAGCATAGATTCTAGACAAGATAGCCACAATCAAAATCATAATAAATTAATAGTACTTGCTGAATCCTACATGACAAGGCTATCAAGGACACAACACTACTGATGGAAAAAAAACAAATGACGCTCGAAGAATCCAGTAGAAGAACACGAAAAAACAAAGCATCTAGGTTAAAGGTCCACGTAAGCAAGATGGCAATATGACCTATGGGAATGGGATTTCTTAAATGCCACTTCTGGGATGGGTCTGGCTCTGTATAAAAAAAGGTTGGAATTTGTCAAATCTGAGAATTGATTAAAAACAAGAACAATTTGACCGATTTCAAGGTCAACAATGTTATGCTATAAGCATATTGCAATAAATAGACCGGAACTTTCCTTTTTTCTCAAGAAAATAAGACCTGCTGAAACTTCAATCATACCTCTCTTTGCTTGTCAGACATGTATGAACCAGTCAAATCATGTAGTACTTCCAAGATGTCACTGAAAGCAACCTTCCCATTACCATCGGAGTCATAAACTTTGAAGATAACTGAGAGCAGGGCACTAAACACAGTTAACCTCGTCATCAAAGAACATGTGCCTCTTGAAACTCCAAGAATGTTTACTATTCTTTTTTGTTTATGTAGACAATATTAAGGCAGTGAAGAATAAAGATACAACAAAATCAGAAGCTATAAGACAAAGGTAGTGAAAGAAACATAGCAGAATCTATAGGATAACATGCCAGAGGCAGATTTGAAAATAAGAAGGGGAGAGCATTATCTCCATCCCTGGAGCCCAACAAAGTCCCAGTTATGGATTTAATAAGTTTTAGGCCCGTGTGTATGAATTTCAGTTTCATTTGGATTTTGATATGAAATTGATCATTAATGAATGAAGTTTGACATAAGAGATACTTGGTCTTTGCAAGCAAGTTCCCTTACACACTCTAGTGATTTTAGGAGTTGTGATGTTTTACTTCGGTAACTAGATCTTGCCTCCTAGCAAAAAGCTATCCCTCAGGACTAAACTGCCTCATATTTTATTTAGCTCTTCTAAGTATTCACAATTTGTGAAATCATGAAGATCCGTGAGCGAACCCATTGATATTTTCCCACATAATCAGAGAAGATACATAAACACCGAAGTTTATGCAAAGATTCCAATGGGAATAACGACAACGATAAATGGAATATACTCATATTGCTTCAACCATGATCACAGTGTGCTGTGATTAGAAAGTATTGGTAGCTAAAGTGCGTGCAATAAGAACTATGGGGCTGTTTGGTAGGTCATATATTAATTAGCTCTCTAAAGTATTCCACAAATCGTGAAATCATGAGGATCCATTAGTGAACCCATGCATATCTGCCCCCATCATCGGAGAAGATATGAAACCAACATAAACACCCAAAATTATTAAAAAGATTCCGATGGGAATAATAACATAACTATAAATGGTATATACTCATATTGCTTCAACACTGGATCACTATGTCGTTGTGATTAGAAAGTGTTGGTAGATTAAGTGACATGCAGTAAAAAGTAAGGGGTCGTTTGGTTGATGATCCATAATGGAAATGGAAAGATAATGGTTCAAGAAAAGGGAAATGAAATGATCATGTTTATAATTAACTTATGTTTAGTTATTGTAAAAGAATATAATTTAGCCTAAGTTCATATTCATAACTATTACATCTCCGTTTTCATTCCTAATCACCAACCAAACAACCACTAAGAATATAAGAACACAACTTAAATGTGTGTACCATTGCAAAAATATTATTAGAAGAGGTTCATGAAGGTGCTAATAAACAGTATTCGTTCCTTAGGAACTCTTTCTTCCTTTTCTCTTTTCCCTTCTTATTTCTTTTGAATCCTTTTCTCCCTCCCAGAGGGCAATCCCCAACGAAGAAAAAAGAAGATGGTTGCCAAAAAAATTGAAATAAAATCTTATAGAGAGGAACTTACATTCTGCTTTCTGCTGCATACTAGCTTTGGCACTAAATGCAGACAAAAATGCCACAAAGCCTGTAAAGTTCAAATTGTCGACCATTCTAAACAGCCTCTGTACAAGTCATACAATTACATTAACCATGTAAGATGTGGTGTAAATCGCTCAAATGTATAACTATTCAAAGGCATAGAGCAACAAATACAAAGAACAAAGTAAATCAATATACACCTGAGATATCGGGTTCAATGCAAACTCTGGAACTGACATGAGTTCATCAGCTGAAATAAATCCTTTTGCATTCCGATCAAGCTGACAAAACCTCTCATATAAAGACACTATCTCTTGTTGTGAAACTGAAATGCACAAAATTGCTGCAAATCAAACTTCTTATTTGTATGAAACTTGTAATGCCTACAATACCGGAGAGATAATATAGGAAAGGCTCACATAAATGGTTGCAATGTTCTTGAACTGCTTCAATGTCATATTGAGTAAGCGTTGAAGGAGTATTTCCCATTCCGTACTATTTCAACCTGTAAGCATATGATATATCTAAGTTCACTTAGAAGAAAAACGTCTACACTTTTGCATCTTCACTATGAGTTTGAGCATGAATTCAATTGAAACATGGATAAATAAAACTGATTTTAATGATAAGTAAAGCTGGATTTTACATGAAGAGATCATAATCAGTTACAGAAAGATGATTTGTGTGTAATTAAAAAGGAGTGACTTAGAGCAAAAAGATTTTGTAGAGTAGAAGTAACTACAATAGACTCCCCAGCACCCAGGGAGGAAGTAGAAACTCAAATCTCTATATGCTTTGGGACAACTGTGAACAATAAGTCAATGTAAAAAAAAGTTACAACCTTTTGTTTGGCAGCACAACAGATCAAATAATGACAGAAATTATCCTTGTAACCCTTTACAGAACCACATTTATCATCGAAGCTTTTAAAGCGTAAATCCCATTCATGCTTGCATAAGTTGTACAGGTTTATACCGTATACGTAAAAAAAAAACAGCACATTTATGGATGGATGTCAAGCCGCCAGTAGTCAGTTTCATTTTGTTCATCCATGTCTAAAAAGGACACCAGGGGAAAAAATAGAGACAATCAAGCTACATCTAGATAGGACAATAAATCATCACCAGTACGAGCAAATTTACAGGAGGCATCACGGCCAACGATAAAAGGCAATCAGTTACAAGATCAGAGAGAGATGAAATTCGAAGGTGAACAGCCGGCCACTATACAAGAGAGATCGAAGCAAATATTAAGGGAGATAGATAGATACATCACTTACCAGTGCTTGATGGCCTGGGCTGCAAGCTGGAGTGCCGGTATTTAATTGGATGGCCGCCGATCACCGTCGCCGGTCGGCAAAGGAGATGGGACGACAGAGGAGATCCAACTATAGATCGGAGCTCTCGTCTACAGAGGTATGAAAATGGGGGATTTTCTTCGTTTTAGGGTTTCGTGTTTTATCTTCAATTTGTTTGAATCTTTGGGAAACTTAGGGCTGACTGTATTATATGGGGATTTTTTGGCAGGTGATGGATGATATGGCGAAAATCGCTATTAGTAATTTAAATTGCGCTCGCGAAATGTGTAGTTTTGTTTTTCCGCTCCAAAATCTAATTACGCTTGCGGCATGTGTAGTTGGAGTCGATGCGAAGTCGATAGGAGCCGATTAATTACGCTTGTGGTAAGCATAGTTGAAGTTGTATTTAAAAAAAAAAAAGCTCTAACTACGCTTGCGGTAATGGTAGTTGGAGTGAATTCAAAAAAAACACTTCAACTTTGGTTCTCATTACCAAAGTTAGTTTTTCTTTTTTTAAAAAAAAAAAACTCCAACTACGATTGTCATTACCGAAGCTATGCAATTATTTAAAAAAAAAAAACAAATCTTCATCGGCTCCAACCGGCTCAAGATGACTCTCCAACTACGCTTGTCAAACGCGTAATTTGAATCCAGATGCGAAAAGTGAAACTACGCACTTCACGTGCGTAGTTGTGGCTACCAATAGCGTTTTTCGCCGGTACGTCTAAAATTTACGTTTTTTTAAAAAAATTTAAGGACGACTATTATTGAGATTGTTGGGGAAGGAGGATTGACGTAGTTTTTTATATTTTATAAATTTACGGTGTTTGGCTTAGGATTGTTGGAATAGATTGTTTTGGCATATATTACGAAAATATTTCTAAATGAAGGGATGGTATAACAAAACAATCTTCCCCAAGAAGCTTGGGTGGGCAAGATTGTTTTTACGGGATTCTTTAGCCAAAAGAATCGCGTACAAGAATACAATCCCAAAGTTCTAGCTCATACCAAACTACTTTATTTTTGCCATCCCCAAGAATCCCGTCAAAAAGAATCTAAATGAATCCCCTACAATACAATATCAAGCATGCCTTTATTTAGTGTGTGTTTGTTAGGTAGTGTTTTGTATTGTAGTGTTTTGTCGTGTTTAATATTATATTGTTGTTTGTGGGAATATGAAATATTGAGAGTGCTTCTGAAATCGTAGAACGATGAGGGTTTTTGTTTTTTGGCAGCTTTTTAAAAATAAAAATACATGTGTCCCTAATGTTAATCATATTTACTATGGATCATGTATATCTACTTCACTCTATCTCCTCTTCTTGTTTCTCATCCTTGTCGACGATTGAAGGAAGGCGAATCTTGACCTCCGACGTCATAACCATCGAAGGAAGCCACCAATTCGAAATTAGGTCAGAGGTAATCATCTCCTGGTGTTCGTACAATCTCGTAAACCCTCTCTTATATACCTCGTCTTCCTTGGACGCTTGGTTTCCGAAGTTGTCATCACGAATGAAGATCTCGCAACTTCCATGACTAGGTTCCGACCACACCTACCTCTTCTTCGTTGAACACTTGGACTCGGACCATCTCACAACCAGGTTAGTTTAATTTCTGTAATTTCGTCACTGAACCTCCTTTTTATGTCATTTCTTCTTCGATCCTTTGTATTAGCTGTTTTTTGTGTTTTGTCCATTTCTGATTGGGCTGATAGATGTTCTGAAAGGTGGTTACTGCTTTACTTGACTATTTTGTGGTCCCATTAGATGGGTTGGTGACACAGATTTATGTGTTTTCTCGTGTTTGATTAATCAAAATTTCATGGGTTTTCTATTATTGACACATTGCAAAATTAGATGCCGATTTTGATAGCTGATGTCCAAGGTTGCTTGAAATTCATATTGTTACATTGATTGGTTAAAATATTATGTCTCTCATCATGGTTTTTGGTTGATTTGTTTGCTTATGAACTGGTTAACTAACAAACTCCAGTAAGAATTTGGTTGTTCAATTACGTTGTACATGAATTCTTGATGGTTTAATACTCACAAGAAGACTTTATTATCCAACCGTTATGTTTGATGGGCTTTGCTTGTATGTGTGAGTGTTTGTTTGGATTGATGTCGGTCCGATTTTGAAAGCCTAAGTGAATAACAACTCAAATAGATCTAAAACTTTTACCTGTAATTACACAATCGTTAAAAAGATAGATACTATGAATATCGATAAGAACTCGCCTTTTTGTCTATAAAGCATGCACATAATTGTTTGAAGCGAGCTCAAAATCGCTTCAAATATAGAACAAGAGAAAGGAAACTCCCATTAACTAATACAACACATCAAGTTTCAAAACCAGAAAATACACCATCATCACTCAGCATTCCAAGCATGTGAACGGGGGTTGAAACTGGAAAGGAAGACAAGAATGGGATACATCTATAAGAAAAAACGGAATGGAGCTAAAGAACGAACACATGGTCCCTAGCTTGTGTCGGCGCTTGTGCTTGAACTTTCAACAACTATTTCAAAGCTTTCACTTCATTGTAAAGAATATCAATTTGAGCACTATTAGTTGTAGTAAGACTTACCACATGGATCCCAGGTCGCCGGAGTCGATCATCTACCCTCCGGTGAGAATACTTCTCAATGACCAAAGCTTGCTTCTCCACAAACTCCCAAGCTTCATCCACCGGCTTCTCCATGAACATCCCTCCGGAAAGGGATTAAAGGCTTGAATTGAGTTTCATCATCCAAACCTTTGAAGTAAATCTCTAGAAGCTCGATCTTTGGTATTTCATGATGTGGACAATCCAACACAAGGTCCTTAAACATTTTTCATGACTTGAATAAACTCTCTCAATCCTTCGTAACAAAAGAATTTATTTTACCTCTCAACTCCATAGTCTTTGATGGCGGAAAGAACATGGTGAGGAATTTCGTAGTCATCTCCTCCCAGGTGCTCACTCTTCCGAACGGTAGTGACTAATGCCAAGCTAGAGTTTTATCCTTCAAGGAGAAGGAAAAACCCCTCAGCTTGTAATTAAAATTCTCTAAACGTGGAGGTCATAGTGTCTCCATCAGAATCTCGTAATTTTGCAAGTGCTGATGTGGTGACTCCCCCTCCAATCCTCCAAACTGATTTTGTCGGATCATCTGAAGAACTTGAGGGCGGAGCTCGTAATCATGTGCGGCTGGATCACCTAGATTAACATCCGGACGGCGCACACTCTAAGCGGAATCCATACTCTGTCCCAACATTTGCACCTCTCCCACAAACAGATCAATCCTTATCGGAAGGTGAGGTATAGCATGTACTGCAGCAAGTGGCGTGTCTTCTACTCCAGCGTTTTTCTCTCTTTGGAGGAGTAAACGTCTCATAGTATCTTGCACCTCGTTCATGTCGGCTCGAAGAGTTGCTTCTCTCTCACGTGCGGCAGCTCTCACTTTAACGAGAGCATCATCTCGAAGCCTTACTTGATCTAAAACATCATCTAACTCAGCTTGAACATCTCTTTCCTCCAAAGCCATCTTAGCTTCTCGTAACCGTCTCTTGTATGTCTTTTCCGGCTCAGGATCGTAGGGAACTAACTCCTTGCCAGTGCGCGATCTTCGCATAAACCTAAGAACTCAAATCTGCAATAAGGCTCAAGCAAAAAGATCAATAGCAAAAGCAAGAACAATCTAGCAAACCAAATATCGGCTTGGTCTTTACCAAGTTCCCGACAACGGCGCCAAAAATTTGTTCGCTCCAAAACGTGCGTGAATCTAAAGAAAAATAGCTTTAAATTTATAACCAAGAATAAAAGAAATAGCGACTCGCAATGTACGGATCAATCGCAATAAAGGCAAATATTTTAGGGTCGATCACAAGAATTGTGGTGAAATCAAGCAGATAAGTCAACTAGACAAGATTCTTGCAATAACAAAGAACAAAGTGAAGCAATCAATGAAGATATAGCAATAAAGGAGGACGCAGATTCTAAGGATCGTAGTGCCAAGTTGTGGTTTTCGATTCAAGACTCTAAAGATGTATGGACAAGTTTGGGGTTGCAAAGGTAAGGTGTTTCTCCAGTGGGATAGATCACGTGTGAGGTATCACTATCCATTATAAACTAACCAAAGATCCTTTTACCGGGTAAGTAGCAAGGAACTAAGGAAAGGAACATAAGCTCAAATCAACAACTCGGCCTAAGGGAATATAACTAACCTTTATCGGGTAAGTTTCAGGTTAACTCACAAAGGCAAGGTGAAGACACACTCAAACCTAACAAAGGATAAACCTTTGTTACCTAGAAAACGTCATCGTTGGTACTTAACAAAGGAATCATCGGGTAAGTCTCTTCCTATCCTCAACTGTAATCCTTAGAGGAATCTAAGGGTATAAAGCTCTCGACAAAGACTAGGATTTGAGCAAACTAGGACCTAGGCTTAAGGATAAGACATGGTCGGACAAACAGAAGCAAATCTCGGATGGTTCATACTCAAATCTCGGTCGAGATTCCTGGAACATCCGAGATCGTCAACTGTATAGCTAAAACTCATCCTTCAGGATCCAATCTAACTTAAAGGGTCATTCTATCATCATCTAAACCACAACCATCAATTGGTCACCCTAGACTCACAAGAGTTCTAGCAAAAAAATCATCATATTTGAATCAAAGAAGTTGTAGGATATCAAATAAGGCATAAACCTATAAAAGGCAAATAAAACTTAGCAATCTTCAATGATCAAAACTGAATCCAATCAATAACAAAGGTTCAACCTTTTAATCCAATAAAGAAAATAATAACTTAAGATATCCTTCCAAAAATAATTCACAAATCCTTAAAGCAATCAATGCAAATCTTCAACCCTTCAATGTACTTTCTTCTATCAATCTTCAACCTTCCGTACTTGCTACTACGTCGGACTCTGCAATCTTCCCAAAAATCCCGCTGAAAAGTCCGTCTCCAATTAATCGTCCTTAAACCCTTGCTGCAACTTTGCTTTTAATGATAAAATTAGGGTTTTGACTTTGGTCCGTGGGTTGTTTTACGACAAAAATCTCGGTCGGGCCCGAAGAAAATCTCGGCCGAGATAATATCTCTTCAACCGAGATTTATCTTCTGTTACGTACTTTCTTCTGTTTCTGCTTCTTTTCCAGCTGAATCCTCTTCTTTTGTGATCCTTGATCTTTTTCTTCTCCTTAATGCATCTCCACTATGCTCTCTATTGACTCTTTATCTCCTCATGCTCCCTTTTGTTCCAAAATGCGTCATATTCTCTACAATTGCAACAAAATTGCGTGTAGACCTCTAATTCCGCAAAGTAGGAGAATATCAACATAATCGATGTGAATATATGCCTATGCATGCTGTTTGGGGGTAAAATTTTGTGAATTCCTATATAATTCATCATCTTTTTATAAAATATCCAGAAATTAGTTATATTTTACACATGTGATTAATTTCTTAAAATTTAGCATAAAGCTAATTTAAAATTGGGTTTGTTAGAATATAACAATTGTGTTTGATAATATGATTCCCATTAATCTAACAAATGTTAGATAATCACAAGATTATTTGGGCTTCTACCCATAAACAATTTAGTGAAAATGCTAATTATTTATATAAATTAGCTAAAAGACTAAATTTATTTATTTTTTAAAAGAAAACATAAAAAAAGGTGGTGAATAACATGTTTAGTTATAAGTTTAAGAAAACAATAGTTTTCTTTAAAAATAAAACAAAATACTAAATGGGTTTAGTGGGAAGTTAATAAAACTTACGTTAACTTCCTTCAACCTCTCTTCTTCTTTTTATATATAAAAACAAAACAAAAGAAGAGAAAAAGGGGTTAAAGAAAAAGAGAGAATCTTTTTCTGTCTTCTTCTTCTTCCCAACATTTATAGAAGAAGGAGGAACAAAGATATGAGAAGCAAATAGAGAAAGAAATGGAACCACACAATTACTAGTCCGATTTGCTCCCAAAGTATATATTTGTAACCAAACACGGTTACTAGCCTGATTTTCAAATCATCCATAACATCAATTTGGATCTGTTTGTGCGTGCCCATACAAAGTGTATCAAGTTTGAAGGTCATGAGTCATTGCATCGAATGGGAAGAACTTTGACCTTCTCCATATGAAGACTACAAGCCATTATCGATCAAAAGTGATGGGTTTTTCCACTACAATAAAACTTGAGTTGGATCGCGGTTGGTTGGAATCAAATGATTCCTCCGCTGCAAAATATGTGGTTGGATGAAATCGATTGATTTCTCCGCCACAAACCGTAGTTGGTCCACTGCAACGATCGAAGCTCTTGGTTTAAGTACAAAGTCCACAGGTTGAGGGTGGGAGAATAAAAAAAACGTATTGTTTGACTTAAGTAATAAAGTGATGAAAATGGACAAGTTCTTCTATTCATTTTCTTCCCTTGTTCTGCAACCCATTAACGACCGCTTCTTCTTGTTCGATCCAAGTATGGACAGCATTACGATCCAAACTTTGAAGGAGTACTCAAAGATACTACGTTTCAAAACCATTACGCTCAAACCCGTGGTTGAGTCGAAAGTATTCATATCAATTTGTAGTCGATTGGAAGTAAATTACTCTAGCTTGTTGATAAAACCTACCTGCTTTGGGTGCTATATTTGACTTTCGAATGAGGTTTTATACCTTCGTCAAAGTGTCATATATAATTCCCACCAAAAAAGAAGTGTCATATATAAAACTCTGATGTTGGTATTTGTTTTAAGTTATTGGGACAATGGTGTGCCCATAAAAATTAAAAAATTAACTGTAAATTGATGCCAGTTATACACTAAACATCAAAAGCAGTAGTACATGAATCAAAGATGGGAGAGTAAAGAGCTCCTGTAAAAAAAAATATATATGAAGTTGAAAAGTCAAAGTTTAGATGGGAGATTGAAAATAAATAAATAAAAATATAAAAAAGAAAATAAAAGTAAAAAAAATATATGTGTGTGATGCGTGTACACAAGTTCACAACTCCACATATAAACAATGATGACTAGATATAAAACAAAATTAATAAATGAAAAATCAAAGAAAAAGAATTGTAGTGTGCAAATTGCATTGCTACATAAAGGTTCGGCTTTTTACAAAATCAAATTGGTTTATTTATAAAAAGATCCATAAAGATGAGTTTTTTTTATACGGAATGACCAATATAATATTTTCTTTACAAAGTGACCTGTAAAAAAAAACTTTTTATAAATATGATAACATATTTATGGTCAAATAAATCAAATATCTTTTTGGTAGAACTACGTATGACTTGATACTCGTTTTGAGTTACGTAGGAAATCCGATCTCAAATTAAATTGGATTCAGTCGACCCTTCCAAGTAAAGTATAATTAAATTCAAACCTTGGACTTAAAAAATCAAAATTCGCCAAAATGAACTACGAGTGATTTGATGTCTTAAAAATAAAAAGACTACGTAGGAAACTCAATTTATAAACTATCGAGTTCAATCGCACAAATTAAATTGACTTTTGAAATATAAAGTCAAACAAATACTCAAATAAAATTTAACTTGGTTTTGTAGAACTACGTTATGACTTGATGCTCGTTCTGAGCTACGTAGGAAATCCGATATGAAATTAAATTGGATTCAGTCGACCTGTCCGAGTAAAATAAATTTTGAATTAAATCTTGGACGTAAAATCAAAATACACCAAGTTTTCTAAACTCGATATAAAGCATCCGCTCATCGAGTTTAACCACAAATCAAAAATCCAAACTATATATTTTTTTCATCTAGAACTATGTCATTACTTGATGCTCTTCTCGAGCTACGTCCCGTTAGAATCATGGAATCTGTCGAAAAAAGGCAACCATTTAGGTCGTCAGTATGATCAACTTTTCTAGTACGTAGGAAATCCAATATTGGATTCAGTCGCGCCGCCTAAATAAAATCAACTCTAAAATAAATCTTAGAGTTAAACCAAAATTCCCAAATATTCATGAACTCGATATAAAGCATCCGCTCGTCGAGTTTAACCACAAAAGTTTAAACAATTAAGAACTACGTACGACTTGATTCCTAATAAAGGATACGTAGGAAATTTGGTAAATTAAGAACCAAATTCAGTCACAAATTTTAAAATACAATAAAATAAATAACCTAACACTTTTCTTGATCATGCACGTGATAGTGGGATGAGTTAAGCAACCCTTCCTAGAAGGTGGGTTTAATTTAATCCTTTGATGCATGATCGAGATATAAATACCATGCAAATGATAGTTGAATCATCGTCTAGGCAACCCTTCCTAGAAGGTGGGTCGGGACTTTGATTCTCTGATGCATGAAAACACCGCACGGAACTACGTGAGGCTTGATCCTCTTTAACGAGGTACGTAGGCAACCCGCCCAAAAACGGGTGCAGCCCAAATCACTAAAACCAACCAAATATCGGTATTATATAACTTAGAATCAAAAGGTCAAAAAGAGAGGGTCGAACTCAAATAAAAAAAATATAAATAAAATGTGTTTTGTAAATTTGTATTTGAATAAAACATGAACGGCATTTTGTAAATTTGTGTACATTTTTACTCAACACATGCAAAACAAAAGGAAAATCTACCTAAATGCATCTCTAAACTAAGGTCATAATTCATGTCATCACTTCTCGGTGGCGACCAGAGTTCTCCACCTCCACCTTCTCGGCGGCGACCAGGTTTCTCGGCGACCAAGTTTCTCCTCCTCATTTACTTCTCTAGTGTTGTTGTATTTGTCTGTGTTGTTGTATTTGTTGGCACTGTTGCTACTGTCTCTATTCTCCTCCTCATTTTAGGGTTCTAGTGTTGTTGTATTTGTTTGTGTTTTTGTATTTATACTCCATTTTAGGGTTCAAGTCAATCTTATACTACTCAGATTATGCTCACATTGTTGGAGGAATCTAAGCTTCATGTCAATGCTTTCCTTTTCTTCTATATATATCTACATTTTTTTTCTGTATGATTTTTATGTGGACTTAGCTTTGAATATATTATGTCACATTGTCACCTTGATAATTCGTAGATAATAACGTTGTTCCAGCTTCAAATACTCCTTCTAGCTTTCTGTTAATCAAGCACAAATCAACTGCTTTTTATTATGCCGGTTTACCAGATTAGTCTTCAATGTGAAGGGTTGATGTCAATTCACCTTCTAATGGAGGCAAAGTCTCTAGCATCTTTGATGTCACCTGCCTTTAAAGTTGGTTTTAAGAGGATCATGATCAACATTATGCTATGTGGATTTACTAGTTTGTGTGCTACTTTAGTTGTCGCTTGAATTGTTAGATGTTTCCGTCAATATATTAGTAAGCCTCCGCTTCTCAAAGGCTCTGTTGTGTTTTTCCCAAAAATTGACCCCAAATCCTTGAAATTGGCTAGGGCTAATGAAAACCAGCTATTAGGTTCTAGGGGTTTTGATGGACAACAAAAAATTAAGAATATAAACATAATTCTGAAAAAATAAATGTCAACACATAACTTTATTACAATCAAACTAGATAGGTTATAAAATATAAAATAAGAAAAGAAAAAAAATATTGATGAAACTTGAAATAAGAAATGAAATCAGAGAATTTTTAAACGCTTAGGATTATAACTACTACTTACGGTAGTCTATCCCATTTCAGTAAGCAAATTATAAGAATAGTGGATAGCTTATCCTGATGATTTTTTATCTACTATTGTATTTTTCTATATTGATTTTTTTATCTATGTGATTTTTTTTTATCGATATATGATTAGTTGATAGTGTTGTTATTGTTTGTACTTACTTTCATATGATATGTGTTGATTTATGGGTTATTATATTTGTTTGTATTGTTGCTACTGTAATTTTTGTGGGCTGTTGTATTTTTTTTATCTGTACATTTTTTATGGGATGTTGTATTTGTATGTACTACTACTGTATGTATTTTTTTATTTGTACAATTTTTATGGGATGTTGTATTTGTATGTACTACTACTACTACTTTATGTACTTACTTTCATATGATATGTGCTGATTTTTATTATTTTTAGAGTGAGTTTATATGGTCAGACAAAAAATTACAATCGGGACAGTGCAACCGGATTGCAATTACGAGACGGGGCCTAAATGCGAAAACGGGGCGGAGATTGAATGCGAAAACGGGGCGCCAGCAAATCGCGAGCCCGCCTCCCGGTCGCATTGCGGTTGTGTCCCGCGAGGGTTTTATTCGCCTTCCCCTCCTTGCACCCAGCAGCCGCGTCTTCTTCGCTCCACCTGTGCTTCGTCTTCTTCGCAATGGTTCGTCCCTCTTCTTCTTCTTCTTCTTCTTCTTCTTCTTTTCTTCTTCTTCATTCAAGATCCATTCCTCTCGTCTCTTCTTTGCAATTTGGTTCGTCCCTGTTTCTTCAATTTGTACAAATTTGTTGCAATTGTTGTTGTAAAGCACTAGCCGAACCACTAAAATGTCGACATAATTGAAGTATTCTGTGTTTCACCAATGCTTCAATGGATATTTTTCAACTATCACTGTTATTGTGCAGGAACTCCTCCAGCGAGATTTGTTGCAATTGTTGTTGTGAAGCACTAATTGAACCGCTAAAATGTTTGACATAATTGAAATATTCTTATCTGTTTTACATTTTCCACTTGTGCTTCAATGGAACTCCTTCGCATTGTAACAGCGGGCTAGGGTTCGGGAGACGCTTGACCATTTGAAATTTCAGTCTTGGGCACAATAGAGAGCTGGTAACGGAGCATAGCCATAACGTGTATCCGAGGAACAATCAGAATCCACCCCAGGGGTGCAGACACACAGCGCCCCAGAGGCGCATTCGGACTACGCTCGAGTGGCATAATTGGATTGCGCCCGTGTTGTCCCTTGAGTCTAACTGAATAGCAATCCCGTATTTTTTATTATGCTAATTTTTTAAGTTATACTCTTTCTTAGATTATGTCAACTTCAGAAGCAAATCACTTTACAAATGTTGATGAGAAAGTCGATGAGGCTCCATCTCAAGTGACTGGAAATGAGTCGAAGCGACGAAAGATTTCAAATGTTTGGAATGATGTGAGTGAAGTTGTAGAGAACGGTATATATCACATGTGAAATGCAACCATTGTGGGGTTCGAATGTCTTATAAAATAAGATGACAAACGACACACTACAAGAGACACATTGTTGCTTGCTCTATTCGTAAGAGTAAGATCTCTGGTCAATGAGTTGGTCCAGTGCAAGCATTGCTCAGTGTTGATGTCGGTGGAACTAGAGCACTAGCGTCTTACAAATATGATAAAGAAGCATTCAAGGATATGACGGTAAAGATGATTATAGTACATGAGTACCCATTCATGATGGTTGAACACAAGTTCTTTAGAGGTTATAGTAAGATGCTTAACCTGAAGTATGAGTCTTTTGGTCGTCTTGCTATTAGAGACCGTGCAGTGAAGTTGTATGCGGAAGAAAAAGCTAAGATGAAGAAGATGTTTGCAAAAGTTGGAAAAGTTAGCTTGACTTTTGATTTGTGGACTTCTAACCAAATTAAAGATAATATGTGTATCACCGGGCACTTTGTTGACACAGATTGGAATTTATGGAACCGCATTCTAAACTTTTGTCTCTTGTCTCCACCCCACACCGGCATGAAAATAGCAGATAGATGTATGAATGCTTGACTGAATGGGGAATAGAGAACAAGATTTCTACCGTTACATTCGGCAATGCTTCTTCAAATGATGCAACCATTCGGTCTTTGAAAGAAAATTTTTAGATTAGAGATGCGTTGTTCTTTGGTAGGATCTTCCACATCAGGTGTTGTGCACACATCTTGAATCTCTTAGTGCAAGATGGAGTATTTCCTCTAAAATCTGTTATTGAGAATGTTCGTGAGCGTGTGAAGTTTATACTTTTGAGTCCATCGCGCAAGTGGGATGAAGTTGTGAAGAACATGTCTTTGCCTTCCAATAAGAATTTAATTCTTGATTGCATCATCCGGTGGAACTCGGCATTTCGTATGTTGGAAAGGGCTCTCTTCTTCAAAGACGATTTTGCTAGGTTTGCAAATAGAGATCTGGCATATTCTACAGTACCATCTGATGAGGATTGAGAAAGAGCTAAAGATGTGTGCATGTTCTTGTCTACTTTTGATAAGGTAACAAACATCTTCTCAAGTCGTAAATATACAACGACAAATCTATATTTTTATGAAATTTGGAAGATTAGGAAAATTTTAGATGATATGGAGAATGACCCAAGAGATTTCATGAAGGCTATGGTGGATAATATGAAATCCAAATTTGACAAACATTGGAAGAAGTGTAATCATTTTATGATTATAGCGGATATTTTATATTCCCGAAACAAGACCCACAAGTTAGGTTTGTGTAACGAAAGATATATGAAGAAGGTGAAGTGGAAGAGAAAGCTAAGGATATTATTGTTTAGATGCATCGTTTATATGATAACTACATCACCAAGGATGCAAGTGGTGGATGTGATTCGAGTAATGCCGGTAAAACAAGCTTAGTTGGAAGGTGCATGGATGATGTGGTTCACGTGGATGAAGATGTGGATAAATTTGAAGATTGGATCAAAACAAGATGTGAAAATACGTCATCGAGAAAGGAGTTGGACATCTATCTTGAAGAAGGTGTGTTATTGGGTAGAGGTAAAGAGTTTGATGTTTTGGCTTGGTGGAAATCAAATATTTTGAAGTTTCCAACATTATCTAAGATGGCCCGAGACATTCTTTCAATTCCGGTAACTACGATACCTTCTGAGTCGGTCTTCAATGTTGGACGTAGAGTTATTATTGATGATCGATGTTCCTTGGGTGATGATACAATTGAAGGAATTCTTTGTGCATCAAATTTGTTTATGAGCTGAATTTAAAGTGTGATGTAAGTATTGCTTGCTTAACTTAATTTAGAATCATGTAATTTGATATTGTATGTATGTTACTTCTAAACATTGATGTTTTTCTTGACCAATACTCAGTTGGTCTAGTGGGATGTGGTACTAGACTCCTTAAGTGGTTAGCTTGGAGATTCGAGTTCGAATCCTCCCGGCAACATGTATGGAAAAACTGATATTGGGAGGGTATCCCCCAGTAATGGGTCACGATTTAGTACCCGATCCGGACGTAGATCGGCAAAGCCGATCGAACCGGGTGTTCTAATTGATGTTTTTCTTGTTGTGGGTGAATAAGTGAGGATGCATGCATTACTACAACGTTTTGATATATGGTCCAAGATGTGTTGTTGGGTTGTGTGTGTTTTTATGCGAACTTAGTTTATGGTTACGTAACATACTTTGTATTTGTCTTTTAATTCACTATCGAGATGTTACTTGTTAGTTTGTATGGATTTAAATTATGAAACTTTATTGGTTTAAATACTCTATTGTATTGGTATTTGTAAGATTGTAGTTTATGTGAAATTTTTTGTATGTAAAATCAGGCATAGGTTATATAAAAAAACAAGTTAACGAGCCGAACGAGTTGAATGAGCTCGTGAGCCGAGCCGAGCCGAGCCTGAGCATGAATTTAGACTCGCTTCAAATTTTAGGCTCGACTCGTACAACAACCCTAAGTATAATGAAAAAAAGACTATATATATATATATATATATATATATATATATAGATCCTGACTCATATGTAAACAACTCTTATCGTGTGAACGTGTAAACACCGAATATACGTAACTATACCGCCGAATATATGTGACTATACCGCCGAATATATAGAATCAGGTCCGGCGAATATTTCTACCATTAATAACATGATTTTCCCCCTTTAATATCGCCTAATCTCAGTCATCTATTTAACGATATAACAGATACAATTTGTTCTCATTGTACATGTTAAGAGCTGTTTACATGGGAGTCAACCTATATATATATATATATATATATATATATATATATATAGGGTGTGGTTCCAATGAGAACACCCCTAACGTGAGAACATGAGAACAATCGTACACCGTTGGATGAGTATTAAGGGTTGAGATTTAGAGTAAATATCAAAAATAATAATAACTACGAATAGTAATAATTAGGAATCCAACAATAACTACGAATAATCCACTCAACCAACAATAACTACGAATAATACATTAAACGATATGGCACATTCGTAACAAAACTGATAATAGTTACGAATTTGTTCTCATGTTCTCATGTTAGAGGGTGTTCTCATAGGATCTATACTCTCTCTCTCTCTCTCTCTCTCTATATATATATATATATATATATATATATATATATATAGGGTCCGGTTCCGGTTCCGGTGAGGAGGACCCTTGCAGATAGGAATGAGGAGAGCCAGGGTGGTGACATGTGGCATGCCACATCACCGTTTTTTTTTCTTCAGATTTTCTTTTTGTATATAAAAATTGGTGTTCATATTTTTATAAGTATGTGTTCATTTTTAAAAGAGTC
The DNA here is from genome assembly GCA_033239125.1 of Fagopyrum homotropicum. Taxonomy (NCBI): domain Eukaryota; kingdom Viridiplantae; phylum Streptophyta; class Magnoliopsida; order Caryophyllales; family Polygonaceae; genus Fagopyrum; species Fagopyrum homotropicum. The sequence continues at coordinate 143,845,442 of BSWB01000004.1, forward strand.
ATTGTTCATATTTTATCAATAAATGTTCATTTTTTCTCAACACTAACTATTCATTTTTTAACATTAATTGTTCATTTTTGTATTTTTTTAATAAATTTTTTCGGATTTTTTTTTTGAAAGTTATGCTATTTTTTCAAACCGTGTTAATAAAATATGATCTTCATTTTTTTTACAAGTATGTATTCATTTTTTTTACGGTTATGGTGTTTATAATATGATGTTCATTTTTTTTGAAAATTATACTTTTCTTTAAAATCGTGTTTATAATATTCAGAGATCGATTATATTAAAAATTGTGAAATCAAAGAGAATACAAGACGATTCAGGTTTTGTTTCTTCAAATTTCTACTCTCACTGTTTAGATTTTCATTCTTAAGGTTTAAGTTTCATTATGATTGATGTTTGTGTTCGAAATCAAATTTGTTTGAATCATTTTGTGTTTGATAAGTTTGATTGAGAAAATACATGTATATACATATATTGTGTTGGTCTAATAGCTCCAATTGAATAATCTATATGCTTCTTTTAGTGTGCATGCAAATTGTTCGGCAAAATGCCCTATAGAAAAATAGTTTATAATATTTACAAGAACAATGACATAAGTATGAATACTGAGGAATAAAAACATGAACAATGACGTATAAAAGTATGAACACCGATGAGTTATCTATAACTTTGACACATACATAACATATTATGATCATCTTTTAACGTTTTATAATGAGTTTTTTTATTTTTTGTGGTTATATAATGTAAATGAACATCTATGCATTATAAAATGAACACAAAAGAATAAATATACATGACATTTTGATGAATAAAAAATACTATGAACACCGATGTATAAAAACATGAACAATGACATATAAAAGTATGAAAACCGATGACTATTTTGAACGTAAGAGTATTTTTTTAGATTTTAAGTCAATTTACAAAAATGCCATTAATGATGAGCGTGTGAGAACCCTTGATTTAAATTCATCCAATGGCTTACTACTCCTAATTCCTATCTACAAGCTCTCTCCTCACTTGAACTAATATATATATATATATATATATATATATATATATATATATATATATATATATATATATATATATATATATATATATATATATAGGGTGCGATTCTCATGAGAACAAGCCTTATTGTGTATCATGAGAACAATCTTAAACCGTCGGATGATGAGTATTAAGGGTCGAGATTTAGGGTCGATATCATGATTATTAGATAAATAAAACACCACTCACGCGCCCTAATATTCTGAAACAAACCACACCCCTACCGTCTCTCTCTCTTTGATATATTGCGATTTCTAGGTTCTGGAGAAATGACCGGCGATTTATGGGGTGCGGGTTCATCCCTACCGTCTCTACTCTCTGTTCGACACGGTGGCTTCAATTTGGGAGATCACCAGAGGCACCACTCCCCTTCCTTAATTCATCCAAGTCTGGTTCGACTTCGGCCACGATCAGGTAATTTCTCGTCCCAAACCTTGAAAAAGTAGAATTTTGAAATTCGAATTGGTTACGCGACAACCCCTGAAACGCTGCGTTTGAGTAGGTGTTCATGTTAGTCTCGGCGGGGACGGTGTTGGCAAAGACGTTGAAGACGTCATACACGTGCTCGACCACGACTGCATTCTGTTTGCTGGTTTTAAGTTAACAATTACGAATAATAGTTGTGAATAATTTGTGATATAAGCATGTTGAGACATAATGTGTATTCGATATGAAAAAGACGGAGTAATTAGGAATAATGTTGGTTTGAATCGTTTGAAAATGACAGGTTTTAAGTTAATAATTACGAATAATTCGTTTTTATCATAAACTAATGGTAATGTTAGTTGTTGATGAAATATTAGTTGTAATTATGAATAATGTTGATGCTGCAAGTATTATGATTTGCATGATAAGCTTGTAAATATGATTAGTAGTTAGTAATGTTTTTTCATGGTCTTAAGATAATTTTGAGTAATGTGGCATTAGGGTGTATATTGGATTTGACAAACTGGTACCAAATATGAATAATGATTGTGTTTACATATTATATGTATGAATACAATAGGTAGGTAAATGACATTTGATATTAAGTTGGTCGGTTGGTAACTTATAGTGTTGTATAATGAAATCTATGTTGTGTTTTATTGATCTGTCAAGGAAAAAGGTTGTTGACGAACAACTCGGCATAGAGGTCAGATCCAAAAAGAAGCATGATCCGATAGGTGGACCAGTTCGTAAAAAGTCATCGAGAAGAAATAAATAAAGTTTAAAGGGGAAACTGAATGATAAAAACACACGAAGAAGGTTCGTTTGTGATGGGTGCTCATCAGATTGACGAGTGGACATCAAATATGGACGAGGATGATGAGTGTGTAGATAAACTTCCTTGACTGATAAGTCTCTACTATTAGTATTTTGGATTATCCAACTTTAGTTATGTTTATGTTTTTTTGGGAATATGGTTTGATTTATTATGTTTATGTTTATTTTGTAAATGTCTACTATAATATTTGCATTTAGTTTGGAAATGTGTAGTGAAATTTGTACAAACTAAACATAGTATCCATAACTAGTGGTTGTTAAAGTCAACATATTACCAACCATAAAACTCATCGTTAACTATAATTCTACTAATTACGAACAATGCACTACAATGATAGTATTGACCAAATTACAATCACTTTTAATAACTACGAATAATATATTAAACGATATGACACATTTGTAACAAAACTAATAATAACTACGAATAATTCTACTTGGAAGCAATCAACTAGAAGGAGAATTGCCAACTCCTAAACTCCCGTAACTATAATTCTAGGTGAAGTTTATATACTGAAAACCCACCACCGACAATGCTCCTCCAATGAAGAACGAACCAAGGTGTGGTTGGCAAGGGCGGCCCTTGGGGGGGCAGGGTGGGGCGGCCGCCCCCCTCCAAATTTTTTTTTTTTGAAAAAAATCGTTTTAAAATGGGTTGTGGCTTCTCTCGTTTATAAAAAAATTTTCTACGATTTATTTTTTTATAAATATCACTATTCTTGTGTTATATTTAAATGTTTTTTTTGGATCTTTCGTCGAAGTGAACGAAACTTCATAAGCATTCCCCGTTTTAAACTCGGAGTGAAATAATTCATCAAAATGCACGAGATTTGTTGTTTGGATTAGAAGCGCGGTCGTAGACCACACTCTTATTTGTAAAAAGCGTTGTCGAGGACAACGTTGTAATATATTGAAATAAAGATAACAAAAACACAAATAGAGGTGTGGTTCTAGACCGCGGCTATAGTGTAACGTTTTTGAAAAAAAAAACTAAAGAGGCGCGGTCTATAACCGCGCCTATGGGACAACTTTTTTTTTTTAAAAATATTTGCCTTTTAAGTGTAATGTTTTTATAATTTTTGTTTGTATTTTTGTTTATTGTAAGTAGATGACATATTGACTTTATTTTTATCGTAATTTTATTTTCATAAATATTTTTATCGAAAATAAAATTTCGTCCCCTTAAAATGTTGCGGCCGTCACTGGTGGTTGGCGTGCTCGTACACGACACGGTGAGGGGCTCCGACATCGAAGGTGACGGCAAAGTCTTGGTTTCAACGTTCCCGAAGCCCGGTAACGAAACTCCTCGTCCTTTTCGTATTCCCGATTTTTCGAATCCCTAATGCTCAAAACAATTGTAGGGTTCGAACAAGGATTTATTTATTCCTGTTGGTGTGATTTATGAATTAAGGATTGAAGAGGATCAAGGATTGAATACTGTGAATTGTTCTCATTGGTTCCGTATTATGGGTTTGAAATAGGGATAAGTTGATCACTTGTTTAGTGGGTTTTTTTGGTATACTTCGACTGGCTGAAATTAAATGAAGTTGAATATTTTCACAAGCAACTGTACTAACACTTTGAATTTTGAGTGATGAGATTAGCGAAGCCATTGATTAGTTTAATAGAACAGTCCCCGGATGAGATGAGCATTAATGAGTTAAAATAAGAAGAAGAAAAAAACTCTTAGCTCAAATAGAAGAACAATGTGCTTACACACAAAGATGTGGGTTTGATTTCCTCATGGTTACTCATATAGTTTGTATTTTAATCACCTTAGAAGCAAATAACTACATTTGCAGTTTACTTTTACTTATTTGAGGTTTACATGATTTTGATTGTCAAGGTTCTTTGATGAAGACTCATGACACAGTTCTTTGTGACACTACAATTTTCACTGCCATGACTTCCTTAGTCTTTGCTACTGGCTCTACAAAGGAATTTTAAGATCATTATCTTATCAAAACTACATTTAGAGTTTGAAATTTGAACTAATTAGCATGTATCAAGCAATACATCCATGTGAATTATTCTGCTTATATAGCACATACTAACAACATCTAGCTTTAAGTAGACAACGGAATTTAGACTAGTTACTCCCTCCCCACCCTGAAAAAAAAAAGAAGAAAACATCACGCTTGGTGCCTCTGTGCTAGTTGTAGTTGCTGGTGAGAGATCTCAAGCATTTAGAGTAAAGTTGCAGTGGATCATTGTGGGTGAGGATTGCACTGAAGCTGTTTACAAGGCTTCTTCTACTAACAGGGAAGAGGTGGGTTAAATCAATTATTAGGGCATAGTCAGGGTTAATGGTGAGGATGAGAATGAACAATAGTAACACAGTTATGTAAGACATACAAAAGCTCCAAATGAACACATCCATGTCGAATCTTGTATCTCCTTCGGTTTTTTCTTCAGTTGAAGTGCTCTTACGCATTGCACTATGGCTTTTGCAGATATTACGCAGCTGAGATCCACAAAGCAGATGATTTCCTCGGTAGCTCATTTGATCAAAGGATCCAAATTGCCCTGTTTCCGGTACTTGTCCGCTAAGATTATTGTATGATACATTGAAGATCTCCAAGAAATTAAGAATAGCTAGTTCAGGAGGGATTTCTCCACTCAAATTGTTGTTTGAAAGGTCTAAGCTCTCAATGCTTGTAAGGTTGGAAAAACTATTAGGTATTCGACCAAATAAGCGGTTGTGGGACAAGTTCAGAGAATTAATCATTCTCATCTCACCTAGATCAGGGGGAATTTCACCGGTAAGTTGATTGCATGACAAATCAAGAGCAGACATAAGGGAAAGAATACAACCTTTGTAGGAAGCATAATTGCTCTTCACAATGAACTCTACTTCTTCCAGCTTTGTAATTGACACAAATTCTTCTTCAGGCAAATTTACGTAATGATTGACTGTGATATTAGCACGAAGGTCTTCGACTTTTTCAGCAATAACAATATCACAATCCTTTGTATTTGTTGTTCCAAATGACATTTTTTTAAAGCAAGATGGAATAGCACCAAAGATGCTATTATGTGACAAATCAATGATGTTAGCATGCTGCAACTGACATAATTCTGTTGGCAATTCTCCTTGCAGTTGATTGCTTCCAAGTAGAAGGACTCCTAGGTTCGAGAGCTTGTCAATCCATTGAGGAATACCTCCTGAAAGCTGGTTATTTGCTAAATCAAGTGTAACTAGTTCTGAGCTTCTTCCTATTCCTTTTGGGATTTCTCCGGTAAGACTATTTCCATGAATATGTAAGAATTTTAATGATGAAAGACTGTCACAATCTGGTATTTGCCCAATAAACCTATTGTCTGAGAGGTCCAAATAAACAAGCTCCTGAAGGGTACAGATTGTGCTTGGTATGTTTCCATGAAATTGATTACTTGCCAATGACATTGAAGCCAATCCGTCAAAACTACCAATCCAGCTAGGAAGCTCCCCTGTCAACGTATTATTGGTTATATCCAAGTAAGCCAAGTCCGTTGAGGCGAGCAATGCCTCTTTTATCGTCCCCGTAAAGAAATTGCTCTCTAAATCCAAGGAATTGAGCAGCGATAAGTTCATATAGTTGGGAATGATTTCTCCTTGTAGGTTGTTCTTGGATAAAAACAGAAACCGTAAGAAGGTGCAATCAGATAACAACTGTCTTGGCACCTCCCCATGAAGCTTATTATCTGATAAGTCAAGTTCTACCAAATGTGTCATGTTGCCCACTGAAGTAGGTATGTACCCTTTGAGACTGTTCATTGACATTTTTAAAACCTCAAGTGAAGATAGCATAATGCCAATTTCCGCTGGTATTTCTTCACTGAGCTTGTTGTTTGATATGTCTAAATGTAGTAGAGATGTGTTACTATGCACTGGGAATTTTAGACTTCCATTGAATGAGTTACTGGCCAGGTTTAGATACTTGAGATTGGAATTGTTCTGCAACAACCAAATCGGAAATGGTCCGATAAGTCCATCACCAGAGAGGTCAAGGTATTGTAGGTTGGATTGATAGAAGAGGAAACTTGAAAAGATTTTGTTTGGATTACTCAAATTGCAGTTGCCAAGGCCAAGGGCGTTTAACTGGAAGGTAGATGGCCATGCTATTGCTCGATGCTCAAATTCTACTTGCAGTGCATTATCTGAAAGTAATAAGATTTTGAGGCTTGAATGGTTGATCAAGGAATTGAAAGAGAATTTCCCTTCAAAACTGTTGTCTGTGATGGACAAGTATTCGAGGGAAGGAAGGTTGCTTAAGGGCGGCAAATTCCCACTTAGACGGTTTGACGAAAGGTCAAGAACTCGAAGGGATGTCAAATTCCATATACAGTCAGGAAGTCTGCCACTTATATTATTGAACATAAGATTCAACTCTTGAAGGTTCCTCAGCCTGCACAGTCCTGTATTCAGTTCAGTCTATGCATCAGGAGCATTTCCAATTTGATCTGTGTTAATGCCTAAAAACACTAATGTTTCTAGAATAATTCATGGAGGCATATGATATTTGCACAGTTGCAGGATCATAAACAAGAAGGTATAATACGACAGTTGCAAAGCACTTGGAATCAGTGGCTTACCTTCAGCGTCAATCAAACTTCCAATGAAGTTATTTGATAAGTCGAGCTTCTGTAGTTTCTGGAAGGGGCGAAAAACTGTCATGTTGAGAGGCCATGACTTCTCTGGGAGCACTATGGAGCTGAGAATGAGTTGCGTTACACGCCCTGTTGAAGGACTGCACTTCACTCCCTCCCACTGACAACAATATCTCGTGTTGTATGTAGCGTTAACTCCTGTGGTTGCGGAGAACTGCGACTGAATTCGTAGCAAACCGATTCGCTCATGTTCCGAGCAGCATTTGACTTGATAGCCCTGAAGAATGGTCACAACACTCAGGAAAAGAAGCAACGATTTCATGGTTGATGAATTAAAACCTCTATTAGACTGATGATAGCAAGAGTAATGTTTAATGTTGTTATGATGCTTAATTGCTAAGCCTATGTTTCTGTATATGTTACAGAGGTGATATGGTCAATGATAGTCAACTGAAAGAAACTTGATGGATTTGACGTTGGTTTGGAGAGTATTAACAAGTTTCTTCTTGGATCTTTCACTTTTGAATTTTTTGAACGACTTTAGCTTTCTTGGCTTTTTCCAGGAACCTTCTGAGCTTTTTGGTGATCTTTCAGATTTCATTTAAGATGGTTGAAAATTGGCAAGTGATCGTGGGGACTGATTTGAATGGCTTGATACTTAGGGACGGTTTGATATTAATATTATGATTTTGTGGTTAGGATGAAAATGGTTTGGTTGATGGGTGGCTTTACCATTTTCAACAAACGCTTAACTTATTTAAACTCTTTATCATCCCGTTCATTACCCATCAAACATTTTACTCGTCACCACCTAGCCACCTACTATCACTCCCTTGGTTTTCAGGTGATTTGGAAAAAATAACAATGTGTAGTGTATTTAAAATTTTAAAGGTATAAAAATAAATTTTATATTTAAAGTGACACGAATTTAGATCTACTAATTCACGGAATATTATCCAACATTACAAATAAATGTCGAAACGAATTCCAATTAATGCAAAACAATACAAACAAACACAATATTTTTTGCATACAACAAATGTAAAGCAATTAATTACAAGTGAGTGAGCGCACTGAGCGGAGAAGGGAATGAGAGACTAAAGGAAAGAAGTGTTCGCGTGAACGTGGTTGCGACTCTTTGTTTAAGTGAAGTACAAATGTTAAACACTAATATGATTTTTAGAGTTTTAGTGATTTTTTAATTAATTTATACGGGTGAAACGTTTCGGGTGGTGGGTGGTTGTGCCTACACCATACCCGCCCCACCACCCATCAACTTCACCCATCATCCTAAATTATTCGGATTTTCACCCATATATCGATTTGGTTGATCAGGTAGGTCGGGTGGTTGCACCCATTTCCATCCCTATGTGTGGTATGGAGATGGTATGGTGAGTAAATAGTTGTAATAGTAAATAAATATGTTACATAGCTTGGTTATTGTGTTCAACTCTCGTGACATTAGCAACTTGAAAGTTGCAAGTTTACTCTTTCGTATAAGAGCAAGTTCACCCGTTGAGTCAAAAGTCATCAGTTTAGATGTCATTAGGTCAAATATTATTCATTATCAATGACCATGTGTTTCCACTCGTATTGTTTCTTAACCGGTTAAATTCAACGTGGTTTCAATTATTTATTATTTTGAACAATTATGGACATCATAGTGACTTAAGAAAAAGTTGTAAACACTTCAAATTAAGACTTTGAACAATTATGGACAGCTAGGGTAAAATTTATGGACACTTTTTTGCATTAGATAAGAGCTTTACTAGGCCTTTGAATATTTGAAATAAGGGCAGGCCCAATAGGATGTAATTAATACTCAAGAACTATTTGAAATAAGGAGTGACCCAATAACATATAACAAATGGACTCAATTCAAATAGCAATGACTTTGTGGCTGATATAAAAGTTGGCCCATCAAGTAACATTAAACTCCATATTTTCAGCTTATTGTGACATTTATAATTTCATTAATTTCTACGACCTATCAAGTAACAATAAAGTCACTGAATTCTTCCTTTTTTTTATCATGAATTCTATATAAATTATATTTTGCTTCGATCTCATTCCTTTTAAAAAAAAAAACAAGATTAGAGCAAATCTATTAAATTAGATTAAATTTTAATTTATTTGCAACTGCAACTTTTATTTAAATTAGATGTTACATCTACATTTTATACATATCCGAGTATTTATAAAATTAAAATACACATTTTTTAATTAAAAATATTTTAAAAATAAATAAAGTATTTATATAAGGTAACACTACATTCTTAAACTAGTTTTACCGAAACTAAGGGCTTATTTGGAAGCACCGGGAATCATTCCCGGTAACGGAATGATTCCGAATCAATAAAAAAAAACTACGTTTGGTTAGAGGTCTTTTAACACATAAAAGTAATCTCATCCATTCCATTTCCTTTCTCTACCCTTATTCGATTCCATTCCGTTTCTATTCAACCGCTCCAACCAAACGGGCACTAAAACTGTTTTATCATATATATATATATATATATATATATATATATATATATATATATATATATATATATATATATATATATATATATATATATGAGAACACCCCTAACGTGAGAACGTGAGAACATGAGAACAATCGTACACCGTTAGATGGTGAGTATTAAGGGTTGAGATTTAGAGTAGATATCATAATTAATAATAATTACGAATAATAATAATAACTATGAATCCAACAATAACTACGAATAATTCACTCAACAACAATAACTACGAATAATACATTAAATGATATGGCACATTCGTAACAAAAACTAATAATAATTACAAATCTATTCTCATGTTCTCACGTTAGGGGGTGTTCTCACAGTATGTATACTCTATATATATATATATATATATATATATATATATATATATTGAAAACAACACAGCACATCCTTGAGAAATCGGGTTGTGATTCATGAGGTGAAATTAAAAAGCGTAAGGACAATGTGAGTAGAATTATTGTAAAGGTAAAATAATTGCATGATCGGCATCCACATTCGAACATATCGACGTCGACTTGGTTTCCTAAATCTAGTAAGCTAGTAATTACAGATGGTCGTACTGCCAGAAATTGGCATTGAATTGGTAACGGTTTCCGTTAAAATTGGTTGCTTTTTGGAAGATGTGCGCCAAAAACGTAACGACGATATTTAAGAAGAAGGTTTGTGTATTGTGGGTTAAATGCTAGTTGGGTTGATATAGTGCCGCCTATATAGGGTATGTACAGCTACCTTATACTTAAATGCATGTGCTACATTCATCAGCTTCTTTTACTTGGACGTGCCCTAACATTCATTCATACTATTACTATTGCTACCTGCATAGCTGAACCCTAGGCAATCAAGATTCAGGTTTCGCTCCAACACTGCCCACTTTAACATTCATCTACGCCTTTTTTTTAACTTTATACAATTCCTTAATCATACTATTTCAAAATTTATGTTGTTGTTTTTGTACATTTATCGACAATTGATAACAGATTGGATGCACCTTACTTTTTGAAAGGTTACGTTTCCGGTTCGGCAGAACTCGAATCTCCGGGTTAACACTTAAGGAGTCTAGCACCACAAACACTAGACCAACTGGGTATTGGTTATACTCTCTTTTTTTGCATATTACTTTAAGTGTAATCGAGTAATTTGGTTAACATTTGACGGTATATATTTTACAGTTATGTCTTGTCCATGCCCCATAATCGATGTATATATATAGGGAATTCAATAAATAAAGACCCGTGAGCGAAACGATTTAGTCAAGTCAATAAATCAAATAATTTGGGAATTTTGCATCTTAGGATGGGTGTATGATTACACACTTTTGTTTTTATGAATGGATCGTTCGTCAAGTGAACAATAATGAATTTGTAATTCTCTCGTAGTGCACGATCATGAGGTGCACAATAATCATGACCCTAAATATAACACATGGACAAGTGGTGAAATCAAGATCAATCGTTATTTTTAATCGATTGTCTCTTACAATTTCTCACCCTTTATCGTAAGGAAAATTTTCACATGATCATAGTTCTATAAATACATGGACGTGTTCGACGATATAGGAAACGAGAAGGATTGTGTGCCATTGATTTTTAACAACAAGATTAAAAACAAATTATGCATAAATAAAAGACTAAGTGCAAATTTATGACATTGGCAAACATTACCCTAAAAATAGATAAAACTTCGTGTGTAAATAATGTTAAAAGTGTACAAGGGTTAAAGTGTACCAATAAGGTGAAAAGGGCAAAGACAATTGTTTTTAGCTAGGTTAATATTCGTTAAAACTATGCACATGAAAATCACTTAAAAATGTGTGTGTGTGTGTAAACGTATCATCTGATTATAGGATTTGACGAGTTAATCCAATAACTCACAATCCTTTTCATTTTAATAATAAAATCAATACTCTCTCACAAACACATCTCTCTAGATATATGATTGGTTTTTAATTGTAGATTGATTTATAAATTAAATGAATTTATATGAGTTTAAAATTTATTTTCGATATATTTTTCAACGGGTTTATTTACTTGAAATTTATTTTTCTGACTTTATTTTACTTTAAAAGACACTTATGCCTCTAAAAAATCGAATAATAACGTTGAATATCTAGGGATGAACAAAGAATATCGGAATAGAAAAGCACAAAGCCAAAATCGGGTGTTAAACAAAATAAACACAAGCAAAAATAACCTTGGTTTGAAGAGTTTATTTTTAAGTAGTTTATAAACCCGAAGAGAAATAAACCAGTCTCCGATTAAACGCCTACAAAAATTAAACTCAAAGTTTATAAACTATAAATGAAACACAATCAAACTACAAAGTAATTTAATACATATTTTTATTTCATTAAAAATATACACTTCCTTTTATTAAGTAATATTTAATTTTTCTCATAATTAAAAAATAAATTACTCATCGTCAATTTAAAAAGAACTACTCATATAAAAGATGAACAGTAATTTAGAAAAGAAGAAAAACTACGGTACTCATCACAAACATTTTTCTTACAATTTTGTTTTCGTACCGTAAATATTGATCCCGTTTGGTTGTAATTCCGAAAATACAAATAGAATGAAAATGAATATAGTTTGAATATACTCTTGTTGGCGAAAAGTTTTAAAATTATTCCTCGTAATTTAAAGTAATTGGATTAGAATGTGATTAATTTTGATACAAAAAAATAAAATGTGAAAAAGAAACATATTTTGCATTGAAAATAAGAAAATATAAATTAATGAACAATGGCTTATAAATAGACTAAATTCTTTTCATTTCATTTTTGTTGGATAATCGGTGTCCGGTTTTAGATCAAAGGGTTAGTCGTCTCACTTAAGTGAGTATACGGTTGTCCCAATTGCCAATCAAATTAGTATAATTATCTTGAAGTGAAAACAAATTATCAACTAAGGGTTTGCGATCTCCACAAAGGAGTAGACAAAATCCAACAAAGAGTTTGTAATTTTTGAACAGGGGTAGACAAAACTCTAATAGAAATTAAGTTCGATTGCGATAATTATAAACCGACTGTTATATGTTAAAATCATTGACTTACTTGTCTTACTTTATAAGAAAGGGCATTGCTAAGTTTTGTCAATAAAAACTCAATCTATGATGGATGCCTATCCTTTGTCAATACAAAGGAACCATACTAGTCTGTTGAGTTTTGCAAACAAGTTATAAGAAGGTCTATCCAATGTCAATATAGTGGAACTAAAAGCTCATTATTTCAAAACGATTGTAAATCAAGTGCAATTGTCTTTCCCTTTTATAGGCATAGGAGGTCACGGTTTTGGGGAGTTATAACCACCAAAAAACGGTTAAAATTGGTTATGGAAGTTAAATAGAAGTTAATTGGATGATGGACTTTGAAATCCTAGAAAGGTCCGAGACCCACATAGGGAGCCGAAAACCGCTCCCGAAGCTAGCTTATTTTTCTTGGTTCAAACACTTCCAGTGAGCTTTATTCACTTTAGCATAGCTAGTCTTAGTTCAAGCTAGTACGAGCGCACATGCACATTAGCCCCAAGCCCAGTACATGAATCCGACGAGGTTCCATCCTAAAACCAATGGACAATAGGAAGAGTAGCTCACCGACCTTATATATTAGGCTCGAAATGTCCCCATTTTTCGACGTGGGAACTTATTATCTCCAACAAAGGGGCATTAAGATGCATAATCATATACCTTGTCACATACCTCATATACACACGATCATGTAAAATTTTGTATATTCGTTTCTAATAAGCCTTTTACATATCTATACATACTCAACATGTATTTAGTGAATTTGTGGCTTCTTCTTATCTATACATTGTTACGTTAGGTTTAAAAGAGATTTAACAATTATGTTTTTATGATTTATTCATTTATTAAATTCATAGGAACTTTTTAAGATCAATATTATTAAGTTATGAAGTAGTGCAATGTTAGAAAAAACATGATTAAATGAATAGTAGAAGTCATGTACATAAAAATTAAATAGCCGGTGCGTAACATAAATGTAAAACTGTCAGATGATATCGTCACGATCGAGCAGCAGTCACTCTCGATCACTAAAAGCAACGCTGTGGAAAAAAAAGAAAAATATATAAAAATATTTGTAATAGCAGTAGTAAAGTACGCAGTACGTGGTGAAAACTAATGATAGTAGTCATGATGATGCAATCACACATGCTGTTGATGAGTTGCACCAGAAAACCCAGATTGCAGAGGAAACAAAGGCAACAGCCGTGGCTCATTACCCGCTTTAATAGCTCTCCGATGAAGATAAAACCCTTTCTCCGCCATCGCTCTCTCTTCTTCCTCCTTCTCCGACGACCCAAGAGATATCCAGTTCACCGGCCGGCCTTCTAGAGGCGTTATGGGGAAGTAAAAGAGGGGTTTGTTACGTTTTATGAGATTAGGGTTTGCTTTACGTTTTGTCGGCTGGTGGGTTTGGAGCGGCGGTGGGGCGGTGGAGGTTCCGGTGAGGTATTGGACGATGGCCCGGAAGTTTGATGGGTCGGTGTGGATGAAGGTTGTGGCGGGAGGGGTGGTCTGGCGGTGGCGGTGGGATTTGGAAACCATTTTTAGGGTTTAGGGGGTTGGTTTGTTGAGGAATTGTGAATTGCTTTAAGGGAAGGGAAAGAGTGGGGATGAATATATGCAACGTGCATGGGAAGAAATAATTCAAGCTACTCATTAATGGAGTTTTACATTAATATTGATGTGCCAATGTCGATCGTCATAGAGTGGTGCCCGGTATTTTAGTGTATTAATTGAAACATGGCTGCAGGGCACACAACAGTCGTACAATACAATTCCCAACCAACAATTCTTCAATATATTGCGAGTATAATATTATATTTATCATTTTTTTGGGGTTTAAATATTACATTATCATTAAAGCACCCGAACACCATTTTTGGTAAATGTAAATTTCTTTTTTTAAGTTACATCCATGTGTGGCCATGTTTTCTACCTACCTACCTAGCTCATAAAGAGAGAATTGTATTAGAGATATATACAAAGTGGAGATATTTTTTTAGTAATAAGATTGGAGGATTCCTTCTCTTATTGATAATTAGTTGTAGGATGGATCGAACTCCGTTGGAGTTATGTGTTGGGATCTATTGTATACGTCGGACTTTAACATGGTATTAGAGGAGTTGGCCTTAACCCTATATGTATGTGCGCTCGTATACACACGACTCCGCTTTACGGTTTATGTGTCGGACTTTAACAGATTAAGCCTGAAAAGTTATATATTCTACGACCTAATTCAACTATCAGTTGCAACCTTCTAATAAGGGTGTTTAAGGGCCTGTTTGGTATTAGATTCATAGGGATTCATTTAGATTCATTTTAGGTGTATTCTTCGGGTTACAATTTTTATGCATGTTTGGTATCGGTTGGGCATTTTGTATTGTATTCTTTTTCGGTATTCTTTTGCCAAAAGAAACCCGAAAAAAGAAGCTTGTGGAGCCAAGCTTCTTCGAGATTCTATGAGATAGATTATTTTTTTTACCTCTCATACCCTTCACTCTCTTCTATCTTCTATCGTTTACCCATTCGGTCGTACCTATCGTTCCTCCAGTCTCTCGTTCTCGAAAGTGCTCACCCTTCAGTTTCCTCTCGTTTCTCCTACAGGTCTCTCTCATTCATCACATTCTCTTCTTGCTTGCTTTCTCAGATCGGAGTATGTTGTTCTGTCCATTTTCTTCATTTTTCTGTTCGGTTCTTTTGCATATTATAGCGAGTATGGGACCAGATGACAAGCTAGTGGGAAGAAGGGTGAAGCAAACTCCGATTCGTCCCATCAAAAGGTAAGGTTTCTCTTCCATCTATTTGTTGTTTTCGATTAGGGTTTCGTTTTGACAGGTTTTGATTTATCGATTATAGGTAGGTTAGGGTTTTCGATTAGGGTTTCAATTGGAGTTTCGATTAGCCAACTCAGATGAACTGTATGTTGTTTATCGATTAGGGTTTAGTTTGTACCCACATTCTGTTGCTATTTCAACCATGAATTGTATGTTGCTTATCGATAAATTGAAGGTAGCATTTATCAATTAGGGTTTCGTTTGTACCCACTGTCTGTTAGTATCTTTGTTTTTTCTGAAAATTCAACAGTATATAAATTGGTAGCATTTATCAGCACTAGAAAATTCAACAGTACATAAATTAGTAGCATTTATCAACAGTAAATAAATTTGTAGGCTACTGCACCAAGTTCAGACCAAATGGTTATGCATCTTGAACTGACAACGACAACAATCCATGACCAATTGACCATTAGTAGCATTTCGTTTCTGTTTATGTTTTACACAGCATTTTTCTGTTTCTGTTTTACACAGCATTTTTCTGTTTTTTAAATTTTATATTCAGGAAAAGGACCTAAAGAAGGTTAGGGTTTCTCAAAACCATTGTTTTGCTTGCATTTCTGATTTATTTCACATGCCGTTGATTGAATTTGATTAACAGAAGTCTCGTGTAAAAAGGGGTTTCCCCCAAGAATTCCTGTTTTTGTATTGGCTCATAAAATTTAGCATGTTATTTTTCACAGGGTCAATCGTTTGTTTGTAGTTGAATCTTTGGTTTGAGGATGCATGAACAAAATTCGAATGTTATATTGAACTCATTATCACATACATGGAGAAACTGTGAATGTAAATATTGGTTGCATCTTTAGGTTATATGTTGCAAGGATATACCAATTTCACTTGCTATGATCCTAATCAGCATGTAGGTAGTTTGTTACTTTGTTATGATCAGCCTAGACCTGCACCAACTCAAGAACTCGACCAATTCGACTCCAAAACTTTGAGATTATGTACCATAAAACAACCTAGGATACATAATAACCTGTTCGCCACTTAGCGTGCGTGCAAATAAGCTTTAAATTTATAAAACTAGAATCAAGCAAGCGAACCCGCAGTGTACGGATCGATATAGTTAAGCAAGAATTCTAGAGTATCGAACACAGAGATTTGGGGGGAACAAATTCAATTGTAGGTTATCAAGCAAGTAAATGTAAGAGCTTTTCGAATTATTGGGAAAACAACAATCCTAAAGATCCGGAAATCCAGCTGTGGCAATCGATTCAAGATATATTAAAGGTATAAGGATAGAGTTGAGATATGCAAAGGTATGCTAATGTAAGGTAATCGTACGGTGAAGTTCCAAAAACCTTATATGACTCACCTACAAGACACTTTCTATAAAGGTTGTTGAGGCTTCAGTATAGAAAGGTTCTAAAAGTAAGAATTAATGTCATATACCCAAACTTGTAATCCAAGGATCAAGACTAACTAAACCGATTAAGGTTGTGACACTCACAATCGAGGTAGAGGTTGTTGAGGCTTCACTACCACCTAGAAAAGGCAAGCCTAAACTAAGTTAAAGCAAATCTTTAACTTTGGATTAAAGTAAAAGCAAGTTCGTAACTTAACACAAAATTACGGTTAGTTCTTGAGTTCCACGGCCGTGGAAGCTCAAGAACAGACCGTGGATTAGGGTTGTCGTCGATTCTCTCTAACTCTCAGGGTCCAATCTATTTACGATCGATCTATCATCATCTAAGCCACAACTATCAACCCTTCACCTTAGAATTGTTAAGGGTTTTTAGCCAATAACAGTCATATTGATATCAAATTCAAGGTTTAAAAGATTGAAAGATGAAAACTTCCGAAAACCTTCAATAACTTTCAAACTAGTCTCAAAGTCACAATCAAGAACAATAATCGTCACTAGATTCGGAATAACACAAACAAACACAAATCTTAGATAAGAAGGAAGAACGGGATGTCAATCCGTCTTCTAGATCAAACCTAAGCAAGAAGCGTAATCTTCTTGCGAACAATCTTCCGAATCTTCGATCTTCCGTCAATCCGGAAATCCCAATGACAAAGCGCAAATCTCTCAAACACAATCTCCGCCAAATGCGAGATTAGGGCAATTCCAAGCGCAAGCGTAAGATGCGTCTATGCGTAAGCGAAGGTGACGGAATCTCTCTTCGTCCGTCCTTTTATAGTGTAAGATAAAATATCGGCCCGGCCCAATTGCGTAGGAGATCGTGGCTTAAAGTGTGGCGAAAAAGATCGCCAAGATCAAGGTCGTGGAAGGGTTCCACGGCCGTAATTTAGAGCGTGGAAATCAACACGGTTTGAACCAACTTCTCCACGGCCGTAGAAGTCACTGGAATGAATCACGCTTCTCTTGCCATGGTTCCACGGCCGTGGACTTGAACGTGGAAAGTGGTACGGCCGTATTTTAGAGCGTGGTTTAGGGCAAGAACGTGATTCTTCCTTAGCTTCGTGCATTCTTCAAGTTGGCACTCCCTTAGCTCCTAGGAATGCCCTCAATCCATGGACATGTTCAATCAACTCCATCCTTGCTCAATTCCGTTCGGAAATAGCTCTCTATTACCTATAATCAACATAAAGCTTGTGTAGATCTCTATATCGACATTATAGACAAACTAGCTCACAAAAGTATCAATGCTCAATCAATGACTATCAATATGGATCAAATACACTTAGAAAACGTGCCTAAAATATCACAATATTTCATGCTAACATAACCCTACTTCAGAACTGTATAACTCAGTACCATAACCGTAAACTCATTTAGTAAAACTACCCCTATTTTTTTAGTTTTTGTTTCTGTTCAAGGTGCTTTTTTTACACTTTTCTGTTTATGTTAATTATATAATTTCTCGATCTATTGTCTGAATTTCCCGATCTATTGGTTAGTGTAGGAAATTTATTTATCAGCACTAGCAAATCATGTTAGTGACTGTATGTGCAAACTGAAAATTGGAATAATTGTTTGAGTCATAACAGGACTGAAGTGACAATTGAGGAGCCACAACGATTGGTAAAGTTCCTGGGACCAATAGATTACATGTAGTCCCGCTGGTAAGATGATTCATCACCTTGATGGGAAGTTTAATATGTTATAAAATTGACAATTTTTTAAATGTTGTGTTGGTGTTCTAGTTCCCAAAAGCACCACTTCCTGTGGAGGAAGATGATTCATCACCAGAGGATGAAGAGAATCCTCAGCATCGGTTTGAGGATTGCTGCTTTGCGCAAAGGCTAGTTGGAATCAACAAGCGCAATAAGGCGCAGTATGATAAGGTGAAGGCCAGAAATGAAATACTTCAGGCTTAATGTGAAGCGATGAACGAGAAGCTTCTAAAGAACGTGGAGAACGAGATGAACAACCACTGTGAGAAGTACGAGATCACCAACCTTCTAGCAAGGCGCAACAAGCATTATTTGGACGCAAGATCTCTAATACAAAAACTGTAGATCGTGGTCTTCGCTCTGTCTTTCGCATGTGTCCTTCTTGTTAATGTTATTCTCTTTAAATGTAATCGTGGTTAAATTGTTGGTAATGTACTCCTATTTCAGCTGAAGTATATCAGGCTCTATGTTTGTAGGATCATATGACTTTTTACGATTAAAACGCTTATGTTATGACGTTTCAGCTGAAATTTTAAGCCCTTAATTTAGTTGAATGAAATGTTTTGAAGTTGTTGTTAATTCACTCCAATTCTGTTTTTTATCTAGTTGCAGTTTTCTGTTTGCATTTTGACAGCAGTTTTATGTCTCCATTCTTGGCTAGTTGATCTTGTCTTATGGTTCATTATAATTGACAGCAGTCTTATGGTTCATTTTGACTGCAGTTTTCTGTTTGCATTTTGACAGCAGTCTTATGGTTCATTATATTGGTTGCATTTTTTCTGTTTTCTGTTTGCATTTTTGACATCATTTTGACTGCACATTATTGAGGCAGGAGGCAGCTTTGATGTCTAAATATATTTGCAGGGTCTGAGGCAGGAGGCAGCTTTGATGGCACAAAAAACCACCAAGGCTTTAGGGTTGAGGATTCGATGTAGTGAGGAGCACAACTGGCTCCTTCCACTAATAGCTGACGGTCTGACACCGATAAAAAAAAATTACAGACCTGTATGTGTGTGTGTATATATATATATACACACACGCCAGACAAATGAGTGCAATCAGCTCCGTCAAATAGATACCTTTCTTCTAGTTGCAAATAAGCTAGCGAACTGGGAAAACAGAAACTGAGCTGATGATCTACAAACTTCAAAGACTGGCATTACCGGCTTTATGATGACTGAATGAGCAGGCGAGATAATCACAACCCGACGATGTGTCCCCGAAATGGCATTAGAAATCAGCAAGACAGGTGAGTGTAGCTAAACAATAATTGCCGGTCTTGATCTTCAAAGTCTCAGTGTTCTCGGACACCCTGATTAGTGTCCGCTCACATGGAAGCTTTACTTACTGTAAGTCAAAACCAGAGAGGGCTGTGTTGTTCTAGAGATACAACCGTGGCCTTACAGAACGACGCTGACGAGGAAATGAGAAGGGGCTGTCTAATGAAATGAAAGGTTGCAGGCATATATTGTTGATACCTAAGTTTCTTCACAAACCTGGATAGCTCACATGGAAGCTTTACTTTCTGTTTGCTCACATGGAAGCTTTACTTTCTGTTTGCTCTATATGGTTCTGTTTTTCACTCTTTGTTGATGTGTAGTTCTCTTGAGTTAATTTGTTTTTTTTTGTTGTGTATCATACATATTCAGCTGCTGAACTGTTAGCCATTCGAAGCTCATATTTGGAAGACAAAGTGCTGCATTCGAAGCTCATATTTGAAAGACATGGCTGCTGCAATGAATGAAATCCATTCAAGCTTATGAAAATCAGGTGTTTGAGATAACACAACCTGGACAGCTCCAAATATTAACATGTACTTGGTATCTCCATAACTGCATGAAGCATTGTGCCCTTCATCATGGTAGCAATTTGATTGTTGTATTGCTTTGTGATTGCAAGAAGAAACAAGCAGTAAGCTGTGTTAAAAATTTGACAAATCTCAAGTTGTATCAGTGAAGTCTTCAAAGTCCTCATTCCAAGCTAGCAGGGAAATATGGCAAATTTTCTTTCTTTTTCAAGCAGAAAATTAAAACAGCATTGTCATCTTACAAAAATCATAACTCCACAATTATGTGGAGGAATGAAACAAAAATTTAACTGTAGTGACGTTACATTACGTAGAAGGTCATGTAAAAATTTCGTCCACATCCGATCTCACATGAAAGATAAACTTTCAGCTGAACATTATTGACCAAAAAAATCAGAAAAATAAAACAGCATTCTTTGTCATATAACTAGTCATCTTACAAAAATCATAACTCCACAATTATGTGGAGGAATGAGCCAAAAATTTAACTGTAGTGACGTTACATTACGTAGAAGGTCATGTAAAAATTTCGTCCACATCCGATCTCACATGAAAGATAAACGTTCAGCTGAACATTATTGACCAAAAAAATCAGAAAAATAAAACAGCATTCTTTGTCATATAACTAGTCATCTTACAAAAATCATAACTCCACAATTATGTGGAGGAATGAGCCAAAAATTTAACTGTAGTGACGTTACATTACGTAGAAGGTCATGTAAAAATTTCATTCACATCCGATATCACATGAACGAAAAACGTTCAGCTGAACATTTCAGCCCACAAAAATCAGAAAAATAAATCATAAATCTTAAGTTGTAGCCCATAACATGGCGGCAATGTCATCTCGTATCTTCCTAGTTTTACCACCGTTTGTTGGGTAGTTTCTTTCTACATCTTCTCCATCGGAGTCACTGTCACCCACATCATCGAACTCCTCTTCATCCGTGTCATCTTCATCAAATTCATTATCAACATTGACCGTAGTAGACATATCATCCTCTGTACCCCTTGTTGAACTACGAGACTTTCTCACAAAGTTATGTAATGAAAAACACGCCAAGATAATGTCAACCTGTGTATCCACACTATAACTTGGCATAACTTTGAGTATCTTCCAACATCCTTCCAAAACACCGAAAGACCGCTCAATGTAACATCGAAGTGATGAATGTTTTCTATTGAAAGCCTCCTTAGCATTACCCGGGGGTACATTTTCAAACTGTGACAGATGATATCGTGTCTTTGGATAAGGAACCATGTACCCCTCTTTGTCTGGGTAACCCTTGTCCACCAAATAGTAGCGGCCTATTTTTTGAAACGTTAAAGAGTTAATGAGTTTAGTAAAGTACACATTGAATTAACTAAATTACTACATACCTGGTGGTGGGTGTGGAAAACCCATCGCCGGAGTACTAACTGCCTGCTCAAATACTTTTGCATCGTGTGCAGATCCCTTCCCAACCGGCTGAAACAAATGTGAAACACATGTCAAAGTCACAAACAGCCATCACATTGAACGTGCATATCCCTTTCCGACCTCTGTATGGAATTCGATCCGCCTCTGGTATACATGCGTTGATATGTGTACCGTCTATACACCCAATTGCACCACTAAAGTACTGAGAATATCTTGGATCATTCTTGATTTGATTTGGCACTTCAGAAAAAGAAGGATCCATAGGTTTTATTATGTCCCTTGACATGCCATCAAACCCTTTACGGCGTCCGACAATGGCTTCCAGTACATCGTGCACAACACTCGATATAGTTGATGTAGACCGTTGGAACCTTTCCGATGCGTTTCTGTAGTTTAGCCCCTGAGCCATTATGTATACAAATATGCCTACCTTTTCCACAGGCCGCATATTTTTAGAGCCATAAAGTCCATACTTGTTCACCAATAGACTACATAGCTCTTGAAACGTTTGCTTATCCATTCGGAACACATTGAAGCATCTCGTCTCCGTACTTGAGTTTAGTATTTCATCCATCCACCGCGAACCGTTGAACTTTGTATCGTACACACGTTCCTTGCAAACATGTGTGAAGTAATGTTTAGCTATTAGATCATGTGTAGGTTGTAAAGCACAAAGTTGTTGGATACGTCGCAAACGTTTAAGTCTTTCATTTGACGGCATTTTCCTAAACCACAAACCTGTTAAAGTGCAAAAAAAGTTGTATGTAGTTAGACATAGCATCTAAAAATTCAATTAATGACATTACAATGATTCATGAAGTTCTTACACACAAACACTACCAGCAACAAAGATAGTTGTTACACATAAACACACACATAAGGTTCAACCATAACAAGGTCATAAAAACACATAACAAAGAAATGTTTCACCTAAACAAACAAGTTCAACACAATTACTCTTTCGGCAAAGTACCCTTAAGAATCTCCTTCTTGTGCTCGAAGTCTAGCCAATGCAATCTCTCCTCGTTTGTAGGAAGCCACATAAACTGATTAGCCACAGCTTCAGTAATCAGAAACGTCACAGAGAAGCACAAAAGCGGTGAAAACCTCGGTAAGAGTCCTTCCATAACCATATCAGACAGGACACCCAATGAACTACATTGTGCAGGAACAGTTGTTTTTGAAGTTTGTTCTACAAGAGACCTTGCCTCCTTAGCAATGGACCTCGCCTCCTCAGCATCACACAACGCAATTATCTTCTTGTTGGCATCACTATATATATTCATATGATCCAGGTAATTTGATTTCCTACTCGACTTCTTCTTAACATTGTGCTTGTTCACATATGTTTTTTTTGTCTTTCCATGGGACTTGAGGGGATTTTGAGATGTATGATTCTCTTCATCGGGGTAATCGACGTGATCCACTTCTTGATCGTCAGCTAGATCAGCTGCAATGTTCAAACCATCCCAGTCAATTGGTTCATCATCATCAAGACATGGCTCATCAATAGGGTTAATCGGTGGGGGGTCCATTGACGGAGCAACACAATGAACGCCAGTCGCTACCGTGCCCTCAAACAACATCTCCATCATAACTTGAACCTCCAGATGAAGACCATTTTTCCTAAACACACGGTATTCACTGTTTTCCTGCAAATATAACATTTGTAAATGTTATAAGTGATAATTAACATCAAACACTTAAAATTTTAAAATATTAACTAAATTACTACATACCTGCAACTTCTTTTTCCACCATTCGTCAGTTGCTGCAATACAGTTTCTTTCATAGTCCCATCCCAGACCAGTATCACTGTGCTTCAGCTTGATCCATAATCTCCATAATGATTTTAAAGAATTGTACTTGTTCTTTAAAGTGTTTTTTAAACATTTAGTAGATGTCTTCAACTCAAATTGTTCGGTCAAAGTTATCCAACTAAAACCATTCTTCTGTCCATTTTGTTTTTGATATTCACACAAGATTTCAAGAAAGGTTCTCATCAACAGATCATTCCACGCATAGTAACCCTTTTCCTTAGATTGTTGTGTCAATTTCTCATTTTGGTCAGTCATTCTGCTGAATTAAAATTAATTAATATCCAATACACTCAAAAGATCTAGCATATTGAAAAACAAATACAAGCCAATACGCAACAAGGTTATCATCAATTCTAGTTCAACCTACACACCCAATTGCGATAATCGGCAATCCATGAAAACAAATCGAATTGAGGTATATACACAGCATTTGGAACCAATTAAATTATATACAAAACAACCCTAATGGATGTGAATTCAATTATTAAACATATACACGATTGCACATATACTAGTTCAGACATCTCAATCGAACATTGCATAGTTGCTACTGCAGTTTCTCATCATTTCTAGTTCAGACAGCGCAATCGAACACGACAACGGCACAATCGAACAACCCTAATGGATGTGAATTCAATTATTAAACATATACACGATTGCATACCAAACAGAGAAATGAAGAGGATGAAACGAAGGAGAAGATGATATAATTTTAGGGCTGCAGCAGCAAAGAGAGAAACGCTAGATGCTGTAGAACGAAGGAGAAGAAGAACGAATATGGAGAGAAGAACGAAGATGGAGAGAAAAACGATAGAGAGAATGACCTTACCTCAACTCGGCAATGGCGAACGAAGAACCCCGATAGGCGAAAGACAGAGAAACGAAGAGAACAGAAGAACGAAAAACGAAGGAGAGAAGGGTTGTTCATCAATTAAAAATGAGGGGCATTTTGGTCAATTAAACGTAAACAATCTATACAAATAATCTTATACCAAACGCAAAAATTATACGTAAAAGACAATCTATAAGAATACCCATCTACAACAATCCCCAAGAATCTGAAGAAACTCCATCTCGAAGAATCTAAAAAAAGAAACCCCATCTAATACCAAACAAGCCCTAAACCTGTACGTATCAGATGCATAATCGAGAAAGTATACACGGGGTTGAAAAGTAGCTATAGAATTACTTGAAAGAAAAAAGACTTAATTAAAATAAAATTATTTTTTAACGAGTTTTAGTATATGTTTTTGATAAAATATTAATTTTGTATTTAGTAATGTAGTCTAATCGTTTTAAATTGTGAAATCTTTAGGTTATTTTTCTTTTCCTTTTTAGGTAGAGTAATAAAAACGTTATAAAATGGTTACTTAAAAATATGGGAAAGGAAGACAACGATGAGTATTGAACTATGTGTGACCAATAAAATTTCCTCTCAACCCTTAATACCGGTATGATAATGGCTCCGTTTGATAATGTAAGATTATGTAGACGAAGTTGAAGATAAAAAAAAATTATTTAGATGAAGAATTAAGAAGATGAAATTGTTTAAGTATATGAGTATGAAAATAAGTGAATTAGGTATTTGGTAAAATGAACATAATTGTGGGTAAAATTACAAAAAGTATGTGTTAAATTTTGTTGTATATGAAATAGATGGAGAAAAAAGGGGTAAAATGATATTTTAGTCCCAATAATCCTTATAATTTAAGTTCAATAGGATTACACAATTCTCATTATCTAATTCTCTTAGGGCCCGTTTGGTTCCAGCTCCGAAAACGGAATGGAAACGAATTTAGTCCATATGTATATCCTTATTCATAAAATTTTGTGGAATCATTCATTGTGGATTAATGCAAAATGCACTTGATTCTCCACATTTTATTACCATATAGGGTATCAAAAGTAATCAAACTCTACTTCAATTCCATCACACCACAATGAATGATTTCACAAACTTTCATGAACAATGGTATACATGTGGACTAGATTCGTTTCCATTCCGTTTCCGATTTCGGAGTTAAAACCAAACGGGCCCTTAATCTCCATTTATAATCCAATTCCTTTCATTTCCTTCATTATCTTACATTCTTACCGAAAGAGATTAAGAGGTTTCTTTCTCCCTCTTAATTCTTATAATCTTAATCTTCTTATTTTTTTACCTCTACCAAACAGGGTAAATGTTCAGGTACGGCCCTTATATTGCGGTACGGTCGTACGGCTGACCGTACGAGCGACACGTGTCCCGAATTTTTTTTTTCTTTTTTCTGAAATGATTTTTTTTTTCCGGAAACTAATGAAAATTTATTTGAACTACCATGTTATAATTTATGCACTATTCTCCTATAAACGTTGAACTATTCCCATATAATCCATGAACTATTACTTTTTAATATAATCCATGAACTATTCTATTATAATTCATGAACTATCCCATAATAAGTTTTGAACTATTACTTTCACTACTTTATAAATTTTTGCACTTTAAACTATTCTATGATAATTCATGAACTATTCTATTATAATTCATGAACTATCCCATAATAAGTTTTGAACTATTACTTTCACTCCTTTATAAATTTTGCACTATGAACTATTCTATTATAATTCATGAACTATCCTTTTAGAAGTTATGAACTATTACTTAATAAGTTTTGAACTATTACTTTCATTCCTTTATAAATTTTACACTATGAACTATTCTATAATAATTCATGAACTATCCTTTTATAAGTTATGAACTATTCCATAATAAGTTTTGAACTATTACTTTTACTCGTTTTAAAAAAAAAAAAAAAATTTCCGGGACACGTGTCGGCCGTACAGACGGCCGCACGGCCGTACCGGAATAATGGGTCTTACTTGAACACTTCCCAGAGCCAATATATGGTTTCATGTTTATATTTTCATACTAATTTTATTGTAATATGGAGTGAACAACAGACCTCAACCTACCCATAATTTTTGCTTGAGTATACACGTGTCTTATTTGTGCAATTTGGAGGTTAATTTTGACCTAAAAGTCTATATATTCCTCCTACAAACACTAAGTGCCCGTTTGGAAGCGCTAGGAATCATTCCCGGTAACGGAATGATTCCAAATCAATCAAAAAATACGTTTGGTTAGAGGTATTTTAACACATGAAAGTAATCCCATAATTTCCATTTCCATTTCCTTTCCTAACCCTTATCCGATTCCATTCCGTTTCCATTCCACCGCTCCAACCAAACGGGCCCTAAACGTTTTCAATGGGGAAGCTCCACCTGTGCGACCTGCCCCGTTTGCAATTTCCACCAGGAGACGGAGGATCATATCTTCCTCCACTGCCCCATCTCCACTGCAACCCTGGACATCATCCTCAAATGATTACTTATTACTCCGAGGCACCATACTATCCTCGGCTGGCTCGAATGGCTTAGATCATCCAAAAGACAGTGCTTCAAGACTCAAATCTATACAACCTCCTTCACTTCATTCATCTATCATGTATGGAAAAGCCGAAATGATCTCATCTTCAACCACATAGCCCCCAACCCGGTCCACAATGCACACAAAATAATGAACCACATCAAGATCATTGCATGCTCAAAATGGACCAAATTCTCTCCAACAAGCTCCCAATGGATGAACTTTCTCCAAATCTCCTGAATCTCCTGACTCTCCTGTATTGGCCACTGTTTGGCTTGCATCACTCCTTTTGCATCTATTTGTTCTGCATGGATTGTCCTGCCTGTACCCCGTCGATGTGTCTCTCTCTCTCTTGTAACTCTTTTTCCACATCTTAACACGTAAACCCCCTCGGTTTCAAAAAAAAAAGTCTATATATTGCCTTCTCGATTTTCAATTTTTAATGTAAACTTGATTTCGAATATCAACATTGAGATATGGGGTTCGTTTGGCGGTTCTTGAAGATTATTTTGAGGGATGGAAATTTTCAATAATCTCTCAATAATCTATTTGTAATTGAATACTTTTTTTTTTTGGTCAAAATAATCTCAAAAATAATATGTGTACAATAAGCTCTCTAATAGTCCCATAAAAAGGTCCGTCAAACGCACCCATGATATGACCTTTTCAAATTAGATATTTAGTATCCGTTTGATTAGAGGAGTGAATGTAGACCGGATAAAAAATGGTTAGGGAAGGAAATGAAGTGAAAATAGTAATGTTAGTTTCATGCGTTAAAAGGTCTCTAATATTTCATTTTAA
The DNA here is from genome assembly GCA_033239125.1 of Fagopyrum homotropicum. NCBI lineage: Eukaryota > Viridiplantae > Streptophyta > Magnoliopsida > Caryophyllales > Polygonaceae > Fagopyrum > Fagopyrum homotropicum. The sequence continues at coordinate 143,873,090 of BSWB01000004.1, forward strand.
TCGCTAAATAAATATTTTTTTTGTTGATTCGGTAAACCGTTTTAAAAATCATTTTTTTTAGCAATTTCAAAGGGTCCTTAAATTAATAGTTTTTTTATAAAAAGAAAAAATTTATACCGTTTCGAAACAATTAAAGAGGATACTTTATCTTACTCAAAATCAACAAACCTTGTTTAACCATTTTCTTGCTCTCGAATTGGTAAGTAGTTCAACCTAATATAAATTGTGTTCTTTACACTACTACTTATTGAGGAATTGTAATCTAACCAATGGTTGGTTCATATTGAAACAATATATCTACAAATATGATAAAGTAATTTTACTTTACGGTAAAAATAGTTTAAGAAGGTATTGTTGATCTGATATAAATAATTTATGCTTCAATCGACGGATGTTTTAGAACTGTCAAGAGGTTGTATTTCACTAATTGATCTCCTAGACGGAGTATCAGTACCCCGACTCTTACATCAATAAGAGCACATGTAGTAGCTAAGAAATGTCTACCAAGGATAACGAGAACATAAGCAGTAATGGCATAACAACAAAATCAATAGGAACTTCAAATCCATTAAGTCTTACTTGCACACCATTATCATTCCTACATGCCTAATGTGGCTCTAATTGCCATGATAAGAGTGAACTTGACGGCTTGAATATCCTTGAGATTCAATTTTTCACATAAGTCCACAAGGATTATACTTACGATGGCTCCTAGATCACATAGACAAATCTGAGTTTACCTTCAATGTCGAGAGGAACACATAAACTTTATGGATCTTTCCGTTTGACATGCATCTTATCCATGAGCAAAGTGTTGTACTGCTTGGTCAGGGGTATTGCTCTCTTGCACTTCGCAAGTCTCCTATTGGACATAATGTCTTTCATAAACTTAGCATAGGTCGGCATCTGCTTCACTGTTTCGGTGAGAGGAACCTTTACATAAATTTTTATTCTTTCTAAGAACTTCCCAAACCGTTAATCCAGGATGACCTTATTCTTTCTTTGTAGGAAAGGAAGAGGGGGCTTGTATGGTGGAGGAGGGATGTAAGGTATTTCTTTCTCGGTATATTCCCGCTTCTTAAAGTGATAACTTCAACTTCTTTGAGATTGACCTGAGTAGCGGGCGACACAAAGAACTTAATTGCTCAGCTAAGTCTTTAAGTTTAGATTTGGTTGATGCTAATTCGGATGCCATGACTTTCACATTGAGAATCATTTCTTCAAGCATATATAGTTCCCCCTTGAGTTTTCGTTGGAGGTTGAGGTGATGTGGGAATAAGAGCAACCTTTGATGGTAAAACGATATTTTGATTGTCAAAGGAAGGATATTATAGAGCTTCATGTCATGTATTCCTGCATTGTTTACATTAGACAGTTAGTTGTACAGTTGTTAGGTCTTGGTTTGGACAGTTAGTTCTTTGCCGACCTTGTCATTCCCAAATTTCGATCTATTGTTATTAAGCGCATTGTTGGGAGTTCGAGTAGAGCTCATACTCATGATGTGGATGATGACATGAATGCTGATGATCAGACACCCCCATGATGAACCGTTTTACGGAGATGATGTTAGCTCAAATGAGAACCATGTCCATGCAACAGGGAGGTGGCAAACTAGTTTTCAAATTAGTGTATTTTTGCCCGCTTGGATCAACTAGATGAAATATACTTGAGCTGCATAGACGACATGCTCATTTGTTCGGGCATTGCCCCCATCCTGAACTCTCCTCCCGCTCAGTGAGTGTTCTTTTCTTTTCCCATTTTTAGATAATGTCTTATATTTTCACACTTTGAGGACATTTTGTTCTTCAAGCTCAGGGGAGGAATTATGTTTGTATTCCGATGCATGTACAATTATGAATTTCAAATGTTAACAAAAAAAAAAGCCAAAAATATCGGAAAAGGCAATTTAAATCATGGGATAACTTGGAAACCAGAAAGGGCGATTTAGGCAAAAAAACAAGTAGTCCGATCAACATTAGGTTGGAGAAAAAATGGACTTGAGTGATGTGAGTACTAGTGAGACCATCTATGAAAAAGAAAAGAGTGTCATGTTGAGAACCCGAAAGGGCGGTTTGGCAGAATGAGTGAAAGAAAAGTTTGAGAGAATACACATTCTAACATTGACGACATAACAAGAGGAGTTAGAAAGAGGATTCAGTAGGCCACTTCTAGAGAAATAAGGAGTTAGATGGATTTAGGATTAGATAAGTTTTGCATCACTTATTTTGATTTTTTGGGAGCTTACTATTGATATGTTGTAACTATTAAGTCATTTTTCCCGTACTTCTTGAGGACTTAGAGCATGATTGTTGGAGTCCTTAGTTTACTAGGAACGAGTAAAGGCCTAAGTATGGAGAAAATTTGATAGTTGATGTTTTGTATGTCACAACTAGTAGTTATGAATATATTTTGGATGACTTTGGTGTAACACCCTAAATCCTAGAGGGCTCGGAATGCTACGAGCTGGGACCTCACAATGGGTCCCGACCCTTAACTTGACAACAACTTCATCGGACCTTACAACATGACACAAATAAAAAGGCAAAACCACATAGTTTTATATCATGAGCGAAAGCAAACGTACAAACTCAAAACAATCCAGCTGAGTCTCAAAACCAAAATAAGCAACATAAGTCTCAAAGTCATAAAACGATAACAGTCCCATCCTATAATGCACGGAACCCCGGCTGCCCACTACCGCCGGATCACTCGATCGCCTCCCTAACCTGCAAGGCATCTACAAGCGGTATAAAACCGTTAGCAAACATTATATGCATAAGTATAAAGGTAAAAGAACAAACACACAACATACACAATCAACATGCAACACTCAATCCTTTTATTGTCTTTAATTAGGTGATAGACCATTACTAATGATACTTATTTTGTGACACGAGGGATTCCCAAACCTCGCCCCTGATCCCGTTTACCAACGAGGAATGATGCTAATGCATCTGACCGTTTACCTGTCTGGTCTGGTAACAAGGAACCTCCTAGCTCTCGCAAGAGCTAGGCAGTGACGTCACGACCCGTTATCATACACTTGGGTCAATTACGCAATATAATTAAGTCGGCCTAATCCAGTTTCGTTGTTTAAAATAACTAACAAACACCACTCATACACATCACACTCATACAAGAAGTCAACTAAGTAAATCTGTGGACTTACCAGTCTCCAAAGCGCACACGATCACCTCACTCTCAAGTTCCCTCGGGAAAACGTACAACCCTTGTTCAAGACAAGGCACACAATCAAACCACACTCAAGTCCACTAGAAGTCTTTAGACTTCTAGGCTCAACTTCCTCAACCACCTAGTCCAAGAAGACTACACTCTCAGTCCACGACCTTTCCAACTCTCAACATAACGATATACACAAAGGTTGTTTCCTCAAAGCTCGAAACAAACCCTCCACAGCATACCCACAACGAGACTTACGTAACTCACACTAGACCTCTAAGGTCCAACCACTCTATAGCATTCCAGTTCAACTACTCTAAGCCAGCTTGACATGCTCCTAAGACACATTGAATCTATGGAACGGAAGGAGGAAAGGAAAGAACAAGATTCGGGACTCACTGGAGCAAAACTGCCCCCGCGCCTGACTGAGCTGCCCCTGCGCCTATCTGGGTCCGCCCCTGTGCCAATCTGGGTCCACCCTTGCGCCTGACTGAAACCGCCCCTGCGCCTATCTGTGCAAAAAGTCTGTATGTCGAGTTCTTTGATTGTGTAGCCGGTCCTTTAGGGTCTCCGTTGGTGCTATGAACGTCTTACACTTCTCAACTTGGTCTTAACTTCCTCTAAGGTCTAGCTTCGTCATCAAACCAACCAAAACAACGATAGATCGTTGAGCAAGGATTCTCAAAGATCTTCCATTCAAGCCATGGAAGAGGAAGGAAGAAAGAAGAAGAAGAAGAAGAAGAAGAAGAAGAAGAAGAAGAAGAAGAAGAAGAAGAAGAAGAAAGGAAGGAGCCTTACCCTCGTCCCGTCACTGTAGTCCCGGCCTCGAGGAAGGTGGATCCAAGCTGGAGCAAGCCGAGAGAAGAATGGATGAGGAAGATGGAGAAGAAGGATGCAAGAGGATGATGTTTGGGGGAGGAAAGAAAGTAACGTGAATGAAATAAGGGGAGAAGAAGGATTGGGTGCATAAGGAGGGAGGATACCAAAGGTCTTCAGCCAACAACTCCCTATGGAATTAAAGAGAGGGGTTAAAAGGATCGGAAGGTGAACGGTTGCCCAAAACGCTACTACCCCGCCCTCGCGTGTCACCGCCCCTGCGGAAATCCTAGCCGCATCTACGGCCTACTCGACTGTGTCGTCTAAGCCGCAAGGGCGTGAGCCCTTGTGCACGGCTTCTACCCTTCTCTAACCCAATCAAAGCGTAACGAAAAATCCGGTCGTTACATCAGATCCCCCTCAAAATAAGTTTCATCCCGAAACTTAGGGGGTACTAATGATGACATGAATTATGACCTATTTTTAGGCATGTATTTATATAGATTTTCCCTTTATTTTGCATGCATAGACATACATTCATGGCATTTATGATTATATTCACCTACTTTGCAAGAATAGAGGTCTACACAGAGTTTTATTGCATTTGTAGGTAATTTGCTGAATTATGGAGCAAAAATGGCACATTTAAAGATTAAGCCTTGAAACGGGACAAAAAGGAGCATAAAAGGAATTTAGGACGCGCCAAAGTATCTTCTGATACCATCTGACGCGCCAAAGTATTTTCTGATACCTTCGGACGCGGCCCAAAGTATTTTCTGATACCGTCGGACGCGGCCCAAAGTATTTTCTGATACCGTCGGACGCGGCCCAAAGTATTCTCTGATACCATCTGACGCGCCAAAGTATTTTCTGATACCTTATGACGCGGCCCAGAGTATCTTCTGATACCAACGGATTCGACTTATTTTCAGCCCAAATATTTAGGGTTTTATCTTTAAACCCTAGATAGATCCCTACATATATTGGAGAGCCTTCAACATTGAAAGGGAGTCAAAATTCTCCAAAGGGAGATTAGAGGGAGAGAAAATCTCCAAGAGGGAGACTTAGGACGGTGACAGCCCGGGACTTAGAGTTAAATTCTCCAAAGGATACTTAGAGAGGCAGACTTGGAGGTCTCCCTATTTGGAGGGAAGATTTGGGGAAGGACGCACTTCCCTTTTTGCAAAGTTGGAAGATTTTAGGGTTTCATTTGAAGGCGGATTGACATCCCGTTCTTCTTTGTTCCTTGAGATTTGTGAGAGATTCTTATTCTATCCTACATCTATTGAACGCAAGTTACTTTTGAGTTTTATTGACATTGGTTTTGTGTTTGTTATTGAGATTTCAAGATTTTACCTTTTCTCCCTTTCATATTTGATATTTGATTCTATGAATATGATTATTGGCTAAAACCCTTTAGCAATTCTAAGGTGAAGGGTCGATAGTTGTGGCTTAGATAATGATAGATCGATCGTAATTTGATTGGACCCTGAGATTTAGAGAAATATCGTCGACACCCTAAATCACGGCCTGTTCTTAGGTTTCCACGGCCGTGATTCTCAAGAACTACCTGTGATTTACTTCAGTTTACGAACCTTGCTTTTACTTTAATCCAAAGTTAAAGATTTGCTTTAACTTAGTTTAGGCTTGTCCTTTCTAGGTGGTAGTGAAGCCTCAACAACCTCTACTTCGATTTCGAGTGTCACAACCTTAATCGGTTTAGTTAGTCTTGATCCTTGGATTACAAGTTTGGGTATTTGACTTTAATTCTTACCTTTAGAACCTTTCTATATTGAAGCCTCAACAACCTTTATAGAGAGTGTCTTGTAGGTGAGTCATATAAGGTTTTTGGAACTTCACCGTACGATTAACTTACATTAGCATACCTTTGCATATCTTAACTCTGTCCTTATATCATTAATATATCTTGAATCGATAGCCACAGCTGGATTCCTGGATCTTTAGGATTGTTGTTTTCCCAATAATTTGCAAAGCTCTTATATTTACCTGCTTGATAATCTACAATCGAATTTGTTCTCCCCAAATCCCTGTGTTCGATACTCTGGAATTCTTGCTTAACTACGTCGATCCGTATACTGCGGGTTCGCTTGCTTGATTCTAGTTTTATAAATTTAAAGCTTATTTGCACGCACGTTTTAGGGCGAACAACTAACTGCGGTCATAAGACATAAGCAAGCCCTATGACTAACAAGTTACTACATCAAGACCACCTAAGGGTTACACACAAGCACATCAGGTATATCACACGTACAACACTAAAAGCAACCAAAACAAGAATGTAGAATACTTGACAGTCCTATAGACGTCTCTAGACCCGCATAAAACTCAGGATAGTTCCACCGAATACTATCCTCCGTCTCCTAAGTGGCCTCATCAATCCCCCGTCTCGACCACTGCACTCTCATCATGGGTATTACCTTCGATCGAAGGCGTCTCGTACCTCTCTCCAAACCTGCTATCGGGTGCTCTGCAAATGTATGATCCGGCTCGACCACTAGGTCGTCATGGCTCACTATGTGTCTCGGGTCATGCACATACTCTCTCAGCTGCGACAAATGAAATACTGGATGAACTCCCTCCAATCGGGGTGGCAATGCGAATCTATACGCTACCTCTCCTATCCGCTCAAGGATCTCAAAGGGCCCGACATATCGGGGACTCAACTTCCCCTTAATACCGAAACGTCGAACACCCCTCGTTGGTGACACCCTCAACCATACCTGGGCTCCAACCCTGAACTTTAGAGGCCTAAGCCTCTTATCAACATAAGATCTCTGACGGCTTTGCGCGGCCAACATCTGCTCTCGGATCAATGCTACCGAGCCATATCATCTTGTACTTGTTCGGGTGCCACACCACTCATCCTCTTAGGCTCATCCCAACACAAGGGTGTACGGAACCTCCGTCCATATAGTGCTTCGTAAGGAGGCATCCCAATAGTCGCATGCCAACTATTGTTATAAGAGAACTCCACCAAAGGGAGGTGGTCGGGCTATACCTGGCCCCAATCAAGCACACATGTCCTCAACATGTCCTCGAGGGTCTGAATAGTCCTCTCCGACTACCCGTCTGTGTGAGGATGGTACACCGTGGTGAACTGTAAGCTCGTGCCTAAGGCGGCGTGTACCTGCTGCCAGAACCTGGAGGTAAAACGTCCATCCCTATGTGAAATGATCGTCCTCGACACCCCATGGAACCTCACTATCTGCCGGGTAAACTCCTCGGCTAAACGAGACACCGGCCACGTTTCCTTAATAGGAATAAATCGTGCCGTCTTCGTCAACCGATCCACTACGACCCATATCGTGTCAAAGCCTCTACTCAACCTCAAACCGGTAATGAAGTCCATAGAAATGTCCTCCCACTTCCACTGTGGAATCGGAAGTGGTTGGAGCTCTCCTCCGGGCATGTGGTGCTCGATCTTGACCTGCTGACAGGTCGCACACTAGGCTACATGTCTAGCCACGTCGGCCTTGAGCCCTCCCCACCAATAAGATCGTCGTATATCCTGACACATCTTACTCGCGCCCGGATAGACGGAGTAAGTTGTATAATGGGCCTCCAACAGTATACATTGCCTCAACTCTCTGTCAGAGGGTACACATATGCGCTCCTGGCGCCTCAAAATCCCGTCTGAACCCACCATAAACTATGGTGCCTCCCCTTTGGACATCCTATCTCTGATCCTTGCCAGTGCGGTGTTAGCATGAAATATTGTGATATTTTAGGCACGTTTTCTAAACGTATTTGATTCATATTGATAGTCTTTGATTGAACTTGGTGCATATGTGAGCTAGTATTACCTATATTGTCGATATGGATGTCTACACTAGTTCTATGTTGATTATAGGTGATTTGGAGCTATTTCCAAACGGAATCGAACAAAGGAGAGTTGAGTTGATATGTCCATGGATTGAGGACATTCTTTGGAAGCAAATTGGAGCTTTAGCTTGAGGAATGCACGAGTTTAGGGAAGAATCACGTTCTTGCCCTAAACCACGCCCTAAAATACGGCCGTATCACGTTCCACGTTCAATTCCACGACCGTGGATTTGGAGTCAGAAATTCATGTTCATTCCAGGGGATTACACGGCCGTGGAACATATGTTGCAAACCGTATTTGTTTCCACGCTCTAAATTACGGTCGTGGAACACTTCCACGACCGTGATCTTGGCAAATCTTTTCGCCACACTTTGAAGCCACGATCTTTTAAAGATTGGGCCGGGCCGACATTTTGCCCTGCACTATAAAAAGACGGACGAAGCAAGAATCCGTCACCTTGGCTTACCCCTCTTACCCTCATTCATCACCGCTTAGACACGTTTACACTTCGCTTAGCTTGCTTGGAAGCATTGAGATCTCTTTGGGAGATCGAAGTTCGTGTTTGGCAATTCCTCTAATCTCGCACTTTTGGTGGAGATTGCTGTTGAGATCTCCGGATTGGCGGAAGATCGAAGTTCTTGGAAGATTTTGCAAGAAGATCTCTCTTCTTGTTTAGGTTTGATTTGGAAAACGGATTGACATCCCGTTTTCTCTTCTTTCCTAAGGTGGTGATTGTTTGTTTTACTTTGAATCTTTTGACATTGCTCGTTCTCTTTGTGACTTTGAGATTGAATTGAAGATTATTGAAAGTTCTTGAAAGTTTTCATCTTTTTATCTTTTAATTCTTGAATTGATATCAATATGACTGTTATTGGCTAAAAACCCTTAACAATTCTAAGGTGAAGGGTTGATAGTTGTGGCTTAGATGATGATAGATCGATCGCAAACAGATTAGACCCTGAGAGTTAGAGAGATTCGCCGACAAACCCTAAATTACGGCCTGTTCTTGAGTCCACGGCCGTGGAACCTCAAGAACTAACCGTGATTTCCCTTAAGTCTACGAACCTGCTTTTACTTTAATCTAAAGTTAAAGATTTGCTTTAGCTTAGTTTAGACTTGTCTTTTCTAGGTGGTAGTGAAGCCTCAACAACCTCTACCTCGATTGTGAGTGTCACAACCTCAATCGGTTAAGTTAGTCTTGATCCTTGGGTTATAAGTTTGGGTATTTGACATTAATTCTCGTCTCTAGAATCTTTCTATATTGAGCCTCAGCAACCTGTATAGAGAGTGCCTTGTAGGTGAGTTATATAAGGTTTTTGGAACTTCACCGTACGATTACCTTACATTAGTATACCTTTGCATATCTCAACTCTGTCTTTACATCATTAAGTATATCTTGAATTGATTGCCACAGCTGGATACCTGGATCTTTAGGATTGTTGTTTTCCCAATAATTCGAAAAGCTCTTACATTTACTCGCTTGATAACCTACAACTGGATTTAACCCCCCAAATCCCTGTGTTCGATACTCTCGAATTCTTGCTTAACTATATCGATCCGTACACTGCGGGTTCGCTGCTTGATTCTAGTTTTATAAATTTAAAACTTATTTGCACACACCTCTAGGGGCGAACAAGCGGGGCAAACCTCCTGTTTCCGCCGGATCTCTTCCGTCAAATCCGGTGAAACCTCTAACGTTGACAAATGACCGTCAGTATCTGGAAACTGGATGTCTACCTCCAACCAAATCAAATCTCTTTGCAACTGTGTCTGAACGGTCAATCTAGTTATCGCAGCCTCGCGGGGTGTCCTCCTACTAAGGGCATCGGCGACCACATTTGCCTTCCCCGGGTGATAAAGGATCTCTAAGTCAAAATCCTTAATCAGCTCTAGCCATCTCCTCTGCCGGTTATTCAACTCCCGTTGAGTGAATATGTACTTCAGACTCTTGTGGTCTGTGAAGATCTGACAGGTGGCCCCGTAGAGGTAATGACGCCAAATCTTCAATTCATGAATGACTACGGCTAGCTTAAGGTCATGAGTAGGGTAATTCTCCTCATACGTCTTCAGCTGTCAAGACGCGTAAGCAATGACCCTATCCCTCTGCATCAGTATGCATCCCAAGCCTAGCTTCGATTCATCACTATAAACGACAAAATCCTCAACGCCCTGTGACTATGCTAACACGGGAGCGGAAGTCAATCTCTCCTTCAGCTCCTCAAAACTCCGTTGATGGGACTCAGACCATGTAAATGTGATGGACTTCCTTAGCAAGGAAGTGAGTGGCCTGGCAATCATAGAATAACCCTTCACGAACCTGCGGTAGTATCCGGCCAGACCTAGAAAACTACGTACCTCCTTGACCGTCTTAGGAAGCGGCCATGATGCAACTAACTCTATCTTCGCTGGGTCCACCTTGACACCCTCGGCGGAGACAATGTGGCCAAGGAAGGCAACCTCTAGCATCCAGAACTCACACTTACAGAGCTTAGCATAAAGCTCTCTGTCCTGCAAGACCCGCAACAACGTCCTCAGGTGTCCGGCGTGCTCCTCCCTACTCCGAGAATTTACTAAGATGTCGTCGATGAAAACTACCACAAAATGTTCTAAGAAGTCAACGAAGATGACATTCATCAACTCCATGAAGACAGCAGGAGCATTGCTGAGCCCGAACGACATCACCACAAACTCATAGTGACTATATCTGGCCCGAAATGCCGTCTTCGGTACGTCCTCCTCTCGCACTCTCAGCTGATGGTACCCTAACCTCAAGTCAATACGCGAAAACACCGTAGCTCCCTGTAACTGATCTAGCAAATCATCAATAAGCGGTAACGGGTACTTGTTCTTGACGGTAACTTTGTTCAACTCTCTATAGTCGATACAAAGTCTCATGGATCCGTCCTTCTTTCTGACGAAGAGGATTGGCGCACCCCAGGGAGACACACTGGGTCGGATGAATCCTCTATCCGCCAAATCCTCAAGTCGCTTCTTGAGCTGAAGCATCTCGACTGGTGCCATGTGGTATGGAGCCTTGGAGATTGGCCTCGTGCCGGGCTCCAACTCAATCCCAAAATCTACGCTCCTCTGCGATGGTAAGCTAGAACGGCTCGCCAAAGACATCCTCGAACTCACAAGCTATTGGGGTCTCTGCTAAGGATGATCTCCTCTCCTTCTTCACGGCGTAATACTAGAAGCCCTCGCACCCATGACCTACGAGCTTTGCGTCTCGGACCGCACTAATGACCGTCCCGATCTTTCCGAGGTCCCACCCTAGAAAGACTTCCTCCTGCCCAGACTCCATAGTGACCGTCATTGTCCTCTTACTGACGTCCAAAACAACTCGATGGCGGTCCATCCAATCCATCCCTAGTATGACCTCCTCATGCACTAAGCGCATGACGTGGAAGTCGGCTAACCAGTCCTGACCTCCCAAGTGGATGGGACAACCGTGAATCTCTCGAGTACCGCAAACCTTACTCCCATCGGGTAACCTTATAAGGAAAGGTTCCCCCTCTACTGTATCTAAGGTCAACCTATCTATGCAATCATCAGATATGAAAGAGTGCGTCGCACCCGTATCAAAAAGTACTCGGACTGGAAAGCCATGAATCGTAATAGTACATGTGGCTGCGGGCGCTGCTGGCTCTACGACGCTCCTCAACTCAAAGACTCAAGCCTGAGTACCCCTAGTCTCTGAAGGGCCTCCACCACGCCCTCTACCTCTACCTGGAATCTGAGCAGAGCCCTGTGAATATGCCTGACCAGGGGCTCACTGCTGCTGACCCCGAGCCTGATACTGCCTCTGTCCACCTCCTAATGTACCAGCAGGCGAGAACCCATACTGTGATGTTACCTTGCCTTGTCGGCAGAAGGGAGATCTATGGCCCAGCTGGTCGCAAGTAATGCATGTCACTCGTGGCTTCCTACACTCCGGCTTAATGTTTCCATACTCCCCACAATTGTAGCACTGACATCCTTTAGACACCGTCGGCGGTACAACCTGGTAACTAGAACGGCCCTGAGATTGACCATGCCCAAGACTTGAACCTCCTACTCCGGTGTTGGCTGGTCCGGTCCTCTGTCTCTTGTTTGAGCCTTCAGACTACATATCTCTCCTAGGACCCAGTCGGTCCCTCTCATACGCTGAAGCCTGATCCTGGTTATCGGCTAAGGAATCATAGCGAAATCCTTCCAAATAGGAGCGTGTAGTCTCCCTTAGTCTTTGGGAAAACAGATACACATGCTGGTCCACAGGTGGTGCAGCAGGACCCAACAATGACAGCTCTTCCCGGAACCTCCTAATCGTCTCAACTATCAGAACATCATCAAATCTTGCCTCCAAGAAGTCCTGCACTCGGTCTCTCCTCAACGAGGTAGGACAAAAAGTCTCCCGCACAAGACTCAGTAACTGCTTAAATTGGGACACTCCGCCCCGCACGGTCCTCCACTAGAACTGTGCCTGATCTCTAAACAAGGTCTGAACCAGCTCCGTCTTACGACCCTCAGGGCAACGGATCACCTCCAGAGCGGACTCCACATGACTAATCCAATGCTCTACCTTAAGTTCAACGTTCCCGTCGAATGTGGGAACTCACTGATGGTTGAAAGTCTTCAACCATTCGTCCGGCCTCGGTACCCTCAGCTCGTCTCTCACTCGATCATCCTCAACAACTCTCACTGGTGCCTCTACCACAGGTGGAACTACCACCTGGGTCGCCCTCTGAGAGACCTCGGCCGACCTAGCTGGCACCGGCGGTGCTGGAGGTAGTGCCCCGTTCCTGTATGCCTTTTGCACTTGTTGGACATACGCTCGGTACTCCGATGCTCCAATCGATACACGGCCAGAATCAGCAGGCCCTGAACTCCGTACTCCGGACCTAACAGTGGTCCCGTCCCTAACCTCAGGAACAATACTCTCAACCACCTCCTCAGCAGGAACATCCGCAGCTGGCGGATCTACAACAGGAGCATGTCCCCGACCTCGGCCCCTCTTAGGCCTCCCCACATGTCCCTGTCTCGGAGCTCCTGGAGGAAGAGGAGGTCGGCCCCCTCCTTGTCCAACGTAAGTTGTCGCTCTCGTGCGTGTCATCTGGTAGAGATGTGATCGATAAGACTACCTTAAATGCTAATAACGACATAACTATCTTATTACTCTAGGTCACCTCTAAAGGTCAGAACGTAACTAACAACACAAGTTATAACAGAAGTCCAATAAACTATGTCATCGAGTTCTGCAGAGGTAGTGGTGGTCCGTGCATTCTATCCCAACCCGTTTATGCTCATGGTTTTGAAAACAAAATTCATTTTAAAAGTTCAGAACCCTTGCGATTTCCGTTTGTTTGTTTATTCGGCCTTTTTGAAGATAGCGAGTGTCGTTGTTGCCAACCTAGGGCTCTTATACCATATTGTAATACCCCAAATCCTAGAGGACTCGGAATGCTACGAGCTGGGACCTCACAATGGGTCCCAGCCCTTAGCCTGGCAACAACTTCATCGGACCTTACAACACGGCACAAATAAAAAGGCAAAACAACATAGTTTTATATCATGAGCGAAAGCAAACGTACAAACTCAAAACAATCCAACCGAGTCTCAAAACAGAAATAAGCAACATAAGTCTCAAAGTCATAAAAAGATAACAGTCCCGTCCTATAATGCACGGAACCCTGGCTGCCCACTACCGCCGGATCACTCGATCGCCTCCCTAACCTGCAAGGCATCTAAAAGCGGTATAAAACCGTTAGTTAACATTTTATGCATAAGTATAAAGGTAAAAGCACAAACACACAGCATACACAATCAACATGCAACACTCAATCCTTTTATTGTCTTTAATTAGGTGATAGACCATTACTAATGAAACTTATTTTGTGACACGAGGGATTTCCAAACCTTGCCCCTGATCCCGTTTACCAACGAGGAATGGTGCTAATACATCTGACCGTCTACCTGCCTGGGCTTGTAACAGGAAACCTCCTAGCTCTCGCAAGAGCTAGGCAGTGATGTCACGACCCGTTATCATACACTTGGGTCAATTACGTAATATAATTTAGTCTGTCTAATCCGGTTTCGTTATTTAACATAACTAACAAACACCACTCATACACATCACACTCATATAAGAAGCCAGCTAAGTAAGTCCGTGGACTTACCAGTGTCCGAAGCGCACACGATCACCTCACTCTCAAGTTCCCTCGGGAAAACGTACAACGCCTGTTCAAGACAAGGCACATAATCAAACCACACTCAAGTCCACTAGAAGTCTTTAGACTTCTAGGCTAAACTTCCTCAACCACCTAGTCCAAGAAGACTACACTCTCAGTCCATGACCTTTCCAACTCTCAACATAACGATATACACAAAGGTTGCTTTCCCAAAGCTCGAAACGAACCCTCCACAACATACCCATAACGAGACTTACGTAACTCACACTAGACCTCTAAGGTCCAACCACTCTATAGCATTCTAGTTCAACTACTCTAAGCTAGCCTAGCATGCTTTTAAGATACATCGAATCTAAGGAACAAAAGGAAGAAAGGAATGAACAAGATTCGGGACTCACTGGAGCAAAACCGCCCCCGCGCCTGACTAAGCCGCCCCTGCGCCTATCTGGGTCTGCCCCTACGCCAATCTGGGTCCGCCCCTGCGCCTGGCTGAAACCATCCCTACGCCTCTGTGAACCCGCCCCTGCTCCTATATGTGTAGAAAGTCTGTATGTCGAGTTCTTCGATTGTGCAGCCGGTCCTTTAGGGTCTCCTTTAGTGCTATGAACGTCTTTCACTTCTCAACTTGGTCTTAGCCTCCTCTAAGTTCTAGCTTCGTCATCAAACCAACCAAAACAACGATAGATCGTTGAGCAAGGATTCTCAAAGATCTTCCTATCAAGCCATGGAAGAGGAAGGGAGAAAGAAGAAGAAGAAAAAGAAAGAAAGGAGCCTTACCCTCGTCCCGTCACTGTAGTCCCGGCCTCGAGGAAGGTGGATCCAAGCTGGAGCAAGCCAAGAGAAGAATGGATGAGGAAGATGGAGAAGAAGGATGCAAGAGGATGATGTTTGGAGGAGGAAAGAAAGTAATGTGAATGAAATGAGGGGAGGAGAAGGATTGGCTGCATAAAGAAGGGAGGATACCAAAGGTCTTCAGCCAACAACTCCCTATGGAATTAAAGAGAGGGATTAAAAGGATCGGAAGGTGAATGGTTGCCAAAATGCTACTACCCCGCCCTCGCGTTTCACCGCCCCTGCGGGAATCCTAGCCGCACATACGGCCTACTCGACTGCGTCGTCTAAGCCGCAAGGGCGTGAGCCCTTGTGCACGGCTTCTACCCTCCTCTAACCCAATCAAAGCGTTATGAACAATCCGGTCGTTACATCTAGAGCCAAGTTTTAATACAAATCTGTAATCCGGAAGAAAAAAAACTAAGAGTGAAGGAATCTCGGGATTAAGCTGATTATTCAAGTCATCAAAGTGAAGAATTGAAGAAAACACCCACAGAACAACTTTATGAGCTTTTAAAAATCGCCACCGCACTACATGTGATCAACACCGCACCTGTACCAAGGTGGGATCCATGACTAATCCCATAAAAGGAGGCAGTTGTTCGAGCATGGTGCGACTTATATCATCATTTTGGCACGAGAACAACAAACGTGTAAGAACTCAATCCTACCTTACTTATAAGTATTTATTATTAAATTTAACAGTATATTGATTCGATAATGATTCTTAGGTGTGAGTATGCACACTCTTTTTTGAAGAGTGCGTCGCGTTCCTGTGTGCAAGGATTTCAGTTGATGGTGGACAATATCAACTTATGATAATCTATCATATTGGAAAGATTCAAGTGTCCATAGGGACTTCACGCGGGAGGATATTGTTAGATGTGCGGGTACCAGTATGTGATTTGCTCCGAAACAAAGTAAGAAACGAGTGTTTCACTATATTTTTGGAGATCTACAACAAGACGAAAAAACTTAAGAGCATAACACCCTTAATCGGTTAAGTTAGTCTTGATCCTTGGGTTATAAGTTTGGGTATTTGACATTAATTCTCGTCTCTAGAATCTTTCTATATTGAGCCTCAACAACCTGTATAGAGAGTGCCTTGTAGGTGAGTTATATAAGGTTTTTGGAACTTCACCGTACGATTACCTTACATTAGTATACCTTTGCATATCTCAACTCTGTCTTTACATCATTAAGTATATCTTGAATCGATTGCCACAGCTGGATACCTGGATCTTTAGGATTGTTGTTTTCCCAATAATTCGAAAAGCTCTTACATTTACTCGCTTGATAACCTACAACTGGATTTAACCCCCCAAATCCCTGTGTTCGATACTCTGGAATTCTTGCTTAACTATATCGATCCGTACACTGCGGGTTCGCTGCTTGATTCTAATTTTATAAATTTAAAACTTATTTGCACACACCTCTAGGGGCGAACAAGTTTTTGGCGCCGTTGCCGGGGATTTGGTTTAGGCCGAATCCGGTAGCCGGTTGTCAAGCTTGGGAGCTTGCTCTCGTTATTTGATATCTCTTTGAGTGCATGCGCAGGTCTAGGAACACCGAAGATCTCTTACCTCTTGATCAAGAGCTAGAGAAAACCTTGAGGCAAAAGCGCAAGGAAAAGAAGATGGCCGAAGAACACGAACGTGATCTTCAAACGGAGTTGGCGGAGAAGGAAGCTCAACTCCGATGGAATGAGACTCTCCGCCAGGATGAGATGGATCGTCATCAATCTCAAGTTAACGGTCTACAAGACATGATCTTCCAAATGAGGATAGAGATGAGCGACCTTAAGAATAAGGGAAGCAAGAAATCCTCAAGAAGGAGATCAAGGTCTAGAAGAAAAAGCCACTCATCCGTTGATGATAGTGACTCTTCCATGCCACCGTTAGAAGAGATTGATCCCACGATCAATATGAATCCTTTCCATCCACAAGGAGCTGCTAATCGCCGCATTCCACCTAGGAATGTGAGAGTCGAACGTGTAGATAATGAGCCAAGAACTCTTGGCCAGCGGATGGATCCAACACAACAACCACGCCGCTTAGGTGTGAAATTTGATGCTGAAGATGTGCAAGGGTTTAGCTTTAACCCTCAAGTTATCACTCTTGTTCGCCAAAGCCAGTTTGGCGGTACAAGCGCTGAATCTCCACACCAACACTTGCAAAACTTTGAGTGTATGATGGAGACCATGAGACCGAAGAACGCTACTACCAACAGCTATAAGCTCAAACCTTTCTTTTTCTCTTTGAAAGGGAAAGCGTTGTCATGGTATCAAGCTCTTCCCAATGGGAAACTAGACACGTGGGAAGACCTTTCCGCGGAGTTTCTCACCAAATTCTTCCCGCCCTCCAAAACGGCGGAACTTAGAGGTAAGATTAATGCTTTTTCAATGAGACCTAACGAAAGTTTGTTTCAATCTTGGGAAAGGTTTCAGGACTTGCTCTTGGATTGCCCTCATCATGGCATATCCAAACTTGCCTTGCTGGAGATCTACTACAAGGGGCTGGATGCAGGAACGTAATTCAACCTCCAATCCCTCTCATGCGGAACGTTCATGGACATGAGAGAAGATGACGCTTGGGACTTCATTGAAAAGCAAGCAAGAGTCATATAGAAGTATTCCCACCGGAAAGCGGAGGGAAATCGTGTAGAGCAAGGAGCGAAGCTCACACATGAAGCTCAAAATCAAATTTTCTCCCTCAACAATGAGATCAAAGAGTTGAAGGAGACTATCAAGACCAACTTCCCAAAGCAACAAGAGAAGGATGTTGGCTATTTGGGCAACAACAATGGCGGTGATAACACCAACCGCAACAACAATAACCGGAACAATAACCGGAATAACAATTGGAATGGAAACAACAACAACCGGAACAACAACAATTGGAACAACAATAGGGGTTCAAACAACAACAATTGGCGCTCCAATCAACAAAATTCCGGTAACTCCTATCCTTCCAATTCTAATTCGCTAACTCCACCTTCCTCTTCCTCTACTCCTTTGAAAAGCCAGGGGCAATCATCTAATGGAGGAAACAATACGGGAAAGGAGAAGTCCGATCCCATGTTGGAAACAATCTTGGGAAAGCTTCAAGGATTGGAGAACCGCCTCATCAAGGTTGATGATCAAGTCTCTAAGGTTGACAAAGCTCAAAAAGTTTTGGAAAACCAATTGTTCAACCACGCGGAGGAAGTCCCTAGAAATCAAGGGAAACTTCCAGGAAAGACGGAGGACAACCCTAAGGGAAGGGTAATGGCGATTACAACTAGGAGCGGGGTGACTACCACCGATCCGCAGCCTACGTTCGTTGAAGTCCCCATAGAGAAGGACAAAGGAAAGGGGAAGGAGAAGGAAGATGTCTATGTTCCCCCTCCAGCTTACAAACCTCCCCTACCGTTCCCTCAATCTAGAGCGCGAGCACGCCTAGACAAACAATTCGGTAAGTTCATAGAACTCATGAGCAAGCTGCATATTAATATACCCTTCATTGATGCTATTGTAGGTATGCCAGCTTATGGCAAGTTCTTGAAAGAGCTCCTCTCTAACAAGAGGAAGCTAGAAGATTTCGGAGAGGTCAAGATGAGTTCGGATTCTTCGGATCTCATCAAGACTATGAAGGAGAAAATGCCCCCAAAGTTGAAGGACCCGGGGTCATTTTGAATTCCCATTGGAGTGGGAGATGTCACATACGACGCTTTATGTGACTTGGGAGCAAGTGTGAGCATCATACCACTTGCATTATGTAGGAAGATCGGTTTAGGCGATCCTAAACCGGTCAAGATGACGTTATACATGGCGGATCGATCCATCACTCGCCCCGTCGGTATTGTAGAAGACGTCCCGGTCAAGCTAGGTAAATTCTTTGTCCCCATTGATTTTGTCGTGCTTGACATTCCTGCAGATAGTCCGGTCCCGATCATACTCGGAAGACCGTTTCTTGCAACTTCCGGCTGCATGGTCGATTGCAAGAATGGGAGACTCGCTTTTGATATTGGAGAAGAGAAAGTAGAGTTCGTTCTTTCCACTCTAGTAAAGGAGCCAATCTTTGACGAGGATATTTACAATATCCAAGACAAAGAAGGTTTGTCTAGGGAAGAGGTAAGTGCGATTCTCTTTAACGATCCTTTACAAAAGGTTATCACTATGAGTCTAACCAATGTAGGGGAAGAAGAAGAGTGTAAAGAGGAAATTGAAGCCTTAGAAGCACAAGAAGAGATGCATGAAGTGGAGTTTGAGAAACTCCACGATGAGGCTGAGAATGTAAGAATCCACGGTCATACCCTGTATTCCACGACCGTGGATTTCACAACCAAAATTGACCTCCATTCCAGGGGATTACACGGCCGTGGAACATATGGAGAGACCGTAATTCTGACCGTGGAAGAGGGTGATCGGCCTACTTCTTCAACTTCTTTTGATTCTTCTCCAAACCACTCAACAACCTTAGAAACTTCTAAGGAAACGTCGGATGCCCCTCAAGGACCATTGGAAGCTCCGAAAGTGATGGAACTCAAACCACTTCCTACTCATCTAAGGTACGCTTTTCTTGGATCTAATTCTACCTTTCCGGTCATTGTTAGCTCCGAACTAAGCATAGATGAACATGAACAGCTCATGATAGTCCTTAGGAAACATAGAAAAGCCATAGGCTACACTATCGAGGACTTAGTAGGAATTAAACCCTCCCTATGTATGCATAAGATACTAATGGAGGAGGATTTTAGAACTTCAAGACAACCTCAAAGGCGGTTGAATCCGACCATGAAGGAGGTTGTCAAGAAGGAAATTCTTAAACTTCTTGATGCAGGTATCATCTATCCTATCTCCGATAGCAAATGGGTGAGTCCAGTTCAAGTAGTTCCAAAGAAGGGAGGAATGACGGTCATCACCAATAAGAACAACGAACTCATTCCTACCCGAACCGTGACTGGATGGCGAATGTGCATAGACTACCGCAAGCTCAACAACGCAACGCGGAAGGATCACTTTCCCTTACCATTCATCGATCAAATGCTTGAAAGGTTAGCACAACATTCACATTTTTGCTACCTTGACGGTTACAGTGGTTTCTTTCAGATCCCGATACATCCGGACGATCAGGAGAAGACCACATTCACGTGCCCTTGGGGTACGTTCGCCTATAGGAGAATGCCGTTCGGGCTTTGCAACGCCCCAGCCACCTTTCAACGGTGCATGATGGCCATCTTCTCCGAGTACGTAGAGGAAATCATGGAAGTCTTCATGGACGACTTCTCCGTATACGGTTCCTCTTTTAACGATTGCCTTTCTAACCTTTCTCTTGTTTTACAACGTTGTGAAGACACTAACCTAGTTCTTAATTGGGAGAAGTGTCAATTCATGGTTAAGGAAGGAATCGTATTAGGTCACTTAGTCTCTAGTAGAGGGATAGAGGTAGACAAGGCTAAGATAGAGACCATAGAGAAACTTCCTCCCCCAATTTCGGTGAAAGGGATAAGAAGTTTCCTAGGACATGCTGGATTTTATAGACGTTTCATTAAGGACTTTTCTAAGATATCAAAACCTCTCACTAATCTATTGATGAAGGATGCGGTTTTTGAGTTTTTGCAGGAATGTCTAGATGCGTTTAACACCATTCGACAAGCTCTAATTTCAGCACCTATTATCCAACCCCCGGATTGGACTCTCCCCTTCGAGATTATGTGCGATGCTAGTGACGTAGCTATTGGAGCTGTTCTTGGACAACGAAAGGAAGGGCGAACTCATGCCATATACTACGCTAGCAAGACGCTAGACGAAGCTCAGCTTAACTACGCCACTACAGAGAAAGAGTTTCTAGCCATTGTCTACGCTTTTGACAAGTTTCGCTCTTATTTTGTAGGTGCAAAAGTGATCGTCTACACGGATCATGCTGCGATCCGGTACCTCCTTGCGAAGAAAGACGCGAAGCCAAGGCTAATTAGATGGATTCTTCTCCTACAAGAATTCGATCTTGAGATCCGCGACAAGAAAGGTTCAGAAAATTCTGTTGCGGATCATTTAAGTCGCCTCACACATCTAGAGGACGACCATCTACCCATTGATGACTCCTTTCCGGACGAACACCTACACATCATAGAGGAGTGCATCAACGAGATCTCCAAAGGTAACGAACCATGGTTTGCTGATTTTGTTAACTATTTGGTTTGCCAGGAGATACCGCCCGGACTATCCTACGCACAAAGGAAGAAGTTCTTTAAGGACGTCCGGGAATACTATTGGAACGAGCCTCTCCTCTTTAAGAGAGGTCCGGATGGCATCATCCGGCGATGTGTGCCGGAAGATGAGATGCAAA
Organism: Fagopyrum homotropicum; assembly: GCA_033239125.1. Classification (NCBI taxonomy): domain Eukaryota; kingdom Viridiplantae; phylum Streptophyta; class Magnoliopsida; order Caryophyllales; family Polygonaceae; genus Fagopyrum; species Fagopyrum homotropicum. The sequence goes on from BSWB01000004.1 coordinate 143,894,254, forward strand.
GTGTCATCCGCCATTGTCATTCACTACCTTGTGGAGGACACGCTAGTTCGAACAAGACTAGCGCAAAGGTATTGCAATCTGGATTCTATTGGCCTACTTTATTTAGAGATGTGCAATCCTTTGTCTCTTGCTGCGATGCTTGTCAAAGAACAGGCAATATTTCTAGAAGGAACGAGATGCCCCTCAACAACATCCAAGAGGTGGAGATTTTCGACGTTTGGGGAGTCGATTTCATGGGACCATTCCCATCTTCTTGTGGAAACCAATACATACTATTGGCGGTAGACTACGTTTCTAGATGGGTGGAAGCAATTGCCTCTCCCACAAATGATGCCATGGTGGTGGTTAAGTTCTTCAACAAAACCATCTTTCCGCGATTTGGAACACCAAGGACAATCATTAGTGATGGAGGTTCTCACTTCATAGCCCGTCGCTTTGAAGCTCTTCTAGCTAAGTATGGGGTTACTCACAAGATCGCTACCCCTTACCATCCACAAACGAGTGGACAAGTTGAGATCTCAAATAGGGAGATCAAGGGAATTCTAGAGAAGACGGTTTCAAGGACTAGGAAGGATTGGTCCTTGAAACTAGATGATGCATTATGGGCGTACCGGACTGCGTACAAGACTCCCATAGGAACCACGCCATACAACCTTGTGTATGGGAAGTCTTGTCATTTGCCGGTAGAGCTAGAGCACAAAGCATTTTGGGCTATCAAGTGGCTGAATTTCAGCATGAAGGAAGCGGGAGAGAAGCGTCTCCTAGACATCAATAAGCTGGATGAACTTCGCTTGAACGCCTATGAAAACGCTAAGATCTACAAGGAAAGAGCAAAGCGTTGGCATGATAAGCATATCATTCCAAAGGACTTCAAAGAAGGAGATCAAGTTCTCCTCTTCAATTCAAGACTTCGCCTCTTTCCAGGTAAGCTTAAATCCCGTTGGACCGGACCTTTCCTAATCAAACGTATTTTCTCCCATGGTGCAGTTGAAGTATGGGGTGAAGCTAGCGGAAGTTTTAAGGTGAACGGTCAACGACTCAAGAAGTACACACCGGAACTCCAAGCTGAGGAGTTTGCGCCTACCGCACTCGAATAAGTGCGAGAATGGTCTAGCTCGGACCTTAAACAAAGCGCTTCTTGGGAGGCAACCCAAGGTATTGCATTTTTGTTTTTTGCTTTCGATTCATAGATTAGTTTAGTGTAGACGTTTTTGCTTTGTTTTTGCCTTGATTTCTTCCGGTATGTTCGTGTTTTTGGATGTAGGACCAATGGAAGAGGAAAAGGGGAGAATAATGTCGAAGAAGAGCGACGAAATTTGGACTTTGAAGCTTTACAGAAGGTTCCACGGTCTAAATTACGGTCGTCATAGCTACAGTGGCCGTAATTCTCAAAAGCCTTTGAAAAATCACCAAAACCACGGGTCCGTACACTTCCACGGCCGTGGAACACCCCGACAGACCGTGATTTTCAAAATTTTGCCTGCGACTATATAAGCCACATTCTTCACAAAATTTCCCAAAAACTTACCCCTTTCCACGCCCTAAACGCCGAAACCCCACGACCTTCTCCAATTCCTCGTTTTCTAATCGTTTTCAATGATTCTTCATCCTAAACTGCAGCAAATCCAACCACGAACAAGATCCAAGCGACAAACCGAGCGGAAATCCATTAACAAACGTGCATTTTGGGTTTTCCAATCCGAAAAAGAGGTTTATTCTTTCTTCTTGAATTTCGCGGATTTGGTTCGTTTTTGCTATAGATTTTTAGGAAGAACTGACAAAGACTGGAAGGAATTAGATTAGGACTGCTTGTTGTGGTGATTGTTGGTGAATTTGCTGAGATTCGCAAGATTTTGAGACGAATCACGGTCTCTGGGTAAACCACGGCCGTGGAACCTGAAGAACAGACCATAATTTTTGGTGAAAAATGGATTTCGTAAGGAGAGTGTCAGGAAGGATAAAGGAGAAGAAGGGAGAGCAGAATAAGAAAAGAAAGGGTAATCCCTCCACCTCTAGGGCACCACCACCCTCATCTCCCTCACTACCATCCTCACCTTCACCTCCATCTTCACCTCCTCACCCTAGCATCCCAACCATACATGAGAACCACCTTGCTGCACTTGACCTGATCAAGGAGAGGACAGTGATAGGTCCTAGATATTTGTTGTTGGAGGATCTACATCCTCTCAACATAGTTGATGATCTTACATGGATCTTGGATAGAGCCGGATTGCTTGTCTTCACGAACATTCGTGAAGACGCCTATGAGGAGATCACCCGGGAGGTTGTGACGTCTTTTGAGCACAGCCACGTAGATAGGACCGTCTCTTTCCGTCTCATGGAAAGAGACTACCATTTGAGCATAGTTGAGTTCGGGACTATCTTTGGGTTTCATGAGACCTATAACGGTCGATTTCCGAGTGGAGTTTACCCCAAGAATTTTTGGGAGGAAGTAGCTATGGTTTACGCCGACGAGAACCGTTGGCAACCCGCCGATACCAAGGCTAGATTGATGTACCATCTAGCCTTGAAGATAGCACACCGCGTTCTTTCAGAGTGTCTCTTTCCTAGGACGGAGACGCCCCAAAAGATCAAGACGGATGAGCTATTCTTGCTCTATAGCATGCTATACGGTCGCCGTGCAGATTGTGCCACTCTTTTGGCGGCTACGATGAGTAAACTCAAGAACAAGAAGAAGGGGAACATTGGATATGGTGGGATAGTTACCCACATTGCTAGGACATTTGGTGTAGATTTTTCTGCTTGCACCCGATACCGGCCGTTCCCTTAGGGCTACATGCTTTTATGGTTAGGGGACTCATCTTCCCCACACATGGAGGTCCGCCTTATGCGGGCATGCCTTGGGAGACTAGGACGGGTAGGGGGATTGAGTGGCTGCCGGAGTATTCCATTGTGGCGGGACGCCACAATTGGAAGGAGACGTTCGCTGCGATGCATGCGAACAGGATAGTAGCTCCCCCTTACGTCCCACCGCCGGTTGTAGAGGAGGATATGGGAGATCAGTACGAGAGTGGTGGAGGAGCGGAGCACGAGTTTGGCACGTTTCCGGACCAGCCGGAGGCGGCCCTAGATGTATCTCGACGCTCTCCACGTCCGGCTAGAGCCTCAGGCTCGTCATCTCGCCGCGCTAGTGTGAGTGAGAGGCCCACGTGGATGGCCACACCTCCCACATGGTATTCCACCCCACCTCCTTGGTCCACGGAGCAGCCAACAGCACCACCACCGCCACCAGCACCAGCACCATCCGATGCCCCATCATGGTACAGTCACGCCCCGGGATGGTACGAGCATATGCCGGATTGGGCTACCGGACTTTCGGAGAGAGTAGGAGCGCTAGAGATTCGGGCGGATGCTAGAGACGGACGCTTAGACGACCTTGACCACATGATGAGGGACGTCTACCGCCAGCAGTTTGGGCGGTTCTATGATCCGAGTTTCTCTCCATTCCCACCTCCACCGCCGCCGCAGTGATTGGACGCATGATCGTTTGTTTTAGACATTCCCGCCACCATTTTGTGAGTTTCTTTTTCTTTTCTTCTTTTCTTTATTTCTTTTGAACATTAGGGACAATGTTCATCCTAAGTATGGGGTGGGATGTACTAAAAGTTTGTAATAACTCTACTCTCTATGTTTGCTTTCATTCGAGACTATCGTTGCATCTTCATTATATGTTACACGTTTCCTTATTGCATTGCATGAAAAATAACTTGAAAACCCCATAAAAATTTGGAAAATTTTGAAAATTTTGTGCTTCTAATGAATTGAGATGATTTCCATGATAATCACTACTTGTGAATTGAGTTTGATGACAATTGCATGCTTAGAAGGATTGTGAATTGAAAAGAATTTGAATGAATGAATTTCACCTCTTTTGCAAGTTTTATAATGTGAAAATGTTACCTAAATCATGATAAGAAATTGAAGTTGAAATCACGTTATAAGTTCCTATACTTCTTATTGAAATGATTAAGGCAACTCAATACTTTCTTTCTTCTTTCTTTGATCATCTAGCTCCTCATTGAAATATTAGCCTCTTTTACCTATCCGGGAATTTGGAGAAGTGAATGAGAAAAAGGCATGTTTGATGTGGGAGGGCCATGAGAGCAATTATTTGCAATCAATTGAATAGAAAGAAATTATAGGTTTGGGGAAGTCAATCATGACGATGAGTAACTCGGCACCATTCACATAGCCGGGTGTTTGTGTCTTGCCAAAGTCAGATTGAGCGATATTCCTAGCGGATTATGGTATGTGCGCTAAGGGTTTGAGGCATCTCTTGAAAAATTTGAGAAACGCCGATCTCCTAGGCTTCAGTTTTTGTGCACCTCTATCCATAATTCCAAAAGTAAAGTCGAAAAGTGAAAAGAAGAGAGCGAAGCTCTAAGTTGAAGTGTTGCGGAAACCACATAAGAAGAAGAAGGTAGTTGTCCACTTTCCCGGATTTATGCACCACTTTCCCTTAAAGTTTTCCCTTCCCTTCCATATTCTAGACCTTTTCTTTAAAAAGTCCTTAAGATCATAAGAATGTTATATGACTTGGTGATCTAAATTAAAGTTTCTTGTGATTGATTTTGATAATGTTTGAAGATTATAATGCTTGTTTAGAAGTTAAGTCGGTTCATGAATTTTCTTTGCCTTTTACTCTTTGATTGAGTGTGTGAAAGTTTGATAAACGATTGAAGCAAGGTTTGAGAATGATCTATTCTTTAGAAGTCACATTCATCCAAAAGAAGGTACACATATTTCATCCTAACTCTTGTTTAAAGCTTTTTGAAAGACCTTGCTTAGGGACAAGCAAATGATAAGTATGTGGTTATTTGTTAGCATGAAATATTGTGATATTTTAGGCACGTTTTCTAAACGTATTTGATTCATATTGATAGTCTTTGATTGAACTTGGTGCATATGTGAGCTAGTATTACCTATATTGTCGATATGGATGTCTACACTAGTTCTATGTTGATTATAGGTGATTTGGAGCTATTTCCGAACGGAATCGAACAAAGGAGAGTTGAGTTGATATGTCCATGGATTGAGGACATTCTTTGGAAGCAAATTGGAGCTTTAGCTTGAGGAATGCACGAGTTTAGGGAAGAATCACGTTCTTGCCCTAAACCACGCCCTAAAATACGGCCGTATCACGTTCCACGTTCAATTCCACGACCGTGGATTTGGAGTCAGAAATTCATGTTCATTCCAGGGGATTACACGGCCGTGGAACATATGTTGCAAACCGTATTTGTTTCCACGCTCTAAATTACGGTCGTGGAACACTTCCACGACCGTGATCTTGGCAAATCTTTTCGCCACACTTTGAAGCCACGATCTTTTAAAGATTGGGCCGGGCCGACATTTTGCCCTGCACTATAAAAAGACGGACGAAGCAAGAATCCGTCACCTTGGCTTACCCCTCTTACCCTCATTCATCACCGCTTAGACACGTTTACACTTCGCTTAGCTTGCTTGGAAGCATTGAGATCTCTTTGGGAGATCGAAGTTCGTGTTTGGCAATTCCTCTAATCTCGCACTTTTGGTGGAGATTGCTGTTGAGATCTCCGGATTGGCGGAAGATCGAAGTTCTTGGAAGATTTTGCAAGAAGATCTCTCTTCTTGTTTAGGTTTGATTTGGAAAACGGATTGACATCCCGTTTTCTCTTCTTTCCTAAGGTGGTGATTGTTTGTTTTACTTTGAATCTTTTGACATTGCTCGTTCTCTTTGTGACTTTGAGATTGAATTGAAGATTATTGAAAGTTCTTGAAAGTTTTCATCTTTTTATCTTTTAATTCTTGAATTGATATCAATATGACTGTTATTGGCTAAAAACCCTTAACAATTCTAAGGTGAAGGGTTGATAGTTGTGGCTTAGATGATGATAGATCGATCGCAAACAGATTAGACCCTGAGAGTTAGAGAGATTCGCCGACAAACCCTAAATTACGGCCTGTTCTTGAGTCCACGGCCGTGGAACCTCAAGAACTAACCGTGATTTCCCTTAAGTCTACGAACCTGCTTTTACTTTAATCTAAAGTTAAAGATTTGCTTTAGCTTAGTTTAGACTTGTCTTTTCTAGGTGGTAGTGAAGCCTCAACAACCTCTACCTCGATTGTGAGTGTCACAACCTCAATCGGTTAAGTTAGTCTTGATCCTTGGGTTATAAGTTTGGGTATTTGACATTAATTCTCGTCTCTAGAATCTTTCTATATTGAGCCTCAGCAACCTGTATAGAGAGTGCCTTGTAGGTGAGTTATATAAGGTTTTTGGAACTTCACCGTACGATTACCTTACATTAGTATACCTTTGCATATCTCAACTCTGTCTTTACATCATTAAGTATATCTTGAATTGATTGCCACAGCTGGATACCTGGATCTTTAGGATTGTTGTTTTCCCAATAATTCGAAAAGCTCTTACATTTACTCGCTTGATAACCTACAACTGGATTTAACCCCCCAAATCCCTGTGTTCGATACTCTGGAATTCTTGCTTAACTATATCGATCCGTACACTGCGGGTTCGCTGCTTGATTCTAGTTTTATAAATTTAAAACTTATTTGCACACACCTCTAGGGGCGAACAAGCGGGGCAAACCTCCTGTTTCCGCCGGATCTCTTCCGTCAAATCCGGTGAAACCTCTAACGTTGACAAATGACCGTCAGTATCTGGAAACTGGATGTCTACCTCCAACCAAATCAAATCTCTTTGCAACTGTGTCTGAACGGTCAATCTAGTTATCGCAGCCTCGCGGGGTGTCCTCCTACTAAGGGCATCGGCGACCACATTCGCCTTCCCCGGGTGATAAAGGATCTCTAAGTCAAAATCCTTAATCAGCTCTAGCCATCTCCTCTGCCGGTTATTCAACTCCCGTTGAGTGAATATGTACTTCAGACTCTTGTGGTCTGTGAAGATCTGACAGGTGGCCCCGTAGAGGTAATGACGCCAAATCTTCAATTCATGAATGACTACGGCTAGCTTAAGGTCATGAGTAGGGTAATTCTCCTCATACGTCTTCAGCTGTCAAGACGCGTAAGCAATGACCCTATCCCTCTGCATCAGTATGCATCCCAAGCCTAGCTTCGATTCATCACTATAAACGACAAAATCCTCAACGCCCTCTGACTATGCTAACACGGGAGCGGAAGTCAATCTCTCCTTCAGCTCCTCAAAACTCTGTTGATGGGACTCAGACCATGTAAATGTGATGGACTTCCTTAGCAAGGAAGTGAGTGGCCTGGCAATCATAGAATAACCCTTCACGAACCTGCGGTAGTATCCGGCCAGACCTAGAAAACTACGTACCTCCTTGACCGTCTTAGGAAGCGGCCATGATGCAACTAACTCTATCTTCGCTGGGTCCACCTTGACACCCTCGGCGGAGACAATGTGGCCAAGGAAGGCAACCTCTAGCATCCAGAACTCACACTTAGAGAGCTTAGCATAAAGCTCTCTGTCCTGCAAGACCCGCAACACCGTCCTCAGGTGTCCGGCGTGCTCCTCCCTACTCCGAGAATTTACTAAGATGTCGTCGATGAAAACTACCACAAAATGTTCTAAGAAGTCAACGAAGATGACATTCATCAACTCCATGAAGACAGCAGGAGCATTGCTGAGCCCGAACGACATCACCACAAACTCATAGTGACTATATCTGGCCCGAAATGCCGTCTTCGGTACGTCCTCCTCTCGCACTCTCAGCTGATGGTACCCTAACCTCAAGTCAATACGCGAAAACACCGTAGCTCCCTGTAACTGATCTAGCAAATCATCAATAAGCGGTAACGGGTACTTGTTCTTGACGGTAACTTTGTTCAACTCTCTATAGTCGATACAAAGTCTCATGGATCCGTCCTTCTTTCTGACGAAGAGGATTGGCGCACCCCAAGGAGACACACTGGGTCGGATGAATCCTCTATCCGCCAAATCCTCGAGTCGCTTCTTGAGTTGAAGCATCTCGACTGGTGCCATGTGGTATGGAGCCTTGGAGATTGGCCTCGTGCAGGGCTCCAACTCAATCCCAAAATCTACGCTCCTCTGCGATGGTAAGCTAGAACGGCTCGCCAAAGACATCCTCGAACTCACAAGCTATTGGGGTCTCTGCTAAGGATGATCTCCTCTCCTTCTTCACGGCGTAATACCAGAAGCCCTCGCACCCATGACCTATGAGCTTTGCGTCTCGGACCGCACTAATGACCGTCCCGATCTTTCCGAGGTCCCACCCTAGAAAGACTTCCTCCTGCCCAGACTCCATAGTGACCGTCATTGTCCTCTTACTGACGTCCAAAACAACTCGATGGCGGTCCATCCAGTCCATCCCTAGTATGACCTCCTCATGCACTAAGCGCATGACGTGGAAGTCGGCTAACCAGTCCTGACCTCCCAGGTGGATGGGACAACCGTGAATCTCTCGAGTACCACAAACCTTACTCCCATCGGGTAACCTTATAAGGAAAGGTTCCCCCTCTACTGTATCTAAGGTCAACCTATCTATGCAATCATCAGATATGAAAGAGTGCGTCACACCCGTATCAAAAAGTACTCGGACTGGAAAGCCATGAATCGTAATAGTACATGTGGCTGCGGGCGCTGCTGGCTCTACGACGCTCCTCAACTCAAAGACTCAAGCCTGAGTACCCCTAGTCTCTGAAGGGCCTCCACCACGCCCTCTACCTCTACCTGGAATCTGAGTAGAGCCCTGTGAATATGCCTGACCAGGGGCTCACTGCTGCTGACCCCGAGCCTGATACTGCCTCTGTCCACCTCCTAATGTACCAGCAGGCGAGAACCCCTACTGTGATGTTACCTTGCCCTGTCGGCAGAAGGGAGATCTATGGCCCAGCTGGTCGCAAGTAATGCATGTCACTCGTGGCTTCCTACACTCCGGCTTAATGTTTCCATACTCCCCACAATTGTAGCACTGACATCCTTTAGACACCGTCGGCGGTACAACCTGGTAACTAGAACGGCCCTGAGATTGACCATGCCCAAGACTTGAACCTCCTACTCCGGTGTTGGCTGGTCCGGTCCTCTGTCTCTTGTTTGAGCCTTCAGACTACATATCTCTCCTAGGACCCAGTCGGTCCCTCTCATACGCTGAAGCCTGATCCTAGTTATCGGCTAAGGAATCATAGCGAAATCCTTCCAAATAGGAGCGTGTAGTCTCCCTTAGTCTTTGGGAAAACAGATACACATGCTGGTCCACAGGTGGTGCAGCAGGACCCAACAATGACAGCTCTTCCCGGAACCTCCTAATCGTCTCAACTATCAGAACATCATCAAATCTTGCCTCCAAGAAGTCCTGCACTCGGTCTCTCCTCAACGAGGTAGGACAAAAAGTCTCCCGCACAAGACTCAGTAACTGCTTAAATTGGGACACTCCGCCCCGCACGGTCCTCCACCAGAACTGTGCCTGATCTCTAAACAAGGTCTGAACCAGCTCCGTCTTACGACCCTCAGGGCAACGGATCACCTCCAGAGCGGACTCCACATGACTAATCCAATGCTCTACCTCAAGTTCAACGTTCCCGTCGAATGTGGGAACTCACTGATGGTTGAAAGTCTTCAACCATTCGTCCGGCCTCGGTACCCTCAGCTCGTCTCTCACTCGATCATCCTCAACAACTCTCACTGGTGCCTCTACCACCGGTGGAACTACCACCTGGGTCGCCCTCTGAGAGACCTCGGCCGACCTAGCTGGCACCGGCGGTGCTGGAGGTAGTGCCCCGTTCTTGTATGCCTTTTGCACTTGTTGGACATACGCTCGGTACTCCGATGCTCCAATCGATACACGGCCAGAATCAGCAGGCCCTGAACTCCGTACTCCGGACCTAACAGTGGTCCCGTCCCTAACCTTAGGAACAATACTCTCAACCACCTCCTCAGCAGGAACATCCGCAGCTGGCGGATCTACAACAGGAGCATGTCCCCGACCTCGGCCCCTCTTAGGCCTCCCCACATGTCCCTGTCTCGGAGCTCCTGGAGGAAGAGGAGGTCGGCCCCCTCCTTGTCCAACGTAAGTTGTCGCTCTCGTGCGTGTCATCTGGTAGAGATGTGATCGATAAGACTACCTTAAATGCTAATAACGACATAACTATCTTATTACTCTAGGTCACCTCTAAAGGTCAGAACGTAACTAACAACACAAGTTATAACAGAAGTCCAATAAACTATGTCATCGAGTTCTGCAGAGGTAGTGGTGGTCCGTGCATTCTATCCCAACCCGTTTATGCTCATGGTTTTGAAAACAAAATTCATTTTAAAAGTTCAGAACCCTTGCGATTTCCGTTTGTTTGTTTATTCGGCCTTTTTGAAGATAGCGAGTGTCGTTGTTGCCAACCTAGGGCTCTTATACCATATTGTAATACCCCAAATCCTAGAGGACTCGGAATGCTACGAGCTGGGACCTCACAATGGGTCCCAGCCCTTAGCCTGGCAACAACTTCATCGGACCTTACAACACGGCACAAATAAAAAGGCAAAACAACATAGTTTTATATCATGAGCGAAAGCAAACGTACAAAGCGCACACCACTCATACACATCACACTCATATAAGAAGCCAGCTAAGTAAGTCCGTGGACTTACCAGTGTCCGAAGCGCACACGATCACCTCACTCTCAAGTTCCCTCGGGAAAACGTACAACGCTTGTTCAAGACAAGGCACATAATCAAACCACACTCAAGTCCACTAGAAGTCTTTAGACTTCTAGGCTAAACTTCCTCAACCACCTAGTCCAAGAAGACTACACTCTCAGTCCATGACCTTTCCAACTCTCAACATAACGATATACACAAAGGTTGCTTTCCCAAAGCTCGAAACGAACCCTCCACAACATACCCATAACGAGACTTACATAACTCACACTAGACCTCTAAGGTCCAACCACTCTATAGCATTCTAGTTCAACTACTCTAAGCTAGCCTAGCATGCTTTTAAGATACATCGAATCTAAGGAACAAAAGGAGGAAAGGAATGAAGATTCGGGACTCACTGGAGCAAAACCGCCCCCGCGCCTGACTAAGCCGCCCCTGCGCCTATCTGGGTCTGCCCCTACGCCAATCTGGGTCCGCCCCTGCGCCTGGCTGAAACCATCCCTACGCCTCTGTGAACCCGCCCCTGCTCCTATTTGTGTAGAAAGTCTGTATGTCGAGTTCTTCGATTGTGCAGCCGGTCCTTTAGGGTCTCCTTTAGTGCTATGAACGTCTTTCACTTCTCAACTTGGTCTTAGCCTCCTCTAAGTTCTAGCTTCGTCATCAAACCAACCAAAACAACGATAGATCGTTGAGCAAGGATTCTCAAAGATCTTCCTATCAAGCCATGGAAGAGGAAGGGAGAAAGAAGAAGAAGAAAAAAAAAGAAAGGAGCCTTACCCTCGTCCCGTCACTGCAGTCCCAGCCTCGAGGAAGGTGGATCCAAGCTGGAGCAAGCCAAGAGAAGAATGGATGAGGAAGATGGAGAAGAAGGATGCAAGAGGATGATGTTTGGAGGAGGAAAGAAAGTAATGTGAATGAAATGAAGGGAAGAGAAGGATTGGCTGCATAAAGAAGGGAGGATACCAAAGGTCTTCAGCCAACAACTCCCTATGGAATTAAAGAGAGGGATTAAAAGGATCGGAAGGTGAACGGTTGCCAAAATGCTACTACCCCGCCCTCGCGTTTCACCGCCCCTGCGGGAATCCTAGCCGCACATACGGCCTACTCGACTGCGTCGTCTAAGCCGCAAGGGCGTGAGCCCTTGTGCACGGCTTCTACCCTCCTCTAACCCAATCAAAGCGTTATGAACAATCCGGTCGTTACATCTAGAGCCAAGTTTTAATACAAATCTGTAATCCGGAAGAAAAAAAACTAAGAGTGAAGGAATCTCGGGATTAAGCTGATTATTCAAGTCATCAAAGTGAAGAATTGAAGAAAACACCCACAGAACAACTTTATGAGCTTTTAAAAATCGCCACCGCACTACATGTGATCAACACCGCACCTGTACCAAGGTGGGATCCATGACTAATCCCATAAAAGGAGGCAGTTGTTCGAGCATGGTGCGACTTATATCATCATTTTGGCACGAGAACAACAAACGTGTAAGAACTCAATCTTACCTTACTTATAAGTATTTATTATTAAATTTAACAGTATATTGATTCGATAATGATTCTTAGGTGTGAGTATGCACACTCTTTTTTGAAGAGTGCGTCGCGTTCCTGTGTGCAAGGATTTCAGTTGATGGTGGACAATATCAACTTATGATAATCTATCATATTGGAAAGATTCAAGTGTCCATAGGGACTTCACGCGGGAGGATATTGTTAGATGTGCGGGTACCAGTATGTGATTTGCTCCGAAACAAAGTAAGAAACGAGTGTTTCACTATATTTTTGGAGATCTACAACAAGACGAAAAAACTTAAGAGCATAACACCCTTAATCCAAACTTTAACCACCCCCCAAAGTGCAACACCCTCCCTTAACCCACTTATATTTTGCTGACAATCTTATCCTTTTTTGCAAGGCTGACCTTCCCTCTCTATTCTCAGTAGCACCTTGGAGGCGTTTGGTTTATGTTCGGGTCTTCGCATCAACACTAACAAATCCTCCCTTTTTTTCTCGGTGGTATCCACTCTCAGGACGTTCATTCCTTCAGCACTGCTACTGGCATTACCCTTGGGAATCTTCCTTTTCACTACCTTGGAGTGCCGACTGAAAGTAAGAGACTGCACATCCCGAACTATCAACCTCTCATCAACAGAATTACCACTAAGAACAACTCATGGCACGCTAAAAACGTATCCTACGTTGGAAGAAAGCAAGTGTTGACCTCCATCCTCTTTGACATGCACAACCACTGGTGTAATGTTTTTCTCATCCCTACCAAAGTCATTCATACCATTCAAGGCCTTTTAAGATCGTTGCTTTGGTATGGCACTGCCTCTATCAACTGTGCACTTGTTGCTTGGTCTACTGTCTGCATGCCTGTCGACTTTGGGGTCCTCGGTTTTAATGAGCTTTTATCATGGAACAAAGCATGATTACATAAGCTCATTTTTGAGCTTGACAATAACCATGACAACCGCTGGAGTACTTGGGTGCATCATAATGTCCTTAAGCACTCCACTATCTGGGACGTTGAGCCAAAAAACTACCACAACCACACTTGGAAAATGTTACTCAAAGTGAGGGATGAGATTCTCGCCAGGACTCTTCACACTTCACGTTATCCCACCACTCACCCTAACGGAGCTTTCAACACAATTGTTGCGTATGTCTTTTTTATGAGTAACTCGGCCATTACGAACCTCATTCCCCTCAAGCATATTTGGAAAGGTTTGAACATCCCCAAGTGTAGCTTCATCTCCTGGATTGGTCTTCATCACAAGTTGCTCACACTTTCAAAGATGAAACAATGGAACATCATCCTTGACGACACTTGCCGGTTATGTGATGCTCTTCCTAAAGACGCCAAACATCTTTGGTGCTCTTGTAGCTTCACCAGCCTAGTCATGGACCTCATATCTTTTTGGACTAAGACCCTCTTTCCTTACCCTTATGCTAATGACTTATGATCATTGATTGTAAATTACAATCCTTAAAAGCACGACCTGCTTGAAAACTGTAAGAGCCTTAGTCTTTTAGGGACATACCTAATTGGTATGTTTCCTTCTTTCCTTTCCTACGCCTCACTAGTGTAGCGCCCCTACGTCCCTTGCTTCCGCTGGTGCGTGCCCAAAACATACCTCATTGGTATGTCTCCTTCTTTCCTTTCCTTTGGCCTTGGCATTAAATGTGGCTAGTCTAGTATGGTTGAGGATGAGTTTGATGAGATATATGATAGGAATGTGCCTCAGGCACTTGTGTGTATGTTGAGGATTTGAGGTTTAGATGCAATTATGGTTGGTTATGGTTATGAGGTGTAGGAGATGCGTCTCCTAACCTTTACAGCGTTTATTTATTGTGTATGCCTTGCTTATACAGGCGTTGATCATTTCCTCAAGGGGAAATTGTGACGTGATACAGGTTTACGCGATCTCAGGTAAGTCCATAGGACTTACTTAGCGAGCAGTTATGGATTTGAGTGTTTGTGATGGTTGTGAGTGCACGCATATGATTGTTGCATTTATAACCTAAACCGGACTACGATGACCACTTCATTACCTTATATGGCCCAAGTGTATTATAGCCGGGCGGTGACCACTTGCCTAAGCTCGTCGAAAGTGGAGGAGGTGCTCGGAAGCCAATAGCTCAGGGATGACCTAGCGCCTCACGCAAAACCTGGGTTAAAGGGGAAAGAGGCGAGGTTCTTTAGGCTCCTCGTGTCACAAAAAAAGTTGAATTAGTAATGGAATAACGTAATTAAAGATAATAAATGGATGTGTGTGTGACATTGCATATTGTGATGTGTTGATGTGTGTATGTGTTATTACTTCATTCTTATTCATTTCTGTTAGCTAACGGTGTATACCGTGTTGTAGATGATCTGCAGGTTAGGAAGACTGCAGAGTGAGCCAGATGGGTGATCAGCCGAGGGCTTCCGTACACTAGGTTTTTGAGGGATACGGGATGTTTTGTACCTGGATGTTATGGTTTGTCGTTTTGTATTCGGTTGTGATGTTGTAAACCCTTTGATGTATATATTGTATAGTTTTATATATTTGGCTTTAATTTATTTGTGCTTTGTTTAAGATCCAGTGAACTTGTTGTCAAGCTAGGGTCAGAATCCATTGTAAGATCCTATCCCGGTAGCGCCCCAAGTCCCGCGGATTTGGGGTGTTACAAAAACGTTCACTTCTTTTCCATCAATACCTATGTATATTTCACTTGGAAAGCCAAAAATGATCCCATACATGGCAGCACTTACACCTCCCCTGCGTCTTGTTCCCATCTAACCATCAATACAGTTGAGAACTTCACCTCCCTCAATTGGAAGGACCGGTCCGCCAACTCGATTTGGTGCACTCGGTTACTTGGCATCTCCTTACCCTAGACTTGTTTTGTTTTCTCTTTGCTGTAAACTCTTTTCCACTGGTTTGATTTGCTACTACTCTTTCGATGTACCAGGTCAAGTGACCTTGTAAATCCCTCTTAATATACGTAACCTTTTCAAAAAAAAAACATCATAGGATTCATATTGGAGGGAAGCTCATGAATTTCCTTGTGCGCATGACTTCTTCCTTATTATTATGGCTCGGATGTCATACGTTTGGATCACATCCATCCATATTGGAGGCAAGTACAATGGAAAAGAGTTGAACCTACCATAGAAGATGATGTTGTCCATATTGATCCACACATTGTGTCACTAAACAACTTTAGGGAGCGAATGGATTTGAATTTTCTGAATAAAGATGTTATTGAGAGGATGGCTTCGAAATATGATGACATGATACATTTGGGCTCTTCCACTATGAGAGAACAAGAGCAACATATAAGAATTAAAGGAAGACCATAAAAATATGGTATTCGTTCAACAAGGAGAGCACCAAGTGGGTTCGAGCATGGCTCAAGGTCGGCCCGTCCATGTACTCGGGGTCGTCCACCAAAATCAGGTCAACAAGCTAAATTAGAGGTTGAGGAGCACCAAGTGGATTCGAGCATGGTCAAGGTTGAGGATCCTGAACTAGAGGAACTGATTCCGTGTAGTAAATCACGTAACAAGAAAACTATATGCCGGTGGTCTAAGTTTTATCGCTTCAAGGATGGTCAGATCCATAAGTTCATTAAACCGTTCATCCTCTCGGATATGGATGTAAAAGCCGATAGACACTGGGGATTTCGAGCCCTTGTTGTGGTTTCTGGATATTCTGAGAAAGATTACTTGATCCTACGAAAAGAATTGGTCATGGAGTTGTTCATGAGAAAGGACTTCTATGCAATTGCGAGTATCTCTTTTGTTTCTTAACCATTGTTTGTTCATGAAATTGTTAATTCCTTGACCTTTATTTGTTTTATGGTAACAAGCGTCTTATATTTGGTCTATTAATGAAGTCATTAGTCTATTTTTTGGACCGATGATGTAACTTACCCGCTAGAGAATTGGATGAAGATATCGATTGTCAATTTGGCAACAACAACATATTATAGTTGCGTTGTGGTTATACTTAGACAGAGTCTGGAGATATGTTTACCTATGATGACAACAGTTGAGAATCAAGAATCACCGACAAAGATTCGTGCAATAGAATTGGTTGGCGGTAATCACTTCGTAGTTGTAAGTTAGTTCTCTTTAATAACTTGTCTATGCTCCTACTACAATGACTTAGTGTAATGTGGCATTATTTCTCAAGTTTGGACCAACCAAATTCACCCTTACTGGGTTTCTCAATTACGTGGAAACGCCATCATGCTTCAAGCATGGATGGATGGGCCATTCCTTTTCATGAGAGGCTTAAGCAACACGATGACCTTCGGCGCTTAGAATGTCCTAAAAATTAACCATATTGATCGAATAGGTGTAATATTTGTGTTATTCCTTTTGTTTGTCATATTCTAGTTTTATGACCAAGTGTAATATGTGGATCCTTTTGTTATGTGTTGTTCTTATTGTATAACTAATTGTTTGTTGTGTCGTTATTTTGTCAAGTGTCGTTATTTTGTTCCTTTGTAATATGTGTTAAACCAAAATACATAAAATCAAACCGAAATATACAGAGTCAAACCAATATACACATAGTCAAACCAATAATCCGGGATACTCCTAGCTAAACCGATATCAGTCTCATCTGGCATGTGATGCCCTAACCTGAGACGACGCAATATGAACCTGATGTGCAACATACTCGTCATAAAAGACATGTAGCTCGGATACCGTGCATGGATAACCGTGGGCAATAAGATCTCGAATACGTGCATAGAATATGTGCAAACGTTGTAATGCTTCATACAATTGCTAATAATTATTAAGATATTTAACTTGTGCAAATAAATACGTACCCGAGTATTCGAAATTGGAACTGGGGGAGGGCGATCCGGTGGTAGAATCTTTAAAGTGGAGCCGGGTAATGCGAAGGGTGACCCCGCTCACTGAACCAAGACATGCAGTCCTCCGATACAGACCACAAATCAGGAGCCGGAATCCGACCATGTATGATACTTTGCTCGTGGCATCATGTCTACTAGTCCACCTATCATCCAAGGAACTAAATCGGACCTTGTAACCTTTGTTGCTAGAAGCCGGACGAACCTCGAGATATGGGATGATCCTCTATAGTGGGACGGTCTTCACAAATCCAACTATCAAAAAACCCTATCTGACATGTGTAGCTAGATAATGTCCCCAACCTAGATCGTGCCTTTGTAAGTAGACACCGCAAACTGACCCTTAAAATCTAGAACTCGATGTCCATACGGCATAAACTTGATATCCTAATCTCTCATCTAGTCTATGTACAAACGGGGTGATCTCAATCTCGCCAAGGTTTGTGGTGGTGTCTTCGGGACAACTAGTCTCGTAATTGCAATTAAGGTTCAAAATATGATACTGATAGCATGAAATATGACCATATTTTAGGCACTTGTTTTGGTTGTTTTTCCCTTTTTTGTTGTGAACATGGATATGAGTTTGAAGCATTATGAGCACATTCACGTATTTCGTCAATATAGAGATCTACACAAGCTTTGTTTTGTTTTTAGGTGAATAAAGGCTTGGATTGGAGCATATATGAGTGAGTAGGAGTATTAGATCATGCTAGGCATCAAGAAGAAGGATTGAAGAAGCTAAGGAATGAGCATGATTAGAGAGCTTTACGAAACAAAGACTTTTACAAAGGAATTGGAGTTCCCACGGCCAAACATGGAGAACCACGACCGTGGTTTAGGCATTGAGGTCGTGGAAAACAAGGTCGAGAGCAACAGAAGGTTTCACGACCCATTCCACGGGCGTGGAAATTTGTACTAGACCGTGGTTTCTATAACGGTTGCCACGTGTCATATTTGCCACGTCAACAGCGGTTATTGGGCTTTCGTAACCCTATTTTCTCCTATAAGAAGGCTGAAGAAAGGAAGAAAGAGGACATCTCGCATCCAAGGCATTTTCGGAAGCATTGCTTAGGAAGATTTTATTGCGTACAAGGAAGATTCGGAGAAGGACACAATTTGAAGATTGCGTATTTGGAGAAAGATCTTAGGGTCTCGATAGAGGGCAGATTGACATCTCGTTCTTCTTTGTTCCTTGAGTATTGTGAGAGATTCTTATTCTATTCCCTATACATTGAACACGATTTACAGATTTTGAGTTTTATTGAGATTGATTCGGTGTTTTTCATTAAGGTTTCAAAGTTCTATCTTTTATTCTTTTCATATTTGACTATTGATTTGATGACAATGATTGTTGTCTAAAACCGTTAAGCGATTCTAAGCTGAAGGGTTGAAAGTTGTGGCATAGATGATGACAGATTGAACCAAAACAGATTGGACCCTGAGAGTTGCGAGAAACCTCGTCGTCGAAGGTTTCCACGGTCTGTTCTTGAGTTCCACGGCCGTGGTTCTTCAAGATCTAGCCGTGGTTTTCTTCTGTCATACGTTCTTTGCTTTTGCTTTGATCCAATGTTAAAGATTTGCTTTAACCTAGCCTTGGCTTACCTTTTCTAGGTAGTAGTGAGACTCAACATTCTCTACTTCGGTTTCGAGTGTCACAACCTTAACCGTTTTGGCTTATCTTTGATTCCCTTGGGTTTGGGCATGGGTATTTGAGAGTTTAATCTTATCCTTTGATTCCCTTTATATTACAGTCTCAACAACCTTTATGAAGAGAGTTTTTGGGTGAAATATATGGGCTTGGAACTTCATCGTACAACACCCTACCTCAGATATACCTTTGCAATCCCGACTCTGTCCTTACACCTAGAGATTATCTTAAATCGATCGCCACAATTGGATATCCGGATCTTTAGAATTGTTGTTTTCCCAATATTATTTGCAAAAGCTTCTATTTTTATTGCTCGACAATTTGTGAACTGATTTTGTTCCCCCCAAATCCCTGAGTTCGATAATCTGGAATTCTTGCTTTACTACGCCGATCCGTACACCGTGGGTTCGCTTTTCTTTAATTTTAGTTTTATAAATTTAAGATTTGCACGTACACTTTCGAGCGAACAGATACTTGTAAGAGCGATGTACAACCGTCGATGGTCTTCACCTTCAGTCGCGAAGCATCGTTCATCATCCTATAACACACTTTGTTAAATGAAGATTACTATTAATACAAATGAATATCAAAATAGTTAAAAGTGATAGAAGTATCAATATAGATATGTCAAGATGTTGGTGATCTCAAAGAAAGTCAATCAACCATGGACTAATCTTGTTCATCGACTTATCGAGGAACAAAGAGGACCCCAATAAAAATAAAAGGAGTACAAAAGAAATACCCTCCGCTGAGTTGGATGAGTCGCAATGTAAAGTGGATAATGTCGTCCTTGGAGCATCGACAGATAGTGCGGTACCCAGCATGGTGTGCCCATGTCTCAACCTCAATGATGTGAAATGTCTCGCACAACTAGGATTTGTGGTCACATGGGGTGAGCGGTGTCAACAAAGGATCTCCATCAATCCTCAGGCCCTTGATAATAACAACATGGTGGAGAGTAATGGTCATCTCACCCCATGGAAGGTAAAAACTACTAATCTTAAGATGCCATCACTCTAAAAATGTGTGGGTAAGTGCATGATCGACACCGACAAACGAGACATTGAGTCGATAAGTTAGACCACTTTGTGATGAGATCCCAAACCAAGATGTGGGGTCCTCTCTATCCGTATCTCATATTCACCTACTCAGCAGGTTGATATGTTCTAACCGCCTGAGTGTAGTAAACCGGATTCTTGAAATCCCCCCTCATAAACAAATTTAGATTCAATTAAACATTCCATTAATTTATATTATAAGATAATATGTTACAAGTATGATCTAGTTATCTAGCTCTTCCATCCAAATACCGCGATAACATAGTCTGTCAACACATCATCAATCAAGGGAACCCCCGTGTTAGCAAGAACGCGGCCCTGATCTTCCGGGATAAAACATCCTCTACATGCTCATCAACTGACATCTCTACATGCACGTCATTTGGGATATCTTCATGCTCGCCAATTGTGATATCTACATGGTGCACAACAAGAGTTACATCATCAAGTGGCATCTCTGATGTATAGTAGAAGTCTCACTCAAAATCCTCAACCTCCTCCTCAGACTCAGTCGCATATAAAGGGTTCGGTAACTCATCCAAACAAACAATTGGGGATGGCTCTGAGGATGACGGTCCAAGTGACCGAGGTAACTGAAATTAGGGGTGGGAACAAATCCCGATTAATCCCGTCCCGTCCCGGTCCCATCCCGACCCCGACGGGACTTGGAAAAAAATGGGTATCCCGTCCCATGAAAAATTTGCGGGACGGGATGCGGGATGGAGACTTTCCATCCTAGTTAATCCCGTCCCGTCCCATATATATATAAATAATATTTTGTATTTTTAAAAACACTATATACATATGAATAATATCTAGAAATTATAATTTTATATTGATAAAAGTTATAAAACACTAAAACAATAGTAAACTATATCAATATATCTATTATACAGATTAAAAAAAGAGAAAGAATATTATAAGTATATGTCTAATTGTCTTATAAAATACTAAGACCGTAGTATATTATATCGGTAATACGATATCAAGATTTTTTTTAACCATTTGTGTTTTAAATATGAGAGAATACAAGTACAAATGTTGAATAAAATGAGGGAATAGTTCTTGTGGGATTAGGCCCGTCCCGTCCCACATGGGATAGGGCTCGCACGGGACAAAGAAAAATTATTGTAAATCTTGTCCCGTCCCGCTTAAAATATGCGGGACGACCCCAATCTCGTCTCGTCTCATCCCATGCCCAACCCCAACTGAAATGGTGATTGTGCAGGTCTGCACGAGCTCTACAAACCGAGGCCGCATAACGCCTCCGCCTCTCCATCACCACACACACACACACACATATATATAGGACATTGTTCAGGTATGGTTCAATGAATGCGGTATGGCCGTGTGGCCGACCGTACGGCCGACACGTGTCCCGAGAAAAAAAAATTTTCTGAAACGATTTTTATTTATTCAGAAACGAAAGAAAATTTGTTTGAACTACCATGTTATAATTTATGCATTATTCTCCTATAAACTTTGAACTATTCTCATATAATCCATGAACTATTACTTTTTAATATAATCCATGAACTATTTTATTATAATTCATTAACTATCCCATAA
The DNA here is from genome assembly GCA_033239125.1 of Fagopyrum homotropicum. NCBI lineage: Eukaryota > Viridiplantae > Streptophyta > Magnoliopsida > Caryophyllales > Polygonaceae > Fagopyrum > Fagopyrum homotropicum. The sequence goes on from BSWB01000004.1 coordinate 143,915,509, forward strand.
TAAGTTTTGAACTATTACTTTCACTCCTTTATAAATTTTACACTTTGAACTATTCTATTATAATTCATTAACTATTCTATTATAATTCATGAACTATCCCATAATAAGTTTTGAACTATTACTTTCACTCCTTTATAAATTTTGCACTTTGAACTATTTTATTATAATTCATGACTATTCTATTATAATGCATGAACTATCACATAATAAGTTTTGAACTATTACTTTCACCCCTTTATAAATTTTGCACTATGAATTATTCTATTATAATTCATGAACTATTCTATTATAATTCATGAACTATCCTTTTATAAGTTATGAACTATTCCTTAATAAGTTTTGAACTATTACTTTCACTCGTTTAAAAAAAAAAAAAAAACTCGTTCAGAAATTTTTTTTTTTTCCGGGACACATGTCGGCTGCACGGACGTACCGAAATAATGTGTCTTACTTGAACAACACCCTATATATATAGGGGGTAATAGACATACCGGCGAAAATCTATAATTGTCACCTCAACTACGCTATTCGCGTGCATAGTTGTTGGGGTCCCCAACTACGCTTTTGGGGAGCGTAGTTGGAATTCCAAAATAAATAAAAATATCAACTACGCTTGTGGGGACCGTAGTTGGAGTTCCAAAAAAAAAATTAAAATTTTTTTTTAGGGATCTCCAACTATACTCCCCAAATGAGTAATTGATATTTTTATTTTTTTTGAAACTCCAACTACGCTTCCCAAAAGCGTAATTGGGGACCTTATCAACTACGCACGCAAAGTGCGTAGTTATGGTCACTAATATAGATTTGGATTTTTCCTCTTGGTGTCATCAAGGTTTGGACTTTTCCTCTTGCTATCCACTAAGTTTCAAAATTGCTCTTGGTGCCCTCAAGGTTTCATTTGTTTCCTCTTTATACTCATTCTTAATATATTACATTAAAATACATTAAAAAATAATTAAAAAATTAGAAAAATAAATTTAAAATAGATTATCACCTCATTAAATTTAATTAATAAATTTACAACATAAATAGTTTATATATATTTTTTTTATTTTTAAATTAAAATATTTTTTACTTTTTACTTTGGATTTAAAATATATATATAAAATTTTATAAAAAAAAACATTTTTTTGAAACTTTATTAAGATTCTAGAGAATTAAAATATAATATTTTTTTTTTTGAATTTAAATTTATATAATTTATATTAATTCAAAAATTTTATAAAATTATGTTTTTTTCAGTTTTAAGATTATGAAAAAGTATATTATAAAAAATAATAAATTAACACATAAAAAATAATATTGTTATTTTCAAATTAAAATAAATTATAGAAAATTAACTTAAAAGAATACTATATGTTTAACTTTTTGGACTCTTAAAAAATTTTTAAAAATTATTTTTTTAAAATAAATATTATTAACATAAATTAAAATTTTTTTTAAATCGAAAGTAAAAATTTTTTTAAAAATTTAATTCGAAAATAAAGAATATATATATTTCAAAAAATTAAAAAATATATATAAAAGTTATTTATTATAAATTTATTAATTAAGGTCATAATCTATTTAAATTTTTTTTAAAATGTTTTTTTAATGAATTTTAATGTAATATATTAAGAATGAGTATAAAGATGAAACAAATGGAACCTTGAGGGTACCAAGAGGAATTTTGAAATTTAGTGGATACCAAGAGGAAAAGTCCAAACCTTAATGGCACCAAGAGGAAAAATCCTATAGATTTTTACTGGTACATTTAAAAATCACGTGTGTGTATATATATATATATATATATAGTAGAGACGTTACCTAATTATATTTAATATATTATTCATTTCCACTTAATTAAATTAAATTTAATTAATTGTATAGACTTAATTAAATTTAATTAATTATATAAATTAAGTTTAATATAATTACATTTAAATATTTTATAAAATAAATTTATTTTAATTAATTAATGTCACAATTTTAATTAAATTTAATATAACTTAAATTAAATTATTTTATAGATATAATTTATTTTAATTTAATGCAACTTATTTTAATTTATTAAATTTACAGAATTAATGCATTCGCAGTGGCAACCACGGTTCCAGACTCCGTAACCGGGGATGCCACTATTTATCTTCCACGATCGAACGCCTTCTAGCTTTTTCAGACCTCACTTCTCTTCCGATCTAACCCAAATCAACTTAATCTACTCAATTCCAACCTAATCTAACCTAAAAAAACTCATTTCAGACTAACCTAAACAAAACCAGTTCAATTCCGATTCCAACCTAAAATACCGTAAATTTCGTAATCGTTACTTCCGTCGGAGTGTATTTCCGCTTGTGGAAGGGTCGTCCTTCATCACCACCTTGATCCACCGTCTTTGCACTCGAGTATTTGCCCTTTCTCTTCTTCGTTGTCGCCCTTCGTTCGATTTTTTTTGTATTTGAGAATTGGTGACCGCTACTCGTTCCCGATGCCTTTTTGTAGGGTTTAGAAAACATCACGGTTTCGAAAGTCATAACTGAGTCATTAAGAATGCGGTTGGTGCTTATAAATCTATTCTCGTTACGTCGTAGATTTATAACTTTTGGAAAAGAAAAAAAAATATAAAAGTACAAGAAAATGAAAAAATAAATTTAAGCCTGCCGATAAATCATCGAGGGAAACACTTTTTAATTATTTCGTTGAACATGAGAAGGCTGAAAAATGCCAAGCGTCGTGCATGATTCAAGTACAATTCACAAGCGAACCGTGGACTTTTTGACGATGAGAACATCGTTTACCCTCTCTGAGCTCAGTGGACAGGTTGTTGGGTGCCATTTTCCCGGTTGCTTTCATCTCTCACATTGCATTTTGAGATCGATACTTCGAATTATCGCTCCCAAACCCTGAAAGTAACCTGCAATTGCACGGAATTCAACTTCAGGGGAGTAGTAGAGGTGGCGTATCTGATTTAAAATGAATTTGTATGGGCACGATAGCTCTTTTTTAGGGTTAAGCTTCTCCGATCTGTTCGCCGAGACGGTAGCCCGGAATTCGCCGGATTTAATGTTAGAATCCGCGCCGTCGACGTCTTCAGCTGATCGCACTGCAAACGATACCCGGAATAGTAGTCCTCCCAGACACCGCCATGACGGGAGCTCTCCTTTGCCCTTGGGAATGGATTGGAGCCCTGCTCCTCGCAAATTGGTACTGCTATTCTTTCGATTGTTTCCATTTTTATGCTATATTGGAGATTAATTTATTGATCTGGAACAACTGGGTGATATGGAACGTTCACGGGTTTTGCTGATTTGCTGCAATTGGATGGATGTATGAAATTTTAATTTTTAGGGTTATTTTAGCTAATGTTTGCTAATTTGAAAGCATGATCAAAGTGTGATTGGTTACTTAACTTTCATATGAAGTCTATGTAAGATGAGGATTTTACGGAGACTGTAATTTGATAGAATAAGGACAATGCAATAGAAAAGCATTGAAAGATTGATTTGAAAGTAGATGGTGCATTTTGGGTGATTATTGTGGTTGCAAAAGGTTCAATTTTCTCCAATGTTTGAAGTGTTGTTGAATCCAAGGATTTGGTTTCATCATACCAAAGTGAGCAACCATCAAAGCAGCTCATGAATCACATTAGAAGCACTTGTGCTTATTATTTTGGTGTTATTGCATTGTGTGTTAAATTATATAAGCTATTCTTACACAAAACATAGCATTTAGCTTGGAATGTTGTAACTGTGACAACTTGATGAAGACTCGTGTACTTAAGAATAAGCTGCTTCATTTGCCCCCCCTCCCAATGTGGTGGAGAATCAGGTTGTACATACGGTCTTGGTGTAATGCATCCACAGAATGCAAGATACTGCTTCTTGAAGCATCATATTTTCTGTTAAATTTGGCACATTTGTATCTCTTTATTCTTCCAAATTTACAGTTATATTCACGTAGGATGGACATGGTTCTGTCTGGCCTCATGATCCCCGCACTGGATGGAGTTATTGCGTCACTGTACCTTCGTATACAATCTTACCAAGTTCAAGAGGATCAGCTCCCATTGTGGTATACATTGATCTATTGGTTACTTCAGCTCACTTCGCACATTACACCTTGAATCCCCTTTTTTTGCAATTTCATATTGTTCAGTCACACATTTGTGCTCCTTGCAGAGAATTTTTAGTATGTTAAGCTAATTTGCAAACTTACAATATCACTTATTAGGTTCCTAAATCAGTTTTGTGCCACATTTATTTTAATTTGAATGCCCCAGTATTGTATCTAAAAATTAAGACTTCAAATCATTGTAGTTTCTTCCGATTCCCAGGAATCAAATTTCATACCGCTACAAAGTGGGAGGTTTGGAAAAATAATACCTAGCCGGTTTTTGGAACGGGTGAAATAAATGCTAAAAATGCATACAAACACCCCCAGACCGGGCAAACAAACATCCAAAATAGTATCTGAAATGTCCAAAATATACGAAAGTCTCTACATAATTAGAAGTATAGCTACAATTCATTTATGGGAACCATATCAAGAAATTTTACTTTGATAACTTAATCAGATGAATAGCAACAATTTGTTAGTCTCTTAAAAACTGCTGATCTCCTTTTCATCTGCTTTGATCTAAAAATGCTCTTGATAAGATATAAAGATCATTAAACAAGGGAACAAGAAAGATTCGTACTTGCACTTCAGTTTGAAAGCATCTGATGTGAGAATATCTATGCATGATTCATATTAATCCTTGAAAATCATAGTAGGTCTTTTGTTTACACTTAGATTGTAGTCTAAATGTCCTTCTAACTTTCATGGAGTTCAGTTTTACAGGGTTCAAGTTGGTGTCCAGTCCCCACAAGCTATCACAACCATCCATGGAATGCTACGTAGATATAGTGATTTTGTAAAGCTCTTTTCTGAAGTAAGTTCTGTCATTTTTATTTCTGTATGATGATCCCTTTTCTAACCCCTATGTGGTGTTTTTTCTTCTTAATTCATGTAGGTAGTAATAGTATCATGATATGAGTGCACTTTGGCATCTATGATGAGAGGATATCTCAATTTTATTCTTCACTGCCATTATTTTGCAGCTCAAGAAGTTGTTTACGGAGAAAATTCTACCACTTACTCCGCCAAGAAAGCTCTTGCGAAATAAAAGCAGGATATTTTTGGATGAGGTAATCATCGCTTGTTTATTTTCATGCTCAGTTGTAAGGATGCTATTCTTCATGAGGATTAACATAACCACTTCTTTCTTTTAATAATAAAATGGATGTTTAGCATTGCTCAGAGGATAAAAACTAAAAAAGGAATACTTTTATAATGCCTATATGGGGAAAAAAACATCTTTTGAAATATTTGCTAGCATAGAATTATAATTCTTAGTTCAAATGCATGAAAAATAGTTATTTTCTCCAGTGAGCTAGTTGCATTTGATAAGACATTAAATGGATTGATTGTTTAAGGATCAGTCTTCATTTCGGATGATACAAAAAGTTGTTTCCTTTTAATTTGTAGCTTATGTATATGGTATTGTTCACGAACTTACTGGGTTTGTAACCTCCAGAGCAGCATGCTCTTCATTTGATATGCCTTTCTGTCGATCTAGAGTAGAGGTTGAATGATTTGTTTGCCAATCCAATTTTACCTGGTATGGTACTTGTGTTTAATAATCATGTATAATAGATTAATTGTTGGTTCTTGAGCAACACCTGGTTACTTCCTCTACCAGTGGTTTGATTATTGACATGGATGTTCAAAGGTTTTAATTGTGCCATCTACTTAATGTTTGATGGTTTGAGGATTGAATCTACTGTGGATGGTGAGTGCAATTATTCTTAGTGTCCTGCTGATTATGCAGTAGCACATGAATTTGCCATGGCACGTGTTGAAAACTGAGATTGCAGGAGAGGAGTTAATTTCAATGGGATTGTGTTTTTAGATATAGAGGAGCTCTCTATAGATTTGCTGACATGTCTTGGTCTAAGTAGTACTTTCTGGTTAGGACTTTTAAGAAAAATTGAGTCATCCTGTTCACCCATGTTTTAGGACATTTTATCTCCTTTATTCTTTTTAGTCTTGCAAGTTGTATGGCCCTCCTAGGGAAAGTCGTATTTTGCGATTTTCATACCTACAATTACTTGTTCGCATCATACAGAGAAGGTGTGCATTAGAGGATTGGTTGGAGAAACTACTTTCTGACATTGACATATCAAGAAGTGCTGTTGTGGCCGACTTTTTAGAGCTAGAAGTGGCAGCCAGGTCTTGTATGTGTCTTCTTATATTAATTCTTTATTTTTCTTTTAATACTTTGTCTTTCGGGGGAATGTTGGTAACTTGGGATACTGTTATAACAGTGCCCGGTTATCAGCACTAGGTTGCATGCAGCTATGTGCTGATGTCACTTTCTTTTTTAAACTATTTCAGCATTCCATGATACTTCTTCCCGTGGTGTGACTTCAGCTTATCAGTATGCATCCAGCTTGGATGCCTCCCTCCATGCTGGTTCAGCAGTTATGTCTGAGTATGGAGACGATACCTATGAAATATCTGACATTGGGACACCAAGGCATGACCTTAGTCGGGGGAATTCAGTACCTGGCGTTGAGGTTGCTGTTGCAGTAGAACCAACAAATAACCCAGTTAATACAGATATCAGTAAGGATCACAGTCTTTCTATGAGAGAGCTTTTGGAGACCATTCAGAAGCTTTCAAGGGATCATATGCTCGACAAAGGAGGTACTAGCAGCAGAGGAAGAGACAGGGCTTATGGAAGTAACACTGCAGCTGTATGCTGTGATGAGGATGAGAAGGACGTTATATCCATAGTGGAAAGTAGAAAGGTGGCTACCCATGTCCGGAGGTTTTCAACGGAGAGTGCAGGAAGTGATGCAAGTTCAACGAAAGCTACTGAGGTTTCAACTTTCACAACCACACATGTTGATAGCTCATTTAACATTCATGAAGGCTCAGAATCCCCAAAGACCATGGATATTAACTCAACATTGTCGTTGCCTAGTGACTTAGCGGTTGCTCTTCCACTAGAGGCGCGCCGCAAATTTCATAGAGTTCTCTCCACCATGGAACAAAGATTGGCCACTGCAAAAACAGACATGGAGGATCTTGTGGCTAGATTGAATCAGGAGTTAGCTGTACGACAATACCTCAGTACTAAGGTAACTTCCAATATCATTTTACAACCCCTATCCCCCCATGCACGGTTGTTCTGGGTGCCTCCTAGCAAGGTTGAGTCTTGCAAGGGATACGGTGGCTCTCTGTTGTTTGTAGCCAAAAGATTTAAATTCTTATGTTTTTGTATGCCATTTTTGAAATGGACAATGCTTCCTCCTGACCCCCTTTTTGCAGGTCAAAGATTTGGAAGCGGAGCTCGAAACGACCAAGGAGTATAGCAAGGAAAACCTACAACAGGCTGTTTCATCAGAAAAAGAAAGATTTAATCAAATGCAGTGGGATATCGAGGAACTGCGGAAAACATGTCTAGAATTGGAGTTGAAATTGAAGGCTGAACAGGTTTAAAATGTTATGAGACATTTAGTTCCTTTTAGTTTCTGCAACATGGAGTTTCAATGCTGACCCCTTTCTGTGAATTATGTCTAATAGGCTTTCTTGGACTTATTTGCCTCCTTGCTAAATTACTATTATTCTTGTTGTTCAGGATGAGAAGGCCCTAATAGAGTCAAGTAAGGCATCTGTCATCCAGGAGAATGAGATATTGTTGCAAGAGTTGGATTCGGCTAGAGAGCAGTTTGACAATTTGCAAAAATCCCATGAGCAGTCGGAGCTTAAATCCAAAACGGATGTCAAAGTTCTTGTCAAAGAAGTTAAATCCCTTCGGACTTCTCAATTAGAACTGAAGCAAGAGCTTAGCCGCCTAATGAAAGAGAAGTTAGATATTGAGGTAATGTCATCTAATGCCAGTTTGTCTTTGATTGAGCATGATTGTTCTAGGTTTGGTGAATTTGGCATTAAATTTTTGATCTACCTGTATGTTTTTCTTGTTTTCGAATGGGTTTCATATGGCCTGGATCTCCAAGTAATAATCATTTACATGACTTATTTATAGAGGATACTTCAAAAGGAAAAGCAGAGAAGAGAGCAGGCAACTAACGCCAATGCAAAGCTGTTGCATGAATGTGAAATTCTTCGTAACCGGCTTCAGGAATGTAGTGTCAGTTTCCAAGTTGAAGAGGAAAATAAATTGATCTTGGAGGCTTCTACATCATCTGATGCTGTGGATCTCCTGATTACATCTGATAATCGTATTGGTCTCCTCCTTGCAGAGGTACTTTTGTATTTACTTATCCCGAATTGTTCATTCTTTCTTAAATATATTTTCCACGGTCACGTGTTTTGAGGTAGTTAGAGCCCTAAGAGATTGCAAGTGGTAAGGTGTTATACATGGGTATTCATTGATGCTCAAGGCAAGTTATGTCATGCGACGGTAACAATTATTTCTGTATAGATAAATGAACTGCAGAGTTTATGGTTGAAGTCTTGATACAGCTTTTCTAGAAGCTGTATGATTGAAAGCTGAAATAACCCCACCAACTTTAGGGCCCGTTTGGTTCCAACTCCGGAAACAGAAACGGAATGGAAAAGAATTTAGTCTATATGGATATCCTTATTCATTAAATTTTATGGAATCATTCTTTGTGGTTTCATGCAAGATGCACTTGCTTCCCCACATTTTGTTTCCCTATAGGGTATCAAAAGTAATCAAATTCTACTTCAAACCACAAGGAATGATTCCAAAAATTTTCATGAACAATGATATACGTATGGACTAGATTCGTTTTCATTCCGTTTCCGATTCCGGAGTTAAAACCAAACGGACCCTTAGTCTGAACTATCTGAGTTTTACGCTTTAATTCAAGGTGAACTATTTAAAAAAGCTAACCATGTAAGGACCAACTTATGTATTGCTGGTATTTTGTGTCAAATAATAACTCAGATCTGCCTTTCCTATTTGTTTGTGCAGGCACAACTCCTTGCGCAAGATGTTGAGAATGCTCGAGTAGCAGAATCGAGTACCGATACAGACACTGATAGTTCTGTGAAAACAGATGATGAGCTGAGAAAGTTGCTGACAGACATCTTCATTGATAATGCCAGGCTGAGGATGCAGATGAACTCTGTAATCCGTTGCACACTCGAAGCAAAGGATAAGCCTGAAAATGATGTCAAAGAGGACGATGGTGCTTTCAGGATAACAGTCTTGAGCAAGTTTCTTGAAAGGTGACACTAGCTGAAGAAGGCGCGCTGTACAGCTTATAGTTTTCCATAAAAAGGTGCAGCCATTGGGTATGGTTCGGCAGTTTAACGTTGATACTCTTTATCTAATGGAAACCTCACGTGCCAAGACATTGGAGAGGCCAGAATTCTTTAGCCATCCTCGCTTAGCTTGTAGATACGTGAAATTCTTGGGAAGGATAATGGATTGAATTGCCATTTTTGTTTTGGAAGCTTAAATCCTTTTACGGACTTACAACTATGTAGTGATAATAAATCACTGAGGGTCCGTTTGGTTTGAACTCCGGAATCGAAAACGGAATGAAAACGAATCTAGTCCATATCTATACTCTTGTTCATGAAAGTTTTTGGAATCCTTCCTTATAGTTTGTAGTAATTGGAGTTGAATTTGATTACTTTTGATACCCTACAGGGTAATAAAATGTGAAGAGACAAGCGCAACATGTTACTCTGCGGGGATTATTATTTTTTAGTAATTCCTCCAATAATCGATAATTCAAGTGTATTTGTTTTTTTTTTTTCAAAAATTCCTCCAATAATCGATAATTCAAGTGTATTTGTTTTTTTTTTGGAAAAATAATCCAAAATAATACCAACTATCAACATTGAACCGAAAATAATACGAACTTTGAAAATTACTAGGAGCGATACAAACTATCAATGTATTTACCAAAAATAATACGTCATATATTTTCCGGCAAAAACCCTAGCTTCGGCGATGACGTGGCAGCCGGAATGTTACATGTCATTAAATAAATGGATTAAATGTGCGACATGGATTTTATTAAAAAAAAACAAATTAATAATATTAAAAATATTAAAAAATAAAAAATTATTATTTTAAAATTTTAAATAATATTTAAAAAAAACATTTGTACAAATATTTAATTTAAAAATCATTTTTAAAAATAAAGTTTGAAAAAAAAATTTAAATTTTTTTTAAATGTGTAAAAGTATTTATTTTTCCAAAAAATATAAAAATATAATAATTTTTAGAAATTTTTTTTAATCAAATTCATTTTCGGATTTTTGTATAAAATGAAATTTAATTCTAAAAAAATAACTTGTAAAATAATATTCGAATATAATTTTAAAAAATATATATATATAATAAAAATAAACTCCCAAAATAACATTTTTATCAAAATTCACAAAAAAAAAGATTTATTTTATAAAAAAAACGATTTATTTTTAAAAAAAACATTCATAAAAAACAAAATATTTTTACATTTTTTTATAAAAAATATTTAAAAAAATTTGTACAAATGTTTTGAAAAAAATTATTATTCAAAAATTTAAAATTATTAAAATTATTATTTTTTAATATTTTAAATATTATTAAATTCATTTTTCAAAAAATAAATCCACATCACACATTTAATCCATTTATTTGATGACATGTAACATTCCGATTGACATGTCATTGTCGGAGTTAGGGTTTTTGCCGGAAAATTATGACGTATTATTATTGGTAAATACATTGTATCGTTCATAGTAATTTTCAAAGTTCGTATTATTTTCGGTTCAATGTTGATAGTAGATATTATTTTGGGTTATTTTTCCTTTTTTTTTTTGTCAAAATAATCTCTCAAAATAATACGAGTACAGCAATAACCCCATAATCTGCGCTTATCGAACGTACCTTAATGTTTCAACCAATCAAATGAGGGTTAACGTCCCATGCAAACTGAAGCATGCCACGAATTGAAATTGTTTCACGTTAGGCACGTTCTGGGCTTAGGTCATCATATTAGTTGCTGGGCAAAGCATCAAATAAACTGAATAGTTTAGATACTGAAAAGGGTTGTATTGACAGGAAATATCTTACACGTCTAGAAGGCAAATAAACAAGAAACAAAATCAACTCAATCTGTATCTGTATCGCTGAAAAAGCATCAGGGAGTGAACAGGACTTTCGGGATTCTGTTATCCCTCAACACTGCTGAATACTATGCTTGCCAGTACATGTGTAATTTTGGATAAGAAGTTCTTGTTATCTGTTCTCTTCAAAGCAATTACTTGCCACCGCCTCCTCCAAACATGCCCATCATGTCTTTCGCTGAACCCATTTGCTTCATCAAGGACTGCAAACCGTTCATGCCTCCAATCTGCTTAAGCATCTGTGGTGGAAGCACTTTGCCCATGTGTTGGGCGTTCATGTTTCGGGATAACGCGCTCATATCTCCGCTCTTAGGGATTTTTAGCCCCTTCATCTTACTCCATATCTTTGCCAGACGCTTATACTCCTCTAGCATCGCCATTACTTCCACTATAGGACGACCTGATCCTCGTGCAATCCTCATCAGCCTTGATTCGTTGAATAACTTTGGATTCGAACTGTCCAACTCTGCAAACACATTATATTAGCAACAAATATGAAAATCAAGTGAGTCAATACAACTAATGCAAGAAGAGAAACTGTTGGGACGAAGATGAGATTGCGAAAGTCACAATTTTGACAAACCTTCATTGGTCATAGAGTCCATCATGGTCATGTAACGCTTAATTTTAGCCTGGCTTTCTTTTTCTTGACCTGCTGGCATTAACTCCTTGCTAAATCCGGGAAGCATTGAGAAGATCTGTAAGTGGTTTTGAATCAAATGATTATTTTCCATATGGTAAAAACAAAAACAAGAATACAAGTCCATGGATACCATTATAGCATCAAAACCAATTGGTTACGACTACATAGTGTAAAAAGATTAAGCATAAAAGAACTATTTAAGACCATATCCAGACGCTAACAGCCATTCCTCTACAGAGGCTTATGGCTTCAATACCATTTATACAAGTTCCACTTATGGCCAATCAAACTTGCAAGTAATTTGAAGGCCCCAAGTCAGTATAAACACCCAGCAAGCAAAAATGATGTGCATCCTTACATAAAAGTATTTAACGAAGAAATTTGAAGAACATAAATATATAAATTTACAAAAACAAATGAATAAAGGCAGCAACAGCATGCTAAAGTTGCGACTTGTGATAGTGCTTAGGATGTTTACAAAAAATGGGAAATAGTCAAACCTGGCCAATAGGACCCATTTTAAGGATATTTTGGAATTGCTCATACATAATTCTGAGGGTGAAGTTGCCTTCAGAAAGCTTTTGCAGAAGCTCAGGTTGTTGATCCATTGGAACAACTTCCTGAATTTTATCCATGAAACCAGACCAGTCACCCATGCCTAGTTGAACCATGACACGCAAATGTCATTATTCTGAACACAAGAGGATAGCAAAAACAAAAGTAAGACATGGCTAGATTACTACCTAACAGACGACTCACAAAGGGCTTCACATCAAAAACTTCGAACTCATCCATGTGTTCTCCCGTTCCAATGAATATTACTGGACTCTTTGTTGCCGCCACACTGTATATACAGACAGTAAGTAACAGTATTGGTATCAGTTCACCTCTACTAAAATACGTGGGCCAAAACTTTCTAAATGTGGGGGAAAAAAACTTAATTACTGTTTAAATCGATTTTTCTACTTTAGCAGGAAGCTACACAGACAAGTATGCCACTCAACAAGAAAGCATTACGTTCCTTAACAACTATTTAGGAGATCTTATATCACAGGAAAAGCCCTACTTAGTCTAGGATGAGTGGATGACAAAAACATTAGTGTAGAGAACTATATCCCTTGACATTCAAAGACTCCCGCCTCAAAACTCCATCTGCCAATTGTTGGCACAATACGAATATATTAACAACTTTAAAATGGTTTGTCCATCATACTCACACTTTAAATACCTCCCTGATCACTCTCACAATTTTCATCCATTTGGGTTAAGCCAAAACTATTTTTTCAATCTTTCTAACATCAGTGATTGACTTTGCAACTTCAGTGACCTAATATAAATTTAGCAAAATAACAAGCTCCTCAGTCTGAGTACTCACGCACTAAGAGCACCACCTCCTTTAGCATGCCCATCCATTTTAGTCACAATTACAGCCCCAACAGCAACACTTTGTTTAAAAGCTTGGGCTTGATCGAATGCAGCTTGTCCAATGCTACTATCCATGACAAATATAACAAGATCTGGTTTCTGAAAAAGATTAAGGCGAATTAGATTGATATGAAAACAAAAAGAATGACCTGAGAACATAATTTATAGCTGTATGCTAGAATAACTACCGTCGCCTCTGAAACTTGTCGCATTTCTTCAAATAAAGCAGTTTCTTGTTTGTGACGACCACTAGTATCAACAATTATAAGGTCATGGTTTTCCTTCTTGAACCTCTCCACACCTTCCTCTGCAATCTTCACTGGATCAGACTCTGTGTAGCTGTTGCATTGAAAATATATTAGCAAGGCTACATCGGTGTTAACATTTATCGTATACATGATGATTGGCATTAAAGTTATGCTTTTAACTTAATATTTGAAGCTTTCACTCTATTCAATGCTTCCAATTCCTAAAAGAAAACTACTTGACTTATTTTTTGCTATAGATAGGAGCAGGAAAGGCCAGAACAATCAGGAGCTCTGAGCATATGGCAACGGAAAGAAATCTAAGTGACTTATTAGGAAACTCTGAAAAGAGGCACAATAAGGGGTGCAAAACATAACCACCGCACATTAAAGTACTTTGTCTGAAACTAACCTATGGTTGGTTGAACTCTAGTATTCTGGTCTAGTTTTAGTTCCATTGATCATATAGTCAAATTAGTGCTTTCCATACAGTAATCCATAGCCAAAAAAAGCTCTAAGATGCTTCAATGAAAAGAAAAACAAATGGCCTGAAGCTACATTTTACCTTCCATAGAAGGGAATCTTAGCTTTAGTTGCATTCTGCTTCAACTGATCAAAAGCACCAGCTCTAAACGTGTCAGCACATACCAAGGCTGGTCTAAAACCCTTCTTTTGATGATAATAAGCATACTTCGTGCAAGTTGTGGTTTTTCCAGAACCTACAAGTATGGCAAACATGTTGTGAGCATAATAACTTCCTTTCTTTCCTCGATAATGCTCCAATTCCCCAACAAACAATAACTTAAAAAGAGAAACTTAAGCAATCTCTGCAATGATAGCAGTTACTGCAAATCATATATCAGATGATGATGAATTTACTTAAACAGAACATACCTTGTAGACCAACAAACATTACTACACTTGGTTTCCCTTTCCTTGGAGTGAAAGGTGGCTTTCCCGCATCCAGAATCTTGCAAAGCTCGTTAAACACAGCCTATAAGAAAGAAGACATTGGTTTCAATTATTAACGGGGAATGTATAAGATGCGGTAAGCTAATCAAACTAATAACCTACAATTTCATCATATCTCTATTCCAAATTAGATGACACAGTCTAATACAACAATTAAACACGACCCAAAATTATCTTCAAAACCCAGCGTACAAACATGCTCGTCTTCAATCCTCACAATCTACTCCTAATTTCGTCATTTCCTCTATAATCAATCCAATTGCACCCCGTCGTCAACTAGTCCCCAATAAAAATAAACCCAGAAACCCATACCTGTTGAATAATTTTACGCTTATTATGACCGGCGGCCAGATCATCGAGATTGACGATTTTCTTGATATTAGTCTGCATATCGCGAACAAGCTTGAATTGAACATCGGATTGCAAAAGCGCACGAGTGATCTCATTGAGACATTCATTAAGCACTTTCTCGTCGATAATTGTAGCATTGCTCATCTGCTGGAGAGCACGGGTAATGCTCCCACCCAACTGTGCCAACACCATCTTCGATACTTGAAATTGAAAACCCTAGAGGTCTGAGCTCAACGATTGTGTGGCGAATTGGACAGAAATTAGACGATTGAGGGTATTATGTCGATCGAGATCGAGACTTGAGGGATTGAAGGGTCAATTAGGTTTTCTCCCTTCTTCCCTTCTTTGGTGATGCTATTTATATTTATCAGCTTTTAGTCGGACAGATATTTCAACCAAAAATTACAGGAAAACGATTACCGAATTTATTTTTGTTTTTCAACCTAGACATGTTGCCCGTTCCTAAACCGGCGGTTTAGGTTTAGGAACCGGCGGTTTAGGTTTGGCAAAAGCCAAACCTAAACCTAAACCGGCCAATGAGGAACCGCCGGTTTAACCTAAACCGGCGGTTTGGCGGTTTGGCACATGACTTTTAAAAAAAAAAAAAAAAAAATGTATATATATATATATATAAGTAATATAATATATATGTATAAATGTATAATATATATTAATTAAAATTATTTTATAACTTTATATTTTATACATAGAATTTTTTTTTTTTTACAATAGCATTTAGATAGAATTACTAAGTAAATAAAAGAAAGCAACTAATATAAGTTATATAACATTACTAACAATAATAAAAGAAAGCAAACTCAAATTTTTTATACATTGAATTTTTTTTCATTACATTAGCTTTTGAATAAAATAATTACATAGTAAAAAAAATTACTAACAATAATAAAAGAAAGAAGCAACTAAAATAAAATGACTAACTAACATACAAGTTAATGAAGTTATACAACAAAGCAACTAAAATTTTTTTATACATTGAAATTCAATGTATAATAATTACATATTAAACAAAATTACTAAGTACTAACTACTAACTACAATTCTACAACAAAATAAAGCAAGCTAAATTTTTTATACATTCAATTTTTTTTATTACATCTTTACATTAGTATTTGAAATTTTGAATATAACTAAATGAAAAAAAAAAAAAAAAAAAAAAGGAAAGGGCTTGAACCGGTTTCCCGGTTGCCTACGTATCCTCTTGGGGTTTAAGAGGAATCAAAGCCCACGTAGTTCTCTTACCTTTACTTACCTTTTTTCGGACTTCCGAGTTGTTTTCGTAACCCCATTACCTTTGCGACTCGGACTCGGAAGTAGTGGCCGGATCATCGGAGTTGGAATCCGATGATCTATCATAAGTGGGTGCATTCCGTTGTAGCCTCCTCTCCGCCCTTATCCAATCTTGAACACAAACTTGAGCCTCCAATTTATCGGGCTTCAATTGACTCCTCTTGTAGCTTAGCATGTTTCCTCCTTGACTAAAAGCTTGCTCCACGGCCACCGTTGATGCGGGAACGGCCATAATTTGTTGCACAATCTTGGCTAATGTTGGATACTTTGGGGTCATCTTCTTCCAATATTGTAAAACTTCAAAACTATCAATATCACCATCAAAACTAAAAGGAGTAGTTAGAAAATCTTCAAATTCCGCACTTGCGGATGAATGTCTAGGTGTTTTAGTTCTTTTAGATAAAATTTGTCTAGCTTTAGAAAGAATAGAAGGAGAAGGAGAAGAAGAAGTGGGTGGAGGAGTTGTTTGTGTAGAAGCACTAGCACTAGTTTCAAATAAATTAAGTAATTTAGCAATTTCAACACGAACATTACTAATAATATTATTAACATTCATAATAGTAGATAATCCTAAACATTCATAATAAGCATTTAAAAATTCCGTAACACCATCTATTTTTAGTCTAGGATCGAAAACGGCGGCAATAAGATAAACTACGGGAACCTCATTATAATATTTTAGCCATTTTGTTTTCATTTCGGTTGCCGCATATTTAAGTGATTCTAAAGCTAAACCGGTTTGTAAAGCCTCGGCAACATTTACGGCTATTTCTAAAAAACAACAAGAAGTAGGAATGTAAACATAACTTAATGTATTAGTAGCATCACTAAAAACTTTTAAAACACTACAAATATCAAAACAAGTTTGCCAAATACTTTCATCATCTAAAATAGACCAAGAAATATATTGTGAAGAAAATTCTTGTAAAACATTTTTATAACGAATAGCTTGAGTTAGTAGTTTATAGGTTGAGTTCCACCGAGTTCCAATATCTTTCGAAAATGAAATTGGAGGAACATTTTTTTCAATACAAGTTGATCTCCATTTTCTTCTTAATTCGGTTGAATGCCAAATATGTTCAATTACATCGGTTATAGGTTCTAACATTTCATGTAAAACTTTTAGGCCATCTTGAACACTTAAATTTAAAATATGACATGCACATCTTTGGTGAGTAAAAGAAGTTTTTATAAGTTGACCCGCATTTCCTACTAAATGGTTAACGGCGCGGGTGTTAGCGGAAGCATTATCAAATGAGTATGAAAAAACACGGTTTTGTAAATTAAATTCTTGTAAAACCGTTTTTATTAAATTAGCAATGTTGGCGGCACTATGTCTTTCATTAAAATGTCGATATGCAATAACAAATTTATGCAAGTACATATCATTATCGATAAAATGTAAAGTGATGCCCATGTAAAAATGTTTTTGTGATAAAGTACTCCAAACATCACTACAAATTGAAACTTGATGCGAAAAAAATTGTAAAACCGTAAGAATTTTTTGTTTTTTTTGTTCATAAGAATGAGAAACTAATTTCGAAACTTGTTGACGAGAAGTTGGTTTATAAGCCGGTTGAAGATAATTAGAACAATATTCTCTTACATTAATAGATTCCGCAAAAGAAAATGGAAATGCTTCGGATGCAATTAAGTTGGCTAATGCTAAAGATTCATCAACATGATTATAAGTAAATAAAGAAGATTGAGAGGAAGAGGATGCAAACCCGTGGGACAATTGAGTTTGTCCCCGTGTTATTCCGAGCTTCTCCGGATGAGTCTTTTGCATGTGGGTTTGCAAAGTCCCGTATCCGCCCTTCGCCTTCCACTTGTACACCTTCGGACAATAATTGCACGAAACTTGGCAATAATCGTCCATCACCGGACCCTTGTTGTAATGTTTGGTGAATATGTCGGAGGTGAGCATTTTCGGTGGAGGGACTTGTCGGAATGGCCCTTCACCTTGTGGAACTTGTGGAGCTTGTGGCATTTCCGATTCCGGCGGTTGAGTCTCGCTTTCTTGTGTGCTAGGAAAGAAAGCGGGAGTGAAGTCGTAGTCGCTTGGGAAATTCGGGTTTGCCATTTCGAAAGATCGAAATTACGAGAAAGAGAATACGAGATGGAGAATTGGAGATTGAGAGTAGTAGTAGATAGATGAGAATGTTGGTGTGATTTAAATGAAATAATTGTATGGTATTTATAGGAATAGTGGGTATTAATTTTTTTTTTTTTTTAGTTAAACTAGTATTTTAAAAAAAAAAATAAAATAAAATAAAATAAATTTAACCTCCAACGGCTATTATAGCCGTTGGAGTGAACGTTGGCAAAAGCCAACGTTCAAAATGTTGCAAAGAGACGTTTTTTTTTTGGCCAAACCGCCGGTTTGGCCCAAAAAAAAAAAAAAAAAAAAAAAAAAAAAAAGGCTCAAACCGGCGGTTTAACCGGCGGTTAACCACCGGTTCGAACCGTCGGTTTAGGTTTTAGGTTGAACCAAACCTAAACCTAAACCGCGAACCGCCGGTTCAACCAAACCGGCAAACCTAAACCGCCGGTTTGGTCAAACCGGCGGTTTGAGCCGGTTCACAAACCTTGGTTTGAACCGGTAACAACTCTATTTCAACCCATTTTCATAAACAACATTTACAATTTAAGAATGTTAAATGAGGATTGTTAAGGATACGTATTTTTATAACAAACATATATTTAATTTTACTTCAACACAATTAGAACTTAATGTATTGCGACAATAAATATCCGTCTTTTTATATTTTATTTTCTTGGTACACATAAATTGGTTGTCCTCACTTCTATGCAATTTCTTCAATAAAACATTTTAGGGTTGATATAGTAGATTAACTGTACTTCAAAATATTTAGTTAGGTGAGTCCATTAACGAGTGAAGTCGGATACAAGTTGGAGACGAACTTTGTGGTAGACGATGTGAGTGAAGAAAAGTTAAGGCCTTTATTAGATAGAGTTACAGTTTAGAAATTGATGAGTCTTAGGAGGTACTAGGACTGAGGAGCGAATATCTGTAGAAGTTATGTGAATAGTTGAATCTCTTACCGGTTGTGTACCGGAAGGGCAAGTGGTTTAATCCCTATTGACTAATTGGTCATTTAGGGTTTTGTAGCGACCCAGATTTTTAACAACTCAAGACGTCACGAGGCTAAGAATCACACAATGAGTCTCATCAATTAGTCTGAGTACAACTTCATAGATAGGATTTTGCAATAAGAAGCACGACAAAATGAAAAAACATCCAACTTGTCATTTGGAAACATTTACATAAGACCACCATGCATACAATTAGTATATATATATATACCAAACGACACTTCAAAACATGACAGCCGAACAATTGTGCTAAAACAATAGCTTGAAACAACACTGTTGTACACATGCAACAAAAGGCTCACTTGCAAGCGATTAATTTCAAAAGAAGTTCAACCAACCCTTGAGTTAACACAACCCCAGTTGTCCACCTCCTGCGGTTGACGTCCCTGCAGCGTTCATATGGTTGACATTACCTAAAAAGAACCGGTTTAAAACCGTTAGCTATCGATCATAATATCAGCACATCATAACACAACATATGTATTCAAATACCATATAACATGCTAAGGAGATGATATCATGCTTTTATGAATGATGCACATGAATGTAGTATGAAATTCACAATTAGCGACCCAGGCCAAATTCAGAAACATTGCTTTTACGGTTCTGCCTTTGGTGTGAGCATCACCATTGCACATATTAGGTTAATTCAGACATTTTGCTCTTAGATCGGAACCAAGCAGATCAAGCCAACGGGCCACGATTTCTCGTGGAGGGTTTAATTTTAACCCCTGACCACATGCAACATTTTTCCGTTCATGTTAATACAATCATTTAACAATTTAATTAGGTGTGTGGCCCGAGCTTGGATACCCATCAGATTCGGTGTCATTTCTTATACAAGCGCAAGTGATTCGGTCTAGTCAAGCTTTAGAATTTACTACAATTGCTAGCAACTTGGCTAATGGTTAAGCTTAACATCTCGACTTATGCTAGCAATCTAGACGACATACCGGCCCAACATCACTGTTGTTGCTAGCAACCTGGATAATGGTTAAGCTCAACGTCATTTGCCCATCTTTACATACTCGTAACCTTTATAGGTCGTCATCGTATCACATGCCTTAATAGGTTTATTTGTCATATATTACTACGCCTCAATAGACTAACACTTGTCAATTTAATCATTTTTTTTATAATCATAACATGATATACACAACAATAACATTAAACATGTTTTACACATCACATCATCATCTTCATCATAAAACAAAACAAGCATGCTTCACACATAATACATCACAATGCATAGCATCATTCACAATTCAACACAACAAATATAAATCTCTCAGGCATGGATTTCTTCAAATCGAAGCTAAATAAGTTCGAAGAATTACTTGAATACGCTCACAAAGCAATTATGTTATAGTTAGATCAACGCTTTCAACAACACGTGTCATGAATATCATACTCCTCCTATTAAACTTCTCGCTTCAAACATCATTAAAATAATTCCTTTGAATTTAATTAGCTTTACGACATTTCCCGAATCATAATTTAATTAATTAATTAATTAGTTCAATTAATTAATTAAATTTCGGCAGCGTAACGTTTTGTCCGAAGGCAATTTCGAAATCATCTATTATATGTCATTCAAACAACCTAAGATCATCAAAATAATTAAAAGAACATAATGAAACTTCCATTTAGATCAGCCTAAAGTCAATTTAGGCCAAATCGCAATACGAAAAACGAATATATTCAAAACTTATCCGTTACTCACCTAATTGATGAACCGAAAGAAGATTCGGAATCACAACGAAAAAGGAAATGCTCAGACCAAGGTTGGGGTATGCTTATATAGGGAAGAATAAGGAGGAATTAGAAAACTACTAGATTCAGAATAAATCAGTGTATCTAACCCTAAGGTTGGGATATGCTTATATAGGGGAGAAATCGGAGTCTAGGGTTTACACAAAATATTAATTTTTCAAAGATAAAATTGGGATTTTGGAAACCCTACATTGTGGAGTTGAGACGACCAGTCATACGGCCACCCAACGGCCGTCACATGGCCGCTTGCCAGCCGTATCACTTCCTCTTGAGTTGGGCTTAAGACATGGGTTGTGACATCGGTCAATAAATCCAAATGGCAGTCAGACGGCAGTGTAACGGCCACCATACGGCCTTACATTGGTTGTTTGGTAGGCGTTTCGTCTGTCTTGATGTTCTAATCTCGATTCTTCAACTTCGAAGCTCACCTTGCGGACTTCGTGTTGTAGTTCATCAGTCATATAAGGTCTTCTCTTCAACTCTAATTTCAGGAATGATGCAATCTTCTTGACACATTTGATGCCTCAAGTGCCTAAAATACATAAAATTCAAGGTATATATCGAAATACAAAAAGTGGATGATTTTCGTATGAATAGGCATATATGAGATAGAAAAGAGGATATGAAATGCATGGAAACAAGGTGTAAAAAATTTTACATTTGACACTCATCAGTTACAAGGTTACATAAGCTTAATTAGTAGGCAGGTGGTTCTTTGGCGTTCAACAAAAGTAGTGAAGGTTGTGTAAACTTCTGAGGGGGAACTCCTAATAGTTTTCCAACTCAAGCGAACTTTTTCTCTAAAATGAAATTTCAAAACCGTTTGCTTCTAAGGGGGATTTTTTCTTATCTATCTACTTTCATTCATTTGCGTAAGTTAATCATTTTTTGATTATTTATTTATACTTCTGTTTTATGGGTTGTTTGTCATCATCAAAAGGTGAAAATTTTTGGGTTCCAAAAGGAATTCAAAAATTTTGATGTCAACAAACAAATATTTACAACGGTTCTAATATGTCTTTCACAAGTTTACTTTCAAGAACTAATACTGCAGAAAGTGATCGTAGGTCAGTGACTAAGTGTCGAATTGCAAATGAATATTTGTTGAAGCGAACAAGGTCATTGAGCTTTGCAAAACGCTAACCGCAAGTGCACCGAGACAGGATGTTCCACTAAGTGAAAGGTACCGCGATCTTGAAGAACGTGTTTTATATGTATAGGCAAGATTCGTTGGAGGACTTTTATCTATCTTGTAAAGCGTATCTTAAAAAGATATCTCTTTCTAAGAATTGAGTATCTTATAATCTTTTAAGATAGGAAAGTATATCATTGCCATTATCTATTTCTTGGCCGGAGACGATAATTGAAAACGAGTCTTTTCATTTTAGGGTTAGTATACTAAAAATACCGCTAGGGTTGATATAGTAGATTAACTCTTCATGAAACATTTTTACTTTAAAACCTTTAGTTACATGACTAACGAGCAAAGTCGGAGACAAGTTGGAGATGAAGTTTGTGGGAGGCGACAAAGGCAATGACGACATGAGTGAAGTGAAGAAAAGTGAAGGAATTTATTGGATATAGTTGGAGTTTAGAAACTCGAGGAGTCTTAATTAGGAGGTACTAGGACTGATGAGTGAATATTCTGGTCAACATATCAATAAAGTTATGTGAAGAGTTGAAGTCCTTATTGGTTGTGTACCGGTAGGGCAAATGGTTTTAATCTCGATTGACTAATTTGTCAGTTAGGGTTTTCACTCCAAATCTCGTGTCTTAACGCATTTATTGCTTTGTGAGTTATCGTTAGTATTTCATACATTTAAATATATATTCCGCTGCCTTGTGAATGGAAATTAGTTCCCAATACTAACGATCTACAATCCAACAAAATTCATACAAAAATGGTGTTGATTTCTACTAATTTGTGTTGACCGAGTATCAATAATCATCGATTTTCATAAATAAATGGATGAGTTCATCAATTTTCATACAGAACATGGTGTTGATGAGTTCATACAAAGTATCAATAAACGGTGTTGATGACACTTTTCATACAAAACTGAAGAGAAGGAAGAAGACAAAGGGACACAATCTAATAAATCATCGATTGATTAGATTCAGTTTGAAAGAACGAGTGTATAATCACGCATGAAGAATGCATGGTCCTGACGTGGATGGTCTTATGAGTTACCTAATTATTTTAAAAAAATACCCCCATAATTTAAAGTAATAATATATGAAATTTTATCTAATTTTTTTATAGTAATTTTTTTAAAAAGTGCACAAACAATTCAGCTAATTAAATTTTATAGTTTTTTTTAAAATAAAAATAAAATAAAATTTATTATAGATAAAAATCCACATATAGTGCAAATATTAAACTAGTTTTCTCTATAATTTATGACCAGGAGTTCATTGAAAAGATAAAGTGAATATTAAACTAGTTTTCTCCATAATTTATAGCCAGTAGTTCACTGAAAAGATAAAAATAAAAAGTAGCTAACTGAAAACTTAAAATTGTTTAAACAGTACCTCATATTTAGGCTGACTAAACTTTAGTACCCCGTCATTTAGACTGTCAGAGTACCTCAACTATTGATCCCAACCAAATATTATTACCTAAATTACCGTTCACACTTTAAGTTAACAAATCAGTGTTAAATATATATGGTAGGTGAACAATTATTCCTAAGTTAGGTGGACAATTTTGCCCATGATATTTAACACCGATCTGTTAACTTAATGTGTGAACAATTTTACCCCTGATATTTTGCTCAATAGGTGAGGTACCGTTCTGATAGTTTAAACGACGTGGTACTAAAGTTTAGTCAGCCTAAAAGATGAGTATTGTTTAGACAATTTTCTCTAAAACCTAAAACTTTATATGAATCAAAATGCATGCGCATGGCTGGGAAGCACTAGCCACTAGATAGCAAGCCTTATGTCGGATGCAAATGACTCAAGATTCACATGAACATAAACAATGAACACTTGAACAATTCCGCTATCAAATGCAAACCCCATTACCACACAGCTAGTATCTAAAATGTTATCTATTAACTGGATAAATGGAACCAGAAAATAGTATCACAAGCAACTCGGGGAGCTCAAGGAGGGCAGGCCAATCAAAAGCCGACACGAATGTCACAGGAACAATGTGGATGTTGATGTATAACAGATCAAAACAAACAGGCTTCCATGTTTCACTCTTTACCATCTTGCAAACTCTTTGTGCTTAAATTGTCTCACCTTATCAAAATCTGGGGCATAAATATTCTTTTCAACCTCCCATGCAGTCTGAGACATTCCATTGAATGAGGATTTCACGTTCTTCTCATCTGAAACTTCCCTAGGAAACGGGATTCGAACCTCGAATACGCTACCTTCAAGGGATAGTACCCGCATGTCAAATCCCAAGCGATCAATCCAAACTATTTGAGCTTCAGAAACCTGCAATTATGCCAATATAACCATTATCAACTTCTAAAACCATGTAATAACTTATTAAGCTATTATTTGACTTATGAAATTGTGTTTACAAAGAAAATTGTGTTTCCTTATTTGCTACCGGATGCATGATGAATCAGATGACAAGAAGAGTCACAAACCTGAAAACTCAAATCAGCATATATGCGACAAAAGCGAAGAATGTCTTCCATTCTATTGGTGTTTATCTCATTCACAAGCCTTTCTGCAATATGTCTAAGAGGATCAGGTTTTGCATTTTTATAATCTGACGAGGTCACCCAGATACCATCCTGAAATGAACAAGGGTTAAACATTCAAACTAGCTCATCATTTTGTTTATACTTATCATAGAGCATGGAGAAATACCTCCTTATCCCATTACGTGTAATTAAAACATTATCTACGACTAAACTAAACCTAGAATTGTAAAGCAAATAATGATGAATGATCCAAAATACCTCCTGAAAATCTTCTAACTGAAGTATACGATCAACCGACAAAACATATATACGGTCTTCATTCATCTCTTCCCCAAATTTCTTCTTCCATATCGACAGCAAATTCTGCACAGTACAAATATTCATAGAGATTCAGAGCTGCTAAATATTTGGGCCCAAAAAAAATGAGGGTTGATAGATGGAAGAATCTAATACAAGACATCTGCTTATATTAGAGATAAATCACACCTTCAAATTGCTTTCACCTGCTGGTTTATCCAGGCTACCTTGTATTGTACACTGTGGAGTCCTCACTCCACTTTGCTTCAGCTGCACAGGTAGCCGCACAAATTTAGATTATTAATCACTGGATTAAGACCATTGTTCGAAAAAAAAGGGGGGAAAAAAAATTAACATAAATAAATGAATACAAGTATAACCAAATAGATCGCCGTGCCAAGATTTGCAATAAGATAACAAAATGGATCCTTTCTTTGAGATAAGGGTGCTCAAATTGCTCAAACAAAATACAAAGTCAAAGATCATACATTGTCTATGTATAAGCAGTAAGTATTAATGGAACATGTGAAATTATGTTGGCCAAGATAACGTGAGGGTCCACACTCCACACATCCATAGACACACATCATGCACATCCGAGGAGTTCAAGTGGAAAGGGATCTTAGGGTTAAAAGTAAGAAGGATCCACAACCATTGGATCAAGTAACAATTTGTTCAACTAAAAGTTGCTCAATTATATTCGAAATTGTTCAACTATATTTGAAATTGTTTAAAACACAAATCAATTTTGAACAATGTTCGAGGTCGAAAAATTGGACAATTTCGAATATAGTTGAACAATTGACTATATAGTTGAACAACTAATTATATAGATGAACAATTTTGAATATAGTTTAACAATTGATCATATAGTTGAACAATTGAACATATAAACTAACACTTTGTGATTAGTTGAACAATTGATCATATAGTAGAACAATTGGTCACAAATTCAAAACAATTTTTAGTTGAAAAAATACATGTTATATTTAAATAATTGTTACTTTTCACCATGAGGAAAATTTTCAATGTAAGACCCCTTCCTATATTATCCTCAACCTATATATATATATAGCTGTTGATTTGTTTATTATCGATGTAGGATACAAAAAACTGATATTCGGATGATTTCCCTTTATAGAAAAGGTCTCTATTTATAACAGACAAACAACCTCGTATATTCAGGATTGGGTCCATGTTTTGATAAGAAAGCAGATAGGGATGGTATCAAATTTGTTTACATACAACTAGTCAAGGTTCCTTCATCCTAGCTCAAGTCTCACCTAGTCAATCTAAAGTTTACAAAACTCCTCAAGTGCTCCAAAATTATTGTTTGTTTTCAATGGTGGGAATATGGAAAACCAGTGAAATTTTTTAAATTAACATAATAGGACTTTTACAACAACTAAGAGTTGATCTTAAAACTATAACTAATGCATAACAACTAAAAACATTCCCATTTCATAATGGTTAACCAAACATGCACTTAATTTAGTTCAATGTATGACATGTTGATTCGGACAGCAACACGGACAAACTCGTAAGAATCAAGACAAACACGTTCAGGCAATCCGAAATGGATGCAACATAAAAATGTTTTGATATCATCAGATAGAGCAATAATCAAGACCGATCAATTTCAATAAATAAGCTTCCAATGACTGCAAAAGAAAACAGGAATTCTGATATAAAAAGTTAAGCCCACCAAAGTTCATCTAGACTTGGATGATTCCAAAGTGCATATGTACTTGATGATCATCCGGAAGTCTTTCATCATTTGAATATAACTATTTACAATTTCAGTTCGAAATATTTACTGCCAAGAAAGTTAACAGCAGCTTATTACATTCTCTAAAAGTCTACGGAAATGAATAATCCTCAAATCCTCAATGGTTTTGATAGAAATTGTATGAACGGAAATGTGGCATATAGGATTCAATTCGAAATGTTTGCTGCCAAGAATTTATATTCCAGTATCATACTGATCTAACTACTCCAACCACCAATCAAAGCATTAACAAGTAGAAGGTAAAAAGCACAGTAATTTAATCGAAGAAGAGAGAAGGACCTGGACGTGGAGGCTAGACCTTTTGTCAATAGACAAAATCCGGTTAGAGGAGGGGTTCAAGCATAAAATGGGAGCGCCCTCGGGATCGAGGGCAAAGCGGACGCCAATACCAAGAGGCCAGCCATCGTGGGTGAGGGTAGAAAGGGTGCCAACAGAGCAAAGCTCCATAATAGTTCTGGAAACTTGAGCAGGGAAAGGCTTGTGGATCTGAGACGACGATGAGGACGGCTCGTCGATTGTTGCGATGGGAGCGGAGGAGCATCTGAGTCTAAGCCTGTTGAGCTTCGACTTCGATTTGGGTTTGTGAAAAGTTGCCGTTGTCGGAGTGGAGAATGGAAAAGGGAATGGTTTCGTTGTGGAAGGACAAAAGGTGCTTGTTGTCCGCGACTGCGACTGTATCTGAAGAATCATCTCGGAATGTTGAAGGAAGGAGGTAGGAGATAGACAGACACGATTAGACGACGACCCCAACAACAACGATTGGAATTTGAGATTGAGAGACGAAGAAAGCAGCTGATAGGGGAGGTTTGATTACCTGCCTCGCGGCTGCATTACAAGCAATATAAGCACCACCTCCAATCTAATCTCACCCATCGGTGTGATTCTCCTTTCTTCGTCAAATATTTGACATTAAAGATTCAAAAAAAATTTTATTTTTTATTTTTTTTGGTTGGAAGGAGATTAAGTGGTCTCCGCGCATCTAGTCGCGCTTCATATAAATAAAAAAAAAAGGCTAAATAGTCCGCACGCGGGGATAGCCGGACCCCTTACATCATGAACAAGCAAATCAACAACACCCTCTGGAGGGTCACACAAAACATGAAAACCGATTTCAAAAGAAAAAGCTATAGAGGCTAAGAAATCAACAACCCTGTTACCTTCACGGTAAATATGACGAACTTAGATATTCCAAGCTCTTTGAAGTAAGCCTTGGCACATGTGTACCAGGCTAGAAAGAGGATGACATCGAGGTATGTTTTTCCCAAAGAGATTCGTAATTAGTTGGGAATCTGTTTCGATGATAACCTTCCGATACCCAGATTCCCAAGCTAGTTGAAGACCTTGTGCAACACCCCACAATTCCACAATTGGAACCATACATGTACCAATGTTGTGAACACCGCCTCGTTGCCATCCACCTTCACAATCCCGAATAACAGAACCTGCCGCAGCAACTCCACTAGTCTTCACAGCACCATCCGTGTTAACTTTGATCCAACCTTGAGGAAGTGTTGTCCAGGTAACAAAACTTGTCAAAGGATACGCCGAACGAATTCGTGATTGATCCCTTGATCTTGTATCCCAAGCTGCATAGTAGTCCTTTGTTTTTTGAAGCACCCTCACATGCTTATTAGGAGTAGTGACATTGTCAAACACAATCCCATTTCGCCATTTCCATATGTGATAGCATGAATTATAGTCTATATTTTGGGGTTTGTTTTGACGTTTTATCTTTCATAATCTGCATGTGTGTATGTATATTATGTGATTATATTACCATTTCATCTACCTTTGCAAGAATCGAGGTCTACACCTAGTTTTGTTGTAATCGTAGGTTAAATGGCACGTTTTGCATCAAAAAGGAGCAAAAGGAGCTATGGAGTCATTGGAGCTACATTGAGGAACACAAGAAACTATCCAGGGAGCATATCCATGGATTAAAGATTCACTTTGGACCAGTTTTGAGAGATTTCACATTCAGTTATGACTCACCTCGGTTGACCAGAGATTCATCTCGACCGAGGTGATCCAGAGACGCCGACTCGACCGAGGCGAACACCTAGGACGGGGCGAGAATATTTTATTCTTGGCTGAGATCTTTTATCTTTGGAAAGAGATCTTATATTTTTGGGCTTGGCTCCTGGAAGGAAGAAGATATGCTAGATCATATATTTTACCTATTTTTATGGGAAGAGATCTTTCTAAGATATCTTATCTTTGGAGGGTTATTTTCCTATAAAAAGGGTTGGATTTCCACAAATCCAACATCCCGCTTACACGGGATCATGCTATACCACCGATCAGGGTTTATACGCAGCAGCAGCCATACTCCAGTTGGGAGATTTGAAGAACCTTTTTGAAGGTTGAAGGAAGATTGAAGATTGTAGCTTTTATAGCTTTTGGAGGTTTTCTTGTAAGATTACCTTAGATTCTCTTCCTTGTTGTCTTGTTTGTTGGATTGCTATCCAAGGAACGCTTTTGTTGTGATATTTGATTCAGTTATTGAAGTCTTTTCATCAAATTCTTCTTGTTCAAATATTCACCTTCTTCCCATATATTTGATTATTGCTTTCATGATGATGAGTGGCTAATTTCCTTGTGTGATTCTAGGGTGATTGACTGAAGGTTGTGGGAAAAACAATGATAGAATAATCTTAGATTCCAGTAGGACCCTGAAAGTTCGAGTCTTTAACCTTAGCCCTAAGCATCTCGCTCAGTCGATGAACATCTCGGCCGGGGTGGAATTTGGTTGACCGAGGTGGCTTATCCGATCCTGAACTGAGAGTTAAGTGTTAGAGTTTGCCAAATCCTATTCTTATTACACCTTCCTGGTTCAATGCAAGCTTAGGATGAGACTTACCCGGTAATTCCTTAGTTTGTGTACCAACGATCATAAGTATAGGTAATAAAGGTTATCCTTTATTGGGGTTTGAGTGTGCTTTCATCCCATCTTTGTGAGTTAGCCCGAGACTTACCCGGTAAAGGTTGATTCTATTCCCTTAGATGGTGTGTTAGTTTGAGGTTATAGTTCTTTATCTTGATTCCTTGAGACTTACCCGGTAATAGGAGTTACGGTTTGGGATTAGTGAGTAGTGAGACTTACCCGGTGATCTATTCCACTTTAGAAACACCTTCCCCTTGCAAAAATCTCAGCTTTGTCCGCTTATCTTTAGATCTTGAGTTGGAACCACAACTAGACGCTTTAATCTCTAGAATTGCATGTTTGCTTTATTGACTTCTTATTCATCTTTGATTGTGTTAATTGCTCTTGTGGTTAGTATTCACGAAGCTTACCGTTATTGACTTTGTTTCACCGAGTCCCTGTGATCGACCCCTGGAATTCCTTGCTTTTACTACGATTGACCCGTACACTGCGGGTTCGCATCCTTGTTTTAAGCTTAAGTCTAGGGTTATAAATTTAAAGCTTGCACACACCGTTTGGAGCGAAGAAGTTTTTGGCGCCGTTGTCGGGGACTTGGTCTAGACCGAGCCGGTTACGGTTTGCTCTTGGGGCACTTGCCCCCGTGTCTTCTAACCACTCTACTTGAGTGACTTTTGCAGGTTCTTTCTTAGGTATATGCGAAGAACCCGCACTGGGAAGGAAATCGTTCCTTACGATCCCGAACCAGAAAAGACATACAAGCGACACTTAAGAGAAGCGAAGATGGCCCAACAAGACAACCGCAATCTTGAGGCCGAATTGAAAGAGGCGTTA
This sequence comes from Fagopyrum homotropicum, assembly GCA_033239125.1. NCBI lineage: Eukaryota > Viridiplantae > Streptophyta > Magnoliopsida > Caryophyllales > Polygonaceae > Fagopyrum > Fagopyrum homotropicum. Next base: position 143,945,951 of record BSWB01000004.1, read on the forward strand.
GAGCTGCTACGCCTCAGCAAGGAAGAACTAAGGCGAGAGAAGGAAGAAACTCGCACCAAAACTGAAGCAATCGAAGCAGAAATGGCCGTTATACGAGACCAGATTCTACTTCGACCGAGGGAAGACCCAGTTCCCGATGCTGGACCGAGGCAGGTCCCAGTTGTTGACCCTCGACCGAGGCAGGTCCCAGTGCCAGACGCCCCGGCCGAGATATATCCACCTCGGATGCCAGTCTGAGATGTTCTTCTTGCAGGAATCCCACAAACCTTAGGTCAAAGGATGGACCCTAATCAACAACTGAGGCGTCCAGGAGTCAACCTAGGAGATCCAGCGGACCATGACTACGAACTTCGACCGCAAGTTCTATCCATGATTCGCCAATGCCAGTTCGGAGGGCTAGAGAAGGAATCACCTCATCAACATCTCCAAAACTACGAGATCTTGATGGAAACCTTGAGACCTCCGAGAATTGAAAACAACAACTACAAGCTAAGACCTTTTTACTTTTCTTTAAAAGATAGAGCTCTTACTTGGTATCAATCTCTTCCTCCAGGAAAAATCAGCACATGAGAGGAGATGACTACGGAATTCTTGACGAAATTCTTTCCCCCCTCAAAAACTGCTGAAATGAGAGGAAAGATCAACGATTTCATTATGAAGGACAAGGAGAGTTTGTCCAAGTCATGGGAGCGGTTCAAGGACATTCTTTTGGATTGCCCACATCATGGGATTCCAAAGTTAGAGTTATTAGAGATTTACTTCAAGGGGATGGACGGGAGCACCCAGTTCAATCTCCAACTACTCTTCGCCGGTACCTTCATGGACATGGCGATTGACGAGGCTTGGGACTTCATCGAGAAGCAAGCCTTGCATATGGAGAAATACACCCACCAAGGTGCTGAAGGTGGAGTTAAAAAAGTCAACTTTCAAGAGACTCAATCCAACAACAATCAACTCACGTCTTTGAAGAATGACGTGAAGCAATTGAAGGAACTCTTGGTTGCTCAAACCAAGAAGGAAGAGTAAGGGCAAAGGAACAACAACAACGGGTACCGCAACAACAACAACGGTCCCCGTAACAACAACTACAACAACAACAGAGGATCTAATAGCAACAACTGGAGGGCGAACAACCAAAATAACGGTAACAACCATTCAAACTCCAACTCTAACGATTCCTCTAACCCTTTCCTCTCTTCTCCTTCTTCTTCTTCTTCTACTCCATTGAAAAGCCAAGGGCAAGGATCAAGTTCGTCTCAGCCGGAAAAGAAAGACGCAGTTCTTGAGGCTATCTTGATCAAGCTCAACACTATTGAGACTTCTATGACTTCATTTTCGAAGGCCCAAAAGGCCTTTGAACAACAACTTGCAAGTAGGGCGGATGAAGCGCCAAGAGATCCAGGGAAGCTTCCAGCAAAGACGGAAAGCAACCCTAAGGGCCAATGCATGGCCATAACGACGAGGAGTGGACTCAAGACAGCAGATCCATTGCCTCGGTCGGTGCCAGTACCGACGAAGACCACCTCGGTCCAGGTGCAGTCGAAGAACACTTCGACCGAGATGCCATCCGAGGTGGAGCCACAAAAAGTGGAGGGGAAAACTGAAGCTTATGTTCCACCTCCTGCATACAAACCACCACTTTCAGTCCCCCAGTCACGGGCCAGAGCACATCTAGACAAGCACTTTGGTAAGTTCCTTGACTTGATGAATAAGCTGCATATTAACATTCCTTTCCTTGATGCTATTCTAGGGATGCCCGCCTATGGGAAGTTCTTGAAGGAAATTCTATCAAGGAAAAGGAAATTGGAAGACTTTGGTGAAGTTAGGATGATATCTAAATCCTCGGAGCTTATTAAGATCATGAAGGAGAAGATGCCACCTAAATTAAGAGATCCTGGCTCATTTAGCATTCCCATTCAAGTTGGGGATGTCACTTATGAAGCCCTTTGTGATCTAGGAGCCAGCGTGAGCATCATCCCGCTGGAACTATGTATGAAGATCGGACTTGGAGAGCCCAAGCCGGTCAAGATTCAACTTTATATGGCGGATCGCTCCATCACCCATCCCGTGGGCATCTTGGAGGACGTTCCGGTCAAGTTAGGTAACTTCTATCTACCTATAGATTTTGTTGTACTTGACATTCCCGCGGATTATCCTGTTCCTATCATTCTCGGGAGACCATTTCTAGCAACTTCGGGTTGCAACGTTGATTGTAAAAACGCCAAGTTGAAGTTCAACATTGGTGGTGACCAAGTGGAGTTTGCATTACTTGCCGCGATGAAAGGAGAGCAACTAACTGATGATATCTTCAACATCTACGATGAAGAAGAATCAAGAGAATTGGTTAGCTCTATCCTTATTAACGATCCACTCGAAAGAGTTATTAGCTTCAGTTTAATGGAGGAAGGTGTAGATGCTTCTTGTGATGCAGATATACGGAACTTAAAGGCATTGGAAGAGGATCTAGGGGCAAAAACTGAAAAGCTAATCCAAGAGACGAAGATCTCCAGTTTCAGTCCCAGTTGCAGTACCTCGACCGAGGCACTTTCTGGACTGAGCGAGGCGACTGAAGAACATCTCGGTCAACGCCTCTGCGCCTCGACCGAGGTCGATGGCGAGATGATGTCAACTGAGACTACTGAGAATAATAAACTTCTTACTCCCTTCTCTGACATTCATCCTCAGTTGATGGAACATTCCATCCACCAACTTTCTGATAAAAACGGACCTTGGTATGCTGATATTGTGAATTATCTTGTTTGCCAGGAAACACCGCCCGGATTGACGTACTCTCAAAAGAAGAAATTCTTCAAAGAAGTACGACATTATTACTGGGACGAACCGCTGCTATTCAGGCGTGGACCGGATGGGATGCTTCGAAGATGCATTCCGGAAGATGAAGTTAATAGCGTCATACGGCATTGCCACTCACTTCCTTGTGGAGGACATGCTAGCACCGATAAAACATGCGCTAAAGTATTACGTTCCGGTTTCTTTTGGCCTACATTATTTAAGGATGTACAAGCTTTTGTTGTCTCTTGTGATGCATGCCAAAGAACAGGAAATTTATCAAGGAGGAACGAGATGCCGCTTAATAACATCCAAGAGGTGGAAATCTTCGATGTATGGGGAATTGACTTCATGGGACCTTTCCCATCCTCCGGAGGAAACCTCTATATCCTTCTTGCGGTTGATTACGTCTCTAGATGGGTCGAAGCCATTGCCTCTCCCACTAATGACGCCAAGGTGGTTGTGAAGTTCCTAAACAGGACCATCTTCCCACGGTTTGGAACTCCACGCATCATCATCAGCGATGGAGGAACACATTTCATCAACCGAAAGTTCAAGGCACTTCTATCGAAGTATGGGGTAACCCACAAGGTATCAACCGCTTATCACCCTCAAACTAGTGGACAGGTCGAGATCTCAAATAGAGAAACCAAAGCAATTTTGGAGAAGACCGTCTCTAGAACGAGGAAGGATTGGTCCATGAAATTGGACGATGCTCTTTGGGCGTACAGAACCGTATTTAAGACTCCCATAGGTACCACCCCTTATAATTTGGTATATGGGAAGTCTTGCCATTTGCCCGTTGAATTGGAACACAAAGCGTATTGGGCGATCAAATGGTTTAACTTCGACATTAAGGAGGCCGGCGAGAAGCGACTATTGGAACTCAACGAGCTGGAAGAGCTGCGTTTGAACGCTTATGAGAATGCCAAAATCTATAAGGAAAGGACGAAGCGATGGCATGACAAGCGCATCATTCCAAAGGAGCTCAACGAAGGAGACCTAGTTCTACTCTTCAACTCCCGCCTCCGCCTTTTTCCAGGTAAGTTAAAATCAAGATGGACCGGACCTTATGTTGTGAAACATGTTTTTCCTCATGGTGCAGTTGAGATATGGGGCGAAACTAGCGGAAGCTTCAAGGTCAACGGTCATAGACTTAAGAAGTACCAACCGGAAACTCCGGTTGAGGAGGTTGCACCGATATACCTCGTTTGAGATGCGTTATGGTCCAGCTAGCGACCTTAAATCAAGCGCTTCTTGGGAGGCAACCCAAGGTATTATTTTTCTTTTCCCTTTTTCTAGTTTAGCTTAGATAGTTTGCTTTTGCTTTGTTTTGTTTGTTTTTGGCGTCCTAGACAGATGACAGGAGACATCTAAGGAAGGAGCATAACTGGAAGTACAGAAGTTTGAGAATTCGAGAAGACGAAGTTTGACTGAGACACCTCGGTCCAGTCGAGGCTACCTCGACCGAGTTGATCCTTGAGCAACCGAGGCAACTAGGGTTTTTGCAGAACCACCTCGGTCCATACCACCTCGGTCCAGTCGAGACCATCTCGACCGAGGTGACAGCAGTTCCAGAAACAGTATAAAAGGGGGAAAAATTTCTTTTTCACTTTTTTACCCACTTCGACTCGACCGCGGCGCCTTTCCACCCCGCTTCCTCGAATCTTGCTCGTTTTTGAAGATTTCCGCTTCCAAACTACGATTGAAGGGTAGAGGATCCCATTGCAAGTACAGATCTGCGAAGAAATCGAACGAATCGGACGGAACGAGGTAAAAACAGTCGAAACCCTAACTCGTTTATTCGCTTCGATTTGGGCTTTGGTTGCCCTTGCATTTGCTGAGAAAAGGCTTAAGTACCCCATAGGAAACAATTGTAGTGATTTTTGGGGGAAAAGAACTGGATTTCTGAGAGTTGAATCGCGAACTGCTTCCGCCTCGGTCCAGTCGAACTGCGCCTCGGCCGAGGTGATTCCTGAGAGTTGTCAGTGACCGAGGTGATTCCTGAGAGTTGTCAGTGACCGAGGTGATCTGACAGTAGCTGAGTGAAAATGAGTTCTGAACGTCGTCTTGCCCTCAAAGATAGATCCTCACCCTCCCCTTCTTCCTCTTCTTCCCGACCTTACCGCCCGGTGATCCATGAGAGACACCAGGTGGACTATGAGCGTATTTCAGGACGTCCAGTGATTGCACCACATTTCCTAGACGTGTCCGCTTTTGATTGCCTAGGGGTAGATGGAGACCTTAGGAGGATGATTACCACAGTTGGGTTGGATCAGTTTACTGAGATCCGAGCCCCAGCCTACTTGGAGCCTACCCTAGAGTTCGTTAGCTCCTTCACCTACCTTCCCACAGAGCAGTCTGTGAAGTACCGGTTAATGAACCGGAACTTCTTAGTGCCGCTCGAGATTTGGAGAGACATCTTCGGCTTTCCTGAGCCCACCGCCATTGACTTCCCTTCCCGATCAGTAGCTTGGGAGTTTTGGGGGCAGATAGCCCATATTGTTGAGCATGCAGACAGATGGCGTCCTGGAGATTCCAGGGAGAGAGTCATCTTCCACCTAGCCTTTAGGTTAGCCCACCGGATATTCAGCGAGACACTTCTGGCGCGTACTGAGACGCCCCAGAAGATCCGACAGGGCGAGCTTTTCAGTTTATACTGTATGGTTACTGGGGGTTTCCCGGACTTTGGCTTGATCTTGGCAGAGGACCTGCACAAGATCAAGGCCAAAGCAAAGGGATACATCTGTTGCGGAGGGCTTGTCACCCACATAGTTGCTTATCATGACATAGACCTTAGTGCTTGTACGATGGTGGCGGCTCCGAAGCCGCTTGGATTGTAGGAGATGATCACTCGGCGGATTCTCGTTCCCCGAGGTCTGACCACTCCATATGTGGCTATGCCGTGGGAGCTGACTGCACCACAGGGGATCCGTTGGTCTGCCCAGTTCACTGTTTACGACCCACACTATTGGCAGGCCGCCTGGGCTCCACTATTGGAGGATTTTAGGGAGGCAACATCTGCCCCAGCTGAGGAGGAGGAGGAGGCTGATGACGAGGATACAGTGGATGAGAGAGATGGTGGAGTCCCGATGGATACAGGGACAGATACTGCAGGGACGAGCGCGCCACCGATTATAGATCTGGATGATGATGATGATGAGACTGAGCCTGCACCAGCTGATGCACTCGCCACTTCTCCGGTTATTCCTGCTAGACGCAGGAGGCGCGGAGTTAGGGATCCAGATGCTCACAGACAGATCGATGACCTGACGGATCAGGTTATTGATTTATATGCTGCTTTGTCGCTGGATATCTGGGAGATGCAGGAGCGGCAGCATTATCAGCACATTATGGCCCAGCTTCAGTTCGAGCGTATCATGGGTCATCCATTCGACCCGACCCAGTATCCATACGTGCCACCACCACCACCACCGGATCACGACTATTGAGGAGCTGCAAGATTTTCTTTATTATATTTTTATGCAGCTCAGCTATTTATCCGGTGAGTACTCTTATTTTTAGACTTATATTGACCCATTGGGACAGTGTGTCCCAAGTATGGGGTATTTGTTGTACTTATTTGATGACGATTTGATGTACTTATTCGATGACTTCGATGATTATTTGATCGGATATTTATGCTTCACTTCTGCATTTATATGTTTATCTGAGATTGCATGCATATTTACAGGTTATTTGATTGAGAAAAACGTCGAAACTGAAAAAAAAAAATGGTTTAAAAATTTTTTTTTTTGACCTCGACCGAGTCAGTCTTGGCCAAACGAGGCGTTTCACCTCGGTTGGCCCAAGAACACCTCGACCGAGGTGGTTAACTGAGAGTTTTCGAAAACGATCTTTGTGCTCTTTATCTGGATATGATCTCAGTGAAGATCTTGCTTACTGACTGGTTTTAAATTCTTTATGTGTTTGAAAGGTTTTATAATATGTTTAAGTTGCTAAATGCTTTGTTTGAAATTATTGGCATGTTTAATACCTCTTTTTTTATCTAAATTATGTTGAATTTGAAGGTTGACACCACATCATGAGTTCTCTCACTTTCTTCCTGGAAAGACCAAGGCAATTCATTCTTCTCCCTTCTTCTTCTTGATCATGCTTAGCCCCTCATATACATTTTGCCTCCCTTTACCTATCCGGGAATTTGGAAGCAAGCAAAGTGGTGAAAGCAAGTGAAGTAAAGTTGAGAAGTTGGCTGGAAGTGAAAGTGTTAGAAAGTAATCTTAGGTTTGGGGAAGTCAATCATGAAGATGAGTAACTCGGCACCATTCACATAGCCGGGTGTTTGTGTCTTGCCAAAGTCGGATTGAGCGATATTCCTAACGGGTCATGGTATGTGCATCAAGGGTTTGATGCATCTCAAGAAATTGATGATTGCTGATTTCTTAGGCTTCGGTTATTGTGCACCTCTGTCCATGCATCCCAAAAAGTAAAGTAAAAAGAAAAAGTGTGAAATAAGCAAAGCTTATTGGTGGAAGGTGTTGCAAGTCAAAAGTGAAAGTGAAGTTCATCCTTTTTCCCGGATTCTAGCACCACATTACCTTACATACATCCCTACCCTACACGTTTCTTGACCTTTCTTTTGGGAAGCCCTTGAGACCTTGAGTTTGTTGATTGACTTAGTGGTTTAAACTGGATTATACATGATTAATTTTGATAATTATGACTTATTATGCATTCTATGGTTTTATGCAAAGATGAACAACTTTCTTATATTTATAAAATGTTTTGATCATATATTGATTTTAAATTCCATGAAGTATTTTCTTAGAGTGATCTATGATTGTAGCACACCATAAAATGTTTTTGAAAGACTTTTTCATTGATTTTCATGACTAATAATCCATTCTATCTTGTCTTCTATATGCGGAACTTTCTTGGGGACAAGCAAGGGCTAAGTATGGGGTATTTTGATAGCATGAATTATAGTCTATATTTTGGGGTTTGTTTTGACGTTTTATCTTTCATAATTTGCATGTGTGTATGTATATTATGTGATTATATTACCATTTCATCTACCTTTGCAAGAATCGAGGTCTACACCTAGTTTTGTTGTAATCGTAGGTTAAATGGCACGTTTTGCATCAAAAAGGAGCAAAAGGAGCTATGGAGTCATTGGAGCTACATTGAGGAACACAAGGAACTATCCAGGGAGCATAGCCATGGATTAAAGATTCACTTTGGACCAGTTTTGAGAGATTTCACATTCAGTTATGACTCACCTCGGTTGACCAGAGATTCATCTCGACCGAGGTGATCCAGAGACGCCGACTCGACCGAGGCGAACACCTAGGACGGGGCGAGAATATTTTATTCTTGGCTGAGATCTTTTATCTTTGGAAAGAGATCTTATATTTTTGGGCTTGACTCCTGGAAGGAAGAAGATATGCTAGATCATATTTTTACCTATTTTTATGGGAAGAGATCTTTCTAAGATATCTTATCTTTGGAGGGTTATTTTCCTATAAAAAGGGTTGGATTTCCACAAATCCAACATCCCGCTTACACCGGATCATGCTATACCACCGATCAGGGTTTATACGCAACAACAGCCATATTCCAATTGGGAGATTTGAAGAACCTTTTTGAAGGTTGAAGGAAGATTGAAGATTGTAGCTTTTATAGCTTTTGGAGGTTTTCTTGTAAGATTACCTTAGATTCTCTTCCTTGTTGTCTTGCTTGTTGGATTGCTATCCAAGGAACGCTTTTGTTGTGATATTTGATTCAGTTATTGAAGTCTTTTCATCAAATTCTTCTTGTTCAAATATTCACCTTCTTCCCATATATTTGATTATTGCTTTCATGATGATGAGTGGCTAATTTCCTTGTGTGATTCTAGGGTGATTGGCTGAAGGTTGTGGGAAAAACAATGATAGAATAATCTTAGATTCCAGTAGGACCCTGAAAGTTCGAGTCTTTAACCTTAGCCCTAAGCATCTCGCTCAGTCGATGAACATCTCGGCCGGGGTGGAATTTGGTTGACCGAGGTGGCTTATCCGATCCTGAACTGAGAGTTAAGTGTTAGAGTTTGCCAAATCCTATTCTTATTACACCTTCCTGGTTCAATGCAAGCTTAGGATGAGACTTACCCGGTAATTCCTTAGTTTGTGTACCAACGATCATAAGTATAGGTAATAAAGGTTTATCCTTTATTGGGGTTTGAGTGTGCTTTCATCCCATCTTTGTGAGTTAGCCCGAGACTTATCCGGTAAAGGTTGATTCTATTCCCTTAGATGGTGTGTTAGTTTGAGGTTATAGTTCTTTATCTTGATTCCTTGAGACTTACCCGGTAATAGGAGTTACGGTTTGGGATTAGTGAGTAATGAGACTTACCCGGTGATCTATTCCACTTTAGAAACACCTTCCCCTTGCAAAAATCTCATCTTTGTCCGCTTATCTTTAGATCTTGAGTTGGAACCACAACTAGACGCTTTAATCCCTAGAATTGCATGTTTGCTTTATTGACTTCTTATTCATCTTTGATTGTGTTAATTGCTCTTGTGGTTAGTATTCACGAAGCTTACCGTTATTGACTTTGTTTCACCGAGTCCCTGTGATCGACCCCTGGAATTCCTTGCTTTTACTACGATTGACCCGTACACTGGGGGTTCGCATCCTTGTTTTAAGCTTAAGTTTAGGGTTATAAATTTAAAGCTTGCACACACCGTTTGGAGCGAACAATATGCACCATAATCCCTCTGCAAAAATAATACTCCACACATATTGTGAATCATATAATATAGGAGTAAGAATATTACCTCGAATCCAAGAATTAAAAGGTTGATCGAAGAATCTCGGGTACATAGTCACCGCCTGAAGAGCTATCCGCATTGACTTCACAGCCGGACAGTCCCAAAATAAATGAATAAGATCCTCTGTAGTGCCAGGGCAAAGCTTACACGAGTCTTCAAAAGCCAAATGCCGTCGACACCGTTCACTTTGCGTTAACACCCCACCATGTAGAACCTTCCACAAAAATAACTTACCTCTCTCCTGCACCTTAAGTTTCCATAATTTAATAAATAAAACTCTGTCAGCAAATTGAAACTCCATGGCTTTTGTGAATGCACGGTACCCAGACGAAACAGTATAAACTCCTGAATGCGAATATGGCCAGGCGACAACATCTTGCTTGGACTCGTCAATCATAACAGAAGCCAATGCTGATCAGTGCTCAGGGCGGAGAAGATTGTGTAACCTATCCCATTTTCAGCCGGTATTACAGTCCCAAAAGTCGCGAACAGACAGGTTAGCTTCAAGAGGAGTAATAACTCGACTCGCAACATCCTTCAACGGTATATTCAAGAGCCAATTATCGATCCAGAACTTAGTTTGGGTCCCATCTCCAACAATCTTCTTAGCATGCTGTGCAACAATCAAATGAAATCCCTTAAGGATAGCCTTCCAACCATATGAATGTCGCCTACTAGCTAAGCCCGTTCGATTTATGTACATCGAATTAAAGACCGTAACCCATAATGGACTCGTTTCCGTAACGAAACGCCAAGCAGTTTTACCAGCATAAGCTAAATTTAAGATGTTAGCTTTAGTAATCCCCAGTCCTCCATTGTCATGTGATTTAAAAATCTCATACCACTTCACCAAGTGTAATCGCTTAGCTTCGTCAGTGGAACCCCAAATAAAATCCCGACAACATTTATCAATACGGTTAGTAATACTTGTCGGAAGAATAATCGTTGACATAACATATTGGGGTATAGACATCAATACCGATCTGATTAGTGTAACCCTACCAGCAAAGCTCAAGGTTCTTCGCTTCCAGCCACTTAACTTAGAATACATCCTTTCCATAATAAACTCAAAATCAGATCCCTTAACCCTTCCTTGAAGTATAGGCATGCCAAGATATCTACCAAAATCGGAGGTAACTTTAACTCCACTCAATTGATGCAGCCGAACTTTCAAATCCTCACTCACATTAGGAGAGACATGCAAACTTGACTTAGAAACATTAATTTTCTCCCCTGAAGCCATACAAAACCGCTCAATAATACTCATAACAATCCGTATTTGAGCTGAAGATGCCTCCGCAAATAATGTTATGTCATCCGCAAAAAACATATGCGATAATGGGGTCCATTTCTAGATAAATGAATAGGAATCCAATCCCCGCATGCCACAACTTGGTGACATGCGGGGATTGAATTCCTATTTTTAATTCAAAATTTTTTATTAATAATATGTGACATTATAACTGTTATTAAAAATCAAACCTTCAACAAATAAAATTTTATCTATTTTTCATTTTTTATTTATAATTTAAAGTACTATTTTTCTATTCTTATTTACTTTTTCACATTCAACCGTTATTTGTGTAGAAATTTTATAAACTATTGTACATCAATAAATATTACACCTCCTATTTTTAACATATTGAAAAGTCGCAGCACACTCAAAACAAATGTCATGACATACTTTTTTATAAATTATAAATTTATTGTAAATTTTAACTAATTTTAGATAAAGTCAAACATTAACATTTAATTTTAGTCAAGGGTTCGATCCACACTAATTTTTCTTTTTCACTTTTGAAGTGATGTGAAAGCACATTCCTAAACATCATATCAAGTCGTATTTTGATCGATTTTTAAAATAATTGTACTTAAAAAATATAAATAATATATTTTTAATCCTCAAACGTTATAAACCAAATTTTCAATCATAAAATTCAATTTGAAGTTTTATGAGATTTTGGAAAATTTTACATCATATTATTATGTTTTAAATTATGTTGCGGCTTTCGTTTTTTAGTATGCAATGACTTTTATGTCCGATTTTTTATTTTCTTAATATGTTTGATTTTTCATCAATGTCAAGTATTGAGAACCCGGAAAAATAACATTAAGATGCATGTACTAGGATATAATACTTAAAAAGCAAATAAAAAATTTAAAATGGCCGGTGGTGCAAGTCTCTTATACAGTAAAAGTAACCGCACCTACTTGCTACATTAGTGGATTTCCCACATCAGTCGGGCCATTGTAGCTACTCATTTGGGCCCAGCACAGCTGCTTGCAGAGGCCCAGTTAACACAACAGCAAGAATAAATGACTTCCTTTTCCTAGGCAGCCCATTGTCTGGCGGGATATACGATCTCCAGAGCTTCAGCCCTAGCCAATAGCCACCGCTTCATACCTTCTGACACGTGTGACATGCGTGTTCCCACTGGTCTTGCCTGTGGTGCATTGACGCCATGCAATTGAAGCGTGTAACCTCCTCCATCCGCCATAGCCCGGCCATTAATGATTGCCAATTTGCGTTTTCCGATACATCCGGCTTAAATGTAGGGCCAGAAGGGACTCTGACAACACGATTTATGACTTAGGTTTAGGTAATCATTTAGATAGATTTCTCACTCATTCATGCATGGATTAACACTAGTTCACGACGTTTGTACTCAATTCATGTATTTTTGTCGAGATAGACGTCTACACGGACTTTTGCATGCTTTGTAGGTATTTTGGGAGATTTACGAGCTTAATCGATACATTCGAGGATCATTCCTCGAGATGACACACTTCCAGACTCGTTAAGGAGCAAGCTAGGAGCAAAGGAGAACACATAGGACCTAGTTGGTGCATGTCTTGCACCAACTCATGGTCCAATGGTTCAAGGAAAGCCTCTGGAGCAAAACCACGGCCAGACACCATTCCACGGCCGTGGAACATGCCCGTGGAATCTGCCAGGACCACGTTGACAGCTGTCCCACGATCTCTTTGATGACTCTTGCTCCTAGTGGGTATTTAAAGGATCTTGCAGGCTGTAATTGGGATCTCTCTTCCTCCTTTTTGACCTATCTTCTTCCCCAAAACACTTCTCCATTGTTGCCTCTCTTCCAAGCACCCATTGTGGGTGTTCTTGGAAGAGATTAGTATAGATTCTTGTTTTAGAGTGAGATTAGAGTGGTTTTGAGTGAGGAGTCCATTGTTGACAACTTGGAATAGCTCTTGGAGCCTTGTAAGAATTTGGTAAATTCTATTCTATGCTTTTAATGTCTTTTCTTGGGATTGTTCTTCATTATCTAACCATGACTTGCAAGCATGCTTTATTTGTGAAGTTTGATCTTGAAATGTATATTGTTGGCTGAATAGATGTGATTCTAGGGTGAAGGAATGATGTTTATGCTTTGGACTATGATTGTATGACTTCCATGTTAGCTTAGGATCGATTTGTGTTCGAAATCCAAACTCAGAACCAAACCACAGCTTGTTCTTCATGCTTCCACGGCCGTGGTCTTGCATGATCCACCCGTATTTTGCTCTGTTGTTCTTGAATTGAATGAATCTGGATGTTTGGATGTAGATGAGTTGAAATCCTATTATTTGTTGAGCTTAACCTAGCTTAGGGTAACCTATTGTTAGCAACCTAATTTGAGGAATGAGACCTACCCGGTGATTTCCCCTCTTAGATACCTAAGATGATGAACTCTAGGTAGTAGTGAGCCTCACAAGCCGCTATTGGATTGAGTGTGCTAGGATCGTTGCCTAAGACTTGCCTTTTCCGAGACTTACCCGGTAAGGAGGGGTTTGACCCTTAGGTAGTGACCGGTTTGTGTAGAATTCTCGTCCTTAGGTTCCTTGAGACTTACCCGGTGATAGGACCTTAGGTGCGAGACTAGTGGAGCATGAGACTTACCCGCTAATTGCTCCCATTTGAGAAACACCCAACTCCGAACAACCACAACCTTCCTTTGACCTTTAGAAACATGAGTCCAATGTCATAATCGGAATTCCTAATCTCTAGAGTCCGCTTTCTTACCTCTTATCTCTCATCTTTGTGTTTGTGTTTTTGTGTTTCTTGTTTGCGTTGATATACTTGTGATCCTTGTTTGATCACCCAAAACCATCCAAAATATTGTGTTTTGTACTTTCTTTAATCCTCATCTCATCTTAGCTTAGATTTGCACTATCTTTGATCATTGAATGACTTGATTTCACCTCAGTCCTTGTGTTCGACCTCGGAATACTCTCCTTTCTACAAAACGACCCGTACACTGCGGGTTTCGCTAGGTAGTTTAGGATTTTAGTTCGAGTTTATAAATTTAAAGCTTATTGCGTGCACACGTTCTTAGCGTGACAAGTTTTTGGCGCCGTTGCTGGGGACTAGGTTAAGATTGAGTCATTTTGTGATTGTTTATAGTGTAGGTCTTTCTTGTTGCTTTTGATCTCTTTTTGGTTTGTGTCTTTGCTTTTCAGGACATCTCTCACTCTTTAGGTATATGCGAAGATCTCGTGGCAAGGATTTAGCTCCATTCGATCCCGAACCGGAGAAAACCCTTAGATCTAGATCCAAGAGCATTAAAAAGGGGAAAGAGATGGCCGGAAGAGATCTCCAAGCTGAGTTGGATGAGGCTTTAGAGCAAATTAGGATAAGGGATGAAGCTTTGGAGAATGAAAGGAGACTTGCCAATGAGAGGCAAGAGGCAACTAGGAGGGAGATTGAGGGGATTAGGCAAGCTCTTGTGCAAAGAGAGCTTAACCGTCAACAACCTCCTCCACCTCCACCACAACCGCAGCCGGCGGTTAACATTCGGGTTGTGCCCATTGCTATGGAAGAGCCACAAACGTTAGGGCAACGTATGGATCCGGCACAAAGAGCACACCGTCCGGGTGTGAATTTAGGAGATCCCACAGCCCATGATTACGAGCTCCGCCCTCAAGTTCTACAAATGATCCGGCATAATCAATTTAGAGGGATGGAAGGAGAGTCTCCTCATCAACACTTGATGAATTATGAGATCTTGATGGAGACTCTTAGACCGCCTAGATTGGAGAGCAACAACCATAAGCTTAGGGCCTTTTCCTTCTCTCTTAAGGACAAAGCCTTAGCTTGGTATCAATCTATTCCACAAGGGCGAGTTGGTACTTGGGAGGAGATGACAACCGAGTTTTTGACTAAGTTCTTCCCACCTTCCAAGACTACCGAATTAAGAGGGAAGATCAATGCCTTCGTGATGAAGGATAGAGAGAGTTTGTTCAAGTCTTGGGAGAGGTTCAAAGATCTTCTCCTAGATTGTCCACACCATGGTATACCGAAAATTGAGCTATTGGAGATCTACTTCAAAGGACTTGATGAAGATAGCCAATTCAAGCTTCAATCTCTTTCCGGTGGGACTTTCATGGAAAAGCATGTGGATGAAGCTTGGGAGTTTGTAGAGAAGCAAGCTTTAGTGATTGAGAAATACTCCCATAGGAAGAGTGAAGGGAGAAAGGCGGGAGCATATGAGGTGAGTGAAGTCACCATGAGCAATTTCAAGCTTGACGCCATCAACAACGAGCTAAAGTCTTTAAGGGAGTTGTGTGCTACAACTTTGAAGAACCAAGCAACTCCTCAAGTGCAAGTGCAAGCAAACTTGTCTTCCAAGGAGGAAGATGTGAACTACATGGGAAGGGGCAACTACAACAACTATCAAGGCCCAAGGAACTTCAACAACAACCGGCAATTCAACAATTACCGGCCCAACCATAACCATCTCGGGTTTTCCTACTCTAACCCGGATGGAGCCTTGAACCCTCCCGCTTCCACAAACGCAGCTCCACCACCAAAGGCTTCACAATAACCTCCACCCGGATTTACTCAACCTCCAAAGGATAGGACCGAGATGATGTTTGAGCAATTGCTTGGAAGGTTGAGTGGTCTTGGGAGCACCGTGACTTCTATTTCTAAGGCTCAAAAGGTGTTGGAAGCACAAGTGTTCCAAAAGGCGGGTGAAGCTCATAGAGATCCGGGAAAGCTTCCCCGGAAGAACCGAAGACAACCCAAGAGGCCAAGTGTTGGCCATTACAACGAGGAGTGGGTTGAATATGAAGGATCCTTTGCCCAAGGAAAATGCTAAGGGAAAACAAGTAGTGGTAGAGGAAGAGATATTGCAAGAAGATGGAGGCAAGAGCAAGGATGTTGAGCCAACATATGTGGCACCGCCTCCATACAAGCCACCACTACCATTCCCTCAATCACGAGCAAGGGCTCACTTGGACAAACACTTTGGTAAATTCCTTGAACTTATGTCTAAATTGCATATTAACATTCCGTTCATGGATGCTATCTTAGGTATGCCGGCATATGGCAAGTTCTTGAAGGAAATACTCTCCAACAAAAGGAAGTTGGAGGAGTATGGAGAAGTAAGGATGACGAAGAGGTCCTC
Source organism: Fagopyrum homotropicum (assembly GCA_033239125.1). Classification (NCBI taxonomy): domain Eukaryota; kingdom Viridiplantae; phylum Streptophyta; class Magnoliopsida; order Caryophyllales; family Polygonaceae; genus Fagopyrum; species Fagopyrum homotropicum. The sequence continues at coordinate 143,961,924 of BSWB01000004.1, forward strand.
GGAATTGATCCAAACAATGAAGGAGGAGATGCCTCCTAAGCTAAGAGATCCGGGATCTTTTTGTGTGCCAATCGGAGTGGGAGAAGTGAAGTATGAAGCCCTTTGTGATCTTGGGGCAAGTGTGAGCATCATACCGCTTGCACTTTGCGACAAGGTTGGGCTAGGAGAGCCTAAACCGGTCAAGATGACCCTTTACATGGCGGACCGCTCTATTACTCACCCGGTTGGGATCTTGGAGGACATACCGGTGCAACTAGGAAAGTTCTATGTGCCGATTGATTTTGTTGTCTTGGACATCCCGGCGGACTATCCGGTTCCCATCATCTTAGGGAGACCTTTCCTAGCCACTTCCGGATGCTTGGTGGATTGTAAGAATGGAATTCTCTCCTTCAACATTGGAGAAGAGACTATCAAATTTAAGCTGTCCACAATGATGAAAGGATCAACCCTTGATGAAGATGTGTTCAACATTGTCGAGCAAGAGGAGTCTAGAGAAGTTGTGAGCTCGATCTTGATCAAGGACCCCTTGGAGAAGGTTCTTAGTTTAAGCTTGATGGAGGAAGGTGTTGAGGAAGCTTGCAATGAAGAGATCAAGGCCTTAGAAGCATTAGAAAAGGAAGCAAGAGTTGAAATTGAAGACCACGAGAGTATGCTGAGTTCCTGTAGGAACCACGGTGGTGGAAGGTGTTCCACGGCCGTAGAACTCTTTGGAAAGCTCCGAAGAGCAAGCTTGGAAACTTCCACGGCCGTGGATGTGCCAGGATCCGTGGATTCAACCGTGGTTACCCCAGAAACAGCCCTTGTTGATGATCAAGCTTCAAGGAGCCTTGGAGAGCCTTCATTTGTTTTGGATTCATCTCAACCAACGTTATTTGGATCGTCTCCACTAGATAAATGTCCTCCTAAGCTTGAACTCAAACCCCTCCCCTCTCATTTGAAGTATGCTTTTCTTGGTGATAATTCTACATATCCGGTGATTGTGAATGCATGCTTGAATGATGATGAACTTGCTAAGTTGTTGCATGAGCTAAGATTGCATAGGAAAGCCATTGGCTATACTATTGATGATTTAGTTGGCATTAAGCCCTCTTTGTGCATGCATAAGATATTAATGGAAGATAACCATGAACCCTCTATTGAACATCAAAGAAGATTAAATCCTATAATGAAAGAGGTAGTCAAGAAAGAGATCATTAAGTTGCTAGATGCGGGAATCATCTACCCTATTTCGGATAGTAAGTGGGTTAGTCCCGTTCATGTAGTTCCTAAGAAGGGTGGGATGACCGTAGTGACTAATGAAAACAATGAACTAATCCCAACTAGGACGGTTACGGGATGGAGGATGTGTATTGACTATAGGAAGTTGAACATGGCCTCTAGGAAAGATCACTTCCCCTCCCTTTCATTGACCAAATGCTAGAAAGGTTAGCTCAACATTCTCACTTTTGCTACCTAGATGGCTATAGTGGATTCTTCCAAATCCCTATCCACCCTGATGACCAAGAGAAAACCACATTTACATGTCCATGGGGGTACTTTTGCATATAGGAGAATGCCATTTGGGTTGTGTAATGCACCCGCCACCTTCCAAAGGTGTATGATGGCTATCTTTTCGGAATACATTGAAAACATCATGGAAGTGTTTATGGATGATTTTTCTGTTTATGATTCTTCCTTTGATAATTGCTTAGCTAACTTGTCATTAGTATTGAAAAGATGTGAGGAGACAAATCTTGTCTTAAATTGGGAAAAATGCCACTTCATGGTAAGTGAAGGTATTGTGTTGGGACACTTGGTGTCCAACCGTGGCATTGAGGTTGATAGGGCCAAGATTGAAACGATAGAGAAGTTGCCACCACCTACCTCGGTGAAGGGGGCAAGGAGTTTCTTAGGGCATGCCGGTTTTTACCGGAGATTTATTAAAGATTTCTCTAAAATTTCTAAGCCTCTTACTAACCTACTAATGAAAGATGTTGAGTTTGTTTTCTCCAAGGATTGCCTTGAAGCTTTTTGTAGGTTGAAGAATGTCTTGATCTCCGCACCTATCATGCAACCTCCGGATTGGAGGTTACCGTTTGAGATCATGTGTGATGCAAGTGATGTAGCCGTTGGGGCTGTTTTGGGGCAAAGGAAAGATGAGCGCACACATGCCATTTATTATGCTAGCAAGACGCTAGATGATGCCTAACTCAATTATGCTACCACCGAGAAGGAGTTGTTGGCGGTTGTGTATGCCTTTGAGAAGTTCCGCTCATATCTTGTTGGAGCGAAGGTTATAGTGTATACGGATTATGCTGCGATCCGTTATCTACTTACCAAGAAGGATGCCAAGCCTAGGTTGATTCGGTGGATCCTTCTTCTTCAAGAGTTTGATTTGGACATCCGGGACAAGAAGGGGTCCGAAAATTCAGTGGCGGATCACCTTAGTAGACTCCCACCATTAGAACTTGAGAGAGATGACATCCCGATTGATGACTCATTCCGGGATGAGCAATTGCAAATGGTGGAGGAGTACTTGTTCCAAGTGTCTAGAGGAAGCGAGCCATGGTATGCCGACATTGTGAACTATCTTGTGTGTGAGGAAGTGCCTCCCGGATTGACATATGCCCAAAGAAAGAAGTTCTTCAAGGATGTGAGGCACTACTATTGGAGTGAACTACTTTTGTTCAAGAGAGGGCCGGATGAAATGTTTAGAAGATGTATACCGGAGGATGAGGTGGAGAGTGTGATCCGCCATTGTCACTCCTTGCCATGTGGAGGGCATGCTAGCTCACACAAAACATGTGCGAAGGTGTTGCAATCGGGCTTCTTTTGGCCAAGTTTGTTCAAGGATGTGCAAGGCTTTGTAGTAGCTTGTGATGCTTGCCAAAGGACGGGCAACATCTCAAGGAGGAATGAGATGCCCTTGAACAACATACAAGAAGTGGAGATATTTGATGTGTGGGGTATGGACTTCATGGGGCCATTCCCTTCTTCTTGTGGCAACCTCTACATCCTATTGGCGATGGATTATGTTTCAAGATGGGTGGAGGCGATAGCTTCTCCCACAAATGATGCCAAGGTTGTGGTGCGGTTCTTCAACCGAGTGATCTTTCCTAGGTTTGGAACACCAAGGGTGATCATAAGTGATGGAGGGAAGCACTTCACTAATAGGAACTTTGGGGCACTTTTGGCTAAGTATGGGGTGACTCACAAGGTGGCAACACCTTACCATCCCTAAACTAGTGGCCAAGTGGAGATCTCCAACCGGGAGATAAAGGGAATTCTTGAGAAGACAGTCTCTAGGACGAGAAAAGATTGGGCTATGAAGCTCGATGATGCCTTGTGGGCATATAGAACCGCCTTCAAGACACCGATTGGCACCACTCCTTACAAGTTAGTCTATGGCAAGTCTTGCCACCTTCCGGTAGAGATGGAGCATAGAGCTTATTGGGCCATTAAGTGGCTAAATTTTGACCTCAAGGAGGCCGGTGAGAAGAGATTGCTTGACATGAATGCTCTTGAGGAGATCCGGTTGGATGCTTATGAAAACGCCCGGATCTACAAGGAGAGGACCAAACGGTGGCATGATAAGCGCCTCATCCCAAAGGAGTTGAGTGAAGGCGACCTTGTCCTTCTCTTCAACTCAAGGCTGCGGCTCTTCCCCGGAAAGCTAAAGTCAAGATGGACCGAGCCTTATGTGGTGAAGAAGATCTTTCCCCATGGAGCAATTGAGATAGGAGGGGAGCATTGTGGAGATTTCAAGGTGAACGGGCACCGGTTGAAGAAGTATATCCCGGGAGCTCCGGTGGATATGATTGCCCCACTTCACCTTGAGTAGACGCCCCCGAGTTTGGTCAAGCTAATGACCTTAAAGAAGCGCTTGATGGGAGGCAACCCATTGGTAGACATCTTTCCCTTTTTTGTTTTTGTTTTTGCTTTTGATTTTTTCTGTTTTTGTGTGTTTTTGTGCTTTGTGTGTGTGTGCTAGAATCTTGGTAGCATTGGAAGCCTTGCATGGCATGTGAATGATGATGATGAATCCCTCATCAATTATGGGTGGAGCGGACGCGGAACTTGGACGGCTAGCGGCGCCTAGCGCGGGTCCCGACGCTTTGATGAACACTTAGAGCTTTCTACCATTGTTGATAGGATCATCCACCACCACTCCACACGAGTTAACCCAAATACCGAAAACGCCACATTTTTACATTGTGAGAACCCTCTTTCACTCTTCTTTACTTCATTTACACATTGGGGACAATGTGTTTCTAAGTATGGGGTGGGGTTTGCATGATCTTTTGCATGATTAGCATCTAGGATAGTTTCGTTTTAGTTGTCACACGTTTCTTTTCATGTTTTGCATTGTACATATACATTATCGAAAAATTTTCAAAATTTTTGTGCTTTCTAGGCTTGGATATGATCCTAATGATGAATCTTGTCTTGTGGATTGGCTATGGATGGCCTTGTGTGTTGAATGGATTGGTGCATATGTGGACTTGATGCACTTCTCTTGAATCCTATTTATGAATTGTGATTATGATGCTTGCCTTGATTGGATTGAAGGTCGAAATTACATGCTAGTTCTTGCACATCATCTAGGAATGATTAAGGCAATTCATCTCATCTTCTTCTCATCTTGATCATGTTGCTTGAGCACCTCACTTGATTAAAAATTTAACCTCTTTTGACCCTTCCGGGAATAGGAGCATGCTAGTGTGTTGATGTGTGTGAAAAGCAAGTGTGGGGTGGTGAAGTTGGTATTATGAATGTTGTGAATGAAGTTGTTGAAAATGTGTTGTAAAAGTGTAGACAAAATTTAGGGTTGGGGACGTTGGTTTAAATGACGAGTAACTCAGCACCATTCACATAATCGGGTGTTTGTGCCTTGCCAAAGTCAAATAAACCAATAGTCCTAACGAGCTTTAGTATGTGTGCCCGGTGTGGATGCACCTCGAAAAATAGAAAAAGCCCGAGGACGGCTAATCACCAAGGTTTCGGCTTTTGTACACCAATGCCATTGTCTCAAAAATAAGTGAAAAAGAAAAGAAAAGAAGGAGAAAAATACACTTTGGTGGATGAAGTATAAATGTAAAAGTTGTGGTTGTTTAGTTCCTTTCCCGGATTTGCACCACATGGCCTTAGAAAATTTCCACCTTATCATCACGTTTCTTGGCCTCTTCTTTCCTAAGTCCTTAAGACCTATTTGCTTATGTGTATGACTTAGTGATCTAGATTAGACATTCTCATGATCATCTTGACTTCATCATTTTTACCTTTCATGCATGCTTTCGAGTTAAGTATGATTGTCTTTCCATGCCTTCATTCCTTTAATGCATGATTGCTTGTCCATTGCCATGAAACATCACTATGAAGGTGATCCATCTTTAGAATCACAACTCCAAAAAGATTTCGCCATTTTTCTGCATGCATAAATCATGTCATCTCTTAGTCTATAGTTGAGCATTTGCTCGGGGACGAGCAAACCTTAAGTATGGGGTATTTTTGACAACACGATTTATGACTTAGGTTTAGGTAATCATTTAGATAGATTTCTCACTCATTCATGCATGGATTAGCACTAGTTCACGACGTTTGCACTCAATTCATGTATTTTGTCGAGATAGACGTCTACACGGACTTTTGCATGCTTTGTAGGTATTTTGGGAGATTTACGAGCTTAATCGATACATTCGAGGATCATTCCTCGAGATGACACACTTCCGGACTCGTTAAGGAGCAAGCTAGGAGCAAAGGAGAACACATAGGACCTAGTTGGTGCATGCCTTGCACCAACTCATGGTCCAATGGTTCAAGGAAAGCCTCTGGAGCAAAACCACGGCCAAACACCATTCCACGGCCGTGGAACATGCCCGTGGAATCTGTCAGGACCACGTTGACAGTTGTCCCACGATCTCTTTGATGACTCTTGCTCCTAGTGGGTATTTAAAGGATCTTGCAGGCTGTAATTGGGATCTCTCTTCCTCCTTTTTGACCTATCTTCTTCCCCAAAACACTTCTCCATTGTTGCCTCTCTTCCAAGCACCCATTGTGGGTGTTCTTGGAAGAGATTAGTATAGATTCTTGTTTTAGAGTGAGATTAGAGTGGTTTTGAGTGAGGAGTCCATTGTTGAAAACTTGGAATAGCTCTTGGAGCCTTGTAAGAATTTGGTAACTTCTATTGTATGCTTTTAATGTCTTTTCTTGGGATTGTTCTTCATTATCTAACCATGACTTGCAAGCATGCTTTATTTGTGAAGTTTGATCTTGAAATGTATATTGTTGGCTGAATAGATGTGATTCTAGGGTGAAGGAATGATGTTTATGCTTTGGACTATGATTGTATGACTTCCATGTTAGCTTAGGATCGATTTGTGTTCAAAATCCAAACTCAGAACCAAACCACGGCCTGTTCTTCATGCTTCCACGGCCGTGGTCTTGCATGATCCACCCGTATTTTGCTCTGTTGTTCTTGAATTGAATGAATCTGGATGTTTGGATGTAGATGAGTTGAAATCCTAGTATTTGTTGAGCTTAACCTAGCTTAGGGTAACCTATTGTTAGCAACCTAATTTGAGGAATGAGACCTACCCGGTGATTCCCCCTCTTAGATACCTAAGATGATGAACTCTAGGTAGTAGTGAGCCTCACAAGCCGCTATTGGATTGAGTGTGCTAGGATCGTTGCCTAAGACTTGCCTTTTCCGAGACTTACCCGGTAAGGAGGGGTTTGACCCTTAGGTAGTGACCGGTTTGTGTAGAATTCTCGTCCTTAGGTTCCTTGAGACTTACCCGGTGATAGGACCTTAGGTGCGAGACTAGAGGAGCATGAGACTTACCCGCTAATTGCTCCCATTTGAGAAACACCCAACTCCGAACAACCACAACCTTCCTTTGACCTTTAGAAACATGAGTCCAATGTCATAATCGGAATTCCTAATCTCTAGAGTCCGCTTTCTTACCTCTTATCTCTCATCTTTGTGTTTGTGTTTTTGTGTTTCTTGTTTGCGTTGATATACTTGTGATCCTTGTTTGATCACCCAAAACCATCCAAAATATTGTGTTTTGTACTTTCTTTAATCCTCATCTCATCTTAGCTTAGATTTGCACTATCTTTGATCATTGAATGACTTGATTTCACCTCAGTCCTTGTGTTCGACCTCGGAATACTCTCTTTTCTACAAAACGACCCGTACACTGCGGGTTTCGCTAGGTAGTTTAGGATTTTAGTTCGAGTTTATAAATTTAAAGCTTATTGCGTGCACACGTTCTTAGCGTGATAGACTCCAACGGGCAAGTAACCCTCAACTGAGAACGTGCACTTTGTTAAACTCAAGGTCTGCACATTAAAATAGACATTTATTTATTTACATGTTCCAAACGTTTTTGTTTTTTCACTGGTCACGCATTTAAACAAATTGAAGCAGGAGTTGTTTGGCTTTTACTATTCTCCATACTTACAGCTTACTTCCTGCACGGTACTCTTTCCTATAACGCTACAGTGTCGCCGCCCATGGGTTCCGGCAGCGCTACAGAGAGAATTTCCCCTTGCGGATTCTCGATGAAATGTGACGCCGGTTACTAGGCGGTTAGTTGGCGCGTTTTCCTGCTTCTTAGATGCGGCCGCGCTACGGAGAGGATCCCCTTTGTGGGTTCTCGATGAAATGTAGCAAACATTACTATCCACAGATTTCCCGCTCCTACGTTACCATTCATATGTCTTGGGCATTACTGATTATCATTTGGAGATTGTCCCAATTCTCATAAGCTATTTGATGCCTTCTACTCTTCCGTGCTTATTGTTTCGACAATCGCTCAGATTATTGCTTACGTTTAATTAGCACTACCACTATCTGCTAACTGCTTTCTCTTTTGGTACAGGCACTGCCTTTCTTTAGATCACGTTGTCGTCCAAGCTCTACGCTCTCACTCAACACATACAAGTAAGTGACGGATCCTTTTCGAGTACTGTTACTCACATTTTTTTGGGATTGCCCTCCTACTGCATGTAATTTATATTAGCAGTCTTTCCACACTTGCGTTCATTTTCACATTACTCATAAGATCCAAAACGATTTTTTCCCCTCCAAATAAAAAAAATAAAAGAAACCTCATCTTTCTGTTGCTCACACTACGCATAAACGGCGACACATAAATCATTTATCTCAGCCATTATGTCAACGCCCACAACCACTTTGGCCATGCTGACAAATAACGGATGTCTGATACTGTTCGAGTGAAAGTAGTGGACAAGCAGCCGAAGCAGCAAAGTGCTTCAAAACTCAGTTATCAACGGATGGTGTTCTCCGATCGCGAGGTGCGTTCTTCAATTTAAACCCCGGCATGTACGCCCAATTGAGGTTCCCTTCTTATGTGCTTCCTGTCTTATATTTGTTTTTCAAGACTTTTCAAGTCCTTTACTCAAATTTACCTGACAATCTTCGCTTGTCAAAATGATGTTACCCCATGCAGGGTACAAAACTGACATGTACCTTATTTGGGGTCGAAATTGACATTTACGATGGCGTGCTGACAAAGGGTAAACTTTATGACATCAATAATATGATAGTTAAGGAAGTCCCACCGCGTTTTGCATCGTACGAAGGCGAAAAACAACTCTATTTTACTAATTCGATATCGGTCCTCTTTGTTGTTGATGCGGGCTCCAGCAGCAAGCCAGTATCGCCTTTCACCATGATGGGGGAGATACCTCCAGATGTGTCAACCGATGATCAGTTCGGTAAGCTAATAAAAGAGCTTTATTATTATCCTTGCAATTTACTCCTTGTCCGGATTCACTAGCTTTGTTTTGTTCTCCATCAACGTTGTAGATATGGTGTTGTTAGTCCTACATATCAATGCAGAAAAAATGGTGCCAAAGGGATCTTCTCTCCTTCCTGTACGAGAGATGTTTGTCATTGATTCTAGGTAACGTCTTTTACTTCTCTGTCCGGGTTTGTTTTATTTTTGACTCCTCTTCTTAAATAATTAAACCTAATTGATATTCTCTTTGGGTTCTTCTACTTACTACAACTTTTCCTTGTACAACATTGAATACAATATCATCGTGTCCGCCTGGAACAGGAAAATGATTGAGTTCTTCAACCAGATTGAAACGGTCGTTGATGAGGATCCAGCTGTCGAGTTTATTGGGCTCAAACTCAGCCGATACACTGGATTTTCCCTAGCCACTTCACTTTACACTCAAGTCAAACTCCATCCCACCAGTGAAGAAGCTACTGCCATGAGGAAATGGTAAGTGGTCTTGCTTGCTACTTCCTTTTTTTTAATTTACCCCACCTGCACTGCCTCAATCACATCCTAGCATTGACATTTTTAAATATTATTGCATTCATGGTTATGTGGTCCTCACGGAATGCAGGGCAAAGGCGAATCTAGAAATTGTCCACTCCCGTACTCTGCGCAACCTTCATTATGAATACCCCGGGTACCCGAAAGACGTGACGGCTGTTGTCGCTGCCCTTTCAAAGGAGGTATCCATACTCATTGTTGCAGATGTCGGGGTTGCCGTTGGTACCCATTGCCCGGGCCACCCATGGCTTTTTATTCACTTATACTAACGTACTATTCTTCATTTGTGCTACGTCTTGCAGTCTGATAAAATTATAGAGGCCGACCTCCTGTGAATTAGGGTACACATCCTAGAGATCAGATACGATGATGTGCGTTTGTCTGTTGGGTGCCGTGCCTGTGAGAAGGCATGTATTGGTGACGGCGTTTCTCTTTCTGAGGACTACCACTGCGAATTCTGCTCAGTCACTACGAAGCCCGAAGCTAAGTAAGCGCACCGCCTCTACTTGCTCACATTTGACCGCACCTCTTTCTTACACTGTTGTTGGCAGGATGTATTTTCGCTTCAAATGTACTGACGGGTCTTCAACCCTAACTCTTGATGCTTCTACTACAAGTGCGGAACGGCTACAAAAAATTACAAGCGAAAAATTTCATGGCAAACTAGAAGAGGTCCGTATTACATTTGTTGAACTACTATTAGCACAACGTAGGCATATAAATTCCCAAATACATAGCCAAACAAACATAACTACACATGAACAATTTGCTTGTAGGAACGAAGATCCGTGTTAACTGCTGCTGAGGCCCGGTTTCGTGCAGACACAGTTGAGCTGCTTATTGGCCCTGCAAAGCCCCTTCTCATCCATAACAAACATCTCAAGTGGATCCTACAGGATGTGGCCATCTGAGAAGGCCCACGTACGTGTCGGACCTCTTTTGGAAGGAAGTTAGTATTAGCGGCGCTACTGCTAGCGCATGGGCATGTCTCTAGACGCTTATGGAGGCATGACATGTGCCTTTTGCTCATGTAAAATACAATCCTCAGCCTTGTGTTCGATGATGTTGTGTTTATTTCCCTCTAACACTGAAAAGCAATCTCATGTAGTCGTGTGTGAATGTGTGTAATATATATGTATGGTAAACTTTGTGCATAAACAAAAGACCTACTACACCTTGCTGTCTGGCGCCATATACATTTACATGTACGTAGTCCATTTGCTCAATCTCAACCTACACCAGACTCTGCAGACACTCAGTAGTTACCTTCTTCTACAGAAACACTTTCTCGTACTTACCCTAACATATAACCAAACTTTTGTGATAAAATAAAAAAATGCAATAATCATTTTCCCAAAGCAACATATTTAAATACGACAGAAAAGGTCAGACCTCATTTACGACACCAAGGTGCCAACATTGGCGCCCGTTTGGGAAAAAAGACAAAGGCGATTTCTTCAGTTTGTTACTGACTATACAAACAACAAGCATTTTCCCAAAAAAAAAAAGGAAAGCGCCTTCCAAACTCGTGACAATCATTATCATGTAAATTATTACACTAAGAGCTCACTTCACAAACTGTAGGAGGGCAGTAGGAATTAGGACACTTCATTATACATTCCCTCTAAAAACTAAATACTTTTACAGCTATTGGTAACCATTACAGATTTTCCAATCACATGCAAGCTATATTGCGATTAATAATTTTCGCACATTTGTAGGTACCCCCCTATGCCACAATGAATACTACACTCGACTTGCCAGAAACGTCTTCAGGATCAAACAAGCGGCCACGGATACGTAGTAAAAAAATACACCGTGCAATAGGCGAGAAGTACATTACTGCTGTTCCACATACCCTGCCACATCAACCTCCATGCCAACAATGTACATCCATCAAATTTGCGTTTGAGACGGGTAAGATGTGTTGCTCGAACGGAGAAATAAATCTTCCCACAGAACCAATACCCGCAACATTGGTAAAGCTTATGACGGACAACACACAACTTGCATTACACTTTCGACAATATGCCCGTTTGTACAATAATTTCTTCGCTTTCAGCTCCCTTGGGTATGATAACGTTGAATCCAGAACAGAAAAAGGCATATATGTTTTCCGCTTACAAGGACAACTGTATCATTATGTTCCAAGCATATCATCCAAGACTGATACAAAAAAGTTCTTACACCTATATTCTTATGATGGCCAATTGGAAAAGGAAGAACGTACACGCGCATTCAACGAGCTTGATCCCGGGATAATATGCTTGTTAACCGAGATGATATCCGAAAATCCATACGCGACATTCTTCAGGACATTATCTCATCAAAATATTGACGTTGAGACAAAAATAACTCTTTCAAAGAACCCAGTCCTAGAACAACGTGTGTACAATGCGCCATCTACTAATGATGTGACAACAATATTAGTAGAGAACGAAGATATTGACCGCATAAATAACCCAAATGTCATTGTGAAAGGGAACGAGGACAAAGTATACAAAATCATGCATTACTACGGGTGCTATGATCCTCTACAGTACCCACTATTATTCATAAAAGGATCATGCGGATGGCATCAAGGAATTAAAAAAATCAAGAGGTGAGGCCAACAACAAACTCAGGAAACGTTGTTCCCTTTAACTCATGATGGCAATGAAACAACATCAACACTTCTAGGCCGAGAAGAAAAGGGTAATTACAATTACAAGCACGATTTTTTTGTCAATTACATCTATGTTTACGCTACTTCGGTAACTGAATTTTTACCTGCCACCACAGCTACACAACGAGCTCCGACATACGAGAGTGGAGAAATATCATGTCGTGAATACTACAGTTACAAGTTGTAGATATGGGCAAATAACAACATAATTAAAGCAGGCCGAATATATCAGCAATACATAGTAGATATGTACGTAAAAATAGAAAATACAAGGTTAGACTTTATCCGTTGTAACCAGAACACAATAAGAAGTGAATTATATCATGGGATAGTTGATAGCATTAACGACGGTTACAGAAGGGCGTCAGACATTGGGAAACGTGTAATATTGCCAGCGTCTTTCATAGGCGGGCCAAGAGATATGAAACGGCGATACTTAAACGCAATGATGCTTGTCCAAAAATATGGCAAACCAGATTTATTCATCACAATGAACTGTAATCCAAATTGGCCTGAGATAAAAGAATATTTATCTCCAGGGGAAAAGGCTCAAGATCGCCCACATAAAATTACACGTATATTTAGAGCAAATTTAACAGCTTTAAAAACAACTTTAATAGAAAAAGAAGTTTTTGGTAAGGTAGGTGCAAGAGCAGATGTCGTTGAATTTCAAAAGTGCGGGTTACCTCATGCACATCTACTAGTAATCCTTGCACACGAACACAAAATATTAAACCCCGCGGATTTTGACAAATATGTCTGCGCAGAAATACCGCCCACGGAATCTCCGTACTTGCGTGGCCTTGTTACCCAACATATGATGCATGGCCCATGTGGGGAAGAAAACCCTAACTGCCCTTGTATGAAATTAATTGGGAATAGAAAAACGTGCAAATTCAATTAGAGTAAATTACACCAAACCACCTCTTATTCTGTTATTCAACCCTCTTTTCACTTAGTCACCTACTATAAAAACATTTTCAATTAACAACCTCCTATTTTAACTCTGTCAACAGAACACCACCACTTATCCTTTTCGTTAGAAATACTGTCAGTGGGCCATACAATAATTTAATAAGTTTGTTAATTATAACTTTTTGATTAAAATATTTCTTAAAGTAATTTTAATTTAGTGATTAAGATATATCATTTTGTTTTTACTGTGAAACGCGTACTGCAAACATAAACAAAAATATCCCCTCCATTGTTGATAGAACTGAAGTAAGAGTTGTCATCCAGGAGAATGATTTTGTTTGACCAGAAGAACGAGTTTGTGGAAGGAATTGCAGAAAGTGGTTGCAATTTTTACAAGGATTTGAACTTGTGTTGTATGTAAAGACTTCCACCAATCCCTCTCTGTTTTTGCCCTTTTCTCCTAGTAATTGTCCATTTGAGTCATTCTCCTTCCTCTTTTCCACCACCCCAAAGCAGATTAAAAATCCGACTTCAAAACTTCAATGATTAAGCACGAATTCCTTGCAGGGGTGTTCTCTTCTTGTAATTTCAAAGGATTAAGCACAAATTTCTCCCTTCCGTCGATGTGACTTCAATGAAGGAAGTTTTTGAGCTTCAATACTTCAATGATCTTGTTGATTTACACGTTTTTACTCATTTCATGCTTTGGAGGTGACTAACGGCTCCGCCGGATTTGAAATTTTTAGTTGTCGGCGGCTAGGGTTTCACTTTGGGTTTTGCTCTTCATCAGTCGTTCTCGGATAGGGTTTTGCTTTAGATTTTGCTCTTCATCAGTCGTTATTAATCCATCTGTCGTTTGGAAACGATGTAGGGAGTATAATCGATGTGCAGGAAAAGGAAATCGAAGCCAAGATGTGAAATAAGAGGAAGAATCTATGTGACACCTATTTCATTTCTAGTTTATTACTAGTTAATTAACCCTGTTTAAAGCAATAAGCGGAAAAGCGGAAAACGTAAAATTTTAAAACTTTATCTTACAACCATATTCACAACATATACACATACTAACATACGTCATAAACTCTGTTTAACAAAACACAACTGTTTAAAACCACACAAAACATCCTAGGCGGTAGCATCCCATAACAGCCCACCTGATATGATCTCAAATCCAGATGTTGGGTCCAACGTCCTTGCCTTGATCAGGCCGAGTCTGAGTAGCTGAAAAATATGTGGATATAACAACAATGAGCCACACGCTCAGTAAGGGTATACAAATCGCACTCTCTCAATATATATAAGTATCTAATATCCCGTCCCCAAAGGACACTCTATACCCTTCCTCACATTCCAGAGTCGATCAATGCATACATATCCACATTCACATATAATTCCACAACCATTCACATCACATTTCACATAAACATTCAAGCATGTTATCACACATCACATATAAACATATCATCTCATATAAACATCTCATATCATCTCATCACATATAAATAATCATAACATAACATATAACATGCTAGACTCAATCGCATCGATGCATAGGTAATAATTAACTAACTAGCCCCAACTGATCGTACGATATATTTTCTCATGTGCTTTCGTATTTCTTTTCTTTCTTTATTTTTTTTTCTTTCGGTTGGCCAACCCGATAGCGTCATAGGCCCCCTGTAGATCAGGTAGCGACCTCGGCCATCTTGTCCTAAGACCCCCTGTAGATCAGGTTGCGATCTTGGACTATTTTTCTTATCTTGAGGCCCCCTATAGATCAGGTAGCGACCTCGTCCCCCGGAAACCCGTGCGGGACCCAGTTGGGCTAATTAATCAATTACCATCCTATATTATCACTTTCATATCATAACTCAATTTCATGCTTCCATCATATTCTTTCATCACATTCTTTCCACTATCTCATGTACCTCATGCATGCTTTCATAAAGAATATCAAATCATCATCATCGTCGTCTCACTCATATAGATATAAGCATGCATACAACCATAACAAACAGATATATACACTCAAGCATGCATAAAATCATGACATATTAAATACATAACATATATTAAGCAAGTGTAATTCATATACACTTACCTCGCACGTAAGAACAATAAAACCTCGCAAACCAACTACTGAGTCCGTTTCCCACTCGGACTATCCTCTTTTATCGTGCTTGGATACGCTCACAAAGCAACTACGTTATAGTTAGACCGAAACCTTCAACAACACCTGTTGAGAATATCATATTCTTCGTATTAAACTTCTCGCTTCAAACACCAGTTAAATTCATTCCTTTGAATTTAATTAGCTTATATCATTTTCTAGAATTACCAATTTAATTAATTAACCTTTAATTAATTAATTAAATTTCGCCAGAACAACGTTTTGCCCACAGGCAATTTCTGAACCAACCTGTCATCAAATCTTATCAAACAAACAACCCATAATCACCAGAATAATGTAACGAGCATAATGAAATTTCCAATTATCCATTTTGACAAGCCTAAGGTCAATTTAGGCTAAATCGCAATACGAAAAACGAATAAATTCATAACTTATTCGTTACTAACCCGATTGACGATCCGAAAGAAGATTCGGAATCACAACGACGCAGGCTACGCTCGGACACCATCAAATTCACCGGAATCTGAGCGACGGAACCTCCCTAGTATCATATATGCTCGACCAGGCCTTCCCTTGCGCGGAAATGTAGAAACTCGGTACCAAAATGAAGAGAATGAAGAGAGGAATCCAAAAACTCAAACGGATTTGAAATCGGATTAGAAACGGAGAGTAGATCTGAGTTTGAAGATTGAGAAAAATCAGAGCTTTTACGAGAAAACGTGAAAGGAAATGAATTAATAAACGTTATTTCCGCTATTTATAGCGAAGACGATAATTATCCTTTAACGGAGTCGATAATTATCCTTTCACCGATCCAAAAGCGGTTTAAGCCCCTTTCTTCAAACCTCTCGAAATTGGAATAATAAATCTGGAATATTGTATGGATAATTATTCCGCAATTGTCTCGAAAAACGCGTATTCCTAAGCCGTCTTTCTTAGCCGCTAAGAAACGAAATAGCGACTCTTTTGGCCGTTTTGCCTTTCTATGTTTTTTCATATCTAGGACATGTCCGATGTCCTGATCATTTCTCTCAACTGCATTTTTATTAATTGAAGCTCCCAAATACTCCAAATAACACCGGTGTGTAATATCATCTAGGAGCAGGTTACCTCGAGAGGTATCTCGTGTTAAAACGGATTTAATTCCTTAAAATTCTCGATTAGGTCATCTTCGATTTTTGACTGTTACAATCTGCTTATATCTTCAATCTGTTAAACAAATCTTCAATATGTTAAAAAAATCCTGATATTGTCTTTTAAGTTATAAATCTTGATAATTTTCTCTTTTAATTATTATTATTATAAAATAAATTTAACTTTATGTGGGACCCATTGACGGAATAGATAACAGAGAACAAATTTGGTGGTGTTTTGTTAACGGAATTAAATAGAAGGTGGTTAAATGAAAATGTTTTTATAAGAGGTGGTTAAGTGAAAATAGGGGTAAATAAGTGGTGGTTTTTTGTAATTTACTCATTCAATTATCCAAAAAAATACAACGAATATACAACGAGCTCAGAAGACTCGTACCCCATTTACAGAAGGAGAAACAATGGCGATGCAATATTGATAAGAGGCGCAACTCTGGATAACAGATGGGTCATACCATACAACCCATATTTACTCGCAATGTTTAACTGTCACATAAACATCGATGTTTGTTCTACTATTGCAGCTGTTAAATACATTTACAAATATGTTTACAAGGGTCATGACAAGGTCAAGTTTTCTCTATCAACAAACAAAGATGTGACGGGCGACAAAAGAAACGATTATCAGAATGGAAGATGGATATCACCTCCAGAAGCAGCATGAAGAATATTTTCATTTGACTTATACGACATTTACCCTTCTGTCATTCCACTACAAGTACATTTACTCCAGATGCAGTCAATTACTTTTTCCAATCACGAATACTTAGAGAACATACTGACAAATGAAACAAAACAAGAGACAATGTTAACGGTTTTCTTCAAAACTAATCAAGACCCAAAAACAACAACAAAACATCTATATGCCGAATTTCCAGAATATTACGTTTGGAACCAGAAGAATAAATTATGGCAAAAAAGGTGTCAACGCCCATCTGTTGGGCGGTTAACGTATGTCAACCCATGTGAAGGCGATCGCTACTATTTGCGACTGCTTCTAACCTACGTAAAAGGACCCACCTCATTTGACAACTTAAAAACATTCAACGGCCATCAATATCTTACATTTGAAGAAGCAACACTAAAAAGAGAATTAATCGAAGTCAGCGGTTACACTGATACATGCATGAACGCAGTTGTCATAATACACATGCCTCAAATACCTCGTAGGCTATTTGCCACTTTGCTTGTATTTTGCACCCCTACAAATCCCCAACAATTGTGGGACAATCATTACTCAGCATTCTCGCAAGATTACAATCAATTACACCCAACAAATACAATGAAAACATTCAGCTTGACATGGAAGGAGGTTAACTCATACTTAGATGGGATGGGAAAGTCACTAGCATATTTTAGAAACAATAACTGGCAAACACATTTTCAAGGAAACACACGTGTAACACCCCGAATCCGCGGGACTCGGAGCGCTACTGGTTGGGACCTCACAATGGGTCCCGACCCTTAGCTTGACAACAATTTCACCGGATCTTGCAACAAGGCACAAATAAAGGCCAAAACCGAAATACATTTTTATGCAATGCAATGAAACCCGAAACTATACAAACAAAAGACTTCAGCCGACAACAACTACAAAGACCAAACGCCATACATGCGGCATATAAAGATACAATGTACAAATCTCCAAACATGACTCCAAACCAAAACCCTTCCTATAATGTACGGAACCCCGGCTGCCCACTCTTCCGGATCTCTCGGCCGCATTCCTAACCTGCAAGGCAATCTACAACAATCGGTATAAAACCGTTAGCTAATATTCGTAGCATTAGAAGCAAGGTGAAGGCACATACACACATTCATCAACATAACACTTAACATGCTCAAAACACACAAGTCCGGTTATTATCTTTTTATTATTAGGTCATATCCCGTTCTAATTAAACTTCTTTTGTGACACGAGAATCTCCTGAAACTCGCCTCGGTCCCCACTTACCGCATGGAACGGTACGGATGCATCCGACCGTCTAACCACACGGGCTAGTCGCCAAGAACCTCTTAACTCTACGCAAGAGCTAGACAAGTTGTCACCGCCCGTTATCATACACTTGGGGCCAAATAATATACAAAGGTCGGTAATCCTATTCCGGTTTTATAAGTTATAATCAAAGCAATAAAACACACACCACCAAACACACATCGAATCTAATACAAAGAATACGAGTTAAGTAAGTCCGGAGACTTACCTCGTCACCACACTCAACTCACAACACTCTCGCTTCCTTAGGAGAGGAAGCCCATAACCTGCTCACAAGAAGATAATTATATCAACAACCCACTCACAATAAAAGTCTTAGACTTCTATACAAATGATCTCTGCAAGACCATTTGACTCTCAATTCTAGGACCGCATCCTAGAATCCCTCATGCTCACATCACACTCAACAGAAGCTAGAAGTTCTAAGACTTCTAAACCCTCAGATCTCGCAAGATCATAACTCACACGCAACTAGGATAAGCCGAACCTAAACTCCAAAATCCCACAAGATCATACAACCCCACCTCGAGCCTCAAAACGCTCACACGATCAACCATATAACTTAAAGCCTTATAACAACCTCACAAGATAACCAACACCTCAAGCTTAGAATCAACATCAATCCATCAAACAATATCAAATCCTCGAAACTCACCTAAGGTTCAAAGCCACTACTTGGCATTAACTCTAAGTTATGCTAGATCCATCCTAGCATGATACTAAAACTTAACATAACTAGATCGAGGGGAAAGAATACTCACACGACGTCAAAAGACGGAAATTGATCAACGGATGTCGACTTGGACTTGTTAGGTCTTTATCGGGACGCTTCCGAACCTAACACCAAAACTATACAAATTTAGCTTATACGCTAAATTTGAACGGAATAATTAACATATATAAATCTAAGGAAAACCCCACTTATAAAACCCAAGTTAAAACCGTAAATATACATTCCGGGAAAATTGTATAACATCATAATCCCAAGGTAAAACTTGTTTTCAAAGCCCACGTTAAAATCCCGTAATCTAATCTTTAAGTCATAACCCGGAATTAATCCAACATGAGCATAATATATATGGGTATATATAAATAAGAATATAATTCAAGTAAATCTCAAATTTAAAACCCATAAAAACATTGTCAAGGGCAATTTATGAAATGTTAGAAACTTGTGTCATAAATTATAAATAAATCTTTGGGCTATTTCCTGTAATTTATTCCAGCAGGGTAAAATTGCAAGATTCCAAAATTAGGGCCAAATATGTAAATGCAAAACAGTGGGTAAAATTTGTAATTTCACCAAATAATAGGGGGCCCGATTTAATAAAGTGAAAGTGTTTTAAACCCTACAGATGAAGACTGTCGGCGGGAGGGCAAAAGCACAGGGCGGCCGCCATGGCTTTGGAAGGCGAAGGCACGACAAGGGCAGACGGCTTCGATGGTGGGGCTTCGTTTGGCGCCGGCTCAGGCGGCTTCGCGGGACAGTTGGGCTCCTCCGAGATGGCCGTGGCGGTGGTCCTGGTGGAAGAAGTGGAGAAGGAGAGGACGGCCATCTCTTCCCTTCTCTACTCGAACTGCGGCACAAAAAGGGGGGAGAAGAAATCAGAGGAGGCTGCAATGGCCCTTCTCTGGCGTCAGCGGGTCAAGGCCGAGGCAAGGTGACGAGATTCCAGCAGTCTAGTCTGGGTGGCACAGTCCGGCTCGACAGTGGCGATGTTGAAGGCGGGTCGGGACTCTAGTGTTATCAAAGAAAATCAACAACAACAGGGACGAGAAACCGGTTACTGGGCTCGACAGTGGCGCTGGTCTGGACTCGCAGGTCTCGATTGGGGTTGAGTTTGCAGACCTGGCTTCTGGGGATGGCTCCGGTGTCCTCTGGCGTCGCCGGCGAGGCTTGCACGAGGAGTAAAGGGAAAGGACGGGGAAGGTGGTATGGTTGGTTGTAGAAAGTAGTGTTGCAGCTTACGTGGAATAGAGTTCAATTTGCACCAAGGTGAAGAGAAGATGTGTGTCCAGGGGACCAGAGGAAGGTAGATGGAGATGGCAAAGAAGAGGATGAGGTAAGATGAGTGAGGGCTCAAGTTGGCGTGTTGCAGACAAGTTTTCCTAGGGCCGAGAAGACGGTATCATCACAGTCGGTGACGTGGAGTGAAGAAAAGGAGAAAGGAGAAAAGAGAAAAGTAGAAAATAAATATGATATAGTATAACGGAAATTGGAATAAACTTGATAAGGGAATTCAGAATGGGATTTCCGAATTGAAATTTTTTTTTCGATTTTTACCGAAAATAATAATGCGGATATACGTACGTACCACATAATTGAATATACTCGGGGATAAATACTTTACACAATAAAAATACTTTAAAATAAAATATTTAAGGTAGAAAATTATCGATAAAAGTAGGAATATAAATATCAAAACGCACCCTATAAACGGGGCGTTACAACACACATAAACAAAGACATTGTTGATGTCCTCTCTACACCTGTACCCAAAGAATATATAGAAGCCTCTAAATTGCTAAATAACAATCAAAAAGTTGCATACAAGCATATAATGAAACACGTAAAGGAACAAAAAGAAGGCGCATTTTTCATAGATGGACCAAGAGGAACCGATAAAACATTCTTATACTGCGCATTGTACGCGAAACTAAGAAAAATGAATAAAATAGTCTTGCCAAGAGCAACATCAGGGATAGCTGCATCAAATTTACCATCCGGAAAAACGGCACATTCACGATTTAAAATTCCTATAGACGAAAACAGCACACACTTGTGCAATGTCTCAAAACAATGTAACTTAGCAAGTTTGTTAAAGCAAACAAGTTTAATTATTTGGGACGAAGTTTCGATGGCCAAAAAACAAAGCATCGAATCATTAAATACGCTACTACAAGATATAGGTTGAATTTGCAATGTGGGCCTTTTACAATGTAGAGTTTGGATTTAGGGTCTCTCATCATTTCATTTAAAAAATGGGCTCCTATTGTAGAAAAAATAAATCAGAAAGGTAAGGGACATAGGTTCCATCTGATTTGATGGGTGACATGTAGAAAAAAATCAGAAAATAGCCCAATCAATTCAATCAGCCCATCTTTTTCCCTCCTTTGTCCCTTCTTCTTCCCTCCTTTCAAACGTAAATTTATTTATGGGTATCCATATGCAACTCTTTTCTTTTTCCCATTGAAACGCATGAATTGGACTGCTTGTTGAGCTTCTTCTTCACCATAATGTATTTGTGGGTAAGCAGTGTTTGTTCCTATTTCTAGGTAAGCAGTGTTTGTTCCTATTTCTCGGTAATCTCAAACTTCCTAGGTAATGTATCTGTTGGTAATCTAAAACTTCTCATCTCTTGTTTTTGTGAATCTAAAACACTGAAACTTCCTGTTCTATTTGTGGATAAACAGTGTTTGTTTACATTTTCTATTTGTGGGTAAGCAGTGTTTGTTTGTATCCATGAATAATCTCCAACTTCTCATCTTATTGGGTAATGTATTTCGGGGTAAGATGAAACTTCTCAACTTCCTAGGTAATGTATTTCGGGGCAATCTAAAACAGTCAAACTTCCTGGGTAATGTCAAACTTCTTGGGTAATCTATTTCTGGGTAAGATGAGAAGCTGAAATTTCTCATCTTCTTGGGTAATCTATTTCTTGGGTAAAAAGTGTTTGTTCCTATTTCTGGGTAATCTCAAACTTCCTGGGTAATGTATTTGTGGGTAAGCAGTGTTTGTTCTTATAGCTTGAAAGCTTTGATGAACGGAATTAACATCAAATCATCTCAAAAAAAAGTCTGCACCCCTCTCTTTTCAATTCAATGTCAACAGTAGGCTAGTTTATACTTTTCAGACCTATTTTATGTAGTTAGTTTATTAGAGGCCCATTTCACAAAATGAAAAATTTTGGGTCCTGTTTCTCTAATTATTTCCAAGATATATGTGAAAGCCCACATATATTTGGCAGCAAAACTGTAGTGTTCGGCGGAGACTTTATACAAGTCCTACAAGTTGTTCCTAATCAAGGACAAAGAGAAGCAATAAAAGCAAGCCTTATAAGCTCAAATATATGGCCAAAACTTATCAAATATAAATTAACGGAAAACATAAGAGCGGCAACAGATCCCGGGTTTGCTAATTTTTTACTACAACTAGGAGACGGGAAAATGCAAAATGAAGAACAAGCATACATCGAAATACCCCCAACCATGATGCGTTTTTTTTTTTTTTTTTTTTGATAACGGAAAGCGGTTAGGTTGGACTACCTTCTAGAGGTAGTCCAACCTAAAGCATCCTTACGGATGAGAACAAGAAGTTCAGGATCATCAGAAAAATTGGTGTTGTGGGTCGATACACCCAGGTGGGTTAACCGGTCAGCAACACAGTTTATCTCTCTGAAAATATGTCTAATCTGGACTTCATCGAAAGAACGAAGGTCCAAACTGGAGTCGGAAATAAGCATCTCGATCTCCCAAGGACAACTCCACAAACCTTGGAGTGCCTTAATAACA
Source organism: Fagopyrum homotropicum (assembly GCA_033239125.1). Lineage (NCBI taxonomy): Eukaryota > Viridiplantae > Streptophyta > Magnoliopsida > Caryophyllales > Polygonaceae > Fagopyrum > Fagopyrum homotropicum. Next base: position 143,984,587 of record BSWB01000004.1, read on the forward strand.
CAAAGATTATCGCCTTCGATTTCGATCTTTTTAATATGGAGTCTTTTAGCCTCTCGAAGGCCTAATTTCAAGGCAAAAGCTTCCGCTTTAATAACAGAGTTAAAGTTATTCTTTTTAGCATCAAGACTCACAACATTTCCATTATGGTCCCGGATTACGTAACCAGTAGAAGTTACTCCAGAATCTAGTTTTGAACCATCAAAATTAAGTTTATGGAAACCAAATTTTGGTTTTTCCCATTTGATGTCATGTTTCTTCCTCTTAATATGGTTTGATTCTTTGTGTGGTTGTTTAAAATCAAAATAGTCCTCATCAATGGTTTTGAGATTCCAATTATGGATTTGTTCTTTGATAAAACTTGTAACATTCTTAGTTGTACCAATAGGTTCATTATTAAAGATAATTTTATTTCTAAAGAACCATATGCTCCACCAAATGGTTGCAAGACATGTCATCTTGTTAGGTCCTAATTTATGATATAAATCAATTAGGATGTCATGTATTTTATTGCTTTGGTTAATTGTGTTCATCTTGGTTAATATTGTACTGTCAATTTTGTTAATAACTTGTTTACTAAAAGGGCACTCAAAAAACAAGTGAATCAGGTCCTCTAGGTGATGGTTGCACAGTTCGCAGCTCCTAGTCACTGCAATTCGCCTTTCGTCGAGCTTGGCTTTTGTTGGAATTCCGTTTAGTGAAATTTTCCAAAGAAAATTTTTGATTTTTGGTTGTGTATCCAATTTCCAAATCCATTCACATGCGTAATTGTGGGTAATGTTCGTCCGCGCTTCAATCATTTCAGAAGCAGATTTAGTAGAAAACCATCCATTTTTGCTACATTTCCAATAAAGTCTATCTTGAATTTCATTATTTGGTATGATTGTTTCCTTGATTTTTTTCCTGATATCTTGGTTAATAAAGTGTTGTAGTTCACATTCAATTTTATTGATATCCCATTGTTTTGAGTTGTTAATGAAGTGACTTACTTTGATGTTTGTGTCAATAAGGTTGGTATTTTGTGCCATTTTAATTAGCGGAGAAGTCGTTAGCCAGTTGTCATGCCAGAAATTGATAGTCTTACCATTGCCAACTTGCCAGATAAGACCCTCTTTAAATTCGGTTTTTAGTTTCATTAGATTATTTCATTGCCAAGATGTTGATCCTTTCTTTTGGTAATTCAAGATATTAATATTTTTTAAGTACTTTTCATTGATAATCTTTACCCATATGTTATAAGGTTCTGCTAGAATTTTCCATAAAAGTTTCATTTGTAATGCTTTGTTTGTAGTTTGGGCTTTCCTTAGACCAAGCCCCCCATTTTTCTTAGAATTGGATATCACATCCCAGCTAATGATAGCCCTATGCTTGTCTCCTTTGTTCCAGAAGAATTTTTTGTATGTTTTGTCGAGTTCATTAAGATTATAGGTTGGTAACATAAAGTTTGCATAGTGAAAGTTGGTTTAGACGCTAGATTATGTTTGATGAGCGTATTTCTACCTTCTTGCGATAAAGAGTTTGCTTTCCATTTCATAAGTTGTTGTTTCGTCTTAAGATTTATATCCCTGAAAGTATCTTTTGTCACTCTTCCGTTAATGATAGGACAACCAAGGTATTTATCGAGAGATTTGGTATGATTTATCGCTAAAATATTTTTTATTTGGGTTATTTTGTTATCATCGACATTTTTTGTTGTTTGAAAAGCAGATTTTTGGTAGTTGATTTTTTGTCCCGAGATGGAATAGTACATATCCAAAATTTGTTTTGATCTCTGACAAGATTCAGAGTTTGCTTTAGCAAAAATAATCAAGTCATCGGCAAAAGATAAGAAAGGGATTGGGGTTCCTTGTCTGCAAACAGAGAAACCAATATGGTTAACATAGTTGTTGCAGTCATCCTGAAGCATTTGAGTCAGAATTTCCGCTCCCAGGATGAAGAGATATGGAGAAAGAGGGTCACCTTGTCTGAGTCCTTTTTCAGGAAAGAATTGATCTGTGGGACCGTTGTTAACTAGGACAGAATAAGAAACAGTGGAAATACATTCCTTGATCCATCCCACAAACTTGTTGTTAAATCCGAGTCTTTCCAAAACTCTAAGAATAAAATTCCGATCAACTTGGTCATAAGCTTTTTCCATATCGAGTTTAATAGCCACCCATCCTTCCTTGTCTTTTTTGGATCTGAAAGAGTGGAAGATCTCATGTGCAATGAGAATGTTGTCGTGGATTGATCGATTTGTTACAAAGGCGCCTTGGAGCGGGTGGATGAGTTTAGGCATAATTGATTCCATTCTATTTGTTATGATTTTTGCTATAACTTTGTATATCGTTGAACACAAACTAATAGGTCTAAAATGGTTAATAGTTGTTGGGTTATCTGTCTTTGGGATAAGTGTTATAAACGTGTGATTTATTTGTTTGAGCATTTTTCCACTCCTAAAGAAGTTTTTTTATAGCTTTAGTGACATCGTTTCCCACAATGTGCCAATATTTTTGGTAAAAGCCAGCGGGCATCCCATCCGGACCTGGAGATTTATCACAACCGATGTCGAAAATGGCATTTTTAATTTCAGCATTATTAGGGGCTTTTGTTAGTTTTATATTGTCTTCATTATTAACTATGTTTTTAATCAGTAGAAGTTTCTCTTCTAGTAAAGAATTATTAATCTGTGCTTTAGAAAATTTGTCAATAAACTCCTTTCTAACTTCAGATCGGATTTCACTTTCAAACGAGATCACAATCCCATCTGTAGTTGTAAGCTCTTTCAAGTTTTTGTGGTTTCTTCTTCCCGTGGCAATGCGGTGGAAGTACTTTGAGTTTGAATCAATATTTTTCAAATGATTATTTTTTGCTCTTTGTCTCCAATATCTCTGGTGAAAAGCCAGTATACGGTTTTGTTTAGTTAGTAGATTCCTTTGTAGAAGGTCATCTCTTTGGTTTAGGGTGGGTTGATTAGTGCTCTGAACTTCTTCGAGTTTTTCTTCAATCTCCTTAAGTTGTTTAAAAATGTTACCAAAGTTTGTTTTACTCCACTCTTTTGCTTTTGTTTTCATGAGGTGGGTTTTCTTGGTGAGATTGTACATTTCATTACCACAGAAATGGGAACGCCAAGTTTGTTTAACTAAATTTTCAAAAGATTTACGTTTAGTCCACATCATTTCAAACTTGAAAGGTTGGGGTGTGAAAGTTTTTGAGATAGAAATATCAAGTGAAATTTGACAGTGATCTGATAGGGTGAATGCATGGTTTTTTGTTTTTAAAAGTGGATACCACTGAAGGATTTGGTTGTGAACCAGAACACGGTCAAGCTTTTCAAGAATGTTATTCGACCCGCTACAATTTTTCCTCCATGTGAAAGAATTACCAGAGGTTGGCACGTCCTCGAGATTGCAAATGTTTTTAAAGTTCAAAAGTCTATTAAATCTGTTTGTATTAATTGTGGCACCGCCAAGTTTTTCCGAATGTTGTTGAATTTCATTTAGGTCTCCGAGAAGGAGACAAGGAAGATCAGAATCAAGGATGAACTTGGAAAGAGAATCCCAAAACTGATTTTTTAAGACTTCTTGTGGGGGTGCATACGCAAAAATGATATTCATTTTATGATCCGTTATTTTACAGAAAAATTCGATGCAAATGAATCGGTCATTTTTGAATTTAAAAGAAATGGTTAGATTTCCGAGTTGGAACTCTTTCCATAGGAGACATAAGCCTCCGGCCCTGCCGCTAGCCGGACAATATATCATATTATCAAACCCAGCAGACTTCCAAAGTTTGTCATCTGGTGGTTTTTCCGATTTTGTTTCTGCTAGGGCAATGATGTTAATCTTGTGGATTTTACAGACCGCTTCGAGGTTTGTCCAGAGGTTACTCCGTCTCATACCTCTAATATTCCAAAAACTTATTACCATAAATAACATGTTTTAATTCTTCTTTGGAAGGTGGTAAAACCCAGTAGCTTTTTGAACCAACACTTTAGTATATATTTGTATAAATAATCGTAGTTCATGTAATTGTAAGGCTTAAGAATAAGGTTCCTATGGTCCATTTTTGGGATATCGGACAACATACACATAGTGATTTTCGGAATATTTGTCTCTGCTGATTTGTTGTAATATAAATATTGAGGATAAAAAATGACAGTAAAAGCGTCATACTGATTTTGGATACATCTCTTTTTAAAAAGAAAAACCAAAGGCTTGTAGGCGAGAGATTTTAATCTCCAATAGTTGTAGTCAATGCAGAAAGTCATTGTCATTGCTAGGGTGGTAAATTTCGTAAAGACAAATGTTCTTGAAAGGATAAGGTCAGAATGTTGGTAAAGAAACAACGGTATGAGTAACGGCTGGTGAGGGAACAACCGAATCGTAGTATTTTTGTGAGACCTAATTGTTTTGCCAAAACGAGGCGCTTCTACCAAGACAAAATCCCGGGAAAACAACAAAGACAGTTGGCTCAACAAGAAGTCCATTGTTGATGTGTCGGTAAGATTGGGGTTAGGCCCAAGGTTAAAGTAAAAGTAAAAGCTCAAAAGACATCCACAACCAAACCCGCATCGAGACAAGCGGTGATAAGCAAACCATTCTTGAGACAAGCGGTGATAAGCAAACCATTCAACATGAATAAAGATCCATGAATAAAAAAGAATAGATGAGTACATTGTTCTTAGGGCATTATGCTTTGAAAGCAACCAGTGGGGGTTACCCATGTAGTCGACAATAGTGGTGTCACTCCCAAGGAAAACGAAGATGCAACATGAAAAAAAATGGAAGAGTACATTGTTCTTAGTAGAAAAATAGGGATTTAGACCCAGTTGGTAAGAGCCTTGTTGGGCATAGCTACAAGCTTGACGAAATCTAAATTCAGGAATGACAGGATTCATAGCAGTTTTAGCAAAAACCACCCCAAGCTGAGTTTTATGTAGTTTGATCAAGGGAAAATCCTCGATGCATCTGAAAGAGTCGGATTTGTGTAACCCATTAGTGACTTTAAACCATTTGATGTTCCTCAGATCTTGATAATCATCATTTCAGTCATGAACCAAAACCAAAAAAGTGAAAGTAGGAATTTCAGAAAACAGGCCTTCGAGCCCTAAATGCACATAAGCATCTGATATAGAAAAGTACACCCGTCTAAGGAGCACAAGATTGGAATCAGCCAATGTATAACATACAAAGATATCAGGAAGATTAATCCCTCTAAAAGAAAAAAAAAAAAAAAACAGGGATCAACGAGGTTAGGGTGACAAAAAAAGAGACGAGAAGCACCATAACCTTTCCAGAAGGTGCAGCGAGGTTCACAAATCCGTGGAGAATCAAAAGCGAGATCCCATTGCTTAGATCTGAAGGGAGGATACCCAGACTTCGAAGAACGCAAGTCATGACAGGTGAATCCAAAGGCACGAGCAACATCTTCGCAATTCCTTGTCGGCGAAAACAGCAACAAAATCCTCACCTTAAGAGAGCAATTTTTGGAAATAGACTTCCCATCAGAAAGGCCCCTTTTCCTCTTGCAGAATAGGTTGTAAACGTCCCAGATCTTGCTCTTACACTTACTGTAACTAGCACGGGGAAGGGATTCGTAAACTTGAAGAAATCCACTAACAGATCGGCCGACTTCAAAGTTGAGCGACAACTTCATCCTCCTTTTCGTGCGAACACGGCGGCGGAGTACCGGCTGAAGGGCAGAATCCTTCTGAAATTTGTAGTCAGCGAGGGTACCGCCATCCTCAAGCAGTTTGCCGACGAAGACGGGGCTTAGTTGATCCGATGGGAAGCCAGCTTTGTCCTGGGGCATAGCTTTCACAGGCAGCGTATTAGTTCTGAAATTGGTTGGGGAGGATTTTGGCTAGGGTTTATCACTGATGTGAACAGGAGAGAGCGTTTGGGCTTTTTTTTTTTCTAAAACTAATATACGGGAATCCAACAAACATACTAATAAAATCAATATTTCCCGAAATGGAAACCGATTCATTAAGCACTGACATATTTACAACAAGGGTATCTTAACACCCAAAAACACAAACGTTGATTCTATTAATGAATCTATGATCAACAGTTTCCCAGGCATACCAACAACATACACAAGCTTTGACTTTGTTGCAGATGACACATCCAACATTTATCCAATAGAATTTCTAAACACATTACAACCTACAGGAATGAGTCCCCACCGTTTAGTATTAAAACCAAATTGTCCAGTAATACTGCTTCGCAACATTGACCCGCCTAACGGACTCTGCAACGGCACGAGACTCATATCCAAGACTTTTCATAGAAATACAATTCACTATGAAATAACTACAGGGTACTACAAAGGACAACAAGCACTACTTCCAAGAATTACCCTTAAACCATCTACATCAAAACACACATTTGCTCTTCAACGAAAACAATTCCCAATCAAACTCTGTTTCGCAATGACAATAAATAAATCACAAGGTCAAACACTGAACAAAGTAGCGTTGTACTTGCGGGAACCATGTTTTGCACACGGTCAAATTTACGTTGCATTATCAAGATCTAAAAAAACGACAAGACATAGATATACTTACACAAGATTCTGCAAACGAGAGCCACAATCATACCTCGATAAGAAACACTGTATCTTTTGAAATATTAAAAGAGCAAAGAACTAAGTCAAACCAATACAGAGTCGCGCACTGCGCATCTACAACGTCAACACACCCTTCAATTCCAACGTAAGACCTGCACTTCAACAACTCTCTCAATCAGTTGCATACTGCAACAACTTTGTTTACGTACTTGTCAACAGATTTGTAAACCTGCAAACTTGTAACTACATACAACTTAATAAAAATTAGGTTATGGTTTCTGATAAAAAATATTCACAACGTGCAAAACAAAATGCGGATACGTATAATGCCAAACTGAACATGTTACATAATGCATTCGAAGCCACGCGCGTGCAAAGCACGCGCTGGCCTTCCTAGTATTTAAAATGGTTATGTTACGGTTAATTTTATAAAAAAATTATATCAAATATTTCAAATAAAAAGCATGAATTACTTCTAAAGTATAGATTTAAAATTATGTTTTGGTTTCAAACCTTGGCCAAATTAAAATCTCCAAACAAGCTATCAATGTTGCCGGATTGCTATTCGTACCACCATGTTCATTCTAAATGTACTCAAACTACGTCTACGCTTCTCGTAGGCGTAGTAAATGGGTAGTCAGCAGTTTAAAAAAAACTGGAAAGACACTACGCATACGAGAAGCGTAGGCGTTAGTGCTTTCCGATTAAAAAAAGAGGAAAGCAACTACGCCTACGAGAAGCGTAGGCGTAAGTGCTTTCCGATTCAAAAAAAGAGGAAGACACACTACGCCTACGCTTCTCGCAGGCGTAGTTGCTTTCCGTACATGAAAAAACAACTACGCTTGCGGGAAGCGTAGGCGTAGATCGTTAATGATTCTTACTTTTGCGTAGTCGCATTCTTCGTCTTCTTCCCCTCTTCTCTCTTTCGTTTTCCATCGTCGGCGATCCATTTAAGCATTTGCAACCAACATCAACCACCAACAAGCACCATAAAGATGGTCAGAACTAGAGGCAGAGATGGCGGGATTGTCCGGACTGATAGCCGCTCCGGCAGCGGAGAAGGTGATTCTTCCGGCAGTGAGTCCGACGACGGCAAGCGACGAGCCGTTTCCGATTTGGACGCCGGACGAGGTCGAGGACGAGGAGGGCGCTTAGGCATTGTTCGGGGATGTTACACATCCCGCGTTGTTAGTGTTGTACGTTTTTCATTTCATTTAATTTTTATTTTATTTTGATCTAATTAGTAGATGATTAAATGTTAATTGAAGAAATTAGTCGATAATTAGTGGAAGACTAGACAATTAGTAAATAATTAATCGAAAATTAATCGTTAATTAATGAAATTAGTTAACAATTAGTCATTCCTTAGACAATAACTAATATAATTAGTCGTTAATTAATGAAATTAGTTAACAATTAGTGAACTATTAGGCAATAGTTAATGTAATTAGTCATTAATTATGCAAATTAGTTAACAATTACTCGTTTGTTAGTCAATAAGTAATGTATTTAGTCTTTAATTAATGATATTAGTTAACAATTAGTGAATTATTAGTCAATAATTAATGTAATTAGTCGTTAATTATACAAATTAGTTAACAATTAGTCATTTATTAGTCAATAGTTAATATAATTAGTCGTTAAGTAATGAAATTAGTTAACAATTAGTGAATTATTAGGAAATATATATTGTAATTAGTCATTAATTAATGAATTAGTTAACAATTAGGGAATTATTAGTCATTAAATATTATAATTAGTCGTTAATTAATGAAATTTGTTAACAATTATTGAATTATTAGTCAATAATTAATATAATTAGTCGTAAATTAATGCAAATAGTAAACAATTAGTGAATTATTAGTCAATAATTAATATAATTAGTTATTAATTAATGAAATTAGTTAACAATTACTGGATTATTAGGCAATAAATAATGTATTTAGTGGTTAATTAATGATATTAGTTAACAAGTAGTGGATTATTGGCCAATTGAAAATGTAATTAGTCGTTAATTAATGATATTAGTTAACAAGTAGTGGATTATAAGTCAATAAATATTATAATTAGTCATTAATTAATGAAATTAGTTAATAATTAGTGGATTATTAGGCAATAGATAATGTAATTAGTCGTTAATTAATGAAATTAGTTAACAGTTAATCGTTCGTTAGACAATAATTAATATAGTTAGTCGTTAATTAATGAAATTAGTTAGCAATTAGTGAATTATTAGGCAATAGTTAATGTAATTAGTCGTTAATTATGCAAATTAGTTAACAATTTCTCGTTTGTTAGTCAATAGTTAATGTATTTAGCCTTTAATTAATGATATTAGTTAACAATTAGTGAATTATTTAATAATTAATGTAATTATTCGTTAACTATGCAAATTAGTTAACAATTAGTCGTTTCTTAGTCAATAATTAATGTAATTAGTCATTAATTAATGAAATTAGTTAATAATTAGTGAACTATTAGTTAATAATTAGTGAACTATTAGTTAATAATTAATATAATTAGTCGTTAATTAATGAAATTAGTTAATAATTAGTGGATTATTAGTCAATAAATATTGTAATGAGAAAATTGGTGTAGGGAAGTCCTTTTTTATCCATAATCCAATCTAGGCCCCTCCAATTTTCTCCCTAAAAATAAAACTAAATTAAATTATAAAGATTCTCTCCCTTAATTAATATGGTTGTTTTTTAATTATATAAAAAATGAGAGTGGTCCCCACAAATTTTGTACATAACTTTATGTTTATAATTTCGCACGCAGATTATGTACATAATTTCGCACGCAGATTATGTACATAATTTCGCACGCAGATTATGTACAAAATTTCGCACGCAGATTATGTACATAATTTCGCACACAAATTATGTACATAAAATTATGTAATTAATTTTAATGCCAACAAATAAACGACTCTTTGAAAAAAATAAGCAATATTAATTAAGGGAGAGAATCTTTTTAATGTTAAAACTAATTCCTTAATTGTAGGAGACCACTCTCATTTTTTCTTTTTTATTTTAAAAAATTAAGGGAGATAATCTTTTTAATTTTGAATAATTGTAAGGGACCACTCTCATTTTCCTTTTTAATTTTAAAAGTATCTTAAATTTTTTTAGATTTTATTTTTTTCTCAAAATTACAAGGGGCCTAGTTAATACACATTGAAACAAAAAAGCCTACTTAATCTACATTTATACAATAAAGTCTACTTTCCTCTTTTACTCTATTGTAATTAGTCGTTAATTAATGAAATTAGTTAACAATTAGTGAATTATTAGTCAATAATTAATATAATTAGTCAATAATTAATATAATTAGTCGTTAATTAATGAAATTAGTTACATATTATTGATTTATTAGGCAATTATACATGTAATTAGTCATTAATTAATAATATTAGTTAACAAGTAGTAGATTATTAGGCAATAGATAATGTAACTAGTCGTTAATTAATGATATTAGTTAACAAGTAGTGGATTATTAGTAAATAAATATTGTAATTAGTCGTTAATTATGCAAATTATATAGGTTGTCGGGCCTAGTACCCGGGGATGGGCCGCTACGGTTTCTAACCGTAAGCGGCGGATGATAGAGATGGGACTAGTAGATCCCGTTGATGTCCAAGAGGATCCTCAAGAGGAGGAGAAGAGACTACAGGAGACCGATGCGCATGTTGAGGACGGATGGACATTCTATTCGGTTCCTCCGACGTTTTCGGCGGCCAGATCCTACCCGAGGCGGGCGTGGACACTTTTGTGATGGAGTTGCATGAGTCCATGGAGCGTCGTTCCCCTACCCCCGCTCGTTCAGAGAGCTCTATTGCCGGTGCTAGGAGTGTTGGTCAGTCTGCACAGGAGGGTGGACATCTACCTTCTCCACCTCCACCTCCGCCTCCGCCTGTTGCTACAGATGTCGACGATGGGTATCCTAGAGGTCCCGCTATACGGGACCTACTTGTGAGCTACGAGACCCACGTTGCTCGCGATATATGGATCGTTGAGGTACAAATTTATATTTCAATTGATATTTTATTTTTTATTACATTCGATTGTGTTATTGACGTTTAAATGATATTTGCATTACAGGATACAGCTGTCTTACGGGTCTATCGGCTAGGAGCCACTGTTTCTGGCTTGCGTACCCTTGCTCATCGATTTCTAGCTTGCGTACCCTTGCATCTGCCTTCGTGGAGCGGTGGTATCCAGAGACCTCATTATTTCACTTCCCATGGGCCAGATCTCGATCACCCTCCATGACTTACATCAGCTGTTAGGACTTCGCATCGAGGGGGACGAGGTTATGGGCGTCCGAGATGATACACTTTTCACCTCCATGTTCGGATTCCCGCCGATGGAGGTGAAGGCCGCCGTGAAGGCGGGTATGTAGCCGACATCTGATCTCCTCTCTACGCTCAGGACTATGGCAGAGTCCACAGAGGCGAGACAGGAGGACATCGCTAGCGGATTCATAGCTCTTCTTATTGACTCCACCCTTTTCATTGACAAGTCCACGAACAGGGTGAAGTCTCATCTACTAAGCGTCTGTCGCGACCCCACCACGATGGCGTCTCGTGCTTGGGAGATAACTACGTTAGCATATTTGTACCGACATCTAGGCGAGTCCTCCATGAGGGAGGTTCATACATTAGCTGGTTGTTCCCTTCTTTTGGAGGTATGCAATCAACTGTGACTTATTTGTTTTCAATCTTATAGTATATGAACTAACGTTAAATCATTATTGTGTTGTGTAGTCATGAATTCACCATCATTTCCCCCACTTCAGACCTAGAGGTCATGCAGACCCTCATAGACATAGAGATATCCGACATGCACTGAGGTCGGAGAGGGGGACTACAGGACAATTTGAGAGATCGGCCTTCTTAGGATTTAGGGCACAGCTATCCATGTGTAGGATAGATGAGGTACTTTCAATTACCTTTATTAAATGATAATCAAGTACGTTTACTTGTGAATTGACTCTGTAAGTTTGTCTTAGGTGATGTGGATGCCGTGGGGTTAGACCTGTACAAATCCGGGCTCGGGCCGGGTCAAAACAAAAAATCTACCCGAAATGTACGGCCCGGCCCGTCTTGTTCGGGCCAATATTTCTATCCGTGACCGCCCATATAAAAACTCGGGCGGGCTGACGGGCCGGCCCGTCCGTTTTTTTAACTGGACATCAAAATATTGCATTTCTTCTGCAGTGCATAAGCTGAAATGCTGCATTTCTATTAGCTAAAAAACCTTGTATAATGCAGTGCATAAGTTGAAATTTTGCAACTAAAAAACCTGTATAGTGCAGTCCTGCATAAGCTGAAACTTTACATTACAAATGACACAATCCTGCAGATACCACACATATAAAAACTCAAAGCTGAAATTTTACATTACAAATGACACAATCTTGCATATACCACACACATAAAAACTCAATCTTGCAAATACCACACAAATGACACAATCCCAACACAACTACCAAGTCTTGCATACCGTATTACCGATACCGGTAAAGAGTAAACATAAGTCACACAATTCGTGGAAAATACTCATTCAAAAGTCAAAACAAACAAAATGAAATCAATGGACAGTGCCAAAATCGTGGAAGATCCTCTCTTATTCTTCATCGTTCACTTCAATTCGAGGTGCCTTACCAATCTTGAAAGCACCTGAAGGACCTACCAAATAATAAACCAAAATAGAGATCAATTAGAGACTAATTAGAGACTGGAGCAATGCAAACACACATAAAAATAGAGATTTAAGAGAGAATCGCAACAAACTTGGTATTTCAATCGAGAGCCAGAGAGGATTCGAGATCGATAAGATGGAGAGTGGAGACCTGAGAGATTGAGAGAAATGTATCGATAAGAGACTGAAGCCAGAGAGGACAGTGACGAACGAGAGACAGAGAGGAGCGGGATGATAAGAGACTAACCTGGTTTGTCAATGGAGGATTCAAGATTGACTCAGCCAGGGAGAGGATTCGAGAGTGACTCAGCTAGAGAGACGAGCGAGAGCCAGAGACGAGCGAGAGAGAGAGAGCAAGAGAGGAACGAGACTAGCCAGAGAATGGAGCGCCGGAGCGGGATGAGGCAGCGAGGAGAGCCGGAGTGGGATGAGCTAGAGACTGAGAGGAGCGCTGGAGAGTAGTCGTCCGATCGATTTTATTCATAATTCCATAATTCCATACTGTAATTACAACTCATTTATTCATAATTCCATACTGTAATTAGTGAAATATAAATTACGAAAGAGTATAATAACGTAACTAATAAATAGAACATATCCTAAATTAATGTAAAATAATGCAAAAATACAAAATAATGCATAATGCGATCGATTTTTTTTTTTGGGTGTGCATAATGCGATCGAAAGGGATCCGAACCCAACACCATAGGAACGTAGGTTCTCCCAAGAGGCCAAAATCCCATTTCTATCCTCGGAAGTCCGGGCACAGGAAAAATCAGAGGAGAAGAAAGACAGAGGAAAGAAGAGAGAGAAGGGGAAAGGGAGAGAGCAGAACATTGCAAATCGATACCCGATGTTCGAATGTTAAATCAGAAGCTGACATTTTCGAATGAACTATCCGCGCATTTGATTATGATCCTCTAGATATTGCGATCCGATTCCCCCTCCTATGAACTGGCCTTAATTTTCCCTTCATTTTGACCAGTTGATCCGTTGTTTCGATCGAGATTAAAGGAATCGAGGAAGAAGAAAGAAGGAAGGGTTTGATAGTGAGATAGGATGAACGCTGACGATGGAGACGGTGGAGGAGGAAGCCGAGGAGAAGTTGCCGGAGCTGCGATGGCTCCACCGCCGCCGTTGGAGTGGAAATTTTCCCAGGTCTTTGGAGAACGGGCCGCCGGAGAAGAAGTTCAGGAAGGTAATAGAAACTACTTCGAGATCCTTGATGCTTCATCTTCTTTTCCGGATACTACTTAAACGTTAGGGTTTTGGCGTCTCTTTTTATTTTCTCTAATCCTTTATCTGATTAAAAACTAATTATGGTTGAAATTTAGCATTTGATATATTCATATTTTGATTCCCCGATGTTGAATTCGCACTCAAGGGCTGTCAATCGGTACCCATGTTTGAGCTTGTGACAGTAGCAAGTCTTGCTTATTCTAGTGATTGCTTCTGTTATACAGGGAGCTATAAGTTCTAGTATATGCATTTCTCGATGCCATAAGTTCTAACTTTTCTTTTTGAGATTTAGCTTGTGCACTGCGCTCAAGAAATATGGCTTGTATCGCACATCTTAGCTGATTTTTATGTGAGTCTATTCGTTTCCTTTGCTTCTGGGTACGCTTCAAACAGCTATTGGGTGGATAAAGTTTGTTAACTCTAGTAAAAATAACATCTTTGCAGAGAACAAGCAGAGCTCTTTTCTCCGTCAATGTTAGCAGATGAGAGCGTTCTGTTGTTGCTCTTTACTGCCCATTTTGATCTTGTTAATTTCGTTTCTGCAGTGGATATTATTTCAGCTATTGAGTTTGATAAAAGTGGAGACCATCTAGCTACTGGTGATCGTGGGGGCAGGGTTGTCTTATTTGAGAGGACTGATGCAAAAGATGTAGGTTATTTCAACTTTTGAGTCGCTAGTTGCTGCAGAAATTTGATGAAATACAGTTTAAGTCTTTTATGATATGCAGAATGGCACAAGTAGAAGGGAGTTGGAGAGGGTGGACTACTCAGTTACTAGGCATCCAGAGTTCCGCTATAAGACGGAGTTTCAGAGCCATGAACCTGAGGTACCTTAAAGTTTGTATGACTGCTGATGCTGTTTTCATATTGTTCATTGGTACTTGCAAGGTGGACGCTACTGTTAAGCTGATATTGCCTTTTCATTTTTTTGAATCAGTTTGATTATCTCAAGAGTTTGGAAATAGAAGAGAAAATTAACAAGATCAGATGGTGCCAAACAGCTAATAACGCGGTGTTTCTTTTATCTACAAATGATAAAACAATTAAATTTTGGAAGGTAGGAATCGTTTGCATTGGAATTTCCTACTGTGCTTTCGCTTGTGTTTATATATTCCATAGCCTGAACTTGAGTTATGCGCCTGCATTGGTTTCAGGTATTTTGATAATTATGATCTATGATGAGACTTGATTCTTCAAGACTCACTATTGTGTTTTGATCTTTTGATTTGAGATCTAACAACCAGAATCTTTTGATTAGATATTCAAGTACCAAAGTAATAAGCTTTATTGAATTAATGAAAGCTAAAACATAAGACAGTAGATCCTTATATAACCTTCTATCGTAACTACTCCTAGTAGGACTTGACTATTAAAATATAAGATAACTAAACTTATTATAAGATAAGATAACTATTAAATAATAATCAAGCATTATCAATTATGCTTATTATAGCATAAGTCAGCAAGGGATAATCCCTATTAGCTGGCCTTGTAGATAGGATCGGCATCCTATCAATTTAGTTATTTTGTAATGGAATTTTTTGACAGTGTAAGTTTAGGAAAGAAAACGATAATCGTATTTTATGCTTACGATATAGAAGTCTTTGATGTTTGTCAAGCATTATGCTTGGTAAAAACATTCTTTATATGACTCATCAGAATTATATTATGTAATCAGTTTGTGCTCTCACACCGTATGGATGTGCTGTACCAACTGTATTTCCACTATGAACGTCTTTTTATAGGGTCACATCTGTTGGAGCAGTTTCATGTACAGAGTTGTTTCGAATATCGTTTGATGAATTTTTGTGAACATTAATTGATCTAAAATGCAGCATTCTGTTTGCTCGTCTTTGTGCTTCCGATGAATTTGCAACTTCCACTTGTGCAAAGATCTATTCTGACAAATACTTGACTGTTTTCTACTTTCTCCCCCACTCCACCTGAAAATTTAACAGGTTCAAGAGAAGAAGTTAAAGAAGATCACTGAAATGAATGTGGACCCATCAAAAAATGCAGGAAATGGATGTGCTGCCAATTTCAATATCTCAAATAGTCCCAAACCAAATCTTGCTAAGGGTGGAAATCCAGCTAAATCATGCAGTTATTTGAGCAATGACTTCTCATTTCCAACAGGGGGGATACCATCGTTGCATTTACCGGTGGTAGTTGTACCCTAACTAATCCACCATCTCATTTAGATTTTATTTGATTGCTTCATCCCCACCTGAGAAAAAAGATCAAGAAATGAGAGGGACATAATCTTTTTTCCTTTCGCTTTTTCATGTTTGCCTTGGAAATCTTTATGATCCAACCTACAAGCTCCTTCCACAATAAGAATGAATAGGCACGAGTCCTCTATTTGATGCTTGCTACCGATGGTGATATTTCGTCAAAAAAATTTATTCTCAGTAGCAGTATGATGTTACATTGTCCCTAGAGATAGATTTATGATATCAGTTCTGCATTTAAAGTTCTTTTTTTCCCTTTCTTTGTTTTCTTTTGGTATGTGTACTTAGGGGTTTCATTTCACCTTTCTTAAGCAAGCTTATAGTAAATTAGGCAACAGATTGGCTTATGAATTCGAGACCTTAAATCATTTGTGTATTTGGCATCATAATATCTGAATCCGTGAATCTTGCTTATGGTAAGTTTTGACCTTTCTAACTATTTGTATGGTTTGTAGGTTACTAGCCAGGAGACTAGCCTCGTTGCAAGATGCCGGAGAGTATATGCTCATGCTCATGATTATCATATCAATTCTATTTCTAATAACTGGTTAGTTTCCTTTCCCACATGCAACTACTATTTCACAGATGCTTATTTATGAAGATTATTTTTTGGAACTGTCAGGAACTATTTGAATAATTTTGCAATCTTTTTTGCAGTGATGGAGAAACTTTCATTTCAGCAGACGATTTACGAATTAACCTTTGGAATTTGGACATAAGCAATCAGAGTTTCAATATTGTTGACGTGAAACCCCGCAACATGGAGGATCTAACTGGTATAGTTTTTTTGGTCACTTTATTTGCATATTTTTATGGATTCATGAGTGCTTCTAGTCTTTGACTCTGGGTTTGGATTCATTATTTGTAGATAGATTAGATGGAATTAAATGTCAGCAACTTCTATGTACGTAGCATTAGTGTTCTAGTCCTGTTTTTCCCAACAGCTTTATGTTCTCTTCATTCCTGTGGTTTTGTATATATTTATGAATAACTGGAACAGAGGTAATTAAGTTATTTTGTTTATAGAGTATTAGAACAAATTAAATGGATATAAAGCAATATTGAAGTGTTTGGTATACAAATAAAAGGAAAGATAATTCAGTTATTTTGTTTGTTTATTCAGAAAGAAACACAGAAAGGAAACACAATATCAAATCTGTTTGTAATCTGCCCCTTTATTATGTGAAATTTGACGAGTATTCATGAATATTTCCGGCAACACAACATTTATTAGATCATTATAGGGCGGAAGTGATATCACCCCATTCAAGGATATATGTGAACTCCGGCAAGTCCAAAGTATCCCATACTGAAGTTTTCAGGGATGAAATTTGGTAACTCTTGTCCACCTCAAAACCTATATTCCACTTCCACCCCCACCCCCCTTTCGGATTTCCACTGCCACTTACCCTCACTAGCCCCCTCTGCCCACCTTCTTGAAAACAATCTATTGCCAAGGAACTTGCGGCACTACAGAGGAGGAAAGAATAAGAGAAACTACAAGTCCACAACAAAAACATCTTACCTTTTCCAGCCTCAATATGCTGCGATGAAGCCTCAACCTGAGAATTATGATGAACTCCAGAGTTCCTTGTATCACACCTAAAAGCTAGTAGTCTGGGATGAGGATCAATGTATCACTTGGATCTTTTCAATTATATTGGAAGATGTGAGTTACTTTATTTATTTCTCCCTCCAAAACTATTAGTTTTAGGGATTTTAAAGGACTTCAACCAATTATAATAAATGATACATGTAATAACTATGAAGTCATATAGGTGATCTCCACTCGGTAGTCGGTACCCTAGCACTGTGTTTACCATTGCTTTTCAATGATACTGCATGTAAGCTTTATTTGAACTGAATAAGATCCTTAAGACAAATGGTTGAAACATAAAAGTTTGACCCTCAAGACTTATAGGTGTACAAACTCCTTGTTACTTGTCGCTGTTGTCATTTTCATATTGATTGCAGTTGTTAATTCTGTTGATCTATATTTGTGAAATTTTTTCTTTGCTCTTAATTTCTTTCAATCCCATCCCCTCCTCTAGAAAACGATTACTGGGTTGTCTAGGAAATACTTGATTGAGGTTGCCAAAAACAACCAATTTGTGGGTCACTACCCTACCTTTTGTAACTTTCTGAAGGGAGCCCTATCTGTTCTTTTTTGTGTTCTATAGTTTCTTGGTTTGGGTTGTTAGGGAAAACAACAATATTCAAAATAGCAATAACTTGATTGAGGTTGCTTAAAACCTCTGCCAGTCTGTGATGTTGGTGTTGGTGTGTGTGACAATATTTTGTACTCCTTTCATAGTAACCACATATTTTACTTCATAGGTTACTCACATATCTTAATTCTCATGATTACATTTGATACTTTGGACTACATGGAATTGTAGTCATTAGTTTAATAACTTACAACAGTACGTGTGCCTTGCAAACACGATTGAGCAGGAATGGACTATGTTTTGCTTGTTTAGAGATATTAGACAATGGGTTGGTGCCTCTGGATCTCAAATATTGAACAGATGATACAACTCTTTAACTCGGTATTGTACCGTTTCATTTACAAGATCCTTTGTGGCACTACTGCCTTCACAGTGTTCACTGTATTTTTGTAGGGGTAAAGTTGTTGCAGAAACTTAAGTATTGACAGGAGACCTTTTCGTATGGCTTTTTTAACATTCTGTGCATAGCTACACTATTTTATAGGCTAAATGATTTCTAGTGGATGGTAAAAAATTGTTATAGTAGAAGAATTATTTCTGCCGAGTGATTTTTAGCTTTCCAATGCTACAACACTCCTAATGATTTCCTTATGCACTGCTCAAATTTTGTTTGCAGAGGTGATAACATCGGCTGAGTTTCACCCTAATCATTGTCATACATTAGCTTATAGTAGCTCAAAAGGATCTATACGACTGATTGATCTACGCCAATCAGCACTATGTGATACCCATTCTAAATTGTAAGTGATTGCTACCTGCTCCATTTTTATTTCCAGCATCATTGTTCATTTTGCTCCAAATGAGAATATAGATACATGCTTCTCTTTGTAAGGTTTTTAATTGTAGAATTGTGATTCATGTAATGAGTAGTATATTAAACTTGATCGGAGGAGGAGAGGGTCCTATAAATTATGTAGTTTGTATGAACATGTAATGCCAACTGCCCCATTTAAGTTGGAGTGATGCTCCGTGTACGCAGGTTTGAAGAGCAGGAGGCACCAAGTGCAAGATCTTTCTTTACAGAGATCATTGCCTCTATTTCAGATATTAAATTTGCAAGGGATGGAAGATACATACTTAGTCGAGACTACATGACTCTTAAGGTGTGGATGCTATGCTGTTTGTCTTAGCATTCAGTCTTCCACCATACATGACTGCGCTTTGCTGATTTAACTTTATAATAAACACACTAACCTTTAACTTGGTCCTGCCTCTCTTTTGATCATTCATCGTGACAGGCACCATTCTGATAGAACTATTCCTTGTAGCCATAAATTGTTAATTGTTCAATAGAGAAGATTTTGTCCTTGTAGAGCCTGTACCTTAATTTGAAAATTAATGGCAATATTGAAAATATGTCATCCAAGATTCTGAATTACTGCCAGTTGGACATGCTATAAACTGCTTGATGGGCATTGGCATGAATTTGAAAATTATTACCAGTATTGAAAATATGTCATCTGAGATTCTGAACTATCTGCCAGTTGGACATGCTATAAATTGCTTGATGGGCATTGTCATGATGATAACTTGGTACTCTTATCTAACTTGTACAGAAGATTGTTTTAAAATCTTTTCATAGCTGCATTGTGCAATTCTCATAGCTAGGGCATCTGATATATGAAATGAGCAATTATTTTGCTGTTTGACATATATCCTAACCAATATCTTTATATTTGTTGTAGTTATGGGATATCAACATGGATTCTGGGCCAGTTTCAACCTTCCAGGTTCATGAATACTTGAGACCAAAGGTGACATTCAGTCGTATACTGTTAGTTGCTACCAATACATATTGCCCCATCTTTCTAAATCATTATTGAATCGTTCAGCTCTGCGATCTATATGAAAATGATTCAATCTTTGACAAATTCGAATGTTGTTTGAGTGGTGATGGGACGCGTGTGGCAACAGGATCCTACAGGTAAACAAATAAATGTCTCTTTTTCTCTGCAGTCCTCCTTTCTTCCTATAAGTTGAAGTGGTTGTATTGTGTGCCCAGCAATCTGTTCCGTGTATTTGGTTGTGCTCCTGGAAGCACGGAGGCGACCAGTTTAGAAGCCAGCAAGAACCCAATGAGGTATATGCCCTACATATGTCTAGAGTACAGAATACTTTACACTTTGTAATTTTAGGAAATTTGCAGTCTAACATTTACCTTGGAATGCCTAGGAAACAAGGGCAGACTCCATCAAGGTCTTCCCGTTCACTGACCAGCATTACTCGTGTGGTCAGGCGAGGTCATTGCTTCTCCCCTTCTCTAAAAAACTCTAGTTCATCACTGCTTGGCCTGTTAATTATAGAAGCCCTTCAAAATTTGTAATAAAAGAAGAGCATTTATGAATGTGACAGGAAGCGAGAGCCCTGGATCTGATGCTAATGGAAATTCCTTTGATTTCACCACAAAGTTACTGCACTTAGCATGGCACCCTACGGAGAATGCAATTGCTTGCGCTGCTGCAAACAGCCTGTACATGTATCATGCATAGAAATGGTTTAGCAACAAATGTTTTTGATGCGCTTGCATATCTTTTTTGAGGGGTTGCTAAAAGTAAAGGTCAGATCTCTTGGACCGTCTACCTGGTAAATCTGAAGCTTAAAAGGCGTGCCCGAGTATCATTTTGTCTGAAGCTGCTATCCCGAGTTCTTCTTAGAAGACTCGTGTCTTTGGACCCGGGTAACAGCTTTTAACCTCTCGTTCTCCCTGATCCATCAAGCCACGTGATTCCTTTTTGTTCGAGGTTTATTTCCTTGACGCTATTATGTTGAAATGAATGTCCTTTTGTGGGGGTGGTGGTTTCGGGAAGGGATTGTGCTTGTAGTTGGCCTACAATCAAAACATTTAAGGAGCATTCACATATCTGCTGCTAAGCTTAAGATGAATGTAGCCTTCACTGTTTTCTGTTACTCAAAATCTGGGATGGAGCTTGATTCCGAATACGTTAGTGCATTGATTTATTGATTTCTTAAAAGCCTGGCCAGTACTTATTTCTGTCTAGTTCTCTAATTTTTGTTACCTTTATGATAATTAAACTTGCCTGACCAATTCTTCTTGGTTCTGGGATTGCTGTAATATATTTGGATTCACTCACACTAGTTTCGGGTAAGCCTGGTTTCATTTGCTTATCTTTGGGTAATTTGTCTTGGTACCCCACAGTACTTGCTTGGTGGACCAAAGTTTTTATATGACGTGCCTGTGCTGTTTTTGTTAACCAAAATGTTAAATTCATATTACAAGAAAACAAAGACCCTATGTGCTGCTGGTGATCGCCCAGAAGATAATCCGGCGAGAGGATTGGACTGGTGATTAGGAATGGACAACTAAACAACTTCTATGATTTGGGATTTCATTCAATTGTTTCAATTGATAAGCATGCTGTCCACCTGAAAGTATATCTCCCAGTGAATGGAGGATGTGCACAAGCATGGAGTTGGAGTAAAAATGAGGGCATGGTAATGGTACCCTTGCATCTCGCCCTATGTTATGACAGCTATGCAAATGCCGGGCCCAACAATGACATTGGACTATTTGTAGGTCCTGTTTATAAATTAAAATGTGGCCCTAATTAGCATTGGACTGTTTGTAGGTCTTCTTCAAAAATTAAATGTGGCCGTAATTGAAACTATAAATCGTTAAACTACAAGTTATATAACAACAGATTGGTTCAGGGTGAAGCCTGTGTGGCATTACGGAGCGTTGTCGATGTGACAGTGTCAAAATCCCTCCCTAATCGACATTTTTCTCGTTCAAAAACTTTGTACATTTTGTTCAATTGGTTCAAGTTGTATTATGCTAATGGTTTATACATTTTTGCATTAATAGTATACAAATTTTGAACTTTTTTCTTCTCGTTTTTTCCCCTTCTAATTTTTCTAACGGTTATTTTTTCGTTCAAATTATTTGTTCCGTTAGTTCATGCATGTTTACAAATCTTTCATAAGTTTAAAATAATGCATGTACTAATAATATAAAATGTTGAAACTAATTGAACATTCAATTTGAACTAATAGTATAAATATTTTGAATCAACAATATTATAATAAAAGTGTTCTAATAATCATAACTATAGAAATATGAACTTTTTTTTTAATATTAGTTAAAAATTTGGGTATCATTAGTTTGAACATCGTGTTTTATTAGTTCAAACATGTACAAGTAAAAAGTGCATAAACATAACTACTAAATTAACAAAACAATACATCAACTAACTACATAAAATGTCATAGCTAATAGTATGTAATTTCGAATGAATTGAACTAAAATTCTGAATTGAGATAATAACTGTCACAGTTTTTCACATGGATATTACAAAAATATCACCGCGTCTTCCTTTTTAAAACTGATTTTCAAAAGAACAAAGTTACCTCGTACCTTTTAAAAATTGCAAAATTGCTACCACACATCTCCTCAATCATTAAATGACGTGGAAAAATGTAGATCATTGGATCAAATGAATCAACGGTCTATATTACTCTATAATGTCGCATTGTAACACCCCTCCTTACTTGGATTGTTCCCCTATAATAAATCGTCAAGTGTTAATATATAACTTATTCCAAAGTTATATAAATATAAATGTTATTACACATAGACAATAATATAACATCCCATAAGTTTTGACACAATGTATCATTTACAAAAAAAGTAGCATTCTTCTACTATTATTTGAAATAAAATCTTTAGTCAATTCGTCATAGTGAATCTGCTCCAAAAGGCCATTCTCAATTGTTATCATAACTATTATATGTAATTCTTTAACAACTTCAACTTTGAAAAACTTTTCTACAGAGGCAACAATGATGGAAATAGTCAACATAATTCTCATTAAAAAATCAATCGACATAGGTTTGCGTGTCAATGAATTATTGATTACACCAAATTTATATTTAAAACCATTTTTAATTTAAATTATTATCGAATAATTTGCACAATTTTTGCCCCAAAGTTTCCTTTTAAAATGAAATCCTATTTTAATTATGTTGTGATTTAAATTCAATTTTTAATAAACTAATTTATGGAATTAATATATTTTAGTTTTCAATGATTAGTTTTTATTGTTTTCAAAAAAACTCTAACAAATTCGATTGTTTTTATAAAATACGTGTATACCTATTTTATTCAATTATTTATAATAGTTATCTATCCACAAGTTTATTTATATTAAACTTTTTTTTTATTATTTTTAATAAAAATTATATTTAAAAAATTGTCCAAGTCAGATAATATCGTAAATTTGTACTAAATAAACCAATTAAAAAAGCTCCTACTAAACATCCTAATGCAGATTATTTTAAATATTATAATTCTAATAAACTCCGTCATATAATCCCTAATAAACTCTATTTAGATTAATCTTCTAAATAAACCCCATCTCTTACCAAATATAACTAAAAGTTGTATTTGGTAAGAGATGAAATGACAAATGATGAAAGTGTGAATGGTGATTGATGAAATTTTGAAGATGAATGATGAAATTGTGATTAGTATTTGAATATATTTGTAATAACTGAAAATTTTTAAACTCCGTTTAATACAGGACCAAACCGGATTCCGATCCGCATGCTTTTATTCTTTTAAATAAAATAAAAACGATATTAATTTCTATCATTTTATGTGACCTTAATTCACATAAAATGATAAGCTATGTAACCGTAAATAATTCCGTACATTTAATTTAAAACCGAAAAGCGGTTCCGTGCGGGTAACGATTTAATTATCACCTCATTTTAATTAGAAGAGCAGGCCCAAATATATGTTAGCCCAGTCCATAATCTAATTAACCTAAACCCTAATCACCTTCCTTAATCATGCTTAAGCCTAAACCTAATTCCTTCCCCTAATCTAATTTACGTTACCTAATTTCCGTCCGTAACAGCAGCCTCGCATCCCGTCTGTAGCAGCAGCCTAACCTCTCGCCACCTTTCGCAGCCGCCTCGCACCAGGAAGAGCTTCATCGTCGGCCGGCTGCTCAGAACCACCACCGGGCTTCCCACACGTGATTGCAACCGGCCGGACGGACGGACAACAGTATCGCCGTCACCGCTGAAGTCGAGCCTTCAGCCTTGCTGCAACCGTTGGAGTCGAGCCTTCAGCCTCGCCGTCACCACTGGAGTCGAGCCCTTCAGCCTCGCCGTCACCGTTGGAGTCGAGCCCTTCAGCCTCGCCGTCACCGCTGGAGTCGAGCCTTCAGCCTTGCTGCAACCGCTGGAGTCGAGCCTTCAGCCTCGCTGTCACCGCTGAAGTCGAACACCGGAACCCTGCTGCAGCCGCTGGATTTGTGCATAGGTGAGCAAGCTGTCTGTTCTTCTGCTCCTTTATTTCCTGCACGTATTAATGGGACCAGCCTCACTGCACCATCAGGTACCAACCACTGCTGCCATCCTCGAGTCCAGTCCGGCACGCAAGCCTCACCCTAGTCCGTTAGGGAGGCCGTTACGACTCCTAACTGCAGCCGAGTATGGGGTGAGTCTTCTACACTGTTGTTCCTCCTTAGTGTTGATTAAGAATTTCAGCAGTATAATGGATGTAATATAGACTGAGTTAGAAATTTGGGTTAGTAGAGAAGTGTATCTTGCCTTTGTTGGTAGCATGGTGAAGGGGTAGAGAGTAGGTAGGTTGTCTACTTGTATCTTATGTCTCTTGTTCTAAATAGGATCTGCAAGGTATAGTATGGAAGATAGGGGTGCTGTCCTAAAAATTAGATTCTTTTTAAGATCCAAAAGCAACCCAGAAATTTCAGATTTTGTGTGCTGAAACTAATGACTTTGAACCCGTTTTTGGATAGCTTAGCTTGATCATCCACCGTTGAATTTTTGATATATTGTAGATCGAAATATGAAGTTTACTGTGTTAAAATTTGGGAGAAAGTTAACGGTCGGATTAAAACTGACGAGGGCTCAAAGTAGGACAGTTGGGCTGTTTTTACAGCAGAAGAAAATTTGGCTAAGTATATAATTCTTGGATATTTTAACCAAGTTTAAGAATTTAGGTAAGAGTTATGGCTGGATAGTTTTGAGAGATCTTTGCTCTTATGAATAGCATGTATATCATAGATGACCAGGAGTTTTATTTCGGAATTTTTATTTTTTTTGTTCGAGCCTCGTATCTTAACCTAAAGTCGGACCTTAACGACTTTTTGTGAAAATCTAAAATTTTGTGTAACTATTATAAATCTTTACCAAACTTTTCTGTAAGAACTAGATTGTGGAAATGGGTTCCAAAGGAGAGTTTGAAACTAAGATATAGACAAATCCCGGAGTTTCGGAACCGGGGGTAAAATAGTCATTTTACCCTAAGAGGGCATTTTAGTAATTTTCTCTTGATGAGTTTGTGCATCTTAGAAGTTATAGACTTCTAAGATTATGGGATGTATTTTGATCCACGTGCCTTGTATGACAGGCGTATGAGTTTCTACGGTTGCAGACCGAGTTGAGATTGTGAGAGTTGTGGTTTGATTCAGGTAAGTCCATGCGACTTACTTAGCCAATTTCTGGATGTTAGTTGAATTATAATGGTGGTGTGTGCGATGTGTGTTTATAATAACAACTTGTTAGGACGACCGTTGTTATTATGTGTTAAGGCCCAAGTGTATGTATAACGGGCCGTGACATCACTGCCCAGCTCTGCCAGGAGACTGGGAGGTTCTCTATACCCAGACCATACAGGTACACGGTGAGATGCATCGGATCCACTCCTGATGGGTACACGGGGGCGGAGGCGAGGTTTGGGAATCCCTCGTGTCACAAAATAAGTATCATTAGAGTGAATGACTTAAACGAAGATAATAAATGGATTGTTTGAAAGCATGTTGAGTGTTTATCATTTTATGTGTGTGTGTGCTGTTATTATTCTTCTAATGTTTGGATAATTAGCTAATGGTTGTTTTGTTATGTTTTTAGATTTACTGCAGGTTAGAGCATCAGCTGAGTGATCCGGAAGTAGTGGTTAGCCGGGTCGCCGTACTCCTTAGGGTTGGGGTTGTTGGTTGTTGTGGTTTCTGTTGTTAAGACAATTGTTGTTTTTCCCTTGTTTAAGTTCTTTAGGCTGCTAGACCGAGTTGCATTCATTACCTTAAAAATACTATTTTATAAATTTCGGTTTTCCTTATTTGTGTCTTGTTGCAAGATCCTAGTAATATTGTTGTCAAACTGAGGTCGGGACCCATTGTGAGGTCCTAACCAGTAACGCTCCGAGTTCTGAGAATTCGGGGTGTTACAATATTTTTGTCTATTGATCTCAGATTCTACATTCGGGGTGGAACTACTTTCGACACCACAAGTCCACGAGGTTCATTAACAAAAAACACTACAAAAACACTATGCAACAAACACAAACCGTGTCAAACACTTTTTAGTAAACACTAGTGTTTTTAAAACACAATACACTACAAAACCACAAAACGCTTATAAAACACCCAAAACCACATACACTAGTGTTTACAAACTTTTTCAACAAACACAACCTATATTGTGAACTGGATGGAGTATATATTTAAAATTATGGTGCGAATTTATGGAGTAATTTGGGTCGTTGATAAACTTGATGTAATGATCTATATTAATCCATGTCATTTTTATTTTATAAGAGGCGTAGTGATAATTTTACAATCTTCAAAAGTATAGGGACAATTTTGTCCTTTTGAAAATTTGATTTAAAAGGATGGACACGTTGAAACTTTTGTAATTTTCATGAGAAAAATTGTAGCATTTACTATCTCGGTTCATAATTTTAGTTAAATTTGTTCAAAATTATATGCTATCATTTCTTATATTTTCTATAATTTGTTCATGTATTGTTTTGTTCTATTCATTAATTAGTTCTTATGCAAATTTTTACTTTTACCTGTTTGAGCTAATAAAACACAATGTTTGAACTAACAATAAAAAAATTTCGAACTAATGATACCCAAATTTCGAACTAATATTATAAATTTCACACTTTTATAGTTACTAGTTGCAGCCGCGCGCGCTTTGCGCGCGCGTCGTGATTTATTTTCGCTGTATATGTGTGGTGAGCAGAAGTTATAGTACAATAGAATAAATGTTGTGTAGAAGAAAGGTAGTAAATAAATAATTGTATAGAAGCGATAAATTGAAGTTACATATGATAGTTGTATGTCTCAGAATGCCGAAAAAGTATATTGACACATATTGTACATTATTTTTTCTCCTAAATACCTGAAAAGAAAAATTTAGTTAAAAACAAGATGGTTGTATGTTACACACGGAAAGAATGCAAACAGTGTAAAGTGTGCGTTGATAAACATCTTACAAGCCAACATTCAAATACTGCGGGCACAGTGAAAGTGAGATCCTTTACTGATGAGAAGAATCATAAACTTTGCCTGGACACTGCTCCAACCAGTGTTGGTAAACATCTTACAAGCCAAGATTCTGTGGCTGAAAGATTGAGTGGCCTGAGTTTGGATTGCTTGTTAGTCCCTAGAGATGAAGGCTTACAGCGTTATGATGATGCAAAGTTACAAGAACATATTGCTTCCGCAGTTGTTAACAGAGATGCAACATCCACTGATGGGCCTAGTACTTTAAGATCACATATGCAATCTTCATCAATAATAAATTTATCATCTGAGAAGGAAAACGATTTTGCTATCCATGGAGTATCAGATTCTATATTTCCTCAGACATCTTTGCCCATGTCAGCTCATTCATTTGACCTCTTGAAATATCTAAGGACTTCTTCACAACAACACAATGATGTTGCTCGTGTAATCAACCATAATAGTAATCCAGTTCTAAATAAGCATGAAGAAGAATACTCTGCTGCACTTATATCTCATCCACCTTTTATGCCTATTGGACCGGTGAAGGATGAAATGCAGCATGCTTCTGGTATTAGTAGTTGCAGTGTGCTTCCAGATGAATTGCACGGGACCAAATGGTTACTGCTAATGGAGCAGTCAACGTTGCCTTAAACCCTGGTACAGATGTGATGGAAAGTAACATTATTTCGGATATATTGTCGCTGCATATGGATGCATGGAATAATTCTTTAAAATCTCCGTGAGATTTCGGTTTGACCGGTTTGTACTGAAATTTAGTGATCTTTTCTTCCCATTTCGAAAAATACATTCTAAAATTTAATAAATTAATTTAGTCGTACATATGTGAATAATTTTTAGAAAAAATGAAATATAAAAAGCTAAAATCCAAACAAATTTGTTTATTTAAGACTCACTAAATATTTTCTGAATTATAGCAGACAACACAGCAGTGATCTTTTATTCAACTATAATATGCGTCCATTAATACCCTTGATTAAATAATTAGTATTACAACAAATAAAGATCAATTAATATGTATATATGAGCATGGATTAACAGATACGCAATCATCTAAAATAGATTATTAATGAATGTTATCTAAATACGAATTACTATAGTATCAATAAGAGTTTATTTGACTCTATTGTCATAATATTTTAAATTAAATTTGGTTTCATTATTCTATAATAATAATAATTTTTTGTTTCAACTAAATAATTTTTGAACATTTTTGCATAACATTAATACAAACGAGCACAAATAACTCCCATTTTAATAGTTAAAATCACGTGTTATCAAATTCAAACCTCCTTAAATCACTTGAGATTACAATTATCAGGGCTGATTTGAAACGCATCTCACTTTTATCATTCCATTTGATTTATTTTGTTGGTTATAGTTTATCTAAGATAAATTAGACCGGTGTTACAATTGCTTCATAAGAAACGTAAATATACAAGCTATCAAGGAGCGCAAACCCACAATAATACATGATAAACATTATAAGTGAATGACTGGTAAACTGAAACCCGAAAACCGAGTTACATAGCCAGTTAAAACTTGCAAATTATGGATGTATATGCGAGAATGTATCTGAATAAACACTCCTAACTCAGCACTTACAACCATTTGTTTGGCTATCTGCAATCTCCTTATTCTCCAAATCACCTTACATGATTCCTTGCTGAAACCCTCGACGATCCTCAAGGTTGGTAAACTTCACGAAGCTGAAGTCCTACGTTGGAAGCAGACTTGCCGAGTATCCTTTTCATCTCCTCAGATCTGTCTACTGCAATGTTGTAAGAGAAGAGCAACTCATGCAAAACGAGAACCAAACAGACACAAACTCAGAATTGCAGCATAGGCGATAGTGTAAAACGGTCAATATACAGGAATAAGAGATACAATGAAACAAAATGTACAGATTCGTTGAACAATTTCATGAACATGAATGACAGTATTTTCCTCCAATTCCACAAGATGGGGAGTATCATTCAGAAACATCAGGCAGTAAAAACTATGAGGATATTCAGTTATAAAAACCCTTCAATCCATCTGACAGTTTTAAAGTGACAATAACTTTGCCAAAAGAGATTATAGCAATGACAGATTATGTCATCAAGGTGAACATCGAGACAGGACGCCTTCATTCATCTAGTCCAACAATTGGCACAAATAGAGAAGCATATGTAGCTAATAACCACACTTAAATTAAGAATCAAGTACCTATAGATAGCATCTTCTGAAATTGAGTAGTGGCATCGAGTTGAGCAATAGTCAGTTTCCTTAGTTCCTGTAGGATGATTATTGCAGAAGCTAAAAAGGATGACACCAATGAATGATCCAATCATAGCAAAAAATGGCAGAAACATACTCAAATCTCATTGTTCTAAACTATATCAAGGCATTGTTCTAAACTCTCATTTTCAAGAGCTTTACCTAATCAATTTCATTTCCTGTATTCTTTTGTTGATTTTTAGTAAGAGAGATCTTTGGTCGCTTTAATTATTGTTGTACTTGTGAGTGTTTTGTCATCTACGTTACAAAGGTCCCATAATTACCTAAAAATCAGTAAAAAAAATGAAATAGTTCATTTGAACAGTGAGCACAAGAAAATGTATACCTACTAAGAGTATTTCTGACCTTTTGTGGACCATTTGATCGAACACTTCATACATCCAAAATAACATTTTATAGAACAAAAATACTTCTGATCTTCTTCTCGAAATAGTAATATCAAAAATTGAGACTTCAATTTATGTGTTGGAAGAGAAAGTGACAGAAGAAAAAGGGGATAGACATACCTGGAGAATGTAAGAAGAGGAAAATAGGCGGAATGACTCCTGAAGTCGAATGATGAGGATGCTTCAAGCGGGTTTGCTTTGAAAAGCAAGAGTAGTTCTGATCTCGAAACCTCAAACCAAAAAACATGGTATGAAAACAAAAAATTGAAAGGCCCGATTAGCTAGAGACAATAGGCGAATCTCGATATGAATCAATAACTGAGTTGTAGTCTGCAACAACTGAGTAGATAATCTCCATTTATACACAAGTAAGAGAATGGCATAACATATTGTTAACCCTAAAGTGACAAAAAATCTACAAAATCGGAGCAAAACAAAGAAGAAAAGGAAGAGGCTTACCGATTTCGAGTGCAAGACAGATCTGAGAAACGAATCTGGGGGCCGCAAATCTGCATTCGATGGTGTGAATGGAGTCCCATGAAAACCAACCTGCAAGAAGAAAACAACGAAGATAATCAGAAACTAAAAATGGAGCAAGAGACCAGCGGCTAAGAATGGTAGGGAAGAGGTGATAATACACGTTAAAGCAGAGGAAGGCAAAAAAAATGGCCATCAAAGCGGTGAAAGAGACCAACGGCAGCGGTAGGAAGCAACACGTTCTATTCATAAAGATGAGTCATCAATTAAGGGTACAAAGGGAATATATTAATTTTGAGCAGGGTTAAATTGGGATATGAACTATTCATAAGAGGGATTCATGCTTTTAGTATTGTAAGGATTTTGTTATAATACTTTTTAGTTCAAATTTTTTGTATTATTAGTTCAAATCGAGTGTCTATTAGTTTAAACAATTTATATTATTAGTTCATACATTATTTTAAACTTATGAATTAACTTCTTACCAAAACAATAGTACAATATAACTTGAGCTAATAGAACAAAATTTTGAATGAAATCTTTACTGTATTTAAAATGAGATTTCCCCTTATGAATAGCTAATTTCCGTTTTTACCCCTCCTGGCAATTTTTGACATCTGTCATGTGTGCTTCATCGTAACACCGCATCCTGAAACTCAATATATCGATATTTTCTACTACTCCTCTGGCCTCCGTCTTTGACGTCTTACCTTCTCTCTCGCTTACCTTTCTTATTCGTCGGCCGCTTATCACAGTGGTTTGATTTCATCCCCGTTAGGAACTTGGGGTTTCCCTTCCGATTCGCGTCGTCCTCCTATTTAGTTTTCTGTATTACTGTCTACTCTTTGTACCTCACACACCGATCTAATCTCCTCAATGTTAGGTTTCTTCTAGATTCCTGATTCACCAAAATATGCGGTTTTCCTGTCTCAATTTGAAGTCGGAGGCAAAATGGGTTGGAACCTCCCTCAGGAAGCGAAACCGAAACCTACAGATATGACAACCTTTAGGTTAGGATTTCTTTGATTGGATCTTGTGAAAGCTGAAAACTTTGCCTCCGGATTAACTTTATGTTGATATAAATTTTATATGCTGGTTGTTTTTAGTGAATATTTCTTAGTATTGGTCCCGCAACAACGAAAGGACATTGTCTGCTAGAAGATCTACAAAGTGAAAATTGAGTGTGCAAGAAAAGGAAGGAAATAATAAGGATGTTGAATGTCAAATCAAAGAGTTTTAACTGATTTGTGTTGAGGTACTTCTTTCATTTAGGATAAATTTGTAATCAGAATGAAGCCCACAATTCATTGAGTGTTCAACTCCAGATTTTTGAAAATTTTTCAACGAGCTATCTCATGGCCTTAATTTGAAAATTTCTCATTAATCAACCGTTTTGCTTGATAATTCTTGTTCTTCTTTTACTGGTTTTTTCTATACATGGTCCCATTGGTTCTGGCCCTTTGCTAATGTTCTTGTATCTTGCGTGTTTCTGCAACTTATGGTTATAATGTCTAGAATTTAGATTTGGCATCTCTTCTTTCAGGTTATGCTTCTGGAAGGTTATGCTTCTAGAAGCATGCATGGGTCATTCACGGGGATCCGAGGCACCATTCACTCCAGCTCAATGGGTTGAGTTAAGTACTTCACTACAAATGTGCATTGCGACTCAGAATTGCTCTTCACATATTGCATAAGTACTTCAATACATATGCTAAATTAGGAAGAACCTGGTGTGTTTTCTGTACCATTATATGTTCAGATTTGTTTTTCTACTTTGGTTATTTCTGCTAGATCCTCTATAAAAAGTTTGAATTAATTATGTTATTATTCGAATTGTAGACGGATACAACCTGTGTGTGTATTATATTGACAACTGTATATAGATCAGTTAATGATTTTCTGTTATGTACTCACTCCCAATTTAACCAAAAACCAGTTAATGATTTTCTGCTATGTACTCACTCTCAATTTAACCAACAACGACAATGTGTGATGTGGGTCTAATTTAAGGATTGTAGGCAGTTATCGCTTTCGTTTTTTAAGTTGTGGCATTACATAAAAATGTGTGATACGTTTTTGTAAACTTCTTTCGCTTCCGCTTCTTAAACATCTTGTCACCGCTTGCGATTTCACTTTTGACGCTTGTATACAAATATATTTATGTAGTACCTTGTATTGATAGCACATTTGGACAACTCTAATCTGAATTATATTCACATCACATACGACACAAAACAAATTCACGACAGTGTACAAAAAAAGTTAAGCGAAAAAGGTGTCAGTTAGAAAAAAAAAAATTTAAAAGAATACCCGTGTCACAACGTTCCGTAATTTCACAACAAAACCTATACCCTTAAAATTAATATTTATTTAAATTTCAACTGCATACTAATTGAATTATCGGGGAATATATTTTTCTTAAAAAAAGAAATAGTGAAAGGTACGTATAC
This sequence comes from Fagopyrum homotropicum, assembly GCA_033239125.1. Classification (NCBI taxonomy): domain Eukaryota; kingdom Viridiplantae; phylum Streptophyta; class Magnoliopsida; order Caryophyllales; family Polygonaceae; genus Fagopyrum; species Fagopyrum homotropicum. Next base: position 144,017,434 of record BSWB01000004.1, read on the forward strand.
TAGTTTGAATGTTGTGCAGTGATTATGAGGGATAACAAACATAACTGATTTAGGCGAAATGCACCTACTATATAACATCAACTCAACACACAATCACAATAATCTTATCTTCATCAATAACTTCCGTACGTCTCACTTCTAAATACAATACAATACAATGCCTCTCATTTTGATGGCATCACCATTGATGTTAAGCCTCCACCCTTACAAAGCCGCACATTTAAAAAACCTCAACATAAATACAAGACCAAGATTCCGTCCTGCTTACGTGGTCGGGACAATGTCGGATTCATCTTACGTCCGAGTCCTGGACACCACCCTACGCGACGGCGAGCAAACTCTAGGAGTCAACTTCACACTGGACCAAAAACTCGACGTGGCCTGCCAGCTGGCTCGACTCGGAGTCGACATTATCGAGGCGGGGTTCCCGGCCACGTCACCTGAAGCAATTGAGGTTGTGAAGAGTATAGCCGACGCCGTAGGAGAGAAGACCAACGGCGCCCACGTTCCGGTGATCAACGTGCTCTCGAGGTGTCTTAAGAAGGACATCGATGCGTCTTGGGAGGCGTTGAGGCTGGCGGATCACCCGCGGGTGACGTTGTTCATTGCAACTAGCGAGATTCATATGAAATACAAGCTTAAGAAAACCAAGGCGCAGGTGCTTGCGCAGGTTAAGGAGGCTTTGGTGTATGCTAAAAGTCTTGGATTTCATGACATCGCCTTTGCCTCCGAAGACGCTTCAAGGTAACCGCTTCTAACTAATAGGTTTAGAAATACAATTTATGATTACAAAAAGCTAAATACACGAGTTAATTTTATTAACGAAAAAAAATAAAAGCTCTCTTTAACCAAAAAAAAAAAAAAAAGGTAACACTCAACTATAAAAAAAAAAAAAAAGGCAAAAATCAGAAAAAGGTGTTTGTGCACCAACGCCCTAAAAAAGTAAAACGTTGGCGCCCAAATTTTTTTAAAAACAAACAAGGGACGTCAACATAAAACGTTCATACTCGATATCATGTGAAATCAATATTATGTACATAACACATGCCTATGTTTATTAAAGGTTCATTTGAAATCACTAACAATCTTTTAGAAAATAAAAATCAATCAAAAAAATCACGTATGTTTGTATACGAACTAAAGTAAAATGTTATAATTCTTTTAAAACATTTCATTTTCTTCTCATAACCGTTTCCATTCTACCATCTATCCAAACGGACACTAACACTATCAAACATGAAATAACACGTCACCAGGTCGGACAAAGAGTTCTTGTATGTATTGTTTGAAGAAGCCATCAAGGGAGGCGCAACAACATTAGTCTTGGCGGACACGGTTGGCTACATGATTCCCGACGAATGGGCCCAACTAATGACGGACGTGAGGAATAACGTAAGAGGAATAGAAAACGTTGTTATTTCAACACATTGTCACGATGATCTTGGTCTTGCCACTGCAAACACTCTAGCCGTAAGTATTCTTTCGTTTAACATTTGACAAGGGGCATTTTATATTCATTATAGTAGTTACTATAATAAATGAGTTTAATCCTCTACGTAAATAAACTAAAATAATCATTATCTAGTTATTAATATAGTGTTGATTTGTTAGACAACGGAATCATCAGGATCTTTATGTATTGTTGACGTAATACGACCAACATAAAGATATATTGAAATCAAGTGAACTATAATTGTAATAGCCACGTACGATTTGGTAGACGTACAACGGACTAATGATTAAAGGATCGGATTTGACAGGCCATTGGTGCAGGCGCAAGGCAAGTGGAAGTGACGATCAACGGCTTAGGAGAAAGGGCTGGAAATGCTCCTTTGGAAGAGGTACCTACGTCATCTCGACTCAACAAATCTTATACTATAATATTGAATAAAATAAATAATTTGTTAAAATTAGACAGAGACCAGAGTTGGTGTTACATTCTAAAATCAATGAACCAAAAAAAATAGTTATCGATCTTATATATTAGGTTTAAAAATATTTTAAGGTAATATTAAGGTTAAGATTTCAGGCTGAATAGAGGTAGACTAACCACTTTGATATCATGTTAAAGTCGGACATAGACCAATTGTAAAGCAAAGAATCGTGTGCATATGAATGCAAATGCGCGTTACACTCAATCCTAGTACATAAGTCCAAAGAGGTACACCGCCCTATATATCAGATTGATAGATTTTGGTGGAACAGGCCACACAAATGGTGGAGGTATAAAGATAATTCATCTAAATAGAATTAATGATATCCTTCAATACACCCCCGAGTCAAAGCATACTTAGACGGACGACGTTGAACACTCTGGAACATTTTATTAACAACAAACATATAACACATCTCAATCAACAACGAGTACATTAGTAGAGCGGTGACACCACCATTAGATCGACATAACCACTTGTAAATCGGTGACATCAATAGATTGATAGGACCACTAGTAAATCGGTGGCAATGGTTGATTTAGACGATGATAGGTTGCCGGCATGCCTTAAGGCCAGCTAGCCCAATCGAACGAACTATTATTGTCCATGCCCGCATTTAGTGTCGTAAGGTCGACAAACCCAATAAGTCAAGATACGAGAGATCGAACGACTCTGATACCATAATAGATTTTGGTGGAGAAGATCACACAAATGGTGGAGGTAGAACCATCCGTTTTTTGATAATATAATAAACCTATATATATATATATATATATATATATATAGAAATTACAAGAGAATTAAAAAAAACTAATAAAATTTACGAGAATAAAATCAAATTTAAACTAATCTAATATATAAAGATAATTTATTTCATATAGTATACCCGTAATATGATTTGTAACTTGTAGGTAGTAATGGCACTCAAATGTCGTGGCAACGATATAAGAGGAGGACCTTATACAGGGATAAATACCAAACTATTAGCACCCACAAGTGAGATGGTACGTACGTACATACATTTTGCAAATTTATTTTTTTTAAAAGTATAATTTGTTATAGATATACTATTGTGTCGTGAATTGAAGGTTGAGAAGTATAGCGGATTGGGTTTACAACCAAATAAAGCAATAGTTGGAGCAAATGCCTTTGCTCATGCAGCTGGAATCCATCAGGTTTGCAATTACAATATTTTACCATTGATTTGCCGACCCATTTGGGAACATCGAATCTCAACACTAATTATTCTGACGATTATAAACTTCGTGTTTTCATTCGAAAGGATGGAGTACTTAAACATAGAGAGACCTACGAAATATTATCACCCGACGACATCGGTAGGTTTAGGTCCAAAGATCTCGGTATTGCCCTCGGGAAACACAGGTTTGCCTACTCTCTCTTTTTATTAACCTTTTCAAATTCAACGAGTAGATTCATCGTTTTTTATATGGTTTTGATGTGTTCTTTTCTGATTTGTACTTTCATAGTCGGGTATCCCTTGAGTATATTTCCTTTTATTACATTGCTCAATTATTTATCAACATCTCGTAGATGAATAAATTAAGAGAATTAAAATTGTAGAAATTAAAAGGAAAAAAATAATTCTCTTAATCTCATTTGGTATTAAAATGAATGAGATAAAAGATATTAAATTACGAAGATTAAGAAAATTAGTTTATCAGAATTGTATAATCCTATTCAATTTGGTTATAAGAATTATAAGTCTAAATCTCTTTTTTTTTTTTTTTACCCTGCTTTCTTTTTCTTCTATAAAAAAAATATAACACATACTTTTTCAAAATTTTATCCACAATCATATTTATTTTACCAATCACTTATTTATGTCCTTTTCATACTCATCGTTTAAACAATTTTATCTGTTTAATTCTTAATCTCAATAATTATCATCATTTTCAACTTTATCTACGTAATTTTAAGTTATCAAACGAACCCTTGTCTCAATCAAATAACTTTGAAAGAGGAAAAATAATTTTGGTTAATGTAAAAACAACTAATATGAGCTAGCTTACGACACCGTTTCACCATGTGTGTGAAAAAATTGAATTAATTATTTTGATATTGTAATTTGGTGCTCTAACTATTAATATATTTTGCCGTGGATAGTGGACGTCACGGATTACAATCTCGGCTTCAACAGGTGAATTCCTCGCCATGTCCTTTATATTTGCTTAAATAATGATCATAATTATATCAAATTCTTCCTATAATACTCTTAATGTGTTATGTACGTGGACAGCTTGGTTACAACTTAGACAACAAAAAGCTCGATAGCATATTTATGCATTTCCAAGCAATGACCGTAAATAAAAAGGTTTCACGTTATATATTTTCTTATTATTTTGTATCTAACCTTTGTTATTTTTTTAATCTAATTTTGTTTTTGTGCTTCTTTTTTTTTTTTTTTTTTAATGTTGCAGTATTTTTCAGATGAAGATATCAAGATATTGGTGACCCAAACAATTTAAATTGCAATTTATATTTGTCAATAAATAAATTGTGTGTTGAAGAAATATGTATGAGATTCAAATTGATCGACTCCGGTTGCTAGTAAGCCTTTGATGTATCCATTTATATTATTTTGTAAACTTCTCTTCGATACTTAATTGTCCGGCGAATTTTCTTTTTTGTGCACCTATTTTATTGAATTACTAGTATAATTTTCGTGTTTTGTACGAATATTTTTTAAAAAAAACAAACAACTATAATTAAAATTTTTGCATATTTCTTTGGTTCGTTATAAATGTATTAAATTGTTGTTTCGGTAATTTAAATATTAAGTTAAAAAAAAATCTCTCAAATCGGTTATATTAGGAAAGGAAAATAAGACTACATGAGAACAATTTATTTTTTTTATCAAAATTAAAATGCATTTAAAAAGTAAAAATATCAATAAGTTAGAATTGCTTTTATGAAATAACAATATTTTATTTGATCTTAATTTATATGATAAAAACAATCAAATTTTAATTAATGAAAGGGATATAATTAGATATTACAAGAGATATAACAAATAATAAAATGTAAAATTATGAGAAAAAGACACATGTCATCCAATGTATAAGAGAAAGACGCGTGACTTCAAGGTATTTTGCTTTAATATAGTGTATACATAGATATACATTAGCTAGACGATAAATTATTTAATATATTATTTATCACACGATATATCGCTATTTTGTAAATTGTGGTTGAACCATAAGTACATGGTAAATATGAATGTGCAATTGTGTCTTATTCCATGTATCATATGTACGCGCGCGCGCGTGTCTATATATATATATATATATTACTATACTATATTTTTAGCTTTTGAGGGGCATTAAATAATTCATATTAACGTTTTATTTTGTCACATACTATCAAATTAACTCTTATCATTAATTCTCTCAATTTTCTTCGTTTTTTTAGCTTTTGGGATACATTGATTGATTTTTATTAAAATCCTATATTTTTAGCTTTTGAGGAGCATTAAATGATTCATATTTTTGCCTTATTTTCCCACATACTATCCAATTAACCCTTTCAATTTTCTTTGTTTTTGCACTTCCTTTTGTTATCTTCACAAAAAATTGTATTTTATTAAAGTATACACTTTGTGTATTGGTAAATGTATAACCTATTAATATTAAATATATACATAATTATATATTTAATCCACTTTTTTATTTGAAGTTTATGATAAAAAAAAAACTTTTGAAATTCTATATTTTTAATTTTTGAGGACATTGAATGATTTTTATTAAAATCCTATATTTTCAACTGTTGAAGAACAAACGACCTTTCACATTGTAAACATTTAATGATTCGTATTAAATATTTTTCATAATAACATGTAATTAACTTCTCAAAATTACTAATTATTTTAATTTGAGAGTTACAGATAACTCTTCCAAAACAACCAACTTATGGTATACCTCTAATCAACTTCTCAAATCACTAATTGATTCATATTAATATCTTATATTTTATCAAACCAAATATTATTTCTCACTTATTTTTATTTTTGGAACTCCTATGAATTGTAACTCCTACCATTAATTTCCTATTTAACTTTCAACTTAACTCCTACCATTAACTACAATTGATTCCAAATTCTTACACCTCCAAAATACAATATATTATTGCATTTTCTCTTTGTCTATCCATTCAACAAATCTTACTAACCCATAATTTCATTTTCAGTGTTGAAAAATTGTTGGAGAGTTTGATAAAACTCGTCAATGACACACAAATTAGTTTTGGGGCTTAATCTTTAACTATCTCTCATTTTGACTCAACTACAAATTCTTGTTTGATAATTTTTTTCATCTTAATATGCAGAGCTAGAGAAATTGAACTAAGGAACAAACACGTAGTTGTTGACTCTGAGGATATTGACATGGTTGTATACGAGTAAGTTCTTTATTTGATAGTAAGCTATTGTTTCTTTGTTTTGTAGCAATATAGTATTACATATCAAATTCTTACCTTAGGGATATCAAGAACAACATTATCATGAAGAAGCTTGAATTGTCTTTTCTTTTCGTCTCTTTAATTTTATATTGTGTTTATTTTCAGGTTTGAGCATAGAAGGACTAACTTGCAAATAAATTCCACCTAGACTATTGTCATGTGGTCAAAGTTGATAAGATATACATGTTATGAGGAAGAAGACAATTATTTTATGAGGAAGAAGACAATTATATGATATTGTAGTACAAGATGGTGAAAGTTTGGATTCAACTCAAGCATGGATTGTCTTTTCGTTTCGCCTCTTTAATTTTATATGATATTTCGTATATGGTTTGAAACTTGGCAGTGATGAAACTAAAGATCAGTGTAGAGAATATTTAGGTTTGAAATTTTATATTACACAAATTATTACTTCCTTTTAATTAGGATAGTCGATTTTTTATTTTCTAAAATTTATTAGCGGGTGAGAGTTTATATTTTTATATGAGAAAAATAATTTTGAGCTATAAATGTAATAGGATGTCCTTATATTTTTTCCCCCTATCGCTTATCTTTGTATAACTTTAAATATTTTAAAGTTATTAACTATCTTGTTATATTGTATTTTTAGTTTTCAGCACTTCTTTGTCTTATATTAAACTATTTAACTATTGTCTCTAATCTTACTATCCTATTTTTAAACTTTTTGAAGATTAACCTAAAGTAACAACTTATGTATAATTAGTCATTAGGTGTACAATCACATTGAAGATTAACTCCTATAAAATAAGTCTAATTAGCCATTAAGTGTCCAGTCACATTGCTTCCGCGCGCTTCGCGCGCGGCCATGTCACTAGTATATATATATATAAAAGAGAGAGAGAGAGAGAGTGTGTGAGAGAGAGAGAGAGGGGGAGGGTAAATATATAGTTTCCATAGAGAGTACAAATGAAGAGATTGTAGGGATCTGCATGTACATAGAAAAAATATTCTAACGGTAATATTCTCCCATAAGTTGACACATGGTTGTTCCAAATTCCCAACTTGCGTGGAAGATGATGAAACGATTGATGACTTAATGCATTGGTGAAGGTATCTGCTAGTTGGTTGATGGAGCGAATGTGAGGAGTTTTGATGGCACCATTTTGTACTTGATCCCGGATAATATGATAATCCACCTCAATATGTTTGACGCGCTCGTGAAAAATCATATGAACGACGTTATATAAAGCGGATTGATTATCGCACCATAGGTTGACAACGATGTGATGTAGGAGCATATTCGGACCTAGCTCGATTCAAAACCATGATGATGGAAGCTAGGAGGCAAGGAGTGAAGATCACTCTAAGGATGAGAAAATGAAGAATTAAGATCACTAAAGACCAAAGAGAAATGAAGAACATTTCAAGAAAAGAAATAAAGACCATTTATAGAAAATAGAAAGCATCAAGAGTAGAAATGTCCAAGACTCGAGTCAAATCAATCCAGTCAAACTCGACAAATATAAGCATTTATATGGACATCCAAAGGGCCAAATTTTGTGGTTGAAATAGATCTACTTGGATCTTATTTTCCAGCCCATGATTAACACTTTTTATGAAATGGGCTTTTATTATTTTTCAACCCAAGTTCTAGTTTATGTTATTGTAATTTTTTTAAGTAATCTATAATATATATATATATATATATATATATATATATATATATATATATATATATATATATATATCCTTACTATACTAAATGTGGGAGTTTCCCAAATGAATAGGGGAATTCCCACATTGCCCTTACCGTCTGTTATTTTTTTTGCCTTATTTATTTTCGTAAATTCCTTTTTTACCCTTATTTTGATGACTCACCTTTCCTCACTTCACGTGTCTTCTTCTCGAAGCCCCGTTGTGGCTTCTTCTCGAAGCCCCCTTGTGACTTTTTCTGAAAGCAGCGTTTTTTATATTATGTCGGTTCTTATGTTTCTTCTCCATCTCTATCAAACACTTTCTCTACTCTCCCCCAAATTTTCTCAATCCGGATCTCTGAATTGGGAATCGGAGGCTTCTCCTCCCGCCTCTTTCAATGTCGTATGCGGTGTCCCTTACACTGCTCGACCTATCGCCACCGTCGTCTCCATCAGGCGCGACATTCCGTTGCTCATGCGTCGTAAGGAGGTCAAGACTTTTGATGTCGTGTGCAGCCAAGATATCCATTCTGTAGGTAAGCTCCTCTCTTTGTGATGCCCAGATATTTGGTTGAACAAGTAGAAGCGTCTCTTTTGTTTTTTCTTCATTCTTTAATCTCTTATTTCATCAATTAAAGTGAAGCTGATGGATCTGTTGATTCTTGAGCTTGAAGGTGATTGTTTGAGTGCGTTTGCCGAAGCCAGGAGCCCCAGATCTCAACGTTCAACACTTCTTTTAGGGGTTTCGCGATCCGCACCCGCAACTTAAGGTCGTTTAGTGTTTTGAGATTTTAGATTCCTTGCAGATTTGTGTTCACAATAGATTTGGTTGTATTGATTGTAATATTCTTTTTTTGTTCCTTTACTTTTTGCAGGCAATGAGTTTAGTTATTGATGCTTGATTGATCAATACTAGAAGACATGTCCGCATCTTTTGATCGAATTGCTAGGCCATGTGAGTGCTCATTTAATTTTACCCCTTTCTCTTTGTAATGATTTGGAATTTTTTGAGTTGAGAATTTAGGGCTTGTCACATCATGCTGAATTCCCCCTTCTCTATGTCGGGGGAACAAGGATTTTTACTTGAGTTTTTTAAACCAAATTATTTTCTGTTACATTGAGCAAAAATTGCATTGTCTTTTTGGTTTCAACTTCCCAAATGTCGTATATGAACTCGCACATTAGGTTTTCTTGACCAATAGGTCTTATCTTGATGGGGGAGATAAATAGTCTATGAATTGATTGGCTCCTATCTTTTTTTTTCTTTTCACTTTCACCTCCCGAGGCTTTCTTTGGAGTGGTCGAGTACCTGAGTTTTTAACCAATGAAACAACTAACAAGCTGTCACTAGCAAGAACCTTGGGAGGGCATGCATAGGTAGTTGAGAGCATTATTAGGTTAACTAATGCTAATTTGATTGATAAATGAATTTGAAATTCACTATTCCAATGAATGTAATTGCATTCCGTGGCATATTATGCAACCTTTCGTAAGTATACCAAGCATAATCAATGGCTTTTGCTTTTATACCTTCATTATTCGTCGATCGCTGCAGCTTGCCGATGGTTCATTCTCCTCTTTTTCTTTTAATTTCATGTCATTTCTCAGTTTCTGATGATTTTCTTGTTAACATTTCCAGGTTTACTTTATGCATGTCTTAAAATAATTATGGAATGCTTCGTGGTCTCAGCTAGCTAATCGGTTTAATTGTAAATTTCATCTTACATATACCATTTTGCATGTTTTCTCCTTGAGTTGGTTATCTTCGTGTCTTTGCTCAAAATTGTACAAATATTTTGAAAATTCCTCCTCTTTCCTCTTCTTGGAATTTCACCATAAAGGCCCACTTTTCTGCTTTTGTTTCAATTCTCTCTCTTAGATTTGCGACCCAAAATTTCAAACTAGAGGAGGAATTGTGGGTTTCTCTCGGTTGATTATTGATCTTTCCTTTTTACCTATAGTTTGTGTGAAGGAAGTGGTCGAGGTTGCGGAAGATCAAGCTTTCAAAATCCTTCCATGGGTTCCTTGCAAATTTAAACCTATTTTTGGCTGTTTGTGGGTGTGGAAGGAAGGAGTAATGGATGAGAGTAATAAAATTAATCTCAATGAATGCAAGGTTTGAAATTTATTCAACCTTTCTATCTCTCTCTCTCTCTTCCCCACAAAGGCCCCATTACTTCTTGGAAAGATAATTGGGTGAGTTGGTTAAGTAGGTACATAACGTATTTTTGTGTAAATAGTAGGTATGTTTTGTAATGTGTAGACAAAGTAGGCACTTAAAATTATGTAAAAAAATATTAATTAGAAAACAATAACAGATATTACCTAATTTGGAGATATTCTCTCTCCTATATTAAATAAAAGATTCCTAATTAATGATGTAAACGGATTTGCTGATATGTTAAAATAGGAAATAGTAATTAAAATTTTCCTAGAATCTCTCCTTATATTCTCTCTCCTCTTAATTATAATATATAAATAAAAGATTGTGTAAAAGGTAAGATTCGAACTCTAGACGAGTTACCCCTCCCTCCCACCCTTATACCAATTAGACTAATTAAACTTTGTATATTCTTTTGATGATACACAATATTAATACACAATTTCAATTACACAATAGTGATACATAATTTCAAATACATAATGTTAATAAATGAAAGACTTGTGTAACAAAAAACCTTGTGTACGAAATACTCGAGCATACACAATTTCAATTACACAATAGTGATACATAATTTCAAATACATAATGTTAACAAATAAAAGACTTGTGTAACCAAAAACCTTGTGTACGAAATACTCGAGAGATACAAAATGACTCGAATATACATAATGTACCTACATATTATTCAGGAATAAAATTCAGTGAAAGGTATTTCGTACACAAGGTTTTGGTTACACAAGTCTTTTATTTATTAATATTGTGTATTTGAAATTATGTATAAATATTGTGTAATTGAAATTGTGTATTAATATTATGTAATTGAAATTGTGTATTAATATTGTGTATCATCAAAATAATACACAAAGTTTAATTAGTCTAACTGGTATAAGGGCGGGAGGTAGGGTCAACTCGTCCAGAGTTCGAATCCTATCTTCTACACAATCTTTTACTTATTATAATTAATAGGAAAAATAAGAATATTTAGTTACCCGATATAACAAATTATAAAATTTAATTGATTATTAATAGGAGAGAGAAGAATCTTCAAATCTTTCCTCTTTTAATGATTTTCCAACTCATTTATCTTTATTTTTTATTGTTAAAATTAGGGTGCCTAGTTTGTATCTAATATACAAAAAATACCTTCTTTCACCAATCTTCTCAAGATAATTTTGGTTTGTTTTTTCACTTTTTTTTGTCTCAGTAAGAAGGTTAATGTGAAAGATTAGTGCTTGCATTTTCTATTCCAATTTGACAGTAATAGTACCAATAAAAACAATCCTTGTCTCTAATGTGTAAACCTCTCAAGCTTTCTACTTTTGTGCAGAGGATTGTACCATTAAACACATTCATCATCATCTCCAACTTCAAGCTAGCTTACAATCTTCTCCGTCGCCCGGATGGTACATTCAACAAAGACTTGGCTGAGTTTCTAGAAAGAAAGGTCCCTGCAAACACAAACCCTGTTAATGACGTTTACTCTTTCGACATAATCGACACATCCTCCAATCTTCTAAACCGGATCTACCGCCCCGCCCCCGATAACGAATCCCAGTTGGGTCTAATAGAGCTTGACTTTTTTCTCATCCAAACTGCTTGTTCTGATCTGATTCATTATATTTTTGCTTTGGTTAAGGGTTCATCTTGCATACCCTACTTTTTAGCTATATGTTCCTTGTAAGTTGATATAAATCTATACTTCGTCCTGTGAACTCTGGTGAAGGTAGGAGTTGGTCCTCCCGAGGGAGTTATTCAATATGGCCGCATGCTTTAGTTGCCCTCTAAAGAGTGAGTTTACTTTGTTGCATTACTAGGATTCATGCAGGATGGACTTTTTTTTATATAGTCTAGACATCATGTTTGTGATTCTTTTTTCCCACATTTTTCTTTGTAACTTGAGATCACTACCTTGATGAATGAGTTTTAAATATCTGATCCGGGTAGTTTATGCTGGGAAACCGACCGTCCAGATTCAGATCGTGATTTTTATGTCATTTGTTATCTTTGTTGCTAAAAAATCATTGTTGTTGATCTTGATCATCCATGTATGCGATATATAAACATTAGTACTAATTAAAGATGAGCATTCTTTGAACTTGGATCATAGATGAGGTCGGCTAACTTATCCGACCCGATCTAGGTAATGTGTTAGATGTTTATGTCTACTATGTTTGGATTTAAATTTTGATTTGTAGGAATATTTCAATTATTTATCAGATATATGAGATTGCTTACCCTTAATCGCTCATTTATTTTTTTCTCTTTTTTACAGGTTCATCTCTGCCTCTTATGCACTCCACCGTCCATGCGCTCCTCCACCTCCCGCTGTACGCCTTTCTCTCACCACTTCGCTTCACCAGTCTGTCATCCTCCGCCAGTCCGCCTCACTGCACCAGTCTGCCTCTCTCTCTCATTGCGTCTCTCGCCATAGCTCACCACCCAGACATCCACCGACTTTTCTTGCAAGTCTCAGCACGTGTCAAAGAGGCTAGAGTTGGAATGGGCACTTGGTGAAATAAGAATTTCTATTTTCTAGGAGTTATTTGTGAAAATCGAAGATTGGTGTTATATGTTCGACTGATGAAAGTGTTGGGCTGATGGTTTCATGCACAACAAACAGAGACTGGTGATTATGATGAAACTTAATTGGTCTAATGTTAATGTGCTTCAAGGTTTCAATAAGCTAATCTTGATTATAATCTAATTATGATGGAACTTAATTGGTCTAATATTAATGTCCTTCAAGGTTTCAATAAGCTAATCTGGATTATAATTTGATAAAATTCTTAGGGAGTGTTCGATCATGGATAAAATTCTTTAGGGTGTTCGATCATGGATAATATTCACATTTTTAGATTTTCCTACACTTATTGGATTTTCGGAAGAAATTCTCGCAAAACTTGAAGTAAGTGTACAAACTCATTTTTATACTTTACTGTTATGTCGTTTTATTTTGTCGGAATTATAGAATTTGCAATGTTAGAATAGAGAATCGAAATTATAGAATTTGCAATGTTAGAATAGAAAATCGAAATTATAGAAATAGCAATGTTAGAATAGAGAATCGAAATCATAGAATTAGCAATTTTAGAATAGAGAATCGGAATTATAGAATTAGCAATGCAAGAATAGAGAATCGGAATTATAGAATTAGCAATGTTAGAATAGAGAATCGAAATCATAGAATTAACAATGCAAGAATAGAAATCGGAATTATAGAATTAGCAATGCAAGAATAGAGAATCGGAATTATAGAATTAGCAATGTTAGAATAGAGAATCGAAATCATAGAATTAGCAATGCAAGAATAAAATGATGTGTATTTTTAAAACAATACTCTATGTTATTTTTATTTAGGATCTTATGGATTACTCTCGTGCTCTCGGTACCAATTATTCGTCAAAATTTGAGCTTCATGGATATTTTGCGGATAGAGAGAACTTATTGGGATGGGCTCGGTATGTGGCCAACGCTATGAATATGGTGTTGGTCATTAAAAAATCATGGTTGGATAGAAGGGGTTTTCGTATCCTACAATTGGGTTGTGATAGACACGGAGGACCGAGAAAAGAAAAAGACGTAGATCCCGATCATGTTCCAAGTTCTAGATGGAAAAAAAACTCGAAGAAGTGTATGTGTTTGTTTGAGCTTGTAGGAACCCAAATTGAAGAGGAAAAGTGGACGGTGAGGGTTGTATGTGGAATCCACAACCATATCATTCCTTCGGTGTTAAGAGGTCATGCATATGTTGGACGTATGACTCCGAAGCAGAGCCGAAAGGTGGAGCGTGAATTGAATTCTGGCTTAAAACCGAGACATATATTAAAATCCGTACAATTAGAGGATCCCGACAATGTCACCTCCATCCGTCAAGTTTATAACACCGGTTTGAAGATTAGAATGGAACAAGCCGAAGGAAGATCTCCATTACAACAAGCACTTCACACGTTGACGGAACGTGGATACTATATAAACACTTGGAGAAGTCAAGATTCCGATGAAGTGATTGATTTCTTTATCTCACATCCCGACTCGAGGCATTTGCTCAACATGTTTTCCTATGTTATTGTGATGGACTCGACATATAAGACCAACAAGTAAGCTTCAATTCAAGCCACATTTATACTTTATTTCATACACTCATTCTTATTTTCCTTAGAAATTGTAACTCAGTCGTTATTTCGTATTACTTTTAGGTACAATATGCCATTGTTGGAGATCGTAGGCATCACTAGCACCAAGAAGACATTCGCAATTGCTTTTGTGTTCATGGCACAGGAGAATAGAGATCATTACGAGTGGGCTTTGAGGAGGGTCCGGCATTTGTTGTACGGAAAGACGCCGGAGGTGATTGCCACTGATCGTGAGCTTGGTCTTATAAGCGCCTTGGGTGTAGTATTTCCCGAGGTGAAGCATATATTGTGCATGTTTCACATAAAGTGCAATATAGTTAACAGAGCGGCACTTGTTTTGCGCAATAAGGAAGCGGAAGCACTCTTCATATCCCATTGTCATGCCTTGTTCGAGTCAAGATCCCCTGGAAGCTACCAACGCCGTTTGTTGGAAATGAGAGACTATTGGCAATCATCTCCGAGGTTAATGACCTATCTAGAGACGACTTGGCTTGACCCGTACAAGGAGGCAATCGTTCGAGCATGGACTGACCTACATCATCATTTCGGCACACGAACGACAAATGCGTAAGTTATTTAAACATTCACTACATTGTTAAACATTTCTTCGTTTATTGTAATAAACTTTTCTTCTTAGGTGTGAGTCCGCGCACAAGTTGTTGAAGCAAACACTAGATTCTAGCGTTGGAGGATTTCAGCTGGTTTGTGATAGCATACATTTGATGGTCACGGACCAAGTCCAAAAGCTGCAAGCTTCTCTAGAGATGTCACGGGAGAGGATTCCACGAGAGGTTAGTATACCGATAGTTTAATTGATGAAAATAATGTTAAATATTTATTTGATATGTAATAAACCTTTTTTTGCAGGTACGTATACCGATATTTGACTTGCTCCGTGACTACGTAACGAATGAGTGTTTCACGCTCTTGTGGAATAATTACACCAAGGCTCGACATACAAGAGATGATGAAGGATGTCGGGATAGTTATTGGAGAGAGGTTTATAGAGTGCCGTGTGTGCATGACTTTAGACTAGCAATCCGGGTTTGTAGACCTATCTATTTGTCACAGATACACCCTTATTGGAAGCAAGTTCATTGGAATCCGGTTGATTTTTTGGATGGTGATATTGGTGATGATGATGATGACGATCGTTCGAACCCGAGTCAAGCGGCGCTGAACAGGTTTAGAGAAAGAATGGACTCAAATATGTTAATTCCGGATGAGCAAGATAAGATTGCATCTTTTCTAGATGACATGGAAAACCCCGGCGGTACGACAATGAAGGAGCCGGCACAGAAGGCCAATTTAAAGGGACGACCTCCAATCCCGAGATCAACTAGAAGAGAGCCTAGTTCTTTTGAGCATTCTGCTACACGTGGTCCTGGGCGTCCGAAAGGGAAGAAAGCTAAAGATGTAGATTCTACACCGGAGTTGACTCCTACGAGTAGAGCCCGTCGTAAAGGAAAGCAACCCGCGAAGGCCGGATTTTGTTTGAGGGAAGAAGATTTTCCAAAGTTCATGGAGCCTTATGTATTGAGAGTAAGGGATGTACCAGGAGACGGCCATTGTGGATATAGAGCAATTTCCGTGGTATTGGGATTCTCGGATGAGGATTATTTGATAATACGGCGAGATATGGTTATGGAGTTAAATGCGAGAAGGGAATTTTATTCCAAGGTAACTAAGTCTTCCGGTTATATCTTTGTTTGAGCTTATAATCCATGATTTTACATAATCTTACTTTTTAATCATTGCAGTGTAGAATCCTCAATCATGTTGACGAAGTCATTCAAAACGTTTATTGGACGAGTAAGTCTCCGTCTCCAGAACCAAATTGGATGGAAATACCGATGATCGCATGTGCAGCCGCCACCTACTATAAGATTGCATGGTTGTTCTAGGGAACATTCCAGCAACATTCCTGCCTATGATTGACACCGCTCCCGACCAAGAGGCCCCTACGGTCATTTGTTCGTTAGCGTATATATATAACAACACACACTTTGTGCTGGTAGGTTGACGTTTTACTTTCATTCAAAGTATTCATAGGACGTCTATTTAGACCTAATATTTACTAACCGTTTTCTATAATTCCATATTTGTAGGTATGGTTAAAAGATGATGCTCCGTTACCGTTGTTGAGCGACGCTTGGAAAAATAATCATGATCCAAGTGTTGATGGATGGGATGCATCGTTCATTGAAAGGATAGCTCGTTATGAGGATCTCCGTCGAGCATGGGGAGTTGAACACAATAGTGTAGGATATCTTTAGCCGTTTTGAGAAACCTTACTTGAAATCGTGTTTTAGACGTTTTTATTGTACTTGTTGACATCATGTTTTAGTCGGTTTACTATACTGTTCTCATTATGTTTTAGTAGTTTGAAATAGTTGATTGAAACTTAAGGAAAATAAAATCGCTAAAAAAACTTAGGAAAACATCCAAAGTAAAAAATAATACATATTATCCATCCAAAATAAACATAACAGTATCAAAAAAAAAAACACATACACTCAAGTGTAATATCCATCCAAAATAAAGATAAGAGTATCGAACTACAACTACAAATGTGCTGGAGGATGTTGTGAAGCCCGGACCTGAGATGGAGCCACATGAGGCGTACGTCTAACTGCCTCCGCTACCATGAAATCTATATCCTCTGCAGAATACGGAAGACCGCGAGCCTGCATCTCTCGTATACGACCTATAAGAATGTGAAGACGCTGCAATACAGAAAATAAAATTTTAAAATAATTGAAAATTAAAATAAAGAGTAATTTAAATGTTAAAAACAAACGTACTCTTTGATGTGAAACCGGAACAGGTAGGGGACGGTCTATAGGTAACTGGACGAATCTCATGAAGGGGAGGAATACGGGGTAGAGGCACTGTCTGTACGTATCCAAACTGTCGCAAGAACCGGTCCGGCATATACGCCTCCTCTATGTCGGATATCCGTATGATACCCCGATACCGAGAAACACCATACTCTACGCCAAAATCAAGCACCCGCTCATCATACGGGGTAAAGCACACATCCTCCGCCCTCATCTGGTCCAACTGAGCTCGTAAGGAGTGTAGCCTCTCTACGGTAATAGACGGAGTCTTCGGGACAGAAAGTCTCGAACACCACCGTGCATGACCAAGCATATCCGGATCCTCCACAGCGGCACATCCCAATGACGGAAAATGTGCGTAAATCCAAAACTGTACAAATTCTTTTATTAATTTCAATCTTATTAATAAAGTGACGTTATATAAAGAAAAATATTTATGACAACACACCTGTGACAGGGAAGTACATCCTGTCATCGTCGTCACCTTCTTCCTGGTGGCGTCCCCCAAACATCTATAAAGATAAGCAAGGGTCCCGGTGCCCCAAGCATACGCGTCTGTCCTCAAATGATCTCGTACTAGATCAATAAGCCATCCTCACATCCTGTTGGTAGACTTGTCGACTACCAAAGTCGACGATATGGACAATAACAGATATGCAGATGCAATAGTGTCAACAGGAGGCTCTGGAAGGGCCAACATCTTAGCGGCTCTACGCCTAATAGTATCGTAGAATAGCTGTGAAGTCTGACGTCTAGCCTCTGCTGGTGATAAGCCAAGACGCTTAACGAGCCAATCAAGTCGTACACTATCATCGACGGAAGTCACTAATGCATCTCCATCAACTGGTAGTCCCATAATGATCTGAACATCGTGTAGCGCTATTCCCATCTCCCCCCATGGCATGTGAAATGTGTTGGTCTCTGGGTTCCATCTCTCGACAAACGCCGTAATTAGACAATGATCGACGCCGCCAAACTGTACGTCCTCCAAATCCGTCAGTCCGCTGCGTCTAGCTAATCCAAACCATGAAAATGCGTCATCTACATCTCGTCGCCACTCACGTAATCTACTGAATGCGTCGAGCCTCCGAACAACTCTAATCACGGGGGAAGCCATACCGGCCCATATAACGCTGGCTCTGTGGTCAGCATATCATGTCAATAAAGGAGGAGGTACGTCCTCCTCTACCTGCTCCTCATCACGTACATGCTCAGGTAAGTCGTCCGACTCCCTCGGCTGTGGTATGTCCTGCTGCTGCTGCTCTACCTCAACTCGTATCTCCTCATGCTCATCCTCTAGTATATCATCTAAATGAGACATATCGTGCGCAGAATCCTCCGTGTCGTAATCAACAGTAACTGAAATAGGTACGACATCCTCCTCGCCAGAAGCCAATGTGGGTGCATGAACCTCTGCATCTGTAGGTGCATCCACAAGTGCCTGAACGGATGCCTCTACAGCTGCATCTACCGCTGCTGATGCAAGTCTAACTCGTCGAGCTACAGCCTCTCGACGGGCGGAAGCTGTGACTAATCTCCTCGCCCTCTTCCTCTTCTCACTGACAGTCCTCAACGCATGCTGAATATTTTTTAACTCAAATTTTTATTTTTCTATTATATACATATATATTATAAATGTATATATATTTATATATAAAATTGTGTTATTATTATAATCATATACATATATATATATATATATATATATATATATATATATATATATATATATATATATATATATTACATTAACTATCATACAATTATTCCTAACTAGCCGAACCTAACTAAACTAAGTAGTTTCAATACTACTAACTATCGATAATAGTCCAATTACAATTATTCCTAACTAGCCAAACCTAACTAAACTAAAAAGTTTCAATACTACTAACTATCGAAATTAATCCAATTTCAATTATTCCTAACTAACCGAACCTAACTAAACTAACTAGTTTCAAGTATAATGTAAAAACTAAATAAACGATAAAAAAACAATATTAACTAACCTGGAATCGATTCACAAGTGGTCTACTCCTAGAGCTCTCGATATCTGAATCTCCCTCCATTGTTGGACGTATCGAAAAAAGAAGAAATGGATGAAAACAAGGGGGGGAAAAATCGAGGGCAAGAGAAGTACGCGACGGCTGCGGAACGCGAGGGCAAAGGACGCGGAGCGGAAGCGAGAAAGACAAGGGCAAGGGAGGCTAGCCTCCGCGCCTCCTTAAATAGGGGCGGAGGCGGGCTGGGCGCGCGCGCAGACCCAATGTGCGAGGGCCTGCGCGCAGGCGCCTTGCGCGTGCGCTGCCCTTCGCGCAGTCGCGCTGCCCTTCGCGCAGTCGCGCTGCGCATGCGCGCCTTCCCTCACACATGCACCTTGCGAGTGCGCGAGGCCTTGCGCGCACTCGCAAGGCGCCGGCGCCGGATAACATAAACAATAACCGGAATACCGAATACATGGTCTATTGACCGAAATAGGGTAACAAGGTCTTTCCTTTCCCTTGCTAAAAATCATCACGAAATCAATCAATCATAATACAAAACATGCTCGATCATTTTTTTCTTTAGAAATCATTATTCATATCACAAGATTTTATTTTAATTCAAAACATGTTCAAACTCAAAGTCAAACATGAAGATACCTCATAACCCAACAACGGGATGATCATGACAATCATGGATCAGGTGCAATCCTCGCCATCAACAATAGTCGGGCACAACCCTGGCCTGCCGAACCACAATTACCCACCACTAGTGAGCGTGGCGCCTAACCGGAGAGCGTGAAAAATAATGAAAAACAAAATGCTCGATATCAAGGTATCCAAATCATTTCATAATAAAATAAAAGGCAAAGATAACAATATATGTAATAATTGGGAAAATGCAGATTCTAGATATCAAGGTATCCAATTGTAGTTTTCGATTCAAGACTTCTAAAGATCTATGGATAGAGTTGAGATTGCAAAGGAAAAGAGTTTCTAAGATGGGATAGATCATGGGGGAGGTTTTTACTGTCGTTATTCCAAACCAAAGAAACTTATCACCGGATAAGTCTCAAAGCTTCAAGGAAAATGAATGATAGTCTCAAACCAACCACTCAACCTAAGGGAATAGAATTAACCATCACCTAGTAAGTCTCAAGTTAACTTACAAAGGCAAGAGGAAGACACACTCAAACCTAATAAAGGATCAACCTTTATTACCTTGAACTTATCATCTTGGCAACCAAGCAAGGAAATAACCAGGTCAGTCTCTTCCCAAGCTTGGATATAGGTCAGGAAGGTTCAACAAGGCTTGGGTTTAGGCAATCTTTAACAAAAACTTAAGGATAAAGCATGATGGGTATGATAGAGGAAACCACGATCAGTTCTTGGTGAAATCTCGGCCGAGATTCTCAAGAACGGCTCGAGATCTGTCATTGCGAAGGTAAAAACACAACTCTCAGGGTCCAATCTGTTTGTAAAGGTCAGTCTATCATCATCTAAACCACAACCATCAACCAATCACCCTAGAATCTCAAGGGTTTTAGCCAATAAATGTAAGATCCCAATTTTCACCTTCACCGACTCCGCGATGAAGGAGGCCGCCCCAACGGCCTTGGTGTTTGTCACCGCCCCCGCGGTGACAAGGGGTCGCCCCTACGGCTGAGGCGATCCGCCCCTGCGGATGCGCTGCAGATCGCGCCCGATTTGTTTTCGTTCGTTTTATCTTCCTTCCATAGATAGAATATCCGATCTTCTATCTTATGAGCTGACTCCTTATCTTCTTCCTAACTCTAGACGTCCTTTCCATCTATCTTTCCTGCCTCTTCTATATGATCCCGTCTTTTCTTCTTTTTCATGTTTCTTGCTTACGTCTTCTTCAACCCTAGAGTGTTGCAGCCTTGCCCCTTTGTTCTTGTTGAACGTGTAAGTTCTCCCTCCCTTGTTCTTCATCACGTTCTTGTGTTGTTGTAGTTTGCTTTCCTTCTGCTCCGTTTCTCTCTTTGTTTCCTCTTTTCTTCTTCTCCGAGAATCAAGTTTGATCCTTGATTCTTGTGAAGCTTTCCGTTGATAATCCTTTGATGTTCACAGGCTCCCTTCACTACCAAAAAAAAAATTCAATTAGCGACGACTGTTTGCGACGGCAGAAAAGCCATTTCCGTCGCCAATAATCAAGGGCTACGGCTTGGCGATGGCAAAACGGGGTGTAGCCAGAACAGGCGACACAAAAGTTTTTTTGCGACGGCCCTTTGCCGTCGCTAATATCTCGCGTTGCCAAATATTTGCGTCAGATAAAGCCGTCGCCGTCCATTGTGTCGCAAACTTTGAAATTTGGTGCAAAATTTTAAATTTTGTGTCGGTAGTAGCCGTCGCAAAATTGAAATTTGGTGTGAAATTTTGTATCTTTGGCAACGGCAGGAGCCGTCGCAACCTGTATATTTGGTGGGAAATTTTGTATTTTTGGCGACGGCATAGAGCCGTCGCAAAATTTTAAAATGTGTTTAAAATATTAATTTTTGGCAACGGTAACCTGCCTTGACAAGTTGTAAATTTGGTGGAAAAGTTCTACCACATCCTGTAAAATTATACCACAACCTGTATTATTTGTAAACATCTAAATGGTTGTATCAAGTTGCAACAACAATTTTTATAATCCAAAAGAGTATTTAACCTTCAAAACAATCAAAATAGCACGATTCGAAGTGTAAATAAGTTCACAATCTTAAAGTACAAAACCTAGATGTCCTTCATCTTTAACAAAGTGGTAATGAGGTTCACAATCACACACTTCCACGATGTAAACATCTTCAACTTGGACAAATTCTTCATTAACTGCATCATTTTCGCTAATTGGTTCTTTTTCTGATGCTACATGATCTCCATCTCCAATAGACTCTTTTCGATGTGCACTAGTTGCAACCTATAAAATATGAAATAATAACAATAGTTTAGGTGGAGAAAATTTACGATAACGAAGTCTTATGCACATAGATTAGCATTTACCTATTAAACATGAAATTTTTAAAGAATTTAAAGTTCTAGATTACCAAAACTAACATGTGTAAGTGAATACGAGCTTCTCCTTTCATTGCCCTCCGATTGCATAAGAAGTTTCTTCAATTCTTCATACTTTATCTCAAAGTGCTTCGTCAATTTTGTTGTTACGTCTTCAGTAACTTTTCAAGTTACATCTTCAATGACTTTTACTCTTAGCTCTTCCATCATCTTTTGCATTTGCTCCGGATTGTTCTTATATGTAGATGGGTCTGATGGATACACCATAGAAGGAGGTGCACTAGAACCAAATGTCCGACAATAACCATGGCCATCAACTCCAATTATCTTGTTGAATATTCGATCTTTTACAGCCGTAAGTTGTTGTTGATCATCGGGCTCCTTATTTAACTCTTCTTCGTAGTCCTTCTACTTGAATTTCACAAACTAGTTAGTTACTGTAAATACTGATAGCTTTAAATTTATATTGTTAGAAAAGCTTACAATGGTCTCAACAACATCATAGTCGGTTGAGTCTCGTGCTTTTAACCAAACACTCATTTTATCCCTAAGTACTCCATTATTTCCATCTGTCGATTACAACAAGTAATGTATAATAAACTCAATGTTGGCTTAACCTTTATAAATATTTTAGCAAATGTAGATACGTACTTCATGACTTATTTGGGCAAATGATTTTCGACCAATGATGTGATGTGGTCCTTGCTGATCTCGATTTATAGCATTCTGCTTTGCTATGGCCTACAAAAACAACACTCAAATATAATCATGAGAAATTATTTAAATTACATTATAATAATACCTCTATCTCGTTATTGCGCTGTTCGCTCAAAAGTGTGCGTGCAAAGTCTTAAATTTTTGAAATCTGAAATCAAGCAAAGCGAACCCACACTGTACGGATCGGTATAGTAAAACAAAATTCCAGAGTCGAACTCAGGGATTTGGGGGATCAAATTCAATTCATAAAATAATCCAGCAAAATAAATAATGAAGCTTTTGTAATTATTAATGGGAAAATAACGAATCTAAAGATTCAGATATCCAATTGTGGCAATCGATTCAAGATGGTCTAAAGATGTAAGGACAAAGTTAGGATTGCAAAGCTATAGATCTAAGGTAGGGTGTTGTTCGGTGAAGTTCCAAACCCATAAGTCTCACAATAAAGGATGTTGAGTCTTGTTATAAAGGGAATCTAAGGACAAGATTAAACTCTCAAATACCCATGCCCAAACCCAAGAGAATCAAAGATAAGCCAAAAAGGTTAAGGTTGTGACACTCATAACCTAAGTAGAGGGTGTTGAGTCTCACTACTTGTTACGTCTAGGAATAGATGTGCACGCAATAAGTCTTAAATTTATACTCGTTATAATTATCCTAACTCCTAGCGAACCCGCAGTGTACGGGACGTTTGTAGAAAGGTAAGTATTCCAAGGTCGAACACAAAGACTAAGGTGAAATCGAGTCAAACAATGATCAAAAATAGTGTAAATCTAGACTAAGATAAGGTGAGGAACAAAGAAAATGGAAAACTCAATGTTTTTGTTGGTTTTTGTGGTGATTAAACAAGGTCACAAGCCAAGCAAAGTAATAAAACAACTAACAAATTAAGCTAGCAAACGAGTAAGTAACACAAGGCACAAGTATATGGTCAAGAGAGAAAAGTAGATTTTAGAGGTCAAGATTTCCGGTTATGGCATAGGATTCAAGGTTCTAAGGATCCTAAGGACAAGCTGCGGTGTTTGGGAAAGAATGTTCTCTAATGGAAGCGATTACCGGGTAAGTCTCTCACTTCGCTAATCCCGCTTCAAACTCCTATTACCGGGTAGGTCTCAAGGGGTTAGAGTAAGGAATTCCGCGCAAACTAGATGCTACTTAAGGGTAACCCTCTCCTTACCGGGTAAGTCTCGGAATAGGGCAATCTCAAGTAATAATCCTAGCACACTCGATCCAATAACGGCTTATGAGGCTCACTACTACCTAGCATTCATCATCTTAGGTATCTAAGGTCGGAAATCATCGGGTAGATCTCTTCCCTCACTTAGATTGGTAGCATTAGGTGATCCTAAGCTAAATTAGGTTTAATAAACACTAGGATTTAAACAACCAAACACCCTAGCATGCAGATTTATCATTTAGAGAGCAACAGAAGAATAAATCGGTCTGTTCTACAGATAAATCGGCCGATTTATCTGATGAACGGGTCGATTTTTCCTTCTGTTGTGAGTTTCGTGCATATAAATCATCCTAAACTGACATATAAGCCCATCCTATCATCACCCTAGCCATAACCATCAATCCATCACTCTAAAATCACAAGAAACTAGCCAATAATATGCATATCAAGATCCGAAATCATCAAACAAGCATACATGGTGTTCATAGATGAGTAATGAAAGATGAGTAAGCAAAATCAATAAATCTCAGCCGAATCCGAGTTGTAGCAAGACTTACAAACTCTAAGATGAAGATTTAAAACGTTCTTAACAATCCTTGCAATTAGTTCTTCAATCCAAAGCTACAAAATCACTCAAAATCCCTCTAAACTCTTAGAATGGTGTTCTTCACCTTCCTTCAATCCTTGAAAGCTTTTCTTCTTCTCCAATCTTCCTCCCCAATTGATGAGCTGTGAATGAGAGTGTGTGTGTGGAGAGATGCTCAGCAACCACCTGAGGGACCACTTATATTCTCCACCAAGAGCAAGGACGGACAAGAGATCGTGGGACACGTGGCTTAAGCTGTCAAAGCCTCAAAAATCGACCCAGTGGACAAAAATCGGACGATTTATCTGCTTGCTGGTCCGATTTTCTTCAGCAGAAAGGTGTTATGCTCATTTAGCCATGAGTTGATCCATTGCTCGCACCAATAGTGGTCTTTGTGTCCTTTGTTGCTCCAATTATGCTCCTCCAAAGCTTTGGATGTGTACCATCATGAGGCTTGGCCCTCATATGTATCGATTAACGTCCAATAGATCCCCGAATTACCTACAAAACCGATAAAAGGTAGTGTAGACGTCTTTTCTAGAAATGTGCGTGAATTGAGCGAAGACGTCATGAATCAATGCCAAAACTTGCACGAATGAATGAGAAATCTATCTAAGTGACTACCTAATCCTAAGTCATAAATCTTGTTATCAAAAATACCCCATACTTAAGGTTTGCTCGTCCCCGAGCAAATTCCCAACTATAGACTAAGAGATGACATGATTTATGTATGCAGAAAAATTGTCAAAGTCTTTTGGAGTTGTGCTTCTAATATTGGATCACCTTCATAGTCATGTTTCATGAAAATAGACAAGCAATTATGCATCAAATAAATGAAAGCATGGAAAGACAATTACACATAACTTGATAGCATGCAATGAAATGTAAAGATGAAGAAGTCTAGATGATCATGAGCATATCCAATCTAGATCACTTAGTCTTACACACATGCAAGTAGGTCATAAGGACTTGTGAAATAGAAGGCCAAGAAACGTTGTGATTAGGCGGGAGTTTTCTAGGCTTTGTGATGCTAATCCGGGAAAGGAACTAAACAACCACAACTTCAAATTTTCTTATCAACTTCCCTCAAGTGTATGTTTTTTTTCATTTTCTTTTCTTTCTTTTATTTTTTGAGACAATGGCATTGGTGTGCAAAAGCCGAAACCTTGGTGATTAGCCATTCTCGGGCTTTTTCTATTTTTTGAGATGCATCCACACCGGGCACACATACCAAAGCTCGTTAGGACTATCGGTTTATTTGACTTTGGCAAGGCACCAACACCCGATTATGCGAAGTGTACCGAGTTACTTGTCATTTAAACCAACGTCCCCAAACCTATATTTTTGTCTACACTTTCACAACAAATTCAGCATTCTATTCATGGCATTCTTTCATCAACACCTTCACCCCACACTTGCTTTTCACACACATCAACACACTAGCATGCTCCTATTCCCGGATGGGTCAAAAGAGGTCAATTTATATCAATTGAGGTGCTCAAACAACGTGATCAAGATGAGAAGTAGAGAAAGATGAATTGCCTCATTCATTCCTAGATGATGTGCAAGAACTAGCATGCGATTTCGATTTTCAATACTCTATTCAATCAAGGCAAACATTCATGATCACAATTCATTCATGGGATTCAAGAGAAGTACTTCATGTCCACATATGCATTCATCAATTTAACACATAAGGCCATCCATAGCCAATCCACAAGACAAGGTTTAATCATTAGGGTCATATCCAAGCCTTAGAAGCACTAAAATTTTTAAAATTTTCTGAATTTTTTTTGATTTTTCAAAATATGTATGTTCAATGCAAGACATAATGAAACATGTGACAAAATTAAACTATCCTAGATGCTAATCATGCAAGTGATCATGAAAACCCCACCCCATACTTAGAAACACATTGTCCCCAATGTGTAAACTAAATAAAGAAGTGAAAGAGAGTCCTCACAATATAAAATTGGTGATGCTTTGGTATTTCGGTTCACATTGAATGATGATGGTGGATGATCGATCAAGGATGGTAGAGAGCTCTTGATGTTCGTTATGATGTCGGAACCCGCGCTTGGCACCGCAAGCCGTCCAAGTTCCACGTCCGCTCCACCCATGCTTGATTAGAGATCATCACTTTCCCTTGTACAGAGGAAAAATCGCCCCATAGCCCAGGAAAATCGGCCGATTTATTGATGAACAGGCCGATTTTTCTGGGTGCTTTCCTCTTCGTCCATGTGCTTGGATCTTGTTCCTTCAACTGGTCCATGAGGCTTTCACATGACCTCCAACATCCCATAACTCATGACAATCAACAAGATCTAGCACCCAAAAACACAAAAGAAAAACAAAGCACACCAAGAGTGAGATTAAACAAAAGCAAGAAAAACACAAGGAAAAATATATACCAATGGGTTGCCTCCCATTAAGCGCTTCTTTAAGGTCATTAGCTTGACCAAATTTAGGAGCGTTTCAATCGAGGTGAAGCGGGGCAATCACTTCCACCGGGGCTTCCGGGATGTACTTCTTCAATCGATGCCCATTCACCTTGAAGTTACCACAATGATCTCCTCCTATCTCCACCGCTCCATGAGGAAAGACCTTCTTCACAACATAGGGCCCGGTCCATCTTGATTTGAGCTTTCCGGGAAAAAGCCGCAACCTTGAGTTGAAGAGAAGGACAAGGTCTCCTTCACTCAACTCTTTCGGGGTGATCCTCTTGTCATGCCATCGCTTGGTTCTCTCCTTGTAGATCCGAGCATTCTCATATGCATCCAACCGGATCTCCTCAAGGGCGTTCATGTCTAGCAACCGCTTTTCTCCGGCCTCTTTGAGATCAAAATTTAGCCACCTTATAGCCCAATATGCTCGATGCTCCATCTCTACCGGAAGGTGGCAAGACTTTCCATAGACCAACTTGTAAGGAGTGGTGCCAATTGGTGTTTTGAAGGCGGTCCTATATGCCCACAAGGCATCATCGAGCTTCATAGCCCAATCTTTTCTCGTCCTTGATACCGTCTTCTCAAGAATGGCCTTGATCTCCCGGTTGGAGATCTCCACTTGGCCACTAGTTTGGGGATGGTAAGGTGTTGCCACCTTATGAGTCACCCCATACTTGGCCAAAAGTGCTCCAAAGTTCCTATTAGTGAAGTGCTTTCCTCCATCACTTATGATCACCCTTGGTGTTCCAAACCTAGGGAAGATCACTCGGTTGAAGAACCGCACCACCACCTTGGCATCATTTGTAGGAGAGGCGATTGCCTCCACCCATCTTGACACATAATCAACCGCCAATAGGATGTAGAGGTTGCCACAAGAAGAGGGAAACGGTCCCATGAAGTCCACACCCCACACATCGAATATTTCCACCTCTTGGATGTTGTTCAAGGGCATCTCATTCCTCCTTGAGATGTTGCCCGTCCTTTGGCAAGCATCACAAGCTACCACAAAGCCTTGCACGTCCTTGAACAAACTTGGCCAAAAGAATCCCGATTGTAGTACCTTCGCACATGTCTTGTGTGCACTAGCATGTCCTCCACATGGCAATGAGTGACAATGGCGGATCACACTCTCCACCTCATCCTCCGGTATGCATCTCCTAAACATTCCATCCGGCCCTCTTTTGAACAAAAGCGGCTCGCTCCAATAGTAATGCCTCACATCTTTGAAGAACTTCTTCCTTTGGGCATATGTCAAACCGGGAGGCACTTCCTCACACACTAGGTAGTTCACAATGTCGGCAAACCATGACTCGCTTCCTCTAGACACTTGGAACAAGCATTCCTCCACCATTTGTAATTGCTCATCCCGGAACGAGTCATCAATCGG
This sequence comes from Fagopyrum homotropicum, assembly GCA_033239125.1. Taxonomy (NCBI): domain Eukaryota; kingdom Viridiplantae; phylum Streptophyta; class Magnoliopsida; order Caryophyllales; family Polygonaceae; genus Fagopyrum; species Fagopyrum homotropicum. Next base: position 144,045,937 of record BSWB01000004.1, read on the forward strand.
GATGTCCTCTCTTTCAAGCTCCAATGGTGGGAGTCTACTAAGGTGATCCGCCACGGAGTTCTCGGATCCCTTCTTGTCCCGGATTTCCAAGTCAAACTCTTGAAGAAGAAGGATCCACCGAATCAACCTAGGCTTGGCATCCTTCTTGGTAAGTAGGTAACGGATCGCAGCATGATCCGTATACACTATGACCTTCGCTCCAACAAGGTATGACCGAAACTTCTCAAAGGCATACACCACCGCTAGCAACTCCTTCTCGGTAGTAGCATAATTGAGTTGGGCATCATCTAGCGTCTTGCTAGCATAATAAATAGCATGAGTTTTCCCATCTTTCCTTTGCCCCAAAACAGCCCCAATGGCTACATCGCTTGCATCACACATGATCTCAAACGGTAAGCTCCAATCCGGAGGTTGCATTATAGGTGCGGAGATCAAGGCGTTCTTCAACCTACAAAAAGCTTCAAGGCAATCTTTGGAGAAGACAAAATCAACATCCTTCATTAGTAGGTTAGTGAGAGGCTTAGAAATTTTAGAGAAATCTTGAATGAACCTCCGGTAAAAACCGGCATGCCCTAGAAAGCTCCTTACCCCCTTCACCGAGGTAGGTGGTGGCAACTTCTCTATTGTCTCAATCTTGGCCCTATCAACCTTAATGCCACGGTTAGACACCAAGTGTCCTAACACGATACCTTCACTTACCATGAAGTGGCATTTTTCCCAATTCAAGACAAGATTTGTCTCCTCACATCTTTGCAATACTAAGGACAAGTTAGCCAAGCAATTATCAAAGGAAGAACCATAAACAGAGAAATCATCCATGAACACTTCCATGATATCTTCAATGTATTCCGAAAAGATAGCCATCATACACCTTTGGAAGGTGGCGGGTGCATTACACAACCCAAATGGCATTCTCCTATATGCAAAAGTACCCCATGGACATGTAAAGGTTGTTTTCTCTTGATCATCGGGGTGGATAGGGATTTGGAAGAATCCACTATAGCCATCTAGGTAGCAAAAATGAGAATGTTGAGCTAACCTCTCTAGCATTTGGTCAATGAAGGGGAGAGGGAAGTGATCTTTCCTAGAGGCCATGTTAAGCTTTCTATAATCAATACACATCCTCCATCCCGTAACCGTCCTAGTTGGGATTAGTTCATTGTTCTCATTGGTTACTACGGTCATCCCACCCTTCTTAGGTACTACATGAACGGGACTAACCCACTTACTATCCGAGATAGGGTAGATAATTCCCGCATCTAGCAACTTAATGATCTCCTTCTTAACTACCTCTTTCATTATATGATTCAATCTCCTTTGATGCTCAATAGAGGGTTTATGATTATCTTCCATCATTATCCTATGCATGCACAAAGATGGTTTGATGCCAACAAGATCATCAATGGTGTATCCTATTGCCTTTCTATGCAGTTTCAATTCATTCAACAATCTATTAAGCTCATCATCATTCAAAGATGCATTCACAATCACCGGATAAGTAGAATTTGAACCAAGGAAAGCATACTTTAAATGAGAAGGAAGAGGTTTAAGATCAAGTTGAGGGGGACCTTTTTCGGTTGGAGACGATCCATACAATGTAGGTTGAGATGATTGCAAAGCCATGGAAGCCTCCTTGAAGTCCCTTGATGATTGCTCATACTCAAGTGGTTGATGCTGAAAAGACTCAGGAAAATCGACCCAGGAAGAAAAATCGGTCGATTTTTCTGAAGGGGGGTCGATCCGAGTTTCTGTTTTGGCAAAACTGGCTGAAATTTCAGCATAAGTACAAAAAATCGGCCGATTTTTGGCCCCCAGTCCGATTTTTCTGGCAGTTTTCCTCTTCTTCTAGCACTTCAAACCCAACACTTGGTAGCTCGTCCAATGCATTCAAGGCCTTGATTACTTCATTGCTACTCTCCTCAATTCCTTCTTCCATCAAGCTTGAGCTAAGAACTCTCTCAAGTGGATCCTTGAGCAAGATTGAGCTCACAACCTCTCTAGACTCCTCTTCTTCAACTATGTTAAATATATCCTCATCAAGGGTTGGCCCCTTCATCATTGTGGATAGCTTGAACTTGATGTTTTCTTCTCCAATGTTGAAGGAGAGGGTTCCATTCTGGCAATCCACTAGACATCCGGAAGTAGCTAGGAAAGGTCTCCCCAAGATGATAGGAACCGGATAGTCCGCCGGGATATCCAAAACAACGAAGTCTATGGGCACATAGAACTTCCCTAATTGCACCGGGATGTCTTCCAAGATCCCAACCGGATGAGTGATTGAGCGGTCCGCCATGTAAAGAGTCATCTTGACCGGCTTTGGCTCTCCTAGCCCAACCTTGTTGCAAAGTGCAAGCGGGATGATGCTTACACTTGCCCCAAGATCACATAGGGCATCATACTTCACTTCTCCTACTCCGATTGGCACACAAAAGGATCCCGGATCCCTTAGCTTGGGAGGCATCTCCTCCTTCATCGTTTGAATCAACTCCGAGGATCTCTTAGTCATCCTTATCTCACCATACTCCTCCAACTTCCTTTTGTTGGAGAGTATTTCCTTCAAGAACTTGCCATATGCCGGCATCCCTAAAATAGCATCCATGAACGGAATGTTAATATGCAATTTAGACATTAGTTCAAGGAACTTACCAAAGTGATTGTCCAAGCGAGCTCTTGCTCGTGATTGAGGGAACGGTAGTGGTGGCTTGTATGGAGGCGGTGCCACATAGGTTGGCTCTACATCTTTGCTCTTGCCTCCATCTCCTTGCAAAGTTTCTTCTTCATTTACCACTTGCTTCCCTTTAGCATTCTCCTTGGGCAAAGGATCCTTCATGCTTAACCCACTTCTTGTTGTAATAGCCAACACTTGGCCTCTTGGGTTTTCTTCGGTTCTTCCGGGAAGCTTTCCCGGATCTCTATGTGCTTCACCCGCCTTTTGGAATACTTGTGCTTCCAACACCTTTTGAGCCTTTGAGATAGAAGTCACCGTGCTCTCAAGACCGCTCAACCTTCCAAGTAATTGCTCAAACATCATTTCGGTTCTATCCTTTGGAGGTTGAGTGAATCCGGGTGGAGGTTCTTGTGAAGCTCTTGGTGGTGGAGTTGTGCTTGTAGAAGCGGGAGGGTTCAAGGCTCCATCCGGGTTAGAGTAAGAAAACCCGGGATGGTTATGGTTGGGCCGGTAATTGTTGAATTGCCGGTTGTTGTTGAAGTTCCTTGGGCCTTGGTAGTTGTTGTAGTTGCCCCTTCCCATGTAATTCACATCCTCCTCCTTGGAAGACAAGTTAGCTTGTGGAAGCACTTGAGGGGTTGCTTGGTTCTTCAAGGTTGTAGCACACAACTCCCTCAAGGACTTTAGCTCGTTGTTGATGGCGTCGAGCTTGAAGTTGCTCATGGTGACCTCACTCACCTCATATGCTCCCGCCTTTCTCCCTTCACTCTTCCTATGGGAGTACTTCTCAATCACTAGAGCTTGCTTCTCCACAAACTCCCAAGCATCATCTACATGCTTCTCCATGAAAGTCCCACCGGAAAGGGATTGAAGCTTGAATTGGCTATCTTCATCAAGTCCTTTGAAGTAGATCTCCAATAGCTCAATTTTCGGTATGCCATGGTGTGGACAATCTAGGAGAAGGTCTTTGAATCTCTCCCAAGACTTGAACAAACTCTCTCTATCCTTCATCACGAAGGCATTGATCTTCCCTCTTAATTCGGTAGTCTTAGAAGGTGGGAAGAACTTAGTCAAAAACTCGGTTGTCATCTCCTCCCAAGTACCAACTCGCCCTTGTGGAATAGATTGATACCAAGCCAAGGCTTTGTCCTTAAGAGAGAAGGAGAAAGCCCTTAGCTTATGGTTGTTGCTCTCCAATCTTGGCGATCTAAGAGTCTCCATCAAAATCTCATAGTTCATCAAATGTTGGTGAGGAGACTCTCCTTCCATCCCTCCAAATTGATTATGCCGGATCATTTGTAGAACTTGAGGGCGGAGCTCATAGTTGTGGGCTGCGGGATCTCCTAAGTTCACACCCGGACGGTGTGCTCTTTGTGCCGGATCCATACGCCTCCCTAGGGTTTGTGACTCTTCAATGGCAATAGGCACAACCCTAACATTAGCCGCCGGCTGCGGTTGTTCCATCGGTGGTGGAGGAGGTGGAGGTTGTCGGCGATTAAGCTCTCCTTGAACAAGGGCTTGCCTAATCTCCTCAATCTCCCTCCTAGTTTCCTCTTGCCTCTCATTGGCAAGTCTCCTTTCTTCCTCCAAGAGCTCATCTCTTAGCCTTATTTGCTCTAAGGCTTCATCCAACTCAGCTTGGAGGTTTCTTCCGGCCATCTCTTTCTCTTTTCGGATGTTCTTGGATCTAGATCGAAGGGTTTTCTCCGGTTCGGGATCGAATGGAGCTAAATCCTTGCCACGAGATCTTCGCATACACCTAAAGAGAGAGATGATGTCCTGAAAAGCAAAGACACACACCAAAGAGAGATCAAAAGCAACAAGAAAGATCTACACTATAAACAATCACGAAATGACTCAATCTAGACCTAGTCCCCGGCAACGGCGCCAAAAACTTGTTACGTCTAGGAATAGATGTGCACGCAATAAGTCTTAAATTTATACTCGTTATAATTATCCTAACTCATAGCGAACCCGCAGTGTACGGGACGTTTGTAGAAAGGTAAGTATTCCGAGGTCGAACACAAAGACTAAGGTGAAATCGAGTCAAGCAATGATCAAAAATAGTGTAAATCTAGACTAAGATAAGGTGAGGAACAAAGAAAATGGAAAACTCAATGTTTTTGTTGGTTTTTGTGGTGATTAAACAAGGTCACAAGCCAAGCAAAGTAATAAAACAACTAACAAATTAAGCTAGCAAACGAGTAAGTAACACAAGGCACAAGTATATGGTCAAGAGAGAAAAGTAGATTTTAGAGGTCAAGATTTCCGGTTATGGCATAGGATTCAAGGTTCTAAGGATCCTAAGGACAAGCTGCGGTGTTTGGGAAAGAATGTTCTCTAATGGAAGCGATTACCGGGTAAGTCTCTCACTTCGCTAATCCTGCGTCAAACTCCTATTACCGGGTAGGTCTCAAGGGGTTAGAGTAAGGAATTCCGTGCAAACTAGATGCTACTTAAGGGTAACCCTCTCCTTACCGGGTAAGTCTCGGAATAGGGCAATCTCAAGTAATAATCCTAGCACACTCGATCCAATAGCGGCTTATGAGGCTCACTACTACCTAGCATTCATCATCTTAGGTATCTAAGGTCGGAAATCATCGGGTAGATCTCTTCCCTCACTTAGATTGGTAGCATTAGGTGATCCTAAGCTAAATTAGGTTTAATAAACACTAGGATTTAAACAACCAAACACCCTAGCATGCAGATTTATCATTTAGAGAGCAACAGAAGAATAAATCGGTCTGTTCTACAGATAAATCGGCCGATTTATCTGATGAACGGGTCGATTTTTCCTTATGTTGTGAGTTTCGTGCATATAAATCATCCTAAACTGACATATAAGCCCATCCTATCATCACCCTAGCCATAACCATCAATCCATCACTCTAAAATCACAAGAAACTAGCCAATAATATGCATATCAAGATCCGAAATCATCAAACAAGCATACATGGTGTTCATAGATGAGTAATGAAAGATGAGTAAGCAAAATCAATAAATCTCAGCCGAATCCGAGTTGTAGCAAGACTTACAAACTCTAAGATGAAGATTTAAAACGTTCTTAACAATCCTTGCAATTAGTTCTTCAATCCAAAGCTACAAAATCACTCAAAATCCCTCTAAACTCTTAGAATGGTGTTCTTCACCTTCCTTCAATCCTTGAAAGCTTTTCTTCTTCTCCAATCTTCCTCCCCAATTGATGAGCTGTGAATGAGAGTGTGTGTGTGGAGAGATGCTCAGCAACCACCTGAGGGACCACTTATATTCTCCACCAAGAGCAAGGACGGACAAGAGATCGTGGGACACGTGGCTTAAGCTGTCAAAGCCTCAAAAATCGACCCAGTGGACAAAAATCGGACGATTTATCTGCTTGCTGGTCCGATTTTCTTCAGTAGAAAGGTGTTATGCTCATTTAGCCATGAGTTGATCCATTGCTCGCACCAATAGTGGTCTTTGTGTCCTTTGTTGCTCCAATTATGCTCCTCCAAAGCTTTGGATGTGTACCATCATGAGGCTTGGCCCTCATATGTATCGATTAACGTCCAATAGATCCCCGAATTACCTACAAAACCGATAAAAGGTAGTGTAGACGTCTTTTCTAGAAATGTGCGTGAATTGAGCGAAGACGTCGTGAATCAATGCCAAAACTTGCACGAATGAATGAGAAATCTATCTAAGTGACTACCTAATCCTAAGTCATAAATCTTGTTATCACTACTACCTAGAAAAGGTAAGCGAATGCTAGGTTAGGGCCAATCTTTAACTTTGGATCAAAGCAAAAGCAAAACACGTCAAACAGGGAAAACCACGGTCAGATCTTGAGGAACCACGGCCGTGGAACTCAAGAACAGACCGTGGAAAGGTGCGACGGTGAGGTTTCTCGCAACTCTCAGGGTCCAATCTGTTTTGGTTCAATATATCATCATCTATGCCACAACTATCAACCCTTCACCTTAGAATCACAAGGGTGCTTAGCCAACAATCATTGTCATCAAATCAATAATCAAAATTAAAAGAAAGAAAAGATAGAACCTTGAAAACTCAATAATGAATACAAAACCAATCTCAATAAAACTCAAAAATCGTGCTTGTGTTCAATGAATACAGAATAGAGTCAAAAATCTTTCACAAATCTTAAAGAACAAGAAGAACGGGATGTCAATCCGCCTTCAAAGTGAAACCCTAAGATCTTCCAACTCCGAATAGGAAAAGTGCGTACTTCTCCAAATCTTCCTTTCAAAATCTTCTCACAATGTAATCTTGCAAATGATCTCAACTTCTCTCTTTCGAAAGCGTATCCCGCCAATGTGTAGCAAGGGATCCGTTTTCTCTCTTTCTTTAGCCTTCTCATAGGAAATGCTAGAGTCACAAAAGCCCATAACGGATGATGACGTGGAAAATATGGCACGTGGTAGTCATTAGCAGAATCACGGCCATGACCAACTTTCCACACCCGTGGAAACCACCGTGGGAGCCTACGACATGTTCCTCCACATCCTTGATTAAATTAAATTTCAAAAACCACGGCCGTAGTTCCTTGTACTTGACCGTAGAATCCCTAAAACGTGCATACAATCCCTTGTTTCCTAAAGCTTTCTACTCATACTCCTTCCTTAGCTACTCCAATGCATCTCCTTGATGTCTAGCATGATCAAAAGTGCTCACATGCTCCATTTATGCTCCAATCCAAACCTTTAATCACCTATAAACACAACAATGCTCGTGTAGATCTCTATACCAACATAATAGGTGAATGTGCTCATATATGCTTCAAACTCATATCCATGTACACAAAAGGAGGGAAAAATTACCAAAACATGTGCCTAAAATAACGTCATATTTCATGCTATCAAAATACCCCATACTTGTCTCTTGCTTGTCCCCGAGCAAGGTTTCAAAATCTAGAACACAAGGTAGGATGAAATATGAATGCAAAACAAGGGAAAACAAAAATTTTTGGTATTGTGCTTCTATTCAATAGATCACTCTCAAATCTTGTTTCAACTTTTATTCCTCAACATAATTTAGACAAGCATTTTTACATTATGAAACTTGTAAGAAGGTCAAACAATACACTCAATTTCTCCACAATTCATAACTCAAATCAAGCACATAAATGCCATCAAAAATCCAATCCACAAAAAAATTCATCATTGAGGTCTTTCCCAATCCTAGAAGCACAATATTTTTCAAAAATTTTCAAATTGTTATGGGTTTTTCAAAGCTTAAAAGTTCAAGACAAATATGAAACATGTGACAAGAAAATAAAAGATGCAAGTGTTCATGGATAAGAACGAAGCAATATGTCAAGTTATTACATCACATGATAATCATACTCTACCCCATACTTAAGATACACATTATCCCTAATGTGAAAAAAAAAGAAAAAGAACAAAGAACAAAGAAACTCACAAAGTCATGAAGCAACTCAAACCGATCAAGTCATCACATAGGTGGCGGTGGTGGTGGGAACGGGAAGAAGTTCGGGTCGTATGGACGCCCAAATTGCTATCGGTAAACATCTCGGAGGATCCTTGTGTGGTCACGGCGCTCATCCTCAGTTGCATCAAAGTGGGTCTCAAGTGCCTCCATCCTCTGTGTAAGTCCGGTGACCCATCCCGGCTGCTGGTCCATCCATGTTGGCCTCTACGCCATCCACTCTGGCAGCGCTCCCATCCAAGTTGGTGGAGCATCCATCCATGCCGGCGGTGCGTCCATCCAAGTTGGCCTCTCACTCACGCTGCAACGCCGGGAAGAAGAAGAAGAAGCGGAAGGCCACTGCTGGTAGGTAGACCTCCTAAGTGGCTCCTGGAAGTCCGCCGGCTGATCCGGAAAACCTCCAAAAGTCTGCTCAGCAACTCCAACATCCATGTACTCATCTCCATCCATCTCCTCATCACCATCCTCATTAACAGCAGCAGGCTCATCCTCGGGATAATAGGTAGAAGCTTCAAGAATGTTATTATGCATCGGGACAAAGGTTGCTTGCTAGTTTCGCCGGTCCCGGATGAAGTATTCAACACTCTAGGGAATGCCCCGTCCTCCCTTGCCTTCCCAAGGCATGGAGACGTATGGTGGACCTCGGTGGCAGGGAATCAAGTGCCCCTAGTCATAAAACCTTGAAGCCCTAGAGGCCTCGCAAAAGCTGGCAACTCACAAGCCGAATAATCAATCCCCAACTGCTTTGATATGTGTGTAACTGTCACGCAAAGATTGTGTAGTACAAAAAGCTTTACATTTATAAACTCGATCTAATCTCTTAAACTACCTAGCGAAACCCGCAGTGTACGGATCGTTATGTAGGAAGGAAAGTATTCCGAGGTTGAACACAAGGACTAAGGCGAAATCAAGTCATTCAATGATCAAAGATAGTGCAAATCTAAACTAAGATGAGATGAGGAATAAAGAAGGTGCAAAACACAATATTTTTGGTTAGTTTGGGGTGATCAAACAAGGATCACAAAATATGCAAATCAAACAAACAAACAAACACACGAATGCAAGATAGGAGATAAGAGGTAAGATAAGTGGATTCTAGAGGTCAAGATTCCCGGTTATGGCATTGGACTCAAGCTTCTAGCGATTCTAAGGATAAGGTTGCGGTGTTGGGAAAGGGTGTTTTTCTAATGGAAGCAATTACCGGGTAAGTCTCATGCTTCACTAATCCCGCACCAAACTCCTATTACCGGGTAAGTCTCAAGGAGGTAAAGTTGGGAATTCTACACAAACCGGACACTACTTAAGGGGCAAACCTCTCCTTACCGGGTAAGTCTCGGAAAAGGTAAGTCTCAAGCAACAATCCTAGCACACTCAGTCCAATAGCGGCTTATGAGGCTCACTACTACCTAGAGTTCATCATCTTTGGTATCTAAGATCGGAATTCACCGGGTAGGTCTCTTTCCTCACTTAGTTTGCTAGCATTAGGTCACCCTAAGCTATATTATGCTCAACAAACACTAGGATTTCAACAATCTAACATCCTAACATACAGATTCATCAATTAAAGAGCAACAGAAGGAAAAATCGGGTGGATCATAGCAAAAATCGGCCGATTTACTATGAAGAACAGGTCGATTTTTCTCCTCTGGTTTAGGTTTCGGCCACAAAAATCATCCTAAACTAACATGTAAGTCATTTCTATCATCACCCAAGCTATAACCATCAATCCATCACTCCAGAATCACAATAAACTAGCCAACAACATGCATTTCAAGATCTAAAATCATCATACAAGCATACATGGAATCCATAGCAAGAAGATGAATTAAGGAAATGAAAGCAATGAAACTTAGCTGGATTTGAGTTCAAAATAAGTCTTTCAACACACCAAATGTAGCTCCAAGTCAGATCTTACAACCTTCAACAAGTTTCTTCACAAAAATCACTCAAATCTCACTACGAAATTAAAATCTACACTAATCTCTCTCAAGAACACCCACAAGGGTGCCTTGATGAGAGGCTATAATGGAAGAGTCTTTGGGAAGATGCTAGAGGAGAAGGGTCCAAAAGGAAGGAGAAGGATCCTCAAATAAGCCTGCAGGACCACTTAAATACTCCACAAAGAAGCAAGGTCCGGACAAAGAGATCGTGGGACACGTGGCTCAAGTTGTCAAAAGCCAGAAAATCGACCCAGACAGAAAAATCGGCCGATTTTCCTGAGTGTAGGTCGATTTTCTTCAACAGAAACTTGTTATGATCATCTAGCCATGAGTTGCTCCATTGCTTGCACCAACAAGGGTCCTTGTGTCCTTCATTGCTCCAATTATGTTCCTTCAAGGCCTTGGATATGTACCACCATGAGGCTTGGTCTTGAATGTATCGATTAATGTCCAAAAGATCCCCGAAATACCTACAAAACCGACAAAAGCTCGTGTAGACGTCTTTTCTAGAAATATGCATGAATTAAGCGTAAACGTCATGAACTAATGCCAAACCGTGCATGAATAACGGGAAAAACTATCTAAATGAATGCCTAAACTAACGTCATAAATCACGTTATCAGTAACTATCCCACCATAACCGATATTCCCTCCCACCATAACCGACATTCCCTTTAGCTTTGTTCTTGATCTTGCTAAGGGTAGCAACAAGCATAGTGGCGCAATCTGGAGTGACACCTGCCGCCATACAATAGAGGATAAAAAGCTCATCAGCCTTGAGCTTTTGAGGAGTCTCAATTCTAGGGAAAAGGCACTTGGAAAGGATCCTATGGGCAATCTTGAAGGATAGGTTATAAATCAGCTTGGCTTTCGAGTCTGCAGGTTGCCAATAGTCCTCGGAACCTACTACCATAGCAATCTCCTCCCAAAAATCTCGAGCACGAGAGCTCCTAGGGAACGTCCCATTATAGGACTCCCCAAAACCGAACAGAGATCCAAACTACACTATGGAAAAGTGGTAAGTGTAGTTCATCAAACGGAATAAAACCGTTCGATTCACGGCACTATGATCAAAAGAACTCAAGAACTCCATAGTGATCTCCTCATAAGCATCCTCCCTAATGCCCACAAATGTAGTAAGTCCAGCCTTATCAAACATCCACCTAAGATCATTTACCACATGTAGATCGTCAAACTCTTCAAGCACAATGCACCTAGGGGCGATAACCTTGCGCTCATGGATCTTTCGGTAAGCTTTCTTGTGGTCCTCATGGATTGGAGGGAGCCTAGGGGTCGGTTCAGGAGCGGGAGGGGGTTGGGAAGAGGAGCATTCGCCTCCTTTGTTTTTGTTTCGGTTGGATTTGCGAGTCCCAAACATTTTCCAAAAATCACGGCCTGTTCTTGAGGAAACCATGCCCGTGGAACTGTACGGACGACCCTGGAATTGCACGATCTTGCTCAAAAATCCAGAAATTCCACAACAATCTCAACAACAGCAGTCCTAGGCTAATTCTAAGTCCAATTCCGTTCAGTTCTTCTAAACATCCTTGAAGAAAACGAAGGAAATCAACCAAAGATAGAGTTGAGATATGTTCGCTCCAAACGGTGTGTACAAGCTTTAAATTTATAACCCTAGACTTAAGCTTAAAACAAGGATGCGAACCCGCAGTGTACGGGTCAATCGTAGTAAAAAGCAAGAAATTTCAGGGGTCGATCACAGGGACTCGGTGAAACAAAGTCAGTAACGGTAAGCTTCGTGAATACTAACTACAAAGAGCAATTAACACAATCAAAGATGAATAAGAAGTCAATAAAACAAACATGCAATTCTAGGGATTAAAGCTTCTAGTTGTGGTTCCAACTCAAGATCTAAAGATAAGCGGACAAAGCTGAGATTTTTGCAAGGGGAAGGTGTTACTAAAGTGGAGTAGATCACCGGGTAAGTCTCACTACTTACTAATCCAAAACCGTAACTCCTATTACCGGGTAAGTCTCAAGGAATTAAGATAAAGAACTATTACCTCAAACTAACACACCATCTAAGGGAATAGAATCAACCTTTACCGGGTAAGTCTCAGGTTAACTCACAAAGGTGGGATGGAAGCACACTCAAACCCCAATAAAGGATAAACCTTTATTACCTACACTTATGATCGTTGGTACACAAACTAAGGAATTACCGGGTAAGTCTCATCCTAAGCTTGCTTTGAATCAGAAAAGGTGTAATAAGGATAGGATTTGGCAAACTCTAACACTTAACTCTCAGTTTTAGGATCAGATAAGTCACCTCGGTCAGAAGAACTCCACCCCTGCCGAGATGTTCATCGACTGAGCGAGATGCTTAGGGTTAAGGTTAAAGACTCGAACTTTCAGGGTCCTACTGGAATCTAAGATTATTCTATCATTGTTCTTCCCACAACTTTCAGCCAATCACCCTAGAATCACACAAAGAAATTAGCCACTCATCATCATTATGAAACTATTAATTATATGGAAAGAAGGTGAATATTTGAACAAGAAGAATTTAATGAAAAAGACTTCAATAACTGAATCAAATATCACAACAAAGCGTTCCTTGGATATAAATCCAACAAGACAAGACAACAAAGAAGGGGATTAAAGACAATCTTACAAAACCCTTCAAAAGCTATAAAAGCTATGATCTTCAATCTTCCTTCAACCTTCAAAAAGGTTCTTCGAAAACTCCCAACTGGAGTATGGCTGCAGCGATGTATGCTGGATCTCGCAGCCTTCAATGGTGTATAACGTGCTAAGCGGGATCTCCAACTGTATGCGGATTTTTTGGTGTAAGCGGGATCTCCAACTGTATGCGGATCATGGATTTGTGGAAAATCCAACCCTTTTTATAGGAAAATAACCCTCCAAAGATAAAATATCTTAGAGAGATCTTTTCCCATAAAAATAGTTAAAATATAAGATCTTCTTCCTTCCAGGAGCCAAGCCCAAAAATATAAGATCACCTTCCAAAGATAAAAGATCTCAGCCAAGAATAAAATATTCTCGCCGCGTCCTAGGTGTTCGCCTCGGTCGAGTCGGCGTCTCTGGATCACCTCGGTCGAGATGAATCTCTGGTCAACCGAGGTGAGTCATAACTGAATGTGAAATCTCTCAAAACTGGTCCAAAGTGAATCTTTAATCCATGGCTATTCTTCCTAGATGGTTCCTTATGCTCCTCAATGTAGCTCCAATGACTCCATAGCTCCTTTTGTTCCTTTTTGATGCAAAACGTGCCATTTTACCTACAATTACAGCAAAACTAGGTGTAGACCTCGATTCCCGCAAAGGTAGATGAAATGGTAATATAATCACATATTATACATGCTAACATGCAGATTATTGAAGATAAAACGTCCAAACAAACCTCAAAATATAGACTATAATTCATGCTATCAAAATACCCCATACTTAGCCCTTGCTTGTCCCCAAGCAAGTTCCGCATATAGAAGACAAGATAGAATGGATTAATAGTCACAAAAATCAATGAAAAGTCTTTCAAAAACATTTTATGGTGTGTTACAATCATAGATCACTCTAAGAGAATACTTCATGGAATTAAAAACTCAATATGCTCAAAACATTTTATAAATATAGGAAAGTTGTTCATCTTTGCATAAAACCATAGAATGCATAATAAATCATAATTATCAAAATTAATCATGTATAATCCAGTTTAAACCACTAAGTCAATCAACAAGCTCAAGGTCTCAAGGGCTTCCCAAAAGAAAAGGTCAAGAAACGTGTAGGGTAGGGATGTATGTAAGGTAATGTGGTGCTAGAATCCGGGAAAAGGATGAACTTCACTTTCACTTTGACTTGCAACATCTTCCACCAATAAGCTTTGCTTATTTCACACTTTTTCTTTTTACTTTACTTTTTGGGATGCATGGACAAAGGTGCACAATAACCGAAGCCTAGGAAATCAACAATCATCAATTTCTTGAGATGCATCAAACCCTTGATGCACATACCATGACCCGTTAGGAATATCGCTCAATCCGACTTTGGCAAGACACAAACACCTGGCTATGTGAATGGTGCCGAGTTACTCATCTTCATGATTGACTTCCCCAAACTTATTATTGCTTTCTAACACTTTCACTTCCAGCCAACTTCTCAACTTTAACTTGCTTTCACCACTTTGCTTGCTTCCAAATTCCCGGATAGGTAAAGGGAGGCAAAATGTATATTAGGGGTTAAGCATGATCAAGAAGAAGAAGAGAGAAGAATGAATTGCCTTGGTCTTTCCAGGAAGAAAGTGAGAGAACTTATCTTGTGGTGTCAACCTTCAAATTCAACATAATTTGGATAAAAACAAAGTATTAAACATGCCAATAATTTCAAACAAAGCATTTAGCAACTTAAACATATTATAAAACCTTTCAAACACATAAAGAATTTCAAAACCAGTCAGTAAGCATGATCTTCACTCAGATCATATCCAGATAAGAAGCACAAAAATCGTTTCGAAAACTCTCAGTTAACCTACCTCGGTCGAGGTGTTCGTAGGTCAACCGAGGTGAAGTACCTCGTTCGGCCAGAACTGCCCCGGTCGAGGTCAAAAAATTTTTTTAAAAAATTTTTTCAGTTTTGACGTTTTTCTCAATCAAATAACCTGTATGCATGTATGTAATCTTAGATAAAACCATAGAAGCAAAATAATCATAAATATCCGATAATATAGAGTCATACATCACATAAGTCAATCAAATACATAAACACCCCATACTTGGGACACACTGTCCCAGTGGGTCAAAATAAGTCTAAGGACAGGATACTCACCGAACATAGCTAAACTGCATGAAGAAGTAAGAAACAACTCCCAGATAAGACCATCTCGGTTGGCGAAGCACATCTCGGTCGAGGTGTTCTGACAGTACCCGAGATGTATCTCAGTAAAGCTCGTTTCCTCAATTTCTCGAAATTTTGTTCTTCCAGTGTAGCTCCTGAACTGTGATCCTTCCTTTTGGAATACCTGTTTGTTGTCTAGAGGAAAACAAAAACAAAGCAACTATCTAAACTAAACTAGAAAAGGGAGAAGAAAGCAATACCTTGGGTTGCCTCCCAAGAAGCGCTTGGTTTAAGGTCGCTAGCTGGACCCTTCTCCATAGAATTACTCAATGTACCTTGAACACCATGGAGTGCTCATCACATCCATCATAAAATTCTTCCAAAAAGGTTCCGGTTCCTAATTTCACCGGCAAATGGTAAGATCTCCCACGTACAAGCTTGTACGGTTTGATTCTCACCGGAATCCTTCTAGCCTTCCTGCACTTCAATGGGACATAATCTAGCCTTGCGTCCCATCCTTTCCTTGATCGAGAAAACAACTTCTCGAGAATCCTAGAAGCTTTCCCATCTTTAGCATGGGGATGGTACAAGGTCCTTAGCATACGAGGGACCCCACACTTGAACAAGAGACACTTCATCGCCTTAACGGTGTAGTGCTTGCAAACTCCACTCCATATAATCCAAGGAGTATCTTCTTTCAACAGTTTCAAGGGAGGTTTCTTCTTGATCTTAGGAGGTTCTTTCGGAAGAGACCTCCAACTCTCCGGTGCATTCCTGAAAAATTCAGAAATTTTAATAGGGATTTCAAATGAAGTAGGAGAATGTACCTCGTTAAGTTCTCCAAAGCTTGAGACAAGTTTCATGTTGGGTTGATATTCCACACACGAAATCCCTCCCAACTCAGCTGATCTTTTTTCCACCTTGACCACAGTCTCAGTAATTTGGCCAAGGTTCTCCGTATCTTGCAGTTCTACAGATTTTTCCTCCACCTCGGCCGATCTCTCTTTCACCTCGGCCGAGGTCTCAACAGTTAGATCGAAACCTTCCATATCCTCCTCTTCCTCAGAAGTTTCAGGAGAAATTTTTTGTTTGACTGGGGGGATGCTGGGAATGTGTAACACTTCCTTATGCTCCTCTCGCGGCCTAGCATAGGATAGGGTACTTTCCTTCAGTTCCGCCACCCTCTTCATTATCTTCTCCAATCTTGATTCGAGAGAATCTTCAAGAGGCTGCTCATAAGTGTTTCTAGGGATATTCTTCTCATCCCATATCGCAAGTTCACGCTGAATGGTCTCTTCTCTTTCCCATTCATTGTTGAACCAATAGAAGGAGTACTTCTCCTCCAAGTACTCATAATGGTCCGCCCTAGCACTTTGTCTTGCTATCCAGGCTGGATCAAACGTAGCCATCAGAAATCCTAAAAACTACAAAACTCATAGAAAGGGTAGTTAGTAGCAACAGGGGCAAGTGCCCCGAAAGCAAACCGTAACCGGCTCGGTCTAGACCAAGTCCCCGGCAACGGCGCCAAAAACTTGTTCGCTCCAAACAGTGTGTGCAAGCTTTAAATTTATAACCCTAGACTTAAGCTTAAAACAAGGATGCGAACCCGCAGTGTACGGGTCAATCGTAGTAAAAAGCAAGAAATTCCAGGGGTCGATCACAGGGACTCGGTGAAACAAAGTCAGTAACGGTAAGCTTCGTGAATACTAACCACAAAGAGCAATTAACACAATCAAAGATGAATAAGAAGTCAATAAAACAAACATGCAATTCTAGGGATTAAAGCTTCTAGTTGTGGTTCCAACTCAAGATCTAAAGATAAGCGGACAAAGCTGAGATTTTTGTAAGGGGAAGGTGTTACTAAAGTGGAGTAGATCACCGGGTAAGTCTCACTACTTACTAATCCAAAACCGTAACTCCTATTACCGGGTAAGTCTCAAGGAATTAAGATAAAGAACTATTACCTCAAACTAACACACCATCTAAGGGAATAGAATCAACCTTTACCGGGTAAGTCTCAGGTTAACTCACAAAGGTGGGATGGAAGCACACTCAAACCCCAATAAAGGATAAACCTTTATTACCTACACTTATGATCGTTGGTACACAAACTAAGGAATTACCGGGTAAGTCTCATCCTAAGCTTGCTTTGAATCAGAAAAGGTGTAATAAGGATAGGATTTGGCAAACTCTAACACTTAACTCTCAGTTTTAGGATCAGATAAGTCACCTCGGTGAGAAGAACTCCACCCCGGCCGAGATGTTCATCGACTGAGCGAGATGCTTAGGGTTAAGGTTAAAGACTCGAACTTTCAAGGTCCTACTGGAATCTAAGATTATTCTATCATTGTTCTTCCCACAACTTTCAGCCAATCACCCTAGAATCACACAAGGAAATTAGCCACTCATCATCATTATGAAAGTATTAATTATATGGAAAGAAGGTGAATATTTGAACAAGAAGAATTTAATGAAAAAGACTTCAATAACTGAATCAAATATCACAACAAAGCGTTCCTTGGATATAAATCCAACAAGACAAGACAACAAAGAAGGGGATTGAAGACAATCTTACAAAACCCTTCAAAAGCTATAAAAGCTATGATCTTCAATCTTCCTTCAACCTTCAAAAAGGTTCTTCGAAAACTCCCAACTGGAGTATGGCTGCAGCGATGTATGCTGGATCTCGCAGCCTTCAATGGTGTATAACGTGCTAAGCGGGATCTCCAACTGTATGCGGATTTTTCGGTGTAAGCGGGATCTCCAACTGTATGCGGATCATGGATTTGTGGAAAATCCAACCCTTTTTATAGGAAAATAACCCTCCAAAGATAAAATATCTTAGAAAGATCTTTTCCCATAAAAATAGTTAAAATATAAGATCTTCTTCCTTCCAGGAGCCAAGCCCAAAAATATAAGATCACCTTCCAAAGATAAAAGATCTCAGCCAAGAATAAAATATTCTCGCCGCGTCCTAGGTGTTCGCCTCGGTCGAGTCGGTGTCTCTGGATCACCTCGGTCGAGATGAATCTCTGGTCAACCGAGGTGAGTCATAACTGAATGTGAAATCTCTCAAAACTTGTCCAAAGTGAATCTTTAATCCATGGCTATGCTTCCTGGATGGTTCCTTATGCTCCTCAATGTAGCTCCAATGACTCCATAGCTCCTTTTGTTCCTTTTTGATGCAAAACGTGCCATTTTACCTACAATTACAGCAAAACTAGGTGTAGACCTCGATTCCCGCAAAGGTAGATGAAATGGTAATATAATCACATATTATACATGCTAACATGTAGATTATTGAAGATAAAACGTCCAAACAAACCTCAAAATATAGACTATAATTCATGCTATCAAGATAAAACCTAGGTTTTGGATTTAAAGAAATCCAAAATCTCGCTCGATTGATGAATGTTTGTGCTGTTTGTTGTCACAATCTTCAACGCGATGAAGTTTGCTTTGATTTGGAACGAAGAATCGTCCGAAATGGTCACCGAATGAAGGATTTGGGTTTGAGGGGTTAAGGGCGTGGAAGGAGGCGTGGAGAAGAGGGTAAATGGTGTTGGTGTTATGAAGAAGAAGGCTTTATATAGCCCCGTCAAAATTTCAAAAATCACGGCCCTTTGTTACTTCCACGGCCGTGGAATTGTGTCTTTGGCCGTGGCAGCTCTCGACTTGATTCTCCACGGCCCTTAATTAAAGAAACCACGGCTGTGGAACTGTATTTAAACCCGTGAAAATTTGGTTTTTGCCAAAAATCCAAATTTCGTCGTTCATTTGGATTTCTTCACTTCTTTTGGTTGTTCTTCAAGCGTGACATCCAAAGACACAAGACATACCGGAAAAACACCAACGAAAAACAAACAAAAATAACCTACACTAATCTAATCTAAGAAAAACAAAAAGGAAAAGCAAGAATGCATTATCTTGGGTTGCCTCCCAAGTAACGCTTAGTTTTAGGTCCGTAGCTAGACCAATCTTTTGTGCTGAAGTGAGGAGAATCGGTGCAATTTCCTCAGTTTGGAGCTCTGGTGAGTACTTTTTGAGTCGTTGGTCATTCACCTTGAAGCTTCCGCACTTCTCACCCCTTACTTCAACTGTACCATGGGGAAAAACGTGTTTAATAACATAAGGTCATGTCCAACGAGATTTAAGCTTACCATAAAAGAGTCAAAGTCTCGAATGAAGAGGAGAAAAAGTCTCCTTCTTTGAAGTCCTTCGGAATGATGTTCTTATCATGCCAACACTTCTCTCTCTCTTTGTAAATCTTGGCGTTATCGTAGGCGTTCAAGCGGAGTTCTTCTAGCTCATTGAGATCCAAGAGACGTTTCTCTACCGCTTCTTTAATGCCAAAATTCAACCACTTGACAACCCAATACGCCTTGTGTTCCAGCTCCACCGGAAGATGATAAGACTTCCCATACACAAGATTGTATGGTGTTGTGCCAATTAATGGGAGTCTTGTATGCCGCTCTATATGCCCATAATGCGTCATCAAGCTTTAACGCCCAATCCTTCCTTGTCCTAGACACTATTTTCTCCAGAATTCCTTTGATCTCTCTATTAGAAATCTCCACTTGTCCACTTGTTTGCGGATGATAAGGGGTGGCGATCTTGTGAGTCACCCCATACTTAGCTAGTAGAGCTTCAAATCGACGGGCAATGAAGTGTGATCCTCCGTCACTAATGATGGTTCGGGGTGTCCCAAACCGTGGAAAAATAGTTCGATTAAAGAAATTAACAACCACCATCACATCATTAGTTGGAGAAGCAATAGCTTTAACCCATCTTGAAACATAGTATATAGCTAGAAGTATGTATTGATTACCACAAGATGATGGGAATGGTCCCATGAAGTGAACTCCCCAAACGTCAAAGGTCTCCACTTTTTGGATATTGTTTAGAGGCATTTCATTCCTCCTAGATATGTTCCCTGTTCTTTGAAAAGCATCGCAACAAGCAACAAAGGTCTGCACATCTTTAAATAATGTAGGCCAAAAGAATCCGGATTGCAATACCTTAGCGCTAGTCCCGTGAGAACTAGCGTGTCCTCCACAAGGAAGAGAATGGCAATGGCGAATGACACTTTGAATTTCGTCTTCAGGCACACATCTTCTAATGATGCCATCTAGACCTCTCCTGAAGAGTAGAGGTTCATTCTAATAGTATTGGCGGACATCCTTAAAGAACTTCTTTCTTTGAGCGTAGGATAGTCCGGGAGGTATTTCCTGACAAACCAAATAATTTACAAAATCAGCAAACCAAGGTTCGTTACCTCTAGAAATATAATCAATGCACTCTTCCATTAGATGCAATTGTTCGTCCGGAAAAGAGTCATCAGTAGGAAGTTCATCATTGGTGACATGTGGTAGACGGGTTAAGTGATCCGCAACAGAATTTTCGGATTCTTTCTTGTCACGAATCTCAAGATCGAACTCTTGAAGGAGAAGAATCCATCTCATCAGCCTTGGTTTTGCATCTTTCTTGGCAAGCAAATACCAAATGGTTGAATGATCCGTGTATACAATCACCTTCGCTCCTACAAGATAAGAACAAAACTTTTCAAATGCATATACAATAGCAAGAAATTCCTTCTCCGTTGTGGCGTAGTTGAGCCGAGCTTCATCTAGTGTTTTACTAGCATAGTAGATGGCATGAGTGCGTCCATCTTTCTTTTGTCCAAGCACCGCTCCCACCGCTACGTCACTTGCATCGCACATGACCTCAAATGGAAGACTCCAATCTGGAGGTTGAATTATTGGGCTTGAGATTAAAGCTTCTCGAATCCTATAGAAAACATCTAAACACTCTTTTGAAAATTCAAAAACAGCATCCTTCATCAATAGACTAGTCAACTGTTTAGAGATTTTCAAAAAGTCCTTAATGAATCTCCTATAGAAGCTAGCATGTCCTAGAAAACTTCTAATCCCCTTCACCAAGGATGGAGGAGGAAGCTTTTCTATGGTTTCAATCTTAGCCTTGTCAACTTCAATCCCACTATTAGAGATCAAGTGTCCTGAAGCAATGCCTTCCCTA
This sequence comes from Fagopyrum homotropicum, assembly GCA_033239125.1. NCBI lineage: Eukaryota > Viridiplantae > Streptophyta > Magnoliopsida > Caryophyllales > Polygonaceae > Fagopyrum > Fagopyrum homotropicum. The sequence continues at coordinate 144,066,832 of BSWB01000004.1, forward strand.
ACCATAAAATGACACTTCTCCCAATTTAGAACTAGGTTAGTGTCTTCACATCTTTGTAGAATAAGAGATAGGTTAGCAAGGCAATTATCAAATGAGGAACCATAAACAGAAAAATCATCCATAAAACCCTCCATGATTTCCTCAATGTACTCCGAGAAGATGGCCATCATACACCTTTGAAAAGTGATTGGAGCGTTGCACAATCCGAATGACATCCTCCTATAAGCGAATGCACCCCATGGGCACGTGAATGTGGTATTTTCTTGATCATCCGGATGAATCGGGATCTTGAAGAAACCACTATAACCATCAATATAGCAAAAATAAGAATGTTGCGCTAACCTCTCAAGCATTTGATCAATGAAGGGCAACGGGAAGTGATCCTTCCTCGTCGCATTATTCATCTTGCGATAGTCTATACACATCCTCCGTCCCGTCACCGTTCTTGTTGGAATGAGTTCGTTGTTTTTGTTGGCTACAACGGTCATTCCTCCCTTCTTTGGGGCTACTTGAACTGGGCTCACCCACTTGCTATCGGAGATTGGAAATATGATACATGCATCGAGCAATTTAAGGATTTCCTTCTTCACGACCTCTTTCATGATCGGGTTTAACCGTCGTTGAGGTTGACGTGAAGGTTTATAATCTTCTTCCATTTGTATCTTGTGCATACATAGTGATGGTTTAATACTTACAAGATCTTTTATGGTGTAGCCTAAGGCTTTCCTATGTTTCTTCAAAACAATCATAAGCCTATCATGTTCATCTTCACTTAAACTAGAACTAACTATAACGGGAAATGTAGAGTTAGATCCAAGAAAAGCGTACCTTAGATGTGCGGAAAGAGGCTTCAATTCCAAAGCTGTAGATGACTTTGGTGTGTGGTGAGGGCTGTCTGAGGTCTCCTTGGATGTCTCCTAGGGTGTGGAAGTGGTAGAAGAAGGAGCTAGAACGTTTGTAATAAGAACGAAACCTTCCTCAGAATTTTCAAAATCCACGGCACCACTGTTACTTCCACGGCCGTGGAAAGTTGTACTTTGGCCGTGATTCTTTGTGTAATTTGAGTGGTTGCTCTCGACATATATTTCTACCGGTAGAATTAGTGAAACCACGCTTGTGGAAAACACCGATGACCCGTGGTTTCTTGTGTTTTCCGAACCATCATGCAATTCTTCGAATTCTTCAATGTGCACCTCTTCTAACTCTTCCAAAGCCTCAACCTCAATGTTACAGTCCTCGTCCACTCCCTTTTCCATGATGCTCATGCTTATAACCTTTTGTAACAGTCTTTAAACAATATCGAACTTACTTCCTCTCTAGAGTCCTCTTCATCATATATGTTGAAAACGTCTTCTCCAAGTGCTAGTTCTTTTGTCAAAGCAGAGAGTACAAATTCAACTTTCTCTTCTCCAATGTCGAAGGCCAATCTAGCATTCTTGCAATCAACCATACATCTGGAAGTTGCAAGAAAAGGTCTCCCAAGTATGATTGGGACCGGGTAATCTGCATGAATGTCAAGCACAACAAAGTCTATAGGAATATAGAATTTATCAAGCTTAACTGGGACGTCTTTAATAATGCCAATAGGTCGAGTAATGGATCGATCCGTCATATACAATATCATCTTCACTGGTTTAGGTTCACCTAAACCAACCTTCTCACACAAAGCAAGTGAAATGATGCTTACACTTTCTCCCAAGTCACAAAGTGCATCATAAGTGACTTCTCCCACTCCTATTGGTATGCAAAATGACCCCGGATCTCGCGGCTTTTGGGGGCATCTTTTCCGTCATTGTTTTAATGAGCTCCGATGAATCCGAACTCATGTTAACTTCACCAAAATCTTCAAGCTTCCTCTTGTTAGAGAGGTTCTCCTTCAAGAACTTCCCATAAGCGGGTATACCTAAAATCACATCAAGAAAAGGTATGTTAATGTGTAGTTTACTCATGAGATCAACAAACTTACCAAAATGCTTGTCTAGTCGCTCTCTCGCTCTAGATTGCAGGAATGGCAAAGGAGGTTTATAAGCTGGAGGAGGAGTATAGACATCTTCCTTCTCCTTTTCTTTCTCCTTCTCAACGGGAACCTCAAAGAATGCGGGCTGTGGATCGGTGGTTGTTACACCACTTCTTGTAGTAATTGCCATTACTCTTCCCTTCGGATTGTCCTCCGTTTTTCCGGGAAGCTTCCCTTGATCTCTAGGAACTTCTCCGGCCTTGCTAAACACTTGATTCTCCAAAGCTTTTTCTGCTTTAGAAATCGAAGTGATGTGATTCTCCATTCCTTGTATCTTCCCCAAGATTGTTTCCATCATCGCATCAAACTTGTCCTTCTCCGGCTGGTTTGAACTCGATGAAGCTTGTCCCTGACTTTTCAAAGGGGTAGAAGAAGGAGATGTTAGTGCATTTTCAGCATGGGAATAAGGATTACCGGGATTTTTTTGGTTGGATCTCCAATTGTTGTTGAAGTTCTTGTTGTTGTTGTTGTTGTTATTGTTCCAATGGTTATTTCGGTTGTTATTCCTATTCCCTTGATTATTCTCTTTTCCTACATAGCCAACGTCCTACTCCTTTTTGGATTGAATGCTGGACTTCAAAACTTCCTTTAGCTCCTTAATCTCATTTTTAAGGGAGAAAATTTGAGCTTGGGCTGCTGGATTCAACCTTGCTCCCGGTTCTCCGGAATCTCGATTCTCACTCTCAATCGTCCTATGGGAATACTTCTCAATCACTAGACCTTACTTCTCAATAAAGTCCCAAGCATCATCGTCTCTCATTTTCATAAAAGTTCCGCAAGAAAGGGATTGAAGTTTGAATTGAGTTTTCACATCCAATCCTTTGTAGTAAATCTCCAACAATTCCAACTTTGAAATGTCATGGTGAGGGCAATCCAATAGAAGACCCTTGAACCTTTTCCAAGATTTAAACAAACTTTCATTAGGTTTCATAGCAAAGGCATTAATTTTACCTCTCAACTCCGTCGTCTTGGATAGCGGAAAGAACTTACTGAGGAATTCCGAAGTCATCTCCTCCCATGTGTTAACTCTTTCAGTTGGAAGAGATTGATACCAAGCTAAGGCCTTGTCCTTCAAAGAGAAAAAAGAACGGTCTCAACTTATAGTTGTTGTTGGCTGTTCTTGGAGGCTTCAAAGTCTCCATAAGAATCTCGTAATTCTGCAAATGTTGGTGCGGAGATTCCGTTCCCGTCTCACCAAACTGACTTTGGCGGATCATAGTAATGACTTGAGGGCGAAACCCATAGTCATGCTCATCTGGATCTCCAAGATTCACGCCTAAACGGTGCGGTTGTTGACTCGGATCCATACGTTGCCCAAGAGTTCGCGGTTCAGCCACGATAGAAGCAACTCTCACTTCTCTAACAGGAACACAAGGATTGACATGGACACGAGGATTAAATGGTGGGTTAGGTGGTATATCTTCCAGATCAGGCATATCATCATCGGATGATTCATCTTTCTTATCCTTGGCGCCTTTCTCCAAGTTTGCTTGTAAACCATCGCCCGGATTTTATCCATTTGAATTTGCAGTCGCTCCCTATCAGCACGAGCTATAGCTTTCTCCTCAATAAGTCTTCTTTCAATTGCATTAAGAAGAGCCCGAGTTTCATCCAACTCCTCCTGAAGACTCTTTTCATTGTGTTCAGCCATCTTCTTCTCCCTTAATCGTTTCTTGAGAGTCTTCTCCGGTTCAAGGTCAAAAGGAACGAGGCCTTTCGTAGATTGAGACCTTTGCATATACCTCAAGAGAAATCTGCAAAATCACTAAGGTAGATAGATCAAATAACAAGAGCAAAAGCTCCCAAGCCAGACAACCGAAAACCGAATTTGGCCTAAACAAAATCCCCGGCAACGGTGCCAAAAACTTGTTTGCTCAAAAGTGTGCGTGCAAAGTCTTAATTTTATAAAATCTGAAATCAAGCAAAGCGAACCCGAAGTGTACGGATCGGCATAGTAAAGCAAGAATTCCAGAGTCGAACTCAAGGATTTGGGGGATCAAATTCAGTTCGTAAAATCGTCTAGCAAAATAAATAATGAAGCTTTTGTAAAGATTAATGGAAAAAATACGATTCTAAAGATTTAGGGATCCAACTATGGCAATCGATTCAAGATGTTCTAAAGATGTAAGGACAAAGTTAGGATTGCAAAGGTATAGATCTAAGGTAGGGTGTTGTACGGTGAAGTTCCATACCCATAAGTTTGACCCTAATGCTCTTTAAATAAAGGACAATGAGTCTCGTTATAAAGGGAATTTGAGGACAAGATTAAACTCTCAAATACTCATGCCCAATCCCAGGGGAATCAAAGATAAGCCAAAAAGGTTAAGGTTGTGATACTCATAACCTAAGTAAAGGGTGTTGATTCTCACTACTACCTAGAAAAGGTAAGTCATGGCTAGGTTAGGGCCAATCTTTAACTTTGGATGAAAGCAAAAGCAAAACACGTCAAACAGGGAAAACCACGGTCAGATCTTGAGGAACCACGGCCGTGGAACTCAAGAACAGACCGTGGAAAGGTGCGACGGTGAGGTTTCTCGCAACTCTCAGGGTCCAATCTGTTTTGGTTCAATATATCATCATCTATGCCGCAACTATCAACCCTTCACCTTAGAATCGCAAGGGTGCTTAGCCAACAATCATTGTCATCAAATCAATAATCAAAATTAAAAGAAAGAAAAGATAAAACCTTGAAAACTCAATAATGAATACAAAACCAATCTCAATAAAACTCAAAAATCGTGCTTGTGTTCAATGAATACAGAATAGAGTCAAAAATCTTTCACAAATCTTAAAGAACAAGAAGAATGGGATGTCAATCCGCCTTCAAAGTGAAACCCTAAGATCTTCCAACTCCGAATAGAAAAAGTGCGTACTTCTCCAAATCTTCCTTTCAAAATCTTCTCACAATGTAATCTTGCAAATGATCTCAACTTCTCTCTTCCGAAAGTGTATGCCGCCAATGTGTAGCGAGGGATCCGTTTTCTCTCTTTGTTCATCCTTCTTATAGGAAATGCTAGGGTCACAAAAGCCCTTAACAGATGATGACGTGGCAAATATGACACGTGACAGTCGTTAGCAGAATCACGGTCATGACCAACTTTCCACACCCGTGGAAACCACCGTGGGAGCCTACGACATGTTCCTCCATGGCCTTAATAATTTAAATACCAAAACCACGGCCGTGGTTCCTTGTACTTGACCGTGGAATCCCTAAAATGTGCATACAATCCCTTGTTTCCTAAAGCTTTCGACTCATACTCCTTCCTTACCTACTCCAATGCATCTCCTTGATGTCTAGCATAATCAAAAGTGCTCACATGCTCCATTTATGCTCCAATCCAAGCTTTTAATCACCTATAAACACAACAAAGCTCGTATAGATCTCTATACCAACATAATACGTGAATGTTCTCATATATGCTTCAAACTCATATCCATGTACACAAAAGGAGGGGAAAAACTACCAAAACATGTGCCTAGAATAACGTCATATTTCATGCTATCATGTGTCAATAAGAAACAAGCATGGGCCATTGTTCTGGTATGACACGTGGGGGAACCTTTGTGTGGAGTTCTGAATCATTTTTAAACTTCTCAAAATATTTTTTTTCTTTGTTTTGGCTTTAAAATCCTTCCACATATAGTTGCAAACTCTCACACGCACATCTTTGAAACCATCAGGAACTTCCAACACATTTGCCTACAAATTATAAACAAAAAAGTGGATTAGTGAAAAACATATTTACAAATTTATCAACATATTGCTAAATTCTTACCTTAACCTCTGCCCATATTCCCTCTTTGGCTGAATCCTCAACAAACTTCCAATCAATAATGCATAGTGGAATCCTATGTCCATCACGACATATTATACCTAATTGAGACCTCAATTATGAGCCTTTATCTCCAACCGGTTGGTTCAAACTGTCAATAAACTTTTACACCAGTGTTCCATTCTAGCACTCCCTTGTTGTGTCCTTTAACGATTTGTACGTGGTTGAAATTCAAAAAATAAATAGAAAGTATTAAAAAAAAAGTTAAGTTTCGAAAAAAGGTGTACACATATTTATATAACATATAGAAATAGCCAAGTGTTATAATCAATAAGCAATTTGAATTAAACATATAGCTGATTCTGGTATAGCTTGTTGGGGTTGTGGCGGGGGCGGGGGAGGGATAGGAGACTGTGGACGTCGAGACATGACCGATGCTTGCGAGGAACCACTTCGTGTAGAAGTTGAAACACTTGGAGTGAGGAACTCACACATTTGTCGTGGCCTACCAAGTCCAAGCTTTTTTCTCTTCATTTTATACTATAACACAAATACTAGTCAGTTAACCAAGCATGAAACCATATGTCAACTCCAAGTTAACATATAGTAATAAACAAGAAATAGAACAATCCATTTTGATTTTTGAATGAAGATCAAATAATAAATAAGACAAAAGAACAATCTATTCAGCAAATCAAGTGGATACAACGGAAATAAAAAATACTAAAGTAGTTCACAATCTGTTTAAATCTACGCAATAACATCATTCAATTCAGCATCAATATCAGCATCATCGACACCATCTAACTCATTGTTTCATCCAACTCATCATCACTATCAAGATTCACGTGTGAGTATTCCTTTGACTCCACTTCTCCAACATTAAGCCACCCTTTTCTTGAAGCCTCTAGATTGTACCACACTTGTTGGGCTTGAGATGCCAAGATAAAAGGCTTGTAATACCCCAAGTTCTAGGAACTCAAAGTGCTACGGGTTAGGACCGTACAATGGGTCCTGACCCTCAGAGTAGCAACAACAAACGGATTTTATAACAAGGCACAAACAGATGAAAACCAAAACTCAATATAAAACCAAAGATTTAAACAAAAGAAAACACAAAATACTCCGCAACAGAGTTCAAAATAAAAGGGAAACAACAAAAGAAACAAAAACCCGATCCCGTCCTATAATGTAAGGGAACCCCGACTGACCACACCATCCGGATCACTGAGCAGCATCCTGAACCTGCGTAACATCTACAACGACGGTATAAACCGTTAGCTAACATTTTAGGTACTAGCAAGAGAGTAAAGACACAAACACACATAAGGTAAAGAAAACACATAGCATGCTCACACATCAATAGGTTATTATCTTTCATTAAGGTTATTCATTACTAATTCAACTTCTTTTGTCACACGAGAATCTCCCGAAACTCGCCTCCGCTTCCGTCTACCAATAGGAATAGATCAGTACTATCCGTTACCTACGGGTCTGGGTTGAAAGAGCACATTCTAGTCTCCTGTAGAACTAGACAAGTGGTCACCGCCCGGTTATAATACACTTGGGCCAATTAAGATCATCAAAGGGTGAATCCTATTTCCAGTTATCCGTTATAACAATAATAAACAACAGAAACAAACCAATACAATCTAACTAATACGCGGAATGAAGCTAAGTAAGTCCAAGGGACTTACCTCACTTGAAGATAACTCAAAGACTCAGCAACAACTCAGAGAACACTCAAGAAAGCTCATTTTCCCTCAGGAAATGATAGCATGTATTATAGTCTATATTTTGGGGCTGGTTTAAACGTTTTATCTTCATAAATCTGCATGTATAGATGTATATTATGCGGTTATATTGTTGTTTCATCTACTTTTGCGGGAATCAAGGTCTACACCTAGTTTCGTTGTATACGTAGGTAAAACGGCACGTTTTGGAGTAAATGGAGCTAAGGGAGCTAATGAGTCATTGGAGTTACATTATGGAGCTTAAGGAAGAACTCAGGAAGCATGGAATTAATAAAGAAAATTCACTTTGGACAAGATTTGAGAGGTTTCACATTTAGTTGAAGAGTCACCTCGGTCAGCTACAGTACCACATCGACCGAGGTGATCTCGAGGAACGCCCCGATCGAGGTGGACACCCTGTCGCCGGCGAGATTATATTTTTTTGCTGAGATCTTTTAATTATGGAAAGAAGATATCTTATATTTTTGGGCTAGATTTCTAGAAGGAAGATAAGATATTCAGCTGATTTATTTGGATATATTTTATAGAAAATTATCTTTTAAGATATTTCCTATAAAATTATCTTAAAAAGATAATTTTATTTGGGAAAATTTGACATACTAGGCCTTTTTGAGAATATGATTTAGTAAATGTACCCCAAATTTTTTACCACTTTCATTTAATAGTAGGTAAAAATTATTAACCCTTCTATTTAGAAAGAAAGAATAAATGATGTTTGTTATTTGTTATATAAGTATAAGTTTTAATTTTTATTACTGATTTTGTTTTTTATTATTATTTTTCTTATCTTTTTTTAATTTTCTCTTTTTATTTTCTGGACTGAATTTCTCATACCGGAATTCTCATACCAGAAATTTCATACCAGAAATTAGATACCAGAAATTTCATACTAGAAATTATCATACGAAAATTAGATACCAAAAACTAGATACCATAAATTAGATACCAGAAATTAAATACCAGAAATTTCATACCAGAAATTATCATACGAAAATTAGATACCAGAAATTAGATACCATAAATTATATACCAGAAATTAAATACCAGAAATTATCATACGAAAATTAGATACCAGAAATTAGATACCATAAATTATATACCATAAATTAGATACCATAAATTATATACCAGAAATTAAATACCAGAAATTTGATACCAGAAATTTTACAAGAGCGATGGGACTAATATTATGAACCTCCAAATGTATACAAGGAAGTGATTAGCAACTTACTTGATCCCAGTACCTGAAAATATCAAACTACAAATGTATACAAGAGCGATGGGACTAAGGTAACTTTGATAAAATTATTATTATTACTAAACTTAAGCACACAAGTCTTTCATACCAGAAAGGTGAATCAACAGTGGAATTAAAATATGTCAAACTCTTTCTAATCTTTTCAAACAAAATCAAACTAAAAACATAACCAACACTATAACCTGAAGCTAGGAACGATTACTTAAAATACAAAACCTGTGTAAATAAAGCCAGGTGAATGACTCTACCTTTAGAGTTTTCACCTCATATCTTGTAACAATGGAGTTGCTGTGAAGAAATTGATGTGAAGAAATAGCTCGATTCGTACTAACATGAGTAGTCTCATAAACTGGTAATTCATCACGGTACCTGTCAACTCCGATCTCCGTCAAATTCTCCAATTCAAACAGATCTGAACTGCAACAACTCTCTACGTCTTCACCATCATCCTGATTACAAACCTCTCAACCTCCTTTGAACCATTTAATTCTCATTTTTTATGATAATTTCTCATCAGATCCCTCGCCAATTCTTCAACTGATTTTCTGTTTTTCTCCATGCTGAGATTTGAACTTCCTCCGTCTGTAACTTTATTCAGATCATCTTCATCTCGATGCAAGCTTTTGTGACCGCAAGGCTTGAGGTTCTCGTCGACGATTACGCTAACCGGACAAAACCTAACTGACCTTTTCATCTTCATCTCAAGCTTTGCCAACCCGAAATCAGATAGCTTTGGATGAAAATTCTTGTCAAGCAGAATGTTTGAGGCTTTCAAATCATGGTATATGACAGGCGGGTTAGCTTTGTCGTGCAAATACTCGAGTCCTCTAGCTGCACCCGCTGCAATATTCATTCTAGTGTTCCAATAAGAGGCTTTCTACCAGATGGGAGATCTAAACAAAGTTTGCACATCAGATAATGTTGATTGAACAATGTAAAAGGACCAAGGGTAAATTTTATGAGAATACAACCATGTAGATGATCAGCCAGAGAGCCGAAAGGCATGAACTCGTAAACAAGAAGCTGTTGATCCCCATCTGCGCAATAACCGATCAGATTGACAAGGGCAAAAACCTAACTGACCTTTTCATCTTCATCTCGATGCAAGCTTGAGAAAGACGAGATCCAGTAAAATCAAGGGCAGAAACCAATCTTCCGAGATACAAAGACGACATCCAGAAGCTTGAGAAAGAAATCTCATAACTAAGATTGAAAACGACTCTTCCAAAATAGCAGCCCTAAAAGTGGGGATTAACGGAAGCTTATCCCAACAAAGTCTCACCAACCAAAACCACTGAAGCTCAGGCGGGATGCATTGGTTACCAAGACAAGTCTGGCATAAGAGGTGTGAAAAGGGATAGGGACTGGGGTCCAAACTTGAAGGAAGAAGTGGGGCTCGCCTGTGCTGTTGTTGTGCTGAAAGGGAGATGAGGGAGGAGATTGTTGCTACGCTATGAGGTGATAAGGGGAAAAGCACCTCCGACCAATAGGCGAGGAAGGCTGGGGTACTATGGCGCGAGGCTGGTGTAGGCGGCGGCGGAAGGCTGACTTCATTCCTGGTGGTGCAGATCCGGGATCGGGGTTGGAGGAGTGATGTGCGGCTGCAGTTGTGGGAAGGGAGAATTTGAGGGAATGAGGGAGGAGGAGGGTTTGAGTTTGGCATTGACGGTAAAAAAATTAAAATGGGGTACACTTAACAAAAAAATAAAAAAGCCTACTTACTATCATTATTTCTCAAAACAGCCTACTAATCAAAAAAGCCCAATTTATTTTAGGAGATATGGATATATTTTATAGAAATATCTTATATCTGGAAGGAAGATATTTATTTTAGGAGATATGGATATATTTTATAAGAAATTATCTTTTTAAGATATTTTATCTTTGGAAGATAATTCTCCTATATAAAGGGTTGAATTTTCTACAATTCAACCATCTTCAAATCATCAATGCTTAGACGTGCTGAGACAGCCGCTGCATCAAAGTCCTGCAATTGCAGAAGATTTCCCTTCGGATTGAAGGAAGAAGGAAGATTTCCTTGTTGAAGATAGCCTTTAAAGGAGTTTTGTGAGATTTCTCTAGGCTACTTTTGGTTACTTTTGGTTGGTTGTTCTTGTTGATTTGTGACTTGGAAACACTGATTTGTCACATATTTGATTCAGTTATTGAAGTTCTTTTATTAAAGTCTTCTTGTTTGATAATTGATTCTTTCTTTATAAAGTTGATTATTGTTATCACGATGATTGTTGGCTAAGTTTCTTTTGCGATTCTAGGGTGATTGACTGAAGGTTGTGGGAGAGACGATGATAGAATGATCTTAATCCCAGTCGGACCCTGAAAGCTCGAGTCTTTATCTTAACCGACGAACATCTCGCTCAGCCGATGAACACCTCGGTCGGGGTGTATTCTGTCTGATCGAGGTGAACGTTTTCCTGATACTAATCCAAGTTAAGATCTAGTTTTCCAAACCCTATTCTTATTACACCTTTCCTGGTTCAATGCAAGCCTAGGATGAGACTTACCCGGTGATTCCTTTGTTTGTTGACCTAAGATCATAAGCGATAGGTAATAAAGGTTTATCCTTTATTAGGGTTTGAGTGTGTTTCCATTCCAATCTTGAGAGTTAGCCTGAGACTTACCCGGTAAAGGTTGATTCTATCCACTTGGTTGGTGTGTTAGTTTGAGGATTTAGTTCTTTACCTTAGTTCCTTGCGACTTACCCGGTAATAGGAATTACGGTTTAGGATAGTGAGTAGTGAGACTTATTCGGTGATCTATTCCCATCTTAGAAACACCTTCCCTTTGCAAAATCTCAGCTTTGTCCGCTATATCCTTAGATCTTGAGTTTGAACCACAACTGGATGTCTTGATCTCTAGAATCCGCATTTCTCCTTATTTGACTTACATCATCTTTGATTGCTTTAATTACTTTTGTTACTTTCATTATTTGACAACCGATTTTGTGCTTGGTTTCGCCTAATTCCCTGTATTCGACCCCTGGAATTTCTTGCTTTTATTACAATTGACCAGTACACTACGGGTTCGCATCCTTGTTTAAGCATATTTCCTCGGTTATAAATTTAAAGCTTGCACACACCCTTCCAAAAGATTAACAAGTAAGGAAGGGGGAAGAGATTAACAAGTAAGGAAGGGGGAAGAGATTAACAAGTAAGGAAACAGTACACTACGGGTTCGCATCTATTTAGCCTACGACATTCATCATAACAATCGAAATCATCATACATAAAATCATAGCATTCATTTGCAAGATAATGAAGGGGGAAGAGATTAACAAGTAAGGAAACAAAACCAAGCTGAAGTTTAGATAAGAATGACTCACAACCCTTCCAAAAGAAGGTTCAAATGGTTCATACAACTCTAGAAATCAAATCCGATACTCTTCACTACAAAAGCTATCAAAGTGTGGCAATGGTGTGTTCTTCTTCTTCTTCTCCAACAAGCTCTTCTCCAATGGTGGCTTCCTTCTACTTCCTTCTCCAAGAATCTTCTTGTAGAGAGGATATTTTTGATTGGATGATGGTGGATAATGAAGAGCTGCTCCAAGATGCTTCTCTCAGTCAATAAAGGACCACTTTTATAACAAATTTTGCATGAGCTGGCCATGAGAGTCGTGGCACAGCTGTCACAAGAATCTGGCAAAATCCATGGGTAGAATCACGGCCGTGGAATGTGCCAGTGAACCGTGGTTTGCTCTAGAAACTTTGCCTTGGATCATTAAGCTGTGATTTGGTGCATGGCTTGTGTTGGCAAGGCTCCATGAGTCTTCCTTAGCCTCTAGTTTGCATCCTAATGAGCCCGGAGGTGTGTCATCTCGAGGATTGATTCTCGAATGCATCAATTAAGCTCCTAAATCTCCCAAAATACCTATAAAACACGCACAAGTCCGTGTAGACGTCTATCTCGACAAAATACGTGAATTGAGTGCAAAACGTCGTGAACTAATGCTAAACCATGCATGAATGAGTGAGAAATCTATCTAAATGTTTACCTAAACTACGCAATAAATCGTGTTATCAGAGTCCCACAAACCCTAGGTCAAAGGATGGACCCCAATCAACAACTGAGGCGTCCAGGAGTTAACCTAGGAGATCCAGCGGACCATGACTACGAATTTCGACCGCAAGTTCTATCTATGATTCGCCAATGCCAATTCGGAGGGCTAGAGAAGGAATCATCACATCAACATCTTCAAAACTATGAGATCTTGATGGAGACCTTGAGACCCTCAAGGATTGAAAATAACAATTACAAGCTAAGACCGTTTTACTTTTCTTTAAAAGATAGAGCTCTTACTTGGTATCAATCTCTTCCTCCAGAAAAAATTAACACATGGGAGGAGATGACTACGGAATTCTTGACCAAATTCATTCCCCCCTCAAAGACCGCTGAAATGAGAGGGAAGATCAATGCTTTCATTATGAAGGACAAGGAGAGCTTGTCCAAGTCATGGGAGCGGTTCAAGGACATCCTTTTGGATTGCCCACATCATGGGATTCCAAAGATAGAGTTATGGGAGATATACTTCAAGGGACTGGACGGAAGCACCCAGTTCAACCTCCAACTACTCTCCGCCGGTACCTTTATGGACATGGCGATTGATGAAGTTTGGGACTTCATCGAGAAGCAAGCTTTGCATATGGAGAAGTACACCCATCAAGGAGTTGAAGGTGGAGTTAAACGAGTTAACTTCCAAGAAACTCAGCCCAACAACAATCAACTCACGTCTTTGAAGAATGACGTGAAGCAATTGAAGGAACTTTTGGTTGCTCAAGCCAAGAAGGAAGATCAAGGACAAAGGAACAACAAAAATGGATACTGTAACAACAACAACGGTTCTCAGAACAACAACTACAACAACAACAACAACAACAACAGAGGATCCAATAGCAACAATTGGAGGGCGAACAACCAAAATTCTGGTAACAATCATTCAAATTCTAATTCTAACGATTCCTCTAATCCTTTCCTTTCTTCCCCTTCTTCTTCTTCTACTCCATTAAAGAGCCAGGGGCAAGGATCAAGTTCGTCTCAACCGGAAAAGAAAGACGCAGTTCTGGAGGCTATCTTGATCAAGCTTAGTGCCATGGAGACTTCTATGACTTCATTTTCGAAGGTCCAAAAAGCCTTTGAACAACAACTTGCTAGTAGGGCGAATGAAGCGCCAAGAGATCCAGGGAAGCTTCCAGCAAGGACGGAGAGCAACCCTAAGGGCCAGATCATGGCCATAACTACGAGGAGTGGACTGAAAACTGTAGATCCAGTGCCTCGGTCGGTGCCAGTACCGACGAAGACCACCTCGGTCCAGGTACAGTCGAAGAACACTTCGACCGAGATGCCAACCGAGGTGGAGCCACAGAAAACGGAGGGGAAAACTGAAGTTTATGTTCCACCTCCTGCATACAAACCACCACTTCCATTCCCCCAGTCAAGGGCCAGAGCACATCTAGACAAGCACTTTGGTAAGTTCCTTGACTTGATGAATAAACTACATATTAACATTCCTTTCCTTGATGCTATTCTAGGAATGCCCGCCTATGGGAAGTTCTTAAAGAAGATCCTATCAAGGAAGAGGAAACTGGAAGATTTTGGTGAAGTTAGGATGACATCTAAATCCTCGGAGCTTATTCAAATCATGAAGGAAAACATGCCACCTAAGTTGAGATATCCCAGCTCATTTTGCATTCCCATTCAAGTTGGGGATGTCACTTGTGAAGCCCTTTGTGATCTAGGAACTAGCGTGAGCATCATTCCGCTGGAGTTATGTATGAAGATCGGACTTGGAGAGCCTAAGCCGGTCAAGATCCGACTATACATGGCGGATCGCTCCATCACCCATTCCGTGGGGATTTTGGAGGACGTGCCGATCAAGTTAGGTAACTTCTATTTACCTATAGATTTTGTTGTACTTGACATTCCCGCAGATTATCCTGTTCCTATTATTCTCGGGAGGCCATTTCTAGCAACTTCGGGTTGCAACGTGGATTGCAAGAACGCCAAGTTGAAATTCAACATTGGTGGCAATGAGGTGGAGTTTGCATTACTTGCAGCCATGAAAGGGGAGTAGCTAAGCGATGATATCTTCAACATCTACGATGAAGAAGAATCAAGAGAATTGGTGAGCTCTATCCTTATTAACGATCCACTCGAAAGAGTTATTAGTTTCAGTTTAATGGAGGAAGGTATAGATGCTTCTTGTGATGCAGATATACGGAGCTTAAAAGCACTGGAAGAAGATCCAGGAGCTAAAACTGAGAAGCTAATCCAGGAGACGAAGATCTCTAGTTTCGGTTCCAGTTGCAGTACCTCGACCGAGGCACTTCCTGGACTGAGCGAGGCGACTGAAGAACATCTCGGTCAACGCCTCTGCGCCTCGACCGAGGTCGATGGCGAGATGATGTCAACTGAGACTGCTGAGAATAACAAACTTCTTACTCCCTTCTCTGACATTCATCCTCAGTTGGTGGAACATTCCATCCACCAACTTTCTAATAATAAAGGACCTTGGTATGCTGATATTGTGAATTATCTTGTTTGCCAGGAAGTACCGCCCGGATTGACGTACTCTCAAAAGAAGAGATTCTTCAAGGAAGTACGCCATTACTACTGGGATGAACCGCTGCTATTCAAGCGCGGGCCGGATGGGATGCTTTGAAGATGCATTCCGGAAGATGAAGTTAATAGCGTCATACGGCATTGTCATTCACTTCCTTGTGGAGGACATGCTAGCACCGATAAAACATGCGCTAAGGTATTACGTTCTGGTTTCTTTTGGCCTACATTATTTAAGGATGTACAATCGTTTGTTATCTCTTGTGATGCATGCCAAAGAACAGGAAATCTATCTAGGAGGAACGAAATGCCGCTTAATAACATCCAAGAGGTGGAAATCTTTGATGTATGGGGGATAGACTTCATGGGACCTTTCCCATCCTCCGGAGGAAACCTCTATATTCTTCTTGCAGTTGATTATGTCTCTAGATGGGTTGAAGTCATCGCTTCTCCCACTAATGACGTCAAGGTGGTTGTGAAGTTCTTGAACAGAACTATCTTTCCACGTTTTGGAACCCCACGCATCATCATCAGCGATGGAGGAACGCATTTCATCAACCGGAAGTTCAAGGCACTTCTATCGAAGTATGGGGTAACCCACAAGGTATCAACCCCTTATCATCCTCAAACTAGTGGACAGGTCGAGATCTCGAATAGAGAAATCAAGGCAATTTTGGAGAAAACCGTCTCTAGGACGAGGAAGGATTGGTCCATGAAATTGGACTATGCTCTTTGGGCCTACAGGACCGCATTTAAGACTCCCATAGGTACTACCCCTTATAATTTGGTATATGGGAAGTCTTGCCATTTGCCCGTTGAGTTAGAACACAAAGCATATTGGGCGATCAAATGGTTGAACTTCGACATTAAGGAGGCCGGCGAGAAGCGGCTATTGGAAATCAACGAGCTGGAAGAGCTGTGTTTGAACGCTTATGAGAATGCCAAAATCTATAAGGAGAGGACGAAGAAATGGCATGACAAGCGTATCATCCCAAAGGAGCTTAATGAAGGAGACTTAGTTCTACTCTTCAACTCCCGCCTCCGCCTCTTTCCAGGTAAGCTAAAATCTAGATGGACCGGACCTTATGTTGTGAAACATGTTTTTCCTCATGGTGCAGTTGAGATATGGGGCGAAACGAGCGGAAGCTTCAAGGTCAACGGTCATAGACTCAAGAAGTACAAACCGGAAGTTTCGGTTGAGGAGGTTGCACCAATATACCTCATTTGAGACGCATCATGGTCCAGCTAGCGACCTTAAACCAAGCGCTTCTTGGAAGGCAACCCAAGGTATTGCTTTCTTTTCCCTTTTTCTAGTCTAGCTTAGATAGTTTTGCTTTTGCTTTGCTTTGTTTGTTTTTGGCGTCCTAGACAGATAACATGAGACATCTAAGGAAGGAGTACAAACCAGGAGCATAACTGGAAGGACAGAAGATCGAGAATTTGAGAAGACGAAGTTTGACTGAGGCATCTCGGTTGTTGTCAGAGCACCTCGACCGAGATGATTCTTGAGCAACCGAGGCGACTAGGGTTTCTGAAGAACCACCTCGGTCCGTACCACCTCGGTCCAGTCGAGACCACCTCGACCGAGGTGACAGCAGTTCCAGAAAAGGGTATAAAAGGGGGGCCGAATTTCTCTCTCTTCACTTTACTCTCTTCTCGACCGCGGCAAAGATCCACCTCGCTTCTCCAGTTTTCGACCATTTTCGACGATTCTTGCTTCCAAATCGCTAAGAAAGGATAGAGGATTCCAGTGCAAGCGTTAATCTGCAAGAAAAACAAACCAAAATGGCCGAACGAGGTAAAACGAAACCGAAACCCTAACTCGCTGTTTTCGCCTTGATTTGGGCCTGGATTGCCCTGCATTTGCTGAGAAAAGGATTAAGTACCCCATAGGAACCAGTTGTAGTGATTTTGGGGGAAAAAAACTGGAACTTCTAAAGGAATTAGATCGCAATTTTTCGCCTCGGTCCAGACGTGTTGTGCCTCGGCCGAGGTGTTCTTGAGTATTGTCAGTCGACCGAGGTGACTTGACAGTGAGATTTCTGAAAATGAGTTCTGACAGACGTCTTGCCCTTAGGGATAGATCCTCCCCTTCCCCTTCTTCCTCTTCTTCCCGACCCTATCGCCCGGTGATCCACGAGCGACACCGGATCGATTATGAGCGTATTTCCGGCCGTCCAGTGATTGCACCTCGCTTCCTGGACGTGTCAGCCTTTGACTGTCTCCATGTGGATGGAGACCTTAGACGGATGATATCTACGGTAGGGCTAGATCAGTTTACTGAGATCCGAGCCCCTGCTTATTTGGAGCCCACCTTAGAATTTGTTAGCTCCTTCACCTACCTCCCTACAGAGCGATCTGTGAAGTACTGGTTGATGAACCGGAACTTCTTAGTGCCACTAGAGTATTGGAGGGAGATATTTGGTTTTCCTGCCCCACAGTTGTTGACTTCCCGTCCCGATCTATAGCTAGGGAGTTTTGGGGACAGATTGCCCATATTGTTGAGCACGCAGACAGATGGCGACCTGGAGATTCCAGGGAGAAGGTCATCTTTCACTTAGCTTTTAGGTTAGCCCACCGTATCTTCAGCGAGACGCTTCTGGCGCGTACTGAGACGCCCCAGAAGGTCCGCCAGGGGGAGCTATTCAGCCTATACTGCATGGTGACAGGAGGGATCCCCGACTTTGGCTTGATGTTGGCAGAGGATCTGCACAAGATCAAGGCCAAGGCGAAGGGGGACATCTGCTGCGGAGGACTTGTTACCCACATCGCCAGCTACCAGGACATGGATCTCAGCGCTTGCACTATGGTGGCGGCTGCCAAGCCGCTTGGGCTGTAGGAGATGATCACTCGGCGGCTTCTGGTTCCCCGAGGTCTGACTACACCATACATGGCTATGCCATGGGAGCTGATTGCACCGCAGGGGATTAGGTGGTCTGCCCAGTTTACAGTTTACGACCCTCATTTTGGAGATCTACTTCAAGGGACTTGATGAAGATAGCCAATTCAAGCTTCAATCCCTTTCCGGCGGGACTTTCATGGAGAAGCATGTGAATGATGCTTGGGAGTTTGTGGAGAAGCAAGCCCTAGTAATTGAGAAGTACTCCCATAGGAAGAGTGAAGGGAGAAAGGCGGGAGCATATGAGGTGAGTGAGGTCACCATGAGCAATTTCAAGCTTGACGCCATCAACAACGAGCTAAAGTCCTTGAGGGAGTTGTGTGCTACAACTTTGAAGAACCAAGCAACTCCTCAAGTGCTTCCACAAGCTAACTTATCTTCCAAGGAGGAGGATGTGAACTATATGGGAAGGGGCAACTACAACAACTACCAAGGCCCGAGGAACTTCAACAACAACCGGCAATTCAACAATTACCGGCCCAACCATAACCATCCCGGGTTTTCTTACTCTAACCCGGATGGAGCCTTGAACCCTCCCGCTTCCACAAGCTCAACTCCACCACCAAAAGCTTCACAAGAACCTCCACCCGGATTTACTCAACCTCCAAAGGATAGGACCGAAATGATGTTTGAACAATTGCTTGGAAGGTTGAGTGGTCTTGAGAGCACCGTGATTTCAATTTCTAAAGCTCAAAAGGTTTTGGAAGCACAAGTGTTCCAAAAGGCGGGTGAAGCACATAGAGATCCGGGAAAGCTTCCCGGAAGAACCGAAGAAAACCCAAGAGGCCAAGTGTTGGCTATTACAACAAGAAGTGGGTTGAGTATGAAGGAGCCTTTGCCCAAGGAGAATGCTAAAGGGAAGCAAGTGGTGAATGAAGAAGAAACTTTGCAAGGAGATGGAGGCAAGAGCAAGGATGTAGAGCCAACCTATGTGGCACCGCCTCCATACAAGCCACCACTACCGTTCCCTCAATCACGAGCAAGAGCTCGCTTGGACAATCACTTTGGTAAATTCCTTGAACTAATGTCTAAATTGCATATTAACATTCCGTTCATGGATGCTATCTTAGGTATGCCGGCATATGGCAAGTTCTTGAAGGAAATACTCTCCAACAAAAGGAAGCTGGAAGAGTATGGGGAGATAAGGATGACAAAGAGATCCTCGGAGTTGATTCAAACGATAAAGGAGGAGATGCCTCCTAAGCTAAGGGATCCGGGATCCTTTTGTGTGCCAATCGGAGTAGGAGAAGTGAAGTATGACGCCCTATGTGATCTTGGGGCAAGTGTAAGCATCATTCCGCTTGCACTTTGCAACAAGGTTGGGCTAGGAGAGCCAAAGCCGGTCAAGATGACCCTTTACATGGCGGACCGCTCGATCACTCATCCGGTTGGAATCTTGGAAGACATCCCGGTGCAACTAGGGAAATTCTATGTGCCCATAGACTTCGTGGTTTTGGACATCCCGGCGGACTATCCGGTTCCTATCATCTTGGGAAGACCTTTCTTAGCTACTTCCGGGTGTCTAGTAGATTGCAAGAATGGGACTCTCTTCTTCAACATTGGAGAAGAGAACATCAAGTTCAAGCTGTCCACAATGATAAAAGGGCCAACCCTTGATGAAGACATATTCAACATAGTTGAAGAAGAGGAGTCTAGAGAGGTTGTGAGCTCAATCTTGCTCAAGGATCCGCTTGAGAGAGTTCTTAGCTCAAGCTCGATGGAAGAAGGAGTTGAGGAGAGTAGCAATGAAGTAATCAAGGCCTTGAATGCATTGGATGAGCTACCAAGTGTTGGATTTGAGGTGCTAGAAGAAGAGGAAAACAGACAGAAAAATCGGACTGGAGGGCAAAAATCGGCCGATTTTTGTCCTTGTGCTGAAATTTCAGCCAGTTCAGCAAAAACAGAAACTCAGATCGACCCACTGCCAGAAAAATCGGCCGATTTTTCCTCCTGGGCCGATTTTCCTGAGTCTTTTCAGCATCAACCACTTGAGTGTGAGCAATCATCAAGGGACTTCAAGGAGGCTTCCATGGCTTTGCAATCATCTCAACCTACATTGTATGGATCATCTCCAACCGAAAAAGGTCCTCCTCAACTTGATCTTAAACCTCTTCCCTCTCATTTAATGTATGCTTTCCTTGGTTCAAATTCTACTTATCCGGTGATTGTGAATGCATCTTTGAATGATGATGAGCTTAATAGACTGTTGAATGAATTGAAACTGCATAGAAAGGCAATAGGATACACCATTGATGATCTTGTTGGCATCAAACCTTCTTTGTGCATGCATAGGATAATGATGGAAGATAATCATAAACCCTCTATTGAACATCAAAGAAGATTGAATCCCATAATGAAAGAGGTAGTCAAAAAGGAAATCATTAAGTTGCTAGATGCGGGAATTATCTACCCTATCTCGGATAGTAAGTGGGTTAGTCTCGTCCATGTAGTACCTAAGAAGGGTGGGATGACCGTAGTGACTAATGAGAACAATGAACTAATCCCCACTAGAACGGTTACGGGATGGAGGATGTGTATTGATTATAGAAAGCTTAACATGGCCTCTAGGAAAGATCACTTCCCTCTTCCTTTCATTGACCAAATGCTAGAAAGGTTAGCTCAACATTCTCATTTTTGCTACCTAGATGGCTATAGTGGATTCTTCCAAATCCCTATCCACCCCGATGACCAAGAGAAAACAACCTTTACATGTCCATGGGGTACTTTTGCATATAGGAGAATGCCATTTGGGTTGTGTAATGCACCCGCCACCTTCCAAAGGTGTATGATGGCCATCTTTTTGGAATACATTGAAAATATCATGGAAGTGTTCATGGATGATTTCTCTGTTTATGGTTCTTCCTTTGATGATTGCTTGGCTAACTTGTCATTAGTATTGCAAAGATGTGAGGAGACAAATCTTGTCTTAAATTGGGAAAAATGCCACTTCATGGTAAGTGAAGGTATTGTGTTAGGACACTTGGTGTCTAACCGTGGCATTGAGGTTGATAGGGCTAAGATTGAGACGATAGAGAAGTTGCCACCACCTACCTCGGTGAAGGGGGTAAGGAGCTTTCTAGGGCATGCCGGTTTTTACCGGAGGTTTATTTAAGACTTCCCTAAAATTTCTAAGCCCCTTACTAACCTACTAATGAAGGATGTTGAATTTGTTTTCTCCAAAGATTGCCTTGAGGCTTTTTGTAGGTTGAAGAACGCCTTGATCTCCGCACCTATAATGCAACCTCTGGATTGGAGTTTACCGTTTGAGATCATGTGTGATGCAAGCGATGTAGCCGTTGGGGCTGTTTTGGGGTAAAGGAAAGATGGGCGCACTCATGCCATTTATTATGCTAGCAAGACAATAGATGATGCCCAACTTAACTATGCTACCACCGAGAAAGAGTTGCTAGCGGTGGTGTATGCTTTTGAGAAGTTCCGCTCATATCTTGTTGGAGCGAAGGTCATAGTTTATACGGATCATGCTGCGATCCGTTACCTTCTTACCAAGAAGGATGCAAAGCCTAGGTTGATTCGGTGGATCCTTCTTCTTCAAGAGTTTGATTTGGAAATCCGGGACAAGAAGGGATCCGAAAACTCTGTGGCGGATCACCTTAGTAGACTCCCACCATTGGAGCTTGAAAGAGAGGACATCCCGATTGATGACTCATTCTGGGATGAGCAATTGCAAATGGTGGAGGAATGCTTGATCCAAGTGTCTAGAGGAAGCGAGCCATGGTTTGCCGACATTGTGAACTACCTAGTGTGTGAGGAAGTGCCTCCCGATTTGACATATGCCCAAAGGAAGAAGTTCTTCAAGGATGTGAGGCATTACTATTGGAGCGAGCCACTTTTGTTCAAAAGAGGGTCGGGTGGAATGTTTAGGAGATGTATACCGGAGGATGAGGTGGAGAGTGTGATCCGCCATTGTCACTTCTTGCCATGTGGAGGGCATGCTAGCGCACACAAGACATGTGCGAAGGTGCTACAATCGGGCTTCTTTTGGCCAAGCTTGTTCAAGGATGTGCAAAGCTTTGTGGTAGCTTGTGATGCTTGCCAAAGGACGGGCAACATCTCAAGGAGAAATGAGATGCCCTTGAATAACATACAAGAGGTAGAGATATTTGATGTGTGGGGGGTGGACTTCATGGGACCATTCCCTTCTTCATGTGGCAACCTCTACATCCTATTGGCGGTTGACTATGTTTCGAGATGGGTGGAGGCAATCGCCTCTCCTACAAATGACGCCAAGGTTGTGGTGCGGTTCTTTAACCGATTGATCTTTCCTAGGTTTGGAACACCAAGGGTGATCATAAGTGATGGAGGAAGGCATTTCACCAATAGGAACTTTGGGGCACTTTTGGCTAAGTATGGGGTGACTCATAAGGTGGCAACACCTTACCATCCCCAAACAAGTGGCCAAGTGGAGATCTCCAACCGGGAGATCAAGGCCATTCTTGAGAAGACGGTATCAAGGACGAGAAAAGATTGGGCTATGAAGCTCGATGATGCCTTGTGGGCATATAGGACCGCCTTCAAAACACCAATTGGCATCACTCCTTACAAGTTAGTTTATGGCAAGTCTTGCCACCTTCCGGTAGAGATGGAGCATAGAGCACATTGGGCCATTAATTGGCTAAATTTTGATCTCAAGGAGGCCGGAGAAAAGCGGTTGCTAGACATGAATGCCCTTGAGGAGATCCGGTTGGATGCATATGAGAATGCTCGGATCTACAAGGAGAGAACCAAGCGATGGCATGATAAGAGGATCATCCCGAAAGAGTTGAGTGAAGGAGACCTTGTCCTTCTCTTCAACTCAAGGCTGCGGCTTTTCCCCGGAAAGCTCAAATCAAGATGGACGGGACCATATGTGGTGAAGAAAGTTTTTCCTCATGGAACGGTAGAGATAGGAGGAGATCATTGTGGTAACTTCAAGGTGAATGGGCATCGATTGAAGAAGTACATCCCGGAAGCCCCGGTGGACGTGATTGCCCCGCTTCACCTTGATTGAAACGCTCTTGAATTTGGTCAAGCTAATGACCTTAAAGAAGCGCTTAATGGGAGGCAACCCATTGGTACATATTTTTCCTTTCTTTTTCTTGCTTTTATTTAATCTCACTCTTGGTGTGCTTTGTTTTTCTTTTGTGTTTTTGGGTGCTAGATCTTGTTGATTGTCATGAGTTATGAGACGTTGGAGGTCATGTGAAAGCCTCATGGACCAGTTGAAGGTACAAGATCCAAGCATATAGACGAGGAGGAAAGCACCCAGAAAAATCGGCCCGTTCTTCAGAAAGATCGGCCGATTTTCCTTGGCTATGGGGCGATTTTTCCTCTGTATAAAGGAAAGTGATGATCTCCAATCAAGCATGGGTGGAGCGGACGTGGAACTTGGACGGCTTGCGGTGCCAAGCGCGGGTTCCGACATCATAATGAACATCAAGAGCTCTCTACCATCCTTGATCGATCATCCACCATCATCATCCAATGTGAACCGAAATACCAAAGCATCACCAATTTTACATTGTGAGGACTCTCTTTCACTTCTTTATTTAGTTTACACATTAGGGACAATGTGTTTCTAAGTATGGGGTGGGGTTTTCATGATCACTTGCATGATTAGCATCTAGGATAGTTTAATTTTGTCACATGTTTCATTATGTCTTGCATTGTACATACATATTTCGAAAAATCCAAAAAAAAAAATCAGAAAATTTTAAAAATTTTTAGTGCTTCTAAGGCTTGGATATGACCCTAATGATAAATCTTGTCTTGTGGATTGGCTATGGATGGCCTTATGTGTTAAATTGACGAATGTATATGTGGACTTGAAGTACTTCTCTTGAATCCCATGAATGATTTGTGATCATGATGTTTGCCTAGAATGGATTGAGTATTGAAGGTCGAAATTGCATGCTAGTTCTTGCACACTATGTAGGAATGAATGAGCAATTCATCTTTCTCTAATTCTCATCTTGATCATGTTGTTTCAGCACCTCAATTGATATAAATTGACCTCTTTTGACCCATCCGGGACTAGGAGCATGCTAGTGTGTTGAAGTGTGTGAAAAGCAAGTGTGGGGTGAAGTTGTTGATGAAAGAAATGTCATGAATGAAGTGCTGAAATTGTTGCGAAAGTGTAGCCAAAAATATAGGTTTGGGGACGTTGGCTTAAATGACAAGTAACTCGGTACACTTCACATAATCGGGTGTTGGTGCCTTGCCAAAGTCAAATAAACCGATAGTCCTAACGAGCTTTGGTATGTGTGCCCAGTGTGGATGCACCTCGAAAAATAGAAAAAGCCCGAGGATGTCTAATCACCAAGGTTTCGGCTTTTGTACACCAATGCCATTGTCTCAAAAATAAAAGAAAAGAAAGAAAAGAAAATGAAGAAAAAATATACACTTGAGGGAAGTTGATAAGAAAATTTGAAGTTGTGGTTGTTTAGTTCCTTTCCCGGATTAGCATCACATAGCCTAGAAAATTCCCGCCTAATTCCAACGTTTCTTGGCCTTCTATTTCACAAGTCCTTATGACCTACTTGCATGTGTGTAAGACTAAGTGATTTAGATTGGATATGCTCATGATCATCTTGACATCTTCATCTTTACATTTCATTGCATGCTATCGAGTTAAGTACAATTGTCTTTCATTGCCTTCACTTATTTGATACATAATTGCTTGTCCATTGTCATGAAACATGACTATGAAGGTGATCCAATATTAGAAGCACAACTCCAAAAAGATTTTGCCATTTTTCTGCATACATAAATCATGTCATCTTGTAGTCTATAGTTGAGAATTTGCTCGGGGACGAGCAAACCTTAAGTATGGGGTATTTTTGATAACACGATTTATGACTTAGGTTTAGGTAATCATTTAGATAGATTTCTCACTCATTCATGCACGGTTTAGCACTAATTCACGACGTTTGCACTCAAATCACGTATTTTGTCGAGATAGACGTCTACACGGACTTGTGCGTTGCTTTGTAGGTATTTCGGGGATCTTTTGGACATTAAACGATACATTAGAGGGCCAAGCCTCATGATGGTACACATCCAAAGCTTTGGAGGAGCATAATTGGAGCAACAAAGGACACAAACACCACTATTGGTGCAAGCAATGGAGCAACTCATGGCTACACGATCATAGCATGATTCTGCTGAAGAAAATCGGACCAACTAGCAGCTAAATCGGCCGATTTAATTCACTAGGTCGATTTTTGGGCCTTTGACAGCTTAAGCCACGTGTCCCACGATCTCTTGTCCGGCCTTGCTCTTGGTGGAGAATATAAGTGGTCCTGCAGGTTGTTGCTGGGCATCTCTCCTCTCCCACACTCTCATTCACAGCTCATCCATTGGAGGAAAGGATTGAAGGAGAAGAAAAGCTCTCAAGGATTGAAGGAAGAAGGAGAACACCATTCTAGGAGTGAAAGTGAGGTTTTGAGTGATTTTTAGAGTTTTGGGATTGAAGAACTATTGCAAGGGTTGTTAGGAACGTTTTGGATCTTCATTTTAGAGTTTGTAAGTCTTGCTACAACTTAGATTCAGTTGAGATTTATTGATTTTGCTTGTTTATCTTTCATTATCCATCTATGAACACCATGTATGCTTGTTTGATGATTTTGGATCTCGATATGCATACTATTGGCTAGTTTATTGTGATTCCGGAGTGATAGATTGATGATTATGGCTAGGACTATGATAGGATGAACTTATATGTTAGATTAGGATGAATTGATTGAACCAAATCTTAACCAGAAAGGAAAATCGGCCTGTTCATCAGGTAAATCGGCCGATTTCCCTATGATCCACCCGATTTCCTTCTCTGTTGCTCTTTAAATGATGAATCTGTATGATTGGGGTGTTAGGTTGTTAAATCCTAGGGTTTATTAAGCCTAATCTAGCTTAAGATCACCTAATGCTATCAACCTAAGTGAGGAAAGAGATCTACCCGATGATTTCCGATCTTAGATACCTTAGAAGATGAATTCTAGGTAGTAGTGAGCCTCATAAGCCGCTATTGGATCGAGTGTTCTAGGATTATTGCTTGAGATTTCCCTATTCCGAGACTTACCCGGTAAGGAGAGGGTTACCCCTTGAGTAGTATCTAGTTTGTGTAGAATTACTTATTCTAACCCCTTGAGACCTACCCGGTGATAGGAGTTTGATGCGGGATTAGTGAAGTGAGAGACCTACTGATAGCATGAATTATAGTCTATATTTTGGGGTTTGTTTGGACGTTTTATCTTTCATAATCTGCATGTTTGTATGTACATTATGTGATTTTACTACCATTTCATCTACCTTTGCGAGAATCGAGGTCTACACCTAGTTTCGTTGTAATTGCAGGTAATTTGGTACGTTTTGCATCAAAAAGGAGCAAAAGGAGTCATGAGTCATTTAGAGCTACATCCAGGAAGCATAGCCATGGATTAAAGATTTACTTTGGACCAGTTTTGAGAGATTTCACATTCAGTTATGACTCACCTCGGTTGACCAGAGATTCATCTCGACCGAGGTGATCCAGAGACGCCGACTCGACCGAGGCGAACACCTAGGACGCGGCGAGAATATTTTATTCTTGGCTGAGATCTTTTATCTTTGGAAGGTGATCTTATATTTTTGGGCTTGGCTCCTGGAAGGAAGAAGATCATATATTTTACCTATATTTATGGGAGAATATCTTTCTAAGATTTATTATCTTTGGAGGGTTATTTTCCTATAAAAAGGGTCGGATTTCCCATAATTCCGGTATCCGCTTAGAGCTGGACATCACGCTATACCGTCGATCAGGGTTTACAGCAGCAGCGGCCTACTCCAGTTGGGAGAGATTCAAAGAACCTTTTTGAAGGTTGAAGGAAGATTGAAGTTCATAGCTTTTATAGCTTTATTGAAGGGTTTTGTAAGATTGTCTTCAATTCCCTCAATTGTTGTCTTGTCTTTTTGGATTGCTATCCAAGGAACGCTTTGTTGTGATATTTGATTCAGTTATTGAAGTCTTTTCATTAAATTCTTCTTGTTCAAATATTCACCTTCTTCCCATATATTTTAATACTTTCATTATGATGATGAGTGGCTAATTTCCTTGTGTGATTCTAGGGTGATTGGCTGAAGGTTGTGGGAAAAACAATGAAAGAATAATCTTAGATTCCAGTAGGATCCTGAAAGTTCGAGTCTTTAACCTTAACCCTAAGCATCTCGTTCGGTTGATGAACATCTCGGCCGGGGTGGAATTCTTCTGACCGAGGTGACTTATCCGACCTAAAACTGAGAGTTAAGTGTTAGAGTTTGCCAAATCCTATTCTTATTACACCCTTCCTGGTTCAAAGCAAGCTTAGGATGAGACTTACCCGGTAATTCCTTAGTTTGTGTATTAACGATCATAAGTGTAGGTAATAAAGGTTTATCCTTTATTGGAGTTTGAGTGTGCTTCCATCCCATCTTCGTGAGTTAACCTGAGACTTACCCGGTAAAGGTTGATTCTATTCCCTTAGATGGTGTGTTAGTTTGAGGTAATAGTTCTTTATCTTGATTCCTTGAGACTTACCCGGTAATAGGAGTTACGGTTTAGGATTAGTGTGCAGTGAGACTTACCCGGTGATCTACTCCACTTTAGAAACACCTTCCCCACGCAAAAATCTCAGCTTTATCCGCTTATCTATAGATCTTGAGTTGGAACCACAACTAGATGCTTTAATCCCTAGAATTGCATGTTTGCTTTATTGACTTCTTATTCATCTTTGATTGTGTTAATCACTCTTGTGGTTAGTATTGACATAAGCACACCGTATTGACTTTGTTTCACCGAGTCCCTGTGATCGACCCCTGGAATTTTCTTGCTTTTACTACGATTGACCCGTACACTGCGGGTTCGCATCCTTGTTTTAAGCTTAAGTCTAGGGTTATAAATTTAAAGCTTGCACACACCGTTTGGAGCGAACAAGTTTTTGGCGCCGTTGCCGGGGACTTGGTCTAGACCAAGTCGGTACGGTTTGCTCTTGGGGCGTTTTCCCCGTTTCATCTAACCACTCTACTTGAGTGACTTTTGCAGGTTCTTTCTTAGGTATATGCGAAGAACCCGCGCTTGGAAGGAAATCGTTCCTTACGATCCCGAACCAGAAAAGACATACAAGCGACGCTTAAGAGAAGCAAAGATGGCCCAACAAGACGATCGTGATCTTGCGGCCCAATTGAAAGAGGCGCTAGAGCTGCTACGCCTCAGCAAGGAAGAACTCAGACAAGAGAAAGAAGAGAATAGCACCAGGACTGCAGCAATCGAAGCTGAGATAGCAGTCATACGAGAACAGGTTCTACCTCGACCGAGGGAAGATCCTCCTGTTGACCCTCGACCGAGGCAGATTCCAGTACCAGATGCCCCGGCCGATGTACTTCCACCTCGGATGCCAGTCCGAGATGTTCTTCTTGCAGGAATTCCACAAACCCTAGGTCAAAGGATGGACCCTAATCAACAACTGAGGCGTCCAGGAGTGAACCTAGGAGATCCAGCAGATCATGACTACGAACTTCGACCGCAAGTTTTAGCCATGATCCGCCAATGCCAATTCGGAGGGCTAGAGAAAGAGTCGCCGCATCAACATCTTCAAAACTACGAGATCTTGATGGAAACCTTGTGACCTCCCAGAATTGAGAATAACAACTACAAGCTAAGACCTTTTTACTTTTCTTTAAAAGATAGAGCTCTTACTTGGTATCAATCTCTTCCTCCAGGAAAGATCAGCACATGGGAGGAGATGACCACGGAATTCTTAACGAAATTCTTTCCCCCCTCAAAGACCGCCGAAATGAGAGGGAAGATCAATGCTTTCATCATGAAGGACAAGGAGAGCTTGTCCAAGTCTTGGGAGCGGTTCAAGGATATCCTTTTGGATTGCCCACATCATGGGATTCCAAAGATCGAGTTGTTGGAGATCTACTTCAAAGGGCTGGACGGAAGCACCCAGTTCAATCTCCAACTACTCTCCGCCGGTACCTTCATGGACATGGCGATTGATGAGGCTTGGGACTTCATTGAGAAGCAAGCCTTGCATATGGAGAAGTATACCCACCAAGGAGCTCAAGGTGGGGTTAAAAGAGTCAACTTTCAAGAGACTCAACCCAACAACAATCAACTCACGTCTTTGACGAATGACGTGAAGCAATTGAAGGAGCTCTTGATGGCTCAAACTAAGAAGGAAGAGCAAGGGCAAAGGAACAACAACAATAACGGGTACCATAACAACAACAACGGCCCCCGAAACAACAACTACAACAACAACAATAGAGGATTCAATAGCAACAACTGGAGGGCGAATAACCAAAACCACGGTAACAATCATTCAACTTCAAATTCTAATGATTCCTCTAATCCTTTCCTCTCTTCCCCTTCTTCTTCTTCTACTCCATTGAAAAGCCAAGGGCAAGGATCAAGTTCGTCTCAGCCAGAAAAGAAAGACGCAGTTCTGGAGGCAATCTTGATCAAGCTCAGCGCTATGGAGAATTCTATGACTTCATTTTCGAGGGCCCAAAAGTCCTTCGAACAACAACTTGCTAATAGGGCGAATGAAGCGCCAAGAGATCCAGGGAAGCTTCTAGCAAAGACGGAAACTAACCCTAAGGGCCAGTGCATGGCCATAACGACGAGGAGTGGACTCAAAACTGCAGATCCAGTACCTCGCTCGACGCAGACCACCTCGGTCCAGATCCAGTCGAAGAACACCTCGACCGAGATGCCAACCGAGGCGGAACAACAGAAAGCAGGAGGAACGACAGAAACTTATGTTCCACCCCCTGCATATAAGCCACCACTTCCATTCCCTCAGTCTAGAGCCAGAGCACATCTTGACAAGCACTTTGGTAAGTTTCTTGACTTGATAAATAAGCTACATATTAATATTCCTTTCCTTGATGCTATTTTAGGTATGCCCGCCTATGGGAAGTTCTTAAAAGAGATCTTATCAAGGAAGAGGAAACTGGAGGATGTTGGTGAAGTTAGGATGACATCTAAATCTTCGGAGCTTATCAAGATCATGAAGGAAAAGATGCCACCTAAGTTGAGAGATCCCGGCTCATTTTGCATTCCCATTCAAGTTGGGGATGTAACTTGTGAAGCCCTTTGTGATCTAGGAGCCAGCGTGAGCATCATCCCGCTGGAGCTATGCACGAAGATCGGTCTTGGAGAGCCCAAGCCGGTCAAGATTCGACTCTACATGGCGGATCGCTCCATTACCCATCCCGTGGGCATCTTGGAGGACGTTCCGGTCAAGTTAGGTAACTTCTATCTACCCATAGATTTTGTCGTACTTGACATTCCCGCAGATTATCCAGTACCTATTATTCTCGGGAGGCCATTTCTAGCAACTTCGGGTTGCAACGTGGATTGCAAGAACGCCAAGTTGAAATTCAACGTTGGTGGCGATGAGGTGGAGTTCGCGCTACTTGCAGCCATGAAAGGGGAGCAACTAACTGATGATATCTTCAACATCTACGATGAAGAAGAATCAAGAGAATTGGTGAGCTCTATCCTTATTAACGATCCACTCGAAAGAGTTATTAGCTTCAGTTTAATGGAGGAAGGTATAGATGCTTCTTGTGATGCAGATATACGGAGCTTGAAGGCACTAGAAGAGGATCCAGGAGCTAAAACTGAGAAGCTGATCCAGGAGACGAAGATCTCCAGTCTCGGATCCAGTAGCAGTACCTCGACCGAGGCACTTTCTGGACAGAGCGAGGCGACTGAAGAACACATCGGTCAACACCTATGCGCCTCGACCGAGGTCGAAGGCGAAATGATTCAAACTGAGACTTCATCAAGTCCAGTTTCTGATACCACTCAACTGGAAAGAGGAAGCATGGATTCCCCCCAGAAAGCACCCCAGTCGTGGAGCTTAAACAGCTCCCCAATCACTTGAGGTATATCTTTCTTGGACCGGATTCTACTTATCCCGTTATTGCTAGTGCTTCCCTCTCCGATTCTGAATTATCTAAGTTAATGCATGTCCTGAGAAAGCATCGAAAAGCCATAGGTTACACCACGGATGATCTTATTGGCATTAAACCTTCTTTCTGCATGCATAGAATTCTAATGGAAGATAATCATAAGACTTCACGGGAACCTCAAAGACGGTTAAATCCGATCATGAAAGAGGTTGTGAAGAAGGAAGTTCTTAAGTTGTTGGATGCAGGTATTATTTATCCTATCTCGGACAGCAAGTGGGTTAGCCCGGTACATGTCGTTCCGAAGAAAGGAGGGATGACAGTTGTGACGAATAAGAACAACGAGTTGATCCCAACAAGGACCGTTACGGGTTGGAGAGTTTGCATCGATTATAGGAAGCTGAACACGGCAACTCGGAAGGATCATTTTCCGCTTCCTTTCATTGATCAAATGCTCGAACGGTTGGCCCAGCATTCACACTTTTGTTACTTGGACGGCTATAGTGGGTTCTTCCATATTCCTATCCATCCGGATGATCAGGAGAAGACCACTTTCACTTGTCCTTGGGGAACGTTTGCCTATCGGAGGATGCCATTCGGATTGTGCAATGCACGCGTTACCTTCCAGCGATGCATGATGGCTATCTTTTCTGAGTACATAGAGGAGATCATGGAGGTATTTATGGATGATTTTTCTGTATATGGTTCCTCTTTTGATGATTGCCTATCTAACCTTTCTCTAGTACTTAAAAGATGTGAAGACACTAACCTTGTTTTGAATTGGGAGAAGTGTCATTTTATGGTTAATGAAGGCATTGTGCTAGGACACCTCGTTTCTAATCGAGGTATTGAGGTTGATCGAGCTAAGATCGAGACTATTGAGAAACTCCCTCCTCCTTGTTCTGTTAAAGGTGTGAGGAGTTTTCTCGGGCATGCAGGTTTCTACAGGAGATTCATAAAGGACTTCTCTAAAATTTCTAAACCTCTAACTAACCTCTTGAATAAAGATGTTGTTTTTGAGTTTTCGCAGGAGTGTCTTGATGCTTTTTACAGGATTAAGGAAGCGTTGATCTCCGCTCCCATTATCCAGCCTCCTGATTGGACCTTGCCCTTTGAGGTCATGTGTGACGCTAGTGATGTAGCCGTAGGAGCGGTGCTTGGACAGAAGAAAGATGGACGGACCACCGCCATTTATTATGCTAGCAAGACGCTAGATGAAGCACAACGCAACTACGCTACCACCGAGAAAGAGTTATTGGCGGTTGTATATGCCTTCGAGAAGTTTCGTTCCTATCTAGTAGGGGCGAAAGTCATTGTCTACACCGACCATGCAGCCATTCGTTACTTGTTGGCTAAGAAAGATGCAAAGCCGAGCCTTATTCGATGGATTCTCTTACTTCAAGAGTTTGACCTAGAGATCCGCGATAAGAAGGGATCCGAGAATTCAGTTGCGGATCACCTCAGCCGGCTACCGGAATCCTCCCGCGAGGCGGATAACCCACCCATAGACGATTCATTCCCCGATGAGCACTTACACGTCTTGGAGCGTTTGATGGACCTACTTACTTCACCCCACGATGGAGGTGAAGTATGGGGTGAGGGAACCTCCTACCTCGTTTGAGACGCATCATGGTCCAGCTAGCGACCTTAAATCAAGCGCTTCTTGGGAGGCAACCCAAGGTATTGCTTTCTTTTCCCGTTTTCTAGTCTAGATTAGATAGTTCTTGTTTTTGCTTTGCTTTGCTTTGTTTTTGGCGTTCTGGACAGACAACAGGGAATATCTAAGGAGGAGCACAACTGGAAGGACAGAAGTTCGAGATTCTGAGAAGACAGAAGCACCTCGGTTACTGTTAGAGTACCTCGACCGAGTTGATTCTTGAGTAACCGAGGCGACTAGGGTTTCTGCAGAACCGCCTCGGTCCGTACCACCTCGGTCCAGTCGAGACCATCTCGACCGAGGTGACAGCAGATCCAGTAATAGTATAAAAAGGAAAAAAATTTACTTTTCACCTTTTTATCCTCCTCGACCGCGGCGAACAGACGCACCTCGCTCATCTCAGATCTTGCTTGTTTTCGACATTTTCTGCTTCCAAATCGAGATTGAAGGGTAGAGGAGTCGATTGCAACAACGAATCTGCAAGAAAATCGAGTGCATTGGCCGGAACGAGGTAAAAACGACCGAAACCCTAACTCGCTCGTTTACTGCAATTTGGGCTTTGGTTGCCCTTGAATCTGTTGAGGAAAAGCTTAAGTACCCCTTAGGAAGCATCTGTAGTGATTTTAGGGGGAAAAGAACTGAATTTCTGAGAGTGGAATCGCGACTGTCTTCGCCTCGGTCCAGTCGACCTGCACCTCGGTCGAGGTGATTCTTGGAGTTTGTCAGTCGACCGAGGTAGTCTGACAGTATTGATTGAAGATGAGTTCTGACAGGTTGTTAGCCCTTAGAGATAGATCCTCTCCTTCCCCTTCCTCTTCCTCATCCCGACCTTCTATCCCGGTGATCCATGAGAGACACCGGGTAGATTATGAGCGCATTGCTAGCCGTCCAGTGATCGCACCTAGATTTCTGGACATTTCTGCTTTTGACTGTCTCCACGTAGATGGAGAGCTTAGGAGGATGATCACCACCGTAGGGCTGGATCAGTTTACTGAGATCCGAGCCCCAGCCTACTTAGAGCCGACCCTTGAGTTTGTCAGCTCCTTCACTTACCTCCCCACAGAGAGAGCTGTGAAGTACCGGTTGATGAACCGGAACTATTTAGTACCTCTAGACCATTGGAGAGACATCTTTGGCTTCCCTACCCCCACTGCCGTAGACTTCCCGACCCGAGCTGTAGCTAGAGAGTTCTGGGGTCAGATCGCCCACATTACAGAGCATGCAGATAGGTGGCGCCCTGGTGATTCCAGGGAGAAGCTTATCTTCCATCTTGCTTTTCGTTTAGCTCACAGGATCTTCAGCGAGACGCTTCTGGCGCGTACTGAGACGCCCCAGAAGGTCCGACAGGGGGAGCTCTTTGCTTTGTACTGCATGGTCACAGGTGGATACCCTGACTTTGGATTGATGCTGGCAGAGGATCTGCACAGGATCAAGGCCAAAGGGAAGGGAGATATATGCTGTGGAGGGATAGTGACCCATATCGCTACTTATCAGGATATGGATCTGAGTAGGTGTACTATGGTGGCGGCTGCCAAGCCGCTCGGACTTCAGGAGATGATCACACGGAGGATTCTAGTTCCCCGTGGTTTGACTACACCTTACGTCGTTATGTCATGGGAGCTGACTGCACCTCAGGGCATCAGGTGGTCTGCACAGTTCTCAGTTTTTTATCCACACTACTGGCAGACAGCATGGGCTCCACTGATGGAGGATTACAGAGAGGCAGCTGCTGCCCCTGCTGCAGAGGAGGAGGAGGAGGCTGAGGATGAGGACGACGATGAGGACACAGTAGATGAGAGAGGAGGTGGCGTCCCGATGGACACAGGGACAGATACAGCTGGGACGAGCGCGCCACCTATTATAGATTTGGATGACGAGGAGGATACAGAGCCGGCACCAGCTGAGACTTCTCCAGTCAGACCTACTAGACGCAGGAGGCATAGAGTGAGGGATAGAGCTGCTCACCGACGGATTGATGACCTGACGGATCAGGTTATCGACTCATATGTTGCATTATCGCTGGATATCCGCGAGATGCAGGAGAGGCAGCATCATCAGCACATCATGGCTCAGCTGCAGTTCGAGCGCATCATGGGCCATCCTTACGATCCGACTCTGTATCCCTACATACCACCACCACCACCGGATCGAGACTACTGAGGAGCTGCAGGATTTTATTATTATATTTTTATGCAGTTCGGCTTTTATCCGGTGAGTTCTCTCTTGTTTAGACTTTTATTATACCCACTGGGACAGTGTGTCTCAAGTATGGGGTGTTTGTTATTTGACTACGTGACTACGTGATGTATTTGACACCTTTGATGTATTTTATTTATCGGATATTTTCGTATTTATGCTTCATTGCCTTTATATGATTATCTAATATTACATGCATACCTACAGGTTATTTGATTGAGAAAAACGTCGAAACTGAAAAAAAAAAAAATGGTTTTAGAAAAAAATTTTCGACCTCGACCGAGTCAGTATTGGCCAAACGAGGCGTTTCACCTCGGTTGAACCAAGAACACCTCGACCGAGGTGTGTTAACTGAGAGTTTTCGAAAACGAATTTTTGTTACTTATCTGGATATGACCTCAGTGAAGATCTTGCTTACTGACTGATTTTGAAATCTTTATGTGTTTGAAAGGTTTTATAATATGTTTAAGTTGCTAAATGCTTTGTTTGAAATTATTGGCATGTTTAATACTTTGTTTTTATCCAAATTATGTTGAATTTGAAGGTTGACACCACAAGATAAGTTCTCTCACTTTCTTCCTGGAAAGACCAAGGCAATTCATTCTTCTCTCTTCTTCTTCTTGATCATGCTTAGCCCCTCATATACATTTTGCCTCCCTTTACCTATCCGGGAATTTGGAAGCAAGCGAAGTGGTGAAAGCAAGTGAAGTTAAAGTTGAGAAGTGGCTGGAAGTGAAAGTGCTAGAAAGCAATAATAGGTTTGGGGAAGTAAATCATGAAGATGAGTAACTCGGCACCATTCACATAGCCGGGTGTTTGTGTCTTGCCAAAGTCGGATTGAGCGATATTCCTAACGGGTCATGGTATGTGCATCAAGGGTTTGATGCATCTCGAGAAATTGATGATTGCAGATTTCCTAGGCTTCGGTTATTGTGCACCTCTGTCCATGCATCCCAAAAAGTAAAGTAAAAAGAAAAAAAGTGGAATAAGCAAAGCTTATTGGTGGAAGATGTTGCAAGTCAAAGTGGAAGTGAAGTTCATCCTTTTCCCGGATTCTATCACCACATTACCTTACATACATCCCTACCCTACACGTTTCTTGACCTTTTCTTTTGGGAAGCCCTTGAGACCTTGAGCTTGTTGATTGACTTAGCGGTTTAAACTGGATTATACATGATTAATTTTGATAATTATGATTTATTATGCATTCTATGATTTTATGCAAAGATGAACAACTTTTCTATATTTATAAAATGTTTTGAGCATATTGAGTTTTTAATTTCCAGGAAGTACTCTCTTAGAGTGATCTATGATAGTTGCACACCATAAAATGTTTTTGAAAGACTTTTTCATTGATTTTATTGACTTATAATCCATTCTATCTTGTCTTCTATATGCGGAACTTGCTTGGGGACAAGCAAGGGCTAAGTATGGGGTATTTTGATAGCATGAATTATAGTCTATATTTTGGGGTTTGTTTGGACGTTTTATCTTTCATAATCTGCATGTTTGTATGTACATTATGTGATTTTACTACCATTTCATCTACCTTTGCGAGAATCGAGGTCTACACCTAGTTTCGTTGTAATTGCAGGTAATTTGGTACGTTTTGCATCAAAAAGGAGCAAAAGGAGTCATGAGTCATTTAGAGCTACATCCAGGAAGCATAGCCATGGATTAAAGATTTACTTTGGACCAGTTTTGAGAGATTTCACATTCAGTTATGACTCACCTCGGTTGACCAGAGATTCATCTCGACCGAGGTGATCCAGAGACGCCGACTCGACCGAGGCGAACACCTAGGACGCGGCGAGAATATTTTATTCTTGGCTGAGATCTTTTATCTTTGGAAGGTGATCTTATATTTTTGGGCTTGGCTCCTGGAAGGAAGAAGATCATATATTTTACCTATATTTATGGGAGAATATCTTTCTAAGATTTATTATCTTTGGAGGGTTATTTTCCTATAAAAAGGG
This sequence comes from Fagopyrum homotropicum, assembly GCA_033239125.1. Classification (NCBI taxonomy): domain Eukaryota; kingdom Viridiplantae; phylum Streptophyta; class Magnoliopsida; order Caryophyllales; family Polygonaceae; genus Fagopyrum; species Fagopyrum homotropicum. The sequence continues at coordinate 144,103,865 of BSWB01000004.1, forward strand.
TCGGATTTCCCATAATTCCGGTATCCGCTTAGAGCTGGACATCACGCTATACCGTCGATCAGGGTTTACAGCAGCAGCGGCCTACTCCAGTTGGGAGAGATTCAAAGAACCTTTTTGAAGGTTGAAGGAAGATTGAAGTTCATAGCTTTTATAGCTTTATTGAAGGGTTTTGTAAGATTGTCTTCAATTCCCTCAATTGTTGTCTTGTCTTTTTGGATTGCTATCCAAGGAACGCTTTGTTGTGATATTTGATTCAGTTATTGAAGTCTTTTCATTAAATTCTTCTTGTTCAAATATTCACCTTCTTCCCATATATTTTAATACTTTCATTATGATGATGAGTGGCTAATTTCCTTGTGTGATTCTAGGGTGATTGGCTGAAGGTTGTGGGAAAAACAATGAAAGAATAATCTTAGATTCCAGTAGGATCCTGAAAGTTCGAGTCTTTAACCTTAACCCTAAGCATCTCGTTCGGTTGATGAACATCTCGGCCGGGGTGGAATTCTTCTGACCGAGGTGACTTATCCGACCTAAAACTGAGAGTTAAGTGTTAGAGTTTGCCAAATCCTATTCTTATTACACCCTTCCTGGTTCAAAGCAAGCTTAGGATGAGACTTACCCGGTAATTCCTTAGTTTGTGTATTAACGATCATAAGTGTAGGTAATAAAGGTTTATCCTTTATTGGAGTTTGAGTGTGCTTCCATCCCATCTTCGTGAGTTAACCTGAGACTTACCCGGTAAAGGTTGATTCTATTCCCTTAGATGGTGTGTTAGTTTGAGGTAATAGTTCTTTATCTTGATTCCTTGAGACTTACCCGGTAATAGGAGTTACGGTTTAGGATTAGTGTGCAGTGAGACTTACCCGGTGATCTACTCCACTTTAGAAACACCTTCCCCACGCAAAAATCTCAGCTTTATCCGCTTATCTATAGATCTTGAGTTGGAACCACAACTAGATGCTTTAATCCCTAGAATTGCATGTTTGCTTTATTGACTTCTTATTCATCTTTGATTGTGTTAATCACTCTTGTGGTTAGTATTGACATAAGCACACCGTATTGACTTTGTTTCACCGAGTCCCTGTGATCGACCCCTGGAATTTTCTTGCTTTTACTACGATTGACCCGTACACTGCGGGTTCGCATCCTTGTTTTAAGCTTAAGTTTAGGGTTATAAATTTAAAGCTTGCACACACCGTTTGGAGCGAACAAGTTTTTGGCGCCGTTGCCGGGGACTTGGTCTAGACCAAGTCGGTACGGTTTGCTCTTGGGGCGTTTTCCCCGTTTCATCTAACCACTCTACTTGAGTGACTTTTGCAGGTTCTTTCTTAGGTATATGCGAAGAACCCGCGCTGGGAAGGAAATCGTTCCTTACGATCCCGAACCAGAAAAGACATACAAGCGACGCTTAAGAGAAGCAAAGATGGCCCAACAAGACGATCGTGATCTTGCGGCCCAATTGAAAGAGGCGCTAGAGCTGCTACGCCTCAGCAAGGAAGAACTCAGACAAGAGAAAGAAGAGAATAGCACCAGGACTGCAGCAATCGAAGCTGAGATAGCAGTCATACGAGAACAGGTTCTACCTCGACCGAGGGAAGATCCTCCTGTTGACCCTCGACCGAGGCAGATTCCAGTACCAGATGCCCCGGCCGATGTACTTCCACCTCGGATGCCAGTCCGAGATGTTCTTCTTGCAGGAATTCCACAAACCCTAGGTCAAAGGATGGACCCTAATCAACAACTGAGGCGTCCAGGAGTGAACCTAGGAGATCCAGCAGATCATGACTACGAACTTCGACCGCAAGTTTTAGCCATGATCCGCCAATGCCAATTCGGAGGGCTAGAGAAAGAGTCGCCGCATCAACATCTTCAAAACTAAGAGATCTACCCGATGATTTCCGATCTTAGATACCTTAGAAGATGAATTCTAGGTAGTAGTGAGCCTCATAAGCCGCTATTGGATCGAGTGTGCTAGGATTATTGCTTGAGATTTCCCTATTCCGAGACTTACCCGGTAAGGAGAGGGTTACCCCTTGAGTAGTATCTAGTTTGTGTAGAATTACTTATTCTAACCCCTTGAGACCTACCCGGTGATAGGAGTTTGATGCGGGATTAGTGAAGTGAGTGACCTACTGATAGCATGAATTATAGTCTATATTTTGGGGTTTGTTTGGACGTTTTATCTTTCATAATCTGCATGTTTGTATGTACATTATGTGATTTTACTACCATTTCATCTACCTTTGCGAGAATCGAGGTCTACACCTAGTTTCGTTGTAATTGCAGGTAATTTGGTACGTTTTGCATCAAAAAGGAGCAAAAGGAGTCATGAGTCATTTAGAGCTACATCCAGGAAGCATAGCCATGGATTAAAGATTTACTTTGGACCAGTTTTGAGAGATTTCACATTCAGTTATGACTCACCTCGGTTGACCAGAGATTCATCTCGACCGAGGTGATCCAGAGACGCCGACTCGACCGAGGCGAACACCTAGGACGCGGCGAGAATATTTTATTCTTGGCTGAGATCTTTTATCTTTGGAAGGTGATCTTATATTTTTGGGCTTGGCTCCTGGAAGGAAGAAGATCATATATTTTACCTATATTTATGGGAGAATATCTTTCTAAGATTTATTATCTTTGGAGGGTTATTTTCCTATAAAAAGGGTCGGATTTCCCATAATTCCGGTATCCGCTTAGAGCTGGACATCACGCTATACCGTCGATCAGGGTTTACAGCAGCAGCGGCCTACTCCAGTTGGGAGAGATTCGAAGAACCTTTTTGAAGGTTGAAGGAAGATTGAAGTTCATAGCTTTTATAGCTTTATTGAAGGGTTTTGTAAGATTGTCTTCAATTCCCTCAATTGTTGTCTTGTCTTTTTGGATTGCTATCCAAGGAACGCTTTGTTGTGATATTTGATTCAGTTATTGAAGTCTTTTCATTAAATTCTTCTTGTTCAAATATTCACCTTCTTCCCATATATTTTAATACTTTCATTATGATGATGAGTGGCTAATTTCCTTGTGTGATTCTAGGGTGATTGGCTGAAGGTTGTGGGAAAAACAATGATAGAATAATCTTAGATTCCAGTAGGATCCTGAAAGTTCGAGTCTTTAACCTTAACCCTAAGCATCTCGTTCGGTTGATGAACATCTCGGCCGGGGTGGAATTCTTCTGACCGAGGTGACTTATCCGACCTAAAACTGAGAGTTAAGTGTTAGAGTTTGCCAAATCCTATTCTTATTACACCCTTCCTGGTTCAAAGCAAGCTTAGGATGAGACTTACCCGGTAATTCCTTAGTTTGTGTATTAACGATCATAAGTGTAGGTAATAAAGGTTTATCCTTTATTGGGGTTTGAGTGTGCTTCCATCCCATCTTCGTGAGTTAACCTGAGACTTACCCGGTAAAGGTTGATTCTATACCCTTAGATGGTGTGTTAGTTTGAGGTAATAGTTCTTTATCTTGATTCCTTGAGACTTACCCGGTAATAGGAGTTACGGTTTAGGATTAGTGTGTAGTGAGACTTACCCGGTGATCTACTCCACTTTAGAAACACCTTCCCCACGCAAAAATCTCAGCTTTGTCCGCTTATCTATAGATCTTGAGTTGGAACCACAACTAGATGCTTTAATCCCTAGAATTGCATGTTTGCTTTATTGACTTCTTATTCATCTTTGATTGTGTTAATCACTCTTGTGGTTAGTATTGACATAAGCACACCGTATTGACTTTGTTTCACCGAGTCCCTGTGATCGACCCCTGGAATTTTCTTGCTTTTACTACGATTGACCCGTACACTGCGGGTTCGCATCCTTGTTTTAAGCTTAAGTCTAGGGTTATAAATTTAAAGCTTGCACACCGTTTGGAGCGAACACCTACCCGGTAATTGCTTCCATTAGTGAAACATTCTTTCCTCAACACCGCAGTTTGTCCTTAGAATCCTTAGAACCTTGAGTCTGATGTCATAACCGGAAATCTTGACCTCTAGAATCTACTTTTCTCTCTTGATCATATACTTTATGCTTTGTGTTACTTGTTCGTTTGCTAGCTTAAGTTGTTAGTTGTTTTATTACCTTTCTTGCTTTATGATCTTTGTTTGATCACCACAAAAACCTCCAAAACATTGAGTTTTCCATTTTCTTTGTTCCTCATCTTATCTTAGCCTAGATTCACACTATCTATGACCATTGTTTGACTCGATTTCACCTTAGTCTTTGTGTTTGATCTCGGAATACTATCCCTACTACAAACGTTCCGTACACTGCGGGTTCGCTAGGAGTTAGGATAATTATAACGAGTATAAATTTAAAACCTATTGCGTATCACACATATCCTGAGCGTGACATTTATCTGAGATTGCATGCATACATACAGGTTATTTGATTGAGAAAAACGTCGAAACTGAAAAAAAACTGGTTTTAAAAAAAAAATTTGACCTCGACCGAGGCAGTTCTGGCCGAACGAGGTGTTTCACCTTGGTTGACCTAAGAACACCTCGACCGAGGTGGGTTAACTGAGAGTTTTCGAAACGATTTTTGTGCTTCTTATCTGGATGTGATCTCAGTGAAGACTTTGCTTACTGACTGGTTTTGAAATCTTTATGTGTTTGAAAGGTTTTATAATATGTATAAGTTGCTAATTGCTTTGTTTGAAATTATTGGCATGTTTAATACTTTGTTTTTATCTAAATTATGTTGAATTTGAAGGTTGACACCGCATTATGAGTTCTCTTACTTTCTTTCTGGAAAGACCAAGACAATTCATTCTTCTCTCTTCTTCTTCTTGATCATGCTTAACCCCTCATATACATTTTGCCTCCCTTTACCTATTCGGGAATTTGGAAGCAAGCGAAGTGGCGAAAGCAAGTGAAGATAAAGTTGAGAAGTTGGCTGGAAGTGAAAGTGTTAGAAAGTAATAATATGTTTGGGGAAGTCAATCATGATGATGAGTAACTCGGCACCATTCACATAGCCGGGTGTTTGTGTCTTGCCAAAGTCGGATTGAGCGATATTCCTAACGGGTCATGGTATGTGCATCAAGGGTTTGATGCATCTCAAGAAATTGATGATTGTTGATTTCCTAGGCTTCGGTTATTGTGCACCTCTGTCCATGCATCCCAAAAAGTAAAGTAAAGGAAAAAGTGTGAAATAAGCAAAGCTTATTGGTGGAAGATGTTGAAAGTCTAAGTGAAAGTGAAGTATATCCTTTTCCCGGATTCTAGCACCACATTACCTTACATACATCCCTACCCTACACGCTTCTTGACCTTTTTTTTGGGAAGCCCTTGAGACCTCGAGCTTGTTGATTGACTTAGCGGTTTAAACTGGATTATGCATGATTAATTTCGATAATTATGACTTATTATGCGTTCTATGATTTTATACAAAGATGAACAACTTTCTTATAGTTATAAAATGTTTTGATCATATTTTGATTTTAAATTCCATGAAGTATTCTCTTAGAGTGATCTATGATTATTGCACACTATAAAAATGTTTTGAAAGACTTTTCATTGATTTTCTTGACTATTAATCCATTCTATCTTGTCTTTTATATGCGGAACTTGCTTGGGGACAAGCAAGGGCTAAGTATGGGGTATTTTGATAGCATGAATTATAGTCTATATTTTGGGGTTTGTTTGGACGTTTTATCTTCAATAATCTGCATGTTTGTATGTACATTATGTGATTATATTACCATTTCAACTACCTTTGCGGGAATCGAGGTCTACACCTAGTTTTGTTGTAATCGTAGGTAAAATGGCACATTTTGCATCAAAAAGGATCAAAAGGAGTTATGGAGTCATTGGAGCTACATTCAAGAACATAAGAAACCATCCAAGAAGTATAGCCATGGATTAGAGATTCACTTTGGACCAGATTTGAGAGATTTCACATTCAGTTGTGACTCACCTCGGTTGACCACAGATTCACCTCGACCGAGGTGATCCAGAGAAGTCGACTCGACCGAGGCGAACACCTGGGACGCGGCGAGAATATTTTATTCTTGGCTGAGATCTTTTATCTTTGAAAGAGATCTTATATTTTTGGGCTTGGCTCCTGGAAGGAAGAAGATATGCTAGATCATATATTTTACCTATTTTTATGGGAAGAGATCTTTCTAAGATATCTTATCTTTGGAAAGTTATTTTCCTATAAAAAGGGTCGGATTTCCCACAAATCCACAACATGCTATACCACCGATCGTGTTTTATACACCGCTGCAGCTATACTCCAGTTGAGAGATTTGAAGAACCTTTTTGAAGGTTGAAGGAAGATTGAAGTCTATAGCTTTTATAGCTTTTGAAGGGTTTTTGTAAGATTATCTTAGATTCCCTTCCTTGTTGTCTTGCCTTGTTGGATTTTTATCCAAGGAACGCTTTTGTTGTGATATTTGATTCAGTTATTGAAGTCTTTTCATTAAATTCTTCTTGTCAAATATTCACTTTCTTCCCATATACTTGATTAATACTTTCATGATGATGAGTGGCTAATCTCTTTGTGTGATTCTAGGGTGATTGGCTGAAGGTTGTGGGAAAAATAATGATAGAATAATCTTAGATTCCAGTAGGACCTTGAAAGTTCGAGTCTTTAACCTTAACCCTAAGCATCTCGCTCAGTCGATGAACATCTCGGCCGGGGTGGAATTTGGCTGACCGAGGTGACTTATCTGATCCGAAACTGAGAGTTAAGTGTTAGAGTTTGCCAAATCCTATTCTTATTACACCTTTCCTGATTCAATGCAAGCTTAGGATGAGACTTACCCGGTAATTCCTTAGTTTGTTTACCTAAGATCATAAGTATAGGTAATAAAGGTTTGTCCTTTATTGGGGTTTGAGTGTGCTTTCATCCCATCTTTGTGAGTTAGCCTGAGACTTACCCGGTAAAGGTTGATTCTATTCCCTTAGATGGTGTGTTAGTTTGAGATTATAGTTCTTTATCTTAATTCCTTGAAACTTACCCGGTAATAGGAGTTACGGTTTAGGATTAGTGAGTAGTGAGACTTACCCGGTGATCTATTCCACTTTAGAAACACCTTCCCCTTGCAAAAATCTCAGCTTTGTCCGCTTATCTTTAGATCTTGAGTTGGAACCACAACTAGATGCTTTAATCCCTAGAATTACATGTTTCCTTTATTGACTGTTTATCATCTTTGATTGTTTTAATTGCTTTTGTGGTTAGTAATTACTGAAGCTTACCGTGATTGGACTTTGTTTCACTAAGTCCTTGTGATCGACCCTTGGAATTCCTTGCTTTTTACTACGATTAACCCGTACACTGTGGGTTCGCATCCTTGTTTTAAGCTTATGTCTAGGGTTATAAATTTAAAGCTTGCACACACCGTTTGGAGCGAACAAAAACTCTGCTGGAAACCGTTACGTCCAGGCGTCTGACTACGCCCAAAACCAGCTACTCCAACTCCAGCACTGGCTGATCTAGTCTTCTGTCTCTTCTCAGGACCTCTTGTCTGAGAAGCTCTCCTCTAACCCGGTCGGTCTCTCTAATAAGCAGAAGCTCTATCTTGATAGTCCGTCAAAGTTACAACGGAAACCAGCAAGATAAGAGCGTGTCGACTCCCTCAACCTCCTAGAGAAAAGGTAAACATGATGATCCTCAGGTGGTGCAACGGACCCAAAAAAGACAACTCATCTTGAAACTTGTTGATGATCTCAACAATAGGCAAATCCTCGAATCCAACTTCAAGGAAATCTTGAAGACGGTCTCTCCTCATGGCTGCAGGGCAGTAGCGATCCCGGATCACCGTCTTCATTTGCTCATAACTAGTGACCTTACTGCGAACGGTCCTCCACCAAGAATGAGTCTGATCCTTCAGCAGCGTCTGTGCCATGTTAACTCGACGTCCATCTGGGGAACTGATAGCCTCCATAGCAGTATCCAGTTGTCCTAGCCACTACTCCACCTCCAATCCAGTCTTTCCCATGAAAGTGGAAACCTTCAGCTGGTCGAAAGCCTTCAACCAACTGTCGGGTTTTGGCTCCTTTGCCTCAGCCGGCGCTCTAACAACCTTAGCAACTCCAAAAGGCGGGGCAACAACCTACGAAACTCTCTGCGAAACCTCAGCTGATCTCGCGGGAACTGGTGATACCGGTGCTGGTCCTCCAGTCCTGATAGCTTCCTCAACTCTCTACACATAGTCACGATGTGCAGAAGCTCCGATAGACAGTCGTGTGGACTCCATTGATGGCGCTCTTTGTGCTCTAGACCTACCAGTGGTCCTGTTTCCAGCCTCGGGAACAACACTCTCAACAACCTCCTCAACAAACGCCTCAGCGATAGGCGGATCAACAACTGGGGCTTCGCCCCGACCTCTAGCTAGTGGATGTCTTCCTGCACGTCCTCGTCCACGGACGGTAGGTGGAAGTGGTGGTCGACCCCTTCCTCGCCCCATAGCAGATGTAGCTCTAGTACGCGCCATCTGCTATAAGGATAGATATATAACAAACTATATATAAAGCCATGCTACAGCTAAAGCAAAACAAGAAAAGCACATATAAAGGCCAACACAAAAGAAACTACACTATTGAGATCCGCGGAGGTAGGGGTGGTCGCTCGTACATCTATCCCAGACCGACAAGTTTAAAACAAAATCCCCTTTTGAAAACGTTAGACCCCTTGCGGGTTCTATTTATTTATCCATCCGACCTTTAGAAGATTTCGAGTGTCATTGTTGCCAACCTAGAGCTCTGATACCATATGGTAACACCCCAAGTTCTATGAACTCGAAGCGCTACGGGCTAGAACCGCACAATGGAACCTGACCCTCAGAGTAGCAATCGGAAACGGATCCTACAATAAGGCACAGACGAATGAAAACCAAAACTCAATATAAAACTAAAGATTTAAACAAAAGAAAACACAAAAGCTCCGCAGCCGAGTTCAAAACAAAAGGAAAACAACAAAAGAAACAAAAACCCGATCTCATCCTATAATGTACGGGAACCCCGGCTGACCACACCATCCGGATCACTCAGCAGCATTCTGAACCTGCGGAATATCAACAACGACGGTATAAACCGTTAGCTAACATTCTAGGTACTAGCAAGAGAGTAAAGGCACAAACATACATAAGGTAAAGAAAACACATAGCATGCTCACACATCAACCGGTTATTATCTTTGATTAAGGTTATCCATTACTAATTCAACTTATTTTGTCACACGAGAATCTCTCGAAACTCGCTTCCGCTTCCGTCTACCAATAGGAATAGATCAGTACTATCCGTTACCTACGGGTCTGGGTTGCAAGAGCACATTCTAGTCTCCTGTAGAACTAGACAAGTGGTCGCCGCCCGGTTATAGTACACTTGGGCCAGTTAAGATCATCAAAGGCTGAATCCTATTTCCAATTATCCGTTATAACAATAATAAATAACACAAACAAGTCAATACAATCCAACTAATACGTGGAATGAAGCTAAGTAAGTCCAAGGGACTTACCTCACTCGAAGATAACTCAAAGACTCGGCAACAACTCAGATAACACTCAAGAAAGCTCAGTTTCCCTCAAGAAAGGAGCAAGGAAAGCCTGTACAAACAAGCATCACGGATTAGGAACGAAACGGTTGCTAGAAGTCTATAACTTCTAGTCTCAACGATCTCTAAGAGATCCACACAAGCTAAGGGCTCAACCTTAGTCTAACAGCAAGTCAGGGGACAAGGAACCAAGAAAGAAAAGAGGAAAGGAAGGTAGGAAGAAACTCACCAAAGACGGGAATTACTACAGAGAAAACCGCATGGGCGGTTGGACAGAGGCGCAGGGGCGGCTCTATGCAAACGCGGGGGCGGATCTTCGTCAGAAGCTATTGTCGGGCTTCTCTTCAATAGAAATCACAACAAGGGCAACCAAAGCTCGCACCTTTGATTCCAACACGTCAAGACTCAACTCTAAAAAGCCTGAGAACAACAAATGATCAACAACGGAATGCTCCACAAGAATCAATGATCAAACGTGATTCTTGGAGAAGAAGAAAAGGGAAGAACGAAGAAGAAAACAAAACAGAAGGAGAAGGCATACAACAATTGTAAGAACGTGAAGAAGAAATCAGAAGAGATGAACTTACACGTTCAGCAAGGTCGCAGGAAGCAAGGGAACGGCTGCATCTCTAGGGTTGAAGAAGACGTAAGCAAGAAATGGGAAAAAGAGGAAAAGACGGTAATATATAGGGACGGGCCGGAAAGATAGACGGAAAGACGTCTAGGGTTTAGAAAGAATATTAGAAAACCGGCCCATAGGATAGAATATCGGATATTCTATCTATGGAAGGAAGATAAAAAGAACGGAAGAAAGATCGGGCACGATCTGTCGTCATCGCAGGGGCGGATCACTTCGACCGCAGGGGCGGTGATAGAAATACGGGCGATCTAGATCGAGGAGAAACTTCAACTACTTCTTCTTGATCGTTCGTGTTGGATCAAACTTAGAATTCGGGTGGCGGAAGCATTTAGTTGATCCTTCAAAAGGATCCTCGAGTATGATAGACTTGGATCAAAGACTAGATCCAAGATAGAACTTTAAGAAAGTGGAGGAAGAAGTGATGCCTAAACTAAGTAAGAGGGTTTTCCTTCTCAATACTTAGTATTCAACTTAGAAATGATCTTACAAATAAGCCAAACCATCCTTATATAATGGATGAGGGCTAACCAAAGGATCAAACATAAATGACGGAATTAAAGTCGGAATTAAGTTCCGAATATGAAAAGCCTAAAATATGAAAGGTCGGAATTTAATTCACGGAATTAAGTTCCGAAATTAAAGTTCCGAATATAAAAAACTTATTATTAAATAGCCGAATAATAATAACGGTCTTCAAAATGTGCGGGTCCTTCTAGCCGGAAACACGGATGGCGATGCCATCCGGGGGCGTATCATTCTCCTCCTCTTAAATGTAAAACGTTCTCGTTTCACCGTCAAAAAAGAAAGGAGTCACTTAAGGAACAAGACCCTTGAAAATCAACACCGAATGCACATTGTCGGGCGGCTTGAACTTGTAGTCCTTTAACATTGTGGTTTTGCGGCGTTTGTTGAATATGTAATCCCTCAAGGTGGCGGTGTTGTGGAGTTTGTCTATCATGCCGTCAAGAACCTTGATGAGGATCTTTGATGCCATGCTGAAAATTTTGAAGGACAAGCTAAGTTGGATGTTAGTTGGCATTGTAAAGACAAACCTCGGATCATACTACTCGGATTTGTAGTCCAACAACATGATGTGGTCATTGTCGGGACGGATGACTTCCTCTTCCTCGATGGTGATCTCATCTTTTTCATCTTGAAAATATTCTCCACATAACGGGTTGACAAGATGAATTGGAATAATCGAGGAGACCTCTTGAATGATGACTTTTCCCACATCTTTGAGTTCATCACACAATGGTTGGACAACCAACTCACTCTGTGGCCGTGACACCGCTTCAATTTCTTCTTGTTGGGCGGCCGTCATGAGGGAAACCATTTGTGCCTTCAAAGCTTCTAATTCACGCTTTAGAGCAGCATTTGTTGCCTTGAGCACAACATAGTCATCTTTGGGGGCAACATCGTCAACTTGTTCATGATGAGCACGCCGTTGGGGAACAAAGCTGACAACATGTTCATCATTAGCATGCCGTCTTGGGGCGCTATAGTTATCCTCCAAATAAGCTTGTCGGTGTGGATACCGTTGGTGCCCTTCCATGGAATAAGTCGGCCGTGGTGGATCCGGAGGAGGCAACCACTCATCCTCAAAATATTGTCTCCGTCGGTACCTCCGGGAGGTTTGTTTGGCCGCTTTGAGATTTAGTTCATGTGGAAAAGGCAACCACTCTCCATACAAATCAAATTGATCATCATCATCAACATAGAACATGATGAACGATGAAAAACACTTGAAGAACAATGAAGAACTTCGAAGAACACTTGAATATCTTCGAAGAACACTGAAGAACGGATGAAGATCTTCGAAGAACTCCGAAGAACACTTGAAGATCTTCGAAGAACACTTGAATATCTTCGAAGAACACTGAAGAACGGTTGAAGATCTTCGAAGAACACTGAATAACTTTGAAGAACACCAAAGAGAGAGAAAATTTTATTGATGAACAATCAAAAATAGAAGTAAAGAACTTGACCTCGATCCCGAGCTCTGATACCATTGATAGAAAAAGGGGGATCTAGATCGAGGAGGAACTTCAACTACTCCTTCTTGATCGTTCGAGTTGGATCAAACTTGAGTTTGGGTGGCGGAAGCGTATAGTTGATCCTTCAAAAGGATCCTCGAGTATGATAGGCTTGGATCAAAGACTAGATCCAAGATAAGAACTTTAAGAAAGTGGAGGAAGAAGTGATGCCTAAACTAAGTAAGAGGGTTTTCCTTCTCAATACTTAGTATTCAACTTAGAAATGATCTTACAAATGAGCCAAGCCATCCTTATATAATGGATGAGGGCTAACCAAAGGATCAAACATAAATGACGGAATTAAAGTTGGAATTAAGTTCCGAATATGAAAAGCCTAAAATATGAAAGGTCGGAATTTAATTCACGGAATTAAGTTCCGAAATTAAAGTTCCGAATAAAAAAAACTTATTATTAAATAGCCGAATAATAATAACGGTCTTCAAAATGTGCGGGTCCTTCTAGCCGGAAACACGGATGGCGATGTCATCCGGGGGCGTATCATTCTCCTCCTCTTAAATGTGAAACGTCCTCGTTTCACCATCAAAAAAAAAAGGAGTCACTTGAGGAACAAGACCCTTGAAAATCAACACCGAATGCACATTGTCGGGCGGCTTGAACTTGTAGTCCTTCAACATTGTGGCTTTGCGGCGTTTGTTGAATATGTAATCCCTCAAGGTGGCGGTGTTGTGGAGTTTGTCTATCATGCCGTCAAGAACCTTGATGAGGATCTTTGATGCCATGCTGAAAATTTTGAAGGACAAGCCAAGTTGGAAGTTAGTTGGCATTGTAAAGACAAACCTCGGATCATACTACTCGGATTTGTAGTCCAACAACATGATGTGGTCATTGTCGGGACGGATGACTTCCTCTTCCTCGATGGTGATCTCATCTTTTTTATCTTGAAAATATTCTCCACATAACGGGTTGACAAGATGAATTGGAATAATCGGGGAGACCTCTTGAATGATGACTTTTCCCACATCTTTGAGTTCATCACACAATGGTTGTGACACCGCTTGAGGTTCTTCTTGTTGGGCGGCCGTCATGAGGGAAACCATTTGTGCCTTCAATTTTGCAATCTCTTCCCTTAAAGACTTATTCTCTTCTTGTTGTTTCTTGTAGGGATTTTCTTCATGATAGGCACTTCGTCTTGGAGCAACATAGGTATCCTCATAATATTCTTGCCGGTGTGGATACCGTTGGTGCCCGTTCATCGCAAAAGTCGGCCTAGGTGGGTCCGGAGGAGGCAACCACTCCTCATCCTCAAAATATTGTCTCCATCGGTACCTCCGGGAGATTTGTCGGGCCGTTTTGAGCTTTAGTTCTTGAGGAGAAGGCAACCATTCTCCATACAAGTCAAACTTATCATCATCGTCATAGAACATGATGAACGATGAAGAACACTTGAAGAACAATGAAGAACTTCGAAGAACACTTGAATATCTTCGAAGAACACTGAAGAACGGTTGAAAATCTTTTGAAGAACACGTGAAGAACACTAAATAACTTTGAAGAACACCAAAGAGAGAGAAAAAAAATTGTGAAGAACAATCAAGAACACAAGTAAAGAACTTGACCTCGATCCCGAGCTCTGATACCAATGATAGAAATACGGGCGATCTAGATCGAGGAGAAACTTCAACTACTTCTTCTTGATCGTTCGTGTTGGATCAAACTTAGAATTTGGGTGACGGAAGTGTTTGGTTGATCCTTCAAAAGGATCCTCGAGTATGATAGACTTGGATCGAAGACTAGATCCAAGATAGAACTTTAAGAAGGCGGAGGAAGAAGTGATGCCTAAACTAAGTAAGAGGGTTTTCCTTCTCAATATTTAGTATTCAACTTAGACATGATCTTACAAATGAGTCAAGCCATCCTTATATAGTGGATGGGGGCTAACCAAAGGATCAAACATAAATGACGGAATTAAAGTCGGAATTAAATTCCGAATATGAAAATCCTAAAATATGAAAGGTCGGAATTTAATTCACGGAATTAAGTTCCGGAATTAAAGTTCCGAATATAAAAAGACTTATTATTAAATAGCCGAATAATAATAACGGTCTTCAAAATGTGCGGGTCCTTCTAGCCGGAAACACGGATGGCGATGCCATCCGGGGACGTATCAGGCGGCTTTCTTCACCGTGGGGGCGGTGAAGGCAAAATTGGGGTTTTACAAGGCTCATCTTCAACCCGGTCATTCTGATATAACTATATTCGAAAGTTAACCAAGGGATAGTCAAAGGGATCCAACTTCACTCCAGTAGGACGTGCCCACTCACACTTAAATAAAACGTACTTGATATCTATAGAGTATGTAACCTTGATAATATTTGTCAATCTCCCATAATACGGTACAGAGTCTCCCTCTACATACACCACAATTTTGCCTCGTTTGTTTTCTGTCTACACTTTTAATTCGGAAATAATAACCGTTGGCAGTGTATGATGTGAGCCTAGATGTTGAAGGAGAAGGAGGATTAGACAAAGCGATTATTTCTTCAGATAAGAACACGTTTTCAGTCTCCTGTAAACTTTCAACCTATTGTACATGGATGGAAAAATTAGCATAATATATTAAAATTTATAAATGTTTATAATCAAACTTAGTTTACATAAACCTTGGAGTCGAGTACTCACGTGATCTCTATACCATTTCGGAAACTCATTAAAACGAATTGATGCGACTAACTCCTCATTTTCATCCGGGTTCGCATTTTTAATGAATGTGAGATGTTCCCTGGTACAAGTATGTGTTAGTGCATTAGTGAGGAGTTTGCATTTTTCATATGGTTGAGTATTTATTGATATGAGTTAAGACATTACCTAAGATATGGTGAGACAACATCAGTGTAAAACAACACCTATCGATGAATTTGTGAACGAGATATTTCAGTGAGAATGAAGTCTTGTCCTTTCTTGTCATCATCGTTTTTCCTTCTTGGAGGTCTATTAGACTTACTCTCCACATTTTTTGAGATATTGAGCACAGAAGCTCATGCACTCTTCCATCAAATAACCTTTTGGTATTGATGATTCTGGGCATGCATATTGTCTTACATAATTCTTCAAAGTTAGCAAGAACCTCTCTATAGGGTACATCCATTGAAACTGCACAGCCCCACCGATTAACGCTTCCTCAACCAAATGTATCGGAAAATGCTCCATAATATCGAAAAATGAGGGTGGAAATATTTTTTTCAAGGTCACAAAGAGTTATGATGATGCGAGAATGCGCCTCCTTCAATTCCACAATAGTATTAACTTTAGAGCACAAATCCTTGAAATTTTTTCCCAAATCAATCAACCCCAACACCACATTCTTCGGTAAGGAACTACGCACACATACTGGAATAAGTTATTGTAGAAGGATATGATAGTCATGGCTTTTCAACCCTCCAATGGAACAATCCTTCAAATTAACCCTCCGTGCAATATTTGAACAAGAACCATCCGGCATTCTTGCCTCAGATTAACCTAATAGGAACTTATAAATCCCATCATTGTCCATCTCAAATCCAGCCCTCTCAATGTACTCACCAAAATCCCTCTTCTCACATGATTCCTTTCTAATTCCCATCTCTTCAAGGTCACGTCGAGAGGAAAAGTCCTTAGTTTTTCCTTTAACTCCCATTATTGTACACAAGATGTTTTCAGCCACATTCTTCTCAACATGCATTGCATCTATACTATATGGCAACAAATTGTCTTTCCAATAAGGAAGCTCGTATAGTATGTTTTTTTTTTCTTCCAGTTGTGCTTCTTCTTCTTTGATGGGTCCTTCTCCGCCTTCTCAGGCCCCCTCATATGTCTCAAGATCGTCTTCTTTTTTATATTGGGTAAGCACTCCATTGACATGAAGTTGTGACAGTAAATCTGTTCCGTTCATCGGAGGAGGTTCAGCAAACTCTCGTCCATGATAAAATGACTTTGCATCCCTCCGATATCGATGATTATATGGTGTAAACCTCCTACTCTTCGCATATGACTACTTTTGCCCATGTTTTAACCATGTTGACCCCGGACTCGTGTTGCATTTTGGGCATGCATATTCACCTTTAGTACTCCAACCAGATATATTAGCATACGCAGGAAAGTCATTAATACTCCAAAGCAACGCAACACGCATTTGAAACATTTGATTGGTTGAAGCATCAAAAGTTTCTACCCCATCTTCCCACAATTCATTTAGCTCCTCGATTACTAGCTCCACATAAACATCTATATTATCACCGGGACCTTTTGGCCCATCAATAAGCACTGAAATATAAATATATGGTTGCTTCAAGATATACATTGGTGGCAAGTTGTAGGGAACTAGTACAATAGGGCCAAGTATTATGGTTTAGGTTCTGAGTCCCAAATGTATTAAACACATCAGCAACAATTGCTAAACGCACATTTCTTACATCAGCTGCAAAACTTGGGTGTTTAGTGTCCAGATGTTTCCAAGCAAGAGAGTCTGCGGGATGCCTAAACACACCATCATCCACACACTTTTCACCATGCCATTTCATGAGCTTCGCTGATTTTGTTATTACAAATAATCTTTGGAATCTTGGTTTCAAGGGAAAGTATCTTGCTTGCTTTGCAGCTCGTCGTGTTCCGCACTCACCTACATCCTTCCATCAAGATGCACTACATATTGAACACACATCAAGACCAGCATTCTCATTTCTAAATAACATACAACTATTTGGGCAAGCATCCGCTGTCTTGTATGTGAAACCTAAATATTCCACTAACTTATGAGCTTGATAATAAGATTTAGGAAGGTTAACACCTTCAGGCATGGTCTCATCAAATATATCCAACAACTCTTTGAAGGAGTTGTCGGTCCATCCATGCAAGCTTTTTGCTTGTAAAATGCGAACAGCAAAGGACAAGGTAGTGTGCTTCTTAGAGCCAAGATACAGAGGTAAATTAGCTCCGTGCATAAGTTTCATAAAATTCTTAGTAGACTCAGTAGGACCAAGAGCAACATCCTCGCTTGCATCCACACCGTCATTCTGACCTTCATGAACATGTATATTTGGTGCTCTTACAACATCTTCAACCATTCCAGACATTTCATCATCCATATACACATCTGATTCGGGTAGGACATCATCCATTTGTATATGCTGCTCAAGCTGATCAATAGTTTCACCATGTCTCGTCCAAAGCTTATACCTCACCCAAAATCCATTGACTTGAAGGTGCTCCCTAACTACCGCTCTTCCAAACAAGAGCCGATTTTGGCATTTCCTACAAGGACGTATATGCTAGAACCAACTTCTTTGTTGGTATATGCAAACTTTAAAAATTCGTCTAAATTTTCAAAATATGACACAAAATATCTAGTTCCCTAATCAATCCATGACTTATCTAAATGCATTATAATCACCTCGGATAACCTACATATATATGCACATTGTAAACAAACAGATAAATAAGTATATGAGCTTGCAACACATAGATAGCTTATGAACTAAACTTCACAACAATCCAAATTGATTTCATCTACCAGCCATGATAATATATGTGGCATCATTGAGCTAGCAAGTAAGCACAAGAATAAAGTATATCTAAACAATATTTTTTTGGTTGAATTATAGGCTTATTGCCTCGATTAGGATGTAGTGATTTGAGTTTTCACCATTAGAAACAAGGAACTTATTTTGATAAAGATATTTCAATATCCCATATCAAGTATAACCGTAAATAGAGTTGAGTATAAGGTTAATGAGTTATCGACAATTATATTTAGGGTGAAATCTCATCAGATTAAGTGAATATAAATTCGTGTGTAATTGAACTTGGAAAATCTCACAATACGAGAATACGGGATATAAATTCAATGGAAATGGAAACCGCTTTAGTATATCGAATCAAACTCAAAAAAGGCTTTCTGAGTTTGATTTTATAAGAAAATCAAACTCTAAAAAGATAATTAAAAATAAAAAAAATTTGGAGAGAATATATAAACTTTATCTAACCATTGAATTGTCATTTAATGGTCGATATTTATTCAATTCTAGTTGAAGTTTTTAAAAAACTTTATCATAATTGAACCCATTATGTTCCGTTACCACTTTTTTTTTGTTGCATATAAGAAGGAAAGTTTCAGAAAAGGGGAAAAAATTATACAAATAATCATCCGTGTACAAATTTACAGAAAAATATCATTCAATTTATAATCTCACAAGCTATATAGTTGAGATTTTACAACATAGAATATATGATCGAAATCTTTCAGATTTTACTAAATAATAGTTTACAAAATCAAAATAAGCTTTGGTAACTCAACTTCTGGCGTGAACTTTACTTAATTACTTTTTTTGATGAATCAAACTTTACTTAATTACTTGTACTTCCTTTGGTGACAGTAATGTAAACATACAAACAAAAAATGATAATCTTGGTACGTAGGCTGCCATGAACAAGTCCTGTATATTGTTTGTATTGATGAGACAAAGGAAAGTGTCATCTATATAACCCTTCGTGTGTCTTCTTTGGTTGATTAAAACAGCGGGAGTTTTAAAAAATTCATAATCTCAAAGTAGTATCTTCATAGATTGAGCCACACATATTTAAAACACCAGAGTACGTACGAGAATACAGGATATAAATTCAATCCCAACACTTGCATAGTGAAATGGAAGCAGCATAATCAATTCATTCCCATTTACCCTTTGAAAGAGAGAGGCTAGGGAGCTGAGGTATTATCAAATTGGGGTACAGATTGAGAGAAAGGGATGCTTGGGGTTGATGGGTCTAAATATGTTCCCTACATAGATTGTTCATTTTTACTCCACTTTATGGAAACAATGCAACGCCCCCTACCTCTTCTTTTCTCCCTTTATTTGCTTATGCTATAACTGCCTATCTTTTTACCCAAAGTAATTCAAAAATAAACAAAAAAAAACAATCACTTTTTTTAAGTCAAACACCTTCATTGCTGAAAGGAGTTTTTATGAGTTTACAAATTTACTTTCCAGCAAACTTCTTGATGAAGGCAATACTTTACAAGAGATTAAAAGTGTTGTACAGTTTCATTCCATGCCACAAAGAACTACTACACAAAATCAGTAATCTAATATGTGAGTCCCAGTTTGAAAGACACTATAGGAGGGTATGTTATATTAGTCCAAGTCGTAGCTTTCTCTAATTTTATTTATTTTTTGATAATGAAGGAGGGTATGTTTAATCAATTGTTCTATAGCCATGTTTAATTTGGACTTTGCGTGAAAAACAACTTCAAAATTCTCAATATACTGTATTTATTTCATTCTGATTATAGGCTTATTGCCTGAATTATAAGCTTGTTCAATTTCTATATACAAGTCCCACCCAAACAAATGCAGCAGTTCATCCTTATATAACAATATAGAAATAACTAAATCCTAATAATAAGTTAGAGACTTAATCCTGCAAATTCAGCAACTAAATCAGTATCAGCTTGATTGAAACTAACATGTTAGAATCCCCACTAGAAGCAAGGATCTCAATTATAGGACTGTAATGCGAGAATCTCATAGCAAAACAAATTATGAGAAATCTTCAGTTTTATTACATTTCAATATACAAGTTCCACCCAAACAAATGCAGCAGTTCATCCTTATAAAACAAATCCTAATAATAAATTAGAGACTTAATCCTGCAAATTCAGCAACTAAATCAATAGCAACATTTTACCAATGAGCAGACTATATATGATTTCATAAACACTTTCACTTTAAGCCTGTAGGCATGTTGAGGTAGCACATAGAACTATATATGTAAGATTTTCTTGAATACAACAACTAAACAAATGCAGCAGTTCTTGAATTATGCAGAATGACTCAAATGTGTCTTCAAATATATCATACTCACAACAGATAGTTCTTTAGTGCAAACGAGGGAGAAGTACAGAACCATG
Source organism: Fagopyrum homotropicum (assembly GCA_033239125.1). Taxonomy (NCBI): domain Eukaryota; kingdom Viridiplantae; phylum Streptophyta; class Magnoliopsida; order Caryophyllales; family Polygonaceae; genus Fagopyrum; species Fagopyrum homotropicum. The sequence goes on from BSWB01000004.1 coordinate 144,123,937, forward strand.
TAGAGGAAGCAAGAAAACTGGAATAGATAGACCCAAAAGCTAGAAAAGAATCGTGTTATTTTGTTTCACATACTAACAGAACCTAGTAGTTATTTCCAAACCTGTGAAGTTATCTCAATCCCAGTTAGCAAGCTGATTAAATTGCAGTAACCATCAATCGTGACTACTATAAACCACTAAATTCCAACTTTATATACTTCATAGATCTACAATAATCCATAACTATAAATCTGATGTTTGAGGACTAATTTAATCAACTCATGAATACTGTTAACCAAGAACATGATTGCAACAATGTGACGTTATTTGTAAATCTCAACTATGTTCTATATATGGTTCGCTTCACTACTATTTTTTGGTTTTGATTAAATTTCTTTATCAGTCGTATTTGGACGAGGCATATAGGGCCGGTTTTTGGGATTGGGTCAATATGTGACAGTTCTAATCGAAATTGTCACAATTGTTGAACATGGTTTAGCATAGACAAAAAAATGCATAATCTATGCAATTGGATCATCATCTAACAACGAGACTGAGAGCGTACCTGAGACTAAGAGAGAGACCGGAGACTGCTTGGAGTCGGAGGCGTGTCTTGTTGCCAATATTCGTCGGCTACTCGAGACTGCGAGACTGCCATTGTCGAGCCTTATAGTCAGAGAAATACAGAGGAATATAAGATGGTATGATACTCGAGACTGCGACAGAGGAGCGTACCTTAGGCTGAGAGAGACCGGGAAATGCTTGGAGTCATAGGCGTCGTCTTCGTCGGCCGACAGCTGATCGCCGCTAGTCCTCGCCAAACACTAGTCGCCGTCTCGCCGAAGTGTCGTTTTATTCCCAGTTAACAAAATTCTAAAACCTAATTTGAGTATTGTTCGCTCCAAACGGTGTGTGCAATCTTTAAACTTATAACCCTATGCCTAAAACAAGGATGCGAACCCGCAGTGTACGGGTCAATCGTAGTAAAAGCAAGAATTCTGGGGTGTCGATCTCAGGGACTTAGGTGAAACAAAACCAATATAGGTAGTCAATGCAACTAATAACCACAAAAGTGATTAAAGCAATCAAAGATGATAAAAAGTCAATTAAAGGAATATGCAATTCTAGGGATTAAAGCATCTAGTTGTGGTTTCAACTCAAGATCTCAAGATAAGCGGACAAAGCTGAGATTTTGCAAAGGGAAGGTGTAACTAAAGTGGGAACAGATTACAAGGTAAGTCTCACCACTCACTATCCCAAACCAAAGAACCTATTACCGGGTAAGTCTCAAGGCACTAAGGAAAGGAACTATAATCTCAAACCAACAAACCAACTAAGGGAATAGAATCAACCTTTACCGGGTAAGTCTCAGGCTAACTCACAAAGATGGAATGAAGGCACACTCAAACCCCAATAAAGGATAAACTTTTATTACCTACACTTATGATCATTGGTAAACAAACAAAGGAATTATCGGGTAAGTCTCATCCTAGGCTTGCATTGAACCAGAAAAGGTGTAATAAGAATAGGATTTGGCAAACTCTAACACTTAACTCTCAGTTACGGATCAGATAAGTCACCTCGGTCAGACAAATTCCACCCCGGCCGAGATGTTCATCGACTGAACGAGATGTTCTAAGGTTAAGGATAAAGACTCGAGCTTTCAGGGTCCTATTGGAATTTAAGATTATTCTATCATTGTTTTTCCCACAACCTTCAGCCAATCACCCTAGAATCACACAAAGAAATTAGCCACTCATCATCATGAAAGCAATAATCAAATATATGGAAAGAGAATGAATATGTGAACACAGGAACCTTAAGAACAAGGCTTCAATAACTGAATCAAATATCAAACAAATAGCGTTCCTTGGATCACAATCCAACAAGACAAATCAACAAGAAGGGAATCTAAGAAAGTCTTACAAAAACCCTTCACAAAAGCTATAAAAGCTATTAACTTCCTTCCTTCAACCTTCCTAAAACCCTTCCCAACTGTTGGATGCTCTAAGCATGTATATGCATGGTTAAATTTGTGGAAAATCCAACCCTTTATATAGGAAAATTACCCTCCAATGATAAAATATCTTGAAAATATATTTTCCTAATAAAATATATCTTAATCTCTAAAATAAATCTCTAAAATATATGATCTTCCTTCCAGAAATCCAGCCCAAAAATATAAGATCTCTCCTTCCAAAAATAAAAGATCTCAGCCAAAAATAATATGATCTCGCCGCGTCAGGGTATTCGCCTCGGTCGCGACGCTCCTCAAAATCACCTTAGTCGAGATGGTACTTTAGCTGACCGAGGTGAACCTCAACTGAAGGTGAAATCTCTTAAATCTGGTCCAAAGTAAATCTTCTTGTTAATTCCTTGCTTCCTGGATTCTTCCTTAAGCTCCTGAATGTAGCTCCAATGACTCCTTAGCTCTTTTAGCTCCATTTTGATGTAAAACGTGTCATTTTACCTATGACTACAACGAAACTTGGTGTAGACCTCGATTCCCGCAAAGGTAGATGAAATGACAATATAATCACATAATATACATTCAAACATGCAGATTATTGAAGATAAAACGTCTAAACAAGTCCCAAAATATAGACTATAATTCATGCTATCAAAATACCTCATACTTGTCCCTTGCTTGTCCCCAAGCAAGTTCCAAATCTAAAATACAAGATAGAATGGACCATAAGTCATAACGATCAATGAAAAGTATTTCAAAACATTTTAATGGTGTGCTCCACTCATAGATCACTCTAAGAGAATGCTTCATGGTATTTAAAATCAAAATATGATCAAAACATTTTATAAATATAAGAAAGTTGTTCATCTTTGCATAAAATCATAGAATGCATAATAAATCATAATTATCGAAATTAATCATGTATAATCCAGTTTAAACCACCAAGTCAATCAACAAGCTCGAGGTCTTAAGGGCTTTCCAAAAGAAGGTCAAGAAACATGTGAGGGTGGGATGTATATAGGGAATGTGGTGCTAGAATCCGGGAAAAGGATCTTCACTTCACTTGCTTTGAACTTCAACATCTTCCACCAATAAGCTTTGCTTATTTTACTTTTTTACTTTTTGGGATGCATGGACAGAGGTGCATAATAACCGAAGCCTAGGAGATCAGCAATCATCAATTTCTCGAGATGCCTCAAACCCTTGATGCACATACCATGACCCGTTAGTAATATCGCTCAATCCGACTTTGGCAAGACACAAACACCCGGCTATGTGAATGGTGCCGAGTTACTCATCATCATGTTTGACTTCCCCAAACCTATTTGTTTCTTCCTAACTTTCAGCCAACATCTCAACTTTTCTTTCACTTGCTTTTCATTTGCTTGCTTCCAAATTCCCGGATAGGTAAAGGGAGGCAAATATGTATATGAGGGGTTAAGCATGATCAAGAAGAAGAAGAGAAGAGAATGAATTGCCTTGGTCATCCCAGGAAGAGAGTGAGAGAACTCATCATGTGGTGTCAATCTTAGAATTCAACATAATTTAGATAAAAACAAAGTATTAAACATGCCAAAAATTTCAAACAAAGCATTTAGCAACTTAAACATATTATAAAACCTTTCAAACACATAAAGATTTCAAAACCAGTCAGCAAACAAAATCATCACTAAGGTCATATCCAGATAAGAAGCACAAAAATCGTTTCAAAAACTTTCTCAGTTAAACCACCTCGGTCGAGATGTTCTAAGTCAACCGAGGTGCTGCACCTCGATTGGTCAGAGTCACTTCGGTCGAGGTCATAAAATTTTTTTCTTAACCAGTTTTTTACGTTTTTCTCAATCAAATAACCTGTATGCATGCATGTAGTCTCAGATAAACACATAAAGCATAAAAAAAATCATAAATATCCGAACCCAGTCATACAAGCATACACATAAGTCATATAAATACATCCAAATACCCCATACTTGGGACACATTGTCCCAATGGGTCAAAATAAGTCTAAAGAAACAAAGTACTCACCGGATAAAGTTGAGCTGCATAATAAATAAATAAAGGAAATCCTGCAAGCCCTAATCCCAATCCGGTGGTGGTGGTGGTGGTGGCACGTACGGATGCTGGGATGGGTCAAAAGGATAGCCCATCATGTGCTGGAACTGGATCTCCATCATCCGGCGCTAGTAGTGTTGGCTCTCCCTCATCTCCAACATGTCCAAGGATAGAGCGGCGTAAGAGTCGATCATCTGATCCGTCAGATCATCAATCCGGCGGTGAGCAACTGGATCCCTCTACCTGCGTACCCTACGCCTGGCAGGACGTGCTGGTGTTGTAGCTGGCTCCTCCTCTATCTCCTCGTCATCTAGATCGACGATTGGTATGTTGGTACCAGCTGTATCTGTACCTGTGTCCATGGCAGCACCGTCACCGTCATCTTCATCTGCCTCATCCTCAACCTCCTCATCATCCTGATCTTGGGCTGCTGCTGCGTTTCTCGCGTCCTCCATAAGAGGAATCCATGCGGTGTACCAGTAATGCGGGTCATAAACGGAGAACTGAGATTACCATCTAATACCCTGCGGTGCAGTCTGCTCTCAGGGCATCGCCACATACGGCGTAGTAAGTCCGCGAGGAACCAAGATCCTCCTCGTAATCATCTCCTACAGCCCAAGCGGCTTGGCAGCCGCCACCATAGTACACGCACTCAAGTCTAAGTCCATGTAACTCGCGATGTGAGTCACTAGACCGCCGCAGCATATATCTCCCTTCGCTTTTGCCTTGATCCTGTGAAGATCCTCCGCCAGCATCACTCCAAAGTCTGGAACTCCTCCGATCACCATACAGTATAGACTCAGCAGCTCCCCCCGTCTAATCTTCTAGGATGTCTCAGTACGCGCCAGAAGTGTCTCGCTGAAGATCCGGTGAGCAAGTCTAAAGGCTAGGTGGAAGATAATCCGCTCCCTGGAATCTCCAGGTCTCCACCTATCAGCATGCTCAACAGCGTGAGCTATTGTTACGCTAGGAAATAGCACAAAAAGCTTTACATTTATAAACTCGAACTAAATCCTAAACTACCTAGCGAAACCCGCAGTGTACGGGTCGTTTTGTAGAAAGGAAAGTATTCCGAGGTCGAACTCAAGGACTGAGGTGAAACTAAGTCATTCAATGATCGAAAATAGTGTGAATCTAGACTAAGATAAGATGAGGAGTAAAGAAAATGGAAAACACAATGTTTTTGGTTGGTTTTGGGTGATCAAACAAGGATCACAAGTATATGAACACAATCAAGCAACACAAACACACACTAAAACAAAAGATAGGAAAATGGAAATAACAAAGTGGATTCTAGAGTTTGGAAGTCCGGGTATGGCATAGACTCAAGCTATCTATTCATTTCTCGGATTAACTATGATATGTCGGGATTTAGCGTTTCTAGATTGGGATCAATTACCGGGTAGGTCTCATGGTCCACTAGTCCATTCCTAAGGTCTCATCACCGGGTAAGTCTCTAAGAACCTAAGGAAGGAATTCTACACAAACCGGATTGTTACCTAGGAGTCTAACCTATCCTTACCGGGTAAGTCTCGGAAAGGGAAGTCCTAATCAACTATCCTAGCACACTTAGTCCAATGGCGGCTTGTGAGGCTCACCACTACCTAGGGTTTGTCATCTTAGGTATCTAAGATCGGAAATCATCGGGTAGATCTCTTCCCTCACTTAGGTTGATAGCATTAGGTGATCCTAAGCTAAATTAAACTCAACAAACACTAGGATTTCGACAACACAAGTCATCCAAGGGTAAAAATCTAAGTTCATCCTATCATGCTTCTAGCCATAGCCCTTCTTTCCTTACTCTAGAATCGCAACCTATCTAGCCAACAACATTCATTTCAAGATCAATCTCCACAAATAAATCATGCTTGCAAGTCATGGTCAAATGATGAAGAACAATCCAAAGAAAAGACATTAAAAGCATAGAATAGAAATTACCAAATTCTTACAAGGCTCCAAGAGCAAATCCAACTTGACAACAATGGAAGCTTCACTCGAATCCACTCTAATCTCACTCTAAAACGAGAATCTATACTAATCTCTTCCAAGAACACCCCTAATGGGTGCTTGGAAGAGAGGCAACAATGGCCAAATGTTTTGGGGAAGAAAGGTAGGTCAAAAGAGAGGAGAAGGATCCCCAATTACAGCCTGCAAAATCCTTTAAATACCCACTAAGATGCAAGAGCAATGGAAGAGATCGTGGCCAGCTGTAAATGTGGTCCTGGCAGGAATCACGGGCACAGTCCATGGCCGTGGTCTTGGTCCAGACCGTGGTTTGCTCCAGAGTCTTCTTCTAGGCTCGTTAAGCCATGATTTGGTGCATGGTTTGTGTTGGCAAGGTTCCATGAGTCCTCTTTAGCCCTTAGCTTGCATTCCAATGAGTCCGGAAGTGTGTCATCTCGAGGAATGATCCTCGGATGTATCAATTAAGCTCTTAAATCTCCCAAAATACCTACAAAGCAAGCAAAAGTCCGAGTAGACGTCTATCTCGACAAAATACGTGATTTGAGTGCAAACGCCGTGAACTAATGCTAAACCATGCATGAGTGAGCGGAAAATCTATCTAAATGAGTGTCTAAATCTAAGTCATAAATCGTGTTATCAAAATACCCCATACTTAAGGTTTGCTCGTCCCCGAGCAAATTCCCAACTATAGACTAAGAGATGACATGATTTATGTATGCAGAAAAATGGCAAAATCTTTTTGGAGTTGTGCTGCTAATATTGGATCACCTTCATAGTCATGTTTCATGGCAATGGACAAGCAATTATGTATCAAATAAATGAAAGCATGGAAAGACAATTACACTTAACTTGATAGCATGCAATGAAATGTAAAGATGAAGAAGTCAAGATGATCATGAGTATATCCAATCTAAATCACTTAGTCTTACACACATGCAAGTAGGTCAAAAGGACTTGTAAAATAGAAGGCCAAGAAACGTTGTGATTAGGTGGGAATTTTCTAGGCTATGTGATGCTAATCCGGGAAAGGAACTAAACAACCACAACTTCACATTTCTTATCAACTTCCCTCAAGTGTATATTTTTCTTCATTTTATTTTCTTTCTTTTCTTTTATTTTTGAGACAATGGCATTGGTGTACAAAAACCGAAACCTTGGTGATTAGCCAACCTCGGGCTTTTTCTATTTTTCGAGGTGCATCCACACCGGGCACACATACCAAAGCTCGTTAGGACTATCGGTTTATTTGACTTTGGCAAGGCACCAACACCCGATTATGTGAAGTGTACCGAGTTACTTGTCATTTAAACCGATGTCCCCAAACCTATATTTTTGGCTACACTTTCACAACAATTTCAGCACTTCATTCATGACATTCCTTTCATCAACAACTTCACCCCACACTTGGTTTTCACACACATCAACACACTAACATGCTCCTATTCCCGGATGGGTCAAAAGAGGTCAAACTTATCTCAATTGAGGTGCTCAAGCAACATGATCAAGATGAGAAGTAGAGGAAGATGAATTGCCTTAATCACTCCTAATTGATGTGCAAGAACTAGCATGCAATTTCGACTTTCAATCCTCAATTACATCAAGGCAAGCATCATAATCACAAGTCATTCATGGAATTCAAGATAAGTATTTCAAGTCCACATATGCATCATCAATTAAACACACAAGGCCATCCATAGTCAATCCATAAGACAAGGTTCATCATTAGGGTCATATCCAAGCCTAGAAAGCACAAAAAAATTTTAAATTTTCTGATTTTTTTGAAATTTTCGAAATATGTATGTACAATGCAAGATATAATAAAACATGTGACTAAAAAAAAACTACTCTAGATGCTAGTCAAGCAAAAGATCATGCAAACCCCACCCCATACTTAGAAACACATTGTCCCCAATGTGGTATTCAAGTAAAGAGAGTGAAAGAAGGTTCTCACAATGTAAAATGGTTTGCTTCGGTATTTGGGATGAACTCGTGTGGAGTGGTGGTGATGGATGATCGATCAAGCATGGTAGAGAGCTCTTCATAATCATTCCGGCGTCGAGACCCGCGCCAAGGTATATGTGAGATGGGAGCTCTTCCATCTAACAAGACACCTCAAGCCGTCCAAGCCTCACGTCCGCTCCACCCATGTTTGAAAACGGAATCATCGTCATCAACTCGCCTTGCAAGGCTTCCTCATTACTTAAAATCTACCACAAACACAAAACACAAAAACACACAAAAGCAAAAACAAAAGCAAAAGAGAAAAGGGAAAGAGTTGTACCAATGGGTTGCCTCCCATTAAGCGCTTCTTTTAGGTCATTAGCTTGACCAATCTCCGTGGATATGTTAATCCACCTCGAATACCATGGTTTGCTTGAGGAGTCCAACCAACCATCTTTTTCCGGAATCCATGATGACAAGCAAGGGCCACTTGATGCCCAAATAAGTCTTAAGTTCTCTCTTCACCGGTGAGTAGTAGACTCCTTCATCACCGCTTCCTTGATGATAGTATAGAGTTGCAACCATAGGTGCCACCCCATACTTAGGCAATTTATACTCTGCGGTCACTCCGGTGAAGCGCTTGTCATCCTCATCCTCTATGATCCGAGGGAAGCCGATTCTCGGAAAGAATCCTTCATTGAAGTACTTCATAACCATCATGGATCCATCATGCTTGCTTTCTTCATTCAATAATGGAGAATCCTTAGGAAAGGGGCTTCAATCTTCGTATGTACTCTGGGCAAGCAAGAAAGGGTCGGAGGGAGCTGAAATTAGCTTGGGATCGTCCAGGACAGAACCTTCCACGGGCGTGGTTTGTACTCCACGGCCGTGGTTCTCTCTGTTGGCTTCCACGGGCGTGGTTTGTCCTCCACGGCCGTGGTTCACTCTGTTGCATCCGTCCCAAGTGAGCTCTTCATGTATGGTTCCGGGGTTGATGGCAAGGATGTCCGGGGATGAGAATACTTCATTACACTCCTCTAAAGGTGAAGGAGATGGAGGTGAACCTTGAAGAATGGTAGGATCTCCTAGCATAAGAGCATTCCTAATCTCCTCAATCTCCCTCCTCATTTGTTCTTCTCTCTCGGTATTCAATCTCCTTTCTTCCTTCAGGGCCAAATCCTTTAGCCACAATTGCTCTCGAGCTTCATTCAACTCTTCCTCAAGGCTTCTATTGGCTATGGTTGAATCGGGCAATTCTTGGATCCCCTCATAGTGAACCTCCTCTTGATGACATACTTCCGCTTCAAGCTCCATGTGGGAACTAGAAATGGAGCAAGGTTGCTTTCTAGATCATCCATCTTCCTCAACATTTTCTCTAGCATTGATTCCAATTGATCTTCATGAAGTTGATGGTGAGGTTCCTCATGAGGTAATGTAATCATGTGAGCTTGATCATGGGACTCATGATAGACATTGAACTCCTCCCAATACTCAAACTCATCATGGAGAGGTCCTAGATCTTGGCCTTCCATCCACTCCTCATACTTCATGTTGTCAAGGTCGTCTTGGAGGTACAATCCGTCCATGGCAAACATGAAAAGGCAAAGACAAAAACAACACAAGATCAAAAGTAACAAGAAAGATAAACACTAAAAACAATCAAAAACAAATGACTTAATCTTAACCTAGTCCCCGGCAACGGCGCCAAAAACTTGTTACGCTAGGAAATAGCACAAAAAGCTTTACATTTATAAACTCGAACTAAATCCTAAACTACCTAGCGAAACCCGCAGTGGACGGGTCGTTTTGTAGAAAGGAAAGTATTCCGAGGTCGAACTCAAGGACTGAGGTGAAACTAAGTCATTCAATGATCGAAAATAGTGTGAATCTAGACTAAGATAAGATGAGGAGTAAAGAAAATGGAAAACACAATGTTTTTGGTTGGTTTTGGGTGATCAAACAAGGATCACAAGTATATGAACACAATCAAGCTACACAAACACACACTAAAACAAAAGATAGGAAAATGGAAATAACAAAGTGGATTCTAGAGTTTGGAAGTCCGGGTATGGCATAGACTCAAGCTATCTATTCATTTCTCGGATTAACTATGATATGTCGAGATTTAGCGTTTCTAGATTGGGATCAATTACCGGGTAGGTCTCATGGTCCACTAGTCCACTCCTAAGGTCTCATCACCGGGTAAGTCTCTAAGAACCTAAGGAAGGAATTCTACACAAACCGGATTGTTACCTAGGAGTCTAACCTATCCTTACCGGGTAAGTCTCGGAAAGGGAAGTCCTAATCAACTATCCTAGCACACTTAGTCCAATGGCGGCTTGTGAGGCTCACCACTACCTAGGGTTTGTCATCTTAGGTATCTAAGATCGGAAATCATCGGGTAGATCTCTTCCCTCACTTAGGTTGATAGCATTAGGTGATCCTAAGCTAAATTAAACTCAACAAACACTAGGATTTCGACAACACAAGTCATCCAAGGGTAAAAATCTAAGTTCATCCTATCATGCTTCTAGCCATAGCCCTTCTGTCCTTACTCTAGAATCGCAACCTATCTAGACAACAACATTCATTTTAAGATCAATCTCCACAAATAAATCATGCTTGCAAGTCATGGTCAAATGATGAAGAACAATCCAAAGAAAAGACATTAAAAGCATAGAATAGAAATTACCAAATTCTTACAAGGCTCCAAGAGCAAATCCAACTTGACAACAATGGAAGCTTCACTCGAATCCACTCTAATCTCACTCTAAAACGAGAATCTATACTAATCTCTTCCAAGAACACCCCTAATGGGTGCTTGGAAGAGAGGCAACAATGGCCAAATGTTTTGGGGAAGAAAGGTAGGTCAAAAGAGAGGAGAAGGATCCCCAATTACAGCCTGCAAAATCCTTTAAATACCCACTAAGATGCAAGAGCAATGGAAGAGATCGTGGCCAGCTGTAAATGTGGTCCTGGTAGGAATCACGGGCACAGTCCACGGCCGTGGTCTTGGTCCAGACCGTGGTTTGCTCCAGAGTCTTCTTCTAGGCTCGTTAAGCCATGATTTGGTGCATGGTTTGTGTTGGCAAGGTTCCATGAGTCCTCCTTAGCCCTTAGCTTGCATTCCAATGAGTCCGGAAGTGTGTCATCTCGAGGAATGATCCTCGGATGTATCAATTAGGCTCTTAAATCTCCCAAAATACCTACAAAGCAAGCAAAAGTCCGAGTAGACATCTATCTCGACAAAATACGTGATTTGAGTGCAAACGCCGTGAACTAATGCTAAACCATGCATGAGTGAGCGGAAAATCTATCTAAATGAGTGTCTAAATCTAAGTCATAAATCGTGTTATCAGCTATCTGTCCCCAAAACTCTCGAGCCACGGCTCGAGAAGGAAAGTCAGAAATTGTGGGGGCCGGGAAGCCGAAGATGTCCCTCCAATGGTCCATCGGAACTAAGTAGTTCCGGTTCATCAACCGGTACTTGATGGCGCGCTCAGTAGGCAGGTAGGTCACGGAGTTCACAAACTCCAAGGTGGGCTCGAGGTAAGTTGGAGCTCTAATCTCAGTAAACTGCTCCAGCCCCACCATAGCTATCATCCGCCTCAAATCATCATCTACGTGGAGGCTATCAAAAGCAGAAATATCCAAAAACCGCGGTGCAACCACTGAACGTGCAGAAATGCGGTCATAATCTACCTAGTGACGCTCGTGGATCACCGGTATGGAGAGACGAGAAGAAGAAGAAGGAGAAGGAGAGGATCTATCTCTCAGAACTAGCTGTTTGTCAGAACTCATCTTCTCTCTCACTATCAGACCACCTCGGTTGCCCTGACAACTCTCAAGAACAACTCGGCCGAGGCACAGGTCGACTGGACCGAGGTGATGTGTTGTTCGATTGAAACTCTCAGAAATCCAGTTCTTTTCCCCCGATATCACTACCAATGGTTCCTATGGGGTACTTAATCCTTTTCCAGCACAATGCAAGGGCAACCAAAGCCCAAATCGATCGAAAACAGTGGAAGAAGAGGGAGTTAGGGTTTTTTTCGAATTACCCCAGATTTGGCCGATTTGGAGCGTTTTTGTTGCAGATTGTCGCTTGCAAACCGATCATCTACCCTTTCCTTGCAGTTTGGAAGCAAGAATCGTCGAAAACGGTTGAAGATTGGAGAACGAGGTGAATTAGGGTGCCGCGGTTGAGAAGGTGAGAGAGGTAAGAGAGAGAAATCTCAACCCCCTTTTATACCCTTTTCTGGAACTGCTGTCACCTCGGTCGAGATGGTCTCGACTGGACCGAGGTGGTACTGACCGAGGTGGATCTTCAGTAATCCTAGTCGCCTCGGTTGCTCAAGAATCATCTCGGTCGAGGTGTTTTGACAGCAACCGAGATGTGTCTTAGTCAAACTCCGTCTTCTCAAATTCTCGAACTTCTGTCCTTCCAATGTTGCTCCTGGGTTGTATTCCTTCCTTATATGTCACCTATTGTCTGTCCAGGACGCCAAAAACAAAGCAAAGCAAAGCAAAAGCAAACTATCTAAAGCTATACTAGAAAAAAGGGAAAAGAAAGCAATACCTTGGGTTGCCTCCCAAGAAGCGCTTGATTTAAGGTCGCTAGCTGGACCGTACGGTGTCTCTAACCATGTTGGAAAATATCCTCACCCCATACTTCACCTCCATCATGGGGTGAGATAAGGAAGTCTATCAATCGTTCCAACAAGTGCAAGTGCTCATCGGGGATTGAATCATCTATGGGTGGTTCGTCCTTCTCGCGTGAGGATGGAGGTAGCCGGCTGAGGTGATCCGCAACAGAATTTTCGGATCCTTTCTTATCGCGGATCTCTAGGTCAAACTCTTGAAGCAAAAGAATCCATCGAATAAGACGTGGCTTGGCATCCTTCTTAGCAAGCAAGTAACGAATGGTTGCATGGTCGGTGTAAACAATAACCTTCGCCCCTACTAGGTAAGAACGAAATTTTTCAAAAGCATATACAACCGCCAATAGCTCCTTTTCGGTGGTGGCGTAGTTACGCTGGGCTTCATCTAGCGTCTTGCTAGCATAGTAAATGGCGGTGGTCTTGCCATCCTTCTTTTGTCCAAGCACCGCTCCTACTGCCACATCACTCGCATCGCACATGATCTCGAAGGGCAAGGTCCAATCCGGAGGTTGGATAATGGGAGCGGAGATCAACGCCTCCTTAATCCTGTATAATGCATCGAGACACTCCTACGAAAACTCAAAAACAACATCTTTATTCAAGAGTTTAGTTAGTGGTTTAGAGATCTTTGATAAATCCTTGATGAATCTCCTATAGAAGCCTGCATGCCCGAGAAAACTCCGCACTTCCTTAACAGAACAAGGGGGAGGAAGTTTCTCAATAGTCTCAATCTTAGCTCGATCGACTTCAATACCTCTACTAGAAACGAGGTGTCCTAGCACAATACCTTCATTAACCATAAAGTGACACTTCTCCCAATTCAAAACAAGATTAGTGTCTTCACATCTTTGTAGCACTAGAGAAAGGTTAGATAGGCAATCATCAAAAGAGGAACCATATACTGAAAAATCATCCATAAATACCTCCATGATCTCCTCTATATACTCGGAAAAGATAGCCATCATGCATCGCTGGAAGGTAGCGGGTGCATTACATAATCCAAATGGCATCCTCCTATAAGTGAACGTCCCCCATGGACAAGTGAAAGTGGTCTTCTCTTGATCATCCGGATGGATAGGAATCCGAAAGAAGCCACTGTAGCCATCTAAATAGAAAAAGTGTGAATGTTGGGCCAACCGTTCGAGCATTTGATCGATGAAGGGAAGTGGAAAATGGTCTTTCCGAGTGGCTACGTTCAGCTTCCTATAATCGATGGACACCCTCCAGCCCGTGACGGTCCTAGTTGGGATTAACTCGTTGTTCTTATTCGTTACAACGGTCATCCCCCCTTTCTTCGGAACCACATGCACCGGGCTCACCCACTTGCTGTCCGAGATAGGAAATATGAAACCTGCATCCAACAACTTAAGAATTTCTTTCTTCACAACCTCTTTCATGATCGGATTTAACCGTCTTTGAGATTCCCGTGAAGTCTTATGATCGTCCTCCATTAGTATTCTATGCATGTAGAAAGAAGGCTTAATGCCAATAAGATCATCAATAGTATAACCAAAAGCCTTTTGATGCTTCCTCAGGACATGCATTAGTTTAGATAATTTAGATTCGGAGAGGGAAGCACTAACGATGACGGGATAAGTAGAATCTGGTCCAAGAAAAACATACCTCAAGTGACTCGGGAGTTGTTTAAGCTCCACAACTGGGGGTGCTTTCTGAGGTGGATCTTTGCTTCCTCCTTCCAGTGGAGTAGATCGAAGAACTGGAATTTCAGAAGTCTCAGTTAACATCATCTCGCTTTCGACCTCGGTCGAGGTCCAGAGAGGGTGACCGAGATGTTCTTCAGTCAAGAATACCTCGCTTGGTCCAGAAGGTGCCTTGGCCAAGGTACTGCAACTGGGACCGAAACTAGAGATCTTCTTCTCCTGGATTAATTTTTCAATTTTAGCTCCTGGATCTTCTTCCAGCGCCTTTAAGCTCCGTATATCTGCATCACAAGAAGCATATATACCTTCCTCCATTAAGCTAAAACTAATAACTTTTTCAAGTGGATCTTTAATAAGGATAGAGCTCACCAATTCTCTTGATTCTTCTTCATCATAGATGTTGAAGATATCATCTCCTAGCTGCTCTCCCTTCATTGCCGCAAGCAATGCAAACTCCACTTCATCTCCGCCAATGTTGAATTTTAACTTGGCGTTCTTACAATCCACATTGCAACCCGAAGTTGCTAGAAATGGTCTCCCGAGAATGATAGGAACGGGGTAATCTGCAGGGATATCTAGCTCAACAAAGTCTATAGGTAAATAGAAGTTACCTAACTTAACCGGAACGTCTTCCAAGATGCCCACGGGATGGGTAATGGAGCGGTCCGCCATGTATAACCGTATCTTCACCGGCTTGGGCTCTCCAAGTCCGATCCTAACACATAGCTCCAACGGGATGATGCTCACGCTAGCCCCTAGATCACACAATGCCTCACAAGTGTCATCCCCAACTTGAATGGGAATGCAAAATGAGCCGGGATCTCTCAATTTGGGTGGCATCTTCTCCTTCATGATTTGAATAAGCTCCGAGGATTTAGATGTCATCCTTACTTCACCAAAGTCTTCCAACTTCCTCTTCCTTGATAGAATCTTTTTTAAGAATTTCTCATATGCGGGCATCCCTAGAATAGCATCAAGGAAAGGGATATTAATATGTAGTTTATTCATCAAGTCAAGGAACTTACCAAAATGCTTGTCTAGATGTGCTCTGGCCCTTGACTGGGGGAATGAAAGTGGTGGTTTATATGCAAGAGGTGGAACATAAACTTCAGTTTTGTCCGACGCTCTCTGAGGTTCGACCTCGGTTCGCATCTCGGCCGAAGTGTTCTTCGATTGTGCCCGGACCGAGGTGTTCTTCGTCTGTACTGGCATCGACCGAGGCACTGAATTTGTAGTCTTCAGTCCACTTCTCGTCGTTATTGCCATGATCTGTCCCTTGGGGTTGCTTTCCGTCCTTGCTGGAAGTTTCCCTGGATCTCTTGGCGCTTCAATCGCCTTGTTAAAGAATTGTTGTTCTAAGGCTTTTTGTGCCTTCGAAAATGAAGTCATGGATGTCTCCATAGAGTTGAGCTTGATCAAGATGGCCTCCAACACCGCATCTTTCTTTTCCGGCTGGGACGAACTTGATCCTTGCTCCTGGCTCTTCATTGGAGTAGAAGAAGAAGAAAAAGAAAGGAAAGGATTAGAGGAGTCATTCGAATTGGAGTTAGAGTAAGGGTTACCTGAATTTTGATTGTTTGTCCTCCAATTGTTGATGTTGGATCCTCTATTGTTGTTGTAGTTGTTGTTCCGGGAACCGTTGTTGTTGTTCCGGTAACCATCGTTGTTCCTTGAGCCTTGATATCCTTCATCTTCTTTCTTGGTTTGAGCAGCCAAAAGTTCCTTCGGTTGTTTCACATCATTCTTCAAAGAGGTGAGTTGATCATTGTTTGGTGGAGCTTCTTGAAAGTTAACTCTTTTAACTCCTCCTTCAGCTCCTTGGTGGGAGTATTTCTCCATGTGTAAAGCTTGTTTCTCTATGAACTCCCAAGCTTCGTCAATTGGCATGTCCATGAATGTGTCGACGGATAGTAGTTGGAGGTTGAACTGGGTGTTTCCGTCCAGTCCCTTGAAGTATATCTCCAACAACTCTATCTTTGGAATCTCATGATGTGGGCAATCCAAAAGAATGTCTTTAAATCTCTCCCATGACATGGACAAGCTCTCCTTGTCCTTCATGATGAATGCATTGATTTTCCCTCTCATTTCAGCGGCCTTTGAGGGGGGAAAGAATTTAGTTAAGAACTCCGTCGTCATCTCCTCCCAAGTGTTGATTTTTCTTGGGGGAGAGATTGATACCAAGTAAGCACCCTATCTTTCAAAGAGAAGTAGAAAGACCTTAGCTTGTAATTGTTGTTTTCCAGCCTTGAAGGTCTCAAGGCCTCCATCAAGATCTCATAGTTTTGCAGATGTTGATGTGGAGACTCCCTCTCTAACCTTCCAAGTTGGCATTGGCGAATCATGGAAAGAACTTGCGGTCGAAGCTCATAATCATGGTCTGCTGGATCACCTAAGTTGACTCCTGGACGCCTCAGTTGTTGATTAGGGTCCATCCTCTGCCCTAGGGTCTGTGGAATACCTGCAAAAAGAGCATCTTGGGCTGGAAGCCGAGGTGGAAGTATCTCGGCCGGGGCAGCTGGAGCTGGGTCCTGCCTCGGTCGAGGAGCTGGAACTGGTCGAGGTAGATATTGGTCCCGTAAAGTCGCCACATCTGCTTCGATTGCTTCCGTCCTTGCGCGAGTTTCCTCCTTTTCCAGTCGCAATTCTTCTTTGCTGAGGCGTAGTTGTTCCAATGTCTCCTTCAATTCGGCCTCAAGATCGCAATTCTCTTGATTGGCCATTTTAGCTTCTTTGAAGCGTCTTCTGTATGTCTTTTTTGGTTCGGGATCGTAAGGAACGATTTCCTTCCCAGTGCGGGTTCTTCGCATAAACCTACAAGAAAGAACCTGCGAAAGTCACTCAAGTAGAGTGGTTAGTAGAAACAGGGGCAAGTTCCCCGAAAGACTACCGCAACCGGCTCGGTTTAGACCAAGTCCCCGGCAACGGCGCCAAAAACGTTTTCGCTCCAAACTGTATGTGCAAGCTTTAAATTTATAACCCTAGATGTATGCCTAAAACAAGGATGCGAACCCGCAGTGTACGGGTCAATCGTAGTAAAAGCAAGAATTCTGGGGTGTCGATCTCAGGGACTTAGGTGAAACAAAACCAATATAGGTAGTCAATGCAACTAATAACCACAAAAGTGATTAAAGCAATCAAAGATGATAAAAAGTCAATTAAAGGAATATACAATTCTAGGGATTAAAGCATCTAGTTGTGGTTCCAACTCAAGATCTCAAGATAAGCGGACAAAGTTGAGATTTTGCAAAGGGAAGGTGTTACTAAAGTGGGAACGGATTACCGGGTAAGCCTCACCAATCACTATCCCAAACCAAAGAACCTATTACCGGGTAAGTCTCAAGGCACTAAGGAAATGAACTATAATCTCAAATCAACAAACCAACTAAGGGAATAGAATCAACCTTTACCGGGTAAGTCTCAGGCTAACTCACAAAGATGGAATGAAGGCACACTCAAACCCCAATAAAGGATAAACCTTTATTACCTACACTTATGATCATTGGTAAACAAACAAAGGAATTACCGGGTAAGTCTCATCCTAGGCTTGCATTGAACCACGAAAGGTGTAATAAGAATAGGATTTGGCAAATTCTAACACTTAACTCTCAGTTACGGATCAGATAAGTCACCTCAGTCAGACAAATTCCACCCCAGCCGAGATGTTCATCGACTGAACGAGGTGTTCTAAGGTTAAGGATAAAGACTCGAGCTTTCAGGGTCCTACTGGAATTTAAGATTATTCTATCATTGTTTTTCCCACAACCTTCAGCCAATCACCCTAGAATCACACAAAGAAATTAGCCACTCATCATCATGAAAGCAATAATCAAATATATGGAAAGAGAATGAATATTTGAACACAAAAACCTTAAGAACAAGGCTTCAATAACTGAATCAAATATCAAACAAATAGCGTTCCTTGGATCACAATCCAACAAGACAAATCAACAAGAAGGGAATTTAAGAAAATCTTACAAAAACCCCTCACAAAAGCTATAAAAGCTATTAACTTCCTTCCTTCAACCTTCCTTCAACCTTCCTAAAACCCTTCCCAACTGTTGGATGCTCTAAGCATGTATATGCATGGTTGAATTTGTGGAAAATCCAACCCTTTATATAGGAAAATTACCCTCCAAAGATAAAATATCTTGAAAATATTTTCCTAATAAAATATATCTATATCTCATAAATAGATCTCCAAAATATATAATCTTCCTTCCAGAAATCCAGCCCAAAAATATAAGATCTCTCCTTCCAAAAATAAAAAATCTCAGCCAAGAATAAAATTATGTCTCGCCGCGTCAGGGTGTTCGCCTCGGTCGCGATGCTCCTCAAAATCACCTCGGTCGAGATGGTACTATAGCTGACCGAGGTGGCTCTAAACTGAATGTGAAATCTCTCAAATCTGGTCCAAAGTAAATCTTCTTGTTAATTCCTTGCTTCCTGGATTCTTCTTTAAGCTCCTAAATGTAGCTCCAATGACTCCTTAGCTCCTTTAGCTCCATTTTGATGTAAAACGTGCCATTTTACCTATGATTACAACGAAACTAGGTGTAGACCTCGATTCCCGCAAAGGTAGATGAAATGACAATATAATCACATAATATACATTCAAACATGTAGATTATTGAAGATAAAATGTCTAAACAAGTCCCAAAATATAGACTATAATTCATGCTATCAAGTATCGGGGTGACGAGGTGAGGGCGAGTGGGCTTTTTTTCAAAACTTTTACTATTATTATTATTATTATTAATAATATTATTATTATTATCATCATTATCATTATTATTAGTAGTAGTAGTAGTAAATGAGCTTTTGCGAGCCACTCGTATTCGGCTCGGGCCCGTTACGAGCTCAATATCAGACTCGTATTCAGGTCGTTTTATAATATGAGCGACCCGAAAACGAGCTTTTGGCGAGACGATCCAAGAAGAACAAGATGGAAAAGTATTATGAAAAACAAGTAAAAAAGGGTTGTTAAAGAGAACATCAAATTAAAGGAGATTAAGTCGGACATCAAATTGGAATTCCCGATAAGTGATTGTCGGCTTCTTGGTAACGACGACAAAGAATAAAAAAAACACGGAGGAGAGTAGAAGATGGTGGCAAGAAGAGGGCGGTGGTCAATCGATTCCAATTATAATTGCGTAATCAATACTTTGGGCGAGGATTTTTGGAGAAGAGTAGAGGACTAATCAAAAAGGAGGAGAGTTGAGGACGGTGTCAATCGATGCTAACTGTAATTTTGTCCGTGATCAATACTTTTGGAGAGGGTTCTTGGAGACAAATAAGGAAGAGAGTTCATCGTCTCTTCGATGAGATGAATTTGGTTAGGGTTTTTTTGAAGGATTTTTAACAAGCTGTCATTACTATGATAAAATTTAAAAATTTTATTGATGGAAAGTTTTTGGAGATAAAATTTTACAATTTATAGGAATTTTTATTTATTTTGAAAGATAAGAAAATTAATTATATTATTATTTTTAATGTTTTTTACCCCAATATTTCATATGGCGCCAAATAATATGGTTGTTGGCGTCGGCAACATAGTCATCGCCAACAGTACCTTTTATTAGCCACGGTAAAGATTAGCCGACACAAACTACAAGACTATTAGCGACGGTCCTATACCGCCGACGCAAATAATTGGAATTTTTGCCACGCTGATGTTGCCGTTGCCAAATAAAGATCAATGGCGACGGCAAACCCTTGTCGTCGCCAACAAACATGGCCAATTGAATTTTTTTTGTAGTGCTTGGTTGAGTTGTGAAGTGTGAAGAGTAGTGAAAGAGCAAGGTTTGGCTTTGTCGTGGTTTTGTTGTCGTTGAGAAGCCGACGGTGCTTCTACACCGTTATCCGCCCCCACGCCTGCACAAAGTCGCCCCTACGCCTTTGTCACGTGCCGCCCCTACGCCTCTGTCCAGCCGTCCTCGTGGTTTCTTCCGCAGTAACTTCCGTTCTTGTGAGTTGCTTCCTTCCTTGCTTTCCTCGTTCCTTTCCTTGTTTCTTCTAGACGTTCCTTGACCCCTGAGTGTTCTATAAGACTAAGGTTGAGACCTTAGCTTGTGAAGATCTCTTAGATATCATTGAGGCTAGAAGTTATAGACTTCTAGCAATCGTTTCATTCCTGATTCATGATGCTTGTGTGAACAGGCTTTCCTTGGTCCCTTTCTTGAGGTTTTCCTGAGTGTTTGCTGAGTGTTGAGATTACCTTCGAGTGAGGTAAGTCCCTTGAACTTACTTAGCTTCATTTCGTATATCTGTTTGATTGTATTGGCTTGTTGTGTTGCTTATCATGTTATAAGTGATAACCAGAATAGGATTTACCTTTGTTATACCTTAGTTGGCCCAAGTGTATTATAACCGGGCGGTTACCGCTTGTCCAGTTCAAAATGGGAAAACAGGGAGGTGCTCTCGCGACCAGTCCAGCAGGTGACATAAGGATGCATACATTCTATTCCTGATGGTGAAAGGGGACGGAGGCAAGATCGTAGCGATACTCGTGTAACAACCATAAGTCGAATTAGTAATCGGATAACCTAATGAAAGATAATAATCGGATGTTTGTGAGCATGCTATGCGTTTACTTTACCTTATGTGTGTTTGTGCCTATACATTCTTTCTGATATATAGAATGTTGCTAACAGTTTATACCGATGTTATAGATGTTCCACAGGTTCAGGGTGCTACTGAGTGATGTGGATGGAGTGGACAACCGGGGTTCCCGTACATTATAGGACGGGATCGGGTTTATGTTTATGTTGTTGCTTTCCCTTTTATTTTGAACTCGATTGCGAATCTTTTACGCTTCCTTTTGTTTAAACCTTTGGTTTTATATTGAGTTTTTGTTTTCATTCGTCTGTGCCTTGTTGTAAGATCCGTTGTGTCATTGCTACTTTGGGGGTCGGGACACATTGTGAGGTCCTAGCCCGTAACGCTTCGAGTTCCCAAAACTTGGGGTGTTACAATATGGTATCAGAGCGAGGTTGGAAACAATGGCACTCGAAATCTTCTAAAGGTTGGATGAATATAAATAGAACCCGCAAGGGGTCTAATATTTTATAAAGGGGGATTTTGAGGGTTTTGTAGTGTACTGGGATACTCAGCCATGGTTAGGTAGGTTTTGTTGGTTCGTTGCCATTATTTAGCAGATAAAGCAAGAGACTTGCGATGAAGAGTGAGAGAGCTACGACAGGGAGACTTCACTCAGAGCGGAGGGGAAGATCCGTGGGGGCGGCTCCGGACTGGCCGGCAGCGAGGGCGAAGGCAAGGGTTTGGAGACAGAGGCGGTTCCCGGTTGTGCTTTCTGGCGGCAGCAGATGATAGAGGAGGGTTGAGGGATTGCAGAGAAGGAGGTCGAGAGGGATGGTTATAGAGAAGACTTAGGTTTCCTAGGTAGACTTGCAATAGTTTGTTCAATAGTGGGCAGGTTGTTGGGATCATCTCCGGTTGCAAGGATAGGCGAAGGTGATCCGGTGAGGAGGAGATGGAGGAGGGAAGCATGAGGTACATCTACTATGGGATAGATGTACATGCGACCACCACTACCTCCGCGGATCTCAGCAGTGTAGTTTCTTATATGTTGGCCTTTATATTTCTTTTCTGGATTTCTTCTTTAGCTGTAGCGTGGCCTTATACATATAGCTTTTTATATCTTTATCCTTATAGCAGATGGTGCGTACTAGAGCTACATCTACTATGTGGCGAGGAAAGGGTCGACCACCACTTCTACTTGCCATCCGTGGACGATGATGTGTAGGAAGACCTCTACTAGCTAGAGGTCGGGGTCAAGCCCTAGTTGCTGATCCGCCTATCATTGAGGTGTTTGCTGAGGAAGTTGTTGAGAGTGTTGTTCCTGAGGCTGGGAATGGGACCGCTGCTAGGTCTGGAGCACAAAGAGCGCCATCGACGGAGTCTGGTCGAGTGTCCATAGGAGCTTGTACATATTGTGACTACATGCAAAGAGTTGATGAGGCTATCAAAATTGGAGGCCCTGCACCAACACCACCCATTCCTGCGAGATCAATTGAGGTTTCGCAGCCAGGTTGTTATCCCGCTTGCTAGAGTTGTTGAGGCTGTTATAGCACCGGCTGAGGCAAATGAGCCAAAGCCCGACAGTTTGTAGAAGGCTTTCGACCAGCTGAAGGTTCTCACTTCCATGGGGAAGACTGGATTGGAGGTGGAGTTGTGGCTAGGACAGTTGGATTCTGCTATGGAGGCGATCGGTTACCCAGAGGGACGTCAAGTCGACATAGCACAGACGTTACTGAAGAATCAGACTCATCCTTGGTGGAGGACTGCCCGCGGTAAGGTCACCAGTTATGAGCAGATGAAGACGGTGATCCAAGATCACTACCGCCCCGCAGCTATGAGGAGAGATCGTCTTCAAGATTTCCTTGAGGCTGGATTTGAAGATTTGCCTATTGCGGAGATCATTAGCAAGTTTCAAGATGAGTTGTCTTTGATGGATCCGTCTGCACCACCGAAGGGTCAACACGTTTACCTTTTCTCCCGGAGGCTGAGAGAGTCGACACGCTCTTATCTTGCTAGTTTCCGTTGTGAGTCTTTGACGGACTATCGGGATAGAGGTTCTGCTTATGAGAGAGACCGACCTGGTCAGAGTAGAGCATCTCAGACAGGAGGTCTTGAGAAGAGACAAAATACTGGACCAGCCAGTGCTGGATCTGGAGCAACGGGTTTTGATCGTAGTCAGACGCCGGACATTTTGGTTTCCAGTAGTATGTACATAGTTCCGACTGAGGACAATAGTGCTTTAACTACGGAGGTGTTGGACACATGAGAGCTGATTGCAAGAATGTTGTTGTAACTTGCTAATCATGTGCCAAGCCTGAACAAAGACCTCAATGTCAGGGCAAGGTGCCATCGCAACAGGGTTCTTCACTTGCTAGTATTGCAGGAGGAGGACAAAGACCTCAATATCAGTAGTAGAGAGTTCTTGGATCTACCGCTCCTCAGGGTTCCACTCCGGGTCAAGGCAGAGGACGAGGAGGTGGTACTACGGATACCAAAGGCGCCTCAACTAGAGTTTATGAGTTGAGGAGTGCAGTGGAGCCGACCGCGCCAGCAACCACAAGTACCATTCATATTAGAGAGCCATCAAGTTTACCTCCACAAACGAGTGTAGACTTTGGCATTGAGCTAAAGCTCGGTACGAGACCGATTTCTAAGGCTCCTTATCGTATGGCTCCTATCGAGATGCTTGAGTTGAAGAAGCAGCTCGAGGAGTTATCAGAGAAAGGCTTCATCCACCCTAAAGTATCTCCTTGGGGCGCACCAATACTATTCGTCGGGAAGAAAGACGGGTTAATGAGGTTATGCATCGATTACCGAGAGCTTAACAAGGTGACGATAAAAAATAAGTACCCATTGCCCCGTATCAACGATCTTTTGGATCAGCTGCACGGATCTTCAATGTTTTCGAGGATCGATCTGAGATTCGGATATCACCAATTGAGGGTGAGAGAGCGGGACATAGCCAAGACGGCATTTTGGACCAGGTATGGCCACTACGAGTTTGTAGTGATGCCATTCAGATTTACGCATGCGCCCTCAGTCTTCATGGAGTTGATGAACAACATCTTCATTGACTTCCTAGATTGTTTGTAGTTGTCTTCATAGACGACATTCTAGTGTACTCTCGTAATAGAGAGGAGCATGCAGGACACTTGAGGACCGTTCTTCAGGTCTTACAAGATAGAGAGCTCTACGTCAGCTCTCTAAGTGTGAGTTTTGGATGTCCGAGGTAACATTCCTTGGTCACATCGTTTCAACTGAAGGGATCAAAGTAGATCCGGCGAAGATCGAGTCAGTAGCATCTTGGCCGCCTCCTAAGAACGTCAAGGAGGTACATAACTTCTTAGGATTGGCGGGCTACTACCGAAGTTTTGTTGAGGGCTTTTTAGTTATTGCCCGACCGCTCACTTCCTTGTTGAGGAAGTCTACGAGGTTCGTATGGTCCGAGCCGTGCTTGTAGAGCTTTGAGGAACTGAAGAAGATGTTGACCTCTACTCCTATCCTAGCTCAACCAGAGGGCATTGAGGATTTTGTGGTTTACAGGGATACATCCAAGCTAGGCTTGGGAGGTATTCTGATGCAGCAGGGTAAGGCGATTGCTTACGTGTCTAGACAACTGAAGACGTACGAGGAGAATTACCCTACCTATGATCTTAAGTTGGCCACCGTTGTTTACATTTGGAAGATTTGGAGGCATTATTTGTACGGGCTACGTGTCAGATATTTACAGACCATAAGAGTTAGAAATACATATTCACTCAACGGGAGTTGAATAACCGTCAAAGGAGATGGTTGGAGTTGATCAAGGTTTTCGACCTTGAGATCTTATACCATCCGGGAAAGGCTAATGTGGTAGCTGATGCCCTTAGTAGGAAGACTCCCCGTAAGATGGCGATCACTAGGCTGACAACTCAGCCACAATTACAGCGAGATCTTGCATGGTTGGAGATGGACATCCACTTCCCGGATTCCGACAACCAATTTTCAACCTTGGAGATAGTACAAGATCTGTTGGCTGAAATCCGACAAAAGAAGGAGAGTTGCCCAACTTTGACACAGATCCGAGACAAGATGTCTCGAGGAGAGGCACCACAGTTTGCACTAGGTGCTGATGGGATATTGAGACGTTGGGAGCGTGTTTGTGTGCCTTCAAACCCACCGTACTAGGTGTTTCGGGGGAGCTTGCCCTTCCGGCACCGCGGGGGACCTCCTCCTCTCCTAGGATCGATGGAGGCCCTTCTACGGGGGTGTTTGTGAATGGGTGCGCGGGTCTCTCTGCTTTTGCAGGTTTCGACAATGATCCTTCCTCGGGTTCACCTACGGAAACCTTGTTACGACTTCTCCTTCCTCTAAATGATAAGGTTCAGTGGACTTCTCGCGACGTCGCCGGCAGCGAACCGCCCACGTCGCCGCGATCCGAACACTTCACCGGACCATTCAATCGGTAGGAGCGACGGACGGTGTGTACAAAGGGCAGGGACGTAGAGTTGAGACAGAGGATCCTTCGGGAGGCTCACTCTTCACCTTACTTAGTGCATCCTGGTGCGAGTAAGATGTATCAGGATATCATACGCTCTTTTTGGTGGGGAGGTCTGAAGCCAAATGTAACAAGATATGTAGCTCAGTGTGCGACCTATCAACAGGTCAAGATCGAGCATCACTGGCCAGGAGGAGAGCTACACCCACTTCTCATCCCTCAGTGGAAGTGGGAGGACATCTCTATGGATTTCGTTACCGGTTTGAGACCAAGTCGAGGTTTCTATGCTATTTGGGTGGTAGTAGATCATCTGACAAAGACCGCACATTTCATTCTTATCAAGGAAACGTGACCGGTAAGTTGATTGGGAGAGGAGATCACGAGGCAGATAATAAGACTTCATGGAGTACCTATAGTCTTTGATAGAGACGGACGGTTCACCTCGAGGTTCTGGCAGCAAGTGCATGCCGCCCTAGGTACGAGTCTGCAGTTCACGACTACTTATCATCCTCAGACCGATGGTCAGTCTGAGCGGACCATCCAGACTCTAGAGGACATGTTGAGAGTCTGTGTGTTAGACTGAGGACAGGTGTGGCCAAATCACCTTCTCTTAGTGGAGTTTTTGTATAACAACAGTTGACACGCATTGATCAGGATGGTTCCTTATGAGGCTTTATACGGACAATGATGCCGTACACCGTTGTGTTGGGACGAGCCGAGTAGTGCTAGTGGAGATCATAGCGATACTCGTGTAACAACCATAAGTCGAATTAGTAATCGGATAACCTAATGAAAAATAATAACCGGATGTTTGTGAGCATGTTATGCGTTTACTTTAACTTATGTGTGTTTGTTTCTGTACATTCTTTCTAATATGTAGAATGTTAGCTAACGGTTTATACCAATGTTGTAGATGTTCCGCAGGTTCAGGATGCTACTGAGTGATCAAGATGGTGTGGATAGCCGGGATTCCCGTCCATTATAGGATGGGATCGGGTTTATGTTTATATTGTTATTTTCCCTTTTGTTTTGAACTCGGTTGCGGATCTTTTATGTTTCCTTTTGTTTAAATCTTTGGTTTTATATTGAGTTTTGGTTTTCATTTGTCTATGCCTTGTTGTAAGATCCGTTGTGTCGTTGCTACTCTGGTGGTCGGGACCCATTGTGAGGTCCTAACCCGTAACGCTTCAAGTTCCCAGAACTTGGGGTGTTACAATAAACACATAATCAAATCAAGAATGCAAATAGAAATCAAGAAACTCATACACCAAATAAAACTGAAAGAAAAGTAAGAAAAACTTTACAACGTGTCTTCAATATCCAAAATTGTAGTAGATCCAATAATAAAGATCCAATCTTTAATACAAAGGAAAACTAAATAAAGAACATAAATTTCTCCAAAAAATCTTCAAATCTCCCAATCGTCAATGTTGTTGTCGTACGCGTTGTCAATCCGTGTCAATTGCGTCTTGAATTTGTCAGATTCAGTCCTTGGTGGGCGTAAGGCCTCTTTGTTGGGGGTCGTTTATGATGTTGCCAGCATGAGAAATATATAGAGATAAATTTAGGGTTTCACAAATATGAGTTTTAAAGATAGATTGCAACTTAAAGATAAATTCTAGCTTTAAGATAAATTGTATTTTAAAGATAAACCCTAAATTTTTTGTCCGAAAAAGAAATTGAGCCCGCTGGTATCAGAGTCCGCTCGAGCGGTATCAAAGCCCACTCCGCGGTATCAGAGCTCACTCCGCAAGTATCAAAGCTCACTCCACGATATCAGGGTTCGCTCCGCGTTATCAGAATCCACTCCAACGTGTTACTATCTTCCTTTTATGTTCCGCATCAAGGCTTAATCCTCATATGTTCCATTTTGCTCCAAAATTCGTCAATTCATCTACAAATGTGACAAAAATTCGTGTAGACATCTTTTCTAGTAAAATATGCAAATATAAGCTTAAATGGCATGAATTCATGTCTATGCATGCAAAATAAAGAAAAAATCTATATAAATATAGGTCATAATTCATGTCATCAATCATCTCAACTTATGACGAGAAAGAAAAGAAAATAGTGCAAGCACACCAGTTTCTTACTTGTCAAAGAAAAGAAAATAGTGAAGGAAAAAAAGACTTTTTTCAAGCATATATATCAAAGAATTGGGTGGTTCATTACCCACAATTAGGGATTTTGCAAAAAGGCGTCTACTCTATTACTTGTATGTTAAACACACTAATAACCCATTAAGCACACTAATAACCCATTACTGCAAACAATTCAATTTATTTATTACTTTTTTGTGTGTGTATGTATCATAAAAGAGTGCTTCAAATTACAACTAAGCTTTCTACTAAAAGTCTAAAATGTTTTTTTTATACTATATAATTGAAAATTGACCAATGTATCTATTGACATCGCAACAATAATTGAGGAGTTACGGAATGAAAAATGGCATTGGAATATGCAAAATTGCAATTTCTTCGGTTTTTCAACCACTCTCTTTGTACCCACCGACTTCGAAATACTAATGGGAATGCTACTTTATAGTTATGTATGTTTAAATTTAAAAAATATCACGTGTTCATTGAAACGCCCCAAATATTAGGTGTGTTTTGTATAATATTTTTTTCTTCGTATTTTTAGTAATTTTAAATAGCATAAATATTTTTACGTGAGTATTTTACGTCATAAAATAAATTTTACGAGTTATATATACATATATATATATATATATATATATATTATACCTACCTATTATCCTTATTTAAATTATTATATCAATATTGAAAATATTTTATGGGAATAATTTCTATATGGAATATTTTTACGAGTATATATTTTGTAGATATTTTTCTATTTTTCAAAAAACTAATTTCTTTTTAATTTGATTTTTCCCTGTTATATGAACGTTACATTTCTCGTGAATAGGTTTTTGGTATGATAAAAGACAATTTTTAATTACTCAATTAGTAGTAAAAAGCACTTACTTACCCTCTTTCATTTGCCGCTCAAAAGAACATAGCATGGCTAAACTCCATTGTGTAGCAAGTCATATTTGCCAATTTGAGAGGTGGTAGGAGAAAAGAATTTTCCAGCACAAAAGTTCTCATTAACCAAGTCAATTTCTCTTGTGTACCGATTTCCCATCCGATGATCTCACGGCGACGCTATAGTCACCTTCCGATGAAAATAATATGATTTGCTTCATTTTGAGAGGGGCAAAGCTAACGCCAAAAGAACGTTCGAGAGAGTCAACCAGAACCAAAATTTCTTGGAAAAATTAGATTCCGCTTTGTAACTAAAATTCGATATCATTGTCAAGAATGGAAATAATAGAACTCACCTGCATATGCGAGATAAATGTGCTCTCCTTTTCAGAGCGAGATTGCTACTTCTTCGAACTCAATTCCATTAACCCTAAAAAAAAGAACGACAAGCATATAAATACAAGATTACAATTGCAATCTGAATCAGACTTGATTAAAAAGGTAAATTCACTACATAATCTTCAGTTACAACATATTCCTACAAGTAAGGTGAAGATTAATTGAACTTACACTTCCATTTACCAAAAATGCATAAATTATGGTTTCATCGAGATTTCGGAACTGATGAAGAATATAACAAAATCGAAACCCTAAATCAACAATAACAATCCCTCAGTGACCAATTAAACAATCAATAATCGAATAAGCCAAATCGAACAAGAACTCAACAATGATTCTTCTTTGAGAGGTATAAAATGGAAACCGATGAAAAAAGTGAAAGAGAAGTGGAAGACCGTAGTACAAAAAGGACAAAAATCATATGTAAATCAAAACTACAATTACCTGATTCAATTTGACGTTGCTCGGTCGAAGAAAATCAAATGCAGTAGGATTCAATAACATCAATGGGTTGGAAGCGACTTTAACTACTACCTACTATAACGAATAATACACAGAAAGGAAAGATGAATTCACTCCCTTTTTTTATATAGAAATGTGATGCTTGTGTTACAACTAATGTTAGAGAAAGGGAAAAAGGGAAAGAGAGGTTTATAAGTTATCATAATTTTCAAATGGGAGAAACTGATTAGGGTTCGTCAAAGCAAAGAAGAGGAGGTGGAAGTCACTGAGGTCAAGAGCAAGAGATGTCCACAAGTGTCCACAAAGAAGCACACGTATCGTCGAAAGCTGAAGAGAAAAGGAGGGAGAGACACGCTTATACAAAATCTGAACGTAATATAAGATAACTTTGGAGGGCAAATTAGGAAATAAAGGGTTAAAAGGGTAAAACCGGAATGCCGCTATTCATTGGAGATACTCCCACTTTTAGTATAGTAAAGAAATCTGAACGTAATATAAGATAATTTTGGAGGGCAAATTAGGAAATAAAGGGTTAAAAGGGTAAAGCGGGAATGACACTATTCATTGGAGATACTCCCACACTTTTAGTATAGGTTTAGAGGGCAAATTAGGAAATAAAAAGTTAAAAGGGTAAAACGCGAATGCCACTGTTCATTGGGGATACCCCCACTTTTAGTATAGTAAAGAAATCTAAACGTAATATAAGATAATTTTGGAGGGCAAATTAGGAAATAAAAGGTTATAAGGGTAAAACAGGAATGACACTATTCACTGGGGATACTCCAACTTTTAGTATAGTAAAGATTTCTCTCTATTTTTTTTTATTTGTACCGAATTATTATGAAATGATCGATTTCCACTTCCATCTTTAACGAGCAATTTCCGAATTCATCTACAATGGCATGTAAAATTGCGAAACAACATGCACAATGAGGTGATTTTAAGAATAAACGGTACTTGAGATTTAGGTGACGTAATTGCACCATTGTACGCAAATGTCGGTTCATAATTTGCTTTAGGGTGTGTTTGGTAGGTGATGAAAGTTATTTTGAAGATTAATTTAGATGAAATTTAAAAGGGGTTAAATTTTATGTGAGATTTATTAAGGATTATTTGATGTAAAATATTCTAGGTCATGTTGTTTGATTGACGATTTTTTAATGGGTTTAATTGATACAGATTTATAAATTTGAGTGAGATCTAATTGATGGTTGAAAATAAATCTCCTTTAACCTTGATAATATGAGGTTATTTTTTGACCATTTTAGGGCCCGTTTGTTTCCAACTCCGGAAACGGAAACGGAATGGAAACGAATTTAGTCCATATCTACATCCTTATTCATAGTATTGTATGAAATCATTCCTTATGGTTTAAAGCAAAATGCAATTGATTCCCCACATTTTATTACCCTATAGGGTATCAAAAGTAACCAAACTCTACTCCAATTACTTCAAACCATAAGAAATGATTCCAAAAATTTTCATGAATAAGAGTATACGTATGAACTTGATTCATTTCCATTCCATTTCCGATTCCGAAGTTAAAACCAAACATGCCCTTAATCTCAATTAACCCTTGATATAATTTACTTGATAATCTTAATCTTCATATAAATTTACTTTTTTAATCCTCAACCAAACACAATGCCACGGAAGTCAAAAAGGAAAATAATTATTTTTAATTCCATAATGAATTCAATAGTGAAAGACGTTAATGGCCTTCTAGTTTCCAGCCTCTTACTACCAGTCTACCACGACCACGACGCACCAAAATTCACTACAGAAAGAAGAAATAGTTCAGCAGAGAAGTCTCCGAAGGGAAGCTCACACTTGACATCGCCGCCGCAAAAAAACATCGCGGGCTAACATCCTCCGACCTCCACTCCGCCGCAACCACTCCGGCCAACCATCGGAGACCTCTTTCTCTATATACCTTACCCCTCGCTTACAACGCCTTGTTCGATATGATAGTCGACGTCCCGCTAGGGCTTCTTTGAACCCCTCAATGGCGATTGCCATGGCGACCGCTGGACCTTCTTCCTTCAGATTTGCTTCTTCCGGGGGCGGGGGGTGCGGAAACGTTGATGCTCTTAATCGCATTCTTTCCGATCTCTGCACCAGAGGAAACCCTAAGGTTTGTTTGAAATAGGTTTCTCTTAATGTTTGTGAATAGTGTGGGGATCGATGGCACCGGGGATGCTTTGGCGGTATAGGTCGAAAAGTAGTGCTCGAATTGACTATCTCTGACCCTTTTTCTGTTACTTGGCTATAGTGAAGCTCAATATTTTACAATGTGCACTTGGCTAACCGTGCAATTCTCAAAGGTGGAGTAGGTTAACCTAGGCAAGTGAGATACGTTTTGCAGGATTAGTACCTCTTATGTTCGCTTTGATTGTGAGGTCCGTCATTGCAGCTAGGCCCCAGCAGACCGGGGAGGGGAGAGGATATAACTGTTGAAGAAAATAAGAAATCTTCTATTAGAATGAAAATTTCTTTTTATACAGCCTGAACTTTTGAATCAATTTAGGTGCTTGGCGTTGCCAAAGAATTATAGAGTAAGAGTAAATGATATAAACCCTTGTGGTTTTGCTTCTGCTTTTCAGTACTGACTAGTCTGGCTTTTGCTTCTAGGTTTTGAATCATAGATTTTGATTCCATCTCTTTTTGTTATTTTTTTTCTTTTTCTTTTCTTTTTTTTTATGTCTGTTTATATGATTGCCACCTTCCTTTTCTGTAATCATCAGTCTGTAGAGTATGTGTCTGCAAAGATGTGAGCCTTTGGGGATTTGGGGGGAGGCTGTAGTAATGGGTAGTTCATATGAAATCCATATCACTTAAGTATTACCGATAGGAAATAAATGTGTACCAACAGCGTAGCTGGTAAACATTTGATAATTCGATGACTAATGTTAAATAGTAATAATCATAGTATCTCTGACAAGTCTTCTCAAGTTAATGTTGTGGTCCTTTGACATGTTATTTGATAATAGGATGGTTCTACATCAGCTTTGAGGAGACATGTTGAGGAAGCAGCTCGTGACCTTACTGGGGAAGCCTTTTCACGTTTTATGGATGTGCTTTATGATCGTATATCTAGTCTTCTGGAAAGCAACGAGATTGCTGAAAATTTGGGAGCTTTACGAGCAATCAATGAGTTAATAGACGTCCCTGTTGGAGAGAGTGCCTCAAAACTTTCGAAATTTTCTGGTTACATCCGAACAGTCTTTGAGTCAAAACGCCACGGGGATATACTTGTACTTGCTAGTCAAGTTCTGGGACATCTGGCCAGGGTGGGTGGGGCAGTGACTGCAGCTGAAGTTGAGTACCAGGTATTTGCCTTCTCTTTTGTTCCCCCTTTTCCCCTTCTAGCCTTTTTCTTCCTTTTAAATTAGTTTGACAACAGCATCTGGAGAGCATATGCTTAAAACCAATTCTTTTGCATAGACAAAAACTGCCCTGGATTGGCTTCGAGGGGACAGAGTGGAATATCGGCGTTTTGCTGCTGTCTTGATTCTAAAAGTAAGTAAAGTTTTTTTGTACTAGTTGGTTATAATGTCTTGATATGCTTAAATTTAGTTACATTTAAATCTCAACCTGTACCTTCTTTTTTACCATAAAATTTTCCATTCATGTGAAAGTTCAATTTTTATTGGCATATATTGTTGTATATTGTTACAATTACAGTTGCAGTAAACAATCATATTAGCTCAAGATGTACTACATGTCTTCCTCTTACATTTTCAACTTTCATTGCACATTGAGGCATTGACTAATCTTTTATTCTTCACTTTCTTAGGAAATGGCAGAAAATGCTCCTACAGTTTTCAATGTTCATGTACCTGCTTTTGTGGATTCCATTTGGGTTGCCTTGAGGGATCCACGATTAGATGTTCGTGAGCGGGCTGTTGAGGCATTGCGTGCCTGTCTCCGTGTTATTGAAAAGCGTGAGACACGTTGGCGTGTACAATGGTCAGTTTAATGTTTCAAAGATACTACTTCAATTGTCTTGAAACTTGGAATTCTCAAAATATTTG
Organism: Fagopyrum homotropicum; assembly: GCA_033239125.1. Taxonomy (NCBI): domain Eukaryota; kingdom Viridiplantae; phylum Streptophyta; class Magnoliopsida; order Caryophyllales; family Polygonaceae; genus Fagopyrum; species Fagopyrum homotropicum. The sequence goes on from BSWB01000004.1 coordinate 144,157,055, forward strand.
ATTATCGTTACACGTGGAGTGATATATAAATGACTTCTGTGCTAGATAGTTGAGTTTTAATGTAGAAAGGGAGTATTTGAGTTGTCCTACTCTTGATTTTGAATTATAGTGCCTATCTCTATTTTTTAGTTTGACCTGGAAATTGCAGTGTGTTGAAGGAATGGTATGCCAATCCTTAATATGCTATTGTAAAGTGTACCTACAGTTGCCATTGGACCATAGTGGACGTAATTGGTCTAAACACTTAAAATTGATGTAGTTATTGTTTTGTTCTGACATCTGTAGGGATTGTTATTCTGTTATCATTTGTTGCCTGCTTATTTCTTTTCTCTGATAAAGTTTGATGTTGCTAATTGCTGCCCTCATTATGTACATTGTTTAAAGGTACTATCGCATGTTTGAGGCTACGCAAGAAGGACTGGGCCGGAATGCTCCTGTTCACAGCATTCATGGCTCATTGTTGGCAGTTGGTGAGCTTCTGAGGTGAGTTGATTGTGCTTAAATTGCTTACAAAATTGAAGATGATGACATTCATATAAAGTTTTGTACATGGCTCTTTACCTTGTCTTGAGCGGTCTTAGTGTGCTCTAGTTCAGTTGAGGAAGCTGCCAAATAACTGTTAGTTCGTGAAATCAGTGAAATAAAGTCAGATCACTTAAATACTAGGTGTAATAGGTTGATTGTTGGCATACAAGTGCTTAAGGGTGTGTTTGGCGTGTATTATTACGTAGCTTTTTGTGTAGATTTTTTTTATATTTTGAAAGTTTGTGGCGTTTGGCATGTAGAGATTATTTACAAGACTAGCTTTTTGTGGAGTTTATTGGGTAGATTATTTGCCATTTTTTTGAAAGCTTTGAATGATAGCTTTTGGGAGATTTTTTGAGTAGATTATCAAATCTGTTTACAATTTTGCCCCCCAAAACACGTTTAATTATTTACGCATGTTTTGTCCTTTTTGATTTTTTGGTAAATCCACCCTAAAAATTATCCAAAAATCTACTTTTATCAAACACCAATTAGATTTTTTTAATTAGATTTACATGTTTTACAAAACCTCTCAAAAAGCTACACAATCAACTACACAAAAAGCTTAAACTACACAAAAAGCTTCAATTATCCAAGAAGCTCATCGTACTGAACAGGTCCCAAGTATATTAGCTAAGGAGAGCTGGGCATATATTTAGCTACTAATCCACCAAAAGTTGTCATGTTACTGCTAAAAAATGTTAAGAGTGGATCAATCTAAACCAGATATCCTTGAGTTTTTTACTCCAGTTACAGTCTTATCCCTCTGGTTCAGGACATTTTATTCTTTTGGACCAAGTTATGTACTTGAAAGTTCAGTCATCCAATCATCTTGAAGTCATGAATTTTCAAATTTGTACGAACAGGAATACAGGCGAGTTTATGATGTCAAGGTATAGAGAAGTTGCTGAAATTGTCCTTAGGTATCTTGAGCACCGTAATCAGCTTGTGCGACTCAGCATAACATCGTTGCTACCACGTATTGCCCACTTTCTCCGAGATCGTTTTGTGACGAACTACTTAACGGTTTGTGTTCGTCTATTCACATCTATATTTTGTGTAATTTTTTGGAGTCTGGATTAGGTTTTTTTGGACCTTTTCCGTGCCTATGATTTCTATGTAAATCAAATATTTTTAATAAAGTTTCTCTGTGCTCAGATATGCATGAATCACATTCTCGCGGTTCTGAAAATTCCTACTGAAAGGCCAAGTGGTTTCATTGCTCTAGGAGAGATGGCCGGTGCATTGGATGGAGAACTTGTGGAATACTTGCCAACTATTATGTCTCATCTCCGTGATGCTGTGTGTCACCTGTCACTGCCCTTAGTGTTTTCGTGCAGTTATTCATCCTTTTTTCTTTTTGTAGTTCAGCCCAAAATATTGTCAATATTGATCAACATTTAATCTTTCAGATTGCACCTCGTAAGGGCAAACCATTGCCCGAGGCATTGGCCTGTGTTGGAAGCATTGCAAACGCTATGGGACCAACTATGGAGCCTCACATCCGTGGTCTCTTGGATGCTATGTTTTCTGGTGGTCTTTCTTCACATCTTGTGAAAGCTCTTGAACAGATTAGTGTTAGGTATATAAGGACCTGGAATATGGATCTACTTTTACTTTTGAAATATCCTATAGTGGTCTGCAATGCAGTTAATGGTGATTAATAATTAATGACGTTGTTTATATATCAGTATTCCACCACTGCTTCCAACTATTCAAGATCGCCTGCTTGACTGCATTGCTGTTTCTCTATCAAGATCAAATTTTTCCCATGCAAGGACTGTTTCATCTGGCAGATCAAATGCTACAACTCCCATAGTTTCTGATGTTACAGGCACTGCTGTAGTGCAACTTGCATTGCAGACCCTTGCACATTTTAATTTCAAGGTTAGTATTTCTTGCTCTCTGTTTTGCACTTTCCACGTGTCATAATATGACAGTTTACTTTTGAAATTGTTTAGGGCCATGACCTCCTTGAATTTGCCAAAGAATCAGTTCTTTTGTACCTAGAGGATGAGGATCCATCAACGAGAAAAGATGCTGCATTATGCTGTTGCAGCCTAGTAGCACAGTCTTTCTCCAACTCATCATGTACTCAGTTTAGCTCTAGTAGGTCTAGAACTGGTGGAAAGCGAAGGCGCCTTGTTGAAGAGGTTTATCTGCTATACATTATATTTTTCTTACTGTATTTGAATTTTTGCTATATAGACAATTTTAATCACATAGTTGTCCCAGGTACATTAAAAAAAAGATCATTTGGCTTTACACTAACAAATGAAGAAAATGGCTCAAGTAGGTAGTACCTAATATTGGCCAAACAAACTCATTCGTCACTGTACGTCTGTAGTACTAAGTCTTCATGAAATAGTCGAACTAGTGGGAAGTAGGGAATATATAAAGAACTTCCGCGGTTCTGATTGGTTTATTTCAAGTATCATGTTCTTAAGTGCGCTTATGATGGCTATAACAGCATTTTATCCTTAATTTTTAGCATATGGTGGCTTTCTATCACAGTTGTAATTGCTTCAATATGCTTTATCCTACTTCAGACTATAGCAACAAAATATAGGTGGGTTTCTATTACGGGTTTTATTTGCTTCAACTACTTTATCCCACATTACACTTCGGTTCATACTAAGTATGTAGGCGTTTTTTTATCTTCTTTGAAATTGATGATGATTGTTATGCTTTATTAAAAAAACTTGTTTGGTGACATAGATGAATATTGCTCCTAAATGTGCTTATGATGTCTATTGCATTGTCTTTACATTTTTAGTATATGGTGGCTTTCTATCATGGTTGTATTTGCTTCAATATGCTCTATCCTACATCAGACTACAGCAACAATTTTCTGTTAAATTCCTAGTATAGGTGGCTTAAATTCCTAATATAGGTGGCTTTATATCACAGGCTTTATTTGGTTTAAGCTACTTCATCCTACAATACACTTTGATTCATAATAATTATGTAGGCATTTTTGATCTGTTGAATATGCTTAAGGAAAGATTTTATCCAGAATTATTCTAGAGATATTCTAGGATATGCACATATATATCTTGTATATTTTTAGATAATTTTTGTTCTTATCTTTTCTTTCCTTGTAATTCTAGATCTAGGCTTGTACATATATGCCTTGTTCTGGCAGGATTAATTAATTTTGACAGCATTCACCTTCTTCCTGTTCTTCATGATCTTCTATGAAATTGATGATGATTGCTATGTTTTATTAGAAATGTTTGGTGACATTAATAAATATTGTTCTAAATGCAGATTGTGGAGAAGCTTCTTGTTGTTGCTGTTGCAGATGCTGATGTTAGTGTTCGTTATTCCATCTTTCACTCTTTGCATGATAATGGTGGCTTTGATGATTTCTTAGCTCAAGCTGATAGTTTGAGTGCCATCTTTGCTGCTTTAAATGATGAGGTACATGTCTGTTTAGTGCATTTTACTTCCAAGTGTTTCTCTAATCTCTATGCTGCAGATGCCTATCATTCCATAATAATTTCAGGTTTGTTCATTTGCATCTTATGAAATACTCTTAGAATGCGGACTAGGTTGTATCATAACCCTTTGGAATATTACTTTGATAATATCTGGAACTTCTTGAATTGAAGGGATCTCAAGACTGCTAAAACTATAGAGCAACTAAGAGATCATGGTTGCATTTCAAACTTCTGTTTACAAAAAAATGACTTGAGGAATCAATTTAAACGTCTCATTTTGGGAGGACATCTTATGTGACTTAAATGTGCTTTTAGGGATTAAATTGTGTTATGAATGCAGCGGAAGTAAAAGAGATTGTACCTTGCAGTCTTGCTATGGGACATTCAGATATGTCATGCTTTATAGGTTATCCTGCTTCCGTAAAGATAGTTCTCATGTATCTTAGCTTGTAGTTGGAGTTTTTACTTGATCAAATTCTTAAAATATTATTGTCACTGGTACCTGTTGAACTGTGGAAATATCAGAAGGAATTTATTTTAGAATCAAATGGAGAGTTGTTTCCATGCGAAGTTCAATTCAGATACCTTTAGGTATAACATAATAAAATGATCTGAGTTGCTTTGTTTACTCAAAGCAGCATGGTGTAACTTGCAACTGGGATGATATAAGATAAGCCACTCTCCATTCACCATGTGCTTTGTTTGTAAATACAAAAGATTGAAGAAGAAATAAAGCTTGTTTAAAGAATCCTCCGGAGTTGATCCCCAAAATACGAAAACCTTTAATGAGCCTGATGCCTGATATTCTGCTTCTATGCATCTACCGGCTTCCGCAGATCTCTATTGGAAATATGTTTATTATTTATGTGGGTTGTTCAATGTTCAATTGATCTCTTCTATATAGGATATTGAAGTTAGAGAATATGCAATCTCTGTGGCTGGGAGGTTATCGGAGAAGAATCCAGCATATGTTCTTCCTGCTCTTCGACGTCATCTGATACAGCTATTAACCTATCTAGACCAGAGGTAATGTCAGTTAGTATTTTATGATACTTCTGTATTTTGGTATAATATTGATGCCTCAAATTTTCTTATACAGTAAGGATGCTAAGTGCAAAGAAGAAAGTGCAAAATCTTTGGGTTGCCTGATTCGTAGTTGCGAGCGTCTAATACTTCCATATATTGCTCCCATAAACAAGGTCCGATGGTTCCACTGCTTTTTTTCGTTTACCTTAGGTCAATTTTGATGTTGGTCTGTTCATCAATATATTATTACCTTTCTCTGGGTGACAATGGGCTTTATATATTTCAGGCTTTGGTGGCAAAATTACGGGAAGGATCCGGGGCAAGCGCTAATAGTGGTACTATTGCTGGAGTTCTGGTGACTGTTGGGGATCTTGCCAGAGTGGTGGGTTGATGTTCCTTTCGTGTACACACAGAGATAACTTTCATCCAACAAACCAGGGTTAAAAACTTGGGGTTTCTATATCTCCGTACAAAGAGAAGGAAAAAAAAACGGAAAAAAGAAACAAAAACGAAAAACTAAAGCATTTTATTTAGTCATAAGTTCATAACTATCTTGGAAATAATGCTCTGTGCTCCGCTGCTACTGAAGATTAAAGTACTGATTCTAAAATGCTTTATCCTCTGCAATTGTAATGTTTTGGATTGATCTACATTGTGTTGCTTTTGTTACCTCTCAAAACCTGTTATCTCTAAGATGCATAGGAGAAACCATTGTTAAAGGTTTTAAAATTGTTCAATTTGTTCGACTTTTAATTCCATAGGGTGGTTTTGCAATGAGAGAATACATTCCTGAGCTCATGCCACTGATCGTGGATGCTTTGCTGGATGGTGTTGCCCTCACTAAAAGAGAAGTGGCTGTGATAACACTCGGCCAAGTTGTACAGAGCACGGGGTTAGTTCTATGTGTAAATATATTGGTGTCTGTCATGTTCATTATGCGAACAATCCCCTATGTCATTTCATTTTTTTTGCTTATTCAGTACAGACTGTGTGGTTAACAATCTCTACATTTATGTATGATTTTGCATAAACCCGTGACAGTGTGGTAGACCTGGTTCCATTTATTTCTCTGCTTGCTCATGCATTGCTTCATTTTTATAGCTCCAGACTTTTAATGTTTAGGGAGGATTTGCTCCAGATCATTGGAAAGTTTAGGGAAGGATTTACTTTGCATACAACTTTAAATCAATTTTTTGTTTATTAAAACAGCTAAATTGAGAAGACAGGCTTTCCTATAAATTAAGCCCTTTTCTTCCTCTTTTGTGTATTGTTTTTTAATTTGATGTAAAACTGCTACGAATTAGACATATTTCCAATGTATTACGTGCTTACAATCCTAGATCAATTGAAGGAGTTCAATCTAGGCGCATTGCATGCACATAGTTTTAAACATTAAGAAATTCAGTATACAAAAAATTTTGTACACGTGCTTTGCCATTATCCTCGAGTCTTGTCGAGCCTGTTACTATTTTAAGAAAGTGTTCCTTGTAAAAACTTATTCTGAATTGTGGAGCGTATCTGATGTAAAAAGTCATGTACTAAATTTGCTAGATAGCTATTTATAAAATGTTTGCTTTTGTGATGTGTTATTCTTTATGTCTATGCCTATTTGGTGGTGTTGCAGGTATGTCATAACTCCTTACAATGATTACACACAGTTATTAGGGTTACTTCTGAAGTTGCTCAATGGTGACTTGGCGTGGTCTACAAGACGAGAAGTGCTGAAGGTTCATTTCCCCCCCCCCTTTAATCTTTAGTTTATTAAGTAAAAAAATATATGTTTCCTTCTCTTGCTAATCCAATCCATGGATGTGCTTTTCAATCTGACTACTGGTGGCAGGTTCTTGGCATTATGGGTGCACTGGATCCCTACGTGCACAAGAGAAACCAGCCTAGCTTGCCAGGTTCGCATGGAGAACTTACTCATGCAACTGGCGATTCAGGTCAACATATCCGGTCCATGGATGAACTGCCTATGGACCTTTGGCCGTCATTTGCAACATCCGAGGATTATTATTCAACGGTACAATCCATTGCTACTAAATTCTAGTTATTCCTATCTTAGAAAAAAAAGTTGATTTTTTTACATCAAATGACTTTTTTTAGGTGGCTATAAGCTCTCTTATGCGTGTTCTCAGAGACCCGTCACTGTCCAGCTACCATCAAAATGTGGTTGGATCACTTATGTTCATATTTAAGGTAGTTCCTCAGGAAGGCCTGCTGCAAGTTGTATCAGTTTCTCATTCGTTTGTACCATTGTTGGTCTTCTAATAAACTTTATTGAAATTATTGTATGCATTCAACTGGCGAGATTAGTCTATGGGGCTTGGCTGCGTACCCTACTTGCCAAAGGTTAGTGATGAATTGCTTTATTGCTGCTTACTTGACTCCCCAATATTTTCAGCTATAAGTGAGCTGCATATGCGCAGGGTTCACTTCTGTCAGCAATTAACAGTTTAATTTTTCCCAGTACATTAAAAAGTGTCATATTTAGGGGCATAAGAGGAAGATTTTATCGTCAAAATTGTCATGAAATAACTTTTTCCCTTGGGAACTCCTAGAAGTATTCCTTTGTTGGCCAGATACCATCTTGTTTAGTCTTGTAATTTTTCTTGCATTGTGGCTCAATATCTTCAAATCCTCGACACTGTAGATCCAATTATTATTTATTTGATTTTTGGGCTGGATGAGATACACATGTTGCATATTGAATTGGACCAAACTGGTATTTTAGCTGTTGGAATGATTGGTTTTGTGTGTGGGCTGGGTTTTGCTGCTGGCAACTGGAAAAAAATGAAATTAGTAACAGCAATTATAAAAATTTTGAAATCAACCCCCCCCCCCCCCCCCCCCCCCCCCCCCCCACCCCATGCATCTGCCTTTGCTCTACCTCGTGTATTCCATGTGGGTATTAGAAACGTGATAAATCATTATGTAAAGGAGTTTTGCAGTTGATTTTATATATGTTTTCCCTGAACAAATTGAAAGGAAGATGGCCATGCACTCATGCAGAATTGTTTTCCATTTTGACTTCTACTGCATGTGAGACTTGGTTGTTGCATTGTGAAATGAAGAGAGAGCTGGAGAAAAAGTATTCTCAAAGATACCATTCCAACAGTAAGAGAACGGATAAGGATATAAATACAAGGAAATCAACCTTGTTAGCTTACAAATACGAGCTAACAATTACTGGAAAGTAAAAAGCTGAAAAGTAGTCGAATAGTAACACTTTTAGTGATAATCTAACCGTATAGTCTATAGTACAAACTAAGATCTGTAAGATATGAGCACATGCATTAGTCAAGTCAACCCATTGTATGCAATTAAACAGTTCATTGGAACATTTATGTTGCAGGTTCTACCTGATCTCTTCCACATTTTGCATTCATGCGACGATAGCTTGAAGGAGTTCATTATGTGGAAACTTGGAACTCTTGTTTCTATTGTGCGCCAGGTATCATTTCAGTGGATAAATGCTGTCTTATGAGTTAATGCTCTCTCTTTTCTTCCCTCAGTCTACTAAATGTATTTTCCTGTACAGCACATCCGTAAATACCTTGAAGACCTGCTTGATCTTATATTTGAGCAATGGTCATCATTCAGCTATCCTGCTCCGAGTCGTTCTGTTCGTGGCTTACCTGTATGGCACACTTTCTTAATCGTTTTATGTTCTATCTGATAATGTTATTGGTTTTATTGGTGCCATTCGGCATCCCTCTTTTTCATGTCTTCATTTCTTGCAGGTTCTACATTTAGTTGAACATCTATGTGTGGCTCTGAATGATGAATTTAGAAAGTATCTACCAAGATTTCTTCCACATTGTATACAAGTTCTGAGTGACGCTGAGAGATTTAATGACTACACTTATGTTCCGGATATCCTCCACACCCTTGAAGTCTTTGGAGGTTAAAGAAAATTTGATAAACCATCAGCTGTTCTGTTTTGCTTCATAAAACTAAATATCACATCTACTGTTGCTCACTAGGCATGTGATACAGGGACACTGGATGAACATATGCATCTTCTTCTTCCTGCTCTTATCCGTTTATTCAAAGTTGATGCCTCAGTGGAAATACGGCGGGCAGCTATCAAAACTTTGACAAGATTAATCCCTCGTGTGCAGGTTGACATTGCAAATATGCATACAGTTTTATACTTTCTTAATTTTTCCCAGTGAACAGTTTATGTTGTTTTCTCCTCAAACTCCTTCATAAGTGGTCAATATTTTTTCATTCCTGTATCAGGTTTCTGGTCATATTTCATCCCTTGTGCATCATTTGAAGTTAGTCTTGGATGGGTAATTCTTTCCTTTCGATTGTCTATTTATGTTATAATTCTCTCATCATGTTTCGAGATATGCATACCAACACTCAAGACTTGGTATCCGCTATGCCATTTTGATTTTCGATTGGGTATGTATACTGTGTAGTTAGAGGGATCTGATCAAAGATTTAGATATCTACGCTGAAGCTAAATTGCTATGTAATTTGATTTTTGATTGGGTATGTAAGATATAGTTAGAAGGGTTTTTAATAAAAGTTCTAGATGGGTACAAATTATATGAGATGAAGCTTAGCAGAGCAAAGGAAATACATAAATGCTGTTTTGAGTCTTTGTTAATTTGGACATCTTTTCTTATCATTTATTTTTCTGCTCTTCCAAGTCACGCCTTTCTGTTTTTCTGCTATATCTAAAATATACGATTCCTAATGCTACTTTCCCTGCACAAATTTTCACGTTGCAAGCTATTTATTATTCAGAAAGAATGAAGAACTTCGTAAAGATGCTGTTGATGCACTTTGTTGCCTGGTTCATGCTCTTGGAGAAGATTTTTCTATATTTATTCCGTCCATTCACAAACTTCTGGTGAAACACCGATTGAGGGTACAAATTTTCTATCTAATTTTCATCCATTTTGTAGCTATCTTTTCCTTTGACATCATGGATGTAAGTGCAATTTCTCAGCATAAGGAATTTGAAGAAATTGAAGGGCGTTTGCGGCGACGTGAAGCACTAATTTCTGGAAGCACTGCTGCTCAAAGGTTGAGCAGACGCCTTCCTGTGGAAGTGATTAGTGACCCTATAAATGATGTTGATTGCGACCCTTACAACGAAGGGACAGATGTGCAGAGGGAAACCAGAAGCCATCAGGTGGATCCGTATTCTTTATCAGCCTACTTTTAGGCTTTATTATTCTGCTGTGTTTCTAGATTATGTTATAGGTATTCATGTATTAGGCTATGTTGCTAAGACTACTTTTCTAATTTATCCTGTCTTTTGGGCTTCCCTTTCTCTTGCATTTATTCTCTTGCTCTTGCCATTGTAATAGGCACACAAAGCTATTAATTTCCCTCTCTTGTTTACTAACAATTTGTTGTGGAAGTTTCCCGTCTTCTTACCTTTTCCTATTAATCACGTCATCTTGTTTAGGAAGCGTTGAAAATTACGTATGGACTAAGGGTCAAACGGTTGTAGGGAAAGTAGGAGCATGTGATAGGATGGGTCCATTCTTGGTTGAAGATTCAATTTAGTCAGATAGCGTTGATGTTTTTTGTTTATGAATGGGGAATTTGTTGCAACGTATCCTCATTCATGGTATGGAATAACGTTCCTCATTGACCTAACAAAAAGCATATGTTTTTTGCTCAACCTTACTTCGGGATTTGTAGTTGCTAGTATTTTATTTATTAGACTTGCAGCTCCTGCGTAGGTTTATTATTCTTTCTTTTCAATGACTGTTATATCATCACCTTTGTTTTCAACATATATGTGTGGAGATTCTAAATAAATGGTATAACAATGTTCTGGACAGGGAAACATTTAGGCAAATTAGTAAAGAAGAAAAAGGCTTCTTTTTTTTTTGTGTGTTTTTGTGACTTCTATAATTTTTCAGGTTAATGACGATAGGTTACAAACTGCTGGCGAGGCTTCTCAACGTAGTACAAAGGAAGACTGGGCAGAATGGATGAGGCATTTTAGCATTGAACTGCTAAGAGAATCACCTTCTCCAGCTTTACGAACATGTGCAAGGCTTGCACAGCTACAGGTTCTGTCCAACTTCCATGATTTACCTAACTGTGACAATTCCCTTTTTCTGAAAAGTGAAAGCTGCAGCCTTTTGTGGGACGGGAGCTGTTTGCTGCTGGTTTCGTTAGCTGCTGGGCGGAGTTAAACGAGTTAAGTCAAAGGCAGCTGGTTCGAAGTTTAGAGACTGCTTTCTCATCACCAAATATACCACCTGAGATTCTTGCAGCACTTCTCAACTTGGTATCTTTCTTCTTGCTGTTTTCTACTTTATTTATTAATTTTACTTGTATGGACAAGCACTAGGTTATGCCTCACCATGTACTATGGTTTATGATGTCCATGGAATATGCACCTAGGAATGAGTTATGAATAGGTCGACCACTAGAAGTTAGTGAATTTTCTGACTGTAGATGTCGTTTAGTCTTTTTCAACTGTAGTCTAATATACTTTGAATAGTGGCTGATGCTAGAGCGTGTGTATGAAATATTCACCTCCGCTGTGAAGAGCTAGAAGATTATCGTTATGATTATTGTTAGAAGATTAGGGAGAGGGAGGACTGGGGGAGGTTCTTTAGCAGCTAACTTCAGCTGAATGTTTGCAGGCAGAGTTTATGGAACATGATGAGAAACCTCTTCCAATCGACATCCGTCTTCTTGGTGCTCTTGCAGACAAGGTACTGTTTCTTAATTATCATATGTGAGCCTGAACCTTCATTTGCTAGTATTTCTCTTTCCCCTATTTGTTTTGTGCCAGTAAATGATTGATGCTCAACTTCTAAAAGTTGCAATTTCAATATCGGTGTCAGTGTCGAGCATTTGCAAAGGCTTTGCACTACAAAGAAATGGAGTTTGAAGGGGCACGCTCAAGGAACATGGACACTAACCCTGTTGCTGTTGTTGAGGCTCTTATACATATTAATAACCAGTTGCACCAGCATGAGGTCTTGTAGTTCCCTTCATTCCCTTCAGTCTTGTTTCTGTTTGGATTCTGATGCATGTAATCCTTATGCAGGCTGCAGTAGGAATCTTAACCTATGCTCAACAGAGTTTGGATGTTCAATTGAAGGAATCTTGGTACTGGCTTTGGACAAAAACATCCAGTTCTTCGCCCTTTGTGAATGGGTAACATAATTCTTCCGCCCTTGATTTTCACCATGTCAACCATGTCTACTTTTTTTTATAGGTATGAAAAGCTGCAACGTTGGGATGATGCTCTTAAGGCATATACCGCTAAAGCTGTACAAGCCTCTGACCCCCAATCTCTGAGGGAAGCTACTTTAGGTCAGTATTCATTCGAGGGTGTATACAAGTCTGCATTAATTTTATTTTAATTGCTATTAGCTAATTGGTTCCTACCAGATGGGCCATTATGTTAGTGAGTAGTGACTACTATCATTTGTATGTGTACTGCTGTCATTTTTCTTTGACTGGTAGAAGAATCTTCTTTTTATTTGCTTGCATTTTGATTATCTTCTTCCTTAAATTATGTTAGTCTTTGAAGACTGACATTGTAGCTGTACATACTAAACTCTGCATGTCTGTGTCAAGTCTATTATTTCATCCTCTGAAAACCTCATAGTCTGAAAATCCTGCAAAATTTCTTGCCTTCTTTTATCACAACAAGATCTCCCTGCAAACACCATCTGGTATCCTGCTAATTGCTTACAACTTTTTGTCCAGTTCACACGATGACTTTAAAACCCTTTCGACTGCTGTTGTAGGAAGAATGAGGTCTCTTGCTGCATTAGCTCGGTGGGAAGAACTAAATAATTTGTGCAAAGAGTACTGGACGCCAGCTGAACAAGTTGCTAGACAAGAAATGGCGTCCATGGTTTCTCTCTCTCTCTCTCTCTCTCTCTCTCTCTCTCTCTCTAATAGCTATGCTTTGATTATCTCATCTAATCAATTAACGCATGTATGAACTTTTAGGAGTTGCCCTATGAATCACATTTGGCTGTTGTTTTTGGTGTAAGAAACTCATTTGACTACTCGATTTCTTTCTTAGGCTGCCACTGCTGCATGGAACATGGGAGAGTGGGATCAGATGTCCGAATATGTGTCTCGCCTTGACGATGGAGATGATACAAAGCTTCGTGCTCTGGGCAATACTTCTGCTGGTGGGGATAGCAGCAGCAATGGTACATTCTACCGGGCTGTTCTCTTTGTTCGGCGCCGACAGGTGGGCTTGTGGTTTACACTTCTCCTTTCATTATACTATGAAACCTTTTATTTCTTCTACTTACAGATAGTGCTTCCCTTTCAGTATGATGAAGCACGAGAATACGTCGAGAGGGCCAGGAAATGTTTGGCTACGGAACTCGCAGCTTTGGTAAGGAACTGTGCCTCATAAATATTTTCTTCATAGAAGTCTGTTTCTCTTTGTGTATGCTACCATGCCTTCGGAAAGAATAATAATGATAGACTAACTGATAAGCTGAGAACAAAAGTGCCTCTTGTAGAATACATTCAGGGAGTGATATTGTTGAGTATTCATCCAGGTTCTGGAGAGCTATGACCGTGCCTACACCAACATGGTTCGTGTTCAACAGCTGTCTGAACTAGAGGAGGTATTTCAGATGATGATTATTATGTGTACGGATTTGTTTTTGCCCGATTTAATCATTTGAATTTGTATTTAGGTCATTGATTATTGCACTTTGCCTGTTGGCAACTCTGTTGCTGAAGGACGCCGAGCACTTATTAGAAATATGTGGAATCAACGCATACGTGGTGTTAAACGAAATGTTGAGGTATGCACACTATTTTCCTGTTCTATTTCTTTGTACTTCTGCCAACAATCTCCAGTTGATGCGAGCACAAGACACCTTTTGTCATTCTGGGAAAGTAAATCATTGGATTGAGCCTTACATCTCAGGAATACAGTTTCAAAGCCTGGACTTTCCTATTTTAAGGTGGATAAGTTCGAGTAGATATGATAAGAGACTGAATACTGACCTATTTATTATTTCATGATTTGTAATTGCAATATGTAATTCTATACCGCTTTCACCTATTTTCCCTATTATTCCTACTGAGATTTGCATTTCTCTGAGTTGTAATGAAGATTTCCCGTTATATTTGCTCCAGTGCCCTAGGCATTTGGTTAGTGGTTTCCCATCTAATCAAATGCATAAGATTCTTACTTTTTTCTTATCAAACTGTAGGTATGGCAAGCTCTTTTGGCAGTCCGAGCACTGGTTCTGCCACCCACTGAAGATATTGAAACATGGCTCAAGTTTTCTTCTCTCTGCCGAAAAAGTGGACGGATTAGTCAAGCTAAATCTACTTTAGTCAAGCTTCTACAGGTACTATAGGAATCTTAGTTCGTGTGGGCTCTCTCAGCATTCTGTCAAATCTGTCCCAACACTGAGTGGCTTGTAGATTTATCTTGCAACTAACAGTGGCACCATAATTATTTATTATGGTCAGTTGCTTACTATTGACTAGACCACTACCAAGCAAAGGTCGAAAGTTGCTGTTTGAAACCTACTTTTATGATACTCTTTATTGGGATGTTTGTTTGCTTACAGACAAGGAAAAAAACCTGCGATACACAATTTGCTCCAAATAGTTTCACATGGATATACAAGTTTCCACCTATGATTTGTTAATGTTTGAACCCCCTCCCTACATTATTCAGCTACTCTTTCTTACAGTAGCTCAGTTGAGTTTCATTTTTCCTACTACTCACCTTACCATAGTCTAATTAAAGGTTCTATTTCCAATTGTTTATGTTTCTCGGTTAAGAAAGCTTCAAACTGATTTTTTTATCATAGTATAATGCTTTCCTGGTATGTGTGTGACTTAAGTTGTAATTTTTCAGTATGATCCAGAGACATCTCCAAGAAATGTACAATATCACGGGCCTCCACAGGTAATGCTGGGATACCTGAAGTATCTTTGGTCACTTGGGGAGGACCACAAAAGAAAGGACGCTTTTTCTAAGCTGCAGGTAATGTCCTAGATTTTTCAGAGCCTCAACCACCACATTTTTTTTGTTGTACGTCACCTTTACATGCGTTTGATTACTTAATACATGCTTCTAGGATTTGGCCTCTGAGCTTCGTAGTTCTTCAAATGTATCTCCAATCTGTCAGAGTGGGGTGCTTGATTCCCCAAGTGTTCCACTCCTTGCTCGTGTGTATCTGAAACGAGGAACATGGCAACGGGAGCTTACTCCAGTCTTAAATGATGAGTCGATAAAAGGTAAGTAGATAACTGACATAAATTGTGTTACACGATTTTGAGTTTTTGTTACGATGTCTTCTTTAAATTTGTAGATATTCTCAGTGCATTAAGAAATGCTACTGAGTTTGCTCCGGGTTGGGGAAAAGCATGGCACACATGGGCCCTTTTTAATACTGCAGTGATGTCTCACTATACTTTGAGAGGATTCGGTAGTACTGCAGCACAGTTTGTTGTTGCAGCAGTCACTGGCTATTTCCACTCAATAGCTTGTGCAGCAAACTCTAAGGGAATTGATGATAGTTTGCAGGTTAGTTTGTGAGACATGATGTTTTTTTTCTATATTATTGATGTAACTCCTTGTCGCAGTCCTGATCTATAGGCACAGTGAAGTATTTGGTACCTTATGAACTAAACCTTTCTTCTATGAACATATCCCTCTTCCATGTGAACTGATTTTCGTTATCTGTTATCAATTTTTCATATATTTTCTTAGTATCTGTAAAAGAATCTCCTAAATTTGTATGTATTCTAATGGAAGCTCCTGTGCTTTTAGGTGGCCAGTTTCCTTAATGGAGTATCCTAGCTTCTAAAACTCTCTTTGAATTTCACATTTTGATTCATGTTTTTTCGAAAAATATTTCCATGTAGAAATACAATTCCATTATAGCTCTGGTTAATGGTTTGTCCACAAGCACACAGGGAGACCAAAATCTCCACACCGTCTGTAAATGTTCAGTGACTACTCTGTAAAAGCATCAAGTCCATGTAATAAAGTGCAATTTGATAGCACGTTTGGTTTTAGGGAGGTTCTCATTTGTTTAGGGCATCAGCTGCACTTGCACCTTACAAAAGCCACACTCTGTTATTTGTTAATGTGTTCCTTTATGGTACTTATGTTGCGTTCCATTTTTCCTGCTTAACCAGATTTGCTGGCTTCTTTTTTAGGATATTCTCCGTCTTCTTACACTCTGGTTCAATCATGGGGCAACAGCAGAAGTGCAAACAGCTCTACAAATGGGTTTTGCACTTGTTAGTATAGACACTTGGCTGGTTGTTTTACCACAGATTATTGCTCGAATACATTCCAACAATCAAGCTGTGAGAGAACTTATACAGTCACTTTTGGTGCGGATAGGACAAAGTCATCCTCAGGTTTGCTGATGACAGCTTCTAAACCTAAACATTCCCCTATTAGTAGTTAAGGGTTTTAATAAGTTTTGGTCTATTCGAGTATTATCGCACCATTATATCATAAAGATTTAGGCACACGGCATTTTTGTTCATCATGCAGGAATCTTTTCTGCTAAATATAGTGGTAAAACGGAAGTGTTTCGAATGCGATCTTGTTAATAAGCACGCCATACAGCAATTTTTTTTCGTACTAATGAATTCAGTCTTTATGCCATCATGCCTGTTTTTGTTATGTCCGTACTTTAGTTATTGGAATTTGCTCTCTATTCATCTGACATGATGGTGTCTGGAAAGATGTGGATATTAATGTCTGACTGATTGCCATTATTACCTCCCGTATGGCTTGGGGTCTATTTGCCTCTAGTTTCCCGTAGATATGGAAATTAGTGTAGGAACAACTAGCTTTTGCAGGTTTTCTTTGGATTGTGGTGTGGAAGGCTTTGCTGTGAAACTAATTTGCATTGAGGGGAGCAGATAGAGATCATAAGGCTTTGCTGTGAAACTAATTTGCATTTAGGAGAGCAGATAGTGATCATAAGGATCGTTATGTTGCCTTCTTATGCATTGCACCTTAAGTCCATTTCCTTTAGATTACGAAAGTGGTGGGAGCTATTTCAGATATTGCTGATGGTGGCAATTGATAGATATTGTGTCAATATGGTCTGGATGTGAAGGGTGTTAGGGTCAGAGAGTTGGGGATGCTGACATAACAGCTTGTGATCATACCCGTGGATACATTTCCTGAAAATTATCTTTCCCTGCATGATTGTTTGTTGAATACCAAGCTTCATTCTGATCAAACATGTTTCCCTAATATGGCTTTACTCTGACAATGCTTTTAATGCAGGCACTAATGTATCCCCTTCTTGTGGCATGCAAGTCAATTAGTGATTTGCGCAGAGCTGCAGCGCAGAAAGTTGTGGACAAGGTGCGGCAACACAGTAGCCAACTCGTAGATCAGGTACATTGACCTTTGTTATCTTTTTCCCCAATGTTCTTTTTTGCATTTTTCATACTATAATGAGTTTTTTACTCAATTAGAGCAAGAACAATCTCTTACTAAAATACAATTTTTGCAGGCCCAGCTTGTTTCAAAAGAGTTGATTAGAGTTGCTATACTTTGGCTTGAAATGTGGCATGAAGGATTGGAAGAATCTAGTCGTCTATACTTTGGGGAAAATAATATTGAAGGCATGCTGAAGGTTCTAGAACCATTACATGAAATGCTAGAAGAAGGGGCCTTGAGGAGTAACACCGCCATTAATGCGGGGGGCATGAGGAGTGACACCACCACAAATGAGAGAGCTTTCATCCAGGTAGTTTTTCTATTGTGGGAAGTTCATCAAATAGTTAACCTAGAGCATGTGAAGACAATAATCAATTTCAGCTGTAAAACTAGCCAATGTGAATTACCAATCTTTCCTTTGAGGCTGCAGAATTCAGATTTGGAATACCAAAATCAGTCAAGAAAATGAGAATACAAGTATAATGGAAAGCTTCTAAAGGTTGGGGATGACCTTTAAATTTGTAGACATGTGGGAGTAGTATTCAGGTGTCGTGTTATATACCAAACTTACCTTGTTATGTGTACAAATTTGAATAGGAATTAGTAACTAATTTGAATAGGAATTAGTCACTAAATCGAATAGGAATTAGTAACTAAATCTAATTAAGGATAAGTAAATATAATGGGAACTCTTTCAAGGCTAGGGATTACAACAGGTACACATGCTTTAGTAGTCAAAATTAAACAGTTATCTGATTTAGTGTGACTAGTTTAAAGGTAATTTCGTAGTGTTATTAGTAACTACTATCTCCATTCAAAGCCCAAGAAATGTGCATAAATTCCACTTTTCATGACTTGCCGCACTTCTGATTATTTACAATGCTCAAGAAACCTAAAAACTACTTACAAAGTGTAGATGTCATTGTCCAAATCTATGGTCTGATAGATTTAGTCATCTTGCAGACCTATTAAGATACTCAATGGTGATTTCACATTCTATGGTTTAAGCATGCAAGATATGAATAAACAAACTTATTTTTAGTTATTTGTGCAAAAGATCCAATTATTTTATCTGTCTAAACATTATCCGAGACTGGAAAAATGCTGAAAACTTAAAAAATTTCAAAGTCCCCTCTTTTGCTCAATGAAATCTCACAAATCGGACAACCTCATGGAAAGGATTTATCACTGAGGCAAGACTAGTGAATGGAGGGCAGTACTGTTGTAGGATTTCATTGGAGACATTGGAAAGTTCGGAAAAAATTTCAGCGGTCTTCAGCCCAACTGTCATCTATGATCTGTAACTCCATTTAGCTTACAGAAGTGATTGGTAAAAGTATTTGCATTAGGACGACCCAAAGACCAACTATCATCTATGATCTGTAACTCCATTTAGCTTACAGAAGTGATTGGTAAAAATATTTGCATTAGGACGACCCACGTTAACATTGATAGTTTCAAATGTCTGAGCTTTTGCATCCACTTTAGAGGAAGAAAGGTAATAGGGTCTCCCTTGTACAGACCTGTAGCCATTGTTCAGCTCTTTGTTTTTTGGTAAGTTGGTCCTGCAAACAATAAAATGCATAAACCTACTTTCACCAGTTATGTGGTAACAACTAATATACAATTGGTACCAGCAATGGCACCATCTGACAGTTGAATAATCAATATATACATACATATCCTTTGATGAATTCTACGACAATTTGAAATTATCTTATAATGTTGTTTACTAATTTGTTTTCTCTAAATTATATTTTTGTTATATTTCAGGCATATCGTCAAGATTTGCTTCAGGCCTATGAATGTTGTATGAGGTACAAGAAAACTGGAAAAGATGCTGAGCTTACACAGGTATAAACGAGTCAACAATGCTGCTTGTTCTCTAATACTTGAATAAGCTATTTAAACTCAAATAGTAGGATACTATTCTAGGTTGACAAAATTATTTTCCATGTACATGCTAATCTGCTTCAGTGACTAGAAGTTCTTCAAGGCTTTTTTATTGACTGATATCACTGGATGTCTCTGATTAATGTTTCTGCTTCCAGGCTTGGGATCTCTATTATCATGTATTTAGGAGGATAGATCGACAACTCCAGTCACTGAAAACATTAGATCTGCAGGCAAGGAACATATTACCCTTTTGTTAAGTTCCATTCTGTTGATCAATATAGAAATAAAAACATTAACTTTTCCATCTTGTTTTCTTTTGTGATGTTAGTCCGTGTCTCCAGAGTTGTTGAGTTGCTGCAACTTAGAGCTTGCTGTGCCTGGCACTTACCGTGCAGGTAAAAGCAGGTTTCAGAAATTAACAGATTTGATATGACAAACAACAAACTGACTCGTAAAGACATGCATTATTTCCAGATTCACCAGTGGTGACAATTGCATCATTTGCACCTCAACTAGAAGTAATAACATCGAAACAGAGACCTAGAAAATTGACCATTCATGGGAGTGATGGAGAAGATTATGCGTTCTTGCTCAAGGGCCATGAAGATCTACGCCAAGATGAGCGTGTTATGCAGGTACTTATCCAGAATTATATTGTTATAATAAAGCATCTATGAGCAATTACTGGAGGATATCAAATAGAAATGGATATGGCCTGCTACAGGATTTCATATCCATGAAATCCTGTTCTGATGATCATAATAAGCATTAATATCCACCTTCTAAGTATTTACCCTTCTGTCTAATTATCAAATGTTGTATATGCCCTTCATCTGTTTTTGTAAGCACAAAAAGCATGCTTAATATGACGGTATCCCTTCCCATTCTTATATTTTCCATAACTGCTGGTTAAGGGATCCTGGTTATTGTTTATGCAGCTCTTTGGTCTTGTCAATACTCTACTTGAGAATTCCAGGAAAACTGCTGAAAAGGATCTGTCGATCGAAAGATATTCTGTTATCCCTTTATCTCCAAACAGTGGATTGATAGGCTGGGTGCCGAACTGTGACACCTTGCATCATCTTATTCGAGAGTATAGAGATGCTCGAAAGGTGGGTGAAGATTTTTCAGCTGTTACTCGTGTCCTTTGCAGTATGTCCTCTGACACTGTCTTCCACAGATCACGTTGAACCAAGAACACAGGTACATGCTAAGCTTTGCTCCGGATTACGACCATTTGCCACTCATTGCAAAAGTGGAAGCATTCGAATATGCTCTCCAAAATACCGAAGGAAATGACTTGTCTAAGGTTTGTGCCCGGCAGCCAAATATAATACATATTCCCACCCCTCTCATCAGCTGTGTTTCCAATTATTTATCTTCTCTTTCATTGCTTCCCTTGTATGACACCATGCTTCTATTTTTTTTTTTTCTTTTCTGTTACAAAGGTTTTATGGTTGAAGAGCCGAACATCAGAAGTCTGGTTATATAGGCGAACAAATTACACGCGAAGCTTGGCAGTCATGAGCATGGTACATGTAGCTAATTTATGTTTGTTATTATTGGAGTTGCAAACTGTGTGACATAGACATAATCCAGGAAGGGTTAGGTCAAGTATTCTGTTTGTATGTGTATGAATGATTGTTTAGATCTTATGATGTGTATCGTATCTGATTCACAGTTTGTGTTTTCATTGTATCTGCTTGTCTACTTGTATGTATCAGGTTGGTTACCTTCTTGGTTTGGGGGATCGGCACCCAAGCAATCTTATGTTACAGCGTTTCAGGTATTTGATCTTAAGAGAGCGGCGTGTTATGAAGCATAAGTAACTTACTAACACTAGGTGAACTTTTTGCAGTGGGAAAATCCTACATATTGATTTTGGAGATTGTTTTGAAGCTTCAATGAATAGAGAGAAGTTTCCTGAGAAAGTAAGCTCCTTGATGATTTGTTGTTTCCCTAAGGCTTCTCTAGGTCATCGTTAGCTTCATAGGTTAATGATCATTGGAAGCTGCAAACGTATAAGCTATATTTATGTTTTGTCCTCAGGTTCCTTTCCGTCTGACTAGGATGCTTGTGAAAGCTATGGAGGTGAGTGGAATAGAGGGTACCTTCCGTACAACTTGTGAAAATGTGATGCAAGTTCTTCGAACCAACAAAGACAGTGTCATGGCTATGATGGAGGTAATTTTTGAAAAATCATTATATAATTTCTGAACTCAAGGGCGTCGTCTATGCAGATGAATCAGAACTCATTTCATTGACAAATAACCAAGAACTTGGTGCTTTCTGCCGATAACAGTGGCTAGGTTTTGGCTACTAGCTAATCATTCACTTTCCTGCCAGGCCTTTGTTCACGATCCCCTCATTAACTGGCGTCTATTCAACTTTAATGAAATTGCAAATAATCACGTAGCTCCTGTCAACAGTGAAGAATCTGCTCAAAATAGAGAACTCGCCCATCCTCAACGTGGAGTTCGTGAGAGGGAACTTCTTCAGGTTCGTGAACTTTATAATATTGGCATCCGTATAATAAAAGTTCGTTGTGTAGATACTCATCTTCTCAATTGACTTTGTGTAGGCTGTTCATCAGCTCGGTGATGCTAATGAGGTTTTGAATGAGCGTGCTGTGATTGTCATGGCTCGGATGAGTAATAAGCTTACTGGACGTGACTTCTCTACTGGTCCTACGTCAACTGCTTCAAGCCAATACGTGGCAGACAGCAGTAACATGACATCTGCTGATGCTCGAGAAGTTGAACATGGCTTGTCAGTTAAACTTCAAGTCCAGAAATTGATTGCTCAAGCTACTTCACCGGAAAATTTGTGTCAAAATTATGTCGGGTATGCTACTTTTACCTATTTTCTGCAGACTTGATTGACCATAGAATTCATTATCAACATCTTGATAGTGCATCATAAATAAACTTTTTCTTGGATATATGCAAATTCAGTTTCAAAGGTGGTTTTCTAGAGGTATTCATATTAAACCGATGGTTCCTTACAAATTCAGATGATATAATGCAAGTTGACATATTTGATGTTTATGCATTTTTTTTCCTATTCATAATCTTATCATAGACTTAATGAATGCTTGTTGAAACCAACATTAAAATTTTATTTGCACAAAAACATTTTCGGGATTATGTTTGTCTATTTTCTTCAACTCAACCTACCATTATCTTTTGTTTCTGTTACTAGTTAGAGAGTGAGATGTTTGCACTTGCAGCCAATAGGAGCTCAAAATAGTAACATTAGCATGCTACAAGGTAGAAGCGTGAGTGTTTGGGTTTTTCTTAAATTTTAATTGTGACGCAAGCAGGGTTAAGAAAGGTGGAGTCAAGTTTGAGAAAGAAGATCCACGTAATTCTATAGTTTCAGAAAGAAACTTGTGGGATCTTACTCATTTTTTTTTTGCTGAACATTACTCTTAGTCTTTTGAATAGTATGTATGTGTATGGACATGTGTATTGAGCTGCTGACCACAATTGTCATTCACATCTTGATTTTGCACTAGAACGACATCTAATAAATTATTGTGCATGTTTCAGGTGGTGCCCGTTCTGGTAATCAGTTGACTCTACAAAAATATGTATGTGCTGTATTTTAATGTAAGTCTTTTCCTTCCCCTTTAGCTGTCAGATGTAAATGTATATATATGGGGTTCGAAGCATGTACAGGAATGTCAATGGGACTCTCCTCGTTTGTTCATCATGTGAGCGTATAGAATAATCCCCGGGCTTGCAGTTCTATGGAAAGGCTGCCCAGGTCACAGACCTCTCCTCGCCATGTTATGATTAATGAGTTTTTCAATGAAAATCTTCCAATCCTTATTTCATCATCTGTTTCCTTGATTATGCATGGACTTTGATTAAGTCAGCCCGAAATTCATGTGTGATAGTTTGTGTTTGGCGTTAAATAGTCTGCATTTCCCTTGAAGAGAAAAGAGAGCATAATGGTTTTCAAATGGAATTTGTTTTGGTCCGTATGAGGAATAGTTGAAATGAGCCACCTCTCCTGTTATACTGCTACTCAGTAGTACTCTTGTCTGATGAATTTTTGTTGCTTCTGTCCAGACCGACTTGGAGTCACACGAAGTGACTTTAATGTGAATGTAATTTTATGAATATGGTGATGAACCATTTGAGACGAAGCAATTCGACCCAAGATGGAGGGTTGCCCAGGGCTAAGCAGTTGGACATGCCGTGTTGATGCCAGCAGTCGAGGTTTTAGAAAGATTGACAAAATACATAAATGCATATACATTACAAAGATAGCAAACCAAGATTAGTTTGATTACAGAGGTGACTGACTGAGACAATCGTGAACATTGAAGGTTTGAAAACAACCCTAGATAGACCAGGTCCAAGTGTCCGACCAATAAAAACAAATTTGAGTATCATGTTGGAGCATTCTTAAAAATATCGTTTTAAAAGAGATTTATGAGACTTTTTTTAAAAATTGTTTTTATTTAATATTGTTAAAAAAAGATGGTGCATATTAATATGTGGTAAAACTGATAAAATAATTTTTAAATAAAATTAAAGCCTTTTTTTATATACTTCTAATAAATGTGTTAACCGGTTTTTTTGTTCCGCGATCAATTGAAACAACAGGGTCAGGTATTCTCATATGTATCTATGTTTTTTCATAGGCCACAATTCTTTTGGTATGATTGATGAAACCGAAAACTAAAACAAAATCGGGATGTTTAACACAGAAATGCATGTATTCATTTTAACCTAATTAACATTGTTCATTTTAGATTATAAGACTCTAAAGCATGTCAACATAATGAGTGTCTTTTAACATTGTCAGAAAAGTAACTTATTGTGCAAATGAAAAGGATAAGAGAGTGAGGTTTGAGACAAAGGGGCAAAATTATGCACATGAACCAAAAACATGGGAAAAGAGGTGACCATATACCCACATCTGACCATAAATACATAAAAATGTTTAGTTGTGTGGTTCCCATCCCCTAATAATTCCCCCACCAACTTTCACCCACTCTCTTCTCTCTTTGTGCTTAATACCATTTCTAGTTATACATCAAATTATGACCTTCAAACCAACAACAAATCAAAAAACAAACCCCGGATTTACCACTGCAAAAAACCCATTAAAAAAAAATACTTACTTGCATAATAAAACATTCGTAAGACTTTGGTCAACGAAATTGCGCAAGCCATTACGTGGCACTATCTCATTGGTCTTTAGTCAATCAAAAAGGAGCAGCTCAATTCCCTAAAAGTTCTGCAACTTCAATTCAGCTGTATTTAATAAAACCCTTTGACGTCCACTATGCTCACTCTACCCTACTCTCATCTTTTGGCGGGTGAAAAGAAAAACCCTTTTCACCCTCAAAAGTTTAGTGGCAACCAAAAGTGAAGGGGCAACACTGTTTTCCCGCTGAAAAATTATACCCAGCGTTGTGCTCTCCAAAGAGGAAATACATTTGTTTTCTAGGGTTTATGTTTGGAGGGTTCCTTAACCTTTGCCCATTTCTGTGTTTTGTGTCGGATTGAGACAATAGTGAGAGAGTGAATAAATGTACCTCCACTGAGCAAGTAAATTATTGAGCTTCTCTGCTTCTGTTCTTGGCCAAATAGCTCAGGTGTTCAGAGGTAGGAGAGATTCCGAAGACTTCATTTCTAATGAAGTTGTGAATTATTTTGATGTTTTATTTATTCTAAAAGTAGAGTTTTTCACGAGCTGTCAAAAGAATCTAATGGGTCACCCTTTCTTTTTTTTACTGCAATCTGTTTGTTTAATATCTAATGACGCATGACCCACTGCTCTTCCCCTTTTTGTAGGTTATTGCTGTTTCTTAACTGGGTTTCCATGGCTTTATCTCAAATGTAGATGTGTAGAAGCTCTATCCTTGAACTCTTTCTGGTTGAAATCTGTAATTTAGAGGGCTTTTCATATATTGGTGAAGAAGGGTTCTCCATTGGCCTCTTCTAGGTTGCAGTTTCTGGAGTTTCTAATTTGCTGAACAAGGCTTGGTAAGAAAAATGCATGCTGTCCTCTTTTTCCCATGGATCTATGAAGTTGATTGTTTAATATATATCTCTTATAGGCTTTTACTCACTTGGGTTTTCTTTCCTCTTTCGACAGAAGTGTGCTGATAAGTGGCTGTGTTTGTTGAAGTCTTTTGCTTACACGGTTTCTGGAGCATTAAGGATTAGATGGTTCTAGGGTTCAGACTAGAGCTGTTTGCTTTGCTTTAGAAGCTCAAGCAAAGCCTAGTCCAATTGGGCTTTCTCCACTTTTAGGTGGAAAAAGAATATCTGTTGCTGTCTTTGATATTGTCGTCTTGTTTTTGTGACACTATCTGTGAAACATGGCGTGGCAGTGTAGTCTCGTGTTGTTATTTATGGTCTTCACAACTGCAATGGCACAGCTTCCTTCACAAGACATCTTGGCACTGCTTGCATTTAAGAAGGGCATAAAGCATGATCCTACAAATTATGTTTTGAGTTCATGGAATGAGGAGTCCATTGACTTTAATGGTTGCCCTTCTTCTTGGAATGGAATTGTTTGCAATGGTGGAAATGTTGCCGGTGTTGTCCTTGATAATCTGGGTCTATCTGCTGATGCTGACTTGAGCATTTTCGCAAACCTCACAATGCTAGTAAAACTTTCAATGTCCAACAATTCAATCAGTGGGGAGATTCCTGATAATATAGGGAACTTCAAGAAGCTTCAGTATCTTGATGTCTCAGACAATCTGTTCTTTTCATCATTGCCATCTGGAATCAATAGCTTGGCTAGTCTTAGGAATCTGTCTCTGGCGGGAAACAATTTCTCTGGAGAAATTCCGAACTCGTTGTCTGGGCTTACATCAATTCAGTCAGTGGACTTGAGTAGAAATTCATTTTCTGGATCCTTACCTTCATCATTAACTAAGCTTCAAAGTTTAGTATATCTCAATCTTTCTTCGAATGGGTTTACAAAGAACATTCCAAAAGGATTTGACCTTCTCTCAAACCTTGAGTTTCTTGATTTACATAAGAATATGCTTGACGGGTCTTTAGACGTCGAGTTCTTTCTCTCCACAAGTGCTACTTATGTTGACTTCAGCAGCAATAGGCTAACTAGTCCTGTTTCTTCACAGCAGAAATTTCTTCCAGGCATTTCAGAGGATGTAAAGTATCTAAATCTTAGCAATAACCTGCTTACAGGATCACTTGTAAGTGCTGGGGAGCCCTCAGTGTTTGAAAACTTGAAGGTGTTGGATCTAAGCTATAATCAGTTTTCTGGGGAATTGCCGGAATTCAATTTTGTTTATGATCTCAGTATTCTTAAACTGAGCAACAATAGGTTTTCTGGGTTTGTTCCGAATGACCTGCTCAAAGGCGATGCGTTGGTTCTTAGAGAGTTGGATTTGAGCAGCAACAATCTCTCTGGTACTTGTACTGAACTTATATTTAGTTATTTGTTTTCATTTATATTGAAACAAGTGTTATGGCATAATAATGGATGTCAATGCTTATTTTCAATGTGTTTTTTCTTTCAGGTCCAATTAGTATGATCACATCAACCACTCTGCTTGTCCTCAATCTATCTTCAAATGGGCTCACAGGTGAACTTCCACTGCTGACAGGAGATTGCACTGTCCTAGACTTGTCAAAAAACCAGTTTGGGGGTAACTTAAGTAGAATGGCCAAGTGGGCAAGTGTAGAGTTCCTTGATCTCAGCCAGAATCGCTTGACCGGTCCTATACCTTCAGTTACATCCCAATTGTTGCGCTTAAATTTTCTCAATCTTTCACATAACTCTCTGAGCGGTTCTCTTCCGAGTACTATCACTCAATTTCCTAAACTTGGTGTCCTTGATCTCAGTTTTAATCAATTAGATGGAGCTCTTCAAAGTAGCCTTTTAACAATGCCTACATTGCAAGAACTTCATCTTTCAGACAATTCTCTTGTTGGAAAAATTGACTTCTCTCCTGCTACTTCTGATGAGAGCAATCTTCAGATTCTTGATCTTTCTCGGAACCATTTTTCAGGATTTTTTCCAGACAGATTTGGATCATTGACTGGGCTCCAAGTATTAAAGCTAGCTGAAAATAATCTTTCTGGTTCTTTGCCAACTTCCATGAATGGTATGAAGTCATTAACTTTGTTAGATATATCTCAAAATGATTTCACCGGCTCTTTACCAAGTAACCTGTCTAGCAACCTTCAAAGTTTCAATGTGTCATACAATGACCTTTCTGGGGTTGTCCCAGAAAGTTTAAGAAACTTCCCACAATCTTCTTTCTATCCCGGGAACTCTAGACTACAACTTCCCAATGCACCTTCAGGGCCAGATAGTCCATCTGCTGGAAATTCTGAACGTAGAAGATTAAAGACTGTCATCAAAGTAGTAATCATAGTTGCATGTGTGGTTGCCTTCTTCATATTAATTTTACTTGCAATCTTCATACATTATGTTCGTATATCAAGGAAGCCTCTTCCTGATGATATTAAATACCCGAAGAAAGATGTCTCCAGGAGGTTGCCCCAAACTCCCTCTGGGGCAAGTGGGAGAGATAGTGGCAGTTTAGTAGTTTCAGCTGAGGAACTCACGACTGCTCGAAAAGGATTGCCCTCTGAGATATTAGGTCCTGAAGAGAAGATGGAAGCTGCTGTTACAGGTTTCTCTCCTTCGAAAAGTAACTTGTCTTGGTCACCAGAATCTGGGGATTCTCTTGCTGCAGACAGCCTATCAAGACTGGACGTTAGGTCACCAGATCAGTTAGCAGGCGAGCTGTATTTTCTTGATGATTCAATAACTATAACACCTGAAGAGCTGTCAAAGGCCCCAGCTGAGGTGTTGGGTAGGAGTAGCCATGGGACATCGTACAGGGCGACCTTGGATAATGGAGTTTTCTTGACAGTCAAGTGGCTAAGAGAGGGAGTGGCAAGGCCAAGAAAGGATTTTGTTAAGGAGGCTAAGAAGTTTGCTAATATCAGGCATCCAAATGTTGTGGCCCTGAGAGGATATTACTGGGGGCCTACGCAACATGAGAAGCTCATTCTTTCGGAGTACGTCTCCCCTGGAAGTCTTGCAAGCTTTCTATACGGTAATAATCTGTTTTTTTTCTCTGTTTTGATTCATAATGGTATATGAGATGATCTATTCATGCCCTACTTTCCCTTATTCAAGTAATTCAACAATATTCAAGCAATTTGGTTTAGAGTATGGTACTGGATGAATAGAAACTGAAATGGGTGAGATTGATACTTAATAGTTAATACAAGTATACTTGTTTGTGCATCTAAATTTGGGAAAGGGCATACGGAACTATTTGATTATAGATGTGACGTAGATGATGAAATGTATCAATTGTTCCTAGATGATCATATGTATTATTCTTGTAGGCTGAACTAATGTTGCTTCTCATTTTGATTTTCAACTGAATTAACTTATTTCATCTCTTGACTTGTATTTGCTTTGAAACCAAATTTGCTACAAATTAAGTTTTTTCTTTGATAGATCAGTAGCTGAAAGCAATGTAATATCGTACTTTAGTTCAAGACGGATTTTTCCCAGAAGCTAATGTGTTTTTCTCGTTCAATCATTGCTCCAACTCTATGAAATCTAACTGCCATTTGAGAACATGACTAATATGAAATTTATACATTGAGAAACATTAAGCATACTGCATTGACTTTGATGTGACTGCAGATCGTCCGGGAAGAAGCGGTCCTCCATTAACCTGGGTTCAGAGACTGAAGATTGCAGTCGACATAGCACGAGGCCTTAACTATCTCCATTTTGACCGTGCTCTCCCTCACGGGAACCTCAAAGCGAGTAACATAATGTTAGAAGGTTTGGATCTCAATGGACGTGTAGCAGACTACTGTCTCCACCGTCTAATGACCCAAGCAGGGACCATTGAGCAGATCCTAGACGCCGGTGTATTAGGATACCGGGCTCCTGAGCTAGCCGCTTCTAAGAAGCCTCTCCCTTCCTTCAAGTCAGATGTGTATGCATTTGGAGTCATACTCTTGGAGCTCCTGACAGGAAGGTGTGCAGGAGATGTCGTGTCTGCTGATGATGGAGGGGTTGATTTGACTGACTGGGTCCGGCTTAGGGTGGCAGAGGGTCGCGGGTCCAACTGCTTCGACGCTGCCTTAGTCTCGGAAATGGCAAATCCAGTGGCCGAGAAGGGAATGAAGGAGGTGCTCGGGATATCTCTAAGGTGCATAAGGTCAGTTTCGGAGAGGCCGGGAATTAAGACTGTGTATGAGGATCTTTCTTCTATATAGTTGGGAGCCTCTAGGGGAGTGTGAGTATTTGGAAGATATTTAGATTCTTAGCTCAAGAACTGAAGAGTGTAGATTTTGTTTGGGGAGGGGGCTTTTTAGGCTGTTGTGTTCAGATAGGTGAACCGGTTTTTCAGCCACTGTTGTAAAGAAACCCTTGAATCCTAGCTTTGATGTTTTTTTTTCTCTTTTGTTCTGTGTTCGTCTTCCTCCTTTTGCTGGTTGATATTACATGGCCTGTAGTGTGCATCAATACAATCTGCAAATATCATTGTTTTTTAAAGTGTTAATCTTTTTTCTCTGATGTTTATAGTAGTTTATTATTATTAACTACAGAATTGTAAGTTTTAACCAATACTCAGTTGGTCTAGTGGGATGTGGTGCTAGACTCCTTAAGTGGTTAGCCTGGAGATTCGAGTTCGAATCCACGATTTAATAGATGATTATTTAGGTACCTGCATGCTATGGTATGTAGACTGGATCATCACGATCCGATTCAATACGGTACGTGACAGGATTGTACCACCACTTTTCTATTATATTTTATATACATCGTTCAATATGGTCCGGTCCAAATTCGGGTTGGACTGTAACTATTTTTACTTTTAAAAAGATTTATGAAAAAGGGTAAGATATGGTAAAGACCGGATCGAAATATTATGGTCCAAGACGGACCGGAGCCGACACTAATGATTCCGATCCAAATGCGAAAATCCCTATATATTTTCATATTCACAAAGAATGCTAAGGCAAAGACAACTGGGTGGGTGAAGATAGTTGAGGTTGTTGGGTGGGGACGATGTTCGTTCTCCATCGAACGGTCGGGCGAAACAAACATTCATTTTCAAAGGAGATAATTAGGTTCATAAGGCCTTTTTTTGTTTAAAAACACACCAGGCCCTCATTTAATATAACTTTGAAAAACCCTAAATGTTAATTTATTGTCAACTTATACTCTGTATACGTTAATCGATCCCTTATCCTTTCTTATATTCAAAAGAATCAGAAACAGAGGAGGCGAATTAGAAATCCACCAATTGTTGTCGGAGCGGTTATGTTAGTGCCGGATTCGGCCACCAGCATGTCACCATGTTGGATTTGCTCTCACAAGCCACTACCAACAACGTCGTCCACTGGAGTCGAGAATTGGAGCCACCAACAAGGTCCTTTGGGCCGGAGAGCCTGCATATATCTTCGCCAAACATCGGGAATGTCCTTGTTGTTGGAACCGTCGTCCACGTTCTCCAAAACGAAGAACTTGCATGTGTCTAATAGTTTCTGCATATGGAAGTCAATACCCATTAAGGCTCTGATTGCAGTCCAAATCTGAAATGTCAACTATTGTTACCAATTGTGTACTTTCTTTGAATATGAACGTAGCATCCCTTCCAGTTGACTTGATTATTGTGATTTCTCACACTCTTTTCTTTCGGGTTTCTATGATATAATTTTTGGTGGGGTCTTTGTGACAGTTAGTACGTTTGTCGATCGTTTTCGGCCCTTGAATCTAATAGTTGACGCGTTGTCTATGAGATCGAATCGCTTTCCATTATAAAAAAACTCTATAAAGTGTTCGGCACACAACAAGTGAAAATTTGGAGGTCTCTATACAATGGACAAATCCGAGCAAGGAGATGAGCCACTACATTGCAACTACTACTAATACGCGAAGAAGTGCAAGAAATGAAAAGTTTCGAAAAAGCGGAAAAATCATCTAATAAGATCTCATAGACATACAAGATGCTAGAAGATGAGTTGAGGAAGTTCACTGCTTGTATAGAGTTAGATTCCACAAGGATTTGAGTAAGTCCCCTATGTAAAGCATCCGAAAGGGCCGGCCTGATGGCAAGGAGTTCGGCCATGAGAGGGTCTCAATTGCCATGTAAATGTTGTACGCACCAATGATGATCCCTTTAGAGTCCCGAAGGACAGAACCCAA
This sequence comes from Fagopyrum homotropicum, assembly GCA_033239125.1. Taxonomy (NCBI): domain Eukaryota; kingdom Viridiplantae; phylum Streptophyta; class Magnoliopsida; order Caryophyllales; family Polygonaceae; genus Fagopyrum; species Fagopyrum homotropicum. Next base: position 144,188,552 of record BSWB01000004.1, read on the forward strand.
GCCAGACCAAGAATCGAAAACAACAACGTCAGTATTGATCTAAATGTAGCTTGAAGGCGGTTCCGAGCAGGCAAGAGAGGAAGAGAGAGATAAAGGGATCGTCGAAGCTTGTTTTAGAAGGCCATAATCTACAACAAGCTTTTAAAAACCTTCTCTAAGATTCCCAAAAGACTGTGATTCATGTTAAAGGTTATGATAAAGACAGATAACCCCACCAAGCCGGAGCACATTGAGGGCATTGATAGAATCTGCAATTATATAAAATAGAGGATGCCCTACATAAATATTGTAAATACGTTTGTTATAAATATATCCATCAGTCAATGGAAACCCTACGGGAAATTTATTCATATTCTCACATGGTATCAATCTACTTTCCTCCTCTTCCGCACGTTCTTTTCCACGACAGCTAACCCTAGCCCTAATTCCGTTACTCTGTCGAGGCCTCCTTCGTGCGCCCTCCCGCCAACATCGCCTCCAGTACCACGGTTCTACGGTCCCTCTCATGACTGTTGATAAAAAGCCATCCTTTCATTCCGCGCTCGGAATATCCAACATCAATAACAACACCGCTCTCATCCTTGACCATGACACTCCTTACGCATCATGAGTCACCTTATTTCGCATTACTGCGAAGACTTATAATGTTTTGGATCACATCGATGCCACGGTTCCCAAACCGGTTGACATTGATGACTCTCTAAGGCAACAAGTTGACGCGACCGTTCTTCAATGGATATACAGAACGGTCTCACGGGACATCCTTCTCCAAATCTTAGATCCGGATGATACCGCTGTTCAAGCATGGATTCGAGTTCAGAACGTCTTTCAGGATAACAAGAACACCCGCGCAATATATCTTGAACACGAGTTCTCCAACTGTAAACTGTCACGGTTTGATTCTATCTCTGCTTATTGTCTACAACTTAAATCTCTAGTTGATCAACTGAAGGGTCGCAATTATTACTTGAAGAAACGAGAATGGCCGCCCAAACCGCCTCCGGTCAAACGATTGCCTTGAACACCACCGCCGCCGGTAACACCGCTCCGCCCTCCAGACAACAGTCCAGTCGCTTCTCCTTTGCACCGGACCAGTCCAACCGGAGCCGTAGTCGTAGTCGGAAAGGCAAAGGCCGACCTCTTGCACTCGCGGGCGTTAGGTTTGCATTTCATCCACAACTGGGTTGGCATAAAGTGGCAGCAACTTCACATGGGCCTAATTTGCCTTCCCAGCCAGCTTGATTTCAGGGCTAACTTGCCAGCCCATATCAGAATCAAGCAGTGGGCCGACACATTCCTCCTTGCTCCTATCCAACGAATCAGGCCGGACTGCTTGGGCCCAATCCTCTTCAGCAACAACAACAGGCCCATCTGGGCATTATTTCGGACATGCTTCAGCAGCCCACAACCATTGATCACGCCTTTGCAACAATGTCACTCAATCCCGCAGACAACCTTTGGTACATGGACACGGGCGCAACATCACACATGACGAACGATTTCGGTAACCTTTCGTCTTTTTCGCATAATGGTTCTTTAAATTCGATAATTGTTGGAAATGGTATGAGTATTCCTTCTACAGGTCTTGGCGATGCTACTTTGCCGACAAATAATCGACATCTTAAATTACCAATATCCTTGTTGCCCCTAAACTTGTCAAGAACTTGGTTTCCATTAGACGTTTTACAACTGATAACCTTGCTTCCGTAGAATTTGACCCTTTTGGTTTCTCTGTGAAGGATCTACACACGGGGACAATTCGCATGAAATGTAATAGCTCCGGGGATCTATCCGGTTACCACAAACCCCACTCATCCTCATCATGCCCTTTTGTCGAGTATTCCGCAATTTGGCACGCCTGTCTCGGTCATCCCGGAGCGCCCGTGCTTCATTTTTTGCGTTCATCTTCTTTTCTTCATTGCAAAAAGGAGTCATCTAATTCTCTTTATCATGCTTGTCAATTAGGAAAATATCATAGATTGTCGTTTGATCGTTCTTCTTCTTCTTCTTCTTCTACATTTGCACCTTTTGACATTGTTCATACTGATATTTGGACCTCTCCTATTCCTAGTCGGAAAGGTTTTAAATATTAACTCTTATTTCTTGATGACTTTTTTCATGAATTTATCCTATCAAATTTAAGTCTCAAGTTTTTGATATCTTTGTGCAATTCCATAAACTTGTTCAAACACAATTTCATATCAACATTAAAAGCTTTCAATGCGACATGGGACGTGAGTTTAACAATACAAATTTTCACAAATTTTTTGCTCCTCATGGCATCAATTTTCGATCGTGTCCCCACACCTCACCTCAAAATGGCAAAGTTGAATGCATCATCCGCACCATCAATAACAAAATGGCAAAGCTGAACGCATCATCCGCACCATCAATAACATGATGTGTTCCATCCTTTTTGCTACTCATGACATCAATTTTCGATTTTCACAAATTTTTTGCTTATCTGCTTCTATATGTAGATGATATCATTCTTACAGCCTCCTTAGACAGCTTACGCAAGCAGCTAATAGAGAGCCTGAGTAAGGAATTTGCCCTTAAAGATCTAGCTCCTCTATCCTACTTTCTGGGCATCTTTGTTCGTTGCACTTCGTCCGGACTATTCCTTTCCCAGGAAAAATATACTCGTGAAATTGTTGAAAGAGCCAAAATGACCAACTACAAACCATCCGCAATGCCTACTGAGACGTCTGTAAAGTTAAGCGCCTCCTCTTCTCCGGCTATTAGTGATCCGACCCTCTACAGGAGTTTAGCTAGGGCTCTTTAGTACTTAACTTTCACTCGCCCTGACATCAGTTATGCTATACAACAAGTGTGTCTGTTTATGCATGATCCCAGGGAAGCTCACTTCGCTACCCTTAAGCGTATCATCCGCTACATAGCAGGCTCCTCTTCGTTGGGTATTACAATTTCTCCATCACCAAACTCTGACCTTATTGCCTACACAGATGCAGATTGGGCCGGTTGTTTTGATACTCGCCGACCCACCTCGGGTTACTGTGTCTTTTTCAACGACACATTAATCTCATGGTCTGCCAAACGATAGTCTGTAGTCTCTCGATCCAGTGCAGAGGCAGAATATAGAGGCATTGCCAACGCTGTTTCTGAGTGATCTTGGCTTCGAAACCTTTTACTCGAGCTTCATTTCCCACTTGCCAAGGCCTCCATTGTCTACACCGACAACATATCTGCTACTTATCTTACCAGCAATCCGGTTCAACACCAATGGACTAAGAATATTGAGATTGATATTCACTTCGTCCAAGAAAAGGTTGCCCGCGGTCACGTTTGAGTCCTTCATGTACCATCGGCTTTTCAGTATGCAGATATATTTACAAAGGGACTTCCTCGATAATTGTTTTTAGACTTTAGATCCAGTCTTACTATAATGCCTCCTCCAGTTTCGACTGCGGGGATATGATAGAATATGCAATTATGTAAAATAGAGGATGCCCTACGTAAATATTGTAGAAACGTTTGTTATAAATATTTCCATCAGTCAATGAAAATTCTATGGGGAATTTATTCATATTCCCACAGGCATCTTAAGACCGTATGAAGGCCAGTTTCCAGTCCCCAAAGGCAACGAGAGCAGATAACAGAAGTTTTAATTCCGTGATAAGCCCAATTAGAGCTCACACTTAGGCTGCTAGAGCATAAGCGCCACGCGAAATAGCCAATTTTTGGAGGAAGATTAAGATTCCAAATACAGTTCCAAATAGAATCATCCGTTCCGTCTAGAAGGACTCTCTAGTTTCCTATATATGGTTACAACGACCAAGTCATCGAGCACTGTGCACGGTGAAAGAACTAAGTCTATCAGGCCACAAGAACGTGGACATAAACAGGCCTACGGGAGTTAAGGTGAATTTGTAAGATGCGAGAAGCCCCAGCCGGGTCAAAGAGTTGCTCGATAATCTCCCGATGCCAAGAGTCACCAGAAGCATAAAAGGGGATGAAACCATTAGGTTGTGATCAACATGAGTAGTGGGAGAAGGGATCGGGGGTCTCAGTCCCGTGATGGGGTTAGGAATCCAAGCATTAGCATATAACCAGGGAGAAAACCTGTTCCCAAATCTCCAGCACAATCCCTCAATAAGGAGCGATTTGGATCTTGGGCTCAAGCCCAAGGAAGCATCAAGGAAAGATGAATCTTTGAAGTAACGTGCTTGCAGCACCTTGGAGACAAGTGATTCTGAGATCCGTAATAAGCGTCATCCATGCTTTACAAGTAATGAAAGGTTAAAAATCCAGAGATCTCTAATGCCTATCCCGCCAAGGTTCTTCGGAAGACACAAATGTTCTCAACTACGCCAATGGATCTTTCTTTTGTGTTCTGTAGACCCCCACTAAAACCATACTATGAATATCGTTGACTATTCCCTCTAGAAGGAGATAGGTATCCCAAGTACGTTTGATTATTTTTAGCATATTGAACACCTATAAGAGAGGCAAGACTTTCGCAATCAGAGATATCGACGTTGCTACTAAAAGAGACGTCAGATTTTCCAAGGTTAACGGGTTTTATTCATACCTTATTGTTTCTCTGCCTTCTCTCGGACGCCTTATGATGCAAATTAAGTAGTGTTTTTGTCTCCGTCTCTAATGTCAAACTTGCGGGCTCTCATGAATCACTAGCTCTCATCTTCCCTGTGTAAGGAGTCAAGTTGCGAAACGATATCAGAATATTCAATGTGGTGGGTGGTGAACGTTATGTTACAATGAGTAACCATGGATTCCCACAATAACAACCATGAATGAGAGAGAGATATCGAGAATGAGGGAAGAATGTAATCTGTTTATTTCCAGTACATGAATGAGGAATATATACAAGCATGCTCATTGAGTTACAAAATCTATTATGATAACTGTGTGGACTTTAAGTTGCCACGTCAATGTCTTCAACCCCGCAAGCTGGAGGGCAAGCCTGATCGAGTCATTCCAAGCTTGAGCAATATATCATTCTGATGAGAAGATGGCAAGATTTTTGTGAAAACATCTGACAGCCGGTTAGAGGAAGAAATGAAGTGAAGCTGAAGAAGGTCATCGATTACTTTCTCTCTGGTGAAGTGGCAGTCAAGCTCGATGTGCTTAGTCCGTTCATGGAAGACAAGATTCTGAGCAATTTGGATAGCTGAGCTATTGTCACGGTATAGCTGAATCGGTTGTGATGGAGGCAGACCTAGATCAGTGAGAAGGCGTATATACCAGCCAAGTAACTTCAAAAGCAACATTGGCCATTGCTCGATATTCCGCTTTAGTAGAGCTTTTGGAAACCGTACCTTGCTTCTTGGACTTCCAAATTATTGGAGGCTGACCAAGTAAGTTAACAAACTCTCATACAAACCGGCGTGAAGTGGGACAAGATGCCAATTAGAATCGGTACACGCTAGGAGTGAAGGAGAGCAAGATCCATTAAGTAAAACACCATGACCGACGGTGCCTTTGACGTATATGAGGGTGTGAAATAAAGCATGCAAATGAGAAGCGTGAGGACGCTGCATGAACTGACTAAGACACTACATAGCAAAGCATAAATATGGCCTTGTGTGAGTCAAAATATATAGCTTGCCTACTAATGACCGATAGGCTGAGGCATCTTCAAGAGGATAACCGTCATCAAGAAAGAGCTTAGCATTTAGAGGAGGGGTCTGATGGTATATTTGGCATCATGACGAGACACTTTATTCAATAGCTCAAGAGTAAACTTATTTTGGGACAAAAATACACCAGCTGGTACATAAGTTATCTCTAAGCCAAGGAAATAGTGAAGGATGCCCAGATCTTTGACATTGAAAGTAGTGTCTAAGTATGTTTTCTGACGGCTCATTTCATCAACATCGGAGCCAGTTATAAGCAGTCATCAACATATATAGCTACAATGGTGAGGAGAGATGATCGATGCTTGGTGAAGACATCATTCTCTGATTGAATGAATCCCAGAGTTTTAAGAGATTGCGTCAGTCTATGAAACCATTGACGAGAAGCCTGCTTTAAACCATATAAGGATTTCTTTGGTTTGCAAACTAAAGATTGTGGGTTAGGGATTCCTGGAGGCAATTTCATATAGACATCTTTATGCAACTCTCCATGCATGAAGCGATTATTTACATCCAATTGATGTAAGAGCCAAGATTTGGCCATTTCAATAGCTATAGTACTTCTTATAGTTGTCATTTTCACCACATGTGAAAAAGTCTCATGAAAGTCAATTCCAACCTTCTTTGTGAACCCCTAGGAAACAAGTCGAGCCTTGTATTGTGCAAGAGCGTCATCGGCTTTGAGCTTCACCTTATACACCCATTTACACCCAATAGCCTTCTTTGAAGGTGAGAGTGATACTAGATCCCATGTATGATTGTTCTGTAACGCAATGTACTCCTTGTTCATTGCATCAATCCAAGGAGGATTAATAGACGCGTCGAGATATGTGGAAGGCTCGATATAAGATGATAATAATGAAATGAAGGCATGGTGAGAAGAAGGAAAAAAGGAAGTATGAAACAAACATGGTGATGGTAATGATGAAGAGTCAAAACGTGCAAACAAAGTCATGAAGATAAGAAGGTTTTGTATGAGTGCGAGAAGAACGTCGAAGGTTTTCTGAAGGTTGGGGGTAGAAGAATGAGCAATTGGACTAGGTAGATTGGAAGATGGAGAAGGGGATGTGGGAGGTGTAACAATGGGAAAAGAGTGAGTATTTGGAGATGTAGGCGTAGAGAAAGATGAATGAACAACGTCTGAAGAATGAGAGTGATGTGTGGAGATATAAGAATCATCATGTGGGAGAAATATAGACGTGTCAAAAGTGGAAGTGTTCAAAGGTAGCATGGGTGTAGAAGAAGATAGGTGGCCAAAAGGGAAGACGGTTTCATGAAAGAAAACATCTCGAGAGTGTATAATTTCTCGTGAATGAATGGTGAGGACTTTGAATGCTTTCTTGCCGAAAGTATAACCTAGAAAAACACATGGAAGTGCTCTAGGTTGGAACTTGTCTCTATTGGAAGACTTAGTGTTGACGAAACATAGACAACCAAAAGTTTTGAATTGTGAGTAGCCTAGAGGTTTGTTGAACAATAGTTCAAAGGGAGACTTATTGTTTACGATGGAAAGAGGGCAACGATTAATGATGTAAGTGGTTGTGAGGATACACTCACCCCAGTACGGTAGAGGTAACTTGGATTGATGGTATAGGGATCGAGCTACCTCTAGAATGTGTTTGTGTTCTCGTTCAACAACACCATTCTGTTGAGGAGTATAGGGGCAAGAAGTTTGGTGTATGATTCCTTCTTGAGCATAGATTGATAGTGCATTACGACAACAAAACTCAAGAGAATTATCGGATCGAATGATCTTAATTTTGGAGTGAAACTATGTATGAATAAGACTGGAGAAAGACCGGAGGAGTGTGAAAACACTAGTTTTTTAGACATGAGATAGGTCCATGTACACTTTGTGTGGTAATCTACAATAGTAAGGAAGTAGGAAAAACCATTATAAGTGTGTTGCTTGTAAGGTTCCCATGTGTCGACATGAATTAAGTAAAAAAGATGAGAAGTCTTGGTTGTAGATAGAGGGCAGGATTGGCGATGTTGTCGAGCCTGAGGACATATTTGGCATATAGGATGATTCTTGAGATTTGTAAAGTGAATTCCAGTGTGTATTAAGTGTCATGAAAGACCCGTTACACCATGTTAACATGAAATATTATGATATTCTAGGCATGTTTTCTAAGTGTATTTCATCTATATTGGTGTTCATTGATAAAGCATTGAAGCAATTCTGAGTTAGTTTGCCTATATTGTCGATATAGAAGTCTACATAAGCTTTGTGTTGATTGTAGGCAATTAAGAGCTAAAACCGGACAAATCGAGGGAGAATGGAGATGGATTGAGCATGTCCAAGGATTGAGGACATCACTAGGAGCTAAGGAAGATACTAAGTTGAAGAATGACAAAAAATCAAGGAGAATTACGAGCCATCTAGTTCCACGCTTTAAAATACGGCCGTATTAGGATCCACACTCTAATCCACGGCCGTGGAACTTTGACAACACAAGCGTGGAGCATTCCAGCAACTTACACGGCCGTGGAGGATTTGAAGCAACCGTGATCAAGTTCCACGCTCTAAATTATGGGCGTGGAACCTTCCACGACCGTGATCTTGGCGATATTTTACGCAATATTTTTAAGCCACGATCTACTACGCACATGGGCCGAAGACATAATTTTATCTAGCCCTATAAAAGGATGGAAGGAAAGAGATTCCGTCACCTTCGCTACCTCGCTTACAGCTCCGCTTAGGGTTTGCATCTTTGCTTACACCTCCGCTTAGACTTTACCTCGCTTACACCTCCGCTTAGGGTTTCAAGTTGGACGGGTGGAGATTGCTATTTCGCGACGGAGATTTGCTTCCGCATATTGAGGGTTTCATTGGACGTACGGAGATCACGTCTTTTATCCTTAGGTTTGATTAGAAGACGGATTGACATCCCGTTCTTCGTTCTTATCAAGGATTGTTATTGTTTGTGTTATTCTGAATCTACTCACATCATTGTTCTTGTTTATGGATTTGAGATTGATTTGAGATTTATTCAAGGTTTTCGAAGGTTTTCATCTTTCATTCTTTTAAATCTTGAATTTGATATCATAATGATTGTTGTTGGCTAAAACCATTTAGCAATTCTAAGATGAAGGGTTGATAGTTGTGGCTTAGATGATGATAGATCGATCGTAATTTGATTGGACCCTAAGAGTTAGAGAGAATCGCCGACGAACCCAAAATCACGGTGTATTCTTGAGTTCCACGGCCGTGGAATCTCAAGATCCAACCGTGATTTCCCTCAGTTTACGAACCTTGCTTTTACTTTAATCCAAAGTTAAAGATTTGCTTTAACTTAGTCTTGGCTTGTCTTTTCTAGGTGGTAGTGAAGCCTCAACAACCTCTACCTCGATTCTGAGTATCACAACTCGGTTTAGTTCGTCTTGATCCTTGGATTACAAGTTTGGGTATTTGATATTAATTCTTACCTTTAGATCCTTTCTATACTGAAGCCTCAACAACCTTTATAGAGAGTGTCTTTAGTTGAGTCATATAAAGCGTTGGAACTTCACCGTACATTGCTTTACATTCGTATACCTTTGCAAACCTCAACTCTGTCCTTATATCGTTAGTATATCTTGAATCGATTGCCACAGCTGGATTCCTGGATCTTTAGGATTGTTGTTTTCCCAATATTTACAAAAGCTCATACATTTACTTGTTAGACAATTCTATAATTGGATTTAACCCCTCAAATCCCTGTGTTCGATACTCTGGAATACTTGCTAATCTACGCCGATCCGTACACTGCGGGTTCGCTTGCTTTTATTCTAGTTTTATAAATTTAAAGCTTGATTGCACGCACGCTAAGTGGCGAACAAGTTTTTGGCGCCGTTGCCGGGGATTTGGTCTAGGCCGAATTCGGTTATCGGTTGTCAAGCTTGGGAGCTTCTCTCTTGTTATTTGATATCTCTTCGAGTGTATGCGCAGGTCTAGGAACAACGAAGACCTCTTACCTCTTGATCAAGAGCTTGAGAGGACTTTGAGGAGAAAGCTTAGGGAAAGAAAAATGGCTGAAGAAAGAGAACGTGATTACCAAACGGAGTTAGCGGAAAAGGAAGCTCAACTCCAATGGAGTGAGAAGACTCGTAGGGAAGAGATGGATCGTCATCAAACGAAGGTTGATGATCTATCGGACATGATGTTCCAAATGAGGTTGGAAATAAACAACCTTAAGGAGAAAAAGAGAAGAAGGAGACCGGAAAAATCGGTTAGAGCCAACTCATCCAATGAGGATAGCGACTCCTCCATGCCACCACTAGGAGAAATTGATCCGACGATCAATGTGAATCCATTCTTTCCACGGCCAGCTGCAAATCGCCGTGTTCCACCTAGAGGTGCGAGAGTCGAACGTGTGGATGAGGAGCCAAAAACTCTTGGCCAAAGGATGGATCCAACGCAGCAACCACGCCGTTTAGGTGTGAACTTTTATGCTGATGATGCACAAGGGTTTAGCTTCAACCCTCAAGTTATTACCATTGTTCGCCAAAATCAATTTGGTGGAACAAGCGCTGAATCTCCACACCAACATCTACAAAATTTTGAGATCATGATGGAGACAATGAAGCCAAAGAATGCAACTACCAACAGCTATAAACTCAAACCTTTCTTCTTCTCCTTGAAGGGGAAAGCATTGTCTTGGTATCAAGCTCTTCCAAGTGGGAAACTTGAGACATGGGAGGATCTTTCTTCGGAATTCCTCACTAAGTTCTTTCCGCCATCTAAAACGGCGGAGCTAAGAGGTAAGATTAATGCATTTTCTATGAGATCTAACGAAAGTTTGTTTCAATCTTGGGAAAGATTTCAGGATTTGCTATTGGATTGCCCTCATCATGGCATATCCAAGCTTGCACTATTGGAGATATACTATAAGGGGCTGGATGTGGAGACACAATTCAAGCTCCAGTCCCTTTCATGTGGTACATTCATGGACATGAGGGAAGATGACGCTTGGGACTTCATTGAGAAGCAAGCGCGAGTTATAGAGAAGTATTCTCATCGAAAAGTGGAGGTGAATCATGTAGATCAAGGAGCAAAGCTATCACAAGCAGCTCAAACTCAAATCTTTTCTCTCAACACGGAGATTAAAGAGTTGAAGGAAGCCATCAAAACCAACTTTCCGAAACAAAAGGAGCAAGATGTGGGTTATTTGGGCAACAACAATAACCACAACGGTAGTGATAATACGAACCGCAACAACCGGAACAACAACCGGAATAATTGGAACAACAACAACAATAACCGGAACAATAATTGGAACAACAATAGGGGTTCAAACAACAACAATTGGCGCCCCAACCAACAAAATTCCGGTAATTCTTATTCTTCCAATTCAAGAAATTCACTAACTCCACCTTCCTCTTCTTCCACTCCTTTGAAAAGCCAGGGGCAAACATCTAATGGTGGAAGTACTTCGGGGAAAGAGAAGCCCGATCCCATGTTGGAAACAATTCTGGGGAAGCTTCAAGGATTGGAGACTCGCATCATCAAGGTTGATGATCACATAACTAAGGTTGATAAAGCCCAAAAGGTTTTAGAAAACCAAATGTTTAGTCATGCGGAGGAAGTTCCTAGGAATCAAGGGAAACTTCCAGGAAAAACGGAGGACAACCCAAAAGGAAGGGTGATGGCAATCACAACTAGGAGCGGAGTGACAACTACCGACCCGCAGCCTAAGTTTGTAGAAGTCCCCGTTAGAAAGAGAAGGAAAAGGGGAAGGAGAAGTAAGATGTCTATGTTCCTCCTCCAGCTTACAAACCTCCCCTACCGTTCCCGCAATCTAGAGCAAGAGCGCGTCTAGACAAGCAATTCGGTAAGTTTATTGAACTCATGAGCAAACTGCATATTAATATACCTTTCATTGATGCAATTGTAGGTATGCCGGCTTATGGTAAGTTCCCAAAGGAGATCCTCTCTAACAAGAGCAAGTTAGAGGATTTTGGAGAGGTTAAGATGAGTTCGGATTCATCGGATCTCATCAAAACCATGAAAGAGAAGATGCCCCCAAAGATAAAGGATCCGGGGTCATTTTGTATTCCCATAGGAGTGGGAGATCGGTTTAGGCGACCCTAAACCGGTGAAGATGACGTTGTACATGGCGGATCGTTCCATAACTCACCCCGTCGGTATAGTTGAAGACATTCCGGTCAAGCTAGGTAAGTTCTATGTTCCTATAGATTTTGTTGTGCTTGACATTCCTGCAGATAGTCCGGTCCCGATCATTCTCGGAAGACCGTTTCTTGCAACATCCGGTTGCATAGTCGATTGCAAGAATGCTAGACTCGCCTTTGACATAGGAGGAGAGAAGGTAGAGTTTGTTCTTTCCACTTTGGTGAAGGAACCAGCCTTTGATGAGGATATATTCAACATCCAAGACGAAGGGCTATCTAGAGAGGAGGTAAGTGCTTCTCTTCAAAGATCCTTTGCAAAAAGTTATTTCTATGAGCTTAATGGATAGAGGGGAAGAAGAGGAGTGCAATGAGGCAATTGAGGCCTTAGAAGCACAAGAAGAAGTGTGTGAAGAAGAGTTTGAGAAACTCCACGATGAGGCAGAAAACGTACGGATCCACGGTCAAACGGCTTATTCCACGGCCGTGGATTTCACCATCGAAAGCGTGGAGCACTCCAGAGGGTTACACGGCCGTGGAGGAAGCAGAGCCACCGTATTTACTTTCCACGCCCAAAATCACGGCCGTGGAGGAGACAGAGGTGCCGTAATTCTGGGTGAGTTCGAAGACATTTGTGTCTCTTCTACAACTTCTCTTGATTCTTCTCCAACACCTTCTACATCCTTATACACTTCTAAGGAAGCATCGGATGCTCCTCAAGAGCCATTGGAGACTCCCATAGTGATGAAATTGAAACCACTTCCTACACATCTAAGGTACGCATTTTTTGGACCTAATTCTACCTATCCGGTAATTGTTAGTTCCGATTTGAGCATAGATGAACATAGTAAGCTTATGGTTGTCCTTAAGAAATATAGGAAAGCCTTAGGATATACTATAGAGGATTTAGTTGGAATCAAACCTTCCCTATGCATGCACAAGATCTTAATGGAAGAGGACTTTAGAACTTCGCGACAACCTCAAAGGCGGTTGAATCCGACCATGAAGGAGGTTGTCAAGAAGGAAATTCTTAAACTACTTGATGCAGGTATCATCTATCCTATCTCCGATAGCAAGTGGGTGAGTCCCGTACAAGTGGTTCCGAAGAAGGGAGGAATGACGGTCATCACCAACAAGAACAATGAACTCATTCCTACATGAACCGTAATAGGATGGCGGATGTGTATAGATTACCGCAAGCTAAACAACGCGACGAGGAAGGATCACTTCCCACTACCCTTCATCGACCAAATGCTTGAAAGGTTAGCACAACATTCACACTTTTGCTATCTTGACGGTTATAGTGGTTTCTTTCAGATTCCGATACACCCGGATGATCAAGAGAAGACCACATTCACGTGCCCGTGGAGTACATTTGCCTATAGGAGGATGCCGTTCGGGCTTTGCAACGCCCCAACCACCTTTCAAAGGTGCATGATGGCCATCTTCTCGGAATATATAGAGGAAATCATGGAGGTTTTTATGGATGACTTCTCCGTTTATGGTTCCTCTTTTGATAATTGTCTTTCTAACCTTGCTCTTGTGTTACAAAGGTGTGAAGACACTAACCTAGTTCTTAATTGGGAGAAGTGTCAATTCATGGTGAAAGAAGGCATTGTATTAGGACACTTAATCTCTAGTAGAGGGATTGAGGTAGATAAAGCTAAAATAGAGACAATAGAAAAGCTTCCTCTCCCAACTTCGGTGAAAGGGATAAGAAGTTTTCTAGGATATGCTGGATTTTATAGGCGTTTCATAAAGGATTTCTCTAAAATATCAAAGCCGTTAACTAATATATTGATGAAGGATGCAGTTTTTGATTTTTCGCAGGAATGCTTAGATGCGTTTAACATGATTCGGGAAGCTCTAATTTCAGCTCCGATTATCCAACCTCCGGATTGGAATCTTCCCTTTGAGGTTATGTGTGACGCAAGTGACGTAGCTATAGGAGTTGTTCTTGGACAAAGAAAGGAAGGGCGAACCCATGCTATCTACTACGCTAGCAAGACGCTAGATGAAGCGCGACTCAACTACGCCACTACCGAAAAAGAGTTCTTAGCTATTGTATATGCAGTTGATAAATTTCGCTCTTATCTTGTAGGTGCAAAGGTGATTGTATACACGGATCATGCTGCAATCCGATATCTCCTTGCAAAGAAGGATGCGAAGCCAAGGCTAATTAGATGGATTCTTCTCCTACAAGAATTTGATCTAGAGATCCGCGAGAAGAAGGGTTCGGAAAATTCTGTTGCGGATCATTTGAGTCGCCTAACACATCTAGAGGACGACCACCTACCTATAGATGACTCCTTTCCGGACGAGCATTTACATATCATAGAGGAGTACATCGATGTGATCACCAAAGGTAACGAGCCATGGTTTGCTGATTTTGTTAACTATTTGGTTTGTCAGGAATTACCGCCCGGATTATCCTACGCACAAAGAAAGAAGTTCTTTAAGGATGTTCGGGAATACTTTTGGAATGAACCTCTCCTCTTTAAGAGAGGTCCGGATGGCATCATTCGGAGATGTGTGCCGGAAGATGAGATGTAAAGTGTCATCCGCCATTGTCATTCACTACCTTGTGGAGGACACGCTAGTTCGAACAAGATTAGCGCTAAGGTATTGCAATCTGGATTCTTTTGGCCTACTCTATTTAAAGATGTGCAAACCATTGTTTCCTACTGCGATGCTTGTCAAAGAACAGGAAATATATCTAGGAGGAATGAGATGCCTCTCAACAACATCCAAGAGGTGGAGATCTTTGACGTTTGAATAGTAGACTTCATGGGACCTTTCCCATCATCTTGTGGTAACCAATACATACTTTTAGCGGTTGATTATGTTTCAAGATGGGTTGAAGCGATTGCCTCTCCCACCAATGATGCCATGGTAGTGGTAAAGTTCTTTAACAAGACCATCTTCCCACGATTTGGGACACCACGGACCATCATTAGTGATGGAGGCTCTCACTTCATTTCCCGGCATTTCAAAGCTCTTTTAGCTAAGTATGGGGTGACTCACAAGATCGCCACCCCTTATCATCCACAAACTAGTGGACAAGTGGAGATCTCAAACCGGGAGATCAAAGGAATCCTAGAGAAGACGGTTTCAAGGACTAGGAAGGATTGGTCTTTGAAGCTAGATGATGCATTGTGGGCATACCGGACTGCGTATAAGACTCCCATCGTAACTACACCATACAACCTTGTGTATGGGAAGTCTTGCCACTTACCGGTAGAGTTGGAGCACAAGGCGTTTTGGCCAATCAAGTGGCTAAATTTCAGCATGAAGGAAGCGGGAGAGAAGCGTCTCTTGGACCTAAATAAACTTGAAGAACTCCGCTTGAACGCTTACGAAAACGCCAAGATCTACAAAGAAAGAGCGAAGCGTTGACATGATAAGCATATCATTCCAAAGGACCTCAAAGAAGGAGATCAAGTTCTCCTCTTCTATTCAAGGCTTCGTCTCTTTCCAGGTAAGCTTAAATCTCGTTGGACTGGACCTTTTCTAATCAAACGTATTTTTCCCCATGGTGCAGTTGAAGTATGGGGTGAAACGGGCGGAAGCTTTAAGGTGAACGGCCAACGACTCAAGAAGTATACACCGGAACTCCAAGCTGAAGAGTTCGCTCCCACCGCACTCGAATAAGTGCGAATCTGGTCTAGCTACGGACCTTAAACAAAGCGCTTCTTGGGAGGCAACCCAAGGTATTGCACTTACGTTTTTGTTTTTGATTCATAGATTAGTTTAGTTTAGACGTTTTGCTTTATTTTGCCTTCGATACCTTCCGGTATGTTTGTGTTTTTGGATGTAGGAACAGTGGAAAAAAAAAGGGGAAGGAAAAACTTGAAGAAAATTAACGAAACTTGGACTTTGGAGCATTACAGAGAGTTCCACGGCCTAAACCACGGTCGTGACACCTACAGTGACCGTAATTTTCAAAAGCCTAAGAAAAATCACCAAAACCACGGTTCCGTACATTTCCACGGCCGTGGAACCCCCCGATAGACCGTGATTTTCAAAAATTTTTACGGCCACTATATAAACCACGTTTCTTCACAAAACACACACAAAAACCCAATTTCACGCCCAAAAAAAAAAACGCCGATTCCACTCCCCATCTCTCAAATCCTCATTCGTTAACTGTTTTTGATGATTCTTTAGCCAAAACTGAAGCAAATCTAATCACCAACAAGATCCAAGCAACGATTAGAGCGGCAAATCACCGGAGAAGCCATAATTCGGATTCCAAAATCCGAAAACCTAGGTTTTTGGTTCTTTCTCTATCTTTGTCGATTCGGCTTTGTTTTTGCTAGTATTTTTAGGAGAACTGATTGGAAATGGACTGAAATTAGTTTAGGACTGCTTGCTGCTGAGTTTGGTGAATTTTTGTTGGATTTTGAGAAATCATGTGCCGAACCACGGTTCCTGGACATTCCACGGCCATGGAACCCTTAGAACAGACCATGATTTTAGCAGTATTGGATTTTGTAAGGAGAGTGTCTGGTAGAAACAAGGATAAGAACAAAAAGAGGAAAGACAACGATGCTTCCTCCTCTAGAGCACCACCCACCGAGCCCCCATCACCACCATCATCACCATCACCACCTCGCCCTAGGATCCTTACCATCCATGACCTCTACCTCATGACTAGAGGTAGAGGTCACCCACCTTGCTAGACAGTTAGGGGTAGATTTCTCAACATGTACATGTATTGCAGCTACACCCCTAGGACTACATAGCCTCATGACTAGAGGCATTATTTTCCCTACCCATAGAGGTCCACCATATGCTGCTATGCCTTGGGAGAGTAGGACTGGGAGAGGCATTGAGTGGCTCCCTGAGTATTCCATTATGGCTAGACGCCATAACTGGAAGGCGACGTTCGCTGCCATGCATGCGAACAGATTGGTAGCCCCTCCCTATGTTCCACCACCACTAGTTGTAGAGGAGGAGATGAGAGGGGATGACGAGTTTGAGGAAGGAGGAGCTGATCATGACTTTGGTACATTCCCGGATCAGCCGGATGCAGTTCCTGACCTTCCTAGACACTCTCCGCGCCCTACCAGAGCTACAGGTTCTTCCTCTCGCCGTGCTAGTGTGAGCGAGAGGCCTACTTGGATGGCGGATCCTCCTTCATGGTATAGCACTCAGCCGGATTGGATGGGAGCTCCACCGCCTTGGCATGCACAGCCGCCACCTACACCAGCACCTTTAGATGCACCGGCATGGTACATCCAGCCGCCTGGTTGGTACAAGCAGTTGCCAGGATGGGCTACCGACCTTTCCGATAGGGTTGGAGCATTGGAGATTCGTGCTGATGCTAGGGATGCACGAGCCGATGATCTTGACCATATGATGAGAGATGTTTACCGCCAGCAGTTCGGGCGGCACTACGATCCCGGCTTCTCCCCGTTTCCACCACCGCCTCCACCGCAGTGATGACATTCGATGATCGACAGTTTTAGCCGCTCCACCACCATTTTGTGAGTTCTTTTTCTTTCTTTCTTTTTCTTCTTTTCTCTTTTTGAACATTAGGGACAATGTTTGTTCCAAGTATGGGGTGGGATGTGACTAATACTTGTAATAACTCTTACTAACTTTTATATGCTTCTATCGAGACTACCTTGCATGTTCATTCTATTGTTGCACGTTTCATTATTGCATTGCATGAAAAAGCTTTTGAAAAACCCATAAAAATTGAAAAATTTTGAAAATTTTGTGCTTCTAAGGATAGAGATGATTTCTATGATAATCACCACTTGTGAATTGAGTTTTGATGACAATCGCATGCATAAACAAATAGTGAGTTGAAAAGAAATTGAATGAGTTGATTATTCCTCTTTTGCAAATTTCATAATGTGATGAATGTTACTTAAATCATATTGAGAAATCAAGGTTGAAATCACATGATAAGTTCTTATACTTCTTTTTGAGATAATTAAGGCAATTCGATTTTCTTTCTTCTTTCTTTGATCATTTAGCCCCTCATTGAAATAATGACCTCCTTTACCTATCCGGGAATTTGGAGGAGTTGATATTTGGCATGTTTGATGTGGGAGGGCCATGAAAGCAATTATTTGCATTCAAAAGAATAGAAAGAAATTATAGGTTTGGGGAAGTCAATCATGACGATGAGTAACTCGGCACCATTCACATAGCCGGGTGTTTGTGTCTTGCCAAAGTCGGATTGAGCGATATTCCTAGCGGATTATAGTATGTGCATCAAGGGTTTGAGGCATCTCGCAAAAATTGAGAAACGCCAATCTCCTAGGCTTCGGTTTTTATGCACCTCTATCCATAACTCCAAAAGTAAAGTCGAAAACTGAATTGAAAAGAAGAGAGCGAAGCTCTAAGTTGAAAGTGCTGCGGAAACCGCAAGAGAAAAAGAGAAGAGTTAGTTATCCACTTTCCCGGATTCATGCACCACATTCCTTAAAGTTTTCCTTCCCTTTCCGCATTCTAGACCTTGTTTGAAAGTCCTTAAGATCAAGATAATGATATATGACTTGGTGATCTAAATTGAAGTTTCTTATGATTGATTTTGATAATGTTTGAAGGTTATGATGTTTACATGGAAGTTTGATCAATTCATGAGCTTTCTTTACTCTTTACTCTTTGATTATGTATATGAGAGTCTTATAAACGAATGAAGCAATATTTGAGAATGATCTATTGATTAGAAAGCACATTCATCTAAAATAATTTTGGTTTTGAGAGTGTACACATATTTCATCCTAACTTGAGTTTTAAAGCTTTTGAAAGACCTTGCTTAGGGACAAGCAAGTGGCAAGTATGGGGTTATTTGTTAGCATGAAATATTGTGATATTCTAGGCATGTTTTCTAAGTTTATTTCATCTATATTGGTGTTCATTGATAAAGCATTGAAGCAATTGTGAGTTAGTTTGCCTATATTGTCGATATGGAGGTCTACATAAGCTTTGTGTTGATTGTAGGCAATTAAGAGCTAAAACCGGACAAATCGAGGGAGAATGGAGATGGATTGAGCATGTCCAAGGATTGAGGACATCACTAGGAGTTAAGGAAGATACTAAGTTGAAGAATGACACAAAATCAAGGAGAATTACGAGCCATCTACGTTCTACGCTCTAAAATACGGCCGTATTAGGATCCACGCTCTAATCCATGGCCGTGGAACTTTGGCAACACAAGCGTGGAGCATTCCAGCAACTTACACGGCCGTGGAGGATTTGAAGCAACCGTGATCAAGTTCCACGCTCTAAATTATGGGCGTGGAACCTTCCACGACCGTGATCTTGGCGATATTTTACGCAATATTTTAAGCCACGATCTACTACGCACATGGGCCGAAGACACATTTTATCCAGCCCTATAAAAGGACGGAAGGAAAGAGATTCCGTCACCTTCGCTACCTCGCTTACACCTCCGCTTAGACTTTACCTCGCTTACACCTCCGCTTAGGGTTTCAAGTTGGACGGGTGGAGATTGCTATTTCGCGACGGAGATTTGCTTCCGCATATTGAGGGTTTCATTGGACGTACGGAGATCACGTCTTTTATCCTTAGGTTTGATTAGAAGACGGATTGACATCCCGTTCTTCGTTCTTATCAAGGATTGTGATTGTTTGTGTTATTCTGAATCTACTCACATCATTGTTCTTGTTTGTGGATTTGAGATTGATTTGAGATTTATTCAAGGTTTTCGAAGGTTTTCATCTTTCATTCTTTTAAATCTTGAATTTGATATCATAATGATTGTGTTGGCTAAAACCCTTTAGCAATTCTAAGGTGAAGGGTTGATAGTTGTGGCTTAGATGATGATAGATCGATCGTAATTTGATTGGACCCTGAGAGTTAGAGAGAATTGCCGACGAACCCAAAATCACGGTGTGTTCTTGAGTTCCACGGCCGTGGAATCTCAAGATCCAACCGTAATTTCCCTCAGTTTACGAACCTTGCTTTTACTTTAATCCAAAGTTAAAGATTTGCTTTAACTTAGTCTTGGCTTGCCTTTTCTAGGTGGTAGTGAAGCCTCAACAACCTCTACCTCGATTCTGAGTATCACAACCTTAATCGGTTTAGTTAGTCTTGATCCTTGGATTACAAGTTTGGGTATTTGATATTAATTCTTACCTTTAGATCCTTTCTATACTGAAGCCTCAACAACCTTTATAGAGAGTGTCTTTAGTTGAGTCATATAAAGCCTTGGAACTTCACCGTACATTGCTTTACATTCGTATACCTTTGCAAACCTCAACTCTGTCCTTATATCGTTAGTATATCTTGAATCGATTGCCACAGCTGGATTCCTGGATCTTTAGGATTGTTGTTTTCCCAATATTTACAAAAGCTCATACATTTACTTGCTTGACAATTCTATAATTGGATTTAACCCCCCAAATCCCTGTGTTCGATACTCTGTAATACTTGCTAATCTATGCCGATCCGTACACTGCGGGTTTGCTTGCTTTTATTCTAGTTTTATAAATTTAAAGCTTGATTGCACGCACGCTAAGTTTCAAGGTTTTCGAAGGTTTTCATCTTTCATTCTTTTAAATCTTGAAATTGATATCATAATGACTGTTGTTGGCTAAAATCCTTTAGCAATTCTAAGGTGAAGGGTTGATAGTTGTGGCTTAGATGATGATAGATCGATCGTAATTTGATTGGACCCTGAGAGTTAGAGAGAATTGCCGACGAACCCAAAATCACGGTGTGTTCTTGAGTTCCACGGCCGTGGAATCTCAAGATCCAACCGTAATTTCCCTCAGTTTACGAACCTTGCTTTTACTTTAATCCAAAGTTAAAGATTTGCTTTAACTTAGTCTTGGCTTGCCTTTTCTAGGTGGTAGTGAAGCCTCAACAACCTCTACCTCGATTCTGAGTATCACAACCTTAATCGGTTTAGTTAGTCTTGATCCTTGGATTACAAGTTTGGGTATTTGATATTAATTCTTACCTTTAGATCCTTTCTATACTGAAGCCTCAACAACCTTTATAGAGAGTGTCTTTAGTTGAGTCATATAAAGCCTTGGAACTTCACCGTACATTGCTTTACATTCGTATACCTTTGCAAACCTCAACTCTGTCCTTATATCGTTAGTATATCTTGAATCGATTGCCACAGCTGGATTCCTGGATCTTTAGGATTGTTGTTTTCCCAATATTTACAAAAGCTCATACATTTACTTGCTTGACAATTCTATAATTGGATTTAACCCCCCAAATCCCTGTGTTCGATACTCTGTAATACTTGCTAATCTATGCCGATCCGTACACTGCGGGTTTGCTTGCTTTTATTCTAGTTTTATAAATTTAAAGCTTGATTGCACGCACGCTAAGTTTCAAGGTTTTCGAAGGTTTTCATCTTTCATTCTTTTAAATCTTGAAATTGATATCATAATGACTGTTGTTGGCTAAAATCCTTTAGCAATTCTAAGGTGAAGGGTTGATAGTTGTGGCTTAGATGATGATAGATTGATCGTAATTTGATTGGACCCTGAGAGTTAGAGAGAATCGCCGACGAACCCAAAATCACGGTGTGTTCTTGAGTTCCACGGCCGTGGAATCTCAAGATCCAACCGTAATTTCCCTCAGTTTACGAACCTTGCTTTTACTTTAATCCAAAGTTAAAGATTTGCTTTAACTTAGTCTTGGCTTGCCTTTTCTAGGTGGTAGTGAAGCCTCAACAACCTCTACCTCGATTCTGAGTATCACAACCTTAATCGGTTTAGTTAGTCTTGATCCTTGGATTACAAGTTTGGGTATTTGATATTAATTCTTACCTTTAGATCCTTTCTATACTGAAGCCTCAACAACCTTTATAGAGAGTGTCTTTAGTTGAGTCATATAAAGCCTTGGAACTTCACCGTACATTGCTTTACATTCGTATACCTTTGCAAACCTCAACTCTGTCCTTATATCGTTAGTATATCTTGAATCGATTGCCATAACTGGATTCCTGGATATTTAGGATTGTTGTTTTCTCAATATTTACAAAAGCTCATACATTTACTTGCTTGACAATTCTATAATTGGATTTAACCCCCCAAATCCCTGTGTTCGATACTCTGTAATACTTGCTAATCTACGCCGATCCGTACACTGCGGGTTCGCTTGCTTTTATTCTAGTTTTATAAATTTAAAGCTTGATTGCACGCACGCTAAGTGGTGAACACACCATATTTAAAACTTCAATAGCATTTGCCACAAAGAAACCAAAAGTGTCGAAGGCGAACGGAAGAAACACATGTTGGTTTTCAATACAAGCTCTCATGTTTGGCCACCTTAGCAAAAGCCTCATTAAGCGTCGCTTTACCCACCGCTAAAGGCACACTATCCAAACTAACCATTGGGAAAACCTAGTCAAATCAATGCAAATATGTTTTTCACCCACTCATTCAAACATCAATACATATGTCGGCCTCAAAGTGGACCTTCCACGTGGGTCAAGAAGGACACAAACGTCTCCTTTTTAACCGAGACCACACTCTCCTAAACACATCACACAAAACATCACGAAACAAATCATGCCTATATTTGAAGGCAAGGAGCTCTTTACAATGAATCACATGCTCCCCAAAAGCATCCAAAGCTCTTCGACAATTGGGTATAGGACAAATCTCATTAACCGGGTATAGAGGAATCATAAGGCGATACTTAAGTAACGAGCGATACTCAATTGGGGACATACATTGTCCAAGTCCATCAATGAGTATGACAAGAATAAAATATTGGCTATGTGCTGATTGTAGACACTTGAAAGTCGTGTTTTGTCTAAGGGTCAAATCAAAAGCAACTTCCATCTTCTGCATGGTCTTACCAGAAAGAGAACTCGTCAAAGCGTATTGGGCTTTAGGGGGGACGGTTTTCTTGGCAGTAAGGACAGAAAGATCAAACCCAAGAATAAAAGCCTAACGATTGCCCAAAGCTCCATAAAACTCAAAGCTCATATCCACTACTCCACTGTCCCACTAAATGTGGTCTTGAAGCACCCAAGACTGGGCCCTAGAAGCAACAAAAGCAAAGAAAGATGTCTCAATAGCAGAGTATAATCCAAGCCTCCCCCCCCCCACACAAATCGAATAGGCATAGAAGCAAGCCTCCACTTAAGATCTACAAAAAAAGGCCCCCACAAACCACAATATCCTCGACTGATCTACAAAGCCCAACATCAAAATAAGCTATTGCACTCTCCCAATGTTTCAAATGACAAGTCCTTAGGCCAAAATACATATTAGCAACACTCATACAAGAAAGAAAGCATGAGAAGCTCACTTTACGGGTCCCTCAACTATGGAAAAAAATGCATCAACTCAACCGCCTTAAGATCTTTCTTCATGACAAGCTCTCTAACAAACCCCTCATCTCTACTTACTGCCTCACCTAACAACTTAACAATCATTGTCAGCCTTGCAATGTCATGTGGAAATAGTCCATCTCTAAATTTCGATCCATCATACGAAGGACAAAAGAGCTCAATTTTGCAAACATTCAACTCAAGGCCTAAACCCATACCAAACACTAGAACGATTTCAAGTTCTCTAGCCACCTCCATATACCGACCAACAATTGTACCATCATCAAGATACCAAGCAGGTAGAAGAGGCTCGTACTTGTCCCTGAGCCTATGCAGAAGCGGGTGCAAGACAAGAGAAAAGAGGAGTGGCCCCAAAGGTTCCCCTTGTTGCACACCAGTAGCCGACCAAATAAATCTATCTCCGATGTACAACCGGGTGGCACGACCATACAATAAATTATCCCATGAGGAGATAGACGGACATCTCTCTCTAACCTTCCTAAGCAAAATAGTCATGTCAACCAGGTTGAAGTCATTGGAAAAATCCACTATCAGCATAGCTAGAGAACCATCAACATAACGATCACTTAAAACTCTATTAACACTATGCAGAACAACCTCTACACCAACTCCAAACTGGAGATCTCCTGGATACTCTCTCATATCCTTACACACTCCCTTCATGGAAACTTTAGACACAAATTGTCTCCATATAGTGCGCACTGCAATGGGTCGGACCCCATTGACAAGCTTTAACAACGGCGTAAGAGGAATCAAAGCCACAAACTCAACCAAACTTAGTGGACACTGCCTCCCAACCACATATTAACCACTGAGGTAATTGCTATCAAAAGACCAGTGGCAACTGAAGAACCTTCACCACACATAGCGTCTAAGATGTGTTGTGCCCTCAAACCATCTATATTGCAAGAAGTACCTTTGGGAAATGACTTAATGTATACCAATTTAATATCAACAACGAGGGGTGATTCACGAAAGGTAGTGCAAGACTTATTGGGGGAGGTTTGTAGGGATGTTTAGCCTCAAACCCCTTCAAAGTCTCCTCACTATAAGGGGCAACTCCATAGAGGCCGTAAAATGCCCATCTGAAACCTTGTAGAAACATTGCTTGATATTAGGGTTTCTCTCTTAACCATCTCTATTGTTTGAGCCACCATCAACCATCCCAAAAGGCCTATGTTTCAAAGTGTCTAACAAGGCCTACACAAGACTCGAAACATCCCCAAATTCTCCGCATGTAGACAAGGCCTGCAAAATCCGTTGATGTTGTATCGACTTTCTACTTCCCGATCTTCTGTCTCGCCTACTCATAGGCCTAAACACTTGCAAAGTGCACCGAGGAAGTAAAAACAACATAACCCAAGAAGCTACACACTCGGGCTCAGCAACCACCTTCAAGAGAGCACCCAACAACGCTTGAGAGAAGCTAAGACGATAACTATGAGGGATGTTTTTCACAGTAGTAATAGTGATGCGCCCTTGACCCCTATGTCCCAAGACGAGGAAGACGAGGAACTTCAGGTTCGCTCCGATGGACCACTCACCCGTTCCCGTGCTAAAGCAATCGCTCAAGCTACCTGCTTCATCATTAGCCGCACTGTTGCTTGTCACGGACCCATTGGTTACAAACCGTGTCTCTACGCCACTATGACGTGAAGCTTGTCAAGCCGGCACCGTTCCGGTGCATTTTCCGCATTTTCCGTAATTTATCGTTTTATAATAATAAGTCTTTTTATTTTCGGTTTATTAATTTCCGGCACTTAATTTCCGAAACTTAATTTCCCGCATTTAAGATTAGACTTTTGGTTTCGGAATTTAATTCGGAAACTTAATTCCGAACTTAAATTCCCCAACCTTTCACATTTTTAGGCTTTTCATATTCGGAACTTAAATTCCGACTTTATTTCCGTCATTTAATTTCCGACCTTTTGTATGGCCTTCATCCACTATATAAGGGGATGCTTGGCTCATTTGTAAAGCATGTTCAATTTGATTAAGTATTGAGAAGTATTTTCCTCCTACTTACTTGAGCATCAATCCCTCTTCCAATCCTCTTAAAGTTCTTCTTTTGGATCTTCGATCCAAACTCAACCACATTCGAGGGTTCTTCAAGAACCAACTCAACCAACCCACTTCAAGGTTTGATCGATCAATCTAGATCGACTCAACCATACAACTTCCGCGCTCCATCTCTAAGCTTCCGCCAACCATTTTCAACGCATCTGCACTTCAACTAAGGAGTAGTTGAGCTTCAGCTTGATCTAGATCCAGAATATTTCCTTGACGTGTCCAAGGACGCATCAAATAGGAACACGTATAACCATCTCCAATAGATGTGCACCAAACATTATACTCCCATCTCCAACCATAACCTGGTCTCCAGCAATTGGCCTTGAGATACCCACAACCATCCTTGAGATACCCGCAATGTATATGTCATCCTCACCAAAAGAAGAAACAGAGTCATCAAGGTGACGACATTCATGACTCAGAGCATGAAGACCCATACACGGACCATACAACCACATCTTGAGAACAACCAACACCTCCACAAACGCCACAAAAACAGCCAAATCACACTCAAGGATGCCTCGAACCTCATTCTTCCGAAAGATGTTGTCTTTTCAAATGACTTACCAAGCAAGAGAAACCTCTACTTTCCTTCCTACCATCACCACACTCATGAAAAGATCTAAATGGACAATGAAGGAAGTCATTGCCCTCCGTCGTCATAAGGAATCTCAGCTCAACAAAGAAAATTTTATTTAGGACATATTAAAAAACACTTGGCTGACATCCTTCCCTATATCCCAAAACTGAAATTTCTACTCTCAATAATAAAAAAAATATCCTGCAATTGTTCCCTAACTGGCCAAAAAATTTATCGCATTTAGTACAAAATCAAAGTAAAGCTCTCAAGTATGAATGCCTAAATTTTATAACAACATAGTCTCATATCACATGTAACATCATACTTTTTTCATCTCTATTCTCAAGGTAGGGACTAGGAATGGACCAGGCAAACTCAACGCTAGATCTAGCGCGAACAGCATCGGAGAAGTTGTTGAAGTCGTTGGCGGCAGCGATGAAGTCTTCGCCATCGGAGAGCGATTTCGGCGGTCAAGTCGAGGAGTGTGTCTAGGATGTCAAGTCGGAGGGCGATATCAACGGCATCACTGGGGAGAGGAAGGAGTAGCCATGAAGAAGCTCCATCATGTTAAAGCCAACTTCTACAATCGGTCTCTCCCCGCTTATTCATCATTGTTATGCTCAATGTGCGTTTATGCTTAAACGTGTCACGAAACCCCAACAAAATATTTCCGAGAACAACAAAAATATTTTTAATCTATTACAAAGCACCTCAGCATATAGAATGACACTTTGAAATTAGAATTAAAGTAAAACAAAGAGGAAAAAAGAGATTAATTAATAATAACTAATTGTTGAGAATGATAGCTCGGTCTCCCTTTGTCCGACTCACACCACGTAATAAAAAAAATTGTCGACGCCCCATAAAAACAAATACACACTTTTCTTTCAATTGCACATGTTTTTATTTTAAGCTCACCATAAAACAAAAAGGTATTTCCTTTTTATAAAGTTTTTTATTTTATTTATTTTATTGTAGTTTTGCGCTCGGCGGAGAAGAAGCACGGATGGACAACCGTAGGATCGTAGTCCCGATGAAATGTGTATTTTGTAAACATCTTTTAAAAAACTTAAGATATTTGCTTCTAGACTATCCATTTTTTAAACAAGCTTATACTGTTATTTTTCCAAATTATGCAAACGTCATTAGCGAAATTACATGGAATAATTCCAAACCTAACATTACTATTAAATTATTAAGGGACAAATTTGACACAAATAACCTTAGAATATTATGCCTTACTTGGTGGAGTATATGATATTTTCAAAACCAAACAATTTTTAACCAACATAACTACTATAAGACTAACAAAACACTACTAGAAAAGCGCGTTCTAAGCGACGCTTTTAATAACATTTTGCGACACCATAAGGTGTCGCAAATATGATATGCGACACCTTTAAAAGGTGTCACAATTTCCGCCGTCACAATTGGCAGAAGTGTCAATTGCGACACCTTAACATGTCACAGTAAATTGAGACACCTAAAGGTGTCACACTAGTTAATAATTTTGCGACACGTATATGTGTCATGTTTTGAGACATTTGCGACACTCTTACGCGCCTCTCTTCTGCCCTTGCTTTGCTATTTTAACGCAATTATTTTCGACACCTTAAGATGTCGCAATTTACAATTAATTATAAAAAAAATAATTTAACAATACAATTCTCTCTTAAACACCACCTGTAATAATATCAAAATGACATATATATCAAAAAAGGAATGCTCCAATACACAAGATTTTCATAATGTTTCCTTCACAAACTAGTAGAAATAAAAGAAAATTTATTACATTAAGAATTCTTCCAAAATAGAGTGTTACACATAAACCTTCTTCAAACATTAGATTAGTCTACTGTTTTTATAAAATACCATGTAAAAAAGTTATACTATTCTTCAAATAAAACCTTTCCTTGAACTCTTGCTTCATGTCAAAGTCACAAATCTTTGCTTCTAGGCATTTGACTATTTGTACCACTTTGTTCTACACTCTGAAAAAACAACAACAAAGAATAAGTCTAATATTTAGAGCAATACAGTTCATGAATATCAAAGATACAGTAAGCAACCTTTATGACAGATTGTGACTGTAAAGTAGTTGGTTCTTTATGACAGTAAACTAGTTGCTAACACAAGCAACATTTATGTTCATTATTAACAACAAACTGAGAAAGGTATCTCATACTGACTACTTCAACATTATTAACAAGCTTGATTAAGAAATGTTAAAATTGCAGAATTTTAAGAACGTCCAATTCATTTGTAATGTAAGAGTGTGAGTATTCGATGAAAAGGCTTATACACATGCCTACGCTAAAACTATATATAAAAGTATGCAATAGTATAACTACTTCTATATTGTTTATGTATTTTATTAGTAAAATATATTTTAATTCATATGTACAGTTACAACAACTAACAAGAAAAGGTAATGATGCATTAAAACTCTACGCTACCTAACTAGTTACCACTTAAACCCTAACAAGTTGTTAATTGCTTTTACAATCCTACTACTGCTTATTAATAAATCAAGATAACTTATAGAGAAGTTTTTATTTAAAATTTTCATAAAAAAATCTATACCAAACTACTAGAAAACTAGTCCACCAACCTCATATATTACGTTCGAAATCGTCAACTGAACCAAATTCTTTGGTTGTTAATAATGACACAAGTAAATTGTTTTACCACTTAAACTCTACCCTCTCATATATTACCTTTAAATGACACAAGTAAATTGCAGAATTTTCTATTTACGCATGCTAAAATGTACAGCCAATTCGATTAAGAAATGTTTTCTACTGGTATTGATTAGTTTCCAACTGCACTTTAACAAATTTAAAGAAATGAGACAAACCTGAGAATTTGGCATCTCTAAGACAGATTGTGCAGCCTTCAAAAGATCGTTGGACACCTTTTCAGTATGAATTGCTTTGAGAACTTGCAATAATATCTGATTTGATTCAATAATAAGATCGAAACGCATAAAGTCCAGCCGGCTTAACCTAATTTCAACCAATGTAGAACTTCTCAAGCTGAGAAATGTGAGAAACTAGATAAAGAGGAGATCGAAACCTGTAAGCCGGTCGGAGTAACCTGCTTCGCGAAGGAAGGAGAAACTTGAGCACCGTCTTTCGTTCCCACCTCTGCGATGAAAGTTCTCAGTGGAACTTTGAAGTATAATCTCTCAGCCAAGGTTTACTTTACTTTTTAACTTTTAAGTAAAGTGATATCCTTCCCCTTTTTCTAATATCCTTTATCCTGATAATTTTTTAATAAGTTAAATAGTAAAATAGAGAGAATCGTAATTTCTATTATCCTTTTTCTAATATCCTTTATCCTTCCCCTTTTTTCTCGTTCCCACCTCATTGTAATGTAATGCTTATATTGACCGTCTCTTAGATTCAGGTAACCAACAAATAATTAATCAGTAAACGAAAACAGAAAGATGAGTGCCTTAGTAAACACCACATCAAATAATTAATTTCAGCTCCAATCCCTTCCCCTTTATCCTTCCCCTTTTTTCTAATATCCTTCATTTCTATTTTGTAGACATCGTTGATATTGTGTCATCAAATAACAAATGTGCGCACCTCCAATCCCTTCCGACTTGATATTGTGTCATCAGATGTAAATTAATTATGTACACACCACATCAAATAATTAATTCCAGCTTCAGGGTTCAGTTTAAGATTGCATTTTTCTCATGTTACAGACACAGCAAACAAGACCATAGTATTTTTTACATGAATTGGGAAGAGCCGTCTGAATTCAGGTAATCAAATCTAAGCCTAACAATGTCCAAAAATAATAGACGCAGCTGCAAAGTTGAAAATAAGATACTAATACAGATATTGACATAAAGATACATACCAAGAGAATTGCTGCATAAGTCATATATTTTGCCATGCTATCTAAAGTACAAAGAGTGGAGGGACTTCTGAAGATCACAATTTCACCTGATTACACCTCTTTTCAGTACTTGTAGAGCTTTGAATATCCTGTTAGGGTTGAAGAACTGAGACTATCTACAATAACTATAAAAAGTAACAACCAAGAGTAATGAATCACATCAGCAACAGGTTACTGCTTTCACACCTTTTAGATTTTCTTCCCAACCGCATTAGCTGACTTCATGCCAGAGTTTGTCTTGCCAGAAGAAAAGAAGTTCCGTGTGACAGTAAAAAAATGGCACACAATTGTGTAAGCATAGGTCAGAAATGGTTTATAGTGAAAGTTTCCCAATCTGCATTAGGATTTCATATTTCTTTTACATGGTGCCAGGGTGGATAGAATTCTGTTTTGTTTAGATGCTTTTATATTTGTGTAATTGTATAAGTGTAATAGTCTTTTTTACTTTTTCCTTTCGTATGTAATCTTCATATCCATAATATTTTTGAGGTTTCCTATTACTTGTCTTAATTCATGGAAGGTGTTGCATTGCAGTTAACTTTTCTATCTGAATGTCAATTGATTTTACATATTAGAATTTGAGTTGACAATGTTTAGCAGAAGCTGCAGAATCATAAGACAGTACATAGAGTAGAAACATATAACCAAGCACATAAACACACATTTGAACAAGTCTGGCTACCACTTGCTGCATTTGGTTAATAGTAAGAAAAAGAGTAAACTTCTATACAATCATTAGTCTACTGTGTAATATGAAGCATACATTTATTTTTATTCAACAGAACCTTTAATGTTCTCAAGAACCTGATTGAAAAAGATACACAAACATGCAGACACAAGACAAAAACCAAATAACACCCAGTTGTAAACAATCATACTATTTCAAATCACCAAAACAAGATTAAGAAATGCAAGGAACTCATCAAGCTGACTTTATAGCTAATTCAAATTGAGCAAGGAACTCATCAAGCCCATGATGACCGACAAGTACAAAAAGTTCCACCATCTTTAACAGAAGTGGCAAAATAGGTTCTTTATGGAGTACAATCAATAGATCCACTACCAGTCGTAAACCTTTAATCAGAGAGCCAAAAACTTTAACATGCGGAGAACCAGCAATGATAAATTTAGATGACATGTTTCATCTAAATTATGTTTGGCAACAGTTAGCTGAATATATGGATATTCAAGCTTTTATAATAGAGAGAAGGTTAAGCTGTCATAGATTTATTTGTGCAGATGATCTTTTCATTCAATCATTCTTTATATAAAGATTAACTCCATACTTTGAGTTCAGGGTATCACTCTGTCAGAATTATTATGTTAAGTATTCAAGATTTTTCAGAAAAATAATGTAGAAAGACACTCAGTTAATTCATATAGTCATTCATTCATTCTTTTTAAGAGACTAGACAACAATATATAAGACAAGAGAAGGGAAAAACAGAAACATACAGATAAGAAAAAAATCAAGCACCAAAAGTAAAACTCACCACTGAAAATAATCATAAGAGACGAGCCTTCAAAAATGCTGCTTTTACTAGCTAGTCATTGATTTCTAACATACCCCAAAGCATACCATCAGTAATATATCTAGCATGATCTAGAGAAAGAAAAAAAAGAAAGATCCCAAATCTGAACATGCAAGGAGGGCAAACAATTGACATAAAATAGAGGGATCGAGAACTGGATGCAAACTTTGTTTTAGTGACATGAAACAAATTACACTTCTAGAAGAGCATTGCCTAAATCAAACAAATCTCTAGGCTTTGTTTTGATAAAATGACACCATCCCTTTTGTAACTCATCTTCAACAAAAAATACTTGTTTGGCTTGAGATGAAAATATAAACGGGTCATCTTTCAACAATCTACCGGTATGCATCAACTTAGAGAAATTGACGCAGGCACTTCCGTCGCCATTTATTCTTAACCCCTTGTTTATGTCAACCCAATCACAGCGAAACACCACAACTTTGAAACACCCATAGTAATCCAACTCATATATGTTTGTGATCTTCCCATAATATTCTTGCCCATCTGCTTCTACCATAACTCCTGAATTTTGTGTCTTTCGAAACCGTTCTCGGTCGACAGTTTGAAATTTGTAGCCATTGATCATAAAGACTTTCACTCTCTTAGCATAGATACTTAGTCCACCAGCCAAAGCCTTTCTAGTGGTCCTTCTTCTGTATCGACATTTATATTATGCACCTACAGATTATAGAAGATTCATATGACAAATGTAAGAAACATTGTAAGTAGTAAATTGAGTAAAAACAGATTCATATGACAAACTTGACAAAGAAATAGGTAAACTAAATAACCTTATTTGGAAGCCAATCGGAAAATTCATTTATAATCCACTCATTCTGAACACTTTCATTAGCTTGAGCTCTCGGATTTTCTTGTTGCTTTTGATTTATGAATTCACTAGTTAAAAAACATAAAAGAGTTAGTTTCATTCAAATAAATATGTACACTGATTTCATTAAAAATGAAAATTTGATTTTTTCATACTGATACTTACTCTTTCAATTCGTTCATCTCAATAGAGTGTAGTAGAACATAACGATGTGCTTGTTTCAAACTTTTGTCATCAAGTCGAATATTCTTCTTCATTCCAGCCACTCTACCACCAGAGTTATATAAATAAATACTCTTGTCATCTCCGTTGTCATCATTCCTTTTGGACCTATTGAAAATTGTCTCAGCACTTTCTAAGTATCTTGAACAAAAGATGATTGTCTCCTCGAGAATAAAGCCTTCTGCTATTGATCCTTCTGGCTGACTTTTATTACTTATAAAAGACTTTAGATGGGATAAATACCTTAACAAAAAAATATTTTTTGATGATTAATAATACAATCAAGGAGTAGAAAATAAAAATATCAATAGAAGATTTATAAATTTACCTTTCGATGGGATACATCCACCTATATTGCACGGGTCCACCAAGCTTAACTTCATCCACCAGGTGTACTAGTAGGTGAACCATGATTGTAAAGAACGTTGGAGGGAACTCCTTTTCCATTTCACAAAGAGTCGAAATGAGCCTCCTTTGTACACCATCTAGTTCATCGAGATCGAGAGTCGTGGAACAAATACTTTTGAAAAAGGAAGACAAGTCTAAAAGTAGATCAATAACCGATGTAGCACTAGATGCACGTAATGCCACGGGAAGGATATCTTGCATCAAAACATGGTTGTCATGACTTTTGAGGTTCAAGAGTTTGCGCATTTTCATGTTGACAGATCGAGAAATGTTAGAACCGTATTCGTCCAGGAATTTAAGCTTTTGCAAAACTCTCAAAAATCTTTCCTTTTCTACTGATGACATAGTGTACGAAGCAGGAGGCATGAGCGGCTCTCGATTAAGACGAGGTTGAAGCCAAAGGTTCTCTTTTATTCCCAACTCTTAAAAAGCTTTTCTAACTTCTACATCATCCCTTTTTTTGTCCATATCGAGAAGAGTTCCTAACAAGATATCACACACATTTACACACATTTTTCTCTATCTGCATAACATCTAAATTATGTCTTAAAAGATTATATTCCCAATAGGGCAACTCGAAAAATATGCTCTTCTTAGTCCAAAGGGCACCATTTGAATCTATCTCATCACCGGCATCACCTCTATCATTGGATGTGTTGACATCTTGAAACTTTCTCTTTCTCTTCGACTCCTTTTTTGGTTTACCATATACATATTTGATTCTTTCTTGTTGCCTTAGAATATATGTCCCCGTTGCTGGAATGGGAGGATGGCGACGTTCTTCCGTTCTATCGAACAAGTCACCTCGAGATCGATTTGGGTCATCATCCTCTAACCATCTTCGACATCCAGGATAACAGATTTTGTTAGCAAATCTATATGAATGAGTAGAGTTCGTACATGAAGGGCAAGCATTATATCCTCTAGTACTCCAGCCAGCTAACATTGCGAGTGTAGGAAAATCATTAATAGTCCACATCAAAGAAGCTCGCATCATGAACCACTCTTTAGCATGTGAATCAAAAACACGAACCCCTTCCCACAATAAATTGAACTCATGTAATACTGGCTGGAGATATACGTCAATGTTGTTGCCAGGACTTGATTTTCCGGGAATGATCATGGAGAGGATAAATGAGGATGGCTTCATAACTAGCCACGGTGGCAAATTATAAGGAATCAATATTAGTGGCCAAGTACTGTAAGTCGTACTCATGAGACGATAAAGATTGAAGCCATCTGTAGCAAGACCTAATCTGACATTACGCGGTTCAGAAGCAAAATCAGGATATCTTACCTCAAAATCTTTCCATGCTAGTGCATCAGCAGGATGTCTTAATTTTCCATCTTTCACACGATCCTCGTGATGTCATCTCATGTCTTTTGCTGTTTTTCTAGACATGTAAATCCTTTTTAATCTTGGAATTAAAGGAAAATAACGCAAAAACTTCGCAGGCTCACCCTTCTTGACAACCTCATTATTTCCATCACCCTCTTTTCTAGTCAACTTCTTCCATCTTGGGGTTCCACAGGTTGGACAACTCTCTTTTTTCAATAGATTACCCCAATACAGAACACAATCATTTGGACATGCGTGGATTTTTTCATATCCAAGACTCAAATCATTTATCATTTTCTTTCCCTCATAATAAGACGATGAAAATTTCGTGATTTGAGGAAAGGCGTCACCAAGAAGTTTGAGCAACATATTGAACGACTCAGCACTCCAATGAGACATAACTTTGAGGTGAAACAAGTGCAATATAAATGATAATTTTGAAAAGGATTCACAACCTTCATAGAGTTCCTCATCAACAGATTCTAATAACTTTTTATACTTAGCATTTTCTTCGTCTGGCGTTTCATTCGGATCTTGACCTTCATCATCTGATTGCTCATCTGGAAGCTCTTGCACTTCGGCATCCGATTCCATAAACACATTTTGAGCATGAGAAATATTCGGACCGAAAACCGCACTTAATAATCCCCCCATAACATCTTGACCCATCATTGATTCTTGTTGACTCTCAAGAGATTCTTGATTAGTGCTTCGTATGTCATGCCCCAACATACGTGAAAGCATATCTCCTTTTCCATGATGAATCCAATTCTTGTAAGATTTGTCAAAACCTTTGAACAAGAGATGTTCTTCCACCTCATTTATGGGTAGCCACTTATCCACCATACATCTTTTGCATGGACATCGCGCTCTACCTTCGACGAGATTTTCTTTTGCCAACTCCAAAAACTTTTTAACACCATTAAGATACATTGGATGACTATTTGGCAAATCAATCCAACTTGTATCCATACATGTAAAGAATAATTATAACAACATTAAATACTAACAAGATGAATTAACCTACAATTATGCATAATATTGATGTACAGAGGGCAATATCTAAGACAAGAGTAGGAAAAACCAGAAACATGAAAGGGGGGGCAAACAATTGACATTAACTTTTTGTCCAGAGGGATTGAGCATTGGATGGAGATTTTGTTCTAATGATATGAAATAAATTACACTTCTAGAAGAGCATGCTTTGAAGTTTTTTCTTCTACCTCATATTGGAACAATCCAGCTCACAAGAAATCCATAAGATTTGGGAAGAGAGGAAGACTAAACTTATAGAAGAGAGAAAGTATGAAGAACCTTGAAGCGAACACACCCGATCTCCAGATTTGGATTGAGAGAGACGAAATTTTGACTCGTGAAGACAATACGGAAAAGGGTAACCTAATATTCAGTTTTGGGAATTTGGATTTTAATAATGCGACACCTTATAGTGTCATTGAAATAAAATAAAAAAGCGACATCCAAAGGTGTCGCTATTTGTGTCATTTGCGACACACAAATTTGTCTATATTTCTGTCATTTGCGACACTTTAAGGTGTCTATTTTTGTGTCATTTGCGACAGCTAAATGTGTCCGAGATTTGCGACTCATTAACGTGTCTCAAATACTGCCATTTGCGACACCTTTATGTGTCAGAAAATTGCGACACCTTAAGGTGTCGCAATTTAGCGAGCGTTTTGCGGATGCAAATTTTTTGCGACACATTGGCATAGTTGTAACAACCGGTGTTATTTAGAGAATTTGGGGAGCTCCAATAAATAAAGTTGTAGTTGAGAGAAATGATCGGGACATCGGATATGTCCTAGATGTGAAATAATATAAAAAGACGAAACGGATAAAAGAGTCGCTATTCCGATTCTTAGCGGTTAAGAAATGTGGCTTAGGAATGCCCATTTTACGAGATAGTTATGGATTAATTATCCCGATAATATTCTGGATTTGATATTCCAATTTGGTAAAGTTTGAAGACCGGAAATTATAACCACGTTTCAATTAAATAGCTTGGCTCCATATATATATATACATATATATATATAAATGAAATTGAAGGGGGCTGATTCAAGCCTATCTACCTTCTCTACATATACATGTGTTATACAATGCAGCAACATGCTTTTCCCTTACCAATTTACATTTCACTTTCAACTTATACAGAGGAATTGAGAT
This sequence comes from Fagopyrum homotropicum, assembly GCA_033239125.1. NCBI lineage: Eukaryota > Viridiplantae > Streptophyta > Magnoliopsida > Caryophyllales > Polygonaceae > Fagopyrum > Fagopyrum homotropicum. The sequence goes on from BSWB01000004.1 coordinate 144,224,662, forward strand.
CAAAGTTTACGACCATCTTCAACCTTTCCTGTATCATCCGTCTGTGATCCGTTTTCAAATCCGTTTGTACCATCGAGTCCCTTATCTTGTTCTCTTCATTCTGGTACAAATCTACTTTCAGTTTGTTAGCTTTTTGGTAAAGCTTCCGTTTACCGCTATCGGAGCGCCGACGGACCACCGCAAGTCGTCAAATGTAAGGTTTCATACCGTGCTCTTACTCCCCGTATCGCCAGGAGTCCGTACCTTCTTCCGGATCGTATATCGGGTTAGTAACGAATAAGTTATGAATTTATTCGTTTTCCGTATTGCGGGTTAGTATAAATTGACCTTGAGTTGGTTAAAATGGATAATTGGAATTTCCATTTATACTCGTTACATTATTCTAGTAATTATGGGATTTTATTTGGTGATGATATCATGAGTTGGATTTATGCCCTGATGTGGCTTTTAGGTTTAGCATGTTATTCGAGGTTATAGGACATATATGATCCCTATGGATCCCTTTGGGTCTAGGTGTGACCCTTTGTTTGATAAGAGATGTGACATCTCTTTATGCCTTGTCTATAGGTTGTGTTGTCCCTCTAGTGTTGAGGTGATCCAGTTGTGGTTGAGCTTTATACGAGGTTGAGGTAAGTCCGTAGGACTTACTTAGCTGCCATCCTTATATTGGGTATTTGCATGAGTGGTGTGTGTCTTATATGTTTGCTATGATAGCATGTGATGTCGTATTTACCGACCTATGTTTTATTGATTGCCCCACTGCGTGGCTGTGATAACCTTTCCCTTTCATCCCGCCGTGGAGTCTGGGAGGTTCTCTGATGTCAGGCCAGACCGGTTTACAAGAAGGGCGCAATCCACTCCCATAGGGTACACGGATTGTGTGACCGATACTAGTACGGCTGGCTAGCAGGCTCAAAGGCGAGGATGTATCGGTCCTCGTGTCACCTAGTTTCATATATACTATATCTATACGATTTGAGTGAATGACCATTATATTGAGATGAATAAATGGGTAAATGAGTGAAAGCATGCTGATATGTTTATCTTTCCCTATGTGTGATTGTGCTTATGCATTACTCTATATATGTGTATGGATAGCTAATGGTTATTACCATGTTGTAGATGCCTGTTCGCTCCAAACGGTGTGTGCAAGCTTTAAATTTATAACCCTAGCCTTAAGCTTAAAACAAGGATGCGAACCCGCAGTGTACGGGTCAATCGTAGTAAAAGCAAGGAATTCCAGGGGTCGATCACAGGGACTCGGTGAAACAAAGTCAATAACGGTAAGCTTCGTGAATACTAACCACAAGAGCAATTAACACAATCAAAGATGAATAAGAAGTCAATAAAGCAAACATGCAATTCTAGGGATTAAAGCGTCTAGTTGTGGTTCCAACTCAAGATCTAAAGATAAGCGGACAAAGCTGAGATTTTTGCAAGGGGAAGGTGTTACTAAAGTGGAGTAGATCACCGGGTAAGTCTCACTACTCACTAATCCAAAACCGTAACTCCTATTACCGGGTAAGTCTCAAGGAATCAAGATAAAGAACTATAACCTCAAACTAACACACCATCTAAGGGGATAGAATCAACCTTTACCGGGTAAGTCTCAGGCTAACTCACAAAGATGGGATGTAAGCACACTCAAACCCCAATAAAGGATAAACCTTTATTACCTAAACTTATGATCGTTGGTACACAAACTAAGGAATTACCGGGTAAGTCTCATCCTAAGCTTGCTTTGAACCAGGAAAGGTGTAATAAGAATAGGATTTGGCAAACTCTAACACTTAACTCTCAGTTTAGGATCAGACAAGCCACCTCGGTCAGCCAAATTCCACCCCGACCGAGATGTTCATCGACTGAGCGAGATGCTTAGGGTTAAGGTTAAAGACTCGAACTTTCAGGGTCCTACTGGAATCTAAGACTATTTTATCATTGTTTTTCCCACAACCTTCAGCCAATCACCCTAGAATCACACAAGGAAATTAGCCACTCATCATCATTATGAAAGTATTAAATATATGGGAAGAAGGTGAATATTTGAACAAGAAGAATTTAATGAAAAAGACTTCAATAACTGAATCAAATATCACAACAAAAGCGTTCCTTGGATAGCAATCCAACAAGACAAGACAACAAGGAAGAGAATTAAAGACAATCTTACAAAACCCTCCAAAAAGCTATAAAAGCTATGATCTTCAATCTTCCTTCAACCTTCAAAAAGGTTCTTCAAAACTCCCAACTGGAGTATGGCTGCTGCGTGCTATAAACCCTGATCGGTGTAAGCGGGATGTATGCGATATGATAGCGGATCCCCGATTTGTGGGAAATCCAACCCTTTTTATAGGAAAATAACCCTCCAAAGATAAAATATCCTAGAAAGATCTTCTCCCATAAAAATAGGTAAAATATAAGATCTTCTTCCTTCCAGGAGCCAAGCCCAAAAATATAAGATCACCTTCCAAAGATAAAAGATCTCAGCCAAGAATAAAATATTCTCGCCGCGTCCTAGGTGTTCGCTTCGGTCGAGTCGGCGTCTCTGAATCACCTCGGTCGAGATGAATCTCTGATCAACCGAGGTGAGTCATAACTGAATGTGAAATCTCTCAAAACTGGTCCAAAGTGAATCTTAATCCATGGCTATGCTTCCTGGATGGTTCCTTATGCTCCTCAATGTAGCTCTAATGACTCCATAGCTCCTTTTGTTCCTTTTTGATGCAAAACGTGCCATTTTACCTACAATTACAGCAAAACTAGGTGTAGACCTCGATTCCCCCAAAGGTAGATGAAATGGTAATATAATCACATACTACACATGCAATCATGCAGATTATTGAAGATAAAACGTCCAAACAAACCCCAAAATATAGACTATAATTCATGCTATCAAAATACCCCATACTTAGCCCTTGCTTGTCCCCAAGCAAGTTCCGCATATAGAAGACAAGATAGAATGGATTAATAGTCATAAAGATCAATGAAAAGTCTTTCAAAAACATTTTTATGGTGTGTTACAATCATAGATCACTCTAGGAGAATACTTCATGGAATTTAAAATCCAAATATGATCAAAACATTTTATAAATATAGGAAAGTTGTTCATCTTTGCATAAAATCATAGAATGCATAATAAGTCATAATTATCAAAATTAATCATGTATAATCCAGTTTAAACCACTAAGTCAATCAACAAGCTCAAGGTCTCAAGGGCTTCCCAAAAGAAAAGGTCAAGAAACGTGTAGGGTAGGGATGTATGTAAGGTAATGTGGTGCTAGAATCCGGGAAAAGGATGAACTTCACTTCCACTTTGACTTGCAACATCTTCCACCAATAAACTTTGCTTATTTCACACTTTTTCTTTTTTTTTTACTTTACTTTTTGGGATGCATGGACAGAGGTGCACCATAAAAAAGCCTAGGAGATCCGCAATCATCAATTTCTTGAGATGCATCAAACCCTTGATGCACATACCATGACCCGTTAGGAATATCGCTCAATCCGACTTTGGCAAGACACAAACACCCGGCTATGTGAATGGTGCCGAGTTACTCATCTTCATGATTGACTTCCCCAAACCTAAAATTACTTTCTAGCACTTTCACTTCCAGTCACTTCTCATCTTTACTTCACTTGCTTTCACCACTTCGCTTGCTTCCAAATTCCCGGATAGGTAAAGGGAGGCAAAATGTATATGAGGGGCTAAGCATGATCAAGAAGAAGAAGAAGAAGAGAATGAATTGCCTTGGTCTTTCCAGGAAGAAAGTGAGAGAACTCATAACGTGGTGTCAAACTTCAAATTCAACATAATTTGGATAAAAACAAAGTATTAAACATGCCAATAATTTCAAACAAAGCATTTAGCAACTTAAACATATTATAAAACCCTTCAAACACATAAAGAATTTAAAACCAGTCAGTAAACAAGATCTTCACTGAGATCATATCCAGATAAGTAACACAAAAATCGTTTTCGAAAACTCTCAGTTAACCCACTTCGGTCGAGGTGTTCTTGGGTCAACCGAGGTGAAAGCCTCGTTTGGCCAAGACTGACTCGGTCGAGGTCAAAAAATTTTTTTTTTTTTAAAACCATTTTTTTTCAGTTTCGACGTTTTTCTCAATCAAATAACCTGTAAATATGCATGCAATCTCAGATAAACATATAAATGCAGAAGTGAAGCATAAACATGAAATATCCGATAAAGTAATCATCGAAGTCATCGAATAAATACATCAAATAGTCATCAAATAAGTACATCGAATACCCCATACTTGGGACACATTATCCCAGTGGGTCAATATAAGTCTAGAAATAAGAGTACTCACCGGATAAATAGCTGAACTGCATAAAAATATAATAAAGAAAGTCCTGCAGCTCATCAATAGTCGTGATCCGGTGGTGGTGGTGGTGGTGGCACGTATGGATACTGAGTCGGGTCGAACGGGTAACCCATGACGTGCTCGAACTGAAGCTGGGCCATAATATGCTGATAATGCTGCCTCTCCTGCATCTCGCGGATATTCAGCGACAATGCAGCATATGAATCAATAACCTGATCCGTCAGGTCATCGATCCGTCTGTGGGCAGCTGGATCTCTCAATCCGCGCCTCCTGCGTCTAGCAGGCCTAACTAGAGAAGTCTCAGCTGGTGCAGGCTCAATCTCATCATCATCATCCAGATCTATGATCGGCGGTGCGCTCGTCCCTGCAGTATTTGTCCCAGTATCCATCGGGACTCCACCATCTCTCTCATCCACTGTATCCTCGTCATCATCAGCCTCCTCCTCCTCATCCTCAGTTGGGGCAGCTGCTGCCTCCCTATGATCCTCCATCAGTGGAGCCCAGGTGGTCTGCCAATAATGCGGATCGTAAACGGTGAACTGGGCAGACCACCTGATGCCCTGTGGCGCAGTCAACTCCCACGGCATAGCAACATATGGAGTGGTCAGACCTCGGGGAACTAGAATCCTCCGAGTGATCATCTCCTGCAATCCAAGCGGCTTCGGAGCCGCCACCATCGTACACGCACTGAGGTCCATGCCATGATAAGCAGCTATGTGGGTAACAAGACCTCCGCAGCAGATGTCTCCCTTTGCCTTGGCCTTGATCTTGTGCAGGTCCTCTGCCAAGATCAAGCCAAAGTCTGGGAAACCCCCCGTAACCATACAATATAGACTGAAAAGCTCGCCCTGTCGGATCTTCTGGGGCGTCTCAGTACGCGCCAGAAGTGTCTCGCTGAATATCCTATGGGCTAACCTAAAGGCTAGGTGGAAGATGACCTTCTCCCTGGAATCTCCGGGGCGCCATCTATCTGCATGCTCAGTAATATGGGCAATCTGCCCCCAGAACTCCCTAGCTACAGATCGGGAAGGGAAGTCAGTGGCGGTGGGCTCAGAAAAGCCGAAAATCTCTCTCCAAATCTCGAGCGGCACTAAGAAGTTCCGGTTCATCAACCGGTACTTCACGTACTGCTCTATGGGATGGTAGGAAAAGGAGCTAACGAACTCTAGGGTCGGCTCCAAGTAGGCTGGGGCTCGGATGTCAGTAAACTGATCCAGCCCAACTGTGGTAAGCATCCTCCTAAGGTCTCCATCTACCCCTAGGCAATCAAAAGCTGACACATCCAGAAAACGTGGTGCAATTACTGGACGGCTAGCTATACGCTCATAATCTACCCGGCATCTCTCGTGGATCACCGGGCGGTAAGGTCGGGAAGAAGAGGAAGGAGGGGAAGGTGAGGATCTATCTCTGAGGGCAAGGCGACGTTCGGAACTCATTTTCTCAGCTACTGTCAGATCACCTCGGTCACTGACAACACTCAGGAATCACCTCGGTCGAGATGCAGTTCGACTGGACCGAGGCGTAACAGTTTGCGAATCAAATCTCAGAAATCCAGTTCTTTTCCCCCAAAAATCACTACAATTGCTTCCTATGGGGTACTTAAGCCTTTTCTCAGCAAATTCAGGGGCAACCAAAGCCCAAATCGAAACAAATGAACGAGTTAGGGTTTCAACTGTTTTTACCTCGTTTCGGTCGATTCGTTCGATTTCTTCACAGATCTGTACTTGCAAATGGATCCTCTATCCTTCAATCGCAGTTTGGAAGCGAAAATCTTCAAAAACGAGCAAGATTTGAGGAAGCGAGGTGAGAAGGCGCTGCGGTCGAGTCGAAGAGGGTAAAAAGTGAAAAATAAATTTTTCCCCCTTTTATACTGTTACTGGAACTGCTGTCACCTCGGTCGAGATGGTCTCGACTGGACCGAGGTGGTACGGACCGAGGTGGTTCTGCAAAAACCCTAGTCGCCTCGGTTGCTCAAGAATTAACTCGGTCGAGGTGGCCTCAACTGGACCGAGGTGTCTCAGTCAAACTTCGTCTTCTCGAATTCTCGAACTTTTGTACTTCCAGTTATGCTCCTTCCTTAGAGGTCTCCTGTTATCTGTCTAGGACGCCAAAAACAAACAAAACAAAGCAAAAGCAAACTATCTAAGCTAGACTAGAAAACGGGAAAAGAAAGCAATACCTTGGGTTGCCTCCCAAGAAGCGCTTGGTTTAAGGTCGCTAGCTGGACCATAGTGCGTCTCAAATGAGGTATATTGGTGCAACCTCCTCAACCGGAGTCTCCGGTTGGTACTTCTTAAGTCTATGACCATTGACCTTGAAGCTTCCGCTAGTTTCGCCCCATATCTCAACTGCGCCATGAGGAAAAACGTGTTTCACAACATAAGGTCCGGTCCATCTAGATTTCAACTTACCTGGAAAAAGGCGGAGGCGGGAGTTGAAGAGTAGAACTAAGTCTCCTTCGTTAAGCTCCTTTGGGATGATACGCTTGTCATGCCATCTCTTCGTCCTTTCCTTGTAGATTTTGGCATTCTCATAAGCGTTCAAACGCAGCTCCTCCAGCTCGTTGAGTTCCAACAGTCGCTTCTCGCCGGCCTCTTTGATGTCGAAATTCAACCATTTGATTGCCTAATATGCTTTGTGTTCCAATTCGACGGGCAAATGGCAAGACTTCCCATATACCAAATTATAAGGGGTGGTACCTATGGGAGTCTTAAATGCGGTCCTGTACGCCCAAAGAGCATCGTCCAATTTCATGGACCAATCCTTCCTCGTTCTAGAGACGGTCTTCTCCAAGATTGCTTTAATTTCTCTATTCGAGATCTCGACCTGTCCACTAGTTTGAGGGTGATAAGCAGTTGATACCTTGTGGGTCACCCCATACTTCGATAGAAGTGCCTTGAACTTCCGGTTGATGAAATGCGTTCCTCCATCGCTGATGATGATGCGCGGAGTTCCAAACCGTGGAAAGATGGTTCTGTTCAAGAACTTTACAACCACCTTGGCATCGTTAGTGGGAGAAGCAATGACTTCAACCCATCTAGAGACGTAATCAACCGCAAGAAGGATATAGAGGTTTCCTCCGGAGGATGGGAAAGGTCCCATGAAGTCAATCCCCCATACATCAAAGATTTCCACCTCTTGGATGTTATTGAGTGGCATTTCGTTCCTCCTTGATAGATTTCCTGTTCTTTGGCATGCATCACAAGAGACTACAAAAGCTTGTACATCCTTAAATAATGTAGGCCAAAAAAAACCGGAACGCAATACCTTAGCGCATGTTTTATCGGTGCTAGCATGTCCTCCACAAGGAAGTGAATGGCAATGCCTTATGACGCAATTAACTTCATCTTCAGGAATGCATCTTCGAAGCATCCCATCCGGTCCGCGCTTGAATAGCAGCGGCTCATCCCAGTAATAATGTCGTACTTCCTTGAAGAATCTCTTCTTTTGAGAGTACGTCAATCTGGGCGGTGTTTCCCGGCAAACAAGATAATTCACAATATCAGCATACCAAGGTCCGTTTTTATCAGAAAGTTGGTGGATGGAATGTTCCACCAACTGAGGATGAATGTCAGAGAAGTGAGTAAGAAGATTATTATTCTCAGTAGTCTCAGTTGACATCATCTCGCCATCGACCTCGGTCGAGGCGCAGAGGCGTTGAGCGAGATGTTCTTCAGTCGCCTCGCTCAGTCCAGGAAGTGCCTCGGTCGAGGTGCTGCAACTGGAACCGAAATTGGAGATCTTCGTCTCCTGGATTAGCTTCTCAGTGTTTGCTCCTGGATCCTCTTCTAGTGCCTTTAAGCTCCGTATATCTGCATCACAAGAAGCATCTATACCTTCCTCCATTAAACTAAAACTTATAACTCTTTCGAGTGGATCGTTAATAAGGATAGAGCTCACTAATTCTCTTGATTCTTCTTCATCGTAGATGTTGAAGATATCATCGGTTAGCTGCTCCCCTTTCATGGCTGCAAGTAGTGCGAACTCCACCTCATCGCCACCAATGTTGAATTTCAACTTGGCGTTCTTGCAATCCACATTGCAACCCGACGTTGCTAGAAATGGCCTCCCGAGAATAATAGGAACAGGATAATCTGCGGGAATGTCAAGTACAACAAAATCTATAGGTAGATAGAAGTTACCTAACTTGACCGGAACGTCCTCCAAGATGCCCACCGGATGGGTGATGGAGCGATCCGCCATATAAAGTCGAATCTTGACCGGCTTGGGCTCTCCAAGTCCGATCTTCATACATAGCTCCAGCGGGATGATGCTCACGCTGGCTCCTAGATCACAAAGGGCTTCACAAGTGACATCCCCAACTTGAATGGGAATGCTAAATGAGCCGGAATCTCTTAATTTAGGTGGCATCTTCTCCTTCATGATCTTAATAAGCTCCGAGGATTTAGATGTCATCCTAATTTCACCAAAGTCTTTCAATTTCCTTTTCCTTGATAGGATCTCCTTTAAGAACTTCCCATAGGCGGGCATTCCTAGAATAGCATCAAGGAAAGGAATGTTAATATGCAGCTTATTCATCAAGTCAAGGAACTTACCAAAATGCTTGTCTAGATGTGCTTTGGCCCTTGACTGGGGGAATGGAAGCGGTGGTTTGTATGCAGGAGGTGGAATATAAGTTTCAGTTTTCCCCTCCGCTTTCTGTTGCTCCGCCTCGGGTGCTATCTCGGTCGAGGTGTTCTTCGACTGGATCTGGACCGAGGTGGTCTGCGTCAAACGAGGTACTGGATCTGCAGTTTTGAGTCCACTCCTCGTCGTTATGGCCATGCATTGGCCCTTAGGGTTGCTTTCCGTCTTTGCTGGAAGCTTCCCTGGATCTCTTGGCGTTTCATTCGCCCTACTTGCAAGTTGTTGTTCGAAGGACTTTTGGGCCCTCGAAAACGAAGTCATAGAAGTCTCCATAGCGCTAAGCTTGATCAAGATAGCCTCTAGAACTGTGTCTTTCTCTTCCGGCTGAGACGAACTTGATCCTTGCCCCTGGCTCTTTAATGGAGTAGAAGAAGAAGAAGGGGAAGAGAGGAAAGGGTTAGAGGAATTATTAGAGTTGGAGTTAGAATAATTGTTACCAGGATTCTGGTTGTTTTGATTGTTCGTCCTCCAATTGTTGCTATTGGACCCTCTATTGTTGTTGTTGTAGTTGTTATTCCGGGAACCGTTGTTGTTGTTACGGTATCCATTGTTGTTGTTCCTTTGTCCTTGCTCTTCCTTCTTGGTTTGAGTAACCAAGAGTTCCTTCAATTGCTTCACGTCATTCTTCAAAGACGTGAGTTGATTGTTGTTGGATTGAGTCTCTTGAAAGTTGACTCTTTTAACTCCACCTTCAGCTCCTTGGTGGGTATATTTCTCCATGTGCAAGGCTTGCTTCTCAATGAAGTCCCAAGCCTCGTCAATCGCCATGTCCATGAAGGTACCGGCGGAGAGTAGTTGGAGATTGATTGGGTGCTTCCGTCCAGTCCTTTGAAGTGGATCTCCAACAACTCGATTTTTGGAATCCCATGATGTGGGCAATCCAAAAGGATGTCCTTGAACCGCTCCCATGACTTGGACAAGCTCTCCTTGTCCTTCATAATGAAAGCATTGATCTTCCCTCTCATTTCAGCTGTCTTTGAGGGGGGAAAGAATTTGGTCAAGAATTCCGTTGTCATCTCCTCCCATGTGCTGATTTTTCCTGGAGGAAGAGATTGATACCAAGTAAGAGCTCTATCTTTTAAAGAAAAGTAAAAAGGTCTTAGCTTGTAGTTGTTATTTTCAATTCTGGAAGGTCGCAAGGTTTCCATCAAGATCTCGTAGTTTTGAAGATGTTGATGTGGTGATTCCTTCTCCATCCCTCCGAATTGGCATTGGCGAATCATGGATAGAACTTGCGGTCGAAGTTCGTAGTCATGGTCCGCTGGATCTCCTAGATTGACTCCTGGACGCCTCAGTTGTTGATTAGGGTCCATCCTTTGACCTAGGGTTTGTGGGATTCCTGCAAGAAGAACATCTCGGACTGGCATCCGAGGTGGATGTATCTTGGCCGGGGCGTCTGGTACTGGGATCTGCCTCGGTCGAGGGTCAGCAACTGGAACCTGCCTCGGTCCAACATCGGGAACTGGATTGTGTTCGCCCCTAGAGGTGTGTGCAAATAAGTTTTAAATTTATAAAACTAGAATCAAGCAGCGAACCCGCAGTGTACGGATCGACGTAGCTAAGCAAGAATTCCAGAGTATCGAACACAGGGATTTGGGTGGGAACGAACTCGATTGCAGGTTATCAAGCAAGTAAATATGAGAGTTTTGCAAATATTGGGAAAACAACAATCCTAAAGATCCAAGTATCCAGCTGTGGCAATCGATTCAAGATATACTTAATGATGTAAAGACAGAGTTGAGATATGCGAATGTATACTAATGTAAGGTAATCGTACGGTGAAGTTCCAAAAACCTTATATAACTCACCTACAAGGCACTCTCTATACAGGTTGTTGAGGCTCAATATAGAAAGATTCTAAAGGTGAGAATTAGTGTCAAATACCCAAACTTGTAACCCAAGGATCAAGACTAACTTAACCGATTGAGGTTGTGACACTCACAATCGAGGTAGAGGTTGTTGAGGCTTCACTACCACCTAAAAAAGACAAGTCTAAACTAAGTTAAAGCAAATCTTTAACTTTGGATTAAAGTAAAAGCAGGCTCGTGGACTTAAAGGAAATCACGGTTAGTTCTTGAGGTTCCACGGCCGTGGACTCAAGAACAGGCCGTAATTTAGGGTTGTCGGCGATTCTCTCTAACTCTCAGGGTCTAATCTGTTTGCGATCGATCTATCATCATCTAAGCCACAACTATCAACCCTTCACCTTAGAATTGTTAAGGGTTTTTAGCCAATAACAGTCATGTTGATATCAATTCAAGAATTAAAAGATAAAAAGATGAAAACTTTCAAGAACTTTCAATAATCTTCAAATCAATCTCAAAGTCACAATCAAGAACGAATGTTGTCAAAAGATTCACAATAAAGTAAACAATCACAACCTTAGGAAAGAAGGGAAAACGGGATGTCAATCCGTTTTCCGAATCAAACCTAAACAAGAAGAGAGATCTTCTTGCAAAATCTTCCGAAAACTTCGATCCTCCGCCAATACGGAGATCTCAACAGCAATCTCCACCAAAAGTGCGAGATTAGGGCAATTCCCAAACACGAACTTCAATCTCCCCCGAGATGTCAATGCTTCCAAGCAAGGGCTAAACGAGGTGTAGCCGGCCTATGCGTCGATAAAACGTGGATTGCCCAAAATTCCTCCTAAGCGAAGATGACGGAATCTTGCTTCGTCCGTCTTTTTATAGTGCAGGGCAAAATGTCGGCCCGGCCCAATCTTTAAAAGATCGTGGCTTCAAAGTGTGGCGAAAAGATTCGCCAAGATCACGGTCGTGGAAGTGTTCCACGACCGTAATTTAGAGCGTGGATATAAATACGGTTTGCACCATATGTTCCATGGCCGTAATATCCTCTGGAATGAACTTCAATTTCTGACTCCAAATCCACGGTCGTGGAATTGAACGTGGAACGTGATACGGTCGTATTTTAGAGCGTGGTTTAGGGCAAGAACGTAATTCTTCCCTAGCCTCGTGCATTCCTCAAGCTAAAACTCCAATTTGCTTCCTAAGAATGTCCTCAATCCTTGGACATATCAAATCAACTCTCCTTTGTTCGATTCCGTTCGGAAATAGCTCCAAATCACCTATAATCAACATAGAACTAGTGTAGACATCCATATCGACAATATAGGTAATACTAGCTCACATATGCACAAAGTTCAATCAAAGACTATCAATATGAATCAAATACGTTTAGAAAACGTGCCTAAAATATCACAATATTTCATGCTAACAGATTGTCCCTCGGTCGAAGTAGAATCTGGTCTCGTATGACGGCCATTTCTGCTTCGATTGCTTCAGTTTTGGTGCAAGTTTCTTCCTTCTCTCGCCTTAGTTCTTCCTTGCTGAGGCGTAGCAGCTCTAATGCCTCTTTCAATTCGGCCTCAAGATCGCGGTTGTCTTGTTGGGCCATCTTCGCTTCTCTTAAGCGTCGCTTGTACGTCTTTTCTGGTTCGGGTTCGTAAGGAACGATTTCCTTCCCAATGCGGGTTCTTCGCATATACCTAAGAAAGAACCTGCAAAAGTCACTCAAGTAGAGTGGTTAGATGACACGGGGGCAAGTGCCCCAAGAGCAAACCGTACCGGCTCGGTCTAGACCAAGTCCCCGGCAACGGCGCCAAAAACTTGTTCGCTCCAAACGGTGTGTACAAGCTTTAAATTTATAACCCTAGACTTAAGCTTAAAACAAGGATGCGAACCCGCAGTGTACGGGTCAATCGTAGTAAAAGCAAGGAATTCCAGGGGTCGATCACAGGGACTCGGTGAAACAAAGTCAATAACGGTAAGCTTCGTGAATACTAACCACAAGAGCAAATTAACACAATCAAAGATGAATAAGAAGTCAATAAAGCAAACATGCAATTCTAGGGATTAAAGCGTCTAGTTGTGGTTCCAACTCAAGATCTAAAGATAAGCGGACAAAGCTGAGATTTTTGCAAGGGGAAGGTGTTACTAAAGTGGAGTAGATCACCGGGTAAGTCTCACTACTCACTAATCCAAAACCGTAACTCCTATTACCGGGTAAGTCTCAAGGAATCAAGATAAAGAACTATAACCTCAAACTAAGACACCATCTAAGGGGATAGAATCAACCTTTACCGGGTAAGTCTCAGGCTAACTCACAAAGATGGGATGGAAGCACACTCAAACCCCAATAAAGGATAAACCTTTATTACCTACACTTATGATCGTTGGTACACAAACTAAGGAATTACCGGGTAAGTCTCATCCTAAGCTTGCTTTGAACCAGGAAAGGTGTAATAAGAATAGGATTTGGCAAACTCTAACACTTAACTCTCAGTTTAGGATCAGACAAGCCACCTCGGTCAGCCAAATTCCACCCCGGCCGAGATGTTCATCGACTGAGCGAGATGCTTAGGGTTAAGGTTAAAGACTCGAACTTTCAGGATCCTACTGGAATCTAAGACTATTCTATCATTGTTTTTCCCACAACCTTCAGCCAATCACCCTAGAATCACACAAGGAAATTAGCCACTCATCATCATTATGAAAGTATTAAATATATGGGAAGAAGGTGAATATTTGAACAAGAAGAATTTAATGAAAAAGACTTCAATAACTGAATCAAATATCACAACAAAAGCGTTCCTTGGATAGCAATCCAACAAGACAAGACAACAAGGAAGGGAATTAAAGACAATCTTACAAAACCCTCCAAAAAGCTATAAAAGCTATGATCTTCAATCTTCCTTCAACCTTCAAAAAGGTTCTTCAAAACTCCCAACTGGAGTATGGCTGCTGCGTGCTATAAACCCTGATCGGTGTAAGCGGGATGTATGCGATATGATAGTGGATCCCCGATTTGTGGGAAATCCAACCCTTTTTATAGGAAAATAACCCTCCAAAGATAAAATATCCTAGAAAGATCTTTTCCCATAAAAATAGGTAAAATATAAGATCTTCTTCCTTCCAGGAGCCAAGCCCAAAAATATAAGATCACCTTCCAAAGATAAAAGATCTCAGCCAAGAATAAAATATTCTCGCCGCGTCCTAGGTGTTCGCTTCGGTCGAGTCGGCGTCTCTGAATCACCTCGGTCGAGATGAATCTCTGATCAACCGAGGTGAGTCATAACTGAATGTGAAATCTCTCAAAACTGGTCCAAAGTGAATCTTAATCCATGGCTATGCTTCCTGGATGGTTCCTTATGCTCCTCAATGTAGCTCCAATGACTCCATAGCTCCTTTTGTTCCTTTTTGATGCAAAACGTGCCATTTTACCTACAATTACAGCAAAACTAGGTGTAGACCTCGATTCCCGCAAAGGTAGATGAAATGGTAATAAAATCACATACTACACATGCAATCATGAAGATTATTGAAGATAAAACGTCCAAACAAACCCCAAAATATAGACTATAATTCATGTTATTAATGCCCTACAGGATAGGCATGTTGCTGGGTGATCTAGCATGGTGGCAGGCCGAGGACGTCTCGTACATAGGTTGTTGTGGGCTTTTGGGTTTGTTTATCTTTTCCCTCTTGTGTGAGGTTGGTCTTTTGTTACCTCCTGTGTGAGGTGTGATGTTGTACTCGGCTATGTGGTCTTACCTTTTGGGATGTACAGTTTTATACAGTTTTATGTATTTGTTTTCATATCTGTCAATGTCATGTTGTAAGGTCCAGTGAACTTGTTGTCAGGCTAGGGTTAGGATCCATTGTGAGATCCTAGCCCAATGTGGCATCCCGAGTCCCGCGGATTCGGGGTATTACAGAGTTGGTATCAGAGCCCAAGTTGACAACAATGGCACTTGCTACCTGCAATGAGGTCTGATAGGTAAAATAAACAGAACCCGACGGGGGTCTGACTTTTTCAAAAGGTTTTGGTTTTAAATGTGGTTTTGGGTTAGATGTACGAGAAGTCGCCACTCCTGCTATGGATCTCTGCAGTATAGATATGATATGTATATATGTATGATGGATTATGTATGTGTTGTGTGGAGTATATATATATCTATACCTATGGCCTACATAGAGCCTTATAAGTTAGGTGTGCATACCCCGCAGATGGCTCGGACTAGAGCTCCTGCCGCTGTACGCAGAGGTAGAGGTAGGCCACCCCGTCCTCCGGGTGTGGTAGGTGAGGGACTAGTTCCCGCTGCTGACCCACCAGTGGTGGAGGAGATACATGAGGAGGTTGTAGAGAGCGTCGTCCCAGAGACGAGGAGCAGTGTATTTGTGAGACATCATTCACATCGAGCTCAGTCTGATGACGCTGACCGTGTCTTCATGGGAGGACCGGAGTTCAGACAGTACCTCCGACGTTTTGAGGAGGATATTAGGACTGGCAGGCGAGCCCCGGATTTACCAGTACCTGAGGGGTCTTCTGAGAGATCCCAAGGAGCAACCCGGGTACCAGCTGCACCTGCACGTGTGGTGGATCCAGTTCGAGCCCCAGTGGAGACCAGAGGGCCTCAACCAGATGCCTGGTTGAAGGCATTTCACCAACAGGGAGTGCCACACTTCTCAGGAGAGATAGGGTTAGAGACTGAGGTGTGGATTGGGCATGTAGACTCAGCCTTGGAGTCTATTAGATGTCCTGAGGACAGACGGATAGAGCTAGTTCAGTCTCTATTCCGTGACCTGGCACACTAGTGGTGGAGGACTATCCGGACTAGAGCTACCAGTTATGACCACATTAGACGCATGATTAGAGAGCAGTTCTGCCCTGCCTCACTGAGGAGGGAGAAGCTACAGGATTTTGTGGAGGCCGGCTTTGAGGATGTGCCTATTACTGATGCCATCCGCCGTTTTCAGACCGAGTTAGCTTTGTTGGGTCCACCTGCACCTTCTGAGGACCAACATGTGTATTTGTTCTCTCGTCGTCTGAGAGAGAGCACCCGTTCATACATGGCGGAATTCCATTGTGAGTCCCTAGCTGATTACCAGGACCGGGCTTCAGCTTTTGAGCGAGAGCAAGCCAGTCAGAGAAGAGCTTCTCAGACGGGGCGGTCTGAGAAGAGGCAGCGCACTGGGCAGACCAGTGGAGCTGGAGGATCATCTGGATTTAGACGAGATCAGAGGCGCCAAAGTTACCCCTCATCTGCACAGACTACAGATAAGGGACGTCAGTGTTACAACTGTGGAGACCCTGGCCATCTGAAGCCAGCTTGTCCCAGACTAGTTGTGACTTGTTTTACCTGTGGCCGACAGGGACATCGAGCTGCCTTTTGTAGGCAGGGAGGAGTAGCATCCCAGCAGGGTTCTTCCCTTGCTAGTGTAGTAGGGGGTGGTCAGAGGACACCTCAGCAGCAGATACAGGGACAGTAGAGGGTCCCAGAGCGTTCATCTACTCAGGGTTCCGCTCCAGGACCGAGTAGAGGTAGAGGTAGAGATGTTGGCACCAGTGATGCCAGAGGACCCCGAGGGCGAGCTTTTGAGTTGAGGAGTGCAGAGGATCCACCTGCACTGGCTGCTACAGGTACCATTTTACTTCATGGTTTACCTGTTAGAGTTTTGTTTGATACTGGTGCCACGCATTCCTTATTTCTGATACTTGTGTTGAGCGTCTGAGTTTAGCTACCATAGAGGGGATACCCTTTACTATATGGTTACCTGATGGTAGTCGGGTCAGAGGTACCCGTGAGATACGTAGTTGTCCCCTTCGATTAGGGACTCGTGTTTTACTTGTTGACTTCTTAGTCATGCCATTGATGCATGAAGAAGTCATATTAGGTATGGACTGGATGCGTAGACACCATGCAGTTTTGGATGTGGGTAGACGGACTGTTACAGTCTCTACCGAGGTTGGTCAGATTGAGGTCTTCCGGGGTTGGGACCTTGGGAAGACAGGTTCGGTTATTAGTGCCGTACGGGCAGCTAGGTTGATTGCACAGGGATGTGATGCCTTCTGGTGCTACGCCATGAAGGATGGAGAGAGTCCAGCTCTAGAGGATATTCCAGTAGTTTGCGAGTTTACAGATGTGTTTGTTGAGCCGTCGAGTTTGCCGCCTCAGCGGAGTGTGGACTTCAGCATAGAGTTAGAGCCTGGCACGCAACCCATCTCGAAGGCCCCATACCGTATGGCACCTGTCGAGATGTTGGAGCTGAAGAAGCAACTCGAGGAGTTGGCTGAGAAGGGCTTCATACGCCCTAGTGTTTCACCATGGGGTGCACCTGTCCTCTTCGTGCGGAAGAAGGACGGATCTCTGAGGTTATGCATAGATTACAGAGAGTTGAACAAGGTGACCGTCAAGAACAGGTATCCATTGCCTCGTATTGACGATCTACTTGATCAGCTTCAGGGAGCTACAGTTTTCTCCCGGATTGATTTGCGCTCAGGATATCACCAGTTGAGGGTGAGAGAGCAAGACGTACACAAGACGGCATTTCGTACCCGTTATGGACACTACGAGTTTGTAGTGATGCCATTTGGGCTGACGAATACCCCAGCAGTCTTTATGGAGTTGATGAACAGTATATTCATCGACTTCCTTGATCAGTTTGTGGTGGTCTTTATTGATGATATTTTAGTGTACTCTCGTAGTAGAGAGGAGCATACCGGTCATCTGAGGACGGTTTTGCAGATTTTGAGGGATAGAGAGTTGTATGCTAAGCTCTCTAAGTGTGAGTTTTGGATGTCTGAGGTTGCTTTCCTTGGGCACATCGTCTCCGCCGATGGGGTTATGGTTGACCCGGCGAAGATCGAGTCTGTTGCTGCATGGACGACACCGACTAACGTCAAGGAAGTGCGTAGCTTTCTTGGCCTAGCCGGTTACTATAGACGCTTTGTGGAGGGTTTTTTGTGATTGCCCGTCCACTGACGAGTCTTCTGAGGAAGACTACCAGGTTTGCATGGACCGACCAGTGTGCTCAGAGCTTTGAGGAGTTGAAGAGGCGTTTGACTTCTGCTCCTGTCCTGGCACAGCCAAAGGGATATGATGATTTTGTGGTCTACAGTGATGCATCCAAGCTAGGCTTGGGATGTGTGTTGATGCAGAGAGGTAGAGTGATTACATATGCGTCTCGACAGTTGAAGACGTATGAGGGGAACTACCCGACTCATGATTTGGAGTTAGCAGCGGTAGTGCGTGCTTTGAAGATCTGGAGACATTACTTGTATGGTGCTACATGCCAGATCTTCACAGACCATAAGAGTCTGAAGTATATTTTCACGCAGCGGGAGTTGAACAACCGCCAACGTCGATGGCTTGAGTTGATCAAGGACTTTGACCTTGAGATTTTGTATCATCCTAGAAAGGCGAACGTGGTTGCTGACGCCTTGAGTAGGAAGACGCCTCGAGAGAAAGCGATTGCGAGATTAACTGTACAACCTCAACTTCAGAGGGATCTAGCTTGGCTAGAGATGGACATCCAGTTTCTTGATGAGGATGCCTAGTTGTATGCCTTAGAGGTTTTACCTGGTCTGTTGGATGAGATCCAACAGAAGCAGGGGACCTGCCCGACCTTGATGAGGATTAGAGAGAGGATGTCTCGTGGAGAAGCACCACAGTTTTCCATTGGAGCTGATGGAGTGATGAGGCGACATGATCGCATTTGTGTTCCTGCTGATGCAGAGTTGAGACAGAGGATCTTACAGGAGGCTCACAGTACACCTTACTCTGTACATCCAGGTACAAGTAAGATGTACCATGATGTGAGACATTCATATTGGTGGGGAGGGCTGAAGCCCGATGTAGCTAGATTTGTGGCTCAGTGTGCGACCTGTCAGCATGTCAAGATAGAGCATTGTAGACCTGGAGGTGAGCTCCATCCACTACCAGTACCGCAGTGGAAGTGGGAGGACGTCTCCATGGACTTTGTGACGGGACTGAGACCTAGTAGGAGTTTTGATGCCATTTGGGTTGTTGTTGATAGACTGACGAAGACGGCACGTTTCATTCCTATTAGAGAGACGTGGCCTGTGAGTAGATTAGCTGAGGAGTACACTAGACAGATAGTGAGACTCCATGGGGTACCGAGGACGATCGTCTCTGATCGAGATGGGCGATTCACCTAGAGGTTCTGGCAGCAGATTCAGACTGCTTTGGGAACGAGTCTGCACTTCACGACTGCGTTTCACCCCCAGACTGATGGACAGTCAGAGAGGACTATCCAGACTTTGGAGGATATGCTGCGAGCTTGTGTGTTGGATTGGGGACAGGGATGGTCTGACTACCTCCCGCTTATTGAGTTCTCATACAACAACAACTGGCATGCATCTATTGGGATGGCTCCCTATGAGGCACTGTATGGACGTAGGTGCCGTACACCTTTATGTTGGGATGAGCCTAGCAATGTCAGCGGGATAGCGCCAGAGCAGATTCATGATGACATGGCTCGGATAGCACTGATTAGAGAGAGGATGATGGCGGCACAGAGTCGCCAGAAGTCATATGCAGACAAGAGGCGTCGGCCTCTAGAGTTCAGAGTAGGAGCTCATGTTTGGTTGAGAGTATCCCCGACGCGTGGCGTCATATGTTTTGGCATAAAGGGGAAGTTGAGTCCCCGATATGTCGGTCCTTTTGAGATTCTGGACAGAGTTGGGAGAGCAGCCTACAAACTAGCTTTGCCTCCGAGATTAGAGGGTGTTCACCCTGTGTTCCATGTGCCTCAGCTGAGAGAGTACATACCAGATCCGCGGCACATTGTGAGTTATGATGATTTGGTGGTGGAGCCAGACCACACCTTTGCTGAGCATCCTATTGCAGTCTTAGAGCGAGGTGTGAGACGCCTGTGTTCTAAGGACATTCCTATGATGAGGATACAGTGGTCTAGACGTGGACCTGAGGAGGCTACATGGGAGACTGAGGATAGTATCCAGAGGAACTATCCAGAGTTTTATGCTGAGATAGATGCATCTAGGGTCGATGAGTATATGTAAGTGCTATCTTGGTGAGTATGTGATTATGTGCTTATATGCTTACATGCCTTGATATGTTTATTCCATGCTAGCTGTGATATGCTTTATGATCTTGTTAGATCTTGTTGTGCTAGTATGATGTGTATTTATAGTTGGAGATGGTTCTTTCCTCCATGCTATTTGAGTGTGATTAGGATTCAACTGGAGATGGTTCTTTCCTCCATGCTACTTTGATGGACATAGTTCAGTGGAGATGTGATTCCTCCATACGATGTATATATTTATGGTTGGCTAGAGATGTGCTTCCTCTATGCCCTATGATGTGGTATAGCGAGAGATGTGATTCCTCTCTGCCTTGGGTAGCGTTATGGCCCTGCTTTCTGGAGTGGATGATTCCTCCATGTTGATGTTGAGGTTATGGATTTGTTATAGGTTGTGACCTTTTTGAACGGAGATGTGATACCTCCGATAGAGTGAGTGTTATACCTCGGCATATGGGTCCGAGAGGATTTGGGTTTGTTCAAGTTTCGGGACAAAACTTGTTTTTAGGGGGATATGATGTAACAACCGGTGTTATTTAGAGAATTTGGGGAGCTCCAATAAATAAAGTTGTAGTTGAGAGAAATGATCGGGACATCCGATATGTCCTAGATGTGAAATAATATAAAAAGACGAAACGGATAAAAGAGTCGTTATTCCGATTCTTAGCGGTTAAGAAATGTGGCTTAGGAATGCCCATTTTACGAGATAGTTATGGATTAATTATCCCGATAATATTCTGGATTTGATATTCCAATTTGGTAAAGTTTGAAGACCGGAAATTATAACCACGTTTCAATTAAATAGCTTGGCTCCATATATATATATATATATATATATATATATATATATATATATATATATATATATATATATATAAATAAATAAAATTGAAGGCGGCTGATTCAAGCTTATCTACCTTCTCTACATATACACGTGTTATACAATGCAGCAACATGCTTTTCCCTTACCAATTTACATTTCACTTTCAACCTATACAAAGGAATTGAGATCAAAGTTTACGACCATCTTCAACCTTTCCTGTATCATCCGTTTGTGATCCATTTTCAAATCCGTTTGTACCATCGAGTCCCTTATCTTGTTCTCTTCATCCTGGTACAAATCTACTTTCCGTTTGTTAGCTTTTTGGTAAAGCTTCCGTTTACCGCTATCGGAGCGCCGACGGACCACCGCAAGTCGTCAAATGTAAGGTTTCATATCGTGCTCTTACTCCCCGTATCTCCAGGAGTCCGTACCTTCTTCCAGATCGTATATCGGGTTAGTAACGAATAAGTTATGAATTTATTCGTTTTCCGTATTGTGGGTTAGTATAAATTGACCTTGAGTTGGTTAAAATGGATAATTGGAATTTCCATTTATGCTCGTTACATTATTCTGGTAATTATGGGATTTTATTTGGTGATGATATCATGAGTTGGATTTATGCCCTAATGTGGCTTTTAGGTTTAGCATGTTATTCGAGGTTATAGGATATATATAATCCCTATGGATCCCTTTGGGTCTAGGTGTGACCCTTTGTTTGATAAGAGATGTGACATCTCTTTATGCCTTGTCTATAGGCTGTGTTGTCCCTCTAGTGTTGAGGTGATCCAGTTGTGGTTGAGCTTTATACGAGGTTGAGGTAAGTCCGTAGGACTTACTTAGCTGCCATCCTTATATTGGGTGTTTGCATGAGTGGTGTGTGTCTTATATGTTTGCTATGATAGCATGTGATGTCGTATTTACCGACCTATGTTTTATTGATTGCCCCACTGCGTGGCTGTGATAACCTTTCCCTTTCATCCCGCCGTGGAGTCTGGGAGGTTCTCTGATGTCAGGCCA
The DNA here is from genome assembly GCA_033239125.1 of Fagopyrum homotropicum. NCBI lineage: Eukaryota > Viridiplantae > Streptophyta > Magnoliopsida > Caryophyllales > Polygonaceae > Fagopyrum > Fagopyrum homotropicum. The sequence goes on from BSWB01000004.1 coordinate 144,246,355, forward strand.
GACCGATTTACAAGAAGGGCACAATCCACTCCCATAGGGTACACGGATTGTGTGACCGATACTAGTACGGCTGGCTAGCAGGCTCAGAGGCGAGGATGTATCGGTCCTCGTGTCACCTAGTTTCATATATACTATATCTATACGATTTGAGTGAATGACCATTATATTGAGATGAATAAATGGGTAAATGAGTGAAAGCATGCTGATATGTTTATCTTTCCCTATGTGTGATTGTGCTTATGCATTACTTTATATATGTGTATGGATAGCTAATGGTTATTACCATGTTGTAGATGCCCTACAGGATAGGCATGCTGTTGGGTGATGTAGCAGGGTGGCAGGCCGAGGACGTCTCGTACATAGGTTGTTGTGGGCTTTTGGGTTTGTTTATCTTTTCCCTCCTGTGTGAGGTTGGTCTTTTGTTACCTCCTGCGTGAGGTGTGATGTTGTACTCGGCTATGTGGTCTTACCTTTTGGGATGTACAGTTTTATACAGTTTTATGTATTTGTTTTCATATCTGTCAGTGCCATGTTGTAAGGTCCAGTGAACTTGTTGTCACGCTAGGGTCAGGATCCATTGTGAGATCCTAGCCCAATGTGGCATCCCGAGTCCCGCGGATTCGGGGTGTTACAATAGTGTCGAATGAAATGCGTCGCATATGGTCCGCGTTTCTAGTAGTGTAAATAATGGAATTCGTTACATAAATCAAACAATGGGATAAGGCCAAGAAAAACTCGGAGGGGAAAATGTCTAAAAAGTATTATCCTAGCTCTAGACGATAAAGGAAAAATGTGAAACCAACTTTGTAAAACTTAACTTTGATGGTTCTAAGATAAATGATGAAATATCGACCTTTGAAGTAATTATCCGTCAATCATGGTGCAAAAATGCTAACTATGGATTTTGAAAAACTCCCAAATTTATCAATTTTTGAAATTGAGGCTACAACTTTGCTCAAAGGGTTAATTCTAGTCAAGAACATAGTAGCCAGAAAGTTGAAATTGAAAAAGATAATCTCTATTTATTAATTGTGTCATGGGTATTTGGAAACCCCGTGAAAAACCGATATTCTAAATGGAGATATCCTCCTTCATCTTTGTTTCTTTGAGGAAGTTCGATCCGCATCAAGCATGTCTTTAGGGAAATCAACAAGGTAGTTGATGTTATTGTTGTTCTAAGTTAGTTGTCCCCCTCCGCTCTTGCTAGTACACTCATTGCTGATGAAGAACTCATTCTCGATGATGCTCTTCGCCGGCCGGTGTCTAGGACTTCTCCTTCGTGACGAGTTAGTCGTCTATCACGCTTGTCGACCCCTCGAGGCACCATGAATGTCTGGTGTCTCGAATTGCTTTTCTTTTACAAAAAAGGCTTTTATTTTATTATATTTTTGTCCGGGTTAAAATAATGTTAAAATTCTACTTTAACAAAATATTTAAAAAAAAAAAAACGTACAAAAAAATAAAGAATGTTAATAGAGAAATTTGAAATTTGTGGACGGTAAAAGAAAAATATAATACCTTGATAATACAAAATAATATATTTTTATAGTTTAATGTGTTTATGCTAATTTACAATGGTTGTTTCGGTTTTTATAGTTATTAAATTTTGGATTTTCTTATGTGCACAAATGAATAATTAATATTAATAGATATTTTTAATTAATATTATCATAATTAATAAAATACGTAAAACTATAAAACTTGGTTAATAGTAATGTTATGTTTACATAAATGAAGGAGATACTTGAAAATTAAAATGCAATAAAAGTAAAATAAAAAAACAATTCCTTTAAGAGCGTTTGACAGGAATCATTTTTCATGTATAAAAGATTCTTGAAATATAATCTTAATGAAGCTATATAACACATAAAAACTAAGATTCCTTTCCTTGTGAAGAGCGTTAAGTTGGATACTAAAACCAAAGTTAAACAAGTTTTCCATTGCCTGCAAACCAAAGAAAGCATAATCCATAACCCTAATCACGCCTCTCATTATCATTCTTTCATATGTGGTCCCCCATCCCCACCTTAAACAAATCAAAATATTTTGGAAAAGGAGAGGGAATTATTTGCCTCTCCATACGGGTATAATAGAAAATGAGTCAACATGAAAGTCACCAAGCAAATGTCAACTAACAACCGAATTGGTATGTTTTCTTATTATCAGAACTCGAAATTGAGTATATTGCCAAAAAATTTTGAAGGAGTAAGATTTTCGTACTTACTATATTAGATACGGTGCAGGAGAACTCAACCAAATCTATCGCAACCTCGCAGGAAAAGAAGATAAATGAAAAATAGAAGGAATGAGTGGTTTTTGAGTTGTTCTACTACTTTGACAAAAGAAGGGGAGGGAGTTGTATAGATCTAGGGTTTTGAGAAGAAAAAGTAAGAAGCGGTTATACACAACTTTTGTTTAAGTACGGGTCGGACTCAACGGTCCAAACAGAATTTTGAGTTTGTCTTACATGTCTATGGGCATTTGCGTTTGTAGGTTTGGCTTAGTGGCCCGAACGACCCTATAGTATTTGTCATTCACATTCTTTTTTTATGGGCGAGACGGTCCGCTTTTGCCCAGATCTACCTCTATGGTACCAAAATTAAAAAAGAAACAATTTGGTTTACTAGGTTTTTTTTACTTTTGTGTATAGTAAATGTAACCCTTGAGAGAAGAGTGTGTAGAGTTTGAGAATAAATACAAAAGGTTGGGGTATATTTACTTAATTGAAATATTAAAATGCCTAGTTACTACTTTAGTTTTTCAAAAAAGTCTAGTTATCAAAATTGTCCAATTAAATTTTACTCCTATTAGTTTGAACTATAAGAAATGATTTTAAAACTTATCCTGAAAAGGACGTATATGAATTAAATTTATATCATTTCTTTGTCATTTCTGAAGATACAACTAAACGGGGTAAACCTCAAAATCAAATAGCTCTCAGTCTGTTCTATATGTCTCGGATCTTATTTTGAAGAAAAATATTGCGTTTTATAATTTTATCTAGGATAGTGTTGAGTAAAAGTGTGTTGCACAAGTCAAGTTTTATCTATATATACTACTAAAATAGAACCCTCTTAGTCCGCACGTCAACACCTTAACCATGCCACATAGGACTTTTTGTCAAATATTTACAACTTTGCCACATTTTAATTACAATTATGCCATTATTCAATAAATATTTTAAGTAAGTCAAAATTAAAATATTTTTCATCTCATTATGTCAATTCAACAAAAATAATTCCATTTCATTATGTCAATTCAACAAAAATAATTTCATCTCATCATATTCCATATCTTAATGTTATAAAAATAATTTTTTTAAAAAAAATCATATCACCTAACCGAATTTAGAGATTTCAATGGATTTTGTTTGGATTTTAGATTTTACAAAATAAATTCGAACTAACATTTAAATTTTAGTGGTTACAATATGAGATATAACAATATTTTATTCAAAATATTTGTATTATCGTTAATAAAGATTTTATAATCGTTTTATTTAATTGATTTTTTTAATTAATAATCGATTTTAAAAAACGATTGTAAAAAATCTTTAATTTTTTAGTTATAAGTAATAATATTAAAAAAATAAATTCTAACGTAATTTTTTTTATTTAACAGTTTGGCAATTATTATAAATTTAATAATTAATTTTTTTGTTACATGATTTAATCAGATTGATTTTAATATATTCTTCTTAACAATTAGCGTTTTTTTAAAAAAAAATTATAATTTGTTTAGATAATAATTTTCCAATTAGTAATTAATTTTTTTTTTACAATTTATTCAAACTCAATCCCGCACAAGGTGCGGGTATTAAACTAGTTAAATATCTAAAAATGTATCTACCACATATTTTTTCTTATTATTTTTATAAATCAATTGCAAATATTTAACTATAAGTATGTTAGTTTGGTTTTTATATATAAAAATAAATTAAACAATAACAAGATATGTCATGATCCACAATAAAGTATTAATAAGTATTAAATGTTTAAATAAGTATTAGATATATATTTTATGTTTATGGAACCCACTTCTGTTGGTGTTAATTATTACGGTGATCGGCTATAATCTCCGTAGACACCATGCAATCGTCCGTCACGATGACAGCAATTGAGCCATCGATTTCATCGGCGATTCGGTAGATTCTTGAATAATCATTGTTTGGAAGCTAGCACAAAATTAATTCATTTCAATAAAATTTGTAGCCAAACACCTCCTTTAACGTGAAAACTGTAAGCATTGAACATTGACTTTATACAGTGTTTATTGTGTTCACTGCAAGTTCTACAATACATGACGGATGACTTGAGCTTAGTTGGTATTGCTCACTACGTAGGTTTGTACGCGAGTCCAATTATCCAAGTATTCGATCTCGCCTCGACTACACCTTCAATAAGCTCGTTTCAAGCTCAACTAGTACCAACACATTGTCAACTTCAATTCCTCGAGTCGAATATCAGCTTTTACAAAGTCAAGTAATTCGATTATGAATGTTTTTACGAAAATACCTCATTACAAATCATTTTCTAATTTTATAAAATTAATACGGAACGAACCCTAAAAATACCACTTTCAATATAAGTTAAATAATTTCGGCAATTTTACAAGCAAGTTTTACATTTAACCAACTTATTGACATGCTCATATAATTAAAAATAAAATTGTTGTCGTGCACGTGCGTCAAATCTTAGCCCTTCTTTTTTAATATAGATAATTTATATTTGTTTTAGTTTAATTTAGGGTTCATTAGGTATTAATTATAAAATCTGTAAGGATCTTATGTGGCGTGCTAAACCTGCCATAGATTACACAAAACATAATTATACACCTCTAACCCAATATTAGCTCCAAACGTTAAGTAAATCGTAATAAATAAAACAACATTCCACGTGTCAAATTTTCTTTTGCTGATTTGGGAAAAGGAAATTCACCTTTTTTTCTTCTTCTCTTTTTCGGGCAGTATTAATGATTGTTTTCAGAAGGCGACGTTTCTGTCTTCACCTTAACTCTGCTAGTATCAGAGCTTTTCACTGCTCTTGAACAACCAATTCTCCAAAAAGTAACACCCACCCGAAGCTTCATATTCCGACGATCATTTCCCTTGAGATGAACGAAAACGTCTTCGCTAGCTCTTTGGAGGTAGGACTCCGGCTATCCCGGCGTGTGCGCTACACTGAAGACGCGTTGCCGCCGAAGGTGGTGAAGATGGAGAGGTCAGCATCGGCGGCTTCGGCGACGTCAGTTTCGACGGAATCGTACCTTCCTAAGTCGCCGATGGTGTACGCCATGGTTTATGACCCGTCGATTGTGGACAGTCCCGACCTTCCTAGCTACCAGCCGTATGTTCACGGGCGCTGCGATCCTCCGGCGTTGATTCCGCTTCACATGTACGGAATTGAGATGGAGGTGGATTGTTTCCTTGATACGGCGTTCGTCGCGATGAGTGGGACCTGGAGGTTGCATTGCGTCATGGGAAACAAGAGTTGTGATTGCTGCCTTGCCATTGTCATGGGGGAGCAGGTATACCTTGCTTCTCTTACCACTATGTTCTTCGAATCAATTATGCTGCACTTCCCTCAAGGGGGATTTTTGCGGTCTATTCTTGCTGCTTCCCTGGTTTTGTTGTCGGATTATTATTTCTTTCTATCCAATTGCTCTTTTTTATATTTCCTTCCATACATCCAGCATAGCGGTGGACCTCGTAGGGTAACTTATAGTGTGGTGGCTGGCGAGTTTGACGGAAAAAACAGGAAATTGATTTCCATATACCCAGCATACCGACAAATATGGGCCTCTATTATATGAGGGAAATTCGGCATCTGCGTTTTTAGTAATAAAATGGACAAAAAGTCTGAATCATAAAATCTCTGAAATCGTTATAACCCATGTTAGTGATGTCAATTTGGTTGAAATCCGATTATCGTCAGGAATATTTGTAACGAGTCAGACATATATCGCTTCAAACTTAAACCAATGCCTTCCAACTTTATTTTTGACTAAATTCTGGTATCCACCAGAATCTTGGGCAGGGTTGACATCTTCATCCTTGTAAACACCATAAGCTACACATGAAGATGGCAAGATGCAAAAATTTATCGCTCATTATCATTGTCAGCTAGTTCATTTAAGGTCCCACCCTAAAGTGATCAACTTTTGACGTTTGGAGACTAAAGGGACCCTTAATGTTCACCTCTCTCTAAACATTGTATGAATATAACACCATTTCCCTTTATTTGTTCTTTTTATTCTGAAAATTGGTCCATTTACATCATCTAAAAGAGTAAAAAGGTCATATTAAGAGTTGAATTATTTGTGCAGATCTTGTATTATAGACATCAGTCAAAAAGAAACTATCTAGCTAGTTTTTGTGTATGTTTATTTGCAATCAAATGCGGCATTTTGTTGGTACATCTTACTAGTATAAGGATTGCTTCCCACCAAAAAAAAGTATAAGGATTGCTTGTTAATAGGATATTTCAATATACTTGATTGTTGCAGTTTCTTCTTAACTTTCATGGTTCTTATTTAGATCTCTCAAAGAACCATGATTTGGCTAACAGGGTTCAGTTCTAGGTTTTGAGGTTAAGGTTTCTGGAAAAGCATATCAAAGCCAGCTGATTATGGTAGAAGATTTGCAAGGGTTAACCAAATCTGACAATATCAATTTTCTAAAACCTCACATCTTCCTTGTAAAGATTCCAAAGGTACGATTTCCTTTCTCAGTTCAGCTCAAGCTGTTCTTAGTTTCCTTGCTTTGCAAGAGGAATATCTTCGAAGCGTTATAGGCCATTGTCATTCTTTTTCCCACAATTCAATACATCAAGAGTAACAGCTTTTGCCTTATGTGTCAAGGTAACTGGTGGGTCTAAACTATCAATTACGGCCAGGTGGACTCAGAAGTTATTGTACAGTAATGGTAAATTCTGCTTAAGCTTACCAACTAACTTTCCAGCTTATGTCACCCCTGGTAAGTTCCCTAAACGGGAAAGGATACTGCTGAATGTGAATTCTGGCACTGAAACACCAATTACATGCAAAAGCAGCAGCCATTCTCTGAAGGTAGAGATATATTAGATGATAGTATCAGTTGTTTACTAATGTGAATTATGAAATGACTCTTGTCGTGAGACCATTTTTTGCAGGAAGTGCGAAATCAAGTCGGCAATATGTGTTTCTTATATGAAGCAGAAGTCTACACTTGGTCTCGTATTGACTTTGAGTTTGCATATGCTGTAAGACTTTGAAGCACTATAGCTGTCTCGTGTATCTATAATTCTAATGTTGCATACAGAAAAATTCTAACGTGTATGGTTCTCTTGTCTATACCAGTTACCTTCAAGCAATGTCTTTGGTGGAGTGCTTCTGCAGTCTCCGCAGTTGAATGATTTGGATCAGAGAGAGATGTTTACTCTTTACCTTTTTCCCGGAGTTGATCAAAATATGAAGGTTCTTATAAAAGAACACTAAGTGTTCCTTTGGTTTATACTTTGGTGTTACTGTTATACTTCAATAGTGTTTGCCTCCTGATGTGCTCCTATATTCAAGGTCGATTCCTCTACTTGCATGATGATCTTTGAAGTTTAAATTGAAGAATTGCTTTCTTCTTTTACTACATGCAGTTTTTGAATAAATACGTCTAAACAAATATATTAGCTATTTGCAAATCCCTTCTTTCCGCTTTATATTTAAGAGATTAGTTTGATCCTCATCCAAATGCAATAGTCTTTTAATTTATAGTTGCCTTGTATGTTAAATGCTGCGTTTCAGGATCATCCAAGTGTGATTATGATAAGTTTCTTGAATATTTCTGGCTTTACTTTGTCTCAGATTTTCATAAGATTTATTGCTATATTTATGCTTAATCTACATTCTACGCGTAATTCTCTGCTTGGAATATTTCACTTTCTCACTCTAAGCTTGGTATAACATTCTTGGTTAATAAGATAAAAGCTTCAAAACTGAGTTTGTGTCACAAGCCAGATGATTAAGGTTCCTTTTCTGTTCACTAGTCATTGTCTTGATTCAGTCTAGAAAAACCTGGATCATTGTTGAATGTACTTTGACCTTGTGCATCATACTGACAGCCTGTGATTAACTTAACAGGTATTCAAAAGGAGAATAATATTTCTCATTGACATAAGTGGAAGCATGCGAGGAACGCCAATTGAGAACGTAAAGCAAGCAACATTGGCTTCTCTACAGAAATTAGAGCCACAAGATTCCTTTAACATTGTAGCATTCAGTGAAAATACTCTTTCCTTTTCTTCTTCGATGGAACCAGCAACATGTGAATCTATAGAAAGTGCTAATCAGTGGATGAACTCACTAAATGCGGAGGGTAGTACAAACATTTTGCTTCCTCTGAATCAGGTTCAAAAAACATAACTTGTAAATTTACCTCTGCCTTTTGTTAGCAAATGCAGATAAATTATTCGTCTCAAAATATCAACAAGTATTCTCTCCTGTTCATAATCTTGAGGAGGGCTCTTGTCTCTAAAAGATCCAACTGTGTAGTGCTCCATATGTAGTATATGCATTCCCAGAGGAATCAACGATAAAATTGCCACTAGATTTTGAAGAAACTTCTGTCTATGCTATAAAGTTAGCATTCAGTTGACCTTTTTTTCCTTCTTCTTTTCTTCAATATGTTCTTGCAGGCAATGGGAATGCTGATCCCAAAAAGTGATGCAATGTCATTCATTTTTCTTATCACTGATGGCACAGTTGAAAATGAAAGAGCCATTTGCAATGTTGTCAAAGATCATCTTGCAAACGGAGGATTACAATGCCCTCGATTATTTACATTTGGCATAGGTATTGTCATACCAGCATATAGGTGCCAAAGCTTACTGTAAAACCATTAAGCCTGTAGCTAATTATTCCATTGTTAGTACTTGTTGTATATCTTTAAAAGTGCATGGGATGATTTTATTTTAGCAAAACTTGAAAATTCTCCTTATTATCCAAAATTTTCAGGATCACATTGTAATCACTACTTTTTGCAAATGCTGGCGCAAATTGGGAAGGGGCATTATGATGCTTCTTATGATGCAGGTCAGCTGTGCCCTGTTGTTAGTATTTGGGTTTTTGCCTGTTTGATTATGAGCACTTCCTTTTCTACCTCTTCTTTTCCCTCTTCCCAGGGGAAATTAAGTATGTATACTCCTCATGTACTATGTAGCTAGGTTTTAATGAGTGCAGGGTTTGTTTCTGTATTTCTGAGATCTCTTTTCCTAAATTTGGGCAGAATCCGTTGCTTCTCGATTAAAAAGGCTATGCTCGTCAGCTTTGTCCGTCATTCTTGCTGATATATATCTGGACGGGTTGGATCATTTGAAACACCTAACGGTAAGGGAAGTCAATGGTTTGCAATATGAAGCTTCTTAACACTGCATAAATGATTCATAAAAATATCTGCTGTATCAGAAGTCTAGAATCCTAATGCCAGCACTAACTTTGAGTTCTATCTAGTGGATTTCATGCTCTGATTGGATGATCAGAAATTTTATTTGCAATTGACATTACTTAAAATTACGTATGAATATAATGAATGCATGACTAATTTGACGGTTTCTATTTTCCATATGCCTTTTCGTAGTTTTACCCCGCCAGTATTCATGACTTATCACATGGAAGTCCCTTGCTTTTATACGGAAGATACAGTGGTGAGTTCCCTGAGTCGGTTGAACTTGGTGGTATCCTGGCAGACAACAGCAACTTTGTAATGAACCTGAAAGTAAGGCAGGCAAAGGATATTCCACTGGACAGAGTAATGCATTAGTTCTGAAACTTCATTTCTATTTTCTACAAACAATGATAATGTTTGCTAATTGTGTTCTATGAAAGTGTAGACTGATTACCTTTTTGAAGCTATAGGTGGATACATGGATGGGTTTTTTTGTTTTTTGCAACCATCTATGTTAATAGACCATAATGTGGTATATTTGTCCTTCATTGATAGGTGTTTGCGCGGAGACAGATGAGTTTGCTTACATCAACTGCATGGTTCTTGGATAATAAAAGGATTGAGGAACAGGCAAGGGCTACAAGCAATAATAATTACCAGTGTTCAAGTTCTTTATTCAATTTTTCTCTGCATACACCAAATCTCTTTACCTTTTGTGCGATGCATAATCTGGTTTTATACATGAGGGCTATGAGTAAAACAGTTCGAGTTGTTTATATCTGCGGTAATTCTGTTCCAGGTTGCTAATATGAGCGTGCAGACAGGAATTCTCTCAGAATACACTCGCATGGTTCTCTTTCAGACTAATGAAGGACAAAAGGTGTCAAACTCCGTTATAGTAGAGGTATGTATCTTTATTGTTGTGGTTGAAAGTATGTGAATTCTTGATAGATTAGAAATTCTTAATGAATACATCAAAAGATGCTTACATGTTTTGATGAGACTTGATTCTTCAAGACTCATGATTATGTTTTGATCTTTCGATTTTAGATCTAACAACCAAAAACTTTTGATTAGAGATTCACTTACCAAGTAATAACCTTTATTGAATGAATGCTAAAAAATAAGACAATAAATCCGTATATAACCTTCTATCTAAAAGATAAGATAACTAGACTTATTTAAAGATAAGATAACTAAACTTAACAAAAGATAAGATAACTATTAAATAATAATTAAGCAAGGGAGAATCCCTGTTAACTAGCCTAGTAGGGAGGGTAGGATTCCTATCATGTTTCTGTTTCGTAAATCAATCATAGTTCATTGTATCCGGACTTTCCATAAAACACATGAATAACTTTGTATCTGAAATATGCTTGAAGGGCATGGCTCCCTCCCCAAGGGTTTTCTCTCCTTACTAATGCAGATGGTTTTAAAAGCAAAGCCTAACTGACTTGAAATACCACACAATATTGCATTGCAGAAACCACAATACAGCAAAGCCGAGCTTCAGCAGATGGTGAAAAGCAATACAGTGATATTGCTCCCTCCCCTAGGGATGGGCTTCGGAGACCTAAAGAAGACTATTGAAAACATCCCCCCGGGAGTTGTAGTCAAGGCGCCAGATGCAACTGATCTGTTGGTAAAGGCAACCACCAACTGTTGCCAACGCGTGCTTGATCGGGTATGTTGCATATGCTGCATAACCCTGCTGTCTAAGATGAACAGCCAACTCATGACTGCTTGCACTCAGCTGTGTGCTGCCCTCGCCTGCTGCGAATGCATCGAGTGCTGCTATGATCTGTGCACTTGATATACTAGTAATTCAAGTCCCACGTATATGTACATGTTTTATGTTCATGTTATGTTGTATGATTGCAGTTCTGCCCAAGTATGAGATAAGTATGTTATGCGTGTATTTATAGAATGTGTATTTCGGCATAAGTTGATTGCGGAGGAAGTGATATATGTATAAGTTACAAATGTGAGATCTTCTATAACCCTAAATAGATGAAGCCGTATACAAAGACCCAATATATGTATACTAATTACAGACTTGGTTGAGTAGGACGTGGGTCTTCTTGTCCAAATAGTGAGTAAGAGGGACGAAGCACTCCCCTCAACTAGAGTCCTAGGCGTCTCCACCCTTGACACAACTGACAGTCAGGCCCAAGAGCAGGGGAGGCTAGACGACCCCCCAATGCCCAAGTACAACAGAGGTCAACTAGTATTAAGTATATAATCAAGCCTACAAAAATATCTAACCTATAAGATAATTATTTGGGAACCGATATTATATTTTTTTTTCCTATCCACTCTTGTTTTTATACATGTTCTACTAAAAAAAGAGCTGATATTGGCACCGTATTTAAATTGATAAAGTGCGAGGGAAAAAAAAAAGAGAGAAAATTGAACATTTTCTCTTGGTGCGAGAGACTAAAAAGTTGGTAATTTTTTAAACCGTAAATTTAATGTTACGATTGGAGGTTAAATTTTAGTATATATATGGGTTGGAATTTCGAAGATGGATGAGTTTAAGAGAAGTGCGAAGAAAAATTGGAGGGTGTAAAGAGAGGTTTGAGAGAGAGAGTTAAGTAGTTTTTGTTCTTCCAAAAACATGTCTTTATGGTATTGGGAGGGTATTCCCAAATTGGGTCACAACTTATACCCGTCCCAGGTGTAAAGCGGCAAAGCCTATCGAACCGGGAGTTACGTTAAACCCTTCAAAATAAAAACATGTCTTTATGGTATTGGGAGGGTATTCCCAAATTGGGTCACGACTTATACCCGTCCCGGATGTAGAGCGGCAAAGCCGATCGAACTGGGAGCTACATTAAACCCTTCAAAAAAAAAAAAACATGTCTTTAAGTTCTCCGCACGAAAGAGGAAATCAAGTAGGTCAAATTGAGGTACATTTTTATTATTTCAAAATCTATAAATTTCATTATGTTATATTTTTTATTTGTGCAAACCTTATTATGTACTTTATTTATTTATTTTTTAGATTTACGATGGTCCTTCATTTAACCAAAATGAAGGACCCGATTATTCGGGGATATTCGCAACGGACTGATGGTTGAATGATAGAGGTTCCATGATTGCTTGGGCTCGGGGCGAGGTGATGAAATATTTTATGGTGCTTACAATAAAACGGTCATGGAAAGCATTAGATTCACATAGTTACGGTATGGTGCAGTTAGCATGTGAACAATCCGGACTCTACGTACATCAGTCTATTGAATAAAATAAATATTATTATCAACTTTGAAAGTTGTGAATGTCATTTTTAAGTATACTGAATAGGAACTAACGTATGCCTCCGGATCGATCCAAATAGCTCTCGCTCGTAATCGACCAATATATCAGTAGCGAGAGAATGTCTGATATGAGTATTGAGAATATCATGCGGGCACGCATCTGTTGGATTCACATCGGGTTGCGAAGCACAACCCGATGGACCAAAAAATGATGGACCCGCATCCATCGAAGGATAGTGAGACGAGGGATGAACGGTGGAGGGTTGCACTAATGATTCTTGATAAGCAGACGGTTGAAATTCGTTCTCCTCTACATACTCTACGTTTAAATCAACATCAATTTTGCGTCTCAACCGTTCAGCAGGCTAGGGTTGAGTGTTTGGATTGGTATCCTCTCCGAATATAGTAGAAAAATATGGGGATGAGATTGGGGGTGTACGGACATCTAAAGTGTCCAGAAGATATGAAGGGGAGGCGTCGAACCTAATATGTGACAAATCGTCCATGTTTTGTGTCGTGGACCGCTCTCCTATATCTACTACTGGGTTGTGGCCCGACATATGAATAGTGGGTCGGTTTTGAAAGTTCCTAAGCTGTATATTTAATAATTTAGGACAAGAATAAATAAATATATAATTAAATAATAATTTGCATGTAAGATATTAAAATCTACAATTGCACGTGGGAAGTTATAATTGCATGTAAGATTTTTAAATTTATAATTGTATGTGGGAAATTATGATTGCATGTAAGATATTAAAATCTAGAGAAAATTATCTAAATAGTACCCCATCTTTTGGCCTGACTAAACTTTAGTACCCCATCCTTTTAACTATCAGAACGGTATCTCATCTACTCACCCCGACCGAAGATTAGTATATACGGTATTCTTCACCCGTTTACTTCACAAACCTCCGTTAATTCTCAGGGACAAAATTGTCCACATCCACATAAACCCTAAATCCCAAATTTCTACCAAATATATCTCTCCTTTCTCCTCTTTCTCTCTCAAATCTCTGTGTAAACAAATCGAGAGTGGTCGGAGATCGTCGTCGGCCCTAAGTGGAAGATGTTCATCTGATGCTAATTCAACCGTAACAAAAGAAACAACACTCGAATTTCCAATACGATCCCTTGAGTTATGCGCTCAATTTCGACGAAGGCTTTGCCAAAATCTGTCCGAATGATGAAGAACACGGTTTCTACCATGATTTCACTTCTCTCTTTGTCTTTGGATCTCTCGCTCCCAAGCTCTGACGGATTTTGGAAATCATCTGGCTGCCGCTAGTTAACAATGTGTGCTTGTCACGGGCCGAGTTAGAAGAGCAGCCCGTGACATGCGCGTAGAGTTTAGGTCATTTTGACGAAATATACTACTGATGATTGGCGCCTGATGGATATATGAGAATCATACATACTTTCTTTTAGATTTGCATTTCATTCCTCATTTTATCGTTTCAAACAAAGAATTTGGTGTGACAAGGGACATTGTAAATGTATACAGAGTAAAAAGAGTATACATGATGAAACTTTTGGGCATTCACTTGTTTGTATTTATTGATCATCAATGGCATTGCAATCTTTTGTGATTACTCATCAATGTCACTGTCTTTGTTAATCAGTTTATGTGGTGATATATATTAACATCTAGAAGATTACATCATGCTTTTTAGAAACACCGGTGGATAATGTGATTATTGTATTCCATCCATGTGATTAATTGAGAACCATTCTCAAAATGAACATCAAAAGGTTGGACTGTAGGAGGCAATGCATCATCAATTAGAAAAGGGATAATACAGTGATAAAAAAAACTAGAGAAATTTTCATTACTGATGTAATATAGTTCTACCACAAAGATTGAATGTATATTATTTGATCAAGATATAAAAGGGATCAAATGTTTTCATCAACAGCTTCAACATTATTAGTTAATGGCAAGACAAAATGAAAAGGACCACCACTGATCAAATTGGTGTCTAAAGAGCTTTTGAATTTTCTCTTCTTGGACCATTGTCATATCTTGGATATTGAGAAGCTTTCTCCTTTATTGCTGCTACTAAACCTTTTAGCTTCAACATCACCATCAACAGTGGAGTCACTGATATTTGAAAATCTCGTCTTAACCATCAAGTCCGGATCACCAATCACATACTTACGTGAACCCGTTGAATAGCATCTCCTAGCATTCAAATTTCTACTGCTAATATCCTCATTATCTGTCATTGTGCTTCTCAATTTGCGTAACCTAACAGAGTAAACTCCTTCTTCCATAATCCCCGGCTTGTCATGAACGGAATGCATGCTACCACCGTCATTCGACTGTTCAATTGGAAACTCTCTTGAGAAATCCATGGAGTAATCATTACACACAAGAGTGTTCCAAAAAGAGAGCAAGTCGAATTCGACAAGAGCCGCATGTCAACACAGTTAACATGGAAAGCATGGTTGCAAACAGAAAGCAATCTCTCCTTTCTCCCCTTTCTCTGGAGAAATCCAAGGAGTAATCAGTACACACACGAGTCATTCAACTGTCCAATTGGAAACTCAATACACACAAGAGTAATCAACATTTTCCGAGTACCTCCCTGATAAAGAAAACGAATAGATAGACGGCCTTTTCACGAAGAAACGAACGAGTTGATAATTCAGACCACCAGCGAAGAAGATGATAGCTAGAATTACTATAACTAAAAGAATTGTTGGGCTGATTTTGGCATCAGATTAACATCTTCCACTTAGGGCCGCCGACGATCTCGATTTGTTTACACAGAGATTTGAGAGAGAAATGGGAGAAAGGAGAGAGAATTTTGGTAGAAATTTTGGATTTAGGGTTTATGTGGATGTGGACAATTTTGCCCCTGAGAATTAACGGAGGTATGTGAAGTAAACGGGTGAACAATACCGTATACACTAATCTTCAGTCGGGGTGAGTAGATGAGATACCGTTCTGATAGTTAAAAGGATGAGGTACTAAAATTTAGTCAGGCCAAAAGATGAGGTACTGTTTAGATAATTTTTTCTAAAATCTATAATTGCATGTACAAAATCTATGATGACACATGAAAATTATAATTGCATGTAAGATATTGAAATCTATAATTGCATGTACAAAGTTATAATTGCATGTAAGATGTTAAAAACTATAATTGTATGTAAAATACTAAAAACTCTATTTGCATAGTTGCATGTAAACTTACATTTTATCTAAAATATAGTAATATAAATTTACTAACTTAAACTACTTACTTAATTTTACTAACTTACATTTTATTAAAATCTACATATATAACTATACCAACATAATTTTCATCTAAACTTTACTAATGTAAATTTCATCTAATATATACTAATATAAATTTACTAATTTAAATTTTATCTAAAATATACTAATATAAACTTACTAATTTAAGGTTACCGGATTTTACTAGCTTAAATTACTAACTTAAGTTTACTAACTTACATTTCACCTAAAATCTACAAATATAAATATACCAACATAAATTTCATCTAATATATAATGTAAATTTACTAATTTAAATATCATCTAAAATATACTTATATAAATTTACTAATTTAAGGTGGTTACCGGATTTTGCGCAGATTCGTGTATAGCGGCATTTTCCCGCACAATTCTTTCCGCACGTCTCCTCCTTATGGCTTCCATATCAGCTTCAGTCCGTACCAAATTTGAAAATAATTGTAGAATTAAATATCTCTCTTTAGCTTTAGCTGGAAATTTTTTTGCTCTCAAATTCTACTCTCGCAAAGACTCATATGTGAGAATGAAAATTTTATGTGCTAATATAGGCATGGAAAGGAAGGCTTCACGGGTAGAGAAAACATGTGGTTGGGGTTAGGGAATCAGGGGCATGGGGAAGGTAAAATGCATGGGAAAGGGGAGGAATAAATGCACGGTTTTTTTTACTTGGCATCTCGCACACTATATGCGAGAGCTTTGGGAATATTCAAACCTGACAACACGGCAGACGAGGACTGATTCCCTCCTCCACTTTTTTACCGAAAAAAAAGCCTCTCGCACACTATGTGCGAGAGCTTTGGGAAGGGCTGTCTGCAAAAAGCTCTTTCCGACTGCTCCAATATCGAGAGCTTTTATTTTATTTTAAATTTTTGAATTTTTTTTTACTCTCTCACACACTATGTGCGAGAGGCTTGTTTTTTATGGGTGATGTTATTAATTTTAATGGATCCTAATAAAAGGCCTACAAAAAAAAAGAGGTTCACTATCTTGTTTTCATACTTGCTCTAAATCCAAGTATAAAAGAGTCATTATATCCGGATCCGTAATATATTAGGAACGGGTCTGCTGATGGTATGAGTCTTCATGATTGGACTTAGATTCATCTGAAGGAAAGATGTTGTGTGCCGTCAAAAGAAAAGCTCATGCGCTAGATTGTTGAATAGGTTATGCGCCCATGAGCGTATGAATACCACAAAGAATTCCCACCAAAAAAAGAATACCACAAAGAATCGGCGCATGACCGTGCGTCATGCCCATGCCAAACTGTTGAATCTTATCTTCTTTCTCTCCTAGTCCAATTTTTTTTTTTAGAATTTTTCACGTTATTTACATACATGCCTGGTTATTGTTATTCGTACCACGGAAACGTGCTATTCATACCCCACTTACGGCTACACAGTGCGTTGTCGTAGTCATTTTTCCTTAATTTTTCGAACGAAATGTTTGTTATAGACTACTACGCATACGGCATGCATAGTCGTAGTCATACTACGACTACGCATGGCGTATGCGTAGTATGGCTACGAATCCGTCATGCGTAGTCGTAGCCATTTCCTTTTTTTTTCTCGAGCGAAATGAGCTTGTTGCTACGCCTCCGCAATGCATAGCCGTAGTCGGGGTATGAATAACACGTTTCATGTGGTACGAATAGCAAAATGGTTCGGGTGAGAACCAAGTAAAGAGGGAGAATAAATGCATAATTTAAGAGACTTTAAATATTGAGTTTTGTCTATTTTCGTAAATTATAATTTTGTATACTTTTTTGTTGCATTTATTCGACCACTTCATATTTTTATTTGCTTTGCTTTATATATAAAAATAAAAGTATAACACAATATCTATACAATTTTTCCCCTTGTAATCAACATAAGTTAAAATCATTATAGTTTTATTCAAAATTCTATATTCTAATTAAATGAGCTATAAAAAAGTAATTTATGTTTTTCATTTCAGAATGACCAAAACCGCTTATTCAACAAATAAATGATAATAATAATATGAGATCGAAAGACATAAATTATCCAACAAGTTTAATCTATTAAAATGTAAAATTTTAAATTCTTTAATGCTTTTTTAATTGAAACCCGTACGTAACACGGTCTAACGATCGGTTGATTACAATATTTCCATTGAATTTAAATTGGATATTAAACTGTAGGGGTATAACAAACTCTCAACTTAAATTGGATATTAAACTGTCGTCGAATTTAATGGACCATTATGCGAAAAAGACGAGAGATTACCAGAATTATTCGTCATGTGCGAGGTGGCTCCCGTGTCCATGTACCATAAATTATCCGTCGGATTTAACGTCATTGTTGCAAAAGACTGGTCCAGTGAAGTGGGCTGAGCAACATAGGAATTAAAATCCTGCGTGTAGTGGGCCTACTAGAGACTGAAAATGGGCCCAGATCCAAGAAGACCCTACTGAGTATTTGGGTAAGGACAAGGCGGAGGAGGTATTGGGCCGGTATTGGTGTGGGCTGATATCCAGGTTTGCGCAGCATGTGGCCCGGCAGCAGAGGTCTGAAGAGGGACCCACCCCACATTGGGCCGGAAGAGGAAACGATGGGCTGGAGCGTTGTGGCTGTTGGACCGGGCCTTGCCCTTTCTTCCCTTGGGTCGACTGCTACTGGGCCGGTCTGCAGCAGCTTGAGGGTTTCCAGGAGTTCCTGTTGACGCGGTTGCTGCGGCGGTGAGTGCTGACGAAAACTTGCCGGAGCCAGTTTGTGCCGCTAGCCGGGTTTCCTCGAGAAGCAGTTGAGACCGAGCTTTTATAAAACTCGGAAGGGGATCCGTTTGCTGAATAAAACTCGCCACGGCATTGTATTCAGATGGGAGACCCGAGATTAGTTGAAGAACTAAACGAGTTGCAGGAACCGGTGATCCGACTCCTTTTAGTTGATCTGCCAATGACTTGAGATGTTGACAAAAGTTATTAACAGAGGAGAAATTGGATAGCTTACAGTTGGAGAACTCGTGTTCAAGATACACAGCCCGAGTGTTTTTGTTATCTTGAAAAATATCCTTGACGCGATTCCAAGCTTGGAGCGCGGTATCGTCGAAGTCAAGGATTTGAAGAAGAATGTCGCGGGAGACTGTACTGTAAATCCACTAAAGAACAGTGGCATCAACTTGAAGCCATAAGGAATTGTCGATGTCTGTAGGTCGCGGAACTGATTCATCAATATGATCAAGAACATTATGAGCCTTCGCAGTAACGCGAAAAAGAGTGACCCAAGATGTATATGGGGTATCATGATCCAGAACAAGAGCGATGTTATTCTTGATATTCGAGATTCCGAGAGCAGAGTGGGAAGGCTTTTTGTCGGCCATCGGAGCAAGATTGCCGGCGAAAGAGGTGAAGGGGAAGGTGCAGCGGATTAGGGTTAGAGGATAGAAGCCTCTGATACCATGTGAGAATGTGGATAATATTCCCCTTGAGGGTTTCCATCGTCAGATGGGTAATATTAATAGAGTAAACGTATTTACAATAATTACAAAAGGCAGACCCCTATTTACGTTATTTACAATAATCTATCACTTTTGACGTCTTTAACGGGTACATACGCCTAATTTTCCACCGTACTAAGTATTATACATAATCCATGATATTAGTTGTAATAAAATTTGAAATATCCGAGATTTTTAAAGTGTTGCCCTCGTGTCAACCATGTTCACACAATTACTTTTTAAGAGAATCGTGTCAACCAGAACGACATCTTAATACTACTCCTATTCAAATATGCTTTAACTTCAAAGTTCACCAAAAAGACCAAGTTTGTTTGTTGACATGAGTACTGATTCACATCCATATAAATTAATCACTTATTTTTCATGTGAAATCCTATATTATAGAAGTATTACAAGGTAGTTATCCTAGATCGGGGTAAATTGATGACTTACAACTCTAATCACGTTTCTACCTTTAAAATTTCTATTTTTGAGTATTTTCTAGATTTAGTAAGTTCCTATTTATGACAAGTTTTTTCTTTTTTTTTAAAAAAAAAGTTTTTATAGTTGGTATGTTTTTCTGTTGGGAATAGTTTTTGAACTAAGGTGATACTTTACTCCAAAGGTTTCAACGAGTTTAAAGATCAGTTAGATAGTTATGTATTTGTCGAGATAGTAGTTTCATTTTCGTTGTGTTTATATGTGAGGTGCTTTCCTTATTCATTATGGACATCAAATGTCGATGATGAATCATAGGAAGAACCCTTTATAGTTCATATATTTAGGTGTTGTGGATATAATGCTCTTATTCGTGAGTTTCAATTACTTTGATTTTTTTAGGAATTTTAGAGCTTATGAATGATTCGGATGTCGAGAATGAATTAAGGTTTTGGTTTCATTGTTTTGAGGAAGAGTGTAAACAAAATGCGTTAATCTTTTTATAATTATCGATAACATATAAGATATGTTACGGGATTTTAAATTTATGTTTTTAGAAAATAGTATTTATTGATTATTTGGGAGTAAGTAATTTAGATTTGTTTTTGTGTTATAGGTTGTTTAGTGTTTTCTTTGGAGGGTTTTAATGAAGTTTGGTTTTGATTTAGTAGAATAAAGTTTGAAGTATGTTTTTGTTACTTATAATAGTCGACATAAATTTATTAATATGTTTGACTAACCAATACTCAGTTGATCTAGTGGTAAAATGACACTATACTAGTGTTGACTTTCAGATAGTTATCTTTAGGTATTATTTTTGATATATTATTTTTGCAAGTAAACCAGCATATATATATGATTTTCGTTGCTTTGTGTTGAGATGCTCTCATGTAACTATTTTTGTAAGATCTATTAATAGTAAGTTCTTAGTTATAGTAAATCATATATATAAGAGTTGTACTTATTTTTAAAAAAATCGTAGATATTTGTTTAGTGTGTATCTTGATTAGTATGTCTTTTTTGTTTTTTTTTATGACATACATACGTATATGTTGAGACACACTTAACAAGGTGGATAGAAAAAGAACGGTCGAGATCAGAGATGTAGGATTCTCATTTGACCACAAACATTCACGTCCAAAAATATCCCAAATTGTTACAGAAATACAATTTATACCACTTTAATAACATAATGAAAAATATATAAACAAGTTTACTACTTTAAGCCTCTTTTCACAGTAAATTGAATCATCTGTGCTGAAGAGATTAAAGAAAGAAAGCACACATGCATGCCACACACACACCAGTAGGGGAATACAAGCGCAAAAGCATCCACTTTAGCCACGTTATTAGATTTCTATTCATATGCATGCTCTTGATTCAACCGCTAACAGCAACTTATAAGGCATACTGTTTACATTAATTAGACTGCATGTAATTATGATCTAAGACCCGTCCTAATCATAAAAGATTAAGAAATATATCATTCCAATTATGTTTTGTCCACTCTAATAACTTTACAGAAACCAAATTCACTCCACTTGAGATTATAATTTATTTTTCTCACCTTCTAAAATATGATTTCATAGTGTAAAATGACATAGATCCAGAAAAGCAGACATACAGAACACCTGAACCAACCCAAGCATCCTTCCATGGCTTTCTTCTTCAACTATTTTGGTATGTAACCAGTTCTCCCTTCATAAATGATTTTGAGTTCAAACATCAAAATAGAAAATGGGTCATTTTCTTCACTTCTTAGATGGCCCATCATCTCAGAAACCACCATACTAAGTACTGTATAAATGCTTACCCATATCAAAATCTTGCATTTAACTTATTTGAATATGCTGTATCCTAATCATCTGCACAAGAGCATTTCTTTTACTAAAATTGCAGCTCTTATTTTAGTCTTACGATGATAAATGCAGGAGAGTACCTGGCAATCTGTGGTAGTGAACTAGATTTGAGCTCTTCTTGCACTCAAGCAGCTATAATAGATGTTGTAAACCTAATCTTTCTCTTGATTTTCTACCTGCTTTTGATCTCAACTTGTATTAGTAAACAACATAAGAGCAGTAGCCATACCAGAAGAAGTTGGGCGCTAGTGTTGGTTTCTATTTCCTGTACTGTGATATGTGGCGCTTACTTGGGTGCTTGTTTTTATCATCCAATCGCTCAAAAGGAGAATATCCCTGCTAATTGGGTGGTTTATGTCATAAGAGGACTGGTGTGGATCTCTCTGGGAGTTTCTTCACTAGCTCAAGGATCAAAATCAATCAGAACTTTCTGCTCTCTATGGTGGGTTACATTCTTTCTACTTGCTTCAGCTTTGAATATCAAGATACTTGTAATAAAACAGGAGGTCCAAGTTATAGATATCTTATCATGGCCAGTGAATCTCTTCCTCCTGTTATGTGCTTTCAAGACTCCGGGTCAAGTTCATAGGCATGATAAGATACTAGAAGAACCTCTACTGTCTGAGATATCTGAGGAAGAAACACAGAGAGAATTGGTAAAACCTGGTTTCTTCAGCAGATTGACATTTTCTTGGATCAATTCCCTGCTTCAACTAGGTTATAGAAAGCCCTTGGTTCTTGAGGACATACCATGCCTTTTCCCTGAAGACGAAGCTTCTATAGCATACCAAAGATTTATAGATGCATGGGAGAGTGTCAATACAAAGAAACCCTCTGGAGGTAATGGCTATTTGGTTATTAGGGCTCTAGCAAAGGTGTACTTGAAGGAGATGGTATGCATCGGATTAGGAGCATTTATCAAGACCTTGACTGCGATTGCTTCGCCTCTTTTGCTCTACGCCTTCATAGACTACTCAAACACCAAGGAGGAGAATCTGAGCAAGGGGCTTTTCTTGTTGGGATGTTTGGTCATGGTGAAGGTGCTGGAGTCCATGTCACAGAGGCACTGGTTTTTCCAGGCTAGAAGGACAGGGATGAGGATGAGGTCCGCTCTGATGGTAGCAGTGTATCATAAGCAGCTGAAGCTCTCGAGCACGGGACGGAGAAGGCACTCTACAGGTGAGATAGTGAATTACATTGCTGTGGACGCTTATCGCATGGGTGAGTTTCAATGGTGGTTTCACTGTGGATGGACAATGGTTGCTCAACTCTTCATGTCCATTGGAGTGCTTTTTATGGTGATGGGGGTCGGTACCCTCCCAGGATTGGTTCCACTCTTCATATTCTGTTTCCTAAACGCCCCTTATGCAAAAATACTTCAAAAGTACCAGACTGAGTTCATGAAAGCACAGGATGAACGGCTCAGGGCCACCTCTGAAATTCTGAACAACATGAAGGTAATAAAATTGCAATCCTGGGAAGAAAAGTTCAAGAGTATGATAGAGAAATGCAGAGCTGAGGAGTTCAAACATCTTGCTGGGTCTCTGTACACAAAGGCAGCAGGCACTCCAATCTTCTGGATGTGCCCTACGATAATATCTTCAACGATCTTTGTAGGGTGTATCATTCTGGGAAGCGCAACTCTTGACGCAGTCACCATTTTCACAGTCCTAGCAACATTGAGATCCATGTGTGAGCCTGTGAGAATGATACCAGAAGCTCTTTCTTCATTGATCCAGGCCAGGGTGTCCTTTGACAGGATTGGCGCCTTTTTGCTTGATGATGAGTTGAAAAGTGAAGAGATAAGGAAGTTAGCATCTGAAGATACAGATAACTGTATAATGATAGACCAAGGCAGCTTCAGTTGGAATCAAGAATCAACCACATTAACGTTACAAGATATAAACCTGGAAGTGAAGAAACGGCAGAAAGTTGCAGTTTGTGGTCCGGTTGGAGCAGGAAAGTCATCACTAATGTGTGCCATTCTCAAAGAAATACCCAAAGTTTCAGGAAATGTAAGCTGGATTCTGACTAACCCTTACATCCACCGCTGCTTTATTACCAACTTTTTTTGCTAACTAATTTCTTTATTTGTAGGTGGATACATTTGGTTCGATTGCCTATGTATCTCAGACATCTTGGATCCAAAGCGGAACAATACGAGATAATATACTTTACGGAAACCCAATGGATAAGGACAGATATGAGAAAGCTATAAAGGCGAGTGCACTAGATAAGGATATCAACAGTTTCAGCCATGGTGATCTCACTGAGATCGGTCAGAGAGGGATCAATATGAGTGGAGGTCAGAAACAAAGAATTCAACTCGCTCGTGCTGTCTACAATGATGCTGAGGTCTATCTCCTTGATGATCCCTTCAGTGCAGTAGATGCGCATACAGCTGCAACATTATTCAATGTAACACTCCAAACCTTCTAGCTCAATAGTTACTGCCATGCCTTACAGGCATTTTTTTTCAGTCAACTTCCTGTCTTGCAGAGATGTGTCATGGATGCCTTGAAGGACAAAACCGTGATTCTGGTTACTCATCAAATAGAATTTCTTTCAGCAGTTGATACAATTTTGGTAAGAAAAAAATACACACAGCCATCTTATAACAAACAAAAAAATGGGATAGAAAGCTTACGAGTTATCTTCACATGATAGGTCATGGATGACGGACAAATTAAACACCGTGGACACTATGAGGAGTTGTTGATGGATGGGACTACCTTCAAGCAACTTGTGAATGCCCATAAAGATGCCATAGCAGAATTTGATCCCCCACATACCAAGATCATGGGTGAACCTCACATGGGGGAAATTGATCAACCTCTAGATGGTACAAGTGACTTTTGTGAAAAAGGCGAGATCTGTATAAAGAAGGGTCTAGCTGCTGTACAGCTGATAGAGGAAGAGGAAAAGGTGATAGGTGATGTTGGGTGGAAAGCATTCTTTGATTATATTCTTGTATCCAAAGGAATTACTTGTCTATGCTTGGCAATATCAGCACAATGTGCATTTGTTGCCCTACAGACATCCTCAACCTTTTGGCTGGCATATGCAATCCAGATTCCTAGCATCAGCAGTGCAGCTGTGATTGGCACTTTTGCCGGGATATCAGCTCTTGGTACAGTTTTTGTATACCTCAGGGCTTTGCTTTCAGCTGTTCTAGGATTGCGTGCATCGAAAGCTTTCTTCTACAGTTTCAATAACTCTATTTTCAATGCTCCAATGCTCTTCTTTGACTCCACCCCTGTCGGGCGGATCTTCACCAGGGTAATGATCTGCAACTATCCTTGTACTTACAATGTTTCTTGAGACTTTAATGTTGGCCGACTTTGCAGGCTTCATCCGACTTGAGCATTTTGGACAATGATATATCTTTCTCCATCACTTTGTTCCTAGCCCCTGCAATTGAGCTTGTAGGAGTGATCGGAGTCATGGCATTCGTAACTTGGCAGGTTTTGATTGTATTTATCATTACTATGGTAGCTTCACACTATGTTCAGGTAGCACAAGATCATTTAACTCCTTTTTTAAGTGCTAACCTCTCCATAGATTCTAGAGCCAAATGGGAACAGATGCATTGATCTGTTTCTTTGCTTTCAGAGGTATTACATGGCCTCAGCAAGAGAAATAGTAAGGATCAATGGAACAACAAAAGCACCTGTCATGAACTACGCAGCTGAGACATCATTTGGTGTGACTACCATAAGAGCTTTCAAAATGACAGATAGATTCTTTCACAGTTACCTAAAGCTTGTAAACACAGATGCAAAACTATTCTTCTACACCAATGCATCCACAGAGTGGTTAACTTTACGTATAGAAGCACTTCAAAACATAACACTCTTCACAGGCACATTTCTTCTACTCTTGCTTCCCAAGGGTTTCATGGCTTCAGGTGCAATATGGTTGTGAGGATGTCTCTATTTATTCTTTAATGAATATTGAGAAACTTCAACAGATTCTCAACTCTTCTTGCAGGACTCGTTGGGCTTTCTCTTTCATATGCTCTTACAATAACAGGGACTCAAGTGTTCATGACCAGGTGGTATTGCAGCTTATCAAACTGCCTAGTTTCAGTTGAAAGAATTAAACAATTCATGAACATCCAGCCAGAGCAACCAGCACTCGTCGACGAGAATAGGCCACCACCTACATGGCCTAGAAAGGGCAGAGTAACATTACAGGATCTCAAAGTAAGATACCGGCCAAATGCTCCCCTGGTTCTCAAGGGCATCACCTGCACCTTCCATGAAGGGACTCGAGTAGGAGTTGTTGGAAGGACAGGGAGCGGAAAAACCACACTAATAAGTGCTTTGTTCAGATTAGTAGAGCCTGAAAGTGGAAGAATTCTAATAGATCATCTTGACATATGCTCCATTGGGCTCAAGGATTTAAGGACCAAACTCAGTATCATCCCCCAAGAGCCAACACTGTTTAGAGGCAGTGTACGAACAAACTTAGATCCTCTCTGCCTCTACTCTGATCATGAGATATGGGAGGTCAGTTGAACCACTCAATATTGTACTTCCAAGAATATCCTTTTGAATCAAATCCATCATACCTGTTATTTTCTTCATTTGTAGGCACTGGATAAGTGTCAGCTGAAGGAAACAATAAGCAATCTACCAAAACAACTAGATTCATCAGGTGAGTTTATTGTTAAAATATACACTATTACAGGATTTATATAAAAGGGAAAACTCCCCTTCCTAATATTATGTTTGCCTAACAGTGAGCGATGATGGTGAAAACTGGAGTGCTGGGCAGAGACAGCTATTCTGCTTAGGCAGGGTCCTTCTGAAGAGAAACAGAATATTGGTCCTGGATGAAGCTACTGCTTCAATTGACACCAAAACAGATGCTATTCTTCAGAAGATAATCAGAGAGGAATTCTCCAACTGCACTGTCATAACAGTGGCTCACAGAGTGCCGACTGTTATAGATAGCAATATGGTTATGGTCCTCTCTTTTGGTATGAATCAAACGTATATACATCCTACTTCATTTCCTTTTCTATTAACACGGCTTAAATTCAAGGGTAACCTCGATATAGAGTAACAACATACTGAAAAACCTTGTTAATGAATCTTTGAGGGCTTGTTACTTCAGAAAAAAAAAATGACAAACATCTTCTGAAGACCAACTGTAAAAATTGTGTGATTGATTCTTGCAGGGAGGCTGGTGGAATATGACGAGCCTACAACCCTTATGCAGACAAATTCATCGTTTTCTAGACTAGTAAAAGAATATTGGGCGAGCTGCAGAAGAAGTTCCAACAACTTTAACCACTAGAAGCACTCAAGCAAATAGTGGTCATGTGATGCAACTCAAGCGCCGCACTATTGCTACATCTACATTTGCATACTTCACCTATTATTAGTTTTTCATGTACAGTAAATGCAGTATAAATAAATAGGGAGCATGATATTATGTTTTGAAAGATACACTTCCTCTTGATTCAACAAAAAAAGCTGACACTTTTTACATTGAAATTACAATTTTTTATCCTATGACGTTCAGCTCAAGTGAATTTGCCTTTCAGTTCACTATCCACAAAAATCAGTATCACGGAGCAGCCATTTTTAGTGAATTTGATGAACTCATGGAGCACAAAAAGGGGAAGTCTCCGGGGAGATTTAATAAGGTTCTGGAAATTTCAAAAAGATGATTGTAGATAATTCAGGTAAACCTTTTGGTAATAATTTTGAAGCTATTAACAGCAACGAAAATAGGAAGAGTGTGATTATGCTTAAAATAATACAACTTGGTAACAGCAACGAAAATAGTAAGACAATACGAGTGTGATTATGCTTAAAATAATACAACTTGGTAATTACCATTTATTTAAAAAAAATAAAAAAATAGTAATAGTACAACTTGGTAATAATTTCTTCACATTACAAGACATATAATTTTGTTTTGTAAACTCACTCACAGCCTGCATCACCAAATTGCATTTCAACTTGGTAATTCTAAGACATACATTGTATAAATTTATAGTTGAATAATTATATTATCACCGTGTCATAGTTTCAAGAGGAAGATATCATTCAGCTGGCATTTCATACATTTTGAGATAAAAAGAAACAAAGAGAAACTGTTATGTTATTACTCAGGATTTCTTCGAGTTTAGGTTCTTTTTAGATGACTAGTGAGTTCTCCGAGTGTGAACCCAACAAAATTCATCACAATGTATAATCGTTTGTGTTAATTATGATAATTATCACGGGAAATGCACCATCTGTCTTCAAATTTTTTAATCGCAACATAAAAAGATAAAATTTTCTCATATTCTAAATTGGTCAAGTCTGCTCCAAGTATTGGATGCAAAATGAAAAGGGGTTGCCTCCTCCAAGTATTGGATGCAGAACTGTTACAAACTCAAGCAATAGCTTCTATTATATACAACAACTTGCTATAATCTTCTCATATTCTAAATTGGTCAAGTCTGCTCACAGTGTATTTTATCTATTATGAGGAACAAAATTTTCCAAATGAAAAAACTAACCATGGCGATGGTAATGTCATATGCATGAACTCCTTCAGCTATTTCGGTATCATGACAGGACTCGAGGAAGAAGCCCCGGCTAACTCCGTGCCAGCAGCCGAATATAAATTCACTTCCTTGACAAACGACCTGAATGAAGCCAAAAAGTAACGCTTTAAAACAAATTAAATTTAACACAGGGAAAATCAGTGACAAAATGACGGGAAAATTCAAATTAAGTTAGAGGCAAAAGACCACTGTAATCAGGCTCTAGTTAAGCTATTCCCTAGTTTGCCAATGAGATCAAGAAAAGAGCAGGTAATATTCTAAATTGGTAAAGTCTTCTCACAGTGTACAATACTCACAATACCTTAGTGCCCTTTTACATTTCATGACATGCTAAAATTTAGTTGAGATCAATAGTTAATGTAAACATTCTTAATCCTTACAAAACTATTTATTTCCACTGAGAAGTATGAAGTAGTAAAGCAGAAAATGTTCTCACCATATGAGTTGATCGCCTCGTTAGGAAAGGAAACATAAACAAATTAAAGGTAGGAAACATAAACAAATTAAAGGTAGGAAACATGTCCTATAAGTGGCAGACTTGCAATGTTGTGTACATTCTCTTACTTCCTGCACTAATTGAAATTTATCCGTTAGTGTGTATTTTAAATCACATCAGGTCAAACGGGGGCTCCAAATCTAGGCAATGAGGTCAAGCTCATAAGTTTTGGTAAGATTTTGGACAACAACGGGACTGCTGGTCGGGAGGGGAAGTTGGGAAAAGGGGGAAATGAGTTTGAAGAAAAAGAAAGAAAAAAAAAACGGGAGTTTTGTTTGACGCATTTAATCGAATACCTGGAGTGCAACATGAGTCTGACCGTCAAAGCAAAGTCCCAGAATACAAAATTGACAACCGAACCAAACACTCGTCCATTAAAATGCTTAACAAAGGAGAAACTGAAAGGTAGTGTGAAACGAATTGTAAATTGATAAAGATCAGACTTGCAACTTTGTGGATGGTAATGCTGTTTTGGGAAACAGAGGTATGGACGGATGGACCGTTAGCTACATGAAGGTCCCAACGGAAGACGCAATAGCAGGAGAAAGGCGGTATGGGTATCCAACCAAATAGAAGCATTGGAAAAGTAGTGAAGGAGGTACAATAGAAGATTTTGCGAGATGGAGCGAAGGCGAGGGAAGACAATGGCGGTGTAACGAAGGAGTGCAGACGGTAATGGGTTGAGCGGACCGGTGACATGTCGTCCGAAGGGATGAACAAAATCAAAGTACGTGGAAGTGGGTTTAGGCCGAGTTGGGTCCGATTATACCTAAACCGAACCGGCGGTTATCAAATCGGTCCAAACCGGCAGTTTGGATCATTCAACGGTTTAGGTTTAAGATGCTTTATAGGTTTAGGTTTGGGTAAAAAAATTAAACCGGCGATTTGGTTAGTTTGTTATTTATTTTAACTAGTTTATAACCCACTAGTTTACAGCCCGCATAAGGTGCGGGTATTTGTATTATGGATTTTTGAGTAATATGTCATGAGCTTGTTTATGTATGAACTAATGATATATTTACGAAATATTATAAAAATCATTCAATTATTCTCATGATGATAAAATATTTACAAATAAAGAAAAATCTCATTATTTAGACTTTAATTTATTTTTTATAGAACATACCCATTTTTAAGCTTATAAATAAATTACCCTAATTATGTCCATGTATATTAATTTTGTTGCCAAAAAATTTAGACACTACAAATGAGTAAGACGCTAAAAGTTTGTGAGGGAATATTCAATTTCAAATATCAAAAATTAAAATAACATTTAAGATTAGTAAACCAATGATTAAGTTATAATTACAAAACTTCTAGTAAAAATTAGCTAAGGTGTCTTAAAAAAGTTACAAATTATCCATATTATACAAAATTAATTTTGATACTTAACATTCAACCAAAATTACGCATATAATATAAAAACCAGAATCATAATAAAATTGATTACTCGAATGAGATTGCATTTTTAGATTATTAAAAAAATAAAACAAATAAAACAAATAAAAATACAAATATAAAAAAATAAAAAACGTAAACATTATTTTTAGTCGAATTTGAATTAAAAAATAAATAAGTAATTTTTAACAATAACAAATCTGAATAAAAATTGTAAAAAAACAAATATGAAAAATAAAAAGCGAATTATTTTTTTAAAAAAAATAAATATGTATAATAAAAGAAACGAATCTGAATGGATTTTTTTAACAATAACGAAAGATTTTGCAATCGAATATGAATAAAAAACGAATAAGAAAACTTTAACGGTAACGAATCCGAATCAAAATATAAAAAAATTGTAAAAAAAATCGAATTTGTATATAAAGAAAAAATTAAATGTTTTTTTTTAAAAAATATACTAAATCTGAATAAAAAATACGATTCCGATAAAGCTAATAAATTTGAAATCCATATATGGATAAAAGAAATCCTTAATTTAGTATTTCTAATTAAGTTGTTAGCTAATAAACAAACTCGCGCCTAAAATGTCTATTTTAATTAATTTAGTATTTTCAATTAATTTGTTAGTTAGTAAAATTTATACTCCAATATAATATTTTTAAAATAAAATTAATTAGGAATAAGCAAAAGACTGTTTTTGGTTTAAAAAGATAATACATAAAATATTTAATGAAAGAACATAATTAAAAATATGGAAAATCTGTAATTAAAATATAACAAACAAAATCGTATTGTTTTAATTTTGGTAACAAACAAAATCGTATTGTTATAACCGTAAGATACTGACATGATGACATGTAACTCTTTTTGTTGAGTTGACATGATGAGATGGATTATGGTTTAATTTTGAATTAAAATTGTAATTAAAATATGGCAAATCTGTAATAAAAATATGGCAAATCCGTAATTATTTGCCAAAAAAAATCCTATGTGGTATGGCTAATGTGTTGACATGTGGACTAAGAGGGTTGTGTTTTAGTAGTATCTATATACATATATTAAAGCAGAAACACTTCATACCACGTGTCATTCACATATTAACTTCGTGACACATGTCATTTTCTCATAATTTTTATTACTATTTAACTAATAAATATAAAATCACTAATATAAATAATGAATATATTATTTCCATTTTTAATTTTATCACAATCTTCTACATATTCTTAAGATATCTTTAACATATTTTCAATTTTATTTATAAAATGATTAGATTATTTCCTATTTTAACTTTAACATATAAGTATTCTAACTTTATCTTATAAAATAATTATTGTTTTTTACTAGAGCACCGAGACCGGATGAGTGGTTGAAGGCTTTCAACTCTCAGAATGTCCCCTCATTTAGTGGAGAGATAGGGTTAGAGGTGGAGCACTGGATAGGACACATACTAACTGTTGAGGGTATTAAAGTCGATCCGGCGAAGATTGAGTCAGTGTCTTTTTGGCAACCTCCGAAGAATGTTAAGGAGGTTCGCAGCTTTCTAGGTTTGACAGGTTATTACCGCCGGTTTGTGGAAGGGTTCTCCCTAATTGCCCGACCACTTACTTGTCTTCTGAGGAAGACTACTCGGTTTGTCTGGTCTGAGCCGTGTCAACAGAGTTTTGAGAAGCTGAAGAGGAGATTGACGTCTGCTCCGATTTTGGCACAGCCTGAGGGTACAAATGGCTTTGTGGTATACAGTGACGTATCCAAGCTAGGCTTAGGGTGTGTTTTGATGCAGAGGGGTAAAGTCATAGCCTATGCATCTCGACAGTTGAAGACATATGAGGAGAACTACCCCACACATGATCTAGAGTTGGCTGCAGTAGGTCATGCTCTTAAGATCTGACGTCACTATCTCTATGGGGCGACATGTCAGATCTTCACAGACCATAAGAGTCTGAAATATATATTCACTCAACGGGAGTTGAATAACTGCCAGAGGCGGTGGTTAGAGTTGATCAAGGATTTCAACCTTGAGATTCTCTACCACTCCGGAAAGGCGAACGTGGTAGCTGACGCTTTGAGCCGGAAGACGCCTCGGGAGAGGGCGATAGCCCGGTTGACGGTACAACCACAATTGTAGAGGGATTTGGCTTGGTTAGAGATAGAGATTCAGTTTCCCGATACAGATAGTCGGTTGACTACTTTAGAGTTACTTCCTGATCTATTGGACGAGATCCGACAGAAGCAGGAGACTTGCCCGAGTTTGACCAGGATCCGGGACAGGATTTCTCGAGATGAGGCACCACATTTCACTATTGGTGCTGATGGAGTGATGAGACGTCATGACCGCGTATGTGTGCCATCAGACAGTGAGTTGAGACAGAGGATACTAGGTGAGGCTCATGCTACCCCATACTCAGTACATCCTAGAGCGAGTAAGATGTACAAGGATGTGAGACGATCCTTCGGTGGGGTGGTTTGAAGCCCGACGTGGCTCGGTATGTAGCTCAGTGTGCAACCTGCCAGCAGGTCAAGATTGAGCATCGTAGGTCCGGAGGAGAGCTCCACCCACTTCCAGTACCACAGTGGAAGTGGGAGGATATATCGATGGATTTTGTCATAGGATTGAGACTCAGCAGAGGTTTTGACCCTATCTGGGTAGTGGTAGACCTTCTGACGAAGACCACACGTTTCATTCCGATTAAGGAAAAGTGGCCGGTATTTCGTCTAGCTGAGGAGTTCACTAGGGACATTATGAGACTCCATGGAGTACCGAGGACTATCGTCTCCGACAGAGATGGACGTTTCACCTCGAGATTTTGGCAGTAGGTACATACTGCTTTGGGGACGAGTCTCCACTTTACCACTACTTACCACCCACAGACTGATGGTCAGTCTGAGAGGACCATCCAGACATTAGAGGACATGCTGCAGGCTTGTGTACTAGATTAGGGACAGGTATGGCCAGATCATCTTCCACTTGTAGAGTTTTCGTATAATAACAGTTGGCACGCGTCTATTGGGATGACCCCTTATGAGGCTTTGTACGGGCGGAGATATCGCACGCCATTATGCTGGGATGAGCCTAGCAGAGCTGATGAAGTAACTCCAGATCAGATACAGGATGACATCGCTCGGATTGCCCTGGTCCGGGAGCGGATGTTAGCAGCGCAGAGTCGTCAGAAGTCCTACGCCGACAAAAGGCGTCGACCCTTGGAGTTTAGGATGGGTGCTCAGGTATGGTTGAGAGTGTCACCGACGAGGGGAGTCCGACATTTCGGCATTAAGGGGAAGCTGAGTCCCCGATATGTCGGACCTTTTGAGATCCTGGAGAGAGTTGGAGAGGTTGCATACAGATATGCACTGCCGCCGAGACTAGAGGGTGTCCTTCCGATCTTCCATGTATCTCAATTGAGAGAGTACATCCCGGATCCGAGACACGTCATCAACCATGAGGATGCGATAGTTGAGCCCGACCATACGTTTGTAGAGTACCCAGTAGCTGTCCTAGAGCGCAGTACTAGACGTCTGCGGTCCAAAGAGATACCGATGTTGAGGATTCAGTGGTCTAGACGAGGAGTTGATGAGGCCACTTGGGAGATAGAGGAGAGTATTAGACGTAATTATCCCGAGTTCTCTACGGGGTTAGATGTTACTTCTGTATCGACGAGTTAGTACTCGTATGTGTGTTGTTTGACCGTTCATGTTTTATATTGGATTGAGTGATTATGTTTTATGTGATCTGTGTCTGAGTATGATGATTGAGTAGTTGCTTGGTAGAAAACGAAAATGTTTAAGAAACTAAAATATATCAAGAAAGTCGTGTGATTAGGAATATTATTCTAAGTTTCGGGACAAAACTTCTTTTAACATGGCACTAATGTAATAACCGAAAATTAAAAACTTTGTTTAATACTGGATCAAATCGGGTTCCGATCCGCCAACCTAAATTCTTTTAAATAAAAATAAAACGATATTAAATACTATCATTTTATGTGACCTGGATTCACATAAAATGATAACTTATATAATTCAGTAAATAATACCGTAAATAATCCCGTAATTATTTCCGTACTTTTAACGGTTCCGGGCGAATAACGAGTATTCTTTCCGCCCTCTTGTGTTAATTGAAGAGCAGGCCCAGTGCTGGCCCAACAGACCAACCCAATTCCTAACCAGTAATGTCCTGCGTTCTAAGAATTCAGGGTGTTACACCTTGAGGGCACCAAGAGGAATTTTGAAACTTAGTGGATACCAAGAGGAAAAATTCAAACCTTGATGACACCAATAGGAAAAATGTAACACCCCGGATTCTCGGAACCCGAGACATTACTGGTTAGGACCTCACAATGGGTCCCGACCTCAGTTTGACAACAATATTACTAGGATCTTGCAACAAGACACAAATAAGAAAAACCGAAATTCATGAAATAGTAATTTTAAAGGAATGAATGCAACACGGTCTAGCAACTTAAAGTACTTAACAAGAGGAAAACGATCAACTGTCTTAACAAAAGAAAGAACGACAACAACGACCCCAACCCCCACTCTAAGAAGTACGGAGACCCGGCTGACCACTACTTCCGAATCACTCAGCTGCTAATCTAACCTACGGTGAATCTAAAAACACAAGAAGAGAAACCATTAGCTAGTTATCTAAACATTAGGAGAATAATAATAGCACACACACACATAAAATAATAAACACTCATCATGCTTTCAAACAATCCATTTATTATCTCAATTAAGTCATTCACTCTAATGATACTTATTTTGTGACACGAGGGATTCTCAAACCTCGCCTCCGCCCCGTGTACCCATCAGGAGTGGATCCGATGCATCTCACCGTGTACCTGTATGGTCTGGGTATAGAGAACCTCCCAGTCTCCTGGCAGAGTTGGGTAGTAATGTCACGGCCCGTTATACATACACTTGGGCCTTAACACATAATAACGACGATCGTCCTAACAAGTTGTTATTATAACACACATGGTACACACACCACTATTATCACTCAACTAGTATCTAGAAACCAGCTAAGTAAGTCGCAAGGACTTACTTGAATCAAACCACAACTCGCTAAATCTCAACTCGGTCCGCAACCGTAGAAACTCAGACGCCTGTCATACAAGACACGTGGATCAACAATCACATCCCATACTCTTAGAAGTCTATAACTTCTAAGATGCACAAACTCATCAAGAGAAAATGACTAACATGCCCTCCTAAGGTAAAATGACCATTTTACCCCTGTTCCCGAAATTTCTGAATTTTTTATAACCTAGTTTCAAACTCTACTTTGGAACCTATCTCCACCATCTCGTTCTCACGGAAAAATTCGCTAAAGATTTATAAGAGTTTCACACCATTCTTAATTTTCACAAAAAATCGCTAAGGTTCGACTTTTACTTAAGATACGAGGTTCGGATAAAAGTATTAAATTCCGAAATAAACCTATAGATTCTCTATGATATGCATACTAAACATAGGGGCAAAGATCTCTCAAAAATACTCAACCATAATTCCTACATAATTCTCTAAAGTTGGAATAAAGGCTAGGATTTCTATACTTAGTCAAATTTTCTTCTGCTGGAAAAACAGCCCTACTGCTCTACTTTGGGACCTTATAACTTCTAATCCGACCGTTAACTTTTTCCCAACTTTTAATACAGTAAACTTCATATTTCTATCTCAAACATATTAAAAATTCAACAGTGGATTCTCGATCTAAGGTATCGAAACATGAGCTTAAACATGGCTACCCAACACAGTTTCAGAAATTAAACTCAGGAGGTGTAATTGGTCTTAGGTTCGATTCTCACCACTAGTATGCTTCTATTGGAAGTTAACCCTCACGTCTCAGGTTCGAACCTTCTAGGCGATCTTTAATTGTCTCCAACAGGCTTGCAAGAGAACTAGAGATCGATACCTATGGGGGACATTGATTGATAACTCGATTAATTCCTCTTGCATATATGTTGACAGGAAAGAAGGTGAGAAGGGTTTGGTTAACCACGGTGGAGTCCAGGGAAGGAT
This sequence comes from Fagopyrum homotropicum, assembly GCA_033239125.1. Lineage (NCBI taxonomy): Eukaryota > Viridiplantae > Streptophyta > Magnoliopsida > Caryophyllales > Polygonaceae > Fagopyrum > Fagopyrum homotropicum. Next base: position 144,282,525 of record BSWB01000004.1, read on the forward strand.
TGCCGGCCACCTTCAGAGTCGCTCCCGCTGGAAATGGTGAGTTATAGGACGAATGGCCCTTCTGTGCTTGCTGCTACGCCTGGAGGAGGACTCAAAAGCGAGGACCAGATGACTCGCAGGAATAGGGATGCTACGTATCGTTAGTTTAGGACGTGGGATTCCTTCCGAATGGGTTCACGAAGGGGAACTATGGGCTGTGGATCAGGTATAGGTGCACAGAGTCAGGGTTAAAGTCAACGGTGCAAAGGTCTCGGGGATGTTACCTGCGCATTTGGTGAGGGTAAATGTCGGCTGCTCAGTGATGGAAAGGTGGCGGTACATGTCCTCTGCGTGGCGGTTGGATGGACAGCTCTTCTCCTTCCGCGACTGTCTCAACTATGGAGCAGGAGATCGATGACAGCAGTGCACAGAAGGTTGGAGAGGAGACGTCGCCTGTTGAGCCTGGCTGGGAGATCGAAGATGAGAGAGACGTGCAAGCTGTCCTCCTTCTGACTCGGGTATGTGGTTACGCAAATCCTGGCGTGATTTGTGCAGTGGGAGCGATGGTTTGGATAGAAGGCCAAGAATGTAACGGCTGGAAGGAGTGAGTCAGCAGGGATCCTCGAGCTACCACTTCATGGGCTGAGTTGTTTTCGTGGACTGGGATGCTTCCTAGGCAGGCTGGCCTCCAAGGCAACTGTGTAGAGGTGAGGCACAAACAAAACGGCCCAACTAAGAGAGGCAAAGCTGGACGACTGGGCTGAGGTAAGGAAGCACAAAGTGGGCTGAAGCAAAGGGTAGAAAAGGAGTGGTGTGGTTTTGTCAAGGCTTGTCACAACCTTGTCAAAACGCGTCAAAATTTCGTCAAGCCCATGCATGGCTGTTAGCATGAAATATTGTGATATTTTAGGCACGTTTCTAAGAGTATTCGATTCATATTGATAGTCTTTGATTTAGCATTGTTGCATTTGTGAGCTAGTTTGCCTATATTGTCGATATGGATGTCTACACTAGCTTTATGTTGATTATAGGTGATTGAGAGTCATTTCCGAACGGAATCGAGCAAAGAAGAGTTGGTTGAGTATGTCCATGGATTAAGGGCATTCTTAAGAGCAAATTGGAGTTCAACTTGAGGAATGCACGAGGCTAGGGAAGAATCACGTTCTTGCCCTAAACCACGCTCTAAAATACGGCCGTACTACAAACCACGTTTAGTTCCACGGCCGTGGAACCTTGCAAAGAGAGGCGTGATGCATTCCAGTAACTATTACGGTCGTGGAAACCATGGTCCAAACCATGACACTTTCCACGCTCTAAATTACGGTCGTGGAACCTTCCACGACCGTGATCTTGGCAATCTTTTTCGCCACATTTTGAAGCCACGATCTTTTGAAGATTGGGCCGGGCCGATATCTTATCTTGCCCTATAAAAAGACGGACGAAGCAAGATTCCGTCATCCGCGCTTAGCCCTGTTTAGACGCACTTTTGCGATCTCGTATAACCCTCGTTTGGAGGCGTTTACATCTCGTTGGAGATCGAAGTTCGTGTTGGGATTTTGCCCTAATCTCGCACATTTGGTGGAGATTGCTGTTGAGATTTCCGGATTGACGGAAGATCGAAGCTTTTGGAAGATTATTGCAAGAAGATCTCTCTTCTTGTTTAGGTTTGATTTAGAAGACGGATTGACATTCCGTTCTTCCTTCTTTCCTAAGATTGTGTTTGTTTGGTTTGTTCTGAATCTATTGACAATATTCGTTATTGATTGTGACTTTAAGATTGGTTTGAAGTTTATTGAAAGTTTTCGGAAGTTTTCATCTTCTTATCTTTTAATTCTTGAATTTGATATCAACATGACTGTTATTGGCTAAAAACCCTTAACGATTCTAAGGTGAAGGGTTGATAGTTGTGGCTTAGATGATGATAGATCGATCGTAAACAGATTAGACCTTGAGAGTTAGAGAGAATCGTCGACGAACCCTAAATCACGGTTTGTTCTTGAGTTCCACGGCCGTGGAGTCTCAAGATCTACCCGTAATTTCCCTTAAGTTTACGAACCTGCTTTTACTTTAATCCAAAGTTAAAGATTTGCTTTAACTTAGTTTAGGCATGCCTTTTCTAGGTGGTAGTGAAGCCTCAACAACCTCTACCTCGATTGTGAGTGTCACAACCGTAATCGGTTAAGTTAGTCTTGATCCTTAGATTACAAGTTTGGGTATTTGACATTAATTCTCACCTTTAGATCCTTTCTATATTGAAGCCTCAACAACCTGTATAGAGAGTGTCTTGTAGGTGAGTCATATAAGGTTTTTGGAACTTCACCGTACGATTACCTTACATTAGTATACCTTTGCATATCTCAACTCTGTCTTTATATCATTAGTATATCTTGAATCGATTGCCACAACTGGATACTTGGATCTTTAGGATTGTTGTTTTCCCAATAATTTGCAAAGCTTTCATATTTACTCGCTTGATAATCTGCAATTGAATTTGTTCCCACCCAAATCCCTGTGTTCGATACTCTGGAATACTTGCTAATCTACGCCGATCCGTACACTGCGGGTTCGCTTGCTTGATTCTAGTTTTATAAATTTAAGACTTATTTGCACACACCTTTAGGGGCGAACAAGTTTTTGGCGCCGTTGCCGGGGATTTGGTTTCGGCCAAATTCGGTAGCCGGTTGTCAAGCTTGGGAGCTTGCTCTCGTTATTTGATATTACTTTGAGTGCATGCGCAGGTCTAGGAACACCGAAGATCTCTTACCTCTTGATCAAGAGCTAGAGAAAACTTTAAGACAAAAGCGCAAGGAAAAGAAGATGGCTGAAGGACATGAAAGTGATCTTCAAGCGGAGTTGGCGGAGAAGGAAGCTAAACTCCAATGGAATGAGACTCTCCGCCAAGATGAAATGGATCGCCATCAATCTCAAGTTAACAATCTGCAAGACATGATCTTCCAGATGAGGATAGAGCTAAGCGACCTTAAGAATAAGGGAAGCAAGAAATCCTCAAGGAGAACATCAAGGTCTAGAAGAAAAGGTCACTCATCCGCTGATGATAGTGATTCTTCCATGCCACCGTTAGAGGAGATTGATCCCACGATCAATGTGAATCCTTTCCATCCACGGGGAGCTGCCAATCGTCGTGTTCCACCTAGGAATGCGAGGATCGAACGTGTAGATGAAGAGCCAAGAACTCTTGGCCAGCGGATGGATTCAACACAACAACCACGCCGTTTGGGCGTGAACTTTGATGCTGATGATGTGCAAGGGTTTAGCTTCAACCCTCAAGTCATTACTCTTGTTCGCCAAAACCAATTTGGCGGAACAAGCGCTGGATCTCCACACCAACACTTGCAGAACTTTGAGTGTATGATGGAGACAATGAGACCGAAGAGTGCTACCACCAACAGCTATAAGCTTAAACCTTTCTTCTTCTCCTTGAAGGGGAAAGCGTTGTCTTGGTACGAAGCTCTTCCTAGTGGGAAACTAGACACGTGGGAAGACCTTTCCGCGGAGTTCCTCACCAAATTCTTTCCGCCATCCAAAACGGCGGAACTTAGAGGTAAGATTAATGCTTTTTCCATGAGATCTAACGAAAGTTTGTTTCAATCTTGGAAAAGGTTTCAGGATTTGCTCTTGGATTGCCCTCATCATGGTATATCCAAACTTGCCTTACTGGAGATCTACTACAAGGGGTTAGATGCGGGAACGCAATTCAACCTCCAATCCCTCTCATGTGGAACATTCGTGGACATGAGAGAAGATGATGCTTGAGACTTCATTGAGAAGCAAGCAAGGGTCATAGAGAAGTATTCCCACCGGAAAGTAGAGGGAAATCGTGTGGAGCAAGGAGCAAAGCTCACACATGAAGCTCAAAATCAGATTTTCTCCCTCAACAATGAGATCAAAGAGTTGAAGGAGGCTATCAAGACCAACTTCCCAAAGCAACAAGGGAAGGATGTTGGTTATTTGGGCAACAACAATGGCGGCGATAACAATAACCGGAACAACAACCGGAATAATAATTGGAATGGAAACAACAACAACCGGAACAACAATTGGAACAACAATAGGGGTTCAAACAACAACAATTGGCGTTCCAATCAACAAAATTCCGGTAACTCTTATCCTTCTAATTCTAATTCACTAACTCCACCTTCCTCTTCCTCTACTCCTTTGAAAAGCCAAGGACAATCATCTAATGGAGGAAATAACTCAGGAAAGGAGAAGCCCGATCCCATGTTGGAAACAATTTTGGGAAAGCTTCAAGGGTTGGAGAACCGCTTCATTAAGGTTGATGATCAAATTTCCAAGGTTCACAAAGCTCAAAAAGTTTTGGAAAACCAAATGTTCAACCATGCGGAGAAAGTTCCTAGGAATCAAGGGAAACTTCCAGGAAAGACGGAGGACAACCTAGAGGAAGGGTTATGGCAATCACAACTAGGAGCGGGACGACCACCACCGATCCGCAGCCTAAATTCGTTGAAGTCTCCGTAGAGAAGGACAAGGAGAAAGAGAAGGGGAAGGAGAAGGAAGATGTCTACGTTTCCCCTTCAGCTTATAAACCTCCCCTACCATTCCCTCAATCTAGAGCGAGAGCACGCCTAGATAAACAATTTGGTAAGTTCATAGAACTCATGAGCAAGCTGCATATTAATATACCATTTATTGATGCTATCGTAGGTATGCCGGCTTATGGCAAGTTCTTGAAGGAGCTCCTTTCTAACAAGAGGAAGCTAGAAGACTTCGGAGAGGTTAAGATGAGTTCGGATTCTTCAGATCTCATCAAAACCATGAAGGAGAAAATGCCCCCAAAGCTAAAGGATCCGGGGTCATTTTGCATTCCCATAGGAGTTGGAGACATCACATACGATGCGTTATGTGACTTAGGAGCAAGTGTGAGCATCATACCACTTGCATTGTGTAGGAAGATCGGTTTAGGCGACCCTAAACCGGTGAAGATGACGTTGTACATGGCGGATCGATCCATCACTCGCCCCGTCGGTATTGTAGAAGACGTCCCGGTCAAGCTAGGTAAATTCTTTGTTCCCATTGATTTTGTCGTGCTTGATATTCCTGCAGATAGTCCGGTCCCGATCATACTCGGAAGACCGTTTCTTGCAACTTCCGGCTGCATAGTCGATTGCAAAAATGGTAGACTCGCTTTTGACATAGGAGAAGAGAAAGTAGAATTCGTTCTTTCTACTCTAGTGAAGGAGCCAATCTTTGATGAGGATATTTTCGATATCCAAGATGAAGAAGGCTTGTCTAGGGAAGAGGTAAGTGCGATTCTCTTTAACGATCCTTTACAAAAGGTTATCACTATGAGTCTAACCAATGTAGGGGAAGAAGAAGAGTGCAATGAGGCAATTGAAGCCTTAGAGGCACAAGAAGAGATAGGTGAAGTGGAATTTGAGAAACTTCACGATGAGGCAGAAAACGTGAGAATCCACGGTTATACCCTGTATTCCACGGCCGTGGATTTCACAACCAAAATCGTGCCTCACTCCAGGGAGTTATACGGTCGTGGAGAAGATGTGACAACCGTATTTCCCTTCCACGCCTTAAACCACGGCCGTGGAAGCCATGAGGAACCCGTAATTTTAGGCGTGGAAAGGAGTGATCGAGACACTTCTTCAACTTCTTCTAATTCTTCTCCCACACACTCATCACCCTTAGAAACTTCTAAGGAGACATCGGATGCTTCTCAAGGATCATTGGAAGCTCCGAAAGCTATGGAACTCAAACCACTTCCTACTCATCTAAGGTACGCTTTTCTAGGATCTAATTCTACCTTTCCGGTTATTGTTAGTTCCAATCTAAGCATAGATGAACATAATCAGCTCATGATTGTCCTTAGGAAACATAGGAAAGCTATAGGCTATACTATTGAGGACTTAGTAGGAATTAAACCCTCCCTATGCATGCATAAGATACTAATGGAGGAAGACTTTAGAACTTCGAGACAACCTCAAAGGCGGTTGAATCCGACCATGAAGGAGGTTGTCAAGAAGGAAATTCTTAAACTTCTTGATGCAGGTATCATCTACCCTATCTCCGATAGTAAGTGGGTGAGCCCGGTTCAAGTAGTTCCGAAGAAGGGAGGAATGACGGTCATCACCAACAAGAACAACGAACTCATTCCTACCCGAACCGTAACTGGATGGCGGATGTGCATAGACTACCGCAAGCTCAACAATGCAACGCGGAAGGATCATTTTCCATTGCCATTCATTGATCAAATGCTTGAAAGGTTAGCACAACATTCACATTTTTGCTACCTTGATGGTTATAGTGGTTTCTTTCAGATTCCGATACACCCGGATGATCAAGAGAAGACCACATTCACGTGCCCATGGGGTACATTCGCTTATAGGAGAATGCCGTTCGGGCTTTGCAACGCCCCAGCCACCTTCCAACGGTGCATGATGGCCATCTTCTCCGAATACGTAGAGGAAATCATGGAAGTCTTCATGGACGACTTCTCCGTATACGGTTCCTCTTTTAACGATTGCCTTTCTAACCTTTCTCTTGTTTTGCAAAGGTGTGAAGATACTAACCTAGTTCTTAATTGGGAGAAGTGTCAATTTATGGTTAAGGAAGGAATTGTATTAGGTCACTTAGTCTCTAGTAGAGGGATAGAAGTAGACAAGGCTAAGATAGAGACAATAGAGAAGCTTCCTCCCCCAATTTCGGTGAAAGGGATAAGAAGTTTCTTAGGACATGCTGGATTTTATAGACGTTTCATTAAGGACTTTTCTAAGATATCAAAATCTCTCACTAATCTATTGATGAAAGATGCGGTTTTTGAGTTTTCGCAGGAATGTTTGGATGCGTTTAACACCATTCGGCAAGCTCTAATTTCAGCACCTATTATCCAACCCCCGGATTGGACTCTTCCCTTTGAGATTATGTGCGATGCTAGTGACGTAGCTATTGGAGCTGTTCTGGGACAACGAAAGGAAGGAGCAACCCATGCCATATACTATGCTAGCAAGACGCTAGATGAAGCGCAGCTCAACTACGCCACTACCGAAAAAGAGTTTTTAGCCATTGTCTATGCTATTGACAAGTTTCGCTCTTATCTTGTAGGTGCAAAGGTGATTGTCTACACGGATCATGCTGCAATCCGGTACCTCCTTGCGAAGAAAGATGCGAAGTCAAGGCTAATTAGATGGATTCTTCTCCTACAAGAATTCGATCTTGAGATCCGCGACAAGAAAGGTTCAGAAAATTCTGTTGCGGATCATTTGAGTCGCCTAACACATCTAGAGGACGACCACTTACCCATCGACGACTCCTTCCCGGACGAACACCTACATCTTATTGAGGAGTGCATCGATGTGATCTCCAAAGTTGAAGTATGGGGTGAAGCGAGCGGAACTTTTAAGGTGAACGGCCAACGACTCAAGAAGTATACGCCGGAACTCCAAGCTGAGGAGTTTGCACCCACCGCACTCGAATAAGTGCGAGATTGGTCTAGCTACAGACCTTAAACAAAGCGCTTCTTGGGAGGCAACCCAAGGTATTGCATTTTTGTTTTTGTTTTCGATTCATAGATTAGCTTAGTATAGACGTTTTTGCTTTGCTTTTTGCCTCGATTTCTTCCGGTATGTTCGTGTTTTTGGATGTAGGAACGATAGAAAAGGGAAAGGAGAGGATAATGTTGAAGAAAAGTGACGAAAATTGGACTTTGGAGCTTTACAGAGGGTTCCACGGCCTAAACCACGGTCGTGACAGCTACAGTACCCGTAATTTCCAAAAGCCTTTGAAAAATCACCAAAACCACGGTTCCGTACACTTCCACGACCGTGGAACACCCCGACAGACCGTGATTTTCAAAATTTTGCCAGCGACTATATAAGCCACATTCTTCACAAAATTCATCCCAAAACCCCTCTTTCCACGACCTAATTGCCGAAAATCCATGACCCTCTCTCAAATCTTCATTTCCTAATCGTTTTCAACGATTCTTCTTCCTAAACTGAAGCAAACCCAACCACAAACAAGATCCAAGCGACGATCGAGCGGAAATCCATCAACGAACGCGCAATTCGGATTTTTCAATCCGAAAAATAGGTTTTTTCTCTCTTCTTGATTCTTGGCAATTTGGTTCGTTTTTGTTAGAGATTTTTAAGAAGAACTGATTGAGATTGGAAGAAATTAGACTAGGACTGCCTGTTGTGGAGATTAATTGCTGATTTGCTGAGATTTGTGATTTTCTGAGACGAATCACGGTCTCTGGGAGAATTACGGCCGTGGTTCTTGAAGAACAGACCGTAATTTTGAGCAGAATGGATTTTGTGAGAAGAGTTTCGGAGAGGATAAAAGAGAAGAAGAATGATCAGAATAAGAAGAGGAAGGGTAATCCCTCCTCCACCTCATCCTCTAGGGCACCACCACCCTCTTCCCCTTCACCTCCATCCTCACCTTCACCTCCATCCTCACCTCCCCACCCTAGAATCCCGACCATACATGACGATCATCTCGATGCACTCGAGAGGATCAAGGAGAGGCCAGTGATTGGCCCTAGATACTTGTTGTAGGAGGAGCTAGCTCCTCTCAACATTGTTGATGATCTTACTTGGCTCTTGGATAGAGCCGGACTTATTGTCTTCTCGGCTATCCGAGAAGACGCCTATGAGGAGATTACACGGGAGGTTGTGACATCCTTTGAGCACAGCCATGTAGACAGGACCGTCTCTTTCCGTCTCATGGAGAGAGACTACCATTTGAGCATCCGTGAGTTTGAGACCATTTTTGGGTTTCAGGAGACCTTTAACGGTCGATTTCCTAGTGGCGTCTACGCCAAGGACTTTTGGGAGGAGGTGGCGATGATTTACGCTAGCGAGGACCGCTGGCAGCCCGTTGACACCAAGGCTAGGTTGATGTACCACCTAGCCTTGAAGATTGCTCATCGCGTTCTTTCGGAGTGTCTCTTCCCTAGGACGGAGACGCCCCAAAAGATCAAGACAGATGAGCTGTTCTTGCTTTACTCCATGCTTTATGGACGCCGTGCTGATTGTGCTACTCTCTTGGCTGCTACTATGAGCAAGCTCAAGAATAAGAAGAAGGGAAACATAGGATATGGTGGGATAGTTACCCACATTGCTAGGAGCTTTGGTGTAGACTTTTCTGCTTGCACCCGCATACCGGCCGTTCCCTTAGGTCTCCATGCATTCATGGTTAGGGGTCTCATTTTCCCCACACATAGAGGTCCGCCTTATGCAGGCATGCCATGGGAGAGCAGGACGGGTAGGGGTATAGAGTGGCTACCGGAGTACTCCATTATGGCGGGACGCCATAATTGGAAGGAGACGTTCGCTGCTATGCATGCGAACAGGATATCAGCTCCCCCATATGTCCCACCGCCGGTTGTTGAGGAGGAGATGGGAGATCAGTTTAAGAGTGGAGGAGGAGCTGAGGAGGAGTTTGGCACGTTTCCGGATCAGCCAGAGGCGGCTCCCGATGCACCTAGACGTTCACCACGTACAGCTCGAGCTTCAGGCTCGTCTTCTCGCTGCGCTAGCGTGAGTGAGAGGCCTACGTGGATGACCACACCTCCTACGTGGTATGGCGTTCCCCCTCCTTGGTCTACAGAGCAGACAGCAGCACCAACACCACCACCAACACCATCCGACGCCCCAGCATGGTACAGTCAGGCCCCAGGATGGTACGAGCAGATGCCGGATTGGGCTACCGGACTTTCAGAGAGAGTTGGAGCATTGGAGATCCGAGCCAATGCTAGAGACGGACGCCTAGACGACCTCGACCACATGATGAGGGATGTCTACCGCCAGCAGTTTGGGCGGTTCTATGATCCCAGTTTCTCTCCATTCCCGCCTCCACCAGCGCCGCAGTGATGAGAGTTTGTTGATTGACCGTTCGCTTTAGACATTCCGCCACCACCTTGTGAGTTTCTTTTTCTTTTCTACTTTTCTTTCTTTCTTTTGAACATTAGGGACAATGTTCGTCCTAAGTATGGGGTGGGATGTACTAAAAGTTTGTAATAACTCTTACTCGCTATGCTTGCTTCTATTCGAGACTATTTGCATGTTCATTATATTGTTGCACGTTTCATTATCGCATTGCATAAAAAAGAACTTGAAAAAACCATAAAAATTGAAAAATTTTGAAAATTATGTGCTTCTAATGAATTGAGATGATTTCTATGATAATCACTACTTGTGAATTGAGTTTGATGACAATTGCATGCTTAAAAGAATAGTGAATTGAAAAGATTTTGAATGAATGAATTTTACCTCTTTTGCAAGTTTCATAATGTGATGAATGTTACCTAAATCATGTTGAGAAATTGAAGTTGAAATCACTCTATAAGTTCCTGTACTTCTTGTTGAGATGATTAAGGCAATTCGATTTTCTTTCTTCTTTCTTTGATCATTTTAGCTCCTCATTGAAATATTAACCTCCTTTACCTATCCGGGAATTTGGAGAAGTGAATGAAAAAGGCATGCTTAATGTGGGAGGGCCATGAGAGCAATTATTTGCAATCAAAAGAATAGAAAGGAATTCTAGGTTTGGGGAAGTCAATCATGATGATGAGTAACTCGGCACCATTCACATAGCCGGGTGTTTGTGTCTTGCCAAAGTCGGATTGAGCGATATTTCTAGCGGATTATGGTATGTGCGCTAAGGGTTTGAGGCATCTCATAAAAATTGAGAAACGCCAATCTCCTAGGCTTCGGTTTTTGTGCACCTCTATCCATAACTCCAAAAGTAAAGTCGAAAAATGAAAGGAAGAAGAGCGAAGCTCAAAGTTGAAGTGTTGCGGAAACCGCAAAAGAAGAAGAAGGGTAGTTGTCCATTTTCCCGGATTCATGCACCACATTCCTTAAAGTTTCTATCCCTTTCCATATTCTAGACCTTTTCTTTGAAAGTCCTTAAGATCAAAAGAATGTTATATGACTTGGTGATCTAAATTGAAGTTTCTTATGATTGATTTTGATAATGTTTGAAGGTTATGATGCTTGTTTAGAAGTTTAATTGATTCATGAGTTTTCTTTGCTTTTTACTCTTTGGATAAGTGTATGAAAGTCTTATAAACAATTGAAGCAAGGTTAGAGAATGATCTACTCTTTAGAAGGCACATTCCTCCAAAATAAGTATTGCTTTGAGAAGGTACACATATTTCATCCTAACTTTTGTTTAAAGCTTTTTGAAAGACCTTGCTTAGGGACAAGCAAGTGTTAAGTATGAGGTTATTTGTTAGCATGAAATATTGTGATATTTTAGGCACGTTTCTAAGAGTATTCGATTCATATTGATAGTCTTTGATTTAGCATTGTTGCATTTGTGAGCTAGTTTGCCTATATTGTCGATATGGATGTCTACACTAGCTTTATGTTGATTATAGGTGATTGAGAGTCATTTCCGAACGGAATCGAGCAAAGAAGAGTTGGTTGAGTATGTCCATGGATTAAGGGCATTCTTAAGAGCAAATTGGAGTTCAACTTGAGGAATGCACGAGGCTAGGGAAGAATCACGTTCTTGCCCTAAACCACGCTCTAAAATACGGCCGTACTACAAACCACGTTTAGTTCCACGGCCGTGGAACCTTGCAAAGAGAGGCGTGATGCATTCTAGTAACTATTACGGTCGTGGAAACCATGGTCCAAACCGTGACACTTTCCACGCTCTAAATAACGGTCGTGGAACCTTCCACGACCGTGATCTTGGCAATCTTTTTCGCCACATTTTGAAGCCACGATCTTTTGAAGATTGGGCCGGGCCGATATCTTATCTTTTCCTATAAAAAGACGGACGAAGCAAGATTCCGTCATCCGCGCTTAGCCCCGTTTAGACGCACTTTTGCGATCTCGTATAACCCTCGTTTGGAGGCGTTTACATCTCGTTGGAGATCGAAGTTCGTGTTGGGATTTTGCCCTAATCTCGCACATTTGGTGGAGATTGCTGTTGAGATTTCCGGATTGACGGAAGATCGAAGCTTTTGGAAGATTATTGCAAGAAGATCTCTCTTCTTGTTTAGGTTTGATTTAGAAGACGGATTGACATCCCGTTCTTCCTTCTTTCCTAAGATTGTGTTTGTTTGGTTTGTTCTGAATCTATTGACAATATTCGTTATTGATTGTGACTTTAAGATTGGTTTGAAGTTTATTGAAAGTTTTCGGAAGTTTTCATCTTCTTATCTTTTAATTCTTGAATTTGATATCAACATGACTGTTATTGGCTAAAAACCCTTAACGATTCTAAGGTGAAGGGTTGATAGTTGTGGCTTAGATGATGATAGATCGATCGTAAACAGATTAGACCCTGAGAGTTAGAGAGAATCGTCGACGAACCCTAAATCATGGTTTGTTCTTGAGTTCCACGGCCGTGGAGTCTCAAGATCTACCCGTAATTTCCCTTAAGTTTACGAACCTGCTTTTACTTTAATCCAAAGTTAAAGATTTGCTTTAACTTAGTTTAGGCTTGCCTTTTCTAGGTGGTAGTGAAGCCTCAACAACCTCTACCTCGATTGTGAGTGTCACAACCGTAATCGGTTAAGTTAGTCTTGATCCTTGGATTACAAGTTTGGGTATTTGACATTAATTCTCGCCTTTAGATCCTTTCTATATTGAAGCCTCAACAACCTGTATAGAGAGTGTCTTGTAGGTGAGTCATATAAGGTTTTTGGAACTTCACCGTACGATTACCTTACATTAGTATACCTTTGCATATCTCAACTCTGTCTTTATATCATTAGTATATCTTGAATCGATTGCCACAGCTGGATACTTGGATCTTTAGGATTGTTGTTTTCCCAATAATTTGCAAAGCTTTTATATTTACTCGCTTGATAATCTGCAATTGAATTTGTTCCCACCCAAATCCCTGTGTTCGATACTCTGAAATACTTGCTAATCTACGCCGATCCGTACACTGCGGGTTCGCTTGCTTGATTCTAGTTTTATAAATTTAAGACTTATTTGCACACACCTTTAGGGGCGAACAATGGCCTTGTCACAATCTTGTCATAGTCTCGTCTTGGTCTCGTCAAAACTCGTCACGACTTTGTCAAAGACAAGTCATGTTATAAACTAGGGTTTGAAATAGGGTTTGCTATAAAAATCTTATCATTTTATGTGAAGTGATATTACATAAAATGATAAAATTTTGAGATATTGTGTCCAATTAAATAGACAGATAAGGATCAAAAGATCGAAAACCGATATACTACGGAATTAAACTGAATAAAATTTTCCGGATATTACATCAGTACCCCCTAAAAATAAGTTTCGTCCCAAAACTTAGAATAAGGTATCTAGTTAAACTTTTTCTCAAAAAGATTAGTATTATTTGGTCTCAATAACAGTTAAATTTAGTTTCTTAACATGCAACCACTCAGTCATCATAATCAGACCATAAATAAAAGAAACACCATCACACATTAAAGAAAACACAATCACTTAATCCAAGGTATAACAGGAAGAGTCAAACAACAACATCCGAGTACTAACTCGTCGATACAGAAGTAGCGGCTAATTCTGCAAGGTACTCAGGGTAACCCTTTCTAACGCTCTCCTCCGTTTCATAAGTAGCCTCATCGATTCCTCGTCTAGACCGCTGGAACTCTACAAAAGCATGTCCCGGCTAAAATTTTCTGATATTCATAGCTGATGACGTGTCTCGGATTCGGTAGGTACTCTCTCACCGGTTTGGTTTTATAAACTTACTTCCTGCTCTTTTGATGACTCTACCAAACCATAATGATCTTAAACTTTTTTCGGCACTTTGCTAAGTGCCTAATGCTCTTTTGTAATACAAACCGCTTGGCCCGGTTTCCTCAACGTGACCTAATCAGATCGTTCTTATATTAATGGGTTTTCACCTACTTCTTGTCAAGCTTTCAAATTTATATAACTAAAAACAAATCACACATCCAAGTGGACCTTTTCATATAGATCTCTAATTCCTTAACTTGAAATCATAGTTTTTTTCTGTGGGTTATGGGCCTACCACGCTTCTGTTGTGACACCCATTAGTCACAATGGCGTCTTTATGAGGGTTAACATGATTTACCCAACTCCCGTCTATACTTCCCTTCTAATACTAGCAAGATTTTCTTCAAACAGACCCTTAATCTCTCACTCCATCATAGTCTGTTCTTAACCAACCAGTAAGCAACTTCTAACCCGATCTTCTCCATATCCTTAGATCCTCCCAGAAGGTTGTCGTTGCTTACTTGGGGAATCCTCCAAAGCATCGATAAGGTTACCTCTTAAATCCACAGTCACCAATGTCTCTTATTAACGGTACCTACTCGTCAAAACCAACACTTACACGTCCTCAGTTGACGTCGTTTCGTCTATAATTAACTTATCTCAATATCCCGGACTTAATCTTCTCATACCTATACTGGCGTTAAATTCTTGGTGAGCATCATCTGCCCGATTACTCCTTTCATGCTTCGCTAATTTGTTTTATCTTCCACACTTCTGTCTCCTTAGGCTAACCCTACTTCTCGAACCCAACTGGGTCATTCATCTTGACATAAATAGTCATTCCGAGTCTTCAACGATGGCTGGTAAGTGTCTTTGTATTTCTGGTGATTTTAATTATCATCCCCTGACAGTCTTCTTGCATGGACCGTCGGTGTTGATGACGTAGGTCCCGTGGTAATTGGGGTTACTTTGGACTTTCGAGTCCACTAAGGCCGTTCTTATATATACATTTTTTCGCTGGTATTACCGGCAATATTGCCTTCATGAACCTCCGTTGTTTCTGCAACAGGGCTTCGACTCTTTCATACCGGCATTGCGATTTCCTTCCAATTCCTATATCTTTGAGGAGGTGAAAACCTCTCCACACTTGTAAAGTTTACATTTTGCTTCTACACTCCATTGTAGGTATCCCTTTCATGCACCTTAGACCCTCATATCTGAGTCGACATTTTATCTCTTTTGATCTCTCAAGCTTGTCTTGTGAACTCTTATACCAGGTGGCTCGTCTTATAACAATTTCTTCCCCTGAATCGGTCTCAAATTTTAGTTGATCATTACTGCCCATTTCATGTTAAAATTTCAATTACGTTGTACTCTTGCATAGATTCTACAAAGGCATCCTCATCTCAACACTTTATTCCAATATAGCAAGACCTGTCTTTTGATACATGACTTTCCTTCTTACTGGTCAAGTTATTCTTTTGGTTTACACTTTATCCATCCTAGCGTTATCGGTCCGATCTGTATGACTTTTATTATTCACCTATCGGTGCCATTTGCATAAGAACCTCAGTTGTATATGATTTTCTCAAAATCAAAGTTCTTGACTCGCATTTATATGTTGTCCTTATGCTTGTGTCGCTTTACCTTCTTTAAATCTTTACACCCCGTAAGATAGTTAAATCCCTTTGAGTTTTCTCGTACACGCTTTACGGACCACGTTGGTTGGTCTTATTACTTTCGTCAACTCTTATGTCATCAGTCCAACTTGCATTTTCAATGGAGTACTTAAATTTCTCATTAAACTTTTATATATACACCTTTCGGTAATCATCTTATTGGGGTAAAACTGGATCCATATAACAGCCTTTAGTCATTCATCTTTACTCCTTCTCATGTCTGTTCTAGCCAACTTGTAGATTCCATCTGCAATCACCTCACAACTTGACCACACATTTCACCAAGGCTTTAAATCATACTCTCTATGGTGGTGCCGCCTCTGAAATTCCAATTATTTTGTGTCACATCTTTAAATCACAAGAGTTTCTCCTGTCAGGGGGATTCCTACATACTATCCTTGACATGTATCTTTCCTTAGTCAGTAGTAAGTAACTACCCACAACAATTTCCTTTACACCATTTCTATCATCAATGGTCATTACCGACCGTCAAGAGCTTCTCCTTACTTTCTTTATTAGAGTTATCATATTGGACTCATTCAATGTTACCATCAAGGCTACTAGTACTTGTATTGATTTAACTTCACCATTGTCGTCGTTGATCTCTGGAAGATATTCACCAGATGTCGGTATTTCCTTTATAACCTTGTGGTTATTCTTCTTATCTGTCAACCAACCATCATTAGTTAGCCAGCACGTGTAAATCCTCTATTGTTACCAATTAGTCTGTAATTGACCTGCTATAAGATCGTAGACTTACTTTTATTCTATCTCTTTTGAGGTGTGATACACAAGGTGAAAATATATCTCTTCCATTTATTTTCCTTTAGCTCCTTCTACATATTACACTCCTATAAGAGTACTATACTCTTACGAGTCTAGTTGTATCTTCGTCTCCCGTCAACGGACTTATAAATTCTTCTACGATAACTTGTAGGCATTTCTCCATGATTCTTTGTATCCGAGTTATTGTCCACTGGTGGTTCTCTGTTATGACCCGCTAGTGTTATTAGCTTAAATCCCTTCGTGAGTGGTAAATTATTAGAGGCCCTCTTTTTCACCAAGACCATTCTCTTACACCCTCCTCCCTTGGGGTGCTGCTTGTACTTCCGCCTTTGTAGAAATCCGGTCTTTGTTGTATCCCGATCCTTGTTGTAATTCTTGTGTGTTCTAGGAGGTTACACCACTTCCATGTTGGTGAAATATGCCTTCCACTTTCTAGCAACCTGTAAGCTTCCCTTTTGTGGCTCTTTTATTCTTCGTATTTGGATGAACAATGTATCTCATCTTGACTCCTACGCTTATGATTATCTCGGTTTCCCATCTTGATTGTGGTGTCAAGTAGCTGGTTAGGAGTGATCATATTCCGCCTGCTTCTAGCCTCACCTTCTGGTCCGTCACTAAGCTTATATTCAATACCTCTTGTCTGGATCGCTACTATATTTCACCTTGACTTTCATACTCATGTGTGTTTCTCAAGGTATCCGCTTTGTTTGTAACATTGCTTTACACCACACTTGAAAGAACCTATGGGTTGTCTCTTCCAATTTGTATATTTTCCGATCATCCAACGCTTTTTCGGAACTACTCTCATGTATTTTCTTCATTTGGTCCTATTGAGTTGGCTCGGGGTTCCCTTCTTGTCATCTTCGTTGGTGTTGTCTTTTCAGTCTTCACTTTTCCGTCTCAACGTTCCTTAACAAGTTCGAAGGAGTTGTCCGTCATTCGTCTACCCTAATGCACATAAGATGTGCATACTAATCCTCACGTTGTCACCCTTCAAAATCTACTTAGATGTGTCCAAGGGGTGAGAAACCCATTATGTTACCTCCGTTAAGGACATAACATAACTATAGTTTCTACTAATGTTCGACATATACTCATCTATATCATATACCTTTATAATCAAGCTAAAAAGTCCAACTAAAGTGAAACCGAAAGTCCATACTAAGCATATTGAGATCCGCGGTAGTAGTGGTGGTTAGCCGTACTCTCTATTCCCAACCAGACTATGCATGCATTTGAAAACCAAAAGTCCTTTTTAAAACTTAGATCCCTTTTCGGGTTCTGCTTAAGTACTTATTCGGTCTTTCAGAAGATTTCAAGTGCCATTGTTTCCAACCTAGAGCTCTGATACCATGTTGTAACACCCCGGATTCTCGAAACCCGAGACATTACTGGTTAGGACCTTACAATGGGTCCCGACCTCAGTTTGACAACAATATTACTAGGATCTTGCAACAAGACACAAATAAGAAGAATCGAAATTCATAAAATAGTATTTTTAAAGGAATGAATGCAACACGGTCTAGCAGCCTAAAGTACTTAACAAGAGGAAAACGATCAACTGTCTTAACAAAAGAAAGAACGACAACAACGACCCCAACCCCCACTCTAAGGAGTACGGAGACCCGGCTGACCACTACTTCCGAATCACTCAGCTGCTGATCTAACCTGCGGTAAATCTAAAACAAGAGAAACCATTAGCTAGTTATCTAAACATTAGGAGAATAATAATAGCACACACACACATAAAATAATAAACACTCATCATGCTTTCAAACAATCAATTTATTGTCTTCAACTAAGTCATTCACTCTAATGACACTTATTTTGTGACACGAGGGATTCCCAAACCTCGTCTCCGCCCCCGTGTACCCACCAGGAGTGGATCCGATGCATCTCACCATGTACCTGTATGGTCTGGGTATAGAGAACCTCCCAATCTCCTGGCAGAGTTGGGTAGTGATGTCACGGCCCGTTATACATACACTTGGGCCTTAACACATAATAATGACGGTCGTCCTAACAAGTTGTTATTATAACACACATGGTACACACACCACTATTATCACTCAACAAATATCCAGAAACCAGCTAAGTAAGTCGCAAGGACTTACCTGAATCAAACCACAACTCTTTAAATCTCAACTCGGTCCGCAACCGTAGAAACTCAGACGCCTGTCATACAAGACACGTGGATCAACAATCACATCCCATACTCTTAGAAGTCTATAACTTCTAAGATGCACAAACTCATAAAGAGAAAATGACTAACATGCCCTCCTAAGGTAAAATGACCATTTTACCCCTGTTCCCGAAATTTCTGAATTTTCTATAACCTAGTTTCAAACTCTCCTTTGGAACCTATCTCCACCATCTCGTTCTCACGGAAAAATTCGCTAAAGATTTATAAGAGTTACACACCATTCTTAATTTTCACAAAAAGTCGCTAAGGTCCGACTTTTACTTAAGATACGAGGTTCGAATAAAAGTATTAAATTCCGAAATAAATCTATAGATTCTCTATGATATGCATACTAAACATAGGGGCAAAGATCTCTCAAAAATACTCAACCATAATTCCTACATAATTCTCTAAAGTTGGAATAAAGGCTAGGATTTCTATACTTAGTCAAATTTTCTTCTGCTGGAAAAACAGCCCTACTGCTCTACTTTGGGACCTTATAACTTCTAATCCGACCGTTAACTTTTTCCCAAATTTTAATACAGTAAACTTCATATTTCTATCTCAAACATATTAAAAATTCAACGGTGGATTCTCGATCTAAGGTATCGAAACATGAGCTTAAACATGGCTACCCAACACAGTTTTAGAAATTAAACTCAGGAGGTGCTATTGGTCTTAGGTTCGATTCTCACCACTAGTATGCTTCTATTGGAAGTTAACCCTCACGTCTCAGGTTTGAACCTTCAGGGCGATCTTTAATTGTCTCCAACAGGCTTGCAAGAGATCTAGAGATCGATACCTATGGGGGACATTGATTGATAACTCGATTAATTCCTCTTGCATATATGTTGACAGGAAAGAAGGTGAGAAGGGTTTGCTGACCCACGGTGGAGTCTAGGGAAGGAATGTCGGCCACCTTCAGAGTCGCTCCCGCTGGAAATGGTGAGTTATAGGACGAATGGCCCTTCTGTGCTTGTTGCTACACCTGGAGGAGGACTCAGAAGCGAGGACCAGATGACTCGCAGGAATAGGGCTGCTACGTATCGTTAGTTTAGGACGTGGGATTCCTTCCGACTGGGTTCACGAAGGGGAACTATGGGCTGTGGATCAGGGATAGGTGCACAGAGTCAGGGTTAAAGTCAGCGGTGCAAAGGTCTCGGGGATGTTACCTGCGCATTTGGTGAGGGTAAATGTCGGCTGCTCAGTGACGGAAAGGTGGCGGTACACGTCCTCTGCGTGGCGGTTGGATGGACAACTCTTCTCCTTCTGCGACTGTTTCAACTATGGAGCAGGAGATCGATGACAGCAATGCATAGAAGGTTGGAGAGGAGACGTCGCCTGTTGAGCCTGGCTGGGAGATCGAAGATGAGAGAGACGTGCAAGCTGTCCTCCTTCTGACTCGGGTATGTGGTTACGCAAATCTTGGCGTGATTTGTGCAGTGGGAGCGATGGGTTGGATAAAAGGCCAAGAATGTAACGGCTGGAAGGAGTGAGTCAGCAGGGATCCTCGAGTTACCACTTCATGGGCTGAGTTGTTTTCGTGTGCTGGGATGCTTCCTAGGCAGGCTGGGCTCCAAGGCAACTGTGTAGAGGTGAGGCACAAACAAAGCGGCCCAACTAAGAGAGGCAAAGCTGGACGACTGGGCTGAGGTAAGGAAGCACAAAGTGGGCTGAAGCAAAGGGTAGAAAAGGAGTGGTGTGGTTTTGTCAAGGCTTGTCACAACCTTGTCAAAACGCGTCAAAACTTCGTCAAGCCCATGCATGACCTTGTCACAATCTTGTCATAGTCTCGTCTTGGACTCGTCAAAACTCGTCACGACTTTGTCAAAGACAAGTCATGTTATAAACTAGGGTTTGAAATAGGGTTTTGCCATAAAAAAATCTTATCATTTTATGTGAAGTGATATTACATAAAATGATAAAATTTTGAGATATTGTGTCCAATTAAATAGACAGATAAGGATCAAAAGATCGAAAACCGATTTACTACGGAATTAAACGGAATAAAATTTTCCGGATATTACAAAAAATCCATTTAAAAATTATGCTTGTATTTTTTTAAAAAAAAACTCTTTCCTATAAATTTATAGATATTCAACTCTTCTTTCATTTTATCTCACATCATCTTCTTACAATATCTACTCTCTAATACTCAATTCTCAAGTATTCAACTCTCAATCTCATATTCTCATAATTTTCATTTACAAGTTTTTATTTCCCGTCTTTCTCGAATTCATCTCTCGACTCTCAGAATGGCAAACCCGAGTGTGAACATTCCTTCTCAACTATTCCCTAGGACCCAAGAAAGTGAAACCCAAATGTTCAACAATCCCGAAAAATACCGAAGATTCACAACCATAACAACCCGAACCGGAAATTCTTACATACGTCATTTTTACGAAGCATTACAAGAAGGGGGAGCCGGTGAACGACTATTGTCAAGTTTCATGCAACTATTGTACAAAAGTGTAGAAGCGAAGGCGAAGGGCGACTACGGGACTTTGCAAACGCACATGCAAAAAATCCATCCCAAAAATCTAGGGATATCACGGGGACAATCACAATTGTCCCACGGGATTGCATCTTTTTCCTCTGAATCTCCGCTATTTGTGTATAACCATAATGAAAAAAATATTGGATTAGTCGATGTTATATCTTCTCATGCATTTTCATTTTCTTATTGTGAAAATAAAAATGTTCGAGCATATAACACTAAATATCTTCAACCTTCTTTTTAACCAACTTCTCGCAAAACCGTTTCCATATCAGTTTAAATCTTACCAACAAAAGAAACAAAAAAAATTCTTTCGATTTTGGCATCTTTTTCACATCAAATATCTATTTGTAGTGATATTTGGAGTACACAATCGCAAAAACATTTTTACATAGGCATTACTTTACATTTTATGGATAACGATATATTTTGCATAAATATGTTATTGCATTTCGCCAAACCAAAGACATGATGCACCAAACATTGCAAACATGATAAAAACGGGGTTACAAGAATTTAATTTACATGGTCGATTTTTTCATTTGATAATGCATCCGTTAACACCGCCATCGTAAAACATTTGGTCGAGGAAGCGGGACATTATTTGCGAACTTCTTTTATTCATCAAAGATGTGCATGTCATATTTTAAACTTATGTGTTCAAGATAGGCTTAAGATTTTAGCAATTATGCTAACCTCCATCACCGGCGTTAATGATCATATTTTGCACTACTCCGAATTGAGAAAAAAAAAGGAGAACATTATGTTTAGCTAATAATGTTCTTCCAATTACATTTCCAAAAGACATTGAAACTCGTTGGAACTCTACTTACAAATTACTTGGTCAAGTCCTTCGTTACAACAATCTTATACAAGCGTTTTATGCACAAAATATTCTTGGTCAATTATTAATTATGAAAATATTTGGCAAACTTGTATTGATATTTATGATGTTTTAAAGATTTTTAGTGATGCAACTAATGTCATGAGTTACGTTTATAACCCAACTTCTTATAGATATTTAGAGATAGTTGTAAACGTTTCCAAGAGTTTTTAAAACGGTACAACTTTTTCAACCCTTATAAATCTATACATTGACATGAAATCGAAATGACTAGAAATATTACGCTGACATTCCCATGATTTATCTTATAACCACCGTTTTTATCCTAGACTTAAAGTTGATGGTGTTTCCGATTTGTTGGTTATTTCTTATGATGGTTTGGATTTAGATACCATAGTTCCTAACATTGTTCAAGATATTCGTATCGAAATTGAAAATTTGTTTTCTTCATTACAAACAAGTGTTAGCTCTTTTTCTACCGCACCTACTCCTACACCCTCTTCTCCTTCATCTTCTTTTCTTTCAAAAGCACAAAAAAATTTGACTAAATGAGGGAAATAGGGCTCCTAAAATTGTACTTTTGCAAAGTGAGCTCCTAGTATAATTTAGGCCTGCAAAAAAATTAATAGCTGTATTTGTGGGCCTCCCAAGAAAAGATGGATGGATGGATGGGCTGTCAAAAAAATTGAATATTAAATGACGGTTGGTATTATTTGTAGAGAAGAAAGAGAAAACATTCATTCTCTTTGTAAAGAGAGAGAAACCAGATCTAGAAAGGAACGAAAGAGAAGAAGGAGAAATAGAGGATGAAACGGAGATCCG
Source organism: Fagopyrum homotropicum (assembly GCA_033239125.1). NCBI lineage: Eukaryota > Viridiplantae > Streptophyta > Magnoliopsida > Caryophyllales > Polygonaceae > Fagopyrum > Fagopyrum homotropicum. The sequence continues at coordinate 144,304,996 of BSWB01000004.1, forward strand.
CCGGAGTTTCAATGACAGGGAGCACTGTTTCGCCGCCAGGACATTTGGTCACCAAGCCGACACCGAAGGGTGAGCGAGAGATCTAGGGTTTTTTTCGAGCTGGAGAAGGGCAAGCGAGAGATCTAGGGTTTCGCCGTCAAGGTTGACACGAGGAGGGGCTACGCCACTGGTACCACAAAGCCGGCGCCCACTTCTCCTTTCTTTACCCTCTCCCTCCGGTGAAGCCGGCGCACTTCTTCTGAAACCGGCGCACTCCTTCTTCGTCCGCTAAAGGCGGCGCCCACTTCCCCTTCATTTGCGCCCTATTCTTCAACCTTACCCAAACCGCGCCCACTTCTCCTTTCTTTGCCCTCTTCTTCCTCCCCTGAAACCGCTTGGGAACGTTGTTTTAATGGCGGATCTCCATTCCTTTTCTGCTCAGATTCTGGCGCCCTCTTACAGTCTAGGGTTTACGCAGGCTGTTATTGAAGCAGAGGAGCGTAGGATGGCCGGCGAGACTTCGATGGCGGATGAAGCTAGGGTTTCCGCTGATACTAGGGTTACCCAATTGTATGCATACGTAGTTACTTTTTGGGTATGATAATGTTCACTTATTTAGATTATATGAATATCTGTTGGAGTATATGATACGTGCTTACCCAAAAAATGCTTACCCAATTCCAATTATTTAGATTATATAGATATGTGTATATTAGTGTTGGAGTATATGGATATGTGCTTACCCAATTATATGTTTACCCAAGTTCAGTTATTTAGATTATATAGATATGTGTATATTAGTGTTGGAGTATATGGATACCCAAGAAGTTTGACATTACCCAGGAAGATGAGAAGTTTCAGATTATCCCGAAATACATTACCCAGAAATTTTGAGATTACCCAGAAATAGATTACCCAAGAAGTTTGACATTATCCAAAAAGTTTGACTGGTTTAGATTACCCCGAAATACATTACCCAGGAAGATGAGAAGTTTCAGCTTACCCCGTAATACATTACCCAGGAAGATGACAAGATGGAGATTATCCATGTATACAAACAAACACTGCTTACCCACAAATAGAAAATGTAAACAAGCACTACTTACCCACAAATAGAACATGAAGTTTCAGTGTTTTAGATTCACAAAAACAAAATATGAGAAGTTTCAGATTACCCACAAATACATTACCCAGGAAGTTTGAGATTACCCAGAAATAGGAACAAACACTGCTTACCCAGAAATAGAATAGGGATATGTAAGCAGTCCAGATTCCGGTGAAGAAGAAGCTCAACAAGCAGTCCAGATTCCTGCGTTTCAATGGGAAGAAGAAAAGAGCTGCATATGGATACCCAGATATAAATTTACGTTTGAAAGGAGGGAAGAAGAAGGGACAATGGAGGGAAGAAGATGGGCTGGCTGAATTGATTGGTCTATTTTCTGATTTTTTTCTACATGTCACCCATCAAATCAGTCTAGATACCTATGTCCCTTACTTTTCTGATTTTTTCTACAATAGGAGCCCATTTTCTAAATGAAATTATGAGAGGCCCAAAATCCAAACTCTACATTGTAAAAGGCCTACATTGCAAATTCAGCCAAAAAATTTAGCCAAAAGGACAAAAATACCAAGACATTCATCCTCAAATGTGGAATTTCAAGATTATCTAATAACATGTTTTAGTTTTGATAGTGAAGATTCTATCGATACTTTGGATTGGGGGAAGAAAGTAGCCCCAAAATATCCAATATTAGTGAAAATTGTACAACAACTCATGGTCGTGCCCGCATCAACGGTTGTCGTGGAGCAAACATTTAGCTAAGGAGAGAACATGCTCAATTACAAGAGAACCAAATTAGAGCATAAAAAGTTGGAGGCACAAGTTTATATTCAAGATTGAATAAGGATGGAGAAGCGAAAACAATGGAATGCCCCGATGTATGACTCAAAATCGGATTCCAACACAGATGACGGCACACTACTTTCAAGTCCGAGGCTGAAAGGTAAGTGCGGTAGCAAAAACAACTCGGAAGTCCGAAAAAAGGTAAGTAAATGTAAGAGAACTACGTGGGCTTTGATTCCTCTTAACCTCGAGAGAATATGTAGGCAACCGGGTAACCGGTTTAAGCCCTTTCTTTTTATTTTTTTTATTATAGTGTCGATCAATCCTATCGCTATTTTTTTTCCGATAAACCTATACTAAACCGGAAAACCATTGGTTTGCCGGTTTGGAGACCCAATGTTTGGGTTTAGGTTTGGCCTTAGGTCAAACCTAAACCGCCTGTATAGGTTTACGATCCAAGTATAGTTTAGGGTATGCTTAGTATTACATTGTATTACTTGAAGAGATTATTTGTGAGAACTAATCAAGGACGGATTCAGGATTAGAATTTTGGGTAGGCTAAATTTTACCTTAAACAATAATCGATACTCATTAACACAATTACATGGTAATAACGATATATTTATGTCGTTAGTTTTCATGAATACTTGTTACTTATTATGTATATATATAAAGCTTTCAAATAAAATAAATATACAATCATAAAAGCATCATATAAAAAATTATTAATAGAATTCAAATATAATATTAATGTTTTTTCAAAAAAATTATTATTATTTTATAATTAAATTAATACACCACACAACAAATAAATACATATGATGCATATAATTCACATATAAAAAACATATTACTTCTATGAAAATTATGATGGAGAAAATTTTGCTCCGGGCAAGAATCAAACTAGGCACCATTGGATACTAAGGTAGGCAAACTACCACTAGGATGACAAAGATTTGATGCTATTTAACTATACATTGTTATTACTATTTTTTTTTGGGCGGGCTGGAGCAAACCCCAGCCCACTCCTAGATCCGTCCATGGAACTAATTACTATAAAATAATATGTCGGGAATTATTAGGAATCGTATTATTTTAATTGATTGTGATACCCCTCATGCTTCTCCTTTGTTGTGTTCACGCTCTTCTCCTTACCTTTGTTCAAATAAGTCATTTGTTCGACTATATTCAAAATTATTCAATTTTTATGATCAATTGTTTAACTATATTCGAAATTGTTCAAATATATAACTAGTTGTTAAAATGTTAATTTATATGTATAATTGTTCAACAAATTTTAGCTTAAATATATAACAAGTGTTAATTAATTTGGATAAATCACAATCATTAACTATTTTGATCAAAGGATTTTGAATCCTTTTCACTTTTGACCATAAGGTCCCTTCCTATATGATCTAAATCCTACACACACATAATCAATCTTCTAACGGATATAAAATCCAACGTGCTTATCAAACGGCTTGTTTTATGACCGTTGTAACGTTCAACAAAAGGAGGTATCAGGCACACTCCCGATGCGCCTCCCGGACGCATTCCCAATGGGAGCGGGAGTCACACACGTAAGGCATCCGAGGTTCTTGTTCCACTGTGAATCAATTGCCTCAATTGTGTGACCGAATAACGAATCCGATGAAGAATCGATAGTTAAATACACGTGATAATGTTGTTGATGTTTTTGAAAATAAACTCAAAATGAACGGTCATTCCAAAAAAATAAATAGAATGATATTATAATAAATTTTATTTTTAAATTGTAATAATTTTTGCCCAGAGGTTTTTTAGTTCGGATGGTACCCGTGTGTTTTACTATTTTCCGAAAAATGCTCAATTCAATTTAAATTCTAAAGGGATGTCAACTAAAATAAATATTTTTAAATGAGAAAAACTTCTTAATTTAAAAAAAAAATGATAAAAAGAGGCTAAACATTTAGTACATAGGTCTTTTAAAAAAAATTATTTTAAGTTGACATCCCCTACAATTTAGAGGGAATTGGGCATTTTTTGAAAAACACTAAGGGGTGTGTATTCAATTAAAATTTTATAGGAATTTTTTGGAGTTTAAAATTCTATGGGAATTCAACATAAATTTTTAAAAGTCCATATAAATTTTTTGGTATTCAATTAGGATTTTAAATTTTCAATAAAATTCCTATGGTATTTAAAAGTTTCTTGATTTTAAAAGAATCCATTATTTCATTGATTTTGTAGGATTTTTTGTATTACTTATATAAATACCTAACCATCAAGAAGTCTTCCTCCGATACGTAAGATTTTCACGCCAAACTACAACACTGAAAAACCCTAACGGCCAAATCAACTTTTTTGAGCGTTTTCGAGTGCTTGAGCTCGGCGCATCGTTGGAGGTCAGTTATTTCTCGTGTTTTCCGTCATGTGTCATGTCGAATTGCTTATTCTTTTGGTTGTTTATTGATTTGCGCTTCAACGCTTTACTTTTTGCTAATGGTGAAATATGGCGGACCAAAAAGTTAAAAAAAACAATGATCCAATACCATTTGCTCCTTCATGTGTAGTAAATTTTGATAAGTTTGTCTCTGTAAGTCCCTTCTTGTGGCTTGACTCACATTCAACGATATCATCCGATCTAACACTAACATGAATTTTTTTCTGATCCTTCATCAACCATTGCGGGAGTAACTTCTTCAGACTCCTGAATATATCCCGCATTATTACCTGCTATAATAATGAGTAACCGAATTTTAATTAGTAACAAGTCTTTCAGAAAAGAAATTGTTTACAACTGCTAATAGACTAACGTGAATAATTGAAGAAATATATGCATATAACATAAATTTTTAGGCATGAAAGGAGTAGATGTTACCTTTTTCCTCAGGAACTTCCAGATTATTGAAGAAATATAAGCATATAACATAAATATAAGCATATAACGTGAATTATTGAAGAAATATAGGCATGAAAGGAGTTTTCCTGCTCTAATCTGCTATACTCGGTCAATATTCCTGATTCGGTTGAGGTAGCTCTCAGTGACAAAGATTGGAATCCCTAGAAGAAGGAAGCACAACCTTTGGATTTTCTGATGAACCTTCATTGTGAACTTCTTTGTATTCTTCTTCGTCCGCGTTGACCCCTTTAGTAGTTATTTTTCTAAATGATTTCTTTTGATAATTGATAGTTGTGTGTTATTTTTCTAGATGATTTCTTTTGATCATGGATAAGATGTTAGTATATCAACTAATTAAAATTTTGTTATATAAACTAGTCCTACTACATGGGTGATTCTCAACAAGATGGGGAAAAAGGGGGTTTGCGAGGAATGGACTAAGGAAGAGAGCAATGCACTATTAGAACTCATGGTTGATGCTGCCTCTCGTGGATGGCGTGACAATAGTGGAATTTTTACGAAGCAAACAATAGAAGAAAGGATACTCCCTGCTCTTAACAACAAGCTTGGTTGCCATAAAACCTACAACAATTATCAAAGCCGATTGAAGTGGTTCACAAATGTTGGGATTCTTATAATACTCTTTTCCGATTTAGCTTTGTTTTTAGATTTGATTCAAACACAAAAAAGTTCACCGCACCAGATGAAGTTTGGGAAGATTAAATAAAGGTGAGCTTGGTAAAACCGTATTCTTTAGAACTCATGCATATTGAAACTTAAATAATAATTACCTTGAATTTTTCTTTCTCTAGGTTCACCCTACCTATTTCAATTTTCGCTATGGATCATTTTCTGATTATGAAGACTTGGAATTAGCTATAGGGAATGGTGCTGCTGTTGGAAAAGGATCAATTGTGTTAGGTAGTAATGTTACGGATGCCACGACATTAAACAATGATCCTAGAAGAGATATAAGCATAGAAAACTTGGTGTTTGAGGCTGAGATTGAAGGGTTTGTGTTACCAACTCAAAATGATCCAACATTAAACTCTTCACCACCTCTAGGATCCCCTGAAGTTTTAGAGATTCCCAAAAATGGAAGAAATGCAAATCAAAGAGGGAGAACTGAGTATGAAAGAAGTTCTAGCTCAAGTGGAAAGGCCTCTTAAGGTGCCGTTATGGAACAACTTCAAAAACTCACGACCACCTTTGAAGGAGTTTATAGCCTTTTGGAGAAAAGAGATGGTCTCCTAGAAAAGAGAGAGAAAGAGAGAGGATATACAACTTGAGATGCCATCATGGAGATTCCAAATTTAAATGAACATGCTCGTTTGATGGCGTTTGACTTGCTTAACACCAAAACAAAAAAGGATGGCTTCTTGAAGTTGACTCCTACACAACGAGAAACTTGGATACTACGCAAGATGAAGGAATTACAAGTCTTTGTTTGATTGCTTTTGCTATGTTATGTTTGTTTTGTTTTTGATGATTTCTAGAATTATTATAATTATCCATGATTTGAACTATAATATGACATTGAGATTGCCTTTATTATTATCTCTAGATTCAATTTTGAATTTTTTATCTTACAATGTAGTGAATTATATATTAACATCTCTACTATTTGTCAATTAATTTTCAACACATGAAATTAGGTTTGGAAATGGTTCTTCTATGGGACGAAGAAATTATTGAAGAAGAAATTGTTCAAGAAGAAATGAATGAAGAAATGGAAGAAGAAATATATGAAACAATGAAGTACTTATTGACGATAATTCAAGCTATAATCATCCTATTAAAAGATATCAAGATTATGATACATCAACGTATTGAACCATCTCTTAAGCGAAGATCGGTAACCCGACTAGGATATTATTTTATACAAGATATGTTGAAGGGAGATCCACACAGTTTTTGAGATTTACATAGAATGTATCCTGATGTGTTTCTAAAGTTGTGTTACATCATTAGATAGAGTACTCCTTTGGAAGATACAAGATATATTCGTGTAGAATCAATGGTGGCTACATTCTTGATTATTGTTGGCCACAATGATCGCTATTGTAATGCCCGTCAAAGATTTGGTCATTCGCACTTTGCTACTAGTATCAACTTCCACAAAACCTTGAAGGCTTTAAACACGATAACACCACAAATGATGGTAAAGTCCGGAGGTGTGCCCTCTAAAATTAGGGAAAGTACAAGATTATACCCTTATTTCAAGGTATGATTTGTGTTTAAAAGTTAAATTAGGAGATTGTTTTTTTTCCATATACCCTACTCAAGTTGTTTCTATTTTATTCTCTTAGGATTGTATTGGTGCTATTGATGGAACCCATATTCCCACCATGGTAAAGGGTCGAGATGTAAGTAGCTACTGTAATCGCCATGGTATTCAATCTCAAAATGTTTTGGCAGCTTGCAACTTCGATTTGGAATTCATGTATGTACTTAGCGGATGGGAAGGCTCAACACAAGATTCAAAATTGCTAGCTGATGCATTATCAAGAAGAAATGGACTTGAAGTCCCTCAAGGTAGTTATATAGTATATATAATTTTCAAATAAATATTTTCATTGCGTTCGTCATGGTAATAATAAAATATTATACTTGTAGGAAAATATTTTCTTGTCGATTGTGGATATCCAAATTGACGTCAATTTTTAGCTCCATTACGCGGTGTACGATATCATTTAAAAGATTTTGGTGGTCAAGGTAGGCATCCGAGAAATGCTAGTGAGCTATTCAATCTCCGTCATGCATCAATGAGGAATGTGATTGAGAGACTATTTGGTATCTTTAAATTGCGGTTTACAATTTTCAAAACCGCACCTCCATTCCAATTTGTGACACAAGCGGAGTTGGTTTTAGCTAGTGCGGAATACACAATTTTCTTAGAAAAGAGTGTCATTCAGATAAATTTTCGATTGAGCAAGAAGATGTTCAACAAGTAGATGGTCAGGAAGAAGGTGGTCAATCTTCATCAAATCTTTGCATGGAAGATGAAGGTGTTGAATTCCTTTCTCAAACCCAAAGACAACAAAGAGCGGATGCAAATGCTTGGAGAACTACTATTGTCAGTGTTATGTGGAATGATAGGCCTGGAAATGATGATGATAATGATGGTGGTGAAAATGAAGAAGATAATAATGATGACCGAGACGATGAGGATCATGAAGAACACATGGAGGTTGAGAGTTAGAGGTTATTGATCATAATGAAACAGATTACTCTTTGATTATATTAATTTGTCATTTATTCTAAATTTTGTTGTCGCTGATATTCGTTCCTTGTTTTTCTTGAATTTGAATTGAAAATTGTGGCCATGTATTAATTTACATATTGATCTACCGTTAGAATTTATGTGCTTGATAATTAAAATGAAGTATTAATTTGATTAATCTGAGAGAATCTAACAGAATTTGTGTTAATTCTATATAGAATTAAAATATCCCACAAAATCAGCAAACTCTATGGATGTAATATCTGAATTTTTATTCCGTTTATTTCCGTAACAAATCGGATTTCGATCAGTTGATCCATATCCGTCTACTTAGTTAGACACATTGTTTCAAAATTCATCATTTTATGTAGCTTCCCTTCACATAAAATGATAGGATCCTTGTTTCAAAATTTTATCATTTTATGTAGCTTCCCTTCACATAAAATGATAGGATCCTTATAACCAATCCTAAACTATAACATGATCCGTATCCGTCTATTCCGTGCACTCGTTAGTCGGGATCTCGTTTCCGGACTGCAACTAGCACCGGGCTGCTACTCCTAGCGCCAGCCCAGCCCAGCAGCGTGTGCTGCTGCCTTACCTTCTTCAGCCAGCGCCCAGTCCAGCCCAGCATGCCAGCGCAGCTTCAGCCAGTGCCAGCCTAGCCCAACAGCGTGTGCTGCTGTTTTACCTTCTTCAGCCATCTTCAGCCCATCTGCTGCCTTACCTCTTCAGCCCAGCGCGCAGCCCATGAGCACGCCAGCCCACCTGCAATACCACGTTCAATTGCTGAACGTTCCAAAGGAATGTAACAGCCGAGATTTGCGTGATCTCTTTCCATTTTCAGCCGCTTGCAATCTGTCTAGATTCACGTAAGCTACACCATCCCTCCGTTTCTGTATCGAGTCAAAGAATCTCCGCATCCTACCAGTGAGTCATTCCTTCACGCGAACCACACCAGCCTTCTGCACACGTTCAGCCCTCCAACGACCCAGAAGCCGACGCTGAGCCCTTGGAGCCGTAGCAGTGCACCCTACCCCTTCCTCCCTTCTGCACAGCAGGTACACGGAACTGGTAGAGCCTTAACCTCCTTATTCTGCTAATCTGTGCTACGTGGTTCTGCATCTCTAATCCGAAGCTTTTTAGCGCAGCAAGGCTCTTCCGAGTAGAAAGCACAGCATCTTCGATCGGATTTCTTCTGTGGATAGGCAACGACCTTACTGCTGACGAGTAGAAAGCACAGCATCTTCGATCCGAAGCTTTTAAGCAGTTTTTGTAAACTTTGTTTTTTTTTGGTTAAGTATAGAAATTGTAAGTGTAGTAGCCAACTTTGAGAATTTTTATAAAAATGATGGATGAACAGTTTTGAGAAATTCTTGCTCCTATGGGTAGATAGAACATCATAGATGATCTAGAGAATTATTTCGGAATTTTTATAAGCTTCTACGAATTTTATATTTGAAACCGAAGTTGGACCTTTACGATCTTTCGGAAAATAGGAAAATAAGAAAAGTGCCAGTTTGTAACCAAACTAAACTTTAGGAGTTAGAATAGGACTTTAGAGTTTCAAATAGGAGTTTAGACATGAATTTCGGAAAATTTGGAAGTTTCGGGACCAAGGGTAAAATAGTCATCTTACCATAAATTAGTACTGTAATCAGTTCTGTCCTATTACGATTTTCCATCTTAGAAGTCTTAGACTTCTAATTACTTTGGAGTGTGCTAATGCACATATCTTCTTTGGCAGGCAACTGAGTTTCTACAGTTACAGAGCGACTTTGGTTTACAAAGAATCGAGATTTATAACAGGTAAGTCCTTTGGGCTTACTTAGCTGACTTCTGAATATGAGCATGAATGATGATAGTGGTGTGTGATTGAGATGTTTAGTGTTATAGGTTGTGATCGATATTTACTGACCTATACTTGGCCTAAGAGTAACGGGCGGTTGCATTCTGCTCAGTTAGCTTGCGGGCGCTGGGGGTTTCTTTAGGGACTAGTCCACACTCGGTTTGTAGTGATGCTACCGGCGGAGATCAGCTAGACCTACACCCAGTTGGATAAGGAACGGAGGCGAGAACTGTTAAGAGTTCTCGTGCCACAACTGTAAATTTGAATAAGATGAATCACCTAAGTAATAGATAATAAACGGTTGTGTGCCAGCATGATGTTTGTTTATGTTATTCTGTGTGTTTGTGCTGTTATTATTCTACTTATATTTGGATAGTTAGCTAACTATTGTTATGTTGTGTATTCGTTCCACAGGTTAGAGCAGATGCCGAGTGATCCGGATGGTAGTGGTCAGTTGGGGTGTTGTACTTTTTAGGGTGTGTTGCATTTTTCTTTGGTTTTGGGATTTCCAGTTGGACCTTAGTTCCTTTTTGATCCGTTGTGGTTATCTTATGTTTTCCGGCTGTTGGTTATTATGGTCACATTCATACGTTGTTAAGACTTAATTTATGATTTTCGGTTTTTCCTTATCTGTGCCTTGTTGTAAGATCTTGTTAAGTTGTTGTCAAACTAAGGTCGGAACCCACTGTGAGGTCCTAACCAGTAACTCCCCGAGTTGTAAAATTTGGGGTGTTACAACATGGTATCAGAGCTCTAGGTTGGCAATAATGGCACTTGAAATCTTCTAAAAAGGTCATATAAGTAAATAAACAGAACCCGAAAGGGATCTGAGTTTTTCAAAGAAGATTTTGGTTTTAAAATGCATGCATAGTCGGGTTGGGATAGAAAGTACGGACGACCACCACTACCTCCGCGGATCTCGGTATTCTTAGTATTATTATTATAGACTTTTACTATTTATGATAGATTAGTTAGATTATAACTGTAGTTGTTACCGTTCGTGCAGATGGCACGTACTAGGGCTACACCAGCGACTGGCCGAGGTAGGGGTCGTCCCCCCCCTTCCCCCAGTCCGACAGAATCGAGCTGATAGCACCCCTGCTGTTAGAGGGCGTGGTCTTGGGGGTAGACCTCCACTAGGGAGAGGTCGAGGACGAGTTCCTCGAGAGGATCCACCTGCAGCAAGCATACCAGAGGCTGTTGTGGAAGAGGTAGCTGAGAGTGTAGGCCCCGAGGTCAGGCATGAGACCGCCGCTAGGTCTGGAGCGCAGGGAGCACGTTCGACTGAGTCAGGACGTGTTTCTATTGGAGCATCTGAGTATAGAGAGTACAGAGCATACGTCGAGCGTATGGAAGAGGCTGCTAGAGTTGAGAGGCTTACCCAAGTACCACCGGTGGTACCGGCTAGGTCAGCTCAGGTGACACAGGGAGTGTCTCAGGTGCCGGATGTACCTGAGAGGAGAGCTAATGCTGATAGAGCGCCTGTTGGGTCTAGAGCACCGAGACCGGATGAGTGGTTGAAGGCTTTCAACTCTCAGAAGATTCCCTCATTCAGTGGAGAAATAGGGCTAGAGGTGGAGCACTGGATAGGGAAGATAGAGACTGCTTTAGAGGCGATACGTTGCCCCGAGGATCGACAGGTGGATTTGGTACAGACCTGTTTCACAGATGATGCTCATTCATGGTGGCGGACCATTCGTAGCCGAGTCACCAGTTGGGAGCAGATGAGGAACATTGTTAGGGACAGGTATTGTCCTGTCTCGATGAGGAGGGAGAGATTCCAGGATTTCATTGAGGCGGGATTTGAGGATATCCCGATTGCTGCTGCCATAAAGAAGTTTCAGAAGGAGTTGACCCAACTTGGACCAGCTGCACCTCCGGAAGAGCAGCATGTTTACCTTTTCTCTAGGAGATTGAGAGAGAGTACCCGATCATATCTGGCAGGATTCCGCTGTGAGACCTTGTTTGACTATCAGGATAGGGCCTCTGCTTATGAGAGAGATAGGCCAGCTTCGAGGAAAGCAGTTCAGTCTAGTGGGCCGGATAAGCGGCAGAGGACAGGACATGCTGGTAGCAGTGCAGCAGTAGCAGGTTATGGTCGAGGACAGACTCAAGGGAGGTCCAGCTACCACTCTACAGTTCAGACTTCCAGTAGAGATCGACAGTGCTTTAATTGTGGTAGCCGCGATCACATTAAGACAGATTGCCAGAGACCACCTACCACTTGCTTCACTTGTGGGAAGCCGGGACACAGAGCTACTTTCTGCCGTCTGGGTAGGGCCCCTTCACAACAGGGATCTTCTCCTGCAGGTACTGAGAAGAGTGTATAGAGACCTCCTCAGTACCGAGCACCGAGTCAGCAGCAGCAACAGTACCGGGCTCCAGGACATCCTGCTTCATACAGTACGGCACAGGGATCAGGTCGTGGCAGGGGACGTGGTAGTACCACCGACACTAGAGGAGGACCATCGAGAGTGTTCGAGCTGAGGAGCACTGAGCAGCCTACAGCACCCGCGACCACAGGTACCATTTGGATCCATGACTTACCTGTGCGAGTTTTATTTGATACGGGTGCTACGCACTCCTTTATATCAGATGCATGCGTAGATAGGTTGTCCTTAGCTACAGTAGAGGGTGTACCTTTTGTGGTTGGTGTTCGCTCCAAACGGTGTGTGCAAGCTTTAAATTTATAACCCTAGACTTAAGCTTAAAACAAGGATGCGAACCCGCAGTGTACGGGTCAATCGTAGTAAAAAGCAAGAAAATTCCAGGGGTCGATCACAGGGACTCGGTGAAACAAAGTCAATAACGGTAAGCTTCGTGAATACTAACCACAAGAGCAATTAACACAATCAAAGATGAATAAGAAGTCAATAAAGCAAACATGCAATTCTAGGGATTAAAGCGTCCAGTTGTGGTTCCAACTCAAGATCTATAGATAAGCGGACAAAGCTGAGATTTTTGCGTGGGGAAGGTGTTACTAAAGTGGAATAGATCACCGGGTAAGTCTCACTACTCACTAATCCTAAACCGTAACTCCTATTACCGGGTAAGTCTCAAAGAATCAAGATAAAGAACTATAACCTCAAACTAACACACCATCTAAGGGAATAGAATCAACCTTTACCGGGTAAGTCTCAAGCTAACTCACAAAGATGGGATGGAAGCACACTCAAACCCCAATAAAGGATAAACCTTTATTACCTACACTTATGATCGTTGGTATACAAACTAAGGAATTACCGGGTAAGTCTCATCCTAAGCTTGCATTGGACCAGAAAGGTATAATAAGAATAGGATTTGGCAAACTCTAACACTTAACTCTCAGTTATGGATCAGATAAGTCACCTCGGTCAGAAGGATTCCACCTCGGCCGAGATGTTCATCGACTGAGCGAGATGCTTAGGGTTAAGGATAAAGACTCGAACTTTCAGGATCCTACTGGAATCTAAGATTATTCTATCATTGTTTTTCCCACAACATTCAGCCAATCACCCTAGAATCACACAAGGAAATTAGCCACTCATCATCATTATGAAAGTATTAAATATATGGGAAGAAGGTGAATATTTGAACAAGAAGAATTTAATGGAAAAGACTTCAATAACTGAATCAAATATCACAACAAAAGCGTTCCTTGGATGGCAATCCAACAAGACAAGACAACAAGTGAGGGAATTGAAGACAATCTTACAAAACCCTCCAAAAAGCTATAAAAGTTATAGACTTCAATCTTCCTTCAACCTTCAAAAAGGTTCTTCGAATCTCTCCCAACTGGAGTATGGTTGCAGCGTTGTATGCTGATCTTTCGGTCTAAGCGGCCTCCTACTGTATGCGGCCCCCCGGATTTGTGGAAATCCAACCCTTTTTATAGGAAAATAACCCTCCAAAGATAATAAATCTTAGAAAGATATTTTCCCATAAATATAGGTAAAATATATGATTCTGCATATCTCCTTCCTTCCAGGAGCCAAGCCCAAAAATATAAGATCACTTTCCAAAGATAAAAGATCTCAGCCAAGAATAAAATATTCTCGCCGCGTCCTAGGTGTTCGCCTCGGTCGAGTCGGCGTCTCTGGATCACCTCAGTCGAGATGAATCTCTAGTCAACCGAGGTGAGTCACAACTGAATGTGAAATCTCTCAAAACTGGTCCAAAGTAAATCTTTAATCCATGGCTATGCTCCCTGGATGTAGCTCCAAATGACTTATGACTCCTTTTGCTCCTTTTTTATGCGAAACGTGCCATTTTACCTACGATTACAACAAAACTAGGTGTAGACCTCGATTCTCGCAAAGGTAGATGAAATGGTAGTAAAATCACATAATATACATACAAACATGCAGATTATGAAAGATAAAACGTCCAAACAAACCCCAAAATATAGACTATAATTCATGCTATCAAAATACCCCATACTTAGCCCTTGCTTGTCCCCAAGCAAGTTCCTCATATAGAAGTCAAGATAGAATGGATTATAAGTCATGAAAATCAATGAAAAAGTCTTTCAAAATTGTTTTATGGTGTGCAACTATCATAGATCACTCTAAGAGAATACTTCATGGAATTTAAAACCAAAATATGATCAAAACATTTTATAGATATAAGAAAGTTGTTCATCTTTGCATAAAATCATAGAATGCATAATAAGTCATAATTATCAAAATTAATCATGTATAATCCGATTTAGACCACTAAGTCAATCAACAAGCTCAAGGTCTCAAGGGCTTCCCAAAAGAAAGGTCAAGAAACGTGTAGGGTAGGGATGTGTGTAAGGTAATGTGGTGCTAGAATCCGGGAAAAGGATGAACTTCACTTCCACTTTGACTTGCAACATCTTCCACCAATAAGCTTTGCTTATTTCACACTTTTTTTCTTTTTACTTTACTTTTTGGGATGCATGTACAGAGGTGCACAATAACCGAAGCCTAGGAAATCTGCAATCATCAATTTCTCGAGATGCATCAAACCCTTGATGCACATACCATGACCCGTTAGGAATATCGCTCAATCCGACTTTGGCAAGACACAAACACCCGGCTATGTGAATGGTGCCGAGTTACTCATCTTCATGATTGACCTCCCCAAACCTAAAATTGCTTTCTAACACTTTCACTTCCATCCACTTCTCAACTTTAAATCCACTTGCTTTCACCACTTCGCTTGCTTCCAAATTCCCGGATAGGTAAAGGGGGCAAAATGTATATGAGGGGCTAAGCATGATCAAGAAGAAGAAGAGAGAAGAATGAATTGCCTTGGTCTTTCCAGGAAGAAAGTGAGAGAACTTATCTTGTGGTGTCAACCTTCAAATTCAACATAATTTGGATAAAAACAAAGTATTAAACATGCCAATAATTTCAAACAAAGCATTTAGCAACTTAAACATATTATAAAACCTTTCAAACACATAAAGAATTTAAAACCAGTCAGTAAACAAGATCTTCACTGAGATCATATCCAGATAAGCAACACAAAATCGTTTTCGAAAACTCTCAGTTAACCCACCTCGGTCGAGGTGTTCTTGGTTCAACCGAGGTGAAACGCCTCGTTTGGCCAGAACTGACTCGGTCGAGGTCAAAAATTTTTTTTTAAAAATCCTTTTTTTTTTCAGTTTCGACGTTTTTCTCAATCAAATAACCTGTAGGTATGCATGTAATATCAGATAAACATATAAATGCAGAAGTGAAGCATAAATAAAATATCCGATGAAATGTCATACATCAAAATAGTCAAATAAGTACATCGAAGTCATCACATAAATACAAACACCTCATACTTGGGACACACTGTCCCAGTGGGTCAATATAAGTCTGGAGACAAGAGTACTCACCGAACATAGCTAAACTGCATGAAGAAGTAAGAAACAGCTCCCAGATAAGACCATCTCGGTTGGCGAAGCACATCTCGGTCGAGGTGTTCTGACAGTACCCGAGATGTATCTCAGTAAAGCTCGTTTCCTCAACTTCTCGAAATTTCGTTCTTCTAGTGTAGCTCCTGAACTGTGATCCTTCCTTTTGGAATACCTGGTTGTTGTCTAGAGGAAAACAAAAACAAAGCAACTATCTAAACTAAACTAGAAAAGGGAGAAGAAAGCAATACCTTGGGTTGCCTCCCAAGAAGCGCTTGGTTTAAGGTCGCTAGCTGGACCCTTCTCCATTACTCAATGTACCTTGAACACCATGGAGTGCTCATCACATCCATCATAAAATTCTTCCAAAAAGGTTCCGGTTTCTAATTTCACCGGCAAATGGTAAGATCTCCCACGTACAAGCTTGTACGGTTTGATTCTCACAGGAATCCTTCTAGACTTCCTGCACTTCAATGGGACATTCCTCGTGTCCCATCCTTTCCTTGATCGAGAAAACAGTTTCTCGAGAATTATAGCAGCTTCCCCATCTTTAGCATGGGGATGGTACAAGGTCCTTAGCATGCGAGGGACCCCATACTTGAACAAGAGACACTTCATCGCCTTAACGGTGTAGTGTTTGCAAACTTCACTCCTTATAATCCAAGGAGTATATTCTTCTATCGGTTTCAAGAGAGGTTTCATCTTGATCTTAGGAGGTTCTTTCGGAAGAGACCTCCAACTCTTCGGTGCCTTCCTGAAAAATTCAGAAATCTTAATAGGGATTTCAAATGAAGTAGGAGAATGTACCTCGTAAAGTTCTCCAAAGCTTGAGACAAGTTTCATGTTGGGTTGATAATCCACACACGAAATCTCTCTCAATTCAGCTGGTCTTTCTTCCACCTCGACCACAATCTCAGTAATGTGGCCAAGGTTCTCTGCATCTTCTACTTCTGGTTTTGCAGATTCTTCCATCTCGGCCGAAATCTCTTCCACCTCGGCCGAGGTCTCAACAGTTGGATCGAGACCTTCCATATCCTCCTCTTCCTTAGAAGTTTCAGGAGAAATTTTTGGTTCGACTGGGGGAATGCTCAGAACGTGCAACACTTCCTTATGCTCCTCTTGCGGCCTAGCATAGGATAGGGTGCTTTCCTTGAGTTCCGCCACTTTCTTCATCAACCTCTCCCATCTTGATTCAAGAGAATCTTCAAGGGGTTGCTCACAAATCTTTTTAGGGATATGCAGTTCATCCCACATCGCAAGTTCACGCTGAATGGTCTCTTCTCTTTCCCATTCATTGTTGAACCAATAGAACGAGTACTTCTCCTCCAAGTACTCATAATGGTCCGCCCTAGTACTTTGCCTTGCTACCCAGGCTGGATCAAATGTAGTCATCGGAAATCCTGAAAACTACAAAACTCATAGAAAGAGTAGTTAGTAGCAACAGGGGCAAGTGCCCCGAAAGCAAACCGTAACCGGCTCGGTCTAGACCAAGTCCCCGGCAACGGCGCCAAAAACTTGTTCTTTGGCGAAACTCTGTTCCGTTGCCGGAACAAGAACTTCGTGTGTACCTAAGAACACAAATCTGCAAGAACACTCAAGTAGAATGGTTAGTAGACACGGGGGCAAGTGCCCCAAAGAGCAAACCGTACCGGCCCGGTCTAGACCAAGTCCCCGGCAACGGCGCCAAAAACTTGTTCTTTGGCGAAACTCTGTTCCGTTGCCGGAACAAGAACTTCGTATGTACCTAAGAACACAAACCTGCAAGAACACTCAAGCAAAAAGATCAATAGAAAAAGCAAGAACAGTCCCCGGCAACGGCGCCAAAAACTTGTTCGCTCCAAACGGTGTGTGCAAGCTTTAAATTTATAACCCTAGACTTAAGCTTAAAACAAGGATGCGAACCCGCAGTGTACGGGTCAATCGTAGTAAAAAGCAAGAAAATTCCAGGGGTCGATCACAGGGACTCGGTGAAACAAAGTCAATAACGGTAAGCTTCGTGAATACTAACCACAAGAGCAATTAACACAATCAAAGATGAATAAGAAGTCAATAAAGCAAACATGCAATTTTAGGGATTAAAGCGTCCAGTTGTGGTTCCAACTCAAGATCTATAGATAAGCGGACAAAGCTGAGATTTTTGCGTGGGGAAGGTGTTACTAAAGTGGAATAGATCACCGGGTAAGTCTCACTACTCACTAATCCTAAACCGTAACTCCTATTACCGGGTAAGTCTCAAGGAATCAAGATAAAGAACTATAACCTCAAACTAACACACCATCTAAGGGAATAGAATCAACCTTTACCGGGTAAGTCTCAGGCTAACTCACAAAGATGGGATGGAAGCACACTCAAACCCCAATAAAGGATAAACCTTTATTACCTACACTTATGATCGTTGGTATACAAACTAAGGAATTACCAGGTAAGTCTCATCCTAAGCTTGCATTGGACCAGAAAGGTATAATAAGAATAGAATTTGGCAAACTCTAACACTTAACTCTCAGTTATGGATCAGATAAGTCACCTCGGTCAGAAGGATTCCACCTCGGCCGAGATGTTCATCGACTGAGCGAGATGCTTAGGGTTAAGGATAAAGACTCGAACTTTCAGGATCCTACTAGAATCTAAGATTATTCTATCATTGTATTTCCCACAACCTTCAGCCAATCACCCTAGAATCACACAAGGAAATTAGCCACTCATCATCATTATGAAAGTATTAAATATATGGGAAGAAGGTGAATATTTGAACAAGAAGAATTTAATGGAAAAGACTTCAATAACTGAATCAAATATCACAACAAAAGCGTTCCTTGGATGGCAATCCAACAAGACAAGACAACAAGTGAGGGAATTGAAGACAATCTTACAAAACCCTCCAAAAAGCTATAAAAGCTATAGACTTCAATCTTCCTTCAACCTTCAAAAAGGTTCTTCGAATCTCTCCCAACTGGAGTATGGTTGCAGCGTTGTATGTTGATCTTTCGGTCTAAGCGGCCTCCTACTGTATGCGGCCCCCCAGATTTGTGGAAATTCAACCCTTTTTATAGGAAAATAACCCTCCAAAGATAATAAATCTTAGAAAGATATTTTCCCATAAATATAGGTAAAATATATGATTCTGCATATCTCCTTCCTTCCAGGAGCCAAGCCCAAAAATATAAGATCACTTTCCAAAGATAAAAGATCTCAGCCAAGAATAAAATATTCTCGCCGCATCCTAGGTGTTCGCCTCGGTCGAGTCGGCGTCTTTGGATCACCTCGGTCGAGATGAATCTCTGGTCAACCGAGGTGAGTCACAACTGAATGTGAAATCTCTCAAAACTGGTCCAAAGTAAATCTTTAATCCATGGCTATGCTCCCTGGATGTAGCTCCAAATGACTTATGACTCCTTTTGCTACTTTTTGATGCGAAACGTGCCATTTTACCTACGATTACAACAAAACTAGGTGTAGACCTCGATTCTCGCAAAGGTAGATGAAATGGTAGTAAAATCACATAATATACATACAAACATGCAGATTATGAAAGATAAAACGTCCAAACAAACCCCAAAATATAGACTATAATTCATGCTATCAGTTGGGTTACCAGATGGGGGTAAGGTTAGAGGATCCCGAGAGATTTATGACTGCCCTATTCATCTGGGAGGCCGGATTTGGTTAGTAAATTTTCTAGTCATGCCCTTAGCACATGAGGACGTGATATTGGGGATAGATTGGATGACTAGACATGGAGCAGTCTTAGATATTGGTAGGAGAACTGTGACTGTCGCCACTGAGGAGGGTCACAGAGTGATATTCCGAGGTTGGGACCTCGGAAAGTCCGGCACAGTTATCAGCGCAGTGAGAGCAGCCAGATTGATAGCACAGGGTTGCGATGCCTTCTGGTGTTATGCCATGAAGGAGGGCAAGAGCCTGACAGTAGAGGAGATACCAGTTGCATGCGAGTTTGCAGAGGTATTCAGTGACGACTTACCACGGCTACCTCCACAGAGGAGTGTTGATTTTAGCGTTGAGTTAGAGCCGGGCACGAGACCGATCTCGAAGGCCCCGTACCGCATGGCACCGATAGAGCTGCTTGAGTTGAAGAAGCAGTTAGAGGAGTTAGTAGAGAAGGGCTTCATACGCCCTAGTGTTTCCCCCTGGGGCGCACCAGTATTATTTGTGAGGAAGAAGGATGGATCAATGAGGTTGTGTATTGATTACCGGGAGTTGAACAAGGTCACCATCAAAAATAAGTATCCACTGCCTCGCATAGATGATCTGTTGGACCAGCTGCATGGAGCGTCAGTGTTCTCGAGGATAGACTTGAGATCGGGTTATCACCAGCTGAGAGTGAGAGACCAGGACATACCTAAGACGGCATTCCGGACTAGGTATGGTCACTATGAGTTTGTAGTGATCCCATTCGGGCTCACTAATGCGCCAGAAGTATTTATGGAGTTGATGAATGGGATTTTCATCGACTTCTTAGACCAGTTTGTAGTGGTCTTCATTGACGACATTCTAGTTTACTCTAGAAGTCGAGAGGAGCATGCCGGACACTTGAGGACAGTATTATAGATTCTACAGGATAGTCAGCTATATGCTAAGCTATCCAAGTGCGAGTTCTGGATGTCAGAGGTGGCTTTCCTAGGCCATGTAGTGACTGCTGAGGGGATTAAGGTCGACCCGGCGAAGATTGATTCGGTGTCTTCTTGGCAACCTCCGAAGAATGTTAAGGAGGTTCGCAGCTTTCTTGGATTGGCAGGTTATTACCGCCGGTTTGTGGAAGGGTTTTCCTTGATTGCCCGACCACTTACTTGTCTCCTGAGGAAGACTACTCTGTTCGTCTGGTCTGAGCCGTGTCAGTAGAGTTTTGAGGAGCTGAAGAGGAGATTGACGTATGCTCCGATTTTAGCACAGCCTGAGGGTACAGAGGACTTTGTAGTGTACAGTGACGCATCCAAGCTGGGCTTGGGGTGTGTCTTGATGCAGAGGGGTAAGGTCATAGCGTATGCGTCTCGCCAGCTGAAGACGTATGAGGAGAACTACCCCACCCATGACCTGGAGTTGGCTGCGGTAGTACATGCTCTTAAGATCTGGCGTCATTATCTCTATGGAGCGACCTGTCAGATCTTCACACACCACAAGAGTCTGATGTAACACCCCGAATCCGCGGGACTCGGGATGTCACATTGGGCTAGGATCTCACAATGGACCCTGACCCTAGCCTGACAACAAGTTCACTGGACCTTACAACATGGCACTGACAGATATGAAAACAAATACATAAAACTGTATAAAACTGTACATCCCAAAAGGTAAGACCATATAGCCGAGTACAAACATCACACCTCACGCAGGAGGTAACAAAAGACCATCCTCACACAGGAGGGAAAAGATAAACAACCCAAAAACCCACAACAACCTATGTACGAGACGTCCTCGGCCTGCCACCCTACTAGATCACCCAGCAGCATGCCTATCCTGAAGGGCATCTACAACATGGTAATAACCATTAGCTATCCATACACATATATAGAGTAATGCATAAGCACAATCACACATAGGGAAAGATAAACATATCAGCATGCTTTCACTCATTTACCCATTTATTCATTTCAATATAATGGTCATTCACTCAAATCATATAGATATAATATATATGAAACTAGGTGACACGAGGACCGATATATCCTCGCCTCTGAGCCTGCTAGCCAGCCGTACTAGTATCGGTCACACAATCCGTGTACCCTATGGGAGTGGATTGCGCCCTTCCTGTAAACCGGTCTGGCCTGACATCAGAGAACCTCCCAGACTCCACGGCGGGATGAAAGGGAAAGGTTATCACAGCCACGCAGTGGGGCAATCAATAAAACATAGGTCGGTGAATACGACATCACATGCTATCATAGCACACATATAAAGCACACACCACTCATGCAAACACCCAATATAAGGATGGTAGCTAAGTAAGTCCTACGGACTTACCTCAACCTCGTATAAAGCTCAACCACAACTGGATCACCTCAACACTGGAGGGACAACACAGCCTATAGACAAGGCATAAAGAGATGTCACATCTCTTATCAAACAAAGGGTCACACCTAGACCCAAAGGGATCCATAGGGATCATATACATCCTATAACCTCGAATAACATGCTAAACCTAAAAGCCACATCAGGGCATAAATCCAACTCTTGATATCATCACCAAATAAAATCCCATAATTACCAGAATAATGTAACGAGCATAAATGGAAATTCCAATTATCCATTTTAACCAACTCAAGGTCAATTTATACTAACCCGCAATACGGAAAACGAATAAATTCATAACTTATTCGTTACTAACCCGATATACGATCCGGAAGAAGATCCAGACTCCTAGCGATACGGGGAGTAAGAGCGCGGTATAAAACCTTACATTTGATGACTCGTGGTGGTCGTCGGTGCTCCGATAGCGGTAAACGGAAGCTTTACCAGAAAGCTAACAAACGGGAAATAACTTGGTACCACGTTGAAGAGAACAAGATAAGGGGCTCGATGGTATGATCGGATTTGAAAAAGGATGAACGATGAGGAATTTGTGAAGGATTGAATGAAGGTATTACGTATTACGATCGCTCTCGACTTCTTTGCTCTGTAACTTGTAATTGAAAGTAAAGTGAAAGTGAGGGATGAAGTTATCTGCAGCCACCTTTTCCTCCTTAGTACACGTGTACATATATATATATGAAAAGTGTTCACTTCAATTTCAATTGAAACGTACATACGTCTTAGCCGCCTTTCTACCTCTCATTAACTTTTATATATATTTATAATATTATATATAATATATGATATGAATTGAAAGAATACATCCTCCTTATCTGATATATATATATATATATATATATATATATATATATATATATATATATATATATATATATATATATATATATGATATTGATCCGAACTATTTAATTAACACGCGCTTATAATTTCCGGTCTCCAAAGTTTACCAAATTGGAGTATCAAATTCGGAATATTATCGGGATAATTTATCCATAACTATCTCGTAAAATGGGCATTCCTAAGCTACATTTCTTAACCGCTAAGAATCGGAATAGCGGCTCTTTTATCCGTTTCGTCTTTTATATAATTTCACATCTAGGACATATTCGATGTTCCGATCATTTCTCTCAACTGCAACTTTATTTATTGGAGCTCTCAAATTTTTTAAATAACACCGATTGTTACATCATATCCCCCTAAAAACAAGTTTCGTCCCGAAACTTGAACAAAACCCAAAACCTCTCAGGCCCATATGCCGAGGTATAACTCTATCTATCGGAGGTATCACATCTCCGCTCAAAAAGGTTAAAACCTATAACAAATCTATAACCTCAAACATCAACATGGAGGAATCATCCACTCTAGAAAGCAGGGCCATAACGCTACCCAAGGCAGAGAGGAATCACATCTCTCGCTATATCACATCACAGGGCATAGAGGAAGCACATCTCTAGCCAACCATAAATATATACATCATATGGAGGAATCACATCTCCACTGAACTATGTCCATCAAAGTAGCATGGAGGAAAGAACCATCTCCAGCTGAATCCTAATCACACTCAAATAGCATGGAGGAAAGAACATCTCCAACTATAAATACACATCATACTAGCACAACAAGATCTAACAAGATCATAAAGCATATCACAGCTAGCATGGAATAAACATATCAAGGCATGTAAGCATATAAGCACATAATCACATACTCAACAAGATAGCACTAAGATCTACTCGTCGACCCTAGATGCATCAATCTCAGCATAAAACTCTGGATAGTTCCTCTGGATACTATCCTCAGTCTCCCATGTAGCCTCCTCAGGTCCACGTCTAGACCACTGTATCCTCATCATAGGAATGTCCTTAGAACGCAGGCATCTCACACCTCGCTCTAAGACTGCAATAGGATGCTCAACAAAGGTGTGGTCTGGCTCCACCACCAAATCATCATAACTCACAATGTGCCGCGGATCTGGTATGTACTCTCTCAGCTGAGACACATGGAACACAGGGTGAACACCCTCTAATCTCGGAGGCAAAGCTAATCTGTAGGCTGCTCTCCCAACTCTGTCCAGAATCTCAAAAGGACCGACATATCGGGGGCTCAACTTCCCCTTTATGCCAAAACGTCTGACGCCACGCGTCGGGGATACTCTCAACCAGACATGAGCTCCTACTCTGAACTCTAGAGGCCGACGCCTCTTGTCTGCATATGACTTCTGGCGACTCTGTGCAGCCAACATCCTCTCTCTAATCAGTGCTACCCGAGTCATATCATCATGAATCTGCTCTGGCGCTATCCCGCTAATACTGCTAGGCTCATCCCAGCATAAAGGTGTACGGCACCTACGTCCATACAGTGCCTCATAGGGGGCCATCCCAATAGATGCATGCCAGCTGTTGTTGTATGAGAACTCAACAAGCGGGAGGTAGTCAGACCATCCCTGTCCCCAATCCAACACACAAGCTCGCAGCATATCCTCCAAAGTCTGGATAGTCCTCTCTGACTGTCCATCAGTCTGGGGGTGAAACGCAGTCGTGAAGTGCAGACTCGTCCCTAAAGCAGTCTGAATCTGCTGCCAGAACCTCGAGGTGAATCGCCCATCTCGATCAGAGACGATTGTCCTCGGTACACCATGGAGTCTCACTATCTGTCTAGTGTACTCCTCAGCTAATCTACTCACAGGCCACGTCTCTCTAATAGGAACGAAACGTGCCGTCTTCGTCAATCTATCAACAACAACCCAAATGGCATCAAAACTCCTACTAGGTCTCAGTCCCGTCACAAAGTCCATGGAGACGTCCTCCCACTTCCACTGCGGTACTGGCAGTGGATGGAGCTCACCTCCAGGTCTGCAATGCTCTATCTTGACCTGCTGACAGGTCGCACACTGAGCCACGAATCTGGCTACATCGGGCTTCAGTCCTCCCCACCAATATGAACGTCTCACATCATGGTACATCTTACTCGTACCTGGATGTACAGAGTAAGGTGTACTGTGAGCCTCCTGTAAGATCCTCTGTCTCAACTCTGCATCAGCAGGAACACAAATGCGATCATGTCGCCTCATCACTCCATCAGCTCCAATGGAAAACTGTGGTGCCTCTCCACGAGACATCCTCTCTCTAATCCTCATCAAGGTCGGGCAGGTCCCCTGCTTCTATTGGATCTCATCCAACAAACCAGGTAAAACCTCTAAGGCATACAATTGGGCATCCTCATCAGGAAACTGGATGTCCATCTCTAGCCAAACTAGATCCCTCTGAAGTTGAGGCTGTACAGTCAATCTCGCAATCGCCTTCTCTCGAGGCGTCTTCCTGCTCAAGGCGTCAGCAACCACGTTCGCCTTTCCAGGATGATACAAAATCTCAAGGTCAAAGTCCTTGATCAACTCAAGCCATCGACGCTGGCGGTTGTTCAACTCCCGCTGCGTGAAAATATACTTCAGACTCTTATGGTCTGTGAAGATCTGACATGTAGCACCATACAAGTAATGTCTCCAGATCTTCAAAGCATGCACTACCGCCGCTAACTCCAAATCATGAGTCGGGTAGTTCTCCTCATACGTCTTCAACTGTCGAGACGCATATGCAATCACTCTACCTCTCTGCATCAACACACATCCCAAGCCTAGCTTAGATGCATCACTGTAGACCACAAAATCATCAGATCCCTCTGGCTGTGCCAGGACAGGAGCAGAAGTCAAACGCCTCTTCAACTCCTCAAAGCTCTGAGCACACTGGTCGGTCCATGCAAACCTGGTAGTCTTCCTTAGAAGACTCGTCAGTGGACGGGCAATTACAGAAAAACCCTCCACAAAGCGTCTATAGTAACCGGCTAGGCCAAGAAAGCTACGTACTTCCTTGACGTTCGTCGGTGTCGTCCATGCAGCAACAGACTCGATCTTCGCCGGGTCAACCATAACCCCATCGGCGGAGACGATGTGTCCAAGGAAAGCAACCTCAGACATCCAGAACTCACACTTAGAGAGCTTAGCGTACAACTCTCTATCCCTCAAAACCTGCAAGACCGTCCTCAGATGACCGGTATGCTCCTCTCTACTACGAGAGTACACTAAAATATCATCAATAAAGACCACCACAAACTGATCAAGGAAGTCGATGAATATACTGTTCATCAACTCCATAAAGACTGCTGGGGCATTCGTCAGCCCAAATGGCATCACTACAAACTCGTAGTGTCCATAACGGGTACGAAATGCCGTCCTGTGTACGTCCTGCTCTCTCACCCTCAACTGGTGATACCCTGAGCGCAAATCAATCCGGGAGAAAACTGTAGCTCCCTGAAGCTGATCAAGTAGATCGTCAATACGAGGCAATGGATACCTGTTCTTGACGGTCACCTTGTTCAACTCTCTGTAATCTATGCATAACCTCAGAGATCCGTCCTTCTTCCGCACGAAGAGGACAGGTGCACCCCATGGTGAAACACTAGGGCGTATGAAGCCCTTCTCAGCCAACTCTTCGAGTTGCTTCTTCAGCTCCAACATCTCGACAGGTGCCATACGGTATGGGGCCTTCGAGATGGGTCGCGTGCCAGGCTCTAACTCTATGCTGAAGTCCACACTCCGCTGAGGCGGCAAACTCGACGGCTCAGCAAACACATCTGTAAACTCGCAGACTACTGGAATATCCTCCAGAGCTGGACTCTCTCCATCCTTCATGGCGTAGCACCAGAAGGCATCACATCCCTGTGCAATCAACCTAGCTGCTCGTACGGCACTAATAACCGAACCTGTCTTCCCAAGGTCCCAACCCCGGAAGACCTCAATCTGACCAACCTCAGTAAAGACTGTAACAGTCCGCCTACCCACATCCAAAACTGCATGGTGTCTACGCATCCAGTCCATACCTAATATGACTTCTTCATGCATCAATGGCATGACTAAGAAGTCAACAAGTAAAACACGAGTCCCTAATCGAAGGGGACAACTACGTATCTCACGGGTACCTCTGACCCGACTACCATCAGGTAACCCTATAGTAAAGGGTATCCCCTCTATGGTAGCTAAACTCAGACGCTCAACACAAGTATCAGAAATAAAGGAATGCATAGCACCAGTATCAAACAAAACTCTAACAGGTAAACCATGAAGTAAAATGGTACCTGTAGCAGCCGGTGCAGGTGGATCCTCTGCACTCCTCAACTCAAAAGCTCGCCCTCGGGCTCCTCTGGCATCACTGGTGCCAACGTCTCTACCTCTACCTCTACTCGGTCCTGGAGCAGAACCCTGAGTAGATGGACGCTCTGGGACCCTCTGCTGTCCCTGTATCTGCTGCTGAGGTGTCCTCTGACCACCTCCTGCTACACTGGTAGGGGAAGAACCCTGCTGGGATGCTACTCCTCCCTGCCTACAAAAGGCAGCTCGATGTCCCTGTCGGCCACAGGTAAAACAAGTCACAACTGGTCTGGGACAAGCTGGCTTCAGATGGCCAGGGTCTCCACAGTTGTAACACTGACGTCCCTTGTCTGCAGTCTGTGCAGATGAGGGGTAACTCTGACGTCTCTGGTCTCGTCTAGAACCAGAAGCTCCTCCAACTCCACTGGTCTGCCCAGTGCGCTGCCTCTTCTCAGACCGCCCAGTCTGAGAAGCCCTCCTCTGACTAGCTCGCTCCCTCTCATAAGCAGAAGCCCGGTCCTGGTAGTCAGCAAGGGACTCGCAATGGAATCCCGCCATATATGAACGTGTGCTCTCCCTCAGACGACGGGAGAACAAGTACACATGTTGGTCCTCAGATGGTGCAGCTGGACCCAGCAAAGCTAACTCGGTCTGAAAACGGCGGATGGCATCCGTAATAGGCACATCCTCAAAGCCGGCCTCCACAAAATCCTGCAGCTTCTCCCTCCTCAGTGAGGCAGGGCAGAACTGCTCTCTAATCATGCGTCTCATGTGGTCATAACTGGTAACTCTAGTCCGGACAGTCCTCCACCACTGGTGTGCCAGGTCACGGAATAGAGACTGAACTAGCTCTATCCGTCTGTCCTCAGGACATCTAATAGACTCCAAGGCTGAGTCTACATGCCCAATCCACACCTCAGTCTCTAACCCTATCGCTCCTGAGAAGTGTGGCACTCCCTGCTGGTGAAATGCCTTCAACCAGGCATCTGGTTGAGGCCCTCTGGTCTCCACTAGGACTCGAACTGGATCCACCACACGTGCAGCTGGTACCCGGGTCGCTCCCTGGGATCTCTCAAAAGATCCCTCAGGTACTGGTAAATCCGGGGCTCGCCTGCCAGCCCTAATATCCTCCTCAAAACGTCGGAGGTACTCTCTGAACTCCGGTCCTCCCATGGAGACACGGTCAGCGTCATCAGACTGAGCTCGATGTGAATGATGTCTCACAGATACACTGCTCCTCGTCTCTGGGACGACGCTCTCTGCAACCTCCTCATGTATCTCCTCCACCACTGGTGGGTCAGCAGCGGGAACTGGTCCCTCACCTACCACACCCGGAGGACGGGGTGGCCTACCTCTACCTCTGCGTACAACGGCAGGAGCTCTAGTCCGAGTCATCTGCGGGGTATGCACACCTAACTTATAAGGCTCTATGTAGGCCATAGGTGTATATATATATATATATATATATATATATATATACTCAACACAACACATACATAATCCATCATACATATATACATATCTATACTGCAGAGATCCATAGCAGGAGTGGCGACTTCTCGTACATCTAACCCAAAACCATATTTAAAACCAAAACCTTTTGAAAAAGTCAGACCCCGTCGGGTTCTGTTTATTTTACCTATCAGACCTCATTGCAGGTAGCAAGTGCCATTGTTGTCAACCTGGGCTCTGATACCAACTCTGTAACACCCCGAATCCGCGGGATTCGGGATGTCACATTGGGCTAGGATCTCACAATGGACCCTGACCCTAGCCTGACAACAAGTTCACTGGACCTTACAACATGGCACTGACAGATATGAAAACAAATACATAAAACTGTATAAAACTGTACATCCCAAAAGGTAAGACCATATAGCCGAGTACAAACATCACACCTCACGCAGGAGGTAACAAAAGACCATCCTCACACAGGAGGGAAAAGATAAACAACCCAAAAACCCACAACAACCTATGTACGAGACGTCCTCGGCCTGCCACCCTACTAGATCACCCAGCAGCATGCCTATCCTGAAGGGCATCTACAACATGGTAATAACCATTAGCTATCCATACACATATATAGAGTAATGCATAAGCACAATCACACATAGGGAAAGATAAACATATCAGCATGCTTTCACTCATTTACCCATTTATTCATTTCAATATAATGGTCATTCACTCAAATCATATAGATATAATATATATGAAACTAGGTGACACGAGGACCGATACATCCTCGCCTCTGAGCCTGCTAGCCAGCCGTACTAGTATCGGTCACACAATCCGTGTACCCTATGGGAGTGGATTGCGCCCTTCCTGTAAACCGGTCTGGCCTGACATCAGAGAACCTCCCAAACTCCACGGCGGGATGAAAGGGAAAGGTTATCACAGCCACGCAGTGGGGCAATCAATAAAACATAGGTCGGTGAATACGACATCACATGCTATCATAGCACACATATAAAGCATACACCACTCATGCAAACACCCAATATAAGGATGGTAGCTAAGTAAGTCCTACGGACTTACCTCAACCTCGTATAAAGCTCAACCACAACTGGATCACCTCAACACTGGAGGGACAACACAGCCTATAGACAAGGCATAAAGAGATGTCACATCTCTTATCAAACAAAGGGTCACACCTAGACCCAAAGGGATCCATAGGGATCATATACATCCTATAACCTCGAATAACATGCTAAACCTAAAAGCCACATCAGGGCATAAATCCAACTCTTGATATCATCACCAAATAAAATCCCATAATTACCAGAATAATGTAACGAGCATAAATGGAAATTCCAATTATCCATTTTAACCAACTCAAGGTCAATTTATACTAACCCGCAATACGGAAAACGAATAAATTCATAACTTATTCGTTACTAACCCGATATACGATCCGGAAGAAGATCCAGACTCCTAGCGATACGGGGAGTAAGAGCGCGGTATAAAACCTTACATTTGATGACTCGTGGTGGTCGTTGGTGCTCCGATAGCGGTAAACGGAAGCTTTACCAGAAAGCTAACAAACGGGAAATAACTTGGTACCACGTTGAAGAGAACAAGATAAGGGGCTCGATGGTATGATCGGATTTGAAAAAGGATGAACGATGAGGAATTTGTGAAGGATTGAATGAAGGTATTACGTATTACGATCGCTCTCGACTTCTTTGCTCTGTAACTTGTAATTGAAAGTAAAGTGAAAGTGAGGGATGAAGTTATCTGCAGCCACCTTTTCCTCCTTAGTACACGTGTACATATATATATATATATGAAAAGTGTTCACTTCAATTTCAATTGAAACGTACATACGTCTTAGCCGCCTTTCTACCT
Source organism: Fagopyrum homotropicum (assembly GCA_033239125.1). Lineage (NCBI taxonomy): Eukaryota > Viridiplantae > Streptophyta > Magnoliopsida > Caryophyllales > Polygonaceae > Fagopyrum > Fagopyrum homotropicum. Next base: position 144,335,149 of record BSWB01000004.1, read on the forward strand.
CTCATTAACTTTTATATATATTTATAATATTATATATAATATATGATATGAATTGAAAGAATACATCCTCCTTATCTGATATATATATATATATATATATATATATATATATATATGATATTGATCCGAACTATTTAATTAACACGCGCTTATAATTTCCGGTCTCCAAAGTTTACCAAATTGGAGTATCAAATTCGGAATATTATCGGGATAATTTATCCATAACTATCTCGTAAAATGGGCATTCCTAAGCCACATTTCTTAACCGCTAAGAATCGGAATAGCGGCTCTTTTATCCGTTTCGTCTTTTATATAATTTCACATCTAGGACATATTCGATGTTCCGATCATTTCTCTCAACTGCAACTTTATTTATTGGAGCTCTCAAATTTTTTAAATAACACCGATTGTTACATCTGAAGTACATATTCACTCAGCGGGAGTTGAATAACCGCCAGAGGCGGTGGCTAGAGTTGATCAAGGATTTCGACCTTGAGATTCTCTACCACCCCGGGAAGGCGAATGTAGTTTCTGACGCTTTGAGTCGGAAGACGCCTCGGGAGAAGGCGATAGCCCGGTTGACAATACAGCCACAGGTACAGATAGACTTAGCTTGGTTGGAGGTAGAGATCCAGTTTCCCGATACAGCTCATCAGTTAGCCACCTTAGAGTTACTTCTTGATCTGTTGGGTGAGATCCGACAGAAGCAGGAGACCTGTCCTACTTTGACCCGGATCCGAGACCGGATGTCACGAAATGAGGCACCTCAGTTCACTATTGGTGCCGATGGAGTGATGAGACGGCAGGACCGTATCTGTGTGTCATCAGACAGTGAGTTGAGACAGAGGATACTAGGTGAGGCTCATGCTACCCCTTACTCCGTACATCCAGGAGCGAGTAAGATGTATAAGGACGTGAGACGTTCCTTCTGGTGGGGCGGTTTGAAGCCTGATGTGGCCCGATATGTAGCCCAGTGTGCGACCTGTCAGTAGGTCAAGATTGAGCATCGTAGGTCCGGAGGAGAGCTCCACCCACTTCCAGTACCACATTGGAAGTGGGAGGATATATTCAATGGATTTTGTTACACGGTTGAGGCTCAGCAGAGGTTTTGATGCCATTTGGGTAGTGGTAGACCGTCTGACGAAGACCGCACGTTTCATTCCGATTAGGGAAACGTGGCCGGTAAGTCGTCTAGCTGAGGAGTTCACCAGACACATTGTGAGACTCCATGGAGTACCGAGGACTATCGTCTCCGACAGGGATGGACGTTTTACCTCGAGATTTTGGCAGCATGTACATACTGCTCTAGGGACGAGTCTCCACTTTACCACTGCCTATCACCTACAGACAGACGGTCAGTGTGAGAGGACCATTCAGACCTTAGAGGACATGTTGCGGGCATGTGTACTTGATTGGGGACAGGTATGGCCAAATCATCTCCCACTGGTAGAGTTTTCATATAATAACAGCTGGCACGCGTCTATTGGGATGGCACCTTATGAGGCTTTGTACGGGCGGAGATGTCGTACACCGTTGTGCTGGGATGAGCCTAGCAAGGCTGATGGGGTAGTACTAGATCAGATACAGGATGACATCGCCCGGATTGCCTTAGTCCGGGAGCGGATGTTAGCAGCTCAGAGTCGTCAGAAGTCCTACGCTGACAAAAGGCGTCGACCTTTGGAGTTTAGAGTAGGTGCACAGGTGTGGTTGAGAGTGTCACCGACGAGAGGATTCCGGCGTTTTGGCATTAAGGGGAAGCTGAGTCCCCGATATGTCGGTCCATTTGAGATCTTAGAGAGAGTCGGAGAGGTTGCCTACCGATTAGCACTGCCACCGAGATTGGAGGGAGTACATCCAGTTTTTCATGTATCTCAGCTGAGAGAGTACATACCGGATCCCAGACACGTCATCAGTCAAGAGGATCTGATAGTCGAGCCAGACCACACTTTTGTGGAGTACCCAGTAGCCATCCTAGAGCGTAGTACTAGGCGTCTGCGTTCTAAGGAGATACCCATGTTGAGGATCCAGTGGTCTAGACGAGGAGCTGATGAGGCTACCTGGGAGACAGAGGAGAGTATTAGACGTAACTATCCTGAGTTCTTTGCGGAGTTAGCCGCCACCCCAGTACCGACGGGTTAGTACTGAGACGATACTTTATATGATTTCTGTGATTATATGTTTAAGTGATTGTTTATGTTTATGTGCTTAATAGTGTGAGTAGTTTGCATGCTAGGAAAAAGTGAAATAAATTGAAGTGAGACTAGAATATAACTCTTGAGGGGAAATTGTTTGGGTAGATATCTTATTCTAAGTTTCGGGACGAAACTTATTTTTAAGGGGGTACTGATGTAATATCCAGAATTTTTATTCCGTTTATTTCCATAACAAATCAGATTTTGATCAGTTGATCCATATCCGTCTACTTAGTTAGACACATTGTTTCAAAATTCATCATTTTATGTAGCTTCCCTTCACATAAAATGATAGGATCCTTATTTCAAAAATTTATCATTTTATGTAGCTTCCCTTCACATAAAATGATAGGATCCTTATAACCAATCCTAAACTATAACATGATCCGTATCCGTCTATTCCGTGCACTCGTTAGTCGGGATCTCGTTTCCGGACTACAGCTAGCACCGGGCTGCTGCTCCCAGCGCCAGCCTAGCCCAGCAGCGTTAGCTGCTGCCTTACCTTCTTCAGCCAGCGCCCAGTCCAGCCCAGCATGCCAGCGCAGCTTCAGCCAGCGCCAGCCCATCCCAGCAGCGTGTGCTGCTGCTTTACCTTCTTCAGCCATCTTCAGCCCATCTGCTGCCTTACCTCTTCAGCCCAGCGCGCAGCCCAGGAGAACGCCAGCCCACCTGCAATACCACGTTCAATTGCTGAACGTTACAAAGGAATGTAACAGCCGAGATTTGCGTGATCTCCTTCCATTTTCAGCCGCTTGCAATCTGTCCAGATTCACGCAAGCTACACCATCCCTCTGTTTCTGTATCGAGTCAAAGAACCTCCGCATCCTACCAGTGAGTCATTCCTTCACGCGAACCACACCAGCCTTTTGCACACGTTCAGCCCTCCAACGACGCAGAGGCCGACGCTGAGCCCTTGGAGCCGTAGCAGTGCACCCTACCCCTTCCTCCCTTCTGCACAGCAGGTACACGGAACTGGTAGAGCCTTAACCTCCTTATTCTGCTAATTTGTGCTACGTGGTTCTGCATCTCTAATCCGAAGCTTTTCAGCACAGCAAGGCTCTTCCGAGTAGAAAGCACAACATCTGCAATCGGATTCCTTTTGTGGATAGGCAACGACCTTACTGCTGACGGGTGAACCTCTTTCCCTTCTTCTTCTACTGTTTCCCCATCTATCTGCACTCTCACACCTTCCTTCTTTGTGCCGGACTGATTCCCCACTAATGTAGCAGCGAGACAAACTAGAGGCTCCCTTGGGACAGCAGTGAAACCAAGCCAAGCCTAATCCCCGTCCGGTAAGAAATCCACTTCTTGTTGCTCCTGTTTATGACATAGGTGCAACTTATGTATATGTACATTGTGACCTCCATGGAATTAGAACCTAGAATGTGTAAATTGGAATATATAGATTAATGTGTTCGGTGAGAGTCGAACTAGAGACCTATAGGAAGGTTGGACTGCTGTAAAAAAATGACCAATAGAAATAAGAGTGAAATGCCCTTATTTAATCTCAGTTTGTAAGTTAGAAATGGGTATTGTTGTAGATCAATGTTAGAGAGTTAGGTTGAAGATCTACCGTTGAAATTTTAATAGGTAATAGGTGGATATATGTAATTTAGTATATTAAAATTTGAGAAGAAATGAACGGTCGGATTAGAAGTTATAAGCTTCCGAAGTTGGGTAGTTAAGCAGTTTTTGTAAACTTTGTTTTTTTTTGGTTAAGTATAGAAATTGTAAGTGTAGTAGCCAACTTTGAGAATTTTTATAAAAATGATGGATGAACAGTTTTGAGAAATTCTTGCTCCTATGGGTAGATGGAACATCATAGATGATCTAGAGAATTATTTCGGAATTTTTATAAGCTTCTACGAATTTTATATTTGAAACCGAAGTTGGACCTTTACGATCTTTCGGAAAATAGGAAAATAGGAAAAGTGCCAGTTTATAACCAAACTAAACTTTAGGAGTTAGAATAGGACTTTAGAGTCTCAAATAGGAGTTTAGACATGAATTTCGGAAAATTTGGAAGTTTCGGGACCAAGGGTAAAATAGTCATTTTACCATAAATTAGTACTGTAATCAGTTCTGTCCTATTACGATTTTCCATCTTAGAAGTCTTAGACTTCTAAATACTTTGGAGTGTGCTAATGCACATATCTCCTTTGGCAGGCAACTGAGTTGCTACAGTTACAGAGCGAGTTTGGTTTACAAAGAATCAAGATTTATAACAGGTAAGTCCTTTGGGCTTACTTAGCTGACTTCTGAATATGAGCATGAATGATGATAGTGGTGTGTGATTGAGATGTTTAGTGTTATAGGTTGTGATCGATATTTACCGACCTATACTTGGCCTAAGAGTAACGGGCGGTGGCATTCTGCTCAGTTAGCTTGCGGGCGTTGGGGGTTTCTTTAGGGACTAGTCCACACTCGGTTTGTAGTGATGCTACCGGCAGAGGTCAGCTAGACCTACACCTAGTTGGATAAGGAACGGAAGCGAGAACTATTAAGAGTTCTCGTGCCACATTGTAAAATTGAATAAGATGAATCACCTAAGTAATAGATAATAAACGGTTGTGTGCCAGCATGATGTTTGTTTATGTTATTCTGTGTGTGTTTGTGCTGTTATTATTCTACTTATATTTGGATAGTTAGCTAACTATTGTTATGTTGTGTAGTCGTACCACAGGTTAGAGCAGATGCTGAATGATCCGGATGGTAGTGGTCAGCCGGAGTGTCTTACTTTTTAGGGTGTGTTGCATTTTTCTTTGGTTGTGGGATTTCCAGTTGGACCTTAGTTCCTTTTTGATCCGTTGTGGTTATCTTATGCTTTCCGGCTGTTGGTTATTGTGGTCACATTCATACGTTGTTAAGACTTAATTTATGATTTTCGGTTTTTCCTTATCTGTGTCTTGTTGTAAAATCTTGTTAAGTTGTTGTCAAACTAAGGTCGGGACCCACTGTGAGGTCCTAACCAGTAACTCCCCGAGTTGTAAAATTTGGGGTGTTACAATGGATTATTAAAAATCAATCAAAATCCTTAAAAGTTTGGATTGAATACACCCCCTTAAAAAAAAGGAAACCATCCGAACTAAAAAAAGTCTCTGGGCAAAATTCGAAAAATCCCAAACCACAGGAACACCATTCGGAATTTCCCTATATTTTTTTGTACATCTTTCCGTGTTTTTGGTGCTTTGATATCTACTTTGGGCCATTTGATTTGTTGTTTCATTTTACCTTGTTTTTCTTCTTATGCTATATGGATATGTCATTTGTTTTTTTAGACAAAAGTAAGTAAATTAGGGAAGTTAGTTTTTAGAAACTATCTTAAAATATCCTTTCGGATGAAGTCTTAAACATCAACTGGAAGTGCATCGTCGTCTGCGGTTGAGTTTTGACCATGCAACGTGAGGCTATCAGCTACCGTGTTGATTTCTTTGAAAAATATGACGAGCACTAGCATGCATGAAACCCAAGATCATGTCTATCTCCCATGGTGGTTTTCAGATTTGGTTGATCGAATTGATGAACATCAAACTATATCCTTCAATCTCAATGGATGTAGCACCATGCTTGCGGCCTGTTGAAGACCCACCCGAATAACGAAAGTTTCCGCCTCTAATATAGAGTCAGCAAATGCAGCTGTCATTTTAAAACCTCTCGAGTCCGGTGTATAATTTTTTATCTAAAAAAAACAAAGAGCAACGGACATTCGGACAAGAGTAAGGAGTGTACTATACTGTTTTAAGAGCTTTTGTATATATTCCCAACAGCATTTCAAAAGTATGTGCAAATGTGAACGGACGAATACCAGAATAACCATATTTCTGTTTTCAAACGTCCCAGGTTTCGCCTGCTCAGCTACAACCTCTCTCTCGAGCTGAAAAAAACTATTTTCTAAATTATTTAATAATTTTAAATAAATAATATACGAAGGAGGTCATGGAAAAAGTGACGCAAACAGAAAGAAAAAAAACAAATTCAAACTTACCATTCAAGCTTGGCCTGGTGGAAGGAATATCTCAGCACTCTGTGGGCCGCTGGTTGGCGAAATCGAGGGCAGTTTGATTTCTGTATCCAAGGAAAACAATGGGCACATCATTTTCAGGTGTGAATTCCTATAAATTGAATGGTCAGAGGATATGCGGAGATACACCAATGCGCAATCTGCGATTTCTCTCTTCCATTTCATCAGACTCTCATCTTCTACTACTCTCATCTTTCGCTTTCTCTCCTCTCAATCCCCTCTATCTGTCTCTGTAACTCATCCATGGATTCTTCTTCCACCCCGCCTGTTACTGTCAACAACATCAACCCCAAGGTAACTTCTTTGAATCCAATCGGTGCCTTCAACTATCTGTTTCTTTGGGTTTTGATTCTGTGATTCATTTCTACCATCTGGGTAGATGTCAAATTTTTTATTGATTTACGTAGTTTTTTTTTTTTAATTTTGCAATCTAGGGTTTCATCTGAATTCCTTTATCGTTGCATGTTTCGTGCTCTTCAGACTTTTTTGTTTGTGTCGTAAATGATTTGATTTCAACATTGTTCAGAATCATGGGTTACAGCTGAAATGATATCTATTTCTCGGAAGAACATGATCATAGAGGGTGTGAACCTAAATAAAATTCGTAAAATAAAAAGAAGCGGTGAAAAAATAAGTAAAATTAGTGCGATCGAAGATCATCTTTGTCTTATGGATGTAATAAAGCCGTACACGGTTTGTATAATATGTGTTGTGTCTTTTCAAATGTGGAGCCAATTGACCTTATTTCAAAAGACTGATTGTTCTGTTGGAACCAACCTATCTAGTTTCTCTAGCGTGGTTGTTTTTGTACTCTTCATGGATCGGGTGTATTTAACTAAAGTCTTCCTTTGTATAGATCGTCAAGTGTGACTACGCTGTTCGTGGTGAGATCGTGAGCATTGCTCAGGTAAGTTCCAGAGATATTTGCTAATAAATACAGGGCCAAAATAGGCAGATTGTTAATGCATTTGATTCTTTGTTCGTTGTTGTTCTAATTGGTCTTCAACTCAAATTGTGTAACATTTGCTCATTTCAGAGGTTGCAAGATCAGTTGAAGGAGAAACCAGGGTCGCTTCCATTCGATGAGGTATTGTAGTAACTGCAATCTCATAGTTATTATATCAGCTGCAGAAAATACAAAGCACAATTATGATTTATGGATTTTTGAAAATAAATGTATCTCATTGCCTGTTATTTTTGCAGATACTGTACTGCAACATTGGTAATCCACAATCTCTTGGTCAGCAGCCTATCACCTTCTTCCGAGAGGTTAGTCTACTAGAGTTTGATAAGCACCGAGTGATGTTCTATCACTTTAAACTATCAATTACAATTTTCTTATCTTTATCAGGTGCTTGCATTGACTGACCACCCCAGCCTGTTAGACAAGAGCGAAACCAAAGCACTGTTCAGGCATGTTTTTCGTGTTATGATGCCGTGTCTTTCGTTTTTATGGTAATAAATTTTGAATAATGTATTTAACTCTGACTTTCTTAATTCAGCACCGATTCGGTAGAAAGAGCTAAGCAAATCCTTAATCAAATTCCTGGAAGAGCAAGTGGGGCATATAGCCACAGTCAGGTCAAAACTCCACTCTTCTTATAAGTGATTTCACTGATTTGTGATCTGTTTAGGATAGTTACTTTTGAGGTGCATTTTCATGAGTTTTTATTTTGCGGTTCTTATTACAGGGTATTAAGGGTTTACGCGATGCAGTTGCTGCTGGAATTCAAGCTCGTGATGGATTCCCTTGCAATCCAGACGATATCTTCCTGACTGATGGAGCGAGCCCTGGAGTATGATTTAGTTGTAGCTTTCAAATTAAATTGAAAATTACCTATTTTTTACTGTAATGTTTTTTTTGGAGTGGATGTACAAATTAAGAAATAATACAGTAGAATTTACAAATACCTTATAACAATAGGCTTAAGTGCCAAATTACAATCTGTTACTCAGTAAACTAAACAATGTTTTTTATTGCCATGATGATAGGTGCATATGATGATGCAGTTGCTATTGAGATCAGAACAAGATGGGATTCTATGTCCCATTCCTCAGTACCCATTATATTCTGCTTCAATTGCCCTCCATGGCGGTACTCTTGTATGCTTCTTACTGCCATTTGGTTGAAAATTTACTTGTTATAATAAATTAGGAGTAAATCTGTGAATATCGATTCCATAACTTTGAAGGTACCTTACTACCTTGATGAAGCAAAAGGGTGGGGGCTAGAAATTTCTGAACTCAAGCGTCAACTGGACGATGCTAGGTCGAAGGGTATAACTGTTAGGGCCTTGGCAGTGATAAACCCTGGCAACCCAACTGGACAGGTAAACACTTGAATTCCTATGCATCATCTGTGTTCGTGTGAACTACATTATTTAGAAACCTGTTGTCTGAATGATCTTTTTTGTTGATGATAGGTTCTGAATGAGGAAAATCAGAGACAAATTGTTGATTTCTGTAAACGTCAAGGACTAGTTCTTTTGGCAGATGAGGTGAAACTGAAAATAGGATTTTCTACCAGTATATATAAATAGCAGAAGTTCAGGTGAAAATGGGCACTCCCACGAAAACAGAGAACGTTCTACATTTCTTCATATGAACCTATTTTAGTGCACAAAATTTTTTCTTCACAATTATTTTCTAAAAATGTGTATTGACTTAAAACTGCTTCATATTTCTTCAAAACTGATGAATATTCTAAACTAGTTTCGAAGAAATGTAAACCGCTCTCTATTCTCATAAGTCATAAGAGCGCCCATTTTCACTCGACTCACTTCCTATATATATAAAATTTCTGGAAACTTACATGTCATAAACAGGTGTATCAAGAAAATGTGTATGTTCCGGAGAAGAAGTTTCACTCATTCAAGAAAGTTGCGCGTTCTATGGGTTATGGTGAGAAGGATATCTGCCTGGTGTCATATCAGTCTATTTCTAAAGGTTAGTAGTATCTACTATCTAGTATGTTCATGCTTAGCATAAATATTTCTGTTTTGTGTAATTTTAAGACATGTTTATTATGGTTTTAGGATATTATGGAGAATGTGGAAAAAGAGGAGGATATATGGAAGTCACTGGATTTATACCTGAAGTGAGGGAGCAAATCTACAAAGTTGCTTCTGTCAATTTGTGTTCAAATATCTCTGGCCAGATACTTGCAAGCCTTGTCATGAACCCGCCTAAGGTATTTTTCGTGTGATTTCATGTTTTGGGTCTTTATCGAAAGATTGCCTCACGTCTACTATTTCATGTGAATAGCCTGGGGATGTATCATATAAAAGCTATGCTGCAGAAAGAGATGGAATTCTCTCATCCATGGCAAGACGTGCAAAGGTAACTCGACAACTATTTCTATGTGTTGCCTTCATCATGGGTTATGGACATGCCTGGCCTCTAAAGTAATAGAGTGAAACTATTTTCATGATAATAGATGCTGGAAAACGCGTTCAATAGTTTAGAAGGCATAACCTGCAACAAGGCAGAGGGTGCAATGTATCTCTTTCCCCGTCTACATCTCCCTAAGAAGGCAATTGAAGCTGCAAAAGCTGCCAATAAGGCTCCTGATGCGTTCTATGTTAGCCGCCTCTTGCATGAGACCGGAATTGTTCTCGTTCCTGGTTCTGGTTTTCGCCAGGTTTGCTTTGTAGCTCTACAGCAACATTTATAAGTTAGGTGATATAATGGTGTAATGGTATGATGACTTGATGTGTTTTCCTTTTCGTGCGAGAAAGGTTCCGGATACATGGCACTTCAGATGCACAATTCTGCCTCAAGAAGCCAAGATTCCCGCTGTGATTCAACGCTTGAAGGCATTCCACCAGAAGTTCATGGGTGAATTTCGTGACTGATGAAGATCATTTTACCGTCCTTGGTAAATCTTAAATAAAATGTTTTAACCATCTAGCTGAGCATTGCAATGACATGTTGTGATGGGTACTAGATTAGGAAATGTTTAGTTGTTCTCTTGTGTTTTTCTGTGGCTGTGTTGTTAGGACGCCGGCCCGAATTAGAATAAGAAAGTTGCTATGGAACAAATATAGCACATACAATTTCTGTATTAATGTTTCTGAGTTTGATTGCTTCATGCTTTGAGGTTCAAGGATGTTTGGCAGTGTCAGAATTACAAAATTGGAAACCTCACCAAACGAAGGACTCTAGAAATTTGCGGGTTTTGATACTATAGTTTAATGTCCTGTGAATGGTCTCCGTCTCTGGTGGAAATCTTACCAACATAGAAATGTAGCTATGGTGTTAACACAAGGAATAAAATGCATATTATGTTTGAATAGCACCATCTCACGAAAGAGAGAAATTGTCTTCTAGAAATGCTAACATTATTTATCCAAAACAAGTCTGCCTTGTATAGTGTTGGGTAGGGTTGACAGTTTCACCCGCATCTCATGGGTGTCCGACAACCTGTCTCAAACAAAACCCGTCAAAATGCAAGTGAAACTCGGGTGACAGTTGTGACGGGTGAGTATCATAGTACCCACCAGCCGAGCCACTATACCCATCGTTGCGTTAGAAGTCTTCCACAAGATGAAGCTCAAGAGAAAGGGATGTGGGGAGATGGGTCTAAAAGTGGATATGTCTAAGGCGTGGAATGAGCATTTTTGGAAGCAGTTCTTAGATGGTTTGGATTTGAATCTGGATGGGTGGAAATGGTGAACGGTATCAAATTTGGGAGGGTGGGGACAACATTAACACATATTTTCTTGGTAGACGATTGTCTCATGTTTACCAATGTGAGTAACACAATTTCAACCTCATTGCTGAGGTGATCCCATCTTTTGAAAGGGTATGAGGACAGATGATGAATCTTGGCAAATCTGAGGTAATGTTTACTTGGAATGAAGCTATCACCTCCATCAAGAACTACCCTTGGCATTCATCTCCCTTGACCCTCCTTAGCATGCTCTCTTCTCACTATTGTATCTCTTATCTCTTTTGTTTCATCATCTAAACGCTTGATCCCCTATTGTAAAATCCCGTAATCTTTTCTTAATACACGTAAAATTTCAAAAAAAGAGAAATTTTTGGGCTTAGTGTTAACCGACCTCTGCACATATAAACACAAGTGATTGTATCAGAGTTTGTAATATAATGAAAAGAGAGTGTTCATCGAAAAGACTATGCACAAATAGAGGTTAGCGAGTGCGAGTGTGCGATATAATACTCGTTTATAAATACTCAAAAAGAGGCGGGAACGCGCGGATTTCCCCAATACCTGAAAGGGTTCTAACGAGTCTGGGTTGAGGTAGTAAGAGACTCAAATGGCAGCATATTCAAAGCGTGGGGCTCGGATGTTCCTAGTATAAAAATTTAATCATTTTGATCTACTTTCGTTTTCTTACCAAACGAGTTGGTTCATTCTTATAATCTTAATTCTTTTAATTTTGTATTACCAAACGAATCCATTGAGTTACCGAAATTTATCAACCGGGTCCTAATTTGCATTGAATACCCAATTACCCCCACCTAAATTCTTACGTGCAGCATATGAAGACACAATATATACTAGGCAAAACGTGGATTGCTGATCAAGATTGCCCATCAATCATATCATGCATGAGATAATAAGATAATGCAAGAAGCATCCTCGTGTAAACGCACAAATGCTTAAAGATGAGAATGGTTAATTGTGTAAGCCAGCAGGTTGTCATAAAATAGCATTGTGGAGGACAGTGCAAAGTTCAGTGGCGTAGGAGAAGCCTACACAAACACAACATGTCGCCTTCATCATGCTATGCTGTTGCCATCCCATCTCATTACGTCCATAATACGACATTTCTTCACGTTTGTCCCAACCTCCATCATAATATATATTTTGCTGTCATAAATACTTTTCAGATAACAATCTCATGTCAAAACTTTGACGTGGCTACACATCTTTCTTCCTCTATTTTTAAACAATTTATTTATCATCAATGGCGGTTTCTTTCATTGCAATCCATACGGTTTAGCTTTTAAATAATCAAAAATATCAACTAAAAATAAAATTAATATTCTACCGTGAAAGATATCACTTTTATTAGTTTGTCAAACTATCTTATGAAACTAGATATAAGGATGACCATATTATTTTACTGGCCTGTTCAGGTACGGCCTATTCAGGTATAGTTGTGTGGCATGCTGACACGTTGACACGTGTCCCAATTTATTTATTTATTTTTGAAAAAAATATATTCTGCATGTTTTTAACTATAACGAACTATCATGTTATAAATTATACACTATTATCTTATAAACTTTGAACTATTCTCGTATAATTCATGAACTATTACTTTTTAATATATTATATCAAATTATTTATAAATTAATCGTTTATATGTTATGAACTATTCTACTATAATTCATGAAGTATCCTTTTATAAGTTATGCACTATCCTTCTATAAGTTTTGCATTATGAACTATTTAATTATAATTTATGAACTATACTTTTATGAGGTATGCACTATCCCTTTATAAGTTTTGCACCATCATTTTCATTCGTTTCGAAAAAAAGGACATATGGCAGACGCACAGCCTTACTGGAAATTAAGGGCCTTACTTGAACAGTCTCCTATTACTTAAATTTTAATGCAAGATCTATGAAAACGTCAAAATATGTGAATGATTCATAGGCAAACATATATATATATATATATATATATATATATATATATATATATATATATATATATATATATATATATATATATATATATATATATATATATATATATTTTGAATTGTTACAAGTAATACAAATAAAAAGACATCTGTTTAGGGATAAGAGTAATATTCACTTAAATTGATAATTTAAGTTGTTTAATAAAAATGTTTTATTTTGAAATTATTTTTTTTTTAATGAGAATTGATTTATATATATATATATATATATATATATATATATATATATATATATATATATATATATATATATATATAGGGTCCGGTTCTGGTGAGGAGGACCCTTGCAGATAGGAATGAGGAGAGTCGGGGTGGTGACATGTGGCATGCCATGTCATCGCTTTGTTTTTTTTTTTAAATTTTCTTTTTATAAATAAAAATTGGTGTGCATATTTTTATAAGTATGTGTTCATTTTTAAAAGAGTCATTGTTAATATTTTATCAATAAATGTTCATTTTTTTTCAACACTAACTATTCATTTTTAACATTAGTTGTTCATTTTTGTATTTTTTTAAAACATTTTTTTCGGATTTTTTTTTTGAAAATTATACTATTCTTTCAAATCGTGTAAATAAAATATGATGTTCATTTTTTTACAAGTATGTATTCATTTTTTTTTACACTTATGGTGTCTATAATATGATGTTCATTTTTTTTTTAAAGTTATACTTTTATTTAAAATCGTGTTTATAATATTCAGAGATCGATTACATAAAAAGTTGTAAAATCAAAGAGAATACAAGACGATTCAGGTTTTGTTTCTTTGAATTTCTACTCTCACTGTTTAGATTTCCATTCTTAAGGTTTAGGTTTCATTATGATTGATGTTTGTGTTCGAAATTAATTTGTTTGAATCATTTTGTGTTTGATAAGTTTGATTGAGAAAATACATGTATATACATATGTTGAGTTGGTCCAATAGCTCCAATTGAATAATTTATATGCTCCAATTGAATAATCGTATTTATAATTTAATTTGAAAATTTAAAATAAATTTGGGCGAAATCCGAAAAATAACGTAAATTTAAGAGTAGCATCCGAACTCAAAAAAATTATTGGACAAAATTCGAAAAATTTCAAACCATGAAGGTACCATCCGAAATTTCCAATTTTTTTTTTTTGTTTTTTTTATCGTTGGTTAACAATCTCTTAGCAAAACATAACCTTGATGCGTTTGGAGCATCTTTGATAGCTGAACCCCGAATATTCCATCCATTCTTCTCCAATCGCCTCCGCTCTTCTTTCTACTTTCGATCTCAATCCTCAAACAAGAAACTACCACCTGGCCTGCCTGCCTACTCTGTCAAATTAACTCTTCTGCTTGCCAAATTCACTCCAGAATATTCCCTCCTAAAATTCCCTCCGAAACCAAAACACAAATTGAACTACACGACTAACCAAAATCTGTAATCAGCCGTCGGATGCTTACTTTTACTTCATCCAACGGCGCTCATCTCACGTCCCTCGACAAGAATTTGTACCAGAAGGAACTAGACATAGCCACGTTATACAGAGGTGGCAACTGCACAGGCAACACACTATTTTAAACGTAAATAGGAAGCTCCAGGAAAGCAGGAAAGCTTAATAGGTAGCGTATTGGCATTTGCAGCCAGTAATATTCCTCTCGAATCTAATCTATTATGCTATTTTCATCTTCTCTATACTCTATTCAAACAAATTTCACGCCACCCTATATATATCTTCATACTCTGTTTACAGCCAAACACGACAAACAGAGTAACAAGAACAAGACAATATAAACCAATTTAGGGTTTTTTGATTTTCATAGCGATGGAAGGAATCGTTGTGGTTTTCGACTTCGATAAGACCATTATCGACGTCGATAGCGATAATTGGGTGATTGATGAATTGGGTTTCACCGATCTCTTCAACCAACTTCTCCCCACCATGCCCTGGAACTCTCTCATGGTATGTCTTGTTTTTCTAAATTACTTACAAATCTCTCTCTCAAGGTATTTCGATTCTCATTATTCTCCCTCAATTTGAAATTGCAGGACAGGATGATGAAAGAGATGCACGAACAAGGAGTGAAAATCAACGACATTGCTGAGGTTTTACAAAGGATTCCGATTCACCCTCGTATAATTCCCGCCATCGAATCCGCCCACGCTGCGGGCTGCGATTTGCGAGTCGTGAGTGACGCCAATGAGTTCTTCATCGAAACGATATTGAATCATCTGGGCTTGAGAAGCTTCTTCTCAGAGATTAACACAAATCCCGGATTTGTTGATGAAGAAGGGAGATTAAGGATTCAGCCTTGCCATGACTTCATCAATTCCCCTCACGGCTGCGCTCTCTGCCCTCCTAACATGTGCAAGGTATTTATTCATACTAATCTCACATCGATTATAAATTGGGAATTCGTCACTTACATTAAATTAATTGAATATTAGGGGAAAGTGATTGAAAGGATGTTAGCGGAGCAAGGGAGCAAGAAATTGATCTATCTTGGGGATGGAAGCGGCGATTACTGTCCAAGCTTGAAGCTAAGATCCGGCGACTATGTGATGCCGAGGAAGAATTTTCCGTTGTACGACCTCATATCCTCAAACCCTAATCTCCTGAAAGCTGAGGTACACGAATGGACAGATGGAGCCGAGTTGGAGGCTGTTTTGCTCCAGCTCATCGCTCCTGCCTGCCAGCTGTACACCCCTGTAGACTGCAAGTTTGCGACCATTCATCCCATGGGTTCCGGTGACTCCATGCTCAAGGCTCTCCCTGTTCCTCACTAATTAGTTAACAATTCAGACTCAAATTGGGTGGTTTTCGCCCCTAATCATACCCTTGACTAGGAGATCGGGTACTTGTTAAGGCTTAGCGGACGTGGTTAGATTGGAAATTGGGCTCTTGGTATCGAATATCTATGTTCAATTTGATCCGAACTCGTGACCCTGTATTGCGTGTGTATGTGGTTATGTATTGGTTACGACAAGTCGCCAAACAGTGAGTCTTTTGTTTGAGTTTTTATCTTTTCTGGTTTACCACACAAGTATTGTGTAATTGGGTTCAGATCGTTTATAAATATAGGTTCGAGCTCGTTCACTTTCCAAACGAGCTAAACATGTTTTAAAGTTAGGCTCAATTCGTTTATAACGAGTCTAGCTTGAACATGTCAATGCTCGACTTGTTAGGCTCGTATAACACTCGTAACTTCGATTACGTACATTAATCAAGTCCGGAGTATGAGTCCATACATTAATTAAGTTCCAAATATAAGTAGGTGATTACTCATCTTATTATCAATTTATGTTAAAATTTAAACCATATTTTATTTTATTACCTATTTATTTTAAAATTAAATCACATTAAATTCTTTGAACAGACATTCACGCATGAAATAAGGAAGAAAGAGAATTATATGTCATTCAATCGGGTTAATGAATATGTACGGCACTATTCTATCACAGGGTCATGTTCTCATGTTTATATAATACACTTTATGGTCCCTTTTGGAAGAAGCTTATAAAAGTTGGCGCTTATGGAAGATGAAGCTCGTGTTATACGAATGTACTCTGGCGTTTGGAAACCTCAACTTATGAAAGTTGATGAAGTTTATGGAAATTAAAGGAACGAGAATTTCCATCAGCTTCCTATGACAAGCTTATGAGATCTGGAGGACTTTATGGAAATTTTAATCCTCGAAATACCCTTCGATTTATCAGGCTTCAAAGGTATTTTTCCTCAATTGATTTGATACTTTGCTCGATATATGTATGCACCGTCCCTCCTCTTTTCTTCTCTTCTTCGTCGATCTACACCTCATAGCATGAGAGTAAAATGAAATTACAGCTACACAACGTCGTCCTATTTCTCTTATATCTCGCCCTCTTTAATTTGATTTCTGTTTTGTAGAACCCTAATTATCGTCCTTATTTCTCTTAAACCTACATTTGATTTTTGGTGTTGTTACGCTAGCCATATTTGAATTATTTGAGAGATTAGTTACATATTCATCAAGTGGTTTTTATAACCCTAATTTCATCCGAATTTTACTCTGGTATTTTTAAAATATTTGATTCAACTACAGGTTTAAAAAAAATTAAAAGTTTTTTAGATTGACAAAAAATCAATCCAAGTACCCGGCCGATCGATCCGGGTTGGTGAACGGGTACGGACATGCTCTAAATTCCGAAACCCGGGCTTAACCCGGATCCGACCTGAGTATCTGGGTAAAAATTCAAAAGAAGATTGGCCTGAACCAGAAAGTATCAACTCTAAGTAAGAATAACTATTGTGGACCATCTACATACTAACTCATCAATTCGGACTAGTATCATCACAATCATTTGTATAAAACGTGTAACCATTGGTAGCATACGAAGAAAAATGGAACGCGTTCAAACTTGGCCCATAAGATAACCATTTCAACTTATCGGTTACAAAGTTCGGCTTCTACTCTAACTCAGTTGATATCTTTTGTTCAAACCACTTAACAATAGTTCGATTATGCTCTTTCGTAATCCATTGCTCATTTCTACCACGATTAAGGTTTCTTAATGTATTTTTGTGCTCTTCCACATATGGAAGAACATCATCAACATTATGAAGGACAGAAAGATGTACTTTCTGTAGCATATCACGATCCATGGTGATCACTTTACGGCCTGTGATGCCTTCCCCTTCCGTTGTGTATAATCATCGAGGTTTAGGTAGGCCAATTGGATCAACATCAAACAAATATTCAATACAAAACTCAATAGCCTCTTCAATTATATATCTTTCAGCAATTGATCCTTCTGGATGATATCTGTTCATTGCATATCCTTTTAACACTTTCACTTGCCTTTCAAAAGGGTACATCCATCTAAGAAATACTGGCCCACATAACCTGATCTCCCTCACTAGGTGAACGGTCAAATGTATCATAATATCAAAGAAGGCTGGTGGGAAAATCATCTCTGCTCGCACAAGGTTACAAATAGCTTTAAAAAAGAAATACTATTTTGTAACGATGTCAGATGAGAAGAATCAATTTCTTTGCTACAAATAGCTTTAAAAAAGAAACATAATCTGATTACTGCAAGGCGGACATGTTGTGGTAGAACGACACGCAAAGCTATCGGCAATAACTCTTGCATTAAAATATGACAATCATAAGACTTGAGGCCCAATAACTTCACATTATGTAATGAAACAAGACTTTTATGTTAGATGAATATCCTTCCGGAACCTTAACTTCAGCTAGAAACTCACAAAATTCTTTCTTCTCCTCTTTAGAAAGAGTATGAGATGTTGGAGGCAAAAAAAGTGCGGTTTCCCCTTGGTTGAGGTACCAATTCTGGCCTAATGCCCATATCTTGTAAATCATATCTAGCCTTTTCGCCGTCTTTTGTCTTCCTGGCATATTGAGCAACGTGCCAACGATACTATAACAAACATTTTCTCAATATGCATAACATCGAGACAGTGCCTCACAAATAAAAATCTCCAATAGGGAAGGATGAAAAATATGGAGTTTTTCTTCCAACCATTTATTATTTCAGGTTTTTTTTTTCAATTCATCCTTCTTTCCGAATGTTGTATTGATGTATTTCACTATTTTATATATCTGCTCACCAGTTAAAGGTGCTTTTGCTACCTCCTTCTCAATTTCCCCATTGAACTTTGTATCCATATTACGAAACTTGGTCTAAGGGCAAAAAAGTGCGGGCAACCAAGTACACTGGTTTAGAAGAACATTTCAATTGAGTATAATAAAGTGTTCATGCCGCACACAAGGCATGCATGATGATGACACTATATCTGGAAACATTCCCAAGAGCCGAAAAATCATTTATCATATAAAACAACATATAGTACAACTTTCTAAACAACACCGCAATACTGAAGAAATTCTAGCAATGATTCTAGCAAGAAAATAGTTCCTAATTGTAGGAGTAGTTGCAATGATTCTTTCACGTTTGTATCCTCAGCATTGATTACTTCTCATCTTATGAAAGAAAGTGATCTCTATCCCTACAAACAACACCGCATCACAGAAGAAAAAAAAAAAGAATCATTGCAATTTCTCCTACAAACAACACCGCAACGCAACAAGGAAAAAAAACAAAGTACAAGATCTATACCCCTCCATGCTCCTAGCATGGCAATCAATCATAAAAGAACCCATAGAAGAAGCTTACCGACAACAGCAACGCGGTTCTCCGGTGCTGAGTGGTTGGCTCGTGAGAGAGACGGAGAGGAGTGAGACGTTACGTGCTAAGAAGAGTTCTGGTTGTTGAGTTGCGGTGCTATTTGTATAGATGGTCGAAGAAAGGTTGGGTCTTGGCTCTTACGTCGGCTTCGGTAGGGACGTGCATATGATCGATGATGGGGGAATGCACCGATGTTTGAGAGGAGGGATGGAGAACACTTCCCTCTCGATAGCCTTATGACTGATCGAAGATGGCAGTGGAAGCGCGAATCAGCCGACTAACGTGCAAAAAAGAGAGACTCGGTAGGAGAGGGAGAAACGCATGCATCAATATCCGGAGTAAAGGTTCCTCAACGTAGGGAAGAGCAGACCCGGAAGGGCGTAATCTTCCCCAGCTGACGTGGTGAAGTGATATAGGAGAAAAGTCAGCTCATGGGCCCGTGTCCCCGGCCTGCTGTTGAAGATAGGAGAAAAGCCCAATTTGGGCCCGATAGGAATACCATAATGGGCCTAAATTATAACATTTTTACTACGGTTTTGAAGAGAACTGTGATAAATGATACACAAGTTTAACACGGTTACAAGTAACCGTTATATTATAACAAAAATTTAACACGGCTCGCAGGGTAACCGCGTTAAAGTGGGTGATTTATAAGTTTACCACAGTTATTCGGTGAACCGAGGTAAATTATAAGTATTTTTAACACGGTTTTTTGGACAAATGTGGTAAAAATGTTGAATTTGCATATTTACCACGCAAATACACGGAACCGTGTTAAATGTACCGTAACTAATGTGCTTTTTTGTACTAGTGTGTATGTGAAATTGTTTCTAGCAGTGGCATCGATCAAGAAATGGGACCTTCATCAGAATGATGTGTATAATGCGTTCTTGCATGGTGAACTACAAGAAGAGGTATACATGTCCATATCTCCGGATCTTATACTGCCTAGAACTCATCTTGTCTGTAGACTCAAGAAATCAATTTACGGGTTCATACAAGCGCTTAGAAATTGGTTCTCTAAACTTGCTTCCGCTCTTCGTCACTTTGGGTTTACACAGTCTCTTGTAGACTCTTCATTATTCTTTCTCATTTGCTCAAATCTTCATATTCATGTCCCAGTTTATGTGGATGATCTAATAATTGCAAGTAATGATTCTTCACAAATTTCTCATTTCAGATCATATATCAACTCCTGCTTTCACATGGAGGATTTAGGCGCTCTCAAATTCTTTCTTGGACTGAAAATCTCAAGAACACCATATGAGCTTTACTTGTCGCAAATGAAATACACACTTTATCTTCTCAAAGAAATTGGCTACCTTGCGCCCAAACCTGCAACCTTTCCGATTGAACAAAATCACAATCTCGCACTTGATTCAAGCCCAACATTCTCACATCCAGATCAATATAAGTGCCTCGTTGGTAAGCTAATATACCTCACTATAACTCGCCCGGATCTAAGCTATGTTGTTCATCTTTTGTCTCAGTTTGTCACATCGCAAACAACCAACCAATGACTTGTTGTTCTTTGTTTTCTATGATATCTAAAACACTCACTTGGACAAGGCATCTTTCTGTCTAGCACCAAAACTCTTCAACTTCATGCATTTTGTGATGTGGACTATGCTACATGCCCTATCACACGGCGCTCCATCACCGGTGTTTAAAGTATTTTATAACGTTAAGTGACTAAGATGGTTACAATATATATGAGTTTGTAATAAAATAAATAAAAAATAAAAAAGGATTAAGTATCCAAGTGTACAGTTCCCTTTAAAATTTTACAAAGCAAAAAAAAAAAAAAATTTAAGAACAAAAATAGAAGGTAATGTGTTTGAAAATAAATACTAAAAAAAGAGAAAGAAAAATGTCAAAGACGTGAAAAAACAGAGGGGGTTAAAACTCAAATTTAAAGTAGTGAACAAAAATAAAATAAAATAAATAAAATCAAAGAAAGAAGAATTGTTAAAGAAGTGTACGTTTTTTGGCACCAAGCAAGCCATATACGATTTAAAAAAAATCCATAAAAGAGAGAATTTAAATAAAAAGAGAAGGGATTTTATCAAAGTTAAGGGTTGATTATGAGCAGTCATATGTAAATTTCGACTTTCATAAAACAGAGAATTTAAATAAATAAGGGACTAAGTACGTATTCAAGTGTACGGTTCCCTTAAAATAAAAACCCGAAAGTGGCTAAAGAAATTCAGAAGCATCAAAACGGAGCAGACACCTTAAGAGGGATGCAGAAACAAAGCAACCCAGACAAAGTAAAGCAAAAACAAGGAGCAAAGAAAATACAGAGAATGAAGAAAAAAGAAGGCCAACCACACGAATAGAGCAATCAAAGCAAATCAAGCAAAGAGGCAACAAAAGACAGAACTGAAAGTACAAATCTCATAAAACATATCAAAATAATCGAGAAGGCAATCCAACTCGTCTTTACAAATCAACTTAGGTAAGCACTCTCTTGAAATTTTCTTTGTTTCGTTTTACAAGAGAGTTGAAACTCCAACTTCCCATCTTGCCTTCAATGGAGTATCCCTTGAATATGTGTGGTTAGTAAAAGATGTGTAAATATCAACAAGCACACAAACTGCAGATTTCAGCAAGCTCAAGTTACCCACCTCAAAGACAAGCTTGAAGACCAAAAAAATTACAGAGAATAATTTTTGAAGGGCTCAAATCATCCACCTCAAAGATGAGTTTGAAGACCAAAAAGGCTG
Organism: Fagopyrum homotropicum; assembly: GCA_033239125.1. Classification (NCBI taxonomy): domain Eukaryota; kingdom Viridiplantae; phylum Streptophyta; class Magnoliopsida; order Caryophyllales; family Polygonaceae; genus Fagopyrum; species Fagopyrum homotropicum. Next base: position 144,356,923 of record BSWB01000004.1, read on the forward strand.
CAGAGAACCAATTTTAAAAACTCAAATCATCCACTTCAAAATGAGCTTCAAGACCGAAGCAAGTTGCAGAGAATATGTTTTGGAGGGTTGTACTCTAAAGCTAATGAGGATGGCACTATAAAAGAAAAGGAAAGGACACTCCTCCCAAGTAATATATAAACAAAAAAAGATCGATCGAGTAAACAAGAAGAAGCTACAATGGAGGGGCATAAGCATGCATTGAAGCAAGATGCAAAGACACTTTATTATATGTATAAAGTGAGGAGGTATAAAAAGAAATGAAGTCTTGCGGTGGGGTTCTGGCTGAATTAAGGTTGTTATTTAAGGGTATATGTTAAATTGCTTGAGATGGACTAACGGTCTACTAAGCTCAAAACAATCATACGTATTGGTTGAGCGCCTCTCACAAGTACCTCAAATTGAACATGCAAATCTCGTGCATATATAAATGCTCAATGCAAGTGCAAGGTCAAAGCAAAATCGGGTTGTTGAAATGCTCCACTACTTGATAGTTGAGATTTATTTCAAACATAGAGTTATAACCTTATGATAGTTTAATCGATTAAATCGAATTATAAAAAGTTCACCCCAACGAACTATGCATGGTTTGATCCCCCGAAAAGAGGGGTACGCAGGAGGCTTGACCCAAATGTTAATCAAGTTTAATCTCCAATGTCAAAAGTGTCACACATTGTTTGGGCAGAACTGCACGTGGTTTGATCTTCACCAAAGAGTACGTAGGAAATTCAATTTATTAATTGGATTCAATCACAAGTGTCAAATACATCAAAATTTGATTGTTTAGAGATGAACTACTGTGACTTGATTTTGTCTCAAACGGATATGTAGGAAGCTCGGTATACAGCAAGACGCTCATTGAGTTCGGTCACACCCAAAAATTCCAAGATTTGTTAAAGTTGAGAAGTGCGTTTGACTTGATTCCTTTGAAACGGATACATAGGAAACTCGTCGAGTTCAGTCATACCCTAAACAAACAAAAAAGAGATAGTAGAAGATGAGAAGTATACTCAACTTAGAATTTCTCGTACACAAATGATAGTCGTTGGAAAACCCTTCATAGAAGGTGGGTCCGAGTGATTCCGTTGATGCGTGAAAAGGAAGAAATGCAAGTGATAATTGGTGCGGGTTATAGACAATCCTTCATAAAAGGTGGGTTTGGATCCAACCTATGATACACGGAAATCAAAGTCCGCAAAAATATGCCTCCGAACTACGTAAGTCTTGATTCTTTTTAGGGAAGGTACGTATGCAACCCGTCGGGTGCAGTCCAAATACTCAAGAAAAATTCAAGAGGTCGTGAAGAGTGTATCAATATTGTTTTTAGGATCGTGATGATACGAATAATAAGGGTCGGACTTTATTAAACATATTTCATATAAAATGTGTTACGCAATTTTATTTTCTTGTAATATTTTTACTTAACAATAGGATTTTTCATCCTCACCGGTGTCTTGGAAAACAAAGAAACGACATACTGTCTCTTGCTCTTCTGTAGAATTGGAATATAAGTCCATGACTTCCACCACTTGTGAAGTCATATGGTTGTCATCTCTTCTCAATTCTCTGGGCATTACCATTTCTAAACCAATTAACTTATGGTGTGATAATCAGAAAACTATACACATCGCTTCTAATCCATTGTTTCACGAAAAAACCAAACATAAAGAAGTCGGTTGTCATTTAGTTCGTAATCAAGTTCAAGTTGGAAAAATTGTCAATCATCATATTTGCTCACATGCACAACTTGATGATTCATTCACCAAGCCCCTTGGACGTCGACAATTACATAATCTACTTGTCAAGATGAGCGTTTGCAATCTAAATTTTGGTGGAGAAAACTATACAAATGGTGGAGGTAGAACCACATTGATACTGAGTTTATTATCACCCTATTTATAGGGTTAGGGGAGAATACCCATTAGACTAATACTTTGTACATCCTATATTATAATTCTTTTAATTTTGTACCCTAAGGCAACATTGACTTACCGAAAAATTTATCAACGCGGGTCCCTAATTTGCAATGAATACCCATTAGCCCCACCTAAATCCTTAGGTGCAGCATATGAAGACACACTATACATGAGGTAAAAAGATAATGCAAGAAGCATGCATCCTCGTGTAAAACGCACCAATGCTTTTAAATATGAGAATGGTTATTTGTGTGAGCCGGCAGATTCTCATAAAATAGCATTGTGGAGGACAGTGCCATGTTTGGTGGCCTAGGATAAGCGCACACACAAAGCAGCACCTGCGGATTCAGCGTTTTCTTGTGTACACAAACATGGCATGTCGCCTTCATCATGCTATGCTGTTGCGATCCCAACTTATTATGTACATAATACGATATTTTTTTAAAGACCTATTTTCTAGATTATTTTTAAAAATATATAATACAATATTTTTAAAGATATATCTTTTAGATTATTTTTCAAAGATATATTTTTTAGATTATTTTTAAAAAATATATTTTCAAAAAATATCTTTCGTAATTTACACATCAAGTCTGCCTTATAAATAGGATTGAAATCGAAGGTTTTTACATAGCTAAGTTTTGAATTTGATTTTCACACTATCATACAGAGTAACAAGAAGACGACAATATAAACCAATTTAGGGTTTTGTGATTTTCATAGAGATGGAAGGAATCGTTGTGGTTTTTGACTTCGATAAGACCATTATCGACGCCGATAGCGATAATTGGGTGATTGATGAATTGGGTTTCACCGATCTCTACAATCAACTTCTCCCCACCATGCCCTGGAACTCTCTCATGGTATGTCTTCTTTTTCAAAATTACTTACAAATCTCTCTCTCATGGTATTTCGATTCTCATTATTCTCCCTCAATTTGAAATTGCAGGACAGGATGATGAAAGAGATGCACGAACAAGGAGTGAAAATCAACGACATTGCTGAGGTTTTACAAAGGATTCCGATTCACCCTCGTGTAATTCCTGCCATCGAATCCGCCCACGCTGCGGGCTGCGATTTGCGAGTCGTGAGTGACGCCAATGAGTTCTTCATAGACACGATATTGAATCATCTAGGATTGAGAAGCTTCTTCTCAGAGATTATCACAAATCCCGGATTTGTTGATGAAGAAGAAGGGAGACTGAAGATTCAGCCTTGCCATGACTTCACCAATTCCCCTCACGGCTGCGCTCTCTGCCCTCCTAACTTGTGCAAGGTATTTATTTATTCATACTACTCCCACCCCACATCGATTATAAATTGGTGGTCTGCTGCACCAGAATTTGTCACTTATGTCAAATTTATTGAATATTAGGGGAAGGTGATTGAAAGGATGTTAGCTGAGCAAGGGAGCAAGAAGTTGATCTATCTTGGTGATGGAAGCGGCGATTACTGTCCAAGCTTGAAGCTAAGATCCGGCGACTATGTCATGCCGAGGAAGAACTTTCCGGTGTACGATCTCATATCTTCCAACCCTAATCTCCTGAAAGCTGAGGTACACGAATGGACAGATGGAGCCGAGCTGGAGACTGTTTTGCTCCAGCTCATCCATCCTGTCTGCCAGCTGTACACCCCTGTAGACTGCAGGTTTGCGACCATGGATTCCAGTGACTCCATGCTCAAGGCTCTCCCTGTTCCTCACTAATTAGTTACTAATTAAGACTCAAATTGGGTGGTTTTTGCCACTAATCATACCCTGACTAGGAGATTGGAAATTGGGCTCTTGATATGGAATATATATGTTCAATATCTTTAAAGTTTTTATATTTCTGGTTTGTCACACAAGGAATTGGGTAAAGATAAAGTTTAGCGCGTTCCGCTAAAATAACATTATATGAGCATTATTTTAGCGGGATATCAGAATCGGCTCATTGAAACGAGTCCAATATTAACTCATTTTAAAGTTCGTATAAAATTTAGGTTCGAGCTCTCGTTTTACAAACAAACTAAACTGATTTTAATACTCATATAAAATTTAGGCTCAATTCGTTTATAACGAGTTAAGCTTGAGTATATCAATACTCGACTTATTAGACTCATATAACACTCCTAACTTTGATTACGAACATTAATCAAAAGTCCTGAGTATGAGTAGATACATTAATTAAGTTCCAAGTATAAGTTAGTGATTACTCATCTCACTTTCAGTTTATGTTAAAATTTAAACCAAATTTTATTCTATTACCAATTTATTTTAAAAATAAATCACATTAAATTCTTTGAACGCTCATAACAGACATTCACGCATGAAATAAGGAAGAAGAAAGAGAATTATGTCATTCAATCGGGTTAATGAACATGTACGACACTATTCTAATATAGGGTCATGTTCTCGTGTTTTAATAATAGACTCTAATCACTCTATTATGGTCCCGTTTGACAAGAAGTTTATGGAAGGATTAAGGAATGACGATTTTCATCGGTTTTTTATGCCAAGCTTATGAGAATCGGAAGAGCTTTTGAAAATTATGATCCTCAAAATGCCCTTTAGTTTAGAGTGAATTTGCTATGTAGCCTTAGTTCACTAATTTTGTTTAGTAATTGTGAACCTCAATAATTTTGTTAGAATATGACCTCTTTTAAATTTTTTAGACTAATTTACCCTTCCACATGAAAAGATTCCTAATTAATTATTGCTTTTTAATTGACCTACAATCCCTAATTGAAGAAGGTGTATTTTGAAGAAGTTACCAATTTTAATCAGCGTAATCAATTAGTAAATCATGAAGAGTACAAGAAAATTTTACGTGAATTGATAAAACTAGCATGTTACATGCTTGTACTCTTCATGTAAATCATGAAGAGTACAAGAAAATTCTTGATAAAATTTGACAAAAAATTTACAAGAATTGATCAGCATAATCAATTAGTAATTAATCGTGTACAAGAAAATTTTATAAGAAGATAAATCGTGAAATCCAACTTGTCCAGTTGGTATTAGGGTGGGAGGGAGGGGTAACCAACCAGAGATCATTCTTGGTGACTACATTCGTTTATTAATTTTTCGTATTTCTTATAAGAATTATAAAATTACAAGAAAATTCAAAAAATATAATTACAAGAAAATAAGTATTATTTACAAGAATAAATTATAAATTTACAAGAAATCTGTTTCATTTACAAGAATAGGTACTATAAAAATTTATAAGCCTAGGTTATTTACTAAACAAAATTAGTCATTGGGTGCATTTCATCCAATTTTCTCTTTAGTTTATCTGGTTTCAAAGGTATATTTCCCAATTTATTTGATACTTTACTCGATATAGGTATGTACTCTCCCTCTTCGTCGATTTACACCTCATAGTATGGGAGTACAATGAAAATATAGCTATGCAGTGTCGTCCTATTTTTCTTAAATCTTCCCCTCTCTAATTTGATTTATATTTTGTAGAACCCTAATCTTGTCATTTCTTGATAGTTTCGATAAGCAACTTTAAACAGGTACCGAACATTCCTTAATTATCTTAAATCTGCACTTGATATCTGGTGTTGTTACGTTAGCCATATTTTAATTCTTTGAGAGATTAGTTGACAGATTCATCAAGTGGTTTGTACGACCCTAAATTCATCCTAGTTTTACTCTAGGGTTTTTGAATTTTTGATTCAACGGCGGGTTTTAGAAATTTTTAAAAGTTTTTTGAATTGACAAAATAAGAATCCGAGTACCCGGTTGGACGATCCGGGTTGATAAACGGGTACGAACATGCTCTGAATTCCGGGACCCAAACTTAGTCTAGATCAAACCTGGGTAGCCGGGTAAAAAATTAAAAGAAAACTGGCCCGAACCCGAAAAATATCAGCTATAAGTAAGACCAACTATTGTAGATCATCTACACAATGTACTACTATATATCTCATCAATTTGTCTTTATTTTTTTAACGGAAAAGAGTTTTCACAAAATACTATATCTTTAGAAACAAAGAGCATATGATCTTCCACGAAGGCAAGCAACCACCACCATAGAGTTAGACCCGAGGTAGAGAGGAAACAAACCCTAGCCGAAGAGCTCTCTCCTGTTCACTCCAGGAAACAAACCCTAGCTGGTGTCAATTTAACAAAGCCTTGCTATTGGCAATCTTTTTAGTCATACCGAAAAGCTCTCTCCTATTGGCAATCTTTTGAGTCATAGCCGAAAAGCTCTCTCTTGTTTCCTCTCAGCCACAATAATCCCTCCGTCCCACCATCACCATTTATGGCTAAAAGCCTTGCTATTGGCAATCTTTTGAGTCATACCGACTCGGATGAATTTGTCTTCCGATTCATTCCTCCTATAACTCCTATCGAGCCCTTGAAGCTCCTCCCTCGCTGGTGTTTCTTCTCCAGAAACGTTGATGGCCTTCTCCTCTGCCTCTTTGCCTTGACTACGGCGTTTGGCTTTTATCCATTTATTGGGCGTTTTGATCGTTTCGGGACCAGACAAGAATGGAAAAGCCCCGTTATGTGCCTCTTCTGGAAACAGGTTTCAATCCCTCTTCAACTCCGATGTTCCTTGCTTTCAATGTCCTGCGTTGTCCGGAAGGGAATACTCTGGTTCTCTTCAAAAGTCTTTTGCAAAAGGAAGAGAGGCATCACAAATCCCAGATGCAAAATCCGACATCGAGTCTTCGTTGGTTCGAATGGTAAACTTTGCTCAAAAATACTAAACTTTTTTTTTCCTTTGATGGGCTCGGCGGCTCTGGGCTAGGCACTCCGAGTCTTGCGGAAGGCGCTGATGTATCCTGGGTGTATCTCGACGTCCTCAATTTTTCAATGAAAAGTTTGCTATCTACACTTCTCTTTAAATCTTACAAATTAAGTTCTAACCAATCTAACAATCTTTGTGATGATGGGATACCTCCTATTTTACCTCTGAATGGATCTCTGGTGTCATGCATTGAGTGTTTATCCCTCTAGCATTTCTACAATATTGTAGGATGTTGTGCTCTAATTTGTCTGGTAAAGCAATTTTTTAACCAGATAATCCCTGTATGCTATAACTCTAAAATAGGCGAATCCAAGCTCTCTTGCTCTACCATTACCATGCTAAATTTTACCCAGTGCATATCTAACAAACTTGCTTGTTACTGCCTTTGGTTTCGAATTTGGTTGTGTTTTGTTTTGCTCTTGTTTTGTCTTTGTTGACTTTACAAGAACTCTCAAAATGCACCAACAAACTCAAGCAGGATTTTCATGATCTGGAGATCACAATCAAGGGTCTTGATTCTTTGCTAATGAACTCTTCAATCACACTCAGTCTTAACAACCAGTATCCACCTGCTGTAGAGATTAACATGAAAAACTTTGTTAATTTCTTTCAACTTGATCTTATGTTTTGTGTCCATAAATGTTCTTGTAACCCTTGTATCTCTACCTATAGAGTTGATCCTTTGATCCCGACTAATGGAAGTGCTTACAAATTTTCTTTCTATTGGCCTTGTGCCAACAAATTGCGTTTTAATTATGATCCTTTTTTTCTTGATAAATGCCAAACAGGGCTTAAACCCTTGCTTCATGGGAATCAAATTCCCCTTCAATGCTTTCTTGTTGATGGATTCGACCAATCCAATATTAACTGGGGTAATCCCATGCTTGTGTATTGCGATAATCTAGGTTTAAGACCTTACTACTTGGTCTACAACCATTCTAGAACAAATCTGACTCCCTATGAAGATTTGTTGTTTTACCAAACTTTCGAACTCGTTGCCTCACGTAGGATCGATTTGATAGTCTATATAACTGAATCTATGACCCATAATCAATTTAAAACTGCCATGAAGAAAGAGAAAATTTTAGACTCTATCCTGTGGAGTTCAAGATTTCCAAGCCTCTTATCCATCCGATCTGTCAATATCAAAACCCGGTTTAAATGATAGTAAGCTTCTGGAACATTATAGGTATGGGCCGGAGTACCCTCTGGACAAACCTCGACGCTGTTTGTAAAATCCACAAGATCAACATCATTGCCTTAGCAGAAACAAAATCGGAGAATCCTCTGGATGACCGATCTTGGAGGTCGGCCGGTTTTGACAACATGATTTACTGCCCAGCCATCGGAAGGGCCGGCGGCTTATGCCTTTTATGGAAAGCGCACCAACTAAGAAACCAAACGATTAAATTTAATTTTAAAAACGACAGATTTATTTGTGTTGAATTTATTTGCAACAATTTAAATCATAAGATGAACCTAATCTTTGCGTATGCACCTCCACAAGAAGCCACAAAAAATCAATTTTGGGATAACCTTGCGCAATTCATACAAGATTCTCCCCTTCCCTCCATTATCCTTGGAGACCTTAATGAAATTCATCAACATTCCGAAAAACAAGGAGGATCCCCTATTAACACCAATAGATTTAATAGACTGATCAACTTCAAGAACCTTGTTGCCTTGAGGACATCCAAACTTCAGGTAATTTCTTTACATTGAGGAAAAAACGTGATGGTCCGAATAATATCTTTGAAAAACTTGATCGTGTGTTGGTTGATAATCAAATACTCCAGTGGTACCCAAAATTAAAAACAAAAAACCATGCTTTCACTATATCAGATCACTGTCAAATTTCTTTGGAAATTTCGACAACGGATAACTATACTCCACAACCGTTCAAGTTTGAAATGATGTGGACTAAACAAAAATCATTTGAGAACATTGTTAAACAAACGTGGCGTTCCAACTTTATCGGAAATGATATGTATAAACTCACAAAAAAAAACTCATCTTCTTAAAATGAAGACAAAGGAATGGAGTAAAGTTAATTCCGGTAACATATTCAAACAACTTAAAGATGTGGAATCACAACTACAAGAAATTCAAAACTCAAGTCCTAATATCTTAAACCAAAGAGAAGAAACCATCCAAACAAATCTTCTAACAAAACAAAACCGATTATTGTCTTTCCACCAGAGATACTGGAGACAAAGAACTAAAAACAATCATTTGAAGAACATGGACTCAAATTCCAAATATTCCACCACATTGCTACTGAAAGAAGAAATCGAAAACACCTAAAGGAACTAATAACTACAAATGGTACGATTTTATCTTCGGAATCTGAGATCAGATTGGAAGTTAAAACGGAATTCGTGAGAAAATACTCTAAAACCCAACTAGATCAATCTCTTTTGGAGAACAAACTCCAACTTATTCAAAACAAAGTCAGCGAGGAAGATAACTTAAATCTAACAAAATCTCCCACTAATGAAGAGATAAAAAAATGCCATGTTCGATATAGGATGTGATAAATCACCAGGACCTGATGGTATGCCGGCCAGATTTTATCAAAAATATTGGCACATTGTAAGAACTGACATTTCAAAAGCCGTGAAAGGTTTTTTCAGAAGCGGTAAAATGCTCAAACAAATTAACCATACTTTTATAACCCTAATCCCTAAAGTGGATAATCCTACAACAATTAATCATTTCAGACCAATAAATCTTTGTCAACAGTATACAAAATTATTGCGAAAATAATCACGAACAAAATGGAAACCATCATGCCTAAACTCATTCACCCTCTACAAGGCGTCTTTGTTGCAAATAGATCAATCCACGACAATATTCTTATTGCACACGAAATTTTTCACTCTTTTCGGTCTAAAAAGAGTAAGGAATCAAACCACATTTAATTCTTTTAGGCTCAAATCTTTTATAACAAGTCGAGCTTGAGCATACCAATGCTCAACTTGTTAGGCTCGTATAACACTCGTAAATTCGATTATGTACATTAATCAAGTCCGGAGTATGAGTTGATACATTAATTAAGTTCCAAATATAAGTAGGCGATTACTTATCTTATTATCAATTTATGTTAAAATTTAAACCACATTTTATTTTATTACCTATTTATTTTAGAATTAAATCACATTTAATTCTTTGAACAGACATTCACGCATGAAATAAGGAAGAAGAAAGAGAATTATATGTCATTCAATCGGGTTATGAATATGTACGGCACTATTCTAATATAGGGTCATGTTCTCATGTTTATATAATAGACCCTATTATGGTCCCTTTTGGGAAGAAGTTTATAAAAGTTGACGACGCTTATGGAAGATGAAGCTCGTGTTATACGAATGTACTCTGGTGTTTGAAAGCCCCAACTTATGAAAGTTGATGAAGTTTATGGAAATTAAAGGAACGAGAATTTCCATCAGTTTCCTATGACAAGCTTATGAGATATGGAGGACTTTATGGAAATTTTAATCCTCGAAATACCCTTCGATTTATCTGGCTTCAAAGGTATTTTTCCTTAGTTGATTTGATACTTTGCTCGATATATGTATGCACCATCCCTCCTCTCTTCTTCTCTTCTTCGTCGATCTACACCTCATAGCATGAGAGTAAAATGAAAATACAGATACACAACGTCGTCCTATTTCTCTTAAATTTCGCTCTCTTTAATTTGATTTCTGTTTTGTAGAACCCTAATTATTGTCATTCCTTGATAGTTTCAAAAAGCAACTTCAAACATGTAACAACCATTCTTATTTCTATTAAATCTACATTTGATTTTTGGTGTTGTTACATTAGCCATATTTGAATTATTTGAGAGATTAGTTACAAATTCATCAAGTGGTTTGTATAACCCTAATTTCATCCGAATTTTACTCTAGTATTTTTAAAATTTTTGATTCAATTGTAGTTTTTTTTTAAAAAATTTAAAAGTTTTTTAGATTGACAAAAAATCAACCCAAATACCCGGCCGATTGATCCGGGTTGGTGAATGGGTACGGACATGCTCTAAATCCCGGGACCTGGGCTTAACACGGATCCGACCTGAGTATCTGGGTAAAACTTCAAAAGAAGATTGGCCCGAACCAGAAAGTATCAGCTCTAAGTAAGATAACTATTGTGAACCATCTACACAATGCACTAACTCATCAATTTGGACTAGTATCATCGCGATCCTTTGTATCAAATGTGTAACCATTGATAGCATACGAAGAAAAATGGAATGTTTTCATACTTGGCCCATAAGATAACCATTTCAACTTATCGGATACAAAGTCCGGCTTTTGCTCTAACTCAACTGATATCTTATGTTCAAACCACTTAACAAAAGTTCGATTATGCTCTTTCGTTATCCATTGCTCATTTCTACCACGGTTAATGTTTCTCAACGTATTTTTGTGCTAAGAGCATCATCAACATTATGAAGGACATAAAGATGTACTTTCTATATCATATCATGATCCATGGTGATCACTTTACGGCCTGTGATGCCTTCCCCTTCCGTTGTGTATAATCGTCGAGGTTTAGGTAGGCCAATTGCATCAACATCAGACAAATATTCAATACAAAACTCAATAGCCTCTTCAATTATATATCTTTCAGCAATTGATCCTTCTGGATGAAATCTGTTCATTGCATACCCTTTTAACACTTTCATATGCCTTTCAAAAGGGTACATCCATCTAAGAAATACTGGCCCACATAACATGATCTCCCTCATGTTCGCCCCTAAACGTGCGTGCAAATAAGTTTTAAATTTATAAAACTAGAATCAAGCAAGCGAACCCGCAGTGTACGGATCGACGTAGTTAAGCAAGAATTTCAGAGTATCGAACACAGGGATTTGGGGAGAATAAATTCGATCGTAGGTTATCAAGCAAGTAAATGTAAGAGCTTCGCAAATTATTGGGAAAACAACAATCCTAAAGATCCAAGTATCCAGCTGTGGCAATCGATTCAAGATATACTAATGATATAAAGACAGAGTTAAGATATGCAAAGGTATGCTAATGTAAGGTAATCGTACGGTGAAGTTCCAAAAACCTTATATAACTCACCTACAAGACACTCTCTATACAGGTTGTTGAGGCTTCAATATAGAAAGGTTCTAAAGGCAAGAATTTATGTCAAATACCCAAACTTGTAATCCAAGGATCAAGACTTAACTAAATCGATTAAGGTTGTGACACTCACAATCGAGGTAGAGGTTGTTGAGGCTTCACTACCACCTAGAAAAGGCAAGCCTAAACTAAGTTAAAGCAAATCTTTAACTTTGGATTAAAGTAAAAGCAGGTTCGTAAACTTAAGGGAAATTACGGTTAGTTCTTGAGGTTCCACGGCCGTGGAACTCAAGAACAAACCGTGATTTAGGGTTCGTCGACGATTCTTTCTAACTCTCAGGGTCTAATCTAATTATGATCGATCTATCATCATCTAAGCCACAACTATCAACCCTTCACCTTAGAATTGTTAAGGATTTTTAGCCAACAATCATCATTATGATATCAAATTCAAAGATTAAAAGATTGAAAGATGAAAACTTCCGAAAACTTTCAATAAACTTCAAACCAATCTCAAAGTCACAATCAAGAACGAATATCGTCAATAGATTCAAAATAAAACAAACAAACACAATCTTAGGAAAGAAGGAAGAACGGGATGTCAATCCGTCTTCTAAATCAAACCTAAACAAGAAGAGAATTCTTCTTGCAAAAATCTTCCGAATCTTTGATCTTCCGTCAATCCGGAAATCTCCACAGCAATCTCCACCAAAAGTGCGAGATTAGGGCAACTCCAAGCGTAACGTAGAATACGTCTTTTTGCAAGAATCGCCAAAATCTCCAAATCGCAGTGTCGTAAGTGTAAGCCTAAAGCGAGGTGTATATCAAGGTGACGGAATCTCTCTTCGTCCGTCCTTTTATAGGGCAAGATAAAATATCGGCCCGGCCCAATCCTTTAAAAGATCGTGGCTTAAAATATGGCAAAAAAGATCGCCAAGATCACGGTCGTGGAAGGTTCCACGACCGTAATTTAGAGCGTGGAAATCAACACGGTTTGAACCATGGATTCCACGACCGTAAAAGCTTTTGGAATGAACCACGCTTCTCCTGCAAGGTTCCACGGCCGTGGAACTGAACGTGGTTTGTAGTACGGCCGTATTTTAGAGCGTGGTTTAGGGTAAGAACGTGATTCTTCCCTACCCTCGTGCATTCCTGAAGTTGACACTCATTTTGCTCCTAAGAATTCCCTCAATCCATGGACATACTCAATCAACTCATCCTTGCTCGATTCCGTTCGGAAATAGCTCTCAATCACCTATAATCAACATAAAGCTTGTGTAGACATCTATATCGACAATATAGGCAAACTAGCTCACAAATGCAACAATGCTAAATCAAAGACTATCAATATGAATCAAATACACTTAGAAAACGTGCCTAAAATATCACAATATTTCATGCTAACAAATAACCCCATACTTGCAACTTGCTTGTCCCTAAGCAAGGTCTTTCAAAAGCTTTAAAAACAAGAGTTAGGATGAAATATGTGTACCTTCTCAAAGTAATACTTCTTTTGGATGAATGTGCCTTCTAAAGAATAGATCATTCTCAAATCTTGCTTCAATCGTTTATAAGACTTTCATACACTTAATCAAAGAGTAAAAAGCAAAGAAAACTCATAAATCAATCAAACTTCCATACAAGCATCACAACCCTTAAACATTATCAAAATCAATCATGAGAAACTTCAATTTAGATCACCAAGTCATATAACATTCTTTTGATCTTAAGGACTTTCAAAGAAAAAGGTCTAGAATGTGGAATGGGAAGGAAACTTTTAGGGAATGTGGTGCATGGATCCGGGAATATAGACAACTACCCCTTCTTCTTCTCTTGTGGTTTCCGCACACTTTCAACTTAGAGCTCCGCTCTATTCCTTTCATTTTTCGACTTTACTTTTGGAGTTATGGATAGAGGTGCACAAAAACCGAAGCCTAGGAGATTGGCGTTTCTCAATTTTTATGAGATGCCTCAAACCCTTAGCGCACATACCATAATCCGCTAGGAATATCGCTCAATCCGACTTTGGCAAGACACAAACACCCGGCTATGTGAATGGTGCCGAGTTACTCATCGTCATGATTGACTTCCCCAAACCTACAATTTCTTTCTATTCTTTTGATTGCAATTAATTGCTCTCATGGCCCTCCCACATCAAACATGCCTTTTTCATTCACTTCTCCAAATTCCCGGATAGGTAAAGGAGGTCAATATTTCAATGAGGAGCTAAATGATCAAAGAAAGAAGAAAGAAAATATCGAATTGCCTTAATCATCTCAACAAGAAGTATAAGAACTTTATAGTGTGATTTCAACTTCAATTCCTCAACATGATTTAGGTAATATTCATCACATTATGAAACTTACAAAAGAGGTATAATCAACTCATTCAATTTATTTTTCAATTCACTAATCGTTTAAGCATGCAATTGTCATCAAACTCAATTCACAAGTAGTGATTATCATGGAAATCATCTCAATTCATTAGAAGCACAAAAGTTTCAAAATTTTTCAATTTTTATGGGTTTTGCAAGTTCTTTTTCATGCAATGCAATAATGAAGCGTGCAACAATATAATGAACATGAAATGATAGTCTCGAATAGAAGCAAACATAGTGAGTAAGAGTTATTACAAACTTTTAGTACATCCCACCCCATACTTAGGACGAACATTGTCCCTAATGTTCAAAAGAAAGAAAGAAAAGAAAGAAAAGAAAAAGAAACTCACAAAGTGGTGGTGGAGCGGCTAAAGCGAACGGTCATGCAAATCATCACTGCGGCACTGGTGGAGGCGGGAATGGAGAGAAGCTAGGATCATAAAACCGCCCAAACTGCTGGCGGTAGACATCCCTCATCATGTGGTCAAGGTCGTCTAAGCGTCCATCTCTAGCATCAGCTCGGATCTCCAATGCTCCTACTCTCTCCGAAAGACCAGTAGCCCAATCCGGCATCTACTCATACCATCCCGGAGCCTGGCTGTACCATGCTGGAGCGTCGGACGGTGCTGGTGCTGGTGCTGGTGCTGATGTCTGGTCTGTGGACCATGGAGGTGGAACTCCATACCATGCAGGAGGTGTAGTCATCCACGTAGGTCTCTCACTCACGCTAGCGCGGCGAGAAGACGAGCCTGAAGCTCTAGCTGGACGTGGAGAACGTCTAGGTACATCGGGGGCCGCATATTGCTGATCCGGAAACGTGCCAAACTCCTGCTCGGCTCCTCCTCCACCCTCAAACTGATCTCTCATCTCCTCCTCCTTAACAACTGGTGGTGGGACATATGGGGGAGCTGCAATCCTGTTCGCATGTATAGCAGCGAACGTCTCCTTCCAATTATGGCGTCCCGCCATAATGGAATACTCCTGCAGCCACTCAATACCCCTGCCTGTCGTGCTCTCCCAAGGCATGGCCGCATAAGGCGGACCTCTATGTGTGGGGAAGATGAGACCCCTAGTCATGAAGACATGGAGTCCTAAGGGAACGGCCGGTATACGGGTACACGCAGAAAAATCAACTCCCAAACTCCTAGCAAGGTGGGTAACTATCCCACCGTATCCAATGTTGCCCTTCTTCTTGTTCTTGAGCTTGCTCATAGTAGCAGCCAAGAGGGTGGCACAGTCAGCTCGGCGCCCATACAACATAGAATACAGCAAAAAGAGCTCACCCATCTTGATCTTTTGGGGCGTCTCCGTCCTAGGAAAGAGACACTCCGAAAGAACACGGTGAGCAATCTTCAAGGCTAGGTGGTACATCAACCTAGCCTTGGTGTCAGCAGGCTGCCAGCGGTCCTCGCTGGCGTAAATCATCGCTACCTCCTCCCAAAAGTCCTTGGCGTAAACGCCACTAGGAAAGCGACCGTTAAAGGTCTCATGAAACCCAAAGAAAGTCCCGAACTCACGGATGCTAAAGTCATAGTTTCTTTCCATAAGACGGAAAGAAACGGTCCTATCTACATGGCTATGCTGAAAGGATGTCACTACCTCCCTCGTAATCTCCTCATCAGCGTCTTCTCGGATAGCCGAGAAGACAACTAGTCCGGCTCTATCCAAGAGCCAAGTGAGGTCGTCAACTATGTTAAGAGGAGTTAGATCCTCTAACAAAAGGTACCTAGGTCCAATCACAGGTCTCTCACGGATCCTCTCGAGTGCATCGAGGTGATCCTCGTGAATAGTCGGTACTCTAGGGCTAGGAGGTGAGGGTGATGAAGGTGATGATGGAGGTGAAGGGGAAGAGGGTGGTGGTGCTCTAGAGGATGAGGAAGAAGAGGGATTACCCTTCCTCTTCTTGTTCTGGTTATTCTTCTTCTCCTTAATCCTCCCCGAAACTCTCCTCACGAAGTCCATTTCTGTTCAAAATTACGGGCTGTTCTAGAGGTTCCACGGCCGTGGTTCTTCCAGGAACCGTGGTTTGTCTCAGTTTTTGCAAATCTCAGAATTCAACACTCAATCTCAACAAACAGGTAGCCCTAATCTAATTCCATCCAATTTCAATCAGTTCTTCCTAAAATCTCTAACAAAAACGAACCAAATCGACAAAGATCAAGAAGAGTGGAAAAACCTATTTTTCGGATTTAAAAATCCGAATTGCGCATTCCTTGGTGAATTTCCGCTCGATTCGTCGCTTGGATCTTGTTGGTGGTCGAATTTGCTTCACTTTGGGAAGAAGAATCGTTGAAAACGATTAAGAAACGAGGAATTGGAGGAGGGGGCGTGGATTCGGCGTTTAGGTCGTGGAAGAGGGTTTTGTGAGTGATTTTTGTGAAGAACGTGGTTTATATAGTCACAGGCAAAATTTTGAAAATCACGGTCTGTCGGGGTGTTCCACGGCCGTGGAATTGTACGGAACCGTGGTTTTGGTGATTTTTCAAAGGCTTTTGGAAATTACGGGCACTGTAGCTGTCACGACCGTGGTTTTAGGCCGTGGAACTCTCTGTAAAACTCCAAAGTCCAAATTTCGTCACTTTTCTTCAACATTATCCTTCCCTTTTCCTTTTCCATCGTTCCTACATCCAAAAGCACGAACATACCGGAAGAAATCGAAGGCAAAAACGAAGCAAAAACGTCTATTCTAAGCTAAACTATGAATCGAAAACAAAAACGAAAATGCAATACCTTGGGTTGTCTCCCAAGAAGCGCTTTGTTTAAGGTCCGTAGCTAGACCAATCTCGCACTTATTCGAGTGCGGTAGGTGCGAACTCTTCAGTTTGGAGTTCCGGCGTATACTTCTTGAGTCGTTGGCCGTTCACCTTAAACCTTCCGCCCGTTTCACCCCATACTTCAACTGCACCATGGGGGAAAATACGCTTAATTAGAAAAGGTCCGGTCCAACGAGATTTAAGCTTACCTGGAAAGAGACGAAGCCTTGAATTGAAGAGGAGAACTTGATCTCTTTCTTTGAAGTCCTTTGGAATGATATGCTTATCATGCCAACGCTTTGCTCTCTCCTTATAGATCTTAGCGTTTTCATAAGCGTTCAAGCGGAGTTCGTCCAGCTCATTAATGTCTAGGAGACGCTTCTCTCCCGCTTCCTTCATGTTGAAATTTAACCACTTGATAGCCCAAAACGCTTTGTGCTCCAACTCTACCGGTAAGTGACAAGACTTCCCATACACAAGGTTGTATGGTGTGGTTCCTATGAGAGTCTTGTATGCAGTCCGGTACGCCCACAATGCATCGTCAAACTTCAAGGACCAATCCTTCCTAGTCCTTGAAACCGTCTTCTTTAGAATTCCTTTGATCTCCCTATTTGAGATCTCAACTTGTCCACTTGTTTGTGGATGATAAGGGGTAGCAATCTTGTGAGTAACCCCATACTTAGCTAGAAGAGCTTCAAAGCGCCGGGCAATGAAGTGAGAACCTCCATCACTAATGATCGTCCTTGGCGTCCCAAATCGCGGGAAGATGGTCTTGTTAAGAACTTAACCACCACCATGGCATCATTGGTGGGAGAGGCAATTGCTTCCACCCATCTAGAAACGTAATCTACCGCCAATAATATGTATTGGTTTCCACAAGAGGATGGGAACGGTCCCATGAAATCAACTCCCCAAACATCGAAAATCTCCACCTCTTGGATGTTGTTGAGGGGCATCTCATTCCTCCTAGAGATATTACCTGTTCTTTGACAAGCATCGCAGCAAGAAACAAAGGATTGCACATCTCTAAACAAAGTAGGCCAAAAGAATCCAGATTGCAATACCTTTGCGCTAGTCTTGTTCGAACTAGCGTGTCCTCCACAAGGTAGTGAATGACAATGGCGGATGACACTTTGCATCTCATCTTCCGGCACACATCGCCGAATGATGCCATCCGGACCTCTCTTAAAGAGGAGAGGCTCGTTCTAAAAGTATTCCCGGACATCCTTAAACAACTTCTTCCTTTGTGCGTAGGATAGTCCGGGCGGTATCTCCTGACAAACCAAATAGTTAACAAAATCAGCAAACCATGGTTCATTACCTTTGGAGATCACATCGATGCACTCTTCAATAAGGTGTAGGTGTTCGTCCGGGAAGGAGTCGTCGATGGGTAAATGGTCGTCCTCTAGATGTGTTAGGCGACTCAAATGATCCGCAACAGAATTTTCTGAAACTTTCTTGTCGCGGATCTCTAGATCGAATTCTTGTAGGAGAAGAATCCATCTAATTAGCCTTGGCTTCGCATCTTTCTTCTCAAGGAGGTACCGGATCGTAGCATGATCCGTGTAGACAATCACCTTTGCACCTACAAGATAAGAGCGAAACTTGTCAATAGCATAGACAATGGCTAAAAACTCTTTTTCGGTAGTGGCGTAGTTGAGCTGCGCTTCGTCTAGCGTCTTGCTAGCATAGTATATGGCATGGGTTCGCCCTTCCTTTCGTTGTCGAAGAACAGCTCCTATAGCTACGTCACTAGCATCGCACATAACCTCAAAGGAAAGAGTCCAATCCGGAGGTTGGATAATAGGTGCTGAAATTAGAGCTTGCCGAATTGTGTTAAACGCATCCAAACATTCCTGCAAAAACTCAAAAACCACATCCTTCATCAATAGATTAGTGAGAGGTTTTGATATCTTAGAAAAGTCCTTAATGAAACGTCTATAAAATCCAGCATGTCCTAGGAAACTTCTTATCCCTTTCACCGAAGTTGGGGAAGGAAGTTTCTCTATGGTCTCTATCTTATCTTTGTCTACTTCTATCCCTCTACTAGAGACTAAGTGACCTAATACAATTCCTTCCTTAACCATAAATTGACACTTCTCCCAATTAAGAACTAGGTTAGTGTCTTCACACCTTTGCAAAACAAGAGAAAGGTTAGAAAGGCAATCGTTAAAAGAGGAACCGTATACGGAGAAGTCGTCCATGAAGACTTCCTTGATTTCCTCTATGTATTCGGAGAAGATGGCCATCATGCACCGTTGAAAGGTGGCTGGGGCGTTGCAAAGCCCGAACGACATTCTCCTATAAGCAAACGTACCCCATGGGCACGTGAATGTGGTCTTCTCTTGATCATCCGGATGTATCGGAATCTGAAAGAAACCACTATAACCGTCAAGATAGCAAAAATGTGAATGTTGCGCTAACCTTTCAAGCATTTGATCGATGAATGGCAATGGGAAGTGATCCTTCCTCGTTGCATTGTTGAGCTTGCAGTAGTCTATGCACATCCGCCATCCCGTCACGGTTCGGGTAGGAATGAGTTCGTTGTTCTTGTTGGTGTTGACCGTCATTCCTCCCTTCTTCGGAACTACTTGAACAGGACTCACCCACTTACTATCGGAGATAGGGTAGATGATACCTGCATCAAGAAGCTTAAGAATTTCCTTCTTGACAACCTCCTTCATGGTCAGATTCAACCGCCTTTGAGGTTGTCTTGAAGTTCTAAAATCTTCCTCCATTAGTATCTTATGCATGCATAGGGAGGGTTTAATTCCTACTAAGTCCTCGATAGTATAGCCTAAAGCTTTCCTATGTTTCCTAAGGACAATCATGAGCTGATTATGTTCATCTATGCTTAGATCGGAACTAACAATAACCGGAAAGGTGGAATTAGATCCTAGAAAAGCGTACCTTATATGAGTAGGAAGTGGTTTGAGTTCCATTGCTTTCGGAGCTTCCAATGATCCTTGAGAAGCATCCGATGTCTCGTTAGAAGTTTCTAAGGGTGTTGAATGTATGGGAGAAGAATCAGAAGAAGTTGAAGAAGTGTCTCGATCACCTCTTTCCACGGCCAAAATTACGGGTTCCCCATGTCCTCCACGGCCGTGGTTTAGGGCGTGGAAAGGAAATACGGTTGTCATGTCTTCTCCACGACCGTATAACTCTCTAGAGTGGGACACGGTTTTGGTTGTGAAATCCACGGCCGTGGAATATAGTGTGTGGCCGTGGATTCTCACGTTTTCTGCCTCATCGTGGAGTTTTTCAAACTCCACTTCATGCATCTCTTCTTGTGCTTCTAAGGCTTCAATTGCCTCATTGCACTCCTCTTCTTCCCCTACATTTGTTAGACTCATAGTGATAACTTTTTGTAAAGGATCGTTAAAGAGAATTGCACTTACCTCCTCCCTGGACAACCCTTCTTCATCTTGGATATCGAATATATCCTCATCAAAGATTGACTCCTTCACAAGAGTGGAAAGAACGAACTCTACTTTCTCTTCTCCTATATCAAAAGCGAGTCTACCATTCTTGCAATCGACTATGCAGCCGGAAGTTGCAAGAAACGGTCTTCCGAGTATGATCGGGACCGGACTATCTGCAGGAATATCAAGCACGACAAAATCAATAGGGACAAAGAATTTACCTAGCTTGACCGGGACGTCTTCTACAATACCGACGGGGCGAGTGATGGATCGATCCGCCATGTACAACGTCATCTTCACCGGTTTAGGATCGCCTAAACCGATCTTCCTACACAACGCAAGCGGTATGATGCTCACACTTGCTCCCAAATCACATAACGCATCGTATGTGACATCTCCCACTCCTATGGGAATGCAAAATGACCCCGGATTCTTCAACTTTGGGGGAATTTTCTCCTTCATGGTTTTAATGAGATCCGAAGAATCCGAACTCATCTTAACCTCACCGAAATCTTCTAGTTTTCTCTTGTTAGAGAGGAGCTCCTTCAAGAACGTGCCATAAGCCGGCATACCTACAATAGCATCGATAAAGGGTATATTAATATGCAGCTTGCTCATGAGTTCTATAAACTTACCAAATTGTTTATCTAGGCGTGCTCTCGCTCTAGATTGAGGAAATGGTAGGGGAGGTTTGTAAGCTGGAGGAGGAACGTAGACATCTTCCTTCTCCTTCCCCTTCTCTTTGTCTTTCTCTACGGGGACTTCAACGAACTTAGGCTGCGGATCGGTGGTAGTCACTCCGCTCCTAGTTGTGATTGCCATCACCCTTCCCTTAGGGTTGTCCTCCGTCTTTCTTGGAAGTTTTCCTTGATGCCTAGGAACTTCCTCCGCATGGCTGAACATTTGGTTTTCTAAAACCTTTTGAGCTTTATCAACCTTAGAAATTTGATCATCAACCTTAATGATGCGGTTCTCCAACCCTTGAAGCTATCCCAAAATCGTTTCCAACATGGGATCCGGCTTCTCCTTCCCCGAAGTGTTTCCTCCATTAGATGATTGCCCCTGGCTTTTCAAAGGAGTAGAGGAAGAGGAAGGTGGAGTTAGTGAATTAGGATTGGAAGGATAAGAGTTACCGGAATTTTGTTGATTGGAGCGCCAATTGTTGTTGTTTGAACCCCTATTGTTGTTCCAATTGTTGTTCCGGTTATTGTTGTTTCCATTCCAATTGTTATTCCGGTTGTTGTTCCAGTTATTGTTGTTGTTGTTGCGGTTTGTGTTATCACCGCTATTGTTGTTGCCCAAATAGCCAACATCCTTCCCTTGTTGCTTTGGAAAGTTGGTCTTGATTGCCTCCTTCAACTCTTTGATCTCATTGTTGAGGGAGAAAATCTGATTTTGAGCTTCATGTGTGAGCTTTGCTCCTTGCTCCATACGATTTCCCTCCACTTTCCGGTGGGAATACTTCTCTATGACCCTTGCTTGCTTCTCAATGAAGTCCCAAGCGTCATCTTCTCTCATGTCCATGAATGTAGCACATGAGAGGGATTGGAGGTTGAATTGCGTCCCCGCATCCAGCCCCTTGTAGTAAATCTCCAGCAATGCAAGCTTGGATATGCCGTGATGAGGGCAATCCAATAACAAGTCCTGAAACCTTTCCCATGATTGAAACAAACTTTCGTTAGACCTCATGGAAAATGCATTGATCTTACCTCTAAGTTCCGCCGTTTTGGATGGCGGAAAGAATTTGGCGAGGAACTCTGCGGAAAGGTCTTCCCACGTGTCTAGTTTCCCCCTAGGAAGAGCTTGGTACCAAGACAACGCTTTCCCTTTCAAGGAGAAGAAGAAAGGCTTGAGCTTATAGTTGTTGGTAGTAGCACTCTTTGGTCTCATTGTCTCCATCATACACTCAAAGTTTTGCAAGTGTTGGTGTGGAGATTCAGCGCTTGTCCCGCCAAATTGGTTTTGGCGAACAAGAGTAATAACTTGAGGGTTGAAGCTAAACCCTTGCACATCTTCAGCATCAAAATTCACGCCCAAACGGCGCGGTTGTTGTGTTGGATCCATCCTTTGTCCAAGAGTTCTTGGTTCATCATCTACACGTTCGATCCTCGCATTCCTAGGTGGAATGCGGCGATTAGCAGCTCCCCGTGGATGGAAAGGATTCACATTGATCGTGGGATCAATTTCCTCTAGCGGTGGCATGGAAGAATCACTATCATCAACGGATGAGTGACTTCTTCTTCTAGATCTTGATGCCCTTCTTGAGGATTTCTTGCTTCCCTTATTCTTAAGGTCGCTTAGTTCTATCCTCATTTGGAAAATCATATTCTGTAGATTGTTAACTTGAGATTGATGACGATCCATTTCATCCTGGCGGATGTTTTCATTCCATTGGAGTTGAGCTTCCTTCTCCGCCAACTCCGCTTGAAGATCACGTTCGTGTTCTTCAGCCATCTTCTTTTCCTTGTGCTTTTGCCTTAAAGTCCTCTCAAGTTCTTGATCAAGAGGTAAGAGGTCTTCGGTGTTCCTAGACCTGCGCATGCACTCAAAAAGATATCAAATAACGAGAGCAAGCTCCCAAGCTTGACAACCGGCTACCGAATTCGGTCTAGACCAAATCCCCGGCAACGGCGCCAAAAACTTGTTCGTCCCTAAACGTGCGTGCAAATAAGTTTTAAATTTATAAAACTAGAATCAAGCAAGCGAACCCGCAGTGTACGGATCGACGTAGTTAAGCAAGAATTCCAGAGTATCAAACACAGGGATTTGGGGAGAATAAATTCGATCGTAGGTTATCAAGCAAGTAAATGTAAGAGCTTCGCAAATTATTGGGAAAACAACAATCCTAAAGATCCAAGTATCAAGCCGTGGCAATCGATTCAAGATATACTAATGATATAAAGACAGAGTTAAGATATGCAAAGGTATGCTAATGTAAGGTAATCGTACGGTGAAGTTCCAAAAACCTTATATAACTCACCTACAAGACACTCTCTATACAGGTTGTTGAGGCTTCAATATAGAAAGGTTCTAAAGGCAAGAATTTATGTCAAATACCCAAACTTGTAATCCAAGGATCAAGACTTAACTAAATCGATTAAGGTTGTGACACTCACAATCGAGGTAGAGGTTGTTGAGGCTTCACTACCACCTAGAAAAGGCAAGCCTAAACTAAGTTAAAGCAAATCTTTAACTTTGGATTAAAGTAAAAGCAGGTTCGTAAACTTAAGGGAAATTACGGTTAGTTCTTGAGGTTTCACGGCCGTGGAACTCAAGAACAAACCGTGATTTAGGGTTCGTCGACGATTCTTTCTAACTCTCAGGGTCTAATCTAATTACGATCGATCTATCATCATCTAAGCCACAACTATCAACCCTTCACCTTAGAATTGTTAAGGATTTTTAGCCAACAATCATCATTGTGATATCAAATTCAAAGATTAAAAGATTGAAAGATGAAAACTTCCGAAAACTTTCAATAAACTTCAAACCAATCTCAAAGTCACAATCAAGAACGAATATCGTCAATAGATTCAAAATAAAACAAACAAACACAATCTTAGGAAAGAAGGAAGAACGGGATGTCAATCCGTCTTCTAAATCAAACCTAAACAAGAAGAGAATTCTTCTTGCAACAATCTTCCGAATCTTTGATCTTCCGTCAATCCGGAAATCTCCACAGCAATCTCCACCAAAAGTGCGAGATTAGGGCAACTCCAAGCGTAACGTAGAATACGTCTTTTTGCAAGAATCGCCAAAATCTCCAAATCGCAGTGTCGTAAGTGTAAGCCTAAAGCGAGGTGTATATCAAGGTGACGGAATCTCTCTTCGTCCGTCCTTTTATAGGACAAGATAAAATATCGGCCCGGCCCAATCCTTTAAAAGATCGTGGCTTAAAATATGGCGAAAAAGATCGCCAAGATTACGGTCGTGGAAGGTTCCACGACCGTAATTTAGAGCGTGGAAATCAACACGGTTTGAACCATGGATTCCACGACCGTAAAAGCTTCTGGAATGAACCACGCTTCTCCTGCAGGGTTCCACGGCCGTGGAACTGAACGTGGTTTGTAGTACGGCCGTATTTTAGAGCGTGGTTTAGGGTAAGAACGTGATTCTTCACTACCCTCGTGCATTCCTGAAGTTGACACTCATTTTGCTCCTAAGAATGCCCTCAATCCATGGACATACTCAATCAACTCATCCTTGCTCGATTCCGTTCGGAAATAGCTCTCAATCACCTATAATCAACATAAAGCTTGTGTAGACATCTATATCGACAATATAGGCAAACTAGCTCACAAATGCAACAATGCTAAATCAAAGACTATCAATATGAATCAAATACACTTAGAAAACGTGCCTAAAATATCACAATATTTCATGCTAACACCTCACTAGGTGAACAGTCAAATGTATCATGATATCAAAGAAGGAAGGCGGGAAAAACATCTCAAGCTCGCCAAGGTTACAATGATACTATTTTGTAACGATGTCAGATGAAAATGATCAATTTCTTTGCTACAAATAGCTTTAAAAAAGAAACATAATCTGATTACTACAAGGCGGACATGTTATGGTAGAACGGCATGTAAAGCTATCGGCAATAACTCTTGCATTAAAATATGACAATCATGAGACTTGAGACCCAGTAACTTCAGATCATTCAATGAAACAAGACTTTTAATGTTAGACTGATCAACTTCAAGAACCTTTGTTGCCTTGAGGACATCCAAACTTCAGGTAATTTCTTTACATGGAGGAAAAAACGTGATGGTCCGAATAATATCTTTGAGAAACTTGATCGTGTGTTGGTTGATAATCAAATACTCCAGTGGTACCCGAACTTAAAAACAAAAAACCATGCTTTCACTATATCAGATCACTGCCAAATTTCTTTGGAAATTTCGACAACGGATAACTATACTCCACAACCGTTCATGTTTGGAATGATGTGAACTAAACGAAAATCATTTGAGAACATTGTTAAACAAACGTGGCGTTCCAACTTTATCGGAAATGATATGTATAAACTCACAAAAAAAACTCATCTTCTTAAAATGAAGGCAAAGGAATGGAGTAAAGTTAATTTCGGTAACATATTCAACCAACTTAAAGATGTGGAATCACAACTACAAGAAATTCAAAGCTCAAGTTGTAACACCCCAAATTCTGAGAACTCGGGGAGTTACTGGTTCGGACCTCACAATGGATCCCAACCTCGGTTTAACAACAACTTTACTAGGATCTTACAATAAGGCACAAATGTATTTAAAACAATTTCAAAACATATTATTTTTAATGTATGAATGTACACATGTGACAGCCTTACAAAACATATATAAATACATAACATGCATGCCGTATGAGAGACTCCCCTGTCCCCATCTAATGAATACTTGGACCCGGCTGACCATCCGTTCCGGATCTCTCTGCAACTGTCTACCTCTACAAATCTACAACACGGATAAAACCGTTAGCTAACATTCTATGCATAAGTATAAAGGTAAAAGCACAAACACACAACATATACAATCAACATGCAACACTCAATCCTTTTTATTATCTTTTAATTAGGTGATATGTCATTACTAATGATACTTATTTTGTGACACGAGGGATTCCCAAACCTCGCCCCTGTCCCCGTTTACCAACGCGGAATGGTACTAATGCATCTGACCGTCTACCTGACTAGGCTGGTCGCAGGGGACCTCCTAGACTCTCGCAAGAGCTAGGCAGATGATGTCACGACCCGTTATCATACACTTGGGTCAATTACGTAAATACTAAAGTCGGCTTAATCCGGTTTCGTTGTTTATCATAACTAACAAACACCACTCATACACATTACACTCATACAAGAAGCCAGCTAAGTAAGTCCGTGGACTTACCTGAATCAGATCTCGACTTTCTAATTCGCAAATCGATGTGTATAGTAGGAATTCAGTGGCCTGTCAAAGGAGACAAGTGTGTCAGCACACTTTCTAGGTGATTAGAAGTCTAAGACTTCTAAGATAGCAGACCTTAATAGAACGGAATTGATTACATTATTAATTTATGGTAAAATGACCATTTTACCCTTGGTCCCGAAACTTCTAAAAATTCCATAATTTATGTCTAAACTCTTATTTGAGACTAAAATGTCATATTCTAACTCCTAAAGATGAGTTTGGTTACAAACTGGCAATTGACACATTCTTCTTATTTTCCGAATGATCGTTAAGGTTGTAACGCCCACAAACTTAGGTGTGTTCTCTCGATATATATCTTTCCGTATAATTATTGATATTTTAACAGCCTAAATAATTATACGAGTATATATATATATATATATATATATATATATATATATATATATATATATATATATATATATATATATATATATATATATATATATATATATATATATATATATATTTCATATTCGTATAAAATCCGTTTAAAATTATTATTGTAATCTCGTACATATTTTTTTGTACGAGAACGATTTCTATATCAGAAATCATACTATTACAAGTATATTTACATATACTTGATTTATATATTTTCCCCAAATTATTTAACGGAAAAGTTCGAAAATATTTTTCAATCCGGAAATTTCGCTCCAATTAATTCGATCCGGTACGTTAATTTCAGATTCCCTTTATTTTTTTATTATTTTCTTTATTCTCCTTTTTCCCTTCCCAGCCTTGGTTTTGTTAATTTTCTCTTCCGCCAGTTTGCTTGCTTGAGGAGTGAAGACCTCTGCTCTGCCACCCATAGGGCCATAGCTGCAGCCGTACTCAGTAACTCAGCTATCCCGACCCCTCGCTCCTCCCTCAGCACTCACTCGATTTCTCCCCGACCTCTGAATGAGACTCTCAACCCTCAAACTCTCACCCGATCTCTCCCCCTGCTTCTTCTCAGCAACTCTGCTCTGTAACCCCTCTACCTCACGCCATCTCTCTGTCCTTCCTCTCTCTCACTCAACCTTCGTCTCACATTTGCCGGCAACCACATGAAAGTCGGGGATGCTCGGCCATCGCCTCTCCTGCCGGAGTGCTGGCCGCCTCCAATACCTTCTCCCACCGTTGCCTCGCACCCATCTGCAACCACCAGGAGGTAGCCCACTGGAGCCACCGGATATCGGAGCGCCTTGCCTGCTTCGACCTTGCTTCACTAGTCGACGCCGGAGAGAAGATGCCCAGCCTCGCGCCACCTTCGCCTCGCACCCGTCTGAATCCAGTAAGATGAGAAACCACCCCTTCCCCAGCCTTCTATTGCTTCTGCTGCTAGCCTGCAACCGCCTGGAAGCCACCAGGGAGAGCCACGCCGGGGGAAACGAGACCCCCATTCGGCCGCCGGATCTCTTGCAGCCGTCGCCAACGCTCCTCACTACCGATTAGAGCCTTGCCGGATCCATGGCGGCCGCCGCCGCCCTCTTCCTCCACACTCTCCCCTACATGTTGTTACTGGTGAAAAAGAAGCCCTAATTTCCATATTAAAATCGGGGGCCCTCATTTATGGTATAATTACATATTGGAACCTATCTTTTGTATTTACAGTTAATGGCCCATATTTAGGTTTTATGCAATTATGCCCTGCTGGAATTAATTACAAAAAATGGCCCAAGAAATTAATTACGAATAATCACCCCAATTTATAAAATTGTATTAATTGACGGAAAATGTATTTATGGGTTTTAAATTTGGGATTTACTTGAATTATATTCTTATGATTATTTATACTATATATATTGTCTTTGTTGGATTTATTTCGGATTTATGATCCAAAGTTGTTTCGGGAAATGGCCAAGTTTCGAGAGTTTTTTTTAGTTGCCCGGGAAGTTGTTTTGGTTTTGACCCGTATTTATAAATTGTTGTGATCACCCCGGAAAATGCTTTGCGAGTTTTACCCTTGTTTTGAAAGCGAGACTTCGTTAGATTTTTATATGCGTTAATCTCCCTTCCAAAATTAGCGTTTAAGCTAATTTTATGTAGCTTTGGTTTTAGGTCCGGAAGCGCCCTGATAAAGGCCTAACGAGTCCAAGTTTGACATCCGTCTTGACGTCGTGTGAGTATTCTCTTCCTCGATTTAGTTATGTTTAGTATTAGAATCATGTTAGGTTGGATAATCTAGCATAACTTAGAGTGAATACCAAGTAGTGGTTTGAACCTTAGGTGAGTTTTGAGTATTTATGATCGTTATAAAGCTTGAGGTGTTATTATCTTGTGAGGATTGTAAGGCGTTGAGTGTTTGGTTGATCTTGTGAGCTTATGAGGATTGAGATTATGGTTATATGTTTGTTGAGATTATGGTGACTAGGACGAGAGTATCCTAGCATGTGTTGTGATGCTTATGACCTTGTGAGATCGTGAGGATTAGGAGGTTGTTATCCTATCATGGTTATAGTTTATGATCTTGCGAGATCATTGGGACTAGAAGTCTTAGGACTTCTAACATGTGAGAGAGATGTTGATCGTGCACCTTTTGACAGGCGTTGAGTGTCTTCCTGCGGGAAGCTGAGAGCGGGATATAGCGGGATTATCTTTGGGACGAGGTAAGTCTTCGGACTTACTTAGCTCGGATTCTCTGTATTAGTTTCGATGTGTGTTTGGTGTTGTGTGTTTATTGTTTATGTGTGTGTTTATTGTTTATGTTATAACATCTAAACCGGTAATAGGACCACCGACTTTATATGTTTATATTTGGCCCAAGTGTATGATAACGGGCGGTGACCACTTGTCCAGTCCAAAATGGGGATGTCTGGGAGGTGCCTTGCGACCAGCCCAACGGGTGATGCTGATCCGCATCAAGTACAAACCCGTATGGTGAAAGGGGACAAGGGCGAGATCGTTAAGATTCTCGTGTCACAAAAAAAGTTGAATTAGAACGGGATATAACCTAATAATAAAAAGATAATAAACCGAATTGTGTGTTTTGGAGCATGTTGTGTGTTTTTGATCCCTTATGTGTGTGTGTGCCAATACCATGATTCTAATACATGGAATACTAGCTAACGGTTTTATACCGATATTGTTGTAGTTACCCTGCAGGTTAGGGACGCGGCCGAGAGATCCGGAAGAGTGGGCAGCCGGGGTCCGTACATTGTAGGATGGGTTTGTGGGTGGAGTCTTGTAGATATAATTATGTTTTGTATGTTTTCGACGTTTGGTCGTTTGAGTTGTTGACTCGGCTGTAGTCATTTGTTTATATGGTTTCGGGTTTCATTGCATTGCATAAAAATGTATTTCGTTTTGGCCTTTATTTGTGTCTTGTTGAAAGATCCGGTGAAATTGTTGTCAGGCTAAGGGTCGGGACCCATTGTGAGGTCTCAACCCGTAACACTCCGAATCCCGCGGATTCGGGGTGTTACAAAGGTCCAACTTCGGCTTCAAATATAAAATTCGAATAATCATATAAAAATTCCGAAATAATTCCCTAGATCATTTATGAAATCTCATCTACTCCTAGGAGCAAGAATTTCTTAAAACTGTTCAACCATCAATTCTACAAAAATTTTCAAAGTTGGTTACAACACTTGAAATTTTCTATACTTAGCCAAAATCTGAGTATATTTTCTAATTGTACAACAAGTCCACTTTGAGCCTCTATAACTCTAAATCCCACCGTTGGATTCATCCAAACTTTTGACATATTAACCTATGAATGGAACTAAACAACATCCCAAAAACTGAACGGTGGATCTTTTCTTTAAGGCATCGAAAAGCATGCTCAAACTTGACTGATCCACACAGTTTCTGGAATTTCAGCAAACACTTAATAAAACAGCACACCGTCTTAACTTTGAAAAATCATAACTCCTAACCCTCTCGATCAAATCCTCTCAAATTTTTATATACTATACGATGTAAGCCTAACTAAGACATATCCAATATTCAAGTCCAATAGAGGTCAATAACCTATTGAAAACCTATCTCACAAAACTGCATCACAAGCAGTTTTTCTCACACTTAGAAATTTCAGCACAACAGAAAAAAAACTGCTTATGACCCAATCTTTGAAAAATTGTAAATCCTAAACCACTCCCTGGATTCCTCCTAAATTTTAATATGATCTACAAAAATATGCCAACTATATCATATCCAAAATTCAAGTCCAACAGAGATCAAAAGCCTATTCAAAACTATATCACAAAACAGCATCACATGCTGTTTTTCTCAACATTCAGCACATTTATAAAAACTGTATGAGGAGTCAACTTTGAAACACCATAACTCTCAAACTATAACATGGATTCCTCTAAAATTTTAGTATGATGTACTATGCAATACCGTCTATAACATATCCGAAAACTAGCCAAAAATAAGAAGTCTAACTTACCCAAATTTGGACCCGAAGATGACTGTTTGTCACTTCCGAAAATTTCAGAAAACACCTCAGCTCTTCAAGCTATCTTCCGAGGCTGTTAGGGGCGGATTGATGACACAAAGGGTACCCACATTAGCATATATATATATTAAGGATCGATCAAAGAGAAGGACCAAGGAAGGACAGAGTTGGACCTTACTCGATTCTATGACTCGAAGGCATGAGAAAGACAACCCAAGGCTGCTGCGGATCAGATTTGGGCTCCTCGCATCAGTGGTCTGCTGGATCGACAGAATAGAAGCAGTAGTCCGGGTGCCAGTTCAGTTCGACAGAAGGAGAAGTACTCGGTCCTGGGTGCCAGTTTGAGTCGACCAAAGAGACCAAGCCGCTGCTGCTGCATGGTTGCAAGATTGGAGACGAAGGGGCTCGTCCTGGTGCTGTGGTTGCCTGTAGGTCGCGAGGTCATGTCCTTCAGTCCGAATCGTTCAGCCACATTGTAGAATCTATGTGTCGGTTGTGCGAGAAAGGTTAGAGTTCAGCGGAAGACGTGAGAGAGGCGACTCTAGAGAGGAATCGAAGGGAACATGCGGCTGCTGTTGCGTCGGACGGTTGATGTGGCTGCTATTGCGTTGGACGGTTGTTGGGGGCTGCTGTCTATCGTGCAGAAAGAGAGGAAGGAGGAGGTACGGCTGAAGGTTGTTGCTGCTAATTAGATTAGGATTTAATTAGGTTAGGTTAAAATTAATTAAAGAGAGGGTTAGGGTAAAGATTTAGGGTGTGGGCTGGATGTAAATGTCATTGGGCCGGGTCTATTGGGCCTGCTCATCTAACTAAGATGGGCTGATAAATAAATCGTTACTCGCACGGAACCGCTCTTCGGTTTTAAAATATACGGAATTATTATACGGGTTACATAATTATCATTTTATGTGAATCAAGGTCACATAAAATGATTGAATTTAATATTTTTTTATTTAATTTAAAAAGAATCAAGGTTGGCGGGTTGGAATCCGGTCTGATCGGGTTTTAAACGGAATAATAAAATTTCCGGGTATTACACAAGTCCTAATATCTTAAACCAAAGAGAAGAAACCATCCAAACAAATCTTCTAACAAAACAAAACCGATTATTGTCTTTCCACCAGAGATACTGGAGACAAAAAACTAAAAACAATCATTTGAAGAACATGGACTCAAATTCCAAATATTTCCACCGCATTGCTACTGGAAGAAGAAATCGAAAACACCTAAAGGAACTAATAACTACAAATGGTACGATTTTATCTTCGGAATCTGAGATCAGATTGGAATTTAAAACGGAATTCGTGAGAAAATACTCTAAAACCCAACTAGATCAATCTCTTTTGGAGAACAAACTCCAACTTATTCAAAACAAAGTCAGCGAGGAAGATAACTTAAATCTAACAAAACCTCCCACTAATGAAGAGATAAAAAATGCCATGTTCGATATAGGATGTGATAAATCCCGGGGACCTGATGGTATGCCGGCCGGATTTTATCAAAATATAGGCACATTGTAGGAACTGACGTTTCAAAAGCCGTGAAAGGTTTTTTCAGAAGCGGTAAAATGCTCAAACAAATTAACCATACTTTTATAACCCTAATCCCTAAAGTGGATAATCCTACAACAATTAATCATTTTAGACCAATAAGTCTTTGCTCAACAGTATACAAAATTATTGCGAAAATAATCACGAACAGAATGGAAATCATCATGCCTAAACTCATTCACCCTCTACAAGGCGCCTTTGTTGCTAACAGATCAATCCACGACAATATTCTTATTGCACACGAAATTTTTCACTCTTTTCGGTCTAAAAAGAGTAAGGAATTAAACCACATTTAATTCTTTTAGGCTTAAGTCTTTTATAACAAGTCGAGCTTGAGCATGCCAATGCTCAACTTGTTAAGCTCGTATAACACTCGTAACTTCGATTACGTACATTAATCAAGTCCGGAGTATGAGTTGATACATTAATTAAGTTCCAAATATAAGTAGGCGATTACTCATCTTATTATCAACTTATGTTAAAATTTAAACCACATTTTATTTTATTACCTATTTATTTTAGAATTAAATCACATTTAATTCTTTGAACAGACATTCACGCATGAAATAAGGAAGAACAAAGAGAATTATATGTCATTCAATCGGGTTATGAATATGTACGGCACTATTCTAATATAGGGTCATGCTCTCATGTTTATATAATAGACCCTATTATGGTCCCTTTTGGGAAGAAGTTTATAAAAGTTGACAATGCTTATGGAAGATGAAGCTCGTGTTATACGAATGTACTCTGGTGTTTGAAAGCCCTAACTTATGAAAGTTGATGAAGTTTATGGAAAGTTGATGAAGTTTATGGAAATTAAAGGAACGAGAATTTTCACCAGCTTCCTATGACAAGCTTATGAGATATGGAGGACTTTATGGAAATTTTAATCCTCGAAATACCCTTCGATTTATCTGGCTTCAAAGGTATTTTTCCTTAGTTGATTTGATACTTTGCTCGATATATGTATGCACCGTCCCTCCTCTCTTCTTCTCTTCTTCGTCGATCTACACCTCATAGCATGAGAGTAAAATGAAAATACAGATACACAACGTCGTCCTATTTCTCTTAAATCTCGCCCTCTTTAATTTGATTTCTATTTTGTAGAACCCTAATTATTGTCATTCCTTGATAGTTTCAAGGGAAATTCCGGATGGTACCCTCGTGGTTTGGGGTATTCCAGATTTTGCCCACCAGTTTTTTCAAGTTCGGATGGTACCCTTAAGTTTATGTTGTTTTCCGGATTTTACCCAAATTCATTACACTTTTTTAAATTTCATTAAAAACATCAAAAGAAAATAAACTAAAATTAAAAAACAACTTAAAATAGAAATAATAATTTATTTAATTTAAAAATTAAGTAAAACAGTAACTTTTATAAAAAAATATATATTATATTAATTTAAAAACAAATAAATTAGATAAATTTTAAAAAATTCAAAAATCAGTGTTTTATTTCTTTTAAAAATAATTAATTGAATTAGCATATTTTTTACAAAATCTAAAAATATAAGTGTTATACTTTATTTAAAAAATAAATAAAATAAGGACTCTTTTAAATAATAAAAAAGCAGTTTTTTAATTTATTATTAAAATAAATAAATAATTTGTCTATTTTATTTATTTCCCAAAACTAAAAGAAAAAAAATAAAGTAATATTAAAAAATAAAAAAAATGAGAAAACTGATTTATTCAATTTAATAATAAATTAAAACAGTGATTTTTGTAAAAAATCCTTATTTTATTTATTTTTGAAATAAAGTATAAAACTTATTTTTTTAGATTTTGTTAAAAAATGCTAACTCAATTTATTTATTTTTAAAATAAAAGAAAACACTGATTTTTTAAAATTTTTAAAAAATTATCTAACGAATTTATTTTTAAATTAATATAATATATATATATATATATATATATATATATATATATATATATATATATTTTTTTTTTTTTTAAAGTTACTGTTTTACTTTATTTTTAAAATAAATAAATTATTCTTTCTATTTTAAGTTGTTTTTTAATTTTAGTTATTTTTTTTTGTATGTTTTTAATGGAATTTAAAAAAGTGTAATGAATTTGGGCAAAATCCGGAAAATAACATAAACTTAAGGGTACCATCCGAACTTGAAAAAACTGGTGGGCAAAATCCGGAATACCCCAAACCACGAGGGTACCATCCGGAATTTCCCTAGTTTCAAAAAGCAACTTCAAACATGTAACAACAATTCCTTATTTCTATTAAATCTACATTTGATTTTTGGTGTTGTTACATTAGCCATATTTGAATTATTTGAGAGATTAGTTACGGATTCATCAAGTGGTTTGTATAACCCTAATTTCATCCGAATTTTACTCTAGTATTTTTAAAATTTTTGATTTAACTGTAGTTTTTTTTAAAAAAATTTAAAAGTTTTTAGATTGACAAAAAATCAACCCAAATACCCGGCCGATTGATCCGGGTTGGTGAATGGGTACGGACATGCTCTAAATCCCGGGACCTGGGCTTAACACGGATCCGACCTGAGTATATGGGTAAAACTTTAAAAGAAGATTGGACCGAACCAGAAAGTATCAGCTCTAAGTAAGATAACTATTGTGGACCATCTACACAATGCACTAACTCATCAATTTGGACTAGTATCATCGTGATCCTTTGTATCAAATGTGTAACCATTGATACCATACGAAGAAAAATGGAACGTTTTCATACTTGGCCCATAAGATAACCATTTCAACTTATCGGATACAAAGTCCGACTTTTTCTCTAACTCAACTGATATCTTATGTTCAAACCACTTAACAAAAGTTCGATTATGCTCTTTCGTTATCCATTGCTCATTTCTACCACGATTAATGTTTCTCAACGTATTTTTGTGCTAAGTACATCATCAACATTATGAAGGACATAAAGATGTACTTTCTATAGCATATCATGATCCATGGTGATCACTTTACGGCCTGTGATGCCTTCCCCTTCCGTTGTGTATAATCGTCAAGGTTTAGGTAGGCCAATTGCATCAACATCAGGCAAATATTCAATACAAAACTCAATAGCCTCTTCAATTATATATCTTTCAGCAATTGATCCTTCTGGATGAAATCTGCTCATTGCATACCCTTTTAACACTTTCATATGCCTTTCAAAAGGGTACATCCATCTAAGAAATACTGGCCCAAATAACTTGATCTCCCTCACTAGGTGAACAGTCAAATGTATCATGATATCAGAGAAGGAAGGCGGGAAAAACATCTCAAGCTCGCCAAGGTTACAATGATACTATTTTTTAACGATGTCAGATGAAAATGATCAATTTCTTTGCTATAAATAGCTTTTAAAAAAGAAACATAATCTGATTACTACAAGGCGGACATGTTATGGTAGAACAGCATGCAAAGCTATCGGCAATGACTCTTGCATTAAAATATGACAATCATGAGACTTGAGGCCCAGTAACTTCAGATCATTCAATGAAACAAGACTTTTAATCTTAGATGAATATCATTTCGGAACCTTAATTCGAGCTAGAAACTCACAAAATTCTTTCTTCTCCTTTTTAGAAAGAGTATGACATGCTGGAGGCAAAAAAGTGCGGTTTCCCTTGGTTGAGGTACCAATTCTGGGTCTTTTCTAGCCTAATGCCCATATCTTGTAAATCATATCTAGCCTTTTTGCCACATTTTGTCTTTCCTAGCATATTGAGCAATGTGCCAACGATACTATCACAAACTTCAATATGCATAACATCGAGACAATGCCTCACAAATAAAAATCTCCAATGGGGAAGGGTGAAAAATATGGAGTTTTTCTTCCAACCATTTATTGTTTCAGGTTTTTTTTTTTTTTTTTTTCAAATTCATCCTTCTTTCCGAATGTTGTTTTGATGTCTTTCACCATTTCATATATCTGCTCACCAGTTAAAGGTGCTTTGTCTACATCCTTCTCAATTTTCCCATTGAACTTTGTATCCATATTACGAAACTTGATCTAAGGGCAAAAAAGTATGGGAAGCCAAGTACATTGGTTTAGAAGAGCATTTCAATTGAGTATAACAAGTGTTCGTGCCGCACATAGGGTATGCATGATGACCTTTGACACTATATCTAGAAACATTCTCAAGAGCCGGAAAATCATTTATCGTGAAAAAAACATATAGTACAACTTTCTAAACAGCACCGCAATGTAGAAGAAATTCTAGCAATGATTCTAGCAAAGAAATAGTTCCTAATTGTAGGAGTAATTGCAATGATTCTTTCACATTTGTATCCTCAACATTGAGTACTTCTCATCTTATGAAAGAAAGTGATATCCATCCCTACAAACAACACCACAACGCAGCAAGAAAAAAAAGTACAAAGATCTCTATCCCTCCATACTTCTAGTATGGAAATCGATCATAAAAGAACCCACGGAAGAAGCATACCGGCAACAACAACGCGGTTCTCCGGTGCTGAGTGGTTGGCTCGTGACAGAGACAACGAGGAGTGCGGCGTTACGTGCTAAGAAGAGTCCCGGTTGCTGTGTTACGGTGTTGTTTGTGCAAATGGTCAAGGAAAGGTTGGGTCTTGGCTCCTACGTCGGATTCGGTAGGGACGTGCAGATGGTCGATGATGAGGGAATGCACCGGTGTTCGAGAGGAGGGCTGGAGAACACTTCCCTCTCGATGGCCTTGTGATTCATCGAAGATGATAGTGGAAGCGCGATTCAGTCGACTAGCGTGCAAAAGAGAGAGTCTTGGTAGGAGAAGGAGAAACCGTTGCGTCAATAACTAGAGTAAGGGTTCCTCACCGTAGGGAAGAGCAGATCCGGAAGGGTGTAATCTTCCCCAACTGATGTGGTGAAGTGAAGATAGGAGAAAAGTCAACTCATGGGCCCGTGTCCCCGGCCTGCTGTTGAAGATAGGAGAAAAGCCCAATCTGGGCCCGTCAGGAATACCATAATGGGCCTAAATTATAACACGATTTGGAGGGTAACCGTGGTAAATTGTAAACATTTTTACTACGGATTTGAAGAGAACCGTGATAAATGATATACATGTTTAACACGGTTACAAGTAACCGTTATATTATAACGAAAATTTTAACACGGTTCGCAAGACAACCGTGTTAAAATGGGTGATTCTATATATTTACCATGATTATTCGGTGAACCGAGATAAATTATAAGTATTTTTAACACGGTTTTTTTTAGACAACCGTAGTAAAAATGTTGAATTTGCATATTTACCACGCAAAAACACGGAACCGTGTTAAATGTACCGTAACCAATGTTTTTTTTGTACTAGTGCGTCTGTGAAATTGTTTCTAGCAGTGGAATCGATCAAGAAATGGCAGCTTCATTAGATGGATGTGTATAATGCGTTCTTGCATGGTGAACTACAAGAGGAGATATACATGTCCATACCTCCGGGTCTTATAGTGCCTGAAACTCATTTTGTCTGTAGACTCAAGAAATCAATTTACGGGTTCATACAATCACCTAGAAATTGGTTCTCCAAACTTGCTTCCGCTCTTCGTCACTTTGGGTTTACACAGTCTCTTGTAGACTCTTCATTATTCTTTCTCATTCGCTCAAATCTTCATATTTATGATCTAGTTTATGTGGATGATCTAATAATTGCAAGTAATGATTCTTCATTTCTCGTTTCAAATCATATCTCAACTCCTGCTTTCACATGAAGGATTCAGGCGCTCAAATTCTTTATTGGACTGGAAATCACAAGAACACCATCTGACCTTTACTTGTCGCAAATGAAATACACACTTTATCTTCTCAAAGAAATTGGTGACCTTGCTTCCAAACCTGCAACCTTTCCGATTTAACAAAATCACAATCTCACACTTGATTCAAGCCCATCATTCTCACATCTAGATCAATATAGGTGCCTCGTTGATAAGCTAATATACCTCACTATAACTCGCCCGGATCTAAGCTATGTTGTTCATATTTTGTCTCAGTTTGTCACATCGCAAACAACCAAACAATGGCTTGTTGTTCTTCATTTTCTATGATATCTAAAGCACTCACCTGGACAAGACATCTTTCTGTCTAGCACCAACGCTCTTCAACTTCATGCATTTTGTGATGCGGACTATGCTACATGCCTTATCACATGGCGCTCCATCACATGTGTTTAAAGTGTTTTTTTAACGTTAGGTGACTAAGATGGTTACAATATATATGAGTTTGTAATAAATTTTTTTAAAAAAGGATTCTGTATGTATCCAAGTGTACGGTTCTCTTTAAAATTGCACAAAGCAAAAAAATAATAATTTAAGCAAAAGAAAGAAGGTAATTTGTTTGAAAATAAATAGTAAAATAAAGAAAGAAAAATGTCAAAGAAATATAAAAAGGGGGGTTAAAACTCAAATTTAAAGCAATGAACAAAAATAAAATAAAATAAATAAAATCAAAGAAAGAAGAATTGATAAAGAAGTGTACGTTTTTGGCACCAAGCCACTTACGATTAAAAAATCCATAAAAGCTCCAAATTCTGAGTATGAAACGCTCCCAGAAAAGCTCCCAAAACCCAATGGACTAGCCTCTTTTTGTGCCTCTCCTCTCTGTGGTTCTCTTTTCTTCTTCCAACTCACCTTCCTTCTCACCCTCCCTTCGAAATCCTCCCTGAATACCCATTTTTCCTCTGTTCAAAGTTTTTGTCGAGTTGTTTTGCTACCCGTTCCGGAATTCGCATTGGATAACCCCAATTCAACCTCACATAAGTTCTTTCTCTCATCCTCGCCCCTGAACGTGAATGGGTATGACCTACCAAATGCTCGGGTGGCCACAAACCAAAACAATATGGCCGAAAAGTCAGAATCAAACAAGGAGAAACCATCTGCTAACAATAACAATGGTCTTTCTGTTGTTTTCAATCTCTGTACCAGTTGATGTTGTTATAAACTGTTGTTTGACCCTTCTACTTAACCGTACCCAAATGAACCCGATGAGCCGCTTCTGGCATTGTGTCTGCCAAAACAATGGCTTTCCGGCGAACCCGGATTCTGTGTTGATACATAGCATGCGTTTGGTTTGGCTGCGCAAATCTCTCTGTATGTTGTGTATGAAGGATCTCTTTTTCCCTAGAAATGGATTCTTTACAAAATCCTCTATGTCAACAATTAAATTTTTGTTTAAAAACGATAGATTTATTTGTGTTGAATTTACATGCAATATTTTGAATTATAAGATGAACCTCATCTTTGCGTATGCTCCTCCACAAGAAGCTACAAAAAACCAATTTTGGATAACCTTTCTGAATTCATACAAGATTCTCCCCTCCCTACAATTATCCTTGGAGACCTAAATGAAATTCAACAACATTTCGAAAAACAAGGAGGAGCTCCTATCAACACCAATAGATTTAATAGACTAATTAACTTCAAGAACTTTTGTAACCTCGAGGACATCCAAACTTCTGGTAATATCTTTACTTGGAGGAAAAAACGTGATGGCCCTAATAACACCTTTGAAAAACTTGATCGAGTGTTGGTTTATAATCAAATACTCCAATGGTATCCATACTTAAAAACAAAAAACCATGCTTTCACGATATCAGATCATTGTCAAATTTCTTTGGAAATTTCGACAACAGATAATTACACTCCACATCCTTTCAAATTTGAAATGATATCATTTGAGAATATTGTTAAAAAAACATGGCGTTCAAACTTTATCGGAAATGAAATGTATAAACTCACAAAAAAACTCAACTACTTAAAACAAAAGCAAAGGAATGGAGTAAAGTATATTTCGGTAACATATTCAAACAACTTAAAGAGGTTGAATCACAACTACAGGAAATCCAAAGCTCAAGACCCAATAACTTAAACCAAAGAGAAGAAATCATCCAAAGAAATCTCCTAACAAAACAAAACCGTTTCTGTCTTTTCACCAAAGATATTGGAGACAAAGAACTAAAAACAAACATCTGAAGAACATGGACTCAAATTCCAAATATTTCCATCGCATTGCTACTGGAAGAAGAAATGGAAAACACCTAAAGGAACTAATAACTACAAACGGTACGACTATATCCTCTGAATCAGAGACTAGATTGGAAGTTAAAATGGAATTCGTGAGAAAATACTCTAAAACCCAAATTGATCAATCTCTTTTGAAGGATAAACTCCAACTTATTCAAAAAAAAGTTTGCGATGAAAATAACTTAAATCTTACAACCCCCCCCCCCCCACACTAATGAAGAGATAAGAAATGCCATATTCGATATTGGATGTGATAAATCCCTGGACCTAATGGTATGCCGGGTGGATTTTATTAAAAATATTGGCACATTGTAGGAACTGACGTTTCAAAAGCTGTGAAAGGTTTTTTTAGAAGCGAAAAAATGCTTAAACAAATTAAACATACTTTTATTACCCTAATTCCTAAAGTGGATAATCCTACTACAATTAATCATTTCACACCTATAAGTCTTTGCTCAACAATATACAAAATTATTGCGAAGTTAATCACAAATAGAATGGAAACCATCATGCCTAAACTCATTCACCCTCTACAAGGTGCCTTCGTAGCTAATAGATCAATTCACGACAATATTCTCATTGCACACAAAATTTTTCACTCTTTTCGATCAAAAAAAAGTAAGGAAGGATGGGCCGCAATCAAACTAGATATGGAGAAAGCGTATGACCAAGTCAACTGGGACTACATCATTAACATCCTCAAAAGATTTGGTTTCAATAATACATTCGTGGGATGGATTAAAGAATGTATAACTACGGTCTCTTTCTCCGTTCTTGTTAACAATGGACCAACTGAACAATTCTTTCCGGAAAAAGGACTTAGACAAGGAGATCCCCTTTCTCCTTATTTATTCATCCTAGGGGCGGAAATCATAACACAAATGCTACAAGATGATTGCAACAACTACGACAACCATATTGGATTCTCCGTGTGCAGACAAGCAACACCAATCCCATTTCTTTCCTTCGCTGATGACATGATCATTTTTGCTAAGGCAAATATTTCCCATGTTAAAGAACTAAGCAAATCTTGGAAATGTATTGCTCTATATCAGGACAGAAGATTAACTTCCAAAAATCTACTTTCCAAACAACAAAAAATACAACTGAAAGCAACATTGCCCAATTAAAAAATGTTCTAGCCATGAACCATACCACTACCCTCGACAAATATCTTGGATGCCCAATCATTAATGGGAGAGTGAAAAAAGAGACTTTTGGCGACATAAACCTCAAAACAAAACAACAATTTTCGAAATGGAAAGCCAGTTCCTTATCACAAGAAGGGAGGAACACCCTCATAAAACATAATCTGGCGGCTAAATCAACCTTTTCCATCCAAAGTTTCATGCTCCCGAGTCATAATCTTGAGGAGGTAGATAAAACATAAAAAATTCTTTTGGAATAAAGGGGACCAACATAGACCCATAATCGGGTGGGACGTAATCTGCAAATCAAAAAAGAATGGCGGTCTTGGACTATGAAAATCTTTAATCTCAAACAAAGCATTACAAATGAAACTCTTATGGAAAATTCTAGCTGAACCAAATAATATTTGGGTTAAAGTTGTAAACGAAAAATATTTGAAAAATCATAATATTCTCTATTACCAAAAGAAAGGATCAACGTCTTGGCAATGGATAACCTTATAAAGCTAAAAACTGAGTTCAAAAATGGTATTATTTGGCAGGTTGGAAATGGTAAAACCATTAACTTTTGGCATGACAATTGGGTTACAACAACACCGCTTATAATAATGGTCCAAAACACCAACCAAATTGACACAAATATAAAGGTTAGTCACTTTATAAACGACTCAAGACAATGGGATATCAACAAAATTGATCACGAACTACAAAACATCATCAACCCTGATATTAGGGGAAAAATAAAGTAAACAATTATCCCAAAAAACGATATTCAAGATAGATTATATTGGAGATGTAGCAACAATGGTTGGTTTACTACAAAATCTGCGTCGGAAATGATTGAGAAGGATTCAAGCATGCCCTCAAACTTTACATGCGACTGGATCTGGAATCTCGATACCCAACCTAAAACTAAAAACTTCATTTGGAAAATTTCACAAAACGGAATCCCAACAAAGGTTAAACTTGACGAAAGAAGAATTGCCGTAACAAGGCATTATGAACTATGCAATCACCATCTAGAGGACTTGTTCCACTTGCTCATTGAATGTCCTTTTAGCAAACAAATCCTTGCCAAAATCGACATGTCAATATTAACCGAACTAAACAACATTTGCCTTGTTAATAAAAAAGCTCATGACCTCCTACAAGAAATAAAGAATAAAATTGGACTTAACAAGTTTGTATGCCTCGCAACTATCTAGTGGAGTATATGGTTCTTTAGGAACAAAATTATTTTTGGGAACGAGCCTATTGTTCCTTGCAATAAGGTTATTAACTTCATTAAAAATCAAATCCAAATGTGGAAAACTAACATCATTGATGATGACGATTACGATATAAAACAACAAAAGGACACTAATTCTTCCAAAAGGAAGAAAAATAATATTAAGTGGGATAAACCAAAACCTGGTTTCCATAAACTTAATTTTGATGGATCTAAACTCGTTTCGGGAGTAACATCCATCGGCTTTGTGATTCGGAATCACAAGGGTGAGGTTATTAGCCTTGATGCGACAAAAAATAATATTAACTCGGTAATTAAAGCTGAAGCTTATGCTCTCAAATCGGGTTTACAAGAGGCTATCAAATTAAAAATCAAAAAGATCGAAATCGAGAGTGATAATCTTTGTGTTATCAAGGCACTCCAAGGATTGTAGAGTTGACCGTGGGAGGTCGAGATGATTATTTCAGACTCCATGCTGGATCTCCGCTTCTTTGACGAAGTCCACACTAGGCATATTTTCAGAGAAACCAACCGTGTTGCTGACCGGCTGACCCATCTGGGAATTTCGAACCCCAACATCTATTCTTCTGAGGATCCCGAACTCCGTGTTCTCATCCGCAAGAATGTTTTAGGGTGGACTACCTCTAGGAGATAGACCACCCTAACCGCTTTCCGTTTTTCAACAAAAAAAAGAAAAGAAAAGACAAAAAAAAAGAAAAGAAAGAAAAGCATTTAAATGGCTAGAAGCTGGTGACGCTGACACAATACATTCTCATTAAATACAATTTATTGAACAGAGGAATAATATCTAATTTAATATGGGAGTGTAAACACCCATTAGGAATATCGCTCAATCCGACTTTGGCAAGACACAAACACCCGGCTATGTGAATGGTGCCGAGTTACTCATCATCATGATTGACTTCCCCAAACCTATTTGTTTCTTTCTAACTTTCAGCCAACATCTCAACTTTTCTTTCACTTGCTTTTCACTTGCTTGCTTCCAAATTCCCGGATAGGTAAAGGGAGGCAAATATGTATATGAGGGGCTAAGCATGATCAAGAAGAAGAAGAGAAGAGAATGAATTGCCTTAATCATCCCAGGAAGAGAGTGAGAGAACTTATGATGTGGTGTCAACCTTCAAATTCAACATAATTTGGATAAAAACAAAGTATTAAACATGCCACAAATTTCAAACAAAGCATTTAGCAACTTAAACATATCATAAAACCTTTCAAACATATAAAGATTTCGAAACCAGTCAGTAAACAAAAATCATCACTGAGGTCATATCCAGAAAAGAAGCACAAACAATCGTTTCGAAAACTCTCTCAGTTAAACCACCTCGGTCGAGATGATCTAAGCAACCGAGGTGCTGCACCTCGTCTGGTCAGAGTCACTTCGGTCGAGTTCAAAAATTTTTTTTCTAAACCATTTTTTGACGTTTTCCTCAATCAAATAACCTATATGCATGCATGTATTCTCAGATAAACACATAGAGCAAAATAAAACAGTAGATATCCATGAGTCAAGTCATACATCCACATAAGTCGAATAAATACATACCCACATACCCCATACTTGGGACACATTGTCCCAATGGGTCAAATAAGTCTAAGAAAACAGAATACTTCTCGAATAAAGCTGAGCTGCATAATAAATAAATAAAGAAACCCTGCAAGCTCTCAATCTCGATCCGGCGGTGGCACGTACAGGTACCGAGATGGGTCAAATGGATAGCCCATGATATGCTGAAACTGAATCTCAACCATCACGTGCTGGTAATGCTGTCTCTCTTGCATCTCTCTAATGTCTAAGGACATGGCAGCGTCGGAATCTATCATCTGATCCGTCAGATCATCGATCCGATGGTGAGCAACTGGATCCCTCTGTCTGCATACCCTACGCCTAGCGGGACGCGCTCGGTGGGCAAGTAGGTGATGGAGCTGACAAACTCCAGGGTCGGCTCAAGGTAGGCCGGAGGTCGGATCTCAGTGAACTGCTCCAGTCCCACCATAGAGATCATCCACCTCAGATCACCATCAACGTAGAGGTAGTCAAAAGCGGAGATGTCCAAAAAACGTGGTGCGACCACTGGACGGGCCGCTATGCGGTCATAGTGGACCTGGTGACGCTCGTGAATCACCGGTCTAGAACGGCGTGAAGAGGAATAAGGAGAAGGAGAAGATTTGTCTCTCAACACAAGCTGCCTGTCAGAACTCATCTTTTCTTGTTACTGTCAGACCACCTCGGTCTCTCTGAAAACTCTTTGGAACACCTCGGCCGAGGCACAGGCCGACTGGACCGAGGCGAAGCACAGTTCGATCGTAACTCTAAAAAATCCAGTTCTTTTCCCTCAATATCACTACCAAAGGTTCCTATGGCGTACTTAATCCTTTTTCAGCACAATGCAGGGGCAACC
Source organism: Fagopyrum homotropicum (assembly GCA_033239125.1). NCBI lineage: Eukaryota > Viridiplantae > Streptophyta > Magnoliopsida > Caryophyllales > Polygonaceae > Fagopyrum > Fagopyrum homotropicum. Next base: position 144,401,908 of record BSWB01000004.1, read on the forward strand.
AAAGCCCAAATCGAAAGAAATCAGTGGAGAAGAGGAGGTTAGGGTTTTCTCGAATTTTACCCAAATTTGGCCGATTTTGTGCGTTTTTGCTGCAGATTGACGGTTGCAAATCGATCCTCTACCCTTTCCTTGCAGTTTGGAAGCGAGAATCGTCGACAACGGGCGAAAATCAGCGAACGAGGTGAAAGGGGGTGTTTCGGTCGAGAGGGAAGTAGAGGGAGGAGAGAGAAATCTCAGCCCCCTTTTATACCCTTTTCTGGAACTGATGTCACCTCGGTCGAGATGGTCTCGACTGGACCGAGGTGGTACAGGCCGAGGTGGATCTTTAGTAACCCTAGTCGCCTCGGTTGGTCAAGAATCATCTCGGTCGAGGTGTTGTGACAACAACCGAGATGTGTCTCAGTCAAACTCTGTCTTCTCAAATTCTCAAACTTCTGTCCTTCCAGTTTTGCTCCTGGGATGTATTCCTTCCTTAAATGTCACCTGTTTTCTGTCCAGGATGCCAAAAAAAAAACAAAGCAAAGCAAAAGCAAACTATCTAAAGCTAGACTAGAAAAAAGGGAAAAGAAAGCAATACCTTGGGTTACCTCCCAAAAAGCGCTTGATTTAAGATCGCTAGCTGGACCGTACGGTATCCCTAAACGTGATGGGAGGTATCCTCACCCCATACTTCATCTTCATTATGGGGTGAGATAAGGAAGTTTATCAAACGCTCCAACAAGTGCAAGTGCTCATCGGGGAATGAATCGTCTATGGGTGGATCGTCCTTCTCGCGTGAAGAGGAAGGTAGCCGGCTGAGGTGATCCGCAACAGAATTTTCGGATCCCTTTTGTAACACCCCAAATTCTCGGAACTTGGGGAGCTACTGGTTAGGACCTCACAATGGGTCCCGACCTTGGTTTAACAACAACTTTACTAAGATCTTACAACAAGGCACAATTGTAATTAAAACAATTTCCAAAACATAATATTTTTAATGGTAAGAAAGTACACATGTGACAGCCTTACAAACATACATAAAGATATATAACATGCATGACGTATGGAAGACTTCCCCGTCCCCATCTAATGAGTACGTGGACCCGGCTGACCATCCGTTCCGGATCTCTATGCAACTGTCTATCTCTACAGATCTACAACACGGATAAACCGTTAGCTAACAATCCAAATATAAGTAGAATGACAACAACATAAACACAAGCAGAAACAAAAATTAAACAAACATCATGTTGGCACTCAACCGTTTATTATCTATTATTTAAGTGATTCATCTTATTCAATTTACAGTTGTGGCACGAGAGCTATTAACAGTTCTCGCCTCCGTTCCTTATCCAACTGGGTGTAGGTCTAGCTGACCTCCGCCGGTAGCATCACTACAAACCGAGTATGGACTAGTCCCTAAAGAAATCCCCAGCGCTCGCAAGCTAACTGAGCAGAATGCCACCGCCCGTTACTCTTAGGCCAAGTATAGGTCGGTAAATATTTATCACAACCTATAACTCTAACATCTCAATCACACACCACTATCATCATTCATGCTCATATTTAGAAGTCAGCTAAGTAAGCCCAAAGGACTTACCTGGTATAAAGCTCGACTCTCTGTAAACCAAACTCGCTCTGTAAACTGTAGCAACTCAGTTGCCTGTCAAAGGAGATGAGTGCATTAGCACACTCCCACGTAATTAGAAGTCTAAGACTTCTAAGATAAAAGAACGTAGTAAAACATAACTATTTACAGTACTAATTTAGGGTCAAATGACTATTTTACCCTTGGTCCCGAAACTCCCAGAATTTCCAAAATTCATGTCTAAACTTCTATTTGAGACTCTAAAATCATATTCTAACTCCTAAAGTTTAGTTTGGTTACAAACTGGCATTTTTCCTATTTTCCTATTTTCCGAAAGATCGTAAAGGTCTAGCTTCGGTTTTAAATATAAAATTCGTAAAAGCTTATAAAAATTCCGAAACAATTCTCTAGATCATCTATGATGTTCCCTCTACCCTTAGGAGCAAGAATTTCTCAAAACTGTTCATCCATCATTTTTATAAAAATTTCCAAAGTTGGTTACAACACTTGAAGTTTCCTATACTTAGCAAAATCTGAGTACACTTTGAAAAATCATAACTCCTAAACCACTCACTGGATTTATCCTAAATTTTGATATGTTCTACTATAAAATCTTATCTATAATATATCCAAAATTCAAGCCCAACGGATATCAAGAGCTTATTCAAAATCATCTCACAAAACAACATCACTTGCTGTTTTCCCCAACACTCAGCACATATATAAAAACGTTAACTTTGAAACACAATAACTCTCAAACCGTAACTCCGATTCTTCCCAAATTTTAATATGATCTACAACAAGATGTCAAATATATCATATCAAAAATTCAAGCCTAACAGAGATCAAAAGCCTATTCTAAACTATCTCACAAAACAGCATCCCATGCTGTTTTTCTCAACTCAGCACATTTATAAAACTGACTTTGAAACCTCATATCTCTCAAACCATAACATGGATTCCTCTGAAATTTTAGTATGATCTACTATACTATATCAACTATAACTTGTCCGAAATTCAAGTCTAACAGAAGTCGATAACCCCTCCAAATTTATTCCACAAAACTGCATCTCAAGCAAATTTCCTCAAACTCAGCACACTAAAGAAAAACTGCATGAAGAGCCAACTTTGGACAACCATAACTCCTAAACCATAATTCGGAATACTCTAAAATTTCAGTATGTTATACTATATAATACCAACTGTAACATATCCGAAAATCAGCAACAAAGGAGAAGTCTAACTTACCCAAATCTGGACCCGAAGTTGACGGTTTGTCACTTCCGAAAACTCATAAAAACGCATCAGCTCAGCAAGCATTCTCTAGGGCTGTTGTGAACCGTTCCAAGATCCCAACGGATTTCTAATTAGCACATATAGAGAGAGGGTACAGAAGGAAGAGGGTCGAGGTCCTTACCCGACTAGACGGACTCAATAAGCTCGTGTGTAAACTGAAGAAGACGGATCGAGATCCCTATCACTTGGACGCACCAGCGGCTGGGAGGAGGCGCCCCTGCGGCCCAGACTGAACCACCTGCGGCTCTAGATACCGCACCAGCGGTTCCGGGTTTGTAGCCTCACCTGCGGCTAGGGCAAGGCGCACCAGCAGGGTCTGCTATCGTAAAGGAGTTGCGGTTGTGGGGCTGGAGGCGAAGGGATAGTCTGGTGTTGTTGTCGCCTACAGGCCATGAGGGAGACGGCTGGCGAAGCATCGGACTTGGCAGACGGCGGGTCTGCCGGAGATCCTTCGGGTGAAGGCATCGCTGGAGCAGGAGGAGAGACGGCTCGTTTGCTGCGTTCTGTCGATGAAGACGAAGGATGGCTGCTGCTGGAGGTTGCCGGCATGGTGACAACGGGGAGGTGGCTATCATCGGTTCTTGCGTCGGCTTGGCGTGGAGGAGGAGGTGGCGCCGGCTGGAGTCAACAGGGGGAAGAGGAGAGGGCTGCTAGGGTTCCGGCGCTTCTGGATAGACGTTCAGAGAATTTGCGAGAGAGGAGAGGCGTGCGAGGAGAGATGGGCGGCAAGAGAAGAGACGTGAGAGAGAGATTGAGAAACTGCATATCCAAAGTGTAACCCTAATGGGCCCGGATGGCATGTTCCTGACGGGCCCGACTGGCCTGTAATGACGGCCCAGCGGACTCGGAATTAAACCAGAAAAACTTAAAAGGAGAACGAATCGGTCGCAGTCCAGTTAACTCGGAATTAAACCAGAAATAAAATTTCTAGATGTTACATCAGTTACCCCTTAGCATAAGTTTTGTCCCGAAATAAAATTTTGGTAACATAAGGACGAAGTCTATACAAAAGAAATAAAGCGCCAGAAAAAGTCATAATTTGTCAAGTTCTTATTTGTTTCGGAAATAGTCGGAAATTTTTTTTTTTTTTTTTTTCCGGGTATTACATCAGTACCCCCTTAAAATAAGTTTCGTCCCGAAACTTAGAATAAGGAATATCCACTCAGATAATATTTTCCATAAATACATTTGAGATATCTAACTCTTCTATTAGAGAATCTTCACTCTAATGTCCTAACGTGAAAGAACCACTCAATCATCATAGTCAAGCAACGGATGGGACCACAATCACTCAAATCATATATATCATGTAAGTTACACAACACACAACCGAGTGCTAACTCGTTGATACTGGGGTAGCGGCTAACTCCGCAAAGAACTCGGGTTAACTACACCTAATGCTCTCCTTTTTCTCCATGTAGCCTCATTGGCTTCTCGTCTAAACCACTGAAACTCTACAAGGTATGATCCGGCCCATCTATGAGATCCACCTAGCTGATGACATGTCCCGGGTCCCATATGTATTCCTTTAACTGTTACACGTGAACACTCGATGTACACCCTCTAGTATGGGTAGGAGTGACGGTCGATAAATAACTTCCTAATCCTCCTTAAGATTTTAAACGATTTTCTATTTTAAACCCACTTCCATCTTTATTGATGACTCTACTGTACGGTAACTACAAAACTTTATTCCTCCGCTGGCCCACTTGCTTCTACCTTTCGGAAGATCCCGACTATAAATTCTGAAATCATGATTTAAACATATCCTGCCAGTTTACTAAGTCTCTCATGTTCTTTGTAAGACCACTCACTTGGTCTTGTCCCTAGAATATGACTCCGTCGGACCTTTCCTCCATTAATGATTTATCACCTTCTTCCCTCTGGGGTCTTAAATTTGTTATAGCTCCTCAATTTAAATCAGGGAGTCTTTCTCTGCATTTCATTGACGTCATCCAGTATGTAGATCTTTAATATATTACAGACTCAACTCAAGCTTCCTACACAGTTTCCAAGATCTTAAGTGGCATAGGACGTGTCCAGAATGATGATACTAGACACAAGATGCTCTCCCATCATCATCGTTTGATCATATCCACTTAATACATGCTAACACGTCAGCAAGATTGCACTCTTTTATCCATCACGTCTATCGGACCGATAATATTTCTCTGACTCGAAACGCAACTCGGATCCGTTCCGATATAACCTTACACGTAAACTCTACCCGAGATTATGCTTTCTCTATGCGCGATTACTAAGTTGCAAGTATACTCCTGTCGCTTCTTTCCTTATATGTCTTCTGAATCAGTCGGGTAGTTACACACTTTGAGCTTCCTAGGGTAAACTCTACACAATACTTTTATTATGTCGTTAATTCTTCTCATAATCCATCAAGAAAACTCACTCTAGACTACTCCATTAGTATAGAAGTCCAAAACCACTTGTCTAGCAACATGTAACGAAGCCGTCATTCTTCATTCGGATCCATAATAGACTAACACTCTTTTCCTATAATCTCTCTATTCCCATACAGTGTTTCCAGTCTCTCTGCGCAGCCTATCTCACGTTCTTCCCAACAAATGCATCTCACCAACTATCATCATTTTAAACTCGACGCGTCGTTTTTCTGTACCATTGAGTTTCCTGCTCTGTGGGTTAGGACCCACCACGCTTCCGCTGCGCTACTTGGATAATTCTATTGCCATCCATCAATCATAAGGACATTTTGTTTGAGTCCACGGTGATTGTCTCCGAAACTCTTTCTCCGATTACGCCATAAGTCCTTTCCGGATGTAGTGTCAAGAACCTCCATTACTTGACTTAAGGAAATAAGGAAATGATTAGAAGACAACCTCTCCCGTTCATTTTGTTGAATTCTTCTAACACGGATTTAAACTCTTTGATTCGACCGAGTTTGATCTAACCAACCAATACGAAATCTCTAACATGGTTCCCTTTATACCTTTAGTTCATCCAAGAAGGTTATCGTTGCCTATTGGAAGAAATCTTCCAAGGCATCGGTAAAGCTACCTCGTAAATCCACATTCACAAATATCTCTTCTTGGCGGCACATAACTCATCAATACCAGCAACATTTGCACATCCTCCTTGGATATTGGTTAGTCTATAATTGACTTACCTCGATATCTCTTACTCACTCTTCTCGTACCTCTACTGGCATAAAATTTCTGGTAAGCAACAACTACTCGGTGAATCCTTTTTCCCTTCTTTAGTTCATTCTATCTTCCCCACTTCCTTCCCCTTAGGGCTAACTCTCTTTCTCGAGTCCCCTAGGTCATTCTCACATGCTCCTTCCTTAGTGTTGTTTATACTATCGCTTTGTTGAACTCCATTGACTCTACTACAGGCCTCCTACTCCTTTTGATACTGACTTCGTGATTCCTCACCACTTTTTATCTCTCTGACGAGGTCAAAACTTCTCTACACTTGTGGGTTCTATCTTCGCTCTTACACTCAATTGCAGGTCTTCATTCCTTGCACCTCTTAGTCACAAGGGTTTCTGCCATAGATATCGGAAGAGAATCATTGTTCTCCCTTGTATGGAATGTTACGCACCTTCTGTCTTGACTGACATAGAACCTAATCAAAAGTGTATACTTCTTACTCCTCTAGTACTTCTAGTACAAGCCATCTGTACTAGCTGTGACATGTACCTTTTTCCTAGCCAGTAGGTAGTAAATCACTCGCACAGTTTCCTTGGTCTCAGATGGCATAAGGGGGTTATTCCTGGCATACAATTAGAATAGGGATTTTCCATGCTGGTACTAGCACGCGTATCAATTTAGCTTCACATCTGTCGTCGTTGATCTCTTGAAGAGACCTCCAGATATCTATAAAGTTCTTTCATAAGTCTATGGTTATCCTCCTTATCTACCAACCAGTTACTACTAGTTGACTCGCACGTGTTATATCTCAGTTATTACCAACTAGTCGGTAGTTGACCTTCTATAAGATCACGGACTTATTGTTCTTCTATCTCTTTTGAAGTTTGGTACACTTGATAAAATCTATCTCCTCCAGCTTCTTTGTTCATACTCCTTTAGCTCCTTCCACAGTCTGCACTTCTTTTGTTCTCTTATGAGATCACTATACTCTTCTGAGTATAGTCCTAACATTCATTTGCCGTCGATGAGTTTGTCATGTCTTCCACGATAACTTGTTAGCGTGTCTTCACAATTCTTCTTACTTTGTTCATCGTTTGTTCGTGTTTCCCTGATATGACCGTTAATGTTGGTAACTTAGATCTTTATGTGAATGAGAAGTTATTATGGACTCTCTAGTCCACCAAATTAACTTTCCCACATTCTTCCTCTTAATTGGTTTTGTTTTGATCATGATACCTTTATGGAAATTCGTTGTCACAGTTTTTGTCTTCTAGTTTCTTTGATACTTATGATGTCGAAGTTTCTTTCAAAATTCCCGTATCTTGGAGGACTCCACTTGCTTCCATGGTTACACAGTCTATTTATCGTCATTAAACTCACTCTCTATCTTTGTAACCTTTAATCTCTCACCTCTAGGTCAACACCCTATCCTCTTTGCACTCTCATGCCCATGCTTGCATATGGTGGCGTCCACCTTTGTTGCACTGTCATTTAACCCGCCAAGTGTAGTTGTACTCGACACCACTTAATTTGTATTCCGATTTTGTCCGCTTCAATTTGCGCTTCTTATCAGTCCTTACGTATATTCTTGAGTTTCATCTCTCGTCTTCCCACCACTAAATTCCTTGTATGGACTTCTATCACTTCTATCTGAGTTTATTTGATATTCTTTCTTATCTCATTATTCTCGTGGTTAAGAATCATCTATTAATCTTCACTTTATGTCAACTCGTTCTTCAAATGATTGTAGGAATCGCCAGAATGTACGTCCGGACACATTACTTTACTCCGAGGTCGGAGTCCATTATTTTCCTATAGAGATACTCTTTACGATCTACTAAAATTTTATCATAAGGCGATGATCGCATGATATTAACTCAACTAAAGTATATTTCCTATCCTTTAAGGTACTAAAAAGTTACATGCGTATAGATATACATATAACTTACATAAACATACAATACTATAAGTCCACAAACTATTTCTCATCTACTAAGCTGCAGAGATCCACGGAGAACGATGGTGGTCCGACGTACTACTAACCTAACAACCCGACTATGCACGTGTGTAAAAACAGAAATCAGTTTTGAAAATCTTAGACCCCTTTCGGGTTCTAGTTGTTTTATACATTCGGTCTTTTAGAAGATTTCAAGTGCCATTGTTGTCAACCCAGAGCTCTGATACCATGTTGTAACACCCCAAATTCTCGGAACTCGGGGAGCTACTGGTTAGGACCTCACAATGGGTCCCGACCTTGGTTTAACAACAACTTTACTAAGATCTTACAACAAGGCACAATTGTAATTAAAACAATTTCCAAAACATAATATTTTTAAAGGTATGAAAGTACACATGTGACAGCCTTACAAACATACATAAAGATATATAACATGCATGACGTATGGAAGACTTCCCCGTCCCCATCTAATGAGTACGTGGACCCGGCTGACCATCCGTTCCGGATCTCTATGCAACTGTCTATCTCTACAGATCTACAACACGGATAAACCGTTAGCTAACAATCCAAATATAAGTAGAATGACAACAACACAAACACAAGCAGAAACAAAAATTAAACAAACATCATGCTGGCACTCAACCGTTTATTATCTATTATTTAAGTGATTCATCTTATTCAATTTACAGTTGTGGCACGAGAGCTATTAACAGTTCTCGCCTCCGTTCTTTATCCAACTGGGTGTAGGTCTAGCTGACCTCCGCCGGTAGCATCACTACAAACCGAGTATGGACTAGTCCCTAAAGAAACCCCCAACGCTCGCAAGCTAACTGAGCAGAATGCCACCGCCCGTTACTCTTAGGCCAAGTATAGGTCGGTAAATATTTATCACAACCTATAACTCTAACATCTCAATCACACACCACTATCATCATTCATGCTCATATTTAGAAGTCAGCTAAGTAAGCCCAAAGGACTTACCTGGTATAAAGCTCGACTCTCTGTAAACCAAACTCGCTCTGTAAACTGTAGCAACTCAGTTGCCTGTCAAAGGAGATGAGTGCATTAGCACACTCCCACGTAATTAGAAGTCTAAGACTTCTAAGATAAAAGAACGTAGTAAAACATAACTAGTTACAGTACTAATTTAGGGTCAAATGACTATTTTACCCTTGGTCTCGAAACTCCCAGAATTTCCAAAATTCATGTCTAAACTTCTATTTGAGACTCTAAAATCATATTCTAACTCCTAAAGTTTAGTTTGGTTACAAACTGGCATTTTTCCTATTTTCCTATTTTCCGAAAGATCGTAAAGGTCTAGCTTCGGTTTTAAATATAAAATTCGTAAAAGCTTATAAAAATTCCGAAACAATTCTCTAGATCATCTATGATGTTCCCTCTACCCTTAGGAGCAAGAATTTCTCAAAACTGTTCATCCATCATTTTTATAAAAATTTCCAAAGTTGGTTACAACACTTGAAGTTTCCTATACTTAGCAAAATCTGAGTACACTTTGAAAAATCATAACTCCTAAACCACTCACTGGATTTATCCTAAATTTTGATATGTTCTACTATAAAATCTTATCTATAATATATCCAAAATTCAAGCCCAACGGATATCAAGAGCTTATTCAAAATCATCTCACAAAACAGCATCACTTGCTGTTTTCCCCAACACTCAGCACATATATAAAAACGTTAACTTTGAAACACAATAACTCTCAAACCGTAACTACGATTCTTCCCAAATTTTAATATGATCTACAACAAGATGTCAAATATATCATATCAAAAATTCAAGCCTAGCAGAGATCAAAAGCCTATTCTAAACTATCTCACAAAACAGCATCCCATGCTGTTTTTCTCAACTCAGCACATTTATAAAACTGACTTTGAAACCTCATATCTCTCAAACCATAACATGGATTCCTCGGAAATTTTAGTATGATCTACTATACTATATCAACTATAACTTGTCCGAAATTCAAGTCTAACAGAAGTCGATAACCCCTCCAAATTTATTCCACAAAACTGCATCTCAAGCAAATTTCCTCAAACTCAGCACACTAAAGAAAAACTGCATGAAGAGCCAACTTTGGACAACCATAACTCCTAAACCATAATTCGGAATACTCTAAAATTTCAGTATGTTATACTATATAATACCAACTGTAACATATCCGAAAATCAGCAACAAAGGAGAAGTCTAACTTACCCAAATCTGGACCCGAAGTTGACGGTTTGTCACTTCCGAAAACTCATAAAAACGCATCAGCTCAGCAAGCATTCTCTAGGGCTGTTGTGAACCGTTCCAAGATCCCAACGGAATTCTAATTAGCACATATAGAGAGAGGGTACAGAAGGAAGAGGGTCGAGGTCCTTACCCGACTAGACGGACTCAATAAGCTCGTGTGTAGACTGAAGAAGACGGATCGAGATCCCTATCACTTGGACGCACCAGCGGCTGGGAGGAGGCGCCCCTGCGGCCCAGACTGAACCACCTGCGGCTCTAGATACCGCACCAGCGGTTCCGGGTTTGTAGCCTCACCTGCGGCTAGGGCAAGGCGCACCAGCAGGGTCTGCTATCGTAAAGGAGTTGCGGTTGTGGGGCTGGAGGCGAAGGGATAGTCCGGTGCTGTTGTCGCCTACAGGCCACGAGGGAGACGGCTGGCGAAGCATCGGACTTGGCAGACGGCGGGTCTGCCGGAGATCCTTCGGGTGAAGGCATCGCTGGAGCAGGAGGAGAGACGGCTCGTTTGCTGCGTTCTGTCGATGAAGACGAAGGATGGCTGCTGCTGGAGGTTGCCGGCATGGTGACAACGGGGAGGTGGCTATCATCGGTTCTTGCGTCGGCTTGGCGTGGAGGAGGAGGTGGCGCCGGCTGGAGTCAACAGGGGGAAGAGGAGAGGGCTGCTAGGGTTCCGGCGCTTCTGGATAGACGTTCAGAGAATTTGCGAGAGAGGAGAGGCGTGCGAGGAGAGATGGGCGGCAAGAGAAGAGACGTGAGAGAGAGATTGAGAAACTGCATATCCAAAGTGTAACCCTAATGGGCCCGGATGGCATGTTCCTGACGGGCCCGACTGGCCTGTAATGACGGCCCAGCGGACTCGGAATTAAACCAGAAAAACTTAAAAGGAGAACGAATCGGTCGCAGTCCAGTTAACTCGGAATTAAACCAGAAATAAAATTTCTAGATGTTACATCAGTTACCCCTTAGCATAAGTTTTGTCCCGAAATAAAATTTTGGTAACATAAGGACGAAGTCTATACAAAAGAAATAAAGCGCCAGAAAAAGTCATAATTTGTCAAGTTCTTATTTGTTTCGGAAATAGTCGGAACGACAATATAATCATATAACCAGAAAAACCGACTGGCCTGTAATGACGGCCCAGCGGACTCGGAATAAACCAGAAAAACCTACGAATACAACGAAACTTGGTGTAGACCTCGATTCCCGTAAAGGTAGATGAAACGACAATATAATCATATAATATACATCCAAACATGCAGATTATTTAAGATAAAACGTCTAAACAGGTCCCAAAATATAGACTATAATTCATTCTATCAAAATACCCCATACTTAGCCCTTGCTTGTCCCCAAGCAAGTTCCAAATCTGAAAATATAAGATAGAATGGATTATAAATCATAAAGATCAATGAAAAGTATTTCAAAGCATTTTTGTGGTGTGTTTAAATCGTAGATCACTCTAAGAGAATGCTTCATAGGATTTAAAATCAAAATATGCTCAAAACATTTTATAAATATGAGAAAATTGTTCATCTTTGCATAAAATTATAGAATGTATAATAAATCATAATTATCAAAATTAATCATGTATAATCCAGTTTAAACCACTAAGTCAATCAACAAGCTCGAGGTCTCAAGGGCTTTTCAAGAGAAGGTCAAGAAACGTGTGAGGGTGGGATGTATATAGGTAATGTGGTGCTAGAATCCGGGAAAAGGATCTTTACTTCACTTCCTTTGAACTTCAACATCTTCCACCAATAAGCTTTGCTTATTTACTTTTTACTTTACTTTATGGGATGCATGGACAGAGGTGCACAATAACCGAAGCCTAGGAGATTAGCAATCATCAATTTCTCGAGATGCCTCAAACCCTTGATGCACATACCATGACCCGTTAGGAATATCGCTCAATCCGACTTTGGCAAGACACAAACACCCGGATATGTGAATGGTGCCGAGTTACTCATCAACATGATTGACTTCCCCAAACCTATTTGTTTCTTTCTAACTTTCAGCCAACATCTCAACTTTTCTTTCACTTGCTTTTCACTTGCTTGCTTCCAAATTCACGGATAGGTAAAGGGATGCAAATATGTATATGAGGGGCTAAGCATGATCAAGAAGATGAAGAGAAGAGAATGAATTGCCTTAATCATCCCAGGAAGAGAGTGAGAGAACTTATGATGTGATGATAACCTTCAAATTCAACATAATTTGGATAAAAACAAAGTATTAAACATGCCACAAATTTCAAACAAAGCATTTAGCAACTTAAACATATCATAAAACCTTTCAAACATATAAAGATTTCGAAACCAGTCAGTAAACAAAAATCATCACTGAGGTCATATCCAGAAAAGAAGCACAAAAAATCGTTTCGAAAACTCTCTCAGTTAAACCACCTCGGTCGAGATGATCTAAGCAACCGAGGTACTACACCTCGTCTGATCAGAGTCACTTCGGTCGAGGTCAAAATTTTTTTTTCTAAACCATTTTTTGAAGTTTTCCTCAATCAAATAACCTGTATGCATGCATGTATTCTCAGATAAACACATAGAGCAAAATAAAACAGTAGATATCCATGAGTCAAGTCATACATCCACATAAGTCGAATAAATACATACCCACATACCCCATACTTGGGACACATTGTCTCAATGGGTCAAATAAGTCTAAGAAAACAGAATACTTCTCGAATAAAGCTGAGCTGCATAATAAATAAATAAAGAAACCCTCCAAGCTCTCAATCTCGATCCGGCGGTGGCACGTACGGGTACCGAGATGGGTCAAATGGATAGCCCATGATATGCTGAAACTGAATCTCAGCCATCACGTGCTGGTAATGCTGTCTCTCCTGCATCTCTCTAATGTCTAAGGACATGGCAGCGTAGGAATCTATCATCTGATCCGTCAGATCATCGATCCGATGGTGAGCAACTAGATCCCTCTGTCTGCGTACCCTACGCCTAGCGGGACGTGCTCGGTGGGCAAGTAGGTGACGGAGCTAACAAACTCCAGGGTCGGCTCAAGGTAGGCCGGAGCTCAGATCTCAGTGAAATGCTCCAGTCCCACCATAGAGATCATCCGCCTCAAATCACCATCAACGTAGAGGCAGTCGAAAGTGGAGATGTCCAAAAAACGTGGTGCGACCACTGGACGGGCCGCTATGCGGTCATAGTCGACCTGGTGACGCTCGTGAATCACCGGTCTAGAACGGCGTGAAGAGGAAGAAGGAGAAGGAGAAGATTTGTCTCTCAACACAAGCTGCCTGTCAGAACTCATCTTTTCTTGTTACTGTCAGACCACCTCGGTCTCTCTGAAAACTCTCTGGAACACCTTGGCCGAGGCACAGGCCGACGAGGCGTAGCATAGTTCGATCGCAACTCTCAAAAATCCAGTTCTTTTCCCCCAATATCACTACCAAAGGTTCCTATGGGGTACTTAATCCTTTTTCAGCACAATGCAGGGGCAACCAAAGCCCAAATCGAAAGAACTCAGTGGAAAAGAGGAGGTTAGGGTTTTCTCGAATTTTACCCAGATTTGGCCGATTTCGTTCATTTTTGCTGCCGATTGACGGTTGCAAATCGATCCTCTACCCTTTCCTTGCAGTTTGGAAGCGAGAATCGTCAAAAACGGGCGAAAATTAGCGAACAAGGTGAAAGGGGGTGTTTCGGTCGAGAGGGAAGTAGAGGGAGGAGAGAGAAATCTCATCCCCCTTTTATACCCTTTTCTAGAATTGCTGTCACCTCGGTCGAGATGGTCTCGACTGGACCGAGGTGGTACGGGCCGAGGTGGATCTTCAGTAACCCTAGTCGCCTCGGTTGGTCAAGAATCATCTCGGTCGAGGTGCTGTGACAGCAACCGAGATGTGTCTCAGTCAAACCCTGTCTTCTCAAATTCTCGAACTTCTGCCCTTTCAGTTTTGCTCCTGGGATGTATTCCTTCCTTAGATGTCACCTGTTTTCTATCCAGGATGCCAAAAACAAAGCAAAGCAAAAGCAAACTATCTAAAGCTAGACTAGAAAAAGGGAAAAGAAAGCAATACCTTGGGTTGTCTCCCAAGAAGCGCTTGATTTAAGGTCGCTAGCTGGACCGTACGGCATCCCTAAACGTGATGGGAGGTATCCTCACCCCATACTTCATCTTCATCATTGGGTGAGATAAGGAAGTCTATCAAACGCTCCAATAAGTGCAAGTGCTCATCGGGGAATGAATCGTCTATGGGTGGATCTTCCTTCTCGCGTGAAGAGGAAGGTAGCCGGCTGAGGTGATCCGCAACAGAATTTTCGGATCCCTTCTTATCGCGGATCTTTAAGTCAAACTCTTGAAGCAAGAGAATCCATCGAATAAGACGTGGCTTGGCATCCTTCTTGACAAGCAAGTAACGAATAGCTGCATGGTCGGTGTAGACAATGACTTTCGCCCCTACTAAGTAAGAACGAAACTTCTCGAAAGCATATACAACCGCCAATAGCTCCTTTTCGGTGGTGGCGTAGTTACGTTGGGCTTCATCTAGCGTCTTGCTAGCGTAGTAAATGGCGGTGGTCCGCCCTTCCTTCTTTTGTCCAAGCACCGCTCCTACCGCCACATCACTCGCATCGCACATGATCTCAAAGGGCAAGGACCTATCCGGAGGCTGGATAATGGGAGCGGAGATCAACGCTTCCTTAATCCTGTAAAATGCATCAAGACACTCCCGCGAAAACTCAAAAACAACATCTTTATTCAAGAGGTTAGTTAGTGGTTTAGAAATCTTCGAGAAGTCCTTGATGAATCGCACATCCCTAAACGTGATGAGAGGTTAGTTAGCGCGATCGACCTCAATACCTCGATTAGAAACGAGGTGTCCTAACACGATGCCTTCATTAACCATAAAGTGACACTTCTCCCAATTCAAGACGAGATTAGTGTCTTCACATCTTTGTAGCACTAGAGAAAGGTTAGATATGCAATCATCAAAAGAGGAACCATATACTGAAAAATCATCCATAAATACCTCCATGATCTCCTCTATATACTCGGAAAAGATAGCCATCATGCATCGCTGGAAGGTAGCGGGTGCATTGCATAATCCAAATGGCATCCTCCTATAAGCGAATGCCGCCCATGGTCAAGTGAAAGTGGTCTTCTCTTGATCATCTGGATGGATAGGAATTTGGAAGAAGCCACTATAGCCATATAAATAGCAAAAATGTGAATGCTGGGCCAACCGTTCGAGCATTTGATCGATGAAGGGAAGTGGAAAATGATCCTTCCGAGTGGCCACGTTCAGCTTCCTATAGTCGATGCACACCCTCCAGCCCGTGACGGTCCTAGTTGGGATTAACTCGTTGTTCTTATTCGTCACAACGGTCATCCCTTCTTTCTTCGGAACTACATGTACTGGGCTCAACCACTTGTTGTCCGAGATAGGAAATATGATACCTGCATCCAACAACTTAAGAATTTCTTTCTTCACAACCTCTTTCATGATCGGATTTAACCGTCTTTGAGGTTCCCGTGAAGTCTTATGATCATCCTCCATTAGTATTCTATGCATGAAAAAAAAGGCTTAATTCCAATAAGATCATCAATAGTATAACCCAAAGCCTTTTGATGCTTCCTCAGGACATGCATTAGTTTAGACAATTCAGATTCGGAGAGGGAAGCACTAACGATGACGGCATAAGTAGAATCCGGTCCAAGAAAAACATACCTCATGTGACTAGGGAGTTGTTTAAGCTCCTGCACTGGGGTGCTTTTTGAGAGAGTTCCTTGCTTCCTCCTTCCAGTGGAAAAGATCGAAGAACTGGACTTTCAGAACTCTCAATTGACCTCATCTCGCTTTCGACCTCGGTCGAGGTACAGAGAGGTTGACCGAGATGTTCTTCAGCCACCTCGCTTGGTCCAAAAAGTGCCTCGGTCGAGGTACTGCAACTGGGACCGAAACTGGAGATCTTTTTCTCCTGGATTAGTTTTTCAAATTTAGCTCCTGGATCTTCTTCTAGCGCCTTTAAGCTCCGTATATTTGCATCACAAGAAGCATCTATACCGTCCTCCATTAAGCTAAAGCTAAGTACTCTCTCAAGTGGATCATTAATAAGGATAGAGCTCACCAATTCTCTTGATTCTTCTTCATCATATATGTTGAAGATATCATCTCCTAGCTGCTCTCCCTTCATTGCCGCGAGTAATGCAAACTCAACTTGATCACCGCCAATGTTGAATTGCAACTTGGCGTTCTTATAATCCACATTGCAACCCGAAGTTGCTAGAAATGGTCTCTAGAGAATGATAGGAATGGGATAATCTGCGGGAATGTCAAGTACAACAAAGTCTATAGGTAAATAGAAGTTACCTAACTTGACCGGAACGTCTTCCAAAATGCCCACGGGATGGGTAATGGAGCGATCCGCCATGTATAACCGTATCTTCACCGGCTTGGCCTCTCCAAGTCCGATCCTCACACATAGCTCTAGCGGAATGGTGCTCACGCTGGCTCCTAGATCACACAATGCCTCACAAGTGACATCCCCAACTTGAATGGGGATGCAAATTGAGCCGGGATCTCTCAATTTGGGTGGCATTTTCTCCTTCATGATTTGAGTAAGCTCCGAGGATTTAGATGTTATCCTTACTTCACCAAAGTCTTCCAACTTCCTCTTCCTTGATAGAATTTCTTTTAAGAACTTCCCATAGGCGGGCATCCATAGAATAGCATCAAGGAAAGGGATGTTAATATGTAGTTTATTCATCAAGTCAAGGAACTTACTAAAATGCTTGTCTAGATGTGCTCTGACCCTTGACTGGGGGAATGGAAGTGGTGGTTTATATGCAGGAGGTGGAACATAAACTTCAGTTTTGTCCGACTCTCTCTATGGCTCAACCTCGGTTGGCACCTCGGCCGAAGTGTTCTTCGACTGTATCTGGGCCGAGGTGGTCTTCGTCTGTACTGGCATCGGTCGATGCACTGGATTTGCAGTTTTCAATCCACTCCTCATCGTTATTGCCATGATTTATCCCTTAGGGTTGCTTTTCGTCCTTGTTGGAAGCTTCCCTGGATCCCTTGGCGCTTCATTCGCCTTATCAAAGAATTGTTGCTCTAAGGCTTTTTGTGCCTTCGAAAATGAAGTCATGGATGTCTCCATAGCACTGAGCTTGATCAAGATAGCCTCTAGTACCGCATCTTTCTTTTCCGGCTGGGATGAGCTTGATCCCGGCTCCTGGCTCTTTAATGGAGTAGAAGAAGAAGAAGAAGAAGAGAGGAAAGGATTAGAGGAGTTGTTTGAATTGGAGTTAGAGTAAGGGTTACCCGAATTTTGATTGTTTGCCCTCCAATTGTTGCTGTTGGATCCTCTATTGTTGTTGTTGTTGTTGTTGTTGTTGTTCCGGTACCCATTGTTCCTTGAATTTAGATATCCTTCCTCCTCTTTCTTTGTTTGAGCAACCAAAAGTTCCTTCAATTGCTTCACATTATTCTTCAAAGAGATGAGTTGATTGTTTGATGGATCCTCTTGAAAATTGACTTTTTTAACTCCACCTTCAGCTCCTTGGTGGGAGTATTTCTCCATATGCAAAGCTTGCTTCTCTATGAACTCCCAAGCGTCGTCAATTGGCATGTCCATGAATCTACCGGCGGATAGTAGTTGAAGGTTGAACTGGGTGTTTCCGTCCAGTCCCTTGAAGTATATCTCCAACAACTCTATCTTTGGAATCCCATGATGTGGGCAATCAAAAAGGATGTCTTTAAACCTCTCCCATAACTTGGACAAGCTCTCCTTGTCCTTCATGATGAATGCATTGATCTTCCCTCTCATTTCAGCGGTCTTATAGGGGTGAAAGAATTCAGTCAAGAACTCCGTCATGATTTGAATGGACCTTGCCCTTTGAGATCATGTGCGATGCTGGGATTAAGGAAGCGTTGATCTCTGCTCCCATTATCCAGCCTCCGGAATGGACCTTGCCCTTTGAGATCATGTGCAATGTGAGTGATGTGGCGGTAGGAGCGGTGCTTGGACAAAAGAAGGAAGGACCACCGCCATTTACTACACTAGCAAGACGCTAGATGAAGCCCAGCGTAACTACGCCACCACCGAAAAGGAGCTATTGGCGGTTGTATATGCTTTCGAGAAGTTTCGTTCTTACTTAGTAGGGGCGAAAGTCATTGTCTACACCGACCATGCAGCTATTCGTTACTTGCTTGCCAAGAAGGATGCCAAGCCACGTCTTATTCGATGGATTCTCTTGCTTCAAGAGTTTGACTTAAAGATCCGCGATAAGAAGGGATCCGAAAATTCTATTGCGGATCACCTCAGCCGGCTACCTTCCTCTTCACGCGAGAAGGACGATCCACCCATAGACGATTCATTCCCCGATGAGCACTTGCACTTGTTGGAGCGTTTGATAGACTTCCTTATCTAACCCCATGATGAAGATGAAGTATGGGGTTAGGATACCTCCCATCACGTTTAGGGATGCCGTACGGTCCAGCTAGCTATATTAAATCAAGCGCTTCTTGGGAGGCAACCCAAGATATTGCTTTCTTTTCCCTTTTTTCTAGTCTAGCTTTAGATAGTTTGCTTTGCTTTGTTTTGTTTTTGGCGTCCTGGACAGAAAACAGGTGACATCTAAGGAAGGAATACAACCAGGAGCAAAACTGGAAGGACAAAAGTTCGAGAATTTGAGAAGACAGAGTTTGACTGAGACACATCTCGGTTGCTGTCACAACACCTCGACCGAGATGATTCTTGACCAACCGAGGAGACAGGGGTTACTGAAGATCCACATCGGCCCGTACCACCTCGGTCCAGTCAAGACCATCTCGACCGAGGTGACATCAGTTCCAGAAAAGGGTATAAAAGGGGGCTGAGATTTCTCTCTCCTCCCTCTACTTCCCTCTCGACCAAAACACCCCCTTTCACCTCGTTCGCTAATTTTCGCCCGTTTTCGACGATTCTCGCTTCCAAACTGCAAGGAAAGGGTAGAGGATCGATTTGCAACCGTCAATCTGCAGCAAAAACGCACGAAATCGGCCAAATTTGGGTAAAATTCGCGAAAACCCTAACCTCCTCTTCTCCACTGATATCTTTCAATTTGGGCTTTGGTTGCCCCTGCATTGTGCTGAAAAAGGATTAAGTACCCCATAGGAACCTTTGGTAGTGATATTGGGGGAAAAGAACTGGATTTTTTAGAGTTGCGATCGAAATGCGCTTCGCCTCGGTCCAGTCGGCCTGTGCTTCGGCCGAGGTGTTCTACAGAGTTGTTAGAGATACCGAGGTGGTCTGACAGTAACAAGAAAAGATGAGTTCTGACAGGCAGCTTGTGTTGAGAGACAGATCTTCTCCTTCTCCTTCTTCCTCTTCACGCCGTTCTAGACCGGTGATTCACGAGCGTCACCAGGTCGACTATGACCGCATAGCGGCCCGTCCAGTGGTCGCACCACGTTTTTTGGACATCTCCGCTTTCGACTGCCTCTACGTTGATGGTGATCAGAGGCGGATGATCTCTATGGTGGGACTGGAGCAGTTCACTAAGATCCGAGCTCCGGCCTACCTTGAGCCGACCCTAGAGTTTGTCACGTCCGTCACCTACTTGCCTACCGAGCGCGTCCCGCTAGGCGTACGATACGCAGACAGAGGGATCCAGTTGCTCACCAGCACGTGATGGCTGAGATTCAAATGATAGATTCCTACGCTGCCATGTCCTTAGACATTAGAGAGATGCAGGAGAGACAGCATTACCAGCACGTGATAGCTGAGATTCAGTTTCAGCATATCATAGGCTATCCATTTGAGCCATCTCAATACCCGTACGTGCCACCGCCGGATCGAGATTGAGAGGTTGGAGGGTTTCTTTATTTATTTATTATGCAGCTCAGCTTTATTCGAGAAGTATTCTGTTTTCTTAGACTTATTTGACCCATTGGGACAATGTGTCCCAAGTATGGGGTATGTGGGTATGTATTTATTCGACTTATGTGGATGTATGACTTGACTCATGGATATCTACTGTTTTATTTTGCTCTATGTGTTTATCTGAGAATACATGCATGCATACATGTTATTTGATTGAGGAAAACTTCAAAAAATGGTTTAGAAAAATTTTTTTTGACCTCGACAGAAGTGACTCTGATCAGACGAGGTGCAGTACCTCGGTTGCTTAGATCATCTCGACCGAGGGTGTTTAACTGAGAGAGTTTTCAAAACGATTTTTTGTGCTTCTTTTCTGGATATGACCTCAGTGATGATTTTTGTTTGCTGACTGGTTTCGAAATCTTTATATGTTTGAAAGGTTTTATGATATGTTTAAGTTGCTAAATGCTTTGTTTGAAATTTGTGGCATGTTTAATACTTTGTTTTTATCCAAATTATATTGAATTTGAAGGTTGACATCACATCATAAGTTCTCTCACTCTCTTCCTGGGATGATTAAGGCAATTCATTCTCTTCTCTTCATCTTCTTGATCATGCTTAGCCCCTCATATACATATTTGCATCCCTTTACCTATCCGTGAATTTGGAAGCAAGCAAGTGAAAAGCAAGTGAAAGAAAAGTTGAGATGTTGGCTGAAAGTTAGAAAGAAACAAATAGGTTTGGGGAAGTCAATCATGTTGATGAGTAACTCGGCACCATTCACATATCCGGGTGTTTGTGTCTTGCCAAAGTCGGATTGAGCGATATTCCTAACGGGTCATGGTATGTGCATCAAGGGTTTGAGGCATCTCGAGAAATTGATGATTGCTAATCTCCTAGGCTTCGGTTATTGTGCACCTCTGTCCATGCATCCCAAAAAGTAAAGTAAAAAGTAAATAAGCAAAGCTTATTGGTGGAAGATGTTGAAGTTCAAAGGAAGTGAAGTAAAGATCCTTTTCCCGGATTCTAGCACCACATTACCTATATACATCCCACCCTCACACGTTTCTTGACCTTCTCTTGAAAAGCCCTTGAGACCTCGAGCTTGTTGATTGACTTAGTGGTTTAAACTAGATTATACATGATTAATTTTGATAATTATGATTTATTATACATTCTATAATTTTATGCAAAGATGAACAATTTTCTCATATTTATAAAATATTTTGAGCATATTTTGATTTTAAATCCCATGAAGCATTCTCTTAGAGTGATCTACGATTTAAACACACCACAAAAATGCTTTGAAATACTTTTCATTGATCTTTATGATTTATAATCCATTCTATCTTATATTTTCAGATTTGGAACTTGCTTGGGGACAAGCAAGGGCTAAGTATGGGGTATTTTGATAGAATGAATAATAGTCTATATTTTGGGACCTGTTTATACGTTTTATCTTCAATAATCTGCATGTTTGGATGTATATTATATGATTATATTGTCGTTTCATCTACCTTTGCGGGAATCAAGGTCTACACCAAGTTTCGTTGTAATAGTAGGTAAAATGGCACGTTTAGGACTAAAATGGAGCTAAATGAGCTAAGGAGTCATTGGAGCTACATTCAGGAGCTTAAGGAAGAATCCAGGAAGCATGGAAATGGATTAGAGATTCACTTTGGACCAGATTTGAGAGATTTCACATTCAGTTGAGTCACCTCGGTCAGCTACAGTACCATCTCGACCGAGGTGATCCAGAGGAGCGTCCCGACCGAGGCGGACACCTTGGACGCGGCGGGATATATTTTATTCTTGGCTGAGATCTTTTAAATTTGGAAAGAGGATCTTATATTTTTAGGCTGTATTTCTGGAAGGAAGAAGATAATCTAGCTAATATATTTTACCTATTTTATGGGAAAATGTCTTTCTAAGATCTTTTATCTTTGGGAGGCAATTTTCCTATAAAAAGGGTTGAATTTCCCACAAATTGAAGGCCCCACTACGGTGTTTAGACATCCGCATACAGCCCGCTACAGCTGGAAGATTGAAGAACCTTTTCGAAGGTTGAAGGGAGATTGAAGGAAGGAAGTTGATAGCTTTTATATCTTTTGTGAAGGGTTTTGTAAGATTTCCTTAGATTCCCTTCTTTGTTGATTGTCTTGTTGGATTGTGATCCAAGGAACGCTTGTTTGATTGATAATTGATTCAGTTATTGAAGCCTTTTTCTTAAGGTTTTTGTGTTCAATCATTCACTTTCTTCCCATATACTTGATTATTGCTTTCATGATGATGAGTGGCTAATTTCTTTGTGTGATTCTAGGGTGATTGGCTGAAGGTTGTGGGAAAAACAATGATAGAATAATTTTAAATTCCAGTAGGACCCTGAAAGCTCGAGTCTATATCCTTAACCCTAAAGCATCTCGCTCAGTCGATGAACATCTCGACCGGGGTGGAATTCGTTTGACCGAGGTAACTTATCTGATCCGAAACAGAGAGTTAAGTGTTAGAGTTTGCCAAATCCTATTCTTATTACACCTTTCCTGGTTCAATGCAAGCTTAGGATGAGACTTACCCGGTAATTCCTTTGTTTGTTTACCCATGATAATAAGTGTAGGTAATAAAGGTTATCCTTTATTGGGGTTTGAGTGTGCTTTCATTCCATCTTTGTGAGTTAGCCTGAGACTTACCCGGTAAAGGTTGATTCTATTCCCTTAGGTGGTGTGTTAGTTTGAGGTTATAGTTCTTTTCCTTAATTCCTTGAGACTTATCCGGTAATAGGAGTTACGGTTTGGGATTAGTGAGTAGTGAGATTTACCCGGTGATCTATTCCACTTTAGTAACACCTTCCCTATGCAAAAATCTCAGCTTTGTCCCCTTATCTTTAGATCTTGAGTTGGAACCACAACTAGATGCTTTAATCCCTAGAATTGCATATTCCTTTAATTAATTTTTTTATCACCTTTGATTGCTTTAATCGCTTTTGTGGTTATTACTTACATAGCCTACCTATACTTGTTTAGGTTTCACCTAAGTCCTTGAGATCGACACCCCGGAATTTCTTGCTTTTACTACGATTGACCCGTACACTACGGGTTCGCATCCTTGTTTTAAGCATACATCTTGGGTTATAAATTTAAAGCTTGCACACATCATTTGGAGCGAACAAGTTTTTGGCGCCGTTGCCGGGGACTTGGTCTAGACTGAGCCGGTTGCGGTTGGCTTTCGGGGCGTTTGCCCCTGTTTCTACTAACCACTCTACTTGAGTGATTTTCGCAGGTTCTTTTTCTTAGGTTTATGCGAAGAACCCGCGTTAGGAAGGAAATCGTTCCTTACGATCCCGAACCAGAAAAGACATACAAAAGACGCTTGAAAGAAGCTAAGATAGCCAATGAAGAGAATCGTGATCTTGAGGCCGAATTGAAGGAGGCATTGGAACAACTACGCCTCAGCAAAGAAGAATTGCGACTGGAAAAGGAAGAGACTCGCACAAGGACGGAAGCGATCGAAGCAGATATGACAGCTTTACGAGACCAGTATCTACCTCGACCAGATCCAGCTACTCGTCCGAGGCCAGATCCCGTTCTAGACCCTCGACCGAGGCAGAACCCAGTACCTGCTGCCCCGGCCGAGATACTTCCACCTCGGATACCAGTCCGAGATGCTCTTTTTGCAGGAATTCCACAGACCCTAGGGCAAAGGATGGACCCTAATCAACAACTGAGGCGTCCAGGAGTTAACCTAGGAGATCCAGCGGACCATGATTATGAACTTCGACCGCAAGTTCTTTCCATGATTCGCCAATGCCAGTTTGGAGGGCTAGAGAGGGAATCTCCGCATCAACATCTACAAAACTATGAGATCTTGATGGAGACCTTGAGACCTTCAAGAATAGAAAATAACAATTACAAGCTAAGGCCTTTCTACTTCTCTTTGAAAGATAGAGCGCTTACTTGGTATCAATCTCTTCCTCCAGGAAAAATCAATACTTGGGAGGAGATGACGACGGAGTTCTTGACTAAATTCTTTCACCCCTCTAGGACCGCTGAAATGAGAGGGAAGATCAATGCATTCATCATGAAGGACAAGGAGAGCTTGTCCAAGTCATGGGAGAGGTTTAAAGACATCCTTTTAGATTGCCCACATCATGGGATTCCAAATATAGAGTTGTTGGAGATATACTTCAAGGGACTAGACGGAAACACCCAGTTCAACCTTCAACTACTATCCGCCGGTACATTCATGGACATGCCGATTGACGACACTTGGGAGTTCATAGAGAAGCAAGCTTTGAATATGGAGAAATACTCCCACCAAGAAGCTGAAGGTGGAGTTAAAAAAGTCAACTTTCAAGAGGATCCATCAAACAATCAACTCATCTCTTTGAAGAATGATGTGAAGCAATTGAAGGAACTTTTGGTTGCTCAAACCAAGAAAGAGGAGGAAGGATATCAAAATTCAAGGAACAATGGGTACCGGAACAACAACAACGGTTCCCGGAATAACAACAACAACAATAGAGGATCCAACAGAAAAAATTGGAGGGCAAACAACCAAAATTCGGGTAACCCTTACTCTAACTCCAATTCAAACAACTCCTCTAATCCTTTTCTCTCTTCTTCTTCTTCTTCTTCTTCTTCTACTCCATTAAAGAGCCAGGAGCCTGGATCAAGCTCATCTCATCCGGAAAAGAAATGGTGCTGGAGGCTATCTTGATCAAGCTCAGTGCTATGGAGACATCCATGACTTCATTTTCGAAGGAACAAAAAGCCTTAGAGCAACAATTCTTTGATAAGGCAAATGAAGCGCCAAGGGATCCAGGGAAGCTTCCAACAAGGATGGAAAGCAACCCTAAGGGGCTGATCATGGCAATAACGACGAGGAGTTGACTGAAAACTGCAAATCCAGTGCATCGACCGATGCCAGTACAGACGAAGACCACCTCGGCCCGGATACAGTCGAAGAACACTTCGGCCGAGGTGCCAACCGAGGTTGAGCAACAGAGAGAGTCAGACAAAACTGAAGTTTATGTTCTACCTCCTGCATATAAACCACCACTTCCATTCCCCCAGTCAAGGGCAAGAGCACATCTAGACAAGCATTTTGGTAAGTTCCTTGACTTGATGTATAAACTACATATTAACATCCCTTTCCTTGATGTTATTCTAGGGATCCCCGCCTATGGGAAGTTCTTAAAAGAAATTCTATCAAGAAAGAGGAAGTTGGAAGACTTTGGTGAAGTAAGGATGACATCTAAATCCTCAGCGCTTATTCAAATCATGAAGGAGAAGATGCCACCCAAATTGAGAGATCCCGGCTCATTTTGCATCCCCATTCAAGTTGGGGATGTCACTTGTGAGGCATTGTGTGATCTAGGAGCCAACGTGACCATCATTCCGCTGGAGCTATGTGTGAGGATGGGACTTGGGGAGCCCAAGCCGGTGAAGATACGGTTGTACATGGCAGATCGCTCCATTACCCATCCCATGGGCATTTTGCAAGACGTTCCGGTCAAGTTAGGTAACTTCTATTTACCTATAGACTTTGTTGTACTTGACATTCCCGCAGATTATCCCATTCCTATCATTCTCTGGAGACCATTTCTAGCAACTTCGGGTTGCAATGTGGATTATAAGAACGCCAAGTTGCAATTCAATATTGGCGGTGATCAAGTTGAGTTTGCATTACTCGCGGCAATGAAGGGAGAGCAGCTAGGAGATGATATCTTCAACATATATGATGAAGAAGAATCAAGAGAATTGGTGAGCTCTATCCTTATTAATGATCCACTTGAGAGAGTACTTAGCTTTAGCTTAATGGAGGACGGTATAGATGCTTCTTGTGATGCAAATATACGGAGCTTAAAGGCGCTAGAAGAAGATCCAGGAGCTAAATTTGAAAAACTAATCCAGGAGAAAAAGATCTCCAGTTTCGGTCCCAGTTGCAGTACCTCGACCGAGGCACTTTCTGGACCAAGCGAGGTGGCTGAAGAACATCTTGGTCAACCTCTCAGTACCTCGACCGAGATCGAAAGCGAGATGAGGTCAACTGAGACTTCTGAAAGTCCGGTTCTTCGATCTACTCCACTGGAAGGAGGAAGCAAGGAACTCCCTAAGAAAGCACCCCCAGTTGTGGAGCTTAAACAACTCCCTAGTCACTTGAGGTATGTTTTTCTTGGACCGGATTCTACTTATCCCGTCATCGTTAGTGCTTCCCTCTCCGAATCTGAATTTTCTAAACTAATGCATGTCCTTAGGAAGCATCAAAAGGCTTTGGGTTATACTATTGATGATCTTATTGGCATTAAGCCTTTTTTTTCATGCATAGAATACTAATGGAGGATGATCATAAGACTTCACGGGAACCTCAAAGACGGTTAAATCCGATCATGAAAGAGGTTGTGAAGAAAGAAATTTTTAAGTTGTTGGATGCAGGTATCATATTTCCTATCTCGGACAACAAGTGGTTGAGCCCAGTACATGTAGTTCCGAAGAAAGAAGGGATGACCGTTGTGACGAATAAGAACAACGAGTTAATCCCAACTAGGACCGTCACGGGCTGGAGGGTGTGCATCGACTATAGGAAGCTGAACGTGGCCACTCGGAAGGATCATTTTCCACTTCCCTTCATCGATCAAATGCTCGAACGGTTGGCCCAGCATTCACATTTTTGCTATTTATATGGCTATAGTGGCTTCTTCCAAATTCCTATCCATCCGGATGATCAAGAGAAGACCACTTTCACTTGACCATGGGCGGCATTCGCTTATAGGAGGATGCCATTTGGATTATGCAATGCACCCGCTACCTTCCAGCGATGCATGATGGCTATCTTTTCCGAGTATATAGAGGAGATCATGGAGGTATTTATGGATGATTTTTCAGTATATGGTTCCTCTTTTGATGATTGCATATCTAACCTTTCTCTAGTGCTACAAAGATGTGAAGACACTAATCTCGTCTTGAATTGGGAGAAGTGTCACTTTATGGTTAATGAAGGCATCGTGTTAGGACACCTCGTTTCTAATCGAGGTATTGAGGTCGATCGCGCTAACTAACCTCCCATCACGTTTAGGGATGTGCGATTCATCAAGGACTTCTCGAAGATTTCTAAACCACTAACTAACCTCTTGAATAAAGATGTTGTTTTTGAGTTTTCGCAGGAGTGTCTTGATGCATTTTACAGGATTAAGGAAGCGTTGATCTCCGCTCCCATTATCCAGCCTCCGGATAGGTCCTTGCCCTTTGAGATCATGTGCGATGCGAGTGATATGGCGGTAGGAGCGGTGCTTGGACAAAAGAAGGAAGGGCGGACCACCGCCATTTACTACGCTAGCAAGACGCTAGATGAAGCCCAACGTAACTACGCCACCACCGAAAAGGAGCTATTGGCGGTTGTATATGCTTTCGAGAAGTTTCGTTCTTACTTAGTAGGGGTGAAAGTCATTGTCTACACCGACCATGCAGCTATTCGTTACTTGCTTGCCAAGAAGGATGCCAAGCCACGTCTTATTCGATGGATTCTCTTGCTTCAAGAGTTTGACTTAAAGATCCGCGATAAGAAGGGATCCGAAAATTCTGTTGCGGATCACCTCAGCCGGCTACCTTCCTCTTCACGCGAGAAGGAAGATCCACCCATAGACGATTCATTCCCTGATTAGCACTTGCACTTATTGGAGCGTTTGATAGACTTCCTTATCTCACCCCATGATGAAGATGAAGTATGGGGTGAGGATACCTCCCATCACGTTTAGGGATGCCGTACGGTCCAGCTAGCGACCTTAAATCAAGCGCTTCTTGGGAGACAACCCAAGGTATTGCTTTCTTTTCCCTTTTTCTAGTCTAGCTTTAGATAGTTTGCTTTTGCTTTGCTTTGTTTTTGGCATCCTGGATAGAAAACAGGTGACATCTAAGGAAGGAATACATCCCAGGAGCAAAACTGAAAGGGCAGAAGTTCGAGAATTTAAGAAGACAGGGTTTGACTGAGACACATCTCGGTTGCTGTCACAGCACCTCGACCGAGATGATTCTTGACCAACCGAGGCGACTAGGGTTACTGAAGATCCACCTCGGCCCGTACCACCTCGGTCCAGTCGAGACCATCTCGACCGAGGTGACAGCAATTCTAGAAAAGGGTATAAAAGGGGGCTGAGATTTCTCTCTCCTCCCTCTACTTCCCTCTCGACCGAAACACCCCCTTTCACCTCGTTCGCTAATTTTCGCCCGTTTTTTACGATTCTCGCTTTCAAACTGCAAGGAAAGGGTAGAGGATCGATTTGCAACCGTCAATCTGCAGCAAAAATGAACGAAATCGGCCAAATCTGGGTAAAATTCGAGAAAACCCTAACCTCCTCTTCTCCACTGAGTTCTTTCGATTTGGGCTTTGGTTGCCCCTGCATTGTGCTGAAAAAGGATTAAGTACCCCATAGGAACCTTTGGTAGTGATATTGGGAGAAAAGAACTGGATTTTTGAGAGTTGCGATCGAACTATGCTTCGCCTCGGTCCAGTCGGCCTGTGCCTCGGCCGAGGTGTTCTAGAGAGTTGTTAGAGAGACCGAGGTGGTCTGACAGTAACAAGAAAAGATGAGTTCTGACAGGCAGCTTGTGTTGAGAGACAAATCTTCTCCTTCTCCTTCTTCCTCTTCACGCCGTTCTAGACCGGTGATTCACGAGCGTCACCAGGTCGACTATGACCGCATAGCGGCCCGTCCAGTGGTCGCACCACGTTTTTTGGACATCTCCACTTTCGACTGCCTCTACGTTGATGGTGATTTGAGGCGGATGATCTCTATGGTGGGACTGGAGCATTTCACTGAGATCTGAGCTCCGGCCTACCTTGAGCCGACCCTGGAGTTTGTCAGCTCCGTCACCTACTTGCCCACCGAGCACGTCCCGCTAGGCGTAGGGTACGCAGACAGAGGGATCTAGTTGCTCACCATCGGATCGATGATCTGACGGATCAGATGATAGATTCCTACGCTGCCATGTCCTTAGACATTAGAGAGATGCAGGAGAGACAGCATTACCAGCACGTGATGGCTGAGATTCAGTTTCAGCATATCATGGGCTATCCATTTGACCCATCTCGGTACCCGTACGTGCCACCGCCGGATCGAGATTGAGAGCTTGGAGGGTTTCTTTATTTATTTATTATGCAGCTCAGCTTTATTCGAGAAGTATTCTGTTTTCTTAGACTTATTTGACCCATTGAGACAATGTGTCCCAAGTATGGGGTATGTGGGTATGTATTTATTCGACTTATGTGGATGTATGACTTGACTCATGGATATCTACTGCTTTATTTTGCTCTATGTGTTTATCTGAGAATACATGCATGCATACAGGTTATTTGATTGAGGAAAACTTCAAAAAATGGTTTAGAAAAAAATTTTTTGACCTCGACCGAAGTGACTCTGATCAGACGAGGTGCAGTACCTCGGTTGCTTAGATCATCTCGACCGAGGTGGTTTAACTGAGAGAGTTTTCGAAACGATTTTTTGTGCTTCTTTTCTGGATATGACCTCAGTGATGATTTTTGTTTACTGGCTGATTTTGAAATCTTTATATGTTTGAAAGGTTTTATGATATGTTTAAGTTGCTAAATGCTTTGTTTGAAATTTGTGGCATGTTTAATACTTTGTTTTTATCCAAATTATGTTGAATTTGAAGGTTGACATCACATCATAAGTTCTCTCACTCTCTTCCTGGGATGATTAAGGCAATTCATTCTCTTCTCTTCATCTTCTTGATCATGCTTAGCCCCTCATATACATATTTGCATCCCTTTACCTATCCGTGAATTTGGAAGCAAGCAAGTGAAAAGCAAGTGAAAGAAAAGTTGAGATGTTGGCTGAAAGTTAGAAAGAAACAAATAGGTTTGGGGAAGTCAATCATGTTGATGAGTAACTCGGCACCATTCACATATCCGGGTGTTTGTGTCTTGCCAAAGTCGGATTGAGCGATATTCCTAACGGGTCATGGTATGTGCATCAAGGGTTTGAGGCATCTCGAGAAATTGATGATTGCTAATCTTCTAGGCTTCGGTTATTGTGCACCTCTGTCCATGCATCCCAAAAAGTAAAGTAAAAAGTAAATAAGCAAAGCTTATTGGTGGAAGATGTTGAAGTTCAAAGGAAGTGAAGTAAAGATCCTTTTCCCGGATTCTAGCACCACATTACCTATATACATCCCACCCTCACACGTTTCTTGACCTTCTCTTGAAAAGCCCTTGAGACCTCGAGCTTGTTGATTGACTTAGTGGTTTAAACTGGATTATACATGATTAATTTTGATAATTATGATTTATTATACATTCTATAATTTTATGCAAAGATGAACAATTTTCTCATATTTATAAAATGTTTTGAGCATATTTTGATTTTAAATCCTATGAAGCATTCTCTTAGAGTGATCTACGATTTAAACACACCACAAAAATACTTTGAAATACTTTTCATTGATCTTTATGATTTATAATCCATTCTATCTTATATTTTCAGATTTGGAACTTGCTTGGGGACAAGCAAGGGCTAAGTATGGGGTATTTTGATAGAATGAATTATAGTCTATATTTTGGGACCTGTTTAGACGTTTTATCTTCAATAATCTGCATGTTTGGATGTATATTATATGATTATATTGTCGTTTCATCTACCTTTACGGGAATCGAGGTCTACACCAAGTTTCGTTGTATTCGTAGGTAAAATGGCACGTTTTCGACTAAAATGGAGCTAAAGGAGCTAAGGAGTCATTGGAGCTACATTCAGGAGCTTAAGGAAGAATCCAGGAAGCATGGAAATGGATTAGAGATTCACTTTGGACCAGATTTGAGAGATTTCACATTCAGTTGAGTCACCTCGGTCAGCTACAGTACCATCTCGACCGAGGTGATCTAGAGGAGCGTCCCGACCGAGGCGAATACCTTGGACGCGGTGGGATATATTTTATTCTTTGCTGAGATCTTTTAAATTTGGAAAGAGGATCTTATATTTTTAGGTTGGATTTCTGGAAGGAAGAAGATAATCTAGCTAATATATTTTACCTATTTTATGGGAAAATATCTTTCTAAGATCTTTTATCTTTGGGAGGCAATTTTCCTATAAAAAGGGTTGGATTTCCCACAAATTGAAGGCCCCGCTACGGTGTTTAGAAATCCGCATACAGCCCGCTACAGCTGGAAGATTGAAGAACCTTTTTGAAGGTTGAAGGGAGATTGAAGGAATGAAGTTGATAGCTTTTATATCTTTTGTGAAGGGTTTTGTAAGATTTCCTTAGATTCCCTTCTTTGTTGATTGTCTTGTTGGATTGTGATCCAAGGAACGCTTGTTTGATTGATAATTGATTCAATTATTGAAGCCTTTTTCTTAAGGTTTTTGTGTTCAATCATTCACTTTCTTCCCATATACTTGATTATTGCTTTCATGATGATGAGTGGCTAATTTCTTTGTGTGATTCTAGGGTGATTGGCTGAAGGTTATGGGAAAAACAATGATAGAATAATCTTTAATTCCAGTAGGACCCTGAAAGCTCGAGTCTTTATCCTTAACCCTAAAGCATCTCGCTCAGTCGATGAACATCTCGGCCGGGGTGGAATTCGTTTGACCGAGGTGACTTATCTGATCCGAAACTGAGAGTTAAGTGTTAGAGTTTGCCAAATCCTATTCTTATTACACCTTTCCTGGTTCAATGCAAGCTTAGGATGAGACTTACCCGGTAATTCCTTTGTTTGTTTACCCATGATCATAAGTGTATGTAATAAAGGTTATCCTTTATTGGGGTTTGAGTGTGCTTTCATTCCATCTTTGTGAGTTAGCCTGAGACTTACCCGATAAAGGTTGATTCTATTCCCTTAGGTGGTGTGTTAGTTTGAGGTTATAGTTCTTTTCCTTAATTCCTTGAGACTTATCCGGTAATAGGAGTTACGGTTTGGGATTATTGAGTAGTGAGACTTACCCGGTGATCTATTCCACTTTAGTAACACCTTCCCTATGCAAAAATCTCAGCTTTGTCCGCTTTTCTTTAGATCTTGAGTTGGAACCACAACTAGATGCATTAATCCCTAGAATTGCATATTCCTTTAATTAATTTTTTTTATCACCTTTGATTGCTTTAATCGCTTTTGTGGTTATTAAATACATAGCCTACCTATACTTGCTTAGGTTTCACCTAAGTCCCTGAGATCGACACCCCGGAATTTCTTGCTTTTACTAGGATTGACCCGTACACTGCGGGTTCGCATCCTTGTTTTAAGCATACATCTTGGGTTATAAATTTAAAGCTTGTACACACCATTTGGAGCGAACAAGTTTTTGGCGCCATTGCCGGGGACTTGGTTTAGACTGAGCCGGTTGCGGTTGGCTTTCGGGGCGTTTGTCCCTTTATCTACTAACCACTCTACTTGAGTGACTTTCGCAGGTTCTTTTTCTTAGGTTTATGCAAAGAACCCGCACTAGGAAGGAAATTGTTCCTTACGATCCCGAACCAGAAAAGACATACTAAAGACGCTTGAAAGAAGCTAAGATGGCCAATCAAGAGAATCGTGATCTTGAGGCCGAATTGAAGGAGGCATTGGAACAACTACGCCTCAGCAAAGAAGAATTGCGACTGGAAAAGGAAGAGACTCGCGCAAGGACAGAAGCGATCGAAGCAGATATGGCAGCTTTACGAGACCAGTATCTACCTCGACCAGATCCAGCTCCTCGTCCGAGGCCAGATCCAATTCCAGACCCTCGACCGAGGCAGAACCCAGTACCTGCTGCCCCGGCCGAGATACTTCCACCTCGGATACCAGTCCGAGATGCTCTTTTTGCAGGAATTCCACAGACCCTAGGGCAAAGGATGGACCCTAATCAACAACTGAGGCGTCCAGGAGTCAACCTAGGAGATCCAGCGGACCATGATTATGAACTTCGACCGCAAGTTCTTTCCATGATTCGCCAATGCCATTTTGGAGGGCTAGAGAGGGAATCTCCGCATCAACATCTACAAAACTATGAGATCTTGATGGAGACCTTGAGACCTTCAAGAATAGAAAACAACAATTACAAGCTAAGGCTTTTCTACTTCTCTTTGAAAGATAGAGCGCTTACTTGGTATCAATCTCTTCCTCCAGGAAAAATCAATACTTGGGAGGAGATGACGACGGAGTTCTTGACTAAATTCTTTCACCCCTCTAAGACCGCTGAAAGGAGAGGGAAGATCAATGCATTCATCATGAAGGACAAGGAGAGCTTGTCCAAGTTATGGGAGAGGTTTAAAGACATCCTTTTAGATTGCCCACATCATGGGATTCCAAAGATAGAGTTGTTGGAGATATACTTCAAGGGACAGGACGGAAACACCCAGTTCAACCTTCAACTACTATCCGCCGGTACATTCATGGACATGCCAATTGACGACGCTTGGGAGTTCATAGAGAAGCAAGCTTTGCATATGGAGAAATACTCCCACCAAGGAGCTGAAGGTGGAGTTAAAAAAGTCAACTTTCAAGAGGATCCATCAAACAATCAACTCATCTCTTTGAAGAATGATGTGAAGCAATTGAAGGAACTTTTGGTTGCTCAAACCAAGAAAGAGGAGGAAGGATATCAAAATTCAAGGAACAATGGGTACCGGAACAACAACAACAACGGTTCCCGGAACAACAACAACAACAACAATAGAGGATCCAACAGCAACAATTGGAGGGCAAACAATCAAAATTCGGGTAACCCTTACTCTAACTCCAATTCAAACAACTCCTGTAATCCTTTTCTCTCTTCTTCTTCTTCTTCTTCTACTCCATTAAAGAGCCAGGAGCCTGGATCAAGCTCATCCCAGCCGGAAAAGAAAGATGCGGTGCTGGAGGCTATCTTGATCAAGCTCAGTGCTATGTAGACATCCATTACTTCATTTTCGAAGGCACAAAAAGCCTTAGAGCAACAATTCTTTGATAAGGAGAATGAAGCGCCAAGGGATCCAGGGAAGCTACCAGCAAGGACGGAAAGCAACTCTAAGGGACAGATCATGGCAATAACGACGAGGAGTGGACTGAAAACTGCAGATCCAGTGCATCGACCGATGCCAATACAGACGAAGACCACCTCGGCTCGGATACAGTCGAAGAACACTTCGGCCGAGGTGCCAACCGAGGTTGAGCGACAGAGAGAGTCGGGCAAAGCTGAAGTTTATGTTCCACCTCTTGTATATAAACCACCACTTCCATTCCCCCAGTCAAGGGCTAGAGCACATCTAGACAAGCATTTTGGTAAGTTCCTTGACTTGATGAATAAACTACATATTAACATCCCTTTCCTTGATGCTATTCTAGGGATGCCCGCCTATGGGAAGTTCTTAAAAGAAATTCTATCAAGGAAGAGGAAGTTGGAAGACTTTGGTGAAGTAAGGATGCATTGATCAACGCTTCCTTAATCCCAGCGTCCCAAAATATAGACTATAATTCATGCTATCAGTCCACTAAGCTCAAAACAAGCATACGTATTGGTTGAGCGCCTCTCACAAGTACCTCAAATTGAACATGCAAACCTCGTGCATTGTTGGAATCCATGGATTCATCGATCAGAGAAAGAAAATCAAGAAGAGAAAGATGAATGAGAGATACGATTTCATTGTTGTGTTTGTTGAATCTGTTACTGAGATGAGTCAAGGCTTTATATAGCTTGACTTAACAGTTTCACCTATTTACAGAATATAGATACTATTTCTAACTATGTACAAAAGTAACACTATATTCTAACATCCCCTCAAGTTGGAGGGTGTAAAGACAACCCCAACTTGGAAACAACATTTTAATGCTTTGGTCCACTTAAGGACTTAGTAAAAACATAAGCTAATTGGGAATTAGTAGGTATGTATGATAGAGAGATTAAACCATCAAGCAGCCTGGCACAAACAAAATGACAATCAATATCGATATGTTTCGTCCTTTCATGGAAAACTGGATTACGAGCAATGTGGATGGCAGCTTGAGAGTCACAATGTACAGGAACAGGTAGAACACCAGGGATTCCTATCTCATGGACTAATCTAGTTAACCAGGCCAACTCATCTGTAAGTCTCCTCAAGGATCTATATTCTGCTTCAGTAGAGGATATATTGTTTCCTGTTTCTTTGACTTCCAAGAAATAGGTGTACCACCTAAAGAGATGTAATAACCACTTATTGATTTTTTGGAGCATGGACAAGCTGCCCAATCACTGTCACAATATGCCTGAAGTGTGAAATTAGATGAATTGGACAAGAGAAGACCATAATACTTGTTGATTTGAGGTACTTAAGAACATGAAGGGCTACAGTCCAATGAATGTCAGTAGGACTTTGCATAAATTGGCATAGATGTTGAACAGCAAATGAAAGATCTGGCCTTGTATTAATAAGGAAATTCAATTTTCCAAGAAGTTTTCTATAAGGAGTGGGATCAGACAATAGAGAACCCTCATCTGGTTTGAGTTTAATAGAAGGATCAAGTGGTGATATAGCTGTAGATGTAACTAGAGACTGATGACTATGAAGGAGATCTTGTGCAAACTTTCTTTGAGACATGATGATACCTTGAGAAGTATGGATAAACTCAATCCCTAGGAAGTAATTGAGAGTGCCCAGATCTTTGATCTTGAATTTGGAATCCAGGAATGACTTTAGAGCAGCAATACCCACAACATCATTTCGTGTTACTAATATATCATCCATATAGATGCCTAAGAAAGATCACTGAATTTCCATTCTTCTTGTGAAATAAAGAATAATCATTCATAGAATGAACATATCCTTGTGAAATAAGAGTATCACTGAGTTTGGAATACCATTGCCTTGAGGCTTGTTTCACGCCATATAAGGACTTATTCAATTTGCATACTTTCCCTGAATATTGACCAGACAAGCCTAATGGAATTTTCATATAAACATCTGTGTCTATATCTCCATGTAGGAATGCGTTATCAACATCTAACTGAGACAAATTCCAACCTTTCTTGACTGCAAGAGTTACCAGACTTCGAATTGTGGTCATCTTGATGACCGGAGAAAATGTCTCAGTGTAGTCCAGCCCTGCCTTTTGTGTGCAACCTTTAATAACAAGCCTAGCTTTGTGTCTTTCCAAGGATCCATCTGCTTTGAACTTTAATTTATAAACCCATTTGGAACTGATGGATTTCTGACCAACAGGAGCATCAACAATTGTCCATGTGTTATTAGCAGCAATAACATCTAATTCAAGTTTCATGGCATGTTGCCATTTTGGAGATGTAATAGCCTCTTCATAAGACATAGGCTCCACCATAGATTGTATGTGTGGTGATGAAGTTGTGAAGCAATAATGTCTAGGTGGTTGGAAAGAATCAGGGAGATAAGAGGAGCAAGCAGCTCCACAATAATAATCCTGAAGATAAACTGGTGTAGATGTGATTCTAGAAGATCTTTTTAGAGGAGTAGGTTGATTTTGTAAATTTGGTGAAGGAGGTGAATTTTGTGGAGGTATGGGATCTGGCATATGTGTTTCTGGTTGATCATCAAAATATGATTGTGGATTTGCGTTAGGAAAGGTAGGAGAAATGGATGATGAATCTGAGTAAGGGAAAATGTTCTCATGGAATACAACATCTCTAGAAACGAGAACTTGTTTGTTTTTAGACAAAATAACTTGTAGGCTTTCTTACCATAGGGATAACCTAGGAAGACACATTTCATAGCCCTTGGACAAATTTTGTCCCTACCATTTTTATTAGTAGACACATAAGCAACGCAACCGAAAGATTTCATATGATCATATGAAGGAGAAGTACCAAATAACCAGTGGTAAGGGGTACTTTCTGAAGAACTTTAGAAGGAAGTCTATTAATGATGTATGTTGCTGTGAGAAGACACTCTCCCCACAATGATAGAGACATAGATAACTAAAATAATAGAGCTCTTGCAACTTCAACTAAGTGCCTATGTTTTCTCTCCACCATCCATTTTGTTGTGGAATATAAGAGCAGCTGGTTTGATAAATAATACCCGGAGAAGAAAATAATTCTTTTGCCTGAGCACTATATCCTATCTCCAGTGCATTACCGGATCTAATGACTTTAACCTTTGTTGCAAATTGAGTTGCAACAAGATGAATAAAAGCCTTAAGTAATGTAAAAGTAGTTCCTTTAGTTTGCATAAGATGTGTCCAAGTGGTACGAGTGTAGTCATCTACTATGGTCAAGAAATATTTATGTCCATCATGAGTAGGTTGATGATATGGTCCCCATGTATCAATGTGGAGAAGCTGAAATGGGCCTGTAGTAGAAATCTGACTAGTAGGAAACTCTAGTCTATGTTGTCTAGCGTGTGCACAAATAGAGCAAGAAGCAATCTGTAAAGAATTATTATCACAAAGACAAACATTCTTGAGCTTATACAAAGGAAGATGCCCCAGCCTTGAATGCCAAATAAAAGCATTCTTAGTATCCTTAGAAACTGAATTACAATGAGAAAAATTAGATACAACATGTGAAACATGTGAATTAACTCTGATATCTTTATTTAACAAAGGTATCCTGTCACCATTAGCAGTGTATAGTCCTTTCTGACTTTCACCAAGAACCAACGCCTTCTTGTGAAGAAGGCCTTGCAAGAAGCATATGGTAGGAGTAAATATGACCATGCAATTCAACTGAGCTGTCAATTTCTGAATAGACAAGAGATTGAACTTGAATGAAGGGATGAATAACACATCATTCAATATAATGTCTGAAGATATTCTTACTCTGCCCTTCTGTGTGATAGTAATGGAATTACCAGTAGGAAGACTTACTACAAAAGGTTTTTCCAAAGGACAAATATCCATAAAATGATCAATATCATAGCACATATGATCACTTGCACCAGAATCTATGATCCATGTTAGACAAGACTTCTGACCTTTAGAATTAATAATAGATGTGGATAAGAGAGATGTACCAGCAAAGCTGCTAAAAGCTAACTGTCCATCTGTTGGAGCATTGAAAGAAGAAGTATATCCATTGAATTGTTGTATGATCTGCATTAACTTGACATACTAATCAGTAGTTAAAACTGGTGCAAGAGAAATTCCTGATTGAGCACCACTTGATGAATCAAGATTATGATTCTCAGGTCCAGTGTTGACAACATTTTGTGAAGCAAAAGGATCCACTGAATCACCAGATCCAGCTTGAGCTACCATCCTTATATTTCCTGAATTACTCCTAGAATTATAATTGCCATTTGATCTTCTATTATGTTTTGGATAACCATGCACCTTATAGCACCTTTCAATGACGTGTCCATTGACATTGCAAAAAGTACACATGAGATGCGGATTTCTCAATTTTCTTGTGGTATTGGAACTAGAACCTGAGCCACCTCCAAAATTAAAGCTACTAGAACCACCACCAGAGTTAGAGCTACCAGAACCACCACCAGAGTTAAAAGTAGCAGAACTGTTACCACTAGACATTCTATTGCCGTTACTGTTTCTTTGAATATGCATAGAAGCAGACTCAATTGAGAGTTTGGCTAATGAATTCATTTCTTTGTGCTTTTCTTCTTGGATAAGCATTGAGTAAACTTGATTAATGTCAAGCATTGGAGTTAACATCAGAATATTACCTCGCAGAATGTTGTATACATCATTAAGTCCCATTAAAAGTTGCATATCTTGCTCATATTGAAGACATCCTCGAGCATTTAAACATCCGGAACCTAATGTGCAAGGAGGAATTGTTTTCAAAGAATCTTCCTCATCCCATAATTTCTTTATCCTTGTAAAGAAATTCACCACACTGTCTGAACCTTGTGTAATACTAGCAAGATCCTTCTTGACTGAGAACAATTGTGCATTGTTTGGCTGCAAAAATCTAGCATTCACATCTTTCCAGATTTCTTGAGCTGTTCCAAAGAAGCTATCCCCAATATTGGCAGACATCGCTCCTCTTAGCCATGATACAACCATCTCGTTGCATCAATTCCATCTTCTGTACGTTTCATCAGTAGGCACAGGTTTGACAATTGAGCCATCAACGAAACCTATTTTTTCTTGGCAGATAGAGCCGAAAGAACGTTTCTCTTCCAAGAGTAAAATCCGTTCCCATCGAAAACCCTAGAAACGAGCAACATGCTTGGAGAATCAGACGGATGAAGGTAAAATGGATCGTTATCATTCTGGTAGTTTGCCATTGTAAAAAAAACTCAAATCGAACGGAGAAATTGATTTCAGATTTTATGCGGAAAACGATGATCGAGCATGATAAGCTCTGATACCATGCTGGAATCCATGGATCCATCAATCACAGAAAGAAAATCAAGAAGAGAAAGATGAATGAGAGATACGATTTCATTGTTGTGTTTGTTGAATCTGTTACAAAGATGAGTCAAGGCTTTATATAGCTTGACTATTAGTTTCACCTATTTACAGAATATAGCTACTATTTCTAACTATGTACAAAAGTTACACTATATTCTAACATGCATATATAAATGTTCGATGCAAGTGCAAGGTCAAAGCAAAATCGGGTTGTTGAAATGCTCCACTACTTGATAGTTGAGATTTGTTTCAAACAGAGTTATAACCTTACGATAGTTTAATCGATTAAATTGAAATATAAAAAGTTCGCCCCAACGAACTATGCGCGGTTTGATCCCCGCAAAGAGGGGTACGTAGGAGACTTGACCCAAATGTTAATCAAGTTCAATCGCCAATGTCAAAAGTGTCACACATTGTTTGGGCAAAACTACGCGTAATTTGATCTTGACCAAGGAGTACGTAGGAAATTCAATTTATTAATCAGATTCAATCAAAAGTGTCAAATACATAAAAATTTGAGTGCTTAGAGATGAACTACTATGACTTAATTTCGTCTCAAACGGATATGTAGGAAGCTCAGTATAAAGCAAGACGCTTATTGAGTTCGGTCACACCCAAAAATTCCAAGATTTGTTAAAGTTGAGAACTACGTTTGACTTGATTCCTTTGAAACGGATACATAGGAAACTCGTTGAGTTTAATCATTCCCTAAACAAAAAAAAAAGATAGTAGAAGATGAGAAATATACTCAACTTAGAATTGCTCGTACACAAATGATAGTCGTTGGAAAACCCTTCATAGAAGGTGGGTCCGAGTGATTCCGTTGATGCGTGAAAAGGAAGAAATGCAAGTGATAATTGGTGCGGATTTCAGACAACCCTTCATAGAAGGTGGATTTGGATCCAACCTATGATACATGGAAATCAAAGTCCGCAAAAATATGCATCCGAACTACGTAAGGCTCAATCCTTCTTAGAGAAGGTATGTAGGCAACCCGTCGGGTGCAGCCCAAATAATCAAGAAAAATTCAAGAGGTCGTGAAGAGTGTATCAATATTGTTTTTAGGATCGTGAGGATACGAATAATAAGGGTCGGACTTTATTAAACGTATTTCAAATGAAATGTGTTACGCAATTTTATTTTCTTGTAATATTATTACTTAACAATAGGATTTTTCATCCTCACCGGTGTCTTGGAAAACAAAGAAACGACATACTGTCTCTTGCTCTTCTGTAGAATTGGAATATAAGTCCATGACTTCCACCACTTGTGAAGTCATATGGTTGTCATCTCTTCTCAATTCTCTGGGCATTACCATTTCTAAACCAATTAACTTATGGTGTGATAATCAGAAAACTATACACATCGCTTCTAATCCATTGTTTCACGAAAAAACCAAACATAAAGAAGTCGGTTGTCATTTAGTTCGTAATCAAGTTCAAGTTGGAAAAATTGTCAATCATCATATTTGCTCACATGGACAACTTGATGATTCATTCACCAAGCCCCTTGGACGTCGACAATTACATCATCTACTTGTCAAGATGAGCGTTTGCAATCTAAATTTTGGTGGAGAAAACTATACAAATGGTGGAGGTAGAACCACATTGATACTGAGTTTATTATCACCCTATTTATAAGGTTAGGGGAGAATACCCATTAGACTAATACTTTGTACATCCTATATTATAATTCTTTTAATTTTGTACCCTAAGGCAACATTGACTTACCGAAAAATTTATCAACGCGGGTCCCTAATTTGCAATGAATACCCATTAGCCCCACCTAAATCCTTAGGTGCAGCATATGAAGACACACTATACATGAGGTAAAAAGATAATGCAAGAAGCATGCATCCTC
Source organism: Fagopyrum homotropicum (assembly GCA_033239125.1). NCBI lineage: Eukaryota > Viridiplantae > Streptophyta > Magnoliopsida > Caryophyllales > Polygonaceae > Fagopyrum > Fagopyrum homotropicum. The sequence goes on from BSWB01000004.1 coordinate 144,443,083, forward strand.
GTGTAAAACGCACCAATGCTTTTAAATATGAGAATGGTTATTTGTGTGAGCCGGCAGATTCTCATAAAATAGCATTGTGGAGGACAGTGCCATGTTTGGTGGCCTAGGATAAGCGCACACACAAAGCAGCACCTGCGGATTCAGCGTTTTCTTGTGTACACAAACATGGCATGTCGCCTTCATCATGCTATGCTGTTGCGATCCCAACTTATTATGTACATAATACGATATTTTTTTAAAGACCTATTTTCTAGATTATTTTTAAAAATATATAATACAATATTTTTAAAGATATATCTTTTAGATTATTTTTCAAAGATATATTTTTTAGATTATTTTTAAAAAATATATTTTCAAAAAATATCTTTCGTAATTTACACATCAAGTCTGCCTTATAAATAGGATTGAAATCGAAGGTTTTTACATAGCTAAGTTTTGAATTTGATTTTCACACTATCATACAGAGTAACAAGAAGACGACAATATAAACCAATTTAGGGTTTTGTGATTTTCATAGAGATGGAAGGAATCGTTGTGGTTTTTGACTTCGATAAGACCATTATCGACGCCGATAGCGATAATTGGGTGATTGATGAATTGGGTTTCACCGATCTCTACAATCAACTTCTCCCCACCATGCCCTGGAACTCTCTCATGGTATGTCTTCTTTTTCAAAATTACTTACAAATCTCTCTCTCATGGTATTTCGATTCTCATTATTCTCCCTCAATTTGAAATTGCAGGACAGGATGATGAAAGAGATGCACGAACAAGGAGTGAAAATCAACGACATTGCTGAGGTTTTACAAAGGATTCCGATTCACCCTCGTGTAATTCCTGCCATCGAATCCGCCCACGCTGCGGGCTGCGATTTGCGAGTCGTGAGTGACGCCAATGAGTTCTTCATAGACACGATATTGAATCATCTAGGATTGAGAAGCTTCTTCTCAGAGATTATCACAAATCCCGGATTTGTTGATGAAGAAGAAGGGAGACTGAAGATTCAGCCTTGCCATGACTTCACCAATTCCCCTCACGGCTGCGCTCTCTGCCCTCCTAACTTGTGCAAGGTATTTATTTATTCATACTACTCCCACCCCACATCGATTATAAATTGGTGGTCTGCTGCACCAGAATTTGTCACTTATGTCAAATTTATTGAATATTAGGGGAAGGTGATTGAAAGGATGTTAGCTGAGCAAGGGAGCAAGAAGTTGATCTATCTTGGTGATGGAAGCGGCGATTACTGTCCAAGCTTGAAGCTAAGATCCGGCGACTATGTCATGCCGAGGAAGAACTTTCCGGTGTACGATCTCATATCTTCCAACCCTAATCTCCTGAAAGCTGAGGTACACGAATGGACAGATGGAGCCGAGCTGGAGACTGTTTTGCTCCAGCTCATCCATCCTGTCTGCCAGCTGTACACCCCTGTAGACTGCAGGTTTGCGACCATGGATTCCAGTGACTCCATGCTCAAGGCTCTCCCTGTTCCTCACTAATTAGTTACTAATTAAGACTCAAATTGGGTGGTTTTTGCCACTAATCATACCCTGACTAGGAGATTGGAAATTGGGCTCTTGATATGGAATATATATGTTCAATATCTTTAAAGTTTTTATATTTCTGGTTTGTCACACAAGGAATTGGGTAAAGATAAAGTTTAGCGCGTTCCGCTAAAATAACATTATATGAGCATTATTTTAGCGGGATATCAGAATCGGCTCATTGAAACGAGTCCAATATTAACTCATTTTAAAGTTCGTATAAAATTTAGGTTCGAGCTCTCGTTTTACAAACAAACTAAACTGATTTTAATACTCATGTAAAATTTAGGCTCAATTCGTTTATAACGAGTTAAGCTTGAGTATATCAATACTCGACTTATTAGACTCATATAACACTCCTAACTTTGATTACGAACATTAATCAAAAGTCCTGAGTATGAGTAGATACATTAATTAAGTTCCAAGTATAAGTTAGTGATTACTCATCTCACTTTCAGTTTATGTTAAAATTTAAACCAAATTTTATTCTATTACCAATTTATTTTAAAAATAAATCACATTAAATTCTTTGAACGCTCATAACAGACATTCACGCATGAAATAAGGAAGAAGAAAGAGAATTATGTCATTCAATCGGGTTAATGAACATGTACGACACTATTCTAATATAGGGTCATGTTCTCGTGTTTTAATAATAGACTCTAATAACTCTATTATGGTCCCGTTTGACAAGAAGTTTATGGAAGGATTAAGGAATGACGATTTTCATCGGTTTTTTATGCCAAGCTTATGAGAATCGGAAGAGCTTTTGAAAATTATGATCCTCAAAATGCCCTTTAGTTTAGAGTGAATTTGCTATGTAGCCTTAGTTCACTAATTTTGTTTAGTAATTGTGAACCTCAATAATTTTGTTAGAATATGACCTCTTTTAAATTTTTTAGACTAATTTACCCTTCCACATGAAAAGATTCCTAATTAATTATTGCTTTTTAATTGACCTACAATCCCTAATTGAAGAAGGTATATTTTGAAGAAGTTACCAATTTTAATCAGCTTAATCAATTAGTAAATCATGAAGAGTACAAGAAAATTTTACGTGAATTGATAAAACTAGCATGTTACATGCTTGTACTCTTCATGTAAATCATGAAGAGTACAAGAAAATTCTTGATAAAATTTGACAAAAAATTTACAAGAATTGATCAGCATAATCAATTAGTAATTAATCGTGTACAAGAAAATTTTATAAGAAGATAAATCGTGAAATCCAACTTGTCCAGTTGGTATTAGGGTGGGAGGGAGGGGTAACCAACCAGAGATCATTCTTGGTGACTACATTCGTTTATTAATTTTTCGTATTTCTTATAAGAATTATAAAATTACAAGAAAATTCAAAAAATATAATTACAAGAAAATAAGTATTATTTACAAGAATAAATTATAAATTTACAAGAAATCTGTTTCATTTACAAGAATAGGTACTATAAAAATTTATAAGCCTAGGTTATTTACTAAACAAAATTAGTCATTGGGTGCATTTCATCCAATTTTCTCTTTAGTTTATCTGGTTTCAAAGGTATATTTCCCAATTTATTTGATACTTTACTCGATATAGGTATGTACTCTCCCTCTTCGTCGATTTACACCTCATAGTATGGGAGTACAATGAAAATATAGCTATGCAGTGTCGTCCTATTTTTCTTAAATCTTCCCCTCTCTAATTTGATTTATATTTTGTAGAACCCTAATCTTGTCATTTCTTGATAGTTTCGATAAGCAACTTCAAACAAGTACCGAACATTCCTTAATTATCTTAAATCTGCACTTGATATCTGGTGTTGTTACGTTAGCCATATTTTAATTCTTTGAGAGATTAGTTGACAGATTCATCAAGTGGTTTGTATGACCCTAAATTCATCCTAGTTTTACTCTAGGGTTTTTGAATTTTTGATTCAACTGCGGGTTTTAGAAAATTTTAAAAGTTTTTTAAATTGACAAAATAAGAATCCGAGTACCCGGTTGGACGATCCGGGTTGATAAACGGGTACGAACATGCTCTGAATTCCGGGACCTAAACTTAGTCTAGATCAAACCTGGGTAGCCGGGTAAAAAATCAAAAGAAAACTGGCCCGAACCCGAAAAATATCAGCTATAAGTAAGACTAACTATTGTAGACCATCTACACAATGTACTACTATATATCTCGTCAATTTGTCTTTATTTCTTTTAAATGGAAAAGAGTTTTCACAAAATACTATATCTTTAGAGACAAAGAGCATATGATCTTCCATGTCTTAAAGATTATGTCACTTCCGAACACTCATGTAGTATTTGGTATTATGTATATGTGGCTAAACAAAGTTTCGATCAAAACTTTGTTATCTTTACTATGAAGATCTTCGTTGGAGAAATCAGGATCAAGGATGCACGTCTTGATTCCTTCGTCGATTATCTCCGTCTTCTCTTCTCTCAATCGTCCTATCTCTCTTTTTCGTTCTTCCAGGAACCTTAGTTAACTGTTCTTCAAACGGCAGCTCTCAACCTTAGGGTTTTTTTTCCAAATGTCACCTGTTCTTTATATATACTTCAGAGAGGAAGCTTCAAACTCGTCGTTTCATTTAAGTGAACCGGTAGGTTTAAAGAGTCGGAGTCATTCCAAATACAGTGAATCCGATTCATCTCTTCATGGATCATCTAACACTTAAAGCACCGGCCCATCTCAAAATAAGGTTGTCTCATATTGTACTAACAACCCAAATATAAAGACTAAACCAAACAACTCACTAACTATTAGATAATCCATCTATAAGATATATTTAACCATCTAATGTATCCAAGCTACCATAACTAGATGATTTCTCATCATAGTTAGCAACTTAGGACACATTAGCCACCTATTACATATATTGAGCATCTTATCTAATACACTAGACTTAGGTATATTACATAAGTTACAACTTTGCATGCATTTACATAACCACAACTGTACAAAATATTATTACATGAATCATAATTCTAAACACCCTCCCTCTACTTAGAAACAAATTTGTCTTACTTGATCAAATTTGGTTTTCCATAATAAAGACATGTTCACCCCCAAATTTGTTAACAATGTGCACTACAAATTTGTCTTACTTGATCAAATTTGGTTTTCCATAATAAAGACATGTTCACCCCCTAATCTGTTAACAATGTGCACTACAATCAACAAATTTGTCTTACTTGATCAAATTTGGTTTTCCATAATAAAGACAAGTTCACCCCCAAATATCATTACATGAATCATAATTCTAAACACCCTCCCTCTCTTCATGGAGTTTTCTGGTTCAATACTGAAGTTGCCAATCTATTAACAATGTGCACTACAATCAACATGTTCACCCCCAAATCTGACAAATAAGTTAGCATGCAATCTCATGATTTTAGTTGTCTCAGTGATATGCCTATGTGTGTGTTTGGTAGAAAAAATAATAAAATACTAGTGTATGTGTTTTGTAGTGTGTTTGGTAGTGTTTTGTGTTTTAGGTAGTGTTTTAGTTTTTAAAAAACAAAAACGTATTTGGTATGATTAGTGTTTTTTCCAAAGAGTTTCTTGTACAAAAGTACTGTTTTACCCTCACTTTTAATCAAAATTACATCCCTTACCCTTATATGACAAACCCATCTCACCTGCGGTTTTAGGTTTCTGGATTGCGAATCGGACCAACCGACAATGGAAGCTCGACCTGGTGGAAGCTCGACCTGTCGCCGCTGATCAATACCCTAGTTCCATACTCAAAGACAAGGTACCACTTGAATCAATTTGATAATAAGCCACCCAACAACAAGAAGGAAGCGTTCAACCATACACACTCTTCTCTCAAAAGTTGTATTGAACGGTGTTTTGGAATCTTGAAGAAAAGATGGAAAATTTTAGCTACAATGCCATGTTACCCGGACCACACACAAGTGGGCATTCATCTTGCTTGTTTCACCCTCCACAACTTCATTCGTTTGTTTCACCCTCCAAGAGGGTGGGGAAGATGTTGAGATGAATGTCACGAATGAAAGAGGAATGGGCCACGTTCGTGATCGTATTGCTACTACAATATGGAACACATTAAGGAACAATTAGTTTAAAATTATGGTTATTTTATAAGTTATCTTCCACTTTTGTTAAACTTTAGTAGCGGATATAGCCATCTTTTGGAGACACTATTTAATTTACAAGTATCGTAATTTTGTTATATATATCCCCGAAAATCAAGACTTACAAAAGTTTTTCCATTCATCATACATAAAAGTTTTAGGTAGGAATCATTCATCATAGATAAAAGTTTGGCATATGAATCGTTCATCATGGATAAAAGTTTTAGAAAAGTAATTTCTAACATTGAAAATGCTAATACATCACATATGAAAATAGTATAATCTCGGAAATTTAACCAAAAACAAACGCATTTAATGTTTCAATATTTATCAGATTATTTTTCTCTCTGACCTGACTAACTTGTTGTTGTAACGATTCCACATAAACGTCATTCTCCAATTCCCTCATTCGTAATATGCGAAGTTGATATTGCAACTACTTCTAATCTCCCTTACCCCCTCCACGAATTCTCGTAACGTAGTAGATGCATCACAATCATCAAGAAAATTAACTTACCGTCTCATCTTCAACAAGACTATCAATCTTTTGGCAATGATATTTCATGTCTCCAAAAGTAGTATTCGGGATCTCCGCTATCACAACTTGAGTCATTGGACATATTCCTGCAACAATATATACAAAACATCTACTAAGATGACACTTTTATTAAACAGATCATACTAGAAATTGATACCAAAAACTGATATCATATAAATCTCATGTAATAAGTCATACCAGAAAACCACAAGAAGATTTATGGTAAAGAAACCATCATAGCAAAATTCAATACATAAAACACATTATATTTGAATAGAAAACTAATACTAGAAATTGATACTAGAGATTGATACTAGAGATATCTCATGCAATAAATCGTACCAGAAAACCACAACAAGAACATTTATGGTAAATAAATCATCATATCATAATTCAATACATAAAACACATCATACCAGAATCCCGTACTAGATGCCCATACTAGAAAACCACAACAAGAACATTTATGGTATTAGAAACCATCATACTATAATAACAACTAATACCAGAAATTGAAACAACATCTGCCCGGAATGGAAAACTAGTACCGAGTGATTGAAGTTAGTGCATATGAGAAGGAAGGCCGAGATGTATACCGATAAGGGAGAGTTTAGGACAACTATGAGCATCTCTTTACTTCGTCGACAGAGGGAAGAGCCCTTGAAACAACCTCTGCCCGGAATGGAAGTGTGACGAGAATCGAAGAGTACAAACGAACGGTGGGTGAAGCTCTCTTCCTCTGTCGAAGAATCGGGGCTAGTGGGAAACAAGAGAGAGTGTGTTAAATTTATACCCTGTAAATGAAAGTAATTATCATAAATCGTAGGGAGAGGATGGTCTTTTTGTTTTTATAAACACTCACAAAATACATCAAACCCTCATCTTCACTAGTGTTTCAAAAACACTACGAAAAAACCATTGCACTAGTGTATGGGTGTGTAGCCAAATAGCTAGATTATTCAAAACACTCATAAACACTAGTATATACTAGTGTTTATGACAACCAAACACACACTATGTTTCCTTTCAACTCTTCTATTATATTGAGGTTTTCTTGTAATAGTTCTTTGATAAGTAATCTCATTCTAAACATACAAATCTCTAACTTTTTGCTGCACAAATTTTGTCCCAATCGTTTCTAAATTTTGTTTAGCTTTCACCTATAGTCTGCAATTGAGATTTTCGGCTAACGTAAGAAAATGTTAGTTTTATCCGGGATGAAGAATTTCACTCCCAGTTGAATTTGGATACTAGGTAACCATAATTATTAAAGTCACAATTAGGTTAATAAAGTCATAGCTTGGTATCTGCTTTGGTGGGATAGTTTGGTATTTATTCATAAGTTCACGTGAACCATTTCACTTGCTCAAACCGGATAAATAACTTCGGCATTGGTCTCTCCTTGATGATTGAATTGGTAAGGTTGTTTCATCAAACTACCGCCAAAACCCGAGTTTTTTGAGGCGATTGCCAGGATTTTTTGTGACCGTTTTCCCTTATATTAGATAGTTTTTTGACAGATCATTTAAACAATTTCACAAGTAATAGTTATACATTGAGTAAAATGGGCATGAAAACACTTATTGAATGAATGAAGAGGCAATTGTATAACTATGTAGGTAAACTAGGCCGCTTGAATTTTTGTAGAAAAGATAAAATTATTAATAATACAAAGTTCTACCAAAATTAACTATAATCTCTCTCCTAATTAATAAATTGTTTTTAATGTAATTATGGAAAATAGAAAATCACGATCAATATTCTTGGAAATGGTTATCTGCAATTTGTTATAAAAGAAAATAAATATCCTACCTAATTTATCAATCTTCTCTCTTCAATTTATTTTCATTAATTTTCCTAATAAATAAGCTAATTAATATCTATTGACCGTTAAACAAGGGAGTAATGGTTATCTTTCTCCTTCAACCGTGGGTTATGATATTCCCGGCAAGATTTTTTCGGAAACAATAAATGGTGTTCTTGTGCTCTTGCATTCTGCAGAGGTCGTTCATACATCCCGATTTGATCGAAAAAATTAATGTCAACCGATAGATCATCATAATTTCGGGATTTTTTTGTTGATTATGTAGCAGGAAATATATAATCATCTAATCTGGATGCATTTTTTCGATAGTTGCAATGTTCTGCTAATTTTCTTGTTTTCAGCTGCTTCAATGGTGGTTTTTGCATTAAAGAACTTGTATAAATTAGTGCGTTCAATCGTAGATTAACCGGTAACCCATACACGTCTTCAAATAGAAATTTTGGGGCATTGAAAATGCACAGTTTATGTTCCAAGTAAGTAGTAAATTGTGATTGTGTATTGAATCTTGTGTACGCTAGTATGGTTGTGGGTGTTTTTTATATTTTGTACACAAATTTTTGTGTTCTAGAGTTCATTATATAGTTATGTAAGTATAAAACAATATGGATATGTGTGTGATTAACTCTAAGTGAGTGTCAAGTGGTAATATTGTGTACTTATAAGTATATCGATATATTAACAAATTTTTTAATATTATCTATTTATGTATTAATTAAAATACATAACTGAATTTCTATATAAACTTTTGCCTTGATTTATCTATGTTATGTAGATTACTGAAAATTCACTCTTCACTTCACTATGTAAATGTATCACAACACTACTATAGCTATGTTTTGGTTTTGTTTGTATACGTATGTATATATAATATGTACACATGCATATAACCATTATAATATATATTTTTATGTATCAATATATTACAAATCTGTGTAATTGTTGATATGTGTATATGCTATGTACATTACTTAAAATTTACTCTTCAATTCATTGTGTATATGTATCACAACACCGTTATAATTATGTTTTGCTTTTGTTTGTATGCGTATGTATATATAATATGTACACATATATATAACCATTAGAATATATATTTTTATGTATCAATATATTACAAATCTGTGTAATCATTAAAATATATGCTTTTGACATGCGACGAAGTGAGAGTATAAGAGGACTATTGCAGGCGGTTTTAGTCGAAGTTTGAGGACATAATGATTTCAGTCGAAGTCCTAATATGGTTGAAGTCAAAGATTTAGGTTGAAGAAGAAGTTTGAAGATGTAGTTGACGAAGGTTTCTAGAGAAGACGAACAATTTCCTGCTTTTTCTCTGACTCCAATTTTGGAGACCTTCTCTCTGTCACCGATTTTGAGAAGTTTTTATTTGATTCCGATATTTCAACACGTGATTGATACAAGGCACGCAAGACAAATACGAGAAATCTGAAAAATTCAGGGGCTAATTAGGTAAGTAGGCTTTTTTTATTTTAGTGTATACTAATTAGGCCTTTTCTAGTTTTCTATTTAGGAAATATACCGGAAGTTCATAACGAAATTTTTTATGCCGGAAGTTCATACCAAAAGTTCATACCGGAAGTTCATAACAAAGTTTTTCATACCGGAAATTCATACCGAAATTTTTTATACAGGAAGTTCATACCGAAAGTTCATAACAAAGTTTTTCATACTGGAAGTTCATACCGAAATTTTTTATACCGGAAGTTCATACCGAAATTTTTTATACCGGAAGTTCATACCGTTCATACTGGAAGTTCATACCGAAAGTTCATACCGGATGTTCATAACGAAATTTTTCATACCGGAAGTTCGTACCGAAATTTTTTTATACCGGAAGTTCATACCGGATGCCAATAATGTTTACATTGGTGAATTTACAACCTTTGCTCGCTCAGGGTGATGCTGACAGTGGTCTTGATCGTCTCTGGGCAAAGAAGAAGGTTATACCATTTTTAGAGACATTTTTGTTGCTTCAAGGTTGATACCTGAATGTTGCGTTTTTGCTCATACCATTTTTATAACTTTTGGTATGTAATTCTCCGCTATGTAATTCTTCGGTATGTAATTCTTAATTCTAAACTATGACATAAAATCAGTTTGTTTGGTATAACTTCCGGTATGATAACTTTTGGTATGATATGATAACTTCATGTATGATATGATAACTTCCGGTATGATATGATAACTTCCAGTATGTGAAGCTCCGGTATGTGAACCCGGTATGTGAACTTCCGGTATGTGAAACTTCAGTATGCATTCCAAAAAAATAAAAAAATAAATAAAGAAAATAAAAAAGACAAAAAAAAAATAAAAGAAAATACAAAAATAAATTCTGGTATGATAACTTCCGATATGATATGATAACTTCTTGTATGATAACTTCCGGTATGATATGATAATGTTCGGTATGATATGATAACTTCCAGTATGATATGATAACTTCCGGTATGGTATGATAACTTACGGTGTGTTAACTTCCGGTATGTGAAGCTCCGGTATGTGAAATTCCGGTATGTGAAATTCCGGTATTGGAAAGTCCGGTATGTGAAATTCCAGTATGTGAAAATTTCGGCATGTGAAAATTCCAGTATGGGAAAAAATTTTATTCCAAAAAATAAAAAAAAATAAAGAAAATAAAAAATAGAAAATAATTAATAAAATAAAATAAAAAACAAATTCAGTTTTTAAAAATTAAAACTTACACTTGAAGAACAAATAACACATATTTTTTTAAATAGAAGGGTTAATTAGTTTTACCTACCATTAAATGAAAGTGATATAAAAATATGGGTAATAGTTTCTTTAACAAAAACAAAAAAGAGCGTGGTAGGCCAAATTCTTTCAAAATTCAGTTACTAATTTTTGAAACGGTTTTTAGTTTTTTTGGCAGTTTAATATATATGTTTCCTTAATTATTATCAGCCTTAATTAGCTTATTTATCTTTATTTTAAATTGATAATTGATAGGAGCCTAGTTAGTGTAATATCCGGAAATTTATTTCCGTTTGTTTCCGAATTAAACCGGATTTCGACCCGTTCAATTTTGCTTATGGGGCATAGTGTCATGTATTAACATAAATTTTATCATTTTATGTGAGTCTATTACTTACATAAAATGATAAAAATCATCAAAAGACTACTCTTGCAAGACTAGAACTAAATACCTCTTTTGACAAAGCCAAGACAAGGCTTGACAAGATCAACCATCCAGCCCGCCTCCTTCCATGTTTCAGCCCATCACTTTCATGCATAACCCATCATCACACCATCTGTCCCTCTTCACGTCAAGAGCATGCCTTACGGGATTTGTTTCCTCTTTTGAACTCGAAGGGTTATTCCTCTCCTAAATCACCGATAGACACTATCCCTTTCTAACCGTCTTTTCTCTCTCACTCCAATCCTCGAACCTTCAACCCTAGCCGTCATCAAACGCTTGCTTCCTTCCATAGTGTCTCTGAGCTTCACCCAGGAACGCAACAAATATTGCAGATCGAACGAGCCCCATGTGATCCTTGCCTATATAGACACGCTTGGCCAGACAAGGATTCCATGCCACGATGTTCACCCCCAATTCCCTAGGCATCTTCTTTCTTCCTCCCAGTTTTGACTCTTCACAGGTATAGCATGTTTCCTGTCCTTCTCTGTACGAGGATACCTTATTGAACCTCTCAACCTTGCTCTCAGGTTGGACCTCCGTCGACCAGCAGCCAAGAATACCCTTATCTTGCACTCCAAAAGGCAAGATTGGACTCTCGCGCTTGTTGTCACTGTAATAACCGAAAATTTTTAAACTCCGCTAAATCTGAAATTAACCGAATTCCGATAAGTCAATCTTAAATAAATAAATAAAATGAAATGAGTTTAAGTTCTATCATTTTATGTGACCTTAATTCACATAAAATGATGAAACTACATAACCGGAAATAATTCACGTACCTTTAAAATTAAATAATAACTTATATTAGACGGAAAATAATTCCGTAAGTATTCCGAAAATTTTCTTTCGATCCGGAACGATTAACGAGTTTTCGTATCCCTTATTCTAATGGGAGAGCAGTCCGGCTCTGGCCCAACACCAGGCCCAAGCCCACCGGCCCACCTCCTTAAACTAATCCTAATTCTAATTCTACGCTTAACCCTAATCTAACCCTAATCTAATGATACTGCCGCTTCTCTCTCCTCCATTGCAATTACACGTTACGCTTTCTGAAAAGAAAACAAACGACGCAGCCATACCTTACCTTCTGTAAACCGATACATCGACGCAGCAGTAGACCGACGCAGCAGCAGCCCTCAGCAGCAGCCCGACGCAACAGCAGCCGCAACAACAATAGTCGCCCAGCGCAGCAGCGCTTGGTGCTGTCCGTCCGACGCAGCAGCGGCCGGTGCTGTCCGTCCAACGCAGCAGCCCGTCAACAACCAGCAGAACACTCAGAAGCATACCTTGACCCTCTGCACGCCTCCAGCGGGGACGAGACGGAACCGATCGTGTTCAGGCCGCTGCAGACAGAAATCTGGTAAGCCATGTCCCTTGCTGTCCATTCTCCTCTCCTCTGAATCGAAGCTGTAAATCCTGTCTTGCTCCAGTGCAGTCCTTTGTCACACTCGGAAGTCGATCTTGCTCCAGTATAGCCTCCGAAGCACAGGATCGTAATCCTTGCAGCCCAGAACCCGAACACGCCGAGCAAGCCTCCAGTGCAGCCATACCGAGTCACACTGCACACGGAACCTGCCCAGCCGCGAGTCGCCTTCCCTGTGAGTCCTCAGTTTAGCCTCCCGTCTCTTCTTATTTTCCGGTTTGAATCTGTTACATTAGGGACAGTGGAGATGGTAAGATGGGTGAGAGAGGAGTGTGTAGAAAGGCTGTTGGTTGTGTGTGTGTTTCTGCATATGATAGACATAAGGGGCTGCTGTAAATTCCAATTTATTCCTTCAGCTTCTAGGTTACCAACAGCCCATCTTGTCGATCAATTATAAAACGTTTAGATAAAGATCCACCGTTGAATTTTTGATATGTTGTAGACAGATATATGTAGTTTAGCATATTAAAATTTGGGGAGGAATGAACGGTCGGATTGAAAGTTATGAGCTCCCGAAGTTAGGTAGTTGAGCAGTTTTGGTAAACTAAAAAAATTGGCTAAGTATAGGAAAGTAGAATGAAGAACCGACTTTGGGAATTATTATATAAATATCGGCTGAACAGTTTGGAGAAATTCTTTCTTCTAAGGCTAGATAGAACCTCATAGATGATCTAGATATTTAATTCGGTAATTTTATAAGCTGTTAAGAATTTTATATTTAGAGCCGAAGTTAAACCTTTTTCGATTCTTCCGGAAAATAGAAACATAGGAAAATGTCAGTTTCGAACCAAATAAAATTCTAAGAGTTAGGATATAATTTTAGAACTTCAAATAAGAGTTGGACATGAATTTTAGGGTTTTCGAGGAAATCGGAACCAAGGGTAAAATGGTCATTTTACCCTAAAACTAATACTGTAACTAGTACGTCTTAATACTTATTTGATCTTAGAAGTTTTAGACTTCTATCTACGTGAAAGTGTGCTAATACACTTATCGCCTTTGACAGGCAACTGAGTGGATACAGTTACAGAGCGAGTGGTTATTAAAGAGTCGAGCGTTATAACAGGTAAGTCATTTGGGCTTACTTAGCTGACTGCTAAATATGAGTATAAATGATGATGGTGGTGTGTGATTGACATGTTAGAGAGATAGGTTGTGATATATAAATACCGACCTGTATTTTTTGGCCTAAGAGTAACGGGCGGTGGCATTCCGCTCAGTAGCTCGCGGGGCGCTGGGGGTTTCTTTCGGGACTAGTCCACACATGGTTTGTAGTGATGCTACCAAAGGAAGTCAGCTAGACCTACACCAGTTGGATAAGGAACGGAGGCGAGAACTAATAATAGTTCTCGTGCCACAACTTAAATTGAATAATGTGAATCACTTAAATAATAGATAATAATTTGTTGAGTGCCAGCATGATGTTTGTTTTTTTTTGTTTCTGCTTGTGTTTGTGCCGTTATCATTTTTGCTTATATTTGGATAGTTAGCTAACGGTTTATCCGTGTTGTAGATCTGTAAAGATAGACAGTTGCAGAGAGATCCGGAACGGATGGTCAGCCGGGTCCACGTACTCATTAGATGGGGACGGGGGAGTCTTCCATACGTCATGCATGTTATGTATCTTTATATATGTTTGTAAGGCTGTCACATGTGTACGTTTATACATTAAAAATATTATGTTTTAGAAATTGTTTTAAATACGTTTGTGCCTTGTTGTAAGATCCAAGTAATGTTGTTGTTAAACCAAGGTCGGGACCCATTGTGAGGTCCTAACCAGTAACTCCCCGAGTTCCGAGAATTTGGGGTGTTACAACATGGTATCAGAGCTCTGGGTTGGCAACAATGGCACTTGAAATCTTCCGAAAGACCGAATGTATAAAATAACTAGAACCCGAAAGGGGTCTAAGATTTTCAAAACGGATTTCTGTTTTTACACACGTGCATAGTCGGGTTGTTGGGTTAGTAGTACGTCGGACCACCATCGTTCTCCGTGGATCTCTGCAGCTTGGAACGATAGGTGAGTTAGTATATAGACTTATATCGATAGGTTTTAGTGTAAATTATATATCTGTGTGTGTGTAGTATGCTAGTATCCTAAAGGATATCTTGTATTCTTTAGTTGTGATATCATGAAGCGATTAGCGCCTCATGATAAATCGGTAACGAGTTTGAAGAGTTTTCCACACGAGATAAGGGATTCAGACCAAGATTTAGTATGATACTCTGATGGACGTCCCGGTGACTTATAAATCATCCGAAGGACGGGTGGGCAAAGCAGTAAAGATGTTTAGAAAATTTTTACCGCCAGTACAACCGGATGAGAAAGAAGTTCCCGAGTCAGCTTAGAAAGAAGAAATTGAGAATCATGCAAGGGGCTTTGTCGTATGAAGTCGAGAGATGAATTAGAAGAACCATGCAAGAGACGACGAGAGCGTAGAATGGAGATAAAAATGGAGAAACAAGAATCATATAGAACGGAGTACAACCAAGAATTTCGGTGTAAAGGACGTGACTATCAAGACGGACGCCGCCAGAAGCAAGCATGGACATGAGAGTACAAAGAAGATAGAGTGTCGACCCAGTGGTGAGAGGTTAAAAGGTACAAAGATAAAGAGTGAGTTTGATGATGAGAAATAAATCCTGTAACCATGGAAGCATGTGGAGTCCTTCAAGGATATGAGAGTTTTGAATGAAAGTCCGACATAAGTATCCAAGAAACTAGAAGTCAAAAATTGAGACAACGAATTTTTTATAAAGGCGACATGATCAAGACGAAACTAAACAAGGGGAAGAATGAGGAAAAGTGATTTGGTGAACTCAAGGGTCCGCAATAATTTCTCAATTACAAAGAGATTTAAGTTACCAACACTAACGGTTCATACCAGAGAACCGCAAGCAGATGATGACTAAAGTAAAGAGAATCGCGAAGACACGCTTACAAGCTAATGTGGAAGACTTGATGAACTCATTAGTGACAGATGAATGCTAGGACTAGACTCAGAAGAGTATAGTGACCTCATAAGAGAACAAGAGAAGTGCAGACGGTGGAGGAAACTAAAAGAGTATTAACAAAAAAAACTAGAGGAGATAGATGTTGACCAAGTCTATCAAACCTCAAAAGAGATAGAAGAACAATAAGTCTGTGATTTTATGGAAGGTCAACTACATACCAGTCAGTAATAATTGAGACCTAAACGTGCGGGTCTACCAGTGGTACTGGTTATCAGACAAGGAGGATAACTATAGAATGATGAACGAATTTTATAGACGTCTAGAGGACCCTTCAAGAGATCAACAACGACAAATGTGAAGCTAAATCGATCCGCGTGCTAGCACCTTAATAATAACATGGAGTGAGTTCGAGCAAGGATCCCTAAATAAGAAAAAAAAAAAAAAAAAAAACTAGAGGAGTATTTATTTCATTGAAGACCAAGAGAAGCGTGTGAAGAATTTACTGCCTACTGGCTAGGAAAAGGGTGCATATCACAGTTAGTACGGATGGATTATAAAAGAAGAACTAGAGGAGTAAGAAGAAGTAGATAATTTTGATCAGATCCTACGTCAGACCAGATAGAAGTTACTTAGCATTCCACACAAATAGAGTTGCTTGAGTTGGGGAAGCAGTTAGAGGAGTTAGCAGAGAAGGGCTTTATATGTCTTGGTGTTTCTCTCTGGGGCACACAGTATTATTTGTGAGGAAGAAGGATGGATCGATGAGGCTGTGTATTGATTACCGGGAGTTGAACAAGGTCACCATCAAGAATAAGTATCCACTGCCTCGCATAGATGATCTGCTGGACCAGCTGCATGGAGTGTCAGTGTTCTCGAGGATGGATTTGAGATCGGGTTATGACCAGCTGAGAGTGAGAGACCAGGACATACCTAAGGCGGCATTCCGGACTAGGTATGGCCACTATGAGTTGTAGTGATGCCATTCGGGCTCACTAATGTGCCAGTAGTATTTATGGAGTTGATGAATAGGATTTTCATCAACTTCTTAGACCAGTTTGCAGTGGTCTTCATTGACGACATTCTAGTTTACTCTAGAAGCAAGAGGAGCATGCCGGACACTTGAGGACAGTGTTACAGATTCTACAGGATAGCCAGCTATACGCTAAACTATCCAAGTGTGAGCTCTGGAGGTCAGAGGTGGCCTTCCTAGGCCATGTAGTGACTGCTGAGGGGATTAAGGTCGACCCGGCGAAGATTGAGTCAGTGTCGTCATGGCAACCTCCGAAGAATGTTAAGGGGGTTCGCAGCTTCCTTGAATTGGCAGGTTATTACCGTCGGTTTGTGGAAGGGTTTTCTCTGATTGCCCGACCACTTACTTCCCTCCTAAGGAAGACTACTAGGTTCGTCTGGTCTGAGCCGTGTCAGCAGAGTTTTGATGAGCTGAAGAGGAGATTGACATCTGCTCCGATCTTAGCACAGCCTGAGGGTACAGAGGACTTCGTAGTGTACAGTGATGCATCCAAGCTGGGCTTGGGGTGTGTCTTGATGCAGAGGGGTAAGGTTATAGCATATGCGTCTCGACAGCTGAAGACGTATGAAGAGAACTACCCCACTCATGACCTGGAGTTAGCAGCAGTAGTGCACGCTCTTAAGATCTGGCGTCATTATCTCTATGGAGCGACCTGTCAGATCTTCACAGACCATAAGAGTCTGAAGTACATATTCACTCAGCGGGAGTTGAATAACCGCCAGAGGCGGTGGCTAGAGTTGATCAAGGATTTTGACCTTGAGATTCTTTACCACCCGGAAAGGCGAATGTAGTTGCCGACGCTTTGAGTCGGAAGACGCCTCAGGAGAAGGCGATAGCTCGGTTGACAGTACAGCCACAGTTACAGAGAGACTTAGCTTGGTTGGAGATAGAGATCCAGTTCCCCGACACAGCTCATCAGTTAGCCACCATAGAGTTACTCCCTGACCTGTTGGGTGAGATCCGACAGAAGCAGGAGACCTGTCCGATGTTGACCCGGATCCGAGACCGGATGTCACGAGATGAGGCACCTCAGTTCACTATTGGTGCCGATGGAGTGATGAGACGACAGGACCGTGTTTGTGTGCCATCAGACCGTGAGCTGAGGCAGAGGATACTAGGTGAGGCTCATACTACCCCTTACTCCGTACATCCTGTAACACCCCGAATCCGCGGGACTCGGGATGTCACATTGGGCTAGGATCTCACAATGGATCCTGACCCTAGCCTGACAACAAGTTCACTGGACCTTACAACATGGCACTGACAGATATAAAACAAATACATAAAATAGTATAAACTGTACGACCCAAAGTAAAAAACAACATAGCCGAGTATATAAAACGACATCCTCACATAGGAGGTACAAAAGATCATCCTCACGGAGGAGGGGAAACATAACAACCCGAAACCAACCACCTAATGTACGAGAGTCATCGGCCTGTCACTCTACCAGATCACCCAGTAGCGCCTAACCTGTAAACATCTACAACACGGTATGAAACTGTTAGCTAACCATAAATATATGAGGTAATGCATAAGCACAAGCACAATCATGAAAGATAAACACATCAGCATGCTATCACACATTTACCCATTTATTATCTTTATATAATAACCATTCACTCAAAAACCGTATATATATAGATAGATGAAAGTATGTGACACGAGGACCGATACATCCCCGCCTCTGAGTACAATGTCCAGCTGTACGAGTATCGGTCACACAATCCGTGTACCCTATGGGAGTGGATTGCGCCCTTCCTGTAAACCAGTCTGGCCCGACATCAGAGAACCTCCCAGACTCCACGGCGGGATGAAAGGGAAAGGTTATCACAGCCACGCAGTGGGGCAGTCAATAGAACATAGGTCGATAAAAACGACAACTCATGATATCATAGCAAACATATAAAGCACACACCACTCATGCAAACACCCAATATAGGGATGGTAGCTAAGTAAGTCCTACGGACTTACCTCAACCTCGTACAAAATCAACCACGATCACCTCTACACTGGAGGGACAACACGGCCTATAAAAAGGCATAAAGATATATATCAACCTCTATTCATCAAAGGGGTCACACCTAGACCCAAAGGGATCCATAAGGATCATACTCAATCTATGAGCCTCACAACCAACTAAACCTCAATATCTCAACATAGCTCACAATTCCTCAAATCTCAAGGTATTATCTAATCAACATTCCTCAATCTCAATTTTAATCCTAATTTAATTAATTAACCTTTAATTAATTAATTAGATTTCGCCAGAATAACGTTTTGCCCGCAGACAATTTCTAAACCCCCTGTCATCAGATTTCATCAAACAAGAACCCATAATCACCAGAATAATATAACGACCATAATGGAATTTCTAATTGTCCTATTTGACAAGCCTAAAGTCAATTTAGGCCAAATCGCGGTACGGAAAACGAATAAATTCATAACTTATTCGTTACTAACCCGATTGACGATATGAAAGAAGATTCGGAATCACAACGACGCAGGCTACGCATGGACAGCATCAAATTCATCGGAATTTGAGCGACGGAACCGTCCTGGTGACATATATGCTCGACCAGCCCTCCATATACTCGGAAATGCAGAAACTCGGTACCGTTATGAAGAGAATGAAGAGAGGAATCCAGAAACTCAAACGGAATTGAAATCGGATAAGAAACGGAGAGTAGATCTGAGTTTGAAGGTTGAGAGAAATCAGAGCTTTTACGAGAAAACGTGAAAGGAAATGAATTAATAAAGGATTTTCAGCTATTTATAGTGAAGACGATAATTATCCTTTAGTAAAGTCGATAATTATCCTTTAACCGATCCAAAGGCGGGTCGAACCTCTTTCTCCAAATTTCTCGAGATTGGAACATTAAATATGGAATATTGTAGGGATAATTATTACAAAACTGCCTCGAAAAACGTGTATTCCTAAGCCGTCTTTCTTAGCCGTTAAGAAACGAAATAGCGACTCTTTTGGCCGTTTTGCCTCTCCATGTTATTTCATATCTAAGACATATCCGATGTCCTGATCATTTCTCTCAACTGCATTTTTATTAATTGGAGCTCCCAAATGCTCCAAATAACACCGGAGGGTAAAAATAATTACCCGGGGGAAAAAGTAAAAATTTCCCCAAACGTCCAAAATTACGCGAGGAACATAACGGTGGGACTCATACTCATCACTTGGGAAATCTTCGCAAGTTATATGTCAATTACTATCAACGATTAAGTTAATCAACATTAATTAGAATTCGGAAATCCTAGCTATTACATCACACACCCCTAAAAAAAAGTTTCGTCCCGAAACTTGAACAATTCCCAAATTCTCTCGGACCCATACGCCGAGGTATAACTCTCACTCTTTCTATCGGAGGTATCACATCTCTGTTCCAAAGATCACAACCTATTACAATCTATAACCTCAAGTATAAATATGGAGGAATCATCACTCCAGGAAACAGGGTCATAACGCTACCCAAAGACGTAGAGGAATCACGTCTCTCGCCATACCACATCACAAGGCATAGAGGAAGCACATCTCTAGCCAAAACATATCACATGCATAGAGGAAATACGTCTCTAGCCAACCCATAAACATATACATCGCATGGAGGAATCACATCTCCACTGAACTTTGTCCATCAAGGTAGCATGGAGGAAAGAACCATCTCCAGCTGAATCCTAATCCCACTCAAATAGCATGGAGGAAAGAACCATCTCTAACTATAAATATGATCATACTCGGGTAGCGTGGAGGAAGTAATCATCTCCAGCTATAGCATACATCACGCTAGCACATCAAGATCTACTAAGATCATAAATCACATCACAACTAGCATAGAATAACATATCAAGGCATATAAGCACATAAGCACAACATTCATCAAGATAGCACTAAGATCTACTCGTGCTCCCACAAATGGGTATGTCCTAACATATACTCTAGATAGTTCCTCAGGACACTATCCTCAGTCTCTCATATAGCCTCTTCAAGTCTTCATCTCGACCATCATATCCTCAATATGGGCATGTCTTTTAAATGCAAGCGTTTCATATCTTATTCCAAGAATGTAATCAGATGCTCAACAACGATGTGGTTCAACTTAACCACTAGATCATTATAACTCACAAAGTTTTTCCAACCTGGTATATACTTTCTCAGTTGAGACACAGGAACACTGGGTGAACATCCACCAACTTCAGAGTGAAAGCTAAACATCATGTTGCCTTCACAAAATTGATCAAGATCTCAAACCGACATATTGGAAACTCAGTTCCCCTTTCCATAATACACAACTAACGTCTCACAGCTGAGATACCTCCAGCCGGACATGAACTTTTGCTTGAACTTTAGAGGTTAACGCCTCTTGTCTACATATAATATCTGGTGACTCTGTACATCCAACATTCTTCCTTCAATCAACGTTACTTGAACTATAAAATCCTGAGTCTGGTCAGGTGTTATTCCACTCTACTGCTAGATCACTTCTAGCATAAGGATATACGACATCTATGTCTATATATTGACTCATAGGGTCATCCCAAAAAGATGCACGTCCTTCATTGTTATATAATAAACTCATTAATGGAAGGTAATATAACCCTCCACGTTTCCCATTCAACTTACAACTTATAATAGATCTTTAAGATCTAGATGATCCTCTCTAACTAAGCATCTGTCAGGGGGTAAAGTGTAGTCATGAGGTACAAACTCGTCCCCAAAGCAGTTTGAATCTGCTGCCCAAAATCTCAAAGTAAAAACATCCATCTCAATCAGAAATGATCGTTCTCGGTATATCATGGAGTCTATCTGTCTAGTGTACTCCTCAGCCAATTCATTCACTAGCCACGTCCTTCTAATAGAAATGAAACGTGCCGGATCCGTTAATCTGTCATCAACAATCCGGATACATCAAAACTCCCACTAGACCTCAATCCCATCACAAAGTCCATAAAGATGTCCTACCACTTCCACTACTACACTGGTAGTGGATGGAGCTCATCTCTAGGTCGGAAGTGTTCTATCTTGACCTGCTGACATGTCACACACTGTGTCACAAATCTGATTACATCAGTTTCCATCTTCTCCATCAATATAATCGTCTCACCTTGTGGCACCTCTTACTCGTACCTGAATGTACAGAGTAAGGTATACAGTGAATGTACTGTAAAATTGTATGTTTCACTCTGCATCAGCAGGTACACAAAAGCGGTCATGACTCTTCATCGTTCCATCTACTCTCATGGAGAACTGTGGTGCCTCATTACGGGACATCTTCTCTCCCATCTTCAACATGGTCGGGCAGGTCCCCTGCTTCTATTGGACCTCATCCAACAGACCAGGTAGAACCTTTAAGGCATAACTGGATATTCTCATCAAGGAACTGATTGTCCAACTCTAGCCAAGCTAGATCTCTCTGAAGCTGAGGTTGAACTATCAGTCTCACAATCATCTTCTCTTGGAGCGTCTTTCCATTCAAGTTATCTGCGACAACATTCAACTTCTCTGAATGATATGAAATCTTCAAGTCAAAGTCTTGATCAACTTAAGCTCTTAATACTGGCGGTTATTCAACCCCTGTTGCATAAAATATGCTTCAGATTTCTATAATCTATAGAAATCTGACATGAAGATCACACCGGTACGGTCTTCAAAATTTAAAGGCTTGAACTACCACTACTAACTCTAAATCATGAGTCGAGTAGTTCTCATCATACGTTCTTAGCTGTAAACACACATATCAATAACCCTACTCCTCTGTAGTAATACACATCTCAGACTTAGCTGGGATGTATCACCGTAAATCACGGAATCCCAAAAATCTTCTAACTACAACAGAATGGAAGTAGAGGTCAAATGCCTCCTCAACTCTTCAGAACTTAGACACACTACTTTCATCACGTAGTTATGGTAGTCTTCTCAAAAGACTCGCAAATGAATATGTAATCATATAAAATCCTTCCTCAAAGCATTGGTAGCAATCGGCTGAGCAGAGAAAACTATGTATTCCTTAATATTCATTAGTATCTCCCATGTTACAACATACTTAATTCTCGCCAGGTCAACCATGATCCCACTGGTGGAGACAACATGGCCTAAAAAGGCTACCACTGGCATCTCAACTTACACTTAGAGAGCGTAGCATACAACCCTCTATCTCTCGAAATCTGTAGAACGGTCCTCAGACGATCGGTCTACTATTCTCTGCTATGAGAGTATACCGACATGTCATCCATGGAGTCCACCACCAACTAATCAAGGAAGTCGATGAAGATACTATTCATCAACTCCATAAAAACTACTAAAACATTCGTCAACCCAAATGACATCACTACAAACTCGTAGTGTCCATAACGGGTATGGGATGCTATCTCATACACATGATGCTCTCTCATCCATGACTAGGGATATCTTGAGCATAAAGGAATCCCGAAAACACAATTGCTTCTTGAAGTTAACTCGTCAGGTCGTCAATACGGAACATGGAACCCACTAGGGTAAACCCGTTTCAGTAAACTTTTCAAGTTATCAGTACAATATCTCAACAAGCACCATATAGTGTGGCTTTCCCATTCAATCTTGTATCATACTTCAACTCGATAACAATGTCCACACTCCGCTGAGGTGACAACTAGACGGTTCAGTAACACGTCTATAAACTCATAAACAACTGGAATACCTTCAATTGTTGGACTATCTCGCTCCTTTATGGTATAAAACTAGAAGGCGTCACATCCCTGTGCTATCAGCTCGCTGCCCGTCTCTTCAAAGGTCTTACCCTCAGAAGACCTCTATTTAACTCAACTCAGTAAAGACTATAATAGTCTTACTATTAAAAGCTAACACCACATGCTATCTATTCATCCAAACCATACACATAATGACTTCCTCATGCACCTACGACATGACAAAGAAGTCTACAACCATACACGGGTCCCTGAAATAAGGGAACGAACATGCATCTCACGGGTATCTCAGACCCAAAAAGGTAATCTTGTAAAGGAAAATCCACCTTCTACTATATACAAAAAGTCAACCAATAACGCATGCATCGAAAGACATGAAGTGCATAGCACTCACAACAAGCAAAACTCCACCAGGTAAACCATTAACGAGAATGGTACCTATAACAGCTAACACTCGTAGCTCTTCTACATATCATCACTCAATGTCAAATCTATGCTCCTCAGGTATCATTGAGGTCACTACTATAGCCGCCACTTCCACTCTTTCTGCACCGGAAAGAGGAAGGTCTTGCTGGGAAGAAACACCACCGTGCTGACAGAAAGGGCCAGATGGCCTAACTCACCACAAGTGAAACAAGCTATCAGTGACAAAGGGCACACAGAACGCAAATGATCTGGATAGCCACAACTGAAACATAATCATCCCATCCTTGCAACATGTGCAACTGAAGGGTAACTCGACCTTCGTCGTCCACCTGGAATGATCTCATTCTTGAAGGGAACCTGTAAAGGCAATGCCTTGCCCTATCGACAAAACTTCGCTCTATGCCCTGCTTTACCACACGTAAAGCATATGATGGGAGCCTTTGGGCACACAGCTCGCCAGTGTCCCAACTTCCACGCAATTAAAACACTGTAGTTCCTTGCCAGTCATCTTCATGGCCAAAGGATCACTAGATTGTCCTGATATCGGACTTGGTTCCCCATTCATCATCTTTGCTTCTCCAGTAACTGATTCAGTCCATTGCTTCTTTCCGGATCCAGAAGCTTCAGTTGATCTCACAATTGTTGGTAAATCTGGTGTCGATCTACCCGCTATCACCGCTTCATATACTTGTTACATATATTCTTGAGACTCGGATCTACTCATGGAGACACGATCAGCCTCTTCAAACTCGTTCTCTACCATAGGCGAAACAACAGCGGAAATTGGTCCCTAACTTATCACCACTGGAGGAAGAGGGGGGGTGTACCCCTACCTCATCCCACTACAGATACTACTCTAGTCTGAGTCATCTGTAGGATATACGCACCTAATCTTATAAGGCTATATATATGCCATAGGTATCGATATGTATATAATAAATCCACATAATCCATAGTACACACAGATATATATACATATCTACGCTGCAGAGATCCATGGCAGAGGTGACGACTTCTCGTACATTCTATCCCAAAACCACACTTAAAACCAAAACCTTTGAAAACGTCAGATCCCATGTGGGTTCTGTTTATTTTACCTATCAAACCTCATTGCAGGTAGCAAGTGCCATTGTTGTCAACCTGGGCTCTGATACCAACTCTGTAACACCCCGAATCCGCGGGACTCGGGATGTCACATTGGGCTAGGATCTCACAATGGATCCTGACCCTAGCCTGACAACAAGTTCACTGGACCTTACAACATGGCACTGACAGATATAAAACAAATACATAAAACAGTATAAACTGTACGACCCAAAGTAAAAAACAACATAGCCGAGTATATAAAACGACATCCTCACATAGGAGGTACAAAAGATCATCCTCACGGAGGAGGGGAAACATAACAACCCGAAACCAACCACCTAATGTACGAGAGTCATCGGCCTGTCACTCTACCAGATCACCCAGTAGCGCCTAACCTGTAAACATCTACAACACGGTATGAAACTGTTAGCTAACCATAAATATATGAGGTAATGCATAAGCACAAGCACAATCATGAAAGATAAACACATCAGCATGCTATCACACATTTACCCATTTATTATCTTTATATAATAACCATTCACTCAAAAACCGTATATATATAGATAGATGAAAGTATGTGACACGAGGACCGATACATCCCCGCCTCTGAGTACAATGTCCAGCTGTACGAGTATCGGTCACACAATCCGTGTACCCTATGGGAGTGGATTGCGCCCTTCCTGTAAACCAGTCTGGCCCGACATCAGAGAACCTCCCAGACTCCACGGCGGGATGAAAGGGAAAGGTTATCACAGCCACGCAGTGGGGCAGTCAATAGAACATAGGTCGATAAAAACGACAACTCATGATATCATAGCAAACATATAAAGCACACACCACTCATGCAAACACCCAATATAGGGATGGTAGCTAAGTAAGTCCTACGGACTTACCTCAACCTCGTACAAAATCAACCACGATCACCTCTACACTGGAGGGACAACACGGCCTATAAAAAGGCATAAAGATATATATCAACCTCTATTCATCAAAGGGGTCACACCTAGACCCAAAGGGATCCATAAGGATCATACTCAATCTATGAGCCTCACAACCAACTAAACCTCAATATCTCAACATAGCTCACAATTCCTCAAATCTCAAGGTATTATCTAATCAACATTCCTCAATCTCAATTTTAATCCTAATTTAATTAATTAACCTTTAATTAATTAATTAGATTTCGCCAGAATAACGTTTTGCCCGCAGACAATTTCTAAACCCCCTGTCATCAGATTTCATCAAACAAGAACCCATAATCACCAGAATAATATAACGACCATAATGGAATTTCTAATTGTCCTATTTGACAAGCCTAAAGTCAATTTAGGCCAAATCGCGGTACGGAAAACGAATAAATTCATAACTTATTCGTTACTAACCCGATTGACGATATGAAAGAAGATTCGGAATCACAACGACGCAGGCTACGCATGGACAGCATCAAATTCATCGGAATTTGAGCGACGGAACCGTCCTGGTGACATATATGCTCGACCAGCCCTCCATATACTCGGAAATGCAGAAACTCGGTACCGTTATGAAGAGAATGAAGAGAGGAATCCAGAAACTCAAACGGAATTGAAATCGGATAAGAAACGGAGAGTATATCTGAGTTTGAAGGTTGAGAGAAATCAGAGCTTTTACGAGAAAACGTGAAAGGAAATGAATTAATAAAGGATTTTCAGCTATTTATAGTGAAGACGATAATTATCCTTTAGTAAAGTCGATAATTATCCTTTAACCGATCCAAAGGCGGGTCGATCCTCTTTCTCCAAATTTCTCGAGATTGGAACATTAAATATGGAATATTGTAGGGATAATTATTACAAAACTGCCTCGGAAAACGTGTATTCCTAAGCCGTCTTTCTTAGCCGTTAAGAAACGAAATAGCGACTCTTTTGGCCGTTTTGCCTCTCCATGTTATTTCATATCTAAGACATATCCGATGTCCTGATCATTTCTCTCAACTGCATTTTTATTAATTGGAGCTCCCAAATGCTCCAAATAACACCGGAGGGTAAAAATAATTACCCGGGGGAAAAAGTAAAAATTTCCCCAAACGTCCAAAATTACGCGAGGAACATAACGGTGGGACTCATACTCATCACTTGGGAAATCTTCGCAAGTTATATGTCAATTACTATCAACGATTAAGTTAATCAACATTAATTAGAATTCGGAAATCCTAGCTATTACACATCCAGGGGCGAGTAAGATGTATAAGGACGTGAGACGTTCCTTCTGGTGGGGTGGTTTGAAGCCTGATGTGGCCCGATATGTAGCCTAGTGTGCGACCTGTCAGCAGGTCAAGATTGAGCATCGTAGATCCGGAGGAGAGCTACACCCACTTCCAGTACCCCATTGGAAGTGGGAAGACATTTCTATGGATTTCGTCACTGGATTGAGGCTCAGCAGAGGTTTTGATGCCATTTGGGTAGTAGTAGACCGTCTGACGAAGACCGCACGTTTCATTCCGATTAAGGAAACGTGGCCGGTAAGTCGTCTAGCAGAGGAGTTCACCAGGCATATTGTGAGACTCCATGGAGTACCGAGGACTATCGTCTCCGACAGGGATGGACGTTTTACCTCGAGGTTCTGGCAACAGGTACATACGGCTCTGGGTACGAGTCTTCACTTTACCACTGCCTACCACCCACAGACAGACGGTCAGTCAGAGAGGACCATCCAGACCCTAGAGGACATGTTGCGGGCATGTGTGCTAGATTGGGGACAGGTATGGCCAGATCACCTCCCACTAGTAGAGTTTTCATATAATAACAGCTGGCATGCGTCTATTGGGATGGCACCTTATGAGGCTTGTACGGACAGAGATGTCGTACACCGTTGTGTTAGGATGAGCCTAGCAAGGTTGATGGAGTAGTACCAGACCAGATACAAGATGACATCACCCGGATTGCCTTAGTCCGGGAGAGGATGTTAGCAGCTCAGAGTCGTCAGAAGTCCTACGCCGACAAAAGGCGTCGACCTTTGGAGTTTAGAGTAGGTGCACAGGTGTGGTTGAGAGGGTCACCTACGAGAGGAGTCAGGCGTTTCGGTATTAAGGGGGAGCTGAGTCCCCTATATGTCGGACCTTTTGAGATCTTAGAGGGAGTTGGAGGGGTGGCCTACGGAATAGCATTACCGCCAAGACTAGAGGATGTCCATCCGATCTCTCATGTATCTCAGTTGAGAGGATACATTCCGGATCCGAGACACGTCATCAACCATGAGGATATGACAATTGAGCCGATCACACTTTTGTAGAGTACCCAGTAGCTGTCTTGGAGCGCAGTCCTAAACGTCTGTGGTCCAAGGAGATACCTATGTTGCGGACCTAGTGGTCTAGGAGAGGAGCTGATGAGGCCACTTGAGAGACTGAGGAGAGTATTAGACGTAACTATTCCGAGTTCTTCGCGGGGTTAGAGGTTACCCTGTATCGACGAGTTAGTACTCGGATGTTGTGTTTCTTGATCATTCATGTTTTATATCGGATTGGGTGTTTACGTGTTATGTGATATACATCTGATTATGATGTGTGAGTAGTTGCATGGTAGAAAACAAAAAAATTTAGAAGAGAAAAGATACCAAAGGAAACGTGTGATAAAAGAAATGATTCTAAGTTTCGGGACGAAACTTCTTTTAAGGGGGCACTGATGTAATAACCGAAAATTTTTAAACTCCGCTAAATCTGAAATTAACCGAATTCCGATAAGTCAATCTTAAATAAATAAATAAAATGAAATGAGTTTAAGTTCTATCATTTTATGTGACCTTAATTCACATAAAATGATGAAACTACATAACCGGAAATAATTCACGTACCTTTAAAATTAAATAATAACTTATATTAGACGGAAAATAATTCCGTAAGTATTCCGAAAATTTTCTTTCGATCCGGAACGATTAACGAGTTTTCGTATCCCTTATTCTAATGGGAGAGCAGTCCGGCTCTGGCCCAACACCAGGCCCAAGCCCACCGGCCCACCTCCTTAAACTAATCCTAATTCTAATTCTACGCTTAACCCTAATCTAACCCTAATCTAATGATACTGCCGCTTCTCTCTCCTCCACTGCAATTACACGTTACGCTTTCTGAAAAGAAAACAAACGACGCAGCCATACCTTACCTTCTGTAAACCGATACATCGACGCAGCAGTAGACCGACGCAGCAGCAGCCCTCAGCAGCAGCCCGACGCAACAGCAGCCGCAACAACAATAGTCGCCCAGCGCAGCAGCGCTTGGTGCTGTCCGTCCGACGCAGCAGCGGCCGGTGCTGTCCGTCCAACGCAGCAGCCCGTCAACAACCAGCAGAACACTCAGAAGCATACCTTGACCCTCTGCACGCCTCCAGCGGGGACGAGACGGAACCGATCGTGTTCAGGCCGCTGCAGACAGAAATCTGGTAAGCCATGTCCCTTGCTGTCCATTCTCCTCTCCTCTGAATCGAAGCTGTAAATCCTGTCTTGCTCCAGTGCAGTCCTTTGTCACACTCGGAAGTCGATCTTGCTCCAGTATAGCCTCCGAAGCACAGGATCGTAATCCTTGCAGCCCAGAACCCGAACACGCCGAGCAAGCCTCCAGTGCAGCCATACCGAGTCACACTGCACACGGAACCTGCCCAGCCGCGAGTCGCCTTCCCTGTGAGTCCTCAGTTTAGCCTCCCGTCTCTTCTTATTTTCCGGTTTGAATCTGTTACATTAGGGACAGTGGAGATGGTAAGATGGGTGAGAGAGGAGTGTGTAGAAAGGCTGTTGGTTGTGTGTGTGTTTCTGCATATGATAGACATAAGGGGCTGCTGTAAATTCCAATTTATTCCTTCAGTTTCTAGGTTACCAACAGCCCATCTTGTCGATCAATTATAAAACGTTTGGATAAAGATCCACCGTTGAATTTTTGATATGTTGTAGACAGATATATGTAGTTTAGCATATTAAAATTTGCGGAGGAATGAACGGTCGGATTGAAAGTTATGAGCTCCCGAAGTTAGGTAGTTGAGCAGTTTTGGTAAACTAAAAAAATTGGCCAAGTATAGGAAAGTAGAATGAAGAACCGACTTTGGGAATTATTATATAAATATCGGCTGAACAGTTTGGAGAAATTCTTTCTTCTAAGGCTAGATAGAACCTCATAGATGATCTAGATATTTAATTCGGTAATTTTATAAGCTGTTAAGAATTTTATATTTAGAGCCGAAGTTAAACCTTTTTTGATTCTTCCGGAAAATAGAAACATAGGAAAATGTCAGTTTCGAACCAAATAAAATTCTAAGAGTTAGGATATAATTTTAGAACTTCAAATAAGAGTTGGACATGAATTTTAGGGTTTTCGAGGAAATCGGAACCAAGGGTAAAATGGTCATTTTACCCTAAAACTAATACTGTAACTAGTACGTCTTAATACTTATTTGATCTTAGAAGTTTTAGACTTCTATCTACGTGAAAGTGTGCTAATACACTTATCGCCTTTGACAGGCAACTGAGTGGATACAGTTACAGAGCGAGTGGTTATTAAAGAGTCGAGCGTTATAACAGGTAAGTCATTTGGGCTTACTTAGCTGACTGCTAAATATGAGTATAAATGATGATGGTGGTGTGTGATTGACATGTTAGAGAGATAGGTTGTGATATATAAATACCGACCTGTATTTTTTGGCCTAAGAGTAACGGGCGGTGGCATTCCGCTCAGTAGCTTGCGGGGCGCTGGGGGTTTCTTTCGGGACTAGTCCACACATGGTTTGTA
The DNA here is from genome assembly GCA_033239125.1 of Fagopyrum homotropicum. NCBI lineage: Eukaryota > Viridiplantae > Streptophyta > Magnoliopsida > Caryophyllales > Polygonaceae > Fagopyrum > Fagopyrum homotropicum. The sequence goes on from BSWB01000004.1 coordinate 144,473,616, forward strand.
GTGATGCTACCAAAGGAAGTCAGCTAGACCTACACCAGTTGGATAAGGAACGGAGGCGAGAACTAATAATAGTTCTCGTGCCACAACTTAAATTGAATAATGTGAATCACTTAAATAATAGATAATAATTTGTTGAGTGCCAGCATGATGTTTGTTTTTTTTGTTTCTGCTTGTGTTTGTGCCGTTATCATTTTTGCTTATATTTGGATAGTTAGCTAACGGTTTATCCGTGTTGTAGATCTGTAAAGATAGACAGTTGCAGAGAGATCCGGAACGGATGGTCAGCCGGATCCACGTACTCATTAGATGGGGACGGGGGAGTCTTCCATACGTCATGCATGTTATGTATCTTTATATATGTTTGTAAGGCTGTCACATGTGTACGTTTATACATTAAAAATATTATGTTTTAGAAATTGTTTTAAATACGTTTGTGCCTTGTTGTAAGATCCAAGTAATGTTGTTGTTAAACCAAGGTCGGGACCCATTGTGAGGTCCTAACCAGTAACTCCCCGAGTTCCGAGAATTTGGGGTGTTACAACATGGTATCAAAGCTCTGGGTTGGCAACAATGGCACTTGAAATCATTTTTGCTTGGGAGCCTTCGTTCTTAGTACACGTAGAGTCATGCCATCCAGACTCGTGAGTTTCTCTTTACAGACGCAATAACAAGAGTAGGATATGGGCTAGCCTTCTACACTGGTACAAGGACGAAACAAGCATCTCTTAGCCAACAACAGAAATCGGTCCTTCAAACAGCTAAATTCCTGAGTTACAAAATTGTCGAGCATCCAAGTTCAGGACCAGATTTGGATGAGTTAGACTCCTCTTGTGTGGTTGAATTTCGGATATGTTGTATTTAGTATTGCATAGTAGATCATACTAAAATTTGAGAGGAATCCGAGCTACGGTTTGAGAGTTATGGTGTCCCAAAGTTGTTTCCTCACGCAGTTTTTATAAGTGTGCTGAGTGTTGAGGAAAACTGCGTGTGATGCAATTTTTTAAGATAGTTTTGGATAGGCTTTTGATCTCTGCTGGACTTGAATTTTAGATTTATAATAGTTAGGATTACATACTAGATTATATCAAAATTTTAGAGGATTTCATCAAAAGGGTTAGTAGTTACGATTTTTCGAAGTTGAGGTTGTAAGTAGTTTTCTGGATGTTGCTGAAATTCTCTAAGTGCTAGAAACATTTTTGTGTTGTGCAGTCATGTTTGAACTTACGTTTAGATACCTAAGATATACAATCCATCGTTCAACTTTTAGTATGTTATGAAGTGCCATGCATAGGGTGATGTATCAAAAGTTTTGGTTCATCCAACGGTTAGATTTAGATTTATAAAGGTCCAAACTAGACAGATGGTGCAGTTAGGAAATTACACAAATTTTGGCTAAGTATGGGATTTATGGATGTTGGACCCAACTTTGGGAATTTATGTGGGATTTTGGACTGAGTAATTTTGGGAGATCTTTGACATTATGATTTGTATGCATATCATAGACGACTTCGGTAATTTTCTTAGAATTTTAATAAATTTATTTGAGTCTCGTATTATAGGCTAAAGTTGGACCTTAGTGACCTTTTTAAAAGTTAAGAAAAATGTGTAATCTATAAGTTCTACCTAAACTAACTCTTAAGAGTTAGATAATGAAATTAAGTCTCAAAGAAAGGTTTTGGCATATATTATAGGATCTTTGAGAGTTTCGGGACCAGGGGTAAAATGGTCATTTTTACCTTAGGAGGGCATTTTAGTAATTTCTCTTGAAGGGATTGTACATCTTAGAAGTTATAGACTCCTAAGAATAGGGGATGTATTTTGATCCACTTGCCCTTATGACAGGCAATTGAGTCCCAACAGTTGCGGACCGAGTCGAGATAACGGGAATCGAGTTTCGATTCAGGTAAGTCCTTTGGGCTTACTTAGCTAGCTTCTGGATATGAGTGTGAATAATGATAGTGGTGTTCGAATGATGTGTTTATAGTTGTACTTATTATTAATTATCGACCGACCTACACATTTGACCTAAGAGTAACATGCGGTGGCATTCTACTCAGTTAGCCCGAGGGCGCTGGGGGTTTCTTTAGGGACTAGTCCATACTTGGTTTGCGGGGACGCCACCGGCGGAGGTGTGCCAAACCATCACCAGTTGGATAAGGAACGGAGATAAGAAATCTTAAGATCTCTCGTGCCACAACTTAAAAAAAACTAAATAAAGTGAATCACCTAAGTTATCAGATAATAACCGATTTGTGTGCCAGCATAATGATTGTTTTATTTTGCCTGAGTGGTGTTTGTGTTATTTTTATTCTACTTATATTTGGATTATTAGCTAATGGTTTATCCGTGTTGTAGATTTTGTAGAGATAGACAGTTGCAGAGAGATTCAGGACGGATAGTCAGTCGGGTCCACGTATTCATTAGATGAGGACGGGGAGTCTTCCGTTTAGCATGCATGTTATTAATATAATTATGTTCTGTAAGGCTGTCATGGGTTGATCATACATGTTAATACTATTTGATGTTTTCGAAAAGGTTTTAAATACGTTTGTGCCTTGTTGTAAGATCCTAGTAAAGTTGTTGTCAAACTAAGGTCGGTGTAACACCCCGAATCCGCGGGACTCGGGATGTCACATTGGGCTAGGATCTCACAATGGATCCTGACCCTAACCTGACAACAAGTTCACTGGACCTTACAACATGGCACTGACAGATATAAAACAAATACATAAAACAGTATAAACTGTACGACCCAAAGTAAACAACAACATAGCCGAGTATATAAAACGACATCCTCACATAGGAGGTACAAAAGATCATCCTCACGCAGGAGGGAAAACACAACAACCCCAAACCAACCACCTAATGTACGAGAGTCCTCGGCATGTCACCCTGCCAGATCACCCAGTAGCGCCTAACTTGTAAACATCTACAACACGGTATGAAACCGTTAGCTAACCATACATATATGAGGTAATGCATAAGCACAAGCACAATCATGAAAGATAAACACATCAGCATGCTATCACACATTTACCCATTTATTATCTTTATATAATAACCATTCACTCAAAAACCGTATATATATAGATAGATGAAAGTATGTGACACGAGGACCGATACATCCCCGCCTCTGAGTACAATGTCTAGCTGTACGAGTATCGGTCACACAATCCGTGTACCCTATGGGAGTGGATTGCGCCCTTCCTGTAAACCAGTCTGGCCCGACATCAGAGAACCTCCAAGACTCCACGGCGGGATGAAAGGGAAAGGTTATCACAACCACGCAGTGGGGCAGTCAATAGAACATAGGTCGATAAAAACGACAACTCATGATATCATAGCAAACATATAAAGCACACACCACTCATGCAAACACCCAATATAGGGATGGTAGCTAAGTAAGTCCTACGGACTTACCTCAACCTCGTACAAAATCAACCACGATCACCTCTACATTGGAGGGACAACACGGCCTATAAAAAGGCATAAAGAGATATATCAACCTCTATTCATCAAAGGGGTCACACCTAGACCCAAAGGGATCCATAAGGATCATACTCAATCTATGAGCCTCACAACCAACTAAACCTCAATATCTCAACATAACTCACAATTCCTCAAATCTCAAGGTAGTATCTAATCAACATTCCTCAATCTCAATTTTAATCCTAATTTAATTAATTAACCTTTAATTAATTAATTAGATTTTGCCAAAATAACGTTTTGCCCGCAGGCAATTTCTAAAACCCCCTATCATCAGATTTCATCAAACAAGAACCCATAATCACCAGAATAATATAACGACCATAATGGAATTTCTAATTGTCCTATTTGACAAGCCTAAAGTCAATTTAGGCCAAATCGCAGTACGGAAAACGAATAAATTCATAACTTATTCGTTACTAACCCGATTGACGATCTGAAAGAAGATTCGGAATCACAACGACGTAGGCTACGCATGGACAACATCAAATTCATCGGAATCTGAGCGACAGAACCGTCCTGGTGACATATATGCTCGACCAGCCCTCCATATACTCGGAAATGTAGAAACTCGGTACCGTTATGAAGAGAATGAAGAGAGGAATCCAGAAACTCAAACGGAACTGAAATCGGATTAGAAACGGAGAGTAGATCTGAGTTTGAAGGTTGAGAGAAATCAGAGCTTTTACGAGAAAACGTGAAAGGAAATGAATTAATAAAGGATTTTCCGCTATTTATAGTGAAGACGATAATTATCCTTTAGTAAAGTCGATAATTATCCTTTAACCGATCCAAAGGCGGGTCGAACCTCTTTCTCCAAACTTCTCGCGATTGGAACATTAAATCTGGAATATTGTAGGGATAATTATTACACAACTGCCTCGGAAAACGTGTATTCCTAAGCCGTCTTTCTTAGCCGTTAAGAAACGAAATAGCGACTCTTTTGGCCGTTTTGCCTCTCCATGTTATTTCATATCTAAGACATATCCGATGTCCTGATCATTTCTCTCAACTGCATTTTTATTAATTGGAGCTCCCAAATGCTCCAAATAACACCGGAGGGTAAAAATAATTACCCGGGGGAAAAAGTAAAAATTTCCCCAAACGTCCAAAATTACGCGAGAAACATAACGGTGGGACTCATACTCATCACTTCGGAAATCTTCGCAAGTTATATGTCAATTACTATCAACGATTAAGTTAATCAACATTATTTAGAATTCGGAAATCCTAGCTATTACATCACACACCCCTAAAAAAAAGTTTCGTCCCGAAACTTGAATAATTCCCAAATCCTCTCGGACCCATACGCCGAGGTATAACTCTCACTCTTTATATCGGAGGTATCACATCTCCGTTCAAAAGATCACAACCTATAACAATCTATAACCTCAAGTATAAACATGGAGGAATTATCATCTCCAAGAAAAAGGGCCATAGCGCTACCCAAAGGCGTAGAGGAATCACGTCTCTCGCCATACCACATCACAAGGCATAGAGGAAGCACATCTCTAGCCAAAACATATCACATGCATAGAGGAAATACGTCTCTAGCCAACCCATAAACATATATATCGCATGGAGGAATCACATCTCCACTGAACTATGTCCATCAAGGTAGCATGGAGGAAAGAACCATCTCCAGCTGAATCCTAATCCCACTCAAATAGCATGGAGGAAAGAACCATCTCCAGCTATAAATATAATCATAGTCGGGTAGCGTGGAGGAAGTAATCATCTCCAGCTATAACATACATCACGCTAGCACATCAAGATCTACTAAGATCATAAATCACATCACAACTAGCATGGAATAACACATCAAGGCATATAAGCACATAAGCACAACATTCATCAAGATAGCATTAAGATCTACTCGTGCTCCCACAAATGGGTCTGTCCCAACATATACTCTGGATAGTTCCTCAGGACACTATCCTCAGTCTCTCACATAGCCTCTTCAGGTCTTCATCTCGACCATCATATCCTCAATATGGGCATGTATTTCAAATGCAAGCGTTTCATATCTTATTCCAAGAATGTAATCAGATGCTCAACAATGATGTGGTTCAACTTAACCACTAGATCATTATAACTCACAAAGTGTTTCCAACCGGGTATATACTTACTCAGTTGAGACACAGGAACACTGGGTGAACATCCACCAACTTCAGAGTGAAAGTTAAACATCATGTTGCCTTCACAAAACTGATCAAGATCTCAAGTAACCGACATATTTGAAACTCAGTTCCCCTTTCCATAATACACAACTAACGTCTCACAGCTGAGATACCTCCAGCCGGACATGAACTTTTGCTTGAACTTTAGAGGTTAACGCCTCTTGTCTACATATAATATCTGGTGACTCTGTACATCCAGCATTCTTCCTTCAATCAACGTTACTTGAACTATAAAATCCTGAGTTTGGTCAGGTGTTATTCCACTCTATTGCTAGATCACTTCTAGCATAAGGATATACGACATCTATGTCTATATATTGACTCATAGGGTCATCCCAAAAAGATGCACGTCCTTCATTGTTATATAATAAACTCATTAATGGAAGGTAATATAACCCTCCACGTTTCCCATTCAACTTACAACTTATAATAGATCTTTAAGATCTAGATGATCCTCTCTAACTAAGCATTTGTCAGGGGGTGAAGTGTAGTCATGAGGTACATACTTGTCCCAAAAGCAGTCTGAATCTACTGCCCACAATCTCAAAGTAAAAACATCCATCTCGATCAGAAATGATCGTTCTCGGTATACCATGGAGTCTCACTATTTGTCTAGTGTACTCCTCAACCAATTCATTCACTAGCCACGTCCTTCTGATAGAAATGAAAGTGCCGGTTTCATTAATTTGTTACCAACAATCCAGATAACATAAATCTTCTACTGGGTCACAATCCCATAAAAAAAAAGTCCATAGAGATGTCCTCCCAAATTCTACTACTGCACTGGTAGTGGGTGGAGCTTATCTCTAGATCGGAAATACTCTATCTAGACTTGCTTACAAGTCACACACTGTATAACAAATCTGGTTATATCGGCTTCATACAATATAATTGTCTCATCTCGTGGTACATCTTACTCGTACCTGAATGTACTGAATAAGGCGTACAGTGGGTAAACCGTAATATTCTCTGTCTCCATCTACATCAGCAGGTACACAAAAGTGGTCATGACTCTTCATCAATCCATTTACTCCCATGGAGAACTATGGTGCCTTAGTACGAGACATCCTTTCTCTAAACCTTGTCAAGGCCGGGCAAGTCTCCTGCTTCTGTTGGACCTAATCTAACAAACCAGTTAGAACCTCTGAGGTATAACTGGGTATCCTCATCAAGGAACTGATTGTCCAACTCTAGCCAAGCTAGATCTCTCTTAAGCTGAGGCTGAACTATCAGTCTCACAATCATCTTCTCTTGGAGCGTCTTTCCATTCAAGGTATCGGCGACAACGTTCAACTTCTCTGAATGATATGGAATCTTCAAGTCAAAGTCTTGATCAACTTAAGCTCTGAACACTGGCGGTTATTCAACCCCTGTTGCATAAAATATACTTCAGATTTCTATGATCTAAGGAAATCCGACATGAAAGATCACACCGGTACGGTCTTCAAAACTTAAAGGCTTGAACTACCACTACTAACTCTAAATCATGAGTCAGGTAGTTCTCATCATACGTTCTCAGTTGTAAACACACATATCAATAACCCTACTCCTCTATAGTAATACACATCTTGGACTTAGCTGGGATGTATCACCGTAAATCACGGGATCCTAAAAATCTTCTCACTAAAACAGAATGGAAGCAAAGGTCAAATACCTCCTCAACTCTTCAGTAGTTAGACACACTGCTTTCGTCACGTAGTTATGGTGGTCTTCTCAAAAGACTCGCAAATGAATACGTAATCATATAAAATCCTTCCTCAAAGCATTGGTAGCAATCGGATGAGCCGAGAAAACTACGTATTCCTTAATGTTCATCAGTATCTCCCATGGTACAACATACTAAATTATCGCCTGGTCAACCATGATCCCACTGGCGGAGACAACATGGCCTAAAAAGGCTACCACTGACATCTCAACTTACACTTAGAGAGCGTAGCATACAACTCTCTATCTCTCAAAATCTACAGAACGGTCCTCAGACAATCGGTCTACTATTCTCTGCTATGGGAGTATACCGACATGTCATCAATGAAGTCCACCACCAACTAATCAAGGAAGTTGATGAAGATACTGTTCATCAACTCCATAAAAACTACTAAAACATTCGTCAACCCAAATGACATCACTACAAACTCGTAGTGTACATACCGGGTATGAGATGTTATCTCATACACATGTTGCTCTCTCATACATGACTAGGGATATCTTGAGCACATAGGAATCCTGAAAACACAATTGCTTCTTGAAGCTAACTCATCAGGTCGTTAATACGGAACATGAAACCTACTAGAGTAAAAGAAGCCCGTTTCAGTCAAATTTTCAAGTTATCAGTACAATATCTCAACAAGCAGCATATAGTGTGGCTTTCCCATTCAATCTTGTATCATACTTCAACTCGATAACAATGTCCACACTCCGCTGAGGTGGCAGCTAGACGGTTTAGTATCACGTCTATAAACTCATAAACAGCTGGAATACCTTCCAATGTTGGACTATCTCGCTCCTTCATGGTATAACGCTAGAAGGCGTCACATCCCTGTGCTATCAACTCGCCACTCGTACAATCTTGATGACAAACCCGTCTCCTCAAAGGTCTTAACCTCAAAAGACCTCTATTTAACTCAACTCAGTAAAGACTATAATAGTCTTACTATTAAAAGCTAACACCACAAGATATCTATTCATCCAAACCATACACATAATGACTTCCTCATGCACCTACGACATGACAAAGAAGTCTGCAACCATACACGGGTCCCCGAATAAGGGAACAAACACGCATCTCACGGGTATCTCAGACCCAAAAAGGTAATCCTGTAAAGGAAAATCCACCTTCTACTATATATCAAAATTCAACCATTAACGCATGCATCGAAAGACATGACGTGCATAACACTCACAACAAGCAAAACTTCGCCAGGTAAACCATTAACGAGAATGGTACCTATAACAACTAACACTCGTAGCTCCTCTACATATCATCACTCAATGTCAGATCCATGCTCCTCAGGTATCACTAAGGTCATTATTATAGCCTCCACTTCCACTCTTTCTGCACCGGAAAGAGGAAGGTCTTGCTGGGAAGAAACACCACCGTGCTGACAGAAAGGGCCAGATGGCCTAGCTCACCACAAGTGAAACAAGCTATCAGTGCCAAAGGGCACACAGAACGCAAATGATCTGGATAGCCATAACTGAAACATAATCATCCCATCCTTGCAACCTGTGCAACTGAAGGGTAACTCGACCTTCGTCGTCCACCTGGAATGATCTCACTCTTGAAGGGAACCTGTAAAGGCAATGCCTTGCCCTATCGACAAAACTTCGCTCTATGCCCTGCTTTACCACACGTAAAGCATATGATGGGAGCCTTTGGGCACACAGCTTGCCAGTGTCCCAACTTCCACGCAATTAAAACACTGTAGTTCCTTGCCAGTCATCTTCATGGCCAAAGGATCACTAGATTGTCCTGATATCGGACTTGGTTCCCCATTCATCATCTTTTCTTCTCTAGTAACTGATTCAGTTCATTGCTTCTTTCCGGATCCAGAAGCTTTAGTTGATCTCACAATTGTTGGTAAACCTGGTGTCTATCTACCCGCTATCACCGCTTCTATACTTGTTACATATATTCTTGAAACTCGGATCTACTCATGGAGACACGATCAGCCTCTTCAAACTCGTTCTCTACCATAGGCGAAACAACAGCGAAAACTGGTCCCTAACTTATCACCACTAGAGGAAGAGGGGGGTGTACCCCTACCTCATCCCACTACAGATACTACTCTAGTCTGAGTCATCTGTAGGATATACGCACCTAATCTTATAAGGCTATATATATGCCATAGGTATCGATATGTATATAATAAATCCACATAATCCATAGTACACACAGATATATATACATATCTACGCTGTAGAGATCCATGGCAGAGGTGACGACTTCTAGTACATTCTATCCTAAAACCACAGTTAAAACCAAAACCTTTGAAAACGTCAGATCCCATGTGGGCTCTGTTTATTTTACCTATCAAACCTCATTGCAGGTAGCAAGTGCCATTGTTGTCAACCTGGGTTCTGATACCAACTCTGTAACACCCCGAATCCGCGGGACTCGGGATGTCACATTGGGCTAGGATCTCACAATGGATCCTGACCCTAACCTGACAACAAGTTCACTGGACCTTACAACATGGCACTGACAGATATAAAACAAATACATAAAACAGTATAAACTGTACGACCCAAAGTAAACAACAACATAGCCGAGTATATTAAACGACATCCTCACATAGGAGGTACAAAAGATCATCCTCACGCAGGAGGGAAAACACAACAACCCCAAACCAACCACCTAATGTACGAGAGTCCTCGGCCTGTCACCCTGCCAGATCACCCAGTAGCGCCTAACTTGTAAACATCTACAACACGGTATGAAACCGTTAGCTAACCATACATATATGAGGTAATGCATAAGCACAAGCACAATCATGAAAGATAAACACATCAGCATGCTATCACACATTTACCCATTTATTATCTTTATATAATAACCATTCACTCAAAAACCGTATATATATAGATAGATGAAAGTATGTGACACGAGGACCGATACATCCCCGCCTCTGAGTACAATGTCTAGCTGTACGAGTATCGGTCACACAATCCGTGTACCCTATGGGAGTGGATTGCGCCCTTCCTGTAAACCAGTCTGGCCCGACATCAGAGAACCTCCTAGACTCCACGGCGGGATGAAAGGGAAAGGTTATCACAGCCACGCAGTGGGGCAGTCAATAGAACATAGGTCGATAAAAACGACAACTCATGATATCATAGCAAACATATAAAGCACACACCACTCATGCAAACACCCAATATAGGGATGGTAGCTAAGTAAGTCCTACGGACTTACCTCAACCTCGTACAAAATCAACCACGATCACCTCTACATTGGAGGGACAACACGGCCTATAAAAAGGCATAAAGAGATATATCAACCTCTATTCATCAAAGGGGTCATACCTAGACCCAAAGGGATCCATAAGGATCATACTCAATCTATGAGCCTCACAACCAACTAAACCTCAATATCTCAACATAACTCACAATTCCTCAAATCTCAAGGTAGTATCTAATCAACATTCCTCAATCTCAATTTTAATCCTAATTTAATTAATTAACCTTTAATTAATTAATTAGATTTCGCCAGAATAACGTTTTGCCCGCAGGCAATTTCTAAACCCCCCTATCATCAGATTTCATCAAACAAGAACCCATAATCACCAGAATAATATAACGACCATAATGGAATTTCTAATTGTCCTATTTGACAAGCCTAAAGTCAATTTAGGCCAAATCGCAGTACGGAAAACGAATAAATTCATAACTTATTCGTTACTAACCCGATTGACGATCTGAAAGAAGATTCGGAATCACAACGACGTAGGCTACGCATGGACAGCATCAAATTCATCGGAATCTGAGCGACAGAACCGTCCTGGTGACATATATGCTCGACCAGCCCTCCATATACTCGGAAATGTAGAAACTCGGTACCGTTATGAAGAGAATGAAGAGAGGAATCCAGAAACTCAAACGGAACTGAAATCGGATTAGAAACGGAGAGTAGATCTGAGTTTGAAGGTTGAGAGAAATCAGAGCTTTTACGAGAAAACGTGAAAGGAAATGAATTAATAAAGGATTTTCCGCTATTTATAGTGAAGACGATAATTATCCTTTAGTAAAGTCGATAATTATCCTTTAACCGATCCAAAGGCGGGTCGAACCTCTTTCTCCAAACTTCTCGAGATTGGAACATTAAATCTGGAATATTTTAGGGATAATTATTACACAACTGCCTCGGAAAACGTGTATTCCTAAGCCGTCTTTCTTAGCCGTTAAGAAACGAAATAGCGACTCTTTTGGCCGTTTTGCCTCTCCATGTTATTTCATATCTAAGACATATCCGATGTCCTGATCATTTCTCTCAACTGCATTTTTATTAATTGGAGCTCCCAAATGCTCCAAATAACACCGGAGGGTAAAAATAATTACCCGGGGGAAAAAGTAAAAATTTCCCCAAACGTCCAAAATTACGCGAGAAACATAACGGTGGGATTCATACTCATCACTTCGGAAATCTTCGCAAGTTATATGTCAATTACTATCAACGATTAAGTTAATCAACATTAATTAGAATTCGGAAATCCTAGCTATTACAGTCGGGACGCATTGTGAGGTCCTAACCAGTAGCTCCCCGAGTTTTGAGAATTTGGGGTGTTAGAGTTAGTAACTTAGTATCCTAGATACAAAAAGGGTTTTATCGCATCAATTTTCTCTTATAAATTTTTAAGGTTTATTCAAATTTATTTTTGAAATTTTGATATAACTGAATCTTGTTCTTACGGCTGAACGGGCATCATAGTGATACTACTGAATTTTTAATTTTAAATATATGTACTTTCTTACAACAAAAATTTATAACAAACTTAGGAGAATAGAGTACACGTGATAAATCATAACCCAAATAACCTTAATCACGTACTCGGCCAAACATGGTAGCTCATGTATCTATGTCCTTTTGAGTGCTGACAGTTGCATGCATATATACGAGTTATCAATCCTTCACAAACTCCATTACAACGATAGAGAAGAAAGATAAGTGAGCTTATTACATATATGGTTCGACGTCTTGTTGGTACCACTTAGTATATCTAATCATAATTCCATTTCACTACGTAGCTATTACGCAGGAGAAGGAACACCGGCCAACACACCCTTTTTCTTCTTTTTTTTACTGATTTGGATAGTTACTTCTTCCAAGTTCATATCGATCCTTGTTAAAGCTTCAAACATGACAAGCCAGAGCAACCATCTAGCCCTTTACCATAGAATTGGGTCAAGTATTCCGTTGCGGTGATTTCCCTATAGACCGGCGGATTTTCCTCGGAAAGTAACTCCTTGATCGGCCCGTACGAGTGACACTTCTCGGATACTTGGTTATGGCTCTTGAAGAAGCATCCCATTGAGATCCTCCGTCTAACTCCGAGCGCAAGGACCCTATGGACCACGCTCTTGAACCGATCATTTGTGATCAACTACATAAACCAAATATCGGATACTTGCTTAGTGTTGAGTGTGGAAATGTCACACCGATAATATGATACTACATGAACCTAACATATAAGTTATAGAGTTACCCTCCTATTGTCAATTGGTTTTAGGATGAAATCCCAAGACTTATGTGTAGGTTTACCTTAACGTGCAAACTCCGAAGGCTTATGTACGTTTTAGTATACTAGCTTACATACGGTTAACCGGTAAGGATTAAATGAAATATATGAAGTTGATACCTGAAGGAAATCACCGAAGTTGATAACGAGAGCACCGGAGGATGAACATGAAGCCACTGATTATGATGAAAAATCTGCAAGCCACCAGTGTTATCTTGAAGTAGAATAGTGAAGAAGTCGGAATCAGGTGTGAGTCTTGGCGGCGATGGCCAACTCCGGCTTTGGACATGCAGGTAGTAATGGCCTTGAAGGTAGATACCCTCTGAACAATGCATCTCTGTAAGATGGTTGGGTATGAGTCCTAGAACCTCATAGAACATCTATAACAAGAGTCTTCCTAGCTCCTTCATTTCTTCATTTCTTTTCTCCTCACGTCAATCGGATTCACTTCCCTTCGATTTTATTGTATCGTTGCCGCTTCCGCCAGAGCCCAGGCTCTTGTTCGCCATAGAAGATCCGCCACTGTCGCATACCAAACGCCTCAGCAGATCGGCCGTCTTCATATAACAACGCCGCCACAAATTATTCCTACTCTCTCTTTCTTTCTCACAAGAGTGAGTGAACGGTTTCTATTGTATCGATGTTGTTGTTGCTTCCGGTCAGATACGATACCTTTTCCATCAGATCGGACACCGTCGCAGGCCACGAACACGACAGATTTGAAGCATCTAACCTAAGTTTTCAAATCGTTTATATGCGAACTTAGCCTATGCCTCATGAAAAAAATTATGTTTGGTTTGTTGGTTTTCAACGGAACTGGAAAAGAAGCTTATACTTATGTTAAATTATGTAATTAGGTTAACTTACATTCTAATTTTGAATTTTAGAGGCAATTAGATTATACAATATATTGAATCATATTTCCTTAGTGGTTTTATATTGATTTTAATTTAGAATTTCTAAGCTATTGTTCTTGACTAATCTAACAAGGCGGAATAAATTGCATTTCTTATAAGCTAAACACTATATTAGTCACTAAATGCCATAAGGTCTTTCGTCTAAGCTCTAGCACTTATCCCAATGCTTCTGCTTCATCTCAATATGAGAAAGTGGTGTTAATAAATTGCATTTCAAAAAAAATTAGATTATATAGTACATTGAATCATGATTCCTTAGAGGTTGAACCATGAGTGTATATTATTTTTGATTTAGAATGTGTAAGTAGTATAGTTATTTAATGAATACTTATACAGTTTGATCAATCTGTAGTGTAGTAATATAATGATTTTTCTTCTTCTCGTTATATTGTAGTAGAGTATATTTTTCATGTATTTTCATTATGTTAAAAAGGTTATGAATTTACATCAAACACTGTCATGTCGACGTTTAGAATTTGAGCATGACAATGGTTTAGAGTTTGAGCAAGATGATGATATGATGGAACCGTTATATTCTAAGTTATCAAAGGATATTATTCCAAACATTGGTATGGAGTTTGAAAATAAGGATGCAGCTTATGATTTCTACAATACTTATGCTTTGGTTGTTGACTTTTCTATTCGAAAAGGTTCGCTTCATAGAGACAAGCAAACAAAGATATTGTTAGATAGAAAGTTTGTGTGTTCATGTTAAGGTAAATGAGGAGTTGACAAACGCGATGCCTATAGTAAATCTCACCGGCCAGAGACGAGGTTTGATTGTTGAAACATGTTAATGATTAGTTGTCATCAAACTGGAAGATATCGTGCTATAAAGTTCATTGTTAACCATGGTCACAATTTGGCAAGCCCGAGTAAAACTCATCTATTTAGATCACATAGAAAGGTGTCTATCACTCAAGCATCCCAAGTTGACATGGCTAACATGTCAGGTATTGCTCCAAAATTTACATATGAGTTCATGGCTAGAGAGGCGGGTGGTCGTGAAAATGTTGGCTTTGCTCATGTGGATTTAAAAAATTATTTGCGCACTAAGCGTAGTTTACAAATGAAGCAAGGTGATACTGGTGGTGGTCTAGAGTACTTACAGGTTATGAAAGTTGAAGATCCGAGTTTCTATTATTCTATTCAAGTGGATGAAGATGATATGATAACTAATATGTTTTGGGTTGATGCAAAGATGATGGCTGACTATGATGACTTTGGTGACGTTGTTTGCTTTGACACTACATATCGAAAGCTACACCGATTGCCTTATTTGTTGGTGTGAATCATCATAAACAATCAACTATCTTTGGTGCAACATTACTATATGATGAGACGTTAGATTCATTTGTGTGGTTGTTTGACACATTTTCAAGGGCTATGACCCGAGACTTTCCACCGACTTTGTATTTGACATATCTTTCAAAATGCACCTATTCATTTGAGTAGTGTGTTTGCAAGGTATAAGGGTTTTTCAATAGATTTTAGTAACTGTATTTATGACTATGAACATGAGGAGCAATTTCTAGATGCTTGGAGTAAAATGCTTGATAAGTACGACCTTCAAAGCAACGATTGACTGCAAAGAATGTTCAATATCAAAGAAAAATGGGCATTAGTGTATGGTCGAAATAAATTTTGTGCAGACATGACAACCACACAACGAAGTGAAAGCATGAATAAAATGCTAAGGCATTATGTTACCCATAAGCATAAAATTAGAGATTTTTTCGAGCACTCTCAACGGTTACTTATCGCCGTTATGATGAGATGGTTGCAGATTTTAAGGCTAGCCCAAGCAAAATAGTATTGTCTTGTCCCATTGAAGTTTTGAAGAATGTTGTAGGTATTTATACACCTGGGCTGATGCGCCCTTGGATGTCCCTTTTACGTTGACAGTAGACGAGGAGGACGAGGCTCTTAAGGTTCGCTCAAATGGACCGCTCACCCGATCCCGAGCTAAGGCCATTGCTCGAGCCACCGGCTCCATCATCGCCCGCACCACTTCTTCACTTGGTTCCATTATCGGCATGCCGTGTCTCTACACCACCACGGCATAGGCTACCGGTTCTGTTAGCGGCATGTCTCGTCTTTCCGACTCCATGGCATGAAGCTAGCTTATTTTCGGACTATATTTTCATGTTTTCCTTTTTATGTAATAAAAGGGATATTCCATATAAGAATATTCCCTTTTGATCTTATCCTTTTAGGTTTTGATCTTATCCTTTTATGTTTTTCCTTTTGGGCTTTTCTTCATGTATTTTTGTTTGGCCCGTTGGCCCATAGGTAGGCAAGACTCTCTATATAAGCGATATCTTGCCTCACTTATTTTTCATGTTCAATATTACTAAGTTTTGAGAAGAATTTCCTCTTACTTAGCTTGGGCATCAAAACCTCTCTTCTATATCTCAAATTTTTTCCTTGGATCTCGTCTTGATCCAAGAAATCTATATTCGAGGATTCTTCTTAAGAATCAACCTTCAATCCACACAAAAAGGCTTATTCGATCTCTCTAGATCGAATTAACCTTTGTTTCTTCATCGCTTCCGCCCCTTTGGATCTGAAAACGATACAACGCTGCACAAAGAATCAAGGAGTAGTTGGAGCTTTGCTTGATCTAGATCCGGAGTTATCCTTGGTTACCTCCAAGGCTGCATCAAATTGGTATCAGAGCAAAGGGATCAAAGCTAAGTTCTCTTTACTCTTGTTTTTTGTGCGTTATTATCTCAACCTATTTAGCCTTGTGCTCATGATGTTCTTCGTTTGTTCATGATGTTCTTCATTTGTTCTTCATGATCTTCATGTTGTTCATCATGTTCTTCATCATGTTCATCCAGTTTCCTTGAAATTTTTTTTTCTTTTCCATGCTACCATTACTCCAACCCCCAAACTTTTCGAAAACTTTTGAGGTGGAGTGTGATGCATCAAATGTGGGCATTGGAGGAGTTCTCTTACAAGAGACTCGTCCAATTGCCTACTTTAGTGAAAAATTTTCCGGTCCTTCGCTCAACTACCCTACATATGATAAGGAACTATATGCTCTAGTTCGTTGTCTTAAGACATGGCAACATTACTTGTGGCCGAAGGAGTTTGTGATTCATTCGGATCATGCGGCTCTTTCGTATCTCAAGAGTCAAACAAATCTAAGTCGGCGCCATGCTAGTTGGGTAGAGTTTTTAGAGACCTTTTCTCATGTCATTCAGCATAAGAAAGGAAAGGAGAATGTGGTAGCCGATGCCCTTTCTCGCCGCTATGCCCTCCTTGTGTATATGGACGCCAAGATACATGGCTTTGCTCTTATCAAAGAGTTATATGCCACGGATCTTGACGTCAAGGACATATGGGCACAATGTCTCGACCTCCGAGAGCACGAGTCTTTCTTTATTAACGATGGCCATCTTCTCCAAGCGGGAAAACTTTGCATTCCGCGCTCATCTATACGCCATTTGTTGGTCAAGGAAGCTCATGAGGGCCGTGGTCACTTCGGTGCTACCAAGACCCTTTTCGCTCTCCAAGAGCATTTCTTTTGGCCCCGGATGCGTATGCACGTGACACGGTTTTGCAAGAGTTGCATCACATGTCATCATGCAAAGTCGCGCCAAGGTCCGGATGGAATGTGTTCTCCTTTGCCTATACCAATGGGACCTTGGGAGGATCTATCCATGGACTTTGTGGTCGGGTTGCCTATGTCAAAACGCGGCAAAGACTCCATTTTCGTGATAGTCGATCGCTTCTCCAAAATGGCTCATTTCATTGCATGTAAAAGCACCCAAAATGCTAGTGACCACCTTGTTCTTTGGCAATGTGGTGCGTTTACATGGGATACCACGTTGCATCGTTAGTGATCGGGACGTGAAATTCTTAAGTCACTTTTGGAGAACGTTATGGGGAAAACTTGGAACCCACTTGTTGTTTTCAAGTAGTTATCACCCCCAAACCGATGGTCAAACGGAGGTGACCAATCAAACTCTTGGTGTTGTACTTAGAGCCACCACTAGGACCAATCCACGTAGGTGGGAGGACTTACTTTCTGTTGTGGAGTTTTCGTATAACAGGTCTAGGCACACGGAAACTAAATTGTCCCCATTTAAAGTTGTCTACTGTTCGCCCCTAGAGGTGTGTGCAAATAAGCTTTAAATTTATAAAACTAGAATCAAGCAAGCGAACCCGCAGTGTACGGATCGACGTAGATTAGCAAGAATTCCAGAGTATCGAACACAGGGATTTGGGTGGAACGAACTCGATCGCAGATTATCAAGCAATTGAATATGGGAGTTTGCAAATTATTGGGAAAACAACAATCCTAAAGATCCAAGTATCCAGCTGTGGCAATTGATTCAAGATATACTAATGATATAAAGACAGAGTCGAGATATGCAAGGGTATACTAATGTAAGGTAATCGTACGGTTGAGGTTCCAAAAACCTTATGTAATTCACCTAAAAGACACTCCCTATACAGGTTGTTGAGGCTCAATATAGAAAGATTCTAAAGGCAAGGATTAGTACCAAATACCCAAACTTATAATCTAAAGATCAAGACTAACTTATCCGATTGAGGTTGTTGAGGCTCACAATCGAGGTAGAGGTTGTTGAGGCTTCACTACCACCTAGAAAAGACAAGTCCAAGCTAAGATAAAGCAAATCTTTAACTTTAGATTAAAGTAAAAGCAGGCTCGTAGACTTAAGGAAAATCACGGTTAGTTCTTGAGATTCCACGGTCGTGGAACTCAAGAACAACCCGTGATTTAGGGTTGTCGGCGATAATTCTCTAACTCTCAGGGTCTAATCTGTTTACGATCGATCTATCATCATCTAAGCCACAACTATCAACCCTTCACTTTAGAATTGTTAAGGGTTTTTAGCCAATAACAGTCATATTGATATCAATTCAAGAATTAAAAGATAAAAGATGGGAACTTTCAAGAACTATCAATAATCTTCAAATGAATCTCAGAATCACAGTCAAGAACAAGTGTTTATCAAAAGATTCAAAACGGAGTAAACAATCACAATCTTAGGAAAGAAAAGAAACGGGATGTCAATCCGATCCTAAATCAAACCTTAGCAAGAAGAGGGATCTTCTTGCAAAACCCTCCAAGAACTTCGATCTTCCACAAACACGAAGATCACAAACAGCAACTCTCCAATACGAACTTTGATCTTCAATGAGATCTCCAAATTACCTCCAAGATGAGGGTTTTTGCGTTTTGCCGCTAAGCGAGGGTTGAAAGGTCGTAAGCGAGGTTTGAAAGGTCGTAAGCGAGGTGACGGAATCTTGCCTCATCCGTCTATTTTATAATGCAGGGCAAAATGTCGGCCCGGCCCAATCTTCAAAAGATCGTGGCTTCGAAACATGGCGAAAAGATTCGCCAAAATCACGGTCGTGGAATCTTTTCACGACCGTAATTTAGGGCGTGGAAACTACTACGGTTAGTTCCACGGCCGTAATATCCCCTGGAATGAACATCGAATCCTGACTTGGTTTCCACGGCCGTAATTTAGGGTAAGAGCGTGGTTTTTGGCCTTCATTCGTGCATTCCTCAATCTAAGACTCCAAATTGCTTCCAAAAGGTGTCTTCGATCTATGGACATATCAACTCAACTCTCCTTTGCTCGATTCCGTTCGGAAATAGCTCCAAATCACCTATAATCAACATAGAACTCGTGTAGACATCCATATCGACAATATAGGCAATACTAGCTCACATATGCATAAAGCTCAATCAAAGACTATCAATATGAATCAAATACGATTAGAAAACGTGCCCAAAATATCACAATATTTCATGCTAACATCTACGGCCTTACTCCACACACACCGTTGGACTTCACTCCTCGTCCGCTCAAGGACGGAGAACACATCATCGCCGGGAACCGAGCCGCCCAAATCATCGAGCTTCATGAGCGGACTAAGACACAACTTGAATGTCGTGCCACCCAACTTGCCGGACAACGCAACAAGGGCCGCCGCGACGTCTCTTTTGAGCCCAGTGATCTTGTTTGGCTCCATCTAAGGAAGGAGTGTTTTCCAACTCGCCGCATTAGCAAGCTTTCGGACCATGGTGATGGCCCATTCCGCATCTTAGCCCGTCATGGCCCAAATGCATACAAATTAGAGCTTCCGGATTCCAATGGAGTACACCCGACGTTCAACGTCAAGGACCTTTCCCCTTATGTTGAGCCCCTCTTTGATGATGGTGAAGCGGGGACGTTTCACAGCCAAGATGGGGGGACTGATGCGCCCTTGGATGTCCCTTTTACGTTGACCGTAGATGAGGAGGACGAGGCTCTTAGGGTTCGCTCAGATGGACCGCTCACCCGATCCCGAGCTAAGGCCATTGCTCGAGCCACCGGCTCCATCATCGCCCGCACCACTTCTTCACTTGGTTCCATTACCGGCATGTCGTGTCTCTACACCACCATGGCATAGACTACCGGTTCCGTTAGCGTCATGTCTCGTCTTTCCGACTCCATGGCATGAAGCTAGCTTATTTTCGGACTATATTTTCATGTTTTCCTTTTTATGTAATCAAAGGGATATTCCATATAAGAATATTTCCTTTTGATTTATCCTTTTAGGTTTTGATCTTATCCTTTTAGGTTTTTCCTTTTGGGCTATTCTTCATGTATTTTTGTTTGGCCCGTTTGCCTATAGGTAGGCAAGACTCTCTATATAAGAGATATGTAATACCCGAAAATTTAAACTCCGTTTACGGATTCCGATCCGCCAACTTTTATCCTTTTAAATAAAATAAAACGAGATTTAAATTCTATCATTTTATGTGATCCTGATTCACATAAAATGATAAATTGTGTAACTGGAAATAATTCCGTACCTTTAAAATAAAATGATAACTTATATAATACAGTGAATAATTCCGTAAGTAATCCCGTAATTAAGTTCCGTATTTTACGATTCCGGGCGAATAACGAACCTTACTTCAACATTTTATTTTAATGATAGAGCAGGCCAATTCTGGCCCAACACCAGGCCCAATGACCACCCAGCCCATAATCTACCTTAACCCTAATTAATTAACCTAATCTAATCTTAAACCTAATCAAGCGTAATCTACACCTATTGTTGCCGCTGCACGATAACACCATCCTGAAACCACCAGCAGCCCTTCCACGCTTGACTGTAAACCGAGTCACCAATCTCCCTCGACGTCGGGACCTGCACACACCAGCAACCGACGCACACAACAAGCGGAGCCCTCCAAAGCCAGGCGGCATCTGAGTGTTTCGGCAAACCAGTTACAATTTTGAGGTGAGTCGGTTGTTGCAATACTTTCCTTCCGTTTGCGACCACAAACTAACACAGAGTGCTGCTCTCCCGTACTACAGCATCAAGGGTACACGACTGGCGACAGCCCCTCCAGACCGACGAACCACAGGGGACTACTTCAACTTCCGTCTTCGATCTAGGCCACAACGCAACTGACTGGGGACGTCTCAGCGTCGTAGCTACCATCACCGGATTCATTCGACCTTCTCTGTTAGCAGCGAGGTGAGCATAATGCCGTTCTTCTACCCCTATTATCTCCTCTCTGTTTGTGCGTAATGACAGCGTCGGAGACGGTTGTTTCACGCAGCGAGTATTATCGGGGTATATTTATCGACCCTATTGTTTGCTGGTGCTACGCAGAACTGCGGGGGTTCCATTCGAAGGTTGTTCCGAGCGAGTTAGGCACCGAGGCACTACAGGTGCGTGATGACTGTACTAGCGGGTGAGTGCTTTCACCTTGCAATGTAAATATAAGTTTATATGTAGGTATAAGTGTAGTGTGGTGATGTAGGTATAAATGTAGAGTGGTGATGTAGGTATAAGTGTAGAGGAGTGACGTATGTATAAGTGTAGAGTGGTGAAGGTAGAAGCCAATGAGGAGGTAAGTTATATAGGTACGTGCAGTATAGTAGTAACCAGTGAGGGGTTAGCGTTTATAGGTAGTTAGTACGGCCGGAATAGTGTGCACTAGATAGGAAGGTTGTAGTTGTTTCTATGGGTGTTCGAATGCTATCGTTATGATAATGAGTTCTACTTGTTAGAATATCCTAAGGACCCTTTACACTAGTATAAGCTAACCTCGTATAGGTCTTGGTCCCTTACATAGAACAATTGTGAGGAAGTTATCTAGACTCGGAAGTGTTATGAGAGTGGAATGACGTTGTTCTCGTTGACGTGTATGATTATGATTTTGACCCTAGACCTCGTAGCTTAAGTGTAGAGGTCGGGCCTTAGCAACCCTTATGAAAATTCTAGAACTTTGTTAACTTTTATAATCTCTAGCAAACTATCCTTGAAAACCAGATTATGGAAATAGATTTTAAAAGAGAATATTAGAATTTAATGATAGACTTTTAGGAGTTACCGAGACAAGGGGTAAAATAGTTTTTTTTTTAAGAGAGCCTTTTTCCGCAATCTCTCTTCATGAGATTGTACATCTTAGAAGTTTATAACTTCTAAGAGTTTAAGGATGTAATTTTGATTCACGTGCCTTGTGTGATAGGCGTTTGAGTTTCTACGGTTGCGGACCGAGTTGAGAATTTGAGAGTTGTGATTTGATTCAGGTAAGTCCTTGCGACTTACTTAGCTGGTTTTTGGATATTAGTTGAGTGATAATAGTGGTGTGTGTACCATGTGGGTTATAATAACAACTTGTTAAGACGACCGTCGCTATTATGTGTTAAGGCCCAAGTGTATGTATAACGGGCCGTGACATCACTGCCCAGCTCTGCCAAGAGACTGGGAGGTTCTCTATACCCAGACCATACAGATACACGGTGAGATGCATCGGATCCACTCCTAATGGGTACACGGGGCGGAGGCGAGGTTTGAGAATCCCTCGTGTCACAAAATAAGTATCATTAGTATGAATAAATGACCTAAATGAAGATAATAAATGAATTGTGTGAAAGCATGATGGGTGTTTATTTTTGATATGTGTGTGGGTGTTGTTATTATTCTTCAAATGTTTAGATAACTAGCTAATGGTTATTTCGTTGTGTTTTTAGATTTACCGCAGGTTAGAGCAGCAGCTGAGTGCTCCGGAAGTAGTGGTCAGCCGGGTCTCCGTACTCCTTAGAGTGGGGGGTTGAGTTATTGCTTTGTCGCTCTTTCTTTTTGTTAAGACGGTTAGTCTTTTTCTTTTTGTGTAAGTACTATAGGTTGTTAGACCTTGTTGCATTCATCTTGTTAAAATACATCTTTATGAATTTCGGGTTTTCTTATTTGTGTCTTGTTGCAAGATCCTAGTAATATTGTTGTCAAAGTGAGGTCGGGACCCATTGTGAGGTCCTAACCAGCAACGTCCCGAGTTTTGAGAATTCGGGGTGTTACAACATGGTATCACAGCAGGTTGGCAACAATGGCACTTGAAATCTTCTGAAAGACCGAATAAGTACTTAAGCAGAACCCGAAAAGGGATCTGAGTTTTAAAAAGACTTTTGGTTTTCAAATGCATGCATAGATGGTTGGGGATAGAAAAGTACGGCTGACCACCACTACTACCGCGGATCTCAGTATGCTTAGTATGGACTTTAGGTTTTACTTTAGTTGGACTTATTAGCTTGATTATAAAGATATGTGATATAGATAAGTATATGTAGAAGATTAGTAGAAATTATAGTTATATTATGTCCTTAACGGAGATGGCATAATGAGTTTCTCACCCCATGGACACATCTAAATAGATTTTGAAGGGTGTCAACGTGAGGATTAGTATGCACATCTTATGTGCATCAGGGTAGACGAACGACGGACAACTCATTCGAGTTTATTGAGGAACGTCGAGACGGAAAAGTGAAGCTTAAAAGACGACACCAACTACGATGACAAGAAGGGAATCCCGAGTCAACTCAATAGGATCAAATGAAGAATATACATGAGAGTAGTTCCAGCAGCGCGTTGGATGACCGGCAAGTATACAAATTGGGAGAGACAACCCCTAGGTTCCTTCAAGATGGTGTAAAGCAACGTTGTAAACAAAGGGGATGCCTTCAGAAACACACATAGGCATGAAGGTCAAGGTGAAATATAGTAGCGATCCAAACAAGAGGCGTTGAATCTAAGCTTACTGACGGACCAGAAGGTGAAAGTTTGAGGCTAGAAGCAGAGTGGAATATGATCACTCTTGACAAGCTACTTGCCGCCACAATAAAGATGGGGAAACCGAGATAATCATAAGCGTATGAGTCAAGGTAAGATACATTGTCCATCCCGATACGAAGAATTAAAGAGCCGCAAAATGAAAGCTTACAAGTTGCTAGAAAGGGGAAGGCCGATTTCACCAACATGGAAGTGGTGTGACCTCCTAGAACATACAAGAATTAACACAAAGACCGGATTTCTATAAAGGCGGAAGTGCAAGCAGCACCCCAAGGAAGGAGGGTGTAGGAGAATAGTCTTGGGGAAAAAGAGAGTCTCTGATAACTTCTCACTCACGAAGGGATTTAAGTTAATAACACTAGCGGGTCATAACAGAGAACCACAAGTGGACAATAACTCGGGTAAACAAAATCATGGAGAAATGCCTACAAGTCATCGTAGAAGAATTGATAAGTCCGTTGACGGGAGACGAAGATACAACTAGACTCGTAAGAGTATAGTATTTTTATAGGAGTGTAATTTGTAGAAGGAGCTAAAAGAGTATAAATGGAAGAGATATATTTTCACCTTGTATATCAAACCTCAAAAGAGATAGAAGAAAAGGTAAGTCTACGATCTTATAGAAGGTCAACTACAGACTAATTGGTAACCATAGAGAATTTACACGTGCTGGCTAACTAGTGATGGCTAGTTGACAGATAAGAAGAATAACTACAAGGTTATAAAGGAATTTTACCGACATCTGGTGAATTTCTTCCAGAGATCAACGACGAAAATGGTGAAGTTGAATCAATACAAGTACTAGTAACCTTAATGGTAACATTGAATGAGTCCAATATGATGACTCTAATAAAGAAATCAAAGAGAAGCTCTTGACGGTCGGTAATGATCATTGATGATAGTAATGGTGTAAAGGATATTGTTGTCAGTAGTTACTTACTACTGACTAAGGAAAAATACATATCAAAGTTAGTATGAAGGGATCCCTGTAAGAAGAACTAGAAGACTAAGAAGAAGTAGATGATTGTGAACATATCCTATGTCTTAGCATTCCACACAAGTAAGACTGATGAAACTCCTCCGAGAAAAGGTGGGGTCAGACTGTCTGGATGGATAAGGGAAACCCTTGTGATTAAAGATGTGACACAGAATAATTGGAATTTCAGAGGCGGCACAACCATAGAGAGTATGATTTAAAGCCTTGGTGAAATGTGTGGTCGAGTTGTGAGGTGATTGCAGATGGAATCTACAGGTCGGCTAGAACAGACATGAGAAGGAGTAAAGTTGAATGACTAAAGACTTTTATATGAATCCGGTATTACACCAATAAGATGATTACCGAAAGGTGTATATATAAAAGTTTAATGAGAAATGGAGGCACTCCATTGAAAATTCAAGCTAGATTGATGACATAAGAGTTGATGAAAGTAATAGGACCAACCAACGCGGTTCGTAAAGCGAGTACGAGAAAACTCAAAGGGGTAACTATCCTACTGGGGGTAAAGATTTAAAGAAGGTAAAGCGACACGAGCCTAAGGACAACATAATAAATGCGAGTCGAGAACTTTGATCTTTGAGAAAATCATATACAAATGAGATTTCTTATGCAAATGGTACCGATAGGTGTTTAATAAAAAGTCATACATATCGGACCGATAACGCGAGGATGGATAAAGTGTAAACCAAAAGAATAACTTAACCAGTAAGAAGGAAAGTCATGTATCAAAAGGCGGCTCTTGCTAAATTGGAATAAAGTGTTGAGATGAGGATGCCTTTGTAGAATTTGTGCAAGAGTACAACGTAACTGGGGTTCCAACATGAAATGGGCAGTGATGATCAACTGAAAGATGAGACCGATTCAGGGGAGGGAATTGTTATAAGACGAGTCGCCTAGTAGAAGAGTTCACAAGACAAGCTTGAGAGACCAAAAGAGATAAAATGTCGACCCGGATATGAGAGTCTAAGGTGCATGGAAGGGATACCTACAATGGAGTGTAGAAGCAAAATGTAGACTTTACAAGTGTGGAGAGGTTGTGACCTCCTCAAAGATATAGGAATTTGAAAGAAATCGCAATGCCGGTATCAAAAGGTTGAAGCCCTATAGCGGAAACAACGGAGTTTCATGAAGGCAATATTGCCGGTAACACCAGCGAAGGAATGTATATATGAGAACGGCCTTGGTGGACTCGAAAGTCCAAGGTAACCCCAATTATCACGGGACCTAAGTCATCAATACCGACGGTCCGTGCAAGGGGAACTGCAAGGGGATGATAATTAAAGTCACCAGAACTACAAAGACACTTACCAACCATCGTTGAAGACTTGGAATGACTATTTATGTCAAGATGAATGACCCAGTTGAGCTCGAGAAGTAGAGTTAGCCTAAGGAAACAAAAGTGTAGAAGATATAACGAATTAGCAAAGCATGAAAGGATTAAACGAGAAGATGATGCTCACCAAGAATTTAACGCCAGTATAGGTATGAGAAGAGTAAGTCCGGGATTTTGAGATAAGTCAATTATAGACTGACCGACGTCAACTGAGGACGTGTAAGTGTTGGTTGGTATTGACGAGTGGGTACCGTTAAGAAGAAACATTAGTGACTGCAGATTTAAGAGGTAACTTTACCGATGCTTTGGAGGATTCCCCAAGTAGGCACCGACAACCTTCTGGGCTGATCTAAGGATATGGAGAGAATCGAGTTAGAGGTTTCTTACGGGTTGGTTAAGAACAAACTACAGTTGAGTAAGAGAGTAAGGGTTTGTTTGAAGAGGATGTTGCTAGTATTAGAAGGGAAGAATAGGCGTGGTAGGCACATAACCCACAAATAAAGAAAATCAATGTTAGGTTAACTATGATTTCGAGTTAAGGAATTAGAGATCTATATGAAAAGGTCCACTTGGGTGTGTGATTTGTTTTGAGTATATAAATTTGAAAGCTTGACAAGAAGTAGGTGAAACCCATTAATTAAGGAACGATCCGATTAGGTCACATTGAAGAAATCGGGCCAAGCGGTATGTATTACAAAGAGCAGTAGGCACTCAATAAAGTGCCGACAAAAGTTTAAGATCATTATTTTAGAATTGATAGTCGGGAACTTTCAAAAAAAAATAATAAATAAATAAAATAAAATAAATAAAATAAAATAAAATAAAATAAAAATAAAAAAAATGTGGGCCCAGTGGAAAGAAAAGTTTGGTAGAGTCATCAAAAGAGCTGGAAGTAAGTTTAGAAAAACCAAACCGTGGAGAGAGTACCTACCGGATCCTAGACAGGTCATTAGCCATGAGGACCTGATAGTTGAGCCCGACCATACTTTTGTAGAGTACCCAGTAGCTGTCTTGGAGCGTAGTACTAGACGTCTGCGGTCCAATGAGATACCAATGTTGAGGATCCAGTAGTCTAGACGAGGAGCTGATGAGACCACTTGAGAGACAAAGAAGAGTATTAGACGTATTTATCCCGAGTTCTCTACAGGGTTAGATGTTACTTCTGTATCGATGAGTTAGTACTCGGATGATATGTAGTTTGATCTTCAGTTTTTGTTTTATTGGATTGCGTGATTATGTTTTATGTGATGTGTGTTTGAGTATGATATTGAGTAGTTGCATGGCGAGAAACAAAAATTTTATGAAAACTAAGAGTTACAAAGAAAGTCGAACGATTAGTTACATTACTCTAAGTTTCGGGACGAAACTTATTTTAAGGGGGCACTGATGTAATACCCGAAAATTTAAACTCCGTTTAATACTGAATTCAACCGGATTCCGATCCTCCAACTTTTATCCTTTTAATAAAATAAAACGAGATTTAATTTCTATCATTTTATGTGACCTTGATTCACATAAAATGATAAATTGTGTAACCAGAAATAATTCCGTACCTTTAAAATAAAATGATAACTTATATAATACAGTGAATAATTCCGTAAGTAATCCCGTAATTAAGTTCCGTATTTTACGATTCCGGGCGAATAACGAATCTTCCTTCAACATTTTATTTTAATGATAGAGCAGGCCAATTCTGGCCCAACACCAGGCCC
The DNA here is from genome assembly GCA_033239125.1 of Fagopyrum homotropicum. NCBI lineage: Eukaryota > Viridiplantae > Streptophyta > Magnoliopsida > Caryophyllales > Polygonaceae > Fagopyrum > Fagopyrum homotropicum. The sequence continues at coordinate 144,501,589 of BSWB01000004.1, forward strand.
AATGACCACCCAGCCCATAATCTACCTTAACCCTAATTAATTAACCTAATCTAATCTTAAACATAATCAAGCGTAATCTACACCTACTGTTGCCGCTGCACGATAACACCATCCTGAAACCACCAGCAGCCCTTCCACGCTCGACTGTAAACCGAGTCACCAATCTCCCTCGACGCCGGGACCGGCACACACCAGCAACCGACGCACACAACAAGCGGAGCCCTCCCAAGCCAGGCGGCATCTGAGTGTTTCGGCAAACCAGTTACAATTTTGAGGTAAGTCGGTTGTTGCAGTACTTTCCTTCCGTTCGCGACCACAAACTAACACAGAGTGCTGCTCTCCCGTACTACAACATTGAGGGTGGACGACTGGCGGCAGCCCCTCCAGACCGACGAACCGCAGGGGACTTCTTCGACTTCCGTCTTCGATCTAGGCCACAGCGCAACTGACTGGGATGTCTCAGCATCGTAGCAACCATCACCGGATTCATTTGACCTTCTCTGTCAGCAGCGAGGTGAGCATAATGCCGTTCTTCAACCCCTCTTATCTCCTCTCTGTTTGTGCGTAATGACAGCGCCGGAGACGGTTGTTTCACGCAGCGAGTATTATCGGGGTATATTTATCGACCCTATTGTTTGCTGGTGCTACGCAGAACTGTGGGGGTTCTATTCGAAGGTTGTTCCGAGCGAGTTAGGCACTCAGGCATTGTAGGGGCGTGACGACTGTACTAGCGGGTGAGTGCTTTCACCTTGCAGTGTATATATAAGTTTATATGTAGGTATAAGTGTAGAGTGGTGATGTAGGTATAAATGTAGAGTGGTGATGTAGGTATAAGTGTAGAGGAGTGACGTATGTATAAGTGTAGAGTGGTGAAGGTAGAAGCCAATGAGGAGGTAAGTTATATAGGTACGTGCAGTATAGTAGTAACCAGTGAGGGGCTAGCGTTTATAGGTAGTTAGTACGGCCGGAATAGTGTGCACTATATAGGAAGGTTGTAGTTGTTTCTATGGGTGTTCGAATGTTATCGTTATGATAATGAGTTCTAATTGTTAGAATATCCTAAGGACTCTTTACACTAGTGTAAGCTAAGCTCGTATAGGTCTTGGTCCCTTACATAGAATAATTATGAGGAAGTTATCTAGACTCGGAAGTGTTATGGGAGTGGAATGACGTTGTTCTCGTTGACGTGTATGATTATGATTTTGACCCTAGACCTCGTAGCTTAAGTGTAGAGGTCGGGCCTTAGCAACCCTTATGAAAATTCTAGAACTTTGTTAACTTTTATAATCTCTAGCAAACTATCCTTGAAAACCAGATTATGAAAATAGATTTTAAAAGAGAATATTAAAATTTAATGATAGACTTTTAGGAGTTACCGAGACAAGGGGTAAAATAGTTTTTTTTTAAGAGAGCCTTTTTCCGTAATCTCTCTTCATGAGACTGTACATCTTAAAAGTTTATAACTTCTAAGAGTTTAAGGATATAATTTTGATCCACGTGCCTTGTGTGACAAGCGTTTGAGTTTCTACGGTTGCGGACCGAGTTGAGAATTTGAGAGTTGTGATTTGATTCAGGTAAGTCCTTGCGACTTACTTAGCTGGTTTCTGGATATTAGTTGCGTGATAATAGTGGTGTGTGTACCATGTGGGCTATAATAACAACTTGTTAGGACGACCGTCGTTATTATGTGTTAAGGCCCAAGTGTATGTATAACGGGTCGTGACATCACTGCCCAGCTCTGCCAGGTGACTGGGAGGTTCTCTATACCCAGACCATACAGGTACACGGTGAGATGCATCGGATCCACTCCTGATGGGTACACGGGGGAGGAGGCGAGGTTTGGGAATCCCTCGTGTCACAAAATAAGTATCATTAGTATGAATGAATGACCTAAATGAAGATAATAAATGAATTGTGTGAAAACATGATGGGTGTTTATTTTTGATATGTGTGTGTGCTGTTATTATTCTTCAAATGTTTAGATAACTAGCTAATGGTTATTTCGTTGTGTTTTTAGATTTACCGCAGGTTAGAGCAGCAGCTGAGTGATCCGGAAGTAGTGGTCAGCCGGGTCTCCGTACTCCTTAGACTGGGGGTTGAGTTGTTGCTTTGTCGCTCTTTCTTTTTGTTAAGACAGTTAGTCTTTTTCTTTTTGTGTAAGTACTATAGGTTGTTAGACCTTGTTGCATTCATCCTGTTAAAATACATCTTTATGAATTTTGGTTTTTCTTATTTGTGTCTTGTTGCAAGATCCTAGTAATATTGTTGTCAAACTGAGGTCGGGACCCATTGTGAGGTCCTAACCAGTAACGTCCCGAGTTCTGAGAATTCGGGGTGTTACAAGATATCTTGCCTCACTTATTTTTGATGTTCAATATTACTAAGTTTTGAGAAGAATTTCCTCTTACTTAGCTTGGGCATCAAAACCTCTCTTCTATCTCTCAAATTTCTTCCTTGGATCTCGTCTTGATCAAAGAAATCCATATTCGAGGATTCTTCTTAAGAATCAACCTTCGATCCACACAAAAAGACTTATTCCATCTCTCTAGATTGAATTAACCTTTGTTTCTTCATCGCTTCCGCCCCTTTGGATCTGAAAATGATACAACGCTGCACAAAGAATCAAGGAGTAGTTGGAGCTTTGCTTGGCCTAGATCCGGAGTTATCCTTGGTTACCTCCAAGGACGCATCACGGGGTCTTTATGTTGTTTGAGAAAGAAGTGTACAAAACATTTGATTATCAAATTGAAGTTTATAGTGAGATGGGAACAATTGTGCAGTATACTATTACACCTCATACGAAGTAGTTGAACTACGTTGTCTCCTATGATGAAAGAGAATAAGTTGTACATTGAAGTTGTAGAAAGTTTGAGTTCCCCGGCCTATTATGCAGTCATATACTAAAGGTTTTCTCTCTTAGAGGTATTACTGAAGTCCCAACAAGTATATCTTGAAATAATGGACAAACAATGTCAAAAAAAAGGTAGCATTCAAAATACTAGCGGTGGTAAGAATGTTGATCCGGATCCTAAAAGCGCAAGGGGTTGACGTTATAGAGGCTTATGTCGTCTTTCTACACGCTTGGTCACAAGAGCTGCTGAATTTGAAGATAAGTACACCCTTGTGAAAGAGGGTCTCACTAAGCTAAGAGAAATTGATTCAAACTCCACATAAAGTCCTGTTAATTTGTTATCAAGTTGTCACACGGAAATAAATGATTCAAGTCAACATATGTCTATGAATCGCAATGGCGTGACTATAAAAGGCATGAAGTCAAATCCAAATTCTGGAAGTCGGACAAATAAAAGGCGCAAGAGTGCTGTTGAAATAGCTACAAAGAAAAGAAGAAAAGTTAAGGATAGTATGGTTAATGAGCCACAAGTATAAACTATAATATGTAAGTATGTGTTTCATTGTTAAGCTATTTTTGAGTTGGTTGATTCAATGTAGGAAAATCAAACTACTCAGTCAGACGAAAATAATCTACAAAGATCAACTTTAGTCGGTTCTCGTCCTTGGGTTCCATATGGATACACTTCGACACCTTTTGAATATAGCCCTATTGCTATGCATCCTAATCAACATTCTCAACCAAGTCATATGGAGTTATTGACTAGTATTGGTTTGCCTCATGTAAACATAATAATATAAAAGAAATCTAGTTTTTTTTTATGTGGATATATGGTTTATGTTATGCTAATTAGATGAGTGTATTTGAATAAACTACACGCTTGACATTGCAGGTACATCTCGATAATGTCATGAACAATATAGAATAAACAATGAAGCTCGGGAGGAAAGTCTCCTAATGAACAAGATGAAGAAACTCCTTCAATTTCCTTTACCTCTCTCTTTTTAAAAGGATACCTGCTAAATCCCTCAGATTTTTGCTCAGAATGGTGGACATCATTCACAAAATTATTTTCAGTTCCATTTTCCACGGAACCATCTTGCAAACTAACATTTTCTTCACATTGTCCAAGCTTAAATCCTTCAAGGGTAATATATTTGAATCATTATTAGCAACAATTTCAAGCGATAGAATAAGATACGTCAGTTGTCCCTCAGATGTTTAGTACCACATATTTTGTAACACCCCAAGTTCTAGGAACTTGAAGCGCTACGGGCTAAGACCGCACAATGGGTCCCGACCCTCAGAGTAGCAACAGCAAAAAGATCTTACAACAAGGCACAAACGAATGAAAACCAAAACTCAATATAAAACCAAAGGTTTAAACAAAAGAAAACACAAAAGGTTCACAGCCGAGTTCAAAACCAAAAAGGGAAACAATAAGGAAACAAAACCCGATCCCGTCCTATAATGTACGGGAACCCCGGCTGACCACACCATCCGGATCACTCAGCAGCATCCTGAACCTGTGGAACATCTACAACGACGGTATAAACTGTTATCTAACATTCTAGGTACAAGCAAGAGTGTAAAGGCACAAACACACATAAGGTAAAGAAAACACATAGCATGCTCACACATCAACCGGTAATTATCTTTCATTAAGGTTATCCATTACTAATTCACCTTCTTTTGTCACACGAGAATCTCCCGAAACTCTCCTCCGCTTCTGTCTACCAATAGGAATAGATCAGTACTACCCGTTACCTACAAGCCTGGGTTGCAAGAGCACATTCTAGTCTCCTGTAGAACTAGACAAGTGGTCACCGCCCGGTTATAATACACTTGGGCCAGTTAAGGTTATCAAAGGGTGAATCCTATTTCCAATTATCCAATATAAACATGATAATAACACAAACAAGCCAATACAATCCAACTAATATGTGGAATGAAGCTAAGTAAGTCCAAGAGACTTACCTCACACGAAGGTAACACAAAAGGTTCAGCAACAACTCAGGAACAACTCAGGAAAGCTCAGTTTCCCTCAGGAAAGGAGCAAGGAAAGCCTGTACGAACAAGCAACACGGATCAAGAACGGAACGGTTGCTAGAAGTCTATAACTTCTAGTCTCAACGACCTCTAGGAGATCTCCACAAGCTAAGGACTCAACCTTAGTCTTACAGCAACTCTGGGGACAAGGAACAACCAAAAGGAACAAGGAAAAGAATGAGGGAAAGGAAGGAAGGAAGCAGCTCACCAAAGAAGGGAGCTACTGCAGAGAAACCGCAAGGGCGGCAGGTCAGAGGCGCAGGGGCGACTGGTGCAGGCGCAGGGGCGGTTGCATTGACAAAAGCTCTGTCGGGATTCCTCTTCGACCGAACTCACAGCAAGGGCAACCAAAGCTCGAACCTTTGGTTCCAACACGTCAAGACTCAACTTCAGAGAGCCTGAGAACAACAAAGGATCAACAACGGAAAGCTCCACAAGAATCAAGGATCAAACTTGATTCTTGGGGAAGAAGAAAAGATAAAAACAAGAGGAAGAAGCCAAAACAGGAGGAGAAGACATGCAGCAACTGTAAGAACGTGAAGAAGAAACCAGAAGAGATGAACTTACACGTTCAGCAAGGTTGCAGGAAGCAAGGGACGGCTGCAGCGCTCTAGGGTTGAGAAGACGTAAGCAAGAGACGGGAAAAAGAGAAAAAGAAGAGAATATATAGGGATGGGATGAAAGGATAGACGGAACAGGCGTCTAGGGTTTAGAAAGAAGACAAGGAAACCGGCCCATAAGATAGAATATTGGATATTCTATCTATGGAAGGAAGATAAAATGAACGAAAACATATCGGGCACGATATGTCGTAAATCCGTAGGGGCGGATCAACACATTCGCAGGGGCGGCTAGCCGCGGGGGCGGCCCTCTTCACCGCGGGGGCGGTGAAGGCAAAAGCTAGGATCTTACAGATTTGTACTTCGAGGGAGTATGTAAGCGCAGTAAAGATCAAATCCAAATCCGATAGTGTTTGCAAATCACCAGTTGCCCTCGCAAAGCTGATGATTGTCAAGTGATACAATAAGATGCATCAGACTTCATTACTTCACATAAATACCCAGCTTAATAATATAAAGAACACCGCATTGAAACTTTGAAATGGCGTTGTCTATAACATAAAAAGACCGTCAATCCATTAAATGTTAACCTGCACTTTGTATGTGCACAATAAAGCTAAAAAAACATACGGGAAAGACCACCATATCTTCTTCATGTATCTGCCATGACATGCACTTTTGCAAGCTATTAGTATATTATATATGCCTTTAAAAACCACTAACTACACAATTAACAAGATATTTAGATCTAACAAAAATAATTAAGCTTGAAGAGCCAACTGAATATAAGTTTGACTCAAAATTAAGGTAAAATAAAACAGTATTTGAATTGCAATAATAGAAGCTAATTCAAAATGATCAAAAATCAATCTTTTTTTTAGTAATCTAGGTGAAGGCTCCATCGTCTCGAGGGTGAAGGGGAGAACAAACGAGCGGTGGCGGGAGGTAAAATAAAACAGTATTTGGATGATAGTGTTGGCATCCACCAACGTCACCGCAACACCCTTTGACGACTTGCAGCCATCCGATATCCTATTGAGGGGCAACTGATGTCGATATTGCTTGGTTCAGTGATTGGGCAGGCTTTGCCACTAGACTTGCAGTCATCCAATAGTCTCGTGATAAAGAAAGAGAGAGTACGAATATATTGCAACGGCGTTTGGTATGTGACGACGGCCGATATGCGGTGACGTTTGGTCTGTGACGATAGCCGATCTGCGGCGGCGTTTGGTCTGCGACGGCGAACGATCTTCTCCGGCGAACATAGACCTCGGCTTTGTCAGCGATAAAAGAAAATCGAAGGGCATTGAATCCGATTGACTTGAGAAGGAAAGAGAATAAAGATTTGGTAAATTTGTTTATTAAAATAAAAGATATTGGATGGGTTGATAAATTTGCTCTTTAGTTTTAATTTAGGTAGAATAACTATAATTAATAATTTGGTCAATCATAGGGAAGGAATAGAAAATGCTATATAAAAGGCTATAGACGATCCTCACTAAAGTCAAACATTTCAAGAATCAAGTACGTTCAAATGTTTGACTTAACAAACCAATAAGATTAAACATCAAAAATTTAAGATTGAAAGTGATAACTTATGTGTTATAAAGATATTTCAAGGTCTTTGGATCTGTTTGTGGGAGGTTGCGATGATCATATCCAACTCCTGACTGGATTTTCACTCTTTTGAGGAAGTCCGGGTCAAACATATGTTCAGAGAATTCAATTGTGAAACTGATCGATTGACTCATTTGAGAATTTCGAACCCCAACTCACCTTTTTTCTAACAATCCCAAATTTCACATTCTCATCCATAAGGATGCTTTAGTAATGACTACTTCTAGAAGATAGACTGTCGTAACCGCTTCCGCTTCGGATAGAAAAAAAAGTACGTCCAAACCTTAATTTCTATAATATTACTATATTAATCTTTAATTACCTGCAAATTTGAGGAATTTCGTGAGGATGAAGATGATTGGGAGCCATGACACAGCTGAAACTATCCTTCCAATTAGCCACCAATCCCGAGTACAAATCAAAGTGCCTACTTAATAAATTGACACAATGTAATTATTTTTTATCATATGATAATTTTCATTAGTTATGAAGCAATCATTTGAGGGTGATCTATGAATAGAAGCACAACAAAAAAATATTGTGATTTTTCTTTATTTTTGGATATTCATAATTCATATCATCTTGTATCTTAAGTTTGAACATTGCTTGAGGACAAGCAAGAGGCAAGTATGAGGTATTTTGATGACATGAATTATGACCTATATTTAGACATGTATTTATGTATATTTTTCTTTTATTTTGCATGCATAAACATGAATTCATGACATTTAAGCTCATATTTGCATACTTTGCTCGAAAAGATGTCTGCATTGATTATTGTTGCATTTGTAGTTAATTTGACAAATTGTGAAGCGGAATGACACATTTAAGGATTAAATCATGAATAAATATGATGGAGCATGAAAGGAAGCTAGGATACCGCGGAGTGAACTACCCCGGAGTGGACTCTGATACCGCGGAGTGGGCTCTGATACCAACCGGAGCGGACTCTGATACTAGCGGGCTCAATTTCTTTTTCGACCTAAAAATTTAGGGTTTATTTTTAATCTGCAGTTTATCTTTAAGCGAGGTTTTATTTATAATATTATTTATCTTTGAGATCATTAATCTTTAAGTTGGCCCAAGATTACATATTATCTTTAAGCAAGGCTCATGCTTATCTAAAACCCTAGACTTATCCTCATAAATATCTTATAGCATTCGACATTGAAACAGAACCCCAAAGACGAGGACATCAACGGTTGGGTAAAAATTGACACCTCCTACCACACTTAGATAAATCCAGAAATCATCAAGAAACCCTAGGAAAAAACAAGGAAAGAGAAGGAGAAGCACATTCGAGATTTAAGAATCGAGATCGAAGACAATAGTGAAGTTCTTTGAGTTTATTTTAGTTTTTAGTTTTTAGTTTTCTTTCACCTTTGAACACGAGATTCGGAGTTTTTATTTTCTTTTTAGTTAGTTTTCAGAGATTGGGACCTTTGTTAAAAGATTTTGTTATTATTTCAAGATTCATCTTTCTTGATTTTCTTGATTCAATTGCTTTCTTGATTCTAATCATGTGTGTTGTTGGCTAAACCCTTGCGATTCTAGAGTGATTGGTTGAAGATTGTGGTATAGATGATGATATAATGAACGTCTGATCGAGATTGGATCTTGAGAGTTGTTTTTACCTTTGCAGAGAAGAAAAATCGGATTGTTCTTCAGAAAAATTACCCAATTTTTAGTGATGAACAAACCAATTTTTCCTTTTGGCGTACCTTTGATGTTTTATCCTTGAATCAAAATTAAAGATTGCTTAAACCCTAGCCTTGTTGAACCTTTCTAACCTACATCCAAGCTTGGGAAGAGACTTATCCGGTGATTTCCTTTCTTGGTTGCCAAAGATGATGAGTTCTAGGTAATTAGAGGACTCAACACCCTCTATTGGGTTTGAATGTGACAAATTCCTTACCTTTGTGAGTTAGCTTGAAGCTTACCCAGTGATGGTTAGTTCTATTCCCTTAGGTTAAGTGGTTGGTTTGAGTTATAGTTCTTTTCCTTAGGTCTATAGCTAATAGAGGACTCACAACCCTTTATTAAGAGCCTTTGGTTAGTGATAGCACATAATGAGACCTCTCATTGGAGAAACACCTTTCTTTAGCAATTACAACTTTGTCCATAGATCTTTAGAAGTCTTGAATCGAAAACCACAATTGGATACTTTGATCTCTAGAATTTGCGTTTTCCCAATTTTACACAAAACCTTATCTTTTGTCTTTTTAATTCCAATTTGTCTAACTAGATTTCTTGTTCGGTTTCACCAAGTCCTTGTGATCGACTCTGGAATATTTTTTTATACTGCGATTGATCCATACACTGCGGGTTCGCTATTGCTTTTATTCTCGGTATAAATTTAAGGCTTATTTGCACACACACTTTTGAGCGAACATAAGTCATAGCCTTCAAGTGTGGCCTAAAGTTGAACTTTCCAGGTGAAGTAGTTGGTGGCTTCAAGCTTGATGATATTTGTCAAGGTGACAATGGTGAATGGTTTGTTGGGTTCATGGGGATTGGCTAGTTGCGTACTCGAGTCGGCAGCCATGGTGAGTAGGTTTTGTGTTTTTAGAGGATCGGGAAGGCTGATACCATGTAGAAGTTGTATAGAACCAGTGATGATTGTATTCATGAGAGTATATGGGAATATATACGCATAGATAGACCTATTATAGTCAAGTGAATAATATCCTAATGACATACTCTAGTAATAGAAGATAAGATCAATAAGGGTCATATAATCTTAACAAGAAGGAGGTTTCCGGTTCAATATTGAACTTGTCAATCTATTAATGTCGTGCACTACAATCAACCCATTCACCCCCAAATTTGACAAGTTATCATGCAATCTCATGGTTCTAATTGTCTCGATGATGTGCCTATATTTTCTTTCGAACTCTTAATTATGTTTAGGTTTCTTGTAATAGTTCTTTTGTGAGTAATCTCATTCTAAACAAATCAATCTCTAGCTTTTTGTTGCACAAATTTTGTCCCATTATCACTTCTAATAAATTTGAGCTTTTCACCTATAGCCTCCAATTGAGATTTTGGGTTAAGTTTTATCCGGGATGAAGAAAGATAAGTGAGCTTATTACATATCTAAAGTGAACCTACACATGTTTCCGGAATTCCATTCTAAAACCAATTTATAATAAGAAGAGTAGCCCTATAGCTTATATATTAAGTTCACGTAATATTATATTATCGATGTGAAACATTTCTACAAATCTTAACACAATAGCTCATGTATCTATGTCGTTTTGAGTGCTAACATGCATTTATATGAGGTATCAATCCTTAACAAACTCCATTCCAACGATAGAGAAGAAAGATCAGTGAGCTTATTACATATATGCTTCGACGTCTTGTTGTACGTAGCTATTACGCATGAGAAGGAACACCGGCCAACAGACTTTGTTAAAGCTTCAAACATGACAAGCCAGAGCAACCATCTAGCCCTTTACCATAGAATTGGGTCAAGTATTCCGTTGCGGTGGTTTCCTTGTAGATCGGCGGGTTTTCCTCGGAAAGTAACTCCTTGATCGGTCCGTATGAGCGGCACTTCTCGGATTCTTGGTTATGGGTCTTGAAGAAGCATCCCATCGAGATCCTCGGTCCGACTCCGAGCGCAAGGACCCTATGGACCACGCTCTTGAACCGATCATTCGTGATCAACTACATAAACCGAATATCGGATTTTAGCTTACATATGGTTAACCGGTAAGGATTAAATGAAATGATGAAGTTGATATATACCTGAAGGAAATCACCGACGTTGATAACTAGAGCACCAGGGAGAGGATGAACATGAAGCCACTGATCATGATGAAGAATCTGCAGTCCACCGGTGTTATCTTGAAGTAGAATAGTGAAGAAGCCGGAGTCGGTGTGAGTCTTGGCAGCAATGGCCAGCTCTGGCTCCGGACATGCAGGGTAGTAATGGCCTTGAAGGTATATTCCTTCTGAACAATGCATCTCTGTAAGGTGGTTGGGTCTGAGTCCTAGAACCTCAGAGAACAGCTCTAACAGGAGTCTTCCTAGCTCCTTCATTTCTGCAGTGTATTCCACAATTATATTCCTGCATGTCAATAATTTCAAGAATCAGATTAAACGTCAAAAAGATTGAGAGGGATGGTGATAACTTATGTGTTATCAAGACATCTCAAGGTATTTGGAGATGTTCGTACGAGGTTGCGATATTATATTCGACAGGGCCGTCCAATGAGTTTCGGAGGCCTTGTGTCAACGTTTTTTTAACCAATTTAAATATTATGTTTTATTAAGAAAAAAAATTAAAAAAAAAATTAAAATTACTTTTTTAATAAAAAAAATACATGAAAGAATGACACTACAAAAATAAAACAAGATAGTTCTTAATTTTAATATATTTTTGGTGAAAAATAAAAGCAAAAGAGGAGAAATAAAAATAAAAATAAGTAGAAGAGGAGTTAAAAAAAATATTATAAAAATAATAATAATAATAATAAATACAATGGTAAAAAATACATGAAAGAATGACACTAAAAAAATAAAGTAAGATCGTTCTTAATTTTAATATATTTTGGTGAAAAATAAAAATAAACGAGGAAAAATAAAAATAAATATAAGTTAATTTTAATATATTTTGGTGAAAAATAAAAATAAAAGAGGAAAAATAAAAATAAATATAAGTAGAAGAGGAGGTTAAAAATATTATAAAATAAAAGAGGAGTTTAACCATTGTGACAAGCACACTTCTTTTAATATAACAACTAAAAATAATTATTATGGGACCAAAAAACAAATAATTATTATGGGACCAAAAAACTGGGGGTCTTGTGCTGTTGGGCCGAATGATATCCATGTTGGACGGACCTGACATTCAACTCTCGACTGGATCTTTGATTTTTTAGGAAGTACATGTTATACATGTGTTCAGAGTAAAAATATGTTCTGATCTATTACCCCATTTGAAAATTTCGACCCAAAAGTACCCATTTCTGATAATTTCAAATTTCCGTTCTTATCGGTAAGGATAATTTAGGTAGAAGATAGTCTATCCTAACGATTTCAGTTACCTTAATTTCTATAATATTACTATATTGATCTCTAATTACCTGCAAATCTGAGGGATTTCGTGAGGATGAAGACGATTGGGAGCCATGACACAGCTGAAACTATCCTTCCAATTAGCCACCAATCCCGAGTACAAATCAAAGCTGGAATAGTACTTAAACTTACTACTCTCCTCACGCGAATAATACGGCTTCTTGATCTCATCATCCTGTTCATGGAAGCTCCGAACTCCGTCGAGCATCTCATCGAGTATCCTCAAAGGAACCCCATGGTTCACAACCTGGAAGAACCCCCACTCTTCGCATGCATACTTGATTTCTTCTAGAACCTTCTTTCTCCCCTCCTCCGATCCTATCCCTTGGAGATCGACGATCGGAATTTCCGGGTTTGAGGCCGAGTTTGACTCGGAGGAAGCAGGAATCGCGATGTCGCTTTTAAAGATTCTGGGGAGTCTCGTTATGCCGGAGTCCACAAGACCTTTTACCCCGGTTTTGGAGTTTTCAAAGGCTTCGGCTTCTATCTTCCGGTCATATTCATCTGAGTTTTTCGCCACCATTTTTAAGCAAGCTTAGTTTGCAGGGAAGAAGAAGAAGTTATGTGTGATTTATATATGAATATGGCATGGATAGCAGTAGAGTAATATTTCGATATTTTACTTCTCCACGTCTTTCTTACGTGTTTTTTATGTTAAAAGGAGATTAGTATACGTTGAAATGGCGACACGATCCAATATGCTGATGTTACATTTACGGTGTAAAAGCGTCACGTCGTAAAGAGAATCAGGTTATCGACCGACCTTAAATACTTTTACGATTTTTTTACTTTTATTGTTACATGTTATCTCAATGCAATGAGTTCTGCTATTCAGTTTTTTCTTAATTTTTCGAACCAAATGTATGTTATCGCTACTACACATACGCTCTACGACTACGCATGACGTATGTGTAGTATGGCTACGCTTTCGCAAAGCGCAGTCATTTTTCTTTATTTTTAAACAAAATGAGCTTGTTGCTACGGCTACGCATTGCGTACACGTAGTCGGATATAAATAGTATGTTTGAGTTGATACGAATAGCAATCTCGATCCAATGACTCAACTTGTTTGTAGTTGACAAATCATATCTTTGAAGTCGGTGGGACAAATTTATTAAAATGATGGTGATAGATATTGCCTAGAGATGAAGCCTACTAATAATGTACTAAATTTATATGGTATGCGTGACCCTTGCTCATTAGTCTCTCATTATATAACTAATTTTGATTTTATTTTTTGGGCTAGATTTAAAGAAAATAATGTAATAATTTATTTAGTTATGATTAATCTAATAGTATCACACTGAAATTATGCCTTAGGTGTGTATTGTTGGATGTAGAGTTGAGACATAGGAGGGACGGGATTGATGTCATCCCGCGTCCCGTCCCATAATTATAAGTGAGACGAGATTTATAACTTTTTTTCTTCGTTTCACTCGGGTCTTGTTCCACGTGAGACGAGACATGCCTAATCCTGTAAAAAATATGAACGGGTTATATTAGATATTAATACATTTTTTCTCTAATGTTTAAAGATATAAATGATAAAAAAAACGAATATAAGTTACATCAAAGTGTGTCTTACCAGTTCACATTAAAAAAAAAAACCTAACACTATATTACACTAATGATAGTTTACAAATGATAATATTTTTTTACATGTTATAATACCTAATGATAGTTACAAAAATTAAAAAAAAAAACTCTTTTACTGTATAATATTTTATTATTTTTTATAATTCTTATCAATATAAATTATACTTTATATATATTATTTATCTACATAATATTTTTTTTAAAATATAAAAATATTATTATATATATGCGGGACGGGACGAGATTAACCGGGATGAAAAGTTTTCGTCCCACGTCCCATCCCGCAAATTTTTCATGGGACGGAATACACATTTTTTCAAATCCCGTCAGAATCGGACAAAATCAGAACGAGACCGAGACGGAACGAAATTAACCGAAATTTATGCTCAGTTGGATGCATACTATCCATAGTCACTAATCCACCGATTTATACATAAGCAGTTGTTTGTGGTCCTTTCCTACCCAAAATATAAACTTAGTGAGTCACTCACCATACAACTCTGCGTTAGGTTTTACAAAACTCCAAAAATTCGGTACCTTTATATATCACACTGTTCAACTATTACAACTATCTGAACCATTTTTAAAAACATGCACAAGTTGTATGTTAATTGCGCCACATGCCTCGTCTTTGTGAATTTTACCAAATATCCAAATAATTCGGTATGCTACTTTGGGTCTCCCTTTCACCCTTATACCAGTTGGACTAATTAAACTTTGTGTATTCTTTTGATGATACACACTATTAATACACAGTTTCAATTACACAATATTAATACATAATTTCAAATACACAATGTTAATAAATAAAAGACTTGTTCAATCAAAAAACTTGTGTACGAAATACTTTTCACTGGATTTTTTTCCTGAATAATATGTATGTGCAATAATCAATACTTGTTGAGTATGAAATATGTATACATATGTGCATATTAATGTGTCGAGTTTTGTTTGTGATTGCGTGATAAATACATATTAATTGGAAATGTGTACATAACGGTTAAATTTTAGAAATAAAGTGTATTCTTTGTCCATATCACACGTCAGTATGTACATTATGTATGCTCGAGTCATTTACACAAGGTTTGATTACACAAGTCTTTTATTTATTAACATTGTGTATTTGAAATTATGTAGTGATATTGTGTAATTGAAATTGTGTATTAATATTGTGTATCATTAACACAATACACAAAGTTTAATTAGTTCAACTGGTATAAGGGTGAGAGGGAAGGGCAACTCGTTTAGAGTTCAAATCCTACCTTTTACTAGGAGAGAGAAGAATCTTTTAAGTTTTCATATGAAAAAATAGGGTGTCTAGTTAGTCTACAAGTTACAACAAAAAGTGTATTATTTCACCAATGTTCTCATCCAATTTCAACCAGAAAATATTTGTATGAATTTTCTGGCATGAAGTTTCATATAAGAATTTCTTAGTATGTTATTTCATACCAAAAAATTTTGTTATGAAATTCATACCAGAACATTTTGGTATGGTCACTATTACAACCAACAATATACATTTCGCAATAACATTACACTAAGAGCGAAGTATGCATCAACAACTGTAAGACCCCAGTCTTTTGCCTTCACCGCCCCCGCGGCAGGGTCATCCGCCCTTGCGGCTGACGATAGATCGCGTCCGATCTTTCTTTCGTTCGTTTTATCTTCCTTCCATAGATAGAATATCCGATATTCTATCTTATGGGTCAATTTCCGTATCTTCTTTCTAACCCTAGACGCCCTTTCCGTCTATCTTTCCATCCCGTCTCCTTTGTATTCCCGTCTTTTCCTCTTTTCCCCGTTTCTTGCTTACGTCTTCTTCAACCCTAAGAGTTGCAGCCGTTCCCTTGCTTCTTGATACCTTGCTGAACGTGTAAGTTCATCTCTTCTGGTTTCTTCTTCACGTTCTTATAGTTGCTGCATGTCTTCTCCTTCTGTTTTGTTTTCTTCTTCGTTCCTCCCTTTTCTTCTTCTCCAAGAATCAAGTTTGATCATTGATTCTTGTGGAGCGTTCCGTTGTTGATCCTTTGATGTTCAGAGGCTCCCTTGATTGAGTTGTGACGTGGTTGTGCACTGAGAAGAGCAAGCTTTGGGTCTTGCTGTGTTCCTTGTTGTCGAAGGAGTCGACAGCGCTTCTGCACTGTAAACCGCCCCCGTGCCTCTGGTCTGCCGCTCCTACGGCCATCCGCCCCTGCGCCTCGTCCAGCCGCCCTTACGATTTCCTCTATAGTAACTCCCGTTCTTGTGAGTTATTTCCTTCCTTGCTTTCCTCGTTCCTTTCCTTGATCCTTATGGATGTGCCTTGCTTCCTAAGTATGCTGTTAGATTAAGGGTGAGCCCTTAGCTTGTGGAGATCTCTTAGAGATCATTGAGACTAGAAGTTATACACTGTTAGCAACCGTTTCGTTCTTGATTCGTGATGCTTGTGTGAACAGGCTTTCCTTGCTCCTTTCCTGAGAGAAACTGATATTTTTCTGAGTGTTCTCTGAGTTGTTGTTGAGCCTTTGAGTTACCTTCGAGTGAGGTAAGTCCTTTGGACTTACTTAGCTTCATTCCTCGTATTAGTTGGATTGTATTGGCTTGTTTGTGTTGTTTATTATTGTATAACGGATAAACGGAATAGGATTCACCCTTTATAACCTTAACTGACCCAAGTGTATTATAACTGGGCGGTGACCACTTGTCTAGTTCTACAGGAGACTAGAATGTGCTCTTGCAACTCAGGCCCGTAGGTAACGGATAGTACTGATCTATTTCTATTGGTAGAAGGAAGCGGAGGCGAGTTTCGGGAGATTCTCGTGTGACAAAAGAAGTTGAATTAGTAATGGATAACCTTAAGAAAGATAATAACCGGTTGAGTGCAGGCATGCTATGTGTTTTCTTTACCTTATGTGTGTTTGTGCCTTTACGCTCTTGCTAGTATCTAGAATGTTAGCTAACGGTTTATACCGTCGTTGTAGATATTCTGCAGGTTTAGGATGCTGCTGATTGATCTGGATGGTGTGGTCACCTGGGGTTCCCGTACATTATAGGACGAGATCGGGTTTTTGTTTTGTTGTTGCTTTTCCCTTTTGTTTTAAACTCGGCTGCGAGTCTTTTACGTTTTTCCTTTGTTTAAACCTTTTGTTTTATATTGGGTTTTGGTTTTCATTCGTTTGTGCCTTGTTGTAAGATCCGTTTGTTGTTGCTACTCTGAGGGTCGGGCCCATTGTGCGGTCCTAGCCCGTAGCGTTTTGAGTTCCTAGAAATTGGGGTGTTACAATATGGTATCAGAGCTCTAGGTTGATAACAATGGCACTCGAAATCTTCTAAATGTCGGATGGATAAATACATAGAACCCGCAAGGGGTCTAACATTTTCAAAAGGGGGTTTTGTTTTTAACTTCTCGGTCTGGGATAGATGTACGGGCGACCACCACTACCTCCGCGGATCTCAACAGTGTAGTTTCTTATGTGTTGGCCTTTATATGTGCTTTTTTTGGAGTTGTGCTTTAGCTGTAGCGTGACCTTATATATAGTCTTATATATCTATCCTTATAGCAGATGACACGCACTAGAGATATCGCTGTTATAGGGTGAGGAACGGGTCGACCAACACTTCCACCTGCCGTCCGTGGACGAGGACGCGCAGGAAGACCTCCACTAGCTAGAGGTCGGGGCCAAGCCCCAGCTGCCGATCCGCCTATTGTTGAGGTGTTTGCTGAAGAAGTCGCTGAGAGTGTTGTTCTTGAGGCTAGAAACGAGACCGCTGCCAGGTCCGGAGCACAAAGAGCGCCATCAACGGAGTCCGCACGGGTGTCTATCGGAGCTTCTGCATATCGCGACTATGTGTAGAGAGTTGAGGAGACTATCAGGACTGGAGGATCAGCACTAGTGCCACCAGTTCCCGCGAGATCAGCTGAGGTTTCGCAAAGAGTTTCACAGGTTGTTGCCCCGCCTGCTAGAGTTGTTGAGGTTGTTATACGCCGACTGAGGCAAAGAAGCCAAAGCCCGACAGTTGGTTGAAGGCTTTCGATCAACTGAAGGATCCCATTTTCATGGGAAAGACTAGATTGGAGGTGGAGCAGTGGCTAGAACAATTGGATACTGCTATGGAGGCTATCAGTTGTCCTGAGGGACATCTAGTCAGCATAGCACAAACGCTACTGAAGGATTAGGCTCATTCTTGGTGAAGGACCGTTCGCAGTAAGGTAACTAGTTATGAGCAGATGAAGACGGTGATCACGGATCTCTACTGCCCTACATCTATGAGGAGAGAACGTCTTCAGAATTTCCTTGAGGTTGGATTCGAGGATTTGCCTATTGTTGAGATCATCAGCAAGTTTCAGGATGAGTTGTCTTTGTTGGGTCCATCTGCACCACTTGAAGATCAGCATGTTTACCTTTTCTCCCAGAGGGTGAGAGAGTCTACACGCTCTTATCTTGCTGGTTTCTGTTGTGATTCATTGACGGACTATCAGGATAGAGCTTTTGCTTATGAGAGAGACCGACCGGGTCATAGGAGAGCTTCTCAAATAGGAGGTCCTGAGAAGAGACAGAAAACTGGATCAACCAGTGTTGGAGCTGGAGCAGCTGGTTTTGGGCGTAGTCAGACGCCTGGACGTTCTAGTTTCCAACAGAGTTCTGACAGAGGACGGCGGTGTCATAACTGCGGAGTAGCTGGACACATCCGAGCTTATTGCAAGAAGCCAGTAGTGACTTGCTTTTCTTGTGGCAAGCCCGGACACAGAGCTGCGTTTTGCTGTCAGGGTAAGGCGCTATCACAATAGGGTTCTTCACCTGCCAGTGTTGCTGGAGGAGGACAGAGATCTCAGTACCAGCAGCAACAACAACAGAGAGTTTTTGGTTCTACCGCACCTTAGGGTTCCACTCTAGGACAAGGGAAAGGTAGGACTTGTTGATGAATCTACAGACACCATAGATGCATTAGCGAGAGTGTATGAGTTGAGGAGTGTTGTAGAGCCGACAACGCCAACAACCACAAGTATCATTCATATTAATGGTTTTCCTGTCAGAGTTCTTTTCTATACCGGTGCTACGCATTCTTTTATATCTAATGCATGTGTAGATAGATTGGCCGTAGTTACTATAGAAGGTAGTCCCTTCTTTATAGGATTACCCGATAGGGGTAAGATTCGAAATACACGAGAGGTTCGCAATTGCCCTATTAGATTGGGAGGTCGTGATTGGCAAGCTGACTTCTTCGTCATGTACTTAGTACGTGAAGAAGTTATTCTGGGTATGGATTGGATGGATCGACATCGAGCAGTTCTGGATATCGGCAAGAGGACAATGACAGTGACTACATATGCGGGCCATGTTAAGATCTTCCGAGGATGGGATCTCAGGAAGACTGGTGCAGTCATCAGTGCAGTGCGAGCTGCGAGACTTATTAGTCAGGGATGCGAGGCTTTTTGGTGCTATGCCATGAATGATAGTACAAGTCCGGCTTTGGAGGAGATTCTAGTAGCTTGCGAGTTTGCTGACGTCTTTGGAGAGTCATCAAGTTTACCGCCATAGAGGAGTGTAGACTTTGGCATTGATCTACAGCCCGGTACGATACCGATCTCTAAAGCTCCTTATTGTATGGAGCTTATCGAGATGCTTGAGTTGAAGAAACAGCTCGAGGAGTTAACAAAGAAGGGCTTCATCCGCCCTAGTGTATCTCCTTGGGGTGCACCAGTTCTCTTCGTCAGGAAGAAAGACGGATCAATGAGGTTATGTATCGACTACCGAGAGCTGAACAAGGTGACGACCAAGAGCAAGTACCCATTGCCCCGTATCGATGATCTTTTGGATCAACTGCATGGAGCTTCAGTGTTTTCGAGGATCAATCTGAGATTTGGCTATCACCAGCTGAGGGTGAGAGAACAGGACATAGCCAAGACGGAAGACCAGATATGGACACTACGAGTTTGTAGTGATGCCATTCGGGCTCAAGAATGCGCCCGCAGTCTTCATGGAGTTGATGAACATCATCTTCATCGACTTTCTAGACCAATTTGTAGTTGTCTTCATCGACGACATTCTGGTTTACTCTCGCCGTAGAGAGGAGCATGTTGGACACTTGAGGATCGTTCTTCAGGTCTTACAAGATAGAGAGATCTACGCCAAGCTCTCTAAGTTTGAGTTTTGAATGTCCGAGGTAGCATTCCTTGGTCACATTGTTTCAGCTAAAGGGATCAAGGTAGATCCGGCGAAGATTGAGTCTGTAGCTTCTTGGCCGCCTCCTAAGAACGTTAAAGAGGTTCGCAACTTCTTAAGATTGGCAGGCTACTACCGGCGTTTTGTTGAGGGCTTTTCAGTTATCGCCCGACCTCTCACTTTCTTGTTGCGGAAGTCTACGAGGTTCGTATGGTCCGAGCCGTGCCTACAGAGCCTTGAAGAGCTGAAGAAGAGGTTGACCTCTGCTCCTATCTTACCTCAGCCAGAGGGCATTGAGGATTTTGTGGTTTACAACGACGCGTCCAAGTTGGGCTTGGGATGTGTTTTGATGTAGAGGGGTAAGGTAATTGCTTATGCTTCTAGACATCTGAAGACGTACGAGGAGAATTACCCTACCCATGATCTTGATTTGGATGTTGTGGTTCATGCTTTGAAGATTTGGAGGCATTATTTCTACGGAGCTACGTGTCAGATATTCACAGACCATAAGAGTTTGAAGTACATATTCACTCAGCGGGAGTTGAATAACCGTCAACGCATATGGTTGGAGTTTATCAAGGACTTTGATCTTGAGATCTTATACCACCCGGGGAAGGCTAACTTGGTAGCAGATGCCCTTAGTAGGAAGACTCCCCGAGAGATGGCGATCGCTAGGCTGACAGCTCAGTCACAGTTACATCGAGATTTAGCACGGCTAGAGATGGATATCCACTTCCCGGACTCCGACAGTCAGTTTTCCACCTTGGAGATAGTACCTGATCTGTTGGCCAAAATCCGACAGAAGCAGGAGAGTTGTCCAACTTTGACGCAAATCCGAGACCGGATGTCTCGAGGAGAGGCACCACAGTTTACAGTTGGTGCTGATGGAGTTTTGAGACGCTAGGAGCGTTTTTGTGTGCCTTTAGATCGAGATCTGAGACAGAGGATTCTTCAGGAGGATCACTCTTCAGCTTACTCAGTACATCCCGGTGCGAGTAAGATGTATCAGGATATCAGACGCTCTTTCTGGTGGGAAGGTCTGAAGCCATACGTGACGAGATTTGTAGCTTAGTGTGCGACCTGTCAGCAAGTCAAGATCGAGCATCATCGACCAGGAGGCGAGCTACACTCACTTTTAGTTCCTCAATGGAAGTGGGAAGACATCTCTATGAATTTTGTTACCGGTCTGAGACCAAGTCGAGGCTTTGATGCTATATGGGTCATAGTAGATCGACTGACGAAGACCACATGTTTCATTCCGATCAAAGAAACATGGCCGGTGAGTCGATTGCCAGAGGAGTTCACGAGACAAATAGTGAGACTTCATGGAGTACCTAGGACTATAGTCTCTGACAAAGACGGACGATTCACTTCGAGGTTCTGGCAGCACGTTCATGCCGCCCTAGGTACGAGTCTGCAGCTCACGACTGCTTATCATCCTCAGACCGATGGTCTGTCAGAGCGGACCATCCAGACTCTATAGGACATGTTGTGAGCCTACATGTTAGACTAGGGACAGGTGTGGCCAGATAACCTTCCCTTAGTGGAGTTTTCGTATAACAACAGTTGGCACGCATCGATCAGGATGGCTCCTTATGAGGCTTTATACGGACAGAGATGTCGTACACCATTATGTTGGGATGAGCCGAGTAGTGCTAGCGTAATAGCACCTGAGCAGATTCAGGATGACATGGCTCGAGTAGCAGTGATCCGAGAGCGGATGTTAGCAGCACAGAGTCGACAGAAGTCTTATGCAGATAAAAGGCGCAGACCTCTGAAGTTCAGAGTTGGAGCACAGGTTTGGTTGAGGGCATCCCCAACACGAGGCGTCAAACGTTTCGGTGTCAAGGGGAAGTTGAGCCCCATATATGTTGGACCGTTCGAGATTCTTGAGCGAGTTGGAGAGGCAGCATACAGACTTGCTTTGCTACCGAGACTCGAGGGTGTTCACCCAGTCTGCCATGTGTCTCAGCTACAGGAGTACATACCAAACCCGAGACACATCGTCGGTCACGAGGATCTAGTGATCGAGCCAGACCACACGTTCGTAGACCACCCGGTGGCTATTTTAGAGTGTAGTACGAGACACTTGCGTTCGAAAGACATACCGATGATGAAGATTATGTGGTCGATGCGAGGAGCTGATGACGCAACTTGGGAGACAGTGGATAGTATTGATAGCATGTATTATTGTCTATATTTTGGGACCTGTTTAGACGTTTTAGGTTTAATAATCTGCATGTTTGTATGTATATTATGTGATTATATTACCGTTTCATCTACCTTTGCGGGAATCGAGGTCTACACCTAGTTTTGTTGTAATCGTAGGTAAAATGGCACGTTTTGCATCAAAAAGGAGCAAAAGGAGCTATGGAGTCATTGGAGCTATATTCAGGAGCTTAGGGAATGATCCAGGAAGCACAACCATGGATTAAAGATTCACTTTGGACCAGATTTGAGAGATTTCACATTCAGTTGTGATTCACCTCGGTTGACTACAGAGTCACCTCGACCGAGGTGATCCAGAGGAGCCGACTCGACCGAGGCAAACACTTGGGACACGGCGAGAATATTTTATTCTCGGCTGAGATCTTTTATCTTTGGAAAGAGGATCTTATATTTTTGGGCTGGGTTCCTGGAAGTAAGAAGATAAGTTAGACCATATATTTTACCTATTTTTATGGGAAGAGATCTTTCTAAGATATCTTATCTTTGGAGAGTAATTTTCCTATAAAAAAGGGTCGGATTTCCCACAAATCCGACATCCGCTATCATCCGGAACAGCTTGCTTACATCCTAATATACCGCTGCAGCCATACTCCAGTTGGGAGATTTGAAGAACCTTGTTGAAGGTTGAAGGAAGAAAGTCTATAGCTTTTATAGCTTTTTGAAGGGTTTTTGTAAGATCATCTTAGATTTCCTTCTTTGTTGATTGTCTTGTTGGATTTCTATCCAAGGAACGCTTGTTGGTTTTATAATTGATTCAGTTATTGAAGCCTTTCTCTTAAGGTTTCTTGTTCAATTATTCTCTTTCTTCCCATATATTTGATTAATACTTTCATGATGATGAGTGGCTAATCTCTTTGTGTGATTCTAGGGTGATTGGCTGAAGGTTGTGGGAAAAACAATGATAGAATAATCTTAATCATAGTAGGACCCTGAAAGTTAGAGTCTTTACCTTAACTCTAAGCATCTCGCTCAGTCGATGAACATCTCGGCCGGGGTGAATTTGGCTGACCGAGGTGACTTATCTGATCCGAAACTGAAAGTTAAGTGTTAGAGTTTGCCAAATCCTATTCTTATTACACCTTTCCTGGTTAAATGCAAGCCTAGGATGAGACTTACCCGGTAATTCCTTAGTTTGTTTACATAAGATTATAAGTGTAGGTAATAAAGGTTTATCCTTTATTGGGGTTTGAGTGTGCTTTCATCCCACCTTTGTGAGTTAGCCTGAGACTTACCCGGTAAAGGTTTATTCTATTCCCTTAGGTGGTGTGTTAGTTTGAGGTTATAGTTCTTTATCTTAATTCCTTGAGACTTACCCGGTAATAGGAGTTACGGTTTGGGATTAGTGAGTAGTGAGACTTACCCGGTGATCTATTCCACTTTAGTAACACCTTCCCTATGCAAATATCTCAGCTTTGTCCGCTTATCTTTAGATCTTGAGTTGGAACCACAACTAGATGCTTTAATCCCTAGAATTGCATATTTCCTTTATTAACTGTTTATCATCTTTGATTGTTTTAATTGCTTTTGTGGTTAGTAATTGCTAAGCTTACCTATTCCGACTTTGTTTCACTAAGTCCCTGTGATCGATCCTTGGAATTTCTTGCTTTTTACTACGATTGACCCGTACACTGCGGGTTCACATCCTTGTTTTAAGCTTACATCTAGGGTTATAAATTTAAAGCTTGCACACACCGTTTGGAGCGAACAAGTTTTTGGCGCCGTTGCCGGGGACTTGGTCTAGACCGAGCCGGTTGCGGTACGCTTTTGGGGCACTTGCCCCCGTGTCTACTAACCACTCTACTTGAGTGACTTTCGCAGGTTCTTTCTTAGGTTTATGCGAAGAACCCGCGCTGGGAAGGAAATCGTTCCTTACGATCCCGAACCAGAAAAGACATATAAACGACGCTTGAGAGAAGCGAAGATGGCCAACCAAGACAATCGCGATCTTGAGGCCGAGTTGAAAGAGGCGTTAGAACAGCTACGCCTCAGCAGGGAAGAAATGAGGCAAGAGAAAGAAGAAACTCGCACCAGGACTGAAGCGATCGAAGCAGATATGGCAGCCTTACGAGACCAGTATCTACTTCGACCGAGGGAAGACCCAGTTCCAGATCCTCGACCGAGGCAGGTCCTAGTACCTGATGCCCCGGCCGAGGTACTTCCACCTTGGATACCAGCCCGAGGCGCTCTTTTTGCAGGAATCCCACAAACCCTAGGTCAAAGGATGGACCCCAATCAACAACTGAGGCGTCCAGGAGTTAACCTAGGAGATCTGGCGGACCATGACTACGAACTTCGACCGCAAGTTCTTTCCATGATTCGCCAATGCCAGTTTGGAGGGCTAGAGAAGGAATCCCCACATCAACATCTTCAAAACTATGAGATCTTGATGGAGACCTTGAGACCCTCAAGAATAGAAAACAACAACTACAAGCTAAGACCTTTTTACTTTTCTTTATAAGATAGAGCTCTTACTTGGTATCAATCTCTTCCTCCAGGAAAAATCAGTACTTGGGAGGAGATGACTACGGCATTCTTGACTAAATTCTTTCCCCCTCTAAGACCGTTGAAATGAGAGGGAAGATTAATGCATTCATTATGAAGGATAAGGAGAGCTTGTCCAAGTCATGGGAGAGGTTTAAAGACATTCTTTTGGATTGCCCATGATAACACGATTTATGACTTAGGTTGAGGTAATCATTTAGATAGATTTTTCACTCATTCATGCATGGTTTAGCACTAGTTCACGACGTTGCACTCAATTCACGTATTTTGTCGAGATAGACGTCTACACGGACTTTTGCATTGCTTTGTAGGTATTTTGGGAGATTTAGGAGCTTAATCGATACGTTTGAGGATCGTTCATCAAGATGACACACCCTCGGACTCATTAGGATGCAAGCTAGAGGCTAAGGAGGACTCATGGAACCTTGTCAATACAAGTCATGCACCAAATCATAGCTTAATGATCCAAGGCGAAGCTGAAGCACCAAACCACGGTTGCTGGCACTTCTACGGCCGTGGAACCAACCGTGGTTTTTGCCAGACGGTTGTGACAGCTGTGCCACGATCTCATGGCCCTCTCTAGCAAGGTTGTAGTATAAAAGTGGTCCTACAAGGCTGAGAGAGGGGAAATCTCCTATCATCCAATCAAATTGGGAATCAAAATACACTCTCTCAATAAGAAGATTCTCTCAAGAGAAGAGCTACCATTAGAGGAGGAGAAGAGCTCCATTGCTAGTTTTTGAGAAGTTTTGTAGTGAAGATTTTCGGAATCGATTTCTAGAGTTGTAAGAATCGTTTAAACCTTCTTTTGGAAGGGTTGTGAGTCTTTCTAATCTTACTTTCAGCTTGGTTTTGTTTGCTTCACTTGTTCATCTCTTTCTTTTCATTATCTTGCAAATGGAAGCCATGATTTTATGCTTGATGATTTCGATTGTTATGATGCATGTTGTAGGCTAAATAGATGCGATTCTAGGGTAAGGAAAGGATGGTTATGGCTAAGACTATGATAGGATGAACTTAGATTTGCCCTTGGATGACCTGTTTGCTTGAACGAAGTCACTACTATAGTCCACGGTTGGTTCTTGCCCTTCCACGGCCGTGGAAGTGGTAGAACAACCCGTGGTTTCCCTGGTTCGATGGATCTAAGTACTAGATAGTTAGAATGTTGAAATCCTAGTGTTTGTTGAGTTAAATCTATCCTAGGGTGACCTAGTGTTAGCAACTAAGTGTTAGAAGAGACCTACCCGGTGATTCTTACTCTTAGATTTCAAAGATGACAAACTCTAGGTAGTGGTGAGCCTCATAAGCCGCCATTGGACTAAGTGTGCTAGGATAGTTGTTTAGGACTAACCCTTTCGAGACTTACCCGGTGAGGATAGGTTAGATCCCTAGGTGACAATCCGGTTTGTATAGAATTCCATCCCTTAAGCTCTTTGAGACTTACTCGGTGATGAGACCTTAGGAACGGACTAGTGGACCATGAGACCTACCCGGTGATTGATCCCAATCTAGAAACACTCACTCCCAACATATCATAGTTAATCCAAGGAATGATTAGATAGCTTGAGTCCTATGCCATAACCGGAATTTCCAACCCCTAGAATCCGCTTTCCTCTCTTTGATCTCGTATCTCGTTTTAGCTTGTTTGTTCGTGTTGATTTGTTAGCTTAGTTAATTGCTTATTTCGCATGATTTGTGATCCTTGATTGATCACCTAAAAACCAACCAAAAACAATTGAGATTTTTATTTCTTTATTTCTTTCTCTTTTCTTAAGCCTAGATCTTCACTAAACTTAATCACTAATCGAATCAATCTCACCTCAGTCTTTGTGTTCGACCTCGGAATACTATCCCTACTACAAAACGTCCCGTACACTGCGGGTTCGCTAGGAGTTAGGAGAAATATAACGAGTATAAATTTAAAGCTTATTGCACTACACATCCTGAGCGTAACAAGTTTTTGGCGCCGTTGCCGGGGACTAGGTCTAGATTGAGTCTATTTGTGATTGTCTATAGTGTAGGTCTTTCTTGTTGCTTTTGATCTCTTTTTGGTTTGTGTCTTTGCTTTTCAGGACATCTCTATTCTTTAGGTGTATGCGAAGATCTCGTGGCAAGGATTTAGCTCCATTCGATCCCGAACCGGAGAAAACCCTTAGATCTAGATCCAAGAGCATTAAAAAAGGGAAAGAGATGGCCGGAAGAGATCTCCAAGCTGAGTTCGATGAGGCTTTAGAGCAAATTAGGATAAGGGATGAAACTTTGGAGAATGAAAGGAGACTTGCCAATGAGAGGCAAGAGGCAACTAGGAGGGAGATTGAAGAGATTAGGCAAGCTCTTGTGCAAAGAGAGCTTAATCGTCAACAACCTCCACCTCCACCACAACCGCAACCGGAGGTGGTTAATATACGGGTTGTGCCCATTGCCATTGGAGAGCCACAAACGTTAGGGCAACGTATGGATCCGGCACAAAGAGCACACCGTCCGGGTGTGAACTTAGGAGATCCCGCAGCCCATGATTATGAACTCCGCCCTCAAGTTCTACAAATGATCCGGCATAATCAATTTGGAGGGATGGAAGGAGAGTCTCCTCATCAACACTTGATGAACTATGAGATCTTGATGGAGACTCTTAGACCGCCTAGATTGGAGAGCAACAACCATAAGCTTAGGGCTTTCTCCTTCTCTCTTAAGGACAAAGCCTTGGCTTGGTATCAATCTATTCCACAAGGGCGAGTGAGTACTTGGGAGGAGATGACAACCGAGTTTTTGACTAAGTTCTTCCCACCTTCCAAAACTACCGAGTTAAGAGGGAAGATCAATGCCTTCGTGATGAAGGATAGAGAGAGCTTGTTCAAGTCTTGGGAGAGATTCAAGGATCTTCTCCTAGATTGTCCACACCATGGTATACCAAAAATTGAGCTATTGGAGATCTACTTCAAAGGACTTGATGAAGATAGCCAATTCAAGCTTCAATCTCTTTCCGGTGGGACTTTCATGGAAAAGCATGTGGATGAGGCTTAGGAGTTTATAGAGAAACAAGCTTTAGTGATTGAGAAGTACTCCCATAGGAAGAGTGAAGGGAGAAAGGCGGGAGCATATGAGGTGAGTGAAGTCACCATGAGCAATTTCAAGCTTGACGCCATCAACAATGAGCTAAAGTCTTTGAGGGAGTTGTGTGCTACAACTTTGAAGAACCAAGCAACCCCTCAAGTGCAAGTGCAAGCTAACTTATCTTCCAAGGAGGAAGATGTGAATTACATGGGAAGGGGAAACTACAACAACTATCAAGGCCCAAGGAACTTCAAAAACAACCGGCAATTCAACAATTACCGGCCTAACCACAACCATCCCGGGTTTTCCTATTCTAACCCGGATGGAGCCTTGAACCCTCCCGCTTCCACAAGCGCAGCTCCACCGCCAAAGGCTTCACAAGAACCTCCACCCGGATTCACTCAACCTCCAAAGGATAGAACCGAAATCATGTTTGAGCAATTGCTTGGAAGGTTGAGTGGTCTTGAGAGCACGGTGACTTCCATTTCTAAGGCTCAAAAGGTGTTGGAAGCACAAGTGTTCCAAAAGGCGGGTGAAGCTCATAGAGATCCGGGAAAGCTTCCCGGAAGAACCGAAGACAACCCAAGGGGCCAAGTGTTGGCCATTACAACGAGAAGTGGGTTGAGCATGAAGGATCCCTTACCTAAGGGAAATGACAAAGGGAAGCAAGTGGTGAATGAAGAAGAGCAATTACAAGAAGATGGAGGCAAGAGCAAGGATGATGAGCCAACTTATGTGGCACCGCCTCCATACAAGCCACCACTACCGTTCCCTCAATCACGAGCAAGGGCTCGTTTAGACAAACACTTTGGTAAATTCCTTGAACTTATGTCTAAATTGCATATTAACATTCCGTTCATGGATGCTATCTTAGGTATGCCGGCATATGGCAAGTTCTTGAAGGAAATACTCTTCAACAAAAGGAAGTTGGAGGAGTATGGGGAAGTGAGAATGACGAGGAGATCCTCGGAATTGATCCAAACAATGAAGGAGGAGATGCCTCCTAAGCTAAGAGATCCGGGATCTTTTTGTGTGCCAATCGGAGTGGGAGAAGTGAAGTATGAAGCCCTTTGTGATCTTGGGGTAAGTGTGAGCATCATACCGCTTGCACTTTGCAACAAGGTTGGGCTAGGAGAGCCAAAACCGGTCAAGATGACCCTCTACATGGCGGACCGTTCTATCACTCACCCGGTTGGGATCTTAGAAGACATTCCGGTGCAACTAGGGAAGTTCTATGTGCCGATCGATTTTGTTGTCTTGGACATTCCGGCGGACTATCCGGTTCCCATCATCTTAGGGAGACCTTTCCTAGCCACTTCCGGATGCTTAGTGGATTGTAAAAATGGAATTCTCTCCTTCAACATTGGAGAAGAGAATATCAAGTTCAAGTTGTCCACAATGATGAAAGGGTCAACCCTTGATGAAGATATATTCAACATAGTCGAGCAAGAGGAGTCTAGAGAAGTTGTGAGCTCGATCTTGATCAAGGACCCCTTGGAGAAGGTTCTTAGCTTAAGTTTGATGGAGGAAGGTGTTGAGGAGGCTTGCAATGAAGAAATCAAGGCCTTAGAAGCATTAGAAAAGGAGACAAGAGCTGAAATTGAAGACCACGAGGTTGTGCTGAGTTCTTGTAGGAACCACGGTCGTGGAAGGTGTTCCACGGCCGTAGAACTCTCTGGAAAGCTCCGAAGAGCAAGCTTGGCAACTTCC
The DNA here is from genome assembly GCA_033239125.1 of Fagopyrum homotropicum. Classification (NCBI taxonomy): domain Eukaryota; kingdom Viridiplantae; phylum Streptophyta; class Magnoliopsida; order Caryophyllales; family Polygonaceae; genus Fagopyrum; species Fagopyrum homotropicum. The sequence continues at coordinate 144,530,985 of BSWB01000004.1, forward strand.
ACGGCCGTGGATGTGCCAAGAACCGTGGACTTGCCCGTGGTTTTCCCAGAAGCCGCCCTTATCGTTGATCAAGCTTCAAGGAGCCTTGGAGAGCCTTCATTTGCTTTGGATTCATCTCAACCAACGTTATTTGGATCGTCTCCGCTCGATAAAGGTCCTCCTAAACTTGAACTCAAACCCCTTCCCTCTCATTTGAAGTATGCTTTTCTTGGTGATAATTCTACATATCCGGTGATTGTGAATGCATGCTTGAATGATGATGAACTTGCTAAGTTGTTGCATGAGCTAAGATTGCATAGAAAAGCCATTGGCTATACTATTGATGATTTAGTTAGCATTAAGCCCTCTTTGTGCATGCATAAGATATTGATGAAAGATAACCATAAACCCTCTATTGAACATCAAAGAAGATTGAATCCTATAATGAAAGAGGTAGTCAAAAAAGAGATCATTAAGTTGCTAGATGCGGGAATCATCTACCCTATCTCGGATAGTAAGTGGGTTAGTCCCGTTCATGTAGTTCCTAAGAAGGGTGGGATGACCGTAGTGACTAATGAGAACAATGAACTAATCCCAACAAGGACGGTTACGGGATGGAGGATGTGTATTGACTATAGGAAGTTGAACATGGCCTCTAGGAAAGATCACTTCCCCCTTCCTTTCATTGACCAAATGCTAGAAAGATTAGCTCAACATTCTCACTTTTGCTATTTAGATGGCTATAGTGGATTCTTCCAAATCCCTATCCACCCCGATGACCAAGAGAAAACCACCTTTACATGTCCATGGGGAACTTTTGCATATAGGAGAATGCCATTTGGGTTGTGTAATGCACCCGCCACCTTCCAAAGGTGTATGATGGCTATCTTTTCGGAATACATTGAGAATATCATGGAAGTGTTTATGGATGATTTTTCTGTTTATGGATCTTCCTTTGATAATTGCCTAGCTAATTTGTCTTTGGTATTGAAAAGATGTGAGGAGACAAACCTTGTCTTAAATTGGGAAAAATGTCACTTCATGGTAAGTGAAGGTATTGTGTTGGGACATTTGGTGTCCAACCGTGGCATTGAGGTTGATAGGGCCAAGATTGAAACGATAGAGAAGTTGCCACCACCTACCTCGGTGAAGGGGGTAAGGAGTTTCTTAGGGCATGCCGGTTTTTACCGGAGGTTTATTAAAGACTTCTCTAAAATTTCTAAGCCCCTTACTAACCTACTAATGAAGGATGTTGAGTTTGTTTTCTCCAAGGATTGCCTTGAGGCTTTTTGCAGGTTGAAGAACGCTTTGATCTCCGCACCTATCATGCAACCTCCGGATTGGAGTTCACCGTTTGAGATCATGTGTGATGCAAGTGATGTAGCCGTTGGGGCTGTTTTGGGGCAAAGGAAAGATGGGCGCACACATGCTATTTATTATGCTAGCAAGAGGCTAGATGATTCCCAACTCAATTATGCTACCACCGAGAAGGAATTGCTAGCGGTAGTGTATGCATTTGAGAAGTTCCGCTCATATCTTGTTGGAGCGAAGGTCATTGTTTATACGGATCATGCTGCGATCCGTTATCTACTTACCAAGAAGGATGCCAAGCCTAGGTTGATTCGGTGGATCCTCCTTCTTCAAGAATTTGATTTGGAAATCCGGGACAAGAAGGGGTCCGAGAATTCCGTGGCGAATCACCTTAGTAGACTCCCACCGTTATAACTTGAAGGAGATGACATCGCGATTGATGACTCATTCCGGGATGAGCAATTGCAAATGGTGGAGGAGTGCTTGTTCCAAGTGTCTAGAGGAAGTGAGCCATGGTATGCCGACATTGTGAACTATTTTGTGTGTGAGGAAGTGCCTCCCGATTTGTCATATGCCCAAAGGAAGAAGTTCTTCAAAGATGTGAGGTACTACTATTAGAGTGAACCACTTTTGTTCAAAAGAGGGCCGGATGGAGTCTTTAGAAGATGCATACCGGAGGACGAGGTGGAGAGTGTGATCCGCCATTGTCACTCCTTGCCATGTGGAGGGCATGCTAGCTCCCACAAGACATGTGCGAAGGTGTTGCAATCGGGTTTCTTTTGGCCAAGCTTGTTCAAGGATGTGCAAAGCTTTGTGGTAGCTTGCGATGCTTGCCAAAGGACGGGAAACATCTCAAGGAGGAATGAGATGCCCTTGAACAACATACAAGAAGTGGAAATATTTGATGTGTGGGGTGTGGACTTCATGGGACCATTCCCTTCTTCATGTGGCAACCTCTACATCCTATTGGCGGTTGACTATGTTTCAAGATGGGTAGAGGCAATCGCCTCTCCCACAAATGATGCCAAGGTTGTGGTACGGTTCTTCAACCGAGTGATCTTCCCTAGGTTTGGAACACCAAGGGTGATCATAAGTGATGGAGGAAAGCACTTCACCAATAGGAACTTTGGAGCACTTTTGGCTAAGTATGGGGTGACTCGCAAGGTGGCAACACCCTACCATCCCCAAACTAGTGGCCAAGTGGAGATCTCCAACCGGGAGATCAAGGGAATTCTTGAGAAGACGGTCTCTAGGACGAGAAAGGATTGGGCTATGAAGCTCGATGATGCCTTATGGGCATATAGAACCGCCTTCAAGACACCAATTGGCACCACTCCTTACAAGTTAGTCTATGGCAAGTCTTGCCACCTTCCGGTAGAGATGGAGCATAGAGCTTATTGGGCCATTAAGTGGCTAAATTTTGACCTCAAGGAGGCCGGAAAGAAGAGGTTGCTTGATATGAACGCTCTTGAGGAGATCCGTTTGGATTCTTACGAAAATGCCCGGATCTACAAGGAGAGAACCAAACGGTGGCATGACAAACGCCTCATCCCGAAGGAGTTGAGTGAAGGCGACCTTGTCCTTCTCTTCAATTCAAGGCTGCGGCTCTTCCCCGGAAAACTAAAGTCAAGATGGACCGGGCCTTATGTGGTGAAGAATATCTTTCCCCATGGAGCAATTGAGATAGGAGGGGAGCATTGTGGAGATTTCAAGGTGAATGGGCACCGGTTGAAAAAGTATATTCCGGGAGCTCCGGTGGACATGGTTGCCCCAATTCACCTTGAGTAGACGCCCCTGAGTTTGGTCAAGCTAATGACCTTAAAGAAGCGCTTGATGGGAGGCAACCCATTGGTAGACATCTTTCCCTTTTCGTTTTTGTTTTTGCTTTTGTTTTTGTGTGTTTTTGTGCTTTGTGTGTGTGCTAGAATCTTGGTAGCATGGAAGCCTTGCATGGCATGTGAATGACGATGATGAGTCCCTCATCAATTATGGGTGGAGCGGACGCGGAACTTGGACGGCTAGCGGTGCCTAGCGCGGGTCCCGACGCCTTGATGAACACTTAGAGCTCTCTACCATTGTTGATAGGATCATCACCCATCAATCCACTTGAGTAATCCCAAATACCCAAGCAAACCATTTTTACATTGTGAGAACCCTGTTTCACTCTTCTTTACTTGAATGCCACATTGGGGACAATGTGTTTCTAAGTATGGGGTGGGGTTTGCATGATCCTTTGCATGATTAGCATCTAGGATAATTTAATATTATCACATGTCTTGCATTGTATATACTCATTTCAAAAAAATTCAAAAAAAAATCAGAAAATTTAAAAACATTTTGTGCTTTCTAGGCTTGGATATGACCCTAATGATGAATCTTGTCATGTGGATTGGCTATGGATGGCTTTATGTGTTAAATTGATGAATACATATGTGGACTTGAAGTACTTATATTGAATCCAATGGATGGATTGTGATCATGATGTTTGCCTTGATTGGATTGAGTATTGAAAGTCGAAATTACATGCTAGTTCTTGCACATCATCTAGGAATGAATGAGGCAATTCATCTTTCCCTAATTCTCATCTTGATCATGATGTTTGAGCACCTCAATTGATATAAATTTAACCTCTTTTGACCCATCCGGGAATAGGAGCATGTTAGTGTGTTGTGTGTGTGAAAAGAAAGTGTGGGGTGAAGTTGTTGATGGATGAATGCTATGAAATGAAGTGCTGAATTTGTTGTGAAAGTGTAGACAAAAATATAGGTTTGGGGACGTTGGTTTAAATGACAAGTAACTCGGCACCATTCACATAATCGGGTGTTCGTGCCTTGCCAAAGTCAAATAAACCAATAGTCCTAACGAGCTTTGGTATGTGTGCCCGGTGTGGATGCACCTCGAAAAAATAGAAAAAGCCCGAGGACGGCTAATCACCAAGGTTTCGGCTTTTGTACACCAATGCCATTGTCTCAAAAATAAATGAAAGAAAAAGAAAAGAAAGAAAGAAATGGAGAAAATATACACTTGTGGGAAGTTGATCAAGGACAAGATTGTGGAGTTAGTTCCGTTCCCGGATTAGCATCACATAGCCTAGAAAAATCCCAACCTAATCTCAACGTTTCTTGGCCTTCTATTTCACAAGGCCTTATGACAAATTTGCATGTGTGTAAGACTTAGTAATCTAGATTGGATATGCTCTTGATCATCTTGACTTCTTCATTTTTACATTTCATGCTTGCTTTCGAGTTAAGTACAATTGTCTTTCCATGCCTTCACTTGTTTGATGCATGATTGCTTGTCCATTGCCATGAAACGTGATTATGAAGGTGATCCAATATTAGAAGCACAACTCCAAAAAGATTTTGCCATTTTTCTGCATACATAAATCATGTCATCTCTTAGTCTATAGTTGGGAGATTGCTCGGGGACGAGCAAACCTTAAGTATGGGGTATTTTTGATAACACGATTTATGACTTAGGTTTAGGTAATCATTTAGATAGATTTCTCACTCATTCATGCATGGTTTAGCACTAGTTCACGACGTTGCACTCAATTCACGTATTTTGTCGAGATAGACATCTACACGGACTTTTGTATTGCTTTGTAGGTATTTTGGGAGATTTAGGAGCTTAATCGATACGTTTGAGGATTGTTTATCAAGATGACACACCCTCGGACTCATTAGGATGCAAGCTAGAGGCTAAGGAGGACTCATGGAACCTTGTCAACACAAGCCATGCACCAAATCATAGCTTAATGATCCAAGGCGAAGCTGAAGCACCAAACCACGGTTGCTGGCACTTCCACGGCCGTGGAACCAACCGTGGTTTTTGCCAGACGGTTGTGACAGTTGTGCCACGATCTCATGGCCCTCTCTAGCAAGGTTGTAGTATAAAAGTGGTCCTGCAAGGCTGAGAGAGGGGAAATCCCCTATCATCTAATCAAATTGGGAATCAAAATACACTCTCTCAACAAGAAGATTCTCTCAAGAGAAGAGCTACCATTAGAGGAGGAGAAGAGCTCCATTGCTAGTTTTTGAGAAGTTTTGTAGTGAAGATTTTCGGAATCGATTTCTAGAGTTGTAAGAATCGTTTAAACCTTCTTTTGGAAGGGTTGTGAGTCTTTCTAATCTTACTTTAAGCTTGGTTTTGTTTGCTTCACTTGTTCATCTCTTTCTTTTCATTATCTTGCAAATGAAAGCCATGATTTTATGCTTGATGATTTCGATTGTTATGATGTATATTGTAGGCTAAATAGATGCGATTCTAGGGTAAGGAAAGGATGGTTATGGCTAAGACTATGATAGGATGAACTTAGATTTGCCCTTGGATGACCTGTTTGCTTGAACGAAGTCACTACTATAGTCCACGGTTGGTTCTTGCCCTTCCACGGCCGTGGAAGTGGTAGAACAACCCGTGGTTTCCCTGGTTCGATGGATCTAAGTACTAGATCGTTAGAATGTTGAAATCCTAGTGTTTGTTGAGTTAAATCTATCCTAGGGTGACCTAGTGTTAGCAACTAAGTGTTAGAAGAGACCTACCCGGTGATTCTTACTCTTAGATTTCAAAGATGACAAACTCTAGGTAGTGGTGAGCCTCATAAGCCGCCATTGGACTAAGTGTGCTAGGATAGTTGTTTAGGACTAACCCTTTCGAGACTTACCCGGTGAGGATAGGTTAGATCCCTAGGTGACAATCCGGTTTGTATAGAATTCCATCCCTTAAGCTCTTTGAGACTTACTCGGTGATGAGACCTTAGGAACGGACTAGTGGACCATGAGACCTACCCGGTGATTGATCCCAATCTAGAAACACTCACTCCCAACATATCATAGTTAATCCAAGGAATGATTAGATAGCTTGAGTCCTATGCCATAACCGGAATTTCCAACCCCTAGAATCCGCTTTCCTCTCTTTGATCTCGTATCTCGTTTTAGCTTGTTTGTTCGTGTTGATTTGTTAGCTTAGTTAATTGCTTATTTCGCATGATTTGTGATCCTTGATTGATCACCTAAAAACCAACCAAAAACAATTGAGATTTTTATTTCTTTATTTCTTTCTCTTTTCTTAAGCCTAGATCTTCACTAAACTTAATCACTAATCGAATCAATCTCACCTCAGTCTTTGTGTTCGACCTCGGAATACTATCCCTACTACAAAACGTCCCGTACACTGCGGGTTCGCTAGGAGTTAGGAGAAATATAACGAGTATAAATTTAAAGCTTATTGCACTACACATCCTGAGCGTAACAGCCCACATCATGGGATTTCAAAGATAGAGTTGTTGGAGATATACTTCAAGGGACTGGACGGAAGCACCCAGTTCAACCTCCAGCTACTTTCCGCTGGTACCTTTATGGACATGGCGATTGACAAAGCTTGGGACTTTATTGAGAAGCAAGCTTTGTATATGGAGAAATATTCCCACCAAGGAGCTGAAGGTGGAGTTAAAAGAGTTAACTTTCAAGATGCTCCGCCTAACAACAATCAACTCACGTCTTTGAAGAATGACGTGAAGCAATTGAAGGAACTCTTGGTTGCTCAAACCAAGAAGGAAGATCAAGGATCAAGGAATAACAACAATGGATACCGTAATAACAACAACAACAACAACAACGGTTCCGGGAACAACAACTACAATAACAATAGGGGATCCAACAGCAATAATTGGAGGGCGAACAACCAAAATTCTGGTAACAATCATTCTAACTCCAATTCTAACGATTCCTCTAATCCTTTCCTCTCTTCCCCTTCTTCTTCTTCTTCTACTCCATTAAAGAGCCAGGGGCAAGGATCAAGTTCGTCTCATCCGGAAAAGAAAGATGCGGTGCTGGAGGCTATCTTGATCAAGCTTAGTGCTATGGAGACATCCATGACTTCATTTTCGAAGGCCCAAAAGACCTTTGAACAACAACTTGCTAGTAGGGCGAATGAAGCGCCAAGAGATCTAGGGAAGCTTCCAGCAAGGACGGAAAGCAACCCTAAGGGCCAGATTATGGCCATAACAACGAGGAGTGGACTGAAGACTGCAGATCCAGTGCCTCGGTCGGTGCCAGTACCGACGAAGACCACCTCGATCCAGGTGCAGTCGAAGAACACTTCGGCCGAGATGCCAACCGAGGTGGAGCCACAGAAAGCGGAGAGGAAAACTGAAGTTTATGTTCCACCTCCTGCATATAAACCACCACTCTCATTCCCCCAGTCAAGGGCCAGAGCACATCTAGACAAGCACTTTGGTAAGTTCCTTGACTTGATGAATAAATTACACATTAACATTCCTTTCCTTGATGCTATTCTAGGAATGCCCGCCTATGGGAAGTTCTTGAAAGAGATCATATCAAGGAAGAGGAAACTGGAAGACTTTGGTGAAGTAAGGATGACATCTAAATCCTCGGAGCTTATTCAAATCATGAAGGAGAAGATGCCACCTAAATTGAGAGATCCCGGCTCATTTTGCATTCCCATTCAAGTTGGGGATGTCACTTGCGAAGCCTTATGTGATCTAGGAGCCAGCGTGAGCATCATTCCGCTGGAGCTATGTGTTAAGATCGGACTTGGAGAGCCCAAGCCGGTGAAGATTCGATTATACATGGCGGACCGCTCCATTAACCATCCCGTGGGAATCTTGGAAGACGTTCCGGTTAAGTTAGGTAACTTCTACTTACCTATAGACTTTGTTGTACTTGATATTCCCGCAGATTATCATGTCTCTATCATTCTCGGAAGACCATTTCTAGCAACTTCGGGTTGCAATGTGGATTGTAAGAACGCCAAGTTGAAATTCAATATTGGTGGAGATGAAGTGGACTTTGCATTACTTGCGGCCATGAAGGGAGAGCAGCTAGGAGATGATATCTTCAACATCTATGATGAAGAAGAATCAAGAGAATTGGTGAGCTCTATCCTTATTAACGATCCACTTGAAAGAGTTATTAGTTTTAGCTTAATGGAGGAAGGTATAGATGCCTCTTGTGATGCAGATATACGGAGCTTAAAGGCACTGGAAGAAGATCCAAGAGCTAAAACTGCGAAATTAATCCAGGAGACGAAGATCTCCAGTTTTGGTTCCAGTTACAGTACCTCGACCGAGGCACTTTCTGGACCAAGCGAGGCGACTGAAGAACATCTCGGTCAACGCCTCTGCGCCTCGACCGAGGTCGAAGGCGAGACGATTTCAACTGAGACTTTGGAAAGTCCAGTCTTTGGATTTACTCCACTGGAAGGAGGAAGCAAGGATCCCCCTCAGAAAGCACCCCCAGTTGTGGAGCTTAAACAACTCCCAAATCACTTGAGGTATGTCTTTCTTGGACCGGATTCCACTTATCCCGTTATTGTTAGTGCTTCCCTCTCCGAATCTGAATTGTCTAAACTAATGCATGTCCTGAGAAAGCATCAAAAGGCTTTGGGTTATACTATAGATGATCTTATTGGCATTAAGCCTTCTTTCTGCATGCATAGAATTCTAATGGAGGACGATCATAAGACTTCACGGGAACCTCAAAGACGGTTAAATCCGATCATGAAAGAGGTTGTGAAGAAGGAAATTCGTAAGTTGTTGGATGCAGGTATCATATATCCTATCTCGGACAGCAAATGGGTTATCCCGGTGCATGTAGTTCCGAAGAAAGGAGGGATGACCGTTGTGACAAATAAGAACAACGAGTTAATCCCAACCAGGACCGTCACGGGATGGAGAGTTTGCATTGATTATAGGAAGCTGAACACGGCCACTCGGAAGGACCATTTTCCACTTCCCTTCATTGATCAAATGCTCGAACGGTTGGCCCAGCATTCACACTTCTGCTATTTAGACGGCTATAGTGGATTCTTCCAGATTCCTATCCATCCGGATGATCAGGAGAAGACCACTTGCACTTGTCCGTGGGGGACATTCGCTTATAGGAGGATGCCATTTGGATTATGCAACGCACCCGCTACCTTCCAGCGATGCATGATGGCTATCTTTTCCGAGTATATAGAAGAGATCATGGAGGTATTTATGGATGATTTTTCAGTATATGGTTCCTCTTTTGATGATTGCCTATCTAACCTTTCTCTAGTGCTACAAAGATGTGAGGACACTAATCTTGTTTTGAATTGGGAGAAGTGTCATTTTATGGTTAATGAAGGCATTGTGCTAGGACACCTCGTTTCTAATCGAGGTATTGAGGTCGATCGTGCTAAGATCGAGACTATTGAGAAACTCCCTCCCCCTTGTTCTGTTAAAGGTGTGAGAAGTTTTCTGGGGCATGCAGGTTTCTACAGGAGATTCATCAAGGACTTCTCTAAGATTTCTAAACCTCTAACTAACCTCTTGAATAAAGATGTTGTTTTTGAGTTTTCGCAGGAGTGTCTTGATGCATTTTACAGGATTAAGGAAGCGTTGATCTCCGCTCCTATTATCCAGCCTCTGGATTGGACCTTACCTTTTGAGATCATGTGTGATGCTAGTGATGTAGCCGTAGGAGCGGTGCTTGGACAGAAGAAGGATGGCCGGATTATCGCCATTTACTATGCTAGCAAGACGCTAGATGAAGCCCAGCGCAACTACGCTACCACCGAGAAGGAGCTATTGGCGGTTGTATATGCTTTCGAGAAGTTTGGTTCTTACTTAGTAGGGGCGAAAGTCATTGTCTATACCGACCACGCAACCATTCGCTACTTACTTGCTAAGAAAGATGCCAAGCCACGCCTTATTCGATGGATTCTCTTACTTCAACAGTTTGACCTAGAGATCCGCGATAAGAAGGGATCCGAAAATTCTGTTGCGGATCACCTCAGCCGGCTACCTCCATCTTCACGCGAGAAGGACAGCCCACCCATAGACGATTCATTCCCCGATGAGCACTTGCACTTGTTGGAGCGTTTGATAGACTTACTTACTTCACCCCATGATGGAGGTGAAGTATGGGGTGAGGGCACCTCCCATCATGCATAGAGACGTCGTACGGTCCAGCTAGCGACCTTAAATCAAGCGCTTCTTGGGAGGCAACCCAAGGTAATGCTTTCTTTTCCCTTTTTCTAGTCTAGCTTAGATAGATTGCTTTTGCTTTGCTTTGTTTTGTTTTTGGCGTCCTAGACAGACAACAGGTGACATCTAAGGAAGGAGTACAAACCAGGAGCACAATTGGAAGGACAGAAGTTCGAGAATTTGAGAAGACGGAGTTTGACTGAGGCACACCTCGGTTGCTGTCAAAGCACCTCGACCGAGATAATTCTTGAGAAACCGAGGCGACTAGGGTTTCTGAAGATCCACCTCGGTCCGTACCACCTCGGTCCAGTCGAGACCACCTCGACCGAGGTGACAGCAGTTCCAGAAAAGGGTACAAAAGGGGTTGAGATTTCTCTCTCCTCCTTTACCTTCTCCTCGACCGCGGCAGCCAGTTCGCCTCGCTTCGCCATTCTTCGATCGATTTCGACGATTCTTGCTTCCAAATTGCAAAGAAAGGGTAGAGGATCCCAGTGCAAGTGCGAATCTGGGAGAAAAACGAACCGAATCGAGGTAAAATCAGCAAAAACCCTAACCTCACTCTTCTCCGTTATTTTCCTTCGATTTGGGCTTTGGTTGCCCCTGTATTTGCCGAGAAACAGATTAAGTACCCCATAGGAACCAGTTGTAGTGATTTTGGGGGAAAAGAACTGGATTTTTGAGGAAATTAGTCGCGCAGTTATTCGCCTCGGTCCAGTCGGCTTGTGCCTCGGCCGAGGTGTTCTTGAGAGTTGTCAGGCCGACCGAGGTGATTTGACAGGTTGTTTGAGAGATGAGTTCAGATAGACAGCTGGTCCTGAGGGACAAATCCTCTCCTTCCCCTTCTTCTTCTTCCTCCAGACCTACTAGACCGGTGATCCACGAGAGACACCAGGTCGACTATGACCGCATCGCAGCCCATCTAGTGATTGCGCCTCGCTTCCTGGACGTATCAGCTTTTGATTGTCTACATGTGGATGGAGATTTGAGACGGATGATTTCGATGGTAGGGCTAGATCAGTTCACTGAGATCCGCGCACCTGCCTACTTAGAGCCTACTTTGGAGTTTGTTAGCTTCTTCACCTACCTTCCCACAGAGCGTGTTGTGAAGTACCGGTTGATGAACCGGAACTTCATAGTTCCTTTAGAGTACTGGCGGGACATCTTTGGTTTCCCGGCTCCGACTACTGTTGATTTTCCCTCCCGAGCTGTAGCTAGGGAGTTCTGGGGACAGATTGCTCATGTAGTTGAGCACGCAGATAGATGGCACCCTGGAGACTTCAAGGAGCGTATTATATTTCACCTAGCTTTTAGGTTAGCTCACAGGATTTTTAGTGAGACTCTTCTGGCGCGTATTGAGACGCCCCAGAAGGTCAGACAGGGGGAGCTTTTCAGCCTATATTGCATGGTGACTGGAGGGATCCCAGACTTTGGCTTGATGCTGACAGAGGATCTGCACAGGATCAAGGCCAAGGCAAAGGGGGATATCTGTTGCGGAGGCATTGTGACTCACATAGCGAGTTACCAGGATATGGATCTCAGCGCATGTACCATGGTGGCGGCTGCCAAGCCGCTAGGACTTCAGGAGATGATTACTCGGAGGATACTGGTTTCCCGAGGACTCAATACACCGTATGTAGCTATGCCATGGGAGCCGACTACACCACAGGGGATCAGATGGTCACCCTAGTTCTCACTGTATGATCCGCACTATTGGCAAACTGCATGGATCCCATTGATGAAGGATGCGAGAGAGGCAGCAGCTATACCAGCTGAGGAGGATGAGGTTGAGGATGCTGATGATGATGATGATGATAGGGATGGTGGAGTTCCTATGGATACAGGGACTGATACAGCTGGGACGAGTGCGCCGGTCATTGACTTAGACGATGACGAGACTGAGACCGCGCCAGCTGCATCACCAGTACGCCATGCTAGGCGTAGGGTACGCTGACAGAGAGATCCAGAGGCTCACCGTTGGATCGATGATCTAACGGATCAGATGATAGACTCCTATGCTGCCCTTACTGTGGACATCCATGAGAGATTTGCTGACCAGCGCCGAGAGATCGACCGTTGGACTCATCAGATGCTAGAGGGCCAGCACTATAAGCGCCGGATGATGGAGATCCAGTTTCAGCAGACTATGGGTTATCCATTTGACCCATCCCAGTATCCGTACATGCCACCACCACCACCATCACCACCGGATCGTGATCATTGAGAGCTTGCAGGAGTTTCTTTCTTTATTTATTATGCAGCTCAGCTATTGTCCGGTGAGTACTTTATTTTCTTTACACTTATTCTGACCTATTGGGAAAGTGTGTCCCAAGTATGGGGTGTTTATGTATTATTTGACCTATGTGATGTATGACTGGACATTATCGGATATTTATGCTTTATTTTGCTTCTATGGTTTTATCTGAGATTACATGCATGCATACAGGTTATTTGATTGAGAAAAACGTCAAAAAAAACTGGTTTAGAAAAAAAAAAAATTTTGACCTCGACCGGGGCAGTTCTGGCCAAACGAGGTACTTCACCTCGGTTGACTTAGAACGCCTCGACCGAGGTGGTTTAACTGAGAGTTTTCGAAACGTTTTGTGCTTCTCATCTGGATATGATCTCAGTGAAGATCTTGTTTGCTGACTGGTTTTGAAATCTTTATATGTTTGAAAGGTTTTATGATATGTTTAAGTTGCTAAATGCTTTGTTTGAAATTTTTGGCATGTTTAATACTTTGTTTTTTTCCAAATTATGTTGAATTTGAAGGTTGACACCACATTATGAGTTCTCTCACTTTCTTCCTGGAAAGACCAAGGCAATTCATTCTTCTCTCTTCTTCTTCTTGATCATGCTTAGCCCCTCATATACATTTTTGCCTCCCTTTACCTATCCGGGAATTTGGAAGCAAGCAAAGTGGTGAAAGCAAGTGAAGTAAAAGTTGAGAAGTTGGCTAGAAGTGAAAGTGTTAGAAAGCAATAAATAGGTTTGGGGAAGTCAATCATGATGATGAGTAACTCGGCACCATTCGCATAGCCGGGTGTTTGTGTCTTGCCAAAGTCGGATTGAGCGATATTCCTAACGGGTCATGGTATGTGCATCAAGAGTTTGATGCATCTCAAGAAATTGATGATTGCTGATTTCCTAGGCTTTGGTTATTGTGCACCTCTGTCCATGCATCCCAAAAAGTAAAGTAAAAAAAGGAAAAGTGTGAAATAAGCAAAGCTTATTGGTGGAAGATGTTGAAAGTGAAGTTCAAGTGAAAGTGAAGTGATATCCTTTTCCCGGATTCTAGCACCACATTACCTTTTATACATCCCTACCCTACACGTTTCTTGACCTTTCTTTTGGGAAGCCCTTGAGACCTCGAGCTTGTTGATTGACTTAGTAGTTTAAACTGGATTATACATGATTAATTTCGATGATTACGACTTATTATGCATTCTAACATTTTATGCAAAGATGAACAACTTTCTTATATTTATAAAATGTTTTAAGCATGTTTTGATTTTAAATTCCATGAAGTATTCTCTTACAGTGATCTATGATCGTAGTACACCATTAAAATGTTTTTGAAAGACTTTTTCATTGATCTTTATGACTTATAATCCATTCTATCTTGTATTTTATATGCGGTATTTTGATAGCATGAATCTAAGTATGGGGTATTTTGATAGCATGAATTATTGTCTATACTTTGGGACCTCTTTAGACGTTTTATCTTTAATAATCTGCATGTTTGTATGTATATTATGTGATTATATTACCGTTTCATCTACCTTTGCGGGAATCGAGGTCTACACCTAGTTTTGTTGTAATCGTAGGTAAAATGGCACGTTTTGCATCAAAAAGGAGCAAAAGGAGCTATGGAGTCATTGTAGCTACATTCAGGAGCTTAGGGAATGATCCGGGAAGCACAACCATGGATTAAAGATTCACTTTGGACCAGATTTGAGAGATTTCACATTCAGTTGTGATTCACCTCGGTTGACTACAGAGTCACCTCGACCGAGGTGATCTAGAGGAGCCGACTCGACCGAGGCGAACACCTGGGAAGCGGCGAGAATATTTTATTCTTGGCTGAGATCTTCTATCTTTGGAAAGAGGATCTTATATTTTTGGGATGGGTTCCTGGAAGGAAGAAGATAAGTTAGACCATATATTTTACCTATTTTTATGGGAAGAGATCTTTCTAAGATATCTTATCTTTGGAGAGTAATTTTCCTATAAAAAGGGTCGGATTTCCCACAAATCCGACATCCGCTATCATCCGGAACAGCTTGCTTACATCCTAATACACCGCTGCAGCCATACTCCAGTTGGGAGATTTGAAGAACCTTGTTGAAGGTTGAAGGAAGAAAGTCTAAAGCTTTTATAGCTTTTTGAAGGGTTTTTGTAAGATCATCTTAGATTCCCTTCTTTGTTGATTGTCTTGTTGGATTTCTATTCAAAGAACGCTTGTTGGTTTTATAATTGATTCAGTTATTGAAGCCTTTCTCTTAAGGTTTTCTTGTTCAATTATTCTCTTTCTTCCCATATATTTGATTAATACTTTCATGATGATGAGTGGCTAATCTCTTTGTGTGATTCTAGGGTGATTGGCTGAAGGTTGTGGGAAAAACAATGATAGAATAATCTTAATCACAGTAGGACCCTGAAAGTTAGAGTCTTTACCTTAACCCTAAGCATCTCGCTCAGTAAATGAACATCTCGGCCGGGGTGGAATTTGGCTGACCGAGGTGACTTATCTGATCCGAAACTGAAAGTTAAGTGTTAGAGTTTGCCAAATCCTATTCTTATTACACCTTTCCTGGTTAAATGCAAGCCTAGGATGAGACTTACCCGGTAATTCCTTAGTTTGTTTACCTAAGATCATAAGTGTAGGTAATAAAGGTTTATCCTTTATTGGGGTTTGAGTGTGCTTTCATCCCACCTTTGTGAGTTAGCTTGAGACTTACCCGGTAAAGGTTGATTCTATTCCCTTAGGTGGTGTGTTAGTTTGAGGTTATAGTTCTTTATCTTAATTCCTTGAGACTTACCCGGTAATAGGAGTTACGGTTTGAGATTAGTGAGTAGTGAGACTTACCCGGTGATTTATTCCACTTTAGTAACACCTTCCCTATGCAAATATCTCAGCTTTGTCCACTTATCTTTAGATCTTGAGTTGGAACCACAACTAGATGCTTTAATCCCTAGAATTGCATATTTCCTTTATTGACTGTTTATCATCTTTGATTGTTTTAACTACTTTTGTGGTTAGTAATTGCTAAGCTTACCTATTCCGACTTTGTTTCACTAAGTCCCTGTGATCGACCCCTGGAATTTCTTGCTTTTTACTACGATTGACCCGTACACTGCGGGTTCCATCCTTATTTTAAGCTTACATCTAGGGTTATAAATTTAAAGTTTGCACACACCGTTTGGAGCGAACAAGTATCCAGAGGAACTATCCGGAGTTTTACGCTGAGTTGGATGCACCTGTAGCTTAGTCGTTTTGTTTCAGTTTTCCCTTTGTTGCGTTGCGTACCTTTTTTGTGACGCTTTGAGTTATGTGCCCCGAGTGGGAATATATGAGTTCAGTTCGGTTTTTGTGTGTTGTTGTGATCGTTGGGTTTTTACAAGTTTCGGGACGAAACTTCCTATTAGGGGAATCTGATGTAAGACCTGTTAGCATGAAATATTGTGATATTTTAGGCACGTTTTCTAAGTGTATTTCATCCATATTGATAGTCATTGATTAAGCATTGATGTAATTGTGAGCTAGTTTGTCTATAATGTCGAAATAGAGATCTACACAAGCTTTATGTTGATTGTAGGCAATTAAGAGCTATTTCCGAACGGATTGAGCGAGGATGGAGTTTGATTGAGCATGTCCAAGGATTGAGGACATCTCTAGGAGCTAAGGAAGGTGCTAACTTGAAGAATAGTACGAGGAAAGGAAGAATTACGGTTTACCCCTAAACCACGCTCTAAAATACGGCCGTACCACATTCCACGTTCAAGTCCACGGCCGTGGAACCTTGGCAAGGGAAGCGTGGTTCATTCCAGCAACTTCTACGGCCGTGGAAGGATTGAAACAAACCGTGACCAATTTCCACGCTCTAAATTACGGTTGTGGAACCCTTCCACGACCGTGATCTTGGCGATCTTTTACGCCATACTTTAAGCCACGATCTTCTACGCAATTGGGCCGGGCTTATATTTTATCTTACACTATAAAAGGACGGACGAAGAGAGATTCCGTCACCTTCGCTTACGCTTAGACGCACTTCCGCTTACACTTGGATTTGCCCTAATTTCGCATTTTGGCGGAGATTGTGATTGAGAGATTTGCGCTTTGCTATTGAGATTTCCGGATTGACGGAAGAGTTGAAGATTCGGAAGATTGTTCGTAAGAAGATTTCGCTTCTCATTTAGGTTTGATTCAAAGACGGATTGACATCCTGTTCTTCATTCTTATCTAAGATTGTGATTGTTTGCATTATTCCAAATCTATTGACGTTATTATTCTTGATTTGTGGATTTGAGATTGACTTGAGAGTTATTCAAGGTTTTCGGAAGTTTTCATCTTTCATTCTTTTAAATCTTGAAATTGATATCAATATGACTGTTTTTGGCTAAAACCCTTTAGCAATTCTAAGGTGAAGGGTTGATAGTTGTGGCTTAGATGATGATAGATCGATCGTAAACCGATTGGACCCTGAGAGTTAGAGAGAATCGCCGACGAACCTAATCCACGGTCTGTTCTTGAGCTTCCACGGCCGTGGAACTCAAGAACTACCCGTAATTTTTTGTCAGTTTACGAACTTGCTTTTACTTTAATCCAAAGTTAAAGATTTGCTTTAACTTAGTTTTGGCTTGCCTTTTCTAGGTGGTAGTGAAGCCTCAACAACCTCTACCTCGATTGTGAGTGTCACAACCTTAATCGGTTTAGTTAGTCTTGATCCTTGGATTACAAGTTTGGGTATTTGACGTTAATTCTTACCTTTAGATCTTTTCTATATTGAAGCCTCAACAACCTTTATAGAGAGTGTCTTTTAGGTGGGTCATATAAGGTTTTTGGAACTTCACCGTACGATTACCTTACATTCGTATACCTTTGCATATCTTAACTCTGTCCTTAGTTCTTTAGTATGTCTTGAATCGATTGCCACAGCTGGATTCTTGGATCTTTAGGATTGTTGTTTTCCCAATATTTGAAAAGCTCACATATTCACTTGCTTGATAATCTATAATTGGATTTAACCCCCCAAATCCCTGTGTTCGATATTCTGGAATTCTTGCTCAACTATATCGGTCCGTACACTGCGGGTTCGCTTGCTTGATTTCTAGTTTTATAATTAAAGCTTATTTGCACGCACGCTAAGTGGCGAACAAGTTTTTGGCGCCGTTGCCAGGGATTTGGTCTAGGTCGAATTCGGTTATCGGTTGTCAAGCTTGGGAGCTCTTCCCTTGTTATTTGATATCTTTTCAAGTGCATGCGCAGGTCTAGGAACACCGAAGACCTCTTACCTCTTGATCAAGAGCTTGAGAGGACTTTAAGGAGAAAGCGTAAGGAAAAGAAAATGGCTGAAGAAAGAGAACGTGATCTCCAATCGGAATTAGCGGAGAAGGAAGCTCAACTCCAATGGAGTGAGAAGACACGTAGAGAAGAGACGGATCGTCACCAAATGAAGGTTGATGATCTAACGGACATGATGTTCCAAATGAGGTTGGAAATAAACAACCTTAAGGAGAAAAAGAAAAGGAGGAGACCGGGAAGATCGGTTAGAGCCAACTCATCTAATGAGGATAGCGACTCCTCCATGCCACCGCTAGAGGAAATTGATCCCACGATCAATGTAAATCCATTCTTCCCACGACCAGCTGCAAATCGCCGTGTTCCACCTAAAGGATGGATCCAATGCATCAACCACGCCGTTTAGGTGTGAACTTTGATGCTGACGATGTACAAGGGTTTAGCTTCAACCCGCAGGTTATTACTCTTGTTCGCCAAAACCAATTTGGCGGAACAAGCGCTGAATCTCCACACCAACACCTACAAAATTTTGAGTGTATGATGGAGACGATGAGGCCGAAGAACGCGACTACCAACAACTATAAGCTCAAGCCTTTCTTCTTCTCCTTGAAGGGGAAGGCATTGTCTTGGTACCAAGCTCTTCCTAGTGGGAAACTAGACACATGGGAAGACCTTTTCGCGGAGTTCCTCACTAAGTTCTTTCCGCCATCCAAAACGGCGGAACTAAGAGGTAAGATTAATGCATTTTCTATGAGATCTAACGAGAGTTTGTTTCAATCTTGGGAAAGATTTCAGGATTTGCTCTTGGATTGCCCTCATCATGGCATATCCAAGCTTGCACTTTTGGAGATATACTATAAGGGGCTGGATGTGGAGACACAATTCAAGCTCCAATCCCTCTCATGTGGTACATTCATGGACATGAGGGAAGATGACGATTGGGACTTCATTGAGAAGCAAGCAAGGGTCATAGAGAAGTATTCTCACCGGAAAGTGGAGGGAAATCGTGTGGAGCAAGGAGCAAAGCTCACACATGAAGCTCAAAATCAAATTTTCTCCCTCAACAATGAGATTAAAGAGTTGAAGGAAGCTATCAAGACCAATTTTCCAAAGCAAAACGGAAAAGATGTTGGCTACTTGGGCAACAACAACAACAACGGTGGTGAGAATACAAACCGCAACAACAACAACAACAACAACCGGAATAACAACCGGAATAATTGGAACGACAACAATAACAACCGGAACAATAATTGGAATAATAATAGGGGTTCAAACAACAACAATTGGCGCTCCAATCAACAAAACTCCGGTAACTCTTATCCTTCCAATTCAAATTCACTAACTCCACCTTCCTCTTCCTCTACTCCTTTGAAAAGCCAAGGGCAAACATCTAATGGAGGAAGCACTTCGGGGAAGGAGAAGCCCGATCCCATGTTGGAGACAATTTTGGGAAAGCTTCAAGGGTTAGAGACTCGCATCATCAAAGTTGATGATCACATAACTAAGGTTGATAAAGCCCAAAAGGTTTTAGAAAACCAAATGTTTACTCATGCGGAGGAAGTTCCTAGGAATCAAGGGAAACTTTCAGGAAAAACGGAGGACAACCCAAAAGGAAGGGTGATGGCAATCACAACTAGGAGCGGAGTGACAACCACCGATCCACAGCCTAAGTTTGTAGAAGTCCCCGCTGAGAAAGAAAAAGAGAAGGGGAAGGAGAAGGAAGATGTCTACGTTCCTCCTCCGGCTTACAAACCTCCCCTACCATTCCCTCAATCTAGAGCAAGAGCGCGTCTAGATAAACAATTCGGTAAGTTTATAGAACTCATGAGCAAAGTGCATATTAACATACCTTTCATTGATGCTATTGTAGGTATGCCGGCTTATGGCAAGTTCTTAAAGGAGCTCCTCTCCAACAAGAGGAAGCTAGAAGATTTCGGAGAGGTTAAGATGAGTTCGGATTCTTCGGATCTCATCAAGACCATGAAGGAGAAAATGCCCCCAAAGCTAAAGGATCCGGGGTCATTTTGTATTCCCATAGGAGTGGGAGATGTCACATATGACGCATTATGTGACTTGGGAGCAAGTGTGAGCATCATACCACTTGCATTATGTAGGAAGATCGGTTTAGGCGACTCTAAACCGGTGAAGATGACGTTGTACATGGCGGATCGATCTTTAACTCATCCCGTCGGTATTGTGGAAGACGTCCCGGTCAAGCTAGGTAAATTCTATGTTCCTATAAATTTTGTTGTGCTTGATATTCCTACAGATAATCCGGTCCCGATCATTCTCGGAAGACCGTTTCTTGCAACATCCGACTGCATAGTCGATTGCAAGAATGCTAGACTCGCCTTTGACATAGGAGAAGAGAAGGTAGAGTTCGTTCTTTCCACTCTAGTGAAGGAACCAATCTTTGATGAGGATATATTCAATATTCAAGATGAAGAAGGGTTGTCTAGAGAGGAGGTAAGTGCTATTCTCTTCAAAGATCCTTTGCAAAAGGTTATTACTATGAGTCTAATGAATGTAGGAGAAGAAGAGGAGTGCAATGAGGTAATTGAAGCCTTAGAAGCACAAGAAGAAGTATGTGAAGAGGAGTTTGAGAAACTCCACGACGAGGCAGAAAACGTGAGAATCCACGGCCATACACTATATTCCACGGCCGTGGATTTCACCAACCAAAGCGTGGCTCACTCCAGAGGGTTACACGGTCGTGGAGAGAACAGAGCAACCGTATTCCCTTTCCACGCCCAAAACCACGGCCGTGGAGGATGCAGAGAGGCCGTAATTTTGGCCGTGGACGAAGGCAAATGTGCCACTTCTTCAACTTCTCTTGACTCTTCTCCAACACCATCTACTTCCTTAGACACTTCTAAGGAAGCATCGGAAGCTCCTCAAGAACCATTGGAAACTCCTGCAGCTATGGAGTTGAAACAACTTCCTACACATCTAAGGTACACGTTCCTAGGACCTAACTCTACTTATCCGGTAATTGTTAGTTCCGATTTAACCATAGATGAACATAGTAAGCTTATGGTTGTCCTTAGGAAACATAGGAAAGCTTTAGGTTATACTATAGAAGACTTAGTAGGAATCAAACCTTCCCTATGCATGCACAAAATTTTAATGGAAGAGGACTTTAGGACTTCAAGACAACCTCAAAGGCGGTTAAATCCGACCATGAAGGAGGTTGTCAAGAAGGAAATTCTTAAACTTCTTGATGCAGGTATCATCTACCCTATCTCCGATAGCAAGTAGGTGAGTCCGGTTCAAGTAGTTCCGAAGAAGGGAGGAATGACGGTCATCACCAACAAGAATAACGAACTCATTCCTACTCGAACCGTAACGGGATGGCGGATGTGCATAGACTACCGCAAGCTTAACAATGCGACGAGGAAGGATCACTTCCCATTGCCATTCATCGATCAAATGCTTGAAAGGTTAGCGCAACATTCTCATTTCTGTTATCTTGACGGATATAGTGGTTTCTTTCAGATTCCGATACACCCGGATGATCAAGAGAAGACCACATTCACGTGCCCATGGGGTACGTTTGCTTATAGGAGGATGCCGTTCGGGCTTTGCAACGCCCCAGCCACCTTTCAAAGGTGCATGATGGCCATCTTCTCCGAATACATTGAGGAAATCATGGAGGTCTTTATGGATGACTTCTCCGTATACGGTTCCTCTTTTGACAATTGCCTTTCTAACCTTTCTCTTGTATTACAAAGGTGTGAAGACACTAATCTAGTTCTTAATTGGGAGAAGTGTCAATTTATGGTAAAGGAAGGAATTGTATTAGGACACTTAATCTCTAGTAGTGGGATTGAGGTGGATAAAGCAAAAATAGAGACTATAGAGAAGCTTCCTCCCCCAACTTCGGTGAAAGGGATAAGAAGTTTCCTAGGACACGCTGGATTCTATAGACGCTTCATTAAGGATTTCTCTAAAATATCAAAGCCGCTAACTAATCTATTGATGAAGGATGCAGTTTTTGAGTTTTCGCAGGAATGCTTGGATGCGTTTAACATGATTCGGGAAGCTCTAATTTCAGCACATATTATCCAACCTCCGGATTGGAATCTTCCCTTTGAGGTTATGTGCGATTCTAGTGACGTAGCTATAGGAGCTGTTCTTGGACAAAGAAAGGAAGGGCGAACCCATGCCATATACTACGGTAGCAAGACGCTAGATGAAGTGCAGCTCAACTACGCCACTACGGAAAAGGAATTTTTAGCCATTGTTTATGAAATTGACAAATTTCGCTCTTATCTTGTAGGTGCAAAGGTGATTGTGTACACGGATCATGCTGTGATCCGGTATCTCCTTGCAAAGAAGGATGCGAAGCCAAGGCTAATTAGATGGATTCTTCTCCTACAAGAATTCGATCTAGAGATCCGCGACAAGAAGGGTTCGGAAAATTCTATTGCGGATCATTTGAGTCGCCTAACACATCTAGAGGACGACCACTTACCTATAGATGACTCCTTCCCGGACGAGCATTTACACATTACAGAGGAGTGCATCGATGTGATCTCCAAAGGTAACGAACCATGGTTTGCTGATTTTGTTAACTATTTGGTTTGTCAAGAGATACCACCCGGATTATCCTACGCACAAAGAAAGAAGTTCTTTAAGGATGTTCGGGAATACTTTTGGAATGAACCTCTCCTCTTTAAGAGAGGTCCGGATGGAATCATTCGGCGATGTGTGCCGGAAGATGAGATGCAAAGTGTCATCCGCCATTGTCATTCACTACCATGTGGAGGACACGCTAGTTCGAATAAGACTAGCGCTAAGGTATTGCAATCTGGATTCTTTTGGCCTACTTTATTTAGAGATGTGCAAACCTTTGTTTCCTGCTGCGATGCTTGTCAAAGAACAGGAAATATCTCTAGGAGGAATGAGATGCCTCTCAATAACATCCAAGAGGTGGAGATTTTCGATGTTTGGGGAGTTGACTTTATGGGACCGTTCCCATCATCTTGTGGGAACCAATACATACTCTTGGCGGTGGATTACGTTTCTAGATGGGTGGAAGCAATTGCCTCTCCCACCAATGATGCCATGGTAGTGGTCAAGTTCTTTAACAAGACCATCTTCCCACGATTTGGGACACCAAGGACTATCATTAGTGATGGAGGTTCTCACTTCATTGCCCGGCGCTTTGAAGCTCTTCTAGCTAAGTATGGGGTTACTCACAAGATCGTCACCCCTTATCATCCACAAACTAGTGGACAAGTTGAGATCTCAAACCGGGAGATCAAAGGAATCCTAGAGAAGACGGTTTCAAGGACTAGGAAAGATTGGTCCTTGAAGCTTGATGATGCATTGTGGGCGTACCGGACTGCGTATAAGACTCCCATAGGAACCACACCATACAATCTTGTGTGTGGGAAGTCTTGTCACTTACCGGTAGAGTTGGAGCACAAGGCGTTTTGGGCCATCAAGTGGTTAAATTTCGGCATGAAGGAAGCGGGAGAGAAGCGTCTCTTGGACCTTTATGAGCTTGAAGAACTCCGCTTGAACGCTTATGAAAACGCTAAGATTTACAAAGAAAGAGCAAAGCGTTGGCATGATAAGCATATCATTCCAAAGGACTTCAAAGAAGGAGATCAAGTTCTCCTCTTCAATTCAAGGCTTCGTCTCTTTCCAGGTAAGCTTAAATCTCGTTGGACCGGACCTTTTCTAATTAAACGTATTTTCCCCCATGGTGCAGTTGAAGTATGAGGTGAAGCAGGCGGAAGCTTTAAGGTGAACGGTCAACGACTCAAGAAGTATACGCCGGAACTCCAAGCTAAAGAGTTCGCGCCCACCGCACTCGAATAAGTGCGAATTTGGTCTAGCTACGGACCTTAAACAAAGCGCTTCTTGGGAGGCAACCCAAGGTATTGCATTTACGTTTTTGTTTTCGATTTATAGTTTAGCTTAGTTTAGACGTTTTTGCTTTGTTTTGCCTTCGATTCCTTCCGGTATGTTCGTGTTTTTGGATGTAGGGACAGTGGAAAAGAAAAGGGGAAGAGTAATTTTGAAGAAAAGTGACGAAACTTGGACTTTGGAGCATTACAGAGAGTTCCACGGCCTAAACCACGGCCGTGACAACTACAGTGACCGTAATTTTCAAAAGCCTTTGAAAAATCACCAAAACCACGGTTCCGTAAATTTCCACGGCCGTGGAACCCCCCGACAGACCGTGATTTTCAAAAATTTTGACGGTCACTATATAAACCACGTTCTTCACAAAAACACAACACACAAAACCCAAATTACGCCCAAAAACGCCGATTCCACGCCCCTCACCTCAATTCTCCATTTGTTAATCGTTTTTAACGATTCTTCGACCCAAACTGAAGCAAATCCAACCACCAACGAGATCCAAGCAACGATTCGAGCGGCAAATCACCAAGGAAAGCAGAATTCGGATTTTAAAATCCGAAAACCTAGGTTTTTCCGCTCTTCTCTATCTTTGTCGATTCGGCCTTAATTTTGATAGAATTTGTAGGAGAACTGATTGGAATTGGAAGAAATTAGTCTAGGACTGATTGATTGCTGAGTTTGGTGATTGATTGCTGAGTTTTGAGAAAAGTCGAGACGAACCACAGTCTCTGTAACTTCCACGGCCGTGGAACACCAAGAACAGACCGTGGTTTCTACCAGAAAATGGATTTTGTGAGGAGAGTGTCCGGGAGAAATAAGGACAAGAACAAAGAGAAGGATAAGAATAAGAAGAGGAAGGGCAACCCCTCTTCCTCTTCCTCCTCTAGAGCACCACCACCTTCATCCCCTTCACCTCCATCATCACCTTCATCACCATCACCTCCTAGCTCTAGGGTCCCTACCATCCACGAGGATCATCTCGACGCCTTAGAGAGGATCCATAAGAGGACCGTTATAGGACCTAGGTATCTACTGTTGGAGGATTTAGCTCCTCTACATGTCATAGGGGACCTTACTTGGCTCTTAGATAGAGCCGGTCTTGTCGTCTTTTCGGCTATCCGAGAAGACGCATATGAGGAGATCACGAGAGAGGTTGTGACATCTTTTGAGCACAGCCATGTTGATAGGACAGTTTCTTTCCGTCTGATGGAAAGAAACTATGATTTCTCCATCCGGGAGTTTGGAGCCTTCTTTGGGTTTCATGAGACCTTCAATGGTCGTTTCCCCAGCGGTGTGTACGCCAAGGATTTCTGGGAAGAGGTCGCCATGATCTATGCCAGCGAGGACCGCTGGCAACCAGCTGATACCAAGGCTAAGTTGATGTATCACTTAGCCTTAAAGATTGCTCATAGGGTGCTTTCTGAGTGTCTCTTCCCTAGGACCGAGACACCTCAGAAGATTAAGACAGATGAGCTCTTTCTCCTTTACTGCATGTTGTATGGACGGCCTGCCGACTGCGCCACCCTCTTAGCTGCTACCAAAAGCAAGCTAAAGAATAAGAGGGCTGGCAACATTGGTTATGGTGGGATAGCCACCCACCTTGCTAGGACATTAGGGGTAGATTTCTCCGTCTGCACACGCATTCCTGCTGTACCCCTAGGACTTCAGGCCCTCATGACTAGAGGCCTCATCTTCCCTACCCATAGAGTTCCACCTTACGCTGCTATGCCATGGGAGAGCAGGACGGGGAGAGGCATTGAGTGGCTCCCAGAGTATTCCATTATGGCTGGACGCCATAACTAGAAGGAGACGTTCGTTGCTATGCATGCGAACAGGATTGCAGCCCCTCCATATGTCCCACAACCACCTGTAGTTGAGGAGGAGGAGATGAGAGATGAGTATGAGGGAGGAGGAGGAGGAGCTGATGACTTTGGCACATTCCCGGATCAGCCGGATGTGGTTCCTGACATGCCCAGACGTTCTCCCCGCCCAGCTAGAGCTTCAGGATCTTCTTCTCGCCGTGCCAGCGTGAGCGAGAGGCCCACTTGGATGGAGGCCCCTCTTGCGTGGTACGGAGCTCCACCATCGTGGTCTACACAGGCACCGCCGCCACCTGCACCAGCACCTTCAGATGCACCGGGATGGTACAGCCAGCCGCCTGGCTGGTATGAGCAGTTGCCAGATTGGGCCACCAGCCTTTCAGATAGAGTGGGAGCTTTGGAGATCCGAGCCGACGCTAGAGATGCACGTATGGATGATCTTGACCATATGATGAGGGATGTCTACCGCCAGCAGTTCGGGCGGTACTACGATCCTAGCTTCTCTTCATTTCCACCTCCACCGCAGTGACGACCTTGAGGACCGACAGTTTAGCCGCTCCACCGCCATTTTGTGAGTTCTTTTTCTTTCTTTCTTTTCTTCTTTTTCTTTTCTTTGAACATTAGGGACAATGTTTGTTCCAAGTATGGGGTGGGGTGTGACTAATCGTCTGTAATAACTCTTACTCACTTTGATTGCTTCTATTGAGACTATCTTGCATGTTTCATTATATTGTTACACGTTTCATTATTGCATTGCATGAAAAAGAGTTTGAAAAACCCATAAAAATTGAAAAATTTTGAAAATTTTGTGCTTCTAAGGATAGAGATGATTTCTATGATAATCACCACTTGTGAATTGAGTTTTGATGACAATTGCATGCTTAAACGAATAGTGAATTGAAAAGAAATTGAATGAGTTGATTATACTTCTAATTGCAAATTTCATAATGTGATGAATGTTACTTAAATCATGTTGAGAGATTAAGATTGAAATCACACTATAAGTTCTTATGCTTCCTTTTGAGATGATTAAGGCAAATCGATTTTCTTTCTTCTTTCTTTGATCATTTAGCCCCTCATTGAAATATTGACCTCCTTTACCTATCCGGGAACTTGGAGGAGTTGAATGAAAAAGGCATGTTTGATGTGGGAGGGCCATGAAAGCAATACTTTGCATTCAAAGGAACAGAAAGAAATTATAGGTTTGGGGAAGTCAATCATGATGATAAGTAACTCGGCACCATTCACATAGCCGGGTGTTTGTGTCTTGCCAAAGTCGGATTGAGCGATATTCCTAGAGGATTATGGTATGTGCGCTAAGGGTTTGAGGCATCTCATAAAAATTGAGAAACGCCAATCTCCTAGGCTTCGGTTTATGTGCACCTCTATCCATAACTCCAAAAGTAAAGTCGAAAAATGAAAACAAGAGAGCGAAGCTCTAAGTTGAAAGTGCTGCGGAAACCGCAAGAGAAGAAGAAAAGAGTAGTTGTCCACTTTCCCGGATTCATGCACCACATTCCTTAAAGTTTTCCTTCCCTTTCCACATTCTAGACCTTGTTTGAAAGTCCTTAAGATCAAAAGAATGTTATATGACTTGGTGATCTAAATTGAAGTTTCTTATGATTGATTTTGATAATGTTTGAAGGTTATGATGTTTACATGGAAGTTTGATTAATTCATGAGCTTTCTTTACTCTTTACTCTTTGATTAAGTGTATGAAAGTCTTATAAACGAATGAAGCAAGATTTGAGAATGATCTATTGATTAGAAGGTGTTACGCTAAGATCGTGATGCGCAAATGGGTTTTAAATTTATAACTCGAACTAATTCCTAACTACCTAGCGAAACCCGCAGTGTATGGGACGTTTGTAGAAGGGTTAGTATTCCGAGGTCGAACACAAAGACTAAGGTGAAATTGATTCTAATTGTGATTGAATTTAGTAAAGATCTAGGTTGAAAGAAAAGAAGGAAATAAAGAAAAGAAAATCTCAAATGTTTTTGGTTGGTTTTTTTGGTGATCAATCAAAGATCACAATTCATGCAAAGTAAACAATCAAACTAAACTAAGAATCAACACAAATAAACAAGATAAACAAGATAATGATTAAAGAAAGAAAAAGACGGATTCTAGGGGTTGGAAGTTCCGGTTATGGTATAGGACTCAAGTTATCTATTCATTCCTTGGATTAGCGATGATATGTTGGTGATTAAGTGTTTCTAAATTGGGATCAATTACCGGGTAGGTCTCATGTCCAACTAGTCCACTCCTAAGGTCTCATTACCGGGTAAGTCTCTAAGAACCTAAGGATAGGAATTCTACACAAACCGGATTAGTAATTAGGAGTCTAACCTATCCTTACCGGGTAAGTCTTGGAAAGGAAAGTCCTAAACAACTATCCTAGCACACCTAATCCAATGGCGGCTTATTAGGCTCACCACTACCTAAGGTTTGTTATCTTGGAATCTAAGAGCAAGGATTATAGGGTAAGTCTCTCCTAACGCTTAGTTACTATACTAGGTTACCCTAGGGTAGATTAAACTCAACAAACACTTGGGATTTCAACATTCTATAGATCTAAGACAAGATCCTTCGAACCAGAGAAAATCACGGTTTGTTCTACCTAAACCACGGCCGTGGTCAGACAAGAACTACCCGTGATTTCTAACAGCAGCTACGTTCATAAACACAAGTCATCCAAGGGTAAATCTAAGTCCGTCCTATCATAACCCTAACCATAACCATCCCTTCCTTACCCTAGGACCACATCAATTTAGCCTACAACGTTCATAATAGAAATCGAAACAAACAAACATAAAATCATAACATCCATTGCAAGATAATGAAGGAAAAGAGATGAACCAGTGAACTAAAGCAAACCAAGCTGAAAATGGAATTAGAATAACTCACAATCCTTCCAAAAGAAAGTTCAATGATTCATACAACTCTTAGAAATAGAATCCGGAATACAAAAACTATGGTGTGTGTTCTTCTCCTTCTCTTCAATGGAGCTCCTCTTCTTCTCTTTGACACTTTCCTTCCTAGAAAAACTTCTTGTTGAGAGAATATTTTTTGGTTGGAGAGAAATGGATAATGGATGAGTTGCTCCCAGATGCTTCTCACAGCCCATGAAGGACCACTTTTATAACAAACTTGCATGAGCTGGCCATGAGAGTCGTGGCACAGCTGTCACGAGAATCTGGCAAAATCCACGGTTGATTCCACGGCTGTGGAGTGTCAGAGAACCGTGATTCTGTGCAGAAACTTCGCCTTGGATCATTAAGCTGTGATTTGGTGCATGGCAAGTGTTGGCAAGGCTCCATGAGTCCTCCTTAGCCTTTAACTTGTGTCCTAACGGGTCCGAGGGTGTGTCATCTAGATGAACGATCCTCAAACGTATCGTTTTGCTCCTAAACCTCCCGAAATACATATTAAACACGCACAAGTCCGTGTAGACGTCTATCTCGGCAAAATACATGAATTGAGTGCAAAACGTCGTGAACTAGTGATGAACCATGCATGGATGAGTGAGAAATCTATCTAAATGATTACCTAAAACTAAGTCATAAATCGTGTTATCAGAAGGCGCATTCATCCAAAAGAAGTTTTGCTTTGAGAAGGTACACGTATTTCATCCTAACTTGAGCTTTAAAAGCTTTTTGAAAGACCTTGCTTAGGGACAAGCAAGTGGCAAGTATGGGGTTATTTGTTAGCATGAAATATTGTGATATTTTAGGCACGTTTTCTAAGTGTATTTCATCCATATTGATAGTCATTGATTAAGCATTGATGTAATTGTGAGCTAGTTTGTCTATAATGTCGAAATAGAGATCTACACAAGCTTTATGTTGATTGTAGGCAATTAAGAGCTATTTCCGAACGGATTGAGCGAGGATGGAGTTTGATTGAGCATGTCCAAGGATTGAGGACATCTCTAGGAGCTAAGGAAGGTGCTAACTTGAAGAATAGCACGAGAAAAGGAAGAATTACGGTTTACCCCTAAACCACGCTCTAAAATACGGCCGTACCACATTCCACGTTCAAGTCCACGGCCGTGGAACCTTGGCAAGGGAAGCGTGGTTCATTCCAGCAACTTCTACGGCCGTGGAAGGATTGAAACAAACCGTGACCAATTTCCACGCTCTAAATTACGGTTGTGGAACCCTTCCACGACCGTGATCTTGGCGATCTTTTACGCCATACTTTAAGCCACGATCTTCTACGCAATTGGGTCAGGCTTATATTTTATCTTACACTATAAAAGGACGGACGAAGAGAGATTCTGTCACCTTCGCTTACGCTTAGACGCACTTCCGCTTACACTTGGATTTGCCCTAATTTTGCATTTTGGCGGAGATTGTGATTGAGAGATTTGCGCTTTGCTATTGAGATTTCCGGATTGACGGAAGAGTTGAAGATTCGGAAGATTGTTCGTAAGAAGATTTCGCTTCTCATTTAGGTTTGATTCGAAGACGGATTGACATCCCGTTCTTCATTCTTATCTAAGATTGTGATTGTTTACATTATTCCAAATCTATTGACGTTATTGTTCTTGATTTGTGGATTTGAGATTGACATGAGAGTTATTCAAGGTTTTCGGAAGTTTTCTTCTTTCATTCTTTTAAATCTTGAAATTGATATCAATATGACTGTTGTTGGCTAAAACCCTTTAGCAATTCTAAGGTGAAGGGTTGATAGTTGTGGCTTAGATGATGATATATCGATCGTAAACCGATTGGACCCTGAGAGTTAGAAGAATCGCCGACGAACCTAATCCACGGTCTGTTCTTGAGCTTCCACGGCCGTGGAACTCAAGAACTACCCGTAATTTTGTGTCAGTTTACGAACTTGCTTTTACTTTAATTCAAAGTTGAAGATTTGCTTTAACTTAGTTTTGGCTTGCCTTTTCTAGGTGGTAGTGAAGCCTCAACAACCTCTACCTCGATTGTGAGTGTCACAACCTTAATCGGTTTAGTTAGTCTTGATCCTTGGATTACAAGTTTGGGTATTTGACGTTAATTCTTACCTTTAGATCTTTTCTATATTGAAGCCTCAACAACCTTTATAGAGAGTGTCTTTTAGGTGGGTCATATAAGGTTTTTGGAACTTCACCGTACGATTACCTTACATTCGTATACCTTTGCATATCTTAACTCTGTCCTTAGTTCTTTAGTATGTCTTGAATCGATTGCCACAGCTGGATTCCTGGATCTTTAGGATTGTTGTTTTCCCAATATTTGAAAAGCTCACATATTCACTTGCTTGATAATCTATAATTGGATTTAACCCCCCAAATCCCTGTGTTCGATACTCTGGAATTCTTGCTCAACTATATCGGTCCGTACACTGCGGGTTCGCTTGCTTGATTTCTAGTTTTATAATTAAAGCTTATTTGCACGCACGCTAAGTGGCGAACAAGACCCCACTCTTTTGCCTTCACAGCCCCCGCGGTGAAGAGTGCCGCCCTTGCGGCAGCCGCACCCGCGGCAGGGTCAGCCGTCCCTGCGGTTGACGACAGATCGCGCCCGATCTTTCTTTCGTTCGTTTTATCTTCCTTCCATAGATAGAATATCCGATATTCTATCTTATGGTCCGGTTTCCTCATCTTCTTACTAACACTAGACACCCTTTCCGTCTATCTTTCCAGCCCTTCTGCTTTATATTCCCGTCTTTTCCTCTTTTCCCCGTTTCTTGCTTACGTTTTTTTCAACCCTAAGAGCTGTAGCCGTTCCCTTACTTCCTGCGACCTTGTTGAACGTGTAAGTTCATCTCTTTTGGTTTCTTCTTCACGTTCTTATAGTTGATGCATGTCTTCTCCTTCTGTTTCGTTTTCTACTTCGTTCCTCCCTTTCTTCTTCTGCAAGAATCAAGTTTGATCCTTGATTCTTGTGGAGCGTTCCATTTTTGATCCTTTGATGTTCACAGACTCCCTTGGTTGAGTTGTGACGTGGTTGTGAACTGAGAAGAGCAAGCTTTGGCCCTTGTTGTGTTCCTTGTTGTCGAAGGAGTCGACAACTCTTCTGCACTGTAAATCTCCCCCGCGCCTCTGTTGTGCCGCCCCCGCGGCCATCCGCCCTTGCGCCTCGCCCAGCCGCCCGTGCGGTTTCCTCTGCAGTAACTCCCGTTCTTGTGATTTGCTTCCTTCCTTGTTTTCCTCATTCCTTTTCTTGATCCTTATGGATGTGCCTTGTTTCCTGAGTATGCTGTTAGATTAAGGTTGAGCCCTTAACTTGTGGAGATCTCTTAGAGATCATTGAGACTAGAAGTTATAGACTTCTAGCAACCGTTTCGTTCTTGATTCATGATGCTTGTGTGAACAGGCTTTCCTTGCTCTTTTCCTGAGGGAAACTGAGCTTTTCTTGAGTGTTCTCTAGAGTTGTTGTTGAGCCTTTGAGTTACCTTCGAGTGAGGTAAGTCCCTTGGACTTACTTAGCTTCATTCCTCGTATTAGTTGGATTGTATTGGCTTGTTTGTGTTGTTTATTATTGTATAACGGATAAACGGAATAGGATTCACCCTTTATAACCTTAACTGACCCAAGTGTACTATAACCGGGTGGTAACCACTTGTCTAGTTCTACAAGAGACTAGAATGTGCTCTTGCAACCCAGGCCTGTAGGTAACGGATAGTACTGATCTGTTCCTATTGGTAGACGGAAGCGGAGGCGAGTTTCGGGAGATTCTCGTGTGACAAAAGAAGTTGAATTAGTAATGGATTACCTTAAGAAAGATAATAACCGGTTGAGTGCAGGCATGCTATGTGTTTTCTTTACCTTATGTGTTTGTGCCTTTACGCTCTTGCTAGTATCTAGAATGTTAGCTAACGGTTTATACCGTCGTTGTAGATGTTCCGTAGGTTCAGGATGTTGTTGAGTGATCCGGATGGTGTGGTCACCCGGGGTTCCCGTACATTATAGGACGGGATCGGGTTTTTGTTTTGTTGTTGCTTTTCCCTTTTGTTTTAAACTCGGCTGCGAGTATTTTATGTTTTTCCTTTGTTTAAACCTTTGGTTTTATATTGAGTTTTGATTTTCATTCATATGTGTCTTGTTGTAAGATCCGTTTGTTGTTGCTACTTTGAAGGTCGGGACCCATTGTGTGGTCCTAACCCGTAGCACTTCGAGTTCCTAGAACTTGGGGTGTTACAACAACAACAACTAGCGAGAGAGGACTAAAAATGGTCACAAAAACCGGTCCATTATCTTCAGTGCGCCATATCTGAATGAAGATGATCAAACCCAAAACCACCACTCTTATCAAAAGTACATGAATTCTAATCATCATTCTTCAAATAACTTTGTTCTAATCAGTTGCAATAATCTCAAAATTATGCCATAAATGGTCGATCATATGTCTATGTTGAATCCAATGGTCTAAGCAGGCGCAGTGTGCTCTACACACACGGTAATGGGACAGCGGCGTCTTCCTGGCGATGTGGCTCCCCTTCCCGACGGCTAAACGATGGTGGCAAGCTCCCGACAATATGTTGCAACAAAAGGCGATAGCGAAGTGGAAGCAAAACTTTGGGTTGAGGGTTATTGAAGAGTTGTGAGTTTCAGGTTCGATAGAGGAGACATAGAGGAAGGGAGAGGCAAAGACGAGGGAGGTTGTTGCTTGTTGTGGGACGAGAAGAGGAAGGAAGAGAAGAGATGGAGGTTGCATAAGGTGGTGTTGCAAAGGGGGAAGTGGGAGAGAATAAGAAGAGGCGAGGTGAAGACGGTGTAGGGTGAAGGTGGCGACAAAGAGAAAGAGATGAGGAAGGAGAGACTTGTTAAAGAGAGATGAGATGGAGAACTCGAGAGGCTGGGAAAAGAGGAAGACAAAGATAGTAGAAAGGTGGCGTTGATTTAGGGTTTCAAACGAGAGAAGAGAGGGTGAAGGAGCAAGTGTGTGGGCCACAATCTTTTTTTGCATTGAACAGTAAAAAATTTAAACGGGGTATATTTTTTTAATAAAAAAATATCAGGGGCCTACCTACTTTATCAAAAACTGAAAATAGCCTATTTATCAAATTCGCTTTGAAAATTAAGTAGTTAAAATTGGATATTACAATTAAAATTGACAATTATGTAATCAAAGGTATTCAACAGAAGTAATTAAATTAGATAACACTAATTTGAGTAACTAGAAAGTGAATATTATTAAAATTTAATAGCACTAGTTTGTAATAATAACAATAGTTTGAATAATTATAAATTAATAATTTTATAAAAGTAATAATTAAGTAGTCATATTCAATTTGTCCAGTTGATAATAGAAAAACAGGGTAGACCTTTTTTTTGGCGGAAAAAGCTCCATTAGTAACGAAAAGGGGTTACAACGGAATCAAACGAAGATAACAAACACCCCTCAAGTCATCAAGGATAAAGCTCCTAGAACAAAGGGGAGGGTCATCCAAAACAAAAAGACCAAAATCAAGAGAGAAGGCAAAATTAACAAGCGAGTTCGCAACCTTTTTCCCCTCCCGGTAAATATGATTGAGCTTAACCGCCCAATCCCGCTGTAACAAGCCTTGACACATTAATATCAGGCTAAAAAGAGGGTGAACCACATCCACACCCTTTTCAATGAGCTGAATGGCCAAAGAAGAATCGACCTCCACAAAAACGCGTCTAAACCCCTTATCCCACGCCAACTCGAGCCCATGGATAACCGTCCATAACTCTGCAGCAGTGACCACAGCCGACCCAGTCTTCATAGTGAAACCACAGACCCAGTTACCACTGCTATCCTGAATGAGACCCCCACAAGCGGCCAGGTCCGAACCACCTCTAGCAGCCCCATCGGAATTCAGCTTGACCTAGTCAGCCGGAGGGGGGCTCCAACCAACGAGGATCTCGGTCTTCCGGACAGAAGGGGAAAGCGACTTCCTGTTACCTCAAGCCATGACCACCTCGTAAAATATGTCGCGAAGGAAGCCCGTTTTGTCCGTCACACCGGGATCATTCCGGAAGACCCTAGCGTTTCTCCACTTCCAAAGCCACCAAAGGGTAATAACAATGATCTCATTCCATTGAAGTTGAAGCACTTTAAACGAATTCAAGCTGAGGTTGAAATGCAGCCACTCGTTCCAGTGTAGATTGAAGAAGGATTCATGATAGTTACGGGGCACAATACTCAACCAAAGAGGAGAAGCAAACCTACAATCCCTCATTATATGAATAAGGGACTCGTCCGCCTCATCGCAGGAGGACCATGTAGGAGAGGGCGAAAGATGGTGTCGCATACACTCCAAATTGGTGAGAATGATACCCCGACAGACCAGCTAGAGGAAGAGACGCACACGCTCCTGAACATCCAACTTCCAAACTAGGTTGAAGATAGTAGGGGCCTGCAGGAGACTATCCTGAGCAAGAATAAGAGAAAAGGCCGAGCTAGACGTAAAATTACCAGATGTTGACCCCATCCATCTGATGTTATCTTGGCAATCCTCATCATTATTCAGCGCAAAGGAGGCAAGGCAAAGAAGGCACGAGGAAGACAACTTGAGCTCGAGTCTCCCACATAACCATCCCACTTCCGCCGACCAGAAATCGCAAATCTTCAGGCCATGGTCAGCCTCCGGAATATCGACCAGGTTATGGTTGAGGAGAGGGTCATCGAATAACCACATGTCAACCCAAAAACTCGGCGACCTCCCGTCAACAACACTCCAACCCACGTTGGGGGCAATAACCTCATTAAACGCAGTAACGATACCCTTCCAGATAAACAAACACCGGTTAGGACAAATAGCAATACAACGAGCCAAACAGCACCATCGAGACGATACTTGTGGACGAGAGCCCTAGTCTAGAGGTGATCCTTGTCAGAGAAAAGCCGTCCGGCTAGCTTACTGATCATTGCAAGGTTAACAGTCCGCGCAGGACGCAACCCCAATGTTTGACCTTAAATTTTCACAAATTTATTAATGATGATATAATAAATGAATAAATAAATAATTGCTTTTTTTAGATCAAAGAATAAAAAGAAAAGTTGAATTATATATAGTGCAAAATGTATAAATCCCATTTTAACTCCTCAATGTTAAAGAAATGAAAATTTAAGCAAAAATAAAACAAAATAAAACAAACAGATATTAAAAAATAAATAAATAAAGAAAAAGAAAAAAAGAAAAGGAGGATTACGGTTGATAGGTTTGCTTAAATGAAAGTAACTGTTAAACACAATTACTTACGTGATTTTTAAATGTATCGGCGAAAATCTCTATTAGTGACCATAACTACGCACTTCGCGTGCGTAGTTGATAAGGTCCCAACTACGCTTTTGGGAAGCGTAGTTGGAGTTTCAAAAAAATAAAAATATCAACTACGCTTTGAGAAAGCGTAGTTGGAGTTCCCAAAAAAATTTTAAAATTTTTTTGTGAACTCCAACTACGCTCCCCACAAGAATAGTTGATATTTTTATTTTTTTTGGAACTCCAACTACGCTCCCCACAAAAGCATAGTTGGGGACCCTAGCAACGCGAAAAGCGTAGTTTAGATGACAATTATAGATTTTCGCCGGTACGTCTATCAACTCCCTTACTATATATATGCAAATTGAAGAGGTGATTAAAAAAACTGAAAAAAGCAATCAAGTACAGAAGAAAGGAAACCAGAAGAAAAACGTGAGTGAAGTGAACACAACCTACAAGATCGAAGGTGCAAGGCAATCGATCGTTAAAACAACTTTCCTTTTCTTTGTGATCTTACCTATTACAGTAAGTATACATTAGTCTTGATGATAAGTTTTTTTTTAAGAAAAGACATAGAAAGAAAAAGGGAATGGAAGATGTTGAACCACTTGGTTCCAATACAATAGCAACATATAGATCGAGGATGATTAACTTGAGGAAAGATGGCTATAAGTTCTACTGTACATCTCCTTCTCTTACTCCAACCCTTATATGTTGCCCCCTTGCAATATGCATTCCTATTATTATAAGCAATAGAATCATAATCCTGCACATCCTCACCACTTGTTCTTGATTTGTGAAATATCTTTGTCGAATCATTAAGTGCTTTATCAGACAAGCCAAAAATCATTTCATTCAAAATACATATTGCAGTCCCAGCTTGTTGTAACAACTTTCTATAGTCAGTTCTAACGTACCAAGACTACCATGTTTCTTCATTGAATCGCCTCGTTTGGATCTCAGTAAGAAAATGTACGCAAATGGCACAGTGGGATTTCAACAACAAATGATAAAGAGACTTCTCTAGGATGTCTAAAAAAATATATGTCCAAAGTCCAGACAAGCCATGCAACCAATAATCAAAACGTTTCAAATTAGTTGCGGCGAGAGCGAGTCGTCACCGTTTCTGTCTTAATGGAAGCTTGTTGGTCATAGCCACTGTCCGCGAGTCTCCTGCAGGAGACAAACAAAGAAACTTCATAAAAAGAAATACAGAAGGATTTTTAACAAAAAGAGAATCATATTCAAGCTAAATTGGCCTAAAATTTTGACTCTAAATCTCCTAATATTAAGGAGATAATTATTTGGATTCCTATTTAATAGGAATTAATTAACATATTTAGTGGGTTGTAAATTGGCCACATAGTCCACATATTCGATAATTAAGAGGCTTTAATTTGGAAATCAATATGGGAATATAAAATATAAGCAAGCACATAAGAAAGAAGGAAGCTGAATCTTGCAAAATTATGAGACCACTTCCACCAGTAAGTTTTTTTTCATCTGGAAAAAAAAATTTCCACAAACTCCCACCATTAAAAATTCTGCAAAAAAATCTAGAAGATTTGTAAAAAATATGGTGCAGGGAAAAAATTTCAACTTGCTTTTGTTTACTTTTTTGCAGTTTTTTTTCTACTTTTTCTTTTATTTTTTATACTTTTTGCAGATCTTTGTTTACTTTTTCATAAGTGGGACCCACATTTTTATAGGTTTAAAAAATATTACCGTTATAATTATATCAACGGTAATATTTTGATTTCAATAATTATAAAAATAAATAAATTATACCAACGGTCATTTTTTTTTCTCTATAAGTAGACACCCATTTTGACATATTTCGACACACTTCAAAAATCCTCATTTTTCTCAATTATCACTTAAACTTGTAGTTGGAGTGTATTGTTTTGTTCACTTTCTGGAAAAATGGATCCTAATAATCATCACAACTCGTCCATGAATTTCAACGAATTCGATCCTTCTTTTATCAATCATCCTCATTTTTCTCAGTTTCTTGCAAGCTTAGGAAGAAAATTTCCTCCACAACAACCACATCCACAAGAAATGACTCCTCCACCCACTTACCAAAACTTTTTTTCCTAACTCTCAAAATTACTAGAGTTCTCCACTAGTTTTTCAAGGAAGCAACACCCAAATGATCACTGATGAAGAAGATAATATTCCGGAAACACAACATTTCCCTCCGCAATCAGGTGTGCCACCTCCATTGTCAGTCAATCGAAATCAGTCAATTCTGGTCGCAACAAACAACCGTGATTGGTCTGTCAAAGAAGAAGAAGCTCTAATTGAGGCCTATTTCACCAACTGCACAGACTCCATTATTGGCAAAGATAAGAAATTTGCTGATCTTTAGAGATATATACATCAATCATATGAAGTGGCTCGTCAATATCGACCACATGAGATTCCAGAGCGGAACAAGAACATATTGGAGACTCACTGAAAAAGGATGGCTGCAGATTTACTCATTTGGGCCGGTTCTTTGAAAGAAGCTGGTCAAATAAGGGGAAATGGGTACAATGAAGCTGATGATACAAAAAATGCCCATCAATTATTTTGAAGGTCTTGTCAAGGTGAACCAAGGAATTTCAAATATCAAAGTGCTTGGTAGATGGTGAACAAGTATCCAAAGTGGAGGAAGTTCATGAGGTGGGGTATGAATAAAGAAGAAAGGAGGAAAGTTGATGCTGAACACTAGGCGGAAACTAATCTTGAAAATAGCAGCGGTAGTGACAAGAGAAGTAGAGACGATGTTAGTGGTAGTTTTGTATCTGCAGGTATAAGTCGTCCAGATGGTATGAAGAAAGCCAAGGCTAGAAGAAAAGGCAAAGAGGTTGCAACAGAAGATATATTCAATATGGGTGAGCAAATTAGGGCTTATAATGATCAACGAGGTTTTGAGATGGCTCTAAAACAAGAGAAATTAGAGATTGAGAGGCAGAAGGAAATAAGAAAGCAGAGACAATTGGAATTAGAGGCGAGAAATCTTGATGTTCAAGAAAATCGAATGAAGGCTGAGAAGCAGAAGCAGAAATTTGATATGCTACAAGTGTTGTTGTCTAAGACATCGCTGACCCCAAGAGAAGACAAGTTGAAGGAGAAATTACTCATGGATTTTGACGATTACATCTAACTACTCTGAGACAAGTTGAAGGAGAAATTACTCATGGAGTAATTTTAATTATTTACTTAAGTTTTATTTGATGTTTGTTTTAAGTATTAGTCATCGTTTAAGTGTCTTGTAATTTGAAGTCTTTTTTTCAATATCATGGTTATGAGTATTTTGTTTGAAATCTTTTTCCAATGTCTTGTTTCTGTGTAATGTTTTTTCTATTTTAATTGAATTTTTTTTTCTTGTATCACTGAAAGGTCATTGTCACTTTATCACAATGAATTGTGTGTCAGTGAATGGTCACATCTATGTCATAGTTTTTATAATAATGACATTGACCAAGTTATGACAAGTATGATCTTGTATTGTCATATTCATCTGATGTCAAACGATGACATTGTATTGTCATTTCTAAATGTATACATTGCTCAATTCATCCAATATAAGAACACAACATGAATGAGTTTCAATACCAACTCAAAACATCCATTGAAAATTCTGAGATAAAGATAATGTTGTTTCAAAGAAGCTCTTCAAGCTCAAGTTCTTCATCACACAGTGATGAAGAAATCCCTAAAATTATTGACAACTTTGTCAATAATCACTTACCATCTATATTGTTTCCTCTAGCACCACCACAAAAGCAACACAATAATGAAGATGTTGAAGTTGTGGTTCTAATGGATAGGAATCGTGAAGAAGGACACAACCAGTTATTCAGAGACTACTTTGCGGATCCTCCAGTGTATAATGAAAACAATTTCGGAGGAGGTTTCGAATGAAAAGACCTTTGTTTTACAAGATAGTGAATAAGGTGGTGGAAAATGATGAGTTTTTCCAACAAAGGCGAAATGCAGTTGGGAAGTTGGGGTTATCTAGACTCCAAAAATGCACTGCAGCAATGAGAATGTTAGCATATGGGGTGGCTCCCGACGCGGTTGATGAATACCTGAGGATGGGTCAAACAACTGCACGGAGATGCCTTCAAAAATTTTGTGAAGGCGTAATCAAGATATTTGAAGCTGAGTATTTACGAAGTCCGACGGATAAAGACCTACAAAGGATCCTCTACAAAAATGAGCAACGAGGATTTCCGGGCATGATAAGCAGTATTGATTGTATGCATTGGGAGTGGAAGAATGGTCCTAATGCATGGAAAGGTCAATACTGTGGACGAAACAAGAACGCAACCCTCATTTTGGAAGCTGTTGCGGATGAAGATCTATGGATTTGACATTCTTTTTTCGGTATTCCAGGTTCGTGTAATGACCTTAATGTACTTTACCGTTCTCTTGTATTTAGTGATGTTTTGCAAGGTCGGGCACCTCCTGTGAAGTTTACAGTCAATGGTCATGAATACAACATGGTGTACTACCTAGCTGATGGTATTTACCCTAGTTGGGCTACTTTTGTACAAGGATTTACCCATCCTCAAACTCCTAAGCAAAGTCTTTTCGCTGATTGTCAAGCTGGTGCACGTAAGGATGTTGAACGTGCATTTGGAGTTCTACAAGCGAGGTTCGCAATTGTACGACAACCGGCTCTCGCTTATGATGAAGATATATTAGCCGATATTATGAAGGCTTGCATCATTATTCATAACATGATAGTGGAGGATGAACGAGACACTTATAAGAATGCCGAAGTAATAAGAAGATTTTACGAGACAGATCATCCTAATCAACGTTCACGTCGTAGAGGTGAAGCGAGTGCAAGTGCCACTGTCAACAATGATGAAGCTTTCCAATTTCAGACAGGACGTCCGGTCGAAATTAACAAATACTTGGAGAGAAGGGACGCTATGCGTGATAGACGAACTCATCAATCCCTTAAAGGTGACTTAATGGAGCATATTTGGCAAAAGTTTGGTGATAGTAGTCCTTAAAATCTCTTGGCATCTCTATGATTTCATGATTGAGTTTCGCAATTTCATTATCGTGTTTGTACGTTCATTTAGTTTTTACGGTGCTTTAATTTTATTGAATCATGGTTTTACATCATGTATTGTAGTTTTATCTCACTAATGTAATGTATTTCATATTTTATTTTAATGTTTTATTTCCGTATTTTACGACTTATTAATTATTATATTATTTAATTAATTGTTTCACATGTCATAACATTAATAATTATGATTAATTTAATTAGCTTAATAATTATTATTTGATTAATAATTATTTATAAAGTAACAAATAAAAAGTTAAAAAATGTAAGAGAGAATGTGGTGGGGTAGGTAAAAAAGTAGGAGAGAAGATTGAGAGGGAATTTTTAAGTTTATTGTTGGCGGGATAAAAAAAATTGAGAGTGAAAAAAGATGATGTGGAGGAGTGATAAATAAAGAGAGAGAGTGGGGAGGAAAAAAAATTTTCATCACTAGTGATAGTGCTCTGAGAGTAATTATACGCAGAAGCAACGACACAATAAAAATCAGAAGTGCAGTACTATATCAGCTACAAGTCTAAAGTCCAAAAGAAAAACTGAAAGAAAGAACAACATAAAGATTTATACTTCACGTATAATTTTTCGTTAGTAAATATTAGTGCTAAAATGTAGAACTACGTTATGACTTGATACTCGTTCAGAGCTACGTAGGAAATTCGATAGCAATCGGATTCAGTCGACTCGTCCGAGTGAAGTAAATTTTTTATATAAAGCTTGGACGTAAATCAAATGTACCTTTATGAATAATATTAAAGAACTACGTACGATTTGATGTCTTTTAAATAAAAGACTACGTAGGAACCTCGCATTTAAAATGTTGAGTTCAATCACACTTTAAAGTTGGTTTTTCATAAAATACAGATAAAGTCAAAATATAAATTGGTAGAACTACGTCATGACTTGATACTCGTTCTGAGTTACGTAGAAAATCCGATCTCAAACTAAATTGGATTCAGTCGACCCGTCCAAGTAAAGTATAATTAAATTTAAACCTTGGACTTAAAAACAAAATTCTCAAAAAGAACTACGCATGATTTGATGTCTTCAAAAAAGACTACGTAGGAATCTCGGCTTATAAATTGTCGAGTCCAATCGCACATATTAAATTGGCTTTAAAAATATAAATAAAGTCGCATACAAAATAAAATAAATTTAAAAAACTACGTACGATTTGATGTCTTTTAAATAAAAGACTACGTAGGAAACTCGCATTTAAAATGTCGAGTTCAATCAAACTTTGAAGTTGGCTTTTCATAAAATACTGATAAAGTCAAAATATAAATTGGTAGAACTACGTTATGACTTGATGCTTGTTCTGAGCTACGTAGAAAATCCGATATTAAGTTAAATTGGATTCAGTTGTCCTGTCCGAGTCAAGTAAATTTTGATATAAATCTCGGATATAAATCAAATGTATCTTTATAAAATAAATTTTCAGAACTACGTAAGGACTTGATACTCGATTATGAGTTACGTAGGAAATTTGGTCCGAAATTAAATATGTACCAAGTCCAGTCGCCCAAAATAAATAAAATACAATAAAGTCCATGTGACAGATGTACTTAAAATACTAAAACCAAATCGCAGACTTTCGCATAAAATTAAAGTCTAAACTAAAAATCCAAAATTTATTAAAATACCAAAGTATAAGAAATATAAATAAATGTTATATTCATGCACATGATATTAGGAGAGTTAAGCAACCCTTCATAGAAGGTGGGTTTAATCTTATCCCTTTGATGCATGAACGGAAAAAAACCATACAAATGATAGTTGGGTTATATTTA
This sequence comes from Fagopyrum homotropicum, assembly GCA_033239125.1. Lineage (NCBI taxonomy): Eukaryota > Viridiplantae > Streptophyta > Magnoliopsida > Caryophyllales > Polygonaceae > Fagopyrum > Fagopyrum homotropicum. Next base: position 144,573,497 of record BSWB01000004.1, read on the forward strand.
GGCAACCCTTCATAGAAGGTGGGTCTAGATTACATCCTCTGATGCATGAAACCAACTGAACTACGTAAGGCTTGACTCTCTTCAAAGAGATATGTAGGCAACCCTTAAAAATCCGGGTGCAGCCCAATTAATAAAAAAACCCTTAATATTTTGTATTAATATTATTTCGAATCAAGAGGGTAAAAAAATAGGGTCGAACTAAAATATCATGAAAATTAAATGAAATAATATTTTAGGAATTTATACACAATTTTCCTCAACACCCAAGTCCCCACAACTCTTCGGGAGACACATATTCTTCCAATTAGCGAGATGAATCTTACGGGCTCCCGCACTACTACCCCAAATAAAATCCCGACAAATAATATCCACCTTATCACAGACATTGGGAGGAAGGAGAATCGACTGCATAGTATACAACGGGATAGTAGACAGAACGGACTTGATTAGTGTAACCCGACCCGCCATAGAGAGGCCGAGCCTTCCACCCAACAAGTCTCGCACCCATGCTTTCCAAAAGGGGATTAAAGGTATCAGAAGTGACTTTGTCATGGAACACAAGAATGCCAAGGTACTTGCATAAGTGACGGGTAGACAGAATACAACTCAAATTACTAAGCATCACCTCAAGATCACCACAGACGTTGTGTGACACAAAGAGTTTAGACTTAGAAAGACTAACCTTCATCCTCGAGGCGCAACAATAGTTATTTAAACAATCATTGATGACATTAAGCTGATTAACCGAAGCTTCAGCAAAAAGAAGGATGTCATCCGTAAAAAATAAATGCGATAAACGGGGACCACCACGTGAGAGCTGAATCAGTTTCCATTTACCAAGGGCCACAAGTTTGTCAATCAAATGCCCAAGTCTCTCCATGCAAAGAACGAAGAGGTATGGGGAGATGGGGTCACCCTAGCGGATACCCCGGGTCATCTTAAAAGAAGAAGTCTTCTCACCATTCCAAAGTAAACTCATCAAGCTGGTCGAACACAGTGAGAAATCCAATCTCACCAATTAGCCAGGAGCCCGAGATCCAAAACAGTGTCATTAATAAACTCCCAGCGAAGACGATCGTAAGCCTTCTCGAGATCGAGTTTAAAAACAACAAAACCCTTCCGGTCAGACTTTCTTTTCATGGTTTCAACCACCTCTTGGAGAAGTACAAAGTTATCCGAGATCAATCTTTCGGGAATAAAACTACTTTGCATTGGAGACGTAATAGTGTTCATAACAAGTTTCAATCTATTCACAAGAATCTTGGTGACAACTTTGTAGAACACATTACACAGACTTATAGGGCGGAATTGGGAGATCAGCTCAGGTTTAGTCACCTTCCCAATAAGCACCAGCATAGTTTCATTCGCTTTCGGAGGAAGATAGCCAGATAAGAAAAACTCGTGGACGAGCTTGAGGAGGGACTCACCAACAAAGGCCAAAGTCTTTGATAGAATCCCGCCTGAAACCCACTCTCATACCTTTAACCGCCGCCACAACTTCACAATCCGTTAAAGGAGCACAAAGAGACGTGAGATTGGAAGGAAGGAGCACAGGAAAGCCACCACGCGAAAGCTGAGAAAGAAGGGGTAACTCTTGGGGACCATAGAGATCACAGAAATAAGCAAGAGCATGGGCTTCGAGTTTCTTCTGATCAAGACACCACATACCATCATTCAGTTTTAAGGTCACGATCTGGTTTTGATGATGACGTATCACAGTGGACATGTGAAAAAAGGAGGTATTCTTGTCCCGTGGGAAAGCCAAAGTTGGTGAGACTTTTGGTACTAAAGGAGTTCTTCTTGCTCCAACGCACAGTTGAGTTCCGCCGTCAAAGATCTCTCCAACTCGATCAACTGTTAGTTAGGTTCAAAAACCAAGAGCTATCTACTTTTTGTTTTTGATCAAGTAATGGATTTAGAATCACTATTTTTAGAGGCATCAACGATTTGTCATGGGACTTGCAAAACAAGGGTGAAAAAAATCTTAAGTTGTGAGATAAACTATGAAAAGTGTTATGTGAGTCGATGATAAATCACACAATTAAGCAACTGCGCCCGAAAATCAAACTTTTAAAACTTGATTATGCATATGTCATGTGCGAAGTTTAGCATGATTATGTATGTCAAATGCGAAATTTTAGTGGTTCAGATTCAACTCTAATTTTGGAAGCCATATCTATAGTTAGATTTACAAATAAAAATCCACAATTACTAAGACGACTTGCAAAATTATTTTTTAAAATAAAATAAATAGATTAATATAATATGATCCTTCTTTTATAACAAATTAAGTTATTTTTTTTAAATAGGATCGTCAATTATTTTGGGTCTATATTTAAATATAAGACAAAAAAAGTGGGAGTGGGGTTTTCCGGTGCAACATCCAACAGGTACTCTCAATCCTCATCACGCGCTAAGGTTTTCCTCCGTCCTCTTCCACAGAGACTGCCGCAACCAGGCCACGACTAGGGCATCCCATTTTCAAAAGTTTGTCTTCACCTCACTTTAAAATTTATTACATCTACTCTTTATACAAATTCATCATTCATGGAACTATGCGATTCTGTTTATGGTAGGTTCGTAGTATTTGTTTGTCGCATGTATCATTCAAATCAACTATTATAATAATCTCTCGCCCTTCTCAGATATCGACACACTAAAATTGTCACTTAATTCAGTAATGGTGCCGTGATCCAAGGACTTACTTTCATGTTATGTTGATTAAATTATTCTGAAATTATTCTGAAATCTGAATTACACTCTGTTGATCGTATATCTATTTGACATTTTGCATTTAGGTACAGGGAACTGGGTCCGGATTCGGGACAAAGAAACAAGGATTCCCTAATAAGATCTTTGAAATTGTTAGTTATTACCGATATGCATGTTTCATTCTGTCAATGCTGATATAAGTTTCTAAATGCGTGGAACTTGAGCCTCTGTGTTTCATGCTATTTAGTGAAATTATGTTTTTGGTCAAATTAGAAGTGAAGGAACCTAAATCATTAGAGTTGGATTGCGCGGAGTATAACTTCAAATGCCCATGTAACTCACTGAGAAAAGACAGTTTACTCTAGAAGAGCAAAGCATCACTAGCAGCAACCTGCTGAGAAGTTGGAACTTGTTTAGACCAGTGTCAATTCAGATCTTGCTGATTATGAAACAAACAGCCAGATGTTTTCTGCAGTATTTAAGCTTACACTAATCTTTGTTGTATCAGGTGCTTCTATAAAATTTCTTGAAAAGTTCGCTGTACAATGGGCGAATCAAAGAATCGTGTACAAATGGTATTCATCTCTTTATTCAAAGGTGAAGGAGATATCTCAGGGTATGCCTTTTCACTTTCAAGCCTTCATGATCTTTCTATACGTGATACATTTGTGTACATACTAAGAATGCACAATTCTTTCTAACATTAGAAAGTTACAAGTCGAGGAGAAAGTAGAGGGATATGGGAATTTAACAAGTCTGATTAATTGAGGTCAAATATACAAAGTTTTGCAAAGCTATTTTTTCCATATTAGACATGCAACTATGCAAGTAGGTTTCTAATTTCAGTTTCTTAAGAGAAGATTTTGACAACAGTAGTTGCATGCATTGTTTCAAGGTTTGCATCCTTCACTAAACGAATTCAATGTTTGGCATTTTTATATTTCCAATAATGCCTTTTTTGTTGTCATATCCCAAAAAAATGACAAAAAATCACACTCTTCCTATCGGTAATAACTATGACATATATTTAATCAATATGTTATGACTTATGATTCTAGGAAAACATGACAAAAAATAACGCAAACTGTTTCTGATTGGTTAGTAATGATTAAACATATATAAATTACATATTACTCCGTCGTGGCCAACTTATTATATTATATATCAAAAAAATACGGTGTTAGTCTTGGTTGAAATTACGGTTATTAAGTTGATTGACATGGCAATCCGGATGAGTGACGGAAACAAAATAAGTGATATGTGGATTGAATCTCATGGAGTTGTTAATCAAAATTTGTGCTACATGTGTACAATTCAACCAGGCTTTCACTTGTTTTGCTGTCATATCACCTAAATGACTGTAATTTCAACCAAAGACTTGGATTGTATCATTTTTTCTGGTATATATGCTTATGGGCTGGCTAATAATCTATCATTTTTATTGGATGGATTATTTTTGGTCTACCACCAATAGTTTGTATTGTTCCTAGTCATTTTTTTCTTTCCTTAGGCAAAGAAAAACTTATACATAATTTGAAGTCCTTGTCTTTATGGAAAGTTGTCCAGGATGGTTTCTGATAATATCCCTTCAAATCAGCAAACTTAAAAAGCAGACCCCTATCTATAAAATAAAGTGGAAAGAAAAGTCCAACTTACAAGTAAGAACATAGACACCACTTTAGAAAGCTCAATACCGGCAGCTGTTTAGACCAAGCAAAGCCCACAGTTTCATTTCCTCTTTGGCAGCCATCACAGTGTCATGTTTTATAACCATGCCTCCAGACATCACGGCTTTCCCCCCTTCCTTTTATCTCCTTAGCAAGATCCTGTAGATGATGAACTTGTTGATACTTCACATAGCTTCTGAAGGTTTAGCTTTACCACAGTATCAGCAAACATCTTAGTGTCCTCTGCCGTGTTCCCCTCTGGTATGTCGACTGTGTAGGATTCTAAAACAATGGAGTATATATTCCCTTGATTGCTGATGAACTCGTTGACAGATGTGACTGAACAATAGTTCTGTAGCCTGTGATCCCCTCCAAGGATCCTGAAGCTTATGATGTGGTTTTCATCGTCCAAGATCTCTAGTCTCTCAGTGCTAGTTGAGGCTGGAATGCCCGAGATGACCGAAAGATGCCTAACGCTTCCCACTTCACCATCATCTGTCATTCTGCAGCTCTTGAGGAAGTGTTTGTATGCCTGAGGGTTGTCAAAAGCACGAACATAAGGCCAGACTTCACTTAGTGGGGCATTGATGCGTTGGACTAGTAATGATGTGCATGTGTTTGGGGATGTCTCAAATGTGTGATATTTTTGAATGATCGGGTCTAGCTTAGTGTTTTCGTGTGGTGTTAGAGACTGTGAAACCATCTGGATTTAAACATAAATGGTGGCTGTGTCAGTGATTACGTTAGTGTTAAGGATTGAATCAATTGATGGCTGAACGGATGATTTTAATTGAAAGGAGGAGAGCTTAAGAAGGAAAATATGGAGGATGTACAAAGGTTGGGAGGATGAGGAGAGTCATATAAGGAAGGGGCTTGTGATAAAATGTTTATTTATTGTATTCTCGAGGACTACAGGTTGCAATTTTGACTGATCTATGAGTTATTTTATGAGGAGATGCTGATTTATGGCGTATAGGGAAGAAAAGTGAACTTATCATATTTTGGATTAAATTATGTTTTGAGTTATTCTAAGTTGCCTGTTCAGGTTCTCCTTCAAGTAGCCCTAGAATCTTAGAATCTTGATGTTGTATATGAGTATGAATGGTCTAACAGGAAGAATTCCACACCAGCCCAAATAAATAGCTTAGTTTATCATCTAAAGAGAACCTAGACTTGAAGATATCCTGAGTATTATCATAACCACTCCTCTCTGTTTCTTTTTATCTAAAAATGTGTGAAATGCCAGCTGAACAAAATACTTTCTCTTGGAACTCTGACACGGTAATAATATAATTGTTCAACTTTATATTTATACTATTATATGTCTTGAAAGTTCCAAGTTGACATGCAATTTGGTGATACAGGCTGTGAGTGAGTTTACAAAACAAAAATATATGTCTTGATGTACAAGTGGTTGTCTTGTACTGTGGGGAACTTATTACCATGTTGTATTATTTTCAGCATAATCACACTCAATTTTCTATTATGTTGGTTGTACGAAACAAATCTGCTGTGCCCGTGTTACTGAAGTGTCAATGACCTTTCCAGAAGTTAAACTCAATTTTCTAGAATCATCTTTCCAGAGGCTTCCTTGTGTTTGTACTTCATGAATTTATCAGATTCACTAAAATGACTGCTCCGTGACACTGACTTTTGTGGATTGTGAATTGAAAAGGTAAATTCACTTGAGCTTGTAAAACTAGAAAGTTCACTAACTAGGTGACTCTATAGATTGGGTTGGAAAATTTTTATTTCAATGTAAAAAGTGACAGTTTTTTTAGAGTTAAGAACTTAAGAAGAAGTGGATCTTTCAAAATTTATACTGTGGGCCCAAACCTACAATGTATTTAGTGTTACCATAAATTATAATGTCACGCTCCCTGCTTATTAAACTGCTTTTACAGTACATGAAAGACTAACAATAGGTAAAGCATGCGAATCTAGATTTAGTAACTAGCAATAGTGTGGTGCTTGAGTTGCATTACATGACCGGTATTTCTTGAGTGCTTCTAGAGGTTGAAGTTTGAGCTTCTTCTGCAGCTCGCCCAATATTCTTTTACTAGTTTAGAAAACGATGAATTTGTCTGCATAAGAGTTGTAGGCTCATCATACTCCACCAACCTCCCTGCGAGAATCAATCACACAATTCTTATAGTTAGTCCTGATCAGCTAGATTATGCCTCTTCAGAACATGTTTGCTCATCTTTGTTCTGAGCTAACAAGCCCTCAAAGATTCATTATCAAGGTTTTTCAGTTGTTATTGTTGGAGATAATAAGGTCCCACATCGAAAGATGGGAACACTCCGAGCCTAGTATATAAGGTCGGTGGGCTACTCCTCCTATTGCCAATTGGTTTTAGGATGGAACCTCATCGGGTTTATGTGCTGGGCTTGAGCCTAATGCGCATGTGCGCTCGTATGCACACGACCCCCGCTCTACCCGTCCGTCTGTATCGGACGTTGGCAGTTATTCTATATCGAGGTTACCCTTGAATTTAAGCTGTGCTACTAGGAAAGGAAATAAACTAGAATGTATAGACGTTTGATTCATACCAAAAGAGAGGACCATAACCATATTGCTATCTATAACAGTCGGCACTCTGTGAGCGACTGTTATGACAGTACAGTTGGAGAATTCCTCTCTGATTATCTTCTGAAGAATAGCATCTGTTTTGGTGTCAATTGAAGCAGTAGCTTCATCCAGGACCAATATTCTGTTTCTCTTCAGAAGGACCCTGCCTAAGCAGAACAGTTGTCTCTGACCAGCACTCCAGTTTTCACCCTCATCGCTCACTGTTAATGCAAATATAATATTAGGAAGAGGAGTTCTCCCTTTATATAAAACCTATAAGAATGATTATTTTTGGAATAAACTCACCTGATGAGTCTAGCTGTTTTGGTAGTTTGCTTATTGTTTCCTTCAGCTGGCACTTGTCGAGGGCCTACAAATAAAGAAAATAACAGATATGAAGGATTTGATTTAAAAGGATATTCTTGGAATTATATTAAAGGGGCTATGAATAGTTGAGTGGTTTAACTGACCTCCCATATCTCATGATCAGAGTAGAGGCTGAGAGGATCTAAGTTTGTTCGAACACTGCCTCTAAACAGTGTTGGCTCTTGGGGGATGATACTGAGTTTGGTCCTTAAATCCTTGAGTCCAATGGAACATATGTCAAGATGATCTATTAGAATTCTTCCACTTTCAGGCTCTACTAATCTGAACAAAGCACTTATTAGTGTGGTTTTTCCACTCCCGGTCCTTCCAACAACTCCTACTCGAGTCCCTTCATGGAAGGTGCAGGTGATGCCCTTGAGAACCAGGGGAGCATTTGGCCGGTATCTTATCTGTGATGAGTAAGGAATGTAAACACCAACATATGACACGTCAAAGCATGTCATAGGTTTTTGATACGTGACCGTATATTCCAAGTGTTCATTATTACCTTGAGATCCTGTAATGTTACTCTGCCCTTTCTAGGCCATGTAGGTGGTGGCCTATTCTCGTCGACAAGTGCTGGTGGCTCTGACTGGATGTTCATGAATTGTTTAATTCTTTCAACTGAAATTAGGTAGTTTGATGAGTTGCAATACCACCTTGTAACGTTCACTAGAGTCCCTGTCAGTGTAAGAGCATATGAAAGAGAAAGCCCAACGAGTCCTGAAAGAAGAGTTCAAAATCTATTGATGTTTCTCAATATTCATTAAGAATAATTAGAGATGTCCTCACAACCATTTATGTACCTGAAGCCATCAAACCCTTAGGAAGCAAGAGTAGAAGAAAGGTGCCTGTGAAGAGTGTTATGTTTTGAAGTGCTTCTATACGTAAAGTTAACCACTCTGTGGATGCATTGGTGTAGAAGAATAGTTTTGCATCTGTGTCTACAAGCTTTAGGTAACTGTGAAAGAATCTATCTGCCATCTTGAAAGCTCTTATGGTGGTCACACCAAGTGATGTCTCAGCTGCGTTGTTCATTACAGGCGCTTTTGTTGTTCCGTTGATCCTTACTATTTCTCTTGCCGAGGCCATGTAATACCTCTGAAAGCAAAGAAACAGAGTACCACACATATAAAGAATCAGTTGAACAGATCGAAGCATCTTTTCCCATTTGGCTCTAGAATCTGTGGAGAGGTTAGCACTTAAAAAGGAGTGAGATGATCTTGTGCTACCTGAACATAGTGTGAAGCTACCATAGTGATGATAAATACAATTAAAACCTGCCAAGTTACAAAGACCATGACTCCGATCATTCCTACAAGCTCAATTCCAGCGGCTAGGGTCAAAGTGACGGAGAAACATATCTCATTGTCCAAAATGCTTAAGTCGGAGGAAGCCTGCAAAGTCAGCCAACATTAAAGGCTCAAGAAGTTGGATATTTAACCTTCTGCAACTATGAAACATAGTAAGCACATGGACGGGGATGCAGATCATTACCCTAGTGAATATCCGCCCGACAGGGGTGGAATCGAAGAAGAGCATTGGAGCTTTGAAAATAGAGTTATTGAAACTGTAGAAGAAAGCTTTTGATGCACGTAGTCCTAGAACAGTTGTAAGCAAAGACCTCAGGTATGCAAATAATGTGCCGAGAGCTGATATCCCAGCAAAAAGGCCAATCATAGCCGCACTGCTGATGCTAGGAATCTGGATTGCATAGGCCAGCCAATAGGCTGAGGCTGTCTGTAGGGCAACAAATGCACATTGTGCTAATCCTGCCAAGCATAGACAGTTTATTCCTTTTGATACAAGAATGTAATCAAAGAATGGCTTCCACCCAACATCCCCTATCACCTTCTCCTCTTCCTCTATCAGCTGTATAGCAGTTAGGCCCTTCTTTGCAGTGATCTCCCCTTTTTCATAAAAACCAGTTGAGCTGGTACCATCTAGAGGTTGATCTATTTCCCCCGTGTGAGGTTCACCCATGATCTTGGTATGTGGGGGATCAAATACTGCTATGACATCTTCATGGGCATTCACAAGTTGGTTGAAGGTAGTCCCATCCATCAACAGCTCCTTATAGCGTCCACAGTGTTTAATTTGTCCATCATCCATGACCTATCACGTGAAGATGATTCGTAAGCCTTCTATCCCATTTTTTGTTTGTTATGAAGGCTGTGTCTATTTTTTTCCTTACCAAAATTGTATCAACTGCTGAAAGGAATTCCACTTGATGAGTAACAAGAATCACGGTTTTGTCCTTTAAGGCATCCATGACACAACTCTGCAATACAGAAAGTTGACTGAGAAAAAAAAATGCCTAAAAGGTATGGCAGTAACTATCGAGCTAGAATGTTTGGAGTGTTACATTGAATAATGTTGCAGCTGTATGCGCGTCCACTGCACTGAAGGGATCATCAAGGAGATAGACATCAGCATCGTTGTAGACAGCACGGGCGAGTTGAATTCGTTGTTTCTGACCTCCACTCATATTGATCCCTCTCTGACCGATCTCAGTGAGATCACCATGGCTGAAACTATTGATATCTTTATCTAGTGCACTTGCCTTTATAGCTTTCTCATATCTGTCCTGATCCATTGGGTTGCCATAAAGTATATTATCTTGTATTGTTCCACTCTGGATCCAAGATGTCTGAGATACGTAGGAAATTGAACCAAATACATCCACCTACAAATAAAGATGCTACTTAGCAAAAAAAATTGGAAATAAAGTTGCTATGAATGTAAAGATTAGTTACTATCCGTCTTACATGTCCTGAAACTTTGGGTATTTCTCCGAGAATGGCAGACAAGAGTGACGATTTTCCTGCTCCAACCGGCCCACAAACTGCTACTTTCTGCCGTTCTTTCACTTCCAGATTTATATTTTGTAACGTTACTGTGGTTGATTCTTGATTCCAACTGAAGTTGCCTTGGTCTATTATTATACAATTATCTGTATCTTCAGACGCTAACTTCCTTGTCTCTTCAGTTTTCAACTCATCATCAAGCAAAAAGGCGCCAATCCTGTCAAAGGACACCCTGGCCTGGATCAATGAAGAAATAGCTTCCGGTATCATTCTCACAGGCTCACACATGGATCTCAATGTTGCTAGGACTGTGAAAATGGTGACTGCGTCAAGAGTTGCGCTTCCCAGAATGATACACCCTACAAAGATCGTTGAAGATATTATCGTAGGGCACATCCAGAAGATTGGAGTGCCTGCTGCCTTTGTGTACAGTGACCCAGCAAGATGTTTGAACTCCTCTGCTCTGCATTTCTCTATCATACTCTTGAACTTTTCTTCCCAGGACTGCAATTTTATTACCTTCATGTTGTTCAGAATTTCAGACGTGGCCCTGAGCCGTTCATCCTGTGCTTTCATGAACTCGGTCTGGTACTTTTGAAGTATTTTTGCATAAGGGACGTTTAGGAAACAGAATACGAAGAGTGGAACCAAGCCTGGGAGCGTACCGATCCCCAACACCATAAAAAGCACTCCAATGGACATGAAGAGTTGAGCAACCATTGTCCATCCATAGTGAAACCACCATGGAAACTCACCCATGCGATAAGCGTCCACAGCAATGTAATTCACTATCTCACCTGTAGAGTGCCTTCTCCGTCCCGTGCTCGAGAGCTTCAGCTGCTTATGATACACTGCTACCATCAGAGCGGACCTCATCTTCATCCCTGTCCTTCTAGCCTGGAAAAACCAGTGCCTCTGTGACATGGACTCTAACACCTTGACAGTGATCAAACATCCCAACAAGAAGAGCCCCGTGCTCAGATTCTCTTCCTCAGTGTTTGAGTAGTCTATGAAGGCGTAGAGCAAAAGAGGCGAAGCAATGACAGTCAGGGTCTTGATAAGTGCTCCAAATCCTATGCATATCATCTCCTTCATGTACACCTTTGCTAGAGCCGTAATAACCAAATAGCCATTACCTTCTGAAGGCTTCTTGGCATTGACACTCTCCCACGCATCTATAAATCTTTGGTATGCTAAAGAAGCTTCGTCTTCAGGGAAAAGGCATGGTATGTCCTCAAGAACCAAGGGCTTTCTATAACCCAATCGAAGCAGGGGATTGATCCAAGAAAATGTCAACCTGTTGAAGAAACCAGGTTTTTCCAATTCTCTTTGTGTTTCTTTCTCAGACTTTTCAGACAACAGAGGTTCTTCTAGTATCATATCATGCCTATGAACATGATCCGGAAGTTTGAATGCACAGAAGAGGAGGAAGAGATTCACTGGCCATGCTAAGATGTGTATATACTCGACCTCCTGTTTTGTTATGAGCATGTTGATATCCAAAGCCGAGGCAAGTAGAAAGAAAGAAACCCACCATAGAGAGCAGAAAGTTCTGAGAAATTTTGATCCTTCAGCTAGCAAAGAAACTCCTAGAGAGATCCAAATTAGTCCCCTTATGACATAAACGACCCAATTAGCTGGTATTTCCTCCCTTTGAGCGATAGGACGCCAAAAACAAACACTCAAGTAAGCGGCGCATATCAAAGTACAAGAGATAGAAACCAACACTAGTGCCGAACTTCTCCTGGTACGGTTACTACTTCTATATTGTTTACTGACACAACTTGAGATCAAAAGCAGGTAGTAAATCAAGAGGAAAATTAGATTTACAACATCTATTATAGCTGCTTGAGTGCAAGAAGAGCTCAAATCTAGTTCTCCTCCACAGATTGCCAGGTACACTCCTGCATTTATCATTGTGAGACTAAAATAAGAGCTGCAATATTAGTAAAACAAATGCTCTTTTTGTTGTCTACTTAAGCAGATGATTAGGATACAATATACACAATAAGTTCTATGCAAGTTTTTGAAATGATGGGTATCTAAGAAGTGAAGTGAATGACCTGGTTTCTTTATTTAAGTAAAAAAGAAGAAATGTTTGAACTCAAAATCATTGATGCAAGGGAGAAATGGTTGCATACCAAAGTAGGTGAAGAAGGAAGCCATGGAAATATGCTTGGTTTGGTTTAGGTTGATGCTCCTGTGCTGTATCCTATATTGCGTACTGTGTGCTTTCTGGACCTGTTATTTTTAACTAACACTATGAGAAAGTATCGTAGAAGGGGAGAAAAGGTGATTCAAGTGGATCGAGTTTGGTTCCTGTACAAAAAGGTGGAGTGATTTGATAAATGAATAAGATATTATTGGCGAGTTACATGAGGTATATAGGGGATTCATAAATATTTGGGTCTTATATAGTTACATGCAATATAAACAGTATACTTGGAACCAAAAAATGCTACAGTTTAAGCAGGAATATGAGCAAGACAACATATTTTGTCGGAAAGCATACAGGTCGACGAAATGTGTCGGCGTTGATTAGAGGGAGAGTGGGTTGCATGGGGTGCTTAGCTTGGCTGGCTAAAGTGGGTGCTTTTGTTCTTGTATTCCCTACTGGTGTGATGCATGTGTGATCTTTTTTCATGTCTTTAGCACGAAATGATTAAATTAGTATGAGAATCTCATTAAGAAGTGGACTTCACATTTATTATAAATGAAAGAAAAAGCTCAAGTGATTATCATTCATTTAATGAAAAAGCTAAATACATGGTGATTGATTTACCGACACAAAATTCCGGCGCAATCTGGTAGCTTAGTGGGCGCCGACGCATTTCGAAAGCGTTCAAATGAGTTCTGGTGCCAGGCAGTGGCGTCGACGTCTGCTTTAATTTTTTTTTTAGCGCTGGTGTTAGGGGCCAGCGCTTGAACCCTGATATAGGTTGAATATCACTTTCTGTTGTTTAGGGCTGTTTTGTGTGTTGTTTGGTGCTGAATTTTTGTGTTGTGGCTGTTTTGACCATAAATTCAAATTCTTTCTAAATTCAACAGCATTCCCTCTCAACGTCTGAAATGATCATTATTTAGATAAATGAATGCAAAAGGTATTGAGAAAAAAAAAATTATCTACCAGCTTAGCTAACTACAAGAAGAATTATGCACCTGTATCAACTCATGTGCCATTGACGGCATGATACTGATTGCTCTCTGCACAGATAAAATAGGTGAAAAAATATAGGTGATTATTTGTACAACTAACATCTAGATGAATATGCGTAGGGCTGTTTTTGTGCTGAAGACGATTTCGAATCCCGCCGTCATTTGAGAAGTATGAATCCGGCCAAAGCTTCTCCGTGCCGCAGAAGACGATTTCAAAAAAAAGGCAAACTTCAACCGAGGTACGTTTTCATGGGCGAATGTTATAATTCCATTTTTTTCAATTTTTTTTATAAATTTTTGAATTAGTATTTTTTAAAATCAATTTAGATTTGTTTTATATCTTTTTTATGTTTTTAAATATATAAATTTCTAAAGTTTTGATTTTGATCTATTTGGAAAAACATAATTATAGTTTTATAATTTTTTTTACAAGTATTTTCATATTTTAGATTATCAATTACGATTTTATATATTTTTTAAAAAATTATAAGTTTCTAATGTTTCAATTTTGATGTATTTTCATTGTTATTCATATATTAATTTGTCCTTTTCACATAAGCTCTATAGAGTTATTTGAAAAAAAGATCTAGTACGATACTACTGATGGCCTCAACGAGACCTCGTCATGTGGAGGGCAAACCGCACCTGTTGATCCTTTTGCCGAGTCAATGACTCCGTCTCATATGGTCTCACCTCCAGTCCAGGATGAGACTGAGCCTCCAGTATTGGTGACTAGTCCTAATCTCGAGTATGTAGTTTAAGATGTGATTGATGTAAGAATATTTCTAAGATATATATATTCTATATGGCAAATGTGTCTAGGTTAAATATATAGAGTTAAGTCCAAATTAGAGTTTGTAGTTTTAATATAAAGTCAAATCCGTAATGGATCGGTGTCGATTAAAGACGTTAATATTACGGGATTAATTAATAATCTCTCCTTCCTTGCCCGATAATTAATGTATATATATATATATATATATATATATATATATATATATATATATATATATATATATATATATATAAGGCCGGCCCTGGTACTGGGTCATCTGGGCTTCAGCCCAGGGCACCAAGTTTAATAGGGACACTATTAATTTGTAAAGCAGTAAATTATAAATTTAAATTAAAGAAAATAACATTAATACCCTATCCGTTTTTCAAAATATAGCTGGTCCCAAAGGACCAAATTCCTTTTTTTTTTAATTATTTGAATATTTTCCTACTGCATTCAATGTTTTATTCATTTAATGTTATTTAGACCCTTTTTTTTCTCTCTATATTTTCGGATTTTTTTTATTTTTAAATTTATTCTATTGTGGTTGCTTTTTAATATGAGGATATAAATAGACAAAAGTTTAGGAATTTCTAATTGTTTTCTTGTGTTTATGAGTTTAACGGATTTTATTCAAATATTTTTTTTATTTTCCGAAAAATGTCCTTCTATTAGTACCAATGAACTATCAATAACAAAGTAGATGGTCAAGACAATGATGAGTTTTCCATTCATCCATTGTCTCTATATTCATTTGTTATTTGACTTGAAAATCTTAAGTTAAGGGTATTAGTATGGTTCTAGATTTTTTGGAAACTAATCCAACATGTGGACAAGGTGTTTGACGAAATGAGTCATCTATGACTCAAAACCTCAAAATATTAAGTATTTTTAAACAAATTGTTAAATATATTGTAAGGGCACCTAAATATAATATCGCCCGGGGTACAAAAGCATCAAGGGCCGGCCCTATATATATATATATATATATATATATATATATATATATATATATATATATATATATATATATATATATATATATATTGAACGGCGGTTACAATTACATTGTAATGAGAAGTTGAAAGCAATTGGTTTTCTTTATGCAAGAGTCATCAATTACAACTCTAGAAAATAACTTCAAATAACAGTAACTAATGTCATTCATACACGGACAGATAGTGAAAAGTGATCAGAAAAGTGATCAGAAAAGTGAGAGAGAATTAAATTAATCTCATCCATTAGAGATTAACGAAAGTGAAGGATTAAGGAAGGAGAAGACTACTCGCTTACACTTACGATCGGTTCGGACTCGTTTGATTTGTGATGAAGACGCCCACGGATAAATGTTAGTCTTCGATTCATATACGAAAACATCGGTTGATTCATGTTTAAGTCTAGATCAGTATAGTGTTTTGATTTCGAAACGGAATCGTAAATGATCTAACAATTGGTATCAGAGCGAGGTTTAGACTTGCGTCATTCATCGATCTATTCGTATTCATATCCAGATTGTATATGAATGTATGTTTTGGCGTTTTGTGAAACGTATGAATGCATGAGATTGATCACGTTTGAACATAGGTATGCTTGACAGTATATATATGAAACGTATGAATGCATGAGATTGATCACGTTTGAACATAGTTTTGTTTGACAATATATATATACAACGTTTACTGTCATGTTTATTAAAGAGTTGGTCTTTGCTTTGATTTTCCCTTTAACTTTACATGGTAATGGTTTTAGTGATCAACTATTAATTATAGTTAGTCACAGTTATCATTAGTTATGGTTTACAGTTATTATGATTTGCTAAAGCATCAGTATCATGTTTCCCACTCTTTTTAAATATTATACATAAAATATATACATGCAATGGTATGGTTATATACATGAAGTGATTTATGATGTTTGATCATGTTGTTAATGGACATTAGCTATTAACGGCCATTGTTTTAATCTTACTTGTGATTAGTTGGATTGAACGTTGGCTTGTATGTATATTACAGTGATATAAGAACTTGAGTATATGTTTTAGGATAATTAAATTTAAATGTTAAAATTATGTATAACTTGTTAGTCATCAAAGTGACCTAGTTGTATTTAAGTTTGGGTAAAATGGGAGAATGGGTATGTTTTGTAACCATGAGCATATAAAGAGTCCCAAGTTAATAATGGGTACAAAATAGGCCCATCTAATTTATATAAAAAAGATTTATTAAAATAAAAGGAGGATATTAAGGAAATCAGAATATCTTTCTCTCTCCATTTATTAAGCAACTAATTATTACAAAACGGGAAAATAAATATCTTTATCTCTTCATTTATTAAGGGAATCAAAATATCTCCATTTATTAATGAAATCAAAATATTTTCCGGAATTTTCGTCCTTTCCAACTTGCGTTCATCCATGGCGACGATATTGAGATTTCCGCAGCAACATGTGTACATAATCGTCTGAGACTGCAAACATATGTACATATATAGTTAATCAGTAACATTTTCGGAGGAAAAAATGTACATAATCACTAGAGACTGCAAACATATGTACATGCAAACACAAAAACTGTACATATTCTAATCGACACCATGTTATATGTACACACAAAATATGTCTTTGTATCATCAATCCCCTATCCAAATGTACACGAACTGCATATTTGGTACATATATAGTTATTTAGTAATATTTTCGCAACATCATATGTACATAATCAGCAACATATGTACATAATCAACCCATATCCGAATATATATCATAGATGGCTATGGCGACTGAAGCTAATCTCGGCTTGCTCACCGTCGAACGCTCTCCACCGCTAGCCGCGGACATCGCTGTTGCTCTTGATCTCTTGTTCTTCATGAACTTGAGGCGGTTGTTTAGGATAGCGCGACTCCACCTCATTCTCCCTCTCGCCGCAATCGCCAAAGCACGATCTACAACCTCCCGCACAGCACGACCTCGGCACGGAGCCGATGTCGACGAAGAACAAGGGTTGAGTCGTCGAAATATCGAATCGATTATACTTTGGCGGGGTTCGGTATTATGGGCGATCTCTTCAGGCTAAGCGTGGCGGACAGTGACGGTGGAGCCGTTTGTGATGGCGGTAGAGCCGTCGGTGATGGTAGGGTAGCCGGATACGTCACCGCGAGGATGCCATACGACGGCAAAGACAAATTGAAGAAAGTCAGTCTTCCGCTAATGGCGGATATATAATACTGGAAAATCTTACGGTTACCTTCTTTAGTTGATCTCCTATTTTATTGCTTAATTATTTTATTTAACCAAATAAATAACTTCCATTAATTTAGTAACTACCTATTAAAATATATCCTTAATTACTAGTTTATCTTTTTTTTTTAAATGTAAGATAACAGGGGCCTAGTTTGTTTTTTTAAAAAAAAGTTACCCTACCCCCTTAATCTTCTCTTTAAGTTTAACCTTTAAATTTTAGTATATGATCAATTGTTCATGATTAAATAGATGTTGTGAAATGATTTGATTGAACAATTAATTTATTGGATTTATTCTAGGAGATCACCCATAGGTGAATCATCAAAAATAGTTAATAATATTAAAGAGATTAATCATGGTACTTAAGTTGAATAGTGTGTATATCCAAAGATAGCATGCTTATTTGATCTATGTATGTCATGATAATCTACTAAATGTATTTTTTAGCATCGATGATTGTGTGTGTCTTTAAGTATTGCCCAAAGTTGCTTGGATGCATGTTTTAAATTTTACATATATGATTTGAATCTGTATTATAATCAAAGCACTAATAGCCTAATAAGTAAGCATGTATAAATTATTGCAGCTTCATCGAATTTCTCTGCATATGCAAACTATGTTGTCAAATTCAATGGTCAAAATTATGATGATTGGTCTGAACAAGTCCGATTTACAAATCCGATTTACTCATGGATAATCTACCAGCAGCCATTACAGAGGATAGCTCCAAAGCTGAAAAGTCTCTTTATGAGGATTGAGAGTGTTCTAACAAGTTGAGTTTGAATCTCATGAGGATGAGTATGGCTGAAAGTATTAAGCCATCAATGCCTAAGACAGAGAATGCAAAGGAATTCTTTCTGAAAGTTAAGGAGTATTCACAGTCAGATTTGGCGGACAAGTCAATTGTCAGAAGTCTTATGAGTGAGCTGACTACGAAGAAGTTTGACTGGTCTCAGCCTATCCATGATCATGTGACGTATATGTCTAATTTGACAGCAAAGTTAAAGACCTTGGGAATGGACGTTAATCAAACATTCTTGGTCCAATTTTTCATTAACTCTCTACCTCTTGAGTTCGGTCAGTTTCAGGTGAACTATAACACCATTAAAGACAAATGGAACTTTCAGGAATTAAAGGTCATGCTTGTTCAAGAGGAAGGGAGATAAAGGAAGATAAAGGATCAAGTTGTCTATTTTACAAGTCATGATGGTGCCAGCATCAGTAAGGGTAAGTCAGGTAAAAAGGACAAGAGGAACAAGAACCCTTTGAAAGTCAATGAGGGTCATGTTAAGAAGGAAGTGAAGTGTTTCTTTTACAAGAAAACGGGACACTTCAAGAAGGATTGTCCGAGAAGGAAGGCTTGGTTTGAGAAGAAAGGTATACATTATAGTTATGTTTCCTTTGAATCAAATCTTGTAAAAGTGCCTAATAATACCTGGTGGATAGATTTTGGTGTTACTACTCACGTGTCTCATATTAAATAGGGATTCAGTATGATCCGGCCCATAAGAGGAGTTGAATAGTATTTGTTCATGGGAAACAGGATGAAGGCAAAGATAGAGGGCATTGGGACTTACAAATTGATCTTGGACACTGGTTGTTATATATATCTTGCAGGATGTCTTTATGTATCTGAATGTGCTAGAAATCTTGTTTTCATTAGTAGATTGGACAATTTAGGTTTTATTATTAAGTTTGGACATGGTGAATTTTCATTGTAAAAACATAATATCTTTTATGGTAGTGGTACATTGTTTGATTCACTTTACAGGTTTAATCTAGATATTAAATTTTCTAAATCTTTGTTTTATGTTGAAGCTAATGTGGGCATCAAGCGTAGTACATCTAATGGAAATTCAGGTTTCTTATAGCATCAAAGATTAGGTCACATATCTAAGGATGTTAATGAGGTTGGTGAAAAATGATATCCTAACTCACTTGGATTTTAGTGACTTAGATGTGTGTATAAAATGCATTAAAGGAAAGCAAACTAAACACACTACAAAGAAAGCCGCCACAAGAAGCACTCAACTTCTTAAGTTAATTCACACCGACATTTGTGGTCCTTTTGACGTTCCTTCATGGAGCGGTGAAAAGTATTTCATCACTTTTATTGATGATTTCTCACGTTATGGATATATTTATCTATTGCATGAAAAGTCTCATTCTATAAATGCCTTAGAGGTATTTGTTGTAACACCCCGAATTTTCGGAACTCGGAGCATTACTGGTTAGGACCTCACAATGGGTCCCGACCTCAGTTTGACAACAATATTACTAGGATCTTGCAACAAGACACAAATAAGGAAAACCGAAATTCATAAAATAGTATTTTTAAGGTAATGAATGCAACGCGGTCTAGCAACCTAAAGTACTTAAAAGGGAAAAACAACAACTGTCTTAACAAAAGAAACAACAACAACCAACAACCCCAACCCTAAGGAGTACGGAGACCCGGCTGACCACTACTTCCGGATTACTCAGCTGCTGGTCTAACCTGCGGTAAATCTAAAAAAACACAACAACAGAAACCATTAGCTAGTTATCTAAACATTAAAAGAATAATAGTAGCACACACACACATAAAAGAATAAACATCCATCATGCTTTCAGACAAGTCCATTTATTATCTTTAATTAAGTTACTCATTCACGCTAATGATACTTATTTTGTGACACGAGGGATTCCCAAACCTCGCCTCCGCCCCCGTGTACCCATCAGGAGTGGATCCGATGCATCTCACCGTGTACCTGTATGGTCTGGGTATAGAGAACCTCCTAGTCTCTTGGCAGAGCTGGGCAGTGATGTCACGGCCCGTTATACATACACTTGGGCCTTAACACATAATAATAACGGTCGTCCTAACAAGTTATTATTATTATTATTATCACACACATTGCACACACACAACCACTATCACTCAACTAATATCCAGAAACTAACTAAGTAAGTCGCAAGGACTTACCAGAGTCAAAACACACTCTAACCAGCCTCAACACGTTCCGCACTCGTGGTAACTCCAACGTCTGTCAAATAAGGCATGTGAATCAAAATCACATCCAGATGTCCAACCTCATGCGAAGGAATTACGGAAAAAGCTCTCTTACGGTAAAAGACCATTTTACCCTTAGTGCCGAAAGTTCTCAAAGTCTATCATTTAGTTCTAATATTTTCTTTTAGAACCTATGTCCATAATCTAGTTCTCATTGAAAAGTTTGGTAAGGATTTAGTAAAGTTTTGTAAGAGTTATCCAACATTCTTAATTTATACCATAGTCGTTAAAGCCTGATTTTGGGTTCATAAACGCCGCTTGGATAAGGTTATAAAAATTCCAAAATAAAAACTTAGATCCTCTATGATATGCATACTAAATATAGGGGTAAATATCTCTCACAAAGTACTTACTCATAGCTCTCCCAAAAATTCTCCAAAGTTGTATAAAAGCTGAAATTGCCCATACTTAGTTTATTTTCCCCTGTTGTAAAAACAGCTCATCTGCCCTACTTTGAGTCCTTATAAGTTCTAATCCGACCGTTAACTTTCTCCCAAATTTTAATACAGTAAACTTCGTATTTCTATCTACAATATATCAAAAATTCAACGGTGGATGTTCGATCTAAGCTATCCAAATACAGGTTCAAAGTTAGCCATTTCAGCCCCAAAACTGAGATTTTTCCTAGGATGATTAAGGTCCTAGGTTCGATTCTCTCTGTCAGCAGCCTCTCACATTTAGCATGATCTGAACGTCCCAAGTGCTAAACTCTCTCTACTGAATCTTTAGTCCTTCAAGATCCAACCTACACTACTCTCTTCACTTACATTTGTTCAGCACACTCTACTCTACACAACCCTCATTCAGCACTCAAGAAAAAAAAAAAAAGGTAAACTCTCCTATACAGTACAAGATGCTAAGGATAGAGTGCTGCCTACTCACCCACAGCACAAGAGGTCACAGTTCACGGACGTTCGACAAGGAGGAAGACCCGGCGTTGGCTTCTGAGTAGTTGCAGGATCAGCTTTCGTTTGTCACGGCTGGCTGCACGGGAGCAAGGGAGGGGTTACGGTTTTGAACCCATGAATGAAGGTTAACAGCAGGTCGTAACTTACCGGAGGTGCTGTTGGCAGCAGGTTGAGCAAGACGTCCCACTCCGGTCTTGTTCCCGATGGAGGAGTGCAGCAGCTTGGAGCGTAGAGGTGCTGGTCCATTGTCGCGAGCAGAGAGAAAAAAGAGGTGTGGTCCTGGGCGGTTGTGGCCTGCAGCAAGATGGACGCGTGATCCCCTAGGTTCCCGGTGAAGGCGGAGTGGCGTCCCCAGCTACGTCTCCGACGAGATGGTCGTGGCGGCTGTGCAAGACATGGTGGCGATGGTGTCGGTTTTGCTGTTGTTGTTCGTACAGAGAGGGAGAAGCAGGAAGCAAGAAGCGGCACAGTTGAAGGAACGAAAAAAAGGTTACGTGTTTAGGGAGTGATTAGGGTTTAGGGTTAGATTAGGAGGTCTTGGGCCGGCTGAAGTCATGGGCCCGTAAATTGGGCCGGTTCAGTTCATTTATTTACTATGGCATGATAGCTAAAATATTATTCGTACGGAACCGCTCCTCGGTTTTTATTTTTCAAAGCACGGAATTACGTTCCGTATTATATAAGTTTATATTTCAAATTAAAAGGTACGTAAATTATTTCCGGTTACATCATTTATCATTTTATGTGAATTAAGGTCACATAAAATGATAGAAAAAAACTCGTTTTATTTTATTTTATTTTATGTATTTATTCATTTAAGATCGACGGATCGGAATCCGGTTAAAATCAGCATCATACGGAGTTTAAAATTTTCGGTTATCACATCAGTGCCTCCTTAAAAGAAGTTTCGTCCTGAAACTTAGGATAATATCCCCAATCACCTGTTTCTCTACCATGCAACTACTCAATCATCATAATCAGACATGTATCACATAAAACATAATCACTCAATCAAATAAAAACATGCATGGTCAAACAACACAACATCCAAGTACTAACTCGTCGATACAGGAGTAACATCCAACCCTGCAAAGAACTCGGAAAAGTTACGCCTAATACTCTCCTCGGTCTCCCAAGTGGCCTCATTAGCTCCTCGTCTAGACCACTGGATCCTCAACATAGGTATCTCCTTGGGCCGCAGACGTCTGATACTGCGCTCCAGGACAGTTACTGGGTACTCTACAAATGTATGATCGGGCTCAACTGTCCGATTCTTAGAGTTGATGACGTGACTCTTATCCGGTGAGTACTCTCTCACTAAGACATGGGGAACGGTGGGCGTACAACCTCTAGTATGGGTAATAATGTCAATCAAACTCAATCAGTTTATATAAATCAATGGTTCCCTTTCTAAACTCACCTCTAAATCTTTTGGCGACTACTAAAATAACAATAAAACTTCCTTCCTTCTATTGAATCCATTTGCTCCCGACTTTTCGGAAGATCTCGCCTATAAATTCTGAATCAAAGATCCGAGACATCTCCCGACACTTTAATAGGTGGTTAATGCTCTTTGTAAGACCACTCACTTGGTCTTTTCTCCCTAATACGACTCAATTGGACAGTTTCTCAAATAATACCTCATCACCTATTTCTTGTCAAGCTTCCAAATTTATATAACTCAAACAAACCACACACCCAAGTGGACATTTTCATACAGACTCTAATTCCTTAACTTGAAATCATAGTTCACCTAACATTGATTTTCTTCATCTGTGGGTTATGGGTGTACCACGCTTCTGGTGTAACACCCATTAGTCACAATGGCGTCTTTCTGAGGGTCGACATGATTTACTCACTCCCGCATATATTTCCCTTCTAATACTAGCAAGATCCTCTTCAAACTGGCCCTTACTCTCTTACTCAACCGTAGTCTGTTCTTAACCAACTAGTAAGTAACCTCTAACTCGCTTTCTCTTCATATTCTTAGATCACCCCAGAAGGTTGTCGTTGCCTACTTGGGGAATCCTCTAAGGCATCGGTTAAGTTACCTCTTAAATCCGCAGTCACTAAAGTCTCTTCTTAACGATACCTACTCGTCAGTACCAGCCATCACTTACACGTCCTCAGTTGATGTCGGTCAGTCTATAATTGACTTATCTCCATATCCCGGACTTACTCTTCTCATACCTATAATGGCGTTAAATTCTTTGTGAGCATCATCTGTTCGCTTAATCCTTTCATGCTTCGCTAATTCGTTTTATCTTCCACACTTCTGTTTCCTTAGACTAACTCTACTTCTCGAGCCCAATTGGGTCATTCATCTTGACATAAATAGTCCTCCCAAGTCTTCAACGATATCAGGCGAGTATCTCGGTAGTTCTGATGACTTTAGTTATCATCCCCTTGCAGTTCCTCTTGAATGGACCGTCGGTGTTGATGACTTAGGTCCTGTGATAATTGGGGTTACCTTGAACTTTCGACTTCACCAAGGCCGTTCTCATTTATACTTTCCTTCGCTGGCGTTACCGGCAATATTGCCGTCGTGAAACTCCGTTGTTTCCGCTATAGGGCTTCAACTCTTTGATACCGGTATTGTAATTTCTTTCGAATTCTTATATCTTTGAGGATGTCAGAACCTCTCCACACTTGTAAAGTCTACATTTTTCTTCTACACTCCATTGTAGTTATCTCTTCCATGCACCTTAGACCCTCATATCCGGGTCGACATTTTATCTCCTTTGGTCTCTCAAGCTTGTCTTGTGAACTCTTCTACTAGGTGACTCGTCTTATAACAATTTCCTCCCCTGAATCGGTTTCAACTTTTAGTAGATCGTTATTGCCCATTTCCTGTTGGAACCTTAGTTACGTAATACTCTTGCATAGATTCCACAAAGGCATCCTCATCTCAACACTTTATTCCAATTTAGCAAGACTTGCCTTTTGATACATGATTTTCCTTCTTACTGGTTAAGTTATTATCTTGGTTTACGCCTTATCCATCCCAGCGTTATCAGTCCGATATGTATGACTTTTATTAAATACCTATCGGTACCATTTGCATAAGAAACCTCAGTTGTTTATGATTTCCTCAAAATCAAAGTTCTTGACTCGCATTTATTATGTTGTCCTTATGCTCGTGTCGCTTGACCTTCTTTAAATCTTTACCCCCCGCAGTAGGATAGTTACCCCTTTGAGTTTTCTCGTACTCGCTTTACGAACCACGTTGGTTGGTTTTTATTACTTTATCAACTCTTATGTCATCAGTCGAGCTTAAATTTTCATCGAAGTACCACCATTTCTCATTACTCTTTTATAGACACATTTCGGTAATTATCTTATTTGGGTAACACCGGATCTATTTAGCAACCTTTATTCATTCAACTTTACTCCTTCTCATGTCTATACTAGCCAACGTGCAGATTCCATCTTCAATCACCTCACAACTCGATGAGACATATTACCAAGACACTAAGGTCATAATCTCTATGTTGTTGCGTCTCTATAACTGTAGTTATTCTGTGTGACATCTTTAGTCAAAAAGGCTTCCTCTGTAAACCTCGGGAGAGCACCATCAGTCTCATATGTGTGGCATGTTAAGCACCTTCGGTCTTGATTGACATTGGTCATAATTAAAATCATCTGCTTCTTCTTACTCCTCTAGTTCTCCTTATGCAATCCATTAGTACTACTGTGAACTGTACCTTTTTCTTAGCCCGAAGGTAAGAAACTGCTCACAACTATTTCCTTAATCTCTTTAAAGACCTATGGGGTCATTCCCGGCCGTCAAAATCTTCTCCTTAAATTCTTAATTAGAGATTTTGACTCGAACTCATTCCATGTTACTATTAAGGGTACTGGTACTTGTGTCGGTTTAACTTTACACTTGTCGTCGTTGATCTTTTGTAGAGATTCCCCATATGTCAGTAACATTCTTTAGTAAATCTGATGTTATTCTTCTTATTTACCAACCGGTCATCACTGGTCAACTCAGACGTGTGAGTTCTCCGTTATTACTACTTAGTCTGTAGTTGGTCTTCTACCATATCGTAGACTTACTTTCCTTCTATCTCTTTCGATGCGGATATACAAGGTGGAAACTTATCCCTTATAGGTTTTCCGTTTATACACATATCACTTTAT
The DNA here is from genome assembly GCA_033239125.1 of Fagopyrum homotropicum. Taxonomy (NCBI): domain Eukaryota; kingdom Viridiplantae; phylum Streptophyta; class Magnoliopsida; order Caryophyllales; family Polygonaceae; genus Fagopyrum; species Fagopyrum homotropicum. Next base: position 144,598,891 of record BSWB01000004.1, read on the forward strand.
CCGAGTCTAGTTGTATTATTCACTTGTCATCTATGGGTTTATCAAACCTTTCGGGATAGCTTATAAACCCATCTTCGCGGTTCCTTTTTCCTAAGTTGTCGTCTACCTGCAACTCTTTGTAGTGAACCACTAGTATGGTTAACTTAAGTCTCTTGGTGATTGAGTAGTTATTATGATCCCACAAGTCCATCATGATCATTCCCCCACGTGCTTCTTCTTCGGTGGATGTTGTTTTGTAACATTACCTTCATGGAAGTCTATTGTCTCAATTTCAGACTTCTACTATCTTCGATACTTGTGTCGTGCTTTCCTTCAACCTTCTCGTGTCTCTAAAGGAGTCAACCCATCTCCATGGTTATGAAATTTATAATTTTTTTGTCTTTTAAACTCGATCGTAAATCTCTGTCTTGGTACTCCTTTAATCTTTTACTTCTGGGTCAACACTCTATTTTCTCTGTACTCTCATGCTCATACTTGTCTATGGTAGCATCCACCTTGGTTGTAGTGTCCTTTAACCCGCCAAGTATAGTTGTACTATACTTTGTTTGAATGGTGTTTTGATGTTGTCCTCTTCAATCCGCGCTCTTATTAGTCCTTACATGCATCTTGAGTTTCACCTCTCGTCGTCATACCGCTAAAATCCTTGTACGATTTACTATTACTTCTATCTAAATTGCTTGATATTCTTCTCTCGCCCGATTGTCCTTGTTGTTCACATTCTCTAGTAATCCTCAACTCCTTAACCACTCGTTCTTCGGACAAATGTAGAACCCACCAGGGCGTCCGCCATAATGTAAGGTTCCAAACTGGGATATGAGTCCACTATCTTCTTACAGATACCCTTTAAGATCTCCAAACGTTTTATCATGAGGCGATGATCGCATCATGATAACTCAACTAAAGGATATTCCCTATCCTCTAGGGTAACAACATGCTACATATATATAGATATTTATATAACATACATAATTGTACACTACTATAAGTCTAAACTAAGCATACTAAGATCCGCGGTAGTAGTGGTGGTCAGCCGTACTTTTCTATGCCCAACCAGACTATGCATGCATTTCAAAACCAAAAGTCCTTTTTAAAACTCATATCCCTTTTCGGGTTCTGCTCAAGTACTTACTCGGTCCTTCACAAGATTTCAAGTGTCATTGTTGCCAACCTAGAGCTCTGATACCATGTTGTAACACCCCGAATTCTCGGAACTCGGAGCATTACTGGTTAGGACCTCACAATGGGTCCCGACCTCAGTTTGACAACAATATTACTAGGATCTTGCAACAAGACACAAATAAGGAAAACCGAAATTCATAAAATAGTATTTTTAAGGTAATGAATGCAACGCGGTCTAGCAGCCTAAAGTACTTAAAAGGGAAAAACAACAACTGTCTTAACAAAAGAAACAACAACAACCAACAACCCCAACCCTAAGGAGTACGGAGACCCGGCTGACCACTACTTCCGGATTACTCAGCTGCTGGTCTAACATGCGGTAAATCTAAAAAAACACAACAACAGAAACCATTAGCTAGTTATCTAAACATTAAAAGAATAATAGTAGCACACACACACATAAAAGAATAAACACCCATCATGCTTTCAGACAAGTCCATTTATTATCTTTAGTTAAGTTACTCATTCACGCTAATGATACTTATTTTGTGACACGAGGGATTCTCAAACCTCGCCTCCGCCCCCGTGTACCCATCAGGAGTGGATCCGATGCATCTCACCGTGTACCTGTATGGTCTGGGTATAGAGAACCTCCTAGTCTTCTGGCAGAGCTGGGCAGTGATGTCACGGCCCGTTATACATACACTTGGGCCTTAACACATAATAATAACGGTCGTCCTAACAAGTTATTATTATTATTATCACACACATTGCACACACACAACCACTATCACTCAACTAATATCCAGAAACTAACTAAGTAAGTCGCAAGGACTTACCTGAGTCAAAACACACTCTAACCAGCCTCAACACGTTCCGCACTCGTGGTAACTCCAACGTCTGTCAAATAAGGCATGTGAATCAAAATCACATCCAGATGTCCAACCTCATGCGAAGGAATTACGGAAAAAGTTCTCTTACGGTAAAAGACCATTTTACCCTTAGTGCCGAAAGTTCTCAAAGTCTATCATTTAGTTCTAATATTTTCTTTTAGAACCTATGTCCATAATCTAGTTCTCATTGAAAAGTTTTGTAAGGATTTAGTAAAGTTTTGTAAGAGTTATCCAACATTCTTAATTTATACCATAGTCGTTAAAGCCTGATTTTGGGTTCATAAACGCCGCTTGGATAAGGTTATAAAAATTCCAAAATAAAAACTTAGATCCTCTATGATATGCATACTAAATATAGGGGTAAATATCTCTCACAAAATACTTACTCATAGCTCTCCCAAAAATTCTCCAAAGTTGTATAAAAGCTGAAATTTCCCATACTTCGTTTATTTTCCCCTGCTGTAAAAACAGCTCATCTGCCCTACTTTGAGTCCTTATAAGTTCTAATCCGACCGTTAACTTTCTCCCAAATTTTAATACAGTAAACTTCGTATTTCTATCTACAATATATCAAAAATTCAACGGTGGATGTTCGATCTAAGCTATCCAAATACAGGTTCAAAGTTAGCCATTTCAGCCCCAAAACTGAGATTTTTCCTAGGATGATTAAGGTCCTAGGTTCGATTCTCTCTGTCAGCAGCCTCTCACATTTAGCATGATCTGAACGTCCCAAGTGCTAAACTCTCTCTACTGAATCTTTAGTCCTTCAAGATCCAACCTACACTACTCTCTTCACTTACATTTGTTCAGCACACTCTACTCTACACAACCCTCATTCAGCACTCAAGAAAAAAAAAAAGTTAAACTCTCCTATACAGTACAAGATGCTAAGGATAGAGTGCTGCCTACTCACCCACAGCACAAGAGGTCACAGTTCACGGACGTTCGACAAGGAGGAAGACCCGGCGTTGGCTTCTGAGTAGTTGCAGGATCAACTTTCGTTTGTCACGGCTGGCTGCACGGGAGCAAGGGAGGGGTTACGGTTTTGAACCCATGAATGAAGGTTGACAGCAGGTCGTAACTTACCGGAGGTGCTGTTGGCAGCAGGTTGAGCAAGACGTCCCACTCCGGTCTTGTTCCCGATGGAGGAGTGCAGCAGCTTGGAGCGTAGAGGTGCTGGTCCATTGTCGCGAGCAGAGAGAAAAAAGAGGTGTGGTCCTAGGCGGTTGTGGCCTGCAGCAAGATGGATGCGTGATCCCCTAGGTTCCCGGTGAAGGCGGAGTGGCGTCCCCAGCTACGTCTCCGGCGAGATGGTCGTGGCGGCTGAGCAAGACATGGTGGCGATGGTGTCGGTTTTGCTGCTGTTGTTCGTACAGAGAGGGAGAAGCAGGAAGCAAGAAGCGGCACAGTTGAAGGAACGAAAAAAAAGGTTACGTGTTTAGGGAGTGATTAGGGTTTAGGGTTAGATTAGGAGGTCTTGGGCCGGCTGAAGTCATGGGCCCGTAAATTGGGCCGGTTCAGTTCATTTATTTACTATGGGATGATAGCTAAAATATTATTCGTACGGAACCGCTCCTCGGTTTTTATTTTTCAAAGCACGGAATTACGTTCCGTATTATATAAGTTTATATTTCAAATTAAAAGGTACGTAAATTATTTCCGGTTACATCATTTATCATTTTATGTGAATTAAGGTCACATAAAATGATAGAAAAAAACTCGTTTTATTTTATTTTATGTTACTGAGGTGGAAAGACAATTAGATAGAAAAATAAAAGTTGTGAGATCTGATAGAGGTGGAAAATTTTATGGAAAATATAATGAAAATGGACAATGTTCAGGTCCATTTGCAAAGTTCCTTGAAAATAGAGGCATTTGTGCACAATATACAATACCCGTTACACCTCAGCAAAATGGTGTAGCTGAGGCGGAACCGTACATTAATTAATATGGTTAGGAGCATGTTAAATAATTGCTCTTTGCCCTTATCATTGTGGATACACGCATTAAAGACTGCAACATATTTATTGAACCGGGTTCCTAGTAAGGCGGTTTTTAAGACCCCTTGTGAACTGTGGACGGGAAGGAAACCTAGTTTGAGATATCTCCGTGTTTAGGGTTGTCCTGTAGAAGTGAGGGTGTATAATCCACATGAAAAGAAGCTTGATCCAAGGACAGTTAGTGGATTCTTCATTGGCTATCTTGATAAGTCAAAGGGGTATAAATTTTATTGCCTAACCATAGTACGAGAATCATAGAAACTGACAATGCTAGGTTCATTGAGAATGGTCAAACTAGTGGGAGTGGTGATCCACAAAAAGTGGACATTCAAGAAATTCAGGTTGAAGATCTTTCACCTGTGGTTTCTTCTGAGGTTGTTATACCAATTGTCATATCATAGTTACATGACAACTTGGAACAACAAAATGATGTCCAAAATCCATTAGTTGAAAATGAAATAAATGAACCGGTCATAGTACAAGAAGAGACAAATGAACCACATGAATCATTAAGGCGGTTTATAAGAGAAAGAAGATATGTCATTCCAGATGATTATGTGGTTTATTCTCTTGAAAATGAATGTGACTTAAGCATTGATGAAGATCCAGTTTCATTTAAGAAAGCCATGGAAAGTGACAATTCTGAAAATTGGTTAATTGTCATGAAAGAAGAAATGAAATCGATGAGTGACAACCAAGTATGGGATTTAGTTGAGTTGCTTGAGGGTTCCAAGACAGTTGGGTCCAAGTGGGTCTTTAAGACCAAACGGGACTCCAAGGGCAACATTGAAAGGTATAAGGCTGGATTGGTTGCTAAAGGATACACTAAAAAAGATGGCATTGACTACACAAAGACTTTCGCTCCGGTATCAAAGAAAGACTTTGAGAATTGTTTTGGCTTTGGTGGCTCATTATGACCTGAGCTTCACCAAATGGATGTAAAGACCGCTTTTCTAAATGAAGATTTAAAGGAGGAAGTATATATGGACCAACCTGAAGGGTTCTTGATCACAAACAAAGAAAATATGGTGTGTAAGTTGAGAAAATCAATATATGGATTGAAACAAGCTTCCCGGCAATGGTATCTTAAGTTTAATGATATCATCATGTCTTATGGTTTTGTAGAGATCACCGTTGATCGGTGTATCTACATAAAGGTCAGTGGGAATAAATTTGCTATTTTAGTCCTATATGTTGATGATATCTTGCTTGTTGCAAATAACATAGGAATGTTACATGATAAAGAAATATCTCTCTAAGCACTTTAAAATGAAAGTTATGGGTGAGGCATCATATGTGATTGGAATAGAAATATTTCGGGATAGATCATAAGGATTGTTAGGTTTGTCTCAAAAAGCTTATATCAATAAAGTCTTAGAGAAATATCGAATGGATAAATGCTCTGCAGTGATAGTTCCAATTCAGAAGGGAGATAAGTTTAGTATACTACAAGGTCCTAAAAATGAATTGGAACGAAAGGAAATGGAAAATATTCCTTACGCATCAGTGGTTGGGAGTTTGAATTATCTTCAAACATGTACTCGACCTGACATTAGCTTCGCTGTAGGCACGTTGGGTAGATATCAAAGTAATCCCGGAATGAGCCATTGGAAAGCTGCTAAAAAGGTTCTCAAGTACTTGCAAGGCACCAAAGAGCACATGCTTACATATAGGAGATCCGATCATCTTGAGGTCATTGGATATTCAGATTCAGATTTTTCCGGATGTGTGAATAGTAGGAAATCTATGTTCGGATATGTGTTCCTATTAGTGGGAGGAGTTGTTTCTTGGAGGTGGGGGAAGCAGTCTATCATTGCTACTTCTACTATGGAGGTTGAGTTTGTGGCATGCTTTGAGGTTACTAACCATGCATTGTGGATGTGGAATTTTATCTCGGGGCTTGAAATTGTTGATAGTATAGCTAGGCCGCTGAGAATTTATTGCGATAACTCTGCAGTCATGTTCTTTTCGAAGAACGACAAGTACTCTAAGGGTGCTAAGCACATGGAGTTAAAGTACTTGTCAGTTAAAGATGAAGTGAAGAAACATAGATTGTTTTTTGAGCATATTAGAACGGACATGATGGTTGCAGATCCGTTAACTAAAGGTTTACCACCTAAGGCGTTCAATGGCCATGTAGAACATATGGGTGTCATAGATAAGACCTTGCTATTATAATTATATTTCGCTCATCAAATTATAACACTTTGAATTCACTTATTGATATGTTTCTACTTTACAACACTTGTCATCATTATCGTATTTGTATACAATTATTGTTTTCTGATGACAAGTAATTTGAGACGTATAGTGTATCTCAAACTTAAAGCAATATTGAGTTTTGAATTGATTTGTGATACTTGGAAGGAATCACGTCGCTCAATGACGTGTGACCGCCATGACCCAATCAATTCTAATCCAATTATGGATTATTGATATTTTATGGACTTATATAAGTTTCCGCATTACAGATATTGAACCATTAAGTTGACACACATGTCAAGTGGGAGAATGTAAGAATATTTCTAAGATATATATTCTATATGGCAAATGTGTCTAGGTTAAATATATAGAGTTAAGTCCAAATTAGAGTTTGTAGTTTTAATATAAAGTCGAAACCGTAATGGATCGGTGTCGATTAAAAACGTTAAAATTACGGGATTAATTAATAATCCCTCCTTCCTTGCCCGATAATTAATGTATGTCCTTTCTCATTAAATTAACTAATTGTTATATATATATATAAATATATTGAACGGCGGTTACAATTACATTGTACGGTGAGAAGTTAAAAGCAGTTGGTTTTCTTTATACAAGAGTCATCAATTGCAACTGTAGAAAACAACTTCAAATAACAGTAACTAATGTCATTCATACACGGATAGATAGTGAAAAGTGATCAGAAAAGTGAGAGAGAATTAAATTAATCTCATCCATTAAAGATTAACGAAAGTGAAGGATTAAGAAAGGAGAAGACTACTCGCTTACGCTTACGATCGGTTCGGACTCGTTTGATTTGTGATGAAGACGCCCACGAATAAAGGTTAGTCATCGATTCATATACGAATATATCGGTTGATTCATGTATAAGTTGTAACACCCCGAATTCTCAGAACTCGGGACATTACTGGTTAGGACCTCACAATGGGTCCCGAGTTTAGTTTGACAACAATATTACTAGGATCTTGCAACAAGACACAAATAAGAAAAACCTAAATTCATAAAAATACATTTGTAAAAGGATGAATGCAACAAGTCTAACAGCCTATCGTACTTAAACAACGGAAAAGACTAACTGTCTTAACAAAAGGAAAAAGACAACAAAGCAACAACCCAAACCCCCACTCTAAGGAGTACGGAGACCCGGCTGACCACTACTTCCGGATCACTCAGCTGCTGTTCTAACCTGCGGTAGATCTAAAAACACGACAAAACAACCATTAGCTAGTTATCTAAACATTAGGAGAATAATAATAGCACACACACACATAAAAATAATAAACACTCATCATGCTTTCAAACAATCCATTTATTATCTTTATTTAAGTCATTCACTCTAATGATACTTATTTTGTGACACGAGGGATTCCCAAACCTCGCCTCCGCCCCCGTGTACCCATCAGGAGTGGATCCGATGCATCTCACCGTGTACCTGTATGGTCTGGGTATAGAGAACCTCCCAGTCTCCTGGCAGAGCTGGGCAGTGATGTCACGGCCCGTTATACATACACTTGGGCCTTAACACATAATAACAACGGTCGTCCTAACAAGTTGTTATTATAAACACGCAACACACACACACCACTATCGTCATCCAACTAGCATCCAGAAACCAGCTAAGTAAGTCGCAAGGACTTACCTGAGTCAAATACACTCTAACACTTCTCAAACAGTACGTACTCGTGGTAACTCAAACGCCTGTCAAATAAGGCATGTGTATCAAAATCACATCTCGATGTCCAACCTCATGCGAAGGAATTACGGAAAAGCTCTCTTACGGTAAAAGACCATTTTATCCTTAGTGCCGAAAATTCTCAAAGTTTATTCTTAAATTCTAATACTTTCTTTTAGAACTTGTTTCCATAATCTGGTTGTTCAAGGACAGTTCACTAGAGGTTATAAGGTTAAAACTCAAACACTCTTCAAAGAGAACAACATCGTCCCTTTCCCGGTTACACTACTCTTATACATATATGTATACGTATGTTATACGTTACTCTTACCCATCCATGTATATATATACTTATGTATGTATACACTCTACTTATTCATATATATACCCTTATTTTATTTTATTTTTTTTCCAACTAGTATCTATGTATACGTGTATATATATATATATATATATATATATATATATATATATATATATATATATATATATATATATATATATATATATATATATATATAACTCTTCCAACTCATACATTCATATACCGTGTACACTAGCCTGCAATGATCTCTTTATATATTCAAAAATATACTCATTTCTACCAATTCTTACTTTTGTATAACTTATACATCCATAGTTATATAAACTACACTGCTATTTATATAATTCTATTTATCACTCCCCTTTCCAACCTCTATGCAAATCTATTTAAGTATACAAAAGTACTTTGAAGTGGAGTACTCACCCATCGCAGTACCAACCGCAGCTCCCCCTTGAAGAACTTGGTCTACTCCGAGCGGAACCGTCTTCGAATCGAGTTTGATCCAATCGCGATGCCGACCGGAGGGGGTGCTACTCCAGTTGACGAGAGGGGGACGAGGTCGAAGATGTGCCACCGGTATTTCGTTCCTGAAGGGAGTCGGGGTCCAGTCCTGGTTCTGGCGGTGTCGTAGGTTGGAGGCGTATGGGTTGAAGTGGGTGTAGGCGGTTCGATTCCGGCGCCTACGAGTTGCTGGTTGTCGACAGGACCGGCGGGAGAAGTCCGGGTGATGTGGGGTTGCTGCCGGCTCACGATCGGTGTTGGTTCAGAGCTTCGTGAGTTGCTGCTGAGGTTTGATATTGACGCGGCAGTACGTCTCACAAGGGGGAGGTAAGGTACGTTTAGAAGAACGTTTAGTTTAGGGTTAAGGATTAGGTTAGAGTTAATTTTAATGAGTAAATGATTAGGTAGTGGGCCAATGGGCCGGCCGAAGGTCATTGGGCCAATTAGTTGGGCCTGCTCATCCATAAAACAATTAGCTGCAGGAATAAGGTTACTCGTACGGAATCGGAATTATTTACGGGTTACGTAAATTATCATTTTATGTGAATAAAGTCACATAAGATGATAGAAATTAATATCGTTTTAATTTTATCTAAAAAAAATTAGAGGTTGGCGGATCGGAATCCGATTTGATCTAGTATTTAAACAGAGTTTAAATTTCTCGGGTATTACATCAGTGCCCTCTTAAAATAAGTTTCGTCCCGAAACTTGGAATAATGTATCTAATCAAGCGACTTTCCTTGTATAACTTGGTGTCATATAATTTTATTATTTATTTATTTATTTATTTATTTATTTTTTATACCATGCAACTACCCAATCATCAGTAATTAGGCACACATCAAAGAACACAATCACTCAATCCAAGGTAAAAACATGAAAGGTCAAACAACACATCATCCGAGTACTAACTCGTCGGTATAGAAGTAGCATCTAACCCCGCAAAGAACTCTGGATAATTACGCCTAATACTCTCCTCTGTCTCCCAAGTGGCCTCATCGGCTCCTCGTCTAGACCACTGGATCCTCAACATCGGTATCTCCTTGGACCGTAGACGTCTAGTACTACGCTCCGGGACAGCTATTGGGTACTCCACAAAAGTATGATCTGGCTCAACTATCAAATCCTCATGGCTAATGACATGCCCCGGGTCTCGTATACATTCCTTTAATTGTTACACATGAGCACTGGGTGTACACCCTCTAGTATGGGTAAGAGTGTTAGTCGATTACTAACTTCCAAATCTTCCTGAAGATATTGCATGGTCACATTCCTTGATTTCCTTTCAGATACTCTTGACGACTTTCAAAAATGACTACATAACTGTATTCCTTTTATTAAATCCAATTGTTCCCGATTTATTGGAAGATCCCGACTATCGCATCTAATACAATGATCTGAGACATCTCCCGACACTTTACTAATTGTCTAATGCCCTTTGTAAGGCCACTCACTTGGTCTTGTCTCTCTAATGCGACTCAACTCCTACATCTTGTAAGACTTCAACTTGTTGAAACCCAAAGTCACACTCCCAGTGGAGGTTTCCCTAAAGATCTCAAATTCTTTAGCTCGAGGTCATAGATATAATATTATTGAGTTTCTTGATCTATGAGTTATGGGCCCACCACGCTTCCGCTGCGCTACCCAGATCAATCTGTTGCCGCCCATAACTCATAATGGTATCCTCCGTGAGTCAGGATGATCTACCAAACTTTCATCAATAATTTCCTTTCTAATAACGGCAAGGTTCTCTCAAACCGATCGTCATTCTAGGGATAATTTACTATGGTAAAGTGAAAGTTTGTACTCTGCACCGGGTGTCTTGGCTATCCAAACCTTGAGATAAACTGTCCTTATTTGTCGAAACTATTGTCTTCGACTCCCATTGGGTTTCCCAAATGGGTTTAGGAACTCCTCAGCAAAATAACTCACCGGTTACTGCTCCTTGGAGCGATTGGAGCGTTCGATCTTAGACTTTCCCGGAATTCCTTTAGGTCCCGCCAGACCTCTACGTACTACTCGTTAAGACTCCTCTATGTGGTTATTCTTCCACAATCCCGTTGAACTCTAACGTAGAGCACATCACGTTGGCCTAAGTCCTCACCTTAACCTATTTAAATCTTGACACGGCGTCTTCTATTTAGCTCCTAACTTCCGAGGTGCGTTAATAAGTCTACACCGATACAATAATAACAATTCATGATGGTCTCTCATGCTTGTCTTGTGAACTCTTCTACTAGGTGACTTGTCTTATCACAATTTCCTCCCCTGAATCGGTCTCAACTTTCAGTTGATCATTACTGCCCATTTCATGTTGGAACCTCAGTTACGTTGTACTCTTGCCTAGATTCTACAAAGGCATCCTCATCTCAACACTTTATTCCAATTTAGCAAGACCCGCCTTTTGATACATGATTTTCCTTCTTACTGGTTAAGTTATTCTTTTGGTCTACACTTTATCCCTTCTAGCGTTATCGGTCCGTTGGTATGATTGTTATTAAACATCCAATGGTACCATTTGTATACAACACATTAGGTGCATATGATTTTCCCACCAATCAAATTTCTTGCATCGCATTTATTATGTCTTCCTTATACTCATGTCGCTTTACCTTCTTTGATATTTACAACCCGTAAGATAGTTAAATCCCTTTGAGTTTTCTCATACACACTTTACAACTGCGTTGGTTGGTCTTATTACTTTCAGCAACTCTTAGGTCATCAGTCCAGCTGAATTTTCCATGGAGTATCTCCATTTCTCCCTTAAATAACAGTCTTTAGTCCTTTCGGTAACCATCTTATTGGTGTGGTACCGGATCCATATAACCACCTTTAGTCTTTCACTTTTACTCCTTCTCATGTCTGTTTTAGTCGACCTGTAGATTCTATCTGCAATCACCTCACAACTCGACCACACATTTCACCAAGGCTTTACATCATACTCCTTATGTTTGTGCCGCCTCGGAATTTCCAATTATTCTGTGTCACATCTTTAATCCCAAGGGTTTTCCCTGTCAATCTAGACAGTCTGACCCTACTTTTTCTCGAAGGAGTACCATCCGTCTTACTTGTGTGGAAAGCTAAGACATAGGACATGTTTCCAATCATCCGCTTCCTCTTAGTCTTCTAGTTCTTCTTACAGGGATCCCTTCATTCTAACTCTGATATGTATCTTTCGTAGTCAGTAGTAAGTAACTACTCCCAACAATTTCCTTTACACCATTACTATTATCAAGGGTCATTACCGACCGTCAAGAGCTGCTCTCAAATTTTCTTTATTAGAGTTATCATATTGGACTCATTTAACGTTACCATCCAGGCTACTAGTACTTATATTGATTTAACTTCACCATTTTCGTCGTTGATCTCCAAAAGAAATTCCCTAGATGTCGATAAAATTCCTTTATAACCTTGTGGTTATTCTTCTTATCGGTTAACTAACCATCACTAGTTAACCTGCGCATGTAAATTTTTAAGTTGTCCAAGTAGGATGTAGTTGACCTTCTACAACATCATAGACTTACTTTTCTTCCATCTCTTTTGAGGCTTGATATACTTGGTGAAATATATCTTCTCCAGTCTCCTTATTTATTCTTCTTTAGCTCCTCCTACAATCTACACTTTTGTAAGATCGTTATACTCTTACGAGTCCAATTGTATCATTCTTCTTCCATCAACAGACTTTTCAATCTTTCTAGGGTAGCTTGTAGGTACATCTCCGTGATTCTTTTACCTAAGTTATCGTCTATTTGCGGTTCTCCATTATGAACTTGTAGTGCTGTTAGTTTAAATTCCTTTTGAATGAGAAGTTATTGGGGTCCCTCGAGTTCACCAATACTCTTCTCACACTCTCTTCTTCCTTGGGTGTTGCTTGTAATGCTGCCTTTACAGAAGCTGGTTATTGTTGTATCACGGTCTATGTCAAAATTCTCCTGTGTTCTACGAGATCACTCCACTTCCACGTTGGTGAAACCCACCTTTCCCTTTCTGGCAACGCGTAAGTTTCCAAGTTACAGCTCTTTGATTCTTTCTATTTGGATGGATAATGTATCTCGTGTTGACTTCCATACTTTTGACTGTCTCGGTTATCAATCTGGATTGTGGTGACAATTAGCTTGTTGAGAGTGATCATATTTCGCCTTGCTTTTGGCATCAACTTTCACTTCCTAGTCTGTCAGTGAGTTTAAATTTTATGTCTCTTTTCTTGATCGCTACTATATCTCCCTTTTGGCTTTCATGTCTATGGCAGTTTTCGACGTCATCCTCTGTGTTTGTGAAGTCACTTTACACAACTTGGAAGGGCCTCTCCGTTGTCGTTCTCCAATTCCCTAGTTGGCGAGCATCTCTTGCTTCTCCGGAACTACTCTCTTTAATATCCGTCATTTGATCCCGTTGAGTTGATTCGGGATTCTCTTCTTGTCATCTTAATTGGTGTTGTCTTTGAGTCTTCACTTTTCCGTCTCGACGTTCCTCAACAAGTTCGAAGGAGTTGTCCGACGTTCGTCTACCCTAATGCACATAAGATGTGCATACTAATCCTCACGTTGACACCCTTCAAAATCTACTTAGATGTATCCAAGGGGTGAGAAACTCATTATGTTATCTCCGTTAAGGACATAACATAACTACAATTCTGCAAATCTTCGGCATATACCTATCTATATAACATATCTTTATAAACAAGCTAAAAGTCCAACTACAGTAAAACCTAAAGTCCATACTAAGCATACTGAGATCCGCGGTAGTAGTGGTGGTCAGCCGTACTTTTCTATTCCCAACCAGACTATGCATGCATTTAAAAACCAAAATTCTCTTTTTAAAACTCAGACCCCTTTTCGGGTTCTGCTTAAAACTTATTCGGTCTTTCAGAAGATTTCAAGTGCCATTGTTGCCAACCTAGAGCTCTGATACCATGTTGTAACACCCCGAATTCTCAGAACTCGGGACATTACTGGTTAGGACCTCACAATGGGTCCCGAGTTTAGTTTGACAACAATATTACTAGGATCTTGCAACAAGACACAAATAAGAAAAACCTAAATTCATAAAAATACATTTGTAAAAGGATGAATGCAACAAGTCTAACAGCCTATCGTACTTAAACAACGGAAAAGACTAACTGTCTTAACAAAAGGAAAAAGACAACAAAGCAACAACCCAAACCCCCACTCTAAGGAGTACGGAGACCCGGCTGACCACTACTTCCGGATCACTCAGCTGCTGTTCTAACCTGCGGTAGATCTAAAAACACGACAAAACAACCATTAGCTAGTTATCTAAACATTAGGAGAATAATAATAGCACACACACACATAAAAATAATAAACACTCATCATGCTTTCAAACAATCCATTTATTATCTTTATTTAAGTCATTCACTCTAATGATACTTATTTTGTGACACGAGGGATTCCCAAACCTCGCCTCCGCCCCCGTGTACCCATCAGGAGTGGATCCGATGCATCTCACCGTGTACCTGTATGGTCTGGGTATAGAGAACCTCCCAGTCTCCTGGCAGAGCTGGGCAGTGATGTCACGGCCCGTTATACATACACTTGGGCCTTAACACATAATAACAACGGTCGTCCTAACAAGTTGTTATTATAAACACGCAACACACACACACCACTATCGTCATCCAACTAGCATCCAGAAACCAGCTAAGTAAGTCGCAAGGACTTACCTGAGTCAAATACACTCTAACACTTCTCAAACAGTACGTACTCGTGGTAACTCAAACGCCTGTCAAATAAGGCATGTGTATCAAAATCACATCTCGATGTCCAACCTCATGCGAAGGAATTACGGAAAAGCTCTCTTACGGTAAAAGACCATTTTATCCTTAGTGCCGAAAATTCTCAAAGTTTATTCTTAAATTCTAATACTTTCTTTTAGAACTTGTTTCCATAATCTGGTTGTTCAAGGACAGTTCACTAGAGGTTATAAGGTTAAAACTCAAACACTCTTCAAAGAGAACAACATCGTCCCTTTCCCGGTTACACTACTCTTATACATATATGTATACGTATGTTATACGTTACTCTTACCCATCCATGTATATATATACTTATGTATGTATACACTCTACTTATTCATATATATACCCTTATTTTATTTTATTTTTTTTCCAACTAGTATCTATGTATACGTGTATATATATATATATATATATATATATATATATATATATATATATATATATATATAACTCTTCCAACTCATACATTCATATACCGTGTACACTAGCCTGCAATGATCTCTTTATATATTCAAAAATATACTCATTTCTACCAATTCTTACTTTTGTATAACTTATACATCCATAGTTATATAAACTACACTGCTATTTATATAATTCTATTTATCACTCCCCTTTCCAACCTCTATGCAAATCTATTTAAGTATACAAAAGTACTTTGAAGTGGAGTACTCACCCATCGCAGTACCAACCGCAGCTCCCCCTTGAAGAACTTGGTCTACTCCGAGCGGAACCGTCTTCGAATCGAGTTTGATCCAATCGCGATGCCGACCGGAGGGGGTGCTACTCCAGTTGACGAGAGGGGGACGAGGTCGAAGATGTGCCACCGGTATTTCGTTCCTGAAGGGAGTCGGGGTCCAGTCCTGGTTCTGGCGGTGTCGTAGGTTGGAGGCGTATGGGTTGAAGTGGGTGTAGGCGGTTCGATTCCGGCGCCTACGAGTTGCTGGTTGTCGACAGGACCGGCGGGAGAAGTCCGGGTGATGTGGGGTTGCTGCCGGCTCACGATCGGTGTTGGTTCAGAGCTTCGTGAGTTGCTGCTGAGGTTTGATATTGACGCGGCAGTACGTCTCACAAGGGGGAGGTAAGGTACGTTTAGAAGAACGTTTAGTTTAGGGTTAAGGATTAGGTTAGAGTTAATTTTAATGAGTAAATGATTAGGTAGTGGGCCAATGGGCCGGCCGAAGGTCATTGGGCCAATTAGTTGGGCCTGCTCATCCATAAAACAATTAGCTGCAGGAATAAGGTTACTCGTACGGAATCGGAATTATTTACGGGTTACGTAAATTATCATTTTATGTGAATAAAGTCACATAAGATGATAGAAATTAATATCGTTTTAATTTTATCTAAAAAAAATTAGAGGTTGGCGGATCGGAATCCGATTTGATCTAGTATTTAAACAGAGTTTAAATTTCTCGGGTATTACATCAGTGCCCTCTTAAAATAAGTTTCGTCCCGAAACTTGGAATAATGTATCTAATCAAGCGACTTTCCTTGTATAACTTGGTGTCATATAATTTTATTATTTATTTATTTATTTATTTATTTATTTTTTATACCATGCAACTACCCAATCATCAGTAATTAGGCACACATCAAAGAACACAATCACTCAATCCAAGGTAAAAACATGAAAGGTCAAACAACACATCATCCGAGTACTAACTCGTCGGTATAGAAGTAGCATCTAACCCCGCAAAGAACTCTGGATAATTACGCCTAATACTCTCCTCTGTCTCCCAAGTGGCCTCATCGGCTCCTCGTCTAGACCACTGGATCCTCAACATCGGTATCTCCTTGGACCGTAGACGTCTAGTACTACGCTCCGGGACAGCTATTGGGTACTCCACAAAAGTATGATCTGGCTCAACTATCAAATCCTCATGGCTAATGACATGCCCCGGGTCTCGTATACATTCCTTTAATTGTTACACATGAGCACTGGGTGTACACCCTCTAGTATGGGTAAGAGTGTTAGTCGATTACTAACTTCCAAATCTTCCTGAAGATATTGCATGGTCACATTCCTTGATTTCCTTTCAGATACTCTTGACGACTTTCAAAAATGACTACATAACTGTATTCCTTTTATTAAATCCAATTGTTCCCGATTTATTGGAAGATCCCGACTATCGCATCTAATACAATGATCTGAGACATCTCCCGACACTTTACTAATTGTCTAATGCCCTTTGTAAGGCCACTCACTTGGTCTTGTCTCTCTAATGCGACTCAACTCCTACATCTTGTAAGACTTCAACTTGTTGAAACCCAAAGTCACACTCCCAGTGGAGGTTTCCCTAAAGATCTCAAATTCTTTAGCTCGAGGTCATAGATATAATATTATTGAGTTTCTTGATCTATGAGTTATGGGCCCACCACGCTTCCGCTGCGCTACCCAGATCAATCTGTTGCCGCCCATAACTCATAATGGTATCCTCCGTGAGTCAGGATGATCTACCAAACTTTCATCAATAATTTCCTTTCTAATAACGGCAAGGTTCTCTCAAACCGATCGTCATTCTAGGGATAATTTACTATGGTAAAGTGAAAGTTTGTACTCTGCACCGGGTGTCTTGGCTATCCAAACCTTGAGATAAACTGTCCTTATTTGTCGAAACTATTGTCTTCGACTCCCATTGGGTTTCCCAAATGGGTTTAGGAACTCCTCAGCAAAATAACTCACCGGTTACTGCTCCTTGGAGCGATTGGAGCGTTCGATCTTAGACTTTCCCGGAATTCCTTTAGGTCCCGCCAGACCTCTACGTACTACTCGTTAAGACTCCTCTATGTGGTTATTCTTCCACAATCCCGTTGAACTCTAACGTAGAGCACATCACGTTGGCCTAAGTCCTCACCTTAACCTATTTAAATCTTGACACGGCGTCTTCTATTTAGCTCCTAACTTCCGAGGTGCGTTAATAAGTCTACACCGATACAATAATAACAATTCATGATGGTCTCTCATGCTTGTCTTGTGAACTCTTCTACTAGGTGACTTGTCTTATCACAATTTCCTCCCCTGAATCGGTCTCAACTTTCAGTTGATCATTACTGCCCATTTCATGTTGGAACCTCAGTTACGTTGTACTCTTGCCTAGATTCTACAAAGGCATCCTCATCTCAACACTTTATTCCAATTTAGCAAGACCCGCCTTTTGATACATGATTTTCCTTCTTACTGGTTAAGTTATTCTTTTGGTCTACACTTTATCCCTTCTAGCGTTATCGGTCCGTTGGTATGATTGTTATTAAACATCCAATGGTACCATTTGTATACAACACATTAGGTGCATATGATTTTCCCACCAATCAAATTTCTTGCATCGCATTTATTATGTCTTCCTTATACTCATGTCGCTTTACCTTCTTTGATATTTACAACCCGTAAGATAGTTAAATCCCTTTGAGTTTTCTCATACACACTTTACAACTGCGTTGGTTGGTCTTATTACTTTCAGCAACTCTTAGGTCATCAGTCCAGCTGAATTTTCCATGGAGTATCTCCATTTCTCCCTTAAATAACAGTCTTTAGTCCTTTCGGTAACCATCTTATTGGTGTGGTACCGGATCCATATAACCACCTTTAGTCTTTCACTTTTACTCCTTCTCATGTCTGTTTTAGTCGACCTGTAGATTCTATCTGCAATCACCTCACAACTCGACCACACATTTCACCAAGGCTTTACATCATACTCCTTATGTTTGTGCCGCCTCGGAATTTCCAATTATTCTGTGTCACATCTTTAATCCCAAGGGTTTTCCCTGTCAATCTAGACAGTCTGACCCTACTTTTTCTCGAAGGAGTACCATCCGTCTTACTTGTGTGGAAAGCTAAGACATAGGACATGTTTCCAATCATCCGCTTCCTCTTAGTCTTCTAGTTCTTCTTACAGGGATCCCTTCATTCTAACTCTGATATGTATCTTTCGTAGTCAGTAGTAAGTAACTACTCCCAACAATTTCCTTTACACCATTACTATTATCAAGGGTCATTACCGACCGTCAAGAGCTGCTCTCAAATTTTCTTTATTAGAGTTATCATATTGGACTCATTTAACGTTACCATCCAGGCTACTAGTACTTATATTGATTTAACTTCACCATTTTCGTCGTTGATCTCCAAAAGAAATTCCCTAGATGTCGATAAAATTCCTTTATAACCTTGTGGTTATTCTTCTTATCGGTTAACTAACCATCACTAGTTAACCTGCGCATGTAAATTTTTAAGTTGTCCAAGTAGGATGTAGTTGACCTTCTACAACATCATAGACTTACTTTTCTTCCATCTCTTTTGAGGCTTGATATACTTGGTGAAATATATCTTCTCCAGTCTCCTTATTTATTCTTCTTTAGCTCCTCCTACAATCTACACTTTTGTAAGATCGTTATACTCTTACGAGTCCAATTGTATCATTCTTCTTCCATCAACAGACTTTTCAATCTTTCTAGGGTAGCTTGTAGGTACATCTCCGTGATTCTTTTACCTAAGTTATCGTCTATTTGCGGTTCTCCATTATGAACTTGTAGTGCTGTTAGTTTAAATTCCTTTTGAATGAGAAGTTATTGGGGTCCCTCGAGTTCACCAATACTCTTCTCACACTCTCTTCTTCCTTGGGTGTTGCTTGTAATGCTGCCTTTACAGAAGCTGGTTATTGTTGTATCACGGTCTATGTCAAAATTCTCCTGTGTTCTACGAGATCACTCCACTTCCACGTTGGTGAAACCCACCTTTCCCTTTCTGGCAACGCGTAAGTTTCCAAGTTACAGCTCTTTGATTCTTTCTATTTGGATGGATAATGTATCTCGTGTTGACTTCCATACTTTTGACTGTCTCGGTTATCAATCTGGATTGTGGTGACAATTAGCTTGTTGAGAGTGATCATATTTCGCCTTGCTTTTGGCATCAACTTTCACTTCCTAGTCTGTCAGTGAGTTTAAATTTTATGTCTCTTTTCTTGATCGCTACTATATCTCCCTTTTGGCTTTCATGTCTATGGCAGTTTTCGACGTCATCCTCTGTGTTTGTGAAGTCACTTTACACAACTTGGAAGGGCCTCTCCGTTGTCGTTCTCCAATTCCCTAGTTGGCGAGCATCTCTTGCTTCTCCGGAACTACTCTCTTTAATATCCGTCATTTGATCCCGTTGAGTTGATTCGGGATTCTCTTCTTGTCATCTTAATTGGTGTTGTCTTTGAGTCTTCACTTTTCCGTCTCGACGTTCCTCAACAAGTTCGAAGGAGTTGTCCGACGTTCGTCTACCCTAATGCACATAAGATGTGCATACTAATCCTCACGTTGACACCCTTCAAAATCTACTTAGATGTATCCAAGGGGTGAGAAACTCATTATGTTATCTCCGTTAAGGACATAACATAACTACAATTCTGCAAATCTTCGGCATATACCTATCTATATAACATATCTTTATAAACAAGCTAAAAGTCCAACTACAGTAAAACCTAAAGTCCATACTAAGCATACTGAGATCCGCGGTAGTAGTGGTGGTCAGCCGTACTTTTCTATTCCCAACCAGACTATGCATGCATTTAAAAACCAAAATTCTCTTTTTAAAACTCAGACCCCTTTTCGGGTTCTGCTTAAAACTTATTCGGTCTTTCAGAAGATTTCAAGTGCCATTGTTGCCAACCTAGAGCTCTGATACCATGTTGTAACACCCCGAATTCTCAGAACTCGGGACATTACTGGTTAGGACCTCACAATGGGTCCCGAGTTTAGTTTGACAACAATATTACTAGGATCTTGCAACAAGACACAAATAAGAAAAACCTAAATTCATAAAAATACATTTGTAAAAGGATGAATGCAACAAGTCTAACAGCCTATCGTACTTAAACAACGGAAAAGACTAACTGTCTTAACAAAAGGAAAAAGACAACAAAGCAACAACCCAAACCCCCACTCTAAGGAGTACGGAGACCCGGCTGACCACTACTTCCGGATCACTCAGCTGCTGTTCTAACCTGCGGTAGATCTAAAAACACGACAAAACAACCATTAGCTAGTTATCTAAACATTAGGAGAATAATAATAGCACACACACACATAAAAATAATAAACACTCATCATGCTTTCAAACAATCCATTTATTATCTTTATTTAAGTCATTCACTCTAATGATACTTATTTTGTGACACGAGGGATTCCCAAACCTCGCCTCCGCCCCCGTGTACCCATCAGGAGTGGATCCGATGCATCTCACCGTGTACCTGTATGGTCTGGGTATAGAGAACCTCCCAGTCTCCTGGCAGAGCTGGGCAGTGATGTCACGGCCCGTTATACATACACTTGGGCCTTAACACATAATAACAACGGTCGTCCTAACAAGTTGTTATTATAAACACGCAACACACACACACCACTATCGTCATCCAACTAGCATCCAGAAACCAGCTAAGTAAGTCGCAAGGACTTACCTGAGTCAAATACACTCTAACACTTCTCAAACAGTACGTACTCGTGGTAACTCAAACGCCTGTCAAATAAGGCATGTGTATCAAAATCACATCTCGATGTCCAACCTCATGCGAAGGAATTACGGAAAAGCTCTCTTACGGTAAAAGACCATTTTATCCTTAGTGCCGAAAATTCTCAAAGTTTATTCTTAAATTCTAATACTTTCTTTTAGAACTTGTTTCCATAATCTGGTTGTTCAAGGACAATTCACTAGAGGTTATAAGGTTAAAACTCAAACACTCTTCAAAGAGAACAACATCGTCCCTTTCCCGGTTACACTACTCTTATACATATATGTATACGTATGTTATACGTTACTCTTACCCATCCATGTATATATATACTTATGTATGTATACACTCTACTTATTCATATATATACCCTTATTTTATTTTATTTTTTTTCCAACTAGTATCTATGTATACGTGTATATATATATATATATATATATATATATATATATATATATATATATATATATATATAACTCTTCCAACTCATACATTCATATACCGTGTACACTAGCCTGCAATGATCTCTTTATATATTCAAAAATATACTCATTTCTACCAATTCTTACTTTTGTATAACTTATACATCCATAGTTATATAAACTACACTGCTATTTATATAATTCTATTTATCACTCCCCTTTCCAACCTCTATGCAAATCTATTTAAGTATACAAAAGTACTTTGAAGTGGAGTACTCACCCATCGCAGTACCAACCGCAGCTCCCCCTTGAAGAACTTGGTCTACTCCGAGCGGAACCGTCTTCGAATCGAGTTTGATCCAATCGCGATGCCGACCGGAGGGGGTGCTACTCCAGTTGACGAGAGGGGGACGAGGTCGAAGATGTGCCACCGGTATTTCGTTCCTGAAGGGAGTCGGGGTCCAGTCCTGGTTCTGGCGGTGTCGTAGGTTGGAGGCGTATGGGTTGAAGTGGGTGTAGGCGGTTCGATTCCGGCGCCTACGAGTTGCTGGTTGTCGACAGGACCGGCGGGAGAAGTCCGGGTGATGTGGGGTTGCTGCCGGCTCACGATCGGTGTTGGTTCAGAGCTTCGTGAGTTGCTGCTGAGGTTTGATATTGACGCGGCAGTACGTCTCACAAGGGGGAGGTAAGGTACGTTTAGAAGAACGTTTAGTTTAGGGTTAAGGATTAGGTTAGAGTTAATTTTAATGAGTAAATGATTAGGTAGTGGGCCAATGGGCCGGCCGAAGGTCATTGGGCCAATTAGTTGGGCCTGCTCATCCATAAAACAATTAGCTGCAGGAATAAGGTTACTCGTACGGAATCGGAATTATTTACGGGTTACGTAAATTATCATTTTATGTGAATAAAGTCACATAAGATGATAGAAATTAATATCGTTTTAATTTTATCTAAAAAAAATTAGAGGTTGGCGGATCGGAATCCGATTTGATCTAGTATTTAAACAGAGTTTAAATTTCTCGGGTATTACATAAGTCTAGATCAGTATAGTGTTTTGATTTCGGAACGGAATCGTAAATGATCTAACAATTGAGTCTGATACGATGAGCACCTAGAGCACATATTTCTCCTACTTCTATTGCTCCTACCGCTCATGAATCAACCGCTCATGTTTCCTCTGCTTTTATTGCTCCTACCGCTCATGTTTCTCCTACTTCTATTGCTCCTACCGCTCATGTTTCTCCTACTACAGTTGTCTCTACCACAACTGCTCCTGATGTTGCTTCTCCTTAATCTGGTTCTTCTTGCCGTCCATCGACTGCTCCTTCATCAAGTCCTCACCGTCCACCGACCGATTCGTCTCATTTGGTCTAGTGGGTGATGATCTTCCCGATGATGACGGTGATCATGTCGACTTTGGTGCTCCACCCATTCCTGATCTTTTATCATCTTATTACATTCATAGGACTACTTGCATGTGGATGCTTGAGGTTCGATTTTCCAAATATAAACAGTGTCGATAACCTTTATAGTTAGTTTTACTTTTAACTAATATAATGTTTTTTACATACAAAGGAGGAAACAAAAACGCTAAAGGTCCATAGGTGGAATCTCAGTCTTTCGTGGTTATGCAGTTGACCACGAGACACCACATATCCTTACTCTTGGTTTGGGTTGGGATGTCGCAGTTGTCTTATACCGATTTGGAGGATTTCAGCTTCAGTTATGTCGATCATGCTCTCATCCAAGCATTCGTTGAGCGATGACATCCAAAGACTAGCATTTTTCACCTATCATGGGAAGAGATGACTATCACATTGCATGACGTAGGCGTTATGATGGGTTTGCCTATCGATGGTGAGATTCTATGTATGTTCGGCACCGTTCAGTCGAGGAGAGATTGACTTCATATGACATTTGGTTTAGACGGAGATGAGATGTTGCGCCATAAATCCTTCATTTCCGTTGATATTTTGAAGACGGCTATAGAGAAGATGCTTCTTATTCTTAGTCCACGACCACCGTCCGCCTCTTTGGCATCCGCCTATCTCCTACTACTTATTGGGTCGGCATTGTTTGTAGAGAAGACGGCCAACAAGATTTCTTATTGGTTGATTAACTTGGTCCGAGACCATCAACGGACATACATGTATGCATGGAGCCAAGAGGCCCTCGCCTACCTCTACTGGAGTTTAGGCATCGGTTCTAGGAAGAGTGTTGTCGGGATGAGAGGATGCACTGTCGTATTGTGGGTTTGTTTGATTTAGACAATGTTAATAAGTAATGCTAATGGTTTACTTTGTCACATGCATGATGTGTCAATTCTAGATTTACGCTCACTTTCCCTCGTTTTGACCTGCCGGTTCGGAGGATGTATGCAAACACGATCATCGGAGATGGGCATATAGACTTGTTCTACTACGAACACCGATGTGTACCGTATAACGTGTGTATTCTTTCTGGCTACAATTGAATAAATGAGGGTTAAGGATGTACACTTCATGCCTTACGGCGACGTTCATCTAGTCTTCACGGGGAATATGATATTTCTAGATGCAAAGGCATCTTACGGATTACAAACCTAGAGGAGCAATATATGCCAGACCATTGTCTTCGATAGTTCAGGTTCGCACAAATCATACCTCTTTCGCCACTGCAACCTACTACGCAGTCTTTATCTCACACGGACGTGGGTACAAACGATACTTTTATTCTCCAGATGATACATGGGCGAGTAGACATCTCGAGAGCAACCGTGTATCTTTTGAGGGGTTGACACGTGCTTCGTCCCTGTGGTTGGTGTCAGATGATTACATGACGTTGTTTGTTGCACGTGATCACCCATATATGTTATCGACCTCTATGGCACAACAGGTTCCGTTGATCGGCCTCCCCCAGTCCCAGTATGTGATACACGGGTACGTATTATCTCTTAAGATAATTTCTCTTAAATCTTTCATTGTTACTCACAATGTTTTGTGTTATTTCACAACAATTACGTATACTTGTGGGACGTCTCAAAGACATTTTGGACCGTGATGGTACCTCATCCGCATTTGAGATCTTATTTGAGATAGTCGAGGTCGTGGGTGAGGCAGTTGGGACCGAGCCTCCTATTGATTATTTCCAAGTCCGGGTCTCATAACAACAACATGAGTAGATTTATTACACTTTGGATTAAACTTTTGGAATATACTTTTAAATACTATGAGTATTTTAGGTAACATTTTTGGTTAAGTATTTTAGATTACACTTTTGGTTGTTTTGGATACTTAAAATTATGTTGGTTACTTTTGGGCTATTTACGTAAGGGATAATTTGACATACTAGGCCTTTTTGAGTTTTTGTTTAAAAAAGTGTACCCCAAATTTTTTACCACTTTCATTTAATAGTAGGTAAAAATTATTAACCCTTCTATTTAGAAAGAAAGGAATAAATGATGTTTGTTATTTGAAATATAAGAATAACTGTATAAGTTTTAATTTTTAATTATTGAATTTTTTTTTTTTATTATTATTTTTCTTGCCTTTTTTTATATTTTTTTATTATTTTCTTTTTTATTTTCTGGACTAAATTTCTCATGCCGGAATTTCTCATACCGGAATTTCTCATACCAGAATTTTTCATACCAGAATTTCTCATACCAGAATTTACATACCAGAAATATCATACCAGAAATTGTCATACGAAAAGTTCATACTAGAAATTTCATACCAGAAATTATCATACGAAAAGTTCATACCAGAATTTTGTCATACCAGAATTTTTCACACTAGATTTTTATACCATAAAATTACATTTAATGATAGGTAAAACTATCATGAAATATAACATACTAGAAATTTAACATACCATAAATTTTACATATCAGAAATTTTACATACTAGAAATTTTACATGCAAGAAATTTTACATACCAGAATACAAGAAATTTTACATACCAAAAATTTTACATACCATAATACCATAAATTTCATACCAGAAGAAAAAATAACACAACCCAAACCAAGCAAATATCATGAAGATGCACTAATCCTATCATCCAATTGTGGGCTTATATATAATATGCAATGAAAGAACAGTGCAAAAGAATTATATAATATGCAATGAAAGAACAGTGCGAAAGAATTGTGGGTTTATATACAATCCAAACCAAACAGTGACATATAGCATAGAACAAACAACAAAATTGATAGGAAAACAAGCAATGAAAGAACAAGCTAAAAAAATCCAAACCAAATGCTATCTATAAGACGCGGGTTACACCCTTCACCTGAAACTGTTTAAAAATCAAAATTAAGTGCTTTAACCTCTACTCTCGTCACCGATCCTTTAGCAAACTGCAACAAAATCGAAAAATCAAACCAAACACAAACAGAAGTTGAAAACAGAAATCAAAGAGAGGAATCCTCGACGCCCTTCACCTGAAACTGTTTAAAAATCAAGCTCTCCTTCTCCGTCCCCGACACCGGCTGCAACCATTGCTCCAGATCTGGCAGCTCCTGTGGCTTTGACCTACATCTCCTTCTCCATCCCCGACACCGACGATCTCACCGGAATCAATCGCTGCTCCTTCTCCGTCGCCGACCACGTAGATTGGACCTACGGCTGCAACCGCTGCTCTCCTTCTCCGTCCCCGTAGACTGGACCTACGGCCAGACCTAGATCTTGATTTAGATCTCAAATTGATTCTTCAAGCCAGGAAGAACAACCTTGAACACGAGCTTCCGGGGTCTCTTTCCAGATTGTGATGATGAGTTGGGGGACTGAGTTAGGAAGCCTTCAAATGGATCCCCAACGTCGACTGAAAAGGGGTCGAAGACACCGGCCACCGAAGATGCTTGAAATTAGCGATATTTTTGTTGGTTGAAGCTTTGAGGGAGTGTTTGTATGCTTTGGAAGTTTTGATTTGTTCTGATGAGGAACAAATCACATACCAGAAGGTTGAAGGAGAGAGGGAGATGTGGTTTTGAAGGAGAGAATGGTGAGGAGATGGAATAGCGGCTAGAGTTTGAAACAACTTGACGGTAAAAATAAGATTGGGGTACATTTACTTAAAAAAATTGAAATAAACTTAATTAATAGGCTAAAATTGAAAAAAGCCTACTTACCTAATTAGCCCTTCACGTAATTTGAATACTTGAAGTTAATTTTAGATGATGTCAGTATGTATACTTGAATACTTGAAATATAAAGAAATGCTCATTATAGTTTGCGATTTTTTAAAATTTATATCTATAAAAATTAAAAAAATGAAGAGAAAAAAAAATTCGCTAGATAAATTTCAGTTGACATGAATAGATTCAGCAACACTTCTAGGGGGTTCTCAACTCGACGAGCATCATCACAAGCATTCATCCGAGCTCTAAAGGGCTCATCCCATCCATCGACACTAGAATCGTGAAAGTGTCTTCATGCAATTGATAAAGGTGGCAACAGTGCATTATCGTGTAACCATACCTGAAATCATATATTCATAAACGGATTTAGTGGGAGACAATTTATATTATAAAAAATAAATAATTATATGCATAAATTTTTCATGACAAACCTCTACATAATGTGTCATGCCTTCAACCCATACTATAGTAAGAATCTCTATAGGTGGGCCCTGTCCTTCGACATATTTGAAAACCGGTAAGCATATCTGTGATTGCGGGAGAAGCTGAACCAAGACAATTTAGTATTAGGTGGTGGTTGCTAACCAGATTAGTGGCATCTCCATCTAGTGACTCGAGGAGCAAGGACCGAGTCTATTGTAGTTTATATTCTTAATCAAATCATCAATGTTGTTCGTGCAATTGATCTGTGGATTTAACGATTGCTTAAAATATATAATTGAAATGTGTGATTTCGTGGTGTTTAGAATAATAACCCTTGAATATATTATTTGTCAAAACCATAACTATATCGTCAATTCTTGTCTAACAGTCAAGTAGTAGGCATCCTCTGCATAACCCGAAATCGAAGCAATGGCTCGATAACCACAATGGTCATCTCCAAGCACATCCCACAAAGCTTGTATATATGACAACATGAAATTATGCATCTCACCCGATCTACATTTGTACTCTGAATTATGTCTTTGGCCTCGACTCGCTTGTGTTGTGCGACTGTGCTTACAACGTGTAGTGTTAACCTTGCCTTTTTCAAACACACTTGGATCTCTCTTTGTTAATGCTTAGGCGGTTTTCCATTAGTATTGATCCCAACGTGCTCTTTCATGGTGGTTGATTCGGGACTCATAATGTCATCGTATATGTAGTTGTCTACCACTCAATTGTGTCTTCATCCAACAATCTTGCATCCATTTTTTCCCTAAACGTATTAAGTGTTATCACGTTGGGATCTATGTGAACTACCTCGACACCATCCACTTCAATTGATTCCGGACTCCATGAAACCACCTTCGTAAATGGATGAATTTGATCCACACTAATCGGTCTCCGTTTCGAGATGGCAACAATAAAGTCATGGACACATGACACTCCGTAAGCAAGCCTCCATTATTTGTCCCTACATATCCCTTCGTCGTGGACGGTCAAGGTCTTGTTGTGTTTTTTTCAGTAGAAGCTTAAACATGCATTGGTGACATTGTTGTGGAGATGGTCAAATTTTGGGATCCTAACAGTCAACCGTATCCTTTCCCGTGAACTTTCGAATGACCCCTTTATCTTTCTATTTTAATCATTGACCATTAAGTTAATATTGTCGGCCACAGATTGGAAACCTTCAACGCTCGTTCCCAAGATAGACTTCAACAAACCGTGTGAAAGTAGTGAATAAAAAAAAGTTTGTGTCTTTCACGTATGATGTTCACGTTTCAAAATAATGATACAAGTCGCACCAAGCTCGTGTAATTGCCTCTTTCTAGTCCCTAAGCCATTTAATCTTGAGGTATTCCATCAACTTGGGATGCGATTG
The DNA here is from genome assembly GCA_033239125.1 of Fagopyrum homotropicum. NCBI lineage: Eukaryota > Viridiplantae > Streptophyta > Magnoliopsida > Caryophyllales > Polygonaceae > Fagopyrum > Fagopyrum homotropicum. Next base: position 144,627,212 of record BSWB01000004.1, read on the forward strand.
TCAATGCACCTTCATTTTCGCCAACCTCCACTCATAAGAACCACTAGACATCGACTCAAACAAAGCATGATAATTAGATGTGAACACCGCTTGCGTTTCCTTTGACTTCAAATTGACCACGAACGTTGATCGATGTTAGTCTTTATATGCCATGACATAACATTAGTTTAATATCCGGAAACACAACACTCAAGGCCTTAATAAGACCTAATTCTCGATCTGTAATGATCACCTCAGGTATGTTATTGCAGCACACATGTCGTAATCTACCTAGGGCCCACTCATAGTGATCGTTAGTCTCTTGTGCCATGAAAAAAATGCAACTATAAACGTCTTCTTTGTGCTCGTGATTCCCACAATCTCCAACGATTGCATTTTTTTACATGTCATTAAAAACAAAAAATTTCAAAAAAATAGATGAAGGGAGATGATATATACCGTGAATAACATGTCATAATACAAATAATAAATCGGACAATAATACTAACTCATTGGTCAAGTATGTCGTGTCCATGACGATTACATATGGAAACCGGCTCAATAAATTTCTGGAGTCCGGGTGCATGAAGAAGAAATCGTAGATTGTGTCTGAATTCAGAGTCTATTTGGTACTAATGTAGTATTCGCAATTTTGAGTGTGTGGAGTGCTTGCTGGATTGACCCTTTTATCTTTGTCATATTTCATTCTTTTTTTCATTCCCGTGTTGTATATCTCTCGAATGGTGGTGACGATGTTCGGATCATCCAACTAATATGATGTTAATATGTTTCTCGGTTTACTCCAACGGCCATTTCATGCTCCACCCTTCGGTATTCTGTAGTTGTTAACCGACCGGTGTATGCATGCCCCTCTAAGTCTTTGGGAAGAGTGTGGTTGTGGACTCCGCATATGACCCTCGTGATCCATTTTTTTATATCATTTTCTTGTGTCACCTCGAGATCAAACTTACACCCGTCTTTCTTTGACCTCGTGTCTTGACTGCTTGAAGCCACAAACTTGCGATCCACATCTTTCTTCTTCCTCGTTTGTCCATATCGTTCACACACCAATCGAATTGTACAACCAACACCATATTTTTCGTTCGTTCCATAATACGAGCCCATCCCAATAAAGTTTGTAGGTCATGGAAGAATCCGGGAATATAAAATGTAGATGAATAGTTTGTGCCAACACAACGCGGATGATCCTATTACCCCTATATACTTTCAAAATGAATTCAATCAATCTATTCTAATAACAACAATATCACATTATAGCAACAAATATTTATAATAACATATTAAAAATTACGCTTAATAAAATATTAAATAACTACAAGTTCATTATTAACGTAAATACGCTTAACAATTATTAAGTAAGGCAAAAACAAAAACAAACTACAATACAAAATTTGTATATTAAAAAATACGCATAACATATTAAAATAACATAATATTAAAATAAACAAAAAAAAGCTATATTTCAAAACTTACTTGGGCTAATTTGGTTAATAGGATAATTTTAATTTTAAGTTTAATAAGTAGATCTTTTGGTTTTTTAATTAGGTTAATATACCCAATTCTTTTTTTTTATCGTGAAACCCTACTTCCCTTCCCGCAGGTCGTAGCCGTTCTCTTCTCTCCCTTCTTCTCATTCTTCATTCTCCATTCTGCAATTAGCTCTAACCCACAATGGCCATAGCGTTGTTATCATATCCTCGAACCTCAACTTTATCTCCTACATCCTCATCACGATCGATCACTCACCACCACAACAAGCCTTATCTTCTTCCCAAGTCGCAATCGGGATGCTATCAGGCTTCACCTCCTTTTTCTCCGGTTCCGGCACCGCCCGCGAGCAGATTACCGTCGAGGATTGCAAAGAGATTCTCGATTTCACCGTCACCGAGCTTTCATGGTCTAGGTCTAGATCTAGATCTAGATCTAGATCCAGATCAGCGATCAACACAAACCCTTCTCACTCGTAAGATTCGGGTTCACTCACCTTCTTCGCTTCATCTGTTGACAATAACTATTGCCTTTTGAGTTTGGTTATTTTGCTCTAACTGTGCCTTCTCTCTCGTAATTGCACAGGCATGACAAGATGGAACATTATTAATTATAACTAGATTGGATTATTTTGTTGGATAACCATCACTAAATTGACACTAGAGATTTAAAGCACTTGATATAATGAGATGAATAACATATGCAAAAATTTAGAATCCTTGCATTACTATTTGAAATTGTTTTGTTTGCTGCGATTTAGTGATAAAGGGTTTGATGTAATGAGATGAATGACATTGCGCTCAATTGTAAGTTCAAAATTGCAATATCTTGTGTATGAATGACCTCTGAAATTTGTGCAGAACTGGAATTAAATATCAATACCTTGGATTGCCGACAAAGGCATTGATGCTGGTGATTATCGATTTGTTAGATGTTTCCCACAGTTGCTTGATGTTGGAAACAACAAGCTCAATGGTACCTTCCCTCATTGGCTATGGAGATGTATTTTTTAACTTCTAGTATGTAATTTCGGTATGTAATTTCGGTATGTAATTTCGGTATGTAATTCCGGAATGTAAATTATAAAAAATAAAAAAAAGGACAAAAGAAATAAAAAAAACTTCTGGTATGAGTTTCACTTATTTATAAATTAATACGTTGAGACTTCAAACTCTGGTATGAGTTTCTGATATGAAATTTCATACCAGAAAATTATAAAAAATAAAAAAGGACAAAAAAACAAAAAAAAACTTTTGGCATGAAAACAATTCTAGTATGAGAAATTCTGGTATGAAAAAAATCCGGTATGAGAAAACTCTGGTATGTTGATTACGGAAAATTAAAAAAAAGGCAAAAGATAATAAAATAAAAAACAAATTGAGTAATTAAGAATTAAAACTTACACTTACATAATACTAACAAACATCTATTATTCTTTTTTTTTATTTAAAATAGATGGGTTAATTACTTTACCTACCAATAAATGAAAGTGGTAAAAAATTATGGGGTACATTTACTAAACACAAAACTAAAAAAAATCCTAGTACGCCAAATTCTTTCAACTTAATAATTGTTCTCGTCATTTCAATTTTTGTCGTCGAATGAAAGATTAGCTTATTTGTTCCCTTCATTTCAAGTCATTTAAGTGATGAAAAGGAAAAAGCCATATGTATAATAAGATTTAGCAATTGTGAGAAGAAAGAAATTACGTAACATACATACATACATACATACATACATACATACATACATACATACATACATACATACATACATACATGCATGTTGACACCACATCACTTACTTTGGTGTTTGATGGTATTGACAACATCAACATCGTTATTGTAGTGGTTGTTGTGTTGTTGACACCGATCACACGAACACCTTATTTTGGTGTTGAGACGTTGGTAGTATCTAAACACCTTATTGGTGATGTTGCGGATTACGGGGGTTGAGACGACGAGAAGGGATGTCCATCTTATTCGCCGGTTGCCAACAGTCGGTTGCCTAGTATTGTTCACACTATCTAAATACATTATTGTATTGGTATTCTTGACAACACCAACATCACTTACTTTGGTGTTTGATGGTATTGACATCATCAACACCGTTATTGTAGTGGTTGTTGTGTTGTTGACACCACATGAACACCTTATTTTGGTGTTGAGACGTTGATAGTATCTAAACACCTTATTGGTGATGGTGCGGATTACGGGGGTTGGGACGACGAGAAGGGATGTCCATCTAATTCGCCCGTTGCCAACAGTCGATTGCCTAGTGGCCATGTTTGTTGCATAGTTAATAGTAAGGACGGCTACATTATTGATCCGGATGATGGGAACTGGATGCCGTGTAATAAATCAATATTACCTAGTCTGAATTAGTCAATAATTATAAAAAAAAATATCAATGTGTAAATATGTCATATTATTCAATACTTTGTTATTCTACTATCATTAGTCTAATAGTTTCGTATCTTATGGAGATACAATAGCTAGTAGTTGTTGCATCTTTGTATATATAGTTGTGTATTTTTAGTAATATTGTCTCATAACTTTCTATTCAGTTTCTTCTCACTTAGACCGTGAATTTCCTCGCCAGACCTCCATTCAGGCTCCTTCTACAACGGCCTCAACTCAAACTCCCACCTCTCTATTGGTCAATATTGTCTCTTGCTACAATAATCGGTCATCTCAACAGTCCTCAAGTACTTTGTTTCCAATATGGAGTTTTGGCATGAGTATTGTATTGTTAAGACATTTGAGGGCACTCCGGTTCTTCACAACCACATTAATTTTGGTCTATACCGTTTGTCCTCAACTCCAACACCGTCTTCTATGACTCTCTATAGTGTACGCACAACGTTGAGTCTATCCTCCGACGACTTGATTCCATTTTATTGCTTCCTATCTCTTTCAGTAAATTGTCTGCGGTTTGTGAGTCATGACAATATGAAAAAAGTCACATACTTCATTATCTCGTTCTCACATTTCATCTAGCAAAATTTTTGAATTACTTTATTCGGATTTTTGGGGAACATATCCCTTTTTCTATTAATGGTAATTGTTAATTTGTGTTTTTTGTTGATGATTTTGCAAAGTTTGTTTGGAATTTTTTTATCACACAAACTACATGTACTTACCACATTCATCCAATTTCAAACCATGATCGAGATACAATTTGTTTGTGAAATAAAAAATCTACAAAAAGATTGGGGACGGGAGTTTTGCAATGTATCATCTACATTATTGCCAACTTGTGGAAACAATCATCAAATATTTTGTCCTTACAAACGTTGAAATAGAATAATTGATGAAAAAGGTTTATCCCTTTTGGATCAAGAATTCTAGGAGCATGCCTTTAAGACAACCACATACCTCCACAATCGCTCCATTACGCATAAACCTATTCACCACTCACCTTATTCCAACCTATACAACAAACTACCCGATTATGCTTTATTACGCTCCTTTGGCTGCTTTTGTTACACTTTTCTCATACCATATACTTCTTACAAAGTGGATTTCCGATCTCTACCAGAATTTTAGTGCTGGTAAACTTTTTATCCATGATAATTTGTCGTTGTGTTGTCAATAAATATTTTTGTGTTGTTGACATTTTATTGATAACACAAGTGTTGTGTTGTAACCATTATTTTTTGATATTATGATTGATTCAAAAGGCTTCTAACTAGCAATTCCTAGAATCTCAATCTAATAACATTGGTGTCACTTGTATAATAAATTGTTATAAAGAACTCTCTTACATTTCTTATTGTAAATGAGACGACAGCTTAAACAATAAGGAAGATATAGATGATTAATATTGAGAACGAACAACATAACTTATCACCAACATAATATATGAAAAATCATTAACGGCCTAAAATGATGTACACTATATCACATTATTATCTCAGCATGAATGAAATGCAACAAATTAAGATTGCATACTAATCAAGATCCATATTGCAAAAAGAATTATCTAAAAAAAACTAAGAAGTAGAACTTTTATATATGATTACTATAAAATGAATGAGCTACTATAAATAGATCTTACAAGAATAATAATGAGAGAACATGTCACTGTAAGTTGCGGAAATTATATATGCAAGTAGACTTTGGCAAAGTCAGGTCGGCCTATATAAATGGGCGGGTATGGACAATGGTACTGGTCCGAAAGCATTTTTTATTTTATTTTTTTGAATTAAAATTTAAAAACTAGGTGTAATGGTAGGATTCGAACCCGATACCTCAAGATAAGGTTCAAGTGTCCACAACCATTATATTACTTTGTTTTTTGTGTAATACTTTGATTTTATTTATATTTAGTCGTAGTATTTTCTCTCTTATAAAAAAAAATAAAAGTCGGGTCTCACCCAGCCCGAAGCCCGGTGCAGGTGAGTACGGACAAGACCTTAGGCCCAAATAAAGCTAGAATTTGGCCCAGGAAAACATGCAACTTTTTTTTTGGAAAGTCCGGTCCGTGTCTAAGTATGCCCAGGTCTATATGCAAGTATACTAGAAAATTATAATAGCTAGTGATATTAATCTACACAAGCCAAACCCTACAAATCAACAAGATCCGGCATACCAAAAAAATGCTCCAAATTTGCATCATTCTACTAAGATTGTGTTTAGTTAGGGGTTTGGTGGGTTTTTATTAGATTCGGATTATAAGAGTGTTGTAAAATCCGCTACATAGTTAGGGGATAGAGGTTTTACTATAGTGGTTCAGAATGTGGTTATGGAGTTGTGAAAGCTGGTGTTATGGAATCTCCTTAGGTAAGGTTGTATGATTTTCGGGTGGTTATGGAAAACCGGTTTCAATCCTGTCCATTTTCATATGGATCCACCAACCAACAGAAAGAAAAACAAAAGACAGTGACCAGAAGAATCATCGAACTACAGAAGAACAACGACATTGGCGGTGAGTAGAGCAAGAAGAAAGCATACCAATTATACCCTGAAACCTGAATTCGTCATTAACTTTTGGTTTGCTAATGTAGAAATTGAAAACAAATGCCGCTAGAAACACAATTCTCTCGTCGGAGATCTCAAATTCTCTTTTTTATCAACATATGTCTTCACTATATTGCAATTGTGGCTCGAAATCAAAGCAATTTGAATTGAAGCGGATATATGCCTTCGCTAGGGTTTTCGGAATGAGTAGATAATGGTGAAGGTGGACGAAGAGAATGGTACATAAATAGATTAAGGAAATCTGAAACCTGGAGCATCAACAAACAATTGAGAGAATGGAAAAAGAAGTGAGATCTGAATTGTCGTCAATATTGGCTTCTAGCATTTCAAATTGTGAAGAAGGAAGACATAAAGGGTTAATTGATGAGAGTAAAGTGATAGAGGTATTTTGGTCTTTACTTGCCATCGAAACCAATTCCAAACAATTTAATTAAACACGTATACGAAGTTTTCGGTAAACCCCAAATCTCAAAACAAACCTTACTAAAACCACAACCGCAAATGCAACCACAATCACAGTTTACTAAACACGCCCTAAATGAAAGCCCGATTCAAACCCCAAACCAAAAAAAAAAAAAAAAAAAAAACAATATATAAAGTCAAAACAAATTTGAAGTACTAATTCCCAAATAATCAACACCTCTCTCCAACTACATGTAAAGTCCCTTAACTTTATCTAAAATTACTAAGAGAACACTTTATTCCTTTATCTATAACTAAGGCAACTCTATAGCTTCATTCCTTCACTACTAACTAGTTTCTCATGATCACACTCCTACGAACTCTCCTTGAAATCTTAATGTTATGTAAATTTATAAGAACGAACAGAATTCAATAAATAAGAACAAAAGACAACACGAATTTATAGTGGTTTACCCAATAATGACTATGTCCACTTTTAGAGAGATTTTTTTATATTAAGGAGTTTCGGATTACATATGATCATATAATTGGGGTAGCGAGAACACTGCAATATATAGATAACGAACCCCAAATAATACAAGTTAATTAGTGTATTGAATCCTAACTAATAAATAGAACAAAACAATATATGTACAGTTGAAAATACTAGAATTGTTAGTATATAAAATTTTTGAACGAACTGAAATAATGATTGTTACAATTTTTTCATAAAAATTACAAATATATGATCGTATCCAGATTTTTTAAATAAAAATTGTCCCAATACCATCTAAAAAGTGTAAAATTATCACCGCACGTCTCATAAATTATTCAATGACGTAAATTACTATTTGATAAAATAATTGTGTTGCCGGCTGAAAACATTATCAAGATTACTAACAATTTTTCCAAAACTATTGTAGCAAATCATAAATCTCCACATTAATAATTATAAATTTGAATTGCCTATAAGAAACACACTATTGGCCACTTTTCTCTTTAAGGCGAGACTCTCAACATTGGACCGTTGTCTTAGATGGCAGTGATTCAGCGGGCTCGGTCCGGGCCCATACAATTTTGCAGTTGGTGGGCTGATGGGCTCTGCCTCTCTCTATAATAGCATGCCTTATTTTCATGTAAAATTCTATAAAAGTAATTCTTCCATAAATAAACAGAAAAACAATTATATAATAAATAAATAAAATTTAAAATGTGGTGGTCATATATATAATTTTTTTTGAATTATTCACTAAAAATTTCATCATAATGATATAGGGCTGTAATATGAGACAAGCTACTCGGACTCGGCTCGTTTGGGTAAAGCTCGGCTCATTCGGCTAAAAATACATTATATGAGCATTAATTTAGCCGAGCTACTCAGGCTTGGCTTGAGCTTGGCTCGTCAAAAGCTTAGCTCGAACTCGTTCACTTTCTAAACGAGCCAAGCTTGAGCACATTTTAAAACTCATATATTTTAGGCTCGACTCGGGCTCGACTTGTTTATAAACGAGTCAAGCTTGAGCATGCCGATGCTCGAATCGTTCGGCTCGTATTACACCCCTATAATAATAATAACAAAAGTAATGGTTTTTAATTGATTAATTCGGTATATTTTGGTCAAATAATTTGATACTTAACTATAATATAATCACAGTGGTTCAATTTTATAGTTTATATTATATAAGGTAATTTTACTTAAAGGTAATTGGTTAAAACTCACATTTAGAAAGTGATTTTGTTTCTAATAAATTCATATAAGATTAACAATAATAAAACTTTCATGGTTTTTTTATGGTAGAACTAAATATACAATAAATATTAGTTATTTGGGGATATTGGGTTGGTAATGAGTGAGTGACCTTCACCTAGACTTGGGTAAACTCGATCATGTGCCAGATTTTTGAAAAACAATTGCACATTCTTTTCGGGGTGCACGCGACCCAATTATAAACGGTACCGTATATTTATTTATTTAAAAAAAAAGAAGAGAGAATTACATATTAACTATTAAATAAAATTATAAGTTTATCTTATATTTAAATTTAAAAAATACGTACCATCAGATATGGGTGATATTAAATCCCTAGTCGTCGACTCACACCTCAAACCATAACCTAGATTATATATCAACCTACTTTCTGTTAGATACACTTATCACAATTAAAGCTATTCCTATGTGTATACAAAAAATATATATTCACTTTTTAATATTATCATTGAGTTGTTATATAGAAAGTCACTAAATAATCGAAAATATATTTAGAGAAGGCTTAAATAATTTTCTCTATTACTAAAAAAAAAAAACAATTTGGTTTAGTAGACTTTTTCTAATTTTGTGTTTAATAAATGTACCTTTAAGAGAAGAGTGTAGAGTTTGAGAATAAATACAAAAAGTTAGGATATATTTACTTAATTAAAACATTAAAAAGCCTAGTTACTACAATAATTTTTCAAAAAGTCTGGTTACCAAAATTGCCCTTACTAAAGTATGCAATTCATGAAATGAGTGTCACGTATTTTTTTAATCTAAAAGGACTCTACATATCTCTTTATCGAACAATTAGAATATAATAAGATAAGATAAGATAAAATAATCTCGTTTATTTTATTTTAAACACTAAAAAAAACTCTTGAATGGATCGGTGTAGTAATAAAAAAAAAAGAAGACGTGAATTATGATAAATTCGATTGACATATAGTTGATAAGGTGGGTCGAGCTTATGACTTGTATTTTTTTGGAGTCTCTACAACCATCACATGCAAATCAATCATTTTCCTTATTTTTAATTTTATATTTAATTCTAACATTACCAAAATGTGAACCGGTCCCCCTTGTTCCATTTTTTTTTATTTAAATTTCCATGGCGAACCAACCCCACCAATAATTCATCACAAAACTCTTTATCCTCGACAATGGACTCAAATTATAAAGAATCAAATTAACGTTTCATTTCTCAATAAAATGGACCGTTCTTTCGTACCATACACATATATATACACATTTTATCTATTAATTATTTGTTAATAATGGTACAAACGCAATAACAAAGAAGACAACGTACAGGATGATGCACGTACACTAAACGTGAAGGAACGTGTAACCCTTTGTTTATTCATAATCATGTAGATTTCCCTTTACGTTTACACATGTGCTTCCAAAATATATATACGTACATATATTACGATTTAATGACAAAGGATGCATGCAGATTTTGTCTACTGTTAGTTCAAAAATCACAATCAATTAGTACGTACAAGTGTACAACTTTGCATACAAATTCAAATCTTTATTTTTTTTTTATTTTTTATGAAGGGAAATTCAAATATTTATTTGATTAATAACAAATATTAAGGTATTTGTAAAATAGTTGAATATATTTGAAAAGCTTTCTTGGACTGATTAGATTATCCCAAGAATATATTTTGATATTTGGTTTCGTTTGAATTGCATTGTGCTATTTGATTAATGAAAAATGTTAAGGTATTTGTAATATTGAATTTGAGATTTAATGTGCGATCAATGGGAATTTGTATATCATTTGTCATTCTCTGTGAATATGTGAAAATTAATGTAATAGATTCAAAACATCTCTTTTTAAAACTTTCTCCCTATATTAACCAATAACGACTGTATATGAAAGGACTATAATATATGTTGTGATCAAATGAGGGTGACTATTACGAGAAAACAATAAAAGTAATTAACTTATTATCCTTTTCATTATTTATTATGATGTTATTATTTATGTGTAAGGGTACCTAACATATAAGTTATACGGTTATTTCTCCTATTGTCAATAAATTTTGGTATTTAATATGTTATCAATAAAATAAGTGTTAGGCCCATATTTTTTCTTTATTTTTTTTTTTGAAATTTAAGACTTTTTTGCCAGTTTTTTCTGTTTTGAAAATTTTAAATCTTTTTCCAAAATTTGATTTTATATTTTATTACTGTATAAATATGTGCAATATTTTATACCAATATATGCAACTAAATTTTCTTCTTTTTTTTTCAAAAACTTGTATTTTTCGTATTTTTTTCGAATTTTATTTTTATATGTGCATTATTTTGTACTAATATGTTTAGAAATTTATAATAATGTTTGGGAAGAAATAAAATAAAATAATTATAATCTACTGCGTGCATTTTTATACCACAAAAGATGCTTCCGTGCATGTGTGAAACCAATCTTGTTATCTCGTGTGTATATATAGGATTTGGTTCATACAAGAAGGGAGATTATGGTCAAAAGTAGGAAGAACTCACTGTTCTTTGATCAAAATAATTAAGGATTGTGATTGTCTAAATTAATTAACACTTGTCATTAGTGATGTCAATGGGTCGGGTGGTGGATGATTCTGCCAACCCATACTACAAAATCGTTCATCCGGAGAATCACCCACCCAAGTTTCCCTTCACCCTAAACCATAACCGTGGTTGATCGGGTGAGTCGGGTTTTTTCGGGTTCAACCTGTAAATTAAGCTTGTAATTACTAGCATTTAAACGTGGAACAACCGGAGAGCAGACCAGCGAAGAACAGAGAATGGAACTTTGAGTGGCGTGAGAAGGACCAACTCGAGCGTGGATGTGTAACAAGTGCTAGATATAGGGTTTCCCTTTGGTTGTGACTTGAGCGTGGAAGCATGAAACATCAATGTTGTTGCTTAACCTACGTTAGAGTGTTTTTATTTTAAAGAACCTGCGTTTGAGTGTTAAACTTAGGGGATAGATTTTGTAAACTGTAAAAATTAAAAGTATATTTATTTTAATTATAGTTCGGCTGAACCTCGGGTGAACATCGAATGAAAGTCGCATCAAGTGGTGGCTCAGGTGATGGGTTTTGATATTCTCATTTTAAACCGTACCCGGACCATCACCCGCATTCCATCCACGTTTTATCAAGTTTTCGACCATTCGATTGGTTCGGGTTTTCGGATAACCATCGGTTGTTGGTGAAATTGTCATCCCTACTTGTATATACTCGAACAAAGTTTTAGTTGAACAATTGAACATATAAATTGATATTTGAACAATTAGTTATATAGTTGAACAATTTCGAATATAGTTAAACAATTATTCATATAGTTGAACAATTTTTAATTGAAGAATTGTTACTTGATCCGATGGTTGTGGATACTTCTTACTTTGACTCTATTACCCCCTTTCACTCGAATATAGTCCTTCAATTTTTAATTGAAGGACTCTTAGAAAGATTCTCCATTAATGAAATAAGTCAATTTTCACCGATTGACTGTCTAATGTTGATTGTTGACCGGTCAATGTTGATCGTAAGCGCTGACCAGAAAAAAATCGTCAAATAAGTAGATTGCTTAAAATAAAATAATTTATAGTTAAACATATGTGTGTAATTTTGAACAATCGTTACTATTCACATTTATCATCTTAACTATTAACATTAATTTTAACTAAGATATGTAATATAGTTTAAATTAGTCTATTTTATTATTTATTTAAAATTATAGTTAATTTAGTAATAAACTTTTAATTTCTCTTTGGGTAAATTTTTTAAAACAATTATATTACATCAATTTTTTTATTTTTTTATTATATATTTATTAAAACTTAAAATTATACCGTGCCTTGCCACAGAAATTACAGTGTGGTATATACATTCGTATATAATATCATAACAACATTAACTAAGGGTCTGTTTACTTGTAGATTGATTTATTTTCGAATCTATATCTATCTTATATACTAAAGCAGCCCTTAAACTGACATTTGACACAGTTTGATGTCACCACCTCATTATTTTGCCACATGTCACAATATTATGAAGCCACATCCCTCAAATTATGAAAAATTAATTGATATTTAATTAATTATAATTTATAAATCTAAGGGAAATTCCGGATGGTACCCTCGTGGTTTGGGGTATTCCGGATTTTGCCCAACAGTTTTTTCAAGTTCGGATGGTACCCTCAAGTTTATATTGTTTTCCGGATTTTGCCCAAATTCATTACACTTTTTTAAATTCCATTAAAAACATACAAAAGAAAATTAAATTAAATTAAAAAATAAATTAAAATAGAAATAATAATTTATTTATTTTAAAAATAAAGTAAAACAGTAACTTTTTTTAAAATATATTTTATATTAATTTAAAAATAAATAAATTAGATAATTTTTAAAAAAATCAGTGTTTTATTTATTTTAAAAATAAATAAATTGGATTAGTATTTTTTTTAACAAAATCTAAAAACATAAGTGTTATACTTTATTTAAAAAATAAAAAAAAGGACTCTTTTAAAAAAATCACTGTTTTAATTTATTATTAAAATAAATAAATAAATTTGCTATTTTATTTATTTCCCAAAACTAAAAGAAAGAAAATAAAGTAATATTAAAAAATAAAAAATAGAAATCTGATTTATTTATTTTAATAATAAATTAAAACAGTAATTTTTTTAAACTTTTTTAAAGAATCCTTATTTTATTTATTTTTTAAATAAAGTATAACACTTATGTTTTTAGATTTTGTTAAAAAAACGCTAATCCTATTTATTTATTTTTAAAATAAATAAAACATTGACTTTTTTGAATTTTTTTTAAAATTATCTAATTTATTTATTTTTAAATTAATATAAAATATATTTAAAATTTTTTTTTTTACTGTTTTACTTTATTTTTAAAATAAATAAATTATTCTTTCTATTTTAATTTGTTTTTTAATTTAATTTAATTTAATTTTGTATGTTTTTAATTGAATTTAAATAAGTATAATGAATTTGGGCAAAATTCGGAAAATAACATAAATTTAAGGGTACCTTCCGAACTTGAAAAAACTGTTGGGCAAAAACCGGAATACCCCAAACCACGAGGGTACCATCCGGAATTATAGTTAAGATTTGCAATCTAACAAAAGATATTAATATTTTGCTTACTTATATTTTTAAATTTTCTATTGAGCTTTATTTTATTTTTTAAAACTTATAAACTTTATTTTTTATTTAATCTTAATATTTAGATAGTTATATTTTAATGTTCAATTAAACATGTTTTTTTTTCTTTCAAAAACTATTAAATAAATTTATTTAAAATTTTTAATCATTTTAATATTTCATTTGCGTATGTTTTTTAGTTTCAATTTACTTTTTTTTTATAAAACATATACTCTTAATCTTTGTTTACTCTTTCTTTTAGTTTTAATTTTTTCCTTTTCTAAAGCTTATAAGCTTTATATTTATTTAATCTTATAATGTTTTTTACTTATTTTTTTTGTTTTTTACTTATTTTTTTTGTTTTTATTGAACGTTGTTTTTTTATACAACAAGCATCACATAACATGTAAAATATATGAACGTTGTTTTTTCAATTCAAAATATGACCAAACAACAAGCATCACATAACATGTAAAATAATTTCTAACGTAATAAATTATAAAACATTTTTTTTATAAACACAATTACCATATAACCCGTGCAGGGCACGGATATTAAAACTAGTACCTATACTAAAACAGAAGTCACTACGGCTGACATGGCGACCTGAGGTTTTTTCTAGCAATTAATTTTTTTTAATTAAGTAATTAAACAATAAGATCTTTTTTACTAAAGCTAAATTAATAACAAAAAACAGTTTGTTATGGAATAATTTATAAAACGGTAATTTATAAAAAAAGCTTAACTAAATCAGTTTTTATTAAATAGATATTTATTAAAAGATACAAAAAATTAGCTCAGCTTTTTATTCCGATTTGAAAGATATTAAAATTCGTCCAGCTTAACAACGTGATTATTCCGATATAAAAAATTACGGGTAATTTTCTTAACTAGCCCTTTTTGAAAAACTATAGTAGTAACTAGACTTTTTAATGTTTCAATTAAGTAAATATACCCCAACCTTTTGTATTTATTCTCAAACTCTACGCGCTATTCTCTCAAGATGTACATTTACTAAACACAAAACTAGAAAAATCCTAATAAATCAAATTGTTTTAAAAATCACCCAGCTTAACCAAATCAGTTTGCAGGGATCATATCCAAATCTATATACAGTTTGTTAAAGGAAACTTCTACAATTTAACATTTTTAGTTTATATATATATATATATATATATATATATATATATATATATATATATATATATTTATATAAATGATTTTTCAGAAATATAAAGTTTCCAAAATAAATTCAAAGTAGTTATGATTTATTAAATTATATATAAGGTTTACAATCTGGTGGTTCAACCTTTTCGAAATACCTTTGCATATTAGATGAGTTGGCTAAGTAGGTATTTTACGTATTTTTGTGCATAAAGTAGGTACCTTTTGTTTTCTATTAACAAAGTAGGCACCCTAATTTATGCACAAAAAGATCAAATAAAAAATAGTAAATAATATTACCATATAAGTGAATTTTCTCTCTCCTATAATAAATAACTAATTTTCCTAATTAAATAAAGAAAGAGATTCTAACAACTCCTAAAATATCTCCATAATTAATTACGTCCATTTAAAAATATCCATCTTTTGTTATTTTATCCTCCATCGTTGTGCGTAAAAGAACTCGAATATTCAGTTCGAGAGAATCAATGGAGGGTTGTCGATAAAGATACGTCCTACATAACTCAACAAAGTTATGTAGTAAATGTGTATTCCTTGTGGATCCGTTATTAATACATATTTTTGTGACTTTTTTACATAATTGTTACAATTATGTAGTAAACGTGTATTCCTTGTGGATGACATGCCTCGGATTGTAGAATATGTATGCCAAATGCATTTTATGTAGATGATATTTGTGTTTTATGTATTAAGATTGTATGATTGAAATTGTGTATGGATATTGTGTAATTGAAATTGTGTATTAAAATTGTGTATTAATATTGTGTATCATCAAAAGAATACACGAAGTTTGATTAGTATAGCTAGTATAAGGTTGGGAGGGTGGCCAACTCGTATAGAGTTCGATTCCTCAATACTTAACAAATAATATCGGGATGAAAAAGAACAAGACCAAAATCATGTTTTAAACAAAAATAAAGTCATACAAGCAAAAATAATATTGGTTTGAAAACTTTATTTTTGAGTGTTTTATAAACCCAAATAAAACCGTAGAAAAATAAATCAATCTCCATATAAACAACTACAAAACGTAAACTCGTGATTTATAAACTAAGTGAAACACAAATAAGCTAAAAGTAAAAAAACTTTAAGTTACAAAGTTTTGGACCGATTTGTAAGAATTTACAAAGACACGATCACATAACATCGTAAGAAAGGTTGATGATACATTGTAAAAGTGGATGAGATGAAGGAGTCAACGCCCCAAAAGAAGTGCATCCTTAAAAATATGAAACAAGCTAGCCACGTCGATCCTTAGGTCGTAATATTACTATATAAGTTTTTATTTATTGAAACATATAAGTATATATATCCACGATATACGTACCAACCCTTGGAGTGATGCTATGTGATAACTTAGTTTATTTGTCTAATAGGTAACCACCAAACGTTGAGACAAAAGTGCACGATTTTTCATATACACTTCTTATAACTTATAGTAATGAACCAAATATATAGAAGGAATAGAAGACAAATTATATTAATAAATAAATTAGAGGATTATAAAATGATTTAAATGGGC
Source organism: Fagopyrum homotropicum (assembly GCA_033239125.1). NCBI lineage: Eukaryota > Viridiplantae > Streptophyta > Magnoliopsida > Caryophyllales > Polygonaceae > Fagopyrum > Fagopyrum homotropicum. Next base: position 144,643,695 of record BSWB01000004.1, read on the forward strand.
GGCATTGAAGGCAATGCAGCTACCCTTTCAAAATTTTAAGTTTTTGGGTAGCTCGACACGGCACGATCCGTAAAATACGTTGTTGGTTTTCTTCTTTCTCCATAAATATAATATAATTAATACCTTCTCAATACACATTTTTATTTAAATATCAAATATGCAATCAAATAAAATACAAACCACTCGAAATAAAGACGAAAAATACTCAAAATTGGATTGAATATACAAAACACCACGTTTATTACAGGCTCGTGCATGGTTCAAGTTTCTTAATAAATGAAAAGTACGTCTAATTGATTTAGTAATATTCCAAAATTTTATAATGATAATATAGAAAAAAGTAGATAGTTAGATTAGATGAACGCCGCCATTGGTCAACACAAAAGCCTAAACACGTTGGACCCCGATTTTGGCGTGAAACGACAAACCAGCGTGTCGTTTAATGCGTTAAGAGAAATAAACGAGGAGTACGACCTGAGTCACATAATCGAAATAAGATAAGGAATGAGGGGTAATTTGGGCAAGTGAGTCATCTGCAAATTTGCAGTACTTGAAAACAGAAGAAGAGCCCAGCAGGCTTCTGAATTACTCTTCCCTGTAGCCGTTGCATAGTTGTATCTCTCAATCCGGAAAACAACGTAAACCAACCAAAACAAATTTCAAAACCTAGGTAACCCAAAACTTTTTATCGTGTATATATATATATATTGCTGTTCAGATAAGACACATTATTCCGGTACATGCGTGCGGCTGAACGTACAGCCGACACGTGTACCGGAAAAAAGAATTATTTTTATTTTTTTTTATTTTTTTTTATTTTTTATTTTATTTTTCTATTCAGAAACGAGTAAAAATACTAGTTCAAAACTTATTAAGGAATAGTTCATAACTTATAAAAGGATAGTTCATGAATTATAATAGAATAATTCATAGTGCAAAATTTATAAAGGAGTGAAAGTAATAGTTCAAAACTTATTACGGGATAGTTCATGAGTTATAATAGAATAGTTCATGAATTATAATAGAATAGTTCAAAGTGCAAAATTTATAAAGGATAGTGCATAACTTATAAAACGATAGTTCATGAATTACAATTGAATAGTTCATCACCTATAAACGATTAATTTATAAATAATTTGATATAATATATTAAAAAGTAATAGTTCATGGATTATATGGGAATGGTTCAAAATTTATTGGAGAATAGTGCATAAATTATAACATGGTAGTTCAAACAAAATTTCATTCGTTTCTGAAAAAAAAAAAATTCGGGACACGTGTCGGCAGTACGTTCGGCCGCACGGCTGTACCGCATTAATTCAACCGTACCTGAACAAAAGCCTATATATATATATATATATAATATTTGAGAAAATTGCTTAAACAGTACCCATCTTTTAGGTTGATTAAACTTTGTACCCGTCGTTTAAACTATCAGAACGGTATCTCACCTATTGAGTCTGACCAAAGATTGATATCTAAATTACTGTTTACACGTTAAGTAAAAGGGTTAGACAGTTGCAATGAGGTCTACAAGACATACTTATTCAAAAAGAAACAAAAGGGAAAGTTTTAGGAACAGATTTGTTGTGTTAACTTAACGTGTGAAAAGTAATCTAGATGCTTCTTTTGTCGGTCTCAATAGTTGATGTACCGTTCTAATAATTTAAATAATGGAGTATTAAAGCTTAGTCAGTGTAAAAGATGGGTACTGTGACAATTTTTTCTAGAATATTTTTTAGTCTTTGGAAAAAAAATAAAAAATGATTATTATTATTATTATTTATATTAATATTTACGATGGTTAAAATCTGAAACGTACAAGTGGCTTTTTACATCCTTCGAATTTGAAATTTCCATGCATCATTTATTAACTGGCCATCCCCCCAAAAGGAAAAGGAGAAGATAAGGGAGATTTAAGGTAGCTAAAGCATTAAACTCCAACGGAACACCGTTGAGCTTCTCTGTATTAACTACGTTTGCACACACTACCCGTGAATTCACAATTCAATTCTACTTAGTATTGAGGGAGAAGAACAAGTAGAAACGAGAATGCGACTTTAGTTTTAGTTAATTGCGACGGGTAGTTATACTCATGCGAGCATTTCAGTCGGTGCGTTTATTGTTTTATATTCATATATTTTATTCATATACTATCTGGTTTTTGTAATCATCTATAAAATGTTGTGATTTGAGTTTGATTCTCTTGTTTTCATTTTGTGGCAGGCTAAGAAGAAATCTACCTTCTGGGTTTCGTGTTAGTTTGAGCCGATTCGATTGTTCAAGGAATTTTTGGATCTTAGCTGTGAATAGCCCTAATTTCCTGTGCTCATTGACTCGCACTGATTTGAAGGGCTTTTGTGTTAGGAGAGAGTGGCTTTGGGGGTCGAAGGATGAGTCGTTTTCAATCCAACTATTTGACATTGTTGTGTACTTTTCAATGATACAGAGTTTCATCATCGTCTGTGCTCGTTGAAGGGCTCTTTCTCTCTCTCTCACTCTCTCACACTCTTTATCTATCCCCAAAGCGGGCTAAAAGTACTCAATTATACGCACTTCATTTTCCTTCAGTTTTACCTAGTAAGGGTTTCTGGAGATACGGAAATTAGGTTTTACTGATTGTTGGACTGTTATCTCAATTGTTAATCGGACAATTTGGGATTTTTAGAGATGGGCGTTTACTAGCATTCGTATTTTGATTCTTCTGGGAAATTTTGTGCCTGTAAGTAAGAGATATTTGACAAGTGGGGTTGGGTTCTTGAGAAAACCATGAATGCTCAGCAGCAGAAGGAAGGGAAGCAAGAGAAGGTTTTGGTGGCTGTAAAAGCTTCAAGAGAGATTCCAAAAGCAGCACTTGTTTGGGCATTGACCCATGTTGTTCAACCAGGGGATTGTATATCTTTGATTGTTGTTGTACCCCCACAAAGTTCAGGTATCATCCATGTGTTATCATTACTTCTGCACTCATTTTTACAATCTGCTTTCCCAGTTATGTAATGGTGAAATTCATGATGATACCTTGACTCTTCCCCTTTCACCCACAAAATTATGACACTAAAGGGGAAAAGTGAAGAAAAGAAAATTAGGTTATTAATCTTTGTTTAATCACAGAAACTTGTTTCTTCCTGTCAGTGGGTTTGGTTGTGAAAATATGTTTCAATGGCTGATTTGTAGGCAGGAAACTGTGGGGTTTTCCAAGATTCGCAGGGGACTGTGCAAATGCACACAAAAGGTCTCAAACTGGAACATCTTCTGAGCATAAACTTGAGATTTCTGATTCATGTTCCCAGATGATTCTTCAATTGCACAATGTCTATGACCCCAGTAAGGTATGTGGGCTCTGGATATTCTCTTTTCTTCGGTTTGCTTGTGCCGATCTCCGCTACCATCCAAGTTCTTCTGATTGATGTTTTCTGTTTTACATGTTGTAGATAAGCGTCAATGTTAAGGTTGTTTCTGCTTCACCCTCTGGATCAGTGGCTGCAGAAGCCAAAAAGGTTCAAGCCAGTTGGGTTGTATTGGACAAGTAAACATATCTTCTTGCTTTGCTGTTTTTGTGTTGAAGTGTTAGGGATTTGTATTCAACTTAACTTGTTGTGCTCGTTCTTATTGTAGAGATCTAAAGAATGAGGAGAAACATTGCATGGAGGAACTACATTGTAACATTGTGGGTATGAGACGCGCCCATCCAAAGGTTCTTCGGCTAAGTTTAATTGGGTCACCGACAAAGGAGCTTGATGCAGCCGGTTTGTTACATCCTCAAGCAGACCATTTTGGCAGCAAGGAAAACATTAGAGGACCTACTGTGACTCCAAGTAGCAGCCCAGATATGTTCACAGCCACGGAGGCTGGAACATCGTCAGTTTCAAGCTCTGATCCTAGTACGTCACCGTTTTCCATCTCAGATGTGAATGTGGGGTTGAAGAAAGACGAGCTTGTCCATATTAAACGTAGTAGGGGGTCGTGCTCTGAAGCTGATAACAAAAGCTCAATGTCAGGTCCATCGAATTCAGGATTCCGACCATGGATGGACAAATACCTCAGGTCAAATAGACAATCCTTCAAGGGCTCCGAAGTCTCGAGTAGAATCAGTGACCAGGAGCGAACTCCCTCCACTCGGTGGTTATTGGAGAAGCTGTCCACACTTGATCAGGAAGATGGAAGTGGATCAGAAAGCTATATATCTGAAGTAGATTTTACTGCAAACATAAGAGAAGCAATGTCGGTTTCAAGGAGTGCACTTCCTGGTCCTCCTCCATTGTGTTCAATATGTCAACACAAGGCACCAGTTTTCGGGAAACCTCCTAGGTGGTTCAGCTATGCTGAGCTAGAGCACGCCACTGGCGGGTTTTCCCATGCTAACTTTCTTGCAGAAGGTGGGTATGGATCTGTTCACAGAGGTGTGTTACCCGATGGCCAGGTGATAGCTGTCAAGCAGCACAAGCTGGCTAGCTCCCAAGGGGATGTCGAGTTTTGCTCTGAGGTGGAAGTCCTTAGTTGTGCTCAGCATCGGAATGTTGTTATGCTTATAGGCTATTGCATTGAGGACAAGAGGAGGCTACTTGTTTATGAATATATATGCAATGGGTCACTCGATTCTCATCTTTATGGTATTAATCTCTTACTATGAAATTTCTAGTTCATCCATGACAATGTACTTACCTAAGAAGTAAGAACTCAAATACCAGGCTGAAATAACAATGCAAGTGAAACTATGAAAAGTCATTGGTTTTGATTTACTATGCTTCTACATTGTTTACAGTTTTTTTGTTGTTGTAAATTTCAGGTCGAAAGAGAGATCCACTGGAATGGCACGCACGACAAAAAATAGCTGTTGGGGCAGCGCGTGGACTGCGATATCTTCATGAAGAATGCAGAGTAGGCTGCATTGTTCATCGTGACATGCGACCAAATAACATTCTTCTCACTCATGATTATGAACCGCTGGTATGTACTCTTTATATTCCACCTTATACAGTCACTTGGTTCTTTATTAAGATTATTGACCCCGGTTATTCCTGAACCTTTGATTTAAAATGTATAATTGAATAATGCTTCCAAAATTTGCATCTTTTGTGAGCTAAGATAACATGGTGTAAGATGAATGCGATGCCAAACCAAGTTTATTTTGGACATTTGATTTCTGAAAGCACTGTGAACCTATATGATATGATGCTGAAATATATCCTAGTCTCTGAACGTTTGAAAATTGATCATGGTGGTTTCCATTGCTTAAAGGTAGGGGATTTTGGCTTGGCGAGATGGCAGCCAGATGGGGATACTGGGGAACAAACAAGAGTTATCGGAACCTTTGGGTATGTTTTGCTGATAGCATGTCTCAAAGTCCTTTATTGGTGATATATATATGATTTTGGTGAAACTAAAACTTAATATGTTGTTTATGGTGCAGGTATTTGGCTCCAGAGTATGCTCAAAGTGGGCAAATCACCGAGAAAGCAGATGTTTATTCGTTTGGTGTTGTGTTGGTCGAGATGCTGACAGGACGTAAAGCGGTTGATCTCAGCCGCCCCAAGGGCCAGCAGTGTCTTACTGAATGGGTACTTGCAAATAAGTTGTGTTTTCTTCAATATACTGAACTCTGATGATGATCAATCTGGTTGATAAGTAATACAATCCAAATGTTAAAAACAGGCGCGACCTCTGTTGGAGGATTATGCTATGAATGAGCTGATGGACCCTTGTCTGGGGAACCGTTTCTCGGAGCAGGAAGTGCATTGCATGATGCATGCTGCTTCCTTGTGCATACGAAGGGATCCTCATTCTAGGCCTCGGATGTCACAGGTTAGTAGGCTCTACACATACTAGACCACATTTGTTGATGCATCCGAACAAACTCTTAGCAGTGTGTTAAACACGAGAGCAGGTGTTGCGGATTTTAGAGGGAGATATGTTCATGGACTCGGACTACATGTCAACACCAGGATACGACGGGAGTCGCAGCGGACGGTTACGTGCAGCAGCAGCAGCCGCAGATTACGAGCAGCAGCAATCTTACAGCGGGTCATTACGTAAAGAGGGATCGGAAGTGTTCAAGGGGAGCTTCTCGTTCGATTCAGTGCGGGCTGCTTTGTGGTCATCAAGAGATTTACAAGGCTAAGTTCCTTTTGCATTTTGAGATTGAAGCTTGTGTAATTGTTATTGCATATCTGATGGATCATGATCATGCTTGTATAGTATAAGATAATAGGGTTTCAAATTGTTTCTCATCGCAGCTTCTCTTAGACATTGGTCGTAAATTGGTTTAGGTTTCCGTGAAAATCCAACCGACAAACCGCCGGTTTGCTGGTTTATCTACGGTTTGTTTAAAAAAAATAGCAAACCGGAACAAACGGGATCAAACCGGCGGTTTGGGCCGGTTCTGTGGTTTAACCCAAACCAGACATGCCTGCTTCTCTTTCCTTTTCTCTTACTGTCTGAACCAAATCAAAATATGATAAATTATATATGGACATCAGAGAAATTAAGTCTCGCAAGCTACCTAAATATGTTACGCTACTTCATTCAACCCACACGCCAAAGACTTCCCTGAATTTACAAGACCGTAAGCTTTACTCTTAAGATCATTAGATGATCATCTCTTAGTCAGAGGTTTCTTGTTTGACATGGGCAATGAGAATCTATGTAATCTGATAAAGGATATACTGTAATTATACAAGATTAATAGATTACGTATCTGCAGTAAATCAGGAACAACTAAACGTAATCTTAAAGGGGCAAATTTCCCAAAAACCTGCAACTTTCTCCTGCACTTGAAGATTCATCTCTTCTGCATCAGCATGACAGAGTTGCCAACCTATATACATGTTGAATGAGAACAGAGCCTAACAAAACTTAACATACTTGGATAACTTCAAAATAGCTGAAGATGAAAGGAAAAGAGATCGTCTCTCGTGAAACAGTCGACGAGAAGCTCCTCCACGGAACGCTGGAAGCCACCATTTTTCACGCAACTCCGAGTCGGAAATCCTCATTCACTCGCAACGTAAGTATTGTTTTCATCTTTTATGTTGGTTTTGGAGTTGCATGAGCAAAAAATGAGACTTTCTGTTTTGCAGTGTTTATCCTTAAATGGACAGCCTGCATATGTTGAAATAAAGCTAAACCAGGAAACAGTAGCAACAACAAGCCATGAAAAAGAAAGAGTTTGGAACCAAACATTCCAAATCCTTTGTGCACATCATCTGCATTCATCAATCACCATTACAGTCAGAACAAGATGTTCTATCCTCGGAAGTGTAACATTCAAGGCAGATCAACTCGTGAAGCAATCAAGCTTCATCAGCGGCTTCTTCCCTCTTCTTAAAGCAGACGGAAAGAAGCCAAGCCGAAAACTTCAGCTTCAGCTAATACTTTGGTTCAAACCAGCTGAGTTTGAGCCCACATGGGGGAAGCTCATAAATCATGGAGGCTTCCATGGACTAAGGAACTCGACGTTCCCACAACGGTCCAACTGTGGCGTAACTCTTTACCATGATGCTCATCATCATTCTTCTTTTCAACCGCCTACGTCATCAAGCCAAGGAGCAGCTCCAAGGAAACTATGGGAGGATGTTTATAGAGCATTAGATGAAGCTAAGCATTTGATCTACATTGTTGGATGGTCACTGAATCCAACTTTGGTGCTCATAAGGGATTCTCAAATCGATACTCCACACGGAAAAGGAGTTAAGCTCGGAGAGCTTCTAAAACGTAAAGCAGAAGAAGGCGTAGCAGTAAGGATTTTGTTATGGGACGACGAGACATCCATTCCATTCATCAAGAACAAAGGCTTAATGAGGACACACGACGAGGATGCATTTGCATACTTTCGAAACACGAAAGTCGTGTGTAGGTTATGCCCGCGGCTACACAATAAGTTCCCTACATTTTTCAGCCATCACCAGAAGGCCATAACAGTAGACACTAGAGTGCGCGATTCTTCAATCAACCATAGAGAAATCACGAGTTTTATTGGCGGAGTTGATCTTTGTGATGGCCGTTATGACACTGAAGACCATTCCTTGTTCAAGACATTGAACATGGAATCACATTGCAATGACTTCTACCAAACAAACATTGAAGGAGCTAGTCTTACAAGAGGCGGACCGCGAGAGCCGTGGCATGATGCACACGCTTGCGTTACCGGTGAAGCAGCATGGGACATTCTTACAAACTTTGAGCAAAGATGGACAAAGCAATGTGATCCTTCTTTACTCATACCAGTCATCACCATAAGCAATCTCTTTACAGACTCATCAAACCGAAACTGGAATGTCCAAGTGTTTCGATCAATTGATCAATTCTCGGTCAATCCAGGATCAAGTAGAGCATCCATGAGTGAGCAAAGCATCCATGAAGCTTACATCGAGGCAATTCGTAGAGCGGATAGATTCATATACATTGAAAACCAGTATTTTATAGGAGGATGCAGTTTATGGGCTCAAGATCAACACTGTGGATGCAAAAACATGATTCCAGTTGAGATTGCATTGAAGATTGCAAATAAGATTAGAGCAAGAGAGAGATTTGCAGTTTATATAGTGATTCCCATGTGGCCAGAAGGATTACCTGAAGATGAATCTGTTCAGGACATTTTGCATTGGACAAGATCAACCATGGAAATGATGTATAGTATCATTGGCAAAGCATTGACAGAAACCAGCTGTTCAGCTCATCCCAAAGACTACCTAAATTTCTTCTGCCTTGCAAATAGGGAGGAGAAGGTAGATGGCGAGTTCATCCCTCCGTTGTCTCCTCATCCTTCTACACTGTACTCGAATGCCCAGAAGAACAGAAGGTTCATGGTTTATGTTCACTCCAAACTCATGATAGGTATCGTCTTTGAAGAGATTTGAGAATCTAAAACTTGTTTATTTCATTGCCATATTACAAGACTAACAAGGAAATTTTACAGTTGATGATATATACAGCATAATAGGATCAGCAAATGTGAACCAGCGATCAATGGATGGAGGGCGAGATACCGAAATGGCCATAGGATGCTACCAAACGGATAATGGTGACGACATCAAATCATACCGCGTGTCGTTGTGGTATGAACATACTGGGAGAGCAGAGAAATGGTTTGATGAGCCTGAAAGTATGGAATGTGTTGAAAGCATGCGTTTAATAGGAGAAAATATGTGGAGAATCTATTGTGGAGATGAAGTTGTGGACATGAATGGTGTTCATCTTGTTTCTTATCCTCTAAGTGTAAGAAAAGATGGGTTTGTTGAAGATTGTGAGGACAGTGCTGTCTTCCCTGATACACAAACACCAGTTAGAGGGAAGAGATCCAAGATTTTACCATCCATTTTCACAACATGATCTAATCAACCTTCTTCTAACACAATAATGTCTCTTCATTGATGCATTTGCTCTAAAATTAAATTTGTTTTGTTTGATGTTTGAAAAATATAAGGACCTGTTTGGTATTGATATCTATCAACATAAAAAAAATACTACGGTTTGACATACAAGTATATTAACATCAACCTGATATACTCCTAATACACATTTTCTCATTTCTTGATATACTCTGGAACAAAGATATCAGATGTCAATCCCATAGACATATATGATACATTGATATTGATCTAGTTATGTATATCAAACATGCTATGTAACACCCCAAATTCTGAGAACTCGGGGGGCTACTTGTTAGGACCTCACAATGGGTCCCGACCTTAGTTTGACAACAATTTTACTAGGATTTTACAACAAGACACAAAAGTATTTAAAACATTTGAAAACTTTAAACAATATATACATGAAGAATATGTATCAGCCTTACAAAGCAGAGGTACTAAAACGACGCATATGAAGAATAGAAGATATCCCCGTCCCCAACTAAATGAGTACGTGGACCCGGCTGACCATTCCCTCCGGATCTCTCTACAACTGTCTTATCCTGCAAGACATCTACAAGCGGTATAAAACCGTTAGCTAACATTCTATGCATAAGTATAAATGTAAAAGCACAAACACGCCACATACACAATCAACATGCAACACTCAATCCTTTTATTATCTTTAATTATGTGATAGGTTATTACTAATGATACTTATTTTGTGACACGAGGGATTCTCAAACCTCGCCCCTGTTCCCGTTTACCAACGAGGAATGATACTAATGCATCTGACCGTCTACCTGACTGGGCTGGTCGCAGGGAACCTCCTAGACTCTCGCAAGAGCTAGGCATATGATGTCACGACCCATTATCATACACTTGGGTCAATTACGTAAATAATAAAGTCGGCCTAATCCGGTTTTGTTGTTTATCATAACTAACAAACACCACTCATACATAGTACACTCATACCAGAAGCTAGCTAAGTAAGTCCGTGGACTTACCTGAATCAAATCATAATCCTGTTATCTCGACTCGGTCAACAACCGTAGGAACTCAACCGCATGTTATAAAAGTCAAGTGGATCAATAATGTATCCCACTTTATTAGAAGTCTCCAACTTCTAAGATATTTAACTCTGTCATCAGATAAATTACCAAAATACCCTCGTAATGGCAAACGACTATTTTGCCCCTAGTGTCCGAAACCCTAGAAGTATTCTTAGAATATTTCTAAAACTTCATATGAATCTCAAAACCATAATCTAACACTCACAAGAAAGATCTAGCTAAGTTGGAAGATATTTTCCAACTTCTTAACTTCCATGAAAAAATTCACTAACGCTCTCACTTTGACCTAACATAGAATGCTCATACAAAAATCTAAAAATCTCAAATAAATAAAAAAAAAAAAATCTAATCCTTATATGCAAAGCACTCTACTCACTAGAAGAAATAAATCTCAGAGAGAATCAAAAACTAGTCTTACACAAAAATCCCAAGTTGACTTCTCAACACAAATTCTCTCATACTTAGCCAAAAATTTGCATTTTACCAAACTGCACCACTAGTCTACTTTGGAACCTAATAAGTCTAGATTCGATCGTTGGATCGACCACAACTTTTAATACATCACAGTATGCATCTCACTCTATGTTCCATCAAAATTTCATGTCCATCAGATAGATCTAACCCATTCATATCTAGATCCAAAAACTGCTTCCACACACACATTTTTTTCTCATACTAAATATATTTCACCAAAAACAGAAAAACTTCTTACTTTCTCAACTTTGAAAAATCATAACTACTAAACCTCTCGATGGATTTCTCTAAAATTTTAATATATTATACTATGAAATCCTAAGTATGACATATCCAAAATTCCAGTCTAACCAAAGAATATAACCAAATCAAACCGGCACCACAAAACTGCATCACAAGCAGTTTTCTCAACAACTCCGCACCACCTATAAACTGTTCAAGGTCTCTACTTTGGGACACCATAACTCTTGAACTGTAACTCGGATTTCTCTCAAATTTCAGTATGATCTACTATACTATACCAACTATAACATGTATGAAATTCAAGTCCAACGGAAGTCAATAACCCATCCAAATCTATTCCACAAAACTGCATCCCAAGCAGTTTTTCTCAAACTCGGTACACTTAGAAAACTACATGAGGAACCAACTTGAGAAAATCATATCTCCTAAACTAGAACTCGGAATACGCTCAAATTTCAGTATGTTCTACACTACAATACCGACAACAACATATCCAAAAATCAGGAGCAAAGGATGAGTCTAGCTTACCCAGATCTAAACTCGAAGTTGACTGTTCGTCAATGTTGGAAAACTGAGAGATGTAACAACTCTCTGAAGTTGCTCCTTTGGCTGAAATGTATGGGTTTAAAGATGGTTTAGAGGCAACTAAGCATATATATAAATGGAGGGAAGGAAGGGCATTGTCATACTCACTACAATCTCGACAAGGAGGAGAGCGTTTGCTGGTGTCTAGACTTCTCGACCAACACTCAGGACCACACACCCCGTAGGCGAGGAATGCTATCCGACTCTGGCGCAAGGTTGGGGAGCCGAGGTCCTTTTGAGTGCGACGGGGAGGCTAGGTTGTAGTTGTTGTTGCGTGCATGTCCATAGGGGGAGGAAGAACGGACGTTGTGTGCACGACCCGGGCTGGAGAGGAGCTCTCCGGTTTGCTGTGCACGAAGGGAAGAAAATCTCTCCCGGCCTCTGCTTGCTGTGCACGACAAAAAGAAGAAGGGAGGGCCAGAGATCCTTACTGGTTGCACTTCCGCCAAGTTGTGTCCAAAGGGGAGGGGTAGAGGTGGCTAAAGGCGCCGGCTAGGGTTCTTGTGGATGGAAGCGGAAGGGTTGGGGAGGATCAACAACGTGCGTTTCTTCATGATAGGCGTGAATCCAGAAGAGTGTGGCGTGTGTGGAGTAATGGAGGTAGGGCTAACGTGGCGTGGGTAAGGGAAGGAGTTACACGGCTGAAGCAAGAAGAATTGGCTTTATTTTGGGCTGAATTGATCTTGTCGAAAATGGGCCCGTATGGCCTTGTCATGACTTAGTCATGGGTTTGTCAAGTGGGTCGATTACAATAAGGCTTGCAAGAGTGTTTTTAAGAATGATTTTGTATGATTAAATTTCACATAAAATCAGTTAGTTGGGAAAAGAATATTTTATGTGATTAACTCTTCACATAAAATGACAAGATTTAAGTTGACTCAGGATTTACCGAAAATTAAATTTTTGGGTATTACATGCTCAACATTGAAACATGCAACCTTTGATCATAGTTTTAACATGTAAGATGAATCAAACAAACAAGCATAAACAAAACTAGCTATATGTATATATTAACTAGATGTGATTAAGATCAAATGATCTAATTCTGATCCCAAGTGTAACATTGAGTCTTAGGCAAATTAGTATCTTGAAAGCAAGGTCACTCTCCTTGGTATTCCAATTACAAACCCTATTAACTCCACATCAAGCTTATCTTCTATTAAGGTTACATCAAACTTATGTCAAATCTCACTAAAGAGAAATGTACAATAGTAGTCGGCGGAGCCACTCGGCCATATGTCTATCGTGTAATGCTCGCCGTTCGGAATTTGGTGGACGCCGAAGTCCTTGTTGTCGGCTTGGCAATGAACCTCCATATTCTCCCTCCCTTCGAGAACGTTGTTCATAATCAACCGCGTCTTCTTTGACGGGATTGTTTGTACTAGTTTTCTCCTATCGATGTTGCTTTCCGCCAGAACAGCTTCGACGACCACCTCAACGCCACCACCGCCAATGTCATGAGCTTGTATTAGATGTCATATTTGGTTTGATTTCACAAATTTTATGTTCTTTGTCTCTTTATATATAGTCATGGAGTAAGGTGAGAGCTTTACTTTTTTTTTGTTTATTGTAATTTTTTGAGTTACAAGTCCATTTTTATTAATTATCTTCCAAATCAAAATTCAGAAAGAGTCTAAGCTCTTGAGGAAAAACATCAACATCATTATAAAATAAAACGCCAGTGGGTTTCATTTGAGCTAGCTGGTGTGCCACAGTGTTTGCCTGTCTTCTAGTGTACCGCCAAACTCATGCTTGAAAAAACTTGCTTGTCTCCCGAATCTCTTCTAGAATAGCCCCTAACTGCCCCATCACTCGGACACCATTGTTGAGCTTGGAGATAATAGCTGAGCAATCTGATTCAAATTCCACGTGATCCATATCCATCTCAACCGCTATATGCACAACCCAGAGAATTCCCATTCCTTCAGCAACTTCCACAGAGGGACACCCAACCAGTTTCTTGGCTGCCGCCAAACACACTCGGCCCTCTGCATCTCTCGCTATGACCCCAACCCCACAACCCCTTTCGCTATCCACTGCTGCGTCGGTGTTAAATTTGATGAACCCCTAAGGTGGTTTGTTCAACTTAGTGTTCGATCGAGAAGCCGCTGTTGGTTTTTCACTAGAAGTTGCTTTCCTAAAATCCATCAGAAGGTCAGAAGCAGAATCAACTATGTGCTTTGCGTCCAGGTCAACCGCTTCAAATATTCACTTGTTTCTTGCATTCCAAATCGACCAAACAATGGTAAGTCAAAGCTAGAAGTCCTCCTTGCTAAAAAACTAATTCGCATTTGACATCCAATGTAACATATCCCGACACCCGTCTCTGATAGCCCATAGGTCTGGTTTTAATATCCATACCCTTTCTGCATTAGAGCAAAGGAGCAAAGCATGAATACCGCTCTCAACTTTCCCGCATACATCGCAAGCGTTATCTTTGAGTACTCTCCTCTGGCATAGCCTCTCTTTGCTTGGTAATATGTAGTGTGTTGCACTCCAAAGGAAGGATCTAATCCGGGGGACGGTTTTCACCTTCCATAATCGTTTCCATAGGGATCGAACATTACTAGTGTCTGAGGTTCCGATACCACCTTCATCAGTCAGGATGCTATTTAGATTTGCATGGTATGCCGACTTAACCGTAAACACCCCATCCTTTGTATTAACCCACACCAACTCATCCTGCACAACTTCATGGATTAAATGAATATTTAGGATGATTTCAGCATCACATGGATAAAACCAGTACCGAACCAACTCTTCTCGCCATTCGCCTTTTATCCAGTCATTGACATCCAAGACACGTAGATTATCTGGACTATGGGTAGGTCTGGCAATGACCTTGTACGTAACCGGTCTTGAAATCCATCGATCTTTCCAAGCTGAGATTGAAGCCCCATTTTCCACAGACCAAACTAGACCTTGTTGCAATATAGCATTGCCTTTGCATAAGCTTCTCCACGTATAGCTCGGACGATAGCCTGTTGAAGCCTCCAGAAAAGAGAAGTTTGGATAGTACTTGGCTTTGAGCTTCTTGCAATCAGCGAATCCGGTTGTTGCATTAGTCTCCAACCCTATTTTGCAAGAAGAACAATGTTGAAGCTCCGAAGATCTCGGAACCCCATTCCACCATACTCGTTTGCCCAACAAAGTCGCTTCCAACTTAACCAATGGATTTTTCGTTTATCACTTGTATCACCCCACCTAAAACGATCCATCAACTTTTCAATATCATCGCAGACCCCATCCGGCATGAAGAAACAAGACATTGTGTACATGGGGATAGATTGGGCTACCGATTTTATCATCACTTCTTTCCCCGCCTTGTTGAAGTTGTTCTCCTTACACCCCTTAAGTTTTTTTCCACACTCTATCCCTCACACCCGTGAAGATAACCTTTTTCGATCTCCCCACAATTGTTGGCAGTCCAAGGTACTTTTCGTGTTTAGCCACCTCCCAAACTCCAATCACATCCTGCACTTGAACCTTGAGATCCTCCCTCACATTCTTGCTGAATGGTAGTTTTGACTTCGACAAATTCACTTGTTGACCCGACGCGGCTCCATAGATATGGAGAATATTCGCTATTTCGGCACTTTGTAGACAAGATGCTTTAGCGAAAACCACACTATCATCGGCAAAAAATAAATGGGATATCGTAGTGGCTCCCATCGCCACTCGTACTCCTTCAATCCTCCCAGCAACTTCACTTCTCCGAATCATCGCTGATAAGCATTCTGCGCATAATAAAAAGAGATACGGCAACAGTGGGTCACCTTGGCGAAGGCCACGAGTCGGTCTAAATTTCGGTGTAGGGATGCCTTGAAACAAAACCGAGGAGGAAACTTATGTCACACACCGCATTATCATGTTGATCCATCTTTCTGCAAATCCTAATTTCCGCATACTCTCCTTGAGAAAGCTCCATTCCACCCGATCGTAAGCTTTTGCCATATCTAACTTTAACGCTATAATACCCTCCTTTCCTGTCTTTGTTTTCATGTGATGAAACACTTCAAAGGCTTCCAAGACGTTATCTGTTATCATTCTACCTGGCACAAAAGCACTCTGGCAGGGGAGATTACTTTGTTGAGGCACTTCTTTAACCTGTTAGCAAGGACCTTAGACACAATCTTGTAAATCACATTATACAGACTAATAGGTCTCAAATATTTCATGCATGTCGGAGATGAAACCTTGGGGATCAAAGTAAGTATGATTAAACATATCAGGAAACTGGTTACCGTTAAGCACATCGAGAATGAAAGAGGTAACTCCCGGTCCAATGATATTACAGTGGCGTTGGTAGAACAACGCTGGCATACCATCGGGCCCAGGAGCTTTTGTTGGATGCATAGAAAAAAGGGCCAAGTATACCTCCTCTTTAGTGAACGGCAGTAACAACTCATGGTTATCCTCCTCCGACATGACAGGCTCGATACTTTGAGTAGCCTTCTTTGGGGAGGTCGTCTCATCGGCTCTAAAGAGGTTTCTAAAATATTCAATTGCCACCGTTGCCATACCCGCTTGGCTTCTCCATTCTAAGTCATTCTCATCCACAAGTCTTATTATTTTATTTCGTCGTTGTCGACTGCTCGCATTTTTATGGAAGAAGTGTGTGTTTCGGTCCCCCCACTTAAATTCGTTAGCTCTTGCTCGTTGGAACACATAATCTCCTCCCTTCTCATCAATTCCCGCTCCCGGCCCTCGAGCTCTTTTCTTTTGCCCACGAGATCCTCCCCGCATACCGTCCCGTCGCATTTGTGTCAGCTCCTCTCTAACTTTCAACAATTCTTTAGTAACAGGACCAAAATTGTCTTTTTCCAATCTTCCAAGTCGTCAGAACACCGACTAAGCTTGCCCATCACTCCTTCCTCGGTATAGTTGCTTCTTGGATTGGTCCATGCATTTCTGATTATCTCATTATAATCCTCATGCTCCATCCACATCGCTTCGAATCGGAACGGTCTCCCCCCTTTCATCTTCTGATCAGCATCTCCGCCATTACAGTCTAGTAGAATAGGGACATGATCTGACTTAATTCGCTCCAAATGCCTTATTCGTGTTTGCGGGAATAGCTCCATCCACCCTTCTTTCGCAAACCCTATGTCAATCCGCTCCTAGATAAATCCCTCGCCTTCCCTAGCATTATCCCAAGTAAAGCGGTTACCTTCGAATAAGATATCCGTAAGCCCACAATGGTCAATTGCATTCCGAAAATCTCTTATATTCCCCACATGCGATATAAGGCCTCCCTCCTTATCTGATGCACTTAAGATTTGGTTGAAATCACCCATTAGCACCCATGGTTCCACCACTTCTTCCCTCAACCTCTTCATAAGCTCAAAAGTATGGTGTTTTTCACTTTGCTCGAACCACCCGTAAATACCTGTAAACCGACAGTCTCCTACTAGCATATCGATGTGATGGCGAGTGTAAGATTGTATACAGATTCTCGTAATGTCCTCATCCCACAAAACACACAGGCCCCCCGATTTTCTTATGGCCTCAATCACAAAACAGTTGTTGTATCCCAGGCTCCGCCTAACTTCCTCCATCCTACGCTTATCACATTTTGTTTCCATTAAGAACACAATCCTAGGGCCCTCCCTTCTCACCACATTGGCGAGCTTTGCAACTGCCGGGTCCTTCCCCAATCCCCAACAATTGTAACTCAAGATTTTCATTGCGTCCGGCTAGAGAGGTCTCCCGCCTCTCTCGCCGATATCTTTGCCTTCTTCTGGGTTATAGCGTCAACACAGTCACTGATTCCCTCATCATCCATATCCATCCCCGTGTTTATGCCATCTACATATTTCCTCTTCGTCCCGGGTGCTAGTAGATTGTTTCTCTTAGAAGTTTCCACCTCTCTATCCATTTTTTTTCCACTTTCTACTATTATTTTCTGTAATGATCTCGTTGCTCCTTGTATTTGATACTTCATTTGAATAAATGACATCAGTATTATCTTCATGCACTGTGTTTCTGACCTCATCCTTCCCATACAGTCTTACCCTTTCTCTCGGATTAGCTTCTATAGGGATCTCCTTTTGCTGGTTTGTCTTCAACTCTCCCTTTGGAGTCCCTCCATTTCCTTCTGCCCGGATATTTACCTCTCTTACCTTATCACTAAGAAGTGTTTCTGCTTCCTCGTTGATTGTTGGTGCCAATGCCCTTTCTTCATCTTGCTCAAGCTCCTCCAGTATCTCCAAGAGAGATTTCCTCACTTTAGGTTGATTCTCCCCATTCTTTTTCTGTTTTTCTTTCCCCTCTCCATCTCCTCCCATTAAGTCTTGCATCAGCTTTCACTCATACCCTCTCTCAATGATATCTCGCTCATGCAGATTCTTAGTCAGAGAGGCTCTTAGCTCATCATTGTACTCATTATGGAGCCCATCAGTATTCTCGTACTCGCAATCGCCTTCGACGTGCCCTATTCTTCCACAAGTGTAGAAGAAATCGGGCAGTCTTTCATATTTTACATTGACCCACATTTTCTTCCCACTCAGATTCAGGAAGAAGCCACGCATCAAGGGTTTTGTTATATCAACAGAGACCCGGACTCGTAAAAAACTTCCATTGAAGAGAATATCATCTTCTGCAACATCAATGAAGTTTCCCATAGCCGCTCCTACAGCTTCTGCCGTCTTCTTTGTCAATGCAGCAAAAGGAATATCATACACCCTTATCCAGAATTGAGCATGATTGAACTGAATCTTTCATGGTTGTTCCATCCCCGACTCCCTTAACACAAGTAAGGATTTGTCAATGACCATGGACCCCATTTATAACCTTCTCCACATCTTCAGTTCGCGAAAAAATAAACCTTTTCAAAGTCTCCATGCACCCATCATCGTTGCTTTTAGGGCAAACGCATTAAAGGGTTTATTTGATATCACTGACCCGCAAGAGTATCCTTGTTGTCCACATCCCCTGCACCCTCCGTTGATCCTTCCACCACCACACATTCATCCTCTGTTAAATGGATACTTCGCTTTCCTCTATCCATGCTTTGGAAACGGTGGCAATTGAGAAACTGTCAGAAAACCTGCAAAAAAGACTAAAGAAAACGGTCAGCCTAAGGCATATGTATCTCGCACGATGTCGGCGAGGGAAACCTAGCTCCCACAACCCAACGCCGGAGAGGAAGAAGGGGAGGTGAAGGCTGTCAGGGGGCTGCTGTCAGAAATCGCCTTTACGCCCTAGGATTTTTCAATGGCCTGTTTATTGTAATAGAATCTAGTATTTAAAGAAAGTTATAAAAATATGTCATAATGTCTAGTTTTTATATTCTTGACTTATTTAGAAAACCGTTACTTATCACACCAAAAAAAAGAACCGTTACTTAATATGAATTTAATTATATTAAATGTATAATATTATGTGTAAAATTTAATATTATATATTTATTTATAATTTAATAATTATATATTATACTAATAAAAAGATATCGGATGTCAATCTCATTGTCATATTTGATAGTCTGATACCATCATTTGATACATTGATATCGATCTAGCTATGGATATCAAACATGCTCAAACATTGAAATAGGCAACCTTCATAGTCTTATTAGGTACGATGAATCTACAAACAAGCAAAAACAAAGCCAGCTATATATATATAGAGATATTAACTAGATGTGATTAAGATCAACTGATCTAATTCTGATCCCAAGTGTAACATTGAGTCTTAGGCAAATTAGCATCTTGAAAGCAAGGACCACTCTCCTTGATATTCCAAGTACAAACCTTGTTAACCCCACATCCAGCTTCCCTTCCATTAAGGTATACATCAAACTTATGTCGAATCTCATTAAAGAGAAACGTGCAATAGTAGTCAGCGGAGCCACTCGGCCATATGTCTATCGTGTAATGCTCACCATTCGGAACTTGCTGGACGCCGAAGTCCTCGTTGTCGGATTGGCAACGCACCTCCATATTCTCCCTCCCTTCGAGAACGTTGTTCATAACCACTTGCGTCTTCTTTGGCGGGATTGTTTGTACTAGTTTTCTCCCGCTGATGTTGCTTTCCAACAGAATAGCTTCGACGGCCATCATTGTAAACGCAACCACCACCAATGTCAGGAGCTTGTATTGAGACGTCATGTTTGGATGCTCGAAGATCGGTCAACAACTCCAGACCTTTGATACATAAAATTTATGTTCTTTGTCTCTTTATATAGTCATGGAGTTGGGTAGGAGCTTTAATGTTTTTTTATTGTAATAGAATCTACATAAACATTTAAGGAAAGTTATAAAAATATGTCATAATGTCTAATCTTTATATTCATGACTCAATTAAAACCGTTACTTATCACACCAAAAAAGGAAAACCGTTACTTAATATAAAAATACATTAACTAATATTACATATTACTTAATATAATTTTACAAGATAAATTTAATTATATTACGTAATATATAATATTATTTATTTGTTTATAATTTAATAGTTATATGTTATAAAAATAAATTTTCTTTATAAAATAATGTTGTCGGCGGGTACATAGAGTTGTTCAAACCCGGATAAACAGACAAAAAAATTTTCTAAAATGCTCGACCCGAGACCGAAAAGTATCACTCCTAGCTAAATGATATTTTTTAAAATTTATTTCCCTTTTAAGATTTGGAAAAAAAAAAACACATACACTTAACACGTATTCACACCGCTAAACTCTTTTTCATTTCTTTTTTAAGATTCAAAAAAAAGGTTATGTATATATTAGGATACGTGTGATTGGTAACGGTACATAGTGGGATACGGTATAAGCTAAGAAAGATATATTACATACATATTTATATGAGGACACGTGTGCACTTAATTAGGCTTATGACAAAACAGTAAAAGAAAAGAAAAAAGAAAAAGACGATGAATTGACTATTCTCTCCTTTTGATCCGAAGTGGCAACCCTCTCTTCATTCTCACCGTCGGAAAGTGGATAATCGAGTCATCCTCCGCTATCCACCTGTGCAAGTCAAAAACCTTCGGTTCGGTTAATCTTGCTTTTACCCGTCTTCTTAAATGACTAGTTACTGTGCAGTAAATAATGGAGTAAAATGAAAAATGACCTGAAGTGTGTAACGAAGTGGTGGAGGAAGACAGAAACTTCAAGTCTAGCCAAGTCAAGACCAGGGCACAGCCTTTGCCCACCGCCAAATGGAGTGAAGTGGCAGCTATTGGGCTCTTTATCCTGCAAATTTAACCCCATTATCTGTAAATATATACAGTAATTTTTAAAAAAAATTAACAGCGCAGTAATTAGGTTCTTACTTGCCATCTCCATGGGTTGAAGACGTAAGGCTTATCGTAGAGATCCGTATCCAGATGAACGGATCTGAAATAGGCTAATACACACCACCCTTTCGGTATAAAGTATCCTTTGATTTCTACATCTCTCATCGCCTTCCTCATTACTCCTGTTATTATATTACCCACCCTCAATGTCTCTGTGATCACCTGCAACATATATTCATTACATTTCAACAATCGCTCCGATTTCACTCACAACTTACAACTCAACTCGACTTACTGTCTGGGTAAATTGAAGAGTTGAGTAATCATTCCAGCAGATTGCTTCTCCTTGCTCTGTTTTTCGACTTTTCAATTTCATGTTCTCCTCCTGCAAATTCCAATCCAGTAAATCTAGTAGTATACCTTTTAACACGAATTTCAATTGAGAAATCGGTTTAATTAATGGTACCGTTAATTTGTGGAGAGCGAGGGGGCAATCGGACAAGAATTTGACGGCGAGAGTGATAAGGATCGGAACAGAGTCTTCGCCGGGGATGATCATATCAATAATGTTGTCCGATATTAAGTCGTCGTTGAGTTGGCCGCTGGTGTCACTCAGCAGTACGTCCAGAACGTCTCTCGGTGTTTCAGCGACGCCGCATTCCTTGCGTCTGTCGTGGATGATTCTCTTGACAAGCTTCACCATTTCCTTCTTTGCCTGTAACGAACGATGGAGTTGACTACCGGGGATGTTAATCGGCAAAGACATTAGCCCCGATATGAACTCTTGGAACTGTCTTTGTAATAACTCCATTGCAGGCCCTGGATCTAAGCTCATCAGTGCTTTCACTAGCACTTGAAACGCGATCTGCACGTTAAACCAAAATTACTGTATAAAAATATAGTTTTGGTCAAGACTCGAATTGTTTATGGATTAAAGGTCTTTCTAATGGTTGGAGATAAATATAAAATCATTAAACTCTGAGCTTTATAGATGGATGATTGATAAGCTTAATCATTAGTATTCCACTGACAAGAACAAGTTAGCTTTTTAACACCCCATAGCTTTCGAGCCCCTGTCTCTTCCACCAACCAATTAAGCAATCAAAGATAATGACTAACATGTTTGGCTTCATCTTGAAGAAAAATGAGGGAATATTGCTGATCAGTAGGAGGAGACCAGGAAGGAATGGCCTTTAGCAGAAGCAGCTGAAGATCTTGAGCAATTTGGGCTTTAACAGAGGATGACTTGAAGAAACTTCCGACAAGGCCGTGAATTCGACGTTGCAAGCTTCCGTTAATCACTAGGATCGAAGCTTTCCCCATTAACTCCGTTAACGACTTCGGGTAGCAAGGCACAAACACCTTCGAGTCGCTTTGCAGAATGAATCTGCTCACTTCTTCGTCGGTAGAGATTATCGTCTTCTTCCCGAATACATGTGACTTGAACACCTTCCCGTACCTAACCTAATCGGAAACCATGAATAGATGAGATATAGAAACACTGATTTCAAAACTGAAATTTTGATTTGAAAACTTATTGATTACCGATGCCGTCGTTTGTCCATGAATCTCTCAGGGCGGTCGGAGTAAGCGTAGGAAACGAACTCCATGGTTTCTCCGATGATCGGCCATCCTAAGCTGCCAGGGGGAAGATTCCGATTTGGATGATTACTTGTTGCTGAGAATAGTCTGCTGGATTTCGTGAATCTCCGGAGGATTGTTCTGGGGACGAGGAGAAGAAGAAAAGGAGAGAGAAGCAGAAGAGATGTTGCTGGTGTGATGAAATACCAGAAGACGAACATAATTGTTGAGCTTTTTCTGTTTTTGGTGTTTCAGATTTGGTCTCTGTAGCAACAGAGACGCACGGGTTCACGCTTATATATGGCGTTTAATTTTTAATTATTAATCAAATCTAATATTTTAATTTTTATAATTGTAATCTATTACGAATATTTACCATCGATTTTGTTGATAGAGGTTCACCTTTCCGGGGCTTTAACTAGTCTTATGAATCCGGGATGTTAACTGTTTGAGAATCGATATTTTTTTTAAGGAACTAAGAATCGAACGTTTAAGGTAAACAATTCGATTTTATTTTTTCCGGTCAGAACTGTTTAGAACCGGACCGGTCAGAAACATATTTTTCTGAACCGGACCGGTCAGAAACGTTTTTTTTTTAACCGGAACCAGACCATTTAATAAATGATTGAGTCAATTCATAATGTTGACTACACCCACGTGAGCAACTCATCCTTAACGTTGTATTTTGTACATGATTGAGTCAATCCACAATATTGATCGAGTCAATAGATGAAGATCATATCGACGGATGAAGATCTATTATTTCTTTTCCCTTACATCTTATTTTTATCTATCTTCTAGCTGTAAGATATTTTTATGCTTAAATGAATTTTCAGGATTAGCCACCTTCTTTAAGTAAAACGTTTGATATTAGTTTAGATAAACTTTAATATATTCAATTTTTGATTCAACGTTCTTCATGTGCGTAAATTGTTGTCGTAATCGATACCATCGATCAACTCAATCAATATCCTTTTGCTAATTTCTTTATTGTGGGTCTAGAGAGCTTGACTTATACAATGGTTAATGATGTTTATAAACAAATATGTCTCTTTGATGATGAATTGTTAGTTCTTGTGATTGTCAATAACAAGATGGGAGTGGTGTTTAGATGATTATTAGGTTTTTAAGTATGGTTGTTGTTATAAGATGCGATAATTGTGTAAATGTATGATTTGATGTCCTACAAGATGTTGGGTTATGGAGCCTGAAGTATTGTATCATGGATTGCCCTCATTGTTGGCATATATTTACGAAGATAGATTTTTAGAGTTTTTATCTTTTAGATGGTTTTTCGGCCTATTTAAACCCTTGTTGATTATTGTAACCGATATTATAAAATATAGTGCAAAACCTGGCTTGGTAGCCCCCAAACATAGTCACAAATCGTAGCGAACTAGGTAACCAAATTTTGTGTCCTATATTTCTTTTGATTGCTTTCAAATCCTAGCACAAGATGCGAGAGCTACATATGAACGTTTTAAGATAACATGATTGACATATATGATGATTAATATGTTGACTGATGTTATTTCAAAACGTTTATCTTAAGGCCATGAGCTACGTATGAACGTTTTTGTAATAACATGATTGAAATATCTCTTTCTTGATCTGTCATCATTTATGTTTCTCTTAATTTTTACATCGATTACATGCTACAACCCCCTCACCCAGACTTTCTTCCTTACTATTATGTAACCGAGTCGGTCCCTATTATCGATCAACTCAAACATTTTTGTTTTCTCTATGTTTCCTCAACGCTTCTTTGTTGTCTCGATCCCTCTCTTTATCTCATATCTTGATCGAGTCGATCCTACTATCAATCAACTCAATTATTTGTTCTCTCTTTAAAATCAAGTCAATCATCATTCTTTCTTGATCGATTGACTTGATTGTGCGTTATTCTTTTTATATTTCTACTTTCACGGTTGTGCAATTAATTTCACGAATCAACGTGCTCTTACTCCAAATATCCGATTTCTACCCTATACTAGGATTATGGTCTTGTAATATATATACTAGATCTGAGACACGTGTGATGCCCAAACTCAATATATAAGTTTAGTGACGTTTTATTTTAAATCAATTGACAATATAAGCTGCCCAAACTCAATATATAAGTTTAGTGACGTTTTATTTTAAATCAATTGACAATATAAGCTACGGCCACTGAACTTATATACAAGCCTCAAATCTCCTATTTTTTTATATGAAAAGTTTGTTAGGTCAACATTGAACACAAACAAAATTAGTTAAAGAAGGTTCTTCGTAAATATAAAAAAAAGGATTTTTCCGTTTGGTACCCTTGAGTTTTTGGCTTTTCCGGATGGTGCCCAAAGTTTTTTACGTTTCCGCTTGGTACCCCTGAGATTTCGGTTTTTCCGTTCGGTACCCTTATTTCTTACTTTTTGTCTAAAATAAGGTTTTTTATATTAAAATTATTTTTTAAAAAAGGAAAAAATATAAAATAACAGTTTATATTATAAATTTCGAAGATAATTAAACAACTCTAATCAACTATTAATAAATTATGATATTTTTTAAACTATATAATATTTTTACTCATTATTTTATTATTTTTAATACATTTATTACTATTTAATTATTTATCATATTTTGCATAAAAATATGAGAAATTTATTATGTTTTATATAAAATATAAGAAATTTAATTTATATTTATATGATATTTTAATTAAAATTTTAAAACTAAACATAATTTATATTTATATGATATTTTGTTGTTCCGTTGATTTATTTGTTGGTTTATTATATAATATTGGATGGTTCATATCCCTAATATATAATATTTTTACTTTGATTCTATGTAAGAGTGCTTATATTTTGGGGAAAAAATCTTCTAAAACATAGGATATTCATGTTTTGTTTTAAAAAATAGAATGTCCATTTTGAATATTCTACGTTATATATTTATCAATGATATGAAATAAATCCACGGAGTATAGCAATAATGAAATATCATATAGTTATAAATTATGTTTAATTTAAAAACTTTAATTAAAATATCATATAAATATAAATTAAATTTTTTATATAAAACATAATAAATTTATCATATTTTGATGCAAAATATGATAAAGTATCAAATAGTATTAAATATATTAAAAATCATAAAATAATAGGTCAAAATATTATATAATTGAAGAAATATCATAATTTATTAATAGTTGATTAGAGTTGTTTAATTAAAATATACCTATCTTTGAAATTTATAATATAAAACTGTTATTATATATTTTTTCCTTTTTAAAAAAATTAATTTTAATATAAAAAATGTTATTTTAGAAAAAAAAAAAAAAAGAAATAAGGGTACCGAATGGAAAAACCGAAACCTCAGGGTACCAAGCGGAAACGTGGAAAACTTTGGACACCATCCGAAAAAGCCAAAAACTCAAGGGTACCAAACGGAAAAATCCTAAAAAAAATATCAAATTTTGTTTATCTAGTAAATGGTTTTAGGCTATCACTTGGATATGTGTACGGTTTTCATGTCTAAATTACGAGGATGCTCATGGCCTTAACATGGCCTTACATGAGAGGGGTACAAGTTGGAGACGGCTATCAACTTCTCACTAGTTCAATGAGGCTTTTTTTAAAGGTACTATACTATCCAGTTTGTTGTGCTTACCGTGAGGATAGATCGACCTAGGCGAAGCTCGATCAGTTCGTCCGGATAAACGGACGGGTGCAAACAGAGGTTCGCATTCAAAAGAGTCCATGCCCAATTAGGCTAGAAATATTGGCTCAAAAGCCCTTTTAAAATAAAACTTTGATATATGCATTATGCACATATATGAAGGTAATTGGTGCGATTTAAAATTGAGATATGAAGGTAAGATTTAATAGATAGACGTTTCAGATTCGTTCTCATTTCTCCCGATAATTACCCATATATATATATATATATATATATATATATATATATATATATATATATATATATATATATATATATATATATATATATAAACTTTTTCTTTTAAAACTGAAACCGAGAAAAAAAAAAACTTTACTTTCATCAACTGAGAGAGAAATGGGAAGGTGATAGCAAATAATTAGTCAATAATAACATTGTCATTTATAATACTGTTGGTCAATGTATCAAGTTTAACATTGATGCCATACAACCATTAACGATAAAATAAAGTTGTCCACTTAAACTTAAAAAAGTTGAGGCTAATTCCCACAAATATTTAGAAAAGTAGGGTTGTCAACATTAAAAAGCTGAGGGTGATTCCGGGTAGTTGCGCACGGGCGGCGGGTGCCCACACGGAGACCCATACCACCTAATATTATAAGATAAAGCATATACCATTATGGTTGTCAACATTACTTAAGCAGGATAGCCATGATATTTTACTTAAGCAGGATAGAAATGATATTTTATAAATTATCAAAATTTTAGGGGATTAATTAAAAGGCGATGGAATTCACAAATGCATTTGTGTGTTGAGTTCCGAAATCGTGGAAGAAATATCACGGTTTCGTAATCCGTGACGGTTACGGGTTTCGAACCCGTTATATTTCTGAACGTTGTAATTTAAACGTTGTGTAACGGCAATAAATTTCAAATATGACCGTTGTTATGACCGTTGTAATTCGAACGTTTTTGTATGTTCGGTTATATATATTGAGAGTCAAAGAAGAAGTGATCAATGTTCACAAACTCTTCAAAAATCGGTACCGAAAATGACAACACGAGACGATGAAGAGATGTTGATTCCGTTCGATGATACAAAATTTAGTCAGTCAGAGGAGTTTCTTCCACATTTTGAGGTAAGGATATTTTAACTCATTGTAAGTTATCATTAAATTGAAAAAAAAATTCTTATTCTATTTTATTTAATTTAGGGTCTACCGAGTTATTCGCGTGATGAAGGGACCGATTATTCTCGCATGTTTGAAATTCGTGATTTTTTCCACTATCGCGAGACAATGGTTGATTGAGCTCGATTCATGGAAGGAACTATGAATATGGTGTTAATCACAAGTAGGTCATGGAGAAATGTTAGGGGATTCGTTACGTTTTGTTTGACATGTGAACCTCTCGAAAGAAGAAATATGTTGATCTTGATACCGAGCCGTCATCTAGTCAAGCACACAAATCGAGAAAATATTGGTGTTCATTTGAGATTGAGGGCGTATAAAACGAAGTTGATAAACGGACGTTACATGTTATACGTGGGGTGCACAACAATGCACTTCCCGCACAGTTAAAGGGACATACATATGTTGGCCGATTGACGCGCACATAGTTTCGGAGGGTGGGGCGTGAACTTGGGTCGTGTTTCAAGCCGAAAAATATATTTGAAGTCACTACAGTTGGATAACCCCACAACGTCTGCCTTGAAGATTAAGAAGCTACAAGCTGAAGGACGAGATCCACTCCAACAAGCATTCCACACACTAGAGCAAAGTCGTTACTATGTCAATGCGAGAAGATGTCCGCATTTAGATGAAGTTTCAGATTTTTTCATCATGCATCTAGATTCCAGACATCTCCTCAACTTATTTTCTTACGTCATCATAATGGACACGTCATACTAGACGAACGAATAAGGTTTAATACACATTCCTTTTTATGAGTCTTTATATATATATATAGATCTTGACTCATATGTAAACAACTCTTACCATGTAAACATGTAAACACCCAATATATGTGACTATACCTATTAAATTGCATGTTTGCTTTCGAGTCCAACAAAACTAGAGTCTTGATTTTGTGTCCTCTATAGGTACAAGATGTGGTTGTTAGAGATTGTCGGTATCACTATCACGAGGTTGACATTCACAATAGCATTTGTTTTCATGGTCAATGAAAACTCAAGTCACTACGAGTAGGCATTAGAGAGACTCTGACATTTGTACAAAAATATTACACCGGGGGTGATTGTGACGGAGAGACGGGGTGATTGTGATTGAGAGAGAGCTTGGACTTATAAGTGCACCAGATGTCATTTTTCCAGATGTGAAGCACATGATTTGCACATTTCATGTCAAGTGCAACATTCAACATAGATTTTGGGCGTTGACACGATCAAAGGAAGCACAAGCAATTTTTGCATCACACTACCTTACCTTGTTTGAATCCAAATCTTATGCTGGTTACAAGAGACGTTTGGCCGAGATGAAAGTTCATTGGTAAAGTTATCCGAGGTTGATGAAATATTTGGAGGCTACATGGCTAATCCCATACAAGGAGGCAATTGTTCGAGCATGGTGCAAATTATATCTTCTTTTTGGCACGAGGGGAACAAACGCACAAGAACTCAATCCTACCTTGATTATAAATTTTTTAAATTTAAAATTGTAATAGTATATTGATTTGATATTCTTAGGTGTGAGTCCGCACACTCTTTGTTAAAGAGTATGTTGCGTTAGAGTGTGCAAGGATTCTAGTTGATGGCGGAGAACATCGACTTGATGGTAACTGATCAGATTGGAAATATCCAAGCGTCCATAGAGACTTCACGTGAGAAGATGTTTTTGGATGTGCAGGTTCCAGTATTTGATTTGCTTCAAAAAAAGTAAGCAACGAGTGTTTCCTTATAGTGTTGGAGATCTACAACAAGACAAAGAAATTTAGGAGCATAACAACCTGTCAGGATTCATATTGGAGGGAAACTCATGGAGTGCCTTGTCCGCATGAGTTCTTCCTTGCTATGAGGGCTCGGGTATCAATACGTTTGGATCAAGTTCATCCATATTGGAGGCAAGTACGATGGGAAAAAGTAAATCCGACCCTAGAAGATGATGTTGTCCACATTGATCCGCACATTGTGTTACTAAACAACTTCAAAGAGCGATTGAATTTGAATTTGTTGACTAAAGATCAGATTGAGTGGATGACTTTGATATATGAGGACATGATACATCTGGGCTCTTCAATTATGAGAGAACCAAAGCAACATGTAAGAACTAAAAGAAGACACCAAAATATGGTATTCGTTCAACAAGGAGAGCACCAAGTGGGTTCGAGCATGGTTCTAGGTTGGCCCGTCCACGCTCGGGCTCGCCCACCAAAATCTGGTCAACAAGCGGAAGTTAAGGTTGAAGAGACCGAACCGGGTGAATATGCTGAAGTTAAGGTTGAAGAGGCCGGACCACGTGAAAAGAAAACTATCTCCCAAGGGTACGGTCTAAGGTTTACCGCTTCAAGGATGGTGAGATGCAAAAGTTCATGAAACCATTCATCCTCTCAGAATTAAATATTAAAGGCGATGGACATCATGGATTTAGAACCCTTGTTGTCATTTTAGGATATATTGATGAAGATTATTTGATCGTACGAAAGGAATTGACCACGGAGTTGTTCATAAGAAAGGACGTCTATGTAGTTGTGAGTATCTGTTTTGTTCCTTAACCATTGTTTGTTCATAAAATCGTTCATTCCTTCACCTTTATTTATTTTATGACAACATGCATCTTACAACTAGCCTATTGGTGAAGTTATTGTCTACTCTTTGGATCAAGGATGTACCTTGCCCGCCGGAAAATTGGATGAAGACACCAATTGTCGGTTTGACAACAATGACATTTTTCCGTTGTGTTGTGGTTATACTTGGACGTAATCTTGAGACATGTTTACCTATGATGAAAACGGTTGAGAACCAAGAACCCCCAAAGGAGATTCGTACAATAGCATTGGTTGAAGATAATCACTTTGTAGGTGTAAGTTCTTCCACTTGTTAACTTGTTTATGAACCTACTATAATAATTAAGTGTAATGACAAAGTGTAATGTGACCTTCTTTTTTCTCAGTTTTGGACCAAACCAGATTCACCTTTACTGGGTTTGTCTAATCCGTGGAAATGACATCATGATTCAAGCGTGAATGGATGGGACATTCTTTTTTGCGATAGGTTTAGACACTATGATGACCTCCAGCTCCTAAAGTGTCCAAAGAAAATAACCATCGACCTCGACCCAATGTAATTTGTGTTATGTAGTATTTTTTTATGACTAAGTGTTGTTCTTGTTTTATAACTAATTATTTGTTGTGTCATTATCTTGTCAAGTGTCGTTATTTGGTTATTTTATAATGTGTCAAACCAAAGTACATAAAATCAAACCGAAATATATAAAATCAAGCCAATATACACAAAGTGAAACCAATACACAAATGTCAAGTCAAAATTATACAAAATGTCAAACCAAAATACATAGCACTCGGGTTAATCTCGTTTCGCCTGCGATGCCTTAACCTAAGACGGCGCAGTATGAACCTGAAGTGCAACTGACTCGTCATAAAGCGCTTGTAGTTCCGATACCGTGCACAGTTCACTGCGGGCAATAAGATCCCTGATACGGCTCCGACCCCATGCCGCATGACCCTTCCTTGACCATCAAAGACCCATGAAACTGGGTTGAGCCTTTCCTTAAACATATCCAGTTGGCTCAAGACTGAGAGGTTGAAGACAATGTTATGCATGATATTGACCCTGCTGCACCATTTCCTGATCCTTCTACTTAGGCTAGCGGGAGCTACTACACACCTCTACCTGACTTTTACTCTCACATAGATACACATATGTCAAATTTCACCGCATTTAGTGGAGCAACAAGGCAATATTACGTCTAGAAGCAAGAGATCTCTTGATTTTATTGTGACTGCACTTACCTCTTAGATGCTCCATATGTCCACTCACCAAGATGAGCTTCATGCCCTTCACACCGATCTTCTGGCTGAGTTCAGAAGACGTGATCACAATAGTGCCGGTGCAGCTACTTCCTCTGCCCCCGAGGGTGAAGATGATGATTTTGACTTGGATGATTTTGACGAGTGATTCTTCATTATTCGTTCTTCATCACCACTACCACCACCAACAGTTGCATCTCATGCTTTTGTGAGTATTTTTCTATCTTTACTTAGTTGCCTGCCACATTGGGGATAATGTGGAGCTTAAGTATGAGGTGTTTGTTCTCACTCAAGCATTCATGTTTCCCTTTTTTGTCACACGTTTTCCTTTCTTAAATTTTTTGGTTTTTGTTGAGTCTTTTCCTGCATTTCTTCTTGCATTTAGTGTAGTTGAGTCGGACAATGTCTGTATTCCCTTTGAAACTTGATATATTGGAAATTTTTTATTTGATAACTAACGTGTCTATGATGCTTTAGATTATATCTTTCTCCTATTGTTTATGCACATGAGTTTTTGGATGAATTTTGATGATTAACTTAACCAAACATTACCTTGTGAGTGCTTTTGACCTTTGTACATGCATTTTCATATGTCATTTCTTTCATATTTTTGTTTGATCTTTAACATGCAGTTTCTTTTAGAACTTACGATTGACTCTTTTTCGAGACTACGCGTTCATTTGATTCTATATACCTGTTTGTGAAGATGATTAAGGCTCTCTTTGTTAAGCTTATATAACATTTCCTACCTTTATATATGTTTCCCTTCTATTAGCCAATTGTTGCCTTTATTTCTCCTTCTTTGGTGCTCCTAAAAAATGCCTCACAATCATGATAGCCTCATTTGACCTTATCCGGGGTTATGATGAAAGCAATTAATGAAGAAATCAAATATGGGGTGTTCCCTCAAAGAAGTGTGAATGTTTGCAAGATTTATTATGCGAGTTTGGAATGTATAATACTTATGGAAAATCTGTTCATGGGTGGTGAAAGGGACAAAAGTCCCAGTCATCCTTGTTGTTGAAGTAAGAGTTGGTTTGAAAGTGAAGAAAAGCTTACCTTAGAAAGAGAAGGCAGTTGCTACAAAGTCAAAAGTGTTATGCTACATGGAAAAGAGTGCAAAGATGAAGAAAAGTGTGAGTTGGTGGATCACTGAAGGATTTTGAGTATTGATCACGTTCGATGCCCCAAATATTATTTTCCATTTCGACCTACTTTTGGCTTACCACCATTATACTTTTCATGTCCCATATTCCCGTTACACTCTATGAAAAGACCTCATGATTCACAACTTCTATTTTAGTTTCTTTTGAATAGGTGATGGAGATTAAGAATGCCTTGACAAGCCTATGGTAAGATCATTGCATGGTTGTTGAGTTTGAGTGATTATCGTTTTATGCCTAAACACATCATGCGAGATTGAGTGAAACATATTATCCTTTGAGCGGTGTAGAGAGTTATGATTCATCTATCTTCCTTTGACAATGATTGATGTTATGATGGCATGGTTTGAAAAGTTATTCATCTTCCTAGTTGAGGCCTACCTTTATTTGCATATAGTGTTCAATATGTCATGATCTTACTCGGAAACGATTATGGTTTAAATATGGGGTATATTTTGACGAGTCCAAAACATATGTCTTTAATGTCATCATTTGCATGCATTTCATACCTCATTTGGTGGTTTGGTTTGTGTTCATATTGAGCATAAATCCTTTCCTATTGTATATTGTGGTGTCTACTTTGGTTTATTTTATATTTCAGGCATTTGAGGTCAAAAATGGGCAGCAACGATGAAAGAATGCCAGAATACGAGTTTTCATCCTCCCATAGGTCAAGCATATCATAGAAGACACTTATATTATGACAAATTTGTATATTAGAATACCAAACTCTAAATCAAAACTTAAAACGAATTTCTAAACTAAAAATTAGTTAAACAGGCTTGTTAGAATTTTTTTTATCTATATGATATGTTTTTTATCCAATGATATTAACGCAAATAGTTTAATATTTTGTTGATGTGACATCTCGAATTACCCAACACGTACTTAACGGCTATTTTTCGGTGTATATATACATACCCTTAAATGCATTTTTAGATTCAATATTTTAAAACTTTTATTTAGATAGAATTATAGACTATATTTTAAACTTTTCTAGTATTTAGTTTCAATAAAGTAAGGTTTTGAAACTAAGCCAGATTATTAGAATCTTAGGTGTGTGATGATTAATGTTGAATGAAGGAGTGCATGCAGCTGGAATTATGATTACGTACCTCAATCTTTGACTCCAAGTCAAACCTCTTTAATCAAGATCACTGGAGACTAGGGTTGTTAATCGATTCAAAGAAACCGATTTGTATTTTACGGTTCGCTCCAAATTTTTTAACTTATTTACTAAATTTTTTTCAAACATAATCATTCTAAAACGGTTTTATTTGGTTTGGTTCGGTTCCATGTAACAAAAACAGATATGACCCATTTGTATATTTAAGTAAATTAGTAAAAGTAAAATAACATGTAGATATGACCTGTCTCTATTTTTGTTATGGTTTTTCATAGCGGTTAGTCTGTCTGCCGATCTTTTTCAGTCTTTCGATCCAATTGTCGGCGCCGTCTATAGTTTCGAACCGCTTTTCGTCATAAAAAAAATAAAATAAATAGTGACTCTAATATGTTGCTCTTTGTCACTCATTTGTTTTTCACAAAAATCAGTTTCTTTAGTTGGATCTTCAACTTTTTCATAAACTAGTTTTGTGTTCAATATTGAAATTTCTTTCTATACAACCCATTTGTTGTTAGTTTTTTGAAAAATATTTATCTATACTATAAAAGTTTCGATTCTAGCGCTTATAGGACAATGAGTGTAATTCATTGTTTTGTTTATGATATAAGCTTGTTGCAATATTTAATTACTTACTCTAAAGCATGCTTGAATTATCGAGAATTTGAGAAGTTTAAAACAAGCATATAAATATAAAAAACAACTACATATTTAACAAAATTAAAATATTTGGACTTAACTACAATTCAGATGCAAATAAAAGTTGTTAAGATGTCATTATCAGTTTAAACGTCCCCGGTTTGGTTTCATATGAATCACAGTTCAAAAATGGTTCTAATTTAGTTTAAACATATTCAATTTGGATCCAAACCGTTCCTTAGTGATTCGGTTCCACACGATTTTACTCATTAAAAATAAAGATATCTAAAACAGTTCAGTTCCAAACCTTAAAAATACATGAACGGACCCACAAACCTAAAAATAGCTCGGTTCTTGGTTCCATAAAAATCACGCTTAGGAATCGTTTAACAACCCTATTCGAGACATGACCAACCGTTCAGATATCATGATACTTCATATTAAACCGATGATGTTTTTTTTATGTTAACTCTAAAATATTGTTTATAATCAATATAATTTCTTTTTAATTTATCGGGTTTTAAAAGGATAATTTCACAATATGCTACCAAAAAGTTATAATGTATATAGCATTTAAAAATTAATTATAGTCTATCTTTGTCATCCAACTTATTATGAGTCCATCCCTGGATGGCCATATAAAATAATACGTCACCAATGATTATGTTGTACCATTTGACTATTACTTATTTATGTTGAAATGATTTGAGTATTAAGTTAGACATATAGCAAATGCTTTATAGGTTAAAGATATGATTAATTTGTTATAGGAAAGGGGAATGATTAAGTTAAGTGGAGGGAAGAGGCCAATGGCCATGTCCATGATTAGTTTGGTGGATGGATCCTCGTGCGTTCATCTCCTTCCCCGTTATAAATAAATATCAACATCCTTCATCATATCATAAGACGGCTCTTTCTTCCTACACCTATTTCCTCATCCAATCCAATCAAGACATTAGGCTCATGCATCTATCACTTATCCCAAATCCACAATTTTGGTGATCATTTTAGCTATTTTGGTTTTCATTTTACACAATTTTTAATCATTTATACTAGTTTAGTGATAATATTAGGGTTTACAAACTCGTACAAATGATAGAAAAGAAGCACACATACTACTAGGCAAGTGTTCAGGTGCGCCTGCTAATTTACGGTACGGTCGTGCGGTCGAACGTAGAGCCGACACGTGTCCAAATATATTTTTTTTTAATGAATGAATGAAATTTTTTGGAACTACCATGTTATAATTTATGCACTAATCTCTTATAAACTTTGAACTATTTCCATATAATTTATGAACTATTATTTTTTAATATATTATATCAAACTATTTATAAATTAATCGTTTATATGTTATGAACTATCATTTTATAAGTTATGCACTATCCTTTATAAATTTTGTACTTTGAACTATTCTATTATAATTCATGAATTATCCTTTTATAAGTTATAAATTATCTCTTAATAAGTTTTGAACTATTATTTTCACTCCGTTATAAATTTTGCACTATGTACTATTCTATTATAATTCATGAACTATCTTTTTATAAGTAATGAACTATTCCTTAATAAGTTTGGACTATTACTTTCACTCGTTTCTGAAAAAAATAAAAAAATAATATTTTTTTTGAAACACGTGTCAGCTCTACGTTCAGCCGCACGGCCCTACCGGAATAATGTGTCTTACCTGAACAACACCCCATATTAATGATATTGTTAATCCTTTACATAGAAAATTTCAATCATAAAGAAGGATAATTGAAAATAACGTAAATCAACAAATAACCTAAAATATCTTAATATTATCACTAGTTAATAATATAATTATTATTTTCTAACATTTAATCATAATTTTTAATAAATAAAAAGTAAAGAAATGATTAGAAATACATACTAAGTGGGTAAAAATACTAAAACAACAATTATATACATACGGTAAGAATGCAATATTTTCTGGTGATGGATTAATATAATACAATAGACTTTCACGTCTGAGTGTATATGTGAATCTAAGTTAATCGAGTTTTTATTTTGGGACAATTTGATAAATAATTTCTAAAAGATAACGCTTATTAAATATTCATAATCCACTCTTTCAAATATGCAAAACATTTTTATATTCTTAAATTATATAGATTTAAAAATCGTATATACTTAATGGTAGATAGTTAATTACCTTTAAAACTCTAGTCATCAACTACTTTACTATTATATATATTGGAACAATTTGATTTACTAGGCTTTTTCTAGTTTTGTATTTAATAAATGTATTCCTTGAGAGAAGAGTGTGTACAGTTTGAGAATAAATACAAAATGTTAGGGTATATTTACTTAATTAAAATATTAAAAAGTTTAATTACTACTATAGTTTTTCAAAAAGGTCTAGTTATCAAAATTGCTCGTATATATATATATATTGATTAGCAATCCCTAATTTTGTTATTGTATAAAGATGAATTTGTTCCGTTTTGATTGATCATCATCGCGTTGATATATTTTTGTAATGACGTGAGACCCAACTTTGGCTCATGCTTAAAGGCAATGCAAACCAACACAGGCTGGGTTAAGCAAACCTAGTTTTAAATCCATTCAACTTAGATGTACAACATATAAATTGTTAACACAAAAGTGGTGATGGTAGTCGATTATGTTTTGAGAATCAAGGATTTTTATCTCGAGAATGAAAATTGGCACGATAATTATTTAAAAAATAAAAAAAATATCAGTTATGAATTCCTCTTCGTCACTCTCTTAGAGCCACAAACGTGCCCCACCACCAACCCTCACCACGCCAACTCTGAGCTAGTTCCAAGAACCACCAAGTTTATGGTACGGTCGCTGTACGCAACCACTCAGGCGGTAAAAGCAACACAATATTTGTTCATGAGGTTTGGAATCAAGTTCCTATGTTATTGGGATCTTAGAAGATTCAATCTACTATATGATATGAAACAATACAAACAAGATATTACATATGAGAAAAAAAAAAGCAAGAAAATGAGAATCTACATAAGCACACAAGTTTCTTGGATTTTGTTCGTCTCAATGTAGATGTTGGTCGACAAGCTTTCCTTCAAGACATCATCATCAAAACTCGATCTCGCTTTCAGTTTTAGAGTTCTTTAAAAAAAAGTATCTCTCGAGAGAAGCTCTCAATAGCAGAGGAGAGAAGAATGGATAACCACATAAAGAGAAAAACCTAAATTAGGTTTAAATAGAACCCTTACTAACCTTAAATACTCATCATCTCTTTAATCAAAGTGAGGTCGTTTGATTTAATGAAGCGACCGGTTCAAATAGGCTGGATTCCAAACTGAAATGTTTAAACTTGGTTCAGTGTTGGCCAAGGTCCTTAGTTGTTAGTCTTGACCAGCTCAATCTCAGTTTGCCAAAAACTATAGAATCCGATCATAAGTCAAACGGCACCTAGTATAACACATCTCAACTTTGAGTTGATAAGATCAAGATCTTTCCTAACAAGATCGTATCTATTTGTTATTTAAGTTGTTATTTATTTGTAACTATTTGTGGATTTAAACCCTTGAGTGGTTATTAATAAGATCAAACGTTTATTCTATTAACCCTATTCATGGTATGTGGCTAACTCCTCAAAACACACTTGTGCTAACCCGTTTTTTTTCTACGGCGGATGATGACCCCGATGGCACTCACATCTACTTCGCCGTAATATATGCGTACATTCAATTACCCAGACCAACAACTCAATACTATCCCTCTCAACAACGACATTTACATCAATTAAGCAATCTCCATGCACAACGCTTTCTCAACAAAAGGAAGCTTAACTTCATCGACGGCAAAATCATGGAACCAACAACAACATCATAAGATCATCCATATTGGTTAAACGTCAACTCAATGATGTAGGGTAGGATTATGATAATCATCAATCCAACACTTCATAAGCCATTGAGAAATAAGTATAAGAGAGAGAATTCAGTTAAGTAAAAAGAGAGAAGGAATCTAAGAAAAAAGGTATCAGACGTGACAATATACAATCTAATTAAGTCAAATGGGAAGGAAAGAGAGTAAAATGAATGAAAGAGTACTTTTTGAAACGTCCCTAAAATAAGGTGCATTTTATATAAATATTTTTTCGTATTTTTATTATACTATTTAATATCAAGAATATTTTTAAGAGTATTTTACATCGTAAATTTAATTTTACGAGTATTTGTATACTTTTCTATATTTTTTCGTAACTATTTTACGAAAAAGTTCGAAAAATTTTCCGTTCCGAAATATCCGTTGCGGATTAATGTTATCGGATTTATTTTCCATTTCGTTTTCTTTTTCTTTTTCTCTTTTTCCTTCCTTCTTCCTTTTTACATTTCCCTTTCCCCTCGTGGCACTAGATGTGCCGCCCATGCTTACGTAGCACTCTAGCCTCCATGTTGGCCGTCTCCTTTTCCCCCTCACCCAACCTTCTATTCAACCTTCTTTCCTACCCTTAGCCGCTCACATCTAGCCTTCATCTCTTACAACCTCCGCCTGACGCCTACCTAGCCGACCTCTACATTCCATAGCCTGCACATGGCTGCCTGTGTAGCCACCCGCCCATGTCAGCTTCTCCTTTGAAGAGGTTTGTGAATAGGAAAGCTTGTTTATTTCATTGATCAAACAATGTTTATATAGGAAAATACAAAGAGATAAAACAATAAACTAATAGCAAAGGATAAGCCCGATAACAAAAGATAAGCCCAATACTCTAACACTCTCCCTCAAGCGGGAGGTGTGGAAGAAACAACTCCAAGCTTACGAATCAAGAAGTTGAAACGGGTAGGGCCAAGAGCTTTAGTCATAATATCAGCTAGCTGAAGTGTACCAGGAACATGTTGTATTTGAATAATGCCTCGCTGAATTTGTTCCCTAATGGTATGACAGTCAATCTCAATATGCTTGGTATGCTCATGGAATACCGGATTGTTGGCTATATGAATGGCGGATTGATTATCACAAAAAAGGCGTATAGGAGCCTTGTGTGAAATCCCTAGCGACTCGAGTAGAGAGCGAAGCCAGAGGAGCTCACAAGTAGTAGCTGCCATTGCTCTATATTCGGCCTCAACAGAAGATCTTGAAACCGTGGCTTGTTTCTTAGTTCTCCAAGAAATGGGTGAATTACCGAGGATAATAAAGTAGCCTGTAGTAGAACGTCTAGTGATAGGGCAGGTTGCATAATCAGAATCACAAAACGCACGAATGCACAAATCACTATAACGAGATAAGACAATACCCTGATCAGGTACTGACTTTAAATAACGAAGAACTTTCAAGGCAGCATCCCATTGGCCACGGCGCGGAGCAGCCATAAACTGAGAAAGAGTATGAACCGAGTATGCAAGTTCAGGGAGGGTGATGGACAAGTAGATAAGACGGCCAACCAATCGACGATATTACTCAGGATCATCAAGCAGGGCAGAGGAATCTGATATAAGACCATGATCAGCAGACATCAGAAACGATGCGGGTTTGCATCCAAGAAAACCAGAGTCATCCAGAATATCTAGAGTATATTTCCGTTGGTTCAGCCATAAACTAGACGGAGTACGAACAATTTCAATGCCTAAGAAGAATCGAAGGGGTCCAAGATCCTTCATGTGAAGGGGGATTTGAAGGGGTTTTTGGGGGGTACGTGTATGGTCCGAAAAGGGAAATATATTTTCGTAGAAACGCGCATCCCGTGTTGTAAAAATTTCCCGCGTATCAAGGTCGAACATTTTCCAGGCCTTTTGTGAAGATGGATAGCCTATGAAAATACATTTTCGACCTCTAGGTTGAAATTTATCCGAAGACCGAGGTATAAAAGAACAATAAGCGAGACAACCAAAAACTCGAAGATGGTCAAGGTTAGGTGGAGAGCCATGAAAAAGTTCATAAGGAGTTTTCTGATGAAGGATGGATGTAGGGGTGCGATTAATGAGGTAACAAGCCGTGATGACACATTCTCCCCAAAAAGAAGTGGGTAAATTTGCTTGAAACATCAAGGATCTAGTGACATTAAGGATATGACGGTGTTTGCATTCAACCCTCCCATTTTGTTGTGGTGTGTAGGTACAAGAAGTTTCTAGACGGATATCTTTGCCGTAAAGAAAAGGTCGAAGGGAAATAAATTTCTAGCATTGTCGATGCGAAAGGTTTTGACACAAGAATTGTATTGTGTTTCAACCATAATGCAAAAGTGTTTGATTAAAGTAATAACTTCACCTTTGCTTTTTATTAAATGAACCCAAGTACAACGAGAGTGGTCATCTAAAATAGTGAGAAAATAGGAACAACCAGAACTGGAAAGGGTGCGATAAGGACCCCAAATATCCAAATAAACTAAAGCAAATAGAGTGGAGGCACAAGATGTGCTAATAGGAAAAGAAGACCGTGGTAGCTTTGCTGGAAGACAAATGTCACATGGGGAGGCGTTTTTGGTGATGGAAGGATGACCAAGGCAGTTATGAAGAAGGGTGGTATCAATAGTGGTAAGGCATGAAAGAGATGAAGAAATGTTTGTCATCTAGCGAAGTCAGTAGATTCCAGCATAGGCTTCACCTACTCCAATCACCGTCCTCGAAGTACGGTCTTGTATAACACAAAGTTTATTAGTTATCATAAAAACACAATTCAAATCCGTAGTTAACTAATTCAGGGAGAGAAGATGACAATCAAGCCCTGGAACAAATAATACTCGGGTAAGGTGAAGAGAAGCATTTATGTGCAAACTCCCTGCATGTGCGGCTGAGACTAGAACTCTGTTAGGAAGCTTAATTCGGCATGTGCTGACGGGTGTGATATTAGAGAGGAGAGAGCGATCTCCTGTCATATGAAAAGAAGCTCCGGAATCAAGTATCCAAGGTAGCGAAATAATACCTGAAGAAGTATCATGGGAGGAATGAGAGCGATAGGAGTTCAAGGCAGCTTGAATGATGTTCTAGTGAGTATCATCAATTGCAGGGCTGATGTCTCTACGATCCTGAGGTGTTAAGGGATCAGGGGATGCGGAGTTGACTTGCCCGACAGGTAAGGAAACTGTTGCGGCTGCTGCGGGTGTGGTTGACTTTGATGGTGGACGGTTTGGTGCAGAAGAACGAGTACCACCAGTAGGGTTCGTAGTAGGAGACGGACCATTGAGAGCGATACACCAATCTGGATAGCCGTGTACTTTGAAGCATGCATTCTTGGTATGACCCGGTCTGTTGCAATGATCGCAAAAAAGTTGATCCTTTGGTATTGTAGAATGACAAGCTTTGCGTTGAGATGTTGCCGAAAAGCTGCTTCTTCAGGGCGGCTGTCCCGCTCACGGGCAATAGTTTTGAGATGTTCTTCTTGAATTGCGAGGGAATATACCTTGTTGAATTTAGGCAAGGGATCTTGAGCAACAATATTTGATCAGAGATATCCATAAATAGTATCATCAAGTCCAAGGAGAAATTGATGAACTTCTTCCTCATCTTTGGCTTTGGTTTTATTACCACATGTGCAAGCACATTTGCACATGTTGACACGTTGAGATGCCATCTCATCCCATATCTTTTTAAGACGGCTAAAGTAGGCACCAACAGTTTGACCATTTTGTGTACAATGAGCAAGATCTGCACGTAGTTGAAGTAGACGTGGGCCGTTTCCAGCATCAAAACGTTCTTTGAGGTCTTCCCAAAGAAGATAAGCATTAGCACAATATCCCACCAATTTACGGAGGGATGGATCCATGGATTTGAGAATCCAACTTTGAATCATAGAGTTAACACAAACCCAATCGGAATATTCATCCGATGAGGTATCTGGTTCAGTAGTTTTGCCGTTAACGAAGGTAAGTTTTCATTTTGCGGCTAGGGAATGGGTCATGGCAATGGACCAGTCGCTATAATTATTTTCAGATAATTGAATATGGTCATATTTGCAAACCAAGATGATCTGAGGGATGCAAATAATAGATCGAAGTATGAGAAAGTGGTGGTGATTGCTTGTCATCGCTCATGATGAACAAGACAAAGTATTTCTTGCCAGAGTATCCTCTGATACGCGGCCAAAGTATCCTCTGATACCGCGGCCAAAGTGTGCTCTGATACCACGGTAAAAAAAAAAGGTTTAGGGTTTTTGTGCGGAAGCGTAAGTTAAGAAAAGTGCTCTGATGCCATGAAGAGTTTTGTGAATAGGAAAGTTTGTTTATTTCATTGATCAAACAATGTTTATATAGGAAAATATAAAGAGATAAAATAATAAACTAATAGCAAATGATAAGTCCGATAACAAAAGATAAGCCCAATACTCTAACACCTTTGCACCTAGCCCTTCAACTTGCCCACCCCTCACTCCTCGCCTCTCTTTTTCCTTACACTGTGGCTCACCATGATCACCTCATTTCATCTCCTCACCACTCCACCTCCCTTTCCCTTCACTCTCACACTCCCTGCGCCTCATCACAATCATCTCCCTCCTCCTAACAGTTGCATCTCTTCCACCTTTATCCCCCGTTCTTCCTCTTTTTCGTACATCCACCCTCACCTCTGTTCTTCCCCAACCCCTTCTTCCATCACTTTTTTTGTCATTTGTAGCCACTTTCCTCACTTTTCATCTACACACTCAAACCTCCACAACCTTAACCTTACTTCACTTGCCTTCCTTCTCAGACATTTTTCCTCGGCAACTTCACCACCACCCATCAACATCCCCTCACCTCTCACTCTATGTCTTTTTAGCAATTCCCGTCCTCTATGTTTTTCTAGCTGCCCCTCCTCTACGCTACCAACAGCTCTCGCAAGCCTCTTCTCGCCGCCTTTGTAACTTTGCCGGGAAGAGTATGTTGCCCTCGTCGCCACCACTAGAATCCAGTAGCCACCAAGGATCCAACAACAATTCTCCTTCTCTCAAGCTTCTATCGCCGGAACCGGAGCTTGCCGCTTGTAGGAACGCCGCCGGAGAGTTGCCCCGTCACATGTAGTGAGTCGTTGCTCCACTTCGCCGGGAAGAAGACCAATGCCGCCGTTGTGCATCCCCCGCCAACAAAATATGTGGTGTATTAAACTTTTTGGTGTAATTGCAAAAACCCTCTTAAACTTTCTAATTACGTTTATTGCCCATAATTTGTATTTTAACAATTATGCCCTCTATTGGTTAGTTACATGGACCAAACTTTTAATCACATGATACGACCCAAGTTTCTGAAATTACACATTTTGCCCATAAAATGTATTTACGGTTTTAACCAAAGTTGTAATTACGAGTTTTAAAGTATATTTATATGTTACATTTTATGACCCAAGTTTAGCTTATAGAGTTAAACTTGTTTAGTTGTTGTGGTTTAGGTTCGGAAAAGGATTAATTCAAGTCGAAGTTCGACAACCGTCGATCGACTTTCGTTACGTCGATGGTACGTGAGTAATCTTGAACTCTTAATTTGGAGATTGTTATGGACAAACCTTAAGAGAAGTACGTGAGTACGTCCCAAACTTGAATTGAGACTACGTAAGTCACTCTTATACCTATTAGACGGTGTTTCTGATAATATAGTGTGTATATATATTGATTATGTGCTCTTACTTGCTTAGATTGTTTCTCGGATGATTGAAGTTGTCGTTTTGGCTTTAAGCCGTTCCGTAAGACTTTATCGAGGCAACTACTTGTGAGCTTCTATATATGATTAAGTTTAAGCATTATGTTGTTGCATGCATGTTTTGACGTTTTAAAATATGATAAATGGTATTTACTATATATATACACACACACACGTTGTGATATTTTAAGATAAGCATTATTGAGAATTTCTGAAAAGTGTATTGATATTGCCTTCAGTTTAAGTTTAGTTTAAGTTTATGATATGAGTTTGATAAGTTTATTTCAAA
Source organism: Fagopyrum homotropicum (assembly GCA_033239125.1). Classification (NCBI taxonomy): domain Eukaryota; kingdom Viridiplantae; phylum Streptophyta; class Magnoliopsida; order Caryophyllales; family Polygonaceae; genus Fagopyrum; species Fagopyrum homotropicum. The sequence goes on from BSWB01000004.1 coordinate 144,687,672, forward strand.
AGCATTTGAGAATACGAGACTTGAGTTGATTTTCCATATTGACGGTGACGTGTTTATTTTGGATTGTGATTCTTTAAAGTGATGATTAAGTTATTTTGGAAAAAAGATCGGATTATGATATTTTGGATTTAACATGATTTGGTCTTTGACCTAAGCGGCATTTTTGTCTTATTTCATATGAGAGATGATTTGGTCTATGACCACAATGGACAATTGCCTTATTATTATGAGATGATTTGATTTATGACCATGACAACAAATTTTGCCGGTCATATTTTTTCATGAGTTTACGCTCCACGGTTGAGGCGGGCCATGTTTACAAGTGATACATGGTTTATGCGGGCTGAATTAGTGGATGACTCATCCTACGGTTGGGGTATTGTTTTCATGATTTTTACGCTCATCGGTTTAGGTGGGTCATGCTCACCAGTGGTGGGAACACTTGGTTTGTGCAGGCCAAGGTTGTGCCCGACTATTGTGGATGGAGAGAATTACACTTGTTCAGTGATTGTTGTGATCATCTCATGACCGGGGTTAGAAGGTATTTTCATGTTCAACTTGGGTTGTACATGTTTCAAATTAAAATACAATCCCGTGATTTGAATTACGATTTCTAAAGGAAAAATGTTGAAACATGTTTTGTATTGTGATTGGATGATTTTTGTGATGGATATGAGGAAGGGCAATTTAAGGATATACCTTGTTACCCCATTTCGTTCAATTGACCATTGGATACGTTATTTCCGGTTGAGTTGGATTTATGAGTTATCGTTTTGGATTATGAGTTATCCATTTGGATTTATGAATTATTGTTTCAGATTATGAGTTATCTCTTTGGATTTATGAGTTATTGTTTTGGATTACAAGTTATCAATTTGGATTATGAGTATTTTATTTGGAGTATGAGTTTTGATATAGATTATGAGTTATTGGACTTGAATTACGAGTTATTGATTATGATTACGAGCTTTTGAGTCAATATTAATTTTGATGAGATATTTGAGATCTTTATAAATTGTTTAGATTGTGTTGGGTTGAACTCTTTTAAAATGATTTATGAATATTTTTTGTGTGACATTATCGGTTTGAAACCTTTCGACTTGATTTGAGATTTCAAGATATGTTATTATGAGATTTTGATACTTATGATGATTTTATATGCATGTTGATTATTTTTAAATCCTTGAGTATTTCTAAAAATCACGTGATGCGTATATGGTCATACCCATGTTGTGTTCCTACATATTACCCCACTTATGTATTGGCTTAGTCTATCCCCACCACGGTGGGATTGATTACGTTTTTAACAATATCAAGTACATGACCAGTTCAAGAGCATGAAGGTCATTGACCCTAATAAGAGTCTTGTCGATTGAGCTGGGTGGTCTTGTTTCGTTAGGACTTGTTCCTAACTTTGATATATATCTTTTCGATCGGTTTACTTTTCTAAATTCTGGTTGTGGTTGACCTTTTTTATTTGTTTCGTATTGAGTTTGAACCCTTTTTGTGGTTGGCGTTATGTATTTCGGATTTCTTATCTTCATTTTTGGCAAGTAAAGACCACTTATGTTGTAATTTTATTTACTTATATCTTTATGTCGTCATTTACTTTTAAGCCTTTGGGGCCCTCATCCGAGGCTCTTGACGTTGGGACACCTAACCCGTTTTTGGGACGTTACAATCAACCTTCTTCTTATGTACAAACAAATCCGTCCAACCTAGATTTGCCGCAACTCCGCCGTTAGTCCACCGGAATCGAAGTTTGAAATTCGTCGTGAATGAATTGTATTTAATTGCTACTCCATCGAAAAATCGAAGCCCTCGATAATGACCCGTGAATGTAGAAATTGCACAAATTGGAAAACAATCCTGAATCTAAATTGCTGAAAAGGGGAAAAAAAATCCTCTATTGAATATTCGGTGAAACATATAGATTCGTGAATATGTTTTCATGTGGGAGAAATTGCAAAAAATGGAAACATTCCTGATTGTACAATGTGAAATGGGAAATAACTCTCTATCAGTCTATCTAGTTTTTAGTGAAACAATCATCATGCATTTGTTTTCACATGAAATTGAACTTGAAAGATGAGTGGCAATTATATATTTTACTATATTAGAAATCCCTATAAATCTATCCTTTCAAAAACATATACCCAATTCGCTACAATATTCAACATCTAATAAAATAAACTCGAAAACCACAAACCGCAACTAAAAACCACAATTACGAACCACAAATCTAATTTACTAATACGCCCTAGGGTTGGGAGGGTTAAGGAGATAACGGAAAACCACAAATCTAATTTGCTAATACGCCCTAGGGTTGGGAGGGTTAAGGTGGAAGTCCATTTAATACGGGCTTGATAGAGCAATCACAAGGCCCATAAAAGAAATTGAGATAAGCTTTAAAGCCCAGCCCAAGCATTCGGAGGTGGCGTATACTTTGGGGTGTTCTCGTCGTCACTTTGGAGTGTGCACAGTAATAACCGGGATTCTGCATTCTGGAATTGGCAATGTCCTGGTTTTGTCCCTCTCTCTAGGGTTCTTTCCGAAGCTTCCATCCCCCCAAATACTATAAGCAAAAGCGTCTTCTTTCTTGGTTCGTCGTGCGAACTTTACCAAAATGAAGCTCGTTGTGAAGACTCTTAAGGGCAGCCATTTCGAGATCAAAGTTCAGCCAAATGACACCGTTAGTCTCCGTCTATAATTCCTTCTGTTTGATTTGAATTGCGTTTTGTTGATGTGAATGCAAAGAAGAGATATACATCTTACGCTTTTCTCTTTCGTATGAATTGTTAATTCTGTTTTGTTGACGTGATAAAGAAGTTGCTCCGCATTGTGAATTTTAATTAATGAAATGTGAGAGATCTAACTCCTCGTGATTTTGAGAAATATGCATATTATATTCACGATTGCCTGCTTGTTTGGGGTAGCTGAAGTTGGGAAGGAAAAAGTAGTTTAGAGATCTTGTTGAAGCATACAAGCTATGAATTTTGAATAGAGATTGACTTGTTATTTAATTGTGTCTTGCAGGATTCTTTGATCTTAAAATTAACTAGGCTAAACATTTTGTAGTTGTTTAGCTGACGCTGCTACCTTCCGACTTTGAATGTATCCGTTTGTGATCTGTTGATGATAGCTAGGACTTGGGAGTGTTTAAGGATCGACGATTCCCTTCTTTTTCATTTTGTTATTTGACATGTATCATCAGCATTTGAGTATTTTGCACATGTTGCAAATAGAAGTAGACGAACAATTTAATATCACTTAACCCTTGGTATGGCTGAGTTTAAGTACTTTACACCTTGCCCTTGGTATGGCTGGGTCTATTAAAAAAAAGAAGCTACGTAGAATGGTTTTAAGTTCATTTGGAAGTCTTCTATAGTTCTGTTACGTGGTTCTGATTTCCTAATCCATATAAATTAGCTAGCAGGATCTTTGTTTTTGGTTTTTATCCAGGCTAGGGTTAAAACTTAAAAGTTGGGCATTCGTGTACCGTAGTTTTCTTTCCTGATATGGGTATTTCTAATGTTTGTTTCCAATTACGTTACAAGCATCATTATGTTTCCTCCTTTAGAGCTGCAATGTTTTGTTCTGACTGATCTGTGATCTCTTTGAAGGTTATGGCTGTAAAAAAGAATATAGAAGATGTGCAGGGAAAGGACAATTATCCTTGTGGTCAGCAATTACTAATCCACAATGGTAAAGTCTTGAAGGATGAAACAACATTGGCAGAGAATAAGGTTTCTGAAGATGGATTTCTTGTCGTCATGCTTAGTAAGGTAATAAAGCTTAAGGGATCTGACCATTGTACTGTGAAATAGAGTTCTGTCTTCATGTTACTCTAGTCGGCTCTTCTTGTTCATAATCCTTGTGTGGCCAATGTTTTTTAAAACAAAAGCGAGAATCTGTTTTGGGACAGAATCATTGCTCAGCATCTTTTGTTTTATCACCTGTATTGGAAATTTGGCCGAAATGGTCTCACAGCCTTCTAAAAAAAGGGGAATAAGTAAAATTGGTTTTCATCTGTCATATCATGGCTGATTGCTTTATCATTTAAAAATGGATGCCTGAGCTTAGCCTTCAAATACAGATTTTGAATTGTGAGAGTGGTGAGCTTTGATGAACAGTTTTATTGAGTGTTTTATTTCATTCTATAAGTCTTTATAAGAATTTGGTGGTCTTGATTGGTCATGGATCTTTTATCTTTAATCATTGTCACCAAAGATTGATTGCGTAGGTTAACCATTCTAGGGCCTGTTTGGATTTGCTAAGTAGACGAAATATCACCAGATTAGCCCAAAAAGGTGTTTGTTTAGTTACTAAAATGGGAATGTTAGAGGTCTTTTAAGAAATGAAAGAAAGATAACCATTTCCTTTCCCTTAACTGAATCCACTGCTTCCCTCTAACCAAACACCCCATTAATGGGAATGTTAGAAGTTAACCATTTTAGGGCCCGTTTGGATTTGCTAAGGAGATGAAATGTCACCAGATTAGCCCAAAAAGGTGTTTGTTTAGTTACTAAAATGGGAATGTTAGAGGTCTTTTAAGACATGAAAGAAAGATAACCATTTCCTTCCCCTTAACTGATTCCACTACTTCCCTCTAACCAAACACCCCATTAATGTGTTCTCCAGTATACAATCACGATGTTTAAATGTTGTCCTTCCTTTTCTGTTGTCATAAAATCACTCTCTGTTCTGCTTACAGCATATAAAAAAAATTCCTGTTCTTTTATTCTGCAGAGCAAAACGGGATCAACAGCAGCTTCCTCACAGGTTATATAACGAGTGCTGCCTTTCACTCCCCCCCTTCTCCTGAACTCCCCCGACAAAAAAGCAAAAAGAAAATACATTCACGAGCTTTGTTATCATAAAAAAACTATATTGTGTTTTTTTTCATGACAGCCTTCATCTACCACTGCTGCAACATCTAATCCTAGTGCTACCTCTGCACCTGAAACACACACACAAGCACCGTGAGTTGCCTGACTTGTACTTTTGTCTTTCACTGTGATTCATTCAGAAAATTTGAATTTCTTAACGCAGGGCTCCCAAGGCTGCTTCTGGTTCTAGTGTAGCAATAAGCAGGTACGTATCTTGAAGTTTTTATCATTTCTTAAACTTGTGAGGAAGACAAGAAGAGAAGAAGACAACATTTGAATCTTGGAAGCAGATCTGTGATATCATAGGTTAAATAACCTTTGATTTTTTGTCTGGCATAATATAGGCGTACTGAAAGCGTAGTGACTGTTGGATCTTAATTGTTGCAAGGGCCATACTTGTTGTTTCTGAGTTTGTAAATGATCAAGAATTTAAAATGCAGTTACTAGCAACTGTTACCAATTAAAAACATATAACCTGGATAGTAATTACAATCATATTTGAAACCATTGGTGATGACATCTAGATACAATCCTGATTTACTAATAATATTTGTTTTAAGTCTATGTTGTCCGGAAGCTCTAAGGGCAACATTTCCCTTCTGTTTTAATTATAACATTCAGTTCCCCTGTTTTTAGTTGGTCCCTTCGATTTCCCATTCCCCCCACTTCCCAATTTGGCGCTGTTGCACTCTGCAGTGAACTTTCTCCATGTTTCTGACAGTCCTGATTTTTTGTCATTGAATCTTTTTATTAGTATTGCGAGTAAGTTTTGCTTTCTTGTTCAAAAAGAGGAGCAGCTGTAGCTTGTGAATTTGTGATGTAAAATTGAATCAGAGAATTGAGTTTCATGACCTGTTGAGTGCAAGATACTTGTTCAGTTTCTGACATGTTTTCTATTTATAGTATAAAGTTTGAACTGAATGTAACCTGAGTGTAAATCTACTTTTTAATGCACTATTTTCATAGTGCACCGACTGATAGCTATGACCAGGCTGCATCCAATTTGGTTGCTGGAAACAACCTTGAACAGACTGTTCAACAACTTATGGACATGGGAGGTGGCAGCTGGGATAGAGAAAGTGTTATCCGTGCACTCCGTGCTGCATACAACAATCCTGAGCGAGCTGTAGACTATTTATATTCTGTAGGCCCATATTTCTCAGCACTTTTGTAAACTCTTAATGTTCTTGTTCTTCATCTGCCAAGTCAGTTCTGAGAATTCTACATTCACCTAGGGGATTCCACCAACGGCTGAAGTTGCTGAACCAGTTGCTCAATTTCCTGGTAGTGAGACAAATATAGGGTTAAACCCTTGGAGTGGAACTGGCACAGGCCTTTCTGCACCAGTTTCTGGAGGACCTAATTCTGCTCCCTTGAACATGTTTCCACAGGTATATCATTCTTGTCACGAGTATCCATATAAGAGTAAATCTCCTTGTTGGTTCACACCTTAAGTCTCAGTTTCTATCTAGTTCTAAAATCCTAGATCTTTTCTCTTGATTTTGAACATGTTTTTAAATTTTAGGCCGCATCATAACACCCTTTTGGCCAAACAAAGCCATTATATCACTCATGAAATCAGTTTCATAAAAGTATTTATGGGAGATTTGAAGGCTTGAATCTAATTCTATTCTATAAAGTGCTACATAGCTTAGACCTTCCATGAATGGCCTTTGAGCATGAATCTTGGATCACAGTTTCTGATATAATGTCCTTTAACACTTGCTAATAGTCAATATTTGGAAAGAAGGGACTAGAAGGACAGAGAGGATTCGATGAGCTAAAACGTGAATGTGCAAGTAGCACACAGCTCGGCCGTGAGATTGGATTCTCTAATAATGTTACATGTAGGTGACCTAGGAGTGGGTATGCAAATGAATAAAGGACTTAGGCATCAGCCTCATGTGTTTAACAAGAGAATGTTGATTCACATGGTGGTTTAGTGGAAATTGGTCTCGGAAACTTCTCTGGATCCCTTTGTTTCCCCAAGATTGGTATGTGTGTTGTGTGTATATGAGTAATCGTGTTCTGTTCCGATTTCATCCTCTAGCAGTTGGTTATGCTGAATCTCACACCAGATATAAAAGAACTCTTACAAAACATTCATTCTTCATTATTTTTTATATAGTGCCACTTATTACAATTTTTTTTAGCAATTTTCATTTTTTAGTGTGCATGTGAAAGAGATTATGAAATGGAGAAAGTGGTAGAAGTGTTGAAGGGAAGTATCATAAATATAGTTAATTACGATGGAACATTTTCATCTGAAACTGTAGCAAACGGTACAAGCTAGACTTTTCAATTGGATTGTAAGGTCAGTTAGGGGATAAGTCATTTTGGGTTATAGGCTTATGGATGGGTTACAGTTTTGGGTTGTTTTAGGTTTTGTACAAGGGTTCGGGTTAAGTGTTAACTAGCTTGAAGTTCACCGTGTATGAATTTGTCTTTCCAATTAATTTGTTCAGTAATTTGCAGACGTTTTTATTCAATCAGTTTCATCCATCATTTTTCATTAGGTTGTTTTTTATTTGAATCTTCTTATATAATATAGTATTTTTTTTTTATCGAATGATTCATTGAAAATTCGTTCTAGGTTATTCTATTCACATAAACAATAGTCGCATTATGAAGTGTCAAAATATTGTGCCAGGATAAACTTTAGATGTCAAATGGCTATTACTTTGTCCTTGGTGTCCGACTAGGCAAAAATTTTATTTTATCACTATTTTTGAGACACGAACATCCATGGGGTGTGGCCCAATGCGGTTGACTCCACCTTACCCAAAAGTTTGGTGGCCTAGTGCACACGAGTCATTTATGGGTTTTGATTGTTTTTGGTTAATTTGGTCAGGTGGTTGCTCAAGCTTGCCAGTCTAGTGGTGGCCTTGCAGCACCTTAGACCACCCACAATTGGGATTTTTAAGCATTTAAAATATCAAAGTTTTTTTTAGGAATAGGCGAATAGTGCCGAAAAGCTATAAAAAAAGAACCCTCATTTTGGCTGTTTATCACACAACCCTTTAAAAACCCAATCTTGGGGTTTTAAGGGTTATTTAGCCTAACTTCAACTCAAAATATTATTTTGTTGATACTTCTTTTAATATTCATAATTTTTGTTTATTTATCTATAAACATTAATATTGCATATATTTAGAATAAAGTATGAAATTATGAAGCTTGTTTAAAAAACGACTAGTGTGGAATAAAAAAATATGATGAGTTTTTTTAGACGTGATGGATAGAGAACATGAAAAAATGAATTACCTGCATTGTAAACCCAATAATTGCTTTATGAGTACTTTGAAAATTTTGGATCTTATATTTACAACCAACAATGGAAATTACTCAAATATCAAATTATTTCACTTTTGGAAATTAATTATTGTTCAGGAAGCTGTCTCTAATGAGGATGGTGGTGGATTGGGGACCCTGGAGTTCCTCAGGAACAACCAACAGGTATGTGATGTATTCTTATCTGTTGTCATATTCTTTCTGAATCAGACAACTCTTTTGTTCAGGAAGTACAAATCAATTCTGGCCTGTAACTTTGTGTTCCTCATGGATCCAAAAGTTTGCTGCAAAAGGTTTTCTGTTATCTTGGTCTTCCTTGCTTCATGAATTCGAAATACATCTTATTTGGAATTCTCTTATAGAGGAAATTAATGACCTCGTGACTTCGGCTTAGAAAAAGCTTGGTTCGTGCTCATTCACTTTCTAAATGAGCCGAATATGAAGTATGAACACATTTTTAAGCTCCGGTAAAATTTAGGATCAGATCGGTTATAAACGAGGGGGACATGAGCATGCCAATGTTTGACTCGTTTAACAACCCTGAAGATGATTATATCATTCAATCTTTAGTGGAATTGTTGTATGATCCGCTACTGGGTCCGCTACTGGGTCGGCTCGGTAAAAGCTCAATTTAAGCTCGTTCGCTTTTTAAACAAGCTGAATGAGCACCTTTTTAAGCTCTGGAAAAATTTAGGTTCAGCTTGGATTCGGATTGGGCTTGGCTCGTTTATTAACGAGTTGAACACTTTCATCTGCTATAATTGGGCTATTGCAAGCACCTTTGAGCTTAGGTTCATTGTTCGAAAATCATAAATAACACCCTTTTATATTATTACAAAACTACATAAGCAACACCTTTTAGAGGGCTTTTTCTTTTTCCATTTGCTTTTGAGCTTCAAATGTATTTTTCTATCACTTTTGGGCAAGCACACTCTTCTTGGATTTAAACTTTTAGGTGTATTATTTCTGTGCTTGTATTCTTGCAGTTCCAGGCTTTACGGTCCATGGTGCAGACAAATCCTCAAATCTTACAGGTTTTGGATCTCTGTCTCGAAAGCAATTAGTTTATACGGCTTTCCTCCATCTAATGTGTGTAACCGGTATTGTTTTCCGTTGCAGCCCATGCTTCAGGAGCTTGGGAAGCAAAATCCGCAGCTTCTTAGATTAATCCAGGACCATCACGCCGAGTTTCTTCAACTTTTAAATGAACCTCTTGATGGTTCAGAAGGGTGAGTATCTTATCTCTTTGACGATACAAGCGGTTCTTTTTCCGTTTGCAGTAAATGAACTGAAAAGGTTGAATATTATGAAGTTGGCCTTTCATCAATATCTGAAATCGAAACATTGCTTAGGCAAGTTTGTCTTGTCACAGATCTGTACAACTCTGTGACTGAATCTTACAGTCGGTCCATAGTAACTTTTGCATGCCCTTAAATTCCTAACGTAGAAATCATGTACATGCTTATTCATCCGGGTATATTATGTTATTTCAGTTTGTGTTGCTCCTTGCCTGAGCAAATCTAAAGCAGCTTGATTAACATGATTTCTCATTATTGCTGCATTTTAGGGATATGTTTGAACAGCCTGAAAATGAACAGGACATGCCTCATGCAGTCAGCGTGACACAGGAAGAGCAAGAGGCTATTGAGCGGGTATGTTGTTTTGCTTTCCGGTGATCCAACTACGTATGTATTCTGTTTTTTCCTGTGTGACACACGCATGCATATAGACGGCCAACTTACATGTCTTGGCTATAACCCCAGAGCCCTGTATTCACATATGAATTCTTGTCCTGTTAATGCTATTGTCTTTGACTTTGTCCCCCAGCTTGAGGCAATGGGGTTCGATAGAGCACGTGTGATAGAAGCCTTTTTAGTCTGTGACCGTAACGAAGTATTGGCTGCTAACTACTTATTGGAGCATGGCGATGACCTTAATGAAGACTAGATTTCTGGGGCTGTACCATGCTGCACTTGGTGGTAGGTTTGTTAGAATTGTCTTTCCATATAAAAAACTGAAACGACTCTTCATTGGTCACTGATGATAGGTTTATTTCGGGTTTATATTACTCATTTTTAAATTTACTTACAGAAACTCGTTGGGAATGTTATTTGTTGAAACCCTCCCTTGAGTGAGCAGTTTAGCATCGTTGATAAAATATAAATTTGGTTGAAACTATATGCATATGGTTCGAATGAGTCTGTTTTTGCTCAGTTTGAATCCAGTGAAGTTGATATCAAAGTGGATAAAATCTTAGTCCATGGCTGTACCATGCTGCATTGTTTCTTAATTTGTGTTGTCTTCTTTCATATAGGCTATAGCTCTTGTTCTCTTGTCCATCGAGGAAGATATGTTATGTAATTAATTAGGGCTGTTCAAATTCCGGTCCGGACTGGATTTTTGGATTGGATTGGACCGGTTTCAACCTGAACCGGAAAATTGTTGTTGGACCGGACCTAAACCGGATCTGAAAATTTAGGTCAGGGTTGGCTTGTCAATTTTCTAAAGGGTCCAATTTTGGGCTCCAAAAACCCAAAAACAAATATAAAGAAATTTGGCCTAACTGGTCTGGACCTGGATTGGATATTCAGATCCGGTCTAGTCCATTAACAAATTTCCGATCCCGGTTCAGATCGGATGAACAACCCTAGGTGTAATATCGATTTTAATAGGGAGATTTTTTTGATTGATTGATATTTTTTAAAAATTTATAGCAACCAAAAAGCCCTTTACTGAAATGCAAATTAATGTATTATGAGTTGTTATCCAAACAAATCCTTTATCAAACTAAGGATAATATAAGAGTTTCCCTCTTGGTTACGTTCAAATTTGGACTTTTTCACAAGTTTTTAAGTTTACTCTTGGTACCATTGTTTAATTTATTTTAACATATACCCATTCTTAATATATTACATTAATCATTCAATAATAAAATATAAAAATTAAAAAAATAAATTTAAAACTAATTATGTCCTCATTAAATTTTAAACTAATTAATTTTATAATAGAAGTACTTTTTAATATATTTTTTAATTAAAAAAAACTAAAAAAAGCTATTTTTTAGTTTTCAATATATTAAGAATGGGTATATGAAAATATTATTTGGCTATTAATCTGGTATATTAGTATGAAAAAGTTGTGGAAATAAAATAAACTACATACAAAACATTTGATTAAAAATGTAAATTTTTTTTTATCGAATTCATATAATAGTAAATGATCGGAAGTTGTTTACAGAGTCAGCTTATCAGTTCAAGTGAAGATCTAACTTCACATGAGAGTGCATCGTTTTGCTTTGCTTTTCAAACCGCTCTAACAAGTGACGAAAAACGAGAGAGACAATCTCAAAGTAAATGCGATTAAAGGATGATCTTTGACAAAGGGTTTAATTTAATCTGTTGGGTGATTATAGAATTGTGCACGGTTTTATAGTTGAAGTTACAACCTCAATTTTTTTAAATGTATTTGTGGGTTCAGGAAGTGGGGTTCGTGATTTTGGTAGTCTATTAGGTGCAGATGACTCCCCGAACTTCTCCTCTTATTCCAGAAGATGATTAACCTTTCTTCTCAATGGGTCATTTGTGTCAAACAAAAGAAGACAACAACTCTAATGTGAAGATTAAAGCAATCAATCGGCTAACATATAGTCCAAAACTATAATAGTGAAGATAAATTTGTGACAATGGTAGATACTGAATATATTAGTGGAATAGGAAAAGGTCAAATATATTTAGAAAAATCATCCACTATGGACACATAATATTTTATGACATACTTTAGGTTAGGCCCCAAACATCCATAAATAAAAGAGATAAAATCACTTGTTGATGAGCTAGGTGAGTGTGGGATCATGTGGGCCTTGACCCATGAGAAGGAGCTACAGTCTTGGATGGAGGTAGATGGGCTTCAGTGTGGGCTTGTGAATAGAGCAGAAATACGGTGGACAATGCGCTTGAAAATGTAACACCCCAAATTCTCAGAACTCGAAATGCTACTGGTTAGGACCTCACAGTGGGTCCCAACCTTAGTTTGACAACAACGTTCCTAGGATCTTACAACAAGGCACAAACATATTGAAATCATTTGAAAATATTAAATAATATTTACACGAATGTCACATGTATCAGCCTTAAAAGAAGGAAATAATAATACAACGTATGTGAAGAAACTAAAGACACCCCTGTTCCCATCTAAATGAGTACGAGAGTAGGGTTCAAGGTTGGTATGTGGGAGAGGTGAAACACAAGAAGGCATGAGGGAGGTTTCAAGTTACGTGAAAGGAGATCAAGGGCAAGGAAGTTGTTTGGCTGGAAGGGGTTTCTGCTGATGGGCCCGTCAAGCTCAATGAATAAGGATTTAACCCTTATTGGGCCCGTCAGATTAGATCCAAATTGGAAAAGATCCGGTAAGGCTAGATCCGTTTCGCTCCAAGCATAACATAACCAAAATAAAATAAAATAAAATAAAATAAACAAACTCGGTGTGAAAAGAAAAAGGATAAGGTGACGGTATAAGTTTCAACTTGTCGACTTCCGGTTTGTCGCGGAAATAACCGATAGTAAAATTTTCGGTTATTACATCAGTTCCCCCTAAAAATTAGTTTCGTCCCGAAACTTAAAATAAGATAAACATAAAGTCGGCCTTTAAGGCACAAGTCCGAGGTATCAAATCATTACACCAAAAGTCTCGCCGTTTCCACATATAAGTACCCCGCACATCATAGGTCACCAATAAAACACACATCAAGCACTCAAGCATGAAACAAACAAGTAGTCAAACAATATCACACCGATACAGGGCCGAGCACTAACCCGTCGGTCCTGAGGTTGCTATTATCTATACATAGATCTTTGAATAGTTATGTCTCATATTATCCACAAAATCTCCGGTTGTCTCATCGGCTTTTCATCCAACTATTGGCTCCGAAATCTTTACTTGTACTAACATCTTATGCGCCTGCTACTATGCGCTAGAACAAATATCGGATACCCCACTGGAATCATCCAAATCAATGATCCGATCCTTGTAACTGAGGACCTATCTCGAGTTGGGTATGAATCCTCCAACTGATATCCCAAATATAGGTCCCAAATTGAGTCTCCGTTGAAATTGGAGCTACACTCTCCAATAGGGTTAGGAATATTGGTCCATGAATCACTACCAAACTGCTTTAAAATCTCAAATGGTTGCCTTACACAACTCACCTCCAGTTCCTTTGATGACTTTACAGAGAATAGTTTATACCACTTTCTTCCTTTCGGCCTTCTATAAGCTTTCGTCTATGAAACCTGGAACAACACGACCATACGTCTCCCGACACTTTACTAAGTACATATTGCCCCTTTGTCTCATGACACACTTGGTCTTGTCTCATAATATGACTCTTCTCATCTCGTTCCTCAGTTAATAAAGCATCACCATACTATTTTATAGATCTCTAATATGTCATTAACTCAACCTCAAGCTTCTTACATAGCCTAAAGGTCTTAAACTAATGTAGTAATTTGTCCGGAATGATGATATTAGACACAAGGTGATCTCCCATCACCGTCATTTGATCATAACTACTCGATGAATGCTAACAGATCATCTGCATTGCACTCTTGTACCCACCACGGTTATCAACCCGATAATATCCCTCTGACTCAAAACGCAACCCGGCTCCGTTCCAATATAACATTACACGTAAACTCTACTCCGAGTATCTGCTTTCTCTATATTTTTTGTATGTGTCTTTCGACTCAGTATGGTAGTTACTCACGTTGAGCTTCCTAGTGTAGACCCTACACAATATATTTAACACGTCATCATCTCTTCTCTCAATCCATCAGGAAAAGGACTCTAGAGTAATCCATTAGGTATAAATTTCCAAAACTACTCGTCTGCCGACATGCTTCACTGAAATCCATAATAGGGTACCACTCTCTTTCTATAGCCTCTTCATGCACATACTTTCATGTTTACCTTCCTGGGTGATACAATTCCCATACCAAATCTGCAGTCACTCTGCATATCCTATCTCAGGTTCGTTCCAAACGAAATGCATTTCTCTAACTATCAACGACTTAAACTTGACATGTCACCCATTTGTACCCTTGAGCTTCCTACTATGTGGGTTAGGACTCACAACTCTTCCGTTGCGCACTCTGATTATTTTATTGTCACCCTTAATCATAATGGCGTCTTCCACAAGTTCAAAAGGATTGACCCAATTCTCTTTCGTCAAAACACACCATCAGTTTTATTTATAAGGAGTACCAAGTACCTTCCTTACTCGCTTTTACGAAAAGATAACGATTGGAAAACAACCTCTTCCTCTTACTCTCTTAATTCTTCTAACACGGATCCCTACTCTCTGACTCAACCGGAGTATGTTCTTAATCAGCTAGGAAGCAACCTCTAACACAATTTTCTCTATACCGTTAGTTGATCTAAAAAGATCGGCGTTGACTACTTGAGGAAATCGAGGAAATCCTTCAATGCGTCAGTAAACTCACTTTATAAATCCTCAGTCTCAACTACCTCTTTTTATTTGCACATAACTCGTCCATAGCAACCCAACACCTGCACGTCCTCAGTTGCCGTCAGTCAGTCTATAGTTGACTTACCTCAAGATCCCGGACTTACTCTTCTCATACCTCTTCTGACATTAAACTTCCCTGTGAGCACCACTTGCTTGGTTAATCCGTTTATATTTCTTTAGTTCGTTTGACCTTCCACACTTCCGGTTCCTCTAGGGCTAACTCCATTTCTTGAGTCCAACATTGTCTTTCATCTTGCATAAATAGTTCTTTCAAGTCTTCCACAATAGCTTGTAAGCACGTCTTTTCGGTCCCTATGCCCTTAATATTCTCTGATTGGGGTTTCCCTTGCTGGGGCCATTGGTGTAGGTAACTTAAGTCCCAGGATAAATGAGAGATTTCCCCGAACTCTTGAGTCCACCGATCGAGACCATTCATACATACACATGTTCCTTCGTGGGTGTTGTATGAAATATTGTCTTCATGAAACTCCGTTGACTCTACTACAGGGTTTATGCCCTTTTGATACTAGCGTCGTGATTTCTTTCAAAATTCTTATATCTTTGAAGAAGTCAAAACGTCTCCACACTTGTGAAGTCTACCTTTTCGCTTTTACACTCAATTGTAAGTCTCCATTCCGTGCATATTTAGATCTTCCTATCCTGGTCGACACCCTATCTCTTCTGGTCTCTCATGCCCATAATTGCTTATGGGCATCCGCCTCGATTGTAATGTCCTTTATTCCCCTAATCGTGGTTGCACTCCGCTTTGCTTGATACTTGCTCTAATATTGTTATCTCTAATCCATGCGCTTGTCATCCCTTGCATGATTTTACTAATTTTCTTTCTCGTCTTCATACGGCCAAGTCATTTGTATGACTTCCTACCACTTCTATTTGAGATGACTCGGAAATTTCTTTCTCATCTGGTTGTCCTTGTGGTGAAAATTATCTCAACATCTTTATTTCTATGTGAGAAGGTTTGAATTTCAAAATTTCTTTCTCATCTGGGAAGAACCTGATGACCCCTATAATCTGATTGTTTTCAAATTCAAAACTTGGGGAGCTATTGGTTAGGACCACACAGTGGGTCCTGACCTTAGTTTGACAACAACGTTACTAGGATCTTACAACAAGGCACAAACGTATTTATAGGGGACACCAGGACGGCCACCAAAGTATAATACTCAATCCAAGGTTTGAGTCCATTGTCTCGTGTTGAAGACTCTTCAAGTCCGCCATCCCCTTTAAAATTCAATCCAAGGTTTGAGTCCATTGTTCAAATTCAAAGTTTCTCACATATATGTCATTCCCATGGCCTATTGGCTAACATCTTGACCTCTTATTTGGCTTCTGGCGTCTTCTTATTGAAGGTACAACCATGGAGGTACCTATGGATGTTTTTGGTGTACTCCCTAGTGACCTCCTCCTCCCTTGCGCCGCTATGCGTCTTCTTCTTTGACTTCCGGCGTCTTCTTGTACCTCTCTCTTGCTCTGTTGCTAGACTTCATCCTTTATGCGCTCCGAAATCCGGCGGCAAGTTTCGACTAGGGTTGTTTTGCTTCTTCACGCGCTTCTCTTTCTTCTTGGTTTTTAATTGGGCCTAATAGCCAAACTGTCAATGATTTGTTTTTGTTAAACCATGCTTAAAAAAAGAAGTATGACAATCAAATTTCACAATCTAGACCTACCGACACCGATCTCGCGACCTAACGGTCCCGTTCTCGGTCTAACGGCACCAATAACACCAAAAAAAGAGAATAAAAAAACAAACAAAAATAACCTCGAATAAGTTAAGACTCAAACCTGACCATGTTTTGATCACTTAAGTTTCGTGTTATCTAGTTTTGTATCTACCTTCTTACAATCAAAAAGTTGTTACAATTCTTTTCCTTTCTTACAAAGATACAACTTTGACACTGTTTTCCTCTACGAAATCTTAACAATGAAGAGGTTAATCTCGTCCTAAGAGCACCAATCTCGCGGTCTAACGACACGTATCTCAGCGTAACGATCCCAATAACACCAAAATTGAAAAGAAAAAAAATATAAAAATTTAGTTCGATTGAGTTAATTCTCATTTCTTAATTGTCCAAGGCAATTAAGATTTTAAAAACAAAATAAAAAACACTCCAAATAGAGACATTTCTTTCTACATGCACCTGTGCACTAAACCTATTTTTAAACCAACTCTTTATGAACAATTTCTCCTTATAAATCGTTATCCTTTAAACCATCAAGTTATACACCTTTATATATCATGATACCCGTGTCTTGCAGAATCGTCTTTTTAGGTTTGATGTTGTCTTGGCAATTCGAGCGTTTTGTAGAGAAGGGGCCGTGGATTTGTGATCGACTCCTGACGGCTCTGTTGCAGTCCAAATCTGAGGTGTCCACAGTTGTTCCTTAGACTTCCTATATGTGTACTTCCTTCGAAGATGAACGTTTATGCTCGTTGTTTTTTGTTGGCTGGATCATCTTGCTTTACCTTGAAGATCTCTTTGCTTTTGGGTTTTTATGATTTTTTGTGTGTGTTTCTTTTCCCCTTTGCTGTGGTCCTTCATGACAGTTAGTCCGTCAACCGATCTTTTTTGGTTTTTCGATCCACTAGACGGCACGTCGTCTAATGGTTCGAATTGCTTTCCGTATTAAAAAAATTAAAATAAAATGGAGAGCCTTCGTTAAAACCACTTATCATATCGTCATAAGCCGTCAACATCAAGACAAAGCATTAAACCATCGTTTAGTCCACATATTTGGTAGTTATTGAGGTTACATGCTGATTTATAGTTAAAATACATATCGGACAATAACATTATCAATTTTGAGTATTATTTATATTTGGTCAATATCATATTTAGAGGCTTGTGATTTTTTAATCATAAATTAGACTAATTAGTTACTGTTTTTAATCAAATTATATATTTTTATTTTATCTATAAAAATTTAATTAATAAACTTGTACACAACACGAGATATTAAACTAGATATACTCTTTATAAATTCAATCTCTTTTTATATAAAAACAATCTTGTTAAAGGCTTAACACACAATATCTTGATGAGATCTGATAGGGTTTCACTAATTTAAGTATTTGGTGAAAATTTAACAAATTCATTCTTTGTTTTTCCTCCTCTCATCTCATATTCTCTAACTTTGGCTCATCAAAACCTCCTTTACCCAAATCCCTACAGAGTTGTGATTGACAAAGAAATTGAATCCAGGTATTCTCCTTCTCTCCTTTTTATTTGCATATTCAAATTTGATTTAGAAAAAAAAGAAAGCAATATCACAACTTCAACTTGTAATTCTATATTTATTTCAACTTCTCAAGTATTATTTTGTGTTGCGGAGATAATCATCAATATCAATCGATTTCTTCACAATGATTGTAGAATTATGGATTCAAATGTTGCATCTTGATTCTGAAAGACTAATCCAATCATTTGAAGCTCAAACCTTTTTTTAGTTCTTTGAAATGGAGAAGAGAAAGTATCCCGTGGGTGTGGAACACTATACGTTGTATGAAGAAATTGGTGAAGGCGTATCTGCAAAAGTTCACCGTGCTCTATGCATTCAATGGAACGAGATCGTTGCAATCAAAATTCTTGATTTTGAAAGAGAGAATGCTGATTTGGTATATACTTTTTCTATATCATGAATATATCATATATAACGAAATCATTAGAATTCATAATCTTACCTTGTGTTGGATCTTACTATGGTGTTGTAGAATAGCATTTGTCGCGAGGCACAAACGATGAATCTTGTAGATCACCCAAATCTTCTCAAGTCAAAATGCTCCTTTGTAGCTGGCCAATATTTGTGGGTTATCATGCCCTACATGGCCGGAGGCTCATGTCTTCATATACTCAAGGCTGCTTTTCAAGATGGGTTCGAGGAAGCTGTCATAGCCACCGTTTGTCGCGAAGTCTTGAAGGGTTTAGAGTATCTTCATCAACAAGGCCACATACATAGAGATGTCAAAGTTAGTAATACTCTTTCCTTAGGGCTTGTTTGAAATCCATATTTGACATATTAAGGATATATCTTCTCTATTATTAGTACCATCTAAGATTGCTTCTTACTTGCTTTGTTGAATCATTGTTTTTAGGCAGGAAATATTCTCCTTGATGGCCATGGCAATATTAAGTTGGGAGATTTTGGTGTTTCAGCTTGTTTATTCGACTCTGGTGATAGGACACGAATGCGAAACACATTTGTCGGAACACCCTGCTGGTACATGCTCTCTTTCTCAACATTTCAAGTTCACTTGGAATGAGCACGTTCACTTTCTATACACGCCGAGTTTTAGCATATTTTAAAAGCTCAAACTCTACTTGATTAAAATGAGTTGAACATGAACGGATCGATTCTAAGGAGTTGAACATGAACATATTACTTTGATTTATATGTATAGGATGGCGCCCGAGGTGCTAGAGCAATTGAATGGCCATGATTACAAGTTAGTTATACTTGTCTCTTTGAAGATAATAATTGTTTATCATGTCTTAAACCTTAAACACTATAGAATTAGCATCATGAACTTGACCCTATTTTGTAGAGCTGATATTTGGTCATTTGGGATAACTGCATTAGAACTTGCTCATGGACACGCTCCATTCTCAAAGTATCCCCCGATGAAGGTAATGTCGCATATTATCATGTTTTGGGGATTAAATGTATGTTTAAGGTTATGGTTAACTTGGATGTTTAGCTTTATTAATAGGTTTTACTCATGACATTACAAAATGCACCTCCTGGACTTGATTATGAAAGAGACAAGAAGTTCTCAAAGGTATACCAAAACCTACGACAATCAAAGTAGATATATATGCAGCATGAACGCTTATTTGGTTGTTGATTCGTGTTGTTTTGGATCAGTCTTTTAAGCAAATGATCGCGGGTTGTTTAGTGAAAGATCCTCACAAAAGGCCTTCTGCGAAGAGGTTGTTGAAACATGCATTTTTCAAACAAGCAAGATCAAGTGAATACATAGGACGTAAACTATTGGATGGTCTTCCCGGTCTTGGTGATCGTATGAAGCAACTAAAGGTTTGTCAATCTTGATACAATCATACAAACTTTACATGTAATATGTTTTGAATTCTTCTACTTGGATGTATAGAAAAAAGAAGAAGATATGCTTGCACAAAAGAAAATGCTAGATGGGGAAAAAGAAGAATTATCACAGGTTTGCACATGTTTTGGCTTTTATTTTCGATTGAAGAGGCAAATCTAACTCATAGTTGTTTTGTCATTCATGCAGAACGAGTACAAAAGGGGAATAAGTGATTGGAACTTCAACTTAGAAGACGTTAAGGCACAAGCTTCATTGGTATGGTTGTGTTCTTCAGTGTATCAAATATTTTTCATGTATTCATATACATGCCATTATGATTTGTTTTTTGATTTTCATCTCAGATCAACGATGATGACATTCTATTTGAGAAGGACAATGGAGGCCTTGCCAAGATTTCTAGTTGCGCAAAGCTGTTAGAACGTCAATTCTCCAACAGTACAAACCTTTCTCACATATCAGAAATCGTACGGTTATACATCTTAGTCTACAACACATGATATTAGCTTCATTCAAATATTCATTTTATTTGAATTTTGTTTCATTTCTTTGATATAAAGGATGAAGATCAAATAGATGCAAATAGCATTTACACTAGGTATATCTATCAACTTCTTAGGTTTTTGTTTTTGAGTTGAATGTATATCACATATTGATTTGGGATTTTGTTCAGAACACGATCTGACAAGTCTGATGACGATGCAAGTATGACAAGTTCAAACTATGATCATACTCCCCAATGTTGTTCACCGCGTATATTGGATAATTATGAACATAATACAACCGATATACCACACATTATCCCGAAGAAGGGAAGCTCATCTGTATCCAGTTGTTCCTCAGAACAACACCATACCAGGTTTGCCATGACTTTAGACAACTTTACGTAAAAATGATCCCATATCGGTTACAAAAACTTTTTTAAATCTTTTCAGCGACAAGTCATCAACATTGGTGTCGGCTTCTGATGGAGGAAGTGGATTTACTTTGACAGAGCATGCTACTGAAGTACCTCCCATTCATCCAAAGACAACCACAAGTATGTGTTCTTAGAAAACCCTAATTTTTACTTGAAGTTGCACAAAATGGTTAATTTATAATTTTGAGTTGATCATTTGTTAATCTTTAGCTAATAATGAGGAGGTTGATGAGAAAGCAAGAGCTCCTCCCGTCATTCAACAGAAGGGGCGTTTTAAGGTTACATCTGGGAATGTAGACTTAGAAAAGGCGAGTTCTTGTGTTTTCACCTTAATGAATGTACATGAAAGTATATTAGTATTACTAAGCTTAAGTTGTGCAGGTGGCTAGTGTTCCAGTGTTGCATAAGAGTCATAGTCTACAGGTCATTAGCCAACTTCCAATTGCTTCTCATATGACGTCACCATTAGATCATCCACCAACGAGTGCTATAACATCTTCAATGTTTACAATGTTGCACTCTTTCTTACAAACTAATATAACCCAAAGGGTATGTACAAAAACCTATATATCAATTAAGCATTCATATCTAATTGTTTCTATAAACTTACCTCTAACATTCTTTGTATGTAGGAGAGTATCCTGAGTATGATGAAACAAATTTGCACCACCGAGTTGGCCGGTGAAACCCGTAAATCTTCTTTCAAATCGCATTTTGCATGCAATAGATTTTGTTAACTTCATGGGTCAATATCTTATTCATCGGTTTGTTTTTTGCAGAAGGGGGAACAGGTGCTGCAGATATTGTAGCATTGGAGAAATCTATGGTACTTAAAAAAACTGATCTTTTTTTTAGTATCACTTTCTTTTGTAAACTAACAATGCTTGATTTAACTGTAGTTGGAAGTGGCACATGACAGGGAGAAAGATCTATTGCATGAAATAACAGACTTACAATGGAGGTATAAACTTACAAAGATTTGACATATTTGTAAATCGATATGATTATTGATTATTTTTGTTTGAATTTATTATTTGGTGTAGGTTGATTTGTGCTCAAGAGGAACTTCAAAAACTGAAGGCAGAGAATGCTCATGTCAGCCATTGAATTGAGCTTGTGTTGAGATCGAGCTGGAATTTAAAAGTTGCTAGCTAGATAACGTATGCGGTTCAAATATTTCTCTAAAGCATGCCTGAGTATATGTTGGTTTCATATTAGTTGGTTGAATTAGCACTCACCTAAACGGAAGTTGAATTAGGGTTTCTTGAAGGCAATCCTTGTTATTTCATGGTGGGAGATTCATTTATTCAACTTTTGTACGCTTTCACTACCCTTGCAATATGTTGATGAGTCCTTTGTATAAATGTACTATTCACGTAAATATATAAAAATATTGTTGTTTTTTTCAAACTCCATGCCTATATGCGCCAAAATTTACTTTAAGATGCGTCAAATTAAATGCGCTTCAAGAGAAGTGTATACGCTCCAAAAAAAAAGATGCACAAGTAAAGTACACGAGGAAAGGAGGCATCTGCCTTTAATGCATTTCCCTTTCCGGTAAGTTCTTCTTTCGCTTCCTTGTCAACCCTAATTGTAAATTTTTATTTCTTGTTGCGTGAAGACATTGATATCTGCGGTGAAGCTGGAACAAAACTGACAGGTGAGAGTATTGAGTAGCCATAGACGACAAAGATGATGAGAAAGAAAACGGTGTATGTCGTCGTGGACGGAGATGATCACCTAAATTCAATTTCAAAATTGAAATTGAAAACATAATTGAAATTGTAAACCTCACCGGAAATTGAATTTAAATTCAATTTCCGGTGAGGCTTAAAATTTCAATTATGTTTTACGATGTGCATCGACTATCCAACAATCTTTGTATTCCTGAAGTTGAAAACAAGCAAATTCTAGTTAACATGGAAGGAATTTATGAACCGTCATTTGCAATGGCACAAATACACAAATAATCTAATTTCTTAGGTTTACAAGGAGATTTTTGGTAAGGTTTACTCATTCATGAACCATCATTTGGTTTAAGTAAAATTAAAGTTTGCAAGGGAGGAAAGGTTTACAAACCAATATCTTGTACGGTCTTTGTTGATTATTTGTTATCGGTTAAACTTAGAATATAGTAAGAACAAATGTTACAATAAGAAATAAGAATACATTTTAATCGTCGGGTTAATATATAAACGTCTATGATTTAATTATTATATACAGTAATATCGTGTTAATGTAGCTTTGTCCTTGATGAAGGGAGTTAACATAATTACTTTAATTTAGTCACATGTTTGCACGACGTTATATCTAATAATGAATTATTTACTTTCACTATGATTTTTTCCGAGTTGTTTCCTAGTTACTACATACAATTTAAACTTATATACGCTAACCACGCATTTTCGTGCAAATTACAAGTCATTTCGCTTCTCTCATGTATGTGATAAGTTGGGAAATGTGGTGTTGTGATTGTTTTCATAATCTTTGTTGAGAATTATGGAAAACAAATTTCTCTTTTTCAGTTGTGCATGCAATTTGAAATTTTATTGCGTTGATTTGTGACTATCTTAGGTATTATTTCTATCTTTATTCTTTAGGTTTAAATCTATGTGTATTTGTGCTTTATTTCTATCTTTATTCTTTATGTAAACGTTGATTGCCACACGTGGTTAGGATATGTTACTTGCAATACCTTAATGTTTAGCTATAACCTATAATAACTCTTTTTGCATTACATGACTATTTTTTGTGATCTCCAACTTGAATCACTATGAATCCTTACTATGAATGACTAAAATGCAAACAACGCTAGAGTATTTTTCTTATTATGTGAGATGACTTATAGTGACCTCTTTTACAAGTTGAGACTATCTTGCATGAATTTGGACATCTACTTCAACATGTGCTAACCAAGTAGGACGAAGGTTTTGTTGTTGATATTCGAGGAGTAGATCATTTCCTAACAAATGATGTAATTTATCATCTAGTTATAGTGGGACATGTTACATGTTTGTTCAAAGTGCACGAGAAGCCTAGTTTGAGGATAAAATGCTATTATAACTACTATGTTTGAATCATTTATATGTTTATAATGATTTATACTTTTGGCATATATACGTATGAATATTTATATTATATAATGGATATGCATCGGTATTGACGAGTGAGTAAGATGAAATGACGTCAAAAATGTTGAAAGGTTACATAAATTTTGTATTGAGCACGTGTGTTATATTGTGTTGCTCTAAGACTTGCATTCCGATTAGTGTCCTTTTATAGTGTTGTTATTAAGATATCTGAAATGTCCTTATATTCTAGAATTGTGTTAATCCATACTAATCTTATGAAGTTATTTTGTTAAAAGATATTTTTAGACAAATTTAATGGATTAGGTAAGACGGATTTACATAACTTATTGTTTATGCATGAAGCGATAACTAATGGTTTATACCGGTGTTGTTATTTTAGAATTTACTCCAAGTAGGATTCTAAAAAATGGCCCCAAAAGATAATGATTCGCGTGATGTCTTAGATTCAGGTTTTCTTGTTTTCTATTCTGACCATGCATGTACATATTTGTTAACCTTTTTGTTTTGAAAGGAAACAAAACTAATATATTAAGCCCCCGTTTGGTAGTAACTCCGAAAACGGAATGGAAATGAATCTAGTCCATATGTTCATGAATTTTTTTGGAATCATTCTTTGTCATTTCATCCAAAATGCGCTTGATTCCCCCAATTTGTTACCCTTTAAGGTATCAAAAGTAATCAAATTATACTCCAATTATTTCAAACCACAAGGATTGATTCCAAAAACTTTCATGAACAATGATATACATATGGACTATATTCATTTCCATTCCGTTTTCGTTTCCGGAGTTTTAAACAAACGGGCCCTAAATTATCCATCTCTGCCGGATCTTGTTTGCTGGCGGGAAAGTAGAAGAAATACATACATTCATTGTTTTCATTCGGTAGTAATCGAGTCATATAATGTGTGACCGCATTACTAGATCGTCGAACATGCGTTCACATATTGTTATCAAATTTAGTGGGTAAATAACGATAATTAGCTTTTAGGGTTCCTTCATATTATGAGTTTGCTAAGACATAATCTCCCAAGCGATCCTCATTACACAATGTAGAGCATCTATACATCTCAACAATCACACTCGGGCATCTCATATGACGTAGGAATTCGAGCCCAGACAAAATGACATAATTATCAACCAATTTGATCAGAGTTTGAAACTATAAACGTGATCAACCACAATGAGCTGTAAGAATCACGAACTACACTCAAAACCCACACCATCATCTCTCAAAACGGACATATGAACCTTCAATTGACTCATATCAAGAGGAAGCCAAGCGTTGATAATCCTTAATGAGCCGTTGCAAACCTTCTCGCATAGTAAAATCTTGCCGTGACATTTAAGAGATATGCCAAACAGTGAAACACAAACGATCATGTTCAAATCATTATGTTATCTTAAGTTTCTAAACCGGGTCCGGAGTATTAACCCATGCATCCATTTGTATATAGTAGTATATAATGCCATAGTGCCAAATTAAGCGACGGTTTGATTTGACAAAGCATAACTTAAACCCGAAAAGCAAACACCACTTATTTTCTATCCATATATCCTTCAATAAAATTCCTTTGGAAAATATTTAAATAAAAATTAAAATATCCACAGCTGGTAAAATATCAACATCAACCCTGTTTTACAAGTATACTTCGCTAAAATTCCCCGCAACGCTCTCAGATTTTTATTTCATAATTAATAATCAATAAATAAAACTGAATTTTTCAAAAAAATGTTACTTCCAAGAAGCTTCGTCGTGCCGGCCACACCCCTTCTCTTTCTGCCCTCTCCCGTCCTAGTAACCGCAATCAATCTCTACTTTCTTTTCTCCACACCATTTTTCTAGCGTGTACAGCTCTCAACCAGCCCAAACCCCACGAACTCAGCACAACTGAGATTAGATTCATTGCATACCCACAAGTTTCAAATTTCAAATTTATCTCGAAGAAGACCAAATTTCAAGTTTCCTTTTACAAATTGAAGCTTCCAGGATTGTTCTTCCGAAGAAATCACTTCTGGGTCTGTGTTAGATCTGATCCATCTTATTGTTACAGGTGTGGCCCCTCTTCAGTATTCAAGGGCTTTCGTACGTATTTGACTACTTCAAATTGCAATTAGCCTGTTTAATTCTTTTCTTCGGATGTTTTATGGGGCGGTGGTTAGGTTGGGGCTTGCATTTTCTGATCTGTTTTATACTTTGGTTGGTCTTGGTGAGACTTCTTCGCACTTATCATTGCAGGTAAATTTCGGGTTGGAAGCAGGTTTTAATATCGTTTTGGTTGCAAAGTGGCTAGATTTGAGATACAGTTATTTTTATCCTTGATTTAACGATTAATTGCAGAGTTGTATCTGTAGTTAAAGCTTCATAAGTCGAAATCAGGGGGTTTAGACTTAAGGGGCCTGGCTCTTTATTCAAATCTGGAGATTTGCTCAGTGGTTTCCTGCATTTGGACATGGTTCATCATCTGTAATGAACCTAAATTCCTCAAAGTATGGTGTTTAATGAGCCTGGATGCTGTCTGTTTCTATTTCTAGTGTGTGTGCTGTGATCTTAAACTAAGATTCATGCCTAGAAGCTTAGAACTGCTACTTCCCTAAACTACTTCCCTATACCCATACAGTAAAGTATCTTTGGTGCTTACAGCCATTCTAAGATGATGATTTGCTTTAAGTATTTTCTTTCCTGAAAGGTTCCATTTCACTGAGAACAGAAAATTGCAAGGGATCGGTTTAGAATGCCAATGAGAGAGTCGAACTTTAAAGGAAGCTTAGTTATGCAAAGTAGCATCGCACTAGGAATAGAGAGAAGAAGCAATATAATCTCTTCTTCTCAGGGATTGAATTGAAATTCTTCCCTTATGAGATAATTGCTGAGAGACTATTTTATCCATGTAGATTGAATGATTGATGGAAAGGTAAGAAATTCTTGATTGACTGACCATACGTTGGGACTTTCTGGAGGGAACCTCTGATCTGGATACCTTTGTGCAGTTTTACCTCTATTATGTAAAAGAATTGAACTTGCAAATAAATAACAAAATTATTCGTCCGAGTCTCTTTTCAATATAGAAGGAAGGAAGATTCTTATGTGTCTAGCTTCTTCTTGTACTTTTTATTCCGCTATTTAGTCATCGCATGTAGTAGCAAAAGGCAGCTCTGGAGCTGAACTATAAATATTGGTAAATGGCCTGTTTAGATTTTTCTTATAGTCTACAGTTACAAATTTTAAAACAAAAAATGTGATCATTTGAATTGTGTTAGCGCATGCCGAAAAAGCCCCTTTCAGGTTCTTTGAACATTTATTAAACACCTATCAGTTCCCTACTTTCCCAACACACCCTCCACTTCGGATGTTTTCCTTATTTATGATTCATACTCTTTGTCTCACTTTTTCATCTGTATGAGCTTTAAAAATATCCCCAACTTAGCTATGATGTCACCTTCATTGTAGACAAAACAACCTGTTACTTCACATGAATCTAATCTAAACACTAGCACGTTCAGCTATTCCAAGATAAACTTTCCATAGTAGCATGTTCAGTTGGTTCTTCCAAGATGAGCTAACCTGGACATTAGGTGAATGTGAGGTAACAGATTGGCTGGTCGTATTGAGTCAGTCATAGACAATAGAGGTGGACTAAATTGAAGCTCACACATGGACAAAGTTTGCTATAACAATTAAACACACCATCATGATTAGTTCTTATTGTACTTTAGATGAAGGATATTGACAGCCTTTTTCTTCCTTGCAGTATATATGATAGAATAATCGGTTAACTTATAGAAAAAACCATTACATCTGTAAAATCAAATTCACAGTAAATGTTTGGTTCAATAGTTGATCAGAAGTTGCACTTTTATGAAGATAAAGTAAAGATTTTGTCAAAGGTTACGTGCCTCCAAACACTTGGTCTGCTCTTATAGTGACAGTAAAAAAAACGGTTTCTTGATAGACACTGTATCTTTCCTGTTATCTTCTATTAAAAAAAGTAAGAAATGAAGTAGACACTGATGAGTGTTGGCTTTCTTTTAATACATTTTCTTGCTTTCCCAAACTTTTGACTCTAAATTTTGTAAAGTCAGATCATTGTTGTTGTATTTTATTTACCAAGGTCTTTTATTGGTGGGTACCCGTGCAAGATGATGGGAGCATCTACCGGTGAGAAGGTTGATATAGAGTCAGATGAGGAGCTTTCTTTTAGCTTATCGAGACCACAAAAGGTGCATTCTTTGGATTTTGAGTCATCTGTTGGGCAAAGAGAAGTTGTACATTCAAGGATCATCAAGAAGTTAAAGAGTAGCCCTTTTAGAAGTGTGTATGATGTATTAATAAAGGCCAAAATAAATATGCTACTACCATTTGGTCCCTTGGCAATAGTGTTACATTATACCACTCAAAGACATGTAAGTACTTGAAGCCTTGTGTCATATTCCTTTTGTTTTTGTTCTGAAATTATGCTTCTAAATTATTAGGATTACTTGTTTCAAATATCCCAACCTTTAGATTTCACCAAATATTCCAGCCTTTAGATTTCATCAAATATCCTAACCTTTTATATATGTTGCGGGTAGTACCTTGAAACTATGATATAATGAGTTATTTTCCTGATACTACTGCCTATTTTGACAGATGTAAATATGACGCATTATATTTGTTATGTTCAATACATTAGTTTCTAACATAACATGTCATACTACATGGTAGAAATTGTTCGCTTTTGGTAGATTCCAGGTACTATTCTCAAGACCCTCCAAATTTTAGATATTTGGTGAATACGGATATTTCAGGGTAGAGCCCACAATTACCCCAAAAGTTGGATATATTGAGCAACTAACCCAAATTATTATCTAATTATGCCCTTGGCAACATCTATAAGCTACTAGTTTTTGGCATATATTCTTGTGTCGAGCTTTCCTTTAAGTAGATATTTCCGTTTGGTCTCTCAGGGATTGGTCTTCTTCTTCAGCCTAGTAGGCATCATCCCTTTAGCAGAGCGTTTGGGATATGCTACAGAGTAAGTTTACTTGTTCAGTTGAGTTTTCTGTTTTTCCTGTGGCACTTTCTTTCACAGTGATTTACTCTGTTCCCTGCTCCATGATTGCAGGCAGCTGGCATTTTTCACAGGCCCTACAGGTATATATATTGATAACATCTTGATGATTAATAATGTATCTAGCTCCAATGGCTATGCTGGCTTATATCTGGTCCAAGATTCATATTATATTTTTATGTCCACTTGTACATTCTGACACGCTAGCTTACTTCTTGGATTTAGTTGGAGGTCTTCTAAACGCTACCTTTGGCAATGCTACCGAGATGATAATTTCTATGTATGCACTGAAAATTGGGATGATCAGAGTGGTTCAACAATCTTTACTTGGCTCCATTTTGTCAAACATGTTACTAGTCCTTGGGTGTGCATTTTTCACTGGTGGGATTGTCCATAATCAGAAAGTCCAACATTTTGATAAGGTATATTGACCTGTTTAAGCAGTCTATGTTTCTGGAGTATGAACATTCTTGATCTTCTGTTATTGTATGTTGCATGTGTGAATTTGTCTATCTTTCTACAGGCAGCTGCCATAGTCAACTCTGGATTACTATTGATGGCTGTCATGGGTATAACATTTCCAGCAGTTCTTCACTTTACGCATACAGAGGTGCATTTTGGCAAGTCAGAGCTTGCCCTTTCCAGATTTAGTAGCTGTATCATGCTCATTGCATATTCAAGCTATCTGTTCTTCCAGTTAAGGAGTCAACAGAATCTGTACAGACCAATTGAGGCGGTATGTATATAGTATATTATATTTCTTCCTTACACCATGAGTATATCTTGTAAAGGTTTTACACTAGGGTGTTTTGGGTTTTGCAACAACTGATATGTTTATTGCATATGCAAGTTACCATGTTTTTCATAAAATTTTTGGCTGATTGTATCTGTATATTTAATGGAAGCTGAAATATCATCTTTCTCCGGGGTAAAAACAAGATCATATGAGGATTTTTAAACTTTTATGCCTCAAGGAGAAAAAATCTGTTTAGGTAGGTGGAAAAGAAGAGGTTTTAACACTAAACCCAGACTGAATGTAGTACATGAGAACAATTTATAAAAAGGATATCATTTGTCTCTAAATGCTTGCTAGAGTTTCAACGAAAAGTAAGCTTGTTAGGGGTCGGTGTTTTCTGTTGTAGAGGATTTTTGTTGCATATAAAAATGAGTTGGTCTGTTTGATCCATTTTCCATTTTTTTCTCTAAAGATGACTCATCATCCTTCACAAATGAACAGGAAGCAGTCGAAAACATGGAGAATTCTGATGATGATGAAGCTCCCGAGATAAATAAATGCGAATCAATTGCTTGGCTTGCTATTTTAACCTTATGGGTGTCAATATTGTCTGGATATCTAGTTGATGCCATACAGGTAATAATCAACTACAACTTTGCAGTTCATTAGATTAACCTTGTTGAGGTCCATTTATATACAATGGTATCTTTGCGCATGACAATTTTGTCCATGTTATTAATTGTGTTTGGAAAATGAGCATGGTTTTTAAATCATTCCTACTCATTTATCTATGTCTATTATCAACACTTGACTAAAACTAAATTGTAACTTGTTGAGTCAAGTAATGGAGAGAACTAGACATACATCTAACAATTGTTTTCTTATTTGATTTTCTTTTAGGGGGCATCTGATGCGATGAATATGCCCGTGGCCTTTATCAGTGTTATTTTGCTTCCAATTGTTGGTAATGCTGCTGAGCATGCGAGTGCAATAATGTTTGCAATGAAGGACAAGCTTGTAAGTATCTAAATTCCTGCATTCATGATAATGGGTTGAAACCTCATCCTTGTACATCCTGCTACTAGATGGCCATCATAGTTACACCCAAACTTAAGGTTTACCGAGTTGTTCTTTATTTATTTACTTTTCTGTCTGTAACATGTGCTTCATATCTTATATCTTTGTAGGACATTACACTTGGAGTTGCAATCGGATCATCAACACAAATATCAATGTTTGTGGTAATGATCTCAAGCTATATTGTATATGATCTGTTGCTTTCCTTATCCACAACCGATCTGGACATAAAGTGTTTGGTTAATATGTTAAACTTTGATAATTTGCCTCCTCAAACCTCACTCATGCAAGGAAGTATGTTAGATTTAGCAAAATGTTAATTTATGAATATTTCACCCTTGCCTTTCCTCTTTAATCAATTACTAGGGGTCACATGTTACAAATGTACCTTGTAAGTGAAATCTGGCGTATGAATGTGCAGCACTGGTAGAAACAATTCTAGAATGATTGTTAGGTTGATGTATTTACAGCACACAAGTTTTTCGCTATGGTCCAAGAGAAATTGACTACTTGTGTTTTGAAATGGCAGATCCCTTTCTGCGTAGTTGTTGGTTGGATCATGGGAAAACCAATGGATTTGAACTTTCAAATCTTCGAGACTGCTACTCTTTTTATTGCGGTTGTCGTTGTTGCCTTCATGCTTCAGGTCGTCACTCTTCCCACTGATTCATTTTCCATCCAACCAAAATGAGTAGATGCTCCTCATTGCATCAAGTTAATCTGAATTTTAAAATATTTTGTTTGACATTTGATGTATTGGGATTCATTCTTTCAGGAAGGGACATCAAATTACTTCAAAGGTCTAATGCTAGTACTGTGCTATTTGATAGTTGCTGCCAGCTTTTTTGTACACGTCGATCCTTCAACTGGTAACTCTTCGGCCTTGATGTCTAGCTCGCAACCTTTTGTGCACCTTTATCCAAATTGAAAACGCTCTATATATAACCTCTTTAAGGGAATAAGTAAAACCTTGAGATGTTAACATTTTAAATGTAAGGAGATTTTGAAAGAGCATGACGGCATATGGTTCACAATTAATACCTAGATCGTCTCGAGATTTCCCTCCCTCATAGAGTCGGGATATTTTCCTTGAGTTATTAGGGTCTGTTCTAAAACACGGATGAACCAACGAACAGTCTCCAAACTTACCGAGCGCCTAATTTATTCTATGTTTGTGCTGCAGATGACAGCTGAAGTGCTTTGGCTTTCGTCCATTATGGTAATCAGCATCGACTCCCCTATCATATGGCGAACGAGGCTAGATGCTTGAACCATATATGTGATGTTTTTTTTCTGGGTATTGGGAAAGATGCTTAAGCATATCATGATCTTTGATGGTTATTGAAGTAATGCTTAATTCTTTTGGAGTGAGAAACCTTGGACGTGCTGCAGCAGCTGCACCTCAGTGATATGTTAATGTGTGGGTTGATGGCTGTTCAAATGGTGGGATGTTTGCACAATATAATTACGTTAATGCTAACACAGGAATTTATATATGTTCCAGTGACTCTTTTTGTCTTGTGCTTCACTGCATGTATATTAATAATGATATCAATTAGTGATTATATTTTATCATTTTTAGAATTCAAATATACAAAGTACAAGCTATAGACTATACTATTCGAGCATTCGACGTCAACTCGGAACCTAATTGTTTCACCAAATCGGTTACCAATGTGGTTGCTTGCTGGTGGTTTGCATTGACATATTTTATACGAGCTTTAGAATGAGTTCATATTCCGCTCGTTTAGAGAGTGAACGAGCTCGAGTTGAGCTTTTGATGAGTCAATCCCGAGCCGAGCGTTGATATGCTCAAGCTTGCTTTGTTAATAGAATGCGAGCCGAGTCTGAGTAGCTTGTCTTCATATTACATGAGAAGGACAGGGTATTCTTGAACTAACATTTTTGTCCGAATAATCGTAAATTCGTAATGTACTATCCTTCATCACTGTAAAATGGCAATTGTAGAAGGATTGAGAAAATAATCGTATTCAAAACACTTTCTCTTGGATCTCGGAGCAACATCTACCATTTGCCTATGGACTAGCTAGATGCTATACAAGATGACTAGACGAATCAATCTTCAAGCTATAGCGATGATGAGGAACGCAATGGAGACGTACATGAGAAGGACAGGGTAGAGGGCGAGCGCTTTCCGGTTTTGGTGAACTGCTGTGCTCATGAAAGGGTAAGCAGCCCAGCAACTCCAAGCCAATGTCACAAATACTATCCACATCTTGATTATTATACTGAAATCCAAGAGCATACACAAGAGTGCTCCCACGTCCAAAGGAAACAGGCAATAGCCTAGAAGGCTTAAGCTTTGAAAGAAGTTGATCTTGCCTCCCTGTTGATATGAAAATGTATTGTGTTAGTAATTTTGCATGGCTTTCATCTTGTAAGTGACAGAAGAATATGGATTACCAGGAGAGCAATGTTCATAGTCAGAAGAACTGCACCACTCGCAAGCCCACCAAATGCAACAGCAAACACCTCAGACTACACCCAACAATTAAAAAGAAGATTAGTATTTGGATTATGACTAACTAAATTTGAATATATATATATATATATAAAGAAGATTAGGGGCGGATAAAGGGGGTAATGGGTGGGACTGCACTCTGCTTCCAGCGAGATTATGTTTTCTTAGGTGGATATGACTCGTTATGTTAGGTTAACAAAAAAATTTCTGACTCGGTCACTTGGCATTACCTTTTCTACAGATGCAGACCATGAAAGTGCAAGTCCAAGGAAGATGATGAAGAAGAAGGGTCCCCAGAGATCCCAATCTCTCAAGGCCTTTCCGGGGTCTTCGCGAAAGGGGTTAGGGAGGACGACGAGCTTAAGATTGCTTACGATCCTAAACAAGTCTCTTTTAATGGTATCTTCTACTGGTTCTGTGAGTGTATTACCAAAAACGCCATAGTTTTGATCGTCTTGGCTCCCACTTGCTTCATTTTCGACGACGTCTGTTGGAGGTAAAAGGACTGCTGGCACGTCGCCGGATCCACTGAAGGCTGACTCGCTGAGAGGAACATCGGTTACAGTGATGGTTGCGGGTGGTGGTTGTGAAGGGACCCTCTCGTGATTCTGATTGTAATTGATGGTGTTCTTGTTCATGGTCGGTGTTCGTTGTGGGTGAAGAGGAATGCAGTGAAGAAAACAAGGAGGGTTGTTGTGTAGAGATTGAGATTAGTGGCTGATGATGGCTACAACAATTTTGGAAGTTTATTGGTAATACGCTTCTAACGCTTATTTATGAATACAAGCCAAAAAATATGGATGATGTTGACAATTTCTTGATGCAATCTTGGGTCAAAATGTTTTTTTTCATCTTATGAAGAAGAATTCATGAATAAAATTGAAAAACAACGATCATTGACTTCAACCTCACTTACACTTTGGCCCCCGGCTTGTGTTAGAGGTATTCTCTTAAACGATTTACGAGGGTTATCCTTCCTCGTATGACTCGAATGTAGTTCTCGTTTCAATAAT
Organism: Fagopyrum homotropicum; assembly: GCA_033239125.1. Lineage (NCBI taxonomy): Eukaryota > Viridiplantae > Streptophyta > Magnoliopsida > Caryophyllales > Polygonaceae > Fagopyrum > Fagopyrum homotropicum. Next base: position 144,721,821 of record BSWB01000004.1, read on the forward strand.
GTAGGGTTCCGGCCTTTTTCCTACCAAAATTCTGTGTGACGGATGATTTTGGATATCCCTTGTTCAAATGTCATTTTGATTACCTAAATCTCTCTAGCTTGTAGGGAAAGCTAATTCGTAAATGTAATTAACTATATCTATGTGGTACAAGAATAGTTCGATCTCTCGGATCATGACTTATCGAACTTGTATATTAGGCTTGTTGGTTTTAAGACATTAACCCAGGACATGATCAATAATAGTATATCAGGCTTGTTGGTATTAAGACATTAACCGAGGACATGAGCAATAATAGTCCTTTATAAGACCGATTGTCGGCCTTACGAATTTAATTGCAGACATGAACAATAATAGTAATTAGAAAGGCTGATTGTTGGCCTTTACTAAACAAGAACAATAATAGTTCATCCTACTATGCAATCTCTCTATATATGGTAACAAAACAAAAAATAATAGTACACCCTACTATGCAATCTCTCTAAATATATTGTAACAAAACAGATCGATCTCACGATCCTGCTTCAAGGAACTAATTACGGGCATGGTCAATATAGTCCGTTCTATTAGACTACGGCCTTATGTCATGGTGTCAAAGGTCAACCGAGCCAAACAATTACACTACTCGACCTTAAGGCATGGTCAATATAGTCCGTTCTATTAGACTACTCGGCCTTAAGGCATGGTGTCAAAGGTCAACCGAGCCAAACAATTACACTACTCGACCTTAAGGCATGGCCAATGGTCAATATAGTCCGTTCTATTAGACTACTCGGCCTTAAGGCATGGTGTCAAATTAAGGCATGGTGTCAAATGTGTTAAAGGTCAACCGAGCCAAACCCAATTGAACATCGACAATAAACAAACCCACAATCTAGTATATAGGCGTACACATCGACAATAAAATATAAGTTGGTGGATTGATCTTCCTATCTTTTATATTTATCGGATGGATGCATAATTTGAGAATGAGGTTCAACTTGAAAGATGAGTTGGGCTCGAACCCTATTGATATCAATCTATTATCAATTGGTTTGAAACCCGAGCGATGGGTTAGGCTCGGAACCACCACTCGTATATGGGCTCAAACACGAAACCATCCTTCGCCTCCGCAATCTCTAACGACTACATTGTTGAGTGACGCACTGAATTATTGGGGGGTCTTTTAGTGGAATTGCATAAGGTGATCCAATTTCCAACTTCCCTAATCTTATGAAAATTATAAAGAGACCCACAAAAAACGTAACATTAAATGTAAACAAATACAACATTAAAACATCCCAAAGGAAAAGGGAAACACCAAATGCATACATGGCTAGTAGTACATAAAAGGAAACATCTTATTAACACAAAGATTAATTAACCACAGAATTAAGAGTCCTGAGCCTTTTGTCCCTTCCTCCCCTTCCTCTCCTTCACTTCAATCGTCCTATCTCCCGCTTCCGTCACTTCCGCCGTCGCAGCGTCCTTCGCCTCCAACACCTTCTCCTTCAGATCGGAGGCAACATCTTTAACCACGTGCGTCGCACGGTCGAGAGTATCCGCCCCGACCGGGTGGTTCCCTTTGAAATAAGAGTAAACCCACGACACCATCCCGACGGCAGCGGCCCCACACCCGCCGGAAAACAGCAAGCCAGCTCCGGCGAGGCACACGGCGATAACGGCCGGAACCAGGACGGGGCTGAAGAGGACTAACAGCGGAGTCATTACCACAACGCCCAACACCGTGCTCGTCATCGTTATACCTGATAGAGTCAAGCAACTCAATGCAACCGTCGCTGCCGTGGCCACCTTTATGGCTTGACGCACGCCGGGTTGCTCCGCCACCGTGTGATGCTGATAGTAGTGATGCTCGGTTGACGACATGGTTGTTTGATTGATTTTGGATTCTGATAGTTGATGTTTGTGATGTTTGGGAAGCTCGGTGGTGTTGTGGCGGTGATATATGCAAATGTGGGAGGTGTACACGTGGAGGTAAGAGAGGGAGAGGAAGAGTCACAAGTGTTTGAGGATGCAGGATTTGCATGTCTGCAACAATTGACATGTAATCGACACGTGTCAGAACCACCTCTCATGGTATGGACTATGGAGGCTTTTAGACGGCTTCCCAAAATTGCAAATATCTTAGGGTTGTCTTATCTATTATAATTACTAAAACAGAGCACGGGTTGATGACGTGGCGCGCTGCGGACGCAGGATTTTTGAAATTGATTTCCCACAATTAAAGCCAATAAATCTTTACTTTTTACTCTATTTTTTAAACCATAAAATATTTTATTATTAAAATAATAATTTTATAGAAATCAAATCAACTTAACAACCAAATCACCTTAACAACCAAATCAGTTTATTATTAAATAAATATTTATAAAATGATATTAAAAGATATTAAAAAGTTCGAAATTTAATACAACTACAATTATCATCTAATCAATAAAGTAGATAATCTTTCTATTTATCGGTTAATTTAATGATTAAATCACCACATAAACCAAACGTGGATTTTGGGATCTTTAATTTTATTTTTATTCATTATTTTTAATTCAAATAACTTTCATGTGTATCCAATGTTGCTCTACCCATATAATTTAAGTTGATCGATATACAATTACGTATATTCATCCTGATATTTCCGTTTAACAAAAAAATAGAAATTAGTTTGACCTTGATATAAAACGATTGTTTCAGATTTGTAAAATTATATTATTAGAAAAAAGATATTATGCGTTTCTGATATTAACATCTATTATACTTATTAAAACAGAGCACAAGTTGATGACGTGGCGCGCTGTGGACGCAGGATTTTTGAAATTGATCTCCCACAATTTAAGCCAATAAATTTTGATTTTTAAATAATTTTTTAGGCCAAAAAATCTTTTATTATTAAATTAACAATTTTATAGGAACAAATTCACTTTAATCGAACGAATCTAATCTTTGAACAATTATTTTATAATAAAATTTTGAATAATAAAAAAAAGTAACCGAATTATCTTAAAATCAAATCACCTTAACAACCAAATCATTTTTTTAATAAATAAATATTTATAAAAATATATTAAAAGATATTGTGATTTTGATTTCCCTTTTAATTATATTTTCGGTTAGGATTTTTATTCGATGGATTTTGTTTCGAACGTTCCATCAGATTTTTTCATGGTTCGCTTAGAACTTTTACGTTTTACAAATTTGTCAAACAAAATTTATTTTTTTGGAACTACAACTTTACGTTATCTACGAGTTTTAATTAAATTGATTTCGAATTGAATTTTATTTTCGAAACGTTCCATCAGATTTTAAGCGAACAATTATTTTTTTGATAAAATCCATCAAAATTTACGTTGTTTTTTTTTTTTTGAAAAATACCTATAAATATATAATAAATTTTTACATGATTCCATTGGATTTTTTTGATAGTTTTTTAAATAAAAAACTTTCATTTAATCAACAAAATTGATTTCCATTTTGACGGTAAATTGATTTCCATTGTTGTTATATCTTTTTATTATGGCTTTTAATTAAATTGGTTTCGATTTCATTTCCATTTTAATTATATTTTCTGTTAGGATTTTTATTCAAACGGATTTTTTTTTCGAACATTCCATGTGATTTTTTTCATGGTTCCCTTAGAACTTTTTACGTTTTACAAATTTGTCGAACAAAATTTATTTTTTTGGAACTAAAAATTTTACGTTATGGGCGAGTCTATATCTACTACTAGAGCCGTATACATGACGTTACGTGGTGCGTTGTGAGAGTAGTATTTCGAAATGGAGCTCCCACAATTTTTTTTGAAATTGTATAATTAACAATCGTTTTTCTATTGTTTCATCAGGGATTTGATTTTTAACCGTAACCCCGTGTATCTGATCTATTTTCAAATTATTAAAAAAAAATTGACGTGTACACCTTTTTTTTTAGGTTAATTTTATTTATTTATTGTTTTTCTTCCACTCATCAGCAATAAGTTATTTTTAGATAATAGTTATCGGACTTTAAAGTTAATTTTTAATTAAATTAAATTTTTGTTAATTTTTTTATCTTGTAGATATAGACCACGTTATATTAATTAAATTTTTGTTTAATTATGTTAAGTTTATTAGCTTGTAGATCACATAAATCTTTTGTAATTTTAATAATTAAAAAAAATTAACTAATTAACTAATAGATTTACAGTCCAAAAATAATTAATTAAAATAAAATTTTTAATACACCAATAAGAATTATAATCCCAAAAAAAACAAAAGAGTTGTTAAATACAAAAAAAATTGTAAAATCAAATTTTTAGCCATTAACCAAAAAAAATCCCTAAACTCATTACATAATCGGAAAAAAAAAAATTATACTAGTATGTCCATAGTATAATCTCATTTAGTAAATTTATCCTTAATAAAGTAATATTGGTAAGTCGATTAGATTAGAGAAGTGTACAAAACAAAAGCACGTAAAAAACCTATTTCACAATATTCTTTCTTATTTTTTTCAAAACCCGCACAAGGTGCGGGTATTATACTAGTATACACTATAATAAAGTCAAATTGCATTGGAACTTGTAAAAATTTAACAATTAAAATAATAGAAATTTATTTTATGTTTAACATACTAGATCTAATTTCTCATATAGAAGGTTTATTTACTGTTTATAATTTATGTTAGGAAAATAGTATATTTAATTTTAAATAACCAATAATAAAAATCTATTTTACATTTACTAGAATATATAAAGGAATAAAAGAGCCGACTTTTATAGTTTTATTTGTCAAAAGCAATTCACAAATTTTCCAAAGAAGATTTATAATAAACATTTTTATATATAACTCTTTTATTTTTACAACTCTTTTAGTTTTTTAATTTTTTATATTTAACATAATAATATCTGTTAATATAAAACATTCTTATATATTTTAAATAAATTATTTAAAAATTATATTACCTTTACTTATAATTTTAATTTGTATTTTATTAAAGTTTACAAATTATAACCCACATGTATTTTATAGAAGATTATAAATAAAAACTATATTATTTTTACTTATAATTTTAATTCATATTTTATTAAAAAATCAAAATCTATAATAAAAATACATTAAAAAAAATTGTAAAACACTAAATATAACTTAATAATCACATACACATATCATCTAATAATTACATGCAAAAAGTAAAAAGTAAGTGATTTGACTATTTTATGGTGTAAAGTAAATGAGTGTATGTAAGATGGCCAAACATTTATTGGAAAAACTATAATACTAATTTATATTATATTGGATTTTAAGTTGGCGTGGCAGATTATGGTGTGAGTTGTTGGTTGTCGGTGTCCAGTTTGAGTCTTGAAAAAGTATACTAACAACTTGTAAATTATAATCTTCAATAAGAGTAAGAAAATAAGTTAATTAGGTAACGTCTTAAATTTACGGGTAAATAGACAAACAACTTACAAGCTATTATAATCTCCGATAAGGTGTAAACTAACAACTTAGTAGTGTTGTAAACTCTCAAGGGAGTAGACAAACAACCTTAAACTAACAAACTAAAATTATATATATTCTCCAAGTTAATATTCAGAATTAAAACCAATAAGTTGTAGTAAAAAGAGTAGTTAGACATCCTTATATTGGTAGATTCAATAACATGAAAAAAAGTTAGATAAATTTACTAAATAATTTTTTTAAAGATTTTGCTCCTAATCGGACCCATAACATAAATAAATGTAAACTTTTCTTTTTTACTGTTCAAACCTATCATAACATAAATGTAAACCTATCATATATCTCAAACCTTTGATACCCGTCATTGCTCAAACCACCACCGTCGGACTTGTTTCTGATCCTCCTAGAAACACATTCTTCAACATGTACATCGAAATAAAACTAATCAATAACAATGTATAATACAATCAATTAGAGTATGTACTATCATGAAAAAAATCTCACGTACCATAAGAATTCATTTGACATGATCCATATTCATATTGTCATTCTCTATTTGGAGTTTGAGAAGAAAAGCAACAAAATTCATATCTTGATCAAACTCGGGCCAACTTTTCTGGCAATGCTCCTGAATAATATCCTCATAAAAGTAGTCTAATTTCATGAAAACTCTGTGAAGACGGAAAGACATCCCTGTAAGTTCATCAACTCAACTTATGAAAGGTAAAGTATCCGAGAACCAATAAGTAAACAACATCTCCAACACATTTATAGTCATAGCTCTGAAACTCCGACCACGCATAGCATTCTCATCTTCGTAACTCCGACCAAAGGAAACTATACAAAGAACAATGGTAGAAAGGCTCATCATCATTTCACTCAAGTTTACTGCCCTACCCTCAACGGCTTGACTCGAGATCTTCTGCGTGATCATTCGACGAACCTCCTCCTCAAAGGGCTGAACCTTCTTGATGTTGAGGAGATGGAGGATACATTGCTTATTGTCTTCTCTCCGACAATCGCCACTGGTTAAAAAGCCCACATCTATCTCAAATTTTTTGGCTTTGCTGAAGCTGTTAACTTAAGAGTCAATTGTAGCAGTAAGATTTTATTGCATACAGCAAGTCCCAAAATTATACAATTTTTTAATCATACCAAAAACTCAATCAGAAACTCATACCAGAAATAATACCAGAAATAATACCATAAATTCATACCAAAACTCATACCAGAAAGCATACCAGAAACTCATACAAAAAATTCATACTAAAAACTCAACCAAAAAACATACCAAAAACTCAAATAGAAACCATGCTAAAAATTCATACCAGAAACTCAACCAGAAACCATATCAAAAGCTCATACCAAAAGCTCAATTAGAATACATACCAGAAACTCAACCAGAAAGTATACACGAAACTCATACCAGAAACTCAATCGGAAACTCAACCAGAAACCATACCAAAAACTCATACCAGAAACTCAACTAGAAACCGTACCAGAAACCATACCAGAAGCTCATATCAGAAACCATACCAAAAACTCAACTAGAAATTATACTAAAAACTCATACCACATACTCATACCAGAAACTTAACCAGAGATCCATACCAAAATTCTTTCAATAAAGTTACAAAAAAACGTAAATAATAAAAACGCCCAGGCTATTTGGCGCATTGATATTTACTAAGTAATGCTCATTTGTCCGTTACGGACAAATGAGCATTACTTAGTAAATTTATATTATTTGTCCGTCACGGACAAATGGGCACTGTCCGTGACGGACAACTTGCCTTGTGTAATATAACTATTTTGTTGATTAAAGTTATAAATTTTGGTTTGTTTGAAAGAAATTTTTAATCTTTTGAATAACAAAAATTGGACTTGATTGTCTTTTGTTAACAGAAAGTATAAATATTTTCAATAACGCTATTTTGGTTTGATCGTATTTAAGTTTGAAGTTCAACGTCAGGTTTAAAAACGTAACAATGATCTTAAAACTTTGATTTCTTTGTAATTGTTATGTTTGTAAGTAAGTTTAATTTCTTTGTTGAAAGAAAGTGTTAATTCTTTGAATAAAATATCTTTGATTTGATCGTCTTTTATAAAAAAAAGTTTAAATCTTTTCAATAACATTACTTTGATTGGATCCTAGATACGTATGTGTAGGAAGTTACGCTTATTTATTTGAACTTTATATGTCCTATATTAAATCTTAAAACTTTGAATGATAGTAAGGTTTTATTTATTGAACATTTATATGTTCGTTACGAAATCTATAAATTTTGAACGAAAGAAACGTTTATTGATATGTTCGTTATGAAATCGTAAAACTTTATAATCCTTTCAATAACGTTTATTGATAGAAAGTTACGTAATTTTGATTGACAGGAATTTATAATCCTCTCAATAACGTTAAGTTGATATTTTTATCTCATTATGTTCGTTACAACTCGTTATGTTCATTAAAAGATCTTACTAAATTAAAATTTGACGAAAATGTTACTACAGTAAAATAAATTCATTAATTTAATAAAGTTGTACACATTATTGGTTGATTTAAAAGATACAAATATATGTTGTAAATCACAAGATTTGATGTAATGATTTGTCCGTCACAGACTAATGAAGTTTGTCCGTCACGAACAAAGAATAATTGTCCATGACGGACAAACGTTAGTAGTCCGTGACGGACACATGTCACATGCCCTATTAAGGACAACGACACTCATTTTTTTCCCTTTCTTCCTCTTCCTTTCTTCGCCGCGACGAACACCTATGAATCGACCTTCGCTAGATCTTCGGCTGCCATCTCTCGATCTCTCTCGACATTTCTCGTAATCTCAACTGCAATCTAAGGTAAAAACTTCACTTTCTCGCTTTAGTTTCGTTTAAATTTGATTGTTTTAGTTAAGTTTAGGTTTAGAGTTTAATTTGTTCGATTTAGGTTGTTTTAGATATATTTAGGGGCTTATATGTTACGAAAATGGATGAATATGAGTTAGGGTTGAAAGTTGATTAGTTATTTTGGGTTTCATTGTAGGTTTCACGATTACATTTAGTGAGCAAATCGGGAACGTCATTTTTGACGGACAAGTGCCTTCTGTCCGTGACGGACAGAAGGTGAGTGTTCGTGACGGACAAGCACCTTCTGTCCGCTACGGACAGAAGTGAGTTGTCCGCTACAGACAACTTACTTATCTTAATTTTTTTTTCGTTTTATTAACATTTGTTGTTTTTGTTTGTAGATGGAAAGAAACACAAACAAAGACGCCAAGAGATTCACCGGATTGGGATACTTTAGGAAGGTATTCCACAGTGACATGCGTTCTCTCAGGGGACAACGAGAGGTCCACTCTAGACACGAGGCCCGAGAGCCAGTTCCTTATTCTGGTGGTGCTTCGCTTGAGGAGCAGTTCCCGACACAGGAGTCGGGAGTCACGCGACATAGTACATCTGTTATCGCGCGTGACATTGCTCCACTGAGCCCTCCTCACCAGGTTTATGGCGGAGGCAGACATAGCTCTTATGCCGGACCTCCACACTGGATGCATTCATTAGCTCAGGGAGAGATAACCCCTTACGGTGGGCGTTATTATTCTCAGATCGAGGACCTGTCTGCTCCTTACCAGCAAGAGCAGCGGTATGCTCGTTCTTCTTCCTAGTAGGAGCAACATTATTTTCCTTCTTCTTCCCAATAGGAGCAGGAGTATGCTCCTTCTTCTTCCCAGCAGGAGGAGGAGGAGCAGGCTGCTCCTTCACAGCAGCAGGCTGCTGCGAGGAGACGCCGAGCGAGGAGGCCATCTTCGCCAGCCCCTGTGGAGGAGGTCCTTGAGGAGGTACTTCCTCGTGCTGTAGGAGATTTTCCTACACCAGTACTTCCTACTCGGTAGGCCTTTCAGTTCGATCTTCGAGTTCCTTGTGGAGGGGAATCTCGTATTCCAGAGATTCTTAGGAGCTTCCAGGCTCACACCGCTCTCCACGTCTGGCATGGCATGGTGAGTACGCAATATCTATGTTTAATGAATGCATCTTTAATATTATAATATTTTTAGTAATTTATTAACTTTGTTTTTCTATGTAGGATCGCGATACGCTTCACTACCATACCAGAGCCAGTCAGTTGGACGTCTGGCCACTGGATGAGGAGGTTTGGTCGGATTTAGCGTACGGCAGCGGACTGACCCATCTGTAGGGTCTTATGTACAGGCACCTCAATGTGCGCCTACTGGACACGTTCATTGAGAGATGACAGCCGGAGGTGAACCAACTGCACATGTCTTGGGGTGAGATGACGATTGCTCTACATGATGTCCATCTCATCCTCGGTATACCCATCTCAGGGACGGCGGTTACTCAGGTGATCTTCAGACCTAATGCTGCCATCCGTGTGCAGGAGTTCTTTGCATTTACTGATGAGTAGATGACTGCCGGAGATGTGCGTCGTCGAGGGCTGTCACATGCCTTCTTGTATAGGCGTATGGGCGAGGCCACTCGGGTCGACTGTCGCCAGATGTGTGGCTGTCTTACGATGCTGCAAGTAAAATATATCCTCTATACTCATGTTATTTATCTCGTAACTTAATTTGTAATGTTTGCCTAATTTTTATTTCTTTTTTGTTCAAAGGCATGGATATACCTATATTTTTTATGCTTTGCACCGGAGATTATGGAGGGGTGGGAGCCTGGGATGCCTTGGGCAGCGAGATTTGACATAAGGCCTATTAGGTGGGACACTCGGGACTACAGACGTATGCTTGATGAGATGAGTGTAGACCAGGCAAGTCTAGTACATGTGCATACTTGTAATCTTTTTGTTAATTTAAGTGTTTATTTTCTAACAAATTTGTTTGTTTGTTAAACAGGTGAACTGGCAGCCATACGGCTAGTTGGACTTTACTGATAGAAAGTTACAGCGTTCATTGTTCCACTGGTTGTTGATTTTATGGACGTATCAGAGCCATACAATCTATACAGAAACATGAGGGCTTTTGGATATATTCAGAAGATTCCGCCTCCGTTCATACAGCCTGATTATGCTATTAGGGTCGAGGATCCCAGGCTACAGAGTGGGCTATGCTCGAGTTAGCTGGGTGTGGGATAGATGGGAGCATCATCACATCACTGTTGAGGAGATGGCTGCACGTTACGGCCCTGGATATACCGCCACCGACGATTATATGGCGTGGTATACAGACCGATCGCACCGGTTTATATGCCCAGGTGCTCAGCAGATGCATCCTCCTCCACCTCCACCTCCACCTCCGACATTTGATAGACTCGACCCTCACGATTATGCTGCACGGTTTAGGCAGTACATTGGTGATCCTTTTGTCCCTCCTTCCCTGCATCAGGACTTACGCACTTATGTAGATTATTTTCCTGATCTTTGAGATTATTCATACGGATCTTACGATCATGGACAGGGTAGTGTTACTCATCATGACGATGACGAGTAGGCTTGTGTATGCACTTTTTTTGGGTTTGTATTGTGTGCTTAAACTTTTTAATCTTATGTCTATATTTTGTGTATGTTTAAACTTGTTTCGTTGTATGTTTAAACTTCGTACTTAACTTTTTGCGTTATATTTAACTAAATATAAATGATAACTATATAAATGACTAAACCTTAACATAATATAAATGACAAAACCTTAAGAAAATATGTCGGATCGTAAAGTTTAAATTAACAAGTTGAAATAAACAATATTAACTAACTGTGTCATAATCTATCCGTGTTGGTCGTGAATGTGGTAAATGTAACTCCTTCCAGCGAGCGAGGCGATGAGCTAATCTAAATTCAATACCATCAACGGTGTTGTTATAAAAGTGCGATCAAGTTTTAAGAATATCTGGTAAAGGACAATCCTTTGCAAGTGTTAGCTAAAACAAATAGAAAAAAACATTAATACATATATGTTGTGAAGAACAAAATCGATAATGATAAATGAAAAGATCTTAGAGGACATATCCTGATGTAATGATACTGGTTGAGAACTATTGATATATGGATCTCTGAAAACCCTAAGTTCGAAGTACTTCCTTCTTTCCGACGATATAATGGAACATATGTGTACTTGCACCCACCGTGCACTACGACAATACACTGCAATGCAGTCACAGCTAAACACCCCATGTCCGTCACAACAAACCAGTATTGTGATGGTGCAAAACCATTTTCATTCCATCCAAGTGCCATAATCGTCCTATCGAGGTTACGTTGAAAAAAACCCTCATACAAATCGCGATGAGAAAGGAGCTCTTCTAACATCAGTCGCCTAATCATCCGCCATCCTTCGTCTGTGTCTGTGTCGTAGATTGCATGATGTAGTGCTTTGAAACCACAGTTTCCATTCCCGCTAACATTATTCCAACTGATTACATACTCTTTTATCCAAATGGGAACCGCCTCAGGCCATTCTACTAAAATATCAGGGTTATGACTTGAAGTTTGCTTGGATATAGTTCTCTTTGAAGGTATTTTGGGTGGTAAATCGTTATTAGGAGATGGACATGACACTGGTATAGGGTTCTTTCGGGGTCGAACTCTTTGTTTTTTGGGTGGGGTACCTCCTAGCTCCCAATCGGATGACAATCTTTTGTTTGGACTGTCGTTCGGTCTTCCTTTAGTCACAACCCTAGCAGGTTCCCGCAAACTGATCCTCTCCGGAAATAGATTTCTTGCAACTCGACGAGTAGGGCTCAGGTTTGGAAAATCTTTCTAGCAGAACTCCGACAATAGATTTCTTGCAACTCGACGCACGTCTCGTCCTTCTTCAAATTCCGGAACCACGTCATCGACATTTAACTTTTTTTTAGAATTCATGCACATCTGTAAGAGGGATATACATTCCTTTTTTCATATAACCCCAAATAAAGTACATACACGGCATACCATGAGTCGTCGGAAATGAACATGTGCACGGACCATCGGGCTTGTCAGCACGAGCTGTATTGTACTTATCGATAATAAGTAAAAAAGCTTTGCGGGAGATGTTGTGGTGCAACGACTGAAATTGTTTAACACAAGAAGTCCATGTTATCTTTTTTAACATGCTCTCGTTGAACGAACCGAGGATCTTATCCAACTGAATCCTCATCAAAGAGTGATAGAACCTGAAAATTGTATCTAACATCGCAGAATTTGTTTTCATGAATTGTTTCAGAATAGAGTGCGCAGTATCTGCCCTGTTGAAAAATAAAAGAATTCGTCAAATCGGGTAAATAAAATTTTAAATTGCTGTGAAATACGTACCTATTCGTCGTGTTACTTTTGAAGTTCAGATATTGATCCGTCCACGCGGAAACAATTCGTCTCTTGTAAGGATCTAGTCATTGCGTCCTCACATATTGTAGAAGATGTCCTCTCCTTTTCCACTTGTTTTCAAGTTCATTTAACCGTCTATCGTAAGACTCTTCCGTTCTGGATGTAAATAAACCCGAGTAACTATTGGCAAATATTCGAGCGAATTCTTTATTCATGTGATTATTCCTAGCCCTTCCTTCAATATTTTTGAATATGTGACGGCGACATAATAGAAAATGGATTTTTGGGAAAATACGATCAAGTGCGTTCATAAGAGCCTTCTCTCGATCCGTCACAATTGTAGTTGGTGTCATCTCGACGCGTCTACAAAGCTTTGCAAGTTCCTCAATCACCCAAATATAATTCTCTTCCTTCTCCGTGGATAGAAATGCACCGGCAACGTTAAAGTTCAGTCATGTCGATGTAAACCCAACAATTTCAAAAAATGGCATCTTGTATGTGTAAAAAAATAACATCAAAGCGTTAAGTTTACATACATCAAAAAGGACATCTTACAGAAAAGTAAATAACTGTGAAAGCTTACATGTTGGTGTTGTATGTTAAGTCTATTACCAATACGTAAGGGAATGCCTTAAGGAGGGCAACTGATTCCGGATGTGCGAAAAAAAAATGTCGCTCACTTCACCGTCTTTGTTTCCCCTATGCTCACAGAAATATCCCTCTTTACGACATTCGAAAAAGAATTGTTGAGCGATTTTCCTTTAATCTAAACCTTCTTTACGTAATTTTTGCCTCTGGTTGTAGATTTATCTCATCCTGGTGTTGTTACCTTTATCAATGCTCAAAACACTCGCAATTTGGGAAGAGTGCAATTACTGGTCCACATGTTCCTTACTAACTTCTTCTCCTCCTCATTCATCCTTCCCGCTAATGCATGACCCTTTAAATTTCTTCCAAGCTTGTGGTTGTGGACACCACACTCCACGTGAACTTTCCATAAACCTTGGTAAGTCTCAAAAACCCTAATCATGAATTCACACCCGCTTTTCTTCGTCGATGAATTCTTCCTCTGAGCTGGCTGCACCTTTTTTGGGTTGTATGCTCCATATTTCTCGCACGACAGCCATGTCTTTTCCAAACTACCGAGGACCGACTTTTGTACCCGACAAAAAGAAAAAACCATTTTATTTTCCCATCCGACTTTTCGAACCCATCCTATTACCTCCTCTCGACTATTGAAGCTTAAGTCGGTTGTGAACAGGCTAGAATAATCATTACTCGTCGTTTTTGAGGCGGATGCATTTACGTTATCTGTTGATCCTTCATCAATGCTAAGATTATCAACGTCCGCATCTATCTCCTCTAAACCATTAAAAAAAAAGTGTTCAATCTGTTAAAGTTCTCTGTTAGTTACGGACAAAAGTTCTCTGTCCGTGACGGACAAAAGGTCTTCGTCCGTAACGGACATATAACTTTCGTCCGTAACGGACAGAATCCTTGTGGACGTGGCGTTGCAGTTTCCTTTTCGGCTATAATCGATAAATGGTTAAATATCTAAGTTCAAACACGGTTAATGATTTCAACTTTAATGATCAAAATAAACAAAACTTACTTACCTCAACATTATCTTCGTCTTCGTTCTCAAAACTCAAAGATATTTTTTCATCATCAATATCATAATCTTCCTCGTATGACATTGTTAAGTTGTTTTTTTAAAAAGAATAGACTTTACGAGAAGATGGCTGAATGAGGGTTGGAGGGGATTGACTACGGTTTTTATAGGATGAAAAAAATTGATTTAAGATTTAGGGTTGTTAAATTATGGAAATAAAGATATTATTTATCCAAAAATAAGATTTAGGGTTTTTAATTTATGGAAATAAAGTTATTATTTATCAATTAGTAAATAAGATTTATGCTTGTTAAATTATGGAAATAAAGATATTATTTATCTATCCGTAAATAAGATTTATGCTTGTTAATTTATGAAAATAAAGATATTATTTCTCTATCCGTAAATAATTTTATTTATTTAATCTAAAATAAAATAAAGATATGTAAAACCGTGTCCGTCACGGAGAAGGCATGTTTGTCCGTGACGGACAAGCAAACCTTGTCCGTGATGGACAAGGTTAATGAAAATACTAAATAACACACATTTGTCCGTTACGGACAAATGTGCGTTGTTAGTAAAAAAAATGCGCTAAATAACAGCGGTCATTAAAAATTGCATATTTGGCCAAATTCCCTTGTGATGTTTCTTTCATTTTTAATAGAGGGGGTTTAATTACTTTAGCCCAACATTAATAAAAGTGGTAAAAAAAAATAGAAGGATATACAAAACAAAAGAAAATAAAAATGAAACCTATTTGACCAAATTCTTTCAAAAACATTTATTAGGATGTGTGTACTTAACATGAATTATATAGAAATCACTACCTCAGTGGGATAAGACCAACACAAAAGACTAAAGAATAAAAACATACATTGTCTTACCTTTGTAAACAGAGTTCTCCCAGATCTTGTCAAAACTTGATCCTTTCAAATCTAGGTGCAATTCATTTTTCATCTTCTTATTTTATTTACGAAGATTATCATTAACATGCACATTATTGTATCAGATTAAAAAACATATAGGAATATGTATAATGTGGGTTCCACCGACCAAGCCTCTACTAGTCAATCGACCGACCTCTATTGTTCTTTCTATTTGTTTTTGTATTTATAATTTATTTGTGTTTGTTGTCTAAGAGCGAACGACTTGTGACATCGATCGATCGATTGACACTTATTTGCCTTTTCTTTACTTATTTATGTTTCTATAACTATTTTTGTTTATTGGTTTTACTGTTTCATTATTAATATGTCAAATCAAAACATCATCTTCCTTGAGTTCGATCATGACCCCTGGTTACAATCGGATCTTGTAAGTATTTGTTTTTTAGCGTTTTATTATGAAATTTCTCTCTTTTAGTCAAATTAAAAAAAAACAAATGTTTTACTAGATTAGTCGGAATAAAATAAAAACTTAATTAGTGAAGGTGAACACTACTTCCAATTTACTCAAATTCATTTGATCGGTGAAGATACAAGATATTGCGACGAAATTTTCAAAATAAAAACATCCTAGCAAATTTTCCAAAACATGTAACAAACTAAAAGACTCAAGTTAATCCATCTCTTAAAACTTTATCGTCAATCAAACAACTCCATAGTCTTATTATTAAATGATCAATTGTCCCTCAACATACAACCAATATAACTAGATGAAAAGAGTTGAGATGGAATAGTTTACTTCCTATTCCAAGGATAGCATTTTTCACTATCACCTGTTTGTAGACAAGGTCCCTCCTTTTTCACAAACCAATTACATGTACGAAAAATTCCACATGAAAAATAATCTCTATGCTCAACATAGATATCAAACCAGTGAAGCGTGTTGTCGAAAACAAATCCACAAAAGTAGTCGGCGACACGGAAGACATTTGGGTTAAAATCAAACTCGTATGTCTGGTTGTACATGAGTTGGTGCACCCCACAATCATGGTTCTTGTCCTTGCAATGCACTTGTAAATTTGCCTTCAATTCTAAATTGTTTGTAATCTTTATCTGAACACTTGCATAAGATACTGTCGTTTGGAGTAAGACAACAAATGTCACAAGCAAGAGAGTTAAGTGGTTTTTGTGAGATGATGAAGCCGACATTATGTATTATGATCGTAGATCGATAAATGATTAGCTAGTTGAACGATGATTCGAGATGAGACACAAGTTAGTATTTAAATAGATCCTTCATTTTTTTTCAAATTGCAAAGTAATAACTTTAGAAACAACCGTAATTTTCTGTGTTTGACCCGTATATATTTTTAAGCATTGGAAAAACGTGTATGCTTCCGCATTGTGCGATGTTTCATATTACTTCTAAATTATTTAAGTATAAAAATAATAATAAATTTTATGTACAAAATGAAAGTGTACATTAACACACTTAATATGTTTGTTTTGTCACCTTATATCACTTCATGAAATATAATGAGAAAATTAATTTGTCTTTGTACTAGTTAAAACCCATGATGCCGGACACGGACATAGATACGGAAAACGGACACAGCGAAAAACGGGGAAGCGGCAATCCTCAAAAGTATAGGAAACGGGGGCACGGCGAGTAAAATAATTAATATACTATTTTAAAGATATTGAAATATAGAATTACTATATCATAATGAGATACATATATATGAAAAAAAACAATGATATATGAGTTGATAAAAATATTAACATGATGATAAAATAATCGAAACAAAAGCTTAGAAACAAGCATTTTCAGTCTTACAAAACATAGTAATGAACATATTTAGTTTTATAATCTGAAATAATCATACTTAGTATCAAAATTGAAGAATGAATCATTCATTTGCAAATCAACAATAACCGAACAACATGATCAACAAAGGAAAATAATAATAAATATTTGTGAATTATAAAAAGTGAAAGAATTAGAATAACATAGTCCACATTCAACAAATAAAAATTACAAAATAAATTAATAATCAAAGATTCAAAATTAATTTATAAAATCAAAAGAAAAATGAAGGGAATTGTCGGCCGGCGGAACAACATTTCAACATTAGAGCCGGAGAAGATCGGTGTCCTACTTCCGACAACCACAATCTCGCAGGTGGTCACGTGGAGCTAAGTTTGTCGGAACAAATGGGAAAGAAGAAAACAATATTACGGTATATAAGTTTTTATTTCGTTGATCATGTCTTGACCGGACACAATCCGCGTCCTCACCGTGTCCTAGACGTGTCCTACCTTGGAAACGTTTCTTGACCGTGTCCGGTCATATTTGACCGTGTCCGAGCCGTGTCCGGTTGTGTCCCCGTTTCCGACACGGCGTAATACCCGAAAATTTTAATTTCCGTTTAATACCCGATCAAACCGGATTCTGATCCGCCGACCTTTATTCATTTAAATAAAATAAAGCTTTATCAAATTCTATCTTTTCATGTGACTTAAATTCACCTAAAATAATAAATAGGGAACCCGAATACAATTATTCATAATTTATGTAACCCGTAAATATTTCCGTACATTTTAAAAACCGAAGAGCGGTTTTGTGCGAGTAACGAGTTATCCTTTCAGCCCATATTATAATTAGATGAGCCGGCCCAATAACTGACCCATTAGCCTCAGCCGGCCCACATGCTTAACTCCTAATCCTACTGTTTAACCTAATTATTATCCTAAACCTAACTGCTACGTGAGAAGGCAACCCTTTCCTCGATCGCATACCGTCTTCCATCACTATCCTGGAGAAGACGAAGCCTCCGCCGCACGTCTGGCCAACCACTACCACTGCCCGCCGGAGCCGTTGCTAAGACCGCTACTTCATCCCAACCGAGAGGCAGGGAAACGTACCTCCACTTTCTGCAGCAACAAACATCCGATTACACTCCCTTCTGATTTCGATGCTGGACCTTCGTCTCGGACGCCGGAACACCACACCAGACCGGAGAGAGACACCGCTCAGCCGGCTGCAAACGGAGCTCCGGTAAGCCTTTCCTGATCCTCCACCCTTCCTAATTGCATCTCCTAACTTCTACACGTATCTAACCGATCGGCATGTGCAACACCGCCTTCTCACGATCTCCGGCAGTGCAGCTTCAACCTGTTGTTTCCTTCCACCAGCCGGAGTACCGCCATCTTTTTTTCCGTCTTCGACTCGTCATAGCAGGAGGACGTGTGGGTCCATTCGGAGTAGTCCCGGCTGCTGTTTCTCTCCAGGTGCGGGACTAAGTGTGCTGAAAGGGTGAGTGTTCCTCCTCAGTGCCGTGTACGTATGTATGTATATATAGTTGTATAAGAAGGGAAGATATATAAGTACATTTATGTGTATCAGTGCAGTGTACCTACATATGTATATATAAATGTAGGAGATAGAAGATAGAGAATATAAGTATATTTATGTAGGAGTGTAGTGTACGTGTATATGTACAGATGAATGAATTGGAAGATAGGAGTATATATATGTAGGCACCAGTGTTGTATATATATGTGTAAGAATGGTATGTATAAATAAGTATATATATAATATCGTAAGGACTCTTTATGCAGGCATAAGCTAAACCCGTATAGGTTCTCGGTTTCTACCTAGAATAGTTGTGAGGGAGTTACCTAAACATGGGAAGGGAATGACGTTGTTCTCTTTGACTAGTATGTTTAGGATTTGATCTTAGACCTAGTAGCTAAGGGTAAAAGTAGGACCTTAGCAACCCCTTTGAAATTCTAAAACCTTGTTAACTTTATAATCTCTAGTAACTATCCTTGAGAACCAGATTTTGGAAATAAGTTCTAAAAAAAAATATTATAATTTAATGATAGACTTTTGAGAATTTTTGGAATCAGGGGTAAAATAGTCTTTTTACCTTAAGAGAGACTTTTTCCGTAATCTCTTCATGAGATTGTACATCTTAGAAGTTTATAACTTCTAAGAGTATGGAATGTGATTTTGATCCACCTGCCTTGTTTGACAGGCGATTGAGTTACTACGGTTGCAGACCGAGTTGAGGCTTTTGAGAGTTGTGAATTGATTCTGGTAAGTCCTTGCGACTTACTTAGTCAGTTTCTGGATATTAGTTGGGTGATAATGGTGGTGTGTGTGAAATGTGTGTGATAATAATGATAACAACTTGTTAGGACGACCGTTGTTATCACGTATTAAGGCCCAAGTGTATGTATAACGGGCCGTGACATCATTGCTCAGCTCTGCCAGGAGACTGGGAGGTTCTCTATACCCAAACCATACAGGTACACGGTGAGATGCATCGGATCCACTCCTGATGGGTACACGGGGCGGAGGCGAGGTTTGGGAATCCCTCGTGTCACAAAATAAGTATCATTAGTAAGAGTGAATGACTTAAATGAAGATAATAAATGGATTGTTTGAAAGCATGATGTGTGTTTATTATTTTATGTGTGTGTGTGCTATTATTATTCTCCTAATGTTTAGATAACTAGCTAATGGTTGTTTTGTTGTGTTTTTAGATTTACCGTAGGTTAGAACAGCAGCTGAGTGATCCGGAAGTAGTGGTCAGCCGGGTCTCCGTACTCCTTAGAGTGGGGGTTTGGGGTTGTTGCTTTGTTGTACTTTTCCTCTTGTTAAGACAATTAGTCTTTTCCGTCGTTTAAGTATTATAGGCTGCTAGACTTTGTTGCATTCATCCTGTTAAAAATACATTTTTATGAATTTCGGTTTTTCTTATTTGTGTCTTGTTGCAAGATCCTAGTAAAATTGTTGTCAAACTGAGGTCGGGACCCATTGTGAGGTCTTAACCAATGCCGCGAGTTCTGAGAATTTGGGGTGTTACAGCAGGACACGGGACACGCCGCCTTCTAGAAGTGTCCGTGCATCATAGGTTAAAACTAGCTGGTAGCATATCCCTAGTGAGTAAGTAGTGGATACTGTATAGCACTAAAAATTAATGAAGTAAGGGCCCGTTTGGTTCCAACTCCGGAAACGAAAACGGAATGGAAACGAATTTAGTCTATGTATATCCTTATTCATGAAATTTTATGGAATAATTCTGTATGGTTTAATGCAAAATGCAACTGTTTCCCCACATTTTGTTTCCCTATGAGGTATAAAAAGTAATCAAACTCTACTCCAATTACTTCAAACCACAAGGAATGATTCCAACAATTTTCATGAATAAGGGTATATGTATGAACTAGATTCGTTTCCATTCCGTTTTCGATTTCGGAGTTAAAACCAAATGGGCCCTAAGAATATTAATCAACAACTCTTTAAACAAAAAAAATAATAATATTACTTTACAAACAAAATTGATCGGATATAAATACATAACTAGATTATCCGTTACAAACAAAATTGATCGGATATAAATACATAACTAGATTATCCGAATTAAATGAAATCACATCGATCGAAAACTAAATCTGGAATATATCATATCACAATTATAAATTAGTCTAACCATATACTTAATTGTTTTGTTGGATGAGAAGGAGTGTTAGTGGTATCCAGCACATCTAGTCATGCTCATTATAAATCAAAAATAAATGGGCTAAGTAGTTATCAAACGGGAATAACTCAACCCTTACATTATTAAGCAACAACGACACTATATCCTCGGGGTCACACAACCGCCACCCACCTAGTGTAAAACAAATAGATGAAAAGATGATTTTAACTAAACCAACATTAGTGTTTACTTGCGGTTTGCAGTTGCAGTGCGGTTCGAGCGATTCGGGACCCTGCTCAGCCGTACAAGTTTGAAGCTTTTTGTTTGCAAATTATCTTTTAAGCACATATACAATTACAATTTTTATAGATTTACAATCTTTTTCTTATGCATCCAAATTTCAACTGAAACTAAAAATAATTTAGTTGAGATTTGGTTCCACAAATTCTCATCATCTAAATATTGCATAAATTTCATTCCATTCCATTCCTACCGGCTCTACAGCAGACGTCAAGTTAACGCAATCAAACTTGAGTTTCACCATCAAAATCAAGAATGGCGATCGGGATGAGGCACATGGCCACTGTCAGCTTCCTCTTGGGCACAGCCTCCTTCGTCTTGGGAGTGATTGCCGAAAGCATCAAGGTAAATACATATAACCATTATCATACATTGCAGCCTGAGCTCAATTTAGGGTTTATCTCACTAAAATGCAGCCTGATGCGGGTACCCCTGTACAAGGGAAAGGCGTGATCATATGCCACTACCCATCGTCTTCATTCTATTACGTCTTCTTCGGGTCACTCTCGTTCGCGTTTCTCATTCTCTCTACCTCGGTGGGTTTTATTTCCTTGTACAACAACAACGATATCCCAAATTCGGCTTTGTATGCTTCCACTACTCTGAAGCTCTTCGTGTGCATCACACTGTAAGTAGTACTCCTATCATTTGGTGAAATCAGAATAATGAACTGCATCTATTATGTAATTTCCCTTGCTGAACACAGGTTGTGGACATTGTTAGGAGCAGCACTCATCTTGTGGCCAACACTTACACAATGTGTGCACCAAATGAATAATATCCACAAGAACCTGATGTACGAGTGTCCAACCCCTAAGACAGGCCTCATGGGACGCGGCGCCTTGATGTCATTGTGTTCAACCCTCCTCTGGCTCATCTGCCTCATGCTGGTCCAAAACGTAAGAGAAGACTACTTTGAGGAGATTGAGCAGGCAAGTAAAGGACTGCGAACCCAAGTCATCTTCAATGTTGACTATCACGAGCTTCTGTCAGACAAACAGTAGTTACCAGTTCATTGGATTTGCTTGAGTTAGTAGTACTGATTCAGTTGCTATTTGTTTGAATAGTGTTTAGTGATGGTACTTCTGCCCTTTGAGAATTGTCCATGACCTGCATAATATGATGGAGAATTTCATGATTATCTAGAAGATAAATGTATAATGAGTAAATATAATAGCAGTATGCAGCTATTCTTCTTTTTCATAGCCAAGAACAAAAATCAGTAACATTTTGAAATCAGCATGTAATATTCTTCCAGTTTTACAATGATGAGGCAATTTGGTCATACCTGTAAAGTTGTTCGATCAAAACAACTAACGCAATTTCATGATTCAGGACTAGTGAAGATAGCTTGACTGATTTGTTAGCACGTTCCCGCAGGCCTTTACCATGACCATACGGCCCACCTATGCAGAACGATAGCCTCGAAGCTCCCTGAATTAAAACACAAAACTCTGAAGATCACCAACCTTCCATAACTATGTTGAAAACAAAATAAGAAAATGATTCATAATATGCCACATCCCATCCTTACTGCCCAACTAGAGAGCATACAAATAAATGTTTCCACTTATTGAACTTGATCCGGGTCCCCTGACCCATGGATGCCTTTGGCATCTTGAGGTGATCTCATAGTTCCAATGGGGTGGAGACGATGGGGTCAAGCTGCTCAGAAGGGCTAACTTGATCTTCTTCCCCAGGGATCCATGATTAAGGAACCTAGGAGAGTCATTGACTACAACTAGGGTCCATGACCGATCCATACTTGATATGACCAACCGCCCATCCTACCAGTGACTACCACCTCTACATTCTTGGCAGCCCATGGTGACTATTATAGTCAAGCAATGATATTCATACATATCTCATCTTCCATATTTCATGTCACCTACATGGAAAAAATAATATCCAACTTGGCCCATTACTTCTACTGTCATTGTTTCGACAAGTCGTCGAATGGTAACATGTAGTGAAAAAGCAGGTAAGCAACAACACAAGATTGTTCATTATGATAATTTTGTGTTAGCTAGATAGAAGGTCCAGATTTAAAATTAATTGAGGAATCTTCTGCTTTCAGCCTCACATACTAAGAACTTCGGTAACTAATGATAGTTAGTCTACAGTTGATTGCATAACCTAGGGCGAGTTATGGCTTACCATCATCCCTGCATCTCCAATTAACTCTGCAAGTTGTTCAGAGCAGATATCAGCTCCGCCCTCATCCAACATTACTACCTGAGTATAATGATTATGGGCAAAAGAAGTATCAGTTACAAAGAGTTCAACATAAAAGAAGAAAACAATAATAACAAAGACTTTGCAGTTACAAAATTCTGATCATACAGGTTCTCAGTATGATGATTCCTATGAAAGGATCCACTTTGATGAACAATATACCTTATCACATGCAAAAAATGATGAAGCATAATGCAATAGAGATTTCAAATTAATCCCAAACAAAAGGAGTATGGAGTTTAAAATCACCCAGTCATCAGCCGTAATCAGATTCATAACCGACTTGTCTTCGTCTTGTATCTGAATCTTCACATCACTGCAAATTTTGACAAAAAAACTGATCCACAATCACCATGTGCTCTGGATAATCAACAACTTTAGGGAGGGACAAAATCCATTTAGCTACATTTACAGCGACATTATGCATCTCTGATCTGCATCTTGCTCAATATGTTTTTAAATGAAGTAAAAATAAAACCCACCGCGCATTTCTGGGATTGGAACGTAATTGGACATCGTCAACGCTACAATAATAGTTCAGCTTCTCCGAATACTGGTCAACAAGAAGCTGCACGCCACGACTCCTCTTCTTCCCCACCGTTATTAACCTAATTGGAAGAGCTCTCTGAAAATTACTCCCAAAATCACGATTCAGAAACCCTAAAGTATAAACTGGCTTACAAATTTCCAAAACAGTACTGGATAGTAATTTCCCGCAAGTAATAAAAGCACGTACTGAAGTTGAAGATAAATTATTACCACTGATTGGCCAGTGTATTTGCAGCCACTACCGCCTAGGGCTTCATCAGATGAGGAAAAAATTAGCGAAAATTCGAAGCGTATGTGAGCAGACTTATGCGAAAGGAAGCGAAGAACACCTGAATGAGTGATATTGATGGCAGGGAGACTAGCGACAAATGGAAATGCTGCCATTGTAGGATAGGGAAAAGCAGCGGGAAGGACAGGCCGAAAATGAGTCAGGTGAGTTATCAGGTAGACCGCAGACCTCTATAAACCGGCTCAGGCCGGAATAGACCCGGTTTAGGGAGAGATTTGTTTTACACAAAATTCAATACCGGGCTAAGCCTGACCCGCCCTAAGCACATGTCTGTGTCACGGACCGGTCTTCCGTGACAATGTCACCCGGCAAGACAAGACGACTTGCCGGAAGACGTCATCAAGACACCATTTGACAAGGCCAAGTGACAACGGCATGGGAAGAAGGTCAAGCGGGAGGCTAGACAAAAACCTTGTCAAGATGGCATGTTGGGAAAATAAGGAGTATTGCGGAAAAATCCGGGACGATCAAGGAGGACCCGGAATGCTCAAGAGGAATCCGGAACATGGCGGAACATTCCGAAAGGTGATGGAATATTCCGGAAGGCGGAGGAATATTCCGGAAGATGGCGGAAGTATCCGGAAGCATCCGGAAGGATCAAGAAGAGACCCGGAAGACACCGGAAGGATCAAGACAAGTCTAGAAACCGGAGAAAGTCTCTAGACTTGTGTAGTTGACGGGACGATCCGGATGGAGGCGGATCTCCCCGGAAGACGACGGAGACTTCTAGAACTCGAAGGAACCTTGAAGACTTAGCTAGAGTCTTAGGGAAAGTTCTAGAGTTGTTAGGATAAGGTCAAGGTAAGAAGGATCCGGAATGACCTAGGAGAGTTAGGTTCCGGAACCTTCCCGAAGAGGAGGTGGCCAAGGTTATAAATAGGGGAGGTCACCCCTCATTTCCATCATCCCACAAAATCCACCAAACTCCAAACATTCTAGCTCTCTTGTAAAAAGCTCTCATTTGTAAAGCTCTCTTTGGGTAATATAAAGGCAAGGTTTGCTGACCACTCTCCGAATTTACCTAGCCATCTAGACAAAGCGCTCATAGTCAAGGAGCGTCGAGGAGTAAGGCTGATCTTAACTTGTCGGGGGCGACAAAATAGCTAAGAGCCGCGTGGTATGAGTTGGGGAATAACTCGGCCCGTGACATTTGCACATATAAAAATAAAACGATATGTATTTGATCAAAATATTCGATACAACATTGATTTAGACAAAGAAAAACAACAACAGGAATTTCGATAAAAGAATGTCTTGAACAACAACAAATTACATTATCGGTGAAATGTGTATTCGATACATGATCCGATAGACTTTATTTATTTGTCGCTAGAATGCGCAGTTGCGAAATTAAGTTTCATTAAGAAAATCCCTAATTCCAAAAGCTTTATTAGAAAAATAACTTGGAATATCAATTGACCAATAGAAACAATAAACATCGTGAGAAATTAACATGGACTGATTAATCTAAGAACTGTATTTCTTATTTGTTGAGATATTTGATATTTGAAACCAAACAATCTTTAGCCCACAAAATTACCCCTAACAAAAATAAATAAGGATTTTTCTAAGGTACTAAATCAATATTTGGATCGAGTCAAATAAAATAAGGATTACAAAAGCCTCTCAAGAAAACGAGCCTAATAAGGATTGAGTCAAATCAATTGAGTTAAATCAATTGAAAAATCGCCAAACAATTTAATTTGCTCCTTCTATCAAATAAATGACAGCTTCCAAATGGTAATCCGCGTACTAATTTTTGGTCGGACTGAACAAGTGAGGTACCGTTCTGACAGTTTAAACGATGGGGTACTAAAGTTTCGTTAGCCTAAAGATGGGGTACTGTTTAGACAATTTTCTCTTACTAATTTATCTAAAAAGAAAAAAAAATATCTATATATTTTTATTTTAAAGAAACAGACCGAAACATTTATAGAGACTCGGTTTCAAAAAAGTTCAGCAAGTTAACCGAAGGAACCAGACCAAACTACAGGAAAAAAAAAGTTCAATTCCGCAACCGATTAACAACTCTAATTAATTGTCTTCAAAAATGTAAAGGGAAAAAATCTCTCGAGAAGATTGGTGAAATAGAGCCCCTTTTGTTTATTGTAGACTAACTAGGCCCCTCTATTTTTAGCTTAAATTTTAATTCTAAATAAAATTTAATAATAAGGGTAAAAGCGAAATTTTGATACGGAAAAAAATAAAAACTATATAATTTAGGCACTGCTGTTTAGTTTTGGTTACCTTGCGAAACCCTAGCCGTCCACCTCTAACCTCCTTGCCTATATTCTTCTTCTCTTGCAAATTTCCAAAGTCTTCCCGTCGACGTTTTCAAAAGTGTTGCCCCCAGCGGTCGACGGCTACCAACAGCGATCGAGGTTATCACTAGCGGTTGAGATTTCGAGTGTCGCTCCGGCGAAATGAAATCGAATAAAACATGTCGTGAACGAAGATCTGTTTGAGTCTGCCATTGAAGCACCGCTTCGAGCCACCGCCGGAGCGGCCGGACTGGAACGAGGAGGAGACGCCGATGTGTAGTCCCAGGAGCCGCCGATATGCAATCCCAGGAGCCGCCGCCGATGTGCAGTCCCTTAGCGGTAGACGGTTACCAACAACAGTCAAGGTTTCCACTAAATTAATTGTTTGGGTTCTACTTGAATACTGTTGCAGGACTGATGAGAATTTTAGTGAGCAAGAAGAGAAGAAGATCATTCATCTTCAAGCTCTTATCGGCAATTGATATTCTATTTCAATTTATCTTTTTCTTTTCATCTTCAAGCTCTTACCGGAGCCGCCGTTATGCAGTCCTGGAGGCGGATCTCGGCAGTCCTGGAGCCGGATCTCGCCGTTATGCAGTTCTTGTTGCAGCCGGATCTCGCCGTTATGCAGTTCTCGTTGCAGCCTAGGAAACCAAGAAACCCTAATTTCAATTTTAAAATGTTGGCATAATTACAAAAAAGCTCCCCTATTTATAATTGCATTTACGATTCATAGTTTTTAAATTTGCAAAATTGCCCCAAGCTGGATAATTACAAAATTAAAAAACTAAAGTTTAATTTTTGCAGTTATAAATACGGGATATTAACTAAATATTTTATAAATACGGGATATTGACCACATATTTTATATATACGGCATTACATATTTTATAAATACGACATATTAACTACATATTTTACCGTTATAATTGGGCTTGTGTAACTCGAATGAGTTTGACACAAATACGGGCTTATGTAAACGACGGACTTGTGTGAATGAAAATTATGTATTAACATTGTGTAATTGAACTTGTGTATTAAAATTGTGTATTAAGCATTATGTACTAATACCGTGTATGAACAAGAGAATATACGAAGTTCAATTAGTCCAGCTGGTATATAAGGGCGGGCGGGAGGGAGGGGTTGTCGTCCAGAGTTCGATACTCACTAGCTACAACATTTATATTTTGTAATGGACTTATGGGCCGACTTATGTAACTCGAATGGGCCGACTTATGTAACTCGAATTGGACACGGGCTTATGTAACTCGGATTGGACACGGGCTTATGTAACTCGGATTGGGCCTACTGATCTTCAATTTAAATTGGACCTACTGATCTTCAATTTAAATTGGACTGTCGTCCAGAGTTCGATACTCACTAGCTACAACATTTATATTTTGTAATGGACTTATGTAAGGGATTATGTAACTCGAATTGGACACGGGCTTATGTAACTCGGATTGGGCCTACTGATCTTCAATTTAAATTGGGTTGTCGTCCAGAGTTCGATACTCACTAGCTACAACATTTATATTTTGTAATGGACTTATGTAAGGGATTATGTAACTCGAAATGGACGACTTATGTAACTCGAATGGGCCGACTTATGTAACTCGAATTGGACACGGGCTTATGTAACTCGGATTGGGCCTACTGATCTTCAATTTAAATTGGACTATCGTCCAGAGTTCGATACTCACTAGCTACAACATTTATATTTTGTAATGGACTTATGTAAGGGATTATGTAACTCGAAATGGACGACTTATGTAACTAGAATGGGCCGACTTATGTAACTCGAATTGGACACGGGTTTATGTAACTCAGATTGGACACGGGTTTATGTAACTCGGATTGGGCCTACTGATCTTCAATTTAAATTGGGCTTGGATTCAGTTAAGTTAAAATTACTAATTAACCCTTTCAATTAATCTTTACTAATAAATGAGAGGGGCCTAGTTTGTCTATAAGATACAAAAATGGCCTAGTTTATACTACAATAGACAAAAAGTGCCTACTTAGCCAACTCATCCAAATCTCTCCTAATAGGAATTGAAATCAGGATCTTTAAAGTCTTTACGTGCATAAATTACCAAATCATTAGGATAACAAAACATTTATCCTTCTTATACATATTTCCGAACAAGTATTTTTGAAGTTTTTAAATAAGTAAAAATGGAATACCTTTGATGGAAAATATTCAATTTAATCTACACTGAAAAAGTTAATTCTTCTAAAATAATTAATTATAATTTGGTGATATTTTCTAAAATAATTAATTATAATTTGGTGATATTTACCTAACTAACTACTTTGATGGTATATCTCATCATCCATCGTACTTCATTTAATATTTTGGGGACGTGTCTTGACCAAATATGTTTTGTTTTCTTTTTGCTAAAGTGACTAAACATGTAAGTTTTTATCAATTTTTATGACTTCTGAATGTTAAGTAACAAAAAGTGATGCATGACTACACTGATACAATACTTTGGTGTTATTTATACTACTTCGTAGATGGTGTACTAATCACGGTTTGTGATGTGTGGTGACTAATTTTACGACTATAACATTCATTTTTCATGTGTCACAGATGTGCACAGCTACTTTGTTATCTGTGATGTCTAACAATATAATGAGGTCATGTATCACCATGTTTACGTAGTATTATTAGCTCCTCAGATTTGGTTTAATATAAGTAATTTCACTTGCAAAACGAATTAATAATTTTATTTTGACCTGTACAAGTTCAATATGGTGAATAATTATTATTTATTTTTATTCAACTTCACTAATTATGATGATTGATACTCATACTTTACAACACCGTCAAGAACAGAACACGAGAATTTTGATTGTCTAGTTCTTCACAAGTTTGTAGTTGTATCTAGAGGCACTATCAAGCTAGGGTTTTACACTATATTTGTTTGACGACGATTCAATAATCAAAGTAAGTATAAATTGACCAAAAATACTTAAAAGCTAAAGGACAATTTTGGTAACTAGGCCTTTTTGAAAAACTATAGTAGTAACTAGGCTTTTTAATGTTTCAATTAAGTAAATATACCTCAACCTTTTGTATTTATTCTCAAACTCTACACACTCTTCTCTCAAGAGGTACATTTACTAAACACAAAACTAAAAAAAGCCTAGTAAACCAAATTGTTTCAAAGGGATAAAACCTTAAAGATACAATATATTGAATCTAATACATGGGTTGAAAACAACATTCTATGATATAGTATATCAAACTCAAACACCCAACAATGACCCTTGTATGATAAAGTTTGGTTTTACATTGAGGTTGACTTTAATCAAGATTATTTTGCCTTTTTGAAAAAGGGATGTCGTTTTGCATTTGGTAATTTGTTGTCTAGATCTTGCAATGACATCCTCAACGATAGATTTATTTACTCGTCCATTGATAATTGGACAACCTAGATATTTGTCTAGTCATGTACTTGGAGAGACACCAAGGTTTTGTTGTAGCATCTCTCGGTCGAGTTTTCAATATTTTTTGTGGTTTGGAAAACCGATTTGTTATAGTTTATTTTTTTGTCTAGAGATTTGACAATATTTTGATAGAAATGTCTAGCACTTGACACGATGGAGTTGTTGCTTTGGCGAATATTATTATATCATCAACAAAGGCAAATAATGAGAAATTTGTTCATGCTCTTGTAATTGTGAATCCAACGAATTTTCGGTTTTCATTCCTGGCTTTTTGAATGTTCCTTGCTAGAAGTTTTGTCCCCAAATTGAAAAGCAACGGTGGTAGAGGGTCCCCTTTTTGAGTCGATGAGTCATGATTTTTGCAATAATTTTATATAATGTTGAGCATAAACTTATGAATCTATAATGGGTTGTCAATGAGGGGTTATTGACCTTTGGTATCAAGGTGATGAAAGTATGGTAACTTGTTTTAAGAATTTTCCGATTCTGTAGAAACTCTTGACTGCTCGGGTTACAAAGGGTCCTATAATGTGCCATTATTTTTTGAAAGAAACCAACCGGCATTCCGTCCGGGCCCGGGGATTTTATCGCTACCAATCTTAAAGATTGCGCTTCTGATTTCTTCTTTTTTAAAGGGTTTGGTCAGTTTTGTATTCTCTATGTTTGATATTTCATTTTGGATGACTCAATTTGTTTGTGGAGTTTACGATAGTAGCTTTGAGTCTAGCTTCGTAGTCTAAAATGAATTCTTCGCTGATGTCTTCTTCCGTAGCTAGCACTGTTCCGTCATTTTTCATGATTGAAGATATTTTCTTATGATTTCTTCTTCTTGTTGGTCTTTTATTATGGAACTTTGTGTTTTTATCTCTCAGGCGCGGAGCAAGTTTGCTTTAGCGCGTTGTGTCCAATAGCATTGTTGGTATTCAATCATGCAAACATCCTCTTTTCTTGTTTAGCCTATTAAGTTTTGCATTTTTAGTTGGCTAAAATTTATGTACACATGAATTTGCAACTTTTCAATTTTCGCGCCCACCTCACAAACTTATCTGTTTATGTTTCCAACTTTAGTTTTGCTCCAAATTTTCAATTTATTATTCAATTAGCTGATCTTTTTACCAAAATTATACCTATGAGCTACTAGATATTGAGTTCGCCATGTTTGTTTGATAATGTTTTCGTAGTCACTCCTTGGGTCCACATTAGCTCAAAGCAGAAAGACTTGTTTTTTATATGTTGCATAGAGTTAAGGAGTTCAACAAAGATACGACAGTGGTCCAAGGTTGTAAACACATGATTCCATGTATATATATTTGGATATGCTTGGATTATATCATGGTTTGTCACGCCCCGATCTAATTTTTCAAATGTGTTGTTCTCACTTCTTTGCGTTTCGTCCAAGTGAATTTATTTTCGTTTGTTATAAAGTCGACCGTGTTACAATGTTGGATGAGCAATTGTAGTCTTTTGAATATATTATTTTTAATTGGTGTACCACCTTTTATATCAGATGTGTTAAGTATTTCATTAAAATCTCCTATCAGAGGGATAAAAAGTTATTTTTGTTAAGCTTACTCCAAAACTTGTCTTTATGTTGTTCTTTAAGGGAGGGAGAGCGTAGATGAAGGTAATAGACATAATAATATTGGTCGATAAATTGATGTGTTACTCTTATGAACCTTTTTTCTATGAAAATTACTTCAATTTTTTCATTTACTAGTTGACAAAATTTTCACTGGAGACATAGTCCCCACAGAGGTCATCGGCCGGAACAAAACAAATATTGTCAAATTCTGTTCCTTTTCAACATGCTTACATTGGTTGAACTTGTTTTTCGTTCCACTAGCATGATTATATGTACATTTTAATTTTTCCAATTCATATTAATGTCGGTCCAAAAAATTTTCTTTCTCATGTCTCGACAATTTCAAAAGACGATCTTCATATAAACCGAGTTTGGGGTTTGGGTGGCATGAGCCGGTAGTTCTTACTAATTTTCAAAAAGTTTGGTCAATTTTGAGTCGTTTGTTGACTCATAATCCGTTAGGGTCGTTGTTTAGATGACGACGAGGTTGTACATACTAGAAAAACAACAATCTTACATAGATATCATTTTTAGACTCAATTATGAGTTGGCCAATATGCTTAGTTGGTTCAATACTAACGCTTCCAACTCGATATGAATTAAATTACTCTTTTGATACATAACATAAAGTATTTCATATTTAGTATATATAACTAGAATATCCAATAAGTTGAGTGTATGATAAAACCAAGAAATGCGTATTTGTGATGGTGTGAGTGTCTGATTTGATTAACAAAGCGTAGAGACAATTAGAGAAAATCAAAAGTCAAATTGCATTTGTTGAGTGTAGCCAAGGTCGTTGAGTAGAGCAGTCATGGCTTTGTTCATTGCTTGCGGTCCACACTTGAGAACCTTAATGTCCGATGCCGGTTCGGGACAATGCTTCCGTATCATCTCCTTGTTTACGCGGCCGGCACCTCCCTTCCAGCTCTCCGGTGGCTGCACTTATTAGTTTCACGCTTAGAGTGGGCCTCATCTAGGACCGTTCAAATTCTGGTCCGGACTGGATGAACAATCCTACGTACTCTCATCTAGTATGTTATAATTAAGAAGAAAGTCTAACCTGGCTGAGAACGTAATAGACCTTGAACCGATCCGGATGCTGTTGAATAAATCCATCTAGCTCTTCCTTCAAAAGAATGTCATATAGTGTTGTATTGGCATAGATAAGATGGATCGTGGTCTTGTCTTTCGGGTTTTCTAAGACTGCCCTTGTGACCTAATATTGACCCAAATGAACGAGGATCATCGGACTAGTAGCTAAGTGTGGTTGGAGAAAATTTCATAATTTCCCATAATTTACGTAGATCAAATGAAAAGACAAACCTGAAACATGGGTGTGATGCCAGAGCCACCGGCTATCATTCCAAAGGACCTAACATGTCCGGGCATGTACTTAAATCGCCCCTATAGAGCACGACAAACATGAGTTCATATCACATTAAAACGAACATATAGTACAACGTACACACCACAGGTCCCTTAACGGCCAAGTAATCGCCAACCCGCATCTCTCTAAAATGGTGCGACATTCTTCCCGCGGGATACATCTATATTAATTTCATTCATCAAAATCAAAATCAACACAAACGCATTCGAATCGAGCCAGAATCTATGAATGACTCACCTTTACAACAAGTTCAAAGTAGCCCTTATCCGAATCTAAGGTGACTGGAGTGTACGGCCTTACAACTAGTTCTCTCTGCTTATCTTTTCCCCTTGTCAACCACAACCACAACCACAAACACGATCATTACTATTATTGTCATCGTAAATAACAGATCTATCGATCTACTTAACATACCTGCAACTGACATGTTGCCCAACAGGGAGGCCCAAAATCGAATTAGGAGTAGGGAGTGAAAATCTGAACTTAGCTGTATTGTGAGTCAGCTGAGATTTCCTTATAAGCTTAAACTCCTTAAAATTGGTGGGATCCAAGCAGCCTGAAATGTTAACCTAATAACATTAATGCTTAAAGATATGTTACATAGTATGCAACTAAGTAGGTTGTCGGACCTTTGGGTTTCCTTTTCACATGAAGCCAAACTGCGGCGACGCAAACCACGAACAAAGCTACGATAATGCTCAATAGTTCAACCCAAATCGTAAAACCAAAAAGATCGATCCTCATTTTATCAAGGTTTTGACAAGTTTACAAGTTTCAAATGCACAACAACAAGGTTGCATGTTTGTAATGTCACTTTATTCTTTGCTTTCTTGATCGACATTCTTGAACCAAGTAACACGTATTCAAATATTATAAATCCACTTTTATGTTTAATCACTTGAATATAACTTTTAAAACTTAATGAATCATATTACTGTTAGTATTCTGAAAAGAAACAATTTGATTTACTAGATTTTTTCTAGTTTTAATGTACCCCTTAAGAGAGAGTGTGTAAATTTTGAGAATAAATACAAAAGGTTAGGATATATTTACTTAATTGAAATATTAAAAAACCTAGTTACTACTATAGTTTTTCAAAAAGGCCTAGTTATCAAAATTGTCCTTCTGAAAATACAAGTTGTTTATTATATCTCTTTCCATTCCAAATTTTTGGGCGATTTTTTATTTTTATTTTCACTAGTTTTCTTAATTCTATTCACATCTAAAATAACAAAATTTATATATGACATATTGACAAGTTAAAATACGAGCGTTGTACGTTTTATTTTTGTTAAGCTTTGTCGTACACGGTAACGCCGTTACGCCATAATAGTACATTTAGTGACAACTTTAATTTGTACATTTGGAAAACTATTTGGAATACCATGAAAATTAAATAATAAATTAGGGTCATATTGATTATGACAAAAAAAACTTTGGGAACCAAGGGAAATGTATAATATATGTTGGTGATATTTACCTAATATCCATAACTACTAGATTTGGTGATATTTACCTAAACTTTGATGGTACATTTCATCATATACTTATTTAATATTTTGGTGGTGATGGCATGACTAAACTTACTAGTACAAAATTTTACTCACGAGTCTTATCAATTATTATATATAGCTTTATATTGTTAAGTAACAACAAGTGATGCATGATTAAACTATTGTAACACTTTGGTGTTATATATCCTACTTCATGCATGACGGTAGAGGTGTCAATCAAGTCATTTCAGTCGTGTCAGGGTCGGGTAATCTCTGATTCGAATAATTTGTGTCGGTTATTAATCGGGTCAACACATCTTTCGAGTTTGATAGGTCAGGTCGGGTCAACTCGGGTTCATGGTTATTTTGGGTTCGGGTCAAAACAAGTTATACTAATCGGATTCCTTTGGGTTTTGGGTTCTTTCGAATTCAAGTGGGTCGGATTTACTCAGGTTAGTGCATTTGTTATTCATGCATGTTGGAAATTTCGTTAAATAGGCTGAATGTTTTTGAAATTCGTCTAACAAAAACCGAACTTGTTTAAGTTTTATATTAATGTATGTCATGTTTATTTTGATGGGTATGGTTGGATATATTTTCATTTACTTTTTAAAACAATGAAAATGTAAGATCTAGTGATTATTTTTATTAATTATTATTATAATGATAAAGTGAGACTTTTACGATATACGGATACAAGCAATATGTTCATGTGCATCGATAGTTTTATAATGTATTGAGTGTAACAAGATATTATGAGATTTAGAATATAAGTTTATTAAATAATATATTATGAAAATAATTTGAGTATATATTTTTTCTTCTTCGATTTATTTATTTATTAAAAAATTAATTGTGTATAATTATTTAAACATTAGAATATTGTACAATATCGTATAATCATATATTACAATGGTACTGAAGACTTTCATTTTCAGTTTAAAAGACAAAATTATTATAAAAAAAATTGAAGATACAACTTAGTTAGGTTTGTTTGGTGTTGATTTCAATTTATTTCGGATTCGGGTTTGCTTCAAATCAGATTTGTTTCTGATTCTAGTCTATTTCAAATTGGGTTTGTTTTGGGTTCACGTATGTATGTTACAAGTTTGGATTGAAACGAGATAACTCAAGTCGAATATGTTTTGAATTCTAGTCAATCAACTACGTATTCAGCTACCTAATGAATTTCAGTTTCGACTTTAACTATCAATATAACTTTAACTCCAATAAATTTTGGCTCATCAAAGGTAGGCTCTATCTCTAATAACTTTCAATTGTACATAAAGTTGATCAGATATGACAATTCAAGAACACAAAAAATAGTTTCCATTGATTCACTATATAAATTAGGTAGCAATCAAAGTTTTGTAAACCGTTCTTGTAAGATGGGTTATGGAATATTTGTATACTTCATTCTGTCCGCAACATCTTTGGTAGCTTATGCCGGTGATCCCAGTCCACTCCAAGATTTTTGTGTGACCGATCCAAATAGTAAAGGTAAATATTGTTTTTGTTTTTCTAT
Organism: Fagopyrum homotropicum; assembly: GCA_033239125.1. NCBI lineage: Eukaryota > Viridiplantae > Streptophyta > Magnoliopsida > Caryophyllales > Polygonaceae > Fagopyrum > Fagopyrum homotropicum. The sequence continues at coordinate 144,757,579 of BSWB01000004.1, forward strand.
GATCAAATTAAGTTAGCACGTTGTTATTGTGGCTTGAATAACCCTATCACTGTTATGTGATGTACTTAAATGGTTTGTATAGTGCATTTGAATGGGTTTGCGTGCAGAAATCCGAGTGAGGTGACATCAGATGACTTCTTTTACAAAGGAATGAATATAGCCGGAAACACAAACAACACCATGGGTTCGCACGTCAAACTAGTGAATGCGGCGAGCCTTCCTGGGCTGAACACGGTCGGGTTGTCGGTTGTGAGATTGGACTATGCGGTAGGAGGGACGGTGCCGCCACACACGCACCCACACGCTTCCGAGGTGTTGATAGTCCTCGAGGGAACCCTTTACACGGGTTTTATCACAAGTGATAACAAGTTCTTCACTAAGGTGCTCTCTCCGGGAGATGTTTTTGTCTACCCTTATGCACTTGTCCATTTTGCCTACAACATCGGCACCACTGATGCCGTCGTCTATGCCTTTTTCGACACTCAAACAACTAACGAAGTCAGGGTTGCTAATGCCGTGTTTGGGACCGATCCTCGTATATCTGTTGATGTTCTTTCTAAAGCTTTTCAAATGGATCCCAAAATCGTTCAAGACCTGCAATCTACGTTCCCTATCAAACTTGAAATAAATTAAATATGTCATCAATACAATACTAAAATAAAATTTAATATACAAACTATATTCCTTTGATCAAATTGTTGTTGTTATATACCGCTACTTTTGTTTGCTGCAGAATAAGCAAATAAATCTGAACATGTGTATCATTTCATCCAAGCTTGAAGCTTTGATACATATATAATTTTTATCTTTATCTTGTAATAAGAACATTGGATAACTGAACTTACATCTAATTATACTTAATCTTGGTAGAGTTTAGTAGTTAAGATTTAATGTGTCAATTTGATATATTAAAGTTGGTACATTAGTATTAGTTAACGTTACCACTTATAGTATACTAAGTTGTGAGTGTTGGTGAAATAACGCACATTTGTATCTTGTATACTAACTAGATACCCTATTTTTTCAATTAAAAAATAAAGATAAATTTGAGTAAATAGTACCGAAAATAAGGAAAGAAGTTAGAGTAATTATGTAATATTATTTATTAGTAATCACCAATTTAAGGAAACCGTTTGAAAAATTAAAAGGAAACTCTATTTTGAAGATTTGCATAATCTTCATTTTCATCCTCGAGCTGCATATCTTCTTCCCTCATCTTCAACGTTTGAAAATAAATTTGAGTAGATTTGCACAATCTCTCTTCCCTCAAGTTCGCCATTGTTACGTGTGAAGGTGTTCGCAACATTCATCCCCGGTGCCGGTGCCGTCTACAAGTATCTTTCGCCATTATTACAAGTCTTACTCCTTCATCTTCATCCTCTATCATCGTCTTCAAGCAGTGTGTCGTTGAAGTCATTATTAGGCACTTGATACACAAACTCAAAACATACACTGAAAACATAAATTTTTGTATAATTAGGTCAAAACATACAATGAAAGCATACACTAAAAACATAATTTTTTATATTATGTACATATTTCACATGCAGTGTGTGGTCAAAACTTACACTAAAAACATAAATTTTTTGTATTATGTACATATTTCACATTAATATATCAATATGTACACAAATAACATATATATATCATAAGTCGAACACAATAGCTACATATTATTCACAACAACCATTGCTACACAAGATATCGTACAAATTGTAGAATAAATAAACATGTATTTACATAAGCCCGAAAATAATGTGATAAACAAGTTGAAAAATTCACATTCATTCATGTATACACAACTTTCAAAATACGACTTACAATCTATAAATTACCTCAAACACAAACTAGAAATCAATTGAACAAAACTCCATTGAAGCAGTTGAACAAGAACAGAGATCGTCTTCAGTTAACAATGGAGAAAAGCAGAAAGAGTGTTTGTATTTGTTATTGACCGTAAATAATTAGGAAGAGATATTAAGATTAGTTATAATTTCATTCATTATTTAACGTTGCAAAATATTTGTTGAAAACTTTAATTAAGAAAATTAAAATTATGTAGGAGAGAGAATGTTAACTGATTAGGTAATATCTTTAATAATTTTTTATTAAATTTTTTCGTGAAAATATAGGGTGTCTAATTTATCTACACATAATAAAAGGTGTCTACTTTATACTACATGTTACATAAGGTACCTACTTAACCAACTCATTCTACTTAGTTTGGTAGCTTAGTAAATAAATACTAGATAACTTTAATATTGTTAGATTAGGTATGTTAAATATTGTACCAATTTCCTATACAAAGAACAACCTTATTAGCATTGTACTGTTGTAGGATTGTGACAAGTTATTGTACATTTCCTTTATTATTCGAAGCACTCTTACATTGCTTTGATTCAACACAACTACACTAATAAGTGCACATAACTAAAACACTAATCTACAAGAAAAAGGACCATGAGAGCATGTTCCTTCTGAGGTTAAACCATGTCCATGGCATCAGGTACTACCCTCTTACTCCCATTCTTGTTCATACTCACAATTAGAGGAGCAACATTTTGCTCAACTCTCTCTGTCGGCGTCTTCCTTGTGCTGTCCTCCAACGGACTATACTGCCGAAGCACCTGCAATACCTCCTTCATTGATGGCCTTGATGTAGGCAAGGGAGATGTACACACTAACCCCAACTCGAATATACTGATCATCTCTTTTATGTTGTATGTTTCCTTGATCTCCTCATCAAGAACATCGGAAATGGGCTTGTCGTCGCTACAATGCCTCCATGACCGCTCTGCCAAGTTGAGAGTTTCGTCTCCGCTGTTTGGCTCCTTCCCTGTGGTCAGTTCCAGCAACACTACTCCAAAGCTGAACACGTCGATCTTCTCGTTCACTTTTGTTGTATACTGGTACTCTATCAACTCAAACAAATAAACCATCAATATATTTTACAAAACAAGAAGCAATCAAGGATAATGAAATCACTGAAATGAGTTTTTCTATTACCTGGAGCTAAGTATCCAAATGACCCTGCGATGTTAGACATAGTTTGAACCTCTCCTTGTTTCACACTCATCTTTGCAAGCCCGAAATCCGCTATCTTGGCATTGAAGTCGGAATCAAGCAAGATGTTGCTTGACTTAACATCTCTATGAATTATAGGTGGGGAGCAGTCATGGTGCATATAGGACAGTCCCTGTGCAGCTCCAATTGCGATTCTCAACCTCGTAGGCCAGTCAAGAACATGAAGAGCTTCTCGACCTTCCGGCTCCATCTTTCTCCTACCGTGTAGCCATCTGTCAAGGCTTTGATTTTCCAGGTACTCGTAAACAAGAAGCTTTGACTCGTCGCTTGAAATGCAACACAAGAGCTTGACTATGTTGTTATGCCTTATAGTACCAAGAATCTGAACCTCTGCCAAGAACTGAGCATTGTCGAGTCTCTTATTGTTCCAGATCTTTTTCACTGCTACGTTAAAACCCGAGTCATCTACTTGGATACGGTACACCTTCCCAGACCCACCGGATCCTATAACATTATGTTCAGATAAGCTTGATACAATGTTGGCTTCAGTGAACTTTAGCCTCTGGAAAGAGGTCAGTTTCCATGACCTTAGTTCACTATTGTGTTTTCGCTGCCTCATCTCTTTGATCACATAGACGGTTAAGTACAAGGTTACCGAAAATACGATCACAGCAAGGGCTAGGATCAAAGCTAAGTACTTGAGTGATAAGTACTTAGAGGAGGAGTTCAAAGAAGCTGAGCATCTAGGCAGTGCTAAGATTTGGCTTTTATCTGATGTGCACAAGCTGGTGTTCAAGAAGCTATTTGCATAGGCACCGTTATCCAAAAAACTCGGGATTACCCCTGATAGCTTATTGTTGGACAGGTTGAGAAAACTGAAGGACACATGATCTAATTGAGCTGGGATCTCACCGGTTAGATCATTGCTCGATAGATCAAGGTAATTGAGTGCCGGCAAGGAGCCGAAAGTGGTAGGAATTGGACCCGAAAACTCATTTCTTGAAAGATCTAGTTTATTTAGGTGTGTCCATGAGTTAATCATCAGGGGGAGCTCACCGGAAAGCTGATTGCCTTCAAGGGAAAGCACGTTGAGCCTCGAGAGGTTTGTCAATCCCATTGGAAAACTTCCTGAGAGCAAGTTGTTTCCTGCCTGGATCACTTGAACTCTTGCCCAGCTGCCTATCCCGGCAGGTATCTCACCGCTGAACTTGTTGTTATCGATTTCAATAGTAGTCATATTCGGTGACACTTGGTCAGGAATCTGACCACTGAAGCCATTAGAGCTGAGCATCATGCTGTAAAGATTGGGCAATGTCCAAATCGCAGGAGGAATCTCCCCTGTCAAATTGTTGCTATAGAGCATCAATATGAGCAGTGTGGAGCATTGCTCAAGTGATTTTGGGATGTTCCCACTCAGATTGTTGGAGAATGCAGTTAGACCTAATTCAAAAGGATTCAGTCAGAATTTCAAGCATCTTTAGCATGTCAATTTGGATAACTACATGATTAATAGATTTGAGAAATATCAAACTGCCATTGCCAATAGAAGGTTATTGATCACATACCAATAAAGGCGCCATTATAGCAGAGGTTTGGAGGAAGAGGCCCAGAAATCTTGTTTCCCCCAATCTCCAAAGTTTCCAGCCTAGAATGTAAGCCAAGCTCTTGAGGCAGAGAGCCAGAAATGTTGTTATAAAACAGCTTCACATACACTAACTCAGGGAGGAGCCCAATGCTAGTAGGTATTTGGCCAGACAGATTGTTGGAGTACAGATTCAAAATCTGAAGTCTCTTCAAATTACCAAACTCATCAGGAATTGAACCACTGAGATTGTTACTAGAGAGATCGATCTCGGTCAAATTCAAAGATTCAACCGAATTCGGTATTGGCCCAGACAATTTGTTCAGGTAGAGATACAAATAGCTCAATTTCTTAAGCAAGAATAACTGATTTGGAATGTTACCCTCAAGCTGATTGTCTACTAAATCGAGATGCTCAAGACTCTCCATCCCACCAAATGAATCAGGAATTTGACCTATCAAGTTACATTCTCTCATGAACAGAAACTTGAGGTTCTTGAGTTTCCCCCAATCAGATGGCAAGGACATGGGAGTAAATGGATTAAATGGCATTTGAAGATCCTCAAGCATTGATAAATCGGAAATTTCAGCTGGGAAAGTCCCATTAAGCAAATTGAAGTTCAAGTAAAGAGTCCTGAGCTGTTTTAGCCCTCCAATTGATTTGGGCACGTCCCCAGTAAAGTTGTTTGAGCTCAAATCAAGATATTGGAGGGAAGAGAGCTTATGAATGTCATCAGGGATGGATCCAACAAATAAATTCATGGAGAGATCAAGATATGCTAGAACAGAGCAGTTGTAAAGCACTGTAGGAAAGCCGTTGGGTATGAAATTCCATGAAAGTACGAGAGTTGTGAGGTTTTCGAGCTTACAAATTTCGGCTGGAATTTGAGTTACGAGACTGGCGTTGGGGAGTAAGATTCCAGTGACCACCTTGGCGGCGTTAGTGGCGTTGGAGCACTGGATTCCGTCCCAGGTGCAAGGAGAGGTGCTGGGATTCCATGAGGAGAAAGCTGGAAGGTCACCCCATTCGGTCTTGATGGATAGCAAAATCGAAGCTTCCGCATTTAGGGTTTGTGAAATTACTGATACAGGAAGGATGAGAAGAAGAATGGAGAGGAGGCTTTGGGTTAGTTTGGCCATAGCAGAGGTGTTCCGGTGGCCGGAGAAAAACAAAGCGAAGAATGCTGGAAAGCTAAGCTATGGAGAGGAAGATACAGGGAAGTGAGTGGGAAAAGGACAATTTAAAGTGTAAATTTTAGACTTTTGTGTCAAGCTATTATATATATAGATTCAGGCATCAGCATCGGGCAGTCGGGCAGTCGGGCAGTCAGGCTCTAAGCACTTAAGCCTTAAGCAGCCTGGCGGGCAGCTCTTAATGAAAATGGGCTTTGAATGGCACAATATTACAAAAGACTGCCACTGTGATTTTATTGAAGCAAAATTCCAATTTCCAACCAAGGAAATTAATCCCACTCAATCTATCATTTCAAACAAAAGAAAGAAATTGAAAAACAAAATAATATTTCATTTCACCGTATAGCCTTTTCCATGCGTGCAACATGTCGACCAAAGTGGTGAAAATCACCTAATCAATATTATAATATCAAATCAATACTCAATTGGTTGGGGTGCTACACTCCTAAAGTGTTAGTCCTAAGATTTGAATTCGAATCCTCAAAAAGCTACTTATAACCTTTCAATATATATATATATATATATATATATATATATATGAGTAAAATGAGTGATCTTTTCGACTCTCACCTTCGTATACCAACCGAAATGGAATTATTAGTAGAGAACATCTTCCCTTACCCGTAAGGGTGATGCTACAAATCGTTATACTTTTATTTGGACCTTAACCAATAATATTGTAACATTGTCTTACAAATTAATTTACACAACACACCCCTGAACACTAGCTAGTCAATAAGGACGTTTAATTAATGTCGTTGTGGATATCAACGACGTTTTTTAAAAGCCATCAAATTTGGTTTACACAATGTTTCTTTAATCATCATAGAAATGGGTATATACAACATTTATTAAATGTCATATAAAAGAGTATCCACATCGTTGTTTAAACGTTATGGATATCCAATTCTATGGCTTTTACAAACATAAATTAGTTATTTGAATGCAGGGCTGAATTTGCAATGTGGGCCTTTTACAATGTAGAGTTTAGATTTAGGGTCTCTCATCATTTCATTTAGAAAATGGGCTCCTATTGTAGAAAAAATCAGAAAAGTAAGGGACATAAGTTTCATTTGATTTGATGGGTAACATGTAGAAAAAATCAGAAAATAGTTCAATCAATTCAGTCAGTCCCTCTTTTTTCCTCCTTTGTCCCTTCTTCTTCCCTCCTTTCAAACCTAAATTTATTTTTGGGTATCCATATGCAGCTCTTTTCTTCTTCCCATTGAAACGCAGAAATCTGGACTGCTTGTTGAGCTTCTTCTTCACCGGAATGTATTTGTGGGTAAGCAGTGTTTGTTCCTATTTTTGGGTAAGCAGTGTTTGTTCCTATTTCTGGGTAATCTCAAACTTCTTGGGTAATGTATTTGTGGGTAATCTGAAACTTCTCATCTCTTCTTTTTGTAAATCTAAAACACCGAAACTTCCTGTTCTATTTGTGGGTAAGCAATGTTTGTTTACATTTTCTATTTGTGGTAAGCAGTGTTTGTTTGTATCCATGGATAATCTCCAACTTCTCATCTTCCTGAGTAATGTATTTTTGGGGTAAGCTGAAACTTCTCATCTTCTTGGGTAATGTATTTCGGGGTAATCTAAAACAGTCAAACTTCTTGGGTAATCTATTTCTGGGTAATCTCAAAATTTCTGAGTAATGTATTTCTGAGTAATCTATTTGTGGGTAAGCAGTGTATTTTTTCCCAAAAAATTAACATCAAATCATTTCAAAAAAAAGCCTGCACCCCTCTCTTTTCAATTGAATGTCTACAGTAGCCTAGTTTATACTTTTCAGACCTATTTTATGTAGTAAATTTATTAGAAGCCCATTTTACAAAATGAAAAATTTTGGGATCCTCTTTCTCTCATTATTTCGAAAAAAATTGCATTATATACGGTTGATTCATGTATTTGAAGTATGGCTAAATTTTATACATAATAATCTCAATAAGATAAAGGTGAATCATCTTACAAAATGTGTTAACAGTTTCACAAAATGAGTACAAGACTAATTAAACGTGTTTATGACCGAAAAATCAAATGTAATAATAATATATATACTACTTATATTACTTCAGAGCAACTGTAAATATATACGGTTGATTCATATTTGAAGTATGGCTAAATTTAACTTTTTCATAAGATAATGGAGGATAACAATAATCATTCCCATCATCTACCTTACCTTAATTTAAGAAGACTAGGGTCAAACTTTTGATATATTTAAATCTACATTGTTTCATTTTCACTCATAATTTATCATATAAATACATGTGAATCTCTGCCCACCAAACTTGCATATGGTTAGGGTTGGTCATCGGTCCGAGACCGAACTGACAAATCTAAACTCAAACCTCTAAATATGATGGATTGAAGACCGAACATAATGTTTATGATTAGGGTGGGTCTGGATGAGGTTTTGGTCCGGTTCAAAACCGTATTAGACCTAACTTAAATGATATGTTTTTTACATTTTTTTTAATAGTATTCTATAATAAGGAAAAAAAATTAAGACATATAAACAAATATCATGAGAAGAAAATTGAAACAATTTGGCTTAACTTTTTCTAGTTTTGTGTTTAGTAAATGTACCCTTGAGAGAAGAGTGTGTAGAGTTTGAGAATAAATACGAAAGGTTGAAGTATATTTACTTAATTGAAACATTAAAAAGCCTAATTATTACTGTAGTTTTTCAAAAATGCCTAATTTTCGAAATTGCCCAAAAAAATTTAAGTTTTTAACCCATACTAAGAAATAAAATCTCAGGATCCAAAATCCAGACTCAAACTTAAATACTAATAAGAAGTGGGGAACTCGTGCAAGTAATGCTAGTGACCCGCACTAAGACTATAACTAAGGCAAGTAATGCGAACTAAATATTATGCCTTGTGATTAATGCGAACTAAATATTATAACATGTGATTACTTTTTTTAAAAATAATTTTCAAATGACATTACACTAATAATATTCGATTAGATGAAACCATCAACAATATAAGATTGAACAATATCAAGTAGATAATACGCATCTACGTACAATACAATCGAGAATAATATTCGAGTGAATGATACATATTTAATTATAAGTGTCTATACCAAATATTTTTAAAGTGATAATCATCATACTTGTACAAAATAGAACTCATATCGTTCTTAACTTACATATTTTATACTACTTTTCTTGCATAGTTAATAAAAAAAAGTACAAGAATAATACTAAATATAATTAAAATTTATACTTCATGATATAATTTAAAACTCGTGTTATAATGTATGTGTTACATTGATAAATATTAAATATATGCAGAAAATATATAAGTAATATATATATATATATATATATATATATATATATATATATATATATATATATATATATATATATAAAATTGGTGTAAATGGATATACATAGTTATTCTATAGATTATTAATTAATTAATTTATTTTTTATTCTATATAATATTACTAATAATTAATTGAATTGTTGGTAAATATGTCCCGACAAATGACATATTCTAATTGGTAGAAAACTAATTTTATGATAACGTTATACAATTACCGTAAACTAAAATTTCTTCAAAATTTCCATTTTTACTCCTCTTTTCTAGACGACAACGACAATCCTTGAAATGGCCCCATGAACGTGGGCTTGAACTTTGAACTTATATAAAAAAAAATTATATTTATTTTATCCTTTTTTTTTTCTTTTGTAAATATCTCTTTTTACTCTGGTATTGTTATTCGTACCAAGGAAACGCGCTATTCATACCCGTTGTCCGGTTACCAGTGCGTAGTCGTAGTAAAGAAATTAACAATTTACGCAAGCAAATATACGTTTTATCTATGCTTAACACGAAAAGCATCAAAATATTACAAGATAAAAAACATGCTTAACTTCTCTAAAGTCTAATCATTCAAAATAAAACTTAAGAACAAAATTGCACAATGATCAATTCTCCGTAGACAATGTCTCAACGAACTTCATTTTTTCTTTGGCATTTATAGATGGACTAGTTTATAGCCCGCACCTTGTGCGAGTTTGTTAATAAAATAGCTTATCATATTACATATTTTACTATATTATATGTTGTTAACTTTATTAGTTATATGTTATGAGCTCGTATAAATAATGCGTCAAGTGTTACATAGTAAATGAGACCACATAGCTCATGTGTTGATCATTAATTAGTTTTAGGCTAATAATTTTTTTTTAAAATCTAATTTATTATTTAATAAATAATAATTTAAATAAAAAACATAATCATATAATTTAAAAATACCGTAATCTGATATGAAATCAATTAGAAAAAAAGATTAATTGGCTTAATTTGTGATTTAGTAAAAGATTTAATCCGAAAAAAACGTAGGAGCGTCACGTCAGCATTAATTTTGTATGTTTTAGTAAAGTATATAGATGTATATTTAATATATTGATAAAATAAGAATTACGAATTTAATAGTTCAACGGTCCACAAATCAGGTTACAACGACCCACAAATTAGGTTACAACGACCCACAAATTAATAGATCACAAGGACCCACAAGGGCACAACGACCCAGGTCACAATGATTACATACAAATACTGATTCGATATGAATAAGTATTATATTTGATTCTGATCAAAAGGTTCAAAAATGTATGAATTTTATAATCCTCAAACACTCTAAATCTATTTATAAATGTTTTCAAAGTGTCATCCTTTCCTCATAATCGATGTGGGAGAACAAAAATCATATTTTACAAAATAATTATGGTTTAGTTAAAAAAAAGATGTATTAGCTTAATTCGTGATTTAGTAAAAAGTTTAATCCGAGAAAAAACGTGGGGGTGTCACGTCAGAATTAGTGTTTTTTGTTTTAGTAAATTATATAGAATATATATGTATATTTAATATACTGATAAAATAAGAATTACGAATTTAAATGTCCAACAGTCAACAAATTAGTAGGTCACAAACGACACATAAATTAGTAGGTCACAAACGACCCACAAATCAGTAGGTCACAACGACCCACAAATCAATAGGTCACAAGGACCCATAAATCAGTAGGTCACAACAACCCACAAATTATGAGGTCACAACGATCCACAAATCAGTAGGTCACAACGACCCACGAATCAGTTGGTCACAACGACCCACGAATCAGTAGGTCACAACGACCCACGAATCAATAGGTCACAACGACCCACAAATTCATAGGTCACAACGACCCACAAATCAATAGGTCACAACGACCCACAAATTCATAGGTCACAACGACCCAAAAATCAGTGGGTCATAACGACCCACAAATTATTAGGTCACAACGACCCACAAATTATTAGGTCACAACGACCCACTAATTATTAGATCAAATCGACCCAAAAATCAGTAGGTCAAAACGACCCAAAAATCAGTAGGTCAAAACGACCCAAAAATCATTAGATCAAAACGACCAAAAAATTATTAGATCAAAACGACCCAAAAATCATTAGATCAAAACGACCCAAAAATCATTAGATCAAAACGACCTACGAATTAGTAGGTCACAACAATCCACATACAAATACTACTCCGGTATGAATAAATATTATACGTGATTCTGACCAAAAGGTCCAGAAATGTATGATTTGTATAATCTTCAAACCTTCTAGGTCTATTTATACATGTTGTCAAAGTGTCACCCTTCTCTGATAACCGATATGGGATAACAAAATTCATATTTTACAAAATAATTAAGGTTTAGTAAAAAAAATGATTGACTTAATTCGAGATTTAGTAAAAGATTTAATCCGATAAAAATGTGGAGCCTCAATTTTTTTGTTACAAAATAATCAAATATTCTAGCTATCTTTTAAACAATTTTTTAAGAACATAAAAGAAGCCTCAATTTTTTTTAAATAGTCTTAATTATTTGTGCCTGATAATATTTAATATTTATTTAGTAATTCGGCATCTATTTTTTAAGAATGGTAATTTAGTAATCTATCATAAATTTTTTAGGAGTAGCATTTCAGTAAATATTTTACAAAAATGCTGAGGTGGCATCCCTCGTTGATTGACATGTGATATTAGTGTCCTTTGTTTTATTAAGTTATATAGATGTGGACAATTGTTTATCCTTAAAATGGTGTTTTCATGTTAAAGTAAAAAATAAATAGAATTAAGAATACAAAGTACTTGTTAGTAAATAACAAAAAAAGATATCTAAATATAACAAATTTAAATAGTTCAATAATCACACCCTATTCGACATTAAAATAGAATTCCGTGTTTTTTGTTGGTGGTTCACCGTCATTCTCAACAACCCCAACAAACTACATGATATTAATTTTACAAGCCTATTTTATAATTTTCAGTATACTGTTTGTAAATTTAAGCTTAAATATTTATTTTTTTTATTAAAAACTTTACTATATATGACGAGACGAACCTGGTGGGATAAAAAAAGTCAGTCTCATATTCCATCTAGCAAAATTTTTAGTGGACGGTACAAGATTTATATTTTTATAAGTAAAACCACCGGCATCGAGATGGGATCAGGACGGTGCCGGAATTTGCGAAATTTGTGTCCAACTCTAGTATTTACGCAGGTCACCTTCGATAGTACTGTACATAAATAACAATTAAATAAAATTTGAAAAATGTAATTAAATGAAGTTCTAGAAGAAAAAGGATTGATTGAAAAATCTTAAATGGTTTAATTTTGGTGTAGAAAAGAATGAGACGGGCAGATCGCACTTCGAGAAGGGTGGAATTGTAAAACTTGGCGGCTCTGACCGTTGACCAAACCCCATTGACCTATGATTGGGGGGCATTTCAGTCAACACACTCACTTGGTATGATGACACCAAGAATCCAGAAAACCCAATACCTGCATTATTATAACTTATAAGATTATATTCCAATAATCTTATAAGTTAATAATTAAAAAAATTAGTATTCTTTACCCATATTATGATAAACTATATAAATAATAAATATAAATTTTATTTTAAAATTAAAATTTATTTTATTAATAATTATTTTAAAAAACATCTATGAGATTAAATGGACAATTATAACAAAATGGATGCAAAATGTACATTATGGAATATATATGGGAAGAAAATTATTACACAATACACTAGTTAAATTGTAAATTAATTATTCAAATTGTTCGATTAGACATTGAAACACATTGACCAACTTTGACACCTTAAATTGATCCACTTTATTTAATAAAAAATCATTCACCAAATCCATTTAAAATTGAGTATATAAGGAATTTAGTCAACCTTAACATCCATTACACTTTAGTTCTTTTGAATAAAAAAAAATCAAAATAGTTTAAAAATATGAGAGATATAAAAATAAATAAACTAATAATTTTATTTTTCTTACGTAGACTAATTACACATTTTAATTTTATTATATAGACTAACTATAAACCTCTTATTTTCATTTATTTGAATGAAAAAAATTAAACATGTTTAATCTTCTTGCAGCATGGCTCGGTATTACTTTCTTACATAAAATGCGACATCAGTACATCACACTATCAAACTAATCCATAAATTTAAAATTAAATACTTAAAGTTGAATTTGTAAAGTTTGATATGCGATTTTTCCCTTCTTTCCATTATAAAAAAGTACATATTTATTAAAATTATCCAAAATTTATATACATTTTTATGCTGATAATTTAATTTATAAAATTATTTAGTACATCATATTCTAAAATTTTTTAGATGAAATTTTCTACATATACTTTTAGATTATACTAAATAGTTTTGTACGTTAATAAATAGTAATAAATAATAACCAATAAATTATTTTATTTAATAATTACTTAATTATTTATGCATGCATATATATATATATATATATATATATATATATATATATATATATATATATATATATATATATATATATATATATATATATATGGCGACGTAGCTTTTGACATCTTTTTGATTGTCCTTTAGGACGTATCTACCATTGTTGAAAAACAGTGCCTCATAGTGGTAATTAAAGTAATTAAATTCACTGAATATGTTTTTAGGTAATATTTTATAGTTACAGCTTTGAAGTGGTTGACTCTGACTGCGTTATTGGGTTGTCACTTCTGAGTTGTAAGACACTTATCCTGATGGTGTAATTTTTTTGGACAATAGTGGGGATATTTCGTTAAAGTAAAGCAAAAGGCTAATTCCTTACTTATTTTAGTCAATATACAGAAGATATTCAAATTGGTAGGCCATTGATTCATTTTTTTTAATAATAGAAATCGGTGCGAAAATATTGTACCGCGTGTTAGTTAGAGTATCGAAATGTCGAAAAAGATTGACAGACGGACTAACTGTCACGACGAACCACAACAAAAGAAACATAAGAAAAATATATCAAAGGATCCCGAGCAAAGAGATCTTGAAGACAAAGAATGATAATCCGCTCAACGAGAAGTATACAAGCAGAAAGTTTGGGAAACAACCGTTGACACCTCAAATTTGGACTCACAGTAGAGTCATCAATAGTTGATTATAAATCCAAGCCCCTTCCTAGACAAAACTACTTAAAACACCACCAAGACATGCATCAAACTTAGAAGACGACACTACAAAACACGAGAGTCTTAACATATAAAAGTGTATAATTTTGACGGTTAAAGATTAAATATTTGGGTTTATAATGTGTTTTAATGATATTTGTGTTATCAAGAACTCGTTTTTTAGTAACTCACAACCCTGAACGGCGTCCTTTTTTTAAGACTCTCGTGTTTACCAACGGGGTTAAAAAACTTTACAACCCTGACCGGCGTCCTTTTTTTTTTTAAATCGTATTCGGCATCGACGTAGAAGGCGACGCCCGAAACCTTAACTTTGGGTATAAAAATACCCAAAATTTCAAAGGCCACCATCGCTCAATTCATCTATCCCGCAAAATTGAGATACGAATCCCCCTGCCGTCGTCAACACCGTCCTTCCCATAGTTTGTGTTGGTTTTCGGTGTTCGATTTTGTGTCAAAGTTACTATAATCTCAAAGGAGTAGACTAACAACTTACAAGCTGTTGTAATCTGCAAAAGGAGTAGACAAACAGTTAACTTAATTAGGCAAAGGCGCCATAATCCACAAGTGCGTAGACAAGCGACTTACAAGTTGTTGTAATCTCCAATAAGGTGCAGCACACTAAAAGCTTACTGCGGTAATATCCCAAGTGAGTAGACAAACAACCTTAAATTATGAAACCAGAATTATATATGTTCTTTAAGTCAATATCAATAATTAAAGTCAAGGAGTTATAGCTTCCAAAAAGAGTAGATGAACATTCTTATATAAATTAAACCATTATAATGATCATCCAATCTTTAGATCATAAGGAAGTTTAGTCAAATATGATAGAATATAAAGCAAAACAATATTTTAAATCAAGAAAGACAAAACTTACAAGCGTTTGGTTGTAGTAGGGCAAACCTTCAAAGCAAACTAACAATTATCGTGACAGCTAGAATAAGGAGGAATTAGAACACTACTGAATTCAAGAGAAATCAGTGTATCTAAACCTAATATTAGGGTATACTTATATAGGGGATAAATCAGAGTCTAAGGTTTACACAAAATATCAACTTTCCAAAGATAAAATCGGGATTCTGGAAACTAGTTGTCGTGGAGGCAAATTGGCCAGCCAGACGGTGGTCATACAACCACCCGACGGTCGTTTTCCGGTCGTATGTCTACCGTCTCGGTAGGTTGTCGTGCACTTCTGGGATAAGTGTTAGCATGAAATATTGTGATATTCTAGGCACGTTTTCTAAGTGTATTTGATTCATATTGATAGTCTTTGATTGAGCATTGTTGCATTTGTGAGCTAGTTTGCCTATATTGTCGATATGGATGTCTACACTAGCTTTATGTTGATTATAGGTGATTGAGAGCCATTTCCGAACGGAATCGAGCAAAGATGAGTTGATTGAGTATGTCCATGGATTGAGGGCATTCTTAGGAGCAAAATGGATGTCAACTTCAGGAATGCACGAGGCTAGGGAAGAATCACGTTCTTGCCCTAAACCACGCTCTAAAATACGGCCGTACTACATTCCACGTTCAGTTCCACGGCCGTGGAACCCTGCAGGAGAAGCGTGGTTCATTCCAGAAGCTTTTACGGTTGTGGAATCCATGGTTCAAACCGTGTTGATTTCCACACTCTAAATTACGGTCGTGGAACCTTCCACGACCGTGATCTTGGCGATCTTTTTTCGCCACATTTTGAAGCCACGATTGTAACACCCCAAATTTTACAACTTAGGGAGTTACTGGTTAGGACCGCACAGTGGGTCCCGACCTTAGTTTGACAACAACTTAACAAGATCTTACAACAAGGCACAAATAAGGAAAAACCAGAAATCATAAAATAGTTCTTAATAATGCATGAATGTGACCAGATCAACTACAGCCGGAAAACGTAATATAACAAAGTACGAAAGGAAACAAGGTTCAACTGTAAAACCCACAAATGCAGAAACTGTAAAACGTCCTAAAGTACGACACCCCGGCTGACCACTACCATCTGGATCACTCGACATCTGCTCTAACCTGTGGCAAATCTAAACAACATATCAACAGTTAGCTAACTATCCAAATATAAGCAAAAATGATAACAGCACAAGCACACACAGAAACAAAAATAAACAAACATCATGCTGGCACTCAACCGTTTATTATCTATTATTTAAATGATTCACATTATTCAATTTAAGTTGTGGCACGAGAATTATTATTAGCTCTCGCCTCCGTTCCTTATCCAACTGGTGTAGGTCTAGCTGACTTCCACTGGTAGCATCACTACAAACCATGTATGGACTAGTCCCGAAAGAAACCCCCAGCGCCCGCAAGCTACTGAGCAGAATGCCACCGCCCGTTACTCTTAGGCCAAAATATAGGTCGGTAATTATATATCACAACCTATCTCCATAGACATTTCAATCACACACCACCATCATCATTTATACTCATATTTAGAAGTCAGCTAAGTAAGCCCAAAGGACTTACCTGTTATAACGCTCGACTCTTTGTAAACCACCCGTTCTGTAAACTGTAGCAACTCAGTTGCCTGCCAAAGGCGATAAGTGTATTAGCACACTCTCACGTAGATAGAAGTCTAAAACTTCTAAGATCGAATAAGGTATTAGGACATACTAGTTACAATATTAGTTTAGGGTAAAATGACCATTTTACCCTTGGTTCCGATTTTCTCGAAAACCCTAAAATTCATGTCTAAACTCCTATTTGAGGTTCTAAATTTATTTTCTAACTCCTAAAATTTTATTTGGTTCCAAACTGACATTTTTCCTATGTTTCTATTTTCCGGAAGAATCGTAAAGGTTTAACTTCGGTTCTAAATATAAAATTCTTAACAGCTTATAATAATTCCGAATTAAATCTCTAGATCATCTATGAGGTTCTATCTAACTTTAGGAGGAAAAATTCCTCTAAACTGTTCGGCCAATAATTTTATAATAATTCACCAAGTTGACTACTTCACTTACAAATCCTATACTTAGCCAAAAACTTAAGTTTACCAAACTGCTCAACTACCTAACTTCGGGAGTTCATAACTTCTAATCCAACCGTTCATTTCTTCCCAAATTTTAATATGCTAAACTACATATATCCATCTACAACATATCCAAAATTCAACGGTGGATCTTTATCCAAACGTTCAATAATTGGCCGACAAGATAGGCAGTTTATAACCTAAAAGCTGAAGGAATAAATTGGAATTTACAACAACCCCTTATGTCTATCATTTTATTTATAAACTCCAGCAGCTACCTATTACTATATTAACCATGCTCGAGGTCGACTACAGCAGTTCATCAATCTAACATTAAGAAATCGGTATACATACATAAGGTTATACAATAATTTCCTCCTTAAACTAATCAGAATCTATTTTAAATCCAAGTATAGGTTCTTACCGGGTTGCAGCGAGTAGATAGTTACGCTTGGGAGGGGTATGGGACTCGGACGAATCTGCACAAGGCTGTAGGACGTCACTACATCAGTATCTCAGCGGCTGGTCCGATCGAAGATGAATAGGCAAGGAGAATGAAGGAGAGGTTTACCGTAGGTGTATGCAGAAGGTCTCGCAAGGTCCTGTTTCGTATTAGGCGACTTGAGGCTGACTGTGGCGGCTATAATTCGATGTACTCAGTCTCTTTAGTTCAGTAGATGGCTGCAATTCGAAGCACAGTAGTGTTGGTAGATGAACTACGAAGAGGATGATGGTGAAGACGGAAGAACAAGATTGCTGCACTTACCTCTTGACGCTGCTGGGTGTGTGCAGAAGGGTTACGTGTTTGCTGTTGAAATCCGTAGACAAAAGAGAAGAAAACAAACGGATGTGGCTGTGGGCAAGAAATGAAGGCGTGCTTCTGTAGATGAATCTGGACGCAAAGGAGAAGGAAGGTGAGCAGCGCATAAGGAAGGAGATCAGCAGAGGATATTCTGGCGTGGAATTAGGCAGTTACGGATCTCTTTCCTAATTAATACAACAGTTATGTAGAAGATCAAAGGAAGGGAGCGTTGCTGAGCTGGAGAAGGTAAGACGGCAACCCTTCTGGCTGGAATGGACGCTGGACTGGAGTGGGCGCTGGGCTGGACTCGAGCTGGCAACGCTGGGCGCTGGGCTGGAAGAAGCAGCAGGCGGCTGCTGGGCTGCTGGCGCTGGACTGGGCTGCTGGCGCTGGAGAGCAGCCCGTGGCTGTTGTAGTTGGCTAGTAGGGCTGAATCCGCTGGGCTGAATTATAGAGTATAGATGGGCTAAACTGGGCTGCTTAATTTAGTGAGATTCTGGCTGGACGAGTTTCCGACACATAAATATACGGACTAGACGGATATGGGTTTTATTATAGATTAAGCTCGGTTAAGATTTCTATCATTTTATGCGGAAGTAGTTTGCATAAAATGATAAATTATTTAAAAGATTCTATCATTTTATGTGAAGGAATCTACATAAAATGATAAATCTTATGATAGTATGTCTAACTAAGTAGACGGATATGCCTAAACTGATTGAGATCGAGTTTATAACGGAAATATACGGAATAAAATTTCCTGATATTACATCAGTATCCCCTTAAAATAAGTTTCGTCCCGAAACTTAGGATAAGGTACCTACCCCATACATTTCCCCTCAAGAATTATATTCTAGCAAGCAACTACTCACGTCATCGAACACATAAACATACACAATCATTTAAACATAAAAACACAGAAGTCATATAAGGTATCGTCTTAGTACTAACCCGTCGGTACTGAGGTAGCGGCTAACTCCGCAAAGAACTCAGGGTAGTTACGTCTAATACTCTCCTCTGTTTCCCAGGTAGCCTCATCAACTCCTCGTCTAGACCACTGAATCCTCAGCATCGGTATCTCCTTAGAACGCAGGTGCCTAATGCTATGCTCTAGGACGGCTACTAGATACTCCACAAAAGTGTGGTCTGGCTCAACTATCAGATCTTCATGACTGATGATGTGTCTAGGATCCGGTATGTACTCTCGCAGCTGAGATACATGAAAAACTGGGTGTACTCCCTCTAATCTCGGTGGCAGTGCTAGTCGGTAGGCAACCTCTCCGACTCTCTCTACGATCTCAAATGGGCCGACGTACCGGGGACTCAGTTTCCCCTTAATGCCGAAACGTCTAACTCCTCTCGTAGGTGACACCCTCAACCACACCTGTGCACCTACTCTAAACTCCAAAGGTCGACGCCTTTTGTCGGCGTAGGACTTCTGACGACTCTGAGTTGCTAACATCCTCTCCCGGACTAAGGCAATCCGGGCGATGTCGTCCTGTATCTGATCTGGTACTACTCCATCAGCCTTGCTAGGCTCATCCCAGCACAACGGTGTACGACATCTCCGTCCGTACAAAGCCTCATAAGGTGCCATCCCAATAGACGCATGCCAGCTGTTATTATATGAAAACTCTACTAGTGGGAGGTGATCTGGCCATACCTGTCCCCAATCTAGCACACATACCCGCAACATGTCCTCTAATGTCTGGATGGTCCTCTCGGACTGACCGTTTGTCTGTGGGTGATAGGCAGTGGTAAAGTGAAGACTCGTCCCCAGAGCAGTATGTACCTGCTGCCAGAACCTCGAGGTAAAACGTCCATCCCTGTCGGAGACGATAGTCCTCGGTACTCCATGGAGTCTCACGATGTGTCTGGTGAACTCCTCTGCTAGACGACTTACCGGTCACGTTTCCTTAATCGGAATGAAACGTGCGGTCTTCGTCAGACGGTCTACCACTACCCAAATGGCATCAAAACCTCTGCTGAGCCTCAATCCAATAACAAAATCCATAGAAATATCTTCCCACTTCCAATGTGGTACTGGAAGTGGGTGGAGTTCTCCTCCGGATCTACGATGCTCAATCTTGACCTGTTGACAGGTCGCACACTGGGCTACATAACGGGCCACATCGGGCTTCAAACCGCCCCACCAGAAGGAACGTCTCACGTCCTTATACATCTTACTCGCTCCTGGATGTACGGAGTAAGGGGTAGCATGAGCCTCACCTAATATCCTCTGTCTCAACTCAATGTCTGATGGCACTCATATACGATCCTGCCGTCTCATCACTCCATCGGCACCAATAGTGAACTGAGGTGCCTCATCTCGTGACATCCGGTCTCGGATCCGGGTCAACATCGGACAGGTCTCCTGCTTCTGTCGGATCTCACCCAACAGGTCAGGAAGTAACTCTAAGGTGGCTAACTGATGAGCTGTATCGGGGAACTGGATCTCTACCTCCAACCAAGCTAAGTCTCTCTGTAACTGTGGCTGTACTGTCAACCGAGCTATCGCCTTCTCCCGAGGCGTCTTCCGACTCAAAGCGTCAGCAACTACATTCGCCTTTCCGGGGTGGTAGAGAATCTCAAGGTCAAAATCCTTGATCAACTCTAGCCACCGTCTCTGGCGGTTATTCAACTCCCGCTGAGTGAATATGTACTTCAGACTCTTATGGTCTGTGAAGATCTGACAGGTCGCTCCATAGAGATAATGACGCCAGATCTTAAGAGCATGTACTACAGCAGCTAACTCTAGGTCGTGAGTGGGGTAGTTCTCCTCATACGTCTTCAGCTGTCGAGACGCATACGCTATGACCTTACCCCTCTGCATCAAAACACACCCCAAACCCAGCTTGGATGCGTCACTGTACACTACAAAGTCCTCTGTACCCTCAGGTTGTGCTAAGATCGGAGCAGACGTCAATCTCCTCTTCAGCTCCTCAAAACTCTGCTGACACGGCTCAGACCAGACGAACCGAGTAGTCTTCCTTAGGAGAGAAGTAAGGGGTCGGGCGATCAGAGAAAACCCTTCCACAAACCGACGGTAATACCCTGCCAATCCAAGGAAGCTGCGAACCTCCTTCACATTCTTCGGAGGTTGCCAAGAAGACACTGACTCAATCTTCGCCGGGTCGACCTTAATCCCCTCAGCAGTCACTACATGGCCTAGGAACGCCACCTCTGACATCCAGAACTCACACTTGGATAGCTTAGCATATAGCTGGCTATCCTGTAGAATCTGTAACACTGTCCTCAAGGGTCCGGCATACTCCTCTCGACTTCTAGAGTAAACTAGAATGTCGTCAATAAAGACCACTACAAACTGGTCTAGGAAGTCGATGAAAATCCCATTCATCAACTCCATAAATACTGCTGGCGCATTAGTGAGCCCGAATGGCATCACTACAAACTCATAGTGACCATACCTAGTCCGGAATGCCGTCTTAGGTATGTCCTGATCTCTCACCCTCAGCTGGTGATAACCCGATCTCAAATCTATCCTCAAGAATACTGACGCTCCATGCAGCTGGTCCAGCAGATCATCTATGCGAGACAGTGGATACTTATTCTTGATGGTGACCTTGTTCAACTCCCTGTAGTCGATACACAGTCTCATCGATCCATCCTTCTTCCTCACAAACAATACTGGTGCGCCCCAGGGAGAAACACTAGGGCGTATGAAGCCCTTCTCTGCTAACTCCTCTAACTGCTTCTTCAGCTCAAGCAGTTCTATCGGGGCCATGCGGTACGGGGCCTTCGAGATCGGTCTCGTGCCCGGCTCTAACTCGATGCTAAAGTCAACACTCCTCTGTGGAGGTAGCCCTGGCAAGTCGTCGCTGAATACTTCTGCAAACTCGCAGGCAACTAGTATCTCCTCTATTGTCAGGCTCTTGCGCTCCTTCATGGCATAACACCAGAAGGCCTCGCAACCCTGTGCTATCAGTCTGGCTGCTCTCACTGCACTGATAACTGTGCCGGACTTTCCGAGGTCCCAACCTCGGAATATAACTCTGTGACCCTCCTCGGTGGCGACGGTCACAGTCCTCCTACCAATATCTAAGACTGCTCCATGTCTAGTCATCCAATCTATTCCCAATATCACGTCCTCATGTGCTAAGGGCATGACTAGAAAATTTACTAACCAGATCCGGCCTCCCAGATGAATAGGGCAGTCATAAATCTCTCGAGATCCTCTAACCTTACCCCCATCTGGTAACCCAACCACAAAAGGTACACCCTCTACTGTAGCTAAGGACAACCTATCTACACATGCATCTGATATAAAGGAGTGTGTGACACCCGTATCAAATAAAACGCGCACAGGTAAGTCATGGATCCAAATAGTACCTGTGGTCGCAGGTGCTGCAGGCTGCTCAGTGTTCCTCAGCTCGAACACTCTCGATGGTCCTCCTCTGGTGTCAGTGGTACTACTACGTCCTCTGCCACGACCTGATCCCTGTGCCGTACTGTATGAAGCAGGATGCCATGGGGCCCGGTACTGTGGCTGCTGCTGACTCGGAGCTCGGTACTGAGGAGGTCTCTGTACACTCCTCTCAACACCTGCAGGAGAAGATCCCTGCTGAGAAGGAGCCTTGCCCTGACGGCAGAAAGTAGCTCTGTGTCCCGGCTTCCCACAAGTGAAGCAAGTGATAGGTGGTTTCGGGCAATCCGTCTTGATGTGATCACGGCCACCACAGTTAAAGCACTGTCGATCTCCACCGGGAGTCCGAACTGTAGAGTGGTAGCTGGACCTCCCCTGAGTCTGTCCTCGACCATAACCTGGTACTGCTGCACTGCTACCAGCATGTCCTGTCCTCTGCCGCTTATCCGGCCCACTAGACTGAGCTGCTTTCCTAGAAGCTGGCCTATCTCTCTCATAAGCAGAGGCCCTATCCTGATAATCAGCCAAGGTCTCACAGCGGAATCCAGCCAGGTAGGATTGGGTACTCTCTCTCAACCTCCTGGAGAAAAGGTAAACATGCTGCTCTTCTAGGGGTGCAGAAGGTCCAAGTAAGGTCAATTCCTTCTGAAATTTCTTTATAGCTGTAGCAATCGGGATATCTTCAAATCCTGCCTCAATGAAATCCTGGAATCTCTCTCTCCTCAGCGAAACTGGACAGTACCTGTCTCTAACAATGTTCCTCATCTGCTCCCAGCTGGTGACTCGGCCACGAATGGTACGCCACCATGAATGAGCATCATCTGTGAAACAGGTCTGTATCAAATCTACTTGTCGATCCACGGGGCAACGTATTGCCTCCAAAGCAGTCTCAATCTTCCCTATCCAGTGCTCCACCTCTAGCCCTATCTCTCTGCTGAATGAGGGGACCTTCTGAGAGTTGAAAGCCTTCAACCACTCATCCGGTCTCGGTGCTCTGGACCCAGTAGGTGCTCTATCGGCATCAGCCCTCCTCTCAGATATAGCCGGCACCTGAGACACTCCCTGTGTCACCTGAGCTGACCTAGCCGGTACCACCGGTGGTATCTAAGTAAGCCTCTCAACTCTGGCAGCTTCCTCCCTGCGCTCAACATAGGCTCTGAACTCCCTGTACTCAGATGCTCCAATAGAAACACGTCCTGACTCAGTAGAACGTGCTCCTTGCGCTCCAGACCTAGCGGCGGTCTCAGGCCTGACCTCGGGGCCTACACTCTCAGCTACTTCTTGTACAGCAGCCTCTGGTATGCTTGCTGCAGGTGGGTCCTCTCGAGGAACCCGTCCTCGACCTCTCCCTAGTGGAGGTCTACCCCCACGACCACGCCCTCTAGCAGTAGGGGTGCTATCAGCTCGATCCTGTCTGACTGGGGGAAGGGGGGGACGACCCCTACCTCGGCCAGTCACTTGGGCAGCCCTAGTACGTGCCATCTGCACGAATAGTAATAGCTACAGTTATAAACTAGCTAATCTATCATAACAGTAAAAGTCTATAATTATTCTAAGAATACCGAGATCCGCAGAGGTAGTGGTGGTCATCCGTACTTTCTATCCCAACCCGACTCTATATGTATTTTAAAACCAAAATTCTCTTTGGAAAACTCAGACCCTTTTCGGGTTCTGTTTATTTACTTATATGACCTTTTTAGAAGATTCAAGTGCCATTGTTGCCAACCTCGCTCTGATACCATGTTGTAACACCCCAAATTTTACAACTTAGGGAGTTACTGGTTAGGACCGCACAGTGGGTCCCGACCTTAGTTTGACAACAACTTAACAAGATCTTACAACAAGGCACAGATAAGGAAAAACCAGAAATCATAAAATAGTTCTTAATAATGCATGAATATGACCAGATCAACTACAGCCGGAAAACGTAATATAACAAAGTACGAAAGGAAACAAGGTTCAACTGTAAAACCCACAAATGCAGAAACTGTAAAACGTCCTAAAGTACGACACCCCGGCTGACCACTACCATCTGGATCACTCGGCATCTGCTCTAACCTGTGGCAAATCTAAACAACATATCAACAGTTAGCTAACTATCCAAATATAAGCAAAAATGATAACAGCACAAGCACACGCAGAAACAAAAATAAACAAACATCATGCTGGCACTCAACCGTTTATTATCTATTATTTAAATGATTCACATTATTCAATTTAAGTTGTGGCACGAGAATTATTATTAGTTCTCGCCTCCGTTCCTTATCCAACTGGTGTAGGCCTAGCTGACTTCCACTGGTAGCATCACTACAAACCATGTATGGACTAGTCCCGAAAGAAACCCCAGCGCCCGCAAGCTACTGAGCAGAATGCCACCGCCCGTTACTCTTAGGCCAAAATATAGGTCGGTAATTATATATCACAACCTATCTCCATAGACATTTCAATCACACACCACCATCATCATTTATACTCATATTTAGAAGTCAGCTAAGTAAGCCCAAAGGACTTACCTGTTATAACGCTCGACTCTTTGTAAACCACCCGTTCTGTAAACTGTAGCAACTCAGTTGCCTGCCAAAGGCGATAAGTGTATTAGCACACTCTCACGTAGATAGAAGTCTAAAACTTCTAAGATCGAATAAGGTATTAGGACATACTAGTTACAGTATTAGTTTAGGGTAAAATGACCATTTTACCCTTGGTTCCGATTTTCTCGAAAACCCTAAAATTCATGTCTAAACTCCTATTTGAGGTTCTAAATTTATTTTCTAACTCCTAAAATTTTATTTGGTTCCAAACTGACATTTTTCCTATGTTTCTATTTTCCGGAAGAATCGTAAAGGTTTAACTTCGGTTCTAAATATAAAATTCTTAACAGCTTATAATAATTCCGAATTAAATCTCTAGATCATCTATGAGGTTCTATCTAACTTTAGGAGGAAAAATTCCTCTAAACTTTTCGGCCAATAATTTTATAATAATTCACCAAGTTGACTACTTCACTTACAAATCCTATACTTAGCCAAAAACTTAAGTTTACCAAACTGCTCAACTACCTAACTTCGGGAGTTCATAACTTCTAATCCGACCGTTCATTTCTTCCCAAATTTTAATATGCTAAACTACATATATCCATCTACAACATATCCAAAATTCAACGGTGGATCTTTATCCAAACGTTCAATAATTGGCCGAAAAGATAGGCAGTTTATAACCTAAAAGCTGAAGGAATAAATTGGAATTTACAGCAGCCTCTTATGTCTATCATTTTATTTATAAACTCCAGCAGCTACCTATTACTATATTAACCATGCTCGAGGTCGACTACAGCAGTTCATCAATCTAACATTAAGAAATCGGTATACATACATAAGGTTATACAATAATTTCCTCCTTAAACTAATCAGAACCTATTTTAAATCCAAGTATAGGTTCTTACCGGGTTGCAGCGAGTAGATAGTTACGCTTGGGAGGGGTATGGGACTCGGACGAATCTGCACAAGGCTGTAGGACGTCACTACATCAGTATCTCAGCGGCTGGTCCGATCGAAGATGAATAGGCAAGGAGAATGAAGGAGAGGTTTACCGTAGGTGTATGCAGAAGGTCTCGCAAGGTCCTGTTTCGTATTAGGCGACTTGAGGCTGACTGTGGCGGCTATAATTCGATGTACTCAGTCTCTTTAGTTCAATAGATGGCTGCAATTCGAAGCACAGTAGTGTTGGTAGATGAACTACGAAGAGGATGATGGTGAAGACGGAAGAACAAGATTGCTGCACTTACCTCTTGACGCTGCTGGGTGTGTGCAGAAGGGTTACGTGTTTTCTGTTGAAATCCGTAGACAGAAGAGAAGAAAACAAACGGATGTGGTTGTGGGCAAGAAATGAAGGCGTGCTTCTGTAGATGAATCTGGACGCAAAGGAGAAGGAAGGTGAGCAGCGCATAAGGAAGGAGATCAGCAGAGGATATTCTAGCGTGGAATTAGGCAGTTACGGATCTCTTTCCTAATTAATACAACAGTTATGTAGAAGATCAAAGGAAGGGAGCGTTGCTGAGCTGGAGAAGGTAAGACGGCAACCCTTCTGGCTGGAATGGATGCTGGACTGGACTCGAGCTGGCAACGCTGGGCGCTGGGCTGGAAGAAGCAGCAGGCGGCTGCTGGGCTGCTGGCGCTGGACTGGGCTGCTGGCGCTGGGGAGCAGCCCGTGGCTGTTGTAGTTGGCTAGTAGGGCTGAATCTGCTGGGCTGAATTATAGAGTATAGATGGGCTAAACTAGGCTGCTTAATTTAGTGAGATTCTGGCTGGACGAGTTTCCGACACATAAATATACGGACTAGACGGATATGGGTTTTATTATAGATTAAGCTCGGTTAAGATTTCTATCATTTTATGCGGAAGTAGTTTGCATAAAATGATAAATTATTTAAAAGATTCTATCATTTTATGTGAAGGAATCTACATAAAATGATAAATCTTATGATAGTATGTCTAACTAAGTAGACGGATATGCCTAAACTGATTGAGATCGAGTTTATAACGGAAATATACGGAATAAAATTTCCGGATATTACAACGATCTTTTGAAGATTGGGCCGGGCCGATATTTTATCTTGCCCTATAAAAAGACGGACGAAGAGAGATTCCGTCCCCTCGCTTTAGACCTTCGCTGAAGTTAGTCTTGATCCTTTAGAACCTTTCTGCTGAGATTTCCGGATTGACGGAAGATCAAAGATTCGGAAGGTTATTCGCAAGAAGATTCCTCTTCTTGTTTAGGTTTGATTTAGAAGACAGATTGACACCCCGTTCTTCCCTCTTATCTACGATTGTGTTTGTTTGTTCTATTTCGAATCTTGTGACGATATTTGCTTTTGATTGTGACTTTGAGATTGGTTTGAAGTTTATTGAAAGTTTTCGGAAGTTTTCATCTTTCAATCTTTTAATTCTTGAATTTAATATCAACATGACGGTTATTGGCTAAAAACCCTTAACAATTCTAAGGTGAAGGGTTGATAGTTGTGGCTTAGATGATGATAGATCGATCATAAACAAATTAGACCCTGAGAGTTAGAGAAAATTGTCGACGAACCCTAAATCACGGTTTGTATTTGAGTTCCACGACCGTGGAACCTCAAGATCCACCCGTAATTTCCCTTAAGTTTACGAACATGCTTTTACTTCAATCCAAAGTTAAAGATTTGCTTTAACTTAGTTTAGGCTTGCCTTTTCTAGGTGGTAGTAAAGCCTCAACAACCTCTACCTCGATTGTGAGTGTCACAACCTTAATCGGTTAAGTTAGTCTTGATCCTTGGATTATAAGTTTGGGTATTTGGTATTAATTCTTGCCTTTAGAACCTTTCTATATTGAAGCCTCAACAACCTGTATAGAGAGTGTCTTGTAGGTGAGTTATATAAGGTTTTTGGAACTTCACCGTACGATTACCTTACATTAGCATACCTTTGCATATCTTAACTCTGTCTTTATATCAATAGTAAATCTTGAATCGATTGCCACAGCTGGATACTTGGATCTTTAGGATTGTTGTTTTCCCAATATTTGCAAAAACTCTCATATTTACTCGCTTGATAATTTGCAATTGAATTTGTTCCCACCCAAATTCCTGTGTTCGATACTCTGGAATTCTTGCTTAACTATATCGATCCGTACACTACGGGTTCGCTTGCTTGATTCTAGTTTTATAAATTTAAAGCTTATTTACACGCACGTTTAGGGGCGAACAAGTTTTGGCGCCGTTGCCGGAGATTTGGTTTCGGCCGAATTCGGTTGCCGGTTGTCAAGCTTGGGAGCTTGCTCTCGTTATTTGATATTACTTTGAGTGCATGCGCAGGTCTAGGAACACCGAAGATCTCTTACCTCTTGATCAAGAGCTAGAGAAAACTTTAAGGCAAAAGCGCAAGGAAAAGAAGATGGCTGAAGAACACGAACGCGATCTTCAGGCGGAGTTAGCGGAGAAAGAAGCTCAACTCCAATGGAATGAGAACATCCTCCGGGATGAAATGGATCGTCATCAATCTGAAGTTAACGATCTAAAAGATATGATGTTCCAAATGAGGATAGAGCTAAGCAACCTTAAGAATAAGGGAAGCAAGAAATCCTCAAGAAGGGCATCAAGGTCTAGAAGAAGAAGTCATTCATCCGCTGATGATAGTGACTCTTCCATGCCACTGCTAGAAGAAATTGATCCCACGATCAATGTGAATCCTTTTCATCCACGGAGAGCTGCTAATCGCCGCATTCCACCTAGGAATGCGAGGATCGAACGTGTAGATGATGAGCCAAGAACTCTTGGCCAAAGGATGGATCCAACACAACAACCACGCCGCTTGGGCGTGAACTTTGATGTTGAAGATGTACAAGGGTTTAGCTTCAACCCTCAAGTTATTACTCTTGTTCGCCAAAACCAATTTGGCGGGACAAGCGCTGAATCTCCACACCAACACTTGCAAAACTTTGAGTGTATGATGGAGACAATGAGACCGAAGAATGCTACTACCAACAACTATAAGCTCAAGCCTTTCTTCTTCTCCTTGAAGGGGAAAGCGTTATCTTGGTACCAAGCTCTTCCTAGTGGGAAACTAGACACGTGGGAAGACCTTTTCGCGGAGTTACTCACCAAATTCTTCCCGCCATCCAAAACGGCGGAACTTAGAGGTAAGATCAATGCATTTTCCATGAAATCTAACGAAAGTTTGTTTCAATCTTGGGAAAGGTTTCAGGATTTTCTCTTGGATTTCCCTCATCATGGCATATCCAAACTTGCCTTGCTGGAGATATACTATAAGGGGCTAGATGCGGGAACGCAATTCAACCTTCAATCCCTCTCATGTGGAACATTCATGGACATGAGAGAAGATGACGCTTGGGACTTCATTGAGAAGCAAGCAAGAGTCATAGAGAAGTATTCTCACCGGAAAGTGGAGGGAAATCGTGTGGAGCAAGGAGCAAAGCTCACACATGAAGCTCAAAATCAGATTTTCTCCCTCAACAATGAGATCAAAGAGTTGAAGGAGGCTATCAAGACCAACTTTCCAAAGCAACAAGGGAAGGATGTTGGTTATTTGGGCAACAACAATGGCGGTGATAACACAAACCGCAACAACAACAACAATAACCGGAACAATAACCGGAACAATTGGAATGACAACAACAACAACAACAACCAGAACAACAATTGGAATAACAATAGGGGTTCAAGTAACAACAATTGGCGCTCCAATCAACAAAATTCCGGTAAAACTTATCCTTCCAATTCTAATTCACTAACTCCACCTTTCTCTTCCTCTACTCCTTTGAGAAGCCAGGGGTAAACATCAAATGGAGGAAACACTTCGGGAAAGGAGAAGCCCGATCCCATGTTGGAAACGATTTTGGGAAAGCTTCAAGGGTTGGAGAACCGCATCATTAAGGTTGATGATCAAATTTCCAAGGTTGATAAAGCTCAAAAGGTTTTAGAAAACCAAATGTTCAGCCATGCGGAGGAAGTTCCTAGGAATCAAGGGAAGCTTCTAGGAAAGACGGAGGACAACCCTAAGGGAAGGGTTATGGCAATCACAACTAGGAGCGGAGTGACTACCACCGATCCGCAGCCTAAGTTTGTTGAAGTCTCCGTAGAAAAGGACAAGGAGAAAGAGAAGGGGAAGGAGAAGGAAGATGTCTACATTCCTCCTCCAGCTTACAAACCTCCCTTACCATTCCCTCAATCTAGAGCGAGAGCGCGTCTAGATAAACAATTCGGTAAGTTCATAGAACTCATGAGTAAGCTGCATATTAATATACCCTTCATTGATGTTATTGTAGGTATGCCAGCTTATGGCAAGTTCTTGAAGGAGCTCCTCTCTAACAAGAGGAAGCTAGAAGACTTCGGTGAGGTTAAGATGAGTTCGGATTCTTCGGATCTCATCAAGACCATGAAGGAGAAAATGCCCCCAAAGTTGAAGGATCCGGGGTCATTTTGCATTCCCATAGGAGTGGGAGATGTCACATACGATGCATTATGTGACTTAGAAGCAAGTGTGAGCATCATACTACTTGCGTTGTGTAGGAAGATCGGTTTAGGCGACCCTAAACCGGTGAAGATGACGTTGTACATGGCGGATCGATCCATCACTCACCCCGTCGGTATTGTAGAAGACGTCCCGGTCAAGCTAGGTAAATTCTTTGTTCCCATTGATTTTGTCGTGCTTGACATTCCTGCAGATAGTCCGGTCCCGATCATACTCGGAAGACCGTTTCTTGCAACTTCCAGCTGCATAGTCGATTGCAAGAATGGTAGACTCGCTTTTGATATAGGAGAAGAGAAAGTAGAGTTCGTTCTTTCCACTCTAATGAAGGAGCCAATCTTTGATGAGGATATATTCGATATCCAAGATGAAGAGGGGTTGTCTAGGGAGGAGGTAAGTGCGATTCTCTTTAACGATCCTTTACAAAAAGTCATTACTATGAGTCTAACAAATGTAGGGGAAGAAGAGGAGTGCAATGAGGCAATTGAAGCCTTAGAAGCACAAGAAGAGATGCATGAAGTGGAGTTCAAAAAACTCCACGATGAGGCAGAAAACGTGAGAATCCACGGCCACACACTATATTCCACGGCCGTGGATTTCACAACCAAAACCGTGTCCCACTCCAGAGAGTTATACGGTCGTGGAGAAGACATGACAACCGTATTTCCCTTCCACACCCTAAACCATGGCCGTGGAGGACATGGGGAACCCGTAATTCTGACCGTGGAAAGGAGTGATCGAGACACTTCTTCAACTTCTTCTGATTCTTCTCCCACACACTCAACACCCTTAGAAACTTCTAAGGAGACATCGGATGCTCCTCAAGGATCGTTAGAAGCTCCGAAAGCGATGGAACTAAAACCACTTCCTACTCATCTAAGGTACGCTTTTTTAGGACCTAATTCTACCTTTCCGGTTATCGTTAGTTCCGAACTAAGTATAGATGAACATAATCAGCTCATGATTGTCCTTAGGAAACATAGGAAAGCTTTAGGCTACACTATAGAGGACTTAGTAGGAATTAAACCCTCCCTATGCATGCATAAGATATTAATGGAGGAGGACTTTAGAACTTCAAGACAACCTCAAAGGCGGTTAAATCCGACCATGAAGGAGGTTGTCAAGAAGGAAATTCTTAAACTTCTTGACGCAGGTATCATCTACCCTATCTCCGATAGTAAGTGGGTGAGTCCGGTTCAAGTAGTTCCGAAGAAGGGAGGAATGACGGTCATCACCAACAAGAACAACGAACTCATTCCTACCCGAACCGTAACGGGATGGCGGATGTGCATAGATTACCGCAAGCTCAACAACGCAACGAGGAAGGATCACTTCCCATTGCCATTCATCGATCAAATGCTTGAAAGGTTAGCGCAACATTCGCATTTTTGTTATCTTGACGGTTATAGTGGCTTCTTTCAGATTCCGATACACCCGGATGATCAAGAGAAGACCACATTCACGTGCCCATGGGTACGTTTGCTTATAGGAGAATGCCGTTCGGGCTTTACAACGCTCCAACCACTTTTCAACGGTGCATGATGGCCATCTTCTCCGAATACATAGAGGAAATCATGGAGGTCTTCATGGACGACTTCTCCGTATACGGTTCCTCTTTTAACGATTGCCTTTCTAACCTTTCTCTTGTTTTGCAAAGGTGTGAAGACACTAACCTAGTTCTTAATTGGGAGAAGTGTCAATTTATGGTTAAGGAAGGAATCGTATTAGGTCACTTAATCTCTAGTAGAGGGATAGAGGTGGATAAAGCTAAGATAGAGACCATAGAGAAGCTTCCTCCCCCAACTTCGGTGAAAGGGATAAGAAGTTTCCTAGGACATGCTGGATTTTATAGACGTTTCATTAAGGACTTTTCTAAGATATCAAAACCGCTCACTAATCTATTGATGAAGGATGCAGTTTTTGAGTTTTCGCAGGAATGTTTGGATGCGTTTAACACAATTTGGCAAGCTCTAATTTCAGCACCTATTATCCAACCTCCGGATTGGACTCTTCCTTTTGAGGTTATGTGCGATGCTAGTGACGTAGCTATTGGAGCTGTTCTTGGACAACGAAAGGAAGGGCAAACCCATGCCATATACTATGCTAGCAAGGCGCTAGATGAAGCGCAGCTCAACTACGCCACTACCGAGAAAGAGTTTTTAGCCATTGTCTATGCTATTGACAAGTTTCGCTCTTATCTTGTAGGTGCAAAGGTGATCGTCTACACGGATCATGCTGCGATCCGGTACCTCCTTGCGAAGAAAGATGCGAAGCCTAGGCTAATTAGATGGATTCTTCTCCTACAAGAATTCGATCTTGAGATCCGCGACAAGAAAGGTTCAGAAAATTCTGTTGCGGATCATTTGAGTCGCCTAACACATCTAGAGGACGACCATTTACCCATCGATGACTCCTTCCCAGACGAACACCTACACCTTATTGAAGAGTGCATCGATGTGATCTCCAAAGGTAACGAACCATGGTTCGCTGATTTTGTTAACTATTTGGTTTGTCAGGAGATACCACCCGGACTATCCTACGCACAAAGGAAGAAGTTCTTTAAGGACGTCCGGAAATACTTTTGGAACGAGCCTCTCCTCTTTAAGAGAGGTCCGGATGGCATCATTCGGCGATGTGTGCCGGAAGATGAGATACAAAGTGTCATCCGCCATTGTCACTCACTACCTTGTGGGGGACACGCTAGTTCGAACAAAACTAGCGCAAAGGTATTGCAATCTGGATTCTTTTGGCCTACTTTGTTTAGAGATGTGCAATCCTTTGTTTCTTGCTGCGATGCTTGTCAAAGAACAGGAAATATCTCTAGGAGGAATGAGATGCCCCTCAACAACATCCAAGAGGTGGAGATTTTCGACGTTTGGGGAGTTGATTTCATGGGACCATTCCCATCCTCTTGTGGAAACCTGTTGAAGAGTAAATTTTCATAAATTATAAAAATGAACTCTTAGTAAACTTTAGCATGAAGCTAGAATTTGAAAATTGGGATTATAAATATCCTCATAATATGTCCGATGTTAAATTAATCTTTCCAACAAATACAAATTCATTTGAAATTATTTCAAGTCTAAAAGCTAATTATACAAATTAGCTCATGATTTATTTAAATCATTTTTTTAAGTCTAAAGGTTAATTATATTTAGCTAGTGATGGACTTAATTTAACCAAAATTAAAAAATATGGAAAGTGTTGTTGGAGGTTGAATGCAACGCCCACTTTGCAAGAAGTTTAAAAGTAGTTTACTATATTCTTCTTTATTAAAAAGAAAAAACAAAATTAAAGGAGATAATGGGCTTAGTGGTGGGTAGTTTCCAAGTTAAACCACTTTCATGTCTCATATATATCCATCTGGTGGGCGAAGTAGACGGGCTCTTACAAAAGAAACCTGCAAAAAAGCCAAAACAAAATGCAGTAAGCAACAAAATAAAAAGCCACCCATACTCTACCTGAAGAAAGATAGAAAGTTGCAGGAAACAGAGTGCAAAGCAAATTAAGGAAAAGAAGATGGTAGAAGAAGGCCAAGAAAAAAAAGAGACCGATCAATTCAACTACACAAATAAAGCAACAAGCAGTAGATGGTCAAAATACTGGAAAGAATGAGCAAATCAAATGGAGGGCACATCGATCGAATCACGGGTAGCATCGTATATGTCCCGATGCTCATGGCTTCTTCTCCAAATCCTTCCAAGGACCATAAAAAAACGTAGCGTTGTTCGAAAAGCAGTTGCTTTCGTCATGTAGCCGGTTCGAAAGTAATAACTTTCGCTTGTTACATAAAACTCGTCGTTGATACGAAAGTGACGACCTTCACCGCTATATTGAAATTGTAAATCAAACGATTTGCTGCTCCACCAAAATCTAATTGTTTTGGAGAAACTCACATGTATTCTAGTTGTGTAAATTACGAATCGGTTTGGTCGACTCACAAAAGAGAAATTAAGACTCGTTGTCGGATCGAAAGTAATCACTTTCGCCGGCTACATCGAAACCGTAGTCGGTAGACTGTTGCGTTTCACCGCTGTATACGAGATCATGAATAGAACTTATGAGAAAGGGATTTAAGATTGGAATATAGGTAAAGTTGAAGAAGGGGAACGATAAAAACAAAATTGAAAAGCCCAAACTCACGGGAAATGTTAGTAGCTTGATTGTTTTCTTTAGTTCTTGCCTCCAAAGTCCCCAGTCGAGCTATAATCGAATTGCGCGTTTCTCTTGATGTTCATCCTCTAAGACTTTGTGTCC
The DNA here is from genome assembly GCA_033239125.1 of Fagopyrum homotropicum. Taxonomy (NCBI): domain Eukaryota; kingdom Viridiplantae; phylum Streptophyta; class Magnoliopsida; order Caryophyllales; family Polygonaceae; genus Fagopyrum; species Fagopyrum homotropicum. Next base: position 144,792,354 of record BSWB01000004.1, read on the forward strand.
ATCCCTTGAACCCTTCAGTCGGACTAATTTTCGAATCTTCTTTGACCATGGCTCTCATCATGCTGCTTTCGATGCCATCGGAGCCGAGAGCGGGTCTTCACTCTGTCGATCTCCATTGTGCGCTTTCATGTATCTTCTTCTGTAAAGTATCATATAAGAAAGCATCACAGAGAGAATGAGAACAAAGTAATAAAGGAAGAAAGCATAAAAAAAGAAGAAAAGATAAAGTAAAGTAAAAAATAAAAAAATAAAAAAAAAAAGAAGGAAAACAAAAGTGAAATGTATATATAGATGTCTATACATGTACAGACCTTCACGTACAAATAATTATGGCAATATAAAAAATAATAATAAAAATAGAAGAAAGTGGTGTTGTAGGCTGCGACTACAACCTGCAAAGCTATTGTTCATCATTTTCAATTACAATTTGGTTTTATTATTAAAATAGACCCTTAAAAATAGAGTTTTATAAAAGTGATCCATTAAGAGTTAAGACAAACTCTTATAAATATGGTCATAAATTTATGGTTAAAAATCATAACCTTACATCTTTCAGGTAGAACTACGTAAAGACTTGACGCCATTTTAAAAGGCTACGTAGGTAATTCGATATTAAGTTTAAATTATATCGGGTACAGTCGCAAATCAAATTCAAATACTATTTTCACAAACGAACTACGGGTGATTTGATCTCTTTTATAAGAGTACGTAGGAAACTCGACTAATAAATTGTCTAGTTCAACCGCAAAAATTAAATTAACTTTTATGTAAATGTAAAAGTCAGAAAAAGAACTACGTATGATTTGATTCCGTTTATTTTTACGGATACGTAGGAAATTTGATACAAAACAAATACGTATTAAATTCAATTACAAAATATACTTTTGACTTTATATTAAACGAAAGTCATAAAATTAAATTGTTAACATATCCCTTTAAGAACTACGTACGACTTGATTCCTAATAAAGGATACGTAGGAAATTTGGTAAATTAAGAACCGAATTCAGTCATAAATTTAAAATATAATAAAATAAATAAAATATCACTTCTTCTTGATCATGCGCGTGATAGCGGGATGAATTAAGCAACCCTTCCTAGAAGGTGGGTTTAATTTAATCTTATGATGCATGGTCGAGATATAAATGTCATGCAAATGATAGTTGGATCATCGTCTAGGCAACCCTTCCTAGAAGGTGGGTCGGGACTTTGATACTCTGATGCATGAAAACACCGCACGGAACTACGTAAGGCTTGATCCTCTTTAACGAGGTACGTAGGCAACCCATCCAAAAACGGGTACAACCCAAATCACCAAAACAAACCAAATATCGGTATTTACATAACTTAGAATCAAAAGGTCAAAAAGAGAAGGTCGAACTCAAATAAAAAAATAAATAAATAAAATGTGTTTTGTAATTTGTATTCGAATAAAACATAAAAAAGCGTTTTGTAAATTTGTGTACATTTTTACTCAACAAAACCAATACATACTATTGGCGGTAGATTACGTTTCTAGATGGGTGGAAGCAATTGTCTCTCCCACCAATGATGTCATGGTGGTGGTTAAGTTCTTTAACAAGACCATCTTCCCGCGATTTGGGACGCCAAGGACTATCATTAGTGATGGAGGTTCTCACTTCATTGCCCGGCGCTTTGAAGCTCTTCTAGCTAAGTATGGGGTTACTCACAAGGTCGCTACCCCTTATCATCCACAAACAAGTGGACAAGTTGAGATCTCAAATAGGGAGATCAAAGGAATCTTAGAGAAGACGGTTTCAAGGACTAGGAAGGATTGGTCCTTGAAGCTTGACGATGCATTGTGGGCGTACCGGACTGCGTACAAGACTCCCATAGGAACCACACCATACAACCTTGTGTATGAGAAGTCTTGTCACTTGCCGGTAGAGTTGGAGCACAAAGCGTTTTGGGCTATCAAGTGGTTAAATTTCAGCATGAAGGAAGCGGGAGAGAAGCGTCTCCTAGACCTTAACGAGCTGGACGAACTCTGCTTGAACGCTTATGAAAACGCTAAGATCTATAAGGAGAGAGCAAAGCGTTGGCACGATAAGCATATCATTCCAAAGGACTTCAAAGAAGGAGATCAAGTTCTCCTCTTCAATTCAAGGCTTCGTCTCTTTCCAGGTAAGCTTAAATCTCGTTGGACCGGAGCTTTTCTAATTAAGCGTATTTTCCGCCATGGTGCAGTTGAAGTATGGGGTGAAACGGGCGGAAGCTTTAAGGTGAACGGCTAACGACTCAAGAAGTATACGCCGGAACTCCAAACCGAAGAGTTTGCGCCTACTGCACTCGAATAAGTGCGAGATTGGTCTAGCTACGGACCTTAAATAAAGCGCTTCTTGGGAGGCAACCCAAGGTATTGCATTTTTCTTTTTGCTTTCGATTCATAGTTTAGCTTAGTTTAGACGTTTTTTTCGCTTTGTTTTTGCCTTCGATTCCTTCCAGTATGTTCGTGTTTTTGGATGTAGGAACGATGGAAAAGGAAAAGGGAAGGATAATGTTGAAGAAAAATGACGAAATTTGAACTTTGGAGCTTTACAAAGAGTTCCACGGCCTAAACCACGGTCGTGACAACTACAGTGACCGTAATTTCCAAAAGCCTTTGAAAAATCACCAAAACCACGGTTCCGTACAATTCCACGGCCGTGGAACACCCCGACGGACCGTGATTTTCAAAATTTTGCCTGTGACTATATAAACCACGCTCTTCACAAAAACCACCCACAAAACCCCCCTTCCACGACCTAAACGCCGAATCCACGCCCCTTCCTCCAATTCTTCGGTCGTTAATCGTTTTTAACGATTCTTCTTCCCAATTCGAAGCAAATTCGACCACCAACAAGATCCAAGCGACGAATCGAGCGGAAATTCATCAAGGAACGCACAATTCGGATTTTTAAATCCGAAAAATAAGTTTTTCCACTCTTCTTGATCTTTGTCGATTTGGTTCGTTTTTGTTAGAGATTTTAGGAAGAACTGATTGAAATTGGAAGAAACTAGACTAAGGCTGATTGATTGTTGAGATTGAGTGTTGAATTCTGAGATTTGCGAGAAACTGAGACAAACCACGGTTCCTGGAAGAACCACGGCCGTGGAATTGCTAGAACAACCCGTAATTCTTGATAGTAATGGACTTTGTGAGGAGAGTTTCGGGAAGAATTAAGGAGAAAAAAAATGATCAGAACAAGAAGAGGAAGGGTAATCCCTCTTCTTCCTCATCCTCTAGGGCACCACCACCCTCTTCCCCTTCACCTCCATCTTCACCCTCTTCACCCTCACCTCCTAGCCCTAGAATACCGACTATACATGAGGATCACCTCGATGCACTCGAGAGGATCCATGAGAGGGCTGTGATTGATCCTAGGTACCTATTGTTGGAGGATCTAGCTCCTCTCAACATTATAGATGACCTTACTTTGCTCTTGGATAGAGCCGGACTTGTTGTCTTCTCGGCTATCCGAGAAGACGCCTACGAGGAGATTACGAGGGAGGTAGTGACGTCCTTTCAGCATAGCCATGTAGATAGGACCGTTTCTTTCCGTCTTATGGAAAGAAACTATGACTTTTCCATCCGTGAGTTCGGGACTTTCTTCGGGTTTCATGAGACCTTTAACGGTCGATTTCCTAGTGGCGTTTACGCCAAGGACTTTTGGGAGGAGGTAGCGATGATTTACGCCAACGAGGACCGTTGGCAACCTGCTGACACCAAGGCTAGGTTGATGTACCACCTAGCCTTGAAGATTGCTCATTGCGTTCTTTCGGAGTGTCTCTTTCCTAGGATGGAGACGCCCCAAAAGATCAAGACGGATGAGCTCTTTTTGCTATACTCCATGCTGTACGGGCGCCGAGCTGACTGTGCCACCCTCTTGGCTGCTACTATGAGCAAGCTCAAGAACAAGAGGAAGGGCAACATTGGATATGGTGGGATAGTTACCCACCTTGCTAGGAGCTTGGGTGTTGATTTCTCTACGTGCACCCGCATACCAGCTGTACCTCTAGGACTTCATGCCTTCATGACTAGAGGCCTCATCTTCCCCACACATAGAGGTCCGCCTTATGCGGCCATGCCTTGGGAGAGCAGGACGGGTAGGGTTATAGAGTGGCTACCGGAGTACTCCATTATGGCGGGACGCCATAATTGGAAGGAGACATTCGCTGCTATGTATGCGAACAGGATTGCAGCTCCCCCATATGTCCCACCACCAGTTGTTGAGGAGGAGGATATGAGAGATCAGTTTGAGGGTGGAAGAGGAGCCGAGCAGGAGTTTGGCACGTTTTCGGATCAGCCGGATGCGGCCCCCGATGCGCCTAGACATTCTCCACGTCCAGCTAGAGCTTCAGGCTCGGCTTCTCGCCGCGCTAGCGTGAGTGAGAGACCTACGTGGATGACTACGCCTCCTGCATGGTATGGAGTTCCACCTCCTTGGTCCACAGAGCAGTCAGCAGCACCAGCACCAGCACCGTCCGACGCTCCAGCATGGTACAGCCAGGCTCCGGGATGGTATGAGCAGATGCCGGATTGGGCTACTGGTCTTTCGGAGAGAGTAGGAGCATTGGAGATCCGAGCCGATGCTAGAGATGGACGCTTGGATGACCTCGATCACATGATGAGAGACGTCTACCGCCAGCAGTTTGGGTGGTTTTATGATCCTAGCTTCTCTCCATTCCCGCCTCCACCAGCGCCGTAGTGATTGATTGCATGACCGTTCGCTTTAGCCATTCCACCGCCACTTTGTGAGTTTCTTTTTCTTTTCTTTCTTTTCTTTCTTTCTTTTGAACATTAGGGACAATGTTCGTCCTAAGTATGGGGTGGGATGTACTAAAAGTTTGTAATAACTCTTACTCACTATGTTTGCTTCTATTCGAGACTATCATTGCATGTTCATTATATTGTTGCACATTTCATTATTGCATTGCATGAAAAAGAACTTGAAAAACCCATAAAAATTGAAAAATTTTGAAAATTTTGTGCTTCTAATGAATTGAGATGATTTCTATGATAATCGCTACTTGTGAATTGAGTTTGATGACAATTGCATGCTTAAACGATTAGTGAATTGAAAAGAAATTGAATGAGTTGATTATACCTCTTTTGCAAGTTTCATAATGTGATGAATATTACCTAAATCATGTTGAGAAATTGAAGTTGAAATCACACTATAAGTTCTTATACTTCTTGTTGAGATGATTAAGGCAATTCGATATTTTCTTTCTTCTTTCTTTGATCATTTAGCTCCTCATTGAAATATTGACCTCCTTTACCTATCCGGGAATTTGGAGAAGTGAATGAAAAAGGCATGTTTGATGTGGGAGGGCCATGAGAGCAATTATTTGAAATCAAAAGAGTAGAAAGAAATTGTAGGTTTGGGGAAGTCAATCATGACGATGAGTAACTCGGCACCATTCACATAGCCGGGTGTTTGTGTCTTGCCAAAGTCGGATTGAGCGATATTCCTAGCGGATTATGGTATGTGCGCTAAGGGTTTGAGGCATCTCATGAAAATTGAGAAACGCCAATCTCCTAGGCTTCGGTTTTTGTGCACCTCTATCCATAACTCCAAAAGTAAAGTCGAAAAATGAAAGGAAGAGGGCGAAGCTCTAAGTTGAAAGTGTGCGGAAACCGCAAGAGAAGAAGAGGTGAGTAGTTGTCTAATTTCCCGGATTCATGCACCACATTCCCTAAAAGTTTCCATCCCTTCCACATTCTAGACCTTTTCTTTGAAAGTCCTTAAGATCAAAGAAATGTTATATGACTTGGTGATCTAAATTGAAGTTTCTTATGATTGATTTTGATAATGTTTAAGGGTTATGATGTTTGTTTAGAAGTTTGATTGATTCATGAGGTTTCTTTGCTTTTTACTCCTTAATTAAGTATATGAAAGTCTTATAAACGATTGAAGCAAGGTTTGAGAATGATCTATTCTTTAGAAGGCACATTCATCCAAAAGAAGTATTGCTTTGAGGAGGTACACATATTTCATCCTAACTCTTGTTTTAAAAGCTTTTGAAAGACCTTGCTTAGGGACAAGCAAGTTGCAAGTATGGGGTTATTTGTTAGCATGAAATATTGTGATATTCTAGGCACGTTTTTTAAGTGTATTTGATTCATATTGATAGTTTTTGATTGAGCATTGTTGCATTTGTGAGCTAGTTTGCCTATATTGTCGATATGGATGTCTACACTAGCTTTATGTTGATTATAGGTGATTGAGAGCCATTTCCGAACGGAATCGAGCAAAGATGAGTTGATTGAGTATGTCCATGGATTGAGGGCATTCTTAGGAGCAAAATGGATGTCAACTTCAGGAATGCACGAGGCTAGGGAAGAATCACGTTCTTGCCCTAAACCACGCTCTAAAATACGGCCGTACTACATTCCATGTTCAGTTCCACGGCCGTGGAACCCTGCAGGAGAAGCGTGGTTCATTCCAAAAGCTTTTACGGTCGTGGAATCCATGGTTCAAACCGTGTTGATTTCCACACTCTAAATTACGGTCGTGGAACCTTCCACGACCGTGATCTTGGCGATCTTTTTTCGCCACATTTTGAAGCCACGATCTTTTGAAGATTGGGCCGGGCCGATATTTTATCTTGCCCTATAAAAAGACGGACGAAGAGAGATTCCGTCACCTCGCTTTAGACCTTGGCTTACACCTTCGCTTACGCATAGACTCATCCTACGTTTACGCTTGAGATTTGCCCTAATCTCGCACTTTTGGTGGAGATTGCTGCTGAGATTTCCGGATTGACGGAAGATCAAAGATTCGGAAGGTTATTCGCAAGAAGATTCCTCTTCTTGTTTAGGTTTGATTTAGAAGACGGATTGACACCCCGTTCTTCCCTCTTATCTACGATTGTGTTTGTTTGTTCTATTTCGAATCTTGTGACAATATTTGCTTTTGATTGTGACTTTGAGATTGGTTTGAAGTTTATTGAAAGTTTTCGGAAGTTTTCATCTTTCAATCTTTTAATTCTTGAATTTAATATCAACATGACGGTTATTGACTAAAAACCCTTAACAATTCTAAGGTGAAGGGTTGATAGTTGTGGCTTAGATGATGATAGATCGATCATAAACAAATTAGACCTTGAGAGTTAGAGAAAATTGTCGACGAACCCTAAATCACGGTTTGTTCTTGAGTTCCACGACCGTGGAACCTCAAGATCCACCCGTAATTTCCCTTAAGTTTACGAACATGGTTTTACTTCAATCCAAAGTTAAAGATTTGCTTTAACTTAGTTTAGGCTTGCCTTTTCTAGGTGGTAGTAAAGCCTCAACAACCTCTACCTCGATTGTGAGTGTCACAACCTTAATCGGTTAAGTTAGTCTTGATCCTTGGATTATAAGTTTGGGTATTTGGTATTAATTCTTGCCTTTAGAACCTTTCTATATTGAAGCCTCAACAACCTGTATAGAGAGTGTCTTGTAGGTGAGTTATATAAGGTTTTTGGAACTTCACCGTACGATTACCTTACATTAGCATACCTTTGCATATCTTAACTCTGTCTTTATATCAATAGTAAATCTTGAATCGATTGCCACAGCTGGATACTTGGATCTTTAGGATTGTTGTTTTCCTAATATTTGCAAAAACTCTCATATTTACTCGCTTGATAATCTGCAACTGAATTTGTTCCCACCCAAATCCCTATGTTCGATACTCTGGAATTCTTGCTTAACTATATCGATCCGTACACTGCGGGTTCGCTTGCTTGATTCTAGTTTTATAAATTTAAAGCTTATTTGCACGCACGTTTAGGGGCGAACAATAAGCATCAATTTGGGCTTCCAACGCCAACATTATGACCTTAACGGCCACCCTACGACCGTCTGACCGTACCATCTAGTCATTTGATTAGTTTTGATCTAATCTCGAATTTTTAACTTTGAAGCTAATGTAACACCCCAAGTTTTACAACTCGAGGAGTTACTGGTGAGGACCGCACAGTACCTTAGTTTGACAACAACTTAACAAGATCTTACAACAAGGCACAGATAAGGAAAACCAGAAATCATGAAATAATTCTTAACAATGTATGGATGTGACCAGAACAACTAACAGCCGGAAAACGTAATGTAACAAAGTACAGAAATAACGAAAGGAAACAAAGTCCAACTGAAAAACCCACAAATGGAGAAACTGTAAAACGTCCTAAAGTACGACACCCCGGCTGACCACTACCGTCCAGATCACTCGGCATCTGCTCTAACCTGTGGCAAATCTACACAACATATCAACAGTTAGCTAACTGTCCAAATATAAGTAGAATGACAACAGCACAAACACAAGCAGAAATAAAAATAAACAAACATCATGCTGGCACTCATCCGTTTATTATCTATTAATTAAGTGATTCACATTATTCCATTTAAGTTGTGGCACGAGAGCTATTAACAGCTCTCGCCTCCGTTCCTTATCCAACTGGGTGTAGGTCTAGCTGACCTCCGCCGGTAGCATCACTACAAACCGAGTATGGACTAGTCCCTAAAGAAACCCCCAGCGCTCGCAAGCTAACTGAGCAGAATGCCACCGCCCGTTACTCTTAGGCCAAGTATAGGTCGGTAAATATATATCACAACCTATCTCTCTAAACATTTCAATCACACACCACTATCATCATTCATGCTCATATTTAGAAGTCAGCTAAGTAAGCCCAAAGGACTTACCTGATATAAAGCTCGACTCTTTGTAAACCACTCGCTCTGTAAACTGTAGCAACTCAGTTGCTTGCCAAAGGCGATAAGTGCATTAGCACACTCTCACCTAGTTAGAAGTCTAAGACTTCTAAGATCGAATAATGTATTAAAACATAACTAGTTACAGTATTAATTTAGGGTAAAATGACCATTTTACCCTTGGTCCCGAAATTCCCGAAAATTCTAAATTCATGTCTAAACTCCTATTTGGGATTCTAAATTCATATTCTAACTCCTAAAGTTCCGTTTGGTTCCAAACTGACATTTTTCCTATGTTTCTATTTTCCGGAAGATCGTAAAGGTCTAACTTCGGTTCCAAATATAAAATTCGTAACAGCTTATAATAACTCTGAATAAATTCTCTAGGTCATCTATGATGTTCCATCTACCCCTAGGAGCAAGAATTCCTCAAAACTGTTCAGCCATTATTCTTATAAAAATTCACAAAGTTGGCTATTTCACTCACAATTCTTATACTTAGCCAAATCTTAAGTTTACTAAAAACTGCTCAACTACCTAACTTCGGAAGCTTATAACTTCTAATCCGACCGTTCATTTCTTCCCAAATTTTAATAGAGTAAACTACATACATCCCTCTGTCATCTATCAAAATTTCAACGGTGGATCTTCATCCAAACGCTCAAACATTGGTCGGCAAGGTGGAAGTTTCTAACTTAAAAGCTGAGGGAAAAATGAATTTACAGCAGCCCCTTATCTATTGTTCATAATTACAGCAGCTCACCTTCTTATGGTCTCTAGCTCGACTTTCCTTAACACATTGATCTATACTTCCTAATACATACATTCTAGGTTCTAAACTTATGAAGATAAAAATTCTATATACATACGTTGCATCTAGGAAAAAAAATAGGAGCAGGAGGTAGTGGTTCTCTTACCGGATTGGTGTGTGTCTTATCTCGTTTTATCAATGATCCAAGGGCAAAACTGCAGTCTATTTCACTACTGCATCGATGGAAAACAGTCCAGTACAAGCAGGGGTGTAAGATGCAAAATTTAACTAAGGAAGTGACGGAAGGGATGGAGAGGTATCTAGATCTTTACCCGGCTATACCACACACGTTTGGACGCAGTTTGATTCAGAAGAGGCAACGTCGTCCGCTACCTAGGCTGGCTGCGCTTTACAGTGTTTTCTCTGGGGTTAATTTCGCTCCAGTTGCTGTGACGAGAGGGCTCCCTTCGCTTGGCTTCTCTGGACCTTTGTATGCAGAAGGTTGGCGTTCTTTGTGCAGTGAAATTCACGCCTGTTGATAGAGTCTCGGAATGGAGGGAGATGGTGCTGAACGTCTGTCTACGAGTGAAGGAATGAAAGGTAGGTGTTTGTGTGAATCTGGACAGAATTAGCGTGTGATTATCTGTTGAACAGAAGGTGAGTTCCCTTCCTAATTAAACGGCTGTTACGTAGGAATTTATGGCCAATTAATTGCTGTAGATTACTCTTCCAGCTGGCTTAACTTGTCGTTGGGTATGCAGAAGGTAAAGAGCTGCTCTTCCTGGGCTGGAGTAGGCGTGGGCTGGAGCTGGCAACGTTGGAGGCTCGGCACTGGGCTGGAGAGAGCAGCAGATGCGCTGAGCAATGGGCTGGAGCTGGCAACGTTGGAGGCTCAGCACTGGGCTGGAGGAGGCAGTAGGCGCTACTGGGCTGTAGCAGCTGGGCTGCAGAGGCTGAAGTTGGCAAGCTGAAAGGAGATTACGGATTGGGCTGTACCAGGCAAGCAGTGGCCGGCTGGGGCTGGGCTAGCAGGCCTGGATCCGTTGGCTGAAATATAGAGCCATAGATGGGCTGAAACTGGCTGCGGATAAGCTCCTTAAACTAGCGAGTTTCCGGATTGGACAAGATCCCGACCCATGAATATACGGACTAGACGGATACGGAGTTTGTTATAGTTTAGGATCGGTTAAAAATTCTATCATTTTATGCGGAAGTAAACTACATAAAATGATAACTTACTTAAAAGATTCTATCATTTTATGTGAAGGTATCTACATAAAATGATAAATCCTATAATAATATATCTAACTAAGTAGACGGATATGCATCAACTGATCGAGATCGGGTTTATAACAGAATTAGACGGAATAAAAATTCCGGATATTACATCAGTACCCTCTTAAAATAAGTTTCGTCCCGAAACTTAGAATAAGGTACCTACCCCATACATTTCCCTTCGAGAGTTATATTCTAGCATGCAACTACTCACGTCATCAAGCACATAAACATAAACAATCATTTAAACATATAATCTCAGAAGTCATATAAGGTATCGTCTCAGTACTAACCCGTCGGTACTGAGGTAACGGCTAACTCCGCAAAGAACTCAGGGTAATTATGTCTAATACTCTCCTCTGTCTCCCAGGTAGCCTCATCAACTCCTCGTCTAGACCACTGAATCCTCAGCATCGGTATCTCCTTAGAACACAGGCGCCTAATACTACGATCTAGGACGGCTACTGGGTACTCCACAAAAGTGTGGTCTGGCTCGACTATCAGGTCCTCATGACTGATGACGTGTCTAGGATCCTGTATGTACTCTCTCAGCTGAGATACATGAAAAACTGGGTGTACTCCCTCTAATCTCGATGGCAGTGCTAGTCGGTAGGCAACCTCTCCGACTCTCTCTACGATCTCAAATGGACCGACATATCGGGGACTCAGCTTCCCTTTAATGCCGAAACGTCTAACTCCTCTCGTAGGTGACACTCTCAACCACACCTGTGCACCTACTCTAAACTCCAAAGGTCGACGCCTTTTGTCGGCGTAGGACTTCTGACGACTCTGAGCTGCTAACATCCTCTCCCGGACTAAGGCAATCCGGGCGATGTCATCCTGTATCTGGTCTGGTACTACCCCTTCAGCCTTGCTAGGCTCATCCCAACACAACGGCGTACGACATCTCCGCCCATACAAGGCCTCGTAAGGTGCCATCCCAATAGATGCATGCCAGCTGTTATTATATGAAAACTCTACCAGTGGGAGATGATCTGGCCATACCTGTCCCCAATCTAGCACACATGCCCGCAACATATCCTCTAAGGTCTGAATGGTCCTCTCAGATTGACCGTCTGTCTGTGGATGGTAGACAGTGGTAAAGTGGAGACTCGTCCCCAGAGCAGTATGTACCTGCTGCCAAAACCTCGAGGTAAAACGTCCATCCCTGTTGGAGACAATAGTCCTCGGTACTCCATGGAGTCTCACAATGTGTCTGGTGAACTCCTCTGCTAGACGACTTACCGGCCACGTTTCCTTGATCGGAATGAAACGTGCGGTCTTCGTCAGCCGGTCTACCACTACCCAAATGACATCAAAACCTCTGTTGAGTCTCAATCCGGTAACAAAATCCATAGAAATATCTTCCCACTTCCAATGTGGTACTGGAAGTGGGTGGAGCTCTCCTCCGGATCTACGATGCTCAATCTTGACCTGCTGATAGGTCGCACACTGGGCTACATATCGGGCCACATCAGGCTTCAAACCACCCCACCAGAAGGAACGTCTCACGTCCTTATACATCTTACTCGCTCCTGGATGTACGGAGTAAGGGGTAGCATGAGCCTCACCTAGTATCCTCTATCTCAGCTCACTGTCTGATGGCACACAGATACGGTCCTGCCGTCTCATCACTCCATCGGCACCGATAGTGAACTGAGGTGCCTCATCTCGTGACATCCGGTCTCGGATCCGGGTCAACGTCGGACAGGTCTCCTGCTTCTGTCGGATCTCACCCAACAGGTCAGGAAGTAACTCTAAGGTGGCTAACTGATGAGCTGTATCGGGGAACTAGATCTCTACCTCCAACCAAGCTAAGTCTCTCTGTAACTGTGGCTGTACTGTCAACCGAGCTATCGCCTTCTCCCGAGGCGTCTTCCGACTCAAAGCGTCAGCAACTACATTCGCCTTTCCGGGGTGGTAGAGAATCTCAAGGTCAAAATCCTTGATCAACTCTAGCCACCGCCTCTGACGGTTATTCAACTCCCGCTGAGTGAATATGTACTTCAGACTCTTATGGTCTGTGAAGATCTGACAGGTCGCTCCATAGAGATAATGACGCCAGATCTTAAGAGCATGTACTACCGCAGCTAACTCCAGGTCATGGGTGGGGTAGTTCTCCTCATACGTCTTAAGCTGTCGAGACGCATATGCTATGACCTTACCCCTCTGCATCAAGACACACCCCAAGTCTAGCTTGGATGCGTCACTGTACACTACAAAGTCCTCTGTACCCTCAGGCTGTGCTAAGATCGGAGCAGACGTCAATCTCCTCTTCAGCTCCTCAAAACTCTACTGACACGGCTCAGACCAGACGAACCGAGTAGTCTTCCTTAGGAGAGAAGTAAGTGGTCGGGCGATCAGGGAAAACCCTTCCACAAACCTACGGTAATAACCTGCCAATCCAAGGAAGCTGCGAACCTCCTTAACATTCTTCGGAGGTTGCCAAGAGGACACTGACTCAATCTTCGCCGGGTCGACCTTAATCCCCTCAGCAGTCACTACATGGCCTAGAAAAGCCACCTCTGTCATCCAGAATTCACACTTGGATAGCTTAGCATATAGCTGGCTATCCTGTAGAATCTGTAACACTGTCCTCAAGTGTCCGGCATGCTCCTCTCGACTTCTAGAGTAAACTAGAATGTCGTCAATGAAGACCACTACAAACTGGTCTAAGAAGTCGATGAAAATCCCATTCATCAACTCCATAAATACTGCTGGCGCATTAGTGAGCCCGAACGGCATCACTACAAACTCATAGTGGCCATACCTAGTCCGGAATGCCGTCTTAGGTATGTCCTGGTCTCTCACTCTCAGCTGGTGATACCCCGACCTCAAATCTACCCTCGAGAACACTGACGCTCCATGTAGCTGGTCCAGCAGATTCATCTATGCGAGGCAGTGGATACTTATTCTTGATGGTGACCTTGTTTAACTCCCGGTAGTCGATACATAGTCTCATCGATCCATCCTTCTTCCTCACAAATAACACTGGTGCGCCCCAGGGAGAAACACTAGGGCGTATGAAGCCCTTCTCTGCTAACTCCCCTAACTGCTTCTTCAGCTCAAGCAGCTCTATCGGGGCCATGCGGTACGGGGCCTTCGAGATCGGTCTCGTGCCCGACTCTAACTCGATGCTAAAGTCCACACTCCTTTGTGGAGGTAGCCCTGGTAAGTCGTCACTGAATACCTCTGCAAACTCGCATGCTACTGGTATCTCCTCTACTGTCAGGCTCTTGCGCTCCTTCATGGCATAACACCAGAAGGCCTCGCAACCCTGTGCTATCAGTCTGGCTGCTCTCACTGCACTGATAACTGTGCCGGACTTTCCGAGGTCCCAACCTCGGAATATCACTCTGTGACCCTCCTCGGTGGCGACAATCACAATTCTCCTACCAATATCTAAGACTGCTCCGTGTCTAGTCATCCAATCCATCCCCAATATCACGTCTTCATGTGCTAAGGGCATGACTAGAAAATTTACCAACCAAATCCGGCCTCCCAGGTGAATAGGGCAGTCATAAATCTCTCGGGATCCTCTAACCTTACCCCCATCTGGTAACCCAACCACAAAAGGTACACCTTCTACTGTAGCTAAGGACAACCTATCTACACATGCATCGGATATAAAGGAGTGCGTAGCACCCGTATCAAATAAAACTCGCACAGGTAAGTCATGGATCCAAATAGTACCTATGGTCGCAGGTGCTGCAGGCTGCTCAGTGTTCCTCAGCTTGAACACTCTCGATGGTCCTCCTCTGGTGTCAGTGGTACTACTACGTCCTTTGCCACGACCTGATCCCTGTGCCGTACTGTATGAAGCAGGATGCCCTGGGGCCCGGTACTGTTGCTGCTGCTGACTCGGTGCTCGGTATTGAGGAGGTCTCTGTACACTCTTCTCAGCGCCTGCAGGAGAAGATCCCTACTGGGAAGGGGCCCTACCCTGACGGCAGAAGGTGGCTCTGTGACCCGGCTTCCCACAAGTGAAGCAAGTGATAGGTGGTCTCTGGCAATCTGTCTTAATGTGATCGCGGCTACCACAGTTAAAACACTGCCGATCTCTACTGGGAGTCTGGACTGTAGAGTGGTAGCTGGACCTCCCCTGAGTCTGTCCTCGACCATAACCTGCTACTGTTGCACTGCTACCAGCATGTCCTGTCCTCTGCCGCTTATCCGGCCCACTAGACTGAGCTGCTTTCCTAGAAGCTGGCCTATCTCTCTCATAAGCAGAGGCCCTATCCTGATAATCAGACAAGGTCTCACAGCGGAATCCAGCCAGATAGGATCGGGTACTCTCTCTCAACCTCCTGGAGAAAAGGTAAACATGCTGCTCTTCTAGAGGTGCAGATGGTCCAAGTAAGGTCAATTGCTTCTGAAATTTCTTTATGGTTGCAGCAATCGGGATATCTTCAAATCCCGCCTCAATGAAATCCTGGAATCTCTCTCTCCTCAGCGAAACTGGACAGTACCTGTCCCTAACAATGTTCCTCATCTGCTCCCAACCGGTGACTCGGCCACGAATGGTACGCCACCATGAATGAGCATCATCTGTGAAACAGGTCTGCACCAAATCCACTTGTCGATCCTCGGGACAACGTATTGCCTCCAAAGCAGTCTCTATCTTCCCTATCCAGTGCTCCACCTCTAGCCCTATTTCTCCACTGAATGAAGGAACCTTCTGAGAGTTGAAAGCCTTCAACCACTCAGATACAGCCGGCACCTGAGACACTCCCTGTGTCACCTGAGCTGACCTAGCCGGTACCACCGGTGGTACCTGAGTAAGCCTCTCAACTCTGGCAGCTTCCTCCATGCGCTCAACATAGGCTCTGAACTCCCTATACTCAGATGCTCCGATAGAAACACGTCCTGACTCAGTAGAACGTGCTCCTTGCGCTCCAGACCTAGCGGCGGTCTCAGGCCTGACCTCGGGGCCTACACTCTCAGCTACTTCTTCTACAGCAGCCTCTGGTATGCTTGCTGCAGGTGGGTCCTCTCGAGGAACTCGTCCTCGACCTCTCCCTAGTGGAGGTCTACCCCCACGACCACGCCCTCTAACAGCAGGGGTGCTATCAGCTCGATCCTGTTTGACTGGGGGAAGGGGGGACGACCCCTACCTCGGCCAGTCACTTGTGCAGCCCTAGTACGTGCCATCTGCACGAATAGTAACAACTACAGTTATAAACTAGCTAATCTATCATACAGTAAAAGTCTATAATTATTCTAAGAATACCGAGATCCCAACCCGACTCTGTATGTATTTTAAAACCAAAATTCTCCTTGGAAAACTCAAACCCCTTTCGGGTTCTGTTTATTTACTTATATGACCTTTTTGAAGATTTTTAGTGCCATTGTTGCCAACCTAGAGCTCTGATACCATGTTGTAACACCCCAAGTTTTACAACTCGGGGAGTTACTGGTGAGGACCGCACCGTACCTTAGTTTGACAACAACTTAACAAGATCTTACAACAAGGCACAAATAAGGAAAACCAGAAATCATGAAATAATTTTTAACAATGTATGGATGTGACCAGAACAACTAACAGCCGGAAAACGTAATGTAACAAAGTACAGAAATAACGAAAGGAAACAAAGTCCAACTGAAAAACCCACAAATGGAGAAACTGTAAAACGTCCTAAAGTACGACACCCCGGCTGACCACTACCGTCCGGATCACTCGGCATCTGCTCTAACCTGTGGCAAATCTACACAACATATCAACAGTTAGCTAACTATCCAAATATAAGTAGAATGACAACAGCACAAACACAAGCAGAAATAAAAATAAACAAACATCATGCTGGCACTCATCCGTTTATTATCTATTAATTAAGTGATTCACATTATTCCATTTAAGTTGTGGCACGAGAGCTATTAACAGCTCTCGCCTCCGTTCCTTATCCAACTGGGTGTAGGTCTACCTGACCTCCGCCGGTAGCATCACTACAAACCGAGTATGGACTAGTCCCTAAAGAAACCCCCAGCGCTCGCAAGCTAACTGAGCAGAATGCCACCGCCCGTTACTCTTAGGCCAAGTATAGGTCGGTAAATATATATCACAACCTATCTCTCTAAACATTTCAATCACACACCACTATCATCATTCATGCTCATATTTAGAAGTCAGCTAAGTAAGCCCAAAGGACTTACCTAATATAAAGCTCGACTCTTTGTAAACCACTCGCTCTGTAAACTGTAGCAACTCAGTTGCCTGCCAAAGGCGATAAGTGCATTAGCACAGTCTCACCTAGTTAGAAGTCTAAGACTTCTAAGATCGAATAATGTATTAAAACATAACTAGTTACAGTATTAATTTAGGGTTAAATGACCATTTTACCCTTGGTCCCGAAATTCCCGAAAATTCTAAATTCATGTCTAAACTCCTATTTGGGATTCTAAATTCATATTCTAACTCCTAAAGTTCCGTTTGGTTCCAAACTGACATTTTTCCTATGTTTCTATTTTCCGGAAGATCGTAAAGGTCTAACTTCGGTTCCAAATATAAAATTCGTAACAGCTTATAATAACTCTGAATAAATTCTCTAGGTCATCTATGATGTTCCATCTACCCCTAGGAGCAAGAATTCCTCAAAACTGTTCAGCCATTATTCTTATAAAAATTCACAAAGTTGGCTATTTCACTCACAATTCTTATACTTAGCCAAATCTTAAGTTTACTAAAAACTGCTCAACTACCTAACTTCGGAAGCTTATAACTTCTAATCCGACCGTTCATTTCTTCCCAAATTTTAATAGAGTAAACTACATACATCCCTCTGTCATCTATCAAAATTTAAACGGTGGATCTTCATCCAAACGCTCAAACATTGGTCGGCAAGGTGGAAGTTTCTAACTTAAAAGCTGAGGGAAAAATGAATTTACAGCAGCCCCTTATCTATTGTTCATAATTACAGCAGCTCACCTTCTTATGGTCTCTAGCTCGACTTTCCTTAACACATTGATCTATACTTCCTAATACATACATTCTAGGTTCTAAACTTATGAAGATAAAAATTCTATATACATACGTTGCATCTAGGAAAAAAAATAGGAGCAGGAGGTAGTGGTTCTCTTACCGGATTGGTGTGTGTCTTATCTCGTTTTATCAATGATCCAAGGGCAAAACTGCAGTCTATTTCACTACTGCATCGATGGAAAACAGTCCAGTACAAGCAGGGGTGTAAGATGCAAAATTTAACTAAGGAAGTGACGGAAGGGATGGAGAGGTATCTAGATCTTTACCCGGCTATACCACACACGTTTGGACGCAGTTTGATTCAGAAGAGGCAACGTCGTCCGCTACCTAGGCTGGCTGCGCTTTACAGTGTTTTCTCTGGGGTTAATTTCGCTCCAGTTGCTGTGACGAGAGGGCTCCCTTCGCTTGGCTTCTCTGGACCTTTGTATGCAGAAGGTTGGCGTTCTTTGTGCAGTGAAATTCACGCCTGTTGATAGAGTCTCGGAATGGAGGGAGATGGTGCTGAACGTCTGTCTACGAGTGAAGGAATGAAAGGTAGGTGTTTGTGTGAATCTGGACAGAATTAGCGTGTGATTATCTGTTGAACAGAAGGTGAGTTCCCTTCCTAATTAAACGGCTGTTACGTAGGAATTTATGGCCAATTAATTGCTGTAGATTACTCTTCCAGCTGGCTTAACTTGTCGTTGGGTATGCAGAAGGTAAAGAGCTGCTCTTCCTGGGCTGGAGTAGGCGTGGGCTGGAGCTGGCAACGTTGGAGGCTCGGCACTGGGCTGGAGAGAGCAGCAGATGCGCTGAGCAATGGGCTGGAGCTGGCAACGTTGGAGGCTCGGCACTGGGTTGGAGGAGGTAGTAGGCGCTATTGGGCTGTAGCAGCTGGGCTGCAGAGGCTGAAGTTGGCAAGCTGAAAGGAGATTACGGACTGGGCTGTACCAGGCAAGCAGTGGCCGGCTGGGGCTGGGCTAGCAGGCCTGGATCCGTTGGCTGAAATATAGAGCCATAGATGGGCTGAAACTGGCTGCGGATAAGCTCCTTAAACTGGCGAGTTTCCGGATTGGACAAGGTCCCGACCCATGAATATACGGACTAGACGGATACGGAGTTTGTTATAGTTTAGGATCGGTTAAGAATTCTATCATTTTATGCGGAAGTAAACTACATAAAATGATAACTTACTTAAAAGATTCTATCATTTTATGTGAAGGTATCTACATAAAATGATAAATCCTATAATAATATATCTAACTAAGTAGACGGATATGCATCAACTGATCGAGATCGGGTTTATAACAGAATTAGACGGAATAAAAATTCCGGATATTACAGCTAATCCTACAGACTTCGTGTTGTAGTTCCTCGGTCATATAAGGTCTTCTCTTTAGCCCTGACTTCATGGATAATGCAATATTGGCACATTTGACGCCTTAAATGCCTGAAACACAGAAAAGCCAAGGTAGATATTGAAATACAAAAAGTGAACAATTTCCGTATAAATAGGCATATATAGGATGAAAAAGAGGATATGAAATGCATGAAAACAAGGTGTAAAAAGCGTGACATTTGAAAATCATTAAAATATCACATACTTAAATCTTGCTTGTCCTCGAGTAAGATCATATCGTATGCATGTTATGTGTAAGAACAAATGAGTGTCTCAGCTAAGAGGAAATTGAACAACTCAAACCATGTCATCATAACATCAATCATAGTAAGAAAAATGAGTAAATAATCATAGCCATCCAAACCTCTCAAGGATAATATGTTTGCTCTCAACCTCACAAGATGTGTTTAGGGATATAGCAATAAACTCTCAAACTCAACAATCATGAATAAATCTTGCCATAGGTTTTGTCAAGACATTCTCTAACTCTAATACCTGTCAAATGAAACTAGTATGAAAGATAAATATCACGAGGTCTTTGTTAAAGATGTAACAAGGATATGAGACATGGAGAAGTGATGTTGGTAGGCCAAAGGAGTATGTCAAAGTGGCAAATTATATCTGGGGCATCGAATCTTTGCAACTCGAAACTCCTTCAAGGCATTATCATGCGCAATAGCGGTTAGAACAACTTGTCCAGTAGCGGGAGCTTGATCAGGGATGGAAACTCTAGGCGGGAAATTTCTTCTAGCAAATTGGAGAAAGTTCCTTTGAGAAAAATGAGGTTTTGTGTGAGTACTATCTCTTTGGTATTCCCTTTGATTTCCTAGATAGTTGATTTGTTCCAATGCCTAGTAGTAGTTTATGTGTTCGTTGAAGTTGGAACAATCCTCTATCTCATCCCTTGCACCTTTGCAAAATTGACAAATATTATCCACATTATTAATCAAGGGAGTGAAATTACCCGATGACATGAAATATGACTTATATTTAGGCATGCATTTAGGTAGATTTTTTCTTTATTTTTCATGCATAAGACATGATCCATATCATTTGAGCTCATATTTGCATACTTTGCTAGAATAGATGTTTACACGCATTTTTGTTGCATTTGTAGGTAATTTGGCGGATTTTGGAGCAAAATGGAACATATAAGGACTAAGCCTCAAGATAGATCATATTGGGACATGATGTAGCATAAAAGGAACCTAGGAGCACAAACTAAGGGTCAAGCAAGGAGCAAAGGAAGCTAGGAACACGCAGTCGGAGCGGACTCTAATACCCCATAGCGGACTCTGATACCGTCACAAAATCTCGGCCGAGATTTTCATAAAATAGACCGAGATTTCCTTATTTTTGGCCCAAGCCCAACTTCTAAAAACCCTAATTTTGTTTATAAAATATGGAGGCTGCAACACGTGTAGAGGATCCCCAATGAAGAGCGCAACGACACACATAGGAAGGAGGCCGTGGTGGTCGACGGCTGGATAGGACTTGACACATCCTACCACGGTTAGATTCACGCTCCATTGACGGCTGCATCACTTTTGGATTGAGGATTGAGAAGACTTGTGAGGAATTCTTGGACGGAAATACTTAGTTTTTTAGATTTCATTGTTTCTGAACACAAGCTTGGAACTTTGTAGTTGTTTTGCTTCGCTTTGGTTATTGAAGACCATTTGCTAAGTATTTCTTGTCCTTTTCTTGTTTATTTTGGTTTATGAGTTGTTTGATATCATATATATTTGTTGATTTGAATATGTGTTATTGGCTAAACCCTTGCAATTATAGGGTGATAGGTGATAATTGTGGTATAGATGATGATAAAATGAACCTTCAAGTTAGATTGGCTCCCGAAGGTTGGTTTTAACGTACGCAGTTACCGAATCTGTGTTTGTTCTCAAGAATCTCGGCCGAGATTTTAGCTATAACAATATGAGGTTTCCCCTATTTATTCGTTCAGGTTATATCCTTGAGCTTAGGTTATAGATTTCCCTAATCCTAGCCTTGTTGAGCCTTTCAAGCTTACATCTAAGCTTGGGAAGAGACTTTCCCGGTGATTCCCTTTCTTAGTTGCCAACGATGATAAGTTCTAGGTAATAAAGGTTTATCCTTTATTAGGTTTGAGTGTGCCTTCTCCTTGCCTTTGTGAGCTAGCCTGAGACTTACCCGGTAAAGGTTAGTTCTATTCCCTTAGGTTGAGTTGTTGGTTGAGGGTGTCGCCGAAGCGAGGCGTTCGACTTTTCGACATTAAGGGGAAGTTGAGTCCCTGATATGTCGGACATTTGAGATCCTAGAGCAGGTGGGAGAGGTGGCTTACAGATTGGCGTCGCCACCACAGATAGAGGGAGTCCACCCGGTATTCCATGTGTCTTAGCTGAGAGAGTACATTCATGATCCGAGACACATAGTTAGCCACGATGACCTGGTGGTTGAGCCAGACCACACGTTTGCAGAGCACCCTGTAACTGTTGGAGAGGAGTATGATACGCCTTCGGTCGAAGGTAATACCCATGATGAGGGTACAATGGTCGAGACGAGGAGTCGATGAGGCTACCTGGGAGACAGAGGGTAGTGTCCGGCGGAACTATCCAGAGTTTTATGCGGGTCTAGAGACGTCTATAGGACCGTCAGGTTAGTCCCGAATCCTTTTTCCGTTTATGTTGTGCGGTTATGTGTGTGGTATGTTATATGTGTTTCATGTGTATACATGTGTGTAGATTTTGAGGTCTTGGTGAGGTAGCTTGAGTATGCTCTAGTTAGCGAGTCGATAGTTGGTATGGTTATGTTTTATGATCACGGTTAGCGTTTAGCAAGTTTTGAGACGAAACTTATTTTGAGGGGGATCTAATGTAATGCCCAGAATTTTGGTTCCATTTACGAGAGGCGTTAGAAGCCTTGAGTAAGGGCTACCGCCCTTGCGGCTTAGAAGGCCAGCAACCGCGGCCGTCCGCGATCGCGGCTTGGACGTCCCGCGAGGGCCATGTTAGAGCGGGAGTTATGTGCTTTTTCCCTCTGACCTTTCATCTCCTAACTCTTTTTACCGACCACATTATGAGGGGGGTGATTCTTGGGCTGCTTGACTCTTAGTCTTCTTCCCATTTATGTAGTCTTCCCTCCCTCCTTATTCCTCTTTCACGTTATGATAGCATGAATTATAGTCTATATTTTGGGGTTTGTTTGGACATTTTATCTTCAATAATCTGCATGTTTGTATGTATAATATGTGATTATATTACCATTTCATCTACCTTTGCGAGAATCGAGGTCTACACCTAGTTTTGTTGTAATCGTAGGTAAAATGGCACGTTTTGCATCATAAAGGAGCAAAAGGAGCTATGGAGTCATTGTAGCTACATTGAGGAACATAAGGAACCATCCAGGAAGCATAGCCATGGATTAAAGATTCACTTTGGACCAGTTTCGAGAGATTTCACATTCAGTTGTGACTCACCTCGGTTGATCACAGATTCATCTCGACCGAGGTGATCCAGAGAAGCCGACTCGACCGAGACGAATACCTAGGACGCGGCGAGAATATTTTATTCTTGGCTGAGATCTTTTATATTTGGAAAGTGATCTTATATTTTTGGGCTTGGCTCCTGGAAGGAAGAAGATCTTATATTTTACCTATTTTTATGGGAAGAAATCTTTCTAATATATCTTATCTTTGGAGAGTTATTTTCCTATAAAAAGGGTTGGATATCCACAAATCCAACATCCTGCATACAGCCGGAAAATCTCGCATACATCCAGCAGATCCGTCTATGCAGCAGCAAGTCATACTCCAATTGGAGATTTGAAGAACCTTTTTTGAAGGTTGAAGGAAGATTGAAGATCATAGCTTTTATAGCTTTTTGGAGGGTTTTGTAAGATTGTCTTTGATTCCCTTCCTTGTTGTCTTCTCTTGTTGGATTGCTATCCAAGGAACGCTTTTGTTGTGATATTTGATTCAGTTATTGAAGTCTTTTCATTAAATTCTTCTTGTTCAAATATCCACCTTCTTCCCATATATTTGATTATACTTTCATGATGATGAGTGGCTAATTTCCTTGTGTGATTCTAGGGTGATTGGCTGAAGGTTGTGGGAAAAACAATGATAGAATAATCTTAGATTCCAGTAGGACCCTGAAAGTTCGAGTCTTTAACCTTAACCCTAATCATCTCGTTCAGTCGATGAACATCTCGGCCGGGGTGGAATTCGGCTGACCGAGGTGACTTATTCGATCCTAAACTGAGAGTTAAGTGTTAGAGTTTGTCAAATCCTATTTTTATTACACCTTTCCTGGTTCAATGCAAGCTTAGGATGAGACTTACCCGGTAATTCCTTAGTTTGTGTACCAACGATCATAAGTGTAGGTAATAAAGGTTTATCCTTTATTGGGGTTTGAGTGTGCTTTCATCCCATCTTTGTGAGTTAGCCTGAGACTTACCCGGTAAAGGTTGATTCTATTCCCTTAGATGGTGTGTTAGTTTGAGGTTATAGTTCTTTATCTGAATTCCTTGAGACTTACCCGGTAATAGGAGTTACGATTTAGGATTAGTGAGTAGTGAGACTTACCCGGTGATCTATTCCACTTTAGTAACACCTTCCCCATGCAAAAATCTCAGCTTTGTCCGCTTATCTTTAGATCTTGAGTTGGAACCACAACTAGATGCTTTAATCCCTAGAATTGCATGTTTGCTTTATTGACTTCTTATTCATCTTTGATTGTTTTAATTACTCTTGTGGTTAGTAATAACGAAGCTTACCGTTATCGACTTTGTTTCACTAAGTCCCTGTGATCGACCCCTGGAATTCCTTGCTTTTTACTATGATTGACCCGTACACTGCGGGTTCGCATCCTTGTTTTAAGCTTACGTCTAGGGTTATAAATTTAAAGCTTGCACACACCGTTTGGAGCGAACACGTTACTTCTCTTTTCTCCCTCCTTCTTCCTCATCTCCTTCACCTTTATCCTCCACCTTAGCTTCTCTATTCTCTTGAGGCTGTTACACTAAGTTTGGGACTGGAGAGACGTGCTTCAGAGTAAGTTCGTTCCTTTCCCTTCCTTTCTTCTTCTCTCTTCTTTCTTCTTCTTGCAATCTTGAATGGTAGAAATCCATGAATTCACTTAAAGGAAGCTTCCCTTGTTCTTGATTGTGTTGATGGCATGCTTAGACCATGGAGAAGGGCTAGAATCTTGTGTTGGAGGGTAAGAGACGTTCACAACATCAAAAGAGACATTAGGAAGGCTGTTGCACAATCGAAGAACCGAAGAGTCGACGTTTCTAGACTGCAGCCACGATGACGGATCTTGGGAGGCGCAAGGGCGGCGGATGACCACCGTAGGGCAGCCAGATAGAGGCGGGAGGGTGGCACTGACTTGCAGCTGCGGGGCGGAAGGATGCAGGCGCGGGGGAAACGACGTGACAACAACTTTTGTCGGGGCTTCCTTTGACAACACGACACAATAAGGGATCCAAAGCTCGACTCTTTGTTTCACACACTTCAATTATCAACCAAAGGAGCCTGTGAACATCAACATATCAATAACGGAAAGGCCAACAAGAATCAAGGCTCGATCTTGATTCTTGTGAAGAAGAAGAAGAATAACAGAAAGAGAAAGAGAAACAAAAGGAAGAAGCATGCAGCAGGTTCATGAACAAGTAGAAGGATCAAAGGGTTGAAGACTTACACGTTCTGCACAAGATCACAAGGAAAAGCCTGCAGCTTGCTCGAGGATGAAGAAGACGTAAGCAAGAAGAGAGAAACGGAGGAGAAGGCGAAATTTTATACGAAACGGTTCGAAAAGGACGTAGAGGGGTCAAATTAGGGTTTAGAAGATAGAAGGAAGACGGTCCAAAGATAGAAGATCATATCTTCTATCTAAGAAAAGAAATAAAACGGAATAAAAACAGATCGGGCGTGATCTGGAGTCAACCGTGGGGGCAGATGACCCTGCCGCGACCGCGGCAAGCCGTAGGGGCGGCCCTTTTCACCACAGGGGCGGTGAAGGCCAAGAATAGGGTATTACATGCAGGAAGCCGAGCATGGTTATGAGTTGGGATTATCTTGAGATAGGTAAGTCCCTTGGACTTACTTAGATGCCTTCTATGTGTTAGCATAACTACGATAGTGGTGTGTGTTTATTTATTTTCATAACGGAAAACCGGACTAAGACGACTTTATACCTTAATTGGCCCAAGTATATTATAACCGGGCGGTGACCACTTGTCCAGTTCTACAGGAGACTGGGAGGTGCTCTTGCGACCATGCCCACAGGTAACGGATAGATGCATCTGATCTATTCTTGTCGATAACGGGGACAAAGGCGAGTTTCGGGAGATTCTCGTGTCACAAAAGAAGTTGAATTAGTAATGAGAATAATAAAATGAAAGATAATAACCGGATGTTGTGCGAGCATACTATGTATTTTATGCTACCTTATGTGTGTATGTGCTATTATGATTATTCAGATATATGGAATGTTAGCTAACGGTTTATCCGCCGTTTGTAGATGTCTTGCAGGTTAAGAGTTGTAGAGAGATTCGGAGTGGATAGTCAGTCGGGTCCATGTACTCATATAGATGGGATGAGAGAGTCTTTCCGTTCCGCACACATCTTTTGTTGTTGTTATGTTTGTAAGGCTGACCCATGTATACATTCATTATTTCAACCTTATTTGATTTCACTTTGTTTTACTACATTTGTGCCTTGTTATAAGATCCAGTAATGTTGTTGTCAAAACTGAGGTCGGTACCCATTTTGAGGTCCTAACTAGTAGCTCCCCATGTTCTGAGAATTTGGGGTGTTACAACATATGTATACCACGATAAAAAGACTTTGGAGACGAATAAATGCAATGATATTTAATTATAAATTTGTATCTAATGAAGAACAAATCGTCCATTATGTTATTTCATAATTATAAGTAATTGAATCACGAATTAAAATTACATTCGTAATTTTTAAAATTTTGGGGTGATTTATTTTAAAGCTTGTTCGTTATTAATTTTCACTTGAACGGGAATCTCCACACCACACCGTGCATGTATACAAACCTTTCAGGATGAATTATAAAAATTATAAATTTTCACAACAGAACAAAGATAAATGCAAATGAATGTACAAATGAGAAAACATTTATATTAATAGGGGTCAAATTAGATTGTTTTCTTCTTGAGCCTTTCAATTCTTTTTAATGTGGGAATTAAATTTATAAAAGCTTAACTACTTTTTATCCAGATGAGAGGAAATAAACGTCTATATTCTGGTACATAATTTATTTTGAAAACCGATCTAGATTCGATTATATTGTTAGTGGTAGTTTTTGGTATCGGTGTATATGTTTCTAATTACACAAACATTAAATTTAGAAGCATTTTCTAATAAATTGTATCTAGTTAAATTAGAAATAATGTTCTATATAATATTTCTTATTGCTTTTGTTGTTGGATTGCTGATTTCTTACTTATCTAGAATATTAATTTTGTTGGTAATGAAAGCGAAAGCGAATAAATGAAGTGATATTCATAAATAAATTTGTAAGTAACGAACAAATCAATGCTAATTATGTCGTGCAAGCCATTATTAGTGTTTGAAATCATGTATTGAAAATATCCATAATTTGAAATTTAAGGTAATCTCACAACAAGTTTCAAAGTTTGGTTATTATTAACTTTCAGCTAAATGGAAAACTCGATACCAAATCGTGCAAGTATACAAATCCGGTCCGGATGTACAGTAAATCTTTGCAACTGAATCGAGACGAATTCAGATGAGTGTACAAATATATAAACATGTGTTTATGTGACTTTGAAAAGATGGAGAATTCAACTAATTTACCTTTTATCATGTGCATGTATATACATTCTCTCAAATGTTGATTAAGGTAAATACAATTACTTTACCGTTTTGATATGTAAAAAAAAAGTTGCACAAATAGAAATGGATGAACTTTACGACAATAAATTTAGAATTAAGAAAAACATAGAAAGATAATATACAAAAGCTCATAGTTAATTTATCAATAAATGGGTAAGGTTTGTCCAATTTCAATTTGTATTTCAAATTCAACTCCACTCAAGTAAATTCAATTAGTTCAAAGTATAAAACTATATGACATGATTTGATATTCTTTTTTATTTAGTCGGGATTCTCGATTGTTTTGTTTTTTGATATTAGCAATTTATAGAGTTTTAATAAGATTGATTTCTTTTTTAGACCTTTTAATTTTTTTTAATTTGGAAATTAAAATTAATTCTTGGTTAACTACTCTTTTCCTTATGAAAGAAAATAAACGTCTATACTCTGGTACAACTTTTATTTTCTAAACCGATCAAAATTCGACTAAGCTGTTAGTGATATTTTTCGGCATCGATATATGTTTCTAAGGAACCAACAATAAATTTGGAAGCATTAGCTCATAAGTCGTATGTATTTAAATTATAAATAATGTTCTATATTTGATTTTTTATTGCTTTTGTTGTCAGAATAATGATTTCTTATTTGAGACGAATAAAGGAGATGATATCAAATAATAACTTTGTATTAACAAAGAAACCGCCACTTATTTGTAACACCCCAAGTTTTGAGAACTCGAAGCATTACGGGTATAAACGGTTAGCTAACATTCTAGATATCAGAAAGAACGTAAAGACACAAACACACATAAGGTAAAGATAGGAATAGATCAGTAATATCCGTTACTTGCGGGTCTGAGTTGCAAGAGCACATTCTAGTCTCCTTTAGAACTAGACAAGTTGTCACCGCCCGATTATCATACACTTGGGCCAATTAAGGTTATAAAGGGTGATTCCTATTCTGGTTATCCTTTATAACATGATAAACAACACAAACAAGCGAAAACTCCCAAACTCATATACGAAATGAAGCCAAGTAAGTCCAAGGGACTTACCTCACTCAAAGGTAATCTCAAAGCTCAATAACAACTCAGAAAAGCCTCCCAATCTAATAGGACAATCGCGAACCTCTCATGTACCTCTAATCTTACCCCATTGGGTAATCCAATAAAGAAGGGTCTCCCTTCTACGGTAACGAAGGCTAATCTATCTACGCAAGCATCAGGTGTAAAAGAATGCGTAGCACCGGTATCGAAAAGAACTCTGATAGGAAAACCATTAATATGAATGGTAGCTGCGGTCGCTGGAGCGGTCGGCTCCACTACACTCCTCAGCTCATAAACTCTAGCTGAAGCACCTCTAGTGTCAGAAGTACCACCTCCTTGTCCTCTGCCCTGACCCGGAGTAGAACCCTGATGAGCGGTAGAACCAAGAATTCTCTACTGTTGCTGTTGATACTGAGACCTTTGTCCACCTCCTGCAGCACTTGCAGGTGAAGAACCCTGATGCGATGGTGCCTTTCCCTAATGGCAGAACGCAACTCTATTTCCGGGCTTGCCACAGGAGTAGCAAGTCACAACAGCCTTCTTGCAATCAGCTCTCATATGTCAGACACCTCCGCAGTTAAAACACTGCCGTCCTCTATCGGAACTCTGTATAGACTGCTGGAAACTAAAACGTCCCAGCGTCTGACTATGCCCAAACCCAGCTGCTCCAGCTCCAACACTAGCTGATCCAATCTTCTACCTCTTCTCAGGACCCATTGTCTGAGAAGCTCTCCTCTGACCCGGTCGGTCTCTCTCATAAGTAGAAGCTCTATCCTGATAGTCCGTCAAAGAATCACAACGGAAACCAACAAGATAAGAGCGTGTAGACTCCGTCAACCTCCGAGAGAAAAGGTAAACATGCTGATCCTCAGGTGCTGCAGACGAACCCAACAAAGATAGCTCCTCTTGAAACTTGCTGATGATCTCAGCAATAGGCAAATTCTCGAATCCAGCTTCGAGAAAATCCTGAAGATGGTCCCTCCTCATGACTGCAGGGCAGTAGCGATCCCTGATCACCGTCTTCATTTGATCATAGTTGGTGACCTTACTACACATGGTCCTCCACCACGAATGAACCTGATCCTTCAACAGCATTTGTGCTATGTTGACCTGACATCCCTCTAGGCAACTGATCGCCTCCATAACAAAATCCAACTGTCCTAACCACTGCTCCACCTCTAACCCGGTCTTTACCATGAGCGTGGGAACTTTCAACTGCTCGAAAGCCTTCAACCAACTGTCGGGCTTCGGCTCTCTCGTCTCAGCCGGTGCTCTAACAACCTCAACAACTCTAGTAGGCGGGGCAACGATCTATGTAACTCTCTACAAAACCTCAACTGATCTCGCAGAACTGGGGGTGCTGGTGCGGGTCCTCTAGTTTTGATAGCATCCTCAACTCTCTGCACATAATCGCGATATGCAGAGACTCCGATGGATACTCATCCAAACTCAGTCGATGACTCGATGGCGCTCTTTGTGCTCCGGACCTAGCGCCGGTCCCATTCCCAGCCTCAGGAACAACGCTCTCAGAAACTTCTTGAGTGAATGCCTCAGTGATAGGCGAATCAGCAACTAGGGCTTGAGCCCGACCTCTAGCTAGTGGAGGTCTTCCTACATGTCCTCGTCCACGGACGGTAGGTGGAAGAGGTGGTCGACCCCTTCCTTGCCCCATAGCAGATGTAGCTCTAGTACGCGTCGTCTACGATAGGGATACATATATAAGACTATATATAAGGCCACACTACAACTTTAGTAGAAATCCAGGAAAAACACATATAAAGGCCAACATATAAGAACTACACTGCTGAGATCGGCGGAGGTAGTGGTGGTCGCCCTTACATCTATCTCAGACCGACAAGTTTTAAAATAAAAACCCCTTTTGAACAAGTAGACCCCTTGCGGGTTTTCTTTATTTATCCATCTGACCTTTAGAATATTTTGAGTGCCATTAATGCCAACCTAGAGCTTTGATACCATATTGTAACACCCCAACTTCTGGGAACTCAAAGTGTTACGGGCTAGGACCTCACAATGGGTCCTGACCCTCAGAGTAGCAACGACACAACATATCTTACAACAAGACACAGACAAATAAAAATCAAAACTCAATATAAAACCAAGTATTTAAACAAAAGGAAGCGTAAAAGACTCGCAACTGAGTTCAAAACAAAAGGGAAAGCAACAACATAAACATAAACCCGATCCTGTCCTATAATGTACGGGAACCCCGGCTGACCACACCGTCTGGATCACTCAACAGCATCATGAACCTGAGGAACATCTACAACATCGGTATAAACTGTTAGCTAACATTCTAGATATCAAAAAGACAATAAAGGTACAAACACCCATAAGGTAAAGTAAACACATAGCATGCTCACACCACAACTGGTTATTATCTTTCTTTAAGTTATCCATTACTAATTCAACTTGTGGTTGTTATACGAGATTCGCTACGGCCTCGCCTCCGTCCCCTTTCACCAATAGGAATTCAACGTATGCATCATTCTGTCACATGTTGGACTGGTCGCGAGAGCACCTCCCAGTTTCCCCATTCTAAACTAGAGAAGCGGTAACCGCCCGGTTATAATACGCTTGAGACAATTAAGATATAACGAGGTCAATCCTATTCTGGTTATCAGTTATAACAACAATAAACAATACAAGCAAGCCAATACAATCAAACCAATACGCGGAATGAAGCGAAGTAAGTCAAAGGGACTTACCTCACTCGAAGGTAATCTCAACACTCAAAAAAGCCTCAGGAAAGGAGCAATGGGAAGTCTGCTCAACAAGGCATCACGAATTAGGAACCAAAACGATTGCTAAAAGTCTATAACTTCTAGTCTCCAAGATCTCTAAGAGATCTATACAAGCTAAGGTGACAAGCCCTAGTCTTACACATCAACAAGGGTTAACAACATCCAGGAGAGCCAAGAAAAGGAACGAGGAAAGCAAGAAAGGAATTAACTCACAAGAATGAGAGTCACTGCAGAGGAAACCGCAGGGGTGGCAGAGCAAGGCGCAAAAGCGGCTTGCCGCGGGGGCGGAGATGTGCAGGCACGGGGGCGGTGCATTGACAGAAGCCGTCGTCGGCTTCTCGATGAAGACAAAACCACAACAATGTCAAAGCTTGTTCTTCTTCACCGCGGGGGCGGTGACAAACAACTTGCCGCTAGGGTGGTCTTCTTCACCGCGGGACGGTGAAGGCAAAAATTGGGATCTTACAAATCCGACCGTTGGATCGTTTCAAATCTTAATACCGTATACTACCTATATCCACCTATAACATATCAAAACTTGAACGGTGAAAACTAAATCTAAGGTATCGAAATCTAGGCTAGAAGTTGACTGCACAACCAGATTTCTGGAATCCAAAACACATAAAATGCAAGAGTTTTGGAGTTCGATTCTTCTTGCCAACATACTCCTACTACTAAGACTATCTAAAGGTCACCGGTTTAAAACCCATAGATGCCAACAACAACAAGAAAGCTCTCCAACTAAGCCTAACTACACATCCATAACCCGATACATTCTGATCAACAAAAATACGTAACTTGCTTCCTCCTGTGTAATACCCCGAATCCGCCGGACTCGGGATGCTACGGGCGGAGACCTCACAATGGGTGCCGACCCTTAGCCTGACAACAATTTCACCAGATCTTGCAACATGGCACAAATAAAGTCCAAAACCGAAAAACATTTATATGCAATGAATGAAACCCAAAGCAACCAAACTAAAGACTCCAGCCGAGATACAAAACCAAAGACCAAAAGCCATACATGCGGCCTACAAAAATACGAGGTACAATAAACAAAACTCAAACACAACTCCAACCAACCCATCCTAAAATGGACGGACCCCAGTTGCCCACTATTAGCATTAGAATCATGGTATTGGCACAGACACACACATGGGGAATCATAACACCCAACATGATCTAACACACAAGTCCGGTTCATTATCTTTTTATTTTAAAAAGTCATATCCCTTACTATTCCACTTATGGTGTGACACGAGAATCCCTTGCCTTTGTCCCCTTTCACCATACGGGTTTGTACTTGATACAGATCAGCATCACCCGTTGGACTAGTTGCAAGACACCTCCCAATCATCCCCATTTTGGACTGGACCAGCGGTCACCGCTCGTTATCATACACTTGGGCCAAATATAAACATATAAAGTCGGTGGTCCTATTACCGGTTTAATTGTTATAACATAAACCATAAACACACACATAAACAATAAACACACACATGAACAATAAACACACACCACCAATCACGCATCGAAACTTATACGGAGAATGTGAGCTAAGTCCGGAGACTTACCTGTACTAGGTCAAGTCTCAATAACGATTTTCCTTGATCCCATCTAAATAGGATCTCAATTGTCTGATTACAAAAGGAAACTTGGGTCAATACTTATCCAATCTCTAGAAGTCTTAAACTTCTAGGTTAACCATCACATACTATTTAGAAAACGCACTAAACTGACCCTTTTCCAAGAAAGGCGGTTCTACTTTTGAAAAAAATCCGGAAACTCTAAAAGTTCTATGGAGGTACAACAACCTCCATCAATATCCAAGGATATGATGTCAAGCACTAAAAGAATACTATTTTTCTAAATCCATTCTAGAACACAACATTGTCTCCAAGAACATACTTCCATACTAAACCCAATCCTATCATCTACAATGGAGCTTGCATTCTACCCTAGAGCATCACAAGTTCAACGAACCGGTCGAAGTTATATCCCACAATGTGTCATAACCTACAAGCATTCGCTTCTATCATAAACATCATCCTTACCTAATATATATAAGTCAAACTAGATCATCATATTTATCATCAATTATTAATGACTAAATCCATTAACAACCCAACATTTCCGCAATATACAAATTACCTATCATAATAAATTAAATTCCACCATCCTCAAAAACTTCACCAAAACAGCAAGTACTTGCATTTAATCATTGAAATCATCCAATTATAACCCTAATAACATCTAATTCAATAAAACTCCCCGATTTCCACATCTCTCAAACCAAGATTAGAGCCACAAACTTCAACAATCACAATAAACACAATTCTATATGATTGCGTACACATTTAAACTAAGCAAGCCTCAACAAACATAATCTCCAATTTCACAATTTAAGGTTTAATATACAAGAGAATCTCACCCTAAATCCGACCCAATCTGCACATAAAAGAGGAAGAAAATTGTTGGTGTCACTAGGGGTGGAGGGTTGTCACTGCAGCCTAAAAGAAGCGGCACAGGAGGAATCCGGCACAGGAAATGACGCCGGTAGCAGGCGCCCAGGAAAGAAGGCACCTTTAGCGACGGAACTGGGCGGTCAGTTCGTGGCAAATCGCAACGTCTTTGGCACCGGATTGGCGGAAATTGTGGCGAAGACCCGGCGGCAACAAGGTGGCAAACAAGTGGCTTCAACGGCTGGGCCTTCTCCCGGTCGGCTCTTGCAACCCCTAGTGCAGGATTGACAAAAACGGACGCCTAGCGATGTGGCGGTGCAGGCTGGCGTCCAACACGAGTCCTTCACTTCCAACTGTTGCTTGAGCGTCTTCGCCGGGAAGGGTAGACGAAGTGACTTCCTGAGCGTGTTGTAACACCCCAAGTTTTGGGAACTTGAAGCGCTACGGGCTAGGACCGCACAATGGGTCCCGAACCTCAGAGTAGCAACAACAAACGGATCTTACAATAAGGCACAGACGAATGAAAACCAAAACTTAATATAAAACCAAAGGTTCAGACCAAAAGAAACACAAAAGCTCCACAGCCGGGTTCAAAACAAAAGGGAAGCAATAAAAGAAAAACAAAACCCGATCCCGTCCTACAATGTACGGGAACCCCGGCTGACCATACCATCCGGATCACTCAGCAGCATCCTGAACCTGCGAAACATCTACAACGACGGTATAAACCGTTAGCTAAGATTCTAGGTATAAGCAAGAGTGTAAAGGCACAACCACACATAAGGTAAAGAAAACACATAGCATGCTTACACAACAACCGGTTATTATCTTTCATTAAGGTTATCCATTGCTAATTCAACTTCTTTTGTCACACGAGAATCTCCTGAAACTCGCCTCCGTTTCCGTCTACCAATAGGAATAGATCAGTATTATCCGTTACCTACGGGTCTGGGTTGCAAGAGCACATTCTAGTCTCATGTAGAACTAGAAAAGTAGTCACCGCCCGGTTATAATACACTTGGGCCAGTTAAGATTATCAAAGGGTGAATCCTATTTCCAATTATCCGTTATAAACATGATAGCAACATAAACAAGCCAAAACAATCCAACTAATACGCGGAATGAAGCTAAGTAAGTCCAAGGGACTTACCTCACACGAAGGTAACACAAGAAATCAGCGAACAACTCAAAACACACAAGGAAGCTCAGTTTCCCTCAGGAAAGGAGCAAGGAAAGCCTGTACGAACAAGCAACACGAATCAGGAACAGAACAGTTGCTAGAAGTCTATGACTTCTAGTCTCAAAGATCTCTAAGAGATCAACACATGCTAAGGGCTCAACCTTAGTATTACAACAACTCAGGGGAACAAGGAACAACCATAAGGAACCAAGGAAGGAACGAGGAAAGGAAGGAAGGAAGCAACTCACCAAGGACGTGAGTTACTACAGAGAAACCGCAGGGGCGGTTGGACTGAGGCGCAAGGGCGGTTGTGACAGAGGCGCATGGGCGGCTCTGTGCAGGCGCAGGGGCGGATCGTCGTCATAAGCTACTGTCGGGCTTCTCTTCGACAGATCTCACGGCAGGGGCAAACAAAGCTCGAACCTTTGGTTCCAACACGTCAAGACTCAACTCCAGAGAACCTGAGAACAACGAAAGGTCAACAACGGAACACTCCACAAGAATCAAGGCTCATGCTTGATCCTTGGAGAAGAAGAAAAGAAAGGAACGCAAGGGAGAAACCAAAACAGAAGGAGAAGACATGCAGTACTGTAAGAACGTGAGGAAGAACCAAGAAGGAATGAACTTACACGTTCATCGAAGTTGCAAGAAGCAAAGGACGGCTACAACTCGCTAGGGTTTGAAGGCGATAACAAGGAACGGGAAAAAGGAGAGAAGTAAGAGAATACATAGGGAGGTCTAGAACGCTAGACAGAAAGGGCGTCTAGGGTTAGAAAGAAAATAAGGAAACCGGCCCATAAGACAGAGTATCGGGTATTCTATCTATGGAAGAAAGATAAAACGACGAAAACAAATCGGAGCGATCTGTCGCACGATCTGCATGGGCGGATCTCACAGCCGCAGGGGCGGCCCTCTTCAGCGCAGGGGCGGTGAAGGCAAAAACCTAGGATCTTACATCAGATCCCCCCTAAAAAGAAATTTCGTCCCGAAACTTGCAAAAGCCAAACGGTCACAACAACGCACAAAAATAGAACTGAGCTCATATATTCCCACTTGGGGCACGTAGCACAAAACGTCACACAAAAGCGTTCACAACGCAACAAAGGAAAAACCAAACAACCGACTAAGTTAAAGGTGCAACAAGCTTAGTGTAAAACTCCGGATAGTTCCTCTGGATACTATCCTTTGTCTCCCAAGTCGCCTCATCAGCTCCTCGCATCGACCACTGAATCTTCAACATCGGGATGTCCTTCGAACACAAGCGTCTTGTACTACACTCTAATACAGCCACCGGGTGCTCTACAAACGTGTGGTCTGGCTCGTTCACTAGATCCTCATGACTGACGATGTGTCTCGGGTCAGGTATGTACTCCTATAGCTTAGACACATGGAAAACTGGGTAAACACCCTCGAGTCTAGGTGGCAATGCAAGTCTGTATGCTGCCTCTCCAACTCGCTCAAGAATCTTGAACGGTCCAACATATCCGGGACTCAGCTTCCCCTTGACACTAAAACGTCTGACGCCTCGTGTCGGGGATACTCTCAACCAAACCTGAGCTCCAACTCTGAACTCTAGAGGTCTGCGCCTCTTATCAGCATACGACTTCTGTCGACTCTGTGCTGCTAACATTTGCTCTCGGATCACTGCTACTCGAGCCATGTCATCCTGAATCTGCTCGGGTGCTACTCCGCTGGAACTACTAGGGTCGTCCCAACACAGCGGTGTATGACATCTCTGTCCATATAAAGCCTCATAAGGATCCATCCTGATCGATGCGTGCCAACTATTGTTGTACGAAAACTCCACTAAGGGAAGGTGATCTGGCCACACCTGTCCCCAGTCTAACACGCAGGCTCGTAACATGTCCTCCAAAGTCTGGATGGTCTGCTCAGACTGACCATCGGTCTGAGGATGATAAGCAGTAGTGAACTGTAGACTCGTGCCTAGAGCGACATGAACCTTCTGCCAGAACCTCGAAGTGAACCGTCCGTCTCTGTCAAAGACTATGGTCCTAGGTACTCCATGAAGTCTCACTATCTGTCTCGTGAACTCCTCTACTATTCGACTTACCGGCCACGTTTCCTTGATCGGAATGAAATGTGCGGTCTTCGTTAGTCGATCAATTATGACCCAAATAGCGTCAAAACCACGGCTCGGTCTCAAACCAGTCACAAAATCCATAGAGATGTCTTCCCACTTCCACTAAGGAACGGGTAGTGGGTGTAGCTCGCCTCCTGGTCTATGATGCTCGATCTTGACCTGTTGACAAGTCGCACACTGAGCTACATATCTCGTGACGTCTGACTTCAGACCTCCCCACCAGTAAGAGCGTTTGATATCCTGATACATCTTACTCGCATTAGGGTGTACTGAGTAAGGTGAAGAGTGAGCCTCCTAAAGGATCCTCTGTCTCAACTCTTGATCTGACGGCACACAAACATGCTCCTGGCGTCTCAAAACTCCGTCAACACCAACTGCAAACTGTGGTGCCTCTCCTCGAGACATCCGGTCTCGGATCTGTGTCAAAGCTGGGCAACTCTCATGCTTCTGTCAGATTTCGGCCAACAGATCAGGTACTAACTCCAAGGTGGACAATTGGCTGTCGGAATCTAGGAAGTAGATATCCATCTCTAGCCATACCAAATCTCGCTGTAACTGTGGTTGAGCTGTCAGACTAGCGATAGCCATCTCCCGGGAAGTCTTCCTACTGAGAGCATCTGCTACCACGTTAGCCTTTCCCGGGTGGTATAAGATCTCAAGATCAAAGTCCTTGATCAACTCTAACCATCTTCGCTGGCGGTTATTCAACTCTCGTTGAGTGAATATGTAGTTCAAACTCTTACGGTCTGTGAAAATTTGACACGTGGCTCCGTACAGATAATGTCTCCAAATCTTCAAAGCATGAACAACAACAGCTAACTCAAGATCATGGGTAGGGTAATTCTCCTCGTACGTCTTCAACTGTCGAGACGCATAAGCCATCACCTTTCCCCTTTGCATCAAAACACATCTATGCCCAGTTTGGATGCGTCGTTGTAAACCACAAAATCCTCTATGGCTTCTGGCTGAGCTAGGATAGGAGTAGAGGTCAACCTCTTCTTCAGCTCCTCGAAACTCTGCAGGCACGACTCGGACCATACAAACTTCGTAGACTTCCGCAGCAAGGAAGTGAGCGGTCGGGCGATAACTGAAAAGCCCTCAACAAAACGTCTGTAGTAGCCTGCCAATCCTAAGAAGCTGCAAACGTCCTTAACGTTCTTAGGTGGCGGCCAAGAAGCTACTGACTCAATCTTTGCCGGATCTACCTTGATCCCTTCAACTGAAACTATGTGGCCAAGGAATGCTACCTCGGACATCCAAAACTCGCACTTAGAGGGCTTGGCGTAGAGCTCTCTATCATGTAAGACCTGAAGAACAATTCTCAAGTGTCCTACATGCTCCTCTCTACTGCGAGAGTAAACCAGAATGTCGTCGATGAAGACAACTATAAACTGGTCTAGAAAGTCGATGAAAATGCTGTTCATCAACTCCATGAAGACTGCGGGCGCATTCGTAAGCCCAAATGGCATCACTACAAACTCGTAGTGTCCATATCTGGTCCGAAATGCCGTCTTGGCTACATCCTGCTCTCTCACCCTCAGTTGGTGATATCCAGATCTCAGATCAATCCTCGACAACACCGAAGCTCCATGCAGCTGATCCAAAAGATCGTCGATATGGGGCAATGGGTACTTGTTCTTGATCGTCACCTTGTTGAGCTCTCGGTAGTCGATACATAAACTCATTGACCCATCTTTCTTCCTGACGAAGAGAACTGGTGCACCCCAAGGAGATACACTAGGGCGGATGAGGCCCTTCTCTACTAACTCCTCAAGTTGCTTCTTCAACTCAAGCATCTTGATAGGCGCCATGTAGTAAGGAGCCTTAGAGATCGGTCTCGTATCGAGCTCTAGATCGATGCCAAAGTCTACACTCCGTTGTGGAGGTAAACCTGATGGCTCTTGTTACGCTAAGAACGTGACATGCAAAAGTCTTAAATTTATAACCCGATATAATATTCCTAACTCCTAGCGAACCCACAATGTATGGGTCATTTTGTAGTAAGGATAGTATTCCGAGGTCGAACACAAAGACTAAGGTGAAATTGAGTTAATAGTGACTAAGAATAGTGAAGATCTAGGCTAAGAAAAGAGAAAGGAATAAAGAAATAAAAATCTCATTTGTTTTTGGTTTGGTTTTGAGGTGATCAATCAAGGATCACGAATCATGCAAGATTAATAATCAACTAAGCTAGTAACTCAAATGAACAAACACAGACACAAGATAGGTAATCAATGAGAGAAAAGAGGATTCTAGGAGTTAGAAATTCCGGTTATGACATAGGACTCAAGCTATCTAATCATTCCTTGGATTAACTATGGTATGTTGGGAGTGGGTGTTTCTAAATTGGGATCAATCACCGGGTAGGTCTCATGGTCCACTAGTCCGTTCCTAAGGTCTCATCACTGGGTAAGTCTCAAGGAACCTAATGTTAGGAATTTCTACACAAACCGGATTGCTATCTAGGGATCTAACCTCTCCTTACCGGGTAGGTCTCGGCAAGGCAAGCCCTAAACATAAATCCTAGCACACTCAGTCCAATAGCGGCTAGTGAGGCTCACTACTACCTAGAGTTCGTCATCTTCGGTACCTAAGAGCAAGAATCACCGGGCAAGTCTCTTCTCACCCTTAGTTGCTAACACTAGGTTACCCTAGGATAGATCTAACTCAACAAACACTAGGATTTCAACAATCTAACAACCTAACATTCAGATTCATCAATGCAAGCAAGTCAGACAAAAATCACGGGCAGTTCATCAAGTCCACGGCCGTGGAACCCCTTAGAACAGACCGTGATTTTGAACAGAGGCTAGGTTCGAGCAGACAAATCATCCAAAGGTACGTTTAAGTCTATCTTATCATAGTCCAAGCCATAACCATCATTTCCTTACCCTAGAATCACATCTATTTAGCCAACAACATGCATCATCACAATCAAAGTTATCAAGCATAAAATCATGGAACCCATGTCAAAAGAATGAAATGAAATATAGATGAACAAATAGAACAAGAAAAACGAGCTGAATAGATGTCAAAAGAGAGACTTACAACCCTTCAAAAGAAGGTTCGATTCGTTCTTACAAACCTAGAAAATGTTTCCAACAATCTTCACTCTAAAAGCTATGAAAAACTAAGAACGGTGTGTTCTTCTCTTCTTCTCCAATGGAAGTCTTTCTTCTCCTCCTAGAGTAGCTCCAATCCAATCTTCCAATGAGAGAATATGTGCGGTAAGGTGTGTAGTGGATGGATCCCCCCTTTTCCTCTCAGCCTGCAGGTGTACTTATATCCTTCTCCATATGCAAGAGTCGGTTATGGAGATCGTGGGACAGTTGTCCCGACTGTGCAGAGAGAATCACGGA
Organism: Fagopyrum homotropicum; assembly: GCA_033239125.1. Classification (NCBI taxonomy): domain Eukaryota; kingdom Viridiplantae; phylum Streptophyta; class Magnoliopsida; order Caryophyllales; family Polygonaceae; genus Fagopyrum; species Fagopyrum homotropicum. Next base: position 144,832,185 of record BSWB01000004.1, read on the forward strand.
TTTCCACGCCCGTGGAAATCCCAGTGGCCGTGGTTTTGGTGATTCAGACTTCTATGGATCATCAAGCCACGAGTTGGTGCAAGGCATGCACCAACAAGGTCCCATGTGTTCTCCTTTGCTCCTAACTTGCTTTCCAATGGGTCCGGAAGTGTATCATCACGAGGAATGATCCTCGAATGTATCGATTAAGCTCCAAAAGCTCCCAAAATACCTACAAAACATGCAAAAGTCCGTGTAGACGTCTATCTCGACAAATATACATGTATTGAATGTAAACGCCATGAACTAATGCTAAACTATGCATGAATAGTGGGAAAAACTATCTAAATGGATGCCTAGACTAACGTTATAAATCGTGTTATCAGCTCTCCAAAAACGTCAGCAAACTCGCAAGCTACTGGAATCTCCTCCAAAGCTGGGCTAGTACTATCCTTCATGGCATAGCACCAAAAAGCCTCGCATCCCTGACTGATAAGTCTCGCAGCTCGTACTGCACTGATGACTGTACTAGTCTTCCCGAGATCTCATCGTCGAAAGATCTCAACATCGCCTGCATCTATAGTTACTGTCACTGTCCTCTTGCCGATGTCCAGAACTACTCGATGTCGATCCATCCAATCCATGCCTAGAATAACTTCTTCATGTACTAAGTACATGACGAAGAAGTTAGCTGGCCAATCGCGACCTCCCAATCTATTAGGGCAATCGCGAACCTCTTGCGTACCTCGTATCTTACCCCCATCGGGTAATCCTATAAAGAAGGGTCTACCCTCTACATTAACTAAGGCCAATCTATCTACACATGTATCAGATATAAAAGAATGCGTAGCACCAGTATCGAAAAGAACTTTGACAGGAAAACCATTAATGTGAATGGTACTGGTAGTTGTTGGCGTTGTCGGCTCTACAGCACTCCTCAACTCATAAACTCGGGCTAGTGCATCTCTAGTGTCTGAAGATCCATCAACACGTCCTCTGCCTCTCCCTTGTCCCGTAGTGGAACCGTGAGGAGCGGCAGAACCTAAAACTCTCTGTTGCTGCTACTGGTACTGAGATCTCTGTCCTCCTCCAACAACATTGGCAGGTGAAGAACCCTGCTGAGATAGCGTCTTGCCCTGACGGCAAAACGCAGCTCTGTGTCTGGGCTTGCCACAAGAAAAGTAAGTCACTGCTGGCTTCTTGCAGTCAGCTCGGATGTGTCCATCTACTCCGCAATTATGACACTGCCGTCCTCTATCAGAACTCTGTTGGAAACTAGAACGTCCAGGCGTCTGACTACGCCCAAAACCAGCTGTTCCAGCTCCAGCACTGGCTGATCTAGTCTTCTGTCTCTTCTCAAGACCTCTTGTCTGAGAAGCTCTTCTCTGACCCGGCCGGTCTCTCTCATAGGCAGAAGCTCTATCCCGATAGTCCGTCAAAGACTCACAACGGAATCCAGTAAGATAAGAGCGTGTCGATTATCTCAACCTCCGAGAGAAAAGGTAAACATTCTGATCCTCCGGTGGTGCGGACGGACCTAGCAACGCCAACTCGTCCTGAAACTTGAGGATTATCTCAGCAATAGGCAAATCCTCGAATCCAGCCTCAAGGATCCTGAAGACGGTCTCTCCTCATGGCTGCAGGGCAATAGCGATCCCTGATCATTGTCTTCATCTGCTAATAACTAGTGACCTTACTGCGAACGGTCCTCCACCAAGAATGAGCCTGATCCTTCAGCAACGTCTGTGCTATGTTGACTCGACGTCCCTCAGGGCAACCGATAGCCTCCATAGCAGAATCCACATGTCCTAGCCACTACTCCACCTCCAAGCCTGTCCTTCCCACGAAGACGGGAACCTTCAACTGGTCGAAAGCCTTCAACCAACTGTCAGGCTTTGGCTCTTTTGCCTCAACCGGCGCTCTAACAACCTCAGCAACTCCAGCAGACGGGGCAAAAACTTGTGTAACTCTCTGCGAAACCTCAGCTGACCTTGTAGGAACTGGCGGCACGGGTGCTGGTCCTCCAGTCCTGATGGCCTCCTCAACCCTCTGCACATAGTCGCAAAATGCAAAAGCTCCGATAGATACTCGTGCGGACTTTATTGATGACGCTCTCTGTGCTCCAAACCTAGCAGCGGTCCCATTTCCAGCCTCAAGAACAATGCTCATAACAACCTCTTCAGCAAACGCCTCAGCGATAGGCGGATCAGCAACTGGGGTTGGCCCCAACCTCTAGGTAGTGGAGGTCTTCTTGCACTTCCTCGTCCACGGACGGCAGGTGGAAGTGGTGGTCGACCCCTTCCTCACCCCATAGCAGATGTAGCTCTAGTACGCACCATCTGCTATAAGGATAAATATATAAGACTATATATATAAGGCCATGCTACAGGTAAAGCAAAACTCCAGAAAAAGCACACATAAAGGCCAACACAAAAGAAACTACACTGTTGAGATCCGCGGAGGTAGTGGTGGTCGCCCGTACATCTATCCCAGACCGAAAGGTTAAAACAAAATTCCCTCTTGAAAACGTTAGACCCCTTGCGGGTTCTATTTATTTATCCATCCAACCTGTAGAAGATTTCGAGTGCCATTGTTGCCAACCTGGCTTTGATACCATATTGTAACACCCCAAGTTCTGGGAACTTGAAGCGCTACGGGCTAGGACCGCACAATGGGTCCCGACCCTCAGATTAGCAACAGCAAACGGATCTTACAATAAGGCACAAACGAATGAAAACCAAAACTAAATATAAAACCAAAGGATCAAACCAAAAGAAACACAAAAGCTCTACAGCCGGGTTCAAAACAAAAGGGAAGCAACAAAAGAAAAACAAAACCCGATCCCGTCCTATAATGTACGGGAACCCCGACTGACCACACCATCCGGATCACTCAGCAGCATCCTGAACCTGCGGAACATCTACAACGACGGTATAAACCGTTAGCTAACATTCTAGGTATAAGCAAGAGTGTAAAAGCACAACCACACAAAAGATAAAGAAAACACATAGCATGATTACACAACAACCGGTTATTATCTTTCATTAAGGTTATCCATTGCTAATTCAACTTCTTTTGTCACACGAGAATCTCCCGAAACTCGCCTCCGCTTCCGTCTACCAATAGGAATAGATCAGTACTATCCGTTACCTACGGATCTGGGTTGCAAGAGCACATTCTAGTCTCCTGTAGAACTAGACAAGTGGTCACCGCCCGTTTATAATACCTTTGGGCCAGTTAAGGTTATCAAAGGATGAATCCGATTTCCAATTATCCGTTATAAACATGATAGCAACACAAACAAGCCAAAACAATCCAACTAATACGCGGAATGAAGCTAAGTAAGTCCAAGGGACTTACCTCACACGAAGGTAACACAAGAGATCAGCGAACAACTCAAAACACACAAGGAAGCTCAGTTTCCCTCAAGAAAGGAGCAAGGAAAGCCTGTACGAACAAGCAACACGAATCAGGAATGGAACGGTTGCTAGAAGTCTATGACTTCTAGTCTCAAAGATTTCTAAGAGATCAACACATGCTAAGGGCTCAACCTTAATCTTACAACAACTCAGGGGAACAAGGAACAACCATAAGGAACCAAGGAAGGAACGAGGAAAGGAAGGAAGGAAGCAACTCACCAAGGACGTGAGTTACTACAGAGAAACCGCAGGGGCGGTTGGACTGAGGCGCAGGGGCGGTTGTGACAGAGGCGCAGGGGCGGATCTTCGTCAGAAGCTACTGACGGGCTTCTCTTCGACAGATCTCATGGCAGGGGCAACCAAAGCTCGAACCTTTGGTTCCAACACGTCAAGACTCAACTCCAGAGAGCCTGAGAACAACAAAAGGTCAACAACGGAACACTCCACAAGAATCAAGGCTCATGTTTGATCCTTGGAGAAGAAGAAAAGAAAGGAACGCAAGGGAGAAACCATAACAGAAGGAGAAGACATGCAACACTGTATGAACGTGAAGAAGAACCAGGAAGGAATGAAGTTACACGTTCAGCGAAGTTGCAGGAAGCAAAGAACGGCTGCAGCTCTCCAGGGTTTGAAGGCGATAGCAAGGAACGAGAAAAAGGAGAGAAGGAAGAGAATATATAGGGAGGTCTGGAACGCTAGATGGAAAGGGTGTCTAGGGTTAGAAAGAAAACAAGGAAACCGGCCCATAAGATAGAGTATCGGGTATTCTATCTATGGAAGAAAGATAAAACGACGAAAACAGATGGGCGTGATCTGTTGCACGATCCGCAGGGACGGATCTCACAGCCGCAGGGGCGGCCGGCTGCGGGGGCGGCCCTCTTCACCGCAGGGGCGGTGAAGGCAAAAATCTAAGATCTTACACATGTCTTGCTGCTAGATCCAAGATCGGACTGAGCGAAGGTAAGGGAAGAGAAGAGGATGAGCGGCGGTTCAAAAGGAAGGAAGCGAGAGGCCGGCGGTTGCTCAAGGACGGATGGAGCGGCCGGTCCATAACAAAGACGGAGGAGGTACCGGTGCCCGGTCCATAGCGAAGATGGACGAGGAAGGTCGTCGGCGTGAGTAGTTGAGGGAGAGAGGAGGCGGCGTGCGAGTTGGTGAGGGAGGAGAAGGCTTAGAGTTCCCAAAAAAAGAAAAAAAACAAGGAGGCGGCAGGCTCACCCAAATTGGAAAAACTCAAGGCTGGCTAGGGTTAGGAGGGAAGGAGGCCATACGGGCCACATATGAGGGAAGGGGTCTCTTGGGCCTGCCCATCTTGACGGCCCAACTGTTTTATCTTACCGGGTTAAAAAAAATCAAAATAAATAGAACGACGGAAAAAGTATAAACCGGTCGAATTCCGGTTAGGCCCGAAATTTATCAAAATAAATTTTCGGGTATTACATCTTGTATTTAATGTAGCAGCAGTAGACAAGGAAACATACCCAACTGCAAAAACACAAATAGTGTCGCCGACGATCAGAGCAGAGGAGGAGGCACCTAGCTCGAGTATTCGACTAAAGATGGGTCATTTTTGTACCGCATGTTGTGCGAGTATGCTATGTGTTTTATGTTACCTTATGTGTGTATGTGCTATTATGGTTATTTTGATATATGGAATGTTAGCTAACGGTTTATCCGCCGTTGTAGATGTCTTGCAAGTTAAGGGTTGTAGAGAGATTCAGAGTGGATAGTCAGCCGGGTCCACATACTCATATAGATGGGATGGGAGAGTCTTTCCGTTTCTGCATACATCTTTTGTTGTTGTTATGTTTGCAAGGCTGACCCTTGTATACATTCACCATTTTAACCTTATTTGATTTCACTTTGTTTTACTACGTTTGTTCCTTGTTGTAAAATTAGTAATGTTGTTGTCAAAATTTAGGTCGGGACCCATTGTGAAGTCCTAACTAGTAGCTTTTCATGTTCCGAGAATTTGGGGTGTTACAACATATGTATACCAAGATAAAAAGACTTTGGAGACGAATAAATGCGATAATATTCAATTATAAATTTGTACCTAATGAAGAACAAATCGTTCATTATGTCATTTTATAATTATTAGTATATGAATCACGAATTGAAATTACATTCGTAATTTTTAAAATTTAGGGTAATTTATTTTAAAGTTTGTTCATTATTAATTTTCACTTGAACGGGAATCTCCGCACCACACCGTGTAGAAACCTTTCAGGGTGAATTACAAAAATTATAAATTTACACAATTGAACCAAGATAAATGCACATGAATGTACAAATGAGAAAACATTTATGTTAATAGGGGTCAAATTAGATTTTGAGACCTTTCAATTCTTTTTAATGTGGGAATTAAATTTATAAAAGCTTACCTACTTTTTATCCAGGTGGGAGTAAATAAATGTCTATATTTTGGTGTATAATTTATTTTGAAAACCGATCTACATTCAATTATATTGTTAGTGGTAGTTTTTGGTATCGGTGTATATGTTTCTAATGAGACGAACGTTAAATTTGGAAGCATTGTCTAATAAATTGTATCTAGTAAAATTAGAAATAATGTTGTATATCATATTTTTTATTGCTTTTGTTGTTGGAATGCTGATTTCTTACTTATCTAGAATATTAATTTTGTTGGTAATGAAAGCGGAAGCGAATAAATGAGGTGATATTCATAAATAAATTTGTAAGTAATGGACAAATCAATGTTAATTATGTTGTGCAAGTCATTATTAGTGTTCGAAATCATGCATTGAAAATATCCATAATCTGAAATTTAAGGTAATTTCGCAACTACTTTCAAAGTTTGGTTATTATTAACTTTCAGCTAAATGGAAAACTCGATACAAAATCGTGCAAGTATAAAAATCCGGCCCGGATATACTGTAAATCTTTGCAACTAAACCGAGACGAATTCAGATGAGTGTACAAATATATAAACTTTTTGTTGTCGTAGCTTTGAAACGATGGGGGAATTCAACTAATTTACCTTTTATCAATATACATTCTCTCAAACGTTGGTTAACGTAAATACAGTTACTTTACCGTTTTGGTATGTAAAAAAAAAAGTTGCACAAATAGAAATGGATGAACTTTACGACAATAAATTTAGAATTAAAAAAAACATAGAAAGACAATATACAAAAGCTCACATTTAATTTATCAATTAATGGGTAAGGTTTGTCCAATTTCAATTTGAATTTCAAATTCAACTCCACTCAAGTAAAATCAATTAGTTCAAAGTATAAAACTATACGATATGATTTGAGATTTTTTTATTTAGTCGCGATTCTCGATTGTTTGTTTTTTGATATTAGCAATTTATAGAGCTCTAATAAGATTGATTATTTTTTTAGACCTTTCAATTTTTTTTAATTTGGATATTAAAATTAATTCTTGGTTAACTACTCTTTTCCTTATGATAGGAAACAAACGTCTATACTTCTGTACAAAGTTTATTTTTTAAACCGATCAAAATTCGACTAAACTGTTAGTGATATTTTTCGGCAACGATATATATTTGTAAGGAACCAACAATAAATTTGGAAGCATTGGCTCATAAATCGTATGTATTTAATTTATAAATAATGTTCTATATTTAATTTTTTGTTGCTTTTGTTGTCAGAATGTTGATTTCTTATGTGAGACGAATAAAGGAAATGATATCAAATAATAACTTTGTATTAACAAAGAAACCGTCACTTATTGTCATGTACATAACTATTAGCGATCGAAATAACACAATGAAATTATATAAGCAATTTTTAAATTTAGGGTAATTTCACTTGCTTCAAAGTTTGAAATTCTCCACACCAAACCGTGCAAGTATACAAACCTGGTTCGGATGAATTTTAATCTTCACAACTTTATGAGGAAAAATTTAGATGAATGTACAGGTGCAATGTATTATTTATTTTTAATTAAATTAAATATAAATTCCCATCGAATTTATAAGTTGGGGTTTATTGATGTGATGAATTATGTTATGCACCTTCAAACTTAGTACAATTTATCTTATTCAAAACAACAATAAATATTGTCTATTTTAAATATTGATCAACTTTTTCTCATAAAAACTTCGGACTCATTGAACATAATTGAAAAAATATTGGAAGTTGAAAAAGTATCGAGATCATCAAATCAACCTTGTAGCTAAATAATAGTAAAATAGAAGAGCCTATGATTCGAAACTAGTAAACTACTCTATTAGCTAGTTCATATTCAACGTTGTAGACTCTTTGAAGTTAAAGTATAAACTATATATCTCACATGATATTATAGTTTATTGATATTTTAGGCATTGTCTTCATGAATCTCTTCGTCATTTTTTGTTTCCAATGCTTTGTAAGTGTAAACATCAGCCCATTTTGTCAAGGTTGATTCCGGAACCATTTCACCATCAACTTCTGCCACCCATGATGGTTTACACATGTCGGGCATGGTCCATTTTACCTTTAATGGAACTTCATCAGAAATGTTCTCCTTTGAAGGGGTCTCCAAGAAGGACAACACATTGTTAACGGACCGTAACCATTGTTTTGAGTTGGGACTTTTATAGTACTGATAAAAGCATAAGGTAAAGTTAGAAATGGTTCATGCAAACAAACTTTTATGCTAAAGCATACATAGATACACACCACATTAGAACCTCTATTAACCACTAAAAACTAGACAAGAATAAAACCAACTAAACACTATAGTCAATTAAGCTCCATGATAATATATAACAAAGGAAGGTTTCATAACCTTAAATACCCATATTTATACAATATGCACAACCCGTCATGTATTTTTACCATAAATAACGTAAAAGTGGTGACAAATAATAAACCATGACGTCTTTGAATAAGAAAAGTTTTCAAAATAAAATAAATAGAAAGTTCAGTTGTAATTATCCAAGCTAAGACTCAACTAATTGATCTAGGTTAGTACAACTCAACACAACAAAATAAACAAGTTTAAGTAAATTTATCAAACATAACACATAATTTTAAGAAACGTTGAATCACCTTATCAGTTCTTCCAGCACCAAGACCGGAAGTCCTAGTTACTGGTTTCATTATCCAACCAGCGGGCAACCAATCTGGCCTCTCGAGGTCCTCATTATCACTAGTTGTCATGTTTGGATTCGGGTTTGTATGGCTTGATGAATCAGAGGAGGGATTCTTCTCCATGTGCTTCTTTCTTGCTTGTATGAATTATAAATATTTTTAATTAATTATGCTTGTGGGTATTTTGTAATGAGTGTGTCTAGAAATTAAGCAAAGGGTGAGTTATTTATACAAGTTTGTCTCTTGGGGATTCAAATGAACAAAAATCTCACACAAAACCGTCCATGTATACAAATCTGGTACGGGTGTATTGTAATTCTTCAAAACTGAACCAAGACAAATTAAGATGAATGTAAAAATATAAGATATTTTTGTTAAGGTAACTATTGATAGCATGATGAATTCAACTAATGTATCTTTTATATTGTGTGTGTTTATACATCCTCTCAATCGTGGGATAAGAATATCTATATTAGTTTTACAAATTTGTTTTGGTGAAATGAACAAAGCAACATAAATGGATGAATCTTACAAAATTATTTTTAAAATTATAAAAGATATGGGAAGAGAATATACAAAAACTCGCTATTAATTTATAAATTGATGATTAATATTTTTCCAATTTCAAAATGAATTTCAAATTCAATTTCACTCAAGTTAATTCCATTAGTTCTTAGCGTCAATTTACGTCACAGGATCGGAGATTTTTTTTTGTTTATTTAGTAGGGTTTCCCCGATTATTTTGTATTTTGATGTTTTTTAACATTTTATAGTGGTCAAATAAGATTATTTTCTTCTGGAGACCTTTAAATTATTTTTAAGGTGGGAATTAAACATGATACATGGTTGACAACATTTATCCATATGGGAAGAAATAAACTTCTATACTCCGGTACAAAGTTTATTTTGGAAACTTATCAAGATTCAATTATATAGTTAGTGGGAGTTTTCGACATCGGTATATATGTTTCAAATGAACCAACTTTATATTTGGAAAAATATGCTAGGAAATCATATCTACTGAAGTTATAAATATGTTCTATATTAGATTTGTTATTGCTTTTTGACGTCGGAACACTTATTTCTTATTTATCTAGAATAACAGTTTTGTTTGTAAACGACTTTACAAACGAATAAATGAGATGATATACAATATTAAATTTGTATCTAATGAAGAAATCCTCGCTCCTTATGTCTTATACATAATTATTAATTTTTGAAAACGCCGTTAGTAATGATGGTTTTGGGAATTCCGAACCTTGCAAATATGTTTTCCTTGATGAATTTGGAGACAACTCTTGCATAATTGGTGGGTGTGGTGATTGCTTTCACCCATTCAAAAAAGATGTAATTGTAAAGTTTGGAAGGTGAAATTGTCGTAGTTATAACCCCAACAGTGGAATAACTCAACCTCTTGAACGTTCTTCAATGTCATCTCATTTTGCCTTGTTATGTTACCTATTCTATGGCAAGAATCACAAGCAACGACAAATTACGCGCATCTTTAAATATAGTAGCCCAATAGAAACCACGTATATTGAAGAATATGAGAGATTGATTTTCCAATATTGGCGTTCCCTCCAACTAGATGAGAATGATATATGCTTGATAGCAAGCGATGTCGATTATTACCGACCTATGGTTTATTAATAGTCCCCTTGCAGTGGCAGTGATAACCTTTTCCTTTCATCCCTTAAGGAATTTGGGAGGTTTTCTGACGTCAGGCCAGACCTGGTATACGAGAAGGGCACATCACCACTCCCTTGGGGTACACAAGTTGTGTACCGATACTACTCCAGCTGGCTAGCAGGCCCAGAGGCGAGGATGATACCTTCCTCGTATCATATAGTTTCATATATCTATATATTGTATATACGATTTGAGTGAATGACTACTTATATAAAGATAATTAAAACGGGTAAATGTGTGGCAACATGATTATGTGTTTACCTTTCATGACTTGTTCTTGTGCTTATGCATTACCTTATATATGTATGGTTCGCTAATGGTTTTATACAGTGTTGTAGATGCTTTGCAGGATAGGAGAGCTACAGAGTGATCCGGTAGGGTGACTAGTGTTAGCATGAAATATTGTGATATTTTAGGCACGTTTTCTAAGTGTATTTCATCTATATTGGTATTCGTTGATAAAGCATTGAAGCATTTGTGAGTTAGTTTATCTATTTTGTCGATATAGAGGTCTACATAAGCTTTGTATTGATTGTAGGCAATTAAGAGCTAAAACCGAACGGATCAAGGGAGAATGGAGGTAGATTGAGCATGTCCAAGGATTGAGGACATTACTAGGAGCTAAGGAAGATGCTAGGATGAAGAATGACACAAGACTAAGGGGAATTACGAACTACATTTGTTCCACGCTCTAAAATACGGCCGTACTAGGATCCACGCTCTAAACCACGGCCGTGGAACCTTGGCAAGACAAGTGTGGAGCATTCCAGCAACTTACACGGCCGTGGAGAGTTGTGACAAACCGTGATCCAACTCCACGCTCTAAATTACGGGCGTGAAACCCTTCCACGACCGTGATCTTGACGATCTTTTACGCAATATTTTAAAGCCACAATCTTCTACGCACATGGGCCGAAGACGCATTTTACTTGGGCCTATATAAAGACGGAAGGAAGGAGATTCCGTCACCTCTGCTTACCCTAGTTTACACCTTCGCTAGACCTCCGTGGAGAGACTGCGCCTAGCCCTATTGAGATCTCCTGATTGACGGAAAGTTAGAGAAAGAGTGAAGATTTGGAAGATTGTTCGTAAGGAGATTTCATACTTTGTTCCTAGGTTTGATTAGAAGACGGATTGACATCCCGTTCTTCGTTCTTATCTAGAATAGTTACTTGTTTGTGTTCATTCCAAATCTGAGTTGCATTATCATTGATATTTGTGGATTTGAGATTGGTTTGAAGGTTATTGAAGGTTTTCGGAAATTTTCATCTTTCATTCTTTTAAATCTTGAATTTGATATCAATATGACTGTTGTTGGCTAAAATCCTTTAGCAATTCTAAGGTGAAGGGTTGATAGTTGTGGCTTAGATGATGATAGATCGATCGTAAACAGATTGAATCCTGAGAGTTAGAGAGAATTGCCGACGAACCTAATCCACGGTCTGTTCTTGAGCTTCCAAGGCCGTGGAACTCAAGAACTACCCGTAATTTTGTGTCAGTTACGAACCTTTCTTTTACTTTAATCCAAAGTTAAAGATTTGCTTTAACTTAGTCTTGGCTTGCCTTTTCTAGGTGGTAGTGAAGCCTCAACAACCTCTACCTCGATTTCGAGTGTCACAACCTTAATCGGTTAAGTTAGTCTTGATCCTTGGATTGCAAGTTTGGGTATTTGACGTTAATATTTACCTTTAGAATCTTTCTATACTGAAGCCTCAACAACCTTTATAAGGAGTGCCTTTGGGTGAATTATATAAGGTCTTGGAACTTCATCGTACATTGCCTTACATTTGTATACCTTTGCATACCTCAACTCTGTCCTTATATCTTTAGTATATCTTGAATCGATTGCCACAGCTGGATTCCTGGATCTTTAGAATTGTTATTTTCCCAATAATTTACAAAAGCTCATACATTTACTCGCTTGACAATTCTTAACTGGATTTAACCCCCCAAATCCCTGTGTTCGATACTCTGAAATTCATGCTTAACTATATCGATCCGTACACTGCGGGTTCGCTTGCTTGATTTCTAGTTTTATAATTAAAGTTTATTTGTACGCACGCTAAGTGGCGAACAAGTTTTTGGCGCCGTTGCCGGGGATTTGGTTTAGGCCGAATTCGGTTATCGGTTGTCAAGGTTGGGAGCGTTTCCCTTGTTATTCGATATCTTTTCGAGTGTATTGATAACACGATTTATGAATTAGGTTTAGGTAGTCATTTAGATAGATTTCTCACTCATTCGTGCATGGTTTAGCACTAGTTCACGACGTTTGCACTCAATTCACGTATTTTGTCGAGATAGACGTCTACACGGACTTTTGCATTGCTTTGTAGGTATTTTGGGAGATTTAGGAGCTTAATCGATACGCTTGAGGATTGTTCATCAAGATGACACACCCTCGGACTCATTAGGATGCAAGCTAGAGGCTAAGGAGGACTCATGGAACCTTGTCAACACAAGCCATGCACCAAATCACAGCTTAATGAACCAAGGCGAAGCTGAAGCACCAAACCACGGTCACTGGAGGGACCACGGCCGTGGAACCAACCGTGGTTTTCGCCAGACGGTTGTGACAGCTGTGCCACAATCTCAAGGCCAACTCTAGCAAGGTTGTAGTATAAAAGTGGTCCTGCAAGGCTGAGAGAAGGACAACTCCCATCACTACCATTCTCTCCCATACTCTCAACAAGAAGATTCTCTTGGAGGAAGCTACCATAGGAGGAGGAAGAAGAGCTCCATTGGAGAGGAAGAGAAGAACACACCATAGCTAGTCTTTGAATAGTTTTGTAGTGAAGATTTTCGGAATCAATTTCTAGAGTTGTAAGAATCGATTAAACCTTCTTTTGAAGGGTTGTGAGTATCTCTAATCTCATTTTCAGTTTGGTTTTACTTGCTTCACTTATTCATCTCTTTCTCTTCATTATCTTGCAAATGGAAGCCATGATTTTATGCTTGATGATTTCGATTGTTATGATGCATGTTGTAGGCTAAATAGATGCGATTCTAGGGTAAGGAAAGGATGGTTATGGCTAAGACTATGATAGGATGAACTTAGATTTGCTCTTGGATGACTTGCTTGCTTGAACGAAACCTCTGTTGGAGTCCACGGTTTGTTCTTGCCATTCCACGGCCGTGGAATTGGTAGAACAGCCCGTGGTTTCCCCTGGTTCGATGGATCTAAGTTCTAGATTGTTAGAATGTTGAAATCCTAGTGTTTGTTGAGTTAAATCTATCCTAGGGTGACCTAGTGTTAGCAACTAAGTGTTAGAAGAGACCTACCCGGTGATTCTTACTCTTAGATTTCGAAGATGACAAACTCTAGGTAGTGGTGAGCCTCATAAGCCACCATTGGACTAAGTGTGCTAGGATAGTTGTTTAGGACTAACCCTTTCGAGACTTACCCGGTGAGGATAGGTTAGATCCCTAGGTGATAATCCAGTTTGTGTAGAATTCCTTCCCTTAGGCTCTTTGAGACTTACCCGGTGATGAGACCTTAGGAACGGATTAGTGGACCATGAGACCTACCCGGTGATTGATCCCAATCTAAGAAACACTCTCTCCCAACATATCATAATTAATCCAAGGAATGATTAGATAGCTTGAGTCCTATGCCATAACCGGAATTTCCAACCCCTAGAATCCACTTTTCTCTCTTTGATCTCATATCTCGTTTTAGCTTGTTTGTTTGTTTCGATTTGTTAGCTTAGTTGATTGCTTATTTCGCATGATTCGTGATCCTTGATTGATCACCTAAAACCCACCAAAAACATTTGAGAATTTCATTTCTTTATTTCCTTTTCTTTTCTTAGGCTTAGATCTTCACTAGACTTAATCACTAATCGAATCAATCTCACCTTAGTCTTTGTGTTCGACCTCGGAATACTCTTCCTACTACAAACGTCCCGTACACTGCGGGTTTGCTAGGAGTTAGGAGAAATATAACGAGTATAAATTTAAAGCTTATTGCGTGCACACACGTTCTTAGCGTAACAAGTTTTTGGCGCCGTTGCCGGGGACTAGGTTTAGATTGAGTCTATTTTGTGATTGTTTATAGTGTAGATATTTCTTGTTGCTTTTGATCTCTCTTTGGTTTGTGTCTTTGCTTTTTAGGACATCTCTCACTCTTTAGGTGTATGCGAAGATCTCGTGGCAAGGATTTAGCTCCATTCGATCCCGAACCGGAGAAAACCCTTAGATCTAGATCCAAGAGCATTAAAAAGGGAAAAAAGATGGCCGGAAGAGATCTCCAAGCTGAGTTGGATGAGGCTTTAGAGCAAATTAGGATAAGGGATGAAGCCTTGGAGAATGAAATGAGACTTGCCAATGAGAGACAAGAGGCAACTAGGAGGGAGATTGAGGAGATTAGGCAAGCTCTTGTGCAAAGGGAGCTTAACCGTCAACAACCTCCTCCACCTCCACCACAACCGTAGCCGGCGGTCAATATTCGGGTTGTGCCCATTGCAATGGAAGAGCCACAAACGTTAGGGCAATGTATGGATCCGGCACAAAGAGCACACCGTCCGGGTGTGAACTTAGGAGATCCCGCGGCCCATGATTACGAGCTCCGCCCTCAAGTTCTACAAATGATCCGGCATAATCAATTTGGAGGGATGGAAGGAGAGTCTCCTCATCAACACTTGATGAATTATAAGATCTTGATGGAGACTCTTAGACCGCCTAGATTGGAGAGCAACAACCATAAGCTTAGGGCTTTCTCCTTCTCTCTTAAGGACAAAGCCTTAGCTTGGTATCAATCTATTCCACAAGGGCGAGTTGGTACTTGGGAGGAAATGACAACCGAGTTTTTGACTAAGTTCTTCCCACCTTCCAAGACTACCGAGTTAAGAGGGAAGATCAATGCCTTCGTGATGAAGGATAGAGAGAGCTTGTTCAAGTCTTGGGAGAGGTTCAAAGACCTTCTCCTAGATTGTCCACACCATGGTATACCTAAAATTGAGCTATTGGAGATCTACTTCAAGGGACTTGATGAAGATAGCCAATTCAAGCTCCAATCTCTTTCCGGTGGGACTTTCATGAAAAAACATGTGGATGAAGCTTGGGAGTTTGTGGAGAAACAAGCTCTAGTGATTGAGAAATACTCCCATAGCAAGAGTGAAGGGAGAAAGGCGGGAGCATATGAGGTGAGTGAAGTCACCATGAGCAATTTCAAGCTTGACGCCATCAACAACGAGCTAAAGTCCTTAAGGGAGTTGTGTGCTACAACTTTGAAGAACCAAGCAACTCCTCAAGTGCAAGTGCAAGCAAACTTGTCTTCCAAGGAGGAAGATGTGAACTACATGGGAAGGGGCAATTACAACAACTATCAAGGCCCAAGGAACTTCAACAACATCCGGCAATTCAACAATTACCGGCCCAACCATAACCATCCCGGGTTTTCCTATTCTAACCCGGATGGAGCCTTGAACCCTCCCGCTTCCACAAGCACAACCCCACCACCAAAAGCTTCACAAGAACCTCCACCCGGATTTTCTCAACCTCCAAAGGATAGAACCGAAATGATATTTGAGCAATTGCTTGGAAGGTTGAGTGGTCTTGAGGTGACTTCTATTTCCAAGGCTCAAAAGGTGTTGGAAGCACAAGTATTCCAAAAGGCGGGTGAAGCCCATAGAGATCCGGGAAAGCTTCCCGGAAGGACCGAGGATAACCCAAGAGTCCAAGTGTTGGCTATTACAACAAGGAGTGGGCTAAGCATGAAGGATCCTTTGCCCAAGGAAAATGTTAAGGGAAAGCAAGTAGTGGTAGAAGAAGAGATATTGCAAGAAGATGGAAGCAAGAGCAAGGATGTTGAGCCAACATATGTGGCACCGCCTCCATACAAACCACCACTACCGTTCCCACAATCACGAGCAAGAGCTCGCTTGGACAATCACTTTGGTAAATTTCTTGAACTTATGTCTAAATTGCATATTAATATTCCGTTCATGGATGCTATCTTAGGTATGCCGGCATATGGCAAGTTCTTGAAGGAGATACTCTCCAACAAAAGGAAGTTGGAGGAGTACGGGGAAATAAGAATGACAAAGAGATCCTCGGAATTGATCCAAACAATGAAGGAGGAGATGCCTCCTAAGCTAAGAGATCCGGGTTCCTTTTGTGTCCCAATTGGAGTAGGAGAAGTGAAGTATGAAGCCCTTTGTGATCTTGGGGCGAGTGTAAGCATCATACCGCTTGCACTATGCAACAAGGTTGGGCTAGGAGAGCCGAAACCGGTCAAGATGACCCTCTATATGGCGGACCGTTCTATCACTCACCCGGTTGGGATCTTGGAGGACATTCCGGTGCAACTAGGGAAGTTCTATGTGCCGATTGATTTTGATGTCTTGGATATTCCGGCGGATTATCCGGTTCCCATCATCTTGGGAAGACCTTTCCTAGCCACTTCTGGATGCCTAGTGGATTGCAAGAATGGGATTCTCTCCTTCAACATTGGAGAAGAGAACATCAAGTTCAAGTTGTCCACAATGATGAAAGGGCCAACCCTTGATGAGGATGTATTCAACATAGTCGAGCAAGAGGAGTCTAGAGAAGTTGTGAGCTCGATCTTGATCAAGGACCCCTTGGAGAAGGTTCTTACCTTAAGTTTGATGGAGGAAGGTGTTGAGGAGGCTTGCAATGAAGAAATCAAGGCCATGGAAGCACTAGAAAAGGAGACAAGAGCTAAATTTGAGGTTCATGAAAGCATGCTGAACACGTGTAAGTTCCACGGGCGTGGAATGTGTTCCACGGCCGTAGAACTCTCTGGAAAGCTCCAACGAGAAAGCTTGGCAACTTCCACGGCCGTGGATGTGCCAAGACCCGTGGATTCAACCGTGGTTTCCCCAGAAGCAGCTCTTGATGATGATCAAGCTTCAAGGAGCCTTGAAGGGTCTTCATTTGCTTTGGATTCATCTCAACCAACGTTATTTGGATCGTCTCCACTCGAAAAAGGTCCTCCTAAACTTGAACTCAAACCCCTCCCCTCTCATTTAAAGTATGCTTTTCTTGGTGATAATTCTACATATCCGGTGATTGTGAATGCATATCACCGCCATTGTTGTTGTTGCCTAAATAACCAACATCCATATCCCGCATATCATGCTATATCACCGCCATTGTTGTTGTTGCCCAAATAACCAACATCCTTTCCTTGTTGTTTTGGAAAGTTGGTCTTGATAGCCTCCTTCAACTCTTTGATCTCATTGTTGAGGGAGAAAATCTGATTTTGAGCTTCATGTGTGAGCTTCGCTCCTTGCTCCACACGATTTCCCTCCACTTTCCGGTGGGAATACTTTTCTATGACTCTTGCTTGCTTCTCAATGAAGTCCCAAGCGTCATCTTCTCTCATGTCCATGAATGTACCATATGAGAGGGATTGGAGCTTGAATTGTGTCTCCACATCCAGCCCCTTATAGTAAATCTCCAGCAATGCAAGCTTGGATATGCCATGATGAGGGCAATCCAATAACAAGTCCTGAAACCTTTCCCATGATTGAAACAAACTTTCGTTAGATCTCATGGAAAATGCATTGATCTTACCTCTAAGTTCCGCCGTTTTGGATGGCGGAAAGAATTTGGTGAGGAACTCCGCGGAAAGGTTTTCCCACGTGTCTAGTTTCCCACTAGGAAGAGCTTGGTACCAAGACAACGCTTTCCCCTTCAAGGAGAAGAAGAAAGGCTTGAGCTTATAGTTGTTGGTTGTAGCATTCTTCGGTCTCATTGTCTCCATCATACACTCAAATTTTTGCAAGTGTTGGTGTGGAGATTCAGCACTTGTCCCGCCAAATTGGTTTTGGCGAACAAGAGTAATAACTTGAGGGTTGAAGCTAAACCCTTGTACATCTTCAGCATCAAAATTCACGCCCAAACGGCGTGGTTGTTGTGTTGAATCCATCCTTTGGCCAAGAGTTCTTGGCTCAGCCGCTCCCCGTGGATGGAAAGGATTCACATTGATCGTGGGATCAATTTCCTCTAGCGGTGGCATGGAAGAATCACTATCATCAGCGGATGAATGACTTCTTCTTCTTGATCTTGATGCCCTTCTTGAGGATTTCTTGCTTCCCTTATTCTTAAGGTTGCTTAGTTCTATCCTCATCTGGAACATCATATCCTTTAGATCGTTAACTTGAGATTGATGACGATCCATTTCATCCCGGCGGATATTCTCATTCCATTGGAGTTGAGCTTCTTTCTCCGCCAACTCCGCTTGAAGATCACGTTCGTGTTCTTCAGCCATCTTCTTTTCCTTACGCTTCTGCCTTAGAGTCCTCTCAAGCTCTTGATCAAGAGGTAAGAGGTCTTCGATGTTCCTAGACCTGCGCATGCACTCAAAAAGATATCAAACAACGAGAGCAAGCTCCCAAGCTTGATAACCGGCTACCGAATTCGGCCTAGACCAAATCCCCGGCAACGGCGCCAAAAACTTGTTCGCCACTTAGCGTGCGTGCAAATAAGCTTTAAATTTATAAAACTAGAATCAAGCAAGCGAACCTGCAGTGTACGGATCGACGTAGTTAAGCAAGAATTCCAGAGTATCGAACATAGGGATTTGGGGCGAACAAATTCGATTGCAGATTATCAAGCAAGTAAATGTAAGAGCTTTGCAAATTATTGGGAAAACAACAATCCTAAAGATCCAGGAATCCAGCTGTGGCAATCGATTCAAGATATACTAATGATGTAAGGACAGAGTTAAGATATGCAAATGTATGCTAATGTAAGGTAATCGTACGGTGAAGTTCCAAAAACCTTATATGACTCACCTACAAGACACTCTCTATAAAGGTTGTTGAGGCTTCAATATAGAAAGGTTCTAAAGGCAAGGATTAATGTGAAATACCCAAACTTGTAATCCAAGGATCAAGACTAACTAAATCGATTAAGGTTGTGACACTCACAATCGAGGTAGAGGTTGTTGAGGCTTCACTACCACCTAGAAAAGGCAAGCCTAAACTAAGTTAAAGCAAATCTTTAACTTTAGATTAAAGTAAAAGCAAGTTCGTAAACTTAAGGGAAATCACGGTTAGTTCTTGAGGTTCCATGGCCGTGGACTCAAGAACAGGCCGTAATTTAGGTTCGTCGGCGATTCTTTCTAACTCTCAGGGTCCAATCTGTTTATGATCGATCTATCATCATCTAAGCCACAACTATCAACCCTTCACCTTAGAATTGTTAAGGGTTTTTAGCCAACAACAGTCATATTGATATCAATTTCAAGGATTAAAAGATTAAAGGGTGAAAACTTCCGAAAACTTTCAATAAACTTCAAACCAATCTCAAAATCACAATCAAGAACAAATATCGTCACTAGATTCGGAATAGAACAAACAAACACAATCTTAGATAAGAAGGAAGAACGGGATGTCAATCCGTTTTCTAAATCAAACCTAAATAAGAAGAGGAATCTTCTTGCGAACAATCTTCCGAATCTTCCGAATCTTCGATCTTCCGTAAATCTAGAAATCTCAATCACAATCTCCACCAAAGTGCGAGATTAGGGCAATTCCAAGCGTAAACGTAGGATGCGTCTATGCGTAAGCGAAGGTCTAAAGCGAGGTCGCAAAAGTCTCTAAGTGGAGGTCTCTAAGCGGAGGTGACGGAATCTCTCTTCGTCCGTCCTTTTATAGGGCAAGATAAAATATCGGCCCGGCCCAATCTTCTAAAAGATCATGGCTTAAAGTGTGGCGAAAAAGATCGCCAAGATCACGGTCGTGGAAGGTTCCACGACCGTAATTTAGAGCGTGGAAATCAACACGGTTTGAACACATGATTCCACGACCGTAGAAGTTACTGGAATGAACCACGCTTCACTTGCTAGGGTTCCACGGCCGTGGAACTGAATGTGGAATGTAGTACGGCCGTATTTTAGAGCGTGGTTTAGGGCAAGAACGTGATTCTTCCCTAGCCTCGTGCATTCCTCAAGTTGAACTCCTTTTTGCTCTTAAGAATGCCCTCAATCCATGGACATGTCAAACAACTTCATCTTTGCTCAATTCCGTTCGGAAATGGCTCTCAATCACCTATAATCAACATAAAACTTGTGTAGACATCCATATCGACAATATAGGCAAACTAGCTCACAAATGCAACAATGCTCAATCAAAGACTATCAATATGAATCAAATACACTTAGAAAACGTGCCTAAAATATCACAATATTTCATGCTAACAGGTACATGGAGCTTCAGTGTTTTCGAGGATCGATTTGAGATCAGGATATCACCAGCTGAGGGTGAGAGAGCAGGACATAGCCAAGACGACATTTCAGACGAGATATGGACACTACGAGTTTGTAATGATGCCATTCGGGCTTATGAATATGCCCGCAATCTTTATGGAATTGATGAACATCATCTTCATCGACTTCCTATACCAGTTTGTAGTTGTCTTCGTAGATGACATTCTGGTTTACTCTCGCAGCAGAGAGGAGCATGCAGGACACTTGATGACCGTTCTTCAGGTCTTACAAGATTTGGAGCTTCACGCCAAGCTCTCTAAGTGCGAGTTTCGGATGCCTGAGGTAACATTCCTTTGTCAGATCGTTTCAGTTGAAGGGATCAAGGTAGATCCGGCGAAGATCGAGTCAGTAATATCTTGGCCGCCTCCTAAGAACGTTAAGGAGATACGCAACTTCTTAGGATTGACGGGCTACAACCAGCGTTTTATTGAGGGCTTTTCAATTATCGCCGAACCACTCACTTCCCCGCTGCGGAATTCTACTAGGTTCGTATGGTCCGAGCCGTGCCTGTAGAGCTTTGAGGAGTTGAATAAGAGGTTGACCTTTGCTCCTATCCTAGCTCAGCAGAGGGCATTGAGGACTTCGTGGTTTACAACGATGCATCCAAGCTGGGCTTAGGATGTGTTCTGATGTAGAAGGGTAAGGTGATTTCTTACGCGTCTAGATAGCTGAAGTTGTACGAGGAGAATTAACCTACCCATGATCTTGAGTTAGTTGTTGTTGTTCATGCTTTGAAGATTTGGTGGCATTATCTGTACGGAGCTACGTGTTAGATTTTTACCGATCATAAGAGTCTGAAGTATATATTCACTTAGCGGGACTTGAATAACCACCAGAGGAGATGGCTGAAGTTGATCAAGGACTTTGATCTTGAGATCTTTTACCACCCGGGGAAGGCGAATGTGGTAGTAGATTCCCTTAGTAGGAAGACTCCCCGGAAGATGGCGATCGCTAGGCTGACAGCTTAGCCATAATTACAGCGAGATCTTGCATGGCTAGAAATGGATATCCACTTCCCGGATTCCGACAAACAGTTGTCCACCTTGGAGATCTTACCTGATCTATTGATCGAGATCAAACATAAGTAGGAGAGTTACCCAGCTTTGACACAGATCCGAGACTGGATGTCTCGAGGAGAGGCACCACAGTTTGCAGTCAGTGCTGATGGGATCTGGAGACGCCAGAAGCATGTTTGTGTGCCTTCGGATCGAGAGTTGAGACGGTGGATCCTTCATGAGGCTCATTCTTCACCTTACTCAGTGCACCCCAGTGCGAGTAAGATGTATCAAGATATTAGACGCTCTTTCTGGTGGGGAGGTCTGAAGCCAAATGTAATGAGATATGTAGCTTAGTGGGTGTAGATTTAGAGCTACACCCACTTCCTGTCCCTCAGTGGAAGTGGGATGATATCTCTATGGATCTTGTTACTGGTTTGAGACCGAGTTGAGGCTTTGATGTTAAATGGGTGATAGTAGATCGACTGACGAAGACCGCACGTTTCATTCCGATCAAGGAAACGTGGCCGGTAAGTCAATTGGCAGAGGAGTTCACTAGACATATAGTGAGACTTCACGGAGTAACTAGGACTATAGTCTCTGACAAAGACGGGCGGTTCACTATTCGCTCCAAAAGGTGTGTGCAAACTTTAAAATTTATAACGCAAGAAGTATGCTTGAACAATATGTGAACCCACAGTGTACGGATCAATTGTAATAAAAACAAGAATTGCAGGGGTCGAACACAAGGACAATGGTGAAACAAAGCATGGAATCAGGTTTTCAAATATGCAAATGACTACAAATTAAGCAATCAAAGATGATATAAAGTCAAATAAAGGGAATGCGGATTCTAGGGATTAAAGCATCTAGTTGTGGTTCCGACTCAAGATCTCAAAAGATAATGCGGACAAAGCTGAGGTTTGCAAAGGGAAGGTGTTTCTAAGGTGGGAATAGATCACCGGGTAAGTCTCACTACTCACTATCCCAAACCAAAGCTCCTATTACCGGGTAACTCTCAAGGTACTAAGGAAAGGAACTATAATTTCATACCAACACACCACCCAAGGGGATAGAGCTAACCTTTACCGGGTAAGTCTCAGGCTAACTCTCAAAGATGGGATGAAGGCACACTCAAACGCCAATAAAGGATAAACCTTTATTACCTACACTCATGATCTTGGGTAAACAAACAAAGGAATCACCGGGTAAGTCTCATCCTAAGCTTGCGTTGAACCAGGAAAGGTGTAATAAGGATAGGATTTGGCAAACTTAAACTCTTAACTCAGATAAGGTTCAGAAAAGGTTCACCTCGTTCAGTTTTATTCATCCCGACTGAGATGTTCAGTGACTGACCGAGGTGTCCTAGGGTTAAGATAATGAACTCGAGCTTTCTGGGTCCTGTTGGATTTAAGATCATTCTATCATCGTCTTTCCCACAATTTTCAGCCAATCACCCTAGAATCACATAAGAAACTTAGCCAACAATCATCATGATAGCAATAATCAAATTAATAAAAAAGGAATCAATATTCGAACAAGAAAACCTTAAAAAAAAGGTTGTAATAACCGAAATTTTTTTAAACTCCGTTTAAAACCGAATTCCGATCCGGTAACCTTAATTCTTTAAATAAAAGAACACGATATTGAATTTTATCATTTTATGTTACCTCGATTCACATAAAATGATAACATAATAATTCCGTAAATAATCCCGTAATTTATTTCCGTACTTTTATCGATCCCGGGAGAATAACGAGTATTCTTTCAACCCATTTGTTTTATTTAAGGAGCAGCCCAATTCTGGCCCAAAAGCTTCAGCCCATTTCTCTGCCAAAAAGCTTGAAGCCAGCCCATTTACTAACTAATTAATTAAAATTAATCTAAACTAATCCTAAACCTAATTAGTATCCTAAACCTAGCTGCTACGTGAATTCCTCGTTCCCCTTCACTTACCGCCTTACCTTACCTTCCGCTCCTGTAGAAGAAGAAGCCGCCGCACGCCTGGCCAACCACCATCACTGCAGCCGGAGACGTCGCTTTCAGCCCATCGAGCGCAGGGAACCGCACCTCCGAACCAATGGACCGCCTCGTCTTCAAGGCCAGCACCGAGGCCGAAGCCCTCCCTCCTGTAGCGTAGCAAAGCAGAGCCGCCTGGAGATCAAGTGCCACTGCTGCCGCCTGGAGTTTGGATACCACCGCCCCGCCGGAGACGCCACCAAGACCGCTACTCCCTCCCAACTACAGCCATAGTCGCCACCACCGGGTCGGAACCGACCACTTACATACGATCCCGGTAAGCCGCCCCGACTGGTCTTTCGTTTCGTTTCGATCCTTTCACACGTCCTAACCCACTGATAACGGGATGGTCGACCTCCGGGTGGTTGGTGCTATGCAGGCTCGTCGGGTTCTTGTTGAGTGTCTCGATCGACTTCGGCCAATTGTATCTTTATGCTAAAATGAGATGCGGGCTGGGCGGGTAAGTACTCCACTCCAGTGTACTAATGTATACATTTTTTGATATGTATAAGTGTAGGAAAGAGAAGTGATGTGGATATATATATATAAGTATCACTGCTGTATATATATATATATAAAGAGAAGTGATGTGGATATATATATAAAAGTATCACGGATGTATAGGTATAGATACATATATTAAAATCATTGCAGTGAAAACAATTACAGTGAACACATTTAGGTAAATGGGAAGAGTTACAATATTCATATATATATATATATATGTCATGGCAGTATTCATATATACGGATAGAGATAGGAATTGGAAGGTATAAATAAACGCGTGGTGAGGTAGTGTATATATATATATATATATAGAAGTGTGAGACGGGAATTATAAAAATATATATAGCGGTGCAGAGTATACATACACCTATAGGTAGGTTAGTAAGAGCGGTTATGTGAGCTTATATAGGAGAATGTATGCCGAGTACATAAAATATACGTATATATATATTATATAAAATAAAAGTATACACATGAGTGTGAGTTGGGAAAATATCAAGTATGTAGCTATATATATATAAATACCTAATGATTACGGATTTAATGTGAATGGAAGGAAAGGTTAGAGTATGTACCTACGTATACATACATTTAGAAGAGTAAAGTAATAATCGGAAAGTAAGGAGGGATTTTGGTTCTTGGAAGAGTTTTAGAGTGTATCTTATAACCGGTGTAACTATCAAAGGGAATTGATAGTTTTCTAAATTAAACTTCGAGAAATTACGATACCAAGGGTAAAATGGTCTTTTACCGTAAGAGAGTTTGTTTTTCCGTAATTCCTTCGCAAGAGGTTGGACAGCGAGATGTGATTTTGATACCGTGCCTTATTTGACAGGCGCTTGAGTTACCACGAGTACGGATTGTTTGGGACTTGTTAGAGTACGATTTGACTCAGGTAAGTCCTTGCGACTTACTTAGCCAGTTTCTGAGTGTTAGTTGAGTGATAGTGGTGGTGTGTGCTATTGCGTGATTTAATAATAATAACTTGCTAGGACGACTGTTATTATTACGTTTAAGGCCCAAGTGTATGTATAACGGGCCGTGACATCACTGCCCAGCTCTGACAGGAGACTGGGAGGTTCTCTATACCCAGACCATACAGGTACAAGGTGAGGTGCATCGGATCCATTCTTGATGGTTACACGGGGGCGGAGGCGAGGTTTGGGAATTCCTCGTGTCACAAAATAAGTATCACTAGAGTGAATGAGTAAATTAAAGCAAGATAATAAAACGGACTTGTTTGAAAGCATGCTGAGTGTTTATGTTTATCTGAGTGTGTTTGTGCTGCTATTATTCTGCTAATATTTAGATAACTAGCTAATGGTTCTTCTTGTTGTTGTTTTAGATTTACCGCAGGTTAGATCAACAGCTGAGTGATCCGGAAGTAGTGGTCAGCCGGGTCTCCGTACTCCTTAGAGCGGGGTTGGGGTTGTCTTGTCTTTCCTTTCTTTTGGTTAAGACAGTTGTTCTTTTCGTTTGTTTAAGTACCGTAGGCTGCTAGACAGTGTTGCATTCATTACTCTAAAAACATGGTTTTTATGAATTTCGGTTTCTTTATTTGTGTCTTGTTGCAAGATCCTAGTATTGTTGTTGTCAAACTGAGGTCGGGACCCATTGTGAGGTCCTAACCAGTAATACTCCGAGTTCTGAGAATTCGGGGTGTTACAACATGGTATCAGAGCTCTAGGTTGGCAACAATGGCACTTGAAATCTTCTGAAAGACCGAATAAGTTTTAAGCAGAACCCGAAAAGGGTTCTGAGTTTTAAAAAGAGAATTTTGGTTTTTAAATGCATGCATAGTCTGGTTGGGAATAGAAAAGTACGGCTGACCACCACTACTACCGCGGATCTCAGTTTGCTTAGTATGGACTTTAGGTTTTATTGTAGTTGGACTGTTAGCTTGTTTATAAAGATATGATATATAGATAGTTATATGCCGAAGATTAGTAGAAAGTGTAGTTATGTTATCTCCTTAACAAAGGTAACATAAGGAGTTTCTCACTCCTTGGACACATCTAAGTAGATGTTGAAGGGTGACAACGTGAAGATTAGTATGCACATCTTATGTGCATTAGGGTAGACGAACGTCGGACAACTCCTTCGAGCTTGTTGAGGAACGTCGAGACGGAAAAGTGAAGACTCAAAGACAACACCAATTACAATGACAAGAAGAGAATCCAGAATCAACTCAACGGGATCAAATGACGGATATTAAAGAGAGTAGTTCCGGAGAAGCAAGAGATGATCGCCAACTAGGGAATTTGAGAACGACAACGGAGAGGCTCCTCCAATTTGTGTAAAATGACTTCACAAACAAAGAAGATGACGTCGAAAATTGCCATAGACATGAAGGCCAAAAGGGAGATATAGTAGCGATCAAGAAAAGATACATAAAATTTAAGCTCACTGACAGACTAGGAAGTGAAAGATGATGCCAAAAGCAAGGCGAAATATGATCACTCTCAACAAGCTAATTGCCACCACAATCCAGATTGATAACCGGGACAGTCAAAAGTATGGAAGTCAACACGAGATACATTATCCATCCAAATAGAAAGAATTAAAGAGCTGCAACTTGGAAGCTTAGGCATTGCCAGAAAGGTAAAGGTGGATTTCACCAACGTGGAAGTGGAGTGATCTCATAGAACACAGGAGAAATTTTGACATAGACCGTGATACACCAATAACCAGCTGCTGTAAAGGCAGTATTACAAGCAACAACCAAGGAAGAAGAGTGTGTGAGAAGAGTATTGGTGAACCCGAGGGACCCCAATAACTTCTCACTCAAAAGGAAATTAAGCTAACAACACTACAAGCTCATAATAGAGAACCGCAAATAGACGATAACTCAAGTAAAAGAATCACGGAGATGTACCTACAAGCTACCCTAGAAGGATTGAAAAGTCTGTTGATGGAAGAAGAATGACACCACTGGACTCGTAAGAGTATAACAATCTTACAAAAGTGTAGATTGTAGGAGGAGCTAAAGAAGAATAAACAGAGAGACTGGAGGAGATATATTTCACCAAGTATATCAAGCCTCAAAAGAGATGGAAGAAAAGTAAGTCTGTGATGTGTAGAAGGTCAACTACATCCTACTTAGACAACTTAAAAGTTACTTGTGCGGGTTAACTAGTGATGGTTAGTTAACCGATAAGAAGAATGACCACAAGGTTATAAAAGAATTTTATCGACAGCTAGTGAATTTCTTTCGGAGATCCACGACGAAAATGGTGAAGTTAAATCAATACAAGTACTGTAGCCTAGAGGGTAACGTAAAAGGAGTTCAATATGATAACTCTAATAAAGGAATTTAAGAGCAACTCTTGACGGTCGGTAATGACCCTTGATGATAGTAATGGTGAAAAGGGAATTGTTGGGAGTAATTACTTACTACTGACTACGAAAGATATATATATCAGAGTTAGAATGAAGGGATCCCTGTAAGAAGAACTATAAGACTAAGAAGAAGCAGATGATTTTAATCATGTCCAACGCCAATCAAGACAGAAGGTGCTTAACATGCCACACATATGAGACTAATGGTGCTCTCCCGAGGTTTACAGAGGAAGCCTTTTGACTAAAGATGTCACACAGAATAACTACAGTTATAGAGACGCAACAAACATAGAGATTATGACCCTATTGTCTTGATAAAATGTCTCCTCGAGTTGTGAGGTGATTGAAGATGGAATCTGCATGTTGTCTAGAATAGACATGAGAAGGAATAAAGTTGAATGACTAAAGATTGCTAAATAGATCCGGTATTACCCCAATAAGATAATTACCAAAATGTGTCTATATAAGAGTAATGAGAAATGGTGGTACTCCGATGAAAAAAATTCAAGCTCGACTGATGACATAAGAGTTGATAAAGTAATAAGACCAACCAACGTGGTTCGTAAAGCGAGTACGAAAAAACTCAAAGGGGTAACTATCCTACTGGGGTTTAAAGATTTATAAGGTAAAGCAACACGAGCATAAGGACAACATAATAAATGCGAGTCAAGAACTTTGATCTTTGAGAAAATCATATGCAACC
This sequence comes from Fagopyrum homotropicum, assembly GCA_033239125.1. Taxonomy (NCBI): domain Eukaryota; kingdom Viridiplantae; phylum Streptophyta; class Magnoliopsida; order Caryophyllales; family Polygonaceae; genus Fagopyrum; species Fagopyrum homotropicum. The sequence continues at coordinate 144,860,132 of BSWB01000004.1, forward strand.
GAGATTTCTTATACAAATGCTACCAATAGGTGTTTAATAAAAGTCATACATATCGGACCGATAACGATAGGATGGATAAAGTGTAAACCAAAAGAATAACTTAACCAGTAAGAAGGAAAGTCATGTATCAAAAGGCGGGTCTTGCTAAATTGGAATTAAGTGTTGAGATAAGGATGCCTTTGTAGAATCTATGCAAGAGTATAACATAACTGAGATTCCAAAATAAAATGAGCAGTAATGATCAACTGAAAGTTGAGACCGATTCAGGGGAGGAAATTTTTATAAGACGAGTCACCTAGTAGAAGAGTTCACAAGACAAACTTGAGAGACCAAAAGAGATAAAATGTCGATCCGGATATGAGGGTCGAAGGTGCATGAAATGGATACCTACAATGGAGTGTAGAAGTAAAATGTAGACTTTACAAGTGTGGAGAGGTTTTGACCTCCTCAAAGATATAAGAATTTGAAAGAAATCGCAATGTCGGTATCAAAGAGTTAAAGCCCTATAGCGGAAACAATAGAGTTTCATGAAGGCAATATTGCCGGTAACACCAGCGAAGGAATGTATATATGAGAACGGCCTTGGTGGTCTCGAAAGTCCAAGATAACCCTAATTATCATGGGACTTAAGTCATTAACACCGACGGTCCATGCAATGGGAACTGCAAGAGGATGATAACAAAAGTCATCAAAACTACCAAGACACTTACCGACTAACGTTGAAGACTTGGAATGACTATTTATGTCAAGATGAATGACCCAGTTGAGCTCGAGAAGTAGAGTTAGCCTAAGGAAACAGCAGTGTGGAAGATAAAACGAATTAGCAAAGCATGAAAGGATTAATCGAGCAGATGATGCTCACCAAGAATTTAACGCCAGTATAGGTATGAGAAGAGTAAGTCCGGAGTATCGAGATAAGCCAATTATAGACTGACCGACATCAACTGGGGACGTGTAAGTGTTGGGTTGTATTGACGAGTGGGTACCGTTAAGAAGAGACATTAGTGACTACGGAGTTAATAGGTAACTTTACCGATGCCTTGGAGGATTCCCAAAGGCAACGACAACCTTCTGGGATGATCTAAGGATATGGGGAGAATCGGGTTAGAGGTTGCTTACTTGTTGGTTAAGAACAGATTGCGCTTGAGTAAGAGAGTAAGGGTCTATTTGAAGAGGATCTTACTAGTATTAGAAGGGGAGAATCGGCGAGAGTTGGGTAAATCATGTTGACCCTTAGAAAGACGTCATTGTGCCTAAAGGGCGTTACAACAGAAGCGTGGTAGGCATATAACCCACAAATGAAGAAAATCAATGGTAGGTTAACTATGATTTCAAGTTAAGGAATTAGAGATCTATATGACAAGGTCCACTTGGATGTGTGATTTGTTTTGAGTTATATAAATTTGAAAAGCTTGACAAGAAGTAAGTGAAAACCCATTAATTAAGGAACGATCCGATTGGGTCACATTGAGAAAACCGGGTCAAGCGGTTTGTAATATAAAGAGCATTAGGCACCAAGTAAAGTGCCGACAGAAGTTTAAGATCATTATTTCACAATCGATAGTCGGAAACTTTCAAAAAAAAAAAAAAAAAAAAAAAAAAAAAACCCAATGAGAGAGTACCTACAAAAGCCGATGAGAGAGTACCTACAAAACCCGAGACACATCCTTAGTCATGAGGATCTGATAGTTGAGCCGACCATACATTTGTGGAGTACCCAATAGTTGTCCTGGAGCGCAGTACTTGACGTCTGCGGTCCAAGGAGATACCGATGTTGAGGATCCAGTGGTCTAGACGAGGAGCTGATGAGGCCACTTGGGAGACAGACGAGAGTATTAGACGTAATTATTCCGAGTTCTTTGCGGGGTTAGATGTCACTTCTGTATCGACGAGTTAGTACTTGGATGTTGTGTTGTTTGACCATTCATGTTTTATATTGGATTGAGTGATTATGTTTTATGTGATGTGTGTCTGAGTTGGAAGTTTGAGTAGTTGTGTGGTAGAAAATGAAATTGTATGAAATTAAGATACCAAGAAAGTCGAGTGATTAGGTATATTATTCTAAGTTTCGGGACAAAACTTCTTTTAAGAGGGCACTGATGTAATAACCGAAATTTTTTTAAACTCCGTTTAAAACCGAATTCCGATCCGGTAACCTTAATTCTTTAAATAAAAGAACACGATATTGAATTTTATCATTTTATGTTACCTCGATTCACATAAAATGATAACATAATAATTCCGTAAATAATCCCGTAATTTATTTCCGTACTTTTATCGATCCCGGGAGAATAACGAGTATTCTTTCAACCCATTTGTTTTATTTAAGGAGCAGCCCAATTCTGGCCCAAAAGCTTCAGCCCATTTCTCTGCCAAAAAGCTTGAAGCCAGCCCATTTACTAACTAATTAATTAAAATTAATCTAAACTAATCCTAAACCTAATTAGTATCCTAAACCTAGCTGCTACGTGAATTCCTCGTTCCCCTTCACTTACCGCCTTACCTTACCTTCCGCTCCTGTAGAAGAAGAAGCCGCCGCACGCCTGGCCAACCACCATCACTGCAGCCGGAGACGTCGCTTTCAGCCCATCGAGCGCAGGGAACCGCACCTCCGAACCAATGGACCGCCTCGTCTTCAAGGCCAGCACCGAGGCCGAAGCCCTCCCTCCTGTAGCGTAGCAAAGCAGAGCCGCCTGGAGATCAAGTGCCACTGCTGCCGCCTGGAGTTTGGATACCACCGCCCCGCCGGAGACGCCACCAAGACCGCTACTCCCTCCCAACTACAGCCATAGTCGCCACCACCGGGTCGGAACCGACCACTTACATACGATCCCGGTAAGCCGCCCCGACTGGTCTTTCGTTTCGTTTCGATCCTTTCACACGTCCTAACCCACTGATAACGGGATGGTCGACCTCCGGGTGGTTGGTGCTATGCAGGCTCGTCGGGTTCTTGTTGAGTGTCTCGATCGACTTCGGCCAATTGTATCTTTATGCTAAAATGAGATGCGGGCTGGGCGGGTAAGTACTCCACTCCAGTGTACTAATGTATACATTTTTTGATATGTATAAGTGTAGGAAAGAGAAGTGATGTGGATATATATATATAAGTATCACTGCTGTATATATATATATATATAAAGAGAAGTGATGTGGATATATATATAAAAGTATCACGGATGTATAGGTATAGATACATATATTAAAATCATTGCAGTGAAAACAATTACAGTGAACACATTTAGGTAAATGGGAAGAGTTACAATATTCATATATATATATATATGTCATGGCAGTATTCATATATACGGATAGAGATAGGAATTGGAAGGTATAAATAAACGCGTGGTGAGGTAGTGTATATATATATATATATAGAAGTGTGAGACGGGAATTATAAAAATATATATAGCGGTGCAGAGTATACATACACCTATAGGTAGGTTAGTAAGAGCGGTTATGTGAGCTTATATAGGAGAATGTATGCCGAGTACATAAAATATACGTATATATATATTATATAAAATAAAAGTATACACATGAGTGTGAGTTGGGAAAATATCAAGTATGTAGCTATATATATATATAAATACCTAATGATTACGGATTTAATGTGAATGGAAGGAAAGGTTAGAGTATGTACCTACGTATACATACATTTAGAAGAGTAAAGTAATAATCGGAAAGTAAGGAGGGATTTTGGTTCTTGGAAGAGTTTTAGAGTGTATCTTATAACCGGTGTAACTATCAAAGGGAATTGATAGTTTTCTAAATTAAACTTCGAGAAATTACGATACCAAGGGTAAAATGGTCTTTTACCGTAAGAGAGTTTGTTTTTCCGTAATTCCTTCGCAAGAGGTTGGACAGCGAGATGTGATTTTGATACCGTGCCTTATTTGACAGGCGCTTGAGTTACCACGAGTACGGATTGTTTGGGACTTGTTAGAGTACGATTTGACTCAGGTAAGTCCTTGCGACTTACTTAGCCAGTTTCTGAGTGTTAGTTGAGTGATAGTGGTGGAGTGTGTTATTGCGTGATTTAATAATAATAACTTGCTAGGACGACTGTTATTATTACGTTTAAGGCCCAAGTGTATGTATAACGGGCCGTGACATCACTGCCCAGCTCTGACAGGAGACTGGGAGGTTCTCTATACCCAGACCATACAGGTACAAGGTGAGGTGCATCGGATCCATTCTTGATGGTTACACGGGGGCGGAGGCGAGGTTTGGGAATTCCTCGTGTCACAAAATAAGTATCACTAGAGTGAATGAGTAAATTAAAGCAAGATAATAAAACGGACTTGTTTGAAAGCATGCTGAGTGTTTATGTTTATCTGAGTGTGTTTATGCTGCTATTATTCTGCTAATATTTAGATAACTAGCTAATGGTTCTTCTTGTTGTTGTTTTAGATTTACCGCAGGTTAGATCAGCAGCTGAGTGATCCGGAAGTAGTGGTCAGCCGGGTCTCCGTACTCCTTAGAGCGGGGTTGGGGTTGTCTTGTCTTTCCTTTCTTTTGGTTAAGACAGTTGTTCTTTTCGTTTGTTTAAGTACCGTAGGCTGCTAGACAGTGTTGCATTCATTACTCTAAAAACATGGTTTTTATGAATTTCGGTTTCTTTATTTGTGTCTTGTTGCAAGATCCTAGTATTGTTGTTGTCAAACTGAGGTCGGGACCCATTGTGAGGTCCTAACCAGTAATACTCCGAGTTCTGAGAATTCGGGGTGTTACAAAGGTCTCAATAACTGAATCAAACAATCAAAAAACAAGGGTTCCTCAGTCACAAATCAACAAAGACAACAAACCAAAAGCAATCTAAGAAAATCTTACAAACTCCTTCAAAAGCCAACTTCAACAATGATTCTTTCCTTCCTTGAACTTCAATCCTTCAATACTTCCTTCAACTCTTCCATCAAAACTCCAGAAAATCCCTCAATTGCTGGATGCTCTAACCATGGTTGAACTTGTGGAAAATCCAACCCCTTATATAGGAGAATTATCTTCCAAAGATAATAATATCTTAAAAAAATAATTTCCTATAAAATATATCTCTATCTCATAAAATAAATCAGCCAAAAATAATATCTTCCTTCCAGAAATCTAGCCAAAAATATGAAATATCCTCCTTCCAAAAATAAAAGATGTCAGCCAAAAATAAAGATCTCGCCGGCGACAGGGTGTGTTCGTCTCGGTCGGGACGCTCCTCAAGATCACCTCGGTCGAGGTGGTACTATAGCTAACCGAGGTGAATCTCAACTGAATGTAGAATCTCTCAAATCTGGTCCAAAGTCAATCATCTTAATCATTTCCATGCTTCCTGAGATCTTCTCAAAGCTCCAGAATGTAGCTCCAATGACTCCTTAGCTTCCTTAGCTTCATTTTGGTCCAAAATGTGCCATTTTACCTACAATTACAACGAAACTAGGTGTAGACCTCGATTCCCACAAACGTAGACAAAACAACAATATAATCAAAGTATATACATTTATACATGCAGATTTATGAAGATAAAACATCTAAACTAGCCCCAAAATATAGACTATATCACATGCTATCAAAATACCCCATACTTGTCTCTTGCTTGTCCCCAAGCAAGTTCCAAATCTTAGATACAAGATAAAATGGATTATAAATCAGAAAAGATCAATGAAAAGCATTTCAAAGCATTTTTGGTGGTGTGCTCCACTCATAGATCATTTTAAGAGAATGCTTCATGGCAAATAAAATCAAGACATGATCAAAATATTTTATAAATATTAGAAAGTTGTTCATCTTTGCATAAAATCATAGAATGCATAATAAATCATATTTATCGAAATCAATCATGTATAATGCAGTTTAAACCACCTAGTCAATCAACAAGCTCGAGGTCTCAAGGGCTTCCAAAAGAGGTCAACGTGTGAGGGTGGAATGTATATAGGGTATGTGGTGCTAGAATCCGGGAAAAGGATCTTACTTCACTTTCTTTGAAACTCAACATCTTCCACCAATAAGCTTTGCTTATTTTTACATTACTTTTTGGGATGCATGGACAGAGGTGCACAATAACCGAAGCCTAGGAAATCAGCAATCATCAATTTCTCGAGATACCTCAAACCCTTGATGCACATACCATGACTCGTTAGGAATATCACTCAATCCCACTTTGGAAAGACACAAACACCCGGCTATGTGAATGGTGCCGAGTTACTCATCATCATGGTTGACTTCCCCAAACCTATTTGTTTCTTTCTAACACTTTCAGCCAAGATCTCAACTCCACTTGCTTTTTTTTGCTTGCTTCCAAATTCCTGGATAGGTAAAGGAAGACAAATATGTATATGAGGGGCTAAAGCATGATCAAGAAGAAGAAGAGAAGAGAATGAATTGCCTTAATCATCCCAGAAAGAATGTGATAGAATTCATCATGTGGTGTCAACCTTCAAATCCTACATAATTTTGATAAAAACAAAGTATTAAACATGCTAAAACTTTAAACAAAGCATTTTGCAACTTAAACATATCATAAAACCTTTTGAGTATATAAAGTTTTCAAAACCAATCTGCAAACAGAATCATCATTGAGGTCATATCCAGAGAATAAGCACAAAACATTTCGAAAAACTCTCAATTAAGAACCCACCTCGGTCGAGGTGTTCTGACGTCATCCGAGGTGTCTACCTCGTCCAGTCAAGAATATCCCGGTCGAGGTCATAAAATTTTTATTTTTTCAAACCAGTTTTCGACTTTTTTCTCGAACAAAAACCTGTATGTATGCATGTAATGGCAGAATATCCGATAAAGTCATACAAGCATACACATAAGGTCAAATAAGATACATCCAAATACCCCATACTTGGGACACATTGTCCCAATGGGTCAAATAAAAGTCTAAAGAACATAATACTCACCGGACCTAGCTGAACTGCATAATAAATAAAGAAAGAAAATCCATCCAGCTCTAATCCTCGTCAGCTGGTGGCGGTGGTAGATGTGGAATGTAGGGATACTAGGTCGGATCAAAGGGATAGCCCATGACTTGCTGGTGCTGCATCTCCATCATGCGTCTAGTGTAGTGTTGGCTCTCCAACATCTGATGCGTCCAACCCTCAATATCTCGGCGTTGGTCCTCGAAACTCTCATGCATGTCAACGGTCAGGGAAACATAAGCATCGAACATTTGATCAGTGAGGTCATCAATCGTCTGGTGTGCCTCGGGATCTCTGAACCTGCGGCGGGATCTGTGATGAGGTGGTGGTGGTGGTAGTGTTGCCTCCTCCTCTGTTGCCTCGTCGTAAAGGTCGACAACTGGTATACTGGGACCGCCAGTATCAGTACCGGTCTCCATAGAAGCTCCTCCATCATACTCCTCCTTATCATCAGCTGCAGCATCTTTGGCATCCTGCATGTAAGGAAACTAGGCAGAAGACCACTATTGTCGGTCGAATACAGAGAACTGAGATGATCATAGAATCCCCTATGGAGCTGTCCTCTCCCATGGCATGGCGACGTAAGGCGTGCTAAGACCACGAGGGACGAGAATACGCCTCGTGATCATCTCCTGAAGTCCAAGCGGCTTCGCAGCCGCAACAAGTGTACACTCGGTCAAATCTAGACCCATGGCAGTAGCAATGTGGGTCACCAAGCCTCCACAACAGATATCTCCCTTGGACTTGCCCTTGATCCCATGGAAGTCCTCATCTAACATGCCAGCAAAATCAGGCACTCCACCTGTAACCATGCAGAATAAACTCAAAAGCTCCCCCTGTCTGATCTTCTAGAGCATCTCAGTACGCGCCAGAAGAGTCTCGTTGAATATCCTATGTGCTATGCGGAAGGCGAGGTGGAAAATGATGCGCTCTCTGGAGTCTCCAGGCCTCCACCTATCACTGTGCTCTACCAAATGGGCTATCTCGTCCCAGAAATCTCAAGCGACGGCTCAGGAAGGAAAATCAGTAACGGTGGAGGTAGGGAAACCAAAAATCTCTCTAAACTGGTCCATCGGCACGATATAGTTCCGGTTCAACAACCGGTACTTGATATTGTTGCGCTCTGGCACGTGAGTGACAGAACTCACAAACTCCATGGTCGGCGCTAAGTAAGCCGGCGCTCAAACCTCCATAAAATCCTCCAGTCCCGCCATGGATAACATCTTCCTCAAGTCCTCCGCCACGTGGAGGCACTCGAAGTAATCAACGTCTAAAAAAAGAGGGCAACAATAGGACGCCCGCAAATACGATCAAAGTCGGCCTGGTGACACTCATGGATCACCGGGATCGTACGTTGAGATGCAGAAGAAGGAGAAGAACTACTAGGTCTATCTCTCAAGACCAACTGGCGATCAAATCTGCTACTCATGATTTTTGACAAAAGAACACCTCGATTGCTCCGACAATCACCTCGGCCGAGACACAGCCGACCGGACCGAGGCAAAGGGTTGTTCGATCGCAACTTTCAAATTTGTATGTTATTTTTCTCCAAATCACTACCAATTGCTTCCTAAGGGGTACTTATATCTTTTTCAACAAGAGATAGTGGCAATCAATAAATCAGTAAAGGAAGAAGAGTTAGGGTTTTTGGACAAAATACCCAGATTCTGCAGAATTGGAGCGTTTTCCTCGCTGTTTGTTGTTTGAAAACAGATCCTCTCGCTTCCTCCGGTGTAATCGAACCAAAAATCGCAATAAACGAGTAAGAATGGCAGATTTGAGGGTTCGGAGCCACCGCGGTCGAGGTCACTGCTGGGGGGAAAAAGGTGCGAAGAGAGAGAAACCGTCTCGCCTTTTATACCACTCGTTGGTTTTAATTTCACCTCGGTCGAGGTGGTCCCGACCGGACCGAGGTGTCTGACTGGATGTCAGACCTAGTCGCCTCGGTTGCCTCAAGAACATCTCGGTCGAGGTGCTGTGACAGCAACCGAGATGTGTCTCAGTCAAACTCCGTCTTCTCAATTTCTCGAACTTCTTTCCTTCCAATGTAGCTCCTGAGTTATACTCTTTCCTTAGAAAGTAGCTGGTTTCTGTGTAGAGGATGTCAAAAACAAAGCAAAGCAAACTATCTAAAACTAAGCTAGAAAAAGGGAAAAGAAAGCAATACCTTGGGTTGCCTCCCAAGAAGCGCTTGATTTAAGGTCGCTAGTTGGATCGTACATCATCCCTAAACATGTTGGAAGGTATCCTCACCCCATACTTCACCTTCATCATGGGGTGAGATAAAGAAGTATATCCAACGTTCTAACATATTCAAGTGCTCATCGGGAAATGAATCATCTCTGGGTAGGTCATCCTTCTCGAGCGAGGAAGGAGGTAGCCGGCTGAGGTGATCCGCAACAGAATTCTCGGATCCCTTCTTATCGCGAATCTCTAGGTCAAACTCTTGAAGCAAGAGAATCCAATGAATAAGGCGCGACTTCGCATCTTTCTTAGCGAGCAAGTAACGGATGGCTGCGTGGTCGGTGGAAACAATAACTTTCGCTCCCACTAAGTAAGAGCGAAACTTCTCAAAATCATATATAACTGACAAGAGCTCCTTTCGGTGGTGGCGTAGTTAAGTTGAGCTTCATCTAGCGTTTTGCTAGCATAGTAAATGGCGTTGGTCCGGCCATCCTTCTTTTCCCAAGTACCGCTCCTATGGCCACATCACTAGCATCACACATGATCTCAAAGGGCAAGGTCCAATCGGGAGGTTGAATGATGGGAACGGTAATCAACGCTTCCTTTATCTTGTAAAAAGCATCAAGGCACATCTGCGAAAACTCAAAAACAACATCCTTATTCAAAAGATTTGTGAGTGTTTTAGAGATTTTTGAGATATCCTTGATGAACCTCTGGTAGAAACCTGCATGCCCGAGAAAACTCCACACACCCTTAACAGAACAAGGGGGAGGAAGTTTCTCAATTGTCTCGATCTTAGCTCGATCGACCTCAATACCTCGGTTGAAAACGAGGTGTCCTAGAACAATTCCTTCGCTAACCATAAAGTGACACTTCTCCCAATTCAGAACAAGATTAGTGTCTTCACAACGTTGTAGCACTAGAGAAAGGTTAGCTAAACAATTATCAAAAGATGAACCATATACCGAAAAGTCATCCATGAATACCTCCATGATCTCCTCAATGTACTCGGAAAAGATAGCCATCATACAACGCTGGAAGGTAGCGAGTGCGTTACACAATCCGAATGGCATCCTCCTATAAGCGAATGTCCCCCATAGACAAGTGAAAGTGGTCTTCTCTTGATCATCCGGATGGATAGGAATCTGAAAAAAAAAACCACTATAACCATCTAGATAGCAAAAATGGAAGTGTTGAGCTAACCGTTCAAGCATTTGATTGATGAAGGGAAGCAGGAAGTGGTCCTTCCGAGTGGCCACGTTCAGCTTCCTGTAATCGATGCACATCCTCTAGTCCGTAACGGTCCTAGTTGGAATCAACTCGTTGTTCTTATTCGTCACAACGGTCATCCTTCCTTTCTTCGGAACTACATGAACCGGGCTCACCCGCTTGCTATCTGATATGGGAAATATGATACCTGCATCCAACAACTTAAGAATCTCCTTCTTCACAACCTCTTTCATGATCGGATTTAACCGTCTTTGAGGTTCCGTGAAGTCTTATGATCGTCTTCCATTAGTATCTTATGCATGCAAAAAGAAGGCTTAATACCAACAAGATCATCAATAGTATAACCTAAAGCCTATCGATGTTTCGTCAGGACATGCATCAGTTTATATAATTCAGTTTCAGAAAGTGAAGCACTAACGATGACGGGATAAGTAGAATCCGGACCAAGGAAAGCATACCTCAAGTGACTAGGAAGTGGTTTAAGCTCCACGACTGGGGGTGCTTTCTGAGGGGGATCCGTGCCTTCTCCTTCCAGTGGAGTAGACTTAGATCGAAGAACTGGACTTTTAGAAGTCTTAGTTGACATCGTCTCGCTTGTGACCTCGGTCGAGGCCCGAGGTGGTTGACCGAAATGTTCTTTAGATAAGAACACCTCGCTCGGTCTAGAAAGTGCATCGGTCGAGGTACTGGAACTGGGACCGAAACCTAAATTTCTTTTCTTCCCCTGAATTAGTCTCTCAATCTTAGCCCTTGGATCTGCTTCCAATGCTTTTAAGCTCCGTATATCTGTATCACGAGAAACATCTATACCTTTCTCCATTGAACTAAAACTAAGAACTCTTTAAAAAGGGTCATTAATAAGGATAGAGCTCACCAATTCTCTTGATTCTTCTTCATCATAGATGTTGAAGATTTCGTCTTCCAGTGGCTCTCCTTTCATTGCAGCAAGCAATGCAAACTCTAGTTGATCTCCACCAATGTTGAATTTCAACTTGGCGTTCTTGCAATCCACATTGCAACCCGAAGTTGCTAGAAATGGTATCCCGAGAATGATAGGAACGGGATAATCTGCGGGAATGTCAAGTACAACAAAGTCTATAGGTAAGTAAAAATTACCTAACTTGATGGGAACGTTCTCCAAAATACCAACGGGACGGGTAATGGAGAGTGTATAACGTCATCTTTATGGGCTTGGGATCTCCAAGTCCAACTTTCTCACACAGCTCCACCGGGATGATGCTCACGCTGGCTCCTAGATCACATAATGCATCATAAGTGACATCCCCAACTTGAATGGGAATGCAAAATGTACCGGGATCTCTCAATTTGGACGCATCTTCTCCTTCATGATTTGAATGAGCTCCGAAGACTTAGATGTCATCCTCAATTCCCCAAAATCTTCCAGCTTCCTCTTCCTTGATAGAATCTCCTTTAGAAACTTCCCATAGCGAGCATCCCTAGAATGGCATCAAGGAAAGGGATGTTAATGTGTAGTTTATTCATTAGGTCTAGAAACTTACCAAAATGCTTGTCTAGATGTGCTCTCGCCCTTGACTGAGGGAATGGAAGTGGTGGTTTATAAGCAGGGGGTGGAACATAAAATTCAATTTTATCTTTCGCTTTCTGGGGCTCCACCTCAGTTGGCACCTCAACCGAAGTGTTCGTCTGGTCGTGGCTCGATCGAGATACTGGATCTATAGTTTTCAGTCCACTTCGTGTCGTTATTGCCATAATTTGTCCCTTAGGGTTGCTCTCTGTTCTTGCTGGGAGCTTCCCTGGATCTCTTGGCGCTTCATTCGCCTTGTTAAAGAATTGTTGCTCTAAGACTTTTGTGCCTTTGAAAATAAAGTCATTGATGTCTCCATAACATTGAGCTTGATCAAAATTGCCTTAAACATTGTATCCTTCTTCTCTGGCTGGGACGAACTCGATCCAGGCTCTTGGCTTCTCAATAGAGTAGAAGAAGAAGAAGAGGAGGGGTTAAAAGCATTATTAGCATGAGAATAAGGGTTACCGGGATTTTGTTGATTAGATCTCCAATTGTTGTTGTTGGAGTTTCTATTGTTGTTGTAATTGTTGTTCGCGGTCCCTGATACTTATTTTTTCCTTGATATCCTCCATCTTGCTCCTTCTTCGTTTGAGCTACTAAAAGCTCCTTCGATGCCTTTACCTCATTGCTAAGCGAGGTGAGTTGAGCTCCATTTGATGATGTGTCCTGGAAGCTAACTCTCCTTGCTCCATTTTCAGTTCCTTGATGGGAGTACTTCTCCATATGTAAACCTTGCTTTTCAATGAATTCCCAAGCTTCATCTATCGGCATATCCATGAATGTGCCGGCTGAAAGTAGTTGGAGATTGAGTTAAGTCGCTCCATCCAAACCTTTGAAATAAATTTCGAGCAACTCGATCTTTGGAATCCCATGATGTGGGCAATCCAATAGAATATCCTTGAATCTCTCCCATGACTTGGACAAACTCTCCTTGTCGTTCATAATAAAAGCATTGAATTTTCCCCTCATTTCAGCGGTCTTAGAGGGAGGAAAGAACTTAGTTAGGAACTCCGTCGTCATCTCTTCCCAAGTGTTGATTTTTCCGGCCGGAAGAGATTGATATCAAGCAAGCGCATTGTCTTTTAAAGAGAAATAAAAAGGCCTCAACTTGTAGTTGTTATTCTCCAGTCTTGAAGGTCTAAAGGTCTCCATCAGAATCTCATAGTTTTACAAATGCTGATGCGGAGACTCGCTCTCCAAACCTCCAAATTGACATTGTCGGATCATAGCAAGAACTTGCGGTCGAAATTCATAATCATGCTCAGCTGGATCACCTAGGTTGACTCCAGGACTCCTGACTTGCTGATTAGGGTCCATCCTATGTCCTAGGGTTCGTGAAACTCCAGCAAAAAGAACATCTCGGATAGGCATCCGAGGTGGTAGGTGTACATCGGCCGGGGCAACTTGAACTGGGTCTTGCCTCGGTCGAGGATCTGGGATCGGTCGAGGCAGAACTGGGCCCTTAGAGCGGCCATATCTGCTTCAATTCCTTATGTCCTGGCGTGAGTCTCTTCTCTCTCTCGCTGTAGCTCTTCTCTATTAAGGCGTAGTTGTTCCAATGCCTCCTTCAATTCGGCTTCAAGATCGCGATCGTCTTGATTGGCCATCTTAGCTTCTTTTAATCTTCGCTTGTAAGTCTTTTCTGGTTCGGGATCGTAAGGAACAATTTCCTTTCCAGCATGAGTTCTTCGTATAAACCTAAGGAAAGATCCTGCGAAAAACACTCAAGTAGAGTAGTTAAATGCAGCAAGGGCAATTGCCCTGAAAGATAACCGAAACCGGCTTGGTCTAGACCAAGTCCTTGGCAACGGCGCCAAAAACTTGTTCGCTCCAAAAGGTGAGTGCAAGCTTTAAAATTTATAACCCAAGAAGTAAGCTTGAACAATATGCGAACCCACAATGTACGGATTAATTGTAATAAAAGCAAGAATTCCAAGGGTCGAACACAGGGACAATGGTGAAACAAAGCACGGAATCAGGTTTTCAAATATGCAAATGACTACAAATTAAGCAATCAAAGATGATATAAAGTCAAATAAAGGGAATGCGGATTCTAGGTATTAAAGTATCTAGTTGTGGTTCCGACTCAAGATCTCAAAAGATAATGCGGACAAAAGCTGAGGAAAGGAACTATAATTTCAAACCAACACACCACCCAAGGGGATAAAACTAACCTTTACCGGGTAAGTCTCAAGCTAACTCTCAAAGATGGGATAAAGGCACACTCAAACTCCAATAAAAGATAAACCTTTATTACCTACACTCATGATCTTGGGTAAACAAACAAAGGAATCACCGGGTAAGTCTCATCCTAAGCTTTCGTTGAACCAGGAAAGGTGTAATAAGGATAGGGTTTGGCAAACTTAAACTCTTAACTCAGATAAGGTTCAGAAAAGGTTCACCTCGTTTAGTTATATTTCATCCCGGCCGAGATGTTCAATGACTGACCGAGGTGTTCTAGGGTTAAGATAAAGACTCGAGCTTTCACGGTCCTGCTGGGATTAAGATAATTCTAGCATCGTCTTTCCCACAACTTTCAGCAAATCAGCAAAGACAACAAACCATCAACAAACAAGCGTTCCTCAGTCACAAATCAGCAAGAAAACCTTCAGAAAAAGGTCTCAACAACTGAATCAAACAATCAACAAACAAGCGTTCCTCAGTCACAAATCAGCAAAGACAACAAACCAAAAGCAATCTAAGAAAATCTTACAAACTCCTTCAACAGCCAACTTCAACTATAATTCCTTCCTTCCTTGAACTTCAATCCTTCAATACTTCCTTCAACTCTTCCTTTAAAACTCCAGAAAATCCCTCAATTGCTGGATGCTCCAAGCATGGTTGAACTTATGGAAAATCCAACCCCTTATATAGGAGAATTATCTTCCAAAGATAATAATATCTTAAAAAGATAATTTGTTATAAAATATATCTCTATCTCTTAAAATTAAATCAGCAAAAACTAATATCTTCCTTCCAGAAATCCAGCCAAAAATATAAAATATCCTCCTTCCAAAAATAAAAGATCTCACCAAAAAATAAATATCTCGCCGGCGACAGGGTGTTCGCCTCGGTCGGGACGCTCCTCAAGATCACCTCGGTCGAGGTGTGCCTGTAGCTGACCGAGGTGAATCTCAACTAAATGTAGAATCTCTCGAATCTGGTCCAAAGTCAATCATCTTAATCATTTCCATGCTTCCTGAGATCTTCTTAAAGCTTCAGAATGTAGCTCCAATTTCTCATTAGCTTCCTTAGCTCCATTTCGGTCCAAAACGTGCCATTTTACCTACAATTACAACGAAACTAGGTGTAGACCTCTATTCCCGCAAAGGTAGACAAAACAACAATATAATCAAAGAATATACATTTATACATGCAGATTTATGAAGATAAAACGTCTAAAATAGCCCCAAAATATAGACTGTAATACATGCTATCATTCACCTCGAGGTTTTGGCGCAAGTGCATGTCGCCCTAGGTACGACTCTACAGTTCACAACTGCTTATCATCCTCAGACCGATGGTCAGTCCGAGCGGACCATCCAGACTCTGGAGGACATGTTGCGAGCCTGCGTGTCGGACTGGGGACAGGTGTGGCCAGATCACCTTCCCTTAGTGGAGTTTTCATACAACAATAGTTGGCACGCATCGATCAAGATGGCTCCTTATGATGCTTTATACGGACAGAGATATCGTACACCGTTGTGCTGGGACGAGCCGAGTATTGCTAGCGGAGTAGCACCTGAGCAGATATAGGATGATATGGCTAGAGTAGCTGTGATTCGAGAGCGGATGTTAGCAGCTCAAAGTCAACAGAAGTCTTATGCAGATAAGAGGCGCAGACCTTTGGAGTTTAGAGTTGGAGCTCAGGTTTGGTTGAGAGTATGTCCGACACAAGGCATCAGTCGTTTTGGTGTCAAGGGGAAGCTGAGTCCCAGATATGTCGGACCTTTCGAGATTCTTGAGCGAGTTGGAGAGGCACCATACAGACTTGATTTGCCACCGAGGCTTGAATGTGTTCACCCGTCTTCCATGTGTTTCAGTTACGGGAGTACATATCAGATCCGAGAGACATTGTTAGTCACGAGGATCTAGTTGTTGAACCAGACCACACGTTCATTGAGCATCTGGTAGCTGTCTTAGAGCGTAGTACGAGATACTTGCATTCGAAGGACATACCGGTGATGAAGATTCAAAGGTTGATGCGAGGAGCTGATGAGGCGACTTCGGAGACAGAGGATAGTATTTAAAGGAAATATCCGTAGTTTTATGCTGAGCTTGATGCACCTTTAGCATAGTTGTTATGTTTGGTTTTTCCTTTGTTGCATTGTGCACGCTTTTGTGACGTTTTGAGTTACATGCCCCAAATGGGAATATATGAGTTGTGTTCAATTTCTGCGTTGTTGTTATGTGATTGTTCGGGTCGTTGTAAGTTTTGGGACGAAACTTCTTTTTAGGGAGATTTGATGTAAGACCCCAATCTTTTGCCTTCACCGCCCCCATGGTGAAGTGTGCCGCCCCTACGGCAAGCTGCACCCGCGGCAGGGTTAGCAGCCCCTACGACTGACTACAGATCGCGCGCGATCTTTCTTTCGTTCGTTTTATCTTCTTTCCTTAGATAGAAGATCCAATCTTCTATCTTACGGACCAACTTCCTTATCCTCTTCTAACCCTAGAATGTCATTTCCATCTATCTTTCCCGCCTCTTCTATATATTCCCGTCTTTTCTACTTTTTCCCGTTTCTTGCTTACGTTTTCTTCAACCCTAGAGTGTTGCAGCCTTGCTTCCTATAACCATGATGAACGTGTAAGTTCTTCCTCCCTGGTTCTTCATCACGTTCATGTTGTGGTTGCATGCCCAACCTTCTGTTTCGTTTTCTTTTTTTGTTCTTCCTTTTCTTCTTCTCCAAGAATCAAGTTTGAACCTTGATTCATGTTTGCATCCCCAATATTGATGTGTTGTTGTTTTCAGGCTCTTTTGGTTGAGTCTTGACGTGGTTAGATCAAAGGTTTGAGCTTTGGATCCCTTGTTGAGAATTCTGTCGTGAAGAAACCCGACAACGTCTTCTGTTGGTGCACCGCCCCTGCACCTGCACACTCCCGCCCCCGCGGCAAGCCGCCCCTGTGCCTTATCCGACCGCCCCTGTTGAGAATTCTCTCGTTCTTGTGAGTTGCTTCCTTCCTTGCTTTCGTCGTTCATTTCCCTCTTTCTTCTGGATGTTCTTTGCCCCGGAGGATGCTGTAAGACTAAGGCTGAGCCCTTAGGTTGTGGAGATCTCTTAGAGATCATTGAGACTAGAAGTTATAGACTTCTAGCAACCGTTTCATTCCTGATTCGTGATGCTTGTGTGAACAGGCTTTCCTTGCTCCTTTCCTGAGGGAAACTGAGTTGTTCTCTGAGTTGTTGTTGAGCTTTTGGATTACCTTCGAGTGAGGTAAGTTCCTTGGACTTACTTAGCTTCATTTTGTATATTAGTTTGAGTGTTTTGGCTTGTTTGTGTTGATTATCATGTTATAACGGATAAGCGGAATAGGATTCACCCTTTATAACCTTAATTAGCCCAAGTGTATGATAACTGGGTGGTGACCACTTGTCTAGTTCTACAGGAGACTAGAATGTGCTCTTGTAACCCAGACCCGTAGGTAACGGATAGTACCGATCTATATCTATTGGGGGACGGAAGCGGAGGCAAGTTTCGGGAGATTCGCGTGTGCCAAAAGAATTTGAATTAGTAATGGGTAACCTTATGAAAGATAATAAACGGTTGTGTGCGAGCATGTTATATGTTTACTTTACCTTATGTGTGTTTGTGTCTTTATGTTCTTTTTGATATCTAGAATGTTAGCTAACGGTTTATACCGATGTTGTAGATGTTCCTCAGATTCAGGATGCTGCTGAGTGATCTGGACGGTGTGGTCAGCCGTGGTTTCCGTACATTATAGGACGGTATTGAGTTTATGTTTATGTTGTTGCTTTCCCTTTTATTTTGAACTCGGCTACGAGTCTTTTACGCTTCCCTTTGTTTAAACCTTTGGTTTTATTTTGAGTTTTGGTTTTCATTTGTTTGTGCCTTGTTGTAAGATCCGTTGTGTTATTGCAACTTTGAGGGTCGAGACCCATTTTGAGGTCCTAGTCCGTAACGCTTCGATTTTCCAAAACTTGGGGTGTTACATCTTGCATAATTGGTGGGTGTGGTGATTGCTTTCACCCATTCAAAAAAGATGTAATTGTAACGTCTGGAAGGTGAAATTGTCCCATGTAGTCGTAACCCCAACAGTCGAACAACTCGACCTCTTGAATGTTGTTCAATGTCATCTCATTCTGCCTTGATATGTTACCTGTTCTACGGAAGAATCACAAGCAACGACAAAATTACACGCATCTTTAAACGTAGTAGCCCAATAGAAACCACGTAGATTGAAGAATTTGAGAGATTGATTTTCCAATACTGGCATTCCCTCCAACTAGATGAGAATGATAGTGGGCAATTATGCTAGCTTTTTCTTCTTTTGGGATGCATCTACGATACATGCAGTCGGTGCCTCTTTTGTAGAGAAAGAATTTGTCCCATTAGTAGTAGTTGATATTCTTGTATTCTTTTGATGTTATGTGAGTCCGGTAGGTAACTCGTTATAAAATGTAACACCCCAAATCCTCAAAACTCGAGGAGTCACGGGCAAGTACCTCACAATGGGTGCCGACCCTAGTCTGACAACGATGTCACTAGATCTTGCAATAAGGCACAAATAAGGAAGCCGAAACTCATTAACGATTCTTTAATGTTATGAATACAACAACGTGATACTACCAGCCAACAACGTACTTAAGATCCAAAGTCTAAAGACAACATGCTAAAAGGAAATACAACATAGATATATATCCAACCCCATCCCGTGGAGTACGGAGACCTAGCTGACTACTACTTCCGGATCACTCAGCTGCTACTCTAACATGTGGTAAGTCTAAACAACAAAAATAATCAACCATTAGCTACATATCCAAAAGCTAGGAAAATGATAATAGCACATCCACATATAAGAACAGAAATAAAACACTCATCATGCTTTTAGAGAATTTCGTTTATTATCTTTATTTAAGTCATACACTTTACTAATGCAACTTATCTTAATTTGGCTAACTACTGCTTCCGGCTGACTACTACGTCTTATGCATGTTATAATTATTAAACACACACAACCATCAACATTCAACTAATATCTAGAAGCCAACTAAGTAAGTCCAAAGGACTTACCTGAATCAAATCTCAGCTCCCGTTATCTCAACTTTGTCCACAACCGCGGGAACTCAATCGCCTGTTATAAAAGTCAAGTGTATCAATAATGTGTTTAACTCTCTTAGTCTACAACTTCTAAGATGCACAAGTTTATCATTCTAAACTTAACAAATTATCCTCGTAAGGGTACATGAAGATTTTACTCTTGGGTCTAAAAATCCTAGAAGAATTCCATAACTTAGTTCCAAATTATCCCTTGAAATGAAGCAGAACGTGTAAGAATTCCATAGAGCGTTGCAGCCTTGGTTGAGTTGTAACGTGGTTGTGTGTTGAGAGAAGACAAGCTTTCGCCGTTGGTGACGTTCCTTGCCGTCGAAGGAGAAGTCGGCTTTTTTGTCGCGAAAACCGCCCCCATGCCTCTGTTGTGCCGCCCCTGCGGATTCCCGTCCCCGCTCCTGCCCAGCCGCCCTTGCGGTTTCTTCTGCAGTACGTAACTCCCGTTCTTGTGAGTTACTTCCTTCATTGCTTTCCTCGTTCCTTTCCTTATTCATTTTGGATGTTCCTTGACCCTGAGTGTTCTGTAAGACTAAGGTTGAGACCTTAACTTCTGTAGATCTCTTAGAGATCATGGAGACTAGAAGTTATAGAATTCTAGCATTCGTTTCAGTTCTTGATTCTTGATGCTTGTGTGAACAGGCTTTCCTTGCTCCTTTCCTTAGGGAAATTGAGCCGTTCTCTGGGTGTATGCTGAGTATTGAGATTACCTTCGAGTGGGATAAGTCCCTTGGACTTACTCTAGCTTCATTCTGCGTATTGATTTGATTGTTTTGGCTTGTTTGTGCTGTATATCATGTTAACTGATAACCGGAATAGGATTGACCTTGTTATATATTAATTGACCCAAGTGTATTATAATCGGGCGGTTACCGCTTGTCCAGTTCGAAATGGGGAAACTGGGAGGTGCTCTCGCGACCAGTCCAACAGGTGACAAAAGGATGCATATGTTCTATTCCTGTTGGTGAAAGGGGACGGAGGTGAGGTTGTAGCGATTCTCGTGTAACAACCATAAGTTGAATTATTAATTGGATAACCTAATGAAAGATAAGAACCGGCTGTTGTGTGAGCATGATATGCGTTTCCTTTACCTTATGCGTGTTTGTGTCTTTATTGTCTTTCTGATATGTAGTATGTTAGCTAACGGTTTATATCAATGTTGTAGATGCCTTGCAGGATATAGGTGTTGTTGAGTGATCCAGATGGTGTGGTTAGTCAGGGTTCCCGTACATTATAGGATGGGATCGGGTTTATATTTCAGTTGTTGTTTCCCTTTGTTTTGAACTCGGTTACGAGTCTTTTACGCTTTCCTTTGTTTAAACCTTTGGTTTTATATTGAGTTTGGTTTTCATTTGTATGTGCTTTGTTATAAGATACGTTGTGTCGTTGCTACTCTGAGGGTTGGGACCCATTGTGAGGTCCTAACCTGTAACGCTTCGAGTTCCCAGACTTGGGGTGCTACAACGTACTCATATAGATGGGATGGGAGAGTCTTTCCTTTTTTGCATACATCTTTTGTTGTTGTTATGTTTGTATGGCTGACCCATGTATACATTCATCATTTCAACCTTATTTGATTTCACTTTGTTTTACTATGTTTGTGCCTTGTTGTAAAATTCAGTAATGTTGTTGTCAAAAGTGAGGTCGGGACCCATTGTGAGGTCCTAACTAGTAGCTCCCCATGTTCTGAGAATTTGGGGTGTTACAACATATGTATACCAAGATAAAAAGACTTTGGAGACGAATAAATGCAATGATATTCAATTATAAATTTGTATCTAATGAAGAACAAGTCGTCCATTATGTCATTTCATAATTGTTGGTATTTGAATCACGAATTGAAATTACATTCGTAATTTTTAAAATTTAGGGTAATTTATTTTAAAGTTTGTTTGTTATTAATTTTCACTTGAACGGGAATCTCCACACCACGCCGTGCATGTATACAAACCTTTCAGGATAAATTATAAAAATTATAAATTTTCACAACTGAACCAAGATAAATGCACATGAATGTACAAATGAGAAAACATTTATGTTAATAGGGGTCAAATTAGATTGTTTTCTTCTTGAGACCTTTCAGTTCTTTTTAATGTGGGAATTGAATTTATAAAAACTTACCTACTTTTTATCTAGATGGGAGGAAATAAACGTCTATATTCCGGTACATAATTTATTTTGAAAACTGATCTAGATTCGATTATATTATTAGTGGTAGTTTTTGGTATCGATGCATATATTTCTAATGAGACAAACATTAAATTTGGAGGCTTTTCTAATAAATTGTATCTAGTAAAATTAGAAATAATGTTCTATATCATATTTCTTATTACTTTTGTTGTTGGGTTGATGATTTCTTACTTATCTAGAATATTAATTTTGTTGGTAATGAAAGTGGAAGCGAATAAATGAGGTGATATTCATAAATAAATTTATAAGTAACGAACAAATCAATGCTAATTATGTCGTGCAAGTCATTATTAGTGTTTGAATTCATGCATTGAAAATATCCATCATTTTGAAGCTTAAGGTAATTTCACAACTACTTTCAAAGTTTGGTTATTATTAACTTTCAGCTAAATGGAAAACTCGATACCAAATCATGCATGTATACAAATCCGGTCCGGATGTACATTAAATCTTTGTAACCAAACCGAGATGAATTTCAGATGAGTGTACAAATATATAAACATTTATGTTGATATAGTTTTGAAAAGATGAGGAATTCAACTAATTTACCTTTTATCATGTGCATATATATACATTCTCTCAAAAATTGGTTAAGGTAAATACACTTACTTTACCGTTTTGGTATGCAAAAAAAAAGTTGCACAAATAGAAATGAATGAACTTTACGACAATAAATTTAGAATTAAGAAAAACATAGAAAGATAATATACAAAAGCTCACGGTTAATTTATCAATAAATGGGTAAGGTTTGTCCAATTTCAATTTGTATTTCAAATTCAACTCCACTCAAGTAAAATCAATTAGTTCAAAGTATAAAACTATATGATATGATTTGAGATTCTTTTTTATTTAGTCGGGATTCTTGATTGTTTTGTTTTTTCATAATTAGCAATTTATAGAGTTCTAATAAGATTGATCTCTTTTTTAGACATTTCCATTATTTTTAATTTAGAAATTAGAATTAATTCTTGGTTAACTACTCTTTTCCTTGTGAGAGGAAATAAACGTCTATACTCCGGTACAATGTTTATTTTTTAAACCGATCAAAATTTGACTAAACTCTTAGTAATATTTTTCGGCATCGATATATGTTTCTAAGGAACCAACAATGAATTTGGAAGCATTGGCTCATAAATCGTATGTATTTAATTTATAAATAATGTTCTATATTTGTTTTTTTTATTGCTTTTGTTGTCAGAATGTTGATTTCTTATTTGAGACGAATAAAGGAGATGATATCAAATAATAACTTTGTATTAAAAAGAAACCGTCACTTATTGTTATGTACATAACTATTAGCAATCGAAATAACACATTGAAATTATATCAGCAATTTTAAAAATTTAGGGTAATTTCACCTACTTCAAAGTTTGTTTGTTATTAGCTTTCAGTTAAATGAAATTCTCCACACCAAACCGTGCAAGTATACAAACCTGGTTCGGATGAATTTTAATCTTCACAACTCTATGAGGAAAAATTTAGATGAATGTGCAAGTGCAAAGTATTATTAATTTTTAATTTAATTAAATATAAATTCCCATCGAATTTATAAGTTGGGGTTTATTGATGTGATGAATTATGTTATGCACCTTCAAACGTAGTACAATTTATCTTATTCAAAACAACAATAAATATTGTCTATTTTAGATGTTGATCATCTTTTGCTCATAAAAACTTTGGACTCGTTGAACATAAATGAGAAAATATTGGAAGTTGAAAAAGTATCGAGATCATCAAATCAACCTTGTAGCTAAATAATAGTGAAATAGAAGAGCCTATAATTCGAAACTATTAAATTACTCTATTAGCTAGTTCATAATCAACAATGCAGACTCTTTGAAGTTAAAGTATAAACTATATATCTCACATGATATTATAGTTTATTGATATTTTAGGCATTGTCTTCATCAATCCCTTCGTCATTTTTTGTTTCCAATGCTTTGTAAGTGTAAACATCAGCCCATTTTGTCAAGGTTGATTCCGGAACCATTTCACCATCAACTTCTGCCACCCATGATGGTTTACACATGTCGGGCATGGTCCATTTCACCTTTAATGGAACTTCATCAGAAATGCTCTCCTTTGAAGGGGTCTCCAAGAAGGACAACACATTGTTAACGGACCGTAACCATTGTTTTGAGTTGGGACTTTTATAGTACTGATAAAAGCATAAGGTAAAGTTAGAAATGGTTCATGCAAACAAACTTGTATGTGAAAGCATACAAAGAT
Organism: Fagopyrum homotropicum; assembly: GCA_033239125.1. Taxonomy (NCBI): domain Eukaryota; kingdom Viridiplantae; phylum Streptophyta; class Magnoliopsida; order Caryophyllales; family Polygonaceae; genus Fagopyrum; species Fagopyrum homotropicum. The sequence continues at coordinate 144,883,711 of BSWB01000004.1, forward strand.
ACACATTAGAACCTCTATTAACCACTGAAGACTAGACAAGAATAAAACCAACTAAACTCTATAGTCAATTAAGCTCCATGATAATATATAACAAAGGAAAGTTTCATAACCCTAAATACCCATATTTATACCATATGCACAACCCGTTATGTATTTTACCATAAATAACGTAAAAGTGGTGGCAAACAATAAGCCATGACGTCTTTTGAATAAGAAACATTTTCAAAATAAAATAAATAGAAAGTTCAGTTGTAATTATCCAACCTAAGACTCAACTAATCGATCTAGGTTAGTACAACTCAACACAACAAAATAAACAAGTTTAAGTAAATTTATCAAACATAACACATAATTTTAAGAAACGTTGAATCACCTTATCAGTTCTTCCAGCACCAAGACCGGAAGTCCTAGTTATTGGTTTCATTATCCAACCAGCGGGCAACCAATCTGGCCTCTCGAGATCCTCATTATCACTAGTTGTCATGTTTGGATTCGGGTTTGTATGGCTTGATGAATCAGAGGAGGGATTCCTCTCCATGTGCTTCTTTCTTGCTTGTATGGATTATAAATATTTTTAATTAATTATGCTTGTGGGTATTTTGTAATGAGTGTGTGTAGAAATTAAGCAAAGGTTGAGTTATTTATACAAGTTTGTCTCTTGGGGATTCAAATGAACAAAAATCTCACACCAAACCGTCCATGTATACAAACCTGGTACGGGTGTATTGTAATTCTTCAAAACTGAACCAAGACAAATTAAGATGAATGTAAAAATATAAGATACTTTTGTTAAGGTAACAATTGATAGCATGATGAATTCAACTAATGTATCTTTTATATTGTGTGTGTTTATACATCCTCTCAATCGTGGGATAAGAATATCTATATTAGTTTTAAAATTTTGGTTTGGTGAAATGAACAAAGCAACATAAATGGATAAATCTTACAAAATTATTTTTAAAATTATTAAAGATATGGGAAGAGAATATACAAAAACTCGCTATTAATTTATAAATTGATGATTAAGATTTTCCCAATTTCAAGATGAATTTCAAATTCAAATTAACTCAAGTTAAGTCCATTAGTTCTTAGCGTCAATTTATATCACACGAATGGAGATTTTTTTGTTTATTTAGTTGGAATTCCCGATTATTTTGTATTTTGATGTTAACATTTTATAGCGGTCGAATAAGATTATTTTCTTCTTGAGGCCTTTAAATTATTTTTAATGTGGGAATTAAACATGATACATGGTTGACAACATTTATCCATATGGGAGGAGATAAACTTCTATACTCCGGTACAAAGTTTATTTTGGAAACTTATCAAGATTCTATTATATAGTTAATGGGAGTTTTCGACATCGGTATATATGTTTCAAATGAACCAACTTTATATTTGGAAAACTATGCTAGGAAATCATATCAAGTGAAGTTATATATATGTTCTATATTAGATTTGTTATTGCTTTTTGACGTCGGAACACTTATTTCTTATTTATCTAGAATAACAGTTCTGTTTGTAAGCGACTTTACAAACGAATAAATGAGATGATATACAATATTAAATTTGTATCTAATGAAGAAATCCTTGCTCCTTATGTCTCATACATAATTATTAGTTTTTGAAAACGCCATTACTAATGATGATTTTGGGAATCCTGAACCTTGCAAATATGTTTTCCTTGATGAATTTGGAGACAACTCTTGCATAATTGGTGGGTGTGGTGATTGCTTTTACCCATTCAAAAAAGATGTAATTGTAAAGTCTGGAAGGTGAAATTGTCCCATGTAGTTATAACCCCAACAATCGAATAACTCAACCTCTTGATTGTTCTTCAATGTCATCTCATTTTGCCTTGATATATTACCTGTTTTATGGCAAGAATCACAAGCAACGAAAAATTACGCGCATCTTTAAATATAGTAGCCCAATAGAAACCAAGTACATTGAAGAATCTGAGAGATTGATTTTCCAATATTGGCGTTCCCTCCAACTAGATGAGAATGATAGTGGGTAATGATGCTAGATTTTTCTTCTTTTGGGACGCATCTACGATACATACAGTCGGTGCCTCTTTTGTAGAGAAATAATGTGTCCCATTAGTAGTAGTTGATGTTCTTGTATATCTTATTCTTTTGATGTTATGTGAGTCCGGGAGGTAACTCGTTACATACTGTAACATCCCAAATTCTCAAAACTCAGGGAGTCACGGGCTAAGACCTCACAGTGGGTGCCGACCCTAGTTTGACAACGCTTTTACTAGATCATAGAACAAGGCACAAATAAGGAAACCGAAACTCATTAACGGTTCTTTAATGTTATGAATGCAACAGCGTGATACTACCAGCTAACAACGTACGTAAGATCCAAAGTCTAAAGACAACATGCTAAAAGAAAACACAACATAGATATATCCAACCCCATCTTGTGGCGTACGGAGACCCGGCTGACTACTACCTCCGGATCACTCAACCGCTACTCTAACATGTGGTAAGTCTAAGCAACAAAAATAATCAACCATTAGCTAGATATCCAAAAGCTAGGAAAATGATAATAGCACATCCACATATAAGAACATAAATAAAACACTCATCATGCTTTCAGAGAATTTCGTTTATCATCTTTATTTAAGTCATACAGTTTAGTAATGCAACTTATTTTGTGACACGAGGGATTCCTAAACCTCGCCTCTGTCCCCGTATACCAACAGAAATGGATCCAATGCACCTCAACGTGTACTTGTATGGATTGGCCTGAGAGAACCTCCCGTACTCCTATCAGAGTTGGGCAGTGATGTCACCGCCCGTTATAATACACTTTGGCCAAAAACTTATAAAAGGTTGTCCTATGCATGTTATAATTATTAAACACACAAACACACACAACCATCAACATTCAACTAACATCTAGAAGCCAACTAAGTAAGTACAAAGGACTTATCTGAATCAAATCTTAATTCCCGGTATCTCAACTCGGTCCACAACCGCGGGAACTCAATCGCCTGTTATAAAAGACAAGTGTATCAATAATGTGTTTATCTCTCTTAGTCTCCAACTTCTAAGATGCACAAGTTTATCATACTAAACTTACCAGATTATCCTCGTAAGTGTAAATGATGATTTTACTCCTAGGTCTCAAAATCCTAGAAGAATTACATAACTTAGTTTCAAATAATCCTGTGAAACCCAAAACCACAATCCGACACTCAGAAGAAAGCTTTATGAAGTTGAAAGATTTTCCTAACTTCCTAACTTTCATGAAAAGTCCTCTAAGGTCATTCTTTGACTTAACTTAAAACTTTGTTCGCTCCAAAAGGTGTGTGCGCAAATAAGCTTTAAATTTATATCCAAGAATTAAGCCTAACGATAGCGAACTCGTAGTGTACGGATCAATCGTAGTATGGGCTGATATTCCGGAGTCGATTCAGGGAATCGGTGAGAACAAAGCAATAAGGGCTCGTTTGGTATGACATTAGGAATAGGGTTGGAATCAAGGTCGGAATGGAATAAGGAGTTGGTATAAGTCATTCCTCATTCTTGGTGTTTGATATGATGTTGGAATGAAATTGTTTTGACACATGCTTTTGATTTTATATGAGTTATGCAACGAGAAATCGTATCATATTTGATGATATATGTGTGAATGTTTAGAATGTAAACATATGCTATTTTTTAGACTACATTTAAGAAAAATAAAGACTAACGAATAACTTAAAGATTAAACACTAAACAAGCGTCAACAAATATATTTTCTAATTGAGCAAATAATATTATTTTCGATCATTTTTCAGTTACATTACATCTTGAATGAAATATTCGTATTATAGTTAAAAGATTTTTTTGTCAAAATCATGTTTTATTACAAAATAATTATATAATTTAAATTAATTGATGGACAATAAAAAATTTATAAAAAATTATTATTATTATTTTGTGAAACTAAATAAGCAAGTATATATATAATAAAAATATAAATGTAGTTTTAAATTTAAAATGAGTTTATATTGGAATGAGATACCCACCTTTAATTTATGAAATCAACTTCTTCTCTAGAGTTGGAATGAGTCATTCCATGGAATCATTCTCATTCCAATTCCAAACCTTACCAAACACGAGGTATTGGTATGACTCATCCCGATTCCGATTCCTAATTCCATGGGAATTGTACCAAACGAGCCCTAAAGGTAATCCAACTTGGGTAGCAAGCAATGCATTGATCACAATAAAGAATAAAGAAGCAAGAATAATGGGAATGCAGATTCTAAAGATCCAAATATTCGGTTGCGGTTTTTGATTCAAGATGTCTAAGGATGTGTACGGACAAAGCTGAACGGCAAGGTATGTATATCTTCGGTAGGTTGTCGTCCGGGTTAAGATCCGACTTCCCTTTATCCCAACCAAAGGATTCTACTTAACGGATGTTGAGTCTCGTCAAGAAGAGGTCACAAGGATAGGATTTAGCTCTCATACCATCCAAAACCCAAGGAAAAGAAAGATAAAGGGCAAAGGCTAAGGCACTCCTCTCACCTGATAGAGGGTTTTGAATCCCCTATCACCTAGAGCACGTAATGTAATACCCGGAAATTTAATTTCCGTTAATTCTGATTTCTTCTTCCGACTCAAACCGAAATTTGACCGATTTGAACTTTTTCCATCGTTTTATCATTAATTCTAGGTGATATTCAATATCTAAGCTATCTAAATTCGCGTCCTACGTGGTGATATAGTTTTTTTTATATATCATCTTTTAACCTAACTTTTCATTTCGTTGAGAATGCTAGATTGTTATTATTTTTATTTTATTCATTTCCATACTTAAGAAATCCTTAAAACTAGCTAACCTTTTTGGACTTACCTAATGGGCCCATTATGGACCATCTGGGCCCATCTTGTTGAATCCTCAGCCGTTGCATTAGCTACAGTGTTCCCCTACGCATGATCGATGACGACGCGGGACCAGCTGGGCCCATCTTGTTGAATCCTCAGCCGTCTTTTCCTCCTTGCAACCCGGGATGTTGTTGTCTTTTAGCTTACGCATGATCGACGACGCGGTCTTTCCGATTTTCTTCCATTTCCCAACCCTACCATCTACCCATCGGACTCATACATCACTAACCTAGCCAATAGCCGGTGCTCCTCGCTCAGACAAACCGCAACTGTAGTGAGCCCTCCAACCTTGTACCAATCGACGCTAGTGTTGAGATCTTCCAAGCCTATCATGCCGACTGATGAAGGTAACGGTGCAGCAGTCATCATCACCAAGTGCAGTAATCAAGGGCCTCGATGACGGCACGTATGACTTCTCCCTTTTCTGCATAATCGGTGCCAAGCCACGCTGCACCAATCGTCCCTCTCGTGCCACAAGTTTCACACCAAACGCTGGAGGGTGCCTTGGCTTGCTTCTGCGGGAGACAACCGGCCTCCTTCATCACCATCAATCCTGTTGTAGACACAACAGTGGCGAGCCTGATCGACACCTCTTCCCCTGGGCGCCGCTGGTCATACAACCTCACATTGTCATGTAAGCGGACGTCCAGATCCGGAAGTAACGAGTCCTCCCAACCCCGCACGAAGACAACATTGACGAGCCCTTCCAGCTTCTGGCCACCGACGCCATCGATGAGTGCTCCAACCCCTGCACACAATCAACGTCGAAGGTCCTTCCCGATTACACTTGTCGATTAAATCAACCAGGTTATTCCAAGCCTTCGGTTTCAGAGTTGGACCTTCCCTTGGAGCGTGTTGGTGTTCTTCGATCGAGTGTCGTCCGTAGTGGTAAGCCTCTATTCACCTTGTTGAGCTTAGATCGTGGTTAGTATATTTGATGTTTGGGACGGGTAGTTGACGGGTAAATGAACCTGACTATGAATTTAAGATATAAATGTTTTGCAACTGAAAGTTTCTGAGTAGGCCTTTTGAGCGTAATAAGAGTAGACTCATCAGACGGTTGGCGCATGTTTGATCGTTAGGATAGATCGGTTTAAGCTGTCAAATTGGGGCTGATATTAAGGTGTGTTGAAGTACATTTGTGTCCGCTATGAACCGATCTGGTGACCCTTGTATACAAGGATTAGAGTAGTGGTTTGTTGCTCCAAAGTTTCGAACATGAGATGTGCAGGAAAAAAAAAAGGAATCCAGGAAATGTTGGCATTGGGTTTTGAACTCTAGACCTTGTGAAATGTCTTGTTTCTTTAGAATTTTCTACATACAATGAACAACCATGAGAGTACTTTCCGATGCTTTAAATGATCATCCACCGTTGAGTTTTTTATAGGTGGTAGGTGGATATGTGTACTTTGATGTATTAAAATATGAGAACAATCCAACAGTCGGCTTTAGAGTTATAAGGTTCCGAAGTATGGTAGTTGGGCAGTTTTCATAACAATGCAGTTTTTGGCTAAGTATAGGAAAGTCTAGAATTTGTAACCAACTTTGAAGATTTGTGTAGGATATGTTGATGGGTGTTTTTGAGGGATCTTTGCTCCTATGAGTAGCATGCATATCATAGATGACCTAGAGATTTATTTCGGAATTTTTATATTTTTATTCGAGCTTCGTATCTTAAGGCAAAGTCGGACTTTAGTGACTTTGTATGAAAGTCGAGAATGTGTTTAACTCTTTTAAATCTTTGGTAAAGTTTCCTCGGAGAGTTTTTCAGTGTGGTTTGAGTTCCAAATAATAGTTTGGAACTTTGTTATAGAATTTTATAGATTTTCAGACCAGGGGTAAAATGGTCATTTATCCGTATAAGGGTATTTTGGTGATTTATTTTTAATCGATTATATATCTTAGAAGTTGGAGACTTCTAAGAAAATGGGATACATTATTGATTCCCTTGCCTCCTATGACAGGCATTTGAGTTTCTGTGGTAACAAACCGAGTTGAGATTAAGAGATTTGATTCAAGTAAGTCCTTGCGACTTACTTACCTGGTTTCTAGATGTTAGTTGAATGATGATAGTGGTGTGTGTTGATTGTTTGATAATTATAACATGCCTAGGACGACTTTTATTATTTTATGGCCCAAGTGTATGTATAACGGACCGTGACATCACTGCCCAACTCTGACACGAGACTGGGAGGTTCTCTATACCCAAACCATACAGGTACAAGGTGAGATGCATCGGATCCATTCCTGATGGTTACACGAGGGCGGAGGTGAGGTTTGGGAATCCCTCGTGTCACAAAATAAGTATCATTAGTAAGACTGAATCACTTAAGTAAATATAATAAATGGATCGTTTGAAAGCATGATCTGTGTTTACTTTTGTTATGGTGTGTGTGTGTGTGTGTGCTATTTTCGTTTAACTAACGTTTAGATAACTAGCTAACGGTTGTTTTATTGTGTTGTTTAGATTTACCACAGGTTAGAGCAGCTGTTGAGTGATCCGGAAGTAGTGGTCAGCCGGGTCTCCGTACTCCCTAGAGTAGGGTTTGGGTGTTTGCTTTTATGTTTCCATTACCGTATGAGGACAAATAGACTTTTACGTTCTTAAGTACTGTTGGCTGTTAGACGTTGTGTTGCATTCATATATTTTATAAAACATCCTTTTAGAATTTTGGTTTCTTTATTTGTGTCTTGTTGCAAGAACCTAGTAAAATTGTTGTCAAACTGAGGTCGAGACCCATTGTGAGGTCCTAACCAGTAGCTCCCCCGGTTCTGAGAATTTGGGGTGTTACAACATGGTATCAGAGCTCTAGGTTGGCAACAATGGCACTTGAAGGAAGATTGAAGATCATAGCTTTTATAGCTTTTTGGAGGGTTTTGTAAGATTGTCTTTAATTCCCTTCCTTGTTGTCTTGTCTTGTTGGATTGATATCCAAGGAACGCTTTTTGTGTGATATTTGATTCAGTTATTGAAGTCTTTTCATTAAATTCTTCTTATTCAAATACTCACCTTCTTCCCATATATTTAATTAATACTTTCATAATGATGATGAGTGGCTAATTTCCTTGTGTGATTCTAGGGTGATTGGCTGAAGGTTGTGGGAAAAACAATGATAGAATAATCTTAGATCCAGTAGGGCCCTGAAAGTTCGAGTCTTTAACCTTAACCCTAAGCATCTCGCTCAGTCGATGAACATCTCGGCCGGGGTGGAATTTGGCTGACCGAGGTGACTTATCTGATCCTAAACTGAGAGTTAAGTGTTAGAGTTTGCCAAATCCTATTCTTATTACACCTTTCCTGGTTCAATGCAAGCTTAGGATGAGACTTACCCGGTAATTCCTTAGTTTGTGTACCAACGATCATAAGTGTAGGTAATAAAGGTTTATCCTTTATTGGGGTTTGAGTGTGCTTCCATCCCATCTTTGTGAGTTAGCCTGAGACTTACCCGGTAAAGGTTGATTCTATTCCCTTAGATGGTGTGTTAGTTTGAGGTTATAGTTCTTTATCTCGATTCCTTGAGACTTACCCGGTAATAGGAGTTACAGTTTTGGATTAGTGAGTAGTGAGACTTACCCGGTGATCTACTCCACTTTAGTAACACCTTCCCCTTGCAAAAATCTCAGCTTTGTCCGCTTATCTTTAGATCTTGAGTTGGAACCACAACTAGACGCTTTAATCCCTAGAATTGCATGTTTGCTTTATTGACTTCTTATTCATCTTTGATTGTGTTAATTGCTCTTGTGGTTAGTATTCGCGAAGCTTACCGTTATTAACTTTGTTTCACCGAGTCCCTGTGATCGACCCCTGGAATTTCTTGCTTTTTACTACAATTGACCAGTACACTGCGGGTTCGCATCCTTGTTTTAAGCTTAAGTCTAGGGTTATAAATTTAAAGCTTGCACACACCGTTTGGAGCGAACAAGTTTTTGGCGCCGTTGCCGGGGACTTGGTCTAGACCGAGCCGGTTGCGGTTTGCTTTCGGGGCGCTTGCCCCTGTTGCTACTAACTACTCTTTCTATGAGTTTTGTAGTTTTCAGGATTTCTGATGGCTACGTTTGATCCGGCCTGGATAGCAAGACAAAGTGCTAGGGCGGACCATTATGAGTACTTGGAGGAGAAGTACTCCTTCTATTGGTTCAACAATGAATGGGAAAGAGAAGAGACCATTCAGCGTGAACTTGCGATATGGGATGAGAAGAATATCCCTAGAAACACTTATGAGCAGCCTCTTGAAGATTCTCTCGAATCACGATTGGAGAAGATAATGAAGAGGGTGGCGGAACTCAAGGAAAGCACCCTATCCTATGCTAGGCCGCAAGAGGAGCATAAGGAAGTGTTGCACGTTCCAATCTCTCCCCCAGTCGAACCAAAAATTTCTCCTGAAACTTCTGAGGAAGAGGAGGATATGGAAGGTCTCGATCTAACTGTTGAGACCTCGGTCGAAGTGGAAGAGATCTCGGCCGAGATGGAAGAATCTGTAAAACTGGAAGCAGAAGATGTAGAGAACCTTGGTCAAATTACTGAGATTGTGACCAAGGTGGAAGAAAGATCAACTGAGTTGAGAGAGATTTCATGTGTTGGTTATCAACCTAACATGAAACCTGATCCGAGCTTTGGAGAACTTTACAAGGTAAGTTCTCTTACTCCATTCAAATTCCCTATTAAAATTTCTGAATTCTTCAAGAAAGCACCGGAGAGTTGGAGGTCTCTTCCGAAAGAACCTCCAAAGATCAAGATGAAGTCTTCCTTGAAACTGTTGGAAGAAGATACTCCTTGGATTATAAGGAGTGGAGTTTACAAGCACTACACTGTTAAGGCGATGAAGTGTCTCTTGTTCAAGTATGGGGTCCCTCGCATGCTAAGGACCTTGTACCATCCCCATGCTAAAGATGGGGAAGCTACTAGGATTCTCGAGAAGTTGTTTTCTCGATCAAGGAAAGGATGGGACGCAAGGCTAGATTATGTCCCATTGAAGTGCAGGAAGGCTAGAAGGATTCCGGTGAGAATCAAACCGTACAAGCTTGTACGTGGGAGATCTTACCATTTGCCGGTGAAATTAGGAACCGGAACCTTTTTGGAAGAATTTTATGATGGATGTGATGAGCACTCCATGGTGTTCAAGGTACATTGAGTAATTCTATGGAGAAGGGTCCAGCTAGCGACCTTAAACCAAGCGCTTCTTGGGAGGCAACCCAAGGTATTGCTTTCTTCTCCCTTTTTTAGTTTAGTTTAGATAGTTGCTTTGTTTTTGTTTTCCTCTAGACAACAACCAGGTATTCTAAAATGAAGGATCACAGTTCAGGAGCTACACTGGAAGAACAAAATTTCGAGAAGTTGAGGAAACGAGCTTTACTGAGATACATCTCGGGTACTATCAGAACACCTCGGCTGAGATGTGCTTCGCCAACCGAGATGGGCTTATCTGGGAGCTGTTTCTTACTTCTTCATGCAGTTTAGCTATGTTCGGTGAGTATCCTGTCCTTAGACTTATTTCGACCCACTGGGACAGTGTGTCCCAAGTATGGGGTATTTATGTATTATTTGACTCATGGATGTAGGACTTGAACTTCTATGATATTTATGCTTTATTTTGCTTCTATATGTTTATCTGAGATTGCATGCATACATACAGATGATTTGATTGAGAAAAACGTCGAAACTGAAAAAAAAAACTGGTTTTAAAAAAAAAAAAAATTTGACCTCGACCGGGGCAGTTCTGGCCGAACGAGGTGTTTCACCTCGGTTGACCTAAGAACACTTCGACCGAGGTGGGTTAACTGAGAGTTTTCGAAAATGATTTTTGTGTTACTTATCTAGATATGATCTCAGTGAAGATCTTGTTTACTGACTGGTTTTAAATTCTTTATGTGTTTGAAAGGTTTTATAATATGTTTAAGTTGCTAAATGCTTTGTTTGAAATTATTGGCATGTTTAATACTTTTTTTTTGTCTAAATTATGATGAATTTGAAGGTTGACACCACATTATGAGTTCTCTCACTTTCTTCCTGGAAAGACCAAGGCAATTCATTCTTCTCTCTTCTTCTTCTTAATCATGCTTAGCCCCTCATATACATTTTGCCTCCCTTTACCTATCCGGGAATTTGGAAGCAAGCGAAGTGGTGAAAGCAAGTGAAGTAAAGTTGAGAAGATTGGCTGGAAGTGAAAGTGTTAGAAAGTAATCTTAGGTTTGGGGAAGTCAATCATGAAGATGAGTAACTCGGCACCATTCACATAGCCGGGTGTTTGTGTCTTGCCAAAGTCGGATTGAGCGATATTCCTAACGGGTCATGGTATGTGCATCAAGGGTTTGATGCATCTCAAGAAATTTATGATTGCGGATTTCCTAGGCTTCGGTTATTGTGCACCTCTGTCCATGCATCCCAAAAAGTAAAGTAAAAAGAAAAAGTGTGAAATAAGCAAAGCTTATTGGTGGAAGATGTTGCAAGTCAAAGTGAAAGTGAAGTTCATCCTTTTCCCGGATTCTAGCACCACATTACCTTACATACATCCCTACCCTACACGTTTCTTGACCTTTTCTTTTGGGAAGTCCTTGAGACCTTGAGCTTGTTGATTGACTTAGTGGTTTAAACTGGATTATACATGATTAATTTTGATAATTATGACTTATTATGCATTCTATGATTTTATGCAAAGATGAACAACTTTCCTATATTTATAAAATGTTTTGATCATGTTTGGATTTTAAATTCCATGAAGTACTCTCTTAGAGTGATCTATGATTGTAACACACCATAAAAATGTTTTTGAAAGACTTTTCATTGATTTTCATGACTATTAATCCATTCTATCTTGTCTTCTATATGCGGAACTTGCTTGGGGACAAGCAAGGGCTAAGTATGGGGTATTTTGATAGCATGAATTATAGTCTATATTTTGGGGTTTGTTTGGACGTTTTATCTTTCATAATCTGCATGTTAGCATGTATAATATGTGATTATATTACCATTTCATCTACCTTTGCGGGAATCGAGGTCTACACCTAGTTTTGTTGTAATTGTAGGTAAAATGGCACGTTTTGCATCAAAAAGAAACAAAAGGAGCTATGGAGTCATTGGAGCTACATTGAGGAGCATAAGGAACCATCCAGGAAGCATAGCCATGGATTAAAGATTCACTTTGGACCAGTTTTGAGAGATTTCACATTCAGTTATCACTCACCTCGGTTGACCAGAGATTCATCTCGACCGAGGTGATCCAGAGACGCCGACTCGACCGAGGCAAACACCTAGGACGCGGCGAGAATATTTTATTCTTGGCTGAGATCTTTTATCTTTGGAAAGTGATCTTATATTTTTGGGCTTGGCTCTTGGAAGGAAGAAGATCTTATATTTTACCTATTTTTATGGGAGAAGATCTTTCTAAGATATTTTATCTTTGGAGAGTTATTTTCCTATAAAAAGGGTTGGATTTCCACAAATCCAACACCCCGCTTAGCACGTTATACACCATTGAAGGCTGCGAGATCCAGCATACATCGCTGCAACCATACTCCAGTTGGGAGTTTTGAAGAACCTTTTTGAAGGTTGAAGGAAGATTGAAGATCATAGCTTTTATAGCTTTTTGGAGGGTTTTGTAAGATTGTCTTTAATTCCCTTCCTTGTTGTCTTGTCTTGTTGGATTGCTATCCAAGGAACGCTTTTTGTGTGATATTTGATTCAGTTATTGAAGTCTTTTCATTAAATTCTTCTTGTTCAAATACTCACCTTCTTCCCATATATTTAATTAATACTTTCATAATGATGATGAGTGGCTAATTTCCTTGTGTGATTCTAGGGTGATTGGCTGAAGGTTGTGGGAAAAACAATGATAGAATAATCTTAGATCCAGTAGGGCCCTGAAAGTTCGAGTCTTTAACCTTAACCCTAAGCATCTCGCTTAGTCGATGAACATCTCGGCCGGGGTGGAATTTGGCTGACCGAGGTGACTTATCTGATCCTAAACTGAGAGTTAAGTGTTAGAGTTTGCCAAATCCTATTCTTATTAAACCTTTCCTGGTTCAATGCAAGCTTAGGATGAGACTTACCCGGTAATTCCTTAGTTTGTGTACCAACGATCATAAGTGTAGGTAATAAAGGTTTATCCTTTATTGGGGTTTGAGTGTGCTTCCATCCCATCTTTGTGAGTTAGCCTGAGACTTACCCGGTAAAGGTTGATTCTATTCCCTTAGATGGTGTGTTAGTTTGAGGTTATAGTTCTTTATCTCGATTCCTTGAGACTTACCCGGTAATAGGAGTTACGGTTTTGGATTAGTGAGTAGTGAGACTTACCCAGTGATCTACTCCACTTTAGTAACACCTTCCCCTTGCAAAAATCTCAACTTTGTCCGCTTATCTTTAGATCTTGAGTTGGAACCACAACTAGACGCTTTAATCCCTAGAATTGCATGTTTGCATTATTGACTTCTTATTCATCTTTGATTGTGTTAATTGCTCTTGTGGTTAGTATTCGCGAAGCTTACCGTTATTGACTTTGTTTCACCGAGTCCCTGTGATCGACCCCTAAAATTTCTTGCTTTTTACTACGATTGACCCGTACACTGCGGGTTCTCATCCTTGTTTTAAGCTTAAGTCTAGGGTTATAAATTTAAAGCTTGCACACACCGTTTGGAGCGAACAAAAGCAACGTTACAAACAATGAAGATGGCGGCAGAAACAATCATAGGTGTGAAAGTCAAAGAGAGGTGGTAGCGATTCAAACAAGAGACATAAAATTCAAGCTCACTGACGGACCAGAAGGTGAAAGTTGATACTAGAAGCAGAGCAGAATATGATAAACCTCGACAATCTACTTGACACCACAATCAAGATGGATAACCGAGACAGTCAAAAGCATAGAAGTCAACACGAGATACATTTGTCCATCCAAATATGAAGAATTAAAGAGCTGTAAATTGGAAGCTTACGTGCTGCCAGAAAGTGAAAAATAGATTTCACCAACATGGAAGTAGAGTGACTTTCTATAAGACAAGCGATTGACAACAAAGATTGTAATACAAATATCCAAATCATAGATTCTTGAAAGCAGAGTCAAAGGATCACTATAAAGGTAGCATGATAATACCAACCAAAGACGGAGAGTTTGTGAGAATGATCTTGGCATATCCGAAGGCCCACAATAACCTCCCTCTCACAAGTGGACTTAAAGTATCAACACCAACGGTTCACCCCGGGGAACCACATGCAACTGATGGATAGGTAAAGTAATCGCGAAGATGCATATACGAGTTATCGTGGGAGAGTTGATGAGTCCGTTGACGGTAGATGAATGATAAATCTAAACTCGGGAAGAGTATAGCGCCCTTATAGTGAGAAAGAGAAGTGTAGATTATAGAAGAGTCAAAGAAGTACAAGCGGAGAAACTGGAGAAGATAGATTTTCACCAAGTTTATCAAATTTCAAAGAGATAGAAGAAAAGTGAGTCTATGATCTTGTAGAAGGTCAACTATAGACTACTTGGTAACATCTGGGACTTTACACCTGCGGGTTAACTAGTGGTGATGGGTTGCCAAATAATAAGAATAACCACAGAGTTACAAAAGAACTTTATCGACATGTGGAGGAATCCTTAAAGCGACCAATTGCGACAATTGTGAAGTCAACCAATACGAGTGCTAGTAATACTGAATAAGTTCAAGTCAGTAAATCTAATTAAATGGAAGAGTGGGCAGTCTGAAATGACCCTTTATACCAATAATGATATAAAGAGAGTTATTGTGAGCACCTGCTTGTCTACTGACTAAGGAAAATTTTACAAATCACAGTTAGTACAGATGGATTCGTATTAGAAGAACCAGAGGGGTAAGAAGAAGCAGATGATTTTGAGCTAATCATACGTCAGTCCAGACAGAGGGTACGTACTTAGCATTCCACACAAATGAGATTGATGGTTTTTGATAGCATGAATTATTGTCTATATTTTGGGACATGTTTAGACGTTTTATCTTCAATAATCTGCATGTTTGAATGTATATTTGTGATTATATTGTCATTTCATCTACCTTTGCGGGAATCGAGGTCTACACCAAGTTTTGTTGTAATCGTAGGTAAAATGGCACGTTTTGCATCAAAATGGAGCTAAAGGAGCTAAGGAGTCATTGGAGCTACATTCAGGAGCTTAAGGAAGAATCCAGGAAGCATGGAATTGGATTAGAGATTTACTTTGGACCAGATTTAAGAGATTTCACATTCAGTTGAGATTCACCTCGGTCAGCTACAGTGTCACCTCGACCGAGGTGATCCAGAGGAGCGTCCCGACCGAGGCAAACACCTTGGACGCGGCGAGATATATTTTATTCTTGGCTGAGATCTTTTATTTTTTGAAGGAGAGATCTTATATTTTTTAGGCTAGATTTCTGGAAGGAAGATCATATATTTTAGGGATTTATTTATGAGAGATAGATATATTTTATTAGGAGAATATCTTTTCAAGATATTTTTATCTTAGGAAGGTAGTTTTCCTATATAAAGGGCTAGATTTTCCACAAATCAGCACCGGCGCATCACCGGAAATCCGGTATCATTATAGTGGTTGAAGGAAGGAAGATTGAAGGAAGGAAGTTGATAGCTTTTATAGCTTTTGTGAAGGGTTTTGTAAGGTTTTCTTAGATTCCCTTCTTTGTTGACTTGTCTTATTGGATTGTGATCCAAGGAACGCTTGTTTGTTTGATAATTGATTCAGTTATTGAAGCCTTGTTTTTAAGGTTTTTGTGTTCAATTATTCACTTTCTTCTCTTATATTTGATTATTGCTTTCATGATGATGAGTGGATAATTTCTTTGTGTGATTCTAGGGTGATTGGCTGAAGGTTGTGGGAAAAGCAATGATAGAATAATCTTAAATTCCAGTAGGACCCTGAAAGCTCGAGTCTTTATCCTTAACCCTAGAGCATCTAGTTCAGTCGATGAACATCTGGGCCGGGGTGGAATTCGTCTGACCGAGGTGACCTTTCTGGTCCGAAACTGAGAGTTAAGTGTTAGAGTTTGCCAAATCCTATTCTTATTACACATTTCCTGGTTCAATGCAAGCTTAGGATGAGACTTACCCGGTAATTCCTTAGTTTGTTTACCCAAGATCATAAGTATAGGTAATAAAGGTTTATCCTTTATTGGGGTTTGAGTGTGCTTTCATTCCATCTTTGTGAGTTAGCCTGAGACTTACCCGGTAAAGGTTGATTCTATTCCCTTAGGTGGTATGTTGGTTTGAGGTTATAGTTCTTTTCCTTAATTCCTTGAGACTTACCCGGTAATAGGAGTTACGGTTTGGGATTAGTGAGTAGTGAGACTTACCGGGTGATCTATTCCACTTTAGTAACACCTTCCCTTTGCAAAACCTCAGCTTTGTTCGCTTATCTTTAGATCTTGAGTTGGAACTACAACTAGATGCTTTAATCCCTAGAATTGCATATTTCCTTTAATTGACTTTTTATCATCTTTGATTGCTTTAATTGCTTTTGTGGTTAGTTGCAATATTGACAACCTATACTTGCTTTGTTTCACCAAAGTCCCTGAGATCGACACCCCGGAATTCTTGCTTTTACTACGATTGAGCCGTACACTGCGGGTTCGCATCCTTGTTTTTAGCATACATCTTGGGTTATAAATTTAAAGCTTGCACACATCATTTTGAGCGAACAAGTTTTTGGCGCCGTTGCCGGGGACTTAGTCTAGACCGAGCCGGTTGCGGTGATCTTTCGGAGCACTCGCCCCTGTTTCTACTAACCACTCTACTTGAGTGATTTTCGCAGGTTCTTTTTCTTAGGTTTATGCGAAGAACCTGCGCTGGGAAGGAAATCGTTCCTTACGATCCCGAACCAGAAAAGATATATAAAAGACGCTTGAAAGAAGCGAAGATGGTCAATCAAGATAATCGCGATCTTGAAGCCGAATTGAACGAGGCATTGGAACAACTACGCCTCAGCAAAAGGGGAACTACGACTGGAAAAGGAAAAAACTCGCGCAAGAACGGAAGCAATTGAAGCAGATATGGTGACTTTACGGGACCAATATCTACCTCAACCAGCTCCAGCTCCTCGACCGAGGCAGGATCCAGCTGCCCCGGCCGAGATACTTCCACCTCGGATACCAGTCCGAGACGCTCTTTTTGCAGGTATTCCACAGACACTAGGGCAGAGGATGGACCCCAATCAGCAACTGAGGCGTCCAGGAGTCAACCTAGGAGATCCAGCGGACCATGATTATGAGCTTCGACCGCAAGTTCTCTCCATGATTCGCCAATGCCAGTTTGGAGGGCTAGAGAGGAAATCTCCGCATCAACATCTACAGAACTATGAGATCTTGATGGAGACCGTGAGACTTTCAAGGCTGGAAAACAACAATTACAAGCTAAGGCCTTTCTACTTCTCTTTGAAAGATAGAGCGCTTACTTGGTATCAATCTCTTCCTCCAGGAAAAATCAATACTTGGGAGAAGATGACGACGGAGTTCTTAACTAAATTTTTCCCCCCTCTAAAACCGTTGAAATGAGAGGGAAGATGAATGCATTCATCATGAAGGACAAAGAGAGTTTGTCCAAGTCATGGGAGAGATTTAAATACAACACCCAGTTCAACCTTCAACTACTATCTGCCGGCACGTTCATGGACATGTCGATTGACGAAGCTTGGGAGTTCATAGAAAAGCAAGCTTTGCACATGGAGAAATACTCCCACCAAGGAGCCGAAGGTGGAGTTAAAAGAGTCAACTTTCAAGAAGCTCCACCAAACAATGATCAACTCACCTCTTTGAAGAATGATGTGAAAAAATTGAAGGAACTTTTGGTTGCTCAAACCAAGAAAGAAGATGAAGGATATCAAGGCTCAAGGAACAACGGTTACCGGAACAACAACAACGGTTCCCGGAACAACAACTACAACAACAATAGAGGATCCAACAACAACAATTGGAGGGCAAACAACCAAAATTCGGGTACCCCTTACTCTAACTCCAATTCAAATGACTTCTCTAATCCTTCCTCTTTTCTTCTTCTTCTTCTACTCCATTGAAGAGCCAGGAGCAAGGATCGAGTTCTTCCCAGCCGGAAAAGAAAGATGCGGTGCTGGAGGCCATCTTGATCAAGCTCAACTCTATGGAGACGTCCATGACTTCATTTTCGAAGGCACAAAAAGCCTTAGAACAACAATTCTTTAACAAGGCGAATGAAGCGCCAAGAGATCCAGGGAAGCTTTCAGCAAGGACGGAAAGCAACCCCAAGGGACAGATCATGGCAATAACGACGAGAAGTGGACTGAAAACTACAGATCCAGTGCCTCGGTTGATGCTAGTACAGACGAAGATCACCTCGATCCAGGTACAGTCGAAGAACACTTCGGCCGAGGTGCCAACCGAGGTTGAGCCACAGAGAGCGTCGGACAAAACCGAAGTTTATGTTCCACCTCCTGCATATAAACCACCACTTCCATTCCCCCAGTCAAAGGCCAGAGCGCATCTAGACAAGCATTTTGGTAAGTTCCTTGACTTGATGAATAAACTACACATTAATATCCCTTTCCTTGATGCTATTCTAGGGATGCCCGCATATGGGAAGTTCTTGAAAGAAATTCTATCAAGGAAGAGGAAGTTGGAAGGCTTTGGTGAAGTAAGGATGACATCTAAATCCTCGGAACTCATTCAAATCATGAAGGAGAAGATGTCACCCAAATTAAGAGATCCCGGCTCATTTTGCATTCCCATTCAAGTTGGGGATGTCACTTGTGAAGCATTGTGTGATCTAGGAGCCAGCGTGAGCATCATCCCGTTGGAGCTATGTGTTAGGATCGGACTTGGAGATCCCAAGCCGGTGAAGATACGATTATACATGGCGGACCGCTCCATTACCCATCCCGTGGGCATTTTGGAAGACGTTCCGGTTAAGTTAATTAACTTCTATTTATCTATAAACTTTGTTGTACTTGACATTCCCACAGATTATCCCGTTCCTATCATTCTCGGGAGGCCGTTTCTAGCAACTTCGGGTTGCAATGTGGATTGTAAGAACGCCAAGTTGAAATTCAACATTTGCGGAGATGAAGTGGAATTTGCATTGCTTGCGGCAATGAAGGGAGAGCAGCTAGGAGATGATATCTTCAACATTTATGATGAAGAAGAATCAAGAGAATTGGTGAGCTCTATCCTTATTAAAGATCCACTTAAAAAAGTTATTAGTTTTAGCTTAATGGAGGAAGGTATAGATGCTTCTTGTGATGCATATATACGGAGTTTAAAGGCGCTGGAAGAAGATCCAGAAGCTAAGATTGAAAAACTAATCCAGGAGAAGAAGATCTCCAGTTTCGGTCCCAGTTGTAGTACCTCGACCGAGGCACCTTCTGGACCAAGCGAGGTGCTCTTGACTGAAGAACATCTCGGTCACCCTGTCTGGACCTCGACCGAGGTCGAAAGCGAGATCATGTCAGCTGAGACTTCTGAAAGTCTAGTTCTTCGATCTACTCCACTAGAAGGAGGAAGCAAAGATCCACCTCAGAAAGCACCCCCAGTTATGGAGCTTAAACAACTCCCAAGTCACTTGAGGTACGCGTTTCTTGGACCGGATTCTACTTATCCCGTCATCGTTAGTGCTTCCCTTTCCGAATCTGAATTATCTAAACTAATGTATGTCTTGAGGAAGCATCAAAAGGCTTTAAATTATACTATTGATGATCTTATTGGCATTAAGCCTTCTTTTTGCATCCATAAAATACTAATGGAGGACGATCATAAGACTTCACGGGAACCTCAAAGACGGTTAAATCCGATCAAGAAAGAGGTTGTGAAGAAAGAAATTCTTATGTTCTTGGATGCAGGTATCATATTTTCTATCTCGGACAGCAAGTGGGTGAGCCCAGTGCATGTAGTTCCGAAGAAAGGAGGGATGACCGTTGTGACAAATAAGAACAACGAGTTAATCCCAACTAGGACCGTCACGAGCTGGAGGGTGTGCATCGATTATAGGAAGCTGAACGTAGCCACCCGGAAGGACCATTTTCCACTTCCCTTCATCGATCAAATGCTCGAACGGTTGGCCCAACATTCACATTTTTGCTATTTAGATGGCTAAAGTGGCTTCTTCCAGATTCCAATCCATCCGGATGATCAAGAGAAGACCACTTTCACTTGTCCATGGGGGACATTCGCTTATAGGAGGATGCCATTTGGATTATGCAATGCACCCGCTACCTTCCAGCGATGCATGATGGCTATCTTTTCCGAGTATATAGAGGAGATCATGGAGGCATTTATGGATAATTTTTCAATATATGGTTCCTCTTTTGATGATTGCCTATCTAACCTTTCTCTAGTGTTACAAAGATGTGAAGACACTAATCTTGTTTTGAATTAGGAGAAGTGTCACTTTATGGTTAATGAAGGCATCGTGCTAGGACACCTCGTTTCTAATCGAGGTATTGAGGTCGATCGCGCTAAGATCGAGACTATTGAGAAACTTCCTCCCCCTTGTTCTGTTAAGGGTGTGAGGAGTTTTCTCGAGCATGCAGGTTTCTACAGGAGATTCATCAAGGACTTCTCGAAGATTTTTAAACCACTAACTAACCTCTTGAATAAAGATGTTGTTTTTGAGTTTTCGCAGGAGTGTCTTGATGCATTTTACAGGATTAAGGAAGCGTTGATCTCCGCTCCCATTATCCAGCCTCCGGATTGGACCTTGCCCTTTGAGATCATGTGCGATGCGAGTGATGTGGCAGTAGGAGCGGTGCTTGGACAAAAGAAAGATGGCAGGACCACCGCCATTTACTATGCTAGCAAGACGCTAGATGAAGCCCAACGTAACTACACCACCACCGAAAAGGAGCTATTGGCGGTTGTATATGCTTTTGAGAAGTTTCGTTCTTACTTAGTAGGGGCAAAAGTTATTGTCTACACCGACCATGCAGCTATTCGTTACTTGCTTGCTAAGAAGGATCCCAAGCCACGCCTTATTCGATGGATTCTCTTGCTTCAAGAGTTTGACTTAGAGATCCGTGATAAGAAGGGATCCGAAAATTCTGTTGCGGATCACCTCAGCCGGCTACCTCCTTCTTCACGCGAGAAGGACGAACCACCCATAGACGATTCATTCCCCGATGAGCACTTACACTTGTTGAAGCGTTTAATAGACTTCCTTATCTCACCCCATGACGAAGGTGAAGTATGGGGTAAGGACACCCCCCAGCATGTTTAGGGATGTCGTACGGTCCGGCTAGCGACCTTAAATCAAGCGCTTCTTGGGAGACAACGCAAGGTAATGCTTTCTTTTCCCTTTTTCTAGTCTAGCTTTAGATAGTTTGCTTTTGCTTTGCTTTGTTTTTGGCATCCTAGACAGACAACAGGTGACATCTAAG
Source organism: Fagopyrum homotropicum (assembly GCA_033239125.1). Lineage (NCBI taxonomy): Eukaryota > Viridiplantae > Streptophyta > Magnoliopsida > Caryophyllales > Polygonaceae > Fagopyrum > Fagopyrum homotropicum. The sequence continues at coordinate 144,904,949 of BSWB01000004.1, forward strand.
GAAAGAATACAACCTAGAACAAACACTAGAAGGACAGAAGTTCGAGAATTTGAGAAGACGGAGATTGACTGAGACACATCTCGGTTACTGTCACAGCACCTCGACCGAGATGATTCTTGAGCAACCGAGGCGACTAGGGTTACTGAAGATCCACCTCGGTCCGTACCACCTCGGTCCAGTCGAGACCATCTCGACCGAGGTGACAGCAGTTCCAAAAAAGGGTATAAAAGGAAGATTGATTTCTCTCTCTTCCCTCTATCTCCCTCTCGACCGAAACGCCCAATTCGCCTCGCTCTTCGATTTTCGCTCGTTTTCGATGGTTCTTGCTTCCAAACTGCAAGGAAAGGGTAGAGGATCGATTTGCAAGCAACAATCTGCAGTAAAAACGCACCGAATCGACCAAATCTGGGGTAAATTCAAAAAAACCCTAACTCCCTCTTCTTCCACTGATTTCATTCGATTTGGGCTTTGGTTGCCCCTGCATTGTGCTGGAAAAGGATTAAGTACCCCATAGGAACAATTGGTAGTGATATTGGGGGAAAAGAACTGGATTTTTGAGAGAAACGATCGCACAGCACTTAGTCTCGGTCCAGTCGGCCTGTGCCTTGGCCGAGGTGTTCTTGAGATTTGTCAGGGCAACCGAGGTGTTGTGTCAGTGGGAAAAAGAGATGAGTTCTGACAGGCAGCTGGTTTTGAGAGATAGACCCTCTCCTTCTCCTTCTTCTTCTTCTTCACTCCGCTCTATACCGGTGATCCATGAGCGTCACCAGGTAGACTATGACCGCATAGCGGCACGTCTAGTGGTTGCACCACGGTTTCTGGACATTTCTGCATTTGACTGCCTCCATGTGGATGATGATCTGAGGCGGATGATATCTATAGTAGGGCTGGAGCAGTTTACAGAGATTAGAGCTCCAGCCTATCTTGAGCCGACCTTGGAGTTTGTTAGCTCCGTCACTTATTTGCCTACAGAGAGCGCCATCAAGTACCGGTTGATGAACCAGAACTATCTAGTTCCTATGGACCACTGGAGGGACATTTTCGGCTTTCTAGCCCCCACAGTTGCTGACTTTCCTTCTCGAGCCGTAGCTTGAGAGTTCTGGGGACAGATAGCTCATGTAGTTGAGCATGCTGACAGGTGGAGACCTGGAGATTCCAGGGAGCGGACTATCTTCCACCTAGCTTTTAGAATTGCTCACCGGATTTTTAGTGAGACTCTTCTGGCGCATACTGAGACGCCTCAGAAGATTAGACAGGGTGAGCTGCTGAGTCTTTACTGTATGATGACCGGAGGAGTTCCGGATTTTGGAGTGATGTTGGCGGAGGATTTGCACAGGATCAAGGCGAAGGCGAAGGGAGATATCTATTACGGAGGGATAGTGACTCACATTGCGAGTTACATGGACATGGACATGAGTGCTTGTAATATGGTGGCGGCTGCCAAGCCGCTCGGGCTGCAGGAGATGATCACTAGGAGGATACTGGTTCCTCGCTGACTTACTACGCCATATGTGGCGATGCCCTAGGAGCAGACTGCACCTCAGGGCATTAGGTTGTCAGCTCAGTTCTCTGTTTATGACCCACACTACTGGCAGACCGCATGGATTCCGCTTATGGAGGATGCTAGAGATGCAGCAGCTCAGGGACAGGATGAGGATGATGAGGCTGAGGAGCAGGAGGATGAGGATGGTGGTGCTGCCATGGATACAGGTACAGATACAGTTGGGACTAGTGTGCCGATCGTCGATCTGGACGACGACGAGACTGAGGAGGAGCCAGTTGCAGCACCAGCACGTCCATCCAGGCGTAGGGTACGTAGACAGAGGGATCCAGTTGCTCACCGCCGGATCGATGATCTGACGGACCAGGTGATAGATTCCTACGCCGCCTTATCCCTGGACATTAGAGAGATGCAGGAGAGACTGCACTACCAGCACACGATGGATGAGATTCAGTTTCAGCATATCATGGGCTACCCATTCGACCCATCTCAGTACCCGTACGTGCCACCACCACCACCACCGGATCGGGACTAGAGGATAAGAGCTTGCAGATTTCTTTTCTTTATTTATTATGCAGCTCAGCTTTATCCGGTGATTACTTTGTTTCTTTAGACTTATTTGACCTATTGGGACAATGTGTCCCAAGTATGGGGTATGTGGATGTATTATATGACCTTATGTGTATGCTTGTATGACTCTTGATGGATATTTATCATTTTATCTTGCTCTATGTGTTTATCTGAGATTACATGCATGCATACAGGTTATTTGATTGAGAAAAACGTCAAAAACTGGTTTGAAAAAAAATTTTATTAACCTCGACCGATGTGACTCTGACCAATCGAGGTGCAGCACCTCGGTTGACTTAGAACATCTCGACCGAGGCGGTTTAACTGGAACAGTTTTTGAAACGAGTTTTGTGCTTCTTATCTGGATATGACCTCAGTGATGATTTTGTTTGCTGACTGGTTTTGAAATCTTTATATGTTTGAAAGGTTTTATGATATGTTTAAGTTGCTAAATGCTTTGTTTGAAATTTTGGCATGTTTAATACTTTGTTTTTATCCAAATTATGTTGAATTTGAAGGTTGACACCACATGATGAGTTCTCTCACTCTCTTCCTGGAAAGACCAAGGCAATTCATTCTCTTCTCTTCTTCTTCTTGATCATGCTTAGCCCCTCATATACATATTTGCCTTCCTTTACCTATCTGGAATTTGGAAGCAAGCAAAAATGAAAAGCAAGTGAAAGAAAAGTTGAGATGTTGGCTGGAAGTTAGAAAGAAACAAATAGGTTTGGGGAAGTCAATCATGATGATGAGTAACTCGGCACCATTCACATAGCCGGGTGTTTGTGTCTTGCCAAAGTCGGATTGAGCGATATTCCTAACGGGTCATGGTATGTTCATCAAGGGTTTGAGGCATCTCGAGAAATTGATGATTGCTGATCTCCTAGGCTTCGGTTATTGTGCACCTCTGTCCATGCATCCCAAAGAGTAAAATAAGCAAAGCTTATTGGTGGAAAATGTTGAAGTTTAAAGGAAGTGAAGTAAAGATCCTTTTCTCGGATTCTAGCACCACATTCCCTATATACATCCCACCCTTACACGTTTCTTGACTTCTCTTTTGAAAGCCCTTGAGACCTCGAGCTTGTTGATTGACTTGGTGGTTTAAACTGGATTATACATGATTAATTTTGATAATAATGATTTATTATGCATTCTATGATTTTATGCAAAGATGAACAACTTTCTTATATTTATAAAATGTTTTGATCATATTTTGATTTTAAATTCCATGAAGCATTCTCTTAGAGTGATCTATGATTGTAGCACACCATTAAAATGTTTTGAAAGACTTTTTCATTGATCTTTATGACAAATAATCCATTCTATCTTGTATTTTAAATTTGAAACTTGCTTGGGGACAAGCAAGGGACAAGTATGGAGTACTTTGATAGCATGAATTATTGTCTATATTTTGGGACCTATTTAGACGTTTTATCTTCAATAATCTGCATGTTTGAATGTATATTATGTGATTATATTGTCATATCATCTACGTTTGCGGGAATCGAGGTCTACACCAAGTTTCGTTGTAATCGTAGGTAAAATGGCACGTTTTGCGTCAAAATGGAGCTAAAGGAGCTAAGGAGTCATTGGAGCTACATTCAGAAGCTTAAGGAAGAATCCATGAAGTATGGAATTGGATTAGAGATTTACTTTGGACCAGATTTGAGAGATTTCACATTCAGTTGAGATTCACCTCGGTCAGCTACAGTGTCACCTCGACCGAGGTGATCCAGAGGAGCGTCCCGACCGAGGCAAACACCTTGGACGCGGCGAGATATATTTTGTTCTTGGCTAATTTCCAAGTTTAGGCTAGATTTCTGGAAGGAAGATCATATATTTTAGGGATTTATTTATAAGAGATAGATATATTTTATTAGGAAAATATCTTTTCAAGATATTTTATTTTAGGAGGGTAGTTTTCCTATATAAAGGGCTGTATTTTCCACAAATCAGCACCGGCGCATCACCGGAAATCCGGTATCATTATAGTGGTTGAAGGAAGGAAGATTGAAGGAAGGAAGTTGATAGCTTTTATAGCTTTTGTGAAGGGTTTTGTAAGGTTTTCTTAGATTCCCTTCTTTGTTGACTTGTCTTATTGGATTGTGATCCAAGGAACACTTGTTTGTTTGATAATTGATTCAGTTATTGAAGCCTTGTTTTTAAGGTTTTTGTGTTCAATTATTCACTTTCTTCCCTTATATTTGATTATTGCTTTCATGATGATGAGTGGCTAATTTCTTTGTGTGATTCTAGGGTGATTGGCTGAAGGTTGTGAGAAAAGCAATGATAAAATAATCTTAAATTCCAGTAGGACCCTGAAAGCTCGAGTCTTTATCCTTAAACCTAGAGCATCTCGTTCAGTCGATGAACATCTCGGCCGGGGTGGAATTCGTCTGACCGAGATGACCTTTCTGATCCGAAACTGAGAGTTAAGTGTTAGAGTTTGCCAAATCCTATTCTTATTACACCTTTCCTAGTTCAATGCAAGCTTAGGATGAGACTTACCCGGTAATTCCTTAGTTTGTTTACCCAAGATCATAAGTATAGGTAATAAAGGTTTATCCTTTATTGGGGTTTGAGTGTGCTTTCATTCCATCTTTGTGAGTTAGCCTGAGACTTACCCGGTAAAGGTTGATTCTATTCCCTTAGGTGGTGTGTTGGTTTGAGGTTATAGTTCTTTTCCTTAATTCCTTGAGACTTACCCGGTAATAGGAGTTACGGTTTGGGATTAGTGAGTAGTGAGACTTACCCGGTGATCTATTCCACTTTAGTAACACCTTCCCTTTGCAAAACCTCAGCTTTGTCCGCTTATCTTTAGATCTTGAGTTGGAACCACAACTAGATGCTTTAATCCCTAGAATTGCATATTTCCTTTAATTGACTTTTTATCATCTTTGATTGCTTTAATTGCTTTTGTGGTTAGTTGCAATATTGACAACCTATACTTGCTTTGTTTCACCTAAGTCCTTGAGATCGACACCCCGGAATTCTTGCTTTTTCTACGATTGACCCGTACACTGCGGGTTCGCATCCTTGTTTTTAGCATACATCTTGGGTTATAAATTTAAAACTTGCAGACACCATTTGGAGCGAACAGTTTTCTCTCTCGGGAAAAAAAAATTTGGGGTCAATTTTCTAGATTGACAAAGGAAGCCTTGTCACTAAAGATGTAACACGGAATAATTGGAATTATAGAGGCGGCACAAACATAGAAAGTAGGATTTAATACCGTGGTGAATTGTCTTTTTGAGTTGTGAGGTGATTGTAGAAGGAATCTACATTTTTGTTGGAACAAACATGGGGAAGAGTAAAGTTGAATGATTGAAGGTTGTTATACGGATCCGTATCACCCCAATAAGATGATTACCAAAGAGTGTTTATAAAAGAGTTTACTGAGAAATGGTAGCACTCCGATAGCCAATCTTGGTAACCCGTCATAGGTGGATGGAGGACTAGCTTTGGAATCGAGTTCAAGTGGTATACCTTGGAGTCTTCTCTCGACTGATGAAAGAAGAATTGATGAAAGTACCAAATCTAATCAACATAATCCATAAAGGTTGTACGAGAAAACTTAAATAGATTTAATCACCATACGTGGTGTATGGATTTAGAAGATGGTAAAGCGACATGAGTATAAAGACAACATAATAAATGCAAGTCGAGAAATTTGATTTTTGAAAAATAAATAAATAAAAATAAAATCATATGCATTTGATGTTTCTTATACAAATGGTACCAGTATGTTTAATAAAGGTCATACTATCGGACTTATAACACTATGATTGATGAAGAGTAAACCAAGCGAATAGCTTAAGTAGTGAGAAGAAAAATCATGTATCAAAAGGCGGGTCTTGCTAGATTTGAATAAAATGTTGAGATGAGGATGCCTTTATGGAATCTATGCATGAATACAACATAACTGAGGTACCTACACGGAATGAGTAGTAATGATCAATTGACAGTTAGAGACCGATTCGGAGAAGGAAAATGTTATAAGATGAGTTACCTAATAGAAGAATTCACACGACAAGCATGAGAGACCAACATGTGGTTGGCATTATGGTCTCGGTGTAGACTTATTACTGCACCTCAAGAATTTGGATAAAAAAAAAAGAAAAGAAAACCCCATGTCAAGATTGTAAATAGATCAAGGTAAGGATTTGTAGGTCAACGTGATGTGCCCACGTTAGAGGTCAAAGGGATTGTGGAAGGATAAACACGTTGAGTAGTTATGACGAGTAGTAAGTAGAGTTCTTATGAGACCTAAGTGAATTCCGGGAAATTCTAAGACTGCACGTTCCAATCCCTCCAAGGAGGCGTAAACCGGGAGTTATTTTGCTGAGGAGTACCTAGACCAATTGTGAAACTCAATGATATTATATCTATGAACTCAAGTTAAAGAATTAGAGATCTTTATGAAAACTTCCACTGGGAGTGTGACTTTGGATTTCAACAAGTTGAAAGCCTGACAAGATGTAGCTATTAAGTCAGTATTTGAGGAACGGTCCGACTTAGTCATATTAGAGAGACAAAACCAAGTCAATGGTCTTACAAAGAGCATTAGACACTTAGTAAAGTGCGAGGGATGGTTCAGATCATTGTTTCAGTAGCGATAGTCGGGATCTTCCGAAAAGTCGGGAACAATTGGATTTAATAAAGTGAGTAAAATATTGTGGTCATTTTCAGGAAGTCACCAAGAGTACCTAAAAGCAAGTCGGGGAATGTAACCTTGTGAGATCTTAAAGAAGAGTGGGAAGTTAGTAATCGACTAGCTCTCCTACCCATACTAGAGGGTGTATACCCAGTGGTCACGGGTAACAGTTAAAATATATATATATATATATATATATATATATATATATATATATATACATGTATGTATATTTATACGGGACCCGAGACATGTCATCAGCTATGAGAATCTCATAGTTGGGTCGGATCATACTTTTTTAGAGTTTTCAGTGGTCTAGACGAGGAGCCGATGAGGCTACTTGGGAGATAGAGATGAGCATTAGACGTAGTTATCTCGAGTCTTTGCAGAGTTAGCCGTTTCTTCTGTACCAACGAGTTAGTGCTCGAATGTTGTTCTGTGTGACTTTGTGGTTATACATTCGATTGAGGGATTGTGTATTCAAGTGTTGTTTGGTTATGATGATTGAGTAGTTTAACGTGTTAGGAAGTGGAAGTGAAAATTTAGAAGAAATTGAGTTAGATATATCTAGTTATGGAAGTTTGCTCTTATATTAAGTTTCGGGACGAAACTTATTTTTAAGAGGGTACTGATGTAATACCCGGAAATTTAATTTCCGTTAATTCCGATTTCTTCTTCCGAGTCAAACCGAAATTTGACCGATTTGAACTTTTTCCATCGTTTCATCATTCTAGGTGATATTCGATATCTAAGCTATCTAAATTCGCGTCCTACATGGTTATATAGTTTTTTTTATATATCATCTTTTAACCTAACTTTTCATTTCGGTGAGAATGCTAGATTCTTTTTTTTTTATTCATTTTCATACTTAAGAAATCCTTAGAACTAGCTAACCTTTTTGGACTTACCTAATGGGCCCATTATGGACCAGCTAGGCCCATCTTGTTGAATCCTCAGCCGTTACGTTAGCTACAGTGTTCCCCTACTCCATGATCTTCCTACGTCTTTTCCTCCTTGCAACTCGGGATGTTCTTGCCTTTTAGCTTACGCATGATCGACGACGCGGTCTTTCCGATTTCCTTCCCTTTCCCAGCCCTACCATCTACCCATCGGACTCATATATCGCTAACCTAGCCAATAGCCGCTGCTCCTCGCTCAGACAAACCGCAACTGTAGTGAGCCCTCCAACCTTGTACCAGTCGACGCTAGTGTCGAGATCTTCCAGGCCTATCATGCCGACTAATGACGGTAACGGTGCAGCAGTCATCATCACCAAGTACAGGAACTAGGGGCCTCGCTGGCGGCACGTATGACTTCTCCCTTTTCTGCATAGTCGACGCCAAGCCACGCCGCACCAATCGTCCCCCTCGTGCCACAGGTTTCACACCAAACGCTGGAGGGTGCCTTGGCTTGCTTCTGCGGGAGACAACCGGCCTCCTTCATCACCATCAATCCTGTCCCACGCACAACAGTGGCGAGCCTGATCGACACCTCTTCCTCTGGGCGCCGCTGGTCATACAACCTCACACTGTCATGTAAGCGGACGTCTAGATCCGGAAGTAACGAGTCCTCCCAACCCCGTACAAAGACAGCATTGACGAGCCCTTCTAGCTTCTGGCCACCGACGCCATCGATGAGTGCTCCAACCCCTGCACGCAATCAACGTCGAAGGTCCTTCCCAGATTACATTTGTCGATTAAATCAACCAGGTTATTCCAAGCATTCGGTTTCAGAGTTGGACCTTCCCTTGGAGAGTGTTGGTGTTCTTCGATTGAGTGTCGTCCGTAGTGGTAAGCCTCTATTCACCTTGTTGAGCTTAGATCATGGTTAGTATATTTGATGTTTGGGACGGGTAGTTGACGGGTAAATGAACCTGACTATGAATTTTAGATATAAATGTTTTGCAATTGAAAGTTTCTGAGTAGGCCTTTTGAGCGTAATAACAGTAGACTCATGAGATAGTTGGCGCATGATTGATCGTTAGGATAGATCGGTTTAAGCTGTCAAATTGGGGCTGATATTAAGGAGTGTTGAAGTACATTTGTGTCCGTTAGGAACCGATCTGGTGACCCTTTTATACATGGATTAGAGTGGTGGTTTGTTGCTCCAAAGTTTCGAACCTGAGATGTGCAGAAAAAAAAAAGGAATCCAGGATATGTTGGCATTGGGTTTTGAACTCTAGACCTTGTGGAAATGTCTTGTTTCTTTAGAATTTTCTACGTATAATGGACAACCATGAGAGTACTTTCCGATGCTTTAAATGATCATCCACCGTTGAGTTTTTGATAGGTGGTAGGTGGATATGTGTACTTTGATGTATTAAAATGTGGGAACAATCCAACGGTCGGATTTAGAGTTATAAGGTCCTGAAGTATGGTAGTTGGGCAGTTTTCACAACAATGCAGTTTTTGGCTAAGTATAGGAAAGTCTAGAATTTGTAACCAACTTTGAAGATTTGTGTAGGATATATTGATGGGTGTTTTTGAAGGATCTTTGCTCCTATGAGTAGCATGCATATCATAGATGACCTAGAGATTTATTTCGAAATTTTTATATTTTTATTCGAGCTTCGTATCTTAAGGCAAAGTCGGACTTTAGTGACTTTGTATGAAAGTCGAGAATGTGTTTAACTCTTTTAAATCTTTGGTAAAGTTTCCTCGGAGAGTTTTTCAGTGTGGTTTTGAGTTCCAAAGAATAGTTTGGAACTTTGTTATAGAATTTTATAGAGTTTCGGACCAGGGGTAAAATGGTCATTTACCCGTATAAGGGTATTTTGGTGATTTCTTTATAATCGATTATATATCTTAGAAGTTGGAGACTTCTAAGAAAATGGGATACATTATTGATTCCCTTGCCTCCTGTGACAGGCGTTTGAGTTTCTGCGGTAACAAACCGAGTTGAGATTAAGAGATTTGAGATTTAATTCAGGTAAGTCCTTGCGACTTACTTAGCTGGTTTCTAGATGATAGTTGAATGATGATAGTGGTGTGTGTTGATTGTTTGATAATTATAACATGCCTAAGACGACTTTTATTATTTTATGGCCCAAGTGTATGTATAACGGGCCGTGACATCACTGCCCAGCTCTGACACGAGACTGGGAGGTTCTCTATACCCAGACCATACAGGTACAAGGTGAGATGCATCGGATCCATTCCTGATGGTTACACGGGAGCGGAGGCGAGGTTTGGGAATCCCTCGTGTCACAAAATAAGTATCATTAGTAAGAGTGAATCACTTAAGTAAAGATAATAAATGGATTGTTTGAAAGCATGATGTGTGTTTACTTTTGCTATGGTGTGTGTGTGTGTGCTATTTTCGTTTAACTAACATTTAGATAACTAGCTAACGGTTGTTTTATTGTGTTGTTTAGATTTACCACAGGTTAGAGCGGCAGCTGTGTGATCCGGAAGTAGTGGTCAGCCGGGTCTCCGTACTCCCTAGAGTGGGGTTTTGGTGTTTGCTTTTATGATTCCATTACCGTATGAGGACAGATAGACTTTTATGTTCTTAAGTACTGTTGGCTGTTAGACGTTGTGTTGCATTCATATATTTTATAAAACATCCTTTTAGAATTTCGGTTTCTTTATTTGTGTCTTGTTGCAAGATTCTAGTAAAATTGTTGTCAAACTGAGGTCGGGACCCATTGTGAGGTCCTAAACAGTAGTTCCCCCGGTTCTGAGAATTCGGGGTGTTACACGTGAACACTCATAATCGGCAAAGAAAAGGCCAAAAAAGGTTAACAGATGTAGGATTTAAGCAATCTTGAACTTTGGATAAAGGCAAAAGCGAAACGTGCAAGATAAAGGAAACCACGGGCAGATCTTGGGAAACCACGGTCGTGGTTCCTTAAGAACAGGCCGTGAAGATCCTTGTTCAAGGGTTTCATCTCACAACTCTCAGGGTCCGATCTGTTAAGGCTCAATCTATCATCATCTATACCACAACCATCAGCCCTTCACCCTAGAATCGTAGGAGGTTTAGCCAACAATCGTCATCGAAATCAAATCAAGATTAAGAAAAGAAATCAAGAAGTATATGCAATCAAGAAGAACACAAGGATGAATAAAACTAATCTTCAAAGATTCAATAACTCAGACAATCAAACAATATATGAACCCAAAATTAGTTCTCAAAGCAAAAATCAAAGACTAGAACAATCTCACAATTTCTAACGTAGAACCAAGAACGTCTTCAATCTCTCCAATGGTAAAGCAATCCTTTCCGATGTACGAAAAAATGGAATCCAAGAACGCCGTCCTTCCGACCTAAAGCGTGATCTTCGTCCAAAGCGAGATATCCGAAATGCAGCCGTCAACCTTCTTTTATAAAATAAAATTAGGTTAAAAGGCTCCTTCCTTTCTTGATGACGTGACAATTAATGTAACGCACTTTCCCGAAGAAAACCACGGGTGACATCACAAAACCACGACCGTGGTTCATCCCGCGGCGACTCTCGACCTTCGTTTTCACGTGTGACATTCAATTAATTATCAAAACCCCGGCCGTGGAACTTCTTTCTTGACCATGGTTCTTCCTTTTCGACGCTTTTCACCTTGGCTTCACTTCATACTTCTTCCAATGACGTTCCAATGCTTCTCAATGAAATCCTTATTGACCAATGCTCAGTGAATGGCCCCTTTCCACTCCATTTGGCTCCAATTCACCTAAAATCACAACAAAGCTTGTGTAGATCTCGATTCCAAGATAATAGGTGAATATACTCATAAATGCTATGAATGCATGTCCTCGTACTCAAAGAAAAGGGAAAAACAACCTATATGTGCATCTAAACTACATCATATTTCATGTCATCACACTTCATATAAAATCTAAAAATTCTAAAGAAAATATCTACACCCTTTATGATATGCCCCCTCATCACTACAGCAAAGAAACTTTAAGAATAACTCACCACTAATCTTACATAAAATCCCAAAGATAACTCTAAGCACAAAAACTCCCATAATTAGCCAAATTTCATACTCTTTCCCAAACTGTGCAACTACCCTACTTTGGGACATTATAACTTCAAATCCGACCGTTGGATCGTTTTAAATCTTAATACCATATACTACCTATATCTACCTATAAGATATCCAAATTTGAACGGTTAAAACTAAATCTAAGGTATCGAAATCTAGGCTAGAAGTTTACTGCACAACCAGATTTCTGGAATCCAAAACACATAAAATGCAAGAGGCATGAAGTTCGATTCTTCCTACCAACATACTCCTACTACTAAGACTATCTAAAGGTCACCGGTTCAAAACCCATAGATGTCAACAACAACAGGAAAACTCTCCAACTAAGCGTAACTACACATCCATAACTCGATACATTCAGATCCAAAAAAATACTTAACTTGCTTCCTCTTGTATGTAATGTAGAAGCAATAGACAAGGACACATACCCGACTACAGAAACACATACATATGTAAGAGCCAAGATCAGCCGCCCCTATGGGCCACCTGAGCCGCCCCTGCAAGCCACCTGAACCGCCCCTGCGGCTAGACCATCCACCCCTGTGGATTCTGCTGGGCTGCAGCCGGCATTGTTGACCCTTGACCCGTGCTTTATCCTTCCTTCTTCTATAAGTTTCTTTCTTACCTCCTTGTGAGGGTTTTCATCTTCTTCCAGCTCCATCTTCTCTCCCTTACGTTCTTCTTCCCTCTTTGGATCTTCATCTTGATTTCCTTGATCTTGTAAGAGTTTTGGAGTGATTTTGAGCTTTGTGGATGATGAGATGATGTTGTTGTGCTGTGTGAGCCAACTGTGTGTGTGATTTGGGTGCTTCTCCTCTGTGAGGTTTCAGTTGTGGTAAGTTTTTCATCTTCCTCTTCTTTCTTTCTTTCTTTCTTTCTTTCTTTCTTTCTTTCTTTCTTTATTTCCTTCTTATTTTCCTCTTCTTTCTTCCTCTAGCTTAGGACGTTGTAGAAATGAAGAGAGACGAGTAAAGGATGAAAGAGAAGTCGAAGACGAGCCCATTGTTGTCCAGCCGCCCCTGCACCACCTCAGGGCCGCCCCTGTGTTAGCATGAAATATTGCGATATTATAGGCACTTATTCTAGTTGTTTTTCATTCAATGTTGTGTTCATAGATAAGGCATTGAAGCATTTGTTATCTTGTTTACCCATATTTTCGATATGGAGGTCTACATTAGTTTTTGATTGATTATAGGTGAATAAAAGCTGAAACCGGACCATTTGAGAGAGATAAGAGAGGATTTGAGCATATCCAAGGATTAGGAACACATCAAGGAAGCTAAAGAAGGAGCTAAGATGGAGAATGTCACGACACAAAGGAAACCACAAGCAATTTACGCTTCCAGGCCCTAAAATACGGCCGTAGAAGAGTCCATGCCCTAAACCACGGCCGTGGATCTTGGCATCATGAGCGTAGAGCATTCCAGTAAGTTACACGGCCTAAAGTACGGTCGTGGAAGTCACAAAAGACCGTAACCTAATTCCACGCCCTAAACCACGTTCGTGGAATCCCTTGAGACCGTGATTTAGGCGATCTTTTGACGAGTCTTCATTTACCACGTTATTCACGTGATGGGCCGGGACGGTTACTTTTACCCCGTCTTATAAAAAGGTCAGGGAAGAGAGTTTTGGACATCGACGCTTACGACCTATTCCCGTGACATTGGCGTTTGATCTTGCGGAGACGTGACGGCCGCTTACCTTGCTTGGAATATTCTTGCTTAGGGCGGATTGAAGATCGCCGAAGGTTTTTACCTCTTTCTTAGGGTTAGTTATTGAAGACGGATTGACAACCTGTCCTTCATATTTACCCTAGGTTATTGTGAGATTTTGTGTTATATTCTGAATCCATTGAGTATTCCAATTTGTGTTTTGGATTTGAGATTGACTTTGAGTTATATTTGAGTTTCCGAGGGTTTTCATCTTTCATTCTTCTTTATTTGATTTTTGATATCATGACAATGGCTATTGGCTAAAACCCTTTAGCAATTCTAAGGTGAAGGGTTGATAGTTGTGGCTTAGATGATGATAGATCGATCGTAATTTGATTGGACCCTGAGAGTTAGAGAGATCTCGTCGACGAACCAAGATCACGGTCTGTTCTTGGACTTCCAAGGCCGTGGAACTTAAGATCTGCCCGTGATTTACCTTTGTTCACGAACCTTGCTTTTACTTTAATCCAAGATTAAAGATTAGCTTTAATCTAGTCTTGGCTTGCCCTTTTCTAGGTAGTAGTGAGACTCATCACCCTCTATTTCGATTTCGAGTGTCATAACCTTAATCGTTTTAGTTAGTTTTGATCCTTGGATTGCAAGTTTGGGTATTTGAGATTAATTTTTGTCCATAGATCCTTTCTATATTGAAGCCTCAACAACCTTTATAGAGAGTATCTTTGGGTTAGACATATAGGGTTTGGAACTTCACCGTACATTACCTTACCTTAGTATACCTTTGCAATCCTCGACTTTGTCCTTATACTTATAGAATATCTTGAATCGATTGCCACAATTAGATGCCTGGATCTTTAGGGTTGCTGTTTTCCCAATATTTGCAAAGCTTGTAACATTTACTTGCTTGACGATTTGCGAACTGAATTTGTTCCCCCCAAATCCCTGAGTTCTATACTTTGGAATTCTTGCTTTACTACGCCGATCCGTACACTGCGGGTTCGCTTGCTTTGATTCTAGTTTTATAAATTTAAAGCTTTATTGCACGCACGTTTTAGGGCGAACAAGTTTTTGGCGCCGTTGCCGGGGATTTGGTTTAGGCCGAATTCGGTTATCGGTTGTCAAGCTTGGGAGCTTTGCTCTTGTTATTTGATATCTCTTTCGAAGTGATATTTGCAGGTTATCTATGGTATATGCGCAGGTCTAGCACCAACAAAGACCTCTTACCTCTTGATCAAGAACTCGAGAAGACTTTGAGAAAGAAGCTCAAAGAAAGAAAGATGGCTGAAAGTAAAGAGAGGGATATCCAAGTAGAGTTGGATGATTCCGAAGCTCGACTTAGATGGAGCGAGAAGACTCGCAAGGAAGAATCGGAGCGTCATCAATTGCAAATTGATGAGCTCAAGGACATGATGCTTCAAATGAGATTGGAGATGAGTGATTCCAAGAAAAAGAAGAGAAGGAAACCGACAAGATCAGTTAGAACCGACTCATCCGATGATGATAGCGACTCCTCCATGCCATCGCTAGAGGACATTGATCCAGCGATCAATGCGAACCAGAATAATCCAAGACCAGCCGCCAATTATCGTATCCCGGCTGGGGGTGCGAGGGCCGCTCGTGTAGATGAAGAGCCAAGAACTCTTGGCCAAAGAATGGATCCAATTCAGCAACCACGCCGACTAGGTGTGAACTTTGATGCTGACGATATTCAGGGGTTTAGCTTCAACCCACAAGTTATTACCATCGTTCACCAAAGCCAGTTTGGAGGAACGAGTGTCGAATCTCCACATCAACATTTACAAAATTTTGAGATCTTGATGGAGACAATGAAGCCAAAGAATACAACCACCAACAATTACAAGATTAAGCCATTCCTTTTCTCTTTGAAAGGGAAAGCTTTATCTTGGTATCAAGCCCTTCTAAATGGAAGACTCAACACATGGGAGGATCTTTCTTCGGAGTTCCTAACCAAATTCTTTCCGCCATCCAAGACGGCAGAGTTGAGAGGTAAAATTAATGTTTTTTCTATAAGATCTAATGAAAGTTTGTTTCAGTCTTCGGAAAGATTTCAGGATTTATTATTGGATTGCACACACCATGGCATTTCCAAATTGGAGTTATTGGAGATATACTACGAGGGGATGGATGTAGAAACACAATTCAAGCTCCAATCCCTTTCACGTGGCACATTCATGGACATGAGGGAAGATGATGCTTGGGACTTCATTGAGAAGCAAGCCTGAGTCATTGAGAAGTAATCTCACCGGAAAGTGGAAGCTAATCGAGTGGAGCAAGGAGCAAAGCTAACACAAGCTGCTCAAACTCAAATCTTTTCTCTCAACACCGAGATTAAAGAATTGAAGGAAGTCATCAAGGCTAGCTTTCCAAAGCCTAAGGAGCAAGGTGTTGGTTATCTAGGAAACAACAATAATCACAATGGGAATGAGAATACCAATCGCAACAGTCGGAACAAGAACCGGAATAATTGGAACAACAATAACCGGAATAACAATTGGAACAACAATAGGGGTTCAAACAACAAAAATTGGTGTTCCTACCAACAACAAAACTCCGGTAATTCTTATCCCGATTCAGGAAATTCACTAACTCCACCATCTTATTCTTCCATTCCTTTGAAAAGCCAGGGGCAAACATCTAATAGTGGAAGCACTTCGAGGAAAGAGAAGCCCGATCCCATGTTAGAAACGATCTTGGGAAAGCTTCAAGGATTGGAGAGTCACATCACTAAGGTTGATAAAGCCCAAAAGGTTTTAGAAAACCAAATGTTCAACAATGCTGAGGAAGTTCCTAGAAATCAAGGAAAACTTCCAAGAAAGACGGAGGATAACCCGAAAGGAAGGGTGATGGCTATCACAACTAGGAGCGGAGCAACAACCACCGACCCGCAGCCCAAGTTCGTGGAAGTTCCCGTCGAAAAGGAGAAGGAAAAGGGAAAGGATAAGGAAGACATCTACATTCCTCCTCCAGCTTACAAACCTCCCCTACCATTCCCACAATCTAGAGCAAGAGCGCGTCTAGACAAGCAATTCGGTAAGTTCATTGAACTCATTAGCAAACTGCATATTATTATACCTTTTATTGATGCAGTTGTAGGTATGCCAGCATATGAAAAGTTCTCAAAGAAGATCCTCTCTAACAAGAGGAAACTAGAAGACTTTGGAGAAGTCAAGATGAGTTCGGATTCGTCGGATCTCATCAAGATGATGAAGGAAAAGATGCCCCCAAAGCTGAAGGATTCGGGGTCATTTTGTGTTCCAATCGGAGTAGGAGATGTCACATATGATGCATTATGTGATTTAGGAGCAAGTGTTAGCATCATTCCGCTTGCCTTATGCAGGAAGATCGGTCTAGGCGAGCCTAAACCGGTGAAGATGACGTTATATATGGCGGATTGATCCATAACTCGTCCCGTCGGTTTCGTTGAAGACGTCCCGGTCAAGCTTGGTAAGTTCTATGTTCCAATATTTTTTGTTGTGCTTGACATTCCTGCAGATAGTCCGGTCCCGATCATACTCGGAAGACCGTTTCTTGCAACATCCGGTTGTATGGTGGATTGCAAGAATGCTAGACTTGCCTTCGACATATGAGAGGAAAAGGTAGAGCTCGTTCTTTCCACCTTGATGAAAGAACCAGCTCTTGAAGAGGATATGTTTAACATCCATGACGAAGAGGCATCTAGAGAGGAAGTAAGCTCGATTCTCTTCAAAGATCCTTTGCAAAAGGTGATTACTATGAGCATTATGGACATAGGAGAGGAAGAGGAATGCAATGAGGAAATTGAAGCTTTAGAGGAGCAAAAGGAAGTACATGAAGAAGAGTTTGAAAAACTCTACGATGGGTCAGAAAACGTGAGGAATCACGGCCAGTCGTGCTATTCCACGGCCGTGGTTCCCACCAACATGACCGTAATTAGCTATTCAGAGGACTCCAGTAAGTTACACGGCCAAAACCACGCCGTGGAACTATCAAAGGTGTTGTAATTGATTTCCACGCCCTAAACCACGGCCGTGGAGGAAACAGAGGTGCCGTGATTTTGGGAAAATCTGAGGATAATTACGTTCTTTCCACCACTTCTCTTGAATCTTCTCCAACAACTTCTAATACCTTAGAGACTTCTAAGGAAGCATTAGACACTCCTCAAGAGCCACTAGAGACTCCAATAGTGATGGAATTGAAGCCACTTCCCACACATCTAAGGTACGCATTTCTAGGACCTAATTCTACCTTTCCGGTAATTGTTAGTTCCGATCTAAGTGAAGATGAACATAGTAAGCTTATGGTTGTCCTAAAGAAACATAGGAAAGCCTTAGGTTACACTATAGAGGATCTACTAGGAATCAAACCTTCATTATGCATGCATAAGATCCTAATGGAAGAAGATTTTAGAACTTCACGACAACCTCAAAGGCGGTTAAATCCGACCATGAAGGAGGTTGTCAAGAAGGAGATTCTTAAGCTAATTGATGCAGGTATCATCTACCCTATCTCCGATAGCAAGTGGGTGAGTCCCGTACAGGTTGTTCCAAAGAAGGGAGGAATGACGGTCATCACCAATAAGAGCAATGAGCTCATTCCTACAAGAACCGTGACGGGATGGAGGATGTGCATAGACTACCGCAAGCTAAACAACGCAACGAGGAAGGACCACTTCCCATTACCATTTATCGATCAAATGCTTGAGAGGCTAGCACAACACTCACATTTCTGTTATCTTGACGGTTATAGTGGTTTCTTTCAGATTCCGAAACATCCGGACGATCAAGAGAAGACCACGTTCACGTGCCCATGGGGTACGTTCGCTTATAGGAGAATGCCGTTCGGGCTTTGCAACGCCCCAGCCACCTTCCAAAGGTGCATGATGGCTATATTCTCGGAGTACATATAGGAGATCATGGAGGTTTTCATGGATGAACTTTCTGTTTATGGTTCCTCTTTCGATAATTGTCTTTCTAACCTTTCTCTTGTGCTACAAAGGTGTAAAGACACTAACTTAGTTCTTAATTGGGAGAAGTGTCAATTTATGGTGAAAGAAGGCATTGTACTCGGACACTTGATCTCTAGTAGAGGGATCGAAGTAGATAAGGCTAAGATAGAAACTATAAAAAAGATCCCTCCTCCATCTTCGGTGAAGGAGATAAGAAGCTTTCTAAGACATGCTGGATTTTATACACATTTTATAAAGGATTTCTCTAAGATATCAAAACCGCTTACTAATCTATTGATGAAGGATGCAGTTTTTGATTTCTCACAAGAGTGCTTAGATGCGTTTCATAAGATTCGGGAAGCTCTAATCTCAGCCCCGATCATTCAACCTCCGGATTGGAATCTTCCATTCGAGGTCATGTGTGATGCAAGTGACGTAGCTATAGGAGCTGTGCTTGGGCAAAAGAAGGAAGGACGAACCCATGCTATCTACTATGCTAGCAAGACGCTAGACGAAGCGCAACTTAACTATGCCACTACTGAAAAAGAATTTCTAGCTATTGTTTATGCATTTGAAAAGTTTCGTTCTTATCTTGTAGGTGCAAAGGTGATTGTATACACGGATCATGCTGCGATCCGGTATCTACTTGCAAAGAAGGATGCGAAACCAAGGCTAATTAGATGGATTCTTCCATTCGAGGTCATGTGTGATGCAAGTGACGTAGCTATAGGAGCTGTGCTTGGGCAAAAGAAGGAAGGACGAACCCATGCTATCTACTATGCTAGCAAGACGCTAGACGAAGCGCAACTTAACTATGCCACTACTGAAAAAGAATTTCTAGCTATTGTTTATGCATTTGAAAAGTTTCGTTCTTATCTTGTAGGTGCAAAGGTGATTGTATACACGGATCATGCTGCGATCCGGTATCTACTTGCAAAGAAGGATGCGAAACCAAGGCTAATTAGATGGATTCTTCTCTTACAAGAATTCGATCTAGAGATCCGTGACAAGAAGGGTTCGGAAAATTCTGTTGCGGATTATTTGAGTCGTCTACCACATCTAGAGGACGACAATCTACCTATAGATGAATCCTTTCCGGACGAGCATTTACACATCATAGAGGAGTGCATCGACAAGATTACTAAACGTAATGAACCATGGTTTGCTGATTTTGTTAACTATTTGGTTTGCCAGGAAATATCACCCGGACTATCCTATGCACAAAGGAAGAAGTTGTTTAAGGATGTCCGGGAATACTTTTGGAATGAACCTCTCCTCTTTAAGAGAGGTCCTGACGGCATCATTCGACGATGTGTGCCGGAAGACGAGATGCAAAGCGTCATCCGTCATTGTCATTCACTATCTTGTGGAGGACACGCTAGCTCGAACAAGACTAGCGCTAAGGTATTGCAATCTGGATTCTTTTGACCTACTTTATTTAAAGATGTGCAAACCTTTGTTTCCTGCTGTGATGCTTGTCAAAGAAAAGGGAATATATCTAGGAGAAACGAAATGCCTCTTAACAACATTCAGGAGGTAGAGATCTTTGACGTTTGGGGAGTAGACTTCATGGGACCTTTCCCATCATCTTGTGGAAACCAATACATACTTCTAGCTGTAGATTATGTTTCGAGATGGGTTGAAGCAATTGCCTCTCCCACTAATGATGCCATGGTTGTGGTTAAGTTTTTTAACAAGACTATTTTCCCAAGGTTTGGGACACCACGGACTATCATTAGTGATGGAGGCTCTCACTTCATTGCCCGACAATTTGAAGCTCTACTAGCTAAGTATTGGGTGACTCACAAGATCGCCACCCCTTACCATCCACAAACGAGTGGACAAGTGGAGATTTCGAACCGGGAGATTAAAGGAATCCTAGAGAAAACAGTTTCGAAGACAAGGAAAGATTGGTCTTTGAAGCTAGATGACGCATTGTGGGCATACCGGACTGCATACAAGACTCCCATAGGAACGACACCATACAACCTTGTGTATGGGAAGTCTTGGCACTTACCGGTAGAGCTGGAACATAAGGCGTATTGGGCGGTAAAGTGGTTGAACTTCAGCATGAAGGAAGCGGGCGAGAAGCACCTCTTGGACCTTAACGAGGTTGAAGAACTTCGCCTAAACGCCTACGAGAACGCCAAGATCTACAAAGAGAGAGCGAAGCGTTGGCATGATAAGCATATCATTCCAATGGACCTCAGAAAAGGAGATCAAGTTCTCCTCTTCAATTCAAGACTTTGTCTCTTTCCAGGTAAGCTTAAATCTCGTTGGACTGAACCTTATCTAATAAAACATGTTTTTCCCATGGCGCAGTTGAAGTATGGGGTGAAAAGGGCGGAAGCATCAAGGTGAACGGTCAACGACTCAAGAAGTACTCACCGGAACTCCAAGATGAGGAGTTCGCACCTACCGCACTCGAATAGGTGCAAGTACGGTCTAGCTACGGACCTTAAACAAGCGTTTCTTGGGAGGCAACCCAAGGTATTGCACTTATGCTTTTGTTTGTCATTCGTAGATTAGATTAGTCTAGACGTTTTTGTTTTGTTTTGCCCTCGATACCTTCCGGTATGTTGTGTTTTTGGATGTAGGAGCAATGGCATAGGCAATGAGAAAGGAAAAAGTTGGAAGAAATTGACGAAACTCAGATTTTGGCACATTACAGAGAGTTTCATGCCCTAAACCACGGTCGTGGAGGCTATAGTGACGGTAATTCTTCAAAATCTGAGAAAAATCACCAAAAACCACGGGTCCATACAAAACCACGGCCGTGGAAACCCCCGAGTGACCGTGATTATCAAAAAATTTTATGGCCACTATATAAATCACCTTCCTTCACAAAAACACCCTCATTTCCCCTTCCACGCCCCTTTCCAAGCCCTAAACTCCGAAAAATCTCCACCTCTCGCAAATCCTCATTCGGTAATCATTTCGAACGATTCTTGGTGCTAAAGTGGAGCATTTTCATTCCTCTACAAGATCCAATCGACAAAACAAGTGAACAATCCCTCCAGAAGGCAGAATTTTGATTCAAAGATCCAAAAAAACCTAGGTTTTTACTCTTCTTCTCTTCTTTGTCAATTCGGGCTAAATTTTCGCAAGAACTTAGAGAAATTGCATAGCATTTTCTGGAATTGAGAAAATGTTCACGAGAAGTGTAGGAAAGAAAAAGAAGAGAAAGGGTGATAGTTCCTCTTCTTCTCAAGCCCCTCCTAGTGAACCACCATCACCTCCACGCCCTAGAATCCCAACCATTCACCCAAACTATCTCGATGCTTTAGAAAAGATCGAGGAAAGACCGGTCATAGGACCTAGATACCTCTTGCTTGAGGAGTTGGAGCCACTTAATGTAGTGAATTATTTGACATGGCTCTTGGATAGATCCGGACTGATTGTTTTCTCCGCTAGTAGAGTGGATGCATACGAGGAGATTACGAGGGACTTTGTTATTTCCTTCGAGCATAGCCACGTCGATAAGACGGTATCCTTTAGATTGATGGAGACGGACTATGAGTTCTCCATCCAGCAGTTTGGAGCCTTCTTTGGGTTCCATGAGACCTTTAACGGTCGCTTCCCTAGCGGTGTATACGCTAAGGACTTTTGGGAGGATATAGCTATGATTTACGCTAGCGAGGACCGCTGGCAGCCAGCTGACACCAAGGCTAAGCTCATCTATCACTTAGCCTTGAAGATAGCTCATAGGGTCCTTTCCGAGTGCCTATTCCCTAGGACCGAGACCCCCCAACAGATTAAGACCGATGAGTTATTCCTTCTTTACGCCATGCTGCACGGTAGACCCGCCGATTGTGCCACCCTCTTAGCATCCACTGCAGTGATGACCTATGCCGATTGACAGTTTCAGCCGCCTCATCGCCGTCTAGTGAGTTCATTTTTCTTTTCTTTCTTTTCCTTATTTCTTTTTGAACATTGAGGACAATGTTTGTCCTAAGTATGGGGTGGGGTGTGACTATGTGTTGTAATAACTCTACTACATTTGCTTGCCTTGATCGATGACACTTTGCATGTTTCATTTCATAGTCACACGTTTCATTATTGCATTGCATGAAAAAGTTTTTGAAAAACCCATAAAAATGTGAAAAATTTTGAAAAATTCTAAAAAGGTTTTGTGCTTCTAAAATTTGAGATGATTTCTATGATAGTTCCTACTTGCGGATTGAACTTTAGATGACAATATGATGCCTAAACGAATAATGAATTGAAAAGGAATTGAATGTGTTGATTATCCTTTCTTGCAAGTTTCATAATGTGAAGAGTTTCATCTAAATCATATTGAGAAATCGAGGTTGAAATCACATGATGAGTTCTTATACTTCTTTATGAAATGATTAAGGTAATTCGTTCTTTCTTTCTCCTTTCTTTGTTCATTTAGCCCCTCAATGAAATAATTGCCTCCCTTACCTATCCGGGAATTTGGAGGAGTTGTGTTTTGGCATGTTTGATGTGGGAGGGCCATGAAAGCAATTGTTTGCATTCAAAGAATATAAATTATAGGTTTGGGGAAGTCCATCATTAAGAGGAGTAACTCGGCACCATTCACATAGCCGGGTGTTTGTGTCTTGCCAATGTCGGATTGAGCGATATTCCTAGCGGATTATGGTATGTGCATCAAGGGTTTGAGGCATCTCAAAATTTGAGAAACGCCAATCTCCTAGGCTTCGGTTTTTGTGCACCGCTGTCCATATTTCCAAAAAGTAAAGTCGAAAAATAATGTGAAAAGAAGAGAGCAAAGCTCAAAGTTGATGGTGTTGCAAAGCAAAAAAAAAAGAGTTGGGTTATCCACTTTCCCGGATTCATGCACCACATCCTTTATAAGTTTCCCTCCCTTCCACATTCTAGACCTTACTTAGAATTCCTTAAGATCAAAAGAATGTTATTTGACTTGGTGATCTAAATTGAAGTTTCTTATGCTTGATTTTGATGATGCTTCAAGGTTATGATGTTTGCCTTAAAGTTTAACCAATTCATGATGGTTCTTTACTTTACATTCTTTGGTTTAAGTATATAAGCGTTTCAAGAGTGAACGAAGCAAGGTTTGAGAATGATCTATTGACTAGAAGCACACTTACCTAAAGGATGTTTTGTTTTTGAGTTTGCATGCATATTTCATCCTAACTTGTGTTCTAAGCTTCCGAAGACCTTGCTTAGGGACAAGCAAGTGACAAGTATGGGGTATTTTGTTAGCATGAAATATTGCGATATTATAGGCACTTATTCTAGTTGTTTTTCATTCAATGTTGTGTTCATAGATAAGGCATTGAAGCATTTGTTAGCTTGTTTACCCATATTTTCGATATGGAGGTCTACATTAGTTTTTGATTGATTATAGGTGAATAAAAGCTGAAACCGGACCATTTAAGAGAGATAAGAGAGGATTTGAGCATATCCAAGGATTAGGAACACATCAAGGAAGCTAAAGAAGGAGCTAAGATGGAGAATGTCACGACACAAAGGAAACCACAAGCAATTTACGCTTCCATGCCCTAAAATACGGCCGTAGAAGAGTCCACGCCCTAAACCACGGCCGTGGATCTTGGCATCATGAGCGTGGAGCATTCCAGTAAGTTACACGGCCTAAAGTACGGTCGTGGAAGTCACAAAAGACCGTAACCCAATTCCACGCCCTAAACCACGGTCGTGGAATCCCTTGAGACCGTGATTTAGGCGATCTTTTGACGAGTCTTCATTTACCACGTTATACACGTGATGGGCCGGGACGGTTACTTTTACCCCGTCTTATAAAAAGGTCAGGGAAGAGAGTTTTGGACATCGACGCTTACGACCTATTCCCGTGACATTGGCGTTGGATCTTGCGGAGACGTGACGGCCGCTTACCTTGCTTGGAATATTCTTGCTTAGGGCAGATTGAAGATCCCCGAAGGTTTTTACCTCTTTCTTAGGGTTAGTTATTGAAGACGGATTGACAACCTGTCCTTCATATTTACCCTAGGTTATTGTGAGATTTTGTGTTATATTCTGAATCCATTGAGTATTCCAATTTGTGTTTTGGATTTGAGATTGACTTTGAGTTATATTTGAGTTTCCGAGGGTTTTCATCTTTCATTCTTCTTAATTTGATTTTTGATATCATGACAATGGTTATTGGCTAAGACCCTTTAGCAATTCTAAGTTGAAGGGTTGATAGTTGTGGATTAGATGATGATAGATCGATCGTAATTTGATTGGACCTTGAGAGTTAGAGAGATCTCGTCGACGAACCAAGATCACGGTATGTTCTTGGACTTCCACGGCCGTGTAACTTAAGATCTGCCCGTGATTTACCTTTGTTCACGAACCTTGCTTTTACTTTAATCCAAGGTTAAAGATTAGCTTTAATATAGTCTTGGCTTGCCCTTTTCTAGGTAGTAGTGAGACTCATCACCCTCTATTTCGATTTCGAGTGTCATAACCTTAATCGTTTTAGTTAGTTTTGATCCTTGGGTTGCAAGTTTGGGTATTTGAGATTAATTCTTGTCCATAGATCCTTTCTATACTGAAGCCTCAACAACCTTTATAGACAGTATCTTTGGGTTAGACATATAGGGTTTGGAAGTTCACCGTACATTACCTTACCTTAGTATACCTTTGCAATCCTCGACTCTATCCTTATACTTATAGAATATCTTGAATCAATTGCCACAATTAGATACCTGGATCTTTAGGGTTGCTGTTTTCCCAATATTTGCAAAGCTTACAACATTTACTTGCTTGACAATTTGCGAACTGAATTTGTTCCCCCCAAATCCCTGAGTTCAATACTCTGGAATTCTTGCTTTACTACGCCGATCCGTACACTGCGGGTTCACTTGCTATTATTCTAGTTTTATAAATTTAAAGCTTGATTGCACGCACGTTTTAGGGCGAACACCCTGCGCCTGGTGTGCCGCCGCCCCCTATGTGTGGAGCCGTCGCCCCTGCGCTTTCCTGTGTCCAGCTCTTGCGCCTTCCTTGCCACGCAGGTGCGTCTTGTTCAGGGCTTGCCTAGGTTGGCATGGCCCCTTTCCTTTCCGAGTGTGAGTGTCTAGTAGCATGCTAGGCATGTGTATGAGGTTAGGATGATGATGTTTATGATATCTTTATGTACCGGTTATGGCTTTGAGGATTAGTAGGTTGTGAGTCTTAGGTTGATTATGATCTTATGGATCCCTTGGGTCTAGGTGTGACCCCTCTGATTGATAAGAGATTGATATATCTCTATGCCTTGTTATTGGGCAGTGTTGTTATCAAGATTAAGGCTGCTTGTGGTTGAGAGTATCAGAAGTTGAGGTAAGTTAGTAGGACTTACTTAGCTACCATCCTTACATTGGGTGTATGCTTGAGTGGTGTGTGTTATATGCTTGATAGCATGCGATATCGATTACTACCGACCTATGTTTTATTAATAGCCCCTTGCAATGGCAGTGATAACCTTTCCCTTTCATCCTTGAAGGAGTTTGGGAGGTTCTTTGACGTCAGGCCGGACCTGGTATACGAGAAGGGCACATCACCACTCCCTTAGGGTACACGGGTTGTGTACCGATACTACTCCAGCTAGCTAGCAGGCCCAGAGGGGAGGATGATACATTCCTCGTGTCATATAGTTTCATATATCTATATATTGTATATACGATTTGAGTGAATGACTACTTATATAAAGATAATTAAAACGGGTAAATGTGTGGCAACATGATTATGTGTTTACCTTTCATGACTTGTTGTTGTGCTTATGCATTACCTTATATATGTATGGTTCGCTAATGGTTTTATACTGTGTTGTAGATGCTTTGTAGGATAGGAGAGCTGCAGAGTGATCTGGTAGGGTGACTAGCCGAGGACTTCTGTACATAGGTGTGGCATGGTTTTTGGGGATGTTTTGTGCATGTTGTATATATTGTTGTGGTTTTAAACTCGGCTATGGTTTTGTATACCCTTTTGTTAGACAGTTACACCGTTTTATGTATTTATTTTTATATATGTCGGTGCCTTGTTGTAAGGTCTAGTGAACTTGTTGTCAGACTAGGGTCAAGATCCCCTGTGAGATCCTAGCCCAATGTTACGCCCCGAGTCCCGTGGAATCGGGGTATTGCAGAGTTCGTACAAAGCCTTAGGTTGACAACAATGGAACTTGCTACCTGAAATAAAAGTCGGATAGATAAATAAACAGAACCCGAAAGGGTTCTGACGTTTTCAAAAGATTTTGGTTTTAAAAGTTGTGTATACAGTGTTTTGGGATAAAATGTACGGGAAGTCGCCACCTCTGCTGTGGATCTCAGTAGTATAGATATATGTATATATATGTATTATGGATTATATGTGGATATGTGTTATATATATATATATATATATATATATATATATATATATATATATATACATATGGCATATACATAACCTTATAAGTTAGGTGTGCATACCCGCAGATGGCTCGGACTAGAGCAACTTCTGTTGTGGGCCGGGGTAGAGGCAGACCACCTCTTCCTCCGGGGGTGATAGGACAGAGACCATCTCCAGCTGCTGATCCACCAGTGGCGAAGGATGTCCATGAGGAGATTGTTGAGAGTGTCATTCCTGAAACTAGGAGCGGTGGATCTAGGAGACAGCGAGAGCTTCAAAAACAGGAGGTCCTGAGAAGAGATAGAAGACTAGACCAGCCAGTGCTGGAGCTAGAACAAAAGGTTTTGGGCATAGTCAAATGCTGGGACATTTTGGTTTCCAGCAGTCTGTACAAAGTTCCGACAGAGTACAACAGTGCTTTAACTGCAGAGGTGTCGGACACATGAGCGCTGATTGCAAGAAGGTTGTTGTAACTTGCTACTGTTATGGCAAGCCCGGGCATAGGGCTCGTTCTGCCGTCAGGGCAAGGCGCCATCGCATCAGGGTTCTTCACCTGCTAGTGCTGCAAGAGGAGGACGGACTCAGTATCCACAATAGAGAGTTCCAAGATCTACCACTCGTCAGGGTTCCACTCCGGGTCAGAGCAGAGGACGAGAAAGTGCTACTTCCGATACTAGAGTTGGGTCAGGACAGAGACTCAGTAGCTTTTATATTGTGTGTGTCTATACATCCTCTCAATCGTGGGATAAGAATATCTATATTAGTTTTACAAATTTGTTTTGGTGAAATGAACAAAGCTACATAAATGGATGAATCTTACAAAATTATTTTTAAAATTATTAAAGATATGGGAAGAGAATATACAAAAACTCGTTATTAATTTATAAATTGATGATTAATGTTTTCCCAATTTCAAGATGAATTTCAAATTCAACTTAACTCAAGTTAATTCTATTAGTTCTTAGCGTCAATTTATATCACACGATTGGAGATTTTTTTTGTTTATTTAGTTGGAATTCCCGATTATTTTATATTTTGATGTTAACATTTTATAGCGGTCGAATAAGATTATTTTCTTCTTGAGACCTTTAAATTATTTTTAATGTGGGAATTAAACATGATACATGGTTGACAACATTTATCCATATGGGAGGAAATAAACTCCTATACTCCGGTACAAAGTTTATTTTGAAAACTTATCAAGATTCTATTAAATAGTTAGTGGGAGTTTTCGACATCGGTATATATGTTTCAAATGAACCAACTTTATATTTGGAAAAATATCCTAAGAAATCATAGCAAGTGAAGTTATAAATATGTTCTGTATTAGATTTGTTATTGCTTTTTGATGTCGGAACACTTATTTCTTATTTATCTAGAATAACAGTTTTGTTTGTAAACGACTTTACAGACGAATAAATGAGATGATATACAATATTAAATTTGTATCTAATGAATAAATTCTCGCTCCTTATGTCTTATACATAATTATTAGTTTTTGAAATCACCGTTACTGATGATGATTTTGGGAACCCCGAACCTTGCAAATATGTTTTCCTTGATGAATTTGGAGACAAATCTTGCATAACTGGTGGGTGTGGTGATTGCTTATACCCATTCCAAAAAGATGTAATTGTAACGTCTAAAAGGTGAAATTGTCACATGTAGTCATAACCCCAACACTCGAACAACTCGACCTCTTGAATGTTGTTCAATGTCATCTCATTCTGCCTTGATTTGTTACTTGTTCTATGGCAAGAATCACAAGCAACGACAAATTTACACGCATCTTTAAACATAGTAGTCCAATAGAAACCACGTACATTGAAGAATCTGAGAGATTAATGTTCCAATACTGGCGTTCCCTCCAACTAGATGAGAATGATAGTGGGCAATAATGCTAGATTTTTCTTCTTTTGGGACGCATCTACGATACATACAGTCGGTGCCTCTTTTGTAGGGAAAGAATTCGTCCCATTAGTTGTAGTTGATGTTCTTGTATATCTTATTCTTTTAATGTTATGTGATTCCGGGAGGTAACTCGTTACAGACTGTAACACCCCAAATTATCAAAACTCGGGGAGTCACGGGCTAGGACCTCACAATGGGTGCCGACCCTAGTTTGACAACTCTTTCACTAAATCTTACAACAAGGCACAAATAAGGAAACCGAAACTCATTAACGATTCTTTAATTTTACGAATGCAACAGCGTGATACTACCAGCCAACAACGTACTTAAGATCCAAAGTCTAAAGACAACATGCTAAAAGGAAACACAACATAGATATATCCAACCCCATCCTATGGAGTACGGAGACCCGGTGACTACTACTTCCAGATCACTCAGCCGCTACTCTAACATGTGGTAAGTCTAAACAACAAAAATAATCAATCATTAGCTAGATATCCAAAATCTAGGAAAATGATAATAGCACATCCACATATAAGAACAAAAATAAAAACACTCCTCATACTTTCAAAGAATTTCGTTTATTATCTTTATTTAAGTCATACACTTTACTAATGCAACTTCTTTTGTGACACGAGGGATTCCTAAATCTCGCCTCTGTCCCCGTATACTAACAAGAATGGATCCGATGCACCTCACCTTGTACCTGTATGGACTGACTTGAGAGAACCTCCCAGACTCCTATCAGAGCTGGACACTGATGTCACCGCCCGCTATAATACACTTGGACCATAAACTTATAAAAGGTCGTCTTATGCATGTTATAATTATTAAACACACAAACACACACAACCATCAACATTCAACTAACATTTAGAAGTCAACTAAGTAAGTCCAAAGTGTATCAATAATGTGGTTAACTCTCTTAGTCTGCAACTTCTAAGATGCACAAGTTTATCATACTAAACTTACCAAATTATCCTCGTAAGAGTAAATTACGATTTTACTCCTGGGTCTCAAAATCCTAGAAGAATTTCATAACTAAGTTCCAAATTATCCCGTGGAACCCAAAACCACAATCCGACACTCAAAAGAAAGCTTTATGAAGTTGGAAGATTTTCCTAACTCCCTAACTTTCATGAAAAGTCCTCTAAGGTTATACTTTGACTTAACTTAACCCTTCATATAGAATCTAAAAATTCTAAAGAAAATATCTACACCCTTTATGATATGCCCCCTCATCACTAAAGCAAAGAAACTTCAAGAATAACTCACCACTAATCTTACACAAAATCCCAAAGATGACTCTAAGCACAAAAACTCCCATACTTGGCCAAATTTCATACTCTCTCCAAAACTGTGCAACTACTCTACTTTGGGACATTATAATTTCAAATCTTAATACCATATACTACCTATATCCACCTATAACATATCCAAATTTGAACGGTGAAAACTAAATCTAAGGTATCGAAATCTAGGCTAGAAGTTGACTGCACAACCAGATTTCTGGAATCCAAAACACATAAAAGGCAAACGGTATGGAGTTCGATTCTTCTGCCAACATACTCCTACTACTAAGACTATCTAGAGGTCACCGGTTCGAAATTCATAGATGCCAACAACAACAGGAAAGCTCTCCAACTGAGCCTAACTACACATCCATAACCTGATACATTCAGATCAACAAAAATACGTAACTTGCTTGGGTGCGTCAATGATGAGGTCGACTGGACACATACCCGACTGCAGAAACACAACCAGTCTCGCCGACGATCGGAGCAGAGGAGGAGGGCACCTGGCTCGAGTATTCGACTAAAGATGGGTCATTTTGTACCTTGGGTGCGTCAATGATGGGGTCGACTGGAGGCTACTGAGTACAAAGAAATGAAGTACACACTCACCTGAGGTGGGAAGGAAGGAAGGAAGGTGCGTCGACGATCAAGGAAGTCGGGGCTAGTCGAGTGTGACTGGAGATCAGGACAAGCTCGTTACTACAAGAGCCGGCATGACCATGAAGGAGACAAGGTCGGAGGAAGACGTACCTGCGCTGTCGACGAAGCTGGACGAAGACGGAGAGCAGCAGGGTTGTGAAGGAAAAGAAAAAAAAAAAAAGAAAGAAGGATTTGGACCCGTCACTTTCGTCCAAGGAGCTGGCCCATATGTTGGCTGTGAAGGAAAAGAAAAGAAAGAAGGAGCTGGGCCACCAGGCCAGCTTAATGGGCCTCCAGGCCCGTTTAAATAAAAAGGAAAAAGGTCCATTAGGCCTCAAGGAAGGAAGGAACAAGACCCGTTAAGCCGGTTCCGGTCCGATAGTGATCTGGCAAGTCGAATTGATCCGTTAATTTGTAACTCAGGTTGAGATTCCGAAATAAAGTTTTTCGGGTTTTACAGACCAAGAAGTTCACAATATTACCATACCATGGTTCTTATGTGGAAATTTGGAAACATGTCTCGAAGTTGAAGAGGTGATCATCGATAGACTCATCATTGATGAGGTCATCGGCAGGATCAGTGTGAGTTGAGAGTGGGAGGTAAGAGAGATGATTAGCGACAAGGTTCTCAATTTCTTTCTTGTCTCACACTTTAAGGTCATACTCTTGGACTAATAGTATCCATCATATTAGCCTTGCCTTTGCATCTTTCTTGGTAATGAGGTACCTACTAGTTGCATGATCAATATAGACAGTGACTTTAGAATCAACTAAATAGGACATGAATTTGTCAAAGGCATAGACAATGACAAGAATAACATGAAGCTTTTAGTCCTTTCGTTGTCCTAGGACAACACCAACTGCGTAGTCACTAGCATCACACATGATTTCGAATGGAAGATTCCATTCTAGCACCTGCATGATAGGGGAAGTTACAAGTGCTTCCTTCAGTTTTTCAAAAGCTTTATGACATTCCTACGTAAACTCAAAAGCAATGTCTTTAAGAAGAAGGTTAGTCAATGTTTTAGTGTTCTTAGAGAAATCTTGAATGAAGAGTCGACAAAAACCATCATGACCAAGAAAACTTCTTATCCCTTTTACGGATGAAGGTGAGGGCAGCTTTTTGATAAGCTTTACTTTATCTCGATCCACCTCAACTCCTTGTTGAGAGACTTGGTGCCCAACACTATTCATTTATTCACCATGAAATGGCATTTTTCCTAGTTGAGCACAAGATTTGATTCAACGCACGCTCAAGCACCTTGGTGAGAATAAATAAGCATTCATTCAACGTAACACTCAAGCACCTTTGAGAGATTAGCTAAGCATTCATTGAACGGTCCACCATAAATAGAGAAGTCATTCATGATTACTTCAATAATGTTCTCGATCAAATTTGAGAAGATTGCCATCATGCATCTTTGGAAAGTAGTGGGAGCACTACACA
The DNA here is from genome assembly GCA_033239125.1 of Fagopyrum homotropicum. Taxonomy (NCBI): domain Eukaryota; kingdom Viridiplantae; phylum Streptophyta; class Magnoliopsida; order Caryophyllales; family Polygonaceae; genus Fagopyrum; species Fagopyrum homotropicum. Next base: position 144,936,903 of record BSWB01000004.1, read on the forward strand.
AACCAAAGGGTATCCTTCTGTATGTGAATGTTCTGTAGGGGCATGTGAAGGTGGTCTTCTCCTAGTCGTCGGGATGGACGGGAATGAAACTATAACCATAAAGCCAACAAAGTGAGATTGTTTGGCTAACATTTCCAGCATATGGTAAATGAATAGGAGCGGGAACGATCTTTCCCCAATGCTTTGTTCAAGCGACGGTAATCGATGCACATCATCTATCCCATGACGGTCCTTTGTGAAGTTCGTCCTCATCGTTCTTTACAACTTTTATCCTCCCTTCTTAGGTAAAGCATGTACCAGGTTGGCTGTCGGATATTCAATATACTATTGCAACATCGATGAGTTTGAGAATCTCCTTCTTTGCAAAAAAATAAAATGATATTCAATAATACATCTTAACAACTGAACCGGGAAAATTAAGATGAATGTACAAGTGCAAATTATTCTTTCTCTTTTTTTTTGGTAAAATTTGCAAATTATTCTTATTGTCAATTGAATTCAAGATAAATTCCCAATAAATTTATAAGTTGGGGTTTATTAATATGATGATTATGTTGGGCACCTTCAAATATAGTACAATGTACCTTATTCAAAAGAACAACAAATATTGTCGTTTTAGATATTGTTTAGTTTTTGCTCATAAAAACTTCGGACTCCTTGAACATAAACGATAAAATATTGGAAGTTGAAAAAATATTGGGATCATCAAATCAACCTTGTAACTAAATAATGGTGAATTAAAAGAGACTATGATTCAAAACTAAAAAATACACTATTATCTAGTTTAAATCCTACGACACGGACTCTTTGATCGAAGTTAAAGTATGCAATATATATCGCGTGGTGATAACGTGATTTATGACGTTAGTATAGGCATACATTTAGATAGTTTTTCCCATTATTCATGCACGGTTTGACATTAGTTCACGACGTTTACACTCATTTCGTGCATATTTCTAGAAAAGACGTCTACGCGAGCTTTTGTCGGTTTTGTAGGTATTTCGGGGATCTTTTGGGCATTAATCGATACATTCGAGAGTCAAGCCTCATGGTGGTACACATCCAAGGCTTTGAAGGAACATAATTGGAGCAACAAAGGACACAAGGACCATAATTGGTGCAAGCAATGGAGCAACTCATGGCTAGACGATCATAACATGTTTCTGTTGAAGAAAATCGACCTACACCCAGGAAAATCGGCCGATTTTTCCCTACTGGGTCGATTTTTGGGCCTTTGACAGCTTAAGCCACGTGTCCCACGATCTCTTGTCCGGCCTTGCTCTTGGTGGAGAATATAAGTGGTCCTTCAAAGCTGTTGCTGGAGCTCTCCCATTCTCCTCCTCTCCCACATCCTCTAGCATCTTCCCAAAAGACTCTTCCAATTGGGAGCTCTCTTCAAGACACCCTTGTGGGTGTTCTTGAGAGAGATTAGTGTAGATTTCAATTTCATAGTGAGATTTGAGTGATTTTTGTGAAGAAGCATGTTGAAGGTTGTAAGATCCGACTTGAAGCTACATTTGGTGTGTTGAAAGACTTGTTTTGAGCTCAAATCTAGCTAAGTTTCATTGCTTTCATCTCCTTACTTCATCTTCTTGCTATGGATTCCATGTATGCTTGTATGATGATTTTAGATCTTGAAATGCATGTTATTAGCTAGTTTATTGTGATTCTGGAGTGATGGATTGATGGTTAAGGCTTGGGTGATGATAGAATGGAGTTATATGTTAGTTTAGGATGATTCGTATGCATAAAACCTAACTCAGACATAAAAATCGACCTGTTCTTCATAGTAAATCGGCCGATTTTTACTATGATCCACCCGATTTTTCCTTCTGTTGCTCTTTAATTGATGAATCTGTATGTTAGGATGTTAGATTGTTGAAATCCTAGTGTTTGTTGAGCTTAATTTAGCTTAGGATCACCTAATGCTATCAACCTAAGTGAGGGAAGAGATCTACCCGATGATTTCCGATCTTAGATACCTAAGATGATGAATTCTAGGTAGTAGTGAGCCTCACAAGCCGCTATTAGATTGAGTGTGCTAGGATTATTGCTTGAGACTTATCTTTTCCGAGACTTACCCGGTAAGGAGAGGTTTGCCCCTTAAGTAGTGTCCGGTTTGTGTAGAATTCCCAACTTTACCTCCTTGAGACTTACCCGGTGATAGGAGTTTGGTGTGGGATTAGTGAAGCATGAGACTTACCCGGTAATTGCTTCCATTAGAGAAACACCCTTTCCCAACACCGCAGCCTTGTCCTAGAATCTTTAGAACCTTGAGTCCAACGCCATAACCGGAAATCTTGACCTCTAGAATCCATTTCTCTCTCTTTTATCACATAGTTTGTGCTTGCGTTACTTGTTTGTTTTCGTTGATTTGTTAGCATAGTTGATTGTTCATTTTGCATGAATTGTGATCCTTGATTGATCACCTAAAAACCCACAAAAAAAACATTTAGATTTTCATTTCTTTATTTCTTTCTCTTTTCTTAGACTAGATTTGCACTATCTTTGATCATTGAATGACTTGATTTCGCCTCAGTCCTTGTGTTCGACCTCGGAATACTTTCCTTTCTACAAAACGACCCGTACACTGCGGGTTTCGCTAGGTAGATTAGGATTTTAGTTCGAGTTTATAAATGTAAAGCTTTTTGTGCTATTTTCTAGCGTAACAAGTTTTTGGCGCCGTTGTCGGGGACTAGGTCTAGATTGAGTCATTTGCTTTTGATCGTTTTTAGTGTTTATCTTTCTTGTTACTTTTGATCTTGTGTTGCTTTTGTCTTTGCCTTTTCATGTTTGCCATGGACGGATTGTACTTCCAAGACGACCTTGACAACATGGAGTATGAGGAGTGGATGGAAAGCCAAGATCTAGGCCACCAGGCCATATGTTGGCTGTGAAGGAAAAGAAAAGAAAGAAGGAGCTGGGCCACCAGGCCAGCTTAATGGGCCTCCAGGCCCGTTTAAATAAAAAGGAAAAAGGTCCGTTAGGCCTCAAGGAAGGAAGGAACAAGACCCGTTAAGCCGGTTCCGGTCCGATAGTGATCTGGCAAGTCGAATTGATCCGTTAATTTGTAACTCAGGTTGAGATTCCGAAATAAAGTTTTTCGGGTTTTACAGACCAAGAAGTTCACAATATTACCATACCATGGTTCTTATGTGGAAATTTGGAAACATGTCTCGAAGTTGAAGAGGTGATCATCGATAGACTCATCATTGATGAGGTCATCGGCAGGATCAGTGTGAGTTGAGAGTGGGAGGTAAGAGAGATGATTAGCGACAAGGTTCTCAATTTCTTTCTTGTCTCACACTTTAAGGTCATACTCTTGGACTAATAGTATCCATCATATTAGCCTTGCCTTTGCATCTTTCTTGGTAATGAGGTACCTACTAGTTGCATGATCAATATAGACAGTGACTTTAGAATCAACTAAATAGGACATGAATTTGTCAAAGGCATAGACAATGACAAGAATAACATGAAGCTTTTAGTCCTTTCGTTGTCCTAGGACAACACCAACTGCGTAGTCACTAGCATCACACATGATTTCGAATGGAAGATTCCATTCTAGCACCTGCATGATAGGGGAAGTTACAAGTGCTTCCTTCAGTTTCTCAAAAGCTTTATGACATTCCTACGTAAACTCAAAAGCAATGTCTTTAAGAAGAAGGTTAGTCAATGTTTTAGTGTTCTTAGAGAAATCTTGAATGAAGAGTCGACAAAAACCATCATGACCAAGAAAACTTCTTATCCCTTTTACGGATGAAGGTGAGGGCAGCTTTTTGATAAGCTTTACTTTATCTCGATCCACCTCAACTCCTTGTTGAGAGACTTGGTGCCCAACACTATTCATTTATTCACCATGAAATGGCATTTTTCCTAGTTGAGCACAAGATTTGATTCAACGCACGCTCAAGCACCTTGGTGAGAATAAATAAGCATTCATTCAACGTAACACTCAAGCACCTTTGAGAGATTAGCTAAGCATTCATTGAACGGTCCACCATAAATAGAGAAGTCATTCATGATTACTTCAATAATGTTCTCGATCAAATTTGAGAAGATTGCCATCATGCATCTTTGGAAAGTAGTGGGAGCACTACACAAACCAAAGGGTATCCTTCTGTATGTGAATGTTCTGTAGGGGCATGTGAAGGTGGTCTTCTCCTAGTCGTCGGGATGGACGGGAATGAAACTATAACCATAAAGCCAACAAAGTGAGATTGTTTGGCTAACATTTCCAGCATATGGTAAATGAATAGGAGCGGGAACGATCTTTCCCCAATGCTTTGTTCAAGCGACGGTAATCGATGCACATCATCTATCCCATGACGGTCCTTTGTGAAGTTCGTCCTCATCGTTCTTTACAACTTTTATCCTCCCTTCTTAGGTAAAGCATGTACCAGGTTGGCTGTCGGATATTCAATATACTATTGCAACATCGATGAGTTTGAGAATCTCCTTCTTTGCAAAAAAATAAAATGATATTCAATAATACATCTTAACAACTGAACCGGGAAAATTAAGATGAATGTACAAGTGCAAATTATTCTTTCTCTTTTTTTTTGGTAAAATTTGCAAATTATTCTTATTGTCAATTGAATTCAAGATAAATTCCCAATAAATTTATAAGTTGGGGTTTATTAATATGATGATTATGTTGGGCACCTTCAAATATAGTACAATGTACCTTATTCAAAAGAACAACAAATATTGTCGTTTTAGATATTGTTTAGTTTTTGCTCATAAAAACTTCGGACTCCTTGAACATAAACGATAAAATATTGGAAGTTGAAAAAATATTGGGATCATCAAATCAACCTTGTAACTAAATAATGGTGAATTAAAAGAGACTATGATTCAAAACTAAAAAATACACTATTATCTAGTTTAAATCCTACGACACGGACTCTTTGATCGAAGTTAAAGTATGCAATATATATCGCGTGGTGATAACGTGATTTATGACGTTAGTATAGGCATACATTTAGATAGTTTTTCCCATTATTCATGCACGGTTTGACATTAGTTCACGACGTTTACACTCATTTCGTGCATATTTCTAGAAAAGACGTCTACGCGAGCTTTTGTCGGTTTTGTAGGTATTTCGGGGATCTTTTGGACATTAATCGATACATTCGAGAGTCAAGCCTCATGGTGGTACACATCCAAGGCTTTGAAGGAACATAATTGGAGCAACAAAGGACACAAGGACCATAATTGGTGCAAGCAATGGAGCAACTCATGGCTAGACGATCATAACATGTTTCTGTTGAAGAAAATCGACCTACACCCAGGAAAATCGGCCGATTTTTCCCTACTGGGTCGATTTTTGGGCCTTTGACAGCTTAAGCCACGTGTCCCACGATCTCTTGTCCGGCCTTGCTCTTGGTGGAGAATATAAGTGGTCCTTCAAAGCTGTTGCTGGAGCTCTCCCATTCTCCTCCTCTCCCACATCCTCTAGCATCTTCCCAAAAGACTCTTCCAATTGGGAGCTCTCTTCAAGACACCCTTGTGGGTGTTCTTGAGAGAGATTAGTGTAGATTTCAATTTCATAGTGAGATTTGAGTGATTTTTGTGAAGAAGCATGTTGAAGGTTGTAAGATCCGACTTGAAGCTACATTTGGTGTGTTGAAAGACTTGTTTTGAGCTCAAATCTAGCTAAGTTTCATTGCTTTCATCTCCTTACTTCATCTTCTTGCTATGGATTCCATGTATGCTTGTATGATGATTTTAGATCTTGAAATGCATGTTATTGGCTAGTTTATTGTGATTCTGGAGTGATGGATTGATGGTTAAGGCTTGGGTGATGATAGAATGGAGTTATATGTTAGTTTAGGATGATTCCTATGCATAAAACCTAACTCAGACATAAAAATCGACCTGTTCTTCATAGTAAATCGGCCGATTTTTACTATGATCCACCCGATTTTTCCTTCTGTTGCTCTTTAATTGATGAATCTGTATGTTAGGATGTTAGATTGTTGAAATCCTAGTGTTTGTTGAGCTTAATTTAGCTTAGGATCACCTAATGCTATCAACCTAAGTGAGGGAAGAGATCTACCCGATGATTTCCGATCTTAGATACCTAAGATGATGAATTCTAGGTAGTAGTGAGCCTCACAAGCCGCTATTGGATTGAGTGTGCTAGGATTATTGCTTGAGACTTATCTTTTCCGAGACTTACCCGGTAAGGAGAGGTTTGCCCCTTAAGTAGTGTCCGGTTTGTGTAGAATTCCCAACTTTACCTCCTTGAGACTTACCCGGTGATAGGAGTTTGGTGCGGGATTAGTGAAGCATGAGACTTACCCGGTAATTGCTTCCATTAGAGAAACACCCTTTCCCAACACCGCAGCCTTGTCCTAGAATCTTTAGAACCTTGAGTCCAACGCCATAACCGGAAATCTTGACCTCTAGAATCCATTTCTCTCTCTTTTATCACATAGTTTGTGCTTGCATTACTTGTTTGTTTTCGTTGATTTGTTAGCATAGTTGATTGTTCATTTTGCATGAATTGTGATCCTTGATTGATCACCTAAAAACCCACAAAAAAAAACATTTAGATTTTCATTTCTTTATTTCTTTCTCTTTTCTTAGACTAGATTTGCACTATCTTTGATCATTGAATGACTTGATTTCGCCTCAGTCCTTGTGTTCGACCTCGGAATACTTTCCTTTCTACAAAACGACCCGTACACTGCGGGTTTCGCTAGGTAGATTAGGATTTTAGTTCGAGTTTATAAATGTAAAGCTTTTTGTGCTATTTTCTAGCGTAACAAGTTTTTGGCGCCGTTGTCGGGGACTAGGTCTAGATTGAGTCATTTGCTTTTGATCGTTTTTAGTGTTTATCTTTCTTGTTACTTTTGATCTTGTGTTGCTTTTGTCTTTGCCTTTTCATGTTTGCCATGGACGGATTGTACTTCCAAGACGACCTTGACAACATGGAGTATGAGGAGTGGATGGAAAGCCAAGATCTAGGCCACCAGGCCATATGTTGGCTGTGAAGGAAAAGAAAAGAAAGAAGGAGCTGGGCCACCAGGCCAGCTTAATGGGCCTCCAGGCCCGTTTAAATAAAAAGGAAAAAGGTCCGTTAGGCCTCAAGGAAGGAAGGAACAAGACCCGTTAAGCCGGTTCCGGTCCGATAGTGATCTGGCAAGTCGAATTGATCCGTTAATTTGTAACTCAGGTTGAGATTCCGAAATAAAGTTTTTCGGGTTTTACAGACCAAGAAGTTCACAATATTACCATACCATGGTTCTTATGTGGAAATTTGGAAACATGTCTCGAAGTTGAAGAGGTGATCATCGATAGACTCATCATTGATGAGGTCATCGGCAGGATCAGTGTGAGTTGAGAGTGGGAGGTAAGAGAGATGATTAGCGACAAGGTTCTCAATTTCTTTCTTGTCTCACACTTTAAGGTCATACTCTTGGACTAATAGTATCCATCATATTAGCCTTGCCTTTGCATCTTTCTTGGTAATGAGGTACCTACTAGTTGCATGATCAATATAGACAGTGACTTTAGAATCAACTAAATAGGACATGAATTTGTCAAAGGCATAGACAATGACAAGAATAACATGAAGCTTTTAGTCCTTTCGTTGTCCTAGGACAACACCAACTGCGTAGTCACTAGCATCACACATGATTTCGAATGGAAGATTCCATTCTAGCACCTGCATGATAGGGGAAGTTACAAGTGCTTCCTTCAGTTTCTCAAAAGCTTTATGACATTCCTACGTAAACTCAAAAGCAATGTCTTTAAGAAGAAGGTTAGTCAATGTTTTAGTGTTCTTAGAGAAATCTTGAATGAAGAGTCGACAAAAACCATCATGACCAAGAAAACTTCTTATCCCTTTTACGGATGAAGGTGAGGGCAGCTTTTTGATAAGCTTTACTTTATCTCGATCCACCTCAACTCCTTGTTGAGAGACTTGGTGCCCAACACTATTCATTTATTCACCATGAAATGGCATTTTTCCTAGTTGAGCACAAGATTTGATTCAACGCACGCTCAAGCACCTTGGTGAGAATAAATAAGCATTCATTCAACGTAACACTCAAGCACCTTTGAGAGATTAGCTAAGCATTCATTGAACGGTCCACCATAAATAGAGAAGTCATTCATGATTACTTCAATAATGTTCTCGATCAAATTTGAGAAGATTGCCATCATGCATCTTTGGAAAGTAGTGGGAGCACTACACAAACCAAAGGGTATCCTTCTGTATGTGAATGTTCTGTAGGGGCATGTGAAGGTGGTCTTCTCCTAGTCGTCGGGATGGACGGGAATGAAACTATAACCATAAAGCCAACAAAGTGAGATTGTTTGGCTAACATTTCCAGCATATGGTAAATGAATAGGAGCGGGAACGATCTTTCCCCAATGCTTTGTTCAAGCGACGGTAATCGATGCACATCATCTATCCCATGACGGTCCTTTGTGAAGTTCGTCCTCATCGTTCTTTACAACTTTTATCCTCCCTTCTTAGGTAAAGCATGTACCAGGTTGGCTGTCGGATATTCAATATACTATTGCAACATCGATGAGTTTGAGAATCTCCTTCTTTGCAAAAAAATAAAATGATATTCAATAATACATCTTAACAACTGAACCGGGAAAATTAAGATGAATGTACAAGTGCAAATTATTCTTTCTCTTTTTTTTTGGTAAAATTTGCAAATTATTCTTATTGTCAATTGAATTCAAGATAAATTCCCAATAAATTTATAAGTTGGGGTTTATTAATATGATGATTATGTTGGGCACCTTCAAATATAGTACAATGTACCTTATTCAAAAGAACAACAAATATTGTCGTTTTAGATATTGTTTAGTTTTTGCTCATAAAAACTTCGGACTCCTTGAACATAAACGATAAAATATTGGAAGTTGAAAAAATATTGGGATCATCAAATCAACCTTGTAACTAAATAATGGTGAATTAAAAGAGACTATGATTCAAAACTAAAAAATACACTATTATCTAGTTTAAATCCTACGACACGGACTCTTTGATCGAAGTTAAAGTATGCAATATATATCGCGTGGTGATAACGTGATTTATGACGTTAGTATAGGCATACATTTAGATAGTTTTTCCCATTATTCATGCACGGTTTGACATTAGTTCACGACGTTTACACTCATTTCGTGCATATTTCTAGAAAAGACGTCTACGCGAGCTTTTGTCGGTTTTGTAGGTATTTCGGGGATCTTTTGGACATTAATCGATACATTCGAGAGTCAAGCCTCATGGTGGTACACATCCAAGGCTTTGAAGGAACATAATTGGAGCAACAAAGGACACAAGGACCATAATTGGTGCAAGCAATGGAGCAACTCATGGCTAGACGATCATAACATGTTTCTGTTGAAGAAAATCGACCTACACCCAGGAAAATCGGCCGATTTTTCCCTACTGGGTCGATTTTTGGGCCTTTGACAGCTTAAGCCACGTGTCCCACGATCTCTTGTCCGGCCTTGCTCTTGGTGGAGAATATAAGTGGTCCTTCAAAGCTGTTGCTGGAGCTCTCCCATTCTCCTCCTCTCCCACATCCTCTAGCATCTTCCCAAAAGACTCTTCCAATTGGGAGCTCTCTTCAAGACACCCTTGTGGGTGTTCTTGAGAGAGATTAGTGTAGATTTCAATTTCATAGTGAGATTTGAGTGATTTTTGTGAAGAAGCATGTTGAAGGTTGTAAGATCCGACTTGAAGCTACATTTGGTGTGTTGAAAGACTTGTTTTGAGCTCAAATCTAGCTAAGTTTCATTGCTTTCATCTCCTTACTTCATCTTCTTGCTATGGATTCCATGTATGCTTGTATGATGATTTTAGATCTTGAAATGCATGTTATTGGCTAGTTTATTGTGATTCTGGAGTGATGGATTGATGGTTAAGGCTTGGGTGATGATAGAATGGAGTTATATGTTAGTTTAGGATGATTCCTATGCATAAAACCTAACTCAGACATAAAAATCGACCTGTTCTTCATAGTAAATCGGCCGATTTTTACTATGATCCACCCGATTTTTCCTTCTGTTGCTCTTTAATTGATGAATCTGTATGTTAGGATGTTAGATTGTTGAAATCCTAGTGTTTGTTGAGCTTAATTTAGCTTAGGATCACCTAATGCTATCAACCTAAGTGAGGGAAGAGATCTACCCGATGATTTCCGATCTTAGATACCTAAGATGATGAATTCTAGGTAGTAGTGAGCCTCACAAGCCGCTATTGGATTGAGTGTGCTAGGATTATTGCTTGAGACTTATCTTTTCCGAGACTTACCCGGTAAGGAGAGGTTTGCCCCTTAAGTAGTGTCCGGTTTGTGTAGAATTCCCAACTTTACCTCCTTGAGACTTACCCGGTGATAGGAGTTTGGTGCGGGATTAGTGAAGCATGAGACTTACCCGGTAATTGCTTCCATTAGAGAAACACCCTTTCCCAACACCGCAGCCTTGTCCTAGAATCTTTAGAACCTTGAGTCCAACGCCATAACCGGAAATCTTGACCTCTAGAATCCATTTCTCTCTCTTTTATCACATAGTTTGTGCTTGCGTTACTTGTTTGTTTTCGTTGATTTGTTAGCATAGTTGATTTTTCATTTTGCATGAATTGTGATCCTTGATTGATCACCTAAAAACCCACAAAAAAAACATTTAGATTTTCATTTCTTTATTTCTTTCTCTTTTCTTAGACTAGATTTGCACTATCTTTGATCATTGAATGACTTGATTTCGCCTCAGTCCTTGTGTTCGACCTCGGAATACTTTCCTTTCTACAAAACGACCCGTACACTGCGGGTTTTGCTAGGTAGATTAGGATTTTAGTTCGAGTTTATAAATGTAAAGCTTTTTGTGCTATTTTCTAGCGTAACAAGTTTTTGGCGCCGTTGTCGGGGACTAGGTCTAGATTGAGTCATTTGCTTTTGATCGTTTTTAGTGTTTATCTTTCTTGTTACTTTTGATCTTGTGTTGCTTTTGTCTTTGCCTTTTCATGTTTGCCATGGACGGATTGTACTTCCAAGACGACCTTGACAACATGGAGTATGAGGAGTGGATGGAAAGCCAAGATCTAGGCCACCAGGCCATATGTTGGCTGTGAAGGAAAAGAAAAGAAAGAAGGAGCTGGGCCACCAGGCCAGCTTAATGGGCCTCCAGGCCCGTTTAAATAAAAAGGAAAAAGGTCCGTTAGGCCTCAAGGAAGGAAGGAACAAGACCCGTTAAGCCGGTTCCGGTCCGATAGTGATCTGGCAAGTCGAATTGATCCGTTAATTTGTAACTCAGGTTGAGATTCCGAAATAAAGTTTTTCGGGTTTTACAGACCAAGAAGTTCACAATATTACCATACCATGGTTCTTATGTGGAAATTTGGAAACATGTCTCGAAGTTGAAGAGGTGATCATCGATAGACTCATCATTGATGAGGTCATCGGCAGGATCAGTGTGAGTTGAGAGTGGGAGGTAAGAGAGATGATTAGCGACAAGGTTCTCAATTTCTTTCTTGTCTCACACTTTAAGGTCATACTCTTGGACTAATAGTATCCATCATATTAGCCTTGCCTTTGCATCTTTCTTGGTAATGAGGTACCTACTAGTTGCATGATCAATATAGACAGTGACTTTAGAATCAACTAAATAGGACATGAATTTGTCAAAGGCATAGACAATGACAAGAATAACATGAAGCTTTTAGTCCTTTCGTTGTCCTAGGACAACACCAACTGCGTAGTCACTAGCATCACACATGATTTCGAATGGAAGATTCCATTCTAGCACCTGCATGATAGGGGAAGTTACAAGTGCTTCCTTCAGTTTCTCAAAAGCTTTATGACATTCCTACGTAAACTCAAAAGCAATGTCTTTAAGAAGAAGGTTAGTCAATGTTTTAGTGTTCTTAGAGAAATCTTGAATGAAGAGTCGACAAAAACCATCATGACCAAGAAAACTTCTTATCCCTTTTACGGATGAAGGTGAGGGCAGCTTTTTGATAAGCTTTACTTTATCTCGATCCACCTCAACTCCTTGTTGAGAGACTTGGTGCCCAACACTATTCATTTATTCACCATGAAATGGCATTTTTCCTAGTTGAGCACAAGATTTGATTCAACGCACGCTCAAGCACCTTGGTGAGAATAAATAAGCATTCATTCAACGTAACACTCAAGCACCTTTGAGAGATTAGCTAAGCATTCATTGAACGGTCCACCATAAATAGAGAAGTCATTCATGATTACTTCAATAATGTTCTCGATCAAATTTGAGAAGATTGCCATCATGCATCTTTGGAAAGTAGTGGGAGCACTACACAAACCAAAGGGTATCCTTCTGTATGTGAATGTTCTGTAGGGGCATGTGAAGGTGGTCTTCTCCTAGTCGTCGGGATGGACGGGAATGAAACTATAACCATAAAGCCAACAAAGTGAGATTGTTTGGCTAACATTTCCAGCATATGGTAAATGAATAGGAGCGGGAACGATCTTTCCCCAATGCTTTGTTCAAGCGACGGTAATCGATGCACATCATCTATCCCATGACGGTCCTTTGTGAAGTTCGTCCTCATCGTTCTTTACAACTTTTATCCTCCCTTCTTATGTAAAGCATGTACCAGGTTGGCTGTCGGATATTCAATATACTATTGCAACATCGATGAGTTTGAGAATCTCCTTCTTTGCAAAAAAATAAAATGATATTCAATAATACATCTTAACAACTGAACCGGGAAAATTAAGATGAATGTACAAGTGCAAATTATTCTTTCTCTTTTTTTTTGGTAAAATTTGCAAATTATTCTTATTGTCAATTGAATTCAAGATAAATTCCCAATAAATTTATAAGTTGGGGTTTATTAATATGATGATTATGTTGGGCACCTTCAAATATAGTACAATGTACCTTATTCAAAAGAACAACAAATATTGTCGTTTTAGATATTGTTTAGTTTTTGCTCATAAAAACTTCGAACTCCTTGAACATAAACGATAAAATATTGGAAGTTGAAAAAATATTGGGATCATCAAATCAACCTTGTAACTAAATAATGGTGAATTAAAAGAGACTATGATTCAAAACTAAAAAATACACTATTATCTAGTTTAAATCCTACGACACGGACTCTTTGATCGAAGTTAAAGTATGCAATATATATCGCGTGGTGATAACGTGATTTATGACGTTAGTATAGGCATACATTTAGATAGTTTTTCCCATTATTCATGCACGGTTTGACATTAGTTCACGACGTTTACACTCATTTCGTGCATATTTCTAGAAAAGACGTCTACGCGAGCTTTTGTCGGTTTTGTAGGTATTTCGGGGATCTTTTGGACATTAATCGATACATTCGAGAGTCAAGCCTCATGGTGGTACACATCCAAGGCTTTGAAGGAACATAATTGGAGCAACAAAGGACACAAGGACCATAATTGGTGCAAGCAATGGAGCAACTCATGGCTAGACGATCATAACATGTTTCTGTTGAAGAAAATCGACCTACACCCAGGAAAATCGGCCGATTTTTCCCTACTGGGTCGATTTTTGGGCCTTTGACAGCTTAAGCCACGTGTCCCACGATCTCTTGTCCGGCCTTGCTCTTGGTGGAGAATATAAGTGGTCCTTCAAAGCTGTTGCTGGAGCTCTCCCATTCTCCTCCTCTCCCACATCCTCTAGCATCTTCCCAAAAGACTCTTCCAATTGGGAGCTCTCTTCAAGACACCCTTGTGGGTGTTCTTGAGAGAGATTAGTGTAGATTTCAATTTCATAGTGAGATTTGAGTGATTTTTGTGAAGAAGCATGTTGAAGGTTGTAAGATCCGACTTGAAGCTACATTTGGTGTGTTGAAAGACTTGTTTTGAGCTCAAATCTAGCTAAGTTTCATTGCTTTCATCTCCTTACTTCATCTTCTTGCTATGGATTCCATGTATGCTTGTATGATGATTTTAGATCTTGAAATGCATGTTATTGGCTAGTTTATTGTGATTCTGGAGTGATGGATTGATGGTTAAGGCTTGGGTGATGATAGAATGGAGTTATATGTTAGTTTAGGATGATTCCTATGCATAAAACCTAACTCAGACATAAAAATCGACCTGTTCTTCATAGTAAATCGGCCGATTTTTACTATGATCCACCCGATTTTTCCTTCTGTTGCTCTTTAATTGATGAATCTGTATGTTAGGATGTTAGATTGTTGAAATCCTAGTGTTTGTTGAGCTTAATTTAGCTTAGGATCACCTAATGCTATCAACCTAAGTGAGGGAAGAGATCTACCCGATGATTTCCGATCTTAGATACCTAAGATGATGAATTCTAGGTAGTAGTGAGCCTCACAAGCCGCTATTGGATTGAGTGTGCTAGGATTATTGCTTGAGACTTATCTTTTCCGAGACTTACCCGGTAAGGAGAGGTTTGCCCCTTAAGTAGTGTCCGGTTTGTGTAGAATTCCCAACTTTACCTCCTTGAGACTTACCCGGTGATAGGAGTTTGGTGCGGGATTAGTGAAGCATGAGACTTACCCGGTAATTGCTTCCATTAGAGAAACACCCTTTCCCAACACCGCAGCCTTGTCCTAGAATCTTTAGAACCTTGAGTCCAACGCCATAACCGGAAATCTTGACCTCTAGAATCCATTTCTCTCTCTTTTATCACATAGTTTGTGCTTGCGTTACTTGTTTGTTTTCGTTGATTTGTTAGCATAGTTGATTGTTCATTTTGCATGAATTGTGATCCTTGATTGATCACCTAAAAACCCACAAAAAAAAACATTTAGATTTTCATTTCTTTATTTCTTTCTCTTTTCTTAGACTAGATTTGCACTATCTTTGATCATTGAATGACTTGATTTCGCCTCAGTCCTTGTGTTCGATCTCGGAATACTTTCCTTTCTACAAAACGACCCGTACACTGCGGGTTTCTCTAGGTAGATTAGGATTTTAGTTCGAGTTTATAAATGTAAAACTTTTTGTGCTATTTCCTAGCGTAACACGTGGCATTGTAGTTTTGATGCGGGGTTGATACCGCAATTGACGGATCTAGATTAGAAGTCCACAAAAGCTTCAAACTTGAAACCTCAGCGGGAAATCTCGGCTGAGATCAATAACTTGGGTAGCGAGATTTCACGTGAAACAAAGAAACAAAGAAGGCAAAATATTGAATGAGGGGTCAGATAGATAAAAAGATTATATGGATCAATGATGGCAATATAGGATAAGAAGAACCGAGATAGACTTGCTAGAACCTTGATCAATTGGATCAAAACCCACACAATAAACTACCTTAGCTCTTCCTTCTTCACCTTACACAAGTCTTCAAAACGAGACAAGCACAAGGAGGGACTAGAATCGACTAGGAGCTCCAATCTCTCAATAGATTAACACTCAAAAGAACAACCTATCAAGGACTCACAATGATTCGATCAAAGGCTCTCTATTTGATTGAATAGAAATGAATAAAACGCACTCTTCATAAACGAACGAACGAGTCTCACAAAATATTGGATGAATTAATCTAATCAACCAGGTCGATCCTAGGGAGACTTTATATCCGAAAAACCTCCAAACAAAAGAATAATAATCTTAAAAAATATAAGATAAAAGATACCTTAAGAATGTCTAGAGCTTAAAAGTACTAAAATGTCTAATAAAATAACTAGAAGCTTTAGAGCTTCAATCCTTGTCTTCCACACGTGTGCATGGCGTGCACGGGATCTCCTTTATGTCTTTCATGGCTGAAATTGTCATCAATGTGACTAAGGAAGACTTAGACACAAAAAGATCACCAGTGGTCTCCTTAGAAGCTAAAGATGTCGACAAGCTAGAGCCTCTTCTTGAATGGCTTTTGTTGTGGATTAGTGATTGCTCTTTCCATGGTAGGTAATAGTAATGGTTGAGACTCCTTCTCCTTAATAGCTATTGCCCTTGATCTAGTAATTAGTCCATGTTTAGTAGTTGTTGGAGATGGTCTCTCATCAAGTTTATTGATATTTTAGGCATTGTCTTCATGCATCTCTTCATCATTTTTTTGTTTCCAATGCAATGCAAGTGTAACAATCAACCCCTTATTTCATGATTAAATCCGGAACCATTTCACCATTAGCTTCTGCCAACCATGATAATTTCCACATATCGGGACCTTTAATCAAATTTCATCAACAATGCTCACGTTTGGAGGAGTCTAAGAAAAGGGCAACACATCGTACATGGGCCATAACCAATGTTTTCAGTTAGGACATTTATAGTACTGAAAAAAGCATAAAATAACATTAGAAATGGTTCATGAAAACAAAATTTTATCCTAAAGCATATATAGATACACACCACATTAGAACCTTTATTAACCACAAAGTGAAAACTAGACAAGATGAAAACTAACTAAAGTCTAAGTCAATCAAGCTCCAGGAAAAAATATAACAAAATAAGGGTTTAGAACCCTAAATACCTATATTTATGACATATGCTCAACCCATCATGTATTCTTACAATAAACAACGTAAAAATGATGACAAACAATATACCATGACGTCTTTTTTTTCAAAAACAATTATATATAAATTAATATAGAATATTTACATCGAGATAGAAGGAAAACGGACAACAAGTTGTGATGCCAACCCGTTCTGAATAGCGAATCCGATCCTCCTAAAAAAACATTAGAAGACCTAGGAGACATAACGTTGTCATGCAAGACCCGTTGCACCCTCTTGAGAATTTCATTAGCATCGGACGCAAGAAAATCAAAAGTGTCGAAAGCGAACGGAAGAAACACATGTTGGTTTTCAATACAAGTTCTTTCATGTTTGGCCACCTTAGTTGAAGCCGCATTAAGCGCCGCCTTATCCACCACAAAAGGTCCACTACCCAAACAAACTAATGGGGAAACCCTAGTCAAATCGATGCAAGCATGTTTCCCACCCACCCATCCAAACACCGAGACATCCTCCGGCCTCAACGTGGACCTTCCCTTACGTAGGTCAGTCAAGAAGGACACAGACGTCTCCTTCTTAACCGAGACTCTCGCTCTCCTAATCACATCACGGACTAGATCATGCCTATATATGAATCCAAGGAGCTCTTTACAATGAACTACATGCTCCCCAAAAGCATTCAATACTCTTCGACAATTGGACATAGGACAAATCTCTTCAATCGGGTATAGAGGAATCATAAGGCGATAATTAAGTACCGAGAGATACTCAATAGGGGACATACATTCCCAAATTCATCAATGAGTATGGCAAGAAGAAAATCTTATCTATGTGTTATCCAAGCCATGACTCAACTAATCCGATCTAGGTTTGTACAACTCAAAATAACAAAATGAACAAGATCAAATATACACATAATTTCATGAAATCTTGAATCACCTTATCAACTCGTCCAACACGAAGACCAAAAGTACTAGTTATTGCTTTCCTTGTCCAACGAGTGGGCAACCATTTAGGCATCTCGAGATGCTCGTTTTCACTAGTTGTCACGTTTGATTCAATTTTGTATGGCTAGATGTATTAGAGGTGGGATTCTTGTCCATTTGTGCTTCTTTCTCGTTGGTATGTATGTGATATATTTTAAATGATAAAATGAGGAAAATAGGGTCCTTAAAATTTTGTTTTTGCAAAATGGACTCCTACAAAACTAGGCCTAAAAACTAGAGAATAGGGCATAATTGGAGGACTGATGAAATGTTGGTGCCTCTTTAAATTCCACTTTTTTCCTCTACTTTTTCATTTCTTCACTTTTCTCTCTCCTCACTTTCTCTCACCCAAAACTCTCTTTCTCCCATTACCCTTCCTTCTCCTTCCCCTATGCAGTCGCCGCCTCCAATACTCCGACCACCAGGGATCCGACGACAGCGCCAGGGAACATTGTCTCGCCGCCAGGACATTTGGCCACCAAGCCGACACCGAAGGGCGAGCTGATGGGTATGATTATTTTGTTGGGTATATGTTTATTATTATTGTGGTATGTTTTTTTATTATTGAGAATGTTTAAAGTGAAATGTTGGGTATGTATTATGGTTACCCAAACTGTGTTATAATGATCAAATGTCATTTGGTATTGATGTTTGTGTACAATATCGATTTGTATAAATTTTGGTATGACAAATTTCAAATTGGGTATGCTTTTAGTGTTAAGTGTGTCTTAAATTGAAGAGAAAAAAATGGATTGAGTATGTATACATTGAGTATGAATATTTTATAAAACAAAATACTACCCAATTTGTGGGTATGATATTTTTTGATATTTTAGTTTTTTTGGTATGTTTGGGTATTGGCTATGTGTGTTTTCTTTGACAAAATTATTTTAGGTATGACAGTGACGTTTTTGGGTAAACAAATTTTTGGGTAAACAAATTTTTGGTTATGACAGAAACAAACATAAATAGGTTTATAAATAGGGAAGGAGGGGCTGTGTTTTTTGGGTAGAGGGTTGCGTATTTTTGGGCAAAAAGTTTACTCCAAAAAATGTTAATCAAAAGTGTCACAACACTTACATCAATCATCAATCATCACTTTTTCTCCACTTTTTGTACTATGAAAAAACTAGACCTCCAAAGTAGGAGCCCAATTTCTCAAGTCAAAATTGGGAGAACCCTAAATTCCAACTATACAATGTAGAAGGCCCATAACATCAATTCAGCCATTTTAAATTGATTATGCTTGTAGGTATTTTGTAATAAGTTTGTAGATATTAAGAAAAAGGTGAGTTATTTGTATAAGCTTGTCTATTGGGGTTCAAATGAACTGAAATATCCGCACCAAATTTGTTAAACTGAAATGTACCTTTTATATTATGTGTGTTTATACATCCTCTCTATCGTTGGGTATTGGGGTAAGAACATACATATTAGTTTTACAAATTTATTTTGGTGAAATGAAAAAAGCTACACAAATGGATAAATTTTATAAAAATATTTTTAAAATTATTAAAGACATGGGATGAGAATTTAAAAAAATTCATTATTATTTTATAAATTGATGATTAATGTTTGTCCAATTTCAAATTGAATTTCAAATTCAATATCACTCAAGCCATTTTTTTTTTTGATATTGTACGGTAAGCATTTAGGTGGGATCATCGTCTCGAGACTTTTCAACCTAGAGCATCCTTCCGGATGGCTTCCCCCACCTGTTGGGGGATCACTGAGCTTCCAAGTGGATAGTCTTGTCCTAAATCTGCGAGCTTATCGGCAACACTATTGACTTCTCTGAAAACATGTCGTATCCTGACCTGTTGAAAACTGACCAAAATGTTAGAAATATCTGAAATGATTAGGTCGAGTTCCCATGGGGGTTTTCATATTTGTTTAATGGAATTGATAATCGTAAGATTATCTCCCTCAATTTCAAGATTTTTGATCTCCATATCACATGCTCTAATCAAGCCTTCCCTTAGCGCACACGCTTCCGCATGGAGGACCGATATGTTTCCACATTGTCCATAGCTTAGGGAGATGGTTGATGCATGGTGGTTTCTAAGGATGAATCCGAAGGCTGCCTCCCCTGATTCGCGTTTTTAGCCATCAAAATTCAATTTAGTGAATCCAATATCTGGTTTTAGCCACTGGATGCTTCTTGTTTTTCTATTGCTTTTACTTATTTTCTGTTTTATTTGGTTCTTTCTCTTGTTAGATTCTTGCCAGCTTTTTATCTGGTCTTGTACTTGCCCCTCTATATTGTGGGTTTTTTTATGATTGAATATGATTTGGTTTCTCATGATCCATAGATTCCACCACGTGACCATTAGTTCTTACTGTCAAATTATACAATAAGATTGAATTTTTTTTTTATTAAATTGGGGATTTCTGATTATATCGTATTTTAATGTTAGCATTTTATAGCGGTCAAATAAGATTATTTTCTTCTTGAGACGGTTAAATTCTTTTTAATGTGGGAATTAAACATGATACATGGCTAATTACTTTTATCCATATGGGAGGAAATAAATGTCTATACTCCGATACATAGATTATATTGCAAACTTATCAAGATTCGATGATATAGTTAGTGGGAGTTTTTGGCATCAGTATATATATTTATAGTGAACCAACTTTAAACTTGAAAACATTACCTGAGAAATTGTATCGAGTAAAATTATAAATAATGTTGTATATTAGATTTGTTATTACTTTGACGTCGGAACACTTATTTCTTGTTTATCTAGAATAATAGTTTTGCTTGTAAACGACTTTGGGGACGAATAAATGAGATGATATTCAATAATAAATTTGTATCTAATGAAAAAATCCTCGCTCATTGTGTCGTTTGCATAATATTAGTTTTTGAATCCCGATTTAAAAACTGACACTATTATAGGCAAAATGAGCTCACTTCCCCGACTCACTCAAACTAATTCATGTTTAACTACTTTTACGCATGCAGAGGACATAAATATCTATATTCCAGTACAAAGTTTATTTTAAACACCGTACTAATCAAGGTTCAATTTTGGGCATCGATATATATATATATATATATATATATATATATATATATATATATATATGAACACCATTAAATTTGAAAACATTAACTTAGAAATCGTGTCTAGTGATATTAGAAATGATGCTTAACATTGGATTTTTTTATTGTTTTGTTGTCGTTGATTCCTGATTTAGCTAGACGGTGATATATTTGAAATTATTGAACATAAGTTAATATAGAGAAATCATCAGTGACCGAATCAATCGCAACAAAACTCAAGTGTCGATTTACATTTCATAAACTACTACAATTTATAAAGACTTGAGTTTTGTTGCGATTGATTCGGTCACTGTCGATTTTATAGATTCAATCGAGAGATTTATTTTGTAAGTTATGAGTTGTTATAGTCTTTATTATAGGGTTTGGAAGATATAAACTTATAATGAATATATTAGCTTTGTTTATAAAATATGTGTTTTTTATTGTCGAATATCTATATGTTATCACAATTTTTATTAATATATGTGTAGGATCGAGAGTTACAGTTAATTGATTTTAGGTTTGAATTGCTTAAGGGATATTGTTTGTAAGATAGGGAAGTTGTGTGAATATATGTTTAAAAAAAATTTTAAGATGTGAGAGTTGCATATGAATGTATTTTAGATAACATAACACGATAATTAATATATTTAATTATAAGTTGAGATTCATAAAAGTATGTGGTGATTCCCGAATGCTAGAACAATTTTGCAGTAATCAATGATTAGACTTCGAAATGGAAAGGCTTGGAATGACGAAGAGACTGAGCAATCCCTTGAAGGGAGCCACAGGTAGCAGCAAGAGCAACCAACAAGCAAAGCATATTGAGGAGCTGAAGCAATAACCACTTGGCGCTGCCACGCGGGACTCGATTCTGAGCAATATACATCTGAACCGGGAAGTAGACTGTTAATGGCCAATACCCGAGTGCTCCCAAGAGGGCGAGGATCTCGTTGAAGAACGGCATTGCCATGGCCAATGTAGTTTCAATCACCACAAATCCAGTCCTGAATGTTAGCCTCATCATATTCAAACTCAACGTATCATTGATCTTGTACTCTGCGTTTACGAATTCGGACTCGGGCCATCGCCTTTGGGCCCATTTCTCCATTGCGCTGTATACGGGCTGGGCGAATACCTGGCCCATTAATAAAAAAGCCCAATTAAGGCCCATTGAATCTAGCTATTTAAATATAGTATAATATATGAATCTTACTTGGTAGGCACCAACTAGGTGAATCACAATGAAGATGTTGGCTAAGTCTACGAGCCAGAACGGCTCGTAGAAGCCAAAACCAGTGAGCATGTTGCCTGGTGCGTCATTTCCGAATGCTGCGTATCCAAAGAATCCGCACATCATGTAGAACACCGTAGTGGTCGTCAACCCCATCACATTTGCCTTCTTCATTACCTTATTCTCCGCTGGTGACCTTATTGTGTCCTATATAGAACACAACCCAACATGTATATATCAGTTTTCAAACTTTAAAACAAAATGAGTAAGTTGAGCTTTAAATTGATCATGCTCAACAAGTTCACTCCGAGCTAGACAAGTTCAGTTCATACACCGACCCGTCTAGTCATCTTTATAACTAAGTTTCTAAACTTCAAAGAGAACATATCATTGTGAGGAGTGTTATTTGAGCTTGTCAAAGTCCGATACAGATGAACCGTAGAGCGGGAGGCTCAAGTCCAACACATAATCTCAGCACATGATTTCATCATAAAACCACTTGATAATAGACCTTATATACTTAGTTCGGAATATTTCTACTTTAAACGTGAGAACTCATTATATTCAAAAATGACAAATAAGTTGACTTTTGAATCGGAGCTCGAGTAGCTCGATCCATACAATAAAAATTGACCCATCTAGTCATCTTTAGAGCTATTTTCAAGTTAAATGAGTCGAACTTTGTTATACCTGGATTTCGATGAGAACTTGAGAGAAAGTGTAAGCAAAAGCAATGTCACCAACAGCGCTAAACATCCTCCAAGTCTTCCCTGCAGCTGATAAGCCATTCACTCCCACTTCAACCCCAGTCATGGTGCTCCTCCCAACATTTCCTGAAGCAATCTGAACAATCGAAAGACCAATACCAATGGAAGCGTAACCAAAAGACATGGCAGCTGCGACGGTCGAAAGCCACGATAGCTTGTGGAAGTTTGGGATCTGAGACAAGAAGATTTCGAATACGCCCAAACCTATCATGTAAGAATTCGTCGTGAATTTACATGGAGCTGTGTGGCCTCTCTGGTGGAAGCAATTTGATTTATGCACTGCCCTGAAAAAATTAAGGCGACATAAAAAGCGTCACAACAAATCGTTACTTCTTACAACTTATACGTAGCAGCAAATTAAAGACTTACACCATGCTTGTAGCAGTTGTGATTGTGTAGCCAATTATCATCCCGCAGAGGTTGGAATATTGAACCATTGCACAAGCCACGCACATCGCCCCTCCTAAATTTGAAAAACCGTTGCATTCAAAATTGTAGTTCAAACTCATCAAGATTTATGTTCGTATTAAATTATAACATTTATTGTGATTGCAGACTATTAACTTTAAAAATAAATTTGATAAAAATAAATTTGATGAAATGTATCCAATGATAAATTTTATTTAGTAGAATAATGACAAATTTTACTTTAAATGAGACGTATTTTGTCACGGAGAATTGATCTGTATTTGATAATCTCTTCCTCACACCTTAATACCAACCGGACAAGTTGAATTCCGCAATTTATTATTATTTTGAAAATTATAAATATACGTTAGTTATGATACTTGAACTTTTTTCTTATACACTAAATTTTTTGTACAAGAATTATTGTAACTATTTTTTTTGTACACAATTATTGTATCGTATACAAGTAACTCAGAAATATCAAAAAAAATTATTAGATTATTTTTCTTGTACACAAATAATTTGATTACTTCTTGTACCTAAAACTCATACACAAGAATGAAATATAAAATCTTGTAACATATTAAGGAACAAAAGATTGATACGTTAAATACGGCTAAATTAGTTCATTCATTGCAAATATACTAAACAATATTAGCGAAGTAATGCTATACAGCAAATTCACCCTTACTTAAGAATCTAATTTTACTGTAAATCATTGAAAGGCATGTGTGTATGGCTTTTGTTCAGGTACGACTGCTAATTTACGGTACGGCCGTGCATCTGAACGTAGAGCCGACACGTGTCCCAGTTTTTTTTTTTTTCCAGAAACGAATAATTTTTTTTTTTCCAGAAACGAATGTAATTTTTTTGAACTACCATGTTATAATTTATGCACTATTCTCTTACAAACTTTGAACTATTCTCATATAATTCATGAACTATTACTTTTTAATATATTATATCAAATTATTTATAAATTAATCGTTTATATGTTATTTCAATTGTAATTCATGAACTATCAAAGTTATGCACTATCCTTTATAAATTTTGCACTTTGAACTATTCTATTATAATTCATGAACTATCCTTTTATAAGTTATAATTATCCCTTAATAAGTTTTGAACTATTACTTTCACTCCTTTATAAATTTTGCACTATGAACTAATCTATTATAATTCATGAACTATCCTTTTATAAGTTATGAATTATACCTTAATAAGTTTTGAACTATTATTTTCACTTGTTTCAAAAAAAATAATAAAAAATTGGGATACGTCTCAAGTTGAGCCGCGCGGCCTACCGGAATAATGTGCCTTAACTTAAAAGCACCGTGTATATATATATACAGAGAGAAAGAGAGAGAACGTATTTGCTATATGATGATCGAGAAGTACCTAGGTTGGATCGGACGACTTCCATGTAGGTGTAATTTCTCTTTCCGGTGACAGGATCCGGGGAGCGGTAACAGTCAGCGAGGAGGTTGGAGGTGTAGAGAGTGATGCCGGAGAAGATGACCATAGTGGAGACGCCGGCCGCCCATCCGAGCTGGGCCATCCCCCACGAAAGGGAGAGGATACCCGACCCGATGATCGCCGTTATTATATGTGCACTCGTCGTCCACACAGTTCCTATAATCAACAAAATAAGTTACTAATTTGTAATGATAAATGAAATTGAAATAAGCAGAGGATACTGACCAGTTCTTTTGGGTCTTCCATCATCATCGACATCGCCATGGGAAACAACTGAAGCCATGATCAGATCGACACCAGTCTCCGACGCTTGCTGAGACTCTTTCCCTGCTGCTCTTCCTATCGCTTTACTTTTTTGGTTGTAAGTTTGAAGTGATTCCCCAGCTCCAACCTCTAGTTATCGCATTCTTTTTATGTTATCTCATTTCCTTTCTTTTTTTTTTTTTATAATATTTACTACCTAACTAATTTATGTTTTTAGTCAAAGTAGACATTTATAACAAAAAGACAATCTTTAATTTTTAATGGCATTAATTTTTTTGAAATTTTTTTCCTTTAATATAAATTAGAGTGGGTGGATGTTGAATGTGGTTCATAGTATTACATTCCCTATTACCAGCTGGATTAACCGAATCTGATGATTTTTTTTTAAAAAAAATTACAGTTATATCTTAAGTGTAATATCCAATATTAATTACACCAATTTTAATACTTTAATTTTAATACATGAAATAAATATTCAATTACTCGAAATAAATACTCAATATTAATTGTAGTTTTAAAAGAGGATCAACAGTAAGTTCTAGATAGTCAAAACATATAGGAGAGCACTCATGAAAAATAATACACAAA
This sequence comes from Fagopyrum homotropicum, assembly GCA_033239125.1. NCBI lineage: Eukaryota > Viridiplantae > Streptophyta > Magnoliopsida > Caryophyllales > Polygonaceae > Fagopyrum > Fagopyrum homotropicum. The sequence continues at coordinate 144,962,095 of BSWB01000004.1, forward strand.
TAATATGTGTATAAGGCTAAAAGAAACTTAACAAGGCAATGCCATGAAACAATATCGCTTATCATTAAATCCAAAACACAATGGAATAAATAAGGTTGAAGAACGAGATCTCAAGCATCATCAACCGGTATTATAATCGGAAAGAGATCAATCAAATTTTTGGATAATAAGATAGCACAAAAACATAATATGCATGTTGATAGAATAAGAGCAAGATCGAACAGAGTTGAGCAAGGAGGTAAAGTGAATTGCCTACCCTCATTCGAGCGACCTGCCCCAAATACAAATAAGAGAGAGTTGCAAAAACATAAATGTGTATGGTGAAGAATTTCTGAGTGCTCAGTCAACCAACCTAAGTCTAAAAAACAAGGAGAAAAAGTTTTTGAAAACAAAAAAAGAAATTTTTTTAAAAAAAATGGAAGATTTAAATAAATGTTTGAAAATCATTTTTTCACCATCCCATACTTTAAACATTGCATTGTCCTCAATGTAAGAAAAAAGATAAGATAAAAGTGAAGATAAAATCACAAAATGGTATAGGTTGACCTCCCTATTAGTGCTTTTTAAGGTCTTTTAGTTGGATCTGAGTCGCTCAACTATTGCCCTTTAGGGTTCGGCTCAAGTGCCCTTGTAGGCATGGTGCTTACTCCACTTTTTGGGCTACTTGTTTCTCCACCATGTCTAGACGTCTCCCGACATCCTCTAGATGTTCAACAATTTGTTCGATGGCGATTAACTACGGATATTTCTTTGATGCGTGTTGTTCCCGTTCAGCAAATTATTTTGCAGCGTCCTCCATTGTGAGAAGAAATTTGCCAAGTCTTCTCAACAAGTTCAAAAAGATGATTTTGTATATTAGTAGTATTGTTGTATTTGAAATTCGGGTGTTGCCTCCATCCTAGGTTGTAAGTGTTGGAGTAGGAATTGAGTATTTGGCACGATTGCGATTAACATCCCTATGAATCTCTCATGAAAAGAGCCACTTTGCCGGTTGCCTTTGTGGTGTCGGGGATTCCGGTTGAATGGGGCAAAATTGAGCATCATGGTTATTACGGCCACAAAGTTGGCAACGGGAGAAATCCTCTATGATGGGGTTGACATCCAAAAATACATCAATTTAGTGGTTATAATCATGCATATTCATATCCTTATAGTATAGTTTCTCATGCATTTAGTGTAGAAATCATTCATATTGGATATTATGGTATCTACTTTGGTTTATTTTGTGTTTCAGGCGTTCAAGGCCATTTATGGAGCATGATCGTATGAAAATACCTAAATACGAGGATTTAATGGAAGACGCCATGGAAACAGCAAGATTGATTAAAGACTCAAGTGGAGATCATCGGAGTTGGATGTTGATGTTTTTACTATCTCTGATATATGGCCGTTTTTTACCATATTTTCTTTGAAGTTTGATGTTTGTGTCAATAGTAATGTTGTAGGTATTCGAAAGAGCTTCAGAATTAGTACTCGTGGGTTTTGTGGCAACTAGAGCAGTAGAAAAGTCAATTTTACTGAACAGTTATAAATTTGTTAATGGATTTTATCATCTATTTTCGAGTTGGGCTATTTATGTTCATGGGCTTGTTGTAAATATTATATAAGAACATATATAGGTTAGATCAGGAAGTGTGGAGAGACCCTGGAGAGTCCGCCGTTGCTACACCACCTTAGAATAAGAGTTAGTTACTTCTTTAATTCCGTTCTCATTTGGTTTTGAGAGTAGTGTTTTACCTTACCTAAAAAATTTCTAACTATCATAGAAAGTTCTGGTCTATGTGTCTTTTCTAGATCATCCACCAAAAGCGAGGTTTTCTTGGTTTTTTCTGGATTTCTAAGTGCTTCCGAAATTTTTCCTATATTTGTTGTGATTGTGAAATCACCTTCAAGTTGGTTTAGCACGGTCTTTATTTGTTTATGGACTAGGCTATATTTGATGATTACCTATATACTTGTGGATTGAAGTTCATGTCTTTGGATTTTTTTCCAGAATAATAATAAACTAAATGTTATTTCTTAGATTAGGTACGGCATAAAACTATTTCCGAGTATAGGAAGGAATTAGGTTCGGACCAGACCCGCAGTTTGAAACTGCGGGTTTAAAATGAATAACCCGCAGTTTCAAACTGCGGGTTTCATTTCTTTATTAAAAAAAAAATAAAGTAACCCGCAGTTTAGAACTGCGGGTTTCTCAAGAAAAAAAAACAAAAAAAAACAGTGAAGCTTTGCTTCTAGCAAAACTCGAACACAAAACCATTTAGTTCAATATCAATGCTCTAGCCACTAGACCATAGAACCTTTTATTAATTTAAGAAGAGATGTAATTAATATACCTTATATGTTCATAAATACCTAAAAAACTAATACGTGGGATTCGATCCATTACAATACCAACATGTTTCCGCTAAGCTACACTATTTTTGTGATATAAGTTCAAAACTTAAATATATTCTTACAAAATCGTATTTGTGTTATTTTTTTTATAGATAGTTATATTTTTAACATAATTATATATTTACCTTATTGACTTATAAATATCATTCAACATTTATAGAAATAAGAGTTCAAAATTTTCATTGACTTATTAATATCATTATATTTTCAATATAATTAGTTTAACTCCTACATTTTGTACTTTTTTTTTTAACAATAATTATAATTTTATGTTATTTTTTAAAAATTATATAAATACTAAAGAAATTTTTTAACTCTTATTCCTATAGATATTAAATAATATTTATAAGTCAATAAAGTATATATATAATTTTGTTAAAAAAATATAACTATTTATAAAATAAAACAAAAACATGATTTTAACTTCGAATTCATGAGTTCTAATTTTCCTCTTCATCATATTTTCAATATAGATGGTTTAACTCCTATATTTTGTAGTATTTTTTCGAACAATAATTATAATTTCATGATATTTTGTAAATAACACAAATACGATTTTGAGTTTGAATTTCACCTTTGTTGATAAAAATATATTTAAATTTTGAACTTATATCACAAAAATAGTGTAGCTTAGCGGAAACATGTTGGTATTGTAATGGATCGAATCCCACGTATTAGTTTTTTAGGTATTTATGAAGAGATAAGGTATATTAATTACATCTCTTCTTAAGTTAATAAAATGTTGCATGGTCTAGTGGCTAGAGTATTGATGTTGAACTAAATGGTCTTGTGTTTGAGTTTTGCTAGAAACTTTTACATAAAGCTTCACTGTTTTTTTTTTTTTATTTTTGAGAAACCCGCAGTTTAGAACTGCGGGTTACTTTTTTTTTTTTTTAATAAAGAAATAAAACCCGCAGTTTCAAACTGCGGGTTTAAAGCTCCGAACCTATTTCCTTCCTATACTCGGAAATAGTTTTATCCCATACCTAATCTTAGAAATAACTTTTAGTTTATTATTATTCTAGAAAAAAAATCCCATGTCTTTCATATACCCGCTTGCTTATTGATTCGTTATGGTGGGGATACTTGTTTCCTTAGATCGTTTTCTCTTATCCTATTATCTTTATAATCTCATCTACTTATTACTTTGTCTTCCAACAACCAAAAAACCCATAAAGACAAATTTTTCCTACCCTTCTCTTTCTTTTCCTTATTTGGCTTAGCATAATTGTCTATTGTTACATCCAATTCAGACGTATCCTTATGAATCCCACTAAAACTACCACAACTGACCCGTCATCCTACGGATAGGTTTTAGGACCATCAAGTTTTTGGCGTCGTTGTCGGGGACTACTAATAGTGTTGGTTGTTTCTAATAGTCATTTATTCTATGTTTTCTTGTTACTTTATTATATGAGTGAGGTAGATACTCAAAAATCACATATTCACACAACTATACGGCCATTGTCAATGTAAGTACATGATGTTTTCATCAAGGTCGAAACCCCAAGAGAGATCATATATAGCTTGAAAGTATCAAGTTCAAGAGCAAGATCTAAGTGTGTAATATAATGGAAAAAGGGGTGATCAATGAATCAAATCTTTAGGGTTTGAGTAAAAACGAACAAGTAGAAAGTAACAAGTATCACAAGTATCAAATATATGGAGAAAACACTAGGTTTGAGGTTATTACTCCAAAACCATTGTTATTAGCATGCTCAAGAATGCAATGGTTAATCAATGAAGGGAATAGGAATAAAATGTAATCTTGGTGAGTTTATCACATCGTATTGCTTTATGTCAATTAATGTGCATCGCATAGTATTTGCTATTTGCACACTAGTTGATTAAGTTTGATAATAATTATGATGATACTAGACAACATAAGTATCATATGGTGTTTGTCATTTGCTAAATGTTCGAACTCAACATATGGTGTTTGGTTGTGTTGTATTGATTAAATATGTTCCCGAACGGTCGAGAGGATCAAGGGACCTTGTACACCCGGAGCGTAATATTCTTTCGGATTATGGGTTTGTTGGCGTGAGAGGTGATGCCTCGCTTTGACAAATTAATTAAGAACCTAAAACAAGGAAATAAACTAAAATGAATATGTACAAACAATAAGGAAGATAGAAAGAAACCATAAACCAAAGGCAGCAAACCCAGGTCAGACAACTTGGGTTAGGTCGACCGGGATAAAACTCAGTTTCGAGACCAGAAGACAACGTACAAAAAAAATCAGGAATGAAATCGGAGTGAAATCTCCAATCTTGGTGGGATAGGTCATCGACCTCAGTCAAGGAAGTTGCCCGACTACTTTGTAAAATAGTGTAGAAGTTAGAGGAGAAAAAAGGAGAAAGTTTAGATCTTTAGATAGTTCGAAAATAGATGGTAAGAGATGAATAAGACAAGCAACATGTAGCAAACAAATCAAGTATTCTAGAATCAAGATCATCACATCATGCATACAATATACCTCAATTCATAATTCAAAAATATTAAAAGTAATTCAAAGTTATATAAATGACAAATTTGTTTGATTGTCACGTGGTCAGAATCGATTGCCCGTGGTACATCAATGTTGTCACACATTGATTGTCACGTACCCTAGACGTTGCTGAATCTTCACATTGTACTTAGCATGGAGTGGACTATACACTCACCGAAAGCCAACCACCTTGAAGAACTTATAATATAGAAACATCTAATATTATTATAACTCATAGGCATACAATCAATATATAGAATCAATCATACATCATTGAGAAATGTAGTCGGCCTTACAATACCCTAGAATATAGTGGAATTAGCCACACATACCTTAAACATAATACAAACTTTATTAATGATCGAATAGACAACCATTTGAGCTACTTGAGCCTTTTCGAGCGACCTCTAGAGAACAAAGCAGAAGAAACTTGAATTAAACGCATAAGAGGAGGTGATATAACCTAATGGTTGAAAAACATTGTTTATAGGGTCAGGGTATAGCCTGAAAACCCTAAATCTCCTTGATCTTATCTTCTAACAAGATAAGACCAAATATAAAAGATAGCAATTCTAGCAAGATTGGCCAAAAAGGTAGCCCAATTAAACTAAGAAAGAAACAGGTCGAGTGGGCCGTTGAGCGACCTCTTGGGCCAAAGTCATGAGTCTGGTCCAGAATTGATCCAAGATCTTCCTTGAAACAACGGAATGTCATTTTGAAGTCCAACACAGAAGTGGGAAAGGCAAGTTTAGTGACCTAGGTGCTAATTGAGCACTTTTGCACGTTCCTCGATGTTCTTCACTTCACTCTTGGAATTCAGTCTTTTTTTGTCTTTACCTTGACTTGTTTGATCAAAGAAAAATCCTTAATGTGTATCAGAGCATTCTGCTATAGATTGTCATTTGAACTCCGTGAATGTGTGGAATGCCTGCAATTATATAAAGCAACATGTAGATCTCCAAAACACAAAAAATAAAGGAAATAGACCAATAAGATATGTTATACAACCCAAAAAGGTAGGAAATGAAATAGAATGATGATGAAAAAAGACGCTAATTTGAGTCCTATCATCGACCTCCCCAATCGACCATCCAACGGCCAAGGTGTCGAAGTAGAGTTAAATCGCTTCTTGACGGTTTACGGTATGCTTATTTTGGACCTAATTAAAGAGGACTTTTGTATCAATATAAACTCCGAACTATCATAGGCACATGCGCCTAGAGCTAGTAACAATGTCCGTGAATATAGAAAAGTTTTGGGATACACTATTGATGATTTAAAGGGGATATCTCCATATATGTGCATGCATCATCTTTTCATGGAACCAGGACATAAAACCTCTATCGAGCATCAACGTAGATTGAACCCTAATATGAAAAAGGTTGTTAAGAATGAAGTGCTTAAATTACTAGATGCGTATATCATTTATCCGATCTCCAACAACGAATATCCCCTTTAAACCCTAATATGAAAAAACGTTGTTTCACCGTCGTTGGAAACGAAAAGGGGAAGCTTGTTCCCACCATGACTGTGACAAGATGGCGAATGTACATCGAGTGCATGGAGCTTCCCAACCTCTTCCTCTACATTCAGGTTTTACGATTAATTGCACGAATCATTACACTCTTACTCTTATTGTTCAATCCTTACATTATACTATATTTGGGTCTTGTAATTAGTTTTCGAGATCATAAGCTCACACTTCGTGTCATCTCTTCTTTTGACGGATTATAGTCACAAAATTGACAATGCAAAATCGCAAACAATCCCATAAAATCGGCACCATTCCGCACTAATCAAAGTCATTTCGTTCCAATTCAACATAATCTAACATATTTCAAATGAGCCAAACCGATAACCAAAAAAACATAAGCAATCTATTGATTCCTAAGATTCCCTTCCATCTTAGTAATCATAAATTATAGCAATCACGTAAGTAATTTAACATTACAAACCTTGAACAGCAAATTCAACTAATGTTCTCGATCCAGATAAAAGCTAGTTATAATTATACATATATAGTTAATTAAGAGAGACTTAGTAAGCAATAATGATCAGACTTTGAAATGGAAAGGCTTTGATTGTCTGAGAGACTGAGCAATCCCCTGAAGAGATCCACAGGCAGCAGCAAGAGCAACCAGCAAGCAAAGCAAATTGAGGAGCTGAAGCAAGAACCACTTGGCGCTGCCACGCGGGACTCGGTTCTGAGCAATGTACATCTGAACCGGGAAGTAGACCGTTAAGGGCCAATACCCGAGTGCTCCCAAGAGGGCGAGGATGTCGTTGAAGAACGGCATTGCCATGGCCAATGTAGTTTCAATCACAACAAATCCAGTCCTGCATGTTAGCCTCATCAGGTTCAAACTCAATTTATTGTTGATCTTGTACTCTGCGTTTACGAACTTGGACTCGGGCCATCGCCTTTGGGCCCATTGCTCCATTGCGCTGTATATGGGCTGGGCGAATACCTGGCCCATTAAGAAAAAAGCCCAATTAAGGCCCATTGAATCTAGCTATTTGAGTATAGTATTGTATATGAAGCTTACTTGGTAGGCACCAAGTAGGTGAATCACTATGAAGATGTTGGCTAAGTCTATGAGCCAGAACGGCTCGTAGAAGCCAAAACCGGTGAGCATGTTGCCTGGTGCATCGTTTCCGAATGCAGCATATCCAAAGCAACCGCACATCATGTAGAACACCGTGGTGGTCGACAACCCTATTACATTTGCTTTCTTCATTACCTTATTCTCCGCCGGCGGGGACCTTATTGTGTCCTGTATAGAACACAACCCAAGGTATATATCAGTTTTCAAACTTCAAAACGAACATATCTTTGTTAGGAGCGTTATTTGAGTCGAATAAGTCGAGATTTGAATTGATCATGTTTAACAAGCCCACTTCGAGCTAGTAAAGTTCAATCCATACATTTACCCATCTAGTAATCTTTATAAATTAGTTTCCAAACTTCAAAACAAACAAGAGTGTTATTTGAGTCTCCTAAGTCCAATACAAACAGACCGGAGTGTGAGTGTTGTGTGCATACGAGCTCACATACGTGTTAGATTCAAACTCAACACATATGTTCAATAAGATTCTATCCTAAAATTAATTAAAAAGGATATGTCCCACTTTAGAAGTGAGAAGTTATTATGTTCAAGAAAGCCATTTTTTGAGTGGAGGTTTGTTATACCTGGATTTCGACGAGAACTTGAGAAAAAGTGTAAGCAAAAGCAATGTCACCAAGAGCACTAAACATCCTCCAAGTCTTCTCTGCAGCTGATAAGCCGTTTACTCCCACTTCAACCCCACTCATGGTGCTCCTCCCGACGTTTCCTGAAGCAATCTGAGCAATCGCAAGACCAATACCAATGGAAGCGTAACCAAAGGACATGGCAGCTGCGACGGTCGAAAGCCATGATAGCTTGTGGAAGTTTGGGATCTGAGACAAGATGATCTCGAATAGGCCCAAACCTATCATGTACGGGTTCGTCGTGAATTTACATGGAGCTGTGTGGCCTCTCTTGTGGAAGCAATTTGATTTATGCACTGCCCTGAAATAATTACGACGAAAAAGGCGTTACAAATAACACATAAGTCGTTACAACTTATACGTAGTAGCAAATTACAGACTTACACCATGCTTGTAGCGGCTGTGATGGTGTAGCCAATGATCATCCCGCAAAGGTTGGAATACTGAACCATTGCACAAGCCACGCACATCATTCCTCCTACAATTAACAGCGTTACAACACAGCCGTTACAACATCTGTCAGATTTTTACATGAACCTGACAGTAAGTACCTAAGTTGGATCGGACGACTTCCATGTAGGTGTAGTTTCTCTTTCCGGTGACAGGGTCCGGGGAGCGGTAACAGTCAGCGAGGAGGTTGGAGGTGTATAGAGTGATGCCGGAGAAGATGACCAGAGTCGAGACGCCGGCCGCCCATCCGAGCTGGGCCATCCCCCACGAAAGGGAGAGGACACCCGACCCGATGATTGCCGTTATTATATGTGCACTCGCCGTCCACACAGTTCCTGTACACCAAAATATAATCAAGACATTAAGTTACTAATTTGTAAGGATTAAGAAAATTGAAATTAGAGGATAATTAATGACCAGTTCTTTTGGGTCTGCCATCATCGTCGACATCGCCATGGGAAACTATTGAAGCTTTCATCGGATCGACGCCAGTCTCCCACACTTGCTGAGACTCTTTCCCTTCTGCTCTTCCCATCTCCTTGCTTCTCCGATTATAAGTTTGAAGTGATTCCCAGCTTATCTTCTCTCATCATTTCCCTTTTATATCATATTTACTACCTAAATAATTTTTTTCATTATTATATACTTATTGGCTGGATATAATATTTCTTTATCATTATTTTATAAACAAAAATAGTATTAAGAAAATTGATGTAATATGATTTTTTTTTATCATACTATAAACTAAACCCGTACCTATTAATCTAATTTTACATTTGTTAATTTTTTTTTGTTAAGAAATTAGTTTAATTAACTACAAAATCTCCTCGAGATCTTTTTCATATTAATCTAATTTTACATTAATTAACTTCGTGAACACTTAGATCAGTTGAACACAATTCTTCTAAAGTCTCTCACCTCTTGTATACAATAGTTGCATACATAAGGTTTACCCTTCATACAAGGGAACTATACCACAAGGTGCATGAAAGTGGTGTAGATAAAAACATTTAGGCATCTTGACTATATACAAGCGGAGGCAAATGATAGGGAAAATCAAGTAAGGACAAGAAGTCGTCTTCTTCAAAAGGTCTTAAGCCTAATGACGTTTACAACTAGTATAAAGATAAATGACGTTAAAAATTGAATGTCCGATGAAGAAGAAACCGTAGGATTTCGGCTTTGCAACTGTTGTAGTAATGATTTTAGATCATATAGGAATACAACTTTAGTTGTTGGTGGACACACTTATCAAGCTAATGCGTGGGTTCTTGATTCCGGAGCTTCTTATCACATATGTCATAAGAGAGAGTGGTTCAAAACTTATAAACAAGTATATGGTGGCAATACTTACATGGCCAACAATTCTGTCTATAAGGCGGTTGGAATTGACTCGATTAAAATTAGGACACATGAAAGTAGATTTTGTAGATTGAACGAGGGCAGACATGTTCCACTTATTATTAAGAACTTGATACCCCCGAATATGTTGGATTGTAAGGGGATTTGTATCAAAGGTGAAGGTGGAGTTCTGAATGTCTATAACGATTTTGATATTATCTGAAAGGTGTCAAAATGGGCACTTTATATTTCCTACAAGGTTCTATTATTTCTAGGTTTGTTTATGTTGCATCTTCAAAGGTTCATAAGGATGATATGACTAAGTTGTGGCATATGAGACTTGACCATATGGGTAAAAGGGGATGCATATTTTGAAAAATAAAGATCTTCTTGGTGGTCACAAGATCACAAGCCTTGACTTTTGTGAGCATTGTATCCTTAGGAAGCTACACCGCAACAAGTTTTCAAAGGGTATTCATAGAACAAAAGGCACACTTGATTACATCCATTCGGATTGTTGAGGTCCGACTAGCATTGAATCTCTAGGAGGTCAGAGGTATTTCTTGACTATCATTGATGATTATTCAAGAATGACTTGGTTGTTTGTCATGAAACACAAAAGGAGAAGCTTTCAAGAACCTCAAGGAGTGGAAAACGCTAGTGGAGAATCAAACAAGGAAGAAGATAAAAAGGTTGCAAACTGATAATGGTATGAAGTTTTGTTCATCTAAGTTTAATCAGTTCTACAAGGATGTTGGAATCGCTCATCATCATACAATCAAGAATACACCACATCATAACGGTGTAGTTGAGAGGGTGAATCAGACTCTACTAGAGAGAGCAAGGTGCATGCTCTCTAATGCAAAACTGAATAGGAGGTTTGGGGCAACAACAATGACTACAACATGTTACTTGATAAATCGAGGACCTCACACTGGCATGAACTGCAAAACACCTTATTAGGTGTGGTTTGGTAAGTTTGCTGACTATTGTGATCTTAGGATTTTTGGTTGTACCGTTTACTATCATGTTAGTGAGGGTAAAATTGAGCCTCGAGAAAAGAAAAGAGTGTTTGTAGGCTATGAAGATGTTGTTAGTTAAGGGATACAAAGTTTGGTCTTCATCCAAAAGAGAGTTATTTTGAGTAGAAGTGTCGTCTTTGATGAGAATTATATCCTTAACTCGAATGTGAAGCTAGTGAAATCAGGGGAGAGTAGCAGTGTTAATAAACATGTGAGATATAGTTTCTTCCTCAAGAAGAAGAAGAGCATCCACAATCAGAAGTTGAGCTACCTGGATATGCAGAATTAGAAAATCAACCACCAAAACTATTTACTAGAGCTTAGCTGAGGGACGCTCAAGAAGAGTTGGAGTAAGACCTCCACAAAGGTACGGTTTTGAATATATGGTTGGTTATGCTCTATAAGCTAGGTTGTTGATGAGGTGGATAATCATGAATCATCCACCTATAGAGAAGTTGTATATAGGTATGGAGTTGCATAGTAGTTTGCAATACTTGGAGATGAGATGGAGTCACTTCATGAGAATCGTACTTGGGAGTTAGTCATCCTGCCTATAGAGAGAGAGAGAGAGGTTATCACTTGTAAATGGGTTTTCAAGAAGAAGAAAGAGATACCGCTTGCTAAAGGGGTCAAGTATAAGGCTCGAGTTGTTGCAATAGGTTTTCATCAAAGAGAGAGAGTGGATTACAATGAGATTTTCTCGCCGATAGTCAACATACCTCCATTAGAGTGACAATAGTGGCACATTATGATCTAGAGTTCGAAAAATTTGATGTAAAGACAACTTTCTTACATGGAGAGTTAGAAAAAGAAATATACATGACTCATCCAAATGATTTCCAAGTTACAAGAAAAGAAAATTATGTATGTAAGTTAAAGAAGTCTCTATATGGACTTAAGTAGTCTCCGAGGGAGTGGTACAAGAGATTTGGCAGCTATATGATAGAGATTGCTTACAACAAGAGTGCTTATGATTGTTGTGTGTACTACAACAAATTTAAGGATGATTCTCTCATCTATATGGTCTTGTATGTAGATGATATGCTAATAGTTGAAAATAACAAGTATGACATTAAAAAACTAAAGGGTCTGATGACATGATTTATGACACTAGTTTAGGCATTCAATTAGATAGTTTTTCCCCTTATTCATGCATGGTTTGGCATTAGTTTGTGGCGTTTATGCTTAATTGAGTCTTATTTCTAGAAAAGACGTCTACACGAGCTTTTGTCGGTTTTGTAGGTATTTTGGGGAGCTTTTGGACTTAATCGATACATTCAAAGATCATTCCTCGTGGTGGCACACATCCGGACTCCCTAAGCTAGAAGCAAAGAAGAATACAAAAGACCTTTTTGGTGCATGCCTTACACCAACTCATGAATTGGTGATCCAAGGAGGGCTGAACTAGCAAAACCACGGCCTAGCTGCTAAAACCACGCCCGTGGTTTTGACCCGTGGTTTCTGTCAGGACAGCTTTGACAATTGTCACACGATTTCTTTGTCCGACCCTTACTTTTTGGCGGAGTACATAAGTGGTTTTGCAGGCTATAGACAAGGGAATCTGCACATTACCTTCTCCAATACTCTCTTGTGGATTGTAGCTCTCCTCCAAGCACCCTTGTGGGTGTTCTTGGAAGAGATTAGTATAGTTTGTGGTTTTAGAGTGAGATTTGAGTGGTTTTGAGTGAGGTTTTCATTGTTGACACATTGGAGTTGCATCTTTGACCCTTTGTAAGACTTGGTAACTTCTATTCTAGCTTTGTCATGTCTTTTCTTTGGTTCATTCTTCATTATCTAGCTATGACTTGCAAGCATGCTCTGTGAAGTTCAATCTAGAAATGAATGTTATTGGCTAAGTAGTTGTGATTCTAGGGTGATAGAATGATGGTTATGGCTTGAATGATGATTGTATGGACTTGCATGTTGGCTTAGGATGGATTGTGTTCGAAAACCTAGCTCAGACATAAAATCTCGGCCTATTCTTCATGTTATCACGGCCGTGGTTTTCATGATCCACCCATGGTTTTGTTCTGTTGTTCTTTTATTGATGAATTCTGGATGTTAGGATGTAGATGTGTTGAAATCCTATTGTTTGTTGAGCCTAATCTAGCCTAGGGTGACCTTTGCTAGCAACCTATTTGAAGAATGAGCCTTACCCAGTGATTTCCTCTCTTAGATACATAAGATAATAAACTCTAGGTAATAGTGAGCCTCAACAACCGCTATTGGATTGAGTGTGCTAGGATCGTTACCTAAGACTTACCTTTTCCGAGACTTACCTGGTAAGGAGAGGTTTGACCCTTAGGTAATGGCCGGTTTGTGTAGAATTCCCGTCCTTAGGTTCCTTGAGACTTATCCGGTAATAGGACCTTAGGTCCGAGACTAGTGGAGCATGAGACTTACCCGGTAATTGCTCTCATTACAGAAACACCCAACTCCGAATAACCGCAACTCTCCTTTGATGTTTAGATTGCATGAGTCCAATGCCATAACCAAAATTCTTGATCTCTAGAATCCGCATTTCTTACCTCTTATCACCTATCCTTGTGTTTGTGTGTTTGTTTGCTTGTTTGTGTTGCATATTTTGTGATCCTTGTTTGACCACCCAAAATCAACCAAAATTATTGTGTTTTGCATTTCTTTATTTCTTTCTCATCTCTTAGTTTAGATTTGCACTATACATGATCATTATTTGATTTGATTTCACCTTAGTCTTTGTGTTCGACCTCGAAATAATTTCCTTCCTACATAACAATCCGTACATTGCGGGTTTCGCTAGGTAGTTTAGGATTTTAGTTCGAGTTTATAAATGTAAAGCTTTTTCTGCTACTTCCTAGTGCGTATAGGGTCTCTTAAGCACTGAGTTTGAGATGAAAGATCTTATAGTAGCTAGGAAAATTTTAGGAATGGAGATTCTTAGAGATAGGGTTCATAAGAAGTTTTTCTTATCACAATTAGGCTACATTGAAAAGGTGTTGTCAAGGTTCAAAATGTCATCGATCAAGCCTATTGATACACCTAGTGCTGCTAACATCCATCTTACTACTCTATTTTCACCTCAATCGGATGAGGAGAAGGAGTATATGTCGTGAGTCCCTTATGCTAGTGCAAGAGGGAATTTGATGTATGTTATGGTCTGTACAAGACCAGGTATGGCACAAGTTGTTAGTGTCGTGAGCAGGGTCATGGGGGCAACCCGGGAAAGAACACTAGCAAGTTGTGAAGAGGATATTTCGGTACCTTAGAGGTACATTTGACATTGGACTCGTTTTTGGGAATGATAAGTAGTGTTTGGTCACAGGGTACTCTGATTTTGATTATCCATGGGATGTTGATACTAGAAGATTTATGAACGGTTATGTTTTCACTCTTGGGGGTTATGTTGTGAGTTGGAAGGCAACCTTACAACCCACAGTTACTTTGTTTACCACGGAGACAGAGTTCATGGCGTAGCAGGAAGTAGCTAAAGAAGGAATTTAGTTGAAATGATTGATTAGTGATCTAAGTATACATATTATGGATTTGGACCGGTTATATTTTTATTCCTTTCATATGTTCAAACAAAGACATATTATAGATTTGAACCGGAATAAAACCATTCTAATGCACTTTTTACACTAATCAAACGGACCCTTCATCTACCTTCTCTTCTCCACTCATTATCACACCCCTATTAGTGTCATCTACTCCACCGTACCCTTGTTTAAACTCTATCTTCCACGACAACCCTTTATCCTTTCAAGCATAGGGCTTTTAGGTATGGAACACTTTTAGATATGGAACAAGTGTTCTCACAATATACCAAGGTGAGTCTAAATAGAACACTATGATTCCTTAGAGTTTCTCCTAACTAGTTTACTTAGGACTTCCTTGAGATTATGATCTTCACCGTTCACCTTATACCTTGCTTTGCAAGTCATCATTTAGGGCCCATTTGGTTTTAACTCCAGAATCGGCAACGAAATAGAAACGAATCTAGTCCATACGTATACCCTTGTTCATGAAAGTTTTTGGAATTATTCCTTGTAGTTTGAAGTAATTAGAGTCGAATTTGATCACTTTTGATACTCTATAAGGAAACAAAATGTGAGAAAACAAGTGCATCTTACATGAAACCACAAGGGATGATTCCATAAAATTTCATGAATAAGGATATACATATGGATAAATTCGTTTCCATTCCATTTCCGTTTTCGGAGTTGGAACCAAACGGGCCCTTAGTGTCTTCGGCTAGAGAGTGTGTTTTGTCAACTTGTTTCACAATTCGGCTACCTACTTAGCTTCTAAACTTTGGAATTCCTATAAACAAAACACTAAGAAGACATGTTGATGTTTTGAAGCTTCAAATTTACGATTGGACTTTTTGAGGGTAATTATTTTAGTACAAGCGTGTTACTCTTTATCTTTATGTGTTATTCTTATCTCTTTTGATTATTTAAGAGATTTTCAATGGATGTAAAAATGAACAAGATTATTCTCTTTGCTTTTAACCTTTTTAATGTCATGTTGTGGGCATCTAATTATAAAGTAAATCTCGAAGAAAGTGGGAAAAAATATGAAAGCAAAGCTAGAAAATATAACTAATAAAAGATACTAAAAATTCTTCCAAGTAATGATGTTATTCTTTGTTGAACAAGATAGGTGGAAGTTAGTGATGAGTACCAGCATGTACACAAATGTCTACATTCATTTGCACAAAAACTTGTCCCCTTAGTTTATGAAATATCATCATTGTTCAAATGATCCAAAAGGTTACACCAATATTTGTCTTCAAGTGGTGGAGTAGCCTCGTAAATTTTACCGATTTTAGATGTACTCTTATATTTATCAGCTCCATGGTAGTAAATACGTTTAGAAAAATTACATGTCACTTCAGAGTATTCAATGTAGCCTCATTATGAAAGCATATACATAAATTTGACTTTTTTTTATGTGGTTTTGGTTACACTCTTTCGTTTTTTCTATGAATTTACATTTACCTAAAAAAAATATTTATCTTCATGGCTACGTACGATTATCTTAGTTGATTAGGGAGTCAAGATCTAATACAAAATGGTAAATTAGCTTAATTATTCCACTTAATTTTATATTTTCATATGTGTAATTATAATAGTCTAACACAATATCTCAATATTTTTATAACTTGGCCATTTTTGTAAATGTCGAACATTATTTTTGTTAATATGATGAAATTATAAGAAACATTTAAGGTTATACTTGGATAGTAAGCAAGGGGTAGACAAGCAATTACATTTTGAAAAGGGTCAGTATCACTGACTAAGTTTTTTTAGTAATATTATTCTATCAAGTAGACACATCGCATAATCTCAATAAATATATCCCTAATAGAGTAATATTGGTAAGTCAATTAGAGTGGTAAAACAAAAATCAATAAAAAAGAGCTTCTTTCATCAAATTCTTTCTTTTAGAAAGCGGGTTCAATAATAAGGGGTTGATTCGGGTAAAACAAATTTTTTTTAGTTTGGATGATGAATTGTATGTTGATAAATATGAATTGATAGTTTGGATGATGAATTGTACGTTGATAGTTAATGAATTGATAGTTAATAAAAAACGGGCAATTTTGGTAATTAGGCCTTTTTGAAAAACTATAGTAGTAATTAGGTTTTTTAATGTTTCAATTAAGTAAATATACCCCAACCTTTTGTATTTATTTTCAAACTCTACATACTCTTCTCTCAAGGGGTATATTTACTAAACACAAAAGTAGAAAAAGACTAGTAAACCAAATTGTTTCAAAAATACTATTAGTGCACATAATTATAAACTAAAATGAAATTATAATATAAAAAATTATTCTCCTATAACTTCTTATAAAAAACAGTAAAATATTTTTACCAAAGAGCCGATATGGCTTTATGTCGTTTGATTTTACCAAGAGAGTTGCTTGATCTTATAGACCCACTTGCAAACAAGTTTTTGATGTCTTTTAGTAAATGGTATATGAATTGTCTACATAAATTAATCCAAACTAGTTTAACATATGTGTCGTGTCCGTCCTGCCCTGCACAACTTTTTCTTAAAACAATATATATACATGGTAAACTCTTCTAAGTATAATAGTTTTTTATTTGAATAATTAGTTATAGTATAAATATGGTATAAAATAATTTATGGTATAAATTTATTAATAAAATTGTTCCTAAACCTCTTGTTGAATTTTAAAATTTTATTATTAATCAATCATATTAACATGATTTTATTTTAAAATGAGATTTTGTGAAATTAATGATTATGGAAATTATTGATATTTAATTTGAATTAGTAATGGTTTTAATAAAAGATTGTGTGAAATTAATAACCGATTGACATGTAGGCCACCTGGGCCCGACACATAACCTAAAGTACTTTGGCTTAAGTACATACTAGTTTTAACACCCGTGACATGCACGAGGTTGGACGTTAATTATGTTTGATGAAATAATCTATGTTTAGAATTCATTACGTTAGAAAACTGTATAACATGTTATGTGATGGTTGTTATAAGAATAAATATCCTCACGATATGAATAAATCGAAAATTTCAAAAGACGGAGAATGAAATGATCCTTACAAGCTCACACTAACATTGGAATGAAAGGACTTCTAGACACTATTTCTGGGACCACTTTGACGTTAAATTGACCTTCGATTAATAAGAGAGGTAACATAATTCTTATAATATAACATGATTTTTAGATTTATTAAATTCAGTTAAGCGTAGTAAGAGATGTTGATCTTATATCTTGGTCGATTTAACGTTAGTACTTGAGTATCGGCAATACCTCCATATAGCTATAACAGTAGGTGAGGGTGCACCCGGTTTGAGCCAAATTTATAAGTAGATATAGAATGGTTAGTTGGAGTAAAGAAAACTACAATAAATTACAAGTAAATGATATATTGTTCACTAACTACTACATAATGTGTTCTACCTCCAACTCATGCAATAGTACGTATCTCGGTAGACGGGCCTTAATCAGGAGCTGTCTTCGTTAGTGGTAAGAATGTTTGCGGGTCGTTTCCAAGAATGACAAGCACAACATGGTAATATGTTGCAGCGATTATACTCATGAAATGAGTCGGTATCAACATCTTGCCGGGCAAGGGTCGGGTAAGACATAGTAAACGTTCTTGATGAGATCTACAAAAGGCAAGTTACAAACCCACACCTACAAGCACAAAATTACAAATTATTTCAACATTGTAAAGAAGAAAAAATGTCCACATGTCAAGCGAAACGTGCACATACCTTAACTATTTAGCCATGATGATTTCATTACTAGCACCATATTCTTTGACCTCGCCATGAACCGAGCTCAATCGATTAGATCTCTCTATCATGGAAAAACCAGTTATGCTCAAACATTAATTGAATGATATGTACTGGCATTGGATGAATAGCCCGAGAGTCCCTATTTCAAACAAATTACCTACTATTAATGTCTATCTAGGAAACTAATATTTCCGGGATACTAACAACTAATATTTCGTATATAAAATCATAATACTAAAATGACTATTTCTGAATAATACTAGAATAACAAACTACTAACCATTGATAGAAATTTATAATAAAAATATCGAATAAAAAACTTACTTGGATGTGAGAAACAAACTCGTTGGGATTGTTGTATTTGTAACTGTCGAATGGAAACGTGATGTCGTCTTCATTTCCCGTCATCTTCACTAACGTTAATCGGAACTTTGAGTGGTAAGATATTAAACAAATGAGATATGTACATTGAAACTTCTAGTTCTATATATAACTACCGGATATCCCAACAGGTATAATCCAATGGATATAATAATAGTTGTGAGGCAACGTTCGAAATCAACAGCTATGTTTGAACTTCAACGCAGTCGGCTTGTGCTGAAGTTCAATATTTTCAATGCCGCCGGCCTGTGTTGAGTGTCAAAATATTCAACACAACCGGCATGCATTGGTAGTGTGCGTTTGTCCTTTTTTTCTTCGTGCATATAGGATACCCTTTTTTAATAATCTCATAAAGAAGGAAAAAATAACATATCCAAGTTCATGTACCCAACTTCATGTACACAACTTCACATATCCAACTTTCACATACCCCAACTTCTCGTACTCAACTTCACGTAGCCAACTTCACTCACTTACCCAATGTTAGTTACCCGATTTTACATACTCAAATTATCCTTTTGGGGTAAATTATGGAATTCAAAAATTTGTATCATTCCTTGCAATTATAACTTGGGACAATTTTTTGTAATTATCATTTTGGGGACAAATTGCAAATTCGGAAAGTTGGTCTATTAATACAATTACAAAATGTAGGAGCCTTATTGTAGTTTACCCAAATATCCCATCTTTCCAATCGATCTAAGGTTTTTTTTTCTTTTTTTTTTTCTGTAATTATCTTTATGAGAAAAAAATTGCAAATTTTAAATTTTGGGTTATTAAAGAATTAACAAATTATTTTTTTATTATAAAGAAAACTCAACTTAGACGCACACTGCACCCGCACGTCAAAGTAAATTTCTAACACGCAACGGTATTCTTTAGTAAATCCGACGTTATACATTTATCAATCTATAACTTATAACTGTCATTTATTAGACTTTACATTATAGAAACCCACAAACTTAAGGTTTTGAGCGCACAGTGTTCACACACCCTCAAGATTGGCCCTGAAAACAACGAGCAATAAAATTTTGAAATGTGTGTACAGAAGGGAGGAACAACTTGGGCATGTGAAATGATTGTTCAAAACCTTCAAATTAAGGCATATAGACTTTATATAATCGACGCAACCATATTGTATCCATAAAGAAAATCGAAATTATGGATGTAAGTCAATTTATATAAGTTTGATAATATTTATCTAGTTCACGTTTCCAAGGAATTTAATTAGATCGTTGATAAATTTAGTATAATTGACTACATTGGTCCTGCAACCAAAATCTCCTCTCATGAACAAAAAATATTCATAAGGATGTTATAAGATAGCTCGCCCTAAATAGTCTGAACCCGGTAAATTGGACATGTCGTTGTTGATATCTCTGAGGACTAAACATGCATATAACATGTTGTAGACCTGAACAGTCTAATGAGATGACCAACAACAATAAAAATATGTATACTTTGTATCTCTATTATCTTATCGCTAGCTAGAATGTTTGTTATTTATTATCTTTTTCTCGTCAATCACTAATATATTAAAAAAAAAAATTATTAGATGTAATCAATTTACCATTTTTTGGTGGGAAAATACATATACCATTTATTACCTAATTATAATGCAGATTCCATCGAAGAGTAACTCGAGCCTTGTAATTGCTACTACTCATAAAGGCCACTCTAGAGAAGCTTCATTCATTATGATTTTGTTCTATATTTATTCTCTATTACCTTTATTCATTTATGCGTTTGGCTTTTACTCCAACTGCGATTCTATATACAATAATACAATTCACGTAACCACAAATATATTATTTCTTTTCGTTTCTCAAGTTATAATGTTGATTCCACAAATTTCAGGTAAACAATGTTACTTTTTCGAGGAGGGTACACGTCCGGTGAACCACACATACAAGCACACAGTGTTCCATCCTAAAACCAATTGACAATAGGAAGAGTAGCACAAATACTTATATGGTATGTTCACTTCATTGCGTGTTATCGATGTAGGACTTTTTTCCATACATCTCAACACAAGTTTTATCAATATACTTGGCTTACATCGGTAACATTTTATGGTGAATTAAAAAGTTAAAAGCAACATGTTTTGAAAAATCTACTTTAACTCCAATCTCTACAAACCAAGCATCCATAAGCATTTACAATTTTCAATACTCACCGATAATCAAGCAAAAAAATATACTAAAGAATAACTATTTTTTTGAAATTGAACAAATAATATATAAGGTTCTTCGACCCAATTTAGATTGGTTATCAAATCATGTCGGTTCAAAAGAAGAAATGCTGATTTGCCGTTCAATTTTAGAGGTGGAAAATATAAGGAGGGTTTGCAAAATAGAGGTTGTAAGCATGGATGTTGACCTTCAACATCGTTCAAAAGAATAATTATATTTTGAAATTGAACAAATATATTATGCAACTACTAAAAATTTTTCTTTAAAGCATTTTTATATAAAAGCTAAAGCGATTTGTGAGCTGAAAGCTCTAAAAATGTCATACTTGATAACCGATTAACCGATGTGGGATGACAAAACTCATTTATTATGTTTTAGTAAATGTAAAAAATTTTAAGTAAAAAGTTTACGTATGATATATACGAAAATTGAGATTCAACTTTATATATCAGATAAAGAGATGGATCAAAACTTTTGAAAAATGTTTAATAATTAGTAAAAAAAATTGACGACTTAATTATGAAATAAGTAAAATAATAAATTGCAAAAAAAAACCGTGAGGCCAATACGTCGGAATTATTGTAACTTGTTTTAGTATATATATATATAAAGATATAGATATGTTTAAAACAGTTTTCTGTACAAGTGAGACTTTCTCATCAAATTGTTGGAGATAATAAGTTCGCACGTTTAAAGTTAATAATATTACGAGCTTAGTATATAAGGTGGGTGGACATTCCGAGTCTAACGCGCATGTGCGCTTGTACACACATGATCCCACTTTATAGTCTGTCTGTATAGTAATTTTACACAAACAACATGTAAACTCGATTCGGAGAAGCAATTGCATATTTTACAAACTTGGTTGTCAACCACCTACTGACCTACGGGTCATAGAGCACCAACATTGGGGCAACTTAAGGTTCCAAACCAACCCAAAAGCATCTTGTTTTGGTAGCTTCATCAAGACATTATCTACAATGATAAAAAAAAAAAAATGATAATACAATAAGGTATAAGTCAACAAAGAAGTATAACACAAGTCTAATTGACAATATTAAAGATTAGATATTTTCCCCCAATAAAGATTTGAATTGATGTTTAATCTCTGAACATGCCGATCAAGATCGTGAATGATTTTATGAAAGAAAAAGTTCGAATATCTGAAGAACAAAAGGAATATATTTCCTATATATTTTCTCTAAACTCTTATTTAAATTAAGTGAAAAAAAGGGGGGAAATAAAGTTAAACAAGTGACAACTCAAAAATAAAAATATGAAAAAAGTAATTCTAAAATCTTGCTTTCAGTAATCCACATGGGCTGTTCTCTGACCAACTGGGCGCTTTGGGTATTGTGATACTGGGCCGCATTTGGGGCCTTATCCAGTTGGGCTATTCAAGGATAAACTTAGACACTAACGGCTCGTTTGGAAGCACCGAAAACGGAATGATTCCGAATCAATCAAAAACTACGTTTGATTAAAGGTCTTTTAACACATAAAAGTAATCTCATCCATTCCATTTCCTTTCTCAACCCTTATTCGATTCCATTCAGTTTCCATTCCACCGCTCCAACCAAACGAACACTAAAACTTTCGATCGTGAATTTTCTTTAATAAATTCATATTTTTGCAAACACATTGAATCCCAAGAGGGTTAGGTTTGATTCTATTTGTTCGTAAGGTATTGTGGAGATCAACTATTAGACTGTCATTGAGATAATACGGGGACGGACTATCAAATTATGTTCATTCTTTAGTATATTAACTATTAAGATTTTAACATCTTAAATTTGGTTACATTTCATTAGGGTAGACATAAATCCCGATTAATTCCGTCCAGATCTTGGCTGAATTTTAAAAAAAAAAGTATATCCCGTTCCGCTCCCTGAAAAATTTGCAGGCATGGACGTGGGATATAAATTATTCATCCATGTTAATTTCGTCTCGTCCAACATATATATATATATATATATATATATATATATATATATATATATATATATATAAATAATATTTTTATATTTACAAAAATATTATATAGATAAATAATGCAGGCATAAATTATAATTTTATATCGATAAGAATTATAAAAGTAATAAAATACTAAAAGAGTAGTAAACACTAGTTATCTTATACTGTTATACCCTTATACACTTATACTCACTGTTGTTATCGACAGTTAAATAAATGTTATATATATATATATATATATATATATATATATATATATATATTGAAGGGAAATAAATGTTATAAATGTTATATTTTGTTAACTATCTATTGCGATTGACATGTAAAATAATGTTATCTTTTTGTAAACTATCATTAGTGTAGTACAATGGTAGGTTTTTTTAATGTGAAAATCGGTAAGACACACTTTGGTATAACTTGTATTCGTTTTTAATGTACTAATTATTAATGTATGCCTCTTGAATCAGTTCGGTATCGAATTTTTATTTTTATCATTTGTGTCTTTAAACATGAGATAAAAAAAAGTACAAATGTTGAATATAAAAAGTGCATAATTCTTGCGGGATTATGCTCGTCCCGCGTCCCACGTGAGACAGTGTTAGCTCGGGACAAAGAAAAAAGTTTTAAATTCCATCCCGTTCCGCTTATAATTTGCGGGATGGGACGCGGTGTAACACCCCAAATTCTCAAAACTCAGAGAGCTACTAGTTATGATCTCACAATGCGTCCCGGTCTTGGTTCAACAACAACTTTACTTAGATTTTACAACAAGACACAAATGTAAATAAGTATTTTGAAAAAAAACTATTAAATTATATTTGAACAAATGTATTAAATATGACATCCTTACCATGCATATATAAATTAACGTATTGTATGGGGAAAAAAGGAAGACGCCCCCGTCCCCATCTAATGAGTACGTGGACCCGACTGACCATCGGCTCCGGATCTCTCAACTGTTTATACCTGCAAATAATCTAACAATATGGATAAACCGTTAGCTAACTATCCAAATATTATAAGAATAATAATAGAACAATCACACAGAGAATAATAGTTTAACACTCAAAAAGCTTGCACACAAGACCGGTTATTATCTTATGATTAGGTGATTCACTTCAATACAATTTAAGGTTGTGGCACGAGACGTAAAGACTCTCGCCTCCGTTTCTTATCCAGTTGGCGAGGTTTGGCATACCTCCCCATATACCATATGGAGTGATTTGGTATCCTCCCCGCAAACCATGTTTGGCCTAGTCCCGAAGATCCTCTCAGTCGCCCTCGGGCAACTGAGCAAAATGTCACCGCCCGTTACTCTTGGGCCAATTAAGGGTCGGTTATATTTAAAGTAATAAAGTACTGATAAACATATAATCAATCACCAATACTATCACCCATACCAACATCTAGAATTTAGCTAAGTAAGCCCAAATGACATACCTGAATCGAGTTATAATCCCGATATCTCAAACTCGATCCGCAAGCGTAAAATTTAACTGCCTAATATAAAAGGGATGTGGATCAATATCATATTCACTCTCTTCCTAACTTCTAAGTTAACAAGATCATCTAAGAGAAGAACCAACTAGCATTATTTGTGTAAGGAGATGATATTACCCTTGGCTCCAGAAATAACTTTAAAAAGAAAAAGAATTGTGGAGTTTCGATATTTCCAACTTCTAGACTTCTTATCGAACTAAAAATTAAGTTACACTTGCGCTAAACCAAAACGCTTCTACAAAAACCCAACAAGAAAAATCCGAGAAGGCCTAAAGCGTACTATGCCCGATTGCCCGGTCGGCTCAATCTAAAATCTTATACCCTTCGCACGTACATATCTAATAAAAGGTACAGAAAACGTTACTCGAGTAGTCTATGCTAATCCGTGAAACCCGTTACAACATGAGTTCATATATATCCGGAAGATTAAAAAGGTTTTTATTTAGAATCAGCCCACAATATAATATAAAGGTCCCACTATATTAACTTCCTTCCTGACTCATAATCCACGGAGAAAATTGGATAAAATGTACCCAATGACTAATTTTGTTTAGTAAATAACCTATACCTATAAACTTTTAAGTGAATAGCCTTATTAAACAAATAATGGTAGATTTACCCTTATTAATTATAATAAATTTTATCCTAATTTAGACGTTACTCTTATAACTTAAGTATTCTTGTAAATGAAACAAATTTTCTTGTAAATTTATAATTTATTCTTGTAAATGATACTTATTTTCTTGTAATTATATTTCTTGAATTTTCTTGTAACTTTATAATTCTTACAAGAAATACAAAAAATTAAAAAATTTTCGTATTTCTCCCTCCCACCCTAATACCAACTGGACAAGTTGGATTTCACGATTTATCTTCTTGTAAAATTTTATTGTACACGATTTATCTTCTTGTAAAATTTTCTTGTACAAGATTAATTACTAATTAATTAATTACTAATTGATTACGCTGATCAATTCTTGTAAATTTTAATTATCTTCTTGTAAAATTTTCTTGTACAAGATTAATTACTAATTAATTAATTACTAATTGATTACACTGATCAATTCTTGTAAATTTTTTTTAAAATTTTATTAAGAATTTTCTTGTACTCTTCATGATTTACATGAAAAGTACAAGCATGTAACATGCTAGTTTTATTAATTCATGTAAAAAATTTTATATTCTTTATGATTTATTTAATTAGGGATTGTAAGTCAATTAAAAGGTAATAAGTAATTAGGAATCTTTTAAATTCTTATAGAAGGGCAAATTAGTCTAAAAAATTTTAAAATGACATATTCTAACAAAATTATTAAGTTTCACAATTACTAAACAAAATTAGTGAAATAAAGCTACGTAGCAAATTCACTCTAATCCACTTACTAACCATCATGAAATGTCCCAATTACTAACACTTACCCAGCCCATCCCCTGAATGATTATACCAACACTGATTCTTACAATAACACAAATCTTGTTGAAAACGTCTAGGTCATACAGTTAGCAAGAATTCCCCTACTTTCCACAATTTGAACATACAAAACAAATTGACAGATAAGCTGCACAAACGATTACAAAATTGGAAAAATGGGAAAGCAGAAACGGTTACAAGAATCGGCAAATTTGGGGATGCAGAAGAGGGATTTCTAGAATCACCCACCCGCTTTGACAGATCTTCAATTCTCCGGAAACCTGTCTGCCGACGGAAGGAGCTGGTGGTAGACCTGGTGGCCTTCAACGACGTTTGCCCCTGGCTGTCCTCGGCGGTCGGCTTAATCCACCCTCATCGCTTGGCTACTGTGCTACCGCGTGAAGACCGGGATGGAAAGGGTCCACTCCGTCGGTTTTGTGAAGAGGGAGGAGGAGAGCTCCGTTGCTTCGTGCCGGAGAGGGCTATAGGTCTCCGGTTGGTAAAGAATCCGAAGGTGGCGTGGCTGCAATCATCCGCTCCATAAGGAGGGTGGATATATATATGGCTATTGAAATGAAGCGAGATCTGTGGCGTTCCCGTTAAGCAAGCTGAAGGAAGGGAAAAAACGGGAGGCCCAGTTGGCATGACTACGGCCTAGTTGCTCCTACTAGCCAGCCGGTGGGCTTAATGGGCCTAGAAGGCTCACAGCCCATCTCTTGAAATTTCAACAAGGAGAACAGATGTTTGATATGTATTTTATGTGTTAATTTCTCACATAAAATGATAAAGATTCGTTAAGTCATGATACTGCGTCTCGCGTAGAAGCTCAAGTCGGTCGAGTCCGGTTTGACTCGAAAAAATAACCGGAAATAAATTTGGCCAAATTAGGTTAATAGGCCTTTTTGAGAAAGTATAATAGTAATTAGGCTTTTTTATTTTTTTGTTAAGTAAATATACCCAAATCTATTTTTTGACAGTGAACCCTAACCTACCGCCTTCAGCCGCCTCTCGTTTTCCATTTCCTTGCGAACTCTACCTCAGATCTCTCATCACCGCCCCTTTGAATTCCATTCCCTTGCGAACTCTACCTCAGATCTCTCATCGCCATCATTATCACCGGCCACCCTACTCTCCTTCTCCCGTGCTCAATCCCAACCTCATCCACCACTACGTTTGGCGGATTTCGTACCAGGACGTCCACAGCAAACACCCGGCGATAATCAAAGGTATGTTTCCTTCGGTCATTCCCGTTGTTGATTTAGTGTGGATCGAATATCTATGAAATTTCGAAGGGGTTTTAATTGTGAAATATATTGTTTGGTGTGATTTGAGTGATAATTGTTGAGATACAGAACATATTGATACTAGATATTCTAGTGCTTTGGAGACTTTTAAAATTTAAGTTTGATTGCTTTTGTTGGTTTTAATGATTTGTTTTTACTGTTTTGTAATGTGTCTATAATTATTGAGTTTTCACTCAATTTTCAGGGTCATTATCTAGAAGCTTCACCGCACTAGTTCCATCTATACTCACTGGTGTTCAAATTTCTCTTGTTTTTTTGTTTCATTTTTTGGAAGCATGAAATTGCTTAAGATTGCACGTTTTTGGCTTTCAAGTTGTAATACCCCAAAAAAATAAAAAAATAAAAATAAAATAAAAAAAATTTAAACTCCGTTTAATACCGGATCAAACCGGATGCCGATCCGCAAACTTTTAGTCTTTTAAATAAAATAAAACGATGATAAATTCTATCATTTTATGTGACCTTGATTCACATAAAATGATAATTTATGTAACCGTAAATAATTCCGCACTTCTTAAAAACCGAAGAGCGGTTCAGAATGAATAACGATTTATTCATTTAGCTCATTTTTTTTAACCAGATGAGCAGACCCATCGGAGTAGGCCCACTAAGATTACCCAGCCGGCCCAACACTTACCTTAAACCTAATTCTAATTTTAACCTAATCTCCTTCCTAACCTAATCTAATGACATAAACCTAATTAACCTCACGTACCTTACCTCTTCTTCGTTCTTCTGCACAACCAGCACCAACAAGATCGGCTCTCGGCAACTGCAACTGAGGGAAGCGCCACCCATCTCACCGTCTTTCTGCGCAGCCCACACCGTCGAGTCGGAGAAGCGCCGGGAATCCAGAGGGCCACGCCGACGCCAGAACCTGCTGCACATCACACGCCGGACCCTGCTCGACCTGCTGCAGTGACGCCGAGACCTCCTATTCTGCACTCCAGGCGGTTGCACATCTCTAGTGGACACGAGATAGGGGCGGACTGCTGAGTCGTCCACCACCGGTCCGCCACAGGGAAGCCGGGACGCTGCTGGAGTCGCTGCAACAGGTGAGGGTGCTGGTGCCTTCCTTCTCCTTACCCTCTATCGTTACTCCTGTACGCCGTAACAGTCCGCCCTTGCAACAGCCGGTGAGACCTCATTCCTCTTCAGCAATCCACAACAGCAGTCTGACACAGCAGCCCTCTACAGCCAACAATTCCACCGGTGGCTCAGCCACTGCAGATGGCGTCTCCACAAGCCGTGATAGAAGGAGGCTGATCCTACAACTACTCGGAAGCCAACGCCGGGTCTTCCTCCTTGCCGACCTGTAGCGAGTAAGCAACCCTCTCTTCTGCATACAATATTGTTAGGATTTACGTTTGTTTTGTGTGCTGAATGAGAATGGTGTAGGTTAGAAAATGTTGAACAAAGGTATGTTAGGGGAGTAGTGTAGGCTGGAGTTAGAAAGACTGAAGAGGGGTTCAAACTTGAGACCTTCAGACCATGGTAAATAAGAGAGACTGCTGACAGTGAGACTCGAACCTAGGACCTTATTCTTCTTAAGAAAATTTCAGTTTTGTGAGCTGAAACTGCTAACTTTGAACCCGTTTTTGGATAGCTTAGATCGAACATCCACCGTTGAATTTTTGATATACTGGAGATAGAAATATGTAGTTTACTGTGTCAAAATTTGTGAGAAAGTTAACGGTCGGATTAGAACTTATAAGGACTCGAAGTAGGACACATGGGCTGTTTTTACAACAGAGGAAAATTGGCTAAGTATGGAAATTTGTAGCTTTCATTCCAACTTTGGAGATTTATGGGAGAGTGATGATTAAGTAGTTTTGAGAGATCTTTACCCCTATGTTTAGTATGCATATCATAAAGGATCTAAGATTTTATTTTGGAAACTTTTATAACCTTATCCAAGCGGCGTTTTTGAACCAAAATCAGGCTTTAACGACTATGGTATAAATTAAGAATGTTCGATAACTCTTATAAAACCTTACTAAATCCTTACCAAACTTTTCAATGAAAACTAGATTATGGACATAGGTTCTAAAAGAAAATATTAGAACTAAATGATAGACTTTGAGAATTTTCGGCACTAAGGGTAAAATGGTCTTTTACCGTAAGAGAGTTTTTCCGTAATTTCTTCGCAGGAGGTTGGACATCTGGATGTGATTTTGATCCACATGCCTTATTTGACAGGCGTTTGAGTTACCACGGGTTCGGACCGAGTTGAGATTTGAGAAAGCGATTTTTGATCAAGGTAAGTCCTTGCGACTTACTTAGCCAGTTTCTGGATATTAGTTGAGTGATAGTGGTTGTGTGTGCTATGTGAGTGTTTTAATAATAATAACTTGCTAGGACGACCGTTATTATTACGTTTAAGGCCCAAGTGTATGTATAACGGGCCGTGACATCACTGCCCAGCTCTGACAGGAGACTGGGAGGTTCTCTATACCCAGACCAAGCAGGTAGAAGGTGAGATGCATCGGATCCATTCCTGATGGTTACACGGGGCGGAGGCGAGGTTTGGGAATCCCTCGTGTCACAAACTAAGTAGCATTAGCGTGAACGAGTAACTTAATTTAAGATAATAAATTGACTTGTTTGAAAGCATGATGGGTGTTTATATTTTTATGTATGTGTGTGCTACTATTATTCTTCTAATATTTAGATAACAAGCTAATGGTTCCTCTTGTTGTGTTTTTAGATTTACCGCAGGTTAGACCAGCAGCTGAGTGATCCGAAAGTAGTGGTCAGCCGGGTCTCCGTACTCCTTAGAGTGGGGGTTGGGGTTGTGTTTGTCTTTCTTCCTTTCGTTAAGACAGCTGTTCGTCTTTCCCTTGTTTAAGTACTTTAGGCTGCTAGACCGTGTTGCATTCATTACCTTTAAATACTATTTTATGAATTTCGGTTTTTTCTTATTTGTGTCTTGTTGCAAGATCCTAGTAATATTGTTGTCAAACTGAGGTCGGGACCCATTGTGAGGTCCTAACCAGTAATGTCCCGAGTTCTGAGAATTCGGGGTGTTACACAAGTACTGTATTTTTTTTTAAAGAGATGATTTTTATGTATTGTTTTCCTTGCTCATGCGAAGGACTGCATGTGTGGATAAGTAGTAGGTAGTGAACTTGAATCTCATATTAGTTGTTAGAGTTGCAAATGGCTGTGAAGTCAAAACTACACTAGTGACTTCTCTTTGAATTTAATATGGTTTCATTGAATGGAATCACTAGTGGCATCCACATGTAGCCATGAGTTTGAACATAACCATCCTTTTTGAGCAACTCATCTGCTTCCTCAGGCCCTCGACTTCCAGGTTTGTATGGGATGGGATTTATCTTCCCTTCGTCGATTTTGTGCAGAAGAGGCGTCACAATCTCCCAAGAAGCCTACACAAATAATCAAGTAGAAAGATTTGCAACTTAGAAATTTCATTTGAGACCCGGATATGAGTGTGTTTTACATATAGTGTTTGCATGTGTACCCTCAATCCATCTCAAGGCTTTACGCTTCATCTTTACACCTTTCTGGTAGCATACTCCAAATTAGTGACATCTAGAATGCAGATTGTATTAGTTTAGCAGCCAACTCTCAACTACGGGACCATAAAAAATATTGGTAAAAAAATATGGTATGTAAAATTTCTGGTAAGAGTTTCTGGTATGAATTTCATACCAGAAACTCATACCACAAAATTTTAAAAAATAATTAAGGATACAAAAAAAAAATTTGGTATCTAATTCTGGTATGTAAAATTTTTGATATGTAATTCTGGTATGTAATTCTTCCATTAGTTATTATGGTATCTAATTTCTGGTATCTAATTTGTGGTATCTAATTTCTGGTATTTAATTTATGGTATTTAATTTCTGGTATCTAATTTTCCTATGACAATTTCTGGTATGAAATTTTATGGTATGAAATTTTTGGTATGAAATTTCTGGTATAAGAAATTCTGGTATGAGAATTCCGGTATGAGAAATTCCGGTATGATAAATTCAGTCCAAAAAATAAAAAAGGAAAATAATAAAAAAAATATTAAAAAAGGCAAAAAAAAATAATAAAAGAAAACAAATTCAGTAATTAAAAATTAAAACTTATACGTATATAACAATAACAAACATCATTTATTCCTTTCTTTCTAAATAGAAAGGTTAATAATTTTTACCTACTATTAAATGAAAGTGGTAAAAAATTTGGGGTACACTTTCTTAAACAAAAACTCAAAATGGCCTAATATGTCAAATTATCCCAATAAATTTTTAAATATTACACGCGGGACGACCTCAATCCCGTCTCGTCCCATGCCCGGCTCTACATTTCATGACTATCAAAATTATTTTGTTAGAGTATAAGCTCAGTTTATTGGGCCGTCTATTCAATTTATTTCTTATTAATTAGTTTACCATTTTGTCTATTTATATTTGGTTATATAAACAATATTTGATCAATGAAATAAAAGGCTTCACTTTACAATTCTACTAGAAAATCATTCCCGTCTTACGCACGAGATTAAAACATCTCTTTGTTTGTTTTTCTTATTATTTTAATGTTTTATGAGAAGATTAAGGTACTAGGGTAACTTATTTTTCTAGAATACAAACAAGGCCCCTAGTATTTAATTTTTTCAGAAAAAAATAAATTAAGCTATTTATTAGATTGTTATTATCTAAATGGAAGTTATCTTTTATGGTAAAATATATTTATAAAACACAAAATTAGAACAAAAATATATTAAGCTATTTATTAGGTAGTTATTATCTAAATGGAAGTTATCTTTTATGGTAAAATATATTTATAAAGCACAAAATTAGCACAAAAATAGAAGCCGGTTAAAGATGGTAACCGACAAAAGATTTCATTTGTAAATATCCCAAAATTCTCACTTTTTAATTGGAACCAAAATATAAAAAAAAAACGTTCTGGATGACGGACGCTTCTCTCGCCATAGCAAGAGTGTTCAGAGTGTTCGAGTTCTCAGCGATGAAAGCTTCTCTCAACAATCTCATTCAATCGTCTATCAATCGTTCGTCTTCCAAAAGTAATAGGTATCAATTGCTTTCAAGGATATTCCCAATATCAAATATCTCCATTTTCGCCATTCAAGCCATTCTTCATCCTCAACATTCAATTAAGAACCCTAATCGAGTATTCAACGGTAGATCGAGTGTTTAAAAGAGCGTGCTCGATATGCTCCCAATGATGACGTACACACTTACGTCATCGTCTTCAACCCCGCGCTTCAAGGCTGTAATTTGCGCAATCTGCAAGATCCAGTTGAGAATGATGAAGTTCAATCGAGTATTCAACAGTCGTTTTCAACAGGTATACGTTAAAGACTAATTATGTACATATGCTGCTGATTATGTACATATGTTATTGCGAAAATATTACTAATTAACTGTATATGTAACAAATATGTAGTTTGTGTACATTTGGATAAAGCTTTGATGATACATAGACATATTTTGTGTGTACATATAACATGATGTCATTAGAATATGTACAGTTTTGTGTTTGCATGTACATATATTTACAGTCTCTGATGATTATGTACATATTTTGCTGCGAAAATGTTACTGACTAACTGTATATGTACATATGTTTGCAGTCTTTGCGATTATGTACATAAGTTGCTGCGGAAATCTTACCAAGGGCTTTTTTATAAGTGGTAAAAATTGAAGGGGTACACAAACTTAATGGAAATAGAAAAGGGCCTATTTGACCAAATTCTTTCAAGGGCTTTTTTTGTGGGAATGAGAGTCGGTGGTCTCTGGTGCATCTAGTCGCGCTTATTATATATGAAAGAAAGGCCTAAGTAGTACACAAGCGGGGGATATCCCGACCCCTTACATCACAATGTAAAATATTCACTACACCCTCAGAAGGGTCACACAATACATTAATCCCAAGAGGGAAACCAAAGGCTAGAGTAGCTAAGAAGTCTGCGACATTATTCGCCTCACGGAAGGCATGGCGGAACTAGATAATCAAGTCCCTTATAATATAGTCTTGGCACATACTGACCAAACTGGCTAGAGGGTGACACCTTGGTACATTTCTACTAAGAAAAGTGATAGCAAGTTGTGGGTCTGATTCCCAAATCACAGAACGATCCCCACTTTCCCAAGCAATCTCCATCCGTAATATATGCCCCATAATTCCGCCATCAGAACGGTGCATATACGCAGATTTGCAACAGACCCAAGATGCCAATTCCCCGCATTATTCCTAAACACTCCCGCCACCACAACTCTTCCATCGCTCCTGACAGATCCATCCATGGTGATCTTCAACGTATTTTCCGGAGGAGGGTCCCATCTCACTTGAGTGATTGAACGAATGGTAATCACTTCGGTGCTGGTAATCCTTTTCCACGCTTTGTTGAACTTCATGGCCTTCTCGATAATAAAGGTGTGTCCTTTTGGCCTAGTACTCTTACTCTCAAAGACTCTTTCGTTTCTCCACCTCCATAGCCACCATAGCCCAACTACAAACACCACATTCTAGTCGCAATAATTATTGTATTTGCTATTCGAAAGGATATTACCTCTTAACCAAGTCGTAAATGGTAACTTGAAGAAGTTGGCTCCATAATGTCTAGCGTTCAGCTTGGACCACACTCCTCTGTTGTTGGGCAGTCTTGGAACAGATGCTCGAAGGTTTCCGGTTGTCTCTGACAGTCCGAGCAATCTTCCGTCATGTTGATGTGTCTACGCATGCGTTCAACATTTGACAGAATACCATCCTGTATCAGTTTTTATATGAAGAATCTAACTCTCTCTTGGATGCCCATTTTCCAAACTCTCTTAAATATCTCCCTATCCATGCAACAAATGGAGCTATCTTCCCTGAGCATGTAATAGGCAGTCGAAAAAGTGTAATCCCATCATTTCTCCGCCGCCAAAAAAAGCTCGTCTATTGCTTCAAGATCAGTCTCCTCATTGTGTATACCCTGTCTGCTTCTCAAGCCCACAACAACAAGCTTAAGCATGGTAGAATTAGGGAGGACGTCTCCAAGAGTATCCCATTTCCATCCACTGTCTGCACTCCAGAATTCAGAAACCCGCATGTTGCGAAGGTTGCTATCAACTACAACAGTTGTGTGTTCCATGAGAGGTGTCTCCAGAAGCCATCGATCCTCCCAAAAATCTGTATCATTTCCATTGCCAACTATCCATTGATGTCTTGGGCCAATCACCTCTTTATTACCTTTCTGTATACATTTCCACACAAACGAAGGTGTTGAATGACTTAGACCCGATTCCTTGATATACTTGCCCTTGAGGGTTCTCGTCCATATGCTCGAGTCATCTTTGAGGAACCTCCACCCAACTTTGCCTATCAAAGCCATGTTAAGGTCTTTCATGGCTTTAATGCCTAATCCCCCCGTTTTCTTTGGATTGACATATAGTTTTCCAAGCAACTGTATGCATTCTTCATTTCCCGTCATTATGTCCCCAAATGAAATTTCTGCTCATCTTATCAATTTCTCTGCAGACACTCTTCGGTAGGATCATATACGACAACTAGTAGATCGGTATGGAAGAGATCACCGACTTTGTTAAATCACTCTTCCGGCAAAACTTAGATTTCTTCCCCTCCACCCATTAAATTTGTTGCTAATCTTATCAAGAGGCAAGAAAATGTCAATTTAGACACTCTACCTTGAAGAAGTGGCATTCCAAGATAATTCCTCAATTTCTTCGTCACTTCGAATCCACTCATGTTCTGTCTGTACGTCGTCTGAAGTTCACGATTAACATTTGGGGACACAAATATCTTGAATTTCGGAACACTCACCTTCTGACCCGACGCCTTGCAAAAGATATTTAAGCAATTAAGCACCACTTTCATTTGATCCTGACTAGCTTCCGCGAAAAGAGTCAAGTCATGTGCAAAGAAAGAATGTGACATTTTGGGTCCTTCCCGAGAAAGACGTATCGGTTTCCATCTTCCCTGGTGGACCTCTTCTAAGATCAGATGACTTAGTCTTTCCACACAAAGAACAAACAAATAGGGCGATAACGGATCTCCTTGTCTGAGACCTCTCTCCGGGAGGAACTCCTCAGTAAGTTCCCTATTCCAATTCACTTGCATACTAGTAGTGGAGATGCATTCCCTTAACATGTCACACCACTCCTTAGGGAAGCCCGCAACTCTTACAGACTCCTCAATAAAGTCCCACTGAATCCTATCATAAGTTTTCTCAAGGTCCAGCTTAAGAATCATCCACTTTCTCCCTGTCATCTTTTTCCTGATGGAGTGAATAATCTCTTGCATGAGGACAATGGTGTCTTCTATGTACCTATCCGGTATGAAACTACCTTGGGCGGGTCCAACCAGGGAGTCAATGCATCCTTTCATAAGTTGAACCATAACCTATGCCATAATTTTGTAAATGACACTACATAAGGCGATAGGACTGAACTGTCTCTTAGTCTTTGGAGTGCCTACTTTAGCAATGAGGAAAATGATGGTCTTGTTAATCCCGTCGGGAAGCTTTTTGTTTTCGAAGAACTTGTTGACCTCTGTAACCATCGAGTTGCCAATAATATTCCAACAGTTCTGAAAGAAGACTGGTTGAAATCCGTCAATCTTTGGTGCTTTGAAGGCCCCCGTACTCTTTGTGGCCTTCCAAACTTCCTCAACATTGATACTCTTAAGCAATTTTGCAAAAACATTATCAAGAATCACTGGGAAACCATTGGGGCCAAGAGAGCTACATGACATAGCAGACCCATCGTCCAAATTGATGTAGAGGCCTTTGAAAAAGCTAACAGTGAGCTTTTCTAGCTCCATGCTATCTTCTTCCCAACTCCCATCCGGCTTTCGGAGCCCATCCACTCTAAAAAAGTATAACTTAATTGGTTGTCGGACAACGTAATGTCTTCAAAAGAAAATGATAAGGTAGAAACCACCAAGTTGATCGATAATTTTGTTTTCAATAGATTGCCCATCAATTCAATCATACGATTGTTATCCTTACAAACCTTGAGAGAAAAATCAATATTTGGTACAACATTGAAATTTTAGAGGGTATATACTTGCTTCTTTTAACTTAATAATAAAACAATAGATAATTTTGTTCACAATAGGATTGCCCATCAATTCAATATTTGGGGTGACGATTAATTAGTATTTATTCTTTCAGTTATTAATTAGTCATCATTTATTTAAAATATAGTTTAAATAATAGCATAAGTTACATTATAAACATTCACGTATGTATCATCAAATATGATATAACATTCCGTTTCATAACTCATATAAAATAAAATAAATAATGTGTCAAAAATTCTTCATTCCAACGTCATACCAAACACTAAGTATCAGAAATGACTTATGTCAAGAATCGGAATTAGAATGATTTTATGGAATGACTCATTCCAATTCTAGAGAACGAGTTCATTCCATAAATTAGAGGTGGGTATCATTCATTACAACATAAACTCATTTGAAATTTAATACTACATTTATATATTTTCATTATATATACATATATACTTGCTTATTTAGTTTCACAAATAATTTTTATAAATATTTTTTTATTGTCCATCAATTAATTTGAATTATATTATTATTTTGTAGAAAAACATAATTTGACAAAATAAGTTTTTGTAACTATAATACGAATATTTCATTCAAGATGTAATGTGTAATGTAACTGGAAAAATGCTAAAACAATATTTATGGGGTGACGATTAATTAGTATTTATTCTTAAAACAATTTGATTTACTAGGCTTTTTCTAGTTTTGTGTGTAATAAATGTACCCCTTGAGAGAAGAGTGTGTAGAGTTTGAGAATAAATACAAAAGGTTGGGGTATATTTACTTAATTGAAACATTAAAAGGCCTAGTTACTACTATAGTTTTTCAAAAAGGTCTTACCAAAATTGCCCTTTATTATTTCAGTTATTAATTAGTCATCATTTTCTTAAAATATAGTTTAAAAAATAGAACAAGTTACATTATAAATATTTACGTATATATCATCAAATATGATATGACTTTCCGTTCATAACTCATATAAAATAAAATAAATAATGTGTAAAAAATTCTTCATTCCAACATCATACCAAACACTAAGTATCAGAAATGACTTATTTCAATTCTTTATTCTATTCCGATTCCTGATTTCAACTCCATTCCTACAGTCATACCAAACGACTCTTAGTACTTTTTATGTAGCTTGATAGAAGGTCCGAAATCATTTAGTGTTTTTAGGTAATTTTAGGCAGTTTTAGAGAATATTTGAAATTATTGTATTGGCTTAAAACATTTAGCACTCTAAAATTCTAATTCACATGTCTTTGTAAGAGATTACACATTGTAGTTGGACAAAAAGTCTTAAATTATTTAGTAGTTTTAGGTAGGTTTATGCAATTTAAGGAAGGTAAAAAATTATTTTATGAACTTAAATCATTTAATGCACTGAAATTTTATTTTACATATCTTCTGAAGGCACAATCGATGAATTGAATATTTTGTTTTTGAAAGTGATGGATTAAATTATTTAGTGTTTTAAAATCCTCTTTATATATGGTTGGGATCATTTAGTATTCTAAAACCCTATTTTATTAGTATATAGATTTAAAAAACACTCTTATAAAATTTGTCATAAAACTTAAATAAATTAATATAACAATATTAAAAATAACTATATTTATTAAGTTATATACTTATTTTATATGTAAATAAGTTTTAAAACCTAAGATCAAATTTTACTACATAAATATAATTGTATATTTATATTGAATGAGAGCATTTATTGTTCTAAAACCTTATTTTACAGGTAGATAGAGATATATCCTATCAGAGCATCTTCTTACAAACATAAGCTTCTACAACATAATAAAAACGCTAAACATAACATTTATCATCGTCGCGGTATTAGAGAGAAGACTTTGACTAGTGTTAGAAACAACTTATTAGCCAAAGTAACATAGAAGACTTTCACAGGTATCATAAACGATTTTGGCCGGTATCAGAGAAGACTTTGGCAGGTATCATTACTTTCATAGTTATTGGGACACCGGGACAAGCTAACTACGTCTCCCCTAGTCCCTTAACATATCAGAATCGTAAAAGAAATTGATTTTGAAATTGATCATACTCATTTGAACACACCATCTTATATGTGTTGAATACCTACCGCTCCCTTTCAACTCGCTATATTACTTCAGATATTATCTCAGTACTTTGGATCCTTGATTCCGGAGCATCTTTTCGCATTACAAGGATCATATTGCTCTCCTCATTCAATCCAGCCACCGAATGCCAGATCAATCTTTCAAATGGTGTTTTGGTTTCAATTGGACACACAAACACTCTTCAGCTAAATACCTCCATTCGTCTGCCTCGAGTATTATTTGATCAACGGTAATTGCACAAAATCCATTGGTGAATCTCAATAAGGCATACTCTCTTGCGATTCAAGAAGAATAGGTGAAACTCAACTCTAAATATAATATATCTACTGATTTTTTTTTCTCTGATACCATATAGAATAAAATAGAGATTCAAATGTGTATTATTTACTCGTAGAGAGAGAGAGTTTGACTCACATGTAAACAACTCTTATAGTGTTCAATGAGAACACACATTAACCATAGGATTGTTTTGATCTAATGGTCTTAATTAGACCAAATTTTAGGGAATATTTTACTCCACTCTCCAATTAAAGAGGGTGCATTACACTCTCCATAGTAATTATAGCCAAATATGACCATTAGAGATTCTCTCTCTAATTGTTATTATCCAAATCTTCATATTTACATCCAACTCTAGTTTTCAACGTGAATTCATATTGCCCATTTTTTCATTTCTCAATTCATCATTCACCATAGTTGATATCAACAACATTTCTAAATCAATTCAGTTATCATCTCCATTCTTCTAGTTAATATTGTACAAAAGTATTCGTCTATGTTCATGAAAAATATTTGTCAGTATACTATTAAGAATTCATTCATGATACCGATATTGTTCGTTCATGTCCAACAAATTTTAGTCGATTATTGATAACTGAAATTAATATTCAGTGGTACATAAACTATTTATTTATATAGTGAAAAAAATTCGCTCATAATCTGAAGAGACCAATGTTTCAATCTTCGGACAATTCGCGAACATATACGCATACGAAGATATTCGTCCATGTTACTTAAAATATTCGTTAGTGTTACTAAATATATTCGTACATATGATATAATATATTCGTTGCAAAATTTAGTTGTTCAATTGTTTCCAATAACTTGTCGCACATACACGGACAAACCACCACAAATCGCCGGATAAAAGACATATAACCACCGAATATTTACAACATTTAGTGTCGAATAAAAACTAAAGTACAATAATTTCATGTATATGACAATGGAATAACAAATTTTGTTCATCAGATCAAAGAAGGTTTCAAGCACCACAAAAACATATTGAATCTTAATCTAAGCAAAATCAATGCCCTTCTCATTTTGTTAAATACATTAACATACATTAACGAATAAAAACTCAATAAACAGTGAATACAAATCCAATAACATATGCTTCTCTTGTACTATTGAGGATGGGGACAACCATGGATTCCGGTTGGTCTACAATGATGACAAATTTGGAGTCGTATAACAAGATTGTTGATGGTAATGATGTAATATCGACATGAGACTACGAGGATGAAGGAAAACGAGGCTTTTGAGGGAGAGCCATGACGAATATTGATGGTGAGCGAGACGAAATTGATGGTGAGCGAGACGAAATTGGTCTCATATACGGTTGAGTCGCGATGCACGAGACTGAAGGAATGTTGGAAGGTCACCTGAAGCATTCAAGGGAGAGCCACGACGAGTTCAAGTCCGGATCTGCGATGAAAACCGGCCGGCCAAATTGGTTTGGAGACGACGGTGGTGCCTTCATTGGACGAACGACAACAACCCTAATCATCGTTGAATCGCCCTTGCTCTCCATTGGAGTCATTTCGCAAATAATCGGTTATTGAGAGATGATGGAAGATTTGAATGAGAGATTATAGGGTCATATAAGGTAACAAATCTTTTTATATACAATAATGTAGCAAATTGGGTGAAAATTGATTTTCACGCGCAGCCAATTCCCCACTCTCATTCTAATTTGTTTTATTTTTATTTTTTTCCTCTATTTATTATGGTTAATCTTGACCATCTATTATTCTAATCTTACGGATTATATTTGTTCTCATTGTACACTATAGGGGTTGGTTACATGGGAGTCTGATTCTATATATATATATATATATATATATATATATATATATATATATATATATATATATATATATATATATATTATATGAGAACAGTCCTTATCGTGTAATCATGAGAACATGCCTTATTGTTTAATATATTATTCGTAGTTATTATTAGTTTTGTTACGAAGGTGTCATATCATTTAATGTATTATTCGTAGTTATTGTTGGTTGAATGGATTATTTGTAGTTATTATTAATTATGATATCTACCCTAAATCTCGACCCTTATTACTCACAATCCGACAGTTTAAGATTATTCTCATGATACACAATAAAGAGTGTTCTCATGAAAACCGCACCCTATATATATATAAAAGAAAGAAATATTAAACATAAAGGAAGAATATAAATAGCTATAATATGGGAGAAATTAAAGTATATCTCATCCTAATATGCATGAAGATATTATGCTTTCAATAAACTTTCTCTATTGAACGAGTTCATGTGTATCGATATCTTGATAGTATTTTGATGAAAATATGTTGAAGATGGATGATTATTTTGATAAGTCGGATAAAATGATTTACGGTTATGCGTATATGAATGGGCCTCCTACATCTACATTGGGATGGACCAATAAAGTGTACAAGTTAGAAAACAAAAGGATGAATTCAATTAAAGATATGATTAAAGGTTAATAATAGGTGAAAGTGGCGAAGCTAGTGATGGTCACCCTCATTTGCCCACTAATTGCTTTGCCTTTCACACTTTGCTCACTCGCCCATATCTATACACATTACGATATTAAAGAATTGCCTCAAATCACATTAATTACATTATATGGATACATAAAGGCTTGTATGCACACAATATCCTCGATTTATGATCATAATATCTCGTAACGGTTAAAAGTAGAGATCGATATGGTGATACTCCTTTTTAAAAAAATTAGTATTTCAAACAGTCGTAATGGCCTTGTCTATACCTACCGTCCCTCTTCGTGGAATCCTCGATATACGTGAAAAATATATGTCACGACTCACGAGAGATTAATGGAGATGAAGACGGATTATTGATTTTCACCTGATATTGTCACACCCCTAGAATCTCGATGAGAAAATCAATAGAAAAGAATTAATTGACAATGTTCAGTTATAACATAGTTTCACGAGAAACCCAGACAAACAGTATCTACAGGGAAAATTGACCAGAAATCGAGATGATACGTTTTCCTCCGAATCCGTCTCATTGACATCGTACTATTCATCACGGATACTTTCTTTTCATTGGTTACATGTTATCATGGGTGCTTATTCTAATAATGTAGAGTAATTTCAATATTAAAATGAAAGAAAATGCAAATTTGAATATCATGTGTTGACAATTGTAAGGCACGAGGGAAATTAAGTATGTTCCGTGATTAGGGTTTGCAAGGGGGCAATTGATGGGTCAAAGGGTTAAAATGCTTAGCTCACAAAGAATTACTATAGTCAAACATTGAACGTCAAAAAGTAAGAAACAATTGGACATCATCATTCTTACCTTATTGTTGTTGTCAATGCATGGTTGGGTTGCACTTGCACGCATGTGTGACACAATCTAATCATCTCGCCCTTTAAATTATTTTTTACCTTTATAATTAATTTATAGACCACCCATAACTTTCATCTATTTCCAAAAAATCACCACCACCCTTTTTTCTCCCATCCTTAAACAATTTGCACTTAACAACCCATTTTTTTTTCGTATGTTAAATCCACAATTGAGAATAATCAAAAGTAAATTATTGTTATAATGTTTCATAAATATGTCTTTAGTTCGCACGACTCATGACATATTACTTAAAATATTCAATATATAAATATACCCGTACAAGGTGCGGGTTATGCACTTATTGAAGTAAAAAAACAAGAAATAAAAGAAAAGAATTGAATTTGTGTTAAGGTTTTTTCTTTATGAAAGTCAAAACAAAACAAATTAAGTGTCAATAGACGAATGACAAGCACAAAACCTAACCCGATAAGCATTAACAAATGGTTTATCAAAAGCAACTCAAAGAACCGAGAGAAAGAACATATCAAAAATCAAAAGACAAATGGTAAATATATGTAAGAATTAGAAACACAAGACTCGGTAAAATAGAGTTTATGCTTCGGCTGTCGAGGTGAGAACCCTAAAACTTTAAACGCGATCCTCTAATGAATCTTGCATTTACTAAATAAACTTTGTTTTATTTTCCTTATATTAATGGGATTTTAAAAATGACTTAGTAAATCAAGCAAATGGGTAGTTGTTTGCAAGTAATTTAGTTTTAAGGGTAGCTCCATACATTATAGTGGATAGTTTATTGCAAACGTGTGAGAATTGTGGCTAATTTTGTGCAGATTACTCTATAATTTAAGCAT
The DNA here is from genome assembly GCA_033239125.1 of Fagopyrum homotropicum. Classification (NCBI taxonomy): domain Eukaryota; kingdom Viridiplantae; phylum Streptophyta; class Magnoliopsida; order Caryophyllales; family Polygonaceae; genus Fagopyrum; species Fagopyrum homotropicum. The sequence goes on from BSWB01000004.1 coordinate 145,004,714, forward strand.
TCGATTGTTCTAAGCATTTTTTGATCCCCCTCACATTAAGAAAAATACATCTTGTTGTTCTTCAAATAGAAGGGATAAGAGAAAGTCCAATTATGATACGAAAGTGATAGTCTTGTTCATGATAAAAGCGCAAATAGAAAATGGATCGATTGATGGTAAAAGGTTATAACAAAATAGCGGATTCTTGATTGTTTTGAATCAAGTATCAAACTTCGAGTTTTTGAATGGGGTAAGGTTATTGGTTGCGTCAACTAGGGTTTGGGGTTTTGGGTTCGGCTTCTTCAAATTGCAAGTACAGAAACAAATGATACCAAAAACTGAATTGCACGAGGAAAAGATAAGGAAACTCAACTGGGTTTAATCTAAAGCGATTGACTCAAATATCAAAGTCGACTACAATTGAAGAGAGGAGATGGGTGGCGGTTTTGAGTAGGCTCGGGCTCTTGGTTAAACAAAAACAATGTTGAATATATTATTGTTTTCTGATAATTGATCGATATTGACAATTAATACACAATATCAAATCAATTTCAAAGTGAGATTTACAATTAGTATAAATATCTGGTACATTAATACATTATAGGGCTCTAAAGAGGTGTAACTACCTCTAATTGGATATGGTAAAAGTACTTAAAGATAGAACTTGAATAAAATAATGAAAGGATAAGCAATAAAGTAACTAAATTACCGGAGTAAAACAATGTAACTCCAAAACAACTAACTACGTAAGGATAATGTTCAAAATTCATTCATATCTTCAAATAGGCATGCATATGTCATGAGTTTGGGCTCGGACTTCCTTTGTCTAGTATAGAGTAGGAGTGAATACGTAGAATGATGTCTAGGTTTAGGCTTCTTAATGTTTTATGGATCAGTTTAATGAATGGATCATCCGGATCGTAATTAAATAACAAAAAAGATATTATTAAGGGTCGGTTTGTTTTAAACTCCGAAAATGGATTGGAAACGGATCTAGTCCATACATATATCCTTATTCATGAATTTTTTTGGAATCATTCCTTATAGTTTGAACTAATTGGAGTACAATTTGATTACTTTTAATACCCTATAAGGAAACAAATACGTACATTTTACATGAGACCATAAGCAATGATTCCAGAAAAATCATGAACAAGGTGTATATATGAACTAGATTTATTTCCATTTCGTTTCCGTTTCTGGAGTTTTAAACAAACGGACCCTAAATCTAAATTCGAGAATTACATGTCTTAGCTCTATAGCTTAATTTGTTTTCAAACTTTGTAGTTCATGTAATATCGATTGAATTGCATAGAGATTACATTTGTATCTAGTCTCTGGCACGTATACTGCTATAACATATGGGATCCAACAATGGTGTAGAAGAAAGCAACGAGAGGAGAAAGACAAATGATTTGTTGGGCTATATAGTTATCATTGCTTGATGGTAAGTGCATGGTGGGGATAGAGAGAGAGAGAGACGAAAGTATCTTTTGCATGGTCTCCGAGGAATGGGTCCTGTTGTGATGATCATCCTTTCAAATGGTCCAAATTCTATAACCTACACTTCTTCTTCTTCTTCCTGATTCTTATGATTACATAACCATTTGCAGAATTTCTTTACTCCTTTGATTTTACGTGTTTAGACTCATCTTTAATGGCGGAATCTTCTATCTGTTAACTCCCCACTGTCTCATCCCATGCACACCTTCCTTTTCTTCTTTGTCTCCAGTCGGGGCATGCACTTCTCCATCATTGCTCTACACTAAATGATTTGACTTCTATTATTAGATTCAAAAGGAAAGGTATACACTCATATCAAAGATCAACAATAAACTATACAACGAGTATATCAAAGTCCAAAAAAAATCTAGGTCATCTTTAACATATTTTTATATGAGTAAGTTCAAGAAGCTCTGCTCGGGTTTGTTCATTTGATTGAAGATAGATGTTTCTAAATATTTTTTTTTGTAACTCGATTAAAATTTAGGTTTGACTCATTCCGTGTAAACCAAAACACATTGTAATACGATAATAGCCATGTAATACGAGTTTATCGATGTTGTTTTGCAATTCGTAAATCTATATATTACGATATTAGGCATGTGATACGAGTAAAATTATTCGAATTCCGCTTATGTTTATGTAAATAAGTGGACGAGTATGAACACGTTTATAAGATCCACGAAAAATTTAGATTTGACTCGGATCTATACATTTTGAACATAATATATTGAAGTCCATAACAATCCAATCGATCTTTAATAGACTTGCTATATGAGTCAAGTTAGTTTCCTTCACTTATGTAAGCACAAGGCTCGCAGCCGGTTGTGATCATATTTTTTAATAATTAAAAACACATTCATGAAATAATAAAAGTATTAAAATTATGTTTTATAATCCAACGGGTCTAATACGTGGAGTAATGGGGATGCACATAAAGTGGACGTTATCCACAAGCATTCGGGATTCCATCCTAAAACAATTGACAATAGGTGAGGTTAGGTTCGGGTATTATTATATTGTGGGATGCACGTAAAGTGAAACTTACCCACAAGTATTTGGGGTTCCATCCTAAAAGGAATTGACAATAGGAGAAATAATCCACGTATATTAACAAAAAGGGATTTAGTGAAAGAAGGGAAGGTGAAAAACTAAGATATATCCAGAATTCTCTTTATATGTACAGTAACTCTGTCTCTCAAAATGTAGAAAAGTGAAGGTGTTGGCCATGTGACTTCAGAAGACACTATAAAGAGCAAATAATAATCATATATACTTAATTCACTTCTAATATCTTACCACTCATAATGTTGTTTTGCTGATTTCTTGATAGAACATTTAATTGTCGATGCTCGACCTCTCGGTACGCAAAAAAAAAATAAAAAAATTGATGAATGATGTTAGGTACATACTTGTGTAGAGGGAATAGTGCAGTAGTCACAGTGCAGTAGGCGCACTATATGTGTATAATAGTGGTCTGACCAAAAGAATAATTCTACAATAATGATTATGAAAAAATGTACAGTAATAACTACATAGAAAAAAGCTTCTTTTTTCCGTATTAATTGGACTTTTGGAATAGGTGCATTTATGAAGCTTTTAGAATGGGGGCAGTCGCACACAAAAAGAACAAACTCTGGGCCGTCGACCATATGCGCAACAATATTGGATTAGACTGATGACAAAAAAAAACATACGTCCTATCCCGTCAAACCCAATTTGACCGATCGGGTTAAATGCTAACCCAAAGACCGTCAAAATGGGACAACATTTGTATCTTTTCATAATACAAATATAACATTGTGGGTGAATACTGTTATCATGTATCCTCAATCCTCGCCTTCCTTTTAGACTTTTTTAAATCTGGGTAGTCCGTCTGGTCCGGCCCACCCGCCCCGAAAAACAGGTGGGTATGAGCAGAGAAATGGGTCCGTCCGGGCCAAAAGTCCGGCCCGTCCAACCTGCCGACTAGATTCGGACACTATTTTAGGTCCGGCCGGGCCAAAAAGCCCGGCCCGCTGACTTGACTTAAAAAAAAATAAAAATAACAATATACCTATTATATTGTATTTATCATAAATATTAAATATAAATATAAAATATTAGTGCAATTATAATATATTTTATATATTTTACATAAATATCTTAAATATAGTATATATTTGTTTAAAAAACATATTAAAAACATTTTTTTAAAAAATTCAAAAAAACCGGGTGCCCGCCGGTCCGCCCGCCTGCCGGGCCGGGTACGGAAACCATTTTAGGTCCGGTAGACGGCCCGAGCCCGGATATGAACAGGTCTACTTCCGTTGTGTGTCGCGGACCCCAACTACCAAGCAGAGTGAACGGCGGGTCAAAGTGGCGTATAACACATGCAAAGAGCCGAACACCACGGTGAAACGGTCAAGACATAGGTGCAGAGATCGATGGAAGCTCAAGACACGCAAGAAAGTTTGGAATGTGGAAACACCGTCACGAGTCATGACCATTCTTGAAAGGACCGGATCATTCACAAGGGATCTTGAATGTAAAAGAGGGAAGCGAAACGGTCTGAAATATTCTGCAAGATGGGAAAAAGTTGGAGACAAGTCTACAGAGCAGTGGATCGAAGTTTTGAGGCCAAAAGTATAATAGAGAGTTCATCCTCATTTACGACTAATCGAGTCTGATGAAGAAGTCTCGTACTCTTGTACATCCTTTGCAATGGCACAAAGCAATCTTTTCTCACTAATGCATGTGGAAAGTAGTGTAAGCAAGTGCTCTTTCACAAGGCCGTCCAATGAATTTCGGAGGCCTTATTGTTGGGTCGGATGTTGTTATTAAGGTTACATCTTGTGTTGTTGATGTCATGTGCCCGTCTCATCCACATAATTAAAGCTTTAATTCCGACAATTTAGACTCCGACAACCCGAACGCAACCACCACATGGTCCAACTGCCCGTCTGACAGCCATAGACCACCCCTCTCAGTACCCCTTTCATGCCCCAATAAGCCCCACAGTGGAAATTTCTTACACGACTATTGAATCTAGCAATAAAAGTAAGATCTTCTCTGACCCTACCTCAACTTCACCCTCTCCTCCTTCCCATTCTGACCCATATGCCCTATAAGAACTTTCCAAACCTCCAACTCCTGCCCTTCATCACCTTCCATAACCTCAAAACGCTAACATTCTCCCACAACTTCCATACATTCTAAACCACCACCAGATCCTACCCTCATCATATCACCCTCAAGCCCTACACCCACATTACCCCACCCTCTCCTGTTGGAGATTTGGGTTAAGTCTTCATTGTAACCATTGAGCTTGTCTTGTGACAAGGTGCAATGAGTTATTCACATGTGTGTCACTATGGTCCAGGTTGCGGGAGACAGACCAAGTGACCGGCACTAAGAGCAACTAGTATTGTAAGGGAGTCGAATCAAAATAAGGTGATTCACGACAAGGTCAACTTGTGCTAGATTTTACTAGGCCGACTTTTGGGGATTTTTAGCCACATTTTATCGGCACACCTTTAGTTCTTAGGCCTTATATTGCGTAGAGAATATGTGGTTAAAAATTGGGAGCAATCCAAGCTCAAAAGCTTAGTGAAGGTCAATGAAGCAGCTAGTGAGCTTCTTTAGGAGCTACACTAGCTTGAGCTAAGATATTGAGTATTTGGGAATCTTGTAGCTTACCCTAGCTATATTAAAGTGCCTGAAGCTCATTGGAAGTGTTTGGACCAAGCAAAATAAGCTAGCTCTAAGCTAGTTCTGGGGAGCGGTTTTGGGCTCCCTATTTGGGCCTCGAGCCTCGGGCTTTCTAGGGCTTCAAGGCCCATCTTCCAAGTAACTTCCACGTAACTTTCATAACCCATTTTAACCGCTTTTTGACGGTTCCCCAAAACCATGCCCCCCTATGCCTATAAAAGGGAGAGCCATTTGCACTTGATTTCACATTCGTTTTTGCAACAATAAAGCTTATAGTTCCATTGTATTGACATTTGATAGACCTTCTTATAAGTTGTTTGCAAAACTCGAAAGACCAGTATAGTTCCTTTTTATTGAAAAAGGATAGGCATCCATCTTAGTTTGACTTTATATTGACAAAACCTAGGAATACCCTTTCTACAAAGTAAGACAAGTAAGTCTCTTACTTAGTCTTTGTAACGTGTAACGTTTTATCCCACTAAGGTATTTGGATATTCCCGGTGTAGGGGAGAATACACTTAGAAGGAAAATTCATTTATGAATGACTCATTACATAATCCAAGTCAATGGTTTTAACATATATAGTAGTCGGTTTATAAGACTTGCAATTGAATTTAATTTCTATTAGAGTTTTGTCTACTCCTTTTCGGAGATTACAAACTCTTGGTTGAGTTTTGTCTACTCCTTTAGAGATTATAAACTCCTGGCTAAGTTTTGTCTACTCCTTTGGATACTACAAACTCTTTGTTGGGTTTTGTCTACTCCTTTGTAGAGATTACAAACTCTTGGTTGAATTTTGTCTACTCCTATGTGGAGATTATAAACTCTTGGTTGGGTTTTGTCTACTCCTATATGGAGATTACAAATCGTTGGTTCATAACTTGTTTTCACTTAAAGATAATTATATTTAATTTGATTTGCAATTGGGAGAACCGTCTACTTATATAAGTGAGACTACGACCCTTTGGTCTAAAACAGGACACCGAAATTCCAACATCTCCTAAACAAACCACACGACCCCAACCCCTAAACGATACACCCATCATTACCCCATCCTCTCCTAAACAAACCACACCACCCTCGCATTCCCATTCCCACAAACGCCCCATTTCACCCCCACCTTTAGAACATCGCTCCACCCTCTCTCGACAATACAAGAGACTCTTGTTTGTCCATGCCTACTTCCCATGTTTTGTTGATGCACACATTGCTTTCACCTCCATTTGTGGTGGTGAAGGATATCCTCCTACGGAGTGATCCATATGGGTCGAGCTAATGACCAAAAATAGTGTTGCATGGGAGGCAACCCATGAGTTTGGCTTTTCCTTTTCTTTTTTTTTATCATTTGCTTATGTCATTTCCTTTTTCTAGATGACGGTTGTTGTTCGTGTCTTATCTAAGGATGTTTGAAGATCCTAAGGATACACAATGTGCAATTCAAGAAGCCTCCACATCATTCCACATTTCTAACACCTTTCCTCCTTACCACCATATACATTACATTGCTTTGTGAGTAACTTCTTCTCTTTACTTCTTTTTGCACATTGAGGACAATGTGCAGTTTAAGTATGGGGTGCTTTACTCACATTCACATTTCATGTTTCCCTTTCATGTCACACGTTTCATATTTTTCAATTTTCTTTTTATTGAGTTTTTGCGCTTTCCGCATGCATTCATAAACACAAAATCACAAAAAATACTACATTTAGCATAGAATGAGCCGATTCTCACCATTGTTACTTCCAAAAATGGGAATATGCCATGGTATTACTCTTGATTTGTCAACGATGCTTTGGATTTTTACATCTTGCTATTGTTTATGCGCATGAGTTTTGGAATGATTATTGATGATTAGTTCGCCCAAACATAACTCTTCTTAGCACTCTAGCCAATGAACATGCATTTTCATGTGTTGTTTCTTTCTTTCTTATTATGTGAGTGATCTCTAACATGTTTAGTTTCTTCTAGAACTTGTGATTGACTATGTTTGAAAACTACATGTTCATTTGATTCTATTTGTATTGATATTTATATGATTGAAGCCCTCTTTGATAACCTTATGTGGATTTTCCCACCATATGTTTTCTTTCTATTATCCCCTTCTTTCCTTTTGTTATCCCTTATTTGGTGCTCCTCAAAAAGCTTCACAACCATTTTAGCCTCATTTGGCCTTATCCGGAGTTGTGAAGAAAGAAGAGAATAAATCATGCATGGGGCATCCTTGGAGTGTGAAAATAAATTCAAGAAGTTAAACTGTAATTTTGGATACATATTTCCATTATTGAAGATCTTTCCATATTTCGGGGGGGGGGGGGGGGACAAAGATTTTCTCCAATTATGCAACAACAAATAAATAGTGATTGGTTCTAAAAATAAAGCAAAAGCTTATTCCTGAAAAAGATTTCAAGTGCTACAAAGTTCAAAGTATTATAATTCATGAAGAAGTACAAATTATGAAGAAAAGTGTGGAGTGACAATACCTTAAAAGAGTTTCGAGTTACAAAGATTCGTTGCTCCGGATAAAATTTGCCATTTGACCTACTCTTTTGGCCTACCAACACCACTTCTCCATGTCTCATATGGCCATATCCCCGTTAAACCTTTAATGAAGACCTCATGATATTTATCTTACATAGTAATTTCATTTGACAGGTGGCGGAGTTAGAGAACGTCTTGGCAAGCCTATGGTAAGATCTATTCATGTTTGTTGAGTTTGAGAGTTTATTGATATATCCCTAAACATATCTTGTGAGGTTGAGAGCAAACACATTATCCCTGATCGGTTTGGATGGATATGATTCTATACTAATTTCTCTTACTATGATTGATGACATGATGACATGGTTTGAGTTGTTTGATTTCCTCTTAGTTGAGACACTCATTGGTTCTTACACATAGCATGCATACAACATGATCTTACTTGAGGACGAGCAAGATTTAATTATGGTGTATTTTGATACTATCACCTTGTCTTCGTGCATTTTATATCCTCTTTTCCATCCCATGTATGCCTATTCATATGGAAATCATCCACTTTTTGTATTTCGGTATCTACCTTGACTTTTTATGTGTTTCAGGAATTTGAGGCATCAAATGTGTCAAGATTGCATCTTCCCTGAAGTAAAAGCTGAATAGAAGACCTTATTTGACCGTGGAACTACAACATGAAGTTCGCATGATTCGCTTCGAAGTTGAAGAATTGAAATTATATGGTGGCCGTTACACTACCATTTGGCTGCCCGTTTGGATCTATGGATCGATGTCTCAACCCATGTCAAAGCCAATCCCAAGTGAAGAGCGAGACGGTAGGCATATGACCATGTGACGGCCGTCGAGTGTCGTATGACCACTGTATGGCTAGCCGTCTCACTTCCAAAACATAGGGTTTCAATAGTCCCGATTTTATCTTTGGACAACTAATATTCTATGTAAACCTTCTACTCCGATTTCTCCCATATATAAGCATACCACAACCTTAGGGTTAGATACGTCAATCCTTCTGAATTCATTAGTCTATTATTTCCTCTTTGTTCCAACTGTCGAGATAGTTGCTAGTGTGTTTTGAAGGTTTGCTCTACTGCAACCAAATGCTTGTAAGTTTTGTCTTTCTTGATTTAATATATTGTTTTGCTTTATATTCAATCATGCTTGGTTAAACTTCCTTCTGATCTTCGAATTGGATGATCCCTATAATGGTTAGTTTATTGTTTGCATATATCTTTATGAATTGATATTATAATATTGCTTCTTTTTAAAGCGCTTTATTCCTACCTTTTAATTACCTTAGAAAGAACTTGTGTTTTAATTGGTTTAGATAAAACAAGTGAAGTGCCAAAAGTGAAGTTTATTTTATTGAATTTATTAAAAAGAGCTTGGTTTTTAAAATACCAGTCTATCAAAGCCTCGAGGATTTCTAATCATCGTAGAAAGTTCCGGTCTTTGAACCTTTGTAAACCGAAGGCCACAAGAGAAGGTTTTTCTTGGTCTTTTCCGGATTTCTAAATGTTTCAGGGGTTTTCCTATACTTGCTGAACGACTGGATTGATAGTTACATAAGTTGGAAAACACGGTATTGATTTATCTATGCCTAAGACTATTTTAGATGGTTACTTGCAATTATCATATATCAATGTTCTTGAAATATATATGCATCAATATCTTAACTCATTATAGTGAGGATTTTTGTTTTCTTAGATCACCTTCCATCCATTGTTGTTACATCACAATTGTTTTCTCTTGTTACCAATGCTTGATTTATTGTTTTATTTTCACTTAAAATAATTAATTGTTATTATCATCCAAATCAAACACAATCATATCCCTATGAATTCGATATCCGATTATACTACATATGGTCCCGTATCCTCGCGGGGGAGGTTGTTTGCACTTTGGTTAAACTTCCACGATCAACATACCCCCAAATTTCAACATCAAGGGCCTTAACGGCATGATAGACAGACTCCACGGTGATACCATCTTAATGAACTACAAGTTTGATCCTCCTGATCCAGAGTTTTAATCCCAATTTGTCTTTGCCCAACCGTGTCACATTTAGAGCATGTCCAGAAGAGACGAAGGAACCACATTACCACATATAAGAGTTCATACACCGTCATATACCGGCACCGTTCAAATATGTTTGCTCCACACATGGGTAAATATGAACGATATAGTCTTAAACTTATACTTGTAATAAAAGCCAAAATAAATAAGTGAACCCACAATGTATGGATCGTTATGTAGATAAGCAAATATTTCAAGGCCGAACTCAAGGAATAAGGTGAAATCAATATAGGTGATAAATCAAAAATAGAATAGACCAATGCTGAAAATAAAGAACGAGTCAAGCAAAAAGCAATAACGATAGTAAATATGATAATCGGGCAATGCAGATTCTAGAGATCAAGGTATCCAGTTGCGGTTTTCGATTCAAGAATTCTATAAACTAGGACAATGTTGGAATCACTAAGGTAAAGTGTTTCTAAGGTGGAATCATTACGGGGGAGGTCACACAAACCACTATCCCAAACCGAAGCACCTATTACCGGGGAAGTCTCAAGGTTCTAAGGAAAGGAACGTAAACTCAAACCAACCACTCAACCTAAGAGAATAGAACTAACCTTCACCGGGTAAGTCTCGGGTTAGGCTCACTCAAGCAAGAAGATGGTACACTCAAACCTAAGAAAGGGTTTTGAATCCATTATTACCTAGACTCGTCATCGGAGGTAACTAAGAACGGTAATCACCGGATAAGTCTTTTCCCAAGCTTAGATGTAAGCCTTAGAGGGATCTAAGAGAATCAAACACTCAACAAAGACTAGGATTTGGGAAATCTAAAACCCAAGCATTAAAGATATAACAAGAACGGATCAATAGAAGAAATCTCGGTGGTCCTAAGATAAACCGCGGCCGAGGTTCTAAAGAACAAGGGTTAAACCAAATCTAAGAGTCCTATACTAACATAAAGGTTTAATCTATCATCATCTAAACCATAAGCATCAACCAATTACCCTAAAATCGCAGGGGTTTAGCCAACAATTCACATATTTAAATCAAGAAAGATAAAAGAAGAATTCAAAGCAACCATAAGCAAGAAAATAAAAGAAAAGAATGAAATAATTAGCAAGGTGTCATCATTATCCAAAATCAATATCAATCCAATAACAATGGTAGAATCTTTAATCCAAAAGCATATATTCAAGAACCTAAATCTTTATCTCCAAAAAATTCTTCACAAATCTTTCTCAATCTAAAAATCACAAGTGTTGCTAGCTCTAATCGATATTTGCAGCGTGTAAGAGTCGTCCCCTATGATGTTGCAGGCATGGATGATAAATAGGAGAATCTAGGGTTTGAGGAGCATGGGCCAAAATAAGATAAACCATGTAAGATTTTTAAAGATATCAGCCGTGGTTTTGCATACTTCGTCGGGGGCGCAGTTTTGCTTCTGCACGTCTTCTCCTTGGCTCCTTGCTCGATCCTTTGTGATCTCCTAGCTTCCCTTTTATGTTCCACCATGTTCCGCTATGATCCACTACGATCTGCTTCGATCCTTATGTTGGAGATTTGGGCTAAGTCTTCATTGTAACCGTTGAGCTTGTCTTGAGACAAGGTGCAACGAGTTGTTCACATGTGTGTCACTATGGTCCGGGTTGAGGGAGGCAAGCCAAGTGACCGGCACAAAGAACAACTAGTATTATAAGGGGAGTCAAATCAAAGCAAGGTGATTCACGACAATGTCAACTTGTGCTAGCTTTTAGAAGGTCGATGTTTGGGGCTTTTTAGCCACATTTTATTGGCACACATTTGATTCTTAGGCCTTATATTGGCTAAAGAATATGTGGTTAAAAATTGGGAGCAACTCAAGCTCAAATGCTTAGTGAATGTCAATGAAACAGCTAGTGAGCTTCTAAAGGAGCTACACTAGCTTGAGCTAAGATATTGAGTATTTGTGGATCTTGGAGCTTACCCTAGCAATATTAAAGTGAATGAAGCTTATTGGAAGTGTTTGGACCAAGAAAAATTAGCTAGCTCCGGGGAGCGGTTTTGGGCTCCCTATGTGGGCCTCGGGCTTTCTAGGGCTTCAAGGCCCATCTTCCAAGTAACTTCCAAGTAACTTCCATAACCGATTTTAACCGCTTTTAACTCCCACAAAACCGTGACCCCCTATGCCTATAAAAGGGAGAGCCATTTGCACTTGATTTCAGATTTGTTTTTGCAACAATAAAGCTTTTAGTTCTGTTGTATTGACATTGGATAGGCCTTCTTATAAGCTTGTTTGCAAAACTCGAAAGACCAGTATAGTTCCTTTGTATTGACAAAGGATAGGCATCCATCTTAGTTTAGTTTTGTATTGACAAAACCTAGGAATACCCTTTCTACAAAGTAAGACAAGTAAGTCTCTTACTTAGTCTTTGTAACGTGTAACGTTTTATCCCACTAAGGTATTTGGATATTTCCGGTGTAGGGGAGAATACATTTAGAAGGAAAATTCATTTATGAATGACTCATTACATTATCCAAGTCAATGGTTTTAACATATAACAACCGGTTTATAAGACGTGCAATTGAACTTAACTTCTATTAGAGTTTTGTCTACTCCTTTTCGGAGCTTACAAACTCTTTGTTGAGTTTTATCTACTCCTTTGGAGATTACAAACTCCTTTTGGTTGAGTTTTGTCTACTCCTTTGAAGACTACAAACTCTTGGTTGAGTTTTGTCTACTCCTTTGGAGATTACAAACTCTTGATTGGGTTTTGTCTACTCCTTTGTGGAGATTACAAACCCTTGGTTACTAACTTGTTTTTAGTTCAAGATAATTACATTAATTTGATTGACAATTGGGAGAACCGTCTACTCACATAAGTGAGGCTACGGTCCTTTGGTCTAAAACCGGATACCGAAACTCCAACACCTTATGTATGCAATTCCGCTCCAAAATCCGCCAATTTGCCTGAAAACAAGACAAGCATCCGTGTAGACATCTATTCTAGCAAAATATGCAAAGTTAAGCTTAAATGCCAAGGATTCATGTCTATGCATGCAAAACAAAGGAAAATCTATCTAAATGCGATTCTAAACTAAGGTCATAATCCATATCATCAAAATTACTGGCACCGAAGTTTGTACCTTGACCACATGCTAGACAACCTCCACGACGCTACCATCTTGAGGGACTACAAGTCCAAGCCTCCTAACTTCTACGGTGTGCACCCGATTTTCAACATTAAGGGTCTTGCATCCAATGTTGAGCCCCTCTTTGTTGACTGTAAAACGGGGAAATTTCACATCCAAGATAGAGGGAATGATATGCAATCAATACTACAAAAATGTGTTTATAACCCTTAAAATATATCCCGTGCTTATAAATCATGAGGTGTAAAATCGGATTTTAAAAAAATTTAATTTGGAAACCTATAATAACACGGATGTTGTGATACCCGGATTATAAAGTTATGTAAAATTAGGCAAAAGGTAAGTAAATAACTCAAACATTGTTATATCCGGGTTATATAAAACATATATAACACGGTTACTTTGACCACCGGGTTATATATTAGGTTAGATTTGTAAATTTAGCAAAACGCCCGGAATATTTGGCTTGCTTCACTATTACTATTTTCCCACCTAAACAATAAAATTCCCACCAATTTACACGAAAATTTTCACACCAAAATTGAATATCGTTCCAGACGCCCTAGCCTCATCAGGAAGCCCTCCTCGATCTGTCTTTGACAATCGTTTCCCGAAGCCCTCCGCTCGATCTGTCTTCGACAATCGTCTCCCGCACTAGTACATAATTAGGTTCTCTTAGGGATAATTTCTGGGGTTAATAAAAATCCTTATAAACTGAAAACACTCTAGGAAGTTTTTAATATAACTCCTGAAAACATATTTTATATTTTTTTTAAACTAAATAAATATTCTCTCAGGAATTTTTATTTAACCTCCTAGGAAAAAATCGCATTATAATTTTAAATGGATCAAACAACCTAATATTATCTAAAGATAAATCACAAAATTGCCTTAATATCCTTATTTGTTTTCTCTCTATCGCCTTTTTTGCAAAATCGACTTAACCTAATTTATGGAGGTTATTGCACAATCTCATGATTCTCATCTTCTCAATAATTGAGCGGCATTAGTAATTCTCTATTTTCCTCAATTTATAGTCCCTCAATTTGTTGCCTCCACTTTTGGGTCTAGGGTTAGGTTCTTCCAAGCAGCAACGAACTGTGTTATACAGGCGCCAAACCTACGTCTCTCGACTTCTTCCCGAGAACCGGCGCCGAACCTATGTCTCACGTCCCTTTCAACTCACTTTTGATCTTCCTCTATCGATATCTTCTTCATGTAGCCGCCGACGCCGACTTTCTTCAGTTCCCGAAAACCCTAAGTGATTGCCGCCGAATGTAATATCCGGAATTTTTATTCCGTTTATTTCTTTAACAAACCCATTTTCGATCAGTTGGTCAATATCCGTCTACTTAGTTAGACACATTATTATAAAATTTATCATTTTATGTAGCTTCCCTTCACATAAAATGATAGGATCTATATAGAATTCATCATTTTATGTAGCTTCCCTTCACATAAAATGATAGGATCCCTATAACCAATTCTAAACTATAACATGATCCGTATCCGTTTATTCCGTGCATTCGTTAGTCGGGATCTCGTTTCCGGACTGCAGCTAGCACCGGGCTGCTGCTCCCTTGCGCCAGCCCAACCCAGCACGTGTGCTACTGCCTTACCTTCTTCAGCCAGCGCCCAGCCCAACAGCAGCTTGCCAGTGTGCCCAGCGCCAGTCTCAGCCCAGCAGCCGCTTGCCAATGTGCCCAGCTCCAGCCCAGCGTCCGCTTCAGCCCAGGAAGGAGCTGCTGCCTTACCTTCTTCAGCCCAACGGCAATTCGAGCCCAGCTGGAAGGAGATGATCAACAACATTTAATTTCCCTATTAAATTTCCACGTAACAGCTGCTATTTTTGGGAGGAAAATCACCTTCTGTTCAGCCTACAATCACGCATTCCAATTGTCCCTTTCCATCCAGATTCTCGTCCACGTTCAGCACTCCCTTTCCATCCTTTCCTTTCGCAACGGATCATCCTCATCACAGCAGCAGATCGCCATCTCCCGCTCCCCTTCTCGCAATAGTAGCCGACTGCTTCCTCCTCTCTCCCTCTGTCACCTCTGGAGTAGAGCATCGAAGTCAACCTGCGAAAGTGAAGCGTTCTGTAGCCGGCATCAATCGGACTAAAGATCTTCCCCGTTTCTTCCTCGCGCGAAGTACAACAACTTCAGGCCGAAAGTCGACACACCTTGCATCCAGTAGCTTTCCCAAGGGCTGTGCAGGAGATCACTACAGAAGAATAGATCCCTCTTCTGCTGTGTAGACAGAGCCGGAACCACCAAACTACAGGTGAGCCTCCCTCTCTTCTCTCAATAGATGAGACATGACTCACATCTACCTCTCACGTGGACAGTGATCCAACACAGAAGGACGTTCCCAGACGACACCAGTACACTAGGAACTGCAGCAGAACTCCTTAATCAGTGGTGAGCTCTCCTATCCCTTCATTCTTATATCTTCTGTCTTTGTCAAGTGAAAGTGTCGTGGAATGACGTTTAACGTATCATCCTTTGTGCAGTCCCCTTCGAGCCATCACCCCTCTAAAATCGATCAAAATCGCCTCTGTCCAGTAGCTGCTGAAGGAGGTGAACCCTTTTCTCTTCTGCAGTTTAGTCTTCACCTTCTAGACGTTGTGTTTGTATAGGTTATAAATGTTTTTTTTTGGTACTACTGTGAAGGGAGATCAAACTAGGGAAGTAGAAGGGTAATATGTAAGCTTTGTTGAGGCCTCCTAGAGTATCTAATTTATGATCACTGGATTACAATGAGAGTAGGTCAAGTTACCCTAGAAATGGAAGTGAAATACCCCTTTTAAATCTCAGTTTTGTAAGTTAGGAATGGTCACTGTTGTGGATCAATGTTAAAGAGTTAGGTTGAAGATCCACCGTTGAAATTTTAATAGGTAATAGGTGGATATATGTAGTTTACTGTATTAAAATTTGAGAAGAAATGAACGGTCGGATTAGAAGTTATAAGCTTCCGAAGTTGGGTAGTTAAGTAGTTTTTGTAAACTTTGGATTTTTGGTTAAGTATAGAAATTGTAAGTGTAGTAGCCAACTTTGAGAATTTTTATAAAAATGATGGATGAACAGTTCTGAGAAATTCTTGCTCCTAAGGATAGACGGAACATCATAGATGACCTAGAGAATTATTTCGGAATTTTTATAAGCTTCTACGAATTTTATATTTGAAACCGAAGTTGGACCTTTACTATCTTTCGGAAAATAGGAAAATAGGAAAAGTGCCAGTTTGTAACCAAACTAAACTTTAGGAGTTAGAATAGGACTGTAGAGTCTCAAATAGGAGTTTAGACATGAATTTCGGAAAATTTGGAAGTTTCGGGACTAAGGGTAAAATGGTCATTTTACCATAAATTAGTAGTGTAATTAGTTATGTCCTATTACGATCTTCTATCTTAGAAGTCTTAGACTTCTAATTACGTTGGAGTGTGCTAATGCACTTATCTCCTTTGGCAGGCAACTGAGTTGCTACAGTTTACAAAGCGAGTTTGGTTTACAGAGAATCGAGAGTTATAACAGGTAAGTCCTTTGGGCTTACTTAGCTGACTTCTGAATATGAACATGAATGATGATAGTGGTGTGTGATTGAAATGTTTAGAGATAGGTTGTGATAGATATTTACCGACCTATACTTGGCCTAAGAGTAACGGGCGGTGGCATTCTACTCAGTTAGCTTGAGGGCGCTGAGGGTTTCTTTAGGGACTAGTCCATACTCGGTTTGTAGTGATGCTACCGGCGGAGGTCAGCTAGACCTACACCCAGTTGGATAAGGAACGGAGGCGAGAACTGTTAAGAGTTCTCGTGCCGCAACTGTAAAATTTAATAAGATGAATCACCTAAGTAATAGATAATAAACGGTTGTGTGCCCGCATGATGATTGTTTATATTATTCTGAGTGTGTTTGTGCTGTTATTATTCTACTTATATTTGGATAGTTAACTAACAGTTGTTATGTTGTGTAGGCGTACCGCAGGTTAGAGCAGATGCCGAGTGATCCGGATGGTAGTGGTCAGCCGGGGTGTCGTACTTTTAGGATGTGATGCAGTTTCTTTATTTGTGGGTTTCCAATTAGACCTTGGTTCTTTTCTTTCTATTCGTACTTTGTTATCTTATGTTTTCCGGCTGTTGGTCGTTCTGGTCACATTCATACATTGTTAAGACTTAATTTATGATTTCCGGTTTTTCCTTATCTGTGCCTTGTTGTAAGATCTTGTTAAGTTGTTGTCAAACTAAGGTCGGGACCCATTGTGCGGTCCTAACTAGTAACTCCCCAAGTTGTAAAATTTGGGGTGTTACAACATGGTATCAGAGCTCTAGGTTGGCAACAATGGCACTTGAAATCTTCTAAAAAGGTCATATAAGTAAGTAAACAGAACCCGGAAGGGGTCTGAGTTTTCCGAAGAAGATTTTGGTTTTAAAATGCATGCATAGTCGGGTTGGGATAGAAAGTACGGACGACCACCACTACCTCCGCGGATCTCGGTATTCTTAGCATTATTATAGACTTTTACTGCTTATGATAGATTAGTTAGATCATAACTGTAGTTGTTACCGTTCGTGCAGATGGCACGTACTAGGGCTACACCAGCGACTGGCCGAGGTAGGGGTCGTCCCCCCCTTTCCCCAGTCCGACAGGATCGAGCTGATAGCACCCATGCTGTTAGAGGGCGTGGTCGTGGGGGTAGACCTCCACTAGGGAGAGGTCGAGGACGAGTTCCTCGAGAGGATCCACCTGCAGCAAGCATACCAGAGGCTGTTGTGAAAGAGGTAGCTGAGAGTGTAGGCCCCGAAGTCAGGCATGAGACCGCCGCTAGGTCTGGAGCGCAGGGAGCACGTTCGACTGAGTCAGGACGTGTTTCTATTGGAGCATCTGAGTATAGAGAGTACTGAGCATACGTTGAGCGTATGGAAGAGGCTGCCAGAGTTGAGAGGCTTACCCAGGTACCACCGGTGGTACCGGCTAGGTCAGCTCAGGTGACACAGGGAGTGTCTCAGGTGCCGGTTGTACTTGAGAGGAGAGCTAATGCTGATAGAGCGCCTGCTGGGTCTAGAGCACCGAGACCGGATGAGTGGTTGAAGGCTTTCAACTCTCAGAAGGTTCCCTCATTCAGTGGAGAAATAGGGCTAGAGGTGGAGCACTGGATAGGGAAGATAGAGACTGCTTTAGAGGTGATACGTTGCCCCGAGGATCGACAGGTGGATTTGGTGCAGACCTGTTTCACAGATGATGCTCATTCATGGTGGCGTACCATTCGTAGCCGAGTCACCAATTGGGAGCAGATGAGGAACATTGTTAGGGACAGGTACTGTCCTGTCTCGCTGAGGAGGGAGAGATTCCAGGATTTCATTGATGCGGGATTTGAGGATATCCCGATTGCTGCAGCCATAAAGAAGTTTCAGAAAGAGTTGACCTTACTTGGACCAGCTGCACCTCCAGAAGAGCAGCATGTTTACCTTTTCTCCAGGAGATTGAGAGAGAGTACCCGATCATATCTCGCTGGATTCCGCTGTGAGACTTTGTCTGACTATCAGGATAGGGCCTCTGCTTATGAGAGAGATAGGCCAACTTCGAGGAAAGTAGTTCAGTCTAGTGGGCCGGATAAGCGGCAGAGGACAGGACATGCTGGTAGCAGTGCAGCAGTAGCAGGTTATGGTCGAGGACAGACTCAGGGGAGGTCCAGCTACCACCCTACAGTCCAGACTTCCAGTAGAGATCGACAGTGCTTTAACTGTGGTAGCCGCGATCACATTAAGACAGATTGCCAGAGACCACCTACCACTTGCTTCACGTGTGGGAAGCCGGGACACAAAGCTACTTTCTGCCGTCAGGGTAGGGCCCCTTCACAGCAGGGATCTTCTCCTGCAGGTGCTGAGAAGAGTGTACAGAGACCTCCTCAGTACCGAGCGCTGAGTCAGCAGCAACAATAGTACCGGGCTCCAGGACATCCTGCTTCATACAGTACGGCACAGGGATCAGGTCGTGGCAGGGGACGTGGTAGTACCACTGACACCAAAGGAGGACCATCGAGAGTGTTCGAGCTAAGGAGCACCGAGCAGCCTACAGCACCTGCGACCACAGGTACTATTTGGATCCATGACTTACCTGTGCGAGTTTTATTTGATACGGGTGCTACACACTCCTTTATATCAGATGCATGCATAGATAGGTTGTCCTTAGCTACAGTAGAGGGTGTACCTTTTGTGGTTGGGTTACTAGATGGGGGTAAGGTTAGAGGATCCCGAGAGATTTATGACTGCCCTATTCATCTGGGAGGCCGGATTTGGTTAGTAAATTTTCTAGTCATGCCCTTAGCACATGAGGACATGATATTGGGGATAGATTGGATGACTAGACATGGAGCAGTCTTAGATATTGGTAGGAGAACTGTGACTGTCGCCACTGAGGAGGGTCACAGAGTAATATTCCGAGGTTGGGACCTCGGAAAGTCCGGCACAGTTATCAGCGCAGTGAGAGCAACCAGATTGATAGCACAGGGTTGCGAGGCCTTCTGGTGTTATGCCATGAAGGAGCGCAAGAGCCTGATAGTAGAGGAGATACCAGTTGCATGCGAGTTTGTAGAGGTATTCAGTGACAACTTACCAGGGCTACCTCCATAGAGGAGTGTTAATTTTAGCATTGAGTTAGAGCCGGGCACGAGACCGATCTCGAAGGCCCCGTACCGCATGGCACCGATAGAGCTGCTTGAGCTGAAGAAGCAGTTAGAGGAGTTAGCAGAGAAGGGCTTCATACACCCTAGTGTTTCTCCCTGGGGCGCACCAGTATTATTTGTGAGGAAGAAGGATGGATCGATGAGGCTGTGTATTGACTACCGAGAGTTGAACAAGGTCACCATCAAGAATAAGTATCCACTGCCTCGCATAGATGATCTGCTGGACCAGTTGCATGGAGCGTCCGTGTTCTCGAGGATAGACTTGAGATCGGGTTATCACCAGCTGAGAGTGAGAGACCAGGACATACCTAAGACGGCATTCCGGACTAGGTATGGCCACTATGAGTTTGTAGTGATGCCATTCGGGCTCACTAATGCGCCAGCAGTATTTATGGAGTTGATGAATAGGATTTTCATTGACTTCTTAGACCAGTTTGTAGTGGTCTTCATTGACGACATTCTAGTTTACTCTAGAAGTCGAGAGGAGCATGTCGGACACTTGAGGACAGTATTACAGATTCTACAGGATAGCCAGCTATATGCTAAGCTATCCAAGTGCGAGTTCTGGATGTCAGAGGTGGCTTTCCTAGGCCATGTAGTGACTGCTGAGGGGATTAAGGTCGACCTGGCGAAGATTGAGTCAGTGTCTTCTTGGCAACCTCCGAAGAATGTTAAGGAGGTTCGCAACTTCCTTGGATTGGCAGGTTATTACCGCCGGTTTGTGGAAGGGTTTTCCCTGATCGCCCGACCACTTACTTGTCTCCTGAGGAAGACTACTCGGTTCGTCTGGTCTGAGCCGTGTCAGCAGAGTTTTGAGGAGCTGAAGAGGAGATTGACGTCTGCTCCGATCTTAGCACAGCCAGAGGGTACAGAGGATTTTGTAGTGTACAGTGACGCATCCAAGCTGGGCTTGGGGTGTGTCTTGATGTAGAGGGGTAAGGTCATAGCGTATGCGTCTCGACAGCTGAAGACGTATGAGGAGAACTACCCCACCCATGACCTGGAGTTAGCTGTAGTAGTACATGCCCTTAAGATTTGGCGTCATTATCTCTATGGGGTGACCTGTCAGATCTTCACAGACCATAAGAGTCTGAAGTACATATTCACTCAGCGGGAGTTGAATAACCGCCAGAGGCGGTGACTAGAGTTGATCAACGATTTCGACCATGAGATTCTCTACCACCTTGGGAAGGCGAATGTAGTTGCTGACGCTTTGAGTCGGAAGACGCCTCGGGAGAAGGCGATAGCCCGGTTGACAGTACAACCACAGTTACAGAGAGACTTAGCTTGGTTGGAGGTAGAGATCCAGTTCCCCGATACAGCTCATCAGTTAGCCACCTTAGAGTTACTTCCTGACCTGTTGGGTGAGATCCGACAGAAGCAGGAGACCTGTCCGACTTTGACCCGGATCCGAGACCGGATGTCACGAGATGAGGCACCTCAGTTCACTATTGGTGCCGATGGAGTGATGAGACGGCAGGACCGTATCTGTGTGCCATCAGACAGTGAGTTGAGACAGAGGATACTAGGTGAGGCTCATGCTACCCCTTACTCCGTACATCTAGGAGCGAGTAAGATGTATAAGGACGTGAGACGTTCCTTCTGGTGGGGTGGTTTGAAGCCTGATGTGGCCCGATATGTAGCCCAGTGTGCGACCTGTCAACAGGTCAAGATTGAGCATCGTAGGTCCGGAGGAGAGCTTCACCCACTTCCAGTACCACATTGGAAGTGGGAGGATATATCTATGGATTTTGTTACAGGGTTGAGATTCAACAGAGGTTTTGATGCCATTTGGGTAGTGGTAGACCGTCTGACGAAGACCGCACGTTTCATTCCGATTAAGGAAACGTGGCCGGTAAGTCGTCTAGCTGAGGAGTTCACCAGACACATTGTGAGACTTCATAGAGTGCCGAGGACTATCGTCTCCGACAGGGATGGACGTTTTACCTCGAGATTTTGGCAGCAGGTACATACTGCTCTGGGGACGAGTCTCCACTTTACCACTACCTATCACCCATAGACAGACGGTCAGTCTGAAAGGACCATTCAGACCTTAGAGGACATGTTGCGGGCATGTGTACTAGATTGGGGACATGTATGGCCAGATCATCTCCCACTGGTAGAGTTTTTATATAATAACAGCTGGCACGCGTCTATTGGGATGGCACCTTATGAGGCTTTGTACGGGCGGAGATGTCGTACACCGTTGTGTTGGGATGAGCCTAGCAAGGCTGATGGGGTAGTACCAGACCAGATACAGGATGACATCGCCCGGATTGCCTTAGTCCGGGAGAGGATGTTAGCAGCTCAGAGTCGTCAAAAGTCCTACGCCGACAAAAGGCGTCGACCTTTGGAGTTTAGAGTAGGTGCACAGGTGTGGTTGAGAGTGTCACGGACGAGAGGAGTCCGGCGTTTCGGCATTAAGGGGAAGCTGAGTCCCCGATATGTCGGTCCGTTTGAGATCTTAGAGAGAGTCGGAGAGGTTGCCTACCGATTAGCACTGCCACCGAGATTGGAGGGAGTCCATTCAGTTTTTCATGTATCTCAGCTGAGAGAGTACATACCGGATCCTAGACACGTCATCAGTCATGAGGATCTGATAGTCGAGCCAGACCACACTTTTGTGGAGTATCCAGTAGCCGTTCTAGAGCGTAGTACTAGGCGCCTGCGTTCTAAGGAGATACCGATGCTGAGGATCCAGTGGTCTAGACGAGGAGCTGATGAGGCTACCTGGGAGACAGAGGAGAGTATTAGACGTAACTACCCTGAGTTCTTTGCGGAGTTAGCCGCTACCTCAGTACCGACGGGTTAGTACTGAGACGATACTTTATATCATTTCTGTGATTATATGTTTAAGTGATTGTTGATGTTTATGTGCTTAATGGTGTGAGTAGATTGCATGCTAGGAAAAAAGGGAGACAAATTGGAGTGAGACTAGAATATAACTCTTGAGGGGAAATTGTTTGGGTAGATACCTTATTCTAAGTTTCGGAACGAAACTTATTTTAAGGGGGTACTGATGTAATATCCGGAATTTTTATTCCGTTTATTTCTGTAACAAACCCATTTTCGATCAGTTGGTCCATATCCGTCTACTTAGTTAGACACATTATTATAAAATTTATCATTTTATGTAGCTTCCCTTCACATAAAATGATAGGATCTATATAGAATTCATCATTTTATGTAGCTTCCCTTCACATAAAATGATAGGATCCCTATAACCAATTCTAAACTATAACATGATCCGTATCCGTTTATTCCGTGCATTCGTTAGTCGGGATCTCGTTTCCGGACTGCAGCTAGCACCGGGCTGCTGCTCCCTTGCGCCAGCCCAGCCCAGCACGTGTGCTACTGCCTTACCTTCTTCAGCCAGCGCCCAACCCAGCAGCAGCTTGCCAGTGTGCCCAGCGCCAGTCTCAGCCCAGCAGCCGCTTGCCAATGTGCCCAGCTCCAGCCCAGCGTCCGCTTCAGCCCAAGAAGGAGCTGCGGCCTTACCTTCTTCAGCCCAACGTCAATTCGAGCCCAGCTGGAAGGAGATGATCAACAGCATTTAATTGCCCTCTTAAACTTCCACGTAACAGCTGCTATTTTTGGGAGGAAAATCACCTTCATTTCAGCCTACAATCACGCATTCCAGTTGTCCCTTTCCGTCCAGATTCTCGTCCACGTTCAGCACTCCCTTTCCATCCTTTCCTTTCGCAACGGATCATCCTCATCACAGCAGCAGATCGCCATCTCCCGCTCCCCTTCTCGCAACAGTAGCTGACTGCTTCCTCCTCTCTCCCTCTGTCACCTCTGGAGTAGAGCATCGAAGTCAACCTGCGAAAGTGAAGCGTTCTGTAGCCGGCATCAATCGGACTAAAGATCTTCCCCGTTTCTTCCTCGCGCGAAGTACAACAACTTCAGGCCGAAAGTCGACACACCTTGCATCCAGTAGCTTTCCCAAGGGTTGTGCAGGAGATCACTACAGAGGAATAGATCCCTCTTCTGCTGTGTAGACAGAGCCGGAACCACCAGACTACAGGTGAGCCTCCCTCTCTTCTCTCAATAGATGAGACATGACTCACATCTACCTCTCACGTGGACAGTGATCCAACACAGAAGGACGTTCCCAGACGACACCAGTACACTAGGAACTGCAGCAGAACTCCTTAATCAGTGGTGAGCTCTCCTATCCCTTCATTCTTATATCTTCTGTCTCTGTCAAGTGAAAGTGTCGTGGAATGGCGTTTAACGTATCATCCTCTGTGCAGTCCCCTTTGAGCCATCACCCCTCTAAAATCGATCAAAATCGCCTCTGTCCAGTAGCTGCTGAAGGAGGTGAACCCTTTTCTCTTCTGCAGTTTAGTCTTCACCTTCTAGACGTTGTGTTTGTATAGGTTATAAATGTTTTTTTTGGTACTACTGTGAAGGGAGATCAAACTAGGGAAGTAGAAGGGTAATATGTAAGCTTTGTTGAGGCCTCCTAGAGTATCCAATTTATGATCACTGGATTATAATGAGAGTAGGTCAAGTTACCCTAGAAATGGAAGTGAAATACCCCTTTTAAATCTCAGTTTTGTAAGTTAGGAATGGTCACTGTTGTTGATCAATGTTAAAGAGTTAGGTTGAAGATCCACCGTTGAAATTTTAATAGGTAATAGGTGGATATATGTAGTTTAGTGTATTAAAATTTGAGAAGAAATGAACGGTGATTAGAAGTTATAAGCTTCCGAAGTTGGGTAGTTAAGCAGTTTTTGTAAACTTTGGATTTTTGGTTAAGTATAGAAATTGTAAGTGTAGTAGCCAACTTTGAGAATTTTTATAAAAATGATGGATGAACAGTTCTGAGAAATTCTTGCTCCTAAGGGTAGACGGAACATCATAGATGACCTAGAGAATTATTTCGGAATTTTTATAAGCTTCTACGAATTTTATATTTGAAACCGAAGTTGGACCTTTACTATCTTTCGGAAAATAGGAAAAGTGCCAGTTTGTAACCAAGCTAAACTTTAGGAGTTAGAATAGGACTGTAGAGTCTCAAATAGGAGTTTAGACATGAATTTCGGAAAATTTGAAAGTTTCGGGACTAAGGGTAAAATGGTCATTTTACCATAAATTAGTAATGTAATTAGTTATGTCCTATTACGATCTTCTATCTTAGTACTCTTAGACTTCTAATTACGTTGGAGTGTGCTAATGCACTTATCTCCTTTGGCAGGCAACTGAGTTGCTACAGTTTACAGAGCGAGTTTGGTTTACAGAGAATCGAGAGTTATAACAAGTAAGTCCTTTGGGCTTACTTAGCTGACTTCTGAATATGAGCATGAATGATGATAGTGGTGTGTGATTGAAATGTTTAGAGATAGGTTGTGATAGATATTTACCGACCTATACTTGGCCTAAGAGTAACGGGCGGTGGCATTCTGCTCAGTTAGCTTGAGGGCGCTGGGGGTTTCTTTAGGGACTAGTCCATACTCGGTTTGTAGTGATGCTACCGGCGGAGGTCAGCTAGACCTACACCTAGTTGGATAAGGAACGGAGGCGAGAATTGTTAAGAGTTCTCGTGCCACAACTGTAAAATTTAATAAGATGAATCACCTAAGTAATAGATAATAAACGGTTGTGTGCCCGCATGATGATTGTTTATATTATTTTGAGTGTGTTTGTGCTGTTATTATTCTACTTATATTTGGATAGTTAGCTAACAGTTGTTATGTTATGTAGGCGTACCGCAGGTTAGAGCAGATGCCGAGTGATCCGGATGGTAGTGGTCAGCCGGGGTGTCGTACTTTTAGGATGTGATGCAGTTTCTTTATTTGTGGGTTTTCAATTAGACCTTGGTTCTTTTCTTTCTATTCGTACTTTGTTATCTTATGTTTTCCGGCTGTTGGTCGTTCTAGTCACATTCATACATTGTTAAGACTTAATTTATGATTTCCGATTTTTCCTTAGCTGTGCCTTGTTGTAAGATCTTGTTAAGTTGTTGTCAAACTAAGGTCGGGACCCATTGTGCGATCCTAACCAGTAACTCCCCAAGTTGTAAAATTTGGGGTGTTACACCGAACACTCCTCCTTTTAGGTCCGTTTGTTTTCTCAAACTCCCCCAACTCCCTTTCATTTATGTTTCTTTCAAGTTCAACATGAGTTTTCATGAGGGTTTATGTTAGCATTTTGAAATCATATTATTAGCAAACCTTTCGGATGTCTGTGTAGCATTTGAAACCATATTGATCGAAGCAATTATATGATGTTTGTGCTAGCAATTTGACAATGTGAAGTTCTTTTAATAGAAAATTTTCTTATGCCTGATGCTTGTGGAAGTATTTTGAAATCCTTTTACCCTTGATTCTAGCAGCAGTTGGCTCCTTCCATGCTTATTGAAATTAACTCAGCAGTAGGCTCCTTCCATGCTAATTAAAATTAATTCACTTCTATATGACTGTAAGTTCGAATCTTGATTTATTTTTTTTGCTCATCTATTTATGTTCATCTATACCGATTTGCTCTGTCTTAGCAAACTTGTCAAAAGGAGAGGGAGTTCAAGAAGGTTTGTCCTAATTATTGATTCCCCATTTACTTTGTCACCACCTAGTTTAGTATTTTTATTCTTTTTTTTTTAATCTCAAAAAGCATGCAGATTTAGGTACTATATATTTTGATGACTTGGTCCTCTGTACAGGACCATTGAAATTAAACGTTTTTGTTCAAACTAGTATAGGCTCAAGTATGTAATTTTGTAGTGAACTTGAACTATTTGAGTCTTAGTTTCTTTTTCCTTGCCAAATGATCATTTTTCTGATGAAAGGTTTTATGTAGTGTAAACAGAGAATAGATGACTGACACAATTCGGTGTGTTATTACTAATGTAGTGTAAATGTGCTATAAATAGTATATTTGGTGCATTCTTAGCTACAAATAATAAGTTTTGATCCTTCTGTAAAAAAGTGTTTTTCTAATCCTTATATTTTGCCTTTGTTTTGAGTAGACACGAAGAATGCTTTCTTTCTTTCTTTTTAGTTTGATGTGATTTCTATTTCTTAGTTGTGTTAAGTTGATATTTGCTTATTTTCTTTATCTATTGAAAGATTGCCCTTTTCTTTAATCAAATTTGGCTGACACAAAACGGTGTTTTATTATCAAGTAACAAATTCATATTGATCATTTGTTTATTTTTAGGTAACCAAAACTCCTCTTGCAGGATCATTAATCTATTATTAAGTTCATTCTATTATTTCATTTGTGTATGATTTTGGTTGACTTTTTCAGAAAAATACCCCTTGTCTAGAATCACTTGAAAATTTACACTTCCATTTTGAGTTTCTTAGCATCATATTATCGGTATAAGATTGAACTTCGAGAGAAAATAAGGTCACTAGATTGTTGATTTCATTTCATATAAACAAATAAGCTTAATAATTCAAGACCTTAATTCATGGTCCTATTTTATCATCCATTAACTGTTGCCCATATTATTTTATTTACCTTTCCTTTTGTTGATCAGCTAGGCTCTTGGTGTTACTGCAGGGAATATCCTAACCTTAATCATCTAGGAAAAAGACCAATCAAAAGGTTGAAACATAAATTTCTTATATTTCCTTCTTTTATATTACTTTCACACTTTTTAATAAAATATCATATTCTTGTAGATTTTCTTCTAACCGATTAGATTAATTGCTTTTTTATTTCAGAAAGTTTGTTGCCTATCAAGAAAACAAGAAGCCAACAGTTTAAAACTCAAACCAAATTGAGGATTGCAAAATGATAGACGTGGATGAGTATGAACAAGCTCGAGATATGCTTGTCCAATGTCAATAGAGCAAATTGGATCTGATTTCAGTGAGAAGAATCATCAAATGGTAATACATTCTACAGTTTTAGTATCATTAAATGTTCAATTACATTTTAGTATACCTAGGAAATGGAAATGAAAACGTATTTCAAAGCACTAGTATACCAAGGTAGGGTTTTAAGATACTTGTGAGCACA
This sequence comes from Fagopyrum homotropicum, assembly GCA_033239125.1. Lineage (NCBI taxonomy): Eukaryota > Viridiplantae > Streptophyta > Magnoliopsida > Caryophyllales > Polygonaceae > Fagopyrum > Fagopyrum homotropicum. Next base: position 145,032,177 of record BSWB01000004.1, read on the forward strand.
CAATTGGAATGTTAAGAAGGTTGTTAACATTGTTGAAAGAAATACTCAAGTGGAGATTGAAGTACAAGCCTGAGGAGATTCATTGGTTATACTTCTTTAGTAAATTCATGCATGTCCAAATCAGTTTCAAAGGGATATGCTCTAATCAAGTTTATAGTAGACAATTCGCATGCCCTGTATGATAATTGATGACTGATGTTGTTAATGTTGTACTCTTGCAAAACTATTGTTGATGAATTGAAAATACATTCAGTTGGGGTTGGTGAGACTTCTTTATCATAGTTATTGTGGACATTTCTTTGCATTCTGATATTTAATGTGCTCACATTTCTTTGTTTAGGAGGATGTTACTGTTGAAGTTGAGACAGGGAAAATATACAAGTCAAATTTTGTTGACAAGCTAGGAAGACCTGTTCTTGTCATACGTCCATGTCGTCAGGTGCTATTCAGTAATCTAATACATCATTTTTATTCAGTAACCCTTGTACATTGCCATGTGTATGCTAGATTTTTTGAGAACATGCATAAGTGAAGAGCCCTTTAGCTACTGTTGCTTCTAATTCTACTTTACTTCCAAATTTATGCCTATTTTATTCGTAACTTTTATTCTAACTTCCAACAGATTCTACTTTCTTTTTTCTACTTCCACTAGACTCTATAAATAATTTTTCTTGCATTATTGTAAAATAATTATTAGTGTGCATCTAATGGGTATGAAATAGAATCTGAAATAGTATTTATAAGAATGTAAAATTGAATCTGAATTTTTTGGTTTTGATAAGTTCATTTAATTTTGATTTGCTTATGATGTTTGCCTTTTTCTGTTAGGCTTTGTTGACTTTAACTTAAGGTGATTTTTTGGTCATTTGGTGTAATTGAGGTTCAGTTTAGAGATGCTTGTGATGAAACAAGGTGAAAAACTAATCTTACCATCTACCATTGTAATTGTGTGCTTTAATCTTTTATTTGTCACATTGGCACTGATGAATAGGTTCACCAAGGAAGACTCTCAAAAAAGGAATCTCGGAGATACTTTCAGCAACTCATTGAAGTTGTCTCACACTGTCACAATAAAGGCGCATATCATCGAGATTTGAAGGTTCATGACTGCATGCACCTTTTACAATTTACCTTGATGCAAATCATATTTCAGTTTTTAAGAAGTAATCCGATTCAGGCACTTTTGAGGTGACATTATTCATGTTTATGTTCATTCATGATGTAAAAGTAGTGGCAAACCTTGTAGCCTTAGGATGTGATATTGGTGATCACAAAACGATGATGTTTTGAGTTAAGTACATGACTTTGAATCATGTTTGTGAATGGAATTGGTTGCTTTCGGTTTTTTTTTGCATTTGGGACAGGTACAATTTGTGAAATAATGTGTTGTAGCGGAAGCCATGAAATAAGTATAGAATACGGACATTAAATCCGGGTTACATTCTATACAATGGTCTCGTAATAAATTTGATACCAAATAACACGGATCTTCATTACCACGATTATTTCGTGGTCATCTAGTCGAATAACCCGGATCCTAACCCGGCCCGGCCCGTATGCACCGTGGTATTAGGGGGTAAAATAACCCGGATATGTGACATTCTCAAATACCCCGGTTATAAGTTTGCCGGGTTATTTGATAGAATATATCCCGGTTGGCATAGTTGGAACCGAAAACAAAAGAGGGGAAATAACCCGGATATTTTCTAACGAACGCCCGGGTATAAAGTTAGTGGACCAAATATCGCCCTAACCTTTAACCCGGTTGTAGTCCGGGGTATATTCTCGAAAGCAACCGGGTTATTTTCTACTTTTTGTAGTAGTGAATTGGATATTGTTACCTTTTGTGCCTCCGCCTAAGCCGACCTGGTCAAGCGACACGCCTTGTCTTCGCTCCACTATGCCTTTGGATTAGTGTTGGACTGACGGTCGAGGCTTGCCCATTATGTCGAAGCACGCCTTTTAGTTAACACTAAAATATTCCCTTTAAAATTTTCATATTGGACCCCCTTTAAGTCTTTTCCTATTGAACCCCCTTTAGGTCTTCTTCTATTGAACCCCCTTTAAAGATTTTCTATTGGACCCTCTTTTAGGCTTCATCCTTCTATAGAAAGGATGAATAGCTCACTTGTAATTCAAGTTCAAATTAACAAAAATTTAGTAAAGAAGAATTTCCTCCTCCTTGATTTGGGTATCACAATCTTCCCTCTCAAAGTTCTTCCTTGGATCCTCGATCCAAGCTTTCACATTCGAGGATTCTTCAAGAACCAACATATCCACTCCACTTAACGTATTGCTCGGTCAACCTTGATTGGATTAATCAATCACTTCTGCCTCCATTTCATAGCTTCCTCCAACCATATTCTATCATTTGATCCATCTACACATCAACAAAAGGAGTAGTTGAAGTTCAACCTCGATCTAGATCTAGAGTTTCTCCTTGAACGGATACAAGGACTCATCAAGATGGAGTATTCTTATCAAGCAATCCACATTCTCTAGTAGACATGCACAATATAACTTTTGGTGTACATGGTTCTTCGTCAGCACTCTCATTTCTTCCACCTAAGTTGGAAATGTGCAATTTTACCACTTCAGGTTAAAATTGGTAGCTTCTGACGCACTCTGTCTATCCTTGTACAATAATTGCTTATTGAACATAACATCTCAACAACGAATAACCTTTCTGTTCTGCTCATCCTAAAATTGATATCCGGAGTCATCTCGGCCATATCAAATAAACGTGCATTATAATTGACTTATCATTTAGCTTTCTTCTCTCAACATTAGGTACATGAACATATGCTAGACATCCAAATATCTGAAGGAGGGACAAATTTACCTTTTTACCACACCACAAACTCTTTTCGAATTTCATTCTCTAGGGGAGTTGATGGTCCTCTATTAATCAAGAACGCAACAGTGATAACCGCATCTGTTCAGAACATCTTCGGAAGTCCAGACTCTAACCTCAAGCTTCTTACATGTTCGTTCAACGTCTTACCCATCCGTTCAAACACTCTATTTTGTTGAGGGTACCTTTCAAGGTCTTCCCATGTGAATTTTGTTTTCAATACAAAAATCTTTGAATTTTTTACAACCCATTATGTGATCTTAGACATTTCACTTTAAGACTTGTTTTTGTTTCTACTAGGGCTTTTCATTTTTATAAACGTTGAAGACATCAATTTTTGTTTTAGAAAATGAACTCATACCTTTCTCGTAGAGTCTTCAATGAGTGTCATGTAATATGATGCTCCACCCAAAGATTTCACAAGTGTTGGACCCTATAAGTCGTTGTGAACCAACTCCAATTTTAGCTTCTTCATATTTATGTCACCTTTCAAAAAAACTCACATTTGTTTTTGTTTTCGAGTACACAATCCTCGCATAGTCTAATTTTAACACTCTTGAGGCTTGATAGGAAACCTTTTGAACACAACACTTTCATCCCTTTCTCACTCATATGACCACACCGAGAATGACATAAATTTACAATGTCTTTTATTCCTACAATATATACCAATATTGGGTTAGACGTTATTGGTTGTATACAACATTCCCTCTTTATTGCCTCGAGCTAACATCATGGATCCTTTGGTTATGTTCCAATTCCCCTAGCCAAAGATTACAACGTAGCCTTCCTATCTAAACTGCCCGACCGAAAGAAATTTTCTTTTTAGACCAGGAATGTGCCTTACCTCGTGCAAGTGAAATTTAGATCCATTTAGAGTGTACGTGGATCCAAACAACTCATTTCCCAACAATTTTTAAGGGCTTATGACGAATGCTAAAATTCTAGGTCGTTGTCTTTTAGCTTAGGTCAAAGTAGAAGTCTTAACATTACACTAACAAGTTCATGTATAGCGTAAGTAAGGGTCGAATCAAAGATTGTTAAATTGATGTTTCGATTAGATTCAATTATTGAGATTGTAACCAAATAGGGGGGGAGGTTTGGATTGAAATGTAGCAAGACAAAAGAATAAGAAACAAGTAAAGGTGTGAATAAAATGATGAGAAAAGGACTACACTAGGTTGATTCTTAGCATGCAATGCTACTTTGGTTGGTTCTTTTTAAAAGTATTTCAGCAATGTTCTCGTCTTGATCATATAAAGAGAAGAATAAAACCGTTAGACTTTTCTTTATATTTATAATCCTTTTCCTTTAAGTAATCACAACCAGCTTTTACCTAAAGGTTCTCTACTAAATTAAAGACTCGAACCCGGAATCAATTAATCCTAATTCTTTGCATGCAATTAGACACTAAGGTGATCAAGCTAAGTGGTAAGAAACATGCAATTGATAGTTAAAGCACAAGGAATATAAAACATATGACTGAATAATACTTATATTAACCAAGACTTACAACCAAAGCAGTAATGCAGCTTCAAAACAACCCAATGTAGCAAGGAGATTAGAAACACATTACACAAGGGAAGTAAGGGAAAAAGAGAGAATAATGGGAAAATGGTGCTTGATTCTAGCAATCAGCCATGAACCTATTTATACTAGATTTGGCACTAAATAGGAGTAAATGGACGGCCTAAACAACCACCTTTAATGCCATAAAGGTGGTGCAAACAGTCGGAGTAAAGTCTCTGACGCTAAACCGCGGGGGCGGACTTCAAGGCTGCAAGGGCGGTTTAGGCCAAAACGCTTGGTGTTCTTCATGGCCGCAAGAGCGGCCTAGCAATTCTGCAGGGGCGGATCTTTAATGCTCTTCAAACGTCTGACTCTTCACCTTTTTGTCGCTTCTGATGTTGAGCCGCAGGGGTGTCCCAATGTCACCGTATGGGCGGTGACACTGACTCTTCGGCTTCACAGCTCCGCAGGTTGGTCCGCAGGCAGAGGCGTAGGGACGCCGGCTTCGCTTCTTCCAGGTGAGTCACCGTAGGGGCGTCCAGGGGCGGTGACAGACTTTGTTCCGGGCGCTAGCGAAGGCGCAGACTGTGTTCCGGAGTGTAGTGTCACCCGTAGGGGCGGTGACACTGCTCCGCGGGGGCGGTGTGGCACCAGAAACTTGTCTTCGTGAATGATCTTCAACTCCCAAGTGCTCCTAACTTCTCTTTTTGCTTCTTCTTGACTTCTTCTTTTGAATTAAGAAGTTAGTAGCACAAACCGACTCTAATACAATGAAAAGACTCTAAAAACTAACCTAAAAGATAGTGATTCAATCACCTATCAGCTTATCATCAATGAGATAAACCCTTACAGAATTTCTTAGGGTATACTTTTTCATTAAGTTAGCGTTTTTACGTGAGTGAAACAAAGCTTCAAAACCCAAGATTGTAATGGTTTGCTCACGCTTACGATTAAGGCGCCTAATATTTCCTCAGTGGCCCATTTGTTGACTTCTTCAACGTTGCAGTACATTCATTCGTGTAGTAACCATTCTAATCACAATTGTAGCACTTGTTTATCTTTTTTCTTTTTTTTTCTTCTTCTTTTTCTCTTTGGATTTGTCAATTCCTTTTGACTTTGATCTGCCATAATTCGATCTTGATTCTAATATACCCCTATTTCTTGCGTTCAAGGTTGATCTTGAAGTAGATCTCGTCTCCTTCCAACGAACATCTTTGTTGACAATCAGGTTCTTGGCATCATCAAGCTTGGGTTTTTCCTTTTTGAGGCACTTACAATTTTAATTATCCCAATCCAACATTCTTGAAGCAAGGCAACAATATCAAGGCTTCAATTTTGGCTTCAAGATTTATAGACACATAACTTTGTTGTGCGCTAATCATAGTGAATTTGTTCAGGTGATTAGACACCTCTACATGTTTTTCCATCCGTATGTTAACCAACCACCGCATTAGGTGAACCTTTTTTGAATTAATTAGGGAAATAGGGTTAAATTCTGTTTTGCAAACTAGGTCTCTATGCAAAAGAAAGAAAAAATAGGTATGGAAACTAGAAAATAGGGACAATAGTTTCTCTAATTGAAATGATGATGATTAGATGTTTACTTTTGATTTAAGTATCTTTTTTACATGTTTACTTTTTATTTTTGGTTAATGTAGATAGTTTGATGAAATTTTCAAGTCCATGAATGTTTAATTTTTTGGGTGACATTGTTTTCGTTACCCAAATATGAATTGTAATATTTTTCTAATAATTGGGTATATGATTGTTTTTGTGGTATGTTTTACTATTGTTAAGTATGCTTAATGTGATATTTTTGGGTATGTTTTATGGTTACCCAAACTGTGTTACAATGACCAAATGTCATTTGGTATTGATGTTTGTGCACAATATCGATTTGTGTAAAATTTGGTTATGACAAATTCAAATTAGGTATGCTTTTATACGTGTATTGGCTTTGTAGTATATTTTTTATTATTAAGTATATTTAAAGTGATATCGTGGGTATGTTTTATGGTTACCCAAACTGTGTTATAATGATCAAATGTCAAGCGGATTTTTTGGTAATGACCAAATGTCATTTGATATTGATGTTTGTGTACAATATCGAGTTTTGAAATTTTGGGTATGACAAATTTAAATTGGGTATGTGTTCGCTCCAAACGGTGTGTGCAAGCTTTAAATTTATAACCCTAGATGTAAGCTTAAAACAAGGATGCGAACCCGCAATGTACGGGTCAATTGTAGTAAAAGCAAGGAATTCCAAGGGTCGATCACAGGGACTTAGTGAAATAAAGTCGGAATAGGTAAGCTATGTAATTATTAACCACAAAAGCGATTAAAACAATCAAAGATGATAAAAAATCAATTAAGGAAATATGCAATTCTAGGGGTTAAAGCATCTAGTTGTGGTTCCAACTCAAGATCTAAAGATAAGCGGACAAAGCTGAGATATTTGCATAGGGAAGGTGTTACTAAAGTGGAGTAAATCACTGTTAGCATGAAATATTGCGATATTTTAGGCACGTTTTCTAAATGTATTTGATTCATATTGATAGTCTTTGATTGATCTTTGTGCATATGTGAGCTAGTATTGCCTATATTTTCGATATGGATGTCTACACTAGTTCTATGATTGATTATAGGTGATTTGGAGCTATTCCCGAACGGAATCGAGCAAAGAAGAATTGAGTTGATATGTCCATAGATCGAGGACACTTTTTGGAAGCAATTTGGAGTCTTAGATTGAGGAATGCACGAGTTTAGGGAAGAATCACGTTCTTGCCCTAAAATACGACCGTACCACAAACCACGTTCAGAATTACGGCCGTGGATTCTGAGTCAGAATTCGATGTCCATTCCAGGGGATTCTACGGCCGTGGAACTAACCGTAATTGTTTCCACGCCCTAGAATTACGGTCGTGGAATCTTCCACGACCGTGATCTTGGCAAATCTTTTCGCCACACTTCGAAGCCATGATCTTTTGATGATTGGGCCGGGCCGACGCCTTGCCCTGCATTATAAAAAGACGGAAGAAAGGAGATTCCGTCATCGACGCATAGACGTACGCACCTGCTTAGGCTCGCTTACAATCATCACTTAAGCATCGCATAAATCCTCATCTTAGAGGTATTTGAGAGATCTCATTGGAGATCAAGGTCCGTATTGGAGAGTTGCTCAAGACTCGCACTTTCGGTGGGGGTTGCTGTTGCGATCTTCGGGTTTGTGGAAGATCGAAATTCTTGGAAGATTTTGCAAGAAGATCTCTCTTCTTGTTTAGGTTTGATTTGGAAACGGATTGACATCCCGTTTCTTTACTTTCCTAAGGTTGTGATCGTTTACTCCGTTTTGAATCTTTTGATAAACACTTGTTCTTGATTGCGATCTTGAGATTCCCTTGAAGATTATTGATAGTTCTTGAAAGTTTTTATCTTTTATCTTTTGATTCTTGAATTAATATCAATATGACTGTTATTGGCTAAAAACCCTTAACAATTCTAAGGTGAAGGGTTGATAGTTGTGGCTTAGATGATGATAGATCGATCGCGAACAGATTAGACCCTGAGAGTTAGAGAGAATCGCCGACAACCCTAAATTACGGGCTGTTCTTGAGTTCCACGGCCGTGGAACCTTAAGAACTAACCGTGATTTCCCTGTAGTTTACGAGCCTGCTTTTGCTTTAATCCAAAGTTAAAGATTTGCTTTAACTTAGTTTAGACTTGTCTTTTCTAGGTGGTAGTGAAGCCTCAACAACCTCTACCTCGATTGTGAGCCTCAATAACCTCAATCGGATAAGTTAGTCTTGATCTTTAGATTATAAGTTTGGGTATTTGATGCTAATCCTCGTCTTTAGAATCTTTCTATATTGAGCCTCAACAACCTGTATAGGGAGTGTCTTTTAGGTGAGTTACATAAGGTTTTTGGAACCTCAACCGTACGATTACCTTACATTAGTATACCTTTGCATATCTCAACTCTGTCTTTATATCATTAAGTATATCTTGAATCGATTGCCACAGCTGGATACTTGGATCTTTAGGATTGTTGTTTTCCCAATATTTGCAAAACTCCCATATTCACTTGCTTGATAACCTGCAATCGAGTTCGTTCCACCCAAATCCCTGTGTTCGATACTCTGGAATACTTGCTAATCTACGCCGATCCGTACACTGCGGGTTCGCTTGCTTGATTCTAGTTTTATAAATTTAAAGCTTATTTGCACACACCTCTAGGGGCGAACAAGTTTTTGGCGCCGTTGCCGGGGATTTGGTTTCGTCCGAATCCGGTAGCCGGTTGTCAAGCTTGGGAGCTTGCTCTCGTTATTTGATTTTTCTTTAAGTGCATGCGCAGGTCTAGGAACACCGAAGATCTCTTACCTCTTGATCAAGAGCTAGAGAAAACCTTGAGACAAAGACGCAAGGAAAAGAAGATGGCTGAAGAGAACGAACGCAATCTTCAAACAAAGTTGGCGGAGAAGGAAGCTCAACTCCGATGGAATGAGACTCTCCGCCAGGATGAGATGGATCGTCATCAATCTCAAGTTAACGGTCTACAAGACATGCTCTTCCAAATGAGGATAAAGATGAGCGACCTCGAAGATAAGGTAGGCAAGAAGTCCTCGAGAAGGAGATCAAGGTCTAGAAGAAAAAGCCACTCATCCGCTGATGATAGTGATTCTTCCATGCCACCGTTAGAAGAGATTGATCCCACGATCAATATAAATCCCTTCAATCCACAGGGAACTACTAATCGCCGCATCCCACCAAGGAATGCGAGAGTCGAACGTGTAGATAATGAGCCAAGAACTCTTGGCCAGCGGATGGATCCAACACAACAACCACGCCGCTTGGGTGTGAATTTTGATGCTGAAGATGTACAAGGGTTTAGCTTCAACCCTCAAGTTATCACTCTTGTTCGACAAAGCCAATTTGGCGGTACAAGCGCTGAATCTCCACACCAACACTTGCAAAATTTTGAGTGTATGATGGAGACAATGAGACCGAAGAGCGCTACCACCAACAGCTACAAGCTCAAACCTTTCTTTTTCTCCTTGAAAGGGAAAGCGTTATCTTGGTACCAAGCTCTTCCTAATGGGAAACTAGACACGTGGGAAGACCTTTCCGCAGAGTTTCTCACCAAATTCTTTCCGCCTTCCAAAACAGCGGAACTTAGAGGTAAGATCAATGCTTTTTCCATGAGACCTAACGAAAGTTTGTTTCAATCTTGGGAAAGGTTTCAGGATTTACTATTGGATTGCCCTCATCATGGCATATCCAAGCTTGCCTTGCTGGAGATTTACTACAAGGGGCTGGATGCGGGAACGCAATTCAACCTCCAATCCCTCTCATGTGGAACGTTCATGGACATGAGAGAAGATGACGCTTGGGACTTTATTGAGAAGCAAGCAAGAGTCATAGAGAAGTATTCCCACCGGAAAGTGGAGGGAAATCGTGTGGAGCAAGGAGCGAAGCTCACACATGAAGCTCAAAATCAGATTTTTTCCCTCAACAATGAGATCAAAGAGTTGAAGGAGACTATCAAGACCAACTTCCCAAAGCAACAAGAGAAGGATGTTGGCTATTTGGGCAACAACAACGGCGGTGATAACACAAACCGCAACAACAATAACCGGAACAATAACCGGAATAAAAATTGGAATGGAAACAACAACAACCGGAACAACAACAATTGGAACAACAATCGGGGTTCAAACAACAACAATTGGCGCTCCAATCAACAAAACTCCGGTAACTCCTATCCTTCCAATTCTAATTCACTAACTCCACCTTCCTCTTCCTCTACTCCTTTGAAAAGCCAGGGGCAATCATCTAATGGAGAAAACAATACGGGAAAGGAGAAGCCAGATCCCATGTTGGAAACAATCTTGGGAAAGCTTCAAGGGATGGAGAACCGCCTCATTAAGGTTGATGATCGAGTTTCTAAGATTGACAAAGCTCAAAAAGTTTTAGAAAACCAAATGTTCGATCATGTAGAGGAAGTTCCTAGAAATCAAGGGAAACTTCCAGGAAAAACGGAAGACAACCCTAAGGGAAGAGTAATGGCGATTACAACTAGGAGCGGAGTGACTACCACCGACCCGCAGCCTACGTTCGTGGAAGTCCCCGTAGAGAAGGACAAAGGAAAGGGGAAGGAGAAGGAAGATGTCTATGTTCCTCCTCCAGCTTTCAAACCTCCCCTACCGTTCCCTCAATCTAGAGCGCGAGCGCGCCTAGACAAGCAATTCGGTAAGTTCATAGAACTCATGAGCAAGCTGCATATTAATATACCTTTCATTGATGCTATTGTAGGTATGCCGGCTTATGGCAAGTTCTTGAAGGAGCTTCTCTCTAACAAGAGGAAGCTAGAAGACTTCGGAGAAGTCAAGATGAGTTCGGATTCCTCAGATCTCATCAAGACTATGAAGGAGAAAATGCCCCCAAAGCTGAAAGATCCGGGGTCATTTTGCATTCCCATTGGAGTGGGAGAAGTCACATATGACGCTTTATGTGACTTAGGAGCAAGTGTGAGCATCATACCACTTGCATTGTGCAGGAAGATCGGTTTAGGCGACCCTAAACCGGTGAAGATGACGTTATACATGGCGGATCGATCCATTACTCGTCCCGTCGGCATTGTAGAAGACGTCCCGGTCAAGCTAGGCAAGTTCTTTGTCCCCATTGATTTTGTCGTACTTGACATTCCTGCTGATAGTCCGGTCCCGATCATACTCGGAAGACCGTTTCTTGCAACTTCCGGCTGCATGGTCGATTGCAAGAATGGGAGACTCGCTTTTGATATTGGGGAAGAGAAAGTAGAGTTCGTTCTTTCCACTCTAGTGAAGGAGCCAATCTTTGACGAGGAGATCTACGATATCCAAGACGAAGAAGGTTTGTCTAGGGAGGAGGTAAGTGCGATTCTCTTTAACGATCCTCTATAAAAGGTTATTACTATGAGTCTAACCGATGTAGGAGAAGAAGAAGAGTGCAAAGAGGAAATTGAAGCCTTGGAAGCACAAGAAGAGATGCATGAAGTGGAGTTTGAGAAACTCCACGATGAGGCTGAGAATACCAGAATCCACGGTCATACTCTGTATTCCACGACCGTGGATTCCACGACCAAAATCGACCTCCATTCCAGAGGATATTACGGCCGTGGAACACCAGAGGAGACCGTAATTTTGACCGTGGAAGAGGGTGATCGCATACTCCTTCAACTTCTTCTAATTCTTCTCCAACCCATTCAACATCCTTAGAAACTTCTAAGGAAACATCGGAAGCTCCTCAAGGATCATTGGAAGCTCCGAAAGCAATGGAACTCAAACCACTTCGTACTCATCTAAGGTACGCTTTTCTTGGATCTAATTCCACCTTCCCGGTTATCGTTAGTTCCGAATTAAGCATAGATGAACATGAACAGCTCATGATTGTCCTTAGGAAACATAGAAAAGCCATAGGCTATACTATTGAGGACTTAGTAGGAATTAAACCCTCCCTATGCATGCATAAGATACTAATGGAGGAGGACTTTAGAACTTCAAGACAACCTCAAAGGCGGTTGAATCCGACCATGAAGGAGGTTGTCAAGAAGGAAATTCTTAAACTTCTTGATGCAGGTATCATCTATCCTATCTCCGATAGCAAGTGGGTGAGCCCAGTTCAAGTAGTTCCGAAGAAGGGAGGAATGACGGTCATCACCAATAAGAACAACAAACTCATTCCTACCCGAACCGTGACTGGATGGCGAATGTGCATAGACTACCGCAAGCTCAACAACGCAACGCGGAAGGATCACTTTCCATTGCCATTCATCGATCAAATGCTTGAAAGGTTAGCGCAACATTCATACTTTTGCTACCTTGACGGTTATAGTGGCTTCTTTCAGATTCCGATACATCCGGATGATCAAGAGAAGACCACATTCACGTGCCCTTGGGGTACGTTCGCTTATAGGAGAATGCCGTTCGGGCTTTGCAACGCCCCAGCCACCTTTCAACGATGCATGATGGCCATCTTCTCCGAATACGTAGAGGAAATCATGGAAGTCTTCATGGACGACTTCTCAGTTTACGGTTCCTCTTTTAACGATTGTCTTTCTAACCTTTCTCTTGTTTTGCAAAGATGTGAAGACACTAACCTAGTTCTTAATTGGGAGAAGTGTCAATTCATGGTTAAGGAAGGAATCGTGTTAGGTCACTTAGTCTCTAGTAGAGGGATAGAGGTAGACAAGGCTAAGATAGAGACCATAGAGAAACTTCCTCCCCCAATTTCGGTGAAGGGGGTAAGAAGTTTCCTAGGACATGCTGGATTCTATAGACGTTTCATTCAGGACTTTTCTAAGATATCAAAACCTCTCACTAATCTATTGATGAAGGATGCGGTTTTTGAGTTTTCGCAGGAATGTTTGGATGCGTTTAACACCATTCGGCAAGCTCTAATTTCAGCACCTATTATCCAACCTCCGGATTGGACTCTCCCCTTCGAGATTATGTGCGACGCTAGTGACGTAGCCATTGGAGCTGTTCTTGGACAACGAAAAGAAGGACGTACCCACGCCATATACTACGCTAGCAAGACGCTAGACGAAGCTCAGCTCAACTACGCCACCACGGAAAAAGAGTTTCTAGCCATTGTCTACGCTATTGACAAGTTTCGCTCTTATCTTGTAGGTGCAAAGGCGATTGTCTACACGGACCATGCTGCAATCCGATACCTCCTTGCAAAGAAAGATGCGAAGCCAAGGCTGATTAGATGGATTCTTCTCCTACAAGAATTCGATCTTGAGATCCGCGACAAGAAAGGCTCGGAAAATTCTGTTGCGGATCATTTGAGTCGTCTAACACATCTAAAAGACGACCAATTACCCATTGATGACTCCTTTCCGGACGAACACCTACATATCATAGAGGAGTGCATCAAGGTAATCTCCAAAGGTAACGAACCATGGTTTGCTGATTTCGTTAACTATTTGGTTTGCCAGGAGATACCACCCGGACTGTCATACGCACAAAGGAAGAAGTTCTTCAAGGACGTCCGGGAATACTATTGGAACGAGCCTCTCCTCTTTAAGAGAGGTCCGGATGGCATCATCCGGCGATGTGTGCCGGAAGATGAGATGCAAAGTGTCATCCGCCATTGCCATTCACTACCTTGTGGAGGACACGCTAGTTCGAACAAAACTAGCGCAAAGGTATTGCAATCTGGATTCTATTGGCCTACTTTATTTAAAGATGTGCAATCCTTTGTTTCTTATTGCGATGCTTGTCAAAGAACAGGCAATATCTCTAGAAGGAACGAAATGCCCCTCAACAACATCCAAGAGGTGGAGATTTTCGACGTTTGGGGAGTCGATTTCATGGGACCATTCCCTTCTTCTTGTGGAAACCAATACATATTATTGGCGGTAGACTACGTCTCTAGATGGGTAGAAGCAATTGCCTCTCCCACAAATGATGCCGTGGTGGTGGTTAAGTTCTTCAACAAGACCATCTTTCCGCGATTCGGGACACCAAGGACGATCATTAGTGATGGAGGTTCTCACTTCATAGCCCGTCGCTTTGAAGCTCTTCTAGCCAAGTATGGGGTTACTCACAAGATCGCCACCCCTTACCATCCACAAACGAGTGGACAAGTCAAAATCTCAAATAGGGAGATCAAGGGAATTCTAGAGAAGACGGTTTCAAGGACTAGGAAGGATTGGTCCTTGAAACTAGATGACGCATTATGGGCGTACCGGACCGCATACAAGACTCCCATAGGAACCACACCATACAACCTTGTGTATGGGAAGTCTTGTCATTTGCCGGTAGAGCTAGAGCACAAAGCGTTTTGGGCTATCAAATGGCTGAATTTCGGCATGAAGGAAGCGGGAGAGAAGCGTCTCCTAGACATCAACAAGCTGGATGAACTCCGTTTGAACGCCTACGAAAACGCCAAGATCTACAAGGAAAGAGCAAAGCGTTGGCATGATAAGCATATCATTCCAAAGGACTTCAAAGAAGGAGATCAAGTTCTCCTCTTCAATTCGAGACTTCGCCTCTTTCCAGGTAAGTTAAAATCTCGTTGGACTGGACCTTTTCTAATTAAGCGTATTTTCCCCCATGGTGCAGTTGAAGTATGGGGTGAAGCTAGCGGAAGTTTTAAGGTGAACGGCCAACGGCTCAAGAAGTACTCACCGGAACTCCAAGCTGAGGAGTTTGCACCTACCGCACTCGAATAAGTGCAAGAATGGTCTAGCTACGGACCTTAAACAAAGTGCTTCTTGGGAGGCAACCCAAGGTATTGCAATTTTGTTTTTGTTTTCGATTCATAGATTAGTTTAGAATAAACGTTTCCGCTCTATTTTGCCTCGATTTCTTCCGGTATGTTCGTGTTTTTGGTTGTAGGATCGATGGAAAGGGAGAAAGGGAGGATAATGTCGAAGAGAAGTGACGAAATTTGGACTTTGAAGCTTTACAGAGGGTTCCACGGTCTAAATTACGGTCGTCATAGCTACAGTGGCCGTAATTCTCAAAAGCCTGTGAAAAATCATCAAAACCACGGGTCCGTACACTTCCACGGCCGTGGAATGCCCCGACAGACCGTGATTTTTGAAATTTTGCCTGCGAGTATAAAAGCCACACTTCATCACAAAACCACCACAATTCTCCCCCAATTCCACGACCTAGATACCGAAAACCCGCAGCCTCTCCCAATTCTTCATTCTCTAATCGTTTTCAACGATTCTTCGCCCTAAACTGCAGCAAATCCAACCACGAACAAGATCCAAGCAACAAATCGAGTGGAAATCGATCAACAAACACGCATTTTGGATTTTTCAATCCGAAAAAGAGGTTATTTCTTTCTTCTCGATTTCAGCGGATTTAGTTCGTTTTTGCTATAGTTTCTTAGGAAGAACTGATAAAGACCGGAAGGAATTAGATTAGGACTGCTTGTTGTGGTGATATTTGGTAAATTTGCTGAGATTCACGAGATTCTGTGACGAATCACGGTCTCTGGATAAACCACGGCCGTGGAACCTGTAGAACAGACCGTGATTTTTGCTGAAAATGGATTTTGTGAGGAGAATGTCGGGAAGGATTAAGGAAAAGGAAGGGGAGCAAAATAAGAAAAGAAAGGGCAACCCCTCAACCTCTAGGGCACCACCACCCTCATCCCCCTCACTACCATCCTCACCTTCACCTCCATCCTCACCTCCTCACCCTAGCATCCCGACCATACACGAAAACCACCTAGCTGCATTTGAGAAGATAGAGAAGAGGACAGTGATAGGTCCTAGGTATTTGTTGTTGGAGGATCTACATCCTCTCAACATAGTTGATGACCTTACGTGGCTCTTGGATAGAGCCGGATTGCTTGTCTTCACGAACATTCGTGAAGACGCTTATGAGGAGATCACCCGAGAGGTTGTGACGTCTTTCGAGCACAGCCATGTTGATAGGACCGTCTCCTTCCGTCTCATGAATCAAGACTATCAGTTGAGTATAGTTGAGTTTGGGACCATTTTCGGGTTCCATGAGACCTACAATGGTCGATTTCCGAGCGGAGTTTACCCCAAGGATTTTTGGGAAGAAGTAGCCATGATCTACGCCGACGAGGACCGTTGGCAACCCGCCGATACCAAGGCTAGACTGATGTACCATCTAGCCTTGAAGATAGCTCACCGTGTTCTTTCGGAGTGTCTCTTTCCTAGGACGGAGACGCCCCAAAAGATCAAGACGGATGAGCTATTCTTGCTCTACTGTATGCTTTACGGTCGCCGCGCAGATTGTGCTACTCTTTTGGCGGCAACGATGAGTAAACTCAAGAATAAATCGAAGGGGAACATTGGATATGGTGGGATAGTGACCCACATAGCTAGGAGCTTTGGTGTGGATTTTTCAGCTTGCACCCGCATACCCGCCGTACCTCTAGGATTACATGCATTCATGGTTAGGGGACTCATCTTCCCCACACATAGAGGTCCGCCTTATGCGGGCATGCCTTGGGAGAGTAGGACAGGCAGGGGTATTGAGTGGCTGCCGGAGTATTCCATTGTGGCGGGACGCCACAATTGGAAGGAGACGTTCGCTGTGATGCATGCGAACAGGCTTGTAGCTCCCCCTTACGTTCCACCACCGGTTGTGGATGAGGAGGAGATGGGAGAGCAGTACGAGAGTGGTGGAGGAGCGGAGCAGGAGTTCGGCTCGTTTCCGGATCAGCCGGAGGCGGCCCCGGATGTACCTAGGCGCTCTCCACGCCCAGCTAGAGCTTCAGGCTCGTCATCTCGCCGCGCCAGCGTGAGTGAGAGACCCACGTGGATGACTACACCTCCCACTTGGTACAGCACACCCCCTCCTTGGTCCACGACACAGCCAGCAGCACCACCGCCACCACCACCACCAGCACCAGCCGATGCCCCCACATGGTATGATCACGCTCCGGGATGGTATGAGAGGATGCCGGATTGGGCTACCGGACTTTCGGAGAGAGTCGGAGCACTAGAGATCCGGGCGGATGCTAGAGACGGACGCCTAGACGACCTTGACCACATGATGAGGGACGTCTACCGCCAGCAGTTTGGGCGGTTCTATGATCCGAGTTTCTCTCCATTCCCACCTCCACCGGCGCCGCAGTGATCGATGCAGGACCGTTCGTTTTAGACATTCCCGCCACCACTTGTGAGTTTCTTTTTCCTTTCTTTCTTTTGTTCTTTCTTGTGAACATTAGGGACAATGTTCGTCCTAAGTATGGGGTGGATGTACTAAAAAGTTTGTAATAACTCTACTCTCTATGTTGCTTTCATTTCAAGACTATCATTGCATATTCATTATGTGTTACACGTTTCATTCTTGCATTGCATGAAAAAGAACTTTAAAAACCCATAAAAATTGAAAAATTTTGAAAATTTTGTGCTTCTAATGAATCGATATGATTTCCATGATAATCACTACTTGCGAATTGAGTTTGATGACAATTGCATGCTTAAAAGGATTGTAAATCGAAAAGAATTTGAATGAATGAATTCTACCTCTTTTGCAAGTTTTATAATGTGAAAATGTTACCTAAATCATGTTGAGAAATTGAAGTTGAAATCACATTATAAGTTCCTATACTTCTTGTTGAAATGTTTAAGGCAATTCGATACTTTCTTTCCTCTTTCTTTGATCATCTAACCCCTCATTGAAATATTAGCCTCCTTTACCTATCCGGGAACTTGGAAAAGTGAATGAGAAAAAGGCATGTTTGATGTGGGAGGGCCATGAGAGCAATTATTTGCAATCAATTGAATAGAAAGAAATTATAGGTTTGGGGAAGTCAATCATAACGATGAGTAACTCGGCACCATTCACATAGCCGGGTGTTTGTGTCTTGCCAAAGTCGGATTGGGTGATATTCCTAGCGGATTATGGTATGTGCGCTAAGGGTTTGAGGCATCTCTTGCAAATTTTGAGAAACGCCAATCTCCTAGGCTTCGGTTATTGTGCACCTCTATCCATAACTCCAAAAGTAAAGTCGAAAAATGAAAAGAAGAGAGCGAAGCTCTAAGTTGAAGTGTTGCGAGAACCGCATAAGAAGAAGAAGGTAGTTGTCCACTTTCCCGGATTTATGCACCACTTTCCCTTAAAGTTTTCCCTTCCCTTCCATACTCTAGACCTTTTCTTTGAAAGTCCTTAAGATCAAAAGAATGTTATATGACTTGGTGATCTAAATTGAAGCTTCTTATGATTGATTTTGATAATGTTTGAAGGTTATAATGCTTGTTTTTGAGTTAAATTGATTCATGAATTTTCCTTGCCTTTTTACTCTTTAATTGAGTGTGTGAAAGTTTGATGAACGATTGAAGCAAGGTTTGAGAATGATCTATTCTTTAGAAGTCACATTCATCCAAAAGAAGGTACACATATTTCATCCTAACTCTTGTTTAAAGCCTTTTGAAAGACCTTGCTTAGGGACAAGCAAGTGCTAAGTATGGGGTTATTTGTTAGCATGAAATATTGCGATATTTTAGGCACGTTTTCTAAATGTATTTGATTCATATTGATAGTCTTTGATTGATCTTTGTGCATATGTGAGCTAGTATTGCCTATATTTTCGATATGGATGTCTACACTAGTTCTATGATTGATTATAGGTGATTTGGAGCTATTCCCGAACGGAATCGAGCAAAGAAGAATTGAGTTGATATGTCCATAGATCGAGGACACTTTTTGGAAGCAATTTGGAGTCTTAGATTGAGGAATGCACGAGTTTAGGGAAGAATCACGTTCTTGCCCTAAATTACGCCCTAAAATACGACCGTACCACAAACCACGTTCAGAATTACGGCCGTGGATTCTGAGTCAGAATTCGATGTCCATTCCAGGGGATTCTACGGCCGTGGAACTAACCGTAATTGTTTCCACGCCCTAGAATTACGGTCGTGGAATCTTCCACGACCGTGATCTTGGCAAATCTTTTCGCCACACTTCGAAGCCATGATCTTTTGATGATTGGGCCGGGCCGACGCCTTGCCCTGCATTATAAAAAGACGGAAGAAAGGAGATTCCGTCATCGACGCATAGACGTACGCACCTGCTTAGGCTCGCTTACAATCATCACTTAAGCATCGCATAAATCCTCATCTTAGAGGTATTTGAGAGATCTCATTGGAGATCAAGGTCCGTATTGGAGAGTTGCTCAAGACTCGCACTTTCGGTGGGGGTTGCTGTTGCGATCTTCGGGTTTGTGGAAGATCGAAATTCTTGGAAGATTTTGCAAGAAGATCTCTCTTCTTGTTTAGGTTTGATTTGGAAACGGATTGACATCCCGTTTCTTTACTTTCCTAAGGTTGTGATCGTTTACTCCGTTTTGAATCTTTTGATAAACACTTGTTCTTGATTGCGATCTTGAGATTCCCTTGAAGATTATTGATAGTTCTTGAAAGTTTTTATCTTTTATCTTTTGATTCTTGAATTAATATCAATATGACTGTTATTGGCTAAAAACCCTTAACAATTCTAAGGTGAAGGGTTGATAGTTGTGGCTTAGATGATGATAGATCGATCGCGAACAGATTAGACCCTGAGAGTTAGAGAGAATCGCCGACAACCCTAAATTACGGGCTGTTCTTGAGTTCCACGGCCGTGGAACCTTAAGAACTAACCGTGATTTCCCTGTAGTTTACGAGCCTGCTTTTGCTTTAATCCAAAGTTAAAGATTTGCTTTAACTTAGTTTAGACTTGTCTTTTCTAGGTGGTAGTGAAGCCTCAACAACCTCTACCTCGATTGTGAGCCTCAATAACCTCAATCGGATAAGTTAGTCTTGATCTTTAGATTATAAGTTTGGGTATTTGATGCTAATCCTCGTCTTTAGAATCTTTCTATATTGATCCTCAACAACCTGTATAGGGAGTGTCTTTTAGGTGAGTTACATAAGGTTTTTGGAACCTCAACCGTACGATTACCTTACATTAGTATACCTTTGCATATCGCAACTCTGTCTTTATATCATTAAGTATATCTTGAATCGATTGCCACAGCTGGATACTTGGATCTTTAGGATTGTTGTTTTCCTAATATTTGCAAAACTCCCATATTCACTTGCTTGATAACCTGCAATCGAGTTCGTTCCACCCAAATCCCTGTGTTCGATACTCTGGAATACTTGCTAATCTACGCCGATCCGTACACTGCGGGTTCGCTTGCTTGATTCTAGTTTTATAAATTTAAAGCTTATTTGCACACACCTCTAGGGGCGAACAATCACCGGGTAAGTCTCACTACTCACTAATCCCAAACCGTAACTCCTATTACTGGGTAAGTCTCAAGGAATTAAGGAAAAGAACTATAGCCTCAAACTAACACTCCAAATAAGGGAATAGAATCAACCTTTACCGGGTAAGTCTCAGGCTAACTCACAAAGATGGAATGAAAGCACACTCAAACTCCAATAAAGGATAAACCTTTATTACCTACACTTATGATCTTTGGTAAACAAACAAAGGAATTACCGGGTAAGTCTCATCCTAGGCTTGCATTGAACCAGGAAAGGTGTAATAAGAATAGAATTTGGCAAACTCTAACACTTAACTCTCAATTTCGGATAAGATAAGTCACCTCGGTGAGAAGAATTTCACCCCGGCCGAGATTTTCATCGACTGAGCGAGATGCTTTAGGGTTAAGGATAAAGACTCGAGCTTTCAGGGTCCTACTGTGATTGAGATTATTCTATTATTATTTTTCCCACAACCTTCAGCCAATCACCCTAGAATCACACAAGGAAATTAGCCACTCATCATCATGAAAGCAATAATCAAATATAAGGGAAGAAAGTGAATAATTGAACAAGAAAACCTTATGAGAAAGGCTTCAATAACTGAATCAATTATCAAACAACAAGCGTTCCTTGGATCAAAATCCAATAAGACAATCAACAAAGAAAGGAATCTAAGAGAATCTTACAAAACCCTTCACAAAAGCTATAAACTTTCTTCCTTCAACCTTCAAAAAGGTTCTCAAATCTCCCTCTATAGCAGGATAAAACGGCTGCTCTAGGCACGATCGGTGGTATAGCATGCTCTAGAAAGTTGAGAAATCCAACCCTTTTTATAGGAAAATTATCCTCCAAAGATAAGATATCTTAGAAAGATCTTTTCCCATAAAAATAGGTAAAATATATGGGCTAATTTATCTTCTTCCTTCCAGGAATCCAGCCCAAAAATATAAGATCCTCTTTCCAAAGATAAAATATCTCAGCCAAGGATAAAATATTCTTGCCGCGTCCAAGGTATTCGTCTCGGTCGAGTCAACTCCTCTGGATCACCTCGGTCGAGGTGACTCTGTAGTCAACCGAGGTGAATCACAACTGAATGTGAAATCTCTCAAATCTGGTCCAAAGTGAATCTCTAATCCAATTCCATGATTCCTGGATTCTTCCTTAAGCTCCTGAATGTAGCTCTAATGACTCCTTAGCTCCTTTCGCTCCTTTTTTATGTAAAACGTGCCATTTTACCTACGATTACAACGAAACTTGGTGTAGACCTCGATTCCCGCAAAGATAGATGAAACGACAATATAACCACATAATATACATCCAAACATGCAGATTATTGAAGATAAAACGTCTAAACAAATCCCAAAATATAGACAATAATTCATGCTATCAAAATACTCCATACTTAGTCCTTGCTTGTCCCCAAGCAAGTTCCGAATATAAAATACAAGATAGAATGGATTATAAGTCATGAAGATCAATGAAAAAGTTTTTCAAAACATTTTAATGGTGTGCTACAATCTTAGATCACTCTAAGAGAATACTTCATGGAATTTAAAATCAAGACATGATCAAAACATTTTATAAATATAAGAAAGTTGTTCATCTTTGCATAAAATCATAGAATGCATAATAAATCATAATCATCGAAATTAATCATGTATAATCCAATTTAAACCATTGAGTCAATCAACAAGCTCGAGGTCTCAAGGGCTTTCCAAAAGAAAGGTCAAGCAACGTGTAGGGTAGGGATGTATAGAAGGTAATGTGGTGCTAGAATCCGAGAAAAGGATATCACTTCACTTTCACTTGTCTTTCAACATCATCCACCAATAAGCTTTGCTTATTTCACACTTTTCCTTTGTTACTTTACTTTTTGGGATGCATGGACAGATGTGCACAATAACCGAAGCCTAGGAAATCAGCAATCATCAATTTCTTGAGATGCATCAAGCCCTTGATGCACATACCATGACCCGTTAGGAATATCGCTCAATCCGACTTTGGCAAGACACAAACACCCGGCTATGTGAATGGTGCCGAGTTACTCATCATCATGATTGACTTCCCCAAACCTATTTATTGCTTTCTAACACTTTCACTTTCAGCCAACTTCTCAACTTTTACTTCACTTGCTTCATCACTTGCTCGCTTCCAAATTCCCGGATAGGTAAAGGAATGCAAAATGTATATGAGGGGCTAAGCATGATCAAGAAGAAGAAGAGAAAAGAATGAATTGCCTTGGTCTTTCCAGGAAGAAAGTGAGAGAACTCATAATGTGGTGTCAACCTTCAAATTCAACATAATTTTGATAAAAACAAAGTATTATGCATGCAAAAAATTTCAAACAAAGCATTTAGCAACTTAAACATATCATAAAACTTTTCAAACATATAAAGATTTCAAAACCAGTCAACAAACAAAGTCTTCACTGAGATCATATCCAAACAAGAAGCCCAAAAATCGTTTCGAAAATCGTTGCAGTAAAAACGCCTCGGTCGAGATGTTCTAAGTCAACCGAGGTGAAGTACCTCGTTTGGCCAGAATCACTTTGGTCGAGGTCAAAAAAAAAATTTTTATTTAAACCGGTTTTTGACGTTTTTCTCAATCAATTAACATGTATGCATGCATGCAGTCTCAGATAAGCACATAAAGCAGAATAAGATCATAAATATCCGATAGAGTCAAGTGATACATCCATAGTCAGATAATACATCCAATACCCCATACTTGGGACACATTGTCCCAATGGGTCAAAATAAGTCTAAAAAAATAAAATACTCACCGGATATAGCTGAGCTGCATAATAAATAAAGAAAGAAAATCCTATAAGCTCTCAATAATCCCGATCCGGTGGTGGTGGTGGTGGCACATACGGGTACTGGGATGGGTCAAATGGATAACCCATGACATGCTCAAACTGGATCTCCGCCATCCGTCGCTGATAGTGCTGGCCCTCTAGCATCTGATGAGTCCATCTCTCGATCTCTCGGCACTGGTCGTCAAATCTCTCCTGGATGTCTACAGTCAGGGCAACATAGGAGTCTATCATCTGCTCGGTGAGGTCATCGATCCGACGGTGAGCATCTGGATCCCTCTGCCAGTGTACCCTACGCCTAGCGGGACGTGCTGGTGTTGCAGCTGGCTCAGTCTCAGTCTCGTCATCATCCAAATCGATGACCGGCGCACTAGTCCCAGCAGTATCTGTGCCCGTATCCATAGGAACACCACCATCCTCATCATCATCAGCCTCCTCAGCCTAATTCTCCTCAGCTGGTGCAGCTGCCGCCTCTCTAGCATCCTCCATAAATGGGATCCACGCAGTCTGCCAGTAATGTGGATCAAGCACGGAGAACTGAGCTGACCATCTGATCCCCTACGGTGTAGTCGGCTCTCATGGCATCGCCACATATGGCGTAGTGAGTCCTCGGGGTACCAGTATCCTCCGAGTGATCATCTCCTGAAGTCCAAGCGGTTTGGAAGCCGCCACCATGGTACAAGCACTGAGGTCCATATCCATGTAACTCGCTATATGAGTCACAATACATCCACAGCAGATGTCGCCCTTCACCTTTGCCTTGATCTTATGCAGATCCTCTGCCAGCATCAATCCAAAATCTGGGATCCCTCCCGTCACCATGCAGTATAAGCTCAGATGCTCTCCCTGTCTGACCTTTTGGGCCGTCTCAGTATGCGCCAGAAGAGTCTCACTGAATATCCTGTGGGCCAGTCTGAAAGCAAGATGAAATATAATCCGCTCCCTGGAGTCTCCAGGTCGCCATCTGTCTGCATGCTCAACCACGTGAGCAATTTGTCCCCAGAACTCCCTAGCTACAGCTCGGGAGGGAAAATCAGCAACAGTCGGGATGGGGAAGCCAAAGATATCCCGCCAGTGATCTAAGGGAACCAAGTAATTCCGGTTCATCAACCGGTACTTCACTGCGCGCTCGGTAGGCAAGTAGGTAAAGGAGCTGACAAACTCCAGTGTAGGCTCTAGATAAGCCGGAGCTCTGATTTCTGTGAACTGCTCCAGCCCCACAACAGAAATCATACGCCTCAAATCATCGTCGACATAGAGGCAGTCAAAAGCTGAAATGTCCAGGAAGCGGGGTGCAATCACTGGACGGGCCGCTATGCGGTCATAATCGACCTGGTGTCGCTCGTGGATCACCGGTCTAGTACGGCAGGAAGTAGAAGAAGGAGAAGGAGAAGATCTGTCCCTCAGGACCAACTGTCTCCCATAACTCATCTTTCTGTAATCTGTCAGGTCACCTCGGTTGCTCTGACAACCCTGTAGAACACCTCGGCCGAGGCGCAGGCCGACTGGACCGAGGCGAAGAGCTGTTCGATTGATTCCCTCAAAAATCCAGTTCTTTTTCCCCCAAAATCACTACCACAGGTTCCTATGGGGTACTTAACCTGTTCTTCAACAAATGTAGGGGCAACCAAAGCCCAAAACAAGAGAAAACAGTGAGAAATAGAAGGTTAGGGTTTTTTTCGATTTTTACCCCGATTCGGTCGATTTGGCTCACTCTTTCTGTAGATTAGTACTTGCAACACGATCCTCTACTCTTTCTTCTCAGTTTAGGAGCAAGAATCGTCGAAAACGAGCGAAGAATGAAGGATCGAGGCGAGAAGTGTGCCGTGGTCGAGGAGAAGGTAAAGAGAGGAGAGAGAACTCTTCAGCCCCTTTTATACCCTTTTCTGGAACTGCTGTCACCTCGGTCGAGGTGGTCTCGACTGGACTGAGGTGTACGGACCGAGGTGGATCTTCAGAAACCCTAGTCGCCTCGGTTGCTCAAGAATCATCTCGGTCGAGGTGCTGTGACAGCAACCGAGATGTGTCTCAGTCAAACTCCGTCTTCTCAAATTCTCGAACTTCTGTCCTTTCAGTTGTGCTCTTGGGTTGTATTCCTTCCTTAGATGTCACCTGTTGTCTGTCTAGGACGCCAAAAACAAAACAAAGCAAAGTAAAAGCAAACTATCTAAGCTAGACTAGAAAAAGGGAAAAGAAAGCAATACCTTGGGTTGCCTCCCAAGAAGCGCTTGATTTAAGGTTGCTAGCTGGACCGTACTGCATGTCTCATGCGTGATAGGAGGTATTCTCACCCCATACTTCACCTTCATCATGGGGTGAGATAAGTAAGTCTATCAAACGCTCCAACAAGTGCAAGTGCTCATCGGGGAATGAATCGTCTATGGGTGGGTTGTCCTTCTCGCGTGAAGATGGAGGTAGCCGGCTGAGGTGATCCGCAACAGAATTTTCGGATCCCTTCTTATCGCGGATCTCTAGGTCAAACTCTTGAAGCAAGAGAATCCATCGAATAAGGCGTGGCTTGGCATCTTTCTTCGCAAGCAAGTAACGAATGACTGCATGGTCGGTGTAGACAATGACTTTCGCTCCTACTAAGTAAGAACGAAACTTCTCGAAAGCATATACAACCGCCAATAGCTCCTTCTCGGTGGTGGCGTAGTTACGCTGGGCTTCATCTAGCGTCTTGCTAGCATAGTAAATGACAGTGGTCCGGCCATCCTTCTTTTGTCCAAGCACCGCTCCTACTGCCACATCACTGGCATCACACATGATCTCAAAGGGCAAGGTCCAATCCGGAGGTTGGATAATGGGAGCGGAGATCAACGCTTCCTTAATCTTGTAAAATGCATCAAGACACTCCTGCGAAAACTCAAAAACAACATCTTTATTCAAGAGGTTAGTTAGAGGTTTAGAAATCTTCGAGAAGTCCTTGATGAATCTCCTGTAGAAACCTGCATGTCCAAGAAAACTCCTCACACCTTTAACAGAACAAGGGGGAGGGAGTTTCTCAATAGTCTCGATCTTAGCGCGATCGACCTCAACACCTCGATTAGAAACGAGGTGTCCTAGCACAATACCTTCATTAACCATAAAGTGACACTTCTCCCAATTCAGAACGAGATTAGTGTCTTCACATCTTTGTAGCACTTGAGAAAGGTTAGATAGGCAATTATCAAAAGAGGAACCATATACTGAAAAATCATCCATAAATACCTCCATGATCTCCTCTATATACTCGGAAAAGATAGCCATCATGCATCGCTGGAAGGTAGCGGGTGCATTGCATAATCCAAATGGCATCCTCCTATAAGCGAATGTCCCCCATGGACAAGTGAAAGTGGTCTTCTCCTGATCATCCGGATGGATAGGAATCTTGAAGAAACCACTATAGCCGTCTAAATAGCAGAAGTGTGAATGCTGGGCCAACCGTTCGAGCATTTGATCAATGAAGGGAAGTGGAAAATGGTCCTTCCGAGTGGCCGTGTTCAGCTTCCTATAATCAATGCAAACCCTCCAGCCCGTGACGGTCCTAGTCGGGATTAACTCGTTGTTCTTATTCGTCACAACGGTCATCCCTCCTTTCTTCGGAACTACATGTACTGGGCTAACCCATTTGCTGTCCGAGATAGGATATATGATACCTGCATCCAACAACTTAAGAATTTCTTTCTTCACAACTTCTTTCATGATCGGATTTAACCGTCTTTGAGGTTCCCGTGAAGTCTTATGATCGTCCTCCATTAGAATTCTATGCATGCAGAAAGAAGGCTTAATGCCAATAAGATCATCTATAGTATAACCCAAAGCCTTTTGATGCTTTCTCAGGACATGCATTAGTTTAGATAATTCAGATTCGGAGAGGAAAGCACTAACGATTACAGGATAAGTAGAATCCGGTCCAAGAAAGACATACCTCAAGTGACTAAGGAGTTGTTTAAGCTCCACAACTAGGGGTGCTTTTTGAGGGGGATCCTTGCTTCCTCCTTCCAGTGGAGTAGATCTAGAAACTGGACTTTCGTAAGTCTCAGTTGAAATCATCTCACCTTCGACCTCGGTCGAGGCGCAGAGGCGTTGACCGAGACGTTCTTCAGTCGCCTCGCTTGGTCCAGAAAGTACATCGGTCGAGGTACTGTAACTGGAACCGAAACTAGAGATCTTCATCTCCTGGATTAGTTTCTCAGTTTTAGCTCCTGGATCTTCTTCCAGCGCCTTTAAGCTCCGTATATCTACATCACAAGAAGCATCTATACCTTCCTCCATTAAACTAAAACTAATAACTCTTTCAAGTGGATCGTTAATAAGGATAGAGCTCACCAATTCTCTTGATTCTTCTTCATCATAGATGTTGAAGATATCATCTCCTAGCTGCTCTCCTTTCATGGCCGCAAGTAATGTGAATTCCACTTCATCTCTGCCAATATTGAATTTCAGCTTGGCGTTCTTACAATCCACATTGCAACCCGAAGTTGCTAGAAATGGTCTCCTGAGAATGATAGGAACAGGATAATCTGCGGGAATATCAAGCACAACAAAGTCTATAGGTGAATAGAAGTTACCTAACTTAACCGGAACGTCTTCCAAAATGCCCACGGGATGGGTAATGGAGCGGTCCGCCATGTATAATCGAATCTTCACCGGCTTGGGCTCTCCAAGTCCGATCTTAACACATATCTCCAGCGGAATAATACTCACGCTGGCTTCTAGATCACATAAGGCTTCACAAGTGACATCCCCAACTTGAATAGGAATGCAAAATGAGCCGGGATCTCTCAACTTGGGTGGCATCTTCTCCTTCATGATTTGAATAAGCTCCGAGGATTTAGATGTCATCCTTACTTCACCAAAGTCTTCCAGCTTCCTCTTCCTTGATAGAATCTCTTTCAAGAACTTCCCATAGGCGGGCATCCCTAGAATAGCATCAAGGAAAGGAATATTAAGGTGTAGTTTATTCATCAAGTCCAGGAACTTACCAAAATGCTTGTCTAGATGTGCTTTGGCCCTTGACTGGGGGAATGGAAGTGGTAGTTTATATGCAGGAGGTGGAATATAAACTTCAGTTTTCTTCTCCGCTTTCTGTGGCTCCACCTCGGTTGGCATCTCGGCCGAAGTGTTCTTTGACTACACCTGGACCGAGGTGGTCTTCGTCTGTACTGGCACCGACTAAGGCACTGGATCTGTAGTCTTCAGTCCACTCCTCGTCGTTATGGCCATAATCTGGCCCTTAGGGTTGCTTTCCGTTCTTGCTGGAAGCTTTCCTAGATCTCTTGGCGCTTCATTCGCCCTACTAGCAAGTTGTTGTTCAAAGGCTTTTTGTGCCTTCGAAAATGAAGTCATGGATGTCTCCATAGCACTAAGCTTGATCAAGATAGCCTCCAGCACCGCATCTTTCTTCTCCGGCTGGGATGAGCTTGATCCAGGCTCCTGGCTCTTTAATGGAGTAGAAGGAGAAGAAGAAGAAGAGAAGAAAGGATTAGAGGAATCATTCGAATTAGAGTTAGAGTAAGGGTTACCCGAATTTTGGTTGTTGCCCTTCAATTATTGCTACTGGATCCTCTATTGTTGTTGTAGTTGTTGTTACGGTATCCATTGTTGTTCCTTGATCCTTAATCTTCCTTCTTGGTTTGAGCAACTAAGAGTTCCTTTAATTGTTTCACGTCATTCTTCAAAGAGATGAGTTGATTAGTGTTTGATGGCTCCTCTTGAAAGTTGACTTTTTTAACTCCACCTTTAGCTCCTTGGTGGGAGTATTTCTCCATGTGTAAAGCTTGTTTCTCTATGAACTCCCAAGCTTCGTCAATCGGCATGTCCATAAACGTGCCGGCAGATAGTAGTTGAAGGTTGAACTGGGTGCTTCCGTCCAGTCCCTTGAAGTATATCTCCAACAACTCTATCTTTGGAATTCCATGATGTGGGCAATCCAAAAGAATATCTTTAAATCTCTCCCATGACTTGGACAAGCTCTCCTTGTCCTTCATGATGAATGCATTAATCTCCCCTCTCATTTCAGCGGTTTTAGAGGGGGGGAAAATTTAGTCAAGAATTCCGTAGTCATCTCCTCCGAAGTACTGATTTTTCCTGGAGGAAGAGATTGATACCAAATAAGAGCTCTATCTTTTAAAGAAAAGTAAAAAGGTTTTAGCTTGTAATTATTGTTTTCTATTCTTGAAGGTCTCAAGGTCTCCATCAAGATCTCATAGTTTTGTAGATGTTGATGCGGAGATTCCTTCTCTAGCCCTCCAAACTGGCATTGGCGAATCATGGAAAGAGCTTGCGATCAAAGTTCGTTGTCATGGTCCGCTGGATCTCCTAGGTTAACTCCAGGACGCCTCAGTTGTTGATTGGGGTCCATCCTTTGCCCTAGGGTTTGCGGGATTCCTGCAAAAAGAGCGCCTCGGACTAGTATCCGAGGTGGAAGTACATCGGCCGGGGCAACAAGTACTGGGACCTGCCTCGGTCGAGGGTTTGGAACTGGATCCTGCCTCGGTCGAGGATCTGGGTTCGGTCGAGGTAGATACTGGCCTCGTAAGGCTGCCATATCTGCTTCAATCGCTTCAGTCCTGGTGCGAGTTTCTTCTTTCTCCAGCCTCAGTTCTTCCCTGCTAAGGCGTAGCTGTTCTAACGCCTCCTTCAATTCGGCCTCAAGATCGCGATTGTCTTGGTCAGCCATCTTCGCTTCTCTCAAGCGTCATTTGTATGTCTTTTCTGGTTCGGGATCGTAAGGAATGATTTCCTTCCCAGCGTGGGTTCTTCGCATAAACCTAAGAAAAAGAACCTGCGAAAGTCACTCAAGTAGAGTGGTTAGTAGAAACGGGGGGCAAGTGCCCCAAAAGCATACCGCAACCGGCTCGGTCTAGACCAAGTCCCCGGCAACGGCGCCAAAAACTTGTTCTTTGATGAAACTCTGTTCCGTTGCCGGAACGAGAACTTCGTATGTACCTAAGAACACAAACCTGCAAGAACACTCAAGCAGAAAGATCAATAGAAAAAGCAAGAATAGTCTCCGGCAACGGCGCCAAAAACTTGTTCGCTCCGAACGGTGTGTGCAAGCTTTAAATTTATAACCCTAGATGTAAGCTTAAAATAAGGATGCGAACCCGCAGTGTACGGGTCAATCGTAGTAAAAGTAAGGAATTCCAGGGGTCGATCACAAGGACTTAGTGAAACAAAGTCGGAATAGGTAAGCTATGTAATTACTAACCACAAAAGCGATTAAAACTACAAAGATGATAAAAAATCAATTAAGAAAATATGCAATTCTAGGGATTAAAGCATCTAGTTGTGGTTGCAACTCAAGATCTAAAGATAAGTGGACAAAGCTGAGATATTTGCATAGGGAAGGTGTTACTAAAGTGGAGTAAATCACCGGGTAAGTCTCACTACTCACTAATCCCAAACCGTAACTCCTATTACCGGGTAAGTCTCAAGGAATTAAGGAAAAAAACTATAGCCTCAAACTAACACTCCAACTAAGGGAATAGAATCAACCTTTACCGGGTAAGTCTCAGGCTAACTCACAAAGATGGAATGAAAGCACACTCAAACCCCAATAAAGGATAAACCTTTATTACCTACACTTATGATCTTTGGTAAACAAACAAAGGAATTACCGGGTAAGTCTCATCCTAGGCTTGCATTGAACCAGGAAAGGTGTAATAAGAATAGGATTTGGCAAACTCTAACACTTAACTCTCAGTTTCGGATCAGATAAGTCACCTCGGTCAGAAGAATTCCACCCCGGCCGAGATGTTCATCGACTGAGCGAGATGCTTTAGGGTTAAGGATAAAGACTCGAGCTTCCAGGGTCCTACTGTGATTGAGATTATTCTATCATTGTTTTTCCCACAACCTTCAGCCAATCACCCTAGAATCACACAAGGAAATTAGCCACTCATCATCATGAAAGCAATAATCAAATATAAGGGAAGAAAGTGAATAATTGAACAAGAAAACCTTAAGAGAAAGGTTTCAATAACTGAATCAATTATCAAACAACAAGCGTTCCTTGGATCAAAATCCAATAAGACAATCAACAAAGAAAGGAATCTAAGAGAATCTTACAAAACCCTTCACAAAAGCTATAAAAGTTATAAACTTTCTTCCTTCAACCTTCAAAAAGGTTCTCAAATCTCCCTCTATAGCGGGATAAAACGGCTGCTCTAGGCACGATCGGTGGTATAGCATGCTCTAGAAAGTTGAGAAATCCAACCCTTTTTATAGGAAAATTATCCTCCAAAGATAAGATATCTTAGAAAGATCTTTTCTCATAAAAATAGGTAAAATATATGGGCTAATTTATCTTCTTCCTTCCAGGAATCCAGCCCAAAAATATAAGATCCTCTTTCCAAAGATAAAAGATCTCAGCCAAGGATAAAATATCCTTTCCGCGTCCAAGGTGTTCGCCTCGGTCGAGTCAACTCCTCTGGATCACCTCGGTCGAGGTGACTCTGTAGTCAACCGAGGTGAATCACAACTGAATGTGAAATCTCTCAAATCTGGTCCAAAGTGAATCTCTAATCTAATTCCATGATTCCTAGATTCTTCCTTAAGCTCCTGAATGTAGCTCCAATGACTCCTTAGCTCCTTTTTGATGTAAAATTTGCCATTTTACCTACGATTACAACGAAACTTGGTGTAGACCTCGATTCCCGCAAAGATAGATGAAACGACAATATAATCACATAATATACATCCAAACATGCAAATTATTGAAGATAAAACGTCTAAACAAATTCCAAAATATAGACAATAATTCATGCTATCAGTATGGTTTTTGTATTAAGTGATGTTTAAATTGGGTATAAATTTAAAATATAATCCAATTTATGGATATGGTTTTATTTTGATATTTGATTTTTTTGGTATGTTGTTTTCGAGTATGTTTATGTACTTTGACAAATTTATTTTTGGGTATGATTGTGACATTATTTGTATAAGCGAATGTTTGGGTAATAGGTGAGAAAGTAAGGATGTTGGGAATTCCTTTTTCTGATTGATGTGACATGATAGTACAATATGTCACATCCGATGGGTTGCCAAATTTTGCCCTCTTTTTGTACTATATTTCATCTACTCTATTTTGTAGGGGTCAAAATACCAATCCCAAATACTAGGGGTCTTCTTTTTCAATTGATTTGCTTAAAAGTATTAGTTTGCCAATTTTGCCACCTTTTTTTACCACAAAAGGTTTCTCTTACATATATAGTAGATAAGGTTTCTGATACATCATGTGGTGCACAACATTTCTAGACAACAATAAACGTATCACATCATTGCTTTTCCAATCCACCAACTTCTATTCACCGTCCTTCATGTCCGGTTTCCGGTTTTTCTTTCAGAGGTTGATACAGATCTTTAGCGTACATGCAATACTCGATCTGCATCTTCCAGAACCCGAAATTCCTCTCATTGAATTTCTTCACCGATGATTTTCCGTCAATAACAATGCTCTGATACCCGTTGTTAGGATTATAATGTAATCAAGATAGAAATAAGACACAAGAATTGAATACCCAATTCGCCACAAATTTATTACTACGTCTAGAGGCACTACCAAGTCAAAGTTTTACAATATATATTGTGATATCAATTACAATAATCAACATGGGTTTAAATAGGTTGAAAATATCGAAATGAAAGAAACCTAAAAAAATTGAGCCTAGATATACATGAATCGAAAACAACAGTTCAATATACAATACTTGGGCAAAGATATATATGAACCGAAACCAACAGTTCAATATACAATACTTCAGACTTCGTTACCCAACAAAAGTTCAATATACAATATTTCGGACTCCGTTGCCCAACAAAATTATCCCTATTGCCGTTGCCGCCACCAAACCAAGGGACTTAAAAAACATCATGCAATCCTAAAGCGAAGCCTTATGGTGTTCCTATTCCCCCTAACTTAATCTTTAAAACATGTCTTAAATACTTATTCATGTATTATTTGAAATCTCAAAACCTTATATATATGCAGGAAAACAAATACATATATTTTGTCGCAGGCACACTCCATTCAAAAACCTTATACTACAAAAAAGGCAAACAAAAACAAAACTCCTAAGAAAAGCAATCAAATTAACACAAGGTAGCTAGGGATTCATTTTTTAATGAACCAACCAGATGACATCTCAAACCCTAAAACACATGACCTCGTTCTCATGATACCCTCTATAGTCTTAACCACGTCCACAGAGCAAGGTCTAGCATTAGCTTCATCTGCACAACACCGGAGGGCAAAGCTCATGATCTCCACCATCTGGGTCCGATCGCTCGACAAACTCTTGATTACAGGATCGATCCAACTGTCAAGGTGGCATTCAGCGTAGGAGTGTCGAGCCCATCCAACGATCCCCGGATGCGCCACCTCACCATGCTCCAGGTCGGCCGCAGATTTCCCCGTCAGCAGCTCGATCAGCATTATGCCGAATCCATAGATGTCATTCTTGTCTGTCACCACTTTTGTTTCCCTTGTTTCTGTTGAGCAAATTAACTTGTCACATATTTAACAAGTACATAATACAATAGTGATTCAACTACTCGTGCATGTGCATGAAGTCACATTGTGGGTCAAATGATTATGATACAATAATATGTAGAAAATTGTACCATGATGATTAGTACTATTGGCTAAGGGTTTCAATGCAAGAATGCACATGCGCGTTGGGTGTGAATCCAGCATATAAATTTGACAAGATTTCATTGTCAACCTTACATACTAGGACTGTTATCTCTTTACTAAAACATTTAGAGTTTGTTTGATATTCATACATGGATATGGGTATCGACATAAAAAAAACTCATATATTGTGATTGGTGTATAAGTATATGAATATCATATTGTTATCTTGATATGCTTACTCTAGATACACCTTTTCTCTTATTTTGATATACTCGAAAACCTTTAATATACTTACTCTAGATACACCTTTTCTCTTATTTTGATATACTCCAAAACCTAGGGGTATTACATATTTTATATTTGTTCTCATCTTTCATTCTTTTTATATGGAACTCTTTCTCTAGATAAAAATTTCATAAAAAATCTCTCTTCTTTGTGTTAGAATTCATATACTAAAGCCTATCAAACAAAGATATTAAATATGAATCTCATACCCATATCTTGATACCAATATTAATATCGATATCTGATATACTAATATCTAGATATAAATACCAAACAAGCGCTTAATCCTTCATTGAAAATTTTTAAGCTAAATCCAAGTTATAAGCCTATGTTATGATTATCTTTCTTTGTCAAGCCAACCTCTGTTACTTAAGTTATAAGATTATGCCTAAGAGGTGTAACTAGGACATATAGTTAAGTTCAATCTCATGCAATTAAGGAAATCAACATAATATGCAAGATAGAAGTTAACCAGGAGCAACGTAGGGCGAAGAGGCGAAGCATTTTGAATCAGCAAGCGAGGTGAGAAGCCCAAGACGGAGACGAGCTTCTCCGTCAGCATCCACAACTACCGTCTCCCACGACAACTCACCGACCAACACAGGTGGAGAGCAGCGAAGGTGCAGGTACTTCAAAGCCCTAGCTACCCCAATCGCCGCCTTCATCCGCCGTTGCCAACACAACCCATGAAGTATCTCACTCATCCGGCTACTCCCAGCCGCCAATGCTTCATACACCAAGAACCGGCCGCCCTGGCCGCCGGAGCACACACCCACAACCCTCAACACATTCCGGTGGCGTATCTTCCCCAGCCGGAAAATCTCTTCATTGTCACGACCTCCGGTTCTAATGTCGGCGCCGGTGTCGAGAGACGGAAGGAGATCGTGGACGGAGATGGATTTGGAGTCGTCGAAGAGACCCAACTCCCAAACCGACCCATCTGTGTTCCTTTGGTACTTGGTGAAGCTGAGGGGTGAGGTTGACGACGAAGGCTTGTTGTTGGCTTGTCTTCTTCGCATGAGTATGAAGACGATAAGGGTTGTAATGGCTGTGAAGGCAACAACGCATGCGGACCCCAGAAACCACGAAGGTGCAGTAGTGTCTTCTTTTCTTGCACTTCTTTTGTTGCATCGAGGCAGTCCTGTTTCTGGATCCCCACCGCATAATGTGTTGCCTATTCAAAGTACACATCGAATAATCAGTCAATTACTTGTTAGGTGAACATAATCACAATCAAACCAATCAAACAAATCTCAAATCTTCATGTTCTTTCATAACTTTGTATTATCTGCATAAACTGATTTTTGAAAAAATAAAATTCACCCTATTCCTTAGCTAGGTTGTGAACTTTCAAACCGGTCCGATTCAGTTGTTGGGTAATTTCCGGTCTCAGTCCTAGACCGGGAAAATCATTTATCTGGGTGGACCAAAAATTAATTTTAAAAAAAAAATCCAAACAGAAATTGTTTAGATGGATTCGGGTCGGACCAAAATTTAATTGTCGGATCCATACTTCTGAACATTTCAATCCTCCAATCTAGATCTGAAACATGCGGTATGGGCCCCGCTTTGAAATTCTGAAAATTCCGGTCCTCTAGTCCGTTTGAACCGGTTGAAACATCCCTACTATTTCAATAACTTTTCTATAAATATTTTAGCATATTGTTTAAAATCTTATAACTATTATAGCGGAAACCTCTTTTCCCACGTTTCAACGTCACGTTTTTCGAAGTCCCAAAAATTTATTTTAAATAGTGATTTTTAAATGTTAATATAAATTGGAAAGTGAATTCTAAATTTTTATAAAAATATTTAAATAAATATTTTTACATTAATAGTTTTTAATAGTTAAATAAATAGTTTTTATAATTAATATATATATATATATATATATATAATAATAATAATAATAAATCTAACACTTAATTTTCAAAACCCACACAAAGTGTAGATATTACACTAGTGCCCATATTGTGCTTGATTGTTTAATTCAATAAATTTTAAAATAATTATTTTCTAATTTTCTTTTCACTATCGTTCATATATCCATAGTGTCTTTTAATTATGTTCATAGAAATAATATTATACAAAATAGTTAATTATAGTGAAGGTATTTCAAATGGTTTATTATTGTACAAAATATCACAAAAATATAATAAAATAATTATATAATTTTTTCAATTTAACAATATGCATTTTCTAAGACAAATTATTAAAAAAAATTATTTGTTTAAAACACGTTATAAATGATGGTTTTTGTCAAAAAAATCTGAATAAATACAAGAATAAAATATTACATATATTTCAATTTAGCTAAACAAATTTGTATAACAAAAATATTTTATTTGTTTGAATAAGAATTAGTACGAATTTATTTGATTTGTAATATAGTTATAATTGTGGCGCGAAGCAACTGAATCAGTTTAATTGAAGCAATAAACTAAACAGAATTAGTTCGAATAATTAAAATTAATAAATAATTACCAACTACAGCGCTGGAGTTGATTGCAAGAAAAGCTCCGATGGAGGGGAGAGCGCCGTCGAGGTGGTTGAAGGAGACGTTGACCTGAGTCAGTGATTCAGCCCCGCCAAGATTTGCCGGAATTTCACCGGAGAGCTGATTCTCTGATAAATCAAGTTGTCCAAGAACGGGAAGTGTGGCAAGAGTGGCTGGAATTTGTCCGACCACCTGGTTATGACTGAGATCCAAGCTAACTAGCCTCTTGCACGAAGCCAACTCCGGTGGAATGACGCCGGAGATCGAGTTTCGACTAACCTTAAGCACCATCAGCTCTGACAATCTCCCGTAATTAGAATCGATTGCACCGGTGAACTCATTCTCCGATAAGTCAAGATTCTCTAACTTTCCGGCACTGGCGGAAAAATCCGGTAGAGGACCGGAGAATTGGTTTCTGGCTAAATTAAGCATTTGTAGCTGTGGCATGGCCCACTTGACTCCACCTACATGACCCGATAACCTGTTATCGGAGACCTCGAGAAAGTAGACTTCCGGCAGCCTAGTGAATCCATTAGGGAACTCGCCGGACAATTGGTTGTTATGTAGCCGGATGCGCTTCAAGCTCCTGCATTGGCCTAAGCTTCTCGGGATCGAACTTTCTAGAAGATTTGAGAAAAGAATGAGCTTGAACAGCCTCCCTGAATTGCAGAGACCTTCTGGAATCTTCCCGGTAAGCCGATTCGTTGAGAGATCTAGTACGGTCAAGTTATTCCGTTTCCCAAGCTCACCGGGGATCTCGCCGGAGAAGTTATTTGACCAGAGCTGAAGAACATTAAGTTTTGGGAGCACGGAAATGCCCTCTGGAATTCGGCCAGTGAGGTTGTTTCCGAAGAGATGAAGGATCTGAAGCTCTTTGAGATTCGATACCCTCCCTGATACTTCGCCGGAGAGGAAATTTTCGCTCAGGTCTAGTGATCTTAGATTCTTGAGAGAGAAAATTGATTCTGGGATTGAACCGTGCAGCATGTTTCCGTAAAGAAACAGGTTGTTGATCATGGTGAGGTTCCCGATGGAAGCGGGGATTTGGCCGGAGAGCTTGTTGTACACAAGGTCGAGATGCTCAAGATCAACTAAACTCCCCAACTCCGGCGGTATTTCGCCGGATAAATTATTGTACCCGAGGTATATCAGGCGCAACTTCGACAACCGCCCAAATCCCGGCGAGATTTCTCCTGAAATCTGGTTGGAGGCCAACGTGAGGAACTCTAACTCCGTTAGCCTGATGATTGAATCCGGGATTTTCCCAGTAATCGCATTCCCACCGAGATCAAGGTATGTTAACGCCGTTAGGTTTCCGATAGTGTCCGGAATGGCACCTGTAATCATATTGTTGGAAAGGTCGAGGATGGTTATAGTCGGCCGGGCCGGGTAAGGCCCGGATGGGATTTCGCCGGTGAGGTTGTTGGAGCTGAGGTTTAGAGAGAGGAGGTTAGGGAGGCGGAGGAAGAAAGATGGTGGAAGGTGGCCGGAGATGTTTTTGTCCGGAAGGTAGATGGCGGTGACCTGGCTTGTATTGGAGCAGGAAACGCCGGTGAAGGAGCAGAGAGGAGTGGAAGTGTTCCAGTTGGAGAGGGCGTTGAGTGGGTCGTTAATGGAGGATTTGAAGGAGAGGAGAGCTTGAAGCTCATCATCGTTTTTGTCAGCGATTGAGAGGTTAAAGAAGATGAAGAAGAATAGCAGCATGATTGTGAGCCTCGACATGGTGATCAATGAGTGCTCATTGGTTTCTGTTGATGATGTTCAGATTTTGCAGATGATGATCATCAATATAAAGGATCAAATTTGAGTGTTTATATATTCGTCCACGAAATAATAATAAGATTGATAATATATGTTGTTAAAGTGATTAAATAATATATAGAGAGGGCCCTCTTATGTTATATATGAGTTTTCATGCACACAACTCTCCAAAAGTAACATAAATGAGAACTCATTTTTAGAATATTGATCTAGATAGAAATTATAAGGGATTAATTTCTATTAATTTTGGATGAGCTGTGTTATTTTGTTTTTTTAAAGGTTTATAAGTAGTCCATTACCCTCCCAATATCAGTTTTTTTATACAGTGGTTAAGGAGTCTAGCACCACATCCTATTAGACCAATTCAGTATTGGTAGCGATGTTATTTTTTAAGCCGGAATAAATAACTTCAACCTTCATACAGGGTGAAACATATTGTGGGTGATGGGTGCGGTCCGTCCTTCATTTCTACAACCCTCTTTTGCAAATTATGACTCCAGATCTTCACGCTCCATCTCTTATGAACTATGATCCTAACCTCTTCCCCTTCTACACAATCCAACTTCAACCCTCATCTGAACTCCGATCATAGCCGTCTTCCTAATTTTTTAACTCGGAGTAAGTAACTTCTTA
Organism: Fagopyrum homotropicum; assembly: GCA_033239125.1. Classification (NCBI taxonomy): domain Eukaryota; kingdom Viridiplantae; phylum Streptophyta; class Magnoliopsida; order Caryophyllales; family Polygonaceae; genus Fagopyrum; species Fagopyrum homotropicum. The sequence continues at coordinate 145,070,885 of BSWB01000004.1, forward strand.
TTGTCTTTTTCTCATAAGATCTTCTTCTATACTAATGAGGGTAAGTGTAATAGAGTATATCAAATTTGAAATTCTAATAAAAGTTGAAGACAAATTCATGTAATGTTACTTGGTTTAGTTACTCTGTACTTTCGATTTTTTATTTTTTTATATGTTTTGGAGCTATGTCAAATAATTTGAACCTATATAGTTCGACTATGTTGGGAGTTACCACAAAATGAATGGTTTATTAGTTTTAGCTTGCAAGTTTGCAATATATTTTAAATTTTAGTTAAATATTAGCTTTAGAAAAATGTTGTATTTCATCCGAAAAAATCCCGAGTCATTTGTTCACCCAACGGCAGGAGTCCGGGTAACAAAACTGTGGATGTATATATGATCAGTTTAATTAAAGATTTTAGGGGATGAATTGGGTGATGGCAATGGTTAATCAACCTATCACCGGACTCATTGTCATTCTTATTCGTTATAGTTCTCGCTCTCATTCCTCGAATATGTGACATGTATCATTCTCACGCATATTTCACGTGTGCAACATGGTAACAGTACACTCCCACATATAACATCAATGTCGACCCACAATTGTCATATATGTAATATGTTCACAATAACTTCTTGTAAAAATGTTTGATCAAAATTCTCAAATTAATTAGACTTCGGTTACGAAGCATTACTTATAAACCTAAAATTTTAGACTTTAAAATGCATTATTTTTAATAAGAAATCATAAATATATACAAGTGAATGATAAAATATAAAATAAATAAAGTCTTGAATTGATATAATAGACGGAAAACGGAAAACATTTCATCTCTCACTCACGTATCCTAATTGATAATAAAACAAGTAGTTCACTGACATTATATAAAAAAAAACCTTGTTATTACATTACAATCGTAAGCTTTACACTAATTTATATATAATGTCAGTGAACTACTTGTTTTATTATCAATTAGTTTAGGGTCTGTAAACCAAAGATTTATAAACCTTTCATTTAGTTTATAAACCCGGTTTATTTTTTGGTGGGTGTTTACTTGTGCTCGGGTTTATTTTGAACGAGTTTATTCGGGTTTATAATAAACCTCTAAAAATAACCTCCTCAATTCAAGTTTATTTTTCATGGATGGGTTTATTTTTTTCTTTAAACCCGAAATTGTCCTCATTCTCCTATTTACAAATCCGACCATAACATTCACACGCGTGAAGTTCCTCTCCTTCAAAACAACCACATCATTGTTGTCCACAACTATACCTTCGAGATTGGATTCTTCGATTACCCTCGGACTCATATCTAGATTAGATTATTCTTTATTTTTGTAGGGGAAAAATGTAATTTGAAAGAAAATAAATATAAAAAAGACCCTATGTAAACATCATTACGAAAAATATATGAACTGCACGAGTTTACAAACCTAAAAATAAATCATAATCCATTATACATTTAGTTTATAAACCCATAAAAACGCAAACCTTTGGTAAACAAACCATGTGGTTATTCATTGCCATTTTTGCATAAATGACATAAATTTTGAGATATGTGTTAAGCATAAAGAAGTGAAAAGGAAGATGAAATTGAAATGATTTAGTTGAAATGGTGATCCAGATGGAGATTTACTTTTGTCCTTTACAGTTTTAGGGTTTCAAACTTTGGATCTCAATTCAAAAGCCAAGTTAAGTTGGAGAGATATGGTTCCAGCTAAAGCCTCTTTTCATCTATTCATTATGCCATTAAAATTAATGAATAAAAAAAAAGCTTCTCTTTTTGACTGTAACTTTAGGACTTGAAATTGATCGACATGTATAAAGCTGTCTGCTGCTAATAATCGCAACAGTGATGCAGTAACATTTCAAAGGTAAAGAACTAGAAAGGTAAAAAAGAGTTGAAAAGCTTCAAAAACTTGGTTGCAAATGCAACATATATTCACTTTGTTTGAGCAAGCTGCAGCAATGAGAATAGAAGCAATACACAAAAGGGTAACTTCTTTTTTCTTCTCTTTGGTTTTCATGATTCACTTCTTTTTTATGTTACATACCAATCAATCCAATCAATTTATTCTATCTTTTATACCTAGTTACTGAACACATTGTTCAAAGTTATTTTTGTTTCTTTTAAAAAAAAATTGCAATCATATTTTTTATTTAATTTTTTGAAAATTTCAAATGTGTTTTTGTTTTATTTTTGGTATAGTCGAAGTTCATTGTGATTTATATGTTAAACTATAAGAAACAAACCTTCTATTGAACATGTTATAAATAAGGATAGATATTTATAAACAAGATATTTTTAAAAGGAAAACCTTATTAACAATAGAAAAAACTTTTGATAGAAAAATGTAATAACTAACAGGCACATCTTTAAATATTTATGAAACCAAACATTTGTAAAACGAATACTTTATGAATAATTAATGACAAACACTAGGTGAGTGTGATTTAAATAGCAATAGATATTTATGAAACTGAATGTTTTTAACCGAAAAAGTCTTATGAACAATGAAAATACTCTTAAGGTCGTTCAGATGTTCACTAGGGGAAGGATAATTTTCTCTTCGTTCTCCTTCATCCCATAATCCATCTAATAAAGGTTGAATTTTTATTCCATCAATTTAATTATCCTTCAAACTCAATCAACCACAATCAACTCATGCACTGAACAACCCTTGGTGATGTTATTATAACTAGTTTTTCTTGTATTTGTATCATCATGTTTGTTTTGTATGCTTTGTGTTGTTCATCCAATACGGATGAACATAGCGAAATCAACGCCGTTGATTTATTTTGATTCAATGGATCTTGAGATTCTTATGTGCTCCTCCTATGTAGGTTATGAGGATGAGAATCTACTTGTGTTGTTCCTCCTTTATATTCATTACTTTGGGACGTTTTTGTTGGTTTTGGACCGGAAATGGAACGATTTTGGAGATGGGAAACCGAGATGTAAATGAAGGTCAATTTGAAATATAAAGAGCAAGATTATTTGGCCTCTCACCTTATATCTCCTCCACTCGAGAATCTATCCCTCGAAAGCTCACTTTGGGATTCTACTCTCCTTTGTTCTTGAAGCCTCTGACCTAAAAAAACTCTTCTAAGTCTAGCTCTCATTCAAAAGGGTGAAAACTAAGCACCTCACTTAGAACTCAAGTTTTGCTTTTGAGGAAACAACAACTCAGAGACACAATGGTTTAAACTACAAAGTTGTATCTCTTGAAATAACGTTTAAAGTAATACTCATGGGTATTCTAATACCAAATATAGCCTCATATATAGGCGTTTTACTAAGAGTGTGCAAACTTGACAACTTAGTTGGAGCAAGTGAAAGTTGGCGTGACTTGAACATGTTCTGAGTGAACATTGTCGGCTTAGTTTCGGGCAATACCACCAAGACATAAGGATATTTGATCTCGTCAAGTAACATTTCCAACGGTTGATGAAACCTCAAGCCTTGACCAATCTTAGTTTTTGACTCTTGAGTGACTAGTGTCGAAGTTATTATTGTCGGAATGACGACGAAATTTTTTTACCTTGGAATGATTTTATCAGGTTCTCCCTCCTTACTATGAAAGATGATTCCACCTATGATTTTTGTTCTCTTATCTAAATATATGCATAATCTCACACATTTTTGGAATTGGACAAAATCTTAAAAATTAATGTTTTCTTACTAGCTAAATGCCATTTTTTAAAAACATTTTCATTATTTTAATGTTTGGAGTTTAAAAAAAGAGTTATTTTCCCCCACAAATAATGAAATAAAAGTATGTATTTTCAATCATAAATATGAGTGAAACTTTTTAAGAAAATTAAGGTTGTAGTTAGGTTCCAGAAAAAGTGTTCTTTTAAACAACAAGTTCTTGTACAGTTCTGGTGTGGAATAATAACAAAATTAAAATTGTTGTTTGTTATTTAACGACTTACATATGAAAACTCGTTGTTTCAAACACCGAATTTTTTCAAGAAATCATTGCTTGAAACAAGGACTTGTGAATGAAAATTCATTCTTTTAAACAACAATTTTTTTTATTATTATTATTATTCCATACCCAAAAATGTATTAGACATAACTCTTTGTTTCAAACAACTATTTATAGATGAAAACATGTTTAAAAACAACCCAAATCTCTATTACAACTCTATATTCTTGTAAATAAGTTGTACATATGTCTAAACTCGAAAGTACTTACTCCTCTTCCATTATTCGAGTAAAATACCCGTTAAAGCACGTCCTAAAAACGCTTTGTTCTCTCTCCTGGCTGCTCCGGTGTAAACCGCTTGCATCACCCCTGCGCAGCCTCCAGGCTGCGCCCCACCCCTCCTTCCAGTCCTCTCCATGGCTGGTACTAGGAGATCCCGTCGACGTAACATCAAGATCTCGGAGCTACCCGGATCTCCCTCCATCCCTTACCTCAGAAATAACTACCACTCCAGTCCCACCCAAAAAAAGACCCCCGACCCAATTCCTGACGACCTTATTCGGTTGAACAACAACAGGCTTTGCCCTAGGCCCTCAGATCCACCGGTTTTAACTTCTGAGCTGTCGTTCCCGCCGCTGAGTCCGCCAACCTCGCAGCTGCCCGCTTTGGCTATCCCCAAGGTTGCCTTGTGCTCTCTGGTCACCAGTCAGCCTGAACCTAGTTCCCCTGAGCATTGCCCCGCCTCACTGCTGATTCCTTCACCCTCTGTTGCGACTCCTGAGTCTCCCGTCTCTTCGGATCTCCCGACGGTTGGTGTCGAAGTGGACCCCTCATTCCCCTTTACTGGTATTGGTGTTGATTCTGAGGTTGATGTCCCCATGCAAAGATTATCTCTCCATCTTCAGCCCCCTCGAATCCCTCCCACACCCCCATAATGCATGCGTGCATTAATGATACTGCTACTCACGTAGCCCCTCCAGCTTCCTACAAGGATATTGCCTCCAGATGCATTGCATGGAACCATGTTCCTCTCCCCTTCATTCCGGGGTTTGATTCTGGACTCATCCCTTTCACTAACGAAGATATTGAAGATACCATGCAGAAGTGGAGTCTATCTCTTGTGGGATACCCCCTTGGAAGCCCTATCTCTTTCCAAAGAATGTCCAAATTCATATATGAGAATTGGAACACCATCTCCTTACCTAAAATGATCCGGAATGAGAACGGAATCTTTGTGTTCCACTTCTCTAATGAAGATGACCTTAATGCAATCTTGCTTGGTAGCCCATGGATAGTTAATGGCTCCACCACCATCCTTTTAAAAAGATGGTCCACTGACCTCCCCCTGGACTACTCTAGCCTTTGCTCCGTGCCGACCTGGGTTACTCTGCATAACCTGAACTATCGGTTTTGGTCCAAGACTATGCTGGCCAAGATTGGAGCGGCGCTGGGGACGCCCATCCTGACTGATGCATGCTCAATAAATCAAGATCGTCTTGGGTTTGCAAGGATTCTAGTTGAAATTCATGCCTCCCGACCCCTTCTTCGCGAGATCACCCTTTCTGGACCTGAGGGAGCCACCTTCGTTCAAAAAGTCACTTATGACTGGCTCCCACCGCGCTGCGACTCTTGTTTAATCTTCGGGCACTGCTGCAAGGCCCGTAAGCCGTCCATATCGGTTGGGGCTTCAAACGTCCCAAAGGGCTCAAACTTCTCCAGGAAAGTCATTATGAACCCTAGCCCTAATCTCACTCCCTTACTTCCCACCCCTGACCCCTCCTTGAGGATTCTCCTTCTCCAAGGACTCTACGTCTCCATACGCCCTAACACCCACCAGGTTGACACCTCTTCTACAATCTCAGAGCCTGCTCTCAACCCGGCTATACTCACTCATAACCCTACACTGACCCTCCCACAACAGCTCACTAGCTTGTCCCCAACTCCTCGTCAAGAACCCCCCCTCTTCCAAACCTCCCTGTCAAGAACCCCTCTCCCTCACTCTAACCTCTCCTCCAAGTACCTCCACAAATGCCCTCCCTAGCTCTTCATTGATCGCAAGTGCTATCAATGAATAAAGCACAGTTGTTTAATGATAGTGCAGATGTGTGCTTGGAACATTCGGGGTCTCAATGACCCTGTCAAACAAAAAGATGTTCAATCCCTTGCTAAGAAGCATTGCCTTGATCTTATTGCAATACTTGAAACACGTCTACGTTCGGATAATGAGAAAAGAATCTCCACTTCTCTCTTCCCTTCCTGGAAACACACTTCAAACTCCTCCCAAGCACACAACTGTCGCATTTGGGTTTGGTGGAATCCTGCCAAGCTTAACATCTCTACTCCCTTGATCACAGACCAACTCATCAATAGTCACATCATTAACCCTCTTCCTAACCCTATTCAGTCCACTTTTGCTGAGATTTCCTTTGTATACGCTCATAATGCCTTGGAGGATAGAGCGGGTCTTTGGAATGCTATCACTACTTTACGGTTACTTAACGCCAACTGCCCTTGGGCCCTAATGGGGGATTTTAATGTCACGTTATCCCCAGATGAAAAGCTCTCCAATAACCATCATAACTTCTCACAACTTTCCTCTGAGATCGAGACTTGCTATGAGCAAAATGATCTCTCGGACCTCCCGTTCACTGGCTGCAAATACACATGGTGCAATAAACAGGTGGGTACTCGGATATGGAGCAAGCTCGAACGTATCATTTCCAACGACGAATGGAATGCTGTCTTCCCCAACTCTAAAGCTCACTTTGGCAATGCGGAAGTTTCTGATCATTCCCCAGCACTGCACTTCACCGATTGCATGGACTCTCGGAGATCTTTCCCGTTCAGATTTAATAATTTATGGGCCAAGCATGAGGCATTTCTAGAGACTATTAAAACTGCCTGGACCACTGAAATATATGGGAACTCTATGTTCAGGCTCTCTAAGAAGTTGAAGTTCCTCAAGCCTCTACTCAAGAAATTTCCTAGTGCTAAAATGGAGGAACTCCATGCTGGCATTGCTGAAAACCGCAAACTGCTTGATGAAACGCAATCACGATTGCAGGCTGATCCCCTTGACATTGACTTGCATGAGACGGAGAGGCGACTCTCTCTTACCCTTAAAGATTATCATTTTAAACTCCAAAGCACGCTGGTCCAGCTCTCAAAGGAGAAGTGGATCAAATATGGGGACCAATGTTCGTCTTTCTTCTTTAAGAGTGTCAAGGTGCGTAGATGTGCAAACATCATCACTGCAATTAAGGCTTCTAATGGTGATCTGGTTTATGACCCTGATGCCATTGGTAGCACGTTGGTGAATCATTTCAGCAATGCCTTAAATCCCCAAAATCTCACCACTAGCCGGTCCTTCCCTCCTATTCGCCTCCCCACTCTTAACCAGAATGATATCTCTTCTTTAAATGCAACTGTCACACCTGATGAAATCAAGCAGGCCCTATTCAGCATCGGGGACAATAAGGCGCCTAGGCCGGATGGCTTCAGTTCTCTTTTCTTCAAAGAGGCTTGGAGTATCATTCATCAAGATTTCACTGAAGCAATACAAGACTTCTTCATCAATAAAAGACTGCTTAAGCAAGTGAACCATGCTTCAATATCCCTTATTGCCAAGCACGACAGGCCCACTGCGCCCTCGGATTGCAGGCCAATCTCCTGTTATAACACTGTTTACAAGACCATCTCCAAGATACTTGCAAGGCGCCTAAATCTCATTCTACCGGGTCTCATTAGCCCCAACCAAAGCGCCTTTGTATCTACTAGATCAATCAAACATAATGTCCTTCTATGCCAAGAGATTCTCCACAAATATGGTAGGCAACACATTTCACCAAGAGTGGCGATGAAAGTTGATATCTCCAAAGCTTTCGACACTGTAAGCCATGAGTTCATTTTGCACTGCCTTTGTTTGATGGGATTTCCGGAGACCTTCACTCGGCTGATTAGTGAATGCATTACCACTGCTACCTACTCTGTAAATGTCAATGGAGAGCTTAAAGGCCATTTCACTGGCTCTCGCGGGCATAGACAGGGATGCCCCCTCTCTCCTCCTCTTTTTGTTATAGCGATGGAATTTCTGTCCAGATTGATCTTGGAGAGGACCTCTAACCCTGACTTCAATTATCATCCCAAGTGCTCCTCTCCTACCATCTCTCATCTTGCATTCGTTGATGACCTCCTTCTCCTATGCCGTGGGGATGCCAGATCCGTCATGATCCTCAATGACGCTCTTGAGGAGTTTGGTACCTTCTCTGGACTCGTCATTAACCCTGCTAAATCTCATATCTTCACTGGTGGCATGAATCAACCTGAGATTGATGATGCTGTTCGAATCACCGGCATGAGTGTTGGTACTCTCCGATTCATGTACCTGGGGGTACCAATCGGGAGCAAACGCTTGAGGATACACGACTTCCTCCCTTTGATCCATAAGATTACTCGGCACATTCATTCCTGGAACGCAAAAACCCTTTTCTTTGCGACTAGTCAGTACTGGTGCTCCATGTTTATGCTCCCTGTCAAGGTGATCAATACTATTAACGGCCTGATGAGATCCTATTTCTGGTCGGGAGTAGCTAATAGCAGGCGTGCTCTGGTGGCTTGGGCGTCTATATGTAATCCTAAAGCGCTTGGCGGGCTTGGCTTTCCTAACCTCGAGACTAGGAATAAAGTTGCCCTTTCTAACCTCCTGTATGACCTTGATCGGGGGAACCCTAGCATTTGGAAGTCGTGGGTTAACCACCATCTATATAAGAGAGGTGAGTGCATCTGGAACTGCACTACTAGGAATTCCCATACCCCCTTTTGGAAGGCTCTCCTCTCACTCAGGGATGAGCTCCCGACCCCTCCACCTGGTTTCTCGAGGGATGCTTTCATCGTCAGTCCTGACGGCTCCTTCTCAAGGAAGAAAGTTTATGATTTTTCAGGCCTCCCCTCCCTGCGACTCACCCTTTCCCATTCAAAGTCATTTGGCTCCCCTCTAATATCCCCAAAACTTCATACATCGCATGGCTAGCTGCCATCAACCGCCTTCCTACTCTTACCAAGATTCGGGCTTGGAACATGATCAGTGATGACACTTGTAAGCTTTGCAATAATGCTCCTGAAGACGGAGACCACCTATGGAACCGTTGCGGTTATAGTTCACTGGTTATAGACATTGTGTCGCGCTGGACGAAGACCCCCTTCCCTGCTCCCTACTTTGGTAGCATCTGGCCCTGGCTGGCCTCTTGGTCCAGGACGAAGCCTCATCCCATGGATTGTGTCAGGATCGCTGTGATTGCTGCTTTCCTCTACCACATCTGGGCTGCCAGGAATAACTTGGTCTACAATCAAGCCTTCATCACCCCTATTGATTGTGCTGGGATGATCATCCGTAGTGTGAAGATACACTTCACCCATAATTGGAAGGACAGGTCACCCCTAACTCGGGACATGGCCTTCAACCTAAACATATCTCTTCCCTGACCCTCGACTCTCATGGCCCTTTGGTCCCCCTCGTCCACTCTCCAATGAATTTGATCATGTGCTGATCACTGTTATTGAACTTGAACTTTGCTTTGTTTTGTAATCTTGTAACCTATACCTCCCTTCTTCTTAATACAATTAACATTTCAAAAAAAAAAACGATAAAATCATCCGATAAAAGAGAATCAAGATTGGAACCGGTCTAATAGACTCGAACTTAAACTAATTTGACTCTAGTACTACATCAGGATCGGCTCAAACTGATTTTGCTCATAAATGAGCCAACCAACATTACTTAGAAAATTAGTTATAAGACCTTATTATACAAAGCTTCTTCCAATAGCTTTCAAGAAGTTCTTCATCAGATTATCATTCAGTATTTCCATTGTATTCTTATCTAAAAGTGTGAGGTCCTTAATGAAACTTAAATCTTTTTGTTCATACCCAACCCTGCTTTGATGTTGTTTGAGTGGTGTTTTAGGTCTGATTTGAAGCAAAATAGCTTTATCAGCCATTAGCTTTATAAGTACCAATAGATGGTCGAGTTTAAGGTATCAATCATGTTTAATCTTCCTTAATCATTACGTTCTTAAACTTTGATGATCTTAGTAAGAACTTTCGTAGTCACGCATGTGTGGTGGTTAATGAATGTTTTGTACACACACTTATCAAATTATGACACCTCTTCTTCTGTCTTATTCACATTACTATTTCATTTTTGAAAGCAACGATACCAAACCAAAACCCTACAAATATTCTATTTCTGTTGGACGAAAGTAACCCTAGAAAGTGGGTTTGTTTTAGGGTAAATTGTACTAAATTGCCGGTAAAACGACTACAATCAATCACCCAGTAGTCATTACCCGAGATCTGGTGAGGCTATTATGTTGCGTAAAATTATTGTAGCCAGAACTTATCAACAATTGTCGTGTTGAAGTCGATCAACAGTTGATCCCGATTGTGTATGAAGGTACCAACTTTGTGTAGGTGGAGGTGTAGTTTATGTTCGGGCAAAAGTTCGTCCCGATTGTGTCTGTTAGACGATGCCGATATTTACTTGCTTCGGACGAGCCAGAACGGGTACGGATGAACGGTTATTTGGATAGACAAAGTCGATGTTGTACATACATAATTGTCACGTTGGATCAACACAAGTGGTTATGAAAGTGTGTGGATGAAGTTGATAGGATCAAAAAGGGTCGTTAGACAAACCGCTTGATACCATAACAGATTTAGGGTGTGATAAACCCACAAATTTTGATGGGAGAACCACATATATGACTACAACTATTGACCATGTATAGGGAATTACAAAGATAAATAAGGATTATAAAAAGATAACCTAAAATCAATAATGACCTAAAATATATTAATATTATCACTAATTGATATTGAAATTATTCTTTCCTAACATTCATTTTAGGTCTCTTTTCACCCTCATTATTATCCAATATCCATATCTTGAGCATATAGTGTAGTTTTACATTGCATTCCGGTAGATACGAAGAATGCTCGATGTCAAGGTTGAATTGATTAAGATTCGAGAGTGAAGACACGAAGAATGCTCAAGATTGAACCTATGATCAACAGAACCACTACCTACAAATCAGTCATTTCCACATGTTTTTTCGAGCTCATGAACATTTCGCCAAAACGATGTTTTTCGATGTAGATCAGTCAATTGGTCCCACATGATCGGCACATCGGTCCCACCGATTTCGATTTCAATCTTTTCCCCTTCCACCCTTTTACATTTTAGACTATCTTGTAGTCCATCCACTTATCCATTTTTATCCTTTTTCTTAAAGATAGAGTTTGATAGGATTTAGCTACAAGCCGTACGAGGACGGTGTTAGGATTCTTGTTATAAATAAATCATTTTCGTCATTAGGTTATTTATCCAATTTTCAGTCGAAAGTTCCATAGATTAGAGCATAGATCAGCCGACCACCGTGCCCTATTGAACCGATTTCCTCTGTTCTTCATCGATTAATAAAATTTAATTATGTAAGTTATGTCTTGCTAAAATATATCGTTCTAAGGTCCGAAAAGCCCGACTTGCATGGCTAATCTCTGATTTTGATAATGATCTTTATCCTTATGAACATACGTCTTAATTCATACATGTTCTATAATAGTTTAAAGTTTTTCTATGCAATACGCGAGATTTGCGTATAGATTTACGTTTATCCTATTTGATCTTTTAAATGTTAATCGCAAGATGAGAGAGCTGCGTGATTGATGTCTTTTATTATCCCCGTAGAATCAAATGTATTTTGTTTGGATTTGATTGTTATCACTTGAGAATTGATATGTTTAGTTGGAATAATATAGATTTTGGAACTCTTTTATTATCCTCGTATGGGTTACTGATTTTTAATTAATGTGCAGTACTAGTTTGAAGATTAATTAAAAATGGCATGTCGTATCTTTCTTTCTAGTGGTGAATGGATATTAACTACCACAAAGCATTAATGGTTTGCTGCAAGTGTGATGGCTAGAAGAAGCTATTGTAATGGTAACAAAACAACTCGTTTGGAGGTATACAACATAATATGCTTACTATAACTTATCAACTTAAAACATGAACATGAAGAACCTGAAATGGCTAAGAAAAAGAGTTGTAAATTCTCGAGAGTATCAACTAAACATACAAGTCCTCGAGGTTTCCACTGCACAAGACCAACATACAATTCATACAAACGACCAGTTTATGAACATGAAGCACATGGATTGACCCTCATTTGCATCATTCAACACTTTCCAGGCAACAACTCTCTCGTACGACACCGACCTTCCCATGCTCGACGAGCATATGCCTCCCGGAAGACAGATGAATCCCTGTTCGGAAACAATGAAACACGAGACCACCAACCGGGTGAGTTCCGATGTCATATCCCGGAACGAATCACATCTCAAGGTTAGAATAGAATCTTACCTGCTGCATTATCTGGGGCAGCTCGGAGAAGAGGGCCCGTTTTCCGTTTTCATCAAAGATGTTTTCCAGAGTGATGTCTTGCAATGCAACCATGGTTGTCTCAAGCATGTCTAGTCCCGCTTGGTTCGCAAACGTGAAGACTGGCATCGCCTGCATTCATTCACACGAGTCGGTATGATATTCTCGTAGGGAACTAAACGGGAAGAGTAGTCTTTGATATATATACCTTTAAGGAGCAGCAGAGGATGGCATCTGAATGCATCCAGAGTGTTTTAAGCAAGGATTCTCCCTCTTCACTTGAGAGGTTAAGCAAATCATCTCCCAAATAGCACCTGTCAATAAAAATCCAACATTATCGCTTTCCACTATTTGACATAATCAAATTTGAGAATGTCTTCGTAGGGACGCGACAAACCTATAGCTTTGGCAGATCCAACGAGCAAGGATATGGGCCTCGGGAGCTGCTGTGGACTTGAGCAAACCAGAGACGGAGTTAAGGTGGGCGGGAGAGAGTGCAGAAGCCACCCTTTGAACCGAAGCTATGATGCTCCTTACGTACTGTCGGGCCATGGAAGCAACCCCGTCTAGAAGATGGGGTTCGTAAGCAAACTGGAAAGCAATTGTCATGACAGACTTGTGGCTACTACCAATTCCAGAGTTCTCGGAAGATTTGATGCCAGGGAGGCCACCCTCGAGAGCAGAAGCAAGGTCAAGTGTGCATTTTGGACTCGAAACATCCTATGTGCATGGTGAATATTAAAATACTGTCGAATTCCAAACTGGATATATTCATATATATATATATACCTTTGAGGAATCGACTGGGATGATCCGGAAACCAGACGGTAGGAGGGGTGCATCATCTGAAAAGGATGCGTCTATTGGAGCAAAGACGAGTTCTGCACAACTTCCTGAAGCACTCTCGTCTACTCCATTACAAAGCTAAAGTAATCAAAAGGGAAAACCAGACATCGGTAGACTTCAATCAGAAGGCAAAATCAAAGGTCCTTTGGTATTTCTAATGCCAAATGCTTGATACTAGATTGCATGCTAAACCATGATAATGTACTTGTTTAAATTCAAAACTTACTTGCAGCATAAATATATCTCCTGGTGCATACATATCCTCTCGGTAGCCAATATTTTCAAGCCGGACTACTTCCATAAACTGTAATCGGCCACGAAAACATATTAGAGAAAAACAGAAACAAAAAAGCCAAGTGAGCCACTCAGGAAATTCACTTACCTCTTCGTTTTCTATAGTGTGAGCCAGTGGAAGGATAATCTGGCCACCAATGTTTCCAGTATGAATGCCCGGCAAATTACATGGGGCAGCCTTGATGGCTGCAGCTGCATAGGCATCAATGCTGCTGTCTGCCCACTCCGACCTGTGTTCTCTTAAGAAGCGGAGGAGTATTGCAGGGGGAACATTCTGTAGAAACAAAATTTGATCAAGCCTAAACTCAAACATGATAACGCCATACATGGAACTTCTACAGCTTTGACAAGCTGACAAACTACTGATGACAAAAAGATTTTGACAGCATAAAGAATGTTTGTGAAGAAACTAAAAACATAACGAGTAAAAGGGGCCTGTGGGCTATTATTGTAACAGTGAGCATAAACAGGGCTATTATGTTTCTATGGATACAAACCAGGCCCTCTAATTTATTTTAAAAAGGTTCTACTACACCAATATTCTCATTATTTTAAATTGTGAAATTGTAGGGGCTCACTTTGTATATGTGATACAAAAAAGGCTCTACTACACCAATAATCTCAACCATCAATTTCCTTCCAAGGAGTAGGATAGTAGATTATCTAAATCAGGAAAAAAAATTCTAACTCAAGCTAGGAACAAATCTAGGAAGCACAAGTATTAACCCTACCTGTAATAACATGGAGGCTCTAGCACACAGCACTCCACTAGTCATGGATGAAAAGCCATTAACATAGCAAACATTTGGACCCAAAATTTTCATTGGGGACGAGTTAACCAAAATGGTTACATCATCAACTCCGTCACTTTCCATAATTGACCATCCTTCATCCGGAAATCCATTGACAGCTTCATTAAAGCCCCTACGATATGCAGAACAGAGTTATTTTCTGCAATTTAAGGTTGATTAGTGACTAATAAAGCCAGTTGTCAAGTAACCTACTTGCTCAATCTCTGGGCAAGTGCTCTTAAAGCTGCTGGCCTTCTTCCCCACCCAGACACGTTTGGCTGTGAAATCTCCAAAGTAATCTGCCTCAACTGCCTTAAAGCCTGGTAAAAAAAAACACCTCTCAATTTAAAATTCTTCTCTTATAATATTGTTGAATTTGAAGCATCCACATGATTGTTTTGAATGATACACACAAAGAGCCACTAACAGGAACACAAAAATTATAAATTCAGTAATAGCTTGACTCTTACAGCCATTGTTGTCCGTTGGGCAAGCAAGGTCGATGATTCATAGAGTGGACGTAAAACTTCAGGAACACTCGATGGCTGTCTCATTGGCATTGACAGAAGGTTAGCTAAAGCTCTAACTTTAGGACAAGAAACTAAAGGATAAGCAAACAATTTGATCAATATACCTCAAGGTCTAAATGATCAACAATGTGGATGATGGACCCCCCCTCTTCACAAGGTCGTATCAGATATCCACTTGGCAGCATTTCTGCTCGTACAAAATTGTGAGCCGGTGGAATAATTGGACCGTTCTGAGTGTTGTTTAGAGATCTCTCACATATCTAACACATTAAGGAATATAAAAGTGGTGAATAAACCCGGAATATATTAAATGAGAAGAAAGATCAGATTCAGCCCAAGCTGCACTGCCATTCACGAATGTTATTTGGAAAATCAAACATATAAAAATTGTTTTTTAACAAGTATTTAAACTAGGCCCACATGAGAGTTTTCAAGAAATGCAGGACATGTCTCGTAAAAAGAACAGGACAAAGGCAAAAGCAGTTTCAGCCAATGTCTAAGAATCTGCTTACCACAATACTACCATCCTCCATTACAGATGTATAGCGTAATAACCAGAAATCACGCGCCGATGCCAAAGTCGTAAGTGCATAATGCTATAAAACAAGGAAGAAGGTGAGAAGCATTATCACACATGAATTAATACAACAAATAAACTAAGATTTTATTTTGTTACAAGATTTCTGAATTTATTTTCTGATGTCGCCGTTTTGTTTTTTCGTGCAGTTGAATTTGATGAATTTAGTAGCTCAATGGATGCTGATTACCAGTTGAAAAGAATTAAGATTCATAGGGCTCGTGATCTACCTGCATGTATAGTAGTTCAATAGTTCCACCATTTCCACTGGACATCACATTCATAACATCCACAGCTCGGCAATCACGATACCAAGATGGCCAATCTTTTAGGATTTCAGCAATCTGAAAAGGAATAGTCACCTAAATGTTAATTGCTACAGAAATGGTAATCAGTCACATGGAAACCAATGGGATGAAGTCACATACCCTTGCAGGTTCTAGGCTCACAAGGCCGCAAGCACGAGCTGCTATTCCAGAGCAGCCGTGAGAAATTGCAATGATTCCTATGGAATCCGGACCAGGCTGTGGAAACAAAAGATCAACATTTACAAATCTGTCAAAACTGAAAACCATCCATTTCAATTCCATTCATTTTTACTTGTACTGCAATACAGATATCATATAAAAATAAGTAAAATAACAGTTCACCTTCATCCCAGGCATTTGGATCCACTCAATAGCGGTTCCAGTTGCCTTAGACAGAAACTCTGCTAAAGTTTCCTCTGCAATGGACACGAGCCTGCAAAAGAGAGAAGCAAGAAACAACACATGGCTTAGACCTATTATGCACAAAATAAAGCTCATGTGTGAGCCCCAAAACGAAGGAACATTATACATTTTCACACACCCTGCAGGGCTAGCGTCCCTCAGTGGACGCTGAGATGTTGAATTCTGCTGACCGCTCGTCACAACTGATTCACAACTTGTGTCTGTGGTGGCAAGTGCTGCAACCTACAAGAACAGAATTTAATACTCTCTTCAATGAAAGATCAGATAACACATTTTTCCTCATTGGTCTTTCACCTAAACACATCATATCATATTACATAATGCAAAAACCAAGACAGCAATAAAGGCAGATAGTATAATTCATCCAGTATTCTAAGATGGTAATCTGCAGTTTCATATTCTCACATTTTGGGTTTGCTGCCGAAAATAACTGTTCTCATAAACCAGATGCGCCACTTGCTTCTGTAATCTATCATTCTCCTCCATGAGGAGTTTATTCATTGCATTCAGTTTTTTATTCACGGATTGAAGCCGTGACGACTCGTTTCTCTGCTTCTCCCGGCATCTGAGAAAAGATTGTCACAAGAAGGGAATTAGCAATCAAACTCATAACATTCCCAGTAACATTTACATCATTCAATCACACACACAAAAATAAACTTATCCGTTCCCATTTACATTTCAATCAATCACTAAAAAGAGGCATTTGCTTCTTAAAAAGAAGAACCCTTCAACTTAGATTGAAAAAAACATTGGTAATTGCATTAGGAAGTGAAGAACCCTTCAAATCAGATATGCAGTTTCTACTTTTGCCACTCATAGAAAATTGCAAGACCAATTAAACCAGGGACCAGATCCGACTACAGAGAGTGACACACTTGTCAAAGGAAAAACCTCTTCTTTGAGAACCACTTAAGAGAAATTTGCAGAGAAAATAACTTGTCTATCTTTTACTCTTTAGGAAACATTTCCCTATTAATGAAGGAACACTTTCTACTAGTAAATTACAAGAATTAATCATAAGTCTGAACAAAAAGTAAAAAAAAGCAAACATGAAGAATGATAGTCAGTATTAAAGAAGAAAAAAACCTTCTATTTTGAAACCAAACTTTGATCTGCTTAGGTTCAATATTGGAGAGAATTGGGCATTCTCTGATAAGTTGCTGTCGGCGAAGAGAACTGGGTTTAGGGCACTCATTATAGAGCCTCTCAAGAGCTTCCACTTGCTCCGGCGTATACCTCACATATTTTCCAGCATCAGCTCCGGCGCCACCGCCGCTGAGTCTGCTATCTCTGGAGGAAGACGAAACTGCCATCATCCCTTCAACTTGAAAATTTTGTTTGATTCTTCAATTCCCCAATTCCTAATCAAAAAATGAAAAACCCAGATCAAATTCAGCAAACTAGGTTAATGGAAATCCTAAAATATAGCCACATCAATATCGACAAAACCCATAGAGATTCCCAATTCAATTTTGAAAATAGCTGGAATTGTAACGGATGGAATTATGATTAAACCTTGAAGACCTTGCTAAACATGATAGGAAAGAACGTTGAATGTGAGGGGGCTAAGAATGTGGAAATCACTGAAAAGCACAGTGGGGTATAGTATATAGAATTAGAAGAGCAAGAAGAGTGGGGGTGAGGGTGGGAACGAAAACCAAGAATTTATCCAAACTCTATGAAACCCGTTTCAGAGGCGTGCAATTCCTCATATGTCAGAGAATGAGGCTTAAAATAGAAGACAGATGGAAAGCATTTCAATGGAGATGCTGCTTGGTGAAATGGCAAGAGAGAGAGTGTGTGTGTTCTTTCTCTTTTTCTTTAGTGCCTGTAACTGTGTCATTAGCGGCCTCTGGGGTATGAAACTATCAACTCTGTCACCTTTCTTTTTTCTTTTTTCTTTTTCGTAGCCGCCCAAAATATATTTGTTAGTGTGGCCCATTTTGATTACTTACGGCTAATTTATTTGTTAAGCCTTTCTATTAATTATTTCCGGTAATAACCCTACCACCCTATTTTCGTAGGTATTGATAGTTTAAATGTTTGCCCTTTTAAGAATCTTACTGCAAAAATCTAGCAGTAAATTTCATTTTACAAAATAGTAGATTTTATACATAAAAATTGTACCCAATTTCTCAAGAAAATCTCATATAGATTAGTGGTTCATTTGGTATCTCAAATATATATATATGGACAATGTTCAGGTACGGTTCATAATTTTGATAGGGGCGTGCGGTTGAACGTAGAGCTGACACGTGTCAAAATTTTTTTTTTTTTTTTCAGAAACGATTGATTTTTTTTTCCTAGAAACGAATGAAAATTTTTTTGAACTAACATGTTATAAATTCTGCATTATTCTCTTATAAACTTTCAATTATTCTCATATAATTCATTAACTATTACTTTTTAATATATTATATCAAATTATTTATAAATTAATCGTTTATATGTTATGAACTATTCAATTGTAATTCATGAATTATCATTTTATAAGTTATGCACTATCCTTTATAAATTTTGCACTTTTAACTATTCTATTATAATTCATGAACTATTCTATTATAATTCATGAACTATCCCATAATAAGTTTTGAACTATTACTTTTCCTCCTTTATAAATTTTGCACTATGAACTATTCTATTATAATTCATGAACTTTCTTTTTATAAGTTATGAACTATTCCTTAATAAGTTTTGAACTATTACTTTCACTCGTTTCTGGAAAAAAAAAATTTGGGACATGTGTCAGCTCTACGTTCAGCCGCACGGCCCTACTGAAATAATGTGCCTTACTAGAACAACACCCATATATATATATATATAGGTCCAGTTCCGGTGAGGAGGACCCTTGCAGATAGGAATGAGGAGAGCCGGGGTGGTGACATGTGGCATGCCACGTCACTTTTTTTTTTCCAGCTTTTCTTTTTGTAAATAAAAATTGGTGTTCATATTTTTATGAGTATATGTTCATTTTTAAAAGAGTCATTGTTCATATTTTTATCAATAAATGTTCATTTTTTCCTAACACTAACTATTCGTTTTTTAACATTAATTGTTCATTTTTGTATTTTTGTAAAATATTTTTTTTGGATTTTTAAAAAAAATTATACTATTCTTTCAAATCGTGTTAATAAAATATGATGGTCATTTTTTTACAAGTATGTATTCATTTTTTTTACAGTTATGGTGTTTATAATATGATGTTCATTTTTTTTGAAAATTATACTTTTCTAAAAAATCGTGTTTATAATATTCAAAGATCGATTACATAAAAAATTGTGAAATCAAAGACAATACAAGACGATTCAGGTTTTGTTTCTTCGAATTTCTACTCTCACTGTTTAGATTTCCATTCTTAAGGTTTAGGTTTCATTAATTATGATTGGTGTTTGTGTTCGAAATCAAATTTGTTTGAATCATTTTGTGTTTAATAAGTTTGATTGAGAAAATACATGTATATACATATGTTGAGTTGGTCTAATAGCTCCAATTGAATAATCTATATCCTCCTTTTAGTGTGCACGCAAACTGTTCGGTAAAATGCCTTATAGAAAAATAGTTTATAATATTCACAAGAACAATGATACAAAAAGTATGAACCCTGACGAATAAAAACATGAACAATGACGTATAAAAGTATGAACACCAATTACTTATCTATAACTTTGACACATACATAACATATTATGATAATCTTTTAACGTTTTGTGATGAGTTTTTTTTATTTTTTTGTGGTTATATACTGTAAATGAACATCTATGCATTATAAAATGAACACAAAAAAATAAATGGACATGGCACTTTGATGAATAAAAATACTATGAACACCGATGTATAAAAACATGAACAATGACATATAAAAGTATGAACACCGATGACTATTTTGAACGTAAGGATATTTTTCCAGATTTTTAGTCAATTTACAAAAATGCCATTAATGAAGAGCGTGTGAGAGCCCTTGATTTAAATCTATCCAATGGCTTACATCCCTCCTAATTCCTATCTACAAGCTCTCTCCTCACTTGAACTAAAATATATATATATATATATATATTAAAGTTGTTCATGAACTTACACTTGACTCGTAGTCTCGTGCAATCACTCATGAAAATGTGAAAATTACACATGTTTTTTTTATTTGTTAAGACTCGTCACATTATTATTTAGTCTAAATAATTTTTTAATATTTTAATATATTTTTTCCTCAATATTTGTTAATTTTTCATTTATTTTGTCACATGTCATTTTAAAACGATTCTTATTTTTTTACAAAAAAAATAATTAATTATACAACTAACGATCTATTTTCAAAAAAATATGTCTATATATTTTTTAACAAAATATAATATCTTTTACTTTCCTTTATTATATTGTCATCTAAAAACACACTTTATAATTTATAATATACAAGTATTTAAATTTTTAAAATTAAATCCATAATAGTATATAATTACTAAAACACTAATTGTTTTAAGTGAAGGGGAAGAAAATCCTATTAAGGAATCAATTAGTTGACGTTTTAATAAAGAAAAGTGACCAACTATATAAAACAACACTCCCAACAAAGGACAAAATCATGTTTCTTATGTTGAGTTTTGGAATCTGCCAACAAATATTGGGGGAAATCTTATAGGCAATTCTAATCAAATTTGGGGAAACTTGCACTTCATTATTCAAATAGGATAGAGCTTATATTGAAAACCAATCTGTGATTTTTTTCGTTCCATTTTTACACTTTTTATTTCTTGCGCACGATATTATTGACCCTCAAAAAGGTATAATGGATATTGTATGACAACGTTATGTCTTTTAGATTTTCTGATGTTGTTTTAGAAAAATCGGATTCGCTATTTAGAAAGGATTGACATCACAATTTTTTGTCCGTTTTTCTTAGCTCGATGTAATGTATTATTCTATTTTAATTCTATTATCCAAATTAGAGGGAAAAGTTACAGTTGTACAAAGGCTAATAAGTTGAATATTAAGATAATAAGAAAATAAAGAGAAATTATAATATAATTGTCTAAAGATTAACGTAGTAAAATATTTTTACAAAATTAGTCTTTTTATCATTTCTATAAATTTGGATTTTTTTTCCAAAATAGTAACTAAATAGAAATAATTTCTAACATTAGGTATGGGAAGTCGATATAAAGGTTCGAGCGAGAATTGAACTCGGGATCAATTAGACCATGAACCTTTTGCTAATGTAAGAAAAGATTTAATATAGCTTATTTATTCATAAAATATCAATAAATAAAAAACTAATAGGTTGGAGCCGGTGAGAATTGAATTCGGGATCAATTAGACCATAAACCTTTTTTTTGACCTCCTACCATAAACCTTTTGGGTCATAGGACCAACATGTTTCCGCTACACCACATTGTCTTAGTGATTTAAGTTCAAACCTAAAAAATAATCAACAAAGGTAAAATTCGAACTCAAATCATATTTGTGTTAATTTTATAAATAGTTATATTTTTAACATAATTATATCTTCACTTTATTGGCTTATAAATATCATTTAACATATATAGAGATAAGAGTTATAATTTTTATTGAATATTTTATATAATTTTAAAATATAACATGAAATTATAATTATTATTCGAAAAACACATACAAAATATAGGAGTTAAACCAGTTAGATAAAAAATATGATGAAGCGGAAAAATTGAAGTCACGAATTCGAAGTTAAAATCATATTTGTTTTTTTTTTAAGTAGTTAAATTTTCTTAACATAACTATATCTACTTTATTTACTTATAAATATCAGTTAACATCCAAAAATAAGAGTTAAAATTTTATTGAATATTTTAAATAATTTTAAAAAAATAACATGAAACTATTAAAAAAACACTTACAAAATGTAGGAGTTAAACTAGGTATATTGAAAAATATGATAAAGAGGTAATTAGAACTCACGAATTCGAAGTTAAAATCATATTTGTGTTTTTTTGTAAATAGTTGTTTTTTTTAACACAATTATATCTACTTTATTAACTTATAAATATCACTTAACATCTAAAAATAAGAGTTAAAATTTTTATTTAATATTTTAAAAAATAACATAAAATTATAATTATTATTCAAAAAACACATACAAATTTAGGAGTTAAACTAGTTATATTTAAAATATGATGAAGAGGAAATTAGAACTCGCGAATTCTACCTTTATGGATAAAATATTTTTAGTTTTGAACTTATATCACTAAAATAACGTGTAGTGGAAGCATGTTGGTCTCATAACCCAAACGTTTGGGGATCAAATCTTCACTTTGGCTTCAGCCTATTAGTTTTTTTGGTGTTTATAATTACATAAGCTATATTAATTACATCTCCTCTTACATTAGTAAATGATTTAATGGTCCAACGGTCAGGGCATTGGCGCTAAATCAGTTGATCTCACGGCATTGGCGCTAAATCAGTTGATCTCGAGTTATTCATTTAAACCCGCACTTTAAAACTACTGGTTTGCTCCGAACCTGATTTCGTTCCTATACCCGGAATAAGTTTTTTTCCATACATAAAGTTGAAAAATATTTTTATTTTGGAAAAAAAATCCCAGAAAATTTACTTAGACTCCTTTTAGTATTTTAATTTGACTCTCTTTAGGGGTCAGATACGACCTCTTTATAACAAAAAATAATTATTTTAAAAATTCATCTCCTAAACTATCTACCAATTTTTCATCATCATTTACCTTCATATGACAAATTATCGTCGAACGCTCGTTGAATAAAATATTGAGTTTTCTGATTGAGATTCCATATATGTTTCAAAATTTAGAAAAATCGGTCATTGTAAACCAAAAATCGTAAATCGACAAAGAAAACATTGCACAAAGAAATAAAGAAGTCTATCAATGTTAGAAATCAACGTTAAAAACACATCCAATTTCATCATCTCAATCATAACCGGATTGAAAATATAACTAGTCTAGGGTTTGTCGATGATGTCATCTTCGACGGAGATAACGTCATCATGGTGTTTCTAGTAGAGATTTTGAAAGATGTTAAATTAAGAGCGTTTTGAAATTTGAAGTAAGAAATATAATAATGTTTTTAGGAGTTAGGGGTTTTGAGAATGTTTGTAAAATAGATTCGTGAAATAATCGCATGTAGTTGGTTACCCTAATTTTGAAATAAGATTTAAAAATTCATTTCTAATCTTTAAATTCCGCAATAGACAGAGGGTTGCCGTGAACGGGTAATTGTACGATCTAGTCGTTGTAGTGAATTGACACATGAATTATGTCCTTAGTTTAAACTTGCATTTAGGTAGATTTTTCTCTTTTGTTTTGTATGCATAGACATGAATTTATGACATTTAGGCTTAACTTTGCTTATTATGCTAGAATAGATGTCTACACAGATTCTTGTCTCGTTTTCAGGCAATTCGGCGAACATTAGAGCGGAATGACACATATGAGGACTAAGCCTCGAGGCGGAACATAGCGGATCACAAAGAGGAGATGGGACATCACCAAATGATTGAAGGAAGAAGTCGAATGCAGTTAAGAAACCGCGTCCCCGACAAAGGAAGGAAACTGCGGCCAAGATCACTACTAGGAACGACCGCGGTTTTGCCTATTTTCGGCCCGTGACGCAAAGACCTAAGGAGGCCCATGATGTTTCAACCCTAGACTATTTCCTATAAATCACTCATAGCCGGCAACATAGAAGGAAATCTCTAGACATACTCGTACACTTACACGGACACTTACACTTAGACCTACAACATTGATCTTGGAAAACACTTGTTATTTGAGATTGAGAAAGATTTGAGAGAATTCTTGGAGAGAAAGACTTAGATTCTTGATTTCATTGCTTTGGAATAGAGATTTTATCTTTATTGTTGATTGTTGTTGCTTTTGGATATTGAAGACACATTGCGAAGTATTTCTTACTTTTCTTTTTGTTCTATTGCTTATGGTTTATTTGAATTCTTCTTTTATCTTTCTTAATTTGAATATATGCGTTTTTGGCTAAACCCCTATGATTCTAAGGTGATTGGTTGATGGTTGTGGTTTAGATGATGATAGACTGAGGGTTTATGTGAGTTTTGGACGTTTAGAGTTGGTTAACCCCCGTTCTTTAGAATCTCAACCTGTTCTTAAGGAACCGCAGCTACGGTTTATCTTAGAACCACCGTGGTTTCTTCTATTGATCCGTAGATGATATATCTCATGTTTGGGTGTTAGATGACCAAGTTCTAGTCTTTGTTGAGAGCTTTATACCCTTAGATCCCTCTAAAGCTTACATCTAAGCTTGGGAAGAGACTTATCCGGTGATTCCCTTTCTTAGGTACCTTTGTTATCATTCTAGGTAATAAAGGTTTCAAAACCCTTTATTGGTTTGAGTGTGCCAGACTTCTCGCTTGAGTGAGCTTAACTTGAGACTTACCCGGTGAAGGTTAGTTATATTCCCTTAGGTAGAGTGGTTGGTTTGAGTATATGTCCTATCCTTAGAGCCTTGAGACTTACCCGGTAATAGGTGATTCGGTTTGGGATAGTGGATTGAGAGGCCTCCCCCATGATCATTCCAACCATGTAAACACCTTGCCTAGCAATCCCAACCTTGTCCTAGTTTGTAGAAGTCTTATATCAAAAACCTCAACCGGATACCTTGATCTCTAGAATCTACATCACCCGATTATCATATTTCTTATATCTATTGCATTTTGCTTGACTCATTCTCTATTTTTAGTCTACGTTTATTCTATTTTTGATCAGTCACATATTTTGATTTCACATCAGTCCTTGTTTTCGACCTTGGAATATTTCTTTTTCTACATAACGATCCGTTCTTTTTCTACATAACGATCCGTACAATGTGGGTTCGCTTAGTTGTTCAGGATTTATTACAAGTATAAATTTGAGACTTTATCCTTCATTTTCACACCCATCTTGGGAACGAACAAGTTTTTACCGTTGTTGTCGGGGACTAGTTCTAGATCGATGTATATTTATGATCATTGATATTGTAGGTCTTCCATTTGCTCTTCATCTTGTTTCGCTTTTTGTCTTTGACTTTTCGAGGTAGCCGATGGCTGTGAGGAACCTCCGAGCCGAACTTGATGAAGTTTTGAGGCAACTTAGGCTTAAGGAAGAAGCCTCGGAGGATGAGAGATGGTTCGCAAGACAAAGAAAGGAAGCTCTCGAGGATGAGCTTGAATCTTGGAAGGATCTTTATACCTCTTAAAAGATTTGTGGATATGCTCACGAACCTTCAATGCCTCAAATGCAACCTCCACAACAACCTCTATAAGAAGCATTTTGAATCAACGTTCGAGCGAATAATGAGGAGTTGGATAACCTCGAAAGCACAGTGTCCTATGTTGAAAAGGCTAAACCAGAGGAAGTGTGCAAATAAGATCTCCAAATTTTGAGCACCCCTCCCATCGACCCCGAAACTCCTCTTGAAGTTCTCACGCAAGAAGAGGAAGATTTAGAACACCTTGGACAAATTGTTGAACCCATGGCCAAGGTTGAGATACAATCGGTTAAGATGGGTGCGATTTAATATGTGGATTGTCATCTTGACATATATCTCAGCCCAAGATTTGAAGAACCTCATCCGGAATTTTCTCTTACTCCCTTTGAAGTCTTCAATCATTCTCGGAATGCACCCAAGAGTTGAAGGTCTCTCTCGGAGGAACCTCCTAAGGTCAAGGTGAAACCTCTTCAGGATTTGTTGAAAGCTCATAATACTAAGATGGATTTGAGAACCTTCAACCGGCCCTCTAAGGCCTGGCACTCCTCTGACTATGATGAATGATGTTGGCAAGAGATTCACCGCTAAGGCCATTAAGTGTTTTTTGTTCAAGTATGAGGTCACTCACGTGGTAAGGACCTTATACCATCCTCTAGCTAGTGGTCAAAAGAAGATCTTGAATGGGGAACCTAAGAGGATTCTTGAAAAGATGGTCTCTCGGTCCCGGAAAGGTTGGGACACGAAGCTTGATGATGTTCCATGGGCATATAGGAAGGCCGGTAAGACTCCCATGAGAACCGAACCTTACAAAATTGTCCAGGGAAGATCTTACCATTTGCCGGTGAAATGGGTACCTAGAGCCTATCGGGAAAACAATTGGCTCAACCTTGTCTTGAAGGAAATCGGGGAGGAACGGATGTGTGGACTTAGTGAGCAATCCGTGGTGTTTGAGGTAAACTGAATAGGCATCAAAGGTTCTTGGTCGAGCTAGCGACCTTAAACCAATCGCTTCTTGTGAGGCAACTCAAGGTAATTCTTGTCCTTTTTCTTTTTTCGTTGTTTGTTTTTTATGTATTTTGTGTTTTTGTTTTTCTGATTGATAGGACCTAGGTTTCATGAGGGTATGGATGATGTAGTTGATTGATATTGTTAAAAGTTCAAGGATTTTGATGAAAAAGAGTTGTGGAAACCGTTCACAAGAGAAACAGGGTTGAGGGTTGTGATCTTGAGCAACAAAGAAACCACGGCCGAGGTTTAGAACTTATTTTAATTCTTGGCTGAAGTTTATCAAGTCGAATGCACCCGCGAACAAAACTGCAGGCGGAACCAAGAAACCGCGGCCGAGGTTTTGAAGATGTGAAGGCCGGACCACATTCAGCGGCCCCGATAAAAAGCGTAAACCGCGGCCGCAGTTTTCTTCGTGATCGCAGTTTTCCAAAAAATAAAAAAATTCCAGCTGAACTACAAAAGGCCGAAGCACGCCCACTCTCCAACCCTTCCTCGTTCAACAACATTCCTCGACGCCGATATGGATACAAATGAGCTCTCAGTCATGATGAGACACATGGATACCAAGCTCAAGAACATTAAGAGCTCGATTTCAGGGATCCAAGACCATATGACGAGCAAGGACCGGGACCTTCATAGATTTGAGGTACGACATTCCGTTCACGACAAGATGTCAAATGACCTCTACCGCCAGTCGTTTAGCTCCGCCTATGATCCGCACTTCCCAAGATTTCTGCCACCACCGCCCGAGGAGTAATTGCCTTGTCTGATTTGCCATTTGACATTGTGAGTATCTTTTTCAACTTTTCTATTTAATTTCTTCACATTGGGCACAATGTGGGTTTTATGTATTTGGTGGAGGTGTTTGCAATACTTTTGCATATTTCTTTTTATTGCATTGCATTTAGGATAGTTTAATTTTTAGACACACATTTCTTTTAGTTTTGCATTGTATATATTCCTTACAAAATCCAAAAAAAATTGAAAATTTTGAAAAAAAAAAACATTGTGCGTCTAAGATTGATATGATCCATATGATACTATTGTTTGTGGATTGGCTATGATGATCTTTGTGACTGAATTTATTTATGACATATGTGGGATTTGAATACTTTGCTAGAATTCATGCATGGATGGTAATTTACTTTTGTCTAGATCATGTTGAGTGTTGATTAGTGAAACCGCATGATAAGTTCTTACACATCTTTTTGGAATGATTAAGGCAATTCAATTCTTTTTCCTTCTTCATCTTGCTCATGTTTGCTTTATCACCTCTTGAAAAAATGTATAAATTGTCTTTCTTTACCCATCCGGGAAATAGGAAGCATGTTAGTGTGGTTGGTGTGTGAAAAGCTAAGTGTGGGGTTGAGGTGTTAAAAAGTGTTGAAAAAAGTTAAAGTTGAGGTGTGTTGTGTTGTGTTGTGTAGAAAAATAGGTTTGGGGACGTTGATCATGATGATGAGTAACTCGGTACCATTCACATAGCCGGGTATTCGCTCCAAAAGGTGCGTGCAAAAAAAGCTTTAAAATTTCTATCCCGAATATAGACCTAACGATAAGCGAACCTGTAGTGTACGAATCTATCGTAGTAAGGGCTTGTATTCCGGAGTCGATCTCAGGGAATCGGTGAGAATAATCACAGCAAAGCAATCTAACTTCAGAAACATGCAATAATACTGATCAAAAGCAAAAGACAAGATGTATAGCAATATGGGGTAATGTAGATTCTAAAGATCATAGTATCCAATTGTGGTTTCGACTCAAGATTTCTTAAGGATAACGCGGACAAAGCTGAGGTTTGTTGAGGGAAGGTATTTCAACTATGGGATAGATTACGGGGGAGGTCTCACTATCCACTTTTCCAAACCAAAGCTCCTATCACTGGGTAAGTCTCAAGGAACTAAGAAAAGGTAAGAGTACTCAAACCAACACACTCACCTAAGGGTACAAAACTAACCATCACCGGGTAAGTCTCAGGTTAACTCTCAAAGTTAGGATGAAGGCACACTCAAACCCTAATAAAGGATAAACCTTTATTACCTAACACTCATCATCATCGATAAACAAGCAAAGTAATCACCGGGTAGGTCTCTTCCTAGGCTTGCATATAAACCAGGAAAGGTGCAACAAGGAAAGAATTTGGCAAACTATAACTTAAACTCAGGATCTGCAAAGCAGTGGTTCGTCTAAGTGTTGTTCTATATCGATCTCGGTCGAGATGCTCAAATAACAGTCCGAGACGGGTTTCGGTTGAGGTTAATCTCAAGCTTTCAGTGTCCACTCAAATAAAGGTTCACTCTTTCATCGTCTATACCACAACCTTCAACTAATCACCCTAGAGTCTCAGGGGGTTTAGCCAACAATCATCATTATCAATCAAACAAATATATATCAAGAATATCAAGAAAAGAGAAATAAACAACCAACAAAGATGTCTCGATTATCAAAGTAAACAAACCAACAATAGTATCCAGCAATGTGTTCCAAAATATGATAGCAAACTCACAAGCAACTTCCCAAGGGAATTCTCACAATCTATGGTTCCTTGAACCTTAAGCTAAGCATGTCCACGGGTTGGACCCGCCGGGTCGACGGGTCCGACCCGCCGGGTTGACGGGTCGGCCACCTCACCTTTAAAAAAAATGGAAATAAACTTAAAAAAGAAGAAAATAAAGAGAAGAGAAAATTTGGACTTAAACTTAAAAAAGAAGAAAATAAACTAATAAAAAGAGGACTTAAACTTAAAAAAATTGGACTTAAAGTTTAAGTCCAATTTTTTTTAAGTTTAAGTCCTCTTTTTATTAATTTATAAGTTTAAGTCTTAAACTTAAAAAAAAAAAAAAGGGGAAGATTTGGGCTTGAACCAGAATCCCGGTTGCCTACGTATCCTCTCGGGGAGGAGGAATCAAAGCCCACGTAGTTCTCTTACCTTTGTTTATATCCCCGATTGGCCCTTACCTTAGTCGGACTCTCCCGCCGATACATCTGATGGCGTTTGTTGTCGCTCGTCGTCATCTTTGTCGTCTTCCTCCTCCGAGAGGTTTTTTTTTGTGTTTGCATTTCCGCTTTCCTCCAATCGGCTAGGAGGAATTGTACCTCCAACGTCTTGGGCAACATGTTTGATCTCGTCGGATCGAGCACCTTTCCACTCCGGCTAAAGGTTTGCTCAACCGCTACCGTTGAGGCGGGAACGGCGAGAATTTGTGCCGCGATCCTTGAGAGGGTAGGGAACCTCATTCTCTCCCGTCGGCTCCACCATTCTAATATGTTGAAATCCTCTTCTTCTTCATCATTGACAAACTCAAAAGAAATGGTTAGATATTCGTCGAGTTCCGAATGGGAACTCGACGTGGTTTTTGCCCTTTTTGGGCCAAACAAATCTCTAGCAATTGATTTAAATTTAGATGAAGTTGAAGATGAAGGACGAGGAGGGGGTTGAGAAGATTGACCTTGATCGGAAACACGATATTGAAGCAATAATTCATCAAATAATTTTTTTTAACTTTAGCAATTATGGTAGAAACATGACAATCGGGATGTTGTTTTAAACCTAAAAATTCATAATAACTTTTTAAAAATTGTTTTAAACCATCCATTTTAAGTCTAGGATCTAACACAAATGTAACAAGAAAAACATCGGGAATGGTTGTAAAATAATCTAACCATTTAGTTCGCATTGAAATTATAGCTTGTGAAATATTTTCAATTAAAAGACCTTGTTGAATTGCAAATGCAATATTAATTGCTACATAACAAAATATGTTTGAAGTTGGTGTATAAACATAACTAAAAGTGTTAGTAGCATCATAAAAATATTTAAAAACCTCCATTACATCTTTTGCTAAAATCCAAGATTCACCGAAAACAAAATTACCGTCAATATGTTGTGCGGCAAAACCACTTAAAAGTTCTCGATATTTATATGATTCGTAAATCATTTTGTAAGTAGAGTTCCATCTTGTACAAACATCTTTTGGAAATTTTTTAGGATAAACGCCATTTTGTTTACAATATGCATATCATTTAGTACGTAAACTTTTTTTAGAGCAAAGTTCATTAAGAATATTTCGAATAGGTTGTACTAAATCTCCAACGTATGCTAAACCTTCTTGAACACACAAGTTTAAAATATGAGCGGCACACCTAATGTGAAAAAATTTACCTCCAATCGTCGGCTTACAATAGTTGGTTAAATCTCTAATGGAAGTCGTGTTAGCGGAGACGTTGTCAAAACCGATTGAAAAAACTCGTGAAACTAATCTATATTCTTCCAATACATTTGCAATCAAACGGGCAATGTTTTGGGCGGTGTGTTGTTTGTTGAAAACTCGTAATGCTAAAACTCTTTTGTTTAAAATCCAAAATTTATTAACAAAATGACAAGTAATACCCATATATGAATTTTTTTGAAAACCGTCGGTCCAAATATCACTACAAATAGAAACTTGAATATCACCGTTTTCCATAAAATATTTAATCAATTCTTCTTTACGAGTTTTATATTTATGCATCATTTTTCTTTTAGCGGTTTGGCGAGAAATCGGTTTATATGCGGGTTGAGCATGATTTTGCATCCAATCATTAAAACCAACATTTTGTGCAAAACTAAATGCTAAAGAATCTACGGCTAACATTTCCGAAAATGCATCAATAGAAGAAGAATGATCATATGTAAATAAAGAAGGAGGTTGGTTAGAAGTAGATGCGTATCCGGTAAGTTGTGTTTGCCCTCGTGCTAATCCCATTTTTTCGGGATGCTTGTTTCGGATATGCCTCTTGTAGTTCCCGTAGCCTTCTCCCTTTTTGTGCTTGTATTGTGCCGCACAAAAATTGCATTTGGCATAGTAAACCCCGTTGGCATCGGGAGGACCTTTTGTGAACCAAAATCGGAAGACCGCCGCCGTTAGTTGAGTGTTGTTCAACGGCGGCTCCTCCGCCCCCTCTGTGAATTCGGTCTCGGATTCTTGGGTGTTGGGGAAAGTAGGTGAATCCATATCCTCCTCAAAGATCTCGTGATCTCCACTTAATAAGTCCCGCCTTAAATCCGAACCGGCTGGAGGACCGCTAACGGAATGACATCCTCGGGTAACACCTTCGCCGGATGAAGGACCGGCACCGCGAACGGAACGTCTTCCTCGGCTAGACATTTTTTTTTGAATAATAGAATGTAGTAAGAGTAGTAAAATGAAAATAAGAGAATGAGAATATGAGATTAGAAGAGTAATTGAATGTAAGAGTTGGAAATTATGGAGAGATTGAGAGAGTTAATAGATGATTGAATGAGCTTTGGTGTGAGATGAAATGAATTGGGTTTGGGGTATTTATAGAATTGTTTTTGGGTTAGATTTATTAAAGTATATTGTTTTTTAATTTTTTTTTTATTAATCTAGCCGTTACAACGGCTACCCAACGGCTATATAGTCGTTGGGATTTTTTTTTTCTTTCTTTTTTTTAAAAAATTTTGTGACCGTTACGGGTCGACCCGGCGGGTCGACGGGTAAGGATCTAACGACCCTTACCCGTACCCGCCGGGTCACGGGTGACCCGTGACCCGTGGACATGCTTACCTTAAGCAATCCTTCCTTCGATCTTCTTCCTTGCCGCCCTTCGATCTCTCTAAGATCCAACCTCTTTTTCTTCACATTCACCTTCCATTCTTATAGAAGAATTTTAGGTCAAATTATATTGGGCTAATTAGGTGAGTAGGCTTTTTTATTTTATTGTATACTAACTAGGTCTTTTCTAGTTTTCTATTTAGTAAATATACCCCAACCTTTTGTATTTTCTCTCAAACTCTAAACACTCTTCTCTCAAGGGGTACATTTACTAAAACTAAAACTCAAAAAAGCCTAGTAAACCAAATTGTTTAATTATATTTTATTTTCCTTGGGCTGTGAGACCTCGACCTCGAGCCAGGCCCAGTGGGCCATCTCGGTCGAGAAGCATCACTGTGTTGATCCGAGATCAGTAGTGATCTATGTGCATCTCTTCGTATCTTCCACTGAATCTTTCTTTCATCCTTCCAGTATAGTTCCTGCTTTTCTTCTTGTCCTTCCTAATGCTCCACAATGTAGCTTCATAGCTTCCTTAGCTTCCTATGCTCCATTTCGATCCAAAATATGTCATATTCCCTACAATTACAATTAAACGTAGTGTAGACCTTGATTCTTGCAAACGAATAACGACATAAACACTAAGAATACATGTACATGCATGCAGAATAATGATGAGAAAATTCCAAAACCATATCCGAAATATAGACAATAATTCATGTTATCACCGGGTGTTTGTATCTTGCCGAAGTCATATTGATCAATAGTCCTAACGAGTCATGGTATGTGCATCCGGTGTGAGGCACCTCGATAATAATTATGAGGATCGCTAATCACCAAGGTTTCGGATATTGTGCACATATGTCATGTTCTCAAGTGAAAAGAAAAAAAAGAGAAAAAAGAAGAAGAAAAGAATAAGTGCTTGTTTGGTGGATGTTGTGTGAAGCTGTTGTTTGTGGAGTTGTTCCTTTTTCCCGGATTTGCACCACATATCCCAGAATGCATCCCACCCATGACACGTTTCTTGGTCTCTTCTTTATAAGCCCTTAATACCTTCTTGCACATGTGTTTTGGTATAGTGGTTAAGTTTGATTCCTGATGATTGATCTAGATGATTGGACTCACTATGCATACTATGATTTCCGGTGTAAAGTGTGATTATCCTTTCTGTGCTTCTCTCTCTCTTTGATATGCAATGATCTATATTTCATCATGAAGCATGACTTTTAGGGTGATCTATGACTAGAAGCACAACCCACAAATATTTTTCCTTGTTTTTGCATATGCATAATCCATACTATATTGTATCTTAGATTTGGATCTTGCTTGGGGACAAACAAGAGACAAGTATGGGATATTTTGATAACATAAATTATGACCTTAGTTTAGACTTGCATTTAGGTATATTTTCCCTTTGTCTTGTATGCATAGACATGAATCCATGACATTAGGCTTAACTTTGCATATTATGCTAGAATAGATGTCTACACAAAGTCTTGTCTCGTTTTTAGGTAATTCGGTGAACTTTAGAGCGGAATGACACATATGAGGACTAAGCCTCGAGGCGGAACATAGCGGAGCACAAAGGGGAGATGGGACATCACCAAAGGATTGGAGGAAGAAGTCAAGGAGAAGGAACGCATTTAAGAAACTGCGCCCCCGATAAAGGAAGGAAACCGCGGCCGAGATCACTACCAGACGCGAGCGCGGTTTTGCCTATTTTCGGCCCATGACGCAAAGACCTAAGGAGGCCCGTGATGTTTCAACCCTAGACTCTTTCCTATAAACATAAGCTTATTGCTCTTGTTCTTGACATACGTAGTGAACATACACTTGTTAGAACAAATATGGCGAGTAGTAGCAGTATCATACCACCTCTATAAAAGATAGGATTTTGAATCCTAAACAATGATGATAAAGGTGGCGGATTAAACCTAATCATTGATAGTAATATTGGGTTAACTTCTTAATGGGGTGGAATGGACAAGCATGAATCCCACGTTTGTGTTTATGGATTGGAATTGACCTTGTGGGGAAAAAAATTCCTCCGGGGAATAGTTTTTACCCTCCAGTGTAATTTGGAGTATTTGAGAGCTCCAACAAATAAAATTGCAGTTGAGAGAAATGATCAGGACATCAGATGTGTCCTAGATGTAAAATAACATGAATAGACCAAACGGTCAAAAGAATCGTTATTTTGTTTCTTAGCAACTAAGAAAGACGGATTAAGAATATGTGTTTTATGATAAAACTTGTAGAATAACTATCCACATAATAATCCGGATTAATTATTCCAATCCCGAGAAGTTTGGAGAAAGGGCTCAAATAGCCTTCGGAACCGTTTCATTTCTCCACCTTAAGGCCAGAAATCTTCGGGCGAAACCAATTCCCAGGTGGTAAAATGATATTTATCGATTCTACTAAAAGATAATCATTGACTTTGCTAAAGGATAATTATCGACTTTGTTAAAGAAAAATTATCGATTTTGATAAAGGTTAATTATCGCAAATCTATAAATAGTGAAAATTCATTCATTTTCTTTCACATTTTCTTGTAAAAGCTCTTCTCTCAACCTTCAAATTCAGATTTATTCTTCGTTTGTAATCCGATTTCAAATCCGTTTGAGTTTTCGGAATCCTCTCTTCCTCCTCTTCATGTTGGTATCGAGTTTCCACTTTTCCGACAAAGTTAAGGCCAGGTTGAGCATGTTCTTTACTTGGCCGGTTTTGTCGCTCAGATTTCAGTGAATTTGGTGGTGTCCAAGTGTAGCCTTCATTGTAGGGATTCCGAATCTTCTTTCGGTTTGTCAATCGGGTTAGTAATGAATAAGGTATGAATTTATTCATTTTCCGCATTGTGATTTGGCCTAAATTGACCTTAGGCTTGTCAAAATGGATAATTAGAGAATTTCATTATGCTCGTTATATTATTCTAGTGATCATTGACTTTTTCTTTGGCAGGATTTGATGACAAGTTGATTAGAAATTGCTCGCGGGAAAAATGCTATTTTTGTGAAATTTAATTAATTAATTAAAGGTTAATTAATTAATTTAGATTCTAGAAAACGCTATAAGCTAATAAAATTCAAAGGAATGGATTTAATTAATTTTTGAAGCGAGATGTTTAATACGGAGAATATGATATTCTTGACAGGTATTGCTGAAGATTTTGGTCTAACTATAACTTAGTTGTTTTGTGAGCGTATCCAGGTAAGTCTTCAGACTTACTTAACTTCGATCTGCAGAAACTCGTTCCTAAGCGATTTATATTTTGTTGTGTTGAATTGTGATTGATGTTGTGCATTGTGATGTGTTATGTGTGAAGCATGATTGTTGTGTCATATGATGAACATGATGATGTGATGTGTAAAGCATTCTTAATGTTATTATTTTGTTTTACGATGAACATGATGATGTGATGTGTAAAACATGCTTAATGTTGTTGTTATGCATATCATGTATTGGCTTTGTGAAATGATTAAATTGAAAAGTGTTAGCCTGTTGGGGCATGGTAATATATGGCATGATAAGCATGTTAAGGCGTGTGATATGATGATGACCTATAAAGATCAAGAGCATGTATAATGGGTAATTGATGTTGAGCTTAACCATTAGTCAGGTCGCTAGCAGCAACAGTGATGTTGGGCCGGTACGTCATCCATGTCGCTAGTATAAGTCAAGGCGCTGAGCTTAACCATTAGTCAGGCCGCTAGCTATTGTAGTGAATGTCGGAGTTTGGCCAAGCACGGATTCACTTGCGCTTGTATAAGTCTAACACCAGGTCTGATGGTTTTCTAGGCTTGGTTGCACAGCTAATTAAAATGGTAAATGATTGCATTAACATGAACGCGAAAATGTTGCATGTGGTTAGGAGTTAAGAATATAACCCGCCACAAGAAATCTTGGCCCGAGCCTTGATCAGTCTGGCTCCGACCTAAGATCAAAATGTCTAAATAAGCCTAATATGTGCAATGGTGTTGCTCACAATAAAGCCAAAACCGTATAAGCAATGATTCCGGATTTGGTCCGAGGTCGCTAATTGTAAATTGCATACTACATGCATGTACATCATTCATAAAAACATGATATCATCTCATGAGCATGTTATATGATATCTGAATACATATGTTGGTATGATATCTTGTGGATAGATTATGATCAGTAACTAACGGATTAAAACCGATTATTTATAGGTAATGTCGATCATAGGAACGCTACAAGGATGCCAGTTGCACGACGTGGACAATCGGGGCAATGTTATCTACGGGTTGGTTTAACTTCTTTTAAGAACTGATCGCTTGCAAGCGAGTCTTTTGTTGTTTGTGTGCAACTATGTACACATGTTGATTTCAGGTTGATATTTAAAGGCAATTGTTTAGGTGTCATGTTTTGATGTACCGTTTTGGGTTATACATACTAACTGCATGCATGGTTCTTACGTAAATGTTTTATAAATGACAAGTTGGATCTTTTCATTATTTCTTCGTGCTTCTTGTTGCAAGGTCTTATTTGTGAAGTTGTTGTCATGCTAACTAATGAGACCCATTGTGTGGTCCTTAGGCTAGTGACGTCTCCGATTAGTTAAAACCCGCGTCGCAACAACCACTTCACCGGGTTGCTTCAAACCACGTTGACTTCAAACGTCACAACACATAATAACTTTGGTTAGGCCACCTTTAGTCATGTGGACTTGATTCTTTCCCTTGTCATTGCTCTTGCTCAGATCCCCCTTGGCACAACACTCGTCAGCTTTTTGACCCATCCTGCCACATTTGTGACATTTCCCATTAAACTTTTTTGCTTGTGGATTGTTTGAGTTGTTGTCTTGGGGGTTGGAAATCATGTTTCGTGCCTTTGCTCTTATGCTCAGTGACGTTGGCTTTTGCAGATGGATTCTCAGCACCCTTGCGGTTGCTTGCCTCCACCCGTATCTTGACCATGAAGTCTACAACGATAATTTTCTTGGCCTTGTGCATAAGGTAATTCTTGAAGTCTTCCAAGATGGAGGGAGCTTCCCATGAAGGTCTCCACTTGGAAGGTCTCACAGATTTACATCCTTTCGACTAGTATCTCATGAGCTAAGAGTTGTATATCTTCAGCGTGTTCCATGATTGGCCTTAGGTCTACCATTCGATAGTTCATGAACATATCAACAACTTACTTCTTAGTGCATGCGTCCTAAGACTTGTATCTTTTCTCTAAGGTAGTCCAGAGCTCCCTAGCAGTACCAACCTTCCCGTGACTTGGTATAAAGGGTCAGTTAGACGGTTCATAATCCAGCCTTTACAAAGCTAGTCTCCTTGCACCTAAACCTCAAAGGTAGCTTTGGTTCATTTCCTTGTAGGGGAGAATATGGGTTTATCCTCCTTTATGTACTTGTCCAGCTTCATTGTGGTCAGATTGAACAACATTTTTTTGTTGCAACGTTTTGAAACTCATTCCATCAAATTTCTTAGGATTAAGTCATGCGCTTAGTGAGTCAAGTATCATTATTGTTTGAGGAACAAGGATGAGGTTGTTATTTCCTACCGAGACCCGAGTTTTTCAAGTTATCCTGCTATAGACCACTCCCAAACTAGATTTGGGGCGTCGACTCACGGCGAATACAGTCCCTTGTACCAACGTCGTTTTTAAGTCCAAGTCTGAGACCTACACCAGTCTCGACAAGTGGCTAATACACGAAGGCATTGTCGTTTCCAACCAACTCAGCTATTTCTACACTTCCGTTACAAAAATGTTAAAGTTTGTCACGTAGAAGGTTTCCGTATTTAACATATGCATTGATTCCAAGATTGTAACTCCAATCTGGGTGACATTGAATACGGATTTGGAATTTGAATCTGAAATCGTAACGCCGTATCTACTTATTAAGGCAAACGATTATGGTTTTGATTCTACAATTCATTACGAGATTGGGCCCAAAATGATAGCCTTGAGTGGTCAGCTCAACACCACCAGTCTAGTCCATTCTCGTCATGATGTAGATAGTTTGAGCTTCGGCTCGGCTCGGCACGAGTGTCGGTTATCTACACCCACTCCCATTGAAAATGGGTAGTGACTCAAAGGACACGGTCTTTAAGCATTTTTACTCCTTATATATTATAAGAGTTCTACTCCTTTTAGTTGATGTCGGATACCCACATTTTTTGTCCTTTTTCCCCAAATTTGTATCGCGTACACATAACTTCGGGCATCATTATCTCATTCACCCGGAATCCAATTTTAGCAAATAAGTATATCAATGTTCAGTGCTCGAGGAAACAAAATCAATGCTTTCGTATTCTGGTGTTGACGTTGGTTAGTGCACGCCAAAAATTTGCCCGAAAAAATTTGACAGAATACTTATTAAAATGTTAGTTTTAACATACACACGTACAGGAAAGCTAATAAGTTGCTTGACTTCTTAGCCTCTTTTGTTTTTAATTTTTCAATTGGCGTTCATGTGTAGATAGAGCCACCGAACGGTTTAAGATATATTCTCAAGACTAACCGCATCCCACTCCGTCTATAATGCTATTTATGCACAATATTTATATACGTATTTGCGTATAGACTCCGTCTATGTAGATTTTTGTTGCATTCCATTCCGTCTATAATCTTATTTTAACCTTACTCTTTTTTTCCATAAAATATTTTTAAAAAAATAAATTACAAAAAGATATTATTGGTTTATTTGTGGAGGAGTAGGACCCATTTCAATTTGCACTCTTGGAGAATGACGTCTATATTTGAACGGAGTGAATATTTATTTAACTATTTAAACGGAGAAAATACATGGAATGTAAGAATTTATTTTAGATAGGAGTGTAAAATTTAACCCTTTTCACTATGAATGTAGATAGTCTAACAATGATAATCGGAGTGTGGCACAATGCGTTTCAATGGCTTATTGAAAAAAAAAAACTATATATATTGATGTTCTATTACATATCAAATAATCATTTTTGCTTAGAAAAAAAGATTATGACATATATCGAAGAGTCGATCACAAAGCTATAAATCGGATAGTCTTGAGAACAAAGCGGTAAAAAAAAAAAAAAAGTTGACTATGATTAAGAATTACTACAACTACTCTTTGCAAAAAGATTACCTTAACTGAGAAGAGAGGAAGTGTAACTCTTACATATGAGACAGAGGCAGAGAGAAAGGGTAAAAGAAGTTGACTTTGATTAAGAATTACTACACCTACTTTTACGGTGGACTTGACAAGTGTGAGATTATATAATAATGAAAAAGTTGGACCACTATGATTAATTTATGAATATTAGGGGGTTAATAGTTTAATAAGTGGAAAGTTAAAGTTTGTCACGCGGATCATTTGGTGGGCCAAAAGCGTGGAACCATCGCCCATCCTCCCACTTCCTCCTCCCTGTCACTCTGATTAATTTTGATTTAATATCAAGGGTATAACCGTCTTTTCGACCGTCTCTCCAGCATTGAAAACATGGTCGCTTGGTGGAACACGACAAAATTATATTCACTTTTTTTGCATGCGCCTCTCAAATCTTCTTCGCTCTAGATTTACGAAGATTGTATGAATATAATTATTTTTACAAATATTATTTAATTGTAATAAAATTGGGAAATATTGTTTCATGTTGTCTAATAATTTTCACATGTGGACTAAATTTTTTGCATTTATTGTACGTAAGTGATAATGGATTAATGGGTACTATTTCAAATGGTGATAAATTTAAATGGTGATTCTTTTTAAAAAAAATAATAAAAAAAAGTGATAAGTTAGTGATTCTATGTAATATTTATATGAGTTTTAATGTTAGAGTTTGAAAAAAATAATAATAAACTTGTGTCATAATTTCGTTTTAACTAAAAAAAGTGGTGTTGGTAGAATTCGTTAATTATTCTAGTACAAGAAGATTGCACCCTTATATTGGACAAGGTATATACTACGGGTACCAAATTTTAAACCAAAATATATTAATATGATTACAGGGACATTCGTCACAATTATCGTAACCAAATTTCTCGTGCTCATCAAGTCAATATATTCAATGACCTAGATCAACTATGAACGAGTGATTTCATATATATCTTTATGTCATTCATCCATACTCAATTTATGTCATTGAATATATTGACATGATGAACACGGATGGTTTATTTACGTTGATTGCTTGTTGGAATAATTAAATTTCCTAAAGCACAAACACCGAGAATCAATTATGGTAGAGTTATTTAGGAACCAAAGATTACGTACATGTTTCCATAGTATCAATCGCGCCAAACTTTATTGCGAAATCTACTATTCGAATGAGCGTCGCATATATATCTTCTTTAGTCAAACATTCTTAGGATTTCTCTACATTTTATCTCTGATAGGTAGAGAATTGAAAACAGTCGATTGATTTAACGTATTGAGGTGCATAACCATATAATCCGCTCAATTCAGTAACATTATTCCATTCTATTAGTTGAGGATATATTAAGGTCGATATTAATGGTATTTGAAACTTAAAATAATGATAGAGAATATTATGATAGAGATATGTTAAAGAGATAGTAGGCCTTTGTGTGCTGTTCATAGAATTGGTTAGACCAACTAACAGCTTTGATTGACCATGTTGTAGGTAAAACGTCGATGAAGACAGTTGGAGTATGATGGTTTGACCATTGACGATGCATGTCCGATAGTTAAATTTCTAGAAGATTGCTTCCAAGAATTTTATATTGAACATTTTGTCGACATTGTAAAATTGTATATCTTTTTAGCGAGTTAATTATTCATTATTATTTCTTGATTTTAACAGTATCATAGGTGATATTTTCATAATTCTTAATGTGAGCATGATTAACATGAATTTAGGGCCCGTTTAGTTTTAACTCCGAAATCAGAAACGGAAGGGAAACGAATCTAATCCATACATAAGTCCTTATTCATGAAAGTTTTTGGAATCATTCCTTGTGGTTTGAAGCAATTGGGGTAGAGTTTGATTACTTTTGATACCCTATAGGATAACAAAATGTAGGAAAACAAGTGCATTTTGCATTAAATCACAAAGAATGATTCCACAAAATTTCATGAATAATGATATACATATAGACTAAATTCGTTTTCATTCCGTTTTCGTTTTCGCAGTTGGAACCAAACGGGCCCTTAATATATTAAGACCATAACTCTTATGTCCATACTCCATTATTTATTTATTTGGTTTTTGTCTTTGCATTTGCTCACATTTTGATAGGGATGGAAAATTCTATAAGATAGATTTCAATTACGAGTGATAATAAAACTCAAATTCAAATTTAAAAACGAAATTATTTGGCAGATAGGTAATAGTATATCCCTCAACTTCAATCTAATCAATACTCTGATTAAAGTCAGCCACTTCATCAAATCAAATCAATGGGACACCACTAAAAGTGAAAATGAGCTACAAAACATTATCAGCCCAACAATTAGGATACAAATTATTGAAACAATCATTCCAACAAATGAAATACAAGACAAGTTATACTGGAGAAGCAACTCGAACGGCCGGTTCTCCACAAAATCAGCCTCGAAAATGATAGAAAAGGAGTCGTGATGGCTTCCTAACTATTCTTG
Source organism: Fagopyrum homotropicum (assembly GCA_033239125.1). Taxonomy (NCBI): domain Eukaryota; kingdom Viridiplantae; phylum Streptophyta; class Magnoliopsida; order Caryophyllales; family Polygonaceae; genus Fagopyrum; species Fagopyrum homotropicum. The sequence continues at coordinate 145,112,345 of BSWB01000004.1, forward strand.
CGATTGGATTTGGAAATTAAACACTCAATCAAAAATTAAAAACTTCATATGGAAAATCTCAAGAAACAGTATCTCAACTAATCAAAACTTTACGAAAGAAGAATCATAGTTCCAAAAAACTGTGATTTTTGTAATCATCAACTCGAGGATCTTGTACATCTTCTTATTGATTGCCCCCTATAGCAAAAATATAATCACAAAATTTGACTTAAATATCATCATCAATCTCAATACCATTGACACGAAAAACAAAACACCTCAAGAACTCTTGCTAGAAATAAAAAAATAAGATCGGGATTTCTAATTTCTCCCGACTTGCAACCATATGGTGGAGTATTTGGTTCTTCAGAAATAAAATCATATTTAACAATGATGCGATCGGATTGGATCATAACATCCTAAATTTCATTAAAAACCTAGTTCAAAATTGGAAAAATCATAAGACCGACGATGACGACTACGATTTTAAACATATTCAAAAGAACAACTTACCCAACACAAGAAAGAAAAATAATATTAAATGGGATAAACCAAAACTTGGGTTCCACAAACTCAACTTTGATGGATCAAAACTCGATTCGGGAATAACCTCCATTGGTTGTCATACAAAATCATTACGGTGATGTTATTAGCTTGGGTGCTAAGAAAAATAACTTTAACTCGGTAGTTAAAGTAGAAGCCTTCGCGCTGAAAGTTGAACTAAAAGAAGCAATAAGACTAAATATTAAAAACATCGAAATTGAGGGTGATAATCTTTGTGTTATCAAGGCACTTCAAGGACTTTGAAGTTGTCCCTAAGAGGTCGAGATGATCATATCCGACTCCATATTGAATCTTTGTTTCTTTGAGGAAGTCCAGGTCAGGCATGTGTTAAAGAGTAATCCCTTTGATATCTCTTGAGGACTCAGTTATTTATCTTATGTATTTCCAATTTCGATGCACAATGTCAGGTTTCTCGTATACTTGTTTTGATATATCATATTGATAACCGATGAGGGTTGAATGTAAGCCTCAAATCTCGAAAATAAAAAAAAAGACTCAATCGTAGTATAGGGTCAGGATCGAGCACAGGGACTTTTTTAGTGATTCAAATAATTAAAAGTAAAGCTTGTGAAACAAAAGACGCAATAGAAAAAGAGACGAGATACCGAGTCGATAGAGAAGAGAAGTTAACTTGACCGACACAATAGTTAGGTGGATCTAGTAGAAATAAAACAAAAATAGAAGCAGACAATAGAAACACACAGGTTCGATCTAGGGTATCAGTCGACTCAATTGGTAGCAGTAAGGGAGAAAAGGGAGGTTTTACCAAATGTCCGATAACACTAAAAGAAGGGAATAATAACAATAATAGGTTGATAATAAAGATATTACGGAATATGTGTGTTATGAAGAAGACAATCATGTACAGTTTTCACATCTTGCTGGATATGATAAATATTATTTACGCAGCTCTCTTATCTTGCAAATAATATTTTGAAGAACAAATAAATTATAAGAGTGGTTGTACACATCTCTCGCATCTTACAATAGACAAACCCTAGACTATCATAAGTCATAACACATTTTAAGACATGTAATCAAGGATATAAATCATCATCAACGTCGTAGATAAATCATGCAAAGCTGGGCTCTCTAGACCCTAGAATAAAGGAATTTAGCAAGGCATAACTTATAAAAATTATCCTTTATTAATCAATGATGGAACAATGTCAATCGAGCCGAAGTAGGGTAGATCGAAGGTAACGTCTCTGCCTCTTAAGCAAGTCCCCGAGAGGGCTTAGTTGATCCATGATTTATCTTTCATCTTTCATTTCCTTTTCAATTATAGATGAAAAACAAAATAAAAACATAATGGTTAAATACCCTTATTTATACGGTTGAGGTTAATCCTACTAACCTTATCTTTAATGAATATAAATCTACTAAGTCTAACCCTTTCTTCCAACTAAGATTATCACTAACGGAAGATAGAACAAGGGAAATAAAATCTTCTTATTTGATGTGGATGCGAATTTAGTTACTCGACCAATGTTGTGGATCGAATCGACTTGGTGCAAAATGCAACATTTGAAAGATGTGTTCACGTGCTCATAAAAAAAGATCGATCGATTGGTCTGAGTTGGTTGATCGACTTAATTGGTGGTTAACCGTCGAGCATTTATTCACTCTTGGTTCTCAATCAATTTAGTCTTGACATGGACTTCATTGAACGTAGTGAGAAGCTTAGTTTGTTGTAGACAACTCCATTTTAGCTCTAAAAGGATTAGAATAGGTGTTGCATTATCATGAACACACAAATAAATCTCCAAGACAATAAAGCGAAGAAAATTTACCATAATAATATAATGAGGTAAAAATAATTTTATGACATGAATTGTGGATTTGACACGTCAACCTTAAATTTTGTCACAATGAAAAACTTTAAAAATTAATTAAAATTAAATTTAAATAAAATTATAATTATAATAGGATTAGAAATTAGAAATAAATAAATAAATAAAGATTTTGTGAAATAAAAATTCTAAAAAGTATTTAATTTGTATTAAAAATTGATTAACAAAAGATTATGTTTAATTAATGGATTTTTCCTCTTGGTGCCATCAAGATTTGAACCTTTTCTCTTGTTATCCACTAATTTTCAAAATTCCTTTTGGTACCCTTATAGTTCTATTTGTTTCCTCTACTGTTCAAGTGCGGTTGAATTTTTCGGGTAGGGCCGTGCGGCTACATGTGGAACTAACACGTGTAAAAAAAAAATCTTTTTTTTTTTTCAAAAATGAATGAAAACTTTTTTGAATTACCATGTTATAAATTTTGCACTATTCTCTTATAAACTTTGAACTATTCTCATATAATTCATGAACTATTACTTTTTAATATATTATATCAAAAAATTTATAAATTAATCGTTTATATGTTATGAACTATTCAATTATAATTCATGAACTATCATTTTATAAGTTATGCACTATCCTTTATAAGTTTTACACTATGAACAATTGTATTATAATTCATGAACTATACTTTTATAAGTTATGAATTATTCCTTAATAACTTTTAAACTATAATTTTCATTCGTTTTTGGGAAAAAATAAAGAAAAAAAACAAATGTGACACGTGTCAGCTGCACACGCAGCCGCACAGCCCTACCCTAATAATGAACTGTACTTGAAAGGTACCCTCCTCTTTATTCTCATTCCTAATATATTATATTAAAATTTATTATAAAATAATAAAAAATCAAATTTATAATAAAAATAGATTGTTTATTTATATTTTAGTTTTAGAAAAAAGATATTTTTTATTTTCGAATTAAATTTTTTTTTTTGACTTTTTACTTTCGATTTTAAAAATATATATAAAATTAAATTAATTGTTTTTTGAAATTTTATAAAGAGTATAGAAAACTAAAAATATAATAAAATTTTATTTATTTTTGAATTTAAATTTTATATAATTTATATTGATTCAAAAATTTTTAAAATTTTTTTTATTTATTTTTAATAGTATGAAAAAGTATATTATAAAAAATAAAAAATTAATACATAAAAAAATTATATTTTTATATTCAAATTAAATAAATTATAGAATATTACTTCAAAAAAAAGTACAATATGCTTAAATTTTTGGACTCTTAAAAAAATTTATATTTGATTTATATTAGTTCAAAAATAAAAATTATCTTTATTTTAATTTACTTTTTTTAATTAAAAATATTTAAAATACTTTAATTATAAATTTATTAGTTTAAATTTGTAATGAGGTCATAATTAGTATTAAGTTTATTTTAAAAAATTTAATTATTTTATAATGAATTTTAATGTAATATATTAAGAATGAGTATAAAGAGGAAATAAATAAAACCATACAAATACCAAGAGAAAATTTAAAATTTAGTGAATATTAAGAGAAAATGTTCAAATTTTAAGGACACTAAAAGGAAAAATTATTAATTAATTAGATTTTTGAGACGTAAGCCTAAAATTACTTCCATGATCCATAAGAATTAATTTGAAACTTTTTGTTTTAGCAGTCCTCAACTTAAGGAATTGGTAGACTAAAATATAAATATTGTTACAAGCCGAAAAATAATTTTGTATGATTATAAAGATTTATTCGCTTGTAAGTCGTCTATAAGATCCGATCCGAAGCAAGTACAACCCTTATATAGGCCAATCATACCCTGAATTTAATTTTTTTTTATTATATAGTAATGATTCGTAGTTAATAAAAGGCTTTACTTTGTGGTCATGGAACAATCTTATTAAATTTTAAATCTAATTTAAATGAGGTTTTATTTGCAAGTGGAAAACGGTAATACAATCAATTTTCGTCATAATAATTAGATCAGAACTTCCTCAATTATAATATATGTTTATAACACAAACTGGAATGAGAATGAGATGTTACTAAAAATGATTCTAAATTACATCCTTGATTCTAAAGTTGTCTAAAGAATAAAGAGGATGATCGTCCCTAAAAATGAGACAAGATAGGTAATACTAAAGTGTAGTCAAAACGGATAGTTTTGTATCAAATCAACAACTAAATTAATAAATGAATAAAGATGTACAACAAAATACTTGTGAGTGGATTTTGAAATTAAATACTCAAAAAAAAATTAAGAACTTTCTATAGAAAATTTCAAAGAATGATTTGTCATTAGAGGTAAACTAAATGAAAGAGAAATTATTGTGACCATGCAATATGAAATGTGTAATCATCATCGGGATTCGGGAAGACAACTTCATTTATTGTTTGGCTGCAGTTGTACAAATCATATAGTTGGCCTTGTTGATGTTACAAACTTAATGGCCCGTTTGAAAGTGTTAGGAATCATTTCCGGTAACGGAATGATTCCGAATCAATAAAAAAAAACGTTTGGTTAGAGGTCTTTTAACACATAAAAGTAATCCTATAATTTCCATTTCCTTTCCTAACCCTTATCCGATTCCATTCCGTTTCCATTCCACCGCTCCAACCAAACGGGCACTAAATATAGTCAATAAAACAACACATGAAAATAAAAGGCTTAACGACATTCTCCATAAATTGAAAGGAATGATAGGTTTGAACTGAATGATTCGGCTTGCAACAATCCGGTGAGAATATTGTATAACATAAATTATAGTTGGGCACAAATTTCGCAAATCACGGGACGTAACGTCTCTATCCCGGTGGTTTTTCATCCTAAAGTATAAAATCTCGTCCCATCCCACCAAAAAATCTCTGGGACGGGATATAGTTCTTACCATCTTTATCCATTAGGCATGTCTCCTCCCGCATATTGAACCTACTTCTCTACAAAAGCTAAAGAAAAAGTTAACTCCTTGGCATTGCCTACAAACTACAAAGTGATCAATGTGTAACTTTGGTATAATTTTTATTTTGGGTGCTTATACAAAAGTTAATTATGTTTTAAGAAGATTCTTAAAAAGTTTTTACGGATTATTGAAAATTTTGATGTATTTATTTTTAAGCACGATATCAACGAATATTTTCTTACATACAGTTAATTAAGGGTAAGTTATAAACAATTGATATATAGGTCAAGCTTTATTTGTCCGTCCCATCCCGTCCTGGCCCTAACCTAGATAGGGTCCAACGATTTTTAGTCTAATAACACAAGGCTCATCTTGATCCTGTCTCATATATGATAGTCGGGATGGGACGTGAGATGACATCAATCTATCTTATCTCATCTCATGTTCAACCCTAACAGAAAGTCAGAAACAATATTTATTTTTCGAAAACAATTTGGGAGGAACGAATAATACCAAAACCTTTATCAAACAACAAACTGAGGAGTGGAGAAAAACTTTAAAATAGAGGACGATTACGAAAATAAACACCACCAAACAACCAACACGTAGACATGAGGGAGAAAAAACAACACAAAATGGGGGATGGGGGGGAACTAAACAAGATTTTATTAAAATTAAGTTTTTACGGATGAAAACTTGCACCTAGTAAAATATCGATTTAACTATGTTTTATGAAATCAAAATGGGGTATTCTTTGTCTTGATGCAAAGAAAAATACCACAAGTCAACAATCAAAGTAGAGGTTTGCGCTCTCAAGATGGACATGGCAGAGGCTATTAAATTTAAAATCCGAAAGATTGAAATTGAGGAGATAATTGCACGTGATTTGGGCTCCAAAGTTGTTGGAGTTGCCCTTGGGAGGTCGAAATGCTTTATACCGACTACTTATTGGATCTTCGGTTTTTCGATGAAGTTCATATTAGAAATAATTTCAAGAAATTAACCAGTGTGGCTAACCGTCAGACATATTTTGGACACTCAACACATATAACATTACTTTTGACAATAACAAACTTTTTATTCTCATCCGTAAATATATTTTAGGTTAAATTACCTCTAAGCGATAAAATAACCTAGCTGTTTTTTTGTCATCGGTGCTAATTCTTTGTATTGATCGAAAAGACAAACTTAAATAAAGTGGAAGATAACATTGAAGAATGAATGCTTAAAGGGAAAGTGATGAGTAAGGTTTGTATATGATATCTCTCAAATAGAACAAGTGATCATCTTGAAGTTGAAGTGAACTTTAAGAAACAACAACATAAAGATCTTCCTTCTTAGGCTTCATATCATTTATGAAGCATTGTCTTTCAAACCATACTTTTTAGGGCTATCATTTTGTAATTCGATGTTGTTTCCGACCGATTCCAATTGTAATTATCTCACATAGCATTCACTTTATATGAAGTTTCCAAAATTACTTGTACATATAATGTCAATTATATAACTTAATTTCAAAAGTTCTTGATACATAATTGTTAATTTATGATTTTTTCAATTTAAACGTTAGAACTTATTATCTTTAATAATAATAATTATGGTTTTATTAAATTAAAGTTTTAATTAAAAATTCAATAAAGCTGTAAAAATAAGAGTTTTTAGAAAAATATCATCTTATAAAATAATTATGTGTTGTTCAATTAATCTAATATATTTTCAGGAAAGAATTTGGTGAATCCGATTTTATGGGCTTTTATTTTGTATATCCATTGATTTTTACCACTGTAATTGACTTACTATTATTACTCTATTAGGGTATATTTACTAAATGTGATTATGCTAATAAGCCTACTTAATAAAGCATTATTGTTAAAAGATCTAGTTAGTAATATTGGCCATATTTTATTAGAAAATGATTATGTGTTGTTCAATATAATTAAGAATTCAAATATATAAATTTTTAACATAAAGATTGATTTTGTGTAAAACTATATATTTTGTGTAAAATTCTAAATATTGTGTATTTGAAAAAAACACTATTGTTTGTTATTAAATTTGGATTATTTTTGCTGTAAACTTATATTTTTTTATATATACTTTGTTAATTGATATTATTATTGATTAGTTTTTATTACCCAATCCACCTAAAACATATATATTTTTGGTGCGTAGGATGCTTTAGCGGAAACTTTAGTCTCACATGGTGGGAGGGTCAAGAGAAAGCAATCTCATTAAATTTAACCTATCACATACTTAACGAATTCATTAATCCATTTTTTTAATATAAAAAATTGATTGGTTTTTAATTTGTTAGTGGGTTAATCATCATAACCCTTAAGGTGCATATGTATGTCATGTGGTGGACCTATGTTTTTTGAATGTATGATCCCTACATATTTCGTCTTAAAAAATGTTCAAATCTTCTTTGGTTTATAATTTGTTATTGAGTTTTGTAATATTTTTGAAGCACTTTCTTTCTTTAGTTGGCTTTAGAGTACTTACCTAATCAAAGCTTCATTAGTGACAATTGATTCAAATCGATATCCTATCTTTTGCCTTTGTCAAACGACGATTCGGATACAAACCCAAGTTCTTAACTCGGCTTCTTAGAAATAACTTGTATGTTGATTTCGGGTAAACCGAGTTAGTAATATTGTTAACCAAGTTGGTCGGTTTAGGGCTAGGTGTGGATGTCATGCCTTTAATTTTGAGTTTTTGGATTTAGGTTTAATGAGATTTTGATTGAATTGATTGATGGTTACACAAGCTCATGCTCTATCCAAAATAGAAATTTTGTAGTAAATGAGTTTTAAGCTTTGGGTGACAGAAACTCCATCCCACCCTTATATCAAGTGGACTAATTGAAATGTTTATATTCTCTTGTTGATACACAATATTAATACACAATGTTAATGGGGGATATTAAGGGCACGGCGCTCGATTTCGTATACGCACCACGTAGACGTGATGCGTGACCATGAAGGTCACGCATCACGTCTACGTGGATTTATGACCGTTGAGATTCGAACGTTGTAATCCGAACGTTGTAAAAGTGACCGTTGTAATTTGAACGTTATTGATTTCATTTGGTTATATAAAGATAGTAATAGAAGAGGTGAAAAACGCTCACAACATCTTCGAAAAAACAACACAACATTTTCTGTAGAACAGCTGCGAGAATGTCAACACACGAAGATGATGAAGTGATGATTCCGTTCGACGATACAAAATTTAGTGATCCAGACGAGTTTCTTTGGCATTTCGAGGTAAGTACTTTATAACCGAAAATATAGAAAAACTAAATTGTTGTATATAATGTATTTTTAAGTTAGATATAGTTGCAATTAATGTTAGAAATATTTATTATAATTCGTGTTTTTATTATTTGGAAATTAGTAAACCGAAAACTAGAAATTTTATAGTTTTTTTTTCTATGTGAACAAGGATCTTCCGAATTATTCTCGTGACGAAGGGAGTGATTATTCGCGAATGTTTGAAATTCGCGGTTTTTTCCATGATCGCGAGACGATGGTGGATTGGGCTTGATTCATGGGAGGAACCATGAACATGGTGTTGGTTACTAGTAGGTCGTGGAGAAATTCTTGGGGATTCGTTACGTTTCGTTTGACATGCGAACGTTTTGGAGCCCCTCGTAAGAAGAAAGATGTGGATCGTGATACCGAGTCATCTTCTAGCCGAGCACAGAAATCGAAGAAGGACGGATGTTGTTTTGAGCTTGAGGGCGTACAAAGCGAGGCTGAGAAGTGGACGTTGCATGTTATAAATGGAGTGCACAATCATACACTTCCCGAGCAGTTGAAGGGACACACATATGCTGGGAGATTGACGGAGAAACAATTTCGGAAGGTGGGACGTGAGCTTGGGTCGGGTTTCAAGCCGAGAAATATATTGAAGTCAATAAAGTTAGATGATCCATACAACGTCAGCACAATCGAACAAATATACAATGCTGGAATGAAGATTAGGAAGCTACAAGCCGAAGGACGGAGTCCTCTCCAACAAGCACTACATATTTTAGAGGAGCGTCGTTATTACGTAAATGTGAGAAGATGCTCGGAATCGGAAGAAATTTCAGATTTTTCATCATGCATCCGGATTCAAGACATCTCCTCAACCTATTTCCTTATGTCATCATAATGGACACGACGTACAAGACCAACGAGTAAGTTTTAATATACATGTTATTATGATTTTTTAATTTTTCATGTACTTTTAGTTTAATATAAATGTAAACTCATAATATATCCTGTATAGGTACAAGATGCCGTTGTTAGAGATTGTCGGTATCATTAGCACGAGGTTGACGTTTGCAATAGCATTTGTTTTCATGGCCAAGGAAAACGCCAAACATTACGAGTGGGCATTACGGAGACTCCGACATGTGTGCAGAAATGTTACATCGGGGGTGATTGTGACGGACAGAGAGCTAGGACTCATAAGTGCCCTCGGTGTTGTTTTTCCGGATGTGAAGCACATGATTTGCACCTTTCATATAAAGTACAACATCCAACATAGATCTTGAGCGGTGACTCGGTCAAAGGAATTACAAGCTGTTTTTGCATCACACTACCATGCTCTTATTGAATCTAGATCTCCTGAGAGTTATGAGCGTCGTTTGGGTGAAATGAAAGTACATTGGCAAGCGTATCCGAGGTTGATGGAGTATTTGGAAACTACATGGCTAATCCCCTACAAGGAAGCAATTGTTCGATATTGGTGCGACTTGCATCTACACTTTGGCACGAGGACAACGAATGCGTAAGAACTTATTTTTATATTGTTTTCAATTGTTTTCTAATGTTTGTCTTGTAGATTAATTTATTGAACTGATATTGGTTGTTAGGTGTGAGTCCGCACACTCATTATTGAAGGGTACATTGTGTTCTACCATTCAAGGGTTTCAGTTGGTGATGGAGAACATTGACTTGATGGTAAATGATCAGATTGATAAGATTCAAGCGTCAATAGAGATGTCACGTGAGAGGATGTTGTTGGCTGTGCGTGTGCCTATATTTGATTTACTCCGAAACAAAGTAAGCAACGAGTGCTTCTTGGAGTTGTTAGAGATCTACGAGAAGGCAAAGCAAATTAGAAGCTTGACAACATGTAAGGATTCATATTGGAGGGAAGCTCATGGGTTGCCTTGTACGTACGAGTTCTATATTGCTATTAGGCATCGGGAGCCAATACGTTTGGATCAGATTCACCCTTATTGGAAGCAAGTACGATGGGAAAAATTGAATCCGACGCATGAAGATGAGGTTGTCCATATTGATCCATACATGGAGTCACTCAATGACTTTAGGGAGCGATTGGACAAGAATTTGCTTCCGAGAGATGTGCTTGAGCGGATGGCTTCATCATATGAAGATATTATAAGTCTGGGCAATTCAACGTTGAGAGTACCAGCGCAGAAAGTCAGAACTAAAGGAAGACCACCAAAGTACGGCATTCTTTCAACAAGGAGAGAACCAAGTCGGTTTGAACATGGTTCTGGATCGGCACGTCCACGTCCTCGAGGTCGTCCACCTAAAGCAAGACAACATGTGGAAGTTAAAGTGGAGGAGCCCGAGCCTGAAGAGGCCAAAGTTGCAGTTAAAGTTGAGGAGGCTGAGCCACGTGGTAAGAAAAGCACCACCAGACGTTCTAAGAACTATCGGTTCAAGGGTGATCAGATGCATAAGTTCATGAAACCCTTCATCCTTTTAGCCTATGATGTTAAAGGAGATGGGCATTGTGGATTTAGATCTCTTGCCGTGGTTTCGGGATACTCGGAAGAAGATTACTTGATTATTAGAAGGGAAATGGCTACGGAGTTGTTGATGAGAAAGGACTTGTACGCACGTGTGAGTATTTTTTGTTGATAAACCCTTCATCCTTTTCTTTGATTTACTATATTTTGTTGATAAAATGATAAATTTCACTAATAATTGTTTTTTTATCAATAGTCGGCGGTAAAATGGACGGTTGATGAAGTTATCGAGGCCACTTGGTGGACTGATCCTATACCTTGTGGGCCGGAGAATCGGATGAAGTGTCCACTTGTTGTAACAGTAGCAGCGACATATTACCGGTGTGCAGTTGTTATACTTGGCTCTACCCCCAAGACATGTTTACCAATTGTTGTAACGGTTGAGAACCAAGAACCCCCAACAGAGATTCGTGCAATAGCGTGGGTCAATGGCAATCACTTTGTAGCCGTAAGTTTTCTTTCTTTCTACACCACTTATATCTCATATATTCTGTTACTTTTATTCAAGGATGACAAAAAAAGGTAATCAATTTTTCATTTGGCAATCATCTTTCGTTAGATTTGGCTTAAACCAGACTCTCCATTACCACCTTTGACCCTTCCATGGAGGCGTGGACATGATTCTAGCGTTGATGGATGGGATGCACACTTCCGTGATAGATTCAAGATGTTCGACGACCTCCGGCGCAAAGAGTGTCCTAGAGAAGAGATAGTCAATCTCGTATCTTATTCAGAGTGATATGTTATATGTGTTTCAGGGTTTCATTTGGTTGATGGATGTTTGTATTGTAAGGCCCCGTTTGGCAGCAGCTGAAGCTAGCTTATTGAAGCTTATGAAGTGATAGTCAATCTCTTAATCTTTTCTTCTTCGTCGATCCTAACCATTCTTCTCTTCTTCTTCGGAAATACTAATGGATGATTCGTTGCTACTAGCTATGACTACAATGCTCCACTTGATGAATATGGGAAGTCTAAGCTTTGAACAAAGGGCCTCCTTGGTTACGGAGGTAGAAACGGAAACGGAATCAAAAAAAGGAAGGAAAAGGAAACAAAAATGATTACTTTTATTGTTTGTTTGGTTATATTAAGGAATGGATTCATTAAACTTCATAAGCTTCATAAGCTTTAATAAACTTGTATAGTTGTAAGCTTCAATAAACTTTAAAGATAAATATATGGAGCACATATGAAGTGAGATAAATGGAAAGGAGACAAATGAAGATTCAATAAACTTCATAAGCTTCAATAAACTTGTATAGTTGTATACAAGCTCTTAGTTCTAGATAGAACTCAGGGAGATAAATGGAGCACATATGAAGTGAACAATCTAAAATCTCCAAAAGCATGAGAAAGAACAACAAAATGAGTACTATACAATGTAATATATACACCAAAAGGTAAAATACATGACATGTATGTCCTCCATACTACAAAATGTAAAGTACATCAATCTCGTCTCGGCTGTGTCGCCCTGACCTGAGATTGTGCTATATGAACATCCTGGCCAACGGACTCGTCGTACATCGTATGTATGTCCTCCATAGTCACTGAGCCACGACTAATAATATCCCGTAAGCGGGCCTGAATAATGTGTAGCCTCTGCATTGGAAAATAAAGTTGTCAGCGCTAAAGGTAAAGCATAATACTTTAAAACTTTAAAGATAAATATATCAGCACATACCCGAGTATCTGAAACAGGGACCGGAGGAGGACGATCTACCGGTGGAGACTGCATAGCTGAGCCAGGAAGGAGAAATGGATGACACCGCTCGCTAAACCGGGACATGTAGTCCTGAGATACTGTCCATGGTAAAGGGGCCCTAGTCTGACCCTGAAGCGCAAATCTGCTCACCTCCTCGTGTCTAGCAGCCCAACGATCATCTGCGCCATGAAATCTCACCCTATACCCTCTACTGCCAGAAGCGGGGCGCTGCTCCAAATAAGGGACAATTCTCTGAAGTGGGATCGTCTGAATGTACCCAAACTGTCGGAGGACTCGATCCAGCATGTATGCCTCGATGATATCTCCTATCTGGATCGTCCCTCGGTACGTCGACACATCAAACTCGCCCTCAAAATCTAACACTCTATCGCTATATGGCATGAACTTGATGTCCTCCGCTCTCATCTGATCTAACTGTGAGCGCAAGGATCTCAGCCTCTCAAGAGTGGGTGTTGGTGTCCTCGGAACAGACAGTCTAGAAGCCCATATGGCCGATCCATGACGTCCTGGATCCTCTGCCGCTGAACAACCCAATGACGGGAAGTGGGCATAGATCCAGAACTGTAAATATTAAAGTAAATGAAAGATATTATTAGTAAGAATAACAAATAAAAGTTCTTATCTAAAGTGACTAATTACAATAAAAGTTCTTACCTGTAGAAGTGATGTACATCCTCCTATCGTCTTCACCTTCAGTCGTGAGGCATCACCCAACATACTGTAGGTAAAGTCCAAATTTGTCATTTTATCATAACAGTAACAATAAGAATTTATTAGGTATTGAAGTAGAGTGATAGTTATACGTACGAGTACAAGTACGCTAACACGCCGGTGCCCCAAGCATAGTCTCCAGTTCGGCTATGGTCTCGCACCAAGTCGATCAACCAAGGTCGAATCTTGTTCGTCGATTTATCGACGAACAAGGATGAGCCTAAAAAGAAAAGAAGAAATACAGAAGCCACCTCCTCAGCTGGGGTAGCTGGGTCGCGCCGAATGGCATCATACGTAGTCCTCAACAAGTCAACTTGTAAAGCTGTCTGGTGACTCCTAGCCTCCACCTCTGATATGTGAAATGTATCACTCAGCCACCTAACCCTCTCTCGTGCTAGCATAGGTGTGACCATAGCCTCTCCATCAATCCTAATGCCTAGGATGACAGCTACATCGTGTAGGGTGATGGTCATCTCACCCCAAGGTAGATGGAAGCTGCTAGTCTCTAGATGCCAGTGCTCCACGAATGCATGTATGAGGGCGTGGTCAACTCCAGCAAACGAGACATCTAGCAAACCCATCAATCCACTCTGAGATGCTAAAGCAAACCAGGAAGTGGGGTTCGCTCTATCAGCGTCGGAAATCCATCTACTGAGCGTCTGAATGTGCTCTATCCGCCGTAAAGCTGTCATCGGCCTCCTGTAATCCTCCTTCATAACACAAGGAATATTCAATTAAACGTTTTATTAATTTAGTTTTTGTAACATAATGTGTTGTAATTGTGATTAGTTATCTACCTCTCCCATCCAGACACCTCGAGCACGGTGTCCGGCATAGCAAGTGAGCACATCGCTGATCAATGGTGCCCCTGTATCAGCAACTACACGGCCTCGATCAGCCGGTACAAATGGCTCCTGCGGCGGCACTACAGGATCTGCAGCTGGAGCATCAAAGTCAAAATCTCGCTGCTCGGTATGATCGCCAACCGGTGGCTCTACCTGCTCCTCAGCAAGAATATCTGTAGCTGTCTCCATGTGCTCGTCGGCAGTAATATCAGTAGGTGGCTCAACCTGCTCGTCAGCAGTAGTATCAATGCGCTCGCCAGCTGTGGGATCTATCTCCCCTGCCTGTACAGAAGGACCGGCCACTTCCTGGTCCGAGGTAGATCCGTATGTCGGTGGTGGAAGAACCTCCCGAGGGAGAGCCGAAGATGCATCTGAGATGCATGGTCTCTGTGACTGTTGTGGTGGTGGTGTGTCAGCAGCCGAACCAGCTACCTGGAACCTCCTCCCCATCGTAGCCCTGGTGGTGGCGAGACCATCTCTACGAGTCGAGGCCGTGGGACGCCTCCGTCTATGTCTCTGCATGGCCTGTAATATCTATATTCGATATTACAGGCCAATTTAATTAATTTTCTTTTATTTAGTTTCATTTACTTTCATTTAAATTGAATTCAAAAGAAACTAAAAGAAATTAAATAAATTATAATTACATAAATAAAATTAGGGGGAAAAAGTAAAGGTAGAGATTTTAATTTAATATATTTTTAATCTATTTTATTTTATATATTTTTAATCCATTTTATTTTATATTAAAATGGATAAACTAATTTATTAAACTAATTTAGTTTTCTTTTATTTAGTTTCCGTTAATATATTACAATTAAATTAATTAGATATATTTTTATTCCATTTATTTTGAATTAATATACATTAATTAAGATTATATAATATTAATATATTTAATACAATATTTTTAATCCATTTTATTTTAAATTAAAATGGATAAACTAATTTAATATATTTAATATATTACAATTAAATTAATTAGATATATTTTTATTCCATTTATTTTGAATTAATATACATTAATTAAGATTATATAATATTAATATATTTAATACAATATTTTTAATCCATTTTATTTTAAATTAAAATGGATAAACTAATTTAATATATTTAATATATTACAATTAAATTAATTAGATATATTTTTATTCCATTTATTTTGAATTAATATACATTAATTAAGATTATATAATATTAATATATTTAATATAATATTTTTAATCCATTTTATTTTAAATTAAAATGGATAAACTAATTTAATATATTTAATATATTACAATTAAATTAAATAAATATATTTTTATTTAATTTAATTTATATTTATTATTCTTTAATTAAATTAATTTTTTTTAAATTAATTATATGCATTGGAATGCATTATAATGTATTGGAATGCATTATAATGCATTGGAATGCATTATAATGCATTCCAATGCATACTAAAAGACCATTTTACCCTTAGTGCCGAAAATTCTCAAAGTCTATCATTTAGTTCTAATATTTTCTTTTAGAACCTATGTCCATAATCTAGTTCTCAATGAAAAGTTTGGTAAGAATTTAGTAAGGTTTTGTAAGAGTTATCCAACATTCTTAATTTATACCATAGTCGTTAAAGCCTGATTTTGGGTTCATAAACGCCGCTTGGATAAGGTTATAAAATTTCCAAAATAAAATCTTAGATCCTCTATGATATGCATACTAAATATAGGGGTAAATATCTCTCACAAAATACTTACTCATAACTCTCCCAATAATTCTCCAAAGTTGTATAAAAGCTGAAATTTCCCATACTTGGTTTATTTTCCCCTGCTGTAAAACAGCTCATCTGCCCTACTTTGAGTCCTTATAAGTTCTAATCCGACCGTTAACTTTCTCCCAAATTTTAATACATTAAACTTCATATTTCTATCTACAATATATCAAAAACTCAACGGTGGATGTTTGATCTAAGCTATCCAAATACAGGTTCAAATTTAGTAGTTTCAGCTCACAAAAACTGAAAATTTCCGGGTTGGTTTTGGATCCTAAATTCAAGTCCCATGTCAACACTCTTTCTCCACTACTCTACCTTGCAGATCCTATTTCGACTCTCAAATAATAAACACGATACAAACATACAATATTAGCATACTTTAATCCTTCACCATGCTACCAAAAGGAACAACTTACTCTACTCCAAAACAATTCACAACTCAGCCCCTCTCACAATCCTATATAAGATACACTTATGCTGATGCAACTCTTACAGCAGTGCAATAAGCAGGAGAAGCAGTGTAGAGGACTCACCAATCCGTCTGTTTCGATCAAGGTCAGTAACAACCCTCCTAACGAGGCGAAAGAGCAGCAAGCGTGAGGAGTGCAGCAACGCAGTGGCTGGTATCGCTACTTCTGTCTCGATCGTACTGGAGGGTGCAACTGTCTGGAGTGCAGCAACACAGGGCTCGAAGAAGACATTCCGGCGCTGGCCCCTGTTGACTAGCTGGTTCCCTTCTCACTGTGGCGGATGGCTCCAATTCGGTGATCCTAGGGACGCCAGTACGCGACTGGGTGGAGGCTACCTCTTCCGGTTCGCTGGCACCACCACTGCTTGCAGAGGACGGCGATAGAGGTGGGTTTGGCGAGGACCGAACAATGGGGAGAGGGAGGTTACGAGAGAAGACGAAGCCGTAGCAGGTCCGTAACCCTCTGGCTGCAGCGTCGGCGTGACCCTCCTGGCTTCAGCGTCGGCGTGACCCTCCTGGCTTCCGGCGGGGACGTGGTGGCGTCCATGGTGGTTCCTCCGAGGCGATGGTGCGGGTTGCACGGAAGCGTGAAGTTATGGTGGCGGTAACTAGGTATTAGATGTAGCGTTGATTAGGACTAAGGAAGGCAGATTAGGTTAGATTAAGCTAATTAGGGTTTAGGGGAGATTATGGGCTGGGTTGAAAATTTATAAATAATGGGCTTACACGGTTGGGCCTGCTCATCTTAAAAGCGATTGAATGAGTCGTTAAATTGTACAGAATTATTTCCGGTTATATAATTTCTATCATTTTATGTGAATCAAGGTCACATAAAATGATAGAAATTAAATATCGTTTTATTTTATTTAAGAGAATAAAAGTTGGTGGACTGGAATCCGGTTGGATCCGGATTTAAACGGATTTTAAAAATTTTCGGTTATTACATTGTATATATCCTATTATGGATCCCCATGAAACATGATTGATACCCTATTATGGTAGACGGGAAGGTATTTGCATGTAGAGGTTATGGAAACAGATTGATACCCTATTATGGATCCCCATGAAACATGACAACTTCGTCACATGTCGTAAAGATAAGCGGTTTTGGGAATTAATACCTAAAGGGATATTCGAGAGTGTATTTCCATTGGAGGGAGAAAATAATTAACGATATTATTAAGGTATTGTGCGTAGTCTGCACTAGAAAGCTCAAAGTGCTTAACCACCGTGCGGAGTCAAAAGATACATAAGAGAGAGAAGCGACAAGAGTACAGTTGCAACCAGTAACCGTACTTAAAGAAAGCATAATCTCGGAGTGGAGTACGTGGAATTTGTATCGGAATGGAACCGAGTGGCATTTGGGACTAAAGGAATATTTTTGGTCTGATAAACGTGAGGGATAAAAAAGAGTGCAATGTTGATGGTGTGTTAACATTTATTGAGTGGATATGATCAAACGACGGTGATGTGAGATCAGCTTGTGTCTAGTATCATCATTTTGGACACATCATATGCCACTTAAGATCTTGGAAACTGGGTAAGAAGCTTGAGTTGAGTCAGTAATATATTAAAGATCTATAACATAATATTAAAAAAAAAGGGATGACGTCGATAGAATACAAAGTTTGATCACCGGATTTTGAGTGTTAAGTTATATCAAGATTTAGACAAAAAAAAAAAAAAAAAAGCAGATGATGATTCTTTAATGGAGGAACCATATGACTGAGTCATATTAGGAGACAAGACCAAGTGAGTTGTGATAAAACTAGCCTTAAGCACTTAGTGAAGTGCCGGTAGATGTATAAGGGAATATCCTAGATCGGATACTCGGAACCTTTTTAGAAGACCAGAAAGAAAGAAATTGGAATAAATTTTCTCAGGAAGGTCATCAAAAGATCTAGAGGTGAGTTAGTAAGGCAACCTTGTTAGACCTTGCAAGCGGAATTGAAAGTGATTGACGGACTATTATTCCTCACCCTATTGAGGAGAACAACCCCATTGGTCATCATATTTAGTTAGAAGGAATACCTACTAGACACGAGTTAGCTTCTCAGAATAGAGGATCGGACAGTTGGGCCGAATGATACCGGTGAGATATTCGATAACCAATCTAGAACGTGGTAGCAAGCGCTTATGATGTATGTACATGAAAAGATTTTCGGAGAAATGGGTTTTATGAAAAGCCAACGAGGCTACTTGAGATATTGTGGATAGTATGAGACGTCGTAACCTTCAGAGATCTATACAAAGATAGTGGTAACCTTGAAAACAACTAGTTAGGGCTTGATCCTGCATATGTGTGCTATTGTTTGACTACTTGTTTATTTCATGCTTGAGTGTTTAGTCCTGTGTGTTATATTGATGACCTTTGGTGTGTGAGTATTTAGATGTGGAAACAACAAGGCTTTAGTGTAGTGATTAGATACACCCGATTGGTGCCTTAAAGGCCAATCATGATTACTAACCCCAAGTTTTGGGACGAAACTTATTTTTAGGGGGTACTGATGTAATACCCGGAAATTTAAATTCCGTTTCGTTCTTAGTAGAACCGAGTTTACGACAACCTTAAATCTCCTCACATGATACTTATCATCATAAATTAAAACATTTCATTATTTTTATGTGAAATTTATATACACATAAATATTTTTACCCTCCTAGATTTTCTCTTGCAAAACTAGTTTTTTTTTTTGGCCCATTTGACAAGTATATGACAAGATCATGGCAAGGGTCATGACAAGCCCATGATATCCTTGTGACAAGGCCAACCAAGCCTTCCTTACCTCTCATATGCTGCAGCCCATGTACTTACCTCTAACCAGCCCAATCATGGATCACACTAGCTGGGCCGGATGAGAATAACCTACCAACTTACCAGCCCACCTTCCTTCCTCTCCCATGGCTCACATAGCCGACTGCTGCTCTTCTTTCACACCGTAACAAATGAGATCGTAACTGCATTGAAGAATGGCAGATTGTGATCCCGAAATCTTCGCACCTTCCTATCTCGGGGTGACTAACGCGAGACCCCCTTGCAATCTACCCAGTAAGCAGCATCTTCATCTTCATCGCAGCAGCGCCGGCAACACCTCCGAGCCTCCCCACCTCTGCAACAACGTCGAGCCCTCCAACCTCCACAATCGCAGCAGTGACGGCAACGCCTCCAAGCCTCCCCAGATCTGCACACAACGACGTAGCCCTTCTCCTCCCCTCTCGCTCGCACGTCACCAGGCTGGACAAACGCTGGTGCAGACACACAATAGGCGCCACAACAAGCGCCAGGACTGCCCCTCCTCTCCTCGTCGGCCCTAAGTTCCACAACAGTGAGCCACGCCACCACCTTGCCTCTTTGTCACTCAAACCATGCATACTCTTGTTTGAGTTCCTCGTCAATGTTGTTGTTGTCGCAAGGGAGAGCTTGGGGAGCCTTCGTCCTTATTACACGCAGAGGTGAGTTGTCTCTTCCTCCCCTCTTTAGTCGATCAATATGTACGTAACTAGTACCTCTCCATGCTTTGTGTAGTCACGCTATCTAGACTCGTCAGTTTCTCGTTACAAACGCAACAACCAGAGTAGGATATGGGCTAGCCTTCTACACCTGTACAAGGACGAAACAAGCATCTCGTAGCCGACAACAGAACTCGATCCTTCAAACAGCTAAGTCCTGAGTTACAAAGATTGTCAACCATCCAAGTTTAGGACCAAAGTTGGGTAGGTTAGACTCCTCTTTTGTGTCTGATTTTCGGATATGTTGTAGTTATTATTGCATAGTAGATCATACTAAAATTTGAGGGGGATCCGAGCTACGGTTTGAGAGTTATGGTGTCCCATAGTTGGTTCCTCACGCAGTTTTTATAAATGTGCTGAATGTTGAGAAAAACAACATGTGATGCTGTTTTGTGAGATAGTCTTGATTAGGATTTTGATCTCTTTTGGACTTGAATTTTGGATATGATATATTTGGCATATTGTGGTAGAATATATTAAAATTTGGGATGAATCCAGCATGTGGTTTAGGAGTTATGATTTTTCGAAGTTGGGACCTTAAACAGTTTTTTTGGTTGTTGCTGAAATTGCTGAGTGCTGAAATTATTTTGGTGTTGTGCAGTCATGTTTGAGCTTAAGTTTGAATACCTTAGAAACATAATTCACCGTTCGGTTTTTAGTATGTTATATAGTGTCATGCATAGTGTGGTGTATCAAAAGTTGGGGTTAATCCAACGGTTGGATTTAGATCTATGAAGGTCCAAAGTGGACTGGCTGAGCAGTTAAGAGATACTCAGATTTTGGCTAAGTCTAAATTTCTGGTTTTGGAACCGACTTTGAGAATTTGTGTAGAAGTGATTATTATGTATTTTTGGGAAATTCTGGATACTATGGATAGAGTGCATAGCATAAAAGACTTAGAGATTTTTGTTAGACTTTTTATATTTTTATTCGGTTCTCATATCTTAAGCCAAAGTCGGACCATAGCGACTTTTTATGAAAGTCAAGAATGTAGTTAACTCTTCTAAATCTTTAGCAAACTTTCCTTTGGGAGTTTGAGTGTGGTTTTGAGTTCCAAAGAATAGTTGGAACTTTGTTATGGAATTTTATAAAGTTTCGGGACCAGGGGTAAAATAGTCATTTATCCGTATAAGGGTATTTTGGTAATTTATCTGATGATAGAGTTCAATATCTTAGAAGTTGGAGACTTCTAATAAAGTGGGATACATTATTGATCCACTTGCCTTTTATAACAGGCGGTTGAGTTCCTGCGGTTGCGGACCGAGGCGAGATAACAGGATTATGATTTGATTCAGGTAAGTCCTTTGGGCTTACTTAGCTGACTTCTAGATATGAGTGTGGATAATGGTAGTGATGTGTGAATGAGATGTTTATAGTTATATTTTTTTTAGTAATAATTATCTACCGACCTATACTTTGGCCTAAGAGTAATGGGCGGTGGCATTCTACTCAGTTAGCTTGAGGGCGCTGGAGTTTCTTTAGGGACTAGTCCACACTCGGTTTGTAGTGATGCTACCGGCGGAGGGAAGCTAGACCTACACCCAGTTGGATAAGGAACGGAGGCGAGAACTTTAAGATTCTCGTGCCACAACTGTAAAATGGAATAAGGTGAATCACTTAACTACTAGATAATAACCGGTTTGTGTGCCAGCATGATGATTGTTTATGTTACCTTGTTTGTGTTTGTGCTATCCTTATTCTGCTTATATTTGGATTGTTAGCTAATGGTTTATCTGTGTTGTAGATCTGTAGAGATAGACAGTTGCAGATAGATCCGGAACGGATGGTTAGCCGGGTCCACGTATTCATTAGATGGGGACGGGGGAGTCTTCCATACGACCTGCATGTTATGCATTTATATATATGTTTGTAAGGCTGCCACATGTATACATTTATACCATAAAAATATTATGTTTTAAAATTGTTTTAAATACATTTGTGCCTTGTTGTAAGATCCTAGTAAAGTTGTTGTTAAACCAAGGTCGGGACCCATTGTGAGGTCCTAACCAGTAGCTCCCCGAGTTCCATGAACTTGGGGTGTTACACTAATGCACATAAGATGTGCATACTAATCCTCACGTTGACACCCTTCAAAATCTACTTAGATGTGTCAAAGGGTGAGAAACTCATTATGTTATCTCCGTTAAGGACATAACATAACTACCATTTCTACTAATCTTCGGCATATATTTATTTATACTACATATCTTTATAATCAACCTAACAAGTCCAACTAAAGTAAAACCTAAAGTCCATTCTAAGCATACTAAGATCCGCGGTAGTAGTGGTGGTCAGCCGTACTTTTCTATCCCCAACTAGTCTATGCATGCATTTGAAAACCAAAAGTTCTTTTTAAAACTCAAATCCCTTTTCGGGTTCTGCTTAAGTACTTATTCGGTCTTTCAGAAGATTTCAAGTGCCATTGTTGCCAACCTAGAGCTCTGATACCATGTTGTAACACCCCGAATTCTCAGAACTCGGAGCGCTACTGGTTAGGACCTCACAATGGGTCCCGACCTCAGTTTGACAACGATATTACTAGGATCTTGCAACAAGACACAAATAAGAAAAACCGAAGTTCATAAAAATGTATTTGTAAAAGGATGAATGCAACAAAGTCTAACAGCCTATCGTACTTAAACAACAGAAAAGACTAAATGTCTGAATAAAAGGAAAAGACAACAAGGCAACAACCCAAACCCCCACTCTAAAGAGTACGGAGACCCGGCTGACCACTACTTCCGGATCGCTCAGCTGCTGTTCTAACCTGCGGTAAATCTAAAAACACAACAAAACAACCATTAGCTAGTTATCTAAACATTAGGAGAATAATAATAGCACACACACACATAAATAATAAACACTCATCATGCTTTCAAACAATCCATTTATTATCTTCCTTAAAGTCATTCACTCTAATGATACTTATTTTGTGACACGAGGGATTCCCAAACCTCGCCTCCGCCCCCGTGTACCCATCAGGAGTGGATCCGATGCATCTCACCGTGTACCTGTATGGTCTGGGTATAGAGAACCTCCTAGTCTCCTGGCAGAGCTGGGCAGTGATGTCACGGCCCGTTATACATGCACTTTGGCCTTACACAAAAGAACCACGGTCGTCCTAACAAGTTGTTATTTTTATAATAATACACATTGCACACACACATCCATTATCACCCAGCTAATATCCAGAAACCAACTAAGTAAGTCGCAAGGACTTACCTTGATCAAAATCGTTTTCTCAAATCTCAACTCGGTCCGAACCCGTGGTAACTCAAACGCCTGTCAAATAAGGCATGTGGATCAAAATCACATCCAGATGTCCAACCTCATGCGAAGGAATTACAGAAAAAGCTCTCTTACGGTAAAAGACCATTTTACCCTTAGTGCCGAAAATTCTCAAAGTCTATCATTTAGTTCTAATATTTTCTTTTAGAACCTATGTCCATAATCTAGTTCTCAATGAAAAGTTTGGTAAGAATTTAGTAAGGTTTTGTAAGAGTTATCCAACATTCTTAATTTATACCATAGTCGTTAAAGCCTGATTTTGGGCTCATAAACGCCGCTTGGATAAGGTTAAAAAAATTCCAAAATAAAATCTTAGATCCTCTATGATATGCATACTAAATATAGGGGTAAATATCTCTCACAAAATACTTACTCATAACTCTCCCAATAATTCTCCAAAGTTGTATAAAAGTTGAAATTTCCCATACTTGGTTTATTTTCCCCTGCTGTAAAACAGCTCATCTGCCCTACTTTGAGTCCTTATAAGTTTTAATCCGACCGTTAACTTTCTCCCAAATTTTAATACAGTAAACTTCATATTTCTATCTACAATATATCAAAAATTCAACGGTGGATGTTCGATCTAAGCTATCCAAATACAGGTTCAAAGTTAGTAGTTTCAGCTCACAAAAACTGAAAATTTCCGGGTTGGTTTTGGATCCTAAATTCAAGTCCCATGTCAACACTTTTTCTCCACTACTCTACCTTGCAGATCCTATTTCGACTCTCAAATAATAAACACGATACAAACATACAATATTAGCATACTTTAATCCTTCACCATGCTACCAAAAGGAACAACTTACTCTACTCCAAAACAATTCACAACTCAGCCCCTCTCACAATCCTATATAAGATACACTTATGCTGATGCAACTCTTACAGCAGTACCAATAAGCAGGAGAAGCAGTGTAGAGGACTCACCGATCCGTCTGTTTCGATCAAGGTCAGTAACAACCCTCCTGACGAGGCGAGAGAGCAGCAAGCGTGAAGAGTGCAGCAACGCAGTGGCTGGTATCGCTACTTCTGTCTCGATCGTACTGGAGGGTGCAGCTGTCTGGAGTGCAGCAACACAGGGCTCGAAGAAGACATTCCGACGCTGGCCCCTGTTGACTAGCTGGTTCCCTTCTCACTGTGGCGGATGGCTGCAATTCGGTGATCCTAGGGTTGCCAGTACGCGACTGGGTGGAGGCTACCTCTTCCGGTTCACTGGCACCACCACTGCTTGCAGAGGACGGCGATAGGGGTGGGTTTGGCGAGGACCGAACGATGGGGAGAGGGAGGTTACGAGAGAAGACGAAGCCGTAGCAGGTCCGTAACCCTCTGGCTGCAGCGTCGGCGTGACCCTCCTGGCTTCAGCGTCGGCGTGACCCTCCTGGCTTCCTGGGGAGACGTGGTGGCGTCCATGGTGGTTCCTCCGAGGCGGTGGTGCGGGTTGCACAGAAGCGTGAAGTTATGGTGGCGGTAACTAGGTATTAGATGTAGCGTTGATTAGGACTAAGGAAGGTAGATTAGGTTAGATTAAGCTAATTAGGGTTTAGGGGAGATTATGGACTGAGCTGAAAATTTATAAATAATGGGCTTACACGGGTGGGCCTGCTCATCTTAAAAGCGATTGAATGAGTCGTTAAATTGTACGGAATTATTTCCGGTTATATAATTTCTATCATTTTATGTGAATCAAGGTCACATAAAATGATAGAAATTAAATATCGTTTTATTTTATTTAAGAGAATAAAAGTTGGCGGACTGGAATCCGGTTGGATCCGGATTTAAACGGATTTTAAAAATTTTCGGTTATTACATCAGTGCCCTCTTAAAAAAAGTTTCGTCCCGAAACTTAGAATAATACACCTAATCAAACGACTTTCTTTGTATCTCTTAGTTTCATAAAAAAAAAAAATTTCGTTTTCTACCATGCAACTACTCAATCATCATACTCAGACACACATCACATAAAACATGATCACTCAATCCAATATATAAAACATGAATGGTCAAACAACACAATAACCGAGTACTAACTTGTCGATACAAAAGTAGCTTCTAACCCTGCAGAAACTCAGGATAATTACGTCTAATACTCTCTTTTGTCTCCCAAGTGGCCTCATCAGCTCCTCGTCTATACCACTGAATCCTCAACATCGGTATCTCCTTAGAACGCAGACATCTAGTACTACGCTCTAGGACGGTTACTGGATATTTCACAAAAGTGTGGTCTGGCTCGACTATCAGATCCTCATGACTAAGGACGTGTCTCAGGTTTGGTAGGTACTCTCTCTACGGTTTGGTTTTCAAAACTTACTTCCAACTCTTTTGACTCTACCACTTTTCCTTCCATTGGGCCTAGAAATTTCCCGACTATCGATTCTGAAACAATGATCTTAACCTTCTGTCGGCACTTTACTAAGTGCCTAATGCTCTTTGTAATACAAACCGCTTGGCCCGGTTTCCTCAATGTGACCTAATCGGATTGTTCTTTAATTAATGGGTTTTCACCTACTTCTTGTCAAGCTTTCAAATTTATATAACTCCAAAACAAATTACACACCCAAGGGGCCTTTTTCATATAGATCTCTAATTCCTTAACTTGAAATCATAGTTAACCTAACATTGATTTTCTTCATCTGCGGGTTTTGTGCCTACCACGCTTCTGTTGTAACACCCATTAGGCACAATGGCGTCTTTCTGAGGGTCAACCTGATTCACCCAACTCCCGCCTATACTTTCCTTCTAATACTAGCAAGATCCTCTTCAAACAGACCCTTACTCGCTTACTCAACCGTAGTCTGTTCTTAACCAATCAGCAAGCAACTTCTAACCCGATTCTCTCTATATCCTTAGATCACCCCAACAGGTTGTCGTTGCCTACTTGGGGAATCCTCCAAGGCGTCGGTAAAGTTATCTCTTAACTTCACAGTCACTAATATCTCTTCTTAACGGTACCGACTCGTCAATACTAACCAACACTTACACGTCCTCAGTTGACGTCGGTCAGTCTATAATTGACTCATCTTAATATCCCGGATTTGCTCTTCTCATACCTATACTGGCATTAAATTCTTGGTGAGCATCATCTGCTCGATTAATCCTTTCATGCTTCGCTAATTCATTTTATCTTCCCCACTTCTGTTTCCTTAGGCTAACTCTACTTCTCGAGCCCAACTGGGTCATTTATCTTGACTTAAATAGTCATTCTAAGTCTTCAACGATAGCTGATAAGTGAATTTATAGTTCTGATGACTTTAGTTATCATCCCCTTGCAGCTCTCCTTGCATGAACCGTCGGTGTTGATGACTTAGGTCCCGTGATAATTGGGGTTACCTTGGACTTTCGAGTCCACCAAGGCCGTTCTCATATATACATTCCTTCGCTGGTGTTATTAGCAATATTGCCTTCATGAAACTCCGTTGTTTCCGCTATAGGGCTTCGACTCTTTCATACCGGCATTGTGATTTCCTTCAAATTCCTATATCTTTGAGGAGGTCAAAACCTCTCCACACTTGTAAAGTCTACATTTTGCTTCTACACTCCATTGTAGGTATCCCTTCCATGCACCTTAGACCCTCATATCCGGGTCGACATTTTATCTCTTTTGGTCTCTCAAGCTTGGCTTGTGAACTTTTCTACTAGGTGACTCGTCTTATAACAATTTCTTCCCCTGAGTCGGTCTTAAATTTCAGTTGATCATTACTGCCCATTTCATGTTATAATTTCAATTACGTTGTACTCTTGCATAGATTCTACAAAGGCATCCTCATCTCAACACTTTATTCCAATTTAGCAAGACCCGCCCTTTTGATACATGACTCTCCTTCTTACTGGTCAAGTTATTATTTTGGTTTACACTTTATCCATCCTAGCGTTATCGGTCCGATATGTATGACTTTTATTAAACACCTATTGGTGCCATTTGCATAAGAACCTCCGTTGTATATGATTTTCTCAAAAATCAAAGTTCTTGACTCGCATTTATTATGTTGTCTTTATGCTCGTGTCGTTTTACCTTCTTTAAATCTTTACCCCCAGTAGGATAGTTACCCCTTTGAGCTTTCTCGTACTCACTTTACGAACTGCGTTGGTTGGTCTTATTACTTTCATCAACTCTTAGGTCATCAGTCCAGTAGAAATTTTCAATGGAGTACCTCCATTTCTCCTTAAATAACCGCCTTTAGTCTTTTCGGTAATCATCTTATTAGTGTAATACCGGATTCATATAACAACCTTTAGTCCTTCAACTTTACTCCTTCTCATGTCTATTTTAGCCAACCTGTAGATTCCAACTGCAATCACCTTACAACTCGACCACACATTTCACCAAGGCTTTAAATCATACTCTCTATGTTTGTGCCGCCTCGGAAATTCCAATTATTCTGTGTCACCTCTTTAATCACAAGGGTTTTCCCTGTCAATCTAGACAATCTGACCCTACTTTTTCTCGGAGGAGCACCATCAGTCCTACTTGTACGGAATGCTAAGACATAGGACATGTTCCCAATCATCTACTTCCTCTTAGTCTTCTAGTTTTTTTTCTTACAGGGATACCTTCATACTAACTTTGATATGTATCTTTCCTTAGTCAGTAGTAAGTAACTCCTCACAACAATTCCCTTTACATCATTTTTATCATCAATGGTCATTATCGACCGTCAAGAGCTGCTCTTTAGTTTCTTTATTAGAGATATCATATTGGACTCATTCAATGTTACCATCAAGGCTACTAGTATTTGTATTGATTTAACTTCACCGTTGTCGTCGTTGATCTCTGGAAGAATTTCACTAGATGTCGGTAAAATTCCTTTATAACCTTGTGGTTATTTTTCTTATCTGTCAACCAACCATCGCTAGTTAGCTAGTACGAGTAAATTCTCTATTGTTACCATTTAGTCTGTAGTTGACCTTCTATAAGATCGAAGACTTACTTTTTCTTTTACCTCTTTTGAGGTTTGATATACATGGTGAAAATATATCTCTTCCATTTATTTCTTTAGCTCCTTCTACAAATTACACCCCTATAAAATTACTATACTCTTACGAGTCTAGTTGTATCTTCTTCTCCCGTCAACAGACTTATCCATTCTTCTACGATAACTTGTAGGCATTTCTCCATGATTCTTTTTACCCGAGTTATTGTTCACTTGCGGTTCTCTGTTATGACCCGCTAGGGTTATTAATTTAAATCCCTTCGTGAGTGCGAAGTTATTAGAGACCCTCTTTTTCCCCAAGATTATTCTCCTACACCCTCCTTCTTGGGGTGCTGCTTGTACTTCCGCGTTTATAAAAATCCGGTCTTTGTTGTATCTTGATCCTTGTTGTAATTCTTGTGTGTTCTAGGGGGTCACACCACTTCCATGTTGGGTGAAATCGGCATTCCCTTTTTTAGCAACCTGTAAGCTTTTGTTTTGCGGTTCTTTAATTCTTCGTATCGGGTTGGACAATGTATCTTA
Organism: Fagopyrum homotropicum; assembly: GCA_033239125.1. Taxonomy (NCBI): domain Eukaryota; kingdom Viridiplantae; phylum Streptophyta; class Magnoliopsida; order Caryophyllales; family Polygonaceae; genus Fagopyrum; species Fagopyrum homotropicum. The sequence continues at coordinate 145,141,134 of BSWB01000004.1, forward strand.
TCTTGACTCCTACTCTTATGATTGTCTCGGTTTCCCATCCTGATTGTAGTGGAAAGTAGCTTGTCGAGAGTGATCATATTCCACTCTGCTTCTAGCTTCAAACTTTCACCTTCTGGTCCGTCAGTAAGCTTAGATTCAATGTCTTTTTGTCTGGATTGCTACTATCTTCCACCTTGACCTTCATGCCTATTTGTTTTTCTGAAGGCATCCCTTTTGTTTGTAACGTTGCTTTACACCATCTTGAAAGAACCTATGGGTTGTCTCTTCCAATTGGTATACTTGTCGGTCATCCAACTCGTCGCCGGAACTACACTCATGTATATTCTTCATTTGATCCTATGGAGTTGACTCGGAATTCCCTTCTTGTCATTGTAGTTGGTGTTGTCTTTTGGTCTTCACTTTTCCGTCCCGACATTCCTCAACAAGCTCGAAGGAGTTGTCCTCCGTTCGTCTACCCTAATTGTAATACCCGGAAATTTAAATTCCGTTTCGTTCTTAGTAGAACCGAGTTTACGACAACCTTAAATCTCCTCACATGATACTTATCATCATAAATTAAAACATTTCATTATTTTTATGTGAAATTATACACATAAATATTTTTACCCTCCTAGATTTTCTCTTGCAAAACTAGTTTTTTTTTTTGCCCATTTGACAAGTATATGACAAAATCATGGCAAGGGTCATGACAAGCCCATGATATCCTTGTGACAAGGCCAACCAAGCCTTCCTTACCTCTCATATGCTGCAGCCCATGTACTTACCTCTAACCAGCCCAATCATGGATCACACTAGCTGGGCCGGATGAGAATAACCTACAACTTACCAGCTCACCTTCCTTCCTCTCCCATGGCTCACATAGCCGACTGCTGCTCTTCTTTCACACCGTAACAAATAAGATCGTAACTGCATTGAAGAATGGCAGATTGTGATCACGAAATCTTCGCACCTTCCTATCTCGGGGTGACTAACGCGAGAAACCAGACGCCTACACACCCCCTTGCAATCTACCCAGTAAGCAGCATCTTCATCTTCATCGCAGCAGCGCCGGCAACACCTCCGAGCCTCCCCACCTCTGCAACAACGTCGAGCCCTCCAACCTCCACAATCGCAGCAATAACGGCAACGCCTCCAAGCCTCCCCAAATCTGCACACAATGACATAGCCCTTCTCTTCCCCTCTCGCTCGCACGTCACCAGGCTGGACAAACGCTGGTGCAGACACACAATAGTGAGCAACAGGCGCCAGGACTGCCCCTCCGCTCCTCGTCGGCCCTAAGTTCCACAACAGTGAGCAACGCCACCACCTTGCCTCTTTGTCACTCAAACCATGCATACTCTTGTTTGAGTTCCTCGTCAATGTTGTTGTTGTCGCAAGAGAGAGCTTGGGGAGCCTTCGTCCTTAGTACACGCAGAGGTGAGTTGTCTCTTCCTCCCCTCTTTAGTCGATCAATATGTACGTAACTAGTACCTCTCCATGCTTTGTGTAGTCACGCTATCTAGACTCGTCAGTTTCTCGTTACAAACGCAACAACCAGAGTAGGATATGGGCTAGCCTTCTACACCTGTACAAGGACGAAACAAGCATCTCTTAGCCGACAACAGAACTCGATCCTTCAAACAGCTAAGTCCTGAGTTATAAAGATTGTCGACCATCCAAGTTCAGGACCAAAGTTGGGTAGGTTAGACTCCTCTTTTGTGTCTGATTTTCGGATATGTTGTAGTTAGTATTGCATAGTAGATCATACTAAAATTTGAGGGGAATCCGAGCTACGGTTTGAGAGTTATGGTGTCCCATAGTTGGTTCCTCACGCAGTTTTTATAAATGTGCTGAATGTTGAGAAAAACAGCATGTGATGCTGTTTTCAGAGATAGTTTTGATTATAATTTTGATCTCTTTTGGACTTGAATTTTTGATATGATATAGTTGGCATATTGTGGTAGAACATATTAAAATTTGGGATGAATCCAGCATGTGGTTTAGGAGTTATGATTTTTCGAAGTTGGGACCTTAAACAGTTTTTTTGGTTGTTGCTGAAATTGCTGAGTGCTGAAATTATTTTGGTGTTGTGCAGTCATGTTTGAGCTTAAGTTTGAATACCTTAGAAACATAATTCACCGTTCGGTTTTTAGTATGTTATATAGTGTCATGCATAGTGTGGTGTATCAAAAGTTGGGGTTGATCCAACGGTTGGATTTAGATCTATGAAGGTCCAAAGTGGACTGGCTGAGCAGTTAAGAGATACTCAGATTTTGGCTAAGTCTGAATTTCTGGTTTTGGAACCGACTTTGAGAATTTGTGTAGTAGTAATTATTATGTATTTTTGGGAAATTCTGGATACTATGGATAGAGTGCATAGCATAAAAGACTTAGAGATTTTTGTTAGACTTTTTATATTTTTATTCGGTTCTCATATCTTAAGCCAAAGTCGGACCTTAGCGACTTTTTATGAAAGTGAAGAATGTAGTTAACTCTTCTAAATCTTTAGCAAACTTTCCTTTGAGAGTTTGAGTGTGGTTTTGAGTTCCAAAGAATAGTTTGGAACTTTGTTATGGAATTTTATAAAGTTTCGGGACCAGGGGTAAAATAGTCATTTATCCGTATAAGGGTATTTTGGTAATTTATCTGATGATAGAGTTCAATATCTTAGAACTTGGAGACTTCTAATAAAGTGGGATACGTTATTGATCCACTTGCCTTTTATAACAGGCGGTTGAGTTCCTGCGGTTGCGGACCGAGGCGAGATAACAGGATTATGATTTGATTCAGGTAAGTCCTTTGGGCTTACTTAGCTGACTTCTAGATATGAGTGTGGATAATGGTAGTGATGTGTGAATGAGATGTTTATAGTTATATTTTTTTTAGTAATAATTATCTACCGACCTATACTTTGGCCTAAGAGTAATGGGCGGTGGCATTCTACTCAGTTAGCTTGAGGGCGCTGGGGTTTCTTTAGGGACTAGTCCACACTCGGTTTGTAGTGATGCTACCGGCGGAGGTAAGCTAGACCTACACCCAGTTGGATAAGGAACGGAGGCGAGAACTTTAAGATTCTCGTGCCACAACTGTAAAATGGAACAAGGTGAATCACTTAACTACTAGATAATAACCGGTTTGTGTGCCAGCATGATGATTGTTTATGTTACCTTGTTTGTGTTTGTGCTATTCTTATTCTGCTTATATTTGGATTGTTAGCTAACGGTTTATCCGTGTTGTAGATCTGTAGAGATAGACAGTTGCAGAGAGATCCGGAACGAATGGTCAGCCGGGTCCACGTATTCATTAGATGGGGACGGGGGAGTCTTCCATACGACCTGCATGTTATGCATTTATATATATGTTTGTAAGGCTGCCACATGTATACATTCATACCATAAAAATATTATGTTTTAAAATTATTTTAAATACATTTGTGCCTTGTTGTAAGATCCTAGTAAAGTTGTTGTTAAACCAAGGTCGGGACCCACTGTGAGGTCCTAACCAGTAGCTCCCCGAGTTCCATGAACTTGGGGTGTTACAACATGGTATCAGAGCTCTGGGTTGGAAACAATGGCACGTGAAATCTTCTGAAAGACCGAATGTATAAAATCACTAGAACCCAAAAGGGGTCTAAGATTTTCAAAACGGATTTTTGTTTTAACACACGTGCATAGTCGGGTTGTTGGGTTAGTAGTACGTCGGACCACCATCGTTCTCCGTGGATCTCTGCAACTTGGAATGATAGGTATTAGTATATAGAGTTATATCGATATGTTTTAATGTATGATTATACAAATGTATATGTGTAGCATGTTAGTATCCTAAAGGGTATTTTAGATACTTTAGTTGTGATATCATGAAGCGATTATCGCCTCATGATAAATCCGTAGTGGACTTGAGGAATTTTCAACACGAGACAATGGATTCAGACCTAGGATTGAGTATTATACTCTGATGGGCGTCCTGGCGACCCTATAAATCATCCGGAGAACGGGTGGGCAAGGAAGTAAAGATGTTGTGATAATTTTCACCACAAGTACAAATTGATGAGAAAGAAAATCCCGAGTCAGCTCATATAGAAGGAATAGGAAGTCATACAAGGGACTTGGTCGTATGAACCCGAGAGATGAATTAGAATAATCACGCAAGATACAACAAGAGATCAGATTAGAGATAATAATAAGGGAACAAGTATCATATAGAACGAAGTACAACCAAGAATTTCGGAGTGAAGGACGTTTCCATCGAGGCGGACGCCGCCATATGCAAGCATGGACATGAGAGTACAAAGAGGATAGGGTGTTTGACCCAGAGGTGAGAGATTAAAGGTTACAAAGATAGATAGTGAGTTTAATGACGAGAAATAGAATGTGTAACCATGGAAGCATGTGGAGTCCTCCAAGGATACGAGAATTTTGAAAGAAACTTCGACATCATAAGTATCAAAGAAACTAGAAGACTAAAATTGTGACAACGAATTTCCATAAAGGTATCATGATCAAAACAAAACCAATTAAGGGGAAGAATGTGGGAAAATGATATTGGTGGACTAAAGAGTCCACGATAACTTCTCATTCACATAAAGATTTAAGTTACCAATGTTAACGGTCTTATCAAAGAACCGCAAACAAACGATGAACAAAGTAAGAAGAATCGTAAAGACACGCTTACGAGTTATTGTGGAAGACTTGATGAACTCCTTGACGACAGATAAATGCTATGACTGGACTCAGAGGAGTATAACGACTCATAAGAGAACAAGAAAGGTGCACACTGTGGAAGGAGCTAAAGGGATATTAACAAAGAAATCGGAGGAGATAGATTTTCACCAAGTGTATCAAACTTCAAAAGAGATAGAAGAACAATAAGTTCGTGATCTTATAGAAGGGCAACTACAAAGTAGTTGATAATAATTGAGACATAACACATGCGGGCCAACTAATGGTAACTGGTTGGCATATCAGGAGGATAATCATAGACTTATGAAAGAGTTTTATAGACATTTGGGAGACCCTTCAATAGATCAACGACGAAAAATGCGGAGCTAAACCGATACAAGTGCTAGTACCCTTAATGGCAACATGGAGTGAGTTCGAGCCAGTAACTTTAAGTAAGAACTTAAGAAGAAAGACAAGACGGCCAAGAATGACCCCCCTGATGCATTTGAGACCAAGGGGATTGTGTGAATGATTTACTACCTACTCGCTAGGAAAGGGGTACATATCACAGTTAGTACAAATGGATTGTAGAAGAAGAACTAGGGGAGTAAGAGGTATATGATTTTGATAAGTATCGATGTCAATCAAGACAAAGTGTGTGTAGCATTCCATACAAGAGGAACAACAAGTTGATGGAAGTTAATGTCATGAGAGTCGTGTAGATGTGCATACAAGTTATAGCGGGAGACCTAGAAAGGACCATTGATGTGAGATGGACGACACAGTTGGACTCGAGAAATGGAGTTAGCTCACGGAGGAACCGGAAGTTTGAAATGTAGAACGAGCTAAAGTAGTGTAAATGAATGAACTGGAGCAAGTAGTGCTCACCAGGAAATTCAACGGAAAAAGAGGTATGAGAAAAGTAAGTTCCGGAAATTGAGATAAGTCAACCTGACAGACGTCAACCGAGGATGTGCAGGTGTTGTCTTGTATTGACGAGCTATGTGTTGTTAAAAGAGATGTGGGTGAATGCAGATTTACGAGGTAGCTTTACCGACGCCTTGGTGGATTTCCTCAAGGAGGCAACGACAACCCTCTTGGATGAACTAAAAGTATAAAGAAAATCGTATTGGCTGGCTAAGATCGAACTCTGGTCGAGTCACGGAGTTCGGGTCCGTCTTACAAGAATTAAGAAAGTAAATGGAAGAGGTGGTAATTAGGAGAAAGAGTTTGGGCCCAATCACGTTGGACGCACAGAGAGTGTCCTTATGATTAATGGGTGACAACAAAATTAGCAAAGTAGCGCAGCGGAAGCGTGGTGAGTCCTAACCCATAGAGCAGGAAGCTCAATGGTACAACGACGTGTCAAGTTTGAGATGATGGTAGTTGGTGAAATGCGTTTTGATGAGAACAAACATGAGATGGGCTATGCGGAGTGACAATAAATTTTATGGAAGAAATGTACCACCATCAAGGTAGACGGGAAGGTATTTGCATGTAGAGGTTATGGAAACAGATTGATACCCTATTATGGATCCCCATGAAACATGACAACTTCGTCACATGTCGTAAAGATAAGCGGTTTTGGGAATTAATACCTAAAGGGATATTCGAGAGTGTATTTCCATTGGAGGGAGAAAATAATTAACGATATTATTAAGGTATTGTGCGTAGTCTGCACTAGAAAGCTCAAAGTGCTTAACCACCGTGCGGAGTCAAAAGATACATAAGAGAGAGAAGCGACAAGAGTACAGTTGCAACCAGTAACCGTACTTAAAGAAAGCATAATCTCGGAGTGGAGTACGTGGAATTTGTATCGGAATGGAACCGAGTGGCATTTGGGACTAAAGGAATATTTTTGGTCTGATAAACGTGAGGGATAAAAAAGAGTGCAATGTTGATGGTGTGTTAACATTTATTGAGTGGATATGATCAAACGACGGTGATGTGAGATCAGCTTGTGTCTAGTATCATCATTTTGGACACATCATATGCCACTTAAGATCTTGGAAACTGGGTAAGAAGCTTGAGTTGAATCAGTAATATATTAAAGATCTATAACATAATATTAAAAAAAAAGGGATGACGTCGATAGAACACAAAGTTTGATCACCGGATTTTGAGTGTTAAGTTATATCAAGATTTAGACAAAAAAAAAAAAAAAAAAAAAGCAGATGATGATTCTTTAATGGAGGAACCATATGACTGAGTCATATTAGGAGACAAGACCAAGTGAGTTGTGATAAAACTAGCCTTAAGCACTTAGTGAAGTGCCGGTAGATGTATAAGGGAATATCCTAGATCGGATACTCGGAACCTTTTTAGAAGACCAGAAAGAAAGAAATTGGAATAAATTTTCTCAGGAAGGTCATCAAAAGATCTAGAGGTGAGTTAGTAAGGCAACCTTGTTAGACCTTGCAAGCGGAATTGAAAGTGATTGACGGACTATTATTCCTCACCCTATTGAGGAGAACAACCCCATTGGTCATCATATTTAGTTAGAAGGAATACCTACTAGACACGAGTTAGCTTCTCAGAATAGAGGATCGGACAGTTGGGCCGAATGATACCGGTGAGATATTCGATAACCAATCTAGAACGTGGTAGCAAGCGCTTATGATGTATGTACATGAAAAGATTTTCGGAGAAATGGGTTTTATGAAAAGCCAACGAGGCTACTTGAGATATTGTGGATAGTATGAGACGTCGTAACCTTCAGAGATCTATACAAAGATAGTGGTAACCTTGAAAACAACTAGTTAGGGCTTGATCCTGCATATGTGTGCTATTGTTTGACTACTTGTTTATTTCATGCTTGAGTGTTTAGTCCTGTGTGTTATATTGATGACCTTTGGTGTGTGAGTATTTAGATGTGGAAACAACAAGGCTTTAGTGTAGTGATTAGATACACCCGATTGGTGCCTTAAAGGCCAATCATGATTACTAACCCCAAGTTTTGGGACGAAACTTATTTTTAGGGGGTACTGATGTAATACCCGGAAATTTAAATTCCGTTTCGTTCTTAGTAGAACCGAGTTTACGACAACCTTAAATCTCCTCACATGATACTTATCATCATAAATTAAAACATTTCATTATTTTTATGTGAAATTTATATACACATAAATATTTTTACCCTCCTAGATTTTCTCTTGCAAAACTAGTTTTTTTTTTGGCCCATTTGACAAGTATATGACAAGATCATGGCAAGGGTCATGACAAGCCCATGATATCCTTGTGACAAGGCCAACCAAGCCTTCCTTACCTCTCATATGCTGCAGCCCATGTACTTACCTCTAACCAGCCCAATCATGGATCACACTAGCTGGGCCGGATGAGAATAACCTACCAACTTACCAGCCCACCTTCCTTCCTCTCCCATGGCTCACATAGCCGACTGCTACTCTTCTTTCACACCGTAACAAATGAGATCGTAACTGCATTGAAGAATGGCAGATTGTGATCCCGAAATCTTCGCACCTTCCTATCTCGGGGTGACTAACGCGAGACCCCCTTGCAATCTACCCAGTAAGCAGCATCTTCATCTTCATCGCAGCAGCGCCGGCAACACCTCCGAGCCTCCCCACCTCTGCAACAACGTCGAGCCCTCCAACCTCCACAATCGCAGCAGTGACGGCAACGCCTCCAAGCCTCCCCAGATCTGCACACAACGACGTAGCCCTTCTCCTCCCCTCTCGCTCGCACGTCACCAGGCTGGACAAACGCTGGTGCAGACACACAATAGGCGCCACAACAGGCGCCAGGACTGCCCCTCCTCTCCTCGTCGGCCCTAAGTTCCACAACAGTGAGCCACGCCACCACCTTGCCTCTTTGTCACTCAAACCATGCATACTCTTGTTTGAGTTCCTCGTCAATGTTGTTGTTGTCGCAAGGGAGAGCTTGGGGAGCCTTCGTCCTTATTACACGCAGAGGTGAGTTGTCTCTTCCTCCCCTCTTTAGTCGATCAATATGTACGTAACTAGTACCTCTCCATGCTTTGTGTAGTCACGCTATCTAGACTCGTCAGTTTCTCGTTACAAACGCAACAACCAGAGTAGGATATGGGCTAGCCTTCTACACCTGTACAAGGACGAAACAAGCATCTCGTAGCCGACAACAGAACTCGATCCTTCAAACAGCTAAGTCCTGAGTTACAAAGATTGTCAACCATCCAAGTTTAGGACCAAAGTTGGGTAGGTTAGACTCCTCTTTTGTGTCTGATTTTCGGATATGTTGTAGTTATTATTGCATAGTAGATCATACTAAAATTTGAGGGGGATCCGAGCTACGGTTTGAGAGTTATGGTGTCCCATAGTTGGTTCCTCACGCAGTTTTTATAAATGTGCTGAATGTTGAGAAAAACAACATGTGATGCTGTTTTGTGAGATAGTCTTGATTAGGATTTTGATCTCTTTTGGACTTGAATTTTGGATATGATATATTTGGCATATTGTGGTAGAATATATTAAAATTTGGGATGAATCCAACATGTGGTTTAGGAGTTATGATTTTTCGAAGTTGGGACCTTAAACAGTTTTTTTGGTTGTTGCTGAAATTGCTGAGTGCTGAAATTATTTTGGTGTTGTGCAGTCATGTTTGAGCTTAAGTTTGAATACCTTAGAAACATAATTCACCGTTCGGTTTTTAGTATGTTATATAGTGTCATGCATAGTGTGGTGTATCAAAAGTTGGGGTTAATCCAACGGTTGGATTTAGATCTATGAAGGTCCAAAGTGGACTGGCTGAGCAGTTAAGAGATACTCAGATTTTGGCTAAGTCTAAATTTCTGGTTTTGGAACCGACTTTGAGAATTTGTGTAGAAGTGATTATTATGTATTTTTGGGAAATTCTGGATACTATGGATAGAGTGCATAGCATAAAAGACTTAGAGATTTTTGTTAGACTTTTTATATTTTTATTCGGTTCTCATATCTTAAGCCAAAGTCGGACCATAGCGACTTTTTATGAAAGTCAAGAATGTAGTTAACTCTTCTAAATCTTTAGCAAACTTTCCTTTGGGAGTTTGAGTGTGGTTTTGAGTTCCAAAGAATAGTTGGAACTTTGTTATGGAATTTTATAAAGTTTCGGGACCAGGGGTAAAATAGTCATTTATCCGTATAAGGGTATTTTGGTAATTTATCTGATGATAGAGTTCAATATCTTAGAAGTTGGAGACTTCTAATAAAGTGGGATACATTATTGATCCACTTGCCTTTTATAACAGGCGGTTGAGTTCCTGCGGTTGCGGACCGAGGCGAGATAACAGGATTATGATTTGATTCAGGTAAGTCATTTGGGCTTACTTAGCTGACTTCTAGATATGAGTGTGGATAATGGTAGTGATGTGTGAATGAGATGTTTATAGTTATATTTTTTTTAGTAATAATTATCTACCGACCTATACTTTGGCCTAAGAGTAATGGGCGGTGGCATTCTACTCAGTTAGCTTGAGGGCGCTGGAGTTTCTTTAGGGACTAGTCCACACTCGGTTTGTAGTGATGCTACCGGCGGAGGGAAGCTAGACCTACACCCAGTTGGATAAGGAACGGAGGCGAGAACTTTAAGATTCTCGTGCCACAACTGTAAAATGGAATAAGGTGAATCACTTAACTACTAGATAATAACCGGTTTGTGTGCCAGCATGATGATTGTTTATGTTACCTTGTTTGTGTTTGTGCTATCCTTATTCTGCTTATATTTGGATTGTTAGCTAATGGTTTATCTGTGTTGTAGATCTGTAGAGATAGACAGTTGCAGATAGATCCGGAACGGATGGTTAGCCGGGTCCACGTATTCATTAGATGGGGACGGGGGAGTCTTCCATACGACCTGCATGTTATGCATTTATATATATGTTTGTAAGGCTGCCACATGTATACATTTATACCATAAAAATATTATGTTTTAAAATTGTTTTAAATACATTTGTGCCTTGTTGTAAGATCCTAGTAAAGTTGTTGTTAAACCAAGGTCGGGACCCATTGTGAGGTCCTAACCAGTAGCTCCCCGAGTTCCATGAACTTGGGGTGTTACACTAATGCACATAAGATGTGCATACTAATCCTCACGTTGACACCCTTCAAAATCTACTTAGATGTGTCAAAGGGTGAGAAACTCATTATGTTATCTCCGTTAAGGACATAACATAACTACCATTTCTACTAATCTTCGGCATATATTTATTTATACTACATATCTTTATAATCAACCTAACAAGTCCAACTAAAGTAAAACCTAAAGTCCATTCTAAGCATACTAAGATCCGCGGTAGTAGTGGTGGTCAGCCGTACTTTTCTATCCCCAACTAGTCTATGCATGCATTTGAAAACCAAAAGTTCTTTTTAAAACTCAAATCCCTTTTCGGGTTCTGCTTAAGTACTTATTCGGTCTTTCAGAAGATTTCAAGTGCCATTGTTGCCAACCTAGAGCTCTGATACCATGTTGTAACACCCCGAATTCTCAGAACTCGGAGCGCTACTGGTTAGGACCTCACAATGGGTCCCGACCTCAGTTTGACAACGATATTACTAGGATCTTGCAACAAGACACAAATAAGAAAAACCGAAGTTCATAAAAATGTATTTGTAAAAGGATGAATGCAACAAAGTCTAACAGCCTATCGTACTTAAACAACAGAAAAGACTAAATGTCTGAATAAAAGGAAAAGACAACAAGGCAACAACCCAAACCCCCACTCTAAAGAGTACGGAGACCCGGCTGACCACTACTTCCGGATCGCTCAGCTGCTGTTCTAACCTGCGGTAAATCTAAAAACACAACAAAACAACCATTAGCTAGTTATCTAAACATTAGGAGAATAATAATAGCACACACACATAAATAATAAACACTCATCATGCTTTCAAACAATCCATTTATTATCTTCCTTAAAGTCATTCACTCTAATGATACTTATTTTGTGACACGAGGGATTCCCAAACCTCGCCTCCGCCCCCGTGTACCCATCAGGAGTGGATCCGATGCATCTCACCGTGTACCTGTATGGTCTGGGTATAGAGAACCTCCCAGTCTCCTGGCAGAGCTGGGCAGTGATGTCACGGCCCGTTATACATGCACTTTGGCCTTACACAAAAGAACCACGGTCGTCCTAACAAGTTGTTATTTTTATAATAATACACATTGCACACACACATCCATTATCACCCAACTAATATCCAGAAACCAACTAAGTCGCAAGGACTTACCTTGATCAAAATCGTTTTCTCAAATCTCAACTCTGTCCGAACCCGTGGTAACTCAAACGCCTGTCAAATAAGGCATGTGGATCAAAATCACATCCAGATGTCCAACCTCATGCGAAGGAATTACAGAAAAAGCTCTCTTACGGTAAAAGACCATTTTACCCTTAGTGCCGAAAATTCTCAAAGTCTATCATTTAGTTCTAATATTTTCTTTTAGAACCTATGTCCATAATCTAGTTCTCAATGAAAAGTTTGGTAAGAATTTAGTAAGGTTTTGTAAGAGTTATCCAACATTCTTAATTTATACCATAGTCGTTAAAGCCTGATTTTGGGCTCATAAACGCCGCTTGGATAAGGTTATAAAAATTCCAAAATAAAATCTTAGATCCTCTATGATATGCATACTAAATATAGGGGTAAATATCTCTCACAAAATACTTACTCATAACTCTCCCAATAATTCTCCAAAGTTGTATAAAAGTTGAAATTTCCCATACTTGGTTTATTTTCCCCTGCTGTAAAACAGCTCATCTGCCCTACTTTGAGTCCTTATAAGTTCTAATCCGACCGTTAACTTTCTCCCAAATTTTAATACATTAAACTTCATATTTCTATCTACAATATATCAAAAACTCAACGGTGGATGTTTGATCTAAGCTATCCAAATACAGGTTCAAATTTAGTAGTTTCAGCTCACAAAAACTGAAAATTTCCGGGTTGGTTTTGGATCCTAAATTCAAGTCCCATGTCAACACTCTTTCTCCACTACTCTACCTTGCAGATCCTATTTCGACTCTCAAATAATAAACACGATACAAACATACAATATTAGCATACTTTAATCCTTCACCATGCTACCAAAAGGAACAACTTACTCTACTCCAAAACAATTCACAACTCAGCCCCTCTCACAATCCTATATAAGATACACTTATGCTGATGCAACTCTTACAGCAGTGCAATAAGCAGGAGAAGCAGTGTAGAGGACTCACCAATCCGTCTGTTTCGATCAAGGTCAGTAACAACCCTCCTGACGAGGCGAAAGAGCAGCAAGCGTGAGGAGTGCAGCAACGCAGTGGCTGGTATCGCTACTTCTGTCTCGATCGTACTGGAGGGTGCAGCTGTCTGGAGTGCAGCAACACAGGGCTCGAAGAAGACATTCCGGCGCTGGCCCCTGTTGACTAGCTGGTTCCCTTCTCACTGTGGCGGATGGCTGCAATTCGGTGATCCTAGGGACGCCAGTACGCGACTGGGTGGAGGCTACCTCTTCCGGTTCGCTGGCACCACCACTGCTTGCAGAGGACGGCGATAGAGGTGGGTTTGGCGAGGACCGAACGATGGGGAGAGGGAGGTTACGAGAGAAGACGAAGCCGTAGCAGGTCCGTAACCCTCTGGCTGCAGCGTCGGCGTGACCCTCCTGGCTTCAGCGTCGGCGTGACCCTCCTGGCTTCCGGCGGGGACGTGGTGGCGTCCATGGTGGTTCCTCCGAGGCGATGGTGCGGGTTGCACGGAAGCGTGAAGTTATGGTGGCGGTAACTAGGTATTAGATGTAGCGTTGATTAGGACTAAGGAAGGCAGATTAGGTTAGATTAAGCTAATTAGGGTTTAGGGGAGATTATGGGCTGGGTTGAAAATTTATAAATAATGGGCTTACACGGTTGGGCCTGCTCATCTTAAAAGCGATTGAATGAGTCGTTAAATTGTACAGAATTATTTCCGGTTATATAATTTCTATCATTTTATGTGAATCAAGGTCACATAAAATGATAGAAATTAAATATCGTTTTATTTTATTTAAGAGAATAAAAGTTGGCGGACTGGAATCCGGTTGGATCCGGATTTAAACGGATTTTAAAAATTTTCGGTTATTACATTGTATATATCCTTCGATTACTTCATTCCACCACAAAATCAACAACCTAAACAAACAAAAACGATATTTCAAAACTCAAATCATTCAAATAACCCACAATTTCAATAATTAACAAATTAACAAAAATCCAAGAAATTAGGTTAAAACGAAAAAATACTCAAATCCGTAAATTAGCAAAACTTAGTAGAGTCAAGGGAACGAAGGTGGCTAGAAAAGGAACACCAAGATCGCCCGCGAACTAAACCAGCCGGAAGTGGTTGTTGAAGTATGGGTCAATTAAACTGGGTCAAATAGTGGGTTTATCCTTTACTTGTCGATTTATCTTTTGTTATTAGTTTGTTATTTTATCTCTTTATGTTTGTCTATATAAACAATACTTGATCAAGGAAATAAACAAGCTTTCGATACACAAATCTCTTCATTGCATCAGAGGACTTTCCTTAACCTACGCTTCCGCACAAAACAAAACCCTATTTGCGCCGCTATCACCGTCGTCGGTGATGGCGGCAACGGTATCATAGAAGATTTTGACCGCGGTATCAGAGAATACTTTGTCCGTGGTATCATAAAATACTTTATCCTCTATTGTTCATCCTAAACAAAAAAACCTACCTCAGGATGTTAATCGAGTTGCGTCCTAAGACCCGAAACTTACCCTAGGACGTTAATCTACCTTCATTCTAGGGCCCAAAACTTACTCTACGACGCTAATCAACTTGCGTCTTAGTGCTCAGAACTTACCCTAGGATGCTAATCAACATGCGTCCTAGGGCCCAGAAACCTACCGACGTCATATCAAAGCCAACAAAACAAAGACCGGTGAAGGAAGGTACTTCAAGTCCTTCTTCAAGTTTCTATTGTTCAAGCTTGGAGTTGTTGAATCACACCTCCACCTTGAGGGAGGGTGTTGAAGTATGAGCCTAGTAAACTAGACCATATATTGGGTTTATTCTTTATTTGTTAGTTTATCTTTTATATTTTATCTTTTATTATTACTTTGTTATTATATCTCTTTAGGTTCGTCTATATAAACAATATTTGATCAAGGATATAAACAAGTTTTCGATTCACAAATCTCTTCAGTGGCCGAAGGAGAGCAGGTCGGTTCCGGAGAGATCTGTAGAGGCTCGGACAATAGAGGGTTGAAGCTGCTGGGATAGCAACAGAAGTTGGAGAACCTTGGCTTCTCCGCTCGGGTTCAGGTCGGGGAAACAACCCCGTTGGTGACCATAAGAACACGGGACGGAGGAGAGGCAAAGGTGAGACGGCGACGCGAGGATATGCTGACAGAAGAGGTGCGCGAGGCTAGGCATCAGAAGTGGCTCCTTGGAGACGATAGCTCCGGCGCATTGGGAGGGAAACGGCACGCTTCCCTGGTCTCCGGCTGGCAACGACAACAGTTGAGGAAGAAAAGGCTAGTTACTCTCCTGTTTGTTTGAGTGTGAAGGACAAAAGAAAGAGAAGTGTAACACCCCAAGTTCAGGAAACTTGAAGCGTTACGGGCTAGGACCTCACAATGGGTCCCGACCCTCAGAGTAGCAACAGCACAACGGATCTTACAACAAGGCGCAGACAAATGAAAACCAAAATTCAGTATAAAACGAAAGGTTTAAACAAAGGGACGTGTAAAATACTCGCAGTCGAGTTTAAAACAAAAGGGAAAGCAACAACATAAACATAAACCCAATCCCGTCCTATAATGTACGAGAACCCCAGTTGACCACACCGTCCGGATCACTCAGTAGTACTTATATCCTGCAAGGCATGTACAACATCGGTCTAAACCGTTAGCTAACATTCTAGATATTCAAAAAGAATGTAAAGACACAAACACACATAAGGTAAACATAAACATATAGCATGCTCGCACTCAACCGGTTATTATCTTTTATTTAATTATCCATTACTAATTCAACTTCTTTTGCCACACGAGCCTTTTGAAACTCGCCTCCGCTTCCGTCTAACAACAGGAATAAATCAATAATATCCGCTACCTGCAGGTCTGGGTCGCAAGAGCACCTCCCAGTTTCCCCAATTGTGAACTGGACAAGTGGTCACCGCCCGGTTATAATACACTTGGGCCAATCAAGGTTATAAAGGTCAATCCTAGTTCCGGTTATCCGTTATAAACGATAAACAACACAAACAAGCCAAAACGCTCAAACCAATATACGAAATAAAGCTAAGTAAGTCCAAGGGACTTACCTCACTGGAAGGTAAACTCGGAAAGTCGCTACTGCTCAACTTCCCATAGGAAAGGATAGATGCCTGCTCAAACAAGGCATTGGGAATCAGGAACTGAACGAATGCTAGAAGCCTACCTGCTTCTAGTCTCAATGATCTCTACTAGATCTACTACAACATGCTAGAAGTTCCCTACTTCTAGTCTCAATGATCGCTAAAGATCTCAACATACTAGGAGAAGGATTCCTAGTCTCTAGGTTCGCAAGGAACATCATCAGCAACATAGTTTAAAGGTGTAAACCAATCAAAGGAATCAACAAGCCACTAACTAGCATTCACACTAATCATCTAGGTCCAGCCTAGCTGATCTAACATGAGGAAAGGGCAAAGGAAGGAAGGAAGGAAGCAACTCACCAAAGACGGGAGTTACTGTAGAGGAACCGCGGGGGCGACCAGACAGAAGCGCAGGGGTGGAAACCAGGTGCAGCCGCATGGGCGAGAAACCAAACCGCGGGGGGCAGTTTCTGGGTTGATCCGCGGGGGCGGAAGCTTGCAGCCGCGGGGGCGGTTTCGGTGACAAAAACTGTGTCGGCCTCCTTTCGACAGCAACTCATAACAAGGGAACCAAGGTTTGATTCCTTGATCCGAACATGTCAAGACTCAACCAAAAGAGCATGAGAACAACAATACATCAACCACGGAACGACCAACAAGAACCAAGACTCGATCTTGATCCTTGGAGATCAAGAAAAGAAGAACGAAAGAAGAAAACGAAACAGAAGGGAAGACATGCAACACTCATGAACGTGAGGAAGAATCAGAGAAGAAGGAACTTACACGTTCAGCAATATCACGGGGAAGGAAGGTTGCAGCTCTTGAGATCGAAAGACGACCTAGGCAAGAAATGGGAAAAAGAAAAGAAGACGGCAATATAAACGGGACGGATGGGAAAGAACGACGGAAGGTCAGCTTAGGGTTTAGAAGGTATAAGGAAGACGGGACAAAAGCTCATGGATGGAATAAAATAGGAAAAGACGAAGATAAAACAACCCGTAAACGGGTTGGGCCGTGCTGCGACCGCGCCAGAAACTGGGCTTTACAAGAAGCAAATTGGATGAGGTATCGGGAGAGAGAATGAGAAAAGAGAGAGGAGAGAGGGAGGTTGATCGTCATCTCTTCTTTATTTCTTTTTCTTTTTTTTGAAAAAATATATTCGTTAAGCGATACAAACTCGTATATTGATATACGGATTCGTAAGACATCCGATAGTTTAACGACAATAAATACGGAAAGTATAAAAGTATACTCATAAAACTATTGAATTAAATAATAAAGTACGGGGAAAAAAATTAAAACGCTCCTTCAAAATTAGTGGTGTTTCATTCTCCCCTAAAGGAATTTCGTCCTCGAAACTAAGACTCAAAAAGCGAGGGGTAACGCTCCCATATCTCCGTTTCAGTCTCTCAAGTATATGCTTAAGTACCATGGCGATACCATAAAACCTTCACCAGTGGGATCACTTTGTTTCTCAACTTCTTTGTTTCATACTCAAGTATTTGCATCGGGTGCTCTTCATAAGTGTGTTCCTCCTTAAATTCGATATCTTCATGTCTGAGTACATGCTTTGGATCTGAAACATATGTTCTCAACTAGGATACATGAAAGACATATGTACCTGGTTAATGGATGGTGACAATGTCACTCGATATGCTAAGGAGTCAATCATCTCGATAATCTCAAAGGGCCCAACATAACACGGGCTCAACTTCCCTCTTTTTCCAAATCTGAACACGCCTTTAGTTGGTGAAATATGCACAAACACATGCTCTCCCACACTAAATTGAACGGGTCGACGATGTGCATCTACATATGACTTTTGGCGACTCTTCGTAGTCAATACGCATTTTTGAATCAACACAATCTCATCCTGAGTGTGTTGTAGGATGTCAGGTCCTACAAAACACTTTTTTGATTGGTCATCCCAACACAAAGGTGATATGCACTTCCTCTCATACAAAGCTTCATACGGTGTCATCTGAATCTATGCATGTCAACTATTGTTGTAGGTAAACTCTACCAAGGGAAAACGTGTTTCCCACGCTCCTCGCCAATCCAAAGTGCAAGCGCGTAACATGTCGGCGTCTGAGAGAGTTATAGAGGCTCGGACAATAGAGGGTTAGAGTTGTTGGGATGACAACAAAGGATGGAGCACCTTGGCTTCTCTGGTCGGGTTCAGGTCGGACAACAAAGGGTTGTGGAGGCTCGGACACCAGAGGGTTAAAGTTGTTAGGATGGCAACAGAGGTTGGAGCACCTTGGCTTCTCCGGTTGGATTCAGGTCAGGGCAACAACCCAACTAGTGGCCGGAAGAACAGAGGAAGGAGAAGAGGCAGAGGTGAGGTGGTGACGAGAGGATAGGCTGACAAATGAGGCACGTGAGGCTAGGCAATAAAAGAGGCTCCTTGACGTAGACAACTCCGGCACATCAGGAGGGTAGTGGCACGCTTCCCTGGCCTCCGGTCGGCGGCGACAACATTTGAGGAAGAGGGACTGCTCTCCTGGTTTGTTTGAGCGTGAAGGAGAAAAGAAAGAGATGTTGAAACTAAGTTTTAGAATAAACATGTATTTAACACATGGTGCGCCGGGTACTTTCCGGGCATAATGAAGAGCTTTGGCTTCGTCTACGTGAGCTCTTACTCGTGGTATATTTATAAGTTAAATTTGAGTTCCGTTTGAATGAGAAATAGAGCCTCGAAGTTAGTTGCTTGCAAGACAAAAACTTGAAAAAGAGTAAAAAAAAAATGTGTCTATCCTACATCGACTAGAATGGGAGGTTTCATACGGGATATCTATTAGAGAAACGCACTAAAGGTTGTGGTCATGGGTCATTACCCATTTTCAATTGAGGAACACCATAAGCAAACAAGCAGGCGTGTGTGTGCGCCGTGTCGTGTTGCGTTGTGTTGGGTTGGGATGGGTTGAGACGAGATGAGCGGACCAAGATGCAACATGGGCTGGCCACCTATGTTACATTTTGGGTCAGCCCAACTCTACAATCCAATAGTGCAGATGGATAAGGCTGACCTTGGCCTAGGCCCAACTCTACAGTCCAAGGGATCAGTGGATAAGGTTGTTATTAATCGTGATTTTTAAATGTACCGGCGAAAATCTCTATTAGTGACCGTAACTACGCACTTCGCGTGCATAGTTGATAAGGTCCCCAAAAAAAATAAAAATATCAACTTTGCTTTTGGGGGAGTAGTTGGAGTTACCTTAAAAAAAAATTTTAAATTTTTTTTGGAACTCCAACTACGCTCCCCAAAAGCGTAGTTGGTGATCCTAACAACTACGCACGCGAAGAGCGTAGTTAGGGTGACAATTATAGATTTTCGCCGGTACGTCTATCAACCCTCTTATTAAATGTATATTCTATAAAATTAAATAATAAAAAAACATGATATTATAATGTAGTCTTGCAACGTCATAAAGCTCGTGAGAGACTGTAAGTTCAAGTGATAGAAGTGTCGTCTTTATCTCCTAATCTAGTAAGTGTCGTTGATTCATCGAGAGATATAGGAATAATATGCGTAGTTACAGGAGAATTTGGTGAAATTAAAAACGAGTATCGAAAGTCCGGAATGGAAGCCAATAAGTGAAGCCGAGAATGATGGGTCGGGTCGGGTCCGACGACGAATAGGGCGATTGCTATAAGCACCAAATTTATCTGCAACATTTCATCAGTAGATTGAATTAGAGAATTTCTCCCTTTTGTACATCATTTTTACTTTGTGAAATTACCTGTGCTACGAGGACAATAATGGAGAGCAAGCGACATATATGGAGATGAAAAATGATGAAGCTCTTCAACTTTGCATGCTCTTCATCTATCAATGCCATGATTTCCTGCAAAGTATAAAACTGGAATCACAAAATGCATACTTTATAAAATTACAATAACAATAACAAATTTCGGATAATATCCTTGTACTTTTGAATTTTTCGAATTATGATCAAGGGTTTTTAAATTTTCGGAAAATGTCCTTGAGTTTTAGACTTTTTTTTTTATATTCTTCTATCATTTAGAAATTAACATTTATTAACATTTTAAGAAAATTAAAAAGATAAATCATTCATTCACGAGATTATCTATACCTTTTAAATGATTATTAACAAAAAGCAGAAATTAATAATTATCTGTTTTCCCTCAAAATGCTAATTTAGAAATGGTACAAAGGTATAATTAAAAAAAACTAAAATAAAGGACACCATCCAAAAACTGAAAACTCTTAAACATAACTCGAAAAAGTCAAAAGTACATTAATGATATCTAAAATTCTCTATATTTAAATTAGATTTTACTTTCATTCAATGTAACTCTAACTTCTCTCAAATAATACAAATTTAAATAAAACTACATCTTGCTTTCTTTTGATTATATCTTCTAAATTAGATTTTGCTTTATTTGGGATCTCATTTTTAAAATAAATTCACATCATTTGTAAATATGATCTTTTATTTAATTGGCTAGAAAATCACATTTGTTTTTAGAGTAAAATAAACAAACTCATCTCTTATTTGTCTCTCTTTTCTCTTAACAACCTCTTATAAATATTTTTTCAATTAATCATCGTATGTTATTTTTGTCAACAAACTACCATCATATTATCTTTTTTGTTAAATATTCCGTCCATGAGACCCACTAAGTAATTACGTGAGTTTAATTAAACTATTTTATTGATTAAAATTGACTTTTAATTAGCCTTATGCACTGAATTTCATGTTGGAACCAATATTTTAAATAAGCAGTGTGTCGGATTTTTTCGAACAAATTTACGGTGCGCTCCGACCATCTTCAGCACTGGAAAACGGAAGCATTGGCTTCGTCTCCGTGAACAATAAATTGTGGTATACTTATTTGCTAAAATTGGATTCCGAGTTATGATGTCTAGAAGTTACGTGTACGGAACACAAAACTTGGGAAAATGAACAAAATTGTGGATGTCCCACATTGACTAAAAGGAGTAGATTCCTTATAGCGCTTAAAGGTCGTGGTTTTTGGGTCACTACCCATTTTCAATGGGAGCGGACGTAGCTAACCGACAACGCGAGCGCGTCGAGCCGAGCTACATGCTCAGGCTTAGACTCAAACTTAGGCTATTTGGGTCATGCCGAGAACGGATTGGTAGAAAATTCATATTTAATGGACTATCCAAAGAGATCGCCTATGGAAGAAAAAAAAATGAGAGTCTCATCTTCTCATTCGAACACACAATTAAAACAAAAGATAAAAACGTCTTCTCCCCTCTTTTTCTCTTCAAAATTCGAGAGTGCAACGCAAACACGGTTTGTTAAATTTCCAAAGTCATTACAGGACTTGTTTTTGGTGCAGTTTTATCTTGGATTTCGGAACACTATTCAAACCGATATAACTTGGGACAATTTCATATATAAGGACATAGATCTTTTTTCTTGACTTTGCACATTTAACGGTATTGTAATCTTACGAATTTTATCTTTATTTTTGGTGTGATTACAATTTTTGGAAAAATTCTTGAAAAAACTTTGCTACACATTACACTCAACCCACATTCTCCATGTCTACATTCTCTTCCATTCTTTCGTCTTATATTAGTTTTTCTTCCATTCTTTCATCTTATATATTTGTTTTCGGTTTATTCAAGAAACATTGGTGGCATTCTCTTCCATTCACTTTGTATTTGTTTGTAGTTTATTCATTCAAGAAACAATTGATCGAGACTAGGACGAGGACGAGGAAAAGAATATAAGAAGAATGAACGCAAAAATCCAAAATCACATGCGAATTCCGTCTAAACTTCGATTCATTTGCACTAGTATAAAATTCGGAACACCATTTTCACCAGTCTTATAGCTTATGAGTTTTGATTCTTACCTGCTCTTCAATTTCCAAATTAAGTTTGCTTCAAACCCTCAAATGAGAGTACTCGTCTTCTCTTCTTTGCTAAGTGAGATAATCGACGTAACTACGTTCACGATGAAATTGATCGTGAGGACCTTCTCGTTTGGTATGATGGTGTATAATGCAAGTGAGGCTAATACCACTATTGATTTGTGTTAGGTAGTTAGCGGTTTTTGAAAATGTTTGGCATGACTGACAAAATAAATTTGGTTGTGGATTAAAATGAATATATGGTATAACTAACATAATGAAAAGTAACAACTAAAAATGAAAGTCATAACACAAATTTATTGTAAATTATATTAATAATAGATAAAGTTCAGCGTTAAAATATCTTTTGATCAATCGCGCGACCCATGTTAATTTTCCACTTTCACTTTTAATTGTAACGCACGAAAAAAAACAATCGTACACATTTGGGTTAAGTTGTATTTTGATAGTTTAAAAATTTTGTATTTAAAAATGTAAATCATGTATTTTGAAATTTGAGGCCTATTGAATTTGACCAAGATTTAAACCCTAAAAATCAATTTAAAGATTCGGTGAAATTTAATAATTATATATTTTAATCATGGTAAAAGCAATGATACGACTTCTATTTTTAGTGTGTTGCGAATTTTATCTCCGATTAATTGAACTCACATAATTACTAAGTGGGTTTCATAGACGGACTATTTAACATAACAGCGATATGGTTAACAGAAATAACATAAGAGGTAGTTAAGTTAAAAAAAAAAAAGATGTATATAAAAAGTGGACAAGTGAAAATAGAAGTGTATATAGGTGATTTTGCGTAATATATTTTTATTTTAAACATGAAAAGAATATAGGCTTTTAAATTAATTTAATAATGTAATAGTTATACCTTTTTTAGGCAAGAAAGTAATAGTTATATTGTATAAAGGATGACTAAGTTTTTAGAGAGAAGATTTGCCTAATAAGAATTTTTAGTTTAGAAAAATAAACTAGACCCCTCATCTAATTTTAACTAATTTATTAGTTAATGTTAATTAACCTAATTAATACTAAAAACATCATGACCGTTTTTGTAGCTCTTCTTTTACTCAATCTGAAGATTGTTCGTTGTCATATCTGGATACAAGTTGTGGTCATAAATCTATGTCACCCCCTTCGATGTTCTTCTAGCTAGAGATCCGTTGCTAGTGTTTGGAGAAGGAGAGTACGGACTTACGGATATGTTGTACGATTTTGCGGTTAAGCCTATATTTGACGGATTTAAAAGAGATAGAGAGATGCCGGTGGATTTAAATCGGAGGTGATGAATAGGGCGGTTCATGTGGCGGCAAGAGGCGGAAACTCGCCATCGACGACAGTGCAAGCGAGATTTCCTCGTCATCTCCGGCGTCCTCCATCGATAGTGCAAGCGAGATTTCCTTGTATTCATTGCACGCCTCTACAACATGGACAATCGAAGAAGAGGAATTGTCGTAGTTTTTCATATCCTAGGGTATTAACAAACGTATCCATTGTTTTGATAAAATTACTGAATATGCCCATATTATTAATTGTAGAAAACAACCCAACTTTATGAGAGGGGTTGTGTAAATCCTTGCAGCCCATTGTGTAAATCGAGAGGGCTTGTGCAAATCAAATGAGGGGTTGTGTAATCGATAGTGCTTATGTAAACCGAAAGATGACTTGGTAATTACAAAATTTGTGTGAATTACAAATTTAGTAAATCGAAATTGGGTAACTCGAATTTAGGTAAATTATGCGTATCGAATTTGGATTTTACGTTTGGGTAACAGTAATTTGGTAATTAATAATTAAGTATAACTTTTTAAAAGAAATTAAAATATCTAAATTCAATTAGTACATATAGTATATAAATTTAAAATAAGATTATGATTGAAAATATTTAATAGGATATAAATTTAAAATATCTAATTAAAAAACTAACCACCAACTTTTCATATGTTTCTTTTTAATCGCTTAATTGAAAAAATATTCAGAACTTTTGTTTTCGTTTTTTTCTAGAGTATTGGTGAGCGCCAATACTTTTTGACAATACAAATGTAAATTTAGTTATTAACAATTGTAAAATGAGTTGGCAAGAAGTATAAATTGTATTGTCTAACAAATAATTATTCTTGATAAAAGTTGATTAATTTTTTTAATAAATGGTAGAAAACCAAAATTTAAAAAGTTAGTAAATAGTTTTTTTAATTCCATAATTCAAATAGGTTATTATGATTTCAGTTTATTAGCTAATACAAAATGAATAATTATGTTAATTTTAGCAATAATAAAAGAAAAGGAGAAGGGTAATTGAAATGACTTACCGATATCAAATCCATGTTGAAGAATATTGCGACAATAACAGCTCCTTGAAGCAAGACGAGGGAGAGTATGGAAGCTATATACTTTTCATTTTGGTTAAGTAGTCAACAATATATTATTTATTTCATATATTGTATATAAAAATAATTGATTAAAAAAAAAAAAGTGAAATGGGAAAGGATACTATACATAATACAGAATGTTTGGTTCGATTCATTGCAGTGTAACCACACAATGTGCTTAGGCAAGCAACCATTCCAACTCCTAAGCATGCCACTATGAACCTGCAACACACACCTAACTATCAATCAATATTCATTTTTTAAATCATATTTTATTTTCCTAATTAACTTTTATTGTCTATTTATAATTTTTACGCAAATTAAGATAATTACAATACAAACTAAAAAAAAGAGGGGGGGGGGGGGGATTACTATTTTTCACAAATAAAGATAAATTATAAAATAAACAAAAGGAGATATAATCATAGAATTTAATTTTCAAGAAAAGCCTATATATATTATTATTTCTATAAAATTTTGATATTAAACTAGTTAAAATTTGTGTAAATTTTATTTAAAGTTAAAAGTATAATATTTTTATTTTTATTTTTATTTTTTGAAAATAAAATAAATAATATTTTTAATAAATTAACAAAAATAAAATAATTGATGAATTTTGTATTTTCTACCCAACACTCTAATACTTTATATTATTTTAATTTTTTTTCCTTGAATACGTGGCATTTTCGAATTGTACTTAAAAACATCAAATCTTAAGATGGGGCCCAATACTAGATTGATTCCATTTTATTCGAGAATAAAGACAAACAAAGAAGCCAACATGTTAGGAACCTCAACTAACGGTCCGGTCCAACAATAATTATACAATTTAGTGACTTGGTAGCTACCACTAAATTCACTAATCAAATTTTATTCTCCTATTACTCAATATTGTCTTCAATAACTTGTTAATAATCAAAAAAGATTTAAAAAAGGTAAAGTTTATATATATATATATATATATATATATATATATATATATATCTCCTAGTCCTGCATCTAAATATATTTTATATGAATATATATATATATCATGTGCGTGCATACAGAACAGTACAATATTGACTTGTAGTGTATAAAAATAAGCTTTTGATAATAACATGGTTTGGTTTTCAATTTGGCATTGATAACTTTGATAATTCAGTTGTATATATATAAATAAATCCAGAAAAGACAATTTAAATTATTGTATAAAAGTACTATAATATAGAACTATTTTTCTTAACTAACTCATTATAGATCACAATAGATTCGTTTTCTTCCATCACGTACTTATAAACAAGTCGAACATAAACATTTCAAAATTCAGTTTGAATGACAACCGTGAAGATGACTAGATCCCGTTCAGCAGTTTTAAGCAATTATTTTGGGTAGTACAGGAAGGGAGTGTTCGGCAAGCATAGAAAACTGGATTATTGGAGTGATTATTTTACACTAGATTATTTTGGTCTGGGTATTTTCAATTAACTAAACAAATCGAGTAGGGTGACATTTGTAAGCTCTAAGATCTGAATATGAATTTATTAAAGCTGAACTCGATTTCGATAATGGTTGCAAAACTTGCTAATCTACAAATTCATGGATGAACAATCTGAATGAAGAGGAAGAACAGCAGCAAGAACATTTATTCAGATTTCCTGAGAGAGAGAGAGAGGATTACCAGGGAGTAGGAAAATTAGATGAAGAAGAAAGGTGAGAAACGCCTTCATTCCATTTCTTGAGCAACCAGAGAGAGTAAATGATCATCCCAACACCAATCGTATTGACCATCATGTTGACTACTCGAACTGATCTCTGTAAGCAGCATCTTCTGCATCTTACTCTCGTGTTCATTCTCTCCCTCTCCAACCCTCCTTCATTCACTGCCAACCATATATATATATATATATATATATATATATATATATATATATAACAAGCTTTGAACCTGCTCTACTTCACCAATATCAATCAGGGTTTTTTTAATATTCAATTTTTATTTATATTTTTATGGATGAAGTTCATAATTTGTTCAGGTGTGTGACTGAGAACTGATCCTTCTGCCTAACGGTCAACTCTAGGACTTAGATCTGTAAATACAACCAACTGGTGGGATCTTACAAACTTAAGTCGTGTTTTTTGTGAACCACTTGTTGGGTTTTCATAATATCATTCAATCTGTATACGTGGCTATGTGTGACAAGAATAGTTAAGGTTTCACAATTATTGATATGAACGAAATGCAATCACCATAATTCTAGCCTACAATGCTCACTTGTTGGGTTCCTCATCAATGACGTCACCTGGGCTGTTAATGAGGATAAGTTTCGAAAATATATTCCTTTTGTCATTCCACTTTTATGGTACTATTTCAAAGATAATATAAAATCTCATTCGTAAACGAACCGCGATAGAATTCCCAAACGTACACCGGACGCAGAAGGGGTTCCGGATTCGTGATGATTTTTCTTTGTAAATTCTAACCCTAAAAATAAAAAACAAAAAAAATCCACTTTTTTGCACAGTTTCAGAACCCATCACCATTGCATTTGCGATGCCATGTACGTAATATCCCTGTATAAAAAATTTAACACTGAAACTTTGAGAATATAGATAAGAAATAGACAACATATATAACAGCAAACAGGCTGAAACAAAGAGTTTAAATCAGTAGCTAAAGAGTAACTCTGATGGAGCTCAGCTTGAATGCTGTAGGTACTCTACAATATCACATCATCCACAAACAAAGAGAATAAAGAAAGACAACAGAAGCCATCGCCAAATACAAGCAAAATTTGTGAAATAAATTACTCCACTTTTATCCTGTCCAGCTCGGTCATCGTGGTTTCAAGCTGCAACACCATAAAAAAAAAAAACACTTGCAATTAGAATCTGTCATTACTGAGCTGTTGAACAAAAGAAGGCAAGAGAATAGAGACCTTGGCAATTTGGCGGATGAAGTAATCGCCGTACCGCTTAGATGGTTTCACTTTAACAACATGAACCATGTCCTGCATTGAGAATAAATTTAATCAGCTTATAGATCGGCTTAATAGGGCAAGGTGAAAGGATGCATAGAATTCAGGCGTACATCAACAATGTAGAAATCAATATCAGCATTTGAAATTGCTTTCCCATCAATGCCAATAGTATGTGTCTTGTGCTTGTACGTCATCAAGATTGTCCTGCCAAAAATTATAACGCAACAGCCAGTTAATTAATTATAAACCTTCCAACAGCCTACTGATGCAAGTTCCGACCTTAGGGTAGCTTCGTCAACTTCCATGTATGTGGCAAGCTTCGGGAGGGAGATGGTAGAGTAGACATTCAAGAAAGTTCGTACACCAGCTGATAGTTGTTGCTGTTTAACCTCATAAAGGAACAACTTCAGCTGCAGCCTATAAGCATCCTGCATGAGACTCAAAAACATACTTGAAATGAAAGACTTTCTCATTTAATCCAAGTGAAGGACAGAAAATGCTGGTGTGGAGAAACAAAAGCGTATAACAACTTCTGTCAAAAGAAGCATGTCTGCCAATTTTATTCACCTATTTGTCACATGACAGTAAAATAATAAATGTTCCCATAGACCCAGATGCAAATTTAAAGCCCATCTATCACCATATATCATTTACCACAAAATTTTATGCAACAACATTCCAAAGTTTAGCATTTAACAGTAAGAAAATTTCTGATTCATAGCATGATATTATAGAATTGAGAGCTACAACTGAACCACCTTTGGTAGGTGGATCTACGAGACCCAACTATTCTTAAAAATCTAGATCTAACAAGAGAGATACATTGGAAGGTTTTAGGAACAAGGAGATGTTCCAAAATTTTGCAGAAGCCCACATGGCAGTCCTAACATGCCGAGTTGAAAGAAGGAGAAATAAACAAATGCATTAACTTATTTAAATTAGCCACTCCTGTATGATGAGACTTGATTCTTCAAGGCTCAATATTGTATTTTGATCGTTTGATTTGAGATCTAACAACCAGAATCTTTTGCTTAGAGATTCAACTACCAGAGTTATAAACTTTATTAATGAATGATTAATTGAATAATCCTAAACATAAGACAAGAGATCCTTATATAACCTTCTAGATTGACTAAACATAGTAGGACTAGGACTGGACTATAAAAAGATATGATAAACTATTATTAACCTTCTATGCTAACTACTCCTATTAGAGATAAACTATCACTAATAAAAATACTATCAGTTCTGTTTAATAAACTTATAAACCTAACGTAACTCAGCAAGGACTTATATACATTAGTTGGCCTAGTAGATAGGGTCAGAAACCCATCACAGTATAGAAGTGTTTACCTGGTTATAATTGACAAGAGGTTCGTCATAATTTGGAGCTGAAGGAGTAATAAACTTCGGACAAGCATATGAGAAAAGCTCATCAAAATGAGAAAGTGCCTCGTCATCCCATCTTTGCAGTCTACTCATTTTCTCACCATACTTCTCTCGCAGCTGTGAGTTCACATTTTCCTCCAAAAGTTTTACTTGAGGACAAAGAGAGATTGAAATTGCAAGTAAAGCATACATCTGCTCATTCTTCTTCAGTATTTGCTCATACTGTGGGGATTTCTGGTGATATTGCTTAGTCTTCAAAACATATAAGAGAATTTTATTGAACTCACGGATTGCATCAACATATCTGTCAAAAGAAAATAACATATTGAGATTCCTTCATCAGAGAAAGAAAGGCTAGCCATGAATGTAAAGAACTGTAACTTTTGCATGAACGGAAAGCAGTGCCATAGAGGAATTATCCTTGTACACAACTAACAACTGTCTAGAATGTGCTCATGAAAAGAAATACTTTATTGGAAATTCAGAAGTCAATTTTGTATGACTAAACCAAAAGGTTGGTAAATAAAGTGGTGAGCAAGGAACTGACAGACTGGGTTAGCAAAAGAACCCTATGAGCAAATACTGAAACCCCAAGCCAGTAGCAAAAGTGCATACCTCCGCAGCATAAGATTAGCAAAACCAAAATGGTAAATGGTAGTGATGTGGCTCCCTATGACACTTGTGTAAACACCTTGTTGAGTTATGTCAATAGGCTTTAAGCACTTCAATCCAGTGTGGTAATCTCCCAAAAGGCAATGAACTCGCAGCAAGCCAACCATACTGAAATATCCCAAGACTTTCACAACATTGCTTCCCCCGTTGTAATCATAACCATCAGTTGCAGTGAACTGCTCAAGGCCCTCCTTTTCCCGCTCCAGAATTTCAATGATCATGGACTTGTCAACGAGTGCTTGCAAGAAGTTAAGCACGCCATACACATTCCAAGCCTACAACAGAGAAACAAGAGATCATCGTAACAGCCTAACTGACCATCTAAATCTTGACGCTACATTCAGCAAAGATATGGTATTACCATAATAACAATTCAAACCAAATCAGTAGTAGGACTATATAACAATAAGGGTCAGCACGGCAGACAGACATAATAACCACTACTAATCAGGCTAACATCAAACTGTAAAAATCTAGACTCCATCTGGTTGACTGATATGGAAACGAAAAGGGGAAAAATGAATCCACTCCATTCTCGGAGGATTGTTTTTCATTGTTCATAATCTCAACTGTCACACCTACTGCATATCTTATCTTCCATTTGCAAAACCAGATTCATTTCCCTCCATTTCAATTCCAATGGTGAAAATGGGTTACAAAATGATGGAACCATTTGATTAAACCCTCCCTTGTTTCAAAAGGGATTGAAACTGAAGAAAAGATACGTGTTATACATGAAGTATGAGAAGTCTCAACATGGTGATTGAAATTACAATCGATGGATAAGATAAATTTCAGTTCCCTTTCTCTTAACATAATTTTGAACAAACATTCAAACAGGACTTGATTAGTGTAACAACTTCCTTAACAAAATCCAACAAGATATACTTCCATTCAAATTCAATCAAAGGCAATTTTCTGGCCTCAAACGTTGTCAGATACATTAGGCTTAAATCAAGCTGAAAATTGCAGTCCTTGGACAAATCACCATACATGATTCTAGACATAAGATTTCCTACCGTCATATAAAGACGTCCTCAAACCAATGAAGATAATCAGCATTTCCAACTAAAAAAACGAACCTTTCCACCCACAAGGACCATCAGATGTAGAATAGTAACAACAGTAAAGGCGATGCGAGACTTAAAACCAGAGCAACAAATTAAAAGACCAAACCTGATCAAACTGGCGAAGAAGAGCAACCTCCTGCTCAGTCTTGTTTTTCATCTTCGCCCTGTACTGACAAAAGCTCTGGAACTGGTAAACAAACTCGTCAACCATATCCCACAACCACTGATTAGGCAACTGCATATTCACAGTCCCGTGCAAGACCACCTGGAACAAACCACAGTAGTTATCCCAACTATCAATCCTCTGTCTGAGAGTGGGCTGGAGGCGAGCGTAAAGGTGCCTGAACCACATTTCGCGATAGAGGAGGCAAAAGACATGGTCGTTATCAACAAAAGGAGCAATGGCGTCGACGGAAGGCCATGGCGTGTCCTTAAACAATCGATCGCTTAGTGTCTGGAACGAGGTCTCGTACATCTGATGGATCTCGTAGACATTTTTTTCCCGGATGTAGCGGTAGAGGTGGACGACGAAGGTTTTGACGGAATCGGGGACGAAGTGGGGATCGAATTCAGCGGCAACACCGGATGAAGACGACATAGGGAGCTTCTGGTGTGAATGATCCTCGTAGTCGAAGCTCGCTGCTGCCATGGCTGCTGTTTTCGTGAGTCTAGGGTTTAGTGAGTCAGTGACTACGGCCCCGAGAAAGAGGCGTGAGCATTCACCAATCGACCCCGAAAAGCAATTACAGAACTCGCAAGTAGCAAAGGGTAAATTGCAAAACTACCCGCTATTTTTATACGGATAATATTAGTAGAAACTAGAAAGGGGCAGAATTAGAAATATCACGATCAACGAAGGATAAATCTGCAATTAGTTGCACATTGTTCCGGTACGGGCGTGCGGTTGAACGTACAACCGACACGTGTCCCGAAAAAAAAAAGTTTTTTTTTTTTTTTTTCCAGAAACGAGTTAAAGTAATAATTCAAAACTTATTAAGGAATAGTTTATAACTTATAAAATGATAGTTCATGAATTATAATACAATAGTTCATAGTGCAAAATTTATAAATGAGTGAAAGTAATAGTTCAAAACTTATTATGGGATAGTTCATGAATTATAATAGAATAGTTCATGAATTATAATAGAATAGTTCAAAGTGCAAAATTTATAAAGGAGTGAAAGTAATAGTTCAAAACTTATTATAAGATAGTTCATGAATTATAATTGAATGGTTCATTAATTATAATAGAATATTTTAAAGTGCAAAATTTATAAAGGATAGAGCATAATTTATAAAATGATAGTTCATAACATATAAACGATTAATTTATAAATAATTTGATATAATATACTCCCTCTGTCTTCAAATATTTGACGTTTTAACCATTCAGCTTTGTTTGTAAATAAATGACGTTTTAAACAAATTTTACCTCACTTTCCATTTTCACCCTTACTTTATACTCATATTAAAAGATCAATACTCTGTACAATCTGACAGCAAACTCTTCAACTTCTTCAAATGAATACTCCTGTAGTCTAGTTTGTAGAAAGCTGTAGTTAAAAGAAAGTAAAATAGCCTGCAAATATTTATAGGCTGTAATAAAAGTAGGGGCATTTATGGTAATATAGAGATATCTTAAATATTGTGCTAAAAGGTTTAACGTCAAATATTTGAAGACAGAGGGAGTATTAAAAAGTAATAGTTCATGGATTATATGGGAATAGTTCAAAGTTTATAAGAGAATAGTGCATGGTAGTTCAAACAAATTTTCATTCGTTTCTGAAAAAAAAAACATTCGTTTTGAAAAAAAAAAAGAAAAAAAAATCCGGGACACGTGTCGGCCATATCGCATTAATTGAACCGTAACTTAACAAAAGCCTAGTTTTCTAACCAAAAAAAACCTGCAATTATTTGCTTGATGAAAATAAAAATTACTCATATTTTGGTATTTTTTGTAATTAGATCCTAAACTTGGATGCTACATTAAAATCCTGAATTTCCCTAGGAATTGATACTAATTTAGAAAAATATATGCATCACTAAATAACATAAGTTAATGAAGAAATATAAAACAATAAACTTTTAGAATTTATAGTCACATTTGAAAATACATCAATCACGACAAATGATTTAAGCAAATGAGATTAAAAAGTAAAGTTAATGGGTCAACGACCCACGTACTATAGATCGGTGATTAGGGTTCTACAAACTTGATCCGGTCCGAATCCGGTTTCGATCCATTATTTTGGGAATTACCGGTCCGGATCCGGTTTCGGTCCATTATTTTTGAAATTTCCGGTCCTTGTTCGAGATGGGGAAAGACCGGGTTGGACCGGAATTTTTTTTTATAAATTTAATTTTATATATTTAAAAAATTATATATCTTTTGCGCATATTTAAAAAATAATCTTTTTTTATTTTTCGCAAAATTATTTTTTTTCTTCATTTTATTTCTAGCCGAATCAGTCCGAATCTGGAATGCCCGGACCAGAACGGTCCAATCCCCGGCCAATTTTTTAATTACTAAATTTAGCTCATCCCAACAAATTTTATGGTGTTGCCCCGGCCAACCACCCATCTCTTATATGGACGACGCTTACATCAAAACAAATTATCTCCTTCGGTTTTATATAGAATATGTAAAGGTTTTTATATAGCTTTAAAATTTAAATTGTTTTATGAAATCATTACTTTAGTTTCCAAAAATTTGAATTTTGTAGAATGGGTTCATGAACACTGAAAAGAAGCTACAAGAGATAGAGAACAAGAATACTCGTAGTTCTTGCTTGCTTTTAGTGCATCTTGTTACAATGAGAGTGACTTCTAATTATAGGTCAATATTGAGTAAATTTCCTAACTAAATAATTAGGGAGGTAAAAAAGATGAATATTTGACCCCTGTATATTTTACAATTCTCTATAGAATTCACCGTACAATAATTTTATACTAGAAGACATGCATGTGACACGTGTGTACAATTTGTAGGACAAGAGACAACTTGGTTTTTCCTAAATCTTTCATCTCAAGTTCTTTCTAATTAAATTTGTAGGCCAAGAGACATGCATTCGACACATGTGCATAACTTCCACGTTAAGGAGTCAAACATCAATGGGAGAGCTTAACGAACGTGTTTTGTCCATGTAAAATCTTTTTAGTATTCTCTCTAATTAGATTTGTAGGTAATATTACATTCCTTGAGTGCTCAATTTGTAGGCCAAGAGACAACTTGGTTTTTCCGAGATCTTTCATCTCGAATTATTTCATTAAATACTTCACAGTTTCTTCAAGCTCGTTAGAGGTTTTGACGATATTCAAATCATCAGCATAAAATTGTGTTAATAGCAAAACGACTTTTGGATTGCTCGATGTAAACGCATGAGCATATTATATTTTTCATATATCTCTCTTTGAAAAAATATTCACTTAGATGGTTGTACCATAATTGTTTTAATTCATACAAAGATCTTCTCAATTTTTTGGAAAAATATTTCTCACGGCTTCCAAGTGTTGGTCTCGTGTAATTTTAGTCCTTGTGTGACTTTATGTAGATGTCAACATCAAAAGACCCGTATAAACATGCAGTCACGACATCCATAAGGTGCATATGTATTTTTTCAAAGACATTCAGACCAATTAGGAATCTAAATGTGGTTTCATCAATTACTTGGAAGTATGCTTGACCATAATCAATTATCGGAATATGAGGGGGGGGCAAACCTTGAGTTACAAGTCTTGCCTTATATCTTACGACTTCGTTTTTCTCATTTCGTTTTCTTACAAAAACTCATTTATAGTCGACTAGTTTTACATCATTTGATATATGGAATACAAACCCAAAAACTTTATACATTTCAAGTGATTTTAATTTTGTTTGAATTGCCTCTTTCCATCTTTGTTAATCTTTTCAACGACAACATTCATCAATTGTTTTTGGTTCAATATCGTCATCTTCAATTGCGATATCAATAGCCACATAATATGCAAATATATCATCAACAATGATATCTTTTATATTCATTGTATCCATGTATCGACATAGTTTAAAGAGCTTTTATAATTATAGATTTTTTCATCATCATCAAGGTTATTATATTCATTTGGGATGTTCTCAACCTCATTTTTTGTCTTTTTCAAGTTTCTCATTTGATTCAATCATCATGACATCTCCTATTAATTATACACTTTTGATTCCTTGTTTTTCTAGGTTTCAAGTCTTTGAATCAAGTGGTCTACCACTTTTTCGACGTGTCATAAATTCATTTGTAATTAACGCATTTGGTTGTACAATGAGTACATTAATTATTGCAAGAGCATTGACTGCAAGTGCATGTGTGACTTTACTACGTTCTTAGTGTCCAGATATGTATCTAATAATTGGTTTGAGGAGCTGATATTGGCACCCTTTTTCAATTGATAAAGATACCCAAATTTTAATATTGCAACACTTGCCTCTCGCACACTATGTGCGAGAGGCAAAAAAAAATTGAACATGTTCTCTCGCATCATATGTGCGAGTGAGTAAAAAGTTGGTAAATTTTGAACCGTAAATTTAATGTTACGGCTAAGGATTAAATTTAATGTTGCGGATAAAAAGTTTTAGTATATATATGGGTTAGAATTTGGAAGATGGATAAGAGTTTAAAAGAAGTTTGAAGAACATTGGAGGGTGTAAAGAGAGGTTTGAGAGAAAGTTAAGTAGTTTTTGTTTTTACAAAAACATGTCTTCAAGTTCTTCGGATGGAGGAGGAAATCAAGTAGATCAAATTGAGGTAAGTTTTTATTATTTTGAAATATATAAATTTCATTATGTTATATTTTTTATTGTGCAAACCTTATTTTGTTAACTATTTATTTATTTTTTAGATTTACGATGATCCTTCATTTAACCAAAATGAAGGACCCGATTATTCGGGGATATTCGTAACAGACGGATGGTGGAATGATAAAGATTCCATGATTGTTTGGGCTCAGGCCGTGGCGATGAAATATTTTATGTTGCTTACAATAAAACGGTCATGGAAAGCGTCAGATTCACGGAGTTATGGTATGGTGCAGTTAGCATGTGAACAATCCGGGAGCAAGAAGGTTGAAAAGAAAAAAGCTATAGATTAAATGATGTC
This sequence comes from Fagopyrum homotropicum, assembly GCA_033239125.1. NCBI lineage: Eukaryota > Viridiplantae > Streptophyta > Magnoliopsida > Caryophyllales > Polygonaceae > Fagopyrum > Fagopyrum homotropicum. Next base: position 145,176,544 of record BSWB01000004.1, read on the forward strand.
CCGGTGAAGACTCGTCGCAGTCATTTGAAAAAATACGGTTGTCCATTTTTGCTAAATGGATATGAACAAGCAAAAGATGTGTGGCGGTTGGGTATGGATTTTATAATCATGCATTGCCAAAACACCTAGAAGGTCACGCTTTTGTCGGTCGTTTGACGAGTGAACAATTTCAGGATGTGGAAAGGGCAACAGTTGTCGGAACGGCACCGAAGATTGTTCATGAGATGTTGAGACAAAAGTATGAAGGCAGTTGGCCGGGGAGACAACACGTATACAATATACAAACGAATATTCAAAGGTTAAAGCGAGGAGAAATGAGTCCGACGCAATTGCTATTCAACATGTTGGTGGAAGGAAAATTCATTTTTGGTTTCAGGGAATCTGAAGATGAAAGCTTGCAAGACATTGCATTTTCCCATGAGCAATCGATCAAGCTATGGGAGAAATAACATTACGTCATGATCATGGACACCACCTACAACACTAACATATAAGCTTTAAATACGTTAATTTTCACCATTTTAATAAATTTAGTTAGTAGTATAATTAATTTGTTTTTTTTCTTTTAGGTTCAAAATGCCATTTGGAGATTGTCGGTCAAACATGTACCGACTTAACATTTCACTTGGGCTTTGCGTTCATGACAAGGGAAGATGTCCATACATATAATTGGGTGTTGCACCAAGTCGAAGTGTGGTGTTAAGAGTCTAAATACCGACCGGAGGTGATAGTGACCGATCGGGAGCTTGGACTTTTGAGGGCTATCCCTTGGGTTTTTCGAGATGCAACTCATCTGTTGTGTTCGTGGCACATCGACTGTGAGATAGAGGGACAAGCCTTTAAGAAGACAAGGTCAGTAACTGTGCAACATAAATTTCAAAGTGATTGTACGATTTTATTCAAATCAAAGTCAAGTGCTACATTTGAGGCCTGATACCAAGCAATGATCGAGCATTGGGGAGATCGGTGAGGGTTGATGGATTACTTGAACAAGACACGGATATGTCATAAGGAGAAAATTGCAAGTTACTTGGTTGACCAATATTTTCACCTTGGTAGCCAAGCCACAAACAAGTATGTTTCGTTTTAATAATATTATCTTTTGAATTACTAGCATTGCATATTTTATGTCATGTATAAAATTAACTTTATGTGTAAGGTTGAATCTGCACACTTTTCTTTGAAGAAGATGTTTGATGCATCTAACTTCCGACTCTCGACGTGTATGAAGCATATCAATTTGATATTGAGGGATCAAATTCGTCGATTGATGGCATCATCGGAGCAATCCCAATTCAAGATTCCGAGTGAGGTTGCAAACTTACCGATGTTTCGCCAACTATTGAATAGAGTTTCCGATATTTGCCTACGGAATTTGTATGCGACATGCATCACTGTATGCAAAGGAATATACCTTGAGAATTGTGTTAAATGTTTTGTGCAGTCATCTACCATATTACCTTGTGCACATGAAGTGGTGAGTATCATGAGAGAAGGACGGGTTTTCTTCGTGATGAATGTCCATGTATTTTGGCGTGAGATCGATTGGTATGGGGTTCAATCGAGTGGTTCAAACGAACCAGTTGTGATCAATGAGAACCAAATGAGAACAATGAGAACCAGATGAGAGAAGGACAGTGTTCCTCGTGATGGATGTCCATGTATTTTGGCGTGAGATCTATGGGTATGGGGTTCAATAGAGTGGTTCAGACAAACCAGTTGAGATCAATGAGAACCACATTGCTCTCATGGACCTCAAAAAGGCAATGGAGTTGAAAATCTTAAACAAGAATCAAACTCGATAATTAGGTAACATTTATTTGACTTATACTTTTTTTATTTTCATCTTTTAAGTTTAAAATTATTTATTTTTATTCGTCTTCTTTTACGTTATTTTTGAAATATTTATTTTCTTATTTTTGTCTTTTATTTATCTCTTGAAATATTAATTTACTTATTTTCGTCTCTAAGACACCTTGTGGAGGTCAATGCAAAATCCAAAGATAGTGAATTTGAGAAACCCTAAAGTTCTAAATCCCAAAGGAAGACCGAAGAAGGACATCAGGAGGAAAAAGACGGGGTTTGAGCATGTTCGAGATGATAGTAGACAGGCGAGAGACGATAGGGAGAAGAGAAATCAAAGGATGGACGAGGGACCATCGGTCATTATTAGTGGTTACAACTTCGGTGTAGGAAACTTCGATTCGTTCATGGTTCCTTATGTTACACACTTGCAAAACGTATTAGGTGATGGAAATTGCGGATTTAGAGCTCTTATTGTGTTGTTGAAATTCACTACGAACCCATATCGATACATTGCCCTCCTTCCTCTCGGAGATGAAGTTGACGATTTTACAAACCATCCCAACTAGCTACAACGGGGTTGTTTTGCACCAAGGTTCTACTGGTTTGAGATGCCTGTATATGGTTTATTGTTCACCACTATTTACCAGTGCACCCTTATTTATTTAGATTGGTTCATGCCACATACATGTATTCCCCTAATCCGACAAAAAGCCGCACCCGGATCACCCCCGCCTAACTCTACCTTGTTCCTTTGTCGGGATCATCACTCTTTTCACTTTGTTGCAGTATGTTTATAAGTTTTCTAATAACATTTTTATTCTTCTTATAATTGTACTAACAATCATGTTTACCTATACTTGTGTATAGATGTGGTGCTTTGAAGGATGTCCAATGCCACCAATATTGAATGTTTGGTTGCAACTTCATGATGATAGTGTGGCGGGATTGGAGGTACAATATCAAGGACGCATCCAAGAATTTCAAAGATTGCGAGCATTGCATCATCGACAACCGGCGTAGTCATGTTTGTCATGAAATGCATTGTCTACCTATATTGAAAGTTATGTTTATGCTTATGTTATTGATAGCATGAAATATGACCATGTTTTAGGCACTTGTTTTGGTTGTTTTTCCTCTTTTGTTGTGTACATGGATATGAGTTTGAAGCATTTATGAGCACATTCACCTATTTTGTCGATATAGAGATCTACACAAGCTTTGTTGTGTTTTTAGGTGAATAAAGACTTGGATTGGAGTATATATGGAGTGAATAAGAGTATTTGATCATGCTAGGCATCAAGAAGATGCATTGGAGAAGCTAAGGAAGGAGCATGATTAGAGAGCTTTAAGAAACAAAGGCTTTTACAAAGGAATTGGAGTTTCCACGGCCAAACATGGAAACCACGACCGTGGTTTATGTATTGAGGTCGTGGAAAACAAGGTCGAGAGCAACAGAAAGGTTTCACGGCTCATTGCACGCCCGTGGAAGTTTGTACTTGGCCGTGATTTCTATAACGGTTGTCACGTGTCATATTTGCCACGTCAGCAGCGGTTAAGAAGGCTGGAGAAAGGAGGAGACTAGACGTCTTGCATCCAGGGAATTTCGAGAGCATTGCTTAGGAGATTTTGGAAGATTTTATTACGTACAGGAAAGATTCGGAGAAGGACGCATTTTGAGATTGCGTACTTGGAGAAGATCTTAGGATTCCTTTTGAAGACGGATTGACATCCCGTTCTTTATTGTTCCTAGAGATTTTTGTGAGGTTTTATGTTCTTTGATTCTACTTTCATTAGAACACAAACACGCTTTGGTTTATTTTGAGATTGATTGTTCGGATATTATTGAGTCTTCAAGGTTTTACCCTTTTTCTCTTTTAAACTTGATTATTGATTTAATGATGATGATTGTTGGCTAAAACCCTTAAGTGATTCTAAGGTGAAGGGTTGATAGTTGTGGCATAGATGATGATAGATTGAACCAAAACAGATTGAACCCTGAGAGTTGCGAGAAAACCTCGTCGTCGAGGCTTTCCACGACCTGTTCTTGAGTTCCACGGCCGTGGTTCTTCAAGATCTGACCGTGGTTTCCTTTGTCGTACGTCATTTGCTTTTGCTTTGATCTAAAGTTAAAGGTTTGCTTTGACCTATCCTTGGCTTGCCTTTTCTAGGTATTAGTGAGACTCAACATCCTCTACTTCGGTTTCGAGTGTCACAGCCTTCGTTTTGGCTTATCTTTGATTCCCTTGGGTTTGGGTATAGGTATTTGAGAGTAATTCTTATCCTTTGATCCTTTCAATACTGCATCCTCAACAACCTTTATAGAGAGAGCCTTTGGGTGAGACATATGGATTTTGGAACTTCACCGTACAATTCCCTACCTTAGATATACCTTTGCAATCCCGACTCTGTCATTTTATCTTTAGAACATCTTGAATCAATTGCCATAATTGGATACCTGAAACTTTAGAATCGTTTCCCAATTGATCTTTATAAAAGCTTCTTGATTTCTTGACGATTTTATAAACTGAATTTGTTCCCCCCAAATACCTGAGTTCGATACTCTAGAATTCTTGCTTTACTACGTCGATCCGTACACTGCGGGTTCGCTTTGCTTTGATTTCAGTTTTATAAATTTTAAAGCTTATTTGCATGCACACTTTCGAGCTAACAAGTTTTTGGCGCCGTTGCCGGGGATTTGGTTTAGGCCAAATTCGGTTTTCGGTTGTCGGGCTTGGGAGTTTTTGGCGCCGTACACTGCGGGTTCGCTTTGCTTTGATTTCAGTTTTATAAATCTATCTACTTGAGTTATTTTTTTTGTAGAACTTTTTAGGTATATGCGAAGGTCTAGATCCACCAAAGACCTCGTTCCTTTTGATCCCGAACTAGAGAAAACTTTGAAGAGAAAGTTAAGAGAGAAAAAGATGGCTGAAAATAATGAAAAGAGCATTCAAGAGGATCTGGGTAAAACTCAACCTCAACTCAAATTAAGTGAGAGAGCACGTATGGAAGAAAAAGAGCGAAATCAGTTTCAAATGGATGAGCTCAAGGCGATGATTTTAGAGATGAAATTAGAGAGAAACAACGCCAAGAAAAAGAAAGCTAAAGCATCTAAAGATAAATCATCCGATGATGATGATATGCCGGAGCTAGAGGAAATACAACCAATTAATCCTTGAGCTTATGTTGATCCTCGCGTTCATGCTAGGGATGAGAGATACGCTAATTTCGTGGTTGAACCACGAACTCTTGGGCAACGAATGGACCTAATTCAGCAACCACGCCGTTTAGGTGTGAATCTTGGAGAGAAAGATGATCATGACTTTGGACTTCGCCCACAAGTCATCACTATGCTCCGTTAAAATCAGTTTGGCGGAACGGAAGCTGAATCTCCGCATCAACATCTGATAAACTATGAGATTCTTATGGAGAATTTGAAGCCTCAAAGGACTATCAAAAATAGCTACAAGTTGAAACCGTTCTTCTTTTCTTTGAAGGACAAGGGATTGACTTGGTATCAAGCTCTTCCACCTGGAAAACTTAGCACATGAGAGACTTTAACTTTGGAGTTTCTCACCAAGTTCCTTCCGCCATCCAAAACAGCGGAATTGAGAGGTAAAATAAATGCTTTTTTCTATGAAACCTAACGAAAGTTTGTTGAAATCTTGGGAAAGGTTTCAAGATCTCCTATTGGATTGCCCACACCATGGCATCTCAAAGTCGGAATTATTAGAGATCTACTACAAGGGACTAGACGCGACAACACAATTCAATCTTCAATCCCTTTCATGTGGAACTTTCATGGATATGAGAGAGGATGATGCTTGGGATTTCATTGAGAAGCAAGATAAAGTGATTGAGAAGTATTCCCATAGGAAAGCTGATGATGGGAATCGAAACTCCGAAGAGCCGTGAGCAAAATTAAATTCAGCATCTCAAGCTCAAATTTTCTCCCTCAACAATGAAATCAAGGAGGTGAAGGAAGTCATAAAATCCAGCCTTTAAAAGACGAAAGGGCAAGACGTTGGTTACTTAGGAAGGGAGAACAACAATCAAGGAAATAGGAACAATTACCGGAACAACAATAACAACAACAACAACAACAACAACAACAACAACAACACCAACAACAACAACAACAGGAATGCCAACAACAGTTGGAGATCCAACCAACAAAATTCCGGTAATCCCTATTCACATGCTGAAAATTCACTAACACCTCCTTCTTCTTCTACCCCTTTGAAAAGTCAGGGGCAAACGTTAAATAATTCAAGAAAACCGAAGAAGGATAGACCCGATCCTATGCTGGAAACGATCTTGGGAAAGCTACAAGGATTGGAGAATTACATTACCTCAGTTGATAAAGCACAAAAAGCTTTAGAGAACTAAGTATTCAGCAAGGCTGGAGAAGTTCCAAGAGATCAAGGGAAACTTCCTGGAAAGACGGAAGATAATCCGAAAGGAAGGGTGATGGCAATTACAACAAGAAGTGGTGCAACAACCACCGACCCACAACCCAAATTCGTTGAAGTTCCCAAAGAGAAAGAGAAAGATAAGTGAAAGGAGAAGGAAGATGTCTATGTTCCTCCTCCACCTTATAAACCTCCCTTATCATTCCCGCAATCAAGAGCAAGAGCGCGTCTAGACAAGCAATTCGGTAAGTTTGTTGATCTTATGAGCAAACTACATATTAACATACCTTTTATTTATGCGATTTTAGGTATGCCCGCTTATGGGAAGTTCTTGAAAGAGATCCTCTCTAACAAGAGGAAGCTGGAAGACTTTGGAGAAGTCAAGATGAGTTCGGAATCTTCGGAGCTCAACAAAATGATGACAGAAAAGATGCCCCCAAGGTTGAGAGATCTGGGGTCATTTTGCATACCAATAGGAATTGAAGAGGTCACATATGATGCACTTTGTGACTTGGGAGCAAGTGTGAGCATTATTCCACTTGCCTTGTGGAGGAAGGTCGGTTTAGGTGAACCTAAACCGGTGAAAATGACGTTGTATATGGCAGATCGATCCATTACTCAACCCGTAGGAATCATTGAAGATGTCCCGGTTAAGCTCGGTAGATTCTATATCCCTATAGACTTTGTTGTGCTTGATATTCCTATAGATTGTCCGGTTCCGATCATACTCGGGAGACCTTTTCTTACAACTTCCGGCTGTATAGTTGATTGCAAGAACGCTAGATTGGCCTTCGATATTGGAGAAGAGAAGTTTGAGCTTGTCCTCTCGACTTTGATAAAAGAACCAGCACTTGGAGAGGACATGTTCAACATCTATGACGAAGAGGTATCTAGGGAGGAAGTAAGTTTGATCTTATTGAAAGATCCGTTGCAAAAGGTCATACCCAAGAGCATCATGGAAAGAGGAGAAGAAGAGGATTGTAATGCTGAGGTTGATGCTTTGGAAGAGCTAAAAGAAGTGCAAGTTGAAGAATTCGAAAAATTGTACGATGACTCCGAAAACGTTAGAAACCACGGCCAGTCGTGCTTTTCCACGGGCGTGATTTCACCTATTCCACCCGTGGAAAGTTATGTCGAGAGCAAAGATTTAATTCAACCCATTTTCCACGGCCTCCAAGACACTTTCCATGGCCGTGGAAGTAACAGTGATGCCGTGGTTCTGGAAAATGTTGAAGATGACTCCGTTCTTTCTACAAACATTCATGATTCTTCTTCCAACACTTCACACCCTTGGAGACTTCCAAGGAGACGTCGCACAACCCTCAAGACACTCCAAAGGCATCAACAACCTTGGAATTGAAGTCACTTCCCACACATCTTGGGTATGCATTTTTTGGAACTAATCTATGTTTTCCGTTATTATTAGTTCCGATTTGAGTGAAGATGAACATGAAAAGCTCATGATTGTTTTGAGGAAACATAGGAAAGCTCTAGGTTATACCATAGAAGATCTTGTAGGAATCAAACCATCTTTATGTATGCACAAGATTCTAATGGAAGAGGATTATAAGCCTTCACGCCAACCTCAAAGATGGTTAAATCCGATCATGAAAGAGGTCGTGAAGAAGGAGATCCTTAAATTGCTTGATGAAGGTATCATTTACCCTATCTCCGATAGCAAGTGGGTGAGCCCCATTCAAGTTGTCTCGAAAAAGGGAGGAATGACTGTTGTAGCTAGCTAACAAAAACAACGAACTCATTCCAACAAGAACCGTGACAGGATGGAGGATGTGCATTGACTATCGCAAGCTCAACAATGCGACAAGGAAGGATTACTTCCCGCTGCCATTCATTGATCAAATGCTTGAAAGGTTAGCACAACACTCTTACTTTTGCTATCTTGACGATTATAGTTGTTTCTTTTAAATTTCGATCCATCCGGACGATCAATAGAAGACCATATTCACGTGCCCATGGGGTACGTTTGCATATAGGAGGATGCCATTCGGACTTTGCAACGCTCCAGCCACCTTTCAAAGGTGTATGATGGCCATCTTCTCGGAATACATTGAGGAAATCATGGAGGTTTTTATGGATGATTTTTTTGCCTCATTTGATAATTGTCTTGCTAACCTCGATCTTGTTTTGTAAAGGTGTGAAGACATGAACCTAGTTTTAAACTGGGAAAAGTGTCACTTTATGGTCAAGGAAGGCATTGTTTTAGGACACTTAATCTCTAATAGAGGGATTGAGGTTGATAAGGCTAAGATTGAAACAATAGAGAAACTTCATCCTCCATCTTCAGTGAAGGGGATTAGAAGTTTTCTAGGACATGCTGGATTCTATAGAAGATTCATAAAAGACTTTTCGAAAATCTCTAAACCGCTAACTAATCTATTGATGAAGGATGTTGTTTTCGAATTTTCGTAAGAATATTTGGATGCTTTTTACAGGATTCGGGAAGCTCTAATCTCAGCCCCAATTATTCAACCTCCGGATTAGAATCTCCCCTTTGAGATCATGTGTGATGCAAGTGACGTAGTTGTAGGAGCGGTGCTTGGACAAAAGAAGGATGGACGCACTCATGTCATCTATTATGCTAGCAAGATGCTAGATGAAGCACAACCCAATTATGCTACAACGGAAAAGGAATTTCTTGCTGTTGTTTATGCTTTTGAAAAGTTTCGTTCTTATCTTGTAGGAGCGAAGGTGATAGTATACACGGATCATTCAGCAATTCGGTATTTGCTTGCCAAGAAAGATGCAAAACCAAGGCTGATTAGGTGGATTCTCCTCCTTCAAGAGTTTGATCTTGAGATCCTTGACAAGAAGGGATCCGAGAATTCTGTTGCGTTTCATTTGAGTCGTCTACCACATGCTATTAGTGAAAACTTGCCTATTGATGACTCTTTCCCGGACGAACAATTGTATTTAATGGAAGAGTGCATCGATCTTATTTCTAGAGGTAACGAACATTGGTTTGCTGATTTTGTGAATTATTTGGTTTGTCAAGAAATACCTCCCGGACTATCCTACGCACAAAGAAAGAAGTTCTTTAGGGATGTCCGCTAATACTATTGGAATGTACATCTACTCTTCAAGAGAGGTCCTGATGGCATCATTAGAAGATGCGTGCGGGAAGACGAAATGCAAAGTGTCATTTGTCATTGTCATTCACTTTCTTGCGGAGGACACACTAGTTCTCACAAAACTAGCGCTAAGGTATTACAATCCGGATTCTTTTGGCCTAATTTAGATGTGCAAACCTTTGTTGCTTGTTGCGATGCTTATCAAAGAACAGGAAATATTTCTAGGAGGAATGAGATGCCTCTCAACAATATTCAAGAGGTGGAGATCTTTGACGTTTGACGAGTTGACTTCATGGGACCATTCCCATCATCTTGTGGAAACCAATACATACTTCTAGTTGTAGACTATGTTTCAAGATGGGTCGAAGTTGTTGCCTCTCCAACTAACGATGTGATGGTGGTTGTTAAGTTCTTTAATAGAACTATTTTCCCAAGGTTTGGGACACCACGGACCATCATTAGTGACGGAGGTTCACATTTCATCGCCCGACGATTTGAAGCTCTACTAGCTAAGTATGGGGTGACTCACAAGATCGCCACACCATACCATCCGCAAATAAGTGGACAAGTAGAGATTTCAAATAGGGAAATCAAAGGAATCCTTGAGAATACGATGTCAAAGACGAGGAAAGATTGGTCATTGAAGCTGGATATAACGGCATACAAGACTCCCAACGGCACAACACCATACCATCTTGTGTATGGGAAGTCTTGCCATCTTCCGGTGGAGCTGGAACATAAGGTGTATTGGGCTGTAAAGTGGTTGAACTTCAACATGAAAGAAGCGGGAGAGAAGCGTCTCTTGGATCTTAACGAGCTAGAGGAACTCCGCTTGAACACCTATGAGAACGCCAAGATCTACAAAGAAAGAGCAAAGTGTTGGCATGATAAGCATATCATTCCAAAGGAGCTCAAAGAAGGAGACCTTGTTCTTCTCTTAATTCTAGACTTCGACTCTTTCCCGGTAAGCTTAAATCTCATTGGACAGGACCTTATGTAATTAAACACGTTTGTCCCCATGGTGAAGTTAAAGTATGGGGTGAGAAGTGCGGAAGTTTCAAGGTGAATGGTCAACGACTCGAGAAGTACTGACCGGAACTCCAAAATGAGGAAATCGCTCCGATTGTCCTCACCTAAACACTAAGGAACGGTCTAGCTACGGACCTAAAACAAAGCGCTTCTTGGGAGACAACCCAAGGTATTGTATTCTTGCTTTTGTTTTTGTTTTCTTTCTTAGGTCAGCTTAGTTTAGTTGCTTTTGTTTGTTTTTTGTCGATACCTTCCGGTATGTTTGTGTCTTTGGATGTCAGGGATAAGAAACGAGCAAAAGAAGTGAAGAAAACCAAAAGAACGACGAAACTTGGATTTTTGGTGACAGAGGATTCCACAGCCAAAGAGGCAAAACCACGGCCGTTGTTTGCTAAATTGGGCCGTGGAAAAGCATATCGTAGCTAATTAAAATAAAAGAGCCGGAAACCACAAGTGGTCGTACAAACCCACGGCCGTGGAACACCCCGATAGGCCGTGGTTTTCAAGATTTTTACGGCCCTATATAAGTTCTTCTTCTTCACAAACTTCTCACAAAATCTACTCCATCCACGCCCAAAACCACGCCGGAACACCTCTCACTCCCGTGCTTCTTCATTCGGTGACCGTTTTGAGCGATTCTTCAGCCTATTTTGAAGCAAATCAAATTCTACAAAGGATTATAACAACAAACTGCACGAACAATCAGAGATCGGACGTGAATTTGGATTTTCTCAAATCTAAACCCTAGGTTTTCTCTCTATCTTCTCCTTGGTTGATTTCAATCGTTTTTCTTGAAGATTTTTAGGAGAACTGAACGAAATTGAACTTAGAAGTAGTATAGGACTGATGCTGTTGATTTTGTTGTTGATTTTCTTTGTTTTTGGGTGAATTCGAGCAATTCCACGGGCTACCGTACAATTCCACGGCCGTGGAATCTGAAGAACAGGCCGTGGTTTTTGAAATTATGTGAGAAAATGTTCGGAACTAGAAAATCAAATAGGAACAAGAAGCAGAAGGGTGTTTGATCCTCTTCCCAACCCCCTCCTATAGTCCCACCAACCCCTAGAGTCCCTATAATCCATGAGGATTATATTGGAGCTATAAAGAAAATCCGTAAACGCAAGGTGATAGCTCCTAGGTACATTGTTATGGAGGAACTCGAGGAGCTGAATGTTGTTGAGGATTTGACATGGTTGTTGGATAGGGCTGGTTTGATTGTGTTTTCTAGCATTAGAGAAGATGCTTATGAGGAGATAACGAGGGAGTTCAGTACTTCATTCGAGCATAGCGCCGTTAACAGAACAGTGTATTTCTGGTTGATGGAGCGCAATTATAACCTCTCTATTGGTCAGTTGGGAGCGTTGTTTGGGTTTGCTTAAACGTTCAATGGAACGTTCCCTGGGGGTGTCAAAGCTAAGGAGTTTTGGGGGGAGATTTCTATGATTGTAGGTCATGAGGACCATTGACAACCGGCCGACTCAAAGGCCAAGCTCATCTACCACCTTGCTCTTAAGATAGCCCATAGGATCCTCTCCGAATGCCTATTTCCGAGGACCGAGACTCCCCAGAAGCTCAAGGCTAATGAGCTTTTCATTTTGTATTGTATGATTGTCGACCACTCTCCGGATTGTGCTACCATGCTCGCCTCCACTCTTAGCAAGGTAAAGAACAAATTAGCAGGAAATATTGACTATGGAGGGATGGTAACGCACATTGCAAAACAACTAGGGATTGATTATTCAGCTTGTGAGAGGGCAGCTGCTACAAGGCCTTTAGGGCTAAATGGTTTCATGACTAGGGGACTCTTGATTCCCCGCCACCGAGGTTCTTCTACCGCATCTATGCCTTGGGAAGACAAAGGTGGTAGAGGCATTCCATGGATCGCCGACTATTCTCTTAGACTCAACCGACAGAATTGGAAGGCTATGTTTGTCTCTATGCATGCAAACCTTCTAGGAGCTCCACCTTACATTCCTGATGAGGTACCCGCTGCAACTGATGATGATGGTGACGAGGAGATGGGTGGAGACGAGTTTCCAGATGTTGAAGGTGGTGAGCAGGACTTTGGAGCATTCCCGGAGCAGCCAGCAGACTTTCAGGAGCCAGCTAGGAGGTCCACATACCATCAGCGGCCTTCCGCCTCTTCTTCCTCACGCCGTGCTAGCGTTAGTGAGCGTCCTATGTGGATGGATGGTCCACCGGATTGGATGGGCACTTAGCCGGCTTGGATGGGTGCTCCTCCAACTTGGACACAACAGCCGCCGGAGTGGATGCAGCAACGGCCTGCTTGGATGGACCAGCAGCCAGGGTGGGCGACCGATCTTACTACAAGGATGGACAACCTAGAGACCCGCTTCAACAACCAAGATTAAGAGTGCAAGGAGAATGCTAAGATCCTTTGTGATGTCTACCGCCAGCAGTTTGGGCGTCCATTCGACCCCAACTTCTACCCTTATCCACCACCGCCTCCTATGTGATGAGATGACCACTTGGTTCGAGCTACTCCACCGTCTTCGTGAGTTTTATTTTTCTTTTCTTTTCTTTATTTTTCTTACATTGAGGACAATGTGTATGTTAAGTATGGGGTGGGGTGTGACTCTCGTTTGATGTAATAATTCGATACAATTGCTTCGCTTTATTCCATGAACACTTGCATCTTTCTTTTGTTGTCACACGTTTCTTTATTGCATTGCATTAAAAAGCTTTGAAAAACCCATAAAAATTTGAAAATTTTTAAAAATTATTGTGTTTCTAGGATTGGAGATGAACTCTATGATGAATCTACTTGTGGATTGAATTTTTGATGACTCTTATGTGCTTAAATTGAATTATGAATTGTGAAAAAATTGAATATGTTGTTTGATCTTCTTGCAAGTTTCATAATGTGAAAGTTTTTGTTTAAATCATGTTGAGGAATGAAGGTTGAAATCACAATATAAGTTCTTACACTTCTTTATGAAATGATTAAGACACCTCGATTTTTCTTGCTTCTTCTTTGTTCATCTAGCCCCTCAATGAAAATGTTTGCCTCCTTTACCTATCCGGGAATTAGGAAGAGTTGATTTTGGCATGTTTGATGTGGGAGGGCCATGAAAGAAAATTTATGCATTCAAAGTATAGAAAAATAGGTTTGGGGAAGTCAATCATGATGATGAGTAACTCGACACCATTCACATAGCCGGGTGTTTGTGTCTTGCCAAAGTCGGATTGAGCGATATTCCTAACGGATTACGGTATGTGTATCACAGGTTTGAGGCATCTCGAAATTGAGAAACGTCAATCTTCTAGGCTTCGGTTATTGTGCACCGCTGCCCATACTTCCAAAAAGTAAAGTCGAAAAAGAATTTTGTGCTGAAAAGGGAGAGCAAAGCTCTCAAAAGGTGGTTGGTTCAAGTTTGCGAAAAGAAAAGAGTTTGTGTTTGTTCCTTTTTTCCGGATTTGTGCACCACATTCCCTTATAAGTTTCCCACCTATTCACGTTTCTTGACCTTTACTTGAAAGTCCTTAGGATCTATGGAATGTTGTTTGACTTGGTGATCTAAATTGATGTTTCACATGACTGATTTTGACATTGCTTAAGGTTATGATGTTTGTCTTGAAGTTTATGCAATATATGATGTTTCCTTCACTTGACATGATTTGATTTATGTACGTAGAAGTTCTCAAGGAGACATGAAGCAAGATTTGAGAGTGATCTATTGATTAGAAGCACAATACCAAAAAGATTGTTTTTACCTTGTTTTTGCATATATATTTCATTCTACCTTATGTTCTAAGTTTTTGAAAACCTTGCTTGGGGACAAGCAAGAGACAAGTATGGGATGTTTTGATAGCATGAAATATGACCATATTTTAGGCACTTGTTTTGGTTGTTTTTCCCCTTTTGTTGTGCACATGGATATGAGTTTGAAGCATTTATGAGCACATTCACCTATTTTGTCGATATAGAGATCTACACAAGCTTTGTTGTGTTTTTAGGTGAATAAAGGCTTGGATTGGAGCATATATGGAGTGAGTAGGAGTATTTGATCATGCTAGGCATCAAGAAGATGCATTGGAGAAGCTAAGGAAGGAGCATGATTAGAGAGCTTTACGAAACAAAGGCATTTACAAAGGAATTGGAGTTTCCACGGCCAAACATGGAGAACCACGACCGTAGTTTATTTATTGAGGTCGTGGAAAACAATGTCGAGAGCAACAAAAAGGTTCCACGGCTCATTCCACGCCCGTGGAAGTTTATACTTGGCCGTGATTTCTATAACGGTTGCCACGTGTCATATTTGCCACGTCAGCAGCGGTTATTGGGCTTTCGTAACCCTAATTTTCCCTATAAGAAGGCTGGCGAAAGGAGGAGACTGGACGTCTTGCATCCAAGGCATTTCGAGAGCATTGCTTAGGAGATTTTGAAAGATTTTATTACGTACGGGGAAGATTCGGAGAATGACGCATTTTGAGATTGCGTACTTGGAGAAGATCTTAGGATTTCTTTTGAAGACGGATTGACATCCCGTTCTTCATTATTCCTAATGATTTTTGTGAGGTTTTCTGTTCTTTGATTCTACTTTCATTAGAATACAAACACGCTTTGGTTTATTTTGAGATTGATTGTTCAGATATTATTGAGTCTTTAAGGTTTTACCTTTTTTCTCTTTTAAACTTGATTATTGATTTAATGATGATGATTGTTGGCTAAAACAATTAAGCGATTCTAAGGTGAAGGGTTGATAGTTGTGGCATAGATGATGATAGATTGAACCAAAACAGATTGAACCCTGAGAGTTGCGAGAAAACCTCGTCGTCGAGGCTTTCCACGGCCTGTTCTTGAGTTCCACGGCCGTGGTTCTTCAAAGATCCGACCGTGGTTTCCTCTGTCGTACGTCCTTTGCTTTTGCTTTGATCCAAAGTTAAAGGTTTGCTTTAACCTAGCCTTGGCTTGCCTTTCCTAGGTAGTAGTGAGACTCAACATCCTCTACTTCGGTTTCGAGTGTCACAATCTTGACCGTTTTGGCTTATCTTTGATTCCCTTGGATTTGGGCATGGGTATTTGAGAGTAATTCTTATCCTTTAATCCTTTCTATACTGCAGCCTCAATAACCTTTATAGAGAGAGCCTTTGGGTGAGACATATGGGTTTTGGAACTTCACCGTACAATTCCCTACCTTAGATATACCTTTGCAATCTCGACTTTGTCCTTTTATCTTTAGATCATCTTGAATCAATTGCCACAACTGGATACCTGAATCTTTAGAATCGTTTTTTTCCCAATTAATCTTTATAAAAGCTTCTTGATTGCCTGACGATTTTATAAACTGAATTTGTTCCCCCCAAATCCCTGAGTTCGATACTCTGGAATTCTTGCTTTACTACACCGATCCGTACCTTGCGGGTTCGCTTTGCTTTGATTTCAGTTTTATAAATTTTAAAGCTTATTTGCACGCACACTTTCGAGCGAACAATTATGTTTATGTCAAAACCTTTATCGGGATCGTTACCTATATTGGATGTTATGTTTGTCTACATATATTGAATGTTATATATGTCTACCTATATTGAATGTTATGTTGCCACCTATATTGGAATTCTTGGATCTATTTTCTCGTTTAGATAAATTTTAAAAATAAAACAAAATGATCCATGAAATACAAACATTGTCCTTCAAAATGTAAGAATACAAACATAGTCCATGAAATACACACATAGCTCATCCAAATGGGAACTAGTTATAATGCGTTGGTTGACTAGGTTGTGTGTCATAATCTCCTTGGGTATCTCTCCAATGATGTGTCACTGGATGGTCAGGCTCATGACCACCTAAAATCTCTCTCAACCGCGATATATGCTGCTCCGTCGGCCGGATCCCCTCTTCAATCACCCGTGCAAGCACAACCCCAACATGTTGAGAACACTATCAAAAAAATATGATCAAAAAAATATGTTCAAACAAAATTAGTTCTATTACAACAATTGTTTGAAGCTAAATATGGAAACATCTCAGTTATCATCGTACCAAAATAAATCGAGTTGCAAGAGAAGGCTCATATCCGGAACCAATACCCATCCATGACTCTCGTAGTAAATACGGGTGACAATGTCGGGCATACCAATGCATGTACCGTGTTGTGTCCTGCCATGGGGCATACGCATACATAGTACTTTGAAAAGAGCTCAAACACACGGACAGATGACAAGCCTCCCACATGTACGTCTTGGGTGAAAAATCCAACATATAAGTCCTCCCCGAATCTGGCTTATGCCTATGTACTTGTACAATAGGTGGGGGGATGTCCCGGATCCGTTCAAACTGTCAAACAACCATCTTTGGCATATAAGACTCAAATATCGAGTCATATCTGATAGTCCCTCTATACATGGACACTTCTACGTGTCTTGTCCATGTCATAGACCTACTAGAGTACGGGAACCACATAACGTCATAGGCGTTCATGCTCTCTAAGACACCACGGATCTGTGATAAATGCCTCTCTAAAAGAATTCCCGTATGATATGCAAAGCTCTCAGTGCCCAAGGGGTCATTTATGCTCCGACGCCCCATGTTTGTCTCAACCTCAAAATACGTAGAGATCCAATTCTGGATCCAACATGTACAAATGTTAATATAAAAAACACTTTTATTTTGAAAGAAAAACAAGACATAAATATCTTACCCATATGAGCGGACTAAATCCGGCCATCTGCCTCATATATGTGCACGAGCCCTCCCCCAACCGTCGATGTACTTTAGCAAGGGTGGATGTGCCTCATGCCAACTGATGGGTGCGTGTATGATCCTGAACAAAGGTCAAGAGTTACCACTTGACCTTGTTGCCGGTCTTGTCCATAAAAAGTGTTAGCCGAGAAAGAAGAATAGTCACGTAGACACAATTGCTTATGTAGGACCACCTCCCTCGATCAATGCCTTCATCCTGGACTCTATCTTTGTTGTACAAAATCCGTTATTCACACGGACTAATGTCAATCAGTCTTTTTCCAATCCCCAAATAAATGTTGTGCCGTTTCTCGTATATCCGGCTACGAATCAAACCCCCTAGGTCAGGTTCGTCTATGGGAAGTCCGGTAATGTGAAACACATCATGCAATGTGATGGTCATCTCCCCAAAAGACATGTAAAATGAGTTCGTCTCGGGATGCCACCTCTCTACAAATGCATGGATAAGAGTATAATCCACATTGCTCATCTGGATTGTGAATAATGGACGTATCCCCGAGTTATCAACTAAAGCCCGCCACCCTGCATCCAGTGGCGTAGCCAACGGGGGCAGACGAGTGTTCTTGAAAATATATTTTTACTCAATATATGTATTAAAAGTAACTATCGATAAGAAAAAAACATACTTATTAATTAAAATATACGCATTATAATCCATTACTACAAACTATAGTATAAAATAACAAAAGAAATCATGTCTACGGTAAACGGGGTAAATCCGTCTTTCGAGTTTTCATATTTTGAAAATGTTGCATGATGACTTCTGTTTCAATGCTTCTAAACAAATTTCTCTCGATATAGCACACCATAGAATCGTTCAAAAACTCATCTCCCATCTTGTTTCGCAACTCTCTCTTAATGATCTTCATTGCTGAAAATGCTCTTTCCACTGTAGCCATTGCAACTGGTAGTACTAAAGCCAACTCAATCAGACGATATATCAAGTGAAAAACTTTGTGAATTCCTAACTCAACCATCTTCTTAGCAACACCATCAATATGTTGTAATGTAGAAAAACTTTCATTTCTCTTCATTTCAACAATCCATAAACTACAATTGCCACAATTTTTCCATCAAATGAGCTATAAAAACAAACTGATAACTCCAGGTCACAATTTTTGATCCTTCTGTTGTAAAAATTTTTACAACAGAAGGATCAAAATGTATTGGGATACACAAGTGTTTTGTCACAATTTTTACAACAGAAGGATCAAAATATTATTGAGGCGGTGAGTTTGGTTCAAACTACAAAACAGAAGTTGCAAGAGCTGAGGGAGAACGGATGGGATAAATTAATAGAAGATGTCAACACTTTTTGTGTTAAGTATAATATCGACATTCCAAACATGGATGATGATGCTTCAGGTCGCCGTGCTAGACGTATTGGAAATGTTAGAACAAACTACAACCACTTCCGAGTTGTGGATTGTTGAAATGAAGAGAAATGAAAGTTTTTCTACATTACAACATATTGATGGTGTTGCTAAGAAGATGGTTGAGTTAGGAATTCACAAAGTTTTTCACTTGATATATCGTCTGATTGAGTTGACTTTAGTACTACCAGTTGCAACGGCTACAGTGGAAAGAGCATTTTCAGCAATGAAGATCATTAAGAGAGAGTTGCGAAACAAGATGGGAGATGCGTTTTTGAACGATTCTATGGTGTGCTATATCGAGAGAAATTTGTTTAGAAGCATTGAAACAGAAGTCATCATGCAACATTTTCAAAATATGAAAACTCGAAAGACGGATTTACCCCGTTTACCGTAGACATGAATTCTTTTGTGATTTTATACTATAGTTTGTAGTAATGGATTATAATGCGTATATTTTAATTAATAAGTATGTTTTTTTTCTTATCGATAGTTGCTTTTAATACATATATTGAGTAAAAATATATTTTCAAGAACACTCGTCTGTCCCCGCTGACAAAACCCGCTGGCTACGCCACTGCCCATAGCCTACTACCATGTCGTTCATGATATATAAAGCTTCTGTTTCGAGTTCATGATATTTCATAACAAACTGAAGGTTCATCTAGGATATGCTCGTACATTTCTTCATACTTTTCTTTGGGTGGAATTGCCTCCATTTGAAACAAATAGTGGATGAACATTGGAAAAACAAACAGATGGCAAAAATCTAGGAGTTGGATTTTACGTGTAACATGTTTTGCTCATTAAGCACCAACTGCTTCGATACATTACCAGTTTGACTATCACTTGCAAGGTCAGGAACAAAGTCAGCTCATGTCATCAATTTTTATTTGTGTTTATAAACCATCGGTTGTTTTACATCATCACACAATTCATTCCTTAACTGCATCAAAAATTCTATTTTTATGTGATGATACAACATGCTCTTTGATGAAGTCAGAGCATTTGACGATTCATTTTGTTCTTCTTAATTGCAAAGTCATTGTTTCCCTTCTCAGTAGCAAATGAGGTTTTTGTGAGGTCTGTCTATACCACGACATCTCTTTGTTCACCCTATCTCTATATGAATTAGATACACTAAACACAAAAAAATGAGACACTAGTCACACTACGAGTACGAAAAACTGGGAAGTACGACATACATGGTTAGGGTGTGTTTGGTAACTGCATAATTGATATTGTTACACATTTTTATTACCTTAGAAGGAAGTAAATAGGGTCTAACTACAAGGAATTCAGACAACTCTTTTATATTGTTCTTGGACTTGTTATGAAATAGGAAGGCTAATAGTTATGATGGATGTAGTAATTGGTATATTGAGTGCAATGGACTGTTGGGTCTGCCTTCACAAATAGAATAAAAGGAAATCTAATATGTTTACTGTTTTTCTCTTTTTTCACTTAGACATTTTCTCAAACACGTAGAGTGCATCTTAAATCATTTATACAATATTTAAAGATGGTTGAATCACCTAATCTCTAACCCTCGTATAACACCTATAAACAGACCTAAAAATTGCACCTCAATTTGAACTTGTACACCATAATCAATACTTTTCAAACATTCCAAAAAAAATGAATACAGTTGAATTCAGGCAACAAAATCCAACACATATCAGATGGGATGGGGTTGAACAAATCAAATAAGAGGAGAATGAGTGAGTTGTTACAGATTGCGGATGTAAATAGAGTTTGGCCTTCGTCAAACCTCGAAAAGATCAATAGCTTCTATAACACCGACAGTCGGGCGGCGGACGAGTTGAAAGAAAAGACAACAATGGGGGAATAATATCAGTCGGAGTTTTTTTTTGAAAGTATATCATTCGGAGTTTTGATTGGGATAAATAAAGAACGAACCTCGGCAAACAGTGGGGAGTAAACGGGCTCAAATGCAGCAGACTAGTAGAGAGAGGAGAGACGGGATTTTTATTTATTTTTCTAATTGTCTTTGAAACGCAGCATTCCATCCTTTGGATGTAAAACTCATCGTTTAAGCGTCGGACGTCAGGACATCTGGACATGTGCTCGCAAACACCGCTCTTTTTTTGGTTGACTACAATGGTAAGGAGTTAGGCTTGGTCGTCGTCGTTGGTGATCATCAATTTTATTTGGGATTTCTCATACCGTCGGCGGATAATCTTAGTCAAAGGTTGTATTACCGTTAACTTTTCTAAAAATGTGTTTAATTTGTACCTGCATGAAACCGGACAAATTGAGAGATATGTTGGAGATAATAAGATCGATTTTCATGGAGGTTTTCACATATTCATGATTGAATTGATAATCGTGAGATTATCTCCCTCAACTTTAATATTTTTTTTATTTCCATTTCTCTTACTTTCAATAGGTCGTTCCTTAGAGCGAGTGCTTTTGCAAACAAGACCGACTAGTATCCACATTGTCCATAGTCATAGGCAATAGCCGATACATTATGGTATCTTATAATGTAGTCAAATGCACAATGGTCATCACTTCGTTTCGGTCCATCAGATTGAGTTTCAAATTTACTACCATTGGTTCGGGCCAATGTATTGAGAATATTGGTGAAATAGGGTATCTTTTGTATCTTGTATACAAACCAGACACCCTATTTTTCAAATTAAAAATTAAAAAACAATTAGGATTATCATAGTTAATGGGTTAAATATATGGCAGTTTGTACCAGTTATAATTTTTTAATCGTATAATAATCCGAGATAAAAGGCAACCGTTCACAATTTTGAAAAGGAAACTAATATTATGTATGATTCTGCAAATCTTCCAACCTCCTCACTTCAATCAATCAGCCGGCAGTTCCTTTATTCTCGTTCTTCAATAACCCACTTTACTCTCTCCAAAAAACACGTCTCTCCATCGCCATTCTTATCGGATGAAGGTCTGAAGAAGAAACCACCTGAAAGCGTCTTCGTTCTCCTTCGTCCAAAGCAAAACAGAACACATGTTTCTTTTACTTTTCTTTGTCGTACATCGTCAAACAAAGAAAGGTTAGTATAACTTCTCTTAACCGACTTTCAATATGAGTATTCATCTGTAACATCAACGAAACACGATTTCTTTCAAATTTTTTAGATTCGATACATAATAACTGAAATTAGTGTAAAATAGTAAACATTCGAACAAGTTTAAGAGACAAAATGTACTGAATACCTAATTTATTCGATTATTTTAAAATCGATTCATGTATGATGTTCAGAAAGCTTTAGATTTTGTGTAGGTAATGGGTAGTGACTTTGCATGTTCGATTTTTATAGATGTTTAACAATTTAAGATGTAATATTATGTACCGAATTCATGTAGGATGGTCTAAAGTTTAAGAGACAATATGTACTAAATACCCAAAAACTTTGAATCTCTTAAAATCGATTCATGTAGTATGTACATTTTGTTTTAAATCTGGTTTATGTAATGGATATTGTCTTTGCATGTTCGATTGTTGAAATTGTTTAACCTATTTGAGATGTAATAGTATGTATTGAATTTGATATCTTCCATTTTTTTTGGATATTTGCTGTTGTTATGGAGAATAGACATTTCATTTGTATTGGAGATATGTAAACACATATACAAGATGCTTTGACAGTTACATTTATGCAGTGGTATACATACACAAAGTTAGATACATGCTAATGTTATGTACTAATTGGAATGGATAGTAGAAACATAATGATAATGTACACATTCTGTAACAAAAATCACAAACAGACTTAACATTCGGATACTGAATTGGGAAAAATATGCACATAACGGTTGGACTGAGGACATTTTATGTACAAATGTATATAATCACAGTTTCCAGTAAATGGTATACACAAACTGAACTGAATATTGGTTGATAAAATATAAGGTATGTGTACTATATATGTAGAAATGGAAGTGATCATTGATAACTATTTTTAATATGTACATTTACTGTAAAGTTATACACAAATAGAGTTGGATTTACATTCATGATATGCAAATCAAGTGTTAATTGTGTATTAGAAAAAACGACAATAGAAATAAATGGATTATGTACACATTCTGTAATAACATACATGTTTATTATACACAAGCATGTAAAGATATGAAGTAGATAGATGTACTTACAACATCTATATGTAAAGAAATATTTATTTAAAACATTCAATTTAAATTTAACATCAATACTGATTATCTTAAATTTATTGTTAATATTTAAAGCTGGTTGAATCACCTAATAGCACCCATAAACAGACCTAAAAATTGCACCTCAATTTGAACTTGTACACCATAATCAATACTTTTCAAACATTCCAAAGAAAAAATGAATACAGTTGAATTCAGACAACAAAATCCAACACATATCATCAGATGGGATGGGGTTGAACAAATCAATTAAGAGGAGAATGAGTGAGTTGTTACAGATTGCGGATGTAAATAGAGTTTGGCCTTCGTCGAACCTCGAAAAGATCAATAGCTTCTATAACACCGACAGTCGGGCGGCGGACGAGTTGAAAGAAAATGCAACAATGGGGAGTAATATCAGTCGGAGTTTTTTTTTTTTTTTGAAAGTATATCATTCGGAGTTTTGATTGGGATAAATAGAGAACGAACCTCGGCAAATAGTGGGGAGTAAACGGGCTCAAAATGCAGCAGACTAGTAGAGAGAGGAGAGACGGGATTTTTATTTATTTTTCTAATTGTCTTTGAAACGCAGCGTTCCATCCTTTGGATGTAAAACTCATCGTTTAAGCGTCGGACGTCAGGACATCTGGACATGTGCAACCCGAACGGATCATAACATCCTAAATTTCACTAAAACCTAGTTCAGAATTGAAAAAATCATAAAACCGACTTGACTACGATTTTAAACATATTCAAGAGAACAACTTACCCAACACAAGAAAGAAAAATAATATTAAATGAGATAAACCAAAACATGGGTTCCACAAACTCAACTTAGATGGATCAAAACTCAATTCGGGAATAACCTCCATTGGTTTTGTTATACAAAATCATTACGGAGATGTTGTTAGCTTGGGCGCAAAAACTAAACAACTTTAACTCGGTAGTTAAAGCAGAAGCTTTCGCGCTGAAAGGTGGACTAAAAGAAGCAATAAGACTAAATATAAAAAAAACTGAAATTGAGGATGATAACATTTGTGTTATCAAGACACTCCAAAGAAATTTTGAAGTTGCGTTTGAGAGATCAAGATGATCATATCCGACTCCATACTGGATCGGAAGTCCAGGTCAGACATGTGTTTAGAGAAACCAACTATGTTGCTGACCGATTGACTCATTTGAGAATTTTGAACACCAACACACCCTTTTCTGATGACCTTGAACTTAGTGCTCTTATTCGCAATGATGCTTTATGATGAAATATCTCTAGAAGGTAGTTTTCTCCTACCCACTATCCGTTCTAAAAAAACAAATAATAATAAGGTCATTCAAATTCACACGTGAAAACAATATATGAATATTAGTACGTAATAATATGTCGTCATCAAACGAGTCCTTGGACACTAAGGAATTGGCAGTCTACACAAAGCCACCGGTCCCATTTCCCTAGAGTTTTAAAAAAACTCTAGGGGTAGAATTCGTTAAATCTCAACCCTTAATCTAATTCAACGGATAAGATTCACTCTAACCTATAATTTATTAAAAAAAGAACAATTACCCCATTTTTCTATCGATTTTATTTTACAGACCCTCTCTCTCCACGAACTTCTCCTTCTACAGAGAGATCTCTCTATTTGTTGCGCTAGCGATTGAAGATCATTGACGATTTTCTTTGTTTGGTCTTCTGCGACAAAATTAGAGCTTCTACAAGGGGGATCTTCTTTGATTCTACTTTGGGTTTTTTCAACGATCGATTGTGACGGTGAAGGAGCGACGAGGTTTTGAAAAATTGACAGAGGTCCTGCAAGGTTAAGATCGTCTGCTAGAGTACTTCCCTGCTTGTTGCTGTTGTAAACGATTTTGCTACGTCCCTACTTGTTGATGTTCTAAACTATTCTACTAGATTTTGCTACTTTCCTGCTTGTTGTTGTTCTAAACATTTCCAGTCTGCTACTTCCCTGCTCGTTTCATGATGGATGTATCTACAGATTGGATCCCACAAATAGGTATGGAATTTGATTCAGTTGATGATGTATGAAATTTTTGGGTAGAATATGGTGGAAAGATGGGTTTTAATGTTCGTAAGCATTTCGAGAACAAGAGCAAGAAAACCGGTGAGGTAATTTCGCGAAGATTTTTATGTGCGAAACAGGGTCATCGCGTGATTGACAAGAGAGCCAACTTAGGTAAGCGTTGTCGGGCTGAAACTAGAACGGGTTGTCAAGCACGAATTGGATGTTCATTGAACAGGATATCGAAAAGATACAAAATACATGATTTCGTATCTGAGCACAACCATCCTCTCCATTCACCAGAGACAAGTCACCTATTGACATCACAAAGGAAAATATCCGAAGCTCAAGCAACTGAAATTGATCTTGCAAATGACTTTGGAATTAAGCCTAGAAAAGCTCACGAGTTTATAGGTGCACATGTTGGGGGATCAACTAATCTAGGGTACACACATCAAGATCATAGAAATTATCTACAAAGAAAGCGTCAACGGAGTTTGTTATATGGGGAAGCTGGAAGTTTATTGAAATACTTTCATATGCAAACGGTAGATAATCCTTTGTTTCAGTATTGCATTCAGCTAGATAGTGAAGAGCAAATGACTAATGTATTTTGGGCAGATGCAAAAATGCTTATAGATTATGCATCATTTGGAGATGTAGTTGTCTTTGACACTACATTTGGTACGAGCAAGGAACATAGACTTCTTGGTGCTTTTGTCGGTTTTAACCATTTCAGAGAACTTCTTATCTTTGGAGCCACATTGTTGTATGATGAAACTGCAGAATCTTTTCGATGGTTGTTTGAAACCTTTCTTGCAACACATGACAATAAGTATCCGAAGACCATTTTTACCGATCAAGACATTGCTATGGGAAAGGCTATAGGTGAGGTTATGCCACAGACTTCACACGGATTATGTACATGGCATATTATGGAAAATGCATTGAAGCACTTGATTCATGATGACTCAAGTGTTCTTCGAGATTTTAAGGCTTGTATGTGTGAATGTAATGAAATAGCTGAATTTGAGAAAGCTTTCAGTGCGTTACGGAAAAAAGTGACAAAAGTTGCTTGGTTGGATGGTATATATGTCTTAAGAGAAAAGTGGGTTGAATGTTATATGAAGAATGTATTTTCTTTGAGGATGCAAAGCACGCAACTAAGTGAGAGTTTCAATAGGGATTTGAAAGACTACTTACATTGTAAAATGGACATAATGCGATTTTTTAAACACTTTGAGCGTGTTGTTAGGCAAAAACGTCAAAACGAGATACAATCTGAATTTGCTTCTCGGGAGAAATTGCCTAGAATGAAGATGAGAAGAACACCGCTACTTAAACAAGCTGGTCAGATATACACTCCGAAGATTTTTGAAGCCTTCCAAGACGAGTATGATTGGTCCACAACCGCATACATCAAGCCTCCAATTGAAGGACAACCAAGTAACGAGTATGTAGTTGTGATTTCTAGTTTTGACGATGATAGTTCTTCTGACATGCAATATATAGTTTTTGTTGATCCTGTGACTCAAACAGTCGTTTGTAGTTGTAAAATGTTTGAGAGGTTGGGAATATTATGTGCTCATGCTTTAAAGGTGCTTGTTACGATGAACATTAAATTAGTTCCCGAGAAGTACATTTTGAAGCGATGGACCAGAGAAGCATGAAGTGGTATTGTGAGAGATGTTAGTGGGATAGTTGTTATTGAGGATCCTCAGTTGAATACTACACGGAGGTATAGGTCTTTATGTCCAGAATTCCAACTCAAATCTTGAGGAATCTTTTACATTTCAACATAACCACTCCGCCTTTTTACCAGACTCCTCAAACCTTTGAATTAGGGGATAATTACAAGAAACCCCCCCACACTTTGGCGTGGTTGAGAAAAAATATCTTTAACTTCTTAAATTGTGGAAAATAACCTCAATCATATGATGGATTGCAACCAAAGTATGGTTAATGAAGACAACATAGGCTCATAGTTAATGGTTACATGACACCATCAAGAATTCAGAAACAATCATTCCTCGGTGTCTCTGCCGTTAGATAGGTTAACAATATGCATTATAATATCCGGGATTCGGACGAACTTTCTCCCGTTTTTTGCATGTTTGTCTAGACCAAATCAAAGCCGAGCCCTGTTGCCTGGAGGACTATGTAAAATTGACCCTGACCAGACTGGTCCAGGTCCATCGTTTTAGGAAATTCCGGCCCTGGACTGGAAATCCGGGTCGGAAATTTTATTTTTTTAAAAATTATTTAGAGTAAATTTGCATATCCAAAAAAAATGTACATATTTAAAAAATATTTTTTTTAAAAATTATTCTTTTAGTTTATGCAAACAAAAATTTTATTTTATTTTCTTTTTATTCCGGACCACTTTCCGGTCCAAGTTTTTCAAAATTCCGGTCGAACCGGACCTGATGCACAACCCTAATGGTTGGACTTTGATCTGTATCCGTAATGGGAGTATCTAGGTGGACAACTTTTTTTTTAATAATTATATTGACCAACTATATTATATTTAATATATGCTATACAATAAGTAAGTTAGTGCACTATAATTTTCTTATAACAATACTCAATATTTAATATAATTATACAAATTTTAAAAATATTAATTCTCAGAACTCTTGGGTTAGTTCATCAAAGTAGGATAAACAGACCAGACTTTTCTCTTTGTCCAAATCCGTCCGTTTTTCCAGTCGTCAGGTCAGGGTTGCTTGGGTCTAGTTGACAAATATTGTAAGTTTGCAACCATATAGTTTAGGTTGTTTTTTATAAATTAATCAATTAAAGCCACCCCAAAGTAGGGTTATTTGTTGCAATTTTCAAATCTGTTATATTTCGCTTTCAAGATTCAAAGCACCTCTTGTTGACTGGCTCATCTGATACACATTATTGGCCTCGACTCAATCTAGATTTCAGGGATACATTTTCCAAGTTGAATAATTTCTCAACTTACCTATTTAAACAAATTTTATTATTCCTTCATTAATGATTTGATTGTGGAGAGGAAGTCTTGTTGGAAGAAAGCTTCAGATCAAGCAGCAAATCACCTGAAGCTTTCCAAAGTCTCTCTGCCAGTTTCGTGTCATATGACAACGCAGAAGAGCTTATAGTGTTGCCCTTCCCACCAAAGAAATATACTCCAGATGTCTCCTGTTAAACATGATTGCAGTGAAGTTCATAGCAAGGTAAACAAAATGTTTCTTCGTGTCAAAGTCCGGAATATCAAGACCAACACTCACAAGGTCAATGTGTATGCATAATTCAGATGTCAACACACCCCACCACTAGAAATAGCAAATAGCTACTAGCCTACTACCACCATATTATCATAATCAATACACGCACCAACAAATTCATCCCTAATGTTTGAATTTAGCATATTAATCTACTCCAATGGAAGAGATACAGAGATTATTTTGAGGGTAAAATAAAGGTCTGTGGTGAAGAACAAGAAGAAAGAACCTGTATGTATTTCAAAACACAGAGCCTCATAGTTGGGTTGTCAAAAACTAATTTCCTCCTATATATTGAAACGGACCCTATCAATATCCCAAATTAATAAACTCATATGAGAGATCGAAAACGGAGGTCGTAGGAAAGAATAAGAGCAACATGGTTTGTAGTTCAGAACCAAGGTTGCAGTGAAGTTGATTCATCCCTAACCTAACGAGAGATCGAGTGCTTCATTTAAATAGCAAATCTAATAAAATAAATAATTTAACAATGATGAACACGAAGAAAAGAGGCCGTAATCCGTAGTTTGTAATTGCATTCCGTATAATAAATCAATAGAGTTTATAATTGTAGCAAAGGAGAAAAGGGGGTCGTAGTCCCCAGTTTATGTGTGCTAGTTGAAATCTCTGTGTTTTGAGAAGACTTTTTAGAGTTTTGGGTATTTATATGAAGCAACATAAAATCCTATGAAATCAATGAGTTGGACAAATCATTCAACTTTTAAATACCATCAAAATTTGATGGATTTTTATAAGTCTTAATTGAATACCTACAGATTTCCAAGTATATTTAAAAATCTATATTGAATACCCATGTAATTTTTAAATCCAAAAAAATCCTTCAAACTCTATGTTGAATAGACCCCCTTAGATTTGCATGATATTCAGCTGAAAGTAGTGTTTCGAAGCATTCCATCAATAACGTAGTATTAACAAACACCGTGTGTAAACATTACAAGCCCTCGAATCATCTACTATTACCTTTATTAATTATAACTCATGACATAGAGTACAACTAAACAATATTAAAAAAAATGATCATTTTGAGAAATTTTCAACCTAGACTAACTAGTTTAATATGATGTATACTCCAAATTGTCTTGTAAGCAAGTTCCATTTATGATCTTTTTTTTAGTGAATTCATATGACGGTGTTTTAAACAGACATGCTGAAACTTATAAAAAGGACTAGAATTTAATCAGTGTTAGCCAAGCAAGAACTTACTGGTGGAGCAAAGGCTGCGTCAAGAATTGAGCCAACACCATCGTCCGGATGCTGCAATAATCCTAAGAGTTTCAGCACGAAATATGCTAACTGGGAAGCACATGAAGGCATCTCTCTCATTATGTTGGTTTTTACAACTCCAGGGTCAGCGGCTCTGGATATTAGGAGGTCGAAATATGGTCAGAACAGATCAAATTGAGATTTCTTAAGTATTAAAATGCAGAAAACACCCTTAAATAGGCCAAAACCATCTGTAAAAACAAATTCTTTGTCAAACACCACCCATTTGTACATGTGGTTAAGTAGAATAATATATATTTATAGTCCTGAAAAAGTTACAAATAGGGTTTTGAACCTGAACCTGAGAGAAAGTTTGTTACAAACAAGCATTTGACTTTTTTGGGTCCATTAAAGTCCTGAGCTTTTAACAATATCATAAATTAGTACCTAAAGTATGAGAATTGGTGTCAACATGTTTCCTCAATCAAAATAAATGACAGTTTCAAGGATTCATTTACAATTATTTTCAAGGTTCAAGGAATTTAGTGGACGATAAAAGTTGAGGAACATATTTGTAACTTTTTTGAAAGTTAAAAAGAGTTATAAACGTAATTTACCCTCTTGACATTTAAACATAGGGTAGTATTTAGAAACAAAATTGCTTTACAACATATTGAAATCAGGCACAAAGTAGAAATCTAGTACTGCTGTACATAGTCACTGGAGATGCAATGAAAAGACCAACAGAAATGCTGAAGACAAATAAAATGTGAAATACAGAACACAGGGGAAGCAAAAACCTACATGAAAGATACGTGGTGAGTTTCCTCCTTCAAGCTAAATAGCCCATGAAGCTCATATGTAAAAAGTAGAAGGCACACTGTAGACAAGAAGGTATGGTCCAACATTAGGTAGTTTGGTTGAAATAAAAGGCGTTGGCAAATTCTTCCTATTAAAACGCGCCGCTATTGTCTTACATTTAGAGTATTCGTATACACGGGAATATGGATATGATGGCGATTTAGAAAAAGATAGCCCAGCAACAAACTTCTTGTTAACCTGCATATCACTCACTGAAGCAAGCCACCAATAATTGAGAAAGGAATAGCCTATCTTGAACACAAAAGAAATCCTTCGCAAGAAAGTCACTGTGGAAGTAGTAGATGAGTGTAAGGGTCAGAACATAGTGACATCCTTACCACTTCGATGGGTAAAAGATGTAACATTAATGACTCGAGCCGGAACACGACTGCTCATCAGGAAAGGCAGTAAAAGATTGGTCAAACAGAATGCACCAACGTAATTTGTAGCCATCATTCTGTCAAAGCAGAAAAAAATGTTGAGGACTGAACAATCAAGCATGATAATTTATGTATGAAACATGTGAAAAACCAATCCGATTAAAAACAGAGGGTTTAGACTTCTTCTCCGTGATATACTAGACAGAAAGATCACACAGGCTTCACAAATCATAATCACATCACCTAGTCAGTCATATGGACAGGGTCCGATCGGTAGAGAGAGTTTATGGGGTTGAAGAGGATGATTGGGGATGAGATTCGAGATAGATTATTGGGGTGAAGGGGTTGATGAAATTTGTGTTGATCACCGAATGGACCCTATGTCTTATATATTAAGGGGAGAAAAGGACTATTACAGTATTACTTACTCATCAAGACCATCAGCTGTGCTCCTGTATGTGTTGGCAAGAATACCAGCATTATTGATTAACAGCTGTACTGACTGATCCATATCCATGAGGATTAGCCACTGCTCAAATGATGCTTTAAACTTCAAAATAGACGAAAATGATGACATGTCAGCCTCAAAAGCTTTAAGCTGTGCATTTTCATTTTCCTTGATGATCTCCTGCATAATCTATATCACACATCCAATAGGGAGCTTGAGTTTGCAGGTTTAAGGTAGTTCACAAAAGAAGTATCATGACAACCATACTTTAGTGACATATACCATTGAAAGCAGATGGTTTGATCTTCCAACTACAAGGTCACGTAAACTTCATCTCATAAATGAAACAAATTTGAGCTTAAACAAATGAGTAATACGACCCAAGAACACTAAGGCTGTAAAGTGAAGAAGCAAAGATGAATTCAAATGAGTTCCAACATATAAGGTTGAGTTCGGCATATTTGTTTTGAGTTATGAAAACATAAAAGCTAGTGAGTTGTATGTTAGATGAGTGAAGTAGTTTGGAAAGATAAAGCTTTTCACCCAAATTTCCCCTCCTCTAATCCCCATACCCCATCAACTATGGCTTTTCCTAGCTTTTTACTGATGTCGTTTAAGCATTTAGATTTTGATCAAATTTTAAGTGTCGTTTTATGTTTTCAAGATTATTAATTAAGAGAGAGTTACGAGAATAGTTTTTGAAAATTATTTTCATCAAATTGGTCTAAAAGGGTGGTGAATATTTAATAAGTGGTAAAATTGAGAAAAACTTGATAAAGTTAAGGTTGTTTAACACTTTTCTTAATAGTTGTGCCGATGACTAGAAAGTCATTTTTTCACGATTGAAGGAAGTAGCTTTTAAACAATAACTAGATAACACTATCTAGTAAGCTAATACTACACAAACAACTACCGATACCGAATCAGCCTAAATATGATACATGATTAATATAGAGAGACCATCTACAAGTTGAAGCCAATTACTTTTAGATTCCATTGTTAACAGTATATAAAAGAAAGAAAATCTATCACTTGGAAAGCTGAAACAAGAAGAATTTAAGGAATATGACGAACAAACTTACCTAAAACAACAAAGAAATCCTCCTTCGAAAGAGCATGAGCAACTGCAGCACCCAAACCAGAGGTAGCCTGCTAGACACAAACAAATTTCCATCAAATCAAGAAAAAATATTAACACCATTTTAACTAGGGAAAAAGACAAAAGCTGATACATACACCGGTGACAATGCAAACAGGCTTCTGATCACCAGCAAAGAAGTGAGATTTAGAACGAGAACACAATTCCGACTTTTGACTAAGCTGGAAGTATGAAGCGATGATTGAAACCGTCCAGAACACTGACATTCTCCAAAACTCTAGTGTAAGAACAAACCGCAAGGTTCTCAATAGATCTTCCATTGTCGATTTCTGCACTTTCATCTCCACTCTCAATCAATAAATCCTGCCGACGAGCAAAAAAGTTCTAGTAATTATGATAGGAAAGTAGGTTGTTTGAAGGCTAGGGATCAAACGAATCACGAAAGATGAAACTGCTCCCGGAATTCGACGGCAACTAATCACAAAACCACTGGTGAACCAAATTTGATACTAGCACTACATCAGAATTAAACAATCAAATTTAACAGTATATGGAGAGAGACCTCACATAACCCTTTGAGACCATGAACTTCAAAAGCTGACCTTTAGAGACAATCTAGCAACCTGAACCTATGGGTGATTGAGAAACCAATTATCGATGTTATACATAGAATTAGAATTTAAATTTACGTAACAAGAAGTTCAATAGGTATAGAGAGACGTTAAAGCTAATACATGACACTGAAGATGGTAGTGAGAAAATCATCTTCTATTAGTGATCTTTTCATTGCTTTTTTGCTTTACGTTGGGCTTTCAGATCAGTGGCGGAGCTGAGGGGGTATGGGAGGGGCGGTGGCCCCTGTTAAAATTCCGGCAAGAGGTAAGGTTGGGCACTAGGGCGGGAATCTTCACTCATCTACCGCTTTCGCCGTGGACAGCCATACACTCTAGTCTCCGGAACCGAAAGTGTGGAAGTCGGCTGGAAGCCTGGAACGACTAATGTTTAACAAAGAGTTGAAGACGATGATGACTCAGAAAAGAGGTGAAAACCTAGTAAAATTCCTTTTTTTTTCAGTCCATACTCCTGTATTTTAAAGTGAAAAAGGCCCAACCCAATACCTAATAAAATGGATTTAAGTGTCTACCCTTAATCGTATAAATTATGAAATAATTTGGTTTACTAGGCTTTTTCTGATTTTGTGTTTAGTAAATGTACCCTTGAGATAAGAGTGTGTAGAATTTGAAAATAAATACAAAAGATTGGGTATATTTACTTAATTGAAACATTAGAAGGCCTAGTTACTACTCTAATTTTTCAAAAAGGCTTAGTTACCAAAATTGTACATAAATTAATCAGATTCAACCTAAGTACATGAAATTCTGCCGGCAATCAATTGTTTTCTTCAATTCTGCAGTTGAGTTTCTTCATCAATTCTGCGATTGAATTTCTTCATCAATTATGTTGTTGGATCGCTGCTGATATTCGATTTCATCCTATTATATATTTGATTCTCTAAGTCATCGGTTCAAATTTGACGGTCGTTACAAAATTTTAAGTTTGATATTTCTTCTTTTAAATTAATTTAATTTATAATTTTTAGGTTCCTTTAATTTAAATAATTATTGATTTATTTATATTAATTGCATATAACATGTTTGATATGAAAATGTTAGGAGTTTTTTTGTTTGATTTAAAGTAGATATTTTTAAATATTAGTTGAATTAAATTTTATATTTTTTAAATATGACCATGGATAAATTTGTTATTCGGACGAAAAAACCATCAAACATTTTACAACTGAGGATCCTCAACAACAACTATCCCACTAACATCTCTCACAATACCACTTCGTGCTTCTCTGGTCCATCGCTTCAAAATGTACTTCTCGGGAACTAATTTAATGTTCATCGTATCAAGCACTTTTAAAGCATGAGCACATAATATTCCCAACCTCTCAAACATTTTACAACTACAAACGACTGTTTGAGTCACAAGATCAACAAAAACTATATATTGCATGTCAGAAGAACTATCATCATCAAAACTAGAAATCACAACTACATACTCGTTACTTGGTTGTCCTTCAATTGGAGGCTTGATGTATGCGGATGTGGACCATCATACTCGTCTTGGAAGGCTTCAAAAATCTTCGGAGTGTATATCTGACCAGCTTGTTTAAGTAGCGGTGTTCTTCTCATCTTCATTCTAGGCAATTTCTCCCGAGAAGCAAATTCAGATTGTATCTCGTTTTGACGTTTTTGCCTAACAACACGCTCAAAGTGTTTAAAAAATCGCATTATGTTCATTTTACAATGTAAGTAGTCTTTCAAATCCCTATTGAAACTCTCACTTAGTTGCGTGTTTTGCATCCCCAAAGAAAATACATCCTTCATATAACATTCAGCCCACTTTTCTCTTAAGCATATATACCATCCAACCAAGCAACTTTTGTCACTTTTTTCCGCAACGCACTGAAAGCTTTCTCAAATTCAGCTATTTTATTACATTCACACATACAAGCCTTAAAATCTCGAAGAACACTTGAGTCATCATGAATCAAGTGCTTCAATGCATTTTCCATAATATGCCATGTACATAATCAGTGTGAAGTCTGTGGCATAACCTCAACTGTAGCCTTTCCCATAGCAATGTCTTGATCGGTGAAAATGGTCTTCGGATACTTATTGTCATGTGTTGCAAGAAAGGTTTCAAACAACCATCGAAAAGATTCTGCAGTTTCATCATACAACAATGTGGCTCCAAAGATAACAAGTTCTCTGAAATGGTTAAAACCAACAAAAGCACCAAGAGGTCTATGTTCCTTGTTCGTACCAAATGTAGTGTCAAAGACAACTACATCTCCAAACGATGCATAATCTATAAGCATTTTTGCATCTACCAAAAATACATTAGTCATTTGCTCTTCACTATCTAGCTGAATGGAATACTGAAACGAAGGATTATCTACCGTTTGCATATGAAGGTATTTCAATAAACTTCCAGCTTCCCCATATAACAAACTCCGTTGGCGCTTTCTTTGTAGATAATTTCTATGATCTTGATGTGTGCACCCTAGATTAGTTGATCCCCCAACATGTGCACCTATAAACTCGTGAGCTTTTCTAGGCTTAATTCCAAAGTCATCTGTGTAACACCCCGAATCCGCAAGACTCGGGATGTCACATTGGGCTAGGATCTCACAATGGATCCTGACCCTAGCCTGACAACAAGTTCACTGGACCTTACAACATGGCACTGACATATATAAAACAAATACATAAAACAGTATAAACTGTACGACCCAAAGTAAACAACAACATAGCTAAGTATATAAAACGACATCCTCACATAGGAGGTACAAAAGATCATCCTCACGCAGGAGGGGAAACACAACAACCCCAAACCAACCACCTAATGTACGAGAGTCATCGGCCTGTCACCCTGCCAGATCACCCAGTAGCGCCTAACCTGTAAACATCTACAACACGGTATGAAACCGTTAGCTAACCATACATATATGAGGTAATGCATAAGCACAAGCACAATCATGAAAGATAAACACATCAGCATGCTATCACACATTTACCCATTTATTATCTTTATATAATAACCATTCACTCAAAAACCGTATATATATAGATAGATGAAAGTATGTGACACGAGTACCGATACATCCCCGCCTCTGAGTACAATGTCCAGCTGTACGAGTATCGGTCACACAATCCGTGTACCCTATGGGAGTGGATTGCGCCCTTCCTGTAAACCAGTCTGGCCCGACATCAGAGAACCTCCCAGACTCCACGGCGGGATGAAAGGGAAAGGTTATCACTGCCACGCAGTGGGGCAGTCAATAGAACATAGGTCGATAAAAACGACAACTCATGATATCATAGAAAACATATAAAGCACACACCACTCATGCAAACACCCAATATAAGAATGGTAGCTAAGTAAGTCCTACAGACTTACCTCAACCTCGTACAAAATCAACCACGATCACCTCTACACTGGAGGGACAACACGGCCTATAAAAAGGCATAAAGAGATATATCAACCTCTATTCATCAAAGGGGTCACACCTAGACCCAAAGGGATCCATAAGGATCATACTCAATCTATGAGCCTCTCAACTAACCAAACCTTAATATCTCAACATAGCTCACAATTCCTCAAATCTCAAGATAGTATCTAATCAACATTCCTCAATCTCAATTTTAATCATAATTTAATTAATTAACCTTTAATTAATTAATTAGATTTCGCCAGAATAACGTTTTGCCCGCAAGCAATTTCTAAACCCCCTGTCATCAGATTTCATCAAACAAGAACTCATAATCACCAGAATAATATAACGACCATAATGGAATTTCTAATTGTCCTATTTGACAAGCCTAAAGTCAATTTAGGCCAAATCGCAGTACGGAAAACGAATAAATTCATAACTTATTCGTTACTAACCCGATTGACGATCTGAAAGAAGATTCGGAATCACAACGACGCAGGCTACGCATGGACAACATCAAATTCATCGGAATCTGAGCGACGGAACCGTCTTGGTGACATATATGCTCGACCAGCCCTCCATATACTCGGAAATGCAGAAACTCGGTACCGTTATGAAGAGAATGAAGATAGGAATCCAAAAACTCAAACGGAATTGAAATCGGATTAGAAACGGAGAGTAGATCTGAGTTTGAAGGTTGAGAGAAATCAGAGCTTTTACGAGAAAACGTGAAAGGAAATGAATTAATAAAGGATTTTTCGCTATTTATAGTGAAGACGATAATTATCCTTTAGTAAAGTCGATAATTATCCTTTAACCGATTTAAAGGCGGGTCGAACCTCTTTCTCCAAACTTCTCGAGATTGGAACATTAAATCTGGAATATTGTAGGGATAATTATTACACAACTGCCTCGGAAAACGTGTATTCCTAAGCCGTTTTTCTTAGCCGTTAAGAAACGAAATAGCGACTCTTTTGGCCGTTTTGCCTCTCCATGTTATTTCATATCTAAGACATATTTGATGTCCTGATCATTTCTCTCAACTGCATTTTTATTAATTGGAGCTCCCAAATGCTCCAAATAACACCGGAGGGTAAAAATAATTACCCGGGGGAAAAAGTAAAAATTTCCCCAAACGTCCAAAATTACGCGAGGAACGTAACGGTGGGACTCATACTCATCACTTGGGAAATCTTCGCAAGTTATATGTCAATTACTATCAACAATTAAGTTAATCAACATTAATTAGAATTCGGAAATCCTAGCTATTACATCACACACCCCTAAAAAAAAAGTTTCGTCCCGAAACTTGAACAATTCCCAAATTCTCTCGGACCCATACGCCGAGGTATAACTCTCACTCTTTCTATCGGAGGTATCACATCTCCGTTCCAAAGATCACAACCTATAACAATCTATAACCTCAAGTATAAACATGGAGGAATCATCACTCTAGGAAACAGGGTCATAACGCTACCCAAAGGCGTAGAGGAATCACGTCTCTCGCCATACCACATCACAAGGCATAGAGGAAGCACATCTCTAGCCAAAGCATATCACATGCATAGAGGAAATACGTCTCTAGCCAACCCATAAACATATACATCGCATGGAGGAATCACATCTCCACTGAACTATGTCCATCAAGGTAGCATGGAGGAAAGAACCATCTCCAGCTGAATCCTAATCCCACTCAAATAGCATGGAGGAAAGAACCATCTCTAGCTATAAATATGATCATACTCGGGTAGCGTGGAGAAAGTAATCATCTCCATCTATAGCATACATCACCCTAGCACATCAAGATCTACTAAGATCATAAATCACATCACAACTAGCATAGAATAACATATCAAGGCATATAAGCACATAAGCACAACATTCATCAAGATAGCACTAAGATCTACTCGTGCTCCCGCAAATGGGTCTGTCATAACATATACTCTAGATAGTTCCTCAGGACACTATCCTCAGTCTCTTACATAGTCTCTTCAGGTCTTCATCTCGACCATTATATCCTCAATATGGGAATGTCTTTCGAATGCAAGCGTTTCATATCTCATTCCAAGAATGTAATCGAATGCTCAACAAAAGTGTGGTTGGACTCAACCACCAAATCATCGTAACTCACAAGGTATCTCGAGTCTGATATATACTTCCTCAATTGAGACATATGAAACAATGGGTGAATATCCTCTAATCTCAGAGGCAAAGCTAAACATCATGTTGTCTTCACAAAACTGATCAAGATCTCAAGTAACCGACATATTGGAAACTCAGTTCCCCTTTCCATAATACACAACTAACGTCTCACAGTTGAGATACCTCCAGCCGGACATGAACTCTCACTTGAACTTTAGAGGTTAACGCCTCTTATCTACATATAATATCTGGCGACTTTGTACAGCCAGCATTCTTCCTTCAATCAACGTTACTTGAACTATAAAATCCTGAATCTGGTCAGGTGTTATTCCACTACTACTACTAGATCACTTCTAGTATAAGGATATACGACATCTATGTCTATATATTGCCTCATAGGGCCATCCCAGAAAGATGCACGTCCTTCATTGTTATATAATAAACTCATTAATGGAAGGTAATATAACCATCCACGTTTCCCATTCAACTTACAACTTATAATAGATCTTTAAGATCTAGATGATCCTCTCTAACTGACCATCTATCAGGGGGTGAAGTGTAGTCATGAGGTACAGACTCGTCCCCAAAGCAGTCTGAATCTGCTGCCTAAAATCTCAAAGTAAAAACATCCATCTCGATTAGAAATGATCGTTCTCGGTATATCATGGAGTCTCACTATTTGTCTAGTGTACTCCTCAACCAATTCATTCACTAGCCACGTTCTTCTGATAGAAATGAAACGTTCCAGTTTTATTAATTTGTTACCAACAATCCAGATAACATAAATCTTCAACTAGGTCACAATCCCATAAAAAGTCCATAGAGATGTCCTCCCAAATTCTACTACAGAACTAGTAGTGGGTGGGGCTTATCTCTAGATCGGAAACACTCTATTTGGATCTGAATGTACTGAATAAGGCGTACAGTGGGTATACCATAATATTCTCTATCTCCATCTGCATCAGCAGGTACACAAAAGTGGTCATGACTCTTCATCAGTCCATCTACTCCCATGGACAACTATGGTGCCTCAGTACGAGACATCCTTTCTCTAAACCTTGTCAAGGCCGGGCAAGTCTCCTGCTTCTGTTGGACTTCATCCAACAGACCAGGTAGAACCTCTGAGGTATAACTGAGTATCCTCATCAAGGAACTGATTGTTCAACTCTAGCCAAGCTAGATCTCTCTGAAGTTGAAGCTGAACTATCAGTCTCACAATCATCTTCTCTTGGAGCGTCTTTCCATTCAAGTTATCGACGACAACGTTCAACTTCTCTGAATGATATGGAATCTTCAAGTCAAATATTCAACCCTTGTTGCATAAAATATACTTCAGATTCCTATGATCTATAGAAATCTGACATGAAGATCACACCGGTACGGTCTTCTCAAAAGACTCGCAAATGAATACGTAATTATATAAAATCCTTCCTCAAAGCATTGGTAGCAATCGCCTGAGCCGAGAAAACTACGTATTCCTTAATGTTCATCAGTATCTCCCATGTTACAACATACTTAATTCTGGCCAGGTCAACCATGATCCCACTGGCGGAGACAACATGGCCTAAAAAGGCTACCACTGGCATCTCAACTTACACTTAGAGAGTGTAGCATACAACCCTCTATCTCTCGAAATCTGCAGAACGGTCCTCACACGATTGGTCTAATATTATCTGCTATGAGAGTATACCGACATGTTATCAATGAAGTCCACCACCAATTAATAAAGGAAGTCGATGAAGATATTGTTCATCAACTCCATAAAAACTACTAAAACATTCGTCAACCTAAATGACATCACTACAAACTCGTAGTGTCCATAACGGGTATGGGATGCTATCTCATACACATGCTGCTCTCTCATCCATGACTAGGGATATCTTGAGCACAAAGGAATCCTGAAAACACAATTGCTTCTTGAAGCTAACTCATTAGGTCGTCAATACGGAACATGGAACCCACTAGGGTAAACCCTTTTTAGTCAACTTTTCAAGTTATCAGTACAATATCTCAACAAGCACCATATAGTGTGGCTTTCCCATTCAATCTTGTATCATACTTCAACTCGATAACAATGTCCACACTCCGCTGAGGTGGAAACTAGACGGTTCAGTAACACGTCTATAAACTCATAAACAACTGGAATACCTTCAATTGTTGGACTATCTCGCTCCTTTATGGTATAAAACTAGAAGGCGTCACATCCTTGTGCTATAAGCTCGCTGCTCGTACAGTCCTGATGACAAACCCGTCTTAAAAGGTCTTAACCTCATAAGACCTCTATTTAACTCAACTCAGTAAAGACTATAATAGTCTTACTATTAAAAACTAACACCACATGATATCTATTCATCCAAACCATACACATAATGACTTCCTCGTGCACCTACGACATGACAAAGAAGTCTGCAACCATACACGGGTCCTTGAAATAAGGGAACAAACACGCATCTCACGGGTATCTCAGACCTAAAAAGGTAATCCTATAAAGGAAAATCCACCTTCTACTATATACCAAAAGTCAACCATTAACGCATGCATCGAAAGACATGAAGTGCATAGCACTCACAACAAGCAAAACTCCACCAGGTAAACCATTAACGAGAATGGTACCTATAACAGCTAACACTCGTAGCTCCACTACATATCATCACTCAATGTCAGATCCATGCTCCTCAGGTATCACTGAGGTCATTACTATAGCCTCCACTTCCACTCTTTCTGCACCGGAAAGAGGAAGGTCTTGCTGGGAAGAAACACCACCGTGCTGACAGAAAGGGCCAGATGGTCTAGCTCACCACAAGTGAAA
Organism: Fagopyrum homotropicum; assembly: GCA_033239125.1. NCBI lineage: Eukaryota > Viridiplantae > Streptophyta > Magnoliopsida > Caryophyllales > Polygonaceae > Fagopyrum > Fagopyrum homotropicum. Next base: position 145,217,349 of record BSWB01000004.1, read on the forward strand.
CAAGCTATCAGTGCCAAAGGGCACACAGAACGCAAATGATCTGGATAGCCACAACTGAAATATAATCATCCCATCCTTGCAACCTGTGCAACTGAAGGGTAACTCGACCTTCGTCGTCCACCTGGAATGATCTCACTCTTGAAGGGAACCTGTAAAGGCAATGCCTTGCCCTGTCGACAAAACTTCGCTCTATGCCCTGCTTTACCACACGTAAAGCATATGATGGGAGCCTTTGGGCACACAGCTCGCCAGTGTCCCAACTTCCACGCAATTAAAACACTGTAGTTCCTTGCCAGTCATCTTCATGGCCAAAGGATCACTAGATTGTCCTGATATCGGACTTGGTTCCCCATTCATCATCTTTGCTTCTCCAGTAACTGATTCAGCCCATTGCTTCTTTTCGGATCCAAAAGTTTCAGTTGATCTCACAATTGTTGGTAAATCTGGTGTCGATCTACCCGCTATCACCGCTTCATATACTTGTTACATATATTCTTGAAACTTGGATCTACTCATTGAGACACGATCAGCCTCTTCAAACTCGTTCTCTGCCATAGGCGAAACAACAGCGGAAACTGGTCCCTGACTTATCACCACTAGAGGAAGAGGGGGTGTACCCCTACCTCATCCCACTACAGATACTGCTCTAGTCTGAGTCATCTGTAGGATATACGCACCTAATCTTATAAGGCTATATATATGCCATAGGTATCGATATGTATATAATACATCCACATAATCCATAGTACACACAGATATATATACATATCTACGCTGCAGAGATCCATGGCATAGGTGACGACTTCTCGTACATTCTATCCCAAAACCACACTTAAAACCAAAACCTTTGAAAACGTCAGATCCCATGTGGGCTCTGTTTATTTTACCTATCAAACCTCATTGCAGGTAGCAAGTGCCATTGTTGTCAACCTGGCTCTGATACCAACTCTGTAACACCCCGAATCCGCAGGACTCGGGATGTCACATTGGGCTAGGATCTCACAATGGATCCTGACCCTAGCCTGACAACAAGTTCACTGGACCTTACAACATGGCACTGACATATATAAAACAAATACATAAAACAGTATAAACTGTACGACCCAAAGTAAACAACAACATAGCTGAGTATATAAAACGACATCCTCACATAGGAGGTACAAAAGATCATCCTCACGCAGGAGGGGAAACACAACAACCCCAAACCAACCACCTAATGTACGAGAGTCCTCGGCTTGTCACCCTGCCAGATCACCCAGTAGCGCCTAACCTGTAAACATCTACAACACGGTATGAAACCGTTAGCTAACCATACATATATGAGGTAATGCATAAGCACAAGCACAATCATGAAAGATAAACACATCAGCATGCTATCATACATTTACCCATTTATTATCTTTATATAATAACCATTCACTCAAAAACCGTATATATATAGATAGATGAAAGTATGTGACACGAGGACCGATACATCCCCGCCTCTGAGTACAATGTCCAGCTGTACGAGTATCGGTCACACAATCCGTGTACCCTATGGGAGTGGATTGCGCCCTTCCTGTAAACCAGTCTGGCCCGACATCAGAGAACCTCCCAGACTCCACGGCGGGATGAAAGGGAAAGGTTATCACAGCCACGCAGTGGGGCGGTCAATAGAACATAGGTCGATAAAAACGACAACTCATGATATCATAGAAAACATATAAAGCACACACCACTCATGCAAACACCCAATATAAGGATGGTAGCTAAGTAAGTCCTACAGACTTACCTCAACCTCGTACAAAATCAACCACGATCACCTCTACACTAGAGGGACAACACGGCCTATAAAAAGGCATAAAGAGATATATCAACCTCTATTCATCAAAGGGGTCACACCTAGACCCAAAGGGATCCATAAGGATCATACTCAATCTATGAGCCTCTCAACTAACCAAACCTCAATATCTCAACATAGCTCACAATTCCTCAAATCTCAAGGTAGTATCTAATCAACATTCCTCAATCTCAATTTTAATCATAATTTAATTAATTAACCTTTAATTAATTAATTAGATTTCGCTAGAATAACGTTTTGCCCGCAGGCAATTTCTAAACCCCCTGTCATCAGATTTCATCAAACAAGAACTCATAATCACCAGAATAATATAACGACCATAATGGAATTTCTAATTGTCCTATTTGACAAGCCTAAAGTCAATTTAGGCCAAATCGCAGTACGGAAAACGAATAAATTCATAACTTATTCGTTACTAACCCGATTGACGATCTGAAAGAAGATTCGGAATCACAACGACGCAGGCTACGCATGGACAGCATCAAATTCATCGGAATCTGAGCGACGGAACCGTCCTGGTGACATATATGCTCGACCAGCCCTCCATATACTCGGAAATGCAGAAACTCGGTACCGTTATGAAGAGAATGAAGAGAGGAATCCAAAAACTCAAACGGAATTGAAATCGGATTAGAAACGGAGAGTAGATCTGAGTTTGAAGGTTGAGAGAAATCAGAGCTTTTACGAGAAAACGTGAAAGGAAATGAATTAATAAAGGATTTTTCGCTATTTATAGTGAAGACGATAATTATCCTTTAGTAAAGTCGATAATTATCCTTTAACCGATTTAAAGGCGGGTCGAACCTCTTTCTCCAAACTTCTTGAGATTGGAACATTATATCTGGAATATTGTAGGGATAATTATTACACAACTGCCTCGGAAAACGTGTATTCCTAAGCCGTTTTTCTTAGCCGTTAAGAAACGAAATAGCGACTCTTTTGGCCGTGTTGCCTCTCCATGTTATTTCATATCTAAGACATATTTGATGTCCTGATCATTTCTCTCAACTGCATTTTTATTAAATGGAGCTCCCAAACGCTCCAAATAACACCGGAGGGTAAAAATAATTACCCGGGGGAAAAAGTAAAAATTTCCCCAAACGTCCATAATTACGCGAGGAACATAACGGTGGGACTCATACTCATCACTTGGGAAATCTTCGCAAGTTATATGTCAATTACTATCAACAATTAAGTTAATCAACATTAATTAGAATTCGGAAATCCTAGCTATTACAATCTGCAAGATCAATTTCAGTTGCTTGAGCTTTGGATATTTTCCTTTGTGATGTCAATAGGTGACTTGTCTCTGGTGAATGGAGAGGATGATTGTGCTCAGATACGAAATCATGTATTTTGTATCTTTTCGTTATCCTATTCAATGAACATCCAATTCGTGCTTGACAACCCGTTCTAGTTTCAGACCGACAACGCTTACCTAAGTTGCCTCTCTTGTCAATCAGGCGATGACCCTGTTTCACACATAAAAATCTTCGCGAAGTTACCTCACCGGTTTTCTTGCTCTTGTTCTCGAAATGCTTACGAACATTAAAACCCATCTTTCCTCCATATTCTACCCAAAAATTCCATACATCATCAACTGAATCAAATTCCATACATATTTGTGGGATCCAATCTGTAGATACATCCATCATGAAACGAGCAGGGAAGTAGCAGACTGAAAATGTTTAGAACAACAACAAGCAGGAAAGTAGCAAAATCTAGTAGAATAGTTTAGAACATCAACAAGCAGGGACGAAGCAGAATCGTTTACAACAACAACAACCAGGGAAGTACTCTAGCAGACGATCTTAACCTTGCAGGACCTTTGTCAATTTTTCAAAACCTCGTCGCTCCTTCACCGTCACAATCGATCGCTGAAAAACCCAAAATAGAATCAAAGAAGATCCTCCTTGTAAAAGCTCTAATTTTATCGTAGAAGACCAAACCAAGAAAATCGTCAATGATCTTCAGTCGCTAGCGCAACAAACAGAGAGATCTCTCTGTAGAATAAGAAGTTCGTGGAGAGAGAGGGTCTGTAAAATAAAATCGATAGAAAAATGGGGTAATTGTTCTTTTTTTAATAAATTATAGGTTAGAGTGAATCTTATCCGTTGAATTAGATTAAGGGCTGAGATTTAACGAATTCTACCCCTAGAGTTTTTTTAAAACTCTAGGGAAACAGAACCGGTGGCTTTGTGTAGACTGCCAATTCCTTAGTGTCCAAGGACTCGTTTGCTGACGACATATTATTACGTACTAATATTCATATATTGTTTTCACGTGTGAATTTGAATGACCTTATTATTATTTGTTTTTTTAGAACGGATAGTGGGTAGGAGAAAACTATCTTCTAGAGATATTTCATCCTAAAGCATCATTGCAAATAAGAGCACTAAGTTCAGGGTTATCAGAAAAGGGTGTGTTGGGGTTCGAAATTTCAAAATGAGTCAATCGGTCAGCAACATAGTTGGTTTCTCTAAACACATGTCTGACTTGGACTTCCGATCCAGTATGGAGTCGGATATGATCATCTCGATCTCTCAAACGCAACTTCAAAGTCTTTGGAGTGTCTTGATAACACAAAGGTTATCATCCTCAATTTCAGTTTTTTTTATATTTAGTCTTATTGCTTCTTTTAGTCCACCTTTCAGCGCGAAAGCTTCTGCTTTAACTACCGAGTTAAAGTTGTTTAGTTTTTGCGCCCAAGCTAATAACATCTCCGTAATGATTTCGTATAACAAAACCAATGGAGGTTATTCCCGAATCGAGTTTTGATCCATCCAAGTTGAGTTTGTGGAACCCATGTTTTGGTTTATCCCATTTAATATTATTTTTCTTTCTTGTGTTGGGTAAGTTGTTCTTTTGAATATGTTTAAAATCGTAGTCAACATCATCGGTTTTATGAATTTTCCAATTCTGAACTAGGTTTTAGTGAAATTTAGGATGTTATGATCCGTTCGGATTGCATCATTGTTAAATATGATTTTATTTGTGAAGAACCAAATAATCCACCATATGGTTGCAAGTCGGGAGAAATTAGAAAGCCCGATCTTATTTTTTTTATTTCCAGCAAGAGTTCGTGAGGTCTTTTGTTTTTTGTGTCAATGGTATTAAGATAAGTGATGATATTTAAGTCAAAACTTGTGATTATATTTTTGCTATAGGGGCAATCAATAAGAAGATGTACAAGATCCTCGAGTTGATGATTACAAAAATCGCAGTTTTTTGGAATATGAGTACATTAATGTATAAATTGCCACATAATACCATTATTATATTCTTTCTTGTTATGTACATATTAGTGTATGTATAACATACTAACTGTCACACTCTACACAATTCAGTCCGTGTAGTTACCTGTTTTGAAGGAGCAGCTGTAACACCCAAAATTTAGACGCGTTTTTGATTTTTAATTTATACGTATTTTTTTTATATATATTTTAATAACCTGAATAATTTTCGATGATATTTTACCGTAAAGTAGTTATTACGGGTATATTTATATATCTTAAGTATATATATATATATATATATATATATATATATATATATATATATATATATATTATATTTTATTTATTTTCGGAAAATTTTGGAAAGGTTTTTCCTAGCCGAAAATCCCATTCCTGTATTTTAGATCGAGTTTATTTATTTCCGATTTTCTATTTTTATTTTTACCTTTCCTTATTTCATTTGTTTTCTCTTTCTCTTCCACGCCTGGATGGCGTGTCCCTGTTCCTTGACAGCGTCACTTTTCCCATCTTAGCCGCCCGCCTAACTGAACCTACTCCCTAGTCCGACCTCTTGTTTCCCTCACCTTCCCTCTCGTTTCCTTGCCTCACACTCTCTGTCTACTCTCACGCCTCCTGACTCCCTCTAAATCTCACTCCTCCCTCACGATTGACGATACAGGGCGAGCCTCTCCAACACTCGGAACGCCGTCGCCGGCCAGAACGAGCATGCCATCTATCTTCTTCACGATCGACGATGCTAGAGAAGCTTCCCCAGCCGTGCACGCAGTCGATAGCGACCTGGAAGCCGGCGCCATCGCCGAGATCTGTCCCGTGCCGGATGCCCAGCAAACTCGATCGGACTACCCTTAGCTGCTATTCCGGTAGTTAGGATATCGCACACTCCCTCTCGCCTTGGTTGGCTATCGGACGCTTCGATCGACCCGTAATATTGCAGTGAGTTCGTCTTTGCCTCGCAATCTTATTCTTGCCTTTTCCTTGTGTCGCTGCAGTGGATCAACGAGTCGGTTTGTTGCGTTAGGAAGGGTAGCAGGACATATGGGCAACAATAGAATAAGTTTGGTTGGAGCTGTAGTGTTTGAGAGAATCCTCAACTTTATGTTGTTATGGTGAAAGAGTTGTTTTTTTTTGGGTGATTAATCATAGGGTATTAGGATGTTGTTTAGCTTTGTTAGAATGGTTTTAGGGTGTTGTTATAGGTTTCGGCAAAGTTGAGTTGGAGTTGTATAATAGGAATGAAGCTGAGATCTAGTTTACAAAGGATTCGAAGTTTCTGTGCATTTACATTAGAATGATTTGTAGTTGTTGTGTATTTTGATTAGGAAGGCTCAAAGCTGATGATGGGTATTTTGTTTCTTTATTTTCTTTTGTTATAGAATAATTTTGGATACATGGATGATTAAAGTGGAGTTAATTTATGGACTTTAATATTAGTTGTTTGTGAGTAATTAGGCTAATCCTAATTAGTGGCTTAACTATCTTTCATATGTAACTTATATATAATTATGAGATCGAATTCCATTTTTTTTAGATGTCCCTTAAGTTAACATGTTAGTGTAGGCTACACTAACTTTTGTTTTGTTCGTTTATCAAGTACATACGATGAAGGAAGTAAGCTTTGTAAGATCGATCCAATAGGGCATGGTATATTTAAACCCTTCTCGGAATTTTGAGGATTTAGTTGAAATGTTGGCTAGAGGCTAAGTATGTCTTATGTTAGACCGAAGGAAAGCTTGGAAGTTAGCAAACCCTACAAACTCCATCATTCTTTCGTATTAGAGTTAGACGGTGTGTCTTGAACTCTAGTTTTATTTTGAGTCTTTCCGAACCTAACCGTGATATCGTCTTTTTACTCATATACGGCTAGTTTGATATTCTTTTCCTGGACGATTCTAGTTAACTTAGAAATTAGAAAACTTCTAAGAGTATGGTTATGATATTGATCCAAGATTGTCCTGTTATACCCAGATGTTTGAGATCTTATTCTTGCGGAGTCGGGTAGTAGCTTTAACGGGATATTGACTCGATTCAGGTAAGTCTACGGACTTACTTAGCTCGCTTTTACGCATTATTTGGATATGTGATGGTGGTGTGTGCTTTATCTTTGTTTATATCATGAAACCGGATTAGGGCAACTCGGTTATATATTTGGCCCATTGTATGTTATTATCGGGCGGTGACATCACTGCCCAGTTTCCCGAGGGAGACTGGGGGGATCTTTACGACCAGGCCATACACGGTATACGGGCGGGCTTCTTCATCACTCCCTCAGGGTATACGGGTTGGGCGCCGCCACACTCCTGTTGGTTACACGGGGACAGAGGCGAGAGTTATAAGACTCTCGTGTCACACTTGAACGAATTGATTAGAAATGGAATAACCTAAAAAGATAATAAAGAACCGGAAGTGTATGTATATGAGCATGATGTGTGTTGCGTGTGCTTTTGTGTGTGCTTGTGCCTTTGCTATCTTTATAATGCCTAGAATGTGAGCTAACGGTTTTATACCGATTGTTGTAGTTGACGTGCAGGTTAGGTGTGGCCGAGTGATCCGGAGGAGTGGGCAGCCGGGGTTCCGTACATCTTAGATCGAGTTGGGGATTTGAGTCCATGTATTATGTTGTATATTTTGTATCGTGGCTTTGTTGTATTGATGGCTGACGTCTTTCCTTTCGTGTTGAATTCGGGAATCTTATCATTGCATTAAAGTTGTTTTCTGTTTTGGCCTTTATTTGTGCCTTGTTTGAAAGGTCCGGTGAAATTGTTGTCAGGCTAAGGGTCGGGAGCCATTGTGAGGTCCCAACCCGTAGCGCCCTGAGTCCCGCGGATTCGGGGTGTTACAAAAGTGGTATCAGAGCCCTAGGTTGACAACAATGGCACTCGCAACCTTCTAAAGGCCGGATGAGGAGTAAACAGAACCCACACGGGTTCTGACTTTTCGTTTTCAAAATTCATATGCGTGAGTTAGTTGGGGTAGTATGTACGGGACCACCACTTCCTCCGCGGACCTCGGCGACGTAGTTATTGATTATCATATTATGTATATATATAGATATAGGTATGGACTTGTGGACTTAGGATGTTTTGGACTATGGATTTATGTTGGATTGTAAGTTGGTTCGGACTTGTTGTGTATGTGGATTATAATTTTGCATGATGGACTTGGTATGTTATAGTGGTAGCATAAGCCCTTATAGTTATATGAGTTTATACACGTGGCATGATATGTTGGTGGTATTATGGACACAAGGCTTATATAGTCCTATATTTCTAGGTTTATTATATATAGTAGAGTAAGTAGATATATGACCTTATATTTAAGATGATAGTTTGATACCATCGCCTTGGACAACGCCGTTGGACTTAGAATAGTATGCATGCGAGGACAAGTCAACTCATATATCAAGAGAAGCAAGACGTGTTGGCAACCGCCTTGACGTGTCATCGGATTCCTTTCAAGGATGGCAAAGCAACCAGAGTAAGGCTATTGAAGGTATCGCCGCAAGGACGAACAAGTAGAAGAAGACGTGAAATAAATTAAGAGAAGTCAAGATGGAACCAATACTAGTGAGAAAGTACCATGGAGATGTGGAGTGGTTTTGAAGAAACAATGATTGTGCAGAAATGAAAGAAACTTAAGACGACCCACTTATGGTGAAGTCCAAGAGGTTTGACAATAAACGGAATAAGTGGGTCAAACGTGTAGGATTGCAAGTGGCGATCCCATTTAAGACAAGTTCTCCCTAGACACTCCTAAGCACAAGAGTCGAGAAGAGACGTATGATTAACAAATGACTAAAGGATTAAGAGCCCGTAAGTTAAGCTTATGGAGGTACCAAAAAAAAATGAAGTGTAAAGTTCCTAGAATACCGGCGGGACGACTTCTTCGGAATTAGGAGAATTTTGAGAGGAATGGCGAGGTGAGGATTCACATGGTGGAATTTCCTTGGTGGAGTTGAACGTTTTCCGAAATTGTGATAACGCCAAGAAACGTCAAGAAAGAAGAAAAATGAATTGATGTTGACCTCGAGAAGATGAGAAACACAACAAGAAGCTTTCTATTATGAAAGGTGTGGAGTTACCAACCAAGAGAAACATGAGAGGACACTATCTAACGATAGTGATGTTTGCAAGGTTCACTTGAAGGACGTCTTGAGAGAGAGATTAAGCCTATGAAAGGGAAGAGTCTAAGAGCGTAGAAAGAGGTAATGGAGTTGAAGCAGAGTAAAATGAGCTAGTGAAGTTAAGACAAAGTACACTGAGAGGGTATCCTTTCAGGAGTATGGTAGCTGGGAAGTATGGTAGGAGGGTAAGTCGTTAACTTCGGAGAAGGTCATATACAAGTTAATCGGTGACAACTGAGAACGCACAAGTTCGGATTGTTTATTGATGTGTGTAGTTGGGAAGAGTAAACAAGACTATGGGAACATATAGGATTGGGAACAAGATTTTTGGAGTATTTGCGGTGGATCAATGTCTATAGTAAGGAAGGACGTCAACGGAAAGGCATTTGTCTTAAATCAAATAATGCTAAATGAATTCAAGCAACTCTAGTGGACCTCTTAGAGAGGGATTTGGATGACCTTATGCTACCTTTGTAGGTCATGGAATTAGCATATGGCAGAACGACACGGATTAGAGGTTTTAAAGTTGACCACGGTAAAGGGGAAGTAGTGAACCAAGAAGAAGGGAAGGTGTCATGGAGGTGGTACGTAAACGGGAGTATATAGAGGATGCATGTTATAAAAAGGATAATATGTTAGTGTTGGCAAGAGATAAGTCAAGTTTCTAGACTCACATGGAAGAGCCAAGGTGGCTATGGCGTGAAAGGGAGGACCTAGATAAGGGAAATGTTGGAAGCTTAGAGTTTATAATGTTATCGTTTGATGCAAGCTTATATATAATACGAAGAACGGTTCCGACATGATGGGATGTCATAGAAGTAAAGAAGATAAGGTTAATTGTTTTGAAGAACGGTTAAGTCATGTAGTTTGGATCCTTATGGTAACACATAAGTGAGAAACCTTAGAAGATTTGTAGAATCATGTCATCAAAGAGGGAAAATGAGATTAAGTTAAAGGAATACTTAAATAAGGCCCCGAGAGTCAAGAGACTCAAGCAAATCTCTCGATTTCAGGAGTGAAGAATCTTTAAAAGAAGACGGTCAACATTGTAGCTAAAGAAGGAGCATTTGCAAGAACATATTGATAAGATTTTATTAGAATTAGTGAAATGCTATGGGGAACTCTGAATGTTATCTTGAACTCTTGATTTGAGTCTCATATTATATCTTGAACTCTTGATTTAAAGAACACCAGTAGACATAAATTCTCTCCATTTGAACATCGATTACCGTGAGTCGAACAAGATAACGGTGAAGAACAAGTATTCTTTACAACGAATGGATGATCTACTCGATAGGCTACAAGGGTTGGTAGTTCTTCTAAGATTAACTAAGATTTGATTGTCACCGTTTGAGAACTCGAGACTCGGATATTTCCATTACGGTATTCCGGACCAACTAGGGTCACTGCGAGTTGTAGTTACTCCATATGGGTTTACTAATGCCCGGAGGAGATATTTTGGGCCTACTCTTGGAAAAAGAGAGAAGATGTTTGACAAGTTGTCATGGGATGGCAAACTCCGAAAGATGTGAAAGAAGTTACAAGTTTTCTTAGATGTACCGAGCTTTACTAGATCTGTGAAGGGAGGATTTGCATAACGCCAATTATGGTAACCTACTACGGATGACGATGAAGTATTGAATGGGACGAAGATTTGATAATAGAGTTTTGACAGTTAAAGAGGAGATTTATTGGTACAACTGTTTTGATTTGCTTTGAGGAATGATGGGTTTGAAGCGTACAAGTGATTCATCAAGACAAGGTTTTGATCGAGTATTGAGAAACGATGTAAAATCAATAACATACGTGTCTCATTCGTAGAAGCGGTGTGAAGTAAAGTACTCCCTTCATCCCTTAGAACTTGCAACAAGAATTGAAGAAACGTAACATCAAAGTTTGGTTTGACAAGAACCCTAGCCAACAATGTATATTGGAAGTTTGATTTTCTTTGTTAGAGATAAGCAAAGAAAAAAAAATATATATGGAAATGATGTATAGATAAAGACCCGAGAAGGAAGTTAAGTTCCGTTTTACGGACCTTTTTGAGAGATGAGAACAAGTAGGTTGTGTTTATAGATTAATGTTGCCACAAAGAGTGGAGAGTGTTTTCTGATGTTTCTAGTGTACCAGTCATGGGAGTATACACATTACTCAAGTTATGATGTTAGTCGTGATGATCTAGTGGCTGACGAGGAGCCAATGAGGCTAACTGGAAGACGTAGAATAGTATCTTTGGTCGAGTTTTACGCGGATTTAGTGACATTTATAGGACCGTCGGGCTAGTCCCGAGATCCTTCCTTCGTTGTGCTTATGTGATTTGTGACATGATATGATGTATGTTTCTTATGCGTATATCTTGCGAGTCTTGATGTGTCTAGGCGGGTAGACTCTGGTTTTGAGGGTCATAGTTGCCACGGGTCCCGAGCGGTTATCTAGACGAGGTTGTTTGAGAGTTTCACGTTTAGCAAGTTTCGGGACGAAACTTGTTTTTAGGAGGATCTAATGTAACACCCAAAATTTAGACGCGTTTTTGATTTTTAATTTATACGTATTTTTTTTATATATATTTTAATAACCTGAATAATTTTCGATGATATTTTACCGTAAAGTAGTTATTACGGGTATATTTATATATCTTAAGTATATATATATATATATATATATATATATATATATATATATTATATTTTATTTATTTTCGGAAAATTTTGGAAAGGTTTTTCCTAGCCGAAAATCCCATTCCTGTATTTTAGATCGAGTTTATTTATTTCCGATTTTCTATTTTTATTTTTACCTTTCCTTATTTCATTTGTTTTCTCTTTCTCTTCCACGCCTGGATGGCGTGTCCCTGTTCCTTGACAGCGTCACTTTTCCCATCTTAGCCGCCCGCCTAACTGAACCTACTCCCTAGTCCGACCTCTTGTTTCCCTCACCTTCCCTCTCGTTTCCTTGCCTCACACTCTCTGTCTACTCTCACGCCTCCTGACTCCCTCTAAATCTCACTCCTCCCTCACGATTGACGATACAGGGCGAGCCTCTCCAACACTCGGAACGCCGTCGCCGGCCAGAACGAGCATGCCATCTATCTTCTTCACGATCGACGATGCTAGAGAAGCTTCCCCAGCCGTGCACGCAGTCGATAGCGACCTGGAAGCCGGCGCCATCGCCGAGATCTGTCCCGTGCCGGATGCCCAGCAAACTCGATCGGACTACCCTTAGCTGCTATTCCGGTAGTTAGCATATCGCACACTCCCTCTCGCCTTGGTTGGCTATCGGACGCTTCGATCGACCCGTAATATTGCAGTGAGTTCGTCTTTGCCTCGCAATCTTATTCTTGCCTTTTCCTTGTGTCGCTGCAGTGGATCAACGAGTCGGTTTGTTGCGTTAGGAAGGGTAGCAGGACATATGGGCAACAATAGAATAAGTTTGGTTGGAGCTGTAGTGTTTGAGAGAATCCTCAACTTTATGTTGTTATGGTGAAAGAGTTGTTTTTTTTTGGGTGATTAATCATAGGGTATTAGGATGTTGTTTAGCTTTGTTAGAATGGTTTTAGGGTGTTGTTATAGGTTTCGGCAAAGTTGAGTTGGAGTTGTATAATAGGAATGAAGCTGAGATCTAGTTTACAAAGGATTCGAAGTTTCTGTGCATTTACATTAGAATGATTTGTAGTTGTTGTGTATTTTGATTAGGAAGGCTCAAAGCTGATGATGGGTATTTTGTTTCTTTATTTTCTTTTGTTATAGAATAATTTTGGATACATGGATGATTAAAGTGGAGTTAATTTATGGACTTTAATATTAGTTGTTTGTGAGTAATTAGGCTAATCCTAATTAGTGGCTTAACTATCTTTCATATGTAACTTATATATAATTATGAGATCGAATTCCATTTTTTTTAGATGTCCCTTAAGTTAACATGTTAGTGTAGGCTACACTAACTTTTGTTTTGTTCGTTTATCAAGTACATACGATGAAGGAAGTAAGCTTTGTAAGATCGATCCAATAGGGCATGGTATATTTAAACCCTTCTCGGAATTTTGAGGATTTAGTTGAAATGTTGGCTAGAGGCTAAGTATGTCTTATGTTAGACCGAAGGAAAGCTTGGAAGTTAGCAAACCCTACAAACTCCATCATTCTTTCGTATTAGAGTTAGACGGTGTGTCTTGGACTCTAGTTTTATTTTGAGTCTTTCCGAACCTAACCGTGATATCGTCTTTTTACTCATATACGGCTAGTTTGATATTCTTTTCCTGGACGATTCTAGTTAACTTAGAAATTAGAAAACTTCTAAGAGTATGGTTATGATATTGATCCAAGATTGTCCTGTTATACCCAGATGTTTGAGATCTTATTCTTGCGGAGTCGGGTAGTAGCTTTAACGGGATATTGACTCGATTCAGGTAAGTCTACGGACTTACTTAGCTCGCTTTTACGCATTATTTGGATATGTGATGGTGGTGTGTGCTTTATCTTTGTTTATATCATGAAACCGGATTAGGGCAACTCGGTTATATATTTGGCCCATTGTATGTTATTATCGGGCGGTGACATCACTGCCCAGTTTCCCGAGGGAGACTGGGGGGATCTTTACGACCAGGCCATACACGGTATACGGGCGGGCTTCTTCATCACTCCCTCAGGGTATACGGGTTGGGCGCCGCCACACTCCTGTTGGTTACACGGGGACAGAGGCGAGAGTTATAAGACTCTCGTGTCACACTTGAACGAATTGATTAGAAATGGAATAACCTAAAAAGATAATAAAGAACCGGAAGTGTATGTATATGAGCATGATGTGTGTTGCGTGTGCTTTTGTGTGTGCTTGTGCCTTTGCTATCTTTATAATGCCTAGAATGTGAGCTAACGGTTTTATACCGATTGTTGTAGTTGACGTGCAGGTTAGGTGTGGCCGAGTGATCCGGAGGAGTGGGCAGCCGGGGTTCCGTACATCTTAGATCGAGTTGGGGATTTGAGTCCATGTATTATGTTGTATATTTTGTATCGTGGCTTTGTTGTATCGATGGCTGACGTCTTTCCTTTCGTGTTGAATTCGGGAATCTTATCATTGCATTAAAGTTGTTTTCTGTTTTGGCCTTTATTTGTGCCTTGTTTGAAAGGTCCGGTGAAATTGTTGTCAGGCTAAGGGTCGGGAGCCATTGTGAGGTCCCAACCCGTAGCGCCCTGAGTCCCGCGGATTCGGGGTGTTACAGCAGCCTCATATTTATGTTGTTGTTTCCTCATTTGAGGTTTATGTCCCATACACTTTTTTCGAGCCATATGATTTGCTATTAACAATAAATTTAAGATAATCAGTATTGATGTTAAATTTAAATTGAATGTCTTAAATAAATATTTCTTTACATATAGATATTGTAAGTACATCTATCTACTTCATATCTTTACATGCTTGTGCATAATAAACATGTATGTAATTACAGAATGTGTACATAATCCATTTATTTCTATTGTCGTTTTTTCTAATACACAATTAACACTTGATTTGCATATCATGAATGTAAATCCAACTCTATTTGTGTATAATTTTACAGTAAATGTACATATTAAAAATAGTTACTAATGATCACTTCCATTTCTACATATATAGTACATACCTTATATTTTATCAATCAATATTCAGTTCAGTTTGTGTATACCATTTACTGGAAACTGTGATTATATACATTTGTACATAAATTGTCCTCAGTCCAACCGTTATGTGCATATTTTTCCCAATTCAGTATCCGAATGTTAAGTCTGTTTGTGATTTTCGTTACAGAATGTGTACATTATCATTATGTTTCTACTATCCATTCCAATTAGTACATAACATTAGCATGTAACTTTGTGTATGTATACCACTGCATAAATGTAGCTGTCAAAGCATCTTGTATATGTGTTTACATATCTCCAATACAAATGAAATGTCTATTCTCCATAACAGCAGCAAATATCCAAAAACAAAATGGAAGATATCAAATTCAATACATACTATTACATCTCAAATAGGTTAAACAATTTCAACAATCGAACATGCAAAGACAATATCCATTACATAAACCAGATTTAAAACAAAATGTACATACTACATGAATCGATTTTAAGAGATTCAAAGTTTTTGGGTATTCAGTACATATTGTCTCTTAAACTTCAGACCATCCTACATGAATTCGGTACATAATATTACAACCTAAATTGTAAAACATCTACAAAAATCGAACATGCAAAGTCACTACCCATTACCTACTCAAAATCTAAAGCTTTCTGAACATCATACATGAATCGATTTTAAAATAATCGAAGAAATTGGGTATTCAGTACATTTTGCTCTTAAACTTCTTCGAATGTTTACTATTTTACACTAATTTCAGTTATTATGTATCGAATCTAAAAAATTTGAAAGAAATCGTGTTTCGTTGATGTTACAGATGAATACTCATATTGAAAGTCGGTTAAGAGAAGTAATACTAACCTTTCTTTGTTTGACGATGTACGACGAAGACAAGTAAAAGAAACCTGTGTTCTGTTTTGCTTTGGACGAAGGAGAACGAAGACACTTTCAGTTGGTTTCTTCTTCAGACCTTCATCCGATAAGAATGGCGATGGAGAGACGTGTTTTTTGGAGAGAGTAAAGTGGGTTATTGAAGAACGAGAATAAAGGAACTGCCGGCTGATTGATTGAAGTGAGGAGGTTGGAAGATTTGCAGAATCATACATAATATTAGTTTCCTTTTCAAAATTGTGAACGGTTGCCTTTTATCTCGGATTATTATACGATTCAAAAATTATAACCGGTACAAACTGTCATATATTTAACCCATTAACTATGATAATCCTAGTCATTGTTTTTTAATTTTTAATGTGGAAAATAGGGTGCCTAGTTTGTATACAAGATACAAAAGGTACCCTATTTCACCAATATTCTCAATACATTGGCCCGCACCAATGGTAGGAAATTTGAAACTCAATTTGATGGACCGAAACGAAGTGATGACCATTGTGCATTTGACTACATTATAAGATACCATAATGTATCGGCTATTGCCTATGACTATGGACAATGTGGATACTAGTCGGTCTTGTTTGCAGAAGCACTCGCTCTAAAGAACGGCCTATTAAAAGTAAGAGAAATGGAAATAAAAAAATATTAAAGTTGAGGGAGATAATCTCACGATTAATTCAATCATGAATATGTGAAAACCTCCATGAAAATCGATCTTATTATCTCCAACATATCTCTCAATTTGTCCGGTTTCATGCATGTACAAATTAAACACATTTTTAGAAAAGTTAACGGTAATACAACCTTTGACTAAGATTATCCGCCGACGGTATGAGAAATCCCAAATAAAATTGATGATCACCAACGACGACGACCAAGCCTAACTCCTTACCATTGTAGTCAACCAAAAAAAGAGCGGTGTTTGCGAGCACATGTCCAGATGTCCTGACGTCCGACGCTTAAACGATGAGTTTTACATCCAAAGGATGGAACGTTGCGTTTCAAAGACAATTAGAAAAATAAATAAAAATCTCGTCTCTCCTCTCTCTAC
The DNA here is from genome assembly GCA_033239125.1 of Fagopyrum homotropicum. Classification (NCBI taxonomy): domain Eukaryota; kingdom Viridiplantae; phylum Streptophyta; class Magnoliopsida; order Caryophyllales; family Polygonaceae; genus Fagopyrum; species Fagopyrum homotropicum. The sequence continues at coordinate 145,234,115 of BSWB01000004.1, forward strand.
TAGTCTACTGCATTTTGAGCCCGTTTACTCCCCACTGTTTGCCGAGGTTCGTTCTCTATTTATCCCAATCAAAACTCCGAATGATATACTTAAAAAAAAAAAAAACTCCGACTGGTATTACTCCCTATTGTTGCCTTTTCTTTCAACTCGTCCGCCGCCCGACTGTCGGTGTTATAGAAGCTATTGATCTTTTCGAGGTTCGACGACGGCCAAACTCTTTTTACACCCGCAATCTGTAACAACTCACTCATTCTCCTCTTAATTGATTTGTTCAACCCCATCCCATCTGATATGTGTTGGATTTTGTTGCCTGAATTCAACTGTATTCATTTTTTTTGGAATGTTTGAAAAGTATTGATTATGGTGTACAAATTCAAATTGAGGTGAAATTTTTAGGTCTGTTTATGGGTGCTATTAGGTGATTCAACCATCTTTAAATATTAACAATAAATTTAAGATCATCAGTATTGATGTTAAATTTGAATTGAATGTCTTAAATAAATATTTCTTTACATATAGATGTTGTAAGTACATCTATCTACTTCATATCTTTACATGCTTGTGTATAATAAACATGTATGTAATTACAGAATGTGTACATAATCCATTTATTTCTATTGTCGTTTTTTCTAATACACAATTAACACTTGATTTGCATATCATGAATGTAAATCCAACTCTATTTGTGTATAACTTTACAGTAAATGTACATATTAAAAATAGTTACTAATGATCACTTCCATTTCTACATATATAGTACATACCTTATATTTTATCAACCAATATTCAGTTCAGTTTGTGTACACCATTTATTGGAAATTGTGATTATATACATTTGTACATAAATTGTCCTCAGTCCAACCGTTATGTGTATATTTTTCCCAATTCAGTATCCGAATGTTAAGTCTGTTTGTGATTTTCGTTACAGAATATGTACATTATCATTATGTTTCTACTATTCATTCCAATTAGTACATAACATTAGCATGTATCTAACTTTGTGTATGTATACCACTACATAAATGTAGTTGTCAAAGCATCTTGTATATGTGTTTACATATCTACAATACAAATGAAATGTCTATTCTCCTTAACAGCAGCAAATATCCAAAAAAATGGAAGATATCAAATTCAATACATACTATTACATCTCAAATAGGTTAAACAATTTCAACAATCGAACATGCAAAGACAATATCCATTACATAAACCAGATTTAAAACAAAATGTACATACTACATGAATCGATTTTAAGAGATTCAAAGTTTTTGGGTATTTAGTACATATTGTCTCTTAAACTTCAGACCATCCTACATGAATTCGGTACATAATATTACATCTTAAATTGTTAAACATCTACAAAAATTGAACATGCAAAGTCCCTACCCATTACCTACACAAAATCTAAAGCTTTCTGAACATCATACATGAATCGATTTTAAAATAATCGAAGAAATTGGGTATTCAGTACATTTTGTCTCTTAAACTTCTTCGAATGTTTACTATTTTACACTAATTTCAGTTACTATTTATCGAATCTAAAAAATTTGAAAAAAATCGTGTTTCGTTGATGTTACAGATGAAAACTCATATTGAAAGTCGGTTAAGAGAAGTAATACTAACCTTTCTTTGTTTGACGATGTACGACGAAGAAAAGTAAAAGAAACCTGTGTTCTGTTTTGCTTTGAACGAAGGAGAACGAAGACGCTTTCAGTTGGTTTCTTCTTCAGACCTTCATCCGATAAGAATGGCGATGGAGAGGCGTGTTTTTTGGAGAGAGTAAAGTGGGTTATTGAAGAACGAGAATAAAGGAACTGTCGGCTGATTGATTGAAGTGAGGAGGTTGGAAGATTTGCAGAATCATACATAATATTAGTTTCCTTTCAAAATTGTGAACGGTTGCCTTTTATCTCGGATTATTATACGATTCAAAAATTATAACCGGTACAAACTGTCATATATTTAACCCATTAACTATGATAATCCTAGTCATTGTTTTTTAATTTTTGATGTGGAAAATAGGGTGCCTAGTTTGTATAAAAGATACAAAAGGTACCCTATTTCACCAATATTCTCCATACATTGGCCCGTACCAATGGTAGGAAATTTGGAACTTAATTTGATGGACCCAAACGAAGTGATGACCATTGTGCATTTGACTACATCATAAGATACTATAATGTATCGGCTATTGCCTATGACTATGGACAATGTGGATACTAGTCGGTCTTGTTTGCAGAAGCACTCGCTCTAAGGAACGGCCTATTGAAAGTAAGAGAAATGGAAATAAAAAAAATATTAAAGTTGAGGGAGATAATCTCACGATTATCAATTCAATCATGAATATGTAAAAACCTCCATGAAAATCGATCTTATTATCTCCAACATATCTCTCAATTTGTCCGGTTTCATGCAGGTACAAATTAAACACATTTTTAGAAAAGTTAACGGTAATACAACCTTTGACTAAGATTATGTAATATCCGGAATTTTTATTCCGTCTATTTCTGTTATAAACCCGATCTCGATCAGTTGATTCATATCCGTCTACTTAGTTAGACATATTATGATAAGATTTATCATTTTATGTAGATCTCCTTCACATAAAATGATAAATCTTTTATAAGTTTATCATTTTATGTAGCTTACCTTCACATAAAATGATAGGGTTCTTATAACCAATCCTAAACTGTAATATAATCCGAATCCGTTTATTCCGTGCACTCATTGTCGGGATCTCGATTCCGGACTGCAGCCCAGCCGCCCACTGCTTGCCTTGCCCAGCGCCAGCTCTAGCCCAACTTCTGCAGCCCAGCAGCCCAATGCTTTACCTTGTCCGCAGTGCCAGCCCAATAGCTTCCAACAGCCCAGCACGCCCAGCTTCCAGCAGTCCAGCAGCAGGCACAACATCTCAGCCCAACGCCCAGCCCAGGAGCACGCCAGCCCACCTGCAATACACGTTCAATGGCTAAACGTTACAAAGGAATGTAACAGCCGAGATTTGCGTGATCTCCTTCCATTTGCAGCCGTTGTAATCTGTCCAGATTCACAGCAATCGTCATCTCCTTCCTTCGCTAGCAGCAGGTCGAGCATTCCCTTCTCTCCCGACTCTCCATCATCAGACGAAGGCAGCAACGGATCCACACCAGCCTTCTGCACACATCCAGCTGCTTCAAGAGGTTAGTGCAGTGAGTCTTATTTCCGTCTTCACCTTAATCTCTCTACCTATCCTCCTGCATACATCACTCACCACCATCCTCTACTGTGTTCCTCGACCAACACTGTTGGTGTCTCGAACTACAGCCATATTCTGAGCCAAAGAGACTGAGTACATCGATTAACAGCAACCTTCCCACGCTGACCGGTAAGCCTCCTTCTCTATCGCGATCGGTCTTCCGTCCTACCACACTTACCAACCGTTCCTTTGCAGCCTCATCAGCGTCCGACGCTGCCTCTTCTGGATCGGACTGAACTCCGTCTTATTCTGTCTATTTAGGTAAGGATCCATATACCTACTCATCTTCATCTCTTTAGTTTGTCGATCGTGAGGACTCTCACACCTCCTTCTTTGTGCCGGACTGATCCCCCATTGATGTAGCAGCGAGACAAACTAGAGTCCTCCTTGGGACAGCAGTGAAACCGATTCCAGCCTAATTCCAGTCCGGTAAGGAATCCACTTCTTGCTGCTCCTGTTTATGACATAAGTGCAACTTATGTATATGTACATTGTGACCTCCATGAGATTAGAACCTAGAATGTGTTTGTGTACCGATTCTTTAGGATTGGAATGTTGTGTTGTTGTAGTTCGGCCTTGAACATGGGTTAGGTTGGCATTGGGTAGCTGCTGAGTGTATAGACATAATGGTAGGAACAAAAGACTGCTGTAATTATAACCCTTTTTCCTTCAGCTTTTTAAGTTAGAAACTTCCAAGTTGTCGACCAATGTTTGAGAGTTTGAATGAAGATCCACCGTTGAAATTTTAAGAGATGATAGATGGATATATGTAGTTTGGTATATTAAAATTTGAGAAGAAATGAACGGTTGGATTAGAAGTTATAAGCTTCCAAAGTAGGGTAGTTAAGCAGTTTTGTAAACCTTAGAATTTTGGCTAAGTATAGAATTTGTAAAGGGAGTAGTCAACTTTGAGAATTTTTATAAAAATAATGGATGAACAGTTTTGAGAAATTCTTTTTCCTAAGGTTAGATGGAACATCATAGATGATTTAGAGAATGAGTTCGGAAATTTTATAAGCTGTTACTAATTTTATATTTGAAACCGAAATTAGACCTTTACGATCTTTCGGAAAATAGGAAAATAGGAAAAGTGTCAGTTTGTAACCAAACTAAACTTTAGGAGTTAGAATATGACTTTAGGGTCTCGAATAGGAGTTTAGACATGAAATTTGGAAAATTTGGAAGTTCCGGGACCAAGGGTAAAATGGTCATTTTACCCTAAATTCATGTAACTAGTTATGTCTTACTACGTTCTTCTATCTTAGAAGTCTTAGACTTCTAATTACTTGGGAGTGTGCTAATGCACTTATTCCCTTTGTCAGGCAACTGAGTTGCTACAGTTTACAGAGCGAGTTTGGTTTACAAAGAGTCGAGCTTTATACCAGGTAAGTCCTTTGGGCTTACTTAGCTGACTTCTAAATATGAGCATGAATGATGATAGTGGTGTGTGATTGAGATGTTAGAGTTATAGGTTGTGATAAATATTTACCGACCTATACTTGGCCTAAGAGTAACGGGCGGTGGCATTCTGCTCAGTTAGCTTGCGAGCGCTGGGGGTTTCTTTAGGGACTAGTCCATACTCAGTTTGTAGTGATGCTACCGGCGGAGGTCAGCTAGACCTACACCCAGTTGGATAAGGAACGGAGGCGAGAACTGTTAATAGCTCTCGTGCCACAACTGTAAATTGAATAAGATGAATCACTTAAATAATAGATAATAAACGGTTGAGTGCCAGCATGATGTTTGTTTAATTTTTGTTTCTGCTTGTGTTTGTGCTGTTGTCATTCTACTTATATTTGGATAGTTAGCTAACCGTTGTTATGTTGTGTAGATTTACCACAGGTTAGAGCAGATGCCGTGTGATCCGGATGGTAGTGGTCAGCCGGGGTGTCGTACTTTAAGACGTTTTACAGTTTCTCCATTTGTGGGTTTTTCAGTTGGACTTTGTTTCTTGTCGTTCTTTCCGTACTTTGTTATATTACGTTTTCTGGCTGTTAGTTGTTCTGGTCACATTCATACATGGTTAAGAATTTTTATGATTTCTGGTTTTCCTTATCTGTGCCTTGTTGTAAGATCATGTTAAGTTGTTGTCAAACTAAGGTCGGGACCCACTGTGCGGTCCTCACCAGTAACTCCCCAAGTTGTAAAATTTGGGGTGTTACAACATGGTATCAGAGCTCTAGGTTGGCAACAATGGCACTAAAAATCTTCAAAAAGGTCATATAAGTAAATAAACAGAACCCGAAAGGGGTCTGAGTTTTCCAAAGAAGATTTTAGTTTTAAAATGCATACAGAGTCGGGTTGGGATAGAAAGTACGGATGACCACCACTACCTCTGCGGATCTCGGTATTCTTAGTATTATTAGTATAGACTTTGACTGTTATAATAGATTAGTTCGATTATAACTGTAGTCGTTACCATTCGTGCAGATGGCACATACTAGGGCTGCACAAGTGACTGGCCGAGGTAGGGGTCGTCCCCCCTTCCCCCAGTCAGACAGGATCGAGCTGATAACACCCCTGCTGTTAGAGGGCGTGGTCGTGGGGGTAGACCTCCACTGGGGAGAGGTCGAGGACGAGTTCCTCGAGGGGATCCACCTGCAGCAAGCATACCAGAGGCTGCTGTGGAAGAGGTAGCTGAGAGTGTAGGCCCTGAGGTCAGGCATGAGACCGCTGCTAGGTCTGGAGCGTAGGGAGCACGTTCGACTGAGTCTGGACGTGTTTCTATTGGAGCATCGGAGTATCGGGAGTACAGAGCATACGTCGAGCGTATGGAGGAGGCTGCCAGAGTTGAGAGGCTTACCCAGGTACCACCGGTGGTACCGGCTAGGTCAGCTCAGGTGACACAGGGAGTGTCTCAGGTGCCGGCTGTACCTGAGAGGAGAGCTAATGCTGATAGAGCGCCTGCTGGGTCTAGAGCACCGAGACCGGATGAGTGGTTGAAGGCTTTCAACTCTCAAAAGGTTCCCTCATTCAGTGGAGAAATAGGACTAGAGGTGGAGCACTGGATAGGGAAGATAGAAACTGCTTTGGAGGCAATACGTTGCCCCGAGGATCGACAGGTGGATTTGGTGCAGACCTGTTTCACAGATGATGCTCATTCATGGTGGCGTACCATTCGTAGCCGAGTCACCAGTTGGGAGCAGATGAGGAACATTGTTAGGGACAGGTACTATCCTGTTTCGCTGAGGAGGGAGAGATTCCAGGATTTCATTGAGGCGGGATTTGAGGATATCCCGATTGCTGCAGCCATAAGGAAGTTTCAGAAAGAGTTGACCTTACTTGGACCATCTGCACCTCCAGAAGAGCAGCATGTTTACCTTTTCTCCAGGAGATTAAGAGAGAGTACCCGATCATACTTGGCTGGATTCCGCTGTGAGACTTTGTCTGATTATCAGGATAGGGCCCCTGCTTATGAGAGAGATAGGCCAGCTTTGAGGAAAGCAGTTCAGTCTAGTGGGCCGGATAAGCGGCAGAGGACAGGACATGCTGTTAGCAGTGCAGCAGTAGCATGTTATGGTCGAGGACAGACTCAGGGGAGGTCCAGCTACCACTCTACAGTTCAGACTCCCAGTAGAGATCGACAGTGCTTTAACTGTGGTAGACGTGATCACATTAAGACAGATTGCCAGAGACCACCTACCACTTGCTTCACTTGTGGGAAGCCGGGACACAGAGCCACTTTTTGCCGTCAGGGTAGGGCTCCTTCTCAGCAAGGATCTTCTCCTGCAGGTGCTGAGAAGAGTGTACATAGACCTCCTTAGTACCAAGCTCCGAGTCAGCAGCAGCAACAATACCGGGCTCCAGGACATCCTGCTGCATACAGTACGGCACAGGGATCAGGTCGTGGCATGGGACGTGATAGTACCACTGACACCAGAGGAGGACCATCGAGAGTGTTCGAGCTGAGGAGCACTGAGCAGCCTGCAGCACCTGCGACCACAGGTACTATTTGGATTCATGACTTACCTGTGCGAGTTTTATTTGATACGGGTGCTACACACTCCTTTATATCAGATGCATGTGTAGATAGGTTGTCCTTAGCTACAGTAGAGGGTGTACCTTTTGTGGTTGGGTTACCAGATGGGGGCAAGGTTAGAGGATCCCGAGAGATTTATTACTGCCCTATTCATCTGGGAGGCCGGATTTGGTTAGTAGATTTTCTAGTTATGCCCTTAGCCCATGAGGACGTGATATTGGGGATAGATTGGATGACTAGACATGGGGCCGTCTTGGATATTGGTAGGAGGACTGTGACTGTTGCCACTGAGGAGGGTCACAGAGTGATATTCCGAGGTTGGGACCTCGGAAAGTCCGGCACAGTTATCAGCGCAGTGAGAGCAGCCAGATTGATAGCACAGGGTTGCGAGGCCTTCTGGTGTTATGCCATGAAGGAGCGCAAGAGCCTGACAGTAGAGGAGATACCAGTTGCCTGCGAGTTTGCAGAGGTATTCAGTGACCACTTACCAGGGCTACCTCCACAGAGGAGTGTTGACTTTAGCATCGAGTTAGAGCCGGGCACGAGACCGATCTCGAAGGCCCCGTACCGCATGGCCCCGATAGAGCTGCTTGAGCTGAAGAAGCAGTTAGAGGAGTTAGCAGAGAAGGGCTTCATACACCCTAGTGTTTCTCCCTGGGGCGCACCAGTATTATTTGTGAGGAAGAAGGATGGATCGATGAGGCTGTGTATTGACTACCGGGAGTTGAACAAGGTCACCATCAAGAATAAGTATCCACTGCCTCGCATAGATGATCTGCTAGACCAGCTGCATGGAGCGTCAGTGTTCTCGAGGATAGACTTGAGATCGGGTTATCACCAGCTTAGAGTGAGAGACCAGGACATACCTAAGACGGCATTCCGGACTAGGTATGGCCACTATGAGTTTGTAGTGATGCCATTCGGGCTCACTAATGCGCCAGCAGTATTTATGGAGTTGATGAATGGGATTTTCATTGACTTCTTAGACCAGTTTGTAGTGGTCTTCATTGACGACATTCTAGTTTACTCTAGAAGTCGAGAGGAGCATGCCGGACACTTGAGGACAGTGTTACAGATTCTACAGGATAGCCAGCTATATGCTAAGCTATCCAAGTGTGAGTTCTGGATGTCAGAGGTGGCTTTCCTAGGCCATGTAGTGACTGCTGAGGGGATTAAGGTCGACCCAGCGAAGATTGAGTCAGTGTCCTCTTGGCCACCTTCGAAGAATGTTAAGGAGGTTCGTAGTTTCCTTGGATTGGCAAGTTATTACCGTCGGTTTGAGGAAGGGTTTTCACTGATCGCCCGACCACTTACTTGTCTCCTGAGGAAGACTACTCGGTTCGTCTGGTCCGAGCCGTGTCAGCAGAGTTTTGAGGAGCTGAAGAGGAGATTGACGTCTGCTCCGATCTTAGTACAACCTGAGGGTACAGAGGACTTTGTAGTGTACAGTGACGCATCCAAGCTGGGCTTGGGTTGTGTCTTGATGCAGAGGGGTAAGGTCATAGCGTATGCGTCTCGACAGCTGAAGACGTATGAGGAGAACTACCCCACCCATGACCTGGAGTTAGCTGCGGTAGTACATGCTCTTAAGATCTGGCGCATTATCTCTATGGAGCGACCTGTCAGATCTTCACAGACCATAAGAGTCTGAAGTACATATTCACTCAGCGGGAGTTGAATAACCGCCAGAGGCGGTGGCTAGAGTTGATCAAGGATTTCGACCTTGAGATTCTCTACCACCCCGGGAAGGCGAATGTAGTTGCTGACGCTTTGAGTCGGAAGACGCCTCGGGAGAAGGCGATAGCTCGGTTGACCGTACAGCCACAGTTACAGAGAGACTTAGCTTGGTTGGAGGTAGAGATCCAGTTCCCCGATATAGCTCATCAGTTAGCCACCTTAGAGTTACTTCCTGACCTGTTGGGTGAGATCCGACAAAAGCAGGAGACCTGTCCGACTTTGACCCGGATCCGAGACCGGATGTCACGAGATGAGGCACCTCAGTTCACTATTGGTGCCGATGGAGTGATGAGACGGCAGGATCGTATCTGTGTGCCATCAGACATTGAGTTGAGACAGAGGATACTAGGTGAGGCTCATGCTACCCCTTACTCCGTACATCCAGGAGCAAGTAAGATGTATAAGGACGTGAGGCGTTCCTTCTGGTGGGGTGGTTTGAAGCCTGATGTGGTCCGATATGTAGCCCAGTGTGCGACCTGTCAGCAGGTCAAGATTGAGCATCGTAAATCCGGAGGAGAGCTCCACCCCCTTCCAGTACCACATTGGAAGTGGGAAGATATATCTATGGATTTTGTTATAGGATTGAGGCTCAGCAGAGGTTTTGATGCCATTTGGGTAGTGGTAGACCGTCTGACGAAGACCGCACGTTTCATTCCGATTAAGGAAACGTGGCCGGTAAGTCGTCTAGCAGAGGAGTTCACCAGGCACATTGTGAGACTCCATGGAGTACCGAGGACTATCGTCTCCGACAGGGATGGACGTTTTACCTCGAGGTTTTGGCAGCAGGTACATACCGCTCTGGGGACGAGTCTCCACTTTACCACTGCCTACCACCCACAGACAGACGGTCAGTCTGAGAGGACCATTCAGACCTTAGAGGACATGTTGCGGGCATGTGTACTAGATTGGGGACAGGTATGGCCAGATCATCTCCCACTGGTAGAGTTTTCATATAATAACAGCTGGCATGCGTCTATTGGGATGGCACCTTATGAGGCTTTGTACGGACGGAGGTGTCGTACACCGTTGTGTTGGGATGAGCCTAGCAAGGCTGATGGAGTAGTACCAGACCAGATACAGGATGACATCGGCCGGATTGCCTTAGTCCGGGAGAGGATGTTAGCAGCTCAGAGTCGTCAGAAGTCCTACGCCGACAAAAGGCCTCGACCTTTGGAGTTTAGAGTAGGTGCACAGGTGTGGTTGAGAGTGTCACCTACGAGAGGAGTTAGACGTTTCGGCATTAAGGGGAAGCTGAGTCCCCGATATGTCGGTCCATTTGAGATCGTAGAGAGAGTCGGAGAGGTTGCCTACCGACTAGCACTGCCACCGAGACTGGAAGGAGTCCACCCAGTTTTTCATGTATCTCAGCTGAGAGAGTACATACCGGATCCTAGACACGTCATCAGTCATGAGGATCTGATAGTCGAGCCAGACCACACTTTTGTGGAGTATCCAGTAGCCGTCCTAGAGCGTAGTATTAGGCGCCTGCGTTCTAAGGAGATACCGATGCTAAGGATTCAGTGGTCTAGACGAGGAGCTGATGAGGCTACCTGGGAGACAGAGGAGAGTATTAGACGTAACTACCCTGAGTTCTTTGCGGAGTTAGCCGCTACCTCAGTACCGACGGGTTAGTACTGAGACGATACCTTATATGACTTCTGTGATTATATGTTTAAATGATTGTTTATGTGTATGTGCTTGATGACGTGAGTAGTTTGCATGCTAGAATATAACTCTTGAAGGGAAATGTTTGGGATAGATACCTTATTCTAAGTTTCGGGACGAAACTTATTTTAAGGGGGTACTGATGTAATATCCGGAATTTTTATTCCGTCTATTTCTGTTATAAACCCGATCTCGATCAGTTGATTCATATCCGTCTACTTAGTTAGACATATTATGATAAGATTTATCATTTTATGTAGATCTCCTTCACATAAAATGATAAATCTTTTATAAGTTTATCATTTTATGTAGCTTACCTTCACATAAAATGATAGGGTTCTTATAACCAATCCTAAACTGTAATATAATCCGAATCCGTTTATTCCGTGCACTCATTGTCGGGATCTCGATTCCGGACTGCAGCCCAGCCGCCCACTGCTTGCCTTGCCCAGCGCCAGCTCTAGCCCAGCTTCTGCAGCCCAACAGCCCAATGCTTTACCTTGTCCGCAGCGCCAGCCCAGTAGCTTCCAACAGCCCAGCACGCCCAGCTTCCAGCAGTCCAGCAGCAGGCACAACATCTCAGCCCAACGCCCAGCCCAGGAGCACGCCAACCCACCTGCAATACACGTTCAATGGCTGAACGTTACAAAGGAATGTAACAGCCGAGATTTGCGTGATCTCCTTCCATTTGCAGCCGTTGTAATCTGTCCAGATTCACAGCAATCGTCATCTCCTTCCTTCGCTAGCAGCAGGTCGAGCATTCCCTTCTCTCCCGACTCTCCATCATCAGACGAAGGCAGCAACGGATCCACACCAGCCTTCTGCACACATCCAGCTGCTTCAAGAGGTTAGTGCAGTGAGTCTTATTTCCGTCTTCACCTTAATCTCTCTACCTATCCTCCTGCATACATCACTCACCACCATCCTCTACTGTGTTCCTCGACCAACACTGTTGGTGTCTCGAACTACAGCCATATTCTGAGCCAAAGAGACTGAGTACATCGATCAACAACAACCTTCCCACGCTGATCGGTAAGCCTCCTTCTCTATCGCGATCGGTCTTCCGTCCTACCACACTTACCAACCGTTCCTTTGCAGCCTCATCAGCGTCCGACGCTGCCTCTTCTGGATCGGACTGAACTCCGTCTTATTCTGTCTATTTAGGTAAGGATCCATATACCTACTCATCTTCATCTCTTTAGTTTGTCGATCGTGAGGACTCTCACACCTCCTTCTTTATGCCGGACTGATCCCCCATTGATGTAGCAGCGAGACAAACTAGAGTCCTCCTTGGGACAGCAGTGAAACCGATTCCAGCCTAATTCCAGTCCGGTAAGGAATCCACTTCTTGCTGCTCCTGTTTATGACATAAGTGCAACTTATGTATATGTACATTGTGACCTCCATGAGATTAGAACCTAGAATGTGTTTGTGTACCGATTCTTTAGGATTGGAATGTTGTGTTGTTGTAGTTCGGCCTTGAACATGGGTTAGGTTGGCATTGGGTAGCTGCTGAGTGTATAGACATAATGGTAGGAACAAAAGACTGCTGTAATTATAACCCTTTTTCCTTCAGCTTTTTAAGTTAGAAACTTCCAAGTTGTCGACCAATGTTTGAGAGTTTGAATGAAGATCCACCGTTGAAATTTTAATAGATGATAGATGGATATATGTAGTTTGGTATATTAAAATTTGAGAAGAAATGAACGGTCGGATTAGAAGTTATAAGCTTCCAAAGTAGGGTAGTTAAGCAGTTTTGTAAACCTTAGAATTTTGGCTAAGTATAGAATTTGTAAAGGGAGTAGTCAACTTTGAGAATTTTTATAAAAATAATGGATGAACAGTTTTGAAAAATTCTTTTTCCTAAGGTTAGATGGAACATCATAGATGATTTAGAGAATGAGTTCGGAAATTTTATAAGCTGTTACTAATTTTATATTTGAAACCGAAATTAGACCTTTACGATCTTTCGGAAAATAGGAAAATAGGAAAAGTGTCAGTTTGTAACCAAACTAAACTTTAGGAGTTAGAATATGACTTTAGGGTCTCGAATAGGAGTTTAGACATGAAATTCGGAAAATTTAGAAGTTCCGGGACCAAGGGTAAAATGGTCATTTTACCCTAAATTCATGTAACTAGTTATGTCTTACTACGTTCTTCTATCGTAGAAGTCTTAGACTTCTAATTACTTGGGAGTGTGCTAATGCACTTATTCCCTTTGTCAGGCAACTGAGTTGCTACAGTTTACAGAGCGAGTTTGGTTTACAAAGAGTCGAGCTTTATACCAGGTAAGTCCTTTGGGCTTACTTAGCTGACTTCTAAATATGAGCATGAATGATGATAGTGGTGTGTGATTGAGATGTTAGAGTTATAGGTTGTGATAAATATTTACCGACCTATACTTGGCCTAAGAGTAACGGGCGGTGGCATTCTGCTCAGTTAGCTTGCGAGCGCTGGGGGTTTCTTTAGGGACTAGTCCATACTCGGTTTGTAGTGATGCTACCGGCGGAGGTCAGCTAGACCTACACCCAGTTGGATAAGGAACGGAGGCGAGAACTGTTAATAGCTCTCGTGCCACAACTGTAAATTGAATAAGATGAATCACTTAAATAATAGATAATAAACGGTTGAGTGCCAGCATGATGTTTGTTTAATTTTTGTTTCTGCTTGTGTTTGTGCTGTTGTCATTCTACTTATATTTGGATAGTTAGCTAACGGTTGTTATGTTGTGTAGATTTACCACAGGTTAGAGCAGATGCCGAGTGATCCGTATGGTAGTGGTCAGCCGGGGTGTCGTACTTTAGGACGTTTTACAGTTTCTCCATTTGTGGGTTTTTCAGTTGGACTTTGTTTCTTGTCGTTCTTTCCGTACTTTGTTATATTACGTTTTCCGGCTGTTAGTTGTTCTGGTCACATTCATACATGGTTACGAATTTTTATGATTTCTGGTTTTCCTTATCTGTGCCTTGTTGTAAGATCATGTTAAGTTGTTGTCAAACTAAGGTCGGGACCCACTGTGCGGTCCTCACCAGTAACTCCCCAAGTTGTAAAATTTGGGGTGTTATAGATTATCCGCCGATGGTATGAGAAATCCCAAATAAAATTGATGATCACCAACGACGACGACCAAGCCTAACTCCTTACCATTGTAGTCAACCAAAAAAAGAGCGGTGTTTGCGAGCACATGTCCAAGTGTCCTGACGTCCGACGCTTAAACGATGAGTTTTACATCCAAAGGATGGAACGCTGCGTTTCAAAGACAATTAAAAAAATAAATAAAAATTCCGTCTCTCCTCTCTCTACTAGTCTGCTACATTTTGAGCCCGTTTACTCCCCACTGTTTTCCGAGGTTCGTTCTCTATTTATCCCAATCAAAACTCCAAATGATATACTTTCAAAAAAAAAAAACTCCGACTGATATTACTCCCCATTGTTGCATTTTCTTTCAACTCGTCCGCCGCCCGACTGTCGGTGTTATAGAAGCTATTGATCTTTTCGAGGTTCGACGAAGGCCAAACTTGTAACAACCGGTGTTATTTGGGGAATTTGAGAGCTCTAATAAATAAAGTTGCAGTTGAGAGAAATGATCGGAACATCGAATATGTCCTAAATGTGAAATAATATAAAAAGACGTAACGGATAAAAGAGTCGCGACTCCGATTATTAGCGGTTAAGAAATGTGGCTTAGGAATGCCCATTTTACGAGATAGTTATGAATTAATTATCCCGATAATATTTCGAATTTTATATTCCAATTTGGTAAAATTTGGATACCGAAAAATATAACCGCGTTTCAATTAAATAATTTGGTTAAACTTTATATAAATATTATATATTATTATATAATATTTTTATAAAAAAAATGTTAAAGAGGAATGAGAATGCGGCTGATGCATATCTCTTATTTCAATTCATATATAATATTATATATATTTATATGGATATGTGCAAAGAAGTCGGCTACAATGTACCTATTTACGTCTTAAATTGTCATTCACTTTTCATATAGCAAATGAAATTTACAGAAGAAGGAAAGCAAAGAGAGAGTCACCGTTACCGCTCCACTTCGATCTCTCACCAACCTTTCATTTTCGATCCATTTTCAAATCCGTTTGTACCAACGAGTTCCTCATCTTGTTCTCTTCCACGTGGTACAAATTTATTTCCCGTTTGTTAGTTTTTTTGTAAAGCTCCCGTTTACCGCTATCGGAGCGCCGACGGACCACTGCAAGTCATCAAATGTAAGGTTTGATACCGTGCTCTTACTCCCCGTATCGCCACGAGTCCGTATCTTCTTCCGGTTCGTATATCGGGTTAGTAACGAATAAGTTATGAATTTATTCGTTTTCCGTATTGCGGGTTAGTATAAATTGACCTTGAGTTGGTTAAAATGGATAATTAGAATTTCCATTATGCTCGTTACATTATTCTGGTAATTATGGGATTTTAGTTGGTGATGATATCATGAGTTGGATTTATGTCCTGATGTGGCTTTTAGGTTTAGCATGTTATTTGAGGTTATAGGATATATATGATCCCTATGGATCCCTTTGGGTCTAGGTGTGACCCTTTGTTTGATAAGAGATGTGACATCTCTTTATGCCTTGTCTATAGGCTGTGTTGTCCCTCTAGTGTTGAGGTGATCCAGTTGTGGTTGATCTTTATACGAGGTTGAGGTAAGTCCGTAGGACTTACTTAGCTACCATCCTTATATTGGGTGTTTGCATGAGTGGTGTGTGCTTTATATGTGTGCTATGATAGCATGTTATGTCGTATTCACCGACCTATGTTTTATTGATTGCCCCACTGCGTGGATGTGATAACCTTTCCCTTTCATCCCGCCGAGGAGTCTGGGAGGTTGACTGGTTTACAGGAAGGGCGCAATCCACTCCCATAGGGTACACGGATTGTGTGACCGATACTAGTACGGTTGGCTAGCAGGCTCAGAGGCGAGGATGTATCGGTCCTCGTGTCACCTAGTTTCATATATATTATATCTATACGATTTGAGTGAATGACCATTATATTGAGATGAATAAATGGGTAAATGAGTGAAAGCATGCTGATATGTTTATCTTTCCCTATGTGTGATTGTGCTTATGCATTACTCTATATAT
The DNA here is from genome assembly GCA_033239125.1 of Fagopyrum homotropicum. NCBI lineage: Eukaryota > Viridiplantae > Streptophyta > Magnoliopsida > Caryophyllales > Polygonaceae > Fagopyrum > Fagopyrum homotropicum. The sequence goes on from BSWB01000004.1 coordinate 145,249,848, forward strand.
GTGTGTGGATAGCTAATGGTTATTACCATGTTGTAGATGCCCTACAGGATAGGCATGCTGCTGAGTGATCTAGCAGGGTGGCAGGCCGAGGACGTCTCGTACATAGGTTGTTGTGGGTTTTTAGGTTTGTTTATCTTTTCCCTCTTGTGTGAGGTTGGTCTTTTGTTACCTCCTGCGTGAGGTGTGATGTTTGTACTTGGCTATGTGGTCTTACCTTTTGGGATGTACAGTTTTATACAGTTTTATGTATTTGTTTTCATATTTGTCAGTGCCATGTTGTAAGGTCCAGTGAACTTGTTGTCAGGCTAGGGTCAGGATCCACTGTGAGATCCTAGCCCAATGTGACATCCCGAGTCCCGCGGATTCGGGGTGTTACAGAGTTGGTATCAGAGCCCAGGTTGACAACAATGGCACTTGCTACCTGCAATGAGGTCTGGTAGGTAAAATAAACAGAACCCGACGGGGTCTGACTTTTTCAAAAGGTTTTGGTTTTAAATATGGTTTTGGGTTAGATGTACGAGAAGTCGCCACTCCTGCTATGGAACTCTGCAGTATAGATATGTATATATGTATGATGGATTATGTATGTGTTGTATTGAGTATATATATATCTATACCTATGGCCTACATAGAGCCTTATAAGTTAGGTGTGCATACCCCGCAGATGGCTCGGACTAGTGCTCCTGCCGCTATACGCAGAGGTAGAGGTAGACCACCCCGTCCTCCGGGTGTGGTAGGTGAGGGACCAGTTCCCGCTGTTGACCCACCAGTGGTGGAGGAGATACATGAGGAGGTTGCAGAGAGCGTCGTCCCTGAGACGAGGAGCAGTGTATCTGTGAGACATCATTCACATCGAGCTTAGTCTGATGACACTGACCGTGTCTCCATGGGAGGACCGGAGTTCAGAGAGTACCTCCGACGTTTTGAGGAGGATATTAGGGCTGGCAGGCGAGCCCCAGATTTACCAGTACCTGAGGGATTTTTTGAGAGATCCCAGGGAGCGACCCGGGTGCCAACTGCACCTGCACGCATGGTGGATCCAGTTCGAGCCCCAGTGGAGACCAGAGGGCCTCAACCAGATGCCTGGTTGAAGGCATTTCACCAGCAGGGAGTACCATACTTCTCAGGAGAGATAGGGTTAGAGACTGAGGTGTGGATTGGGCATGTAGACTCCGCCTTGGAGTCTATTAGATGTCCTGAGGACAGACGGATAGAGCTAGTTCAGTCTCTATTCCGTGACCTTGCACACTAGTGGTGGAGGACTGTCCGGACTAGAGCTACTAGTTATGACCACATGAGACGCATGATTAGAGAGCAGTTCTGCCCTGCCTCACTGAGGAGGGAGAAGCTGCAGGATTTTGTGGAGGCCGGCTTTGAGGATGTGCCTATTACTGATGCCATCCGCCGTTTCCAGACCGAGTTAGCTTTGTTGGGTCCAGCTGCACCATCTGAGGACCAGCATGTGTACTTGTTCTCCCGTCGTCTGAGGGATAGCACACGTTCATATATGGCGGGATTCCATTGCGAGTCCCTTGCTGACTACCAGGACCGGGCATCTGCTTATGAGAGGGAGCGAGCTAGTCAGAGGAGGGCTTCTCAGACTGGACGGTCTGAAAAGAGGCAGCGCACTGGGCAGACCAGTGGAGTTGGAGGAGCTTCTGGTTCTAGACGAGACCAGAGACGTCAGAGTTACCCCACGTCTACACTGAATGTAGACAAGGGACGACAGTGTTACAACTGTGGAGACCCTGGCCATCTGAAGCCAGCTTGTCCTAGACCAGTTGTGACTTGTTTTACCTGTGGCCGACAGGGACATCGAGCTGCCTTTTGTAGGCAGGGAGGAGTAGCAGCCCAACAGGGTTCTTCCCCTGCCAGTGTAGCAGGAGGTGGTCAGAGGACACCTCAACATCAGATACAGGGACAGCAGAGGGTCCCAGAGCGTCCATCTACTCAAGGTTCTGCTCCAGGACCGAGTAGAGGTAGAGGTAGAGACGTTGGCACCAGTGATGCCAGAGGAGCCCGAGGGCGAGCTTTTGAGTTGAGGAGTGCAGAGGATCCACCTGCACCGGCTGCTACAGGTACCATTTTACTTCATGGTTTACCTGTTGGAGTTTTGTTTGATACTGGTGCTACGCATTCCTTTATTTCTAATACTTGTGTTGAGCGTCTGAGTTTAGCTACCATAGAGGAGATACCCTTTACTATAGGGTTACCTGATGGTAGTCGGGTCAGAGGTACCCGTGAGATACGTAGTTGTCCCCTTCGTTTAGGGACTCGTGTTTTACTTGTTGACTTCTTAGTCATGCCATTGATGCATGAAGAAGTCATATTAGGTATGGAGTGGATGCGTAGACACCATGCAGTTTTGGATGTTGGTAGGCTGACTGTTACAGTCTCTACCGAGGTCGGACAGATTGAGGTCTTCCGGGGTTGGGACCTTGGGAAGACAGGTTCGGTTATTAGTGCCGTATGAGCAGCTAGGTTGATTGCACAAGGATGTGATGCCTTCTGGTGCTACGCCATGAAGGATGGAGAGAGTCCAGCTCTGAAGGATATTCTAGTAGTCTGCGAGTTTACAGATGTGTTTGCTGAGCCGTCGAGTTTGCCGCCTCAGCGGAGTGTGGACTTCAGCATAGAGTTAGAGCCTAGCACGCGACCCATCTCGAAGGCCCCATACCGTATGGCACCTGTCGAGATGTTGGAGCTGAAGAAGCAACTCGAGGAGTTGGCTGAGAAGGGCTTCATACGCCCTAGTGTTTCACCATGGGGTGCACCTGTCCTCTTCGTGCGGAAGAAGGACGGATCTTTGAGGTTATGCATAGATTACAGAGAGTTGAACAAGGTGACCGTCAAGAACAGGTATCCATTGCCTCGTATTGACGATCTACTTGATCAGCTTCAGGGAGCTACAGTTTTCTCCCGGATTGATTTGCGCTCGGGATATCACCAGTTGAGGGTGAGAGAGCAGGACGTACACAGGACGGCATTTTGTACCCGTTATGGACACTACGAGTTTGTAGTGATGCCATTCGGGCTGACGAATGCCCCAGCAGTCTTTATGGAGTTGATGAACAGTATATTCATCGACTTCCTTGATCAGTTTGTGGTGGTCTTTATTGATGATATTTTAGTGTACTCTCGTAGTAGAGAGGAGCATACCGGTCATCTGAGGACGGTTTTGCAGGTTTTGAGGGATAGAGAGTTGTACGCTAAGCTCTCTAAGTGTGAGTTCTGGATGTCTGAGGTTGCTTTCCTTGGACACATCGTCTCCGCCGATGGGGTTATGGTTGACCCGGCGAAGATCGAGTCTGTTGCTGCATGGACGACACCGACGAACGTTAAGGAAGTGCGTAGCTTTCTTGGCCTAGCCGGTTACTATAGACGCTTTGTGGAGGGTTTTTCTGTGATTGCCCGTCCACTGACGAGTCTTCTGAGGAAGACTACCAGGTTTGTGTGGACCGACCAGTGTGCTCAGAGCTTTGAGGAGTTGAAGAGGCATTTGACTTCTGCTCCTGTCTTGGCACAGCCAGAGGGATCTGATGATTTTGTGGTCTATAGTGATGCATCCAAGCTAGGCTTGGGATGTGTGTTGATGCAGAGAGGTAGAGTGATTGCATATGCGTCTCGACAGTTGAAGACGTATGAGGAGAACTACCCGACTCATGATTTGGAGTTAGCAGCGGTAGTGCATGCTTTGAAGATCTGGAGACATTACTTGTATGGTGCTACATGTCAGATCTTCACAGACCATAAGAGTCTGAAGTATATTTTCACGCAGCGGGAGTTGAACAACCGCCAGCGTCGATGGCTTGAGTTGATCAAGGACTTTGACCTTGAGATTTTGTATCATCTTGGAAAGGCAAACGTGGTTGCTGACGCCTTGAGCAGGAAGACGCCTCGAGAGAAGGCGATTGCGAGATTGACTGTACAGCCTCAGCTTCAGAGAGATCTAGCTTGGCTAGAGATGGACATCCAGTTTCCTGATGAGGATGCCCAGTTGTATGCCTTAGAGGTTTTACCTGGTCTGTTGGATGAGATCCAACAAAAGCAGGGGACCTGCCCGACCTTGATGAGGATTAGAGAGAGGATGTCTCGTGGAGAGGCACCACAGTTTTCCATTGGAGCTGATGGAGTGATGAGGCGACATGATCGCATTTGTGTTCCTGCTGATGCAGAGTTGAGACAGAGGATCTTACAGGAGGCTCACAGTACACCTTACTCTGTACATCCAGGTACGAGTAAGATGTACCATGATGTGAGACATTCATATTGGTGGGGAGGGCTGAAGCCCGATGTAGCCAGATTTGTAGCTCAGTGTGCGACCTGTCAGCAGGTCAAGATAGAGCATTGTAGACCTGGAGGTGAGCTCCATCCACTACCAGTACTGCAGTGGAAGTGGGAGGACGTCTCCATGGACTTTGTGACAGGACTGAGACCTAGTAGGAGTTTTGATGCCATTTGGGTTGTTGTTGATAGACTGACGAAGACGGCACGTTTCATTCCTATTAGAGAGACGTGGCCTGTGAGTAGATTAGCTGAGGAGTACACTAGACAGATAGTGAGACTCCATGGTGTACCGAGGACAATCGTCTCTGATCGAGATGGGCGATTCACCTCGAGGTTCTGACAGCAGATTCAGACTGCTTTGGGAACGAGCCTACACTTCACGACTGAGTTTCACCCCCAGACTGATGGACAGTCAGAGAGGACTATCCAGACTTTGGAGGATATGCTGCGAGCTTGTGTGTTGGATTGGGGACAGGGATGGTCTGACTACCTCCCACTTGTTGAGTTCTCATACAATAACAGCTGGCATGCATCTATTGGGATGGCTCCCTATGAGGCACTGTATGGACGTAGGTGCCGTACACCTTTATGCTGGGATGAGCCTAGCAGTATCAGTGGGATAGCGCCAAAGCAGATTGAGGATGATATGACTCGAGTAGCGCTGATTAGAGAGAGGATGCTGGCTGCACAGAGTCGCCAGAAGTCATATGCAGACAAGAGGCGTCGGCCTCTAGAGTTCAGAGTAGGAGCTCATGTCTGGTTGAGAGTATCCCCGACGCGTGGGGTCAGACGTTTTGGCATAAAAGGGAAGTTGAGCCCCCGATATGTCGGTCCTTTTGAGATTCTGGACAAAGTTGGGAGAGCAGCCTACAGATTAGCATTGCCTCCGAGATTAGAGGGTGTTCACCCTGTGTTCCATATGTCTCAGCTGAGAGAGTACATACCAGATCCGCGGCACATTGTGAGTTATGATGATTTGGTGGTGGAGCCAGACCACACCTTTGCTGAGCATCCTATTGCAGTCTTAGAGCGAGGTGTGAGACGCCTGCGTTCTAAGGACATTCCTATGATGAGGATACAGTGGTCTAGACGTGGACCTGAGGAGGCTACATGGGAGACTGAGGATAGTATCCAGAAGAACTATCCAGAGTTTTATGCTGAGATAGATGCATCTAGGGTCGACGAGTAGATCTTAGTGCTATCTTGGTGAGTATGTGATTATGTGTTTATGTGCTTACATGCCTTGATGTGCTTATTCCATGCTAGCTATGTTATGCTTTATGATCTTGTTAGATCTTGTTGTGCTATTATGATGTATGTTTATAGCTGGAGATGGTTCTTTCCTCCATGCTATTTGAGTGTGATTAGGATTCAGCTGGAGATGGTTCTTTCCTCCATGCTGCTTTGATGGACATAGTTCAGTGGAGATGTGATTCCTCCATATGATGTATATAGTTATGGTTGGCTAGAGATGTGCTTCCTCTATGCCCTGTGATGTGATATAGCGAGAGATGTGATTCCTCTCTGCCTTGGGTAGCGATATGGCCCTGCTTTCTGGAGTGGATGATTCCTCCATGTTGATGTTTGAGGTTATAGATTTGTTATAGGTTGTGACCTTTTTGAACGGAGATGTGATACCTCCCATAGAGTGAGTGTTATACCTCGACATATGGGCCCGAGAGGATTTGGGTTGTTCAAGTTTCGGGACGAAACTTGTTTTTAGGGGGAGATGATGTAACAACCGGTGTTATTTGGGGAATTTGAGAGCTCTAATAAATAAAGTTGCAGTTGAGAGAAATGATCGGAACATCGAATATGTCCTAAATGTGAAATAATATAAAAAGACGTAACGGATAAAAGAGTCGCGACTCCGATTATTAGCGGTTAAGAAATGTGGCTTAGGAATGCCCATTTTACGAGATAGTTATGAATTAATTATCCCGATAATATTTCGAATTTTATATTCCAATTTGGTAAAATTTGGATACCGAAAAATATAACCGCGTTTCAATTAAATAATTTGGTTAAACTTTATATAAATATTATATATTATTATATAATATTTTTATAAAAAAAATGTTAAAGAGGAATGAGAATGCGGCTGATGCATATCTCTTATTTCAATTCATATATAATATTATATATATTTATATGGATATGTGCAAAGAAGTCGGCTACAATGTACCTATTTACGTCTTAAATTGTCATTCACTTTTCAATTAGCAAATGAAATTTACAGAAGAAGGAAAGCAAAGAGAGAGTCACCGTTACCGCTCCACTTCGATCTCTCACCAACCTTTCATTTTCGATCCATTTTCAAATCCGTTTGTACCAACGAGTTCCTCATCTTGTTCTCTTCCACGTGGTACAAATTTATTTCCCGTTTGTTAGCTTTTTTGTAAAGCTCCCGTTTACCGCTATCGGAGCGCCGACGGACCACTGCAAGTCATCAAATGTAAGGTTTGATACCGTGCTCTTACTCCCCGTATCGCCACGAGTCCGTATCTTCTTCCGGTTCGTATATCGGGTTAGTAACGAATAAGTTATGAATTTATTCGTTTTCCGTATTGCGGGTTAGTATAAATTGACCTTGAGTTGGTTAAAATGGATAATTAGAATTTCCATAATGCTCGTTACATTATTCTGGTAATTATGGGATTTTAGTTGGTGATGATATCATGAGTTGGATTTATGTCCTGATGTGGCTTTTAGGTTTAGCATGTTATTTGAGGTTATAGGATATATATGATCCCTATGGATCCCTTTGGGTCTAGGTGTGACCCTTTGTTTGATAAGAGATGTGACATCTCTTTATGCCTTGTCTATAGGCTGTGTTGTCCCTCTAGTGTTGAGGTGATCCAGTTGTGGTTGAGCTTTATACGAGGTTGAGGTAAGTCCGTAGGACTTACTTAGCTACCATCCTTATATTGGGTGTTTGCATGAGTGGTGTGTGCTTTATATGTGTGCTATGATAGCATGTTATGTCGTATTCACCGACCTATGTTTTATTGATTGCCCCACTGCGTGGTTGTGATAACCTTTCCCTTTCATCCCGCCGAGGAGTCTGGGAGGTTCTCTGATGTCAGGCCAGACTGGTTTACAGGAAGGGCGCAATCCACTCCCATAGGGTACACGGATTGTGTGACCGATACTAGTACGGTTGGCTAGCAGGCTCAGAGGCGAGGATGTATCGGTCCTCGTGTCACCTAGTTTCATATATATTATATCTATACAATTTGAGTGAATGACCATTATATTGAGATGAATAAATGGGTAAATGAGTGAAAGCATGCTGATATGTTTATCTTTCCCTATGTGTGATTGTGCTTATGCATTACTCTATATATGTGTGTGGATAGCTAATGGTTATTACCATGTTGTAGATGCCCTACAGGATAGGCATGCTGCTGAGTGATCTAGCAGGGTGGCAGGCCGAGGACGTCTCGTACATAGGTTGTTGTGGGTTTTTAGGTTTGTTTATCTTTTCCCTCCTGTGTGAGGTTGGTCTTTTGTTACCTCCTGCGTGAGGTGTGATGTTTGTACTCGGCTATGTGGTCTTACCTTTTGGGATGTACAGTTTTATACAGTTTTATGTATTTGTTTTCATATCTGTCAGTGCCATGTTGTAAGGTCCAGTGAACTTGTTGTCAGGCTAGGGTCAGGATCCACTGTGAGATCCTAGCCCAATGTGACATCCCGAGTCCCGCGGATTCGGGGTGTTACAAAACTCTATTTACATCCGCAATCAGTAACAACTCACTCATTCTCCTCTTAATTGATTTGTTCAACCCCATCCCATCTGATATGTGTTGGATTTTGTTGCCTGAATTCAACTGTATTCATTTTTTTTGGAATGTTTGAAAAGTATTGATTATGGTGTACAAGTTCAAATTGAGGTGTAATTTTTAGGTCTGTTTATGAGTGCTATACGAGGGTTAGAGATGACCATCTTTAAATATTGTATAAATGATTTAAGTTCAAATTGAGGTGCAATTACTGCATCCATCATAACTATTAGCCTTCCTATTTCATAACAAGTCCAAGAACAATATAAAAGAGTTGTCTGAATTCATTTCTTTGTTCACCCTATCTCTATATGAATTAGATACACTAAACACAAAAAAATGAGACACTAGTCACACTACGAGTACGAAAAACTGGGAAGTACGACATACATGGTTAGGGTGTGTTTGGTAACTGCATAATTGATATTGTTACACATTTTTATTACCTTAGAAGGAAGTAAATAGGGTCTAACTACAAGGAATTCAGACAACTCTTTTATATTGTTCTTGGACTTGTTATGAAATAGGAAGGCTAATAGTTATGATGGATGCAGTAATTGGTATATTGAGTGCAATGGATTGTTGGGTATGCCTTCACAAATAGAATAAAAGGAAATCTAATCTGTTTACTGTTTTTCTCTTTTTTCACTTAGACATTTTCTCAAACACGTAGAGTGCATCTTAAATCATTTATACAATATTTAAAGATGGTCATCTCTAACCCTCGTATAGCACTCATAAACAGACCTAAAAATTGCACCTCAATTTGAACTTGTACACCATAATCAATACTTTTCAAACATTCCAAAAAAAAATGAATACAGTTGAATTCAGGAAACAAAATCCAACAGATATCAGATGGGATGGGGTTGAACAAATCAATTAAGAGGAGAATGAGTGAGTTGTTACAGATTGCGGATGTAAATAGAGTTTGGCCTTCGTCGAACCTCGAAAAGATCAATAGCTTCTATAACACTGACAGTCGGGCGGCGGACGAGTTGAAAGAAAAGGCAACAATGGGGAGTAATATCAGTCGGAGTTTTTTTTTTGAAAGTATATCATTTGGAGTTTTGATTGGGATAAATAGAGAACGAACCTCAGCAAACAGTGGGGAGTAAACGGGCTCAAAATGCAGCAGACTAGTAGAGAGAGGAGAGACGGGATTTTTATTTATTTTTCTAATTGTCTTTGAAACGCAGCGTTCCATCCTTTGGATGTAAAACTCATTGTTTAAGCGTCGGACGTCAGGACATCTGGGCATGTGCTCGCAAGAACCGCTCTTTTTTTGGTTGACTACAATGGTAAGGAGTTAGGCTTGGTCGTCGTCGTTGGTGATCATCAATTTTATTTGGGATTTCTCATACCGTCGGCGGATAATCTTAGTCAAAGGTTGGGTTACCTTTAACTTTTATAAAAATGTGTTTAATCTGTACCTGCATGAAACCGGACAAATTGAGAGATATGTTGGAGATAATAAGATCGATTTTCATGGAGGTTTTCACATATTCATGATTGAATTGATAATCGTGAGATTATCTCCCTCAACTTTAATATTTTTTTATTTCCATTTCGCTTACTTTCAATAGGCCGTTCCTTAGAGCGAGTGCTTCTGCAAACAAGACCGACTAGTATCCATATTGTCCATAGGCATAGGCAATAGCCGATACATTATGGTATCTTATAATGTAGTCAAATGCACAATGGTCATCACTTTGTTTCGGTCCATCAAATTGAGTTTCAAATTTCCTACCGTTGGTGCTGGCCAATGTATTGAGAATATTGGTGAAATAGGGTACCTTTTGTATCTTGTATACAAACTAGGCACCCTATTTTCCACATTAAAAATTAAAAAACAATGATTAAGATTATCATAGTTAATGGGTTAAATATATGGCAGTTTGTACCGGTTATAATTTTTGAATCGTATAATAATCCGAGATAAAAGGCAACCGTTCACAATTTTGAAAAGGAAACTAATATTATGTATGATTCTGCAAATCTTCCAACCTCCTCACTTCAATCAATCAGCCGACAGTTCCTTTATTCTCGTTCTTCAATAACCCACTTTACTCTCTCCAAAAAACACGCCTCTCCATCGCCATTCTTATCGGATGAAGGTCTGAAAAATAAACCAACTGAAAGCGTCTTCGTTCTCCTTCGTCCAAAGCAAAACAGAACACAGGTTTCTTTTACTTTTCTTCGTCGTACATCGTCAAACAAAGAAAGGTTAGTATTACTTCTCTTAACCGACTTTCAATATGAGTATTCATCTGTAACATCAACGAAACACGATTTCTTTCAAATTTTTTAGATTCGATAAATAATAACTGAAATTAGTGTAAAATAGTAAACATTCGAAGAATTTTAAGAGACAAAATGTAATGAATACCCAATTTCTTCGATTATTTTAAAATCGATTCATTATGATGTTCAGAAAGCTTTAGATTTTGTGTAGGTAATGGGTAGTGACTTTGCATGTTCGATTTTTGTAGATGTTTAACAATTTAAGATGTAATATTATGTACCGAATTCATGTAGGATGGTCTGAAGTTTAAGAGACAATATGTACTAAATACCCAAAAACTTTGAATCTCTTAAAACCGATTCATGTAGTATGTTCATTTTGTTTTAAATTTGGTTTATGTAATGGATATTATCTTTGCATGTTCGATTGTTGAAATTGTTTAACCTATTTGAGATGTAATAGTATGTATTGAATATGATATCTTCCATTTTTTTGGATATTTGCTGCTGTTATGGAGAATAGACATTTCATTTGTATTGGAGATATGTAAACACATATACAAGATGCTTTGATAGCTACATTTATGCAGTGGTATACATACACAAAGTTAGATACATGCTAATGTTATGTACTAATTGGAATGAATAGTAGAAATATAATGATAATGTACACATTCTGTAACGAAAATCACAAACAGACTTAACATTCGGATACTGAATTGGGAAAAATATGCACATAACGGTTGGACTGAGGACAATTTATGTACAAATGTATATAATCACAGTTTCCAATAAATGGTATACACAAACTGAACTGAATATTGGTTGATAAAATATAAGGTATGTACTTTTTTTTTTGGTGAATTATAAAGTATGTACTATATATGTAGAAATGGAAGTGATCATTAGTAACTATTTTTAATATGTACATTTACTGTAAAGTTATACACAAATAGAGTTGGATTTACATTCATGATAAGCAAATCAAGTGTTAATTGTGTATTAGAAAAAACGACAATAGAAATAAATGGATTATGTACACATTCTGTAATTACATACATGTTTATTATACACAAGCATGTAAAGATATGAAGTAGATAGATGTACTTACAACATCTATATGTAAAGAAATATTTATTTAAGACATCCAATTTAAATTTAACATCAATACTGATTATCTTAAATTTATTGTTAATAGAAAATCATATGGCTCGAAAAAAATGTATGGGACATAAACCTCAAATGAGGAAGCAACAACATAAATCTGAGGCTGGTCCTTCAAAACAGGTAACTACACGGACTGAATTGTGTAGAGTGTGACAGTTAGTATGTTATACATACACTAATATGTACATAACAGGAAAGATGTAACACTCCGAATCCGCAGGACTCGGGATGCTACGGGTTGGGATCTCACAATGGGTCCCGACCCTTAGCCTGACAACAATTTCAGCGGATCTTGCAACAAGACACAAATAAAGTCCAAAATGAAATACATTTTTATGCAATGCAATGAAACCCGAAACTATACAAACAAAAGACTTCAGCCGAGATACAACACAAAACCCAAACGCCAAAAACACGGCACACAAAACACAACTATCGAAGGACAAAACACAACTCAACTCTATCCAAAAACCCTTTCTAAAATGTACGGACCCCGGCTGCCCACTTTTCCGGATCTCTCGGCCGCATTCCTAACCTGCAAGGCGATCTACAACAATCGGTATAAAACCGTTAGCTCATATTCGAAGCATTAGAATTAATGGGAAAGACACATACACAAGTAATCTCATCACAAGCATACAACGTACATAAAAGCACATCAATCCGGTTTATTATCTTTATTATTTTTAAGTCGTATCCCGTTCTAATTCAACTTAGGTTGTGACACGAGAGTCACCGAAACTCGCCTCGGTCCCTACTTACCGGCATGGAATGGTACTGATGCATCTGACCGTCTACCAGCACGGAATAGTCGCCGAGAACCTCCTAGCTCTCGCGGGAGCCAGGTAAGTTGTCACCGCCCGTTATCATACACTTCGGCCAAAATAATATAAAGGTCGGTAATCCTAATTCCGGTTTATCTATTATAAACAATAAACAATAAACACACACCACCCAACACACATCAATGCTAATACAAGGAATACGAGCTAAGTAAGTCCGGAGACTTACCTCGTCCCATAGGTAAACCCGAAAACCACTGCTCTCAACTTCCCGTAGGAAGGCACTCAACGCCTGGTCAAAACAAGGCACACGATCAACAACTCTCTCTCATACTAGAAGTCCTTAGACTTCTAGTCCCAATGATCTCGCAAGATCATAAACCATAACCATGATAAGATAACAACCTCCTAATCCTCACGATCTCACAAGGTCATAACCATCACAACACATGCTAGGATACTCTCGTCCTAGTCACCACAATCTCAAAAAAAAAACATATAAACATACTCTCAATCCTCATAAACTCACAAGATCAACCAAACACTCAACGCCTTACAATCCTCACAAGATAATAACACCTCAAGCCTTTATAACGATCATAAATCCTCAAAACTCACCTAAGGTTCATGGCCACTACTTGGCATTCACTCTAAGTTAGGCTAAATCCAACCTAGCATGATACTACCGCTAAATATAACTAGATCGAGGGAAAGGATACTCACGCGACGTCAAAAGAAGGAAAACGATCAACGGATGTCAACTTGGACTCGTTCGGCCTTTACGGGGTTGTTCCCGAACCTTGCACCAAAACTAAACAAATTTAGCTCGTATGCTAAATTTGATCGGAATATATATATATAATACATATAACTCTAAGGAACTTGTTTTAAAAACCGAGGTTAAAATCCCGCTAAAATATTTTCCGAGGCAAAATACCCAATGTCACTACATGCGTCATAAATCCGTAATAAAAATCCTTGGGTCATAATCCGAAATTAATTCAACAAGGGAATAATAGTTAAGTCACCAAATTTAGGTCATAAACCACAAATAATATGGGTCCATTTATGTAAATAATTTCTGCATGAGGGTATATTGTTAACATTCTAAAATATGGGTTTAAAACTGCAATATCAAAATATTGGGCACATTTTGTAATTATACTTAAAAATAGGGAGGCCCGATTTAATTAAATGTAAAGGGTTTTAAACCCTGATGTTGGCGGCCATGAGGAAGTTGAGGAAAAGGCAATCACTGGCGGCGCTGCAAGAGGAAGGCAGTGCAAGTGGCGGAGAGATACATCGACGGGTCCGGTGGGGTTGGACGGCGAGACATTCCTGGCGCTTTCCCCATCGGTGGTGACTCGACTTGCTGGACAAGTCCGGTTCGAGGTAGGGAAAAACAAAACAGGGGCGTTGCTTCTAGGCCCTTATCGACAAAAGGGAGAGAATGATGGAAGTGGAGGCGGCAAGGACTCCGGCAGGCGAGGCGACGGTGGTACCAGTTCCTCCGGAGATGGTGGAGGCAAGCTGGCGGTTTCACTCGTTGGTTGTTCGAATCCCACAGAGAGACAAGGGGAAAAAGGCAGTCCACCTCTAGTGAGCTCCGGCAGGGCGAAGACGACATTCAGTAGGCTGCAACTTCCGACGTGACTGAAGGAAAGGGAGATGGAAAGCTTGCTGTTGCTACACCTTCCCAGAATAGAGCCCGGAGGTGAGTGCACAGAGGCTCGAGGTTGAAGTTGTTGCCGAGAGTGAAGAGGGGTTGTTTCCGGAGTTGACAGAGGGAGCAAGGCTCCTCGTGAGGTGGTCCAGAGCACGAGAACGAGTGAGGAGGAATTGGGGTTGTGGTGTGTGTGGTGCGATCTAATTGAGAGAGAGAAGGTACCAAAATGAGAGGGTGTAGATAAGACATAGAAAGCTGCGTGAGAGAGGGTCATAGGGCACACAGAAGGGGAGGACGAATGTCACTGCTGGCGAGAGGAGAACGAGGGGTCATCTGTAGCTGGGCAGAAGTTGTGCAGAAACGAAGGGTCGGGGAGCCAGAGGTCGGGTAGCCCCTGAAGTAGGGTGCTGAGCGGCCGGCTGTTCATCACCCTAAGGAGAGAATCCAGAGAAAGAAGAAAAAGAGAAAAAAAGGAAAAAAAAGAAACAGAAAAGAACATAATTAATAAAAGGGTAGACTCGTTTCCAAACGTTCTGAACAGAAAAAGTCCGAGTCAGAATGACTTTCCGAACATTTTCCAAAAGTAAACCAAAATATAATTATATTCGAGAAGGGTATTTTATGCCGTAAAAATAATTTGAAAAAAAAACTTGAGCTAATAAAATATCGATAAAAGCCGAGGGGAAAAACAAATGTCGCAATCGCGCCTAAAAAATTGGTGCGTTACAAAAGAATATAAGAATGGTATTATGTGGCAATTTATACATTAATGTACTCATATTCCAAAAAACTACGATTTTTGTAATCATCAACTCCAGGATATTGTACATCTTCTTATTGATTGCCCCTATAGCAAAAATATAATCACAAATTTTGACTTAAATATCATCACTAATCTTAATACCATTGACACAAAAAACAAAAGACCTCACGAACTCTTGCTGGAAATAAAAAAAATAAGATCGGGCTTTCTAATTTCTCCCGACTTGCAACCATATGGTGGAGTATTTGGTTCTTCAGAAATAAAATCATATTTAACAATGATGCAATCCGAACGGATCATAACATCCTAAATTTCACTAAAACCTAGTTCAGAATTGGAAAAATCATAAAACCGATGATGTTGACTACGATTTTAAACATATTCAAAAGAACAACTTACCCAACACAAGAAAGAAAAATAATATTAAATGGGATAAACCAAAACATGGGTTCCACAAACTCAACTTGGATGGATCAAAACTCGATTCGGGAACAACCTCCATTGGTTTGGTTATACGAAATCATTACGGAGATGTTATTAGCTTGGGCGCAAACTAAACAACTTTAACTCGGTAGTTAAAGCGGAAGTTTTCGCGCTGAAAGGTGGACTAAAAGAAGCAATAAGACTAAATATAAAAAAACTGAAATTGAGGATGATAACCTTTGTGTTATCAAGACACGCAAAAGACTTTGAAGTTGCGTTTGAGAGATCGAGATGATCATATCCGACTCCATACTGGATCGGAAGTCCAGGTCAGACATGTGTTTAGAAAAACCAACTATGTTGCTGACCGATTGACTCATTTGGAAATTTCGAACCCCAACACACCCTTTTTTGATGACCCTGAACTTAGTGCTCTTATTCGCAATGATGCTTTAGGATGAAATATCTCTAGAAGGTAGTTTTCTCCTACCCAATATCCGTTCTAAAAAAACAAATTATAATAAGGTCAAACAAATTCACACGTGAAAACAATATATGAATATTAGTACGTAATAATATGTCGTCATCAAACGAGTCCTTGAACACTAAGGAATTGGCTGTCTACACAAAGCCACCGGTCCTGTTTCCCTAGAGTTTTAAAAAAACTCTAGGGGTAGAATTCGTTAAATCTCAGCCCTTAATCTAATTCAACAGATAAGATTCACTCTAACCTATAATTTATTAAAAAAAAAGAACAATTACCCCATTTTTCTATCGATTTTATTTTACAGACCCTCTCTCTCCACGAACTTCTCCTTCTACAGAGAGATCTCTCTGTTTGTTACGCTAGCGCTTGAAGATCATTGACGATTTTCTTGGTTTAGTCTTCTGTGACAAAATTAGAGCTTTTGCAAGGGGGGTCTTCTTTGATTCTATTTTGGGTTTTTTCAGCGATCGATTGTGACGGTGAAGGAGCGACGAGGTTTTGAAAAATTGACAGAGGTCCTGCAAGGTTAAGATCGTCTGCTAGAGTACTTCCCTGCTTGTTGCTGTTGTAAACGATTCTACTACGTCCCTGCTTGTTGATGTTCTAAACTATTCTACTAGATTTTGCTACTTTCCTGCTTGTTGTTGTTCTAAACATTTCCAGTCTGCTACTTCCCTGCTCGTTTCATGATGGATGTATCTACATATTGGATCCCACAAATAGGTATGGAATTTGATTCAGTTGATGATGTATGGAATTTTTGGGTAGAATATGGAGGAAAGATGGGTTTTAATGTTCGTAAGCATTTCGAGAACAAGAGCAAGAAAACCGGTGAGGTAACTTCGCGAAGATTTTTATGTGCGAAACAAGGTCATCGCCTGATTGACAAGAGAGGCAACTTAGGTACGTGCTGTCGGGCTGAAACTAGAACGGGTTGTCAAGCACGAATTGGATGTTCATTGAACAAGATAACAAAAAGATACAAAATACATGATTTCGTATATGAGCACAACCATCCTCTCCATTCACCAGAGACAAGTCACCTATTGACATCACAAAGGAAAATATCCGAAGTTCAAGCAACTGAAATTGATCTTGCAGATGAATTTGGAATTAAGCCTAGAAAAGCTCACGAGTTTATAGGTGCACATGTTGGGGGATCAACTAATCTAGGGTACACACATCAAGATCATAGAAATTATCTACAAAGAAAGCGTCAACGGAGTTTGTTATACGGAGAAGCTGGAAGTTTATTGAAATACTTTCATATGCAAACGGTAGATAATCCTTCGTTTCAGTATTCCTTTCAACTAGATAGTGAAGAGCAAATGACTAATGTATCATTTGGAGATGTAGCTGTCTTTGACACTACAGTTGGTATGAACAAGGAACATAGACCTCTTGGTGCTTTTGTCGGTTTTAACCATTTCAGAGAACTTGTTATCTTTGGAGCCACATTGTTGTATGATGAAACTACAGAATCTTTTCGATGGTTGTTTGAAACCTTTCTTGCAACACACGACAATAAGTATCCGAAGACCATTTTCACCGATCAAGACATTGTTATGGGAAAGGATATAGGTGAGGTTATGCCACAGACTTCACACGGATTATGTACATGTCATATTATGGAAAATGCATTGAAGCACTTGATTCATGATGACTCAAGTGTTCTTCGAGATTTTAAGGCTTGTATGTGTGAATGTAATGAAATAGCTAAATTTGAGAAAACTTTCAGTGCGTTGCGGAAAAAAGTGACAAAAGTTGCTTGGTTGGATGGTATATATGCCTTAAGAGAAAAGTGGGTTGAATGTTATATGAAGGATGTATTTTCTTTGGGGATGCGAAGCACGCAACTAAGTGAGAGTTTCAATAGGGATTTGAAAGACTACTTACATTGTAAAATGGATATAATGCAATTTTTTAAACACTTTGAGCGTGTTGTTAGGCAAAAACGTCAAAACGAGATACAATCTGAATTTGCTTCTCGGGAGAAATTGCCTAGAATGAAGATGAGAAGAACACCGCTACTTAAACAAGCTGGTCAGATATACACTCCGAAGATTTTTGAAGCCTTCCAAAACGAGTATGATTGGTCCGCAACCGCATACATCAAGCCTCCAATTGAAGGACAACCAAGTAACGAGTATGTAGTTGTGATTTCTAGTTTTGATGATGATAGTTCTTCTGACATGCAATATGTAGTTTTTGCTGATCCTGTGACTCAAACAGTCGTTTGTAGTTGTAAAATGTTTGAGAGGTTGGGAATATTATGTGCTCATGCTTTAAAAGTGCTTGATACGATGAACATTAAATTAGTTCCCGAGAAGTACATTTTGAAGCGATGGACCAGAGAAGCACGAAGTGGTATTGTGAGAGATGTTAGTGGGATAGTTGTTGTTGAGGATCCTCAGTTGTAAAATGTTTGATGGTTTTTTCGTCCGAATAACAAATTTATCCATGTTCCTATTTAAAAAATATAAAATTTAATTCAACTAATGTTTAATAAAATGAATTTAAAAATATCTACTTTAAATCAAACAAAAAAACTCCTAACATTTTCATATCAAACATGTTATATGCAATTAATATAAATAAATCAATAATTATTTAAATTAAAGGAACCTAAAAATTATAAATTAAATTAATTTAAGAGAAGAAATATCAAACTTACAATTTTGTAACGACCGTCAAATTTGAACCAATGACTTAGAGAATCAAATATATAATAGGATGAAATCGAATATCAACAGCGATCCAACAACATAATTGATGAAGAAATTCAATCGCAGAATAATGAAGAAACTCAACTGCAGAATTGAAGAAAGCAATTGATTGCCAGCAAAAATTAATGTACTTAGGTTGAATCTGATTAATTTATGGACAATTTTGGTAACTAGGCCTTTTTGAAAAATTAGAGTAGTAACTAGGCCTTTTAATGTTTCAATTAAGTAAATATACCCCAATATTTTGTATTTATTTTTAAACTCTACACACTCTTCTCTCAAGGGGTACATTTACTAAACACAAAACTAGAAAAAGCCTAGTAAACCAAATTGTTTCTTAATTTATACGGTTAAGGGTAGACACTTAAATAGATTTTATTAGGTATTGGGTTGGGCCTTTTCACTTTAAAATACAAGAGCATGGGCTGAGGGTATGGGCTGAAAAAAAAATGAATTTTATTAGGTTTTCACCTCTTTTTTGAGTCATCATCGTCTTCAACTCTTTGTTAAACATTAGTCGTTCTAGGCTTCCAGCCGACTTCCACACTTTCGGTTCCAAAGACTAGAGTGTATGGCTGTCCATGGCGAACGTCGGCGGTAGATGAGTGAAGATTCCCGCCCTAGTGCCCAACCTTACCTCTTGCCGGAATTTTAACAAGGGCCACCGCCCCTCCCATACCCCCCCTCAGCTCCGCCACTGCCTACATCTACGGGGGCGTCCATATATGTACGTAGCAAGGCATTCAGGGCCGCGCTATGCGTCCCACAATCGACCAATATATCATTAGCGAGAGGTTGTCCGATATGAGTATCGAGAATATCATGCGACCACACATTTGTTGGATTCACATCGGGTTGTGAAGCACTACCCGATGGACCAACAAATGACGGACCCGCGTCCATCGCAGGATAGTGAGATGAGGGATGAACGGTGAAGGGTTGCACTAATGATTCTTGATAAGCAAACGGTTGAAGTTCGTCCTCCTTTACATACTCTACGTTTAAATCATCATCGATTTCGCGTCTCGGCTGTTCAACATGTTGAGGTTGAGTGTTTGGATCGATATCCTCTCCAAATATAATAGAAAAATATGAGGATGAGATTGGGGGTGTACGGACATCTAAAGTGTCCAGAAGATATGTAGGAGAGGCATCGAACCTAAGATGTGATAAATCGTTCATGTTTTGTGTCGTGGACGACTCTCATATATCTACTAATGGGTTGCGACCAGACATATGAATAGTGGGTCGGTTTTGAAAGTTCCTATTAAGTTGTAGATTTAATAATTTAGGATAAGAATAAATAAATATATATATAAATAATAATTTGCATGTAAGATATTTAAATTTATAATTGCATGTAAGATATTAAAATCTATAATTGCATGTGAAAAATTATAATTGCATGTAAGATATTAAAATCTATAATTGCATGTACAACATTATAATTGGATGTAAGATATTAAAAACTATAATTGCATGTACAACATTATAATTGCATGTAAGATATTAAAAACTATAATTGTATTTACAAAATTATAATTGCATATAAAATACTAAAAATTATATTTGTATGTATAAATTTACTAACTTAATCCAAAACCACATAGTTGCATGTAAACTTACATTTTATCTAAAATATAGTAATATAAATTTACTAACTTAAATTACTAACTTAATATTGCTAACTTACATTTCATCTAAAATCTACATATACAAATATACCAACATAAATTTCATCTAACATTTACTAATATAAATTTCATCTAATATAGACTAATATAACTTTACTAACTTAGATTCTATCTACAATATACTAATTTAAAATATACTAATATAAGTTTACTAATTTAAGGTTACCGGATTTTACTACCTTAAATTACTAACTTAATTTTACTAACTTACATTTCAACTAAAATCCACAAATATAAATATACCAACATAAATTTCATCTAAAATATACATATGTAAATTTACTAATTTAAATATCATCTAAAATATACTAACTTAATTTCATTTAAAATATATTAATATAAATTTACTCATTTAAGGTGGTTACCGGATTTTGCGCAGCTTCGTGTATAACGGCATTTTCCCATGCAATTCTTTCCGCACATCTCCTCCTTATGGCTTCCCTATCAACTTCAGTTCGTACCATATTTGAAAATAATTGTATGATTAACTCTCTCTTTATCTTTAGTTGGAACTTTTTTTGCTCTAAAATTCTTCTATCGCAAAGACTCGTATGTGAGAATGAAAATTTTGTTTGCTGATATAGGCATGGAAAGGAAGGCTTCACGGGTAGAGAAAGCATGTGGTTGGGGTTAGGAAATCAGGGGCATGGGGAAGGTAAAATGCATGGAGAAAGGGTGGAATAAATATCCATATTTTTTTTGAACTTTTGGCCTCTCGCACACTGTGTAAGAGCTTTGGGAATACCCGAACCCGACAACACGACAAACGATGACAGATTCCCTGCTCCACTTTTTGACCGAGTAAAATAGCCTCTCGCATACTATGTGCGAGAGCTTTGGGAATGGCTGCCTGCAAAAAAGCTTTGTCCATTTGCTCCAATATCGAGAGCTGAGATGATTAAGTTACTAAGGTAAGTTATTTTTCTAGAATACAAACAAGGCCCCCAAGTATTTTACAATTTTTAGAAAAAAATAAATTAGTAATTAAGGATATATTTAATAGGCAATTACTAAATTAATGGAAGTTATTTATGTAACGGTCCAAAATTTTGGCGCGTTTGCGATATTTATTTTTTTCCAGATTTATCGATATTTTTATAACTTAAATATTTTTACGAGTATTTTTACGTCGTAAATTAAATTATACGAGTATATATATTTTCCCATGTTTAAATTATCATATAATCTCGGAATAAATTGCGAGAATGATTTTATTTTTGTACTTCGAAAGTATACCTTTTGCGAGTTTATTTATATATTAGATTCACATATATTTCCCGTATTTTATTTTAAGAGGAAAGTTCGGAAAAATTCTCCGATCCGATAATCCCGTTCCGACTTTTGATCGAGTTTATCTGTTACACTATTTCCTCTTTATTTAATTAATTTTCCTTTACTTTCTCTTTTTCTTTTCTTTTTCTCCTTTCTTTCTTTGACCTCTCCTTCCAGCGTGATGATTAGTGTGCAGGCCTAACCGACCCTTCGGCCTTCTGCTCCTTGGTCTTGTTCACGCAAGCTCCCTCACCCACATCACACCTCTCCTCCCTCACGTGCAACTCTTCGACAACAACCCTGCCCTCTTTCTCACTCTCATTCTCACGCCCCAACGTCTGCTACCTCCTTCTCCTCGTTCCTCTCAGTGTTCATCTACCAGCAATAACAAAACACCTCACCATTGTTTCTCCTCAGTTTTGGAGCAGCCATGCCTCTCCCCTTGCATATCTCTCTTGTAATAGCAGCATCAATGACTCTCCCTCAACTCTTCTCACCATTTCCATCTCTGTCGCACATCTGCTAGTACCGCAACCCCCTGCCGACAGCCGTTGGAAGCAAAAACTGGCCATCTCGAACCGCCCTCACTGCAGCACGAAGAAGGGCCTCTGGGACCGGAAACCCGACGCCGGAGAACCCACCTCCAAAAGCCGCCTCGAGCCACCGGCACAAAGAGTTGCAGCCTCCCCTGTTTTCCCTCCTCCTTCCTTCTTTGCCTTGCTATGTAGCGCCGCCCAGCCGAGTTCTGTGCAACATCCGCTCGCTTCTCCCTTAGCACTGCCGCCGCCTTCGCTTCGACGCCGGAGCCATCGAAGCCGCCGGAAAGAAGGCTTCGTCGCCGTCGAGCCCTACGCAGCCCTCGCCTGCTCGCCTGCCGGGGACGCTCCAGCCGCATCTGCTCTTCCCAACGTGCCTTCAAGCAGTTAGAGAAGAAAACCCCATTTATTAAATTCTATTCGGGGCACCAACTTTATCATTAATTACAATTTATGGCCAGTATTTTGAATTTACAGATTTGACCCACTCGTTTTGAATTGCAATTTACGCCCTTGCTGATTTGTATAAGTGTAGTTTTGACCCTACGCTTTTGGAATGTGCAATTTCTGCCCTTATGAATAAATCGTAGTTTGGCCTAAAGCTTATTTTGGAAAATGGCCGAGCTTCTTGAGTTTCATATAGTTGCCCGAAAAAGTTGAGTTCGGATTTTTACCCATGTTTAAAAAATGGTATAAATCACCCCGGAAAAATGTTTTGCGGGTTTTTAACCTTGTTTTCAAAGCGGAATTTTTCATAGAAAATTTCACGTTAGATTCCGTTCAATTTAGCATACAAGCTAAATTTCCTTCACTTTGGCTTAGGTCCGGAAGCGGCCGTTATAGACCAACGAATCCAATCTCGACGTCCGTATATCATCTTCAACCTCGGGTTGTGTGTGAGTACCTTCTTCCTCGATCTAATTATGTTTAGTGGTAGAATCATGCTAGGTTGGATCTAGCATAACTTAGAGAAAATGTCAAGTAGTGGCTTGGAACCTTTAGGTGAGTGTTTGAGGTTATTGATGTTCTATGTCATGTGGTGTGTTGTTCTTGAGTTGTTATATAGTTATGAGCCTTGTAGTTTATTTTGTGAGACTTGAGGTGGTATTTATATGTTGGTTCAGATTGCGGAGTTTCAAATGAGAGTATCCTAGTACATGGGATTATAGTTGTGATCTCGTGAGTTTATGAGGGCTAGGAGAGTACCCTAGTTTATGGGAGTGTATGAGCTTGTAAGAGTATATAGTACTAGAAGTCTAAGGACTTCTAACTTGCGTGAGTGGTTGTTGATTATCGTGTCTTGTCTTGAACAGGCTTTGGTTGTTTTCCTACGGGAAGTGAGATCAGTTTTTAGCTAGCTTTGAGACGAGGTAAGTCCTCGGACTTACTTAGCCGCTTTTATGCCTTATTTGGATATATATGGTGGTGTGTGTTTACCGCTTTTAAGCATGAAAATGGATTAGGATTTACTTGACCTTATTTATTGGCCCATCGTTACTACTATTATTATTATCGGGCGGTGACATCACCGCTCAGTTTCCCGAGGGAGACTGGGGGGATCTCTGCGACCAGGCCATACACGGTATACGGGCGGGCTTCTTCATCACTCCCTCAGGGTATACGGGTTGGGCGCCGCCACACTCCTGTTGGTTACACGGGACAGAGGCGAGAGTTATAAGACTCTCGTGTCACACTTGAACGGTGTAACGCCCCAAATTTTTGCGCATTTGCGATTTTTTTTATTCCTTCCTGCTTTTATCGATATATTTTATTATATATGTTTAAACTATCATATAATCTCGGAAAATAAATTGAGAGAATGATTTTTGTATTTATGCGAGTTAATTTATATATATTCAATCCACATATTTTTTCCCACATTTTATTTTGCGAGGAAAGTTCGGAAAACTTTTCCGATCCGATAATCCCGTTTCGAGTAACTTGTATCCGGTTCATTTTTTTAATTATTTCTTTTAATTCTTCTTTTACCTCTTTACTATGACCCGGAGCCCTCCCTTGCTTTTTCTTTTTCTTTTGTTCTTTCCTCTGTGACAGTAGCAGCTGAGCTGCCTTGCGCCAGACCCGCCTAGCCTCCCTAGGCTTGTAGGCTCGTCGACCTCTCGTTCTCCCCAGCCTTCCCTGTTTCACCTCCTCAGGCCTGAAGGTGACCCTTGAGGCCCTCTATTTTCAGCTCTTAGCCTCCCTCCCCTGCTTCTCTCCATCCCCTTCACCCCATTGTGATTGACAGCAAACCAACCTCACTCTCCCTTACCTGCATCAACAAAACAAATGGGCAAAAAGAGCCTCCTCTTCGTGCCGTATGCGCTGGAACCGCAACGCCGCCGGACTGGAGCATCTTCGGATGCCACAACAACCGCCTCGAGCCTGGGAGCCGCCTGCAGCCCTCGATAACGACCCATGGCCAAGTGCATCGTCTCCAGTCTATTGTCCTCGCAAGCCCTTTCCCGAACCGGATCTATGACATCAGTAGTTCGTCTAACGTCCATAGCCGCTAATCTACTCTGCCGGAAGAAGAAGATTCGATCCGCTGTTCACCGGAGTTCTCCCCTTGCTACTACGCCGCTCCAGCCGCCGGGGAGGAAGACACTTCAGCCACCTTCTTCTCTCCCTGTAATCGTTGTTCTCCCTGCCACCAAGGAGCAGCCCCTGCCACCGGATTCGGTCCGCCTCTGTTGCCGCCGACTGGGCCGCCTTCCTTCGCCGTCTGCGCAACCAAGCTCTCCTCTGATTTCGTCCATCGGGTCAAAGAAACCCTAATAATCTATTTTAATCCCCCCCTTATTTTTGTGTTATTACAAATTTTACCCACTGTTTTGCATTTACAGATTTGGCCCTAATTTTGGAATCTTGCAATATTACATCTGCTGGAATAAATTACAGGAAATAGCCCAAAGATTTATTTACAATTTATGACACAAGTTTCTAGCATTTCATAAATTGCCCTTGACAATGTTTCTATGGGTTTTAAATTTGGGATTTACTTGAATTATATTCTTATTTATATATACCATATATATTATGATCATGTTGGATTAATTCCGGGTTATGACTCAAAGATTTAAATTACGGGATTTTAACGTTGGCTTTGAAAACGAGTTTTTGGGTTTATGGTGTTATACAATTTTGCCCGGAATATATATTTACGGTTTTAACTTGGGTTTTAAAAGTGGGGTTTTCCTTAGATTTATATATGTAAATTATTCCGTTCAAATTTAGCGTATAAGCTAAATTTGTAAAGTTTTGGTGCTAGGTTCGGAAGCGCCCCAATAAAGGCCTAACGAGTTCAAGTCGATATCCGTTGAGCGACTTCCGTCTTTTGAAGTTGTGTGAGTATTCATTCCCCTCGATAATGTTATGTTTAGTATTAGTATCATGCTAGGTTGGATCTAGAATAACCTAGCGAGAATGCCAAGTAGTGGTTATGAGCCTTAAGTGAGTTTTGAGGGTTTGATATTGTTTAATGGATTGATGTTGATTCTAAGCTTGAGGTGTTGGTTATCTTGTGCGGTTGTTATAAGGCTTTAAGTTATATGGTTGATCTTGTGAACGTTTTGAGGCTCGAGGTGGGGTTGTATGATCTTGTGGGATTTTGGAGTTAGGTTATCGTAGTTGCGTTGTGAGTTATGATCTTGCGAGACCCGAGGGTTTAGAAGTCTTAGGACTTCTAACTTGTGTTGAGTGTGATGTGAGTATGAGGGATTCTAGGATGCGGTCCTAGAATTGAGAGTCAAATAGATCATTTGTATAGAAGTCTAAGACTTCTATTGTGAGTGAGTTGTTGATATAGTTATCTTCTTGTGAGCAGGTTATGGGCTCCCTCTCCTAAGGAAGCGAGAGTGTTGTGAGTTGAGTGTGGTGACGAGGTAAGTCTCCGGACTTACTTAGCTCGTATTCCTTGTATTAGCATTGATGTGTGTTTGGTGGTGTGTGTTTATTGTTTATTGTTATAACAACTAAACCGGAATTAGGATTACCGACCTTTATATTATTTTGGCCCAAGTGTATGATAACGGGCGGTGACAACTTGCCTGGCTCCCGCGAGAGCTAGGAGGTTCTCGGCGACTATCCTGTGCTGGTAGACGGTCAGATGCATCAGCACCATTCCATGCCGGTAAGTAGGGACCGAGGCGAGTTTCGGTGACTCTCGTGTCACAACCTAAGTTGAATTAGAACGGGATATGACTTAATAATAATAAGATAATAAACCGGACTTGTGTGATTTGGAGTGTATTGGGTGTTTATGATGATTGACTTGTGTTTGTGCCTTTCACCTTGATTCTAATGCTTCGAATATTAGCTAACAGTTTTATACCGATTGTTGTAGATTGCCTTGTAGGTTAGGAATGCGGCCGAGAGATCCGGAAGAGTGGGCAGCCGGGGTTCCGTACATTTTAGGATTGAGTTTTGGGTGGAGTCGAGTTTGAGTATTGTATTTTTTGTATGTTGTATGGCGTTTGGTCTTTGGTATCATATATCGGCTGAAGTCTTTGTTTGTATGGTTTCGGGTTTCATTGCATTGCATAAAAATGTATTTCGTTTTGGCCTTTATTTGTGCCTTGTTGCAAGATCCGGTGAAATTGTTGTCAGGCTAAGGGTCGGGACCCATTGTGAGGTCCCAACCCGTAGCGCCCCGAGTCCCGCGGATTTGGGGTGTTACAAACAAATGAATTAGATATGGAATAACCTAAAAAGATAATAAGTAACGGATGTGTATGTTTATAATCATGTTGTGTGTTTGTGTTCCTATGTGTATTTGTTCCATATTATTCTTATAATGCCTAGAATGTGAGCTAACGGTTTTATACCGATTGTTGTAGTTGATGTGCAGGATAGGATGTGGCCGAGTGATCCGGAGGAGTGGGCAGCCGGGGTTCCGTACATCTTAGGTTGTTTTGGGTTTTGGAGTCCTTGTGTTGTTGTTATTGTATATTATGTTGATGTTGTTGTAAGGACGGCTGAAGTCTTTCCTTTCTTTTATTTTCGGGTTTCATAACATTGCATAAAAATGTATTTCGGTTTTGGCCTTTATTTGTGCCTTGTTGCAAGATCCGGTGAAATTGTTGTCAGGCTAAGGGTCGGGACCCATCGTGAGGTCTCCGCCCGTAGCATCCCGAGTCCCGCGGATTCGGGGTGTTACAAAAGTGGTATCAGAGCCCTAGGTTGACAACAATGGCACTCGCAATCTTCTAAAGGCCGAATAAAAATAAACAGAACCCTCAAGGGTTCTGAGTTTTAAAGAAATGAATTTCGTTTTCAAATCATGTGCATGAGTCAGTTGGGGTAGTATGTACGGGACCACCACTTCCTCCGCGGATCTCGGCAACGTAGTTATTGATTATTATATTATGTATATATATAAATATATATATATATATATGTGTGTGTGTGTGTGTGTGTGTGTGTGTGTGGTATGTAGATATGTATATGTGGACTTAGGATGTTTTGGACTATACTTGTATGTTGAATTGTAAATTGTTTATGGACATATAATGTTTATAGTAGTAGCATGACGTTTATATCTTTATATATGTATATATTATTATATGGTATGTTAGTATCAGATTAGTTATATGGACCTTATAGTTAAGATGATAGCAGGCTATCATCGCCCTTTTGACAACGCCGTTTGGCTTAGGATAGTATACATATGATGATTAGCACGCTCAAGTTATTGAGTTGAGCATCACGTCTTAACGAGCTCCCCGGTGATTTCTTGGAAATCCTTTAGAGGACATCGTATCAGAAGAGTAGAGATGACGTAACCGAAGGACCAACAAATAGAAAGGAAAACTCGAGACAACTAAAGAGAAAGCGAGATGGAGACAACACAAGAAAGAGGAGTAACATTAATGTTTGGAAGTGGTTCCAAAGAGGCCATGATCGAACGACGACGAGACCAAGGGAGAGAACGAACTTAAGTTCTTCGAGGAAAAACATGGACAACTAAAAAGGTAAATCGAGGAGGAGATGAGTACGTTCTAGCAAGGTTAATGTGGTGTTCCATTAAGATGTAAAGCTTTCCTTAGACGTATCTAAGCATTGGAGTTAAGATGAGAGAAGTGAACGAAACATGTGAGAAGGATTTAAAATACCGTAAGTTAAGCTTACAAGGTATCAAAAAGTAACGTTACAACATTACTAGAGTTATGAGAAGAAGGGCATGGTGGGGATTCACGTGGAGTTGACCGATTTCCGTTATGATGATAAGACTAAGAAACGCCAAGAAGGAAGAAGTGGGTATAAATGATGCCCCAAGAAGATGAAAGACGAAATGAAGAGCTTTGATCAAGAGACTTAAGATACCAACCAAGAGGAACGCGAGTGGATGGTAGCTAGGGTTATAATATTGGGGAAGGTGCTCTTGAAAGACATCAATGAAGAATGGTTAAGTCTATGAAAGGGAGTTATATGAAACAACAAGACCAAGAAGATATAGTTACCTTATAAAGAAGAGGAGGCATGGAATAAAGAAAGAACTAACGGAGTTTAAGATAAAGTACCCCGAGGAGGGTAGCCTTCATGAGAATGGTAACATGAGAAGTGTAGTAGTATAATAAGTCGTTGACTTCGGAGAAGGTCAGACACAAGTTAATCAGTGACCACTGAGAACACACAGGTGCGGGTTGTCTATTGGTGAATGTAGAAGGGGATGAGTAAACAAGATTATGGGAAAATAGAGGGATTTGGATGACCTTATGCGACCTTTGTAGATCATGGAATTGGCATATGGGAGAACGACACAAATTAGAGGTTTTAAAGTTTGATCACGGTAAAGGGGAAGTAATGAATCAAGAAGAAGGTAAGGTGTCATGGAGGTGGTACGTAAGCGGGAGTATATAGAGGATGCAGGGTATAATATGGATGATATGTTACCGCGGGCAAGAGATAAGTCAAGTTTCTAGACTCACACGGAAGAGACATAGTGGCTATGGCGTGAAAGAGAGGACTTAGATTAGGCAACACTCCAAGCTTAGAGTTATGATGTTAATACCTGGAGATGTAATGAATTTGATATTTTAGTGGTTTGGGATGGGGAGTTTCTTCTAGCATTTTCCACGGGGCATACCAGTACAGTCGTGAAGTTGTTCCTGGAATACCGAGAGATGCATAAGGCGACCAACAAGAGAAAGAGAAGATCGAAGTTTTAAAGTTTGATGTCGACAAGAGACGTACAAAAAGTATATGGAAGATTGAGGTTAGAACCTCTACCTTCGGGTTGACTTTACAAAAGGAAAGTGAAGTATAATTTCTGCTTGAACAAAGGATGTCTATGGTGAAAGCTTATGTAGAATACGAAGAGCTTCTCCCATATGTTGGGATGTTGCGGAAAGTGAAGAAGATAAGATTGTTATGTTATAAGGCATGATTAAGTCTTGTAGTTAGGGCCTTCGTGACTAAACATATGTGCGAGAACAAGAAATATTATTTTCGCCGTTCCTTCAAAGTGAAAAAAAAAGGAGATTGAACTGAAATATTGGTTAACCAACGGTTCAAGAGTTAGAAGACTCGAGCAAGTGTCTCGAGTTCAGGAGATGAAAGATATTCGAAAGAGGATGGTCGACATTATAGCTGAAGATGGAACAATACACGAGTCTTAAAGACGTCACCCCAACAGATCGGAGTATAGTACCATGACTACCGGTCAAGTGCTAAGATAAGATTGTGTCGGTGATTATGTTATGTGACGAGAGGAGAAAAGACGAAACCCGAGATATCACGAAGGCCAGAACGTAAGAATGAGTATTTGCCAATAAGGACGAGCTTGAATCAACTCTGAAATCCAAGGCGCCATAAATAATGACCTTGGGAAGAGGCGTGAGTTGTAGAAGCAATCGAAGGAAACCAATTACAAGATCTTGTTGATAAACGTTCTGTAGAACCAATGCATTGAAGAGAGAACACTAGACGTTATCTTGAACTTTTGTTTTAAAGTTGTTATGGAGAACACTAATTGCTAAAAGAGAGAAGTTGTATGACAAGTTGTCTCGGGATGACAACCCCCGAAGGTTGGAAATAAGTTACAAGTCTTCTTGGACGTGCTGTTCATTACCGGAATTGTGGAGAGATTCTCCAGGTAACACAATCCGTAGCTAACCTACCACGGATGACGATGAAGTATTGAATGGGATAAAGAATTGACATAGAGTTGCTAAGAGTTAAGAGGGGATTCATTGGTGCAACTGTTTTGATTTACCTTGATGTATTATGGGTTTGAAGTGGACAAGTGATTCTTCAAGAGAAGGTATTGACCGAGTATTGAGGAACGATGTAAAAGTAATAGCATACATGTCTCGTTAGTAGAAGCGGTGTGAAGTAAAGTACTTCCTTCATCCCTTAGAACTTTCAACAAGAATTGAGGAAGTGTAACATCAAAAGTTTGGTTTGACAAGAACCAAAACCAACGATGTAAATTGAAAATCCGATCTTCTTTGTTAGAGACAATAAAAGATACACATAATGGAAATACTGTATTGAGGAAGACTCAAGGAGAAAGTTGAGATTTCGATATATCGGACCTTCTTGAAATCTTAGCACGAGTAAGGAAAGTGGTTTTACTGGTTGGCGTAACCGTCGAGAGTAGAAGGTGTTCACCCGGGGTTCAAGTGCATCAGTCGAGGGAGTAGATACATGACTCGAGACATGTAGTATGTTGTGATGATCTAGTCGAGACGAGAAGCTAATGAGGCTAACTGGAAGACGTAGGATAGTATCTTTGGTCGAGTTTTACGCATGATTAACGACATCTATAGGACCGTCGGGTTAGTCCCGAGATCTTTCATTAGTTGTGCTTATGTGGTTTGTGACGTGAATTTCCTTCGTGTGTGTACCTTGGTGAGTCTTGATGTGTTTGTGCTAGTAGACTTTGGATTAGAGGGCCGTAGTTGTCACATTATAGTGTTCCGAGCGGTTATCGAGACGAGTTTGTTTGAGAGTTTTGCATTTAGCAAGTTTTCGGGACGAAACTTATTTTTAGGGGGATCTGATGTAACGGCCCAAAATTTTGGCGCGTTTGCGATATTTATTTTTTCCAGATTTATCGATATTTTTATAACTTAAATATTTTTACGAGTATTTTTACGTCGTAAATTAAATTATACGAGTATATATATCTTCCCATGTTTAAATTATCATATAATCTCGGAATAAATTGCGAGAATGATTTTATTTTTGTACTTCGAAAGTATACCTTTTGCGAGTTTATTTATATATTAGATTCACATATATTTCCCGTATTTTATTTTAAGAGGAAAGTTCGGAAAAATTCTCCGATCCGATAATCCCGTTCCGACTTTTGATCGAGTTTATCTGTTACACTATTTCCTCTTTATTTAATTAATTTTCCTTTACTTTCTCTTTTTCTTTTCTTTTTCTCCTTTCTTTCTTTGACCTCTCCTTCCAGCGTGATGATTAGTGTGCAGGCCTAACCGACCCTTCGGCCTTTTGCTCCTTGGTCTTGTTCACGCAAGCTCCCTCACCCACATCACACCTCTCCTCCCTCACCTGCAACTCTTCGACAACAACCCTGCCCTCTTTCTCACTCTCATTCTCACGCCCCAACGTCTGCTACCTCCTTCTCCTCGTTCCTCTCAGTGTTCATCTACCAGCAATAACAAAACACCTCACCATTGTTTCTCCTCAGTTTTGGAGCAGCCATGCCTCTCCCCTTGCATATCTCTCTTGTAATAGCAGCATCAATGACTCTCCCTCAACTCTTCTCACCATTTCCATCTCTGTCGCACATCTGCTAGTACCGCAACCCCCTGCCGACAGCCGTTGGAAGCAAAAACTGGCCATCTCGAACCGCCCTCACTGCAGCACGAAGAAGGGCCTCTGGGACCGGAAACCCGACGCCGGAGAACCCACCTCCAGAAGCCGCCTCGAGCCACCGGCACAAAGAGTTGCAGCCTCCCCTGTTTTCCCTCCTCCTTCCTTCTTCGCCTTGCTATGTAGCGCCGCCCAGCCGAGTTCTGTGCAACATCCGCTCGCTTCTCCCTTAGCACTGCCGCCGCCTTCGCTTCGACGCCGGAGCCATCGAAGCCGCCGGAAAGAAGGCTTCGTCGCCGTCGAGCCCTACGCAGCCCTCGCCTGCTCGCCTGCCAGGGACGCTCCAGCCGCATCTGCTCTTCCCAGCGTGCCTTCAAGCAGTTAGAGAAGAAAACCCCATTTATTAAATTCTATTCGGGGCCCAACTTTATCATTAATTACAATTTATGGCCAGTATT
Source organism: Fagopyrum homotropicum (assembly GCA_033239125.1). Taxonomy (NCBI): domain Eukaryota; kingdom Viridiplantae; phylum Streptophyta; class Magnoliopsida; order Caryophyllales; family Polygonaceae; genus Fagopyrum; species Fagopyrum homotropicum. The sequence goes on from BSWB01000004.1 coordinate 145,281,924, forward strand.
TTGAATTTACAGATTTGACCCACTCGTTTTGAATTGCAATTTACGCCCCTGCTGATTTGTATAAGTGTAGTTTTGACCCTACGCTTTTGGAATGTGCAATTTCTGCCCTTATGAATAAATCGTAGTTTGGCCTAAAGCTTATTTTGGAAAATGGCCGAGCTTCTTGAGTTTCATATAGTTGCCCGAAAAAGTTGAGTTCGGATTTTTACCCATGTTTAAAAAATGGTATAAATCACCCCGGAAAAATTTTTTGCGGGTTTTTAACCTTGTTTTCAAAGCGGAATTTTTCATAGAAAATTTCACGTTAGATTCCGTTCAATTTAGCATACAAGCTAAATTTCCTTCACTTTGGCTTAGGTCCGGAAGCGGCCGTTATAGACCAACGAATCCAATCTCGACGTCCGTAGATCATCTTCAACCTCGGGTTGTGTGTGAGTACCTTCTTCCTCGATCTAATTATGTTTAGTGGTAGAATCATGCTAGGTTGGATCTAGCATAACTTAGGGAAAATGCCAAGTAGTGGCTTGGAACCTTTAGGTGAGTGTTTGAGGTTATTGATGTTCTATGTCATGTGGTGTGTTGTTCTTGAGTTGTTATATAGTTATGAGCCTCGTAGTTTATTTTGTGAGACTTGAGGTGGTATTTATATGTTGGTTCAGATTGCGGAGTTTCAAATGAGAGTATCCTAGTACATGGGATTATAGTTGTGATCTCGTGAGTTTATGAGGGCTAGGAGAGTACCCTAGTTTATGGGAGTGTATGAGCTTGTAAGAGTATATAGTACTAGAAGTCTAAGGACTTCTAACTTGCGTGAGTGGTTGTTGATTATCGTGCCTTGTCTTGAACAGGCTTTGGTTGTTTTCCTACGGGAAGTGAGATTAGTTTTTAGCTAGCTTTGAGACGAGGTAAGTCCTCGGACTTACTTAGCCGCTTTTATGCCTTATTTGGATATATATGGTGGTGTGTGTTTACCGCTTTTAAGCATGAAAATGGATTAGGATTTACTTGACCTTATTTATTGGCCCATCGTTACTACTATTATTATTATCGGGCGGTGACATCACCGCTCAGTTTCCCGAGGGAGACTGGGGGGATCTCTACGACCAGGCCATACACGGTATACGGGCGGGCTTCTTCATCACTCCCTCAGGGTATACGGGTTGGGCGCCGCCACACTCCTGTTGGTTACACGGGGACAGAGGCGAGAGTTATAAGACTCTCGTGTCACACTTGAACGGTGTAACGCCCCAAATTTTTGCGCATTTGCGATTTTTTTTATTCCTTCCGGCTTTTATCGATATATTTTATTATATATGTTTAAACTATCATATAATCTCGGAAAATAAATTGAGAGAATGATTTTTGTATTTATGCGAGTTAATTTATATATATTCAATCCACATATTTTTTCCCACATTTTATTTTGCGAGGAAAGTTCGGAAAACTTTTCCGATCCGATAATCCCGTTTCGAGTAACTTGTATCCGGTTCATTTTTTTAATTATTTCTTTTAATTCTTCTTTTACCTCTTTACTATGACCCGGAGCCCTCCCTTGCTTTTTCTTTTTCTTTTGTTCTTTCCTCTGTGACAGTAGCAGCTGAGCTGCCTTGCGCCAGACCCGCCTAGCCTCCCTAGGCTTGTAGGCTCGTCGACCTCTCGTTCTCCCCAGCCTTCCCTGTTTCACCTCCTCAGGCCTGAAGGTGACCCTTGAGGCCCTCTATTTTCAGCTCTTAGCCTCCCTCCCCTGCTTCTCTCCATCCCCTTCACCCCATTGTGATTGACAGCAAACCCACCTCACTCTCCCTTACCTGCATCAACAAAACAAATGGGCAAAAAGAGCCTCCTCTTCGTGCCGTATGCGCTGGAACCGCAACGCCGCCGGACTGGAGCATCTTCGGATGCCACAACAACCGCCTCGAGCCTGGGAGCCGCCTGCAGCCCTCGATAACGACCCATGGCCAAGTGCATCGTCTCCAGTCTATTGTCCTCGCAAGCCCTTTCCCGAACCGGATCTATGACATCAGTAGTTCGTCTAACGTCCATAGCCGCTAATCTACTCTGCCGGAAGAAGAAGATTCGATCCGCTGTTCACCGGAGTTCTCCCCTTGCTGCTACGCCGCTCCAGCCGCCGGGGAGGAAGACACTCCAGCCACCTTCTTCTCTCCCTGTAATCATTGTTCTCCCTGCCACCAAGGAGCAGCCCCTGCCACCGGATTCGGTCCGCCTCTGTTGCCGCCGACTGGGCCGCCTCTGTTGCCGCCGACTGGGCCGCCTTTGTTGCCGCCGACTGGGCCGCCTTCCTTCGCCGTCTGCGCAACCAAGCTCTCCTCTGCTTTCGTCCATCGGGTCAAAGAAACCCTAATAATCTATTTTAATCCCCCCCCTTATTTTTGTGTTATTACAAATTTTACCCACTGTTTTGCATTTACAGATTTGGCCCTAATTTTGGAATCTTGCAATATTACATCTGCTGGAATAAATTACAGGAAATAGCCCAAAGATTTATTTACAATTTATGACACAAGTTTCTAGCATTTCATAAATTGCCCTTGACAATGTTTCTATGAGTTTTAAATTTGGGATTTACTTGAATTATATTCTTATTTATATATACCATATATATTATGATCATGTTGGATTAATTCCGGGTTATGACTCAAAGATTTAAATTACGGGATTTTAACGTTGGCTTTGAAAACGAGTTTTTGGGTTTATGGTGTTATACAATTTTGCCCAGAATATATATTTACGGTTTTAACTTGGGTTTTAAAAGTGGGGTTTTCCTTAGATTTATATATGTAAATTATTCCGTTCAAATTTAGCGTATAAGCTAAATTTGTAAAGTTTTGGTGCTAGGTTCGGAAGCGCCCCAATAAAGGCCTAACGAGTTCAAGTCGACATCCGTTGAGCGACTTCCGTCTTTTGACGTTGTGTGAGTATTCATTCCCCTCGATCATGTTATGTTTAGTATTAGTATCATGCTAGGTTGGATCTAGAATAACCTAGCGAGAATGCCAAGTAGTGGTTATGAGCCTTAAGTGAGTTTTGAGGGTTTGATATTGTTTAATGGATTGATGTTGATTCTAAGCTTGAGGTGTTGGTTATCTTGTGCGGTTGTTATAAGGCTTTAAGTTATATGGTTGATCTTGTGAACGTTTTGAGGCTCGAGGTGGGGTTGTATGATCTTGTGGGATTTTGGAGTTAGGTTATCGTAGTTGCGTTGTGAGTTATGATCTTGCGAGACCCGAGGGTTTAGAAGTCTTAGGACTTCTAACTTGTGTTGAGTGTGATGTGAGTATGAGGGATTCTAGGATGCGGTCCTAGAATTGAGAGTCAAAGAGATCATTTGTATAGAAGTCTAAGACTTCTATTGTGAGTGAGTTGTTGATATAGTTATCTTCTTGTGAGCAGGTTATGGGCTCCCTCTCCTAAGGAAGCGAGAGTGTTGTGAGTTGAGTGTGGTGACGAGGTAAGTCTCCGGACTTACTTAGCTCGTATTCCTTGTATTAGCATTGATGTGTGTTTGGTGGTGTGTGTTTATTGTTTATTATTATAACAACTAAACCGAAATTAGGATTACCGACCTTTATATTATTTTGGCCCAAGTGTATCATAACGGGCGGTGACAACTTGCCTGGCTCCCGCGAGAGCTAGGAGGTTCTCGGCGACTATCCTGTGCTGGTAGACGGTCAGATGCATCAGCACCATTCCATGCCGGTAAGTAGGGACCGAGGCGAGTTTCGGTGACTCTCGTGTCACAACCTAAGTTGAATTAGAACGGGATATGACTTAATAATAATAAGATAATAAACCGGACTTGTGTGATTTGGAGTGTATTGGGTGTTTATGATGATTGACTTGTGTTTGTGCCTTTCACCTTGATTCTAATACTTCGAATATTAGCTAACAGTTTTATACCGATTGTTGTAGATTGCCTTGCAGGTTAGGAATGCGGCCGAGAGATCCGGAAGAGTGGGCAGCCGGGGTTCCGTACATTTTAGGATTGAGTTTTGGGTGGAGTCGAGTTTGAGTATTGTATTTTTTGTATGTTGTATGGCGTTTGGTCTTTGGTATCATATATCGGCTGAAGTCTTTGTTTGTATGGTTTCGGATTTCATTGCATTGCATAAAAATGTATTTCGTTTTGGCCTTTATTTGTGCCTTGTTGCAAGATCCGGTGAAATTGTTGTCAGGCTAAGGGTCGGGACCCATTGTGAGGTCCCAACCCGTAGCGCCCCGAGTCCCGCGGATTCGGGGTGTTACAAACAAATGAATTAGATATGGAATAACCTAAAAAGATAATAAGTAACGGATGTGTATGTTTATAATCATGTTGTGTGTTTGTGTTCCTATGTGTATTTGTGCCATATTATTCTTATAATGCCTAGAATGTGAGCTAACGGTTTTATACCGATTGTTGTAGTTGATGTGCAGGATAGGATGTGGCCGAGTGATCCGGAGGAGTGGGCAGCCGGGGTTCCATACATCTTAGGTTGTTTTGGGTTTTGGAGTCCTTGTGTTGTTGTTATTGTATATTATGTTGATGTTGTTGTAAGGACGGCTGAAGTCTTTCCTTTCTTTTATTTTCGGGTTTCATAACATTGCATAAAAATGTATTTCGGTTTTGGCCTTTATTTGTGCCTTGTTGCAAGATCCGGTGAAATTGTTGTCAGGCTAAGGGTCGGGACCCATCGTGAGGTCTCCGCCCGTAGTATCCCGAGTCCCGCGGATTTGGGGTGTTACAAAAGTGGTATCAGAGCCCTAGGTTGACAACAATGGCACTCGCAATCTTCTAAAGGCCGAATAAAAATAAACAGAACCCTCAAGGGTTCTGAGTTTTAAAGAAATGAATTTCGTTTTCAAATCATGTGCATGAGTCATTTGGGGTAGTATGTACGGGACCACCACTTCCTCCGCGGATCTCGGCAACGTAGTTATTGATTATTATATTATGTATATATATAAATATATATATATATATATATATATATATGTGTGTGTGTGTGTGTGTATATGTAGATATGTATATGTGGACTTAGGATGTTTTGGACTATACTTGTATGTTGAATTGTAAATTGTTTATGGACATATAATGTTTATAGTAGTAGCATGACTTTTATATCTTTATATATGTATATATTATTATATGGTATGTTAGTATCAGATTAGTTATATGGACCTTATAGTTAAGATGATAGCAGGCTATCATCGCCCTTTTGACAACGCCGTTTGGCTTAGGATAGTATACATATGATGATTAGCACGCTCAAGTTATCGAGTTGAGCATCACGTCTTAACGAGCTCCCCGGTGATTTCTTGGAAATCCTTTAGAGGACATCGTATCAGAAGAGTAGAGATGACGTAACCGAAGGACCAACAAATAGAAAGGAAAACTCGAGACAACTAAAGAGAAAGCGAGATGGAGACAACACAAGAAAGAGGAGTAATATTAATGTTTGGAAGTGGTTCCAAAGAGGCCATGATCGAACGACGACGAGACCAAGGGAGAGAACGAACTTAAGTTCTTCGAGGAAAAACATGGACAACTAAAAAGGTAAATCGAGGAGGAGATGAGTACGTTCTAGCAAGGTTAATGTGGTGTTCCATTAAGATGCAAAGCTTTCCTTAGACGTATCTAAGCATTGGAGTTAAGATGAGAGAAGTGAACGAAACATGTGAGAAGGATTTAAAATACCGTAAGTTAAGCTTACAAGGTACCAAAAAGTAACGTTACAACATTACTAGAGTTATGAGAAGAAGGGCATGGTGGGGATTCACGTGGAGTTGACCGATTTCCGTTATGATGATAAGACTAAGAAACGCCAAGAAGGAAGAAGTGGGTATAAATGATGCCCCAAGAAGATGAAAGACGAAATGAAGAGCTTTGATCAAGAGACTTAAGATACCAACCAAGAGGAACGCGAGTGGATGGTAGCTAGGGTTATAATATTGGGGAAGGTGCTCTTGAAAGACATCAATGAAGAATGGTTAAGTCTATGAAAGGGAGTTATATGAAACAACAAGACCAAGAAGATATAGTTACCTTATAAAGAAGAGGAGGCATGGAATAAAGAAAGAGCTAACGGAGTTTAAGATAAAGTACCCCGAGGAGGGTAGCCTTCATGAGAATGGTAACATGAGAAGTGTAGTAGTATAATAAGTCGTTGACTTCGGAGAAGGTCAGACACAAGTTAATCGGTGACCACTGAGAACACACAGGTGCGGGTTGTCTATTGGTGAATGTAGAAGGGGATGAGTAAACAAGATTATGGGAAAATAGAGGGATTTGGATGACCTTATGCGACCTTTGTAGATCATGGAATTGGCATATGGGAGAACGACACAAATTAGAGGTTTTAAAGTTTGATCACGGTAAAGGGGAAGTAATGAATCAAGAAGAAGGTAAGGTGTCATGGAGGTGGTACGTAAGCGGGATTATATAGAGGATGCAGGGTATGAAATGGATGATATGTTACCGCGGGCAAGAGATAAGTCAAGTTTCTAGACTCACACGGAAGAGACATAGTGGCCATGGCGTGAAAGAGAGGACTTAGATTAGGCAACACTCCAAGCTTAGAGTTATGATGTTAATACCTGGAGATGTAATGAATTTGATATTTTAGTGGTTTGGGATGGGGAGTTTCTTCTAGCATTTTCCACGGGGCATACCAGTACAGTCGTGAAGTTGTTCCTGGAATACCGAGAGATGCATAAGGCGACCAACAAGAGAAGGAGAAGATCGAAGTTTTAAAGTTTGATGTCGACAAGAGACGTACAAAAAGTATATGGAAGATTGAGGTTAGAACCTCTACCTTCGGGTTGACTTTACAAAAGGAAAGTGAAGTATAATTTCTGCTTGAACAAAGGATGTCTATGGTGAAAGCTTATGTAGAATACGAAGAGCTTCTCCCATATGTTGGGATGTTGCGGAAAGTGAAGAAGATAAGATTGTTATGTTATAAGGCATGATTAAGTCTTGTAGTTAGGGCCTTCGTGACTGAACATATGTGCGAGAATGTAATATCCGGAATTTTTATTCCGTTTATTTCTGTAACAAACCCGATCTCGATCAGTTGATCCATATCCGTCTACTTAGTTAGACATATTATTATGAAAATTTATCATTTTATGTAGATTCCCTTTACATAAAATGATAAATTTTGGGAACTAGTTATCATTTTATGTAGCTTACCTTCACATAAAATGATAGGATTCTTATAACCAATCCTAAACTATAACATAATCCGTATCCGTCTATTCCGTGCATTCATTTGTCGGGATCTTGTTTCCGGACTGCAGCTAGCACCGGGCTGCTGCTCCCTTGTGCCAGCCCTGTCCAGCGCAGCTTGCCCAGCAGCTTGCAAGTGCAGCAGCCCAGCCTTACAGCAACTCCAGCCCGTATGCCAATGCTCAGCTTCGATCAGCCCAGTCCGTGAAGCAGCCCAGCAGCGCCAGCTTCAACAGTTTGTCCGCAGCCCAGCTTCAGCCCATCTGCTGCTTTACCTCTTCAGCTCGTGGAGCCCGTTCCTTGCCAGCCCAACAGCGAGGATAAGCCTTGACGATGTGCGTGTGTATGCTGAATGGGTAGAGAGATTTTCTTGCCTTAACCGCCCCTGAATTAACGCTGCAACTCTTCCCATCCCTCCGTCTTCGCGTCCAGATACATGCTGCAGAGAAGGCCACGATCATCCCTTCCTTCTGTCACGCCTTCATCCTGCGTAAGCATGTCCATCATCTTTGTTCTCGTCTCCAAGCAACAACGGCTGAGAAGAGACGCTTCTTGGTCCGCTGACACATAGACCTTGCACACCGGCGCTAGCAAGGGCGTCTACACCTTCTCCCTCGTACGCACTTCCCTGGGGCAGCAGATCATGGACAGCCGCTTGCAACAGCCGACACCCTTACCTTCTGATGCCAGATCTCCAACCAAGGAACCCTAGCAGCAGCAAGTCATGACCCTTCTTTGCCTTCATTCACGCAAGCATGCTTTGTCCGGCTAGTTGGGTAAGGATCGCAACCCTCTTCTATGTGTTACCCTCCTTGTGTATATGCTGATTAGAGGACCAATTGATGTCTTTAGACCCTCCAAAACAGCCATGGAAGATGACTGGAAGTGCTGTCACATTGCTGAATTTTCTGAGTTGACGAGTAGCCAACTTCAGGTCCAGATTTGGGTAAGTTAGACTTCTCTTTTGTTGCTGATTTTCGGATATGTTACAGTTGGTATTATATAGTATAACATACTGAAATTTTAGAGTATTCCGAATTATGGTTTAGGAGTTATGGTTGTCCAAAGTTGGCTCTTCATGCAGTTTTTTCTTTAGTGTGCTGAGTTTGAGGAAATTTGCTTGAGATGCAGTTTTGTGGAATAAATTTGGAGGGGTTATTGACTTCTGTTAGACTTGAATTTCGGAAAAGTTATAGTTGATATAGTATAGTAGATCATACTAAAATTTCAGAGGAATCCATGTTATGGTTTGAGAGATATGAGGTTTCAAAGTCAGTTTTATAAATGTGCTGAGTTGAGAAAAACAGCATGGGATGTTGTTTTGTGAGATAGTTTTGAATAGGCTTTTGATCTCTGTTAGGCTTGAATTTTTGATATGATATAGTTGACATCTTGTTGTAGATCATATAAAAATTTGGGAAGAATCGGAGTTACGGTTCGAGAGTTATTGTGTTTCAAAGTTGACGTTTTTATATATGTGCTGAGTGTTGGGGGAAAACAGCAAGTGATGCTGTTTTGTGAGATGATTTTTAATAAGCTCTTGATATCCTTTCCGGCTGAATTTTGGATATATTATAGGTAAGATTTTATAGTAGAACATATCAAAATTTGGGATAAATCCAGTGAGTGGTTTAGGAGTTACGATTTTTCAAAGTGTACTCAGATTTTGGCTAAGTATAGAATTTGCAAAGGGAGTAGTCAACTTTAGGAATTTTTATAAAGCTGTTGAATGAACAGTTTGGAGAAATTATTTCTCCTAAGGTTAGATAGGACATCATAGATAATCTAGGGATTTAAGTCGGAATTTTTATAAGCGGTTACGAATTTTATATTTGGAATCGAAGTTAGACCTTTACGATTTTCCGGAAAATAGAAACATAGGAAAAATGTTAGCTTGGAACCAAACGAAGCTTTGGGAGTTAGAATATGATTTTAGAATCTCAAATAGGAGTTTAGACATAAATTTTAGAATTTTCGGGAATTTCGGGACCAAGGGTAAAATGGTCATTTTACCCTAAATTAATACTGCAACTAGTTATGTCTATATACATTATTCTATTTTAGAAGTCTTAGACTTCTAACTACGTAGGAGTGTGCTAATGCACTTATCTCCTTTGACAGGCAACTGAGTTGCTACAGTTTACAGAGCGAGTTGGTTTACAGAGAGTCGAGCTTTATATCAGGTAAGTCCTATGGGCTTACTTAGCTGACTTCTAAATATGAGTATAAATGATGATGGTGGTGTGTGATTGAAATGTTTATGGAGATAGGTTGTGATATATAATTACCGACCTATATTTTGGCCTAAGAGTAACGGGCGGTGGCATTCTGCTCAGTAGCTTGCGGGCGCTGGGGGTTTCTTTCGGGACTAGTCCATACGTGGTTTGTAGTGATGCTACCAGTGGAAGTCAGCTAGACCTACACCAGTTGGATAAGGAACGGAGGCGAGAACTAATAATAATTCTCGTGCCACAACTTAAATTGAATAATGTGAATCACTTAAATAATAGATAATAAACGGTTGAGTGCCAGCATGATGTTTGTTTTTTTTTGTTTCTGCTTGTGTTTGTGTTGTTATCATTTTTGCTTATATTTGGATAGTTAGCTAACGGTTTATCCGTGTTGTAGATCTGTAGAGATAGACAGTTGCAAAGAGATCCGGAACGGATGGTCAGCCGGGTCCACGTACTCATTAGATGGGGACGGGGGAGTCTTCCATACGTCATGCATGTTATGTATCTTTATATATGTTTGTAAGGCTGTCACATGTGTACGTTTATACCATTAAAAATATTATGTTTTAGAAATTGTTTTAAATACATTTGTGCCTTGTTGTAAGATCCAAGTAATGTTGTTGTTAAACCAAGGTCGGGACCCATTGTGAGGTCCTAACCAGTAGCTCCCCGAGTTCCGAGAATTTGGGGTGTTACAACATGGTATCAGAGCTCTGGGTTGGCAACAATGGCACTTGAAATCTTCTAAAAGACCGAATGTATAAAATCACTAGAACCTGAAAGGGGTCTAAGATTTTCAAAACGGATTTCTGTTTTTACACACGTGCATAGTCGGGTTGTTGGGTTAGTAGTACGTCGGACCACCATTGATATGTTTTAATGTATGATTATATAAATGTGTAGGTTTAGCATGTTAGTATCCTAAATGATACCCTATATCCTTTAGTTATGATATCATGAATCGCTTATCGCCTCATGATAAATCGGTAACGGACTTGAAGAGCTTTCAACACAAGATAATGGATTCAGACCGAGGATTAAGTGTTATACTCTGGTGGGCGTCCTTGTGACCATATAAATCATCCGAAGAACGAGTGGGCAAAGAAGTACAGATGTGGAGACAATTTTCACCACAAGTACCGTCCGAGGGGAAAGGAATCCCCGAGTCAACACAGGCAGAAGGAACAGGAAGTCATACAAGGGACTTGGTCGTATGAGGCTGAGAGATGAATTAGAAGAATCATGTAAGAGACGACGAGAGATCGGATTAGAGATAACGATAAGGGAAGAGGAATCATACAGAACGGAGTACAACCAAGATTTGCAGAATAAAAGATGTTATAATCAAGGCAAACGCCGCCACATGAAAGCATGGGCATGAGAGTACAAAGAAGATAAGGTGCTGACCCGAGGCGAAGAATTAAAAGAGTACAAAGACAACCATTGACAAATGAGTTTAAAGACATGAAATAAATTTCATCATCATAGAGACGATTTGACTTACTTAGAGATGCAAGAATTTGTAAGAAATCATGACGTAAGTATCAAATACAATAGAGGTCTGAAATTTAGACAGAAGAATTCTATAAAAGTGGCATTACAACACAACACCAGATAAAGGGAGGAATGTTAGTAAGGGATTCTGGTGGACTAAGGAGTCCACAATAACTTCTCATTCACCTAAAGATCTGAGTTACCAACAGTTACAGTCATATTAGATAACCGCAAACAGATGATGAACCAAGTAAGAATAATTGTGAAGACACGCTTACAAGTTATTGTGGAAACCTTGATAAACTCATTGACGACAGATGAATGCTAGGACATCTCATAAGAGAACAAGAGAAGTACAGACTGTGTAAGGAACTAAAGGGGTATTGACAAAGAAACTGGAGAAGATAGATTCTCACCAAGTGTTTCAAACTTCAAAAGAGATTGAAGAACAATAAGTTCGTGATCTTATAGAAGGTCAACTACAGACTAGTTGGTAGTAACTGGGACATAAACGTGCGGGTCAACTAGTGGTAACTGGTTGGCATATAAGGAGAATAACCATAGACCTATGAAATAATTTTATAGACATCTGGAGGACCCTTCAAGAGATCAACGGCGACAAATGTGAAGTTAAATAGATACCAGTGCTAATACCCTTAATAGTAACATGAAGTGAGTTCGAACTAGTAACTCTAATTAAGAACTTAAGAAGAAAGACTAGATGGCCAGGGATGACCCCTTATGTCATTTGAGACCAAGGAAATTGTGTGAGTGAATTACTATCTACTGGCTAAGAAAAGGGTACACATCACAGCTAGAACATATGGATTGTAAAAGAAGAACTAGAGGAATAAGAAGCATATGATTGTGATAAGGTTCTATGCCAATGAAGACATAGTGTGATAGCATTCCATACGAGATAAACTGCAAGTGGAGGGAAGTTAAGGTCATGAGAGTCGCGTAGACGTGCTTATAAGCTATAGTAGAAGATCTAGAAAGGACCATTGATATCAGATGGATGACACAGTTGGACTCGAGAAATGGAGTTAGTTCACGGGGAAACTGGAAGTTTGTAATGTAGAAGGAGCTAAAGGAGTATAAATGGATGAACTCAAGTAAGTAGTGCTCGCCAGGAAATTCAACGGCAAAAGAGGTATGAGAAAAGTAAGTCCCGAAAATGGAGATAAGTCAACTATTGACTGACCGACATCAACTGAGGACGTGCAAGAGTTGTTTGGGGATTGACGAGCTATGTACAGTTAAGAAGAGATATCTGTGATTGAGGATTATTGAATTAACTATACCGATGCTTTGGAGGAGTTCCCCCAGTAGACAACGAAAATCTACTTAGACAACTAAAGGTATAGAGAGAATCGTGTTAGAGGTTACTTCTCGGTTGGTTAAGATCAAACTTCAATCGAGTCAGGAAGTTTGGATCCGTGTTAGAAGAATTCCAAAAGTAAACGGAAGAGGTTGTCTTCCAACCGTTATCTTAGTCCCTTAAGGCAAGTAAGGAAGGTACTTGGTATTTCATCCGGATAAGACTTATGGGGTAATTGAGAGGGAGAATTTTGGGTCCATCAATTTGGACTCACGGAAAATGTCCTTACGATTAGCGGGTGACAACATAATTATCAAAGTAGCGCAGCGAAAGCGTGATGAGTCCTAACCCACAGAACCGGAAACTCGAGAGTACAACAAATGACGTGTCGAGTTTAAGACGGTGATAATTGGTGAAATGCGTTTCGTTTAGAAGGAACGTGAAATAGGCTACGTGGAGTGACAAGAACTTTGTCGAAGAACTGTATCACCAACTAGATAGACGAGAAAGTATGTGCACGTAGAAGTATAGAAAGAGAGTGGTACCCCATTATAGATCCAAGTGAAGCATGCCGACCTAGTCACATGTTGGAAGACCAGTAAATTTGGAATTTAATACCTAGCATGGTACTTTAGAACGAGGTTCTTGATAAAATGAGAAAGGAAGTAACGAAGTAATAAAGGTGTTGTGTAGGGCCTGCACTAACAAGCTCAAGGTGAGTAACTATCAAGTTGAATCGAAAGACAGATAAGAAAAGGAAGCTACGGGAGTGTACTTACAGACCAGTACTCGTACATATAGAAAACATAATCTCAAGAATGGAGTATAAGAAGAATTTTATCTCGGAACGGAGTCGAGTTGCGTTTTGAGTAAGAGGAATATTATAGGACACAGTGCAATGCTAACAACTATTGAGTAGAGTGAGCAAATAACGGCGACGTGAGATCACCGGGTATCTAATATCGTCATCCCGGATATATTTTATGTCACTCAAGACCTTGGAAAATACGTGAGAAGCCTAAGGTTGAGCTAACAATATATTAGAGATCCATAAATAGTATAATAATACTAAGTGAATGCAGACGATGACCACTGGATTTGTGTCTCAAGTGCTAGACCAGAAAAGGGTAAAGGTCATGATTCCTTACCTGAGGAATATGATGATTGAGTCATATTAAAAGACAAGATCAAGTAGGTCGTGATACGAATAGCATTAGGCACTTGGTAAAGTGATGGCGGAGGTCTAAGACCTTTGGCCTGAGTGTGTAGTCAAGTAATCATAAAGAAGGGAAGAAGTTGACTAGGTTATTTTCTGAACGGTCATCAAAGGACCTGGGGGTGAGTTGCAAAATGCGACTACTTGAGGCTATAAAGTGGTTTATAAGTGATTGAAGGACTAGTATTCCTCACCCTATTGGAGAATGTAGCTTCAGTTTTCCACGGAGACTAAGTTTGGGAACTGAGTTGAGGATTTCAGTTGGAGAGATACCTATCAGACACGAGTTAGGTCATCAAATTAGAGGATCAGACAGTTGAACCGGATGATACCGGTGAGATATCCGGTAACCATTCTAGAACGGGTAGCAGACGCTTGGAATCTAAGTACCTGAAAAGATTTAAGATTTAGTGGTTTATGAAAAACCCGATAGGGCTACCTAGATATTGGGGATAGCAAGAGACGTAATATTTCAAAGACCTATGTAGCGAGGGTTGTAACCTCGGGAGTGACGAGTTAGGGCTTGACCTTGTATGTGTGATATTTTTGACTGCTTGTTTATTTCATGATTGAGTATGTAGTAAGTGATGTATTCTTTTGGTAACCTTTGATGTGCGGGATACTTAAATATAGAAACGACAAGACTTATGATGTATTAATTAGGTACACTAAGTTGTACCTTTATTTGTTCCTTGAAGACCGACCTTACGATTGACGTATATTAAGTTTCGGGGCGAAACTTATTTTAAGGGGGTACTGATGTAATACCCGGAAATTTTATTTCCGGCTATCTTAGGAACAAATCAGAACAAGATCGATTGTGACCCTTTCCGGCCCTTTATTTCTTTTGTAATAACTCCGACTATATGTCGTTATCTTTAAGTTTCGGGACGAAACTTATTTTAAGCGGGTACTGATGTAATATCCGGAATTTTTATTCCGTTTATTTCTGTAACAAACCCGATCTCGATCAGTTGATCCATATCCGTCTACTTAGTTAGACATATTATTATGAAAATTTATCATTTTATGTAGATTCCCTTTACATAAAATGATAAATTTTGGGAACTAGTTATCATTTTATGTAGCTCACCTTCACATAAAATGATAGGATTCTTATAACCAATCCTAAACTATAACATAATCCGTATCCTTCTATTCCGTGCATTCATTTGTCGGGATCTTGTTTCCGGACTGCAGCTAGCACCGGGCTGCTGCTCCCTTGTGCCAGCCCTGTCCAGCGCAGCTTGCCCAGCAGCTTGCAAGTGCAGCAGCCCAGCCTTACAGCAACTCCAGCCCGTATGCCAATGCTCAGCTTCGATCAGCCCAGTCCGTGAAGCAGCCCAGCAGCGCCAGCTTCAATAGTTTGTCCGCAGCCCAGCTTCAGCCCATCTGCTGCTTTACCTCTTCAGCTCGTGGAGCCCGTTCCTTGCCAGCCCAACAGCGAGGATAAGCCTTGACGATGTGCGTGTGTATGCTGAATGGGTAGAGAGATTTTCTTGCCTTAACCGCCCCTGAATTAACGCTGCAACTCTTCCCATCCCTCCGTCTTCGCGTCCAGATACATGCTGCAGAGAAGGCCACGATCATCCCTTCCTTCTGTCACGCCTTCATCCTGCGTAAGCATGTCCATCATCTTTGTTCTCGTCTCCAAGCAACAACGGCTGAGAAGAGACGCTTCTTGGTCCGCTGACACATAGACCTTGCACACCGGCGCTAGCAAGGGTGTCTACACCTTCTCCCTCGTACGCACTTCCCTGGGGCAGCAGATCATGGACAGCCGCTTGCAACAGCCGACACCCTTACCTTCTGATGCCAGATCTCCAACCAAGGAACCCTAGCAGCAGCAAGTCATGACCCTTCTTTGCCTTCATTCACGCAAGCATGCTTTGTCCGGCTAGTTGGGTAAGGATCGCAACCCTCTTCTATGTGTTACCCTCCTTGTGTATATGCTGATTAGAGGACCAATTGATGTCTTTAGATCCTCCAAAACAGCCATGGAAGATGACTGGAAGTGCTGTCACATTGCTGAATTTTCTGAGTTGACGAGTAGCCAACTTCAGGTCCAGATTTGGGTAAGTTAGACTTCTCTTTTGTTGCTGATTTTCGGATATGTTACAGTTGGTATTATATAGTATAACATACTGAAATTTTAGAGTATTCCGAATTATGGTTTAGGAGTTATGGTTGTCCAAAGTTGGCTCTTCATGCAGTTTTTTCTTTAGTGTGCTGAGTTTGAGGAAATTTGCTTGAGATGCAGTTTTGTGGAATAAATTTGGAGGGGTTATTGACTTCTGTTAGACTTGAATTTCGGACAAGTTATAGTTGATATAGTATAGTAGATCATACTAAAATTTCAGAGGAATCCATGTTATGGTTTGAGAGATATGAGGTTTCAAAGTCAGTTTTATAAATGTGCTGAGTTGAGAAAAACCGCATGGGATGCTGTTTTGTGAGATAGTTTTGAATAGGCTTTTGATCTCTGTTAGGCTTGAATTTTTGATATGATATAGTTGACATCTTGTTGTAGATCATATTAAAATTTGGGAAGAATCGGAGTTACGATTCGAGAGTTATTGTGTTTCAAAGTTGACGTTTTTATATATGTGCTGAGTGTTGGGGGAAAACAGCAAGTGATGCTGTTTTGTGAGATGATTTTTAATAAGCTCTTGATATCCTTTCCGGCTGAATTTTGGATATATTATAGGTAAGATTTTATAGTAGAACATATCAAAATTTGGGATAAATCCAGTGAGTGGTTTAGGAGTTACGATTTTTCAAAGTGTACTCAGATTTTGGCTAAGTATAGAATTTGCAAAGGGAGTAGTCAACTTTAGGAATTTTTATAAAGCTGTTGAATGAACAGTTTGGAGAAATTATTTCTCCTAAGGTTAGATAGGACATCATAGATAATCTAGGGATTTAAGTCGGAATTTTTATAAGCGGTTACGAATTTTATATTTGGAATCGAAGTTAGACCTTTACGATTTCCCGGAAAATAGAAACATAGGAAAAATGTTAGCTTGGAACCAAACGAAGCTTTGGGAGTTAGAATATGATTTTAGAATCTCAAATAGGAGTTTAGACATAAATTTTAGAATTTTCGGGAATTTCGGGACCAAGGGTAAAATGGTCATTTTACCCTAAATTAATACTGCAACTAGTTATGTCTATATACATTATTCTATTTTAGAAGTCTTAGACTTCTAACTACGTAGGAGTGTGCTAATGCACTTATCTCCTTTGACAGGCAACTGAGTTGCTACAGTTTACAGAGCGAGTTGGTTTACAGAGAGTCGAGCTTTATATCAGGTAAGTCCTATGGGCTTACTTAGCTGACTTCTAAATATGAGTATAAATGATGATGGTGGTGTGTGATTGAAATGTTTATGGAGATAGGTTGTGATATATAATTACCGACCTATATTTTGGCCTAAGAGTAACGGGCGGTGGCATTCTGCTCAGTAGCTTGCGGGCGTTGGGGGTTTCTTTCGGGACTAGTCCATACATGGTTTGTAGTGATGCTACTAGTGGAAGTCAGCTAGACCTACACCAGTTGGATAAGGAACGGAGGCGAGAACTAATAATAATTCTCGTGCCACAACTTAAATTGAATAATGTGAATCACTTAAATAATAGATAATAAACGGTTGAGTGCCAGCATGATGTTTGTTTTTTTTTGTTTCTGCTTGTGTTTGTGCTGTTATCATTTTTGCTTATATTTGGATAGTTAGCTAACGGTTTATCCGTGTTGTAGATCTGTAGAGATAGACAGTTGCAGAGAGATCCGGAACGGATGGTCAGCCGGGTCCACGTACTCATTAGATGGGGACGGGGGAGTCTTCCATACGTCATGCATGTTATGTATCTTTATATATGTTTGTAAGGCTGTCACATGTGTACGTTTATACCATTAAAAATATTATGTTTTAGAAATTGTTTTAAATACATTTGTGCCTTGTTGTAAGATCCAAGTAATGTTGTTGTTAAACCAAGGTCGGGACCCATTGTGAGGTCCTAACCAGTAGCTCCCCGAGTTCCGAGAATTTGGGGTGTTACAGAGAACAAGAAATATTATTATCGCCGTTCCTTCAAAGTGCAAAAAAAGGGAGATTGAACTGAAATATTGGTTAACCAACGGTTCAAGAGTTAGAAGACTCGAGCAAGTGTCTCGAGTTCAGGAGATGAAAGATATTCGAAAGAGGATGGTCGACATTATAGCTGAAGATGGAACAATACACGAGTCTTAAAGACGTCACCCCAACAGATCGGAGTATAGTACCATGACTACCGGTCAAGTGCTAAGATAAGATTGTGTCGGTGATTATGTTATGTGACGAGAGGAGAAAAGACGAAACCCGAGATATCACGAAGGCCAGAACGTAAGAATGAGTATTTTCCAATAAGGACGAGCTTGAATCAACTCTGAAATCCAAGGCGCCATAAATAATGACCTTGGGAAGAGGCGTGAGTTGTAGAAGCAATCGAAGGAAACCGATTACAAGATCTTGTTGATAAACGTTCTGTAGAACCAATGCATTGAAGAGAGAACACTAGACGTTATCTTGAACTTTTGTTTTAAAGTTGTTATGGAGAACACTAATTGCTAAAAGAGAGAAGTTGTATGACAAGTTGTCTCGGGATGACAACCCCCGAAGGTTGGAAATAAGTTACAAGTCTTCTTGGACGTGCTGGTCATTACCGGAATTGTGGAGAGATTCTCCAGGTAACACAATCCGTAGCTAACCTACCACGGATGACGATGAAGTATTGAATGGGATAAAGAATTGACATAGAGTTGCTAAGAGTTAAGAGGGGATTCATTGGTGCAACTGTTTTGATTTACCTTGATGTATTATGGGTTTGAAGTGGACAAGTGATTCTTCAAGAGAAGGTATTGACCGAGTATTGAGGAACGATGTAAAAGTAATAGCATACATGTCTCGTTAGTAGAAGCGGTGTGAAGTAAAGTACTTCCTTCATCCCTTAGAACTTTCAACAAGAATTGAGGAAGTGTAACATCAAAAGTTTGGTTTGACAAGAACCAAAACCAACGATGTAAATTGAAAATCCGATCTTCTTTGTTAGAGACAATAAAAGATACACATAATGGAAATACTGTATTGAGGAAGACCCAAGGAGAAAGTTGAGATTTCGATATATCGGACCTTCTTGAAATCTTAGCGCGAGTATGGAAAGTGGTTTTACTGGTTGGCGTAACCGTCGAGAGTAGAAGGTGTTCACCCGGGGTTCAAGTGCATCAGTCGAGGGAGTAGATACATGACTCGAGACATGTAGTATGTTGTGATGATCTAGTCGAGACGAGAAGCTAATGAGGCTAACTGGAAGACGTAGGATAGTATCTTTGGTCGAGTTTTACGCATGATTAACGACATCTATAGGACCGTCGGGTTAGTCCCGAGATCTTTCATTAGTTGTGCTTATGTGGTTTGTGACGTGAATTTCCTTCGTGTGTGTACCTTGGTGAGTCTTGATGTGTTTGTGCTAGTAGACTTTGGATTAGAGGGCCGTAGTTGTCACATTATAGTGTTCCGAGCGGTTATCGAGACGAGTTTGTTTGAGAGTTTTGCATTTAGCAAGTTTTCGGGACGAAACTTATTTTTAGGGGGATCTGATGTAACGGCCCAAAATTTTGGCGCGTTTGCGATATTTATTTTTTCCAGATTTATCGATATTTTTATAACTTAAATATTTTTACGAGTATTTTTACGTCGTAAATTAAATTATACGAGTATATATATTTTCCCATGTTTAAATTATCATATAATCTCGGAATAAATTGCGAGAATGATTTTATTTTTGTACTTCGAAAGTATACCTTTTGCGAGTTTATTTATATATTAGATTCACATATATTTCCCGTATTTTATTTTAAGAGGAAAGTTCGGAAAAATTCTCCGATCCGATAATCCCGTTCCGACTTTTGATCGAGTTTATCTGTTACACTATTTCCTCTTTATTTAATTAATTTTCCTTTACTTTCTCTTTTTCTTTTCTTTTTCTCCTTTCTTTCTTTGACCTCTCCTTCCAGCGTGATGATTAGTGTGCAGGCCTAACCGACCCTTCGGCCTTTTGCTCCTTGGTCTTGTTCACGCAAGCTCCCTCACCCACATCACACCTCTCCTCCCTCACCTGCAACTCTTCGACAACAACCCTGCCCTCTTTCTCACTCTCATTCTCACGCCCCAACGTCTGCTACCTCCTTCTCCTCGTTCCTCTCAGTGTTCATCTACCAGCAATAACAAAACACCTCACCATTGTTTCTCCTCAGTTTTGGAGCAGCCATGCCTCTCCCCTTGCATATCTCTCTCGTAATAGCAGCATCAATGACTCTCCCTCAACTCTTCTCACCATTTCCATCTCTGTCGCACATCTGCTAGTACCGCAACCCCCTGCCGACAGCCGTTGGAAGCAAAAACTGGCCATCTCGAACCGCCCTCACTGCAGCACGAAGAAGGGCCTCTGGGACCGGAAACCCGACGCCGGAGAACCCACCTCCAGAAGCCGCCTCGAGCCACCGGCACAAAGAGTTGCAGCCTCCCCTGTTTTCCCTCCTCCTTCCTTCTTCGCCTTGCTATGTAGCGCCGCCCAGCCGAGTTCTGTGCAACATCCGCTCGCTTCTCCCTTAGCACTGCCGCCGACTTCGCTTCGACGCCGGAGCCATCGAAGCCGCCGGAAAGAAGGCTTTGTCGCCGTCGAGCCCTACGCAGCCCTCGCCTGCTCGCCTGCCGGGGACGCTTCAGCCGCATCTGCTCTTCCCAGCGTGCCTCCAAGCAGTTAGAGAAGAAAACCCCATTTATTAAATTCTATTCGGGGCCCCAACTTTATCATTAATTACAATTTATGGCCAGTATTTTGAATTTACAGATTTGACCCACTCGTTTTGAATTGCAATTTACGCCCCTGCTGATTTGTATAAGTGTAGTTTTGACCCTACGCTTTTGGAATGTGCAATTTCTGCCCTTATGAATAAATCGTAGTTTGGCCTAAAGCTTATTTTGGAAAATGGCCGAGCTTCTTGAGTTTCATATAGTTGCCCGAAAAAGTTGAGTTCGGATTTTTACCCATGTTTATAAAATGGTATAAATCACCCCGGAAAAATGTTTTGCGGGTTTTTAACCTTGTTTTCAAAGCGGAATTTTTCATAGAAAATTTCACGTTAGATTCCGTTCAATTTAGCATACAAGCTAAATTTCCTTCACTTTGGCTTAGGTCCGGAAGCGGCCGTTATAGACCAACGAATCCAATCTCGACGTCCGTAGATCATCTTCAACCTCAGGTTGTGTGTGAGTACCTTCTTCCTCGATCTAATTATGTTTAGTGGTAGAATCATGCTAGGTTGGATCTAGCATAACTTAGGGAAAATGCCAAGTAGTGGCTTGGAACCTTTAGGTGAGTGTTTGAGGTTATTGATGTTCTATGTCATGTGGTGTGTTGTTCTTGAGTTGTTATATAGTTATGAGCCTCGTAGTTTATTTTGTGAGACTTGAGGTGGTATTTATATGTTGGTTCAGATTCCGGAGTTTCAAATGAGAGTATCCTAGTACATGGGATTATAGTTGTGATCTCGTGAGTTTATGAGGGCTAGGAGAGTACCCTAGTTTATGGGAGTGTATGAGCTTGTAAGAGTATATAGTACTAGAAGTCTAAGGACTTCTAACTTGCGTGAGTGGTTGTTGATTATCGTGCCTTGTCTTGAACAGACTTTGGTTGTTTTCCTACGGGAAGTGAGATCAGTTTTTAGCTAGCTTTGAGACGAGGTAAGTCCTCGGACTTACTTAGCCGCTTTTATGCCTTATTTGGATATATATGGTGGTGTGTGTTTACCGCTTTTAAGCATGAAAATGGATTAGGATTTACTTGACCTTATTTATTGGCCCATCGTTACTACTATTATTATTATCGGGCGGTGACATCACCGCTCAGTTTCCCGAGGGAGACTGGGGGGATCTCTGCGACCAGGCCATACACGGTATACGGGCGGGATTCTTCATCACTCCCTCAGGGTATACGGGTTGGGTGCCGCCACACTCCTGTTGGTTACACGGGGACAGAGGCGAGAGTTATAAGACTCTCGTGTCACACTTGAACGAATGAATTAGATATGGAATAACCTAAAAAGATAATAAGTAACGGATGTGTATGTTTATAATCATGTTGTGTGTTTGTGTTCCTATGTGTATTTGTGCCATATTATTCTTATAATGCCTAGAATGTGAGCTAACGGTTTTATACCGATTGTTGTAGTTGATGTGCAGGATAAGATGTGGCCGAGTGATCCGGAGGAGTGAGCAGCCGGGGTTCCGTACATCTTAGGTTGTTTTGGGTTTTGGAGTCCTTGTGTTGTTGTTATTGTATATTATGTTGATGTTGTTGTAAGGACGGCTGAAGTCTTTCCTTTCTTTTATTTTCGGGTTTCATAACATTGCATAAAAATGTATTTCGGTTTTGGCCTTTATTTGTGCCTTGTTGCAAGATCCGGTGAAATTGTTGTCAGGCTAAGGGTCGGGACCCATCGTGAGGTCTCCGCCCGTAGCATCCCGAGTCCCGCGGATTCGGGGTGTTACAATTTATTTGGTAAAATATATTAATTAAGCAAAAAATAGGGCGACCGGTTAAAGAAGGTAACCGTAAGATTTTTCATTATTAAATATCCGTCATTATCGGATTTCAACTAGTAACCAAAATCAAACCAACAAAAGCTCTCCTTGAAGACGGAAGCAGGTTCCCAATAGCTAGTGCTCTCGAGGTATCGTCTTCATCCCATTTTTCATCCTCAACATTCTTCTTCAATCGCCTATTAAATTGTCATCTTCAACAAGTAAAAGTTACCAATTGCTTCAAAGGAGAATCGAAATCTCAAATCGATTAACCTCAGTCTCCATAACCAGATATGATAGCTTCCACGATTATACTTTGGTTTTTGAAGAAAACCACTCTTTCGTACCCTTACATGTTCGAAATTACTTTGTAACCCATCATTCGATTTGAATGCTGTTAACGACTGATTATGTAAATATGTTGCTGCGAAAATGTTACCGACTAACTATATATGTACCAAATATGTAGTTTGTGTACATTTGATATTTGGGTTGTGTTTAAATACACTTCTATTGTGTTCGTATGTATCAAATTTGCAAGTTGTGTACATATAGATAGGGGTTTGATGATACACAAACATTTTTTGTGCGTACATATATCATGTTGTCGATTATAATATGTACAATTGCAAAATATATTGTAATACAGACTTCTATTGTGTTTGCATGTACATATGTTTGTAGTCTTTGGTGATTATGTACATATGTTGCTGTGAAAATTTTATTGACTAGCTAAATATGTACATATGTTTGTAGTCTTTGGTGATTATGTACATATGTTGCTGCAAAAATATTACTAGGATTGATTCAATATCATCGTCATGGATGATCGCAAATTGGATTAACAATCATCTATTACGAAAATTACGAAGAGGGCGAATGGAAGGAAGATATTATGATTTCCTTAATAAATGGAGAGATAAAGATATTTACTTTCCTATTTTGTAACAATTAGTTGCTTAATAAATGGAGAGAGAAAGATATTCTGATTTCCTTAATATCATTTTTTTTATTTTAATAAATTTTTTTATATAATCTGGAGGGACCTATATTGTACACATTTTTAACTTGAAGCCTTTTGTATGCTCATGGTTACAAAACTTACCTACTCCCCCATTTTACCTTTTTTTTTTAATTTTTTTACTCTCCCACACTATGTGCGAGAGGCCTATTTTTTATGGGTAAGGTTAATAATTTTAATAGGTCCTAATAAGAGGCCTGTTGATTTTCAACACTTTTGTAATACCCAAAAAATGTAATTTCCGTTTAATACCCGATCAAACCGGATTCTGATCTGCCGACCTATATTCTTTTAAATAAAATAAAGCTTTATCAAATTCTATCTTTTCATGTGACTTAAATTCACCTTAAAAATAAAAATAAATAAATAAATAAATAGGAAACCCGAATACAATTATTCATAATTTATGTAACCCGTAAATAATTCTGTACATTTAAAAACCGAAGAGCGGTTCCGTGCGAAATGATTTATTCATTCAGCTCATATTTTAACTAGATGAACGGGCCCAATAGATCCGGCCTAGTAACCTTTCAGCCCAGCCCATGATTAAGCTTAAACCTAATCAGCTCTAACCCTAATCCTTCCCTTAATCACGATTAACCTAACCTATCTATCGGACTCGTCACTCGCGTACCGTATCCCTTCCTCTCCCTTCTGCACCAACGACAGGAACGAGGTGTGCCCAGCTCCGACCACCGGCGTCCCAAGCGACTGCCACCGAGTCCCAGACGGCCGTCCCTACGCCGGAGCCGCTTCGTCCGCTTCACCAAGTGATACCGACCCTTCTTCATCCTTCCCGCAGCGATAACTCCTGCTCTAACCTTGTTGTTGCCCAGCCGCCGCGCCGCTGACGACCCACCTCGGAGGACCACCGCCAGGCACTCGACTGGGTAGCCGCCGCCTAGTGCCTCCTTTCCGGACGGTAACGCCGGTAAGTCTTCACCCTCCCTCTCGAATCATCTCAATCACCGTATGCTGATGAACCGTAGTCCTCTACTGAACCGTAGCCTCTGCTGAACCGTAGCCTCTGCTGAACCCGCGACCCACCGGACTGAACCCGCGACCCACTGGACTATTGCACTCGACCACTGGACTGCTGCACTCGACCACTGGACTGCTGCACTCGACCCACTGGACTGCTGCACTCGACCCACTGGACTCGTCTTTGGGATACCAATAGCAGCCGGCTCCTTCACTATTGTGGGTACGTAGGCTTAGCCTTTAATCTTAGTACCATAATGTTGTATAGGGTGTGGTTTGAGTTTGATGCATAAGAATGAGAGTAATGTAGATGTGTGGATAAGTTGGACATATAATAGGATGAGTTCGGTACTATGGATCTCTAAGTATAAATAAAGGAGACATGTGGTGACAATGGAAATCGAAGTTTGGACCTTCTGTACACCTTATAATTCAACTTCGGCCTGCTGACTTTAGGATCTAATTTCTATAGCTTAAATCGAGAATCCACCGTTGAATTTTTGATATATCGTAGATGGATACATATAGTTTAATGTGTTAAAAATTGGGAGAAAGTTAACGGTCGGATTAGATTTTATAAGGTCCCGAAGTAGAGCACTTGGGGCTGTTTTTGAAGTAAGAAAATATTTAACTAAGTTTGGAATTTTAGCTTCTAGTCTAACCTTAGATTTTATATAGGAGTTTGGTTACAATTTTTGAGACCTTGCCCTATGTTTAGTATACATATTTTAGAGGACCTAGAGAGCGATTTCGGAATTCTTATCCATTAACCTAAGTCTTGAATTCTAACTCAAATCGGACCTTAATGACCGTTTAATGAAACTCTAGAATTTTGTATAACTCTGGTAAATCCTTACCAAACTTTTCCGTAAGAACTAGATTGTGGAAATGGGTTCCAGAGGAGAAGTTGAAACTAAAATATAAACAAATCTGGGAGTTTCGGAACCGGGGGTAAAATAGTCATTTTACCGTAAGAGAGTTTTTTCCGTAATTCCTTCGTATGAGGTTGGACATCTGGATGAGATTTTGATCCACATGCCTTATTTGACAGGCGTTTGAGTTACCACGAGTACGGACTGTTTTGAGACGTGTTAGAGTGTGTTTTGACTCAAGTAAGTCCTTGCGACTTACTTAGCTGGTTTTTGGATATTAGTTGGGTGATAATGGTTGTGTGTGTACAATGTGTGTTATAATAAATAACAACTTGTTAGGACGACCGTGGTTATTATGTTTTAAGGCCCAAGTGTATGTATGACGGGCCGTGACATCACTGCCCAGCTCTGCCAGGAGACTGGGAGGTTCTCTATACCCAGACCATACAGGTACACGGTGAGATGCATCGGATCCACTCCTAATGGGTACACGGGGGCGGAGGCAAGGTTTGGGAATCCCTTGTGTCACAAAATAAGTATCATTAGAGTGAATGACTTAAATGAAGATAATAAATGGATTGTTTGAAAGCATGATGAGTGTTTATTATTTTATGTGTGTGTGCTATTATTATTCTCCTAATGTTTAGATAACTAGCTAATGGTTGTTTTGTTGTGTTTTTAGTTTTACCGCAGGTTAGAACAGCAGCTGAGTGATCCGGAAGTAGTGGTCAGCCGGGTCTCCGTACTCTTTAGAGTGGGGGTTTGGGTTGTTGCTTTGTTGTCTTTCCCTTTTGTTAAGACAATTAGTCTTTTCCGTTGTTTAAGTACGTTAGGCTGTTAGACCTTGTTGCATTCATTCTTTTACAAATACGTTTTATGAATTTCGGTTTTTCTTATTTGTGTCTTGTTGCAAGATCCTAGTAATATTGTTGTCAAACTGAGGTCGGGACCCATTGTGAGGTCCTAACCAGTAATGTCCCGAGTTTTGAGAATTCGGGGTGTTACAACATGGTATCAGAGTCAGGTTGGCAACAATGGCACTTGAAATCTTCTGAAAGACCGAATAAGTACTTAAGTAGAACCCGAAAAGGGATCTAAATTTTGAAAAGGACTTTTGGTTTTCAAATGCATGCATAGTCTGGTTGGGGATAGAAAGTACGGCTGACCACCACTACTACCGCGAATCTCAGTATGCTTAGTATGGACTTTAGGTTTTACTCTAGTGGGACTTATTAGCTTGTTTATAAAGATAGGTGATATAGATAAGTATATGCAGAAGATTAGTAGAAATTATAGTTATGTTATGTCTTTAACGGAAGTAACATAATGAGTTTCTCACCCCTTGGACACATCTAAGTAGATTTTGAAAGGTGACAACGTGAAGATTAGTATGTACATCTTATGTGCATTAGGGTAGACAAACGGCGGACAACTTCTTCGAGCTTGTTGAGGAACATCAAAACGGAAAAGTGAAGACTAAAAGACAACACCAACTACAATGACAAGAAGGGAATTCCGAATCAACTCCATAGGATCAAATGAAGAATATACATGAGGGTAGTTGTGTCAATGAGTTGGATGACCGACAAGTATACCAATTGGAAGAGACAACCCATAGGTTCTTTCAAGATGGTGTAAAGCAACGTTACAACCAAAAGGGATGCCTTTAGAAAAACAAATAGGCATGAAGGTCAAGGTGGAAGATAGTAGCAATCCAGACAAAAGACATCGAATCTAAGCTTACTGACGGACCAGAAGGTGAAAGTTTGAAATTAGAAGCAGAGCGGAATATGATCACTCCTAACCAGCTACTTGACACCACAATCAAGATGGGAAACCGAGATAATCATAAGCGTAGGAGTCAAGATGAGATACATCGTCCATCCAAATACGAAGAATAAAAGAGCCGCAAAAGGGAAGCTTACAGGTTGCTAGAAAGTGGAAGGCATCTTTCACCAACATGGAAGTGGTGTAACCTCCTAGAACACAAGATTACAACTAGGATCGGGATACAACAAAGACCGGATTTCTACAAAGGCGGAAGTACAAGCAGCACCCAAGGGAGGAGGGTGTAAGAGAATGGTCCTGGTGAAAAAGAGGGCCTCTAATAATTTATCACTCACGAAGGGATTTAAGCTAATAACACTAGCGGGTCATAATAGAGAACCGCCAGTGGACAATAACTCGGATACAAAGAATCATGGTGAAATGCCTACAAGTTATCGTAGAAGAATTTATAAGCCCGTTGACGGAAGATGAAAATACAACTAGACTCGTAAGAGTATAGTGCTCTTATAGGAGTGTAATTTGTAGAAGGAGCTAAAGGAAAATAAATGGAAGAGATATATTTTCACCTTGTACATCACACCTCAAAAGAGATAGAAGAAAAGTAGGTCTACGATCTTATAGAAGGTCAACTACAGACTAATTGGTAACAATAGAGAATTTACATGTGGTGGCTAACTAGTGATGGTTGGTTGACAGATAAGAAGATTAACCACAAGGTTATAAAGGAATTTTATCGACATCTAGTGAATTTCTTTCAGAGGTCAACGACGACAATGGTGAAGTTAAATCAATACCAGTACTAGTAGCCTTGATGGTAACAATGAATGAGTCTAATATGACAACTCTAATAAAGAAATTAAAGAGAAGCTCTTGACGGACGGTAAGGACCATTGATGATAGTAATTGTGTAAAGAGGATTGTTGTGAGTAGTTGCTTACTACTAACTAAGGAAAGATACATATCAAAGTTAGTATGTAGGGATCCCTATAAGAAGAACTAGAGGATTAAGAAGAAACAAATGATTGTGGACATGTCCTAGGTCTTGGCATTCCACACAAGTTGGACTGAGGATTTAGAAGAAACAAAGCGAGGTCAAACTGTCTAGATTGACAAAGGAAGCCCTTGTGATTAAAGTTGTGACACCGAATAATTGAAATGGTAGAGGCGGCACAAACATAGAGAGTATGATTTACAGCCTTGGTGAAATGTATGATCGAATTATGAGGTGATTGCAGATGGAATCTGCATGTGGACTAGAACAGACATGAGAAGGAGTAAAGTTGAATGACTAAAGGTTTCTAAATAGATCCGATATTATCCCAATAAGATGAGTACCGAAAAGTGTATATAGGAAAGCTTAATGAGAAATGAAGGTACTCCAATGAAAATACAAGTTGGACCGATGACATAAGAGTTGATGAAAGTAATAAGATCAACCAACGTGGTCCGTAAAGCGTGTACGAGAAAACTCAAAGGAATTTAACCAACTTACGGGGTGTAAAGATTTAAAGAAGGTAAAGCGACATGAGTATAAGGAAAACATAATAAATGCGATGCGAGAAATTTGATTTGGGAGAAAATCATATGCATCTGATGTGTCGTATACAAATGGTACCATTAGATGTTTTATAAAAATCATACTATCAGACTGATGACATTATGATAGATTAAGTGTAAACCAAGCGCATAACTTAACCAGTGAGAAGAAAAATCATGTATTAAAATGTGGGTCGTGCTAAATTTTAAATAAAGTCTTGAGATGAGGATGTCCTTAGGAAATCTATGCAAGAGTACAAAGTAACTTAAGTTCCAACACAGAATGGGTAGTAATGATCAACAGACAGTTAGAGACCGATGCAGAGAAGAAAAACGTATAAGATGAGTCATATAGTAGAAGAATTCACAAGCCAAGCTCGAGAGACCAAAAGAGATAAAATGTCGACCCGGGTATGAGGATCTAAGGTTCATGGAATGGATACCTACAATGGAGTGTAGAAGCAGAATGTAGACTTTACAAGTGTGAAGAGGTTTTGACCTCCTCAAAGATATAGGAATTTGAAAGAAATCGCAATGCCGGTATTAAAGAGTTGAAACCCTGTAGCGAAAACAACGGAGTTTATGAAGGCAATATTGCCAGTAACACCAACGAAAGAATGTATATATGAGAACGGCCTTAGTGTTCTTGAAAGTCCAAGATAACCCCAATTATCATCGGAACCTGAGTCATCAACACCGATGTTCCATGCAAGGGGAACTGCAAGGGGATGATAACTAAAGTCATCAGAACTACAAAGACACTTACCAGCTATCGTTGAAGACTTGGAATGACTATTTAGGTCGAGAGGAATGACCCAGTTGGGCTCGAGGAGTAGAGTTAGCCTAAGGAACCAGAAGTGTGGAAGATAAAACGAATTAGCGAAGCATGAAAGGATTAAGCGAGCAGATGATGCTCACCCAGAATTTAACGCCGTATAGGTATGAGAAGAGAAAGTCCGGGATATTGAGATAAGTCAATTATAGACTAACCGACGTCAACTGAAGACGTGTAAGTGTTGGTTAGTATTGACGAGTAGGTACTGTTAAGAAGAGATATTAGTGACTACGAAGTTAAGAGATAACTTTACCGACGCCTTGGAGGATTCCCCAAGTAGGCAACGACAACCTTTTGGGGTGATCTAAGGATATGGAGAGAATCGGGTTAGAAGTTGCTTGCTGGTAGGTTGAGAACAAACTACGGTTGAGTAAGAGAGTAAGGGTCTGTTTGAAGAGAATCTTGCTAGTATTAGAAGGAAAGTATAGACGGGAGTTGGGTAAATCATGTTGACCCTCAGAAAGACACCATTATGACTAATGGGTGTTACACCAGAAACGTGGTAGGCTCATACCCCACAGATGAAGAAAATCAATGTTAGATTAACCATGATTTCAAGTCAAGGAAGTAGAGGTCTATATAAAAAGGGGTCCACTTGGATGTGTGTTTTGTTTTGAGTTGTATATATTAGAAAGCTTGACAAGAAGTAGGTGAAAACCCATTAATTAAGGAACGATCCGATTAGGTCACATTAAGGAAACCGGGCCAAGAAGTTTGTATTACAAAGAGCATTAGGCACTTAGTAAAGTGCCGACATAAGTTTAAGGAGATACCAATGTTGAGGATCTGATAGTTGAGCCGACCATACATTTGTGGAGTACCCCGTAGCTGTCCTGGAGCGCAGTACTAGACGTCTGCGGTCCAAGGAGATACCAATGTTGAGGATCCAGTGGCCTAGACGAGAAGCTGATGAGACCACTTGGGAGACAGAGAAGAGTATTAGACGTAATTATCCCGAGTTTCTGCGGGTTTAGATGTTACTTTTGTATCGACGCGTTAGTACTCGGTTACTGTGTTGTTTGACCTTTCATGCTTTTACCTTGGATTGAGTGATTGTGCTTTCTTTGATGTGTGCCTCATTATGATGATGGAGTAGTTGTATGGTAGAAAACGAAATTTTTATGAAACTAAGATATACAAAGAAAGTCGTCTGATTAGATACATTATTCTAAGTTTCGGGACAAAACTTATTTTAAGGAGGCACTGATGTAATACCCGAAAAATGTAATTTCCGTTTAATACTCGATCAAACCGTATTCTGATCCGCCGACCTTTATTCTTTTAAATAAAATAAAGCTTTATCAAATTCTATCTTTTCATGTGACTTAAATTCACCTTAAATAAAGCTTTATCAAATTCTATCTTTTCATGTGACTTAAATTCACCTTAAAAATAAAAATAAATAAATAAATAGGAAACCCGAATACAATTATTCATAATTTATGTAACCCGTAAATAATTCCGTACATTTAAAAACCGAAGAGCGGTTCCGTGCGAAATGATTTATTCATTCAGCTCATATTTTAACTAGATGAACGGGCCCAATAGATCCGGGCCAGTAACCTTTCAGCCCAGCCCATGATTAAGCTTAAACCTAATCAGCTCTAACCCTAATCCTTCCCTTAATCACGATTAACCTAACCTATCTATCGGACTCGTCACTCGCGTACCGTCTCCCTTCCTCTCCCTTCTGCACCAACGACAGGAACGAGGTGTGCCCAACTCCGACCACCGGCGTCCCAGGCGACTGCCACCGAGTCCCAGACGGCCGTCCCTACGCCGGAGCCGCTTTGTCCGCTTCACCAGGTGATAGCGACCCTTCTTCCTCCTTCCCGCAGCGATAACTGCTGCTCTAACCTTACTGTTGCCCAGCCGCCGCGCCGCTGACGACCCACCTCGGAGGACCACCGCCAAGCACTCGACTGGGTAGCCGCCGCCTAGTGCCTCCCTTCCGGACGGTAACGCCGGTAAGTCTTCACCCTCCCTCTCGAATCATCTCAATCACCGTATGTTGATGAACCGTAGTCCTCTGCTGAACCGTAGCTTCTGCTGAACCGTAGCCTCTGTTGAACCGTAGCCTCTGTTGAACCCGCGACCCACCGGACTGAACCCGCGACCCACTGGACTGCTGCACTCGACCACTAGACTGCTGCACTCGACCACTGGACTGCTGCACTCGACTACTGGACTGCTGCACTCGACCCACTGGACTGCTGCACTCGACCACTGGACTGCTGCACTCGACCACTGGACTGCTGCACTCGACTACTGGACTGCTGCACTCGACCCACTGGACTGTTGCACTCGACCCACTGGACTCGTCTTTAGGATACCAATAGCAGCCGGCTCCTTCACTGTTGTGGGTACGTAGGCTTAGCCTTTAATCTTAGTACCATAATGTTGTATAGGGTGTGGTTTGAGTTTGATGCATAAGAATGAGAGTAATGTAGATGTGTGGATAAGTTGGACATATAATAGGATGAGTTCGGTACTATGGATCTCTAAGTATAAATAAAGGAGACATGTGGTGACAATGGAAATCGAAGTTTGGACCTTCTGTACACCTTATAATTCCGCTTCGGCCTGCTGACTTTAGGATCTAATTTCTATAGCTTAAATCGAGAATCCACCGTTGAATTTTTGATATATTGTAGATGGATACATATAGTTTAATGTGTTAAAAATTGGGAGAAAGTTAACGGTCGGATTAGATTTTATAAGGTCCCGAAGTAGAGCACTTGGGGCTGTTTTTGAAGCAGGAAAATATTTAACTAAGTTTGGAATTTTAGCTTCTAGTCTAACCTTAGATTTTATATAGGAGTTTGGTTAAAATTTTTGAGACCTTGCCCTATGTTTAGTATACATATTTTAGAGGACCTAGAGAGCGATTCCGGAATTCTTATCCTTTAACCTAAGTCTTGAATTCTAACTCAAATCGGACCTTAATGACCGTTTAATGAAACTCTAGAATTTTGTATAACTCTGGTAAATCCTTACCAAACTTTTCCGTAAGAACTAGATTGTGGAAATGGGTTCCAGAGGAGAAGTTGTGTAACACCCCGAATCCACGGGATTCGGAGCGCTACGGGTTAGGACCTCACAATGGGTCCCGACCCTTAGCCTGACAACAATTTCACTGGATCTTACAACAAGACACAAATAAAGGCAAAACCGAAATTCATTTTAATGCAATGATATGAACCCCAAAAGAAAACAACGAAAGACTTCATCCGAGATACAACGCTAAAGGCAACAACCATACACGCGACATACATAATACCCTAAACAATACATAAAATCAACTCCCAAAACCCATCCTAAAATGTCCGGACCCCGGCTGCCCACTCTTCCGGATCTCTCGGCCGCGCCCCTAACCTGCAAGGCAACTACAACAATATCGGTATAAAACCGTTAGCTAGCATTCAAGGCATTAGCATCATGGTATTGGCACACACACACATAAGGCATCATAAACACACAACATGTTCCAAAACACACAATCCGGTTTATTATCTTTTTATTATTAGGTCATATCCCGTTCTAATTCAACTTCTTTTGTGACACGAGAATCTAAAAGATCTCGCCCTTGTCCCCTTTCACCATACGGGTTTGTACTTGATGCGGATCAGCATCACCCGATGGGCTGGTCGCAAGGCACCTCCCAGTCATCCCCATTTTGGACTGGACAAGCGGTCACCGCCCGTTATCATACACTTGGGCCAAATATAAACATATAAAGTCGGTGGTCCTATTACCGGTTTAGATGTTATAACATAAGCAATAAACACACACATAAACAATAAACACACACCACCAAACACGCATTGAAACTAATACAGAGAATACGAGCTAAGTAAGTCCGAAGACTTACCTGTCCCTAAGATAAACCCGCTAAATCCCGTACTCAGATTCCCGCAGGAATGTAACTCAACACCTGATCACACAAGGCACACAATCAATAACTAACCAACAAGCTAGAAGCCCTCGGGCTTCTAGTCTCCCATACCTATACGAGGTCACAAACCCTAGCATGCTAGGTCCAACTCCTAATCCCGAAGACCATCCTATGATTGTACCAAAACATCACAATACTCATAAACCATTCAACAATCATATACGGTTCAAGACCACTACTTGGCATTCCCTCTAAGTTATGCTAGATCCAACCTAGCATGATACTAATACTATTCATAATTAGATCGAGAACGAAGGTAACTCACATGACGTCCAAAAGATGGTAGTCGGTCGAGATCGAACTTCGACTCGTTCGGCCTTTACGGGGTTGTTTCCGAACCTAGCACCAAAACTAGACAAACTTAGCCCGTACGCTAAATTTGATTGAAATAAACAATATATATAAAACTAAGGAAGGACTCGATTTCGAAAGCCCGTGTTAAAACTCGCAAAACCCTTCCGGCCAAAATATAAAATTCAGGGACCTTGGCCATGAACCCGCAAATAATTCTTTGGGTCATAAATCGAGTTTTAAATCCAACGAAGACATAATATACCGTGTATATAAAAATATAAGAATATCTCGTATCTAAAACCCAAGGTTGAAACCGTAGTTACATATTCCGGGCAAACTACACAAATTTCTAACATGGTCAAAACCGCAAATAAACTTTTCCGGGCAAGATATGCAACTCAAGAACTTAAGCCATTTCCGAAAACCGTAAAATAAATATTCAAGAAACTTGGCCAACTTTCCAAAATTAAATCAGTAGGGGTATATTTGCAATAACCCACAAACTAGATTATAAATCTGTAATTACCAAAATATGGGTACAAAACTGTTAATAACACAACTTTAAGGGGCCTGATTTTAAATAGGTTAAAAGTCTTCTTCAACCTCTAACAGGATGCAGGGCGGAAAGAAAAGAGGCGCAGGCGGCGGCCATGGGTCTGGCAAGGGCTCCAGGAAGCAGGTTGCATCGAACGGCTCCAGTGAGCTTCGACGGTGGGGCAGGGACGAGGCAGCCAAGGGCTCCGATATCTGGCGGCTACAGAGGATCGAGAAGCGCACCAAGGGCTACAAAGGAGATGGGCGAGGCGGCCAAAGGTGGCTCTGGCCTCCGGCGAGGCTCGAAGGAGTTGTTGGGCGTCTCTCCCTGGTGGCTGCAAGATCATCTGCGGTTCCGACAGCAAGGCAAGGGGAGGGAAAACTCGAGGGTGCCGGTTGCAAGAGGCTTGGTGGCCCTAGTTTCACCGGCGGTAGTATCCGGCGTCTAGTTGCCGGTTTCAATGGGTGAGATAGAGAGACTGAGGGGAGGAGAGCCGATAGATAGTGTTGTTGTCTATTTCTTGCAAGGCTCCCATGAACAGAGGAAGGAGAGACGGCTGAGAGAGATACGGCGAGAAGAGGGTGGTCGACAGGGAGCTCGAATGAGGCAGAAGAGAGGCTGCATAGACCTCACTTTCTTGTTGTGGTAGGGTATAGTAGAGGGTAACGAGGGGTCGGGTAGGGCAGGCTACTCACTTGCAGGCACTAGCTGGCGGGGAGAAGGCCAAAGGCCGAATTCAATAGCTGGTACGGGGAAAAAAGAAATAAATGAAAGAAGGGGAAAAAATTGAAAACGGGAATTAAAATAATCTCGATCAAAAATCCCCGGAACGGGATTTTTGGAACGGAAAATTTCCCGGCATTATCCGAAATAATAATACGGAAATACAGGAACGTATCCAAAATATAAATACACTCGGGAATAATTACTTCACGTCGTAAAATACTTTTAATAAATAATAAATAAAAATATTCAAGCTAGAAAAATATCGATAAAAGTCGGGAAATAAATATCAAAATTGCACCCAATAAACGGGGCGTTACAAGTTGAAACTAAAATATAAACAAATCTGGGAGTTTCGGAACCGGGGTAAAATAGTCATTTTACCGTAAGAGAGCTTTTTCCGTAATTCCTTCGTATGAGGTTGGACATCTGGATGAGATTTTGATCCACATGCCTTATTTGGCAGGCGTTTGAGTTACCACGAGTACGGACTGTTTTGAGACGTGTTAGAGTGTGTTTTGACTCAAGTAAGTCCTTGCGACTTACTTAGCTGGTTTCTGGATATTAGTTGGGTGATAATGGTTGTGTGTGTACAATGTGTGTTATAATAAATAACAACTTGTTAGGACGACCATGGTTATTATGTTTTAAGGCCCAAGTGTATGTATAACGGGCCGTGACATCACTGCCCAGCTCTGCCAGGAGACTGGGAGGTTCTCTATACCTAGACCATACAGGTACACGGTGAGATGCATCGGATCCACTCCTGATGGGTACACGGTGTAATAACCGAAAAATTTACTTCCGATTAATTCCGAGCCAAACCGAGTTTTAGAGACCGTTGACCTCTTTAAGATACCTAACTTTATGACTAGAATTATTTTTATCATTTTATGTAAGTATTATAACCACATAAAATAATGAAAAATACACCAAACCCTAGTTATATATATATCTAAGTCTTTTGACGAGTTTTGACGAAGTCATGACGAGATCCAGACGAAGTCATGACTACTTTTGACAAAGTCAGGACATGAGTTTGACAAGCCCATTTTCAGCCCTGAACCTTACCATCCGGGCCCGTTTTCGAGTAAGCCCGCTGGACAGTTATGTCTCCTATCCCCACCTCATTTTCGTGCGTCTCCTTGCCCTAGGCCGCTTCTCTCTCCACGCCTCTCCACATCGCGCAGCAGCCGCTCCTCTCCGCCTTCGCCTCCACGCCGGTGAGTCGCAGTCATCTTCGACCGAGCAGCAACCGTCTTCGACTGGAGCAGCAGTGCCGCTACTGTCCTCCCGAACGCAGCACCATCTCTTCCGCCTTCCAGCCGCTACTCCTCTACGCACACCATGTCCCTTCCCGTGACCACCAGCGGCGAGTTTCCAACCCTTGCACCATCGACTCGAAGAACCAGCAGTGCGTCTTCTCTTCCAGCCATCTCAGTCGACTTCAACACTCCAGCCATCTCTAGAGCTCTCAACTTCTCTGCAGTCGCACAATCCTTGTCTTCTGTGCAACAGTGGGATCGACAACAAACTAATGCCATCTCCTTCCTCCCCCTCGAGTCTAAGAACCGGGTAAGGCTGATACCCTTCTCTTCCTTACACTTCCAGCCATGAAATTCATACATAATGAGTGCCCTTTTATGTCTCCTAAATCTACCCAGAACAGCCATAGAGGAGCAGTAGAGATTCATGATGTTTTCTGAGTTTTCATGAAGTGACAAGCAGGCATGTTCGAGTCCAGATTTGGGTATGTTACACACCTCCTTTATTGCTGAATTTAGGATATGTTGTTGTCATTGTGGCATAGTATATCATACTAAAATTTGGGAGCAATCGGAGTTACGGTGTGAGAGTTATAGTACCCCGAAGTTGGCTATTCATGCAGTTTTCGTTTAGAATGCTGAGTTGAGGAAATTTGCTTGAGATGCAGTTTTGTGGAATAAATTTGGAGGGTTTATTGACTTCTGTTAGACTTGAATTTTTGACACGTTATAGTTGATATAGTATAGTAGATCATACAAAAATTTCAGAGGAATCCATGTTATGGTTTGAGAGATATGGGGTTCCAAAGTTCAGTTTTATAAATGTGCTGAGTTGAGAAAAAACAGCATGGGATGCTGTTTTGTGAGATAGTTTTGAATAGGCTTTTGATCTCTGTTAGACTTGAATTTGGGATATGATATAGTTGACATCTTGTTGTAGATCATATTAAAATTTGGGAAGAATCGGAGTTACGGTTCGAGAGTTATAGTGTTTCAAAGTTGACGTTTTTATATATGTGCTGAGTGTTGGGGGAAAACAGCAAGTGATGTTGTTTTGTGAGATGATTTTGAATAAGCTCTTGATATCCTTTCCGGCTGAATTTTGGATATATTTTAGATTTTATAGTAGAACATATCAAAATTTGGGATAAATCCAGTGAGTGGTTTAGGAGTTATGATTTTTCAAAGTGTACTCAGATTTTGGCTAAGTATAGGAAACTTCAAGTGTTGTAACCAACTTTGGAATTTTTATAAAAATGATGGATGAACAGTTTTGAAAAATTCTTACTCCTAAGGGTAGAGGGAACATTATAGATGATCTAGAGAATTGTTTCGGAATTTTTATAAGCTTTTACGAATTTTCTATTTGAAACCGAAGTTAGACCTTTACGATCTTTCGGAAAATAGGAAAAATGCCAGTTTGTAACCAAACTAAACTTTATGAGTTAGAATATGATTTTAGAGTCTCAAATAGAAGTTTAGACATGAATTTTGGAAATTCTGGGAGTTTCGGGACCAAGGGTAAAATAGTCATTTGACCCTAAATTAGTACTGTAACTAGTTATGTTTTACTACGTTCTTTTATCTTAGAAGTCTTAGACTTCTAATTACGTGGGAGTGTGCTAATGCACTCATCTCCTTTGACAGGCAACTGAGTTGCTACAGTTTACAGAGCGAGTTTGGTTTACAGAGAGTCGAGCTTTATACCAGGTAAGTCCTTTGGGCTTACTTAGCTGACTTCTAAATATGAGCATGAATGATGATAGTGGTGTGTGATTGAGATGTTAGAGTTATAGGTTGTGATAGATATTAACCGACCTATACTTGGCCTAAGAGTAACGGGCGGTGGCATTCTGCTCAGTTAGCTTGCGAGCGTTGGGGGTTTCTTTAGGGACTAGTCCATACTCGGTTTGTAGTGATGCTACCGGCGGAGGTCAGCTAGACCTACACCCAGTTGGATAAGGAACGGAGGCGAAAACTGTTAATAGCTCTCGTGCCACAACTGTAAATTGAATAAGATGAATCACTTAAATAATAGATAATAAACGGTTGAGTGCCAGCATGATGTCTGTTTAATTTTTGTTTCTGCTTGTGTTTGTGCTGTTGTCATTCTACTTATATTTGGATTGTTAGCTAACGGTTTATCCGTGTTGTAGATCTGTAGAGATAGACAGTTGCAGAGAGATCCGGAACGGATGGTCAGCCAGGTCCACGTACTCATTAGATGGGAACGGGGAAGTCTTCCATACGTCATGCATGCTATATATCTTTATGTATGTTTGTAAGGCTGTCACATGTGTACTTTCATACCAATTAAAAATATTATGTTTTGGAAATTGTTTTAATTACATTTGTGCCTTGTTGTAAGATCTTAGTAAAGTTGTTGTTAAACCAAGGTCGGGACCCATTGTGAGGTCCTAACCAGTAGCTCCCCGAGTTCCGAGAATTTGGGGTGTTACACACGGGGGCGGAGGCGAGGTTTGGGAATCTCTCGTGTCACAAAATAAGTATCATTAGAATGAATGACTTAAATGAAGATAATAAATGGATTGTTTGAAAGCATGATGAGTGTTTATTATTTTATGTGTGTGTGTGCTATTATTATTCTCCTAATGTTTAGATAACTAGCTAATGGTTGTTTTGTTGTGTTTTTAGTTTTACCGCAGGTTAGAACAGCAGCTGAGTGATCCGGAAGTAGTGGTCAGCCGGGTCTCCGTACTCTTTAGAGTGGGGGTTTGGGTTGTTGCTTTGTTGTCTTTCCCTTTTGTTAAGACAATTAGTCTTTTCCGTTGTTTAAGTACGTTAGGCTGTTAGACCTTGTTGCATTCATTCTTTTACAAATACGTTTTATGAATTTCGGTTTTTCTTATTTGTGTCTTGTTGCAAGATCCTAGTAATATTGTTGTCAAACTGAGGTCGGGACCCATTGTGAGGTCCTAACCAGTAATGTCCCGAGTTTTGAGAATTCGGGGTGTTACAACTTTGTAAGTGAATGATTCGTTGAACTTCATGTTTACACATTTTTGTTCTTGGATCAAGTTGTGAATTGTGATAATGGTGTTGTATTACATGTAATTTCATATTTGGGTCCACTTTCATCTTTTCTCCTCCTAAGATTAAGAATGTATTTTCATCAAAATGACAATCAATAAATCTTGTTGTAAACAAGTAACTCGTTTTTAGTTCAAGATATCTAATGATCGAGGAGGATTCAAAACCAACATGGAAACATATATTCTCGATCTTCTTTGTGGATCCATTTTTTTACATGAGAAAATTGGTGTAGAAAAGCTCTTTTTGTTTTGTAGAAACAATCTAGACTCCTTTAATTTCTATTTAAAAAATAAAGGCAAATTAAATAATTAGTGTTTGCAATAAGGATAACTAATTAAGGGTATATTCATAAAAGAGTGATAAAACTGTCAAAACAAAAATGGAAATCCCGTTAAAAATAGGTAACTGAATATTAAAGGCATTTATGGGATTCTTCATATATTCAACTTCTCTTCTCAAACCAATCGGAAAAAACCGCCCCTTGTTTTTGGAGAATTTGCAGTCGGAGCACTCAAAGCAATCGTCGACACCTTCTTCACCCGTCAATCCTACTTCTGATTGTATAATTTCAAATAAACGTTGTAATTTCCCAGAAATTGTTCGATATTTGTGTCTATTTTCTCGTCTGAAAGTTTCACATCGCAAACCGGTGTTAGCTTTCTTCTTCAAATCGGTACTGAAGACCACCATAGAAAAATGGTTACTTTTCTGGGTTTTAAAAATGTCTAGTAGTGTGTTGTGGTAATATGTAAATTTTCTGTCGTGTTCATCACATTAGATTTTGTATTGAGCAAACAAGGAGAAGATGAACTTTGTTTAGAGATTTTAGAGATATGTAGTAAAAAAAAACTTTTTTTTTCATGTAGTTGTGGCATTTGATTGTAGGACGAATCAAAGTTATGTGCTCAATTTGTGTTTGCATGTGTTTTTAAGGAGATTCGAGTTTGTGTACTCCATCTCTGTAAATATGGCTTCAAGTTTCTGTATTCGTTTTTGTGTTTTGCATGTGTATTTAGGAAGATACATGTACATAATATAGTTTTTTAACAAAAAACTATACACGAGTACATAAGACCAACAATCAATACATAATTCCGTAACTAATACACAATTTGATATCATACATAAGTCTATCACAAAACACACAAATAATGTACATAATATTATCAAACAGTACATAACAAACATTGCATAACATTGTATGAAATACTATTGTACATAAACTTAATTACATTTTCGGCTTGTGTACATAATTACATATCACACATAAATCTTTTCTCAAACACACATTAATGTACATAACATTTAGGGGTGTTATACGAGCCGAACGAGTTGAGCCTTAGCATGCTCAAGCTCGGCTCGTTTATAAACGAGCCGAGCCGAGCCCGAGTAGCTCGTCTAAAATAATGCTCATATAGTGTTATTTTAGCCGAACGAGTCGAGCTTTACCCGAACAAGCCGAGCTTTACCCGAACGAGCCGAGCATTGACATGCTCAAGCTCGGCTCGTTTATAAATGAGCCGAATCCGAGCCGAGCTTTTGACGAAACGAACGCGAGCCGAGCCTGTGAAGTTGCCTCATGTATCAACCCTAATAATATTAACATACATTACTTAACAAACATTTCATAACATTATATTACATACTAATGTACACAAAACTTATACCAATTCATGCGACGTACATAAGTACATATATTGCATAAGTCTTTCACAAACACAAACTAATGTACATAATGTTAACAAACGCTACACATTAGAACACTAACGCTTTTACAATAAAAAAAAACAGATCTGGATACAACCAAAATAATTAGGAGAGAGAGTTTTCCTTAATTAATTAAAAAACATACATGATTATAGTTAACGATTTTCAGTTTTCTTTAATTAATTATCTGAAGATAACTGTTTTTATAATTATAGTTAACAATTTCAGTTATCTTTAATTAATTATCTGAAGATAACTGTTTTTATAATTACAGTTAACAATTTTCAGTTTTACTTAATTAATTATATGAAGATAACTGTTTACATGATTATAGTTAACAACTAGTCTAATACCCGCACTTTGTGCGGGATTGAGTTTGAATAAATTGTAAAAGAATAATAATTATTAATTGAAAAATTATTAGCTAAACAAATTACAATTTTTTATAAAAAGTGTTAAATGTTAAGAAGAATATATTAATATCAATTTGATTAGATCATGTAATAAAAAAATTAATTATTAGTTTTATAACAATTGCCAAAGTGTTAAATAAAAAATTTACGTTACAAATTTCTAATAGTTTTTTAATATTATTACCTATAACTAAAATTTTAAAGTTTTTTTGTTTTAAAATCGTTTTTAAAATCGATTATTTTTAAAAAAAAATCGATTTAATAAAGCAAATATAAAATTTTTATTAACGATATTACAAATATTTTAAAGAAAATAATGTTATATTGTAACCAATAAGATTTAAATGTTAGTTTGAATATATTTTGTAAAATCTAAAATCCAAACAAAATCCTTTGAAATCTCTAAATTCGGTTAGGTGATATGATTTTTTTAAAAATTATTTTTATAAAGATATTGAACATGATGAAATAAAATTATTTTTGTTGAATTGGCATGGAAAATATTTTAATTTTGACTTAAAATATTTATTGAATAATGACATAATTGTAATTAAAATGTGGCAAAATTGTAAATATTTGACAAAAAGTCCTAGGTGGCATTGTTGAGGTGTTGACATGTGGACTAAGAGGGTTCTATTTTAATAGTATATATAGATTTTCAGTTTTCATTAATTAATTAAAAAACAGTCAAAATAATTAGGAGAGAGTATTATTAGTTATGAAAGAATATTGAATTAATAATTATTTTTATCTTTTTTACAAAAATTAAAGGGGACTATATTATCTTAATAGATGCCATTGCTTCTTCATTGATTCATTAACTGCCTACTTACCCATTTTTCTCTTTTTACATTATGGTGGAGCAATATGAACATAAATTGCCCATTCAAACACTAATTGTATTGTGGATTGTTCATGGTCTACACTTGGTTTTAATCAAACCAAGGTTGTAGCATGCGATGTTGCATGTCCCCAAGCAGATAGTGATAATTTTGGTTTCATCAATTATGGTCTAACGATTAATTGTATTTTTTTTATTATCAATGATTTATCAAGACCATTTCGTGTGCGAACATGACCTATTAGGTGCTCCACATCAATCCCAATTGACATACAATACTCAATTTTCCATCTACAAAAGTGCGGATATATAGGAGTCTGCAGATTTAGATCCGGCTAGAAAATCGGACCGGTCCTGGACCGTAAGTATCAGATCCGGTCGAGTCCGGTTCAGACCGTTTGTTAATACTTTTCTGAAAAGGACATGAAAACGGTCTGATCCGGGTTTGGACCGTACCATACCGTATTTCACCATTTTAAATATAATTTTTTAAAAATAAAAAAACCAAAACGGTCCGATTCG
Organism: Fagopyrum homotropicum; assembly: GCA_033239125.1. Taxonomy (NCBI): domain Eukaryota; kingdom Viridiplantae; phylum Streptophyta; class Magnoliopsida; order Caryophyllales; family Polygonaceae; genus Fagopyrum; species Fagopyrum homotropicum. Next base: position 145,324,380 of record BSWB01000004.1, read on the forward strand.
ATTTGATCCGGACCTTTTCTAATAGCCCTAGGTAGGGCTGTGCATACGGTCCGTTCCGGACCGGTGGACCGTAAATTGATAACACCCTGGACCGTAGACCGGACCGGTTCGTACCTAATTGTGCAATTTTGGTGAGGTTTTCCGGTTCAAAACCGGACCCGGATTGGACCGGATATTTGCAGTTTACGGTCAATCCGGATTACGGTTTATTACGGTCTAAAACCGAACCCGAATTTTTAAAAAATATGGACCGTAAATTTCGGCTCGGTCCGGACCGATTTTCCAATCCGATCCGATTTTGCACAACCCCAACCCTAGGATATATGGTTATGAATTAGGAGAGTCAACGGAAGACCCACATCCGTCGTCCTAGAGTAGAAACATTTTATTAAAAAACAAGATTTGTTAATTTAAGTGAATTTATATATATAGAATAGGAAAAATAACCCAAAATAATACCAAGTATCAACAATGAACCGAAAATAATATGAACTTTGAAAATTCCTAGGAGCGATACAAACTATCAATGTATTTACCAATAATAATACGTCACACTTTTCCGGCAAAAACTCTAGCTCCGGCGATGACGTGGCAGTCGGAAAGTTACATGTCATCAAATAAATGAATTAAATGTGTGAGGTGGATTTTATTTTTCAAAAAATAAATTTAATAATATTTAAAATATTAAAAAAATATTTAATATTTGTAAAATTTAAATAATAATTTTTAAAAAAAATTAATACAAATTTTTTATTAAAAAAAATTTGTAAAAAAATTTTTTATAAAAAAAAATTTGTAAAAAAATTTTTAAATAAAGTTTGAACATTTTTCAAACATGTTTGTAAAAAAAGGTTTTTATGAATTTTGTTTTCTTAAAAAAATTCAAATTTTGTTTTACAAATTATTTTTTTAGGAAAAAAGAATTTGTAAAAAAATTTGTGACAAAAATTCTGTAGGGATTAGATTACAAGATTAAAAATAAAATAAATTCGAATATTTTGTCATTTTATAAAAAATTCGAAAATAAATTTGATTAACAAAAATTCTAAAAAATATTATATTTTTTTATTTTTTAAAATAAATATTTGTACAATTTTTTTAAAAAATTTATTATTTAAAATTTTAAAAATAATAATTTTTTATTTTTTAATATTTAAATATTATTAAATTGTTTTTTTTTAAAATAAAATCCACATCACACATTTAACCCTTTTATTTGATGACATGTAACATTCCGGCTGCCACGTCATCGCCGGAGGTAGGATTTTGACCGGAAAATATATGACGCATTAGTTTTGGTAAATACATTGATAATTTGTATCGCTCCTAATAATTTTCAAAGTTCGTATTATTTTCGGTTCAATGTTGATAGTTGGTATTATTTTGGGTTATTTTTTCTATAGAATATTAAAATTACCAAATAAGCAAGACTGTAGTATATGACTATATGCGCAATTTTCCCAATATACAAAATGAAAAGAGGAAAAAGTAAAGGAAAGAAAAAGAAAGAATGAGTGGAATATATCCAAGTTGAAGACGAAATCCCCAAGTAACTCGTTGATCTTGTTCCATAAAATCGATCCTTTCGAGAGGGGAGCAACTAGCATAGCCAATAGAGGTATTTTGTAGGATTTTCATTTTTAAACTTTTGCTGATTTTTCGCATAGTTGATCTACTGTGGTTGTTAGAGAGCAAGTAATTTAAAGAAGCAAGAGCTGCGAAATCGGCGGTTCGCTCACGGAATTTGTTGTTTTCCGGCCAAATACTTGTCGTTGATTTCGTTTCTTTTGGTGTTAACTCGCTGACGGGAAAAGTAGGTTTGTAAAGATGGTGAATTCATTGGTAGAACGAGCTACGAGTGACATGCTCATCGGTCCAGATTGGGCTATGAACATCGAGATATCGGATATGCTCAATCGAGATCCTGGGTATCGTTCTCTTCCTCTTCTCTTTACTCTTACCGGAATTACTGTTTCATTGTAATTGCGTTTTGCTTGTGGAAAACTAGGGTTGAGGGTTGAAAAGAGTGGAAATTGGTCTTGTTTTTATGCTATTTGTTAGTCTGTATTACGATAATGTTTTGTAGTTTTTGAAGTTGTTATGGCAATTTTTTTGTGAATTTTGTTGCATTGTGACTGTGAATACCTGTTACACTAGTGTTTTGGCCGCTTAATCATTATTCTCTTTGGTAGACTATTTACTTGAATGAAAAGTGATGTTTTTACTTGGATTTTTGGATGGAGTACTGGTTCAGTTGAGCCAGTTCTCTTAGTCCATACATTATGAAGGGTGGGCCATTTAGTAAGAGAAAAGGAATTTTTTTGTGAATTTTGTTGCACTGTGACCTGTTTACACTAGTGTTTTGGCCGCTTAATCATTTTTCTCTTTGGTAGACTATTTACTTGAATGAAAAGTGATGTTTTTACTTGGATTTTTGGATGGAGTACTGGTTCAGTTGAGCCGGTTCTCTTAGTCCATACATTATGAAGGCTGGGCCATTTAGTAAGAGAAAAGGAATTTTTTTTGTGAATTTTGTTGCACTGTGACCTGTTTACACTAGTGTTTTGGCCGCTTAATCATTTTTCTCTTTGGTAGACTATTTACTTGAATGAAAAGTGATGTTTTTACTTGGATTTTTGGATGGAGTACTGGTTCACTTGAGCCGGTTCTCTTAGTCCATACATTATGAAGGCTGGGCCATTTAGTAAGAGAAAAGGAAAATTTTTTGTGAATTTTGTTGCACTGTGATCTGTTACACTAGTGTTTTGGCCGCTTAATCATTTTTCTCTTTGGTAGACTATTTACTTGAATGAAAAGTGATGTTTTTACTTGGATTTTTGGATGGAGTGCTGGTTCAGTTGAGCTGGTTCTTTTAGTCCATCCATTATGAAGGCTGGGCCATTTAGTAAGAGAAAAGGCATCGTCTCATTTTTGGTTAGTAGGCATTCTGTTGTTCGGTGAGGTTTGGGGACATTCACTTAATTAAGGATGGTTGTGTAGTTCATGCCAATATGGTTTGGTTCATGGTTCATTTTGTAGGAAAATTTTCATTGCTTATTGTTAGTAGTGTGGTATGTTATAATATAAGGTTTTGGAGGAACCCTCATCACTGTACCATGACGGGGGAGGGGGGTCTTTTAGCTGCAAGCTGGAACCGAAAAGGTTAATAAGGCTTCCAATGAACTCTGGTCTCATACGGTATCCATCTCTGGATGTTAGGTATGGGTATGCTTTGTTTGGTATGCATAGGCAGGATAGATATCGGTATTAGCCATATTTCATCAGAGCTATAGCCACAGATTGAAACCTGTCCAGATTTAGGTATATGATCCATACCCTTGTTCGATACCGCAATCCCCTTGTTCGCTATTGCCATACATTTACCGATACTCTATACCAAGTTATTGATGCCAAAAAGGCCCTTCATTTGTTTTTTTTACCCTTCTGAATGAGTTAGTGCCCAATGGTAGGTTTCAACTGGAGCTTTGATTGCTATTTGCTATCTCATCCTTCTCCTCACTTTTGTCTTCTTATATTCATGTCATTTATCAGCTTCTCATCATTTATGTTAAATTGACGATATTACGAAGCATGCTCTTGTGTGGGTATTCTTTTGAGGTTTACTTTGTAGTTGATCTGAGACGGCTTTAGGCAAAAGAATTTATATTTGCTCTCTGTTTTTATGTTTTGTTTATGTATTGTTTGCATTGTAGTATTAGATTATTCTGCATTTGCTTACTCAGCGTTTTTGGTTAATCAGGCAAGTCAAGGACATTGTAAAGGGTATAAAAAGACGTATAGGGAGCAAGAACCCCAAGGTTCAGCTTCTAGCTTTAACGGTGAGATACTTATTTAATTTACAAGTTAGCATCTTTTTCTTTCACAGTTGGGCATGCTGCTGAGCAGACAAGTAAAAAGTCTACATAAACAATGTCCTGCATCATCTTTCATCCTCTTTTCCTTTCCTTTATTTTGTTGTTTCCATCAGTATGCCTGCTATTTGCAAGTAAAATAGTTGTTTGTGATTTACTATAGCAATCTTATAACGTGTTTAGTAGAGGTTTGCGATATGTTGGTTAGTTGTATTAACTACCAAGGTGATTTCTGCATCACTTTTTTAATATCAAGTCTTGTTAACTAAAATTGTAATATAGCACGTTGAGAGCTCTAATTTATTTTCCATTATGCATTTATGTATAGAAAGTTAGGGATAGAGATCAAGCCATATGTGGTATTCTTTGTCCTGACTGTCATTGTCTGGCATATTTTGGAATTTGGGTGTGTTTAACAACTCTGCATACCATGTCTGATCTCTGTCATGGTTTGCAGCATAAAACTTTATACAATAAGATATGTGATCTTGTAACTACTCCCACTTTACACAAGATTAAGTTTGCTTCAAAAGATGTGAATATTTACGCTTTGATCTCTAGAACTGTGATAATAATTTAGCTTTAGAAGGTGTGAATTTTATCTCTGACACGATGTTTTGCAAATATCATTTATTTTGTTAAGTGTGCTTTTTAATGTGCAAGCTGTTGGAGACAATTATAAAGAACAGCGGGGACATCGTGCACATGCAGGTGGCGGAGAAAAATGTGCTTCATGAGATGGTGAAGATTGTGAAAAAGAAGGTGACTTTTATTCTTTCCTCTTTAGGTTACTATTTAAATATCTGTTCTTCAATTTTGGTTTCAAAATTTAATTATTTGTTTGTGTTTAGCCTGATTATCAAGTCAAGGAGAAGATACTAGTTCTTATTGACACCTGGCAAGAGGCATTTGGTGGACCAAGGGCAAGATATCCTCAGTATTATGCTGCATACCAAGAGTTGCTGGTAAGCTTAGGTTTCTACTCAATTGCTCTTAAGATTATGTTGATTATGACGTTTCCTAGTGCTTCCATGTATTACTTTACTGTTGGAATTTTCTGTTATGTTAACAATCCTATTATGATCCTTGGTATTGTATCAGCGTACTGGGGCAGTATTTCCGCAGAGATCTGAGAGGGTTGCTCCCATATTCACACCACCACAGTCACATCCCTTATCATCTTATCCTCAAAATGTACAAGATTCAGCATTTAGCCATGATGATGCTAGGCCCGAGTCTTCTACTGAGGCTGAATATCCCACATTGAGGTACTTTTATGTTTCTCTTCAACAATTAACACTCATCTAACATTTCTTGGTCAGGCTTTGGGTATATATAATCAATTCAATGATACCTAATTTCATGACGGTGAAGTTGGACCTCACCTCTCATTCTCTTTAAACAATCAAAGAATACGAACTATGAAGTACTAGTAGTATTTTGGATGGACAAAGTATGACATGCGTCGCCATATCCACTCTTAAGCATGTTAATGAATCACTTGGAAAGGAACAACTTGGGGTTCCCAATTGACCAACACCAAGGATAAGACTATCTGTCAATAGTGCTTTCAGCTGTTGATTAATTTATATTTTCCTTAGACATGTTGCTTACAGTTTCTTTACTCTGCGAATTTGTCTCTATATTACATAATGCTTCTCTTTTCTCAATTAGTTTGAACAAAAATGTTTTCTTTTGGGACTAATTCTTTCTTCACTCCCTCGTAGCTTGTCCGAGATGCAGAATGCACGGGGTAGTATGGATGTTCTTGCTGAGATGCTAAATGCAATAGATCCTGGGAATAAGGAGGTCTCCTTCTATCTCTCCTCTACTTGTAGGAATTGTTTTTGCTCTCCATGCCGGGGCCATTTTGTTAATTTATTCCTCTCCTTTTATGGAGAATTGGAGTTTCCTAGCTTAGCACATGCAGCTAGCTAGGTTCAAGTACACAAGATGGAAAAATAGAGTGCAGTTAGCTTTGTCCCATGCGCATTCTGTGTATAATTTATGTTTTTGGTTTTGCAGAATTGTGGGTTTTGGGATAATCATTCAGAATTTTCTAATTGCAGGGCCTCAGGCAGGAGGCTCTTGTTGACTTGGTTGAGCAGTGTCGTACCTACAAACAAAGAGTAGTACACCTTGTTAACTCAACTATGTAAGCCCTCCTGCTACTTAGTGGATCTAATGATTTAAGATTCTAGTGTTGAACTGCTGATGGATAGCTTTTGATTTATAATGTGTCTCTTGCCACCTAGCTTTCCACATAATTGTTGTTAGTCCAAGTAAGCATGCCACCTAAATTATCATTGCCAGGTTATAGCATGAAGCTGCCTCTTTTGATATAATAGTTTCATATTATATTGCTGAAGCTTATCGCACAACTGGGAAGAAAATCATATATATTTGTCGCACCTTTTCAATAACTACTGAGCACTGCCTCCTTTGTTTGATTACTACATATTAAATATTTAAATGGAACAGAAGAAATAAGAAAATTACTTCTAAATTTGTGAGCCACTATTTTAGACATGTGCAACTACTTTTTCTAAGAATATTTTCAATCAATCATCCAGTAATTTATGAGAAAATTTTGGATATAAAGCGGATTAATTGTACCATTATCTATCGAAGCAACAGTTCTTTCAAAATGTCTGAAACAAAAGGTTGGATTAAAAAAAATGTTTAAGATTGCTTATAATTGATGCAATAGTTGTTACTGAAAATATAAAAAATTGTTGCAATGTTCCTAGGGATGAATCACTGCTCAGTCAAGGGCTCGCACTAAATGATGATCTACAGCGTGTACTTGCAAAGTATGAGACTGTTATCTCAGGGGTTAGTGCTGAAGCTGACAAATCCAAACCTGAACCCGCAATTCGTGATCTAGTCGCTGTGGACACCGGAGAAAGCAGCAAGCAGACAAATGAAAGGTATTATTTGTCTTTCTATGACATCTCTATTATCTTTCTGGTTTTGCCGCTGGCTCTCATGTATTATGTTTCTGGTAGTTGAACTGAACCCAATAATAATTGCAGAAGCTGGCATGATGCTATAATCTATATCTACAGTTTGACTTGCATTTCTGGCTGTTACAAGGATTTCGGCTATACTACTAGTCTACTAGGATTTTGTAGGTCCATTCAGGTTTATATGCTAGTTTACACGGGATTCGTTCGGTGCATAAACCCATAAACCCCATAAACTCATAATTCCCCCCATAGTTCCCATAATCTATTAGTGTGGGGGTGAAGAAAAAACCATAATCCCCATAATTTCATCCCTCATAAACCCCCCTTACGGAACACACCCATGGGATCATGAGATAAAGTTGGATGCGAATTACTCCCCCTGTCTAAAATTAATTGTCATTTTGGCATTCAGTTGTTAGTTCAAAAGTGTCTTTTAGCTTATTTGGTCTCTAGTTTACACATTTGTGCTTGTAATTATTATTAGATTGTTAGCTGTGGTTTCAACAAATTAAAAAAGTTGATGGGACATAGGAGTATGACAGTGTATCTGATAGTCTCCTAAAAAAGTTGTGTAATATGTAAGACTGATAATTATTTTTATGCGGAGGGAGTATCTGAATCCTCTGGTTTCTTGTATATACGTTTGTGGTTTGTGAACTAGAATAGAATTTTGAAAGTTATGGATGGTATGATCCTAAATATATAGATTGTTGCTGGTGTCAGATCTACTTTGGGAGCAAATACTTCAACCACCCTTGTACCAGTTTCAGCACCACCTGCTGCCAATAGCTCCACATTAGCTCCCAAGGCTGATCCTAAAATGGACCTTCTCAGTGGCGACCTTCTGGGTGGAGACTTTGACAGCTCACCAGCACAGAACTCATTGGCCCTTGTTCCTGTTTCCGCCCCGCAGCCGGCTAGCCCAGTAGCTTTTGGAAACAATGCCTTGGCTTTGGTGGACATGTTTTCTGAAGGTAGCAGCGCTCAAACTCCCTCAAATGGCCCACCTCCCTTTTCAACTGGATCAGAATTTCAAAAGCAGCCGCATTTGTATTCACAACAGACCTCATCATACCAAAATGGGACGCCTTCAAACATAGGATCACCTTATGAGCAATCGGCGATTCCACAAGTCCCAAATCCCTTTTCAGCTGGATCAGAATTTCAAAAGCAGCCGCATTTGTATTCACAAAATGGGATGCCTTCAAACATAGGATCACCTTATGAGCAATCGGCGATTCCACAAGTCCCAACTCCGGCCTGGAGTGCTCAAAATGCCCAGCTGCAACAGCAGCCATCGTCTCCAGCCTATGGTACCCTTCTTTTCCATTGTACTTTCTATAGGACTGTAGGAGTTACAAGTTGAAATTTAGCTGCTTTATATTCAGGTCCGCTTGGTTACAAACTATGATATGAAAAGGAAACATACCTAGTCTACTTATGCATTATGATTCATTAACAATGCGTTTTGCAATGGCAACCTTCCTCATTTGTGAATATTCGAGAGGGTTTGATAGATTAATTCCATCATTTTAAAACTCGTGTGTGATATTGATGGTGTTGGGATTGGCGCTTCATGGACAATAACACAAAATAGACTTGGTTCATTTCCTTTTTTACGCTACCGACCACTGTAATTTGGGTTCATTGCTATGCACTTGTAGATAACTGAAGAAAACTTGCATTTATGAATTATTTAGCAGGCACGCAAAATGGGTCTTCATTACCGCCACCTCCTTGGGAATCACAGCCAACTGAAGCCCAGACTTCGGATTCTCCAAATCCTCCAACAATGCACGTTTCCGCAATCAGCAGTCTACAATCACCACAAATGCAGCCTGCAGGGCTCCCAACAGCGGGAAACGAGCAGATTCCAGGCATGTTTATGCAGCAGCCAGTTACTAATCAATCCTTCCAGATGCCGGTATATCCACAGCACATGCAAGGAGGACAGATGCCAGGTTTTATTCCACAGCCCATGCAACCGACTCAGATGACTTCAATGTACCCTCAACCAACATACGGGAACCAAGTGCCTGGCTATGGCTACCAAATGGGTGGCTATAGTAACCAAATGGGCGGATACAGCAACCAAATGGCCGGTTACGGAAACCAAATGGCCGGTTACGGCAACCAAATGGCTGGCTATGGCTACGGTGGTTATGGACATCAACAAGATGCTCAGTATCTTGAACAAAGAATGTACGGATTATCAGTGAAGGACGACAGTGCTTCAAGCCGAACATCCATGGCTTCCTACTTGCCACCAATGAAGAAGCAATCAAACGGAGACGATAAGCTCTTTGGTGATCTTGTGGATATGGCAAAAATAAAGCCAACAAAGACTCCTCCTGGTAGGGCTGGAAGCATGTGACACTTGGTTTTTCTTTAATTTGTAATCACATTTTTGTTTATGATAGATATCGTGCTACTTGTGTGGTGGCTTGCTAAGTTGATTCACTTATGGATGCTGCCTCTTCGATAAGGAAATAATCGCCCCCGCCCTCTTCGACGTGTTTATAGTATCCTGCTGCAGTATATATCTATTTGCTTGCTTTGAGGATCATTTTGGCGTTTTTAACTGCTTTTGTACATCTACTGAATTTCCTTGTAAACAGGAATGCCCTTGTGAGCGGATTACAACTTTGTTAGTAGTCATTCTTGTGCATTGGAATTTGGCTTTATCAGGAATGCCTTTGTAATCTTAGTCAAACTTAATAGTGTCCGTATGGTTAGAGGGTGAAATAGAAACGGTGAGAAAATGAAATGAAAATTATTACGTTACTTTCAGATTAGAGGGTGAAATAAAAACGATGAGAAAATAAAATGAAAATTATTACGTTACTTTTGTGTTAAAAATATCTCTAGAATTCCATTTTTGCTTTTTAACAAACATGAATTTTGATTGATTCAGTAATATCCTGTTTTTAAGATAATTCTTAGCAATTTCATCAAAATTCCTAGTTGGGTCCATGAAATTGTTTAAAACTTTACAAAATTGTTTTGGTCCCTTAAACGAAACTTCGATGGTAAATTAATGTCACGTTATATATCAATGAATATTCAACTCAGCACATACATAGTGACTACTTAGTTTCTTAGAGGTGGAGAACAACACTTAACTAGAATACTAGCCTCCAAACATGAGTTGTTCAACAAACCATAATTTTCAAAGTCCGACACAAACGAATGGTAGATCACGTGCATACTTATATACATCGTTCTTATTATCTAAATTTCATGATTTCAAATAAAAATGAGTTCAACTATAGAGAAATAAAAATGAGTTCAACAATAGACACGTTCTGGAGTTACAATCATATAAAGGTAAAAGCTTACCACCAAGATCAATGAATCCAAGGAGAACCAACATCAACATTAGGACCCTTGTTAAATTCTTATTTCATAAAAAAATGAATCCAAGGGAACAAATAATAGTATTACAACCGGAATCTCAATCTGGTTGACACAACAAGTTCCTTTGTTTTGGTCCAAATGCTGGGAGGCGAAAATCACAGGAGAAATACCTATTATCACACTTGCTCATTCACTGGCTAGTCAAGTAAGGGTCATTTCTATGCTTGGCATACATCGGAAGATCCAGTGCTCTTCTTGCGATGTCTCCGTCTTCGTGGATCTTTGCTATGAGGCTTTCGAGAGACGGGAAATTGGCCTGCCCCAATAAAATAGTTCATGAGTAACATATCAAATAGACAATGCAGTATCAAATGCAAATCCTCTATATTTTTCACAAGGAAGTTAACAACACACATTTAAGCCCCTACATCCTCTTGGTATTTCCCCCTAAATGTTCTTTATTTTCTGAACGGTTCGACTAGGGGAACATTTGAAAATGCTTCATGTGTTCCCTGTCACCATGAGATGTTATTGTTCCTATGTAACATAGATTTCAGCCCATCTAGCATACAAGGATGAAGTGCATCAAAATTTTCTTTAAGTGCAGAATGAAGTGCATGATTACCTCTGGACGGATATAACCAACAATCACTAAACGTAATTCCTCACCATAGAAGTCCTCAACAAAGTCATGAAGCAGCCATGGTTCCTATACAAAAAATAGTATTAAGAGAGAGCAATGTATACAAGAAGAGTCTACAGTGATACAAAATTCAGGTAGACGCACTATAGTCTTCTCTGAATTGTGAAAGAAAGGATTCCAGCCAATGCTCATGACCATCTTGTAAATACCACGGGTTGACAATCCAGCCCAGCCAAAAAATACACCAGACGGATGCTCTGATAGGAGCTCAGAGTAGCCTTCAGCAGACAAATTGGCTGTAAAAGACTCAACTACTTAATAGAAGACATTACCCATTTAAAAGGAAAATGACTAGACAAATGCGCAAAAGTATATACATACTCATAAGCAAACTAATATGAAATATAAATAAACCTTAGGAGAAAATCGAGCAAAACGTCATCATAGTGTACATTAGCAATGGAAAGAATGAAAATCACAAACCAGGCACAAACAGAGATACTGTGGTAACAGAATGCATAATTGCAAAAACCATCATCAGTAGACTTTCATCAGAAGTTAGGAGAAATAAATCCTGAGCAAGATTAGTTATTCAAAACAATCAAGCAGAAATTCGAATATCACAAACCTGTGGGAATTCCTAGCACCTTTGACCCACGGCCAAATCCTTTGACAACTGGACCACCCATGTGCCAAGGTTCTAATGGCAATGTACCATCAACCCCTGTCATTACACACACCAAATGGGTTAAGCATAAGAAAATAAAGTTTATTGCATGCAGTTAAAACAAACTAAATGTTGCTCAGGCTTACAATCTTCAAAGGGCGGTAATCCCCAAAGTTCAGGTCGCAAATCATATAGAGAATTGATCACTTCATCAGCAGATGCGTATAGATTTGTCTGCTTGGGAAGTGATGGTACAGCAACCACTGTCATTCCAGCAGCCTTCCCAGCTGTAACACCAGAACTAACCTAGGGCAAAGAACTGTATTTCAGACCTAAGACCTCAAAAAATTAGATATAATCTAAACTTGCATCCAAAAGTCTGCTTCATGGTCAAAATGCAGGAGGGAGAACTATTTTTATCCTTCAATGAAATGAAAGACTTTATTTATTTGGTATGGGCATGATAAGACAGATTAATTAATGGAACCAACTTTTTCGTTGGTCAGAAAATGTAGCAAAAGTTGAAAGAATGTTGTTTAAATGATCAAATTGTTATCTTAAAAATACGCAAAATCCATATGGAAACAACAAGGCAATCCAATATAGTAGAGACCCCCAAGTATCAGATTTAAAGCACATAATCACATATTGGCTTTTTGGTTATGGACTTCTTACACGGAATCCTCAATGACAAAGCAATCAGAAGGTTGGCACACTTACACAGAATCCTCAATGACAAGGCAATCAGAAGGTTCAACATTTAACTGTTTAGCTGCTTCATGAAATCTGGTAAAAGAAATAGAAGGAAAGAATTAGAAACAACAGTATAAGATATTAACAAACAAAAAGACAATTATTTGGCGATTAAAATAATTATCAAGCATTGACTGACATTTCAGGAGATGGTTTCCCATTTTCCACTTCATTACCACCAACAATTACAGAGAAAGACTGTTTCCAACCTAAAAAATCACAAAGTTGAGGTTACTTTTGGGGGAACTATATCCGGATAAAAAGATAATTGATAAATTACCGACACAGTAGAAACCATGACAAAGCACATGATATAACTATACCTTGGTGAAAGGATATCTTGAGCTCTACATCGTCTTTGGAAGAGTTTGAGGCCAATGCCATTGGTACACTATGTGAACTTAGATGCTTTATTAGCCTGTTTGCCCCTGGGAGAGCTTTGATGTTGCAGCATCTACAACAAAAAAAGTAATGACAAAACTGCTAACATACATGAAGTACATGAGTAAAGTGTATGGTGTTATTACTGATCAAGGAAGTTCGGTTTCATCTCTGATAACAACTCATCTGCTGTGCAAGTTAGATTGTAATCTTCCACAACAACTGCAGCTGCTTCCCAAGGTGTTTTCCCAACAATCTTACCCGCCTCTCGACCATCCCATTGTTTTCCATACTTGGACAACAAAAATTTTAAAAGGTCTCGTACCACACCATCTAATAACAATTATAACAAAACCTATAAATTATGACATGACAGATGTTCATTTTGCATAATAGGAGTCATTCATATAGTAGCTGAACTAGTATGCAATATGCACCATACGGTTCCTGAAATGCTTTTAAAAATAAAGAAACAGATTAAAAAACCCTCAAAATAGCGAGGTTTATTGACTAGAAATATACAGCAAAATCCATGATAATAAATGTCTCACCTGTGTTCAGAAGTGTACCATCCAAATCAAAGACAACAGATGACAATTTCTTCAGAGGCTTCGTGGTGGACATTTTACAGCCGATCCACTGTCAAATAGGTGTACCGCAAAGCATTTAAAAATATTGAAACTTAGGGAACAGGATGACAAATTAAGGCACTGAAAACTGTGATTAGTAATTAGGCTTTCCAACAAATAGTAAAAATACAGCATACTAGGCTGAAAATCAAATTTCACCAAATGTTCCATTATAAATGTTAAACCAACGCCGTCTACGGTGTACAATTAGATTACCTTACATCCAAATTTTAGCATAATTTCCGAAGACCTCAAAGCCCTGGAAAATGCAGGAACGTATAACTTACCGATCTGAGACAATTGTAAGAGGTGGCAGGGGAGAGCGCAGACAAGGGAGAGGAATAGTTCAGGAATGGAAGCGCAGAATGAAGTTTCAGATTATGTCGCACTCCGACTCCGATGGTTCGCTGTTTAATTTTTGTGGGGTTGCACAATCTCTTAATGCCACAATATCTTGGATGGAAGTCCGGAAGAAGAATTGTGGTCGCCAGGAGGATTATCGCAGAAGCGGTTTGGGAGGAGCAGTGGAACTCCCGTCCTATGGCAAACAACCTAGTGATAAAATCATAGTACAAGTACTTAAATTATGAACATACAAACTGAAACTGAAACATACAAACTAAAGCTATGGCCTATATAGCAATTCAAGTTTTAAGCACTAGAAAACAACAAGGTTCAACATTTTTTGTGAGAATCGCAAGGGGTGATGAACTGATAATCATCATCAATAAGAAGACGGAAGAAAGAAGAAGAAGAAATGAGCAGACAGAAGGCCTACCAGAGCAATAGTTGGTAGCGTCAATGGAGTCGAGGAAGGGAGGACATCAAATGAGGAATCAGAAAGATGAACTTGGTTTAGGTTTAGAAGTTGTTGAGGCACGTGAATAGTGGAATATAGAGGGCCTAGAATCCGTGACAGATAATTGTCGGGTGTTAGGGTCCCTGAGTTTTTTTTTTTTTTTTTTAAATTTACGTATGTACAGGAATAGTGGATAAATAGTGGCACTAGAACGTCTTTGCTCGTAAAATGTCAGTTTGGTTAGAGCGGTGAAATAATTTTGTTACCGGAAATAAATTCTAGCGTTTCCAAACTAACCGTAAGTTATTTTTGTTATCGAAATCCCGGATCAATTAAGCAAACCTTTATGCTAACTATGTCAATTAGGTTAGAAATTCGTACAAACCTGTGTTAATTCTATTTATTATGTTCATTTGTGTTTATTCAAGTTTAAGCACTGCTCTGCTTTGTTGTCGGAATTTGACTAAATGAATGGAGTAATTAGGGTTCTCATCAGCCCGGCTCAATAAAAGTGGAGGTCCGGTCCAATTAAGTATAAAATCAGTATTACTGGAATAAAAACAGCCAGAGTGGGGGACTAAACAAGTGCTTCTTTACCAATTGAGAGCCATTAATACAGTGATAATAACTCCATATTTTTTCATAATGAGGCCCCAAAATTTCTGAGGCCCTGTTCATGAGAACGGGTTGTACCGGCTCCGAGCCGGCCCTGGACTTCTCATGGTTATGCTTTACTTAATAGTTTGCTATGTTCCTTTAAAATAATGTTAATGTTGGAACTTTGAGTTATGAATTTGTAAGGATTTAGCAAGGAATAGGTACCACAATTGGAATAAAATAGTTTTTCAAATTTCTTATTCGTATGTATGATATTAAGATATCAAGCTAAAACTAGAGTCATTTGTATGTATGAATGATATTAAGATATTTGGCTAAAACTAAGTCAGTTGATAGTTTTCAAAAAGTTGAAGTGGTCTTCTTTAGACATTAATTTAATTTTTTTTTTGGTACTAAGGACGGGAAAACGTGCTCTCACCCATATTATTAGTAAATTAAAAAGTAGCTAACATCTAACAAGCCTTTGGTTCGCTACGCCTCGGGCATCGTTTTTCAGCAAAGGAATAACAGAGCTTGGTGCATGATTTAACATAAAATAACCTAGGGGTAAAGCATGAGCTAAAGAAGCAAGATGATCCGCTACCATATTAGCCTCACGATAAATGTGACGGAACCGGACAATCCAGTCCCTACGGACGAAGTCTTGGCACCGTGATACCAGACTGAATAGGGGATGAGACATCGAGACGTTGTTACTAACGAGTCTAACGACAAGATCCGAGTCGACCTCCACCTCCACACAACGATACCCCCTCTCCCAGGCAAGGTAGAGGCCACCAATAAGTCCCCATAGCTCCGCTGCCGGAACCGTACATTCGCCGATATTCATCACAAATCCAGCCATCCATTGGCCGTGTGAATCGCGAAGCGCGCCACCCGCAGCAGCGCAACCAATGTTGGATCGAACAGACCCATCGGTGTTTATCTTAATCCAATCTGCCGCTGGAGCTTCCCACCGCACCTCCAACGATCTTTTAGGGCAAAGGGATAACCTGCTTACCGATAGTTTCGTGTGTGCCGCTGCAACCATCTTCGTATAAACCACAATGCTAACAGCGAGGTTCGGTGGATGAGGACTGCGTCTGAAAACAACATCATTTCTCCACTTCCATAGCTTCCACAAAGCAATTGCGAAGCAGGAGGCCCAAGGGACATTCCGCTCGATCAAATCTGGCCTTGACAGATTTTGAAGCAACCACAACTTGAACTCTGAATTATAAAAATACCCCACATCCTCTATAGACAATAAACTGCACCAAAGAGAAGAGATAGAAGGACAATCTCTGAATAGGTGTAATAGAGATTCCTCGCTGTTAGTACACAAAGGGCAGTTAGGGTTCGAGGCAAAATGACGCCGGAAACGTTCGGCGTTGGTCATCAACCTACCCTTCGCAACTAGCCACATAAAGCATCGCACACACTCAGGAACTTTGAGCTTCCAAATAACCTGAAACAGATTCCCCCAAGGCTCAGGTTCCAGATTCCGAGTGATCAGAGCACGATAAGCCGAAGACGAAGAAAACAATCCATCTGAGGACAGACTCCACGCCACCGAATCCTGAACATCATCAGACTCCACGCCACCGAATCCTGAACATCATCAGACTCATAGAGCAACACCGAAGCAATTTTAAGCAGTTTACTAGGGGGAAGGAAAGGAGAAATACGAGACCAGTCCCAACCCGATCTGTTAACTCAGTAATTGGAGACGGTTGCTTCCATAGCATCAACCGGTAAGGCCTACAGAAGGGAGTCCGATAGAGGTAGATCATCACACCAATTATCCAGCCAGAACCTTGCCCCTCTACCATTAGCAGTAACCCATTTCATTCCAAGCTTCAGAATATTGCATTTAGCCCAAACAATACCTTTCATAACGTGAGAGCCCTTATCGAGTCGCTGACAATCCATAAAAGAGCGAAGGTCACCCAATCTGTATTTAGAAGCTAGGAGATTAGCCCATGGCTCAGTAGGGGAATGCAGGAACCGCCAGGCAAGCTTACCGAGAGCCACAACATTAGCATCCGCACAAGGCCAAATACCCAGCCCCCCAGACTCAAGTGGCAAACAGAGTTCCCTCCAAGCCACGAGATGTATAGACTTACGTAGCTCGGATCCATTCCAGAGAAAAGATCGGCATAATCGATCCAAATCCTCACAAATCTTAACAGGAAGCTTTACGACACGCATAATATAAGTCGGGAAAGAACACAATACCGACTTAACCAGGGTGAGCCTACCGGCAAAGCTGAGAAGATGCCCTTTCCAGGAGGAGAGCCGAGCTTTGGTTCTCTCAATCAGGAACTGAAAATCTTCATTCTTCATCCTCGAATGAAGAATCGGAAAGCCAAGATACTTACCGAAATCAGTCACAATGGGGAATCCCATACAATTTTGAATATCCTCCTTGAGTAAGCCCGTCACATTGGGAGACACCATAATTTGAGATTTTTGAATATTAATTTTGAGTCCCGATGCCATGCAAAACTGATCAAGACAGTCACGTAAAACCTTAGCATTCTCAACGGACGCTTCTGCAAAGAGGACGATATCATCTGCAAAAAAAACGTGACAAATCGAGGGGCAACCACGCTTGATAGCCACAGGAACCCATGCGCCCGAATCCACCAGTCCTGTGATAGCATGACCAAGTCTCTCGAGTGAAAGGACGAAGAGATATGGGGAAAGCGGATCTCCCTGCCGAACACCTCTAGTAGGGGTGAAGCAATCCGATTCGGAATAATCCGATAACTCCCCATTCCAAAGAACGGCCATCGATTCAGACCTAATACAACCGGAAATCCATCTACACCACGACTCTGGCAAGCCAATCTGCCTACATGTATCCTCGACAAAAGCCCACGACAGTCTATCATAGGCTTTATCAAGATCAATCTTAACTGACATCCATCTCTTACCGGTTTTTTCCAAACCAATGAATGTATAGCTTCTTGAACAAGGATCACATTATCTTCTATCATTCTACCCGGAATGAAACTACTTTGAAACGGGCTAATAAGATCCCCCATCACCGGCTGTAAACGAGTAACCATTAGTTTAGAAATGAGTTTGTAACTTACATTACATAAACCAATAGGCCTAAATTTAGACATGTGATCCGGCTTGTTGAGTTTGGGAATAAGCGAGATAATTGTATCGTTAATACCCACATCCATCACTCCAGACTCAAAAAACTCGTTGATGAACCTTAGGACATTAGGAGCCACCGCAGTTCAAGACTTTTGATAGAATATAACACTAAACCCGTCCGAGCCTGGAGCTTTGAGGGGCCCCATAGAGAAAAGACATTGCTTGATTTCCTGTTCAGTAAAAGGCAAACACATTCTATTGAAATCAATGTGGGCACCAATGGGAAAATTCGCAACAAACGTACTGTGGAGACCATTCACACTCAACACATCAGACGGCGGAGCAAAGAGATTTTGAAAATATTCCAGCGCATTCTTACGAAGGAGAGTCTGATCCGAAATCCAAACACCCGCATCGTTCTTAATAGCATCCACTCGATTATATCTACACCGAATAATCGTACTCATATGAAAATAAGTAGTGTTACGATCACCTTCCAGTATAAACTTATCCCTTGACTTCTGTAGCCACAGAATTTCCTCCTGATCGAGGACCTCATCCAACTCAGACTGGATAGTAGCACGTAGCTCGATGAGGCCAGCATCAAGATTAGCCTCAATATCCTTCTGAATAACAGCCAGACGGTCAAAAATTGCATTCTTTCTGATCTCAATCCTCCCGAACGTCTCCTTATTCCACCTTTGTAACCTCATCCTGAGAGATGACAGAGCACTTCGTAACCCATTAGTACCATTCTCGACGCAAACAGATTCTACAACAGGTAAGAAACCGGGATGGAAACCCAGGCTGCTTCAAACCGGAAGGGGCGACGAGAGGGATCAATCCTCCTCGGCGGGTAGAACTGAAGTAGTAAAGGGTTATGATCCGAAGACAGGGAAAGCAGATGACGGACTGAGGCTTCAGCCCATGTTGTTCTCGCCAAGCCACACATAAAAACCCTATCAAGCCGCTTAGAGCATCTAGTAGCCGACGACAAACCTCTGTTCCACGTAAACCTTGGACCGCTAAATCCCATGTCGATAACATTTGCAGCATCAACCCACTGTTGGAAATAAGCAGAATCCGGAGAAAGAGAACTCGAGACACCACCCACCTCATTATGAGCCAGAACGCAATTAAAGTCTCCACCCACCACAATAGGACCAGAACAAGCCTGAATGGCAGCTAATAGTGAACTCCACCCCTCAGAACGTCGGGATGGGGTAGGAGGATTATACACCGCAAAGAAATTCAGAGTATGACTATCTATCAATATCTTTGCGTGCATGAAGTTAGGCGCCTTCTGTATAATAGTAGTATTAATATGTGCGGAGTTCCATAGCAACCAAATTTCGCCTTCAAAGCCAGTCGCTTCCACTCTTTCATGATCGGTAAATTTTGTTCAACGACAAACATCAGTAGCCTTGTCACCAAAGATCTTTGTTTCCAACAACACTAGCATGTCTATTTTATGACGGTTTAACATGTAACTAAGGGCCTTACGGAACCGTCTATTCCCCGCGCCCCGACAGTTCCAAATTAGTGTATTCATTTGGGAACATCAACACCAAGAAGATGGGTCGACTCGCAGGTAACTTTAGATATAGACTCATCTCCCATAATAACATCGGCACCATCTGGCGGTTGAGCGTCAGTCGCACAATCTGGGCTAACTGAGTCAACGTCCATCCCGGGTCGGTCATCAATGGAAAAATGTTGAGAAGAGGGGTCGGGAACGTGGAGCGAAGGAGAGGCGCCATTAGGGTTTAGTGAGGGTGCACTAGGCAACGTGATAATTGGTTGGGACGGAGTAGTAGGCATGTTATTGGGTTGTACTGAAGCTGCCACTGTTTGACAGACAGGTAATGTTTCTGGGCCCATTACTTTGGCCCGTTTTGGACTTTTCTGCTGATTACTAGGGTTAGAAACTGTTGAACCGTTGAGCGCTAAATTTGGCGTAACTTCCTGCTCATGATTACGGGCCACTGATGATGCAATAATGGGGACATAAACGTTCGTCATTACTTCGTTAACGTAACCGACTTTTCCAGATTCTGATGGCCGTTCAGATTGATTGAGGGAATCCAAAGCGGCAAAACTATTGCCGGTAGGTTGGCCGGCCTTAGAGTTCTTCGTTCCCGAGTGTTTCGAAGACCGACGGGGCTTCCTGACGACGGTCATCCAGGGTCCCAGAAAGTCCTCCTCCTTACCTGATGATGCTTCTGCCTTACCAGGGTCAATGTTCGTACCCACCACAACAGGAGTTACCGGATTATCTGGAGTATTTGCATCCTCTGACACAACATTAGTGACCGCAACAAGGGCCTACGAACACCGTTCAACACTGTGACCATATAATCCACATCGGTGACAGATAGAATTCAATCCTTCATACTCCACATGAACCTTATTATCACCAATGAGAATGGTACCAATCAGTGGCTTTTCCAAATCAATTTCGATGCAGACCCTAGCGAACTTCCCTCTGGTGGCATACAGAGTGTGGAGATCAACTTTCAGTGGTGTACCCAGCGCAGAAGCCAACCCGTACAATACCCCTTCATCATACAATTGCATTGGGAGTTCAGACAACCTTGCCCACGCAAAGATGGACCTAAGATCATCATGATATGGATCGAAGTGAGCTGACCAAGGCCAGACAGTAATGTAGTGACCAAAAATTTCCCACGGACCATCGGTGAGAGCCTTCAAAAAATCTTCTTCTTGGTTGAACCGAACAGCATAGTACCCATTAGGCAAATCCAATATAGTCATCAGTCCAATGGGCCGCCAGAGTTGATACAGTCTTCTCTCCAACAATCGAAAAGCGACATGCCTTCCCAAAACCTTTATAATCAGTGCAGTCTTCCATTTCTCTGACAATGATTCAATAACCTCAGGGTCTAATTCCGCAACAGCGAGTCCGCGAGTACCCTCCGGAAAAGAGATACACATCCGACGTGATTCGATAAGAGTATCGCAGCATAATGGAGCAGCCGAAGAACATTGACCACCTACAGCCGCAACGTAGGATTTAGTCTCCGGCGACTTATCCAGAGGATCAGGATGAGGGGCAGGAGCTGCATTAGTAACCGGCGGGGGTGAAGCGATGGAGGAACTCATTCTGAGCGTAGATCAAATTTTTTTTTTATTAATTAACTATGTTAATACAACGTTTAAGTTAGACATTAATTTAATTGCTTCTACTTGTTGAACGTCTAAATGCATGAAGAAAATTTTGATGATGTTTTGGTAAATAATTTGTAGTAAACTGATTATTTAACTATTTTGAGGTATTGTTGAGTGTGAAAATGTCACATATCGACAATATGATATTACATGAACCTAACATATAAATGAATAAATTAACATGGCAGGTCCGATTCGAGTCTCATTATCGCATGATTGGGTTATGATTATCAACAATACAATAATATGTGAACCTCCTCCTATTGTCAATTGGTTTCATGATGAAATCTCGGAAGTTTGTGTGTAGATTCACTTAACGTGCGTACCTATACGTCTTAGACCCGCCATATATAAATGAATAAATTAACCGATAGCTATAACTTGAGTTGGGAGACCTTTTTATTTACATGTAAACAAATATTGAATCATATCATCCATCGGTTATCACCCTACATAGACAAAGAGGCTGGAAGGTCCACCTTATTTAAGATAACCGGGTTATTACATATAACCACCTAATTACAGACAATTTGACTTAATCAACGGATGAGGTTGATCAATTTTAGCATTTGTCCCCAAGGAACAGCCACCAAGAAGCTTTGGTTTGTAAGACAAGTAATCAGCAGAGCTTACAGCAGGAACTTGTCGAGCCAATCAGCGGCTTCCTTAACCATAAATTTGGTCAATTGATGCCCTATTCCAGGCTCAAGCACCATCTGTTTCAGCACAACCAAATCATCAAATACCAGCCTACATTCATTTGTATATATCTAATATCATGCATGATCTTACCTTAAAATTATCAGGATATTCAGCCTCCTTATAAGCTTGCTCCGTTCGTAACCTTGGAATTTCCAGTCCAGCAGCTGGGCAACGAGGATCTTCACCACCTGTATATCATGCCAATAAAACTCTGAATAACCCAATGCTCTTTCTATACAGACATTCATTGTCAAATATATTTTCTCACACAGTGTTTTGCAAATGTAGCCGTGTCAAACGACATTCATTATTGACCATTATTGTTACAAAGAAATTAAGAGATTTAACTTACCATTCAAAACCAACAACGGTCGTGGTGCTATCAATGGGAAGGTGTAAGGGGAGTCGAACTCTGATGCAAGACCAGGTGCAATCCTATCCCAAACCTGTGAGGTATCGTATCAGAAGCATCAGAGCAAGACAAATCAATACAAATGATGGAATATTGTGAAATTAAATTAATACCATACCTTCTTCACGACTTCTTTATCAATTGAACTTTTTCCCAAATCAACACAAGCCTCTGAAAATCAAGTTAGAAGCATCAGGGCAAAGACAAATCATAACATCAAATTCTGACATATAGACAAATTTTTCATTAGTTAAATTGTACCTTCAAAGACAGGGTTTAAGGTGTTTACTCGAGCCTTCCATTTATCGTTTTCTACAGCCCATTGAAAACCCTGCATTAAGTTAGAAGCTTATTGTTATTTTAAATGACTCCTTCCAGCTTAGAAATCAAAGAGACTTTAATATATTGGAGTCCACAATATTCACCTGAATGCCAATTATTGGAACAACAGCTGCATAGCGAGTATCAACAGCAGCGGCAAACCAAGCATGCATTCCTAATGGGAAAACGGTCATTAGAGGGTATGCACTAAAGCAGCAGCCCCCAAAAATCAATTTAAGTATACTAATAGGTTGACTAACCTCCTAGTGATTCACCAGTGATTCCAATCCTCTTTGAGTCTATGTCTTCTCTTTGTGTAAGATAGTCTGCTAGCTTTATCAAGTCCCATGTCTGCAGGACACATTAGATTTCATACACTAAGGTAAAGAAAGTGCAGAAAGTATATTAGTAAATGCTTTAACTGATGCTATAAATTTCAAGTCACAAGGGCCTAGTTTCACATAAACTAAAAACCCCATACAAGCTTGGTGATGGGCAGGAAAACACACAATGAACATATCGAGTATCCAGTATCAAGTCTAGTTTATGTTAGCACAAGTATTCCGTCTAAATATTGCAGCATTTTCACAGTCCGCAACATTCAAGCCTTCAACTTTAGTGATAAAGAGAAAATATACAAGAAAGATAAAGAGGTACCACTCCAGGCTATATCATATATGAATAAATTCAGTTTTCCATCCTAACACCCTACACATCAAAGCCAAATAGTAAGATTACAAAAATGAGTACTCTACCGTATCATAGATGAATGGCATGGTATCACCTTTCTTCCAGGATGATACAAGCGCCTGCTCATCAATAATAAACCACACATGACCGATCCATAAGTTTCTTGCTATTAATCAACCATGTGTTAAGCAGACATTAATGAGAAACCGAGGAGACTTGTAACACACATCTTGATATGTTGTTTTGCTTTTTGCACGTTCACCGTGGTAACGAGAGTCGATGGCAATAGCAACGTATCCTCGTGATGCATACGCCTGTAGCAACCATGAGCAATGTAATAACTAGTTGGAACTAATGAAACACCCTTGAATATAAATTTATAATAGATTTTAAAAATAGTACCTCAAGCAAAGGCCGAACCCACTCTTTACATTTGTTTGAGCTGTGTAGAATTACAATAGCTGGTTTTTTCTGATGACTGGTCTCCTTCATGCTGAGAATTAGCACTGGTACACGCCCCTGTTCTGAACCCTAAAGATGAGAAAAAGCATGCTTTTCATTTTAATGCCTCAATTACTTTGGATGTGAGAAAAGATCAAAGGCAATTTGTAAATGAGAAGTGAACTCTCTTGCAGGTCATATGGTTCAAACAACTCTGGCTTTTGATCAGAGCTGCTTATAAATCTTACATGAATTCACTTTACACATTAAAATTTCCATGAAATCATATGAAATGACTAGCTCACTTGATAAAGAAATTCTCTTTACACACTGAAACCTGCAGAACCTAATCAAACTAGCACAGTTGCAGTCCAAACTCAGATGGGGATGTAATTATTATGCCAGTAGCTCGTAACATTTTAGGGTTTCCACGAGTCTCTACATAAAGAAACACAATTAGTAGGCTTTCCGAGGAATTAACATGGTTCAAATGAGTGAATGCACCCGAAAATGTAAATGAGGGCTTTGTTATAACACCAATAGCTCCTAGTATTTTACTCAGATGCAATTAGAGGATTGAATGAACCATAGATGGGGATGAAATTAGAGAACATAGGCTGAAATGAAGGTAACCTCTGTGTATAAATACAAGTTTTCCTCCACAAGCAAGTCCTTCCAATTTCCAATGCTTCCCTTTGGAGCTGATTCCATAGCCTTGAAAAAACAATTGAAATGGACTATAAGAAATTCAATAAAAAGATTCTGATCTTATTATGTCATATGATTACTTATGAAACAACCATAAACCTCAGGGTCATGAAACTGGGGATTGTCCTGATAGAATGGATCCTTCACAGGCTTTGCAAGTTCTACTCTCAAGGGTACTGGACAAAAAAATGCACAAAATCACCAAGTCTGACTGCCAAAATGTTCCAAACAACCATCCAGTATATTAACTTCAAGAAAAGATTC
This sequence comes from Fagopyrum homotropicum, assembly GCA_033239125.1. Taxonomy (NCBI): domain Eukaryota; kingdom Viridiplantae; phylum Streptophyta; class Magnoliopsida; order Caryophyllales; family Polygonaceae; genus Fagopyrum; species Fagopyrum homotropicum. The sequence continues at coordinate 145,348,885 of BSWB01000004.1, forward strand.
ATCCTCATCAGGTGCAAAACCATAGAACAAAGAAAGCATATTTCTTAAACGTATCTACATTTACAGATTACTTGAATGCATAGAAAAATAGATGCAGGAGAGGAGGGCAGGTTACACTTTTCTAACACTGTTATGCATTTAGGTGTAGTCTGGCATGTATCAATTATTGAGTTGGTATGACATCAAATCAGCACACCTAATTTCTGTTGAATATCGGTATCAAATGATACTAGCAATGGGTGACAGTATGATACCCATGCCTTGAAAGAACCATTACCTTATCTTATAGCTTTCTCAAATCTGGTCCAATTGCACTTAACACCCAGCATCAAAACCACATACCCATTCCGAATACACATAAAAAAATATTTCTTTTCCTGTCATTATTCCTCTCTTTCAAAATATATATTTTAAGTCTCTTAATGGTTACTTATTCATACAGAAGTTTCCCTTGTATTTTCTGATTCCTACTAAGAAAGCTAATACCAAATAAAATAATGAATAGTCAACTTTCGCCTGCAAAATGCAATTGGTTTGAGTCAACGAATGTTCAGTGATCCTAAACCCCAATGATTAAGAAGTCTGATCATATGGTACCAGATTTATCCCTGAATCTAATAACCTTAGCCATCACCAATCACAATCAAAACATTATGATAGTTGACGGAGTTTTCCCTTCCTCGTCCTCCATCACAATCCGTTAAGCAAGTTTCAAAAAAATCAACAAATTCTCCATCAAACAGTAAACAGAATGGGAATCGCAGGTCAAAGAATCTTACCTTGATCAGACCTTGGACTGCAAAGAACGCGTAAGAAATCGGCGCGAACCTTGGCGGGATCAGGCGATGGAGAGGCCGCGAATTTACCCATTGTCGTCGTGATTATAGAATTTAGAGAAGTAAAGGGCCAAGTATAACTCTTTGATTAAGAAAATAACTCAAACTTTAACTCTCTCAAAACTCATAATTTATGTCACACACATTTCTTATATACAGGGAACACATACTCATCCTAAACCTATTAGAAATATTTTATATATGGATAAGTCTTAAATATAGGTTGACAGCTTTTAAGTCGAGTTGTTTTGACTTAAGTCCTTCACGCCAATGAGACCCTTTCCTTGAACTTAATTTATCCAAGGCCTTCCTTAAAATGTCAGCTTTTTGCTTATTCCCGCGAAGTGATATATTGTGTGTGGGCTTCGACCATTGAGTTCTTAGTGAGAGCAATAGCCGATTGATTATCTATTTGGATGACAACCTTCTCACATGGTGACCCGTTGATCTCACTGAGCAAATCTTTGAGCCAAATCGCCTGTCTTGTCATCTCGATGCCTGCCATGAATTCGGCCTCACATGAGGACAATGCTACTGCGTCTTGAGTCTGTGAACACCAAGAGATCGGACTTCCGTCAAGATAGAACACATGACTAGTTGTGCTCTTACCATCATCCAGATCTACATTATGAGTGCTATCGCTGTAACAAACCAATTTTGTTGCCATTGAAATCGATCTTTTGAACGTTAGTCCAAGTGTGGCCGTGCCTCATAAATACCTTAAGCATTGGTTCATTGCTGCTCCATGAGACTCCTTAGGATTTTGCATGTAACAACTTAGCACGCCTACACAATAGGACAAATCAGGTCTCGTGTGGAGTATATAGTAGAGACACTCGACATTCATCCTATAAATCGTGGCATCAATGTCATTTCTTCCATCGATTTTGACAATTTCAAACCAACTTCCATTGGTGTATGAACCAGATTACAATCTTTCATCCCCGCCTCTTCCAAGATTTTCAAAGTATAATGTATTTGATTCAATGTTCTCCCTTCTTTGCATTGGCATACCTCAATTCCAAGGTAGTAGGTCAACTTTCCCATAATCACTCATCTCAAATTTGGACGCCATCTCTTTCTTGAAATATCCTATGACTTATGTATTTGTCCCCAAAACAAATAGATCATCAACATACACTGCAGCAAGAAGGATATCTTGGTTTACCTTTTTCCGATAGACCGATGGTTCTTTGGAGCACTTCTTGAAATGGATTTCCTTGAGAATTTGATTCAACTTATTGTTTCATGCTCTCGGGGCTTGTTTTAAGCCACAACGCGTTATTGAGCTTGTAAACTTTGTCTTCACACCCTTTCACTACAAATCTCTTTGGCTGCGTAACATAAACTATTTTCTTCAACTCGCTATGAAGAAATGTTGTTTTGACATCAATATGATGTATTTCCCATCCATAAAATGTTGCAAGATTGATGAGAAGACGGTCTCTATCCGCGCTACCGGGACAAATACTTCATTAAAATCGACCCCATGTCTTTGCACATATCCCTTTTGTGACGAGTCTGGCCTTGTATTTGTTTATGTTACCGTCGGAGTTTCTCTTGGTCTTCAGCACCCACTTTAAACCTATTGGCTTTTCTCCTTGTGGAAGGTCTACAAGATTCTAAGTATGTGATTGATTACAACTCATCTTCACATGCAAGTACCCAATTCTTTGATTCTTTTGCCTTATAAAAATCTCCAAGCTTGTTGTTCAAACACATCAACAGTCGTTCTCCTGCTTCTTCGGCGAGTAGCACATATTTCTCAAGATGGTTTGCTCTCGTCCTCTACCTTGTCGTTCTTCTTAGCACCGGTTGAGTTGGATACTCGTTATTATCATTATCATCCTCATCATCGTCATTGCACTCGTCATTACCACCATCGTGTTCTTCATCATCAACATTCTGTTCTTCATCCTCATTGTTATCATTGTTAGTTCCTAATCCTTCATCATCTCAGATGGTATCGACATTGTTCTCTGATAGCATGTATTATAGTCTATATTTTGGGACTTGTTTAGACGTTTTATCTTCAATAATCTGCATGTTTGAATGTATATTATGTGATTATATTGTTGTTTCATCTACCTTTACGAGAATCGAGGTCTACACCAAGTTTCGTTGTAATCGTAGGTAAAATGGCACAATTTGGATCGAAATGGAGCTAAGGAGCAAAGGAGTCATTGGAGCTACATTCAGGAGCTTAAAAGAGAACCCAGAAAGCAAAGAATTAACAAAGAAGATTTACTTTGGACCAAATTTGAGAGATTTCACCTTCAGCTAAGATTCACCTCGGCCAGCTACAGTGTCACCTCGGCCGAGGTGATCTTGAGGAGCGCCCCGACCGAGGCGAATACCCTGACGCGACGAGATATATTTTATTTGGCTGAGATCTTTTATTTTTGGAAGGAGAGATCTTATATTTTTGGGCTGGATTTCTGGAAGGAAGATCATATATTTAAGAGATCTATTTTAGAGATATGGATATATTTTATTAGGAAATTATCTTTTAAGATATTATTATCTTTGGAAGATAATTCTCATATATAAAGGGTTGGATTTTCCACAATTCATCCATCTTTTGATCAACAATATTCTCCTAGCTGTAGTTAGGAAGGATTTTTGGAAGTTTGAAGGAAGATTGAAGGAAGGAAGTTCATAGCTTGTTATAGCTTTTGAGGGAATTTGTAAGATTTTCTTAGATTCCCTTTTGTTTGATTGTCTTGTTGGATTTGTGATCCAGGGAACGCTGATTTGTTTGATATTTGATTCAGTTATTGAAGCCTTGTTCTTAAGGTTTTTGTGTTCAAATATTCATTCTCTTCCCATATATTTGATTATTGCTTTCATGATGATGAGTGGCTAATTTCTTTGTGCGATTCTAGGGTGATTGACTGAAAGTTGTGGAAAAAACAATGATAGAATAATCTTAAATCCAGTAGGACCCTGAAAGCTCGAGTCTTTATCCTTAACTCTAGAACATCTCGTTCAGTCGATGAACATCTCGGCCGCGGTGGAACTTGACTGACCGAGGTGACTTCTCTGATCCGTAACTGAAAGTTAAGTGTTAGAGTTTGCCAAATCCTATTCTTATTACACCTTTCTTGGTTCAATGCAAGCCTAGGATGAGACTTACCCGGTGATTCCTTAGTTTGTTTACCCAAGATCATAAGTGTAGGTAATAAAGGTTCATCCTTTATTGGGGTTTGACTGTGCCTTCATCCCATCTTTGTGAGTTAGCCTGAGACTTACCCGGTAAAGGTTGATTCTATTCCCTTAGTTGGTGTGTTGGTTTGAGATTATAATTCCTTTCCTTAGTACCTTGAGACTTACCCGGTAATAGCAGCTTTTGGTTTGGGATTAGTGAGTAGTGAGACTTACTCGGTAATCTATTCCACTTTAGAAACACCTTCCCTTTGTAAAATCTCAGCTTTGTCCGCTTATCTTGAGATCTTGAGTTGGAACCATAACTAGATTCTTTAATCTCTAGAATTTGCATATTTCCTTTAATTGACTGTATTATCATCTCTTTGATTGCTTTAATCGCTTTTGTGGTTAATAGTTGCATTGACTACCTATACTTGCTTTGTTTCACCTAAGTCCCTGAGATCGACACCCCGGAATTCTTGCTTTTACTATAATTGATCCGTACATTGCGGGTTCGCATCCTTGTTTAAGCATATTTCTTGGGATATAAATTTAAAGCTTGCATACACCGTTTGGAGCGAACATTCTCTATTTCTTGAACTCCATGATTTCCAAAAATTTCAAAGCTAATCTTCAAGCTTTTGGCTTTATTCTGCTTTGAGTTGTTTTGATTCCAGTTCCACCCTTTTGTTTCATCAAAACAACGTCTCGACTCACCACTATCTTCCGAGTTTGTTGATCAAATAAACGATATGCCTTCGATCCTGGTTTTGTTCCTAGATGAACTAACACACGTGATGTATCATTCAACTTCTTTAGATGTGTTGCCTCTATTTTTGCGTACCCGATGCACCCAAAAACTCAGAGATGGTTGATATTGGGTTTCTTAGCGCATAAGACTTCATATGGGGTTCTATCATTGATTGCTCTTTTAGCTATCCGATTCAAGAGATATGTAGAATGCCTTATTGCTTCTCCCCATTGAGAATTCAGAACATGCATGTGTTTTAGGATGTTTTGAGTCATCTCCATTAGAGTCCTATTATGTCTCTCAACAACTCCGTTTTGTTGAGGAGTATATGGAGCTATGAAGTGTCGTCTTATGCCTGAATTATCGCATAAGAAGTTGAATTCTTGTGTCACAAATTCTCCTCCTCTATCTGTTCTGAAGACTTGTATGTTTGCTCCTGATTCTTGCTCCATCAAACTTTTGAATCTCTTGAACTTGTTAAACGCATCACCCTTCTCCTTCAAAAGTATTGTCCACATGTATCTAGAGTGATCATCAATAAGAACGAAGACATACTTGTTCCGGCCATCATATTTGGCGTTATGGGGCCACAAAGATCGTTATGTATTAACTCAAGTACCTTATCTGTTCGATACATAGTAGCTTGTGGAAACATTTTTCTTGGTTGCTTTCCAAGCAAGCACGAACCGTAGACTTCCTTCTTGAAGTTAACACGTGTAGCTAAAAAGTTTTCTTTGCATCATGGTTTTCATTGTTTCAAGATTATTGTGACCTAACCTTGCATGTCATTTGCTTGAGTCGCTTGTTGTTGTTGTTGAGTGAATACACATCATATTCTTTATCCTCATACGAACCTTGTAAAGTCGATTTCTTGATCTAGTTGCTTTGACGAGCAATTTTCCATCACGGTCATGCATTGTTAGGATTTCTCCCTTCATTCTCACGTCACATCTAGATTCCATAGTTTGCCTAAAACTGATGATGTTACTCTTTTAAATCGGGAATGAAATATACATAAGACATTGTTCTTAGTTCACCGTTCCATTTGATGAATTCAACCATACCCTTCCCTTGGATATCTATGCGAGAACCATCACCAAGTTTCACCTTCCCGGTAATGGATTCATCTAAGAAAGAGAAGTATCATCGATCTCTAGTCAAGTGGTTGTTGGCTCCATTATCAAGGTACCAAACATTATCTTCTCCGCTATTCGTTTTGTATTTTCATGGCACAACCTTTTCCTCGTTTAAGTACACCACCTCGTGCATCATGAACTCATCTGTGTCTTTTGTATCTTTGTTGTCATTCTCTTGTGCTTCTTGCAATTTGAGTAATAGATCTGGACACTTTGAGGCATAGTGGCCAAATTTTTCAAATCGGAAACACTCTACTTTCGACAAGTCTCTTGCTCTATTAGACCTTCCGCGACCTCTTCCCCTGTTATAGAAGCGTTCTCCATGACATCTGTATCTATATCCTCCATTGGAATCTCGGTTTGGTTGTGTTGATTGAGATTCCATATTTGCATACATTAGTTTGCTTTGATCTTCTTGTGCCTCTTCTTCCTCGGAAATATGCTCTTCATAAGTCTTTAGAACGTCCTATGATGTCTTCAAAACTTGTATTCTTAAGATCTAGCACTTGTTCAAGCGACTACGATGTATATGTATTTCTTACGAGGGAGACTCTTATGAAACCTTTTAACAAGATTAGACTCTTCGATCTCTTCTCCTAAGGCAGCCGAATTTGATGAGATTTCTGATAATTTTTCAACAAAATCATCGATTGTCTCGGTATCTTTCATCTTAAGACAATTGAATTTTGTCAACAATGTTTGCAACCGAGCTTCTTTGACTCTCTTTGCTCCCACATATCTTGCTTTTATGGTTTCCCAAACTTTCTTTGTCGTGTATGATTCACCAACTTGTAAGGTAAGCGCCTCAGGGTTCGATTAAAACAACAAGGTTGTGGTCCTGTCGTTCTTCTCACTATCGTTTGTTGGTGTTTCAATGCCTCCCCACACCTTGTGTACCTTGAGTAGAGTTTTCATTCTTATAGCCCATACCGTGTATTTGGTTGTGGTCCTGTCGTTCTTCTCACTATCGTTTGTTGGTGTTTCAATGCCTCCCCACACCTTGTGTACCTTGAGTAGAGTTTTCATTCTTATAGCCCATACCGTGTATTTGGTTGAAGTTAGCATAGGGCACTTGATTGAGGAAAGTCCTTCTTTCTTCGATGTCTCCGTAATGTCACCCATGTTTTGCGATGTCTCTCGCAAAATTTATTCTCTCACGAACTTGCCTCGCTTTGATACCAATTATAGAATTTAGAGAACTCCAAGTTTAAAAGAATAACTCTCTTTATTGCTTAAGAAAATAACTCAAAGCTCTCTCAAAACTCATAACTTATGTCACACCTTGACATCTCCTATATAGGAAAAACACATACTTATTCTAATCTTATTAGAAATAACTTATATTTAGACAAATCATATATATGCGTTGACCTTATCTTTTGCTAACCATAACTCGGTTAGGATTAGGATAACTTTTAACTCAAGCTATCTCCAAGCTTAAGTCAAAAGTGATCGCCAACTCGATCACATCGGCTCCCCGCCGGAGGCATTTAAAATTGGTATTTACTTAGTAGGTTCAGTCGGCACGTGTCTTGTGTGTAGTAGAGATTGTGGCACGTGCAAGAGCATGACAGTTATCATTATTGACGAGGATAGTGTGAAGAGGAAGGATGCCGCCGAGAAGCAAGGAAAGCGCCCCGGAGCTGCAACCCATGTGGATTTTTGTGGCTTTATCATGTCTTCATAGTGTTTATGATGGGTTAAATTTGTATGTTTCTGATTAATGGTGTTAACTCCACCTTGATAAATAAGACATTACTTATGGTTGATGAAAGCCAAAACCTTGGTTTCCAGGTTTTTGTAAGACCTTACAAGTTTTGGTAAGGATATTACAGTGTTTGGTAAGACCTTACCATATTACAGAAAACCTTGGTTTCCAGGTTTCAGTAAGGCCTTACATGATCTAGTAAGACCTTACCAAAACTGGACAAAAACTACACTTGAGTAACGTATATCCAAACGGCTTTATTTCCTTCTTATTGAGTTCTTTAAGGGATTTGATTTTAACAAATCTATGATTTGATTTTAACAAATCTATGATTTGTTTTAGTTAAATCTTCTTGAGATAAAATTGGAAGATTTCCTAAACCTCAACAAACCGTGCTTGACTGCTTGACTTCACATCTCAACAAACAAAATCTCAACAAATAAGATTGGATCAAATCTCAACAAACCAAAGATCTCCGAAGATCACGTAGGCAAGATCTTTCTCAACGATCAAGAATGCTGATACGCTTGCCTATTTAAAGAGACAAGGAAGAAGAGACAGGACACACGTTCATTACCTACTTCGGAAACATAAGTGACAAATCAACTTATCTCACAAAGTGTTGTTCTCACATTCGAAGCTTCATCATTCTACTTCCCTGAGAGTGTGAGATCTTATTCGAGCTTATAGTACAATTCAACTAGGATCATACAAACAGTTATTACTTCTAGGCACGTTGGATACTATTGTTGTATCTAGAGTACTTTAGTTTTCCTTTTTGAGTGTGTGAGTTGCTAGATAGGAAGTGTAAGACTTTTGAGTTTAGAAGAGGGAAGGTCTTGTGAAAGTTGTATATGAAACTCATCAAGAAGAAGGAAAATAAAGTTACTTGGAATCCTAGGGTTGAATCAATCCTAGGCGGGGACTAGGTCGTATTGGTGACCGAACCTCGTTAACATATCGCGTGTCATTTACTGCTCTTAACATTCCTGGTTTGTCTAAACCTTTACACTTAATACCAATCTTAGAGAAACGTGTAAGGTCTTATAATTACGAATAAGACTTTATCTCGTTTGATAAGGTCTTATCTCTTTCAATAAGGTCTTACCTATCCTAAGATTGCGAAAAGTTTCCATACTCTATTCATCCCCCCCCCCCTTCTAGAGTATTGACTAAACTATTTATCTGCCTATTCCGCATTTCAATTGGTATCAAAGCCTAACTCACGTCTTCTTAGATATTATTATCTGTGAGGCTAACTAATGGCAGGTGAAGGTCAAGGCGGATTTGGTCAAGGAAGATCAATTTCTCGACCACCTCTTTTTGTAGGAAACAATTTTATGCACTGGAAATCCTTGATGCAGATGTTTATCATCGATCAAGATTTGGAGCTTTGGCATATTATCAAGAACGGACCTCTCACTCCTACCAAGGATGGTCCCGACAATACAACAGTAAACAAGACAGAAGCTGAATTCAATCAAAAAGATCTAGAGAGCGTGGTGAAAGACTACAAGGCCATTAATCTATTATATTGTGGTTTAAGTACTGATGAATTTAATCGTATATCTTCATGCAGATCCGCTAAAGAAATATGGGATAAATTAGTGGTTACCTATGAAGGAACCAGCCAGGTCAAACAAAACCAAAATAAGTATCTTTCTTAGGCAATATGAATTGTTTAAAATGATCCCAGATGAATCAGTCAAAGTAATGTTCACCCGTTTTACGGAGATCATTAATAATCTTGACTCACTGGGAAAGACTTTCAACAACGAAGAAAAAGTCAGAAAGATACTTAGATGCTTGCCTAAAGCAAAATGGGGTCCCAAGGTAACTGCTATAGAAGAAGCATAAAACCTCAATACACTTGCTCTTGATGATTTGTTGGGCAAATTAATCACCCATGAATTGATCCTCAATGAGGACGATGGGGATTTGCCAACAAACATTAAGAATCTGGCACTCAAGGTAAAGAAAGAGGAACCACTGGAAGATTCTGAAAGTGATGATGAAGATCCCTTCGCTCTTATCACAAGAGGACTAGCTAGAATATTAAAAATGAAAAAGCAATTTTCAAACAAAGAAATTGCTGGATCATCTAAATACAGAGGTAAGTCTTCTAACCCCTTGAAGAAAAATCGTGTTCTAAATTGCTATGAATGTGGTGAAACAGGTCATCTTGTTAAAGAATGTCCTCAAAAGAAGAAGAACAAATTCAAGAAAAAGGAATTTGGCAAGAAAGCCATGGTAGTAGCTTGGAGCGATTCAGATTCCTCAAGTGATTCAGATTCTGAAGATGATCATGCAAATTTGTGCCTTATGGCAAAAACTGACAAAAGTCAAGACCAATATCTGGATGGAATGGTAAGAGATCTTATATCCAGTCCTACTGTTGTGTTATCAGAAGTTCTGAAAAACATGATCTCCAATGAAGAAATTTATAGCAAGGAAATTAACATTTTAAAAGAGAAGCTAAATGATCAGGAAACTTGCATAAAAATACTTTCACTGAAAGTTCAAGATCTTGACAGCCTACAATCAGATCTTGACACTGAGGTTAAGGCCTTACGATCGGAGAATTCCGAACTAAAGGCAAACCTCTCATCTCTTAAGACATGTAATACTGACTTAGAGATTGAAAAAGTGAAACTTTCTGAAAAATGTCAAGAACAACAAATAGCTCTTGTGCAATTTACTAAATCTAAAGCTACTCTTGACAAAATGCTTGGAGAACAACAATTATCCTTAAACTGAAGTGGCATAGGATAACAGGAACTTTCCTGCAAAACCTACTACCACTTTTGTCAAGGCAAAAGGAAATTGGAGATCTCCTACATGTTTCTTTTGCTGTAAAAAGGGTCATGTAAAGGAAACTTGTCCTTATAGGAGAACCGATCCATACATTATAAGAAATACCTTTCCTGTACGTTTGAATGAACGGGTAAAACACATATGGGTTCCTAAAGGGACTAGGCTACCTAACATGGTCTACCCCCATAATGAATCCAACTCTGTCTATTGGTCAGGCCGGAAAGGATGATTTTCTGTTTTGCAGGATATCACCAAGACTCAAAAATGGATAATGGACAGTGGTTGTTCAAGACATATGAGTGGAAAATAATCTCTTTTCAACACTCTAAAGAAGCAAACCACTGGCACAATAACTCTTGGTGACAAAGGAAAATGTGACATTCTTGGTATCGGTAACATAGGTCTTGATTCAAATAATAATATTAAAGATGTTTATTTGGTGGATGGCTTAAAATATAACCTTCTCAGTGTTTCTCAGCTTTGTGACAAAGGAAATTGTGTTAGCTTTGACAAGAGGAAGTGTGAAGTTCGAGATGAGATGACAGGAAATTTAGTGCTAACAACTCACAGGGATAATAATATATATGCTGTTAATACTAACCAAATTGCAGAACAAATTTAAAATGTCTCAAGGTCTTATTAGATGACTCAAGACTATGGCACAGACGACTTGGTCACATCAGCATGCACTCTCTTAAAAAACTCCAATTTAAGGATCTTGTAAGAGGTCTTCCTGACCTAAAATTCAAAATAGATGATTTATGCAATGCTTGCTCAAGAGGTAAACATACTCGTAGTTCTTTCAAAAAGAAGAAAGTGGTAAGTACTACTAGACCTCTTGAACTTCTCCACATGGATCTTTGTGGACCTATGCGTGTCAAATCTCCTAAAGGCAAGGAATACATTTTTTTTTGTTGATGATTATTCTCGATTTACTTGGGTTTTCTTTCTAAAAATGAAATCTGAAGCACTTTTATACTTCTCAAAACTTTGTAAAGAGTTACAAACTTTGAAAAACCTACCAATCGTTTCTATTAGAAGTGATCATGGTAGAGAATTTGATCAATCAGACTTTGATGCATTTTGTGAGAAATATGGAATTTCTCATAATTTCTCTGCTCCTAGAACACCTCAACAAAACGGGGTTGTAGAACGCAAGAACCGCACCCTAGAGGAAATGTTTAGGACTATGCTATTAGAGAACAATCTGCCTAAGTCATACTGGGCAGAAGCTGTTAATACAGCGAATTATATTCTCAATAGATGTTTGATTCGATCAATGTTAAAGAAAACTCCTTATGAGCTTTTTAAAGGAAGAAAACCAAGCATATCTTACTTTAAACCATTTGGATGCACGTGTTATGTACATAATAATGGAAAGGATAATCTTGGAAAATTTGATGCACGTAGCGACGAAGGTATATTTTTCGGATACTCGACTCAAAGCAAGGCTTATCGAGTATACAATAAACGTACCAAAGTAGTCGAAGAAAGTATTCATGTTTTGTTTGATGAAAATGATAATGGTACCTTGAGTGAGGGTTTTGCAGATCTCAACCTAAATAAACATGAGGAAGAGGAAGAAGAAGTTGATAAGAACGTCAGAAACATGCAGGAGCCATTTCAAGACATTACAGACGTATCTCAAGACCTTGAAATACCTTCTCAAGGTCTTACAAATGAAACCATTCCTGAAGATACATCACCTCCTGAGCAACAAGAGCCGTCTTCTCCACTTCCTATTAGTTCCGAACATGATACTTATAATCATAGAAATGTCCGGAGGAAATTCAAACATGCATCATCCACTCAACTCAGGATATCATTTCTGATCCCTCATCTGGAATACAAACTCGTTCTAAATTAAAAGACCTATGTGCCTTTCATGCTTTTGTATCTCTTGTAGAACCTAAGAAGTATATTGAAGCTCTTCAAGAACCTGACTGGATTATCGCTATGCAAGATGAGCTAAACGAGTTCGAGCGAAACAAAGTATGGACACTTACAGCAAGACCCAAAGGTAAATCAGTTATCGGGACAAGATGGGTCTTTCGAAACAAACTGGATGAAAGTGGTAATGTCATTCGGAATAAAGCTCGTCTTGTCGCTCAAGGTCATAATCAGGAAGAAGGTATTGACTACGAGGAAAATTTTGCTCCCGTAGCCAGACTTGAAGCTATTCGTATACTTCTTGCTTTTGCATCTTACATGAGTATAAACTTTTTCAAATGGACGTAAAATGCGCCTTTTTGAATGGTTATTTAGATGAAGAAGTTTATGTTGCTCAACCTCCTGGTTTTGAAAGTAATGAATTTCCAGATCATGTTTTTAAGCTTGACAAAGCTCTTTACGGCTTAAAGCAAGCCCCAAGAGCTTGGTACGAGCGACTTTCAAAATATCTTCTAGAAAATAACTTCAAGAGAGGGTTGATTGACAAAACTTTATTCATTAAAACTCATGGAAAGAATATTCTTGTTGTTCAAATTTATGTGGATGATATCTTGTTTGGAGCAACTAATGAATCTCTTTGCAAGGAATTTCCTGACATCATGTGCAAGGAATTTGAGATGAGTATGATGGGAGAATTAAACTTCTTTCTTGGACTACAAGTACATCAAAGTAAAAAGGGTATCTTCCTTAATCAAGGAAAGTACAGAAGGGACATTCTGAAGAAGTTTAAGATGAATGAATAAAAAATAGCCAAAACACCAATGAGTTCTACTCTCTCTGGATCAAGACCTTACCGGCAAACAAGTAAATCAAAAAGAATTTCGAGGTATGATCGGATCCTTACTATATCTTACTGCTAGTAGACCTGACATTATGTTTAGTGTTTGCATGTGTGCTAGATTTCAAGCTAACCCAAAGGAATCACATCTCATTGCGGTAAAAAGGATATTAAGATATTTTAATGGTACAAAAGATATAGGTCTATGGTATCCCACACAAAGTAGTTTCGGTCTTATCGGATATTCCGATGCTGATTTTGCAAGATATAAAGTGGATAGAAAAAGCACTTCAGGGCGTTGTCAATTTTTTGGTACATCTTTAATAAGTTGGCATTCCAAGAAGCAAAATTCAGTGGCTCTCTCAACAGCCGAAGCTGAATATATTGCTGCTGGAGCTTGTTGTTCGCAAATCTTATGGATTGCGCAACAACTCTAAGATCTTGGATTCAACATTAAGGATATACCAATAAAATGTGACAATACTAGTGCTATTTCTATTTCCAAAAATCTTGTACATCATTCAAGAATGAAACATATAGATGTGAGACACCATTTTATACGTGATCATGTAGAAAAAGGTGATGTGTCTTTGACATTCATTTCTATTGATCTACAACTAGCCGATATCTTTACAAAACATTTACCCGAAGAGAGATTCAACTTCATAAGGTTAGAACTTGATATGCTTAACAGGGAGGCACAAATGTAGGGGGAGCAATTATTGTCTTACAATATTGATCTTATTCCCTACATTAAGACCTTAAAATACATTTCAAGGCCTTACTAAATAATAGTGTGTTCTTGATTTTATTTTTGATAAGATTAATTTGGATCAAATCTTTTAGTTATTATCTTTTAGATAACTAACTAATAGATTTTTATTTATGAAAATCTTTATGTTTTAATCTTTTTAAAATTTCTTAAAATTTTACAAAGATTTTTTTAAAAGATTCTCTCTCTCTCTCTCATTCCAAATCTTCAAAGATCTCGTTTCATGATCTCTTTCTGCGCTTCATAAATTCTCCGACTTCCTCTTCGTCACTCCTCTCCAAACCCTAATCTGCGATGGCTCCCAAACGCTCTTCAACTCAGTCCACTGCTCCAGCATCCAAGAAGCAGCGATCATCCGCTAGAAAGGGCAAAGCTGTTCTAACAGAGTACAATCCAGATTCTGATTCTTCGATGTCTACACCCTCTCCTTCTCGGAAAATTTCTCAAGCCGTTTATCCCCCAATTGCAAAGGATAAACCTCAACATCGTCTTCGATCACCACCTTCAGGGTTTGAGGTTAGTAGTGAAGCACCATTTTCTTGGTTTTTAAACTATACCAAAGCTGGGATGTGGAAAGATGGTTTTGCTAATCGTCCTCTGAGCTTCTGTGAAACTGTTGATGAGAATTTTCTTGAGTCTATGGATTTACCGTGCATTAAACTGTTGAAATATTCAAACATCTGGAGTTTGTTCAATCTGGAAAATTTTGCATTTCCACGACTTACCCGACTCTTCTTTGTCAACCTCACTGCTCACCGAGAAAAAGGGATTATGACCTTACATTCCCAGATAAAAGGGCGAAAAATTACCCTTTCTGCTTCTTTCTTGGCAATCATCTTAGGGATTCCTGAGGAAATTGACACCAAATCTCATCCTTCGAAAAGTGTGTGTCTTGCCCATGCTCAGAAAACATTTTTAGAGAAACAAATCCCTTCAGTGGCTACTTCTTCAAAGCCAAAGCAAAAACAAACCCATAATGTCTTAACTTTAGAAGCCAAAATTGTTTTTACTTTGCTTGCTAGGTGTATCTTACCACGAAAGCATTCCAGAGAGTTGATCACTGACAATCTTTTGGAAATTCTGGATTTGATTCTTACTGGGTATGCTATTGATGTTCCTAACCTCATTTTATCCTACATGTTGCACATTGTAAATACCCCTTTGACAGCCCCTCTTCCTTATGCCAATTTATTTCCAAAGATCTTCGAGTTCTTTGAAATTGATACTACAGATGAGGATAAGATTTATCATAAAGGACAAATTGATGAGGATTGTTGGGGAAGGTTTGGGGTTGAGAAAACTTTATCTGGGGAATGGATTCTGAAGAAACATCAACCAACTGCTCAGCCTTCTTCCGAACAGAGAATTCAGGATTTGGAGGCAGAAGTGGATGCTTTGAGGAAAGATCTGAATACTGCTCGTGCTGATATTGTGGATAGACAATATGACACACATGAGAAGCTTTTAATGGTCAATGAGAAGCTTAATCAGTTACTATTTTTGACTTCTCTATCTCACAGGGCAACTACCTCAATCATGCCTTTGGATGAGGATGCTGTGGAACACATTCAAGAAGTGTGTCAGAATGTTGTGATTAACTGTGAACGCAAGGTGTTAAAACGTTGCATTCTTCGACCCATAGTACTTGAGCCATCAATCTTGACAGTGGAGGAATATGGATTGGTCAAGAAATACCGAAATGAACAGGAAAAACATTTAGCAAAATTGATGGCATGGACCAAAACTGGTGATGCACAGGATAGATGGAGGGAAAAGGTGCATAATCGTTTTCGCAGACCAAGAGATGGTCCTTCTTCTGCTTATGGGCAATGGTTTGATGAAGTTGTTGAAGTCTCTGATGATGAAGATTGATCTTTTCAAAATTCTGAAATTTTCTTGCTGAAAGACAAAAAGGGGGAGAATATTTCTGTCTTTTGAATATTTTGAAAAACCTTGGTTGTTTTAGTTTAGTTGTTTTTGCTTTTTGAAAAACTTGCTTGATTTGATCTTTTTCAAAATTTGATTCTACATGTGCTTATGTTGTTTGTTATATTGTTTGTTATATTGTTTGTTCAACTACAGGAAAATAGATCATAAGTTTTGTCTTTCATCAAGGGGGAGATTGTTAACTCCACCTTGATAAATAAGACATTATTTATGGTTGATGAAAGCCAAAACCTTGGTTTCTAGGTTTTTGTAAGACCTTACAAGTTTTGGTAAGGACATTACAATGTCTGGTAAGGCCTTACCATATTACAGAAAACCTTGGTTTCCAGGTTTCAGTAAGGCCTTACATGATCTGGTAAGACCTTACCAAAACTGGACAAAAACTACACTTGAGTAACGTATATCCAAACGGCTTTATTTCCTTCTTGTTGAGTTCTTTAAGGGATTTGATTTTAACAAATCTATGATTTGTTTTAGTTAAATCTTCTTGAGATAAAATTGGAAGATTTCCTAAACCTCAACAAACCGTGCTTGACTGCTTGACTTCACATCTCAACAAACAAAATCTCAACAAATAAGATTGGATCAAATCTCAACAAACCAAAGATCTCCGAAGATCACATAGGCAAGATCTTTCTCAACGATCAAGAATGTTGATACGCTTGCCTATTTAAAGAGACAAGGAAGAAGAGACAGGACACACGTTCATTACCTACTTCGGAAACACAAGTGACAAATCAACTTATCTCACAAAGTGTTGTTCTCACATTCGAAGCTTCATCATTCTACTTCCCTGAGAGTGTGAGATCTTATTCGAGCTTATAGTACAATTCAACTAGGATCATACAAACAATTATTACTTCTAGGCACGTTGGATATTGTTGTTGTATCTGGAGTACTTTAGTTTTCCTTTTTGAGTGTGTGAGTTGTTAGATAAGAAGTGTAAGACTTCTGAGTTTAGAAGAGGGAAGGTCTTCTGAAAGTTGTATCTGGAACTCATCAAGAAGAAGGAAAATAAAGCTACTTGGAATCCTAGGGTTGAATCAATCCTAGGCGGGGACTCGGTCGTGTTGGTGACCGAACCTCGTTAACATATCGCATGTCCTTTACTGCTCTTAACATTCCTGGTTTGTCTAAACCTTTACACTTAATACCAATCTTAGAGAAACGTGTAAGGTCTTATAATTACGAATAAGACTTCATCTCGTTTGATAAGGTCTTATCTCTTTCAATAAGGTCTTACCTATCCTAAGATTGCGAAAAGTTTTCATACTCTATTCATCCCCCTTTTAGAGTATTGGCTAAACTATTTATCTGCCTATTCCGCATTTCAAATGGGTTGGCATATACTAGTGGATTCATTTATTATATTAAGCTCAAATCTAGCTTAGTGGAGACCCAATCACTTTACCTAATTTGTTGAGCGGCAATATGGAAGAATCTATTTTGTAGGGTTGAACTCAAAATTTTATGCATCCATTCCATTAATATGCTAAAACATGTTTACGCCACGCAACCAATGATGTCACGTTAGCATTTTGTTAAGTCATTTACAAAGAATATATATATATATATATATATATATATATATATATATATATATAATCTATTTTGTAGGGTTGAACTCAAAATTTTATGTATCCATTCCATTAATATGCTAAAACATGTTTACGCCACGCAACCAATGATGTCACGTTAGCATTTTGTTAAGTCATTTACAAAGAATATATATATATACATACATACATATATATATATATATATATATATATATATATATATATATATATGTACATATATATATATATGTATATGTACATATATATATGTATATGTACATATATATATATGTATATGTACATATATATATGTATATGTACATATATATATGTATATGTACATATATATATGTATATGTACATATATATATGTATATGTACATATATATGTATATGTATACATATGTATATATATACATACATATATATATGTATGTATATATATACATACATATACACATATATATATATGTATATATATATATACATACATATATATATACATATGTATGTATATACATCCATATATATGTATATATATATATATATATATATATATATATATATATACATATATATATATATACACACACGGAATCGAAAGTTTACGTGTAGGTTCAGTTAACATGCATACATGTACGCCTTAGACCCGCCATATATAAATGAGTAGATTAACAGATATCTATGACTTGAGTTGGGAGACCTTTTTATTTACATGTGAACAAATATTTAATCATATCATACATCGGTTATCACCCTACAGAGACAGTGGCTGGAAGGTCCGCCTTATTTAAGATAACCGGGTCATTACATATAACCACCTAATTACAGACAATTTGAGTTAATCAACGGATGAGGTTGCCATCCTTCATCACATCAATTTTAGCATTTGCCCCCAAGGAACAGCCACCAAGAAGCTTTGGTTTGTAAGACAAGTAATCAGCAGAGCTTACAGCAGGAACTTGTCGAGCCAATCAGCGGCTTCCTTAACCATAAATTTGGTCAATTGATGCCCTATTCCAGGCTCAAGCACCATCTGTTTCAGCACAACCAAATCATCAAATACCAGCCTACATTCATTTGTATATATCTAATATCATGCATGATCTTACCTTAAAATTATCAGGATATTCAGCCTCCTTATAAGCTTGCTCCGTTCGTAACCTTGGAATTTCCAGTCCAGCAGCTGGGCAACGAGGATCTTCACCACCTGTATATCATGCCAATAAAACTCTGAATAACCCAATGCTCTTTCTATACAGACATTCATTGTCAAATATATTTTCTCACACAGTGTTTTGCAAATGTAGCCGTGTCAAACGACATTCATTATTGACCATTATTGTTACAAAGAAATTAAGAGATTTAACTTACCATTCAAAACCAACAACGGTCGTGGTGCTATCAATGGGAAGGTGTAAGGGGAGTCGAACTCTGATGCAAGACCAGGTGCAATCCTATCCCAAACCTGTGAGGTATCGTATCAGAAGCATCAGAGCAAGACAAATCAATACAAATGATGGAATATTGTGAAATTAAATTAATACCATACCTTCTTCACGACTTCTTTATCAATTGAACTTTTTCCCAAATCAACACGAGCCTCTGAAAATCAAGTTAGAAGCATCAGGGCAAGACAAATCATAACATCAAATTCTGACATATAGACAAATTTTTCATTAGTTAAATTGTACCTTCAAAGACAGGGTTTAAGGTGTTTACTCGAGCCTTCCATTTATCGTTTTCTACAGCCCATTGAAAACCCTGCATTAAGTTAGAAGCTTATTGTTATTTTAAATGACTCCTTCCAGCTTAGAAATCAAAGAGACTTTAATATATTGGAGTCCACAATATTCACCTGAATGCCAATTATTGGAACAACAGCTGCATAGCGAGTATCAACAGCAGCGGCAAACCAAGCATGCATTCCTAATGGGAAAACGGTCATTAGAGGGTATGCACTAAAGCAGCAGCCCCCAAAAATCAAATTAAGTATACTAATAGGTTGACTAACCTCCTAGTGATTCACCAGTGATTCCAATCCTCTTTGAGTCTATGTCTTCTCTTTGTGTAAGATAGTCTGCTAGCTTTATCAAGTCCCATGTCTGCAGGACACATTAGATTTCATACACTAAGGTAAAGAAAGTGCAGAAAGTATATTAGTAAATGCTTTAACTGATGCTATAAATTTCAAGTCACAAGGGCCTAGTTTCACATAAACTAAAAACCCCATACAAGCTTGGTGATGGGCAGGAAAACACACAATGAACATATCGAGTATCCAGTATCAAGTCTAGTTTATGTTAGCACAAGTATTCCGTCTAAATATTGCAGCATTTTCACAGTCCGCAACATTCAAGCCTTCAACTTTAGTGATAAAGAGAAAATATACAAGAAAGATAAAGAGGTACCACTCCAGGCTATATCATATATGAATAAATTCAGTTTTCCATCCTAACACCCTACACATCAAAGCCAAATAGTAAGATTACAAAAATGAGTACTCTACCGTATCATAGATGAATGGCATGGTATCACCTTTCTTCCAGGATGATACAAGCGCCTGCTCATCAATAATAAACCACACATGACCGATCCATAAGTTTCTTGCTATTAATCAACCATGTGTTAAGCAGACATTAATGAGAAACCGAGGAGACTTGTAACACACATCTTGATATGTTGTTTTGCTTTTTGCACGTTCACCGTGGTAACGAGAGTCGATGGCAATAGCAACGTATCCTCGTGATGCATACGCCTGTAGCAACCATGAGCAATGTAATAACTAGTTGGAACTAATGAAACACCCTTGAATATAAATTTATAATAGATTTTAAAAATAGTACCTCAAGCAAAGGCCGAACCCACTCTTTACATTTGTTTGAGCTGTGTAGAATTACAATAGCTGGTTTTTTCTGATGACTGGTCTCCTTCATGCTGAGAATTAGCACTGGTACACGCCCCTGTTCTGAACCCTAAAGATGAGAAAAAGCATGCTTTTCATTTTAATGCCTCAATTACTTTGGATGTGAGAAAAGATCAAAGGCAATTTGTAAATGAGAAGTGAACTCTCTTGCAGGTCATATGGTTCAAACAACTCTGGCTTTTGATCAGAGCTGCTTATAAATCTTACATGAATTCACTTTACACATTAAAATTTCCATGAAATCATATGAAATGACTAGCTCACTTGATAAAGAAATTCTCTTTACACACTGAAACCTGCAGAACCTAATCAAACTAGCACAGTTGCAGTCCAAACTCAGATGGGGATGTAATTATTATGCCAGTAGCTCGTAACATTTTAGGGTTTCCACGAGTCTCTACATAAAGAAACACAATTAGTAGGCTTTCCGAGGAATTAACATGGTTCAAATGAGTGAATGCACCCAAAAATGTAAATAGGAGCTTTGTTATAACACCAATAGCTCCTAGTATTTTACTCAGATGCAATTAGAGGATTGAATGAACCATAGATGGAGATGAAATTAGAGAACATAGGCTGAAATGAAGGTAACCTCTGTGTATAAATACAAGTTTTCCTCCACAAGCAAATCCTTCCAATTTCCAATGCTTCCCTTTGGAGCTGATTCCATAGCCTTGAAAAAACAATTGAAACGGACTATAAGAAATTCAATAAAAGACCAGGGTATTCTGATCTTATTATGTCATATGATCATTTATGAAACAACAATAAACCTCAGGGTCATGAAACTGGGGATTGTCCTGATAGAATGGATCCTTCACAGGCTTTGCAGGTTCTACTCTCAAGGGTACTGGACAAAAAAATGCACAAAATCACCAAGGCTGAGTGCCAAAATGTTCCAAACAACCATCCAGTATATTAACTTCAAGAAAAGATTCATCCTCATCAGGTGCAAAACCATAGAACAAAGGAAGCATATTTCTTAAACACATCCACATTTACAGATTACTTGAATGCATAGAAAAATAGATGCAGGAGAGGAGCGCAGGTTACACTTTTCTAACACTGTTATGCATTTAGGTGTAGTCTGGCATGTATCAATTATTGAGTTGGTATCATATCAAATCAGCACACATAATTTCTGTTGAATTTCGGTATCAAACTGATACTAGCAATGGATGACAGTATGATACCCATGCCTTGAGGCCAGTCCTATCCTAGAAAGAACCATTACCTTATCTTATAACTTTCTTAAATCTGGTTCCAATTGTACGTAACACCCAACATCAAAACCCCCACTAGCCATTCCGAATACACATAAAAAAATATTTCTTTTCCTGTCTCTATTCCTCTCTTTCAAAATATATTTTTATAAGTCTCATAATGGTCACTTATTCATACAGAAACATCCCTTTTATTTCCTGTTTCCTATTAACAAAGCTAATACCAAATAAAATAATGAAAAGTCAACTTTCGCCGGCCAAAATTTAATTGGTTTGAGTCAACGAATGTTCAGTGATCCTAAACCCCTATGATTAAGAAGCCTTGATCACATGCCACCAGATTTATCCCTGAATCTAATAATCGGAATTCATCACCAATCACAATTAAAACATAATGATATTTGACGGAGTTTTCCCTTCCTCAACCTCCATCACAATCAGCTAGGCAAGTTTCAAAAAAATCAACAAATTCTCCATTAAACAATAAACAGAATGGGAATCGCGGCTCAAAGAATCTAACCTTGGTCAGACCTTCGACTGCAAAGGACGCGTAAGAAATCGGCGCGAACCTTGGCGGGATCAGGTGATGGAGACGCCGCGAATTCAACCATTGTCGTTGTGATCGCCAACTCACTGCTATCGGCTCCCCGCCGGAGGCATTTGTAATTGGTCGTTAGCTTAGTAGGTTCATTTGGCACGTGTCTCGCGTGTAGTAGAAATTGTGGCGTGTTCAAGAGCGTGGCAGTTATCATTATTGACGAGGATAGTGTGAAGAGGAAGGATGCCGCCGAGAAGCAAGGAAACCGCCCGGGAGCTGCAACCCAAGTGGATTTTTGTGGGGTTATCATGTCTAGATAGTGTTTGTATTGGGTTAATTTTGCATTTCTTGATTAATGGGCTGACATATAATAGTGGATATATATATATATATATATATATATATATATATATATATATATATATATATATATATATATATATATATATATATATATATTGAAAATGGAAACGGTTCGATCCCATAGATGACGCGCCAACTATTGGATCGAAAGGCCGAAAAAGATCGGCAGACGGACAAACCGTCATGAAGTACCACAACAAAGGAGAAAAAAAAACACAAAAATATATCAGAAAACCCGAAAGCAGGGACGTCTTCAAGGAAAAGCAGAAAGATCCTGTCAGGCGGAAGTGACGAGCATGAACGTTCATCTTCGAAGAAAGTACACAGATAAGAAGTCTGGGGAACAGTTGTGGACACCTCAGATTTGGACTGCAGCAGAACCGTCATGAGTCGATCACACATCCACGCCCCCTTCTCGACAAACACTCGAAATGCCACCAAAGACAGCATCAAATCAGAGAAGATGAAGCTGCAACACACGGGTATCGTGATATAAAAATGTGTATAACTTTGAGGGTTTAAAGAATACGATTTTACAAGGGAAACATTGTTCGAACGAGTTGGTAAAAAGAATTAAGGCAAAGAAGCTTTGTAGAAGAGAAGTGCTCCTGTTTTGATTGTTCATAATAAATTCGATTATGATTTTAAAAATCTTTATTGACGAGGACATATAATAGTGGATTGATTTACTATAAGATTTTTCATTTTGGTGTCATTAAAGTTTTTTTTATATCCACTAACTTTTAAAATTTCTTTTAATATCTATATTGTTCAATTTATTTTTTATTATTTTTTTTTTGGTATGTCGGAGTTGAGCTCCCCGCCGTAAGGCTTTATTAAAAAAGAGGGAAATTACAAACGAGTGACACGAGGAAGAGCAACTCCACGCAAATCATCCAAAATTAACACTTTAACACAAGAGGGGGGAGAACTGAGGTGATGAACACCAAAGTCGTAAGAGAAAGCAAGATTAGCTAAGGCATCCACTACTCGATTACCTTCCCTGAACACATGATTGAAACTGATGCACCAGTCTCTAATAATGAAGTCTTGACAGCGAGCTACCAGGCTAGAAAGAGGGTGTGCACTACTCACCCCTTTCTCAATGAACTCGACCACAAGCAGAGAGTCGAGCTCGACTTCCAACTTCCTGAACCCCAAGTGCCAAGCGAGATCCAGACCATTTATAACGCCTCACAGCTCAACAGCTGGGGCTGTCGTAGCTCCCAAATTCGAGACCACTCCACTCACCCATTCTCCGTACTCATCCCTCAGCACCGCTCCAACAACTGCTAATTTATGAGATCCCTTTGAAGCTCCATCCGTGTTCACTTTTATCCAACCCACCTTCGGTTTTCGCCAAACAACGAGTACCTCTTGTTTCCGCTTTGCATGGATAATGTCCCCTCTGCTCCTGGCTTGCATGAATTCATCATAACAGCGCAGAATAAAACCTCCCTTGTTCATTGCAATATGGCCTTCTTCAAACACCCTTGCATTCCGCCATTTCCACAACCACCAGACCGCAATTGCAAACAAACTGCTCCACTTCTTTTGGAGCACCGTAATTGTGTCAAACTTATGTTCAAAAAGAGTCACTCCTCCCACTCCAGATTGTAGAAGTCTTGGCTCACTTCCCTCGGAACAAAGTAGTCCCAAACTTCCTTTGCAAAGGGACAGTCGCATAGCAGATGGAGCAGACTCTCGTCAGTGTTTGGGCATGCCTCGTAGTGAGGAGATTCGGCCATATGCCTCCGGCTACGGTCCAAATTCATGAAAGGGATTTTCCATGCTATTTGCCATATGAAAAACGTGATTCTCTCTTGTACATTCAGTTTTCAGATTCGCGCAAATAGGGTCTCAAATACCGGAGCCATTTGTCTCGCCTCCTGGACTTTCCCATATGCAGAAGCCACCGAGAATTGACCATCTTTAGCCGGTAGCCATCGGATAGTATCAGTCCCCCCAAGCTCCCACAAACCCACTACAAGAACCATGAGAAGGCTTATGTTATTCAACCTACAAGAAAGATACCCAAAATCCCAGCCCCCTTCGGCTCTCCAGACATCCCTCACCTTGAGCTCCTTATCTATCTCCATAAGTTGGAATTTGCATGATAGATGGAGAGGTTCATCTAACACCCAAGGGTCACTCCAAAAACGGGCCGTTCGTCCATCTTTTATACTCCAACCAATATTTGGAGCAATGACCTAGTTATATGCTTTAACAATACCTTTCCAGACTGGTGATGACCCCCCAGGCAAGAAAGACGTTCCGGCCATTCCACAGACCCAACCATATACTTCCTCAGGATGATCGTCGCCCAAGTTTGCTCCTT
This sequence comes from Fagopyrum homotropicum, assembly GCA_033239125.1. Lineage (NCBI taxonomy): Eukaryota > Viridiplantae > Streptophyta > Magnoliopsida > Caryophyllales > Polygonaceae > Fagopyrum > Fagopyrum homotropicum. Next base: position 145,373,671 of record BSWB01000004.1, read on the forward strand.
AAACTTGAACATCCTCCACCCAAGTTTGCTTGTGATCGCTATATTCGAGTCCGCAACTCTTCTAATTCCCAGCCCACCTTGGGGCTTGGGCTGGCAGATCTTTTCCCAACTCAGCAAATGAATCTTCCGTCTACCTGCAGTACTACCCCATATAAAATCACGACAGAGCATATCAAGTTTATTTGTGACACTTACAGGGAGCAAGAGCGTATTCATAAAATAAGGAGGCATTGCAGACAAGACCGATCTCACTAGGGTAGTTCTCCCCACTAAACTAAGCTTGTTAGCCTTCCATCCAGCCAGTCTTGCAGAAACACGTTCAATCAAGGGATTAAACACCGATCTAGAAACCAAATCGTGGATAATCGGTATGTCCAGATAAGCTCCCAATTTCCTAGTGTGGGGGATACCGCATTCTGCACTCAACAACTCCTCCAAAGATCCTCTCACATTATGAGAAACGAAAATACGAGATTTCATTAAGCTGATACGTTGGCCTGACGCACCACAAAACTCTTCCAGAATTTTCTTCATAACCCTAATCTGAGCAACCAAAGCTTTCGCGAACAAAAGAATGTCGTCCGCAAGGAATAGATGGGAAAGGTGGGGGCCACCTCTCGAGAGTTGCATTGGTTTCCAGCCTCCTTCTCCAATAGCATTTTCAATCATGTGACCCAATCTCTCAAGGCAAAGTACGAAAAGGTAAGGTGTGAGCGTGTCACCTTGATGAAGTCCCTTTGTCATACGGAATTCTTCCGTCCTTTCCCCATTCTAAAGAATCCTCATAGATCTAGAACCAATACATTCCTTGATTCGATTCACCCAACTGTCCGGCAACTGCATGTCCCATAAGGTATCAATCACGAATTCCCAACGAACTCGATCATATGCCTTCTTCAAATCGAGCTTTAACATCATCCAACCCTTCCTTCCCCTCTTTCACTTCATAGAATGGATGGCTTCTTGTGCTAAGACAATATTATCGGAAATCAATCTACCGGTTATGAAGCTGGCTTGGAGGGGGCTAACATATAGCTCATAATCAGTTTCATTCGATTGGCAAACATTATTGTGATCACTTTCTACGAAACATTGCATAGACTAATGGGTCGAAAGTGCGTCATCATCTCAGGTTTAGCCACCTTTCCTATGATAACAATCAGAGTCTCGTTAATTGTGGCCGGAAGGGATCCAGACGCAAGGAATTCCCTAATGAAACTGATCAAAACGCTCCCCACCGTATTCCAAAGCTTTTGATAAAAACGGGTTGATAACCATCCGGTCCTGGGGCTTTAAGAGCCCCCATGGTCTTAACCACCCTTTCAATCTCGAGGTCAGTGAAAGGGGATGAGAGCTGCTCCAATTGGTTTCTAGACAAATGCGGAAACCCCCTCTGGAGAGAGAAAGTAGGGGTTGCAATTCACTCGGACCATACAAGTCTTTGTAATAGGCAGTGGCAAGCTTCTCCAATCGTTCCTGGTCCAGGCACCATTCCCCATTTTCATTCTTAAGCGCCTCTATCTTGTTGTGTTGCCTGCGGATAATAGTCGAGAGGTGAAAAAAAGAAGTATTCCGGTCTCCACAATCTAGCCATTGTTGCCTCGATTTCTGGTGCCATAAAATATCTTCCTGCTCTATAACCTCGTCAATCTCCATCCCCACAGTTTGCTCTTCCGCAACCAGATTCTCACTGGGGTGGACAGCAAGCTCTACGTTAATTTCCTCCAGTCTCTTTATAAGAGCTTCCTTTCGCTGGCTTATGTTCCCAAACGTGTCCTTATTCCAACGTTGCAGGACAGTCTGGAGTCTTTTAAGTGCTAGCGGAAGATTGTTGAGCCTCTCCCATACGTCAGAAATAAGCTTCTCAAAGTCAAGGTGGGTAAACCACGCCGCCTGGAAGCGAAACAGCCTTCTCTTGGGGTGTCTCACCGAAGCTTGGGGCCATTTCATTTTCACTGATGAACACACAAGGACCCTGTCAAGTCTTTTAAAAAGCCTCGTGTTCATCGAACGTCCTCTAGACCATGTGAAAGGTGATCCGACTAAACCCAAGTCAATGAGTTGGTTCCCTTCCATCCAATTACCAAACCTTACTGAGGTCTGCTATAGTCGATTAGAGCCTCCGTGGCATTCATCAAGGCTCCTAGTGACATTTAAGTCCCTCCCGACAAACACAGGAATATTCGATTCAGTTATAATCTTTGAAATCTTATCCCATACCCCCCTCTCCTGCTTCGGTCGGGGTCAATATAAGTGGCGATAAATCCAAAGGCTGCATTACCTTGGCCTATGATTGCATGAATAAATTGTCTCTCTTTATACATCACTTGGAGGGGACAATTGTGTGAATCCCACAAGAGCCATATACCCCCACTTTTCCCTATTGCCTCACTCTATCCATAGAATCATACCCAATATTGTCACAAATCTTGTCAGCTAACCCGCCCGTGCAATGGGTTTCAAAGAGTGCAACAAAGTTAGGCTTGTGTTTCCGTTTCATATACCTCATTGAGCGACTAAAGCTCTTCTTTACCGTACCAAAACAATTCCATAGGAGACCTATCATGAGACTATACCTGTTCAAGTCCGGACTCGGACCGGACTCCTGCCGGGCATTTGCTTAAAAAAAGCCCGTTTAGCCGGACCCGGGCCGGGCCGAGCTCGGCTGACGGGCCTGTAGGGATTGTCGTACCCGCCCGGCCGGGCTGCCTGCCGGGTACCCATTTTTTTTTATAAATAACTTGCATAGCTGAAAACCTGTACTAAAATACAAATTACAATTTAGATTACAAATTACATGGTCACTACTGGTTAAATTCAGATTACAATTCAAGTTAACTTGTCTTGAATCAATCAACAAGTTTACAGCTATTTACCAAAAGAATCAAAGATGGAGGAAAATATTTGTTGTTCTCCAAATTACAATCATCTTTGTGAGTTTACAAATAACAGGAAGAGGAAGACATGAACTCAGGAAGAGGGAGCATGGTGCTGCTCAGTTTCCAAATCACGAGTGCACATGTGTTCATTTTACAAATCAAGAGGAAGAAAGGAACTCAAGAAGATGGAGGATGAGGAAGACGGATCTTACCAAAAGACATATCCAAAGTCCAGATCCCGGTACTATTGAAGACGTCGAAGACTCGAAGAGGACAAGGGGAGAGGACGAGTCATGTGTGCAACTGTGCAAGGACGAGAATTCAGAAGTTCAGGCGGGGTCGGAGTCGGGGTCTCGAACTCTCGGGGACGAGGGGGCGAGGGGACGACCGGATCAAAGAGTGAAGCGAGATGGGCAGCCGGACGACGGACAACGGGAGTGAAAATTGAAATGTTTAGAGAAGATTGAGTGAAAAGGGAAGACTGAAGAGAGTGGGACGGCCGACGCCTCTAGGGTTAAGGACATAAGGGATAAGGGTTTACTTTTTTTTTTAAATTATTTTACCGGGCCCGGGCCGGGCCTCGCAACCCGACCGGGCCTAATGTCTTGTCCGTATCCGGCCCGGCGGGCTATTCGGGCCGGGCCTAGAGGCCCGGTCGGGCTTATCTTGTTGTTCATACCCGCCCGTTTTTGCGGGCGAGCAATCCGGGGCGGGCGGGATGCCCGGACTTGAACAGGTCTACATGAGACCTAAAGGAGGGGCTGCTACCACCCAGGGTACTCACTGTTGGGAATCTGGCTCCACAGAAACCTGAGAGGCTTTGTATTCTTCCGTCATCTCTACTGTCTGGTCCGTTTGAGTCCCATTGGACCCCTCCAATCCATTGGCTAAGGTTGCTACAAACACTACATCCTTTGGCAATGCTCGGTTCAGGATTCGGACATGTTGATAATCAATATACATGCTCTTGCTAGGACTCTTCTCCCCGACCACAGGCATTGTGACTTGACCCCTATCCTTTCTAGGCCTAGCATGAGGTCCCTTCGATCCGCTTGACTCATTCTGCATACGACCTCTCTTTCTTGGCTGATTCTTCGTCAGGTCCTCTCTCTCACGGTTGATACTAACCCGAACAATTTGTTTCCCTTTTTCTGGTTGTGGACTAGCTTCTCCCGTCTGAACATTCTTATTGGCTAGGGACCCATGTTTGAACGATTGTTGTTCCTGTCTACCTACACCTGTAAACCCCGCTTTCCTATTGCTATTGTGTCCTCGACGAGGCACAATCATCCAAGGACCATGCTCCTCCTCCTCTAGCATGTGGGTATCCTTCTCTGGCAGTACCTCAAGAGGTTCATCTGTTTCCTTCTCTGTTGGTTTAGCCATTGGACTAGAGTGAGTCTCTTAAACAGACTCCTTTCCTTTGCCCACTGAATACATGCAGTTCTCTTGTACATGACCATAGCAGCCACAACCAAAACAGATGGTATGGAGGTTCTCGTACTCCAACAATAGTCTTTTCCTGTTAAGGATTACATCTCCTTTCAGTGGTCGTGTGAGATCCACATTGACACAGATTCTCGCATACCTGCCCCTCGATATGCCTAGTGTATTCACGTCGATCCTGAGCGGTGTACCGATGGCCGATGCTATTGCTCTCAGAACAGTAAGGTTGTACAAAGCAAATGGAAGGCCAGAAATTCTAACCCAAACCCCAGTTGACTTCAAAACTGAGAACATAGGATCAAAGGATTCATCCCACTGTTACATCATGAGATAGTGTCCGAAGATCTTCCACGGTCCACCCGTAAGTATGTCCAGCATATCCGATTCCTTCTCAAAGCGAACAAGGAAAAAATCATTGGGTAGGTCTATTATCGACCACCCCCTCCTACCTTCCATATTTGACGTAGATATTTCTCAATGGCTGCGTAGGAAATCATTCTTCCAAGCAGTTTAATCACAATCAAGTATCTCCAGGGTGCATTTAAAACCCTAATAATTTCAGGATCCACATTTATTACGGGCGTTGCATCCTTACCCTTTAAAAACTCAATACGCATCTTTCTAGTCTCAACTAGATTCTCAGGGAGGATCGACATCCTTTTCCAAACATCCTCACCAAAGATCATCTCACTCTAGGATGGGACTTGAAAGGGTGATTGTGCCCCGGGGGCCTCATTATGGTGATTAGGGTTTTGACCCGAGGCCTCTTCAGTCTGCATTGGAGTCGGAAGTAGTTGGGGGGACAAAGAAACGGGGGGTCAGGAGCTGTGGGAGGGGGAGGAACAGACGTCTCGGGAATCGCCAAAGAATAGGATTTTTTCTCCAGCCCTTATTGTTCAATTTATTTCCTCTCTATTTTTAATATATTACATTAAAATTATTATAAAATAATAAAAAAAATCATAAAATAAATAAATAATAAATTATGACCTCATTAAATTTAGATTAATAAATTTATAATAGAAATAGTTTTTTATATATCTTTTTATTATTTTTTGAAATAAAGATATTTTTATTTTTAAATTAAACATTTTTTTTACTTTTTACCTTTGATTTTAAAAATATATATATAATTAAATTAAAAACAATTTTTTGAAATGTTATTAAGAGTCTACAAAATTAAAATTATTATAAATTTTTATTTATTTTTTAATTTAACTTTATATAATTTATATTAATTCGAAAATTTTAAAAAATTATGTTTTTTAATTTTTACAGTATGAAAAATTATATTATAAAAAATAAAAAATTAACACATAAAAATAATATATTTATTTTAAAATTAAATTTCCGGACTCTTAAAAAATTTTATATTTGATTTATTTTAATTCAAAAATAAAAAATATCTTTATTTTACTGTACTTTTTTTAATTAGAAAAATAATTTAAAAAATACTTTTATTATAATTTATCATTTTAAAATGTAATGAGGTTATCATTAGTTTTAAATTTATTTATAAATTTTTTAATTATTTATAATGAATTTTAATGTAATATATCAAGGTGCTATCGTAATGAATACAACAACCCTAATAAACCCGCAGTTTTTTATGCTTGTATTAGGCCTCAACATCAAGATCGTGTGAACTATGCAAACGACGAGCATTGTTTGCCGTTTCTCGCCCCCTGACTCCTACATCGGTCACGTATTGTCCCTAAAAATAAAAAAAAAATAGAGAATGTGAGAAGTTTGATTATAAATGTGTATAATTGTGTTTTCACAATTGCTTATCATCATGTACAAATCTGGGCCCGTTGGATGATAATATCCGTAGGATTTAGCCCTGTCGGAGAAATGAAACGACACATGTAATCCCTTGTGCTTCAGGCAATGAGACAGTAAGAGGTTGTGATATGACAATTAATATACATATAAGTCAATATAATTAAATTTCACTTTATGACAAAACACCATTTTTGGTTTCCACCAAAATGAATGCATACCTATGACATGACAATCGAATTGACACGGTTCATTCACAACTTGACAAATGACCATGAAATTCCGCCCAATTGTAGTCTGGTTTTCCTTTTCGGTCTAACTTGTGTAGTTATTTGTTATATCCACATGGACGTGATATAGATGTTTGAATTTAAAAATAAATTTTACGACTTTAGTTTTGCAGATAAATTTTACGACTTTAGTTTAGTCTATCAATTGACCATAAAAAATAAATTTTACGACTTTAGTGACATGAGTAACTTCAAATCTAATCTATCAATTTCGAATTATACATTTAATGTCATGGTTGAATTTAAAAATAAAATTTACGACTTTAGTTTTTAGTTTTTGTGGGTGCCATCATCAATTTTAAATGGGTGCTAAGGTTCTTGTAAAATAAAAAAGAGCAATACTTGCACCAAATTCATCTAATAGTCTGTCATAGTTTTGCAGAAGTAACCATCTACTCTTTTGGTATAGTAATGCAAGGAACCCTATTATTATACACTCAATATAGCGAACCAACACTAAGCCGGCTTATCATGAGTGTCCACAAATCTAGCAAACATCATCATCCCACTTCCATTGAAGCAATTAGGAAGGCCATCCAAATTTCTGAAATATAACTTCAGATTCCCATACCCTTTTTCTTATTTTCCATTTGCCACCATTTTTGCATATTTGCAATTGTTTCGGAGATGAGCAGCCATCTCAATTATGCTTGTCGGACACAGCCCACTTCTACCCATGGCTTTTTTGCGACTTCAAGGCTATCCAGCTCCTTCCCGACTAAGGGTAGTAATTTGGTGGATCTTTCCTTCACTAATTTACGCAGGAGTCGAGCTTCCATGGCCAGGAACAGGAATAAATATCACTCACTAAAGGTGCTATTCATTGAATTTGATTGTTGAATTCTGTTCTATTGGTATAATTGGTTCTTGAATTGTTAAGTTAGGGTTTTAATTGAATCACCTGTCGACGGGGGAACTGAGTTTTCGTTTTGTGTGAATTTAAGGTGGTGTGTGTAGACTTTCCGAGGCCTGAGCTTGAGAACACAGTTAATTATGTGGAAGCTGCTAACTTTTCTTCAATGTTTAGGAATTTGCCTCGTCCTAACAAGCCTCTGGAAATTGTAATTGCCGGTGCAGGTAATGAAAGCAATACTTGATGTTGGTACCTTCTTGTTGTTGTTCATGTTTAGATATTTAACATATCATAAATCAACCTTTCACACATTTGCTAATTATACGTATGCTAAGACTAATAACAAGAACAAACTAACCAGTCCTGCTATCCAAATTTATGCACAACTTTTTGGGTTAAACATTCTTTTAGTCTCAAATTTTCATATAGTATTATTTACAATGATTTTTTATTTATTTTATGTTTCTAATGAGTTTTTGAATTTCATTATAATATAAAAATTGGTGTCTTTAGCCATTGTAAATGTGGTGAACTTTATAGATTTTGCAACCCATTTGTGAAGATAGAGTATTGACACAACTAAAGCCTTATATATCTTGATTATGAAATTAGAGTATTAAACTGGGGGATCTCATTTATTTCTGAATTTTTCATTGTTTTGGGTTCTACATCTTTTCCTGTCCTAGACGGGGGCAGACAAAGGCCGCTTAGATGCAGTGATAATTTATGGGATAAACTTGTAAATATTTAGCATCATTAAGTTTCATATTTTTTGTATAGATTGGAGGGTCATGATCGAAATATATTTGGCCTTTCCTTGTCACTTGAAACTTGAAAGGCCTAAGAATGCGCTTATGGTGCATGGCAATTGAGCTGTTAGTGACGGTTTCCTTCTACTTCAATGTTCAGGTTTAGCTGGCCTTTCTACTGCGAAATATTTAGCTGATGCAGGCCATAAACCTATATTATTGGAAGCAAGGAATGTTTTAGGTGGCAAGGTTTGTTCATTATCCTTCTCAGAGTACTTATCTTGTGACGGACAAATGTCCTCCTGAATTCAGCTTTGATTATCTAATTGTTGAACTGCCTAGCTAGGTATGTTTACAGCTTTTTGTGTACAGCCTCACTGTGCACATGTGCTACTTTTTACCCTTCTATATATATATATATATATATATATATACACACACACGTTATGATCACAAAAAACTTAAGTGTTTATTTGTTCATTTAGGTGGCAGCTTGGAAAGATGAAGATGGAGACTGGTATGAGACAGGGTTGCATATATTCTGTGAGTAAACTGTACAACTTCTTCCATAGCCTTTTCAACTCTTAAAAATTAATCTGTTAGGTTGGAACTTAGAAGTTTCATCTGTACTAACTTGCTAATTCATAACCTTTTTTTTTTGCCATTATTTCTAATTATGCTGGGGCCTTTATTGGATCTTTTATTTCACAAGGGAGTAGTAGAATTTGACTAATTTATTACATAAATTCTTTGGATGATAATTTGTTAACAGTTTCTCTGTCTTGTCCTACTTGTCTACTTTGTAGTTGTTACTTCCTATAATAGAATTATTCAGCTGATCTTAGATGTATTATGTACATTTCATGTCCTTGGTTGAAGTTGGTGCATACCCTAATGTGCAAAACTTGTTTGGAGAGCTGGGAATTAATGATCGGCTGCAATGGAAGGAGCATTCAATGATCTTTGCCAGGCCAGACAAACCTGGAGAGTTCAGCCGCTTTGATTTTCCTGAGGTTTTGCCTGCACCCTTGAATGGTGAATAATTTGACCATCACTCAGTATTTGTTTTCTATGAATGTAATAGTAATAAAACAAAAGGAAACACAACCGGAAGATAGAACTGCCGTTCTTAATTCTTTCTTATAAAAGAAGTAGAGAATTTTGCTTAAGTTGGCAGCTTCTTGCTGCTTGAACCTAAGCTTGCCACTTACCTCTGAGTCACTGACTTGTAAATCCATTGGAGTTTTTTTGTTTCTCAAACTTTTCCATAAACTGTAATTGACAGGCATATGGGCAATCCTTAGGAACAATGAAATGCTGACTTGGCCTGAGAAAGTGAAATTTGCAATTGGGCTCTTGCCTGCAATGATTGGTGGGCAGCCCTATGTGGAGGCTCAAGATGGATTGACTGTCAAAGAATGGATGCAGAAACAAGTACGCCTTTAGATATACAACTTTAGACATTTCAGTAATTTGGCAATAACTGTGATTCTTTTGCTTTTTATTTTGCTAGGGTATACCTGATCGAGTGACTGATGAGGTTTTTATTGCCATGTCAAAGGCACTAAACTTCATAAATCCTGATGAACTTTCAATGCAGTGTATATTGATTGCTTTAAACCGGTTTCTTCAGGTGGGGTTCTAATGTTCTTTTACCTGCTTAATATCCAATGGTTTACACTTCACATATTGCGGAACTATAAATTGTTTTTGGTGACTCTCTACTGCTTCCGTTCAGAATTTTGCCATCATTATTTGAATGATTGATTTAGGATGATGAAAAAATATATCTACAGGAGAAACATGGATCTAAAATGGCTTTTTTAGATGGTAATCCTCCAGAGAGACTGTGCATGCCTATTGTTGATCATATCCAGTCACTTGGTGGTGATGTGCAACTTAATGCTCGTGTGCAAAAGATCGAGCTAAACAAGGATGGAAGTGTGAAGAGCTTTTGCTTAACTAATGGAAGTGTGGTTAGAGGGGATGCCTATGTCTTTGCCGGTCCTGGTAAGTATTTGATTATTTGTTTTTCTATAATATGCGGATGTTTAAAGCTTCTCCTATAGTTATTCTGATGTAACTTCTGTTTAGAGATTAATATCAGGTTCCTTATCATTCTTGTGAAATTTGTTTGTGACAGTTGACATCCTGAAGCTCCTTCTACCTGAAGACTGGAAAGAGATCCCATACTTCAAAAAACTGGATAAATTGGTTGGAGTTCCAGTAATTAATGTTCACATATGGTCAGTTCATTCCCATTTGGCATGAACATTGATAGTTAATTTCTCTCTCTCTGATTGATAGCTTTAGAACATCTTGCTTCTTGTAATAATTTCTAATATGGAGAAACCACTGTTTTCAGGTTTGATCGCAAGTTGAAGAATACGTATGATCATCTACTCTTCAGCAGGTGATTCATTCATTAAAACTGTTCCGATATTTGTTCTGTTGTCTTCTGATAATATTGACATTAATGGATGCATTAGCTCTACAGCTCAAGTAATTGGTGAAGTTTATTTGTTTCATAGGCTTGACTAGTGTATGCCTTATTCAAGTGCATTAAGTTCCTCTAAATATCAAGATTATCTGTAGTTATGTTAAATGTTACACATGTGAGAAGAAAGGAGAAGGATCAAGTTGATACAAGGCTGGAGCAGAAATATACAAGCTGTTGGTAGATAGGCTTTCAGACAGGATAATGTCATATGTACTACGAGTTGGGTATTAGTGTGAATTAAGGCATTAGGCCTTCTAACTCATTATCTAGAAAATTATTTTCGGGCAGGTGCTTTGCTTACTGGTTTGAGACAATCTGGTTTTCTCTGCGTCTGAATGGGTATATATATAACGAATAAGACAATATTACAAATTCCAGCCAAACCAAGATTCGGATCTAAAAGTCAAGAAACATAACCATACGAAGGGTTAAGCATATAGTTACATTTTCAAGAACTCCCTCCACTTCTTTCTATCTTTGTTTTCCAACTCCTCCTTCGCTGAAATTCTTCCCTAACACGAAATTATGCCCTTGCACCTATTAATAATAAGAGTAGTGCATCCATCCGTGTAACCTGTTTTCTACCAAATAAAACAGAATTTCTGGATTGCCATACAAAATATACAAGGGCATTAAGTACAAACGATCTCGATTGGAAAACCATTTATTTTGTAAGATTGAAATTGTGAACCAGTTTAGCCTCTCCTTTTTTTCTTTTTTTTTAATCAATGTACATCCTCTTTTCGAAGCCTAGCCCAGCAAAACACAATTTCAGCTACATGTGTGGTATAGGAGCATTCAGATGAGGCGTGCCTTCCTTTCAGGATGATTAAGGAAATTCGGGTATCGCTGTTAGAAAATCCCTTTCTAATTATGAGTCTCTTTTGACAATTAAGCCTACCTTGTAGAAGATAGATAGAGATCTCTTAAAGCATCCTCCCTAATTCTGAGCAAGCCATATTCTCTACCCTTGTCTTAGTTGTCCATACTAGATTTTACCCTTAGGTCAGTAAGGTCACCTCGCTGTGACTTTTAACTAACCTCCTCTTACATCCTAACCATCTATCTGTATTTTATCTAGATTGGCCTTGCGTACCAAGTTAGTTCAGGCCCAATAGTATATAGTCAAACGTTGATGTAAATATTTCTTGATATTAGAGGAATGCCTGAGTAAACAAATATTTGTTAAAAAAGACCGAGTTTATGTCAATTATGTGTTAAGAGCTTCAATACAGTTTGGGGTTGAAAAAGCATGCATGGGGGTGGATATCTTTTATTGAGAAGCAGACCGAGTTCATGCCCCTTTCAGTTTGAACTTCAACATATTCAGCTCTAATACTTTTCTTTCTGATGTTGCTACTTGGTTAAATATAAATACTGTTGTTTACATAATGCAGAAGCTCTCTTCTGAGTGTATATGCCGATATGTCGTTGACATGCAAGGTAACCTGATCATTCCTGTAACTTCAACTCAATTTTCAATAACTTTCATTGCAATACACAAACTAATGCATTTAATCTTTCAGAACTACCTTATCTATATGAATTTTTTTGTTTCACCCGCGTTATTTCAAACCAAGATTTATTTTAGCTTAAAAGGCCACATAATCAGGATCTAAATAATCATTGAATGCCAGGTAGCTTCGTTATCAGCAAAATTTTAGCATCTCAAAGTATTATGTTATGCATTTTTAGTGCAGAATTACTCTCTTTTATTGCATATCAAATTATTGAACGAGAATCTTTATTATTATGTAGGAGTATTATGATCCAGACAAATCCATGCTTGAATTAGTTTTTGCACCAGCAGAGGATTGGGTATCTCGTAGTGACGAGGACATCATTGAAGCCACGATGAAGGAACTTGCTAAACTCTTCCCCGATGAGATTTCAGCTGATCAGAGCAAGGCCAAGATTTTGAAATACCGTATTGTTAAAACACCAAGGTTAGCCAAATAAGGGTTTAATAGAGATAGCTCAGTAGGAGGTTGCCCTTTCTATCTCTAATGCCTTTCACCTTTTAGTAAAATTGGACCTTTACACTTATTCTAATATCCGAGTACAACCTGGATTATTTTTTAGGTCTATTTTACAGAACTATTAAAGTCTGCCCAAGAAACTATTAGAAAATCTACACAAGAAACTATTCAAAAAGCTTCAATTACTCAAAAATCTAGTTGTAACAAACAATAATATGTCTTAGTCTTCATAGATAAAAATTTTAAACTTTGAAAAAATTTCTGTGAAATCCAGTAGCTTATCTTAGACTTGCTTTGTGTACAGGTCTGTGTACAAGACTGTACCAGATTGTGAGCCCTGTCGTCCATTACAAAGATCGCCAGTAAAGGGTTTCTATTTGGCTGGTGATTACACGAAACAAAAGTACTTGGCTTCAATGGAAGGTGCTGTGCTTTCAGGCAAGCTTTGTGCAGAGGCTATAGTAAAGGTAACCCACATGATCTGTTGTCAGTGCCAAGCTGCATTTGTCAGCTAACTTAGTAATAATTGAATTCCTTTTGTTAGAAGATCAAGCAAAGTTTATGGGTTTGATGTGCAATAGGTTTCTTTTCGTTCTTACAGAAGCTCAAATGAAGCTTCTGCTTTCTAATGATGCTTTGGATTGCGAATATGCAGGACTCTGATATGCTCATTTCTCGGATTCAAAGGGAGTTGGTGGAGACAAGCACTGTCTAAGCTCCCACTGCATTCGTTGGCAAACCTATGTAAAACTTGAACAGGAGTATAGAGAACTCAAAATCTGTCTTTACAACAGGCAATCTTAATTGCATTTTCTTATGTTTTCCAGCATTCCAATAGTTAGGTTACTTTCTTGTCACATCCTTTGTAAGTAAACTAAAAATCTCAAGATTTGTACAATTATATTATACGGTAACTATATTCATTTCCATAATCATTTTCAGTACATACAACCAATTAACCATGAACTCTTTCTGCCGACTTTCATAATATTGAAAGCAAATAATTTACACAATTTAGGGCATACATAAAATTAGGAAGTATTCACATACGTTATTTTGATCCAATCTTTATGTTTCACAATAATTTTATGGAAACCAACACCAGCAAATGTGTAGAGAACGTGCTTATGTTTTACTGTGTTTTGTTAAACCGGGTTCAAGCCTTTTGTATATAAGCTACAGTAGAACTTTTAGTTCAGTGCCTTTTTCCTCCATATACACTGTTCATGAATGATTAACAGATAGATTAAATTCCACACTTTCTTGTTCTCTACACTGAATCTCCTCTTGATCCATCTTCAAAATTCTTCAAAATGTAACTCTAGTATACTTGAGAACAGAGAAAGCATCGCAAAACAAGAATAGTTAGGCTGCAGAAAACGGCATAATTCGGTAGTCATGAAAACCCGGAGACTATGCCGGCAAAGCACTCTTAGATTTGACGCCATTGATGTCCACACCCTTCTTTCATGCACTTGAAGAATAGTGTTGCTGCCTCATCGCCTCCTCTTGTTTGCCTTTCCTCATAAGTAGCTTTTTCATGACCACACTTTGAACATGTTTCTGTGACGGAAAATAAGCACAAATATAAGCCACATGCAATTGCTTAGCAACAACAAGCCAAGTGTGAAACATTTTATACGAACAAGATAAATTTATGTCCGACAATGCAACTGCGCTTCAAGGGTAAACAAAATTATGTGTATAAACGCAAAAACTGAATCCATCAATTTCAAAGAGATTCAAGATACCATACCATCTATAGTTGGTCCAATATTCTCATGTCGAACAGCCTCTTCAGTTTCCGCTGGCATCTCCTTCTTGGGAAGCTGCACACCTCTCTTTATCACAGCCTACAAAATATATCAAAACAAAATCATCAAGACTACACTCAAAAGCCAAAAGAGTATCTAAGCAATAAAGGGACAAGTCGATCAGCATATGATACCCTTTCCCTAAAGGGACAAATGTAAGGACATGATCGACAGAAGAATCTCGCAGGTTGGTCAATATATCCCTGTTCATACTGAAGTAGATTCCCACAGGTGGGGCAGAACTCCATTCTTCAACAGATCTCCTTATGCACCACCCTAATTGTAACACATCACAGACAAACTAGTATTAACACAAACAAGACTAAAATATGAGCAAAGACAAGTTCATCACTTGAAAATCAAAACAATTGGATGAATGTTGTTAGACCCGCCTAAGTTTTTATGTATAAGCTGCCTTCATTGGTACTGTACTTGTGAATTCACCAAACAGCTAAGGATGAATCCAAGATTGGATTGGGACTGGTAGACCATCAAGACTCCATAAAAATGAGAGTATACAGTTTGAGTCAGTCCACACTAGACTGCTCTATCAATTTAGACAACAGGTTAAGGGAGATATACAAATCAGGCGAGCTTAATCACTTCCTGATCACGAAATTTTTAGAAAACGAAAAGTTAATTATGAAATAAACATCTCTAGATTGAAGCCCCCTTAAGATGCTTAACTGCAGTTTGCATACTTCAATCTCAGATTATGATTTCCAGAAGAAAAACGCGAGAGACAAACCTTGATTGTCTTCGTTGCCGGCGGTGGCAGGTGAGAACCGTGACTCAAACGAAGAACTGAGGGGACAGAGCACTTGGCGGAAGAGTAGAGACTGAGAGATACCGTCGGGTTCACAGAAAAGTAGACGAGAACTGTGAGGATTGAGAGTTGAGAAACAGAGAGGAAGACGAGAGTCTCGACTCTCGAATTATATGTCTACTGCCTAGGGTTCTGAATTTTCCTGTTCTCATATATAAATTACTTTTCTTTTTGAAAAAAGAAAAAGAAAAGATTTACGAGACTTACTATGGCAATGGATCCGGTGGTGGGTGGATGACCCTGTCCGCCACCTGACCCGCGAGAAAATCTCATCCACCCCACCCGACCCGTCATCCGCCAAACCCATCACCCGCATCCGATCTACCCGCATCCAACGAATGAAGTGGGTGGATCAGGTGATATTCGGGTGTTCTACGCATTTCCTTTAAATCGATATTAAACTCGGATTCGAATGCGAAAAATTGATAATAATAAAAATAAATTCAATCCGAAAAGATTTTTTTATAAAAAAACATGATAAATATAAAGTTAACACAAATCATTCAAGTGAAAATATTACAATAAGTGATATAAGTTTAAGTTCTTGAAAAATAGAAAAATTTAGCAATACATAACATACAATAAGATTTTAATAGGAAGTAAATAAATGTACAAATTTTGCTAAACGATCCGTAAATCACCAATTTATAAATTAAAAGTGAACTAAAGATAGTAAACAAATAAACAATCAATAAATTTATAACGGGTGTAAGCGGGTGAAACGGGTCGGATGGGTGGATGGAAGATGGATCGGGTAATGGGTGGATGAAAGGTCCATCCGAATCCGACCGATCCATCACCCGCTTCATCCGTCATCCGCTTTCACCCGCTTCATGTCAAATTTTCACCCTTTTATTATGGATCGGGTTATCGGCGTTCGTCGGGCGAAATTGTCATCCCTAAGTGAGAGAGGAACTACTAGTATCATCATCCATCCACTTTTGTGAGTGTAATTTGGCATTCCGAGCATCGAGAGACCTCCATGTTCGGCTCCTCTCGAAACTCCTCTCAGGCTTCGGCGAAGGTATGATTCTCTTTCCTTCCCCTTTCTTTCCGTCGCTTGTTCTTCCCGATTCTCCAGCTCGGGTTTTTGTTCACTGATGCTGACAGAAGCAGCACCGGAAACAAGAGGAACTGTCTCTGGGTGAGGGTTTCAGACCCGAGAACTTCATCCCGGGTCTCGTCATCGGATTCATTTGTGGATTTGTATTGGATTTATTCAAGACTTCCCTCGACCCACCTCGCAGAATTACCGGCAAAGCCAATGCTGGTTCTTTTGTCGGAAAACCCCATAAGCTCTCTGATGCCTCTGCGGCCTCTGCCAATGACTCTGATGATGAGCTCAAATTGGTATCTCCTTAAACCAGTCTTTAGTTTTGTGTAATTTGCACAAATACTTAATTCTTCATAACTGTTGGCTGTTCGATGAATTGCATGGATTCCTACCCACTGAGGGTATGTTTCTTTCTTTTTTGCTTCACCCTCCGATAGCCGCTTTAATCTCAATGAAAATCAATCCATTTGTTTATGGCTAGTTTGATATCACTGTAATAATGGCTATAATATCTGATATACTGGATTTTTTGGTCGGTAGAGGATGCTTACTATAATCCTCACAACTCGAAAATGAAAACTGAAACATTGATCCAAAAAATAATGTCTTTAATTTATGAAATACGGAAACTTGAAATTTCGCTCTTCATTCAGACAATTAGTAAGGATGCTTACTAATTCACTTGGATATGTACTTCAGGTTTTAGTAGTTAGACAAGACCTAAAGATGGGAACAGGGAAGATTGCATCTCAATGTGCCCGTAAGTTCTAGATTTTTTTCCTAATAAATTGGTAGTAAATTTCTGTTCACCTGCTTCTTTTCGGTTCATGACGGTGTCCTGAGTTCTTAAGTATATCCTATCATCATTTAACATGCAGATGCTGCAACTGGCATGTACCAAGAGTTGCTGCAAAGGTGAGGCTGATTAGGTTTACTGAGAAACTAACCTTTTTTGTTAATTCTTCTCCGACAAAACCACGCAATTTTTCTTTTTCATTCAATAATATTTAGAGGAAGAAAACCTAGTGAAGACTGGACGCTGAAGATGAAGAGAATCACTGTTCTACGAGGAAGATATAAAATTAAAATTACCAAATTTATGAGTAAGAATTTGAGAAAATTCAGGGGAACCAAAGAAGTGTAAACGGATGGAGAGAGAAAAGGGGTGTTGGGGAGTGATGAATTTTGTTTTGTTTGGGGCTAGCTCTACAAAGGAGGAGGTAGAAGACACCTATTCGGAGAGTGAAGGTAGAAGGGGGATTTGAGGCAATTTGGTTGTAGTTCAAAAACAATAGAAAAAGTAAGTGTATTTAAGCTCAGTCTATTTTTTGAATGATAAAAACATCAGAGAAAATATATAGTAAGAACGTGTAAAAATAATTCCTTGCTTCCTATCACCAACCTAGTTCTGAGATGGCTAGAAGTTAGCCAAGCTTGATTTTTCTTCCTTCAAGATTTCCCCCCAGTAAACTTTCCCCTGTGGATAATAATGGGATGAATTATATCTGTGGCAGCCACCGTTCACTTCTGAGACAGTGGGAGTGTTGTGGGCAGCCCAAAATAGTTGTGACTTGCAAGAATCAACAAGAAATGTAAGCAGACTACTTGAAAATGAATTGCGGTAAATTAATATGCATTCAGTTTTTTATGATTTCGTTGACATTTTCAGAATTATTATGTCAGGAATAAGCTGAAACTTGCAGCTGAAAGTATTGGACTTCCAACTTTTCTTGTTGCTGATGCAGGACGGACACAGGTGTTTTTGTCCTTTCAAATTCATTTAATTTCTGGCTTGCTACATGTGCTCAACTGCTTTGTCTTTCTAACAACGTTCTCATTGTGTGTGTGTGTCATATAGACTGCCATCCACCAACTATTCTCTGTTTCTAATCTTAAATTATTGTCCCAGTTGAACTTTATTTTCAAAAAGTAAGGGTATGTTTGTATGTCAAGCATTATAATGCAATTATATGTTATTGGGCTCAAAATTAAACTATGTGATATTTAGTGTAAGATGTAGTATATAAAAACCAAGTATAATTTGTCAATACTACAATATAATGCAAAAAATCCAAACAACACTGCTGCTGAAATGTATTATAGACCATATAACATGTGGTATAAAACTTGCATTATGCACCAAACATTCCCTTAGTTTAATTGTAGCTAAAAATTGTCTTTTGTGCTTCCTCTACGTGCAATCACCCAGAATTTTGTTCCTTTCATATCAAGGTAAGAGGTTATAAGTACATGTGGCTGGGTATCTGACCACTAATCCTCTATTGAAAATGTCACAAATGGTTTCTTTCATCCCATTCAGTGCCGAGCGTCGCTAAAATTTGATGTGATAAGAACATATTTATTTTCGATCATAAAAATATTCGTCCTGTACTCTTATCTCTCTTGCTAGAAATTTATCCTTGCAAAATTTTGGGTAACATCCTCACCACCCTTTCCCTGAGTGAGGCTGAGTGAATATTGTAAATCCTGGGAATTTGGGATTTGCATCATAGTTCGAGGAATCAAACTCATCACCTTGGCACCACCATCACAAGGCTGGTCTTTTTTCGCCCCCACGTGCCCTTAACCTTGCAATATTACCAGCAACAAACACTTGTCCAATAGTGTTGCTGAATTGACATCAAAATGTGCAATTTCAATTTAAAAATGGCTATGCTTCTTTTTTCTTTGACTGCTTGATATTTTTACATTGATTCTCAATCTCACTCCCATTTATTTTAGTCAATTGAACTCTTGTGGTCCTGACATTTCCAGTATTTCTCTCATAGGTTGCATCTGGTTCAAGGACTGTGCTGGCAATTGGTCCAGGTATGTTTGTTTATTTCATGTCATTTCACTTCATGGAAGCCAAGAACATAAGAAGTATCATTTATTTTCTCAGTGCTTCAAAATTTTTGAAAATATGTTCACATGGGCAATTTTGCATGTTATTTGAGCTCTGAAAGATCTTCTTGGACTATGATGAACCCTTTTAGAAACAGATTGGAGATATGGTCTTTTTATGTTAATGGAGGAGTTGAGCTGTCTTGTTGGCTCTTGTAATTTTGTGCAGAGTTTTGTCTTTCTGAAACCAGACGTATCCTTACCCTTTTGTAGGAAGAAAGGCTTCTGTGGATTCCGTGACCGGTAAACAACGCCTTCTTTGAGTTGATCACCAGAAAATCGAATTAGCTTTGACCCGCATGATTAGAGACTCCGGACTCGAATTCAAATACCGAGATTTTTGCTTTCCGGGATCCTAGCAGCAAGTAGCTAACTGAAGGCTTGCTGCATCATATCATAATCTGGCGATTGAAGCAAGATGTAGATTATTGTTCAGTCTAGCGTTGAACCCTTGGTTTGAAGGTAACTGCTTTAGTGATAAGCCATTTTAAATCTTCCTTTGTAACATTCTTATTATTTGATTCCTGTTAGTTTTCCTTGGGAAATATTGGTGTCAAAGTTGGCAATTACCGTATATAGTATGGATCTCATGTAGACTCCTACGGTATTTGATTGGGTATATTAAAATGGACAAACTTATATCTACACTATAATATAGTCAAATAAAAAAATAGAGGTCAAACTTATAGTCAAATCACAAAAATAAATGATTACTTTTTAAATTAATTAGAAAAATAGGACCCTTTGAAATTCTCTGAAGAAAAAGTATGTATGAAAACTAGAAAATAGGAGCAATAATTTCTCTAATTGAAATGGTGATGATTAGATGTTTACTTTTGATTTAAGTATCTTTTTTACCTGTTTACTTTTCATTTTTGGTTAATGTAGCTAGTTTGATAAAATTTTCAAGTTCACGAATGTTTAATTTTTTTGGGTGATATTGTTTTCGTTACCCAAATATGAATTGTAGTATTTTTTTAATTATTGGGTATATGTTTATTGTTTTTGTGGTATGCTCTTATTGTTGAGTATGTTTAAAGTGATAATTTTGGGTATGTTTTATTGTTACCCAAACTGTGTTACAATGACCAATTGTCATTTGGTATTGATGTTTGTGTACAATATCGATTTGTGTAAAATTTGGTTATGATAAGTTTAAAGTGGGTATGCTTTTATATGTGTATTGGCTTTGTAGTATATTTCTTATTAAGTATATATAAAGTGATATCGTGGGTATGTTTTATGGTTACTCAAACTGTTATAATGATCAAATGTCAAGGAGATTTTTGGGTAATGAACAAATGTTATTGATGTTTGTTTACAATATCGAGTTTTGAAAATTTTGGGTATGACAAATTTAAATTGGGTATGGTTTTTGTATTAAGTGATGTTTAAATTAGGTATAAATATAATATATTATCCAATTTATGGATATGGTTTTATTTTGATATTTGATTTTTTGGATATGTTGTTTTCGAGTATGTTTATGTACTTTGAAAATTTTTATTTTTGGATATGAAAACGGTTTTTTGGGTAACATGTGAGAAAGTAAGGATGTTGGAAATTCCTTTTTTTTATTGATGTGTCATGTGAGATAGTACAACATGTCACATTTGATGGGTTGTCAAACTTTGCCCTTTTTTAATACTATATTTCCTCTACTCTATTTTATAGGGGTCAAAATATCAATCACAAATATTATGAGTCTTCTTTCTGATTTGCTTAACAGGGCTAGTTTGCCAATTTTGTCTTACTTTTTTTTATTGTCAATGATTATTTTTTACTTGTAATTATTACATGATTATTTGTACGTGGTAATTATTATTTTTAAATAGTTAAATAGTATATGTAGGTTGAATTTATTGTTTTACCATTTTTTATTTAATGTGTTTTTATTATAGATTTTGGTTTTTCTTTAGGGTTCATTTTCATTGTATGTTTCACAATATTAAATTTATTTCTTAATAAACGTAATCGATGAGAGAAATTTTCATAAAACACTAAATAAATTAACATATTTTTGTAATAAACAATACAACTTTTAGAAAATTAAGACAATTATAACTAAGGTACGGGTCGATCATTTGTAGCACGAAGGTCCTGAAACGTTGCAATTCGAGTTGCATATTTGTCATCCATTCTGTCTACACTTGGGTCATGTGCGATGTTCCAATAGGCAAGAATAGGTGGTATTGGACAACCCTATGTGCAAGCCATTTGAAAAAATAAGAATTGAATTTAAAAAAAGTCGATATTCATAAGATTATTTAAGAAAGTCATAATACTTACTGGGATAAAATGATGATGATGTCGGTCCCAAGCTAGATAACCGATAGATCCGCTTGCAAATGCGGTTTCTTTTTCAAGCGGGAGGCTTGTATTTGCCGCATTTCAATCCAAATATACGAGTGTGCACTGAAAGACCGTCGCAAACAACACGTCACATAACGGCATGTACATCCAGTGTGTGAAAGGCGCTACAACACCCTCGTGAAACCAACCAATGCTACCCTGCATCTGTTCAAGGGTCATGTTTTATTCGTTTAAGAATATCCAATACCGGTCAGGGTTTTGAGTAAGCTCTGTCAACAAATTCATGCACATTTGTGGCCATTGATCCTCCCTCATGCCCAACAACACACAAAGAGCTCGAAATCCACAATTGCCATCGCCCGTAACATCCCTAAGGAAACCGACGTACGGAACCATAAAAACTCTCAAAATTCTTGACCCCAAAGTCATAACCTCCTATCACAATCGGCACATTCGAATCACGTTCTTTTTTTTCCGCTTTCTCAACTTCTTTTCTTTTCTTTGTCTTTTATCCCTTTTCTTGTCTTTTTTTTCTCGTGTATGTTCAAAACCTGATTTCTTGCGAGCATTTGGGTTCTTCAAGTGCTTCTATGAACACGCTCTTCGGATCTTAAGTGTCCTCCAAATGGTGCCAAGTTGTTTTATCTGGTAATATAACAGTGCAACCGTCTCTATCGTTGTCCGAAGGTCCTCCACAACCACCTCATTTACGTCAACTTGAACAGACACACCCCAGGCATCGACCGTGGTTTCAAACCAGTGAATTTGACGCTAGAAGACATCGACATCCGTTTCCACGAAGATGCATCCTTCACGAATAATGTTTGCAATTTCATGGACACAAGTTGACGTAAATGTTTGCAATATGTACTCCTAGTATCGCAGTTTATGCACTATCGGTTGTACATTCCGGAACAGGCCTTCATGAACTCATCATGTAAAAAGGTGAGACAATAATGGGATACATTTTGCATTAGGAATCTGATGGGATACATTTTGCATTAGGAATCTGAAAATCGGTAAATCTCGCACTTTGTTCGGGGCATCGAAGCGTGATTGCTCTAATGATGCCATCAGTTGTCGGAATTCGTCCCTCGACATTTTATGACTGTGCTCCAAACAAGTGTCGATGCGGTAGTTCCTCGTATCCAAATCTTTCTTGAAAACCGAATGGGAGGATTCAACCCTATTATTACATTACATGAAAATTGATCATGCAACTTATTAATGCAAAATACAGACTATATATCACATTGATATGGTTCAGACTCGGGTTTTACCTGCTGGATGCTCGATTGCCTAGGTGCATGTGTTGATCCGTTAGAAAACTTACTAGTTTTTCAGCGTGAACCAACCAAGTCGTGTGAAGATATTCCATTAGACCCCAACGAGTCTCACATGTGTCATTCATCTCTTGGAGTCTGGACTCATAAGTCTCCATGGACTTGGACATGAAAAGAATACGACATTGATCCGAAAATTCCTTTTGTATCGACGCCGAGCGCGTTTTATTGTAGGCATAATCCTATATGTTGTTTTGTACATGCCACGTGCACACCATATGATGTGACTTTGGAAACGTTTTAGGAAGCGCTTTTAAAAGACCTAGCTCCTTATCCGTCATTATAACTCTCGGTTTTGCGTTGTTACACCAACCTCGTACCTGATGCAACACCCAAGTGTATGTTTCTTCGGTCTCTTGGTCGACGTCTCTCCAACAATTTCAAGAAACGGCATCTTGTAACTGAATATCACATGTAATTTTAGTGTCATGTTAAAGAGACACTAACATATATAATCAAGTTAACATAGGCTTACGTGTTTGTGTTATACGTTGTATCCATGTACATGATGCAAGAGAATTTCTCCCACAATAACAACGACGTGGGGTTTGCAAACGTGATATCCTACAATCGGCCATCATCCGATAATCGTCATGCGGTCACATATTGTTCCGAATACAACATCTTCAAAAGCAATTGTGTAGTATTCAATTGACCCCCCATCTTGGACCGTTGAAATTTTGAACGAGCATTGTATATGTGCTGCCTACTAGTTGCGTTTTCATCATATCTAGCCCGAAGCATTTCGATTGTCGGTTTCGGTTTCACCCCCGCCATTATCATGCCATCAACCTCATTATATTGGATACTCGACAATCGTCCTATGTATGCGTGTCCTTCAAAGTGTTTTGAGAGTTTGTGGTTATGTGGTCTACAATGGACCGCCAACCTCCACACACTTTGAGTGACTTCATAATTATGCAACATGAACGGACAATCTATCTTCTTTGTGCACAATCCCGTTTTTTTATCGGGCGATCGTTGTCATCAACCAGTCTCCTTTCCACATTTCTTTTTGAACCGTATTGTTCGTATGCAAGGTGGATCAAATTGTATTGTCGTGTTGACGAAGAATTCCATGACCTAGCAATGGTCAAGACCATACCGTGTTCCATACCTGTGGCCCAAGCCCACCCTATCATATCCTCCGTGGAAGGCCACCACCTATCCGTCGTGAAAGCTGATGAGTATTCTACTTCGAGTCGGACCACAGGAGGTCCACCAACACCCACATCATATGGGTCATAACTCTACAAAATTGTAGGATTACAAAATAGTCTCAAATTTCAAACCTAAGTCCAAATATTAGGGGAGGAAATAAAATATATCTAGCTAGGTCCAACAAAGTTTAAAATATCTAATAATTTCATAGTAAGTCCAAAAATTCAAGCCTAATTCCAAAATATTAGAAAACAAACATAAAATATACCTAGCTAATTTCAACAAAGTTTATAATGTCAAATATTATCATAATAATACCAAAATTTCAAACCTAAGTCCAAAATATTAAGGAAAAAAATAAATTATACCTAGATAATTTCAACTAAGATTAAAATATTATACAATATCATAGTAAGTCTAAAACTTCAAACCTAAGTCCAAAATATTCGGAGAAAAATAAAATACACCAAAAAATGTCCAACTAAGTTTAAAATGTCAAATATTATCATAGTAATTCCAAAATTTTAAACCAAAGTCCAAAATATTAGGGGAAAAAATAAATTTTACCTAGCTAATTCCAACTAAGATTATAATATCAAACAATATCATAGTAAGTCTAAAATTTCAAACCTAAGTCCAAAATATTCGGGAAAAAAATAAAACATACCAAACAATGTCCAACTAAGTTTATAATATCAAATAATATCATAGTAAGTCCAAATTTTAAACCTAACTCCAAAATATTAGGAAAGATGAAATATATCTAGCTAAGTCAACTAAGTTTTAAAATATCAAATATTATCATAGTAAGTCCAAATTTTCAAACTAAGTCCAAAATATATGGAAAAAAAAAATTAAAATATACTTAGCTAAGTTCAATGAACTTTAAAATAACAAGTCTAAAATTTCAAACCTAAATCCAAAATATTAAGGAAAAAAACAAGCTAAAAGTTTGAAAGTCAAATAATATCATAGTAAGTCTAAAATTTCAAACCTAAGTCCAAAATCATTTAGAAAAAATAAAATATACCTAACTAAGTTCAACTGAGTATACAATGCCAAACAATATCATAGTAAGTCCAAAACTTCAAACCTAACTCCAAAATATTAGGAAAATAAAATAAAATAGAATTTACCTAGATAAGTCCAACTAAATTTAAATAATACTATAGTAAGTCCAAAATAATAGAGGAAAAAATATACCTAGCTAAGTCCAATTAAATTTAAAATATAAAATGATATCATAATAACTTCAATCTTATAGCGTATGTCAAAAATATTAGGGGGAAAAACGATAACATACCGGATTTTGACTCGAATCTTGTTCATCGGAACGACGACTTGAACTCCCCTTTTTCTCGAGAATTGAACGCAATCACGACATTTATCTTCAATAATATTTAAATAACAAAAATAAAAAATATGTGGAACAAAGAACAAACATAAACAGTATTTGAGCCTAAAACATTAGTTACTCTCAATGTTTATACTTGAAAAAATGAAATCAAACAATCTTACATATAAAGAAAAAGACAAAACAAACTCATTTATCCAGCCAACTAACAACTAACCATTCATTCCTGATTAAAAAAAATTGAATTGCTCACTTGTTGTACAAAAAGAGCCGCTCAATTCTTCCAATATAAGAGCATCTTCATCCCAGAACTAGAAATGAGTTTCTTATCTAATTTTTTCTATTACTCTTTATCTATAATATTAGTTAAAGAACTCATCTCCTCCATCCCAAAATTCACTAGGGTTTCTTTAATTATTTTTGTTTTATAAAACTTTAACAAAACACCTATCAATTCCTTACATTTAGGCAAAAGTAACAAAAACAAATATGATTTTACTCTTGATTTACGTGAGTTGGGCAGGATCGTGTCATATTTCATTTCTTCTTCAAGAGACTTCTCTCCACTCATTACCTATTCTCTCACCCATTCTGACATTTATTTTTAATTTTACAAATTTAAATAGGGGAAGAAACTCATAGTATCTGGGATGTAGATGCTCTAAGTTGCTCACTTCTTCCAATAACAAGGCTAGCGGGCTATTAAATTTTTTTTATATATTTTACTTTTAGTTATTAAACAATTTCCAATGTACTTTGACTATATTTTATTGGTTACTTTTTACAAATTTTGATGTGAATTGACTATATCATGGTGTATTTATTACATCCCATTAAAATATTGGTCATTGTCGCCTTCCCCTGTAGCAGCAGAATGAGAGGTCAAGTTCACAATCTTCCATACTTCATAAAATTGTTTCGTTGCTTTCTGTACCTCTGAAATTGAAGTGCAAGAAAACTTACAAGATCGAAGGTTAGGGTGTCGTTCGAACAAGAACAAGAACAAAAACAATTTTAACGTGGTTCGAAAAAATTTTCTACTCCTCGGGGCCTCAAGACATTACCCAATCCACTATTAACGAACAATATTAACGAACAAAGAAAACAAGTACAAACGTAAGAACAATAAATTCGCACGGCTGGTAGACTTAAGGGATTAACCCTAGAGAGTTCCAACAAAGTCTTTTGTTTCACAAAAGAAATGAAGAAAAGCAAGAACAATTCTCGTTACAAAAGCAAGAAAAACTGCAGAAGAGAGAGAGAGCTGAAAGGAAAAATGTTCTGGAAAATGAATATTCACGATGCACAACAACTCTTTGATGTTTTAAATGTGCAACACTTCTTTCACCCTAATTGAAACTCGCCGTTTCATTTAACAGCCCAGTTAGCGAGAAAAATGGGCCCAAAAACAGACAAAAAACGCAGCCCAATAAGAGCTCTGTTGGGCCTCATGTTGCCTTTAAAACTTTGGAATTATAAAGTCTTCACAATTTGCCCTCCTAATTTCTAATTTCATCTAATAGTGGATTTTTGAGTTAAATCGTCATCAGCCCATTTTCTTTACCTTTACGTGACCTCTAAAATATGTAAGAAATTCTTGTAAAACAAAAATTTCTAAATGGTCACTATTTTAGTGCCAAATCTGCAGGGTTAGTATCACCATCAACTTTATCAACAAGTAGTTTATTTGACTCTACTTGTAAACAAATATAATGATATATAACATCAATATGTTTAGTCCGTTCATGATAAACTAGATCCTTACAAAGATATAATGCACTTTGATTGTCCAAGTATTAAGTTGACATAGTAGACTTACCTTCTATCTCCAACAGAAGATTACTAAGCCACACAACTTCTTTACAAGCTTCAGTGGCAACTACATATGAAGTAGTAGATTTCTATTATCTTTATTAGAAGCATAATCAGTATCTACATAACCAGTCAAATCATAAGAAGAATGATGTTTAACATATAACAGTCTAAAATAGTTCCATCAATATATTTCAACAAATATTTCATAACTTCCTAGTGTTTTTCACCTAGGTCGGACATAAATGTGCTAAGAACACTAATAGCAAAGGCAAGATCAGGTCTTGAACAAATTTATAGCATACATGACAGATCCTACAACAACATCATAGGGAATCTTACTCATGCGAGATTTTTCCTCTTTAGACATATTATGGGCACGAGTTAAATCGAAGTGCCCTTATAAGGGCATTTTAGAAGGTTTAGCATCTTTTAGATTGAACCTATCTAACACCTTAGTTACATAGTCAGATTGGAAAAACCAAGTTTGTCTCTTAGAAATATTTCTTTCAATTTTTATCTCTAAAATTCTTTGAACATGACCTAAGTCTTTCATATCAAAGTTGTTTATAAGGGAATATATATTTCACCTCACTTATCTTAGCTTTGAATTTACAAATTAACAGTATATCATCCACATAAAGCAAGATATATAAAGGAGAATCAATTTTGACAAATTTGAAGTACAAACAATGATCACATTGACTTCTTATATAAAACTTAATATTTTCATGCATGTATCAAATTTGATATTCCATTGCCTATGAGACTATTTCAAACCATATATGGATTTATTTAACAAACACACATAATCAGGTTGATTTTTGTCTATAAAACCATTTGGTTGTCTCATATTGATAGTCTCATAAAGGTCTCCATGCAGAAAAGCAGTTTTAACATCCATCTGTTCTATTTCATAGTTATAACTGTAGCTAAAGCAATAAGCAATCTCATGGTCTTATATTTCACAACATGAGCAAAAATGTCATTGTAATCAATACCTTCCTTTTGAGTAAAACCCTTATCCACTAAACTAGCTTTAAATCTAGGAGGGTCATTAGGTTTAATGCCATCTTTGATTTTATAATTCCATTAGCAATCAATAGTTCTAATACCATCTAGTTTAGGAACTAATTTCCAAGTTTTGTTCTCATGCATAGAGCTAATCTCTTCATGCATAACTGCTAACTAAAACTTAGATTGACTACATTAAATAGCATGCTCATACAACACAGCAAATTCTACCAAATTATTATCCCTATTATACACATACTCAATAATGTTTATATGAGTAGGATTATAATACTTTGGATTTAAAAGTTACATCTCTACTTGTTAAAACCCTATAACCACCAGGTTGTATAACAAGTAATTTGTAACCTTTTACCCCTTCCGGATAACCTGACATCACACATTTGAGGGCTCTCGGATTTAGTTTACCTTGAGAATGATGATCATAAGTTGTACAACCGAAAGGTCTTAAGTGTTCAATATTTGGTTTTTGACCCGTCCACTTTTCTTGTGGGGTTTTAAACCCTATAATAGAAGAAGAAATTATATTTATCAAATAAGAAGCTGTAATTACAGCCACTCCCCAAAGGGACTGTTTCATACCTGTAGAAAAAAGCATGCATCTAGATTTTTCCAACAAAGTCCTATTCATCCTCTCATTAGTCTCATTCTACTGAGGGGTTTCCGGAACAGTCAAATGTTGTTTTATACCATTTTGCAAGTAATACTCATTAAAGTCATGGTTACAAAATTCTAAATCATTATCCGTTTAAAAACATTTGAGCTTATGGTTAGATTCATTTTCAACTTTGGTTTTTCAAAATTTAAAAGTATTGAAAGCTTCACTTTTGGCCTTTAGCAAATTCACCCAAACTATTCTTGAAAAATGATCAATAAAAGAAAATAAAATATTTTCTACCTCCTATAGTACAACTTGGACAGGACCTCATAGATCAAAATTATATGAGTTTGAAAAGCAAAACAAGATCTTAAACATAACAAATCTTAAAACCGGATCTGCAAACAAATCCAAATTTATTTATTTTTTTCAAAATGAATTTTTGTATATTCGAAAACGCAAAAAGCAGTTTCGAAAAAACCAGATCCAAAATTTTTGAAGTTTCGAACACTAGAAAGCGGATATGTACAAGATTGAAAATGGATCCGAAAAACAATTGTTACAAAACAAAACAATTCAAAAAAAATGTTAAAAACGAATGTAAAGCAAGCTGTAAAACAAATCTGAAAGCAAGATCTGTAAAGTTTTAACACAGCTTTTACAAAAACCAAAACAAATATAAAAACAAAAGCAGATCTGAAACGTTTTTGAAAAAACAGAATAATATGAAAACGGATTTGGATTTCTAGCAACTCAAAATGCAAGAATTCGTAGGTCATTGCCTTTAAGCCTCTGATACCACTTTGCAATGCAAGAAAACACACAAGTTCGAAGGCTAGAGTGCCGTTCGAACAAGAACAAGAACAAATAACAGTTTTAACAAGGTTCAGAAAAATTTTCTACTCCTCGGGGCTTCAAGACATTACTCAATCCACTATTAACGAACAAAGAAAACGAGTACAAACGTAAGAACAACAAATCCGCACGACTTATAGACTTAAGAGATTAACCCTAGAGAGTCCCAACAAAGCCTTTTGCTTCACAAAATAAATGAAGAAGAGCAACAACAATTCTCGTTACAGAACCAATAAAAACTGCAGAAAAGAGAGAGAGAGCTGAAAGGAAAAATGTTTTGGAAAAATGAATCTTCACGATGCACAACAACTGACGTTTTAAATGTGCAACTCTTCTTTCACCCTAATTGAAACTCGTCGTTTCATTTAACAGCCCAGTCAGCCAGAAAAATGGGCCCAAAAAAGACAAAAAAAAATACAGCCCAATAAGAGCTTTGTTGGGCCTCATGTGGGCTTCAGAACTCTGGAGTTATAAAGTCTTCACAGAAATATACCCAAAAGATGTTTATGGATCAATAATGTACTAATCTCCACTGATGGCTGATTATTGTCGAACCACTCGATATTTGTAACTTGGGTGGTCTTAATCTTGACATCGTATAAACTTGTTTGTGTGCAAATTTGACGTTTATTTTGTTTACATTAGCAAATCAAGAGCTTCATGATATTTCTGGTTTTTGTTTGATCAGTTGAATGATTTACTTTCATGTTGATGACTGAAGTGGACATATTGTCTTGGATAATTACCCCGCAACTTTCTCAGAAAATGCTTATTACTAAGCCACATTCTTAGACGCTAAGAAACAAAATAACGACTTTTTTGAGCGTTTTACCTTTTGATGTTATTCCCAAATGAAAACGTCAAAATCTTCTCATAAATCCAAAATTTTGTGAGGAACATAATGGTAAAATTCATACTCGCAATTAACCCACTATTTGCGAGTTATGTATCAATTTTTATCGATGATTAAGTTAATCACTCTTAATCATCATTAATTAGGATTAAAAAAATCCTAGCTTTTACAGTTAACAAGTACACTTTTTCATAATTTATTTGGACTATCAACAAGTAGGGTAAAATGGATTGAAATCAAGTGTAAAATATATTGTCACCATGTGAAAAAATATATTGTCAATAAATATACATTTTCATAGTTATTTTCGGAATGACAACAAGTGTAAAATAGATTGTTAACAAAACAACATGTGTACAATAGATTGTCATCAAATATATTTGGGCAATTTTGGTAACTAGGCTTTTTTGAAAAACTATACTAGTAACTAGGCTTTTTAATGTTTCAATTAAGTAAATATACCATAACCTTTTGTATTTATTCTCAAACTCTACACACTCTTCTCTCAAGAGGTACATTTACTAAACACACAAGTAGAAAAAGCCTAGTAAACCAAATTGTTTCAATATATTTTTTTCATACCTTTTTTGTAACGTGAACAAATGTAAAGTAAGTTGTCAACAAGTGTAAAAAATCTAATGTCAGCAAGTGAAAATGGATCGTCGACAACCAATTGGATGTCACCAAAATTATATTTTTCATTGAATTATTTTAACAAACACCTTATGTAAATTGCAAATCAAAACTCTTTACACTTATTGTTACAACATCTTTCACCAACAATTACTCTTAATATTATTTTTTTATCACTACTATCAAGTCCTAAAGAATTTCAAAACAGGCAAGTACAACACAAAGTCGAACGAAACTCTTGAATATCGATAAAATTATGCAAAAATGTTACGATAAAGTTGATCAACATTACAGAATTGAATAAGAAAACCTTATTGATGGACAAAAACAAGAGATAAAATGCACGAGATGGTGAGATTGAATAGAATGGACGGGGAGAGATTAGAAGAAGATCAAATTTCAAAAGTCAAAGCACAAACCTTGTTGTGAAGAGAAATAAATGAGTTGTGTGGGTGCAATTTGGATTTGAGGGAAGAATAATATTTAGTTCTTATGTTTGAGAGAAAGTACGAAGTAGGAAAGAAAATAAAAATAAAATAAAGGCTTATATATTAGTCACTTTTCAAAATCCTAAAGCGCGTTATCTAAATACACGTCAATTTCATTATACATTCACGCTTAAATATATGCATGTTTCAAGAGGCGCACACAAATAATCCACATTTCCTTATTCCACAAATTGTTTGTGAAGCAACCAACAACTACAACTACAACTACAACGTGTGTATAGACCCTCCCCTCTCCATCATGCCCATTTCCCCTTATCCTTCATTCGTTCCGAACAACCTAACATCGATCGTGAAGCAATACTCTAGATCGGAAAAAGGCGATGATTGATAAAAGACGGTCTCGGAACGTAGTGCTGACACTATTTTTTTGCAATGACCAGAAATGCATATGATGTGGGGATGAAGATGTTTGTTTTCTTTCCAATACAACTTATGGTTTCATAATTCTCATATTCGTTTTTAATTTGCTCTTGTGTTTGAATCGGCCAAAATGTCGATTTGTATCGTAGCTTTGTATATAGTATAAGTTCAGTAACCAATGACAAAAGCTTCAGGCCAAATCAATTACACCTAACAGTGAAGTGAACAAATAGATTAAGCCAATGAAGAAAGTGTACAAGCAACCTGAATTGTTGAATCTATATACTAATACTAAAATAGAAGACACTAATGAAATTTTATGGAATCATTCCCCATGGTTTAATGAAAAATGCATTTGCTTTCTCACATTTTGTTACCCTATAGGGTATCAAAAGTAATCAAACTCTCATCCAATTACTACAAACCACAAGGAATGATTCCAAAATTTTAATGAATAAGGGTATACGTATTGACTAGATTCGTTTCCATTCCGTTTCCAATTCCGGAGTTAAAACCAAACGGGCCCTAAAGTTGACTTGGCGTTCTCACAAATTTTGTAAGGTTAAATATTTTTTTAAATAACTAACTAAATCATAAATTTTTTTAACTAAGTAAAAAATAAACAAATTTTTTGTAAAATTAACTAAGATCTCGGATCAACTTGTATATCAAGTAAAACTTTAACTAACAAGATCTCCTAAAAATTTAAAAATAAGTTGGTTTACGTATTTCTTTTATTTCCAAGCCGTCGAAAGTTAAGTAATTTATTTTTTGGAAAGAATTTTGCTTTTTTTCTTAATTTATTTTTGAAGCATTATAAGTTTAATCTATTTACGTTAAATTTTTTTTTGCTATGTCACGTCGATTATCAAGTAAGACCGATAATTTGATAAATTGTATAAATAGAGGACTTGAAAATTAAACAAATCATACATTTGTTGGCATTTTGGCTAAGTTGACGTATAATTTTTATTCATAACGGATTAATAGTTGTTTTTTAAGTTGTTGACCTACTGTTTTATGGGTCATTAACCAAATGTTTTGTGGGTTGCTAAATATTTTTAACGAATCTACTATCCCATCTTGACATTTTGGCTAAGTCGAGGTATAATTTTTGTTCATAGCGGATTAATATTTGTTGGCATACTGTTTTGTGAGTCGTTGACCAAATGTTTTGTGGGTTGCTAAATATTTTCAACGAATTTACAAGATTAAAAAAATCAAACATTTTTTAACCTTTTGGCTAAATTGAAGTAGAACTTTTATTTTGATAACGGATTAATATCCATTATCTAGGTTGTTGAAATGGGTCGTTGACTTATTGTTTTGTGGGTCACCTGCTTTTTTGTGGGTCGCTAACTTATATAAATAGAGGGTTTGAAGATTAACAAATCATACATTACTTAGCCTTTTGGATAAGTTGAACAATAATTTTTATTAATAACGAAATAATATCCGTTATATGAATCGATGACAAGTAAGACCATATAAATAATCAAGTAAGACTGATAGTTTGAAAACTTGTATAAATAGAGAGTTTGAAGATTAAACAAATTATACATTTCTTGGTATTTTGGCTAAGTTGAAGTATATAATTTTTATTCATAACGGATTAATATCTACTATCTAGATCGTTAACCTACTATCTTATGAGTCGTTGACTTATTGTTTTGTGTGTCGTTGACCTACTGTTTTATGGGTTGTTGAATATTTTCAACAATTTTGCTATCTTACCTTGATTATCAAGTGAGATTGATAGTTTGAGAACTTGTATAATTAGATGGTTTGAAGATTAAATAAATAATACAATTATTGGCCTTTTGATTAAATTGAACTACAATTTTAATCATAACGATTAATATTCATTATACATCAGGGAATGCCGATAGTTTGTGAACTATCCGTTATATGGGTCGTTGATCTACAGTTTTGTTGTTCGTTGACCTACTGTTTTGCGGGTCGCTAAATATTTTTATGTTCTTATATTGAATTAATTATATACTTAAAGTAATTTTTGGTTTACATCACCAGCATACGCAACTTTCAAATCATTTCATAACAAATACCCGTGCACAAGATATAACTAGTTTGTATGTTGAAGTAGGGCAAATAATACAAAAGAGATGATACCTATATCATGAATGCCAAACAACTAATTGAAAGGAATGAACAAATAAATTATTATTATTATTTTATTTTTTTTTTGGATTAAGGAAAGCGGTTCGATCTCATAGACGGCGCGCCGACTATTTGATCGAAAGGTCGAAAATGATCGGCAGACAAACAAACCGTCATGAAGGACCACAATAAATGAGAAAAAAGAAAACACAAAAATACATCATGAAAACCCGAAAGTAGAGACGTCATCAGGCGAAAGCAGAATAATCCGGTCAGCAGGAAGCGACGAGTATGAATGTTCATCTTCGAAGGAAGTACACAGGCAGAAAGTCCGGGGAACAACTGTGGACACCTCAAATTTGGACCGCAGTAGAGCCATCAGGAGTCGATCACACATCAACGCCCCCGTCTTGACAAACACTCGAACCACCACCAAAGACATCATCAAAACAGAGAAGACGAAGCTGCAACACACGGGTATCGTGATATAAAAATGTTTATAACTTTGATGGTTAAAAGAGTAGCGATCTACAAGGGGAACATTGTTCGGAAAAAATTGGTCAACAACGCTGAATCTTTGGTGGTTTGTGATTATGAGTCATAACTCACCCGATTATGGATTTAAAAATTCTTATCAAATTTGGTATTATTGGGACCGTTAGGCCGATATCGGAGCTGCTGGAACAAGATTGGTATCCTTAGGACGAGAAAGATCAAGAATAGTTGTTGATTTTGGTGTAGGGCTTTTATAGACTCGGAAAGATCATTAGAGCTAATCTTCCCGTATTTGTATTTTGTTAACATTGTTGGGTGGTTTTGGAGCTGTTAGGCCAAAAACGGTGTCTTTAGGTCGTGATATTGGAGTCGGTAGCACAATATTGTGAAATTGATATAGCCTTTTTCCTAAAACAAATTAAACGTAACATTGATTTGCATATTGGGCCATTAGGCCCCATTTATAAACAATGAATAAGGGAGGCGCAGGCTAACCCTAGAAACTCGCCGCTAGAATTGATGAAGCAAAGTAAAACCAAGCCACCAAGTGCAAGAAGGAGGCCGTCACCAGGAGAACATCGAGAACCTCCATAGTCGTCTATATGGTTGAACCTTCAAGAGGAAGGCACCAAAAGCCATAGAAGAGAACAAGGAGTTCGTCAAGAGGCCAAGAGAACGGCAAAATTGAAGACAGATGTGAAGCTGAACGAGCAGATCTAAAGAGTCGATTAAGAAAACGTGAGAAGAAGAGGGGTTTCCTCGTCGGACGTCGGCTTTGAATTACATCGTCAAATGACCTCCTTTCCCCACCGAATTGGTGTCAATTCTGAAGAACGTTTACTTAATCTTTGTTTCAAGCCAAAACCTTCTCGAAACCCATGAAACACAACTTCAAAAAAAAGGCCAGATGGTTCGGAATCAGGTATCAGTAAACTTATAACCAGTACCGAGAAATTGGTTGAATGTTTGTTTAACTAGGTAGCCTTTGGTATATTTTGTGGTCACAAGGTATATTTTGTGGTCTTTGGTATATTTTGCGGTCACAAGGTAGCCTTTGGTATATGTTGAACCCGTTTGTCAGCTACGTTTTAGCAAAATGGAGCGTCTAAAACCCTCCAAAATTTCATACATCTTATATACATTATACGTTTGAGTTTCACTTTACCTACAGTAATGGGCTATTAGCCAAATTTCCTGTCTAATGGACTTTTTCAGCTGCTTTCTTTGCGTTTTGGACATACCATTTGTGACACTCCTTTTCTGGATGTATTGGCCTGCAACTTTCCCTCCTATGCACCGCTTTCTCTTTAATTTTTGGCGTCCACGTGTCTTTTCGCCTCCCTCTCTGTATCTTCTCAACGCTTGGCGTGTCTCCTGCCAGTGACTCTTCGATTTTGTAACCCATTTTTCCTTCTAACACGTGAATTATAAGTTTCATGATTATTATTTCTTCTTCTCTATTCTTCTTCAGTTTGTTCCCAACTATAGGGTCTGAAAGTCGCGTTCTACTTCTTCTTCATTTTATCCTTTGTTTCCTGTTTATCTTTCTGATTAGGATTTTCGTTTTTGCTTGCGTCGATCAGGATTTGAAGCGGATCTTGAAGAATCTCCAAAATCACCCCCTACTGGTATGCAAGTTTACCTCTCTTTATTTTAGTATTCGATTTTTTATACTGATATTTTGATTTTTTTTTGTTTTTGTGTAAAGGATTTGTGATGTGATCAGGTTCACCCCATTCGATTAGATCTTATTTGGTAAGGTTGCTTCTCCTAATTTCAGCCTCAAAGTCCAATTCCTATTGTCGTTTGCATTGTAGTAATGAATTGTTGTAGGAAAAAAAAGAGGATCGACGAACAAGGAAACAAGGAAAATTATCGTTAGTGTTCTCATCTCGTGTTCTAAAGCTTCCCTATTGTAAGCAAGAAACACCTCCCGTGGTGCTTTTTATGATTACTGACCTTGTTTTCTTTTTCTCGGACAGATTATGAAAAGAAGATTGATGATTGCCAGCATAAAACAGATGAGGAAATTGTAATGTAGTGGCTGATGAAGAAATAGATAGCCTTTAAAAGGTGCAAAAAGTATTGTTTGCAGAGAGGAAATGCTTCAAGTAGAACTCAGATAAGTATTTGCTTGTGCAAATAGTATTGTTTTCTTGAATAAAATACTGAATAAATAAATAAGTTTGCTTATATTAGACCCTCCACAATGGAGGGTCGGGGGGCTACTAAAGCCCCTCCATGTCATCAAAATGATGACATGGCACTGGAAGAGGCTTAGTAGCCCCGGGGGTCGACGTCAATATTGGCGTCGACCCTTATTCGTTTTTCATTTTTTTTTTCCTTTGTAAAACGACGTCGTTTTGGCCAAACTGGGCCAAAACGACGTCGTTTTGGCTCTCTTCAGGGAAGAGGCGCGCCATGTGGCGCGCCCTCACTGGCCGAAATATGGCCAGTGACAACGCGCCACGTGGCAGGGGTTTTAAATTAAATTTAAAACCCCTTTTCCCGTTAAAATATTAACTATAAAAAAAATTATTTTTGAGTAAGATTTAATTTTATCTATTCAATAAACCCCATTTTGCATATGTTTCGATAAAAAAAATTTTTTTGACTTCTTGGAACGTATATAGAGTTTTACGTAGTAAACTTTTATCGTTTTAAATTTTATTTTTTGCATAAGACTTTATTCATATCAATCTAATATGATATTTATTTAATTTATATATGTATTTGAATTTTTTATAATAAAAAAACACAATTTATAGATGTTATACATAAAATGACCGAGACATTAACTTACAAATAAAATTCCAATTTAATAAGAAAACAACTAATTATACATTAATTTAAACATACACTTAACTTATAACATAAGATTGAAATAAAACACAAATGATAAATATAAACATACATTACGAACTTTAAAAGGACCCCAAACTTAAACATAAACTCAAATACCGAGTTCTCTGATCAAGTCATTCTTCATCTTCTCTTGTTCGGGAGACAGGGAATCTTTCATCTCCATCAAACTATTAAGATTGACTGACTTCCTTTTGTACTCAAACTCTTTGGTCTTCCTCTGTTCTATTCTGTCCTTCCTAGCTTCGGAAATAGCAATCATCTTTAATTTTTCCTTCTTTATTTTCAATTCTTGAAGGCGGACCTCAAGCTCTCTACTCTTCAAATTGTCCAAAATTTTAATTTGTTCTGAATAATCAGAGGATGGTGTTGTACTTACTGGTCTCTTTCCCGCCCTCTTCAAACTATTTCGTCCTAAAGGACGGACGAATGAGCTATCTGGGGTTCCGCCTTCACTTGAGGGAGTTCCAACATTGGGGCTTGATGTGTATGATCCAGATTCATTTACCTTTGCCCTCTTCGAGTCATCCCCTTGTTTTGATGATGTCGATTGAATGCTACTTTGCCATTTTGGGAGACTTTTGAGCATGCGCCAAATGTTTTCATGATTGAATTTTGATTTATATTGATCTTGATACAAAATATGAG
Source organism: Fagopyrum homotropicum (assembly GCA_033239125.1). Taxonomy (NCBI): domain Eukaryota; kingdom Viridiplantae; phylum Streptophyta; class Magnoliopsida; order Caryophyllales; family Polygonaceae; genus Fagopyrum; species Fagopyrum homotropicum. The sequence goes on from BSWB01000004.1 coordinate 145,411,693, forward strand.
CGCTTGCAAGGATATCGTCAGGGCTTTCTCCACTTATTCTCCCCCTTTCTAATGTAGCATATACACTTGTAAATCTAGAAGAAAGTGTATTAAGATTTTGGAAGCGGTTCTTACATTGTTTCCATGAGCGAGATGCTAAATCTCCCCTTCTTTCGTTGTAATATTGAGAAATTCGATTCCAAAAGGTGTTGGTACTTTGATTGGTTCCTTGGATAGCATCTTTGCTCGTGTTCATCCATCCACTAACGAGCAAATTGTCTTCGACTCCCCCCAACGCAACCTTCTAGCAACTTCCTCGGTTGTCACTTGAACTTCTTCTTCATCGTCATTGTCTAGATCAACTGTCGGTTCATGAGTCCCAAAAGGCGGGATGGTAATAGGTGGAGACGTTGGGATCAAGCCTTCAGTAGGGTTTTGAGTTTGGGGGTATTGCATATAACTCATGAATTGCGAGTTTTGAGTTTGGGGGTATTGCATATAACTCATGAATTGTGGGTTTTGTGGTAGAGGGTAACGAGGATAATTCATGAATTGTGGGTTTTGAGTTTGAGGGTACTGCGGATAATTCATGAATTGTGGATTTTGAGTTTGATTCGGATCTTGTGTTCCTAAACCTTGGCTAAAGTTTGGATGGAAAAAGAAAGGGTTTGGAATGGGATTTCCGTTTTCATCCATTGTAAGTGAATAATAGAGAAAGAGAGAAGTTGTGTTAGTTGAATGAGACGATGGTAGAAGATGAAGTGTTGGTGTGGTGGTCTTGTGCTCTTTAAACTATTTTATAGAATATATAAATGAGTTATATGCCTCATTTACACAATAACCGAGCCATGAATTGACAACTCAATCACGGGTCTGAAAAACACAATAATCAAGTTTGAACTGACAACTCAGTCACAGATTTATTATACACAATAAATGATATCTGACATTGATTTGAATTTCGAATATGAAAAACACAATAATCGAGTGTGAATTAACAACTCAGTCACGAATTTATTATACACAATAAATGACATCTAACATTGATTTGAATTTCGAATCTGAAAAACACAATAATCGAGTGTGAATTGACAACTCAGTCACGGATTTATTATACACAATAAATGATATCTGACATTGATTTGAATTTCGAATCTGAAAAACACAATAATCGAGTGTGAATTGACAACTCAGTCACGAATTTATTATACACAATAAATGACCTCTGACATTGATTTGAATTTCGAATCTGAAAAACACAATAATCGAGTGTGAATTGACAACTCAGTCACGGATTTATTATACACAATAAATGATATCTGACATTGATTTGAATTTCGAATCTGAAAAACACAATAATCGAGTGTGAATTGACAACTCAGTCACGAATTTATTATACACAATAAATGACCTCTGACATTGATTTGAATTTCGAATCTGAAAAACACAATAATCGAGTGTGAATTGACAACTCATTCACGGATTTATTATACACATTAAGTGATAACCCGATAATTTTTTTTATAAAAACCTATGGGAGCTTCACATATCTACAACTCCTATCCACTTTCATTTCTCTAACTTCACAATGTCTCAAACGCCTTCGAATTTCAATTTTTCTTCTTCACCCAACTCCTCTACATGTTCATCAGAAGACCTCGTCCTTTCATCGCAATCTTCTCAAAATTCTGAAAGCAATATGGACATCAATGAAAAAATTGATGAGCTAAGAGGGATGTTGGTCCAAGAAATTGCTGGAAGTTCACGACAACGTCGAAGACGGACATATATAGAGAGAGATCGTGAAAGCGGGCATGCTCGATTGTTCGAGGATTATTTCTCTTCGACGCCGACCTACAACGATAGGTTGTTTCGACAAAGATTTCGAATGAGGCGACACGTATTTCTTCGCGTTCTCAATGCTTTGTCCCAATCTTTTCCATTTTTTCGCCAACTTCCGGATGCGACTGGTAGGCTAGGCCTAAGCCCGTTGCAAAAATGCACCGCCGCCATACGCATGCTAGCATATGGAGTGGGTGCCGATGCTGTTGATGATTATGTTCGCATTGGAGCGTCCACGGTAAGATCTTGTTTAGCCCACTTTGTTGATGGAATTATAACCTTGTTTGGGGACGAGTACTTACGCAGGCCAAATGCTATAGACATGCAATGCCTACTATATGTAGGAGAGCAACGAGGTTGGCCTGGAATGATCGGTAGTATAGACTGCATGCACTAGAAATGGAAAAACTGCCCAACGGCTTGGCAAGGTCAATATGCCAGGGGTGATAAAAAGCCAACTGTCGTGCTAGAAGATGTTGCATCTTACGATTTGTGGATATGGCATGCATTTCTTGGAACTCCAGGTACGTGTAATGATATTAACGTTCTTGACCGTTCTCCTGTGTTTGATGATGTGTTGCATGGTCGAGCACCCACAACAGATTTTGTTGTAAATGGTAATCATTACAACATGATGTATTACCTCGCCGATGGCATTTATCCTGCATGGGCTGCATTTGTCCCGTCAATTCGACACCCATTTGGTGCGAAAGATACATTGTTTTCCCAACGGCAAGAGTCATGCCGTAAAGACGTGGAGCGAGCTTTCGGTGTTTTGCAAGCTCGTTTTGCTATTATACGTCATCTTGCTCTTGCTTGGGACATTAATTTGATCGGAAAAATAATGAGGACATGCATCATTTTGCACAATATGATCGTTGAAGATGAACGTGACACCTATCAACTCTACTATGATCCGTCCCAGTTCGATCAAGTTGTTGTTAATGAGCCAATCGCCTCGGATCTTCCATTTGAAATGGCCCAGTTTATACAAAATAGGAGTGCACTCCGCGACACGAGTACGTATCACCAACTAAAAGCGGACTTAGTTGAGCATATATGGCAAAAATTTGGCAATTCCGGTGATAATCATTAAACATTTGTAGTTTTATTTTTTTATTAAGTTGATTGTTGTTTAAATTACGTTTTTATGTTCTTGTTGTTTATTTTAGTATGTATTTTTTGTTATGTTGTGTAACACCCCGAATCCGCGGGACTCGGGATGTCACATTGGGCTAGGATCTCACAATGGATCCTAACCCTAGCCTGACAACAAGTTCACTGGACCTTACAACATGGCACTGACAGATATAAAACAAATACATAAAACAGTATAAACTGTACGACCCAAAGAAAAAAAAACAACATAGCCGAGTATATAAAACGACATCCTCACATAGGAGGTACAAAAGATCATCCTCACGCAGGAGGGGAAATATAACAACCCCAAACCAACCACCTAATGTACGAGAGTCCTCGGCCTGTCACCCTGCCAGATCACCCAGTAGCGCCTAACCTGTAAACATCTACAACACGGTATGAAACCGTTAGCTAACCATACATATATGAGGTAATGCATAAGCACAAGCACAATCATGAAAGATAAACACATCAACATGCTATCACACATTTACCCATTTATTATCTTTATATAATAACCATTCACTCAAAAACCGTATATGTATATAGATAGATGAAAGTATGTGACACGAGGACCGATACATCCCCGCCTCTGAGTACAATGTCCAGCTGTACGAGTATCGGTCACACAATCCGTGTACCCTATGGGAGTGGATTGCGCCCTTCCTGTAAACCAGTCTGGCCTGACATCAGAGAACCTCCCAGACTCCACGGCGGGATGAAAGGGAAAGGTTATCACAGCCACGCAGTGGGGCAGTCAATAGAACATAGGTCGATAAAAACGACAACTCATGCTATCATAGCAAACATATAAAGCACACACCACTCATGCAAACACCCAATATAGGGATGGTAGCTAAGTAAGTCCTACGGACTTACCTCAACCTCGTACAAAATCAACCACGATCACCTCTACACTGGAGGGACAACACGGCCTATAAAAAGGCATAAAGAGATATATCAACCTCTATTCATCAAAGGGGTCACACCTAGACCCAAAGGGATCCATAGAGATCATATATATCCTATAACCTCGAATAACATGCTAAACCTAAAAGCCACATCAGGGCATAAATCCAACTCATGATATCATCACCAACTAAAATCGCATAATTACCAGAATAATGTAACGAGCATAAATGGAAATTCCAATTATCCATTTTAACCAACTCAAGGTCAATTTATACTAACCCGCAATACGGAAAACGAATAAATTCATAACTTATTCGTTACTAACCCGATATACGAACCGGAAGAAGATCCAGACTCCTAGAGATACGGGGAGTAAGAGCGCGGTATGAAATCTTACATTTGATGACTTGCGGTGGTCCGTCGGCGTTCCGATAGCGGTAAACGGAAACTTAACCAAAAAGCTAGCAAACGGGAAATAAATTTGTACCACGATGTAGAGGGCAAGATAAGGGACTCGATGGTACAATCGGATTTGAAAATGGATCAAAGATGGAACGTTTATGGGAGGTTGAATATGGGTCGAAGGTTACTCGTTCGGTCGGCTCTCTCTCTCTGTAAATCAAAGTGAAATAGGAGGATGAAGATGCAACGTGGCCAGCAACCTCTTTATATATATATAATATCTAGGCTAGGTAAAGTTACTTTTATTATTTTTATTATAAATATATATCTATAATACATTGTATACATATGTATAAGTGATGAAGGCCGCCGCCATTCTTTAGTTAATATATATATATATATATATATATATATATATAACAATAATGTTTATCCAAAACATTTAATTAAAACGCGGTTATAATTTTCGATCTTCAAATTTTACCAAATTGGAATAGAAATTTTGGAATATTATCGGGATAAATATTCCATAACTATCTCATAAAATGGGCATTCCTAAGCTACATTTCTTAACCGCTAAGAATCAAAATAGCGACTCTTTTATCCGTTTCGTCTTTTTATATTATCTCACATCTAAGACATATCCGATGTCCCGATTATTTCTCTCAACTGCAACTTTATTTATTGGAGCTCTCAAATACTCCAAATAACACCGGTTGTTACATCATATCCCCCTAAAAACAAGTTTCGTCCCGAAACTTGAACAAACCCAAATCCTCTCGGACCCATATGCCGAGGTATAACTCTATCTATCGGAGGTATCATATCTCCGCTCAAAAGGTCTCAACCTATAAAAAATCTATACCCTGAAACATCAACATGGAGGAATCATCCACTCCAGAAAGCAGGGCCATAACGCTACCCAAGGCAGAGAGGAATCACATCTCTCGCCATACCACATCACAAGGCATAGAGGAAGCACATCTCTAGCCAAAACATATCACATTCATAGAGGAAATACGTCTCTAGCCAACCCATAAACATATATATCGCATGGAGGAATCACATCTCCACTGAACTATGTCCATCAAGGTAGCATGGAGGAAAGAACCATCTCCAGCTGAATCCTAATCCCACTCAAATAGCATGGAGGAAAGAACCATCTCCAGCTATAAATATAATCATAGTCGGATAGCGTGGAGGAAGTAATCATCTCCAGCTATAACATACATCACGCTAGCACATCAAGATCTACTAAGATCATAAATCACATCACAACTAGCATGGAATAACACATCAAGGCATATAAGCACATAAACACAACATTCATCAATATAGTACTAAGATCTACTCGTGCTCCCACATATGGGTCTGTCCCAACATATACTCTGGATAGTTCCTCAGGACACTATCCTCAGTCTCTCACATAGCCTCTTCAGGTCTTCATCTCGACCATAATATCCTCAATATGGGAATGTCTTTCGAATGCAAGCGTTTCATATCTTATTCCAAGAATGTAAACAGATGCTCAACAACGATGTGGTTCAACTTAACCACTAGATCATTATAACTCACAAAGTGTTTCCAACCTGGTATATACTTCCTCAGTTGAAACACAAGAAACACTGGGTGGATATCCTCTAATCTCATAGGCAAAGCTAAACATCATGCTACCTTCTCCGTACTAGTCGATCTCAAATAAACCATCATATTGGAAACTCAGTTCCCTTTCCATATTAAGACGTCTAACGTCTCGCAGCTGAGATACTTACAGCCGGACATGAACTCTCGCTTGAACTTTAGAGGTTAACGCCTCTTGTCTACATATAATATCTGGCGACTCTGTACAACCATCATTCTTCCTTCAACCAACGTTACTTGAACTATAAAATCCTGAATCTGGTCAGGTGTTATTCCACTACTATTGCTAGATCACTTCTAGCATAAGGATATACGACATCTATGTCTATATATTGCCTCATAGGGTCATCCCAGAAATATGCACGTCCTTCATTGTTATATAATAAACTCATTAATGGAAGGTAATATAACCATTCACGTTTCCCATTCAACTTACAACTTATAATAGATATTTAAGATCTAGATGATCCTCTCTAACTGACCATCTATCAAGGGGTGAAGTGTAGTCATGAGGTACAGACTCGTCCCCAAAGCAATCTGAATCTGCTGCCTCAAATCTCAAAGTAAAAACATCCATCTCGATCAGAAATGATCTTCTCGGTATACCATGGAGTCTCACTATCTGTCTAGTGTACTCCTCAGCCAATTCATTCACTAGCCACGTCCTTCTGATAGAAATGAAATATGTCAGTTTCATTAATTTGTTACCAACAATCCAGATAACATAAATCTTCTACTAGGTCACAATCTCATAAAAAAGTCCATAGAGATGTCCTCCCAAATTCTACTACTGCACTGGTAGTGGGTGGGGCTTATCTCTAGATCGAAAAAAACTCTATCTAGACCTGCTAACATGTCACACACTGTATCACAAATCTGGTTATATCGGCTTCATACAATATAATCGTCTCATCTCGTGGTACATCTTACTCGTACCTGAATGTACTGAATAAGGCGTACAGTGGGTGTACCGTGATATTCTGTCTCCATCTGCATCAGCAAGTACACAAAAGTGGTCATGACTCTTCATCAGTCCATCTACTCCCATGGAGAACTATGGTGCCTCAGTACGAGACATCCTTTCTCTAAACCTTAAGGCCGGGCAGGTCTCCTACTTCTGTTGGACCTCATCCAACAGACCAGGTAGAACCTCTGAGGTATAACTGGGTATCCTTATCAAGGAACTCATTGTCCAACTCTAGCCAAGCTAGATCTCTCTGAAGTTGAGGTTGAACTATCAGTCTCACAATCATCTTCTCTTGGAGCGTCTTTCCATTCAAGTTATCGGCGACAACATTCAACTTCTCTGAATGATATGGAATCTTCAAGTCAAAGTCTTGATCAACTTAAGCTCTTAACACTGGTGGTTATTCAACCCCTTCTTGCATAAAATATACTTTAGATTTCCATGATCTATAGAAATCTGACATGAAGATCACACCGGTAAGGTCTTCAAAACTTAAAGGCTTGAACTACCACTACTAACTCTAAATCATGAGTCGAGTAGTTCTCATCATACGTTCTCAGCTGTAAACACACATATCAATAAACCCTACTCCATTGTAGTAATACACATCTCAAACTTAGGTGGGATGTATCATCGTAAATCACGGGATCCCAAAAATCTTCTAACTACAACAGAATGGAAGCAGAGGTCAAATGCCTCCTCAACTCTTCAGAACATAGACACACTGTTTTCATCACGTAGTTATGGTGGTCTTCTCAAAAGACTCACAAATGAATACGTAATCATATAAAATCCTTCCTCAAAGCATTGGTAGCAATCGGTTGAGCCGAGAAAACTACGTATTCCTTAATGTTCATCAGTATCTCCCATGTTACAACATACTTAGTTCTCGCCAGGTCAACCATAATCCCACTGGCGGAGACAACATGGCCTAAAAAGGCTACCACTGACATCTGAACTTACACTTAGAGCGCATAGCATACAACCCTCTATCTCTCGAAATTTACAAAACGGTCCTCGGACGATCGGTCTACTATTCTCTGCTATGAGAGTATACCGACATGTCATCCATGAAGTCCACTACCAACTAATCAAGGAAGTCGATGAAGATACTATTCATCAACTCCATAAAAACTACTAAAACATTTGTCAACCCAAATGACATCACTACAAACTCGTAGTGTCCATAACGGGTATGGGATGCTATCTCATACACATGCTGCTCTCTCATCCATGACTAGGGATATCTTGAGCACAAAGGAATCCTGAAAACACAATTGCTTCTTGAAGCTAACTCATCAGGTCGTCAATACGGAACGGAACCTACTAGGGTAAAAGAAGCCCATTTCAATCAAATTTTCAAGTTATCAGTACAATATCTCAACAAGCACCATATAGTGTGGCTTTCCCATTCAATCTTGTATCATACTTCAACTCGATAACAATGTCCACACTCCGCTGAGGTGGCAGCTAGACGGTTCAGTAACACGTCTATAAACTCATAAACAGCTAGAATACCTTCCAATGTTGGACTATCTCGCTCCTTCATGATATAACACTAGAAGGCGTCACATCCCTGTTCTATCAGCTCAGTGCTCGTACATTCCTGATGACAAACCCGTCTCTTCAAAAGTCTTAACCTAAGAAGACCTCTATTTAACTCAACTCAGTAAAGACTATAATAGTCTTACTATTAAAAGCTAACACCACATGATATCTATTCATCCAAACCATACACATAATGAATTCCTCATGCACCTACGGCATGACAAAGAAGTCTACAAGCCATACACAAGTCCCGAAATAAGGGAACAAACACGCATCTCACGGGTATCTCAGACCCAAAAAGGTAATCCTGTAAAAGAAAATCCACCTTCTACTATATACCAAAATTCAACCATTAACGCATTCATCGAAAGACATGACGTGCATAACACTCACAACAAGCAAAACTCCACCAGGTAAACCATTAACGAAAATGGTACCTATAACAGCTAACACTCGTAGCTCCTCTACATATCATCACTCAATGTCAGATCCATGCTCCTCAGGTATCACTAAGGTCATTACTATAGCCTCCACTTCCACTCTTTCTACACCGGAAAGAGGAAGGTCTTGCTGGGAAGAAACACCACCGTGCTGACAGAAAGGGCCAGATGGCCTAACTCACCACAAATGAAACAAGCTATCAGTGCCAAAGGGCACACAGAATGCAAATGATCTGGATAGCCACAACTGAAACATAATCATCCCATCCTTGCAACCTGTGCAACTGAAGGGTAACTCGACCTTCGTCGTCCACCTAGAATGATCTCACTCTTGAAGGGAACCTGTAAAGACAATGCCTTGCCCTGTCGATAAAACTTCGCTCTATGTCCTGCTTTACCACACGTAAAGCATATGATGGGCGCCTTTGGGCACACAACTCGCTAGTGTCCCAACTTCCACGCAATTAAAACACTGTAGTTCCTTGCTAGTCATCTTCATGGCCAAAGGATCACTAGATTGTCCTGAAATTGGACTTGGTTCCCCGCTCATCATCTTTGCTTCTCCAGTAACTGATTCAGTCCATTGCTTCTTTCCGGATCCAGAAGCTTCAGTTGATCTCACAATTGTTGGTAAATCCGGTGTGGATTTACCCGCTATCACCGCTTCATATACTTGTTACATATATTCTCGAAACTCGGATCTACTCATGGAGATACGATCAGCCTCTTCAAACTCGTTCTCTGCCATACGCGAAACAACAGCGGAAACTGGTCCCTAACTTATCACCACTAGAGGAAGAGGGGTGTGCCCCTACCTCATCCCACTACAGATACTACTCTAGTTTGAGTCATTTGTAGGATATACGCACCTAATCTTATAAGGCTATATATATGCCATAGATATCGATATATATATAATACATCCACATAATCCATAGTACACACAAATATATACATATCTACGCTGCAGAGATCCATGGCAGAGGTGACGACTTCTCGTACATTCTATCCCAAAACCACACTTAAAACCAAAACCTTTGAAAACGTCAGATCCCATGTGGGCTCTGTTTATTTTACCTATCAAACCCCATTGCAGGTAGCAAGTGCCATTGTTGTCAACCTGGGCTCTGATACCAACTCTGTAACACCCCGAATTCGCGGGACTCGGGATGTCACATTGGGCTAGGATCTCACAATGGATCCTGACCCTAGCCTGACAACAAGTTCACTGGACCTTACAACATGGCACTGACAGATATAAAACAAATACATAAAACAGTATAAACTGTACGACCCAAAGAAAAAAAAACAACATAGCCGAGTATATAAAACGACATCCTCACATAGGAGGTACAAAAGATCATCCTCACGCAGGAGGGGAAATATAACAACCCCAAACCAACCACCTAATGTACGAGAGTCCTCGGCCTGTCACCCTGCCAGATCACCCAGTAGCGCCTAACCTGTAAACATCTACAACACGGTATGAAACCGTTAGCTAACCATACATATATGAGGTAATGCATAAGCACAAGCACAATCATGAAAGATAAACACATCAACATGCTATCACACATTTACCCATTTATTATCTTTATATAATAACCATTCACTCAAAAACAGTATATGTATATAGATAGATGAAAGTATGTGACACGAGGACCGATACATCCCCGCCTCTGAGTACAATGTCCAGCTGTACGAGTATCGGTCACACAATCCGTGTACCCTATGGGAGTGGATTGCGCCCTTCCTGTAAACCAGTCTGGCCTGACATCAGAGAACCTCCCAGACTCCACGGCGGGATGAAAGGGAAAGGTTATCACAGCCACGCAGTGGGGCAGTCAATAGAACATAGGTCGATAAAAACGACAACTCATGCTATCATAGCAAACATATAAAGCACACACCACTCATGCAAATACCCAATATAGGGATGGTAGCTAAGTAAGTCCTACGGACTTACCTCAACCTCGTACAAAATCAACCACGATCACCTCTACACTGGAGGGACAACACGGCCTATAAAAAGGCATAAAGAGATATATCAACCTCTATTCATCAAAGGGGTCACACCTAGACCCAAAGGGATCCATAGAGATCATATATATCCTATAACCTCGAATAACATGCTAAACCTAAAAGCCACATCAGGGCATAAATCCAACTCATGATATCATCACCAACTAAAATCGCATAATTACCAGAATAATGTAACGAGCATAAATGGAAATTCCAATTATCCATTTTAACCAACTCAAGGTCAATTTATACTAACCCGCAATACGGAAAACGAATAAATTCATAACTTATTCGTTACTAACCCGATATACGAACCGGAAGAAGATCCAGACTCCTAGAGATACGGGGAGTAAGAGCGCGGTATGAAATCTTACATTTGATGACTTGCGGTGGTCCGTCGGCGTTCCGATAGCGGTAAACGGAAACTTAACCAAAAAGCTAGCAAACGGGAAATAAATTTGTACCACGATGTAGAGGGCAAGATAAGGGACTCGATGGTACAATCGGATTTGAAAATGGATCAAAGATGGAACGTTTATGGGAGGTTGAATATGGGTCGAAGGTTACTCGTTCGGTCGGCTCTCTCTCTCTGTAAATCAAAGTGAAATAGGAGGATGAAGATGCAACGTGGCCAGCAACCTCTTTATATATATATAATATCTAGGCTAGGTAAAGTTACTTTTATTATTTTTATTATAAATATATATCTATAATACATTGTATACATATGTATAAGTGATGAAGGCCGCCGCCATTCTTTAGTTAATATATATATATATATATATATATATATATATATATATATATATATATATATATATATATATATATATATATATATATATATATATATAACAATAATGTTTATCCAAAACATTTAATTAAAACGCGGTTATAATTTTCGATCTTCAAATTTTACCAAATTGGAATAGAAATTTTGGAATATTATCGGGATAAATATTCCATAACTATCTCATAAAATGGGCATTCCTAAGCTACATTTCTTAACCGCTAAGAATCAAAATAGCGACTCTTTTATCCGTTTCGTCTTTTTATATTATCTCACATCTAAGACATATCCGATGTCCCGATTATTTCTCTCAACTGCAACTTTATTTATTGGAGCTCTCAAATACTCCAAATAACACCGGTTGTTACATGTTGGTTGTTATTTAAATTGTGTTTCTTTTTTATTAAGTTGTTTGTTATTTAAAAATATTTGATATGTTGGTTGTTATTTAAATTACGCTTTTTATTAAGTTGTTTGTTATTTAAAATTTTGATTTAGTAAGTTTAAAATATATTTATATTTTAAAATTTATGGCTAATGTTTATTTATAATAATATTAGTAATATTATTTAATAATAAATAATATATAAATATACAATCCATCAATTTATTAAAAATAAACCAAAAAAAAAGTGAAAAGTGAAAAATTAGTAGCCCCGGGACTACCTGTTGTGAGTGAAAATAAGTGAAAAGCTGAAATGGGGCTACTAAGCTGACGTGGCAGGAATCTTGACGTGGCAGAAAAAGTTTAGTAGCCCGGGGCTCTCCATTGTGCATGGTCTTATAAGGGATTGACTATTTCTTATTGATTGAACACAGCAGTCGGAATATATTGATGGCCTTGATCACCAAAGAATTTTGATCGAAAAGCGTAGGCAAATCTTGAAGAAATTAGAACTTGATGCTGTTAAAGCTCAGTAAGTACATGACCATTTATTTTTTTAATTTGTTATCAGCATGTTTCTTATCCCTTGAATACTTAAGTTACATGTCCTGTTGATTTTCTTCATAGTAAGTGAAATCTGTGTCCTGTACTATATTAGACATTGACATTCAACTATTATTTTTTGATATTTTTTATGTCTAGATGTGTTTGGTCATAAAATTTCATGATCTTATATTCATGGGTAGATAAATTAAAAGGACTATCAAAAAAAAAAGAAGAAAATTAGAACACAAAGGGTTTTGATTAAAAAAATGTTAAAACAAAAAAAAAAGGAAGTTAACAGTTGGGAGGTTAGTAGTTAGTTTTCGGGTGGTTATTTTTGTCTGCACAAATAACTACTTACTTTCTGTTTTCTATAAATTAGAGAAACGGAGAGGAAAGAGGGGTTGATATGTAAAAAAAACGACATCAAAACAAGAAGAATACGCAGAAGAAAGAGTGAATCAGAAAGAAAGAAGAAAGCACAGAAGAGACTACAAGATCACAAGGAGGGAAAGTACACAGAAATAATCAATAATACAGTGAATCATTTTATTTATTCTACTGTTTTTATTGTAAGTATAGGTTTCTCTTTCATCTTTCCATCTGTGATTTTTATTTGTGAAAAAGAGAGATCTAATCTCTAATCATTAATCTCACAAAAAAGGTACATGTTCATCATGGCTCTAAAAATTTTATCTATACATTTTCCCCTTTTTTCTTAGTGATCTTGCTTTATTACCTCTCTCTCTGCACTTCCTAACTATAGCCTACACATCTCTCATTTTTCGTCGAATGGTTCCATTTGACAATTTAAACAGAAAACATAAGTTATTCTTTTATTAACTAATTTTCAAAGAAGATTTGGAAACAAGAGATTGATTGTTGTCGACCATTTTACTTCTGAAATACTACACTGAAGTCATAATCGTTTTAAACTACATATACATTGTTTTGAACCCGTAGTCGGAGGGAATCGATGGATTCCACCGCTACAAAAATCCGTAGTCGGAGGGAATCGATGGATTCCGCCACTACGACTCCGTAGTCGGAGGGAATCGATGGATTCCACCGCTACAAAAACCCGTAGTCGGAGGGAATCGATGGATTCCGCCACTACGACTCCGTAGTCGGAGGGAATCGATGGATTCCACCGCTACAAAAAAATCTGTAGTCGGAAGGAATCGATGGATTCCGCCACTACGGAAAAAAAAAACATAGTCAAATAGGCTAGGATAAGGAAACTGTATCACTAAATTTCCATTAAAACTCTACTGTATCACTAAATTTCCATTAAAACTGCAGAGTTTCGATCGAAATGAAAGACAAAACACAACAGCAAACACATGAACTATCCAGGATTTGCATCAATCACCCACAAGTACATCAATTGATTTCAAAGTTCTCAAAAATGAAAACTAGTCTACAGAAAACTAAATACATATTTGATTTTACATTGACAAATTACATAACAGAGGATAAGAAGAGCTTTACCCGACTCATTTTCTAGGTTCAAACCAATCAGTAGAGCAAAACGGCATGTGGGTAGAGAGGTTTCTCTTCAGTTCAAACAACAAAAGGTCCTTTCGATATATGTTTCTGCAAGTAAAAAACCGTCAAGAATAAGTCCGAATGTGGGTTTGGAAGGAATATAGGATATATGTTTTTTGGATGAGAAAACCCATTTGATTTCAAAATTCAAAAAAAAAAGGGTACAGTTTTAGGAAATTTCTCAATTAATTTGATAGAATTTATGAAATCAAAATTCGTTGGATATTATAATCCTTTATACACTTCCTTTTAACTTAACCCTAGAATCATCAAAAAAAAAATCAACAAAAAGAAACCCTCACAAAGAAAGATCATTACGAGAAAGCCAAGGAATAGATTTGCATACCTCAATAAAACAAAAATTCTTGGAATCTTGTTGTAGATTACAAGGGGACTCGGTTTGCTCATCATCAAACTTTTCTTCATGATCTGGAAAAAGAGGAGAGCCATTCCAGAGAGATTATTGACGACTCGTGCAGGAATAAGCAACTAAAAGGCTCAATTTCTTCACCATGAATATGCTTAGAAGGGAGAAAGTGAAGGAGATGGTGAAGGAGCTGGTTTGTGAGAATTGGGGCTAATTTTGAAAAAATAGAAATGAGGAGAGAGAGATGTCAGAAAAGTATCTTCTTCTTTACATATTTTATTCAATTTAACTTAATAAAAGAAAAGGAAATATATATAAAGCACTATTTGTGGTGTTTGTCACGTGAGGCAAGAGGAGACAAGATGGACATGGGGTTTAGAAACCCAAGAATACACATTGACTTTTCAAAAAAGTAGTAAGGTATTAAGGTGTAAAAAAAATGTAAATTGGCTTTTCTAAAAAAAATAAAATTATATATGTATATATATAATTAAAGTAAGTAAAGAACCCGCAAATAAAAGAACTACGTATGATTTGATGTCCATAAAACGGACTACGTAGGAACCTTAACTCGAAATTGGTTGAGTTCAATCAAATTAAAAAATGACTTTCAAATATATATAAAAGGTCAAAAATCTCTTAAATTAATGTTGTATAAAAAAAATCAATATTAATTTTGAGAATTACGTTCAACTTAATTCCTAACATAAGATACATAGGAAATTTAGCACAAACAAATAATGCGCTAAATTCAGTCATATAAAATAAACACAAAATAAAATAAAATAAACATAACCTAATTATGCACATGATATTAGGCGAATTAAGCAACCCTTCATAGAAGGTGGGTTTAATTTTATCCCTTTGATGCATGATTAAAATTAAATATTACGCAAATGATAGTTGAATTATGTCTAGGCAACCCTTCCTAGAAGGTGGGTTTAGACTCGATTCTATGATGCGTGAAAACACCTCTGAACTACGTAAGACTTGATTCTCTTTAAAGAGATACGTAGGCAACCCATGAAATCCGGGTGCAGTCCAATTAATAAAAACCCTTAATATTTTGTATTAATATTATTTCGAATCAAGAGGGTAAAAAATAGGGTCAAACTAAAAATATCATGAAAAATAAATGAAATTATGTTTTGGGAATTTAAACACATTTTTCCTCAACATATTTTTGGCACGCCCGGTGGGACCCTATTTTCCTTTTCATCTCTTAATAGTATAGATGCTAACTTTAAGTTTACTTTGGTGTAAGGGAAATGGCGCCAAAAGCAACAATCAAGTTCAACGAGCATCCCGCAACCTTCGTTGTCAAGGGAGGCCAAATGATGAGGAAAAGGTCATTTGAAATGCTTTTCAAAGTTACCCAGGATTCAATCACGGCAGAAATCCCACTAAGGAACTCTTTCGGAGCCTTGCAAGCTTCGGAGGACCAGATCACCCATGGTTGGATACCAAATCCGCCTACAACGGTGACATACAAAAGGGGCACAAAGCTTTATAGCTTCAAGTCAGTCCGTCCGACTAGCAAGAAGCCAAACATGTCCCAAGTTAGTTACAATATGGGACCAAGTACCAGCGGCACCAAGCCAACAATTAAACACCCCTGCAAAACCATTATCCAAGTCATCAAGACCGGTGAAGGGGTTAAGGAGAGTCACTCTACCTCCACAAAAATCACTAAGCCTAAAAGAAGGACTCGCAAGAATGGGTCCAAGAGGCCGAAGGCGCTTCGTCGGCTAGCACAATCTACAGCTTTAGAGTTAATAAAGAAAACTTTAGGCGAGGCGAAGCATGATCTAACAAAACAAAGTGGTCCAACTAGGACTTTTCAAGATGTTTTACCAATTCAAATATACATTGGATCCATCCCCATCTTCATTGGAGGGTCCGCTGAAGTGAATATGACTTCATATGAGGAGGGTCTACCAAAGGCATCTAAAGCCAAGATAATCAAGTCTGCAAAGTCAAAAAGAAATAAAGACGACAAGCAGATTGTTCAAGTCCCACGGATTCTTGTAAAAACGAGAGTCTCGTCAAAAACAAATAAAGCAATTTTACAAGATGATCGACCTCAGACCTACACAGGTCCCGTTACAAGGTCAAAATCCTTGTAAATGTCCTTTGCTGATACAGTTTCAAGGACACCATCTTCGTCACCTCGTCCTACAACAGGATCAAGGAGCTTATCGGAAGAAAGCATTTTCTCTCCTTTGTATGGAGATAAGACTACTCTTTTTCAAGAAGAAGAGTTCCCACCTATGACCGGTATAAAAAAGAAATACATTGGTCTTCAAGATGAAGTAAATAGCATGCTGACTATAGAAACTACAAGCATGGAAGAACAACTTCAAAATTTACAAGAACAATTGGCCGAGAAGGATGCCCAAATAGCATCACTTGTAGCTCAAGCAGAAACTCAAACTCATGGAAACCTGCGCGAGCATATAGGTACAAGTCATGATGGCTCACACAATAATCAATCCATCTCTCCTCAAGAAGTCCGGGAGATGATTGCCCAAGGGATTAAGGAGTTCCAAAAAGCCCAAAACCCTTCTGTTGTCGGATATAGAAAGCCATACCCGGCACACTATGATTCAATTCCGTTTCCTCCTGGATATCAAAAACCAAACTTTGATAAATTTGACGGGATTCATGGGTCACCACATGAACATTTAGCCCATTTCTATTCAGCATGTGGTGAAACGGCACTTGAAGATGCACTACTCATTAGACAGTTTGTACAATCACTAAGGGGATCGTCATTTACCTAGTATACACAACTTCAACCAAAGTCCATCCAAACATGGGACGATCTTCAAACGGCATTTCTAGCTCAATTTGTGAGCTCTAAAGCCAAAGTTTCAATCATGGATCTTGCAAACACCTTTCAAAGACCTAATGAACTCGCGAATGATTTTATTGCGAGATAGAGAAGTCTCAGGTTGCAATGCCCAGAAAAACTAAGCGAGCACGCATGTGTGCAAATGTGTACAAATAATCTACTTCCAGAATTAGCAGTGCATGTCGGAAGTGCCGAGCCAACCTCATTTAGTGCTTTGGTTTAGAAGGCGTGTAATGTTGAAAGACAACTCACACGTCGCGCCAAAAGCATTAGTCGACCTCAAATTGGCGATAGTAGAAGAGAAGAAGTCAAGAAGCCACAAAAGAAAGGAGATTCTCTTGCGACTTTCATTAAGACAGACAATAGAACCTATGGCGGAAACAATTCCAGATTTCAAGAAAAAAATAATAAGTCAAGGGATGCTAGCAAAAAGCTTACCCTTGAAGAAAGAAAACAAAAGAAATATCCCTTTGATGATGACGATGTTCAAGGGATCTTTGATGAGTTGATGACTGCTAAACTCATAACTCTTCCAGAGCCAAAAAGGCCTAGAGAGGTTGGCAAAACGGGCGACCCAAACTATTGCCCGTTCCATCAATTGATTAGTCACACAATTAAAGATTGTTATGTCTTTAAAGACATTATCGAAAGGATGGTAAACAAAGGTGAAATCGAAATTGAAGGAGGACCATCACATGCTCCAAAGGCTTCATCAAACACAATTTCTGCATTAGAAGCCATAGAAACCACCAGCCCAGTCTCAACAGTTGTAGAAGATCCGGAGATCCCCTTACAAATTCCGACAGTTTCTCTACCTCTAATGGCAATACCAGTGCGGTTTTCAGTCGAAAACGAAGATGACGTCCACATTGTATGGGCATACCCCGATATGCCGAGAGCTGGTCCAGGGGTTCTGACATTATATGAGATAATGACTTGCTCTGACATTGAAGATTTATACTCAGACGATGACGACAATTATGATAGTGATTTTGAGTGGCAAACTTGTGCCGGTCGAAGAAAACCTCAACAAATATTCACTAGATGTGTAAGTCAACCAGAGTCTAGTACAAGCAACATGAGACAGAAGAAAAACAAGAAAAGGAATATTAAGAGCAAAAAAGTTAAGAAAGAAAAGAAACAATGGGAAAGTCACGAAGATGATTACACTCAACCTGAACGGATACCCATTACTTTGAAAGATTTCATCACAGAGGAAATTATTAAAGATGAATCTTCAAATGAAGAAGATTTTTGGGGTGAAGAAACCGCCCAATGTTGTATGGTCTCTTGGGCAGATAGTTGTGAAGAGGAGCAATCGGAAGTAGATGCGGTTACTCTTCGATCCGGACGCCAACTTTCTCCTCCAGTGACAAAAGGAAAGGAGAAAGAGTCAGGCTTTAACGAAAACTCGAAAGCATTAACTCCTGGGGAATGTCTTGGCAAAGAACCTCCTAAGTCACCTCAAAACAGTAAGGAAGAACACAAAAAGGACTCTACTCCTAAGGAATTAGATTCAACTAAAAAAATACCTAAGAGAGAAGGAGTTAAATACGATGTGATAAATCATCTAAAACGCATCCCAGCACGTTTAAGTGTGTATGATGCATTACAAATGTCAAAGGATTTGAGAAAGGCACTCATTCAAGCCCTTACAGATCCGGAAAATTATAAAGACCAAGTAGATCCAGTTGAAATTAACGAGGTATCATTAGCTCCGATAATCCAATGCGCTTCATGCATGGCTTGTATATCATTCTCTGACGAAGATTTACAGTTAGGGGAGGAGCATCATAATAGGCCATTATATGTGACGGGCACAATTGGAGATACTAGGATTAACCGGATCTTGCTTGATTGTGGGTCAGCTGTAAACCTCCTTCCATTCAAGACCTTAAGAGCGATGGGGCTAACATCTAATCTATTATCCCCTACTTTGCTCACAATACAAGGCTTTAATCAAGTTGGGCAAAGAGCCATGGGTATTATAGCTTTAAAAGTGGTATTAGATGATCTTTACAAAGATGCTCTTTTCCATGTAATTGATGCAAACACTTCCTACAATGCCCTACTCGGACGTCCGTGGTTACATACCAGTAAATCCATAGCTTCCACACTTCATCAATGCCTGAAATACACCGATGATGAAGGAAATGTAAGAACTATTCGGGGAGATTCTAACCCTTTTTACGGGAAGAATGTCAATTATGCCGATGCTAAGTTTTACAAATCCATAAGCTTTGATCCAAATACATTCATACACGGAGGTGACAAAATCTCTTGCTTGCAAAAGGATAAAGAGATCAAGAAGGTAGCCCAAGTATCCTCGAAAAATAATAATGATAAAAGTTCACAACCTAAGGTGTTGTTCAAGTATACACCGAAGGATAAGAGAGAGGCTGGTGAAAAACCTTTAACCTCCGTGGAAAGAGTCATGCATTCTCTTATGACGAGTTATACTTGTCCTCTTCGGAAGATTGACCAATCTTTGCCAAGGAAGGCGATAATCATCCATAAGTCTTCTGAAGATCTGGAAGATGACTATAAAAATATGATTTTAAGAAGTGAAACTTTCAATCCTCATTACGAGGATTCATCTTCAAGAGCAAACAGAAATCGCAAGGTCAAAATGCAAAAGAAAAAAAGAAAATCCCTACAAAAACTTTTAGATGAAGAAATCTGTAGAAATTTACAGATTTCTCTAGAGGGAGGAATTTTGACGTCAAAATTTATGGAGTCAACAATACTAACACCCAAAGAACAACATATGTTCTCCGAAGATATGGTTATATCACCTCAAGTGTCAGTATTTAACAGGCTCGATGCAACTCCCATGAAAGATATGTCGCGAGTTTCCGTATTCCAAAGACTTGAAATACCTAAAGACAAATGGGCAAAGGGAGGTAGAAAATGGAAACTCAAGAAGAAGAAACACTTGAAAATCATTTTATGGAAGCAAAAGACGCCTACAAATACCTATACTGAAGAAGTAAATATGATGTCCGTAACAGATGAAGGAAAATCCCAAAGTCATCATGATCAAGAGGCATTTGAAAAATCACTTGATTTCATCAACACAATTCAACCGGCACCACCAGAACTAGAAGATGGAGAACAAGCTACTGTTGATGAACTTCAAGAAATTAATTTGGGGACAAGTGAAGATCCTAAGCCCATCTTCATTAGTGCTTTGTTAACAGAAGATGAGAAAGTAGTATATGAAAAACTCCTTCGAGAGTACAAAGATGTTTTTGTTTGGGGATACCAAGATATGCCTGGCTTAGATCCAAATGTTGTTGTTCACAAGTTGGCAATCTCTGACGGTAAAAAGCCGGTAAAACAAACACAGCGACGCTTCCGTCCGGAGTTAACTAGTCAAATCAATGTTGAGGTGGATAAGCTCATCAAAGCAGGATTCATCCGTGAAGTTCAATATCCTATTTGGCTCGCTAACATAGTTCCCATCATGAAAAAGAATGGTCAACTTCGCATATGTGTCGATTTTAGGGATTTGAATGAAGCATGCCCTAAAGATGAGTTTCCATTACCCATCACCGAGCTCTTGGTAGATTCTACTACCGGATTCAAAGCCTTGTCTTTCATGGACGGTTTTTCGGGATATAATCAAATTAAGATGAATCCTGAAGACGAGGAATTGACAGCTTTTCGAACCCCCAAAGGAATATTTTGTTATACAGTGATGCCTTTCGGTTTAAAAAATGCTGGAGCCACTTATCAACGGGCTATGACGACCATATTTCATGACTTACTTCACGGGTCCATTGAATGTTATGTAGATGATCTAGTGGTTAAAACAAATGAAAAGGCGGATCACCCCAATGACCTTCGTATAGTTTTTGATAGGTTGCGCATGCACCAACTCAAGATGAATCCTCTCAAATGTGCATTCGGTGTAAGTTCAGGAAAATTTATTGGATTCATTGTACGCTATCGAGGAATTGAAATCGACCCCGATAAAATAAAAGCAATTGTTCAAATGCCACCTCCAAAGAACCTTCGCCAACTTCGTGGATTACAAGGGAGGCTCGCTTACATAAGACGTTTCATCTCAAATTTAACAGGGAGGTGTCAACCATTTCTACGATTAATGAAGAAGGACTCACCATTTATTTGGGATCAATAGTGTCAAAATGCCTTGGACAGTATCAAGAAGTACTTGTCAAATCCACCAGTATTAATGGCACCTATACAAGGAAGACCGCTGATTTTATACACGGCAACCCTTGAGCGATCATTGGGGGCTATGCTTGCCCAACACAATGATGAAGGAAAAGAAAATGCTTTGTACTACATAAGTCGGACAATGGTAGGGGCAGAACATAATTACTCCACCATGGAGAAAATATGCCTATCACTAATATTCGCCGTTAAAAAATTGCGACATTACTTGTTGTCTCACCCAATTACATTGGTATCAAAAGCTGATCCCTTACGATATATTTTATCAAAGACAATTTTGTCTGGAAGATTGGCCAAATGGGCTATGCTTTTAGCACCCTTTGATATCAAATTTGTACCTCAAAAGGCAATAAAGGGACAAATCATTGCTGAATTTCTAGCTGCTCATCCGACCCCGGACAACGAGGAGCTATCAGACGACTTACCTGATGAGGAAGTTTTCACGATAGGAGAAGGTACATGGCAATTATATTTCGACGGTGCATCAACAAAACAAAATGTCGGAGTAGGCATTATATTCATCACACCTTTTGGTGGATTAGTGCCCTATTCCTTTTCTCTTTTGGAGACATGTACAAACAACGTAGCAGAATATGAGGCACTTCTCATTGGCCTTGAAATAGCCCTTGAAATGCATATTGATCCTTTAAGGGTGTTTGGTGATTCTCAAGTGATCATCAGACAAGTAAATGGACAATATGAGGTCAAAACCTCTAGTCTAATTCCTTTGTACCAAAGAGCAAATGACCTCGTGCAACAGTTTCAAGATATCAAAATTATGCACGTACCACGGTCTGAAAATAATAAAGCCGATGCTCTAGCCAAATTAGCAGCATCACTGACGCTTCCCGACGAAAGAGAAATTCAAGTGACAGTTGGAGAACGTCATCTGTTAACATCGGCCCTAGATCGACTCACGCCAATTGAGGAAGCGCATGGGGTCTCAGTTTTTGAGATTAATGAAGAGATGGATTGGCGACAACCATTTCTTGAATATTTGCAACGTGGAATCATGCCCAAGGACGCGAAACAGAAGATAGATCTAAAGCGACGGGTAGTAAGGCTCTTGTTAGAAAATGATACCTTATATCGTAAAGCTTTTGACGGAGTCTTACTTAGATGTTTATCAAAAGAAGAAAGCAAATTTATCCTTACAGAAACTCATGCGGGAATATGCGGGACACATCAAGCTGGTCCCAAATTAGCCGATCAAATTAAACGTTTGGGATACTATTGGCCGACCATGGTGAAGGACGCAATAGAGTTCGCTAAAGCTTGTCACTCTTGTCAGATACATAGTGACTTCATTCATCAACCACCCCAATTTCTTCATCCAACTGCCTTGTCTTGGCCTTTCGATGCATGGGGTCTTGATGTTGTAGGCCCTATAAAACCATTATCGTCTCGTGGTCATTTATACATATTGGCTGCAACTGACTATTTCTCAAAATGGGCAGAAGTCGTACCGTTGAAACGAGTGGGGGCCAAAGAAGTTGTTGATTTCATAAGGATTCAACTGATCTATAGATATGGAGTTCCTTCAAAAATAATTTCGGATAACGCCCTATATTTCAAGAATCAACTCATGGTGAGACAAGCCCAGAAATTTGGTTTTAAACATAGCTTCTCATCAAGCTACAATTCATCCTCAAACGGTCAAGCCGAAGCTTTTAATAAGGTGCTTTGCAAAATCCTCAAAAAGATGGTATCAAAATCCAAGAGGGATTGGCATGAACGTCTACCTGAAGCATTATGGGCATATCGAACGACTACCAGAACATCCACTGGATGTACGCCTTACAATTTGGTCTTTGGGTCAGAAGTTGTCTTGCCCTTGGAAATACAACTACCTTCCCTTAGAGTTGCAGTGCAAATATCAAATCCAGACGAGAATGCTAAAGTTCGTTTAGCTGAGCTTGAAGATTTAGATGAGCATCGATTGGCAACACAACAAAAACTTGAGATTTATCAAGCACAAGTTGCTGGGGCATTTAATAAGCGAGTCAAATTTCGCTCATTTTTGGTCGGTGATCTAGTTCTTACAATAAAAAGACCTATTGTCATCAATAGAATATCGCAAGGGAAGTTTGAACCAAAATGGGAAGGTCCCTACGTCATCACTAAAGTCTTCCCAAAAGGTGCTTACGAACTCTCGCATACGGATGGTGGAGTGATTTACACTTCTGTAAACAGAAAGTTTGTGAAGAAGTACTTCACTTGAAGATCTCTAAATATTCGGAAGGCTACATTAAGATATGATGTACTCCTAGGGGTTACAGAAGGAATTCGGTACAAATAGGTCTCGAATTCAGTCGTTAACCTTTTAACTCGGGATAAATATATATATATATATATATATATATATATATATATATATATATATATATATATATATATATATAAAAAATCATAATAAAAAAAATGCATAGTTTACTTTGGAGCCCTTAAGTATGCAAATGATAGTTGAGTGATTTGAGAAACCCTTCATAGAAGGTGGGCTCAAATTATTTCGGTGATGTGTACGATGAAGGGGCGAAAATAAAAACGAAAAAAAAAAAAAAAAAAACAGTTCGCAAAGAACTACGAACGGCTTGATCCTTCAAAAAGAGGGTACGTAGGCAGTCTAGTTAGTCGAAATGCTAGGTGCAGCCATAATAATTAAATATATATAATCAAACTAGTATCATCTAATAATGGTTTCCAGGTTAGGGCTAGAAGAGTATGTACTTACATCTAAATTATTATATTGTAAAGTTTTAAGCTTTAGCTTTATAATTATAAGATGATGATGATCACTATTTTGTTGATAAAAAAATAAATAAACTAATGACTCATGATACAAGAATGGTTATACATGCGTATTGATGATAAAAAAATTTATATATGTGAAATAATGGTTGTAGCTTAGTGGCTTCAGACATCTCGTTTTAGCCACGTACCATATTACCTAAAAAAAATTATAACAGGAGAAGGTTGGAGCCAATCCATTAAAAATAAAAAATTAAAAAAAAAAAGAAAAGAAAAGAAGAAACATGATGAACTAGAACAAAATAGATTGATTATCCACATCCCTGTGTACGAATTCATAAATACGTTAAAATAGAAGAGGGGAATAAAAGTAAAAAACTGAACAACAAACTTGAAAACTAAATAAAATGCCTATTCTGGGGCAAAAGCACATAGGACACCTATTAAAGCTTGAAAATCACATTTCTTGGCCTTAAGTTCATCAACTTTTATATCTCCAGCTTGATGAAGTTCTTCTTGGAGGTGTGTTTCTTCACTCTGATATTGTTGAATAGAATTCTGCAATTCAGCATCTTTTGTCGTCAGACTAGCTCTCTTAAGTTCGATATCGGCTTTCATCTTCTTAATCTTCTCCTTTAAGGTTTCAAGTTCAGCCTCCTGTTCTTTCAAGTTCGAGAGCCTTTGAGTCAACTCGGGGATTCTAGCTTGATGAGTCTTAAGTTCCGCTGAGCACTTGTTAAGAGCAGCCCGCAAGTCCTCAATACGCTTCAGATCCACCTTGCCCTTCATCTCAATAAGAACATCAGCAACAGAAAATAACTCTTGAACTTTTGAAATAAACCATTCCAGATGAACATTATTAACGGTGGCCATAGCTTCCAAAGTACCAATAGACTCCAAGATTTGAAGGCGTTCAACCAATAAATTCTCCGGGGAATCTAAATCAGAAATGTTTCTTACGAGGGAATTTATCCCACTGGAAAAACTGTGACGTATCCAGTCACTTTTTATCGAAGAAAGCACGTCTTGCAACGTAGTATCAACATTTTCTGAGGGGAGTAATTCCAGATTTTTCTGTCCTTCACTTGAAGACGACGACTCAGAAAATGTTACAATTGCAATGTTATCAGGATAAGAGGCATTAGCGCAAATGGTATTATCAGCATCGGTTAGATTATCATTGACCGGCAAATCTATAAAACCAACAGAGTGAGAGCTATCGGAGTTACTTGGTCTGCTGTATCGCGCTCTTTTAGGATTCACATCTTCACTGGGCGATGCTCTGTCTTGTAAATTTACAGCAGGATCAACTTTTCTCTTGTCTGTGATGGCTTTCGGCATTGATGAGGCGCCAATTTGCATTTGAGGTGATGACTTAATCGAAGGAGGGGATTTTGCAGTAGGTTTATCGTGATCAGAAAATCTCACGACACCTTGTAATCCGAGAGTGATAGATCTCGAGTCTGTAATCACAAGAATCGTTTCCCTTTCAATACAACTTTTTTTGAGCAAAATACTCTTGACTTTATTACATGACGGAGCCAGATAAGGCGTAGAAATTCTTGTCCACCAACTACAGTAAGTATAAGTGTAGGTCCCCTGGTGGTAATCAAATGGGATGTAGAAATGAGTACCGGTATTCTTTCTGAATAATCGTGTGTATGCCCTGGCGACATCTTCAAGAGATTTTGGGCTTCTGTCAGAAAAGTGATAACTTAAACTGTTGGAAGGAATTCCTTGGTCAAATCCAAATTGTTGAGCAAATCTGTTGGGGTAGTATGGCTCCAAAGCAAGGATATTTCCTACACGAATTGGTAAGAAGGAATGGCGAATGCTCATTAAATGCTCAAAACATAAATCTGAAAGAGTCCCTGAATCAACATAGTTCTTGCCACCAACTTCAGCCCCAAAACTTGCAGCTCGATAAAAGAAGTGTTTTATGCCTCTGAATAATAGTCTGGCTTGGTATAAATTTAAAGGATTACCATTCACACCAGCATACTTCACTAGAGCCGGGTATCCATCTTTAAATTCATTGTCAGGGCGGCACCGATACAGTGATGGAAAATACTCAGCCAACCAACCAATAATGAAATGAATCCCAAAGCTCGGTTTAGCACTACCCGGATTACCTTGAAAGGTTGCCACCCTCCCCATTCCGTGATAGATATGTCCTAGAACAACGGGGGCTAAGGATATTTGTTTACCTTGAGCCATGAGCGAAGCCATCATGAACGTTTCTGGTCTAATAGACATATTATCTCCGGGTAGAACAAATCTGCTAAGCAAAAGAGCTATGAAAGCTGTCAGTTCTCCATCTGTTGTAACCTGAAGTGATAAAGATTTCCTCATATTACCTTTTTCAAGTGAAATATGAGGATGTTTCTTACCACTTGAAGAAGAAGAGGATTCTCCAAATGCTTTGATGGAGTGTTTACCTCTGTAAAAATGGCGAACCCATTTGTACCAGGATACCTCTTTAGTACCTTCATGATCGCAAAGCTTGGCATGGATTTTCAAGAGCTCTACTACAGTGGGTGAACATTTGGTATCATCTAGAAGCTGCTTGTTAAGTGGTAAATATTCCTCATAAGGACTACCTAAAATAGGAAGACCACAAATCTGTTTTAAATCGTTTAGAGAGATTCCAACTTCACCTCCTCCATGATGAAGTGTATTTGTTAAAGCACTCCAATGTTCACAAAATGCCTTCCACACCTCTTTATCATAGTAGTAAGGATATTGTGAAGCTCCAGCAAGCCCGTAAATACCTGCTTATTTCAGCTTCTCTGCATGTTTGCAAATAATGCGCTCAGTCCATTCCATAAGAGTGTCGATAAAAGAGGATAAACCACGAAACATAAACTCAACACCCCAATTCCTGCGCTCATCCATGAGTCTCTTCACAGTAGGATAAAATTCTTCGTCTACTTTAGAAAAGTCATCTTCAAGGCGGGTCTTTTCGAGAAGTACAGCTTTAAATAGTGGTCCGAAACCCTTTGTAGGCAGTATACACCCTTTTTCACCATATACAGAAAACTTGAAACTTCCTTTATGAATCTCATCCTTCCTTACTAAAGTGACAGCTTCCTTGGCAGAAGAGTTGACGTTCAATTCTGTAAAAGAAACAGCTCTATTATAAGAAGGACCATACGCAACTTCCTTTCCATCATCTCTCGGAGCTCTTTGTGATTCGACTTGTCCATCAATCTTCATATGAGACTTCTGCAAAACAAAAATATAAAAAAATATAGTAGACTCATATCTCATTCAGTAGGTTACAACCCTAGAAACCTATATATAAAAGGGACATAAACATCGAAGACAAACTTTGAATGCATTCAAGAATTCACACCATCAAAGTTTGGGGGCAACTGTTTGGTCATAAAATTTCATGATCTTATATTCATGGGTAGATAAATTAAATGGACTATCAAAAAAAAAAAAAGAAAGAAAATTAGAACAGAAAGGGTTTTGATTAAAAAAATGTTAAAACAAAAAAAAGAGAGGAAGTTAACAGTTGGGAGGTTAGTAGTTAGTTTTCGGGTGGTTATTTTTGTCTGCACAGATAACTACTTACTTTCTGTTTTCTATAAATTAGAGAAACGGAGAGGAAAGAGGGGTTGATATATAAAAAAAAACGATATCAAAACAAGAAGAATACGCAGAAGAAAGAGTGAATCAGAAAGAAAGAAGAAAGCACATAAGAGACTACAAGATCACAAGGAGGGAAAGTACACAGAAATAATCAATAATACAGTGAATCATTTTATTTATTCTACTGTTTTTATTGTAAGTATAGGTTTCTCTTTCATCTTTCCATCTGTGATTTTCATTTGTGAAAAAGAGAGATCTAATCTCTAATCATTAATCTCACAAAAAAGGTACATGTTCATCATAGCTCTAAAAATTTTATCTATACATTTTCCCCTTTTTTCTTAGTGATCTTGCTTTATTACCTCTCTCTCTGCACTTCCTAACTATAGCCTACACATCTCTCATTTTTCGTCAAATGGTTCCATTTGACAATTTAAACAGAAAACATAAGTTATTCTTTTGTTAACTAATTTTCAAAGAAGATTTGGAAACAAGAGATTGATTGTTGTCGACCATTTTACTTCTGAAATACTACACTGAAGTCATAATCGTTTTAAACTACATATACATTGTTTTGAACCCGTAGTCGGAGGGAATCGATGGATTCCACCGCTACAAAAATCCGTAGTCGGAGGGAATCGATGGATTCCGCCACTACGACTCCGTAGTCGGAGGGAATCGATGGATTCCACCGCTACAAAAACCCGTAGTCGGAGGGAATCGATGGATTCCGCCACTACGACTCCGTAGTCGGAGGGAATCGATGGATTCCACCGCTACAAAAAAATTTGTAGTCGGAAGGAATCGATGGATTCCGCCACTACGGAAAAAAAAAACATAGTCAAATAGGCTAGGATAAGGAAACTGTATCACTAAATTTCCATTAAAACTCTATTGTATCACTAAATTTCCATTAAAACTGCAGAGTTTCGATCGAAATGAAAGACAAAACACAACAGCAAACACATGAACTATCCAGGATTTGCATCAATCACCCACAAGTACATCAATTGATTTCAAAGTTCTCAAAAATGAAAACTAGTCTACAGAAAACTAAATACATATTTGATTTTACATTGACAAATTACATAACAGAGGGTAAGAAGAGCTTTACCCGACTCATTTTCTGGGTTCAAACCAATCAGTAGAGCAAAACGGCATGTGGGTAGAGAGGTTTCTCTTCAGTTCGAACAACAAAAGGTCCTTTCGATATATGTTTCTGCAAGTAAAAAACCGTCAAGAATAAGTCCGAATGTGGGTTTGGAAGGAATATAGGATATATGTTTTTTGGATGAGAAAACCCATTTGATTTCAAAATTCAAAAAAAAAAAGGTACAGTTTTAGGGAATTTCTCAATTAATTTGATAGAATTTATGAAATCAAAATTCGTTGGATATTATAATCCTTTATACACTTCCTTTTAACTTAACCCTAAAATCATCAAAAAAAAAATCAACAAAAAGAAACCCTCACAAAGAAAGATCATTACGAGAAAGCCAAGGAATAGATTTGCATACCTCAATAAAACAAAAATTCTTGGAATCTTGTTGTAGATTACAAGGGGACTCGGTTTGCTCATCATCAAACTTTTCTTCATGATTTGGAAAAAGAGGAGAGCCATTCCGGAGAGATTATTGACGACTCGTGCAGGAATAAGCAACTAAAAGGCTCAATTTCTTCACCATGAATATGCTTAGAAGGGAGAAAGTGAAGGAGATGGTGAAGGAGCTGGTTTGTGAGAATTGGGGCTAATTTTGGAAGAATAGAAATGAGGAGAGAGAGATGTCAGAAAAGTATCTTCTTCTTTACATATTTTATTCAATTTAACTTAATAAAAGAAAAGGAAATATATATATAAAGCACTATTTGTGCTGTTTGTCACGTGAGGCAAGAGGAGACAAGATGGACATGGGGTTTAGAAACCCAAGAATACACATTGACTTTTCAAAAAAGTAGTCAGGTATTAAGGTGTAAAAAAAAATGTAAATTGGCTTTTCTAAAAAAAAAAAATTATATATGTATATATATAATTAAAGTAAGTAAAGAACCCGCAAATAAAAGAACTACGTATGATTTGATGTCCATAAAACGGACTACGTAGGAACCTTAACTCGAAATTGGTTGAGTTCAATCACATTAAAAAATGACTTTCAAATATATATAAAAGGTCAAAAATCTCTTAAATTAATGTTGTATAAAAAAAATCAATATTAATTTTGAGAATTACGTTCAACTTAATTCCTAACATAAGATACATAGGAAATTTAGCACAAACAAATAATGCGCTAAATTCAGTCATATAAAATAAACACAAAATAAAATAAAATAAACATAACCTAATTATGCACATGATATTAGGAGAATTAAGCAACCCTTCATAGAAGGTGGGTTTAATTTTATCCCTTTGATGCATGATTAAAATTAAATATTACGCAAATGATAGTTGAATTATGTCTAGGCAACCCTTCCTAGAAGGTGAGTTTAGGCTCGATTCTATGATGCGTGAAAACACCTCTGAACTACGTAAGACTTGATTCTCTTTAAAGAGATACGTAGGCAACCCATGAAATCCGGGTGCAGTCCAATTAATAAAAACCCTTAATATTTTGTATTAATATTATTTCGAATCAAGAGGGTAAAAAATAGGGTCAAACTTAAAATATCATGAAAAATAAATGAAATAATGTTTTGGGAATTTAAACACATTTTTCCTCAACAAGATGGAAATAAATTTATATCTTAATAGGGAATACTTGAAGCTAAAGTATGTTTCTCTTTGTTATGAAATCATATGTGACAATTGTAAAATAATTATACAAAGAGAAGGGAAGAAACATTTGTAGTTATAAAGTTGGCTTTCTATTTCTACTGATGAAACCAACCACCGATTCTCTTAAACATAAAACATCTTATCTTGTACTGCAGGTCGAAGCTTTCGTTCTATGCTTATGTCACCAACATCATTCCAAATCGGGAGAATGATTCCAAAATATCTGGGCTTATCCTTTTTTTTTGGATGATGAGCTAAAAAGGTTTGTGAGAGGCCATCCCTGATATCTCATTCTTTGCTGTAAATATGATGTGGAATAGTAATCTGACATTTTTATTTGTATAGGGAAATGAAAAGTGAGAAACTGAAGGAGGAAGAAGAAGGTTATAGTCCAGATGACAAAGTTGTGTCCTTAGAAGGGGACAATACTCACGTTTGAAGTATTTGCACATAAGTTTAGGGTTCCATCTTTCCTTGGGTTATGTTTGAATATGAATATTATGAATTTTGTCAATTAATTTCAGCAATGGAGCTAAAGATGGTTTTGGAAGGAGATGGGTCACTGATTTATCGGTGTGAGAACAACATCTTTTTCTGATTGCTTATCAATGGGAATGATCCCTCTTTTTTTTTTTGTATTTGCAGGGCTGTAGTTTCAGTTTAAACTTGAATATGTAGTTATTGCAAAAGGGTCAGCAAGAAAGTATCAAAACACTATCCTCAACTGCATTTAGTATTAGCATGTTTTAAGCTCAATTTATGCAATTAGTATTAGTAAATTAACATGTTTTATGTTCAGTTTATGTTCAGTTAGTTTTTCCATTCATGTAATTTAAATTAATTTGACACAAATAATTCAAATATTATATCCACTAATTTCTTTACTTTGTGATGATCAATACTGTTTATAATTCGATTAAAACACCGCAAAAAAACGTTGACAATACTCCGACCTGTTTACATTATTAATTAAAGTTAACAATACTCTTGACATTGTTTACATTTATTTACTTTGCGGGTTTGAACGAGAAATCATAATAGACATGACGTTGCATTTTCCATTTAGTATAATTGTTTTCAATTACTAACTTATTATTATCATCACTGTGCAAATGAACGTCCTGCGGGGAAAAAAAATATGACGCGCGCGCGTTGCGCGTGCCGGTACGCCTAGTTCATTAAAAAAAATGAGAAATTGGTTGATTGTTTGTTTAACTAAGCCAAACGAGAGGCCTAGAGGAATCATTTCAACACAGAGAAGAAGAAACTGAATCTGGATATAGCTGGGAGAAGACCATATTTGGTTGAAGAAAGTAGGTGGCTTTCACCGGAGTTGATAGAGACTCCGGCTCTGTACGGCTTGTAATCAACGAAGATGGGGTTGAGAAGAGGGGTTGCCTCTAGTTGAGAGGAGGGGTTGCCTCTTTGTTGATGAAAAAATAAATTATTTGACTTGTATGTTCAGTGACTTTTTATTTTGACATATATTAGTGGAATGAAGGTACAAGGAGGGGAAAAAAATGTATGTGCATACTATATATATGTTTTAAAATTCGTATAATTTAGGTGTGGATTAAGGAAAATAATGACGTGTTTATAATATAATCCACTTAAAATTAGGGTTAAGTTTTCAATTATAGAATATAACCAAAATGAATCCATGTGACAAATAAAAATTCTAATCAGTAATATTATGTATAACATGAAGAAGTTCGACATTCATACAAGTTAACGTTGTGATCGATATTCTCTTTGCATGTGAGCAGTAACACCCTAATATTTATGTCGAGTGTCATCAAGCGATCGAAGATTCTCATATAATATTATGCCCTCTGACTAAGCATGTCCACGGGTGACCCGGCGGGAACCCGGCGGGTCCGGGTCACGACGGGTTACGGGTGCGGGTAAGGGTCGAGGTGATCCTTACCCGTGACCCGGTCGACCCGCCAACGTTCAATTAAAAAAAATAATAATTCAAATTCAACGGCGGGTCAACTTTTCTTTTTTTTAAAAAAAATCGGGTTTGAAAAAAAAAGCCAACCCGCCAGACCCGTGACCCGACGGGTTGGCCTATATGACGCGTCCGGGTCGCCCTTTCCGGACCCTTAATCCGGCGGGTCAGATCCGTCGACCCGACGGATCCGACCCGTGAACATGCTTAACTCTAACCACGGGTTCATAGGAAATTCAGTTTTAGCGTGATGGTCTACCTTATCGGGTATTTTGTACGACCACTCGGACCTTCGGTTGTCTAAGATGCCCCAAAATCCTTTGTAAGGGTCCGAAATATAACCCGTTTGTGTTTCGCGCAAGTGACCGATAAACGGCCCGACTCCGCAAGTGAGCCGCCCCCTCCTCTCATCCGCTACCAGGGTTTTGCGCATCCAGAAAAACCCAAAACAAATTGCCTCAAATCAGTATTCACAGAATCGATCTTGCTCGCCATTGTTACAAGCCATGAAGTTCCTTCACTCCATCTACGGTACCTGATCCTTGCTGTTCGAAACCATCAAACTATTCTCCGTGCGCTTATCTCACTCGCCTCCTTCTATCTCTATCTATCTTGTCTAGGGCATCACAGGTCGCTCCTCCGAGCTATTGGGCGCCGCCATTTCACCGCTGAATCGGAAGCTTACTTGAAGAGAAATTACGCCAAGAACGCTTCTGAATACAACACTGTTATTAGTTCTCTCACCTCCAAGCGCAGGTCTTCCTTCCTTTCATCTCTTTGCCTGTTTGCGTTATTCTGTGAAAAGTTCATAGTTTATATTGGATTGCCTGTGACTTAGCATGTGAATTAGTTGTTGATCCTTTTTGTTTACTGATATGTAGGAATTATCTGCTGCGGGATGTTTATGATGATATGGTACTTGACGGGGTCCAGCCTACAAGGGATGTCTTCCATTCTCTGATCGTTGGAACCATGAAAGGCGCCAGATTGCAGGACGCTTTCTTCTTCACCGATTCCATGAAAGCCATGGGTTTGCCTCCTGATGTATGTATTTACTCTCACCCTTTCTACCTCTATCTTGTCATGAATGTAGCTGGTTTCAAGGAGTTTGGGGGCAGGGGAGTATCTTAATCAGTTAATTGTGATCTGCTTTGGATGCTGAATGAACTCTTTGATGCTATTTGAGATGGACCCCCATTATTTTTAGGTCAATTATAATTACACTGCTTTTTGATAAGCTCAGTCTTCTAAAAGCTGAGGCCTGCCTTGGTGTAGGAATCGTGCATTCAAGGCCTCAAACTGCTTTTGCATAAAACAGAAAAATAAGGAAAAATATAATCCTGAAATAGGGGAAGAGTATATTTTTGATTAGATAAGAGAGGATACTGTTGATTTGTAAAAGTTATGCCGCCTTTCCTCTGTTCCAGGACCCAAGTACTTCTGAAACCCAAGTAGTCTTCCAGTCTCCCCTCTGTTCATTTGATAATTACCAGTTACAACTCACTTCAATTAGGAAAGCTAGCTCAAGGCTCCAATACCCTTATCACCTCAGTTTGCTTTCAACTTTATCCCATCTCTTATACAGTGATTTATGATTGATCCAGATACAAGGAACTGAACATTCGTTATGAATAAAAATGCCTTGTAACTGCAACTGGTTCATTCTAACATTGGGGAGCATGTGATCCTATCATATATTACATTAGAGGGCTTAAGGACCACAACTTATTTTGGACAAATTAATTCTCTGTATTCACTCTTGTTGTTCAATATTATTGTCTATGTACTTCAGTTTTCCTATTGGCTCACTCAGCTCAAGCTTTTAAAGGGGAATTTTTCATGAATTTGATTTAAGCATAGGTCTCTAATTTGCTTTTGCATTGTTATTTTAGTAGATGCTGTGCCCTCTCATATTTCTATATTCTTGTTATGAGTAATCTGAGATGAAATAAAATTGGATGCATATTTCATTTTATGATACATACGAATGTACAATTACAAAGCTTGGAAACTATGTAAATTAGGATCCCTAGATGAGCTAACCAGAAAGCTATTTGCAACTAAAATGAAACTATATATAAATTAAAAAATTTCTTAATTGCTTTAACTTTCCAATCATGCGCAGCTTGCTGCAAGATTATCAACTTTAGTCCCTTTTAGGGCCTTCAAAACTATACGAAATTTTCTCTGGTATTTGTATACTTTGTTAAATCAATCCAATGTATCCTCTCAGATACAAAGTGAGAATCTATCTCAATATGTTGGATGTTCATGAAACACAAGATTGAATGCAATATGAACGTGCACTTGATGTCACACCACACTTTTCTAAGCAAAAAGGCCTTCATGCCTACTTCAGCCAATGGTTGATTTATCCACTTCACTAAACAGGCATATTGTGCCATGCCTCCGTTTCTGCACTTGAGCATCAGACGACACTATGCTTCTTAATCTTGAGTGAAACCAGATTTTCTCCTACAAGAACACACTAGCCTTTCATGGATCTCCAATCTTGCTTCGATCCTTCCCAATCAGATTTTGAAAACAGGCAAATCTTGCTTCAATCGAAAATGTGCTTTAAGTGGTGTTTCTGTTCCCTGCTTCAAGAAGTTTGAATTGAAAGCGAGTATATTAAGCTTGTGTGACACAAGGAAAATTATACCTTGTAATTTTATTTTTATATTCTTTGACTGTTTCAGGTGTCCCTGTACAATTTCTTGATTTCAACATGTGGGCAATGCAAAAATTCTGAACATGCAGTCCTGGTACATATATCTAATATCTTGTTGAATAGCTGGTTTATGGAATTAAAATCTGCATCTCAGCAAGCAGGAGTTGGCTGGTTCTAACACACCCTTTATCTTGGAACTGAAGCTCCTTGAAGAAATGAAAAGAAATGAAGTGAAACCTACTGGGCAGACCTACATTTGTCTTCTTAATGCATGTGCAGCTGCTGGGCGCTTGGATCGAGTGTAAGATATATGCTTGATGGGATGATAGCTGTATTCTTTTGCACCTAATATAACCTTTGTTTATCGAAGCTGCTGTTTTGTTCCGACTAAACTATTTTCAACTTATACTTGATCAGTTTTATAATCATCCCTTTTCACCAATGATGCTGGACTAATAATTTCTTACATTATTAGGTCAATTCTTAAATGGCATAGACTCTACATTTCAAATGAGACATTTTCAATGTCTAGCAGTTGTTAATACTGAGTTTCTAGTCCCTTTCCACCAATGACGCTGTACTTATAATTCACTACGTTATCATATCAATTCTTGAATGAGACATTTCCAATGTCTGGCAGTCATTGATACAGGTCTAATTTAACCAGAATAGCCCTATGCTGACATGGTCTCATGGGTGTAGGTATGCTATTGTCCGTGACATGACTGCTGCTGGTCTTGGCTTGAACAAATTTTGCTATGCTGGTCTTATTGCTGCTCATAAGAATGGGGCATCTGAAGGAGATGACACAGCATCCAAGGTAGTTAAACATTCTTATTCTATGATCCAATTACATATAAATAATCGTTTCGGTGATTGCTCTGACACTTTTTTTCTATTGTTAAAGATTCTTGAGCTTGTTGAGCAGTCAAAAGGTTGGTCACAAGTGGATAGATCTGATGCATCAGCTGAAGATGTCATGATGGGTGTTTCTGAAGAAGAGCTATATAACATTCCTACTTCTGATTTTGTCAATAGGCGTGGATTTGTAGCTAAGGCGCTAACTGTCTATCATGTTGCATTTCATGCTTTTGCTGATCTTCGAAATGTAGAGGTATGTCTATCCCAGTAGACCATTGCACCATAATTCCACCTTCGTGGCATACTTTGTGATAATATCTTGATGGCTTTCATGAAGCAAAGAATTTCTTGGGTAATTCAGTTCAGAAGAATAGAGTTGTGCTCAGCTATGATCGTTGACTAACTTGTACCTTACAGGCGACATGTAAACTTAATGGGTTTTAAGTTAATTGAACTATAATTTTATTTCATCTCAATTTAGCACTATCCTGGTTCTAGGCTCATTAGCTTCGATAATACTCCAACTTTGTATCACCAAGACAATTTGAAAATTTTGAGAACCTCGAAAGCTTATACGTTTCTGAAAAAACAATGAGGACGTCTGACAAATGTATCCAGGAGTGCCTGATTTGAGCATTCTGGGCATTTAGTTCAGGTACTATTTTTCAGAAGATTTTACATCAATTTTAACTCACCCTTCCATTTCTTCAAAATTTAAATTGAAAGAATTGGGTTAGATAGACTCTTTTTTATAGGCTTTTGTAGACCCTCTAATTTTACCCTATATATAATCCCCCTAGATGAAAGAATTGTGTTAAATAGGGGTATATTTACTGAATGAATTTATGCTATGGGTACTCTTAATAGATTAATAGTGGTAAAAGGCCTAGTTAGTCATTTTACCCATTTAAATTTAGGTTACTGTGTAGTTAGCTCAATCTGTTGTTTTCGTATTGGTTCTCTGGTGATTATTTTTTGGTTTGTCAGCTGTATTAGATTATAGATTTGTTTTTTCCCTATTATAATATATGGTCTTCATTTGGTTCAGATCAAATTTGGCATTAAAACTGTTTAGGATTTAGGTTTTTGGGCATTAGATGCCCAAATCGTAAACCAGTTTTTAATGTGTAATTTGACCTAACCTTACCCCTATCTTCAGGAATCTGATTATCAACAATTAGGTCATGAATGAATATTAGTTTTTTTTTTCTACGCGTGAAGTAAAGTCTCCGAAGTAAGGATGATTGCTATAAATTTGTTCAGCCATTCTGTGTTGAGAATGGAATTGTTGTCTTACTGATATATATGCTATACATCCATGGTTTGCTTCTCTGTAAGCAAGTTTGTGATATTTGGGCTAGGAGTACGAGGCAATATGGACTGTACGTGTTGTTTTGATCTAGAAGTGTCCTTGGAACCCTTTTCACACTTTTCCTTAATGCATTTTTGCACATTGAACTTCTGATTTGACCCCATTTTGATCTACACTTCCAAGTCCTTTCTCTCATCAATCACTTAATAGTTTTATCCACACTCCCAAGTCCTTTCTCTCATCAATCACTTAATAGTTTTATCCACACTCCCAAGTCCTTTCTCTCATCAATCACTTAATAGTTTTATCCACACTTCCAAGTCCTTTCTTGTCATCAATCAATCTATTGTGTATGACAGTAGTGGCTCCATGCCTTTTGGGGGTGTTTTAGTCAATTGAGATAGAGCCACTCTTGCTTTCCCTGATTGTGTTTTTTTCAATGAAATCTTCATACGACAATGGAGACTTTGCTCTTAGTTCTTACTAATACTGATATTTTGCGTCTCCCATTTTGATAGGCAATGGAGGCACTAATGGCGACACTTGAGAAGGACCAAAGAACTCCTGATGGCTTCATAACAATGCAGATTATTAGGTCAGATAATTTCTGTTGAATAGTTTTCCCCTCTCTTTGTACAGATTATGAGGTTTGAACAATTTTGTTTATACATCAATATATTTCCTGTTGAGTAGTTTCTACTGAACTAAACTTTGTTCATGGCATGCTTCTGTGTTTGCTGTGGTTCTCAGCCACTGAAGCTTGTACATTGTCAGTTAACTGTGACTAAAGTTTGGATATAGAGAAGTAAATATAGTGTTTGAGATATGTTCAATTTATTTCTTTTAGTTCAGAAAAAGATTGTCTTTGAAATTTCAGTGTGGCAATCGCCAGAGCTGATTCTTTCCTTTTCATTAACTTATCTCTGCAGGTGTTACCTACATTCTGGAAACCTGGATCGTGGATATGAAGTGTTTGAAAAATATATGAGCTCTAGGAGTCCCCCGATGATTGAGCTTTATGCGGTAGGTACTTTAAGGAGTTCTTATGTCATTATCTTCTCCGTCAACTACTCATATGGCTATACTGCTCAAAGAAGCAGGTCGTATCTTTATCAACTCTAAATTTTGTAATAAATTGGCTTCTTTGGAAGTATATATTCTCGCGAGGCCGGCAGTAAACCTTTGATTCTTGTAGATGTTGAACCCTTGTTTTTTTATCTGTAGACTAAAGAAGCATTCTGTACTACCTATTCTGTTTGTATGTCTTTTAATCAGAATTTTGTAGATTGCCCCAAAGATTCACATTGATCATAAATCGAAGGAATGTTAGGCTACAACTTATCTGGTAAAGGAAGGATCGGAGAAAAAAAATCACGGGGAATAATTTGATAATAATCTTCATTCAGCCGAAAATACTTTGTTACTTTGAATCATTGATGGAATTAAGTGTCTGAGATCTGTAAAAACAAACCCCTATTCAAATAGATGATGTAGCTGGCAATTTCAGCATGATCCAAAAGATTCTTCTGCAGATATGCGTATTCTGAGGTTAATCAACAGTAAATTAAAAACACACCTCCAGCTTTTTGCTGTGCTTTTGCTACATGCATCTGGTGTTTGTCATTTCATCAGTCTGTGGTGTGGTAGCTTGATATTTGTTTGTTTTCTTCAACATCTGTCATTATCTTTATCTATCTGTTCATCTTGGTGCAGACGCTTATTGAGGGATCCATGACTGGATATACACCTAAGGGCATGCAACTTGCTCAAGAAACACTGGTTTGCTTCAGAATATAATAGATGATCATTTGCTTTACTTTGGTGGCAGTTTTATGTGATCTGTCTTTGTTTTTGAGCAGGAAAAAATGACCTCAAGAAACTTTTTCTTGAATCCCAAAATGGGCAGTGATCTCCTCCTTATAGCAGCTGGTGAAAAGGTTTGACATTGTCTCAATGCACTTGTTTCTGTTGATCTTCTTCATTTGTTCTACAACAACACTGCAGGTTTCTTTTTGTAGTCTGTTAATTTAGATAATTAATTTGATACTCTAATGCAGACTGGTGGATACACCATGGCTAATTATTTATGGGATTTGATGCAAGCCCGTAAAATAACTCCAACACTCCCTGCCGTGGAAGCATACCACAACGGCTTAAAGGTGATCTTTGCATGCCAAGTTTCTGCTTCATTTTTATCGAACTATCCTTGTTTTTTCCTAAACCTG
This sequence comes from Fagopyrum homotropicum, assembly GCA_033239125.1. Classification (NCBI taxonomy): domain Eukaryota; kingdom Viridiplantae; phylum Streptophyta; class Magnoliopsida; order Caryophyllales; family Polygonaceae; genus Fagopyrum; species Fagopyrum homotropicum. The sequence goes on from BSWB01000004.1 coordinate 145,451,408, forward strand.
GGGTGCAGAATGTTTCAGTTCACATGATTTGAACTTATTCCTGGTTCTCTCTATAAAGTAATCATCAGGATTACTTGTTGGTTTGAATTCCAGTTTCTTAGACTAGTTATCTGAAAAACTCATTCTTAATATTTAAGTCTAGTAAAGATTGAATCGCTGTTCATTCCTGTTCGCATTGCCAAACAGTTTCTTTGAGCGTGTGAAAACGAGCTGTAGTTCCTGTTCGCATTGCCAAACAGTTTCTTTGAGTGTGTGAAAACGAGCTGTAGGAACCAAATCTTAGCATTCTGAACTTTGAGGTTAAGGTTATGATTGTGAGTATTTGATTATGTAAGAGGTTTAGAGGAATAAACATAAAATGTGTGGCTTAGTCATGCGGTTCACGAGTCCTGCCTTTCAGCGATGCAACAGCCAGCAATATTCCCGAGTGAAGTGCCCCAGCACTTGAGGTTCTGTCTGAAAATTGTTGCTGCCTCTTAAATCTTAATGTAGTTGTTATGCTTCTAATTTGATCTCTGATTATGACATTCTCATTTCTTATGGACTTTTGCTCAATGTTCTTGCTCTGCCTCTAACTAGTTTATATAAATATTATATGACAAATCTATTTGTGATACAGGAACGTGAAATTCCTGCAGAAGACCCAAGACTTGTACATGTCTCTCAAACTCTGGGCAACCTTCGTGCCCGATTCGGACCTGGGCCACGTTCTTACTGAGGTGAAAAAACTGCTCGGTCGTCCTATATTGTGTTGAAGCTGACATCTTTACTTTGAAGGTCTGTCTGGAATTGATGAACTTTCATGTACCAGCGTGAAGCAATTGCTGCTTCTTAGGATGAAGATAGAAGAAGCTTTGAGACAATCAAGCTTTTTCGTATTAGTGCTCTAGGATCTTGGTTGATTGTTTCATATTTAATTTGGTTACGAATCATTCAGAAATAAACATCACTTTGTAACGGATCTGGTTCGTTTGAGAAATCCCCTTTAGAGGAACTTTACGTGGAGCATAAGTTCATGCAGTTTTCTTCCAACGCAACTTGATGTTTCTATAAATAATTTTGGGTCAATGTTATTGTAATCGTGATTGTAGGACACGATTGTGAGTCCTAAGTGAACCATCACTAGTTTACAGTAACAGTTTTACAAACTAATGATGTTATGAGAATTTGTAGCATCAGCATAATAAAAGTATAATGTCATTGCATTCGACATATTCCCCCCATTTTGATGTTTATATACGGTTTTAAAATTATGGAATTAGTCAATTACTCCCATTCTCTTCGCAAAATGAGAGTTATGCATTCATTTATATGCGGTTTTTAAAATTACGGAATTAGTCGATTACCCACTTCTTTCGAATTTCATGGTAGACAAGTATAGAAATACATCCATTCCAAGAGATCGATAGAAACTGGACATCTACGAGTGACCCTACCCGATGAGGCGATGATCACCCACAACTATGAGTTTGCAATTTGGACTCACTAACAAAATTTCAGAGACAATCATTTTCTGAACTCAAAGAAATAAGAGTGAATTTGGTATACAGTTCTAGTTCACTAATTTATGATGGGGACATTTCATCCAATTTTCTCAAGAAATAAATTGAACATATCTCCGACACTATATTTACTTATTTCTTTATTGGAAGAAAATATATCCAAACTTTAGTCAAAGTTGACTGATAATGTAGGTGCTTTAGTGGCTGAGAATAACCACAGCAAGCACAGAAGCATGCTATGAACAAAGTTTAGTTCAACAGAAACTACTCAACAGAAAATATATTGATGTATGTACAAAATTGTTCAAACCTCGTAATCTGTACAAAGAGTAAGAGAGAGAAAAACTATTCAACAGAAATTATCTGACCTAATAATCTGCATTGTAATGAAGCCATCAGGAGTTCTTTGGTCCTTCTCAAGTATAGCCATTAGTGCCTCCATTGCCTATCAAAATAGGAGACGCAAAATGTCAGTATTAGTAACCAACACTTGGCTATATTATATTCACAAATCATCTACACAAAATACACTATTAACTACACAAATATACTTAGACGGTGTTGTGTAATTTAAGTAATTCTCCTTTATCCGTGTAAATTATGTAATTCTCTTTTTAACATATTTATCTAATTTACTTAGACAATGTTGTGTAATTTACACAAATATTTAACTACACAAAATATTGTGAAATTTGATAACTATATTATATTCACAAATCATCTACACAAAAGATTTCAATGTTACACTTGTTTACACAAATTGAAGACAACTTACAGAATATACACAAACTAATTATTCTTGACTCTACAATAAATTTGAAAATACACATACATTATAATATTTTCATAAAACTAAACTTGACAGCACAAATTAAAAAAAACAAAAAAATTCAAACTAATTAAACTCAAACTGTTGAATCTTACATAAACTTGAAAAAGCTACATGAAGTCGTGAGTTTTATTCAATAAAAACGTCTACATGAAAAATAAAAAAATAGATTAATTTTGATTGCACAAATGCGGTCAAATGCACTAGTTCATCCAGTTGCCAGATACATTCGATTATACTTACACGAATTCATTAAAGCAAAATTACTCTCAATTTTCATTACACAAAATATCTTGTAAACTCAATTGAGAAATCTATTTAGAGAAATAAATCATTATTTAGCTCTTTTTTAATTCACATAAAGATTACAAAATTAAATATTTTGTAAATTTAATTCAAAGGTAGAAATTTATTTAGGGATAGAATATCATTATTTATTTAGCTCTTGTTTTCTTAGATAAAAACTGCAAATATTTACACAACGGGTAGTTAAGTATTTACATAGGTTAAAAAAATTATAGCCTATTTTTACCAATTGAAACTTATAAAAAGCCCCTTTCCTCTAATTTCTTCTAATCAATTTTTCTGTCGAATCCTTTTGTAAAAAACTGATTTATCACCATAACTAGTTCAGTAAGGCTCTAAAAGTTAGCCAGACATCTAGATGCTCCAAAGTCAAGGGTGCAAGCTGACTTATCACCATAACTAGTTCACATGTATGATGTAGATATGAGTATATCATTTTGATATCGATATATTCAATTACTAAACACGGATATCGGATACGTGATATCCATACCGATATCCCATATCAGGATATGGAAAATGAACAGGCCCTAAAGGATATGGCAAAAAAACTCAAGTTATGTGCATACCACCCACATCATGAGCCCACTGGAACTTGAATGACATGACAGTATGACACAGTAAACGATTAATAACTGATTAGGGTGTAATGAAAATTATTTATGATTTTACCTATTAATACATCATGTCCGTCAACATGAGCTTGAATTTCCCATGCCCTCCAACTGTGAATCTGAGAAAATATTACCATGAAAAACAAAAAAATTGCAGTAGTAAGGGGTTTATCTTTCATGTTCATTATGGTCAGAAAACACCAGCCAAAGAAAAATGACACTTCAAAGTTCAAATCATAAGAAAGAAAAAAAATTCGAAGTTTCTTAACAGAAAATCAGTAGACATATAAAACATGTCAGTTCCAGTATGAACATAATACGAAGAGGAGATGAAACGCAGCTTCTTGAAGTGTGACCATGTGAGTTCATTCTTGAAAATGGGAAAGAACCTCAATCTTGAAAAAGAACAAAGAGGATCAGCAGATCTGTTACTAAATAAAAGTCACAATTTGTGTTCTTAATTTGAATCGAATTAGGTAACTAAATTACGGAGCCAAGGTAATTTTATGAAACATTTTTTTATATATCGAGAGCAAATTGTGTTCTTAATTTGAATGGCCCTCAATACTGATAATGAGCAATTGCTTAGAAATTCTTGTTTGTTAAATTACCAACAGGATTTTTAGTGATCTGTGACTGTTCAGGTGCATAAAGTATCTGTATTGCTGTTATCGAAATTTATATGCTTAGAAACAGGTTCTTGGTAGCTTCTGAAAATCAGCTTGTCAAGAATTTCAATCTACTTAACAATCATTGTAGGAACTAAAAACTTCATCTAGCTAGTTATGATGCTAAAAGAAAAAGAGTAGACCGAATTGGATCTCTAACCTTGGAGATGCCAATCTATCAATGCCAGCTTGAAGGCCAGTAGCCATGAACGCTGTAGCCGGTCTCCAATTGAAGCCATAGTTACTAATCACCTAGATGCTGATATTTTCTGCAGTCCATCAAACCATACCTTGTTGTGCAAGTTGAAATTATATCAGGTTTGTGAACTCCCTAAGCGTAAAGGCGCAGAAACCAGCACAACCAAAAAGGAAGAGGCAGCAAAATTCAACATATAGGACAGTTTTGAGAAGCAGAACAACCAAATCAGTACCCTATCTAAAAGACTGAGGAAGCATACTGATTGATTGTTATGCTGAAATTTTCTTATTAGATTGAGCAAAATAATTACTAGTTTTTGAGATCCTCGGATGTTGCTTGTATGGTTGTACCTTGTTTGATTTTTTTGAAATTAATGTTGCCTATGTTTCCAGAGAAGTCAATAACGTGGACGACAAAACTTGTTGCAATCGGATATGAGGATATTGTTGGTTGTTCCCTTTCTGTTCAACTGTCTAGCACATGAGCATATTAGACTGTTGGACTTTAATAAATCTAAAGTCGTATAATAGGCGAATCCGATCAAATATAAGAGCTAAGAATTCAAACACTAAGAGACCATGTTCATTTCCCACGAAAATTGAGTTATGGCAACAAACACCATAAACAACTCTGTTACGTCCAGTTACAAGCACAAGGTTTAAAAAATGTTAAAAAGGGCTGATGAGGTTTAACAAAAGCTCTGCAGATCTCAATTTAACAAATACTGTGGAGTAACTATAGAATGATCTCTTCTTGTACGTTGACATTAAGAACCTTGTTCGGAAGAACAACGCAGCTCACCACAACCACCTCGTCTTCCACCGTCACACATTCTCCTATATTTCAGTAATAATGATCAGACGACAAGTCCAGAGACTATATTATGATTTGCGTGGAAGAGGAAATATAACAATGAAAGCATGAAGGTGGAAGAGATGATTGAGACAAAATAGTACCTAGGATGGTAACCCCAAGCTTAGAATTGTAGTTCCCGTCCGCCTGCAATCAGTCAATCAAGCTGCTTCAGTTAGCTACCATAATTTAAGAATAATCATCACCTTAACTCAAGGCTAGAGGCAATCACACAGAAGTGTTAAGGGCCTTATTGCCCCGTCACCTAGGCACAAATAGTCATATATTTGAGCTGTAACATAAATTGTATATGTTTTTGTATTTTAAACTAATATCAACTGCTTGTTGGAAATACAAAATAAAAACAAGTGCAGTGAAACAAACATAAATGTGATGCGAATAGCAACTATAAGCATGCCCGTATTGGTTTGGATAAATATAAAACATCATCAAGTTTATACTTGCCTGGACACGTGACCATCTCCCAATTGACGATTTCCATCCAATGATAGCATTCATTACCACTGCATTTTCCTGCCAGAATCAGTTCAAAAATTACAAAGTTTTACATTCAAGTGAAATGATGATTTTCAGGCTAAGAAGTTTCATCGTGCTTCTTAAAGTTCATACCTGCAGCTCAACATCATCCAATATAATACAGTTTAGAAGCCTAACACCTGCTCCAATACGAACATTTGCCGAGACCGAGACATTTGGCCCAATCTGTATAAGAAATATTACACAAGCAATTTATTGCTAAAGGAGTTTGGTGGGAGAATTTGTGGTGGAATAACATCATGCATCTTTGACAGAGTCTAGTACAACTACCTTTGCAGTTGGGTGTAATTTTGCAGATGGATGTATATACACATCTCCTGTGATCAAAGCAGTTTTTGTACCATCTCCGCTTGCCAAAAGATGAGGAGAAGTGGATTGAAAGTGCGCAAGATACATAGCAGAACATTTCAAAGACATCCTGTGGAGTCAAATGTAAATGAACCGTAGGTATGTAACCATACAGGATAGAACGAAGCATATAAATACTATTACAAATGCCAAAATATACCCTGGAGTTTTAATCTGCTCCCAGAAGGCAATGGTCTCATACGTATAGAGCTGCTTCTTTCCTGCTAAAGGTGACAAGATATCTTGATCCAATCTCACAAAATCTGCAGCATTGGACCTGTAACAGATTTTGCTTTAGCAACAAGACCAAACAACTATAACTGCGCAAGCTGGCATCTCTCGACAAAGAACATTGAGAATCGAACATCCAGCAAAGAAGCACATGTGTTCCAAGAAAGTATTATTCACAAATTGCAATTTTCTGAACAAATGAATTAAGCATGTCTTCTTCACACAATATGTAACTCTATCACTTGGCAGATTTTTTTTGTTTTTGCCAAATTATAGTCCTAGGTCATTCCAACTTACTATATAACTGAACCTAAGAAAAAAGTGTCCCAACAAGGAGGTTCCTGTCCCATCAAAGTAGAAACTAGATAGAACAACAGAGTATCAAAGGCTTTACAGTACCATATTACCATGTTAAAAAATCATGAATAGCACTGCTTCTACCCATTGTATGGATATTGTCTAAGCATATCAGCCACAAAACTTTTCAGTAAATTGAGTACAGTGTAACATGACATACTTATTTTTCTGTAATCTCACTACCTAAAAGGGATATTGAACTTACTCCATGCACTTGGAATCATATATTTAAAAGAAAAATAAAACCACCAAAGATCATCAAGGGAAATAAATACACACCTGGTAGCCAATTGAAATGCTTCAGAGCTGGATTGACGACGAGGGGTCACTGCAAAGCAGATCAAAATTCAGTACCAAAATAGCAAATTAGAATATATGATTCAACACAAATACAACCTGTCTAAGATCTGCATATCATTACAAAGTCAAACTATAAGAAGAAAATTCCAAATATACTGTTCATAAGGATTTTATTAAGTTTCTTCCAATATCTATTGAAAAATATGATTTTGATGGTTGAACTTAAGAATTTTTTTTTAATTCCAGGCAAAATTGTAATTACTCTTTTTTGAAGGAAAACTTAATATACAGTCTTGGGATAACCCTTTGATCATTTATACATATAAGTATTAATCATAAATGGTCAAACAGACAATTTAAAATAAATTAAAAATATTAAAAAAAAGCAGCTGACTAAACCAAAGACTGTCTATGCTGATGACATTGACAACACGAGCCATTTTCTTGTTTGCCTATCACACACTTGAATGTTGGACATAGATACGTATATCATTCTTAATTCAGGTGAGTTCTATTCTCGTATTTCTTTTTTTCCCTCAAGGGGTGCAAGGCATGAATGACGAATGAGCAGAAGTCAATCAACACATTCATTTTAGATTATTGAACATTTAAGATCATAGATGATCCACTTCCTCGTGCCATCAGCATAAAAAGGAAGAAGAAAATGGGTTGATCGCTCTTATTGAGGTTTATATAGTCATATATGCACCTTTTTCTTCCCGGTCTGCATATACACTCTCGATAGCAGAAAAAATTTCGGGTGTGAAAACATAGACGCCACAATTAACCAAATCACTGACCTACATCCAAGGAAAGTAAAAAACGTAAGTACATAAGATGGAGAGGTCACTGGTTGAACCATATTTGAAGTCCAAAGATCGAGAAACATGCGTGGTTCACAGACGACAAAATTTATTCTTCATTGTGCACTTACAAAAGTCTCTGGCTTCTCTGTATAATGCAACACCTCTTTGGTGGTTGGGTCAGCAACCAATTCACCAAACTGATTGGCTGATTCAGCCGAAACCTATATTTATAACTACAGTGAGCAAATCATCAAGCAGAAAACAGCATATTTCCAAATAGCTAAGTGGAGCATATATCCATACCCTATTTACTAACAATGTTCCCATGCCACCGTAACTTTTGTGTGCATCTGCATCAGTTAAAAGGAGGCAGCACAATAAGCACTTCAAAATTTGATCGTGGTATGAGATAAACAATCTTGAATCTCAGTATATACAAAGTTGATGGTAATAAAGAGATTCTATCTAAGCTCCTGAGAGTACCAACATGTAACGATCATAATAATAAAGGGAAGTTGGAACAAAGGAGCAACAAGATTACCTAGCATCTCTGGAAGTGGAAAATTGCAGCAAACGTCAAAATTCAGCAACAAAATATGTGACTGTGGAAGAAATAAGATGCCGCATCAAATCAGTTTCAACGTTTCACAATGTTGATATGCTGTATTGGTAAACAAAAATTCTCAGGCTTATCTAAGACCTTAACATGTACTACCAGAAATTGGAAAATTACACTTGATCGCCCACAATTTAGTCAGGTTTGCAGTCTACCAGAATCATACTTAAAACTACAAGAATCACACATTATCATGCTTTTGTTAGTCATTCACCTCCCTTGCTTGAAAAACATTAAACAGCAAAATTCACATAAATTCCCTTGTATTTTGTTTTTAACAGGGCTTTGACCTTTTTTGGGGTGCAAATACCGGATGCGGAATCAAACTACAATAATAGATGGTGTTCCATAAGTTTCAATATAATGGGTACTTGAGTGCTAAGACTGCTAACTGAACTAAATTACAAGAGGTCAAGTTAGATATGACTCAAATAAATAGCAAAGCTCATACCGTATTATCTTCCATGATCAAATCCCTGAAATAATACATCCCTCCAGCTGAGCCACGTGGTTTGTCTTCTTTCAAGTATCTTAGCTCAACCATACCAAATATAGCATAACAGGAACAAAGTTTAAATCAGGCAATCAACAAGAAAAATAACATTTGGTTCGCAATGGAACTAGAGCAAGTAAAAAACACACACGAAAGAATCATTATTAACCTCACAGGTATCTTCAGCTCCATAGAGATCGAAGACACATACAATGCAAATTCCCGTTCTTCATAGAAACCTATGAGGAAGACCTGTGCCAAATTGGGTATCTACAAGCAAAAGGAAAAAAAAATCACCTCCATGATTTCCCAAAGATCAATGGCTATGAATTAATCAAATTAAACTAGAAAAAAGGGAGCAAGTCGGGACAAACTCTTTTGCAGGCAGAAAGAGGATGATGGACCATGGGCTGCCCGGCAATTGGGAACAAGGGTTTTGGATTATTAAACGAAAGCGGACGGAAATTTGTGCCTGCAATTGTAGCAATCAAAACCATAAACATGATAAATTTTTTTTCCTTCTTTCAATTTGCAAACGAAATCATACGTGTTAACGAGTGTAATTCGACGCATTTCAAGTGAAAGAAATGGAGCTTACCTTGGGTCGGACCACCAACCAAGATGACTGCCACCACCTTCTCCTCCATTATCGATTAGCGAATCTGGGTTCGTATGAACTGAAGCTCTCGCCGATCTGTGAAAGACTAATTCAGTCAACGTTTTTCAACTATTGGGATCGTGAGTTTACAAGTAGAATTAGTAGATAGTCTGCTTTTTGCGGGCAGAAGCAAACGCCTCGAGCAAAACTACGTAAATTATTTTTTAATTTTGTTTTTTTCTTTTATTATATTTTATTTTCTAATTATTTTTTATAATGAAAAGTGGTTTGATGTATAAATTTAAGGATCGTCTGACGGATTAAAGGCCGAAACCGTCATCAACAAACCGATAAAATTACAAATAAAAAAACACAAAAGTATATCAAAATGATCCGGAAGTACAAGATTTTTTTTTTTTTTGATCAAGAAGGTAAGAGGCTCGATTACACCAAACATACTTGGTGTATCGAGAGGCCGACAACCGGCAAACGGGCAAACCGTCATGCAAATACAAAAAACCAAAAACAGGAAACAATACAATCACCGCAAGCAAAGACCGAAAAAAGTGAGAAAGATCCAAAAAAACAGAACAACTACTCCTTGGGAGAAGACGTGGAACACTCGAGGCTAGCAAAACATGGAGAGGGCACGGGCTAGATGAAACTGGCGCAGTGTCTCGCCGCCGGGAAGCAGGATGGTAGAAACCTTTTTAAGGGGAAGTCATACCTCCTGCGGAAATGTGGATCCCACGACGTTGCCCCCACCTAGATGGAGGATCTTCGGAGACCTCGAACACAACCACGATCACAATCAAACGATCAACAGGGGCATGTGACTACGGCATCTTCCAAGACAATCGTTTAGACCACACTCGAGAAACATCTTCAAAAAGGAAAGTCATCCCATAATTTTTGGAAGGATGAAATCTGGATTTCAAAAGCTCGGAATAATTTATTTATTTTAAAAACTAACTTTTTCTTGCTTATTCATAACATTAATGTTGGAGGGGGTAATTTTGTGGTTGTTCTTGTGTACAAGATGGCACACAATAGGTGAGTTGGTTGTTTAGAAATTTATATATTTTAGTCCCACAATTTTTCTCGAATTAAATCTTTTACTAAATTAAGAATTAAGTCAATAAATCTTCTTTTACTAAAACAAAATCTAAAATAAATTTTTTCTTAGCTAATATTTTTTAAAAAATTAATATATATCACGTTATAGACTTCTCTCTACGTTTTATCAAATTAAAAAAATATCAAAATCTAACAAAATCTACTAATTCCACAATTTACGTTGGTTGATCATAAAACCTAAATTTCTCTTGTACGTTTTATCTCTCACGCTATATATCTCATCATTTTTCTGACTGTTTTTGTCTTTCAATGTTGATCATATTTCTTCATCTTTTTAGGGTTGTTATAATTTGAAGATCGGATTTTTAAAAGCTGTTTCATCTAAATTTTCAGGTTATTCTCTACGTTTTCAATCATCACACTCATTCTTCTATTATTTATTCATTCCTTGATTTGTTTTCAATAAATGTTATTTCAACAACTTTGGTTTTCACTATCCCGTATTTATGAAAGTCTCCCCCTTCCACCTTTCTTTTCACTTAACTACTTGCAATCAGATTTTCCAAGATCCGTCTGTAAAGATCCATCAATATTTAAATATACCCGCACAAGGTGCGGGATATGAACTAGTTATTTTAAAAATTGATTTATAAATGTTAATATAAATTGAAAATTGATTTCTAAATTTTTAAAAAAATATTTAAATAAATATTTTTATAAAAATAGTTTTTAAATTTTTACGATTTTTTTTACCAACAAGAATATCTTAACAAATAAATTTAAAAATATAATTAATTAGAAGATATAAATACTTAAAAGAGAATTAAAAATCATAATATTGATAAAAATTTCTTTTTTTGGAATTTTAGTTTACAAAAATATACATATAAATTTCTAAGTATTAAATATTTATTAAAACTGAACCCGCACAAAGTGCGAGTAATACACTAGTTTACTAGTGTATTACCCGCATCTTGTGCGGGATTGTATTTTAAAGTTAATTTATAATAAATATAATGATATATATTAAATGTAAGGTTCAAAGTATAAAAAAAATTTGTTGTGCAATAGTAATGATGCATTACTTCATCCAACAATACGTTATTTCTAACAAATGATTCTCAACAACTTATTCACTTATTAAGTAATTGATTTTTCTAAATGGTGATATAAACCTTCTTGTTTAAATCTTTAAAAAAAATTCATTTTATAAATTTAAATTGTCTAGAGATATGGTGAACTTTTTTTAAAAAAAAAAATGGCTATAAAATATATTAGTTTTAAAGTAATTAAGAAACTTAATTAAGATTTTTGGGATATTGTTAATTGCTACAATGACACGTGACAGTTAGAGTTCTCATGGTTAGACACTTAGACAAGTGAAACTAGTGTAATACCAGCACTTTGTACGGTTTTTGAATAATAATGTTATATATATATATATATATATATATATATATATATATATATGGGTTACCATCGAAAAATTGATAACTTTATATTATATTACATTTATAAATAAAAAAGAGAGTAAAGATATAACATAATACATTTTTAAAATTTTCAATTTATAGATTTTTTTTAAAAGATTTTTTTTAATTGAAATAAAGAAGATTTTGTAGATTTTTCTATATTGTTTGTTGTAACTAAAAATAAATATCTACGCTATATTTTTATTTATATACATTTTTTTAAAATTTCAATTTATATTAGCATTTAGAAATCACTTTTTTTTTATAAATTTTAGGCTTCGAGAATCATGGCGTTGACACGTGGCAAAAGAAGCTTCTGTTTTAATAGATGTAAGATTAAGTGCTTCTCATATAATATATATGTAAGATAGGACAACTTTCATGATTGATTGTTTGGCAAAAAAAATTAATTTTATTAAATTCTTATTAAATTAAATGCTAAACAACTTCTATCGTGACGATTTTAAAAACTTCAACGGAAATGAGAATGATACAATCACTAGAAGATGAAGAGGTACACATTTTATCGTCGAAGGAAGTGTACATGTAGGAGACATTGAGGAACAATTATAGACACCTTATATTTAGACTCAAAATAGAGTTTTGGGAGGCAATCAAAAATACACAACCCCTCTTAAACAAATAATTCGAACAACTGCTAAAACTTGATATAAAATTGAAAAGTCACTCAAAATATTAGAAAACTTGACAAGTACATGTATAAAATTTTGAGAAAATAATCGAGGAGTCACATTTTTTAAATTTTCTTGATGATTAATTTACTTATTCGGATTTGGATCCGATGGAGACGTTGCAAGTAGTTAAAGATTTAATTTGTTTTTCTTTGTCAATATGTGATACTCCTTTTTTTTCATTTCTTGAAACTAAAATTCTGACCATGCTATAAAAGAAAGATGGTAAAATATGTTAATAGGCTCAAAGTGACAACCTTCTTATTTGTCAAAGCAACAAATGAAAATGATTTTTATCTTGTTTGATGGCATGTCAGTGTTGGCACCTATGTCGACAACGGAAATATCAAAGTTGAATCCTTGGCCAAATGGTCTTAGATTTTTCTATTTATTTTCATGATTTGTTTATAAATGCTTAACGGGAAGATTAAACCAAAATAAACATTTAGAATTATTCTTTTTTTTTTCTTTTGGTGAGCAAGCAAATTGCTAGACTAGATAAAATGAATGTCCCTCAAATCAAGTAGATAGAGCAAATGACCGATATATATTTTTATAGGAATGTGATAGATACACTATAACTGAATGAGTTTATGCAAAGTCAACAACAAGTTTTACATGGAAAAGGGGATTGAATGGGTTGCTACAAGTCTACAACATAAGAACGAGATGCATTGTTTACATGCTTTCCTCCTTAACCATAAAAAGTTGTCGTCATGTGATTGGTAGTTGGCCCGCGTAGATGAGCTTATTTTGTCCTCCTTCTACCTCATATATATAAGTACGTTGAGTTTCATTTTTTCGGCATAAATAATGAGCGACAGGCCCCACCCTTGGAGAAGGCCCAATAGACAAGTACCTAGAGCCCCCACTTTGGAGAGACCCCATGTATAAAAAAGTCCATATACCAAAAAAAATCCATAGACTAAAAAAGTTGTAGACAAAAGGCTCATTATAAAATCCATAAGCAAATTAGGTATTCTCTTGGAAACTTGATGGAATCACCAATATCTCCTACTATTTATTCTCCTACTTTGTTATTTTGCTTCTCTTCCAAAATTCAAAAAGAGTTGCAGCCAAATGTTGCACATATCTCCATAGCCTTAAAAATAAAATCTCAAGTTAAAGGTTAGCTTTTTCACTTTTATTTTTTTTCTTGTATCTTCTTTTCTTCTATCAAGACACTACTTTTGTATCTATCCTAATGGTGAAAAGAATAACAGGAGGTGGTTAGTTTACTCAGTTTCTTTGAACAAGGTGTTCTGCTTTTGTTGTAAATTGTTCAAACAAGACCACAACAAGACTTTGTTGAACCAATTAGTTGATGGAGGATTGAACGACTGGAAAAATGTAAGTGCAAGGCTTGCAACTCATGAAAGAAATGTTCAACACATTAGTTGATTAACTAGTTGGATTGAATTAGAAAAAAGGTTGAAACAAGAGTCGACATTTGATCAAGCTTTTGAGGAAAAGATAAAGAAGGAAAAGGATCATTGGAGGCAAGTGCTCTTCGGGATCCTGACTGTTGTGAAAAGACTTGCGAAAAATAATATAGCATTTTATGGAGAAAGGAGAAATTGTATGAGGAGAATAATGACATTTTCTTACAAGTAATGGAGATGATTGTTGAATTTGATCCGGTGATGCAAGCACATGCTCGGCGTATTTTAAAAAAAGAAACTCACTACCATTATTTGAGTCACAAGATTCAGAATGAAGTGATACAGTGTAACACCCCGAATCCGCGGGACTCGGAATGCCACATTGGGCTAAGATCTCACAATGGATCCTGACCCTAGCCTGACAACAAGTTCACTGGACCTTACAACATGGCACTGACAGATATAAAAACAAATACATAAAACCGTATAAACTGTATAACCAAAGGTAAACTACAACATAGCTGAGTATGAAACGACATCCTCACACAGGAGGGACAACAAGACATCATACTCACGCAGGAGGGGAAGGGTAACCATCCCAAACCAACCACCTAATGTACGAGAGTCCTCAGCCTGTCACCCTGCCAGATCACTCAGCAGCGCCTAACCTGTAAACATCTACAACACGGTATGAAACCGTTAGCTAACCATACATATATAAGGTAATGCATAAGCACAAGCACAATCATGAAAGATAAACACATCAGCATGCTATCACACATTTACCCATTTTTTATCATCTTTATATAATAGTCATTCACTCAAATCGTATATATATATATATATAGATGAAAGTATGTGACACGAGGACCGATACATCTTCGCCTCTGAGTGCAATGTCCAGTTGTACGAGTATCGGTCACACAATCCGTGTACCCTATGGGAGTGGATTGCGCCCTTCCTGTAAACCAGTCTGGCCCGACATCAGAGAACCTCCCAGACTCCACGGCGGGATGAAAGGAAAAGGTTATCACAGCCACGCAGTTGGGGCAGTCAATAGAACATAGGTCGATAAAAACGACAACTCATGTTATCATAGCAAACATATAAAGCACACACCACTCATGCAAACACCCAATATAGGGATGATAGCCAAGTAAGTCCTACGGACTTACCTCAACCTTGTACTCGGCTCAACCACAACAACCTCCAATCCTGAGAGAGGGAACTACCTAATAACAAAGCATAAAGATATATCAAACTCTATGCATCAAAGGGGTCACACCTAGACCCAAAGGGATCCATGAGGATCATACTCAATCTATAAGCCTCACCACCAACTAAACCTCAATATCTCAGCATAACTCACAATTCCTCAAATCTCAAGGTAGTATCTAATCAATATTCCTCAATCTCAATTCTAAACCTAATTTAATTAATTAACCTTTAATTAATTAATTAGATTTCGCCAGAATAACGTTTTGCTTGCAGACAATTTCTAAACCCCTTGTCATCAGATTTCATCAAACAAACAACCCATAATCACTAGAATAATATAACAACCGTAATGGAATTTCTAATTATCCATTTTGACAAGCCTAAAGTCAATTTAGGCTAAATCGCAGTACGGAAAACGAATAAATTCATAACTTATTCGTTACTAACCCGATTGACGATCTGAAAGAAGATTCGGAATCATAGCGACGCAGGCTACACATGGACAACATCAAATTCACCGGAATCTGAGCGACAGAACCTTCCTGGTGACATATATGCTCGACCAACCCTTCATCTGCTCGGAAATGCAGAAACTCGGTACCGATATGAAGAGAATGAAGAGAGGAATCCAGAAACTCAAACGGAATTGAAATCGGATTAGAAACAAAGAGTAGATCTGAGTTTGAAGGTTGAGAGAAACTAGAGCTTTTACGAGGAAATGTGAAAAGAAATGAATTAATAAAGGATTTTCCGCTATTTATAGTGAAGACGATAATTATCCTTTAGCAAAGTCGATAATTATCCTTTAACCGATCCAAAGGCGGGTCGAACCTCCTTCTCCAAACTTCTCGAGATTGGAATATTAAATCTGAAATATTGTAGGGATAATTATTCCACACTTGCCTCGTAAAATGTGTATTTCTAAGCCGTCTTTCTTAGCCGGTAAGAAACGAAATAGCGACTCTTTTGGCTGTTTTGCCTCTCCATGTTATTTCATATCTAAGACATATCCGATGTTCTGATCATTTCTCTCAACTGCATTTTTATTAATTGGAGCTCCCAAATGCTCCAAATAACACCGGAGGGTAAAAATAATTACCGGGGGAAAAAGTAAAAATTTTCCCAAACGTCCAAAATTACGCTAGGAACATAACGGTGGGACTCATACTCATCACCTGCGAAATCTTTGTGAGTTATATGTCAATTACTATAAACGATTAAGTTAATCAACATTAATTAGAATTCGGAAATTCTAGCTATTACATCACACACCCCTAAAAAAAAGTTTCGTCCCGAAACTTGCAAAATCCCAAAGTCATCTCGGACCCATAAGCCGAGGTATAACTCTCACTCTCTCTATCGGAGGTATCACATCTCCGTTCAGAAGGTCATCACCTATAACAATCTATAACCTCAATGTCACCATGGAGGAATCATCAACTCCAGAAAACAGGGTCATAATGCTGAGTGCATGGCTACGTATGAAATGGAGAATTTTGAGTTCTTGTTCGGTATGGTTATTTGGTATGATCTCTTGTTTGCCATCAATGTTGTCAGTAAGATTTACAAACTGAAGATATGTATATTGATGTTGCTATTGGGGAATTAGAAAAACTAATTTCTTTTATGCAAAGTTATAGAGAAACGGGATTTGATGAGGCGTTGATCATAGCAAAAGGCATCGCAACTGAGATGAACATTGAAGCAATATTCCGTGAAAAGAGAACCATTGGGAAAAAGAGGCACTTTGATGATAGCGATAATGAAGAAGCAACACAAACAGCTTTAGAGTCATTTAAGGTTGATTACTTTCTTTATATAATTGACCAAGCTCTTACTTCACTTCAAAGTAGGTTTGAACAATTCAAGAAATATGAGGAAGATTTTGGATTTTTATTTAAGGTCGAGAAGCTGAGGTCTGAAATGATGAATGTTTGATGAAGTATTGTATGAATCTTGAAGCTCTTACCTCACTTCAAAGTAGGTTTGAACAATTCAAGAAATATGAGGAAGATTTTGGATTTTTATTTAAGGTCGAGAAGCTGAGGTCTGAAATGATGAATGTTTGATGAAGTATTGTATGAATCTTGAAAATTTGTTGAAATGTAGAGAGGTTTCTGACATTAATGGAAGTGATTTGTTTATCGAGTTGCGATACATGAGAGGAGCTATACCAAATGAAGCAAAAATGACCGTTGACGTAATGAATTACTTGAAGAAATTGGATGGGTGTTATCCAAATGCTTGGATTGCTCACAAAATTTTGCTAACCATACCTGTCACTGTTGCTTCAGCTGAGAGAAGCTTCTCAAAATTAATATTGATCAAGTCTTATCATCGATCAACAATGTCAGAAGATAGATTGAGTAGTTTAGCGATGTTATCTATTGAAAATGACTTGGTTGCAAAGCTAGACTATGCAAGCTTAATAGAAACTTTTGCATCCAAGAATGCAAGAAGGGTGATTTTTCAGTAACACTATATATGTATATTTGTGATTTTAACATTTTTGTTTAGTTATTGTAGTATTTTGTTTGCATGGATTTATGATTGCTATATAATTATGTAATAGTAGTTTATGTTGTTTAACCTACTTATACTATCTTACATTTATACGAGAATTTTTTTTATATAAATATTGTCTTACAAAAGGCCCCTATTTTCACTTCGCCTATAGCCTTAAAATTCTAAGCGCCGGCCTTGATGAGCGAGTAACTAACGTGCTAAGTCCAAATATTGTTCATGTTTGTCCTTTACTCCACATATTTTTTTGTTTTTGTTAAAAAAATATTATTGAATATAAATGTCATGCTTGCGTTCAATAATCAGGAAAGGGGGAGTTCAAGTCGTTGTTCCGATGAACAAGATTCGAGTCAAAATCCGGTATGTAATCGTTTTTTTTCTAAAATTTTGGACTTTGGTTTGAAAGTTTGGAGTTATTATGATATTATTTGACATTTAAACTTGTTGCACTTAACTAGATGTATTTTATTTTATTCCTTATATTTTGGACTTAGGTTTGAAAATTTGGACATAATATGATATTATTTGACGTTTTAAACTTAGTTGGACTTAGGTAGATATATTTTATTTTTTACTAATATTTTGGGCTTAGGTTTCAAATTTTAGACTTATGATATTATTTGATGTTTTAAACTTTGTTGGACTTTAGCTATATATATATCCTAATATTTTGGCTTAGGTTAAAATATTGGACTTATGATGATGTTATTTGATATTTTAAACTCAGTTGGACTTAGCTAGGCATAGTCCCCCCCAACCAATATTTTGAACTTAAGTTTGAAATCTAGGATTTATTATGATATTATTTGACATTTTAAACTTAGGTTAAGCCATTGAGATAAACTAGTGTTTTTCTAGTGTTTATGTGAGTGTGAGTGTGATTCATATTGTATGTGTTTTAAAAACACTAAACACTAGTGTTTTTGACCATGACAAGCACGGATCAAATTAAAATCTAAGGGATAATTTTGCCTTTTTGGACCCAAAACACTAGTGTTTTTTAATGCAAACCGAAGTTTTTAACAGTATTTCCAAAACACACCATAAAACACCAAACACTAGTGTTTTTGACCATGACAAGCACTCATTAAATTAAAAAAAACATAAACACGATAAAACACTAGTGTTTTAACTAATACAATAAAATTTGAAACAATTGAAAAAGTTGAAGCATCCAAATTTAAAGATGCTTCATCAAACATCCCAAAGCATCTAAAAAATGTACACTATATGTTCTGATATTTTCTATAGTTAGTTCACATACTATTTTGTTAATTTGGTAGTTATGTTTTTATGCACTTTGTTACTTATACATGTATAAACTAATAAAACACAATGTTTGAACTAATAGTACACAATATTCAAATTAATGATACCCAAATTTTGAGCTAATATTATAAAAGTTCATAATTAGTTAAATTCGTTCAAAAGCATATACTATCAATTATGATATTTTCTATAATTATTTCACGTATTATTTTGTAGTTATATTTTTACGCACTTTGTTACTAATACATGTTTGAACTAATAATATACAATGTTTGAACTAATAGTACACAATATTCAAATTAATAATACCCAAGTTTTGAACTGGTATTATAAAAAGTTTATATTTTTATAGGTATGGTTACTAAAATCGAATGTTTTATTAGTTCAAACATTTTATATTATTAGTTCATGCATTATTTAAATTTTATTTGATTTCATAAAAAAAAATTATTGGTATAATATAATCGAAACTAACTCAACAAATAATTTGAACGAAGGCTACAAAAGTATGAACCATTTAAACAAACAATTTGAACTAAGAGAATAAAGGGAAAAAAACTGGAATAAAAAAGTTAAAACTTTTATACTATTAAAATGTTTGAACGAAAATGTATAAAAAAATTAAACGGAAAATTGTTAAAGAATAAGAACTACTAGAACAAACAATTTCAACTAACTGAACGATAATATGAACCATTAGAAGAAACAATTTGAAGTACCAGAAGAAAGGAGAAAAAAGTTAGAATAAAAAAGTTTAAAAGTTTTATACTATTAAATTAAAAATATTTAGACGAAAATATATAAAAATTTTGAACGAAAAAAGTGTTAGAAAAAAGAACTACTAGAACAAACAATTTGAACTAATTGAACACAAATAAAAATATGAATCACTAGAATAAATAGTTTGAACTAACAAAACAAAACAAATTCTCACTATACCTTTTAAAAATTACAAAATAGCCACCGCGAAAAGGACAAAAATGTCACTTGAACTTCATATAATTACAAAAATGTCACCGTCCAAAAAATCATTAAATGACGTGAACTAACGTGAGCCGTTGGATCAAGTGCATCAATGGTGAAAAATATTTCGTAGCTCTGTACCGGTAGTTTTACTCCGTACCTGAACCAATTCCAATTTTTATTTATTTTTTTAAAATTTAAAAATCAATTAATTTTTTAGTCAAAAAATAAAAAATTAAAAAAATTACACTTTTTATTTATTTCATAACTAGGTCGCTCTGTCAAATTCTTTCCGTAAAATCACAAAATTTAAGGATGTCATAGTGTAAATTTTGCTAGTACACGCGCCTTGCAGGTCCGCTTGCAAACGTAAGGTTCGGCATTTCAGCTAGCGATAAACCCCTTCAGGAGTGACCGCTCTGCCGGCGAAAGCTAAAATCAATGGCGTTATCAGCTTCTTCATCGCCATTAACGTCTTCCAAACTCGCCCTCCTTGTTCGACCACCATCAACAACAATCAAGGCAACTACGCATTTATCCCCATTCGTTCTTCCTCTCTCTTCCAATCTCTCCTCTTCCGTCTTTCCCTCTAGTCTGTCTCTGCCCCTCCATGGCCGGCCAATCTTCTCCGTCAAGGTTAGATCCAATGAACAGAGTGGTTCTGTGAGGCCACAGAGAGAAGAAGAGGTGGAAGTGGAGGAAGAGCTGCCGTGGATACAAGAGAAGGCGTTGGATTTGGTGGAATTTACAGGCTCTGTAACTCAAGCGATTCCGGGGCCTAGGGTTGGCCGGAGCTCCTTGCCTTGGATTCTTGCTGTTCCTATCGCCTATCTCGGTATCACTTTCGTGATTGCGTTTGTCAGGACGGTGAAGAAGTTCAATTCGCCTAAACAGCAACGTCGGAAATTGGTATGCTTCAACTCCCTAAAATTGTTCAATTATTGATGCTTTCTGCATTGTTGGACAATCGTTTAATCAACTGCGCTCATGCTAAATTTGGCGATGCCTCCTTGCAACGATCAGAAACTCTTTTAATACATTTCAGCAGCACTTAACAAATCAGCAATCAAACAGATAGCCTTTGAAAACTGATCTGTTTGAGCATTCTCCAACAACCTTAATACACCAGAATTAGTCCACAAAGGCCAAGCCAATAAAACTAAAAGTTGCCTTCTTTCTAGAAAGAGCACACATAAAATGTACTCAAAATTTATCAGCATCAACCCCAGTAAACGAAGACCCTACCAAGCTGATCTTCTACACCGAGCATCTTCGTCAGTTCAATTAGAAATACCGAAACCGGGGTAGAAGTTGGTAATATTATAGGCAAACAAGAAGGCCTATCTTTCGGCATCCAATCTAACTCACCTACTGTACCTTATGTCCATCCCCAACCCTCCAATAATGACTATCAATTAACAAGGATTTGGAGGGTGAAAGTTGTATTAGACTATTAGAGAGGAATGAAGTTGTACAAAATTGTTGAATGACTTTTCCTCTTCAGATCAAATTATTTTTCTAACATTTTTCAATGATAGACAAATGTTCTGCTTGGCTGAGTGATTGCCTGTCTGCAATTACGTTCAAAGTAGCTTTAGTTGTGCATCCATGATTCTGCTGAGCTGTCAGCTCTCTATCCGTGTAAAAATCTATTAATCTATTCTAGTACCTCTTCCTCTCTTCTTGCTTCAGAAAATTGCTTACTGATTCTTGACATGTTGAGTATTAACAAGTGAACATAATTTTTTCAGGTCAACAAAAATGCCATGCTGTGCAAATCAATAGATGAGTTGTTTCAGAAAGGTCGGGATGAAGTGCAGCCTTCAGCAGTGCAAGGTTTGATGCAAAAGGTGGGAAGGGGTCCTATAAACAATAAATTGCTTAGTTTGAGAGATCTAGATTTCTGATTTATTGTTGTTACACAACGTATGTTCAACTTCCATTACGCAGGTAAAGTTTTTATAGGATAAGTTTCGTTTGACTAGCCATTATAACTGCCAATTTGCATAAACTACGCTTAAGTTTTTTGAATTTTAATTTAAATTCCCATAAATGACATTTCATTTACTAGCCAACTCCTTGTGTAAAATAATTGGTTTATCATTTTATCCATATTGATAGAAGGATCTTTCTGTTGTTCTCTGTAAAAACTAACTGTTTCTAAATGTGGCAATATTTCAATAATATACCAAATAGGATGCTTAAATGAAAAATCTCAAATTAAGGTTAGTTGTGTCTAAGTTAGTCTATATGAAGGTTGGTTAAATGAAATTTATGTTTCATGTTATCCTGAAAAGTTTCTATAGTTAATACGATTTACATCAAACAAAGAAACTTCAACCTAATTGTAGTAGGTTAAGTTGGCTTTGAGTGTGAGATTGTGTTTTGGTTATTTGTTAATGGACTTGGAGGTTTCTAGGTGAGGGACTCACACTTTCCTTGTATCTAGAAACCCATATTGTGCTACACACACATTGACACATACCTTTTTGCATAAAAAAAGTACAAGAAATAAACTTCAAATACCACAGTGGGACAAGTATATTAGTATTATATGGTGATGAAAAACAGTGATTATCCTACTGCATTTTGCCTGAGTAGAAGTGATGCAAACATTTAGTTTCTGTTGGTGGCTGATGGCTAGAACAGAAGTGAGAATATCGTCCTTCTGATGTAACTGAAGGGAAACAGATTACCTCTTGAGGGACTGATTCTTTCTGGGTTAATCATCTCAACAGTTCCAAGTTGGTTCCCCTTCTTTCTAATATTGGCTGACGATTGAAGTGGCTGAATGGGCTGTAATTCATGCACAATATAGTTTATTGCAGTCTTTGCCTATTTCTCTGCATTACAATAAAGGTTTCAACTGCATTCAAAGTTTCAAACTCTTCCAAACAGGTTCTAGCTAAGAGAACTAATACATGTTAGGTTGAGAAAGAGAACTAAGACATGCTATGTTGAAAAAGATTTTGTAAGCAACTTTGACCTTTAGGCTGATTAGTGGCTCCGCCATGCTAATCTAATGTCCTACATCCTGAATTGTATGTTATCTTTTTATACTTATTCCAACTGGCTGATATGACATCTTAGCTAGAGAAATAATACATGGTATGTTGAAAAATATTTTTATAAGCAAAATTTACCTTTAGGCTAGTTAGTGGCTGACATATTAATCTAGTATCCAACATCCTTAATTGTATCTTATCTTTTTACACTCGCTCTCTTATACCAACTGGCTCTCCAGTTTTTTAGCATGAAGGTTTTAACTGTATTTGAACTCTTCCAGACAGGTTTTAGCATAGATGATATTCTGCGGAAGTACATTCGGTATACATTGAATGAGAAGCCCTTCAACCCTGATACAGTCGCAGACTTGATCCAGCTAAGAAAATCTTCTCAATTAGAGGACTCCCAAATTGCTGAGATTCTAAACGAAATCTCACGACGAATTGTGAACGACAAAGGTTTTAAATTCTTTTCCATTTCATTAAATTGATAAGTTTTATTTTAAGAATGCGACACTGTCTAATATAAAAACTTCCTTTATTTTTTCCAATCATCACAATGCTTGTTGATAGGTGGATATCATCTTAGGACTAGGAAAGACATGATTTCTGGACTGAGGTAGATCTGGTGGACAATGACATGTAGGTTAAAGTGCTTTTGATTGTGTCAATGAACCAAATTTCTTCCCTTACCTGATATGACGCGACTTTGAGGAATTGAACCCGAACATTCGTGGCTGAGGCATTTCTATCACGCTGAGGAATGCCTAATAGGAGAATGTCAACATGATTTTGTCGTCGACTTGTTTTCCTTAATATGTTGGAAATGTTTCAAGATGTATGGAATCCACACTATACCTTGCAATACTAATTCCTTAATTAAACTTGTGATTCTGCTATGGACATTAATATGTAAGGAGTGAGTCCATGGACACGATTCCTAAAATGTAAGAGGTTTTGTCGGCCATATTGTTCAGTTACATGTTCATTTAGGACGTGAGTCTATCAATTCTTGAGCCTTTATTAATCTTTTGATAACTGCATACCAATTTTTCCTTACAACTTTCAAGGTTGGTCTCTAAATTATCATTACTTCTCATCTGATGAGAGCATAATTTACATTGTTAATTAATCCTCGAGCCCTTTCCCAATACCTTCACTTGTTAGGTCTGGAGGCTTTTCCTCACCCTGGGGATGGGATACCCCTCCCATCCTGAACTTTTCTCAACCTCCAAAAATAAATCCGGACTTCTTTGTTGGCTCCAGTATCAGTACTGCTGCAGAAAGCATGACTGTGACTAAACAGTCCTGATGAAGACAGACAATTTAAAGCTACACAAAAAACCTTAACGCCCTATTCAACTTGGCATAGTATAGCTCATATGTTATGTTTTTTTTTTTAATTCAGATAGGTTACTGTCGTTTCCTTCTAGAGTGTAATTCAGTGTTTTGTTTGCTGGTGCTGTATGACTTGTTGACATGCAGTTTACATAGATGTTTTCCACTTTTTGAACAGGCTTGTAGAAGGCTCTCTCTGTTTACCTTCTTTTGCATTGACAATAAGAGGCATGTTGAATGAGGAAAAGATTTCCATGATCTACACTGTCAAATGTCAATAGCATATAATTATGGGAACTATTTTATTTGTTAGACTAGGTAGCACTATCCTTTTTCACCAGAAGGTGTACTGGTGATTTTAAGGGAATTCTTATACTGGAATTGGACGTGAAAATATTTGTACGTACTCTATAGTATTTGTTTGCTGACACCAGTTGTTTAGTTGTGAACATTACTTCTTTTACTGCATTGTTTCTCTTTACCATCCAATCGTAGTCCTTTGAGATGTTTCTGCCATGATAAGCAAAATTTGCAATATTTGAAACGTCACTTCTTTCCGTTTCCAGGGCCAGTTGTAATGGATGCTTCAGGCTATTCTGAGAAAGGTTTCAAGAGGAAGCTTGCTGTCCAAGCGCTGTTTAGCAAAGTTCTTTATTTGTCTGAGGTTAGTAGTTCCTCTCAAACACAGATGGTTTTGATGCTTGTCTTACGACCTAAAGTTTGAAGTACATCTGTGGGAAATAGATAGATTTTTGTCTGGTTATATGGACGTTATTATTTGGTTTAATTTCTAATGTGGATTTACGGAAAGATTGTGGTTTTAAGCTTCTTTGTCTTATGTTGGTATAACACAAGCTAGGATTTCAATGTCCAATCCCAAGCTTAGCCAAATGGCATGCTTTACCAACACAGTCGACTGATATTTTATTTGTTTGATCTTGGACCAGCTACCGGAGTTCTGTTCAAGAGATAGCTCTTTGATCGTCAAGGAAATATTTGGTGTTACTGAGTAGGCCTCTTCCTAGCCTCTTTTTCCGTAGTCATTTACTGGCGCTTAGAGTTTGTTAAACCTTTCGGCTGCTTTTGTTTTTTCAGTGAAGATGCAGAGAAGGTGAGGATTTATACACTATCAGAAGCTGGAGACGTGGATTTTCTCGAGAAGATGGTCAAGGGGGACGACGTTGAAGATTCCGGGGAATCCTCAACCATCTCCTCCTAACGTCGTATCAATGCGAATGAATAAGTGATGGGTTAGCCATTTGAGAATTTTGTACTGTTAGTCTGGCTAGTTTAAAGCTATCATTCGTATGCCGGCTTAGACTTTCAAACAGTGGCAGTGGAATCGGAGATAGTAATGGCGAGTGAAGAAGGTTTAATATCTAAAGATGCATAGCCTATACATATATGATCTAATTCTCACTTCACTACTCTTGGTAAGGGTCGAAAAGCTTTCAGAAGTGTGTAATGGCGCCTATGGACGAGGTGCAATAGCAGCTGAGTACATGCAATCATCACAAGTGATATCATGAACTCAAAATAACTAGTCGTGGTATCATGAACTCAAAGCAAGTCGTATCCACTTTGGATAGAAGTCGGACCATAAGGTCCAATAGGCCATAACCACTGGATGGTGAGATAAACGGTTCAGTTTATAAAGCATGCTAACCAACATGTACACCTTATACTACTACTTTAAGATGTATAAGTTACCTAGGTTGAGAAAAGTACTCGAACTCAAGGAGTGCTATTAGGGAAACTCCTCCCCTGCCGGTTTGCTTGCCTTCATTTTTGTGCTATGGCCGCAAACCGATAAGCCCTTGCAATCAACGAAAAGCGGCAGCGGTCGGAGTACTCTTAGGAGCCCTCCTTCCTTAACTAAAGGGCAACTCAACTTCTTAAGGCTATTACCCTATGTCCTTAAAGTCAACATTAACGAAAGGGCAGCAAACCGATGCGAAGTGTGCGCCTAAGGTCGGAGTACTCTTAGGAGCCCTCCTCTTAGGAGTCCTCCCTTACGGTTCAAATCACATAAATGACCATTGAACCTCCAAGTGACGCCTACTGACAAAAAGGTAGGGGTTAGAAGGGACGTAATACTCACATACCTCGCGAGCACCTCCCTCTTCCATACGGCAATGATTGCCCAATAAATCTGCTAAAGGCAGAAGTTGGGTACATTAAGCGCTTAGGACGGGAGGTAGTGGGCCCCTAAACGGCAATGATTGCCCAATAAATCTGCTAAAGGCAGAAGTTGGGTACATTAAGCGCTTAGGACGGGAGGTAGTGGGCCCCTAAAACACTTAAGTTGTTGTTGCACGCTATACTAAACTCGACGTTGGTTCCATACGGTAGGACTAGAGTATATAGCACCTCTAATGTTGCTAAAGAGTATGGTGGGTAGGTCGGACTTCCCCTTTAGCACTCCTCCAACTTCAACATACTCTTACTGGGTTTGCTTTCCCACACTTTTATGTACTACGGACGCAAATCCATGGACCAGGAAACACAACACAACCTTTTCTTCTCCTTTCTACGTGTTTGATTATATGTTTTCCCTTGCTATTGAGTCGATCACTCAACTGCGTATCTATTTCTCTGTTTATTTTATGTTGTTTTGACTCCTTTGTTTCTATCTTGATAGAGTCGATCCTTGCTAATTATCGTCTCGATCGTTATTTTGCTATCTTTTCTCCATTCTGACTATATAATTAATTTCAAAAATCAAATTGCTCGTACTTCCCACATTCCCTCTTGATTCTATACAACGATGCAGTCTTGTAGTTTATTTGTTAGGTTCGAGGCACACATTACATGCCTTATTAGAAGGTCGTGAAAAAAGAAATCCGACTAAAGAAAGACTTGAACAACAACAAATCGTAGTCCCAATGTGATGTGTTTTTTGTAAGCATTACCTCGAAGATCTTCGCCATCTTTTGCTAAAACAAGCATTCATTGAGTTTTTTTTCATGATTCTACAAGTATTATCAACCAAGCCATGTGGAACAACAAGCTGGCATAATCATTATAATAACAAAAACTTGAACCTAATACCATAAGCACCGTGTTTCTTATATGGTGGATTTCCTGATTTTTTTTAAAAAACCAATCAATATTCAGCGAGCAAAACTACCATAAGGACAATAAAATCAAGGATTTTGTTAAATAGTTTGGCTAAATGCACAAAAAAGTTGATTGTCCTAATACATCCAAAGTAAATCCAAAAACAAGGAAAAAGAAGAATATTATTTGATCAAAACCAACACTTCTTTGTTCAACTCAATTTTGATGATTTCAAGTTGAAAAATGGATTATTTATTTTTGGATTCAGCATCTGAGAACATCTGACTATGACCACAATAAAAAAGACTTTGAAAAAATCCCAATCATACCGAATGACTCGGAATGAGCTAGGCTATCAGAAAACTAAGATATAAGGGGATAAACTTAGGGTGAGCAATTGCATCCGGTGATAATCCCCTTGTCAGACGTAGATCCTTAAAGATAACATCGAATTTCCTATATTGTGGTAGATGAGTCTCGCTTCTCTTAGTCATCCAACTCTTGTCATTCATGGTGATATTCTTCAAAGTGTTGAAGATTTCATGAAAAATGATGCTCTTCACCACCGGTTCATAGGATGTCTACATCTTGACGACTTTCTCGGTTGTTTGCTTCTACAACCACTCGGGCACCGTACATTTGAAGCACCCGATACATTTTAGATTTTAATGAAGGCAAACTGTAGATGGGACATTTTATGGGTGTGTAGCACTGAACCCACCTTGAACTGTGCTATTTGAGGAATTTGTTAGATACCACCCCTCTCGGTGCTCCTCTTGGTATTATATACATAAATCTCGAAATTTGACTAGAAATTTGTTGAAGACACTCCTCTCACCTCTCTTCTGGGTATTTTATACGTACAAACTCCACACTTGACTAATACTAGATCATCACTTCAACTTTTAGGGCTCGTTTGGTTTTAACTCCGGAATCGGAAACGGAATGGAAACGAATGTAGTCAATACGTATACCCTTGTTCATTAAAATTTTTGGAATCATTCCTTGTGGTTTGTAGTAATTGGATGAGAGTTTGATTACTTTTGATACCCTATAGGGTAACAGAATGTGAGGAAGCAAGTGCATTTTTCATTAAATGGGAAATAATTCCATAAAATTTCATGAATATGGATATACATATGGACTAAATTCGTTTCCATTCCGTTTTCGTTTCCAGAGTTGGAACCAAACGGGCCCTTAAAGTAATTAAGCTCATACTCAGCTCGCGAGACACCAAGCTCTTTCTCGTTTTGCTCATTTTTATTCGAGTCGAATTTGAGCTCATTTTCCTCACTTATACAAATCATCTATAATTAAGGGCATTTTAGTGAAATACATTTCTTAATGAGCTACTCGGTTGTTTAATAGCTCAGGTTCAACTCAAGCTCTATATTCACTCATACTCGACTTGCTTTTTAGTTTGAGCGAGCCTGATCCGATCTTTTGTTGAGCCGAGCACGAGCCAAACTGAAGTAACTAAGCTCACATAACCCTAGTTAAAGAAGGAGACTTTGTGGCACAAACACAAGACAAAAACAGCAGATGAAAAAACTCATGTACTTCAGAGTTTATTGAGCTCTTTAATGGTACAAATTTACTGTAATTTGAGACATTAAAACACTATGACTTGTCATAATTTTATTCACTGCAAAAGACGACCTTATCAACCTTCCAACTCTTTTATTTCTCTCTCCCTCTACCAAGAACAATGAACCTGATTAACTTGCCACAATTTGGTAACTATCCTAGTGCTGTAGTTAGTAGAAGATCTAGTAAATGTTC
Source organism: Fagopyrum homotropicum (assembly GCA_033239125.1). NCBI lineage: Eukaryota > Viridiplantae > Streptophyta > Magnoliopsida > Caryophyllales > Polygonaceae > Fagopyrum > Fagopyrum homotropicum. The sequence goes on from BSWB01000004.1 coordinate 145,480,466, forward strand.
TACAACTGGAATGATAAATTAAGGGCGTGATGTAATGTTACCAAATGAAAACACCAAGTCACCACCAAGAACTTGAAATCAAATCACAATTTGGGAAGAGAACTTCAACCAAACTCGAACCCAGCTGCTGTCCAATGGAGTAGTTTCCAAACCAGCGGGAATCAACAATCTGTAATAAAAATGGTTGTTAGAGCATTACTCAAACCCTAAAAACTGATATGAAAATGTGAGTTTCATAAGATTGCATGAAAGCGTACCAGTTACGGGTTGAGCCTACAGAAGCCATGGAAACAAAATTCTATTTTTCAGCTTTTGTCTTGTGTCCCGTTCGAGTTCAGAAAAAAACAGAAAGTAATTTCTTTGAAGTTGGCCCTGCACAAATGACTGTAAATAGTTGAGTGAAGATAATAATAATTATAATAATACGTACATAATGCACATCAGCATTGTTCATTTGTTTGCACTTTGAATTCATACCTACAAGGTGATCAACGCAGTTCATCGTGATATTCATAGTCATCTTCGTCACTGAAAATTGCACTATATAATGCATATGGGTTGTCTAGCAACTCGGACAAAGAAAGACGCCCATCCTTATTTGCATCCGTCTAGAAAGGCAAAATTTAAACAGTCAATTACTCTAGCAAGAGGGAATCTTTGCACACTCACTTGCACTGAAGACTCCCGACCAAGAAAAAAATGACAGCATGAAGCATATAGAATCTTGAGGAAATAACTTAATAGAGCTATGTACATTCAACAATACATTATTGAAATTTTATGATACACCAAAGTGATATGGAAAAGTATAGCCCCATACTAAAAATAAAATACCAACCCTCGTTTTGGTTGCATTTCTGGAAACGGAATGAAAACAAATCTAGTCCATATATATATATATATATATATATATATATATATATATATATATATATATATATATAATATTCTTGTTCATGAAATTTTTTGGAAATCCTTCCACGGAACTTAAAGTAGTTTGAATAGAATTTGATTAATTTTGATATCCAACAGGGATACAAAATGGGGGAAAGGAAAAACATTTTCCATTAAAAATGAGAAAGCAATTAATTTTATGAATGAAAAAAGACATTTAAGTGACTAAATTTTTTTCCATTCCGTTATGTTTCTGAGATGAAGTAAAAAAAATCGGTTAAAAGACCCATACTTGGTGGCATTCCCATAAACTTCATAATTTTATTAAAAATAAGATTGATTGTAAAAAAATTTAATTTTAAAACATAAAATGGAGATCTTCTTTCATAAATCATGTGATATATATTACTCATAAAATTTCAAATTACACAAATTTGTTCACAAGTGATATCTTCTTTCATTAAGTTTCACCCACAAAGATGGGTCTTTCTCCTCAAACTACCCAGAAAAATAAGAATAGCACACTGAACATGGATCTATTAACCAATATTTTATTTTTAAAATTTTAAATTTTTTAAAACTTCTTAATCAGTCTTATATTTTTAAATAAATTACCTTAAATATTTAATAATAAAGTGATGACTTAACCTTTATGACATAATTAAGTATATAAAAATAATATGGGTGGTTTTTGAAGGAAAATATAATATAGGGGTGATTTTATGTGATTTAAAAAAGTTTGGACGGTTTTTGTAATAAAATTTAGCCACAATTTTACCCTATATCAAAATTGGTTTAGTGTTAAATAGATTGTACACCAATTAGTAGTTTTTAAACTTTGTATTATATTTGGTTCATGTCTGATAGTTGGTATTTTTATTTTTTTTCCAAAAAAAAAAGTATTATAAAGGTGATTTTTGCCAAAAAAAACTCTTTAACTTTGCAATCACTAATATGATATGAGTATTAATTTCATAATTTCATATAAAATCAAATAACATATTCAAGGAATTCTTCGTTCCAATGACATGCCAATCACCAAGTATGAAGGCTTGCTTCCAATTCATGATTCCAATCCCATCCTTACAATCATACCAAACGAGCCCTTGAGAGTTTTCAGGAGCTCATTTGTCTTTCCGAGAAAAAGTATAGTGTTATCCAACTTAAGTTCCCATTTCTACTTGTTGATCCCATGGAGCCGAAATGTCATTAACCTTCACTATGCTTGGTGGGACTACGGAGTGTTTTTAGGAGATGGAGGGACTTTAGGAGCTTATTTTGTCTTTTTGACACTAAATACACCCTGAACATTTAAGATCAAACTCCAAAATGTGCTACTTACTGTTGACAACCCTCTTCATCCCAACTTGTAATATTTGTACACTAGGCTGCCTTCTAACATGAAGTAAGTAGTAAATAGAGATGTTCAGGTTGCAACTAGTGAATAAAGAAGCTGAATTTCCATCTACAGAAAGTTCATCATTGTATTCCAAATTAAAGCAGAACCAAAAGACCATAGAAATGATTAACAACAACATGCAGGCATCTTACTTGAAGATGCAGATCTAGGAAAGACAAAATCAAAAAAATACCTGAGATATAACATATTCTGCTTGTTGTTTTGCATAGTAGCGTTCTGATGGATGAAGTTTTCCAATAACCGGTAACAACTCTTCATCCGATAAAAACCTGTAAACAACAGAACATCACAGTAAGATACATGTCCGATGGTATCCGTACTACAAGGGGAGGCAGTAAGGGGTTATCTTGACACAGGGAAAAGATTGAGCTACATACCAATCACCATCTTTGTCGAGCACAGAGAACAACTGTTTAGCCTCCATAGAATGTTCAAAATTATGCGAACTGTTGTCACTGCCAACTTCATAATTTCTTACAAGATCGAAAAGCCCATGTAAAAATTCATTTAAGTTGATCTTTCCATCTTTGTCTGTATCTCTTTCCCTGAAGAGGATAGGAAAAAGGGAAGGGACAGGTCAAAATATAGTAACTAACAAAGGAAGTACACTAAGGATAAATTACAAAGGAAGATCAAGATAAAGAGAAGGAAGATTCAAGATGTACGAACAATGATCTTACATAATTGAATTATCATTTTCAGTACTACATCGTATATTCCATCATTTTCACCGTTTACACCATTACTGCATTGACTTATTCAATCATTTTCCCATGTCCATCAGACAAACGCATTTGCAAGTTAATTAGCAATTATGAGTTCACCACCAATTTGAAGTCTTTGATCAGGAAGTGCATAGCCCTATTTCTTATTCCATCATATGCGTAAATGGAAACACACATGGATACTAGCCCTCTACAGGCATCAAATTAATAACATTCAACTAATTTGAGAACATGCAAGAAAGGATAAAATAAAATTCATCAAAATTACAGCAACCAGCAATGTGATTGAGCATGTTTGTCATACGATGCATAACAATTTAGGTGCAGTTTCATACAGACCCAAAGCAGCATACTTTCAACTAGATAAGCTCACGGAAACTGAGTTGAGCATGCATCCTAGTACAAACAGTAAGATGACTTAGATAAAGAGAATGTAGTACATTATCTCTTCCTTGCAAAGCCATTTGATTAGCTGAGGATTCTTAGTGTCAGCTGGATGCAAGAAACTGAAGTTCAAGAGAAAAAATTATATCTAATTAATTGTGCCTTGAAATGTATAGGATACAAGAATTAAAAAAAACTGAATTAATGGTTTTAATCATCACAGAGTTATCTAGTGACCAACAAGCTTACTCATTGAACTCTGTTAAATTCAGAAAGCCATCTCCATTCATATCTGAAGCATTGAAATGTTCCTCTTTCCACCAACCCATATTATATCCAAAGTTGTTATCTGAATGAACAACAAAGAATATAATTAGTCCACGTAAAATCACATGACAACTCCAGAGAATATCCTAACAGGAATTCGAGTTCTTTTAGCAGAACAATCTAGCTATACATCATTAAAATACATAGATGCCCAATAAACCAAAAGAATCCTATAACAGTACAACCTAAATTCAGCAGCATCCACAGTCCTTAATTTTCTAACAAAGTTGTCATGAGGCAAAGATCAGAAAATAAGGATCACTTAGACAGCTCATACTTATATGCCAGTACTCTAAATCAAAGTCAAGCAAAACAAGGGTCGCAGTATTTATTTATTTAGTGGACTGAATTATTACTCTGAAAGTAAAATATAAAAAACCGACTGACAAGCACCAAGTATAACTACTAGAAACATTTTCTTTAACTCAATGTTTACATATACTTTAAGGTGAAAAAGATGTGAATGTCCCTCAATTATATATTAAAAGTACCACCCCCTACATCGCAATATAATTGCTTAAATGCCACGGTGTTCTATGACTGGATGATCCACAACAGAGACGTGACTTAAACAGATAAGATTCAAATGCACCAACGTGGAAAATAATGGCTGTACTTTCAGTTATGTGTGGCTAAACTGGGATGAGTATTACCTTTTTTGACTAGAGATACAATCGCAGTACTCACATAAGTAAGAGCACAACTAAACAATACGTTATACATACCTCCTAAATCAGCCTCAGAAAAACTAAACAAAAATCTTCTGAGCACATATCTCAACCATAAGTATAAGCATACTACAATGAGAAGGACAACTGACAAGAATTCCACTTGTTATGGTTTTGAGAAACAACCACCACAATCCCCCACACCCCAAAATTATTAAAAAAAATCTTGGGTTGGATGGATTGTAGTGAGAGGATTGATGCCAAATTGTAATCAAGCACCCTTACATTATCTATCATTCTCAACCACCCACTGAGTGTTAAATGCCAGTAATCTACGACGGGATGTCCATAACCACAACTGAGACACGATTTAAACAAATGAAAATTCATGTACACCAAGATGGAAAAGAATGCCTGCTTTTTGTGATACAAACTCCTCACTCTCAACCCCCATATAAATACCCCCTCAAGTGTCTTCATTGAATAACACTACAGACGTTGATAATGGATACGAGATATGTAGCTGCCTAATAGAGAATCTATTGACGAACAGAAACCTTGATCTCAAAAATAACAGGAGCCACCAATTGGGTGATTAGAGAAAAATAAAGATGGAAACATGCAGTAGAATAAGACAAGCTTGAAGCAAATGCTACTACAAAGATGATCTGATCGTAGAGCACCAAATCACATCAGTTACAGATAACAAAACCAAGCAGTCACCTTTGGATGATAATAAACCAAATTGAGACGTCAAATCAAAGAGTAGGTACATGTGCAAATTTATAGATTCCGCAAAAGATTATAGTACTAGATAGAAATTATTAGAAAGACTAAAGCCTAACAATTTTATACATACAAACAATTGACCCCAAGAAAAATCAAAACAGCATAGCCTTTTGTTTCTAAACTTGGTAAGCACTAGACAAAGTATTCAAATGGGAAGACAAAAAAGGTCAAATTATATCCACTGAAGCATAAAGGTCTGGTTGTCATCCCTGTCAAGGGATTCAAGGAAGACAAACCACATATCTTATTATGACTGTCAAAAATAATAAAACAAAATCCCATGAAATTCAAAGCTTCATTGACAAATTGATCATGCAATTTCACATTAGCCAAACGAAGGAAAAGAGCACTGATGAGTGATAAGGTCTGATAACATTAGGATATACAACGTTTCAAAACCAAAAATAGAAGTGACGAAAAAGGAAAGGGATTGAAATTAGGGCAGACAACGAAGAGGAGAGTTGAAACAGAAAGAGAGACACCTGCGTTGCGAGCCCAGCTAGGAGGCTCATACTCGGAAAAGGAAACTAGGCCATCCTTGTTCTTATCGTGGATCTTCATCTCCCTGATACTCCTATGCAAAACCTCCTTCTGGGCCTGCTCGAAATTCCATTCCGTCAATTCCTCTTCGCTGACGAACCCATCGGTGGGATCCACATCGATTTTGTTGAAAAGTAGCATCAGTCTGCTGGTAACGTCGAACCTCTCCTCGTTATCCAGGTAATCCTCGGCGACAAGCGGGTCAAAGGGGATCGGGTTGTGGTGGTGCGGGTCCTTGTTGTGGTCGTTCGAAGCGGTAAAGTTGGAGCGGAACTTGAGTCGCCTTCGTACATGGTTGGACTGGGTGTGGTTGGGATAGTAGGAAATGAGGAAGATTATGCCGATTGCTATGATAATGTACAGGATCACAACGAGCTTCACCATGGTTCAACAATGGTGGTGACGAATCGAGGGTGAAGGTGTGTTGAAGTTGAGTTTGGATGAAAGACTAAAGATGAAAGTTTTCACGTCGGTAGATGATCAGCCGCTGTGGATGATCATACAAGCCTTGTGGTGTGATTTCGACCAGTTCCATGTTTGAGGTTCCCCGGTGCACGGGAACGCCTAGATTTTGTGCAGTGTAACTATGGATGTAATTATGCGCGGTGGGCCGTAGCATTACCCACCGGAGCCCGAACCAGCCCGACCCGAAAAACGGATCCACTCGAAACGGACCGGATACGTGTCTCATCGGTCGTCACTTACGTCTTCAAAATATTAATAAATCTTAAAAAATAGAAATAGATATTCATGCCTTCCTCTCTACCATAAAAAATGGGGATCTTATTTTCCGACGCACAGCATGTGTGTTTTTTTAATTAGTATAAGATAAATTAATAAGATTTTTTTATTAATAATATAACTTGGAGATTTACTAGTAGTGTTATTTCAAAGGTATAACCACAAACTAATAATTAAAAAATAGGTACTTTTAATTATTATTGTATAATATATTTTAATTTTGTTTTTTTTAAGAAAAAATTAGTATGTGTGTTTTTTTTAAATTAGTATAAGATAAATTAATAAGATTTTTTTCTTAATCATATAACTTGGAGATTACTAGTAGTGTTGTTTCAAAGGTATAACCACAAACTAATAATTTAAAAATAGGTACTATATTTATTAAAAAACCAATTTAATTTTACATATCTTTATTTATTAAAAAAATAGGCACTTTGTGTATTTTATATTTGAAGATACTACTATTAGTATTATTTTTGTACAATAAAGTTTCATAAAAACATTTAAAAAGCTTTTTTTTGAATTTCCAAAAAGAGATTTTAAATTAAGTTTGAAGTAAGAAAGATATTATCGTTTTTAAAAGTTTTTTTATTTAAAGTTTTATAAAAAGGTTTTTTTGAATTTTCAAAAGAGATTTTAACTATTGCGTGATGATTATTTAGTAGTTAGGTTAGTATTATGATAGTTGTTAGTATAGTTAATTAACATTAATAATAAAAGTAATTTTTATAGAATGATGATAATCTTAACCAATAAACGTACATAAATAATGGTTGTCTAAGGTGTAGGTCGAGCGTATTGTTGACGAAGAGTCTTAAACATCTTAATTTGGGGCTCGTACATCTTGTCTAATTCTTTCACTGTATCATCATGCGACGGATACCAATATTCGAGAACGGGTGGGAGTGGGCAATTTGGTTTACATCGTAGCTGTAAACAAGAGAAAATTTTTGTTAAGTTAGCTGCAATTAATAATTTAAATTGATGAGAAAATATATTACTTACCGCAACAAAATGGTTACGATACATGTCAAAAGCTATGAATCCAATCGATCCCGGGGCCGGGCCACCAACGGGGGGCGTTTGTATGGTTAACGGGAGGCTTATATGAGCCGCATTCCAATCCAAATACACAAGAGTGCATTGGAAGATCATGGCAAACAATGCCCCGCATAAGGGCATTTCCATCCAATATTTGGATGGTGCCACAACATTTGGTTTTAGCCAATTGAGTCTCTCTAGCATCTCTTCATGATCGACCCCTTCATGATCTAGGAAAACATCGTATCGTTCTGGGTGTTCTTCAAGCTCTGCCATCATGAGTTTGCGCATGGTAGGCCATTCATCCTCGTCGTTACCCAACAATACGGAAAGAGCTCGGAATCCACAATTCTCATCGCCTTGAACATTTACTAGCATCTCAACGTAGGGAACCATGAAATTTTCAAAATTGTTCGAGCCGAAGTTATATTTTCCTATGACAACCGGACGGTAAGTGAGAATCGGTGTTTTATTGGCCCCCACTTCCTCTACATCATCTTCTTCTATCACTTCCTCTTCGGCTGTCTTCTTTCCCCTTTCCTCCCTTACTTTGGCCGCGGCTTCTCTACTGTACTCAAAGCTTGATCGTCTACGGTCATTTGCATCCTTCTTTGGCCTTCCTCTCGGGTTCTGGATCGTTTCCGGAGGTTCTAGCATCAAGTTTTCTATTATCTCTTGATCCTGTTGCAAGGTTTCTATTATTTCCGGATCTCTAAGTGTCCGCCATATGGTCCCAATTTGCATAACCTCCTCATTTGTTAAGTCACGAGATGCTTCAAGGTCACTCACTCCCATATGCCCAAGGTCACCTGATTCACTATCCTCATCATCGAACCAGTGAACCTGACGCCAAAAGATATCGACATCGGTTTCCTCAAATGGGCAGCCTTGATAAACCATCGTTGCCACTTCATGAATGCAAGGTATCCCATATGTACTCCTAGTGTAGCAATATGTACAATCGGGGTCATAAGTCCCTTTGCATACGGCGTCGAACATGTCATGAAGCATGGATAGACAGTCATGAGACACATTGTGAACTACAAATCTAAACATTGGCAAATTTCACAATTTATTTTGGATTTTGAAGCGCGATGTCTCTAAAGAACCCATAAGTTGACGGAATTCGTCCCTCAACATCCTATGGATATGCTCCAAACACGTGTAGAGACGATTGTTTCTAGAGTCCATCTCACTTTTGAACACCGCATGAGCGGATTCAACCCTGGAAATATGTTTGGAGGAGTCAAACTTAATTATGGGCAGACGTTAGTTAAAGAAATATGTGTTTAGGTTTTACCTGCTAGATGCTCTATTTCCAAGGTGCATGTTTTGATCCGTCATGAAGGTTACAATTTTCTCGGCATGACACAACCAAGTTCTCGTCAAATACTCCATCAACCCCCAACGATCCCCCAAAGACCGTGCATTGTTTGGAGCCGATCCTCATACGACTCTCTTGACTCGGATCTAAACAAGGTGTAGCATTGAGCCAAGAATTCATTACGGACACTCACACTTCGACTTTTGCGGTAAGCGTAGTCTTCTATGTTGCGCTCAACGTGCCATATGCACAGCATGTGATATGCCTCTGGAATGGTATGCGGAAGGGCTTTTAGGAGACCAAGTTCCCTATCCGTAATTATGACATTTGGCAATTGGTGACCGCACCAAACCCGAACTTGTTGCAAAACCCAACGATATGTCTCCTCCGTTTCCCTTGCAAGGAACGCAAACCCAAAGTGAAGTTTTTTTTTTGTCGGTGTTTCCCCTACAATCTCTAATAGGGGCATACCATACCTAGAAGATTAAAAATGTAATTAGTATTGAAGGCGAGAACATATGATAAGAACATAACATGACCACTTACGTGTTTGTGTTGTAGGTTGTATCCATTATCATCACACAATTAAACTTCTCCCATAGTCGAAGAGACGCGGGGTTTGCAAATGCTATGTCTTGAAAGTCGTCCCCCGCTCGTTTGTCGCCAACTATAGACGTATCTCCCTAGGCTTAACATCTTTAAGAGTAGTTGCATAGGGGTCGTACCTCCCTCCAACTTCGACTGTTGGAATTTTGCGCGTGCATTGTATATTTGTTGTCTTGAAGTCGCATTATCCTCGTATCGGCCCCTTAAGATTTCTACAGTAGGTTTCGGCCCGCAATCTGCCAACGTCAAGTCAACTACCTCGTTGTATTGGGAGGTTGACAACCGTCCTGCGTATGCATGCCCTTCAAAATGCTTGTTCAGCTTGTGTGTATGGACGCCGTTGTTAACTTTCACCCGCCATACATTCTTCTCAGCCTCGTAACAATGCAACATAAATGGGCAATCGCACTTCTTTGACGAACAATCTCGTTTCTTTATTGGTAGATTGTTATCGTCAACATCTCTCCCCTCATAGTGTCGCTTGGACCCATATTGTTCGCATGCGAGGTGTACCATCCCATACTTTCTCTTTTGCGCGGACTTCCATGATTTGGCAATTGTCAATACCATGCCTTTACGTTGACCGTGACTACGAGCCCAAGCAATACACGATTCTCTATCAGGCCACCATTCATCTGTTGTAAAATATTCGGTGTAGTCATATTCAGGTTTAGTCACATCGGGTCCACTGACCCCACCATGTGTGGCGTATATTCCTATAACAAGGTCAATAAAAAATAAGTAAATATAACAAATTAATTTAATAATTAGTGAAGTTAGTAGCAAGTTATATTAAGTTAAGTTAGCAACAAGTTAGTGGTACAACAATAAGCAAATATAACAAATTAAGTTAATAATTAGTTAAGTTAGTAACAAGTTATGTTACGTTAAGTTAGCAACAAGTTAGTGGTACAAAAATAAGAAAATATAACAAAATAATTTAATAATTAGTTAAGTTAATAACAAGTTATGTTACGTTAAGTTAGCAACAAGTTAGTGGTACAAAAATAAGAAAATATAATAAATTAATTTAATAATTAGTTAAGTTAGTAACAAGTTATGTTACGTTAAGTTAGCAACAAGTTAGTGGTACAAAAATAAGAAAATATAATAATTTAATTTAATAATTAGTGAAGTTAGTAACAAGTTATGTTAAGTTAAGTTAGCAACAAGTTAGTGGTACAACAATAAGCAAATATAACAAATTAAGTTAATAATTAATTAAGTTAGTAACAAGTTATGTTACGTTAAGTTAGCAACAAATTAGTGGTACACAAATAAGAAAATATAACAAATTAATTTAATAATTAAATTAGTTAGACGTTAAGTTAAGTTAGCAACAAGTTAGTGGTGCAACAAATTTAATCGTCATGTTCAATACATGGGTTAAACGAGTTAAACAAATATAAAAAAAGCTAAAAAAAAATGGGTTAAACAAGTTAAGCAAATATAAAACGAGTTAAACAAATTTAACAAGTTCAATACATAGGTTAAACGATTTAAACAAATATAAAAAAGCTAAAAAAAAATGGGTTAAACGAGTTAAGTAAATATAAAACGAGTTAAACAAATTTAACAAGTTCAATACATAGGTTAAACGAGTTAAAGAAATAAAAAAAGCTAAAAAAAAATGGGTTAAACGAGTTAAGTAAATATAAAACAAGTTAAACAAATTTAACAAGTTCAATACATAGGTTAAACGAGTTAAAGAAATATAAAAAAGCTAAAAAAAAATGGGTTAAATGAGTTAAGCAAATATAAAACGAGTTAAACAAATTTAACAAGTTCAATACATAGGTTAAACGAGTTAAGCAAATATAAAACGAGTTAAAAAAGAAATGTGTTAAACGAGATAAAGAAAGTAAAATAAAATTTAAAACAGATGAAGAACTACCGGGATTGGAGGTGTGTTAAGGTCTATTCTTTAATTCCGAGACCCTCGTCGCCTACTTCCGAACATTGATCTTAACCAAGACATAAATATAGTTTTAATTTTTTATAAACACACGTTGTGAATGGATAAAAAATATTTTAAAGAATAAATTAGGGAATTGGGACCCTTTATATATTGCTTTTGTGAAATGGGCCTCTAGAGAAAACAATAAAAATTAGGCTTACACCTAGGCAAATAGGACATAATTGAAATGATGGTACTGCACAACATTTAAATATTGATGGGATGTTTACTATTCATACTTTTTGGTTTTTTAAATAAAGTGAGGGAGACTTCCACTTAATTGTTCATATGTTAGGTGTGTTGTTTATTTTTTGGGTATTGTATGACAAAACTGGGTTGTTATTTTTTGGGTATGTTAAGTGTGTTATTTATTTTTTTGTGTTGTATGACGATTTATGTTTGATTACCCAAAATTCCGATCTCAAAATTAGGATATGCACTTACCATGTTCGATCTACTACATTGACAACCATACGAACAAACCACTTACCCAAACATACCAATATCTTACAAAACACTTACCCAAAATGTGTTATAATGTTGGATATGTTTTATAGTTACCCAAAATGTGTTATATTTATAGTGATATCGTGAATATGTTTTATGGTTACCCAAAATGTGTTATAGTGATCAAGTGTCAAGCGAATTTTTTTGCGTAATGACCAAATGTCATTTGATATTGATGTTTGTGTACAATATCGAGTTTTGAAAATTTTGGGTATGAAAAATTTAAATTGGGTATGGATTTTGTATTAAGTGATGTTTAAATTGGGTATAAATATAAAATATTATCCAATTTATGAATATTGTTTTATATTGATATTTGATTTATTGGGTATGTTGTGTTCGAGTATGTTTATGTACTTTGACAAATTTATTTTTGGGTATGATTGTGACATTAGTTGGGTAAGCAGATTTTTGGGTAAGCGGATTTTTTCTGGACAAAGGGCTGCGTTTTTTTGGCCCCAAATTTCCTCCAAATGTCAATCAAAAGTGTCACAGTCAGCACTCACATCAGCCATCACTCATTAGTCATCACTTTTGTCAACTTTTTGTCATATTTATGAATTAGTCTAGTAAATTAGGAGCCATATTTCTCAATTTGTAATTGGTAGAGTCTTAAATTTCAACTCTATAGTGTAAAAGGCTCTAAATGCCAATTCAGCCTATTTTAAATTTTCGAGCAAAGTTGTTGGCGAAGAAGTGTGAGGAAGTGGCAATTTATACCGATGAAGAGCCGCAAATTGCTCGTGTTTGATGAATTCCGACAAAAAAATCTTTGAAACGAACGGCTGGGAAGCAACGGGGTGAAGATCGAGGCCGGCTAAGATTCTCAGGACACGTGGACGGCTGAGAAAGCGGACGCGACAACCGAGGTGGCAGATGCACCTGCTGTGCGTCTGCTTTCTCAGCAGACTGACAGTCTGCACGCACCTGCTGTGCGTGTAGACTGTCGGGTGGGCCCCTACCTACCTACTGCTCCCACAACCCAACTACCCCCCTTTAACCCCATTTACTCACTAATTTCACCTACATATACGTACCTCCCCCAACCTTTACCCCATTCACTCAGCAATCTCACAACCCCTCTACCCACCGCCTCCCTACTGCTGTCACCCACCTACATATATGTTAAGTTAAGTTAGCAACAAGTTAGTGGTACAACAATAAGCAAATATAACAAATTAAGTTAATAATTAGTTAAGTTAGTAACAAGTTATGTTACGTTAAGTTAGCAACAAATTAGTGGTACACAAATAAGAAAATATAACAAATTAATTTAATAATTAATTTAGTTAGACGTTAAGTTAAGTTAGCAACAAGTTAGTGGTGCAACAAATTTAATTGTCATGTTCAATACATGGGTTAAACGAGTTAAACAAATATAAAAAAAGCTAAAAAAATGGGTTAAACAAGTTAAGCAAATATAAAACGAGTTAAACAAATTTAACAAGTTCAATACATAGGTTAAACGATTTAAACAAATATAAAAAAGCTAAAAAAATGGGTTAAACAAGTTAAGTAAATATAAAACGAGTTAAACAAATTTAACAAGTTCAATACATATGTTAAACGAGTTAAAGAAATAAAAAAAGCTAAAAAAAATGGGTTAAACGAGTTAAGTAAATATAAAACGAGTTAAACAAATTTAACAAGTTCAATACATAGGTTAAACGAGTTAAAGAAATATAAAAAAGCTAAAAAAAAATGGGTTAAATGAGTTAAGCAAATATAAAACGAGTTAAACAAATTTAACAAGTTCAATACATAGGTTAAACGAGTTAAACAAATATAAAAAAGCAAAAAAAAAAAAGGGTTAAACGAGTTAAGCAAATATAAAACGAGTTAAAAAAGAAATGTGTTAAACGAGATAAAGAAAGTAAAATAAATTTTAAAACAGATGAAGAACTACCGGGATTGGAGGTGCGTTAAGGTCTATTCTTTAATTCCGAGACCCTCGTCGCCTACTTCCGAACATTGATCTTAACCAAGACATAAATATAGTTTTAATTTTTTATAAACACACGTTGTGAATGGATAAAAAATATTTTAAATTTTCGAGCAAAGTTGTTGGCGAAGAAGTGTGAGGAAGTGGCAATTTATACCGATGAAGAGCCGCAAATTGCTCGTGTTTGATGAATTCCGACAAAAAAATCTTTGAAACGAACGGCTGGGAAGCAACGGGGTGAAGATCGAGGCCGGCTAAGATTCTCAGGACACGTGGACGGCTGAGAAAGCGGACGCGACAACCGAGGTGGCAGATGCACCTGCTGTGCGTCTGCTTTCTCAGCAGACTGACAGTCTGCACGCACCTGCTGTGCGTGTAGACTGTCGGGTGGGCCCCTACCTACCTACTGCTCCCACAACCCAACTACCCCCTTTAACCCCATTTACTCACTAATTTCACCTACATATACGTACCTCCCCCAACCTTTACCCCATTCACTCAGCAATCTCACAACCCCTCTACCCACCGCCTCCCTACTGCTGTCACCCACCTACATATATGTTAAGTTAAGTTAGCAACAAGTTAGTGGTACAACAATAAGCAAATATAACAAATTAAGTTAATAATTAGTTAAGTTAGTAACAAGTTATGTTACGTTAAGTTAGCAACAAATTAGTGGTACACAAATAAGAAAATATAACAAATTAATTTAATAATTAATTTAGTTAGACGTTAAGTTAAGTTAGCAACAAGTTAGTGGTGCAACAAATTTAATTGTCATGTTCAATACATGGGTTAAACGAGTTAAACAAATATAAAAAAAGCTAAAAAAATGGGTTAAACAAGTTAAGCAAATATAAAACGAGTTAAACAAATTTAACAAGTTCAATACATAGGTTAAACGATTTAAACAAATATAAAAAAGCTAAAAAAAATGGGTTAAACGAGTTAAGTAAATATAAAACGAGTTAAACAAATTTAACAAGTTCAATACATAGGTTAAACGAGTTAAAGAAATAAAAAAAGCTAAAAAAAAATGGGTTAAACGAGTTAAGTAAATATAAAACGAGTTAAACAAAATTTAACAAGTTCAATACATAGGTTAAACGAGTTAAAGAAATATAAAAAAGCTAAAAAAAATGGGTTAAATGAGTTAAGCAAATATAAAACGAGTTAAACAAATTTAACAAGTTCAATACATAGGTTAAACGAGTTAAACAAATATAAAAAAGCAAAAAAAAAAAAAAGGGTTAAACGAGTTAAGCAAATATAAAACGAGTTAAAAAAGAAATGTGTTAAACGAGATAAAGAAAGTAAAATAAAATTTAAAACAGATGAAGAACTACCGGGATTGGAGGTGCGTTAAGGTCTATTCTTTAATTCCGAGACCCTCGTCGCCTACTTCCGAACATTGATCTTAACCAAGACATAAATATAGTTTTAATTTTTTATAAACACACGTTGTGAATGGATAAAAAATATTTTAAATTTTCGAGCAAAGTTGTTGGCGAAGAAGTGTGAGGAAGTGGCAATTTATACCGATGAAGAGCCGCAGATTGCTCGTGTTTGATGAATTCCGACAAAAATTTTTTTGAAACGAACGGCTGGGAAGCAACGGGGTGAAGATCGAGGCCGGCTAAGATTCTCAGGACACGTGGACGGCTGAGAAAGCGGACGCGACAACCGAGGTGGCAGATGCACCTGCTGTGCGTCTACTTTCTCAGCAGACTGACAGTCTGCACGCACCTGCTGTGCGTGTAGACTGTCGGGTGGGCCCCTACCTACCTACTGCTCCCACAACCCAACTACCCCCTTTAACCCCATTTACTCACTAATTTCACCTACATATACGTACCTCCCTCAACCTTTACCCCATTCACTCAACAATCTCACAACCCCTCTACCCACCGCCTCCCTACTGCTGTCACCCACCCAACCCACCCCCCCCCCCCCAAAAAAAAAAAACCAACCAAAAACCCACAAGTCGTCACTAATCTCACAGCCCCTCACCTAACCCCCATTATACCCCATTTCCTCTTTGTAAACATTATACCCCATTTCCTCAAAAAATTTTAAAAGGGCTAATTTTGACGAAAACTAGTGTGTCGATAATGGATCGTCAAAATTATAATGAAGATAAATGGGTAATAATCTTTTCTCTGTAACTTCTATATTTTTTCGTTATATTTAATTTTTTAGATTCATATATATATATATATATATATAGAGAGAGAGAGAGAGAGAGAGAGATTAGTGTTTTCTAACAAATTCGAATTATAAATATAATAGATTAGTTCGAAATGTTGTTATGTAATGTTTGCTTATCTATTTTCGTTATATTTAATCGTCATGGATCGTCCATATATTTTTTCGTTATATTTAATATTTGTAATTCTTATTTATATACATATATATATATAGAGATTAGTGTATTCTAACAAATTCGAATTATAAAATATAAGGCAATTAAGATATGGCAAAGCCCTGATTGGGTACGATAATTAGTTCATTCCTATATTTTCATTCAACTTTTTTTTAAATAAATTACAAACTATTTGCTATTAGCCAAAACAGCCGTAATATGTAGAGTACGTCATCGTGATACGAGTGTGAGTGACCTTTTGGGAATTTACAATAACACGCATCCACAAACACCTTGGCGACGTTTGGTGGACGCATCCGGGTTACAAAGGATGTTATCTGTTCATCTTACAAACGTTGATCACACACTCGTGAACGCGTTTGTAGAGCGATGGCAACCGGATACAAACACATTCCACCTCCCCTTCGGTGAAATGACGATAACGCTTCATGACGTTTACCAAATCACCGGCTGAGGGTCGCGATATGCCCGTCATTCCTTCGGAGTTTGATATCCAGCAACGAGCGACAAACTTATTTGGATTCTGGGATGACGACGATTGACATCTGATCCATCGGAAGGGCGGGTTTGTGACGGCAGAACTCAGAGCACGGATGGAGTTTCTGATGATTAACAATGGTAACCCCGCAACAATTGCTTCTGCATGGATATTGCAGCTTTTGGGCTTGACAATATTTCAGGACAAGTCCGGTAACAAGGTTCGGTCACACTACTTGGACCTTGTTTACGATCACCGTCAGACAAGGGAGACGGCTTGGGGGACGCTCACTCTTGCCTACCTATACCGACAATTGGGTGATGCTACTCGGGAATCAACACATCAAATGGCTGGGTTTACCGCCCTTCTCGGGGTAATTAAAATACTTATTTATAATTTTACTATAATTAACACTAATATTTCAATCATGTTTAACACATACAATGTTAAATATTCATATGCAGCACTGGATTTCTTTGCATTTTCCGTGTTTTCAAGCAGGAGTCCAGGGAGTGAGTATAGGTCAAGACGTATCCATTGGAGCCCACTTCGAGGCGGACAGGACATTGCGGGTGTCAGAAGACCGTTTGCGTCGTTATAGGGCACAAATTGAGGGTTTAGATGCGAGCGAGGTCGTGTGGTTCCCATACGACCTAGCTGCATTGGACCCGATATCTATGTACAGGGGCACAATCCAGTTAGGTCCATTCATCGAGCCATATCATCCAGACAGGGTTGCCCGTCAATTTAGGCGAGTTCAGCAGATTCCCGTGGAACCCATTCGCCCGTTGCGTTTGGAGAGAAGCCGAAACTCGCGACATTATAACTTGGAATTTGATTCTGTATGGCACAAATGGAACCTCTGTTTGGAGGCAATATCCGAACAATTGCGTGATGCATTATTTGTGGTAGTTCCTTGGCAAGATGAAGAAGGATACATGCTTTGGTACATAACAAACTGTCACCCGTATGTCCTCAAGTCGTCTTGGATTCTTCCGGATCTACAAACGACTTCTTTCGCCACAAGTCGTGTTCAACGGCATATGCAAATAGGAAGCAGGGTGTCACAAATCCAAAGTCGGGGATATCCACCTACAATGGATGAAGTTCAAGAATTGTTTAACATGTTCCTTTCTCGTGCACCCGCACCCCCAGTTACACAATCATGGAGACAAGCACAATAAAGAGATCGTTTTTTATTTTTATTTGTTTATGTTATTTCGTATTTCCAACTTGTAATGTAATTTCTAATTGTAAGCCGGATCTTATTTAAGTTGTTTGTTCTTATTATTTTCGGTCCAATGAATAATCGTTAACTATTATATATATACACTTAATAATCAATCCGCTACCGAGATTTTAGAAAAACGATTCATCGATACCGTTAAAGAGATTTAAAAAAAGTTATATAACTTTAAAAAATTTTTTTAATATATATATATATATATATATATAGATTTTAGTTCAAGTGAGGAGAGAGCTTGTAGATAGGAATTAGGAGGGTTGTAAGCCATTGGATGAATTTAAATCAAGGGCTCTCACACGCTCATCATTAATGGCATATTTGTAAATTGACTAAAAATCTGGAAAAATATCCTTACGTTCAAAATAGTCATCGGTGTTCATACTTTTATATGTCATTGTTCATGTTTTTATACATCGGTGTTCATAGTATTTTTATTCATCAAAGTGTCATGTCCATTTATTTTTTTGTGTTCATTTTATAATGCATAGATGTTCATTTACAGTATATAACCACAAAAAATAAAAAAACTCATCACAAAACGTTAAAAGATTATCATAATATGTTATGTATGTGTCAAAGTTATAGATAAGTAATTGGTGTTCATACTTTTATACGTCATTGTTCATATTTTTATTCGTCAGTGTTCATACTTTTTATATCATTGTTCCTGTGAATATTATAAACTATTTTTCTATAAGGTATTTTACCGAACAATTTGCGTGCACACTAAAAGGAGCATATAGATTATTCAATTGGAGCTATTAGACCAACTCAACATATGTATATACATGTATTTTCTCAATCAAACTTATCAAACACAAAATGATTCAAACAAATTTGATTTCGAACACAAACATCAATCATAATGAAACCTAAACCTTAAGAATGAAAATCTAAACAGTGAAAGTAGAAATTCGAAGAAACAAAACCTGAATTGTCTTGTATTCTCTTTGATTTCACAATTTTTTTATGTAATCGATCTTTGAATATTATAAACACGATTTTAAAGAAAAGTATAATTTTCAAAAAAATGAACAGCATATTATAAACACCATAATTGTATACAAAAATGAATACATACTTGTAAAAAAATGACCATCATATTTTATTAACACGATTTGAAAGAATAGTATAATTTTTTAAATAAAAATTGGTGTTCATATTTTTTATGAGTATGTGTTCATTTTTAAAAGAGTCATTGTTCATATTCTATCAATAAATGTTCATTTTTTCCCAACACTAACTATTCAAATAGTTAGTGTTGGGAAAAAATGAACATTTATTGATAGAATATGAACAATGACTCTTTTAAAAATGAACACATACTCATAAAAAATATGAACACCAATTTTTATTTACAAAAAAAAAAGCTGGAAAAAAAGGTGACATGGCATGCCACATGTCACCACCTCGACTCTCCTCATTCCTATCTACAAGGATCCTTCTCACCGGAACTGGACCCTATATATATACACACACATGTTATCCCAACTCTAAACATATAACAACAACAAACAATTTCATTACCCCATTAGCCTTCCTATCATTACCCCATCATTAGCCTTTTCATCATCTTGATTTGCCAATTTCATTACCCCATCAATACCGAACCATCATTACCCCATCCGCTCAAGCACATCTCTCGGAAGTAAATTCTTGTCCAATCGCTCCCTAAAGTCATTGAGTGACTCCATGTATAGATCAATATGGACAACCTCATCTTCATGCATCGGATTCAATTTTTCCCATCGTACTTGCTTCCAATAAGGGTGAATCTGATCCAAACGTATTTATTGGCTCTCGATGCCTAATAGCAATATAGAACTCGTGCGCACAAGGCAACTCATGAGCTTCTCTCCAATATGGATCCTTACATGTTGTCAAGCTCCTAATTTGCTTTGCCTTCTCGTAGATCTCCAACAACTCCAGGAAACACTCGTTGCTTACTTTGTTTTGGAGCAAATCAAATATAGACACACGCACAGCCAACAACATCCTCTCACGTGACATCTCTATTGACGTTTGAATCTTATCAATCTGTTCATTTACCATCAAGTCAATGTTCTCCATCACCAACTGAAATCCTTGAACGGTAGAACGCAATGTACCCTTCAACAATGAGTGTGCGGACTCACACCTAACAACCAATATCAATTCAATAAATTAATCTACAAAAATTATTAGAAAACAAGTGTAAACAATATAGAAATAAGTTCTTACGCATTCGTTGTCCTCGTGCCAAAGTGTAGATGCAAGTCGCACCAATATCGAACAATTGCTTCCTTGTAGGGGATTAACCATGTAGTTTCCAAATACTCCATCAACCTCGGATACGCTTGCCAATGCACTTTCATTTCACCCAAACGCCGCTCGTAACTCTCAGGAGATCTAGATTCAATAAGAGCATGGTAGTGTGATCCAAAAACAGCTTGTAATTCCTTTGACCGTGTCACCGCCCAAGATCTATGTTGGATGTTGCACTTTATATGAAAGGTGCAAATCATGTGCTTCACATCCGGAAAAACAACACCGAGTGCACTTGTGAGTCCTAGCTCTCTGTCCATCATAATCACCCCCGGTGTAACATTTCTGCACACATGTCGGAGTCTACGTATTGCCCACTCGTAGTGATTGGAGTTTTCCTTGGCCATGAAAACAAATGCTATTGCAAACGTCAACCTCGTGCTAGTGATACCGACAATCTCTAACAACGGCATCTTGTACCTATATAGGATATATTAAGAGTTTACATTTATATTAAACTAAAAGTGCATGAAAAATAAAAATTATCATAATAACATGTATATTAAAACTTACTCGTTCGTCTTGTACGTCGTGTCCATTACGATGACATAAGGAAATAGGTTGAGGAGATGTCTTGAATCCGGATGCATGATGAAAAAATTTGAAATTTCTTCCGATTCCGAGCATCTTCTCACATTCACGTAATAACGACGCTACTCTAACATATGTAGTGCTTGTTGGAGAGGACTCCGTCCTTCGGCTTGTAGCTTCCTAATCTTCATTCCAGCATTGCATATTTGTTCGATTGTGCTGACGTTGTATGGATCATCTAACTTTATCGACTTCAATATATTTCTCGGCTTGAAACCCGACCCAATCTCACGTCTCACCTTCCGAAATTGTTTCTCCGTCAATCTGCCAACATATGTGTGTCCCTTCAACTGCTCGGGAAGTGTATGATTGTGCACTCCATTTATAACATGCAACGTCCACTTCTCAGCCTCGCTTTGTACGCCCTCAAGCTCAAAACAACATCCGTCCTTCTTCGATTTCTGTGCTCGGCTAGAAGATGACTCGGTATCAGGATCCACGTCTTTCTTCTTACGAGGGGCTCCAAAACGTTTGCATGTCAAACGAAACGTAACGAACCCCCAAGAATTTCGCCACGACCTACTAGTAACCAACACCATGTTCATAGTTCCTCCCATGAATCGAGCCCAATCCACCATCGTCTCGCGATCATGGAAAAAACCACGAATCTCAAACATTCGCGAATAATCACTCCCTTCGTCACGAGAATAATTTGGAAGATCCTAGTTCACATAGAAAAAAACTATAAAATTTCTAGTTTTCGGTTTACTAATTTCAAATAATAATCTTGGCAATACATTATATACAACATTTTGCAAAACAATAATTTCAAATAATAAAAACATGAATTATAACAAATGTTTCTAACATTAATTGCAACTATATCTAACGTAAACATACATTATATACAACAATTCTAGTTTTTCTATATTTTCGGTAATAAAGTGCTTACCTCGAAATGTCGAAGAAACTCGTCTAGATCACTAAATTTTGTATCGTCGAATGGAATCATCACTTCATCATCCTCGTGTGTTGACATTCTCGCAGCTGTTCTCCAGAAGATGTTGTGTTGTTTTTTCGAAGATGTTGTGAGCGTTTTTCACCTCTTCTATTACTATCTATATATAACCAAAGGAAATCAATAACGTTTAAATTACAATGGTCACTTTTATAACGTTTGAATCTCAACGGTAAAAAATCCACGTAGACAGGATGCGTGACCGTCACGGTCACGCATCCTGTCTACGTGGTGCGTATACGAAATCGAGCGTCGTGCCCTTAATATCCCCTTTAGGTTTTAGTTATAATGTTTATGAAAACAAATTTGGAAAGAAACAAGTTTTTGAACTTTCATTGTTCTCAATCAAATTAAATGGATGAAAAATTAGCAAAATAAAATTCTTTGTTAAAGTTTTGTATGAGATTTGGGGGAAGAAGAGGCACGAGAGGATAGCGAACATCACATAGGAGAAGAAGAAAAATTCCTGTGTTTTATTTGTTTTTATAGAATCAATCACAACCCTTAGATCATTTTTAATCTTATGTCTCACATCCTTTTTCACTCCTCTCCACAAAGACTCGGAACCAACATCTAGAAAATAATTTAATTGCATACTTTATCAATACTTTTACACAATGTTTAGAGATGAGTTAAATCTTATATTATATGAGGCGATGGACGAAATAACCATTATATTATGAAAATATTTTTTTTAATCAAAATTTGGAATGAAAATCAATTTTGAAGGGTTTGGTCCAACTAAAATATTCGAATGTGGACAAAATAACTTTTATATTATGCGAATAATTTGTTATACAAATTTGGAATGGAAATCAATTTTGAAGGGTTTGGTCTAACTAAATTATTGGAATGTGATAATATGATATGCCATATTTTTGTTTGTTCATACATGATCACTACACAATGTGTGTTGGTCATTGCCAATTTGTTGTAGATTTGATTATAAATTTATTACTCAAATTAAGTGATACCGAATTCACAACCTATGAGTCTTAATCTTTCTTCCTTGTCAAGATGACTAATTCAAATCCCAATTCTTGGGTTTAGTTGCAAATGGGTGTTTATGAGCGACGACGAGAGAACTTTGAAGACGGGGAGAGGGAGTATTGTATACTAATCTTATAGAGAAATCTAGATGGGTCATAATGGCCTAGAGGACTCTCAACGTGTCTTGATAACTCCGACCGAGTGATCCAAGCCCCGAGCCTTCTGGGCATAACCTTCCGAAACTCTATCCATGTCATTTACAAGGCGATAAAAGATTCCATATGAATGATCACAAATTATTTGCTCTTTAGTAAAATAGACAAACATTTTTACATAATCATGTGAATGATTACTGTGTGGATGAATACTAATCACACGAAACATTCACCAAACCAATTCGAATCATTTGCGGAGGAACGAATTAAACGCATATGAAACAGTTGGGAAGTGATAGGCGGGTCGGGTGAGCCAGGTGGGATGGTTGGGATAGCACGGTGGGTGATTGAGTTTGAAGGAGGTGAAACAAGTCCTTGAAGAAAGGGAGTGCAATGCTTTAAATGTAGCTTGGAATCCTACTTCATAAATTTTCAAGTTTAAAAAATACTTCTAATTCCTCTGAAACTTTATCACTGCACCAATACCACAGAAAACAAATGTTTGTGCAATTATGTAGGAAACTCAATATGCTACTATCCTATATGGCCTTCAAGTCTTACCTCGACCTCCTACGCAATAGTCATCATCATCTGCATTCCCTATTCAGATGCACAATAGAGCATTTCAAAGTTATCAGACAGTGCTGCAGTTGCAAATAAAAGGGTTCACAAGGCGAATGAACTCAGAAGTCCGTATTCCCATCTTTAGATCAACTTCTCCGCCTCCCAGCCAGAAGAAGTCAGGAGAAAGTTTGGTAATAGCTTCATCCAGTATAATCTGAAACAGTGAATCAGATAATTATCTGAACCTCGCAAGGGAACAACTCCACAACTACAAACCCACTGTTAGCTAGAAACATAAGAATTAGTTGTATTTTTGCATTTCTTTGTGGATTGGTTGTCACATGCATATGATTTAAGGCCCGTTCATTTCCCATATCCTGATATGGGATATGGGTATGGATATCACATATCCGATATCCATGTTTCGTAATAGAGTATATGGATATCAAAGTGATATCCTAGATATCAATACTTTAGTTTTTTATCGTTTTTGATATCTTAAAAAATTGAGAGATATCACATTCATTTTCTCTCACGTTTCTCTCAAACCTCCCCCTCCCCAGTCTTCCTCTTTTGATATACCTCACCATCTTGCCAAACATAAGTATCAGATATGAGATATCAATCTCATATCCATATCGTAACTAAGATAACACAATTATGCCTAAATGATAAGATAAGGCGGATATAGATAATTTCACTTTCAGGAAAGGAGGAGGAAATTAAAAAAAAGTGAAGTCAGTTCCAATCCTTTGTCTTGTAAAAATCTAAAAAAGATGATAATGACTTGATTTAAGAGAACTATGTGCACAAGTGAATACCAGGAGGTACTGTGATGACAGAAATCAGAATCTGATACATCAATTCCTCAAATCCGATTTCAATGTCAAGATATCAACAATCTAACTTCAATTTTTTTATAAGAGTTTCATAAAGTACAAAAGATGTCTCTCCAAATGTCAAGCATTAACCTCATTTCAGATTACCTATCTAACTTTTTGCGCCCAAGGATGGGAAGTCATAAAATCAGTATCACAGTGTCTACATTGCACAATGATCTGAACTAAAACTGAAGTTTGACACTAGGGGCTTATTGGGCCGATTTATAAATTTCACTTCGAAAATGTTACCCCAGAAGTATGAAAAGATGAGAAAAGAATTTACTTTCCAACACAAAATTACGACCTTGCTCAGTGATGTTGAATGTTAACAATAAGAAAGATCAAAATACCCGAGGTAAATTGAATGTTACCGAGCCATATCAACCCTTCAAGGGTCTCGAGAGGTTATGACAATTTCAAAAGTGCAACTTGTTGTCTTGTTGAGATAAAGATGTCAACCTCAATTACTAAAGATAGCACATTAATGATACTATAGGAAATTGAATTTGATGTTACATTTTATATCTCAACCAACAGGCAGGAGTGAATCCAACCCACAATTTTTCCTATCACTACACCTTGGTAGAGAGAGAGAGAATCCATGATTCTCCATCTCAAATCACAACTTAAATCACAAGTCACATAAAATGCTCAATACACGAAGCCACACATTTATGCCAACTAATCAGACATGCAGACAGTTACCAGTTTCAGTTAGGGAATATGGATATGTAGATGCAAAGAGAAGTAAAATGTCACTTTTCACAGATCATCAGGTAGTTACATATGACCATTGACAACAAGAGACGTGACTGTAAATAATTGGAACTTCAACCTAGAGAGACTTGCACTAAACTTTTTATGTATACAATTGAAACATGTTTATTACCATAACTAGCTGAAGTTATGGAATGTAAAAACAATGTTAATATAAAAATAGACGCTGCTACAAAAGAATATTCATTTACCGGTATGTCAGTCTTCATTCCAATACAAGTAACCGCATTGTGCCCATATCCGGTCAAATTGCATGAGATTTCCTCTGGTGCAAGCCTCACTACACAAATAACCAGTCTATTAACCATACAAGCTAAAACAGGAACGACAGAAGAGAGCTAATGGATTATAGCATATGCCAGAGAATTATAGGATGGACTGATAAAACCAAAAGTTATAGGAAAAAGAAGGAACCTCTACTATATCCAAAAGCTTTAATCACAATTATCGATTTTTAATCTGTTGAGCTACAGATTTGAAACGACAAACGAAAGGAAGTGAAAGGGAAATGCTAGTAGTGTTGTAATGTGAACTGTTCTAGCCATATGGCCCATATTATGTGGGAGATTTCTCACAGGTGTTGCATTGTTTCAGGCAAAATTCTCAAAGGAAAAGGGAATAACTTTCCAGGAAACAGTGCCGCGTATATCGAAGGAATTTCAGGTGAATACTGGATCCGACAAGAAAGCTTGTCAATGACCGGATTCACCAAGCAGTATTTGTATGGATTCTGAAGTACTTTTTGACCGATAAAGAAGTCTGATGCAAAAAATTATGAGTGGTAGATAGAGTACATCACAACAGTAAAGCCAAACAGGGGGATAGAAAGCATGTTCTCCCATGTGAATCATGTGATTATTTACACATTTTTTAAGAGAAATCAGAAGTGAAAGCTTGGGGAACATGGGAGAAAAAATTATCTCTTTTGGATTACATACCCTTCTGCTATGTATCTTAGTATCATACTATTCACTTAACCATCAGCTATAATCAAAATTATACAAAACCACCTGCTATATATCCTACTATTCATTGGGGAAAATTTAGCCCTTTTCAGCTATTCATAATGACTAAGCTGGGAAGCTGGCAATTTGCAACTGAAACTATTTAAGGGAAAGCTGGCAATTTACCCCTTTAGCAATTCACCATGTTTCCACTTCACTCCCATATGAGAAATAGGGCAACAGAAGGCAGCAGACATGAAAAGGTTTTAGCAAATTCTAATTCACCTTTAAAGGGCCACAAATTTGCGAAAGCAAGTGATTAGCTGATTGACTTGCAACATTGTTCAGCCTTTTCAGTAATAGAGCGAACATCTCTAATGGTTTCATCAGTCTTAATAATGGGATGCAAACTGATAAAATTCTAATTCACCTTTAAAGGGCCACAAATTTGCGAAAGCAAGTGATTAGCTGATTGACTTGCAACATTGTTCAGCCTTTTCAGTAATAGAGCGAACATCTCTAATGGTTTCATCAGTCTTAATAATGGGATGCAAACTGATAAAACAACTTAGAGAAAGTCCAAGATTGAGTCTATTGTTACACAAAATAGAATATGGCTACTACGGGTTGGTATAAATTGATGGATGGAGCCATAGATCTCTGCACTTGTGGCTACTAGCTACAGAGAAGGGCATGTGTTACATGTTCTGAACCAATAGATCCATGTTGACATAATTTCACTTTTCTATTCACGCATTAATTCTATGTTTCTATTTAATTGACTAGCTGCACTCCCACGAGAATGCATAGATTGTTTTTGCATGGGTTGTGTTGGCTAACTGTCACATCAGTTTCACACTGATTAGGTTTAATCTTGAAGGGTTTAGTTTGTGTCTACAGGAGCTGTGAACCTTTACTTATCACATAGAAAAAAAAGGAAGCGTGACAAGTTTATGTAAAAACATGTAAAGAATACATACAGTTGATTTTCTTTTTCGGTACTTTGCCCTCATTGAGTGAATAAAGAAAGCTCTTAACCATTTCAGCATTAAACCGAGCAGTATACTGTAGAAGATGAGTAAAACCATACACTCAATACTTGTAGAAACTCTGCCAAATACTAAGAAACGGAGGAAGAGTATAGTACCTGAACTACAACTATATAATACTTCGAATTGTTACGATCACTACAATCAATTACATGAGATTGGGCCTGAGTATTGACCTGAACAAGACAATAACATTATGATAGTTCACTAGTTTGCTCCTTCATCTTGTGAAGAGCATGTAACACGCTAACACCCTAAAAGATGAAAAGGTCAAAATTAATTGAGAGCAGGATTTGTTCACACTTGATGAACATAGCTGGTTTCATTATTAACACAAAGTTCACTCAACTTGTAGAAACATCATAAACAAGTCATGTCATTAGATAAGAAGGTTATATGCTTTGTTCTGCATCCAATAAGCATTATTGTGCCTAATTTCCAATACCCGAAACGAAACATGTTACGAGCTACAACATTAAAATATAAAAGGAAGCCTATAAACTAATGACCAAAGAAGGCATGATCTTCAATGATGCTCCATGACATAGCACTGTAACAGATGTGCCTCAAACCATGACATAAATAATGACGGATTGGTTTCTGAGTTATTTTCATAATACTAATATGTGCATTGGTCTAATGCCTTATAGTACATTGATGGCACAAATCAAAGAACAAGGACATTTTTGTTATGTTTTGACTTTGAATACTTTAAAACCAAACACAAACCCTGCTCGCCAGAGCATTACAAGGTTATATTCATAAAATATCTCATTTAGCATGAAATTTCGCCTTATGCACCAAATGATTTAGCAAATGCACTGCTGTCTTCTTCCGCAACCCCATTATGAGATTCTTATGGTGTTCAAATCATGATGCCACCTAATACTAACTGCACACTTAAGCCCTAGGTTTTGAGCTACCCGCTTTTCTCAGCGCCTACTTCCCTTCACCTCCACAAAATGTAACTACAACTAGACCAATCCTTATTGCATCACCTCAATATGAAAATCGTGTCCCAATCTCATTACAAAATCCGATAGGAACGCCCATTGCAGACAGCCTTTAGTCAATCAAAATCACAGAAGGCAAAGCAGAAACATTACCATTTCAGATTCAATATAAATTCAGATACTGTATAAACAAAAAAACGAAGGGGAAAGCAAATTGGATACCAGAACGATGCTTTTGCAGAGATGGTGAATAGAGGCGGCACCGACAAGGTCACGGCGGGCTTCGAGAGGGAGATCATAGTAATTGGAGGGAGCTTGCTTGAAGACGAAGTCGAGGATGCCGTTTGAGCGGATGATGCTGGAGAGTCGTTCAACAGTGGCGGAGACGGCGGAGGAGGAATCATCGGTATCTTCAGGGGAGGAGAGAGAAAGGGAGGAAGAGAGCTCGAGCTTTTCTATCCGTTGGAGGATTCTGGTTTGGAGAGTTTCCAGCTCTACTAGTGCCGCCTCCATTTTCGCGTCCTCTTCCCCTAAGCCTCGTGCGTGAAAGAGGATGGCAGGAAATGTGCATCACCCAATACCCAATACCCAATACCCAATACCCATTTTTATTTTTGTTTTGATTAATTTTTTTTTCATTAACCATCTCTTGTATTTTTCAAAAAAACTAATCACCTATAATTATTATTATTATATACGGGTTGTGATAAATACACTATAGTATACACATTGAACGAGCTTGTAAAAAGTTAACCACTAAAATATAGTCAAATTATATTAAAAATTGTTCATTGTGACAATCTTTGTTTAATGGCTAAAAGTAAAATTTGTAATAAAAGTAAAATTTGTCTGTTCTAAGGTCCTACCAATTGTTGGAAGGACTTAATGATTTGCTAAATTCTTCCACAACTATTTACAACTTTTTTTTTTTGTTAATCAAGAATGTATAGCTAGTTGGTAGTTGGCTGCATAAATGAGTTTGTTTTGCCTTCTTCTGCAACATTTATATATCAACATATATATAGTAATGTTTGATTTTTTTTTTCAAACATAAAATAACTAGTGTATTAGGTTCAAATATTATTTATGTTTAACTAAAAAACGCTCTCAATGCAAACCCAAACGCCAAATACAGATCCCAGTCATCCGACGACGGCCAATCCAACACCCCCTCCCCAAGAGACTACGGTCTCGGAAACGCCAACCTTTATCCCGCCGTCTACGACTTTCGGGACTGCCAGCCTGGGCATAGTGATCCCAAACAGCAACTCGGCAAAAAAAGATGAATCTCCAAAAACGACTACGCAAAAACCGTCTTGGAAGGAGGTTGCTGCAGGAATTGGATCTACAGGTCAACAAAAAACAGTGCTGGACAACAAATTCATTGAAGGAAAAATAAAAGTCTCTTTCCCTGAAGGGGAAGATGGTGATCCGGTGGTAACATTGGACAAGGAGATCTCGAACGCACTCGAAATAGTATGGAGAAAATCACTGGTCATCAAAGTTATGGGGTTCCCGATTGCTCTACCGGTCATGGAACGCAAGCTAAGAATCTTATGGAAGTATGGTAATCGAATGCAGGTGATAGATCTCTCAAATGGTTTTTTCATGATTCTATTTGACAATGAAGCGGAACTCATGAATGTTCTAACTGGAGGTCCCTGGTCTATCTTTGGTCGCTGCATTGTGATGAAAAGATGGTCTCCAAATTTTAGACCTTCATGTGATATTACCTCTGTGCCAGTTTGGATCAGATTCACTGACGTTCCCATGCAATATTATGAAGAAAATGTCCTTTGGAACATGGCGATTGGGGTGGGAAGACCAATTGTTATTGATCCAAAGACCTTGTTCACAAATAGGGGCAAGTTTGCTAGAGTCTGCGTGGAGATTGAACTGGGCAAACCACTAAAGAGAGCTGTAACTATCGAAGGAATCAGATGTCCGATTGAGTACGAAGGATTGGAAACAATATGCTTCTGTTAGCATGAAATATTGTGATATTTTAGGCATGTTTTCTAAGTGTGTTTCATCCATATTAGTGTTCATTGATGAAGCATTGAAGCAATTGTGAGTTAGTTTATCTATATTGTCGATATAAAGGTCTATATAAGCTTTGTGTTGGTTGTAGGCAAATAAAAGCTAAAACCGAACGAATCAAGGGAGAATGGAGATGAATTGAGCATGTCCAAGGATTGAGGACACCACAAAGGAGCTAAGGAAGATCCTAGGATGAAGAATGACACAAAACAAAGGAGATTTACGAGCAAACTACGTTCCACGCTCTAAAATACGGCCGTAATAGAGTCCACGCTCTAAACCACGGCCGTGGAACTTTGGCAACACAAGCGTGGAGCATTCTAGAGAGTTACACGGCCGTGGAAGTTGTGAAGCACTGTGATGAAATTCCACGCTCTAAACCACGGGCGTGGAAACCTATGGAACCGTGATTTAGGCGATCTTTTAACGTACAAATTAAAGCCACGATCTTTTACATAATGGGCTGGACACTTATTCTATCTTGCCCTATAAAAGGACGGAAGGAGAGAGATTTCGTCACCTTCGCATACACCTCCGCTTAGACTTCGCTTACGCTCATTGCACGTGCCTAGGGTTTCAAGTTGGACGTGTGGAGATTGCTATTTCGCAACGGAGATTTGCGAAAGACTTGGAGATTTGGAAGTTACGCTTTGTCCTTAGGTTTGATTAGAAGACGGATTGACATCCCGTTCTTCGTTCTTATCAAGGATTGTGATTGTTTGTGTTATTCTGAATCTGCTTACATCATTGTTCTTGTTTGTGGATTGAGATTGATTTGAGATTTATTAAAGGTTTTTGAAGGTTTTCATCTTTCATTCTTTTAAATCTTGAATTTGATATCATAATGACTGTTGTTGGCTAAAACCCTTTAGCAATTCTAAGGTGAAGGGTTGATAGTTGTGGCTTAGATGATGATAGATCGATCGTAAACAGATTGGACTCTGAGAGTTAGAGAGAATCGCCGACGAAGCCAGAATCACGGTGTGTTCTTGAGTTCCACGACCGTGGAATCTCAAGATCCAACCGTAATTTCCCTCAGTTTACGAACCTTGCTTTTACTTTAATCTAAAGTTAAAGATTTGCTTTAACTTAGTCTTGGCTTGCCTTTTCTACGTGGTAGTGAAGCCTCAACAACTTCTACCCCGATTCCGAGTGTCACAACCTTAATCGGTTTAGTTAGTCTTGATCCGGATTACAAGTTTGGGTATTTGATATTAATTCTTGTCTTTAGATCCTTTCTATACTGAAGCCTCAACAACCTTTATAGAGAGTATTTCTAGATAAGTCATATAAAGCCTTGGAACTTCACCGTACATTGCTTTGCATTAGTATATCTTTGCAGCTCTTAACTCTTTCCTTATATCTTTAGTATATCTTGAATCGATTGCCACAACTGGATTCCTGGATCTTTAGGGTTGCTGTTTTCCCAATATTTACAAAAGCTCTTACATTTACTTGCTTGACAATTCTATAATTGGATTTAACCCCCCAAATCCCTGTGTTCGATACTCTGGAATTCTTGCTTAACTATATCGATCCGTACACTGCGGGTTCGCTTGCTTGATTTATAGTTTTATAAATTTAAGACTTATTTGCACGCACGTTAAGTGGCGAACAACTTCAGATGTGGAAGGTATGGTCATTTAGCCTCAAACTGTCAATTTACTAAACCAGAGGAGAAAGAGGATAAGAACACCTATACTGCTGGGAAAGAGTCACAGAACCAACGGAACCAAGAGGAACAAAACAGCACCGAGATGAACACATCGGAGACGCCGTCTAACAACGCCGGTGAAGGGTATGGGCCTTGGCTCCTTGCACCACACAGGAAGTACAGAAATGACAAAAGAGGCAAGGAAAAATTTCATTCCAAAAATACGACTGCTGGCCCAGACAATAAGAAACCTATATCGGCTAATCAGGCAAGAGTGGGTAATGGGAAAGGAAGATTCTCAAAGGAAGGTAACACCACAAAGACGGGAAAGATCGCAAATCAATTTGAGATATTGGCGGGAGAAGAAGAGATGGAATCTAATACACTGAAAGAGCCAGAAATTACCCCGGTAAAAATTGTGAATATTACAGGAGAGAATAATATCGTAGAATCAGTGCACTCTATAATATTCACAGGGTCGAATGAAAAGAAGAAGTTGGAAAAGTTAAAAGGAAAAGCACAAGCAAAGTTCAGTGGTGAAACATCAAAAAAGGCAGAAAAGTCAACAAAGAAGAGAAATTGGAACAGAGCCCAATCTCGGAAAGCAACATTGGCGAGACAACATACAGTCGCACCACAACAGTTAGTCGAAGATAAAGGTGTTACCAATAATCTGAAGAGACAAAGAAACGAAGGAGAGATGACGACCACAATACATAAACCATCAGTAAGCGATCAAGACAACGTTTCAATAGACAATACCAACATGCGTCGACATGCATGGCACCTGATAACGTGAGTGCAGTGAAGGAAATAAGTCAAACTCAAACACAAACAGATAAAGGTGTGAGTACTAATGACAGAGCTAGTGAAAAGTATGAGGAGGCTAGCGACATCACCATGAATGGCGGCGAAGACTTCGAACATGCAGACGCCATGCATGAAGAGATGAGTTTGGATGTGTAAGTATCCTACAGTTTACACCTCATCCATATAAAGTTTCATTATGAATTTACTCATGTGGAATGTTTTTGGGGCCGGCAAGAGCGGGTTCCGTAGAGCAATCAAATATATGTGCAAACACCATAATCTGGATGGCTTAGCTATTTTTGAACCAAGAGTTTCAGGAGACATTGCGAGAAGAATATGCGAGCGCCTCAGTTTCACTGGGTGTGTAACAGTCGAAGCTCAAGGCTTTGAGGGCGGAATATGGCTACTCTGGAGGAAAGAAGATTACCAGTTAAATATTATAGAGCTTAATAAGGGCTTTATTCATGCTAGTATATACAATGGTACATGTAACTATCATATTATTTGTGTATATGCCCCACCTAACATGACTAGGAGGAAGCTATTTTGGGAAGAACTGGACAGATGCCTCGACCATATCAAAGAGCCCATCATCATTGGAGGTGATTTCAACTGCATATTACATAAGCAGGAAAGAAGCGGAGGCTCCGGACAACTACATCAAGATTCAAACACCTTCGAGAGCTTCACCATTAAACATGGATTAATCGATATGGGGTACACTGGGTCAGACTATACGTGGGATAATGGAAGGAAGGAGCCATACCGGGTCTGCAAGAGATTAGACAGAATCTTTCTAAACCAGGAGGCTCGCATGATATGGGAAGATGCGTCAGTACGTCATCTGGCCAGATTCTCATCTGATCATGCCCCTCTACTTCTGCGGTTGAAACCAAAGATAACTAGCAACCCCAAAAGAAGACCTTTTCGTATGGAATTGGCATGGATGACTCACGAGGACTTCACCCCATTAGTCAAGAGTTGCTGGGAGGTCAACAAAGAGGTAAGTATCTCCCTGAGTAATTTAAAAGTTAGACTAACAAAATAGAATCGGGTTGTGTTTGGGAACGTTGAGCGCAGGAAGGAAGAACTTATGAAGAAATTAGCTAATATCCAAAGCAATCCAAACTTACCGCTCTCCAAAGAACTTCAGGATGAGGAGGAGGATACTACAACTAAAATAGAGGAAACTCTACAGCAAGAGGAATTAAAATGGTTTCAAAAGTCAAGGGAATCGTGGCTCAGGTTCGGGGATCGTAACACCAAGTTTTTTCATACTGCTACAATCATCAGAAGACGCCGCAACCGCATTGAAGGATTGGTTGTTGCACCGGATAGGTGGGAAGAAGATAACGAAACTCTTCAAAGGCATGTCGTTCAATACTTCCAGCGCTTATATAGCTTGGATGTCCAACCACTATTGAGTTGCAAGTTGAGCAGTGGTGATTTTCCTACAATTCAAGAGAGTAAATGGGAATCACTTTCAGCTCCCATTGACCCGGTGGAAGTCTGGCTTGCAATCAAAAGTATGGGAGCATATAAGAGCCCAGGAGTGGATGGATTCTTGCCCACATTCTACCAACAGTGATGGGCCATTGTGGGTACTTCGGTGGTTAATGAGGTCAGGAATTTCTTTAATACTCAACGACTACCTCTGGGAATGAACGATACTCTGCTTACTCTTATTGCAAAGGTTGGTAAACTAGAAACCATCACCCAGTTTCGACCCATTGCATTGTGTAACGTATCCTATAAAATCATTTTGAAAGTGCTAGTGCAACGGATGAAGGGAGTGTTGGGAGAACTGGTAGGACCGACTCAGGGGAGCTTTATTCCGGGAAGATATATCCAGGATAACATAGCCCTCATGCAAGAGATCGTTCATTCTATGCGGAAGAAAAAAACGGGGAAGAAATGGATGATACTCAAGTTAGACCTTGAGAAAGCCTACGATCGCATAAGATGGGATTTTGTTGATGTTTCCCTAATTGCAGCTGGATTCCCTAGCAACTGGAGGAACATGATTAGAGAATGTGTTAATTCCACTCGAACACAAGTATTATGGAACGGTGAAATGACCAAACAGTTTACTCCGGAAAGAGGTTTGCGGCAAGGTGATCCACTATCACCGTATATTTTTGTGCTATGCATGGAACGGCTCAGTCACATGATCCAGGAATCGGTCGAATCTGGAGAGTGGAAGCCCATTCTGTTATCTAGAGAAGGCATTCCCTTGTCACACTTGTTCTTTGCGGATGACATATCCTTGTTTGCTGAAGCTTCTCCTACTCAGATTACGAGAGTGATGGAATGCCTGAATAAATTTTGTGGCGCGTCGGGACAAAGGGTAAACCTCGAGAAATCGAGTATATTTGTAACTCCAAATATACAGTTAGACCTGAAGCAAAAAATAAAAGAGATCAGTGATATTGAGGTTACGGCTAGATTGGAAAACTATTTAGGCATGCCTCTCCTGTAGAAGAGAATCTCAAAAGACACCTTCACGGACCTCCTGGACAAGATGAAACGAAAGTTGAGTGGTTGGAGATAGAAGAATCTTAGCTTTGCAAGGCGTCTAACACTCACCAAATCGGTCCTTGCATCCATGCCTGTTTACACTATGTCAACTATGATACTTCCAAAAGCTACTTGTATGGATATGGAGAGGACTTGTAGAGCTTTCCTGTGGGGAGACACTGATCAGAAAAGCACAATGCATGCCATCCCATGGAACGAGATATGCAAGCCCAAGTCAGATGGGGGTCTAGGTTTGAAGAACTTCCAGTTTTTTAATCTAGCCCTAGTAGCGAAGCTGGGGTGGAGGTATATTGTGACACACCTATTTCATTTCTAGTTGATTACCAATTAATTAACCCTGTTTAAAACAATAAGCGGAAAAGCGGAAAACGTAAATTTTTAAAACTTTATCTTACAACCATATTCACAACATATATACATACTAACATACGTCATAAACTCCGTTTAACCAAAACACAACTGTTTTAAAACCATGCAAAACATCCTAGGCGGTAGCATCCCATAACAGCCCACCTGATATGATCTCAAATCCAAGTGTTGGGTCCAATGTACTTGCCTTGATCAGGCTGAGTCTGAGTAGCTGAAAAATATGTGGATATAACAACAATGAGCCACACGCTCAGTAAGGGTATACAAATCGCACTCTCCCAATATATATAAGTATCTAATATCCCGTCCCCAAAGGACACTCTGATCCCTTCCTCACATTTCAAAGCACACATACATATCCACATTCACATATAATTCCACAACCATTCATATCACATTTCACATAAACATTCAAGCATGTTATCACACATCACATATAAACATATTATCTCATCACATAAAAATAATCATAACATAACACATAACATGCTAGACTCGATCGCATCGATGCATAGGTGATAATTAACTAACTAGCTCCAACTGATCGTACGATATATTTTCTCATTGCTTTCGTATTTCTTTTCTTTCTTTCTTTTTTTTTCTTTCGGTTGGCCAACCCGATAGCGTCATAGGCCCCCTGTAGATCAGATAGCGACCTCGGCCATCTTGTCCTAAGACCCCCTGTAGATCAGGTTGCGATCTTGGACTATTTTTCTTATCTTGAGGCCCCCTGTAGATCAGGTAGCGACCCCTGGCTGTTTTTCTTATCTTGAGGCCCCCTGTAGATCAGGTAGCGACCTCTGAGGCCCCCTGTAGATCAGGTAGCGACTTCGTCCCCCGGAAACCCGTGCGGGACCCAGTTGGGCTAATTAATCAATTACCATCCTATATTATCACTTTCATATCATAA
Source organism: Fagopyrum homotropicum (assembly GCA_033239125.1). Lineage (NCBI taxonomy): Eukaryota > Viridiplantae > Streptophyta > Magnoliopsida > Caryophyllales > Polygonaceae > Fagopyrum > Fagopyrum homotropicum. The sequence goes on from BSWB01000004.1 coordinate 145,516,925, forward strand.
CTCAAATTCATGCTTTCATCATATTCTTTCATCACATTCTTTCCATTATCATCTCATGTACCTCATGCATGCTTTCATAAAGAATATCAATTCATCATCATCGTCGTCTCACTCATATACATATAAGCATGCATACAACCATAACAAACATATATATATACACACAAGCATGCATAAAATCATGGCATATTAAATACATAACATATATTAAGCAAGTGTAATTCATATACACTTACCTCGCAGGTAAAACAATAAAACCTCTCAAACCAACTATTGAGTCCGTTTCCCACTCGGACTATCCTCCTTTATCGTGCTTGAATACGCTCACAAAGAACTAAGCTATAGTTAACCAAAACCTTCAACAACACCTGTTGAGAATATCATATTCCTCGTATTAAACTTCTCGCTTCAAACACCATTTAAATTCATTCCTTTGAATTTAATTAGCTTATAGCATTTTCTAGAATCCCAATTTAATTAATTAACTTTTAATTAATTAATTAAATTTCGCCAAAACAACGTTTTGCCTGCAGGCAATTTCTGAACCCACCTGTCATCAAATCTCATCAAACAAACAGCCCATAATCACCAGAATAATGTAACGATTATAATGGAATTTCCAATTATCCATTTTGGCAAGCCTAAGGTCAATTTAGGCAAAATCGCAATACGAAAAACGAATAAATTCATAACTTATTCGTTACTAACCCGATTGACGATCCGAAAGAAGATTCGGAATCACAACGACGCAGGCTACGCTCGGACACCATCAAATTCACCGGAATCTGAGCGACGGAACCTCCCTAGTATCATATATGCTCGACCAGCCTTCCCTTGCGCGGAAATGTAGAAACTCAGTACCAAAATGAAGAGAATGAAGAGAGGAATCCAAAAACTCAAACGGATTTGAAATCGGATTAGAAACGGAGAGTAGATCTGAGTTTGAAGATTGAGAGAAATCAGAGCTTTTACGAGAAAACGTGAAAGGAAATGAATTAATAAACGTTATTTCCGCTATTTATAGCGAAGACGATAATTATCCTTTAGCGGAGTCGATAATTATCCTTTCACCGATCCGAAAGCGGTTTAAGCCCCTTTCTCCAAACTTCTCGAAATTGGAATAATAAATCTGGAATATTGTATGGATAATTATTCCGCAATTGTCTCGAAAAACGCGTATTCCTAAGCCGTCTTTCTTAGCCGCTAAGAAACGAAATAACGACTCTTTTGGTCGTTTTGCCTTTCTATGTTTTTTCATATCTAGGACATGTCCGATGTCTTGATCATTTTTCTCAACTGCATTTTTATTAATTGAAGCTCCCAAATGCTCCAAATAACACCGGGTTTATCATCTAGGTATCGATCTCTTGTTAAGACGGTTTTAATTCCGTTAAACCCGTTTAACTTCCTAAAATTCCCGATTAGGCCATATTTGATTTTTGACTGTTACAAATATCTCCCACTTTAAGAAATTTCGTCCCGAAATTTAAGAAAGGACGTAGAACCAAACTCGTAGATATATCAAAAGGATACACAACCGGATCACAATTTCTCGAGGTTCTCACTCAAAAAGATAGGGGTATTTCGCTCTCATATCCCGCTCGGTCTCCCATGTAGCCTCTCGAGCTGAATGATGTCCTCATCTGACCTTTACCATCGGAATCTCCTTGTTTCTCAATCTTCGAACCTGCCTACCTAAAACCTCAACCGGTTCTTCTGGGTAGGACAAGTTCTCAGATACTTCTATCTCAGGTTCGGGAATGATATGACTCGGATATGACCTATACCTCCGTAGCACCGATACGTGGAAGACGTCATGCAATCTTGATAACTCAGGTGGTAACGCCAATCTATACGCAAGTGGTCCGATCTTCTCTAAGATCTCATATGGACCAATGTATCTCGGTGCTAACTTCCCATGCCTACCAAATCTCATAACTCCCCTCCAAGGAGATACCTTCAAAAACACTCTCTCGCCTATCTCATATGTCATCTCTCGTCTATGGCAATCAAAGTAGCTCTTCTGACGATCTTGTGCTGCCTTCAAGCAGTGCTTTACTACTTGTACTTTCTCTATTGTCTGTTGTACAAGTTCAGGACCCTCTATCTGTTGCATGCCCTCAAAATCCCAACATACAAGTGTGCGACACTTCCTTCCATACAAGGCCTCGTAAGGGGCCATACCAATACTTGAATGGAAACTGATAAAGATTGTAATTTTCCTACTGGTGCTTGGTGTTCAGCCTTCACTTGCTGACACACTAGACATCGAGCTACAAAATCAGCTACCTCTCGTCTCATCCTGGGCCACCAATAGATCTTCCTCAGGTCATTAAACATCTTCGTACTCCCAGGATGTATGGAATACCTCGAGGAGTGTGCCCCTTCAAGTAGCTTCTTCTTTAACTCCTCAGTGTTTGGCACGCATATCCGTGCACCTCTGTATAACACTCCTTGATTAGACAACTGGAAGTGTGTAGTGGTAGCATCTCCTACTTTAGCTTTCAACTTCTTCAGTGTATTATCCTCATCTTGTCTAATTGAAATCTCATCAAGAATCAACGGTCTTACCTGAATGTTCGTTATCAACTCAGATCCTCTTACATCCATCTCCACTCTCATAACTCTGAGAGCTAATAGATGCTCAACTTTGTAGTTGACCTTACCGTCTTGGTCACTGCTCTTTCTGCTGAGAGCGTCAGCTACCCCATTCGCCTTTCCTGAATGGTACTATATAGTGCAATCATAATCCTTGAGTAACTCCATCCATCTTCTCTGCCTCAGATTCAGATCCCTTTGAGTGGGAATATACTTCAGGCTTTTATGGTCGGTAAACACCGGAAATGTATCACCATAAAGATAGTGCCTCCAGGTCTTAAGAGCATGAACTATAGCAGCAAGCTCTAGGTCGTGTGTAGGGTAGTTCTGCTCATGAGGTCTCAACTGTCTAGATGTATATTCTATTACCTTCTCTTCCTGCATTAGAACTCCTCCTAAGCCACTCCCAGATGCGTCGGTGTAAACCACAAAGTTACCCTTATCTGAGGGTACAACCAGAATAGGGAATGTAGTCAATCTTTTCTTAAGTTCTTCAAAGCTCTCTTGACAACTGTTATCCCATATAAACTGCTGATTCTTCTTTAGCAAGTTAGTCAATGGGCGTGCGATAATCGAGAAGTTCTTTACAAACCGCCTGTAATAACCCGCAAGTCCTAAGAATTTGCGAATCTTTGTAATGCTCTTCAGAATTTCCCATTCTGTAATAGCCTTGATCTTGGATGGATCAGGTTGTATACCATCTCGTGATATCATATGCCCTAGAAAGGCAATCTGATCCGTCCAAAACTCGCACTTGCTCAACTTCGCGTACAACTGTCTCTCCCTCAGAATCCCTAAGATACGTCTCAAATGTTCTCTATGAGTATCTGCATCTCGGGAATATATCAAGATATCATCAATGAAGACCACGACAAACTGATCTAGATAAGGTTGGAAGATCGAGTTCATCAAAGCCATGAATGCTGCAGGTGCATTCATCAACCCAAAAGGCATAACTGTAAACTCATAGTGTCCATACCGAGTACGAAAAACTGTCTTCGGTATTAAATTCTCTGCTATCCTCAACTGCCAATATCCCGATCGAAGGTCAATCTTTGAAAATACTGTAGATGCCCTTAACTGATCAAGCAAGTCCTCTATCCTCGGTAAGGGATACTTGTTCTTGATTGTGATTTTGTTCAGCTGACGGTAGTCTATGCACAATCGTAAACTATCATCTTTCTTCTTCACAAAAAGCACTGGTGCACCCCAAGGAGAAATACTCGGGCGTATAAAACCCTTCTCGAACAACTCTTCTAGCTGTTTCTTCAACTCCTTTAGCTCTAGCGGAGCCATCCTGTAAGGAGCAATTGATATCGGTACTGCACCTGGTAATGTCTCAATCTCAAATTCTACCTTTCTATTCGGAGGTAAACAAGGTAAATCATCAAGGAAAACTTCAGGAAATTCTCTGACAACATCCACCTCAGATACTCTGGGGCTAACAATAGCAGAATTTGACACACTAGCCAGATAAGCTTGACACCCTTCTCGAAGTAATCTAAAAGTTTTCACTGTAGATATGAGGCAAGCAGGAATCATAATCCTCTCACATGTCAGAATCACCTCTCTCACCCCATCTACCTCCATGGTCACTTCCTTTGTAAGAATCAATAGAAAAGGCAGATCCCGTCTCTAGTTGCTCCCTCAAGCAAGGATATAACATATTGTACACGTCTCTCATCAGCGTAGATAACTCCATCTAGAATGGACGCAATATTCCTCAATCACTCATCCATTACTAATGGATCAATAGTCCCCTAAAACGACTTTTCCACTTGGCAGAAAATCTTCTCAAAATTCTTGTCCATATTTACTAGAATAATACCCACTTGAGACACTGTTGTGTCTATGGTGGTATAACTTCTCTCAAATATATCACTAAATCACATATACCAGCCATATCCGATGGTGGTAGTGATATTGGCTAAACTGGCACCTTAGGGTGCTCCTGATCATTTCTACCCTGAGCATGTACACACTCATTCGACCCTTTAGCTGTGCTCCGCCATCTAAAAGAAAAAGAAACTTTCAAAAGCTTTTCAGAAAACTTCCCACAACCCAAGCCAAGAATCATATCCCTGCTCTGATACCAACCAAATGTGACCCCCCTATTTCATTTCTAGTTGATTACCAATTAATTAACCCTGTTTAAAACAATAAGCGGAAAAGCGGAAAACGTAAATTTTTAAAACTTTATCTTACAACCATATTCACAACATATATACATACTAACATACGTCATAAACTCCGTTTAACCAAAACACAACTGTTTTAAAACCATGCAAAACATCCTAGGCGGTAGCATCCCATAACAGCCCACCTGATATGATCTCAAATCCAAGTGTTGGGTCCAATGTACTTGCCTTGATCAGGCTGAGTCTGAGTAGCTGAAAAATATGTGGATATAACAACAATGAGCCACACGCTCAGTAAGGGTATACAAATCGCACTCTCCCAATATATATAAGTATCTAATATCCCGTCCCCAAAGGACACTCTGATCCCTTCCTCACATTTCAAAGCACACATACATATCCACATTCACATATAATTCCACAACCATTCATATCACATTTCACATAAACATTCAAGCATGTTATCACACATCACATATAAACATATCATCTCATCACATAAAAATAATCATAACATAACACATAACATGCTAGACTCGATCGCATCGATGCATAGGTGATAATTAACTAACTAGCTCCAACTGATCGTACGATATATTTTCTCATTGCTTTCGTATTTCTTTTCTTTCTTTCTTTTTTTTTCTTTCGGTTGGCCAACCCGATAGCGTCATAGGCCCCCTGTAGATCAGGTAGCGACCTCGGCCATCTTGTCCTAAGACCCCCTGTAGATCAGGTTGCGATCTTGGACTATTTTTCTTATCTTGAGGCCCCCTGTAGATCAGGTAGCGACCCCTGGCTGTTTTTCTTATCTTGAGGCCCCCTGTAGATCAGGTAGCGACCTCTGAGGCCCCCTGTAGATCAGGTAGCGACCTCGTCCCCCGGAAACCCGTGCGGGACCCAGTTGGGCTAATTAATCAATTACCATCCTATATTATCACTTTCATATCATAACTCAAATTCATGCTTTCATCATATTCTTTCATCACATTCTTTCCATTATCATCTCATGTACCTCATGCATGCTTTCATAAAGAATATCAATTCATCATCATCGTCGTCTCACTCATATACATATAAGCATACATACAACCATAACAAACATATATATATATACACACAAGCATGCATAAAATCATGGCATATTAAATACATAACATATATTAAGCAAGTGTAATTCATATACACTTACCTCGCAGGTAAAACAATAAAACCTCTCAAACCAACTATTGAGTCCGTTTCCCACTCGGACTATCCTCCTTTATCGTGCTTGAATACGCTCACAAAGAACTAAGCTATAGTTAACCAAAACCTTCAACAACACCTGTTGAGAATATCATATTCCTCGTATTAAACTTCTCGCTTCAAACACCATTTAAATTCATTCCTTTGAATTTAATTAGCTTATAGCATTTTCTAGAATCCCAATTTAATTAATTAACCTTTAATTAATTAATTAAATTTCGCCAGAACAACGTTTTGCTTGCAGGCAATTTCTGAACCCACCTGTCATCAAATCTCATCAAACAAACAGCCCATAATCACCAGAATAATGTAACGAGTATAATGGAATTTCCAATTATCCATTTTGGCAAGCCTAAGGTCAATTTAGGCAAAATCGCAATACGAAAAACGAATAAATTCATAACTTATTCGTTACTAACCCGATTGACGATCCGAAAGAAGATTCGGAATCACAACGACGCAGGCTACGCTCGGACACCATCAAATTCACCGGAATCTGAGCGACGGAACCTCCCTAGTATCATATATGCTCGACCAGGCCTTCCCTTGCGCGGAAATGTAGAAACTCAATACCAAAATGAAGAGAATGAAGAGAGGAATCCAAAAACTCAAACGGATTTGAAATCAGATTAGAAACGGAGAGTAGATCTGAGTTTGAAGATTGAGAGAAATCAGAGCTTTTACGAGAAAACGTGAAAGGAAATGAATTAATAAACGTTATTTCCGCTATTTATAGCGAAGACGATAATTATCCTTTAGCGGAGTCGATAATTATCCTTTCACCGATCCGAAAGCGGTTTAAGCCCCTTTCTCCAAACTTCTCGAAATTGGAATAATAAATCTGGAATATTGTATGGATAATTATTCCGCAATTGTCTCGAAAAACGCGTATTCCTAAGCCGTCTTTCTTAGCCGCTAAGAAACGAAATAACGACTCTTTTGGCCGTTTTGCCTTTCTATGTTTTTTCATATCTAGGACATGTCCGATGTCTTGATCATTTTTTTCAACTGCATTTTTATTAATTGAAGCTCCCAAATGCTCCAAATAACACCGGGTTTATCATCTAGGTATCGATATCTTGTTAAGACGGTTTTAATTCCGTTAAACCCGTTTAACTTCCTAAAATTCCCGATTAGGGCATATTTGATTTTTGACTGTTACATATATCACCGAGGACAACAACTTGTGGATCCAAGTGATGAGAGCAAAGTATTTGAGGCCGAATGGAGGTACCCATGCCAACCCCTCACACATATGGAAAGGTATAGTGGAAGGACTTCGAAAGGTAGTCAATATTGGAGCAAAGTGGAACCTGGGAGATGGTCAAACTATCCGATTCTGGGAAGATTTTTGGGTTTCAAATGAACCACTCATACAAGCCATCTCACAACCAATCCCAGAAAGCTCTAGACAAGATATTGCACGTGACTACTGGAATGAAGAGCATGGATGGCAATGGGACAAAATATCCCCTTATCTGAGCGAAGACCTGTGTCAACAGATTGCAGCAACCAAACCGGTCATACATCTCAGAGGTGGGGATGCCGTAGAGGACATCCCCTTCGACGATGAGTTGAGTTGGAGTAAATCTCCTGATGGTAAGTACACTGTAGCCTCAACCTATGAGTTCATATGCAAGTCAAATTCGCATCTCTCTCCGCACGGGACTGTCTACAAGGCTGTGTGGAATTTGAACACAACCTATAGGGTAAAAATTTTCACATGGAAGGTCCTCAAATTAAAGGTGGGGTCATGAGTAATAGTGAGCGAGTCAGACGGCATCTGGCACAAGATAAGACTTGCCCATGCTGTAAAAAAGGCACCGAGTCACTCCTCCATCTCTTCAAAGATTTCCCTAGGGTTAAAATCATGTGGAGAGCGCTCCAACAAGGAAGACAAGAGCTGGAGATTAACTCGCAACCGTTCAACACTTGGATAAGATGTAATTTATGTAGTAATTTTAGATATGATAATCTCTGTCTTTGGCGTGACGTTTTTGCAGTTAGCATCTGGTGGACGTGGAAGTGGAGGAATTCGGAAGTCTTTACCAATGACAAATTTGAAGGAGATAGAAGTCTGTTTATCATCCGACAAGTTCATGAGTACGCTAAAGCATGGAGAATGAACATCCACAGTCAGGTTCGTCCTCAAAGAAGAATTGAGCAGGTAAGATGGGAGAGACCCAACGAGGGGTACGTAAAGATCAACACGGATGGATCGGTGAGAAATGATGGACATGCCACGGCTGCGGGAGTCATTAGGAACAGCAGAGGTGAGTGGCAACGAGGGTATGTTATGAACATCGGGATTTGTACGGTCCCCACAACGGAGCTATGGGGGGTCTTGCAAGGTCTCGAGTTAGCTTGGTATTTGGGTTACCGATTTATCGAGTTAGAAACTGACTCGCTTATGGTAGCCAATGCCCTTGCGAATGACATATCCCGGTGCCACCCACTTGCTAGTCTGGTATATAGATGCCAAGACTTCTTCAAAAGGGACTAGAATATCCAATTCCGACATGTCTACCGTGAGGCGAATAACGTCGCGGATTTCTTAGCAACTTTTGCTTTCACTTTTTCGTTAGGTGTTCATGTATTGCTTGACCCCCCGAGGGTGCTATAAACTGGATTGATTACGATGTAAGGGGTCGGGCTATCCCCCGCTTGAGGACTACTAGCATTTTTTTATATATAATAATAAAGCGCGACTAGATGCGCCGGAGACCACTAAATCTCCTTCCCACCAAAAAAAATATTATTTATGTTTGTTCTTTGTTCCACATATTTTTTTATTTTGTTAGTAAAATATTGTTGAAGATAAATGCCGTGGTTGCATTAAATTATCGGGAAAAAGGGGAGTTCATGTCGTTGTTCCAATGAACAAGATTCGAGTCAATATCCGGTATTTTTATTTTTTCCAAATAATTTTGGACTTAGGTTTGAAATTTTAGACTTACTATGATATTATTTGACATTTTAAACTTTTAGCTTGTTTTTTACTTAATATTTTGGACTTAGGTTTGAAATTTTAGGCTTCGTATGATATTGTTTGATATTTTAAAGTTAGTTGAACTTAGCTAGGTATATTTTATAATGTTTTCCCAAATATTTTGGACTTAGTTTGAAATTTTGGACTTATGATAGTATTTGATATTTTAGAACTTAGTTGACTTAGCTAGGTATATTTTTTTTTTCTAATATTTTAGAGTTAGGTTTAAAATTTTGACTTACATTGATATTATTATTTAAACTTAGTTGGACTTAGTTAGGTATATTTTATTATTTTCTCTAATATTTTGGACTTAGATTTGAAATTTTAAACTTACTATGATATTATTTGACATTTTAAACTTAGTTTGACATTGTTTGGTATATTTTATGTTTTTCCCAAATATTTTGGACTTAGGTTTGAAATTTTAGACTTATTATGATATTGTTTGATATTTTAATCTTAGTCGGAATTAGCTAGGTATGTTTTATTTTCCCCCTAATATTTTGGAGTTAGGTTTGAAATTTTAGAAATACTATGATAATATTCGATATTTTAAACTTTGTTCAGTTTGTTGGACTTAGCTAGGTATATTTTATTTTTATTTCCTAATATTTTGGAGATATGTTTGAAATTTTGGGCTTACTATGAAATTATTAGACATTTTCAACCTTGTTGGACTTAGCTAGGTATATTTTATTTTTTTTCCTAATATTTTAGAATTAAGTTTGAAATTTAGATTATTTTGTATCCTACTATTTTGTAGAGTTATGACCCATATGATATGGTGTGGGTGTTGGTGGACCTCTTGTGATCCGACCCGAAGTAGACTACTCATCAATTTTCACAACGGATAGGTGGTGGCCTTCCAGGGTGGATATGATAGGGTGGGCTCGAACCATGGATATGGAACACGGTACGGTCTTGACCATTATTTATAGGTCGTGGAATCTTTCGTCAACACGACAATGCGGTTTGGTCCACCTTGCACGCGAACAATGCGGTTAAAAAAGAAACGTGAAAGGGAGAGTGATTGACGACAACGATTGCCCGCTAAAAAAAAGGGGGATTGTGCATCGAAGAAGATCGATTTATCCGTTCATGCTGCATGGTTATGAAGTCACTCAAAGTGTGTGGAGTTTGGCGGTCCATTGTGGGTCACATAATCACGGACTCTCAAAACAGTTTGAAGGACACGCATACGTAGGACAGTTGTTGAGCATCCAGTATAATGAGGTTGTTGACATGAAAATGGCAGAGTGAAACCGAAACCGACAATCGAAATGCTTTGGGATAGAAATTATGAAAACGCGACTAGTAGGTAACAAATATACAATGTCCGTTCAAATTTGCAACGGTCCAAGATGGGGTCAATTGAACACTACACAATTGCTTTTGAAGATGTTGTGTTCGGGACAATATGTGACCGCCTGACGATTATCGGATGTTGTTGTTATTATGGAAGAAATTCGTTTGCATCATGATCATGGATACAACGTATAACACAAACATGTAAGACTATAGATAATATTATATATGCTATTATCTCTTTAGCATGACATTAAAATTAGATGTGATATTCAGTTACAAGATGTCATTCCTTGAAATTGTTGGAGAGACGTCGACCAAGAAGAATTTTTATGAGGGTTTCGCTTTCATCATGAGAGAGACCGAAGAAACATACACTTGGGTGTTGCATCGGGTACGAGGTTGGTGTAACAACGCAAAACCGAGAGTTATAATGACAGATAGGGAGCTCGGTATTTTAAAAGTGATTCCTAACACGTTTCCAAAGTCACATCATATGTTGTGCACGTGGCATGTACATAACAACATAGAGGATTATGCCTACAATAAAACACGCTCGACATCAATACAAAAAGAATTTTCAGATCAATGTCGTGTTCTCTTCATATCCAAGTCCATGGAGACTTATGAGTCCACACTCCATAAGATGAATGACACATGGGGGCTCGTTTGGGGTCTAATGACATATCTTTACACGACTTGGTTAGTTCACACTAAAATAATAGTAAGTTTTCTAATGGATCAACACATGCACCTAGGCAATCGAGCATCCAGCAGGTAAAACTCGACTTTGAACCATATCAATGTGATATATAGTCTTTATTTTTCCTTAATGAGTTGCATGATCAATTTTCATGTAATTTCAAGGTTGAATCCGCTCATTCGGTTTTCAACAAAGATTTGGATACGAGGAACTACCGTATCGACACTTGGTTGGAGCAGATTCATAGAATTTTGAGGGATGTATTCCGGCAACTGATGGCATCATCAGGGCAACCACGCTTCAGAGTCCTGAATAAAGTGCGAGATTATGAAATTGAATATTCGTGAAGGACACATCTTTGTGGAAACGGACGTCGATGTCTTTTGGCATCAATCTCACTAGTTTGAAACCACGGTCGATGCCTCGGGTGTGTCTGTTCAGGTTGACGTAAATGAGGTGGTTGTGGAGGACCTTCGGACAACTATATAGACGGGTGCATTGCCAGACTACAAGATATAAAAACCTGGCACCATGTGGTGGACACTTAAAGACTCGGAGAGCGTGTTCGTAGAAGCACCTGAACTAAATGCAAATACGAAGGGAATACCAAGGAAGGACCCAAATGCACGTAAGAAATTGTGTTTTGAACACACATGAGGAAAAGAGGACAAGGCAAGGGATGAAAGAAAAAGGAAAGAAGACGACAAAGAGAAAGAAAAAGAATGTGATCCGAATGTGCCGATTGTGATAGGAGGTTATGACTTTGGGGTCAAGAATTTTGAGAGTTTTATGGTTCCATACGTCGGTTTTCTTAAGGATGTTGTGGACGACGATAATTGCGAATTTCGAGCTATATGTGTGTTGTTGGGCATGGGGGAGGATCAATTGCCACAAATGCGCATGACTTTGTTGACAAATCTTACTAAGAAACGTGACCGGTATTTGATATTCTTAAACAAAGAAAACATGACCCTTGAGCAGATGCAGGGTTGCATTGTCTGGTTTCACGAGGATGTTGTGGCGCCTTTCACGCACTGGGTGTACATTCCTTTATGTGGCGTGCTGTTTGTGGCGGTCTTTCAGTACACACTCGTATTTTTATATTGGAATGCGGCACATACAAGCATCCCGCTCATTGAAAAAGAACCCGCCCCAGGTGCCCTTGCAAGCGGATCTATCGGTTATCTAGCTCGGGACTGACATCAACATCATTTTATCCTGGTAAGTATTATGGCTTTCTTAAATAGTCTTATGAATTTCGGTTTTTTATATTCAATTCCTATTTTTTTAGATGGTTTGCACAAAGGGTTGTCTAGTACCACCTATTCTTGCCTATTGGAACATCATCCATGACCAAGTGTAGACGGAATGAATACTAAATATGCAACTCGAATTGCGACGTTTTGGGACCTTCGTGCTACAAATGATCGACTCGTACCTTAGTTATAACTGACTTAGTTTTCCAGAATTTGTATTAATTATTACAACATTATGTTAATATATTTAGCGTTTATGAAAATTGCCTCTTCGATTACGTTTATTACAAAATAAAATTAATATTGTGAAACAAATAACGATAATGAACCCTAAAGAAAAACCAAAATCTATAACAATTACACATTAAAATAAAAATCGTTAAACACTAAATATAACCTACATAAATTATTTAACTATTTAAAAAAAATCACATATAAATCATCATAATGGTTGCATGAAAAAAATAATCTACTTTGTAATTTGACTATATTATGGTTCAACTTATTTTATCAATATTTTTTTAAAAATTATGGAAAGCGGTTCGATCCATTAGACGGCGCGTCTTCTAGTGGATCAAAAGGCTGAAAGGATCGGCAGACGGACTAACCGTCAAGAAAGGTCATCAACAAAGGAGAAAAGAAATACACAAAAATACATCAAAATAAACCGAAAGCACAAAGGTCTTCAAAGGAAAGCAGGATGATCCAACCAATCGAAGACAACGAGCATAAACGTTCATCTTATGTAACAATGTAATGAGACTCATAACTAGATCCGAGGACAACACAAACTCAATGAAATTTCCATCTCAAAATAATAATACGGGATTCATCCACCAACCTAATATACTAAACTCGTTATCACTGTGTTATCGATGTGAGATACACTTCAACAAGTAATATACATCTCAACAAGTATAGCATCTAAAACACATGCTAAATGAAATTTCCATCTCAAAATAATAATAGGTGAATTAGTCCAGCAAACTAATATACTAAACTCGTTGTATCAACATGAGATACATTTCAATAAGTAATAGACATCTCAACAAGTATAGCATCTAAAGAAGGATTAAATTAAATTGCTCATGCTGAAGTGAGGAAGATAATCATAATATGTAAAATGTATCGTATTGGCAGAGTGTATCGCGCTACATAGTCTTTAATTACAGGATGATCTTAGCAGCCCACTAACCGAAACACTTATTAGGCTTTATTACTCTGTTGCTAATTTAAGATTAGCCTAAGATCACTCTCTCTAATATACAGACAATTTCGAGACTATAAGCAGCTCACTGGCGATGTCCTTCTGGTAAGGCAACCACGTTGTAGAATGGAACTGTCCTTTGGGGCATTGAACCATCCTCGCTTTCATCATCATCAAATTCAAGCAAATACCTGCATCGTTTGCAATTCAAACGTACAGCTCCGAATCAATTCAATCACTATCACGGGAATGAAGAACGTAAATACAAATCATCAGTAACTTACTCGTCGTTCTTTCTCTTTAAGCAATCCCATACATCAACATAAGCACATGTCAGTCTCTCATCTCAAATCTTACACACGAGAACAAAAAATCGTGCAGAATTATAAATCAGTGTCAACATACCTTGCGAGAATTCACAACAGTCGCCTTGTAAAGTGCGGTGGTTCCGGGATACACTGCCAATACTGGTTTTCCGGGAGGAAATTCCTGGGCAGAAGATGGATCACTCCTCTTCGGAAAAGGGATAATGTGTGACATGTGTAGCTTGTATTTTCTGCAAATATCACAAACGAATATCACTAAATGATTTGCATTGAATTGAATTTGTTATTTTTCTATCGAAAAATTACAAATGCCTTGACAAGCATGGCAGATCACAAGAATGTCATAAATTTCAATACTATTAATCTATAGTGTTGCTATTTTTATTATATTTCGGACGCAATAGGTACTTACTATCACAATGGAAGTTATGTCATCTTTAACGATGGCCATTCAAGGAGACAACCTAGGACTAGATCACATAAAAGAACTAGACAAATCGAAGTTTACTTGTCATCTAAACTCCTTGTGCATATGCCTATCTATTATCCATCCCGAATTTACTTCCACCTATTAAAATTAGAAACCGTTAATCAGCTTCACTTAACAATGTCCCAACAAAATACAACAAAAAAATAATGAAGAAAATCTTCTTAAGTGTTTAGCATGTGCACCAAAACATCAAGTATCTACTAAACTTTTGCCCAAATCACGAGTACAGCGTAACTCCTTTAGGACCTGTTTAGAATCATTCTCTAGGCAGTAAAGACTTTAGGAATCAAACTAGGGTTTCCCACAATCAAACTTAAAACTTGACAGTCTAAAAATAAAGCCATTATTAACCCTAACCCTAACAAAGTCTCAAACACCACCATAACCTCTCAAGCTGCATACTCCACAAACCTAGACACCACTACCAACCCTAACACGGTCCCATCAGTCCCATCAGTCCTCTCTCCATTTCTCCTTCATCTAACTTCTTTAATTTCTCTTTTCTCTAACCGAGTCGTACCCATGCGAATTAATCAGAATCAAGACCATTGGGATGGAGTCACAACCCTCACTTGACTGCCGTGGCACAATGAATACAGAGTCACAGGCTTCTACTTCTTTTGCTTCACCTTTTTTCTCCCATGAAGAAGGGCTATGGCAAATGATGTTGAAGGTCGGACTCATACCCAGGTTGAAGGTCGGGACTCGAGGAGTGGAAGATGAGAATCATCCATTACATACTTTTTGCTCAATCACACATCAGAATCAGTTGCAGCTCGATATTCAAGGGTCTCAACAACTAAAATGCCATGCTCAAGAACAAAAAGGGAAAATGGTATCCAAAACAAAGATAAACTGCATTGGTATAATTAAGTCATGATCAATGCGTCTGGAAAAGTCTTGTAACAGGTAATCGAGCTATATTAAAACTCGAACCATTAATCAGATAACTCGAATTTAAACCGGCAACAGTTATATTTTAAGTCATTCGCAGCAACTACATGGCAAAATAATGCTTCGTAATAAATAATCATGTCTGTATAAAAAAAGAAATCCAAGCAGCATAAAGTATAACAGGAAATTACAGATGTTGATTAAGGGAGATTGGAGAGGTTCTACGCATATGCTGGGATCTGAAAACTGGATCGAGCAGAGGTGGTCGTAATGGAAATTTGGTTACCTAGAGGCATGTTTTAGGCTATGAGATAAGCAACCTTTGCTATAAAATTGTGCAACAGAACTCTGCTTCATATTGTTTTAAAAGGTTCCTCCTGGTGGTATTTAGGTAAAGGTGAATGATGGATATAATATTAATAATTTGTACAAAGACATGGCCTAAAAATTTGAATAACTTCTACTCATAAAACCAAACAGACTGAATCGCTCCTACCATTGTTAAGATATGAATGTACATTTCCACTAGTTCTTTGGGAAAATACGGCTAGCAATAGACAAAATCAAGCTACTTAGAACTAATGTGGCATTCATGATCGCATCAAATATGAAGACTTGAATCAAGCCTGGATTGAAACAATGATGGCAGCCAAAAGAGCTTGAGAACGCATTGAAGCTTTTGAAATGTCCTTTTCAAACTAGAAAATACCATCTAGCATTCACTCTTATATGACCATCCAATTAAAATCCTGGTAAAATCCTCAGCAATCCCCATTTCCCCACTCAATAAGGTACTGGAAATCATGTATCACTCAAAAGTTTCATAAGGAAGGCCTTCTTCTTATCAAAAAATACCAGTATCACCATCTATTGATCACTCTATAAGGAACCCAAGAGGATTGACAAAACAAAACTACCTTTCGCCACCACCTTCTTCATCATCACCTGGTTCCTCATCAATCACTTCAAACCTGCAAGTGCAAAACATAAATGAACAAATTTCAGAGACATTGTAGGAGTTCATAATACAGGGCAACCACTACATCTACGTTTTATCCGATAAAAAAAACTTACCATTATTATTAATTGATAAAGATAAATCGTTGATCCAATAAAACTTTAGTTTCTTATTTCATTTAAGTTACTACTATAGGGGGTAATAATGTTAAACAAATTCTATCCAGTAGTAGGAATTACACTAAATGAGACATTTCTTATCAGTTCAAATTTACTGCAAAACTTAATTCAAAATATATATTAATTAATGATCTTCCTGTTCAGGAATTAAAATTTTATTAATCAAGAGATGGCTAAAATGTAATTACATTACACCTTATTTCATTTAAGGAAGTTACTACTATAGGGGGGGGGGGGGGTGGTAATAATGTTAAACATATTATCGCCAGTAGAAGGAATAACAATAATAGAGACATTTCTCATCGGTTCAAAATTTACTGCAACAATTTAATCAACAATATATTAATAATGATCTTTCCTGTTCAGGAATTAAATTTTATTGATTAAAAGATGACTAAAATGTAAATACAGTACATTCCTTAGGAATATAATTCACAATTTTTACATTAAATTTTGAGCATTTTATGTATGATATCATGAACAAATATTTACTTCACCATTGAGCTAAGAAAGCTTTATTATAAAGCCCCTCGGCTGTCTAATTCTCATACACTGCTAAGTACAAAAAGTTGTTTATTGAAATACTTGTACTTACTTCCTAGAAGGAATTCTTATTGACCTGTGTTACACAGAAAATCCCAAGGGATAGCTTTTCCCTCTATCTATAGAAGTTTAATCGGAATGGATTCAAAAACATTTCTGTCATAAACATAAACCAACGGAAACACGTATCATCGTGTAAGCTATGACAACTATGACATTTTCCCGGGTCTATATTGTTTTCCATGCCCCATGTTAGCATCCATTTCAGCGAAACAGATTTATTGGCTAATCAAGGATGAAAAATGAGATTATACTAGAGGACAGAAGCTGTTAATTCCAAGAAAAACTAAGGATAAATTGCGACATACATTAAATAAAAGATACGCAATCATCACAAGTTCAGTACTACCATTTTTATTTCAATGATATAAATAGAAAGACAAAATAAGTACCAATACCTTATCAATCATTATTCAGAAAAGTAAACAATAATACATCATATTTCATAAATAATCTTAAGAAGTTTGAATATATTTTCCTTTTTTAAAAATATATAATTTTATTGATGGAAGGAAAATAAATTTCTTACACTGTTTAGCATTTACAGTAAAAATGATGATTCTGAATTTGTTTCTTGAAAAGAAAGTGTAAAAAGCTTCATCAGAAAGCATTTTGCAGTACACCAAGAAGGCAAAAAAAATCTAAAAAAAGCTCGGTACTAGAGCTTTTTATAGCCATAATATTAAGTGTAAAAGCTTTACGAAACGACCATTTAGATGTCAAAATTAGAGTACTTGCCAAATGCCAGCATCATTAGACAGCCTCTCCTACTTGATGAAATTCGCCTCCAGTAAAATCCAAAACATGAATCAATTTGTTATGGAGCTCAAAACTCAAATGTTATTTCATCCAAACCTAACTCAGATACGTTGTTGTCCCATTTGTTTTTGCACAACATGACATTCAAGTTTGAATCTCGTCTTTATTAAACGGAATACCTTTTATCTGCCCCTAAATTTTGCACGTTATGTTAGATTGGATGCGAAACATTTTCCTTATGTTCATCAAATGCTAGAAACAAAAATATATCTGAGCCTAAATCGACAGCTTCTGCCGCTTATAAGAATATTTTGACTTACTTCATCCGTTAATTCCTTTTTTCTTTCCTTTCTTTTTCTGCTCGAGAAGAGTTTACTACACACTATAAGCAGGCCCACTTAAGGCGATAAAAACAGGGAAGATATTATTCCAATATTTTTCTAGTTTAAACACTCTTGCCCCGTTTGAATTACTTCAAATTGCCATTGTGCCTCGTGAACTCACTATATTTCATGAAAATCAAATAAAATCTAGAATACCCTTACTGAAAATCATATTGAAAAACTAAAGAACACATTTATGTCAGATAAACGTATTGAGAAATAAAACAAAAGCTGGTGTGCAACAAGAGCACTTATAATTGTTGGCCTCAAAAAGACATGTAAACTCAACTTATTTTCCAAAATAATTTCCAGAAATGGAAGATGCATTTAACTTTCAATTTATATATTGGCACTTCAGTCTTAATTCCAAATCCTTACAATTTGAAAGGATTAGTAGATGCAATCAAAATTTTGAGGTACTGATAGAACTTTCACAAAAAAAAAACAATCAAAATCTGGAGCTATAGTATAATCTCCTACCACAAAGCAATTCAGTTCTGGTTCAGTCTAACTATAGAACAGGACCCATTACCCTCATATCAATTTTAAATGAAACACTGTAAAAGTCAAGGGCATAAACAACTGCAAAATCATCTGTAGTTACACAAGAGTATCTAATCCAATCAAAAGTTAAAGGTCCGGAACTGCAAAGGGAGCCTAACTTACTCTCGATTTTCCCGGTCAAAGTGTGTCACTTTAACAACAATATATTCATCTTTGTCAGCGTCCTCTGTTGTCACTCTTGCCGCCACCTAAAAAACGAAGCATAACACATAAGATGACTCTGGGATACAGTGACATACAGATCACCCTAGCAAAGGCACAAAATGATACAATATGTAAATAAATAATAAATAAGACATAACATACAGTACCTGTTCTCCCTTGAGGTTAGCACAATTATCAAGCTGATTTCTCACGGAAGGGGAGACCCTTGGGACTTCTGAATCAGGTTTTCTTTTCTTCTTCTGCTCATTGCCTTCTGTAATCAAGTCAGGACAGAATAAAAGCTTCAGTCTAGCAATAAATAGTACGAAAAAATAAATGATAAATGTTCAAGAGGAACCCAAAAGCCATTAAAAGCAAAACTTTCCTAACTAACCAAGATCGCATATAATAGGGGAGTAACTTCTGACAGAAACTTTCATTCTCACCACTGAACTTCAGCATCGCTATCTCCAAGAGTACAAATGAAGGGATAAAAATGTATCAGAAATTATAACCTTTGAACATTTCCCTCTGGTTGCCTAATGGAACTACAGGATTCAAGGTTCCGTACCACAAGATAAAATCTTTTGAAAATACCTACCTCTTTTACTAAAAAGAATTTTCCACATACTTCAAAGAGAGAGAAATACAGGAGCTGTGATTTTCGTTGAAGTAACATGCTGGATCCTACACGGAACTTTACAAAGCGAACTATAGTGAAGTAAAAAAACAATCAAGCTTAAGCACCCACCCAGTCTTCTTCGCTGTTGTCCAGGAGGTCCAGTAGGCAAAACAGCATCCAACTGAGTTAACAATGCACTGGAAACACTGCATCAGAGAGAGCTTATTGTGTATTGATCAGGAATTTCATGGAAAAAATGGTACCAGACCTAATGAACCGAACAAGAATACCACAATAAAAAGAGCATATGAGAATAGAATACCTCACTTCAGACTCTGCAAGCTCCTTCGCGTGCACATACAAAGTTTTCAGACGTGACAAAGTAGTATCACCTGGCTTCTCAGCTGTCTCAGGAGCTGCAAACCAAAATGTAGACAGTAAGGTAAAGTCATGTCTAAAAGCAGATTTTGATTATATGATATCCATTATCTCAAAAGAAGACATGCAAGAATGTAGCTAACTGTCCCCAATCACCATTCACCATAAAATGATATTTTTAGGTTGCTTTCCAATATCAGAAGTTTTTTTAAAATTTTGTATTTCATTAATTTTGTCAGTTTCGTTTTGTGAAACATACATTGTGGCCTTAAGGTGAAACTAGGAGGTGAATCCATACATAATTGGAACAGGATACAGCTCTACCATTCTTCCTTGTAGGATAAATCAAATACTTGTCCTAAGCTTTGTAATAAAAGACTTAAACATTACGAGAAGAGTAAAGTGTCAACCTAATGAGTTATAATTATCTAGGAGATACCAATTAACACAGCTAGCAAGACCTGTAACAACGTAATACAACAGAGTATGCTCAGTTATCACTGTTAACACATATGTAACAACATGAAACTGACTTCTAATATAGACCTGTAACATCCATTGTTTATTGACTCACCACTGTGATCAACCCTGCCCTCGTTTTATGATGAAATTGAGTATTTTTTGATTTTTTTCTCTTCCTACGCCTCTTAATAATATTATTCATGGAAAGGAGAATATGTGAGAGATAACAGCCAGATAGGACTGTGATGTAATTAGCTAAAGTCACCTAAAATCACTTGAGCATTAACATGCGACGAGGCATAACAACTCTCTTTTAGTTATCCAGAAATTATCTTTGTATTAGGCTTGTTGCCTTTGGGCTCTTAGGAGTGTTTCTCCATTGAACTTGGCTCTTGTGGAGTTGCTCCCTCGATTGGCCTCAACTGGGATTTCCATTGTTTGATTTGCGTTTCTTTGTTTGTTCTTGTGTGATATTATGATATTGTGTGTGAGTCTTGATTTGAGGTATTCTCCTCTCCTCTTGACCTAAAATCTTAAATCAAGCACAAAAATGGGAGAGAATCCTATGTTCAGCAACTTGGGATCATTTTTAAGCATCAAAGAAGAACGCTTATTAAAAGGTCACTGCAGGTTGATATCAAGGCAGCAACCATCACCTACTTATCTCAAATCAACTCTGAATAACCCAAACCTCTTCTATCCTTCTAGTCCTTCACTTATGCAAGTTGATTCTTCTTTATATCCACTTTGGAGTTATCTACCGTTCTAAGAAACTAATATACAGACCAAGTTCAGTAACATCAAAACACAAGAAAATGGAAATGAAGCTGAAGGCAAGCCATCGGAATAACGAGAAAACAATAAATAGTTGTACATACAATTTCTTGAAGAATGGGAAGTTATTATTAACAATAAATACTAGCAAAACGTTTCCTACATTTAAGAACAAGATGTCAGAAATATCTTTGTCAAATCATTATCCCAATGGACCAAATAATAACGAACCAGACAAAAGAAACACCCACGAAGCTAAATTCTACCAACATTACAAAAGATTGGTACAATCAAAGCAGAAACACATCATACAATAAAATTCGAGCTACAAGATCGCCGTCAACATCAAAGCGCACAAAACTTGACACAAACAGACATAGAAGGATACCAGTTTGAAGCTTTTCCCGAAGCTTATTGATCAATATTACGAAACGATTGGTACAATCGAAGCAGAAAAGCATCATACAATAAAATTCTAGCGAAAACAATCGCGGTCAGCATCAATGCGCACACAAATTGAGACAAACAGAACAGAAGGATACCAGTTTGAAGTTTTTTGTGGATCTTATTGATCTCGGTAATGATTTCCTCTTGTTCCTTCCTGAGCCGATCGAGCTCCTTGCAGTTTTCAAGTAAGCTGGCAAAATCAGTCGACGACGATCCCATTGGAAAGCAATCGAGTCTCTCTTTCTCCCTTTTGGCGATCTTTGCACTCACCGGAAACACTCTTGGCAGATCGATTGAAGCTAAAATGCGCCGAATGCTAAAACTCGCATTAACTTTGTGATTTTGTCTGCAACCTCCGATAGAGAATACCGAAGGATCCTCGGGCAGTGAAAGGGGAATGTAATCGAATTTGTTTTAGGGCGTAAATGCGATATTCATATTATTAAAGAAGGTACCTTTACATAAACCACCGTTATATGTCCGTATTTACCAAAACCATTCCCTCTAAGATTATAATTACAAAAATCACCCACTCATTCACATCACGGTCGTTTTATCAAAAAAAAAAAAAAAAAAATATTTAAGCCGATTACACCGCTGAGCATCGGTTCAAAACCGCAAAACCGCAAACCGCAATCTAAGTAAACGTGAATCGCAAACCGAACCGCAAAACACAAACTTGCGGACCGCAAACCGAACCGATTAAGTGCGGTTCGGTTGCGGTTTGGACCGCAATTTGCGGTTCTCCAAAAAATTAAAATAACTCTATACGTCAAACGTTGAAGTTATAAAAAAAAACATACACAACATCATAAGTAAATTTATCAAACAAAAAAAATTGTGCAGCCCACTTTAAAATTAAAGGGTTTGTTTGAAACAAGCCTAAAAATATAGGACCAAATATATAATTCAACCATTAAAAACATTTGATAATAAATAAAATAAGACAAAAAATCAACATTAATTTAGTCCATCCTATACGGCAATATAATCAAATTAGAAAATGAATTTGTGTAGTAATTTTATGGAATATTAATTCATTCAATAACAAATATTTGTTTCCTTGTTTTTATTTCCCATTTCCCATTCTAGAATCCCCTATTTTGGTATTTTTCATTTTTACATCCTTTTTATGGTAGCAAATCATTTTTAATTTTCCCTTCCTTTTTTCTCATTATATTTGTTTTTCAAAAATAGTTATTAATTTATGATATAATAAATTAAAAACATTCAAATTTACTTTTTTTAATATAATTAGACACATTCATTTTAAGTGCATGTATTGGAAATTAAATAGCAAATCACTAAAGAAAAATTTGGACAAACAATCCAAAAGAAAATTCAAAAAAAAAAAATTGTTGAAGAAAAAAATTCAGATTTACTTTTTATTTTCCATTCCAGAATCCCTATATTATCCAAATTATTTATGTGTACACATACTGACTAATTTTATTTAGTTTTATTCTTTATAACAATCTGGTTCATCTTATATATTAGAGAAAACTACATAAAACCACCCTTAATTTTTACTCTTTTGCAATAAACCACCCTTTATAATAATTTTAGCATAAAACCACCCTTAATGTTCAACTATTTACATTAAACCACCCCTTACTATTTTTTTGACATAAAACCACCCTTAATTTTTAAATGTTTTCAATTAACCACCCCATACTAATTAAAATTACTTCAAATAATTGAAAATTTAAGCATAAATAAAATAAAGTTTCATTATTAATATTATAGATGATTTCAATAGTTTGATTAATTATTATAGTTTGGCTAAATATTACAATTTATACTAGAAAATTAAAATTTTAAAAAATTATTACCTAAATAATCCAAAATACTTGCTTGTTATGCACAAAATTAACGCTGTCTTTTTAAAGCTATAGCTTATTAAAAAAAATTTAAATATAGGCTTGTAAAAATGAAATAGAATATAAATTACCAAAAATAAAATTTGCATAATTTTTTTTAATTTTTTGTACATGGTAATAAAATTTGTATAATTTTTTGATTATTTTTCTAATATAAATTGTAACACTTAACCCCAAACTATATAAATTAATTGTGATATTCATAATGAAAATTTACCTTTGTCAATGATTCAATTTTAAAATTTTTGAAGTATTTTGAATTAGTATGGGGTGGTTGATTGTAAATATTTAGAAATTAAGGGTGGTTTTATGCCAAAAAAGTTATAAGGGGTGGTTTAGTGCAAATAGTTGAACATTAAGGGTGGTTTTACGTTAAAATTTTTATAAAGGGTGGTTAATTGCAAAAGAGTAATTATTAAGGGTGGTTTTATGTAATTTTCTCTATATATTAATATGAGATCACGACGGCATTTCGTCACAATTATCGTGACTAAACATTTCGTGTTCATCACATTAGTATATTCAGTGACATAGATCAAGTATGGATGAGTGACATGAAAATACATGTAATGTGATATTATAAACATGTCTAGTTCCGACTAGTCCAACTTTATTCAAAGACCTTTAATTCAAAATGTAAATCATGACAACTTTATTATGCATAAAGTATAAATATAGGACATCTAATCAAACTCCCATTAAGTCAAGAAATTACAAAACTGTCAAGCCTCATACGAGTAGTGTGCTCATGAAAAAGTTTAGGAGGCAATCTCTTAGTAAACGGATCTGCAATCATGGAGTTTGTACTTACGTGTTCTATACAAATTTGTCTAGTTTGAACTTTTTCCTTTAATGAAAAGAACTTGATGTCAATGTGCTTCTCCTTCACAGACCTTTTGTTGTTATTGGAGAACAAAGTTGTAGCCTTATTATCACAAAATAACTTCAATGGCCTTTTAATTCCATTAACCACACATAGGCATGTGGCAAAGTTACGCAACCATATCCCATGAATGGATGTTCCGAAGCAAACCATGAACTCTTCAACCATAGTAGAGGTAGCTACAAAGCCTACAAGTGTTTGTTTGACACTTTTCCAAGATATAGCCCCTTCAACCAACATAAAGACATAGCCTGAGGTGGATCATCTACTATCAATACAACTAGCGACATCGGAATCAGAATATCCAACGATCTCCAATCTATTTGATTTCTTGTAGGTTAGCATGTAGTTTTTTGTTCTTTACAAATATAAGAGAACCTTTTTTGTTGTTTTCCAATGATCTGATCCAGGATTACTTAAGTATTTACTCAAAAGTCCCACGATAAATGTTATGTCGGGACGGGTACAAATTTGAGCATACATTAGACTCCCTACCACTGAGGAATAGGGAACCTTTTGCATCTCTTTTATTCAAGATTTGTTTTCGGGCACTATTTGAGACTAAACTTGTCTCCTTTAGCTCTTGGTGTATCTCCAATTGACAATCTTTCATGCTAATTATGCTTAATACCTTTTGATATAGCCTTTTTGTGATAGCAAGAGGATACCTTGAGATTGATCTCTTAGTATCTGAATTCCTAAGACAAAAGAGGCGTCGCCAAGATCTTTCATCTCAAAATTTCTAATGAGAAATTTCTTGGTTTCGTGCAATAAGTCTATATCATTACAAGGCAATAATATGTCATCAACATATAATACCATAAAGATGACTTGCTCCCATTGAATTTGTGATATACACAATCTTCAATCTTATTCACTTCAAATCCAAAAAAAATAATCACTTGATGAAATATATGATTTTATTGCCTTGATGCTTGTTTAAGTCCATAGATATATTTCTTTAATTTACAAGCCATAAATTAGAATATTTGGATTCAAAATGTTATAGTTGAATCATATAAATGGTTTCGTCAATGGTTCCATTAAGAAACACTATTTTCACATCCATTTGATGTAACTCTAAATCAAAATGAACTACTATTGTCATTATTGTCC
Organism: Fagopyrum homotropicum; assembly: GCA_033239125.1. Classification (NCBI taxonomy): domain Eukaryota; kingdom Viridiplantae; phylum Streptophyta; class Magnoliopsida; order Caryophyllales; family Polygonaceae; genus Fagopyrum; species Fagopyrum homotropicum. The sequence continues at coordinate 145,542,228 of BSWB01000004.1, forward strand.
TACAAGAGTCCTTAGATGAAACCGGGAGGAAAAGGTCTCTTTAAAGTCAATATATTCCTTGAGTGAATCCCTTTGCAACTAGACGAGTCTTATATCTTTCGATATTACCTTTTGCATCCCTTTTGGTTTTAAATATCCATTTACAACCAATGGGTTTTGTACCTTTTGGCAATTCGACAAGATCCCATACGTCTTTGTCCTTCATGGATTTCATCTCCTCTTGCGTGGCTTAAATCTAGTATTGAGAGTTTGAAATTTAAAGGGCATCAAGAAGATTGATTGAATCATCCTCTACAATGCTTGCATATTCTTCTTGTTCCATAAGATATGTGATGTAATTATCTATTATCTCTTTCACATGATCTTCTTGTTCTACCAGATATACAATGTAGTCATTTGGAATTGCATATCTTCTTTCTCTACCGGATCTCCTTAAAGACACTTTTTGAGGTTGTTGAATTTGCTCTATGAAAGGAACTTCATTGTTGTCTAAAACCGGAGTTGTTTCTTGAAGAGTGTCAAGAGTTGTATCCCGATCACTAACCGAGTAGGGGATTAAAAAGGATTACTCTAGAGGGGGGTTGAATATGAGAACTTTTCGCAATATCGGATATCAAGGCTTTGAAACGAATCTCAAGGCCCTGAAGTCGATCTTTGTGCTTAGTGACAAAACTGTTTCTCAAGGATTTAAAGTGAATCTCAAGGCCTTGACTTCAAAACCTGCAGAAGATTGTTAGTCACAATTTAAGCGATAGAAAGTGCGAAAATTGACACACGATATGTATACAAAGTTTGGCCCTTACAACCTACTTTCCGCCTAGGGTTTTCGACCCTAGGATTCTAACCATCTATTATCTGCTTGTTGTGAGTCCTAGATAAAACCTAGAAGAACTTTCCTTCTTCTCTCAATGTACCTAGCCTCAGTGCTACGATTTAATCAGCTCCTATTCTAGCAATAATAGCCTAGTTACTTCGCAGAGTAACACACTCGAGTATAACACTTAAATAATATGCCAATGTAGCTCTTGTGTTTATCTCACTCTAATGAATAAACTTAAGTAAGCTCAAAGAGGAAGAAAAACTTTTGGATCGATGAAGATGTCTTAGATGATCGCTTGTAGGCTTGGTGTCTTCATCTTCAATCGATGTCTCTTTTATAGTCTTCCATGGAGGAACTTCTTCTAGCTGTTGCAACTTCTTTCTTCCACATAATACTATGCTTGTTGAACGAGATCTTCTCATATGTCGTTTGAGTACTAACCGTTTGAGTAGAATCTTCAAACACGATCTTCTCCAAGATCTTCTCTTCAAGCGTTTTCTTGATAGTCGTTTGATGTCTTCAACGAGATCTTTGCCAAGATCTTCCCCACAACTATTCGAGATCTTCAACAAACTTCCTCATAGCCGTTTGAAATCTTCAATGAGATCTTCTCCAAGATTCTCTCTTCAAATGTATATCTTCTCCAACAAGATCTTCTCATTTGTTTGTTGGTTGTTGTAGTAAGCCTTCAGTCGAGATCATCTCTTGATATTGTCCATGACCTACACACACTTGAACATACAAACCAAGACAATCAATCTAGAAATATAATCGATATTTGTTAGTTTATGTTAAGTCTTTCATGATTTAAATAAATAAAACAATTAATATCCAAGGTGGAGTTATCAATGGAAGACAAAACAAATATCGTACATGCATTTAAAGTTAGATATATGCATACATAAATAATATTCAATTCGAAAATAAATGTAGAATGCAGAAATGTCGGATCCATATTTTTCTCCCCATTTGTCTTTCAACAAGGGAGAAAAGTAGTTAAAGTACGAGAATTTTAAAATATTACAGACCCAAGTTTAATTAAATAAGAAAACAAGTTTCAAAAACAGCCCACAAACACATTTCAAGGCCTTGAAAGTAAAAACAAAGAAAATTTTAAGCACATGTCAAAGCCTTGACATCCAGCTTCAAGGCCTTGAAATTGATTTAAAGGCTTTGAAATCTATTCTTGGTACCAAGAGTGTTGCTCTTGCCTCGAATATCGTCTTGACACTTCTTCTTCCATCTTGCATGGGTTTCGTCCAAGATCTTCATTTCCTTGTACTCATCTACCCGACGCTCCTTCTCAGCATCCCTGTATTTCCTTACAAATCCATACTCCTAAAGAGTCAAAACGGTTGACTCTACATGTTTTGGACGAAGAATAGGTTGATTCTTCACACTCTTTTGACAATTAAGCAACACAATCACCGCTCTCTCCCTAGTATGCTGAGTAGCATCCTCACTAACGGGAAAAATACTTCCAACAACAGTGAATGTAAGTGCATTCAAATAGAACATTTGATTTACCTTGGCATGCACGATCGGCAACAACTCATGTGTGGCATCAAGCTTATCCGACATATCAAACCTAAAATCAACCATCTCCCTTCGAAGATTGTCCAACCCAAATTCCAATACATCTAGCCTCTGTTTTGGCAACTCAGGAGCAGAAGACGATGAAGCTACAACCCTTTCCTTTAGCTTCCATTCTCCGGCCAACGTCTTTTCAATCCCTAGACGTTCAAAGCACTCTTTGTCTATCTTCCCCGTTGACACTTGTTGGTCCTTAGTCGAGGTGTCAATAGAGAAATAGGCAAAAAAATTTGGGAAGAAGTTGGTATATGATAGGGGAATGGCTCGGGTGGAGTTAATCATGTGGATCATGTGGTTGAGGATAAGGTTAAGGAGGTCTACATCGAGGCCATTCAACATTGATAGATCAACTCTAGGGTTTGGTCAGTCAATAGTTCCCTAGAGTTAGATATTGGAACAATACATCTAACAAGCAAATTAAAAACAATTTTTGCTTCAAGGATGAGAGATGTATGTGTAAGCTGGCGGGATGTGGAGTTAGGGGTGAGGAATTTTTCCTTTTCTAAACAAACACTTTCAGTTCTAGAGGGGTGGTGATAGAAGGTTGAGGTGGGTAGACCCAAAGTCTAAGAAATGAGAGTTGGGTAAGAGAAATCGATTTATCTTACACAACTGATTCTAGGATTAGGGTTCCCCTATCCCTCCTAGCCGTAAGATTTACATAGAACAACCGTGTGAGCCTCGTGAATGCCTCCTCGATCTCCTAGATTTAACATCTTCCAGATCAAGCACCCCTAGAGCAATGTGATGCATGACAGTTGTAGAGACTTCAAGAATCCCAAATTCACGGTTTCACACATGCACAATGGTTGAGTGTGAAATCCGTCTAACCATGTTCTCGTTTCTTTGAAATTCCTGAACCAGTTCGTCGACATCCTTGTTTGATCTGAGATCTCAACATTTGTTGCTGGAGGAGAGGGTGTTGCCGAATGTGAAGAGATGTGAACCGTCACATCTTTGGACGGCACCGGTGTTAGCATGAAATATTGTGATATTTTAGGCACGTTTTCTAAGTGTATTTGATTCATATTGATAGTCTTTGATTTAGCATTGTTGTATTTGTGAGCTAGTTTGCCTATATTGTCAATATGGATGTCTACACTAGCTTTATGTTGATTATAGGTGATTGGGAGTCATTTCCGAACGAAATCGAGCAAAGAAGAGTTGATTGAGTATGTCCATGGATTAAGGGCATTATTAGGAGCAAAATGGAGTTCAACTTGAGGAATGCACGAGGCTAGGGAAGAATCACGTTCTTGCCCTAAACCACGCTCTAAAATACGGCCGTACTACAAACCACGTTTAGTTCCACGGCCGTGGAACCCTGCAAAGAGAGGCGTGATGCATTCCAGTAACTATTACGGTCGTGGAATCCATGGTTCAAACCGTGACACTTTCCACGCTCTAAATTACGGTCGTGGAACCTTCCACGACCGTGATCTTGGCGATCTTTTTCGTCACATTCTGAAGTCACGATCTTTTGAAGATTGGGCCGGGCCGATATCTAATCTTTCCCTATAAAAAGACGGACGAAGCAAGATTCCGTCATCCTCGCTTATCCCCGCTTAGACGCACTTTTGCGACCTCGCTTTAGACTTTGGCTTACGCCTTTGTTTAGCGGCACAACCCTCGTTTGGAAGCATTTACATCTCATTGGAGATCGAAGTTCGTGTTGGGATTTTGCCCTAATCTCGCACTTTTGGTGGAGATTGCTGTTGAGATTTCCGGATTGGCGGAAGATCGAAGCTTTTGGAAGATTGTTGCAAGAAGATTTCTCTTCTTGTTTAGGTTTGAATTAGAAGACGGATTGACACCCCGTTCTTCCTTCTTTCCTAAGATTGTGTTTGTTTGGCTTATTCTGAATCTATTGACAACATTCATTCTTGATTGTGACTTTGAGATTGGTTTGAAGTTTATTGAAAGTTTTCGGAAGTTTTCATCTTCTTATCTTTTAATTCTTGAATTTGATATCAACATGACTGTTATTGGCTAAAAACCCTTAACGATTCTAAGGTGAAGGGTTGATAGTTGTGGCTTAGATGATGATAGATCGATCGTAAACAGATTAGACCCTGAGAGTTAGAGAGAATCGTCGACGAACCCTAAATCACGGTTTGTTCTTGAGTTCCACGGCCGTGGAGTCTCAAGATCTACCCGTAATTTCCCTTAAGTTTACGAACCTGCTTTTACTTTAATCCAAAGTTAAAGATTTGCTTTAACTTAGTTTAGGCTTGTCTTTTCTAGGTGGTAGTGAAGCCTCAACAACCTCTACCTCGATTGTGAGTGTAATAACCGTAATCGGTTAAGTTAGTCTTGATCCTTGGATTACAAGTTTGGGTATTTGACATTAATTCTTGCCTTTAGAACCTTTCTATATTGAAGCCTCAACAACCTGTATAGAGAGTGTCTTATAGATGAGTCATATAAGGTTTTTGGAACTTCACCGTACGATTACCTTACATTAGTATACCTTTGCATATCTCAACTCTGTCTTTATATCATTAGTATATCTTGAATCGATTGCCACAGCTGGATACTTGGATCTTTAGGATTGTTGTTTTCCCAATATTTGCAAAAACTCTCATATTTATTCGCTTGATAATCTGCAATTGAATTTGTTCCCACCCAAATCCCTGTGTTCGATACTCTGGAATTCTTGCTTAACTACGTCGATCCGTACACTGCGGGTTCGCTTGCTTGATTCTAGTTTTATAAATTTAAAGCTTATTTGCACGCACGTTTAGGGGCGAACAAGTTTTTGGCGCCGTTGCTGGGGATTTGGTTTCGGCCGAATTCGGTAGCCGGTTGTCAAGCTTGGGAGCTTGCTCTCGTTATTTGATATTACTTTGAGTGCATGCGCAGGTCTAGGAACACCGAAGGTCTCTTACCTCTTGATCAAGAGCTAGAGAAAACTTTAAGGCAAAAGCGCAAGGAAAAGAAGATGGATGAAGGATACGAACGTGATCTTCAAGCGGAGTTGACGGAGAAGGAAGCTCAACTCCAATGGAATGAGACCCTCTGCCAAGATGAAATGGATCGTCATCAATCTCAAGTTAACAATCTACAAGACATGATCTTCCAGATGAGGATAGAGCTAAGCGACCTTAAGAATAAGGGAAGCAAGAAATCCTCAAGGAGAGCATCAAGATCTAGAAGAAAAGGTCACTCATCCGCTGATGATAGTGATTCTTCCATGCCACCGTTAGAGGAGATTGATCCCACGATCAATGTGAATCCTTTCCATCCACGGGGAGCTGCCAATCGTCGTGTTCCACCTAGGAATACGAGGATCGAACGTGTAGATGAAGAGCCAAGAACTCTTGGCCAGCGGATGGATCCAACACAACAACCACGCCGTTTGGGCGTGAACTTTGATGCTGATGATGTGCAAGGGTTTAGCTTCAACCCTCAAGTCATTACTCTTGTTCGCCAAAACTAATTTGGCGGGACAAGCGCTGAATCTCCACACCAACACTTGCAGAACTTTGAGTGTATGATGGAGACAATGAGGCCAAAGAGCGCTACTACCAACAACTATAAGCTCAAGCCTTTCTTCTTCTCCTTGAAGGGGAAAGCGTTGTCTTGGTATCAAGCTCTTCCTAGTGGGAAACTAGACATGTAGGAAGACCTTTCCGCGGAGTTCCTCACCAAATTCTTTCCGCCATCCAAAACGGCGAAACTTAGAGGTAAGATCAATGCATTTTCCATGAGATCTAACGAAAGTTTGTTTCAATCTTGGGAAAGGTTTTAGGATTTGCTCTTGGATTGCCCTCATCATGGCATATCTAAACTTGCCTTGCTGGAGATCTACTACAAGGGGTTAGATGCTGGAACGCAATTCAACCTCCAATCCCTCTCATGTGGAACATTCATGGACATGAGAGAAGATGACGCTTGGGACTTCATTGAGAAGCAAGCAAGGGTCATAGAGAAGTATTCCCACCGGAAAGTGGAGGGAAATCGTGTGGAGCAAGGAGCAAAGCTCACACATGAAGCTCAAAGTTAGATTTTCTCCCTCAACAATGAAATCAAAGAGTTGAAGGAGGCTATCAAGATCAACTTCCCAAAGCAACAAGAGAAGGATGTTGGCTATTTGGGCAACAACAATGGCGGTGATAACACAAACCGCAACAACAACAACAACCGGAATAATAACCGGAGCAACAATTGGAATGGCAACAACAACAATAATAACGGCCGGAACAACAATTGGAACAACAATAGGGGTTCAAACAACAACAATTGGCGCTCCAATCAACAAAATTCCGGTAACTCTTATCCTTCCAATTCTAATTCACTAACTCCACCTTCCTCTTCCTCTACTCCTTTGAAAAGCCAGGGGTAATCATCTAATGGAGGAAACAATTCGGGAAAGGAGAAGCCCGATCCCATGTTGGAAACGATTTTGGGAAAGCTTCAAGGGTTGGAGAACCGCTTCATTAAGGTTGATGATCAAATTTCCAAGGTTGACAAAGCTCAAAAAGTTTTGGAAAACCAAATGTTCAACCATGCGGAGGAAGTTCCTAGGAATCAAGGGAAACTTCCAGGAAAGACGGAGGACAACCCTAAGGGAAGGGTTATGGCAATCACAACTAGGAGCGGAGTGACTACCACCGATCCGCAGCCTAAGTTCGTTGAAGTCTCCGTAGAAAAGGATAAGGAGAAAGAAAAGGAGAAGGAAGATGTCTACGTTCCTCCTTCAGCTTATAAACCTCCCCTACCATTCCCTCAATCTAGAGCGAGAGCGCGCCTAGATAAACAATTTGGTAAGTTCATAGAACTCATGAGCAAGCTGTATATTAATATACCATTTATTGATGCTATCGTAGGTATGCCGGCTTATGGCAAGTTCTTGAAGGAGCTCCTCTCTAACAAGAGGAAGCTAGAAGACTTCGGAGAGGTTAAGATGAGTTCGGATTCTTCGGATCTCATCAAAACCATGAAGGAGAAAATGCCCCCAAAGCTAAAGGATCCGGGGTCCTTTTGCATCCCCATAGGAGTGGGAGATGTCACATACGATGCGTTATGTGACTTAGGAGCAAGTGTGAGCACCATACCACTTGCATTGTGTAGGAAGATCGGTTTAGGCGACCCTAAACCGGTGAAGATGACGTTGTACATGGCGGATCGATCCATCACTCGCCCCGTCGGTATTGTAGAAGACGTCCCGGTCAAGCTAGGTAAATTCTTTGTTCCCATTGATTTTGTCGTGCTTGACATTCCTGCAGATAGTCCGGTCCCGATCATACTCGGAAGACCATTTCTTGCAACTTCCGGCTGCATAGTCGATTGCAAGAATGGTAGACTCGCTTTTGACATAGGAGAGGAGAAAGTAGAGTTCGTTCTTTCTACTCTAGTGAAGGAGCCAATCTTTGATGAGGATATTTTCGATATCTAAGATGAAGAAGGTTTGTCTAGGGAGGAGGTAAGTGCGATTCTCTTTAACGATCCTTTACAAAAGGTTATCACTATGAGTCTAACCAATGTAGGGGAAGAAGACGAGTGCAATGAGGCAATTGAAGCCTTAGAAGCACAAGAAGAGATAGGTGAAGTGGAGTTTGAGAAACTCCACGATGAGGCAGAAAACGTGAGAATCCACGGTTATACCCTGTATTCCACGGCCGTGGATTTCACAACCAAAATCGTGCCTCACTCCAGGGAGTTATACGGTCGTGGAGAAGATGTGACAACCGTATTTCCCTTCCACGCCCTAAACCACGGCCGTGGAGGCCATGAGGAACCCGTAATTTTGGGCGTGGAAACGAGTGATCGTGACACTTCTTCAACTTCTTCTGATTCTTCTCCCACACACTCATCACCCTTAGAAACTTCTAAGGAGACATCGGACGTTTCTCAAGGATCATTGGAAGCTCCGAAAGCAATGGAACTCAAACCACTTCCTACTCATCTAAGGTACGCTTTTCTAGGATCTAATTCTACCTTTCCGGTTATTGTTAGTTCCGATCTAAGCATAGATGAACATAATCAGCTCATGATTGTCCTTAGGAAACATAGGAAAGCTATAGGCTATACTATTGAGGACTTAGTAGGAATTAAACCCTCCCTATGCATGCATAAGATACTAATGGAGGAAGATTTTAGAACTTCAAGACAACCTCAAAGGCGGTTGAATCCGACCATGAAGGAGGTTGTCAAGAAGGAAATTCTCAAGCTTCTTGATGCAGGTATCATCTACCCTATCTCCGATAGTAAGTGGGTGAGTCCAATCCAAGTAGTTCCGAAGAAGGGAGGAATGACGGTCATCACCAACAAAAACAACGAACTCATTCCTACCCGAACCGTGACTGGATGGCGGATGTGCATAGACTACCGCAAGCTCAACAATGCAACGCGGAAGGATCATTTTCCATTGCCATTCATTGATCAAATGCTTGAAAGGTTAGCACAACATTCACATTTCTGCTACCTTGACGGTTATAGTGGTTTCTTTCAGATTCCGATACACCCGGATGATCAAGAGAAGACCACATTCACGTGCCCATGGGGTACGTTTGCTTATAGGAGAATGCCGTTCGGGCTTTGCAACGCCCCAGCCACCTTCCAACGGTGCATGATGGCCATCTTCTCCGAATACGTAGAGGAAATCATGGAAGTCTTCATGGACGACTTCTCCGTATACGGTTCCTCTTTTAACGATTGCCTTTCTAACCTTTCTCTTGTTTTGCAAAGGTGTGAAGATACTAACCTAGTTCTTAATTGGTAGAAGTGTCAATTTATGGTTAAGGAAGGAATTGTATTAGGCCACTTAGTCTCTAGTAGAGGGATAGAAGTAGACAAGGCTAAAATAGAGACAATAGAGAAACTTCCTCCCCCAATTTCGGTGAAAGGGATAAGAAGTTTCCTAGGACATGCTGGATTTTATAGACGTTTCATTAAGGACTTTTCTAAGATATCAAAACCTCTCACTAATCTATTGATGAAGGACGCGGTTTTTGAGTTTTCGCAGGAATGCTTAGATGCGTTTAACACCATTCGGCAAGCTCTAATTTCAGCACCTATTATCCAACCCCCGGATTGGACTCTTCCCTTTGAGATTATGTGTGATGCTAGTGACGTAGCTATTGGAGCTATTCTCGGACAACGAAAGGAAGGGGCAACCCATGCCATATACTATGCTAGCAAGACGCTAGATGAAGCGCAACTCAACTACGCCACTACCGAAAAAGAGTTTTTAGTCATTGTGTATGCTATTGACAAGTTTCGCTCTTATCTTGTAGGTGCAAAGGTGATTATCTACACGGATCATGCTGCGATCCGGTACCTCCTTGCGAAGAAAGATGCGAAGCCAAGGCTAATTAGATGGATTCTTCTCCTACAAGAATTCGATCTTGAGATCCGCGACAAGAAAGGTTCAGAAAATTCTGTTACGGATCATTTGAGTCGCCTAACACATCTAGAGGACGACCATTTACCCATCGACGACTCCTTCCCGGACGAACACCTACACCTTATTGAGGAGTGCATCGATGTGATCTCCAAAGGTAACTAACCATGGTTTGCTGATTTTGTTAACTATTTGGTTTGTCAGGAGATACCGCCCGGACTATCCTACGCACAAAGGAAGAAGTTCTTTAAGGACGTCCGGGAGTACTATTGGAACGAGCCTCTCCTCTTCAAGAGAGGTCCGGATGGCATCATTCGGCGATGTGTGCCAGAAGATGAGATGCAAAGTGTCATCCGCCATTGTCATTCACTACCTTGTGGAGGACACGCTAGTTCGAACAAGACTAGCGCAAAGGTATTGCAATCTGGATTCTTTTGGCCTACTTTGTTTAGAGATGTGCAATCCTTTGTTTCTTGCTGCGATGCTTGTCAAAGAACAGGCAATATCTCTAGGAGGAATGAGATGCCCCTTAACAACATCCAAGAGGTGGAGATTTTCGACGTTTGAGGAATCGATTTCATGGGACCATTCCCATCCTCTTGTGGAAACCAATACATACTATTGGCGGTGGATTATGTTTCTAGATGGGTGGAAGCAATTGCCTCTCCCACCAATGATGCCATGGTGGTGGTTAAGTTCTTCAACAAGACCATTTTCCCGCGATTTGGGACACTAAGGACGATAATTAGTGATGGAGGTTCTCACTTCATTGCCCGGCGCTTTGAAGCTCTTCTAGCTAAGTATGGGGTTACTCACAAGATCGCTATCCCTTACCATCCACAAACGAGTGGACAAGTTGAGATCTCAAATAGGGAGATCAAAGGAATTCTAGAGAAGACGGTTTCAAGGACTAGGAAGGATTGGTCCTTGAAGCTTGACGATGCATTATGGGCATACCGGACTGCATACAAGACTCCCATAGGAACCACACCATACAACCTTGTGTATGAGAAGTCTTGTCACTTGCCGGTAGAGTTGGAGCACAAAGCGTTTTGGGCTATCAAGTGGTTGAACTTCAGCATGAAAGAAGCAGGAGAGAAGCGTCTCCTAGACATCAACGAGCTGGATGAACTCCGCTTGAATGCTTATGAAAACGCTAAAATCTATAAGGAGAGAGCAAAGCGTTGGCATGATAAGCATATCATTCCAAAGGACTTCAAAGAAGGAGATCAAGTTCTCCTCTTCAATTCAAGGCTCGCCTCTTTCCAAGTAAGCTTAAATCTCGTTGGACCGGACCTTTTCTAATTAAGCGTATTTTCCCCCATGGTGCAGTTGAAGTATGGGGTGAAGCGAGCGGAACTTTTAAGGTGAACGACCGACGACTCAAGAAGTATACGCCGGAACTCCAAGCTGAGGAGTTCGCGCCTACCGCACTCGAATAGGTGCGAGATTGGTCTAGCTACGGACCTTAAACAAAGCGCTTCTTGGGAGGCAACCCAAGGTATTGCATTTTTGTTTTTGTTTTCGATTCATAGATTAGCTTAGTATAAACATTTTTTGCTTTGTTTTTGCCTTCGATTTCTTCCGGTATGTTCGTATTTTTGGATGTAGGAACGATGGAAAAGGGAAAGGAGAGGATAATGTTGAAGAAAAGTGACGAAAATTGGACTTTGGGGCTTTACAGAGGGTTCCACGGCCTAAACCACGGTCGTGACAGCTACAGTACCCGTAATTTCCAAAAGCCTTTGAAAAATCACCAAAACCACGGTTCCGTACACTTCCACGGCCGTGGAACACCCCGACAGACCGTGATTTTCAAAAATTTTGCCTGTGACTATATAAGCCACATTCTTCACAAAAATCATTCCAAAAACCCCTCTTCCACGCCCTAATTGCCGAAATCCACGACCCTCTCTCAATCACTCGTTTCCTAATCGTTTTTAACGATTCTTCCTCCTAAACTGAAGCAAATTCAACCACAAACAAGATCCAAGCGACGAATCAAACGGAAACTCACCAACGAACGCGCAATTTGGATTTTTCAATCCGAAAAATAGGTTTTTTCTCTCTTCTTGATTCTTGCCGATTTGGTTCGATTTTGTTAGAGATTTTTAGGAAGAACTGATTGAGATTGGAAGAAATTAGATTAGGACTGCCTGTTGTGGAGATTGATTGCTGATTTGCTGAGATCTGTGATTTTCTGAGACGAATCACGGTCTCTGGGAGAATTACGGCCGTGGTTCCTATAGAACAGACCGTAATTTTGAGCAGAATGGATTTTGTGAGAAGAGTTTCGGGGAGGATAAAAGAGAAGAAGAATGATCAGAATAAGAAGAGGAAGGGTAATCCCTCCTCCTCCTCATCCTCTAGGGCACCACCACCCTCTTCCTCTTCACCTCCATCCTCACCTTCACCTCCATCCTCACCTCCTCACCCTAGAATCCCGACCATACACGACGATCATCTCGATGCACTCGAGAGGATCAAGGAGAGGCCAGTGATTGGCCCTAGATACTTGTTGTTGGAGGATCTAGCTCCTCTCAACATTGTTGATGATCTTACTTGGCTCTTGGATAGAGCCGGACTTATTGTCTTCTCGGCTATCCGAGAAGACGCTTATGAGGAGATTACACGGGAGGTTGTGACATCTTTTGAGCACAGCCATGTAGACAGGACCGTCTCTTTCCGTCTCATGGAAAGAGACTACCATTTGAGCATCCGTGAGTTTGGGACCATTTTCGGGTTTCAGAAGACCTTTAACGGTCGCTTTCCTAGTGGCGTTTATGCCAAGGATTTTTGGGAGGAGGTGGCGATGATTTACGCTAGCGAGGACCGCTGGCAGCCCGCTGACACCAAGGCTAGGTTGATGTACCACCTAGCCTTGAATATTGCTCATTGTATTCTTTCGGAGTGTCTCTTCCCTAGGACGGAGACGCCCCAAAAGATCAAGACGGATGAGCTCTTTTTACTCTACTCCATGTTGTATGGACGCCGTGCTGATTGTGCTACTCTCTTAGCTGCTACTATGAGCAAGCTCAAGAATAAGAAGAAGGGCAACATAGGATATGGTGGGATAGTTACCCACATTGCTAGGAGCTTTGGTGTCGATTTTTCTGCTTGTACCCGCATACCGGCCGTTCCCTTAGGTCTCCATGCATTCATGGTTAGGGGTCTCATTTTCCCCACACATAGAGGTCCGCCTTATGCGGGCATGCCATGGGAGAGCAGGACGGGTAGGGGTATAGAGTGGCTACCGGAGTACTCCATTATGGCGGGACGCCATAATTGGAAGGAGACGTTCGCTGCCATGCATGCGAACAGGATAGCAGCTCCCCCATATGTCCCACCACCAGTTGTTGAGGAGGAGATGGGAGATCAGTTTGAGGGCGGAGGAGGAGCTGAGGAGGAGTTTGGCACGTTTCCGGATCAGCCGGAGGCGGCCCCCGATGCACCTAGACGTTCTCCACGTCCAGCTAGAGCTTCAGGCTCGTCTTCTCGCCGCGCTAGCGTGAGTGAGAGGCCTACGTGGATGACCACACCTCCTACATGGTATGGCGTTCCCCCTCCTTGGTCTACAGAGCAGACAGCAGCACCAGCACCACCACCAGCACCATCCGACGCTCCAGCATGGTATAGTCAGGCCCCGGGATAGTACGAGCAGATGCCGGATTGGGCTACCGGACTTTCAGAGAGAGTAGGAGCATTGGAGATCCGAGCCGATACTAGAGACGGACGCCTAGACGACCTCGACCACATGATGAGGGATGTCTACCGCCAGTAGTTTGGGCGGTTCTATGATCCTAGCTTCTCTCCATTCCCGCCTCCACCAGCGCCGCAGTGATGAGGATTTGATGATTGACCGTTCGCTTTAGACATTCCGCCACCACTTTGTGAGTTTCTTTTTCTTTTCTTCTTTTCTTTCTTTCTTTTGAATATTAGGGATAATGTTCGTCCTAAGTATGGGGTGGGATGTACTAAAAGTTTGTAATAACTCTTACTCACTATGCTTGCTTCTATTCGAGACTATTTGCATGTTCAGTATATTGTTGCACGTTTCATTATCGCATTGCATGAAAAAGAACTTGAAAAACCCATAAAAATTGACAAATTTTGAAAATTTTGTGCTTCTAATGAATTGAGATGATTTCTATGATAATACTACTTGTGAATTGAGTTTGATGACAATTGCATGCTTAAAAGAATAGTGAATTGAAAAGAATTTGAATGAATGAATTTTACCTCTTCCGCAAGTTTCATAATGTGATGAATGTTACCTAAATCATGTTGAGAAAATTGAAGTTGAAATCACACTATAAGTTCTTATACTTCTTGTTGAGATGATTAAGGCAATTCGATTTTTCTTTCTTCTTTCTTTGATCATTCTAACTCCTCATTGAAATATTGACCTCCTTTACCTATCCGGGAATTTGGAGAAGTGAATGAAAAAGGCATGTTTGATGTGGGAGGGCCATGAGAGCAATTATTTGCAATCAAAAGAATAGAAAGGAATTCTAGGTTTGGGGAAGTCAATCATGATGATGAGTAACTCGGCACCATTCACATAGCCGGGTGTTTGTGTCTTGCCAAAGTCGGATTGAGCGATATTCCTAGCGGATTATGGTATGTGCGCTAAGGGTTTGAGGCATCTCATAAAAATTGAGAAACGCCAATCTCCTAGGCTTCGGTTTTTGTGCACCTCTATCCATAACTCCAAAAGTAAAGTTGAAAAATGAAAGGGAGAAGAGCGAAGCTCAAAGTTGAAGTGTTGCGGAAACCGCAAAAGAAGAAGAAGGGTAGTTGTCCACTTTCCCGGATTCATGCACCACATTCCTTAAAAGTTTCCTTCCCTTTCCACATTCTAGACTTTTCTTTGAAAGTCCTTAAGATCAAAAGAATGTTATATGACTTGGTGATCTAAATTGAAGTTTCTTATGATTGATTTTGATAATGTTTGAAGGTTATGATGCTTGTTTAGAAGTTTGATTAATTCATGAGTTTTCTTTACTCTTTACTCTTTGATTAAGTGTATGAAAGTCTTATAAACGATTGAAGCAAGGTTTGAGAATGATCTATTCTTTAGAAGGCACATTCCTCCAAAAGAAGTATTGCTTTGAGAAGGTACACATATTTCATCCTAACTTTTGTTTAAAGCTTTTTGAAAGACCTTGCTTAGGGACAAGCAAGTGTTAAGTATGGGGTTATTTGTTAGCATGAAATATTGTGATATTTTAGGCACGTTTTCTAAGTGTATTTGATTCATATTGATAGTCTTTGATTTAGCATTGTTGCATTTGTGAGCTAGTTTGCCTATATTTTCAATATGGATGTCTACACTAGCTTTATGTTGATTATAGGTGATTGGGAGTCATTTCCGAACGAAATCGAGCAAAGAAGAGTTGATTGAGTATGTCCATGGATTAAGGGCATTATTAGGAGCAAAATGGAGTTCAACTTGAGGAATGCACGAGGCTAGGGAAGAATCACGTTCTTGCCCTAAACCACGCTCTAAAATACGGCCGTACTACAAACCACGTTTAGTTCCACGGCCGTGGAACCCTGCAAAGAGAGGCGTGATGCATTCCAGTAACTATTACGGTCGTGGAATCCATGGTTCAAACCGTGACACTTTCCACGCTCTAAATTACGGTCGTGGAACCTTCCACGACCGTGATCTTGGCGATCTTTTTCGCCACATTCTGAAGCCACGATCTTTTGAAGATTGGCCCGGGCCGATATCTAATCTTGCCCTATAAAAAGACGGACGAAGCAAGATTCCGTCATCCTCGCTTATCCCTGCTTAGACGCACTTTTGCGACCTCGCTTTAGACTTTGGCTTACGCCTTTGTTTAGCGGCACAACCCTCGTTTGGAAGCATTTACATCTCATTGGAGATCGAAGTTTGTGTTGGGATTTTGCCCTAATCTCGCACTTTTGGTGGAGATTGCTGTTGAGATTTCCGGATTGACGGAAGATCGAAGCTTTTGGAAGATTGTTGCAAGAAGATTTCTCTTCTTGTTTAGGTTTGAATTAGAAGACGGATTGACACCCTGTTCTTCCTTCTTTCCTAAGATTGTGTTTGTTTGGCTTATTCTGAATCTATTGACAACATTCATTCTTGATTGTGACTTTGAGATTGGTTTGAAGTTTATTGAAAGTTTTCGGAAGTTTTCATCTTCTTATCTTTTAATTCTTGAATTTGATATCAACATGACTGTTATTGGCTAAAAACCCTTAACGATTCTAAGGTGAAGGGTTGATAGTTGTGGCTTAGATGATGATAGATCGATCGTAAACAAATTAGACCCTGAGAGTTAGAGAGAATCGTCGACGAACCCTAAATCACGGTTTGTTCTTGAGTTCCACGGCCGTGGAGTCTCAAGATCTACCCGTAATTTCCCTTAAGTTTACGAACCTGCTTTTACTTTAATCCAAAGTTAAAGATTTGCTTTAACTTAGTTTAGGCTTGTCTTTTCTAGGTGGTAGTGAAGCCTCAACAACCTCTACCTCGATTGTGAGTGTAATAACCGTAATCGGTTAAGTTAGTCTTGATCCTTGGATTACAAGTTTGGGTATTTGACATTAATTCTTGCCTTTAGAACCTTTCTATATTGAAGCCTCAACAACCTGTATAGAGAGTGTCTTATAGATGAGTCATATAAGGTTTTTGGAACTTCACCGTACGATTACCTTACATTAGTATACCTTTGCATATCTCAACTCTGTCTTTATATCATTAGTATATCTTGAATCGATTGCCACAGCTGGATACTTGGATCTTTAGGATTGTTGTTTTCCCAATATTTGCAAAAACTCTCATATTTATTCGCTTGATAATCTGCAATTGAATTTGTTCCCACCCAAATCCCTGTGTTCGATACTCTAGAATTCTTGCTTAACTACGTCGATCCGTACACTGCGGGTTCGCTTGCTTGATTCTAGTTTTATAAATTTAAAGCTTATTTGCACGCACGTTTAGGGGCGAACAACCGGTGAGGTGCTTTTTGGTTTCTTTGCTGATGATGATGAAGCAACACGGTTGGAAGTTCTTTTGGGATCCATGGATGAGCGTTTGTGAGGAGAGAGTTTGAAAACGTGACAGAGAGAAGTGGGTCTGAAAAAATTTTGAGCACAAGAAAAGAGGTGATAAGAAAGGAATGGATGTTTGCTTTCTAAAGGAGATGTCAAATCAATTTAAGGCAAAGAAAAATCTTGAAAAGATCAAAACTTTGATGACCGATTTTGATTTGGAAATGTTTCCTCATAAATCTCAACCAATTTTCAAAACAAAGATTTGAATTTGAAATTGAAATCTTGGTGAAAATTTTTGAAATCATTTTAAAAATTCTTCTTTAAAATGATTTAATGATCAAACATCTAAAAAGATGAGAATCATAAATCCGATTCAGATTTATCACTTTTGTTTTTAGAATCTGTGTCAAGACCTTGAATTTCATTTTAAGGCCTTGAAATGGAAAAATAGACTGGATTATAAGGAGAAAATAAAACGATTTACTCACCCTAAGATAATGCTTCCTTGTTTAACATACCAAGCTCCAATCTAATAAAATTGAACCGATCTTTGGTAAGAGAATTAGTGAATATATCTGCAAGCTGCAAGTTAGTCGAAATGAAAAATATCGATACGCCATCTTTTTCAACATGATCACGTATGAAGTGATGTCTTACGTCGATATGCTTTGTTCTTGAATGCTGCACATGATTTTTGGTTATCGAAATAACACTAGTATTATCACATTTAATAGGTATACCTTTGAGATCAAAACCAAGATCACGAAGTTGTTGAGCTATCCATAGAATTTGTGAACAACAGGCTCCAACAACTATGTATTTGGCCTCAACTATGGATAGGGCGACAAAATTTTGCTTCTTGGAGTGCCAACTTATTAGGGATGACCCTAAGAATTGGAAACATCCAGAAGTGATCTTTCTATCGACCTTATAGCATGCAAAGTCTACATCTGAATAGCCAATGAGGTAAAACGAGTTTTGTCGTGGATACCATAACCCTAGATCCTTAGTGTCATTAAGATATCGAAAAATCTTTTTCACAGCTATCAAGTGTGACTCTTTGGGATCAACTTGAAATCTAGCACACATACACACACTAAACATAATGTCAAGTCGACTAACGGTTATATATAACAAAGAACCAATCATACCTCGATACTCGTTTTGTACGACACTCTTACCATTCTTGTCTTGATCTAATGAAAGAGTAGAACTCATTGAAGTCTTTGCTACCTTGGATTGATCCATCTTATATTTCTTGAGGAAATCCTTGGTATATTTGCTTTGATTTAGAAAGATTCCTTTCTTAGCTTGAGTAACTTGTAGATCAAGACAGAAATTTAACTCTCTCATTAAGCTCATTTTGAACTCTCTACACATAATATCTGAAAATTTCTTGCATAGAGAATCATTAGTAGCACCAAATAATATATCTTCAACATAGATTTGCACTACTTATAAATCGTTGCCTCTAGTTTTGACCAACAAAGTTTTGTCAATTAAACCTCTTTTAAAGCCATTTTCTAAAAGATACTTGGACAATCTTTCATACCAAGCTCGAGGAGCTTGTTTAAGACCATAAAGAGCTTTGTCCAATCTAAAAACATGTTCCGAAAATTCATCATTTTTAAAACTAGGAGGTTGAGCAACGTAGACTTCTTCTTCTAATAAGCCATTAAGAAAAGCACTCTTAACATCCATTTTAAAAAGCTTTATGTTCATGAAGGATGCAAATGCAAGTAGCATACGTATGGATTCTAACCTGAAAACCGGAGCAAAATTCTCCTCATAATCAATACCTTCTTCTTAGTTATAGTCTTGAGCTACAAGTCGTGCTTTGTTTTGAATGACTTTACCATGTTCATCCAACTTGTTTCGAAACACCCATTTTGTTCCTATGACGGATTGGTGCTTATGTCTAGACGTGAGGGTCCAAACTTTGTTTCTCTCAAACGCATTTAGCTCATTTTGCATGGCAATAATCCAATCTGGTTCTTGAAGTGCTTGAATGTAGTTTTTAGGCTCTACAAGAGACGTACACGCAGAAAAAGCACACAAGTTGTTTACCCTAGATCGAGTTTGCACACCTGCTTTTGGATCGTAGATCACGTTCTCTTGTGGATGAGATGAAGAATGTTTGAACTTGCTTCTCTTGGTGTGTGGAACGTATGATGATTCTGAAGGCTCAGTTGTTGGAATTGATTCAGGTACCGTTGGAGTTGCATCTTTGTTTCTGATGTCAAGGCCTTGAAGTTGGGTTTCAAGACCTTGAGATTGATCATCAACATTGCTGATGTTGGTCATTTTAAGATCTTGAAGGTGCGTTTCAAGGTCTTGAGACTGTTCTCCAGTATCCTGAATTTGTTCTTGCATATTCTTAACTTGAGCCTTAGGATCTTCTTCTCCATCAGAATTTTGATCTTCATGTCGATTCAGATTAAGATCTGTAAAGCCATCACTCAAAGTACCATCATTGCTGTCGTCAAAAACAACATGAATACTTTCCTCGACAGTTTTGGTGCGTTTATTGTAAACCCGATAAGCTTTACTATATGAAGCATATCCTATAAAGGTAACTTCATCACTACGTGCATCAAATTTTCCAAGGTTATTTTTGCCATTGTTATGGACAAAATACGTACATCCAAAGGGTTTAAAATACGAAATATTATGTTTTTGCCCTTTAAAGAGTTCGTAAGGAGTCTTTTTCGAGATAGGACATATCAAACATCTATTTAAGATGTAGTTAGCCGTGTTAACAACCTCGGCCCAAAACTTTCTGTCAAACTATTTTCTAAAAGTATAGTCCTAGACATATCCTCCAAGGTGCGGTTCTTACGTTCCACAACCCTATTTTGTTGAGGTATTTTAGGAGCTGAAAATTGTTTTGAAATACCATATTTTGCACAAAACAAATCAAACGTGATTTGGTCAAATTCTCTACCATGACCGCTTCGAATGAAAACGATATGTAGGTTTTTCAAAGTTTAGAACTCCTTACAAAGTTTTGAAAACTCATATAAAGCTTCCGATTTTTCTCATAAGAATGAGATCCATGTAAAACGAGAATAATCATCCACAATAACAAGGATGTATTGTTTTCCCTTGGGAGATTTGACACACATAGGACCACATAAATCCATATGTAAAAGTTCGATAGGTCGAGAAGAATTTACAACCTTCTTTGGTTTGAATAAACCTCTTGTTTGTTTACCTTGTGTACAAGCCTTACATAGTTCATCAACCTTGAAGTTTTGATTTGGTAATCCACGTACCAAATCCTTTGAAATAACTTTCTTCATCGTATGCATGTTTACGTGACCAAGTCGTCTATGCCAAAACCTTGGATTGTCCGTCAAGGCCTTGAGACATGTTAATATTGTTCCTGAAACTTGGTTAGTGCTCATCAAATATAGATTGTTGCATCTAGGAGCTAAAAGTACGACATCACCAGATAATTTATTTTGAACATCACATTTTTCTGAATCAAAGATCACTTTGTTACCTTTATCACAAATTTGAGAGATGTTAAGCAGATTATTTTTTTAGACCGTCAACAAGATAAACATCGTTAATGAAGTTAGATGAATTATAACCAGTTTTACCAATACCAATGATTTTACACTTCCCTTTATCACCAAGAGTAATGGTTCTAGATGATTGTTTCTTTAAATATGAAAATTGTGAACTTTTTCCACTCATGTCTTGAGCAACCACTATCTAATATCCATTTATGCTCCTTAATCTTGGTCATATACTGCAAAAAAAAAGCTCAACCTTTTCGGCTAGACCAAATGACAAATTTTGGTCAATACTCAGGTTGAACCATGTTTGGTGGTCTAGTCCCTTTAGGAATCCAAATTTGCTTAACCTGTTCTCTTAGACATAGAAGATACGTGTTTCGTATGATGTAGGGAACATTTCTCCTATAAGGACAAGTTGATTTTACATGTCCCTTTTTACAACAACAGAAACATGTGGTGTACGTGAACTTCCTTTAGCTTTAACAAAAGTGGTCACCATTTTTCTTGGAAAATTTTTGTTATAACCAATACCACTCTTGTTAAGAGAGGATTGTTGTTCACCCATCATCCTTTCAAGAATAACTTTAGAACGAGTGAATTGAATGAGTGCAGCCTTCTAGTCTCTACACGTCATAGTTAGATCAATCTTCTCTTTCTCTAGATTAGTATAATCTTGATGTAGAGAAGAGATATTTTCCTTAAGAATCGTATTTTCCGATTGCAAGGTCTTGACATTGGCATTAAGGTCTAACTTTGAAGTGTTGAGATTTTCAACTTCCAGAGACAACTCACTCACTCTTTTCTCTTGTTTGATTAGCCTTTCTCTTAAGAGACTTATTCCAACTCTATGTTCTTTATCACTAATGATAATATCTTATAGGAATTCAACAAGTTCTTTGCTAGGTTGTGACATTAGGGTTCTTACCACTCCTTCGAGGTAGTGATTGAGATCTTCTTCTTCATCAGCCATTAAGCATAAGTTTGCTTGATCATTTTCATCATCCGAATCATTTGAAAAATTTGAGTCACTCCATGATGCTACCATAACCTTCTTCTTTCAATCATTATTTCTATAATTGTTCCTCTTCTTTTGTTGACAATCCTTTACAAGATGATTTGCTTCATCATATTCAAAACAAGTTAGTAATTTAGTTTTCTTATGAGGGTTAGAAAACTTACCTTTAGGTTTTGATGATCGTGGATAGACTTTGTTTGCAAATGCTTCTTCATTTGTAGCATTCTTGCAAGACCCCTTGAAATCAAGGCAAACGGATCTTCCTCCTCCTCATCACTCTCTTCTTCATCTGATGGAATGTTATCCTTCTTGGATTTTAAGGCAAGGTTCTTTGCGTTTGAAGATGGCTCTCCATCTTCTTCATCAAGAACCATTTCGTGAGTGATTAGCTTTCCAAGAAGGTCATTGAGAGGCAATGTTAAGAGATTTTGAGCTTCCTCGATGGCAGACACTTTTGGTCCCCACTTAGTTGTAGGCAAACTCCTTAGAATTTTCCTTACTTTTTCTTCGTTTGTGAAGAACTTTCTATGTGAGTCAAGGTTATTTACAATTTTAGTGAATCTTGTGAACATCTCCTTGACCGTCTCATTTGATGTCATCTTGAATAACTCGTATTGCTTGAGGAAGATGCTAATCTTTGTCTCCTTGACTTGTTCCTTTATATGTGACTATTAGCTTATCCCATATTTCCTTTGCACTTTTGCATGATAAGACACGGTTGAATTCATTTGCGTCCAGTCCAAAATAAAGCAAGTTCATAGCCTTGTAGTTTTTAGCCACGCTATCCAAGTCCGTTTGATTGTAGTCAACTTCTTTCTTTTGAACTTGGACTCTCTCAACTGTGGTGGTTGGTATTTTTGGTCCAGTCTGAATAATGCTACATAATTCCATGTCTTATGTTAGCATGAAATATTGTGATATTTTAGGCACGTTTTCTAGATGTTTTTCATCCATTATAGTGTTCATTGATAAGGCATTGAAGCAATTGTCAGCTAGTTTATCTACATTATCGATATAGAGATCTACATAGGTTTTGTGTTGATTATAGGTGAATAAGAGCTAAAACCGAACCATATAAGAGAGGATGGAGATGAGTTGAGCACATCCAAGGATTGAGGACATATCAAAGAAGCCAAGGGAGATGCTAGGAGGAGGAATGGCATGACACAAAGGAAACTACGAGCAATTTACGCTTCCACGCTCTAAAATACGGCCATAGAGAAGTCCACGCCCAAAACCACGGCTGTGGATCTTGGCAACATGAACGTGGAGCATTCCAGAGAGTTACACGGTATAAAGTACGGTCGTGGAAGTTGTGAAGAACCGTAATCCACTTCCACGCTCTAAACCACGGCCGTGGAACTCCATGAAACCGTGATTTAGGCAATCTTTTGACGAATAAAATATGGACACATTGTTTACGCATATGGGCCGGACAGTTATTCTATCCTTCCTTATAAAAGGACTGAAGGAGGGAGAATTCGGCACCTTCGCTTACGCTCACTTACACGTTCCTAGGGTTTCATTGGACGTGCGGAGAATTGCATTTTTGCAACGGACATTTACGAAGGCTTGAAGATTTGGAAGTTGTGTGTGGCGGAAGTTGCGCCTTTTATTCCTAGGTTTGATTAGAAGATGGATTGACATCCCGCTCTTCGTTCTTATCAAGGATTGTTATTGGTTTGTGTTATTCCAAATCTGATATACATTATTACCCTTGTTTGTGGATTTGAGATTGATTTGAAGTTTATTGAAGGTTTTCGAAGGTTTTCATCTTTCATTCTTCTTAAACTTGAATTTGATATCATAATGACTGTTGTTGGCTAAAACCCTTTAGCAATTCTAAGGTGAAGGGTTGATAGTTGTGGCTTAGTTGATAATAGATCGATCGTAAACAGATTGGATCCTGAGAGTTAGAGAGATTCGCCGATGAACCAAAATCACGGCATGTTCTTGAGGTTCCACAGCCGTGGAACTCAAGATCTACCCGTAATTTACACTAGTTTATGAACTTTGCTTTTACTTTAATCCAAAGTTAAAGATTTGCTTTAACTTAGTCTTGGCTTGCCTTTTCAAAGTAGTAGTGAAGCCTCAACAACCTCTACTTCGATTTCGAGTGTCATAACCTTAATCGGTTTAGTTAGTCTTGATCCTTGGGTTACAAGTTTGGGTATTTGATATTAATTCTTGTCTTTAGATCCTTTCTATACTGAAGCCTCAACAACCTTTATAGAGAGTGTCCTTGGATAAGTCATATAAAGCCTTGGAACTTCACCGTACATTGCTTTACCTTAGCATACCTTTGCAACTCTTAACTCTGTCCTTAGTTCTTTAGTATATCTTGAATCGATTGCCACAATTAGATACTTGGATCTTTAGGGTTGCTGTTTTCCCAATACATTTGCAAAGCTTTACCCTTTTACTTGCTTGACAACTTTACAGTTGAATTTGTTCCCCCCAAATCCCTGTGTTCGATACTCTGGAATTCTTGCTTAACTACGTCGATCCGTACACTGCGGGTTCGCTTGCTTGATTTCTAGTTTTATAAATTTAAGACTTATTTGCACGCACGCTAAGTGGCGAACAAGTTTTTGGCGCCGTTGCCGGGGATTTGGTCTAGCCCGAATTCGGTTACCGGTTGTCAAGCTTGGGAGCTTAGCTCTTGTTATTTGATATCTTTTGTGAGTGATATTTGCAGGTTATTTTAGGTTTATGCGCAGGTCTAGGAACAACAAGGACCTCTTACCTCTTGATCAAGAACTTGAGAAGACTTTGAGGAAGAAGCTCAAAGAAAGAAAGATGGCTGAAGAAAAGGAGCGGGATTATCAAACAGAGTTAGCGGAATCCGAAGCTCAACTTAGATGGAGCGAGAAGACTCGCAAGGAAGAATCGGACCGTCATCAATCAAAAACTGATGAACTATCGGATATGATGTTTCAAATGAGGCTGGAACTAAGCGACCTCAAGAAGAAGGAGAGGAGGAAACTGACAAGATCGGTTAGAGCTAACTCATCCGATGAGGATAGCGACTCCTCCATGCCATCCCTTGAAGACCTTAACCCGACGGTCAACATGAATCAATTTAATCCAAGACAAAGACCGGCTGCTAACTATCGTGTTCCAGTTGGGGATGCGAGAGCTGCTCGTGTAAATGGAGAGCCAAGAACTCTTGTCCAAAGGATGGATCCAATTCAGCAACCACGCCGTTTAGGTGTGAACTTTGATGCTGATGATATGTAAGGGTTTAGCTTCAACCCACAAGTTATTACCATCGTTCGCCAAAATCAGTTTGGAGGAACGGGTGTTGAATCTCCACATCAACATTTACAAAATTTCGAGATCATGATGGAGACAATGAAGCCAAAGAATGCAACCACTAATACTACAAGATCAAGCCATTCTTCTTCTCTTTGAAAGGGAAAGCTTTATCTTGGTATCAAGCTCTTCCAAATGGAAGACTTAACACATGGGAGGATCTTTCTTCGGAATTCCTCACCAAATTCTTTCCGCCATCCAAGACGGCGGAGTTGAGAGGTAAGATTAATGCATTTTCTATGAGATCTAACGAAAGTTTGTTTCAATCTTGGGAAAGATTTCAGGACTTACTATTGGATTGCCCAGACCATGGCATTTCCAAACTGGGTTTATTGGAGATATACTATAAGGGGCTGGATGTGGAAACACAATTCAAGCTCCAATCCCTTTCATGTGGTACATTCATGGACATGAGGGAAGATGACGCTTGGGACTTCATTGAGAAGCAAGCCCGAGTCATTGAGAAGTATTCTCACCGGAAAGTAGAAGCAAATCTTGTGGAGCAAGGAGCAAAGCTATCACAAGCTGCTCAAACTCAAATCTTTTCTCTCAATACCGAGATTAAAGAGTTGAAGGAAGCCATTAAAACCAACTTTCCAAAGCAAAAGGGGCAAGATGTGGGTTATTTGGGAAACAACAATAACCACAATGGGAATGAGAATACAAACCGCAACAACCGGAACAACAACCGGAACAATTGGAATAACAACAACAACAACCGGAATAACAGTTGGAACAACAATAGGGGTTCAAACAATAACAATTGGCGGTCTAACCAACAACACAATTCCGGTAATTCTTATCCCAATTCAGGAAATTCACTAACTCCACCTTCTTCTTCTTCCATTCCTTTGAAAAGTCAGGAACAAGCATCTAATAGCGGAAGCACTTCGGGGAAAGAGAAGCCCGATCCCATGTTGGAAACAATCTTGGGAAAGCTTCAAGGATTGGAGAGTCACATCATTAAGGTCGATGATCACATTACTAAGGTTGATAAAGCCCAAAAGGTTTTAGAAAACCAAATGTTTAGCCATGCTGAGGAAGTTCCTAGGAATCAAGGAAAACTTCCAGGAAAGACGGAGGATAACCCAAAAGGAAGGGTGATGGCTATCACAACTAGGAGCGGAGCAACAACCACCGACCCGCAGCCTAAGTTTGTAGAAGTTCCCGTCGAGAAGGAGAAAGAGAAGGGGAAGGAGAAGGAAGACATCTACGTTCCTCCTCCAGCTTTCAAACCTCCCCTACCATTCCCGCAATCTAGAGTAAGAGCGCGTCTAGACAAGCAATTCGGTAAGTTTATTGAACTCATGAGCAAACTGCATATTAATATACCCTTCATTGATGCAATTGTAGGTATGCCTGCTTATGGGAAGTTCTTAAAGGAGATCCTCTCAAACAAAAGGAAATTAGAGGATTTTGGAGAGGTCAAGATGAGTTCGGATTCATCGGATCTCATCAAGACAATGAAGGAAAAGATGCCCCCAAAGCTGAAGGACCCGGGGTCATTTTGTATTCCCATAGGAGTGGGAGATGTCACATATGATGCATTATGTGATTTAGGAGCAATCGTGAGTATCATTCCGCTTGCCTTATGCAGGAAGATCGGTTTAGGCGAACCTAAACCGGTGAAGATGACGTTATACATGGCGGATCGATCCATAACTCGTCCCGTCGGCATAGTTGAAGACGTCCCGGTCAAGCTTGGTAAGTTCTATGTTCCTATAGATTTTGTTGTGCTTGACATTCATGCAGATAGTCCGGTCCCGATCATACTCAGAAGACCGCTTCTTGAAACATCCGGTTGTATAGTTGATTGCAAGAATGCTAGACTCGCCTTCGACATAGGAGAAGAAAAGGTAGAGTTCGTTCTCTCCACTTTGGTGAAGAAACCAGTTTTCGATGAAGATATATTCAACATCCATGACGAAGAGCTATCTAGAGAGGAGGTAAGTTCGATTCTCTTCAAAGACCCCTTGCAAAAGGTTATCTCTATGAGCATTATGGATATAGGGGAAGAAGAGAAATGCAATGAAGAAATTGAAGCTTTAGAGAAGCAAAAAGAAGTGTATGAAGAAGAATTTGAGAAACTCTACGATGGGTCAGAAAACGTAAGAAATCACGGCCAGTCATGCTATTCCACGGCCGTGGAATCTACCAACATTACCGTAATTAGCTATTCAGAGGACTCCAGTAAGTTATACGGCCAAAACCACGGCCGTGGAACAAACAGAGGCACCGTAATTGATTTCCACGCCCAAAACCACGGCCGTGGAGGAAACAGGGGAGCCGTAATTTTGGGTGAATCTGAAGGAGATTGTATTTTCTCCGCCACTTCTTTTGATTCTTCTACAACATCTTCTACATCCTTAGACACTTCTAAGGAAGCATTGGATACTCCTCAAGAGACATTAGAGACTCCTATATTGATGGACTTGAAGCCACTTCCTACACATCTAAGGTACGCATTTCTAGGACCTAATTCTACCTTTCTGGTAATTGTTAGTTCCGATTTGAGTATAGATGAACATAATAAGCTTATGGTTGTTCTTAAAAACATAGGAAAGCCTTAGGGTACACTATAGAGGATCTAGTAGGAATCAAACCTTCACTATGCATGCATAAGATCCTAATGGAAGAAGACTTTAGAACTTCGCGACAACCTCAAAGGCGGTTAAATCCGACCATGAAGGAGGTTGTCAAGAAACAAATTCTTAAACTACTTGATGCAGGTATCATCTATCCTATCTCCGATAGCAAATGGATGAGTCCCGTACAGGTAGTTCCAAAGAAAGGAGGGATGACGGTCATTACCAACAAGAACAATGAACTCATTCCTACGCGAACCGTTACAGGATGGAGGATGTGCATAGACTACCGCAAGCTAAACAACGCAATGAAGAAGGATCACTTCTCACTACCCTTCATCGACCAAATGCTTGAGAGGTTAACACAACACTCACACTTTTGCTATCTTAACGGTTACAGTGGTTTCTTTCAGATCCCAATACATCCGGGCGATCAAGAGAAGACCACATTCACGTGTCCGTGGGGAACGTTTGCTTATAGGAGAATGCCGTTTGGGCTTTGCAACGCCCCAACCACCTTTCAAAGGTGCATGATGGCTATCTTCTCGGAGTACATAGAGGAGATCATGGAGGTTTTTATGGATGATTTTTCTGTTTATGGTTCCTCTTTCGATAACTGTCTCTCTAACCTTGCTCTTGTGCTACAAAGGTGTGAAGACACTAACCTAGTTCTTAATTGGGAGAAGTGTCAATTTATGGTGAAAGAAGGCATTGTATTAGGACACTTAATCTCTAGTAGAGGGATTGAAGTGGATAAGGCTAAGATAGAGACTATAGAAAAGCTTCCTCCCCCAACTTCAGTGAAAGGGATAAGAAGTTTTCTAGGACATGCTGGATTCTATAGACGTTTTATAAAGGATTTCTCCAAGATATCAAAACCGCTTACTAATTTATTGATGAAGGATGCAGTTTTTGATTTATCGCAGAAATGCTTAGATGCGTTTAATATGATTCGGGAAGCTCTAATCTCAGTCCCGATTATTCAACCTCCGGATTGAAATCTTCCATTTGAGGTTATGTGTGACGCAAGTGACGTAGCTATAGGAGTTGTGCTTGGGCAAAGAAAGGAAGGACGAACCCACGCTATCTACTACGCTAGCAAGACGCTAGATGAAGCGCAGCTCAACTACGCCACTACCGAGAAGGAATTTTTAGCAATTATATATGCATTTGAAAAGTTTCGCTCTTATCTTGTAGGTGCTAAGGTGATTGTGTACACGGATCATGCTGCGATCCGGTATTTGCTTACAAAGAAAGATGCGAAACCAAGGCTAGTTAGATGGATTCTTCTCCTACAAGAATTCGATCTAGAGATCCGTGACAAGAAGGGTTCGGAAAATTCTGTCGCGGATCATTTGAGTCGTCTACCACATCTAGAGGACGACAATCTACCTATAGATGACTCCTTTCCGGACGAGCATTTACATATCATAGAGGAGTGCATCGACGTGATCACCAAAGGTAACGAACCATGGTTTGCTGATTTTGTTAACTATTTGGTTTGCCAGGAATTACCACCCGGATTATCCTACGCACAAAGAAAGAAGTTCTTTAAGGATGTTCGGGAATAATTTTGGAATGAACCTCTCCTCTTTAAGAGAGGTCCTGACGGCATCATTCGACGATGTGTGCCAGAAGATGAGATGCAAAGTGTCATCCGTCATTGTCATTCACTACCTTGTGGAGGACACGCTAGTTCGAACAAGATTAGCGCTAAGGTATTGCAATCTGGATTTTTTTGGCCTGCTTTATTTAAAGATGTGCAAACCTTTGTTTCCTGCTGCGATGCTTGCCAAAGAACAGGGAACATATCTAGGAGAAACGAGATGCCTCTTAACAACATTCAAGAGGTGGAGATCTTTGACGTTTGGGGAGTAGACTTCATGGGACCTTTCCCATCATCTTGTGGAAACCAATACATACTTTTAGCCGTAGATTATGTTTCGAGATGGGTTGAAGCAATTGCCTCTCCCACTAATGATGCCATGGTTGTGGTTAACTTCTTTAACAAGACCATTTTCCCACGATTTGGGACACCACGAACTATCATTAGTGATGGAGGTTCTCACTTCATAGCCCGACGATTCGAAGCTCTATTAGCTAAGTATGGGGTGACTCACAAGATCGCCACCCCTTATCATCCACAAACTAGTGGACAAGTGGAGATCTCGAACCGGGAGATTAAAGGGATCCTAGAGAAGACGGTTTCAAGGACAAGGAAGGATTGGTCTTTGAAGCTAGATGACGCATTATGGGCATACCGGACTGCGTATAAGACTCCCATAGGTATGACACCATACAACCTTGTGTACGGGAAGTCTTGTCACTTGCCGGTAGAATTGGAGCATAAGGCGTATTGGGCAATAAAGTGGTTGAACTTCAGCATGAAGGAAGCGGGAGAGAAGCGTCTCTTGGACCTCAACGAACTTGAAGAACTTCGCTTGAACGCCTACGAAAATACCAAGATCTATAAAGAAAGAGCGAAGCGTTGGCATGATAAGCATATCATCCCAAAGGACCTCAAAGAAGAAGATCAAGTTCTCCTCTTCAATTCAAGGCTTCGTCTCTTTCCAGGTGAACTTAAATCTCGTTGGACTGGACCTTATCTAATCAAACGTGTTTTTCCCCATGGTGCAGTTGAAGTATGGGGTGAAAAGGGCGGAAGCTTTAAGGTGAACGGTCAACAACTCAAGAAGTATTCGCCGGAACTCCAAGCTGAAGAGTTCGCGCCCACCGCACTCGAATAAGTGCAAATATGGTCTAGCTACGGACCTTAAACAAGCGCTTCTTGGGAGGCAACCCAAGGTATCGCACTTACGTTTTGTTCTTTTGATTCGTAGATTAGAATAGTTTAGACATTTTTGTTTGTTTTGCCTTTGATACCTTCCGGTATGTTCGTGTTTTTGGATGTAGGATCAGTGGAAGAGGAAAAGAGAAGGAAAAGTTAGAAGAAAGTTGTCGAAACTTAGACTTTGTCACATTACAGAGAGTTCCACGGCCAAAACCACGGCCGTGACAACTACAGTGACCGTAATTTGCAAAAGCCTGAGAAAAATCGCCAAAACCACGGTTCCATACATTTCCACGGCCGTGGAAACCCCCGAGTGACCGTAATTTTCGAAAAAATTTACGGCCACTATATAAACCACGCTTCTTCACAAAGAGCACAAAAACGCCTAAATTCCACGTCCAAAATCGCCGGTTTAATCCCCCTCTCTCAAATCTCCGTTCGTTAATCGTTTCGAACGATTCTTTAACCCAAATTGGAGCAAATTCGACCATCTACAAGATCCAAGCAACAATTCGAGTGAACAATCGCCGGAGAAGACGGAATTTGGATTTTAAAATCCAAAAACCTAGGTTTTTCTTCTCTTCTTTCACTTTGTCGATTCGATTTAGTTTTTGCAAGAATTATTAGGAGAACTGATTGGAATTGGATTGGAATTAGTCTAGGGCTGCTGTCTGTTGATTTTGGTGTTGATTGAGTGATTTTTGGGAAATTACGAATCGAACCACGGTTCCTGGGCATTCCACGGCCGTGGTTTATCAAGAACAGACCGTGGTTTTAAACAGAATATGGATTTCGTTAGGAGAATGTCTAATAGGACCAAGAAGAGGAAAGGCAATGCTTCCTCTTCCTTTCAGACACCCCCTAGTGAACCACCATCACCACCATCACCCCCACCACCTAGAATTCCAAGAATCCGTGATGATTATCTAGATGCTTTAGAGAGAATTGTGAAGAGACCAGTCATAGGACCTCGATATTTGCTGCTTGAGGAGTTAGAGCCACTGAATGTGGTAGGTGACCTTACTTGGTTACTAGATAGAGCTGGTTTGATCATCTTCTCCGCTATTCGGGAAGACGCTTATGAGGAGATCACTAGAGAGTTTGTGATCTCTTTTGAGCATAGCCATGTGGATAGGACATTTTCTTTCAGGCTGATGGAAAGGAACTATGAATTTTCGATCCGAGAGTTTGGAGCCTTCTTTGGGTTCCATGAGACCTTCAATGGTCGATTTCCTAGTGGCGTGTACGCCAAGGATTTTTGGGAGGACATTGTCATGGTATATGCTAACGAGGACCGCTGGCAACCTGCTGATACCAAGGCTAAGTTGATTTATCACTTAGCCTTGAAGATTGCCCACCGAGTACTTTCTGAGTGTCTCTTCCCTAGGACGGAGACTCCTCAGAAGATCAAGACTGATGAGCTATTTTTGTTGTATTCGATGCTGCATGGGAGGCCTGCTGATTGTGCCACCCTCTTAGCTTCTACCATTAGTAAGCTAAAGAACAAGAGGGTTGGCAATATTGGATATGGTGGGATGGTCACCCACATTGCTAGACAGTTAGGAGTAGACTTCTCCGCCTGTACTAGGATAGCGGCGAGGCCGTTAGGACTTCAAAGTCTCATGACTAGAGGGTTGATTTTCCCTAGACATAGAGGTCCACCCACCGCCGCCATGCCTTGGGAGGATAGAGGAGGTAGAGGTGTGGCATGGCTTCCCGAGTACTCCATTATGGCTGGACGCCATAACTGGAAGGAGACATTCGATGCCATGCATGCGAATAGATTGGTAGCACCTCCTTACGTTCCTCCTGAGGCACCTGTTGTAGATGAGGAGGAGATGAGATGAGATGATGGTTTTGAGGGAGGAGGTGAAGAGCACGACTTTGGTACTTTTCCGGATCAGCCGGATAAATTTCCCGACCTCCCTAGACACTCTCCCCGCCCTGCTAGAGCTTCCGGCTCTTCCTCTCGCCGTGCCAGCGTGAGTGAGAGGCCGACATGGATGGCGACCTCTCCCGATTGGTATAGCACGCAGCCGGAGTGGATGGGAGCTCCACCGACTTGGCATGCACAGCCACCACCTGCACCAGCACCATCAGATGCACCAGCTTGGTATAGCTAAGCGCCGGAGTGGTACGAGCAGCTACCGGAGTGGGCCACTGACCTTTCTAGGAGGGTCGGTGTCTTGGAGATCCGGCAGGACACTAGGGATGCACGAGCCGATGCACATGATAGGATGATGAGAGACATCTACCGCCAGCAGTTTGGGCGGAACTACGACCCCGGCTTCTTCCCGTTTCCACCACCACCAGCTCCTCAGTGATGACCTTGGATGATCGTAGCATTTGCCGCTCCACCGCCGTCTTGTGAGTTCATTTTCTTTCTTTCTTTTCTTTATTTCTTTTTGAACATTAGGGACAATGTTTGTCTCAAGTATGGGGTGGGGTGTGACTATTCGTTTGTAATAACTCTACTCACTTTTGCCTGCCTTGATTGAGAACACTTTGCATGTTTCATTCCATTGTTACACATTTCATTATTGCATTGCATGAAAAAGCTTTTGAAAAACCCATAAAAATCGAAAAATTTTGAAAATTTTGTGCTTCTAAGAATTGAGATGATTTCTATGATAATCACTACTTGTGAATTGAGTTTTTGATGACAATTATATGCCTAAATAAATAGTGAATTGAAAAGAAATTGAATGTGTTAATTATTCCTCTTTTGCAAGTTTCATAATGTGAAGAGTTTTATCTAAATCATGTTGAGAAATCAAGGTTGAAATCACATGATAAGTTCTTATACTTCTTGTTGAAATGATTAAGGCAATTCGATTTTCTTTCTTCTTTCTTTGATCATTTAGCCCCTCAATGAAATAATGGCCTCCCTTACCTATCCGGGAATTTGGAGGAGTTGATATTTGGCATGTTTGATGTGGGAGGGCCATGAAAGCAAAATTTTGCATTCAAAGAATAGAAAGAACTTATAGGTTTGGGGAAGTCAATCATGACGATGAGTAACTCGGCACCATTCACATAGCCGGGTGTTTGTGTCTTGCCAAAGTCGGATTGAGCGATATTCCTAACGGATTATGGTATGTGCATCAAGGGTTTGAGGCATCTCGCAAAATTGAGAACCGCCAATCTCCTAGGCTTCGGTTTTTATGCACCTCTGTCCATAACTCCAAAAGTAAAGTCGAAAAATAGTGTGAAAAGAAGAGAGCAAAGCTCTAAGTTGAAAGTGTTGCAAAACCGCAAGAGAAAAAGAAAAGAGTTAGTTATCCACTTTCCCGGATTCATGCACCACATTCCTTATAGTTTCCTTTCCCTTTCCGCATTCTAGACCTTATTTGAAAGTCCTTAAGATCAAGAGAATGTTATATGACTTGGTGATCTAAATTGAAGTTTCTTATGATTGATTTTGATAATGTTTGAAGGTTATGATGCTTACATTGAAGTTTGATCAATTCACGATGTTTCCTTTCTCTTTATTCTTTGCTTATGTATATGAGAGTCTCGTGAATGAATGAAACAAGGTTTGAGAATGATCTATTGACTAGAATCACATTTACCTAGAAGATGTTTTGTTTTTGAGATTGCATGCATATTTCATCCTAACTTGAGTTCTAAAGCTTTTGAAAGACCTTGCTTGGGGACAAGCAAGTGGCAAGTATGGGGTATTTTGTTAGTATGAAATATTGTGATATTTTAGGCACGTTTTCTAGATGTTTTTCATCCATTATAGTGTTCATTGATAAGGCATTGAAGCAATTGTCAGCTAGTTTATCTACATTATCGATATAGAGATCTACATAGGCTTTGTGTTGATTATAGGTGAATAAGAGCTAAAACCGAACCAATTAAGAGAGGATGGAGATGAATTGAGCACATCCAAGGATTGAGGACATATCAAAGAAGCCAAGGGAGATTCTAGGAGGAGGAATGGCATGACACAAAGGAAACTAAGAGCAATTTACGCTTCCACGCTCTAAAATACGGCCGTAGAGAAGTCCACGCCCAAAACCACGGCCGTGGATCTTGGCAACATGAACGTGGAGCATTTCAGAGAGTTACACGGTATAAAGTACGGTCGTGGAAGTTGTGAAAAACCGTAATCCACTTCCACGCTCTAAACCACGGCCGTGGAACTCCATGAAACCGTGATTTAGGCAATCTTTTGACGAATAAAATATGGACACATTGTTTACGCATATGGGTCAGACGGTTATTCTATCCTTCCTTATAAAAGGACTGAAGGAGGGAGTATTCGGCACCTTCGCTTACGCTCACTTACACGTTCCTAGGGTTTCATTGGACGTGTGGAGAATTGCATTTTTGCAACGGAGATTTACGAAGGCTTGAAGATTTGGAAGTTGTGTGTGGCGGAAGTTGCGCCTTTTATTCCTAGGTTTGATTAGAAGACGGATTGACATCTCGCTCTTCGTTCTTATCAAGGATTGTTATTGGTTTGTGTTATTCCAAATCTGATATACATTATTACCCTTGTTTGTGGATTTGAGATTGATTTGAAGTTTATTGAAGGTTTTCGAAGGTTTTCATCTTTCATTCTTCTTAAACTTGAATTTGATATCATAATGACTGTTGTTGGCTAAAACCCTTTAGCAATTCTAAGGTGAAGGGTTGATAGTTGTGGCTTAGATGATGATAGATCGATCGTAAACAGATTGGACCTTGAGAGTTAGAGAGATTCGCCGACGAACCAAAATCACGGCCTGTTCTTGAGGTTCCACGGCCGTGGAACTCAAGATCTACCCGTAATTTACACTAGTTTACGAACTTTGCTTTTACTTTAATCCAAAGTTAAAGATTTGCTTTAACTTAGTCTTGGCTTGCCTTTTCTAAGTAGTAGTGAAGCCTCAACAACCTCTACTTCGATTTCGAGTGTCACAACCTTAATCGGTTTAGTTAGTCTTGATCCTTGGGTTACAAGTTTGGGTATTTGATATTAATTCTTGTCTTTAGATCCTTTCTATACTGAAGCCTCAACAACCTTTATAGAGAGTGCCCTTGGATAAGTCATATAAAGCCTTGGAACTTCACCGTACATTGCTTTACCTTAGCATACCTTTGCAACTCTTAACTCTGTCCTTAGTTCTTTAGTATATCTTGAATCGATTGCCACAATTAGATACCTGGATCTTTAGGGTTGCTGTTTTCCCAATACATTTGCAAAGCTTTACCCTTTTACTTGCTTGACAACTTTACAGTTGAATTTGTTCCCTCTAAATCCCTGTGTTCGATACTCTGGAATTCTTGCTTAACTACGTCGATCCGTACACTGCGGGTTCGCTTGCTTGATTTCTAGTTTTATAAATTTAAGACTTATTTGCACGCACGCTAAGTGGCGAACAAATGTCTTGATCAATGATAAACATTTGCATTAGAGCTCTCCAATGTGCGAAGTTATTACCACAGAAAAGAGATGGTCGAGATGTGGATCTTCCTTGAACAAATCCTCCATCACCTACAAAGTTCATGAATAGTCTCACTGATGGTTAAATCAATATACGTGAGTCTAACTTTGATACCAATTGAAGAACCGAGTAGAGGATTAATAAGGATATAAATACTCTAGAAGGGGGTTGAACAGAGTACTAGAACTTTTCGCAATATCGGAATCAAGGCTTTGAAACGAATCTTAAGGCCTTGAAGTTGATCTATGTGCTTAGTGACAAAAATGTTTCTCAAGAATTTGAAGTGAATCTTAAGGCTTTGACTTTGAAACCTGCAGAAGATTGTTAGTCACAATTTAAGCGATAGAAAGTGCGGAAATTAGAAGATCGACACACGATATGTTTACGAAGTTTGACCCTAACAGCCTACTCTCCGCCTAGGGTTTCCGACCCTAGGATTCTAACTATCTATTATCTACTTGTTGTGAGTCCTAGATACAACCTAGAAGAACTTCCCTTCTTCTCTCAATGTAGCCTCAATGCTAAGATCTAGTCAACTCCTATTCTAGCGATAATGCCTAGTTATTTCGCAGAGTAGCACACTCAATTATAACACTTAAATGATATGCCAATATAGCTCTTGTGTTTATCTCACTCTAACGAATAAACCTAAGTAAGCTCAAAGTGGAAGATAAACTTTTGGATCGATGAAGATGTCTTAGATGATTGCTTTGTAGGCTTGATGTCTTCATCTTCAATCGATGTCTCTTTCATAGTCTTCTATGGAGGAACTTCTTCTAGCCGTTTCAACTTCTTTCTTCCACATAATCCTATGTTTGTTGAACGAGATCTTCTCATATGTCGTTTGAGTACTAGCCGTTTGAGTGGAATCTTCAAACACGATCTTCTCCAAGATCTTCTCTTCAAATGTTTGCTTGATAGTCGTTTGATGTCTTCAAGGAGATCTTTGCCAAGATCTTCTCCACAACTGTTCGAGATCTTCAACAAACTTCCTCATAGCCGTTTGAAATCTCCAATGATATCTTCTCCAAGATTCTCTCTTCAAACGTCTATCTTCTCCAGCAAGATCTTCTCGTTTGTTTGTTGGTTGTTGTAGTAAGCCTTCAGCCGAGATCTTCTCTTGATATTGTCCATGACCTGCACACACTTTAACATACAAACCAAGAGAAGCAAACTAGAAATATAATCGATATTTGTTAGTTATAAACACCGCATTTTATGTTAAGTCTTCCATCATTTAAATAAATAAAAACAATTAATATTCAAGGTGGAGCTATCATCTTTCGATAACAATATCGAGAAGAGAGATAAAATCCTCTTCCTCAGAGACAACTTTGTCAATAGGGACATTCTTTAATCCTTCCCCTCCAAATTCTACATCCTCAAAAAACCTGACATTTTCCGACTCAAAAAATGATCGGGTAGCAGGATCATAAAATTTAAACCCACAAGAGCGTTTAACATATCCAACAAAGTAGTAACTAGTTGTCTTAGAGTCCAATTTTCTTTCGTTAGGCTTGTAAGGCCTTGCTTCACGTGGACATTCCCCAAATGTGTAAGTGCTTTATGTTGAGCTTTAATTAGCCCGTTGATATTTAGTCATATAATATAATTTGTTATTATAATATGTAAGTCCACTAATAATAATAAGATTAATAAAATCTTACGGGATCACTTAGTGACACTCACCTACCGACACTGGTGAGTGGTGACTAGGGATGACAATTTCACCTGTACCCGATGGATACTCAACCACCCGATCCAACGAAAAAGGGTGAAAACTCATTAAAGGACGGGTGAAAGAGGGTGGTGGATGAAGTGGGTGGTGGATCGGGTGAAGGTTTCATCCACCCATTACCCGACCCATCATCTACCCATCCATCTGACCCGTAATCACCCGCTTAAAATTATATGTATGTTTAATATTTGTAGTTTTTATATTATAAATTTTTTTTCCATTATTTCCTTACTATATAATTTATATTAAAGTAAATCCTATATTTTCTTTCTAATTTATTTTCTTTCTATTCCTATTTATTTTTGCTCCTTATTATTAATTCGTTATAATTTTTATATTTTGGATCTTCCTTGGTTATAGTGTTGCACTTGATATCATGTACAATTTTCTATTATTTTTATTTGGATTTAAGTATGCTTTTGATTTTCAGTAAAATATTTAGTTTTTACAAAATTATATAGGAAAAATTTCACCCGATCCACCCGCTTCATCCGATGGATGCGGGTGGATTGAATACTGGCGACACCCTTAGTGGGTGATGAGTGTTGTGGGGTGGACAATTTTGGGTGATGGATCGGATGGCGGTTAAGGACAATTTCTTTTCACATACTAAAAATATATCCAAACGGACGGACATACATCATCAGCTCACATGTCCATATTCTCATACACAAAATGGAAGCATCACCTCGTCACTGTGAAACTATCGATACAGGCTCACTTGCCCATGCATCTTCACCATTAACCCTTCGGGATTATGCCGTTAAACCAAGGTCGTAGGAATTCTCGCTGCTGTTTAGTGTCGAATCGAGCCTTTCAACTGCTGCCATGAAGTACCTAAAGGCTAAGGGCCTCTGGCTGACCTTTATTTTACTTGTTCAAATCATTATTACATAAACTGGACGTCCCATTATAAACATTAGTATTGTCAAAGCAGCCTCTTCATTGAGAAACCAAGAAACCTGGGACATCCTGTGCCAACAAAGATCTCAATTTACCTATGCAGAAGAACAGTGCATGAAACGGGTGTTGTTCCTTCTTCCCCACCTCTATATACGACTTCGGATGGTAATGTAACTGAATTAGTCAGCTCTTTCGTGTTAGTACTAGGTACTTGTGAAAGAGGCCAAACCCATCTTTCAATTCTTGATGGTTCAAGTATCATATTTTGAACCTGCCTTCATACCGTCAGTAGCAGCGGGTGAAACAGAAGAACAAACTGCTAGATGATCTGCTCTCTGTACCATCATCTTCGGCTCTTGGCGTTTCCCCTGTCCTGTCTCTAACTGCCATCAGAGAACTTGTACCGGGCGACTCTGGAGGGAGGACCCTGTTCTCTGACGTCAGAATTCGAGGAGGGATCGCGGGTTCTTGTGGTGAGATTGTTGAGAGATAGTGGAGAAGCATCTGTATGATCTGGCTGAAGTTTGGTCTAGCATTCGCATCCTCTTGCCAACAAGACGTTACGATTAATGCTATGTCTTCCGGGAGATTTTCACAACTAGGTCTCATGCTCTGGGAGGAAAAACACAGCTAGAGTCAATATAATTAACTGCAATTTCATCTGTAACAAAAACAAATTGCCATTTTCTTTTTTGTTCAATCATATATCTATTCCTCGTCTATAAATATACAAGATTGTAAGGGTTGGCATGAAACATTAGATTACTTGGGTATAGTTTTCAAAATATATAATAAGATTTGAAGTGATGAAGCGAGAGTCAACCTTAAAAGCAGCTGCATACGCAGCTTGCAGATTTGACATTCCTTCGAAAGGTTGCTTATTGTGTATAAGCTCCCATAAGACAATTGCAAAGCTGTACGCATCGACTTTGTTGTTATAATGTTTCTTCTCACCTTGTCTCAAGGTGACTGTGCTATAAAGCTGCCAGGCAAATTCAGCAAGAGTTTAGCAGCAGAAAAATAAAGAATCTGGACAATATGCAGGGATGAAGCAATCAATGCTCGTTTTACCTCTGGAGCCATCCACCGGTAAGTTCCGGTTTCAGCTGTCATCATTTCTGTCAAAGACTCCTCTCTTGCTAACCCGAAATCTGCAAGCTTCACTGTTCTATGGTCCTCTGTTAAGAGCAAGTTTTCTAGGAAGAATCATAAATGAATTGATCAGTCAGTATCAATTAATCTAGTAATTACAAGCGAGTTTTCTGTACAGCAGCGTAATATTCACAGAAACATGAGTTTTCTGTACAGCAGCTATCAATTAATCTTGTAATTACAAGCGAGTTTAAGATTTCATGCATGCAGATGAAACTCTAGGTCAAAGAACCGATGTAAAAGGCACAGCATCAAGATCTTCAGAAGACAATTTCACTAGTCAGCTAGAATATCCTCTCTAGGTTATCCCACGTTTCTTGTGATATTTCCGAACACACTTAACAAAACACCCATCATTTTGCTCACATTCATAAACAATTTGGCAATAGGAATTTGTGAGAACTATTTAAGAAAGTGATTAAATCCATCTAGCCAGCTATTTTTTAAGTTTTAACAGCTCCTTTTTCACAAGTCTCATCCCAGAGACAATTCAAGTCATTGTCCAAAACCCAAATCAGGCAGCAAGGAAACAGAGATCTACCAGGCTTCAAATCACGGTGGATGATCCCGTGAGAATGCAAGCATTCGAGGGCACGAGCAATATCCAGAGCGAAACCAATGGCTACATGAGGGTCAAGGCACCTCGGTCGCATATTGAACAAGTATTTTCTCAATGTCCCACCTAATAGAAGCTCGGTTACAATAACCATGACAGGCTCGTTACATGCTCCAATGAACTGTCATCATACGACACAATAACTACTAATCATCAGAATCACCATTGAATCCTGAATCTCTACAATCCTGTCAACTGTTAAGATGAAAAAATAGAAAGTGAAATTGGACTAAGACTGGACAACCTTGACCAAGTTCCTGTGCTGAACTCTTGATAACATTGCAACTTCTCTTGCAAACCGAGCTTCTCTTTTCGCAATCTCATCTGTAGTCTCCCCTCTGTGTACAATTTTCACAGCTACATTCTGATTTTTATATCTGAACATAAACCAAATAATATAACTGTTCAATTCCATCAGGTCAAATTAATGCACTGTAAACATAACATTACTATTCTTGCATTCACTAGCTGAAGCTACTTGAAGGCATCAAATGCCCCATCACTGAAGAATCATATCATGTTAAACTAACATCAAACTTGATCAAAGAGGGAGAAAGCAAGGACTTACTTGCCCTCATAGACTTTGGCATGAGCACCCTCTCCAATTTTAGGGCCAACAAAGAGATGCTTGGGGTCAATTAACCATTTTGAATCCAGATTGAACTCCTCGATTGAATAGAATCCATTTTGTGATCCCATCTCTCTCCCTATCCTTTCTCTCTCTCTCTCTCTCTCTCTCAATAATTAACCCACTTGCAACTGAGCAACAAAAAATACAGAAAGAAGGCAAACAAAGCCTAAATTTGAAGATACAAAGAGATAAACTTGAGAATTTTAAGGCACTAAGAGGAAAAGGGTAAAATGAATCAGAAAGGCATGTGACAATCAACAAATCTTCTGACAACAAGATACCCAGAAAGCAATTTCTTAAGAAATAAAGAGTTAGGAAAATTTATGGAAAGAAATTAAATTAAATTAAAAAAACATGCTTGCTTGGTTTTGCAGACAGGGAAACACAAGACCCATAACCCCATTCCCCTCCACCACCAATAATCAAAGCACTTTGATCAAAAAACAATTCAAGGATGCTTTATGCTTGGGAGACAAAGAATAGAATACCACATGATTCATGAACAACCCATCTATAAAAACAACCCACCAATGAATATTTTATTGTTTTCTTACCAAATTAAACTAGGGTTGCAGTTTAAGAGCTAAGCAGGAAGTTGCTGATTTCTCAGATTAAGAGAAAGACCTGTAAGGATGAAGGAGCGGAAGAAGATGGAAAGCGGGTGAGAGCAGAGCTTGATTTGTTAAAGTGTCTACGCGTTTTCATGAGAATTGAAATAGTAGTGGTTAGACTTAGATCTCGAGAGATAGAGCCGTAGAAGGAATTGGGTCTGTGTCAGAGAACAGTAAAAAAAGGTTTATTTTATTTTATTTGACAATTTTTATATTTCTTTTTCAAGTAAGATGTCCTTTCACTTCAGTTTATAGTTTAATGTAATGGGGTGCTAATGAGTCCGTTTGGTAATCTAAAATTACATAGATGAAGTTGAGTATGAAGTTAATTATTTAGATAATAATTAATTTTTTTTTATAGTTTTATAGGATTACATAATTTAATTTTTTTAATCTTTATAATCTAATATTTTTCATCTCCTTCATTCACATAACAAATGAGATTAAGAGATTTATTTCCTCCTCTTAATTCTCATAATCTTAATCCCCTTAATTTTTCCATCTACCAAACATGGTCATTCTCAGTCCTTTAGGTAACGTGAGATTATGTAGATGAAGATGAAGAGAATTATTTAGATGAAGAATCAAGGAGATGAAATTGTTTAAGGAGGCGAAATGAGTGTTTGGTAAAATGAATATGATTGTAAGTAAAATTACGAAAAAATATGTGTTATGTTTTTTTAGATGAAAGAGATGTAAAAGGAAGCACGGACAAAAATGAGATTTTAGACTCAATAATCCTTATAATCGAAGTTTAATAAAATTACGCAATTCTTATAGTCTAATTTCATAATCTTCGTGATTTAATCCTCTTCGACTCCCTTACCAAACAAGATTAGAGAATTATTTCCCCCTCTCATTTCTTATAATCTTAATCTCCTCAATTTTACCCTCAACCAAAGCCGCCATAATAAATAATTATATTTCACAACTAGTTGAATATCCTACAATTACGTAATTTTTTTACTGAAAACTTTAAAGTTACGACGTCTGATTTACAAACCGCACGATGTAATATAGGCTGACTGTGTTGAAGAGTTTCAACTTCATCGCATACCGACTGTCTTGAAGTTCATATTATATTAGTTGGATTCGAACGTTGTTCAACGGTTATAATTATTTATGTCGGTTTTCGACCATTGGGTTAAGAAACACTATAAATACAATCAAACCAAAACTTGCTAACATCGTACATGATTCATATCTCCACCAAACAGTTTGAGCTTATTGAAGAAGAAGAAGAAGAAGAAGAAGAAGAAGAAGAAGAAGAAGAAGAAGTCAGGTATCCATTCCACTATTCGAGATATAGTGATCCCGGTAAATTTGTTCGTCATATCCAAGTAAGTTTGCTTCGTACTTGATTTGTTTGAAATAGAGGTTAAATCAATAGTATTTAATTTCTTACTCATCCGGAATTATTAGTTTTCTTAGGCATAAACTATTAGTAGCTATTTGTTTGAAATAGGGTCTACCAGTATACAAGCGTGATGCCGGTACATATTATTCATTCATGTGTTCAACTTCATGAGTATTTGCACGATAGAGAAAACTTAATTAATTGGGTTCGGTTCATGGCAAGATCAAAGAATATGGTGTTAGTTACAAAATTATCATGACTAAATAATAGCATGTTTTGTACATTTTTGCTTGGCATGTGAACGTGTTGGAGAACCTAGGAAGAGAAAGATGTTGATCTAGATGTTGAGTCATATAGTAGCCGAGCTAATAAGTAGAAGAAGGTTGGGTGTAACTTTGAACTAAAGGGTTCACAACGCGGTCGTGGGATGTGGCCTTCGTGGGTAATATGCGATGCACATCCACAACCTCCTTGAACACTTGAATGAGCATGCGGTCGGTTGACACCTTCACAATATTGAAAGGTGTGTCGTGAACTCGGTTCGGGTATCAAACTGAGAAACATATTGAAAACCTTGAAGTTGGATGACTCATGCAACATCACGAATATCCGACAAATCTGCAATAACGGATTGAAGAAGATGAAGGAGATTGTTGAAGGTCGAGGTTCAATCCAACAAACATTATATAATTCTGAGTGAACGAGATTGCTACGTCCATATCAGAAAATGTCTTGATACGGGTAAAATCTATAATATGGTCATCTCCCAAGGCATATGTTGAGCCAATTTCCTACATGATTGTTCGTGAAAGTTTTACTGAAGTACAAACAACCTCCTTGAAAGTATTATGGGATCGGATGTAGTATAACCGGGTATCGAATCACATGAATTGTGTCTGAATTGGATAACACTAATAGTTAATTATTTTAAGCACAAAAGAAAGCTAGT
Organism: Fagopyrum homotropicum; assembly: GCA_033239125.1. Lineage (NCBI taxonomy): Eukaryota > Viridiplantae > Streptophyta > Magnoliopsida > Caryophyllales > Polygonaceae > Fagopyrum > Fagopyrum homotropicum. The sequence continues at coordinate 145,585,637 of BSWB01000004.1, forward strand.
AAACAATCAATGTGTAACACTCCAAATTCTAGGAATTCGGGATGCTACGGGTTAGGACCTCACAATGTGTCTTGACCCTAGCCTGACAACAAGTTCACCGAATCTTGCAACAAGACACAAATATATATAGAACTCTCAATAGATAAAATGACAAATGGTTTACAAAATGAAATAAGAATCTGACTCTCAGCCGAGTATTACAATAATAAAGTCATGCAATAGAATATAAACTCCCATATCCCGTCCTAAAATGCACGGGATCCCCCGGATGACCACTCCGACTGGATCAATCGGCAGCTTCCCCATCCTGCAAGACATTTACAACAACGGATAAAACCGTTAGCTAACATTCTATATATCAGAATAACGATAACAACTCAATCACACATAAGGTACTAATAACACATATATCATGCTCACACTCAAGTTGGTTATTATCTTTTATTAGGTGATGCACTTTACTAATTCAACTTCTTTTGTGATACGAGGATCTCCCAAACCTTACCTCTATCCCTTATACCAACAAGAATGGATCCGATGCATCTCATTGTGTACCTGTAAGGACTAGTAAAAAAAGAGAACCTCCTAGTCTCTTATAGAATTGGACAAGTTGTCACTGCCCCTTACTAATTAGGCCAAACAATAGTATAAAGGTCGTCCTAGCATGGTATTATAATTAACATACAACACACACCACTATTACAGTCAAGCTAACACACATAAGGCAACTAAGTAAGCCCAAGGAACTTACCTGTCTTGACCCTAGCCTGACAACAAGTTACCGAATCTTGCAACAAGGCACAAATATATAAAGAACTCTCAATAGATAAAATGACAAATGGTTTACAAAATGAAATAAGAATCTGACTCTCAGCCGAGTATTACAATAATAAAGTCATGCAATAGAATATAAACTCCTATATCCCGTCCTAAAATGCACGGGATCCCCCGGATGACCACTCCGACTGGATCACTCGGCAGCTTCCCCATCCTGCAAGACATTTACAACAACGGATAAAACCGTTAGCTAAAAATTCTATATATCAGAATAACGATAACAACTCAATCACACATAAGGTACTAATAACACATATATCATGCTCACACTCAAGTCGGTTATTATCTTTTATTAAGTGATGCACTTTACTAATTCAACTTCTTTTGTGACACGAGGATCTCCCAAACCTCGCCTCTGTCCCCTTATGCCAACAAGAATGGATCCGATGCATCTCATTGTGTACCTGTAAGGACTAGTAAAAAAAAAGAGAACCTCCTAGTCTCTTATAGAATTGGACAAGTTGTCACCGCCCCTTACTAATTAGGCCAAACAATAGTAAAGGTCGTCCTAGCATGATATTATAATTAACATACAACACACACCACTGTTACAGTCAAGCTAACACACATAAGGCAGCTAAGTAAGCCCAAGGAACTTACCTGTCTCAAGGTAATCCCAACTATAAACCACACTCAACTTTCCATAGGAAATACTATATGTCTGAACAACAAGACACACAATCAAAGACTACCCGATATGCTAGAAGTCCTCAACTTGTAGTCTCAATGATCCCTATAAGATCATATAACATCATGCTAAAAGGTTCCTACTTCTAGTCTCAATGATCTCTGTAAGATCATATAACGTTATGATAGGATGTTCCAAATCCTAGTCTCAAGATCCTCACATGATCAAACAACAACACAACAAGCTCTATGTTCTCATTCAACTTCCACAATCACCTAAGGGTTCAACCCTCAAGAATCACAAACAACTAACTGACATTCCCACTAGTTATGCTAGGTCCAACCTAGCATGGTACAACTCTAGGATCAAAGATGAAAAAAGGAAGTGACATACCACAAAACGGTACCCACAAGAAGCAAGGCGAGACTGCGGGAAAGATGGGCGGGCGCGGTGACAACTCCAAGATGCCGCGACCGTAGTGGCTCAGAGCCGTGGGTGCGGTAACACTATGAAGGCGCGACCGCGGGAAGATGAAGGCGCTGTCGCGGGAGGACTCAAGAGGCGACTTCGATGCACAACGGTGCTCCAGTGTCCTTGACTTGCTCAACTAAAAACCGTGGTTCCTAACACGACCATAGATCTCACCCTGGATGCACACACAAACATCCAACACAAGGATGGAAAGAATTGATATATCTTGATTCAAGACTCATCTACACAAGAAGAAGAGGGATGCTTGCTTACCAATGTCCAGACAACCCACAAGGAAATCTCTTGCTCCTCTAGATGCAGTCACGCGAAGGAAAACAAAATCACTAGATTGCTCGTTGGAGGAACAAATGAAGAGGAAGATCACTTGAGAGGATGAAGGAGAAGGTAAAGGTGAAGGAATGAACGTGAAACATGAAGAATGAAGAAAAGAAAGAGAAACAATTACAACGGATCGGCCCACAGTCTGGCAGCTGTTCGCTCCAAATGGTGTGTGCAAGCTTTAAATTTATAACCCAAGAAATATGCTTAAAACAAGGATACGAACCTGCAGTGTACGGATTAATTATAGTAAAATCAAGAATTCATGGGTGTCGATCTCAGGGACTTAGGTGAAACAAAGCAAGTATAGTTTGTCAATATTGCAACTAACCACAAAAGCGATTAACACAATCAAAAAATAATAATAAGGTCAATTAATGAAATATGCAAATTCTAGAGATTAAAACATCCAGTTGTGGTTCCAACTCAAGATCTCAAGATAAGCGGACAAACTAAGGTTTTGCAAAGGGAAGGTGTTTCTAAAGTGTAATAGATCACCGGGTAAGTCTTGTTCGCTCCAAACAGTGTGTGCAAGCTTTAAATTTATAACCCTAGATGTAAGCTTAAAACAAGGATGCAAACCCACAGTGTACGGGTCAATCGTAGTAAAAAGCAAGACATTCCAGGGGTCGATCACAGGGACTTAGTGAAACAAAGCAGGTATAGGTTTGTCAATGCCACTACTAACCACAAAAGCGTTTAAAACAATCAAAGATGATAAAAAGTCAATAAAGGAAATATGCAATTCTAGGAATTAAAGCGTCTAGTTGTTGTTCCAACTCAAGATCTAAAGATAAGCGGACAAAGCTGAGATTTTGCAAAGGGAAGGTGTTTCTAAAGCGGAGTAGATCACCGGGTAAGTCTCACTACTCACTAATCCCAAACCATAACTCCTATTACCGGGTAAGTCTCAAGGAATTAAGGAAAAGAACTATAACCTCAAACTAACACTCCAACTAAGGGAATAGAATCAACCTTTACCGGGTAAGTCTCAAGTTAACTCACAAAGATGGAATGAAAGCACACTCAAACCCCAATAAAGGATAAACCTTTATTACCTACACTTATGATCTTGGGTAAACAAACAAAGGAATTACCGGGTAAGTCTCATCCTAAGCTTGCATTGAACCAGGAAAGGTGTAATAAGAATAGGATTTGGCAAACTCTAATACTTAACTCTCAGTTTCAGATCACGTAAGTCACCTCGGTCAGACGAATTCCACCCCGGCCGAGATGTTCATCGACTGATCGAGATACTTAGGGTTAAGGATAAAGACTCGAACTTTCAGGGTCCTACTGTGATTAAGATTATTCTATCATTGTTTTTCCCACAACCTTCAGCCAATCACCCTAGAATCACACAAGGAAATTAGCCACTCATCATCATGAAAGCAATAATCATATATAAGGGAAGAAAGAGAATAATTGAACAAGAAAACCTTAAGAGAAATGCTTCAATAACTGAATCAATTATCAATCAACAAGCGTTCCTTGGAACAAAATCCAACAAAGACAATCAACAAAGAAGGGAATCTAAAGGAATCTTACAAAACCCTTCATAAAGCTATAAAAGCTATAAACTTTCTTCCTTCAATCTTCCTTCAACCTTCAAAAAGGTTCTTCAAATCTCCCAGTGGTAGTGTGGTAAAACGGCTGTAAGCGGGATATCGATTTATGGAAAATCCAACCCTTTTTATAGGAAAATTACTCTCCAAAGATAAGATATCTTAGAAAGATCTCTTCCCATAAAAATAGGTAAAATATATGGGTTAAATTATCTTCTTCCTTCCAGAAATCCAGCCTAAAAAGATAAGATCCTCCTTCAAAAAATAAAAGATCTCAGCCAAGAATAAAATATCCTTGCCGCGCCCAAGGTGTTCGCCTCGGTCGAGTCGGCTCCTCTGGATCACCTCGGTCGAGGTGACTCTGTAGTCAACTGAGGTGAATCACAACTGAATGTGAAATCTCTCAAATCTGGTCCAAAGTGAATCTATAATCCAATTCCATGATTCCTGGATTCTTCCTTAAGCTCCTGAATGTAGCTCCAATGACTCCTTACCTCCTTTTGCTCCTTTTTGATGCAAAACGTGTCATTTTACCTACGATTACAACGAAACTTGGTGTAGACCTCGATTCCCGCAAAGGTAGATGAAACGACAATACAATCACATAATATACATTCAAACATGCAGATTATTGAAGATAAAACGTCTAAACAGGCCCCAAAATATAAACAATAATTCATGCTATCAAAATACCCCATACTTAGCCCTTGTTTGTCCCCAAGCAAGTTTCGAATATAAAATACAAGATAGAATGGATTATTAGTCATGAAGATCAATGAAAAAGTCTTTCAAAATATTTTAATGGTGTGCTACAATCATAGATCACCCTAAGAGAATACTTCATGGAATTTAAAATCAAAATATGCTTAAAACATTTTATAAATATAAGAAAGTTGTTCATCTTTGCATAAAATCATAGAATGCATAATAAATCATAATCATCAAAATTAATCATGTATAATCCAATTTAAACCACTAAGTCAATCAACAAGCTCGAGGTCTCAAGGTCTTCCCAAAAGAAAGGTCAAGAAACATGTAAAGTAGGGATGTATAGAAGGTAATGTGGTGTAAGAATCCGGGAAAAGGATATCACTTCACTTTCACTTGACTTTCAACATCATCCACCAATAAGCTTTGCTTATTTCACACTTTTCTTTTCTTTTACTTTACTTTTTGGGATGGATGGACAGAGGTGCACAATAACCGAAGCCTAGGAAATCAGCAATCATCAATTTCTCGAGATGCATCAAACCCTTGATGCACATACCATGACTCGTTAGGAATATCGCTCAATCCGACTTTGGCAAGACACAAACACCCGGCTATGTGAATGGTGCCGAGTTACTCATCATCATGATTGACTTCCCCATACCTATTTATTACTTTCTAACACTTTCACTTCCAGCCAACTTCTCAACTTTTCTTTCACCTACTTTTCACTTGCTTGCTTCCAAATTCCCGGATAGGTAAAGGAAGGCAAATATGTATATGAGGGGCTAATCATGATCAAGAAGAAGAAGAGAAAAGAATGAATTGCCTTGGACTTTTCAGGAAGAAAGTGAGAGAACTCATAATGTGGTGTAAACTTTCAAATTCAATATAATTTTGATAAGGACAAAGTATTAAACATGCCAAAAATTTCAAACAAAGCATTTAGCAACTTAAACATATCATAAAACCTTTCAAACATATAAAGATTTCAAAACCAGTCAGCAAACAAAGTCTTCACTAAAGTCATATCCAGATAAGAAGCACAAAAATCGTTTCGGAAACTTTCAGTTAAACCACATCGGTCGAGATGTTCTAAGTCAACCGAGGTGAAGCACCTCGTTTGCCCAGAATCACTTCGATCGAGGTCGTAAAAAAAAAATTTTCTTTCCAGTTTTTGACGTTTTTTCTCAATCAAATAACCTGTATGCATGCATGAAATCTCAGATAAGCAAATAGAGCATAATAAGATCATAAATATCCGTCAAGGTAGCATACAATCATAAATAGTCAAATAATACATCAAATACCCCATACTTGGGACACATTGTCCCAATGGGTCAAAATAAGTCTAGAACATAAAGTACTCACCGGACATAGGTGAGCTGCATAATAAATAAAGAAAGAAAATCCTGCAAGCTCTCAATAATCACGATCCGGTGGTGGTGGTGGTGGCACATACGGGTGCTGAGATGGGTCGAAAGGATAGCTCATGACATGCTGAAACTGAATCTCAGCCGTCACGTGCTGGTAGTGTAGTCTCTCCTGCATCCCTCTGATCTCCACGGATATAGCAGCGTAGGAATCTATCATCTGATCTGTCAGATCATCGATCCGACGGTGAGCATCTGGATCCCTCTGCCTGCGTACCCTGCGCCTAGCAGGGCGTACTGGTGATGCAACCGACTCCTCCTCAGTCTCGTCATCGTCTAAATCAATGACCGGCGCACTAGTCCCAGCTGTATCTGTGCCCGTGTCCATAGGAACACCACCATCCTCATCATCATCCTCAGCCTCGTCCTCCTCCGCTGGTCCCTGAGCTGCTGTAGCTACTGACTCTCTAGCATCCTCCATCAGTGGAATCCACGCAGTCTGCCAGTAGTGAGGATCAAATACGGAGAACTGAGCTGACCATCTGATCCCCTGTGGTGCAGTCGGCTCCCATGGCATCGCCACATATGGCGTAGTAAGTCCTTGGTGAACCAGTATCCTCCGAGTGATCATCTCCTGAAGTCCAAGCGGCTTGGCAGCCGCTACCATGGTACAAGCACTGAGGTCCATATCCATGTAACTCGCTATATGAGTCACAATACCTCCACAGCAGATGTCACCCTTCCCCTTCGCATTTATCCTATGCAAGTCCTCTGCCAGCATCAACCCAAAATCTGGGACTCCTCCAGTCACCATGCAGTATAAACTCAAAAGCTCGCCTTGTCTGACCTTCTGGGGCATCTCAGTACGCGCTAGAAGAGTCTCACTGAAAATCCTGTGGGCCAGTCTAAAAGCGAGATGAAATATAATTCTCTCCCTGGAATCTCCAGGTCTCCATCTGTCAGCATGCTCAACCACATGAGCTATCTGTCCCCAGAACTTCCTAGCTACAGCTCGGGAGGGAAAATCAACAACAGTCGGGATCGGGAAGCCAAAGATATCCCGCCAGTGATCTAAAGGAACCAAGTAGTTCCGGTTCATCAACCGGTACTTCACGGCGCGCTCGGTAGGCAAGTAGGTAAAGGAGCTGACAAACTCCAGGGTCGGCTCTAGATAGGCCGGAGCTCTGATCTCTGTGAACTGCTCCAGCCCCACAGCAGAAATCATACGCCTCAAATCATCATCAACGTGGAGGCAATCAAAAGCTGAAATGTCCAGGAAGCGCGTTCAATCGTTGGACGGGCCGATATGTGGTCATAATCGACCTGGTGTCTCTCGTGGATCACCGGTCTAGTACGGCGGGAAGCAGAAGAAGGAGAAGGAGAAGATCTGTCCCTTAGGACCAACTGCCTGTCAGAACTCATAATTACTGTGACCTGTCAAACCACCTCGGTCGCCCTGACAACTCTGTAGAACACCTCGGCCGAGGCACAGGCCGACTGGACCGAGGCGAAAAAACTGCTCGATCGATTCCCTCAAAAATCCAGTTCTTTTCCCCCAAAATCACTACCAAAGGTTACTATGGGATACTTAATCCTTTTCTCAGCAAATGCAGGGGCAACCAAAGCCCAAATCGAAAGGAAACAGTGGAAAGAGGAGGATTAGGGTTTTTTCGATTTTTACCCCGATTCGGTCGATTTGGTTCGTTCTTTCTACATATTGGTGCTTGCAATGCGATCCTCTACCCTTTCCTCTCAGTTTGGAAGCAAGAATCGTCGAAAATGAGTGAAGAACGGAGGAGCGAAGTGGAAAATGCGCCGCGGTCGAGAAGAGGGTAAAAAGAAGAGAGAGAAATCTTCAGCCCCTTTTATACCCTTTTCTGGAACTGCTGTCACCTCGGTCGAGATGGTCTCGACTAGACCAAGGTGTACGGACCGAGGTGAATCTTCAGAAACCCTAATCGCCTCAGTTGCTCAAGAATCATCTCGCTTGAGGTGCTGTGACAGCAACCGAGATGTGTCTCAGTCAAACTCCGTCTTCTCAAATTCTCGAACTTCTGTCCTTCCAGTTGTGCTCCTGGGTTGTGTTCCTTCCTTAGATGTCACCTGTTGTCTGTCTAGGACGCCAAAAACAAAACAAAGCAAAGCAAAAGCAAACTATCCAAGCTAGACTAGAAAAAGGGAAAAGAAAGCAATACCTTGGGTTGCCTCCCAAGAAGCGCTTGATTTAAGGTCGCTAGCTGGACCGTACGGCATCTCTCAAACGAGGTATAGCGGTGCAACCTCCTCAACCGGAACTTCCGGTTTGTATTTCTTAAGTCTATGACCGTTGACCTTGAAGCTTCCACTCGTTTTTCCCCAAATTTCAACTGCACCATGAGGGAAAACATGTTTCACAACATAAGGTCCGGTCCATCTAGATTTCAACTTACGTGGAAAGAGGCGGAGGCGGGAGTTGAAGAGTAGAACTAAGTCTCCTTCTTTAAGCTCCTTAGGAATGATGCGCTTGTCATGCCATTTCTTCGTCATTTCTTTATAGATTTTGGCATTCTCATAAGCGTTCAAACGCAGCTCCTCCAACTCATTGACATCCAATATCCGCTTCTCGCCGGCTTCCTTGATGTCGAAGTTCAACCATTTGATCGCCCAATATGCCTTGTGTTCTAACTCAACGGGCAAATGACAAGACTTCCCATATACCAAATTATAAGGGGTGGTACCAATGGGGGTCTTGAATGCGGTCCTGTAGGCCCAAAGAGCGTCGTCCAACTTCATGGACCAATCCTTCCTCGTCCTAGATACGGTCTTCTCCAAGATTGCTTTAATTTCTCTATTCAAGATCTCGACCTGTTCACTAGTTTGAGGGTGATAAGGGGTTGCTACCTTGTGGGTCACCCCATACTTCGATAGAAGTGCCTTAAACTTCCGGTTGATGAAATGCGTCCCTCCATCGCTGATGATGATGCATGGAGTCCCAAATCGTGGAAAGATAGTCTTGTTAAAGAACTTCACAACCACCATGGCGTCATTAGTGGGAGAAGCAATGGCTTCAACCCATCTAGAGACGTAGTCGATTGCTAGAAGAATATAGAGGTTTCCTCCGGATGATGGGAAAGGTCCCATGAAATCTACTCCCCATACATCAAAAATCTCAACTTCTTGTATGTTATTGAGTGGCATCTCATTCCTTCTAGATAAGTTCCCTGTTCTTTGGCATGCATCACAAGAGACAACATACGTTTGCACATCCTTAAATAATGTGGGCCAAAAGAAACCGGAACGTAATACCTTAGCGCATGTCTTGTTGGCGCTAGCATGCCCTCCACAAGGAAGTGAGTGACAATGCCGTATGACGCTATTAACTTCATCTTCCGGTATGCATCTTCGAAGCATCCCATCCGGCCCGCGCTTGAATAGCAGCGGTTCATCCCAATAGTAATGGCGTACGTCCTTGAAGAATTTCTTCCTTTGAGCGTACGTCAATCCGGGTGGTATTTCTTGGCAAACAAGATAATTAACAATATCAGTATACCAAGGTCCTTTATTATCAGAAATTTGGTGGAGAGAATGTTCCACCAACTGAGTATGAATGTCAGAGAAGGGAGTAAGAAGTTTGTTATTTTCAACAGTCTCAGTTGACATCATCTCGCTTTCGACCTCGGTCGAGGTCCAGAGAGGTTGACCGAGATGTTCTTCAGTCACCTCGCTTGGTCCAGAAAGTGCCTCGGTCGAGGTACTGCAACTGGAACCAAAACTGGAGATCTTCTTCTTCTGGATTAGTCTTTCAGTTTTAGCTCCTGGATCTTCTTTCAGTGACTTTAAGCTCCGTATATCTGCATCACAAGAAGCATCTATACCTTCCTCCATTAAACTAAAACTAATAACTTTTTCAAGTGGATCGTTAATAAGGATAGAGCTGACCAATTCTCTTGATTCTTCTTCATCATAGATGTTGAAGATATCATCTCCTAGCTGCTCTCCTTTCATAGCAGCAAGTAATGCGAATTCCACTTTATCTCCGCCAATATTGAACTTCAGCTTGGCGTTCTTACAATCCACATTGCAACCCGAAGTTGCTAGAAATGGCCTCCCGAGAATGATAGGAACAAGATAATCTGTGGGAATATCAAGCACAACAAAGTCTATAGGTAAATAGAAGTTACCTAACTTAACCGGAACATCTTCCAGAATGCCCACGGGATGGGTAATGGAGCGATCCGCCATGTATAACCGTATCTTAACCGGCTTGGGCTCTCCAAGTCCGATCTTAACACATAGCTCCAGCGGAATGATGCTCACCCTGGCTCCTAGATCACATAAGGCTTCACAAGTGACATCCCCAACTTGAATGGGGATGCAAAATGAGCCGGGATCTCTTAACTTGGGTGGCATCTTCTCCTTTATGATTTCAATAAGCTCCGAGGATTTAGATGTCATCCTTACTTCACCAAAGTCTTCCAGCTTCCTCTTCCAGCTTCCTCTTCCTTGATAGAATCTCTTTCAAGAATTTCCCATAGGCGGGCATCCCTAGAATAGCATCAAGGAAAGGAATATTAATGTGTAGTTTATTTATCAAGTCAAGGAACTTACCAAAATGCTTGTCTAAATGTGCTCTAGCCCTTGACTGGGAGAATGGAAGTGGTGGTTTATATGCAAGAGGTGGAATATAAACTTCAGTTTTCTCCTCCGCTTTCTGTGGCTCCACCTCGGTTGGCATCTCGGCCGAAGTGTTCTTCGTCTGCACCTGGACCAAGGTGGTCTTCGTCTGTACTGGCACCGACCGAGGCACTGGATCTGCAGTCTTCAGTCCACTCCTCGTCGTTATGGCCATAATCTGGCCCTTAGGGTTGCTTTCCATTCTTGTTGGAAGCTTCCGTGGATCTCTTGGCGCTTCATTCGCCTTGTTGAAGAATTGTTGTTCTAAGGCTTTTTGTGCCTTCGAAAATGAAGTCATGGATGTCTCCATAGAGCTTAGCTTGATTAAGATGGCCTCCAGCACTGCGTCTTTCTTTTCCGGTTGGGACAAATTTGATCCTTGCTCTTGGCTCTTCAATGGAGTAGATGAAGAAGGAGAAGAGAGGAAAGGATTAGAGGAATCATTCGAATTGGAGTAAGAGTAAGGGTTACCCGAATTTTGGTTGTTTGTCCTCCAATTATTGCTGTTGGATCCTCTATTGTTGTTATAGTTGTTGTTCCGGGAACCGTTGTTGTTGTTGTTGTTACGGTATCCATTATTGTTCCTTGATCCTTGATCTTCCTTCTTGGTTTGAGCAACTAAGAGTTCCTTCAATTGTTTCACGTCATTCTTCAAAGAGATGAGTTGATTAGTGTTTGATGGCTCTTCTTGAAAGTTGACTTTTTTAACTCCACCTTCAGCTCCTTGGTGGGAATATTTCTCCATGTGTAAAGCTTGCTTCTCTATGAATTCTCAAGCTTTGTCAATCGCCATGTCCATGAATGTACCGGCGGATAGTAGTTGAAGGTTGAACTGGGTGTTGCCGTCCAGTCCCTTGAAGTATATCTCCAGCAATTCTATCTTTGGAATCCCATGATGTGGGCAATCCAAAAGAATGTCTTTAAATATCTCCCATGACTTGGACAAGCTCTCCTTGTCTTTCATGATGAATGCATTGATCTTCCCTCTTATTTCAGCAGTTTTAGAGGAGGGAAAGAAATTAGTTAAGAATTCCGTCGTCATCTCTTCCCAAGTGCTGATCTTTCCGGGAGGAAGAGATTGATACCAAGTAAGCGCCTTATCTTTCAAGGAGAAGTAGAAAGGCCTTAGCTTGTAGTTGTTGTTTTCTATTCTTGAAGGTCTCAAGGTCTCCATCAAGATCTCATAGTTTTGTAGATGTTGATGCGGGGATTCCTTCTCAAGCCCTCCAAACTGACATTGGCGAATAATGGAAAGAACTTGCGGTCGAAGTTCGTAATCATGGTCCGCTGGATCTCCTAGGTTAACTCCTGGACGCCTTAGTTGTTGATTGGGGTCCATCCTTTGACCTAGGGTCTGTGGAATACCTGCTAATAAAACGTTTCGGATCGGCATCCAAGGTGGAAGTATCTCGGCCGGGGCGACAGGTACTGGATTCTGTCTCGGTCGAGGGTCTGGAGCGGGGTCTTGCCTCGGTCGAGGATCTGGGTTCGGTCGAGGTAGATACTGGTCTCGTAAAGCTGCCATATCTGCTTCGATCGCTTCATTCCTCACGCGAGTTTCTTCCCTCTCCAATCTCAGTTCTTCCTTGTTGAGGCGTAGCTGTTCTAACGCCTCCTTCAATTCGGCCTCAAGACCGCGATTGTCTTGGTCGGACATTTTTCGCTTCTCTCAAGCGTCTTTTGTATGTCTTTTCTGGTTCGGGATCGTAAGGAACGATTTCCTTCCCAGCGCGGGTTCTTCGCATAAACCTAAGAAAAAGAACCTGCGAAAGTCACTCAAGTAGAGTGGTTAGTAGAAACAGGGGGCAAGTGCCCCGAAAGCAAACCGCAACCGGCTCGGTCTAGACCAAGTCCCCGGCAACGGCGCCAAAAACTTGTTCGCTCCAAACGGTGTGTGCAAGCTTTAAATTTATGACCCTAGATGTAAGCTTAAAACAAGGATGCGAACCCGCAGTGTACGGGTCAATCGTAGTAAAAAGCAAGAAATTCCAGGGGTCGATCACAGGGACTTAGTGAAACAAAGTAGGTATAGGTTTGTCAATGCCACTACTAACCACAAAAGCGATTAAAACAATCAAAGATAATAAAAAGTCAATAAAGGAAATATGCAATTCTAGGGATTAAAGCGTCTAGTTGTGGTTCCAACTCAAGATCTAAAGATAAGCGGACAAAGTTGAGATTTTGCAAAGGGAAGGTGTTTCTAAAGCGGAGTAGATCACCGGGTAAGTCTCTCTACTCACTAATCCCAAACCATAACTCCTATTATCGGGTAAGTCTCAAGGAATTAAGGAAAAGAACTATAACCTCAAACTAACACTCCAACTAAGGGAATAGAATCAACCTTTACCGGGTAAGTCTCAGGCTAACTCACAAATATGGAATGAAAGCACACTCAAACCCCAATAAAGGATAAACCTTTATTACCTACACTTATGATCTTGGGTAAACAAACAAAGGAATTACCGGGTAAGTCTCATCCTAAGCTTGCATTGAACCAGGAAAGGTGTAATAAGAATAGGATTTGGCAAACTCTAATACTTAACTCTTAGTTTCAGATCACGTAAGTCACCTCGGTCAGACGAATTCCACCCCGGCCGAGATGTTCATCGACTGATCGAGATGCTTAGGGTTAAGGATAAAGACTCGAACTTTCAGGGTCCTACTGTGATTAAGATTATTCTATCATTGTTTTTCCCACAACCTTCAGCCAATCACCCTAGAATCACACAAGGAAATTAGCCACTCATCATCATAAAAGCAATAATCATATATAAGGGAAGAAAGAGAATAATTGAACAAGAAAACCTTAAGAGAAAGGCTTCAATAACTGAATCAATTATCAATCAACAAGCGTTCCTTGGATCAAAATCCAACAAAGACAATCAACAAAGAAGGGAATCTAAGGGAATCTTACAAAATCCTTCATAAAGCTATAAAAGCTATAAACTTTCTTCCTTCAATCTTCCTTCAACCTTCAAAAAGGTTCTTCAAATCTCCCAGTGGTAGTGTGGTAAAACGGCTGTAAGCGGGATATCGATTTGTGAAAAATCCAACCCTTTTTATAGGAAAATTACTCTCCAAAGATAAGATATCTTAAAAAGATCTCTTCCCATAAAAATAGGTAAAATATATGGGCTAAATTATCTTCTTCCTTCCAGAAATCCAGCCTAAAAAGATAAGATCCTCCTTCCAAAAATAAAAGATCTCAGCCAAGAATAAAATATCCTTGCCGCGCCCAAGGTGTTCGCCTCGGTCGAGTCGGCTCCTCTAGATCACCTCGGTCGAGGTGACTCTGTAGTCAACTGATGTGAATCACAACTGAATGTGAAATCTCTCAAATCTGGTCCAAAGTGAATTTATAATCCAATTCCATGATTCCTGGATTCTTCCTTAAGCTCCTGAATGTAGCTACAATGACTCCTTAGCTCCTTTTGCTCCTTTTTGATGCAAAACGTGCCATTTTACCTACGATTACAACGAAACTTGGTGTAGACCTCGATTCCCGCAAAGGTAGATGAAATAACAACACAATCACATAATATACATTCAAACATGCAGATTATTGAAGATAAAACGTCTAAACAGTCCCCAAAATATAGACAATAATTCATGCTATCAAGTCTCACTACTCACAATCCCAAGCCAAAGAACCTATCACCGGGTAAGTCTCAAGGTACTAAGGAAAGGAATTATAATCTCAAACCAACACACCAACTAAGGGAATAGAATCAACCTTTACCAGATAAGTCTCAGGCTAACTCACAAAGATGGGATGAAGGCACACTCAAACCCCAATAAAGGATAAACCTTTATTACCTACACTTATGATCTTGGGTAAACAAATAAAGGAATTACCGGGTAAGTCTCGTCCTAGGTTTGCATTGAACCAGGAAAGGTGTAATAAGAATAGGATTTGGCAAACTCTAACACTTAACTCTCAGTTTCGGATCAGATAAGTCACCTCGGTCAGCCAAATTCCACCCCGGCCGAGATGTTCATCGACTGAACGAGATGTTCTAGGGTTAAGGATAAAGACTCAAGCTTTCGGGGTCCTACTGGAATTTAAGATTATTCTATCATCGTCTTTCCCACAACTTTCAGCCAATCACCCTAGAATCGCACAAAGAAATTAGCCACTCATCATCATGAAAGCAATAATCAAATATATGGGAAGAGAATGAATATTTGAACACAAAAACCTTAAGAACAAGGCTTCAATAACTGAATCAAATATCAAACAAATAAGCGTTCCTTGGATCATAAATCCAACAAGACAATCAAACAAAAGGGAATCTAAGAAAGTCTTACAAATCCCCTCAAAAGCTATATCCGAACTATCAATTCTTCCTTGATTGATCTTCAATCTTCCTTCGTTCCTTCAAAAGCTCCGGAAAAATCCCTTAATTGCTGGATGCTCTCAGCCTTCTAAGCATGGTTGAACTTGTGGAAAATCCAACCCTTTATATAGGAGAATTATCTTTCAAAGATAAAATATCTTAAAAAGATAATTTTCTAATAAAATATATCCATATCTCAAAAATAGATCTCCAAAATATATGATCTTCCTTCCAAAAATACAGCCCAAAAATATAAGATCTCTCCTTCCAAAAATAAAAGATCTCAGCCAAATAAAATACATCTCGCCGCGTCCAAGGTGTTTGCCTCGGTCGGGGCGCTCCTCAAGATCACCTCGGTCGAGGTGACTTTGTGGTCAACCGAGGTGACTCTCAGCTGATGGTGAAATCTCTCAAAATTGGTCCAAAGTAAATCTTCTTTGTTAATTCCTTGCTTCTTGAGCTCCTCTTTAAGCTCCTGAATGTAGCTCCAATGACTCTTTGCTCCTTTAGCTCCATTTTAGTCCAAAATGTGCCATTTTACCTACGATTACAACGAAACTTGGTGTAGACCTCGATTCCCGCAAAGGTAGATGAAACGACAACATAATCACATAATATACATCCAAACATGCAGATTATTGTAGATAAAACGTCTAAACAAGTCCCAAAATATAGACTATAATTCATGCTATCAAAATACCCCATACTTGTCCCTTGTTTGTCCCCAAGCAAGTTCCAAATCTTAGATACAGGATAGAATGAATTATAAGTCATAAAGATCAATGAAAAGTATTTCAAAACATTTTTGGTGGTGTGCTCCACTCATAGATCACTCTAAGAGAATGCTTCATGGTAACTAAAATCAAGATACGATCAAAATATTTTATAAGTATAAGAAAGTTGTTCATCTTTGCATAAAATCATAGAATGCATAATAAATCATAATTATCAAAATTAATCATGTATAATCCAGTTTAAACCACCAAGTCAATCAACAAGCTCGAGGTCTCAAGGTCTTTTCAAGAGAGGTCAAGAAACGTGTGAGGGTGGGATGTATATAGGGAATGTGGTGCTAGAATCCGGGAAAAGGATCTTTACTTCACTTGATTTGAACTTCAATATCTTCCACCAATAAGCTTTGCTTATTTACTTTTTTACTTTTTGGGATGCATGGACAGAGGTGCACAATAACCGAAGCCTAGGAGATCAACAATCATCAATTTCTCGAGATGCCTCAAACCCTTGATGCACATACCATGACCCGTTAGGAATATCGCTCAATCCGACTTTGGCAAGACACAAACACCCGGATATGTGAATGGTGCCGAGTTACTCATCATCATGATTGACTTCCCCAAACCTATTTGTTTCTTTCTAACTTTCAGCCAACATCTCAACTTTTCTTTCACTTGCTTTTCATTTGCTTGCTTCCAAATTCCCGGATAAGTAAAGGGAGGCAATTATGTATATGAGGGGCTATAGCATGATCAAGAAGAAGAAGAGAAGAGAATGAATTGCCTTAATCATCCCAGAAAGAAAGTGAGAGAACTCATCATGTGGTGTCAACCTTCAAATTCAACATAATTTGGATAAAAACAAAGTATTAAACATGCCAAAATTTCAAACAAAGCATTTAGCAACTTAAACATATTATAAAACCTTTCAAACATATAAAGATTTTAAAACCAATCTGCAAACAAAATCATCACTGAGGTCATATCCAGAAAAGAAGCACAAAATTGTTTCGAAAACTGTCTCAGTTAAACCACCTCGGTCGAGATGTTCTAAGTCAACCAAGGTACTGCACCTCGACTGGTTAGAATCACTTCGGTCGAGGTCATAAAGTTTTTTTTCTTAACCAGTTTTTGACGTTTTTCTCATTCAAATAACCTGTATGCATGCATGTAATGGTAGATAGACACATGAAGCATAAATAAGACAATAATATCCAAATAGAGTCATACAAGCATACACACAATGTCAAATCATACATCCAAATACCCCATACTTGGGACACATTGTCCCAATGGGTCGAAATAAGTCTAAAAGAAGTGTACTCACCGGACATAAGCTGAGCTGCATAATAAATAAATAAAAGAAATCCCTGCAAGCTCTAGTCCTCATCTGCTGGTGGTGGTGGTGGATATGGCATGTACGGGTGTTGGGAAGGATCAAAGGGGTAGCCCATAGTGTGCTGGAACTATATCTTCAACATCCGGTGCTGGTAGTGTTGGCTCTCCCTCATCTCCAACATGTCCAAGGATAGAGTGGCGTAAGAGTCGATCATCTGATCCATCAGCTCGTCTACCCGCCTGTGAGCTACGGGATCCCGCTTTCTGCGGACTCTGCGCCTAGCAGGACGTGATGGTGGTGCAGCTGCCTCCTCTTCAGTCTCCTCGTCGTCCAGATCGACGACTGGTATAATAGGACCGGCTGTATCCGTCCATGTCTCCATGGCAGCACCGCCATCGTCCTCTTCATCCTCATCCTCCTGCACCTGTGCTGCTGCATCTCTAGCGTCCTCAATGTACGGAGTTCATGTAGTGGACCAGTACTGAGGATCATAGACAGAAAACTAGAATGACCACCTAATACCCTGTGGGGCAGTCTGCTCCCAAGGCATCGCCACATATGGCGTAGTAAGTCCACGAGGAACCAGAATCCTCGTGGTGATCATCTCCCGCAACCGCCACTAGTGTACAAGCACTCAGATCCAGCCCCATCAATGTAGCTATGTGGGTCACTAAACCGCCATAAAAATATCTCCCTTCGCCTTTGCCTTGATCCGGTGCAGATCCTCAGCTAGCATAGCACCGAAATCAGGCACACCTCTAGTCACCATCCAAAATAAACTCAAGAGCTCCCCCTGTCTAACCTTCTGGGACGTCTCAGTACGTACCAGAAGTGTCTCGCTGAATATCCTGTGGGAGAGTCTGAAAGAGAGGTGGAAGATGATCCGCTTCCTGGAGTCTCTAGGTCTCCATCTATTAGCATGCTCAACTACGTGAACTATCTGCCCCCAAAACTGTCGAGCTACAACTCGAGAAGGGAAATCAGTAACTGTCGGGGTCGGGAAGCCGAAGACCTCTCTCCACCGGTCCATCGGTACTAGATAATTCCGGTTCAGCAACCGGTACTTGATGGCCTGCTCTGTAGGCAGGTGAGTCACAGAACTCACAAACTCTAGTGTAGGCTCGAGGTAGGCTGGAGCTCTGATCTCCATAAACTACTTCAGCCCTACCATCAAGACCATCCGTCTCAAATCCTCCGCAACATATAAGCAATCAAAAGCGGAGATGTCCAAAAACCGCGGCGCAACCACAGGGCGCGTACAGATGCGGTCGTAGTCGGCCTGGTGACTCTCATGTATCACCGGTATAGAAGGCCGAGAAGAAGAAGAAGAAGGGGAAGATCCATCCCTCAGGACAAGCTGGCGAATCGACCTGGAACTCATTCTCTCTCTCTGTCTGACAGGTCACCTCGGTTGCTTGTTAGAGCTCAAGAATCACCTCGGCCGAGGCGCAGGTCGACTGGACCGAGGTGCGAAGCTGTTCGATTTCAACTCTCTGGAATTCAGTTCTTTTCCCCCGATTTCACTACAGATTGTTCCTAAGGGGTACTTAATCCTTTTTCAGCAGAGATCTATGACAACCAAAGCCACTAAACTCCGAAATCAGTAAGAGAAGAGAAAGTTAGGGTTTCGACTATTTTTACCCGGATTCGGTTGATTCGAGGCTTTCTTGTTGTAGATTGTTGCTTGCAATCGGTTCCTCTAGCCTTTCCTCGCAGAATGGGAGCAAGAATCGTCGAAAACGATCGAGAAACGAAGAAAACGAGATGGAAGGCGCCGTGGTCGAGGTGTGAGTTAGGAGGGAAGAGAGAGAATTCGTTTCCACTTATATACCCCTCGCCGATTCTGCTGTCACCTTGGTCGAGGTGGTCCCGACTGGACCGAGGTGTCTGGACCGAGGTGGAATGTTGTCAGCCCTAGTCGCCTCAGTTGCTCAAGAATCATCTTGGTCGAGTTGCTTTGACTGCAACCGAGATGTGTCTTAGTCAAACTTCGTCTTCTCCATTTCTCGAACTTCTGTCCTCCCTGTATAGCTCCTGAGCTGTAATCCTTCCTTAGAAAGTGCTTGGTTTCTGTCTAGGACGCCAAGAACAAAGCAAAGCAAAGCAAAAGTAAACTATCTAAAGCTAGACTAGAAAAAGGAAAAGAAAGCAATACCTTGGGTTGCCTCCCAAGAAGCGCTTGGTTTAAGGTCGCTAGTTGGACCGTACGGCATCCCTAAACAAGGTATAGTGGTGCAATCTCCTCAACCTGGACCTCCGGTTTGTATTTCTTAAGCCTATGACCATTGACTTTGAAGCTTCCACTTGTTTCTCCCCAGATCTCGACTGCACCATAAGGGAAAACATGTTTCACAACGTAAGATCCTGTCCATCTAGATTTTAACTTACCTGGAAAGAGGCGAAGGCGGGAGTTGAAGAGTAGAACTAAGTCTCCTTCTTTGAACTCCTTAGGAATGATACGCCTGTCATGCCATTTCTTTGTCCTTTCCTTGTAGATCTTGGCATTCTCATAAGCGTTCAAACGCAGCTCCTCCAGCTTATTGATGTCCAATAGCCGCTTCTCACCGGCTTCCTTGATATCGAAATTCAACCATTTGATTGCCCAATACGCTTTGTGTTCTAGCTCAACGGGAAAATGGCAAGACTTCCCATATACTAGATTATAGGGGGTGGTACCAATGGGAGTCTTGAACGCGGTCCTATAGGCCCAAAGAGCGTCGTCCAACTTCATGGACCAATCCTTCCTCGTCCTAGAGATGATCTTTTCCAAGATTGCTTTGATTTCTCTATTCGAGATCTCGACCTGTCCACTAGTTTGAGTGTGATAAGGGGTTGCTACCTTGTGGGTTACCCCATACTTCGATAGAAGTGCCTTAAATTTCCGGTTGATGAAATGTGTCCCTTCATCACTGATGATGATGCGTGGAGTCCCAAAACGTGGAAAGATAGTCCTATTAAAGAACTTCACAACCACCATGGCGTCATTAGTGGGAGAGGCAATGACTTCCACCCATCTAGAGACGTAGTCGACAACTAGGAGAATGTAGAGGTTTCCTCCGGATGATGGGAAAGGTCCCATGAAATCAACTCCCATACATCAAAGATCTCAACCTCCTGTATGTTATTGAGTGGCATCTCGTTCCTCCTAGATAAGTTCCCAGTTCTTTGGCATGCATCACAAGAAACAACAAACGTTTGCACATCCTTAAATAATATAGGTCAAAAGAAACCGGAACGTAATACCTTGGCGCACGTTTTGTGAGCGCTAGCATGCCCTCCACAAGGAAGCGAGTGGCAATGCCGTATGACACTAGTAACTTCATCTTCCGGAATGCATCTTCGAAGCATCCCGTCCGGACCTCTTTTAAATAGTAGAGGTTCATCCCAATAGTAATAGCGTACATCTTTGAAGAATTTCTTCCTCTGAGCGTACGTCAATCCGGGTGGTATTTCCTGGCAAACAAGATAATTAACAATGTCAGCATACCAAGGCCCTTTATTATCAGAAGTTTGGTGGAGAAAGTGTTCCACCAACTGTGGATGAATTTCAGAAAAGGGAGTAAGAAGTTTGTTATTCTCAGTTGACTTCGTCTCGCTTTCGACCTCGGTCGAGGTCCAGAGAGGGTGACCGAGATGTTCTTCAGTCAAGAACACCTCGCTTGGTCCAGAAAGTGCCTTGGTCGAGGTACTGCAACTGGGACCGAAATTGGAGATTCTCTTCTCCTGGATTAGTCTTTCAATCTTAGCTCCCGGATCTTCTTCTAGTGCCTTTAAGCTCCGTATATCTACATTACAAGAAGCATCTATACCTTCCTCCATTAAGCTAAAACTAATAACTCTCTCAAGTGGATCATTAATAAGGATAGAGCTCACCAATTCTCTTGATTCTTCTTCATCATAGATGTTGAAGATATCATCTCCCAGCGGCTCTCCTTTCATTGCCACAAGCAATGCAAACTCAACTTGATCACCGCCAATGTTGAATTGCAACTTGGCGTTCTTACAATCCACATTGCAACCCGAAGTTGCTAGAAATGGTCTCCCGAGAATGATAGGAACATGATAATTTGTGGGAATGTCAAGCACAACAAAGTCTATAGGTAAATAGAAATTACCTAACTTAACCGGGACGTCTTCCAAAATGCCCACGGGATGGGTAATGGAGCGGTCCGCCATGTATAACCTTATCTTCACCGGCTTGGGCTTTCCAAGTCCGATCTTCACACATAGCTCCAACGGGATGATGCTCACGCTGGCTCCTAGATCACACAACGCCTCATAAGTGACATCCCCAACTTGGATAGGAATGCAAAATGAGCCGGGATCTCTTAACTTGGGTGGCATCTTTTCCTTCATGATTTGAATGAGTTCCGAGGATTTAGATGTCATCCTTACTTCCCCAAAGTCTTCCAACTTCCTCTTCCATTATAGAATTTCTTTCAAGAACTTCCCATAGGCGGGCATCCCTAGAATAGCATCAAGGAAAGGGATATTAATATGTAGTTTATTCATCAAGTCAAGGAACTTACCAAAGTGCTTGTCTAGATGTGCTCTGGCTCTTGACTGGGGAATGGAAGTGGTGGTTTATAAGCAAGAGGTGGAACATAAACATCAGATTTCTCCTCCGCTTTCTGAGGCTCCACCTCGGTTGGTACCTCGACCGAAGTGTTCTTCGTCTGTACCTGGACCGAGGTGTTCTTCACTGGCATCGACCGAGGTACTGGATCTGCAGTTTTCAGTCCACTTCTCGTCGTTATTGTCATGATCTGTCCCTTGGGGTTGCTCTCTGTCCTTGCTGGGAGCTTCCTTGGGTCTCTTGACGCTTCATTCGCCTTATTAAAGAATTGTTGTTCTAAGGCTTTTTGTGCCTTAGAAAATGAAGTCATGGACGTCTCCATAGCATTGAACTTGATCAAGATAGCCTCCAGCACTGCATCTTTCTTTCCTGGCTAGGACGAGCTTGATCCAGGTTCCTGGCTCTTTAATGGAGTAGAAGAAGAAGAAGAAGAAGAAGAAGAAGAGAGGAAAGGATTAGAAGAGTTGTTTGAATTGGAGTTAGAGTAAGAGTTACCCGAATTTTGATTGTTTGACCTCCAATTATTGTTGTTGGATCCTCTATTGTTGTTGTAGTTGTTGTTCCGGGAACCGTTGTTGTTGTTCTGGTAACCATTGTTGTTCCTCGAGCCTTGATATCCTTCCTCTTCTTTCTTGGTGTGAGCAACCAAAAGATCCTTCAATTGCTTCACATCATTCTTGAGGGAGGTGAGTTGATTATCATTTGATGGAGCTTCTTGGAAATTAACTCTCTTAACTACATTTTTAGCTCCTTGGTGTGAGTACTTCTCCATGTGCAAAGCTTGTTTTTCAATGAACTCCCAAGCTTCATCAATCGGCATGTCCATGAATGTGCCGGCGGATAGTAATTGAAGGCTGAATTGGGTAGCTCCATCCAATCCCTTGAAGTAAATCTCCAACAACTCTATCTTTGAAATCCCATGATGTGGGCAATCCAAAAGCACATCTTTAAATCTCTCCCATGACTTGGACAAACTCTCCTTGTCCTTCATGATGAATGCATTGATTTTCCCTCTCATTTCAGCAGTTTTGGAGGGGGGAAAGAATTTTGTCAAGAACTTCGTCGTCATCTCCTCCCAAGTGTTGATCTTTCCGGGAGGAAGAGACTGGTACCAAGTAAGCGCCTTGTCTTTCAAAGAAAAGTAAAAAGGCCTTAACTTGTAATTATTATTTTCCACTCTTGAAGGTTTCAAGGCCTCCATCAAAATCTCATAGTTTTGTAAATGTTGATGCAGAGACTCCCTTTTTAGACCTCCAAGCTGACATTGGCGAATCATGGAAAGAACTTGCGGTCGAAGTTCATAATCATGCTCCGCTGGATCTCCTAGGTTGACTCCTGGACGCCCCACTTGCTGGTTTGGGTCCATCCTCTACCCTAGGGTTTGTGGAATACCTGCAGAAAGAACATCTCGGAATGGCATCCGAGGTGGAAGTATCTCGGCCGTGGCGACTGGAGCGGGGTCCTGCCTCGGTCGAGGATCTGGTCGATGTAGAATCTGAGCTCGTAACTCAGTCATATCTGCTTCAATCTCTACAGCTCTGGTGCAATTTTGCTCCCTTTTGCGCTGCAGTTCTTTCTTATTGAGGCGCAGCTGTTCCATCGCCTCCTTCAATTCGGCCTCAAGATCGCGATTGTCTTGGTTGGCCATTTTCGCTTCTTTCAAGCGTCTTTTATATGTCTTTTCTGGTTCGGAATTGTAAGGAACGATTTCCTTCCCAGCACGGGTTCTTCGCATAATGCTAAGAAAAAGAACATGCGAAAGTCACTCAAGTAGAGTGATTAGTAGTAACGGCGCCAAAAACTTGTTCGCTCCAAATGGTGCGTGCAAGCTTTAAATTTATAACCCAAGAAATATGCTTAAAACAAGGATGCGAACCCGTAATGTACGGATCAATTATAGTAAAAGCAAGAATTCCGGGGTGTCGATCTCAAGGACTTAGGTGAAACAAAGCAAGTATAGGTTGTCAGTATTGCAACTAACCACAAAAGCGATTAAAACAATCAAAAATGATAATAAGGTCAATTAATGAAATATGCAAATTCTAGGGATTAAAGCATCCAATTGTGGTTCCAACTCAAGATCTCAAGATAAGCGGACAAAGCTGAGGTTTTGCAAAGGGAAGGTGTTTCTAAAGTGGAATAGATCACCGGGTAAGTCTCACTACTCACAATCCCAAACCAAAGAACCTATCACCGGGTAAGTCTCAAGGTACTAAGGAAAGGAATTATAATCTCAAACCAACACACCAACTAAGGGAATAGAATCAACCTTTACCGGATAAGTCTCAGGCTAACTCACAAAGATGGGATGAAGGCACACTCAAACCCCAATAAAGGATAAACCTTTATTACCTACACTTATGATCTTGGGTAAACAAATAAAGGAATTACTGGGTAAGTCTCATCCTAGGTTTGCATTGAACCAGGAAAGGTGTAATAAGAATAGGTTTTGGCAAACTCTAACACTTAACTCTCAGTTTCGGATCAGATAAGTCACCTCGGTCAGCCAAATTTCACCCCGACCGAGATGTTCATCGACTGAACGAGATGTTCTAGGGTTAAGGATAAAGACTCGAGCTCTCGGGGTCCTACTGGAATTTAAGATTATTCTATCATCGTCTTTCCCACAACTTTCAGCCAATCACCCTAGAATCGCACAAAGAAATTAGCCACTCATCATCATGAAAGCAATAATCAAATATATGGGAAGAGAATGAATATTTGAACACAAAAACCTTAAGAACAAGGCTTCAATAACTGAATCAAATATCAAACAAATAAGCGTTCCTTGGATCACAAATCCAACAAGACAATCAAACAAAAGAGAATCTAAGAAAGTCTTACAAATCCCCTCAAAAGCTATATCCGAACTATCAATCCTTCCTTGATTGATCTTCAATCTTCCTTCCTTCCTTCAAAAGCTCCGGAAAAATCCCTTAATTACTGGATGCTCTCAGCCTTCTAAGCATGGTTGAACTTGTGGAAAATCCAACCCTTTATATAGGAGAATTATCTTTCAAAGATAAAATATCTTAAAAAGATAATTTCCTAATAAAATATATCCATATCTCAAAAATAGATCTCCAAAATATATGATCTTCCTTCCAGAAATTCAGCCCAAAAATATAAGATCTCTCCTTCCAAAAATAAAAGATCTCAGCCAAATAAAATATATCTCGCCGCGTCCAGGGTGTTCGCCTCGGTCGGGGCGCTCCTCAAGATCACCTCGGTCGAGGTGACTTTGTGATCAACCGAGGTGACTCTCAGCTGAAGGTGAAATCTCTTAAATCTGGTCCAAAGTAAATCTTCTTTGTTAATTCCTTGCTTCATGAGCTCCTCTTTAAGCTCCTGAATGTAGCTCCAATGACTCTTCGCTCCTTTAGCTCCATTTTAGTCCAAAATGTGCCATTTTACCTACGATTACAACGAAACTTGGTGTAGACCTCGATTCCCGCAAAGGTAGATGAAACGACAACATAATCACATAATATATATCCAAACATGCAGATTATTGAAGATAAAACGTCTAAACAAGTCCCAAATTATAGACTATAATTCATGCTATCAACAGCTAAACCGCACCTGCGCCTAAACCTCGCCGCAACCGCGCAACACTAGGTCGCCGCATCCGTGGGCTTCTAAGGCCACGGGGGCAGGAACTCCTTTTGACACCACCCCTGTGGCTCCGAAGGAAGTTCTACGTGTTGGTTTCTGGAATAGAAACTCCGGTTGTTACACAATGATGATAACCAAAGTATTTGTGGATGTATAACAATGGGAGGAAGATTGATCAAAGGAAACAAATATCCCCACTATAATGATTAAACATATTGATGCATATCTATATATATATATATATATATATATATATATATATATATATTTCATAAAATTTGGATAATGATGAAAGTAGGTAACCATCTAAAATCGCCTTGGGCATAGACAAACTAAGACCGTGCTTTCCAACTCATGTAGTTTTTAATCCACGGTTCGGCGAGAATAGGAAAACCCATTAAAAACTTAGAAATTCAGAAAAGACCAAGAAAGACATTCGCTTGTGACCCTTTAGTTTAAAAACGTTCAAAGACAGGAACTTTCTATGATTAAGATTCCTCGAAGTTTTGATAAACTAATACTCTCAAAACCAAGTTCTTTTCAATAAATCCAATAAAATAAACTTCGCCTTTGACCCTTCTCTTGTTTTATCTACATCAATAAAAAAAGGTACTCCATTCAGAAGTTTTCAAAAGGTGGAGTGAAACACTTTGAAAGAAATAATATCAAAACCTCAATTTATAAAGATATATGCCAAACAATATATTATAGCATTATAGGGATCTTCTAATCCTTAGATCATGAAGGATGTTTAGTCACTCATGATGATATATAAAGAAAAGAGCATATATTAAACCAAGAAAGAAAGAAGTTACAAGAGTTTGGTTCCTTCAAGGCAACCTTCAAGTAAAGCTAACAATATTTGACGGCTAGAATAACGAGGGGGTAAAAAACTACTAAATTTAGGAAGAAGCATCGTCCAACTGAATCAACTTATCTAATCCTATGGTTGGGGGTGTTTATATAGGGGAGAAATAAGAGTTTAGTGTTTACACAAAATATACACATTCTATAGGTGAGATCAAAGATTTGGAGGTCTTGTTGTGACGGAAAAAAGGCCGGGCAAACGACATACATATGGCCACCATATGGCCGTATGACCACCGTTTGGTGGGTGTTTCACACCCTTGTCATGGACTGCATTGGCTGGGCTTTTGGCATGGATCATGGCGTCGAAGTCTCAAGCCAAATTACCACCCTATGGCCGTGCAATGGCCGTTTGGAGGGCATTTCATTAATTTGTCGCTTATAACCTTGAATCTTTTCCTTGTGCTCCGATCATACGGACTTCGTATTGTAGTTTCTCAATCATATTGATCTTCTCTTCTGCTCTGACCTCAGGGAGGATGAAATCTTGACACTTTTAATGTCTTAAATGCTCGAAACACATAAAAGTCAAGGTATATACCAAAATACAAAAAGTGGATGATTTCCGTATAAAATGACATATATGGGATAAGAGCGTATAATATGCATAAAAACAAGGTATAACAATTGCTACATTTGACACTCATCAATGATCCCATAAATACGACATACATGACAAATAAGTAAGTTTTAAACTACAAGTTAAATTATTATACATTATATTAAAATTAAGTCAAGTTTATGATTATTTTGTTTCATGGTTTCAAGTTACAATTGAGATTGTTGGGGTCTCAAGCACCAATAAGACCCTTTTCATCGCATTTGTTATTTTGGCTAAGAAGAACTCCGTCATTACGAGTGCACTTACTAAGGCTTCACCATATATGCAACAAAATAATATTGGGGGTCACTTTAACAACACGAGAGTTAGGTTTCATCAAAGCATTGGGCATTGTGTTTTTTGGACGTGAAACCGATGAGGGTTGAAACGTGAGCCTTATATCTCACAAATAATTTACAAGCCCCACTATAGTATAGGGAGTCAAACTTGAACACAAGGAATATAATGTTTTGATTTGATAAATTAATTAAAAAACAACTAAACAAATATACTAAGTACATACAAAAACCAAAAAGAATGAAAGAAATACAAAAAACTAGACACTGGCCAATTGGGATCCAATTGATTGGCCAAGACACAAACTTTTAGCAATTAATCAAATACGAAAGAAGAAGTGAAAGCAAAGCAAAAGACAAGCAAATTCAATAACTGACCGACCGGCCAACATGCTTTATGCCGATCGGCCACCACTATAAAACATAAGTAAAACATTTGTCTTTTGTTTGCGAGGATCTTATGAGCTCACCGCGGGTGCGGTGACAGAGAGTCGCGGGTATGAATAAGGTGTGCCGCTGGTGCGGCCAAGGACGCCATTGGGAGGTGGATCCCTCCTTGGTGCAGGTGCAGCACGGGTGCGGTGGTGATCACTAGAAGCTCGTAAAGGTTTTATTTGAGTGTTTTCTTTGGTTCTACACTTAAATGGCTTGAATATTCTGCTTAATCCCTTGATTTTTTCAATGTTTGTTTCTTCATCTGAATTACAAACTTATCACTAAAATACAACCAAAACACAATCCAAAGTATGCTAAAGACTAACTAATGTGATATGAAATCTATCACCTATCAAACACTTTGCTCTTCAACTAGGGGTCACGTGCGATTCATGTGCAGGGAGAAACAATGGTGTCTGGTCGGCCAAAGAGATGCTCGTCGATCGGCCTACATATTTCCTGATGTAATCATTGTCTTTACTCTCGGATCTCAGTCATTTTCATCTTGACCTTGACATCTTTGACCGCATGAATATCATTAGTTTGTATGAGGTCGTTACATCGCAAGTAACTCCAACTAAACTCCGCAAACGCTAGAATGCTTGCAATTACATAAACTGACGGGTAGATCTACAAAACACAAATAGGAAAAAATAAGCCGATAAACTATGTTAATATGTCTAATATAGTAAAGGAAAGGAGTAGAATGAGGGTACAAGAAGACACTAATTTGAGTGCTATTATTAACATATATTATGCATAATTCATATCAAGTGCAACATTTAAAATTGATCGTAGGTTGTGACAAGATCAAAGGAGTCACATGTAGTTTTCGTGTCTCAATGCAAAGCATTCTTTGAATCAAGGTCAATTGACAATATCACGTGACATTTGACGCATATGAGGGTATATAGGCAATCAAAGCCGTTGTTGATGGCTTATTTGGAGGAGACGTAGTGATTACTAACACTCATTTTAGCGTATTTTTCCACCACCATTAGTATCCATCCTTCAACTCTTTTGGGAATAATTGCATGACTTATTGCCATACTTCATTCCCTTTGGTGTTTTGGAGATCTACCGGTTAATTTATGACATTGTAGGCATTACAAGAGTTTGCGGTGCTTAAATAGATTTATTTGCGACGGAATGACCACATACACACTAAGGGTCTCCTTGCGGTCAAGAAAATCAAGTTCGAGATATAATTGATTGAGATCCGAGAGTGAAGATGAGGAATTTCTGGGGAAATATTAATGTAGGAGCATCCTCAAGAACACCACCAAGACTCAGGAGCATCACAAGATCAACTCAACAGTCAAAAGGACTCAACGTAGGAACAACTGCGAAGCTACTAATTAAAGTAGAAGAGTCTGTAGGTTCAAGAGCAGCTCGAAAGAGAAGGATGCCAAATAAGGAAGATGACATGTTCAAATGGTACTCAAGTAGAAGGAGGAAGGGTCTACATGCCATCCGAAAAAAAAGGATAATATATCATACATCTCATCTAACAAGGAGGTCTCGAGTGTATCAAAGTATGAGAATACACTCTCTAGTATCAAGGAGGAAAATATCTTACAAGAAGAACCTTTGCTTCTCAACATTGGAAGACCGGGGCCCACATGCGAGACTATCCCACCACTTAAGACCAAATACGTACGTAAACTCAACCATGCATGAAGGACGTACGTGTCCATGCAAGAGATGGACATTCCACCTACACGCGTGAATCCATAGTACACGACCCATCA
Source organism: Fagopyrum homotropicum (assembly GCA_033239125.1). Classification (NCBI taxonomy): domain Eukaryota; kingdom Viridiplantae; phylum Streptophyta; class Magnoliopsida; order Caryophyllales; family Polygonaceae; genus Fagopyrum; species Fagopyrum homotropicum. Next base: position 145,614,762 of record BSWB01000004.1, read on the forward strand.
TATTTAATTGTTATATTTTTAGCCCATAAAGGCCTGTTTAATTATGGGTTAATTTTCTAGGATTTTTTTAATTATATATTCATCCCAAGTCTATTTTATTTATTTAGGAATAAATTTAAGTCTTTAATAGAGAAGCGTAAAGATAGATTCTATCTTATTAGAAGACAAATTCTATTTTATTAGTTACAAAAGAGATCTAATCTTTTTAGAAGTTTGATCTTATTTTATTATCTTCTTAGGGACAAATCTTATCTTATTCTCGATGGATCACAGGCTTTCTAAGCCCAAATCATCTGCCCATGTATCCCTAGAATTCGACCTCTTCTCTTATAAATAGGGAGGTTGTGCCTCATTATTTATCATCTTGAATATTATACACTTTTGATGAACACGTAGTGTTACCTCCCTAAGGTGTCGACCGTCGTCTCCCTATGCGAAGAGCAGACCTGAGTAAGAGAAGTCTTACTCGCAACTCGCTTGGACTTGTTTGAGTGTGTTCTACCTGCCAACGGAATTACAAGGTGCTTTAACTAGCTACAAGAAAAAACTCCGGGTGCTCTAGGGTTCTTCGATCGCCTATTGTGTTTGGGGTAGTGGGAAGGGTTCTATAAGACTTCGTTGGTTGTGTATTATGTACAACCGTGCCATAGTATGCTTCTAGGTAGCTTCTTAGGGTTCAACCTTGATCTATCCATTTCCCTTTCTATTTGTTGTTTTTCTATTCTTTGAGTCTTTTAGGCGTCAAAAGATCGGGTCATCTACACGGACGAATACCCTGTATCAAATATGTTGACCGATCGACCATGATCTTCGAGAGATCCTAGTTTCCGGATCTTTTACATCAGATGACCTTTTTTATTTCCTCGCTCATTTTTCTCATTGCCCATAGTCAAGTTATAATCCATTAAATACCTCATATTCATAATGACATTGTAGGAAAGCGAGCGGTGGAGATTGAGATCGGTATGGTAAGCTTATGGTTAATGATTATTGCATATGTGTTGAGTTTGAGCATCATTATATATACCCTAAAAACATGTGAGAGAGTTATAAACATCCCCTTGAGTGGTCATGAGTTTTGAGCTTTGACTTGTACCTATTACTATGTTATGTGTGATGATGATAAGATCAAAAATGGATAAACATATAAATAGATTCGAAAAATCCTATATGCTACTAAACATGCATTTGATTCTCCATATTTTTAATAGCACAACATAGATCAAGACAATCCTAGAATGATTTGAAGTTTTCACTTCAAATCCTACCATGGTGACTACTCACTCATGACCAAAATTCAATAACACAATAAGTTAAAATGGATACCATAGTGACAAACTAGATTGAAAATAACGAATATAAGAAAAAGAATTATTTGATTTGGACTTATCAATCCATAGTTATGGCCAAAACAAGATTGCAAATGTATCTAGAGAAAAGATTTGTAAGGAACTTCAAGAACACTTCTACTTCTTTAAATCGGCCAACTTATAAAGAGAGAGTTTAGATAATTTCTTTGTGTCTCGGATGATATGAAATACAAGCAACCATATCCTCTATTTATAGGATAAAATCGTGGTCCCCCCCATCTAGAATCATCTAAATAAACTCACACATCAAGTGTGAGTTAGTTGCAAAAGTGGTCCACACCAGGTAGGAGGGTCGAGTTCTTGGTTGCCTTAGGTCGAGTCAGAGAGCTCCTTGGTCGATTTTTCCACCACCATAGAGAAATTACACATAGCTCGAGTTTTTGTGCTTCTTTGATCGAGTTTTTGTGCTTTCTTGCTCGAGTTGCCTTTTTCACTCAAGGTAAGTGTAAACTTCTTCAGAAAAGTGTTATTTTCTCCTTCTTCTTCTTCTTCTTCTTCTTCTTCTTCTTCTTAGGTCGAGGTTTTGGCTCATTCGACCTATGTTGAACAAATGTCTTCCTTTTCCGAGCTTTTTGTCTTCCTTGGTCGAGTTTTATGTCTTCCTTGCTCGAGTTTCCCGAGTGAACTCGACCTAGGTTGATATTTACAACTTGAGTTGTTCCTAGCTGGGGTTTCCATGTCTCCTTACCTCAAATTTTGTAAACTCGAGGGTCCTTTCTTAGGCTTCTTGCTTGTCTTGCTCCTTGATTTCCTTGCTTTCTTGCTTTATTCCTTTCTTAGTTCCATGGTGATGATGAGGGTGTGGTGAGTACTCCTTAGATTGGCTTTAGATTGGTCCTTTGTGCTCCAATTTAGACATAAAACACCTACAAACATCAAACACAAGGGGAATAGACATTCTTTGATACTTTAAAGCAGAAGCAAAGATGTGAATGCCTTTTTTCATGTAAAACTAAGGAAAAATACACAAAAAAAAAACATCTATAAAGATACCATAAAAACATGTTATCAATCCACCATTCAAGAAGTTAGCAAGATAGCACACAAGCTTCCAATGACAATCTTCTTCTCTTTATATATGACAAAAAACATAAACACGACAACACAAATGCAATCAATTCCATATATAGGAAAGTAAAGACACCCGAGATTTCATAAGATACCTAATGAGGTTATTCCATTTCAGATGAACCCTAAATAGGACAACAATAGATCAATTCCATATACATCCTTCAGATTCCATTTCCCCTCGACGTACACAACAAAGCAAGAGGTTTCATAACCTTAATAACACGAAAGAGAAGAAGTTTGTCAAGATCCATGTATTCACATTGTCGGATGGAGCATGCATGGATGTTGCTTTGCTCATCGACACCATCACCGTCACCCTCGTCACTAGCCTGCCTCATCGCTTCTCTTCTCTTGTTCTATCGTAGAGGATGAACATGTATTGGGGGTAGAAGAGTGAACAAATATCGGATAGAAGACAAAGGTCACAAGGTTAGTATCAAGGTCCAAAAAATTTTAAACTCATCGATCCACAAATAACCTTGACCGAATGAAGTTATTTTTGTGTGAGTTATAAACCCAAATAAACCAACACGGAAGTAAACCAATCTACAATTACATACGTACAAAAACTAACCATGAGTCTATAAACTAAATGATGAAGAAATAAGCTATAAGTAAACATGTCCTAAAATAATGGAGTCAAGAAAAATTTGAAAACATCGACAAACAACTAAAAATGGTTCATGAAGAAATTGAATCTCTTCAAAAACTTTTTTATGGCTTTAATCAACAAAAAATGATATGATAAATAGACAATAGAAAATGTAAATGCTTGTTAGAATACCAACACAAATACTGAGTGCAAAGAGCTAAAACAAAAATATATGTTTTGGTGACAAGAACAAAAAAATCATCATAGGAAGTCTACAGGCCGAAGAAACAAGAAAATAATCTCTACAATTACTAAAAGCGATGGGACAATACTTTCAAAAGAAGATGACAAGAATGAAGAGTTTATAAATGAATACAAGTATCGATTTAAAGCCTCGATTATAGACCACAACAAACTCCGTAAACAACTTGAAGTCATTCAAATAGAGGCAACTGAATATGAGATCCGGGAACTAATAAAACCCTTCACTACAAGAGAATAAGACTGTAATTTTTGATATTGGTAGTTATAAATTGTTAGGCCCGAATGACATGATGGATGGTTTCTATAAGAAATATAGGCACATTATTGACCCTATTGCAATCAAGTATTGAAAAGCTTCTACAAAACGGGAAGGATTCTAAAACAAATTAACCACACCTTTCTGGCTCTAATTCCAAATACAGATAACCAATCAACTACTACCCATTACATTCCAATAACCTAATCTCTACCCTCTATAAAATCATAGAATAAATTTTGGCGAAAAGACTAAGCTTAGTTCTCCCAATGCTAATTTACCCTCTATAAGACACATTTACCCAAAATAGATCAATACACAATAACGTACTCATTGCCCATTAAATATTTCAAGACTTTTTATAAAAAAGAAAAGAAAAGAGGGTTTCATGGCAATTAAGTTAGGCATGGGAGAATGCATATGACAAGGTGGAATGACATTTCCTTAAAGCAGTCCCTGTAAAGTTTGGGGATTTTGGCTATAGAAATGCTTCTCTACAGTTTCATACTCTATACTAATCAACGACTCTTCAACAACAATATTCTTCCCGTAGGGAGGCATATGTCAATGAGACTCTTTCTCACATATGCTTTTTAACTTTGGCGTGGAGATTCTAGCCATAAGAATATACAAATCACTAGTAATAAGAGTCGCAAGATCATTGAATTTCTAATTTTGAAAAATGGATCAAATATTCCTTTCTTAGCTTTCGTGGATGACATAACAATTTTCACAAAGGCAACAACGACTATACGCAACAAAATATTATCTAGTGTAAAAGCTAGGATTTTCGAATCCTAATAAAGGATTATTAAGGGTGATTAATTTAATTATCGATAGCAATTGACCCATAACTTGCGAATAGTACGTAGATGACGAGTATGAATTCCACCGTTATGACCTTGACGTAAGTTTGGACTTATGGGGAAAATTCTACTTTTTCCTCCGGGAAATTTTTTTTATCCTCTGCAGTTGAGAGAAATGATCAGGATATCAGATGTGTTCTAGATATGAAATAACATGGAAAGACAAAATGGCAAAAAAAAGTCGCTATTTCGTTTCTTAGCGGCTAAGAAGACGAATACGCGTTTTCCGAGAAAGTAGCAGAACAATTATCCACACAATATGTCAGATTTATCATTCCAATTTTAAGAAGTTTGGAGAAAAGACTCCAACAACATTTGGATCGGTAAAAGAATAATTATCGACTTTGCTAAAGGATAATTATTGTCTTCGCTATAAATAGTGGAAAATCGTTATTAATTCATTTCCTTTCACGTCTCCTCGTAAAAACTCTGATTTCTCTCAACCTTCAAATTCATATCTACTCTCCGTTTCTAATCCGATTCAAATTCCGTTTGATTTTTCGGATTCCTCTCTTCATTCTCTTCATATCGGTAGCGAGTTTTCGTATTTCCGAGCACATAAAGGACTGGTCGAACATATTAGTTGTTTAACTTGTGGCACCGCCCAAATTCTGGTGGATTTGAACGTCTCTGAGCGTAGCCTGCATCGTTGTGATTCCGAATCTTCTTTCGGATCGTCAATCGGGTTAGTAACGAATAAGTTATGAATTTATTCGTTTTCCGTATTGCAATTTGACCTAAGTTGACCTTAGGCTTTATGCTCGTTACATTAATCTAGTGATTATGGGCTATTTGTTTGATGAAATCTGATGACAGTTGGGTTCAGAAACTGCATATGGGCAAAACGTTATTCTGGTGAATTTAATTAATTAATTAATTAAAGATTAATTAATTAAATTAGGAATCTAGAAAAAGCTATAAGCTAATTAAATTCAAAGGAATGAATTTAATTGATGTTTGAAGCAAGAAGTTTAATACGAGGAATATGATATTCTCGACAGGTGTTGTTGAAGACGGTAGACTAACTATAGTTTAGTTGCTCAGTGAGCATATCCAGGTAAGTCTTTGGACTTACTTAACTTTGATCTGCAGAAACCCGTGCCTGAGAGATTTATATCTTGTTGTGTTGAAATATTTTGCTGTGTTGAAATGTGAATGTTGATATGTTTTGAGTTGTGTATGTATGAAGCATGCTTGATGTGTTTTATGATGAGAATAATGTTATGACGTGTAAAGCATGCTTAATGTTATTGCTATTATTATCATGTCATGGTTATGAGAAATGGTTAAATGAACATGTGTTAGCCTATTGAGGCGTGCTATTGAATGACATGAAAAACTTGTTGAAGCATGATAATGTATGACATGATAAGCCTGTTGAGGCGTGTGATATGATGATGACCTGTAAAGGTAAAGAGTATGTAAAATTTTATAAGACATTGAGCTAAACCATTAGCCAGGTCGCTAGCTATTGCAATGAATGTCGGAGGTCGGCCAAGCCCGGATCACTTGCGTTTGTATAAGAATGGCACCGAGTGTGATGGACTTCAGGCTCGGGTCGGACACCTAATTAAAATGGTAAATGTTTGCATTAACATGAATGGGAAAATATTGCATGTGGTTAGGGTTTAAGACCATAACCCGCCACGCGAAATCCTGGCCCTTTGACTTGATTAGTCTGGCTATGACCTAAGAGCAAAATGTCTGAATTAACCTAATTGGTACAATGCCAAGCTCACATCAAAGCTAGAACCGTATAAGCAAGTACTTCGGATTATGTCCGGAGTCTAAATTGTAAATTACATACTGCATTCACGTGTATCATTCATAAAAGCACGATATCATCCCATGAGCACGGTATATGGTATTTGAATACATGTGTTGTGTTGTGATGTGTTGATATAATCTCTCGTGGATATATGATGATCGGTAGCTAACTGTTTTAAACCGATCCTTTTTAGGAAATGCCGATCGTAGGAACGCTTCAGGGATGTCAACTGCAGGAAGTGGACAACTAGGGCAGTGTTAACCCAAGGGTTGGTTGAACTACTTTTGAAAGTAAACACTTACAAGCGAGTCTTTTGTTGTTTGTGTGCAACTGTTTACACGTGTTGGTTTCAGGTTGATATTTTAAGACAACTGTTCAGGTGTCGTGTTGTGAAATGTCGTTTTGGGATATACATACTAACTGCATGCAGGGTTGTTATGTAAATGTTTTCGAAATGACAAGTTGGATGTTTTCACTATTTTTCGTGCTTCTTGCTAGAAGGTCCTATTTGTGAAGTTGTTGTCAGGCTAACTAATGGGACCCATTGTGTGGTCCTTAGCCTAGTGACTTCTTGAGTTACTTAAAAACTTGGGTCTTTATAGATTGGTAACAGAGCTTAGGTTGACAACAAGGGCACATGTGACTTGAGATGAGACATGATAGTTCAACCTAACTACAACCCAGTCTGGGTTGGTTTTGAATAGACATTTTAAGTTTTCAAAAGATTTTGGAAATTACTGACATATGGTTTTAATGGATTTAAAATCATATGTATAGTCGGGATTGTGGGTAAAGACACTGCCTTCCACTCCTCAACGTGATTCCTTGTAAGTGTAATTCTCTCTCTAACTTATTAAGATTATCGTATTCTGATAGATATCACTACTGTTATAAGTAGGGGATATGTATGAAGAGAGAACAACTTCGAATGGTCCGCTTTGTCGAAGTCGTGATGAAGGCAACCGAGAGCGTTTTGATTAAGAGACAAGTAATTTGTAGCTTCATTGTGAGTGTATAGGCGGATACACAACGTGTAAGTGTGTCAATGGAAGCACAATGTTCCCGAAGTGCACAGGAGAACCGTTTTGATAGTATGAGGTGAGGTGAAGTACCTTAGCCAATCGAGTTACACGTGATGAGCATATGCAAGAGATGATTTTTACTACCATGGAAAGAAATATATCTAGTATCGTGTAGATGACAAGTGTTGTAGCAATGAGTAACACATTGCAATGACGGATGGATCCACGTGAGACTCCAACTAAAGTACGCCAATACATGTAAGTTATCATGTAGAAAACGTTGGACATGAATCGGAGAAGTGGAGGAAGGTAGTACTAGGAAGGGAAGTTCTTAACCTCACATGAAGCTATGGCATGAAAGTTGATTGGTGGTTGCACTACATGAACATGAGTTTTGGGGAAATTGGGGTACTTGAAAAGCATAAGGTGGAACTTGCAGTAACCTTCATGCAAACCGTTGGTGCATGTCGGTGGATGAGAAATCGTGAAATCATGGTGGACTATACTCGTTGAAGGCTTTTTTGGAAGCAACATTTGACGATTCTCCTATGATGGAGATAAATTTCATGAGTATACATTGTTGGAAGATAAGGAACACCTGATGATCAATTGATAAGCTTGTTTGCGATAGGCTGAAATAACTTCTCATTTTGTCATTGTCACCTTTTGAAGATATGACGTTATTGGAGTATTAAGAGAAAATAATAAAGCTTAAAGCAATACAACACTTTAGGAAAGAGGTGGATTCCCGAACTGGTGGAGGAAAGAGGCAATAGTCTACTCCAAGTTTTTTTTTTGAAACCCGCGAGTACGAAACCTATGACTCAAGAACAAGGCCTTTTCCACAACCATGATCATAAAAAACTTTGGAGGGAAGAACATGTTTCAATTGTGGAATCCTAAATAATTAGAGAAAATTATCTAAACAGTACCTCATCTTTTGGGCTGACTAAGCTTTAGTACCCCATCCTTTTAACTATCAGAACGGTACCCCATCTACTGATCCCGACCGAAGATTAGTATATACGGTACTGTTCACACGTTAAATCTAAAGAACGGCGTTAATTGTGAGGGGTAATGTTGTCCATGAACCTTTATGCCTTTAATTGTCCAATCCCACATAAACCCTAAGCCCCAAATTTCTGAAAATTGAAAAACCCTAAATTTATAAATAATTAAAATGGTTACATGACTTCTGAAATGGTTGGCAGCCATTAACAAGGGTAAAATTGAAAAACCCTAAGCCCCAAAAACTGAGCTTGTTGAGTGATTATTTCGATTGCTTGCAGACTGCCACCATCGTCGCCGGTTGAACCCTGAGCAGTGGGCATCTTTTCTCGATTGTTATCAATGTATAAGATCTAGAAGCTTTCGACACAATCAAGCGGCATTCGATCAACACTCAGCAACTTAAAGAAATATTAGGTTAGAATCTATCTTTTCGAATCGGAATCGCAATTACTTCCATAGAATGCGAAATCGGGATGGAATATTTGGGGGTGACGGTCGTAGAAGTCGATATTGTCAAAGGAAATCACATGGAGGGGTTGGGATTTTGAGCTTTGAAAGATGTTTTCTTTAATTCACCATTGTATGCAGTGCCATCTGCACAGAGAAGAAATCAAATCGGAACTGTTATTAATTTCATCATCTTTAATTCATCATTGTTTGCTGGTGAGAAAGGTTGTCAATGGTGAGAAAGGTTGTTGGTTGTTGTCTGCGTAGAGAAGAGAGAGAGCAATTACTGTTTGTTTTGTTTTTAAATTTTGATAAATCACAGTATTCAATCATTAATTGTTGTTTGTTTTTAAATTTTAATAAATCACAATAATCAATCAGCAATTACTATTTGTTTGTTTTTAAATTTTAAATTGTAAAGTTGTGTTCCATTAGTGGATGTCATCTATTTTAGAAGTCATGTAACCATGTTAATCATTCATAAAATTAGGGTTTTTTAATTTTCAGAAATTTGGGCTTAGGGTTTATGTGAGATTGGACAACTTTACCCCAGAGATTTAACAGAGATCTGTGAAGTTAACGTATGAACAATACCATGTATATTAATCTTCGGTCGGGGTCAGTAGATGGGGTACCGTTCTGATAGTTAAAAGGATGGGATACTAAAGTTTAGTCAGGGCAAAAGATGGGGTACTGTTTAGATAATTTTCTCAAATAATTACAAGAAGGATTGATTAAAAAGCTCAACTACATCTCTAAGATGTAGTTAACCTAGAGATATGACCAAGTTTGTGAGACTAAGGAATAATATTATCCCAAGGATCTTGTCCCAAGGTGGGAGAATAAATGAGTCAAGTTGTACATGGAGGTTAGGCCAGGTGGATTGGCCAACATATTTCCTTATAACCGGATTAGACAGTGATAAAGTAATCTTGGGTATGGATTGGATGATTAAGTATAAGGTGAAGATAGATGCGGAAATGCTAACAATAGTGATGTTAGCCAAATATGGAACTTGTCATGTGTTCAAAGGAGGTGAGCTACAAGAATCGCTAGTGATGATCTCTGCGACGAAAGCAAGTAATTTGGTAAGGAATGGATGCGAAGTATATTTATATTATGCTTTGGAGAAAGAAGGAAAGATTCAATTGAAAGACACTTCCATTGATTGTAAGTTGAAGGATGTTTTCCAAGATGAATTACTTGGATTGTCACCTACAAGGCAAGTTGACTTTAGAATTGATCTAGAGCCTGGAACTAGACCAATTTCTAAAGCTCCGTATAGAATGACACCTGTGGAAATGCTTGAGTTGAAGAAGCAGTTGGAAAAATTGGCAGATAAAGGATTTCTTCGGCCAGTGTATCGCTATGGGGAGCGTCAGTGTGTTCGTGAAAAAAAAAAGATGGTACATTGAGGCTATTTATCAACTATAGAGAATTGAATAAGATGATGATTAAGAACAAGTATCCACTGCCACAAATTGATGGTACATTGAGGCTATGTAAAACCAAGCTACCTAATGAAAGCCTTTATGCTTCGAACAAGTATCCACAAAGAGCTAGACCGGATCAATAGAACATTTTTTCGAATAAGGGGCCTAAATTCCACTCCCTTATCATTTGAGATAAAATATATACCAAGATATATCATTGGAAACACTAGAATCAAGAAAGAGGAAGATATGAATAAAGCGCTACAAATGAAACTTTTTTTTGGAAACTGATGGTTGAACCAGATAATATTTGGATAAAAGTCATTGAAGAAATATATCTCAAAAGCTCGTGCATTAGAACTACAAATCGGGGAATTTAGATCATGAGGGGGGGGGGGGGGACTAATGAAACTAAGAAAATATTTTGAGCGATGATTTAGATGCCGTATGGGTGATGATAAAACAATAAGATTTTGGAAAGATACATGGACCACCGAAGAACTACTTGAGCATCTGGTTAATAACAAAGCCTTGATTAGCACTCTTGAATTTGTTTGTAACTTCTTTATCAAATACGTAATAGAACCACCAACTTTTAAATCAACTAGACAAATTATTACCCAACGACCCTATAACAAAAACCAAAAAATATAACCTACCTCGAAACAAAATACAAAATAGGTTGTATTGGACATCAAGTGAAAAAAGGATGGTTCTCTACAAAGTTATTTATGGAACTTACCCAAAAGTGTAAGGTTGGAGTAACTCCCGATAAAACATGGATTTATGAGATCAACATAATGCCTAAAGTTCAGAACTTTTTGTGGAAACAAACCCTTGACGGGATCCTAACAAATGAGAATCTAGATAACAAAAAGTGTCGGTACTAATGTGCTGCGAGTTTTGTCAACACCCTGTAGAAAGTGTCTAACATCTTTTCTTTGAGTGTCCATATATGGTTCAAAATATTGAATACGACAAAAATAAAACCAACTTTCATAATTGTGATCTATTCCGTCATAGAATATGGACAACATCATGAAATGAAGGATTGAGAACATTATTTCAACAAAACTATAAGACAAATAGTTGTAATATGGTGGAACATTTTGCAAATTAGAAACCAACAAATTTTTAACAAACAAAAAGCTCCACAAGATTTGAATCATGTCATTCGGAAACCAAGAAACGATTGGGATGTGGTCAACACTAAAACCACCAATAACAACACATAACCACCAAAATAGAGAAGAAAAACAAAATCATTAATGGAAGAGACCTAATTTGGGATTTGTTAAATTAACTTTGAATATCAAGAAATTCGTCTGACCAATATGTTTTTGGCTACATAATTTGTAACCACACACCATTCCTCTAGCCGCAGATGAAGAGAGATGTGATGCCATTTATGTTCTAGATGCAAACTTTTTGCTCTTAGAAAGGCCGCAAGTTTAGTCTTCCGATCATTGAGATCTACGGAGATAATCTCGTGCTCATCAACTCGATCACTCAAGTCTGGAAACCACTTTGGAGACATATATGATTATTTCAAACACCTCCTTCTTGATCTCCGGTTTTAGACAAGTTAGTATGCATCTCATTTCAGGGAAATCAACGTTGTTGCATACAGTTGCTTGGACACAACCCGAATGCTGATGATGTGAACTTTTCGCAAGACGTTAAGAACTTCATCCGCAAAAATACTTTAGCACGACCGATTTTTAGAAACGGAACCTTTTCCGTTACCTTTGTACTATAATATAAGTATATACTTTTTAAAATCGTTAACACTAGATTACTTTTAACTTGCAAAAGTTAGGTAGTTTTTTTTTTGTTTTGGTAAACACAAAAGTTACGTAGTTACGTGATATATATTAGCTACATTTGCATCCCATTGGCTACCGACTTTCGTGAAGTGGGCCCTCATTAATTGCATGCTTCGTGCCCAAAGCTCTTCCTGTCTCTCCCTTTCACTTTTGACTTCATCTGTCTTCTTCTTCTTTTTTTCACCGGCCTGCAGATTGAAGTATTCAAACTAGCTAGCTAGGGTTTCCTGGAGCATCACATGCACTAACAGTTCTCCACAATCTCCTCCTATAATTCCCTCATCAAATCTTCTAAGCCAGGAAGGTAAACATAAACCTAATTACCAAACACCGATCTTCCTCTCAGGTATGTATCTATACTTTCCTCTTCTCATTTCGCATACTCAGCTTGTTGTTTCTTCACTTTCAGAATCTGGGTAATGACTTCATAATCTCCCATCCAATTCAAACTTGAGATTTTTAACTCCATTTTTAATTCAAATGCAAGTTTCAAGGATCTCAAATTCTGGCTACCTTCACTCTTTCCCATTCTTTTATTTTGAATAAATTTGTGAAAATAAAAAGATTAAAGAAACGCGCAAAACCCTAAAAGTGATAACGTAATTATGTATTATTAAGACACTACAAAGACTTTTGAGTTGTACCTAGGAGATCGAGACGATCATATTCGACTCCCGTTCTTCACTTTTTTAGTAAGTTCAGATCATGTTCGGAGAAATCAGCTGTGTTACTTACCGATTGACCCAACACGCCCTTTTTTAATGATCTCGAAATTCGTGTTCTCATCAGCAAAAAATGCTTTAAGATAGACTACCTCGAGAAAATAATCGGTTCGAAAAAATATTCCTATCTTCCAATAACGTACGTCAGAGCATGATATAGGTTCGTAGCTTTTTGACTTGACGCAGAAATTTAGCATGGATGAACAACAACCTAACTGTACATACGTGGAAAATTCAAGAAAGTGCATAAATATGTCTCTTTATCGTTTCTTCTACCCTAATTTTTCCACAGTTAAAGTTTGTAGATAAACATAAAATTGACAGTTTATCCAGATGGCATCTTCAAGCTCTCCATGTGCAGCATGCAAGTTTCTGAGACGAAAGTGTTTATCCAGCTGCACATTTGCGCCTTACTTCCCACCAGAAGAGCCGCAGAAGTTCGCGAACGTACACAAGGTATTCGGGGCAAGCAATGTCAGCAAGATCCTCAACGAGATTCAGCCACACCAGCGGGAGGACGCTGTAAGCTCGCTTGTATACGAGGCTGAGGCAAGGCTCCGTGACCCCGTTAACGGCTGCGTTGCTGCCATCTCGGTGCTTCAAAGGCAGGTCCTCAGGCTACAAAAGGAGCTTCAGGTTACAAATGATATGATAAAGTATAATAGTGAGACTGAAGGAGGATGTTCGAAAATGGCGGATTTGCCTTCTGTTTCTAGGAGGGAATGATCTGCGTTGGATGCTATTATATGATCTGTTGAGATATAAATAATGAGTTTGGCTTCTCAATGTTACATATGTAACAGTGAGTTATTAATTAATCAATAGCTGATTAACTATGCACCAGAGATTAGGGTTTTATATATGGGCGTTGTAATTAAGCTTGGTATTGTATTTTAGAATCTTATTATGTTGTATATGTGTAAAAACATTAAAACAAGATCAATAAGACTTGTTTATGCAATTCAGGTGTTAAAACCATATGTCTATGAAACTCAAGCGGGGAGATCCGGTCCCATAATTCATTAAGCATTCGAGATAGTTTACAATAAGCGTAGCTTGAGTTCGCATGCAAGACAACTCAGTAAACAACCCTACTCTAGGAGAACTTAGAACGAGTACAAGCAAATAGAGATTGATCTTGAAATAGTCCTTGTATGGCAAAACAAAGCTTCGATCAAAGCTTTGTTATCTTCGTAGTAATTAAAGACTCTCGTCGGAGAAGCTTGGATCCAAGGATGAACGTCTTGAAACCTTCGCAACCACCTCCTTCTCTTCTTCTCTTAAACTCCTTCTTTCACTCTTGAAACCCTAGCTAGCTTATTGGTGATGAGCGTCTCTTTTTCGGTTTAAGTTGTCTCTTCCATGTTTGTGTATATACCTCAGAGGATGGACTTAAGCTCGTCGTTTCACTTAAGTGAACCAACTGACTTAAGTGTATCATAACCGAACAATCTGAACCCGGTTCGCCTGGTAGCGGATCAAGCTTGCAACAAATCACATGCCCAATAAAAATAACAACCATCTAACATTTCTTGAGCATATTATCTAACACCCTATACTTAAGATCTTTTTCATGAGTCGCAATCTTGTTTGCTTTTACAAAGCTACAGCTTATTACAATAGGAACATGAACCATCATACTAACAAATGCCCTCCTGATTCATATACTTGATCCTGTCTTGATCACCAATAGCAAACTTGGAAAGCTCTCTTGTCCGTCACTAGTTCAATGGTAACCAATTTATTGAACATCCCGTAGATATGGGAAATTCCTGCAAAAAATGAATTTGTCAGCAATGACAATCTTAGTTCCAAAGTCAATTGGGTTTACCTCACCTTTTATCTTTTTAACCTCAAAGTGTTTCTTCTCAATCTCATCCCTAACAAAATGATATCTAAAATATATATGCTTAGATCTTTTATGATACACAAGGTCCTTAGAGATATATAGCACTTTGACTATCTATATGCAAAATAGGTATATAGATCTTGTGTTGGATTTTAGATAGTAAGCCTTTAAGCCATATAACTTCTTTAGAAGCTTCTATAGTAGTTATATATTCAGCTTCAATAAAGGACAAGTCAACTCTAGATTGTTGTTGAGATTATCCAAGATATATAACTACCGGTCCATGTATACAAATATGAGGTGATAGATTTTCTAGTGTCCTTCTTACTAGCATAGTCAGAATCCACATAACCCAAAATATTATGATTTACAAAATATTCACCAAAAAATAAGACACAAATTTTTAGTTCCAGAAATGTATCTCAGACAATATTTCATAGTAGTTCACTACTCAAGCCTAGGATTAGACATGAACCTACTTAAAATATTTATAGCAAAGGACATATCAGGTCTAGTGCACAACATTGCATACGTAACAAATCCAACAACAACATCGTAAGGAATATTAGACATTTTATATATCTCACTGGGAGAGTTCTGGCATTATTTCTTTTGTGAGTTCTAAGTGCCCTCTTAAAGGCATAGGGGTAGGTGTAGACTCATTCATACTAAACCTATCAAGCACTTTCTGCAAATAGTCATATTGATAAAGCCACATTTTCTTTTTAACCCTATTCCTTATCATCTTGACACCTAGAATTTTCTGGGTTGGTCAAGGTCTTTCATATCAAAAATGCATTTTTTAGTCTCTTTTAATACTAGCAATGATAGTCTTGGATTTACAAATTATCAAAATATCATCAATATATAAGAGAGCATATAAAACATCTACAGAAGAAGTATTTTTAAAATACAAACAATAGTCATATTTACTTCTGAAGCCTATATTTTTCACGTAAATGTCAAACTTAATACTCCATTGCCTAGGTGGTTGTTTTAAACCATATATGAACTTCTTAAGCAAACAAACATGATCAAGTACTTTTTTTCGTATATAAAACCTTTTGGTTGACTCATATAAATGGTCTCATTTAAATCACCATGCAGAAAAACAATTTTAACATCTATTTCTTCAACATCCCAATCATACACAGTAACCATAGCAAGCAACAGTCTCAAGGTTTTGTACTTGATGACAGGTGCAAAAATGTCAATGTAATATATTTGTTCTCTTTGTGTAAAGCCTTTAGCTACACGCCTTTTTTTATACAAAGGTAAAAGAGTTAGGCAGATCAGTTTCTAGACACCACTCGACCTGATGCATCCTTGCGGATGAGGTCTTGAACATCTTGTGGAATTGCATTGACGTCCATCTTGAGATTGTGTCCATGCATGGCAATCTTGTCCGCGACCGTGTTGATTTTCCTAAAAACATATTGTGCAATGGAGTAAGAAAATCCCGAGATCGACTTCTAGATATCATTGATAAGCATATCAAGATCCCATGGAGGTTTCCATATTCGCTTAATCGAATTAATAAGCATCAGGTTGTCTCCTTCAATCTCGATAGATGAAATTTCACACTCCTTGGCCTTTTGTAGACCTTCCCATAGAGCAAGTGCTTCTGCTTCCAGCACAGAGTCAGCGTTGCAACTACCGCTTCCAAGAGCAATAGGAACGGCATATTGATTTCTGATGATATACCCAAAAGAAAATTGGTTTGTTGAATTTTGTGAGGCATCAAAATTAAGTTTTGAGTTTCCAACCTCTGGTCGTTTCCACCTTAAATTTTTCTTTTTCCTTCTTGAGTTTTTAGTATTTATGTTGTTGTTGCTGAGGTTTTTGTTTGCTCGATCTCATGCATCAATTTGATTAATAGTAAATCGAATTAATGTTTTGCATGATCTTTTTTTTGTTAAAGATGAATTGATTCCTTGCCATTCATATGTTCCACCATACGACAACAAAAGTTTCAATTCCGAAGGTGTTATTGTTCCTTTGAGGTCATCAAGGGTCTTAGTAATACCCATATTGTCAATATCGTAATTCTCTAAGATGCTTGTAATTCTATGGTTTTCGATTGTTGTGGCCACAAAAGGGCACTGAAAAAAAGGTGTTTAGAACTTTTTGTATGATGATTACAGAAAACACAATTCATAACGACTGAAAAATTTTGTCTATCGAGATTTTGTTTTGTAGGAAGGCCATCCAGGGATAGTTTCCATAAGAAATTTTTAATCTTTTGCATTACATCAATTTTTCATATCCAAGTTTTGTCTATGGTGACTCCCACCTTATTTTTTTGAATCAGTTCCAATGCTGATTTTGTCGAATACCAACCTTCTTCATTTCCCGTCCGATACAGTCTATCCCTAATATCATTGGCGGGGAGGTTGTATTTATTTATTTTGTCGATAATGGTATTTGGTGGTATTGTGTTGAGACGATCAATTAACTGATGATTCCATTTTTTTGTTAGTAATATACGATGAAGTAGTTTTCATCTGATTTAATAAATCCTTATTAGTCACTAATTCCCGGAGTGGTTTATCAATAACCAATATGTCCTTCCAGAAACTAATCGTGTGGCCATCTCCTACTCTCCGTCTAAGTCCTTTGTCAAAATCTGCTCTTAGTTTTATTAGTTTTTTTTCCATTGTCATGATGTATTCGAGCCACATTGGTAATTCCAAAGGCATGCTCCTTTAAGGTATTTTTCTTCAACAATTTTGACCCACATATTTCCTGGTTCTTCCATGATTTTCTACAAAAGTTTCATTTGTAATGCTTTATTCACGTCTTCTGCTTTCCTAATTCCGGTGTCCCTCCTAGGGACCTTGGTTTACATATAACTTTGTATGTTGGGGATTATATAACCATCTGCATTGAACTAGCTTATTTAGCATTGTTCGGTCTAGGAACAAGAGTTCATATTTTATTAGTGATCATGGACTCTATCTCTTCATCCATAGCTTGGTTCCAACTTTTAGCATTTGGACATCTAACAGTTTGTTCATATGTGTCAAGAGTATAGAAGTTATGAATAACATCACCTATTATGAAGGCATATTCAACTATATTCAGATCATCAGTAAGCATAATATACTCAACATTATTAGCATGTTTTTTATTAGAAATTTTTAGCCTAGGAGCCTTGTCTCTGGTTAAATGATAATGATCACGAAAATCAATATGATTCGAGTTTTAATCCTGATTTGTATTATTGGCTGGGTTGTGTTTCCATACTCCCTCCCTTCAGTGGTGCTCAAATCATCTTGACCTCCATGCTTATTGTCATTAATATATTCAAGGTTATCAAAACTCATTATTAGAAGTATCATTTTCCTCCTTTAATTGTTGAGTAGTATTATCATTGTTTTGATCCATAGGATATTCAATATTTCTATCATCCTCGGTGTTTTTTACTGAGGGATATTTCTATCACTAGTTTCATAGAATTGGTTATATCCTATGTCAAATTCTTCTTCATCTTGATTTATGTGAGGTTGATCATTTTGATTATAGAAAGGTATGATTGTACCAGGTCTATTAGATTCACTAATATGTAGGCACAAGAGTCCAGGTTTGATTAGAAATAAGAGCACTAAATTGAGTTTGCATTACACTGTGCCAGATGGGATCAAGAAGAGCATGTTTGATGGTTTGATGGTTCGTGGTTTTGGGTGAGGAAGTTAATGAAGAAAGGCATAGAGGTTATTTTTTGGCTTGCTTTGTGGATGTTGCATTGAGACCTAGTGAGAATGGTATGTTGAGAGGCTAAAAGCGTAGGGCATGGATTAATGAATGAGGGTGATGAACGTATTGATGATAAGGTGGGGTTGTGGGTTTAAGGTAGGTCAAAGGGTTGAGATGTAGATGATGATGTAGAGAGCGATGGATCTGGTAAATTGTGTGGAGTGGAGCAGGATGGATAAAGAATATGAAGATGAAGATCACACATGGTGGTATTATTTGAGGTAGGAGAAGAATTATGGGAGGGAAGAGTATGGGTACTCAGTCTTGAAGAACCTTACATGTCGAGATGAGTACACTTTGTTTGTAAATAGGTTTAGACAATAGTAGGCATGTTGGTTGGGAGAATAACCAACAAAATTGCAAGGTCTAGACTTTGGATTTAGTTTGTGATTGGTTACATTGGTATATGGTTTGAGCCAAGGAAAGCACAAACATCCAAAGCTATAATGAGATATGTAAGATGGAGATTTATTGTCGAGAGTTTCATAGGTTGTGTTGTTGTAACATCCGGAAATTTTATTTCCGGAAGTCAAGGTGTTTCCGACCTTTCCGCGTCAGCGGCTTATTTTCCGCAGGCACGTTTGCTGAGTACGAGTTTTAACGCGGGTTGGGAGTCTCTTTTACTTTCCGACCTTGGGAAGAGGAGTGAGGGGACAAGGGGGGCTGCTGACCCTTGGGTATCCTCACCCCTTTCGTTAGCCTCATTATTCCCTCTCCCTGTTTTCCCATTTTTCATTTCACGCTCATTCTTCCTCTTCCACTCCTCTCTTCTAGGAATGGAAATGGGTCGGTTTATGGGTGGAAGTTCCACTTCCACCAACCGCCCACCTTACTTAAACTCTCACCCACCCCGTTCACCACCCGCCTAACACTTCACCCGTCACTCACCCACCCATCACCCACCGGGTGTTCGGGTGGTTCGGGTGAAATAACCGGGTGTGTATTGTATAGTATATATTTCAGTTTTAGACATTTACATGTATAAAGTAATTTATATTTTAAAGTAACACAAATAAAAATATACTAAATTACGGAACATTATCCAACATTACAAACCAACGTGAAAAATGAATTCCAATTAGTACAAAACTATGCAAATAAACGCAATATTTTTGCATACAACAAACGTAAATCAACATATTTTACAATCAAACTCTTTTAGAGCTTAATGTAGCGATCTTGCAATCTTCCGCAAACAACATGGTAAAATGATAGCTAATATTGACCATCAGCTTGTCTACTCTCATATTCTAAAAGGGCCGAAAATTTTGTATTGGTATCATATAAAGAGACAATATGCACAAGTTTCCGCAAAATATTATAGCACCAATAATTAACTAATGGAATAGCTTGCAAAGAAGCTGCCTTCATCCAAAATTATCAAACTAAAACAATAATCCAAACACATGGTAAGAACTAAAAAGATGTATGCATTGTATAGCTGACTGAACGCATGGAGTGAGTGTTGTGTTGAGGGGAATGTGTGGCTCCAAAATCGAATATAGATATGGAAGAGGATGGAGAGAAGACACTAGTGAAGATTAATTACCTATTGAGAGAATCAAGCAAGCGATGCAAAAGAGAGTGACCGAGTGGGGAAGGGAGCGTGTGGCTCAGTGGCGGTAAACTAAGGTAGTCACGTATGACGATTTGGCGAAAGACCGAAGATTTTAGCGAGTCTAGCGACTAGCAAATTAGTAATCGATATTAAAAATTCAAGTTGGGGAAGGGTAAGGTGAATGGTGATGCAGTTGCACTCTTTTCTCTCGATAGTTTAGGATTTTTATATTTTTATATGTGTAGAATTTAAGATTTTTTATTTTTTTCTTTTTTTAAATACTTTATACGGGTGATGCGGGGCGGGTGGGGCGGGTGGGGCGGGTGGGGCGGGTGGCGGATGATTCGGGTGGTGGGTGGTTGTACCTACAACCATACCCACCCACCACCCGTCAATTTCACCCGTCAACCGCCCACCACCCGGAATTCTCCGGGTTTTCACCCACGAATTCGGGTCGGTTGACCGGTTGGATCGGGTGGTTATGCACCCATTTCCATCCCTACTCTCTTCCTTGTGTCTCCATCTTCATCCTCCTTGGAAGATCTTGGTTGGAAGCTGCAGCCTGGAAGTTCCGGCTCTGTGGTGGTAAGATTTCTCTCCTTCCCCTCTTTTCTTTGGTGTGAATCTCTCTTCTTTCCTCTTCTCCCACCTCCATGGCTATGGAGGAAGCTTTGAAGAAAAATCTTGTAAAACCTTTGCATGTCCCTTCTTATAGCTTGTTTAGGTCGAGGTGAGGAAGCTTAGACTTGGGGTGAAGTGATTGGAGAAGGCCCAACCAGAGAAGGAACCATTTGGAGCAAAGAACCAGTCGAAGAAACGAAGAAGACGAAGCCTCTGTTGTATGAACGCGGGGGCGGACCACTAGAGGCGTAGAGGCGGACCAGGGTCACCGCAGGGGCGGCCACCAGGTGCAGGTGTGGCTCCAAGGGTTCGCAGGGACGGTGACAGCTTCCCGCCGGGGGCGCCAACTTGCTTCCGCGGCTGCATTTTCTTCACCAGTAGGCTTCTTCCTCACTTCCTCTTCGTTCCTTCCTTAGACCTTATGTTTATACCTAGTTAGAAGCATACTTAGGGTGGACCTAGGACTTTTGAGAATGCCATCTAGTGATTTAAAACCTAGATGCCCTTGTGTTAGTGGGAATCATTTAGTGATCTTGTGTGTGTGAAGACCTTATGGTCTCTCTTCTATCTTACCTTCTTATTCCAACGTTGTGTTGTGCTTGAACTCTTATAGGGTGTGGGTTGTTGTTCCCTCTTTCCTTTGCTTACCTTGTTCTTGACCTCTTAAAGGTTCAAGAGAACTTTCCTAGCTTCTAGTTGTTTAACTCCATGATAGGTTGCTAGCTTTGGAGAGTCTTGGAGTTGGGTTGTGAGATTGATGTTGGTGTATATATCGTTGTGATCAGGCCTTGGTTATTCCCATACGGAAAGTTGAGATCGTTTAATTTGATTAACTTGATACGAGGTAAGTCCTCGGACATACTTAGCCGCTTTTATGCATTATTTGGATACATTATGGTGGTGTGTATTTATCGCTTCTGAGCATGAAACCGGATTAGGATTACTTGACTAGACATATTGATTGGCCCATTGTTATTATTATTATCGGGCGGTGACATCACTACCCAGCTCTCGAGGGAGACTGGGAGGATCTCTGCGACCAGGCCATACATGGTATACGAGCGAGCTTCTTCATCACTCCCTCAGGGTATACGGGTTGAGCGCCGCATTATTCCTGTTGGTTACACGGGGACAGAGGCGAGAGTTATAAGACTCTCGTGTCACACTTTAACGAATGTATTAGAGATGGAATAACCTAAAAAGATAATAAGTAACGTATGTGTATGTGTATGAGCATGTTGTGAGTTTTGTGTTCCCATGTGTGTTTGTGCCATATTATTCTTATAATACCTAGAATGTGAGCTAACGGTTTTAAACCATTTGTGTAGATGCCTTGCAGGTTAGGGATGCCGCCGAGTGAGGTGGAGGAGTGGACAACCGAGTGGTCTCCGTACATTATAGGACGGGGGCGTTTTTAGGTTTTCCTTGTATTTTTGGATTATGTCGTGTTGTACTATTTGGATTCCTTTACGTTTTATGTTGTTTTGAGGACTCGGATGAGTTTCCAACTTGTATCCCTTCCTTTCTTTTCTTGCATACATCATAAACTATTTTGAGTTTTACACCTTTATTTGTGTCATGTTTGAAAGGTCCGGTGAGATTGTTGTCAGGCTAAGGGTCGAGACCCATTGTGTGGTCTCGCCCGTATAGCATTCCGATATCCCGGGGATTCGGGGTGTTATAGTTGTGGTGTAGAGTTGGTGTTGACATTCGATTTATAAGATAATCGCTTGTTGTAGTTGTCATAAGGCTAGAAGGTGAGAGGAAGTTTGGCATGAGATGATAAAGATAGGGTTGTTTCAACAACATGTCGATGACGACGCTCAACAAACCCATTGTGTTCCGATATGTGAGGTGAGGTGAGATATACCATTGGCGGCTAGATATGAAGCTAAGTTAATGTACTCTACACCATTGCACTTTAGAGAGATTATTTTTGTGTTGAAATTTTTTTTAGCTAGAGCTTTAAAACGAGTGAAGATACTAAAGACTTCATATTTACGTTTTACAAGATATAACCAAATGCAGTTAGAGTAATGATCAACGAAGATAACATAATATTTATAAGCATTAGGAAATATCATAGGTGATGTCCAAACATCACTAAAGATGAATTCAAGATGAGGAGGAGTGGAAACTTTTATTGACATTACACGCATGTCATGCATTAGATAAAGAGTTTGAAAAAGATAAATTTGAAGCTAATGATTGAAAAATTTTGTGTGAAGGGTGGAAGAGTCGATGGTGGTGATGCATGAGAGTGGAACACAACTGGGAGTTGAGCTACAATTGTAGGTAGTTCATAGATTCCATCTTTAACTGGACCCTCGAGTAGCATTTTTTGATTGTCCAAGTCCTTAACACGAAATCGAAAAGGAGTTAGTTCTAATAGAACATGTTTATCATTGCAGAATTGATAAGCAGAGATAATATTTCTTTTGATACTTGAAATGTAGGTGTTCGCTCCAAACGGTGTGTGCAAGCTTTAAATTTATAACCCTAGATGTAAGCTTAAAACAAGGATGCGAACCCGCAGTGTACGGGTCAATCGTAGTAAAAAGCAAGAAATTTCAGGGGTCGATCACAGGGACTTAGTGAAATAAAGCAGGTATAGGTTTGTCAATGCAACTACTAACCACAAAAGCGATTAAAACAATCAAAGATGATAAAAAGTCAATTAAGGAAATATGCAATTCTAGGGACTAAAGCATCTAGTTGTGGTTCCAACTCAAGATCTAAAGATAAGCGGACAAAGCTGAGATATTTGCATAGGGAAGGTGTTTCTAAAGTGGAATAGATCACCGGGTAAGTCTCACTACTCACAATCCCAAACCGTAACTCCTATTACCGGGTAAGTCTCAAGGAATTAAGGAAAATAACTATAACCTCAAACTAACACTCCAACTAAGGGAATAGAATCAACCTTTACCGGGTAAGTCTCAGGTTCACTCACAAAGATGGGATGAAAGCACACTCAAACCCCAATAAAGGATAAACCTTTATTACCTACACTTATGATCTTGGGTAAACAAACAAAGGAATTACCGGGTAAGTCTCATCCTAGGCTTGCATTGAACCAGGAAAGGTGTAATAAGAATAGGATTTGGCAAACTCTAACACTTAACTCTCAATTTCGGATAAGATAAGTCACCTCGGTCAGAAGAATTCCACCCCGGCCGAGATGTTCATCGACTGAGCGAGATGTTCTAGGGTTAAGGTTAAAGACTCGAACTTTCAGGGTCCTACTGTGATTAAGATTATTCTATCATTGTTTTTCCCACAACCTTCAGCCAATCATCCTAGAATCACACAAGGAAATTAGTCACTCATCATCATGAAAGCAATAATCAAATATAAGGGAAGAAAGAGAATAATTGAACAAGAAAACCTTAAGAGAAAGGCTTCAATAACTGAATCAATTATCAATCAACAGGCGTTCATTGGATCTCAATCCAACAAGACAATCAACAAAGAAGGGAATCTAAGAAAGTCTTACAAAACCCTTCACAAAAGCTATAAAAGCTACCAACTTTCTTCCTTCAACCTTCAAAAAGGCTCTTCAAATCTCCCAGCAATGGTGGGATAAAACGGCTGTCTTGCGCGATGTGCAGCCCTAAGCGGTCTTCCGGGTGATAGCGGATATTAGATTTGTGGGAAACCCAACCCTTTTTATAGGAAAATTACTCTCCAAAGATAAGATATCTTAGAAAGATATTTTCCCATAAAAATAGGTAAAATATATGGGCTAAATTATCTTCTTCCTTCCAGGAATCCAGCCCAAAAATATAAGATCTTCCTTCCAAAAATAAAAGATCTCAGCCAAGAATAAAATATTCTTGCCGCGTCCAAGGTGTTCGCCTCGGTCGAGTCATCTCCTCTGGATCACCTCGGTCGAGGTGACTCTGTAGTCAACCGAGGTGAATCACAACTGAATGTGAAATCTCTCAAATCTGGTCCAAAGTGAATCTCTAATCCAATTCCATGATTCCTGGATTCTTCCTTAAGCTCTTGAATGTAGCTCCAATGACTCCTTAGCTCCTTTTGCTCCTTTTTTATGCAAAACGTGCCATTTTACCTACGATTATAACGAAACTTGGTGTAGACCTCGATTCCCGTAAAGGTAGATGAAACGACAATATAATCACATAATATACATTCAAACATGCAGATTATTGAAGATAAAACGTCTAAACAGGCCCCAAAATATAGACAATAATTCATGCTATCAAAATACCCCATACTTAGCCCTTGCTTGTCCCCAAGCAAGTTCCGAATATAAAATACAAGATAGAATGGATTATTAGTCATGAAGATCAATGAAAAAGTCTTTCAAAACATTTTAATGGTGTGCTACAATCATAGATCACTCTAAGAGAATACTTCATGAAATTTAAAATCAAAATATGCTTAAAACATTTTATAAATATAAAAAAGTTGTTCATCTTTGCATAAAATCATAGAATGCATAAAAAATCATAATTATCGAAATTAATCATGTATAATCCAGTTTAAACCACTAAGTCAATCAACAAGCTCGAGGTCTCAAGGGCTTCCCAAAAGAAAGGTCAAGAAACGTGTAGGGTAGGGATGTGTAGAAGGTAATGTGGTGCTAGAATCCGGGAAAAGGATATCACTTCACTTTCACTTGACTTTCAACATCATCCACCAATAAGCTTTGTTTATTTCACACTTTTCCTTTTTTTACTTTACTTTTTGGGATGCATGGACAGAGGTGCACAATAACCGAAGCCTAGAAAATCAACAATCATCAATTTCTTGAGATGCATCAAACCCTTAATGCACATACCATGACCCGTTAGGAATGTCGCTCAATCCGACTTTGACAAGACACAAACACCCAGCTACGTGAATGGTGCCGAGTTACTCATCATCATGATTGATTTCCCCAAACCTATTTATTTCTTTCTAACACTTTCACTTCCAGCCAACTTCTCAACTTTTCTTTCACCTGCTTTTCACTTGCTTGCTTCCAAATTCCCGGATAGGTAAAGGAAGGCAAATATGTATATGAGGGGCTAAGCATGATCAAGAAGAAGAAGAGAAAGGAATGAATTGCCTTGGTCTTTTCAGGAAGAAAGTGAGAGAACTCATAATGTGGTGTCAACCTTCAAATTCAACATAATTTTGATAAAGACGAAATATTAAACATGCCAAAAATTTCAAACAAAGCATTTAGCAACTTAAACATATCATAAAACCTTTCAAACATATAAAAATTTCAAAACCAATCTGCAGAAAAAATCTTCACTGAGGTCATATCTAGATAAGAAGCACAAAAATCGTTTTCGAAAAATTCCTTTCAGTTAAAACGCCTCGGTCGAGATGTTCTAGTCAACCGAGATGAAGTACCTCGTTTGGCCAGAATTACTTCGGTCGAGGTCAAAAAAAAAAAATTTTCTTTCCAGTTTTTGACGTTTTTCTCAATCAAATAACCTGTATGCATGCATGTAGTCTCAGATAAGCAAAATAAAACATAAATATCTGATAGAGTCAAGTCATACATCCATAGTCAAATAACACATCAAATACCCCATACTTGGGACACATTGTCCCAATGGGTCAAAATAAGTCTAGAAAATAAAGTACTCACCGGACATAGCTGAGCTGCATAATAAATAAAGAAAGAAAATCCTGCAAGCTCTCAATAATCACGATCCGGTGGTGGTGGTGGTGGCACATACGGGTGTTAAGATGGGTCGAAAGGATAGCCCATGACATGCTGAAACTGAATATCAGCCATCACGTGCAGGTAGTGTAGTCTCTCCTACATCTCTCTAATCTCTAGGGACATGGCAGCATAAGAATCTATCATCTGATCCGTCAGATCATCAATCCGACGGTGAGCAACTGGATCCCTCTGCCTGCGTACCCTACGCCTAGCAGGACGTGCTGGTGCTGCAGCCGGCTCCTCCTCAGTCTCGTCATCATCTAAATCAATGACCGGCGCACTAGTCCCAGCTGTATCCGTGTCCGTATCCATAGGAACACCACCATCCTCATCGACCTCATCCTCATCATCCTCTGCCTCATCCTCCTCAGCTGGCCCCTGAGCTGCTGCAGCTGCTGCCTCTCTAGCATCCTCCATCAGTGGGAACCACGCAGTCTGCCAGTAATGTGGATCAAACACGGAGAACTGAGCTGACCATCTGATCCCCTGAGGCGCAGTCGTCTCCCATGGCTCGCCACATATGGCATAGTAAGTCCTCGAGGAACCAGTATCCTCCGAGTAATCATCTCCTGAAGTCCAAGCGGCTTAGCAGCCGCCACCATGGTACAAGCATAGAGGTCCATATCCATGTAACTCGCTATATGAGTCACAATACCTCCACAGCAGATGTCGCCCTTTGCCTTTGCCTTTATCCTATGTAAGTCCTCCGCCAGCATCAATCCCAAATCTAGGACTCCTCCAGTCACCATGCAGTATAAACTCAGAAGCTCCCCTTGTCTGACCTTCTAGGGCGTCTCAGTACACGCCAGAAGAGTCTCACTGAAGATCCTGTGGGCCATTCTAAAAGAAAGATGAAATATAATCCGCTCCCTGGAGTCTCCAGGTTGCCATCTGTCTGCATGCTCAAACACGTGAGCTATCTGTCCCCAAAACTCCCTAGCTACAGCTCGGGAGGGAAAATCAGCAACAGTCAGGGCCGGGAAGCCAAAGATGTCCCGCCAGTGGTCCAAGGGAACCAAATAGTTCCGGTTCATCAGCCGGTACTTTACGGCACGCTCGGAAGGCAAGTAGGTAAAGGAGCTGACAAACTCCAAGGTCGGCTCTAGATAGGCCGGAGCTCGGATCTCGGTGAACTGCTCCAGCCCCACGGCAGAAATCATACGCCTCAAATCATCATCGACATGGAGGCAATCAAAAGCAGATATGTCCAGGAAGCGTGGTGCAACGACTGGACGGGCCGCTATGCGGTCATAATCGACCTGGTGTCTCTCGTGGATCACCGGTCTAGTACGGCAGGAAGAAGAAGAAGGGGAAGGAGAAGATCTGTCCCTCTGGACCAACTGTTTGTTAGAACTCATAATTTCTGTGACCTGTCAGACCACCTCGGTTGCCTTGACAACTCTGTAGAACACCTCGGCCGAGGCACAGGCCGACTGGACCAAGGCGAAAAAACTGCTCGATCGATTTCCTCAAAAATCCAGTTCTTTTCCCCCAAAATCACTACCAAAGGCTCCTATGGGGTACTTAATTCTTTTCTCAGCAAATGTAGGGGCAACCAAAGCCCAAATCGAAAGGAAATAGTGGGGAAAAGGAAAATAGGGTTTTTTCGATTTTTACCCCGATTCGGTCAATTCGGTTTGTTCTTTCTGCAGATTGGTGCTTGCAATGCGATCCTCTATCCTTTCCTCTCAGTTTAGAAGCAAGAATCGTCGAAAACGAGCGAAGAACGAAGAAGCGAGGTGAGATTTACGCCGCGGTCGAGAAGAGAGGTAGAGGAGGAGAGAGAAAATTCGACCCCTTTTTATACCCTTTTCTGGAACTGCTGTCACCTCGGTCGAGATGGTCTCGACTGGACCGAGGTGTACGGACCGAGGTGGATCTTCAGAAACCCTAGTTGCCTCGGTTGCTCAAGAATCATCTCGGTCGAGGTGCTGTGACAGCAACCGAGATGTGTCTCAGCCAAACTCCGTCTTCTCAAATTCTCGAACTTCTGTCCTTTCAGTTGTACTCCTAGGTTGTATTCCTTCCTTAGATGTCACCTGTTGTCTGTCTAGGACGCCAAAAACAAAACAAAGCAAAGCAAAAGCAAACTATCTAAAGCTAGACTAGAAAAAGGGAAAAGAGAGCAATACCTTGGGTTGCCACCCAAGAAGCGCTTGATTTAAGGTCGCTAGCTGGACCGTACGGCATCTCTCAAACGAGGTATAGTGGTGCAACCTCCTCAACCGGAACTTCCGGTTTGTATTTCTTAAGTCTATGACCGTTGACCTTGAAGCTTCCACTCGTTTCTCCCCAAATCTCAACTGCACCATAAGGGAAAACATGTTTCACAACATAAGGTCCAGCCCATCTAGATTTTAACTTACCTGGAAAGAGGCGGAGGCGGGAGTTGAAGAGTAGAACTAAGTCTCCTTCTTTAAGCTCCTTAGGAATGATGCACTTGTCATGCCATTTCTTCGTCCTTTCTTTATAGATTTTGGCATTCTCATAAGCGTTCAAACGCAGCTCCTCCAGCTCATTGATATCTAGTAGCCACTTCTCGCCGGCTTCCTTGATGTCGAAGTTCAACCATTTGATCGCCCAATACGCCTTGTGTTCTAACTCAACGGGCAAATGACAAGACTTCCCATATACCAAATTATAAGGGGTGGTACCAATGGGAGTCTTGAATGCGGTCCTGTAAGCCCAAAGAGCATCATCCAACTTCATGGACCAATCCTTCCTCGTCCTAGAGACGGTCTTCTCCAAGATTGCTTTAATTTCTCTATTCGAGATCTCGACCTGTCCACTAGTTTGAGGGTGATAAGGGGTTGCTACCTTGTGGGTTACCCCATACTTCAATAGAAGTGCCTTAAACTTCCGGTTGATGAAATGCGTCCCTCCATCGCTGATGATGATACGTGGTGTCCCAAAATGTGGAAAGATAGTCTTGTTAAAGAACTTCACAACCACCATGGCGTCATTAGTGGGGGAAGCAATGGCTTCAACCCATCTAGAGACGTAATCAACTGGTAGAAGAATATAGAGGTTTCCTCCGGATGATGGGAAAGGTCCCATGAAATCTACTCCCCATACATCAAAAATCTCAACCTCTTGTATGTTATTGAGTGGCATCTCATTCCTCCTAATAAGTTCCCTGTTCTTTGGCATGCATCGCAAGAGACAACAAACGTTTGCACATCCTTAAATAATGTGGGCCAAAAGAAACCGGAACGTAATACCTTAGCGCATGTCTTGTTGGCGCTAGCATGCCCTCCACAAGGAAGTGAGTGACAATGCCGTACGACGCTATTAACTTCATCTTCCGGAATGCATCTTCGAAGCATCCCATCCGGCCCGCGCTTGAATAGCAGCGGTTCATCCCAGTAGTAATGGCGTACGTCCTTGAAGAATTTCTTCCTTTGAGCGTACGTCAACCCGGGTGGTATTTCCTGGCAAACAAGATAATTAACAATATCAGCATACCAAGATCCTTTATTATCAGAAATTTGGTGGAGAGAATGTTCCACCAACTGAGGATGAATGTCAGAGAAGGGAGTAAGAAGTTTGTTATTTTCAGTAGTCTCAGTTGACATCATCTCGCTTTCGACCTCGGTCGAGGTCTAGAAAGGTTGACCGAGATGTTCTTCAGCCACCTCGCTTGATCCAAAAAGTGCCTCGGTCGAGGTACTGCAACTGGAACCGAAACTGGAGATCTTCTTCTCCTGGAGTAGTCTTTCAATTTTAGCTCCTGGATCTTCTTCCAGTGCCTTCAAGCTCCGTATATCTGCATCACAAGAAGCATCTATACCTTCCTCCATTAAGCTAAAACTAATAACCTTTTCAAGTGGATCTTTAGTAAGGATAGAGCTCACCAATTCTCTTGATTCTTCTTCATCATAGATGTTGAAGATATCATCCCCTAGCTGCTCTCCCTTCATAGTTGCAAGTAATGCAAACTCGACTTCATCTCCGCCAATGTTGAACTTTAGCTTGGCGTTCTTACAATCCACATTGCAACCCGAAGTTGCTAGAAATGGTCTCCCGAGAATGATAGGAACGGGATAATCTGCGGGAATGTCAAGCACAACAAAGTCTATAGGTAAATAGAAGTTACCTAACTTAACCGGAACGTCTTCCAAGATGCCCACAGGATGGGTAATGGAGCGATCCGCCATGTATAACCGTATCTTCACCGGCTTGGGCTCTCCAAGTCCGATCTTAACACATAGCTCCAGCGGGATGATGCTCACGCTGGCTCCTAGATCACATAAGGCTTCACAAGTGACATCCCCAACTTGAATGGGAATGCAAAACGAGCTGGGATCTCTCAATTTGGGTGGCATCTTCTCCTTCATGATTTGAATAAGCTTTGAGGATTTAGATGTCATCCTTACTTCACCAAAGTCTTCCAGCTTCCTCTTCCTTGATAGAATCTCTTTCAAGAACTTCCCATAGGCGGGCATCCCTAGAATAGCATCAAGGAAAGGGATATTAATGTGTAGTTTATTCATTAAGTCAAGGAACTTACCAAAATACTTGTCTAGATGTGCTCTGGCCCTTGATTGGGGGAATAGAAGTGGTGGTTTATATGCAGGAGGTGGAATATAAACTTCAGTTTTCTCCTCTGCTTTCTGTGGTTCCACCTCGGTTGGCATCTCGGCTGAAGTGTTCTTCGACTGCACCTGGACCGAGGTGGTCTTCGTCTTCATTGACATCGACCGAGGCACTGGATCTGAAGTCTTCAGTCCACTCCTCGTCGTTATAGCCATAATATGGCCCTTAGGGTTGCTTTCCGTCCTTGTTGGAAGCTTCCCTGGATCTCTTGGCGCTTCATTCGCCTTATTGAAGAATTGTTGTTCTAAGGCTTTTTGTGCCTTCGAAAATGAAGTCATGGATGTCTCCATAGAGCTTAGCTTGATTAAGATGGCCTCCAGCACTGCGTCTTTCTTTTCTGGCTGGGACGAACTCGATCCTTGCTCCTGGCTCTTTAATGGAGTAGAAGAAGAAGAGGAAAAGAGGAAAGGATTAGAGGAATCATTCAAATTGGAGTTAGAATGATGGTTACCCAAATTTTGGTTGTTTGCCCTCCAATTGTTGTTGTTTGATCCTCTATTGTTGTTGTAGTTGTTGTTTTGGGAACCGTTGTTGTTGTTACGGTATCCATTATTGTTCCTTGATCCTTGATCTTCCTTCTTGGTTTGAGCAACTAAGAGTTCCTTCAATTTTTTCACGTCATTCTTCAAAGACGTGAGTTGATTGTTGTTAGGCGGGGCATCTTGAAAGTTGACTCTTTTAACTCCACCTTCAGCTCCTTGGTGGGAGTATTTCTCTATGTGCAAAGCTTGCTTCTCTATAAACTCCCAAGCTTCGTCAATTGGCATGTCCATGAACGTGCCGGCGGATAGTAGTTGAAGGTTGAACTGAGTACTTCCGTCCAATCCTTTGAAGTATATCTCCAACAACTCTATCTATGAAATCCCATGATGTGGGCAATCCAAAAGAATGTCTTTAAACCTCTCCCATGACTTGGACAAGCTCTCCTTGTCCTTCATGATGAATGTATTAATCTTCCCTCTCATTTCAGCGGTTTTAGAGGGGGGAAAGAATTTAGTCAAGAATTCCGTCGTCATCTCCTCCCAAGTACTGATTTTTCCTGGAGGAAAAGATTGATACCAAGTAAGAGCTCTATCTTTCAAAGAGAAGTAGAAAGGCCTTAGCTTGTAGTTGTTGTTTTCCAGCCTTGAAGGTCTCAAGGTCTCCATCAAGATCTCATAGTTTTGTAGATGTTGATGCGGAGATTCCCTCTCTAGCCCTCCAAACTGGCATTGGCGAATCATGGAAAGAACTTGCGGTCGAAGCTCATAATCATGGTCTGCTGGATCACCTAGGTCAACTCCTGGACGCCTCAGTTGTTGATTAGGGTCCATCCTCTGCCCTAGGGTTTGTGGAATACCTGCAAAAAGAACATCTCAGACTGGCATCCGAGGTGGAAGTATCTCGGCCGGGGCGATAGGTACTGGATTCTACCTCGGTCGAGGGTCTGGAGCAGGGTCTTGCCTCGGTCGAGGAGCTGGGTTCGGTCGAGGTAGATATTGGTCTCGTAAAGCTACCATATCTGCTTCGATCGCTTCAGTCCTTGCACGAGTTTCTTCCCTCTCCAGTCTCAACTCTTCTTTGCTGAGGCGTAGCTGTTCTAACGCCTCCTTCAATTCGGCCTCAAGATCGCGATTGTCTTGGTCGGCCATCTTCGCTTCTTTCAAGCGTCTTTTATATGTCTTTTCTGGTTCGGGATCGTAAGGAACGATTTCCTTTCCAGCGCGGGTTCTTCTCATAAACCTAAGAAAAAGAACCTGCGAAAGTCACTCAAGTAGAGTGTTTAGTAGAAACAGGGGCAAGCGCCCCGAAAGCAAACTGCAACCGGCTTGGTCTAGACCAAGTTCCCCGGCAACGGCGCCAAAAACTTGTTCGCTCCAAACGGTGTGTGCAAGCTTTAAATTTATAACCCTAGATGTAAGTTTAAAACAAGGATGCGAACCCGTAGTGTACGGGTCAATCGTAGTAAAAAGCAAGAAATTCCAAGGGTCGATCACAGGGACTTAGTGAAACAAAGCAGGTATAGGTTTGTCAATGCAACTACTAACCACAAAAGCGATTAAAACAATCAAAGATGATAAAAAGTCAATTAAGGAAATATGCAATTCTAGGGACTAAAGCATCTAGTTGTGGTTCCAACTCAAGATCTAAAGATAAGCGGACAAAGCTGAGATATTTGCATAGGGAAGGTGTTTTTAAAGTGGAATAGATCATCGGGTAAGTCTCACTACTCACAATCCCAAACCGTAACTCCTATTACCGGGTAAGTCTCAAGGAATTAAGGAAAAGAACTATAACCTCAAACTAACACTCCAACTAAGGGAATAGAATCAACCTTTACCGGGTAAGTCTCAGGTTCACTCACAAAGATGGGATGAAAGCACACTCAAACCCCAATAAAGGATAAACCTTTATTACCTACACTTATGATCTTGGGTAAACAAACAAAGGAATTACCGGGTAAGTCTCATCCTAGGCTTGCATTGAACCAGGAAAGGTGTAATAAGAATAGGATTTGGCAAACTCTAACACTTAACTCTCAGTTTCGGATCAGATAAGTCACCTCGGTCAGAAGAATTCCACCCCAGCCGAGATGTTCATCGACTGAGCGAGATGTTCTAGGGTTAAGGTTAAAGACTCGAACTTTCAAGGTCCTACTGTGATTAAGATTATTCTATCATTGTTTTTTCCACAACCTTCAGCCAATCACCCTAGAATCACACAAGGAAATTAGTCACTCATCATCATGAAAGCAATAATCAAATATAAGGGAAGAAAGAGAATAATTGAACAAGAAAACCTTAAGAGAAAGGCTTCAATAACTGAATCAATTATCAATCAACAGGCGTTCATTGGATCTCAATCCAACAAGACAATCAACAAAGAAGGGAATCTAAGAAAGTCTTACAAAACCCTTCACAAAAGCTATAAAAGCTACCAACTTTCTTCCTTCAACCTTCAAAAAGGCTCTTCGAATCTCCCAGCAATGGTGGGATAAAACGGCTGTCTTGCGCGATGTGCAGCCCTAAGCGGTCTTCCGGGTGATAGCGGATGTTGGATTTGTGGGAAATTCAACCCTTTTTATTGGAAAATTACTCTCCAAAGATAAGATATCTTAGAAAGATCTTTTTCCATAAAAATAGGTAAAATATATGGGCTAAATTATCTTCTTCCTTCCAGAAATCCAGCCCAAAAATATAAGATCCTCCTTCCAAAAATAAAAGATCTCAGCCAAAAATAAAATATCCTTGCCGCGTCCAAGGTGTTCGCCTCGGTCGAGTCAGCTCCTCTGGATCACCTCGATCGAGGTGACTTTGTAGTCAACCGAGGTGAATCACAATTAAATGTGAAATCTCTCAAATCTGGTCCAAAGTGAATCTCTAATCCAATTCCATGATTTCTAGATTCTTCCTTAAGCTCCTGAATGTAGCTCCAATGACTCCTTAGCTCCTTTTGCTCCTTTTTGATGAAAAACGTGTCATTTTACCTACGATTACAACGAAATTTGCTGTAGACCTCGATTCCCGTAAAGGTAGATGAAACGACAATATAAACACATAATATACATTCAAACATGCAGATTATTGAAGATAAAACGTCTAAACAGGCCCTAAAATATAGACAATAATTCATGATATCAGTAGGACATTAGATAAACTTAAAGTGTAGTTGGAAGAAGAAAGAGTAGTATGCCTAGTGTTTTGGACATTAAAACTTGTACCATCTCCTATTATAATCTCATAGTTTCATTATAGAGATATAGAGAGCAGATAGGTTCGCAAGATCAACAGTCGCATGGTGTGAGGCACTAGAGTCAAAGAATCATGGAGAATATATTGAGTTCTAAAATTAGAAATATAACCTCCGAATTAAAATATTATTATTTTATATTGATAGTGCTGATGGTAACGGGTTGAC
This sequence comes from Fagopyrum homotropicum, assembly GCA_033239125.1. Taxonomy (NCBI): domain Eukaryota; kingdom Viridiplantae; phylum Streptophyta; class Magnoliopsida; order Caryophyllales; family Polygonaceae; genus Fagopyrum; species Fagopyrum homotropicum. The sequence continues at coordinate 145,649,376 of BSWB01000004.1, forward strand.
GTTGATGATTACATAATTGATGACAATGAGTTGGTGGCAATTTGTGGATGACCATGTAATTAATGACAGTAGAAATGATGACAATACAACTGATAATCTAGTTGATGTCAATATAATTTATGATAATACAATCGACGATACAATTGGTGACAATTCAATTACTACAATCAAATTGGTGATAATATGGTTTGATGACAATGTAGTTGGTGACACTCTAATTGAATGATATATAATTAATGAGAGAAAAATTGATAATAATATCATTGATGAAACATAATTTTTTTTTAATTAAATGGTCAAAGTCAAAAGATAAAAAGTTGGTGCTTATATTCTCAATTTCATAACTTCAAGTGGTTATCCTACCAAATTTTTACATGTGACATATTTATATTTTAGCTTTAATATATATATTAAATAACAAAATCTATTTAAAAAAAGGTTGATAACATGATTTATGACATTTGTTTAGGCATGCATTTAGGTAGTTTTTCCTTTGTTTTGCATACATTGGCATTAACTCGTGGCATTTGTGCTCGATTTAGCTCATATTGCTTGAATAGATGTCTAAACGAGTTTTTGTCGTATTCTCACGTATTTCGACGAACTTTGGACCAAATTGATGCACATGAGGATCAAGTCTCGAAGTGGTGCGTACTCGAGACCCAAAATGTGCAAGAATCTCGCCCGAGGTTTCCTATTTTTGCACCACCAAAGATTTCCATGGTGTAAAGGCGCACTTAAAGACTTCAAAATCTCGGTCACAAAATGTGCAAGAATCTCGCCCAAGATTTTGCCCAAAGCGACCGAGATTTAGCTTTTGTACAACCCATGACGTCTTTCTTGAAGTGAAGGCCGACAATGCATTTTCTCAAAAAGGTGAGCCACCAAGGAGCAGGTTGTTGGTCCCCCAAGGAGTGCCCATTTCACCACCAACTTTGTGATTTTCCAAGGAGGCCATTCTAGAGAAAAAAGGAGAGACTTTTGAAAAGAGAGATTTTGGGAAGAAAAACTAAGGTTTTGTAAGCTTGGATTTCAAATCAAGGAAGGATTGTTGTGTATTTTGAATACATTTCTCTTGGTGTTTGAAGAAGATTCTAGTTGAGCATCATCTTCTTTCTCTTGCATTTCTATCTATGGATTGTATGAATGATTGTTTGATGAAGTTTGACCTAGAAATGTATATTGTAGGCTAAATCCTTATGATTCTAGGATGATAGTTCACTAGTTATGGCTTGGATGATGATAGTTTGAACTTGTTTGTTAGTTTAAGACGATTTGGTTGAACATTCCTTCACTCTTTAGAATCTCGGCATGTTTTTCATGAAACCTTGCCGAGGTTGGTATGATCTACTAGAGATTTCTTCTATTGCTCCAAAATTTATGAGTTTTTATGCTAGGGTGTTAGATTGTTCAAAATCTAGTGTTTGTTGAGTTGAATCTAGCTTTAGAACCGTCTAAGGCTAGCAAATTAGGTGAGGGATGAGACTTACCCGGTAATTCCCTTTTTTAGGTATTAAAGATGATGAATTCTAGGTAGTAGAGGTGTAAAGACTTCTATGGTGTGCTTAGGGATAGCAATGGTTAGGGTGACGGGTGGATGACCTTGACTGCCACCCAATCCATTACCCAAAATTGTCCACCTCACCTGACCCACCACCCGCTAAGGTTCTCACCCGCATCCAATCCACCCGCATCCATCGGATGAAGTGGGTGGATCGGGTGATATTTCGGGCATTCTATACTTCATTTATAATTTCATAAAAATATCAAATATTTTGAAAATCAAGAGTGTGCTTAAATTCAACTAAAAATAACACAAAATTATACATGATATCAAGACAACACATAACCAAGCAAGATCCAAATTTGTTTTTAAAAAACATATAACGAATCAATAATAAGAACCAAAATATATTAAAAATCAAAAGAAAATAAACTAGAAAAAAATATAGGGTTTACTTTAATATAAGTTATATATTAAGGAAATAATGGTAAGAATTGTATAATATAAAATTACATATATTAAAAGTATATATAATTGTAAGCGGATGGACACGGGTCGGATGGATGGGTGGATGATGGGTCGGGTGATGGGTGAATGAAACCTTCACTCGGTTCGCACCCGATCCACCACCCACTTTCACCGTATTTTAACGGGTTTTCACCCTTTTTCGTTGGATCGGGTGATCGGGTATCCGTCGTGATAACTTCACCTTTGATATGAATTGTATGAATAAATGATGGAAGACTTAACATATAAATGTGGTTTTATAAACGAACAAATATCGATTATATTTCAAGATTGCTTGTCTTGGTTTGTTTGTTAAAATGTGTGTAGGTCTTGGATAGCATTACAAGGGAAGATATCGGCTAAGAGATTAACTACAATAACGGACCTACAACAACCAAAGGAGAAGATCTTCAACAACCAACAAACCAACCAATCAAAGAAGAACCCGGGTGAAGATTTGAAGAGAAGTCTTGAATCCAAAGCCATAACCAAAGATCTTGAATCCTAGAATCCACGCTTCTCTTACCCCTTATTATCTTGCTTGAGTTGTTTGCTTTTACTTTGTTCATTTCAAAATTGATCTTTGATCATTCAAAACCCACCAAAATATATGTTTCTAACTATTTGTTCATCTTTCTCTCTTCTTAGTCTAGGCTCACACTATATTTTATCAATGCACAACTTGATTTCATCTCAGTCTTTGTATTCGACCTTGAAGTAATATGCCTCACTACAAAGCGACTCATACATTGTGGGTTTGCTAAGTAGATATAGGGTATTATTACAAGATATAAATTTAACACTATGTGGACATCATTCTTGAAGCGAACAAAAGTTATGATAAATTAATATCATAATACCATATTTAATACTTAATATTTAATATTAAATTTTTTAGTATGAAAATCATCACATAACAAGAGTTTCATTTATTCTATACCAAATACATGATCACTGACATGATAACATATTGCAATATTTAGCTCAAGTTTTCATCTATTTGGTGTCTTCAGCGTCTTTGATAGACTAGAGTTTCAAAGTGAGGTCGAGGGTCTCCACCTCAGCATGCTCGGATATAGAAGACGACGAGGTCAAATCCACTTTTGGGATTTGACCATGACCACCAACACAATCATGAAGTAGTTGAAGTAAGCCCGGTGTACGTGGTCCGTGTTGCGTTGGTGATCCACTTGGGATTGATTGGCTCAAGTTTCTCGGTGGGTGGGGGACTAGGATTCGGGACACACGGCCCTTGCGGGCACGTGCCATCTTGCGCTTGAAGGCACTTAGCTCTTTGCGATGAGCATTTTGGTGTCCTCCGAGAGCTTGCCATGAGGTGAAGATCTTCGTGTTGGAATAAACATATTCCCTAAACCGTAGACGCAAGAATCGATATCATGCTAGGGTTATTAAGGAATCTAGAATTTACATACCTGGTTCCATATTAGCAATCGGATGAACCCGTAACAATCGGATCAAAACTTTAGTGCGGAATCTACGATCCGAATGAGCGCCGCAGGTATACAGTCTTCCTCAGTCAAACCTCCTTAGGGTTTCTTTAGGTTTTCTCTCTGATGGGTAGAGAATGGAAAACGGCTGATTGATTTGACGTATTGGGAACCATAACCTAATAACGTTTATATAATGACCTAATAGAATCCCATTAAGCCTATTGGGCCAAAGTCTGGTATCCACTCATTAAGCCCATACCGCTTAATTAAAGTCTACGGGCTTTACTTGATTGAATCACTTTTATTAGCCCGTTAAGATATTTAGTCATATAATATAATTGGTTACTATAATATGTAAGCCCACTAATAATAATAAGATTAATAAAAAATCTTACAATCTCCCACTTGGGCTACATATTAAATAAACAACCATATTATCCAAAATTCTTTATGTGTACACGTAATGACTAATTTTATGTAGACTTATCCTTTAACCAATCTGGTCCACCTCATATATTAATATGAGATCACGGCGGCTTTCGTCACATCATCGTGACTAAACCTTCCGTGTTCACCACATTAGTATATTCGATGACATAGATCAAGTATGGATGAGTGGCATGAAAATTACATGAAATGTGATCTCATAAACATGTCTATTTTAACCTGGTTCTTCTTTATTCGGAGATCAATCCAAAACAACCTTTAGTTCAAAATGTAAATGACGGCAACTTTATTATGCATAAACTATAAACATAGAACATCTAATCAAACTCCCACTAAGTCAAGGGATTACAAAACTGTCAAGCCCCATACGAGCAGTGTGCTCATGAAAAACCTTAGGAGGCAACCCCTTAGTTAACGGATCCACAATCATGAAGTTTGTGCTTATGTGTTCTATACAAATCTGCCCACTTTGAACTTTTTCCTTCAATGACAAGAACTTGATGTCAATGTGCTTCTCCTTTACAGAGCTTCTATTGTTATTGGAGAACAAAACTGCAGCCTTATTGTCACAAAATAACTTCAATGGCCTTTCAATTCCAGTAACCACACGTAGGCCTGTGACAAAATTACGCAACCATATCCCATGAATGGATGCTCCGAAGCAAGCCATGAACTCTACAGCCATAGTGGAAGTAGCTACAAGTGTTTGTTTGACACTTTTCCAAGATATAGCTCCTTCAGCCAACATGAAGACATAGCCTGAGGTGGATCGTCTACTGTCAATACAACCGGCAAAATCAGAATCAGAATATCCAACGATCTCCAATCTGTCTGATTTCTTGTAAGTCAGCATGTAGTTCTTCGTTCTTTGCAAATACCGGAGAACCCTTTTTGCTGCTTTCCAATGATCCGATCCAGGATTACTTAAGTATCTGCCCAAAAGTCCCACAATAAATGCTATGTCGGGACGGGTACAAACTTGAGCATACATTAGACTCCCTACCACTGAGGAATAGGGAACCTTTTGCATCTCCTTTATTTCAAGATCTGTTTTGGGGCACTGTTTGAGACTAAACTTGTCTCCTTTAGCTATTGGTGTATCTCCAGCTGAGCAATCTTTCATGTTAAACCTGCTTAGTACCTTTTCGATATAGCCCTTTTGTGATAACCTGAGGATACCTTGAGATCGATCTCTTAGTATCTGAATTCCTAAGACAAAAGAGGCGTCCCCAAGATCTTTCATCTCAAAATTCCTAATGAGAAATTTCTTGGTTTCGTGCAATAAGCCTATATCGTTACAAGCCAATAGTATGTCATCAACATACAATACCAGAAAGATAGATTTGCTCCCACTGAATTTGTGATACACACAATCTTCAACCTTATTCACCTCAAATCCAAAGGAGGTGATCACTTGATGAAATTTATGATTCCATTGCCTTGATGCCTGTTTAAGCCCATAGATGGATTTCTTTAATTTACAAACCATAGATTTTGAATCTTTGGATTCAAAATGTTCTGGTTGAACCATATAAATGGTTTCATCAATGTTTCCATTGAGAAACGCTGTTTTCACATCCATCTGATGTAACTCTAAATCAAAATGAGCTACTAGTGCCATTATTGTCCTAAAAGAGTCCTTAGATGAAACCGGAGAAAAGGTCTCTTTAAAGTCAATACCTTCCTTTTGAGTGAATCCCTTTGCAACTAGACGAGCCTTATATCTTTCGATATTGCCTTTTGCATCCCTTTTGGTTTTAAATATCCATTTACAACCAATGGGTTTTGCACCTTTTGGCAACTCGACAAGATCCCATACGTCATTGTCCTTCATGGATTTCATCTCCTCTTGCATGGCTTTAATCCAGTATTGAGAGCTAGAACTTTGAAGGGCCTCAAGAAGATTGATTGGATCATCCTCTGCAATGCCTGCAGAATCTTCTTGTTCCATAAGATACGCGATGTAATCATCTGGTATCTCTCCCACAGGATCTTCTTGTTCTACTAGATATACAATGTAGTCATCCGGAATTGCATATCTTCTTTCTCTACCGGATCTCCTTAAAGGCACTTCTTGAGGTGGTTGAATTTGCTCTATGGAAGGAACTTCATTGTTGTCTAAAATCGGAGTTGTTTCTTGAAGAGTGTTAAGAGTTGTATCTTGATCACTTTCAATAACAATATTGGGAAGAGAGATAAATTCCTCTTCCTCAAGGACAACTTCGTCAAGAGTGACGTTCCTTAATCCTTCCCCTCCAAATTCTACATCTTCAAGAAATTTGGCATTTCCCGACTCAAAAAATGATCAGGTAGCGGGATCATAAAATTTAAACCCACGAGAGCGTTCAGCATATCCAACAAAGTAGCAACTAGTTGTCTTAGAGTCCAACTTTCTTTCGTTAGGCTTGTAAGGCCTTGCTTCAGCTGGACATCCCCAAATGTGTAAGTGCTTTATGCTGGGCTTTTTCCCAGTCCACATTTCATATGGGGTTTTAGCTACCGATTTGCTAGGTACTCTATTAAGGATATATACTGCAGTTTTTAGCGCTTCTCCCCAAAGTGATTCAGGTAAAGAAGAATGATTAATCATACTTTTCACCATATCCAATAGTGTTCTATTCCGCCTCTCAGCAACACCATTCATGCTGGGTTTCCCCGGCATAGTATATTGAGGGACAATTCCACACTCCTTTAGGAAGTTTGCAAAGGGTCCTGGACGTTGTTCTCCTGATCCATCATATCTACCATAGTATTCTCCACCACGGTCAAATTTAACGGCTTTAATCTTCTTACCAAGTTGAAGTTCAACTTCAGCTTTGTAAGCCTTAAAAACATCCAGAGATTGTGATTTCTCACGTATCAAGTAAAGGTATCCATATCTAGAGTAGTCATCTATGAACGTAATAAAGTATTGTTGACCATTCCACGCAACTGTAGGGAATGGACCACAAATATCCGTATGTATTAGTTCTAAGACTTCTGTACTTCTGTTGGCACCTAACTTTCTTATGTTTGTTAACTTTCCCTTGACGCACTCAACACAAACTTGAAAGTTTGTTAAATCAAGGGAATCAAGAATTCCTTCTGACACAAGCCTTTGAATTCTCTGTTTAGAGATGTGGCCTAAGCGCTTATGCCATAAGAATCCAGAATCTTCATCCAATTTTCGCTTTGTACCTCTAGAACCTGTGTGCAGGATTTCATTATGGGAAGCAACCGTTTCTAGCATATAAAGACGATCAATTAAGATACCGGTACCAACAAGATTTGAATTTAAGGAAATACTGAATTTTCCATTTCCAAAACTACAAAGGTATCCACCTTTGTCCAAACAGGAAGTGGAAATTAAATTCCGTTTAAACAACGGAGAAACAAAAGTATCCTTCAAATCCAAATAACATCCAGTACTTAAATTTAATCTAAAATGCCCTATTGCTTCCACAGGAACTTTATTGCCATCGCCAACATAGATGAATCTTTCAGCATCACTTGGTGGTCGACTCCAAAGGCAACCCTGCATTGACACACAAATGTGAGTAGTAGCACCAGAATCTACCCACCACGTGTCAATAGGTACAGAAGCTAAATTAGCCTCAGAACAAACTAGAGTGAGAAATTTACCCTTCTTTTCACGCCAAGCAGCGTACTTAGAACATGCTTTCTTCAAATGTCCTTCCTTTTTGCAGAAAAAACAAGTGAGTTCATCACTTTGCTTCTTCGCCTTTTTCTGCAAATGTGTACCAGCTGCAGTATCCTTAGCCCTCTTCTTTGATTTGTTTTGAGAGCTTGATGCAAAGTGAGCACTTTCTGTCTTATCTCTTTTTATCCTGTCCTCTTCTTGCACACATTGCGAAATGAGCTCATTAAGAGTCCATTTCTCCTTCTGAGTATTATAACTCACCTTAAAATGACTGAATTGTGTGGGAAGAGACAAGAGAACTAAATGCACGAGTAAATCATCATTTATCTCTAACTTTAGTGCCTTTAGTTTTCCCGCAAGATTTGACATTTCCATAATGTACTCCCTTATGTTTCCTTTTCCTTTGTACCTCATAGAAATCAGAGCAGCCAAATGGTTGCTTGTTTCTGCTTTCTCATTCTTGGCAAAATATTTCTGAATTGCCTCAAAGGATTCCTTAGCATCTTTGCTCTCAGAAATAGAGCCCCGAAACGCTTCCGGAATGGAACGTTTCATGATCATAAGACACATGCGGTTAGAGCGATCCCACTTCTCTACTTTCGCTTCATTGGAGTTATCCTCAGCCAAAGTGGGTCGTTCAGTCCTTAGCGCAAGGTCTAGATCCATACATCCGAGAACGATTTCCACATTCTCCTTCCAGACCTTACAATTTGTCCCATTGAGCATTGGAATGGAACTGACTTGAGCAGAAACATTAGTAGTAGTTGCTGAAACTAAACATAAAAGCAAAGAAATAAAACAATTAATCAATTAATTTTAAAACAAGATACTCAACACAACTTGATATTCAGTGTTTGCACAAAACATCAATTGTAAATAGTACTCTCAATGCAACAATCAAATATTGATAATAAATCCGGTCAAGCAATAGCCTTTCTTTGGACCGACTATCATTCACATGGATAACCTTTATATTTATCTCTATTCATTGTCGCATGCGCTTTCATTATTTGGCCAAACATTGACCTTCCTTTAGGCCGATCAATATCCGCATAATTAATGAAAGCACAATTGATTAATCAATATATTATCCTTAATGTGATTTTGTTTGGCCAAATATTAATCTTCCTTTGGGCCGATCCATATTCGCATAAACAAGTATAATCACTAGTGTATTTAATGTTTGGCCAAATATCAATCTTCCTTTAGGTCGATTGATATCCGCATAAACAAACGATACACTAAGCCTTATAATTTTAAATTAAAATGAATTTACACAACATAGACTACTTTAGTAGCATATTGTTTCAATCAATTTAATTTAAAATAACTTTAAATATATAGATCCTTAAAAATATCTCGTGTAAATAAAATCTAAAATTACACTCGATAACCTTAATTGATATAAGATATAGTGGAAAAGACCCAAATTTTACGCTAATAAAACAACCGCATTGTATATATTAATCAAATCTTATATACCAAAAGATATATATACTGTAATCAACCGAAAGCAAACACAAATTGAAAATTCATATGTATATATATATATATAGTCTGCAGGTTCACTAAAAAAACAACCCAAAAAAAAAATATATATATATATATAAAAAACCTTGACTGGCGCAACATGGCTGAAAAGTATCACTGTGACCATAATAATATATAACATATATATATGATATCAAAATCCAGGCTACTACAAATACCCATAATAATATATAATATATGTATATAAAAAGCACAATCTAACTCTTTCAAAGCAGTGACTTTCAATTGATAGGTTTGGAAAGCAATACAAAAAAAAGATGCGGCATGCGCCATGCGGCATGATGAAGAATGTTAAAATATATACAGCGAAGCACATCACCAAACAACTCTCATTCGTATAATCCAAAAACGAATATCATTAGATCCTAATAACCTAACATGATTAAGGCTCTGATACCACTTGTTGGAATAAACATATTCCCTAAACCGTAGACGCAAGAATCGATATCATGCTAGGGTTATTAAGGAATCTAGAATTTACATACCTGGTTCCATATTAGCAATCGGATGAACCCGTAACAATCGGATCAAAACTTTAGTGCGGAATCTACGATCCGAATGAGCGCCGCAGGTATACAGTCTTCCTCAGTCAAACCTCCTTAGGGTTTCTTTAGGTTTTCTCTCTGATGGGTAGAGAATGGAAAACGGCTGATTGATTTGACGTATTGGGAACCATAACCTAATAACGTTTATATAATGACCTAATAGAATCCCATTAAGCCTATTGGGCCAAAGTCTGGTATCCACTCATTAAGCCCATACCGCTTAATTAAAGTCTACGGGCTTTACTTGATTGAATCACTTTTATTAGCCCGTTAAGATATTTAGTCATATAATATAATTGGTTACTATAATATGTAAGCCCACTAATAATAATAAGATTAATAAAAAATCTTACACTTCGGACATAAGGTGCAAGTGAAAGTCGACTCGGTCTCATTAGTATTGTTGGACATGAGCACAAGAAGGGAAATATAAAGTTATTGGGTTTTGTAGGGTGTGAAAGAGGAGGAGAGGCGTGAGGTTATTTATAGTAGTATTCGGAACGAAATGATTATTTTGGTTAAAGAAAAAGGTTCTTTTAAAATTGAAATAAAAGAAAAAGTTAGGACGGTTTTATGACTATCTTTTTCTTTTGTTAGGAGGATTATCTATTTCTCTAATAAGGAAAAAAGATTCGTTGAATTCTGAGAGTCGTCGGTACAGAGTAATTTTATTCTTTAAAGTCTTATTGTATAATACCTATTATAGTTGAAAAGCATCATATCTAATAATCAAAAAAAAAATCCTCTTGGTACCCTCGAGGTTTGGATAGTTTTCTCTATGTGCCCTTTCTTACATTTTCGTCAATTTTATCAAATCTATTAAATAAAATATTGATAAAAAAAAGTAAACTAAATTATTCTCATTTTTAATGTAAAATAAAAAAAACAAGAAGAAAAAAGAAAGAACAGAAGTCTGGAGGGAGACTCTCTCTCGCACAACGACAGAATTCGGAGGTGACGACGGAATCGGAGTTGACGATGGGAGTCGGCGGTGACGAGGTGAATCACCCGTGTCGTCGTTGTGTGAAAGAGTCACCTTCCCGACTTCTGTTCTTTCTTTTTTTTCTTATTCTTTTTAATTTTACATTAAAAATGAGAGTATAATTTAATTTACTTTTTTTCAAAATTTTACTTAAGAGATTTGATGACATTGACGAAAAAAAGTAAGAAATGGCACATAGAGAAAAATATTCAAATCTTGAGGGTATCTTAAAATTTAGTGGATAAACCTCGAGAATACCAAGAGAAAAAAACTATTGACAAATTACTCGATTATACTAGGAAGCACCGCACACACCTAGGCGTTAGTTTCATAATCTAATTTTACATATTAGACCAATTTAGGTCCTGTTTGGTATTAGATGGGTTTTTTTTTAGATTCTTTGAGATGGAGTTTCTTGAGATTCTTGGGGACTGTTGTAGATGGGTATTCTTATAGATTGTTTTTTACGTAAAATTTTTGCATTTGGTATAAGATTATTGGTATAGATTATTTACCTTTAATTGACCAAAATGCCCTTAAAATTTTAATTGATGAGAAACCCTAACTGCCGTATTTTCCCTTCTCCTTCTTCGTTTCTCTCTGTCGTGACCTGCTTCTTGCCTTTCGCGTCCTACTCGCTACCATTGTCGAGTTGCTGCTGCAGGTAAGGTATCTTTTTCCCTTCTCCTTCGTTTCTCTGCCATGCTTCTTGCATCCTCTTCTGTTCGATTAGGAACTCGAGTGAAACCTATACTGGATCCTGTTCTGTTCGATTTGAAAAAGCTGTGTACAGGAAAACTCGACAATGGTGCTTCTTATGTGTTCAAAACGTTGTTCGATTAGGAACTCGTTTAAAACGCTGTTTGATTAGGAACTCGATTGAGATGTCACTTCGATTGGTATAGATAATTTTTGTTTAATTGATTAGGGTTGTATGTATAGAGCTATGAAGGAGAAACGAGAGGAAAGAACTGAAGGGTGAAGGGTAGGAGGGGTAAAACAAAAAATCTAACCTAAAGAATCTCGAAGAAGCTTGGCTCCACAAGCTTCTTTATTCGGGTTTCTTTTGGCAAAAGAATACCGAAAAAGAATACAATATAAAAATTGAAACCGATACCAAACATGCATAAAAATTGTAACCCGAAGAATACACCTAAAATGAATCTAAATGAATCTTTATGTAGCTAATACCAAACAGGGCCTTAGTAACACGTGAGTATAAAGATACGCATGATTAATTGTTCCATATACATAATTCCATTAGTATAAAGTACTAATGGGATATTCCATATTCAAACTAAACATAAGAGACATGAGGTTATTCCATATTCAAACTCCTATCTAAAGCAAACCAGATAAACACATGATCCCATTAGTATAAATTACTTACGGAAATAATAAATTTCTCAAAGATAGAGACAAGTTACCTTGGATGAATCTAACAAGTTAAATGGAGTAATTTCCCTAATCAATGACATAGTAAGCACTAGAATGCCATCTTGTGCATCGTTTTTAAAGTTTGTTACACGCTTTGAGTTCTTGAAATACAAGTTTGGTCTTGATCCCACTTTGTACATGAGAAGGTGAATCATCCGATATCATCAATTCGACCGTATCTTTAAATTGACAAAGCACGTAATATTAGACATGCTCATATTCGGACTCAGGCCGGGCATTATTGGGAAAAAAAAGTCCGTTTAGCCGGACCCGGACCGGACCGAGCACTGATGGCGGGCCTGTAGTGGCCGCCGTACCCGTCCGGCCAGGATAGGCTGCCCGCCGGGTACTTCTTTTTTTTAATGTGTAACTTGTTTAGAAGAAATCAGAACTATGCAAACCAATCTACTATATTCATTTCTTCAAGCTCATATTCAACAATACACAAGAAAAACAACACAAGTCTATAACCTTCAATCACAGGTGAAGACTTCGAAGACAAATCCAGAAGAATCTTCAAGACATATCCAGAAGAATGAAACCCTACCAATTTACGGAAGAAGATGGAGTCGGTGACGAAGACAGATCCTGGATGCAGAACCAAAAGACAAGACAGAGTCGGTGTCGAAGAGAAGACTGATTGAAGAAGTCGACGAGGGCCCAAGTTCAGATGTCAAAGAGGGTCGAAGAGGAGACCGATTGAAGATGTGGGTAGGGACAAGGCTTCCAGTTCAGACGTCAAAGAGGAGACAGGTTGAAAGTTCAGACGATGAAGAGGGGACCGATTGAAGATGAGGGTAGGGACAAGGCTTCTAGTTCAGAGGGGTCGGGAAGTCGGGGACGACGGAGAGAGATTGAGAGAGCCATTGAATGAGAGTTAGGAGAGGGAAGTTAGAGAGGAAAGAATAGGGATATGTATTGTAGAGGCTGTAGAAGTTAGTAAATGCAAGGTAGGGTTTTGGGGTTTACAGTGTACTGGGCCTTCACAATGTTATAAATTTTTAATTTAATTTTAATATTTTCCCGGACCCGGGCCGGGCCTGATGCCTTGTTCGTACCCGGTCTAGCGGGACATCCGGGCAAGCCCGTCCGGCCGCCCGGATTTGAACAGGTCTACGTGTGAGAATATGATAAATTCCTCTAAGGGTTTCCATCGACTAATAGGTCATATTAATAACCAAACGTATTTACATAATTACATAGGGCAACCCTCTATTTTACTCTATTAACATATGAGTTCTATCATACCCTGTAGTCGAAACTAGAGGAGGTAGTACAGTAAGACTGGATCTGAAATCTAGAAACAAATATCTTAGAAGGCCCTTTGTAAATATGTCTGCATACTAAAAAGCCGATAGGACGTGGAGAACTCGAGCGTGACCTCGGACAACCTTATCTTTGACGAAGTGAATATCAATCTCGATATTCTTGGTTAGTTGGTGTTGAACCGGGTTACTGGCAAGGTACGTCGCCGAGATGTTATCAGTGTAGATAAAAAAGGCTTTGGTAAGGGGGCAATGAAGCTCAAGCAATAAATTATGGAGCCATGAACACTGAGATACAACATTGACAACACCTCTGTATTCTGCCTCGGCGCTAGATTGGGAAACCACATATTGACGTTTGGTAGACCATGAGATTAGAGTGTCGTTGACGAAGACACAATAACCGGAGGTATATCATCGGGTATCAAGACATCCAGCCTAGTCGACATCTGTATATGCAATAAGATCTGACTTCGGAGAAGGAGAAATGGTGATACCTAATAATGTGCCAGAAATGTAGCGGATGATACGCTTGAGGGCACCAAAGTGAGCTTCCCTAGGATCATGCATGAAAAGGCAAACTTGTTGGACTGCATAATTGATGTCAGGGCATGTGAAAGTCAGATATTGAAGTGCTTCAGCTAAACATCGGTATAGCGTCGGATCACTGACAACGGGACCGGATGAGGCACTGAACTTCATAGACGGCTCACCAAGTGCATCAGAAGGTTTACAGTTAGTCATTTTGGCATGTTCAACAATCTCCCTAGCGTACGTAATTATCATGTGATAAGAATAATCCAAAGGAACTCCGATGAACTAAAGTACCTAAGAAGTATGACAAAGCTCTAGGGTCTTTAAGAGCAAATTCCTTACCCAAAAGCATAATCAGATGGGTCCGCAGTACACCAAAAGATACAATAAGGATTGTGTCATTAATATAAAGAAGCAGGTAGGTGATGTTTGATCCATGACGGTAAATGAAGAGGGATGAGTCACTCTTACTACCGATGAATCCGATTTGAAGCAAGAAGCCTGCAAAACGCTGAAACCAGACTATGGGTGCCTGCTTAAGACCATAGAGGGACTTCTGCAGTAAGCATACATGATTAGGTCTAGATGAACCACAAAATCCAGGAGGTTGGAACATATAGACGGTTTCATTCAAATGCCCATGCAAGAAGGCATTTTGAACGTCAAGTTGATGGATGGACCAAGAATGAGAAACTGTAATGCTGAGAATTGTCTTGATAGTGTCCGGTTTCACAACTGGATGAAAGTTTCATCGCAGTCAATGCCAACCTACTGTGAGCAACCATTAGCAACCAAGCGAGCCTTATATCATTCAAGTGAGCCATCAGACTTGTATTTATGTTGAAAAATCCACATACATTGCACAATATTAGTCTGAATAGGGCGAGGAACCAGAACCCAAGTCTTATTCCACATAAGGGCTCAATATTCGTCGACCATGGAAGTGTTCCACTAAGGGTCTTGGAGGGCTACATTGTGGGATTTGGGTATGAGAGATATAGTGGTGGTGAAAGCGGAAAGGTCGAAGACCGATTTTGGTTTGGTGATTCCAGACTGGCTTCGGGTGTGAGGTCAAGTTTGGGGAATCACGGTTCGAGATAGCTCACTATTTTAAGGGGAGTGAGCTTGGGCGCGGGGGGAGGGGGTAGCTATCGGATGTGGAACTACTAAATTTGGGAGTGTAGGTGGGTCGGGTGGGAAAATTAGGCCATCAGTGGAAGAGGGACGGGGAAGAGCCGGGCTGGTATGAGGTGGGCCAGGAGAGGGGGGAAGCACATTGGAGAGAATGGAGGGGCTGGGCTGGGACGTGCCAGAAAAGAGGTGGGTTGGGACGTGCCAGGTGTGCCGAAGGCAGATGGGCCAGAAAAAGAAGAAAGCAGGGATGAGGATAACAACGGGCAAGTGGGGATTGGGCCGGTGAAGGGTGCTCGTGGACCACGGGCCTGAGAAGCCACTTCCTTGTGATAGGGGGACTGATCCGAGTCATCCGGAAAAATCGTGGAGGAGGACGGATGGGATGAGGTGGAAAAAGGAAAGACGGACTCGTCAGAAATGACATGACGAGATAGAATGATTTTATTTGTTGCTAACTCTAAACATTTATACCCGCGATGATGAGTCGGGTACCCGAGAAAGACACATGGAGTGGAGCGATGTTGAAGTTTGTGGGAAATGATTGCGCTTTGATTAGGATAACAAAGGCAACCAAAGACGTGAAGGTGATCATGGGAGGGTGTTGTAGAGTACAACACTTGGGTGGGTGACCGATTTCGAATTGTGATGGAGGGTAGGATATTGAGGAGGTAACACGACGTTTCTAAGGCATGGGGCCAATATGAAACCGGAAAAGAAGCATGGAAGCGAAGAGAATGGATCATATTTGTGATGGTATGAATGATGCGTTCAACTTTACCATTTTGAGGGGAGGTATATGGACAAGAAAATCGGAAATTGATCCCACGAGTGGTGAAGAAGTTGTGAAAACTAGAGTTATTATACCCTCTACCCATGTCGTATTGGACATTTTTAATGGCACAATTGAACTGAGTCTTAACTAGTTGGTGAAATTGCACAAAGAGATCAAACACTTGAGATTTAAATTTGATGGGGAAGACCCATAAAAAGTGCGAGAATTCATCAAGAAAGAGGAGATAGTATTTGAAACCCTCCTTGCTTTCAATAGGTGAAGTCCAAAGATCGTTATGAATGATATCAAAAGGTGTAAAAGTAGTGGTAAAAGACCGTTCAAAGGGAAGTTTATGGTGTTTTCCCAGCTGACATGCATAATATAGAGAGGAGAATTTCTCCTTTTTACAACGAAAGTAAGAGGAATTCTGAAGAAAATCTAGAATAAGAGCTCCAGGATGCCCTAGACGATCATGCCAAAGACGATGTGGACTCTATGGAAATAGTGTGGACATGGGAAGAACCGGTGATAGGATAAAGTTCCCCAAACTATTGAATCTCACGCGTATGGTTCCCGTTTGCAGATCCTTCACAAAAAAAACAAACGGGTCAAACTCAACACTAGCAAGGTTATCGGAAGTGAAGTGTCTAACGGATACGAGTCTTTTAACTATTTTTGGTGCAATAAGGACATTTGACAGGCGTAAAGGTTGGTTGGTAGTGGGAAAAGTGGTTTCTCCAATACTTGTAGATGGAATACGCATGCCATTGTCAACAATTATCGAATTTGATGGACCATTATACAAAATAGACGAGAGTTTACCTTGAATATGAGTCATGTGTGAGGTGGAACCCGTGCCCATGTACCAATTGTTGTCCGTCGGATTCAAAGACATGGTTGCAAAAGAGTGATCTAATGCAGTGGGCTGAAAGTTATTAGCTAGATGGGCCTGATGGAACGGATTTGTTGCCCCGAGCCCAAGAACACCCTCCTGAAGCTGTTGTTGTGGAAATGGCAAGGAGGTTTGTATTAGGTTGGGCCTGACTAAGACCAAGCAAAGGAAGTTGGGTCGTTGGGGAAGTGGCTTGTGTGGGTTGCGTTAGAGGGAGCCAACCACGGGAAAGGTTCCACACGAACCTTCCCTGTTGTGGTGTGTTACCGCCATAGGTGCGTTGTCTGCCTTGCCGTCCCCGACCCCGCTTTTGTTGGTTCTGGTTGGTCGGTTCCGGAAAAGAGTCGGCCGAAGGTGAGGCCGGTGAGCCCATAGGTGGACTACATGATTCTGCAATGAGGGTGTTGCTAGTGGAACCGGCGTTGGTTTGAGACGCCATTCGGGTTTCCTCGAGTTCAACTGATAACGAGATTTTGTGAAGAACGGTAGCGGATCAGTTTGTTGAATAAAACTTGCCGCCACATTATATTCAGCGGGTAGTCTCGAAATTAGTTGAAGAACAAGACGAGTTTCAGGAACCAGTGAACCAACACTTTTTTGAGTTGATCCGCTAAAGACTTGAGTTGTAAACAGTAAGCGTTGATGGACAAAAAGCCAAATAACTTACAATTCGATGACACATGTTCGAGGTAGACAACCCGAGTGTTTTTGTTATCTTGGAAGATGTCCTTGACTCGATTTCATGTCTGAAGTGCAGTATCATCTGAGTTGAGGATTTGCAATAGGATATCTCGGGGGACCGTACTGTAAACGCATTGTAGGACCGTTGCGTCGACTTGAAGCATCATCAATATCCGTAGGTTTGGGAACCTTCTCATCGATGTGATCGAGGACGTTTTGAGCTTTGAGAGTAACGCGAAATAGGGTAAACCAAGAAGCATAAATAGTGTCATGGTCAAGGACGGGGCAATATTGTTCTTGATGTTGGAGATTCCGAGAGCATAATGGAAGGAAGGTTTCCGTTCTGAAGCCATCGAAGAACGTTAGTGAAGGGGAGAAATGGGGAAGAATGGCGGTAAGGAGGACGACCGTAGGGTTGGAAGAGCGGAAGAGGGTTAGAGGAACGAGAACCTCTGATACCATGTGAGAATATGGTAAATTTCCCTTAGGGTTTCCATCGACTGATGGGTCATATTAATAACCAAACGTATTTACATAATTATATAGGACAACCCTCTATTTTACTCTATTTACATATGAGTTATATCACTACGCAATATATATGCGGAAATCCTCATTGTCATGCCTGCATACATCGTTCATAGCCCATTATGCTTATACAATCAACAATAATTGATATGAAAGAGTGAGAAGGGGGGAATTTGCCCGAAACCTACACAAATCAATAATTAATTGTCGCTTATGTTTTTCTTTGTTCTTCTCACTCGTAACTCCTTCCTCTTGTGTTTTTTCTCTTCACATTCGACTCCCCATCTCGCTCATGTAGGAACAATCAACTTCAATCATCACCATCCACAGCGGAATCCGGAGAGAAGTCGAAAAATCGAAGAACGAACTAAAAAATCAAAGATAATAGGAAGTCGTAAAATCGGGTATGTAAAATTGGGTAAATAAAATCGGGTAAAAACATTGAGCAAGTAAAATCGAGTGAGTAAAATCGGGTAAGAATCATCAAGTAACTAACATTAGTTACCCGATTAACATATTAGGTTCGCTTAAGTATTAAAATACTAATACCACACTTGACTATTAAGATATTGGCTAACCAACTTAAAATTTCCCCACTTTTTCCTAGGATTACTAAAAACTAGCATTTAACTAATATAATTATTGTCACATTACCAATAATAAGTTGGTCTAGTGGTTGCGGTGTTAAACTCCTTAAGTGTTAGCCCGGAGATTCGAGTTCGAATCCTCCTGGAGACACCCTTAGATGGGTCACTACTTTACATGCCCTATCTCGATGTAGGCAAAACCGAAAACGTACCATTTCAAAAAAAACTATTGTCATATTTCTTTTCCCTTTTTCTATCATTTTATTTAAAACGGTCACTATTTATAAAAAAAAATTATATACTTTGTGTGCACTATAAACAGAAGGTGCATTCTTTAAACAAACTATTAAAAACTACATCCTTATCAAATTCATCCTAATTTTAAAAAAATATTTATTTTAAATTCAATAAATTTGTTGAATGATTGGTGACAACAAATCTATCATAATTTAAATTTATGATCATTGAATTAAAAATAATTATTCATATATTATCGTATATGTTTTTTTAATCTATAATACAAAGTAACAAAAAAAATATAGTAAGGAAATAAATGTATGAAAAAAACTCCATCAAAGTATAATAATTTATAAAAAAAAATAGAGAAATGTTCAATATATAAGACCTTTTTATTTATTGCTTTAAATAGCTAAATATATTTAATAAGATATGTTTATTTTCATACAATAACAAGTACAGAAAAATATAAATATAAAATACTAAATAAATATACCAAAAATCTACAAAAATTATTATTTATGGAAATCGACCAAAGATCAAAATAAAATAAATTATATACTTTGTGTGCACTATAAACAGAAGGTGCATTCTTTAAACAAACTATTAAAAACGACATGCTTATCAAATTCATCCTAATTTTAAAAAAATATTTATTTTAAATTCAATAAATTTGTTGAATGATTGGTGACAACAAAACTATCATAATTTAAATTTATGATCATTGAATTAAAAATAATTATTCATATATTATCGTATATGTTTTTTTAATCTATAATACAAAGTAACAAAAAAAATATAGTAAGGAAATAAATGTATGAAAAAAACTCCATCAAAGTATAATAATTTATAAAAAAAAAATAGATAAATGTTCAATATATAAGACCTTTTTATATATTGCTTTAAATAGCTAAATATATTTAATAAGATATGTTTATTTTCATACAATAACAAGTACAGAAAAATATAAATATAAAATACTAAATAAATATACCAAAAATCTACAAAAATTATTATTTATGGAAATCGACCAAAGATCAAAATAAAATAAATTTTAGTCATCAGTTATAAATATAGAAATTTTAAAGGGAAATAAGATTATGTAATAAATTTATTGTTGTAAAACGTAATAATTAACTAAGATAGAAGAATCTAACTATTTAAGGAAACAGTATTTTGACATTAAAGATATATTTAATTTATAAAAAAAACAAAAGCCGGGAGCTTGGGAACAGCGCTCTTAATATGTTTAACCCTTTCTCCTCTCTGCACGCAAGAAGCCAAGAACCTTTACCGCCGTTGCCTGTTGGCTACTGCGCCTTAAGTCCTAACGCAAACCACCTTCAAGAATTCACTGCCTTCGGTCTTCAGTCCTTCACAACCCTTCGTACTTGGTAAGCGAGGCTCTCTATCTCACTCATTGTTGTCTAAATTAAAGATTAGCGATTTCTTCTCCCTGTGATTAGAACTTCAGGCCTTTTTCTGCTTTAGGTTTTCTAGATCAGAATTTGTGGGCATGTATGCTAATTAGGTTAATGAGTGATTTAGTTGTTATGGGTTTTGCATGCTAATTAGGTCAGTACCTCATTTATAGGTCAGGTTTTGGGTTTTGCTGCAAGAATTTGGGATTTTTATGTAAATTGTCTTTCATATTGTTTGATATTGTTAAATCTGGTAACTTTGTACTGATGAAAATTTGTTACGAGCTTGCTCCTGTCTTTGCTGTCCAGTTTCATTAGTTCAAGCTATCTGTGGCCTTCTATTATTGCACTGAATTGGGATGTGCTGATTTATTTGGCTTGCGTATGCTGGAACATATTGCAGAGTGAATTGCTGAGTAGAAAATTCAATAATGGCTGCCCTTGAAGCGTTGAAGAAGAAACTTACGCCACTTAATTTTGGTGCTGATAAAGGCTTCTCAGAAACTGATCTGGATGGTGGTGATGCTTGTATGGTAAGTTATTACATTTTCCTTTTTCAGAATACTTATAGTTGGTATTGCAAAATATTATCTAACCTATATGATCGGCTGTGATTGATGTGCAGCTCTCCGATGGTGGTACTATTAACTTACTGAGCAGGTCATACGGAGTTTATAATTTCAATGAGATGGGTTTGCAGAAATGCACATCTTCTCCTGATGAATTAGATAGCACAGAGAAGACATATCGTATTGCTTCCAATGAGATGAGGATTTTTGGAGCTATAGGCAGTGGTGCTAGCAGTGTTGTTCAGCGAGCTATTCATATTCCCAGTCATAAAATTATTGCTTTGAAAAAAATCAACATCTTCGAAAAGGTACTTTCTTTGGAAAGATCATTCTAAAAAAAATTATTGCATCAGTCATTTAAACACATAGTAATGGATCCAATAAAGGGCTTCATTTTTTGTTTCTAATATTTCAATTCTATATATCAGGAGAAAAGACAACAACTCTTGACCGAGATAAGAACCCTATGTGAGGCACCTTGCTACCACGGTCTTGTGGAATTCTATGGAGCGTTCTATACTCCAGACTCTGGACAAATTAGCATAGCTTTGGAGTATATGGATGGAGGATCCTTAGCTGACATCATAAAGTTTCAAAAGTGTATACCAGAGCCGATTCTTTCGTCCATGGTACAAAAACTCCTACATGTAAGTTAGTTTGAAGTTTATTGTTTTCTCCATAAGGTTTGTTGGCGATCTTGATTATTTAGGCTAAGCCTTTCGAATATGTTTTCTAGGGCCTTAGCTACTTGCATGGAGTGCAACATTTAGTGCACAGAGATATAAAGCCAGCAAATCTGCTTATTAACCTTAAGGGGGAGCCAAAGATTACAGATTTTGGTATAAGTGCCGGATTGGAGAACTCAATGGCAATGGTAAGTTAAAAAATAACAATTTACTATAGATATACTAATCTTATTTTGTAAAATCCTTCACTGATATCTCATTTTATGTATCAGTGTGCTACATTTGTCGGAACAGTGACATATATGTCACCTGAACGAATCCGGAATGATACATATTCATATCCAGCTGATATTTGGAGCCTAGGGCTTGCACTGTTTGAGTGTGGTACTGGAGAGTTCCCTTATTCAGCAATTGATGGTCCTGTAAATCTCATGTTACAGGTCAGTCCTCCTAATTTAATCCTCTGTGCTATTTTTACTCTATCTTAGGCATCACTTTTGTTTCATGTAGTGATTTATATCTCTGTTGGCAATACTGTCAAAATGTGCTAGAATTTTCTTCCTCATCTTCACTCATATATTGATTGTGTTTCAGATTATGGATGATCCTTCACCTTCACCACCCCGAGAGAAGTTTTCACCGGAATTTTGCTCATTTATTGATTCTTGTCTCCAAAAGGACGCCGATGCTAGACCGACAGCAGAGCAGGTTAGTATTGCAATAAATAGATATTGCAATGTCAGTCCTTTCAAAAAGTACTATTTTATATGTTTACTTAATCTGGTTCCTTTTTCATTCTCGATTCAGCTTCTTTCACACCCTTTTATAACGAAGTATGAGGATTTTGAAGTAGATCTGGCAGCATATGTTCGGAATGTTTTTGACCCTGTTCAAAGAATGAAAGATTTGGCAGATGTAAGTGGCTTTGGTTCCATTTTTCGGGGCCCTTTTTGCATTACTGTCATGTTAAAAAATACTTGCTCTGCTTATGTATGTGACTGCTTTTATACACCTTGCAATGAGATGTGTGTTGAGTATTGATTGGTGCCTCCATATGTGCAGATGCTGACAATGCATTACTACTTGCTTTTTGACGGATCAGATGATGATTGGCAACACGCAAGGATGCTATATACCGAGGATTCTGTCTTCAGTTTTTCAGAGACACAATCCACAGGCGCAGATGATATTTTCGACAAGTTGTCGGAGATAAGGAAGACGTTAGCCGGTACATGGGCCTCAGAGAAGCTAGTACATGTGGTGGAGAAAGTGCAGTGCCGTAGCTACGGAAAAGATGGCGTTGCAATTCGTGTATCGGGATCATTCATCCTTGGGAACCAGTTTGTGATATGTGGAGAGGGTCTGCAAGTTGAAGGCTTGCCGAACTTCAAGGATCTCAACATAGACATTTCGAGCAAGCGAGTCGGGACCTTCAAGGAGCAGTTTGTCATGGAAACTTCGGATGTTATTGGGATGTATTTTGTAGTTAGCCAAGAGCTTTACATTATGCATCCAAACAACCACATCTCTTAGGTTGATGTATAATAGTATGATGGGCCGATGGGGTAGTTTATGTAATTTCAATGGCTTACCTGAAACTTATGTTGTATTTGTATCATTGTCAGTTTAATAATGTTTAAAGCAAATAGAAATTAGTTTTTCTGTCGAGTCCCAAGGCAATGTTACCTTCCCTTTTTCTTTTTTTTTGTTTATATTGATACGACATTAATATTTTAATACAACCCAAATTCTCAAGTCTTAAACTCAAAAAAAAAAAGTTACAAACGTACTTGTCGTCTGATATAGCATATTGAGATAATAGGTTCTTATATTTGTTGGACATTCCGAACCTTGTTGGAGATAATAAGTTCTCGAATCGAATGGTAAACATTTCGAGCCTAGGATATAAAGTCGTTGGAGAACTCCTATTATTAATTGGTTTTAGTATGGAATCCTGTCGGGTTTATATGTTGGGAGGGCCTATCAAGCGAACATATACACACGATCTCCGCTCTACCGTCATATACATGACTGACAACCACTAAACACAACTTCCATTTTTCGAATTTCTCCCCTAAATAATAACAAAAATAAAAATAATGTTGAAAGTAGAAACTAATGAAAAGTATCATGACTTTGACAACCACTAAACACGACTTCAATTTTCCAGATTTTTTTCTAAATAATAACAAAAATAGAAATAATTCTAAAAGTATGAAGTAGGAACGGACGGAAAGTATTTACGAGCACATGAACTTTTTTCAAGGTTCGGGAAAATCCGTAGCTTGAAACAATGAGTTCTATACATAAATCATAGTTCTAAATCAAGGGTTACCCTTTGCAAATAAAATAAATAAATATTTAAACAAACTGTAGTTTAAAAGTACAATTTACAACTCATCTGCCTTAACCCACAATTTTAAATTACGGGTTACTTTAAATTAATATTGATTGTTTCCTCTTTGTATCCCTTAAGTTTGGATTTTTCCTCATGTTATATACAAGTTCTTAAGTAAGAATGCAACTTTGAGTTTAATGGTTATAATATGTATTCATATTCACTTGCTTAGAAAATAAACGAGCGTGAGCCAAACATTTTTCGAGATGAACTCGAATAATTCGCCTCATATAACAAATTTATTTAGTATTGAAAAGATAAAAATACAACTACTTCAAGTAAACAAAGATCCAGTATAACGAGATATAGTAAAACGTCAGCACCTTGTGTTGTTTTTTAAGTTTTAACATAAAATAATTAATATAATATTTCAGAAATTATTTATAGTTTTAAATCAAATATTTATGAAAATTTTGTAATTTAAACTACTTTAATTTACAAACTTAGTGAAATGTTGTAAAATATAAATTTAGCCTCCATTAAACTTGTGGCATTCTTTTTTGGTAAAAATTCTCTAAATAATACAAACTTTGTTACTGTTGCGGAAGGTCACAAACTTTTAAAATGCGGAAAAAAACACGAACTTTTAAAATTGCGGAAAAGAACACAAACTATAGGGGGTGTTGCACTTTTTAGCACCGGTAGTTAAATCCATTAAAAAAATATTACACAGTTAATAATCTGTTATAGTTTGGTAAGATATAAATTTAAGAAAAAAATCAAATAATGAAAATAAAAAAGAAAAAAATATATATGTTTTATTTTGATAGGATAAAATTTTTAAAAAGACAAAACAAATAATAAAAAATTATAATTTATTTGCAGTAAATTACTTAAATTACATAAAATATATAAAAAAAAAAACAATTTGGTTTACTAGCCTTTTTTTAGTTTTGTGTTTAGTAAATGTACTCTTTAAGAGAAGAGTGTGTTCAGTATGAGAATAAGTACAAAAGATTGGAGTATATTTACTTAATTGAAACATTAAAAAGCCTAGTTACTACTATAGTTTCTCAAAAAGGCCTAGTTACCAAAATTGCCCAATATAAAATGAAAATAGATTTTCTGTGCTTTGATTTTTTCTTTCATTTATATGAAATATAAATATCAAACATAAACAAATATTTATGACCTACAAGAAAGCTTAAATTTTTTTTTTCATTTTATAATTTATACCTTATGTAATTTAAGTAATTTGTTGGGAAGAAGTATAAATTTTCATTATATGTTTTCCTACTTTAAATTCTTATCATACCAACTTATAAAATTTATGATATTGTTTTATTTATTATACTTTTTTTTTTCCTTATGCAAAACATGAAGCTATTTTTTTTCACACATTTTCACTATTTTTTAAAAATTTATATCTTACCAAATTATAACAAATTATAAAATGTCCAATATTTTTTTAATGGATTAACTACTAGTGCTAAAAAGTGCAACACCACCTATAGTTCGTGGTTTATTCCGCAATTTTAAAAGTTCGTGTCACCTTCCACAACAGTAGCAAAGATTGTGTTATTTAGAGCATTTTTGCCTTCTTTTTTTTAACCATCCTTTAATTTTGATAGAGTTAAAATATTAAAAACCAATTTAATCGATGGGTAAAAAAAAGTATAATTTTTGTATCCCGAAGAATACACCAAAAAAGAATCTAAATGAATTTCTATGTATCTAATACCAAACAGGGCCTTATACTACTCTCAAATTAGCACCCAACATATATTACTTCTTTGGTATATAATAATATAAGTTATACTTTTTCCCTTTGTCAAAACAAATTGTATGTATATTTTTTCTTTTGGTGAAAAATATGAAGCAATGATCTAAATATTGAATTTTTATTTAGGCTGTGGGGTCCGTAAAAAAGAAAGCCCGGTGGGCCCCGATCGGTGTTTGATGGATCATGTTGGACGGCTCCATCCACATCGTACCTAGTTCATTCATATACCTCTCAATATAATAAAAACCTCTTAATAATAAAAATATTATGATTTCCTCAAAACAAAAAAAAATTATGAAATTTGATTATTTGTAAACAACACACTTATGCTAGTTTTCTAGTAAGATGTGAAGTGGTAATATGAAATTATGGAGTAATATATATTCATTTGCCTTTTATTTATTTATTTATTTATATTAAAGAAATTTTTACATAATTTTTTTATGGGTGTTACTTGTATTTTAATATTTTGTATGATCAATTTAAGTATTTTGTTAACAATTAGTTGGGTTCGATTTACTGGGTATTGATAAAACTCGCCACAAAAAAAGAGTTCTATGTCAACGGCCTGCGTTGATTCAAATTTTTACAAAGAAAATAATGTTGATTTTGTTCGGGTATGGAAATGGTTTTCCGCGCCGACGGTCTCCGATTGCACGACTCTTTCAGTGTCATAGCACTGCGATGATCTTTGCTATCCAATAATTTTAACGTTGTATAAATAAGACACATCATAGTTATACCTTTTTTTAATGAATAAATGAGGGAAATAGGGCTCCTAAAATTTTACTTTTGCAAAGGACCTGCGTTTGGAAGAATTTGAGTTATGGAAGAAGAAAGAAACTGCATTTGAAGGGAAGAAGAAGGGAAGAAGAAGGGATATGATTTTATAAATAGGGAAGAAAAAAGGTTGCATTTATTTGGCACAAATTCCTTGTAAAATATCCATCAAATTGTCATCAATCAAATAAATGACTATCATTTTTTTGTATTTTTCTGATTTCATCTAGTATATAGGAGTCCATTTTCTAAATGAATAATTGGGAGACCCTAAATCTAAACTCTAGATTGTAAAAGGCCTACATTGCAAATTCAGCCTTTTTTAATTATGTTCAGGTTAAATTTTATGAACTTTTTAATAGTACATATTTATTATGTTATTTGTTCATATTTTTTTATGAGTTATCACTACACAGTGTTACAGTCTACACCCAAAAATATAGTATAATTGTGTCCAAATGTACTCAGAGAAATTAAACAACGTTAAAAACAAACCCATCTTTTATAAGACATAAACATATATTAAAAACCAAAGTGAGCATGGTACCTCCAAATCTCCAATCAAGAGATATATAGAACATCCATAGATTTATAGAAAATGAAGTAGGAGACGTGCTAATTTTTTATTTTACTAATTTAATAAAAAAAAGTTTGGACAATTTTGGTAACTATGACTTTTTTTAAAAAACTATAATAGTAACTAGGCTTTTTAATGTTTCAATTTAGTATAAATACTCCAACCTTTTGTATTTATTCTCAAACTCTACATACTCTTCTGAAGGGGTGTAAATTGGCTCGAGCCGCTCGGGCTCGGCTCGCCAAAAGCTCGAACTCGGCTCGTTCATATTACAAACGAGCCGAGCTCGAGCTCATTACAGGCTCAGAATGAGCCCGAGCCCGAGCCGAGCCCGAGCGGCTCGGCAAGGCTCGTCCGTTAAAAAAAAAAAAAGAAAAAAGGTGTTAGGGAAAGGGAAGTTAAGTTAGGTTTTTTTTTTTTTCTTCGTTAGTTCGCTCCAGCAGGCAGCCGCAGCAGCCTCTCGCTCCACTTCCAAGTTCCAATCTGCGCAGCGCCGCTCTCCTCTCGGACCTCTCCTCCGGCGCCCTCGCTCGCAGTCCGTCTCCGGCACCCGTTCCGGCCACGCCTCACCCATCTTCGCCCTCCGGCACCCGGCTGTTCCCCTGTTCGGTTGTTCCTCTCCTCTTCGGCTCTTCCGCAGGCTCGCAGCTCCTTTGTTCGTCTGTTCGGCCTGTTCCCCTCCTCGTCCGCAAGCTCACAGGCTCGCAGGTCCTCCACCTCGACGGTTCCCCTCTTCCGCAGCGGCGCAGCCTCCATTCTCCGGCTCGGCTTAAATGAGCTCAGACGAGCCCAAACGAGCCAAACAAGCCTGAACGAGCCTAGACGAGCTCGAGCTCGAGCTTTCCGAGCTCGGGCTCGGCTCGTATAAAAACGAGCTAAACAAGCCGAGCCCGAGCTTCAAAAAAAGCTCGCGAGCCGAGCCTGAGCTTGATCCAAAGCTCGTATATATTTTCAGGCTCGGCTCGTATAAAAACGAGCTAAACAAGCCGAGCCCGAGCTTCAAAAAAAGCTCGCGAGCCGAGCCTGAGCTTGATCCAAAGCTCGTATATATTTTCAGGCTCGGCTCGTATAAAAACGAGCTAAACAAGCCGAGCCCGAGCTTCAAAAAAAGCTCGCGAGCCGAGCCTGAGCTTGATCCAAAGCTCGTATGTATTTTCAGGTTCGGCTCGGCTCGAATAAAAACGAGCCAAGCCTAAATGTGTAGAAGCTCGGCTCGTTCGGCTCGTATTACACCCCTACTCTTCTCTCAAGGGTTACATTTACTTAACACACAACTAGAAAAAACCTAGTAAACCAAATTGTTTCAAAAAAAGTTTCTACCGCAAGAGTTCGTTCTTATAAAATAGGAAATCGTGTTATATTTTACTGGCACATCTCTTTTCCTTTATTTTATTTTATTTTATTTCTTATTTGTTAGATGAAAAATTCTAGAGAGATCTTTGTGGATACTATGTTAAACGTACACTCCGATGTTAATTAAATCAACCAAAATAATATCAAAAATCACCACAAATATACAAATTATGTTCCATTACATCGAACTAGTATAATTCTCGTACTTTGTACGAGGAGTTTTTTTTTCAAAAAAAAAAACGTGAAATAAATTTTAATAATTATATTTTCAAACGGTTATTAATGTGTATTTTTTTATTATTAAAACGTAATATATTGTAATTTTTTGATAATTTAAAATTAAGTTTTAAAAAATCTACCAAATCGAGTATACTAGGATATAAATACATGAGAAATAGTTTGTTTATCAAAGTTAAAATATATTTAGAAGGTCAAAAATATCAATTAGTTAGATATTGTCTTTTGAAACTAACAATATTTTATTTCATCTTGATTTATATGATAAAAATAGCTAAGTTTTAGTTAATGAAAAATATAATCGTGATATTTTTGGTTTAACAAAATGACACGCGACTTTAAATACTTTTACTTTTATATACTCCCTCTGATCATAATTAACTGTCATTTTAGCCTTTGACACAATTTTAAAAAAAAAATTTTAAATAACATAGATTTTGTAAAGTTTTTCTAAATCTTATCACTTATTTAATATTCAACCTTCTTTTAAACCAATAAGAAAGATTTTAGAACTAAAATTAATCATTTACACCAATTTTCAAGAACATTTCTTATAATTATTGTTCATTTATTGGCCTAGAAAACTTAAAACGACAAATAATTGTGATCAAATTTTTAATGTTAAACCGACACTTATTTTTAATCGGAGGGAGTAATATATAAATATATAGATGTGATGCAGATATTACATTTACACGGAACTAGTTAGAGTATTTTGGGAATATTAGTACATGTTTTTCTCACAATCATAATAGCTAATATTAAATCGGGCAAATTTTTTAATTGGTTAATTGGTACTAATCTTGAATTTTGAATCCTACTATTACCGAAACTAATTGAATATCACGATTTGTTAATATTTTTATTTTTGTAACAAAAAAAATACTTAAACCGTATAAATTTGCAATATTCAATTTAACTACCTAATTTCAATACTCATTTTTAATAATTAATATGGAATACCAATTTTTATCACAAGTTTAATTCCCCAATTTTTAGCAATTTCCATCATGGTCGAAGTCGCCACTAAAATTATCGCAACTGCCGTCACTGTCACCAAGGAAAGGTACACGCATGCGTTCTATGAAAGAGGAGAAGGTCGCCAGAAGGCTGCTCCGGAGAGGAGAGTGTCGCCTATAACCATCACGGAGAGGAGACCGCTTGTAAATGTTGCCGCTTGCAAGGATGAGAGGAGGAGAAAAGGGGGTGTTGACGAAGAAAATCAAACGTCTTTGATTACATATTGTATAAATTAAATAGTGTTTTCTATTAGTTTCTTAATAAAAAAAAATTATGAATTGAAGTGTAATTTGTTAATCTATGGTCATATCACACAGATATTCTCTTGGAAAAACTAAATCTATGTAAGGCAGTTTGTCTTGAACTCCGAAAACGGAATACAAATAAATTTAGTTCATACATATATCTTTGTTCATGAAAGTTTTTGGAATCATTCCTTTTTATTTGAACTAATTGAAGTATAATTTGATTACTTTTGATACCCTACAGGGAAACGAAAATAGAAGAAACAAATGCATTTTGCATGATACCACAAAGAATGATGACGTTTTTTATGAAATGGGCCCTTTTGACTATAACACTTACTAATTTGGCTCTCACCTTTTCCATCTTTGTAATTTAGGCCCCAAAAATTATCATTGCCACTAACTTTTGCCCCAAAAATTACATATGAATTAGATTCGTTTCCATTCCGTTTTCGGAGTTAAAACTAAACGGGCACTAAATCTCTTTAATAATATACATGATAATAACAAATATAAAATGGAATGTTGTGTGGTACTAGAATGATACCGATTAAATGAAAAAAAAAAAAAAAAAAAAAAAAACACGTACACCACATAAACTTCCCTCTTTACAAATTGGGATATATCATTTATATGTTGAAGAAAGAGACATCTTAGTTGAAAAAGGGATAAATAATAAAACCTAAAGTTTGATATAAGTCATAATCATAGGTTATAAAAAGAGTTATACGGCCGGTGGTGTACACTTAAACTTGTACGTACCATCACGCATCTATAACATACATGTTTGGGCATTTCCTTAAGTAGGTGGGTGGCTCTCGACTTGCTTCTTTGGACCGTCTTTCATTTAATTTTATGATAAGAACAAGTCCATGTGTTCCCTCTTCTTCTTTTGAGCCACTGCAATTTCAATGCCTTATCTTCTCATGCCATCAAATTATTCAAACATTATAGAATATAGAGAGCAGAAATGGCATGAACCATGGTTACTTAGGCACGTTCGGGTGTGCACAAGTCCGCGAGATTTTCATCCTAATATAAGGAGTTACCTATAAAATTTATATGCTAGTTTCACCCGTCAATGTGCTATCAATGTGGGACATATTTTTCTGTATTTCTCAACACTCCCCTCAAGGATTAACTATATCAACTAGTTAACACTTGCACTTTTTTCCCACCCGAATCGAGCATCTCAATGTCTTAATAGTTTGTCCACATATTTTTTTATCTGTTTTTTCCTTCTCATTCTCTTTTAACTAATCCCGAAGTTAAGAAAACAGAACCAAATCAAACCTGATACCATGCTAATTTTTATAACCGGCGGGTCTAAAATGTGGAAGGGTGTACGTCTAGTGAGTCTAGACAAACAAGGCCACATTGTTCCATCCTTTAAAAGACTAACATGGTATCAAAACTTGATTCACGTGGGGTCTCGTTATTTCGTGTTGTAGTTAGCAAAATGCAGGGGCGGATCTGGGTGGGGGGGGGGGGGGTAACAGGTGGTACGGTGCCCCGACTTGCGATCTCGTTTTGCCGAAGGAAGTCTAAGAAAGGGGGAAAAAAGAAGGAAAAACCCTCCTTAAACGGAGTATGATACATATTGTTCTACTAGCTCATTTGGTAGAGGAAGGGAAGGAGGTACTTGAAGTTCAAGGTTCAACTCCAGGAGTAGCAAACGTTTTCTTTTATTTTCATTAGATAGAAAAATTAAGTAATGTTTATTATTTCATTAACTCTTTACTAATACAATAAAATAAATAAATTAAAAGCTCTAATTTATAGTACAAAATTTAAGTAAATTTTTATTTATTTATTAATTATTTAATTTATAGATTTTATTGTTTAATTTCAAACTTAATATGCAACATATCCTATAAAAAAAATTGTGCCCCTCCAACGAAAATTTTCTGGCTCCGCCGCTGGCAAAATGCTATCCGTCCGAATTAGATTTCAACCCATTAGATAAGCCAACCTTAACATTTGTGTCAAGTGACAACTGATCAGACTAGTTTCACTTGAGGAGAGTGTTGAGATACGTAAATATATTATCCCTACATAAGAAAAATAGGAGATATGTGAGTCTAAAATACAAGTCTAATGATTACTCCTATCACCAATTAATTTTAGGATGTAGTATCATGAGCTTGTGTACCGACGTAAACTCACGCCGTTAAACTCGCGGGATTACAAAAACTAATAATACCCAAGAACCGGATGGTTTATGTATTGTAGAAGATGTAAAGAAGATCAATCAATCGTTTGCTCAAATTAGCTTCTTGTACAGTTTTGTAGAATTCAATCAATGATAAAATTAGTAAAATAATTTACGGATTATCTAATCCTTAGACTGTATATAAGGAAATAGACAAAAGGAAATGCAGTTGTTAACCGCTAAGTAGAATGAAAAAGGTGATGGGTCTCTATGAATATGATAGAGTATTCCTTGTCATGAAAATAATAGTATATGAATTGTATGTTTTCGGCTTTCTACTTGTCAAAGAATCATTTATATTATATGGATATAACAACATGCTTCACCTAGCAGTCCACCTATAGGCCGGTTATCCAACACAGTCTTACTTATTTTTGTTCTTTATAAACAAGAAATTAAAGTCTACCCCTCCAACATATATATATAAAATCTTCAATTGAAGATATAAATGTAAAATCACCTAAAATAAATAAAAATATTCCGAAAATATACTTGAAAGTGGAAACGCTGCAGCTCAATTAATATGCCTAAAATATATCGCAACCCCTACACGACTACATCTCCGTTGTTGAAAATATACTGGAAATATATTGGAAGTCTTACCCCTTCGGTTACTAAAAATTTAATTTTGTACAAAGTATAAACTTGTCTGAATAAATCGATACAAAAAGTATAGTAAATATTGTTAATAATGTAATAGTTAAAATATTTGCAAATGAATATTATATTTTTATGTGTGATAATATAATGGATTTTTTAAACATATATTACTAGGAATTAAATAAGAATTTTAATTTATAAAGTATATTTACTTCAAATTATGATTTAGTTTAGTTATTCGGGTTTTATTCAAGTAAGACCCATTATTCCGGTACGGCCGACACGTGTCCCGAAAAAAAAAATTTTTTTTTTTTTTTAAAACGAATAAAAGTAATAGTTCAAAACTTATTATGGAATAGTTCATAACTTATAAAAGGATAGTTCATGAATTATAATAGAATAGTTCATAGTGTAAAATTTATAAAGGATTGAAAGTAATAGTTCAAAACTTATTAAGTAATAGTTCATAACTTCTAAAAGGATAGTTCATGAATTATAATAGAATTGTTCATAGTGCAAAATTTATAAAGGAGTGAAAGTAATAGTTCAAAACTTATTATGGGATAGTTCATGAATTATAATAGTTTAGTTCATGGATTATATTAAAAAGTAATAGTTCATGGATTATATGGAAATAGTTCAAAATTTATAGGATAATAGTGCATAAATTATAACATGGTAGTTCAAATAAATTTTTATTAGTTTCCTGAAAAAAAAAAAAAAAAAATCGTTTCAGAAAAGAGGGAAAAAAAAAAAATTTTTTTTTTTTTTTTCGGGACACGTGTTGCCCGTACGGTCGGCCATACGACCGTACCGCAATAAAAGGGCCGTACCTGAACATTTACCTAGTTATTCAGGGAAAAAAAATTATATAACAAAATTATTAACATATCTTTATTAAAAAAAAGTAAAAAAGACGGTTAATATTAATAAGAAGTAAATAAAATTTGCGTGGAAGCAATGATGGAGTTTGGAAAGGTGAGCATGATGATAATATATACACTTGCCTATCTTTATGGCCTAACCAAGACAAAAATCAAGAAAATAATCCCCCAAAGGCTGATGTGGCTATTAGGTCCCTAAGGGACCCACAATGCTGACACTGCCACGTCAGATTCCACGATGGACTCGCTCCCTTCACATTGATGATCTGTTTTCTTTTGTCACGGAACGGCTCGAATCATTCTCAATTCTTGTGCACTTCGTCCATAATATAATTTCATACGCTTAAATACAATATATAAAATTACTAAAAACATAACTAATATACATCACGACGCATCAAATAGTAAATTTTTTTTTAAAAAAATCTTATGTTTAACGCTTAAAAAAAAGGAAAAAAATCTGAAATTTACATAGAGGTAACTAGCATTGATATTCGGTCAAATAAAATGAGACAACACGCTCGCACTACGAGTGTACCTCCCGGACGCATTGCAACTGTGCCCCGCACTCGTAATGCGATGTGCCAGAAGCCCCCATCTGTCAAAATGAGGGACAAATGACTGGTGTGACATGTATTCAAGTAGGTAAAAGTCCGGGCACATCCGAGATGCGTTTCAAATTTTTTTTTTTTTGGGGAAAAGAAGTACAATGCGGGTGCGCCCGGACTAATATTGCGTTTGACCGAATAAAATCACTATTTTTCTAATAATATATCAAGGACGTAAGTTAAGAAGTTACCTTTAAAAAGATTTTTTAAAACTAATTAGTCAATATTTTTTTATTTTGTTCCCTGTACACTAACAAAATCAATCATCTAGTTAATTTAGGTAAAACTTAGTTATAATTAAAACAGAAGAAGATATTGCTTAAATTGTACACCACATATATTAAATTATTGATTATGAAGTTATTCATGAATAAATTGGATGACCACTAATAAAGAATGTGACTAGGTAGCTAATATAGCAGCCCCAAAAATGTGACTACTGCAAATGCGAAAGATTCCTCCGCCTGCATACATATTATACGTATACTTATCATCAAATACAATAATGAGGTCATTCCAATAATACAATAATTTAATTTAAGGCATTTTAATACTAATTTAATTAATTTTCTTCTTCAACGTTGACCCGGTTTGTCCCCGCACAAACTTCTTTTACTGGTGTACTTTATAACGTAAATAGATGAATCTTAAGAAATTATAAATTATATAATTTTAATTAAAAAACAATATGTCACTTAATCTTTAAGACGAAATTTTATTTGAACCTATTTAAAATTAGGTATTCAATCCTAACTTTTCGTCTTTTGGTAAGTCTAACCCATAAGTTCAACGAGTTTTATCATAAAACTAATTGACAATAACAAGAATATCTCATCAATGATCAACCTTATATCTTAGACTCTTAAAACACTCCAATAATAACATTTTTAGTTAGATGGCATTTAAATTTTGAAATATTTAATAGTGTATGATCCGGGCAACATGATGGAAAAGCAAAATGATATCAAATTTAAAAAAGATGTAAACCCTTTTCCTTTGGTAGGAAAAGATGTATTACCCTTTAGCAAAGGTAAGTTTTGATGGGGAAAAATTGATCCGTACCAGCAAAGGCAGCAATAACTGTTCTCTTTTTCTTCAAAGGAGGCAGCAATAACTAGTGTGTATAAAGATGGATAAGCTTCTTGGCATCATAAATGACAATATTAATGATAATAATAAATATTTGACCAAAATAATTTCATGATTTCGCATTACCATAAACTATGTATGTTGCTTACCAGCATGAGTGATATAGAAGCTCAGATCCACACAGTAACATTCAACATCCAATCCCAAATGAATAAGCCATCAACTGCCTGTCATTTTGTTGTTTTATAGAGATTCAGATCTCAAAGATTTACATAACGAACCAATTGTAAGATGCAACACAAATATTTACATCTAACTTCTTCCTTCATCAAGAAATATTTCCTATACCATATCTTCTTTTCATAAGATCAAGTAGAAGTTAGATATCTAAACCTACAAGTCAAAACCATCCATCTCATATGAACAAAGATTCCTAAGACTATTAGGAATCTGCACTGGGAAAATTCATAAACTAAAAAGCTACCCCTTCAAAATAATTATTTTTACCATCTAAGCTCTTAGAGGGCAAACATGAGTACAAGGAGGATTCATGATAATAAAAAATGGCTAGAAAATATGTTCAAAATTATAAGTATTTCAAAAACAAACAAAAAAAGGACCATTTTGAAAGAATTGAATAAGGAAAAGACTAAATGAACCATTACATGTGTGAGGAATTCATGCTTTTACCCACCATGTCATGTGGCCAATCAATCAGTGTGGGACCAATTTGCCAAACCATCTATATTGCCAGCTCACCAAGATAGAACCTATCAAGTGCCAATTTCTTGTTTCTTTTGTGACACTTATAGTCTACTTTAGCTGAACCCATCAAGTGATATAAATATCAGAAATATGTGAACTTCAAATTTCTTACTACTATTAAAGCTTCTCATATCTACACCAAAAGTTTTTAAAACATAGTAAGCTGATGATATGGCAAGTGAAGAACATACCTCCGAATCCCTTCCCATACAAGTAAGCTTATGTTATCAGTATCTCACTTCTTCTTCGGTGGCTTATGATCCTTACCTGCATGTGTTCAATTTACTCCATTATTTCATTCTCTATGATTTTAAGCAACAATGATCACAGAGTAGATATACCACAGACGTCTCTTGTGACTCGAAACCAACTTCAGATTTTCAACATAGGAACTAAATTCGCTTCATCTGCCTTGGATCTGGACCTGGTTTAATGATCTCTACTTGGCCAAACAACAAATTTTTTTTGAATTATTTTCCTTGTGAGCAGAAAATAAGCACAGCTGTTGCGCTCAAGGAAATCTGAACCTGATGACTGTACAGGTCATTGGGTTTTTGCCTTTCAGTATAGATTACCTAATGGAGCTCTGTTGCGTCTTGATCAACTATTATATGCCAAAGAAGAGCATCTGGCAAATATGAAAACACAATCAATATCTTCCCTTACAGAGTCATGCAAGTGATAGGAACATTCTACCTCACTTTCAACAGTTTGAGAATGGAGATCTAAGATTCTTTTTCTGAGTAAATTGCATTTAAATAATCTAAAGCAAGCACGTCTGGAAGATTAACGAACATGTAAACAGATAGCACCATACAATCAAACTAGAAATGATGTCTATTACTATTTTGCCAATGATACACCAAATTGTTATCAGAAATGTTAATGAATTAAATGAAACCAACTACATGAATAATGAATATATGGGGAAAGCAAGGAACCATTTTTTAAGCTAGATATGTTGAAGATCTGAATGAATAAGATTAATGTATGGAAAAAGACGAATGCAACATTAAGCAGAATTAGTAAGAGAGAAAATATCTGCTCAATAAAGCAGAATTAGTAAGATACCAGAACCTAAGCACGTTTCTGTTTGCATAGATGGGCTCTACCAATGTCCACTTCCTGGTAGAATTTACACTTTTACCAATCCAACGGTCCCAAGTCTAAGTATTGCATCTCCCATTCCCTCTTAACACATTATCTCGTGTCGGGTGTTCAACGTACTTCATAACATACCTTGAGGTGTTAACTGCTAAGCTAATAATGGATTCATTATGTCCCTGGACTCAGATTCTATCCTCAATTTTGTATATCCATAAACACTTTTGAGTTGAACAAATGAAAATATTCAATAACTCACAAGCACTTGAATCTCTCTAGTAACACCATAACTCTTACCCATGTTGCTGCAGGCAAGAGAAGCTGAAATCATAGGCTCAACTGGCCCTGGAAATGAGTTTCACACAAGGGAGGTGAGAAAAGTTGAAGCTGGCCTAGGACCAGATTTTGTCACACATGGAGATATACACGAACCAGAAATTGTAGTACAGGGCAATGATGGAACCTTGGGAACTGCTGCTTTCCTCGAAGCTCCATGCCCTAAGAAGGTTGCTTTTGAAGACATCAACAAAGCATCAGAAGATGTCCTGCATAACAAAATACAAGATCAAGGACAATTTGGAGAGGAAATCTCAAATGTTCACGAAAATGTTGATTTGAGATCTTGTATAGAGGCTTCTAAACTACTTCGGGATGAAAAGAGTGCCAAACTGATGGAGCTAGCTCAAGAGGTGAACGAAGTGAATGCGGATGCTGCATTGGAAACAGTCATTTGTGACCAAGAGGAATCAAGAGAGATGATTACACAAGTGAGCAACTCAAAGGTGCATCCTTATGTAACAAGTCAAAGTGAGATAGGGGAGATCATCGAAGATAGAATGGAAAGGCGGCTAAGTGAAGCAGAAGAGATTCCACTTCCTAGCCAAAGGGGTGACTTTTCCTTACTTGCTGGTGCAACTTTACAAGATATGATAGAAAAGGAAAGCATTCCTGATGTTGAAGAGACTGATAAGGATAGAATGCTCAATCTGGGACAGACAAGGATAGCCTTGGAGGAAGTCGGGAGTGAGCATGAAGAATCCCATCCCCGGAATGACTCGGAATCAACTGAAGAGATTGAAGACGTAATTTCAGACAACCAAAATAAAGTTGAGACTAAATCTGAATCAACCAAAAAGGTGGAGAGCATAATATTAAACAAGGAACTGGATGCTTCTGAAAATGTTTTGGTGACTCAAAATGAGCATGCCATTAATAAAAATTTTGACAAAGAAGAAGCTAGTCTTATTCTTGGAGAAGCCTCTCATCCCTCATCTGAAGCGACATTGCAGACTAAACTTGAGTCAAGTGAGGTGAGTGGAGAGAAAAACCAGATCAGTCAAGAATATTGGTTTGAAAATGATCAAGCGGTGTGTGCAGAAAATTTAGATGATCAAGGTGAGCCATCTTCAGACGAATGTTTACATACAAAAGATGCTGAAATGACCCTTCTGGTGGAAAGCTCTGAAGCTATTAATATCAAATGTATAGCAGAGGAGCAACAAGGAGTTACAGATGAAGCAGAAGCGAGAGATTATGACAAACCTTCCAATGAATTTTCAGAATACATTGAACAGGATGATTTTGTCAAACAAGGGCAAAACGTTATATTGGTTGAAGAAACACAAGAGGGACAAACAGAGGAAGAAAAAGACTTTACTGAAAAAGAATCTGTAAGAATTTTCTTTTGACTCAATTTTACTTTTGTCACTATCAATGAGTTTCACAGGTTCATTAGCTAACCACAGAAATAAAAAATATAAAAAAATTCTTCGCAGCTTCTCACTGAAACTGAACTGAAAGGAATGTATAGAAGCACATGCATTTCCGTTCAGGACAAGTATGCAAATGAACTG
Source organism: Fagopyrum homotropicum (assembly GCA_033239125.1). Lineage (NCBI taxonomy): Eukaryota > Viridiplantae > Streptophyta > Magnoliopsida > Caryophyllales > Polygonaceae > Fagopyrum > Fagopyrum homotropicum. Next base: position 145,688,194 of record BSWB01000004.1, read on the forward strand.
CATACTGCTCCTCCATTAATTGATCAGATGGGGGAACACAAGGTCAAACGGAAAGAACAAGACCCAAGAAATGAAGAAGTTGAAGTGTCGGAACTAGTTTCAGAAACCAACAATGAGTATAACGAAACAGAACAAGAGAATATATTGGAAACCAATGTGTCTGAAGAAAGCATAGAATCTGAGATGGGAAACATAACTCCGATCTCTCGATATGATTACATGGATGGAACAGAGAAGCAGATGGCCATCCGCGATACAGACACCTCGGCTACCAAGGAATTGAATGTGACCCCTAAAGATGGGACTCAACAAATGAAGTTCACTGAAGAGGTTTACTACCATGTCTAACAACAAAAATTTCTTCATTTCATATATTTTTCCTTTTTCTACTTCTCTGATTATTGTTGACACATAGTATGATTATAATATGCAGAAAGACGAGTACATTGGTAAAGAGAGCCCAATACATGACAATGAGCAAAAGGATGCACATGGTCAAATGAACTCTGACTTGTCAGGAGTGAAAGATGAAACCAGTGATAATGGAGACAATGAGAACTCAGCAGAAGAGATGCAGATAGACACAGATGAAGAATTTACAGAGAACAACAAAGTTAAGGGCCCTCTGGCAGACTGTCTGCCAGAGAAAGTTGCTGAGGGATATCAAGATGATGAAAAAGAAGACATGATGCTCTCCCAAGAGGTCAGATCAAAGAGAAACAATATAACATTGTTCTTGCATTATTAAACATGAGCTACTTTAAGGTTTTCAGGTCTTTATTACCTTGTAGCAATCTGAGAATTTTTCTGTTGTAAACCAGGCAGCTAAAGCAGAACAGGAAGACATAAGTGTTAGTTCATTAGCTGTGAAACATGAGACAAGTGGAGAGGGGGAGTATTTCGACTTGTCAAGAGTGGAAGATGAGGCAACTAGCATTGGTAACAATGAGAATACAGCAGTGGATCCTAACAAGAAAATGACCAAGGACAATACAGATGATGGACTGGAAGTTTACGAGCTCCGTGAAAAGGTCAAATTTTAGTGGGGGGAAAAACAACTTCTCTATTATCATCTACTTCGCCTACTTAATTTTTCCCTCCATTTTTCAATCCAATGTTGCAGAAATTCGATAATCTGGCAGCTCTAAGGCAGGAAGTTGAGATAGAAGATGAGTACTTCAGCAACAATTCACTGGATGTGAAAGATGAGACAGGTGCAGTGGCAGAAAATGAACTCTTAACGAGGCTAAAAGGTGAACTAGGTGAGAATGAAGACAATAAGTCCTTGACAGATATTCAGGAAGTAAACAATATATCAGAGGGTACTATTTCTCCAGACAATGCAAGAGAAGAGCAAAATATTCAGATGGAAGATGTCCCACAAGAATCTGTCGCAGATAAAATAATTTCTCAGTCTGAAAATACTGTAGAAAATGTAATGCAGATGAAGCACACTAGTGATTTGTTCATAGAGACATCAGGAACTTCACCTGAATCTCCTGCAAAGGAACTAGTTGAGGGGTATTCAGATGAGGAAGAAGCAAAGCAATTCCCAGAAGAGGTAAGAAATGAAGAAAATTTGACAGTAACTATTATCTCATATAATTTACCTTCATCTACTAAGTTCTTTGGTCTATCTGCATTTAAATTTATATTTGTAGATTGTTGAGAATCTTTCCATTGTAAGCAAGGAACTTGAGGCAGAACAATCAGAACAAAGCATTAATCCATCGATTGAGAAAAATGAGACAGCTGCAGAGGGAGAAGATGAGGAATTGGCAGAGCATCCAGCTTTAGAAAATGTAGCCAAGGAACCAGCTTTTCAGGTAAAGAGTGAAAATTTTCAGGATGATAACACTAAACAGCAAATATCAAAACCCGAAGATGTCTCACCAGAACTCATGGAAGAAAACACCCACCCTCAGAATAATACTGAAGAAAATCAGGTGCGGAAAGAGGATACTAGCAAACAGTTTACAGAAGACGAAAATGTTGAGGGTTGTTCACCAGAACATTCTGGTTCTGAGGGCCATACACAAGATGCAAAGGAAACAAAAGAGTTTCATGAAGAGGTAAGATCATTGTGATATTTACAAAGAAACTATTTAATTGCATTTATCTACTTAAGATTTTTGAGTTGCCTTAATCTTATATGCAGAAATATGAGAATCGTTGCATAGAAAGCTTGGAAATAGAGAAAGAAAAAGAGTGTCAGATTCAGGACTTTTCGAAAGACGAGACAAGGCCTGGGGGATACGATGAGACCTTAAAAGTCCAAGAACATCTCAAAGATGAGAACCCAATAGAAGAATCGCCTAAGGCAAGTACAGTTTCTGAGAATGCTGATGAAGAGAAAGTAAAATCAGAAGACAGCAGCAATTTTACTGAAAATCCTACTGAGGAAAGAGTTGAAAGCAATGTCAACGATTTGAAGGTTGTAGAGGAGCTCCCGGAAGAGGTCAGCTCGATAAGAAATTTAGCATATTGCATCAATCTTTGTCCATTTCAACATTTTAGTTAATCCGAATCTTACATGCGTAAATTAGAGAACCAATCATAAGTAAACTCAATAGTTAAGACAGATGTGGATATAGGTCTTGATTCTACATTTGTAAAACAACAGATGAGTTCTAAGGGAGACACTGAGAAGTTCACAGCAGAAACATCTCCAAAGGACAGAAAGATAATAGAAGAAGCATCACATGTGGAAGAAAATATAATTTCTAAGCATAATGAGACTGACAAAGAGACAATGCAGGTTGAACAGAGCCCAGAACAAAGCAACCTTGTAGATACTCCACCAGAATCTCTAGCCAAGGAAACGGCTGAGGCTTCTAATGGTGATGGGCACGAAGCAAAGGAAGGAACTAGTGAACAGTACGAAGAAGAAAACAACCTAGACACTCCATCTGAGTCTCTAGAAACGAAAAAAGCTGAGACTTGCACCGATGAGGGAGATACAGAAAAGGATTTCACTGAAGACGTCAAAACATCGGTAAGTCTAACAGATAGTCACCAGCAGTAGTATTAAGAATATTTTACTCTTTTATTCATTATTTGATCTTTTATAAAAATCTTAGTCCAATATGCAGGCAGGGGAGAATTTTCCCGTGGAGCATGCAGGTGATGAAAGAGAACCCAAAGATCTAAGCCATGATTCATCAATTTCAAATCATGCAACAATTTCCATGAAAGACAATGAGGCAGTGGAGGAGGAGCATAAACTATTAGATGACCAGATAACAGGAGAAGCATCTCTTTCTGCAGGTAATATAATTCAACATGATGATACCATTGATGCAGTGAACATACAGAACGAAGATGCACCAGAAAAGAGCATCGAAGAAAGCACAATTCCACAGGATGACAAGAATGAAGAACAGAATCCACAAATAGAGGATAATAAAGAAGAATTAAGAAAAGATGAACACGCAACAAACATCTCACCTGGATATCCTACTCTGGAAGTTCTTCAGAGGACTGCAAATGATGGGAAGGAAGAAAAGGAGTACAATGAAAAGGTGAAACCAACAGAAAGTGCAACTTTTACTATTCAACGTCTTACATTACTATTACTCATTCACCAGAAATTTTTCTCTGATATCAGTTTAATTTGCAGAAATGTGAGACCTTCTTGACAGAAAGCACCGAAACTGAGAGCAACAATGAGGTGACAAAACTCGACTCCTCAATTCCAGATAATGAGAGTGCTAACGAAAATGCCGAGAAGTTGACAGCAGATGAAGATGTACAAGATGAAATTATAATATATAAAGCACCTTCAGCAATCACTGCTGGGGTCATCCAGGATGATACTGCACCAAGCAAGGGTGAAGAATATCTTGCAAACAGTGCATCACCGGATGACGAAGGCATAGACCAAAAAGCACTAGCAAAAGATAAGACACAACAAGCAACAGGTACAGGGAAGCAAATAGATAAGCTAGCAGAGCATGATCAAATGCAGAAAGAAGAGACCCCAGAGCAGTCTGATGAGGTCAGGATATTAATAGATCTTACCATGACTCCTCTCTCTTGAATTATAAGGGCATGTTTGGTACCCATATCTAGATATCAGATTTGGATATCGACATAAAAACTCATATCTAGTGTTTGGTATAAAAGTATATGGATATCAATTTGATATTTTGATACACTTATATTACACTTTTCACCTTTTTAATATACTCCAAAAAACTAGAGGTACCACATATTTTATATATCTCACCCCTCCCTAATCTTTCTCTCTTTAACTCTTTCTCTAGTGGTTATCAATCTCATACCCATATCTTAATACTGATACCGATATCGATATCTGATATATTGATATCTAGATATGGATACCAAGCGTGCCCTAAACTTTCTAGTTGAAATTATGCATCAACCTTACTCTAATATGCGTTAATTAGTAAACTCAATAGATAAGACATGTGAAGACTTAGGCCTTGAATCTTCAACTGTGAAACAACAGATAAGTGCTACCAGAGACGATGAGAAGTTGAGAGTGGAAGCATCTCCGAAAGATGGAAAGATAATAGAGGAAACATCTCCCGTGGCAGAAAATGTAATTTCTCAAAACGAGATTAAAGAAGAGATGCAGATGGAGGGAACCAATGAACAGAACCCGGCAGAAAGCAACCTTGTAGACACTCCATCTGAACCTCAAGAAGAGAAAACAACTGAGACATCCACTGATGATGGGCATGAAGCAAAGGAGTCCACTGAAGAAGTGACAACAACGGTGAGCAGAACAGATATTCTCCAGTAGTGGCATTAGAACATGTTCTACACTATTTTATCTTTTACAATAAAATTTTCCAATATGCAGGCAGGTGAGAGATTTTCCATAGAGCATGAGGAAGTTGTAAGAGAACTTACAGAACTGGATCATGATCCATCAATTTCAAACCATGCAACAATTACCACAGAAGACAATGAGGGAGAGATAGTGGAGCAGAAACTAGAAGATCAGCAGACACCGAGAGAAGCATCTATTTCTGCAGGTACTGCAATTCATCAAGATGATAGCAGTGATGCAGTGAAGATACAGAAAAAAGCTGCACCAGAAAAGAGCATTGCAGAAACTGCAACCCTGCAGAATGACAAGAATGAAGAACCAAATGCCCAAATAGAGGAGAGGAGTGAAGAATTAATAATAGATGATGCAACAAGCATCACACCTGAATATCCTATTGAAGAAGCTCTTCAGAGGACTACAAATTGTGGAGAAGAAGAAAATGAGGACAGCGAACAGGTGAAACCAGCATAAAAGTGCAAATTTTACAAATAATCTCTTCCATTACTAGTATTCATTCACCACAAATCTTTCGCTGATCTCATTTTATTATTGCAGAAATGTGAGAGCTCCTTGGTAGAAAGCACTGAACTTGAGGAAGCCCGTGAGGGTGCAAACCTCAAATCACCAGTACCAAATAATGAGACTGCTAATGAATATGTCGAGTTGATAGAAGCTGAAAATGTAAAAGATGAAACTATAATTGAAGAAGCATCTTCAGCAATCACAGACAAGGTCATCAAGGATAATACTTCATTATTCAAGGGTAAAGAATTTCCTGCAGACAGTCAATCACCAGCTGATGAGGAAATAGACCATAAAGCAGAATCAAAAGATACGACAGAACAATCAACATATACAGGGACAGAAATAGATGAGCTAGCAAATTTGGATGAAAGTGACAAGTACAATGATCAAATGGGGAAAGAAGGGATCCCGGAGAAGTTTGAAGAAATGACTGAGGAATACAAGATGGAGACCACTCAGGAAGAACTTACAGAAGAATACAACACAGGCATCTCAGTTGAATCTCCTGACGAGAAAATAGTCAATATCAGTGCTCATAATGGAGAGAAAGAAAGTGAGCTAAATGAAGAGGTCAGGATATTAGTAAATCTTAGCACAACTCCTCTCTCTTGAATTATAAATCATATCTAATTGAAGTTTTGCATCAATCTTACAATAAAATGCACTAATTTCTGCATCATTCATCGACAAGTTTAACAGTTAAAAGTTAAAACAGACGGCAATCTAGGTCTTGATTCTTCAATTTTTGAAACAACAGATCAGTGCAAACGGAGACGATCAGAAGTTGACAGCTGAAGCATCTCCAGAATATGAAAAGAAAATAGCGGAAGCATCTCTGGCAAAAGAAACGGTTGAAACTTCAACTGAAACTGGGCATGAATCAACAGAAAGCACCAGTGAACAGTACAAAGAAGAAAACTACCGATCAGATACTCCTTCAGAATCTTTAGAAGCGAAAATAATTGAGACGTCTACTGATGATGGACATGAAGCAAATGATATCACAGAAGAGGTCACAACAAGTACTAAGAGAGATGAGAACCAAATCAATCAATCAGTTGAGCACACTGCCGTTGGAGCAGATCATGAGGATCTGGGCTTTCAGACATCAGATCCAGAAAATGCAACAAGTACTAAGGGAGAAAATGAGGAGCTCACGGAGAATAGTCCAGACCAAGAAAACATAAATGAAGATACATCTCCTTCAGCGGGATACTCAATTCCTTGTGATGATCAGAAGTTGCTAGCTGAAGCATCTCCAGAGGATGAAAAGAAAATCGCTGAAGCATCTCCAGAGGATGAAAAGAGAATAGTGGAAGCATCTCTTGCGAAAGAAACGGCTAAAACTTCTACTGAAAATGGGCATGAATCAACAGATGGCTCCAGTGAACAGCACAGTGTAGAAAACCACCATGCAGATACTCCATCTGAATCTTTAGAAACGAAAGAAACTGAGACATCCACTGATGATGGGCGTGACGCAAAGGAGATCAGAGAAGAGGTCACAACAGAAGCATCTCCAGAGGCTGAAAAGGAAATAGCGGAAGCAACTCTTGCAAAAGAAACGGCTGCAAAAGAATCAATGGAGAGCACCAGTGAAGCATTGCCAGATGATGAAAAGAAAATAGAGGAAGCATCTCTTGCAGAGGAAACGGCTGAAACTTCTATTGAAAATGACCATGAATCAACGGAGGGCACCAGTGAACAGTACAAAGAAGAAAACTACAATGTAGATACTCTATCAGAATCTTTAGAAGCGAAAACAATTGAGACGTCCACTAATGATGAACATGAAGCAAAGGATATCACAGAAGAGGTCACAACAATGGTAAGTGTGACAGATATATTCCAGCACCAGTATACATATACAGCATTTTATTCACTATTTTAACTTATACAATCTTATTCCAAAATAAAGGGCAACAGGATTCCCATAGATGATGTAGTACAAGAACCTGAAGATCTGGACCATGATTCATTAGCTTCAAGAAGTGCAACAATTACCATGGAAGGCAATGAGGGAGTGATAGTGGAACAAAAACAAAGAGATGAACAGGCAATGGGAGAAGCATCTCTTTCTGCAGGTAATACAATTCGTCATGATAATAACATTGATGTAGTGAAAATACAGAAAGAAGATGCACCAGAAACGAGCATAGAAGAAAGCACAACCCTGCAAAATGACAAGAGTGAAGAACAGAATCCACAGATAGAGGATAAGAGGGAAGACTTGACAATAAATGAATATGCAACAAGCATCTCACCTGAATATCCTATTGAAGAGGTTCTTCAGAGGACTACAAATGATAAAGAAGAAGAAAAGGAGGACAGTGAACAGGTGATACCAGCATAGAAGTGCAAAATTTACTATTAAACCTCTTACATTACTAGGTATTCATTTACCGCAAATCTTTTGCTGATCACTGTTTTAATTTGCAGAAACCTGAGAGTTTCTTCACAGAGAGCACTGAAACTGAGACTTCTAGTGAAAATGTCAAGAAGTTTATACCAGAGAATGTAAGAGATGAAAGCATATTCGATGAAGCATCTTCAGCAATCACAGCTGAGGTCGATCAAAATGATGTTGCTTTATGCAAGGGTGAAGAGTTTCTTGCAGCCTGTCTATCACCAGATGATGAAGGAATAGACCAGAAAGCGCTACCAAATGATGAGACAGAACAAGCAAAAGATACAGGGAAGGAAATACATGAGCTAGTTGATTTGGATAAAAGTGAAAAGCTTAATGATGAAATGCAGAAAGAGACTTCAGAGCAGTCTGTAAAAATGATGGAGGAGTACAGGATGGAAACTACTCATGAAGAGCTTACAAGAGAATACAATACAGGCACCTCAACTGAATCTCCTGATGAGAAAATAGTTGCTGATGCTGATAATGTAAAGAAGGAAACTGACTTAAATGAAGAGGTTAGGATGACAATAAATCTTACCATAGCTCATCTCTCTTAAATTATAAATATTTTTCCGATTTAAGTTTCACATCATTCTTACTCTACTATTGCAGAGCGATGAGAACCAAATCAATCAATCAGTTGAGCACACTGCCGTTGGAAGAGATCATGAGGATCTGGGCTTTCAGACATCAGATCCAGAAAATGCAACAAGTACTAAGGGAGAAAATGAGGAGCTCACGGAGAATAGTCCAGACCAAGAAAACATAAATGAAGATGCATCTCCTTCAGCGGGATACTCAATTCCTTGTGATGATCAGAAGTTGCTAGCTGAAGCATCTCCAGAGGATGAAAAGAAAATCGCTGAAGCATCTCCAAAGGATGAAACGGCTGAAACCTCTACAGAAAAAGGGCATGAATTAACAGATGGCACCAGTGAACAGCACAATGTAGAAAACTACCATGTAGATACTCCATCTGAATCTTTAGAAGTGAAAGAAACTGAGACGTCCACGGATGATGGGCATGAATCAAAAGAGATCAGAGAAGAGGTCACAGCAAAAGCATCTCCAGAGGATGAAAAGGAAATAGCGGAAGCATCTCTTGCAAAAGAAACATTAGAAACTTCTACTGAAATTGAGCATGAATCAATGGAGGGCACCAGTGAAGCATTGCCTGAGGATGAAAACCACATAGCGGAAGCATCTCTTGCAAAGGAAACGGCTGAAACGTCTACTGAAAATGACCATGAATCAACGGAGGGCACCAATGAACAGTACAAAGAAGAAAACTACCATGTAGATGCTCCATCAGAATCTTTAGAAGCGAAAAAAAATGAAACGTCTACTGATGATGGACATGAAGCAAACGATATCACAGAAGAGGTCATAAAATTGGTAAGTGTGACAGATATATTCCAGCAGCGGTCTATAAAGCATTTTATCACTATTTTAGCTTTTACAATAATCTTATTCCCAAATGCAGGGCGAGAGCTTTTCCATAGAGGATGCAGAAATAGTAAAAGAACCTGAAGATCTGGGCCATGATTCATCAACTTCAAGGACAGAAGATGCACCAGAAAAGAGCATGGAAGGAAGCGCAACCCTGCAAAATGACCAGAATGAAGAACAGAATGTACAGACAGTGGATAAGGGTGAAGAGTTAACATTTAATGAACATGCAACAAACATGTCAAGTGAATATCCTATTGAAGAAGTTCTTCAGAGGGCTACAAATGATGGAGAAGAAGAAAAGGAGGACAGTGAACAGGTGATCCAGCATAGAAGTGAAAATTTTACTATTAACTCTCTTACATTACTAGGTATTCATCTACCCCCAAACATTTTGCTGATCTTAGTTTAATTTGCAGAAACTTGAGAGCTTCTTGACAGAAAGCGCTGAAATTGAGAAAAATGCTAAGGGGGCAAAACTCGAATCATCAATTCCAATTAATGAAACTTCTAATGAAAATGTCAAGAAGTATACAACAGATACAGTAGAGAATGTAAGAGATGAAAACAAAATTGATGAAGCATCTTCAGCAATCACAGCTGACCTCAACCAAGAAGAAGCTGCACTAGTTGATGAAGGAATAGACCAGAAAGTGCTGCCAAGTGATAAGACAGAGCAAACAACAGATACAGGAAAGGACATAGATGATCTAGCCGATTTGGATAAAAGTGAAAAGCATATGGATAAAATGCAGAAAGAGACCTCGGAACATTCTGAAGAAATGACAGAGGAATACGGGATGGAAACAACTCGTGAGGATCTTACAAGAGAATACAATACAGGCACCTCAACTGAATCCCCTAATGAGAAAATCATTGTTGATGCTGATAAGATAAAGACAGAAACTGAATTAAGTGAAGAGGTCGGGATGGCAACATATCTTACCATAACTTATCTCCATAAATTATTTTTTTTCTGATTTAAGTTTTGCATCAATTTTACTCTAATATATGCAGAGTGATGATAACCAATCAGTTGAGCACACTGCGGTTGGGGCAGATCATGAGGATCTGGGCTTTCAGACATCAGAGCCAGAGAAGGCAACAAGTACTACTGGAGAAAACGAGGAACTCACAGAAAAGAGTCCAGACAAAGAAAAGATAATTGAAGACATATCTCTTTCAGCAGGAAACCCAGTTCCTCGTGATGATAAGATTGAAGAAAGGAAGGTAAAAATAGAGGATGTCACACACGAATCTGTGGAAGGAAACACAGTGTCTCAGCATGATGACACTGAACAAAACTACATGGAGAAGGATCACATTAGTCAACAAATAGAAGGAAACCATGCAACAGTCACCTCGGCTGAAGTTCCCGTTGAAATAAGCAATGAGCCATCTACAGCTGATGAAAATAAGACACATAAATCCATTACAGAGGTGAGACACGTGAGTTCAATAACCACCCCTTGCTTTGATCATTTAACACGAATCTACTTTATTCTAAATAATTGTATCTAACCACCCCTCATCCATGTTTGTTTAAAATTTCCGCTTGTACACATTTTATCTTAATAACATTAAGGGAACAGATACCTCTTATTAATCTATATTTAACAAAACATGGATATAAGGTGATTATAGCAATTTTAAAATTCGAAGGGTGATTTTGTGCAATTTGCCTTTATCTTTATCGATCAAACTCTGAATGTACTTAAATGTGCAGGAATGCGAGAACCTTAGTACTCAGGAAAACAATGAGACACTCACAGCACAGAATAATGCACAAGAAGATATCATTCAAGTATTTTCTGCAATTACAGCTGAGCAAATGCCTGATAATGCCTCAATATACAACACTGAACAGTTTTTGTCAACTGATTCATCGAAGGAGGGTAAGGGAATAGAACAGACCTCAGAGCACAATATGGCAGAAGATAATTCAGAACAAACAGCTGATGTGTTGTCTAAAACGAGTCAGACAGCTACCGCAAATCAAATTGAAGAGCAAAACGATCAAATACAGAGAGAAGAGATCACAGAGCAGCTCAGAGAAGAAACTGACATAGTCACAATCAATGATCAGCCAAGAGAATCCACTGAAATTGAAGTTTCAGAAGAAAACTTTGGAAAAGCTATTGCGGATGAAAGGAACACGGAGCAAAATAAGGAGATTGGTTCTAACCCTGAAACAGAAGGGTTAGAAAAAGAGACAGTATTGGAAAAGACAGCTGCACATGTTGAAGGATCATCAACAGCTTCAGATGTTGATTGTATTTTTGAAGAGCATGAGGAATCATTAAGCTTGGGTCAAAATGTAGACTCGGGAATACAGGTAAGTGGAAAATATACTACAGAGAAAGCTGTAGATGAAGGACATGATGTGCCAGATGAAGTCCTTGATGCTCGTGAAAAGAATTACAACAATGATGAAGTAACTAAAGAGCCAATAAAGGAAGTTGAAGGTGGGACGAGTGAGGCTACTGAGACAGTTAGCGAGGGTCTTGTAGCAGATGCATTCCAAAAATCAGACACTGAAATGCAGATGGAATCAGAGGGCCAAGTAGAGGCAGATTTTACTGAGAAGTTCCGTGAGGATGATCAAGTAAATATTCCTTCTCAAGTAACTACTAATAGCAGGTTTTCTGGACCAGAAGAGGTACAAATCACAGAGGAGGGAAACTCAAGAGCACTGGAAGGTGATGGCACAATGATCCATGAATCGAGAAAAGACAACTTAGAGGATGAAGAGAATCAAGATGACTTTGCAAGAGTACAGGAATCTGCACCACAAACAGAAGCAGTAACTGTTATTTCAGAGAAAGATGGATCAGTTACTAAATTCAACGGAAGAATACAAGAGGTTGAGAATTCAGCTTCAGCTGAGATGGAAGAACAAAAGCAACAATATGAGGCTTCTAATCCTAAGACTGGCAATTTGCTAGGAGAGGAGGTAAGTTTTCAAGAACATAGCTTCATCCAGTTTGAAATCATTAACACCTATCGTTAGGGCATCCATCATGTACTAATTTTGTAGCTGAAAGAAATCCTACCTTATTGTGTTGAGATAACAATGGTAATGTTTGTTATTATCATCTAAGGCGTCAACTATTTATTCTGCAATTCACTCTTGGTAAATGTGCTGTAGCCTTGTTTTTTCCACACAAATTTTGCATATCTAGAAAACAGTAAATCAGCATCTAGTTCATGCACACCACTTATGTTTACACAATCACATGTGACGTGCTATTTTGATATTTTTGAGAATCTTTGGATATGAAACATTGTAATAATTTTATCTCTTACTAACCTAATTCTCTTTGCACCAGAATCACAACTCAGACAGTCTCATTGAAAGGCATGAACGTGAAACAGCAATTGGGACTGAGAAAGAAAACGAGAAATTGATTGACCATCCATCTGATTCAACCAAGGAGGATACAGCTGAAAAGAGAGCACAAAATGATGAAGATACAATAAAGGAAGAGGCAGAGAGCAGCTTGGAGGTCGAGGTTCCGATAAACAAAGCGGAGAATGAAAATAAGGTTACAGAGGAATCTGCTTTAATGGAACAAGTAAATCACTATAAAAACCCAAGTAACTTATCTTTTTGTTGACCATCATATAAGCTTTTGATTTTTGACTAATAAACTTGTCTTCTTTTCAATAGGTACTATTAGAACCCGAGGGAAATGATGGAGTAAAGTTCAGCATACAAACTTCAGAGAATCGAAGTGATGCTATTGACCTTCAACAAGATGAGGTGAACTTCTTAAATAAAATAATAAATCAGATGTAGGGTTGTGCATCGGGTCTGGACCGAACCAGGTATTCCGGGTCCGGACCGATGGACCGGAATTTCCCAAACCTTGGACCGTAGACCGAACTGGGACCAAACCGTTGCGGTCCAGTCGATTCCGGTCCGGATTCGGACTGGAATTGCATATCATGTTCGAATCTTCTAGGACCTATAAAAAATTTATATAATTCTCAGGTCCGAACCGGTCTGGCGGTTTTTTCCGGTCCTGGACCGGAACCCGGTATCCAAAAAATAGTGGACCGGCACCGGTCCAGGACCAAACCAGGTTTTTCCGGTCCAGTCCGGGTCAAATCTGCACAGCCCTAATCAGATGACAGCTTTTGTGCTCACACACCCTCTGGAAATTCTAACAATTAAGGACATGGTGAAACAGATGAAAACTGTGGTGATAAGCCCTGAATTGGGACAAGATGAGGAGGAAAATGCAGTATATTTTGACAGCACTACGGAAACACAAAGCTCAAACATAACAGAAACTCCCTGCAACGAGCCAGAGGCGTCACCTAGGGTGGAAACACTAGATGAACGTAGCCTTCTGGATGAAAGAGGGGAACATCCAGATAATACTACTATAAGAGAAAATGAACTTTCAGAAGAAAGAATTAAAGAGGTCAGTTCTTAGCCCTATGTTCTTTAAAGTCATTATCACAAACAAATGACTATTTATAATTTTCACAACCACCGGGTATAATTCAAAAGAACTAAAAAAATCCTACAAATCCCCTAGAATAGTAAAGTCAGTTTGGCTCCATGCATATCAAGCTTCTATCTACAGAGCCGTACATTTTTTGTATCTTAACTAAGGTATTTTGATGGGACAGAACCTTGAATCATATGATTTGGTTAAGAAAATGGAACATGACACAACATCCGGAAATGAGGAAACAAACGCAAACCTGACTGAACATCCATTTGATTCAAGTATAAAAGATGCAACTGAAGAGAGACAACAAAATGATAAAGTCATACAAACTGATGAGAGAGAGACCACCATCGCTGACCAGGTAAATCAACATGCAAATCTGAGAAATTTACGCTGTTTTAGTTGTCAAGTGAACAATTCATTTTGACCACAAATTAAATGGATCTTCCCTTTCATTAGGTACCGGTAGAACATGACGATGAAATGAAAGAGAGAAGCATCCATAAAACTGCAGAGAATCAAAATGATACTACCTACCTTCAGCTTGAAGAGGTATGTTGGAAAATGCATTTGCATGAGAAAGTAGTTCAGTCCCTTATATCGCCTGGAAAATAGCAACTTTTCTAACTTTTTAGGGTGATTACATGGTGCAGATAAAAACTGTGACAAGCACTGAGTCATCTCAAAATGGGGAACAGAAGATGATAGATTTGAACAACATAACGGAAGCGGACAGCTCAGAGCCATCAACTGTGGAAGAAACAGAAAATGAATGTCATTTTCCTGAAGAAAGATGTCAAAGTTCAGATAATTCCACCAAAAAAGAGGATGAACTTTCAGAAGAAAGAACGATAAAAGAGGTCAGTTTTTGCCACCCTACCATAATGTCATGTAGGTGTAAGTCATTAACACAAATGAATAGCATACTTTGGCATCCAGCATAGACTAACTCATTAGCAGGAAGAAACCCTATCTGATCCCCCTAGATTTGCTGAATATGGGCAGCGGTTTATCTATCATTGAAATCATTGCCTTTTTGTCTATCACTCAATCTTCAGGAATGTGGCATAAGTAGAAGTTTGCTAACATGTTAGAGACTTTTCTGTGTACAAGGAATTGTGATGTTTTGTAGTCTCTTACTAACCAATTTCTGGTGGAAACAGAATCTTAGATCAGACACAGTGGTCAAGAAACATGTAAATGAGATAGCAGCAGCTAGCGGAACAAACGAGAAATCAAGTAGCTATCCATTTGACTTAACTAAAGAAGATATAATTGAAGAGAGATTGAGAAATAATGACACTGCACCAACTGAAGAGATTGGTTCCAACTTGGATACAGACAGCACTGTGAACAGAGAGGCAAGTAGAAATGCAGTCACTGAGAACTTGATAATAACTGATCAGGTAAATTAACATACAAAATCAAATACTATATGTATCATGTCCCCCGGACAACTAAACTGAATCCTCTATGTTCAACAGGTATTGACAGGGCCTGCGAATGTGGATAATATGAGAAGCATCCAACAAATTGCAGATAATCAGATTGATGATAGCCACCTTGAGCATGATGAGGTGAACTTAAAAACTACTTTTTCCATGAGATAAAAAGTCTTGTCCCCTTTTACAAAGTTCAAAATGCAAAGACACCTTTTTAAGGATTTCTAAGAAATAAGTACATCGTGAAACAGACCAAACAAAAGGCAATAGATTCCACAAACATAACTGGAAATGAGAGCTCGGATATAACTGAAACTCCATACAAGCAACTAGAGGCATTGGCTGTGACAGAAACTGCAGAGGAATGTGGCCTAGAGGAAGAGCGAGGTCAAAGTTTACAGAATACTACTGAAGGAAACAATGAACCTTCAGAAAAAATAATCAATGAGGTAAATTTTATGCAACCCTGCTGCCTTCGTGAAGATTTTTAGTCATTAACATAATTGACTAGTATCAATTTGGGCATCAACCGATCACTAATCAATAAACAGGAAGAAGTCATGTCTTATCCCTTGGATCAGCCGAGTATGGTAAAAGTACATTTCTACCATTAAAATCATTATCGTTTGTCTATCAGTTACGTGACATAGGAAGAACAATAATGCAAATCACTTCCATGTAGACATAGCATATTCTTCAGACATAATTAATTAGCATTCTTTTAATACGCCGAGCTCAACAACTAACTAAATTCATAATGGATGGGACAAAATCTTATATCGGCTACTTTGGTTGAGAAACATAAAAATGAAATGGCAAAGAAGAAACAAATGACATGTATAGTAAACATCCAGCTGATTCAACTAAGGAAGACTTTATTGAAGAGAAACTGTTATGTAATATTACACCAACTGAGAGATCGAGACAAGCTTGGATGTCCAGTTTAGTATGAACAAAGAGGTGAGTGTAAATCAGGATTAAAATCAAGATACAAAAATAAAGTAATTTACATATCTTGTTGAGCATGAAAAATCCCTTTTAGAGCTCTGGATTGAATCTTCTCCTTTCAATAGGTATCAATGGAGCCTGAGGATGAGACCAAAATGCTAAGTATCCAAGAAGCTGCAGACAATCAGAATGATGCTTACGAACTTCTGCACAAGGAGGTGAGCTTGAAAACTGCAGTTGTCATGCAATTCTAGCTCTAACCCTCATGCACAGGTTTTCCAAATTTATAAACTAAGTACATGATGTAACAGATAAAAACAGGGATAAGCACAGAGTCAGTATTGAATGGAAAGGAAATGGCTACAGATTTGAACAACATACCAGAAACAGAGAGCTCTGACAAAATGGAAACTCCTTACAACAATTCAGATGCATCAATCATAGTTAGAACATCAGAAGAATGTGGTGTTCCAGAAGAAATAGGTCAGAGCCCAGAGAACTACTCCAAAAGAGAGCAGCAACAATCACAAATAAACAAAGAAGAGGTTAGTTTTTTAAGCTGTCCTGATAGAGTTTGAAATCATTAATGCAAGAAACTAGACGTGGTTTGTCCATCTATCACACAGGCTAAAGCATACTTGGATGAAATCTTACCTTAACCTTGGATGAATCATGGCAAGTATCATTCAAGTCACAAAATCTTGGATTTTGTAAAGCGAAAATGTGGAATATAGATCAATGCCTTTAAAAAATATTACTTCAGTTATGACACTCATATTCTTTAACTATGGTGCTGAGATAATTTTCAGTGTTTTACTCATCATTCTTTAGCATAACAAAATCTTGAAGGGTAAAATGGGTTTGTGGGTTGTTATTGTACAGAAGAGCATAATCAAAGCTCTTATGCTTCTAATGGGATAAAGTAGGCCCCTGTTGCTTTATATTTTACAGCCAACATTCAACTTTTTTACCTTCAATTTTAATTAAGAAAATTAAGGGGTCTAGTTTGTAGTGGCGATACAAAAAAAGGCTTTAGTAACTCATTCTTCTCAATCTTGAATTAGCCTTTGTTGCGGACCATGAACATGGAACAACCATTGTAAAATGAGAAAACATAAGAAGACTTAACCAAACATTAGTTAAATCAACTGTAGTAGGCATGGTTTATTGTTGATTATAATTCTTCCTTATGACCACTAGATTGTATCTTCTCCTTTCATTAGGTGGTAATGGAACCTGAGGATGAAGATGAGGTTAAAGTCATTCAAGAATTACTAGAGAGACGGAATGATATTACCGACCTTCAGCATTATGAGGTGGGCTTGGCAAATACTTTGTCATGATCTAACAATTTTCTTGTCGGCTTTTGTATTGCTGTCAAGATAGTTCAAGCACTTTTAGTTCATTAACAATTAATTGAATGGTGTAACAGATGCAAGCAGTGACAAGCTCTGAATCAGTACAGAATGAGAATGCTATGAACTTTGAGAAAACAACTGAAACAGAGAACTTAGACAAAATGGATACATTCTACAACGAGTCAGAGACATCAAATGTAGTAAACACATTGGAAGAATGTGATCTTTCAGAAGAAAGAAACAAGGTGGAGACTGTGGAAGCAGAGAGAAGCTTGAAACAAACTCATTGGGAGGAAGAGATAAAATGCGTCAAGACCAGTTCAGGCCAGAAAAGTGAGCAAACAGTAGACAATTTTGACATTGTAGGAAATGAGGAAGGGGGCCGTACTGATCTTAATGATATCCAGGCAACTGATTCTCATCTCCCAGTCACATGTGAAAGGAAAGGAAACGATGATGTAGAAGTTGAACTTCCAGCTGAGGGTATAGCCAAACAAATAAAAGTGGTTCCTACTGAAGCACATAGAGTTATGGAAGAAGAAACCACATGTGAATCACCGTCGCATAACAATTGGAAACATTTCGAGGAAATTATAAAAAATGAGATGGAAGCAGATGAGCCACCCCCACCCAATGAAGAAGATGAACCTCTGCAAGGGGTTTCAGTTGAAGAGGAGCACAGTGTATCAACTGAAGTCACAGGAAAAACTGAACCAGACCTAAAATCTATGCCAAATGAAACAGAAGAGCAACAATTCTCTGATTTGGTTTTGTATGAACAGAAGCACAAAGGTTCACTTCTAACAGAAGAAATAGTTGAAGGAAACATGGAAAGAGTTCAACCACTAGAAGAGAAGAACACTGGCTATTCTGCTCTAGAACAGGTCAGAGATGAAAACTTGCATGAGGAAGTTCCAAGAGAACCTGATGTCCAAAATTTGGACTTTGAAACAAGCAAAGGCTTGCAACAAAAAGAGGAATTAGCACAGGAAGCCAGCAAAACCGCTCCAGAGATAATAATGCAACCAAGGGATTTTTCATCTGAGATTCAGTACACTGACGGTGAAAAAACAACAGAAACTGACACATTTATCCATAGCTATTTACAAGAGACCAAAGATGTTGAAAAAGTGCAGGCAACAGGTATTTCTGACAGAAAGTTGGAGAAATTGTACAAGGAAACTACTGATGTGGACAGTCAACTTACTGGTTCCTTAGAACAGATTCATGAGCCCTGCGATGAACTCAACATATCAGAAGAAACCACCAACACATATGAGAGACATAAGGCCAAAAACAGTGACATAACAATTGAGGAACTCAGTACTGACGAAGATTCCAAGCTATGCAATGTTATAGTTCATGAGGTTCCATATGACCAGGTTCGTTGAAATTTCTTGAGTGCAGTAAAATGCAAATCGTTTTCTTTCATTGCCAATCGCTGACATGAATGCATATATTGATTTGGGGAATGAATATAACAGATTGGAAAAGAAAGTGAAGTGAGTGCTAAAACTAATCAGGTGGAAGAAGATAAGGGAGACGCAAAGAAATACCAAGTGGCTAGAGAATACACACAGGAAGAACGAGGCATTGATGATGTTCTGCTTCGAACTGAAAAGGTCAGACACCGAACACAATTTTAATTGAGTATTTCCATAATTCGCATTAGGAATGTACTCCTTAGTTGTCATTTTCCATTGAATTAGTGAAATCCACAACCAAATTTTCCCAAATCAGAAATCCTCAACTTTAATCCTAACAGAAGTAACCTTTTTCAACCCTTGTCAAACAAGCATTTGTCAGTTGTAACCATATCGAATATTGTTAAAGTGTTACTTACATTCCCAGATTTGTAATCCACCTCAAACTTGTAACCCACCTATCGAGAGAAATAAGAGAATAGAGAAAGAAAAAAAAACTGAATAATTGTTTGAGAAGCCGCAGTGAAATTGTCATCAAGTAACAAGCAAAATTAATATAAACATTCATAGAATGCGGAGTCTACAACCAAGAAAGGGGGAGTATGTAAAATTTTGTTTTTCGTTCAAATAATACAAAAGCTTTGTGAATGTTACAGTACTGAACAACTGCAGTAAATACTTGACAGACTAACACATGCTTGTTAGCAGAATCTAATGGAAACCCTGGACAGGAAGAGCAGCGCAAGAGAGCACAAGGGTGGAGACAACTTGCAAGTAGTGTCAACAGAAGGTAAAATCAGCCGCAAGGAATCATTTGCATTTCAATTATATTTCTATTAAGATAAATCGTTGATGGCTTCTCCAAAATGGAATAGCAGATTTAAGTGCTAGTCAACAGACTGAAAAAGCGCAAGAAGTCAACATATCAGAAGAAACCACCAGCACATATGAGAAACATAAGGCCAAAAATAGTGACATAACTATTGAGGAACTCAGTACTGAGGAAGGATCCAAGATATGCAATGTTATAATTAATGATGTTCCATATGACCAGGTTTGTTGAAATTACTTTAGTGCAGCAAAATGTAAATTGTTTTCTTTCGTTGCCAATCATTGACATGAATACATATACTGATTTGGGGAATGAATATAACAGATTGGGAAAGGACGCGAAGTGATTGCTAAAACTAATCAGATGGAAGAAGATAAGGGAGACACAAAGAAAGACCACCAATTGGCTAGAGAATACACACAAGAAGAACGAGGCATTGATGATGTTCTTCTTCGATCTGAAAAGGTCAGACACCAAACTCAATTTTAAAATAGTATTGCCGTTACTCGCACTAAGAATGTACTCCTTAGTTGTCATTTTCCATTGAATTAGTGAAATCCTCAACTAATTTTTCCCGAATCAGAAATACTCAACTACAACACTGCTAACAGAATTAGGCCTTTTTCAACCCTCGTCAAACAACAAGCACTTGTAAGTTGTAACCATATCGAATATAAACATTCATGAAATACGGAGTCTACAACCAAGAAAGGGATGGTGTGTATAGTTTATTTTTCTTTCAAAAAATATAAAAGCTTTGTGAATGCATACAGTACTGAACAACTAGTAAATACTTAAGAGACACATATGCTTGTTGGCAGAATTTTAAGGAAACCTTAGAAAGGGAAAGCAGCACAAGGGAGGAGCACAAGGTTGAAGACTATTGGCAAGTAGTGTCAGCAGAAGGTAAAATCAGCCGCAAGGAAACAATTGCATTTTGATCATATTTCTATTAAGATAAGTTGTTGATGGCTTCTCTAAAATTGAATAGCAGATGTAACTGCTAGTCAGCAGACTGAAGAGGCGCAAGAAGTGTTAATTGAAGGATTAGCTCACCGTGGCGAAATTGAAGAGAAACAAGACCAAATGCAAGCATACTCCATAAAAATAGAGGAAACAGGAAAAACTGAGATCAAGGAAGAAGACGTGATCAGAAGAGCAATACCTGAAGAAAAGGAGGAGGAATTAGGAGAGCTGGGAAGCGAAGAAGTAGGTTTTAATACTGCAACAATAACAGAGGGCTCAAAAGAGATGGATGTAAAGGCACCTCACAAGAAATCGCATAACCTACTATCTGGTGTAGGATCGAGAGTGAAACAGTCGATTTCGAAGGTGAAGAAAGCGATCACAGGAAAGCCTTCTCAGCCTAAGAACTCATCACCAAAGAAAGCAACCGCTAAGGGAGAGTAGCCGAGGAGAAAGCTCAACTTCTGAAACAATGGCTATGCTCTCAGAAAATCAAATTATAGATTATAGAAGCATGTATAAATATTTGAATTTGAACCATTGTCTCCGTAACAACTTGGTCGGTGCCTCGGTGCCTCGGTGCCATTAAGATGGAATAAGAAGTTGATCTTGCAAACTTTACAAATGATGGATCAGGGTACACAAGTTGATATTGCAAACATCCTGCGCCACGGTGTAATTAATATATTTCGAGTTATTGATAAAATGCACCCAAACATAAAATTAACTTACTAGATAACATATGACTATAATTTATTAACTAAATAATATTTTTTAATCAATAATGTCTGATTTGTCTCGATTACCATATCTCAATTTCTTCCAATTTGAAAATTCTTATACAATAATCTAATTAAAGAAGGTGAATAAGCGAGAAAATAATTTACATAATATCATTAAAAAAAACATCACACGGAAGTTGAAGTATTTCATCCAAACACATATTCATTTCAGCGAGAGAGTAGTTGAAGCGTCAACCCTTATTCCTTCTTGCTTGAGTAGTTGAATCGTTTCATCCAAATTCTGTTTAGCGAGAGTAGCGTGGGAAAAAAGTTTACTCAATAGTTTATGCATCAACCGAACTTCTAGGTGAAATGGAAGTTCAACAACGTATTTGCCCAATGTTTGGAGAAGAAGATGCCCCAACAAAATTTACGATATGTACAAGATATAATCAATTTCATGATCATTTTAACTTTGTCCAGCGTCTTGAGAAGAAGAAGTCCATGCTAATTTTTTATGGTTCCTTCTAAATTTTAGGGTTCTAAAATTTTGATTTTAATATCGTGTTGCTATTTCTCTTCACTACAATTTAGCAATTTCATCATTTTTGAAGATCTTCTCATACAATTTCCACACCGATTCCATATCGTAAGTTTTATTTTCCTTTTGCATTGAGTTTGGTTTTCCTGTAACCTTTGAGCTTAGATACAAGAATGAAAAAGGCGTGGGTTGACGCTTTATTTTTAGCTGTTGATTTGAAGATAGGAATTAAATGGATGGTACATTAAGGAACATATTCTATTGTATCGTACTATTCATATGTCATAGTTGCCAACTGTAAAGTTGTTTAAAAGATACATTGGTCATTATGTATGATTAATAAGTTTGATTTTCATTTAGCCTTGAGTTTAGATACAAGAATAAAAAATGGCTTTATTCTTCATACATAATGAAACCCAAACGTACTGACTATACATAATGACCAATATATCTGAAATAATTTTACAGTTGGCAACTATGACATATGAATAGTACGATACAATAGAATATGTTCATTAATGTACTATCCACTTCAATTCCTATCTCCAAATCAACAGCCAAAAATAAAGCGTCAAGCCCACGCCTATTCATTCTTGTATCTAAGCTCAAAGGTTACAGGAAAACCAAACTCAATGCAAAAGGAAAATAAAACTTACGATATGGAATCGGTGTGGAAATTGTATGAGAAGATCTTCAAAAATGATGAAATTGCTAAATTGTAGTGAAGAGAATAGCAACACCATATTAAAATCAAATTTTTAGAACCCTAAAAATTAGCATGTACTTCGTCTTCTTCAAACGTTATGATCATGAAATTGATGATATCTTGTACATACCGTAAATTTTGCAAGGGCGTCTTCTTCTCCAGATGTTGGGCAAGAATGATGTTGAACCTCCATTTTACCTAGAAGTTCGGTTGAGGCTTAAAATACTGTGTGAGTTTTTTTCCCACACTCCTCTCTCTAGACAGAAACTAGATGAAACGATTCAACTGCTCAAGCAAGAAGGAATAAGGGTTGACGCTTCAACTACTCTCTCGCTGGAATAAATATGTTCTTGGATATTACGCAAGTTATTCTCCCACTTATTCACCCACTTATTCACCTTATGTGTGATGTTTTTTTTAATGATATTACGCAAGTTATTCTCCCTCTCATTCACCTTCTTTAATTAGATTATTGTATAATAATATCCAAATTTTCTTGTAACTAAATTGGATAAAATTGAGATATTGATTAAAAGATATTATTTAGTTAATAAATTATAGGTCTACGATATCTAGTGCATGAATTTTATGTTGGGGTGTATTTTATCCAACTCCCTCTTATACTAAACACGTAACATAGTTTACTTGTTTTTTCAAAAATCAAAAAATCACAAACCACAAATACTAATATGAATCTTACAATACTAAACACACCCTAACAGTGTTTGGATAACACTGAAATCCCGGGAATTTAAATCAAATTTGGGATTTTCAAAATTCTGTTGAACAATTACCTTGTTTGGATAGTGAATTCCGGATTTATTGAAATTCCATGGAGAAAAATGAAGGGAATTTAAAAGGTCAGATTACTCAGTTGAAATTCTATGTAGGTGTTTTTTTCGGAATCTCTCCTATTCTTACTAAATTCCTTCTTTTTAAGATTACCACAAAATATAATCCAAACAAGGGATTTTTAAAATGATTCAAATTCCGCTCTTTTAGAATCTCATCATTTAAAATCCCATCATTTAAAAATTCTTATGTATTTTGCAAATTCTTCATCCAAACACAGTATAAGAGCCCCATTACACAAAAACGGAAAATGAAAAGTGACCATAAACACCGATAATTAGAGTTATGGGAAAAACTAAATCAAGAATACATTATCATAAGGTCCAATTTGAGTAAAACATATTATTTCAGTACAAAATTATGAAAAATAAACTAAGGGCCCATTCGGTACGCTTCATTCAGTCGGTTGAAGCAGCTGAATAAGTTTGAAGGTCATCCGGTACCGCTTCTCCTTGGTCATTCATTCGACTGAATTGTATGACAATAGTGGTTGAATCGTATGGTTCATTCAGTCGAGGGAGGGGAGTTGAAGAGATTAGAAAAAATGTTGAATCCCCAAATACCCTTTTCATTGATGGGATTAGGGCTTTCCCTTTCTCTCATCGGTCTCAAATCCCTTCACTTCATCTCCTTCACTTCGCCGTATATCTTCTTCATCACTTTCGTCGTCACCATCTATCGTTTTTTCTACTTCACTTCTTCTCCTTCTCGTCGGTACAAAATTTTCAACGGCTAAATCTAGCACTGAATTGTCGGTCAGCAAGTATATCTTCTTCATCACTTCGTCTTCACCATCTATTATTGGTTTTCAAGATTTGTTGTTGAAGTTTTTGGCTTTCACATGACCTTGAATTGTCATATTGTGGGTCTCAATTAGGGTTTCAATGTCTGTATTTCCTCTTCTCTGCTTCATTTTGTTGTCGAAGTAGAAATTTTAGGAACTAAATTAGGGTTTCAATGAAACTATCTCCTCTTCCTTGCTTCGTATTGTCATACTGTGGGTCTCAATTTTTATATGTCTTGATGAATGTTTCGCGTTGTCCTAATTTGACTCTCAATTTTTGGTGTATTGTACAAGACCTTGAATTCCACTTCTACGATTGAAGGTAAGAAGTCATGATTCTTAGAAATTCTTTCGGGTTTTGTTCACACATTATCGATCTCTTGTTGTCCTTGGATATTTGGTTTTTTCCACACATTATAGATCTCAATTGTTGGCTTAATTTAGTGGTTGTCACGTTGCCCTTGGGGGTCTTGTTAGTGTTGTTGTGGTTGTCATTGAAGCTTGTTAGTCTTATGTAAATATGTTTTAAGTGACTGCATTATATTGGGATGAAGAGCATTGTCGTGTATGCATTGTGAGAATGTTAACTAACTTGTTTTTGTACTCAAGGATATTGTAGCATTAAGGTTGTATGAAACTGACTTGAAAACATCTCACTAGAGGAGTTGCCCAATATTTGGGATTACTAATAGGCTTTATAAACATAGTTTTTTCTTTTGGCATAAGAGCTAAACAATTTAGATTTTAGTAATAGGATGCATAATCTGTATTTGGTTGGAGTATCATGTATTTTTATTAGGGTCTAGTTGCCCTTGTTAATTAAATATGACAGATTACTAATAGGATGCATTATATGGGGGTGAAGAGCATTGTCATTGAAGCTTGCTACTCTTTGGATATGCATGTAAATCTGTTTTAAGTGACTGCATTATATCGGGATGAAGAACCTTGTCATGTATGCATTGTGAGAATGTTAACTAACTTGTTTCTGTAGTAAGATAATCATTCATGTTCTTCTTGGGTTTTTCATATGTGATTCACCTTTTATCCAATCCTAATCACAATTTGAACCTACATCTGCTATATGTTTTCTTGTATTATGTTATTTGTAGTCATGTCAGATTCTACAGGACATCTTTTCTTACCATCTGATGCTTCGTTCCCGTACGAGTTCGATCCAGATGTCTCTGACTACCCTACGGAGATTGATTCATACTACGTAACTACGCTGTAAGCAATCTTCTAATCTCTTTCATTCAAGAAAATTTGTACAAAATTCTTTTGATCTTATGTCTTTCTGTTTTTGTTATTTTTAGCAGTTTCTTCATGAATTGGGGGAAGAGTTGTCCGACACTCCCATGCAGCAATCTGATACGGTCAACCATGTGCAAGAGGTTTCCCGTAGACTAAGAAGTGACAATGAGAGACTAAGGCATGAGATCAAAGTCAGAAACTAAAACATGATCAATGTGGAGTCAACCAACCAGGAGGTGTGTGACCATGTTGCAAATTTAGCTTAATCAAACATACAACTATCATTAAGACTAGTGGAGGCCAACTTAAGAGCAAGGGATAGTGCAAGAAGAGCAGAAATCTTGACGGTTATACTACTTGTTGTTGCAGTTTGGTGCATTGCTAAGTTATGTCAGAAGCTTGGCATGTAACTGTTTTTAGTTGTTTTGTGTGCACTACATCATTTTGGGTACCTTAGGTGAATATATCTATGTATGTCATTATCCCGGGGCATTATTTTTTGGGTGCAATACCACATTTTGGATAACTTATGTCAAAATATGTACTAAAACAGTTGTATCAAATGTACTACAAAATTAAGCTTATATATTTTGCTTCTGGTCACTCAAGCTCGCAAAAAAAATAAATACAAATAACTTAAGGTTTAACAACATATCCTTTTCCATAAAATAATGATATTGATCATTACCATCATTTTTATCATTCTGTCATACACTTTATAAATGATTAATCCTTCTGTCAATCCATATTTGAGCTGCTATTGCGTCACGTGTGTCTCGCGTCCCACCTGGTAGTTTAGCAACACCATTAACATCATTTTCATCATTCTCATCTTCTTCAAACTCTTGGTCAATAACTTGTTCAACTCTTTCATCATTGAGGAAATCATCTTTTTTTTCTTCTAGTGTGTGAGGATGTAGCTGTGAAGAGCGAAGCATGCAATGATAATATCGATATGGGTCTCAATGGTGTAACCCGGCAACTGCTAAGGGATTATCCATCTCCCCTTACATATCCCGAAGGCGCGCTCGATGTGACTACGTATTGAAGAGTGGATGTTGTTGAAGCCTTCTATATAATTTTTGGGTTTATCCCTTTGAAATTCAACTTGGTGGTATTTTACTTTGGAGTATGACCATGTATCCTTGCTTGTCAGAGTATCCTTTGTCCACCAAATAGTATTTACCTGTTGAAAGTTACAATTAAATTTGCATTGTGAGAATATAAAAAAAATAATGTCATAGTAAAACGTTACATAGGGGTGAGCATCTCCGGATATCCGATCCGACAAACTTTAAAAAGTCTGATCCGAATCCGATCCGAGAAAACCTGGATATCCGACAATTTTATCCGGATGGATATCCGATCCGAAGATCTGATCCAGACATTTACTCTTAGACTAGTCTGATAATCCGAAGATCTGATTCGATCCGATCCGACTTTTCCCTCTAAACCCCAATCCGTATCCAATCCGATGATCCGAAAAATATGCCCGGATCGGATCGGACTCGAATCACCAATTGTCGGATATCTTTGGATTCGGATTTTTCCAGATCGGATCTTCGGATTAGTGGATCTGATTAGTCGGATCGGACATTCTTGCTCACCCCTAACGTTACATGGTGGTAGATGTGGAAAATTGAGACCTCTTGTAGTTAAAGCATGATGGAAAACCTTAGTATCATGTGCACTTCCTTCCCAACCAGCTGATATAAAGGTGAAGTACATATCAAAATTACAAACTGCCATGACATTGAATGTAGTCTCACCTTTACGTCATCTCTATGTCATTTGTTTTGCAATTGGGATTGTTGTGTTGATGTGAGTCTCATCTACGCATCCTATTGCACCATAAGTACAAACCATGATATATTTAAGTGATTGCTTAGAAATTCAAATCTAAATTCATACCACAAGTACCTTAAAGTATTTGTATCTAGTATACTTCAGAATCTTATACGGGATATTTATACATAGAGGTTCATGTGGTCGTAATAATTCGTTTGCTAGTCCGGTGAAGTTGATTACGCGTCCCGTAATAGACTCCAACAACTCGTGGATTGTTCGACTAATTATGTCCCTGGTCGTTGAAATCTTTCACAAGTACCACGGTTTGAAACACCGGCAGCCAATGTGTACAATAAGATTTCAAATTTCTCAAGGACACATGTTTTTGGATGCTTGTAATCCATGCTTTTCGTTCAAGTCCCTACAAAATCTTAATAGTACATGTTTTTTCTAGACGAAGGGCATTTTTGCACCTCACATTGGAGGACGACGTAAGTAGTTGCTCCATCCACTTCGCACCTGTAAGTTCACATGTGTAGCAAGAGACTTTCTGCACATGCTTGGAGTTATGTGTGGTCAACACATACATACTATCACCAAACCATAATTGTCCACACAAGATTTCTCATTCTCGCTTGCTCAGTGTTGGAGGTGTCATTAACTTGTAATTAAAGGCGCTCCCAAAATCTACGCATTAACAATTAAAAATTTTATTAAAAATGTAAACTGAAGCAATACAAATCTACTAGTTTGTCAAAGAAATTCATCAAACACAAACTTAATATAAAAAAACACTCAAGTTTAAACACTAAAACAACACACAACTCTTAAATTCTTCTAATAGGCATATTCGCAAAGCACCACTTCAACCATGACAATCTTCCATCACCCGGGGGTAAGCCCATGAAAATGTTTCAAGTGTCTTCTGCAACAAGCAATTCAACAGCAACACACCACAACTCCTCTCCTTGTACTAGTAAACCGTCTGTCACCATCTATGCAAGGACCTCCAAACTCTCATCCGATGTGAAAATTTTCTGTTTTGCACTTGGAGTAGAGCTACCAGCTTTCCCCTCCAATAAGTTCAGCATCCTCTCACTGATTCTCCCAATCATATCAAGTCCTTGACTGAATGTGGTCGACCCTTTTGAAGCATTTCTCTTTAAACCCTTTTTTGCAGGAGAAACTCTTGTTCCCGTGCTAGTCTTTGACTTGTTTTTTTTTTTGAAACTTTAATTGTATTAAGGAGAGGAGAATGTACAAGATGGGGATACATAATCATGATCAACAACTAAGGACCGGGGGAAGAGAGATAATAGGTTAATGGAGGTAAATTCCTAGAATTCTAGCATTAGCCCGGGTTTGAGAAGACCTTTCCTTCCAATGGTATTCGACATGCTGCTTGGTAGCTCTGATGGCTTCACCGGCGCAATCAATTGCTCTAGTGAATGTGTTGTTGAACACAAGATTATTCCTTGCTTTCCAAACGAAGAATGTTTTTCCTTGATGATTGACCTTGTGTTTGGGTTACCTTCATGTACACATCATTGAGTAAGTCCTCGTCTGAAACATCAAGATTTAGGTTCAGTACAGAGTTTGTAAACTCCCCCTCATTTTCCAACCCATCTAAACCATCCATGTCATTTTCATCGTCCCCGTCAAAATAGAAATCACGTGCCACATCTTTATCGTCATCTACCCTCACATTGTCAGGCAAATTTTCACCGACATCGTTAGTCATATTGGGCACCACACAATGTTTTCCTATCGCGACAGTGTTCGTGAAAAGTTGATCCCTCATTTTCCAACCCATCTAAACCATCCACATCATTTTCATTGTCCCCGTCAAAATAGAAATCACGTGCCACATCTTCATTGTCATCTACCCTCACATTGTCAGGCAATTTTTCACCGACATCATTAGTCATATCGGGCACCACACAATGTTTTCATGTCGCGACAGTGTTCGTGAAAAGTTGACCCCACAAGTCATTCATGTCTTCTGGTATGACTTAGTTATGAAATACATTGTAATTTTTATCTTCCTATGAGAAATGTACTTGCTAATTAGACAACCACAACATTAACTACAAACCTACAAAAAATAACATATGAAGCAAAGATGAATAGATAATTGACCTTTATTTTCTTCTCCCACCACACATGGTCTGCAATGATACGACATTCCACTAGATCCCACCCTAGACCGGTGTCACTAGCCCTTATGGTATGCCAAAGACCCCAATTTTTTCATATAATTGAATTTGTTTTTCAAACAAATTACATCCGTTGACAGCCCAATCATTTCTTCCAATTGTTGTATACTTACAGGTCAATCAAAGGGTTGATCTTGACCATGTTTTAGTTGGTATTCACGATAAACGGTAAGAAATTGAATTGTTAAGGCGTGAGTCCAACCAAAACGTTTGTCTTTCCGAGACAAAGACGGTTTGGGAGGCATGACTTACTTCAAAATCAGCATTTTTCAGTTCACAAAAAATTAGTTTGATCCATCATCTTAACTCAACTATTTTCTTCACAGAAAAAGTTTAACACAAGGGAAGGGACACATTGAAGCTCAAATTGTTCTAATCTAGCAATACAATAACCTATTTCCAAAATCATAATTCAACTATTTTTGTAAAATCTTTATCTTCCTATAACAACCTATTTCCAAAATCACAAGTCAACATAATTGAGGTTTCCGATCCAAACTAGTACGTTTAGGTGAAAGCATGAATTCGGTAATGGAGGAAACGCTCAATCTTAGCATAAACTGTAATCAAATGTCGACATAAAACTGTAATCAACTATCCACATCAAAACTACAGCAATGGCAGTGGAAAGAAATACATAGCAGTGGTGGAAGAGCTCAATTTCTGTCAATAAAAATTGGGTCTCTTTCGAAAATCTTAACTCAACCTACTATCCCTAATCTTAGCAAAATCACAAATCAACTGTCCACATAATTCAACAATAGGAATGGAGGAAAATCTCAGTTTCAACACTACAATCCGGTAGTGGAAAAGAGCTCACAATTCAACAACTTCAACACTAACAAAATCAAGCAAGGGGAAGAAACACTCCATTATTGAACATTATTTAGGGTTTACTCATTCAGTCGAGTACAATCACTTTACCTAGCCAATGAGACTCCAACAATGGAAGTTGAGGAGGAATCCGGCGGCGCAGGGGAAGAAACACTCCGGCAAACAAAGAAATTTGGTCCGGCAGATGAGCGACCACCACGGCGCAAATGGAGAACCTTCAGTCTCCTTTGCTTAAGATTGAAGACGAGGTGTGCAGCTGAAAATGGAAGGGAAATGTTCCTTATTTAATTTCTATTTTATAAAAGAAATAAAAATAAAAAAATTGAAAGGGTATTATGTAAGGGTATTTTGGTCAATTGACACCTCATTCAACTCATTCTTTCTCATCCTAAACGAGCATATAAACAAATTAATTCGATTTAGTTTCATTCAGTTTCAGTCACATTGTTTCAGTTTCAGTTCCATTAAGTTTCAGTTTTAGTTTCAATCAAGGCATACCAAGCCGACACGAAGTATTTGTAGAATAAGAAATGTTGGTTCAAAATTTTAAAATAAAAGTAAAATAAAAATAATAGAAAGTGAACGGTTTATAATGATAAACTAATTTTTTTTTTTTTTGGATAATGTAACGAAGTTTAATGATATATAAATCTTGTAAAAATTTCAAAAAAATATAAAGAAAGTTATTTATATAAATTTAAATATTTATATTTTATTAAGTAATTATTCATATTTCATGATTATTTTCCACGTTTGGGGACCAATCGAACCTCTTTTATCTGAAAATTTTCCGAGTTATTCATTTGCTTCTGTTTTTTGTCTGATTTTTCTCAAAGGAAGCTTTTTGGCTTTTGAAATTTTTTCTGGTGTTGATCGTCTGTTGCAGTCCACTCACTTCATCACAAACAAAAAGATATTTTTTCCCCGACCACTCCATTCTCCAGTGATGGCTTCGTCGGCCATGGCAACCATTCACAAGGTACGACTGATGTTTCATCTCAATATCACCAATTCTTCTGTTAGATTTGTTCCGTTTTTTCCATTAACTTGTGTAATTGTCGAACCAGTAGACGAATTTTCCTTCTAGGGTTTGCTGATTCCGATTTGACGAATGCAGGGGCAGGCGATGACAAGAATGCCTCAGATAGTATGCAGGAAGAAGGAACGGGAGAGAGAAAACTCGCAATCTCCTTACAAAGTCATTGAAATCACTCCTCCTCCCAAGAACCTTGGCGTTCGTTGCTTCCCCTCGGTAATTATCTTTTCCTATTTCTCTGCATTCTGTTTCCTGGTCAAAGGAATGGAATCAATGTCCTCCCATTTTAGTAAGAATGAGATCAAAGGAATTTTGGTCATGAAATGGAGCGAGGTGTAGGGACGCAAAATTAAGCATCCCTTTATAAATCGAGCTGAGAGCTCAAAGAAATCCGGGCTAGTTTGGTATTGGTTCCTTGGGGCTCAAAAAATGAGAATGATCAATTTCAATACTTATGTTTGACTAGGATCGAAATGAGAATCAAATTGATTCCAAGATGAGTGATTTCAGCTTTTATTGAGGAATTTGATTTTTAAGAAACTGAGTTTAAGACTTGAATTATTCCAATCCGGCTCTTTATTTCAACCCGATTTCCGGGACATATCTAACTAGCCCTTTGGTTTATTCGTTGATCATGGTTTGGATATTGTCGTCTATCTTAAGTAGTGATGTGTTGAATGGCTTCTGTTTGATGGATATGAAGAACATTCTACTGGAGTTGAGTTACTGAATATTTTCTTGCCCGATTTTCTGGAAGTAATTTACCTACTTGGACTTAGTAACCCCTTTAAGGGTGTGTTTGGTATATGTTTCACCATGCCCCAACTCCATTCTTGCTTGTTTATGATACTGCATTGTTACTTATGTGGCTGCTGCAATGGAGATGTGGTCATTAAAGTTACATAACAGTCATTGAAAGTTAAGCCAGACATGATATGTGTGCACTTATGGATATTTTGAGGTCGCCTTCAAAATAAGGAAGAAGTGAAGTTGAAAATATTCTTATTCCTTGGAAAATAAGTGAATGATAAATACATTTGGTACCAGTATTGAAAATTCGCAATTCTATGGCATTCTTAAATGAATGTAACTACAAGCTAAGAATTCATCTTTCTTGACCAATTATTTGTAGTTCAGGTTTATAAATTGTGATCACAGCTGTATCATTATTCATCACACTTCTGAACTTAATGTTGTGCATATATGCAGAACCTGCAATGCGGAGAGAGTGTGACGATTGAAGGCCGGGCTTACACAATCTCGGCAGTAACACAGCGGTACCATTTGAGGAAGGGGAGGTACGAACCGACCGAAAAGAGACTTGATGTTCTCTCTACTGGCAGGTACATGTTGAATTTATACCTGGATAATTTGTTACAAAAATCTTGAAGGAGCTAGCTAAGAGATGCAGTATGTGAATTAGTTCTTTTGTATGCTAAAATGTTATCCCTTTGGTGATGAGAAGCAGAGGAGATTTGATTGCCCGTGTAAATCATGAATCAAACAGATGTGTCTCTGTTGCATATTGTTCATATACAACTTATTTGGTTAGTAATATGTGATATACATTCACTAATCGCTGAGTAACGTCAGCCCATCAAATGACTTTCGATTTGTTTGGTCTTATATATGTCATGATAGATTGATAGAGACTATATTACGTAGGAATTAGGATTATAGATTGATAGAGACTATATTGCGTAGGAATTTGGATTATGAGATATTCCATCATCATAACTAATGGAATTTTGGGTAATTACAAATAACTATTATACAATGTTACGAGTATAACTGATCAAACCTGGGTTGGCCGTCCGCCCGGAAAAATGGACGGGTACGGACAAGGTTGAAAGCCCGACTATCCGACCATATTTGGACAACACAAAAAGCCGGACCGGGCTGAAA
Source organism: Fagopyrum homotropicum (assembly GCA_033239125.1). Taxonomy (NCBI): domain Eukaryota; kingdom Viridiplantae; phylum Streptophyta; class Magnoliopsida; order Caryophyllales; family Polygonaceae; genus Fagopyrum; species Fagopyrum homotropicum. Next base: position 145,721,447 of record BSWB01000004.1, read on the forward strand.
GCTTGACCTTAATTTATATATATAGGGATAGGATCAGGTGAGAACAAGTGTTACGGTAAGAAATGAGAACGTTTATTAACCACACGATTTATACAATTCAACGGTTATGATGAGATCTATATATAGCTACTAACTTATCGAATATTATGTATTACCTTATCAATAGGGTGAAATTTTTTTTTCCTTAATCACCGAATCTTACAGTTATTAGCATATCGTACTAAATTGAAAAGTTTCCGGTCCTCTTCTTAGAAATTGCACGACTATTTAAATGTTTAACACTGAAATTATAATAATGAACTGAAGCACAACAAGCACGACTTGCACTATTTGTGCAATCAACAAACACGGCTTGAACCACTCGTGCAATGCTAGATTTGATTTATGACAATAATATTATTTTCTAAAATTCATACTAATTTTTTTTTATTATGTGTGTATAGATTTAGGAAGTCGTGTAGGTAGTAAGTAGTATTCTTGCTAACTTTTTTATTTATATATTTTTAACCGTGCAGTATACTTTTATTAGTCATATATAATTATTAGGTGAATAGTGACATATTACCAATAATCAACAAGCAGGATTTAAATTTTGAGAAGATTGGTGAAAGAATGTATTTTTTGTATCTTATATACAAACTAGGCACCCTAATTTTAATAATAAAAAATAAAGATAAATAAGTTGGATAATCATTAAAAGAGGAAAGATTTGAAGATTCTTCTCTCTCCTATTAATAATCAATTAAATTTTATAATACACAATTAAACTTTGTGTATTATTTTGATGATACACAATATTAATACACAATTTCAATTACACAATATTTATACATAATTTCAAATACACAATATTAATAAATAAAAGACTTGTGTAACCAAAACCTTGTGTACGAAATACCTTTCACTGAATTTCTTTTCTGAATAATATGTAGGTACATTATCTATACTCGAGTCATTTTATATCGCTCGAGTATTTCGTACACAAGGTTTTTGGTTACACAAGTCTTTTATTTGTTAACATTATGTATTTGAAATTATGTATCACTATTGTGTAATTGAAATTGTGTATGCTCGAGTATTTCGTACACAAGTGTTTTTGTTACACAAGTCTTTCATTTTATTAACATTATATAGTTGAACTTATGTATCACTAGTGTAATTGAAATTGTGTATTAATATTGTGTATCATCAAAAGAATATACGAAGTTTAATTAGTCCAATTGGTATAAGGGTGGGAGGGAGGGTCAACTCGTCCAGAGTTCGAATCTTATTCTAGGAAAATTTTAATTACTATTTCCTATTTTAGCATATCAGCAAATCCGTTTACATTATTAATTAGGAATCTTTTATTTAATATAGAAGAGAGAATATCTTCAAATTAGGTAATATCTGTTATTGTTTTTTAATATCTGTTATTGTTTAATTAGTCCAATTGGTATAAGGGTGGGAGGGAGGGTCAACTCGTCCAGAGTTCGAATCTTATTCTAGGAAAATTTTAATTACTATTTCCTATTTTAGCATATCAGCAAATCCGTTTACATTATTAATTAGGAATCTTTTATTTAATATAGAAGAGAGAATATCTTCAAATTAGGTAATATCTGTTATTGTTTTTTAATTAATCTTTTTCTACATAATTTTAAGTGCCTACTTTGTCTATACATTACAAAACATACCTACTATATACACAAAAATACGTTATGTACCTACTTAACCAACTCACCCTTAAATTTTTCAACACTAATCAATGATTCAACATGCACGATTAATTCTATAAACTAAATCTCTTATGCACGAATTTATATTTTCGTGCACCCTTAACTACCGATTATTGCTTTCCATAATCAAATGCGTCTAATATATACTTACCATATGCACGTTCTCCGTAATAACTTATATATCACCGTCTCCTATATGGAGAATGAATCCGAGCGATCCATGCATTAATTCAACGATCTATAAGTGTTCTTATTTCTCATTGTAAAACACGTTCTTACCTGATCCTATTGATAACGTTCTTACCTGATCTATATATATATATATATATATTAATTCAGGAGTATGAACTTCTTATACTCGTACAATTTGAATAAATAAACGTATTAGATTTAAGACTACATAAAGAAAAAGTTTACAAAATATTTGACCATAAATTTTTGAATGAGTTGGTTAAGTAGGTACATTATGTAATTTTGTGTACAAAGTAGGCACCTTTTGTTATGTGTAGACAAAGTATGCCCCTATATTATCATGAAAAAAATTTAATAGAAAATAATTAAAGATATTACCTTTTTAGAAAGTATTCTCTCTTCTATATAAATTTAATTCTTTTCCTGATAAATTATCTAAACAGATATTTTGAAACGTTAAAATAGGAAGAAAAAAAATACTAAATATTCTTAAAATCTCTCCTCATTAATTTAATGTCAATAACAACTCAATCTTACGCCTTCTCTGAGCTTTTCCATTGTTAAGCGAAAACTAACTCAGAGTTCTTGTTCGAGATCAACAATGGAAGATTGTCGTTGAATATCGGTACTACATAAGTCGTGGAAATCACAAGAAAAAGGGTGAATCGTTCGTCTACATTGTGTACCTACAACATGTTTATGGATTTAACCTTGTGTACGAAATACCTTTCACAGAATTTTTTTCTTGAATAATATGTAAGTGCAGTAATCAATATTTGTTCAGTATGAAGTATGTGTACATATGTACATATTAATATGTCGAGTTTCGTTTGTGATTGTGTGATAAATACATATTAATTGGAAATGTGTACATAATGGTTAAATTTAAGAAATAAAGTGTATTCAATGTCCATATTAATTGGAAATGTGTACATATAATTGGAAATGCGTGATAAATACATATTAATTGGAAATGGTTTTGGAAGACTAACCTGTGTTGATTCGATGATAGACGATGAAGAAGAAGAAATAGAAATTGTAACAATGACAGAACGAGTGTAAAAAGTGATGATATTATCCGAATCTTCAGAGCTCCGATAGTTAACAATGGAGAAAGTTAGAGAAGATAGGAGATTTGTGAGCGAGATTAGAGGATTGTGTGAGCGAAAAAAGGGAAATACGCAGTGATTGATTTAAAGAAGCGTCACTCAAAATTTGTAGAATCCTTTGTTTTTATATTTTTCTTTTAAATTTCGTACGGTTATCCATTATTCTAAAAGTTAAAGTTATCCAAAATGAGAAAACTGTCCAAATTTCCTTCCTCTTTTAATGATTATCCAACTCATTTATCTTTATTTTTTATAAAATTAGGGTGCCTACTTTGTATACAAGATACAAAAGGTACCTTATTTCACCAATATTCTCTAAATTTTTACCATCTTCTTCAGTAATTGCATTTGCTTGTGAGACGAAAATTTTTCCGGAATGACATAGCATAGGTCACAAACTCCGATGAAAGAATGTCATTCAACGCATGATGTATGTTAGTAAAATTATATTACCAAGTTTTCAAAGCATACTTAACGACCGAAATTAAACAACACAACTTACGTTCCAGAGTATACTTAACGACCGAAATTAACTTAACGACCGAATTTAATATATGTCGACCGAATTAAACACCGCAACTTACATTCCAGAGTATACTTAGGGCTTGTTTGGAACGATTCCCATGGAATCAAGAATCGGAATCGGAATGATTCATACCAATACCTCGTATTTGGTAGCACTTGGAATCGGAATGAGAATGATTCCATGGAATGACTTATTCCAACTCTAGAGAAGAAATTGATTCCATAATTTAAAGGTGGGTATCATCCATTCCAATATAACCTCATTTCAAATTTAAAACTACATTTATATATTTTCATTATATATATATATATATATATATATATATATATATAGGGTGCCTACTTTGTACAAAAATTTATTGTCCATCAATTAATTTGATTTATATTATTATTTTGTAGAAAAAACATGATTTTGACAAAAAAATTTTTATTAACTATGATAACATATTTCATTCAAGATGTAATGTAACCGGAAATGCTCGAAAACAATATAATTGGTTCAATTAGAAAAAATATATATTTTCATTATACATATTTAGTTTTACAAAATAAAATTAATATTTTTTTATAAAAAAATTTATTGTCCATCAATTAATTTGATTTATATTATTATTTTGTAGAAAAAACATGATTTTGACAAAAAAAAAACAATTTTATTAAATATGATAACATATTTCATTCAAGATGTAATGTAACCGGAAATGCTCGAAAACAATATAATTGGTTCAATTAGAAAAAATATTATTGATAGAAGAAGTTATATACTTATTTATTTGGGTTGATAATTGTTGAGTGTTTATTCTTTAAGTTATTAGTTAATCTTTATTTTTCCTTAAATGTAGTTTAAAAAATAGCATATATTTACATTGTAAACTTTCACACATATATCATTAAAATATGATACGATTTCTTGTTTCATAACTCATATAAAATTAAAAACATGTCTCAAAAATCTTTCATTCCAACCTCATACCAAACACCAAGTATGAGGAATGACTTATTCTAATTCCTTATTCCATTCCGATTCTTGATTCCAACCCCATTCTTACGCTCATACCAAACGAGCCCTTAATACTTTTCGATCAAAAATAATACATTTTTATCGGAACTAATATATTTTGATCGAAATACATTAACCTAATGACTGAAACTAAACATCGCAACTTTCATTCTAGAGGATACTTAACGACCAAAATTAACTTACCGACCGAAATTAATACATTTTGACCGAAACTAATACATTCGATCGAAATTAATATATTTCAATTGAAATATTTTAACTTAACGACCGAAATTAACTAAACGACCGGAAAAAAGTTCTAGTATCGCTGATTTAATAAACTTAACGGCCGATATAATCAAATCGAAATTAAAAAAATAAACTACGACATTTGACAAATATGAAACCTTAACGACCGAAACATAAAACAATTAATGTATTTAACGAACGAGTACAACAACATACAACCAAATAATGGAAAAAGATTGGTTGACACTAGTGTCATTTGACACTAGTGATGTGGCAATATTTTTTGGAAGAGTTGACAGATGAGGTGGCAAAATGTTAAGAAAAAAAAGGAAAAGAATAATAATTATAAAGGTAATTAATTAATTATGAGAATCCATGTTTACTCATTTTTCCAGATTTCTACTCTCTCCTTGTTAACGTGATTTATTTTTCCATATCTCTCCCCCTCCCTCCCTCCCTCCCTCCCTCCTTCCCCCTCTCAAAGCTCCAAAGTTGAGAAGGTGAACTCGCATAAAATGATGAGGAATGGGAATTGAAGAGTTAGGCTGGTAACTAAAAAAATTAAACTTGACTTAATGTTGCATTTATGACTTTACGCTTTCAAGATAACTTTAAAACAAAAAACACTTCCGGAGAAATTGAAGACCATGTGCATGGTAACTGAAGAGCTAGTCCTCCTTCCTACCAACGACCCTAGAAGAAACCAAGGGCTACCATTGTGAAGGAGCTTCATCCGAGTTTGCTGAACAAGGTAAATAACACAGTAATACGTCCTCAAGATGAGCGACTCAATGAGCATTGATCTTAATATTGATGCAGTCGACGTACAAGAACAAGGTAATTAACACACTAATAGGCATAAATCTGATTCGATTGTTGATTCATAAATCATGGAGAAAACATCTAAAATCCAATTCGATTGTTGATTCATAAATCATGTTGTTGAACAAGGTTATTAGTCGATACACAAAATATATATTGATATGAAGTGTTACATTCAGTTTGCTTGCATAGTTGATACTCAAAATTTAAATAGAAGATTGGTGAAATAAGGCCCTTTTTGTTTAGCCTAGACTAACTAGGCCCCTAACAAAATCAATTTAAAAAATAAAGATAAACTAGGGATTTAATAAAAGGAATTGCCATATAAGTCAACATTTTGTCATATCTCAATTTATTAATTTTCCATATTAGATATTTAAATTAGGAAGTAGATAATTACGATTCCTAAAATCTCTCCCTCATTATTTGCCGTTATTTAACAATCCCCAGACGTATTTTATTCTTTTTTCCATTGCTACGTGAAGAACGACCTCGGAGTTCCAGTTTAGACGCATATATCGAGGGTTGTCAATGAATATTTGATCTACATAACTCAACAACAGTGTAGCGTGCTCGTTATTCGCCATAATCTAGATATCGAGGTTTTCCATTTGTGTTCGAGGTATGTTCATGTTTTTTAGACGAATATTTGATAGATTTGAATACATGAATGATTGTAATTCTTATGCAAACATGTTTATGTTAGTATTTTCGTAAATATGTACATATGTTGAAAATATCTAGTTAGGCATCCATACGAGTTGTAGTTTAGTCATCCGTACGATATTGAGTTCTATGATGAGTACATAATATCCTATGATTATGTACATATGTTCAGTCTTATGTACATACGTGATGAACATATGCTGGTTAGTAACTTTTTTTAAAAAATATATGTAGGAGAATCATCCGATGTAGTTGGGACATGAAATGAGTGCACATATCAATATATTAATGTGTTAAGTTTCGATTATGGATCCGTGATGAATACATATTTTTCTATAACTTTTGACATAACTGTTACAATATGTATGCTTAACGGCATTTTATGTACATACGTGATGAATATATATGTTTTTTATGATTTTTGACATATTTGTTACATTTATGTAGTAAATGGTGAAGATGATTTTCGGTTCTTCAAAGCTTCGAACTGTAACAATGGCGACAGAGGAGACGAGATGAAAATTGATGGAAATGAGCCACCAATGAAGATTTGCAGAATCGTTCCTCTAATATTTTCCTTTTTTTATTTCATATAGTTGCCTTTATTTTCGGTTGGTTAATTGATTCAAAAATCAGAAACTGTCTAATTAGGTAAATAAATAAAGATAAACAGGAGAGAGAAAGATTATGATTAATTGAGTATCTTTATTTCTGTTTTTAATAAATTTTTTTAAAAATATGGAGGGGCCTAGTTTGTCAACATATAAACAAAAAGGCCTAGTTTATACACCTTGATACATAAATTGCCTACTTAGCCAACTCATCCAAATTTAAATTCATATACTGAAGGTGTTACATTCAGTTTGCTTGCATGGTTGATAACCGACCGCCAAAATTGAAATGCCTCAAGAAACATCCAAAGGTCATCTCTTACAAAATAACAAATAAAGGAGAAACAACATTCTCCGCAATCTCCGCTTACTCCTCGTCCTCGCCATCTAAGTTGATGATATTGGTCTGATCAACGTCTGCTGCTCTATGTTTCTTGGAAGCTGAAGTTGGTGTGGGCTCTCCCTTTTATATGACCGTTTTGTCAACCGATGTTAGTATGTCCTCATATTCTATTTTGATCCTCTTAGAACTCGAAGTTGGTGTGCGGTCAAGTTTTAACTTTCTCTTCATGAAAGACTTTGAAGAAGGTGTGGTATCATCATAGCATTGTAGGGCTTCCCTTTCGTACATCCACAACAAATCAACCATCAGAGTGTCCGATGCAACAACAACTTTGAAAGACGGTCTTAAACCAGATTTGATCATTCTTCTGATGGTCACCAAGACTTGGTGCTCCAAACTGTTGAATTTTGCAGTAATACTCTCCGTGTAGATCTGCATTCCGGATTCAGTGATTGGGTCAGATTTCTTGGAGGAAGAAGGTGTGGTTTTGGTTTTCCTCGACATTTTGAGGGGATTGATTGTTTTTGTGTAATAGTGCTCAAATGTTTCAGAATAAGAAAGCTCGAATGCTTGTGTATCTGAAAGTTGAATCTTTGCTTTATATTATGTACGTGAATGAATGTATTAGAGGAAGAAAATTAGAAGGCGTGGTTAGGGTTGGTGTAATGATAGCCTCTAGCAGGTAATCTAGAGAAGCTCGAAACAGAGAAGCTCGAAACAACCATGCATAATTTGGAACTCACAAAGAAGAAACGACATTCATTGGCGAGAAGTTGAAAAGAAGAAACGGCATTCATTGGGCGATAATTGCGGTAGTGGATTTAGTTGAGATTTGAAATCATTTCATAATCTCGAACCAAATCCTTATGTTTTGGGATACAAATTTATTTTAAAAATTTAGTATTACGTTGAGATTTCAAGGATGATGGTTCAATTTAGTATTATGTTGACATTTAAAATTATTTCAATCTAGAATTACGTTAAGGATACAAATTTATTTAAAATTTTTTAAGAAGTACAAGTAATGATACATAAATTTACGTAATAATTAAAAAAATGCAAAAATTATATGAACCATCAAAGTAATACTATGTTTTTGATCATAATGTTATTTTATTATAGTCGGATTATGAAAAAATAAAATTATAAAATGCAAAAATTGTACATGCCATATGCACCACCGATGTGGAGTATTAGGGAACACTTGTCCAATTGCATTTCCTTCGAAATAAGAAATATAAAAGAAAAAGAATTATCATTAGTATAAGATATGTAAACGAAAAATTCTATACTAACTATTGAATTATAACATATCGATGGATTTGTATTGGTTGGTGATGATTGCATGCGGAACCTTTCCCGACATTACCTTTAGCCACGTACGGAACAACCATAGAAAATTACCAATTTCCTCACCATTTAATGAAGCACACCCAAACAACACGGATTGACCATGGTGGTTAACCCCAATAAATGGTACAAATGACATCTTATATCTGTTCGACACGTAAGTAGTGTCAAAAGAAATGACATCTCCGAACTCTTGATATGCAGCTATGCTCCTTCCATCTGCCCAAAATACATTCTTCAATCTTCCGTCGTCATCTTGGTCATATCTATATACAAAATTACACTAACGAATACTCGTCATGTCAAAATAATCCCTCATTGCATTGAAGTCGCTTGTATCCATATGAAGTATTCTACACGTGGCAATTAGGTTACAAACATCTCTTTGGTCAAAGGGAACATTGTCATGGCTTCCGTGCTCCACAACAATAGAACTGTAATTTTTTATTATCTGCACGTCAGCTCTATCATTATCCAAAATCCTTTTTTATTTCTTTCATTGATATATCTGTAGCTTGCAAGGAATTTAGAATTTTCAGCAACACACTCATGATTATGACCTAGTGTTACCTTAGTTAGCTCCCATAGCCCATCTGTTTGGATAGAGGCATTGACATGGAACTGACATCCGGTGCTACATGAGGTTGGTCCACGTCCTGGATTTCTTGACCTTGTATCAAATTTTCCCCCTTTAGAACAAATCAGCCTCAACGCCTTGTACTTGTTTTTTCCGTTTAGCAACACACTCCCTTCAGTCTCCTTATTCCCATCATCTTTGTTCATAGTAGAATTTCAGATCCTTATAGAGAATCCATTTTTCTGAGCATACAAATGACAATGTCCTATCAACTCATTCGAGTTTGCAAATGTCATCCCACGTGTAGATTTAAATCTTCATTCCCATCAACTTTACCTTCATTCCCTAAACCATTTCCGTAAGCTTCGTAATCTAGCTCGTTCTCATCCAGGTTTTCATGTTCTCTGACAGCCGGAGAACATGGTGGACTAGCTATCGCCGAACAAATCACGCATTAAGTTTCCTTCATATTCAAACATAACACGAACGGGTAAGTTAAACTCTTCGGTTTCTACCAAAAAAATGTTAATCTTGACAAAAAAAAATTGATCGAAGTTAATTACCTTGTTCTTGTACGCCGACTGCATCAATATTAAGATCGATGCTCATTAAGTCGCTCATCTTGAAGACCTATTATTGTGTTACTTACCTTGTTCATCAAACTCGGATGAACTCCTTCACAATGTATAACCCTTGGTTTCTTCTAGCGTCGTTGGAAGGAAGGAGGACTAACTCTTCACTTACCATGCACATGATCTTTAATTTATCCAGAAGTGTTTTTTTTTAAAAGTTATCTTGAAAACGTAAATTCTTGAATGCAACATTAAGTTTGTTTAATTTTTTTTAATTACCAGCCTAACTCTTCATTTCCTATTCCTCATTATTTTATGCGAGTTCACCTTCAAGCTTCGATGGAAGATTACTTTGAATACGGCTAATACATGAACCAAATCAGCAAGAAGTGTATTTTCTGTATCAATCTTCTTAACTTACCAATAAGAGGTACCCGGTTAGCAAATCTTGAAGGTCCGTTAATGACAATAAGAGGTCCCGGTTACCAGATCTTGAAGGTTCGTTAATGGCAACAAAATAATTAATCAACTGATTCTAATACTCCTAATAATATGGAGCTTTATTCGATGATGAAAGAAGGAAATCATAGCATATCTTGAAGGAAACCGTAGAGAAAAATCTGGAGAAATTAATCACGTTAACAATGAGAGAGAGAAATCTGAAAAAATGAGTAAACGTAGATTACCATAACTAATTAATTAACTTTATAATTATTATCCTTTTCCCTTTTTTTTTTCTTAACATTTTGCCACCTCATCTGCCAACTTTTCCAAAAAAATATTGCCACATCACTAGTGTCAACTGATTACTGTCCCCAAATAATAGATTATGATCGAAATTCATTAATTAATACAAACTTAATAGTTGGAAAACCATATCATCAAAAATATTTCCTTTCCAACAATACAATTGCTGGAAACTAGATAAATAAGTTGAAGTTTAAATCCTCTTAATGAGTAATTAATGTATATTTTTCAACAATTTGAATTTGTTTTTGTTCAAGAGCCTTCTAGCTATCGGGACAGACACCAGTTACACTTGCGGGGCCTAGCAACTAGCCCGATGGCCCCGATGCACAACTTTTTCAGATCCGTGGGGCTGTAATGTGATAGCCCGACCAAACCGGGTCCTCAAAAACCCGGTCTAGCTCTGCAATTCCAAATTGGAGAACGGGAGTCTAGGAAATAACGTAACCAAAATCGAGGAGGGCAAATCCAATCCCGAAGCAGTCTCTCTCATATAGGCATTAGTGGCTAATCTAATACAATATTAATATAATTGTAATAGTCTGGGGATGGGTACACTGCACCTGTTCATCGGTGAAGCTCAAATCATTCATTCTTTGCGAATCTTGTTACTAGTGTCGCTTGCCAAACCTCAATACTCAATCCATATGCATCCCTAATCACTTCAATTAATCATAATCTATCATATACTTTGCTTCTAATTAATCGATATTATAGTTCAATATGTCAACACTTTATAAGGTTTCAATGTATAATATTCATCAAATGCTCAAATTTTATAATAGCCAAAACTCATCGACTAGTTTAAAACTTGTCAAACGCCCAAATTTTATCAAACTTACTTATTATTATTTTGAATAAATAAAATACTTCAATCTTTGTATATCACTAGTAATCATTAATTTATATAAGAGTAAAGTATCTTTTTTATAAATCTCTTTCTATATACATTTTTATGATAAATTTGTTATATATCGTATATTAATATTAAAGAAAAATTCATTAATCTACATGTCATTTTTTAATGCATTTTCTCACGTGTCTTTTTTTTTCTACTTTTTTATTTTTAGATTTTGCCTAAAAAATATAATCTAAACTAACTATCGTTTTAAAAAAAAATATATTTCTGCATATATTTTTAAAAAAACTTCTATTATCTTTTACATTCGTTAATTATATTGTCATCTAATTAATCTACTATATAATGCAACAACTACCTTTATTTTATAATTATATAAATAATAGTATATAATTACGTAAACCACTAATTGTTTAATATATTTTTTATACAATTTGAAACTTAAATATAATATAGTCACAACAGTATATGTACGGGCATTACACTAGTAAAATATAATTGTTAAAGAAGGTCCTCCCACCCACCTAAGTACCAAATGAACAAGATCTATGTTGTGAGTTTATTATATTTTTGTAAATATATTGATACACAACACTTATGTAACTCAATAACAATTACACAAATTAACCAACAAATGCTTACATAAGCTAACCCACAAACTAACACACCAAATGATTACATGAAATAAGTCATAGGACTTTCGCATACTTACACAGAAAAACACCCCAAATTACACAAAAGATCACACACAAAAACTTTTAAGAATAAAAAATTACACAAACTAACACACAAAAAAAAATTACACAAATAAAAAGTCACACTTTCTTTTACACAAAAATTTTTAAGCCTAGATGATACAACATGAGATTAGAACATACTTAACAAATTTTGCCAATTCATTTTCTTTTGGCATCTTCAGATTTAAAATGAGAGCAATATATAAAACTAACAAAAGATAAAAGATTTTAGATTGAAAAAATTATGGTTGAAATGAAACAGAAAAGAAGAATAACGAAGAAGACTACCGTTCGTAACTATTTTTGTTAGTAGGAAGATAGTGGAGCCGTAATCTATATATTTATATAATAATATTAAAATAGAATTCATCTTGTGTTATTTTTTTTCATGCAATTTATCGCGTATTATTTTATACACGTTATTATTTTTAGATTTTTCTAATTTTTCTTAAAAAATATAATTTAAATTATAACAATACTTTTCTATCTTTTATTTTATTTGCCTAATTATAATATCATCTAACACACCCTACATTTCTATCACGTTAATATTTATATTTTATAATTAGATAAAATAGTACATAGTTACTAAATTAATAATTATATAAATTTTTATATTAAATTTGGTAGTAATATAAACTATGTTTTAAATTATTAAAGGTAGATAACTTTAAGAAAATAATAATTCTTTAAAATTAAAATTTTAATAAAATCACAAAGTATAACGTACATATAACGCTAATTGAAGCTAATTCGAAATCAACTCTTAGGTTTTTCTGATAATATAAAAAAACACATTAACCATTTTAACAATCAATAACATTGTTACACCCAAGAATAAAAATTAAAATTAGGGTGTACGTTGGTTCCCGCTATTCGTACCACTTTATCTATACTATATGTATCCGTTCTACTATATGTATCCGTTATACCCGTTCTACGCCTACGCCTACGCATTGTTACACCCAATAATGATAATTTTTTTTTTTTTACCTTACTACGCCTACGCAATGCGTAAGCGTAGTAAGTTTTTCTTAATTTTTCGAACCAAATGTATGTTATGGCTACTACACATACGCTCTACGACTACGCATGGCGTATGCGTAGTATGACTACGCTTCCACAAAGCGTAGTCATAGCCCTTTTCCTTTATTTTGGAACGAAATGAGCTTGTTGTTACGGCTATGCATTGCGTACACGTAGTCGAGGTATGAATAGCATGTTTCAGGTGGTACGAATAGCAATCTCGGTGTATCTTCTACGAATAATTTGACTATTATCAGTTTATATTTACGTTTTTTTTTTGAAAGGACATTTACGGTATCTTTCTTATTGTCCGTTTTTACGAACAAAAATACCGGGAAAAAAGATAGTTTTGCAATAGATATCAACCATATTAAAAAACCTTTAATAATTATCATAAAAGTGAATAACTTTTTTAAAATAATAATGTCTAAAATTCATCGATCTGTCTCGGGAAACAGTAGAGCGTTACACACTGCTTTTCACACATCTCTTTCTCTGCCTCCCTATCCCCTTCTTCCTCTGTTTCTCTCCGATCTGATCTGTAAATTTAGAGGGAGACCACAGAAACAACCGATAAGAAGAAATATATATCATTTTTCTTTTTAATTTATGGAAAAAAGGATAAATACATAAAAAGCCGTCCCCCCTTTCGCTCTCTTCCTCGAAGCTTTGCACCTCTCACTATCGCCATCCCCACACCACTGCCATGATTACTTGCTTTCTTTCCTTTCCCCTTTCCATCGCCTGATCAGGTCCTCTCTTTCTCTTTCTTCAATCTTTGCCTTCTGGGTTTCTTTCATTGCAGCTAGAGTTGAAGGAATTTTAGTGCCCAATTCAGAATGTCTTGAAATTTTTATGGGTTTGATTTTGCCTGCTTTTTCGTGAATGTGTCACTTTAAGCTTGCTTTCTGCTATTTAATATGTTGTTTACATTGCTATCTTTGATGGGTTTTCTTGGATTTCATTTACGCCATCCTGAAATGTTTATGGGCTTGATTGATTGATTAGTAGGGCATTTTGCAAGGTTAATCTGGTGATGCTTTAACGAAATTGCTACTGCATTAGCAATATTTTAGCACTTACTGATAGTAATTGGGAAAAAAGTACTTGTAAGGGTTTGCAAACGGATTTGGAATCCTCCATTTTCTTCATTTGGGTTTGTTTTTTGTTACAGGATGCTTACATCAAATTCAAGTCATTCAGTGGAGTCACTTGGTGCAGGAATTACTTCTCTGTTGAAGCCTGCTGATGACAATGGAATGAATCAGAACAAATCGGATGAGTTGAAACCGAGTTATATGTTTGGATGTGAATCCACTACATCAACCATCACACATCCTGTTCATGACTCTAACAGTTGTAATTCGAGTGGCTTGATGGAGTCTTCTGATTTCGGTATAGAACAGTTTAAAGGGATCTCCCAATCTGAAGAGTCCAAAGAAGCCAGTGAATGTATTAGTAGTGTTGGTAAGTCTGATGAGAATGGTGAAGTTAGCAACTCTTTTGATTACGCGGAGAGCAGGAAAATGAGTCTTTATAGAGCTAGTACCGGCAGTGATCTAAGTGATGAAAGCAGTTCGAGCAGTTTAAGCAATGCTACATATAAGCCTCACAGGTCGGATGACCTTAGATGGGAAGCTATAAAGGCTGTTCGTTCTCGTTATGGCTCGTTAGAGTTGAAACACTTCAGGTTGATAATGCAATTAGGGTGTGGAGATATAGGAACTGTGTATCTGTCAGAGCTTACTGGAACGAAAACGTATTTTGCAATGAAGGTGATGAACAAGGCAAATCTCGAGGGGAGAAAGAAGCTTTTAAGGTCTCAAACCGAAAGAGAAATTCTTCAGTCTCTTGACCATCCTTTTCTTCCTACTTTGTATACTCATTTTGAAACTGAAAAATCTTGTTGTTTGGTCATGGAATTCTGTCCTGGAGGCGATCTGTACGCTCTTAGGCAAAGACGCCCTGGAAAGTACTTCTCAGAGCACACTGCTAGGTATGATATCCTCATTAATTCTTGTAGTTTATAATGAAACAGATCGAATCATGATTCATGATTTCATTGGCATGTAGAAAAATATAGCATATTCATTCATGAATCTGTTGATGGTCTTTTTTTCCTGAAGCTCATTCTTGTAGATTGTTTCTATGATATGTTATTGTTGGTACAATCTGTATTATAGCTCTTCACTGCTTATAGATTGACCAAGAACTTTATGGTTTGGAAAATAAACAATCTCAAAACATTTTTAGTATTATTTCGTTGCCTTTGAATAGATAAGCAACATTTTTAGCCATGCAAAATATAAGTGTCTATGAATTAAGTTCAGCTGTATATTTGCTCCAAAGTTAACAGACAGGCAAACATGGCTATTTTGGATTCATTATGAAGGCATGCTTAAGAGAACTCTGATAGAACTCTGAGAGACTCCTTAAGTTAATTGATTATTTCTTTGGGGAGAGGAAGAAATATAAATAGTTATCCAGAAGAATCTATCATAGTTTTACTTTGCTGAATTCTTATTTCAATGGTTATGAGCATGGATTGAAGTTTACTTTGAGAGACTCTGCCATTTCTTATCTCTTTTTTGTTTCAGTTGTAGTCATGGCTTAGAAGACTGAGATCAGAATGTAAGAAGTAGACAGTTACATGGGTTGATTAAATTGCTTAACACTTCTCTTTGATTTTGCTAAATTATAGGTTCTACGTGGCAGAGGTTCTCCTAGCTTTAGAGTACTTGCACATGCTTGGGATTGTTTACCGAGATCTAAAGCCGGAAAATGTTCTTGTAAGAGAAGATGGACACATTATGCTCTCTGATTTCGACCTCTCCTTAAGATGCACCGTTTCTCCAACCATAGTAAGAACCTCCAACTCAATCTTGGGGTCAAAGAGCTCAGCTTATTGTGCAGAACCAACTTGTATGGTCCAGCCGGATTGCATGCAACCCGTATGTTTCTCACCCCGTTTCTTCTCGTCCCGTAAGAAAAAGAAGGAAACCAAGTCAAAGCCAAAGACGGAGACAACAAACCACAATCAATCATCCCTTCTACCTGAACTCATTGCTGAGCCAACTAGTGCTCGGTCGATGTCCTTTGTAGGGACCCACGAATACTTAGCACCCGAGATCATCAAAGGAGAGGGTCATGGAAGCGCTGTTGATTGGTGGACATTTGGGATCTTCCTATACGAGCTTCTATACGGGAAAACACCTTTCAAGGGACCGGATAACCGAACCACTCTGTTCAATGTATTAGGACAGCCATTGCGTTTCCCAGATTTTCCGGTTGTGAGCTTTGCAGCTAGGGACTTGATCCGAGGTCTGCTTGTCAAGGAGCCTCAGAATCGCGTTGCTTATAGGCGAGGAGCCACCGAGATCAAGCAGCACCCGTTCTTCAAGAGTATAAACTGGGCCCTCGTACGTTGCACTGCCCCGCCTCAAATACCTCAGGCCTTCGTGCCTGACCCGAGCAAATGCCCAAAGGTGGCGGACGACAAGATCCCTGGCCCGGATGTGCAGCCTTCAGGTAATTTTTATGATATTGATTTCTTCTAACTTGGTGAAGTTTGTTTCACAAATACTGAATTTGTATTGTGTTGATTCAGCATATATCTCAAATGTATCCGGTTCTAAACTTGTTCATTTGAATGAGGAAATGCTTCATTTCCCGCTGTTCATTCGTCTAATATGCTTTCTCATTCCTCAAAAGACCTACTATGCAAAATCTTAGAAGAGTAAATTTAGCCCAATCCACTAAGCGGAATTATCGATCGAACAAAGCTTACAAGGAAAAAAAAAAGGTTCTTTAAACTGTAAAAGATCTTCAAAACTAGAAAAGATACAGAACGAAAATAAAGAAGCATAAGTATGTTTAGTGATGTAAATGATTTCAAGTTTCCAACGAACCAATATTCAAATTTTATTCAAATAAAATTTTTAAAAAAAAGTAAAGGTGGCCTTTTTTTTTTTTTTTTTTTTTAAAATCTAAAAAGTTGGGATTAATTTCCTAACTTAATTCACCCCTATTAAAATATTTCATTATTTTTTTTGACTCTCTTGATTACCCATAGGTAATCAAGAAATATCGACGTTATTAACTCGAGCGCTGTATATATCATGTTTCTATTATTTCAACTCAAACACGCTTAACTTTAGACTTTTTTTTACGCAATAAACCATTTATAAGAAGAAATCCTTGATTTTTTAGTTATTAGATCTTTTGATTCTTATAGATGATCGAACTATTATTGTCAAGATTATTCCACACATTTGGTTCTTACAAATTGGTTTGATTTTGAGATCAATGCATTAAAATTTTAAAACCTAGGTTATTATGAATGTATTGAATTTGGGTTACGATTCAATCTTATCCCCTTCCTATTGTTGGAAACATTTAATCAATAAAGGCAATTTGAATTGTAAATTGATTTGTATGTTTGACTTGGTATTAAAAGATAGTTAGTAGTAATTACACACATGGAAATTCCAATAAATTTGTCTTTTATTACAATATTGACCTCAATTCAAGATTTGCTATAAATTTATATTAATTTATATGAAATAAATGCTTCTTATATTACCTCCAAATATCCCTATAAATAGAGAGAAAATCCAAACACATTCTATCACAAAATCTGACCAAATACAAAAATGGCATCTCTGTACAACTTCATCTTCTTGGTATTGTTCCTATCAATAGGCACATCGGTGCACTCCGGCCGGATGGAACCCAACGTCGCCGGAAGAAAACTAAAAGAAACAACAACTCCGGCGACAAAAACGCAGGTGGTAATGAACAATAATCTCGAAGGGAAAGAGAATATGGAGGTTCATTGTCAAGCCTCCAATGAGGACTTTGGGATCGAACAGGTTCCGAACGCTGCGCATTACACGATCACGTTTTGGCCCGGCGCTAACGCCGATTACTATTGCACGTTTCTCTTCAATGAGATCTCGCATAAGTTTGATGTGTACCTTAGCGGAAGGGATGCTGGATGCGGTGTTGATAGGGTTTGTACTTGGAATATCAAGGAGAGTGGCCCTTGCTTTCAAGCTGGTACTAAGGAGCAATGCTATCCTTGGAACAAAAGTTAGATCTATTCATATGTTTAGATTTTTTTTTTTTTGCTAGTTGTTTTGTTTTGCTTCTTTGTGAATTTTAAGCATAATAACAATATGAAGTGATTAATTTTAATTATATTATAAATGGTTGACGATGATTATAATTAGACCTAATTAAACGCGGACCGGTCCGTCGCTTGATAAAATGTGCAGGTATGACATATTATATAGGCCAATTGAGTCCGACCTGCCAATTCTAATGGATAGAACAAACTCAAAGACCCGTATTAAAAAATAAAATAAGATAAATAAACATAGGTCCATTCCTTTCCTTCTCCATTTCGTTATAACTGAAAAGAAGCCACCATAAGTGACATATTTCATATCTCAACCCGAATCCGGCCCGGATAAACGGTTAAAAGCTTAATCAAAATCCACCTCGAGTCCGAGTATGCTAAGGTTTAATAATAACCATTATATAGTATAGATGCGTCCATTCGCACTTTAATCAACCCAAGGTAATTGATATATTTCGAATAATAACTTAGGCTTGACCTTAGGAGTGCATTCGTTTTCTGTTAGTTTTGAAATGAAGATGGTTTTTACACTAATAATCGTGTTAGTATAGATGAAACGACATTCGTGTTAATACTCGTGTATAGTAAATTACGGTAATTGATATATTTCGTATCTCATTAAAAAAAACCAATATTACATTAACTATTGCCTAATTTTATAACCGTTATTTGAACTTGGGGATGAAATTTATTCTTATTTATAACCGTGAAAGTGGTTCTCAACCAACAAGAATCAGCATCTTATCGACAAGTAGCATGATTTAAACTTGTGAACGAGATTTGTTCTCATTTAACTCGGATGATTTGAACGAGGATTATAACCGGTTTGAGGCCTCCCCTTACATTCATTAGCCAACATCCCTATCCACCTGCGCCTCCGCTCCTATCTTTATGCAAACTCTACTTCCTCCACTCTTATTCACACAATTCAACCTTTGCCCTATGCAAGTCTCATCGCCACAACCATTCTGTTGGAAATAAATTTTATGAATAAAACATGTATTTAATATATGGTGTGTTGGACACTTTCCGGAACGGTGGGATTTGGTCATTGTTAACACCGGAAAGTGGGATATTTGACTTCGTCTACGCGAACTCTTGCTTGTTGGTATATTCATACGTTAAATTTGAGTTCCATTTGAATGAGAAATGAAGACTCAAAGTTGGTTGCATGCAAGACTAAAACTTGGAAAAAGTAAAAAAAAGGTGGCTATCCCACATAGACTAGAATTGGAGGAATCTTAGGGGATATAATAATTAAGGAGAAACGATTTAAGGTTGTGGTCTTGAGTCACTACCCATTTTTAATAGGGGAACGACATAGACAACCAAGCACGTGCACGTGAGCCCAGCCGCGCCGTGTCGTGATGCGATGAGACGAGTGGATCGAGACGCAACATGGGTTGACCACCTATGTTATGTTTTGGGCCGGCCCAACTCTACAGTCCAACAAACCAGTTGGATAAGACTATTAATTAAAATAGACAAATATCCAAATTCTCCATCAATGCAATATCTGCAATTAACGAGATCCGGGAGTTACGTTTTGCAGAATATTGTCTAATTAATGCGATATCTACAATAAATATCTCAACGAATCTCTCCTCCTGCCCTATAAATAGGGTGCCATTCTCCATGAGTTCACACATCCGAAAACACAATCTCTTCCTCTCCTCTCTGCTTCTATTTCTTGAGAATATAACACTCAACTAGTTCGCAGATTTCCGACAGATTACGCAAGTCGGATTCTCAACGCAGTTTTATCCTAGGATTCTTGAATACTAGTAACCTTTGTTATACGGGGTGTTTTTAGAATTAAAGAAATATATAACATCTCCACTCCACAAATTTCAGGTCTCTAATCGGTCAATTTTCCGATCCCAATTTTATAGTGCCTTTTACATTTTAATTACGTATTACAGGTCCTACAATCTTAATTCTAAAAATGAAACTTTATTTTGTTAAACTAGAGGCGGTAAAAAGTACTTTGTGACCTTTTTTGACGATGGTACAAGATATTGTGAAATCTACTTGTTAGGAAGCAAGTATGAGGCCTTGGAAAAATGAAAGGAATACAAGTTAGAAGTTGAAAACCAACTTAGCAAAACCATATAAATAATCCGAAGTGATAGATGAGGCACATATAATGAACCTTTTAGCACGTTCTATAGAGAACACGAGATAGTTCATCAAATAACCATTCCTTATTCATCCGAGTCTAACAGAGGTGCGGAACGAAAGAACAGAATTCGAAAGAGATGATGAATGCATTGTTGTAGGATTCTGGTACCCTAGAACATGTGAGGGGAAGCATTGCTTACCACCAATTATATCCTCAACAAAATACCGTATAAGATAACTAGAAAAATGTCATATATACTTTGAAAAAGGTAAGGTACCGTCGTACAAATACCTCAAAGTGTGGGAGTGTCTAGCAAAAGTGGTTGTACCACCTCCCAAAAGGGTCACAATTGAACCTAAAATCGTTGATTGTGTTTTCATAGGATACGCACACAATAATAGTGCTTATCGGTTTCTAGTATGTAAGTTAAAAATACTAAATATATATGTCAATACAATTATGGTAAAGGAATTAATGCATCCTTCTTTGAAAATATCTTTCCATGTAAGGATAGAGAAAATCCAAAACGAACTCGTGAACAAAGAGAGGTAGACACTTATGTGAGTGAAATAGTAGAGGAAGAACCTTGAAGAAAAAAAAGCACTCGAATAGAAAAATCGTTTGGAGGCGACTTCATAATGACCTTTCTCATGGACAAAGAACCACAAAGTTATAAAGAAGTCATGTTAACACGTGACGCACCTTCATGGAAGAAAACGGTCAAAAGTGAGATAGACTCCACTATGCAAAATCATACATAAGAGTTAGTCGACTTACTACAAGGTTGTAAAGAACTTGGGTGCAAATGGATTTTCAAAACTAAGTTGAAAACCGATGGCTCAATAGAGAAGTACAAAGCTAGGCTTGTTGTGCAAGGATTTCGAAAAAATAAGGGTTGGACTTCTTTGACACCTATTCTCCGGTTACGAGAATAACTCTTATAAGAATGCTAATAGCAATAACGGCATTAAGAAATCTAGAAATTCATCAAATGGATGTAAAAATTCCTTTCTAAACGGAGAGTTAGAAGAGGAGATTTACATAAAACAGCTTGTAGGGTATATTGTGTTTGGACAAGAACACAAAGAATGCAGACTTGTAAAGTCTCTTTACGGACTCAAAAAAGTTGCAATGACACAAAAAATTTGACAACGTAATGATGTCAAATGGTTCATCATCAATGAATGTGACAAATGCATTGATATCAAACAAGAATACTCTTACGGGATATGTCTTGCCGTGTTTGTATGTAGATGATATACTTGTCATTAAAACAACAAAAACATGATCAACCGAACTAAGAACCTACTTAAGGGTTAGTTTAACATGAAAGATAAGAGATTAGCGGATGTTATTTTAGGGGTTAAGATCACTAGACACTCTGAAGAAATTATCATGTCCCAAGATCATTATGTTGAAAAGATATTTGGAAGGTTTAAGAACTACTCAAGTGGAACTGCAAAAAGTCCAATAGACCCTCAACTCCACTTGACCAAAAATATGGGGGGCATGGTGTCACAACTAGAGTATCCATGCGTAATTGGTAGTTTTATGTACCTAACCAATTGTACATGCCTTGACATGGCACATTCAATCAATGTACTAAGCCGTTATACAAGTAACCCACAACTGGAGTATCCATTTTGGTGATTCCATTTTTTTCTTCTGTAATGTATGAGGCGGCGAGTTCTATCGAATTTATAAGTACTTTGTTTGTCACAATGTCTTGCAGTGGTTTGTCGGAAATCCATTTGTCTTTCCAAAATCTCACCATTTGTCCATCTCCTACCTTCCCCCGGAGACCTTTGAAGAAATTTTCATTCAATTTTATTAGATTCCTCCATTGTTACGATGTGTTTTTTCCACAAACGTAATTCTAGAGGCATATGCCTTTGAGATATTTTTCTTCGACTACTTTAGCCCAAATGTAATCCGGGTCGGCTATAATTTTCCAAAGAAGTTTTATCTGAAATGCTTTATTCATGTCTTCTACTTTCCTAATTCCCGTGTCACCAGAGGTTCTTGGTTTATAAATTTTATCCCAACTAATTAGCGGATGGAAGTTGAGTCCCTTATTCTAAAAGAAATTTATGTTTATTTGGTTTAGATCGTGGTGGATGTTTGTTGGCAACATAAATGCCTGCATAAGGTTACTTGGTTTTGCGTTCATGTTCGCTTTTATTAATGTTATTCCACCTTCTTGAGATAGAGATGATGCTTTCCATTTTGTAAGTTGTTGTTTAGACTTAAGTACAACAACGCTAAAACGTCCTTATTCACTCTACTGTTAATGATAGGACATTCAAAATATTGTTCGAGGTTAGTGGTTGCGTTAATGCCAAGATGTGACTGAATTCTTCTTTTGTTGTTCTGGTCAATGTTAGTTTGGAATATTAATTTATGATAATTTATGACCTGTCCCAAAATATCACAATAGTCAATTAGAGTCGATAGAATTTTGTTACTAGCTTATGTTGTGGCCTTTGTGAAGATAATTATGTCGTCCGTAAAAGCTAAGAATGGGATTCTAGACCCATTTTTTGCTATGGGAAAACCTAGAGATTTAGGATTCTCATTAGTCATTATTTGTATATTTCTAGCCAAAGTTTCTGCACACATATTAAAGAGCAAGGGAGATAAGGGATCTCCTTGATAAAGCCCTCTTTGTGGGACAAAAATTGTTGTGGGGGAGTCGTTTACTAATATGCAATAAGAGACTGTAGAAACGCATTCATAGATCCAATTTCAAAAATTTTCACCAAAACCAAAACTTTCAAGCACTGCTTTTAGAGTCGATCACTCAACTTTAGAAATGCCCATTCAACTTTGTCGTATGCCTTTTTCATGTCAAATTTAATCGCCATAAATCCTTATTTTCTTTTCTTTGTTTTGACGTTGTGGAAAATCTCATGAGCGATGAGAACATTATCATGAATGGCTCTATTTTTCGTGAATGCACATTATAATGGGTGAACTAAGTTTGGGAGGACTATACTTAGTCTTTTGGCCATAAATTTGGCGATTATTTTATATATTGTCGAGCATAGGCTAATCAGTTTATAATGGTTAGTTGTTGCAGGGTTTTCAACTTTTGGAAGGAGGGCAATGAACGTACGATTAATCTATTTGAGGATATTTTTATCAGTTCAAAAGAAGCTTTTCACTACCCAAGTCACTGTCAACCCAATGATATGACAATATTTTTTTTATACAAATCATATGTCATACCATCAGGACCCGACGATTTATCACTATCAATGTCAAAGAGGGCATATTTAATTTCCTTAGTGGAGAAATGCATTGTTAGGATCTTATTTTCATTTTCAGAAATTTCTGATCGGATGACTTCTAATTGTTTCTGAAGTTTGTGTTGGTCTATTGTTGAAGCTTGAAACCGGTATTTGTAATCTTTTAATAATTCCTCAATAATTTCATAATTTTTGTGCACAATCGTACCATCAGTTGCGGTAATCGTTGTGATAGTTTTCTTATTTCTTCTACCCGTAGCTTTTCTATGGTGGAATTTCGTATTCTTATCTCATAGCTGAAATTATTCTTCTTAGCTCTTTGCACCCAATACTTATGTTGATAGTCCAAAAAACATTCTCTTTTCCTAGTTAGTCTGGTAATTTTATCATCAATAATGTGGTTGAAAGATGCAAAGTTTTGTCTGCTTAACTTTTGTTTCAGGAGATTAGTTTTTTTTGCGAGAACATGTGGGTACCTGGGAATTGAGTTCTCCAAACTTGTTTTAACCAGATTCTCACAATCTTGTTTTTGCATCCACATTATTTCAAACCTAAAGGGTTTATTCTTAAACTTTGTATGTTTATTTTGTAGGTGGATGGATATTATATAGTGGTCAGGCGTAGTAACATGATTTCTTATATGAATTTTACGGTATTTTGAATGATTTCTATAGATGTCAATGCTCTCTCTAGTTTTTTGTACGTTTTATCAACTCCTTTTTTCTTTTTTTTCAAGTTAATTCATTGTCTTTGGTTGGTAGATCGAGTAGACTAAATTGGTATGCAATTTGTTGTAATCTATCAAATTTATTATTAGAGAGAGGTGCCCCCCTTTTTTCTGTTGGTTTCAGTAGTTTGTTGTGATCGCAAATCAATAATATCGCTTTATTTGTAGCATTCAATTCAACCGTTAGCTGAGGCCAAATTTCATTTTTTTTGTTTGTTCATTTGGTGGTGCGTAAATGAAGAATATCATAGTTTCAAAATTCGCAAGGAGGTTTGTGTGTTGGATTATCAGATTCCTGCCATGGGGTTTAATTATCTCGATTTTTTCATCTTGTTGTTGATATTCCTTCCAAAGAAGACACAACCCCCTCCTATATCCCACGGTGGTTCGAAAAAAAATATTCTATAGAAACCCGCGTATTTCCATCAGGCTCCACACTTGATTTTGTTTTGGCTAGCATAATCATTTGGATGTGTTCTTTTTTACATGTTAGATTGATGTCAGTCCAAATAAATTTTTGCTTCATACCCTTACAATTTCAAAAGGCGGTCTTCATTAATATGTTATACTTTGTGGGGAGGTAATGATCCCTTTGTTCCTACCCTTGGTTCCTCACTTGTCACTTTCTCAAAAGCCGAATTTTGAAGTTTATCTTTCCCCGTATTTTTATTTTGAATAGGGAAATTAGTGCAGGATCAAAGGGTGGCAATTTCAATAGAAGGGGTGATATGCATACATGTTTCCTGTTATGACACATGATCATGGATCCACTTTTTAATTTTGCCAGTTTGTTAGTTTTGATACTAATGTTGGTTCCACTAACTTTTGTTGTCGCCGTAAATATTATATTTACTCATGTTTATTGTCATGATTATTACATCATTGGTAAATTTAGTCCTAGTAAATTTGCTATGTCATTTATCATCATCCATATTTCTGCTTTACTTCTTTGTTTTCTTCTCAAACATTCTCATCAACTTATTTCTGTCTTTTCTTTTGTTCCATTTCAAATTCGTATTTTTCATGTTTGTAATAAGCTTTTAGTGATGGTGAAAATACATTAAGTAATTTTTTAAAAGAAGAAAAATAAAGAATCACAATTATAACTGTTTTATGTCGTATCTTTATCGTATAATTGAAAAAATTGTTTTATGGGGGTGGGAGGAACCGGCTAGCCGAGACGCTATCGCATAAAGGTGGCACCGAGTCGTAATACATACAATCATATCTAACCTCAGGGAAAAACGTAAAAATGGTGGTTCGAAGTACCAGCTAGCCAAGACGCTCGGATCAAGGTGACACCGGCTCGTAGTCCTTCCACTGACAAGAGCCTTCGCTCAAGCCACACAATTCAGCTCCTTACTTGGAGAGTGAGGCCAGCCTGACGCAATGCCCTCCTCTCTAGGAACCGTATGACCCAGAGCCTTCGCTCAAGCCACACAATTCAGCTCCTTACTTGGAGAGGGCGAGCCAGCATACGCCACAAGGACCCGCCCTGACTAACCAAGAACCTAATTCCACCATCTCAATGTCCCCGCTTAGGTTACAAGCCCACGCTACTGAGCTCGACAGTTGGTATTGGAATTTGTGGATATATAAGGTCTGCGTAGAGACGTGGCTTTGTCGATGTGGGATACTACTGGATTCTGTGAATTTTTTTTATGGGTAAAACCTGGAAAGACAGGACCTGCGAGGTGATTTTTAGGGTGAATTGAATGTAGTGTATCTTAGTTTAATGTAATATAGAAAATAATTGGTATGGCTGTAGTATAGGACGGAGATTGATGTGAGAATTCCTGTTCATTGTCGTTCCAAATCTTCGTTTTTCAAATGATGGTTCAAGTCAGAGCACCAGCGTCAACGAACTCATTTTGCTCTCAACTGATGTTTTAGGTCTATGAGTCAGCAATTGTTTGATTCAGATCAAGGCTAATAGAAATTTGCTTTTGTTTTTTCAGCCTCGATTTGAATTTTGAATGAGTTTTGTTCCAGATTTGCGATATTCCATCAAGTTCAGATGGTGTGCCTTCGGTTCCAGCAAGAAGCTCCTTTAATTTCGTCTCTACAAAAAGCTCATTCATTGGTAAACCTTCTCATCATTCTCTTGCTTATGGTGTGTAAGCTCCCTCCCTAGATTGTTGTTGTTATTACTTGCGACTGTATAGAGGGAAGTGAATGCTGAGATTGAGTATGGTTTTGAGGATACAATAAATCTAGTCACGAAAAAATAGTTTTTTAATAATCTTACAATAAAAAAAAATTGTTAATTATTTTAACTTTAAATTTTTTAAATCGGTTAGTTACAGAATAAATTTTAAATTTTCAAAATCTACTAATAAAATTGTTGATTATTTTAATTTTAAATTTATGATTACGTTTCTAATAAAATATTTAAATAAAAATGTTAACTATTTTCTTCTCAAATTATGTAAGTTTTTTTATATATTTTTATTTTTTAAAAATTTTGAAAATATGATTTTATAAAAAAAATTCACAAAATATTTTCAAAAACTATTGATTCGATTGGAATTTTTTAACACACGTATTCACAAAATATATTAATTTTGGGAAAAAAAAAAAGTTATACATCATCATTACTGTCAAATTAAATTTGTTAATTCGGTTTTTAAAAATTTTATTAAAATTTATTTTGAATAATATTAGTTACTAAATAAATTTTTAATTACATTTTTAAATTAGATTTGACAGCGAATATTTGTTACTATTAAAAAATTCATAATTAAGATTCGTTTTTATGGAAGTTTTAATTTATATTTGACTAAAAATAGTAGATACTATTAAAAAAATTTCATTAAGATTCGTATTTATTTAATATTTCTCATTTTAATTAATTGAAATTCAATTTTTTTTTTATAATTTTTTAGTTTTGATTTAGTGTTGTTACTTGTTAGTGTTAGATTTTTCTTATTTTCTTTTTTTATTCAGATTTCAAGAGAAGAAAATTTTTTATGTTTTTTTTATTCAGATCATACTTTTTAGATTTAATATTTCGTCTCATTATTAACAAAACGATTGAAAATATTTTTGCATCCGAATTCTTTTTACAAATATTTCACTTCCGGTTAAAAATAGTTTCGTTTCGATTACGTTTTTAAAAATATAAATTGTTTTTGTTTTTATTTTTTTACATAAATAAATTCCGTCAAAATTTTTTTTATTCGGAGTTTAGAAAAATTCAACTCAAAATCTTTAGGAATTTTTGAATTTTTATAATTCACACTAGTTTAGGACCCGTGTCTTGCACGGGTATTTGAAAATATATATATTTATTTTGAGTACATTGATAATATACGTCAATATGAGTTGAGTATTAATTACCATGTAATTATTGAATGTACAATATAAAGACAATAATTAAGTGGTCGATTCGTATCCAATTATAAGTTGAGTAGAGAGAGATTTATTTTAACCGAGTTTAAAATTTAAAAATAAACAAATTCATTCAACAATTGATAAAAATTGAAATCTTTAGTTAAAATAGGATGAATATTGTGGAAAATTTATGACCGGATTCGAAATAGACACAAAACCTAGCTACTTCATTAAGCCAAAAATTATACGTCAACTTAACCAAAAGGTCAAATGCATGATTTATTTAATCTTCAAACTCTCTATTTATACAAGTTATCAAACTATCAGCCTTACTTGATAATCGATGTGAGATTGAAAAATATTTAGCAACTCACAAACAAAGCAATATTAATCCATTATGAATAAAAAATATAGTTCAACTTAGCCAAAAGACCAAGAAATATTATCAAACTATCAGCCTTACTTGATAATCGAGGTGGGATTGAAAATATTTCACAACCCACATAATATTAGGTCAACGACCCACAAAGCAATAGTCCAACGACGCACAAACCAAGAAACGTATGATTTGTTTAATCTTCAAACCTCTATTTATACAAGTTATCAAACTATCAACATTAGTTGGTAGTCAATGTGAGATTGAAAGTATTTAGTAACCCACAAAACATTAGGTTAACGACCCACAAAGCATTAGGTTAACGACCCACAAAGCATTAGGTCAATGACCCACAAAGCATATATTAATATGTTAGGAATAAGAATTATATTTCAACTTAGCCAAAATGCCAACAAATGTGTGTTTTGTTTATTTTTCAAACCCTCGATTTATACAAGTTATCAAACTATCAGCCTTACTCGATAATCGATGCGGGATAGCAAAATTTTTGAAAGTATTTAACGTAAATAGATTGAGCTTATAATCATTAAAAAATAAATTAAGAAAAAAATAAAAATCTTTCTAAAAAATACTTTGATTTGTTATTCTTGTAAAAAAAAGGATGATTTGGTTTAAATTTTGGTTGAGATTATTATAGTTGTTATAAATAATCGGAATAAGTTAAAAATTATAAGGGTGAAATAGTATAAAATATGATATATTATGATGATTATTTTTATACAATAAATAATCGAAATAAGATAAAAAAAAAAAAAGCACATTTTTTAAATCAATTTTTTTAAAAATTTATATTCGAAATATGAAAATATAAGCAAATAAAATATATACAAAAACGTAAGACATAAATATGATATATTAAGATGATTAAAATTTATAATATAAATAAATAAAATAAATAAGTAATTTCAATTTTTAAAATCAAAATAAATTAAAAAGAATTTTATTCGAAATAGAAAACTTATATAATGCAAATAAAATATATAAAGAAAAGTAAAACATCTAATATGATAAATTTTAATGATTAAAGTTCATATAATAGGAAATTTATTCGAATGGAAAAAAAAAATAGTCTTATTTATGTTAATAGAGTCAAAATATATTTAAAAAATTATATAAAAAAGTTAATTGTAATGTAAATAGTTAACAGAGTTGTGAAAATAGTTATAATTTATTTTAAAATAATTTATTTTTTTTATTTAATTGAAAATAGTTATAATTTTATTTTGATTTAAAATTTATGTGTGTTTTTTCTAAATTTTAATTTTTAAAAATTTTTTAAAAATATTTATATTTTTATTCGAAATACATTGAATAAATAAATAAAAATCTACATACCGAGATACTTAAAAAAGAAAAAGAAGATATCTGTTAGATTTGCTAAAGAGATATTTTTGGTGATTAGTTTTAAAAAAAATTTATATAGATAATTAAAAAAAAAAAGATATTTTGGTGGCTTTTAATGAGAGATGTCGATTTCAAAATACTAACACCGTATAACGCGATGTCATCACAAGTGAACTCTACTTTAGTATATAGATATTGATGATTTTAGATATGGTTTAAAATTAGTAATTCAAAAAATAAAGATTTTGTAGCTTTAATTTTAGATATGGTTTAAAATTAGTAATTCAAAAAATAAAGATTTTGTAGCTCTTAGATTTTTAATAAACAAAGATATCAAGCACTGGAAGGGAGATAAGATAATATTTTGAAGCTTAAATATTTTCAAATGCATTTCTTGTGTTGCTGAAGGAAGGCAAACAACTGATACAAAGCCATCCAAGTGTACTTCAGTACATAACTTGAATAGTTAGTTACCTGTCAATATTGAAGCAAATAATAAGTCTATGAAATCAACCTGAAGCTTTACATTCATCGACACAAATTAAATGATGGTTTTATTAAGTAAAGAATATACTGAGTATTACATTTTACAAATTCAATGATGAACTTAAATTTTCAAATTTAGAGTAAGACTCAAAATATGTAATTCCTACCCAGATTATAGTCTTAACTATAGATATGGTTTGAACTCTACTTTAGTATATAGATATTGATTCATGTGTATTTTTTTTTCAATTCTGTAAAAAAAAAAAATTATGTCTTTTCCTTTTTTACAAAATTAAAATCAAAGCCTTTTTACAATGCTGCTCTACGCAAAGTTTGTGAGATTGTTGCCCAATAAAGAGAAATGTTGCTCTATAAATCTTTAAGCTATAAAATTTTGTAAAATAATTATTTTATAATTATTTAAATTAATTATTTTTAAAATGCTGCTCTACGCAAAGTTTGTGAGATTGTTGCGCCAAATAATAAATATTTAAAATTGTTCTATTACTGGATTTTATTTTTCAGATCTATAATACTTATTTTTCAGACCCGGTGAAATTTTAGAAGGAAAGATTCAACACGATCAAGTATTGGTAATATATTAGTTTTATTTTATTTTTTTTATTATGTTTTTAATATTTCGGTTGGACTAAATGTATTGTTTGACCCTTTCAGAAGTATAGTTAACATTTTTTTATTGCAATATAAGGGGTCGGACTATCCCCTGAGTGATTACTACTTAGTCCATTTTTTGTTTAATAAAAGTGCGTCCAGATGTGCCGGAGACCACAAACTCTCCTTCGCCCATACTTTATTTTTGTTTACATCATCATTGCACACAAACAAAAAGACGTTCTTAGCAAGTACCCGTGCATGACACGGGTTATAAACTAGTTGGTTCAACTAGAAAAAAAATATTTTTGATAGAATAAGTTATATACCTATTTATTTGGGTTGACAATTGTTTATTGTTTATTCTTTTAAGTTATTAATTAGTCTTTATTTAAGTAAATGTACTTTAAAAAATAGCATATATTTACATTATATACATTCACACATATTAGAGTTGGGTCCGGCTTGGACAAAATCACCGGTTTAGGTTAGCCGGTTTGACCAAACCGCATGTCGGTGATTGCGGTTTACCACTTTATTTTTTTATTTATTATTTTTGCCAAACCGACGGTTAACCTCCAGTCTGGCAAAATAAAAGAGTCATTGTTTGAAGCAACGGCTATTTCATATAGTCGTTAGGTGGGCCCCACATCCCAACGGCTATATGGTCGTTGGGGATTGGGTTTTTTATTTTTTTTATAAAAACTATTATATACATGATTAGAAAAACCTACTCATTTCCTATAAATATTCAACCCTTCTTTCATTTTATCTCACACCAACATTTTCATCTCTCTCTACTAATAATCTCAAGTCTCAATCTTGTATTCTCAATTCTCGATTTCCCGAATTCGCATCTTCTTCCTCTCAATCCAGTAATGGCAAACCCGAGCGACAATACTCCTGACGCATTGTTTCCTAGCACCCAAGAAAGCGAAATTCAAATGCCCAAAATGTCACAAGGTACGTGAAGGGGATTTTCGACAAGTTCCTCCACCGAAAATGCTTACATCCGACATTTTTACAAAGCATTACAATAAGGGTGAGGTGGTGAACGAATATTGTCAAGTCTCGTGCAACTATTGTCAGAAGGTGTACAAATGGAGGGCGAAGGGCGGCTGCGGGACTTCGCAAACTCACATGCAAAAAGTCCCTCCCGATAAACTAGGGATATCACGGGGACAATTTCAGTTGCCCAAAGGATTTGCATCTTCTTCCTCTCAATCTCCTTTATTTATGTATAATCATAGTGAAGAAAGTTTAGGATATATTAGCCAATCTTATATGTTCTCATGCATTTCCATTTTCTTATGCGAAATATCAAGATGTACGAGAATACAATGGTAAATATCTTCAACCTTCTTTTAAACCAACTTCTCGCAAAACTGTTTCCAAATTAATTTCTAAATCTTACAAACAAAAGAAACAAAATATTATTACGATTTGTCATCTTTTTCGGATCAAGTTTCTTTTGTAGTGATATTACACTATTACAATAACATTTTTACATAAACATTACTTTATATTTCATTGATAACGCTATGTTTTTGCATTAATTTGTTATTGCATTTCGTCAGTTCAACGAAAGTCATAATGTCACAAATATTGCAAACTTGATAAAAACAGTTTTACATGAATATAGTTTACAAGGCCGAATTTTTTCATATTCTTTTGATAATGCATCCAGTAACACCGTCGCCGTAAACGATTTAGTGGAGGATGCGGGAAAATATTTGCGAACTCTTTTTACCCACCAAAGATGTACATGCGGGAAAATATTTGCGAAAATATTTGCGAATAAAGCTTACAAGGTCGAGTTTTTTCATATTCTTTTTACCCACCAAAGAATTGGCGTTTTAGGGCCCTTGAGGAAGTTACTTTGTGTAATGGCCCCATGCTTTTTCACCAAACATTTTGATTTTAAGAAAAAGGGTTACGGCAATTCCGAGGGTGCACTATAGCTTTGTATGCAACTCTTGCAGAGGCGTCACGTCCCAATCAGATGATCAGTTAGATGGGCCATTAATGAGCGGGCTATTCAAAATCATTCAAAGGGGAATATATATATATACTTTCTTCTCCATGTCTTGGCCTCTCATTTGTGGCATAAATTTTCTCCATTCCTGATTCCCTATGTGTTAATCGTCTAACGTTCGAGTTGAAACTGAACCATTTTCATACCCATGGAAAACTCAGAAGTTGTTGATGAAGCTGGCAACGGAGAACCATACCCGGAAAATGATGAAGAGGAATTCGTAACTTTTCTCAACTCTATTCCATATTTTTGAGTATATTACGGAGAATCATACCCATACATGTATAATGTCCATACATGAAAACAAAATGTTGGCTACATGAAAAGAACTTACCCAGTGTGTGTACTACAATACCCAAAAGCAAGTCGCCATACATGTACAACTTACCCAATCGCTGTTGTCAAGCTTGCCTAAAATGTGTTCAAGCTTCATGCACATGAAAAGAAGCTACCGGAATATATACTACAGATATTACTCCGTTAAACCCGGACAAACAGTAACTTTACCCAATCGCATATCGAACCTCCTTCTATCTTCAAATACGACAGTTTCAATCAAGGAAGAAGTATAAGTTTTGTTATGTATGAAAGAAGAATGCCCAATTTATCTGACAGGACGATTCAAAAATGGAAGAAACTCCATTTTTTTGTAGCAAAGCTTCATTTTTGGAGGGAAATAAAAAATCATCATTGGTGTGCAGAGACGTCACTTCAACCGACTGCAACTTTCTGCAATTTTCTACGACTTGTACTTTCTCCATTTTACAACAATATTTTCAAGGCTTCTTACACAACTGATACTTCAACCAATTTTGACCTTTTTGAGCCTAATATACAAACTTGAAAAAGGTGGGGGATAGAATAGATATTGTTATAGTGTTTTGGGTCCATTTCATCAAAAACGCCAAATTTTATCGATTATGCTAACCCTCCTCACCAACATTATTGAACATATTTGACATTTATCCGATTTTGAAAAAAAATGGAGAATAATATGTTTACAAAATAATGTTCATTCATTTGCATTTTCAAAAGACATTGAAACTCGTTGAAATTCTACTTACAAATTACTTGGTTAAGCCCTTCGTCACAAAGAGATTTTACAAGTTTTTCCGCACAAAACATTTCAGGGTCAATGTTAGATAATGAAAACATTTGACAGACTTGTCTTGGTATTTGAATGTTTAAAGGTTTTTAGTGATTCAACTAATATGATGAGTTATGTTTATACTCCCACTTCTTGTAGCTTTTTAAAAATAGCCGTAAACGTTGATGAAGCTTTACAAACCAGTTTTACTTATCCAAACCTTGTAAGTGTTATAAATGACATGAAATTGAAATGGCTAAAATATTACGTGGATATGACCTTGATTTATCTTATTCCGCCATTTTCGATTCTTGACTTAAAGTTGAAGGTGTTACCGAGTTGTTTGATGTATATTATGAATGTTTGGTTTAGGTTCTACAAGCACTTCTACCATTATGACTCCCATTCATATTGAAATTGAAATATTATTTTCTTTCTTTGAAACAAGTGCTAGCTCTTCTTTTACTACCGAATCAACTTCTACACCCTCTTCTTCTTCATCTTCTATTCTTTCAAAAGCTAAACAAATTTTAGCTAAAAGAACAAAAATACCACGACATTCATCCGTAAATGCAGAATTTCAAGATTATCTAACAACGTGTTTTAGTTTTAATCGTGAATCTTTTGAAAATTTGGATTCGTGGAAGAAGTTAACTCCGAAGTATTCAACCTTGAAATTCCGCACTAGTCCTAGGAGTACTAGTCCTACGAGAATTGAGACCGTGAATCCAATCGAACCGACTATGGTGCAATCTCTAATGACCGTCTCGGGGGCCCAACTGGGATTAACATAAGTTAGATTAACCTTCTATATACAAGGCAATAACAAAATTAAAATTAGATAGAATAAATTAGAATTTGAAAAGATAAGGGGGAAAAATGGATGGTAGCTAAAAGAGATAAGAGTCAAAACAACAAACTATCAAAACCCAATTTTAAGAAAAGAAGAACAACATGTTCATCGAGCCAAAACTATTGCTAATCAAAACATATAGTAAAAATCTATTCAAGAAAGATCATAGGGCAAGAGGGATTTGATTATAGATGATAAAAAAAAAAAAGTTTTGATTTGTACTGCTAATTAGTAGATTTAGATCTTTTTGCGTACGTGTTTAGAGTTGATTAGGTAGGTTAAAATTTTCTAAATTATATTTTGTGGATATGTACTGCCGATTTAAATATTAAAATTTTAAAATTTTAGAATTAGAATTATTGAAATCAACTATTTAAATTCAAAAAATCCATTTAAGCATTTAGCTAATCAAATATCATTAGAAGTAAAAAAAAAATAAAACTTTTATAAATTTAATTAGAAACTTTAAAGGGATTAGAAGATAGAATTGCAATAATTAAAAGCAAATACCTATTCATTCGGTTATCATTAAAAAAAAATCATTTTGATATCAAGAGATTTTCTTCTTTGGATTTAGTCTAAACTAGATTCGAAAATCTTGGGAGTATAACGTTAATCCTCGGCCAAATTCAAGTACGAGGATACAAAACTATATGGAGAGATTTTCTTCATCGTTATCCAAATCCATTAACCATGATTCTCTCCCAAAGGCTTATAAATGCAGAAAAAAATATACAGTCAGTTTCCATATACCATTTCCCCACATCTCGTAATCTAATCCATAATGGCAGAATTAAGGCTAATCACCTTCTCTTTGTTGGTAGGTTTGGTTCTATTAGGTGCCATTACACCTTCCAGCGCCGGCGCCGGTGGAGACAAAGCTGTCTCTTTGTATGAGTTAAAGAGAGGTGATATCACTGTTAAGTTCACCAACTGGGGCGCCACCATCGTCTCCCTCATTTTCCCTGATCGTTCTGGTACGGATCATATCATTCTTTTTTCTCATTAGAACAAAACATCTTTTAATTTGGTTGTTTTAATTTGTGTTTGTGTTTTTTAGGGAAGTTGGATGATATTGTTCTTGGCTATCAATCCCTCGACACCTACAAGGTAATCAAAATCTCCATTTTGATATACTTAAAAAACTAGGGTTTTGATATACTTCAAAAATTAGGGTTATCTCTTGAAATGTGTCTGAACCTAACATTTGAGTACATGTTTGATGCATTTAGAATGACACAACCTACTTTGGTGCAATCGTGGGCCGTGTCGCGAACCGAATTGGAGGAGCCAAGTTCACACTCAATGGAGTCGAATACAAACTCGACGCCAATGAAGGACCCAACATGCTTCACGGTACATAACAAACATTCATTCGTCTATAAATATAATATAAGTTTCGATATTGGTCTAATTCTACGTTGGCCTTTGGTTCTACTCGAAGGTGGGCCTAAGGGATTCAGTGACGTAATCTGGGACGTCAAGAGTCACGTCAAGGACAGACACATCACATTCACATACCACAGCTACGACGGAGAAGCCGGCTTCCCCGGTGATGTCGATGTCGAGGTTACCTACATGTTCATCGAATCCAATAAGCTTGGAGTTAGCATGATAGCTAAGCCCTTGAACAAGGCAACTCCAATCAACTTAGCCCTCCATGCTTATTGGAACTTAGCCGGCCACTCGAGTGGCGACATCCTCTCGCATACCGTCAAGCTCTTTGGCTCCAAGATTACCCCGGTTGATGACCAACTCATTCCCACCGGGGAGGTAAAGCAGTTTTTTTTAATGATATCATCTGACTCAATCTACATTAACTGAAGTGAACGAATGTGTGTTGTATAGATTCTTCCGATAGATGGGTCAAGTTATGACTTCCACGGTGAGAGGACAATACAGAGCCGATTCGATGAGCTACCAAATGGGTATGACATAAACTATGCTCTTGATGGGTTCGGAGGAGTTCACTTGACGAAGGTGGCTGTTGTGGAAGAGGGCGAATCGGGGCGGCGGTTGGAGCTATGGGCTAACCAACCTGGAGTGCAGTTTTACACTGGAAACAAAATTACGACCGTTGATGGTGGTAAAGATGGTGCAGTGTACAAGAAATATGCTGGTTTGTGCTTGGAGACACAAGGCTTTCCGGATTCGGTTAACCACCCCAATTTCCCTAGCCAGATTGTTAACCCTGGCGAGACGTATAAACATGTCATGGTTTACAGATTTACAGCTGATCATTAGAGGGGTGTTTATGTATTGAATAAAGGTTTTAGTTATGTATGTAGGTAGCTTTTTTCATTTGTTGGAACATTCTTTCATCATTTTTATTAATAGAAACTAGGAAGTTCATGTTTTTTTAAGGTGCTTTTGAGCCATTCTCCCGGTTGTGCGAAGATCAGATCCGGTCCGAACCGTATTGACTTTTTAGAAATATTTTTGTATGGATTAAATTAAATCCGGTTCAAACCCGGATTGGACCATACCATATCCACTTCCTTTAAAAAAAATATTATAAAATGTAAACAAACGGTTCAGGACCGGACCTTAAAATTATGATCTAGAACCATACCGAACCATAAAATGGAATGAAAATGAATCTAAGGGTCCGTTTATTTCCAACTCCGGAAATGGAATGGAAACGAATTTAGTTCATATTTATATCGTTTTCGGATTTGAACCAAAGTTTGGTAAAAAAATTTCAATCTACAGAAGAACCATATTGATGTAGTGATTCGTGCTCGTTGTCGTCATGGATCCAATTGAAGAACGAGCAAAGGGGGAAGGAGAACAGCTCGATCAAGTCCGAGTTCCAGCTGAAGTTGAAACCAAGATCCATAACATCTTCAAACCGCAACTCATCAAAGCCATCTTCGTCTTCATATTCATCAATGTCAGATGTTGACGAAACTACCCCTTGATGTCTGCAAACAGGGCAAGTATTCTGAAGCTTAAGCCATGAAGAAATGCATTCCAAATGGTAGGAATGCTTGCATGGAGTCTCTCTGATGTCGTCTCCAACCTCAAACTCGTCCTTGCATATCGGGCAAGTGACCTGTACAAGACCCTGGCTTTTTTCATTGGGTTGTGGAGATAGCAGCATAGTTCCCAAAGGGTTTGGTACGAAAGTGATAGCCATCGATAACAATCGAGAATCGGCAAAGATGATTTCTTGGTTTTCTGAGATATTGAGTCACGCTATGATTAAGATGATCAGCAGCTGATTTTATATGACAGATGCAAGAAAGTATAGTTGATGATAACAAGGCAACACAGGGTGCCTTGGACGAATTGTACAAGTGTTTCTATCCGTTTTGCTTCTACAAAAGCAAATGATGCGTGAGCTTCTAAGACAGCTAAACATAATAACATAAACTTTTTGTTGGGTGTACAAGATAATTTTATAAAAGGTAAATCCGAATCCGAATTCAGAGTACCCGGATATCAATTGATTTTTAGTCGGATTTACCGGATAGATTGGATATCCGGTTGATCAGAATAATTACTTCGAATATCAGACAATTTTCCTTCAAACACCAATCCATATCCAATTCGGTGATCCAGAAAAACTCTAAGTTACGTCAAACTCAAACCATCAATTAACGAATTTATTTAGATTTGGATTTTTTTCGGATCAAATGAGCTGATTGGATGCTTTTGCTCACCCATACTTTTTTATGTCTTATAGCCACTACTTGCCCATTTTGTTATCCATAACGTCATTAGCTTGTGACTTTGAAAGTACTTGGATCACCTCTTGTGTTACATTGGTTGGGCAAGCGTTTTTCAATGGAAATAGACCTACAAAATCATCAAAGCAATTAACCAAACAAACCCTAGAAACACTCATCTATTCATAGGAGCCAACACGGTTGTCTCAAGTTAAACAAAGTAATCCTCCATACATTCCAGCTTTCTAACCATCCTTAGAAGTTAGGATTAGACATATGTAATCATGTATAGGCCGATCTAGTAGGCCTAATTGGATTATACATGGATTCCGAAGAAGACTCGAACTGCATTTATGGTCCTAATGAGGCTCGTCATATACACCAATATTTTTACTCATACGAAGACTCGGTCAGCTCTTGGATACGGCTCCTGCTGCAAACAGCAGATTACGTCTAGAGAACTGCAAAAAACAAGATGAAAAAGCAGTTGATTTCAGAGAAAGGAAAATAATTTCGGAGATCGATTCCGATATGAAAGTCTT
Organism: Fagopyrum homotropicum; assembly: GCA_033239125.1. Taxonomy (NCBI): domain Eukaryota; kingdom Viridiplantae; phylum Streptophyta; class Magnoliopsida; order Caryophyllales; family Polygonaceae; genus Fagopyrum; species Fagopyrum homotropicum. The sequence continues at coordinate 145,760,147 of BSWB01000004.1, forward strand.
AGTAAAATTTGCTTACCTGTAGAGAATAAACAGGAGTAGACTTGGTTGGTAGAGTCTTCAATGATCTAAGTCTGTTCAGGCTGCTTCCACTTCTGCTAGCAAATGAAGAAAGAATTTCAGGGCTCATTTGGAAGCGCTAAGAATCATTCCGTTCCAAATCAATAAAAAAGTATGTATGTTTAGAGATCTTTTAACACATGAAAGTACTCTCATTATTTCTATTTCCTTTCCTTACCCTTATCCGAGTCCATTACATTTCCATTCTACCGCTCCAACCAAACGGGCACTCAATCACTACCAACCATTATTCAGATGTAAAATGTAATGGAAGATTTGTGTGTTAAGAACTTACTTTTCTTCTGTCCTAGCCGTCTTTGCGCTGGATGTTACATCCCATAACTTGACCGTGGAATCGGCTGATCCAGAAGCAAGAAGTGAGCCTTCACCACTGATAGGCATACATAGAAGAAGGGTATTAGAGGCAACTTCTTCATATTATAGAAATTTTACCAGCAAAAGCGATTTACCAAATTCAGGTTAGTAATTACTCACCTGAATGCAAGTGTCCATACACAAGAGGTGTGACCCACCAAAGGGGATATGCAACGGCCACTGTCAAGGTCCCACACCATAATTGTACCATCTTCGTCGCCTGATGCCATATACCGTCCTTCAGGAGACATAGCCAGAGACAATACCATGCTCCTGTGCCCAATCAAGATTCTCACACACTCCCCGGTTTTCACATCCCATAGTCGAACTGTCTTGTCACTGGAACCCGTCGCAACGTAATTGCAGTTTGGATGCCATTGAACACACTGAAAGTAAAGTCGAAGAAATCAATCAAGTTAGAGAAGGCAGATGACGATAATTCCTAGCCTGAAGTACGTCAGCCAAAGAAGTGAAAGCACTGGCCGATAGGGATGACAATGTCATCTGAACCCCCCACAGATGTGCAATTCACCTGACCAAAAAACAGGTGAAAACTCAAAAAAAAAAAAAAAAGAAAAGAAAAAAGGGGTACAAACCGGATGGCAGGTCATTCAAATGATCAAACGGTTCAGAAGCAAGTGAAGGTCACTGCACCTGTCACCCAGCTCAATATATATTGTATATACTTTTATAGAAGGTGTTCCATGAGGAGCTCGTTTATTGTGAAAAGATGTAAAAGTGCACAATACATAAAAAAATGTGTATAAAATAGTGTGCGCTAATTGTGAAAGGGAGTGTAACATGCGCACATTATGACAAATATATGCACTTCTACCCTCATTCGAATAATAAGAGAGCTCTTCAGTTAATCCTTTCTCTATATTTATAAGCATGATATAAGTACAAAATATCTACCAAATCTGGACGGTAAAGTGGGAGGGCGGGAGGGCAGCAAGCGGAAGTAAGAGATAGACAAAGATTACTTACATCAACATCAGACAAGTGGCCAGCCATTATTCTGAGTGGATGTATTCTGTCCATGGACCATACTCTTGCTGTTCTATCATGAGAACAACTGACAAAATAGTGTCCACGAGGGCTAAACTGCAATCACCAATTATTGAGACAAATAAAACATCCCTGGAGTATATACCTACAGAAAACTTAAAAAGCTTAACCTAGAGGCCAACTGAAGTAACAGATAAAGTGGAAACCTCTGTAACAAGACATGACTGTACAAAAATAAATCCAGAAACCACCTCAAAGACAGATAGATGGATTGCAGTAACAAATCAAAGTTTGACAATGGTTGATGTACCTTTACATCCCACACGGGATAGTTATGACCCTTGTAGCATACAAGATTGGCATTTAGCTTTGTGCTCCATAGCCGTACTGCAGTCAAAGTATTTTCTTATCAGCATACATCAAGCCCTATTTTCATATAAAAAAAATAAAATAGATGCATTCCTCGTGCAATAAGGAGAAGTCAACACAAGGAGAAAGCACAAAACCATGATCTAGGTGAGCATACCAGTTGAATCGGATGAAGATGAGAGAATGAAATCTCCAAGGGGACTGAAAGAGGCTGAATAAACTGGTCCAGAGTGGCCTTGAAATAAAGTATAGGATTTTTTCCCTGCAGTTGCACTAAGCATAGGTTCGCTGGTTGATACATCATTTTCACCCTGCTGAGTAGCTAATATCGACAATAATTAAAGGAAGTTTTTTTCTAGATATAAGAACAGATTGTACGTTTCAAAGTGTCTGATATGACCACAGAAGACTTACAACTGCCTGTTTGTGGCCCTAACTTTGCCATGTCCCAAACCTAGAAAAGAGACACTGTGACATAAGAATAAAAAATGGACAAATTGTTTTAAGGTTCAACATAGCCTATTGGTTAAAAACAAACCTTCAATGAAGAGTCTGAAAACCCTCCAGCAACCAAGGATCCATCATGCGATATTGATGCACAATTTAAACTGAAAGATATATACATTTTGTAGAGGAAGAATGGAGAATTAGAACAAAAGAGGACTGAACAACAAGATTATTACCAAATGAAAAGACAGATATGTTACCTGTTATGAGCATTTATAAAGGTGTAAAAGCAGACTGATGGTAATGATGTACTACTCAACTGCACACGGTTGCGCAAGTCTTCAAGAATAGAAAGTTCCACTTCAACTGGACTGCAGAGAGGAATTGAAAAAACATAAGTCATAATGCGTTTTTCCTCAAATTAAACAGTGTCATTCACGAAGCACAATCAACATTCAGGTGGACAAACCCCTCAAGTCCAGCAGTAACTACGCAAAAGAATAACGGACAAGTTATCCATTCATCAGATCACAAATTAAAAGTTGACCAAGGCTTCATTTGGCGCAGACTCCTTATCACAAGGGGCATATAAGTACTTCTTCAGGACAAAACAAGTACATGTACGGGCAAAACATTACTTATGAGCTTCAAAGTATAAGGATTCTGTACCAAATAAACCTTGATCACTCTTGGCTCTTGCTCAAAGGAAACAGGCGAGCAGCAACCAATGGAAAGTAGTATTTATAGATTTTCGATTTATAATGGTAGCTTGCAAACTAATTTATTCTATCGATGCAACATGAAGAAAGAGGGTAGGTACAAGATTGAAAATTCTGGTGTGTTTGGCATGACAGTTCGGCCAATAAGGGTTTTTGTATCGGCACATTATCACCTTAATCTTATCAACCTTTTTTTTACACCGTACTAATGCCATTCACATTAATAACATGTCTTACCAAACACCTCCATCAAATTTGATAACTCAACTAAAATTGCATGAGAAGTTTATAAAGTTTGCCCGATCAAGCTTTTGTATCAGCACATTATCCCCTCATCCTTGTCAACTACCTTTCTACACCTTGGCGCATTCACATTATCAACATGTCTTACCAACATATCTATCAAATTTGATAACTTGACTAAAATTACATCAGATATTTATAAAGTTGCAGCAAGTCGTAGAGTAAGCATAATACATTACGGGAAAAGGAAGCTCTGCTTTGACTCGTGGTGCCATGGATGAAGCATTAGATTCAGGACGTGTAGCTTTCCCTGTACCAGTGCTGACTTTATCCTTCTTTGCTTTTTTGACAGATACGCCTTGTTTTCCTGCATCACCTGGCTTTCTCTACAGCAAGTGGATAAAAAATTGTCAACAACAGCAAGAATTAAAGTCAGATAAAATCAATATGATGGCAGTATGTAACATAATATTATTAACATATATTTAGCAACCTTAGTCTCTTCTGTCTCTCCATCTTTAGTTTCTCCATCTTGTTTTTCTGAATCTGAAAGCAGACCAGATGCCTTCTCCAAGCGATCATCCATTGAATCTTCCAGCAACTGTATAACACAAAGTTAAAAGGTTAACGTAACGTACATCATGTAACACTGATCAACATCTATGAATACTATCAATAAGACATCAGAGTTATGCAACCAGAATCATGCATAGCATAACTGGATGTGAGACTGAAGAGTAGTAGTCCAAGAGATACTCATCAAATGCACTTACTACTTATTAAACTACAATTTCAAGTTTGAGCTATATTTCTGAGCTGTATGAAGGCTTACAAACTGCATCCAGGTCCAATAACCCCTAGATATGTAAAAGTAAGTTAAAGACACTATCAGCAGTTTTATCAAAATATCCCTACAAATCTCTGTTGTGTTATATAAACAAAACATTCTATTTTGCAGCTCTAACTTCCACTTAAGCTTGATTTATATGACCGTAAGATTAGTAAAAGTTTGACGTAAATGTTAAAAGCATGAAATCTTTCAATTCCCTCAGTTTGATGTGGAAAGAGGAAAATGCCTAGAGTTTGCAAATCTGTTCATGTACCTCCTTCCAATCAAGCTTGCAATTGCAACATCCATCTGTTATGCAAATTGATACTCTCCAACACTCATTCATATTAAATAGGTTCATTTAATCTTGTTAAATTAACTGTTGTATTTCACAACCAATCTGTTGTCTGGGTATATCTAGGTTGCTCAATAAAAGATTGATTAGGTGCCACCTTAAGAAACTTGTAAAAGGACAGACATGTAATCTGTTAAAGAAGGTATATGCACTTTGAAGGGTGTAGAATATGAGTGGGAATAAGGTGGAGACAGTGGTTTGACAAGGTTCAAAAATAATAAAAACAGTGACCATGTTAATTGGATGATGCAGATGACATAGAAAGATAGTGATTGGTACTGCACGTGATGATAGCAGAGGTTACTTTGAGTGGTGATGGTCATCAATTGTTTGTGACACAGAAGGTGCTGCCTACAGTTGCTGATAAAGATGGAAGCAGCTGCTGCTGGTTCTAAAGATAGCAACGATCCAGTGCTATGGTCATAGCAGAGTGGGAGTGGTAGAAAATAGGAGGGGGTTTGCTAATGACAAGTTTAGCAGCTAAATTGACAATCTATTTTCATCGGAGGAAGTATATAGTTTAGTAACGATCTTGTTTGTTATATATTAGTATATATTAATTTGCTCACAACTTGTTTGGTACACCTCTGTAAGGGAGTAAAAACTTTACTCTTATAAAGTTTTTCACCTGATTCACCGTATACCGATCGGGCTGTAACGAAAAGTTGTGCTAGTAAGGCCCACACAGGTTAACTTAAATATCTGCAGATACAGTTGAATATTATCAGACTTACACCCCAATGGATTTCTTTCTGATTTATGAGGCCCGCCACTTCCTGGCCACTACCAACAAGTGTTACAGCTTCAGCATCATCAGTTATTGAGCCAGGCTGTCCAGGAGTGACTGAAAACAAAAGCATCTTCACCATCATATTTAACATGGAGAAAAAGAATTATAAGGATCAAACCTTATATGAAGACAAAAAAAAAAAAGAGCTGACCTTGGAAGTTAATGTGCTCATTAATGATCCCCAGCATGGTTATAGATTGCGAATTGTGGAGGTATTGCAGAAGAAGATCATAGGAGTACTGCATATAAGGAAATAGCATTTATCTCTATGAAGTTAAATATTTGTTTCTGATCGATTATCATATCAATATACTGATTGTACTATTATATAAAGCAGAAAATGCTAATAGTAACTTTAGTGAGTAAAGCAGAAAATTGTAATGCAGTAAAGGCAAAAAGTAGCTGAAATGTCCCTCCTTAAGCATATAGTCATATACTATTCCAGATTTCCCCACACAAAAGGATGCAAAATGACAGAACATATAACACCATAAACAGGGACCAACGGGTTGAAGATTGCACTGGTACCAAATTTAACACAAGTATCTTCCGGGCCCAGTTTATGCTTTTCTCTTTCCCATTTGTAATTAGCAATAAAAGTGAAATCAATCAATGATATTTGTGCTTCGTATTCCTCCAACCCCGACCCACCCACCTGAAAGTGGATTAACTATTAAGAAATGAATACATATATATCCCCAAATGAGCTCCAATAGGTGCAGAATTAAATAAACAAGTCAAATCCCTTTCACAAATTACGCTTGAGATCTCCATTTATGCACAACAATAGAATATGCTGCACATTACAAAGATAGGCAACATCTGTGAGTAAGAAAATTTTAGCCAACTTATTAAACAACAGTATACCTGACATATCTTGATGTTTACTTTGCTTTGCCTTAAAGAATGTGCAAATTCCATCTCCTACAAAGATGTTGAAGAAAACACAGTATTAGGGGAAATGAACATTGACAAGTTTCAATGCAACAAAATTAAGAAAATCTAACCTTCAAATGAGATGGAGCCAGTACTCCTTCCAGATTTTGAAGATCTCTTAGATGCATTGTTTCGTGATCTTCACGGAAAGTATTAAAAAATGTATGGGCTGCAAGATTTGAAAACTGAAGTCAACAAGCTGAAAGCTTGCAATTGAAGTCAAATTTATCCATAGTACCAAGAGTCAAGTTCCTACCTTCTGGCAAATGTCCTTTTGCAATGAGATCCATGAAGCAATGAATGAATACTGGATAAAGTACTCTAAGCAGTTCATGCTGTGAGTTTCAAATCAAACACAAAGCAAGTTCAATACAAATGAACTACATTTTTTTGTATATTTTTCTTTTTTATAGAAAAGATAGCTTTGAAATTCTTTAACAGAAGTCCCATGGTCCAGGAACTAATATCAACCTTGACATTTGACAAATGAATAACATTCAGAATCTCCCAAAAATTTTTGTGCAACAACAAATTGTGCACTTGTATGCAAACATGGGCACTATTTCTTAAAACCATTTTATGAATTGGTCCATTTATCCAAAATGCAACATAATTAATTACCTTGTATAGATCCAAGGAACTATAAGTCCATGACCTTAGTTTGCTGTATCCATCGTGGATTTTTGCAGGAAGATTCTCCAAGCTAGAATTATGAAAGATATTAAAGTATGAAAGACATAACCATGAATACAAACATGCATGATAACAAAACAAATAGATGATAGTTACCACAAAAACCCCTCAACTTATCAGTTTAAAGTTAAAAAAAATAATGGAAGCAAATCAGTAGACAATGCAACCAACTGCTTATCACGGCTGGGTCTAGTTAGGAATGAAAGAGGAAGCTATTCTACACAGATAGAATTAGGTGCAAACAACATTCTACGACAAAAGACAGGAATGAGAATTAGACCTTCAGTTTTTACAATAGCATCCGCTTCAATGGTTCAGATACCTTTCTTGGTTTTCCAAGACATTAAAAAATTGGAACAAACTCAGAAAACCAGGGTTACAAATAAGTTCCCTGCATATGGTTCTCTTCCAGGAAGTAGGAATTTATTTCAAAATTTTACTTGCTCTCTTTTACTTGAGCTGTCACTCCAACAAGGCAACAACTAATTTTATAAGACATTTATTAGGGTGAAAGGCCAGCAAGTACATCACTAAGCGTCTAAGCCATTCACATAGTCCTAACTCAGTCGAGCTTCGTTTAGGAAAAGGCTAGGAAATAAATTGTTCCTCAGTGTTACCGTCATTCTACTTTGCTCTAGCCAAACAGTTTATCTTCCTCTTGCAACTCAATCATAATAGCATTGCTACTAGGTAACAAACCTACAGCCCCAAGTAGTTATTTTCTACACAACCAGACCCTTCCGCAAACTTTGTTCCCGTATAGATACACTGATACAGTAAAATTTATTAGCATGGGTATCATCACAATTCGTTCACAAAGTGCTCATGCCAATGTGGGATATATTTTTCAAATTTGCGGTCGCTAATATCTCCCTAAACTAAAGTATTGGCATCTTTGTCAATGCCAAAGAACACCTCTAAGTTTATACTTGGAGTACAAAGTCTACAGTGATTTATCAATAAGACCGATTAGCCCTAAGTAGACAAAGATCTAGTCTATCAAATTTGTTTTACTTGTTGTGACCCAAAAATAAGGCCTTTTGTTGCTAGGTATCATAATCATCTCACGTGTTGCGTTTGGGAAGTTCTCAACCTTGGGGTTTTACAGTTTCATTGAAGTAGCATATTTCTCATAAGGACCACACTAACATGCCTCAATTAATATATACTGCCATCACGAAAATACAGGCTTCGTTTGGCACAAATTCCTGCTTAAAGGAGCTTATAAATACATTTTCACAACAGACAGACATCTAGCATCATAAACTACACTCCGTTCCCAGTAAATCAGTTGTTCTTTCCTCTACTCCTTGTTAAAATTTGAATACCACCGTATTCATTGGCAGGCATTACACAATATACATTGCAACTTGAAATTGCAGAAACTCAGACGATAATGAAGAATTTAAACCTAAATTGGCACCACGAAGTCACGACATAAACTCGAATTGCAGAGACTCGTACAATAATGAACAACACGCACAGAAACACACAATCAAACAAGAAGATTGGGGGAGAAATTACTCGGAAGAGAAGTGGAGAATGAGCCTTGCGACATCGGGGTCAGTATGAGAATTGGAAGAAGAGTTCTTTGTTTGGTGGTTCTGATGCTCTTCCTGGAAAGCGAGTTGCGTGCGGTTGAACCCTTTCTTCTTCAAGTATGCAATCACAGCTTTCTCTATCTCTTCTTCCTCCATTACTCTCCTCCTCGGCGAGAAGACAACGGCGACGACCGCTTGAGATATTTGCAGTGCGAGAGAGTGAACAACGCTACGGCGATTTTTATCACTTATCCTGGACCGTTAGATCCTCTATGATTAATCTAACGCGGGGTCCTACATTTTCATCCCCGTAATTTCTTTTTCTTTTTTTGAAAGAAAGTGAATTTTCAATGTTCCACAAGTGAGTGTTCAAAGTAACCCTAACAAAATATGAAATTACAAAACTCACGAATAAGTTTTGTAAAATAATCCGTATATAAACTTAATGTTTATCTCTCTCGTAAACATTTCTCCTCCTCGGCGAGAAGACAACGGCGACGACCGCTTGAGATATTTGCAGTGCGAGAGAGTGAACAACGCTACGGCGATTTTTATCACTTATCCTGGACCGTTAGATCCTCTATGATTAATCTAACGCGGGGTCCTACATTTTCATCCCCGTAATTTCTTTTTCTTTTTTTGAAAGAAAGTGAATTTTCAATGTTCCACAAGTGAGTGTTCAAAGTAACCCTAACAAAATATGAAATTACAAAACTCACGAATAAGTTTTGTAAAATAATCCGTATATAAACTTAATGTTTATCTCTCTCGTAAACATTTCTCATGATCGTACGTGAATCGTGGTAGTGACGGTCTTGTTCACCGCCTCTGTCTCTTTGACCTTATCGTTATCGGTGCTTTTATAGGCGCCTGAATTTTTGTCGTCATTGGCACCATCGCCCATGATGTGGGTCCAAGTGATTCCATCACTCTGTTTTTTAAATTGAATTTTATTTTTTTCGTTTGACTTTGGATTTGTTTAGTTAAGGGTACGATTCTTGTGAAATTTGATTAATTGTATTGACTTTCTTCATTTAATTTCATCACTCTGTTGTTGTAATTGTTAGTACCACGGTCATCACAATCATTTCATTGTGAAAGTAATCGGTCAACCATGTAGGGACACCTACAAACCGTTAGTTAAACTGTTAGCATAACAATGTTTACCTTAAGTGTGTACTTGGAGCATAGTCGAGATCGGAATCTCTTTCCGACGGTTACCGGTGTTTAAGAATCCCATGATACAACTTATCTGTGCCTGACCCAAGGCCTTCCTCATCTTACGTTGGGCACGGGCTCGGCACGGCTCGGCGGCGTGTGGTGGTTTGCCTACGCCGTTCCCCATTGAAAATAAGTAGTGACCCAAAGCCACATGTCTTAGTCTTCCTCATCTTACGTTGGGCACGGGCTCGGCACGGCTCGGCGGCGTGTGGTGGTTTGCCTACGCCGTTCCCCATTGAAAATAAGTAGTGACCCAAAGCCACATGTCTTAGCCACATGCCTTAGTGTTCAAATCCGGCCTTCATATTATTACCGGAAGCCTACGAACCAGTAGTGCGTTGCAGCTCTCTATTTATAGGAGCTGAGGATAGTTGGTTACGGATTGGGCCTTGGACTTCGGAGCCTGTCACCCAATTTTAGAGTCAACAAGTTGCCCAACAACCCTGAATTTTCGGATCCGTTGGACTGGAATGTCTGAATGATCTAATCCGTTGCACAGATGGCCTGGCCCAAGGTCTTCCTCATCTTATGTTGGGCACGGGCTCGGCACGGCTCGGCTCGGTGGCGTGTGGTGGTTTGCCTACGCCGTTTCCCCATTGAAAATAAGTAGTGACCCAAAGCCACATGCCTTAGTGCATACTTGCCCTATATATCCCATTGTTTTCATTCCATATAATCCATGTGGGAAGCTCCCATTTTGGACTATTTTCCCAAGTTATTGTCTATCATGCAATCAACTTCGGGCCTTCATTTCTCATTCAAACGAAACTCAAATTTAACATATGAATATACCACGATCAAGAGATCGCGGAGACGAAGCCAATGATCCCACTTTCCGGTGTTGACAATGGCCGGAGCCCACCGGAATTGTGCCCGAAAAAGTGTTCGGCGCACCCATGTGTTAAAAATGTTTTATTCATAGTTTGATTAATTTAGTTCCAACAATCCCCCACATGAATAGAAATGATTCTAAACATATGTTCCTCCTATTTTGTAAAAAAAATGGAAGAATCCTCGAGAGTACAGACGAAAATTCACTGCATCTGGACTGGTGCCATGTTTCAAGCTTGAACCGTCTATATATAGTGAATAGCTGTCGGATTTACTCGACCAAGTAGTGATCATGATTTCTTGAACCACCCGGGCTTTTATGTAAACCGAGACAACAACTATAACACAATTTCATTTTCTCGCAGAACGTTTGGTTCTCGGGTTGTGTTCCTTTTGGCCTTGAACATTCCTAGTTTATTCATGAGTGAATTTGGAGAATTCAGCCTCACCTTATTCTGCTATACACGGCCCCATGTCACACTCACAAGGTGCTTGATCATAAAGAGTATCTTTCATACTCCCTCTTTGTTTCAAGGCGATGGAATCATTAAAAGCTAAGTTTAACCTTACCTCATACAGTTTGCACTGTGTATCATCCTTAATAACTGGGTAGAGACAGTGCTCCACTCAATTTAGCTTGGTTAGGTTTTCCCTTTAAACCAACATTGTGGGATCTCTAGTCACGTAGGTGGGGTTGTCCTTCAAGCATCCTCTTTCGTAATAGGTTGTAAACCCATTCCTTTTGATGATTTTAAAACTTGATCTCTTGACAAACCCTTAGTAAATGAATTCGCTAGGTTGTCAGCTGATTTGATATAGTCTATCGAGTACCTGTTGAGATCAGTTTTCTAATGAACTTATGTCTTCGTCTAGTATGACGTGACTTTCCATTATATAAAACGATCAGTGCCCGAGCTATAGCCGATTGACTATCACAATGTACACATAATGTCGGCATTGGCTTTTCCCACATCGGAATATCTTTTGGAAAGTTCCAAAGCCACTCAACTTCTTCTATTGTTTTGTCTAACGCAATGAACTCAGACTTCATTATGGATCTGGCAAATAACGTTTGTTTGGAAGATTTCCAAGACACTGTTGCACCACCAAGTATAAACACATATCCACTTGTGGATTTTGAGTTTCTAGAGTCGGATATCCAGTTTTGTGTCATTATATCCTTCTAGAACTGCGGGATGGTTACCATGGTGCAGCCCATAACTCTGAGTATAACGTAGATAGTTTAATACTCTAGTTATTCATTTCGAGTGTTTATGTATTGGGTTACTTGTATAGCGACTTAGTACATTGACTGAGTGCGCCAAGTCAGGGCGTGTACAATTGGTTAAGTACATAAGACTCCTAATTACACGTGTATACTCCAGTTGTGACATTGAGTCCCCCACATTTTTGGTCAGGTGGAGTTGAGGATCCACAAGACTCTTTGCGGTTCCACTTGAGTAGTTCTTAAACCTCTCAAGTATCTTTTCAGCATAATGAGCTTGGGACAAGATAATTCCTTCGGAGTGTCTAGTGATTTTAATCCCTAGAATAACTTCTACTAATCTCATATCTTTCATGTCAAACTGGCCCCTAAGTAAGTTCTTAGTTCAGTTGATCATGTCTTTGTTGCTTCCAATGATAAGCATATCATCGACATACAAACACAACAAGACATATCCCGTAGGAGTAGTCTTTATATAGATGCATTTGTCGTATTCATTGATGCTGAAGCCATTTGACATCATTACATTGTCAAATTTTTCATGCCACTACTTAGGAGCTTGTTTGAGTTCGTAAAGGGACTTTACAAGTCTATGCACTTTGTGTTCTTGTCCCGACACAACATACCCTTCAGGTTGTTTTATGTATATCTCCTCTTCTAAATCTCCATTTAGAAAGACAGTTTTTACATCCATTTGATGGATTTATAGGTTTTTTAATGCTGCTATTGCTATCAGCATTCTTATGGAAGTTATTCTTGTAACTGGAGAATAGGTGTCGAAGAAATCTAACCCTTCTTTTTGTCGGAATCCTTGCACCACAAGTCTAGTCTTGTACTTCTCTATTGAGCTATCGGTTTTCAACTTAGTTTTGAAAATTCATTTGCACCCAAGTGCTTTACACCCTTGTGGTAAGTCAACTAACTCCCATGTATGGTTTTGCATAATGGAGTCAATCTCACTTTTGACCACTTCCTTCCATGAAGGTGCGTCCGGTGTAGACATGGCTTTTGTATAACTTCTCGGTTCTTTCTCCATGAGAAATGCCGTTATGAAGTCATCCCCAAACGATTTTTCCATTCAAGTTCTTTTACTTCTTCGAGGTTATTCCTCTACTCTTTCATTCCCAAAAGTGCCTTCCTCCCGTTCTTCACGAGTTCGTTTAGGATTTTCTTTATCCTTACACGGAAACACGTTTTCAAAGAAAGAAACATTCCTTGATTCCATTATTGTATTAACATGTATATCTGGTATATCTGATTTATGGTCCAGAAATTGATAAGCACTACTGTTGTGTGCATATCCTATGAAAATACAATCAACGGCTTTGGTAACCTTTTTAGGAGGTAGTACAACCACTTTTGCTAGGCACCCCCACACTTTAAGGTATTTGTACGATGATACTTTACCTTTCCAAAGTTCATATGGCGTTTTTCCAATTACCTTCTGCGGTATTTTGTTGAAGATATAATTTGTGGTAAGCGATGCTTCCCCACACATGTTCTGGGGTAACCTAGAATCATGCAACAATGCATTCATCATCTCTTTCTAAGTTTGGTTTTTTCGTTCCGCAACTCCGTTAGATTCAGGTGAATAGGGAGCAGTTGTTTAATGACCTATCCCGTGTTCTCTATAGAATGCGTTAAAAGGTTCATCGTACTCGTCTCCTCTATCACTTCGTATGACTTTGATTGTCTTACTAAGTTGGTTTTCAACTTCCAACTTGTATTCCTTGAATTTTTTCAAGGCATCATCCTTGCTTCTTAGCAAGTAGATATAACAATATCTTGTACAATCGTCAATAAATGTGACGAAGTACTTTTTACCTCCTCTAGTTTGTATAAACTTCAAATAACACAAATCCGTGTGAATTAAACCTAGAGGTTCAGTTATTCTCTCCACATGTGGATATGACGTTTTTCTGAGTTTTGCCTGTACGTAGACTTCACATTTGTCTTTGTTTAATTTGTATTTTGGAATTAAGTTTAAATTCATCAGTCTTTGGATAGACTTATAATTTACATGTCCTAATCGTTCATGCCAAATATTGAAAGACTCAACAACATAAGCAATGAGAGTTTTATTCATTGAAACTTCATCGGTTACAACTTTTGGGATGACTGTCCATATACATATTTTTGAACAGCCCATCCTTTTGACACCCCTTGCCTACAAAAATCCCACGTTTAGTGAGAGTTAGCTTATCAGATCTTACTTTCACGTCAAATCCGTTCTTGCTCAGCAGAGAACCGCAAATCAAGTTCTTCCGGATATTTGGTATGTGTAGGACATTGTTGAGGGTTAACTCTTTCGGAGACTTTATTCTCAGCACGACCTTTCCATGACCTTTGACCTTGGATGTGGATGAATTCTCCATGAATAGGTGCTCGTCTAGCGTAGTCTTTTGATAAGTGGTAAACATCCCCTAGTCAGAACAGATGTAGCGGTTAGCACTAGTGTCATACCACCACTCCATCGGGTTGTTCCTGACCATGTTCACTTCAGACGTTACAACAACCATTTCAACCACTGTCAAATCGCCTTCAGCTACTTGGGCTTGTGCTTGAGCTTTGCCCTTGCCTTTGTGTGGGTCGCCCTCCGACATTCGTCGGACTTGTGACCCATTTTGCCACAGGTGTGACACTTGCCGGCGAACTTCTTCTTTGTCGGTTGCTTGTTGGGGGCATTGAGTTGAACTTCCGTTTCTTGTCCTTTGGTTTAGTCAGATTAGTTGTCTCTGACTTTTCCCCTTCAGCGTTTTGGCGCCTGCTTGATTCAATCCGCAGCTTGACCATGAAGTCTTCCATAGTCATTTCCTTTGTCTTGTGAAGGAGGTAGCTTTTGAAGCTCTTCCAAGATGGGGATAGTTTCCCGATTAATGTTGTGACCTGGAATAACTCACATATCTTCATGCCTCTAGCAATAATGTCATGGACTAGAAGTTGTAGCTTCTCAGCTTGTTCCATGACAGGCTTGTGATCGACCATTTTGAAGTCCATCAACTGTTGAACAATGAACTTCTTATGGCCCGTTTCCTCAGATTTGTACTTCTTTTTAAGGGCAACCTAGAGTTCCCTAGAAGTATCAACCAATATGTACACTTGGTACAACGGGGCCTGACAAGCGGCTCATAATCCACCCTTGCACACATAATCTCCATTTAGATGAGCTTGGAGTACCCCCGCATCGGCGGGTTTATCCTCGGTCACATATTTGTCGAGTCTGTGCACAATAAAGAAGAATAGCATCTTCTGTTGCTAGCTCTTAAAATTAGTTCCATCGAACTTGTCTGGCAGTAATCCAACGCTCAGAGAGCCTGACATTGGTAATGTCTGAGGGACAGGTTGTTGACTGGACTATGTACCACTTTAAAGTGGACCAGCCCCGGTCGTTAGGTTTGGCAGGTTAGTCGGTGGTAGACCCCTCCCAAATTGGATTTGGGACGTATGCTCACCTCCATTCGCAGCATCGGTTAGGACCTTGAGGATACTTCCATCATCGGAAGTGTTCAGACCCTTGGTAGTTTCTTTGGTGATATCATCCATTTCTATTACACGGAAACAACCATGGTTAGTATTTCAATTTGTTGTTTGGAAATTGAAACTCAAAACCAAATAAAATTTCTTTGATTGAAGTTAGTACAAGAACATACTTGTTTTCGATTGTTAAATCGAATGCGGGTTTAAAAACAAAACGTTTTTTATTTTAAAATTCAATTTGATAATCGAATTTGGAATTTAGTCCTTATTTGACTATTCTGGTGGCTTATCTACAACACTCAATAAGCGGTTAGTGCACAACAGCTTAACAAAATATAATATTTTGTTTTTAGAATTAAAACTATAGGGACTTGTAAACCGTTAGTTAAATTGTTAGCATAACAACAAATAAGAGTCAGAATTCGTGCCACCTTAAGTGCGTACTTGAAGCAGATTCGAGATCGGAATCTCTTTCCTTAATTTTAAAACGCACCGTATTATGACGGTTACTGGTGTTTAAGAATCACAAGATACAACTGTTGTTCGAATCCGGCCTTCGTAATATTACCAGAAGCCTACGAACTAGTAGTGCGTTGCACTCTCGAGATAAGTGAGCTCAGAAGCTTAAGAGAGGAGGAAGAGAGAATTGTTGGTGTGTTGAAATGAGGAGTATGAGCTCTCTATTTATAGGAGTTTGATAACTCCACCTTGATTATATATTTGTATATGTGGATGATGGAAGACTTAACATATAAAAGCAGTTTTATAAACTAACAAATATCGATTGAATTTTTAAATTGCATGGTTTGGTTTTGTGTTTGCTAAATGTGTGCAGGCCTTGAAAAGCATTTCAAAGTATGAACGCAAACCTTGAAACACTTTCAAGAGACAAGCACGGAGATATTGAAAAGCAGTTCAAGGGTTAAACGCGGAGGCTTTGGAAAACAATATAAGGGATAAACGCCAAAGCCTTGAAAAACGATACAAGGGAGACATCGGCCGGAGGATTTTCAAAATCAAGATTCAAATCTCAACAACCAAATCTACCAAGGATCAAGAGAAGGTCTCGGTCAGCTCAACAAAAAAGATCTTCAACGGATTCGAAGAGAAGATATCGGCCCAACAAAAAGATCTTGCAAAGATCTTAACTAACCGACGCAAGATTGGAAGATATTTTCCAACGGATTTCACACAAAGATCTCGTATCCAAAGAAGATCTTCAACGGTCATCAAAGAGAGATATCTTTAAACAAAGATCCTCAACAACTTGGAAGATATCGGATCATGAACTAAGGGTTCCAACGACAAGACCTTCAACGGCTCTTTCAAGGAGAAGATCTCGAAGATGAAGATTCTCAAACATGCATCAAGGAGAAGAAGTAGATGAAGAAGATAGAAGATCTTAGAACAGTTACTTCATCTCAACCAAACACCGTTTTCTATGGAGAAAGAAGAACATCACGACTCTTTTACAACGGCTAGAAGACTTCTCCATAGAAGACTATAAATGAAGATGACGATTGAAGAGAACTACAACAAGCTTACACGGAAACATCTAAGTCTTCAAGCGATCAAAAGCATCTTCATTCATTCCAAAAAGTTTTTCTTCCTTTTTGTTTACAAAAGTTTACATCCCTAGAGAGAGAAAAACACGAAAGCTTAATTGGAATATCTAAAGAGTGTTATACTCGAGTGTGTGTTACTTCAAGAAATAACTAGGCTATTATTGGTAGGTCAAGAGTTGGAACTAGATGGTAGCATTGGCTATAGTGAGAGAAGAAGGGGATTTCTTCTAGGTTGTATCTAGGACTCTTTGAAGCAAATTACATATAGTTAGATCCTACGGGCAAAGAAACCCTAGGACGGAGATGTAGGCTATTGGAGTTGAACTTCGTAAACATATCACCGTGTTGATCTTTTCTTTCCGCACTATTTCTTGCTTAATTATGACTAACGTTGTTTTACAGGTTTTCGAAGTCAAGGCCTTGAAATAACTTTCAAAGCCCTTGAAAACCAGTTGTGTCACAAAGAACACAAATCGACATCAAGGCCTTGAAATCAGTATCAAAACCTTGAGATATGTTTTTGCGAAAAGTTTTCATACTCTATTCAACCCCCCTTCTAGAGTATTTATATCCTTTATATTTACCTATACGGTTCTTCAGTTGGTATCAGAGCTAGACTCACGTATATTGATTTAACTATCAGTGAGACTAATCATGAACTCTGTAGGTGATGGAGGATTCGCTCAAGGAAGATCCACATCTCGACCACCACTCTTCTGCGGCAACAACTTTTCCCATTGGAGAGCACTAATACAAATGTTTGTTATTGATCAGGATATGAAACTATGGAGCATCATTCAAACTGGCCCTAAAATCCCAACCACCTTGGTTGAAGGAGTCCAAGTTGCAAAGAAGGAAAAGGACTTCACTCGAACCGACTTGGATAGTGTTTCAAAGAACTACAAGTCCATGAACTTGCTCTATTGTGGATTTGATGCAAATGAATTCAACCGTGTCTCATCATGAAAGATTGTAAAATAAATATGGGACAAACTAGTTGTCACGTACGAAGGAACACTTCATGTCAAGGAGACAAATATAAGCATCTTCCTCAAACAATACAAGCTATTCAAGATGAACTCAAATGAGTCGGTCAAAGAGATGTTCACACGATTCACCGAGATCGTAAACAACCTCGAATCACTTGGAAAGGTCTTCACAAATGAAGATAAAGTAAGGAAGGTTCTAAAAAGCTTACCTAAAGCCAAGTGGGGACCAAAAGTAATTGCACTTGAAGATGCTCAAATTCTCACAACACTTCCTCTAGACGACCTTCTTGAAAAGCTAATCACTCATGAAATGGTTCTTGATGAAGAAGATGGAGAGCTCCCATCAAACTCAAAGAATATTTCCTTAAGATCCAAGAAGGATGATATACCATTAGAGGAGGAAAATAGTGATGATGAAGATGAGGAAGATCCATTCGCCTTGATCTCAAGAGGTCTTCCTAAAATTCTTCAAATGAAGAAGCAATTCGCAAACAACAAGGATTATTCGCGATCATCAAGACCTCGAGGTAAGTTTTCTAACCCTCATAAGAAAACTAAAGTACTCACATGTTTTGAATGTGGTGAAATAGATCATCTCGTAAAGGTCTGTCCATAAAAGAAGAGGAACAACTTTAGGAAAAATGATCGAAAGAAGAAAGCTATGGTAGCTTCATAGAGTGACTCAGATTCTACCAATGAATCAAAAGACGAGAAAGAACAAGCAAACTTGTGCCTAATGGCCGATCATGAAGAAGACCCAAACCACTATGTTGATGGTGTGGTAAGTACGATTATGTCACAATATGAACTTGAACTTACGCAATTCCATAAAGACATAATCATATGCGATAAAGAACATAAGGTAAGGATAAGTTCCTATAGAGAAAAACTTCTCAAACAAGAGAAACGACTAAGTGAGATGTCTCCGGAGATTGAAAATCTTAACATTGAAATGTTAGACCTTGATATCAATATCAAGGCCTTGGAATCAGAAAATGCAATTTTGAAGGACAATCTGTCTTCTCTCCATAGAGAATATATCGATCTAGAGAAAGAAACGGTTGATCTAACTGTGACGTGCCAATACCAAAAGGCTGCATTTATTCAATTTACTCGTTCGAAAGCCAATCTCGAAAAGATGATAGGTAAGCAACAATCTTCTCTTAACAAAAATGGTATAGGCTATCACGTAAATTTTCCTAGAAAAACGACTACCACTTTTGTTAAAGCTAAAGGAAGTATTAATATGCCCACATATTTCTATTGTTGTAAAAAAGATCACGTAAAATCAGCATGTCCATATACTCGAGTGTGTGTTACTCTGCGAAGTAACTAGGCTATTATTGCCTAGTTAAGAGTTGGAACTATATCGTAGCATTGACTACAGTGAGAGAAGAAGGGGATTTATTCTAGGTTGTATCTAGGACTCTTTGAAGTAGATAAATGATAGTTAGATCCTACGGGCAAAGAAACCCTAGGACGAAGACATAGGTTGTTAGAGCTGAACTTCGTAAACATATCACCGGGTCGATCTTTTCTTTCCACACTATTTCTTGCTTAATTGTGACTAACTTTGTTTTGCAGATTTTCGAATTCAAGGCCTTAAAATCACTTCTAAAGCCTTTGAAAACCAGTTGTATCACAAAGAGCACAAATCGACATCAAGGCCATGAAATCAGTTTCAAAGCCATGAGATAGGTTTTTGCGAAAAGTTCTCATACTCTATTCAACCCCCCTTCTAGAGTATTTATATCCTCTATATTCACCTATACGGTTCTTCCGAGTTGAGGAGAGTTGGTTACGGATTGGGTCTTGGACTTCGGAGCCCATTGGCTGGCCCAAAACGGAGTCAAGCTGATCCACAACTGCTGCACCATTTTCGGAGTCAATAAGCTACCCAACTACCCTGAATTTTCAGATTTGTTGGACTGGAATGTTTGACTGATCCGATCCGTTGCACAGATGGGCCTAGCCCAAGGCCTTCCTCATCTTACTATTGAACTTTGAGTTTGGTTGGCCCAAAAATAATATAGGTGGCCAGCGCAGATTATAATAAGGTCCACCCGTCTCATCACAACACAACGCAATGCAGCTCAACTCGGCACGACACGGCACAACCACAACCACGGGTACGGGCACGAGCTTGGCTTGGCGTGCACGCTTGTGGTGGTTTGCCTACGCCACTCCCCATTGAAAATGGGTAGTGACCCAAGGCCACATGCCTTAGTGCATACTTGCCCTATATATCCCATTGTTTTTCTCTCCATATAATCCATGTGAGAAACTCTCATTTTGGACTATTTTTCCAAGTTATTGCCTATCATACAACCAACTTCGGGCCTCCATTTCTCATTCAAACGAAACTCAAATTTAACGTATGAATATACCACGAGTAAGAGCTCGCGGAGACGAAGTCAATGCTCCCACTTTCCAGTGTTGACAATGGGTGGAGCCCCCCGGAAATGTGCCCGGAAAAGTGTCTGGCGCACCCATGTGTTAAAACATGTTTTATTCATAGTTTGATTAATTTAGTTCCAACAAACCAATCTTTGTTAAATACAAATGCATGTAGTCGTGTCAAGGAAAGTAAATGTGTCAAATTACTCAACCACTTTACTTTTCAACTTTTCTATTTGAATTGTTAATATTGTTTGTAGAATAACAGATAAACAATTTTAATTTTGGCATATTTGCAAACTAAGTTATAGTTGATGATCATCTACATGTCCATACAATAATTTGTTTGATGCAAAGAACTAGAGTGGAGCAAGTTGGCTATGTAGATGAGTAGAAATCATATACCTAATTTCCAAAGGACAAAATCCAACCATTTTAGTTTTGATCTTTTGTATTTGAATTGTCAATTAATAATGGAGACATGAAATTACATCAAGGACCTTTAGAGGGGGATACAAGGCATGAAGAGCAAGCGAGAGAAGCATTAATGTAATCAAACTGGAATTATCAACTAATAATGTTTCGATATGAAGTTTGGCAGGAAGTTCATGTGAAGATGTAGAGGCATTGTTGTCATCAACTCTTTGTTATGCACATTTGCTTGTAATAGATCTTCATTTGTGATTGAATCTTGAATCTTGAATATATATATATATATATATATATATATATATATATATATATATATATATATATATATATATATATATATATATATAGGAATAAGGTCAAGTAAGAACCATAGTTACGGTAAGAAATAAGAACCTATATGAGTCGTCGGATTATATGATGAACGTCCAAGATTTAGTGAATTATATAAGGTAACCGTGCATTGTCTTGATTAGATAATTTATTTATTTATTAGGTAATTAAGTGTAAATGGCATATAAAATCGTTACCGATTAGGAAATAAAATATTGTTATTGTGCTTTGTTCATATTTGTTTTCGTAAATTTTATTATGAATATATATTGATAATATAAATGTTTTCTTTATTCGTGTTTATATATTAAAGCAATATACGAATTACATTTTTTTTTATAAATTTATATTTACTATTAAGTATTATACAAAGAGCATGCACGAGTAAGTTTTTTTTAAAGCATGCACGGAAGTATTATTGCACGTGTAATTTAAAATATTGCACATTTTATGTACCGTTTTATTTATTATTACACGTATATTTTATGTGTTTTTTTTTAAGCATGCACTAGTAAGTGAAAAAGAGATAATATGCACGAGTATGTAGCATTAAGTGTAATAGTAAGTATTGCACGATTTATGTTTTTTGAAAGCATGCACGAGTAAGTGCACTAGTAATTGTTTTGAAAGCATGCACGAGTAAGTGCAAATGAACATCAATGTGCATGTGCATGTATTGGTTGTGCACATGTACATTTCGTGAATATATTATAATAATATACAATGTAAGATCAAATGATACGTATCATGCACGTTACGTTCAATTTATGAGCAAGACGTCGGAACGGGTAAAATAAACAAAATTGAATAATAGCTTATCTTAATTGTGTCAAGTTATATACAATGGTAGTAAATACCTTTTGTAGTTTAACAAGTAACCATATATATCTATCCTAAAATATCAATCATCTAATTAATATACAAAAACAATATTGAATCATGATCGTTGATTTTATTAATTTAATCACGTGGTCTATATTGGTTCTTATTTCTTACCGTAACTATGGTTCTTACTTGATCTTCTCTCTCTATATATATATGGTTTTGTTCATATATACATGTCTAAATCTTTTTTTTTTTAATCTTTTGTTCTCATTCTTGAATATTGGTTTTTGTTTGGTGACTATTAAGATGCCTTGTTGACAGTTCAGATGTTGTCAAGAAGGCTTTTTGACAGTCTTTTAACTATCAAAAAATCTTGTTGACATTCCATAAGCTGTTGAAATTGTTGTTGTCGGTCCATAAGTTGTCGAAAAGCGTTGTTGACGGTCTATAAATTGTCAAAAAGTCTTGTTGACAGTCCAAAAGTTGTCAAAAAGCCTTGTTAACAAACCAAAAGCCGTAAAAAAATATTGTTGTAGTTTGTTGACATTATAAAAAAATCAATATTGGATATATATGGTTTGGTTCATACTTTTGCTTGTCTGTTTGCTACTTTTTCCTTGTTGATTCAATATATGATAGTTTATTGACTGCCAACAAGCATTTTTGAGTGTTTGTTGACGGTAAAAAAAAATAAAATTCATATTCTCCAATTGCTCTCACGCTATGGACAATGGTATGATTTAGGCATAAAAAAACACTACACCGATAATGGTCCATTTTTTGCTGCCAATAAACTACTCTTTATTGCCAACAAATTATTCAATTCAGTTAACAATTTCATATGTAACAGGAAATTATCATCATCGGTGAAATGAATCTAAGGGAAACCATTTTTGTTTTCTATGCTACTCTAACTTCGACAAGTTGTGACACAATTTTAGTAATGATATGAAGTATGCATATACAAGTGGTTAGGGAAAATAAGCTACATTGGGAGTTTACATGACAATTCAATGTGTATGCCTTGTTGCCAGCATTTAGACTATCAAAAAGCCTTGATGAAAGCCCATAAGGTACGAGGACTATATTGTCACCGAAAGCCAGGTCACCCTTTGTAGAATATAGTGTATATTTAATATTACCATAACTCATAGACATACAATCAGTATATAGATCAGCCCAATATCACATGTCAATGCAAGTTGGGCTCACTAAACCCTATAATAGAGAGGAATTACTCACATGTACCTCAGAACAATAAAACATACTTTATTAATGATCGAAGGGGGAGATCGTCGTCCGACCTCTAGAGAAAAGAAGATACAAAAATTTCGAAAAACCGTGGAAAAATATCTAACCTAATGGCTGAAGAGCCTTATTTATAGGGCTTAGAAGGAGCCAAAAACCCTAAATCTCCCTCGATCTTATTTCTATTAAGATAAGATTGAATATACTTGATCTAATCTTTTATTAAGATAAGATCGAATCTACTTGATCTTCTCTTATATTAAGATAAGATCGAACTAAAAAGCTAAAATTGCATAGAAAATGAGCTAGCATGTCAGCCCAATAAAATAAGAAGTCGAAGTGAGTAGATCGAGCAAAGAAAATAGCCTAGCATGTCTACTTGATCTTATCTTGTGTTTAGGGGATATGAGTGAAAACACTCCACCTCAAAAAATATGCTAATACCATTAGCCATAAGCTTACCAAGGTGTTCTCAATCTCCATTACGTATCGAGTTTCTCGGTTGATTGTCTTTATGTAAGCCGGTATTCTTCACTCTTACATAAAACAAATTACATTTCTTCATTTCAAAACTTTTGTACTTTGTAAGACTTCCTTCCTTCATTTCTTCTTTTTCAACTAGATTCAAGTGGTGCACAATTGTATTTCTTGATTTGTCCTTTATTCTTTTTTATTTTATGCACTTACACCACAAGGATCTTTATACAGTGATGTTCTTTACTACACATTGCCCTGTAATTGAGTCTTGATTTCTTCCTCCGATGCATTATGTTACCTCCTAATTCCGAGATTGGTCAAATGAGACTAAACATGGCTAGATATATTTTGTGGAGCGAAAAAAAAGGTTAAAGAAACCTTTCTTTTTGATAGAGTATCAATCGTAAGTTCTAGATATTCAAAGCATATAGAACACTCATAAAGATAATACACAAATATGTGTGCAAAAGGCTGAAGAAACCTCACAAAGGCAATATCATGAAACAAACTCGCTTGTCATTAATTTGAAAACTCAATGGCATAAATAAGGTTGAAGAAGGAGATCTCAAGCATCTTCGACCGGCATAAGAATCGAAAAAAAGAGAAATCTTATTTTAGGAAAATAATATAGCACAAAAATAGAATATACATGCATGTTGACAAAATAGGAGCGATATTAGACTAAGTCGAGTAGAGAGGTCAAACGACCTACCTACCCTACGTCGGCCGACCTGCCACAAACAAAGAGGAGAGAATCTAGAAAAACAAAAGCGTGTATGCTGAAGAGTTTTGAAAGGGGGAAGAAATTTTCAAATACAGCAATTGAATTTTGAAAAAAGGGAAGATTTTAAAAACGTTTGAAAACCATTTTATTTATCACCCCATGTCTAGACGTTTCTCTACATCTTTGAAATGCTCAACAATTCGTTCAATGGTGGATAACTCTGGGATTTCTTTGTTGGGTGTTGCTCTTGTTTAACGAATATTTTTGCAACGTTCTCTTTTGTGAGGATAAACTTCTCAGGCATCTTCTCAATGGGTTCTAAAGGAGGATTTTGTATGTTGACCGTGTTGCTATACTTAAATTTGGGTGATGCCTCCATCTAGGATTGTAAGTATTGGAGTAAAGGTCAAATTGTTGGCGCAAATTGTGACTTGAATCCTTATAGTAGTCTCTCATGAAAAGTATATCATTTCCAGATTGCCCTTAGTGGGGTATTCCAGTCAAGATGAAGCAAAGTTAGGTATCATGGTCATCCCGACCATAGAGTTGACAACGGCAACTATCTTCTGTGCCCGTACTAGATTTGGTAGAGGCGATAGTTTTGATGACCTTAGTAGAAGCATCCTTGGGATCTGAGAACTTGTTGGCGTGGTCACTTAGTCGGTCAACAGAATCCCAGGCTTCGTCAATAGGTATCTCCATAAGTCGTGAACTAGTACAATTGCGATCATAAACCTGGTCGGATGGTCACACCTTGGTAAAAAAGATTGAACAAGGATGACTTTAGATTGCCCGTGAGTTGGACATTGAGAAATCATGTCCTTGAATCTCTCCCAAGCTTCATAAATAGTTTCACCCGCAAACATCTTGAAAGTAATGATCTTTGTGTGCAACTCATTAATCTTGCGTGATGGAAAAATTTATTAATGAAATATTCGTGCAATTGATCCCAAGTTGTGACGGAATTGGGAGAGAGGGATCGGTTCTAATCAACGACTTTTCCAAAAAGGGAGAATTTAAAAGTTGTGATCCTTATAGTTTCAGGTGGGACAATGTGGACCTTGATGGTGCTAACAAAGTTCGATAATACTTCTACGTGTCTCACAAGGTCATTTGGGCCAGTCCAAAATAGGTACGAGAGGTAAGCAAGTTGATTAACCCGATTTTTTAATTCAAAGTTCAAGACATCAATTTCTGGAGCAACAACTGCGCTGACATGTTGATGTGGGTGGGAAGAATGTATGTACCCAGAGTAGTAGGTGTGTTTCTTTCTATGGCACGTCTCGCCATTTCACATTCAACATGTGATGCATCAACATCGTCCGCTTCCCGTTGGGCAATCCTTGCTTTATCATGGGAGTCATCAGCCAATTGGCCTTATACTTTTGGAGCGTAAAATTCTTTGAGGTTTGGGTTTGTTGGGGTAAGGGGCTTTTCTGACACTTCTTCCTCTTCACATTTAAAAGAAAAAGACTAAATACTAAAGGTTTCGGAATTAATAAGTCAAAGTAATTCAAATCCTTCCCCGGCAACAACGTCAATTTGATGAAGTTGGAGTGTTAAAATCAAGTCTCGTAAATATTTACAAGACATGTTGTAGTATGGAGAGTTAGGATCGAACACAAGGAAGACGATGTTTCACTTTCATAAATTAATTAAGAAACCAATAAGATAGAAATAATTAAACTAAATATGCACAAATAATAAGAATCACGAAGGAAACCAAAGACATAAGAAAGTAAGCCTAGGTCATCCGACTTAGTTTAGGTTGACCGAGAGAAAACGTAGTTTCGAGCCCAAAGGACTATGCATAGATCACCAGAAGTGAAATCGGAGAAATGCCGCAAAAGTTATTGGGACAGGTCGTCCTACATCCTTCAGGGAAATCTCCCGATTGCCTCATAAAGCCGTTTAGAAGTCATAATAGAAAGAAGGTAAAAAGTTTGGGTCTTTGGAACGTTCAAAAACATGTTGGAAGAGAGAATAGTCAAGCAACAAATATTGATAGGATAAAGCATTCTATAATCCTGATCACCACAACATGCATATAATGGATCATAAAAGGCAATTCCACAATATTGAACATAAGCTAAAGTTATGTAAAAGACAACTTCGTTGATTGTCACAAGTGGTCAGAATCTATTTCAAGGTCTGGTGAGCCCGACTTGCATTGATCTATGATATCGGATTGATTTTATGTATTGATTATTGTATGTCTATGAGTTACGACAGTGTTAGTTAATATGTTCCGCAAAGGGTGATCATGACTTTAAATGACAATATAGTCCTCAAACCTCAATGCTTTGCTTGATGTGATGAATCGGCAACCGTCTTGAGTACATGACAATCGGAAACCGTTTTGGTATGTGACAATGATGGTGACATCATCGATGTGCCACAAGCAATGAGCTAACCACAAGTGACAACCAAAGAAGTTGTCTTTACATATTCTAGCTTATTCTAGCTTATATTAGATAATGTGGAATTGTTTTTGAAATCAATTATATGCATGTTGTGGTGATGTGGATTTTGGGATGCTTTAGATCTATTGATATTTGTTACTTGACCATTATCCCCTTCAATTCTAATTTTGGACATTTTGTAGATCTAAACTTTCTTCTACATTTATGTTCTTATTTATGAACTGTTTTACGAAGCAATCGGGAGATTTCCATGAGGTAGATCGGACGATCTACCCTACCTAAGTCTAGGGTTTTGCTCCGATTTTGTCTTTGGTTATTTTCTTACCGTTCTTTGGTGTTTTGATTGAGTTTTGTTCCGGTCAACTTATCCCTGTCGGACGAGCTACCTTTAACGCCTTTCTTTTTGGTTTCTTTTTGTGATCCCTTATACATGTACAAATATAGTTTACTTTATTTTCTTGGTTTTGGTATCTTATTTAATTCGTCAAAGCGAGACATCGTCTTCCCAATGTTCGATCCTGACTCCATGTACTACAATGAGTCTTGTAAGTATTTGCGAGACATGAGGTTAACACTTCATCCTCATCTAGTCCTGATAGCAAAAGAGAACAAAACAAGGTCGAAAGACTAAGAACATTATTTGGAACAAACCAAGCCCAAATTTTGTGGATCCGAACATGGCAGCAATGAATGTGTGTATGACTACGTTGTTCATGGTCACAATGCTACCTAATTGTGTTCGATCATGAAAAGTATGGATTCACTTCCATCTTGAACGGTGGAGATCGAGGGTGACAACCTCATCATATCAATTCCGTTAATACCAAATTTTCCATACATGTCTTCAGGATGATTCATTAAGGAGTCTAACACCACAACCACTAGACCAACCGAATATTGGTTTTTATCTCTATGTTTGAACATGTACGTACACACCATATCTTTAGAGAATCATTAGTGTGGCGATTAAACTCATAACTATAGGTCAGGATTCTCCCCAAGCGGTGTATCACCTTTACCGTTACATTGAAACTTTCGATCGAAAGATATTTTAGGATGATCGAACTCTAAATTGTTATTGATCCTTTACCCTTACAGGCTTACATGGTTAAAAAAAAAACAATGTACATAATATTTTAGTATATTTTTTTCCTTCTGTACGTGCAGAAGAAAATGTAAGTTTTAAATACTCTTTTTTGGAAAACGTTCTGATTTCCTCGTGGCTCGTTCTCTTCTTCTCCCTCTGGTGCATTTTAGTGTGGTTATGGAAGGCATTGGAGCTGCTCCCACCTCTCGAACTCTTCTAACCAGCAAAAAGCACTACGCCTTCAACCTCTATACTCTGAAGTGTCCTAATTCTTTTTCAATTACTCAGAACAAGAAATCCCTAATTTGTTCCGCTGCCTCCGGCACCAGGACAGGAAACAACTCCTCTTCTCAAAGACAAGACAAAGAGGTGGATAATAAGATGAAGGAGACGAAGCTTTGGGGAGGTAGATTCGAGGAAAGTGTGACCGATTCCGTCGAGAGGTTTACTGAATCAATCTCCTATGATAAGGCTCTCTATAAGCATGATATCATGGGTAGCCGCGCCCATGCCACGATGCTCGCTCACCAGGTTCTTCAATTTCTTTTCTCTTTCTGTCTGATTTTGATAGCGAGCAATCTATTGATAAATGGGGTATTACGGCTAGATTGATACTTCATATCAGTTGCATGTGTTGCAGACAGTTACTCTGTTGATATATTTGCAGAAGTAGGCTTAAGTAAAGTTGACAAGCATTTGTAAAGATTTACAAATGTGTAAAAATGAAATATTATTTGAGGTTTTACCTGCATTTGGTAATGTAAAAAAATGTCATTTGTATTGTTTTGATATGCCAATTGTTAAGGTTGACATGGTTAGCTTGACTGTTCTTGTAAATGATCTGTTGGCCAGAATCAAATGAAGTTTGATTGTTGAAATTTTCTTTATTTACGATAGGAAAGTAGTAATTTATGTGGTATTATTGTTTTTGGTTTCTTACTTTCTTAGGGGCTGATGAGTGAAGGTGAGAGGGACAGCATATTAAAAGGCCTGAGTGACATAGAGAAAATGATAGAAGCTGGGGAGTTTGTATGGAGGGCTGATCGAGAAGATGTTCACATGAACATTGAAGCCGCCCTGACCGAGTTGGTTGGCGATCCTGCAAAGAAGCTTCACACTGCTCGAAGCCGAAACGATCAAGTTTGCACAGATGTTCGCCTCTGGTGTCGCGACGCCATTGATACCATCGTCTTTAGGATTAAGCAGCTTCAGGTTTGATTCTCTGCCTTCATCTGTGAACTTCACAACTTCTTTGATGACTTCTGTGCAAGACAGTGTTCATTAAATTTTATGTCAAATTCAAATGACATTTTTCTGTTTATTTGATTACAGTTTCTGGATGAAATGAAATATAAGGATTCAATATATGATGGAATCAGTTGTTAGCCATTATTTCATTATGATTTTGCTATTAGTTGATACCATTTTCAGTTTTCACTAGTACCAAGCAACTTCAGGTTTGATTCTTTTCTGTGCTTTCATCTAATAAACTTCAGCTTCTTCCATGGCTTCTGTGCAGGCAGTTTCCTTATTGTAGTTTGTCTCCTGATTCAGGATATTGATGGAAGTTTATTCCAAATGTGACATTTTTTTTATTTATTTTAAAATTTTAAGATCTACATTGTATAGATGAAATCAAGATGTTAAGGATCTAATGTATGAATGGATTCAGTTTCTTACAGCCATTTTTTTCATTATGATCCTGATATTCATTTAAGGGGATAGTGTCAATAAATTATCCATAATAAGAGTTATATGGCATTGTTTGTTATAATTTGCAGGTTGCACTTGTTACCTTGGCTTTGAAAAATGAAGGACTTATTGTTCCCGGATATACACATTTGCAAAGGGCACAGCCAGTGTTGTTGCAACATCTTCTTTTGGCATATGTTGAGCAGGTTTCCCCCTTTATCTTCATTCTTCAAATGCTTTGCTGATTTTACCCTTCTTTCCCGAACAAAGTGGGTGTTAGTTGTGATTGGTTGTGGAAGTTCACTTAGCTAGTTGGTGTTTTTAGCTTTTGTCTCGACTCTTTGTAGCTGGAACGTGATGCTGGCCGCTTGGTAGATTGCAAAGCTAGGTTGAACTTCAGTCCCTTGGGTGCCTGTGCGTTAGCTGGTACTGGTCTTAACATTGATAGGTTCAAGACTTCTGAACTTCTTGGATTTGATGGACCATTAAGGAACAGGTATTATTCTTTGATGTTTCATTTACATTGCAAAATGAAGGCGTTGATACTTTCTTACAAGTTAACCTCCTTCTGTATTTCAATGCTTTACCAAAAACTAAAATAAATGAATTTCATGCTAAAAATTGAGTTTTCTTTTCTTGTGTTATTGCCTCCTGACCCGTCTATATTACCATAACTTCAATCACCTTTTATGGTTCTAGTTTTTTTTATGGATAAATTATATTCCTATGCGGAGTAAGAAAAACCTTATTCGAAGCCTTGCACTTTATGCCCTATGTTTAGCTGCAACTATATGCGACTCCTATATCCTTTATTTTTTGTATGACTATTGCTGAAGGCTCATAGTTTACTTCACTAATCCATTCATTATTTATATCGAATACAGCATTGATGCAGTATCAGATAGAGACTTTCTTATAGAGTTCCTAGCTGCAAATTCAATCACAGCCATTCATCTGTCTAGGCTCGGTGAAGAGTGGGTATTATGGGCTTCGGAAGAGTTTGGATTTTTAACCCCCAGTGACTCTGTTTCTACCGGAAGCAGCATAATGCCTCAGAAGAAGAATCCTGACCCCATGGAACTCGTGCGTGGGAAATCGGCTAGAGTTGTGGGAGACATGACTACACTTCTTGTATTATGTAAAGGACTTCCCCAGGCTTATAACCGTGATTTGCAGGTATAGAGATCTTTCAATGTACATACACTTTCATAAGCATATGTCACCTTGGTTAACTGTTTTACCCCTACTATCCACAACACAGGAAGACAAGGAGCCCCTATTTGACAGCGTAAAGACTATAATTGGAATGCTTGAAGTGAGTGCCGAATTTGCCCAGAATGTAACTTTCAATAAAGAGAGAATCGAGAAAGCTTTGCCTGCTGGCCATCTCGATGCAACAACACTGGCAGACTATCTTGTCAAAAAGGCTAGTACTCCAATCTGCCTAAAAATCTAGAGATTCTAACTTTTCCAGTATGAATTTGTGCCGTATCCTTGTAGTTCGACTTAATCAAGCTTTCTTAATATTGTCTTTCCACAGGGAATGCCTTTTAGAACTTCCCATGATGTAGTTGGAAGGTTAGTTGCTGTTTGTGTGTCAAAGGGCTGTGCTCTTGAGAACCTTACTCTCGACGAGCTTAGAAGGATCGACCCCATATTTTCCAAAGACGTCTATGATTATCTTGGTGTAACAAACTCCATCAAGAAGTTCAGTTCTTATGGATCAACGGGTTCAAAATGCGTCTCGGAGCAACTTAATTTCTGGGTTGCACAACTCAAAATCGAGGAAAGTGCAAACCGGTAAGTGCACATTCTGAAGGGCTTGCAACATCTACAAGACAGATGAGTTCAGATGGAAGCTAGCAATTTCTTACTTGTTACTTACAATTTCACCGTTTTGTCTGTGTTAAATTGAATCCTTCTGGTTTTCAATAGTCTTAACTCTTCTGCAAGCTTTTCAGTAGCTGAAAACCAACTCACAAAATTTCGTTGAGTTCTATGACGTTATGATAGATAAATTATAAAATGGATAAATTTCACCTAGGGCACCGATGTTTGAAGAAATTTCATGGTGCCATTGTTTGATATAAGAAGGGTAATTGAAATGTTGATGTACGTAAAAGTACTAGGTGCGAATACATTTTTAATGATGATAAGAAGTTAGTTTTGTGAAAATATTTTGCAAAATCTCCATAACCACCTTAAGCTCGAGATGGCTAGATATATGCAAGAGTATGATGACATATAGCCATATAGGGCTCATTTGGTTCCAGCTCCAGAAACGGAATGGAAACGAGCCCATATGTATATCCTTATTCATAAAATTTTGTGGAATCATTCCTTGTGAATTAATGCAAAGTGCACTTTCTTCCACACATTTTGTTACCCTATAGTTTTGGGAAAATAATTTTTGTAAAAAAAGTCAAAATCTATCTACAAAAATCAAATGAAATAATAATAAATAAAAAGTTTCATAAAATTTACAAGGTAATATATGATCCGAGCTTGTATTTTTTTTTTATAAATTTTAAAAAAAAATATTTTCTTTGATTTTTTAAGCAAAAACTATAATTGGTGTAAACAAAACTCTGGAAAATACACTTAGAATGTGTTTAGTGAAATTAGATTTTTGTAATTGTCATCGTTGTTTATAATTATTGTTTTAAATTATTTTTTAAAAAAAGGATTCTATAAAATAACATTGAATACAATTTGATAAAAGTATATTTATATAGGTTTCGGATATGACAAAAGACAAAAATACCTTAACTGGTTGTTTCTCACGTAATGTACCGGTTTTTCTTTCTGATCATTTCGATTAAATGGGATCGAACCCATGGTTCCTTCGAGTGGTAGTCACCCGAATGCAATCCCACATTTGCTTTCGCATGTGAAGGAGTAGAGGAAAGATACGGTGACAGAAAAGGGGAGATTGACGAGAGAAAATGATGTGATGTTTCAAATCTAAAACCAAATTATCTAAATTATCTAAAATCTATTTCTATAACTAAAAATCCCTAAAGTTTTAAATTTAACTTTCAATCGCGTCTTGAAAAAATTATACATTGGGACTGTTTGGTTGGTAAGAAATTAGTTGAAGTTGAAGTTAGGAAAAAACTAAAAAATGAGTTTGAAGTTGAAAGGGATGAAATCAATTATTTAATTTTAGTGTTCATTGTGACAAAAATTATTAAGTGTACGAAAATAATATTTATGAGTCAAATTACGAAATAGTTTTGATATGATTTCATATTATTTTCATTATTAGCATGCATAATATCAAACAAATAACTAAAAAGTACCAAACAAAATTAATAACTATGTTGATAGGTATAGTTTTTTGTAGTTATATTTAAATTTAGGGTTACTTATATAATTAGCATATTTAATCACTCCTTGAGCTTCAACTGGCCGCATATTGTTTTCAATAACACAAACAATGAAATCTTTCAGCCTTCTTCATTGTTCCTCGGTTTTTGGTAGAAGATGTCTCCAGATTTTGAAAAGCTTCCGACGATGATGATTCGAAACGGATCTGGTGATTATTTAGACTACCTTGATCTTTCGTCTCCCTTTTTGTAAAGTGATGCACCCTTGGCATTCACTCATCCTGACACTTTCCGGCACTATGTATTACCGACAGATGATTGAGCCTACCGACGGAAGACATGTCCCGCTTATTTATTTCTCTCATCTTTTATCTATTTTATATTTTAGATATTTAAATAATTAATATGATATTTTTGTGTGGATATTTCCCTTTAAGAAGAAGATTTGGCTTTGAATAATTCATTGAATATTTAAATCAGATCTCTTCATTTATGGCTAACATATTCTCAATTGTATTTTAAGGATTTTCCTTTTTGCCACCATCCTCCACTATATTGAGGATGATTGATCTCATTGTAAAACCATGTTCATTATTAATCAAGTAAATTTGAAAAGCATTTCCTCATCCTTGATTATTGAGCATCACCTCTTCCTCTCTTACAAAGTTCTTCTTTTGGATCTTTGATCAAAGTCTTCAATTCGAGGATTCTTCAAGAATCACTAGTTCACTCCACTTCACGGATTGTTCGATCTTTCTGGATCGAATCAACCATACGCTTCTGCAACATAATCCCTCAAGCTTCCGCAACTCATTTTTAACATCGAATCCATCCACACATAACAAAACGGAGTAGTTGAAGCTCAAACTCGATCTAGATCCGGAGTTTGTCCTTGAACGCATCCAAGGACGCATCACCTTCATTCTCCGTTCATCCCAAAACCCTAAGGGCCTGTTCATTTCCCATATCCTGATATGGGATATGGTATGGATATCACATATCCGATATCCATGTTTCGTAATAGAGTATATGGATATCAAAGTGATATCCTAGATATCAATACTTTACTTTTTTATCGTTTTTGATATCTTAAAAAATTGAGAGATATCACATTCATTTTCTCTCACGTTTCCCTCAAACCTCCCCCTCCCCGATCTTCCTCTTTTGACATACCTCACCATCTTGCCAAACACAAGTATCAGATATGAGATATCAATCTCATATCCATATCTATGATATCTATACCAATCCCGATATCTAATATACTCATATCCGATATGGGAAATGAACAAGCCCTAAATTTCTATAGCTTTTGTTTCAAAAGCATGATAAGGTCAAATTAATTTACAAGGTTATCATAGTTTCTTCTATTGACCATCAATTCATTCCCTAAATGTGAGAATGGATAGGTTGACAGTCATATGAGTTGATAGAAGATTATAGTTTTCTAATAGATCAATTTGAGTAAGAATCAAATGGGAGAAGCAACAAGATTTTGAGTCATATGGAATCAAATACAAAGAAATACTAAAGGGGTAAGTTGAGAATCAAATGATAGAAATTAGAAAAGAAAGAAGCGAAGAGAAGATTGAAGAGAAGGATCACAAAATAGAGGGGGATAATTAGAGGCTCTTGAGATCCAAAAGGGTAAAAATGTTAAACCACCAAGTTCCAACATCTTAAATTCCTTAAGCTTGGACCATCGGTTGATAACTTTGTCAATCTTCAACATCTTCGACCATTTTTTCATCCCAAAAAAAAATCGTCACTGAACTGAAGAAAAGATTGTAGGATGAAAAAAGACATAATCTTCATCTTCATACCAAGTAAATCAGTCACCGAACGCATCCAAAAGCTCACCAACGACTAGATTTGGGCAAACTCAGACCCACGCCAAACTTGAGTCAGATTTTTGAATTAAACTTACCCGTTTTTTTCTGGCCGGACTTGGGATGAATCCAGAATTCGGCCCGAGACAACTTCGGGCCGGCCAAATACTTTTTTTTTTGGAAAAATAAAATGTACATATTAAATATAAGATAAATAAAAATTATGCTACATAAATCAAATAACTCAATGAACATAAACATTTTAACTTTACGTTGACCGTCCATTTTTAGCGTGACATATATTTTACATATATTTTACATATCTAAATTTAAAATAGACATTTGTAAACAAAATTTAACATCATAAGTGAGTTAACCTGTAAGGATAATTTTTTTTAAGAGTAGAACAAGCACTACATCAGATTAGAAATTAGGGTTAGTACCTCCAGTTTTCACTAATCGAATTTGCCCAAAATAGAGATATATATGTCTTTCATATTTTACGTTTGCCAACAAGGATGGTGAGAAGAGACAAGAAGTCTAGCCATCGGCCACCGGAGACCGCTTCCCAGCCCAGCTCTCAGCTCTAGCTCTCTCCACCTCTCCAATTTATTCGCCACGTGTCGTATCTATTTGTCCCAAATTCTATATCCTCAAAGCCATGCAAGCCATGAAACTACCAATACTATAATCTTTCCATTTCCTATTTTCCTTTGTGAAATCCTGATCCTGGGGTGTGTGTACAGGGGCCATCAGCCATGCCACATTAGGAGGACGAAGAAAGAAAGAAACAAAGAAGAAACAAATAAGGAAAGAAAGAAACCCCCCTTTGCGGTTCACGTTCATCAGGTAAACCTGTTTATTGTACGCAGAAAATATGAGATTTGATGAATCTAGGGATTTCTTTGATTACCCATAAAAATCCATGGAATGTGGGTTGCTAGTTTTATTGTTTTGGGTGGGAAACATGGTATTGGATTGGGTATTTTGACCTAATTGCTCTTTGTGTTCTGACCATTCTTCCTTGATTTAGGGTTATTGTTATCTGAGGTTAGTGGTTATGAAGCATAATCTCCAATTCCCCAGTTTGTTAAGTTTTATAAGTGGCCCAGTGGGTTATTCAATAATCATACAACTTTACCAACAGAAATTGGATTGAGAATCCTGATGGGACTTTCTTAAATTTTCAACCTACATGTTACGGTGCTGTTGTTTTTCAAGGACTATTCTATTTTTGGAAATATAGCTCAATCTCTATGAAGAGTTTCATGACAATTTTAGAGAAGTGTGGGTGATATTCTTTCATAAATCATCTTCTGAGATGGTAACCTTCCATTTTATATGATGATTCGTGAATGGATTTTGGCCTATGAAATGAATGAATAAGATGGGTACAGTAGATGCTAACGCTATGTGGGCATTTTCATGAAGGGTGTAGCTAATGGATAATACTGACACTGCCAGACTGGATTACTGGTTGAATTGGAGGGTCTTAGTATGTGCAATATGGGTCTTGGGTTCAATGGCGTCAGCGTCATATATGATATGGAAAAATGAAGGTACAAACCGTCCGACACATGATAGGAAAATTGAAGGTCCATGCCGTCCAGAACATGATAGGAAAGAAACGCCGCAACTATTGCCGAATTTGTTTCATGATCATGTTGCTTGGAGAACATGCCTAAGAGAAATCCACCCCTTGTGGTTGTTGGCTTACCGGCTTGTTTCATTCTTTCTACTTTCAGCAATACTTGCCATTGACATCATGATTCATGGAGCTAAGATACTTTCCTACTACACTCAGTAAGCACTTTTTTCTTGCCGTGTCATTGCATCATACTATGATAATAGGAGCTAAAGGATTGGTAAAGTGATAAAGAAACATTGAGCTTCAGTTTCGTGAAGAATGCATTGTTTACTTTAGGGTGTTTGATAAGATGTGCTTATTATGTAGACTGTTCTGATAACGAGACTTATAATGTAAACTACACAATGCAACCACACCCTACATTGGATCTTGTAGTCTATGCCTTCACTGCGTAGTATATTGGGTCTGCATAAAATGTGTTTCAGGGGCTTTCTTGATTAAACTTAAGATCAGTTGTATGATCATTATGTTGGGTTAAAACTACATTCTTATTTCGATCTATTTTAGCATTATTCATGATTGTGGGGGCATGTCTTGAATTTTAAGAGTAACTCATGGTTTACTAAGATAATCTAATTTTAAGGCAGATGCGAAATCACTGACGTTGGATATAATGATATTTTGGTTTGTTGTACAGGTGGACATTTGCGTTGATCACGATTTATTTTGGGGTATGTGTTTATTCACCTTCCAAGTAATGCCCCCACCCCCCCTTCCCCCCGATGGAATCAGAATCTATTTTCATCCTCTCATGTATGTATGTATCTTTTCTTGTAGCTTGCATCTGTCCTTTCCCTGTATGGATGCTGCCAGCGCAGCAAAATTGGTCAAGATTTCGTTTCCCAATTGGGAACAGAGTCCCCACATGGATCTTATTTCCCACTATCATATGGGGAGGCAATAAGTGCCGACTTGCTAGAAAACAACTCAAGTGTTCATGAATATGTTCTTGAAGCAGGAATCTGGGGCAATGTTTTACAAGTCTTGTTCCAGGTGAGTTGGGTCCAGGAATATAGAAGTATAATGACTTTCATGAATTCAATCAAGTCTTAACACGCTGTTCCGCATCCTTTCAAACAGGGTAGATTTTTAAAATCACCTTAACACGATTTTTTTTTTACATAAAACCATTTGTTATAAACAAATTTGCATTTTCCCATCATTAGTCTTACTTTCTTGTCAATGTAAGTCTCAAACCTAGTTTAGCCTTATGAAAGCATCAAAATGTATGAAATATATAAAACATCTTTTTTATGCATTTTCTGTATGTTTTACTATTGATGAAATAGTAGCGATTAATGAAATATGAGCAATGAGGTGGTTAAATACAATTTCATTTGTAGGGGTGATTTGCATAGTTCTTCCTTGTCCATATATGGCTCATTAGTTTTTAAAGAACTGTCATTTTTGTAGACACAGGCTAAGCAATGCTAATAATGAGAAGTAATGACCCCGCTTTTGGAGTATTCGTGACTAGCCTAGCTAAGGTGGATTAGTCTTTATGTTAATTAAACCATAATTAGTCAGAATATACTAGTACTTCCTTCTTCTTTTTTTTAGGTTAATTAGTACTTCCTTCTTTTGTTAGTTGTTTGACCATGGAAACTAGAAAGGAGTGCCAACTTTGACAGGGAAAATAACTAATAAGTACTAGGGTGAATTAATCTCTTCCCTCCCATATGCAGCCTTTTTCTTGTTGGTTTATAAGTCCAATTGTTCAATCTCACCACACCGATCACATACAATAGACATTAAACGTGTGCCCGGTAACATGCTTATATGATGTAACTGGTGTTAATGAGTTAGGCTGTAAGGCATAATTACTGATAAATTGCAGGTCCAGAAGCTGTATACTGTAAATTATATGCAATACTATCTGTCATGTACCAGACATGCTTATATTGCATTGTCCGCTTCTCACTTCTATTGTTTTACCAAACTCCTAAGTGTTTATTGTTGCACTTCAACTCATACCAACCCTTGCATTCAAAATTACAGTACTAAGGTATACTCCACATTAGAATTAGGTTCTTCTCCTCGAGCAAAAGGATACTAAGATTTGTCCTTCCACATGTATTTGTTTCAAAAACAGTTGACAGCAGGAGCGGTGGTGCTTACAGACTCTGTTTACTGGACGATAATTTACCCCTTTCTCACTATCTATGATTATGATCTACATATGGTAAGCCCTAGATTCTTCACTCAGATTCCTAATCACCATTGATATTGCAATTATGTTTCTAAAACTTACATTTATGTCGCTTGAACATAATGTAATAATTGCCAGTTGCTTGTCATATTATAACTTTTCCAGGTCTATCGGATTTGCTTATTTTAAATTGCTTATAAGATCACTCTTTCCCCAAAGTTTAAAGTTTATTTGGCAAAATTTGCTTCAACTTGTTAGAACACCAAAAAGAAATAAAAAAAAGTAACAGCTCTCGTGTCTTATAGAATGGCCACCTAACAAAGTGATGTAGACTGCTCTATGTATATGGATTTCAATATTAGAACTTTTCATTTTCTTACGACTTACGAAGCTAAATATCTAGAGAATTCATCTCAAAAGCTATAATTCTGTGATCATTGCCATTGCTTGTTCCCCATTTTGTACTCATCTTCTCTTGATTCTCTGTTTTTTTGGTGTCCTATAGTTTCTTTTTTGTGTTCTTTCACAATCATTTACCTTTTATTCACCCATTCCCCCTCCCTTTTTTTTATTATATGAAGATGGCCTTATTTGATTCTGACTACTAGTTTTACTGGTTGATTTCAGATGACTTATATAATGCATTCTGTCAACTTCGTATTCATCATTGGTGATACCGCCCTCAATAGTTTGGTAAGACCCTAGTCCCAAGTGAACTACTCATGTGCTCAAAAAGCTACTTTACTGCTCTTGCTCTTCATCTAAACTTATTTTCTTCCATTACAGCCATTTCCCTGGTTTCGTATCTCATACTTTGTGCTATGGACGGGTATCTTTGTGGTTTTCCAATGGATAATTCATGCCTGCATCTCAATTCGGTAACAATTCTTTGTTCACTTCTCTTCCAACATATTTGATGTATTTTATGATTGTAGTATATAATATTCTCCTATCTGCTACAGGTGGCCATACCCATTTCTCGACTTATCATCTTCCTTTGCCCCACTATGGTAAATTCTCGAGTATCTTGTTACAATGTGTTAATAAGTGAATTCAATATAGTGACATTGTCAAATACATGATCGGAAACTTCTAAACTAAAATTGTTTGTTCAATTTAAGTTAGATTCTGATGTCTCATGCTTTTGTATTATTCATTTTTGAAGAAATCTAGAATAGGATTATTTGCAGCTAGTGAAGAATACATAGCATAGCACTGCAAGAATGCGTTGCACTTTGAATTCCTATGCTATAACAATAGAAATGGCTTCTATGGTGCATATTCCAGTGTTCCGAGTTTAAAATACCTATTCACAAGTTTGTACACCTCAATTCCTAGGGAAACATTTAATCTTCCCGTCACTATTGTCTTCACTGACCCTTTAACGTGTGGCAAAGAGTAGATGCAATTGTGAAACCGTTAAGAAATTATGTGCATTAGCATAGTTGTGTAATTTCCTCATATTGCAAAGTCTGATGATGAATTTATGATATAGGGTTTTATAGTCATAGACCTGTATCCGGTGAAATGATTCGAATTTTGATATTTCTTAGGTACGTATTGGTGGGCTTGATGCAATTCCCATGTTACGGCATCTTTGTGATGATTGTGGAAGCGAAAGAATCCTTCTTGTTTCGACGATTTCCTCAGTCTTGTCAATGTGTTAGATGAAAAGGTTTGGACAGTAGATGTGTCTGTGATCTTAACGACAATTGGTCTTGACTCTGATTCCTTAAGGTTCATTCTTACCACCTTTTGGTTTCTATACCAAGTAGAGAACACAGCAACACCAGTCGAGTCAGCTAATAAATAGTTGTATAAAACTTGACGAGGTTTCGCAAGTTCTAATCCTTGTACCAGTTGTGCCCATCTTCTGTAACTCGGATGATGACGAACCTTAAAAGAAATACAACACATTAGGCATCATTTTGTGACCCATTTCTATTTTGAAGATGAATTACTTGTGGTCCTTTACATATCCAATATACACTAAAAGTTTCTCAAAAACAAAACATAATGAACACTGATTTGATTGCAATTCACATTATAACCCTATCCTTTTTATTTGATTCTCTCAATCTTGTGTCTCCAACCTCGACGCTCTTCACAAATCTTTTCGTCACAAATCTTTTCAATAAACTGCCCAAACAATTCACAAATCTTTTTAATAATCGACTCAAACAACTATCTAAAACTTGAACTATTCAAACACTCGAACAGCTTCAACTAAAGAAAAAAAATCTTGTCTTATCAAATCTTTGAAAAAACATTGAAGGTAGCCTTTTTATTTTAATCTTTTGATCTTTGTAAACGGTTGATTAATAACAAGTGAAAAAAAATATGTCATTGAGCATTTTGAATGACAAACGTATATTAATGGAGTTTGTGGTAAACAAAACTTTTCTTAACCTATATTATTTTCACCTTCCTTAATAAACTAATAATTGGACATGAGAAGTGAGTAAAGAAATATGCCATCGATCACATTCCTTAATGCATAATCTTATATAAGGTTAAAACAAAGCTGATAAACTACAGCAAGATTGTTGATTTTGGTAGGAAGGACTGGCTCCAGCAACAGCCTGTGCAATGGCTCTAATTGCTCCGTGCAGAGTTCATTTGCCGAAGTCCCAGATGACGCCTCCGTCCTCTACAACAATAACATCACCAGTCAATCAACAACAAAAAAAGAAAATTTATCAATACAAATTAACTTAAAACACGTTATCTGCACTGCACAGTCCCTATGTTGATTTCAATGATACTAATCAGCCATAGATGATAGTGAAGTTTTCCCTTCTAGCTATGAAAACAATTTAACTTAAAACACATTATCTGCACTGCAGTCCCTGTGTGTTAATTCCATTGATACTAATCAGCCATAGATGATAGTGAAGTTTTCCCTTCTAGCTATAAAAACAATTCAACTTAAAACACATTATCTTCACTGCAGTCCCTGTGTTTATTTCAGTGATACTAATCAGCCATAGATGATAGTTAATTATCAGGCACTTGACACTTCCCTATGGGTTCAAACACAATCAAAAATGCCTTGTTTTTCGTAGGTGAAAGTATATACTACCTTTGACTTTCTTGTCTATCCACACTTCCAAGAGCATCCCAGCACCAACACCGGCTACTATAAACGAGCCGTAAAAGGCAATGGCAGAGGGCAATGATTTACGAGGAAGGAAGTAGTACTCGGGAATCTGCCTCATCTTTTTCGGTAGCCTTTTCTGGGTAACTGTTCCTCCATCAGCCTTCTTTGTGGTTTCACTTCCTATGCTCTTCCAGTCAACATCTTTCAATGGGTCTTTAGCCTCTTCAGACCCCATCTGCAATATCATTCACACAACTGGATAAATATCATGTAAATTTGATTCAAAAGCTCCAAAATATACTGGGCCTGTTTCGTATCGATGTTCTGACAGATATCGGTATCGGTATCACATCTTTGATATCCCTATTTGGTAAATAGGTGTATGGGTTGAGATACCCATATCTCCATATTTCACTTTTATTTATTTATTTATTAATTATCATATCTCCCTCTACTTCTCCATTTGCATCCCCTCCTATGTTCTTCTCCGCTTTTATCCGCCTTCGCATCTATAGAATTGTGATGTATGCTTCTTTGGATTCTCAGCAGCATAAGTACATTGTGTTTTTTAGGTAATTAGTCTCTTGTAGAATCTAGAGTAACACTTGCTAAATTCTTCTTCTTTTTTTCCCCACTGTTTCATTGTCTTGCTAAATGCTTATAAAAGTATCGATTTTGATACATGGTTTACCTCATCAATCTTGTCAAACTACTTCATGATTCAATCATCTTTTGTTCAAACTACATCATAATTCTAATATGCTTAACAAATAGAAAAGACCAATTACATGATCTATTCAAATTAGTATCACCAAAAGTAAAACCTAATGTCGTCTGTGTAATCAAATTATCCGTAATAAGATAATAAAATTGAAGAGAAATAAAAAGAGGAGTAAAGTACTCCACAGCAAACGCAAACAACGAAAAGCAATCCTACCAAAAAAAACAATGAAAAGCACAAATTGACAAGATTGAAAAGAGAGAAGTGGAGAGCTCAGATCCAGAGAAATTTACCAGCAAGGCTTGCGACTTCCGGGCAGTCACGAAGAGAAGGATTCCTGACGTTATCGGTGGCGTTGCAGCGACGGCCTCAACGAGTTGACGGTGCCGGAGGTTGAAGAAGAAGACTCCAAGGCTGAATCATCTATGTTAACTAACTGGGCCTGACCTCTCCTTAATGGGCCTAATATAACCCAAAGGGCTAAAGACATAAATAGATATGGCCCATTACAGAAAGACGATAGCGGAGACCAGAGATTTGCTAAACGGAACTTGAAGTTGAAGCTGATACCTTCTTCTCCATCACGCTTAACTTGTCATCCTCCTCCTTACTTCATGCTGTACAGAGCTAATCTACCTCACCTGTTCCTCAGGTCGCCGTGGTCGCTTTTATCTTCATTTTCTGGTACGAAGTTATGTTTCGTAGTTTTTCTCCCTGTAATCAATTTAAGTTGAGTTTGGATTACATTTAGGCCTGTTTTGTAATATATGAGTGACAACGTAAAGAGGAGATAAATTAAGAATATTTTCCTCTAGAGAAAGAGTGTCGGAGGAGGAAGAGTGGAAGAGGGAGGAGTATATCAGGACATTAGATTGATAATTTGCATCTTATTTGAAGGAAGTAAGAAAAATTTGCAGTTATGGAGATACGGGTTAGGAGTACAATATGGATTGTATCTGTCTTTGGTTTTGAGCTCTTTGTCTGTATAAGTTGATTGATTAGTTTGGCCTTATAGTCTTGTACTATGAATTATGGTTTCTTTTGCATTGCTTGATCAACTTCTGTTCATTTAGCACAGTAGTATGAATCATGGTGCCTTTTGCATTGCTTGACCAGTTTCTGTTAATATTTTATGTTCTTTCTTTGAGGTTCGGATGACGGCTGTTTATGGATAATTTTCAAGCCTGTAGGTTTTTTTATTGGTGGTGTGTTGTTTGAAAAAATACTATTTTTGAAAATTTGACTTGTCTATTGTTATTGGGACTTGTAAGTTCAAGTCTTAGCATCCTTATGAGGCTTCCATATGAGATTAAATTATCAAAATTAGTACATATGAGATTAAGTTATCAAAACGACATTGATGGAGAAGGCTGAATTTTCATGTCCGACTACGAAAGGTAGAAAATTTTGGCAAAATATGTAGACTACATGTGGCGTATATAGGCGTGTTAGATACACGAAGATTAAATTCAGAAGGCCCAATAAAATTAGTAAGGCGCAGCTTGAGCGCTGCACTGGCGCCTTTTCTTTTCCCTCAATATGGGTTGGGGTCATCAGTCGACTCCAAAATTATTTATTTTTTTCTGAAAAAAAATAAAAAAAAAATAAAATTTTGGGTGCCGCTGATGGCGTCGGCGCCTACTAGGCGCTGTCGGATTCCGATTAATTGTGGCGTTAGTAAATCAAAGCCGGTGTATTTAGTTTTTTCGAACTACATTTTTAAAAGTTGAATTATGTTTATGGTCTCCATGCAACATTTGCTTCTATTTTCGCAAGGTGCGACCATAATAGTTGTACATATATGTGCTAATTGGCATGAGTTAGAGCGATGAAACTATAAGGAGTTTAGAGCCATGAAACTATAAGAGCGAAGGTTGTTATCTCTTCGAGGTGCTAATGATTTCTTACTCCATAACGTGTTTTTTATATTTTTTCTTCAAAGTAGCAAGTGTTATGTAGGTGTAAACAACGTGATATATACATTTGATAACTATATTAAGAGAGTTAAAATGGCAACGACAATCCTAAGTTGAGTTTGTTGTATTGGAGCCTTTGCCTTGGTTCCTTATCTTAGAACTAGTTTATATCACGTGTATTGCACGGGTATTTGTTAAAAAATGATTTTGATATAAACAAAAAATTACTTTACGTATATAATTGTTTCGATATAAAGAAATTAAAGATATTTAACGACCAACAAAACCATAGATTAACAACCCTTATCAAACTAGATGTATAACAAATGTTAATCCGTTATAAATAAAAATTATAGTTCAACTTAATCAAAAGGCCAAGAAATGTATGATTTGTTTAAATTTCAAAACCTCTAATTATACAAGTTCTCAAATTATCAATCATACTTGATAATCGATGTGAGATAGCAAAATCGTTCAAAATATTCAGCAACCCATCAAAAAGCAAGTTCAACAACCCATATAACGGATAATCGATGTGGGATAGCAAAATCGCTGAAAA
The DNA here is from genome assembly GCA_033239125.1 of Fagopyrum homotropicum. Lineage (NCBI taxonomy): Eukaryota > Viridiplantae > Streptophyta > Magnoliopsida > Caryophyllales > Polygonaceae > Fagopyrum > Fagopyrum homotropicum. The sequence goes on from BSWB01000004.1 coordinate 145,804,703, forward strand.
TATTTAGTGACCCACAAAATAGTAGGTCAAAGACTCATAAAACAGTAGGTCATCGACCCATATCACGGATATTAATCCGGGATGAATAAAATTATAATTCAACTTAACCAAAAAGCGAAGAAATGTATGACTTGTTTATCTTCAAACCCTCTAATCGTCAGTTTTACTTGATGATCGATCGATGTGGGATAGCAAAATCGCTGAAAATAATATTAATCCGTTATATGTTTATGGGATCGAACCATTTTTCAATATAAAAAAAATTGTGTAATATATTTTAAAAATATAGTTTATTTTTAAGATCTATTAGAATATAATTTATAGGATTAAAGTGATAATCCCTGAAATACAAATTTTAACAAAAATTGCAATGACATAAAGGGAATAATTGTACTAAAATAAAAGATTGGTTTCCATACCTTATAATATTTTATTTGTAAGTATTTTTTCTTAATCTATTTAATATTTTATGTTGTTTTAAATTCATAGGTTGATTTATGCAAGTAAAGTTTTCAATCAAATCAAGGCTAGAAGAATAGACTTTGTAATTAGTCAAGTATCGATCGAACTTCATCATCCTAATTCACCTAAAATATATATGTTAGCAATTTATAATATATGAAATATAATTTAATTTGTTTTAAATAAGATTTTTTTTATTTACAATGTAAATATGAAAATATGGAGATAAAAATAAATATTTTAAGAATTTTTTTTATTATCTGAGGTTGATTGACGCCACAAGTTAACGCAGTCACCGTAGACGACACTGATGAAGTGGCCGACACTTTTATTACAATGTATATTCACGTATTATTTGTACATGTGTAGCTTTATATTAACAATAAATTTATAGTGTTACAGTTATGCTTTTATAATTTATAAAGTAATTATTTTTTTATTATTGAAAAATTGACTTGGTGAGTTAAAAAGACCACTTTTGAAAATCCTTTATTTATTTATTTTTTGAATTTTGAATTCATAAATTAATAATGTAGACAAATTTAAACTTATAGGGCATTTAATCCATATTTCAACAAGATCGTAGCTTTAATTTTTTATATTGAATAACCATATATTTTAAAACTAAAGTTATAACATAAAATATGATCTTATCATACATAAAAACTTAATAGTAAAACTTATAATATTAAAATCTCCATTTAACGAAGATTTATAATTATTGTACACCATAAACAAAGTTGTTATATTGCAACACTTTGCGACATACTTAGCTCAACATAAAGTAAATAAATTCCACGATATTTTCATTTATTTTAATCTTCTAGATGCCTTAAATCATTCATCTAGAGCTTTAAGGTGAGATCTAGAGTCTCATCTTCAACTTGTTCCGACCCAAAAGACGACGGGCCCACGTCCACTTTTGGTCCTTGACCGGACCCTCCAACACCGCCATCGCTAAGAAGTTGTTGGACCGGACCAAAAGCATTTGGGCCATGCCAAATTGGCACAATTGAGGATTGGGCCAAAGGCCCATTTGGGCAGCCCGAGTTGCATGGTGGGCGGGGGAGGAGAAGTTGTGCCCCATGGGCCTCACGAGCTCGCGCCATCTTGCGCTCGTTTTCCAAGCGCTTGAGAGCATACCGCTCCTTGCGATGGGCGTTTTGGTGCCCGCCGAGAGCTTGCCATGATAAGAATATTCTTGGACATAGGTTGCAAGAAAAGGTTGTCGTGACATCCTTAGTCTTGTCGGACATGATTGAAGTGATGCTCGGAGATGAAAAATGTGTACTTAGGTTGGTGTGTTAGGATGTAAGAGTGTAGGGAGAATAGTGGAGGCTATTTATAGATATTTTGAAATACGTGTGAGATGAATAGTCAATCGGTTTAAGGAAAAAGCATAGTCAAATTCAAAATAAAGAAAAAAGATCGACCGTTTAGACTTCTACTTTTTCCTTTGTCAGAATGACTATTATGTGATTTAAAAAAATAATATTATTTGAGCTTTTAATGTAAACAAAATTTATTCTGTAGTGTCTTTTAGTAAAAATATCCATTATGATTGAAAACACATTAATAAAAGATCATTGGTGTCAGAAAGTGTCTAAATATTAAAGATTATCTCGTTTTATTTCTGAAATGGTATAACATTAGGCGTTAGTAAAGATCTTGTTCTATGACATTTTGTCAAACGAAAAAGAAAATTTGAATAAACGCAATACTATACATACATCCATTTAGTAGTTTCAAGGCTCATATACAACCAAGTCTTAAGAAAAAGAACTAAATGTACATAGTTATAACATAAGTCATGTATATGAGATAAAATCTTAGAGTTAAATTATCACAAAAAAGCTTTCTATGTTAAAAAATTATTCAATTACTAAAGATAACCTTAGCACGTTTGTATGATCGATTGGATTGTACTCTATTTTATTACCAAAGATAACCTTAATACGTTTGCAAATTTTGCATGATCGACCGGATTGTACTCAATTTTATTTTCCGAGTATAGTTTTTACTATTTTTGGGTGTTGTTATTTTATTATAGTAATCTAAATTCATTTATGAATTTTCAAACCGGGCCACATCAAAATTTCTGCATACCAGTCTACCGGTCCGCAACCTTTTGTTCTATTCAATGTTTCGTTCTTTTTTTTTTTCCTTTAATGTTTGTGATTTGTCTAAAATTATTCAGTTGAAGTGGGTTTTGGGAAATTGAAGGGTATTTCGAGTCTGGGCTTAAACTATGAACAAGTTTTGAGACTTTCATTGGTAGTGCTGTAACTGAAACCATTGAGGGCCCGTTTGGTTTTAACTCCGGAATTGGAAACAAAATGGAAACGAATCTAGTCAATATGTATACTCCTATTCATGAAAATTTGTGGAATCATTCCTTGTGGTTTGAAGTAATTGAAGCTGAATTTGATTACTTTTAATACCCTATAGGGTAACAAAATGTGGGGAGACAAATGCATTTTGCATGAAATCAAAAGGAATGATTCCATAAAATTTAATGATTTCAGTTCGACGTCAATTTCTAGTCAATCAATCGAAATAGAAGGTGCGAACCCACACTGGACGAAGCGAGAATACGAATAGCTATTCGAGCTATTGTTATCAGTGTGCACAAAGCCTGCACATTATTCCAATTAGAATATACATATTGACTAAAGATGAGGTGGAAGCGGAGAAGAAAAAGAACCGAAACAAGGAGAGAAACTTAAGGCGAAAGAATGCTAGGAAAGCTAAGAGTGCATTAGCAGGAGTAGTAGTAAACTCTGAACAGGGATCTCTAAAGAGACAACGCCCGGAGAAAGAGCCAGCAACAAGGTCTAACTCAGGCGTAGAAGAGAGTAGAGAAGAACCAGAAGATAAGCGCAGAGTCATAGACGGAGAACACAGAAGTGGTGAGAAGAACAGGGAAGAAGATGAGGAAGGAAGGGCTATCGCTCGAAGTAGCAGCATAACGATAGTGCCTACTCAAGAGGAATTGGGAAACCAAAACTACTTGAGAGAAGAGATCCTTCCCCAACAGCTAGATGGCAACAAAGATGACTCAGACTTGAGTGCAGAGAGTGAAAGTAGCAGCAGGCAAGAGGCCCAAGGCGGCGAATTGGGTTCGATATTGTGACAACCAATGCTCTAACCCACACTCAGGTGCGTAGCTACACCTTTCTCATTATAGTTTTAATGAATTGCATTTTTTGGAATGTTCAAGGAGCCGGAAAGAACGGCTTCAGAAGGGCCATAAAGTACCTTTGCAAACAACATCAAGCGGACATGGTGGCGATACTCGAACCACGTATATCAGGAGAGAGAGCTGACAGAGTTTGTAAGCGCATGAAATATGGAGGGAGTATACGGGTGGATCCGACATGGTTCGAAGGAGGAGTCTGGTTGCTCTGGGATGACGCCAAGCTTAAAGTGGTGGACATCAGCACTAGTCCCTACTTTGTTCATGCTAAAGTGGTGATGGCCAGCAAACAGTTTCACATTCTTGCGATATATGCTCCTCCAACCTACAGTAGAAGGCAACCTTTTTGGGAAGCCATTGACAGAGAGTTGGCTCAGATAGATGAACCCTACATCCTGGGTGGCGACTTCAACTGCATCACGGCTATACAAGAAAGCAGAGGGGGATCAAGCAGTCTACACAAAGACTCACATATCTTCAAGGATATCATTCACAACTATGGGCTGTTAGATCTTGGATTTACTGGTCCAGAATACACATGGGACGACAGCAAGACGAGAAATAAAGGGATTCAAAAGAGATTGGATAGAGTTTTAATGAATTAAGATGCTAGGATGGATTGGCCGGATGCTTCGGTTAGACACCTGGATCGTTTCTCTTCGGACCATTCCCCTATTCTCCTTAGACTCCAACCCACAATGCAAGCGAGACGGGACAAGAGACCTTTCCGGTTCGAGGCGGCTTGGATGACGCATGCGGACTTCATACCCATGGTTAAACGATGTTGGGACTTGCATGCGAGTTCAGGTATCCCTCTTACTACTCTTAAAAGTTGGCTTATCTATTGGAATCGTCGGGTGTTTGGTGATGTTTTTCGCAGGAAGGATAAGATTGTGAAGGAACTGGATGATATACAAAAAGACCCAATTTTGCTTTCTACCAATGGGGGGAAGATTAAGGAGAGGAGACTCCAAACTAGTCTGGAGGAGATTCTAGAACAAGAGGAGATCATTTGGTTCCAGAAATCCAGGGAACAATGGCTTTCTTGTGGTGATAGAAATACTTCTTACTTTCATACGGCGACTGTTATTAAGCGCAGAGGAAACAAAGTGGATGGGTTGAAGAATTCCGCAGGAGAGTGGGAGGAAGATAGGGATATTCTTGAATCTATTGTCATGAATTTCTTCAAAGGTCTCTATAGCGATAGTGATGCAGAAAGACACGAGCCATGGCTTGAGTCTCTAACCAGTAGTTTCCCCACGCCCACGACTGAGGGAGTGAGTCACCTGATTAAGGACATTCAGCCGGAAGAAGTTTGGAGAGCCGTCAAGAGTATTGGAGCTTACAATTCTCCGGGAGTCGACGGCTTTCAACCGGTTTTCTATCACAAGTGTTGGAGCATTGTCGGGTCATCGGTGCTTAGAGAAGTTACTAAGTTTTTTGAGAGTCGGAAGCTTCTAGAGGGTTTGAATGATACCATTATTTGCCTCATCGCTAAGGTTGGTACACCGGAGTGGATCAACCAGTTCAGACCCATCGCTTTATGTAATGTGTTGTACAAGATCATTACATAAGTGATGGTCCAGCGTATGCAGATTAATATTAATAGTCAGGTTGGGCCGACTCAAGGAAGTTTCATACCGGGAAGATTTATTCAGGACAATATAGTGTTGATGCAAGAGATTATCCATTCTATGAGGAAAAAGAAATCCGGGAAGAAATGGATGATTTTGAAACTTGATTTAGAGAAGGCTTACGACAAGATTCGCTGGGATTTTGTGGAAGATACTATCAGAGTTGCTGGTTATCCTTCGGAGTGGTGTGAGATGATAAAAGAATGTATATCAACCACAAGAATTCAAGTGAATTTGAATGGAGAGCTCACTGAACGATTTGTTCCTAGTAGAGGATTAAGACAAGGAGACCCGTTATCTCCGTATCTGTTCGTCCTATGTGTGGAAAGACTAAGCCATCTTATTATCGAGCAAGTCAATAGAGGGCAATGGAAACCCATAAAGCTCTCGCGCGAAGGGCCTCAACTCTCGCATCTTTTCTTTGCGGACGATCTAACCTTATTTGCTGAGGCAAGTTTGGAGCAGCTTGAGGTGGTTCTCGATTGCTTGAAGATGTTTTGTCGAGCATCAGGACAAAAAGTAAGTACTCAGAAGTCAAAAATTTTTGTTTCACCTAATGTCAACAATGATCTCCGAAAGAACCTCCAGGAGATGAGTGGGTTTGAGGTAACGAATAAACTTGGCAATTACCTGGGCATGCAACTGTTACAAAGCCGAGTTACCAAGGATACGTTCAGAGCACTGTTGGTTAAGATTAATGCACGGCTTAGCGGATGGAGAAGCAAAAACTTGAGCTTTACTGGAAGAGTTACCTTGACCAAGACTGTCATTTCCTCCCTGCCTATCTATACTATGTCCTCTCTGCTGCTACCGAAAAGTACTTGTGAGGAGATAGAGAAAGTCAGCAGAAACTTCATATGGGGTCACCATGGCAACAATCGAAGCATGCACACAGTGGCTTGGGATACCCTGTGCGCAAATAAAGAGAATAGAGGGCTGGGGATTAAAAAGATGGAGGAGCTTGGCTCTAGTTGAAAAGTTAGGATGACGCATGATGAGAGATGGTACTAGTCTATGGTCTACAACTCTTAGGAGCAAATACATAAGAGCGAATGGGCAAAGCCACTCAAGCCCTTCACCAATATGGAGAAGCATCTAGAAAAGGATCAACGCAATTGTAAAACCTGGGCATAGATGGATTGCAGGTAATGGGAAGGAGATCGACTTCTGGGAGGATGTGTGGATCACCGATAGACCGCTTATTGAATTAACTACTGCTCAAGTTGACGAAGACTTACGAGCCAAAAAAGTGTGCGAGTTTTGGACCGATGGTGTTGGGTGGAGATGGAACCTCATGGATCAGTTTCTACCCCTCAACATCATCCTCACTATTGCTGCTACTGGGCTGTCGACTGGTATGGAGAGTAACGGGGAAGATGGCCGTACGATTGCAGATGAGCTCTCGTGGAAATGGAGTGCAGATGGAAACTACAGTGTGGCTTCTGCGTACAATATGATCAAAATGGAAAGCCTCAACCATTGCACTGACCGACCGGTGTATTTGCGCATTTGGAAGCTGCAGATCCAGGAGAGGATAAGAACGTTCCTGTGGAAGCTCCTGCAGGGAGGAATCATGACTAACGTCGAACGCCTTCGCCGAAAGATCAGTAACAACGATAAGTGCACTGCATGCAGAGACTCGGCATAATCTCTAGAACACCTCTTCAGAGATTGTACTAGAAGTAGGGAGCTGTGGACGAAACTTAACGCTAGAAGATATGCCGGTGACTTTTTCCGTCTCCCGTTTTCTGTGTGGATTAGAGGTAATATTCTCTCCTCGGTTAAGTTCAATAATTATTGCAATTGGAGTGCGTTATTTGCAGTGGGACTTTGGTGGTTGTGGAAGTGGAGGAACGAGAGAGTCTTTAGCAATGCTACTTCTCAGCCGGATGGGGCCAATTTTGTCATCAACAAGACCCTTGAGTATGGAAGAGCTTGCAAAAACAACAAGAATACCAAGGAAGCTAGGACCAGAACGGTTACTCAGGTAAAGTGGGATGCACCACCAGCCAATGCCATGAAGATCAACACTGATGGAGCGGTTAGAAGAGACGGTAAAGCCACTGCGGCGGGGGTCTGTAGAAATCATGCAGGAGAATGGCAACTTGGCTACGTCGTTAACCTTGGTTTATCCACAGTGCCTATGGCGGAACTGTGGGGAATCTACTACGGGTTAAAGATTGCTTGGGAGAGTGGTAGTCGGCATGTGATCCTTGAATCAGATTCACAGCTGGCTATTAACTTTCTCGGGAAGACGTTACCCAGGTGCCACCCTCTTGCTAGTCTGGTTATAAAATGCCAAGACTTCCTTAGAAGGGACTGGATTATCCAGCCCCGTCATGCCTTCCGCGAGGCTAATAAAGTAGCGGACTCGCTAGCTTCCTTTGCTTTTGATTTCCCCTTGGGGTTAAATGTATTGCGTGACCCTCCAGAGGGTATAGTGGATCTTTTGCATGCTGATGTAAGAGGTCGGGCTATTCCCCGCTTGCGTACTACTTAGCCCTCTATTTTTATATATAATAAGCGCGACTAGATGCGCCGGAGACCACCGAATCTCCTTCCCACCAAAAAAAAATTCGTTTCCATTTCGTTTTCGGAGTTTGAACCAAACGGGCCCTGATTGTATTAATATCTGTTAAGATAAACATAGAATAGCGTCAGTCAATTGAAATGGGCCTTGAAGTTGGAGGCTTGCCCGTAGAATAGGCCCGTTCGGCCTTAATCCAATGAACGACTATGTATGCTAAATTTGCATTTTGTAATTTGCATAAGTCTGACGCTCAAACCCTCGAACAGGAAGCTCTCACATCCGCCTCTCTCGCTTTCTCCTCAGTGCCTAGCTTTTACACTCTTCCTAGTTCCTCACCATGAGCAGATCGGGCCAGCCTCCAGATCTCAAGAAGTAAGTAAACCCTCCCTTTTTCCATTCGAATTATTCAACGTTTGCTTTTGTGTTCAAAGCTGTTAATTTGTGGTTTTGTTGTATTGCGGATTTGCAGGTACATGGACAAGAACCTCCAAAGTAAGCTCTCATCCTTTATTATTCGCTTTCTCACGCAGGATTAATGCTCTGTAGAATGAATAGTTAGGGAAAACATTCTGTCCAAAGTAAGCGTAAATTTTAGGGTTTTTATTTGGGTTTAGAGAAGGGCGAAAAAGAGTCAATTTTGTTTCCTTGATTCCTTTTGCTGTCAGTCCAATTTCTTTGTAATGTGATGTGGGTAAACAAACTAGTGTAACTATTGAAGACCATAGCTATTGAAAAGATTTTACATAATGAAGATTCTTGTCTTAGCAAAGTGAATTTTTATCTGTTTTGAACAGTCAAGCTGAATGCGAATAGGATGGTGGTGGGTACACTTCGTGGATTCGATCAATTTATGAATCTGGTGATTGACAACACTGTGGAAGTAAATGGAAATGAGAGAAATGAGATCGGCATGGTGGTGAGTTTTTGTCTCAATCACACTTGTTTGAATCTTTATAATGCTCTACTTACCAAATTCTTTGTTGGGTTTGTTCTAGGTTATCAGAGGAAATAGTGTGGTCACAGTTGAAGCTCTGGAGCCTGTAAACAGATCGTAATTTTTTTTTTTTTCTTTTCTGCATGACTGTATGAGCTGCTTTAAGACCCTGTTGTCCTTAACTCTAGTTTGAAGGGCAGATGTGTTTTAGATGCGAATATCTGGTTCAGGTAATTGGGTGACTGTATTTGGGTGATAATGTTTCTTCCTTTCAAAACCGTAGCTTATGGTGCAAAATCATTTTTAAATTTTGATTTTGCTTGTTATTTCCAACTGAAAATTGAGTTTTCACAATTTTTTATAGTTCGATTGTGTACATTTCGTAATCAGCTAGGCTAACGGTGGGCAACATCATTGGCTTAATTCCAACAAACTTGATATAGACCTTGTCTCACTTGGGTCCAGATCCTTTCCCTCTCGTTCCGCCCCAAGAGCACAGTACGGAGTATTAGTTAATATTTTTATATTTTATATATTCACCTAACATGTACATTAGTTTAGTAGAGCTATACTATACTTAATTATGTTGTTTTCGAGTTTTCTGTAACCAGGAAATGGCTACCCTTTCAAGTTTCCATGCGCATTGCTTATTTGGGGTGATATTGATGCATATTCTTTCTTTTTACAAGCAATCCTTACGTTTATTGTAAGCTTTGAGAAGCATTAACTTGGAGTATTTTGATCTTGAAATGGCTACCCTTTTGAAAGCAGGTAGGAGTTTGGTATGCTGATAATTTTGGGGAGATTTTGAAGAGATTTTTATAAGCTAATTAAGAAAGCTTTTGATAGTTTTTCAATTATCGTTATATATTTAAAATTTTTTTGGAGAATGTGTGTATGTGATTGTATAATCTAGTATTTATGTTGTTTCATATTGGCTAAAAAGTTTGTGGAAGAAAGTGTCTTTCATTCATGTAGTTTTTGTGTAAATTTTTGTTCGTATAAATTTTTTAAGTGTTGTATTCTTTGTAGTATTTTTTTTTGTGTAAGTTTGCGTAAATTTTATTGAGCTATTATGTATAATTATTTGGTATGTATTTGTTTGTGTAAATGTTATTGAGTTATACCTATAATTATTTGGTGGGTTAGTTTATGCATGTTTGAATTATTTTATGAAATTTATTTAATGCAAGTGTTGTGTACCAATATGTTTTCTTATATCTGTATCAAATCATTTTCTTATATCCGTATCAAAAATATTTATTCGGTAGCTTTTTTTTTCTTTCTAAACATCCTTCATTTTAGAAGTTTGAAGAAAAAGAAAATGGAAGTTTGGAAACCAAATAAGTTGAAGTTTTTCTCAATCTTGACATGATTTAAGAGAAATGTATACTTTAAAGTTTGAATTTCATAGCAATTATATGAGGATTAGACTTGTACAATGGTCGGATTGGGGTTGGATTCTAGGTGAATTATATTTAAAAAATCTACCAGAAAGTTTGGGTTGGACCGACCAATCTTTCCTTGACCTCAAATCTTGTTCATGTCCCCCATGTATAAAAGTGGGTAGGTTGTCGGACCAACTCGTATGTACCTAATTGTGCATTCTCCCATGAATTTATCATACAAAACTAAGCAATGTAATGTATTTAACACAAATTTTCAGTTCAATTGTACTTGTATAATGTATTACCAACGAGTTCAATTAAAATCAACAAAAAAAAAGTGATGCGGTGTTGAAGCCGCGATTGCCTAATATAGATTGAAAGTCCACAAACATCCTCAGGAGACAAACCTTGGTCTAGAATCTCGGGCGAGATTCTGGTGACGGGCTGAGATTTATGAAAACTTGTACCAAAGGATATGAGTTTGATGGATTGATAATAAATAAATAAGAAATGAATTATGAAATGAATTTAATGAAAGTATAGGAAGATACGAACCAAGATATTCCTACAAAGAACCTTGACCAATTATGTGTCAAAACCTCTTAACAAAGAGCTTACCTTAACCCTCACTTCTTTAACCTTACACAAGCCTTCTAAGTAAGACAAGCACAAAGAGGGACTAAAATTGACCAGGAGTATCAACCTTTAAGAAAATTAACACACACAAGCACAACCTATCAAGGACTCACAACGATTCAATCAAGACTCTCTCTTTGATTGAATAAAAATGAATAAAACACAAACTTCTTAAGTGAAGTTGCGAGTTCACACAGTTTTTGGAAATAATAATCAAAACCAATCTACCTATGAATCTCACCTTTTAAGGCTATTTATAGGGGGCATTCTCCTAAAAAAAATATCTAAAAGATAATCTAAAAAGATAGGATCAAAAGCCAACAAATACCTTTAGATTGTTTAAGAGTTTTAAAGTTATTAAAATAACAAAATATAAGTAGAGGATACTATTTCTCAGATCGAGATTCTACTCGATAACACGCAATAGAGCAAATCTCTGTCTCGATATGGATAATCTCGGCCGAGATTTCAAGATGCCCGAGATTTGTTCCTGTCATGCGATTCTTCATTCTACCGGATCTTCCCATGTTTGAATCTTGTTAGAAACCTCTCCTTGAGTGTCTCTTGCTGTTGTCCTAGTGATGGTTTCTTGTTTATTAGGAGATATCAAAGATAGTCCCACATCAAAAACCCAATCCAAATACATGAAAAACAACAAGTATAATTGCAGTCAAATGCGATCTTGCAATACAAAACCAATATAACTCGTTAAAATGCTCTGAACAAACTAAATGAAAAAATAGAGCATATGATACTCAAAACAAACTAAATTATATATTAATAATTATTTATGGATCAGCTTGACCTGCTGGTCAAAATGTTTGCCCATATCCGTCCCATTAAAAAAACGGGGGCCGTGATGCCGAGCTGGATTTGTACACATTTAGTGAACATAAGGTAATGATTGAAGCTCAACAAATCATTTAATTTCAAGCAAGATACAATGTAATAAGTCAAACAAGTCCCATAAACAAAATATAACTGAAGATCGAACGCAATAAGATACACGATACACAAAATTCATGGTACAACCAATACATCATTTAGTCTATAGAGCAACAATCCAACTTTTGTACCAATGCCTTTGAAACAATACAATAATCCAACTTACCTACATATTGTAAGCAACATCAACAGAACATAAAATCAAACATTCCTTATCCTAGTGAGCAATAACAAACTCTCTCTATATAGCCATGCTCTATCATCCCCTAATCCCCTCTTCATCAATATCTTTTCCTCTTGAGTTTCGAGGTTATGAGATAACACCAACTTCCACTTAACCAAAATTTCACCGTTACTCTTGAGGTATACAAAACTTGTCCTTATTGGAGGTCCATAACGAGGAGGTTCCTCGATGATGGTAGAAAAGATGTAGCGGTTGATCCAACTCGGGGACTTGAGATCATCTCCTGAGCTTTCCAACACCCGTATGGAGCCTCCATTGCCCCACAAGTCAACCAATGCAACTGAATGTCCTTCATCCATTACTGTGAGATTCCGAGTAAAACGAAATGCCGCAGCATTTTGCATTGATGGCAATAAAGTGATATCAAAGAACTCTCTCTTCAAATCAAATAAAACCAAATTCAAATATGAATCACTACCATTGTAAATATCACGATTATCATTTGCAAGGGTGTATAAAACGCCTCTTACACAGACGGTGTTGGTATCTGTCCCCAATACAACACGTTGGCCCCGCACGACGGATCCTTCTCCTTGACATTCAAACATCTTCCACAAATTAGCACCCAAAGTGTAAATTGCAACACAGTGCACTAGGGATCCACCTTGAGTCATGAAAAATCTGACAAGCTTGTAATCCTTAACCAAGGGATCGAACCCTAGGCCAAGATCAGTATAATGGAGTTGTTGGTTAAAAATAACATCAGGAGAGGGAGGAATCAATAAAGTTTTTCCTGATGGAGGGATTCCATAACATCACCTTAGATTCAAATGAACGACTTCGTAAGACGAATAACCCATCGATTGAGCAGAAAAGGCACCAACTTACAACACTTTGAGATGATCCAGGTGTGGTTCGGAGGGTTTCAATTGATGATATATCACTTTCAAGAAACCCCAACCTAGCCATGATTTTTAGGGTTTTGCTGCATCTGATATAGCATTTTGTATGTTCCTGAAATTGTTGGTATTGGGAGATTAAGATCTGAGATTCGGGCTGCTTGTTGCTGAACCTGGTGATATGTAGCTGCGCAAATTCCGGGTCATCGATCAAGACTTGCCATGACCTCGACACACACCGGAATCGGACTAGGGGTTTCACTGGGAGCATGCACAAGATTTCTCGCCATATTTCCTCAGGAACATGACACTTCAAACAAAATTTTAAACGTCGATTATGCCTCATCGTAAAAGAAGCCACCTACACAACATAAATCAAACACTTCGATTAAGATGTGATTCATATGCATAAATAAATATATGTCAGAACAAAATAAAATTTATACCTGATCTATTGATCACTCTTCATCTATGTGTTAGAATGGAACAGAGAAAAAATTCAAGGGCTTTGCAAATACTTCATGGATTATAATCTACAGAATCACTGCATTATATATTTATAGGTGCGACAGTAAGGAAGGCGAAGATATGCATTTATATTTGGGTGTAAGAAAATTAGGGTAACGGGTTGCATGCGGCGGCGGAGAAACCTTAGGGTAAAAAATGTGACGAGTAGTGTGAACTGTTAGATTAAAGTATATCAACATATCAAATCACATGCACACATCTTACTCCCAATGAGGAATAGTGTGAGTCGTCGGATTGAAGTATATCAACAACTCAAGTAAAGCCACGTACACATCATACTCCCAAAGAGGAATAGTGTGAACCGTTAGATTAAAGTTGTCGGTTTAAAGCAAATCAACAACTCAAATTAAGCCACGTACACATCTTACTTCCAAGTCCCAATGATATATAGTGTGAATCGTCGGATTGAAGTATATCAACAACTCAAGTAAAGTCACGCACACATCATACTCCCAAATAGGAATAGTGTGAACCGTTAGATAAAAGTTGTCGGTTTAAAGCAAATCAACAACTCAAATTAAGCCACGTACACATCTTGATCCCAATCCGAATGAGGAATAGAGTGAGTCGCCACGTTGAAGTATATCAACCACTCAAGTAAAGTCACGTACACGTCATACTCCCAATGAGGAATAGTGTGAGTCGTCGGATTGAAGTATATCAACAACTCAAGTAAAGTCATTTACACATCATACTCCCAATAAAAAATAGTCTGAATTACAACCGTTAGATTAAAGTCGTCGGATTAAATCAAATCAACAAATCAAATCAAACTACATATACATTTTACTCCCAAGTCACAAAGAGGAATAATGTGAGTCGTTGGATCGAAGTATATAAAACAACTCAAGTAAAGTCATGTACACATCTTACTCTCAATGAGGAATAGTCTAAACCATCTGATTAAAGAAAATCAACAACTCAAATCAAACCACGTACACATCTTACTCACATGTCCCAATGCAGAATAGTGTGAGTCGTCAGATCGAAGTATATCAACAACTCAAGTAAAGCCACACACTAATCTTACTTCCAATGAGGAATATGTGAACCGTTAGATTAAAGTCACCGGTTTAAACAATCAACAACTCAAATTAAGCCACATGCATCTTACTCCATCGTCGGCTTTTCATCACCTCACACCTCCCATTCACATGCGGTTCTCTCAGTCTTGCTCCTTTATTTGTACACTGACATAATAGTGGACACACTCATGAGTCATAAGGTTCATTTCCCATTAAGCTCCTTTTCTCAAAGAAAAAAAAGGAATTAAGAATGACTTCTTCTTAGTATGCCATACTTACCTAAGATAAACATATAAATACTATTGTTATATACAAGGAACAACTTTCTAGCTGCTGTTCTTCATATCCTTTGTTTATGTTATATAAACATTCTTGAACACAACATGGTTAAGAATTTAATAAGCATTATACCCTGATAGACATTTTTGTAATTTAAAATTATACAATATGCGCTACCATTGTTATTGTTATTCTTACAATCAAATAAGCTAAATATGTAACTTAATAAGCATTATACCCGGCAGAAAACAACTCGTCTGACCTATTTGCATTCGTTGTAAGACCTTGTGATCCGGCAAGCTTTGCATTCTCTACACATTATCTCTCACTTAACTCTTTGATTCAAGAGTTTTACCTCAAACATAAAGGGAGCCAAACGCATTGAACAATAATAGTAAAATCTGAGAAAATAAAAGCATATATAATATGATGAAGATCAAGGAGACAACTCACATGCAAGGTGATTCAAAGTGTGTTATATATCTCTTGGGTTTCCTAATTGAGATAAATCAGGAATCGAGTTCTCCCAATTCTCATCCGAATTCATATGTTCCAACAGAATACACTGTGTGGATTCGTTGGGCGAGATCTTACACTATCAATCACCCTATTAAGCAATATCACAGATCAAACCCTTAGCTTCCTTTTCCGGAAGCATATTCTATGCCTCCTCAAGCATCCCTGATTTGCTATGCCCATCTATCAATGTATTATATGTGATGAAATACACGTATATGTTTTTTGGTTCGGGGTGTGACTGAACTCGACGGGTGACCTCCTATTTTAAGTTTTGTACCAAGCTTTTACATATCAGTTTGACACGGAATCAAGTCACCATGCATAGTTAGAAAACACCTCTTTGGTTGTGATTAAACTCAACAATCATGTATATTAAGTTTTCAACCTACCCTTTTGTATGAATAAATTCGAACATAATTCTTGAATACAATTGTAGACAGATTGTCATGCATCTAGCTCATGAAAAAAAATTCCAAAATAATATACATACTTCGACACTGCATATGTTGATCAAATATTTAATAATTTGGATTATTGATGGTAAATTGTGTATAAATTTTTTTGTAGGTAGGAACTAGACGTGAAATCATGTTGTACACACCAAACTTACTTCATTTTGTCTCCAATCTTGATGACATGAGTTACATAATTATGATCATTTTTCTTGCTAAAAATGCGAGGTTTAGCAAATGGTCTAAGTGCATGAAATGCCTCTAATAGTTGGATTGACGTTAAACTTTGAAAGTCAACAGTTAAACCGCTCGAGTCGATCAAGACTTACATTGATATCGACACGCACCGGAATCGGACTAGGAGTTTCACGAGAAGCATGCACAAGATTTCTTGTCATAGTTCCTTGGGAAGATGGCATTTCAAACATGCGTTTATACGCCGATTAGGCCTTAGAGCAATATAAGTCACTTGTACAACCTAAATCAACTCGAGATTTTAGCTATAACAAAAACAAAACAAATCAAGCACTTCAATTAAGATGTAATTCATATACATCAATATTTGTATCTTAGAACTAAATAAAATTGTACTTAATTTGTATAAAACTGCTCAAATGTATGTGTTGGAATGAAAACAAAAAGAAAATTCGCAGGCTTTCACTATATAAATTAGAACCAATTTGGTTTACTAGGCTTTTTCTAGTTTTGTGTTTAGTAAATGTACCCCTTGAGAGAAGAGTGTGTAGAGTTTGAGAATAAATACAAAAGGTTGGGGTATATTTACTTAATTGAAACATTAAAAAGCCTAGTTACTACTATAGTTTTTCAAAAAGGCCTAGTTAACAAAATTCCCTATTAATTATTTTAAATGGATTTACAAAATAAATTAAGAAAATAAAATGGGTGATTTTGCAAAGTAGGCTTTTTTTATATATATTTTGGTTTAGCAACTAGTCTCGTGGCATAAGTTTATTTAGTAAGTGTACCTTAACTTTTTGAAACAATTTGGTTTACAAGGCTTTTTCTACTTTTGTGTTTAGTAAATGTACCCTTAAGAGAAGAGTGTGTAGAGTTTGAGAATAAATACAAAAGGTTGGGGTATATTTACTTAATTGAAAAATTAAAAAGCCTAGTTACTACTATAATTTTTTAAAAAGGCCTAGTTACCAATATTGCCCTAACTTTTTTGAGATAATTGGTGAAATAGGGCCCTTTTTGTTTAACGTAGACTAACTAGCCCCCTCTATTTTTGGCCTAAATTTTTAAATCAAAAATAAATTAATTCAAGGGACATAAGGGGAAAACGTAAAATATAATCCTATAAAATCATCAAACCGTTAGATTTTACATATAATTAGGGTTTTTCGTGGTCATTCATCTTCTTCGCCTCATTGCCGCCTGTTCTCAGTCATTCATCTTTTTCGGATGTCGGCGCCACTTCTCGATGTCGGCGCCGTACAACCCCACGCCGCATAGCCTAGATCCGCCTCTAATAGTCAAGCCAAGCGTTGTCTTCTCCAGTCAAGCGACTAGATGTCCTCCGGCCTAGCGCTGACTCCTACAGGTAGGCGTTGGCCGGCGGGGCAGGGCTGGGCTGACTCCTCCGGCCTCACAACTGGTTGATTCCTCCACCCGCATCACCTCCAACAGTCAAGCCAAGCGTCGTCTTCTCCAGTCAAGCGACTGGATGTCCTCCGGTCTCGCGCCGCCCAACCCAGATCCGCCTCTGACGATGTCGCTTGACTGGAGGAGTCGGCCAATCACCTGCATCGACCAACGACGCCAGACATCTGCGTGGAGAGGAGCTGCCCACTTGTCTAGATGAGCCCGGCAAATCGCCTGTGTGGAGGAGGAGCGTCCTGTTGCTGCCGCCGCGGAGAAGAAGCTTCAGCAAGGAAGTAGGGTTTGCTTGAAATTAGGCTAAATTGCAAAAAAATATCCATATTTTATATTTGCGTTTTTTATTATATTTTTTAGAAATCTACAAATATGACCCTACAAATTTATGCAATTTGATTAATTATAAATTTTTAGAAATCTACAATTTAAAAGTTAACAAATTGCCCCAATTTGATTAATTATAAATTTTCCCAACTTTATCAATACTGAATATGGTTCTTTTCTTTTTTATAATTTTCGATGGGTTTGTGTATGTAACTCGATGGACTTGAACTTGTGTAACTTGATGGACTTGGACTTGTGTAACAAAACATGTGTAACTGACAAACTTGTGTACGTGACCGACTTATGTACATGACAAACCTTTTCGATTGTGTAACTCAACTTTGTGTAAAAAAATTGAACTTGTGTAAATAAAAAATGACCGAATTTATTAACATTGTGTACTTGAAATTATGTATTAACATTGTGTAATTGAAATTGTGTATTAATATCGTGTATGAACAATAGAATACACGAAGTTCAATTAGTTCAGCTGGTATAAGGGCGGGAGGGAGGGCTTGTCGTTCAGAGTTTGATACTCACTAGCTACAATATTTGTATTTTGGATTGAGTTTGGGCTTACGTAAGGACTTATGTAACTCGGATTGGACCCGGACTTATGTAACTCGGATTGGACATGGGCTTATGTAACTCGGATTGGACCCGGACTTATGTAACTCGGATTGGACATGGGCTTATGTAACTCGGATTGGACATGGGCTTAGGTAACTCGGATTGAGCCTACTGATCTTCAATTGAACTTGGGATTGGACTCAGTTAAATTAAAATTATTAATTAACCCTTTTATTTAATCTTTACTAATAAATAAGAGGGGCCTAGTCTACAAGATACAAAAAGGGTCTACTTTATACTACAACTAGTGTATTACCCGCACTTTGTGCGGGTTCAGTTTTAATAAATATTTAATACTTAGAAATTTATATGCATATTTTTGTAAAATAAAAATTTTAAAAATGAAATTATAATCAATATTATGATTTTTAATTCTCATTTAAGCATTTATCTCTTCTAATTAATTAATATTTTAAATTGATTTGTTAAGATATGCTTGTTGGTAAAAAAAATTCGTAAAAGTTTAAAAATTATTTTTATAAAAATATTTATTTAAATATTTTTTAAAGAATTCAAAAATCAATTTTCAATTTATATTAACTTCTAAAAATCACTTTTTAAAATAATTTTTATAGGCTTCGAGAAATCTGACATTGACACGTGACATTAGAGCTCCTGCTTTAATAGATATAAGATAGACAAAAAATGCCTACTTAGCCAACTCATCCAACTTTTTTTTACTGCTTTCCCAATACGCGGATGCTTCCATTTTTAAAAAAATATCCTTTCATCTTCGATTTGCTTCTCGATTGTTCGAGATGATTAAGCATATTTCCACCCTCAATTTCCATTCTCCAATTCCTACTTTCACTTCAAATTTATTACAATCATTTTGAATTTGAGTGTAACGCCCCAAAAATTTGGCGCGATTTCGAGTTTTATTTTTATTTTTTTTATCGATATTTTATTAGATTGAATATTTTATTAAAAGCATTTTAAGATGTAAAATATGTTCCCGAGTATAATTATATATTAGATACGTGTACGTATATCCGTATCATTATTTACGGAAAGATCGGGAAATATTTTCGATTCTAAAATCCCGTTCCGAATACTTTAAATCGAGGTTACTCTTTTAACCTATTTCCTTTTATTTATTTATTTTTCTTTATTTTTCCTCTTTTCTTTTCTTCTTCTCCCTTTTCTTCTTTGCGTCTCTTTTTACAGAGTGATGATATCCCTGCTGCAGCCCTGTCACTGTATGTGCCTCCTCACACTCAATCTCTTCCCCTATCACTCTACCCTCTGCTCTCTATTCTTCTTTCTTATCTCTCCTGCACCTCTCGCCTCTTTCACCGAGCTGTTTCTTCTCCCTCTTTGACCTCTGTCTTTCCTTCTCTTCGTCTGCACCAGCCACCACAAAGGAGCCCCACAACCAGAGCATCTCTCCTCTTCACTTTTCGGGAACTCCCTTCGAGCCTAACCGGGACGCCAACCTTCACCTTGCCGGGAAGCAGCCGTTGCGGTGCCACCAGGGGACGCTCTGCCTCGCCACGCTAGTGCAACCGAAGCCAGCTTCGTCGCCGTCTGGGCCCGCTGGGAAGTGCCCAGCCTCTCCCTGCCTCCGCCTCTTGCGCAGCCTCCTCTACCGCCGACTGGACCCGCAACCAGGCGCGCCATTACAGAGTTAGGACAACCGCCGTTGGCCGCCGGGGAGGAAGGGCTGCCAGACCGCCGTCGCTGTCGCCCTCGCCGCCTCACCCTCGTCGCTTCCCTTCTTGGCCGCGGGGCACCATCGCCGGAGGAGTAGCAGGAGCAAGCCGCCGTCTCTGTTCCTTGCGCAGCCCTTGCAGCAGGTTGAAGAAACCCTTGTAAAAAAATTGTAATCGGGCCCCCCTTATTTTTGTGCAAATTACAGAAGGCAACCTATATTATATTTACAATATCTGACCCATATTTTCAGTAATTTCAGATCTGCCTATGTTGGATTAATTTACAGATTTTTGCCCAAAGTTTTATTTGCGGAATATATCCCAAGTTTATGGAACATTACGAGTTGCCCGAAAAATGTTTTACGGACCTTCAACCAAAGCTTTATAACGGATTTTATTCTTATAGTTTATAATTGTCATATATTATGACCCATGTGTATATAATTGTATAATTTGTCCCGGAAAATATTTAAGCGGTTTTTAACCTTGGTTTGAAAACGAGTTTTACCTTAGATTTTATATAAGTTATTTCTTCCGTTCAAATTTAGCTTATAAGCTAAATTTGTTTAGTTTCGTGCTAGGTTCGGAAGCGCCCCGATAACGGCCTAACGAGTCCGAGTCGACATCCGTTGAACGACTTCCGTCTTTTGACGTCGTGTGAGTATTCTTTCCCCTCGATCTAGTTATGTTAAGTTTTAGTATCATACTAGGATGGATCTAGCATAACTTAGAGTTAATGTCAAGTAGTGGCTTTGAACCTTAGGTGAGTTTCGAGGATTCGATATTGTTTGATGGATTGATGTGGATTCTGAGCTTGAGGTGATATTGCGGTCTAGTGAGATTGATATAAGGATTTGAGTATATGGTTTGATCTTGTGAGTATTTGAGGCTTGAGGTTCTGGTTATATGGTTGTTGAAATTATGAGCTAGGATATGCTTATCCTAGCATGATGTTGTTACCGTTGAGTTTGTTGGACTAGGCATGTTTATCCTAGTATGTGTTATGGGTTATGATCTTGCGAGATCATAGGATCTAAAAGTCTAAGGACTTCTAGCTTGTGTTTAGTGTGATGTGAGCATGAGAGATTATAGGATGCGGTCCTAGAATGTGAGTCAAATGATCTTGCGTAGATCATTTGTCTAGAAGTCTTAGACTTCTTGAGTTGAGCGAGTGGTTGATATAGTTATCTTCTTGTGAGCAGGTTATGGGCTTCCTCCCTAAGGAAGCAAGAGTGTTGTGAGTTGAGTGTGGTGACGAGGTAAGTCTCCGGACTTACTTAGCTCGTATTCTATGTATTAGATTCGATGCGTGTTTGGTGGTGTGTGTTTTATTGCTTTCATTATAACTTATAAACCGGAATAGGATTACCGACCTTTATATATTATTTGGCCCAAGTGTATGATAACGGGCGGTGACAACTTGTCTAGCTCTTGCGTAGAGTTAGGAGGTTCTTGGCGACTAGCCCGTGTGGTTAGATGGTCGGAGGCATCCGTACCATTCCATGCGGTAAGTGGGGACCGAGGCGAGTTTCGGGAGATTCTCGTGTCACAAAAGAAGTTGAATTAGAACGGGATATGACTTAATAATAAAAAGATAATAAACCGGCCTTGTGTGATTTGGTGTATATGGTGTGTTATGTTATTTACTTGTGTTTGTGCCTTTCCCATTGATTCTAATGCTTCGAATATCAGCTAACGGTTTTATACCGATTGTTGTAGATTGCCTTGCAGGTTAGGAATGCGGCCGAGAGACCCGGAAGAGTGGGCAGCCGGGGTTCCGTACATTTTAGGAGTGGGTTTTGGTTGGAGTCGGGTTGTGTTTTATTATTCGTTTATTATGTTTGTATGTCGCGTGTTGGCGTTTAGTCTTGGAGTCATATTTTCGGCTGAAGTCCTTTGTTGTATTCTTTCGGGTTTTCTTTTCATTACATTGCATAAAAATGTATTTCGTTTTTGGCCTTTATTTGTGCCTTGTTGCAAGATCCGGTGAAATTGTTGTCAGGCTAAGGGTCGGGACCCATTGTGAGGTCCCAACCCGTAGCGCCCCGAGTCCCGCGGATTCGGGGTGTTACAAAAGTGGTATCAGAGCCCTAGGTTGACAACAATGGCACTCGCAATCTTCTAAAGGCCGAATAAGGAATAAACAGAACCCCGCGGGTTCTGAGTTTTCGTTTTCAAAATCACATGCATGAGTCGGGGTAGAATGTACGGACCACCACTCCTTCCGTGGATCTCGGCAGCATAGTTTATTGGATTTTTAGTATATATATGTAGATATGTATCGTGGACTTAGGATGTTTTTGGGCTAGTATTGTATGTGGATTGTACCCATGTATGATGGACTTGTTATGTATAGTAGTGGCATGGCTTTATATTGATATATGCTTATATATGTTGTATGATAGGATCTTATTAGCTTTTGAACCTTGTATTGTTGTAATGCATTTTCTGGATTTGGCATATTAGTAGTGATAGTGTGAACATAGGACTTATATATATATAGTTATATATACATACACATATGGTATGCTAGTAATATATTAGTAGTAGTAAACCTTATAGTTAAGATGATAGGAAGCCATCATCGCCCTTGGAAAAAACGCCTTTTTGGGATTAGGATAGTATATATACGATGAGTATGCTCAAGTACCGAGTTGAGCATCACGTTCTGGCAAACACCCTGGCGATTCATCGGACTCCTTTTGGGGACGTCAAAGAAATCATTTGAAGGATAAAGAGGACATTAGCGGCAATGACAAAAAAAAAAAAAAAAAAAAAAATAGAAGGGAACTTTGAGACAACTTAAGAGAAATCGAGATGGAAGCAATACCAGTCAAGGGAGCAACATTAAGTGTAGAAGCGGTTCTGAAGAGGCCATGATCGAACGACGACGAGACCAAGGGAGATAACAAACTCAAGTTCTACAAGAAGACGCGTGAACAACTAAAGATGCGAATCAAGGAGGAGAGGGATGCATTCTAACAAGGTTAAAGGTGACATTCCATTAAGATGTGAAGTTTTCTGTAGACACTCCTAAGCATTTGAGTCAAGACGAGAAGAGTGATCGAACCATTTGCTAAAGATTTGAGATACCGTAAGTTAAACTTACGAAGTACCAAAAAGTAAAGTTTCAACATTACTAGAGTTATGAGAAGAAGGGCATGGTGGGGATCCAAGTGGAGTGGGTTGGTTTACGTTATAATGATAAGGCTAAGAAACGCCAAGAAGGAGGAAGTGTGTGTAGATGAAAGACGAAACAAGGAGTTTTGATCGAAAGACTTATGATACCAACCAAGGAACGCAAAATATTTGAGAAGTGTTGTTACAAAACATCATGGGGAGCGGTTAAGTCTATGAAAGGGAGTTATATGAAACAATAAGGCAAGGAAGATATAGTTACCTTATAAAGAAGAGGCAGCATGGAATGAAGAAGGTAATTAACGGGGTTTAAGGTAAAGTACATCTAGAGGGTATTCTTCATGAGAATGGTAACATGGAAGTATAGAAGAATGGTGAGCCGTTGAACTTGAAGAAGGTCAGCTATAAGCTAATCGACGACAACAAAGAACGCGCTTGTGCGGGTTGTCTATGGATGAGTGTGGAGGGAAAATGTAACCCAAGTTGTGGAATCATATAAGAACGGTAACAAGAACTTGAAATATTTTTGATGGTTCAAAGTTAGTAGTGAGGAGTTGTATCGACAAAAGTGCGAGTGTCTTATCCAAGTAGCATTGAATGAGGTCAAGCATGTAACTATAGCATACCCCTTAGGGAGAGATTGTAACGATCTAGTGAGACCTTCTTAGGTAATGAGATTGGCATATGGGAGAATGACACGAATTAGAGGTTTTAAAGTTTGACCACGGTAAGAGGGGAAGCATTGAATCAAGAAGAAGGTAAGGTGTCATGGAAGTGGTACGTAAACGGGAGTATATAGAGGATGTAGGGTATGAAATGGATGATATGTTACCGCGGGCAAGAGATAAGTCAAGTTTCTAGACTCACACGGAAGAGACATGATGGCTATGACGTGAAAGAGAGGACCTAGATTAGGGCAACGTTACAAGCTTAGAGTTATGAAGTTAGTGTTGGGTGGAGTTATGAGTTGGACACTTCAGTGATGTTGGTAGGGGGCATATTAGCCTAGCGTTCTTCACAAGGCATACCGGTACGGTTGTGTACCAAGGGATGTATAAGGTGACCAACAAGAGTAGGAGAAGATAGAAGTTTTGAAGTTTGATGTCGATGTGATATGTACAAGAAGTACATGAAAAATTAAGGTTAGAGTCTCTACGGTCGGATTGACGTTACATAAGAAAATGAAGTAGGTTTTACACCTACTCGAAGGAATGGTGCAATCTTGTATATTATACGAAGAACAGTTCCCACATGTTGGGATGTCATAAAAGTAAAGAAGATAAGGTCAATTGTTTTGAAGCATGGTTTAGTCATGTAGGTTGGATCCTTATGGTAGCACATAAGTGAGAAACCTTAGAAGATTTTTAGAATCATGTCATCAAAGAGGGAAGATGAGATTAAGTTAAATGAATAATTAAATAAGGCTACAACAGTCAGAAGACTCGATCAAGCCTCTCGAGTACAAGAGATGAAGGATCTTTGAAAGAGGAAGGTAAACATTGTAGCTAAAGATGGAGCAATGCACGTATTTGAAGGACGTCGCCCCAACAGATCGGGGTAGACCATTAGTACCATGATCAACTATAAAGTGTTGAGACAAGATTGTTTCGGTTATTCGATACGTGACGGGAAGAGAAAAGATAAAACCTCAGATATCACGTATTTCAATACGTCAGAATGTGGAGTTTTTTTTCACTAAGGTCGAGCTTGATTTGATTCTGATGTCTAAGGCGCCGTATAGAATAACACTTGTGCAGAGACCTGAGTTGTGGAAGCAAGTGAAGGAGGAATTGCAAGAACTCAGTGATAAGATTTCATTAGATTTAGTAAAATTTTATGGAGAACTCCGAATGCTATCTTGAAATCTTGATTTGAAGTTCATATTAGAATATATCTTAAACTCCTGATTGGAAGTGGTTATGGAGAACACTAGTTTGCGAAAAGAGAGACGATTATCTCCACTTGTACATAAATTACCGTTAGCCGAACAAGGTAACAATGAATAACGAGTATCCCTCACTACAGATAGATGATCTACGCGACCGGTTGCAAGGGTTGACAATCTCTTCTAAAATTTATTTAAGGTCTGATTGTCACCAATTGAGAGTTCGGGATCAGGATGTTGCAAATACGACATTCCGTACAAGGTATGGGCACCATGAGCCTGTCGTGATGTCATTGGGCTTACTAATGTCCCGTATAAGATATTTTTGGTCTACTCTCGAAGAAGAGAGAAGTAGTATGACAGTTGTCTCGGGATGGCAAACCCCGAAGGATGGGAAAGAAGTTACAAGTTTGCTTAGATGTGTTGGCCACTACCGGATTTCTGGAGAGATTTTTCCAAAGCAACACCACCTATGTTAACCCACTCCGGATGGCAATGAAGTAGTGAGTAGGACGAAGATTGACAATAGAGTTGTTGAGAGTTAAAAGGAGATTCACTGGTGCAACTGTTTTGAAACTGCCTTTAGGTATGATGGGTTTGAAGGGTACAAGTGATTCTCCAAGACATGGTCTTGATTGGGTATTGAGGAACGATGTAAAAGTAATAGCATACGTGTCATGTTAGTCGAAGCAATGTCAAGTTAAGTACTTCCTTCATTCCTTAGAGCTTGCAACAAGAATTGATGAAATGGAAAATTGAAGCCTGGTTTGACAAGAACCAAAGCCAACAGTGTAAAATTGGAAGTTCGATCTTCTTTGATAGAGAAATAAAAGGGAAAATAATGGAGATGTTGCATCGAAACCGAGAAGGAAGCTGATTTCCGATATTTTGACCTTTTTGAGATCCTAGCGCGAGTTGGAAAAGTGTCTTATAAGTTGGCGTTGCCGCCAAGAGTAGAGGGGGTTCACCCGGTGTTTCATGTGTATCAATCTATGAAGTACAGTTATGACTCAAGAAGCTTTGCGGTCTTGATGAGTTAGTGGCGTCGTAGAGCCGATGAGGCTACTTAGGAGACAAATGATAGCATATTTGGTTGGGTTTTACGCGGATCTAGTAGCATCGATAGAATCGTTGGGTTAGACCTATTTCTTCTCTTGGTTGAGTTATGAGCATGTGTGAAGTTATATGTAGTTTTTCTCCGTGCGGGAATGTGCTATATGAATTGATATATCTTGTAGTGGTAGTTCGAGTAGTTTATGTGTAGATTAGAAAGTCTTAGCCTTCTTAGTGTGAGAGTTCATACCTCGGCCTTAGGAATCGAGAAGTTTGACGAATTGCAAGTTTCGGGACGAAACTTGTTTTTAGGAGGATCTAATGTAACGCCCCAAAAATTTGGCGCGATTTCGAGTTTTATTTTTATTTTTTTTATCGATATTTTATTAGATTGAATATTTTATTAAAAGCATTTTAAGATGTAAAATATGTTCCCGAGTATAATTATATATTAGATACGTGTACGTATATCCGTATCATTATTTACGGAAAGATCGGGAAATATTTTCGATTCTAAAATCCCGTTCCGAATACTTTAAATCGAGGTTACTCTTTTAACCTATTTCCTTTTATTTATTTATTTTTCTTTATTTTTCCTCCTTTCTTTTCTTCTTCTCCCTTTTCTTCTTTGCGTCTCTTTTTACAGAGTGATGATATCCCTGCTGCAGCCCTGTCACTGTATGTGCCTCCTCACACTCAATCTCTTCCCCTATCACTCTACCCTCTGCTCTCTATTCTTCTTTCTTATCTCTCCTGCACCTCTCGCCTCTTTCACCGAGCTGTTTCTTTTCCCTCTTTGACCTCTGTCTTTCCTTCTCTTCGTCTGCACCAGCCACCACAAAGGAGCCCCACAACCAGAGCATCTCTCCTCTTCACTTTTCGGGAACTCCCTTCGAGCCTAACCGGGACGCCAACCTTCACCTTGCCGGGAAGCAGCCGTTGCGGTGCCACCAGGGGACGCTCTGCCTCGCCACGCTAGTGCAACCGAAGCCAGCTTCGTCGCCGTCTGGGCCCGCTGGGAAGTACCCAGCCTCTCCCTGCCTCCGCCTCTTGCGCAGCCTCCTCTACCGCCGACTGGACCCGCAACCAGGCGCGCCATTATAGAGTTAGGACAACCGCCGTTGGCCGCCGGGGAGGAAGGGCTGCCAGACCGCCGTCGCTGTCGCCCTCGCCGCCTCACCCTCGTCGCTTCCCTTCTTGGCCGCGGGGCACCATCGCCGGAGGAGTAGCAGGAGCAAGCCGCCGTCTCTGTTCCTTGCGCAGCCCTTGCAGCAGGTTGAAGAAACCCTTGTAAAAAAATTGTAATCGGGCCCCCCTTATTTTTGTGCAAATTACAGAAGGCAACCTATATTATATTTACAATATCTGACCCATATTTTCAGTAATTTCAGATCTGCCTATGTTGGATTAATTTACAGATTTTTGCCCAAAGTTTTATTTGCGGAATATATCCCAAGTTTATGGAACATTACGAGTTGCCCGAAAAATGTTTTACGGACCTTCAACCAAAGCTTTATAACGGATTTTATTCTTATAGTTTATAATTGTCATATATTATGACCCATGTGTATATAATTGTATAATTTGTCCCGGAAAATATTTAAGCGGTTTTTAACCTTGGTTTGAAAACGAGTTTTACCTTAGATTTTATATAAGTTATTTCTTCCGTTCAAATTTAGCTTATAAGCTAAATTTGTTTAGTTTCGTGCTAGGTTCGGAAGCGCCCCGATAACGGCCTAACGAGTCCGAGTCGACATCCGTTGAACGACTTCCGTCTTTTGACGTCGTGTGAGTATTCTTTCCCCTCGATCTAGTTATGTTAAGTTTTAGTATCATACTAGGATGGATCTAGCATAACTTAGAGTTAATGTCAAGTAGTGGCTTTGAACCTTAGGTGAGTTTCGAGGATTCGATATTGTTTGATGGATTGATGTGGATTCTGAGCTTGAGGTGATATTGCGGTCTAGTGAGATTGATATAAGGATTTGAGTATATGGTTTGATCTTGTGAGTATTTGAGGCTTGAGGTTCTGGTTATATGGTTGTTGAGATTATGAGCTAGGATATGCTTATCCTAGCATGATGTTGTTACCGTTGAGTTTGTTGGACTAGGCATGTTTATCCTAGTATGTGTTATGGGTTATGATCTTGCGAGATCATAGGATCTAAAAGTCTAAGGACTTCTAGCTTGTGTTTAGTGTGATGTGAGCATGAGAGATTATAGGATGCGGTCCTAGAATGTGAGTCAAATGATCTTGCGTAGATCATTTGTCTAGAAGTCTTAGACTTCTTGAGTTGAGCGAGTGGTTGATATAGTTATCTTCTTGTGAGCAGGTTATGGGCTTCCTCCCTAAGGAAGCAAGAGTGTTGTGAGTTGAGTGTGGTGACGAGGTAAGTCTCCGGACTTACTTAGCTCGTATTCTATGTATTAGATTCGATGCGTGTTTGGTGGTGTGTGTTTTATTGCTTTCATTATAACTTATAAACCAGAATAGGATTACCGACCTTTATATATTATTTGGCCCAAGTGTATGATAACGGGCGGTGACAACTTGTCTAGCTCTTGCGTAGAGTTAGGAGGTTCTTGGCGACTAGCCCGTGTGGTTAGATGGTCGGAGGCATCCGTACCATTCCATGCGGTAAGTGGGGACCGAGGCGAGTTTCGGGAGATTCTCGTGTCACAAAAGAAGTTGAATTAGAACGGGATATGACTTAATAATAAAAAGATAATAAACCGGCCTTGTGTGATTTGGTGTATATGGTGTGTTATGTTATTTACTTGTGTTTGTGCCTTTCCCATTGATTCTAATGCTTCGAATATCAGCTAACGGTTTTATACCGATTGTTGTAGATTGCCTTGCAGGTTAGGAATGCGGCCGAGAGACCCGGAAGAGTGGGCAGCCGGGGTTCCGTACATTTTAGGAGTGGGTTTTGGTTGGAGTCGGGTTGTGTTTTATTATTCGTTTATTATGTTTGTATGTCGCGTGTTGGCGTTTAGTCTTGGAGTCATATTTTCGGCTGAAGTCCTTTGTTGTATTCTTTCGGGTTTTCTTTTCATTACATTGCATAAAAATGTATTTCGTTTTTGGCCTTTATTTGTGCCTTGTTGCAAGATCCGGTGAAATTGTTGTCAGGCTAAGGGTCGGGACCCATTGTGAGGTCCCAACCCGTAGCGCCCCGAGTCCCGCGGATTCGGGGTGTTACATTGAGTTCCAATCAGAAATTTGGAAGCGTTGTTTGAGAAAATGACGTTTTGGAAGGGTAATTTAGGGTTATGGTTGACGGTGGTAGTCGCAACGACGTCGTTTCGATTGGTGAAAGGTCGATACGGAGAGTTGAGGCAACACAAAAACACTTATGATGCGATGATGTATATGGAACCCCTAGAGATTACGAGTTCTACGTTGCTGTTCGTGTCCTCATGAGATCTCTCGTCGACCTCGCCGTCGATGCCGATCTCGTCGTCATTGCCTCCGTTGACGTCCCTCTTCGTTGGTCCAGACTTTGTAAGTTTAATTTCCTTTGTTTATTTTTTTACTATTTCTTTCTATTTATTTGTTTGTATCTTTGTTGTCTTAAATCAATTCATTATTTGCGCGTAATTTTATTAAATTAAATTAATTTGTTGTGACGGAGCGTTGTGTTTCTTACTATGCACTCACACCGAGGAGATCAGCTTTAATGGATTGATATATCCCGAATCCATTTCCATGGAGGAGATGAAAGGGAGGCCAAGAGATGGTAAGTGATTCGGTTAAGCTTTTCTTTTTATGTTTGCTTTGAGTTTAATCTTACTTGACATTTGTAATTTGCTCTGAAATAGGAAAGGAGAAGTAGATAATGAATGAATGTATGTCATGACTTTTTTTTTTTATTTGTTTGCGGTTTTAAGTTAGTTTATGGATTTGGTTATGGACGGTCTTTAGTGATTGCTTCTGTTTTGTTCTGTCTCTTTGTGTGGTGGCTTGAATTGTGTTTTATGAAGCAAATGTAGTTGGAATTTGCTGATATTAAATGAGTAATTCAGAGTTTGTTGGGGTTTTGATTGTTATTGTGATTGGATGAGCACACCCCTTTAACATGACCATTGATTTACACAGGGCATGTATCTCTTGTGATTTTGAAATTTGATGAACACTATGCAATGTTTAGGTTCATTAAAACCTTAACATCTGAAAGTTTTCAGTCAAGTGTAATGCGTTTTGGGGTTTGATTTGATGTAGTCAATCTCTGGCTAATGTTGCAGTTATATTGGTAATCAATTTCAAGATCATACAAATTCTAGTATGAAAAATTTCTGGTATGAAAATTTTCGGTATGATTTCATACTAGAATTTCATAGCAGAAAAAAAAAGAAAATAAAAAGAACAAAAAAAAAAACAAATTTCTAATTGATTTTACATAAAAAATTCATGTTGTTTCTTCTTTTTTTTTAAAAAAACAAATAGAGGAGTTAACTACTTTTACATATCATTAATGAAGGTGGTAAAAATTAATGGGGTATATAAACCAAAAGGAAATAGAAAAGTGAATATTAAGCCAAATTCTTTATAAAAAATTGTATGAACTATAAAATAATTTTAATAAACCATCATTTTATATATATTATTACACTTCGGAGAAAATCATATTTTGTATATATACTTACATATAACACTAATTGAATTTGCATTATAAGTTTATTTAAATTAAATCTCATTATTTGTGTTTTTTAAAATAAAAGATATAACGAGTAATTTATATTATAATATGTTTTTTATGGGAAGGAGAGTCGGTGACCGATATAGGTATATATTGACCTAAAGCAAATACTTCAGTCAGCGACTTTTTTTTTCTCATAAGTTTTACCTCTACATTAATGAAGGATAAGGATCTCTATTTATTAATTATTAACGACAAGATCTATTATCGGTTTTTGCATGTCCCCGGAAATTTAGAGTAGGTGAAAATTCTCCCAATTTGTGGCCTATCATCCGATCCGTTAATGTCCTTCTTATTAATAAAAAGAGGCTAAGTAGTAATCACTCGGGGATACCCTAACCCCTTACATCGTAACGTAAAAGATCAACTACACCCTCGGGAGGGTCAAGCAATACACTCATACCAATAGGAAAACTAAAAGCAAATCCGCAATAGTGTTCGCCTCGCGGTAGGCATGACGGTACAGGATATCCCAATCCCTTTTGATAAATTCATGGCACTTACTAATCAGACTAGCGAGTGAGTGACAACTCGGGATCGTTTTGCCTAATAAAGAGATTATCAAATGAGAATCAGTTTTGATAATCACTTTGCGGTATCCACACTCCCAAGCGAGCTGTTACGCTAAAAGGTGTGCACGCAATAAGCCTTAAATTTATACTCGTTATAATTATCCTAACTTCTAGCGCACCCGCAGTGTACGGGACGTTTGTAGTATGGATAGTATTCCGAGGTCGAACACAAAGACTAAGGTGAAATTGATTCTGTTTTGTGATTAAGTTTAGTGAAGGTCTAAGGTTAGAAAAGGGGAAACAAAGAAATGAAAACCTCAATCTGTTTTTGATAGGTTTTTGGTGATCAATCAAAGATCACAATTCATGCAAAGTAAACAATCAAACTAAACTAAAAATCAACTCAAATGAATAAACCAAACAAGAATATGATCAAGGAAAGAAAAGACGGATTCTAGGGGTCGGAGATTCCGGTTATGGCATAGAACTTAAGTTATCTATTCATTCTTTGGATTAACTATGATATGTTGGGACTAAGTGTATCTAATTTGGGATCAATTACCGGGTAGGTCTCATGGTCCAACTAGTCCACACCTAAGGTCTCATTACCGGGTAAGTCTCTAAGAACCTAAGGATAGGAATTCTACACAAACCGGATTTGTTAATTTGGGATCTAACCTATCCTTACCGGGTAAGTCTTGGAAGGGAAGTCCTAAGCAACTATCCTAGCACATCTAATCCAATGGCGGCTTATTAGGCTCACCACTACCTAAGGTTTGCTATTTTAGATTCTAAGGGCAAGGATTACCGAGTAAGTCTCTCCTAACACTTAGTCGCTACACTAGGTCACCCTAGGGTAGGGTAAACTCAACAAACACTTAAGGTTTCAACATTTTATATGTCTAAGGCAAGATCCTTCGAACCAGGGAGAATCACGGTCTGTTCTACCGAAACCACGGCCGTGGTTCTTCAAGAACTACCCGTGATTTCTAACAGGAACTACGTTCATAAGCAAAAGTCATCCAAAGGTAAATCTAAGTCCGTCCTATCATAGTTCTAGCCATAACCATCCTTTCCTTACCCTAGAACCACATCAATTTAGCCTACAACATTCATAATGGAAATCAAAACAAACAAACATAAAATCAAAACATCCATTGCAAAATAATGAAAGAAGAGAGATAAACAAGGGAACTTAATTCAAAACTAAGCTGAAGATTAGAATAGAGCCACTTACAACCCTTCCAAAAGAAGGTTCAAAGGTTCATACAATCTCTAGAAAACGAAATCCGAAATACAAGAAAGCTATGGTGTGTGCTCTTCTCTTCCTCTTCAATGGAACTCTTCTTCTTCTCTTTGACACTTTCCTTCCTAGAAAAACTTCTTGTTTTTGAGAATATATTTGTTAGAGAGAAATGGATAATGGATGAGCTGCTCCCAAACTACCCCAGCTGCCTCAAACAACCCATGAAGGACCACTTTTATAACAAATCTTGCATGAGCTGGCCATAAGAGTCGTGGCACAGCTGTCACGAGAATCTGGCAAAATCCACGGTCATTTCCACGGCCGTGGTTCGTCAGAGAACCGTGATTCTATGCAGAAACTTCGCCTTGGATCATTAAGCTGTGGTTTGGTGCATGACTTGTGTTGGCAAGGTTCCATGAGTCCTCCTTAGCCCTTGGCTTGTGTCCTAATGAGTCCGAGGGTGCGTCATCTAAATGAACGATCCTCAAACGCATCGTTTAAGCTCCTAAACTTCCCGTAATACCTACAAAACGCGCACAAGTCCGTGTAGACGTCTATCTCGACAAAATATGTGAATTGGATGCAAAACGTCTTGAACTAATGCTAGATTATGCATGAATGAGCGAGAATTCTATCTAAATGTACACCTAAAACTATGTTATAAATCGTGTTATCAAAATACCCCATACTTAAGGTTTGCTCGTCCCCGAGCAAATTCCCAACTATAGACTAAGAGATGACATAATTTATGTATGCAGAAAAATGGCAAAATCTTTTTGGGTTTTGTGCTTCTTACTATTGGATCCCCTTCATAGTCATGATCAATGGCGATTGGATAAGCAATTATGTATCAAACAATAAGGGCATGGAAAGACAATTGTACTTAACTAAAAAACATGCATGAAATGTGAGGATGAAGAGGTCAAGAAGATCAAGAGTCTATCCAATCTAGATTACTAAGTCTTACAAACATGCAAGTAGGTCATAAGGGCTTGTGACATAAAAGGCCAAGAAACGTTGCAATTGGGCGGGGGATTCTTTAGGTTATGTGATGCTAATCCGGGAATGGAACTAACTCCACATCCTTGTCCTCGATCAACTTCCCCCAAGTGTATATTTTTCCCTATCTTGCTTTCTTTTCTTTCTTTTTTTTTTTTTTTTTTTCTTTTGAGACAATGGCATTGGTGTACAAAAGCCGAAACCTTGGTGATTAGCCGTCCTCGGGCTTTTTCTTAGTTTTCGAGGTGCATCCACACCGGGCACACATACCAAAGCTTGTTAGGGCTATTGGTTCATTTGACTTTGGCAAGGCACCAACACCCGATTATGTGAAGTGTACCGAGTTACTTGTCATTTAAACCAACGCCCCCAAACCTATATTTTGGCTACACTTCCACAATAATTTCAGCATTTCATTCACAACATTCTTTTCATTACATCTTCACCCCGCACTTGCTTTTCACACATTTCAACACACTAGCATGCTCCTATTCCCGGATGGGTTTAAAGGAGGTCGATTTATATCAATTGAGGTGCTCAAGCAATCATGATCAAGATGAGAAGTAGAGAAAGATGAAATGCCTCATTCATTCCTAGATGGTATGCAAGAACTATCATGTAATTTCGAATTTCAATACTCAATCCATTCTAGGCAATCATCATGATCACAAGTCATTCATAGAATTTAAGAGAAGTAGTTCAAGTCCACATATGCATTTATCAATTCAACACATAAGGCCATCCATAACCAATCACAAGACAAGTTTCATCATTAGGATCATATCCAAGCCTAGAAAGCACAAAATTTTTTTAAATTTTTTGATTTTTATGGGATTTTCGTTTTAAGTATGTACAATGCAAGACATGTGCAAATATTAACCTATCCTAGATGCTCATCATGCAAAGGATCATGCAAACCCCACCCCATACTTAGAAACACATTGTCCCCAATGTGGTATTCAAGTAAAGAGAGTGAAAGAAGGTTCTCACAATGTAAAATTGTTTGCTATGGTATTTTGGAATTCTCAAGTGAATTGATGTTGGATGGTCCTTTCAACCATGGTAGAGAGCTCTAAGCATCCTTCAAAGCTTCGGAACCCGCGCTAGGCACCGCTAGCCGTCCAAGTTCTGCGTCCGCTCCACCCATAATTGGTGAGGGTGTCATCATCATCATTTTCATTGCCAAGAAAGGCTTCCAATGCCACTAATGCTCTAGCACACACACGAAAGTAGACAAAACACACACAAAGCACACAAAAACAGAAAAATCTACGCAAAAAATGAAAAGGGAAAAATGTTACCAATGGGTTGCCTCCCACCAAGCGCTTCTTTAAGGTCATTAGCTTGACCAAACTCGGGAGCATCTATTCAAGGTGAAGCGGGGCAATCATGTCTACCGGGGCTCCCGGAATATACTTCTTCAAGCGATGCCCATTCACTTTGAAATTTTCACAATGCTCCCCTCCTATTTCAATAGCTCCATGGGGAAAGATCTTCTTCACCACATATGGCCCGGTCCATCTTGATTTGAGCTTTCCGGGAAAAAGCCTTAGCCTTGAGTTGAAGAGAAGGACAAGATCTCCTTCACTCAACTCCTTTGGAATGATCCTCTTGTCATGCCACCTTTTGGTTCTCTCCTTGTAGATCCGGGCATTCTCATAAGCTTCCAACCGGAGCTCCTCAAGGGCATTGATATCAAGCAACCTCTTTTCTCCCGCTTCCTTGAGGTCAAAATTTAGCCACTTAATGGCCCAATAAGCTCTATGCTCCATTTCCACCGGAAGATGGCAAGACTTACCATAGACCAACTTGTAGGGGGTGGTTCCAATTGGTGTCTTGAAGGCGGTTCTATATGCCCATAGTGCGTCATCGAGCTTCATAGCCCAATCCTTCCTTGTCCTAGACACCGTCTTCTCGAGGATGGCCTTGATCTCTCGGTTGGAGATCTCCACTTGACCACTAGTTTGGGGATGGTAGGGTGTTGCCACCTTATGAGTCACCCCATACTTGGCCAAAAGTGCTCCAAAGTTCCTATTTGTGAAGTGCTTCCCTCCATCACTAATGATTACCCTTGGTGTTCCAAACCTAGGGAAGATCACCCGGTTGAAGAATCGCACTACCACCTTGACATCATTCGTAGGAGAGGCGATCGCCTCTACCCATCTTGACACATAGTCCACCGCCAATAGGATGTAGAGATTTCCACATGAAGAAGGGAATGGTCCCATGAAGTCTACACCCCACACATCAAAAATCTCAACTTCTTGGATGTTATTCAAAGGCATTTCATTCCTCCTTGAGATGTTGCCCGTCCTTTGGCAAGCATCACATGCCGCTACAAAACCTTGCACATCTCTAAACAAGTTAGGCCAATAAAAACCGGATTGCAATACCTTTGCACACGTTTTGTGTGAGCTAGCATGGCCTCCGCATGGTAAGGAGTGGCAATGCCGGATTACACTTTCCACTTCATCCTCCGGTATGCATCTTCTAAGCACCCCATCCGGGCCTCTCTTGAATAGAAGTGGCTCACTCCAATAGTAATGCCTTACATCGTTGAAGAACTTCTTCCTTTGTGCATATGTAAATCCGGGAGGCACTTCCTCACACACTAAGTAGTTCACAATGTCGGCGTACCACGGCTCACTTCCTCTAGCCACTTGGAACAAGCATTCCTCCACCATTTGCAATTGTTCATCCCGGAATGAATCATCTATCGGGATGTTGTCTTTCCCAAGCTCTAATGGTGGGAGTCTACTAAGGTGATCCTCCACGGAGTTCTCGGATCCCTTCTTATCCCGTATCTCCAAATCAAACTCTTGAAGAAGAAGGATCCACCGAATCAACCTTGGTTTGACATCCTTCTTTGTAAGTAGATAACGGATCGCCGCATGGTCCGTATAAACTATGACTTTCGCTCCAACAAGGTATGAGCGGAATTTCTCAAATGCATACACCACCGCCAACAACTCCTTCTCGGTGGTAGCATAGTTGAGTTGGGCATCATCTAGCGTCTTGCTAGCATAGTAAATAGCATGAGTGCGCCCTTCTTTCCTTTGCCCTAAAACGGCCCCAACGGCCACATCACTTGCATCGCACATGATCTCAAATGGTAGACTCCAATCCGGAGGTTGCATGATAGGTGTGGAGATCAAGGCGTTCTTCAACCTACAAAAAGCTTCAAGACAATCCTTGGAAAAAACAAAATCAACATCTTTCATTAGTAGGTTAGTGAGAGGCTTAGAAATTTTAGAGAAGTCTTGAATAAACCTCCGGTAAAAACCGGCATGCCCTAAGAAACTCCTTACCCCCTTCACCGAGGTAGGTGGTGGCAACTTCTCTATCGTTTCAATCTTAGCCCTATCAACCTCAATGCCACGGTTAGACACCAAGTGTCCTAACACAATCCCTTCACTTACCATGAAGTGGCATTTTTCCCAATTTAAGACAAGATTTGTCTCCTCACATCTTTGCAACACTAATGACAAGTTAGCCAAGCAATCATCGAAAGAAGAACCATAAACAGAGAAATCATCCATGAACACTTCCATGATATTTTCTATGTATTCCGAAAAGATAGCCATCATACACCTTTGAAAGGTGGCAGGTGCATTACACAACCCAAATGGCATTCTCCTATATGCAAAGGTACCCCATGGACATGTAAAAGTTGTTTTCTCTTGGTCATCGGGGTGGATAGGGATTTGGAAGAATCCACTATACCCATCTAGATAGCAAAAATGAGAGTGTTGAGCTAACCTTTCTAGCATTTGGTCAATAAAGGGGAGGGGGAAGTGATCTTTCCTAGAGGCCATGTTTAATTTCCTATAATCAATGCACATCCTCCACCCCGTAACCGTCCTAGTCGGTATTAGTTCATTATTCTCATTAGTTACTACCGTCATTCCACCCTTCTTAGGCACTACATGAACGGGGCTAACCCACTTACTATCCGAGATAGGGTAGATAATTCCCGCATCTAGCAACTTAATGATTTCCTTTTTGACCACCTCTTTCATTATAGGATTCAATCTCCTTTGATGTTCAATAGAGGGTTTGTGGTTATCTTCCATCATTATCTTATGCATGCACAAAGATGGCTTAATGCCAACCAAATCATCAATAGTATAACCAATGGCTTTCCTATGTAATCTTAGTTCATGCAGCAATTTAGCAAGTTCATCATCACTCAAGCATGCATTAACAATCACAGGATATGTAGAATTATCACCAAGAAATGCATACTTTAAATGAGAGGGAAGGGGTTTAAGTTCAAGTGAAGGAGGACCTTTATCGGTTGAAGACGATCCAAACAAGGTTGGATGAGATGAATCCAAAGCAAAGGAAGACTCCCATGGCTCCTAGAAGCTTGATCATCATCAAGAGCTGATTCAGGGAAAACCACGGTTGGAAACACGGGTTGCTCATCTCCCACGACCGTGGTTCTTGCCAAGCTTGCTTCTCGGAGTTGTCCAGAAAGTTTGACGGCCGTGGTTTGTAAATCTCGACCGTGGAACTTGCAGCTGTTCACCACCTCTTCGTGGCTTTCAAACCCAACTTTTGGCTCCTCTTCCAAGGCTTCCAAAGCTTTGATCTCTTCATTGCAGGCCTCTTCAACACCTTCCTCCATCATACTTAAGGCGAGAACCTTTTCCAAAGGATCCTTGATCAAGATCGAGCTCACAATTTCTCTAGATTCTTCTTGCTCGACTATGTTGAAGATGTCTTCATCAAGGGTTGGCCCTTTCATCATTGTGGACAGCTTGAACTTGATGTTCTCTTCCCCGATGTTGAAGGAGAGAGTCCCGTTCTTGCAATCCACTAAGCATCCGGAAGTGGCTAGGAAAGGTCTTCCTAAGATGATAGGAACCGGATAATCCGCCGGAATATCCAACACTACAAAATCAATAGGCACGTAGAATCCTCCTAGCTGCACCGGAATGTCTTCTAGAATCCCAACCGGATGAGTGATAGAACGATCCGCCATATAGAGGGTCATCTTGACCGGCTTTGGCTCTCCTAGCCCGACCTTGTTGCTAAGTGCAAGCGGTATGATGCTCACACTCGCCCCATGATCACAAAGGGCCTCGTACTTCACATCCCCCACTCCTATTGGGACGCAAAAAGAGCCCGGATCCCTCAACTTGGGAGGCATCTCTTCCTTCATGGTTTGGATCAATTCCGAGGATCTCTTGGTCATCCTTATCTCCCCATACTCCTCCAACTTCCTTTTGTTGGAGAGTATTTCTTTCAAAAACTTCCCATATGCCGGCATTCCTAAGATGGCATCCATGAACGGAATGTTAATATGTAACTTGGACATTAGTTCAAGGAACTTACCAAAGTGATTGTCCAAACGAGCTCTTGCTCTTGATTGTGGGAACGGTAGTGGTGGCTTGTATGGAGGTGGTGCCACATAGGTTGGCTCTACATCCTTGCTCTTGCCTCCATCTTCTTGCTTTCTTCCCTCTTCTACCACTACTTGCTTTCCCTTAGCTTGGTCCTTGGGCAAAGGATCCTTCATACTCAACCCACTCCTTGTTGTGATAGCCAACACTTGGCCTCTTAGGTTGTCTTCGGTTCTTCCGGGAAGCTTCCCCGGATCTCTATGTGCTTCACCCGCCTTTTGAAAGACTTGTGCTTCCAAGACCTTTTGAGCCTTAGAAATTGAAGTCACGGTGCTCTCAAGTCCACTCAATCTTCCTAGCAATTGTTCAAACATGACTTCGGTCCTATCCTTTGGAGGTTGAGAAAAACCGGGTGGAGGTTCTTGTGAAGCTCTTTGTGGTGGAGTTGTGCTTGCGGAGGCGGGAGGGTTCAAGGCTCCATCCGGGTTAGAGTAAGAAAATCCGGGATGGTTGTGGTTGGGCCGGTAATTGTTGAATTGCCGGTTGTTGTTGAAATTTCTTGAGCCTTGGTAATTGTTGAAGTTGCCCCTTCCCATATAATTCACATCTTCCTCCTTGGAAGGCAAGTTAGCTTGTGGAAGTACTTGAGGAGTTGCTTGGCTCTTCAAGGTTGTAGTACACAACTCTCTTAAGGATTTCAACTCGTTGTTGATGGCGTCAAGCTTGAAATTGCTCATGGTGACCTCGCTCACCTCATATGCTCCCGCTTTTCTTCCTTCACTCTTCCTATGAGAGTAATTCTCAATCACTAGAGCTTGCTTCTCCACAAACTCCCAAGCATCATCTACATGCTTCTCCATGAAAGTCCCACCGGAGAGGGATTGAAGCTTGAATTGGATATCTTTATCAAGTCCCTTGAAGTAGATTTCCAATAGCTCAATTTTCGGTATGCCATGGTGTGGACAATCTAGGAGAAGGTCCTTGAATCTCTCCCAAGACTTGAACAAACTTTCTCTATCCCTCATTACGAAGGCATTGATCTTCCCTCTTAATTCGGTGGTCTTGGAAGGTGGGAAGAACTTGGTCAAGAACTCGGTTATCATCTCCTCCCAAGTACCAACTCGCCCTTGTGGAATAGATTGATACTAAGCCAAGGCTTTATCCTTAAGAGAGAAGGAAAAAGCCCTAAGCTTATGGTTGTTGCTCTCCAATCTTGGCGGCCTAAGAGTTTCCATCAAAATCTCGTAGTTCATCAAATGTTGGTGAGGAGACTCTCCTTCCATCCCTCCAAATTGATTGTGCCGGATCATTTGTAGAACTTGAGGGCGGAGCTCATAGTTGTGGGTTGCGGGATCTCCTAGATTTACACCCGGTCGGTGTGCTCTTTGTGCCGGATCCATACGTCTCCCTAGGGTTTGTGGCTCCTCAATAGCAATGGGAACAACCCTAACATTGGCCGCCGGCTGCGGTTGTGGTGGAGGAGGTGGAGGTTGTCGGCGATTAAGCTCTCCTTGAACAAGGGCTTGCCTAATCTCCTCAATCTCCCTCCTAGTTTCCTCTTGCCTCTCATTGGCAAGTCTCCTTTCTTCCTCCAAGAGCTCATCTCTTAGCCTTATTTGCTCTAAGGCTTCATCCAACTCAGCTTGAAGATTTCTACCGGCCATCTCTTTCTCTTTTCGGATGTTCTTGGATCTAGATCGAAGGGTCTTCTCCGGTTCGGGATCGAATGGAGATAAATCCTTGCCACGAGATCTTCGCATACACCTAAGAGTAATAAATGTCCTGAAAAGCAAAGACACCAACCAAAGAGAGATCAAAAGCAACAAGAAAGATCTACACTAGAAACAATCACAAAATAGACTCAATCTAGACCTAGTCCCCGGCAACGGCGCCAAAAACTTGTTACGCTAAAAGGTGTGCACGCAATAAGCCTTAAATTTATACTCGTTATAATTATCCTAACTTCTAGCGCACCCGCAGTGTACGGGACGTTTGTAGTATGGATAATATTCCGAGGTCGAACACAAAGACTAAGGTGAAATTGATTCGGTTTTGTGATTAAGTTTAGTGAAGGTCTAAGGTTAGAAAAGGGGGAAACAAAGAAATGAAAACCTCAATCTGTTTTTGATAGGTTTTTGGTGATCAATCAAAGATCACAATTCATGCAAAGTAAACAATCAAACTAAACTAAAAATCAACTCAAATGAATAAACCAAACAAGAATATGATCAAGGAAAGAAAAGACGGATTCTAGGGGTCGGAGATTCCGGTTATGGCATAGAACTTAAGTTATCTATTCATTCTTTGGATTAACTATGATATGTTGGGACTAAGTGTATCTAATTTGGGATCAATTACCGGGTAGGTCTCATGGTCCAACTAGTCCACACCTAAGGTCTCATTACCGGGTAAGTCTCTAAGAACCTGAGGATAGGAATTCTACACAAACCGGATTTGTTAATTAGGGATCTAACCTATCCTTACCGGGTAAGTCTTGGAAGGGAAGTCCTAAGCAACTATCCTAGCACATCTAATCCAATGGCGGCTTATTAGGCTCACCACTACCTAAGGTTTGCTATTTTAGATTCTAAGGGCAAGGATTACCGAGTAAGTCTCTCCTAACACTTAGTCGCTACACTAGGTCACCCTAGGGTAGGGTAAACTCAACAAACACTTAAGGTTTCAACATTTTATATGTCTAAGGCAAGATCCTTCGAACCAGGGAGAATCACGGTCTGTTCTACCGAAACCACGGCCGTGGTTCTTCAAGAACTACCCGTGATTTCTAACAGGAACTACGTTCATAAGCAAAAGTCATCCAAAGGTAAATCTAAGTCCGTCCTATCATAGTTCTAGCCATAACCATCCTTTCCTTACCCTAGAACCACATCAATTTAGCCTACAACATTCATAATGGAAATCAAAACAAACAAACATAAAATCAAAACATCCATTGCAAAATAATGAAAGAAGAGAGATGAACAAGGGAACTTAATTCAAAACTAAGCTGAAGATTAGAATAGAG
The DNA here is from genome assembly GCA_033239125.1 of Fagopyrum homotropicum. NCBI lineage: Eukaryota > Viridiplantae > Streptophyta > Magnoliopsida > Caryophyllales > Polygonaceae > Fagopyrum > Fagopyrum homotropicum. The sequence goes on from BSWB01000004.1 coordinate 145,846,446, forward strand.
CCACTTACAACCCTTCCAAAAGAAGGTTCAAAGGTTCATACAATCTCTAGAAAACGAAATCCGAAATACAAGAAAGCTATGGTGTGTGCTCTTCTCTTCCTCTTCAATGGAACTCTTCTTCTTCTCTTTGACACTTTCCTTCCTAGAAAAACTTCTTGTTTTTGAGAATATATTTGTTAGAGAGAAATGGATAATGGATGAGCTGCTCCCAAACTACCCCAGCTGCCTCAAACAACCCATGAAGGACCACTTTTATAACAATCTTGCATGAGCTGGCCATGAGAGTCGTGGCACAGCTGTCACGAGAATCTGGCAAAATCCACGGTCATTTCCACGCCCGTGGTTCGTCAGAGAACCGTGATTCTATGCAGAAACTTCGCCTTGGGTCATTAAGCTGTGGTTTGGTGCATGGCTTGTGTTGGCAAGGTTCCATGAGTCCTCCTTAGCCCTTGGCTTGTGTCCTAATGAGTCCGAGGGTGCGTCATCTAAATGAACGATCCTCAAACGCATCGTTTAAGCTCCTAAACTTCCCGTAATACCTACAAAACGCGCACAAGTCCGTGTAGACGTCTATCTCGACAAAATATGTGAATTGGGTGCAAAACGTCTTGAACTAATGCTAGATTATGCATGAATGAGCGAGAATTCTATCTAAATGTACACCTAAAACTATGTTATAAATCGTGTTATCACGAGCTTTAGACCATGGAAAATACCCCACAACTCATTCATTGGTACAACGCATATACTCAAGTTAACGACAAATCCTCCCTGCCACTCCCCACATTATTTCTAATAATACCAGCTGCTGTAGCATGCCCGTCCTCTTTGCCTGACCCGTCGGAGTTAATCTTCACAGCGTATCTTGGAGGAGGATCCCACTTGACATGCACTATACGCTTACTGGGCTTAGTGTTGCTAGTAGACTTGCTCTTCCATGCACACACGTACTCCATGGCTTGCTCAACAACAAAACTCTGGGTGTCACCAGTGATATCCTTTGAGTTGAAGATTTTGTCGTTTCTCCACTTCCAGAGCCACCAAATTCCTACAACAAATACTGAACTCCAACTATAATCAACTTTGAAATTAATCGTTGAACAAATATTACCTCGGTTCCAGACGGCGAAAGGAAGGTTGAAAAAGCCCTCTATGCAGTGATGTGCCTAAAGCTTTCGCCAAAGAAGTCTACTGTGAGTACACTCTCTGAACATATGTAGATGCGTCTCATATTGGGAGCTGCAAGATGGGCAACAACCATGTTGAGTAAGATGTCGGTTGCGCCATTCGTCGTTACCAAGAACACCCCCTCAAGATCTTCCTCATAAATGTCCTGATTCTCTCATGAGTTTGCAAATTCCATATATATTTGTAGATGATGGCATCGGCCTCATGGAAGTCGACATCTCCTCTCAGCATGCTATAGGCGGAAGTCACCGTGAAGCTGCCATCCTTGTTGTGCTTCCAACTCAATTTGTCCTTCCTATAGAGCTGCCCATCTTCCCCGTTGTCAAGGAATGCTCCTGTACATGGAGCAACCACTGCCAACTTCATGAGAGTTTGTGCAGGAAGAACAATACTCAGAAGGTTCCAGTTCCATCCTTCGTCCTGGCCCCAGAATTCACAAACCATACGACCCCTCATGTTATCATCTATGGCTTGGGTTGCTAAGTCCTCCAAGGGCTTCTCCCCGAGCCACACATCGTCCCAAAATTCTATACTTCTTCCATCCTCTAACTTTCATTAATGTCCCGGGTGCACAACCTCTCTAATGTCTCTTATGATGTTGTTCCAAGTGTGCGAAGGAGAAGCATGAGGACGCCCACTGGATCAAACATACTTGTGCCTCAAAACTGTCGACCATAGGCTATTCTTGTCCTTGATGAAACGCCATCCTAACTTTCCAACAAGGTCGAGGTTAAGCTCATTCATGGATTTTAGGCCAAGATCGCCGCACCTCTTAGGCATGAACATTTTACCCCAAGCAACAATGTGCATTTTATTCGTTCCTTCACTATGTCCCCATACAAACGCTCCACAAATCGTGTCCACTGCGTCACATGAACTCTTGGGTAATATCATAGAGGACATGGAGTAGATCGGTAAAGATGCAAGTACTAACTTGGTGAGAGTGATTCTTCTTGTGAAGCTTAGCGTTTTTCCTTTCCAATCACTAAGTTTCCCATTAACCTTATCCAACAGACTTGAGAAAGTGATATTACACACTCTTCCTCAAAGGAGAGGCATTCCGAGATAATTTCCCAAGTTCTTCGTAACTTCAATATTGCTTATATTCAAAAGTCTCTCCTGCACCTCCCGACTGACATTGGGGGAAACATAGATCCTAGACTTCTGGGAGCTAACCTTGAGTCCCGAAGCTTTAAAAAAGATATCAAGGCACTTCAAGACAACTGCCATCTGACTAGTGAAGGCCTCGGCAAACAACATGATGTCATCTGCGAAAAATAAATGAGATAGTTTAGGGCCATATGTACACAATCTGATGGGTTTCCACCTCCCTTGTTCAACCACATCCAGAATCAGGTGGCTAAGTCTCTCTACACACAAAACAAAGAGGTACGGTGATATCGGATCTCCTTGGCGCAAGTGTCTTGTTGGTTGGAACTGTCTTGTAAGCTCCTCATTCCATATAACTTGCATCCGAACAGTAGATATGCACTCCTGGATCATACGCCCCCATTCACTGGGGAAACCAGCTAGTTCAATAGATTCTAAGACAAAATCTCACCTAATCTTGTCATAGGCTTTCTCAAGGTTAAGCTTCAGGATCATCCACTTCCTGCCAGTTCTCTTCTTTTGAGTAGAGTGGACTACTTCCTTCATAAGAACGATGTTATCTTGTATGTACCTTCCTGGAATGAAACTTCCTTGAGTAGGACCAACAAGGTAGTTGATCACTCCTTGTAAGCACTTTTGTAATGGCCTTGTAAATCACATTACAAAGAGTTATGGGTCTAAATTGACTTATGCACTCTGGAGTGCCAGTCTTCGCAATAAGGCATAAGAGCGTGTCATTGAAATCCTCCGGGAGCCTCTGAGACTCGAGGAACCTACCCACTTTACTCATGACGGAATCTTCCACAATGCTCCAACACTTCTGGTAAAACACTAGTTGAAACCCATTTACTCCCGGTGACTTAAAAGCTCTCATATCATTAATAGCCTTCCAAACCTCCTCCTTAGAAACACTTTTAATCATGTCGACCTTATCCATATGTTTGATCAAAGGAAAGCCATTGACAATAGATTCATCATCCTGAGGGGGATTCAAATCAGATGCATTATAGAGATGGTTGAAGTAGTAGATCACAAGTTGTTCCAACCGTAGAAGATCATCCTCCCAGACACCCTCAGCATTCTTCAACCCATCAACCTTGTTGTTCCTCCTTCTAATGATAGTAGAGGTGTGGTAGAAGGAAGTATTCCTATCACCGAAAGAAAACCATTGTTCTCTCGACTTTTGGACCAGATAATCTCCTCCTGCTCGAGATCCTATCCAGCTCAGATTTAAGGACTGCTTTCTAATCCCTTGAACTGGATGTCGATGGCCCATTACTCTGTCCCGTACTTGAATGACAATCAATTCTCTAGAAATGGCTTTTTTTCCCGCAAAAGACATCACCAAAAACCCTACAATTCTAAATGGTAAGCCAATTTTTAAGAGTAGGCAGAGGAATACCCGAGTCTGCATGCAAGTCCCAACATCTTCTCACCATAGGAAAGAAATCCACATGCATAATCCAAGAAACTTCGAAACGGAACAATCTCTTGTCCCACCTATAACTGCTTTGCGCTTGTAGTTTGAGAAGAATTGGTGCATGATCAGAGGAGTATCTCTCCAAGACTTACATTGACATCGACACGCACCGGAATCGGACTAGGAGTTTCACGATAAGCATACACAAGATTTCTTGTCATAGTTCCTCGGGAAGATGGCACTTCAAACATGAGTTTGTACGCCGATTAGGCCTTAGAGCAAAATAAGTCACTTGCACAACATAAATCAACTCGAAATTTAGCTATAACAAAAATAAAATAAATCAAGCACTTCAATGAAGATGTAATTCATATGCATCAATATTTGTATGTTAGAACTAAATAAAATTGTATTTAAATTGTATAAAAAAGAGATTCGCAGGCTTTCACTATATAAATTCGCAGGCTTTCACTAGATAAATTATTTAAAATGGATTTATAAAATAAATTAAGAAAATAAAATGGGGGATTTTGCCAAGTAGGCTTTTTTTATATATATTTTGGTTTAGTAACTAGACTCGTGGCATAAGTTTATTTAGTAAGTGTACCCTTACTTTTTTTTACTACTTTCCCAATACGCGGATGCTTCCGTTTTAAATATCCTTTCATCTTCGATATGCTCCTCGATTGTTTCAAATGATTAAGCATATTTCCACCCTCAATTGCATTTTCCAATTCCTACTTCCACTTCAAATTTCTTACAATCGTTTCGAATTCGAGTTCCAATCAGAAATTTGGAAGCGTTGGTTGAGAAAATGACATTTTGGAAGGGTAATTTAGGGTTATGGTTGACTGTGGTAGTCGCAACGATGTCGTTTCGTTTTGTGGAAGGTCGATACAGAAAGTTGAGGAAACACAAAGACACTTATGTTGCGATGATGTATATGGGGACCCCTAGAGATTACGAGCTCTACGTTGCTACTCGTGTCCTCATGAGATCTCTCGCCGACCTCGCCATCGATGCTGATCTCGTCGTCATTGCCTCCATTGACGTCCCTCTTCGCTGGTCCAGGCTTTGTAAGTTTCCTTTCCTTTGTTCACTTATTTTTTTTTTACCTTTTTTTCTTTCTATTTTTTGTCTGTATCTTTGCTGTCTTAAATCAATTCATTATTTGTGCGTAATTATATTAAATTAAATTAATTTGGTGTGACGGAGCGTTGTGTTTCTTACTGTGCACTCACACCGAGGAGATCAGCTTTAATGGATTGGTATATCCCGAATCCAATTCCATGGAGGAGATGAAAGGGAGGCCAAGAGATGGTAAGTGATTCGGTTAAGCTTTTCTTTCTATGTTTGCTTTGAGTTTAATCGTACTTGGTATTTGTAATTTGTTCTAAAATAGGAAAGGAGAAGTAGAGAATGAATGAATGTATGTCATGACTTTTTCTTATTAGTTTGCGGTTTTAAGTTGGTTTATAGATTTGGTTATGGACGGTCTTTAGTGATTGCTTCTGTTTTGTTCAGTCTCTTTGTGTGGTGGCTTGAATTGTGTTTTATGAAGCAAATGTAGTTGGAATTTGCTGATATTAAATGAGTAATTCAGAGTTTGTTGGGGTTTTGATTGTTATTGTGATTGGATGAGCACACCCCTTTAACATGACCATTGATTTACACAGGGCATGTGTCTCTTGTGATTTTGAAATTTGATGAACACTATACAATGTTTAGGTTCATTAAAACCTTAACATATGAAAGTTTTCAGTCAAGTGTAATGCGTTTTGGGGTTTGATTTGGTGTAGTCAATCTCTGGCTAATGTTGCAGTTATATTGGTAATCAATTTCATGATCATACAAATTCTAGTATGAAAATTTTATGGTATCAAAATTTCCGGTAAGAGTTTCATACCAGAATTTCATACCAGAAAATAAAAAGAAAAAAAAATTCAGTAATTAATTTTACATAAGAAATTCATGTTGTTTCTTCTTTTTTTTTTCAAAAATAGAGGAGTTAATTACTTTTACATATCATTAATGAAGGTGGTAAAAATTAAACGGGTATAGAAACCAAAAGGAAATAGAAAAGTACATATTTTGTTATATTTTTTAAATAAAATTGTATGAACTATAAAATAATTTTAATAAACCATCATTTTATATATATTATTACACTTCGGAAAAAAAAATCATATTTTGTATATATACTTACACATAACACTAATTGAATTTGTATTATAAGTTTATTTAAATTAAATCTCATTATTTTTGTTTTTTAAAATAAAAGATATAAAACGAGTAATTTATATTATAATAAGTTTTTTTATGGGAAGGAGAGTTGGTGGTCTCCGGCGCTTCTAATGTGCTTCTTATTAATAAAAAGAGGCTAAGTAGTAATCACTCGGGGATAGCCTAACCCCTTACATTGTAACGTAAAAGATCAACTACGCCCTCGGGAGGATCAAGCAATACACTCATACCAATAGGAAAACTAAAAGATAATCCGCAATAGTGTTCGCCTCGCGGTAGACATGATGGTACTGGATATTCCAATCCCTTTTGATAAATTCATGGCACTTACTAACCAGACTAGCGAGTGGGTGACAACTCGGGATCGTTTTGCCCAATAAAGAGATTGTCAAATGAGAATTAGTTTCAATAATCACTTTGCGGTATCCACACTAAGCATGTCCATGGTTCGGACCCGTCGGGTCAGGGGTACGAGGAGGGCGACCCGGACCCGTATATGTGGCCGACCCGCCGGGTCACGGGTCAGCCACCGGCGGATCGACGGGTCGGCCACCTAACCATAAAAAAAATAAAAAAATAATGGAAATAAATTTGAAAAAATAAGAAAATAAATAGAAGAGAAAAATTGGACTTAAACTTAGAAAAGGAGTAGAAAATAAACTAATAAAAAATTGGACTTAAACTTAAAAAAAAACAAAATAAACTAATAAAAAGAGGACTTAATCTTAAAAAAAATTGGACTTAAAGTTTAAGTCCAATTTTTTTAAGTTTAACTCCTTTTTTTTATTAGTTTATTTTGTTCTTTTTTAAGTTTAAGTCTTAAACTTAAAAAAAAAAGGGGAAGGATTGGGCTTGAACCGGAATCCCGGTTGCTTACGTATCCTCTCGAGGAGGAGGAATCAAAGCCCACGTAGTTCTCTTACCTTTGTTTATATCCCCGCTTGGCCCTTACCTTAGTCGTACTCTCCCGCCGATACATCCGATGGCGTTTGTTGTCGCTCGTCGTCATCTTCGTCGCCTTCCTCCGCCGAGAGGTTGTTTTTTTGTGTTCGCATTTCCGCTTTCCTCCAATCGGCTAGGAGGACTTGTGCCTCCAACGTCTCGGGAAACATATTTGATCTCGTCGGATCGAGCACCTTTCCACTCCGGCTAAAGGTTTGCTCAACCGCTACCGTTGAGGCGGGAACGGCGAGAATTTGTGCCGCGATCCTTGAGAGGGTAAGGAACCTCATTCTCTCCGGTCGGCTCCACCATTCTAATATGTTGAAATCCTCTTCTTCTTCATCATTGGAAAACTCAAAAGAAATGGTTAGATATTCGTCGAGTTCCGAGTTGGAACTCGACGTGGTTTTTGCCCTTTTCGGGCCAAACAAATCTCTAGCAATTGATTTAAATTTAGATGAACTTGAAGATGAAGGACGAGGAGGGGGTTGAGAAGATTGACCTCGATCGAAAACACGATATTGAACCAATAATTCATCAAATAATTTTTTAACTTTAGCAATTATGGTAGAAACATGACAATCGGGATGTTGTTCTAAACCTAAAAATTCATAATAACTTTCTAAAAATTGTTTTAAACCATCCATTTTACGTCTAGGGTCTAACACGAATGCAACAAGAAAAACATCGGGAATGGTTGTATAATAATCTAACCATTTAGTTCGCATTGAAAGTATAGCTTGTGAAATATATTCAATTAAAAGACCTTATTGAATTGCAAATGCAATATTAATTGCTACATAACAAAATATGTTTGAAGTTGGTATATAAACATAACTAAAAGTGTTAGTAGCATCATAAAAATATTTAAAAACCTCCATTACATCTTTTACTAAAATCCAAGATTCACCGAAAACAAAATTACCGTCAATATGGTGTGCGGCAAAATCACTTAAAAGTTCTCGATATTCATATGATTCGTAAATCATTTTGTAAGTAGAGTTCCATCTTGTACAAACATCTTTTGGAAATTTTTAGGATAAACGTTATTTTGTTTACAATATGCATACCATTTAGTACGTACACTTTTTTTTAGACCAAAGTTCATTAAGAATATTTCGAATAGGTTGTATTAAATGTCCAACGTATGCTAAACCGTCTTGAACACACAAGTTTAAAATATGTGTTAGCATGAAATATTGTGATATTTTAGGCACGTTTTCTAAACGTATTTGATTCATATTAATAGTCTTTGATTGAACTTTGTGCATATGTGAGCTAGTATTACCTATATTGTCGATATGGATGTCTACACTAGTTCTATGTTGATTATAGGTGATTTGGAGCTATTTCCGAACGGAAACAAGCAAAGGAGAGTTGAGTTGATATGTCCATAGATTGAGGACATTCTTTGGAAGCAATTTGGAGTCTTAGCTTGAGGAATGCACGAGTTTAGGGAAGAATCACGTTCTTGCCCTAAACCACGCCCTAAAATACGACCGTATCACATTCCACGTTCAGAATTACGGCCGTGGATTTGGAGTCAGAAATTCATGTTCATTCCAGGGGATTACACGGCCGTGGAACATATGTTGCAAACCGTATTTGTTTCCACGCTCTAAATTACGGTCGTGGAACACTTCCACGACCGTGATCTTGGCGAATCTTTTCGCCACACTTTGAAGCCACGATCTTTTAAGGATTGGGCCGGGCCGACATTTGCCCTACGCTATAAAAAGACGGACAAAGCAAGATTCCGTCACCTTCGCTACCCCGTTTGCCCTCATTCATCGCCGCTTAGACACGAGCACGCTTTGCTTAGCTTGCTTGGAAGCAATTGACATCTCTTTGAAGAGATCGAAGTTCGTGTTTGGAATTCCTCTAATCTCGCACTTTCGGTGGAGATTGCTGTTGAGATCTCCGAATTTGCGGAAGATCGTAGTTCTTGGAAGATTTTGCAAGAAGATCTCTCTTCTTGTTTAGGTTTAATTTGGAAAACGGATTGACATCTCGTTTTCTTTTCCTTCCTAAGGTGGTGATTGTTTGTTTTACTTTGAGTCTCTTGACATTACTTGTTCTCTTTGTGACCTTGAGATTAAATTGAAGATTATTGAAAGTTCTTGAAAGTTTTCATCTTTTTATCTTTTAATTCTTGAATTGATATCAACATGACTGTTATTGGCTAAAAACCCTTAACAATTCTAAGGTGAAGGGTTGATGGTTGTGGCTTAGATGATGATAGATCGATCGCAAACAGATTAGACCCTGAGAGTTAGAGAAATATCGCCGACAACCCTAAATTACGGGCTGTTCTTGAGTCCACGGCCGTGGAACCTCAAGAACTAACCGTGATTTCCCTTAAGTATACGAACCTGCTTTTACTTTAATCTAAAGTGAAAGATTGGCTTTAGCTTAGTTTAGACTTGTCTTTTCTAGGTGGTAGTGAAGCCTCAACAACCTCTACCTCGATTGTGAGTGTCACAACCTCAATCGGTTAAGTTAGTCTTGATCCTTGGGTTATAAGTTTGGGTATTCGACACTAATTCTCGCCTCTAGAATCCTTCTATATTGAGCCTCAACAACCTGTATAGAGAATGCCTTGTAGGTGAGTTATATAAGGTTTTTGGAACTTCACCGTACGATTACCTTACATTAGTATACCCTCGCATATCTCAACTCTGTCTTTACATCATTAAGTATATCTTGAATCGATTGCCACAGCTGGATACTTGGATCTTTAGGATTGTTGTTTTTCCAATAATTTGCAAAGCTCTTATATTTACTTGCTTGATAACCTGCAATCGAGTTCGTTCTCCCCAAATCCCTGTGTTCGATACTCTGGAATTCTTGCTTAACTATATCGATCCGTACACTGCGGGTTCGCTGCTTGATTCTAGTTTTATAAATTTAAAACTTATTTGCACACACCTCTAGAGGCGAACAAGTTTTTTGGCGCCGTTGCCGGGTATTTGGTTTAGACCGAATCCGGTAGCCGGTTGTCAAGCTTGGGAGCTTGCTCTCGTTATTTGATATCTCTTTGAGTGCATGCGCAGGTCTAGGAACACCGCAGATCTCTTACCTCTTGATCAAGAGCTAGAGAAAACCTTGAGGCAAAAGCGCAAGGAAAAGAAGATGGCCGAAGAACACGAACGTGATCTTCAAACGGAGTTGGCGGAGAAGGAAGCTCAACTCCGATGGAATGAGACTCTCCGCCAGGATGAGATGGATCGTCATCAATCTCAAGTTAACGGTCTACAAGACATGATCTTCCAAATGAGGATAAAGATGAGCGACCTTGAGAATAAGGTAGGCAAGAAGTCCTCAAGAAGGAGATCAAGGTCTAGAAGAAAAAGCCACTCATCCGCTGATGATAGTGACTCTTCCATGCCACCGTTAGAAGAGATTGATCCCACGATCAATATGTATCCTTTCCATCCACAAGGAGCTGCTAATCGCCGCATTCCACCTAGGAATGCGAGAGTCGAACGTGTGGATAATGAGCCAAGAACTCTTGGCCAGCGGATGGATCCAACACAACAACCACGCCGCTTGGGTGTGAATTTTGATGTTGAAGATATGCAAGGGTTTAGCTTTAACCCTCAAGTTATCACTCTTGTTCGCCAAAGCCAATTTGGCGGTACAAGTGCTGAATCTCCACACCAACACTTGCAAAACTTTGAGTGTATGATGGAGACAATGAGACCGAAGAACGCTACTACCAACAGCTATAAGCTCAAACCTTTCTTTTTCTCTTTGAAAGGGAAAGCGTTGTCATGGTATCAAGCTCTTCCCAATGGGAAGCTAGACACGTGGGAAGACCTTTCCGTGGAGTTTCTCACCAAATTCTTTCCGCCCTCCAAAACGGCGGAACTTAGAGGTAAGATTAATGCTTTTTCCATGAGACCTAACGAAAGTTTGTTTCAATCGTGGGAAAGGTTTCAGGATTTACTCTTGGATTGCCCTCATCATGGCATATCCAAGCTTGCCTTGCTGGAAATCTACTACAAAGGGCTGGATGCGGGAACGCAATTCAACCTCCAATACCTCTCATGCGGAACATTCATGGACATGAGAGAAGATGACGCTTGGGACTTCATTGAGAAGCAAGCAAGAGTCATAGAGAAGTATTCCCACCGGAAAGCGGAGGGAAATCGTGTGGAGCAAGGAGCGAAGCTCACACATGAAGCTCAAAATCAGATTTTCTCCCTCAACAATGAGATCAAAGAGTTGAAGGAGACTATCAAGACCAACTTCCCAAAGCAACAAGAGAAGGATGTTGGCTATTTGGGCAACAACAATGGCGGTGATAACACCAACCGCAACAACAATAACCGGAACAATAACCGGAGTAACAATTGGAATGGAAACAACAACAACCGGAACAACAACAATTGGAACAACAATCGGGGTTCAAACAACAACAATTGGCGCTCCAATCAACAAAATTCCGGTAACTCCTATCCTTCCAATTCTAATTCGCTAACTCCACCTTCCTCTTCCTCTACTCCTTTGAAAAGCCAGGGGCAATCATCTAATGGAGGAAATAATACGGGAAAGGAGAAGTCCGATCCCATGTTGGAGACAATCTTGGGAAAGCTTCAAGGGTTGGAGAACCGCCTCATCAAGGTTGACGATCAAGTCTCTAAGGTTGACAAAGCTCAAAAAGTTTTGGAAAACTAATTGTTCAACCACGCGGAGGAAGTTCCTAGAAATCAAGGGAAACTTCCAGGAAAGACGGAGGACAACCCTAAGGGAAGGGTAATGGCGATTACAACTAGGAGCGGAGTGACTACCACCGATCCGCAGCCTACGTTCGTTGAAGTCCCCGTAGAGAAGGACAAAGGAAAGGGGAAGGAGAAGGAAGATGTCTATGTTCCTCCTCCAGCTTACAAACCTCCCCTACCGTTCCCTCAATCTAGAGCGCGAGCGCCTAGATAAACAATTCGGTAAGTTCATAGAACTCATGAGCAAGCTGCATATTAATATACCCTTCATTGATGCTATTGTAGGTATGCCGGCTTATGGCAAGTTCTTGAAGGAGCTTCTCTCTAACAAGAGGAAGCTAGAAGATTTCGGTGAGGTCAAGATGAGTTCGGATTCTTCGGATCTCATCAAGACTATGAAGGAGAAAATGCCCCCAAAGTTGAAGGATCCGGGGTCATTTTGCATTCCCATTGGAGTGGGAGATGTCACATACGACGCTTTATGTGACTTGGGAGCAAGTGTGAGCATCATACCACTTGCATTATGTAGGAAGATCGGTTTAGGTGATCCTAAACCGGTCAAGATGACGTTATACATGGCGGATCGATCCATCACTCGCCCCGTCGGTATTGTAGAAGACGTCCCGGTAAAGCTAGGTAAATTCTTTGTCCCCATTGATTTTGTCGTGCTTGACATTCCTGCAGATAGTCCGGTCCCGATTATACTCGGAAGACCGTTTCTTGCAACTTCCGGCTGCATGGTCGATTGCAAGAATGGGAGACTCGCTTTTGATATCGGAGAAGAGAAAGTAGAGTTCGTTCTTTCCACTCTAGTAAAGGAGCCAATCTTTGATGAGGATATTTACGATATCCAAGATGAAGAAGGTTTGTCTAGGGAGGAGGTAAGTGCGATTCTCTTTAACGATCCTTTACAAAAGGTTATCACTATGAGTCTAACCAATGTAGGGGAAGAAGAAGAGTGCAAATAGGAAATTGAAGCCTTAGAAGCACAAGAAGAGATGCATGGAGTGGAGTTTGAAAAACTCCACGATGAGGCTGAGAATGTAAGAATCCACGGTCATACCCTGTATTCCACGACCGTGCATTTCACAACCAAAATCGACCTCCATTCCAGGGGACTACACGGCCGTGGAACACATGGAGAGGCCGTAATTCTGACCGTGGAAGAGGGTGATCGGCTTACTTCTTCGACTTCTTTTGATTCTTCTCCAAACCACTCAACAACCTTAGAAACTTCTAAGGAAACGTCGGATGCCCCTCAAGGACCATTGGAAGCTCCGAAAGTGATGGAACTCAAACCACTTCCTACTCATCTAAGGTACGCTTTTCTTGGATCTAATTCTACCTTTCCGGTCATTGTTAGCTCCGAACTAAGCATAGATGAACATGAACAGCTCATGACAGTCCTTAGGAAACATAGAAAAGCCATAGGTTACACTATCGAGGACTTAGTAGGAATCAAACCCTCTCTATGTATGCACAAGATACTAATGGAGGAGGATTTTAGAACTTCAAGAAAACCTCAAAGGCGGTTGAATCCGACCATGAAGGAGGTTGTCAAGAAGGAAATTCTTAAACTTCTTGATGCAGGTATCATCTACCCTATCTCCGATAGCAAATGGGTGAGTCCAGTTCAAGTAGTTCCGAAGAAGGGAGGAATGACGGTCATCACCAACAAGAACAACGAACTCATTCCTACCCGAACCGTGACTGGATGGCGAATGTGCATAGACTACCGCAAGCTCAACAACGCAACGCGGAAGGATCACTTTCCATTGCCATTCATCGATCAAATGCTTGAAAGGTTAGCACAACATTCACATTTTTGCTACCTTGACGGTTATAGTGGTTTCTTTCAGATTCCGATACATCCGGACGATCAGGAGAAGACCACATTCACATTCCCTTGGGGTACGTTCGCTTATAGGAGAATGCCGTTCGGGCTTTGCAACGCCCCAGCCACCTTTCAACGGTGCATGATGACCATCTTCTCCGAGTACGTAGAGGAAATCATGGAAGTCTTCATGGACGACTTCTCCGTATACGGTTCATCTTTTAACGATTGCCTTTCTAACCTTTCTCTTGTTTTACAACGTTGTGAAGACACTAACCTAGTTCTTAATTGGGAGAAGTGTCAATTCATGGTTAAGGAAGGAATCGTATTAGGTCACCTAGTCTCTAGTAGAGGGATAGAGGTAGACAAAGCTAAGATAGAGACCATAGAGAAACTTCCTCCTCCAATTTCGGTGAAAGGGATAAGAAGTTTCCTAGGACATGCTGGATTTTATAGACGCTTCATTAAGGACTTTTCTAAGATATCAAAACCTCTCACTAATCTATTGATGAAGGATGCGGTTTTTGAGTTTTCGCAAGAATGTTTAGATGCGTTTAACACCATTCGGCAAGCTCTAATCTCAACACCTATTATCCAACCCCCGGATTGGACTCTCCCCTTCGAGATTATGTGCGATGCTAGTGACGTAGCTATTGGGGCTGTTCTTGGACAACGAAAGGAAGGGCGAACCCATGCCATATACTACGCTAGCAAGACGCTAGACGAAGCTCAGCTCAACTACGCCACTACAGAAAAAGAGTTTCTAGCCATTGTCTACGCTATTGACAAGTTTCGCTCTTACCTTGTAGGTGCAAAGGTGATTGTCTACACGGATCATGCTGCGATCCGGTACCTCCTTGCGAAGAAAGACGCGAAGCCAAGGCTAATTAGATGGATTCTTCTCCTACAAGAATTCGATCTTGAGATCCGCGACAAGATAGGTTCAGAAAATTCTGTCGCGGATCATTTGAGTCGCCTCACACATCTAGAGGACGACCATCTACCCATTGATGACTCCTTTCCGGACGAACACCTACACATCATAGAGGAGTGCATCAACGAGATCTCCAAAGGTAACGAACCATGGTTTGCTGATTTTGTTAACTATTTGGTTTGCCAGGAGATACCGCCCGGACTATCCTACGCACAAAGGAAGAAGTTCTTTAAGGACGTCCGGGAATACTATTGGGACGAGCCTCTCCTCTTTAAGAGAGGTCCGGATGGCATCATTCGGCGATGTGTGCCGGAAGATGAGATGCAAAGTGTCATCCGCCATTGTCATTCACTACCTTGTGGAGGACACGCTAGTTCGAACAAGACTAGCGCAAAGGTATTGCAATCTGGATTCTATTGGCCTACTTTATTTAGAGATGTGCAATCCTTTGTCTCTTGCTGCGATGCTTGTCAAAGAACAGGCAATATTTCTAGAAGGAACGAGATGCCCCTCAACAACATCCAAGAGGTGGAGATTTTCGACGTTTGGAGAGTCGATTTCATGGGACCATTCCCATCTTCTTGTGGAAACCAATACATACTATTGGCGGTAGACTACGTTTCTAGATGGGTGGAAGCAATTACCTCTCCCACAAATGATGCCATGGTGGTGGTTAAGTTCTTCAACAAGACCATCTTTCCGCGATTTGGAACACCAAGGACAATCATTAGTGATGGAGGTTCTCACTTCATAGCCCGTCGCTTTGAAGCTCTTCTAGCTAAGTATGGGGTTACTCACAAGATCGCCACCCCTTACCATCCACAAACGAGTGGACAAGTTGAGATCTCAAATAGGGAGATCAAGGGAATTCTAGAGAAGACGGTTTCAAGGACTAGGAAGGATTGGTCCTTGAAACTAGATGATGCATTATGGGCGTACCGGACTGCGTACAAGACTCCCATAGGAACCACACCATACAACCTTGTGTATGGGAAGTCTTGTCATTTGCCGGTAGAGCTGGAGCACAAAGCGTTTTGGGCTATCAAGTGGCTGAATTTCGGCATGAAGGAAGCGGGAGAGAAGCGTCTCCTAGACATCAACAAGCTGGATGAACTTCGCTTGAACGCCTATGAGAACGCTAAGATCTACAAAGAAAGAGCAAAGCGTTGGCATGATAAGCATATCATTCCAAAGGACTTCAAAGAAGGAGATCAAGTTCTCCTCTTCAATTCAAGACTTCGCCTCTTTCCAGGTAAGCTTAAATCCCGTTGGACCGGACCTTTTCTAATCAAACGCATTTTCTCCCATGGTGCAGTTGAAGTATGGGGTGAAGCTAGCGGAAGTTTTAAGGTGAACGGTCAACGACTCAAGAAGTACACACCGGAACTCCAAGCTGAGGAGTTTGCGCCTACCGCACTCGAATAAGTGCGAGTTTGGTCTAGCTACGGACCTTAAACAAAACGCTTCTTGGGAGGCAACCCAAGGTATTGCATTTTTATTTTTGTTGTCGATTCATAGTTTAGCTTAGAATAGACGTTTTCGCTTTATTTTGCCTCGATTTCTTCCGGTATGTTCGTGTTTTTGGTTGTAGGATCGATGGAAAAGGAGAAAGGGAGAATAATGTCGAAGAAGGGCGACGAAATTTGGACTTTGAAGCTTTACAGAAGGTTCCACGGTCTAAATTACGGTCGTCATAGCTACAGTGGCCGTAATTCTCAAAAGCCTTTGAAAAATCACCAAAACCACGGGTCCGTACACTTCCACGGCCGTGGAACACCCCGACAGACTGTGATTTTCAAAATTTTGCCTGCGACTATATAAGCCACATTCTTCACAAAATTGCCCCAAAAATACCCATTCCACGACCTAAACGCCGAAACCCCACGACCTCCTCAAATTCTTCGTTTTCTAATCGTTTTCAACGATTCTTCATCCTAAACTGCAGCAAATCCAACCACGAACAAGATCTAAGCGACAAACCGAGCGGAAATCCATCAACGAACGCGCATTTCGGGTTTTTCAATCCGAAAAAGAGGTTTATTCTTTCTTCTTGAATTTCGCGGATTTGGTTCGTTTTTGCTATAGATTTTTAGGAAGAACTGACAGAGACTGGAAGGAATTAGATTAGGACTGCTTGTTGTGGTGATTGTTGGTGAATTTGCTGAGATTCGCAAGATTCTGAGACAAATCACGGTCTCTGGGTAAACCACGGCCGTGGAACCTGAAGAACAGACCGTAATTTTAGTGAAAAATGGACTTTGTAAGGAGAATGTCGGGAAGGATAAAAGAGAAGAAGGGAGAGCAAAACAAGAAAAGAAAGGGCAATCCCTCCACCTCTAGGGCACCACCACCCTTATCTCCCTCACTACCATCCTCACCTTCACCTCCATCTTCACCTCCTCACCCTAGCATCCCAACCATACATGAGAACCACCTTGTAGCACTTGACCGGATCAAGGAGAGGACAGTGATAGGTCCTAGGTATTTGTTGTTGGAGGATCTACATCCTCTCAACATTGTTGATGATCTTACATGGCTCTTGGATAGAGCCGGATTGCTTGTCTTCACGAACATTCGTGAAGACGCCTATGAGGAGATCACCCGGGAGGTTGTGACGTCCTTCGAGCACAGCCACGTAGATAGGACCGTCTCCTTCCGTCTCATGGAACAAGACTATCATCTGAGTATCGTTGAGTTTGGGACCATTTTCGGGTTCCATGAGACCTATAACGGTCGATTTCCGAGTGGAGTTTACCCCAAGGATTTTTGGGAGGAAGTAGCTATGATTTACGCCGACGAGGACCGTTGGCAACCCGCCGATACCAAGGCTAGATTGATGTACCATCTAGCCTTGAAGGTAGCACACCGCGTTCTTTCGGAGTGTCTCTTTCCTAGGACGGAGACGCCCCAAAAGATCAAGACGGATGAGCTATTCTTGCTCTATAGTATGCTATACGGTCGCCGTGCAGATTGTGCCACTCTTTTGGCGGCTACGATGAGTAAACTCAAAAATAAGAAGAAGGGGAACATTGGATATGGTGGGATAGTGACCCACATTGCTAGGACATTCGGTGTTGATTTTTCTGCTTGCACCCGCATACCGGCCGTTCCCTTAGGGCTACATGCTTTTATGGTTAGGGGACTCATCTTCCCCACACATGGAGGTCTGCCTTATGCGGGCATGCCTTGGGAGACTAGGACGGGTAGGGGGATTGAGTGGCTGCCGGAGTATTCCATTGTGGCGGGACGCCACAATTGGAAGGAGACGTTCGCTGCGATGCATGCGAACAGGCTAGTGGCTCCCCCTTACGTTCCACCACCGGTTGTGGAGGAGGAGGACATGGGAGGTCAGTACGAGAGTGGTGGAGGAGCGGAGCACGAGTTCGGCACGTTTCCGGATCAGCCGGAGGCGGCCCCGGATGTACCTAGACGCTCTCCACGTCCAGCTAGAGCTTCAGGCTCGTCATCTCGCCGCGCTAGCGTGAGTGAGAGGCCCACGTGGATGACTACACCTCCCACTTGGTATGACACACCCCCTCCTTGGTCCACGGCGCAGCCAGCAGCACCACCACCGCCACCAGCACCAGCACCATCCGATGCTCCATCATGGTACAGTCACGCCCCGGGATGGTACGAGCAGATGCCGGATTGGGCTACCGGACTTTCGGAGAGAGTTGGAGCGCTAGAGATCCGGGCGGATGCTAGAGACGGACGCTTAGACGACCTTGACCACATGATGAGGGACGTCTACCGCCAGCAGTTTGGGCGGTTTTATGATCCGAGTTTCTCTCCATTCCCACCTCCGCCGGCGCCGCAGTGATTGATGCATGATCGTTGTTTTAGACATTCCCGCCACCACTTGTGAGTTTCTTTTTTCTTTTCTTTATTTTGTTCTTTCTTTTGAACATTAGGGACAATGTTCGTCCTAAGTATGGGGTGGGATGTACTAAAAGTTTGTAATAACTCTACTCTCTATGTTTGCTTTCATTCGAGACTATCGTTGCATCTTCATTATGTGTTACACGTTTCCTTATTGCATTGCATGAAAAATGACTTGAAAAAAAAACCCATAAAAATTGAAAAATTTTGAAAATTTTGTGCTTCTAATGAATTGAGATGATTTCCATGATAATCACTACTTGTGAATTGAGTTTGATGACAATTGCATGCTTAAAAGGATTGTGAATTGAAAAGAATTTGAATGAATGAATTTTACCTCTTTTGCAAGTTTTATAATGTGAGAATGTTACCTAAACCATGCTAGAAAATTGAAGTTGAAATCACGTTATAAGTTCCTATACTTCTTATTGAAATGATTAAGGCAATTCAATACTTTCTTTCTTCTTTCTTTGATCATCTAGCCCCTCATTGAAATATTAGCCTCCCTTACCTATCCGCGAATTTGGAGAAGTGAATGAGAAAAAGGCATGTTTGATGTGGGAGGGCCATGAGAGCAATTATTTGCAATCAATTAAATAGAAAGAAATTATAGGTTTGGGGAAGTCAATCATGACGATGAGTAACTCGGCACCATTCACATAGCCGGGTGTTTGTGTCTTGCCAAAGTCGGATTGAGCGATATTCCTAGCGGATTATGGTATGTACGCTAAGGGTTTGAGGCATCTCTTGAAAAATTTGAGAAACGCCGATCTCCTAGGCTTCGGTTTTTGTGCACCTCTATCCATAACTCCAAAAGTAAAGTCGAAAAGTGAAAAGAAGAGAGCGAAGCTCTAAGTTGAAGTGTTGCGGAAACCGAATAAGAAGAAGAAGGTAGTTGTCCACTTTCCCGGATTTATGCACCACTTTCCCTTAAAGTTTTCCCTTCCCTTCCATGTTCTAGACCTTTTCTTTGGAAGTCCTTAAGATCAAAAGAATGTTATATGACTTGGTGATCTAAATTGAAGTTTCTTGAGATTGATTTTGTTAATGTTTGAAGGTTATAATGCTTGTTTAGAAGTTGAGTTGATTCATGAATTTTCTTTACCTTTTACTCTTTGATTAAGTGTGTGAAAGTTTGAAAAACGATTGAAGCAAGGTTTGAGAATGATCTATCCTTTAGAAGTCACTTTCATCCAAAAGAAGGTACACATATTTCATCCTAACTCTTGTTTAAAGTTTTTTGAAAGACCTTGCTTAGGGACAAGCAAGTGTTAAGTATGGGGTTATTTGTTAGCATGAAATATTGTGATATTTTAGGCACGTTTTCTAAACGTATTTGATTCATATTAATAGTCTTTGATTGAACTTTGTGCATATGTGAGCTAGTATTACCTATATTGTCGATATGAATGTCTACACTAGTTCTATGTTGATTATAGGTGATTTGGAGCTATTTCCGAACGGAAACGAGCAAAGGAGAGTTGAGTTGATATGTCCATAGATTGAGGACATTCTTTGGAAGCAATTTGGAGTCTTAGCTTGAGGAATGCACGAGTTTAGGGAAGAATCACGTTCTTGCCCTAAACCACGCCCTAAAATACGACCGTATCACATTCCACGTTCAGAATTACGGCCTTGGATTTGGAGTCAGAAATTCATGTTCATTCCAGGGGATTACACGGCCGTGGAACATATGTTGCAAACCGTATTTGTTTCCACGCTCTAAATTACGGTCGTGGAACACTTCCACGACCGTGATCTTGGCGAATCTTTTCGCCACACTTTGAAGCCACGATCTTTTAAGGATTGGGCCGGGCCGACATTTGCCCTACGCTATAAAAAGACGGACAAAGCAAGATTCCGTCACCTTCGCTACCCCGTTTGCCCTCATTCATCGCTGCTTAGACACGAGCACGCTTTGCTTAGCTTGCTTGGAAGCAATTGGCATCTCTTTGAAGAGATCGAAGTTCGTGTTTGGAATTCCTCTAATCTCGCACTTTCGGTGGAGATTGCTGTTGAGATCTCCGAATTTGCGGAAGATCGTAGTTCTTGGAAGATTTTGCAAGAAGATCTCTCTTCTTGTTTAGGTTTGATTTGGAAAACGGATTGACATCTCGTTTTCTTTTCCTTCCTAAGGTGGTGATTGTTTGTTTTACTTTGAGTCTCTTGACATTACTTGTTCTCTTTGTGACCTTGAGATTAAATTGAAGATTATTGAAAGTTCTTGAAAGTTTTCATCTTTTTATCTTTTAATTCTTGAATTGATATCAACATGACTGTTATTGGCTAAAAACCCTTAACAATTCTAAGGTGAAGGGTTGATGGTTGTGGCTTAGATGATGATTGATCGATCGCAAACAGATTAGACCCTGAGAGTTAGAGAAATATCGCCGACAACCCTAAATTACGGGCTGTTCTTGAGTCCACGGCCGTGGAACCTCAAGAACTAACCGTGATTTCCCTTAAGTATACGAACCTGCTTTTACTTTAATCTAAAGTGAAAGATTGGCTTTAGCTTAGTTTAGACTTGTCTTTTCTAGGTGGTAGTGAAGCCTCAACAACCTCTACCTCGATTGTGAGTGTCACAACCTCAATCGGTTAAGTTAGTCTTGATCCTTGGGTTATAAGTTTGGGTATTCGACACTAATTCTCGCCTCTAGAATCCTTCTATATTGAGCCTCAACAACCTGTATAGAGAATGCCTTGTAGGTGAGTTATATAAGGTTTTTGGAACTTCACCGTACGATTACCTTACATTAGTATACCCTCGCATATCTCAACTCTGTCTTTACATCATTAAGTATATCTTGAATCGATTGCCACAGCTGGGTACTTGGATCTTTAGGATTGTTGTTTTCCCAATAATTTGCAAAGCTCTTATATTTACTTGCTTGATAACCTGCAATCGAGTTCGTTCTCCCCAAATCCCTGTGTTCGATACTCTGGAATTCTTGCTTAACTATATCGATCCGTACACTGCGGGTTCGCTGCTTGATTCTAGTTTTATAAATTTAAAACTTATTTGCACACACCTCTAGAGGCGAACAAGTTTTTTGGCGCCGTTGCCGGGGATTTGGTTTAGACCGAATCCGGTAGCCGGTTGTCAAGCTTGGGAGCTTGCTCTCGTTATTTGATATCTCTTTGAGTGCATGCGCAGGTCTAGGAACACCACAGATCTCTTACCTCTTGATCAAGAGCTAGAGAAAACCTTGAGGCAAAAGCGCAAGGAAAAGAAGATGGCCGAAGAACACGAACGTGATCTTCAAACGGAGTTGGCGGAGAAGGAAGCTCAACTCCGATGGAATGAGACTCTCCGCCAGGATGAGATGGATCGTCATCAATCTCAAGTTAACGGTCTACAAGACATGATCTTCCAAATGAGGATAAAGATGAGCGACCTTGAGAATAAGGTAGGCAAGAAGTCCTCAAGAAGGAGATCAAGGTCTAGAAGAAAAAGCCACTCATCCGCTGATGATAGTGACTTTTCCATGCCACCGTTAGAAGAGATTGATCCCACGATCAATATGAATCCTTTCCATCCACAAGGAGCTGCTAATCGCCGCATTCCACCTAGGAATGCGAGAGTCGAACGTGTGGATAATGAGCCAAGAACTCTTGGCCAGCGGATGGATCCAACACAACAACCACGCCGCTTGGGTGTGAATTTTGATGCTGAAGATATGCAAGGGTTTAGCTTTAACCCTCAAGTTATCACTCTTGTTCGCCAAAGCCAATTTGGCAGTACAAGTGCTGAATCTCCACACCAACACTTGCAAAACTTTGAGTGTATGATGGAGACAATGAGACCGAAGAACGCTACTACCAACAGCTATAAGCTCAAACCTTTCTTTTTCTCTTTGAAAGGGAAAGCGTTGTCATGGTATCAAGCTCTTCCCAATGGGAAGCTAGACACGTGGGAAGACCTTTCCGTGGAGTTTCTCACCAAATTCTTTCCGCCCTCCAAAACGGCGGAACTTAGAGGTAAGATTAATGCTTTTTCCATGAGACCTAACGAAAGTTTGTTTCAATCGTGGGAAAGGTTTCAGGATTTACTCTTGGATTTCCCTCATCATGGCATATCCAAGCTTGCCTTGCTGGAAATCTACTACAAAGGGCTGGATGCGGGAACGCAATTCAACCTCCAATCCCTCTCATGCGGAACATTCATGGACATGAAAGAAGATGACGCTTGGGACTTCATTGAGAAGCAAGCAAGAGTCATAGAGAAGTATTCCCACCGGAAAGCGGAGGGAAATCGTGTGGAGCAAGGAACGAAGCTCACACATGAAGCTCAAAATCAGATTTTCTCCCTCAACAATGAGATCAAAGAGTTGAAGGAGACTATCAAGACCAACTTCCCAAAGCAACAAGAGAAGGATGTTGGCTATTTGGGCAACAACAATGGCGGTGATAACACCAACCGCAACAACAATAACCGGAACAATAACCGGAGTAACAATTGGAATGGAAACAACAACAACCGGAACAACAACAATTGGAACAACAATCGGGGTTCAAACAACAACAATTGGCGCTCCAATCAACAAAATTCCGGTAACTCCTATCCTTCCAATTCTAATTCGCTAACTCCACCTTCCTCTTCCTCTACTCCTTTAAAAAGCCAGGGGCAATCATCTAATGGAGGAAATAATACGGGAAAGGAGAAGTCCGATCCCATGTTGGAGACAATCTTGGGAAAGCTTCAAGGGTTGGAGAACCGCCTCATCAAGGTTGACGATCAAGTCTCTAAGGTTGACAAAGCTCAAAAAGTTTTGGAAAACCAATTGTTCAACCACGCGGAGGAAGTTCCTAGAAATCAAGGGAAACTTCCAGGAAAGACGGAGGACAACCCTAAGGGAAGGGTAATGGCGATTACAACTAGGAGCGGAGTGACTACCACCGATCCGCAGCCTACGTTCGTTGAAGTCCCCGTAGAGAAGGACAAAGGAAAGGGGAAGGAGAAGGAAGATGTCTATGTTCCTCCTCCAGCTTACAAACCTCCCCTACCGTTCCCTCAATCTAGAGCGCGAGCGCCTAGATAAACAATTCGGTAAGTTCATAGAACTCATGAGCAAGCTGCATATTAATATACCCTTCATTGATGCTATTGTAGGTATGCCGGCTTATGGCAAGTTCTTGAAGGAGCTTCTCTCTAACAAGAGGAAGCTAGAAGATTTCGGTGAGGTCAAGATGAGTTCGGATTCTTCGGATCTCATCAAGACTATGAAGGAGAAAATGCCCCCAAAGTTGAAGGATCCGGGGTCATTTTGCATTCCCATTGGAGTGGGAGATGTCACATACGACGCTTTATGTGACTTGGGAGCAAGTGTGAGCATCATACCACTTGCATTATGTAGGAAGATCGGTTTAGGTGATCCTAAACCGGTCAAGATGACGTTATACATGGCGGATCGATCCATCACTCGCCCCGTCGGTATTGTAGAAGACGTCCCGGTAAAGCTAGGTAAATTCTTTGTCCCCATTGATTTTGTCGTGCTTGACATTCCTGCAGATAGTCCGGTCCCGATTATACTCGGAAGACCGTTTCTTGCAACTTCCGGCTGCATGGTCGATTGCAAGAATGGGAGACTCGCTTTTGATATCGGAGAAGAGAAAGTAGAGTTCGTTCTTTCCACTCTAGTAAAGGAGCCAATCTTTGATGAGGATATTTACGATATCCAAGATGAAGAAGGTTTGTCTAGGGAGGAGGTAAGTGCGATTCTCTTTAACGATCCTTTACAAAAGGTTATCACTATGAGTCTAACCAATGTAGGGGAAGAAGAAGAGTGCAAATAGGAAATTGAAGCCTTAGAAGCACAAGAAGAGATGCATGGAGTGGAGTTTGAAAAACTCCACGATGAGGCTGAGAATGTAAGAATCCACGGTCATACCCTGTATTCCACGACCGTGCATTTCACAACCAAAATCGACCTCCATTCCAGGGGACTACACGGCCGTGGAACACATGGAGAGGCCGTAATTCTGACCGTGGAAGAGGGTGATCGGCTTACTTCTTCGACTTCTTTTGATTCTTCTCCAAACCACTCAACAACCTTAGAAACTTCTAAGGAAACGTCGGATGCCCCTCAAGGACCATTGGAAGCTCCGAAAGTGATGGAACTCAAACCACTTCCTACTCATCTAAGGTACGCTTTTCTTGGATCTAATTCTACCTTTCCGGTCATTGTTAGCTCCGAACTAAGCATAGATGAACATGAACAGCTCATGACAGTCCTTAGGAAACATAGAAAAGCCATAGGTTACACTATCGAGGACTTAGTAGGAATCAAACCCTCTCTATGTATGCACAAGATACTAATGGAGGAGGATTTTAGAACTTCAAGAAAACCTCAAAGGCGGTTGAATCCGACCATGAAGGAGGTTGTCAAGAAGGAAATTCTTAAACTTCTTGATGCAGGTATCATCTACCCTATCTCCGATAGCAAATGGGTGAGTCCAGTTCAAGTAGTTCCGAAGAAGGGAGGAATGACGGTCATCACCAACAAGAACAACGAACTCATTCCTACCCGAACCGTGACTGGATGGCGAATGTGCATAGACTACCGCAAGCTCAACAACGCAACGCGGAAGGATCACTTTCCATTGCCATTCATCGATCAAATGCTTGAAAGGTTAGCACAACATTCACATTTTTGCTACCTTGACGGTTATAGTGGTTTCTTTCAGATTCCGATACATCCGGACGATCAGGAGAAGACCACATTCACATTCCCTTGGGGTACGTTCGCTTATAGGAGAATGCCGTTCGGGCTTTGCAACGCCCCAGCCACCTTTCAACGGTGCATGATGACCATCTTCTCCGAGTACGTAGAGGAAATCATGGAAGTCTTCATGGACGACTTCTCCGTATACGGTTCATCTTTTAACGATTGCCTTTCTAACCTTTCTCTTGTTTTACAACGTTGTGAAGACACTAACCTAGTTCTTAATTGGGAGAAGTGTCAATTCATGGTTAAGGAAGGAATCGTATTAGGTCACCTAGTCTCTAGTAGAGGGATAGAGGTAGACAAAGCTAAGATAGAGACCATAGAGAAACTTCCTCCTCCAATTTCGGTGAAAGGGATAAGAAGTTTCCTAGGACATGCTGGATTTTATAGACGCTTCATTAAGGACTTTTCTAAGATATCAAAACCTCTCACTAATCTATTGATGAAGGATGCGGTTTTTGAGTTTTCGCAAGAATGTTTAGATGCGTTTAACACCATTCGGCAAGCTCTAATCTCAACACCTATTATCCAACCCCCGGATTGGACTCTCCCCTTCGAGATTATGTGCGATGCTAGTGACGTAGCTATTGGGGCTGTTCTTGGACAACGAAAGGAAGGGCGAACCCATGCCATATACTACGCTAGCAAGACGCTAGACGAAGCTCAGCTCAACTACGCCACTACAGAAAAAGAGTTTCTAGCCATTGTCTACGCTATTGACAAGTTTCGCTCTTACCTTGTAGGTGCAAAGGTGATTGTCTACACGGATCATGCTGCGATCCGGTACCTCCTTGCGAAGAAAGACGCGAAGCCAAGGCTAATTAGATGGATTCTTCTCCTACAAGAATTCGATCTTGAGATCCGCGACAAGATAGGTTCAGAAAATTCTGTCGCGGATCATTTGAGTCGCCTCACACATCTAGAGGACGACCATCTACCCATTGATGACTCCTTTCCGGACGAACACCTACACATCATAGAGGAGTGCATCAACGAGATCTCCAAAGGTAACGAACCATGGTTTGCTGATTTTGTTAACTATTTGGTTTGCCAGGAGATACCACCCGGACTATCCTACGCACAAAGGAAGAAGTTCTTTAAGGACGTCCGGGAATACTATTGGGACGAGCCTCTCCTCTTTAAGAGAGGTCCGGATGGCATCATTCGGCGATGTGTGCCGGAAGATGAGATGCAAAGTGTCATCCGCCATTGTCATTCACTACCTTGTGGAGGACACGCTAGTTCGAACAAGACTAGCGCAAAGGTATTGCAATCTGGATTCTATTGGCCTACTTTATTTAGAGATGTGCAATCCTTTGTCTCTTGCTGCGATGCTTGTCAAAGAACAAGCAATATTTCTAGAAGGAACGAGATGCCCCTCAACAACATCCAAGAGGTGGAGATTTTCGACGTTTGGAGAGTCGATTTCATGGGACCATTCCCATCTTCTTGTGGAAACCAATACATACTATTGGCGGTAGACTACGTTTCTAGATGGGTGGAAGCAATTACCTCTCCCACAAATGATGCCATGGTGGTGGTTAAGTTCTTCAACAAGACCATCTTTCCGCGATTTGGAACACCAAGGACAATCATTAGTGATGGAGGTTCTCACTTCATAGCCCGTCGCTTTGAAGCTCTTCTAGCTAAGTATGGGGTTACTCACAAGATCGCCACCCCTTACCATCCACAAACGAGTGGACAAGTTGAGATCTCAAATAGGGAGATCAAGGGAATTCTAGAGAAGACGGTTTCAAGGACTAGGAAGGATTGGTCCTTGAAACTAGATGATGCATTATGGGCGTACCGGACTGCGTACAAGACTCCCATAGGAACCACACCATACAACCTTGTGTATGGGAAGTCTTGTCATTTGCCGGTAGAGCTGGAGCACAAAGCGTTTTGGGCTATCAAGTGGCTGAATTTCGGCATGAAGGAAGCGGGAGAGAAGCGTCTCCTAGACATCAACAAGCTGGATGAACTTCGCTTGAACGCCTATGAGAACGCTAAGATCTACAAAGAAAGAGCAAAGCGTTGGCATGATAAGCATATCATTCCAAAGGACTTCAAAGAAGGAGATCAAGTTCTCCTCTTCAATTCAAGACTTCGCCTCTTTCCAGGTAAGCTTAAATCCCGTTGGACCGGACCTTTTCTAATCAAACGCATTTTCTCCCATGGTGCAGTTGAAGTATGGGGTGAAGCTAGCGGAAGTTTTAAGGTGAACGGTCAACGACTCAAGAAGTACACACCGGAACTCCAAGCTGAGGAGTTTGCGCCTACCGCACTCGAATAAGTGCGAGTTTGGTCTAGCTACGGACCTTAAACAAAACGCTTCTTGGGAGGCAACCCAAGGTATTGCATTTTTATTTTTGTTGTCGATTCATAGTTTAGCTTAGAATAGACGTTTTCGCTTTATTTTGCCTCGATTTCTTCCGGTATGTTCGTGTTTTTGGTTGTAGGATCGATGGAAAAGGAGAAAGGGAGAATAATGTCGAAGAAGGGCGACGAAATTTGGACTTTGAAGCTTTACAGAAGGTTCCACGGTCTAAAATACGGTCGTCATAGCTACAGTGGCCGTAATTCTCAAAAGCCTTTGAAAAATCACCAAAACCACGGGTCCGTACACTTCCACGGCCGTGGAACACCCCGACAGACCGTGATTTTCAAAATTTTGCCTGCGACTATATAAGCCACATTCTTCACAAAATTGCCCCAAAAATACCCATTCCACGACCTAAACGCCGAAACCCCACGACCTCCTCAAATTCTTCGTTTTCTAATCGTTTTCAACGATTCTTCATCCTAAACTGCAGCAAATCCAACCACGAACAAGATCCAAGCGACAAACCGAGCGGAAATCCATCAACGAACGCGCATTTCGGGTTTTTCAATCCGAAAAAGAGGTTTATTCTTTCTTCTTGAATTTCGCGGATTTGGTTCGTTTTTGCTATAGATTTTTAGGAAGAACTGACAGAGACTGGAAGGAATTAGATTAGGACTGCTTGTTGTGGTGATTGTTGGTGAATTTGCTGAGATTCGCAAGATTCTGAGACGAATCACGGTCTCTGGGTAAACCACGGCCGTGGAACCTGAAGAACAGACCGTAATTTTAGTAAAAAATGGACTTTGTAAGGAGAATGTCGGGAAGGATAAAAGAGAAGAAGGGAGAGCAAAACAAGAAAAGAAAGGGCAATCCCTCCACCTCTAGGGCACCACCACCCTTATCTCCCTCACTACCATCCTCACCTTCACCTCCATCTTCACCTCCTCACCCTAGCATCCCAACCATACATGAGAACCACCTTGTAGCACTTGACCGGATCAAGGAGAGGACAGTGATAGGTCCTAGGTATTTGTTGTTGGAGGATCTACATCCTCTCAACATTGTTGATGATCTTACATGGCTCTTGGATAGAGCCGGATTGCTTGTCTTCACGAACATTCGTGAAGACGCCTATGAGGAGATCACCCGGGAGGTTGTGACGTCCTTCGAGCACAGCCACGTAGATAGGACCGTCTCCTTCCGTCTCATGGAACAAGACTATCATCTGAGTATCGTTGAGTTTGGGACCATTTTCGGGTTCCATGAGACCTATAACGGTCGATTTCCGAGTGGAGTTTACCCCAAGGATTTTTGGGAGGAAGTAGCTATGATTTACGCCGACGAGGACCGTTGGCAACCCGCCGATACCAAGGCTAGATTGATGTACCATCTAGCCTTGAAGGTAGCACACCGCGTTCTTTCGGAGTGTCTCTTTCCTAGGACGGAGACGCCCCAAAAGATCAAGACGGATGA
Organism: Fagopyrum homotropicum; assembly: GCA_033239125.1. Lineage (NCBI taxonomy): Eukaryota > Viridiplantae > Streptophyta > Magnoliopsida > Caryophyllales > Polygonaceae > Fagopyrum > Fagopyrum homotropicum. The sequence continues at coordinate 145,875,245 of BSWB01000004.1, forward strand.
GCTATTCTTGCTCTATAGTATGCTATACGGTCGCCGTGCAGATTGTGCCACTCTTTTGGCGGCTACGATGAGTAAACTCAAAAATAAGAAGAAGGGGAACATTGGATATGGTGGGATAGTGACCCACATTGCTAGGACATTCGGTGTTGATTTTTCTGCTTGCACCCGCATACCGGCCGTTCCCTTAGGGCTACATGCTTTTATGGTTAGGGGACTCATCTTCCCCACACATGGAGGTCTGCCTTATGCGGGCATGCCTTGGGAGACTAGGACGGGTAGGGGGATTGAGTGGCTGCCGGAGTATTCCATTGTGGCGGGACGCCACAATTGGAAGGAGACGTTCGCTGCGATGCATGCGAACAGGCTAGTGGCTCCCCCTTACGTTCCACCACCGGTTGTGGAGGAGGAGGACATGGGAGGTCAGTACGAGAGTGGTGGAGGAGCGGAGCACGAGTTCGGCACGTTTCCGGATCAGCCGGAGGCGGCCCCGGATGTACCTAGACGCTCTCCACGTCCAGCTAGAGCTTCAGGCTCGTCATCTCGCCGCGCTAGCGTGAGTGAGAGGCCCACGTGGATGACTACACCTCCCACTTGGTATGACACACCCCCTCCTTGGTCCACGGCGCAGCCAGCAGCACCACCACCGCCACCAGCACCAGCACCATCCGATGCTCCATCATGGTACAGTCACGCCCCGGGATGGTACGAGCAGATGCCGGATTGGGCTACCGGACTTTCGGAGAGAGTTGGAGCGCTAGAGATCCGGGCGGATGCTAGAGACGGACGCTTAGACGACCTTGACCACATGATGAGGGACGTCTACCGCCAGCAGTTTGGGCGGTTTTATGATCCGAGTTTCTCTCCATTCCCACCTCCGCCGGCGCCGCAGTGATTGATGCATGATCGTTGTTTTAGACATTCCCGCCACCACTTGTGAGTTTCTTTTTTCTTTTCTTTATTTTGTTCTTTCTTTTGAACATTAGGGACAATGTTCGTCCTAAGTATGGGGTGGGATGTACTAAAAGTTTGTAATAACTCTACTCTCTATGTTTGCTTTCATTCGAGACTATCGTTGCATCTTCATTATGTGTTACACGTTTCCTTATTGCATTGCATGAAAAATGACTTGAAAAAAAAACCCATAAAAATTGAAAAATTTTGAAAATTTTGTGCTTCTAATGAATTGAGATGATTTCCATGATAATCACTACTTGTGAATTGAGTTTGATGACAATTGCATGCTTAAAAGGATTGTGAATTGAAAAGAATTTGAATGAATGAATTTTACCTCTTTTGCAAGTTTTATAATGTGAGAATGTTACCTAAACCATGCTAGAAAATTGAAGTTGAAATCACGTTATAAGTTCCTATACTTCTTATTGAAATGATTAAGGCAATTCAATACTTTCTTTCTTCTTTCTTTGATCATCTAGCCCCTCATTGAAATATTAGCCTCCCTTACCTATCCGGGAATTTGGAGAAGTGAATGAGAAAAAGGCATGTTTGATGTGGGAGGGCCATGAGAGCAATTATTTGCAATCAATTAAATAGAAAGAAATTATAGGTTTGGGGAAGTCAATCATGACGATGAGTAACTCGGCACCATTCACATAGCCGGGTGTTTGTGTCTTGCCAAAGTCGGATTGAGCGATATTCCTAGCGGATTATGGTATGTACGCTAAGGGTTTGAGGCATCTCTTGAAAAATTTGAGAAACGCCGATCTCCTAGGCTTCGGTTTTTGTGCACCTCTATCCATAACTCCAAAAGTAAAGTCGAAAAGTGAAAAGAAGAGAGCGAAGCTCTAAGTTGAAGTGTTGCGGAAACCGAATAAGAAGAAGAAGGTAGTTGTCCACTTTCCCGGATTTATGCACCACTTTCCCTTAAAGTTTTCCCTTCCCTTCCATGTTCTAGACCTTTTCTTTGGAAGTCCTTAAGATCAAAAGAATGTTATATGACTTGGTGATCTAAATTGAAGTTTCTTGAGATTGATTTTGTTAATGTTTGAAGGTTATAATGCTTGTTTAGAAGTTGAGTTGATTCATGAATTTTCTTTACCTTTTACTCTTTGATTAAGTGTGTGAAAGTTTGAAAAACGATTGAAGCAAGGTTTGAGAATGATCTATCCTTTAGAAGTCACTTTCATCCAAAAGAAGGTACACATATTTCATCCTAACTCTTGTTTAAAGTTTTTTGAAAGACCTTGCTTAGGGACAAGCAAGTGTTAAGTATGGGGTTATTTGTTAGCATGAAATATTGTGATATTTTAGGCACGTTTTCTAAACGTATTTGATTCATATTAATAGTCTTTGATTGAACTTTGTGCATATGTGAGCTAGTATTACCTATATTGTCGATATGAATGTCTACACTAGTTCTATGTTGATTATAGGTGATTTGGAGCTATTTCCGAACGGAAACGAGCAAAGGAGAGTTGAGTTGATATGTCCATAGATTGAGGACATTCTTTGGAAGCAATTTGGAGTCTTAGCTTGAGGAATGCACGAGTTTAGGGAAGAATCACGTTCTTGCCCTAAACCACGCCCTAAAATACGACCGTATCACATTCCACGTTCAGAATTACGGCCTTGGATTTGGAGTCAGAAATTCATGTTCATTCCAGGGGATTACACGGCCGTGGAACATATGTTGCAAACCGTATTTGTTTCCACGCTCTAAATTACGGTCGTGGAACACTTCCACGACCGTGATCTTGGCGAATCTTTTCGCCACACTTTGAAGCCACGATCTTTTAAGGATTGGGCCGGGCCGACATTTGCCCTACGCTATAAAAAGACGGACAAAGCAAGATTCCGTCACCTTCGCTACCCCGTTTGCCCTCATTCATCGCTGCTTAGACACGAGCACGCTTTGCTTAGCTTGCTTGGAAGCAATTGGCATCTCTTTGAAGAGATCGAAGTTCGTGTTTGGAATTCCTCTAATCTCGCACTTTCGGTGGAGATTGCTGTTGAGATCTCCGAATTTGCGGAAGATCGTAGTTCTTGGAAGATTTTGCAAGAAGATCTCTCTTCTTGTTTAGGTTTGATTTGGAAAACGGATTGACATCTCGTTTTCTTTTCCTTCCTAAGGTGGTGATTGTTTGTTTTACTTTGAGTCTCTTGACATTACTTGTTCTCTTTGTGACCTTGAGATTAAATTGAAGATTATTGAAAGTTCTTGAAAGTTTTCATCTTTTTATCTTTTAATTCTTGAATTGATATCAACATGACTGTTATTGGCTAAAAACCCTTAACAATTCTAAGGTGAAGGGTTGATGGTTGTGGCTTAGATGATGATAGATCGATCGCAAACAAATTAGACCCTGAGAGTTAGAGAAATATCGCCGACAACCCTAAATTACGGGCTGTTCTTGAGTCCACGGCCGTGGAACCTCAAGAACTAACCGTGATTTCCCTTAAGTATACGAACCTGCTTTTACTTTAATCTAAAGTGAAAGATTGGCTTTAGCTTAGTTTAGACTTGTCTTTTCTAGGTGGTAGTGAAGCCTCAACAACCTCTACCTCGATTGTGAGTGTCACAACCTCAATCGGTTAAGTTAGTCTTGATCCTTGGGTTATAAGTTTGGGTATTCGACACTAATTCTCGCCTCTAGAATCCTTCTATATTGAGCCTCAACAACCTGTATAGAGAATGCCTTGTAGGTGAGTTATATAAGGTTTTTGGAACTTCACCGTACGATTACCTTACATTAGTATACCCTCGCATATCTCAACTCTGTCTTTACATCATTAAGTATATCTTGAATCGATTGCCACAGCTGGGTACTTGGATCTTTAGGATTGTTGTTTTCCCAATAATTTGCAAAGCTCTTATATTTACTTGCTTGATAACCTGCAATCGAGTTCGTTCTCCCCAAATCCCTGTGTTCGATACTCTGGAATTCTTGCTTAACTATATCGATCCGTACACTGCGGGTTCGCTGCTTGATTCTAGTTTTATAAATTTAAAACTTATTTGCACACACCTCTAGAGGCGAACAAGTTTTTTGGCGCCGTTGCCGGGGATTTGGTTTAGACCGAATCCGGTAGCCGGTTGTCAAGCTTGGGAGCTTGCTCTCGTTATTTGATATCTCTTTGAGTGCATGCGCAGGTCTAGGAACACCACAGATCTCTTACCTCTTGATCAAGAGCTAGAGAAAACCTTGAGGCAAAAGCGCAAGGAAAAGAAGATGGCCGAAGAACACGAACGTGATCTTCAAACGGAGTTGGCGGAGAAGGAAGCTCAACTCCGATGGAATGAGACTCTCCGCCAGGATGAGATGGATCGTCATCAATCTCAAGTTAACGGTCTACAAGACATGATCTTCCAAATGAGGATAAAGATGAGCGACCTTGAGAATAAGGTAGGCAAGAAGTCCTCAAGAAGGAGATCAAGGTCTAGAAGAAAAAGCCACTCATCCGCTGATGATAGTGACTCTTCCATGCCACCGTTAGAAGAGATTGATCCCACGATCAATATGAATCCTTTCCATCCACAAGGAGCTGCTAATCGCCGCATTCCACCTAGGAATGCGAGAGTCGAACGTGTGGATAATGAGCCAAGAACTCTTGGCCAGCGGATGGATCCAACACAACAACCACGCCGCTTGGGTGTGAATTTTGATGCTGAAGATATGCAAGGGTTTAGCTTTAACCCTCAAGTTATCACTCTTGTTCGCCAAAGCCAATTTGGCAGTACAAGTGCTGAATCTCCACACCAACACTTGCAAAACTTTGAGTGTATGATGGAGACAATGAGACCGAAGAACGCTACTACCAACAGCTATAAGCTCAAACCTTTCTTTTTCTCTTTGAAAGGGAAAGCGTTGTCATGGTATCAAGCTCTTCCCAATGGGAAGCTAGACACGTGGGAAGACCTTTCCGTGGAGTTTCTCACCAAATTCTTTCCGCCCTCCAAAACGGCGGAACTTAGAGGTAAGATTAATGCTTTTTCCATGAGACCTAACGAAAGTTTGTTTCAATCGTGGGAAAGGTTTCAGGATTTACTCTTGGATTTCCCTCATCATGGCATATCCAAGCTTGCCTTGCTGGAAATCTACTACAAAGGGCTGGATGCGGGAACGCAATTCAACCTCCAATCCCTCTCATGCGGAACATTCATGGACATGAAAGAAGATGACGCTTGGGACTTCATTGAGAAGCAAGCAAGAGTCATAGAGAAGTATTCCCACCGGAAAGCGGAGGGAAATCGTGTGGAGCAAGGAACGAAGCTCACACATGAAGCTCAAAATCAGATTTTCTCCCTCAACAATGAGATCAAAGAGTTGAAGGAGACTATCAAGACCAACTTCCCAAAGCAACAAGAGAAGGATGTTGGCTATTTGGGCAACAACAATGGCGGTGATAACACCAACCGCAACAACAATAACCGGAACAATAACCGGAGTAACAATTGGAATGGAAACAACAACAACCGGAACAACAACAATTGGAACAACAATCGGGGTTCAAACAACAACAATTGGCGCTCCAATCAACAAAATTCCGGTAACTCCTATCCTTCCAATTCTAATTCGCTAACTCCACCTTCCTCTTCCTCTACTCCTTTGAAAAGCCAGGGGCAATCATCTAATGGAGGAAATAATACGGGAAAGGAGAAGTCCGATCCCATGTTGGAGACAATCTTGGGAAAGCTTCAAGGGTTGGAGAACCGCCTCATCAAGGTTGACGATCAAGTCTCTAAGGTTGACAAAGCTCAAAAAGTTTTGGAAAACCAATTGTTCAACCACGCGGAGGAAGTTCCTAGAAATCAAGGGAAACTTCCAGGAAAGACGGAGGACAACCCTAAGGGAAGGGTAATGGCGATTACAACTAGGAGCGGAGTGACTACCACCGATCCGCAGCCTACGTTCGTTGAAGTCCCCGTAGAGAAGGACAAAGGAAAGGGGAAGGAGAAGGAAGATGTCTATGTTCCTCCTCCAGCTTACAAACCTCCCCTACCGTTCCCTCAATCTAGAGCGCGAGCGCCTAGATAAACAATTCGGTAAGTTCATAGAACTCATGAGCAAGCTGCATATTAATATACCCTTCATTGATGCTATTGTAGGTATGCCGGCTTATGGCAAGTTCTTGAAGGAGCTTCTCTCTAACAAGAGGAAGCTAGAAGATTTCGGTGAGGTCAAGATGAGTTCGGATTCTTCGGATCTCATCAAGACTATGAAGGAGAAAATGCCCCCAAAGTTGAAGGATCCGGGGTCATTTTGCATTCCCATTGGAGTGGGAGATGTCACATACGACGCTTTATGTGACTTGGGAGCAAGTGTGAGCATCATACCACTTGCATTATGTAGGAAGATCGGTTTAGGTGATCCTAAACCGGTCAAGATGACGTTATACATGGCGGATCGATCCATCACTCGCCCCGTCGGTATTGTAGAAGACGTCCCGGTAAAGCTAGGTAAATTCTTTGTCCCCATTGATTTTGTCGTGCTTGACATTCCTGCAGATAGTCCGGTCCCGATTATACTCGGAAGACCGTTTCTTGCAACTTCCGGCTGCATGGTCGATTGCAAGAATGGGAGACTCGCTTTTGATATCGGAGAAGAGAAAGTAGAGTCCGTTCTTTCCACTCTAGTAAAGGAGCCAATCTTTGATGAGGATATTTACGATATCCAAGATGAAGAAGGTTTGTCTAGGGAGGAGGTAAGTGCGATTCTCTTTAACGATCCTTTACAAAAGGTTATCACTATGAGTCTAACCAATGTAGGGGAAGAAGAAGAGTGCAAATAGGAAATTGAAGCCTTAGAAGCACAAGAAGAGATGCATGGAGTGGAGTTTGAAAAACTCCACGATGAGGCTGAGAATGTAAGAATCCACGGTCATACCCTGTATTCCACGACCGTGCATTTCACAACCAAAATCGACCTCCATTCCAGGGGATTACACGGCCGTGGAACACATAGAGAGGCCGTAATTCTGACCGTGGAAGAGGGTGATCGGCTTACTTCTTCGACTTCTTTTGATTCTTCTCCAAACCACTCAACAACCTTAGAAACTTCTAAGGAAACGTCGGATGCCCCTCAAGGACCATTGGAAGCTCCGAAAGTGATGGAACTCAAACCACTTCCTACTCATCTAAGGTACGCTTTTCTTGGATCTAATTCTACCTTTCCGGTCATTGTTAGCTCCGAACTAAGCATAGATGAACATGAACAGCTCATGACAGTCCTTAGGAAACATAGAAAAGCCATAGGTTACACTATCGAGGACTTAGTAGGAATCAAACCCTCCCTATGTATGCACAAGATACTAATGGAGGAGGATTTTAGAACTTCAAGACAACCTCAAAGGCGGTTGAATCCGACCATGAAGGAGGTTGTCAAGAAGGAAATTCTTAAACTTCTTGATGCAGGTATCATCTACCCTATCTCCGATAGCAAATGGGTGAGTCCAGTTCAAGTAGTTCCGAAGAAGGGAGGAATGACGGTCATCACCACCAAGAACAACGAACTCATTCCTACCCGAACCGTGACTGGATGGCGAATGTGCATAGACTACCGCAAGCTCAACAACGCAACGCGGAAGGATCACTTTCCATTGCCATTCATCGATCAAATGCTTGAAAGGTTAGCACAACATTCACATTTTTGCTACCTTGACGGTTATAGTGGTTTCTTTCAGATTCCGATACATCCGGACGATCAGGAGAAGACCACATTCACATTCCCTTGGGGTACGTTCGCTTATAGGAGAATGCCGTTCGGGCTTTGCAACGCCCCAGCCACCTTTCAACGGTGTATGATGGCCATCTTCTCCGAGTACGTAGAGGAAATCATGGAAGTCTTCATGGACGACTTCTCCGTATACGGTTCATCTTTTAACGATTGCCTTTCTAACCTTTCTCTTGTTTTACAACGTTGTGAAGACACTAACCTAGTTCTTAATTGGGAGAAGTGTCAATTCATGGTTAAGGAAGGAATCGTATTAGGTCACCTAGTCTCTAGTAGAGGGATAGAGGTAGACAAAGCTAAGATAGAGACCATAGAGAAACTTCCTCCTCCAATTTCGGTGAAAGGGATAAGAAGTTTCCTAGGACATGCTGGATTTTATAGACGCTTCATTAAGGACTTTTCTAAGATATCAAAACCTCTCACTAATCTATTGATGAAGGATGCGGTTTTTGAGTTTTCGCAAGAATGTTTAGATGCGTTTAACACCATTCGGCAAGCTCTAATCTCAGCACCTATTATCCAACCCCCGGATTGGACTCTCCCCTTCGAGATTATGTGTGATGCTAGTGACGTAGCTATTGGGGCTGTTCTTGGACAACGAAAGGAAGGGCGAACCCATGCCATATACTACGCTAGCAAGACGCTAGATGAAGCTCAGCTCAACTACGCCACTACAGAAAAAGAGTTTCTAGCCATTGTCTACGCTATTGACAAGTTTCGCTCTTACCTTGTAGGTGCAAAGGTGATTGTCTACACGGATCATGCTGCGATCCGGTACCTCCTTGCGAAGAAAGACGCGAAGCCAAGGCTAATTAGATGGATTCTTCTCCTACAAGAATTCGATCTTGAGATCCGCGACAAGATAGGTTCAGAAAATTCTGTCGCGGATCATTTGAGTCGCCTCACACATCTAGAGGACGACCATCTACCCATTGATGACTCCTTTCCGGACGAACACCTACACATCATAGAGGAGTGCATCAACGAGATCTCCAAAGGTAACGAACCATGGTTTGCTGATTTTGTTAACTATTTGGTTTGCCAGGAGATACCGCCCGGACTATCCTACGCACAAAGGAAGAAGTTCTTTAAGGACGTCCGGGAATACTATTGGGACGAGCCTCTCCTCTTTAAGAGAGGTCCGGATGGCATCATTCGGCGATGTGTGCCGGAAGATGAGATGCAAAGTGTCATCCGCCATTGTCATTCACTACGTTGTGGAGGACACGCTAGTTCGAACAAGACTAGCGCAAAGGTATTGCAATCTGGATTCTATTGGCCTACTTTATTTAGAGATGTGCAATCCTTTGTCTCTTGCTGCGATGCTTGTCAAAGAACAGGCAATATTTCTAGAAGGAACGAGATGCCCCTCAACAACATCCAAGAGGTGGAGATTTTCGACGTTTGGGGAGTCGATTTCATGGGACCATTCCCATCTTCTTGTGGAAACCAATACATACTATTGGCGGTAGACTACGTTTCTAGATGGGTGGAAGCAATTACCTCTCCCACAAATGATGCCATGGTGGTGGTTAAGTTCTTCAACAAGACCATCTTTCCGCGATTTGGAACACCAAGGACAATCATTAGTGATGGAGGTTCTCACTTCATAGCCCGTCGCTTTGAAGCTCTTCTAGCTAAGTATGGGGTTACTCACAAGATCGCCACCCCTTACCATCCACAAACGAGTGGACAAGTTGAGATCTCAAATAGGGAGATCAAGGGAATTCTAGAGAAGACGGTTTCAAGGACTAGGAAGGATTGGTCCTTGAAACTAGATGATGCATTATGGGCGTACCGGACTGCGTACAAGACTCCCATAGGAACCACACCATACAACCTTGTGTATGGGAAGTCTTGTCATTTGCCGGTAGAGCTGGAGCACAAAGCGTTTTGGGCTATCAAGTGGCTGAATTTCGGCATGAAGGAAGCGGGAGAGAAGCGTCTCCTAGACATCAACAAGCTGGATGAACTTCGCTTGAACGCCTATGAGAACGCTAAGATCTACAAAGAAAGAGCAAAGCGTTGGCATGATAAGCATATCATTCCAAAGGACTTCAAAGAAGGAGATCAAGTTCTCCTCTTCAATTCAAGACTTCGCCTCTTTCCAGGTAAGCTTAAATCCCGTTGGACCGGACCTTTTCTAATCAAACGCATTTTCTCCCATGGTGCAGTTGAAGTATGGGGTGAAGCTAGCGGAAGTTTTAAGATGAACGGTCAACGACTCAAGAAGTACACACCGGAACTCCAAGCTGAGGAGTTTGCGCCTACCGCACTCGAATAAGTGCGAGTTTGGTCTAGCTACGGACCTTAAACAAAACGCTTCTTGGGAGGCAACCCAAGGTATTGCATTTTTATTTTTGTTGTCGATTCATAGTTTAGCTTAGAATAGACGTTTTCGCTTTATTTTGCCTCGATTTCTTCCGGTATGTTCGTGTTTTTGGTTGTAGGATCGATGGAAAAGGAGAAAGGGAGAATAATGTCGAAGAAGGGCGACAAAATTTGGACTTTGAAGCTTTACAGAAGGTTCCACGGTCTAAATTACGGTCGTCATAGCTACAGTGGCCGTAATTCTCAAAAGCCTTTGAAAAATCACCAAAACCACGGGTCCGTACACTTCCACGGCCGTGGAACACCCCGACAGACCGTGATTTTCAAAATTTTGCCTGCGACTATATAAGCCACATTCTTCACAAAATTGCCCCAAAAATACCCATTCCACGACCTAAACGCCGAAACCCCACGACCTCCTCAAATTCTTCGTTTTCTAATCGTTTTCAACGATTCTTCATCCTAAACTGCAGCAAATCCAACCACGAACAAGATCCAAGCGACAAACCGAGCGGAAATCCATCAACGAACGCGCATTTCGGGTTTTTCAATCCGAAAAAGAGGTTTATTCTTTCTTCTTGAATTTCGCGGATTTGGTTCGTTTTTGCTATAGATTTTTAGGAAGAACTGACAGAGACTGGAAGGAATTAGATTAGGACTGCTTGTTGTGGTAATTGTTGGTGAATTTGCTGAGATTCGCAAGATTCTGAGACGAATCACGGTCTCTGGGTAAACCACGGCCGTGGAACCTGAAGAACAGACCGTAATTTTAGTGAAAAATGGACTTTGTAAGGAGAATGTCGGGAAGGATAAAAGAGAAGAAGGGAGAGCAAAACAAGAAAAGAAAGGGCAATCCCTCCACCTCTAGGGCACCACCACCCTTATCTCCCTCACTACCATCCTCACCTTCACCTCCATCTTCACCTCCTCACCCTAGCATCCCAACCATACATGAGAACCACCTTGTAGCACTTGACCGGATCAAGGAGAGGACAGTGATAGGTCCTAGGTATTTGTTGTTGGAGGATCTACATCCTCTCAACATTGTTGATGATCTTACATGGCTCTTGGATAGAGCCGGATTGCTTGTCTTCACGAACATTCGTGAAGACGCCTATGAGGAGATCACCCGGGAGGTTGTGACGTCCTTCGAGCACAGCCACGTAGATAGGACCGTCTCCTTCCGTCTCATGGAACAAGACTATCATCTGAGTATCGTTGAGTTTGGGACCATTTTCGGGTTCCATGAGACCTATAACGGTCGATTTCCGAGTGGGACCATTTCAAATGAAGTAAGAGAATGTACCTTGTTAAGTTCTTCAAGGCTTGAGACAAGTTTCATGTTGGGATGATGATCCACACATGAAATATCTCCCAACTCAGCTGGATCTTCTTCAACCTTGGCCACAGTTTCGGTAATTTGGACAAGGTTCTCCACTTCTTCCTCTTTATCCAGCACAATCGACTCTTCTTCAATCTTGACCACAATATTAGCAATTGGGTCTAGGTGTTCCGCTTCTTCCTCCAGTCGAGCAATTTCAGCAAGGATCAATTTTCCTTCAAGGTCATCGAGATCCTTCATTGATTGCTTGATCTTTGATTCAAGTTGATCTTCAAGAGGTTGTTCATATACCTCGCGAGCGGTATAGAGCTCCTCCCAGATTTCAAGCTCCTTCTTAATAGCTTCCTCTCTTTCATTTTGTTCACTGAAAAAATATGAAAAATAATTCAGCAAATGTCTATTCTCCTTCCATTTAGCTACCTCTTTCTTTCTCCATCTCTCTCTTTCCAAGGATTTGTTCCTAAGTCTATGTTGCTCCAAAGATTCGTTAAGTTCAACTCTGAGGCTCCATATTTCGTTCCTCGCCGTTACAAAGCTGCTTCCATCCATTGGAAAATCTGAAAACTCAAGAACTCATACCAAAAGATTAAAAGAAAAAGCAAAAAAAACTTGTTCTTTGGCGAAACTCTGTTCCGTTGCTGGAACAAGAACTTCGTATGTACCTAAGAACACAAACCTGCAAGAACACTCAAGAAAAGGATATCAAATAACAAGAGCAAGCTCCCAAGCTTGACAACCGGCAACCGAATTCGGCCTAGACCAAATCCCCGGCAACGGCGCCAAAAACTTGTTCGCCCCTAGAGGTGTGTGCAAATAAGCTTTAAATTTATAAAACTAGAATCAAGCAAGCGAACCCGCAGTGTACGGATCGACGTAGTTAAGCAAGAATTCCAGAGTATCGAACACAGGGATTTGGGTGGAACGAACTCGGTTGCAGGTTATCAAGCAAGTAAATATGGGAGTTTTGCAAATTATTGGGAAAACAACAATCCTAAAGATCCAGGTATCCAGCTGTGGCAATCGATTCAAGATGTACTTAATGATATAAAGACAGAGTTGAGATATGCAAAGGTATACTAATGTAAGGTAATCGTACGGTTGAGGTTCCAAAAACCTTATGTAACTCACCTAAAAGACGCTCCCTATACAGGTTGTTGAGGCTCAATATAGAAAGAATCTAAAGACGAGGATTAGCATCAAATACCCAAACTTATAATCTAAAGATCAAGACTAACTTATCCGATTGAGGTTGTTGAGGCTCACAATCGAGGTAGAGGTTGTTGAGGCTTCACTACCACCTAGAAAAGACAAGTCTAAACTAAGCTAAAGCAAATCTTTAACTTTGGATTAAAGTAAAAGCAGGCTCGTAAACTTAAGGAAAATCACGGTTAGTTCTTGAGATTCCACGGTCGTGGAACTCAAGAACAGCCCGTAATTTAGGGTTGTCGGCGATAATTCTCTAACTCTCAGGGTCTAATCTGTTTACGTTCGATCTATCATCATCTAAGCCACAACTATCAACCCTTCACCTTAGAATTGTTAAGGGTTTTTAGCCAATAACAGTCATATCGATATCAATTCAAGAATTAAAAGACAAAAGATGGGAACTTTCAAGAACTATCAATAATCTTCAAATGAATCTCAGAATCACAGTCAAGAACAAGTGTTTATCAAAAGATTCAAAACGGAATAAGCAATCACAATCTTAGGAAAGAAAAGAAACGGGATGTCAATCCGATCCTAAATCAAACCTAAGCAAGAAGAGGAATCTTCTTGCAAAACCCTCCAAGAACCTCGATCTTCCACAAACACGAAGATCACAAACAGCAACTCTTCAATACGAACTTTGATCTTCAATGAGATCTCCAAAATTACCTCCAAGATGAGGGTTTGTGCGTTGCTAAATGTGAATTGTAAGCGTGCCTTTTGCCGCTAAGCGAGGGTTGAAGGGTCGTAAGCGAGGTGACGGAATCTTGCTTCATCCGTCTTTTTATAATGCAGGGCAAAATGTCGGCCCGGCCCAATCTTCAAAAGATCATGGCTTCGAAACATGGCGAAAAGAATCGCCAAGATCACGGTCGTGGAATCTTCCACGACCGTAATTTAGGGCGTGGAAACTACTACGGTTAGTTCCACGGCCGTAGAATCCCCTGGAATGAACATCGAATTTTGACTCTGAATCCACGGCCGTAATTTAGGGCAAGAACGTGGTTTGTGGTACGGTCGTGTTTTAGGGCGTAATTTAGGGCAAGAACGTGATTCTTCCCTATACTTCGTGCATTCCTCAATCTAAGACTCCAAATTGCTTCCAAAAAGTGTCCTCGATCTATGGACATATCAACTCAACTCTCCTTTGCTCGATTCCGTTCGGAAATAGCTCCAAATCACCTATAATCAACATAGAACTCGTGTAGACATCCATATCGACAATATAGGTAATACTAGCTCACATATGTACAAAGCTCAATCAAAGACTATCAATATGAATCAAATACGATTAGAAAACGTGCCTAAAATACCACAATATTTCATGCTAACAAATAACCCCATACTTAGCACTTGCTTGTCCCTAAGCAAGATCTTTCAAAAAGCTTTAAACAAGAGTTAGGATGAAATATGTGTACCTTCTTTTGGATGAATGTGACTTCTAAAGAATAGATCATTCTCAAACCTTGCTTCAATCGTTTTTCAAACTTTCACACACTTAATTAGAGAGTAAAAGGCAAAGAAAACTCATGAATCAATTTAACTTCCAAACAAGCATTATAACCTTCAAATATTATCAAAATCAATTATAAGAACTTCAATTTAGATCACCAAGCCATATAACATTCTTTTGATCTTAAGGACTTTCAAAGAAAAGGTCTAGAGTATGGAAGGGAAGGGAAAACTTTAAGGGAGAGTGGTGCATAAATCCGGGAAAGTGGACAACTACCTTCTTCTTCTTATGCGGTTCCCGCAACACTTCACTTAGAGTTTCGCTCTCTTCTTTCTTGACTTTACTTTTGGAGTTATGGATAGAGGTGCACAAAAACCGAAGCCTAGGAGATTGGCGTTTCTCAAAATTGCAAGAGATGCCTCAAACCCTTAGCGCACATACCATAATCCGCTAGGAATATCGCTCAATCCGACTTTGGCAAGACACAAACACCCGGCTATGTGAATGGTGCCGAGTTACTCATCGTCATGATTGACTTCCCCAAACCTATAATTTCTTTCTATTCAATTGATTGCAAATATATGCTCTCATGGCCCTCCCACATCAAACATGCCTTTTTCTCATTCACTTTCCAAGTTCCCGGATGGGTAAGGGAGGCCATTATTTCATTGAGGGGCTAAATGATCAAAGAAAGAAGAAAGAAAATCGAATTGCCTTAATCATTTCAACAAGAAGTGTAAAAACTTATATGCGGTTTCAACCTTCAACACTCAACATGATTTAGAATGAAAGCGAATTATCAAACATGCATGAAGTTCTATCAAAGTATTCAAATCCCACATATGTCATAAATCAATTCAAGCACATCAAAATCATCATAGCTATTCCACAAAACAATGTTCATCATAGAGATCATATCCATTTGAAATTTCAAAATTTTCATCATAGAGATCATATCCTCCGCATGGTTGAACATGCAAATGGTATTGCAAATACCTCCACCCCATACTTAAAACTCACATTGTCCCCAATGTGAAGAAAAGAAAAGGAAGAAAAGGATACTCACAATGTAAGATGGCGAATCATCAATCGGGCGATGGTAGTGGGAATCTATAGAAGCTTAATAGGGAACTCCGAATATTTCAATCATTGTCAAAGAACGAAGAAGGGGAACGCCTTTCCGCCGAAAATTTTTCCGAATTTTTTTTTTTTTTTTTTTTTTTTTTTTTTTTTCGGGTCGGGAATTTCCACGGTCGTGGTTTTCAAAACCACGGCCGTGGAACTTTCTGTTGCTCTCGACAAGAGTCCAAGTTCCGTCAATCTTTTCGACTTTTCTCATCTTCTCTTGCTTATTCCTTATTCCTGACATCCAAAAACACAAACATACCGGAAGGTATCGAAGAAAAACAAGCAAAAACAACTACTCTAATCTAAGAAAGAAAAGGGAAAAGGATTCATTACCTTGGGTTGCCTCCCAAGAAGCGCTTGGTTTAACGTCGCTAGCTGGACCTATGTCCATAGATGACTCAATGCACCTTGAACATCTTGGATTGCTCTTCAAATCCATCATTAAACTCTTCCAAAAAATCTCCGATTCCTAATTTCACCGGCAAGTGGTAAGATCTCCCACGTACAAGCTTGTACGGTTTGATTCTCACCGGAATCCTCCTAGCTTTCCTATGCTTTAATAGGACATAATTCAGCCTTGCATCCCATCCTTTCCTAGATCGAGAAATCAGTTTCTCGAGAATCCTCTTAGCTTCCCCATCTCCAACTTGGGGATGATGTATGGTCTTCGTCATGTGAATGACCCCATACTTGAACAAAAAACACTTATTGGCATTGGCGTTGAAGCTCTTGCCAAATTTACTCCTTGTAGTCCAAGGAGCATCTACTTCCAGCAGTTTTAATGGAGGTTTCATCTTCACCTTAGGAGGCTCTTTTGGAAGAGACCTCCAACTCTCCGGTGCATTCCTGAAAAAATCAGAAATTTTAATAGGAATTTCAAATGAAGTAAGAGAATGTACCTTGTTAAGTTCTTCAAGGCTTGAGACAAGTTTCATGTTGGGATGATGATCCACACATGAAATATCTCCCAACTCAGCTGGATCTTCTTCAACCTTGGCCACAGTTTCGGTAATTTGGACAAGGTTCTCCACTTCTTCCTCTTTATCCAGCACAATCGACTCTTCTTCAATCTTGACCACAATATTAGCAATTGGGTCTAGGTGTTCCGCTTCTTCCTCCAGTCGAGCAATTTCAGCAAGGATCAATTTTCCTTCAAGGTCATCGAGATCCTTCATTGATTGCTTGATCTTTGATTCAAGTTGATCTTCAAGAGGTTGTTCATATACCTCGCGAGCGGTATAGAGCTCCTCCCAGATTTCAAGCTCCTTCTTAATAGCTTCCTCTCTTTCATTTTGTTCACTGAAAAAATATGAAAAATAATTCAGCAAATGTCTATTCTCCTTCCATTTAGCTACCTCTTTCTTTCTCCATCTCTCTCTTTCCAAGGATTTGTTCCTAAGTCTATGTTGCTCCAAAGATTCGTTAAGTTCAACTCTGAGGCTCCATATTTCGTTCCTCGCCGTTACAAAGCTGCTTCCATCCATTGGAAAATCTGAAAACTCAAGAACTCATACCAAAAGATTAAAAGAAAAAGCAAAAAAAACTTGTTCTTTGGCGAAACTCTGTTCCGTTGCTGGAACAAGAACTTCGTATGTACCTAAGAACACAAACCTGCAAGAACACTCAAGAAAAGGATATCAAATAACAAGAGCAAGCTCCCAAGCTTGACAACCGGCAACCGAATTCGGCCTAGACCAAATCCCCGGCAACGGCGCCAAAAACTTGTTCGCCCCTAGAGGTGTGTGCAAATAAGCTTTAAATTTATAAAACTAGAATCAAGCAAGCGAACCCGCAGTGTACGGATCGACGTAGTTAAGCAAGAATTCCAGAGTATCGAACACAGGGATTTGGGTGGAACGAACTCGGTTGCAGGTTATCAAGCAAGTAAATATGGGAGTTTTGCAAATTATTGGGAAAACAACAATCCTAAAGATCCAGGTATCCAGCTGTGGCAATCGATTCAAGATGTACTTAATGATATAAAGACAGAGTTGAGATATGCAAAGGTATACTAATGTAAGGTAATCGTACGGTTGAGGTTCCAAAAACCTTATGTAACTCACCTAAAAGACGCTCCCTATACAGGTTGTTGAGGCTCAATATAGAAAGAATCTAAAGACGAGGATTAGCATCAAATACCCAAACTTATAATCTAAAGATCAAGACTAACTTATCCGATTGAGGTTGTTGAGGCTCACAATCGAGGTAGAGGTTGTTGAGGCTTCACTACCACCTAGAAAAGACAAGTCTAAACTAAGCTAAAGCAAATCTTTAACTTTGGATTAAAGTAAAAGCAGGCTCGTAAACTTAAGGAAAATCACGGTTAGTTCTTGAGATTCCACGGTCGTGGAACTCAAGAACAGCCCGTAATTTAGGGTTGTCGGCGATAATTCTCTAACTCTCAGGGTCTAATCTGTTTACGTTCGATCTATCATCATCTAAGCCACAACTATCAACCCTTCACCTTAGAATTGTTAAGGGTTTTTAGCCAATAACAGTCATATCGATATCAATTCAAGAATTAAAAGACAAAAGATGGGAACTTTCAAGAACTATCAATAATCTTCAAATGAATCTCAGAATCACAGTCAAGAACAAGTGTTTATCAAAAGATTCAAAACGGAATAAGCAATCACAATCTTAGGAAAGAAAAGAAACGGGATGTCAATCCGATCCTAAATCAAACCTAAGCAAGAAGAGGAATCTTCTTGCAAAACCCTCCAAGAACCTCGATCTTCCACAAACACGAAGATCACAAACAGCAACTCTTCAATACGAACTTTGATCTTCAATGAGATCTCCAAAATTACCTCCAAGATGAGGGTTTGTGCGTTGCTAAATGTGAATTGTAAGCGTGCCTTTTGCCGCTAAGCGAGGGTTGAAGGGTCGTAAGCGAGGTGACGGAATCTTGCTTCATCCGTCTTTTTATAATGCAGGGCAAAATGTCGGCCCGGCCCAATCTTCAAAAGATCATGGCTTCGAAACATGGCGAAAAGATTCGCCAAGATCACGGTCGTGGAATCTTCCACGACCGTAATTTAGGGCGTGGAAACTACTACGGTTAGTTCCACGGCCGTAGAATCCCCTGGAATGAACATCGAATTTTGACTCTGAATCCACGGCCGTAATTTAGGGCAAGAACGTGGTTTGTGGTACGGTCGTGTTTTAGGGCGTAATTTAGGGCAAGAACGTGATTCTTCCCTATACTTCGTGCATTCCTCAATCTAAGACTCCAAATTGCTTCCAAAAAGTGTCCTCGATCTATGGACATATCAACTCAACTCTCCTTTGCTCGATTCCGTTCGGAAATAGCTCCAAATCACCTATAATCAACATAGAACTCGTGTAGACATCCATATCGACAATATAGGTAATACTAGCTCACATATGTACAAAGCTCAATCAAAGACTATCAATATGAATCAAATACGATTAGAAAACGTGCCTAAAATACCACAATATTTCATGCTAACAGTTGTGGAGGAGGAGGACATGGGAGGTCAGTACGAGAGTGGTGGAGGAGCGGAGCACGAGTTCGGCACGTTTCCGGATCAGCCGGAGGCGGCCCCGGATGTACCTAGACGCTCTCCACGTCCAGCTAGAGCTTCAGGCTCGTCATCTCGCCGCGCTAGCGTGAGTGAGAGGCCCACGTGGATGACTACACCTCCCACTTGGTATGACACACCCCCTCCTTGGTCCACGGCGCAGCCAGCAGCACCACCACCGCCACCAGCACCAGCACCATCCGATGCTCCATCATGGTACAGTCACGCCCCGGGATGGTACGAGCAGAAGCCGGATTGGGCTACCGGACTTTCGGAGAGAGTTGGAGCGCTAGAGATCCGGGCGGATGCTAGAGACGGACGCTTAGACGACCTTGACCACATGATGAGGGACGTCTACCGCCAGCAGTTTGGGCGGTTTTATGATCCGAGTTTCTCTCCATTCCCACCTCCGCCGGCGCCGCAGTGATTGATGCATGATCGTTGTTTTAGACATTCCCGCCACCACTTGTGAGTTTCTTTTTTCTTTTCTTTATTTTGTTCTTTCTTTTGAACATTAGGGACAATGTTCGTCCTAAGTATGGGGTGGGATGTACTAAAAGTTTGTAATAACTCTACTCTCTATGTTTGCTTTCATTCGAGACTATCGTTGCATCTTCATTATGTGTTACACGTTTCCTTATTGCATTGCATGAAAAATGACTTGAAAAAAAAAACCATAAAAATTGAAAAATTTTGAAAATTTTGTGCTTCTAATGAATTGAGATGATTTCCATGATAATCACTACTTGTGAATTGAGTTTGATGACAATTGCATGCTTAAAAGGATTGTGAATTGAAAAGAATTTGAATGAATGAATTTTACCTCTTTTGCAAGTTTTATAATGTGAGAATGTTACCTAAACCATGCTAGAAAACTGAAGTTGAAATCACGTTATAAGTTCCTATACTTCTTATTGAAATGATTAAGGCAATTCAATACTTTCTTTCTTCTTTCTTTGATCATCTAGCCCCTCATTGAAATATTAGCCTCCCTTACCTATCCGGGAATTTGGAGAAGTGAATGAGAAAAAGGCATGTTTGATGTGGGAGGGCCATGAGAGCAATTATTTGCAATCAATTGAATAGAAAGAAATTATAGGTTTGGGGAAGTCAATCATGACGATGAGTAACTCGGCACCATTCACATAGCCGGGTGTTTGTGTCTTGCCAAAGTCGGATTGAGCGATATTCCTAGCGGATTATGGTATGTACGCTAAGGGTTTGAGGCATCTCTTGAAAAATTTGAGAAACGCCGATCTCCTAGGCTTCGGTTTTTGTGCACCTCTATCCATAACTCCAAAAGTAAAGTCGAAAAGTGAAAAGAAGAGAGCGAAGCTCTAAGTTGAAGTGTTGCGGAAACCGAATAAGAAGAAGAAGGTAGTTGTCCACTTTCCCGGATTTATGCACCACTTTCCCGGATTTATGCACCACTTTCCCTTAAAGTTTTCCCTTCCCTTCCATGTTCTAGACCTTTTCTTTGGAAGTCCTTAAGATCAAAAGAATGTTATATGACTTGGTGATCTAAATTGAAGTTTCTTGAGATTGATTTTGTTAATGTTTGAAGGTTATAATGCTTGTTTAGAAGTTGAGTTGATTCATGAATTTTCTTTACCTTTTACTCTTTGATTAAGTGTGTGAAAGTTTGAAAAACGATTGAAGCAAGGTTTGAGAATGATCTATCCTTTAGAAATCACTTTCATCCAAAAGAAGGTACACATATTTCATCCTAACTCTTGTTTAAAGTTTTTTGAAAGACCTTGCTTAGGGACAAGCAAGTGTTAAGTATGGGGTTATTTGTTAGCATGAAATATTGTGATATTTTAGGCACGTTTTCTAAACGTATTTGATTCATATTAATAGTCTTTGATTGAACTTGGTGCATATGTGAGCTAGTATTACCTATATTGTCGATATGGATGTCTACACTAGTTCTATGTTGATTATAGGTGATTTGGAGCTATTTCCGAACGGAAACGAGCAAAGGAGAGTTGAGTTGATATGTCCATAGATTGAGGACATTCTTTGGAAGCAATTTGGAGTCTTAGCTTGAGGAATGCACGAGTTTAGGGAAGAATCACGTTCTTGCCCTAAACCACGCCCTAAAATACGACCGTATCACATTCCACGTTCAGAATTACGGCCGTGGATTTGGAGTCAGAAATTCATGTTCATTCCAGGGGATTACACGGCCGTGGAACATATGTTGCAAACCGTATTTGTTTCCACGCTCTAAATTACGGTCGTGGAACACTTCCACGACCGTGATCTTGGCGAATCTTTTCGCCACACTTTAAAGCCACGATCTTTTAAGGATTGGGCCGGGCCGACATTTGCCCTACGCTATAAAAAGACGGACAAAGCAAGATTCCGTCACCTTCGCTACCCCGTTTGCCCTCATTCATCGCCGCTTAGACACGAGCACGATTTGCTTAGCTTGCTTGGAAGCAATTGACATCTCTTTGAAGAGATCGAAGTTCGTGTTTGGAATTCCTCTAATCTCGCACTTTCGGTGGAGATTGCTGTTGAGATCTCCGAATTTGCGGAAGATCGTAGTTCTTGGAAGATTTTGCAAGAAGATCTCTCTTCTTGTTTAGGTTTGATTTGGAAAACGGATTGACATCTCGTTTTCTTTTCCTTCCTAAGGTGGTGATTGTTTGTTTTACTTTGAGTCTCTTGACATTACTTGTTCTCTTTGTGACCTTGAGATTAAATTGAAGATTATTGAAAGTTCTTGAAAGTTTTCATCTTTTTATCTTTTAATTCTTGAATTGATATCAACATGACTGTTATTGGCTAAAAACCCTTAACAATTCTAAGGTGAAGGGTTGATGGTTGTGGCTTAGATGATGATAGATCGATCGCAAACAGATTAGACCCTGAGAGTTAGAGAAATATCGCCGACAACCCTAAATTACGGGCTGTTCTTGAGTCCACGGCCGTGGAACCTCAAGAACTAACCGTGATTTCCCTTAAGTATACGAACCTGCTTTTACTTTAATCTAAAGTGAAAGATTGGCTTTAGCTTAGTTTAGACTTGTCTTTTCTAGGTGGTAGTGAAGCCTCAACAACCTCTACCTCGATTGTGAGTGTCACAACCTCAATCGGTTAAGTTAGTCTTGATCCTTGGGTTATAAGTTTGGGTATTCGACACTAATTCTCGCCTCTAGAATCCTTCTATATTGAGCCTCAACAACCTGTATAGAGAATGCCTTGTAGGTGAGTTATATAAGGTTTTTGGAACTTCACCGTACGATTACCTTACATTAGTATACCCTCGCATATCTCAACTCTGTCTTTACATCATTAAGTATATCTTGAATCGATTGCCACAGCTGGATACTTGGATCTTTAGGATTGTTGTTTTCCCAATAATTTGCAAAGCTCTTATATTTACTTGCTTGATAACCTGCAATCGAGTTCGTTCTCCCCAAATCCCTGTGTTCGATACTCTGGAATTCTTGCTTAACTATATCGATCCGTACACTGCGGGTTCGCTGCTTGATTCTAGTTTTATAAATTTAAAACTTATTTGCACACACCTCTAGAGGCGAACAATATGAGCGGCACACCTAATGTGAAAAAATTTACCTCCAATCGTCGGCTTACAATAGTTGGTTAAATCTCTAATGGAAGCCGTGTTAGCGGAGGCGTTGTCAAAACCGATTGAAAAAAATCGTGAAACTAATCTATATTCTTCCAAAACATTTGCAATCAAACGGGCAATATTTTGGGCGGTGTTTTGTTCGTTGAAAACTCGTAATGCTAAAACTCTTTTGTTTAAAATCCAAAATTTATCAACAAAATGACAAGTAATACCCATATATGAATTTTTGTGAAAACCGTCGGTCCAAATATCACTACAAATAGAAACTTGAATATCACCGTTGTCCATAAAATATTTAATCAATTCTTCTTTACGAATTTTATATTTATGCATCATTTTTATTTTAGCGGTTTGGCGAGAAATCGGTTTATATGCGGGTTGAGCATGATTTTGCATCCAATCATTAAAACCAACATTTTGTGCAAAACTAAATGTTAAAGAATCTACGGCCAACATTTCCGAAAATGCATCCATAGAAGAAGAATGATCATATGTAAATAGAGAAGGAGGTTGGTTAGAAGTAGATGCGTACCCGGTAAGTTGTGTTTGCCCTAGTGCTAATCCCATTTTTTCGGGATGCTTGTTCCGGATATGCCTCTTGTAGTTTCTGTAGCCTTCTCCCTTTTTGTGCTTGTATTGTGCCGCACAAAAATTACATTTGGCATACTAAACTCCGTTGGCATCGGGGGCACCTTTTGTAAACCAAAATCGGAAGACCGCCGCCGTTAGTTGATTGTTGTTCAACGGCGGCTCCTCCTCCGGCTCCTCCGTGAATTCGGTCTCGGATCCTTGGGTGTTGGGAAAAGTAGGTGATTTTGTGATATCCTTCTCCTCGAAGATCTCGTGATCTCCACTTAATAAGTCTCGCCTTAAATCCGAACCGGTTGGAGGACCGCTAACGGAATACCGTCCTCGGGTAAAACCTTCGCCGGATGAAGGACCGGCACCGCTAACAGAACGTCTTCCTCGGCTAGACATTTTTTTTTGAATAATAGAATGTAGTAGTAAGAATGGAAAAATGAAAAATAAGAGAATGAGAATATGAGATTAGGAGAGTAATTGAATGTAAGAGTTGGAAATTATGGAGAGATTGAGAGAGTGAATAGATGATTGAATAAGAATTGGTGTGAGATGAAATGAATTGGGTTTGGGGTATTTATAGAATTGTTTTTGGGTTTGATTTATTAAAGTATATTGTTCTTTTTAATCAATATAGCCGTTACAACGGCTACCCAACGACTATATAGCCGTTGGGATTTTTTTTTTTGAATTCTTGTGACCGTTACGGGTCGACCCTGCGGGTCACGGGTAAGGATCTGACGACCCTTATCCGTACCCGCGACCCGGGGGAACCGGGACCTGCCGGGTCAGAACCCGTCGGGTTACAGGTGACCCGTGACCCGTGGACGTCCCTAATCCACACTCCCAAGCGAGCTTTAGACCATGACAAATACCCCACAACTCTGTCATTGGTACAACGCATATACCCAAGTTAACGACAAACCCTAGCTACCACTCACCCACATTATTGCTAATAACACCAGCTGCCGTAGCATGCCCGTCCTCTCTGCCCGACCCGTCGGAGTTAATCTTCACAGCGTATCTTGGAGGAGGATACCACTTGACATGCACTATACGCCTACTGGGCTTAGTGTTGCTAGTAGACTTGCTCTTCCATGCACACGCATACTCCATGGCTTGCTCAACAACAAAACTCTGGGTGTCATTAGTGATATCCTTTGAGTTGAAGATTTTGTCGTTTCTCCACTTCCAAATCCACCAAATTCCTATAGTAAATACCGAACTCCAACTACAATTAACTTTGAAATTAATCATTGAAGAGATGTTACCTCGGATTCAGACGGCAAACGGAAGGTTGAAAAAGCCCTCTATGCGGTGATGTGCCTAAAGCTTTCGCCAAAGATGTCTAATGTGAGTACACTCTCTGAACATATGTAGAAGAGTCTCATATTGGGAGCTGCAGAAAGGGCAACAACCATGTTGAGTAAGATGTCGGTTCCGCCATTCTCGTTAC
This sequence comes from Fagopyrum homotropicum, assembly GCA_033239125.1. Taxonomy (NCBI): domain Eukaryota; kingdom Viridiplantae; phylum Streptophyta; class Magnoliopsida; order Caryophyllales; family Polygonaceae; genus Fagopyrum; species Fagopyrum homotropicum. The sequence goes on from BSWB01000004.1 coordinate 145,899,577, forward strand.
CAAGAACACCCCCATACCCTTCAAGATCTTCCTGATAAATGTCATGATTCTCTCATGAGTTTGCAAATTCCATATATATTTGTAGATGATGGCATCGGCCTCATGGAAGTCGACATCTCCTCTCAGCATGAATTATAGTCTATATTTTGGGGTTTGTTTAGACGTTTTATCTTTCATAATCTGCATGTTTGTATGTATATTATGTGATTATATTACAATTTCATCTACCTTTGCGGGAATCGAGGTCTACACCTAGTTTTGTTGTAATCGTAGGTAAAATGGCACGTTTTGCATAAAAAAGGACCAAAAGGAGCTATGGAGTCATTGGAGCTACATTGAGGAACATAAGGAACCATCCAGGAAGCACAACCATGGATTAAGGATTCACTTTGGACCAGTTTTGAGAGATTTCACATTCAGTTGTGACTCACCTCGGTTGACCACAGATTCACCTCGACCGAGGTGATCCAGAGAAGCTGACTCGACCGAGGCGAATACCTAGAACGCGGCGAGAATATTTTATTCTTGGCCGAGATCTTTTATCTTTGGAAAGTGATCTTATATTTTTTGGGCTTGGCTCCTGGAAGGAAGAAGATATATTGGATCTTATATTTTACCTATTTTATGGGAAGAGATCTTTCTAAGATATCTTATCTTTGGAGGGTTATTTTCTTATAAAAAGGGTTGGATTTCCATAAATCCAACATCTTGCTTACGAGGAGATCTCGCATAGAGTCATACTCCAGTTGGGAGATTTGAAGAACCTTTTTGAAGGTTGAAGGAAGATTGAAGATTGTAGCTTTATAGCTTTTGGAAGGTTTTCTTGTAAGATTACCTTAGATTCTCTTCCTTGTTGTCTTGCTTGTTGGATTTATATCCAAGGAACGCTTTGTTGTGATATTTGATTCAGTTATTGAAGTCTTTTCATTGAAGTCTTTTCATTAAATTCTTCTTGTTCAAATATTCACCTTCTTCCCATATATTTGATTAATACTTTCATGATGATGATGAGTGGCTAATTTCCTTGTGTGATTCTAGGGTGATTGGCTGAAGGTTGTGGGAAAAACAATGATAGAATAATCTTAGATTCCAGTAGGACCCTGAAAGTTCGAGTCTTTAACCTTAACCCTAAGCATCTCGTTCAGTCGATGAACATCTCGGCCGGGGTGGAATTTGGCTGACCGAGGTGACTTATCTGATCCGAAACTGAGAGTTAAGTGTTAGAGTTTGCCAAATCCTATTCTTATTACACCTTTCCTGGTTCAATGCAAGCTTAGGATGAGACTTACCCGGTAATTCCTTAGTTTGTGTACCTAAGATCATAAGTGTAGGTAATAAAGGTTTATCCTTTATTGGGGTTTGAGTGTGCTTTCATCCCATCTTTGTGAGTTAGCCTGAGACTTACCCGGTAAAGGTTGATTCTATTCCCTTAGATGGTGTGTTAGTTTGAGGATATAGTTCTTTATCTTGATTCCTTGAGACTTACCCGGTAATAGGAGTTACGGTTTAGGATTAGTGAGTAGTGAGACTTACCCGGTGATCTATTCTACTTTAGTAACACCTTCCCTATGTAAAAACCTCAGCTTTGTCCGCTTATCTTTAGATCTTGAGTTGGAACCACAACTAGATGCTTTAATCCCTAGAATTGCATGTTTGCTTTATTGACTTCTTATTCATCTTTGATTGTTTTAATTGCTCTTGTGGTTAGTATTTACATAAGCTTACCGTAACTGTACTTTGTTTCACTAAGTCCCTGTGATCGACCCCTGGAATTCCTTGCTTTTTGCTACGATTGACCCGTACACTGCGGGTTCGCATCCTTGTTTTAAGCTTAAGTCTAGGGTTATAAATTTAAAGCTTGCACACACCGTTTGGAGCGAACAAGTTTTTGGCGCCGTTGCCGGGGAATTGGTCTAGACCGAGCCGGTACGGTTTGCTCTTGGGGCACTTGCCCCCGTGTCTACTGACCACTCTACTTGAGTGACTTTTGCAGGTTCTCTCTTAGGTATATGCGAAGAACCCGCACTGGGAAGGAAATCGTTCCTTACAATCCCGAACCAGAAAAGACATACAAGCGACGCTTAAGAGAAGCGAAGATGGTCCATCAAGACAACCGCGATCTTGAGGTCGAATTGAAAGAGGCGCTAGAGCTGCTACGCCTCAGCAGGGAAGAACTAAGGCGAGAGAAGGAAGAAACTCGCACCAGGACTGAAGCAATCGAAGCAGATATGGCAGCCATACGAGACCAGATTCTACTTCGACCGAGGGAAGATCCAGTCCTAGATCCTCGACCGATGCATGATCCAGTTGCTGACCCTCGACCGAGGCATGTTCCAGTACTTGACGCCCCGGCCGATGTACTGCCACCTCGGAGGCCAGTCCGAGATGTTCTTCTTGCAGGAATCCCACAAACCCTAGGTCAAAGGATGGACCCTAATCAACAACTGAGGCGTCCAGGAGTTAACCTAGGAGATCCAGCGGACCATGACTATGAACTTCGACCGCAAGTTCTATCCATAATTCGCCAATGCCAGTTCGGAGGGCTAGAGAAGGAATCACCACATCAACATCTTCAAAACTATGAGATCTTGATGGAGACCTTGAGACCTCCAAGGATTGAAAATAACAACTACAAGCTAAGACCTTTTTACTTTTCTTTAAAAGATAGAGCTCTTACTTGGTATCAATCTCTTCCTCCGGGAAAAATTAGCACATGGGAGGAAATGTCTACGGAGTTCTTGACCAAATTCTTTCCCCCCTCAAAGACAGCTGAAATGAGAGGGAAGATCAACGCTTTCATTATGAAGGACAAGGAGAGCTTGTCCAAGTCATGGGAGCGGTTCAAGGACATTCTTTTGGATTGCCCACATCATGGGATTCCAAAGTTAGAGTTATTGGAGATATACTTCAAGGGACTGGACGGAAGCACCCAGTTCAATCTCCAACTACTCTCCGCCGGTACCTTCATGGACATGGCGATTGCCGAGGCTTGGGACTTCATCGAGAAGCAAGCCTTGCATATGGAGAAGTACACCCACCAAGGAGCTGAAGGTGGAGTTAAAAGAGTTAACTTCCAAGAAACTCAGCCCAACAACGATCAACTCACGTCTTTGAAGAATGACGTGAAGCAATTGAAGGAACTCTTGGTTGCTCAAACCAAGAAGGAAGAGCAAGGGCAAAGGAACAACAACAACGGATACCGTAACAACAACAACGGTTCCCGAAACAACAATTACAACAACAACAACAATAGAGGGTCCAATAGTAATAATTGGAGGGCGAACAACCAAAATAACGGTAACAATCATTCAAACTCCAACTCTAACGATTCCTCTAACCCTTTCCTCTCTTCCCCTTCTTCTTCTTCTTCTACTCCATTAAAAAGCCAGGGGCAAGGATCAAGTTCGTCTCAGCCAGAAAAGAAAGACGCAGTTCTGGAGGCCATCTTGATCAAGCTTAGTGCTATGGAGACTTCTATGACTTCATTTTCGAAGGCCCAAAAAGCCTTTGAACAACAACTTGTAAGTAGGGCGAATGAAGCGCCAAGAGATCTAGGGAAGCTTCCAGCAAGGACGGAAAGTAACCCTAAAGGCCAGATCATGGCCATAACTACGAGGAGTGGACTGAAAACTGCAGATCCAGTGCCTCGGTCGGTGCCAGTACCGACGAAGACCACCTCGGTCCAGATGCAGTCGAAGAACACTTCGATCGAGATGCCAACCGAGGTGGAGCCACAAAAAGAGGAGGGGAAAACTGAAGTTTATGTTCCACCTCCTGCATACAAACCACCACTTCCATTCCCCCAGTCAAGGGCCGGAGCACATCTAGACAAGCACTTTGGTAAGTTCCTTGACTTGATGAATAAGCTGCATATTAACATTCCTTTCCTTGATGCCATTCTAGGAATACCCGCCTACGGGAAGTTCTTAAAGGAAATCCTATCAAGGAAGAGGAAGTTGGAAGACTTTGGTGAAGTTAGGATGACATCTAAATCCTCGGAGCTTATTCAAATCATGAAGGAGAAGATGCCACCTAAATTGAGAGATCCCGGCTCATTTTACATTCCCATTCAAGTTGGGGATGTCACTTGTGAAGCCCTTTGTGATCTAGGAGCCAGCGTGAGCATCATCCCGCTGGAGCTATGTGTGAAGATCAGACTTGGAGAGCCCAAGCCGGTCAAGATTCGACTTTATATGGCGGATCGCTCCATTACCCATCCGGTGGGCATCTTGGAGGACGTTCCGGTCAAGTTAGGTAACTTCTATCTACCTATAGATTTTGTTGTACTTGACATTCCCGCAGATTATCTTGTTCCTATTATTCTCGGGAGGCCATTTCTAGCAACTTCGGGTTGCAACGTGGATTGCAAGAACGCCAAGTTGAAATTCAACGTTGGCGGCAATGAAGTGGAGTTCGCATTGCTTGCGGCCATGAAAGGGGAGCAGCTAACTGATGATATCTTTAACATCTACGATGAAGAAGAATCAAGAGAATTGGTGAGCTCTATCCTTATTAACGATCCGCTCGAAAGAGTTATTAGCTTCAGTTTAATGGAGGAAGGTATAGACGCTTCTTGTGATGCAGATATACGGAGCTTAAAGGCACTGGAAGAGGATCCAGGAGCAAAAACTGAGAAGCTAATCCAGGAGACGAAGATCTCCAGTTTCGGTTCCAGTTGCAGTACCTCGACCGAGGCACTTCCTGGACTGAGCGAGGCGACCGAAGAACATCTCGGTCAACGCCTCTGCGCCTCGACCGAGGTTGATGGCGAGATGATGTCAACTGAGACTTCCGAAAGTCCAGTTTCTGAATCCGTCCCACTGGAAGGAGGAAGCAAGGATCCCCCTCAGAAGGCACCCCCAATTGTGGAGCTTAAACAACTCCCTAGTCACTTGAGGTATGTCTTTCTTGGACCGGATTCTACTTATCCCGTTATTGTTAGTGCTTCCCTTTCCGAATCTGAATTATCTAAGTTAATGCATGTCCTGAGAAAGCATCAAAAGGCTATAGGTTATACCACGGATGATCTTAATGGCATTAAGCCTTCTTTCTGCATGCATAGAATTCTAATGGAAAACAATCATAAGACTTCACGGGAACCTCAAAGACGGTTAAATCCGATCATGAAAGAGGTTGTGAAGAAGGAAATTCTTAAGTTGTTGGATGCAGGTATCATTTATCTTATCTCGGACAGCAAGTGGGTTAGCCCGGTGCATGTAGTTCCGAAGAAAGGAGGGATGACCGTTGTGACAAATAAGAACAACGAGTTGATCCCAGCTAGGACCGTTACGGGCTGGAGGGTTTGCATCGATTATAGGAAGCTGAACACGGCCACACGGAAGGACCATTTTCCACTTCCCTTCATTGATCAAATGCTCGAGCGGTTGGCCCAGCATTCGCACTTTTGTTACTTAGACGGCTATAGTGGATTCTTCTAGATTCCTATCCATCCGGATGATCAGGAGAAGACCACTTTCACTTGTCCATGGGGGATGTTTCCCTACAGGAGGATGCCATTTGGATTGTGCAATGTGTTGGTATTTCGGTGTCCGGTTTTAGACCAAAGGGCCGTAGTCTCACTTATGTGAGTAGACGGTTCTCCCAATTGCCAAACAAATTAATATAATTATCTTGAACTAAAAACTAGTTATTAACCAAGGGTTTGTAATCTCCACGAAGGAGTAGACAAAACTCAACCAAGAGTTTGTAATCTCCGCAAAGGAGTAGACAAAACCCAATCAAGAGTTTGTAGTCTCCAAAGGAGTAGACAAAACTCAACCAAGAGTTTGTAATCTCCAAAAAGGAGTAGACAAAACTCAATCAAGAGTTTGTAGTCTCCAAAGGAGTAGACAAAACTCAAGCAAGAGTTTGTAATCTCCAAAAAGGAGTAGACAAAACTCTAATAGAAGTTAAGTTCAATTACACGTCTTATAAACCGGTTGTTATATGTTAAAACCATTGACTTGGATAATGTAATGAGTCATTCATAAATGAATTTTCCTTCTAAGTGTATTCTCCCCTACACCGGGAATATCCAAATACCTTAGTGGGATAAAACGTTACACGTTACAAAGACTAAGTAAGAGACTTACTTGTCTTACTTTGTAGAAGGGTATTCCTAGGTTTTGTCAATACAAAACCAAACTAAGATGGATGCCTATCCTTTGTCAATACAAAAGAACTATACTGGTCTTTCGAGTTTTGCAAACAAGCTTATAAGAAGGCCTATCCAATGTCAATACAATGGAACTAGAAGCTTTATTGTTGCAAAAACGAATGTCCAATCAAGTGCAAATGGCTCTCCCTTTTATAGGCATAGGGGGCCACGGTTTTGGGGAGAATAACCGCCACTAAAGCGGTTGAGAGCGGTTACAAACGGTTATTGGCGGTTGAGAGAAGTTAGGGTTACATAACCACTTTTTTGGCCCAAGCCCAAGGCCCAAGCCCAACTCAATTGGGCCATCAAAAAGCCCAAATTTCAGCTAGCTTTTTCGGCCCGACTTTTTTCTCATCAATGAGCTTTGACTAACTCATTATAGCTAGGTGAAGCTCCAAGGTCAACTAATACACATGAGCTTAGCTCAAACTAGCTTAGCTCATCGAGCAGCTCACTAGCTAGCTTCTAGCTAGCTTCTTGGAGCTCAATGGACATTTGTGCTTGGATATCTCTCAAACTTTGTAACAACTTTCTTGAGCTAATATAATGAGGAATGCCCGAAAGAACGCTCCATAATGTGTCCCAAAAACACAAAGCGTCGGGCTCTCAATTTCTGCCGCAAAATGGCCTAGACGTTGGCAAGGCCAATAACGCTCTTGCCAAGTAATGGCATTGTCATGACCGAGTCAAGACAATGTCCCATGATAGTCATGAGGCTCAACTAAACTAACTTTCAACATAGCCGTGATAGCCATGTCCTTCTGTTTAGTTTAATTTAATTAGCTTCCATACTTTTACCCCGTAATCACTAGTTACTCTAAGTGCCGGTCACTTGGCTTGCCTCCCGCAACCCATACCATTGTGACACACATGTGAGTAACTTATTGCACCTTGTCTCGACAACAAGCTCAATGGTTCCGTTGAGACTTAGCACAAATCTCCAACATTCTTCCCCCATTTGAGCAAAGTCGTGAAACTTAATTTAGGCAAATTAATAAACAAAACTCTACACATAATCACAAATATCTTTCGATTGAATTTATTGATTTAGTACAAATGCACATTCTGTACAAAAGAATCATGGTGTCCTAACGGATTGAACCATTCAACTTGTCTAAGTACATGAAGGCAAAGTACATGTGAGTTTACATTCCTTACTAACAATTGACACATTTAAAGGCTATTGTGTCCTAATCCTCTAATGAACGCGTAGGCGAGTCAACCACATACTCCCTTGAAGAAGCCTTGACACTTCACGTTCACGTAGCCGACTTTCTTTTAATCTTGCGCCTACACTCGCAATTTCTCAAAGAAGTCGTTAAGAGAATTCTCTCAAGCTTTCCTTAGTTTGTAGGACCGAACTCCCTTGGATGGAACTTTGAGTTTGCTAACTTCTCGGAATGGGCTTTCCACATTAAATTCGGCTATAGCTTTTAGCCATAAGCGAATTGGGTGTCCCACGACGAGAGGTTAAACTAGTAGGTTGTAACCCATCCCCTTGGCTATCTTGTGTACTAAATAACAAGCCAAGATCTTGGTTAGTCTTTCGTCCAAGTTTGTGAATTCTCAACAAACCACCGACGCTATATGTTGAGTCTAATAGTTCTATAACCAAACTATGTCTCAACACCAAGATGTTTCGATTTTCATAACATCCTTGACTTCATGCCAAGCCAAAAAACCACTATTTCAAAGAAATAGATTTTCTAGGAAATCGGGACTTAGGCCAAAAGGACTTTTAACCACCAAGTCATGGCATTGTCATGATAGATTCAAGACAATGTCCGAAAGAACGCTCTTGTCGTGTGTCGACAACAAGCTTTCAACTCTGATATATGAGTACTTTCAAGTCTCAGAACTGATCATGTCATGTGTTGACAATGAGATCTTTCACTTGAATCATGGATATACTTTATCGGAGTATAATGACCATCATTGGAATTAGTCCGAAACCCATTTCCAAAAGTCATGAAATTATCAAGTCTTTTATCAAAACTTTAGAAGTATAGAATCATTTAGATTCACGCGTTTTGACTACTGTCAAAATCATCATGTTGTCTAAACATAAGCAAGAGATATTACCTTGTGTGGTACAATTTAACTTGCTATTGACACACCAATTGGCTCGATTTATCTTAAACCGATTTAACCAACAACTTTGATCATTTTCACTTTGTTGCCATTGCCATGGGGTAGGGAGAGTACTTATATGAGAATATATAACTTTGAAATGACATGCCTTATGTATTTGTCCTTTTCCAAAATTTGTTGGATATCCAGAACGAGCCATCCTCTTTGTTCCATAACGTTTGTCCAAATTCGATCAGCCCCCCATAGTTATTTCAACAATTATAAATGATCATGTGCCTTGTAGGCATTCATGTGTCACCATAGTCAACAATTCGACTCTAGTGAGTCCATCGACTTTCAGTTTCCTCATAGAATTTCCTTTTGTATGACCCGAAGGTTTACATATAATCCAAAGTCAATTAATCTCTTTCAAATCCATGAAGGTAACATCTCGAGATATCATATTCTCGTTTAGATATCTTACCTTCTTTTAAGAACACTTGATCAACGGAAATCATATATGGTCATGTTCGTACTTGCCCTTGGTACCAGGCAATCGAACGACGGAGGTTTGACCTTTTAGCCAACTTTATGATTCCGTTCAATCATGTCTTAGTCTTATTTAGACTTTGGCCAAAATGTCTTTAACGCATAACATGACTTTTCATGGTTTTAACCGAAGTCAACATATTAGGTTTGAACGCCACCAAACCTCTATGCCTCTTTGAGTATTCCGTTCTTTCAACGAATTCACACTCGGCGTTTTAATCATCCAAACGTTTTACTCATGTTCATATCAGCCTTCTAAAAGTCCCACGACTCCAAGGAATTTCAAGAAAAGTCGTTTGTATAAAGGCATGAACACACATACATATTGCATGAATCGATCGTACGATTACAAGGACCGATCGAGCCGATCATAGAACCGATCGAGCCGATCATTTTAGTAATTCCTAAGAATCACAAGTCCCTGTCAAAACCATTCAGGTTGGCCGCTGTCCCAGTCGGGTCGAATGGTTAACAAAACGCAAGCCAGCGTGTTCTAAATAGTGTCGGTCGAGCCGCCCGACAAACCAATCAAGTCAACTGCTTGGCGGTTACTCGACGGTTTCATAAAAGCTATGTCCAGTTGCGTCGACTGACAAGACCATCAAGTCGACCACGTGGCGGTTATAGACAGTCGAGTTGCCTGAAGTAGCCAGTCGGGTCGCTCCCTTCAGTGTCATGTTCCGGTCGAGTCACCCGATTCATTATCAAGAACTGGTCGAGTAACATAGTTTGCTCAAGTCTTTTCCAACCAATAGTTAGCCCTTAGCCAATATGGCTTGGGCCTTGACATAGCCAATCCAAGAGACTTCGATGAGTCACTTCTGGCTTGTCTTTCCTTAGGTAATTTGACACACCTTAGGACCATGGTTTGCCTTGTCATTTGCGCAGCATGACATAGCCAAGGCGGGCACTTGCGTGAGCCTTTACTCAACCCGCTTTAGCCATTTCTTGGGCTTGACACTCGCTTATTCACAAGGCATGTCACGAGCCTTATTTAGTGTTCCACTTACCCCCTTTTTAGACAACAAGTCCATGTCAACACTTAATGCCTCAACATAAGTTTGCGCATATCTTGACTTGTTTATCTAGCCCAATGCCATAGCCATTTCTTTGGCTTTCAATAAATAATTGATAAGACTTATTTCCTTGTCAAAAAGGATCATGTTTGAGTGTTTTACCATTTGACATTCAACAATAGAATGTGCAATCGAACTAAGCTCTCAAACATTCATAAATATGACAAACAACCATGCTTCCATTCGATCTTGACACAAGTGTAAAATCGAAAACACACACAATTCTTTATTAATATTGATAAGGCATTACAAACTAAGGCCGAAGCCTATACATAGTTTTAACATAGTAAGATACTTACAAAGCATATAAACCTGAAGCCCTTTACATATACTTAATATCAAACATTACAAGATTATCCTTCATGGATTCTCTTCCTTGGGAACTTTTGAGAGAATTTTCTCCCATTGCTTGAAATATATTTCCAAATCCTTCATGGATAATCCTCCGATCTCAAACAACAACATGGTGCGCTTGAAATCAACCCATGATGGAGGGATCTTCCGGATGATAATACCCACTTTCGTAGACTCATCCAACTCCTTTCCATACTTGTCCATACGTGCCAACATCTCCTTCATCTCCTCAAATTGAGAGCACATGGGACGTACATCTTCCATGATATACCTGAAGAATGCAGTCTCATACATCGTTCCATGATATTCAAATTCCAAGGCATCCCAAAGATCCTTTGCGGACTCAAAGTCATGATAGATATCCAACATGTACGGCGACATGCTCTTGAGAATGATTCCTCTACAAGTGTAGTTATCAACACTCCACTGCGTTTGTAGTCGGGTCCTCATCAACCCATCATGGCCCAAGATAGGACCAATTCCTGGCGGCCCGGGAGCCCCCTCAAGAAGTATGTAGTCCACCTTTAAGGACGTCAAAATCTTCTTCACCTCTCGTTGCCATATGACAAAAGAGATGCTTGCAAAACCATCCAATTTTTTGGACGGTAGCAAATCCATGACAGCCATTGTCTACATCGACCATGCAGCCATTCGTTAGATGTAGCACAACGCAACTATGCTACCACCGAGAAGGAGTTATTGGCGGTTGTATATGCTTTTGAGAAGTTTCGTTCCTATTTGGTAGGGGCGAAAGTCATTGTCTACATCGACCATGCAGCCATTCGTTACTTGTTGGCTAAGAAAGATGCCAAGCCACGCCTTATTCGATGGATCCTCTTGCTTCAAGAGTTTGACCTAGAGATCCGCGATAAGAAGGGATCCGAGAATTCTGTTGCGGATCACCTCAGCCGGCTACCTGCATCTTCACGCGAGAAGGACGACCCGCCCATAGACGATTCATTTCCCGATGAGCACTTACACTTGTTGGAGCGTTTGATAGATTTACTTACTTCACCCCACGATGGAGGTGAAGTATGGGGTGAGGGCACCTCCCATCATGTTTGAAAGACGCATTATGGTCCAGCTAGCGACCTTAAACCAAGCGCTTCTTGGGAGGCAACCCAAGGTATTGATTTCTTTTCCCGTTTTCTAGTCTAGCTTAGATAGTTTTTGCTTTTGCTTTGCTTTGTTTTGTTTTGGCGTTCTAGACAGATAACAGGAGACATCTAAGGAAGGAGCATAACTGGAAGGACAGAAGTTCGAGAATTTGAGAAGACGGAGTTTGACTGAGGCATCTCGGTTGCTATCAGAGCACCTCGACCGAGATGATTCTTGAGCAACCGAGGCGACTAGGGTTTTCTGAAGAACCACCTCGGTCCGTACCACCTCGGTCCAGTCGAGACCATCTCGACCGAGGTGACAGCAGTCCAGAAAAGGGTATAAAAGGCGGAAGATTTCTCTCTCCTCGCTTTACTCTTTCTCCTCGACCGCGGCGACAGTTCACCTCGCCTTCTCCGATTTCTTGCTCGTTTTCGACGATTTCTGTCTCCAAACTGCGATTGAAGGATAGAGGATCGTGTTGCAAGTACAGATATGCAGGAAATCGAACCGATTCGGCCGAAACGAGGTAAAACAAACCGAAACCCTAACCTCTTTGTTTCGCTTTGATTTGGGCTTTGGTTGCCCCTGCATTTGTTGAGGAAAGGCTTAAGTACCCCATAGGAAGCAATTGTAGTGATTTTTGGGGGAAAAGAACTGAATTTTTTGAAGAAATTAGATCAAGTTCGCCGCCTCGGTCCAGTCGAGCTGTGCCTCGGCCGAGGTGATTCTTGAGAGTTGTCAGTTGACCAAGGTGACCTGACAGTAACTGAATTGAAAATGAGTTCTGACCGCCGCCTTGCCCTCAGGGATAGATCCTCACCTTCCCCTTCTTCTTCTTCTTCCCGACCTTACCGCCCGGTGATCCATGAGCGACACCGGGTGGATTATGAGCGTATTTCCGGCCAGTGATTGCACCACGTTTCCTGGACGTGTCTGCTTTTGATTGCCTCTAGGTAGACGGAGACCTTAGGAGGATGATTTTTACAGTTGGGCTGGATCAGTATACTGAGATCCGAGCCCCAGCTTATTTGGAGCCGACCCTAGAGTTCGTTAGCTCCTTCACCTACCTTCCCACAAAGTAGTCTGTGAAGTACCGGTTGATGAACCGGAACTTCTTAGTGCCACTTGAGTACTGGAGAGATATTTTTGGCTTTCCGAAGCCCACTGTTGTTGACTTCCCGTCCCGATCAGTAGCTAGGGAGTTTTGGGGGCAGATTGCCCATATTGTTGAGCACTCAGATAGATGGCGCCCTGAAGATTTCAGGGAGAAGGTCATCTTCCACCTAGCCTTTAGGTTAGCCCACCGGATCTTCAGCGAGACACTTCTGGCGCGTACTGAGACGCCCCAGAAGATCCGAAAGGGAGAGCTTTTCAGTTTATACTGCATGGTTACTGGGGGTATCCCGGACTTTGGCTTGATGCTGACAGAGGATCTGCACAGGATCAAGGCCAAGGCGAAGGGAGACATCTGCTGCGGAGGGCTTGTCACCCACATAGCTAGCTATCAGGAGATGGATCTCAGTGCTTGCACGATGGTGGCGGCTGCCAAGCCGCTTGGGTTGCAGGAGATGATCACTCGGCGGATTCTAGTTCCCTGAGGTCTGACTACTCCGTACGTGGCTGTGCCGTGGGAGCTGACTGCGCCACAGGGGATCAGGTGGTCTGCCCAGTTCATTGTTTATGACCCACACTATTGGCAGACCGCTTGGGCTCCACTGATGGAGGATTACAGAGAGGCAGCAGCTACCCCAGCTGAGGAGGAGGAGGCTGATGATGAGGAGATAGTTGATGAGAGAGAGGGTGGAGTCCCAATGGATACAGGGACAGATACTGCAGGGACGAGCGCACCACTAGTTATAGATCTGGATGAGGAGGACACTGAGCCTACACCTACTACTTCTCTAGTGAGACCTGCTAGGCGTAGGACACGCCGACACAGGGATCCAGATGCTCACAGACGGATCGATGACCTGACGGATCAGGTTATTGATTCATATGCTGCTTTGTCACTGGATATCCGCGAGATGCAAGAGCGGCAGCACTACCAGCACATGATGGCCCAGATCCAGTTTGAGCACATCATGGGGTATCCGTTTGACCCGACCCAGTATCCGTACGTGCCACCACCACCACCACCGGATCGTGACTACTGAGAGCTGCAGGATTTTCTTTATTATTTTTATGCAGTTCATCTATTTATCCGGTGAGTACTTTTATCCTTTAAACTTATTTTGACCCACTGGGACAGTGTGTCCCAAGTATGGGGTATTTGATGTATTATTTGACTTTGATGTATGACTCTATTGACCGAATATTTATATTTATGCTTCACTTTTGCATTTATATGTTTATCTGAGATTGCATGCATACTTACAGGTTATTTGATTGAGAAAAACGTCGAAACTGAAAGAAAACCGGTTTTAAAAAAAAAAAATTTGACCTCGACCGGGGCAGTTCTGGCCAAACGAGGTGTTTCACCTCGGTTGACCTACGAACATCTCGACCGAGGTGAGTTAACTGAGAGTTTTCGAAAACGATTTTTGTGTTACTTATCTGGATATGATCTCAGTGAAGATCTTGCTTACTGACTGGTTTTAAATTCTTTATGTGTTTGAAAGGTTTTATAATATGTTTAAGTTGCTAAATACTTTGTTTGAAATTATTGGCATGCTTAATACTTTGTTTTTATCTAAATTATGTTGAATTTGAAGGTTGACACCACACTATGAGTTCTCTCACTTTCTTCCTGGAAAGACCAAGGCAATTCATTCTTCTCTCTTCTTCTTCTTAATCATGCTTAGCCCCTCATATACATTTTGCCTCCCTTTACCTATCCGGGAATTTGGAAGCAAGCAAAGTGGTGAAAGCAAGTGAAGTTAAAGTTGAGAAGTTGGCTGGAAGTGAAAGTGTTAGAAAGTAATAATAGGTTTGGGGAAGTCAATCATGAAGATGAGTAACTCGCCACCATTCACATAGCCGGGTGTTTGTGTCTTGCCAAAGTCGGATTGAGCGATATTCCTAACGGGTCATGGTATGTGCATCAAGGGTTTGATGCACCTCAGGAAATTGATGATTGCTGATTTCCTAGGCTTCGGTTATTGTGCACCTCTGTCCATGCATCCCAAAAAGTAAAGTAAAAAGAAAAAAAGGTGTGAAATAAGCAAAGCTTATTGGTGGAAGATGTTGCAAGTCAAAGTGAAAGTGAAGTATATCCTTTTCCCGGATTCTAGCACCACATTACCTTACATACATCCCTACCCTACACGTTTCTTGACCTTTCTTTTGGGAAGCCCTTGAGACCTTGAGCTTGTTGATTGACTTAGTGGTTTAAACTGGATTATACATGATTAATTTTGATAATTATGACTTGTTATGCATTCTATGATTTTATGCAAAGATGAACAACTTCCTATATTTATAAAATGTTTTGAACATGTTTTGATTTTAAATTCCATGAAGTATTCTCTTAGAGTGATCTATGATTGTAGCACACCATAAAATGTTTTTGAAAGACTTTTTATTGATTTTCTTGACTTATAATCCATTCTATCTTGTCTCTTATATGCGGAACTTGCTTGGGGACAAGCAAGGGCTAAGTATGGGCTATTTTGATAGCATGAATTATAGTCTATATTTTGGGGTTTGTTTAGACGTTTTATCTTTCATAATCTGCATGTTTGTATGTATATTATGTGATTATATTACCATTTCATCTACCTTTGCGGGAATCGAGGTCTACACCTAGTTTTGTTGTAATCGTAGGTAAAATGGCACGTTTTGCATCAAAAAGGAGCAAAAGGAGCTATGGAGTCATTGGAGCTACATTGAGGAACATAAGGAACCATCCAGGAAGCACAGCCATGGATTAAGGATTCACTTTGGACTAGTTTTGAGAGATTTCACATTCAGTTGTGACTCACCTCGGTTGACCACAGATTCACCTCGACCGAGGTGATCCAGAGAAGCCGACTCGACCGAGGCGAATACCTAGGACGCGGCGAGAATATTTTATTCTTGGCCGAGATCTTTTATCTTTGGAAAGTGATCTTATATTTTTTGGGCTTGGCTCCTGGAAGGAAGAAGATATATTGGATCTTATATTTTACCTATTTTATGGGAAGAGATCTTTCTAAGATATCTTATCTTTGGAGGGTTATTTTCTTATAAAAAGGTTGGATTTCCACAAATCCAACATCTTGCTTACGAGGAGATCTCGCATACAGCCATACTCCAGTTGGGAGATTTGAAGAACCTTTTTGAAGGTTGAAGGAAGATTGAAGATTGTAGCTTTATAGCTTTTGGAAGGTTTTCTTGTAAGATTACCTTAGATTCTCTTCCTTGTTGTCTTGCTTGTTGGATTTATATCCAAGGAACGCTTTGTTGTAATATTTGATTCAGTTATTGAAGTCTTTTCATTAAATTCTTCTTGTTCAAATATTCACCTTCTTCCCATATATTTGATTAATACTTTCATGATGATGATGAGTGGCTAATTTCCTTGTGTGATTCTAGGGTGATTGGCTGAAGGTTGTGGGAAAAACAATGATAGAATAATCTTAGATTCCAGTAGGACCCTGAAAGTTCGAGTCTTTAACCTTAACCCTAAGCATATCGTTCAGTCGATGAACATCTCGGCCGGGGTGGAATTTGGCTGACCGAGGTGACTTATCTGATCCGAAACTGAGAGTTAAGTGTTAGAGTTTGCCAAATCCTATTCTTATTACACCTTTCCTGGTTCAATGCAAGCTTAGGATGAGACTTACCCGGTAATTCCTTAGTTTGTGTACCTAAGATCATAAGTGTAGGTAATAAAGGTTTATCCTTTATTGGGGTTTGAGTGTGCTTTCATCCCATCTTTGTGAGTTAGCCTGAGACTTACCCGGTAAAGGTTGATTCTATTCCCTTAGATGGTGTGTTAGTTTGAGGATATAGTTCTTTATCTTGATTTCTTGAGACTTACCCGGTAATAGGAGTTACGGTTTAGGATTAGTGAGTAGTGAGACTTACCCGGTGATCTATTCTACTTTAGTAACACCTTCCCTATGCAAAAACCTCAGCTTTGTCCGCTTATCTTTAGATCTTGAGTTGGAACCACAACTAGATGCTTTAATCCCTAGAATTGCATGTTTCCTTTATTGACTTCTTATTCATCTTTGATTGTTTTAATTGCTCTTGTGGTTAGTATTTACATAAGCATACCGTAACTGGACTTTGTTTCACTAAGTCCCTGTGATCGACCCCTGGAATTCCTTGCTTTTTGCTACGATTGACCCGTACACTGCGGGTTCGCATCCTTGTTTTAAGCTTAAGTCTAGGGTTATAAATTTAAAGCTTGCACACACCGTTTGAAGCGAACAAAGGTTTCAATTCCATCCTTCATCGAGGCCACAGAATTCACAGACCATACGACCCCTCATGTTATCATCTATGGCTTGAGTTGCTAAGTCCTTCAGGGGCTTCTCCCCGAGCCACACATCATCCCAAAAGTCTATACTTCTTCCATCGCCTAACTTCCATTAATGTCCCGGGTGCACAACCTCTCTGATGCCTCTTATAATGTCGTTCCAAGTGTGCGAAGGAGAAGCATGAGGACGCCCACTGGATCAAACATACTTGTGCCTCAAAACTGTCGACCATAGACTATTCTTGTCCTTGATGAAACGCCATCCTAACTTTCCAACAAGGTCGAGGTTA
Organism: Fagopyrum homotropicum; assembly: GCA_033239125.1. Lineage (NCBI taxonomy): Eukaryota > Viridiplantae > Streptophyta > Magnoliopsida > Caryophyllales > Polygonaceae > Fagopyrum > Fagopyrum homotropicum. The sequence goes on from BSWB01000004.1 coordinate 145,916,578, forward strand.
AGCTCATTCATGGATTTTAGGCCAAGAACGACTATTCTTGTCCTTGATGAAATGCCATCCTAAATAGCCAACAAGGTTGAGGTTAATCTCATTCATGGATTTTAGGCCAAGACCGACACACCTCTTAGGCATGCACATTTTACCCCAAGCAACAATGTGCATTTTATTCCTTTCTTCACTATGTTCCCATACAAACGCTCTACAAATCTTGTCCACTGCCTCACATAAACTCTTGGGTAATATCATAGAGAACATAGAGTAGATCGGTAAAGATGTAAGTACCGACTTGGTGAGAGTGATTCTTCTTCCGAAACTTAGCGTTCTGCCTTCCCAATCACTAAGTTTCTCATTAACCTTATCCAACAAACTTGAGAAAGTGATATTACACACTCTTCCTCAAAGGAGAGGCATTCCGAGATAATTTTCCAAGTTCATCGTAACTTCAATATTGCTCATATTCACAAGTCTCTCCTGCACCTCCCGAATGACATTGAGGGAAACATAGATCGTGGACTTATGGGTGCTAACCTTGAGTCCCGAAGCTTTGCAAAAGATATCAAGGCACTTCAAGACAACTGTCATCTAACTAGTGGAGGCCTCGGAAAACAACATGAGGTCATCTGCGAAAAACAATTGAGATGGTTTAGGGCCATCTTTACACAATCTAATGGGTTTCCCCTCTCTTGTTCAACCACATCCAGAATCAGGTGGCTAAGTCTCTCTACACACAAAACAAAGAGGTACGGTGATATCGGATCTCCTTGGCGCAAGCCTCTTGCTGGTTGGAACTGTCTTGTAAGCTCCCCATTCCATATAACTTGCATCCGAACAGTAGATATACACTCCTGAATCATACGCCCCCATTCACTGGGGAAACCAGCTAGCTCTATGGACTCTAAGACAAAATCCCACGTAATCCTATCATAGGCTTTCTCAAGGTCAAGCTTGAGGATCATCCACTTCCTGCCAATTCTCTTCTTCCGAGTAGAATGGAGTACTTCATGCATAAGATCGATGTTATCTTGTATGTACCTTCCTGGAATGAAACTTCCTTGAGTAGGACCTACGAGGTAGTTGATCACTCCTTTTAAGCACTTTTGTAATGGCCTTGTAAATCACATTTATAGAGAGTTATGGGTCTAAATTGACTTACGTACTCTAGAGTGCCAGTCTTCGCAATAAGGCATAAGAGCGCGTCATTGAAACCCTCCAGGAGCCTCTGAGACTCGAAGAACGTACCCACTTCACTCAGGACGGAATCTTCCACAATGCTCCAACACTTATGGTAAAACACTAGTTGAAACCCATCTACTCCCGGTGACTTAAAAGCTCTCATATCATTAATAACCTTTCAAACCTCCTCCTTAGAAACACTTTTAATCATGTTGACCTTATCCATATCTTTTATCAAAGGAAAGCCAATGACAATAGATTCATCATCCTGAGGGTGATTCAAATCAGATGCATTATAGAGATGGTTGTAGAAGTAGATCACAAGTTGTTCCAACCGTAGAAGATCATCCTCCCAGACACCCTCAGCATTCTTCAACCCATCAACCTTGTTGTTCCTCCTTCTAATGATAGTAGAGGTGTGGTAGATGGAAGTGTTCCTATTACCGAAAGAAAACCATTGTTTTCTCGACTTTTGGAACTAGATAATCTCCTCCTGCTCGAGATCCTATCAAGCTCAGATTTAAGGATTGCTTTCTAATCCCTTGACCTGGACGTCGAGGGCCCATTACTATGTCCCGTACTTTGAATGACAATCAATTCTCTAGAAATGGCTTTTTTCCTGCAAAAGACATCACCAAAAACCCGACAATTTCAAATGGTAAGCCAATTATTAAGAGTAGGGAGAGGAATACCCGAGTCTGCATGCAAGTCCCAACATCTTCTCACCATAGGAAAGAAATCCACATGCATCATCCAAGAAACTTTGAAACGGAACGGTCTCTTGTCCCACCTATAATTGATTTCCGCTTGTAGTTTAAGAAGAATAGGTGCATGATCAGAGGAGTATCTCTCCAAGTGTCGAACCATGGCGTCCGGCCAAGTGAGGCGCCCACCTTGATTCGTCAAAACCCTATCAAGTCTCTTCTGTATACCCCAGTTTATGGATTTACTATCATCCCAAGTGTACTCAGAGCCGGAGAATCCTAGATCAAGGAGGCCATAATTGTGAATCAAATCACTAAAGACTCCTGAATCCTTATGGAGCCCTCCAGAGCCTCCTCTCCTTTCATGCTCAAAGAATGCAGTTGAAATCTCCTCCGACCAAACATGGTTCCGTAATACTTGCCAACTCTTTATACAAGGCTTCCAAAAAAGGAACCCTTCTACTATCAGAAGGCGGTGCTTACACAACAATCAGGTGGAGAGGTTTCCCGCTCTCACAGTAAGAGCATGGATTCACAATTGACAATTGAACATTAGCAGCGTTCCACAACAGTCAAACACCACCCTCAAAACTGTTGGCTTCCACTTTGAAGCAATTCCTAAACTTCAACCTAGCACATACCTTTTGGGCACAATCTCCCGAGATACGAGGTTCAAAGATGGCTAATACATCAACTTTGTCAGAGTTACACATGTATCTAATTGTACGTCGGAAAATGCTCTTAGCAACTCCGTGAACATATATTCCACATTAAGCAATTCACAAGAAAACAACGAGAGGTGAAAGCTACACACCAATGGAAACAAAGAGAAAGAGCCTTAGTGGGTTACCTCTCCACTAGTGGACCCACCACCTAACTCCATATTTTGTACTTCTCCTTCACAATCCATGTTTGCCTCCTCCAACACTTGTGAGTAACCTCTTGTAGCAGCAATACTACTTGGGCCTGATGTGGACTTTCCACCATCAACTTGGATGACACATTGGTTAGTGGGTTCTCCCATGGTTGCCTGGTTGTCTTCACAATTTACTAAGTGATGGTTACTCATGGAAGCATGCTGGTTAAATGTATCACCCTTGGGACAGGTTTGTTGCGCCTCTACCTCCAACACTTCTAGGGTTTCCATCTCCTTATTCTCCTTCTTCTCACCCACGCTGCAACTATTGTTATCAGCCTTCTTTATGGTCCTCTTTTTCTCCTCTGAAGATTCTCTAGCTTTGCCGTCGCGATAGACTTGCTATGCCTGCCTATCAGTTTCTGATCTTTGACGCTTCAACGTTATTTCTCCACTCTTCTGTTCTTCAATGAATTTCGCTCTCCCGGTGAACTTCCTCCTCTCATTCATCTGCTTGTTACGCTTCTTTCTCTTTTCTGCCTCTAAATCATCCTTCGAGTTGGCCTTAGCTTCAAAAACAACGTCTTTAGTCTTGGTCTCGTTTCAAACTTCATTGGTGTTTGCTGTGTTATTTTTGGGTTGGGCAGTCACAACGTTTTTCTGGATGTGTGTACTTGGGCCAACAGTTTGTGGGCCCATGTGCTTCTTCTGGTTCCCAACTTTGTCAAAGATTCTTTTTGTGTAATGGTAGGGACCGCACCAACATCCTTTTTTGAGGAATTACGTATCTGCATGGCAATCCCTTTTATAGAATTTGTTTGAACATTTTTATGATTGGAAACAAATTTCCTAGGAATATTACCTCCCTTCTCTGGATGTTGAGGAGTATACTCTTTCCCTTTGGTATCTTGTGTTTCCTTTCAAGTAGCATCCAAGGTCCAAACTTTCCTTCATCATTGATGATCGGAACTTCCCCCTCTAGTGTAGTGTAGCTTTCTCCGGTCGTCTCTTTTTCACCTTTTTTGCAATTCACTACTAGTAGCCTCGTGATTTTGAATATGCACTTCCTCTCCTTTCTTCTGGTGTTGACAGTTTGATGTGTAGTGCCCATACCGGCCACAATTAAAGCAGGCCACTTGGAGACCTTCATATTCGATACTGCATTTCTTGTTGTTGATATACACAACCTTCTTCAATGGTTTATTCAAATCCAATTCCACACAGATTCTAGAAAATCTCCCTCTATTCAGGCCCGGAAGGATACGAGACTTCCATTCATCTTCTAGGGTTTGCGCTATGCTTTTGTCGACTTCAAAGCAAGGATCACCTTCAGGCCCGGAAGGATACGAGACCACCATCTTCCCCTTGATCGCCTTCATATCTATTTTCCTGTGTTGATTCTTTTGTCCAGTAGAATTTGCAGTCCTAATAGCAATCTCCTTCCAAGTCAACGGGGTTGGTAGAGTTTTCTCCTTGCTTCCTCCAACACTGCCCATGGAGAATTCTAGGTTCGTTCCTTTTGGTTTCCCTGCTAACAGAGCTTGCTCCTTCTGCTGTGCATCTTCTTAACTTTTCTCTATAGGAGCCACTCCTTCTACTTCCTTACTTGAATTTGTTTCAGGAGTAGACACAGACGGGTCACTAACCTTGGTCCCAGTGATAGACGAATCTACCTCCATATCCAGAACTTTAGTGCGCTTGTTAACTTTCGTCTTTGTGCATTGAACCATGGCCGGATGGGAGACAATTGTCTCCATCACCAACCAGTGTAAAACGATCTTATCCGGGCTTCGGAACCTAACCTTTTCGCCGTTATAACCTTGACTGAATAGAACCGTGACTGAAACAAAATGGAAAACTTGTCCCCCTCGTATTGAATAGTAAAAACCTAAATTTCATATAGGAATCTGTTTATTCGTGAATATAGAATTCATAAACAAACAGAACAGACAAAAATCAAATACTAAACATGCAAAAATAGAATCATGACTGAAGCTAAAAATAGAACCATGGGTTCAACAAAAAATAGCATTAAACATGAAGTAATCATGGATTGGGTGATTATGCTGATAGCCCCTCAAGATGCATGTTAAAGGGAAAATTTTGAGAGACACCGAAGACATCTAGGTTCAGACCCTACCTGTATGTTGTGTTTGGGAGACTCAAAAACCCTACTACATCTGTTCAGAGACTGTCCTACCATTGCTGTGATTTGGAACAACTTTTTGACTGACGAATTTTCCGGAGAGTTCTTTGGCGTTGTTCTTACTGAATGGCTGCTTGCGAACCTCTCTCGCACAGATTGTATCGATGACAATATACCCTTGGCCCCTTGTTTTACAGCCTGCCTTTGGTGGTGCTGGAAATGGCGGAACAACGCCGTGTTTAGTAACGTTCCTCTGCCTCAAAACTGTGTCTCCTTCATTGTTGGGTACGTGAGGAACTTTACTATTGCTATACACATAAATGGTATGGCACTGCAAGGAGTGGGTAAGAGTGTCATCGACGTTGGGTGGTCCTTTCCGGAGCAACGACGGATCGGTCTGCCAGAGGGAATCCCAGTCTATTGCGGGAGGGGTCATCAGAGATGCATATGGGCAGTGACGGGTTGGTTTCTTCATGAAGAAAGGCCCTTGCACGGTTCCTATGGCCGAACTCTAGGGCCTGAAAGTGGGCTTGTATCTTGCATGGAATGGTGGTTATCGCAAAGTTATTATGGAGATCGACTCCGAGCTTATCATCAGAATTGTGAACCGAAAAATCTCCCCATCCCATCCATTATTCAGTCTAGTATCACGGTGTCAAGACTTCCTTCGTAGAGCTTGGCAAATCCAATTCTGTCACATCTTTAGAGAGGCTAATGCGGTTGAAGATCATCTAGCCACTCTTGCTTACACGTCCCCGTTCGGTTATTTTTTGCTTATGCATCTACCTAGTTATGTAGTTCCTTTATTGAAAAACGATGCTCGAGGAGTAGCGACTCAACGGCTTGTCATTTGTTAGCTTCCTTTTGTTCTTTAAATTAAATGGGCGAGCCCTAAAAGCTCCCCGTCTCCTTTACTAAAAAAAAAGGAAAAAGTTAAAAGTTGAAATCAATGCCAACTGACCGACTAAAATATACGGGGTCTAATTTGAATACAAAGCCTCCCAGAACTTAAGGCCTTGGGTTTGATTATAACCATGATTGAAAAACAATGTCTATGTTGATCATGAATCTAGAATTCATGAAATTTTGCCCCTCAACATGTATATCCACAGGCTTCAAAGAGTGTTCTTTATAGTGAGAGAAACATCAAACAGAGGAAGATGAAGTGAATTTAAAGAACAATGAAATTTGAAGTTTTCATCAATGTATCTATTTAGTGAAGGAAAACAACATCCTTTCTTATGAAGGGAAAAGTTTAACCAAGAATGTAATCACGGTAGATTGGAGGAGAAGCATTTAAATTAATAATATAGGATTTTTCCTCTTGGTGCCATCAAGGTTTGGACTTTTCCTCTTGGTGTCCACTAAGTTTCAAAATTCAATTTGTTGTCCTCAATGTTCCATTTGTTTCCTCTTTATACCCATTCTTAATATATCACATTAAAATTCATTAAAATATAATAAAAAATTAGAAAAATAAATTTAAAATAGATTATGACCTTATTAAAATTAATTAATAAACATATAATAGAAATAGTTTTTATATATTTTTATTTTATTTTTGAAATAAATATATTTTTATTTTAGAATTAAAATATTTTTTTACTTTCTACTTTCGATTTAAAAATATATATAATTTATTTTAATAATATTTATTTTAAAAAAGTAAAAACTAATATTTTTTAAAAAATTTTTAAGAGTCCGAAAAATTAAACATATAGTATTTTTCTTTTGAAGTTAATTTTTTATAATTTATTTTAATTTGAAAAGAGATAAAAGGGGAAGTAGGCTAATTATGTATTAATGTAGATTAACTAGTCTCTTTTGTAAAAATGTAGATAAAGTAGGCCCCTAATAATTTTATGATAAAGATTAATTTCCAAATAAATTAATACCCCTGCTGGAAATAAAAAATGATGATGTGGCAGTTTTTTAAATAAATATGGTTATTTAATGTGGTCCCCTACAAATCAGGATGTTGTTAGGATAGCAAATATACTTTCCTTGTAAACGTGATCCCAGAATCACGAAATTCCCCATTTCTGAAGCCATAACCACCATGCTATAGAGTTATTCGTTTATTGTCAAATACATTTTCTCTATTTTTTTTTTGCGATTACTGCCGATTTATTTCGTTTTGATGATCTGTTTCTTCAGTTTGCTCTGCGTAATTTATGTATATAGTTAATATTATGTATTTCGTATATTTATATGTAGGTGATTTTTTATGTGCTGAGTGTTGGTAATGATGAAGGAGACGAACATAATTTATGTATCTGCTAATATTATGTAGTTGTTAAATTTATGTGGCGTTGATTTTTATGTGCTGAGTGTCAGTAATGATGAAGGTGACGAACATAACTTATGTATCTGCTAATATTATGTAGTTGTTAAATTTATGTGTCAGTAATGACGAAGGTGACGAACATAATTTATGTATCTGCTAATATTATGTAGTTGTTAAATTTATGTGGCGTTGATTTTTATGTGCTGAGTGTCAGTAATGATGAAGGTGACGAACATAATTTATGTATCTGCTAATATTATGTAGTTGTTAAATTTATGTGTCAGTAATGACGAAGGTGACGAACATAATTTATGTATCTGCTAATATTATGTAGTTGTTAAATTTATGTGGCGTTGATTTTTATGTATTTGCTTAAAATTATGTACATAATCTTTCATCACAGTTGATTCGAATACATAAATTTCACAGAAATGGATAATTTCAAAATTAAGGCCATGTAGTTAAAGATCAACAATGGCGGTTTTGAGTATGGATTTTAGTAAAAACGTTTATCAACTGTTTTCGGTTTGAACCAAAATCGAAGCCATTAAAATGGTATATTGTTGAGAGAATTTGGAATACTTACAAGGATTGATTGTTGTTACACAAAGAATAGATCAGACAGGAGGTTGAAGACGGTCTAAGTTCACGATTTGAAGATGGAGGTTGCGAATGAAGAATCTCACGATTCAATGGAGGTTCCGAATGGCGCTTAATTTTTGGGATGAAATGTTTAGGAAAGAAGACGAACCGAAGATAACGTATCATGTTGTTGCCTTTTTTTATGGATTTAATATATCTTTAACAAATTGGTGTAGAAGATACCGTATCATGCTGTTGTCTTTTTTTTAATTTAATATATTTTTAACTTTTAGGCAGTTATTATGCTACATTACTAATTTGCCCTTAAATAGCTATCTTATTACCCATGATTTATAATTTCTTTTAGCTTTATTTTTTGGAAGAAAAATAGAGGGGCCTATTTTGTATCATGGATACAAAAAGGGTCCTTCTACACCAATTTTCTCATTTGAAAATAACAGTATTATTTTTTATCTGTTAATTTATTATTTTTTTATAATATACTTTTCCATAATCTTAAAATTAAAAAACATATTTTTTAAAAAATTTTGAATTAATATAAATTATATAAAATTTCAAAATAAAAATATTTGTATTATATTTTAATTCTCTAGAATCTTAATAAAATTTCAAAAAAAAAATTTTTAATTATATATATATATATATATTTAAATCGTAAGTAAAAGTAAAAAATGTTGGATTTTTCCTCTTGAAGCCATCAAGGTTTGGACTTTTCTTCTTGGTGTCCACTAAGTTTTAAAATTTCTCTTGGTGCCCTCAAGCTTCTATTTGTTTCCTCTTTATACTTATTCTTAATAAATTACATTAAAATTCATTATAAAAATAATAAAAAAAATTCGAAAAATAAATTTAAAATAGATTATGACCTCATTAAATTTAATTAATAAATTTATAAGAAAAATAGTTTTTATATATAATTTTATTTTTTTGAAATAAATATATTTTTTATTTTTAAATTAAAATATTTTTTACTTTTACTTTCGATTCAAATATATATATATATATATATATATATATATATATATATATATATATATATATATATATATATATATATATATATATATATATATATATATATATATAATTAAACAAAATCATTTTTTTGAAATTTTATTAAGATTCTAGAGAATTAAAATATAATAAAAAAAATTTTATTTTAAATTTAAATTTTATATAATTTATATTAATTCAAAAATTTTTAAAAAATATGTTTTTTTAATTTTAAGATTATGGAAAAGTATAGAATAAAAAATAATAAATTAACACATAAAAAATATTATTTTTATTTTCAAATTAAAATAAAATATAGATAATTAACTTCAAAATAAAAATACTATATGTTTAATTTTCTGGACTCTTAAAAAAAATTTAAAAATTATTATTTTTTTCTTTTTTTTGAATAGGTATTATTAAAATAAAATATATATATTTTTAAATCGAAAGTAAAAAGTACAAAATATTTTAATTCAAAATAAAAATATATTTATTTCAAAAAATAAAATAAAAATATATAAAAACTATTTCTATTATAAGTTTATTAATTAAATTTAATAAGGTCATAATCTATTTTAAATTTATTTTTATAATTTGTTTCTTATATTTTAATGATATTTAATGTGATATATTAAGAATGAGTATAAAGAGTAAACAAATGGAACCTTGAGGGCACCAAGAGAAATTTTAAAACTTAGTGGACAGCAAGAGGAAAAGTCCAAACCTTGATGGACCAAGAGGAAAAATCCAAAAATATATTAATTCAAAAATAAAAAAAATATATTTATTTCAAAAATAAAAAATTATATATAAAAATTATTTTTATTATAAATTTATTAATTAAATTTAATGAGGTCATAATCTATTTTAAATTTATTTTTATAATTTTTTTATTACTTTTAAATGAATTTTAATGTAATATATTAAGAAATGGTATAAAGAGAAAACCAATGGAGGGCACCAAGAGGAATTTTAAAGCTTAGTGGACACCAAGAGGAAAAGTCCAAACCTTGATGGCACCAAGAGGAAAAATCCATAATTTTAATACATGTGCAATCAACATAACAATCTTACAATGACAATAATACCTTTTTTTTCATAGATGATTTATGACTACAAAGCTGAATCATTGTTGCTGGAAAATTCGGTACCCATTACTAGTGGTTATAAGAAAGATAGAATCATAACAAGAGTGATGTTATTTGGAAGCGGCAAACGAAACGGCGGAATCGAACTTAGGATGCATGCGGGCGGGGCGCAGACGGAGTCCGTCTACGCACCATAGCCCTATTTAGGGCTCGCACAAGCAAACTCCTCTCTTCTTCTTTCCCCTTCGTTCTTCGCAATCGCCACACTCTTCTCCTCTCTTCTTCGTTCGAAAGCTTAAAACCCGCATAAATCACGCAAAATTTGTTAAAAATAACACGGAATCGAGATTCAACAATGGTTCGAGATTCAAATGTCGGAGGTTCAAGTAAATGGCAACTTGTGGATCGATTTCAAGTTAGTTTTTATCGTTTTTTTTATCGTTTATGTTATTTTTGTGTTTTATTATGATATTAGGCTTGAAATTAGTCAGTTTAGTAATATTCGGTTGGTTTAGGAATAATTGAAATTAAATTATCTTCGAGATTTAGTTTTTTTTTGGCGTTTTTATGAGTTTTATTTTTAAGTTTTGAAACGGGCTCTCTAATGGTGATTCCGGCGAAGAAGATGACAAAAAAAAAATTATAATATTATAATTTCACAAATTAAAATTTTATTTTTTAAAAAAAAATCAGATTGTGATGAGAAATATTAGAGAGAAGAAGCAAGAAGCTAGACTTGTCACAGCATCCGCCCGTCGAGAGGCTAAAGTCGACGGGATAGACTTGCCTCGGCATCCATTCAGGCACCCTTAGAGGCATCCGTTGACACATCACTTCATGAATCTATTGATGCATCCATTAAGTCGGAGGAGGATGTGGGATCATCATCACTTATTCCAGATTACGATACAGAGGAGTCATCGCACGGTATTCCGCATCTAGATGGCATTCTGGTTGGTGAGCATGAGCAGATACTTGTTTAGCCGGAAGGGGTACATGTGGAGCACGAGCAGGTACCTGTTGAGCCAGAGCCTGTTGAGCAAGAGCAGGTGCCTGTTGAGGAGAAGTAGGAGGAGGTACATGTGTTATTGACATGCTACGTTGACCATAGAACTAGTGTTATATGGGCGGAGAGGGATCCCGAAGTGGTTAGGGTCATTAGGAGACTCGATGAGATTAGTAGATTACGCGAGTGGCGAAGAGATTTAGATGACCCCTTTTCTTGATTTGGTTTGGCTAGACGTAACGGACTTACAAAGTTGGAGGACGTTCAGTTTGGTGGAGTCGATCATTGATTGAATAAGGCATTTGTCGAGAGGTGGCACCCCGAGACAAACACATTCCATATGTTGTGGGGGAGATGGGTATAGTGTTGCACGATATTCAGGTGATTATGGGACTAACAGTTGATGGATATGCATTACTAACTTCAGTTGATGATAATGTTAGACATGATTGGCTAGTAGATCATTTTGGGTTATCTTCTACGGAGGCTAGACGGCATACCAGACAGCTATATTGCGACACTATTAGAACTAGAGTCGCAATCATGTTGGACCTTCCACAAGCTCCCTATGACGCTATTGCATCTGCCTATTTGTTTTATTCATATCGTCGACCTTGGTAGTCGACAAATCTAGCAACAAGATGTGAGCATGGCTTATCGACCTAGTACGAGATCATGTGAGGTCAGACTCGTATGCTTAGGACACCGGGACCCTTGCATTTTAGCATTTATATATAGATGTTTGGGGGATGCTACTAGGAAGAAAATGACGACGATGAGAGGTTGTACTACACTTTTACAAGTGCGGTTTTATTAATATTTTCCTTTGTAAAACATAATTTTATGTTTGATAAAATTATTAACTTTTTTCATTAAGTACATTTTTAGATTCACGCACATTTCCCATCATTGGGATGTGCAACAGTGGAGGATCCATATCTGCATGGGCATGCACGTTGGTCTTCGAGACTTTTTGTCCCAAAGACACCGCCGATTAGTATAGAGAGGCTACATGCATTACGAGCACAATTGGACCAGATGAGGGTGGAGGACATGTATTTTATCCCGTATGATGATCGAGTGCTTGATTTTGGAGAGGAGCTTGGTATTTCTCGTTATCGGGGTACTATACAGATATCCGACATCGAGGAGGCGTACATGCCGGATCGGTTCCTGTGATAGTTTGGATATGTACAAACGTGCCCCTTGTTGGAGATTTGTGCTAAGTCTCAACGGAACCATTGAGCTTGTTGTCGAGACAAGGTGCAATAAGTTACTCACATGTGTGTCACGATGGTATGGGTTGCGGGAGGCAAGCCAAGTGACCGGCACTTAGAGTAACTAGTGATTACGGGGTAAAAGTATGGAAGCTAATTAAATTAAACTAAACAAAAGGACATGGCTATCACGGCTATGTTGAAAGTTAGTTTAGTTGAGCCTCATGACTATCATGGGACATTGTCTTGACTCAGTCATGACAATGCCATTACTTGGCAAGAGCGTTATTGGTCTTGCCAACGTCTAGGCCATTTTGCGGCAGAAATTGAGAGCCCGACGCTTTGTGTTTTTGGGACACATTATGGAGCGTTCTTTCGGGCATTCCTCATTATATTAGCTCAAGAAAGTTGTTACAAAGTTTGAGAGATATCCAAGCACAAATGTCCATTGAGCTCCAAGAAGCTAGCTAGAAGCTAGCTAGTGAGCTGCTCGATGAGCTAAGCTAGTTTGAGCTAAGCTCATGTGTATTAGTTGACCTTGGAGCTTCACCTAGCTATAATGAGTTAGTCAAAGCTCATTGATGAGAAAAAGTCGGGCCGAAAAAGCTAGCTGAAATTTGGGCTTTTTGATGGCCCAATTGAGTTGGGCTTGGGCCTTGGGCTTGGGCCAAAAAGTGGTTATGTAACCCTAACTTCTCTCAACCGCCAATAACCGTTTGTAACCGCTCTCAACCGCTTTAGTGGCGGTTATTCTCCCCAAAACCGTGGCCCCCTATGCCTATAAAAGGGAGAGTCATTTGCACTTGATTGGACATTCGTTTTTGCAACAATAAAGCTTCTAGTTCCATTGTATTGACATTGGATAGGCCTTCTTATAAGCTTGTTTGCAAAACTCGAAAGACCAGTATAGTTCCTTTGTATTGACAAAGGATAGGTGTTACGTCTAGGAATAGATGTGATGTGCACGCAATAAGTCTTAAATTTATACTCGTTATATTTATCCTAACTCCTAGCGAACCCGCAGTGTACGGGACGTTTGTAGAAAGGTAAGTATTCCGAGGTCGAACACAAAGAATAAGGTGAGATCGAGTCAAGCAATGATCAAAGATAGTGTGAATCTAGACTAAGATAAGATGAGGAACAAAGAAAATGGAAAACGCAATGTTTTTGTTGGTTTTTGTGGTGATCAAACAAAGATCACAAGTCAAGCAAAGTAATAAAACAACTAACAAATTAAGCTAGCAAACGAGTAAGTAACACAAAGCACAAGTGTATGATCAAGAGAGAAAAGTAGATTTTAGAGGTCAAGATTTCCGGTTATGGCATTGGACTCAAGGTTCTAAGGATTCTAAGGACAAGCTGCGGTGTTTGGGAAAGGGTGTTCACTAATGGAAGCGATTACCGGGTAAGTCTCTCACTTCACTAATCCCGCATCAAACTCCTATTACCGGGTAGGTCTCAAGGGGTTAGAGTAAGGAATTCCGCACAAACTAGATGCTACTTAAGGGTAACCCTCTCCTTACCGGGTAAGTCTCGGAATAGGGAAATCTCAAGCAATAATCCTAGCACACTCAATCCAATAGCGGCTTATGAGGCTCACTACTACCTAGCATTCATCATCTTAGGTATCTAAGATCGGAAATCATCGGGTAAATCTCTTCCCTCACTTAGGTTGGTAGCATTAGGTGCTTCTAAGCTAAATTAGGCTTAATAAACACTAGGATTTAAACAACCAAGGACCCCAACATGCAGATTTATCATTTAAAGAGCAACAGGAGAATAAATCGGGCTGTTCTACAGATAAATCGGCCGATTTATCTGATGAACAGGTCGATTTTTCTTCCTGGGGTGGGTTTCGTGCATACAAATCATCCTAAACTGACATATAGGTCCATCCTATTATCACCCAAGCCATAACCATCAATCCATCACTCTAAAATCACAAGAAACTAGCCAATAATATGCATATCAAGATCCGAAATCATCAAACAAGCATACATAGTGTTCATAGATGAGTAATGAAAGATGAGTAAGCAAAATCGATAAATCTCAGCCAAATCCAAGTTGTAGCAAGACTTACAAACTCTAAAATGAAGATTCAAAACGTTCTTAACAATCCTTGCAACTAGTTCTTCAATCCAAGACTACAAAATCACTCAAAATCCCTCTAAACTCTTAGAATGGTGTTCTTCTTCCTCCTTCAATCTTTGAGAGCTTTTCTTCTTCTCCAATCTTCCTCCAAAATCAAAATGAGCTGTCAATGAGAGTGTGGGAGAGGAGAGATCCTCAGCAACCACCTGCAGGACCACTTATATTCTCCACCAAGAGCAAGGACGGGCAAGAGATCGTGGGACACGTGGCTTTAAGCTGTCAAAGGCCTAAAAATCGACCCAGAGCAATAAATCGGCCGATTTAGCTGCTTGCTGGTCCGATTTTCTTCAGCAGAAACTTGTTATGCTCGTTTAGCCATGAGTTGATCCATTGCTTGCACCAATAGTGGTCTTTGTGTCCTTTGTTGCTCCAATTATGCTCCTCCAAAGCTTTGGATGTGTACCATCATGAGGCTTGGCCCTCAAATGTATCGATTAACGTCCAATAGATCTCCGAATTACCTACAAAACCGATAAAAGGTAGTGTAGACGTCTTTTCTAGAAATGTGCGTGAATTGAGCGAAGACGTCATGAATCAATGCCAAAACTTGAACGAATGAATGAGAAATCTATCTAAATTACTACCTAATCCTAAGTCATAAATCTTGTTATCAAAAATACCCCATACTTAAGGTTTGCTCGTCCCCGAGCAAATTCCCAACTATAGACTAAGAGATGACATGATTTATGCATGCAGAAAAATGGCAAAAATCTTTTGGAGTTGTGCTTCTAATATTGGATCACCTTCATAGTCATGTTTCATGGCAATGGACAAGCAATTATGCATCAAATAAATGAAAGCATGGAAAGACAATTACACTTAACTTGATAGCATGCGATGAAATGTAAAGATGAAGAAGTCAAGATGATCATGAGCATGTCCAATCTAAATCACTTAGTCTTACACACATGCAAGTAGGTCAAAAGGACTTGTAAAATAGAAGGCCAAGAAACGTTGTGATTAGGTGGGAATTTTCTAGGCTATGTGATGCTAATCCGGGAAAGGAACTAAACAACCATAACTTCAAATTTTCTTATCAACTTCCCTCAAGTGTATATTTTTCTTCATTTTCTTTTCTTTCTTTTATTTTTGAGACAATGGCATTGGTGTACAAAAGCCGAAACCTTGGTGATTGGCCATTCTCGGGCTTTTTCTATTTTTCGAGATGCATCCACACCGGGCACACATACCAAAGCTCGTTAGAACTATCGGTTTTTTTGACTTTGGCAAGGCACCAACACCCGATTATGTGAAGTGTACCGAGTTACTTGTCATTTAAACCAACGTCCCCAAACCTATATTTTTGTCTACACTTTCACAACAATTTCAGCATTTCATTCACATCATTTTTTCATCAACAACTTCACCCCACACTTGCTTTTCACACACATCAACACACTAGCATGCTCCTATTCCCGGATGGATCAAAAGAGGTCAAATTTATCTCAATTGAGGTGCTCAAGCAACATGATCAAGATGAGAAGTAGAGAAAGATGAATTGCCTTAATCACTCCTAGATGGTGTGCAAGAACTATCATGTAATTTCGACTTTCAATACTCAATTCAATCAAGGCAAACATTCATGATCACAAATCATTCATGGTTTCAAGAGAAGTACTTCAAGTCCACATATACATTCATCAATTTAACACATAAGGCCATCCATAGCCAATCCACAAGACAAGGTTCATCATTAGGGTCATATCCAAGCCTAGAAGCACTAAAATTTTTTTAAAATTTTCTGAATTTTTTTTGATTTTTTCGAAATATGTATGTACAATGCAAGACATAATGAAACATGTGACAAAATTTAACTATCCTAGATGCTAATCATGCAAGTGATCATGAAAACCCCACCCCATACTTAGAAACACATTGTCCCTAATGTGTAGACTAAATAAAGAAGTGAAAGAGAGTCCTCACAATGTAAAATTGGTGATGCTTTGGTATTTCGGTTCTCATTGGATGATGATGGTGGATGATCGATCAAGGATGGTAGAGAGCTCTTGATGTTCATGAGGGTGTCGGAACCCGCGCTTGGCACCGTAAGCCGTCCAAGTTCCACGTCCGCTCCACCCATGCTTGATTGGAGATCATCACTTTTCTTTACAGAGGAAAAATCGGCCAAGCAACCCAGGAAAATCGGCCGATTTTGGCATGAACAGTCCGATTTCCTGGGTGCTTTCTTCCTTGTCCATGTGCTCGGATCTTGCTTCTTCAACCATTCCATGAGGCCTTCACATGACCTCCAACATCTCATAACTCATGACAATCAACAAGATCTAGCACCCAAAAACACAAAGGAAAAACAAAGCACACCAAGAGTAAGATCAAGCAAAAGCAAGAAAAAGAAAGGGAAAAATATGTACCAATGGGTTGCCTCCCATTAAGCGCTTCTTTAAGGTCATTAGCTTGACCAAATTCAGGAGCTTTTCAATCAAGGTGAAGTGGGGCAATCACTTCCACCGGGGCTTCCGGGATGTACTTCTTCAATCGATGCCCATTCACCTTGAAGTTACCACAATGATCTCCTCCTATCTCCACCGCTCCATGAGGAAAAACTTTCTTCACCACATATGGCCCGGTCCATCTTGATTTGAGCTTTCCGGGGAAGAGCCGCAACCTCGAGTTGAAGAGAAGGACAAGGTCGCCTTCACTCAACTCCTTTGGGATGATCCTCTTATCATGCCATCGCTTGGTTCTCTCCTTGTAGATCCGAGCATTCTCATATGCATCCAACCGGATCTCCTCAAGGGCGTTCATGTCTAGCAACCGCTTTTCTCCGGCCTCCTTGAGATCAAAATTTAGCCACCTTATAGCCCAATATGCTCGATGCTCCATCTCTACCGGAAGGTGGCAAGACTTTCCATAGACCAACTTGTAAGGAGTGGTGCCAATTGGTGTTTTGAAGGCGGTCCTATATGCCCACAAGGCATCATCGAGCTTCATAGCCCAATCTTTTCTCGTCCTTGATACCGTCTTCTCAAGAATGGCCTTGATCTCCCGGTTGGAGATCTCCACTTGGCCACTAGTTTGGGGATGGTAAGGTGTTGCCACCCTATGAGTCACCCCATACTTAGCCAAAAGTGCTCCAAAGTTCCTATTGGTGAAGTGCTTCCCTCCATCACTTATGATCACCCTTGGTGTTCCAAACCTAGGGAAGATCACTCGGTTGAAGAACCGCACCACAACCTTGGCATCATTTGTAGGAGAGGCGATTGCCTCCACCCATCTTGACACATAATCCACCGCCAATAGGATGTAGAGATTGCCACATGAAGAAGGGAAGGGTCCCATGAAGTCCACACCCCACACATCAAATATCTCTACCTCTTGGATGTTGTTCAAGGGCATCTCATTCCTCCTTGAGATGTTGCCCGTCCTTTGGCAAGCATCACAAGCTACCACAAAGCCTTGCACGTCCTTGAACAAACTTGGCCAAAAGAAGCCCGATTGTAGCACTTTCGCACATGTCTTGTGTGCACTAGCATGCCCTCCACATGGCAAGGAATGACAATGGCGGATCACACTCTCCACCTCATCCTCCGGTATGCATCTTCTAAACATCCCATCCGGCCCTCTTTTGAACAAAAGTGGTTCACTCCAATAGTAATGTCTCACATCCTTGAAGAACTTCTTCCTTTGGGCATATGTCAAACCGGGAGGCACTTCCTCACACACCAAGTAGTTCACAATGTCGGCATACCATGGCTCACTTCCTCTAGACACTTGGAACAAGCATTCCTCCACCATTTGCAATTGCTCATCCCGGAATGAGTCATCAATCGGGATGTCATCTCTCTCAATCTCCAATGGTGGGAGTCTACTAAGGTGATCCGCCACGGAGTTCTCGGACCCCTTCTTGTCCCGGATTTCCAAGTCAAATTCTTGAAGAAGAAGGATCCACCGAATCAACCTAGGCTTGGCATCCTTCTTGGTAAGGAGATAACGGATCGCAGCATGATCCGTATAAACAATGACCTTCGCTCCAACAAGGTATGACCGAAACTTCTCAAAGGCATACACTATCGCTAGCAACTCTTTCTCGGTTGTGGCATAGTTAAGTTGGGCATCATCTAGCGTCTTGCTAGCATAATAAATGGCATGAGTGCGCCCATCTTTCCTTTGCCCCAAGACAGCCCCAACGGCTACATCGCTTGCATCACACATGATCTCAAACGGTAGGCTCCAATCCGGGGGTTGCATGATGGGTGCGGAGATCAAAGCGTTCTTCAACCTACAAAAAGCCTCAAGGCAATCTTTGGAGAAAACAAATTCAACATCCTTCATTAGTAGGTTAGTAAGGGGCTTAGAAATTTTAGAGAAATCTTGAATGAACCTCCGGTAAAAACCGGCATGCCCTAAGAAACTCCTTACCCCTTTCACCGAGGTAGGTGGTGGCAACTTCTCTATCGTTTCAATCTTGGCCCTATCAACCTCAATGCCACGGTTAGACACCAAGTGTCCTAACACGATACCTTCACTTACCATGAAGTGGCATTTTTCCCAATTCAAGACAAGATTTGTCTCCTCACATCTTTGCAATACTAGTGACAAGTTAGCCAAGCAATCATCAAAAGAAGAACCATAAACAGAGAAATCATCCATGAACACTTCCATGATATTTTCTATGTATTCCGAAAAGATAGCCATCATACACCTTTGGAAGGTGGCGGGTGCATTACACAACCCAAATGGCATCCTCCTATATGCAAAAGTTCCCCATGGACATGTAAAGGTGGTTTTCTCTTGGTCATCGGGGTGGATAGGGATTTGGAAGAATCCACTATAGCCATCTAGGTAGCAAAAATGGGAATGTTGAGCTAACCTCTCTAGCATTTGGTCAATGAAGGGGAGAGGGAAGTGATCTTTCCTAGAGGCCATGTTAAGCTTTCTATAATCAATACACATCCTCCATCCCGTAACCGTCCTAGTCGGGATTAGTTCATTGTTCTCATTGGTTACTACGGTCATCCCACCCTTCTTAGGTACTACATGAACGGGACTAACCCACTTACTATCCGAGATAGGGTAGATAATTCCCGCATCTAGCAACTTTATGATCTCCTTCTTAACAACCTCTTTCATTATAGGATTTAGCCTTCTTTGATGTTCAATAGAGGGTTTATGATTATCTTCCATCATTATCCTATGCATGCACAAAGAGGGCTTGATGCCAACAAGATCATCAATGGTGTATCCTATTGCCTTTCTATGCAGTTTCAATTCATTTAACAATCTATTAAGCTCATCATCATTCAAAGATGCATTCACAATCACCGGATAAGTAGAATTTGAACCAAGGAAAGCATACTTTAAATGAGAAGGAAGAGGTTTGAGATCAAGTTGAGGAGGACCTTTTTCGGTTGGAGACGATCCATACAATGTAGGTTGAGATGATTGCAAAGCCATGGAAGCCTCCTTGAAGTCCCTTGATGATTGCTCACACTCAAGTGGTTGATGCTGAAAAGACTCAGGAAAATCGACCCAGGAAGAAAAATCGGTCGATTTTTCTGAAGGGGGGTCGATCTGAGTTTCTGTTTTGGCAAAACTGGCTGAAATTTCAGCACAAGTACAAAAATCGGCCGATTTTTGGCCCCCAGTCCGATTTTTCTGGCAGTTTTCCTCTTCTTCTAGCACTTCAAACCCAACACTTGGTAGCTCGTCCAATGCATTCAAGGCCTTGATCACTTCATTGCTACTCTCCTCAACTCCTTCCTCCATCAAGCTTGAGCTAAGAACTCTCTCAAGGGGATCCTTGAGCAAGATTGAGCTCACAACCTCTCTAGACTCCTCTTCTTCAACTATGTTGAATATATCCTCATCAAGGGTTGCCCCTTTCATCATTGTTGATAGCTTGAACTTGATGTTCTCTTCTCCAATATTGAAGGAGAGAGTCCCATTCTTGCAATCCACTAGACATCCGGAAGTAGCTAGGAAAGGTCTCCCCAAGATGATAGGAACCGGATAGTCCGCCGGGATATCCAAAACAACGAAGTCTATGGGCACATAGAACTTCCCTAATTGCACCGGAATGTCCTCCAAGATTCCAACCGGATGAGTGATCGAGCGGTCCGCCATGTAAAGGGTCATCTTGACCGGCTTCGGCTCTCCTAGCCCAACCTTGTTGCAAAGTGCAAGCGGGATGATGCTTACACTTGCCCCAAGATCACATAGGGCGTCATACTTCACTTCTCCTACTCCGATTGGCACACAAAAGGATCCCGGATCCCTTAGCTTGGGAGGCATCTCCTCCTTCATCGTTTGAATCAACTCCGATGATCTCTTAGTCATCCTTATCTCACCATACTCCTCCAACTTCCTTTTGTTGGAGAGTATTTCCTTCAAGAACTTGCCATATGCCGGCATCCCTAGAATAGCATCCATGAACGGAATGTTAATATGCAATTTAGACATTAGTTCAAGGAACTTACCAAAATGATTGTCCAAGCGAGCTCTTGCTCGTGATTGAGGGAACGGTAGTGGTGGCTTGTATGGAGGCGGTGCCACATAGGTTGGCTCTACATCCTTGCTCTTGCCTCCATCTCCTTGCAAAGTCTCTTCCTCTATCACCACTTGCTTCCCTTTAGCATTCTCCTTGGGCAAAGGATCCTTCATGCTTAACCCACTTCTTGTTGTAATAGCCAACACTTGGCCTCTTGGGTTTTCTTCGGTTCTTCCGGGAAGCTTTCCCGGATCTCTATGTGCTTCACCCGCTTTTTGGAACACTTGTGCTTCCAAAACCTTTTGAGCTTTAGAAATTGAAGTCACCGTGCTCTCAAGACCACTCAACCTTCCAAGCAATTGCTCAAACATCAATTCGGTCCTATCCTTTGGAGGTTGAGTAAATCCGGGTGGAGGTTCTTGTGAAGCTCTTGGTGGTGGAGTTGTGCTTGTGGAAGCGGGAGGGTTCAAGGCTCCATCCGGGTTAGAGTAAGAAAACCCGGGATGGTTATGGTTGGGCCGGTAATTGTTGAATTGCCGGTTGTTGTTGAAGTTCCTTGGGCCTTGGTAGTTGTTGTAATTGCCCCTTCCCATATAGTTCACATCCTCCTCCTTGGAAGACAAGTTAGCTTGTGGAGGTACTTGAGGGGTTGCTTGGTTCTTCAAGGTTGTAGCACACAACTCCCTCAAGGACTTTAGCTCGTTGTTAATGGCGTCGAGCTTGAAGTTGCTCATGGTGACCTCACTCACCTCATATGCTCCCGCCTTTCTCCCTTCACTCTTCCTATGGGAGTACTTCTCAATTACTAGAGCTTGCTTCTCCACAAACTCCCAAGCATCATCTACATGCTTCTCCATGAAAGTCCCACCGGAAAGGGATTGAAGCTTGAATTGGCTATCTTCATCAAGTCCCTTGAAGTAGATCTCCAATAGCTCAATTTTCGGTATGCCATGGTGTGGACAATCTAGGAGAAGGTCTTTGAATCTCTCCCAAGACTTGAACAAACTCTCTCTATCCTTCATCACGAAGGCATTGATCTTCCCTCTTAATTCGGTAGTCTTGGAAGGTGGGAAGAACTTAGTCAAAAACTCGGTTGTCATCTCCTCCCAAGTACCAACTCGCCCTTGTGGAATAGATTGATACCAAGCCAAGGCTTTGTCCTTAAGAGAGAAGGAGAAAGCCCTTAGCTTATGGTTGTTGCTCTCCAATCTTGGCGGTCTAAGAGTCTCCATCAAAATCTCGTAGTTCATCAAGTGTTGATGAGGAGACTCTCCTTCCATCCCTCCAAATTGATTATGCCGGATCATTTGTAGAACTTGAGGGCGGAGCTCATAGTTGTGGGTTGCGGGATCTCCTAAGTTCACACCCGGACGGTGTGCTCTTTGTGCCGGATCCATACGTCTCCCTAGGGTTTGTGGCTCTTCAATGGAAATGGGCACAACCCTAACATTAACCGCCGGCTGCGGTTGTTCCACCGGTGGTGGAGGAGGTGGAGGTTGTCGGCGATTAAGCTCTCCTTGAACGAGGGCTTGCCTAATCTCCTCAATCTCCCTTCTAGTCTCCTCTTGCCTCTCATTGGCAAGTCTCCTTTCTTCCTCCAAGAGCTCATCTCTTAGCCTTATTTGCTCTAAGGCTTCATCCAACTCAGCTTGGAGGTTTCTTCCGGCCATCTCTTTCTCTTTTCGGATGTTCTTGGATCTAGATCGAAGGGTTTTCTCCGGTTCGGGATCGAATGGAGCTAAATCCTTGCCACGAGATCTTCGCATACACCTAAAGAGAGAGATGATGTCCTGAAAAGCAAAGACACACACCAAAGAGAGATCAAAAGCAACAAGAAAGATCTACACTATAAACAATCACGAAATGACTCAATCTAGACCTAGTCCCCGGCAACGGCGCCAAAAACTTGTTACGTCTAGGAATAGATGTGATGTGCACGCAATAAGTCTTAAATTTATACTCGTTATATTTATCCTAACTCCTAGCGAACCCGCAGTGTACGGGACGTTTGTAGAAAGGTAAGTATTCCGAGGTCGAACACAAAGACTAAGGTGAGATCGAGTCAAGCAATGATCAAAGATAGTGTGAATCTAGACTAAGATAAGATGAGGAACAAAGAAAATGGAAAACGCAATGTTTTTGTTGGTTTTTGTGGTGATCAAACAAAGATCACAAGTCAAGCAAAGTAATAAAACAACTAACAAATTAAGCTAGCAAACGAGTAAGTAACACAAAGCACAAGTGTATGATCAAGAGAGAAAAGTAGATTCTAGGTCAAGATTTCCGGTTATGGCATTGGACTCAAGGTTCTAAGGATTCTAAGGACAAGCTGCGGTGTTTGGGAAAGGGTGTTCACTAATGGAAGCGATTACCGGGTAAGTCTCTCACTTCACTAATCCCGCATCAAACTCCTATTACCGGGTAGGTCTCAAGGGGTTAGAGTAAGGAATTCCGCACAAACTAGATGCTACTTAAGGGTAACCCTCTCCTTACCGGGTAAGTCTCGGAATAGGGAAATCTCAAGCAATAATCCTAGCACACTCAATCCAATAGCGGCTTATGAGGCTCACTACTACCTAGCATTCATCATCTTAGGTATCTAAGATCGGAAATCATCGGGTAAATCTCTTCCCTCACTTAGGTTGGTAGCATTAGGTGCTTCTAAGCTAAATTAGGCTTAATAAACACTAGGATTTAAACAACCAAGGACCCCAACATGCAGATTTATCATTTAAAGAGCAACAGGAGAATAAATCGGGCTGTTCTACAGATAAATCGGCCGATTTATCTGATGAACAGGTCGATTTTTCTTCCTGGGGTGGGTTTCGTGCATACAAATCATCCTAAACTGACATATAGGTCCATCCTATCATCACCCAAGCCATAACCATCAATCCATCACTCTAAAATCACAAGAAACTAGCCAATAATATGCATATCAAGATCCGAAATCATCAAACAAGCATACATGGTGTTCATAGATGAGTAATGAAAGATGAGTAAGCAAAATCGATAAATCTCAGCCAAATCCAAGTTGTAGCAAGACTTACAAACTCTAAAATGAAGATTCAAAACGTTCTTAACAATCCTTGCAACTAGTTCTTCAATCCAAGACTACAAAATCACTCAAAATCCCTCTAAACTCTTAGAATGGTGTTCTTCTTCCTCCTTCAATCTTTGAGAGCTTTTCTTCTTCTCCAATCTTCCTCCAAAATCAAAATGAGCTGTCAATGAGAGTGTGGGAGAGGAGAGATCCTCAGCAACCACCTGCAGGACCACTTATATTCTCCACCAAGAGCAAGGACGGGCAAGAGATCGTGGGACACGTGGCTTTAAGCTGTCAAAGGCCTAAAAATCGACCCAGAGCAATAAATCGGCCGATTTAGCTGCTTGCTGGTCCGATTTTCTTCAGCAGAAACTTGTTATGCTCGTTTAGCCATGAGTTGATCCATTGCTTGCACCAATAGTGGTCTTTGTGTCCTTTGTTGCTCCAATTATGCTCCTCCAAAGCTTTGGATGTGTACCATCATGAGGCTTGGCCCTCAAATGTATCGATTAACGTCCAATAGATCCCCGAATTACCTACAAAACCGATAAAAGGTAGTGTAGACGTCTTTTCTAGAAATGTGCGTGAATTGAGCGAAGACGTCATGAATCAATGCCAAAACTTGCACGAATGAATGAGAAATCTATCTAAATGACTACCTAATCCTAAGTCATAAATCTTGTTATCAATAGGCATCCATCTTAGTTTGGTTTTGTATTGACAAAACCTAGGAATACCCTTCTACAAAGTAAGACAAGTAAGTCTCTTACTTAGTCTTTGTAACGTGTAACGTTTTATCCCACTAAGGTATTTGGATATTCCCGGTGTAGGGAAGAATACACTTAGAAGGAAAATTCATTTATGAATGACTCATTACATTATCCAAGTCAATGGTTTTAACATATAACAACCGGTTTATTAGACGTGTAATTGAACTTAACTTCTATTAGAGTTTTGTCTACTCCTTTTTGGAGATTACAAACTCTTGCTTGAGTTTTGTCTACTCCTTTGGAGACTACAAACTCTTGATTGAGTTTTGTCTACTCCTTTTTGGAGATTACAAACTCTTGGTTGAGTTTTGTCTACTCCTTTGGAGACTACAAACTCTTGATTGGGTTTTGTCTACTCCTTTGCGGAGATTACAAACTCTTGGTTGGGTTTTGTCTACTCCTTCGTGGAGATTACAAACCCTTGGTTAATAACTAGTTTTTAGTTCAAGATAATTATATTAATTTGTTTGGCAATTGGGAGAACCGTCTACTCACATAAGTGAGACTACGGCCCTTTGGTCTAAAACCGGACACCGAAAATCCAACAATCTTCTAAGTGTATTTTATACATTTGATATATGTTTTGACGATTGTTTTGTTGACTTGATTTTGTTAAGACATGATGGGTGACATGGCTGTCATGGATTTGCTACCGTCCAAAAAATTGGATGGTTTTGCAAGCATCTCTTTTGTCATATGGCAAAAGAGAGGTGAAGAATATTTTGACGTCCTTAAAGGTGGACTACATACTTCTTGAGGGGGCTCCCGGGCCGCCAGGAATTGGTCCTATCTTGGGCCATAATGGGTTGATGAGGACCCGACTACAAACGCAGTGGAGTGTTGATAACTACACTTGTAGAGGAATCATTCTCAAGAGCATGTCGCCGTACATGTTGGATATCTATCATGACTTTGAGTCCGCAAAGGATCTTTGGGATGCCTTGGAATTTGAATATCATGGAACGATGTATGAGACTGCATTCTTCAGGTATGTCATGGAAGATGTACGTCCCATGTCCTCTCAATTTGAGGAGATGAAGGAGATGTTGGCACGTATGGACAAGTATGGAAAGGAGTTGGATGAGTCTACGAAAGTGGGTATTATCATCCGGAAGATCCCTCCATCATGGGTTGATTTCAAGCGCACCATGTTGTTGTTTGAGATCGGAGGATTATCCATGAAGGATTTGGAAATATATTTAAAGCAATGGGAGAAAATTCTCTCAAAAGTTCCCAAGGAAGAGAATCCATAAAGGATAATCTTGTAATGTTTGATATTAAGTATATGTAAAGGGCTTCAGGTTTATATGCTTTGTAAGTATCTTACTATGTTAAAACTATGTATAGGCTTCGGCCTTAGTTTGTAATGCCTTATCAATATTAATAAAGAATTGTGTGTGTTTTCGATTTTACACTTGTGTCAAGATCGAATGGAAGCATGGTTGTTTGTCATATTTATGAATGTTTGAGAGCTTAGTTCGATTGCACATTCTATTGTTGAATGTCAAATGGTAAAACACTCAAACATGATCCTTTTTGACAAGGAAATAAGTCTTATCAATTATTTATTGAAAGCCAAAGAAATGGCTATGGCATTGGGCTAGATAAACAAGTCAAGATATGCGCAAACTTATGTTGAGGCATTAAGTGTTGACATGGACTTGTTGTCCAAAAAGGGGGTAAGTAGAACACTAAATAAGGCTCGTGAAATGCCTTGTGAATAAGCGAGTGTCAAGCCCAAGATATGGCTAAAGTGGGTTGAGTAAAGGCGCACGCAAGTGCCCGCCTTGGCTATGTCATGCTACGCAAATGACAAGGCAAACCATGGTCCTAAGGTGTGTCAAAATACCTAAAGAAAGACAAGCCAGAAGTGACTCATCGAAGTCTCTTGGATTGGCTATGTCAAGGCCCAAGCCATATTGGCTAAGGGCTAACTATTGGTTGAAAAAGACTTGAGCAAACTATGTCACTCGACCAGTTCTTGATACTGAATCGGGTGACTCGACTGGAACATGACACTGAAGGGAGCGACCCGACTGGCTACTTCAGGCAACTCGACTGTTTATAACTGCCACGTGGTCGACTTGATAGTGTTGTCAGTCGACGCAACTGGACATAGCTTTTATGAAACCGTCGAGTAACCGCCAAGCAGTTGACTTGATTGGTTTGTCGGGCGGCTCGACCGACACTATTTAGAACACGTTGGCTTGCGTTTTGTTAACCATTCGACCCGACTGGGACAGCGGCCAACCTAAATGGTCTTGACAGGGACTTGTGATTCTTAGGAATTACTAAAGTGATCGGCTCGATTGGTTCTATGATCGGCTCGATCGGTCCTTGTAATCGTACGATCGATTCATGCAATATGTATGTGTGTTCATGCCTTTATACAAACGACTTTTCTTGAAATTCCTTGGAGTCGTGGGACTTGTAGAAGGCTGATATGAACATGAGTAAAACGTTTGGATGATTAAAACGTCGAGTGTGAATTCGTTAAAAGAACGGAATACTCAAAGAGGCATAGAGGTTTGGTGGCGTTCAAACCTAATATGTTGACTTCGGCTAAAACCATGAAAAGTCATATTATGCATTAAAGACATTTTGGCCAAAGTCTAAATAAGACTAAGACATGATTGAACGGAATCATAAAGTTGGCTAAAAGGTCAAACCTCCGTCGTTCGATTGCCTGGTACCAAGGGCAAGTACGAACATGACCATATATGATTTCCGTTGATCAAGTGTTTTTAAAAGAAGGTAAGATATCTAAACGAGAATATGATATCTCGAGATGTTACCTTCATGGATTTGAAAGAGATTAATTGATTTTGGATTATATGTAAACCTTCGGGTCATACAAAAGGAAATTCTATGAGGAAACTGAAAGTCGATGGACTCACTAGAGTCGAATTGTTGACTATGGTGACACATGAATGCCTACGAGGCACATGATCATTTATAATTGTTGAAATAACTATGGGGGGCTGATCGAATTTGGACAAACGTTATGGAACAAAGAGGATGGCTCGTTCTGGATATCCAACAAATTTTTGAAAAAAGGACAAATACATAAGGCATGTCATTTCAAAGTTATATATTCTCATATAAGTACTCTCCCTACCCCATGGCAATGGCAACAAAGTGAAAATGATCAAAGTTGTTGGTTAAATCGGTTTAAGATAAATCGAGCCAATTGGTGTGTCAATAGCAAGTTAAGTTGTACCACACAAGGTAATATCTCTTGCTTATGTTTAGACAACATGATGATTTTGACAGTAGTCAAAACGTGTGAATCTAAATGATTCTATACTTCTAAAGTTTTGATAAAAGACTTGATAATTTCATGACTTTTGGAAATGGGTTTCGGACTAATTCCAATGATGGTCATTATACTCCGATAAAGTATATCGATGATTCAAGTGAAAGATCTCATTGTCAACACATGACATGATCAGTTCTGAGACTTGAAAGTACTCATATATCAGAGTTGAAAGCTTGTTGTCGACACACGACAAGAGCGTTATTTCGGACATTGTCTTGAATCTATCATGACAATGCCATGACTTGGTGGTTAAAAGTCCTTTTGGCCTAAGTCCCGATTTCCTAGAAAATCTATTTCTTTAAAATAGTGGTTTTTTGGCTTGGCATGAAGTCAAGGATGTTATGAAAATCGAAACATCTTGGTGTTGAGACATAGTTTGGTTATAGAACTATTAGACTCAACATATAGCGTCGGTGGTTTGTTGAAAATTCACAAACTTGGACGAAAGACTAACCAATATCTTGGCTTGTTATTTAGTACACAAGATAGCCAAGGGGATGGGTTACAACCTACTAGTTTAACCTCTCGTCGTGGGACACCCAATTCGCTTATGCCCAAAAGCTATAGCCGAATTCAATGTGGAAAGCCCATTCCGAGAAGTTAGCGAACTCAAAGTTCCATCCAAGGGAGTTCGGTCCTACAAACTAAGGAAAGCTTGAGAGAATTCTCTTAACGACTTCTTTGAGAAATTGCGAGTGTAGGCGCAAGATTAAAAGAAAGTCGGCTACGTGAACGTGAAGTGTCAAGGCTTCTTCAAGGGAGTATGTGGTTGACTCGCCTACGCGTTCATTAGAGGATTAGGACACAATAGCCTTTAAATGTGTCAATTGTTAGTAAGGAATGTAAACTCACATGTACTTTGCCTTCATGTACTTAGACAAGTTGAATGGTTCAATCCGTTAGGACACCATGATTCTTTTGTACAGAATGTGCATTTGTACTAAATCAATGCATTCAATCGAAAGATATTTGTGATTATGTGTAGAGTTTTGTTTATTAATTTGCCTAAATTAAGTTTCACGACTTTGCTCAAATGGGGGAGGAATGTTGGAGATTTGTGCTAAGTCTCAACGGAACCATTGAGCTTGTTGTCGAGACAAGGTGCAATAAGTTACTCACATGTGTGTCACGATGGTATGGGTTGCGGGAGGCAAGCCAAGTGACCGGCACTTAGAGTAACTAGTGATTACGGGGTAAAAGTATGGAAGCTAATTAAATTAAACTAAACAAAAGGACATGGCTATCACGGCTATGTTGAAAGTTAGTTTAGTTGAGCCTCATGACTATCATGGGACATTGTCTTGACTCAGTCATGACAATGCCATTACTTGGCAAGAGCGTTATTGGTCTTGCCAACGTCTAGGCCATTTTGCGGCAGAAATTGAGAGCCCGATGCTTTGTGTTTTTGGGACACATTATGGAGCGTTCTTTCGGGCATTCCTCATTATATTAGCTCAAGAAAGTTGTTACAAAGTTTGAGAGATATCCAAGCACAAATGTCCATTGAGCTCCAAGAAGCTAGCTAGAAGCTAGCTAGTGAGCTGCTCGATGAGCTAAGCTAGTTTGAGCTAAGATCATGTGTATTAGTTGACCTTGGAGCTTCACCTAGCTATAATGAGTTAGTCAAAGCTCATTGATGAGAAAAAGTCGGGCCGAAAAAGCTAGCTGAAATTTGGGCTTTTTGATGGCCCAATTGAGTTGGGCTTGGGCCTTGGGCTTGGGCCAAAAAGTGGTTATGTAACCCTAACTTCTCTCAACCGCCAATAACCGTTTGTAACCGCTCTCAACCGCTTTAGTGGCGGTTATTCTCCCCAAAATCGTGGCCCCCTATGCCTATAAAAGGGAGAGTCATTTGCACTTGATTGGACATTCGTTTTTGCAACAATAAAGCTTCTAGTTCCATTGTATTGACATTGGATAGGCCTTCTTATAAGCTTGTTTGCAAAACTCGAAAGACCAGTATAGTTCCTTTGTATTGACAAAGGATAGGCATCCATCTTAGTTTGGTTTTGTATTGACAAAACCTAGGAATACCCTTCTACAAAGTAAGACAAGTAAGTCTCTTACTTAGTCTTTGTAACGTGTAACGTTTTATCCCACTAAGGTATTTGGATATTCCCGGTGTAGGGAAGAATACACTTAGAAGGAAAATTCATTTATGAATGACTCATTACATTATCCAAGTCAATGGTTTTAACATATAACAACCGGTTTATAAGACGTGTAATTGAACTTAACTTCTATTAGAGTTTTGTCTACTCCTTTTTGGAGATTACAAACTCTTGCTTGAGTTTTGTCTACTCCTTTGGAGACTACAAACTCTTGATTGAGTTTTGTCTACTCCTTTTTGGAGATTACAAACTCTTGGTTGAGTTTTGTCTACTCCTTTGGAGACTACAAACTCTTGATTGGGTTTTGTCTACTCCTTTGCGGAGATTACAAACTCTTGGTTGGGTTTTGTCTACTCCTTCGTGGAGATTACAAACCCTTGGTTAATAACTAGTTTTTAGTTCAAGATAATTATATTAATTTGTTTGGCAATTGGGAGAACCGTCTACTCACATAAGTGAGACTACGGTCCTTTGGTCTAAAACCGGACACCGAAAATCCAACACCCCTACCTCGGATTTCACTCATCCATGAGATACGTAGGGCTAATGGATGTGGTTTCATGCTTTCATATGCTCCCACATATGATCCTTGGCAGTCCGCCACCTGGAGGAGACACGATTCTCATTGGCTAGTTGATAACAACGACAACTCCGTGGCTTGTCGAGGATGTATACATGCCCTGGTATACCTCTCATTGTCATCCCTACATCTTGCCGACGTACATGCCGGATCGCCTCCGCGCCAAGCCAAAAGCAGGCGGAGGCGCATTGCGCCTGCGCCGCCTTCTTGGCGCGGGGGCGGACTCCACATGTGTTAGCGGGATACCCGTCCCAATAGTAACCATGACCCTGTATAATAGCTAGATAAGGACTATTACAACAAGCAAGAAGAACCATAGTCTGAACGCACTTGATGATTATGTCCGATATATACAAAAAAAAATTCTTAAACAACTTCTTTTGAAAGAGGAGTTTTATCAAACACTTCGGAATGCAAGATCATCCAATATTTTTGACTCCGCGTAATTGTGGTGACCCTACCAAGAGAACATAAAAACTACTTTCTTCAAGGCTCAATACTGTGTTTGATCTTTTGATAAGAGATTTCAACTACCAAAATATAAAGTTCATTGAATGAATAATTGATTGAATAACCCTCAACATAAGACTTGAGATATCCTAATATAACCTTCTAGCTTAACTGCTCCTAGTAGGACTAGGCTATTAAAAGATAAGATAAACTATTATTAACCGTCTATAGTTCTATGCTAACTACTCCTATTAGAGACATACTATTAATATGATAAGATAAACTATTACCAATATTAAAATATCGTCAATTCTGCTTATTGAGCCTAAAGTATCTCAACAAGGACTTATCCACATTAGCTTAACATGTAGATAGGTAGCTTAACATGTAGATAGGGTTAGAATCCTATAAGAACACCTTGAAGAATAATGAGAAGAAAATGAACCAAATTGCTCACCACTTCTGTGAAAAGCAGTTAATTACAAGGAAGAATAGAGCATCCTTTGGATGCTCACTTTTTCATTGTTTATGTTATCCTTAACTACAGATAAGTCAAATATGTGATCTAATAAGCATTATACCCTTCAGAAAAACAACTTATCTAACCTATCTGCATTTGCTGAAAAAGACTGTAAGCCGGCAAGCTCTCGAGGAAAAGGGAAAGGAGTCTCCTTAATTAGCAGTAATCCCTCCCATCAGTGCACATTATCTCTCACTTAATTCTTTGATTTAAGATCTTAACCTCAAACAAAGTCTTCCCAAGTCGCTGGAAACATACGGGGAGTCTAAGGAATTAAACAATGACAGTAAAAACTGAGAAAAGAAAAGCATATATAAAAGGATCGATGTCAAAAAAACAACTCATGTGCAGGGTGATTCAAGGTGTGTTATTTCTTGGGTTTCTTAATTGAGAGAAATCAGGAAGCGAGTTCACCCAATCCTGCCAATTCTCATCCGAAGTCATATGTTCCAACAAATACACTGTGTGGATTGTTTGGGCGAGATCTTCAGGTCATACATTTTGTGGAGGAGCCCTTTAACCCTTCCACTATCCTTCTGTTGAGCAAACCCACGGATCAATGTATCAAAAGTAATGGCATCAGGGCAACAACCCTTGGCTTCCATTTCAACAAGTTGTGTGCCTCCTCTACCATCCCTGATTTGCAATAACCATTCATCAGCGTGTTATATGTTATCACATCACGCTTGCAGCCATGAGTTTCAATCAAAGACAACAAATCTCGTGTCTCCACTAGCATCCCTGCTTTGCAATAACCATTCATCACCGTGTTATATGTTATCACGTCACACTTGCAGCCATGAGTTTACAAACCTGCACAGCAGAAGGGATCAGAAAATATTACTCTACATTATAAATTAGGGTCATATATGCACCCCAAATATAAACCAAGTTGAAACACAAGGATATGAGTGACTCAAACCAAACAAGACAGAACCTACACATTTTGATCACTTCCTTTACAAATCTGGTGCAAATTGAAGTTAACCTAAACTCAAAGCACATTTTCTTAGCGCAGATCTAATCCTCTTCAGTTTCGGTAACCAAAGATATTTCAATTAGTTGTTCTGGAGTAAATCCCCTGTCACTATACAGAACTAACAGACAGTTTAAAAAACCTTAGCTTGCTTATCATAGATGGGTCGGTGAAATTATGAACTAACTATAAACTCAGAGGACCATATCAGACAATGAGATATGTAATCAAGGTCCTGATCACTTGCTAGGTACAACACACAGCAGCAACCCTTTGAAGGGACATATTCAATAGGATCAAAATCAACGTGTACATCCCCTTGTTTGAAAACCAGTTTGTTTAACTAAGAGATGGATACAACTTATACGGTATCAGTAACCATAATAATCTACATAACTCTCCATCCTCAAAGAGAAGATAAATACATTTTCTTTTATAAATCTGAATACAGATTAAAAATGAGAAAGAAAGGAAGTATGGTGCCCCATGGAGTAGAACACAGAAGTCAAAACAAAAGCAAATAAATGAACAAACAAACTTGCGTCACCTTGAGCAAGTAAATCACTCTGGACATCTCCATCATAGTTCTTGCAGGCCCAAACATATCCACCTTCACTTTTAAGAGCATAAGCAACCATGTCATCAATCAGTCGATGCTCATACCTGGATGTGAAAGGAAAATCAATACGAAATTCTAACGTGCAAATAAAATATGCACTGGAAAGTAAAAAGTGGTGACAGCATAAACCACTTGAAATACTACTAACCAGATAGAGTGTTCTTCAAACTTTAGTTTCCATTTTTCTTCATAAACCTCTTGAAATATATCCTTAAACCTGCACAGTCCAAGGGAATAAAAAATCTGTCTTCATTTCATATTGTCAAGCGGTACCTCTCTGATGCTCAATAATTTAGTATATGCAAAATAAATAAACAAATACATTAGCCGTTTAATTACCTGCCATCATACTTCTTAAGGATAGTATTTTTGGTAAGAAATTAGACAGCCACAGAGGACAAAAAGGTCTATATGCTTAACCCTCTCTAATCATACCTAATGAATTTTTATGGTGAAAATTACGCATACCTCGTCAACATTGTACATGGCCAAAGCAATACCAGGCCCCTTAAAATCATAAACATCAAGTTCCAGAGGACTACCCCCATTTTCGGGTACTACACATCAGAGAAAACCATGAAAGTTAACAAGATTCTATAATCTATATAACAAAAGTACAGATGATATTGTTGATGCTCTATTTAAGGAGCTTACCAAAAACCATTTTCAGCTTTCCAGGACCATCAATAAGTGCATCAGTGGAACGGTATTGATCACCAAATGCATGCCTACCAATCCATATAGGCTTCTTCCAACCTGTGCAATGAATCTATTTGTGTGATGGTCTGATCTGCATTTAACATGATACTTTTCCCCCTACCAAAATTAAGGGCTTGTACAGTAATTGCTAAAAAGCATTCATACCTGGAACAATCCTTGGAATGTTCTTACACAAAATAGGTTCCCGAAAAACAGTGCCTGCAGAAGAAAGAGATGTAGCAGTCAAGAAAAATATAAATTCAAAAGGTCTTTATCTGAAACAATCACAGGGGTACTTAGTAATATCATGCTCAGAATCTCAGACAGGATATAATTGTAAACAAGCTGATAACACAAGGATAAATGCTGAAGATGCAAAAGCTACAGCTTAATCACAATGTCCATCTAGCTTCTCGGGGTGGATTAATTATCAATTTGAGTTTCTATCCCTATTCCTTATCAACTGCTGAAGCTCTAGGTGAGAACATAGGTGAACTCCCCTGTTATTACCTCAGTCGTTGATAATTTCAATAAAATAAAACTTAATGCCTCCAACTCTAGGAAACATTTTAGGTCAATAAATATCCAGTATCATAATTAAAGACGGTGATGTAACTAGGAGAAAGTGCCTTTTGACTGTATATTGGTTGTTCAAGTTAAAATTAGACAGCCCTTCACAAAAAAATAGGAAGATAATTGCAGTGGCATGGTTCAATCACATGGATTAATGACTGAATTAACATCCATAGTCCCATACAAGAAAAGTTTACAAACCATTCAAGATGTTTCTAATTGTCCCATTGGGACTCCTCCACATGGACTTGAGCCCAAATTCCTTGAATCTGGTTTCATCTGCAAAACATGGAATATATTAAATGCCACAGCAAGACCATCAACTGCAGTTGCAACTAAAAGTTATACATCATAGGCTCATTTCATCAGGACTCCCTTACTATTCTCAGCTATAATAAGGTTCCATAGAGCATGATTATTGATCAACCAAACAAATCCGTATCCAATAAGGCATTAGCCCCTTTTGTATCATGTAGCAATGAACAAAGAAGTGTGATTCTACTATATGTCTGTCTGAGAAAACGGAAGCTCATTATGTTACAAAATACATCAGACTCATATCACTACTGAGATTTCAGCAAAGGTGGATTCAATTACATGTAACATTTCAAACCCAAAACAGCTACTGTAATGCAAATTGGTTACATCCAAAACAGTGTTATTGTTTATCCATTGCATCCTGGTGGTGGGGACAGCATAAAACTCTGACTATCCAAAACAGAATGAAGTACAAAAGCATGACAAATACCCACTGTTTACGAGCTGCAAAGGGAGGTGTTATCAGGAGAGGACAAAATAACATAAAAGACTAACCAGGAGTTATTGTAGCACATTTTACAGCAACATTGTACCTGCAACACAAGCAAAAATTAATAAAAATTAGTAACCACAAAAACTTAGGTATAAATAATGGCACACAAACTGTATTTACTTAACATACAAAGAAAACTATATCATTAATCTTATTCAGAAATTTCTTTCTTTTCTTATGATTAATTGACAGACAATACTAGAAGTCGTGCACTGGAATAAATTTTGGCAGTTGATCATCCAAATGACCACATAGTGATTGCTTTAAAGGTAAAGCTTTCCAAATGACCAGCCTTTAGTTTCAAAAAAGAAAATTAATAATATCTAAGACAAACATTTGATGGAAATCATGGAACTACAAAAACAGATATAAGATATTACCCACTGACATACAGTATCGGCAGATATGAGATCCTACCCATTAACATTCAGTATCAGATAAGTTTTTGTGAACTCAAGAATGCAAATTAGGTTTACAAGAAAAAATCCATTTTAATTGGAAAAGGAATAACAAAATCACAACTACAGGAATACAGATGTAGAAAAAGAACAATGATTGAAGAGGTGAGTGTTCACAGTTGGTAAGGAATAGTCCCTATAAATAAATTTTGATTACCTGATTACTCATTATATATATTAAGCTAGAAGCTATTACTCTTTTCTTTAAGAATTTCAGAAAGTGCTAATACAGCAGTCACAACTAGCTAAGGGAAACTAGTGGATTTAAGGTGGTTAGAGAGATATCTGGTATTAGATCCATAATGACATACTCTTCATATTAGTAACATAAGTTATGTTCTTGTTTGCTTCCGGGAAGAAAAGGCTAGTCTATAAAAGAAACGATTAGCAAATTTCAGCTCAATAAGCAACACCCATTTCAACAATCCATTTAATTATAAGCCACAAAACATCTTAAAATTGGCATAATAAAGGATGCTTCACACATGTGACCTCATCAAATAGTGTCAGATACATTATGTTTGAAGCAACAGAAGAACAGTTACTCACCAGATGAAGCATATTCTATACACAATCAACTAATTAAACAAATCATAAACAAACAAAACATCAAAGAATCCTAAACCCTAAAATTAAAAGTATCAAAGACTTACTTGAGTGTGGCTTCAGCGCTTTCTACAGTAACCTTGTCATCAGTTGCATCACGATTCAATATACCCAAATCATAGTACTTAATATCCAAATCCAAGTATGGAAAGACAAGCTGCCACAAAATAAATGCAGAAAAACAAATCCCGCAGGAAAGAGATAATTACAATCTTCATTTCAGCAAGAACAAATCTTTGAATTGTACAAGAACATCAAAATCTATACGACAATGGATTACTTTGTCTTTGATTGTTTTCCATATAATCCTCGTCATTTCATCACCTAAAATTTCCACAAACCCCACAACAATTCTCAGCATTACAGTACAAGAGAGAGATTGAAGACGAAACTAAAGCAGTTTTCAACAAATGGCGATCTAAAACACAAAAAGTGAGGTTACCGTCCATTTCAACAATAGGGTTTTCGACTTTGACACGATCGAAATTGAGGGATGAAGCGGCTGATGAAGAAGATACAAAGCAACGAAGAGAGGCATTTCTGAAGAATGCGGTACTACCAATTCTGATAGAGGAGGATCCTCTGCGAAGCGAAAACATGGGGTTGGAACAAGATGAAGGATAAGAAGATGTCGAGAAGGAAGACGAAACTGAGAGATTTGCAGTTGCAGACATGGCGCCTACTAGAATCCCTTGCACTACAACTTATTCCGCCGCTAAGCAGAGCTCAAATGGTAACATAATTTTGTTACTTTTACTATTTTTGCCAACATTTGAATTTCAATTATCAATCAATGTATAAAATAAGGGTAAAAAAATTGGGTCAATCAAACTGGTGATAACCAACATAATAATCAGCAAGTAGGACAGACGATGGATTTGTGTTAAAATACCAATACAGATGTCATCATGCCCAGAGATCCAAAACCTGCACAGCAGAAGGGAGCAGAAAATATTACTCTAGGCTATAAACTAGGGTCATATATACACCCCAAATATAAACCAAGTTGAAACACAAGGATATGAGTGACTCAAACCAAACAAAACGGAACCTACACAATCTGATCACTTGCTTTACAAATCTGGTGCAAATTAGAGTTAAACTAAACTCGAAGCACATTTTCTTGGCGCAGATCTAATCCTCTTCAGTTTCGGTAACCAAAGATATTTCAATTAGTTGTTCTGGAGTAAATCCCCTGTCACTATACAGAACTAACAGACAGTTTAAAAAACCTTAGCTTGCTTATCAT
Organism: Fagopyrum homotropicum; assembly: GCA_033239125.1. Lineage (NCBI taxonomy): Eukaryota > Viridiplantae > Streptophyta > Magnoliopsida > Caryophyllales > Polygonaceae > Fagopyrum > Fagopyrum homotropicum. The sequence goes on from BSWB01000004.1 coordinate 145,954,037, forward strand.
AGATGGGTCGGTGAAATTATGAACTAACTATAAACTCAGAGGACCATATCAGACAATGAGATATGTAATCAAGGTCCTGATCACTTGCTAGGTACAACACACAGCAGCAACCCTTTGAAGGGACATATTCAATAGGATCAAAATCAACGTGTACATCCCCTTGTTTGAAAACCAGTTTGTTTAACTAAGAGATGGATACAACTTATACGGTATCAGTAACCATAATAATCTACATAACTCTCCATCCTCAAAGAGAAGAAATACATTTTCTTTTATAAATCTGAATACAGATTAAAAATGAGAAAGAAAGGAAGTATGGTGCCCCATGGAGTAGAACACAGAAGTCAAAACAAAAGCAAATAAATGAACAAACAAACTTGCGTCACCTTGAGCAAGTAAATCACTCTGGACATCTCCATCATAGTTCTTGCAGGCCCAAACATATCCACCTTCACTTTTAAGAGCATAAGCAACCATGTCATCAATCAACCGATGCTCATACCTGGATGTGAAAGGAAAATCAATACAAAATTCTAACGTGCAAAAAAAATAGCACTGAAAAGTAAAAAGTGGTGACAGCATAAACCTCTTGAAATACTACTAACCAGATAGAGTGTTCGTCAAACTTTAGTTTCCATTTCTCTTCATAAACCTCTTGAAATATATCCTTAAACCTGCACAGTCCAAGGGAATATAAAATCTGTCTTCATTTCATATAGTCAAGCGGTACCTCTCTGATGCTCAATAATTTAGTATATGCAAAATAAATAAACAAATACATTAGCCGTTTAATTACCTGCCATCATACTTCTTAAGAATAGTATTTTTGGTACTCAGATAGAGAGGCCACTTCTTAGCAAATGCCAGGGACATTGATGATTCTGCAAAGGCCCTAATAGACTAACAAAATTACGAAAGAAATTAGACAGCCACAGAGGACACAAAGGTCTATATGCTTAACTCTCTCTAATCATACCTAATGAATTTTAATGGTGAAAATTACGCATACCTCGTCAACATTGTACATGGCCAAAGCAATACCAGGCCCCTTAAAATCATAAACATCAAGTTCCAGAGGACTACCCCCATTTTCGGGTACTACACATCAGAGAAAACCATGAAAGTTAACAAGATTCTATAATCTATATAACAAAAGTACAGATGATATTGTTGATGCTCTATTTAAGGATCTTACCAAAAACCATTTTCAGCTTTCCAGGACCATCAATAAGTGCATCAGTGGAACGGTATTGATCACCAAATGCATGCCTACCAATGCATATAGGCTTCTTCCAACCTGTGCAATGAATCTATTTGTGTGATGGTCTGATCTGCATTTAACATGATACTTTCCCCCCTACCAAAATTAAGGGCTTGTACAGTAATTGCTAAAAAGCATTCATACCTGGAACAATCCTTGGAATGTTCTTACACAAAATAGGCTCCCGAAAAACAGTGCCTGCAGAAGAAAGAGATGTAGCAGTCAAGAAAAATATAAATTCAAAAGGTCTTTATCTGAAACAATCACAGGGGTACTTAGTAATATCATACTCAGAATCTCAGACAGGATATTGTAAACAAGCTGATAACACAAGGAAAAATGCTGAAGATGCAAAAGCTACAGCTTAATCACAATGTCCATCTAGCTTCTCGGGGTGGATTAATTATCAATTTGAGTTTCTATCCCTATTCCTTATCATGCTCAGAATCTCAGACAGGATATTATAAATTCATGTTGTAATTTTAAGACCATAGATCAAAGCTGATCTGGCGTTCAACAAGAGTTATATTGGATTCCAAGAAAATTTGCATTCAAAAGACCAATGACATGCTTAGACTCCTTGAGATGGGTTTACCTTCACAGTAGGCTTTTGTTCCTCTAAAATCAAAGCATTTGCAGACAGATCTGGAGAAGCTTGGGATAGCAAATCCTTCAGTATCTGAAACATGAAGCATAAATTCATGATGCATCCATCTAAAAATTATGAGTTGCAAACACCTGACCACTTGAAATAAGTGCTTACTAGAATCTCCTATAATATGATAGTTGGGACTAAAAGGGAGGCCAATATGTTTCAGAATTGATGAAATATACAACTGATGAAAATTGTTGGGGAACCTCAACACTCAACAGCATACCGTAGAGGCAAAGGCATTAAATTGACAATCTGAATTAAGAGAATGTGCTTGCCCATAGCGTTAACCAGAAACTTCATATCTTGAAATTGAGACCGGGTTTGCATTTCGACAATAAAAATTGAACTGAAAATTTTCAAATAATATGAACTGTAAGACTTGTGAGATTTTTTAATATCATCTTGAATCAGGGACTTTTATAATTCGGAAAATAACGTAAAAAGAAAACAATAGAAAATTAATTAAATTGGAGAAAATATAGTATTATTTGTTTAAACTTACTTTTAACGGTTCTCAATAGGTTTTATCATTAGAAATCATATTGGCTATGTTATTACCTTAGAAGTTCCAAAATTGGCCAACAAATCTGTCATTGGTGCAATGGGACAATCATATATGCAAGTGCAGCTAGGTGGGATTAACTTTAGCTGCCTTAATTGCATGCCTAGTTCAATTTCTGTTGAAAGCTTGACTTGAAAATTTCGCAGTTACAATCCAACTTCCCAAGTTGATATGAAAATTAGAAGAGCTGATCATTTAATATGTAGAGAGCAGCAACCCAACTTTTTGTCCATATTCTTCAGTATCATCAAATCAACCATAAGAAGATAAAAAAAAAAAAAAAAACTAGAATACTCAGACAGTAACCAATGCCAGCTGAAGATGCATGATAAAGGGCAAAGTTAAAGGTTGAAACGAATGCCAACTGACCGACTAAAATATACGGGGTCTAATTTGAATACAAAGCCTCCCGATAGAACTTTAGGCCTTGGGTTTATTTATAACCATGATTAAAAAGCAATTTCTATGTTGATCATTAATCTAGAATTCATGAAATTTTGCCCCTCAACATGTATATCCACAGGCTTCAAGAATACATTGAAGAATAATGAGAAGAAAATGATAAGATAAACTATTACTAATAATAAAATATCATCAATTCTGCCTATTGAGCTTAACGTAAGTCATCAAAGGCTTAACCATATTAGCTGAACATGTAGATAGGGTTGGAATCCTGTCAAGAACACCTTGAAGAATAATGAGAAGATAATGAACCAAATTGCTCATCTCTTCGTAATCAAATTCCATCATTATCTCAAGAAAATAAAAATGCCTACAAAACAAAACCGTTACAATCAAACATAACTAAATTAGAAGACATGAAAAGAAAGAACATTCTTAGGATGCTCGCTTTTTCATGGGTATTATATAAAAGCCAATTCTGTAATTTAAAATTGCACAGCATGCCTTGTCATTGGTTATGTTATCTTTAACTTCAAATAAGCCAAATCTGTGATGAAATAAGCATTATACCCTTCAGAAAAGAACACATGTAACCTATCTGCATTTGCAGCAAAAGACTGTAAGCCGGCAAGCTCTCTGGGGAAAAGAGAAAGGAGTCTCCTTAATTAGCAGTAATCCCTCCCATCGGTGCACATTATGTTTCACTTATTCTTTGACTTAAGATCTTAACCTCAAACAAAGTCTTCCCAAGTCGCTGGAAACATACGGGGAGTCAAAAGAATTAAACAGTAAAAACTGAGAAAATAAAGACATATATAATCGGATTGAGATCAAAAAAACAACTCACGTGCAGGGTGATTCAAGGTGTGTTATCTCTTGGATTTCCTAATTGAGAGAAATCAGGAAGCGAATTCTCCCAATCCTGCCAATTCTCATCCGAAGTCATATGTTCCAACAAAATACACTGTGTGAACCCATCGGGGGAAATCTTCAGATCATACATTTTCTGGAGGAGCCCTTTAACTCTTGCACTATCCTTCTGTTGAGCAAATCCACGGATCAATATATCAAAGGTAATGGCATTAGGGCAACAACCCTTAGCTTCCATTTCCAAAAGCATAGTGTGTGCCTCCTCAAGCATCCCTGCTTTGCTATGCCCATCTATCAACGTGTTATATGTGATGAAATCCGGGAAACAACCCTTGGCTTCCATTTCAACAAGTAATTTGCATGCCTCCTCTAGCATCCCTGATTTGCAATAACCATTCATCAGTGTGTTATATGTTATCACATCACACTTGCAGCCATGAGTTTCAATCAAAGACAACAAATCCCGTGCCTCCACTAGCATCCCTGCTTTGCAATAACCATTCATCAGCGTGTTATATATTATCAAATTACACTTGCAGCCATGAGTTTCAATCAATGACAACAAATCCCGTGCATCGTCAATCCTACCTCCTGCACAAAGGCCTTCCACCAAACAGTTGTAAGTAACTATATTCGGAAATTCACCCCTTTGGTTCATCAGCTTTAACAACTTGATTGCATTTTCAATACTTCCTTTCTTGCAAAGATTATTGATTAGAACATTGAATGCCACCACATCGGGCCAAATGCCGGATCGAATCATATTCCCCAAGACTGTTTTAGCCTCATCGTCGTTTCCAAAACCATACAGCCCGTTAATAAGAGAACTATAGACAACGACATTTGGAGGAGTGGCACTACTTTGCATTTCCAAGAAGAGCTTTTTCGCCCCATCTATAAACCCTTTTTTACACAATCCGTCAATTAAAGAACTATAAGCAATGATATCTGGAGAGATGCCACTAGCCTGCATCTCTAAGAAAAGTTTTTCAGCCTTATCCACGTACCCTGCTTTACACATCCCGTCAATCATTATATGATAACTAACTTGATTTGGTCCACCGACATCAAGTAGGGCTTGCCTACCGTTCACATTTTTCATGTCACTAAATAGATTCATAGCATCTTCAACCTTCCCCGATTGAAAAAGACCTTTCAGCAAGGTACTTACGGTCACAATGTCAGCAGAGAATCCCCTCTGATTCATATCTTGATACAAGCTCATAGCTTCTTCCATCTTTCCAACACTACAGTAACCATTCAGTACGGAGTTGTATGTAATAATGTTAGGAAATTGCCCTTTGTCAGTCATCAATTCCAAAATCGCAGCAGTTTGCTCCACTTTGCCTTTCTTGCAAAGCAAATTTATTAGTATACTATAAGTTACAGCACAGGGCTTAACACCATGTTCTGTCATTTCATCAAAGAGAGACTTAGCATCTCCTTCCATCCCCGAACGACACAGCTCATTAATCAAACAATTATAAGAATACACATCAGGAGAGATTCTTGCATCCTTTATCGCAAAGAACAGTTCTTTAACATCAACTCTAGGCCCCTCCTTCGAGAAACCATGGCCTGAATTATAGTTTGATGACATGTGTGGCTTGTCACTTCCTCGAGCAAATCCAACCACCATGCGGTGCAACTGTAGGGCAGACGCAACATTCCCACTCTTACATAAACCATCAATCATAGTGTTGTAAGTAAAGAGATCGGGATTGCATCCCAACTTAATCATATTTGGTAACATACTAGCAGCTTCAACCACTTTCTTCTCCAAACATAATCCTTTGACCAAACAATTAAATGTAATCACATCAGGGCAACACCCATTCTTCAATATGAGGCCAAACACTGAGAACATAGCACCCCCTAATTTCATGCTACAATAGCAATTGAGCAGTATATTAAAGGTGACAATGCTAGATTGCAACGGAAGAACACCAGAGACAACTAAAGTCTTGTAGAATGAGATAGTGAGAGCGAAATGCTTACGTTTAACTAGGGCACTCAATAGTACATTGAAACATGAAATTGGGGCTGGAGGTCTCATCCCAAGCATGTAATTGAAGAAGTAATGGGCGTCTCTGAGGTCGAATTTGCTAGACGTCCAGTCAATTTTGAGGAATTTGTCGAGTGCGTTGCATCTCCTATCAAAAGAAAGCGACAACTTTTTCATGTTGTGTCTCCTGTTCCTTTCCGTCGGCGAAAGAGGGATGAAACCTGAGTAGATTACCAACAAAAGGGCCAAACTTCAGACCTGAAATGAACTGAAATTTGTTGGTAGAGAATAAGGAGGAAGTAGGAGAAAGAGGAAAGACTGGTTTTCGTTGCCAGTCCGCCCAGTCGAGTGAGAAAATGAAGCTATACCTCAACAGGTTATTAGCTCAGAAATTACAAAATTGACCATCAAATTTGTCCTCGGCGCGGAAGCGCTTTGAAGTCTGCTATGAAATTTAAGAAATTATTGAACTAAAAATTAAAAGCATCACTATTCAGGAGAAATGTTCAGGTACGGTTGCTTTATTGCGGTACGGTCGTACGGCCGTACGACAGGGCGACACGTGTCCCGAAAAAAAAAGAAAATTTTTTTTTTTTTTTTTCTCTTTTCTGAAACGATTTTTTTTTTTTTCCGGAAACTAATGAAAATTTATTTGAACTACCATGTTATAATTTATGCACTATTATCCTATAAACTTTGAATTATTCCCATATAATCCATGAACTATTACTTTTTAATATAATCCATGAACTATTCTATTATATTCATGAACTATCCCATAATAAGTTTTGAACTATTACTTTCACTCCTTTATAAATTTTTGCACTTTAAACTATTCTATTATAATTCATGAACTATTCTATTATAATTCATGAACTATTCTATTATAATTCATGAACTATCCCATAATAAGTTTTGAACTATTACTTTCACTCCTTTATAAATTTTGCACTATGAACTATTCTATTATAATTCATGAACTATCCTTTTAGAAGTTATGAACTATTACTTAATAAGTTTTGAACTATTACTTTCAATCCTTTATAAATTTTACACTATGAACTATTCTATTATAATTCATGAACTATCCTTTTATAAGTTATGAACTATTCCATAATAAGTTTTGAACTATTACTTTTACTCGTTTAAAAAAAAAAAAAAAAAAAAAAAAAAAAAATTCCGGGACACGTGTCGGCCGTACAGACGGCCGCACGGCCTTACCGGAATAATGGGCCTTACTTGAATAACACTCTGGTTAATAATTTAATAAATATCATCAAAGAACTCCCTTATAAAATTGACATATTTATCGTAAATATTTATCAGTTAATATATTCAATAAGCATGAACACACTGTTTCCTAAAAAGTTAATAGGATGTATTACTTCTTTGATAATCTTAATTCTTTTTTGTTAACACATCTTTGAATCAGGAACCTTTTGAATAAGCCTCTAATATACTTTTTTTAATATAATACATATACTTACTATCCTGATAAGGTTATCCGGAACTTTTTGTTCAAGCCTCTAATATTCTTAATGTTCAAGAAGACGCTAGACGGAGACGGAACGGAGCGGCACCGTCTAGACGACCAAGACGTTTTTGGCTTATTTTCATGTATTTTGCCCTAAAATACATGAAAATAAGCTACGTTATCAGAACTCACAAGAGTCGCAACACACGTGAACATTCAGAATTTCAGAAATGAAAACTAATTTGTTTAGGATTTGGTTTAAAAAATTAGAGTTTTGAACCGTTTAGACCGTATTGAAACCGTTTAGACCGTCTAAACCTGAATCTTTCCGTCTTAAACCGTCCAATGTCTGAACCCGTCCAGGAAGGGCCGTCTAGGGCAAGTCGGGACAGATGATGGCCGTCCACCATCTAGACGGCCGTCTTTTAGAACACTAAAAAAAATTTCTTCATATAATAGATATAGTTACTACCCTAACGAGGTAATCCGGATCATTCAAGGACCCGAAATTAAGTAGCGGTTGTGTTCCTATATGCAATACTCCCATCTTCTGATCCGTATCCTACCAATCCTACTTAATCCTCTTTTATCACTTCGCAGCCAAGTAAGGAGAGCCTTGGCATCTCAGTTTCAAATTGGCTTGAGATCTTTCCAAGTTAAAATTAAATGGAAACTGACATCTAAAGGTAGTAAGAACATCAACAGTAACACTTATTGATAGTGTACATTTGGGAGATACAATCAACTCTATGTAAACCAACCTGTTACACAAAGCAAGCAAATACACTAGATGATATATTAGTATTTTCCAACAACAAGCCTCTATGCTCTGCTACTCATTCACTGAGAGTGCGAGCGCTCAAACTCAGACCCGTTGCAATGTGGGTCCAGCCATTCCCTAGGACAACCTTTGGGTTCATTGACATGATACTTTCCACTGCTGCCTACTAGCTCTTTCAAGCTCTCTAGTTTGTTCTCTCTTCCAAGAGGCCCACCTATTTTCCTGTCGGCTTCCTTCAGTTTCTGCTTGAACCGCTGCTTACGGCTTGGAGGATTTAGTTCTTGGTGTTTTGATTGCGAAGGAGCTCCTTGTGGTCCCAGATATATCTCTTCTGCTTTATCCTGTGTATAATTTAGAGGATCACGAGTATTCATGTTGTAATTTTAAGACCAGAGATAAAAGCTAATCTGGCGTTCAACAAGAGTTATACTGGATTCCAAGAAAATTTGCAATCAAAAGACCAATGACATGCCTAGACTCCTTGAGATGGGCTTACCTTCACAGTAGGCTTTTGTTCCTCTAAAATCAAAGCTAATCTGGCGTTCAACAAGAGTTATATTGAATTTGCTGGCTTGGACGAATTTTTTCATGTACAAATGGCATTCTAATTCAGACGAACCAGTTCAAAATTGGTAATAGGGGCGCGAATTTGGTAGCCCTGCTTCACACAGCATATTTACAAGTTATTTGGACATGATACTATACATAGCATACAAACAAGCAACTTAAATCCTCTAACATTAAGTTCGGACTTGGGAGATGTAGTATTGTAGCATTTGAACAATATTCTGCTTGATGACACCTTTCTCAAAACTCCTACCTTACTTGATGTTTTTGTATTTGTTAGCAATTTCAAAGAAAACAACTTATAAAGCTGATTTCTAATCCAATCATAACTTTTATATACAACTCTTGAAATTTCTAAGACAAAAAACTGATGCAGACATTTAATTCGCTAGAGGTTGCAACCCCTAAACGCTTTAGACCTAAAATTGAAGTATGATATTGCTTATATTAGTTGCATCCAAGTAAAACAAACAACTTGATGACAAAATAGATATCATCAGGAACAATTTGGTAATAGTTCTAGTAGGATTTGCTCTAAAGTATAGCTATGTAGTTCTTCAAATGAAGTTGAAAGATACTATCTTCAAGCTTCAGTTACAGATCATCCAAATAGATTGCAGATAAAATCAAGGCGTAACTTTTGAAGCATACACGCCGACGCTTTGGATAATAGTCATGTACGTAGATTCTATTTAATGGAGCTATTTCCCCTTCACAATCAAATAAAATCAACACAATAATGAAATCGATATGCAAACACTCATTGAATCAACTTAATGAAGGAAATCAGAGGATAAAGGAACTCTGCTCAACGAACAAAAGAAGGAAACTTGGCGAAAATATAGCGACAGTATAATAAATTACCCCACTCATCATCTTCTTCGACAAGAGGAGTGGAGTGAACTGGAGATGAGTCCATGGAATAGTGGCCATCAATCTGCGCAACTTCAGGGCGATTAAGCCCGATCAATTGCACGAAAATTGAACAGAGATCAAATCGATATAAGAGAGAAAAGCAGTTCAGTGGTTAAGCACTTAAGCTTAAGAATATATGCAAACTTAAGGATTTTGGTTGAGTAACTAACATACCAAAATCTCGGTTACCAGATTATTAATCATATTATTATTATTGGTGGGCTTACATATTATAATAAGCAATTATATTATAGGACTAAATATACTAGTTGTCTAATAAAAGTGATTCAATTGAGTAAAGCACGTAGACTTTAATTAAGTGGTATGAGCTTAATGGGTGGATACTAGACTTTGGTCCAATAGACTTAATAAGCTTCTATTAGGTCATTATATAAACGTTATTAGGTTATGATTCCCAATACGTCAAATCAATCAGCAGTTTTCTATTCTCTTCCCATCAGAGAGAAAACCTAAGGAAACCCTAAGAGGTTTGACTGAGGAAGATTGTATACCTGCGGTGCTCATTCGGATTGTAGATTCCGCACTCATGTAAATTCTTGATTCCTAATAACTCTAGCATGAATTTGATCCTCAGTGTTTACGGTTTATGGTTCAGGGAATTAATTATTCCAACAAGTGGTATCAGAGCCTTAATCGTGTTAAATTATTAGGATCTCCTTATATTTGTTTTTTCAGTTTATACGAATATGGGTTGTTTGGTGATGTGCTTCACTGTATATATATTTAACCTTCCTTAATCATGTCGCATACCTTTTGTATTGCTTTTCAAACCTGCAGTTAAAAAAAAGTTACTGCTTTGGAAGAGTCAGATCGTGTTTTTATATACATATATTATACATTGTTAAATGTGTATTTGCAGTGGTCTCGATTCTCGTTTTCTTATAATATATATATATATATATATATATATATATATAAAATAAGAGGTTGTTTTGTGCTTGGGGTGCAGGAAGTGCTGCACTTTAGCTTCTAGTATATTTATGGCAGTACAAGGTTTCCATTCGTTTTGTATAATATATAATATATATATTTTAATATGTATAAAAACTGACGGTTGTACAAGTATAGTGCTTTCACAAGTTTTGTTTTTGTGCATATACGTGGTTGACGTGTATTTTCATGCGTATATTGGATTTATATATATATATATATATAGAGTATAGATCTTATGAGAACACTCCCTAACGTGAGAACATGAGAACAGATTCGTAATTATTATTAGTTTTGTTACGAATGTGCCATATCGTTTAATGTATTATTCGGAGTTATTGTTGGTTGAGTGGATTATTCGTAGTTATTGTTGGATTCCTAATTATTATTATTCGTAGTTATTATTATTTTTGATATCTACTCTAAATCTCAACCCTCAATACTCACATCCATCGGTGTACGATTGTTCTCATGTTCTCACGTTAGGGGCTGTTCTCATGGGAACCACACCCTATATATATATATATATATATATATATATATATATATATATATATATATATAGGGTCAGGATCCAGTAAGAACGTGTTTTGCCGTAAGAAATAAGAACAACTAATGACCGTTGGATTAATGCACGGATGGTTTAGATTGAAGGTCTAAATAAGGCATCGTATATTATGAGTTATTACATGATCGTGCATTTGGTAATAAAAATATACGGAATATATTTTTATGGAAATAAAATTGTATTGCTATAATTAATTGATGCACATATATTAAATTTATCATTCGGAGGTTAATTATTCACATTTGTTTATTGGATCAAGGGGTAAGCTTGCACGTTTAATTTGAAAGAATGCATCATACATTTTTCAATTTGCACGTTTAATGTGTATAAGTATAATATGAACTTGCACGTGTAGTCTATTTCTAATCTTGAACTTTTTGTTTTAACTAACTTCCCATTTTAATTTGCACTGTACGTTTATCGTGCATGCTTTTGAATAACTCGTGCATCATTTCGTATCGTTTTGTTCTAACTTGCACGTTTAAGTTCATCTAAAATACAATTAAGATCATGCACACTTATATTGAACATATTGCACGTTTAAGTTCATATAAAATACACTTAAGATCATGCACGCTTATTGAACATATTGCACGCTTAAGTTATGCACGTTTAAGAAATGAGAACGTATATGGACCGTCAGATTAAACAACGAATGTCTTGGATTTGTCAATTATAAAAGGTAATTGTTCATTAACATTTATTGTAACTTTTATGTTAATGGTAAGTACTAGATAAATAATTTACATTATCTTACTCAAATGGAAAGAAATATTACAAGTTGCAAACTAATTGTGCATGTTAACGTAATTCGTTACAATTAGAGAAAGACCACCAAAATAACCTTATTATCATCAACGAACTCAGTCGTGCATCCAACGTGAAATTGAATTATGCATTGATATTTATTCATGCACTTATATCCTTGTTTATTTGATACTAACAAATCAAATATAAACATATACAAGAATGCACGACCATAAGCATATATTCGTGTGAGAACATTGTACTACTAAACTTAAGAAAATCTTTGTTGGGCACATGATTGCACAAGTGCACACATAATATGCAGTTTAAAAGTATAAAATAATAAATAATTCATTGGCATAAATTATGAAGAATGGACGTGAACTTAGTTGTGCACGTTTAAATTTTTTTTTCGTTTTATGTGCACGAGTGTGAAGCACGTTGAAATATACTAGTGTGACGAGTGTGAAGTCGTGTTTGATCTTGTTAATTATGTAATAATGATATATCACTAATTAAGGAAATTAAAATCATTATTATCATATTAGGCAACCGACAAATATTACGTTTTTAATATCTTATATTATTAACTAATCACGGCCGTTGAATATTATTAATCGTACGAATGAGATTTGTTCTCATTTCTTACCGTAAAACATGTTTTTACTTGATCTTATCCCTATATATATATATATATATATATATATATATATATATATATATATATATATATATATATGTATATATATGGATATGGTCATGACTGCATGCAATCCTACATATTCTACTTCAGTTGAAAAGCCTATGTTTTTCTTATCCTACAGATCCTACTTCAAATGAAAAGCATATGCTTTTCTTTCTGTTGAGATATTATTTTGAAAAGCTTATTGCTTTACAAAATAATATCATGTTTTATATATAGTTGGTACGTAGTGTGGTTGTTCTTATGAGCATAAAATTTTGGTCTTTTCCACTATATTTTGTATCGATTAAAGGTTATCGAGTATAATATTCGGTTTTTATTTACACGAGATATATTTAAGTATCCATATATTTAAAGTTTATTTTAAATTAAATTAATTGAAACAATATGCTACCAAAGTAGTCTATGTTGTGTAAAAATTTTTAATTTAAAATTATAAGGGTTAGTGTATTGTTTGTTTATGCGGATATCAATCGGCCCAAAGGAAGTTTGATATTTGGCCAAACATTAAATACACTAGTGATTATACTTGTTTATGCGAATATTGATCGGCCCAAAGGAAGGTTAATATTTGGCCAAACAAAATCACACTAAGGATAATATATTGATTAATCAATTGTGCTTTCATTAATTATGCGGATATTGATCGGCCCAAAGGAAGGTCAATGTTTGGCCAAATAGTGAAAGCGCATGTGACAAAAAAATAGCGATAATGTAAAGGTTATCCATGTGATAATAGTTGGTCCAAAGAAAGGCTATTATTTGACCGGATTTATTATCAATGTTTGATTGTTGCATTGAGAGTACTGTTTACAATTGATGGTTTATGCAAACATTGAATGTCAAGTTGTGTTGGGTATCTTGTTTAAAAATTAATTGATTAATTGTGTTATTTCTTTGCTTTTATGTTTAGTTTCAGCAACTACTACTGATGTTTCCGCTCAAGTCAGTTCCATTCCAATGCTCAATGGGACAAATTTTAAGGTTTGGAAGGAGAATGTGGAAATCATTCTAGGATGTATGGATCTAGACCTTGTGCTAAGGACTGAACGACCCACTTTGGCTGAGGATAACTCTCATGAAGCAAAAGTAGAGAAGTGGGATCGCTCTAACCGCATGTGCCTTATGATCATGAAACGTTCCATTTCGGAAGCGTTTCGGGGCTCTATTTCTGAGAGCAAAGATGCTAAGGAATCCTTTGAGGCAATTCAGAAATATTTTGCCAAGAATGAGAAATCAAAAATAAGCAACCATTTGGCTGCTCTGATTTCTGTGAGGTACAAAGGAAAAGGAAATATAAGGGAGTACATTATGGAAATGTCAAATCTTACGGGAAAACTAAAGGCACTAAAGTTAGAGATAAATGATGATTTACTCGTGCATTTAGTTCTCCTGTCTCTTCTCACACAATTCAGTCATTTTAAGGTGAGTTATAATACTCATAAGGAGAAATGACCTCTTAATGAGCTCATTTCGCAATGTGTGCAAGAAGATGACAAAATAAAAAGAGATAAGACAGAAAGTGCTCCCTTTGCATCAAGCTCTCAAAACAAATCAAAGAAGAGGGCTAAGGATACTGCAGCTGGTACACATGTGCAGAAAAAGGCGAAGAAGCAAAGTGATGAACTCACTTGTTTTTTCTGCAAAAGGGAAGGACATATGAAGAAAGCATGTCCTAAGTACATTGCTTGGCGTGAAAAGAAGGGTAAAGTTCTCACTCTAGTTTGTTCTGAGGCTAATTTAGCTTCTGTACCTATTGACACGTGGTGGGTAGATTCTAGTGCTACTACTCACATTTGTGTGTCAATGCTGGGTTGCCTTTGGAGTCGACCACCAAGTAATGCTGAAAGATTCATCTATGTTGGCGATGGCAATAAAGTTCATGTGGAAGCAATAGGGCATTTTAGATTACATTTAAGTACTGGATGTTATTTGGATTTAAAGGATACTTTTGTTTCTCCGTTGTTTAAACGGAATTTAATTTCTACTTCCTGTTTGGACAAAGGTGGATACCTTTGTAGTTTTGAAAATGAAAAATTCAGTATTTCCTCAAATTCAAATCTTGTTGGTACCGGTATCTTAATTGATCGTCTTTATATGCTAGAAACGGTTGCTGCCCATAATGAAATCCTGCACACAGGTTCTAGAGGTACAAAGCGAAAATTGGATGAAGATTCTAGATTCTTATGGCATAAGCGCTTAGGCCACATCTCTAAACAGAGAATTCAAAGGCTTGTGTCAGAAGGAATTCTTGATTTTCTTGATTTAACAAACATTTAAGTTTGTGTTGAGTGCGTCAAGGGAAAGTTAACAAATATAAGAAAGTTAGGTGCCAACAGAAGTACATAAGTCTTAGAACTAATACATACGGATATTTGTGGTCCATTCCCTACAGCTGCGTGGAATGGTCAACAATACTTTATTACGTTCATAGATGACTACTCCAGATATGGGTACCTTTACTTGATACGTGAGAAGTCACAATCTCTGGATGTTTTCACGGCTTACAAAGCTGAAGTTGAACTTCAACTTGGTAAGAAGATTAAAGCCGTTAAATCTGACCTTGGTGGAGAACACTATGGCAGATATGATGGATCAGGAGAACAACATCCAGGACCCTTAACTTCCTAAAGGAGTGTGGAATTATCCCTCAATACACTATGTCGGGCAAACCCAGTATGAATGGTGTTGTTGAGAGGCGGAATAGAACACTATTGGATATGGTGAGAAGTATGATTAATCATTCTTCTTTACCTGAATCACTTTGAGGAGAAGCGCAAAAAACTATAGTATATATCCTTAATAGAGTACCTAGCAAATCGTTAGCTAAAACGCCATATGAAATGTGGACTGGGAAAAAGCCCAGCATAAAGCACTTACACCTTTGGGGATGTACAACTGAAGAAAGGCCTTACAAGCCTAACGAAAGAAAGTTGGACTCTAAGACAATTAGTTGCTACTTTGTTGGATATGTTGAACGCTCTCGTGGGTTTAAATTTTATGATCCCGCTACCCGATCATTTTTTGAGTCGGGAAATGCCAGATTTCTTGAGGATGTATAATTTGGAGGGGAAGGATTAAGGAACGTCACTCTTGACGAAGTTGTCCCTGAGGAAGAGGAATTTATCTCTCTTCCCAATATTGTTATTGAAAGTGATCAGGATACAACTCTTGACACTCTTCAAGAAACAACTCCAGTTTTAGACATCAATGAAGTTCCTTCTATAGAGCAAATTCAACCACCTCAAGAAGCGCCTTTAAGGAGATCCTTTAGAGAAAGAAGATATGCAATTCCGGATGACTACATTGTATATCTAGTAGAACAAGAAGATCTTGTGGGAGAGATACGAGATGATTACATCGCGTATCTTATGGAACAAGAAGATTCTGCAGGCATTGCGGAGGATGATCCAATCAATCTTCTTGAGGCCCTTCAAAGTTCTAGCTCTCAATACTGGATTAAAGTCATGCAAGAGGAGATGAAATCCATGAAGGACAATGACGTATGGGATCTTATCGAGTTGCCAAAAGGTGCAAAACCCATTGGTTGTAAATGGATATTTAAAACCAAAAGGGATGTAAAAGACAATATCGAAAGATATAAGGTTCGTCTAGTTGCAAAGGGATTCACTCAAAAGGAAGGTATTGACTTTAAAGAGACCTTTTCTCCGGTTTCATCTAAGGACTCTTTTAGGACAATAATGACACTAGTAGCTCATTTTGATTTAGAGTTACATCAGATGGATGTGAAAACTGCGTTTCTCAATGGAAACATTGATGAAACCATTTATATGGTTCAACTAGAACATTTTGAATCCAAAGATTCAAAATCTATGGTTTGTAAATTAAAGAAATCCATCTATGGACTTAAATAGGCATCAAGGCAATGGAATCATAAATTTCATCAAGTGATCACCTCCTTTGGATTTGAGGTGAATAAGGTTGAAAATTGTGTGTATCACAAATTCAGTGGGAGTAAATCTATCTTTCTGGTATTGTATGCTGATGACATATTATTGGCTTGTAATGATATAGGCTTATTGCATGAAACCAAGAAATTTCCCATTAGAAATTTTGAGATGAAAGATCTTGGGGACGCTTCTTTTGTCTTAAGAATTCAGATACTAAGAGATTGATCTCAAGGTATCCTCAGTTTATCACAAAAAGGCTATATCGAAAAGGTACTAAGCAGGTTTAGCATGAAAGATTGCTCAGCTGGAGATACACCAATCGCTAAAGGAGACAAGTTTAGTCTCAAACAGTGCCCCAAAACAGATCTTGAAATAAAGGAGATGCAAAAGGTTCCCTATTCCTCAGTGGTAGGGAGTCTAATGTATGCTCAAGTTTGTACCCGTCCCGACATAGCATTTATTGTGGGACTTTTGGGCAGATACTTAAGTAATCCTGGATCGGATCATTGGAAAGCAGCAAAAAGGGTTCTCCGGTATATGCAAAGAACGAAGAACTACATGCTGACTTACAAGAAATCAGACAGATTGGAGATCGTTGGATATTCTGATTCTGATTTTGACGGTTGTATTGATAGTAGACGATCCACCTCAGACTATGTCTTCATGTTGGCTGAAGGAGCTATATCTTGGAAAAGTGTCAAACAAACACTTGTAGCTACCTCCACTACGGCTGCAGAGTTCATGGCTTGCTTTGGAGCATCCATTCATGGGATATGGTTGCGTAACTTTGTCACAAACCTACGTATGGTTACTGGAATTGAAAGGCCATTGAAGTTATTTTGTAACAATAAGGCTGCAGTTTTGTTCTCCAATAACAACAGAAGCTCTGTAAAGGAGAAGCACATTGACATCAAGTTCTTGTCATTGAAGGAAAAAGTTCAAAGTGGGCAGATTTGTATAGAACACATAAGTACAAACTCCATGATTGCGGATCCGTTAACTAAAGGGTTACCTCCTAAGGTTTTTCATGAGCACACTGCTCGTATGGGGCTTGATAGTTTTGTAATCCCTTGACTTAGTGGGAGTTTGATTAGATGTTCTATGTTTATAATTTATTCATAATAAAGTTGCCGTCATTTACATCTTGAACTAAAGGTTGTTTTGGATTGATCTTCGAATAAAGAAGAACCATTTGAAAATAGACATGTTTATGAGATCACATTTCATGTAATTTTCATGTCACTCATCCATACTTGATCTATGTCATCGAATATACTAATGTGGTGAACACGGAAGATTTAGTCACGATGATGTGGCAAAAGCCGCCGTGATCTCATATTGATATATGAGGTGGACCAGATTGATTAAAGAATAAGTCTACATAAAATTAGTCATTACATGTACACATAAAGAATTTTGGATGATATAGTTGTTTATTTAATATGTAGCCCAAGTGGGAGATTGTAAGATTTTATTAATCTTATTATTATCAGCGGGCTTACATATTATAATAAGCAATTATGTTATATGACTAAATATACTAGGGGCTAATAAAAGTGATTCAATCTAGTAAAGCCCGTAGACTTTAATTAAGTGGTATGAGCTTAATGGGTGGATACCAGACTTTGGCCCAATAGGCTTAATGGGATTCTATTAGGTCATTATATAAACGTTATTAGGTTATGGTTCCCAACACGTCAATGTAACACCCCAAATCCGCGGGACTCGGGATGCTACGGGTTGGGGCCTCACAATGGGTCCCGACCCTTAGCCTGACAACAATTTCACCGGATCTTGCAACAAGGCACAAATAAAGGCCAAAACCGAAATACATTTTTATGCAATGTTATGAAACCCGAAAATAAAAGAAATGAAAGACTTCAGCCGTCCTTACAACAACATCAACATAATATACAATAACAACAACACAAGGACTCCAAAACCCAAAACAACCTAAGATGTACGAAACCCCGGCTGCCCACTCCTCCGGATCACTCGGCCACATCCTATCCTGCACATCAACTACAACAATCGGTATAAAACCGTTAGCTCACATTCTAGGCATTATAAGAATAATATGGCACAAACACACATAGGAACACAAACACACAACCTGATTATAAACATACACATCCGTTACTTATTATCTTTTTAGGTTATTCCATATCTAATTCATTCGTTCAAGTGTGACACGAGAGTCTTATAACTCTCGCCTCTGTCCCCGTGTAACCAACAGGACTGTGGCGGCGCCCAACCCGTATACCCTGAGGGAGTGATGAAGAAGCCCGCCCGTATACCGTGTATGGCCTGGTCGCAGAGATCCCCCCAGTCTCCCTCGGGAAACTGAGCAGTGATGTCACCGCCCGATAATAATAATAGTAGTAACGATGGGCCAATAAATAAGGTCAAGTAAATCCTAATCCATTTTCATGCTTAAAAGCGGTAAACATCCACCACCATATATATCCAAATAAGGCATAAAAGCGGCTAAGTAAGTCCGAGGACTTACCTCGTTTCAAAGCTAGCTAAAAATCGATCTCACTTCCCGTAGGAAAATAACCAAAGCCTGTTCATGACAAGGCACGATAATCAATAACTAACCGATAAGCGAGAAACATCGGGCTTATAGTCTCCCAAAACCTATATGAGGTCACACCCTAGCATGCTAGGTCCAACTCCTAATCTCAAAGATCGTCCTAAGATCGTACCAAACATAACTCGACAAAAACTCATAAACTATCCAACAACCATACACGGTTCAAGGCCACTACTTGGCATTTGCCCTAAGTTATGCTAGATCCAACCTAGCATGATTCTATCACTAAACATAACTAGATCAAGGAGGAAGGTACTCACACACGATCCAAGGTTGAAGGTGATCTACGGACGTCGAGATTGGATTCGTTGGTCTATAACGGCCGCTTCCGGACCTAAACCAAAGTTAAGGAAATTTAGCTTGTATGCTAAATTTGATCGGAATATAACGTATAATATTCTAAGGAAAATCCGCTTTGAAAACAAGGTTAAAAACCCGCAAAACATTTTTCCGGGGTGATTTATACCATTTAATAAACATGGATCAAAATCCGAAATCAACTTTTCCGAGCAACTATGAAACTCACCAAACTCGGGCCATATTTCCGAAGAAAAGCTTTGGGTCAAAACTATGGTTTATTCACAAGGGCAAAAACTGCATATCTCAAGAATAATGGGTCAAGACCGTGATTGTACAAATCAGCAGGGGCATAAGTTGCAAATTCCAAAAGAGTAGGTTCACAACTGCAATATTTATAAAGATGTGTGTACAGTTTGCAATTATACAGAAATTCGGGGCCAAAATTATAATTAAGCAGAAAGGCTTCATCACCCCTGTTGAACACGCAACAGGTCTTTGCACTTCGCAGAGGAGGGAAAGAAGGAATCCGGCGGCGCAGGAAGGGAGGGAGTCCTGGCGGCTCAGCAGGCGGAGGAAGAGCGTCGGCGTCGGCGGTGCAGCGTCCCTCCGGTGGAATTCGTCACTGCGACGCCTATAGGGGATCTCCAGATCCAGGGATCCCGATTCGGCCGTCGAGAAGAAAGGGGGAAAGGAGGAGGCGGCGCTGGAAGGGAGCAGGCCGAAGGCCGGGGTCGGTGGGGCGGCGGCTCCAAGCGTCTTCGGCAGCAAAGCGGGGAGGAGGTGGCTCCAAATTCCGGCGGTTGCTGCACAAAATTAGGGAAGACAGGGTATTACGCAGAGGAGAGAAGGAAGAAAAAAAAAAAAAGGAAGGGAAGATGGCGGCGACTCACTACGCCGGCAACACAGGTGACTTAGGGCGGAGGCGAGGCGGCTACTGCTCGCCCGGCGGACCTCCTGGTGGCGTTGCACTGCCAATTGCTGCCCAGAAGGATAAGAGAGGGAGAAGGGTGAATCAAGAGATTTTGGTACGAGATGGTGACAGGAGTGGGAGAGATCGAGATGGGCAGTGAGGCTGCTTTGGGGGGGTAGTCATCACCGATTAACAGGAGGGAAGGCGAAGGGACGCCTGGCCGGTCGCAGGCCGTTGCAGACGGGTGAACGAGGGGTCGGGTCTGCTGTGCCCTAGCCCAGGCGGAAAGCTGCAGCGGCTCTTCACCAACCGAAAGAGACACGGCAGAAGAAGACAAGAAGAAAAGAAGAAAAAGGAAAAAGAAGGAGAAAAGAAAAAGAATAAGGATAGAGAAAAAGGGAATAGGGCAAAACTCGATTAAATGATCGGAACGGAATTTCCAAATCGGGAAGATTTTCCGAATCTTTCCGAAAGTTAACCTAAAATATGAATATACTCGGAAAGCTATTTTTAAGTCGTAAAAATACTTTAAATAAAATATTTAATCTAATAAAATACCGATAGAAGTTGGAAAATAAAAATCGAAAACGCGCCAAAATTTGGGGCGTTACATTAGATCCCCCTAAAAAGAAGTTTCGTCCCGAAACTTGATATACGTCGAACTTCTTGGTCGAGGTATAAACTCATAACAAGGAAAGCTTAGACCTTCTAATCTATATACACTAAAACTGTTCCAACCACCATCGCAATATAACTATAACCGGTCATAAAACCCGTTCTCGCACGGCGCAAACAACATATAACATCGCACATATACACATTAAGGGAAGGACTAGGTATAACCCGTCGATTCTATCAAGCTACTAATTTGGCGTAAAACTAAACCAAAGATACTATACTCCGTCTACGGCTAAATCACCATAACTGACAATCTTTCTCGAGTCATGTATGTACTCCCTCGACTGATACACAGGAACGCCGGGTGAACACTCTCTACTCTTGGCGGTCACTCCAACTAGTAAAATCACTTTCCCAACTTGCGCTAAGATTTCAAAAAGGTCCGATATATCGGAATCTCAACTCCCCTCTCGGGTCCTTTCAATACAGCATTTCCATTATGCTTGCCTCTAACAAAGAAGATCGAACTTCCAGTTCACAACGTTGGCTTTGGTTCTTGTCAAACCAAACTTTGATGTTACGTTTCCAAAATTCTTGTTACAAATTCCAAGTAGCGAAGGAAGCACTTTACTCCATACTACTTCTACTAACAAGACACTTATGCTATTACTTTTACACCGCTCCTCAATACTCGATCAAGACCTAGTCTTGAAGAATCACTTGTACATTTCAGACCCATAATACCTCAAGGTAAATCAAAACAGTTGCACCAATGAATCCTCTCTTAACTCTCAACAACTCTGTTGTCTATTCTTCGTCCCATTCAATACTTAATCGTCATCCGTAGTAGGTTACCATAATTGGTGTTATACAACTTCTCTCTTCAGAGATTTGATAAAGCTCAACACACCTAAGAAAACTTGTAACTTCTTTCACATCTTTAGGGGTTTGCCATCCCATGACAACTTGTCCAACATCTTCTCTCCCTTTTTTTTTTTTTTTTTTTTTTTTTTTTTTTAAGAGTAGACCCAAAATATCTCCTCCGGGTATCAATAAGCCCATATGGAGTAACTACAACTCGTAGTGACCCTAGTTAATCCGGAATGTCGTAATTGCAATATCCGAGTCTTGAATTCTCAAACGGGGACAATCAAACCTTAGTTAATCTTAGAAGAAACTACTGACCCTTGCAACTAATCAAGTAGGTCCCCCATTCATTGTAAGGGATACTTTTCCTTCATTGTCATCTTGCTCAACTTATAGAAATCAATGTACAAACGGAGATAGTTGTCTCTCTCTTCGCATATTGGTGTCCTCTATAATAGCTTCAAATCAAGAATTCAAGATACACCTCCAACATGAACCTCAAATCAAGAGTTCAAGATACACTTCCAACGTGAACTTCAAATCTTCTTAATGGTAAATCCACCTTCCGATGCATTGAAATCCGTTCTATCTCGGGTTCCAGCTTTTCTTCTCCCATCACATATCGTGAGATATCGACACAATCTTGTCTTAACATTGCTCAAGTGGTCCACCCCGATCTGTTGAGGTGACGTCCATAGAACATGCGGTTTAATACTTCTTTAGCTACAATGTTCACCGTCCTCTTTCAAAGATCCTTCATCTCCAGAACTTGGGAGACTTGCTCTAATAATCTTTTTAAGGTTTCACACTTATGTGAAGTCATGAAGTTCCTAACTGCAGGACTTAATCACGCCTTATAATATTTTAGTGTTACCTTCTTCGTATTCTACCAAAGCTTGCATCATTCCTTCGAGTAGGTGTAGAACTTACTCCCTTTTCTTATGTAACGTTCAATCGACCATAGAGGTTCTAAACTCAATCTTTCATGTACTTCTTGTACATCTCACATCAACTTTAACTACAAAACTTCAGTCTTCCCTTACTATTGTATTTATCGGTATTTTATGTACAACTACAATGGAAACCTCATCTTAAGGTTGATCCACTAGCTCCCTTTTAGCATGATCAAACCTTAAAAGTTATAACCCGTACCGTTCCTCCATATGTCAATCCCAAGACTTAAGAAGATCGCCTAAGAACGTTACAATCTCCTCCTCGGAGTCTTATTATAACTAATTGCTTGAACCCGTTCAACATAATTTGGTTTCAGAAAAATGTGCGTCCATTGATGTACCTCCTTACGATTGACATTGATCCACCGCAAATACTTCAAGCTCTTGGTCCCGATCCTTTATGTTTCCATAGTCTTGTTTACTCTTCCCATCTACACACATCAATAGACAACCCGCACTTGTGCGTTCTCAGTTTTCACCGATTAACTTATATCTAACCTTCACCGAAGTTAACGACTTACCCTCCAACCATGCGCCTGAAAGGATACCCACTCGGGGTACTTGTCTTAACTAGCTCATTTTCCTCTACTTCAACTCCGTTAGCTCTTTATACGCTCCTTTCTTCCTTCCGATTCCGTAAGATAACCATACCTACCCAACTCTCTCGTGTCATATGTCCCACCTTTATATGCTTAACCGCTTCTTCATAATGTTTTGCAAAAGCACTCCTCACATATTCTGACATTAATTAGCCTGCACTCGCATCCTTCTTGGTTGATAACTTAAGTTCTTTGATCCAGCTCCTTGTTTCCTCTTTCATTTTCTGAAGATCATCCTCCTCACACACTTCCTCCTTCTTAGCGTTGGTTAGTCTCATCACAATGGCGGAAATCGATTGACTCCACAAGGTAATTCTACTATGTGGACTTTCACCATGTGATCCTCCTTGTAAATCTCATATGTCTAAATACGTTGCCCGCTTAGGATCTCGCAAAGATCGTCATTTCACCCTTTGGCACCTCCGTATGCTTAACTTACGGTTCTCATAAATCTTTCCCAAGGTCTTTTCATCTTGACTCTCATGCTTAGGAGAGCCTACTGAAAACTCGTCTTACTTAGAACGCCACTTTTATCCTTGAGAGAGAATATAGTCCTCTCTACTTGATTCGCACCTTCAGTTCATCGGCGTCATACTCGGAAAAACTTTAAGTTCGTTGTCTCTAGTTGCTTCATTGATGCTCCATCACGGCTTCTTCATAAGTTCATATCACTCCATACCTTCATGTTGCTTTTATATTGGTATAGTCTTCATCTTGGCTTCGCTTAAGTCGACACAAGGTTCTCTTTTTATTTGTTTGTCCTTTGGTTACGTCTTCTCTAGTCTTCTTCTTCGACATCCTCTTAAAGGAGTCCGGGAAATCACCGGGGTGCTTGTGAAAACTTTATGCTCAACTTGATAACTTGAGGATATTCATCTTCATATGTATATTATCCTAAGCCAAAAGGCGTTGTCCAAGGGGCGATGATAGCTTTCTATCATCTTAGCTATAAGGTCCACTATCACTAATATGATATTAACATACCATATGTTTATATATATAATGATATAAATATCATGCTACTACTATAAACATAACCAGTCCATAAACAATTAACAATTCAACATACAAGTATAATCCAAAACATCCTAAGTCCACATATACATATCTACATATCTACATATATATACATAATATAATAATCAATAACTACGTCGCCGAGATCCGCGGAGAAAGTGGTGGTCCCGTACATTCTACCCCAACTGACTCATGCACATGATTTGAAAACGAAATTCATTTCTTTAAAACTCAGAACCCTTGAGGGTTCCGTTTATTTTTATTCGGCCTTTAGAAGATTGCGAGTGCCATTGTTGTCAACCTAGGGCTCTGATACCACTTTTGTAACACCCCAAATCCGCGGGACTCGGGATGCTACGGGTTGGGGCCTCACAATGGGTCCCGACCCTTAGCCTGACAACAATTTCACCGGATCTTGCAACAAGGCACAAATAAAGGCCAAAACCGAAATACATTTTTATGCAATGTTATGAAACCCGAAAATAAAAGAAATGAAAGACTTCAGCCGTCCTTACAACAACATCAACATAATATACAATAACAACAACACAAGGACTCCAAAACCCAAAACAACCTAAGATGTACGAAACCCCGGCTGCCCACTCCTCCGGATCACTCGGCCACATCCTATCCTGCACATCAACTACAACAATCGGTATAAAACCGTTAGCTCACATTCTAGGCATTATAAGAATAATATGGCACAAACACACATAGGAACACAAACACACAACCTGATTATAAACATACACATCCGTTACTTATTATCTTTTTAGGTTATTCCATATCTAATTCATTCGTTCAAGTGTGACACGAGAGTCTTATAACTCTCGCCTCTGTCCCCGTGTAACCAACAGGACTGTGGCGGCGCCCAACCCGTATACCCTGAGGGAGTGATGAAGAAGCCCGCCCGTATACCGTGTATGGCCTGGTCGCAGAGATCCCCCCAGTCTCCCTCGGGAAACTGAGCAGTGATGTCACCGCCCGATAATAATAATAGTAGTAACGATGGGCCAATAAATAAGGTCAAGTAAATCCTAATCCATTTTCATGCTTAAAAGCGGTAAACATCCACCACCATATATATCCAAATAAGGCATAAAAGCGGCTAAGTAAGTCCGAGGACTTACCTCGTTTCAAAGCTAGCTAAAAATCGATCTCACTTCCCGTAGGAAAATAACCAAAGCCTGTTCATGACAAGGCACGATAATCAATAACTAACCGATAAGCGAGAAACATCGGGCTTATAGTCTCCCAAAACCTATATGAGGTCACACCCTAGCATGCTAGGTCCAACTCCTAATCTCAAAGATCGTCCTAAGATCGTACCAAACATAACTCGACAAAAACTCATAAACTATCCAACAACCATACACGGTTCAAGACCACTACTTGGCATTTGCCCTAAGTTATGCTAGATCCAACCTAGCATGATTCTATCACTAAACATAACTAGATCAAGGAGGAAGGTACTCACACACGATCCAAGGTTGAAGGTGATCTACGGACGTCGAGATTGGATTCGTTGGTCTATAACGGCCGCTTCCGGACCTAAACCAAAGTTAAGGAAATTTAGCTTGTATGCTAAATTTGATCGGAATATAACGTATAATATTCTAAGGAAAATCCGCTTTGAAAACAAGGTTAAAAACCCGCAAAACATTTTTCCGGGGTGATTTATACCATTTAATAAACATGGATCAAAATCCGAAATCAACTTTTCCGAGCAACTATGAAACTCACCAAACTCGGGCCATATTTCCGAAGAAAAGCTTTGGGTCAAAACTATGGTTTATTCACAAGGGCAAAAACTGCATATCTCAAGAATAATGGGTCAAGACCGTGATTGTACAAATCAGCAGGGGCATAAGTTGCAAATTCCAAAAGAGTAGGTTCACAACTGCAATATTTATAAAGATGTGTGTACAGTTTGCAATTATACAGAAATTCGGGGCCAAAATTATAATTAAGCAGAAAGGCTTCATCACCCCTGTTGAACACGCAACAGGTCTTTGCACTTCGCAGAGGAGGGAAAGAAGGAATCCGGCGGCGCAGGAAGGGAGGGAGTCCTGGCGGCTCAGCAGGCGGAGGAAGAGCGTCGGCGTCGGCGGTGCAGCGTCCCTCCGGTGGAATTCGTCACTGCGACGCCTATAGGGGATCTCCAGATCCAGGGATCCCGATTCGGCCGTCGAGAAGAAAGGGGGAAAGGAGGAGGCGGCGCTGGAAGGGAGCAGGCCGAAGGCCGGGGTCGATGGGGCGGCGGCTCCAAGCGTCTTCGGCAGCAAAGCGGGGAGGAGGTGGCTCCAAATTCCGGCGGTTGCTGCACAAAATTAGGGAAGACAGGGTATTACGCAGAGGAGAGAAGGAAGAAAAAAAAAAAAAAGGAAGGGAAGATGGCGGCGACTCACTACGCCGGCAACACAGGTGACTTAGGGCGGAGGCGAGGCGGCTACTGCTCGCCCGGCGGACCTCCTGGTGGCGTTGCACTGCCAATTGCTGCCCAGAAGGATAAGAGAGGGAGAAGGGTGAATCGAGAGATTTTGGTACGAGATGGTGACAGGAGTGGGAGAGATCGAGATGGGCAGTGAGGCTGCTTTGGGGGGGTAGTCATCACCGATTAACAGGAGGGAAGGCGAAGGGACGCCTGGCCGGTCGCAGGCCGTTGCAGACGGGTGAACGAGGGGTCGGGTCTGCTGTGCCCTAGCCCAGGCGGAAAGCTGCAGCGGCTCTTCACCAACCGAAAGAGACACGGCAGAAGAAGACAAGAAGAAAAGAAGAAAAAGGAAAAAGAAGGAGAAAAGAAAAAGAATAAGGATAGAGAAAAAGGGAATAGGGCAAAACTCGATTAAATGATCGGAACGGAATTTCCAAATCGGGAAGATTTTCCGAATCTTTCCGAAAGTTAACCTAAAATATGAATATACTCGGAAAGCTATTTTTAAGTCGTAAAAATACTTTAAATAAAATATTTAATCTAATAAAATACCGATAGAAGTTGGAAAATAAAAATCGAAAACGCGCCAAAATTTGGGGCGTTACAGTCAAATCAATCAGTAGTTTTCTATTCTCTTCCCATCAGAGAGAAAACCTAAGGAAATCCTAAGGAGGTTTGACTGAGGAAGACTGTATACCTGCGGCGCTCATTCGGATCGTAGATTCCGCACTCATGTAAATTCTTGATTCCTTAATAACTCTAGCATGATTTTGATCCTCGGTGTTTACGGTTTATGGTACAGGGAATTTAATTATTCCAACACTTGCTCCTTCCTCTATTCTTCACAGAATTGTTGAAATAGAAAGTTCGGATGAAGTCTGACGGAGTTTCCAAGGTGTTTGCCGACTTCGATTCCCCTTGCCGCCGCCATTTTCAAGCAGAAAATTAGTTAGTCAAAAAAGAGATCAGTTGTAACGATCCGTTTATTGGGTGCGTTTCCGATATGTATTCTCCGTATTTTGTTAAAAATTTTAGTGGCCTCAATATATTCTACAGAGTATTTTCACGTCGTATTTTGATTTTTTTTGAGTTTTGATATATATATTATCCGTATTTATACCATTATATTATTATCAAGAATATATTTTACGGGAGCAATTTGTATATCGAAAACTATATTTATACAAGTATATAGTTCGTTCATATTTTCAGTATTTTTATTTTGTGGTTTATTTTCGGAAAGTTTCGGAAAATCTTTCCGACACAGAAATTCCGTTCCGAATGTTAAATCGAGTTAGTTTTTAAATCATTCCTCTTTACTTATTTCTTTTTCTCCTATTTTTTTTTCTTCTCTTCGTTTCTTTCCTTCTGCGTTGGCGTGATAGGCTCAGCAGAGGAAGACGCAGACCGACTCCTCGTTCCCCTCCGTCTGCAGCCTACTGCCTAGCCTCGCAGGCCGACTCCTCGCCTCCCTCACCTGGTGACTACACAAGCCGCTACTCCCCTCCTCTCCCTTTGTACTTCCCCATCTGCTGAACCACCATCCCTCTCTCTGTTGCACGCTCCAACTGCTGGAATCAATTGGGAGAGTTTTCACCACCGGGAAACGCCGGAACGCGGGAGAGGCGCCTCTACACCGCCGCCTCGATCCCACCGGAGCCACCAGCAAAGCCGCTGCTACCCCTCTCCTTTCCGTAGCTCTCTGTCCTTTCTATTGTGAGGGGAGACGGCCGTTGCCGCCTGGAAGCAGCCGCGCGGAGTGCCCAGTTCCGTCACTTCTCCCTCCGCCTGCACCGGCACCGTCCGCATCCTCTTCTCCGCCTAGGCAGCCGCCGGGAGCCCCTTTTCCCCTGCCCTTCTTCGTCTGGCGCAGTCGACAATAGGTTGAAGAAGGAGTTGGTTTAATTATAAATTTTTCCCTCTTATTTGTTTATATTACAGATTGTGCCCACTGTTTTGTATTTGCAATTTTGAACCCAGTTTTTGGATGTGAGCAATATACCCTTCTGCAAAATTAATTACATAAATGGACCTAAATTGTTTTATTGCAGTCTTGGCCCTATTTTCAGGAAATGTGTGGTTTTTTCCCTTGTGTATAATCATGGTTTGGACCAAAGTTTATTCCGAGAAATGTCCAAGTTTTGAGAGTTCTTAAGTTGCCCGAAAAGTTGTTTTGGTTTGATCCATATTTATAAAATTGTTTTGATCACCCCGGAAAATGTTTTGCGGGTTTTTAACCTTGTTTTCAAAGCGGGATTTTTCTTAGAATATTACACGTTATATTCCGTTCAAATTAGCATACAAGCTAAATTTCCTTAGCTTTGGGTTAGGTCCGGAAGCGGCCGTTATAGACCAACGAATCCAATCTCGACGTCCATAGATCATCTTCAACCTCGGATCATGTGTGAGTACCTTCTTCCTCGATCTAGTTATGTTTAGTGGTAGAATCATGCTAGGTTGAATCTAGCATAACTTAGGGCAAATGCCAAGTAGTGGCTTGGAACCTTTAGGTGAGTGTTTGAGGTTTGATGTTCAATGTCATGTGGTGTGTTGATCTTGAGTTGTTATAAAGTTGTGAGCCTCGTGGTTTATTTTGTGAGACTTGGGGTGGTATTTATATGTCGGTTCAAATTGCGGAGTTTCGGATGAGAGTATCCTAGTACATGGGGCTATAGTTGTGATCTCGTGAGTTTATGAGGGCTAGGAGAGTATCCTAGTTTATGGGAGTGTATGAGCTTGTAAGAGTATATAATATAGTACTAGAAGTCTAAGGACTTCTAACTTGCGTGAATGGTTGTTGATCATCGTGCCTTGTCTTGAACAGGCTTCAGTTATATTCTTTCGGAGTGTTATCGGTTTCGGTTAGCTTTGAGACGAGGTAAGTCCTCGGACTTACTTAGCCGCTTTTATGCATTATTTGGATACATTATGGTGATGTGTGTTTTATCGCTTTTGATCATGAAACCGGATTAGGATTACTTGACTATATATACTATTTGGCCCATTGTTACTATTATTATCGGGCGGTGACATCACCGCTCAGTTTCCCGAGGGAGACTGGGGGGATCTCTGCGACCAGGCCATACACGGTATACGGGCGGGCTTCTTCATCACTCCCTCAGGGTATACGGGTTGGGCGCCGCCACACTCCTGTTGGTTACACGGGGACAGAGGCGAGAGTTATAAGACTCTCGTGTCACACTTGAAACAAATGGATTAGATATGGAATAACCTAAAAAGATAATAAGTAACGGATGTGCATGTTTATGAGCATGTTGTGTGTTTGTGTTCCTATATGTGTTTGTGCCTGTTCGCCCCTAGAGGTGTGTGCAAATAAGTTTTAAATTTATAAAACTAGAATCAAGCAGCGAACCCGCAGTGTACGGATCGATATAGTTAAGCAAGAATTCCAGAGTATCGAACACAGGGATTTGGGGGGAACGAACTCGATTGCAGATTATCAAGCAAGTAAATATAGGAGTTTTGCAAATTATTGGGAAAACAACAATCCTAAAGATCCAGATGTCCAGCTGTGGCAATCGATTCAAGATATACTTAATGATGTAAAGACAGAGTTGAGATATGCAAAGGTATACTAATGTAAGGTAATCGTACGGTGAAGTTCCAAAAACCTTATATAACTCACCTACAAGGCACTCTCTATACAGGTTGTTGAGGCTCAATATAGAGGGATTCTATTGGCGAGAATTAGTGTCAAATACCCAAACTTATAACCCAAGGATCAAGACTAACTTAACCGATTGAGGTTGTAACACTCACAATCGAGGTAGAGGTTGTTGAGGCTTCACTACCACCTAGAAAAGGCAAGCCTAAGCTAAGTTAAAGCAAATCTTTAACTTTGGATTAAAGTAAAAGCAAAGTTCGTAAACTAAAGTAAATCACGGGTAGTTCTTGAGAATCACGGCCGTGGAAACCTAAGAACAGGCCGTGATTTAGGGTGTCGACGATATTTCTCTAACTCTCAGGGTCCAATCAAATTACAATCGATCTATCATTATCTAAGCCACAACTATCAACCCTTCACCTTAGAATTGCTAAAGGGTTTTAGCCAATAATCATCATTATGATATCAATAATCAAATATGAAAGGGAGAAAAGGTATAACCTTGAAATCTCAATAATAAAACCAAAACAAATGTCAATCAAACACAATAATCGCAAAGCGCGTTCAATGGATGTAGAATCAAAGGAACAGAAAAACCTCACAAAATTTCTAGGGACAATGAAGAACGGGATGTCAATCCGCCTTCAAATGTAAACCCTAAGATCTTCCAACTCCAAAAATAGGAAAGTGCGTCCTTCCGCAAATCTTCCCTGTACGCAATAAAATCTTCAAGTAAATCTCAGAATCACAATCAAGAACAAGTGTTTACCTAAAGATTCAAAACGGACCAAGCAATCACAATCTTTAGGAAAGAAGAGAAACGGGATGTCAATCCGATTCTGAATCAAACCTAAACAAGAAGAGAGATCTTCTTGCAAAATCCTCCAAGAACTTCGATCTTCCACAAACACGAAGATCACCAACAGCAACTCTTCAATATGAACTTTGATCTTCAATGAGATCTCCAAATTACCTCCAAGATGAGGGTTTTTGCGTTTTGCCGCTAAGCGAGGGTTGAAAGGTCGTAAGCGAGGTGACGGAATCTTGCCTCATCCGTCTATTTTATAATGCAGGGCAAAATGTCGGCCCGGCCCAATCTTCAAAAGATCGTGGCTTCGAAACATGGCGAAAAGATTTGCCAAAATCACGGTCGTGGAATCTTTTCACGACCGTAATTTAGGGCGTGGAAACTACTACGGTTAATTCCACGGCCGTAATATCCCCTGGAATGAACATCGAATTCTGACTTGGTTTCCACGGCCGTAATTTAGGGTAAGAGCGTGGTTTTTGCCTTCATTCGTGCATTCCTCAATCTAAGACTCCAAATTGCTTCCAAAAGGTGTCCTCGATCTATGGACATATCAACTCAACTCTCCTTTGCTCGATTCCGTTCGGAAATAGCTCCAAATCACCTATAATCAACATAGAACTCGTGTAGACATCCATATCGACAATATAGGCAATACTAGCTCACATATGCACAAAGCTCAATCAAAGACTATCAATATGAATCAAATACGATTAGAAAACGTGCCTAAAATATCACAATATTTCATGCTAACAGTGCCATATTATTCTTATAATGCCTAGAATGTGAGCTAACGGTTTTATACCGATTGTTGTAGTTGATGTGCAGGATAGGATGTGGCCGAGTGATCCGGAGGAGTGGGCAGCCGGGGTTCCGTACATCTTAGGTTGAGTTGGGTTTTGGAGTCCTTGTGTTGTTGTTATTATATATTATGTTGTTGTTGTTGTAAGGATGGCTGAAGTCTTTCCTTTCTTTTATTGTCGGGTTTCATAACATTGCATAAAAATGTATTTCGGTTTTGGCCTTTATTTGTGCCTTGTTGCAAGATCCGGTGAAATTGTTGTCAGGCTAAGGGTCGGGACCCATTGTGAGGTCTCGCCCGTAGCATCCCAATATCCCGCGGATTTGGGGTGTTACAAAAGTGGTATCAGAGCCCTAGGTTGACAACAATGGCACTCACAATCTTCTAAAGGCCGAATAAAAATAAACAGAACCCTCAAGGGTTCTGAATTTTTAAAGAAATGAATTTCGTTTTCAAATCATGTGCATGAGTTAGTTGGGGTAGAATGTACGGGACCACCACTTCCTCCGCGGATCTCGGCAACGTAGTTATTGATTATTATATTATGTATATATATAAGTATATATATGTGTATATATGTAGATATGTATATGTGGACTTAGGATGTTTGGATTATACTTGTATGTTGAATTGTAAATTGTTTATGGACTGGTTATGTTATAGTAGTAACATGACGTTTATATCTTTATATATTTATATATAAACATATGGTATGTTAATATCATATTAGTGATAGAGAACCTTATAGCTAAGATGATAGAAAGCTATCATCGCCCCCTTGGACAACGCCTTTTGGCTTAGGATAGTATACATACGAAGATGAATATGCTCAAGTTATCAAGTTGAGCATCAAGTTTTCGCAAGCACCCCGGTGATTTCCCGGACTCCTTTAAGAGGACGTCAAAGAAGAAGACTAGAGATGACGTAACCAAAGGACAAACAAATAAAAAGAGAACCTCGTGTCAACTTAAGCGAAACCAAGATGGAGACTATACCAATATAAAAGCGACATGAAGACATGAGGGTGGTATCAAGGAAACAATGAAGGAGCATCAGTGAGGCAACTAGAGACAACGAACCTAAGATTTTTTTCCAAGTGCGGTGTCGATGAACTAAAGTTGCGAATGAGTTAAGAGGAATACATTCTCGCTCGAGAATAAAAGTGGCATTTAAGTAAGACGAGTTTTCAATAGGCGCTCCTAAGTATGGGAGTCAAGATAAAAAGAGTGGTCTAAGAATTTGGAAAGAGTGACGAGAATAGTAAGTTAAGCTTACGGAAGTACCAAAGGGTAAAATGACGATCTTTGCGAGATTCTAAGTGGGTGACTTATTTAGAAATTTGAGAGTTACGAGGAGGATCACATGGTGAAAATTCACATAGTGGAATTACCGTGGGAGTCAATCGAGTTCCGTCATTGTGATGAGGCTGATCAACGCTAAGGAGGAAGTGTGTGAGGATACTGATCTTCAGAAGATGAAAGAGGAAACAAGGAGCTGGATGGAAGAACTTAAGTTATCAACCAAGAAGGATGCGAGTGGAGGCTAATTAATGTCAGGAGTGCATTTGCAAAACATTATGAAGAGCGGTTAAGCCTATAAAGGTGGGACATATGACACGAGAGAGCTAGGTAGGTATGACTATCTTTCAGAGGCGGAAGGAAGAGAGGACCGTAGAAAGAGCTAACGGAGTTGAAGCATAGTAAAATGAGCTAGTGAAGTTATGACAAAGTACCCCGAGAGGGTATCCTTTTAGGAGTATGGTAGCATGGAAGTATGGTAGGAGGGTAAGTTTGTTAACTTCGGAGAAGATCAGATACAAGTCAATCGGTGACAACTGAGAACGCACAAGTGCGGGTTGTCTATTGACATGTGTAGATGGGAAGAGTAAACAAGACTATGAGAACATACAGGACCGGGAACAAGAGCTTGGAGTATTCGCGGTGGATCAATGAATAGTAAGGAGGTACATCAATGGACGTGCGTTTGTCTTAAATCAAATAAGGTTGAACGAGATCAAGTAAGTAGTTATAACAAGACCTCAAAGGAGGAGATTGTAACGATCTTACGCGACCTTCTTAGGTCATGGGATTGGCATATGGAGGAACACCACGAGTTACAACTTTTAAGGTTTGATCATAGTAAGGAGAGCTAGTGGATCAACCGTAAGATGAGACTTCCATTGTAGTTGTACATAGAATACCGAGAAATACATAAGGTGACCAACAATAGTAAGAGAAGACTGAAGTTTTGAAGTTTGAAGTCCATGTGAAATGTACAAGAAGTACATGAATGATTAAGGATAAAACCTCTACGGTCGATTGGACGTTACATAAGAAAAGGGAGTAAGTTCTACACCTACTCGAAGGAATGATGCAAGCTTTGGTAGAATACAAAGAAGGTAATACTAATATATTATAAGGCGTGATTAAGTCCTGCAGTTAGGACCTTCATGACTTCACATAAGTGTGAAACCTTAAAAAAAAAAAATAAAAAAAAAAAATAATAATAAAATAATAATAATAAAAAAAAAAAATTTTATTAGAGCAAGTCTCCCGAGTTCCGGAGATGAAGGATCTTTGAAAGAGGACGGTGAACATTACAACTAAAGAAGTATTAAACCACGCGTTCGATGGACGCTACCCTAACATATTGGGGTGGACCCCTTGTCAAGCGTTGAGACCAAGTTATGTCGGTCATTACGATATGAGAGGGATAGAGAAAAGAAAGAACCCGGAATAGATCGGATTCCAATGCATCGGAAAGTGGATTTGACCATTAAGCTTGATTTGAACCTTTGATTGGAAGTATATCTTGAATTATTGATTTGAAGTTGTTATAGAGGACACCAATTTGCGAAGAGGGAGACGGTTATCTTCGTTTGTACATCGATTTCTATAAGTTGAGCAAGATGACAATGAAGGACCAATATCCCTTACAACGAATGGGAAGATCTAAACGATTAGTTGCAAGGGTTGATAGTCTTTTCCAGGAATGATTTAAGGCTTGATTGTCGACAATTGAGAATTCGAGAGTACGATATTGCAAATACGGCATTCCGGATAAACCATGGTCACACGAGTTGTAGTGATTACATATGGGCTTACTAATGCCCCGGAAAAGATATTTTTGGTTTACTCTCGAAAGAGAGAGAAATTGTATGACAATTTGTCTCGGGATGACAACCCCCGAAGGACGTGATAGAAGTTACAAGTTTCTCGGATGCACTGGCAACTCTAGTTTGGTGAAGAGATTCTCCAGAAGTAACACCATTTATGGTAACCTACTCCGGAAGACAACGAAGTATCGAATGGGACGAACATTGACAATAGAGTTGTTGAGAGTTAAAAGGAGATTCATGGTGCAACTGATTTGAAATCGCCTTGAGGTATGATGGGTATGAAGTGTACAAGTAATTCTTCAAGACAAGGTCTTGATCGAGTATTGCAGAGCAATGTAAAAGTAATAGCATACGTGCCTTGTTAATAGAAGTAGTATGGAGTAAAGTGCTTCCTTTGTTACTTGGAACTTACAACAAGCATTGAGGAAATGTAACATCAAAGTTTTGTTTGACAAGAACCAAATCCAATGGTATAAATTAGAAGTTCGATCGTCTTTGTTAGAGACAAGCAAAGAAGAAGCATAGTGGGAATGTTGCATTGAGAAAGACCCGAGAGTAGTGAGCATTCACCCGGTGTTTCATGTGTATCAATCTAGGAAGTACATGTATGACTCGAGAAGTTTTGTTGGTCTTGATGAGTTAGTGGCGTCGTAGAACAAATGAGGCTAATAGGAAGTCGGAGGATAGTATCTTTAGTTGAGTTTTACATTGAGCTAGTAGCGTTGATAAACCGAAGGGTTGGACCTAGTTCTTTCCTTTGTTGAGTTATGTGCATGGGTGATGTTATATGTTGATTGCGTCCCGTGTGGGAATGAGTTTTATGACCGGTTATAGTTCTATTGCGATGATGGTTGGAGCAGTTTTAGTGTATATAGATTATAAGGTTTAAGTCATCTTAGCTTGAGAGTTCTTACCTCGGCCTTAGGGACCGAGAAGTTCACGTATAGCAAGTTTCGGGACGAAACTTGTTTTTAGGGGGATCTAATGTAACGACCCGTTTATTGGGTGCGTTTCCGATATGTATTCTCCGTATTTTGTTAAAAATTTTAGTGGCCTCAATATATTCTACAGAGTATTTTCACGTCGTATTTTGATTTTTTTTGAGTTTTGATATATATATTATCCGTATTTATACCATTATATTATTATCAAGAATATATTTTACGGGAGCAATTTGTATATCAAAAACTATATTTATACAAGTATATAGTTCGTTCATATTTTCAGTATTTTTATTTTGTGGTTTATTTTCGGAAAGTTTCGGAAAATCTTTCCGACACAGAAATTCCGTTCCGAATGTTAAATCGAGTTAGTTTTTAAATCATTCCTCTTTACTTATTTCTTTTTCTCCTATTTTTTTTTCTTCTCTTCGTTTCTTTCCTTCTGCGTTGGCGTGATAGGCTCAGCAGAGGAAGACGCAGACCGACTCCTCGTTCCCCTCCGTCTGCAGCCTACTGCCTAGCCTCGCAGGCCGACTCCTCGCCTCCCTCACCTGGTGACTACACAAGCCGCTACTCCCCTCCTCTCCCTTTGTACTTCCCCATCTGCTGAACCACCATCCCTCTCTCTGTTGCACGCTCCAACTGCTGGAATCAATTGGGAGAGTTTTCACCACCGGGAAACGCCGGAACGCGGGAGAGGCGCCTCTACACCGCCGCCTCGATCCCACCGGAGCCACCAGCAAAGCCGCTGCTACCCCTCTCCTTTCCGTAGCTCTCTGTCCTTTCTATTGTGAGGGGAGACGGCCGTTGCCGCCTGGAAGCAGCCGCGCGGAGTGCCCAGTTCCGTCACTTCTCCCTCCGCCTGCACCGGCACCGTCCACATCCTCTTCTCCGCCTAGGCAGCCGCCGGGAGCCCCTTTTCCCCTGCCCTTCTTCGTCTGGCGCAGTCGACAATAGGTTGAAGAAGGAGTTGGTTTAATTATAAATTTTTCCCTCTTATTTGTTTATATTACAGATTGTGCCCACTGTTTTGTATTTGCAATTTTGAACCCAGTTTTTGGATGTGAGCAATATACCCTTCTGCAAAATTAATTACATAAATGGACCTAAATTGTTTTATTGCAGTCTTGGCCCTATTTTCAGGAAATGTGTGGTTTTTGCCCTTGTGTATAATCATGGTTTGGACCAAAGTTTATTCCGAGAAATGTCCAAGTTTTGAGAGTTCTTAAGTTGCCCGAAAAGTTGTTTTGGTTTGATCCATATTTATAAAATTGTTTTGATCACCCCGGAAAATGTTTTGCGGGTTTTTAACCTTGTTTTCAAAGCGGGATTTTTCTTAGAATATTACACGTTATATTCCGTTCAAATTAGCATACAAGCTAAATTTCCTTAGCTTTGGGTTAGGTCCGGAAGCGGCCGTTATAGACCAACAAATCCAATCTCGACGTCCATAGATCATCTTCAACCTCGGATCATGTGTGAGTACCTTCTTCCTCGATCTAGTTATGTTTAGTGGTAGAATCATGCTAGGTTGAATCTAGCATAACTTAGGGCAAATGCCAAGTAGTGGCTTGGAACCTTTAGGTGAGTGTTTGAGGTTTGATGTTCAATGTCATGTGGTGTGTTGATCTTGAGTTGTTATAAAGTTGTGAGCCTCGTGGTTTATTTTGTGAGACTTGGGCTGGTATTTATATGTCGGTTCAAATTGCGGAGTTTCGGATGAGAGTATCCTAGTACATGGGGCTATAGTTGTGATCTCGTGAGTTTATGAGGGCTAGGAGAGTATCCTAGTTTATGGGAGTGTATGAGCTTGTAAGAGTATATAATATAGTACTAGAAGTCTAAGGACTTCTAACTTGCGTGAATGGTTGTTGATCATCGTGCCTTGTCTTGAACAGGCTTCAGTTATATTCTTTCGGAGTGTTATCGGTTTCGGTTAGCTTTGAGACGAGGTAAGTCCTCGGACTTACTTAGCCGCTTTTATGCATTATTTGGATACATTATGGTGATGTGTGTTTTATCGCTTTTGATCATGAAACCGGATTAGGATTACTTGACTATATA
Organism: Fagopyrum homotropicum; assembly: GCA_033239125.1. Lineage (NCBI taxonomy): Eukaryota > Viridiplantae > Streptophyta > Magnoliopsida > Caryophyllales > Polygonaceae > Fagopyrum > Fagopyrum homotropicum. Next base: position 145,992,061 of record BSWB01000004.1, read on the forward strand.
TACTATTTGGCCCATTGTTACTATTATTATCGGGCGGTGACATCACCGCTCAGTTTCCCGAGGGAGACTGGGGGGATCTCTGCGACCAGGCCATACACGGTATACGGGCGGGCTTCTTCATCACTCCCTCAGGGTATACGGGTTGGGCGCCGCCACACTCCTGTTGGTTACACGGGGACAGAGGCGAGAGTTATAAGACTCTCGTGTCACACTTGAAACAAATGGATTAGATATGGAATAACCTAAAAAGATAATAAGTAACGGATGTGCATGTTTATGAGCATGTTGTGTGTTTGTGTTCCTATATGTGTTTGTGCCATATTATTCTTATAATGCCTAGAATGTGAGCTAACGGTTTTATACCGATTGTTGTAGTTGATGTGCAGGATAGGATGTGGCCGAGTGATCCGGAGGAGTGGGCAGCCGGGGTTCCGTACATCTTAGGTTGAGTTGGGTTTTGGAGTCCTTGTGTTGTTGTTATTATATATTATGTTGTTGTTGTTGTTGTAAGGATGGCTGAAGTCTTTCCTTTCTTTTATTGTCGGGTTTCATAACATTGCATAAAAATGTATTTCGGTTTTGGCCTTTATTTGTGCCTTGTTGCAAGATCCGGTGAAATTGTTGTCAGGCTAAGGGTCGGGACCCATTGTGAGGTCTCGCCCGTAGCATCCCAATATCCCGCGGATTTGGGGTGTTACAAAAGTGGTATCAGAGCCCTAGGTTGACAACAATGGCACTCACAATCTTCTAAAGGCCGAATAAAAATAAACAGAACCCTCAAGGGTTCTGAATTTTTAAAGAAATGAATTTCGTTTTCAAATCATGTGCATGAGTTAGTTGGGGTAGAATGTACGGGACCACCACTTCCTCCGCGGATCTCGGCAACGTAGTTATTGATTATTATATTATGTATATATATAAGTATATATATGTGTATATATGTAGATATGTATATGTGGACTTAGGATGTTTGGATTATACTTGTATGTTGAATTGTAAATTGTTTATGGACTGGTTATGTTATAGTAGTAACATGACGTTTATATCTTTATATATTTATATATAAACATATGGTATGTTAATATCATATTAGTGATAGAGAACCTTATAGCTAAGATGATAGAAAGCTATCATCGCCCCCTTGGACAACGCCTTTTGGCTTAGGATAGTATACATACGAAGATGAATATGCTCAAGTTATCAAGTTGAGCATCAAGTTTTCGCAAGCACCCCGGTGATTTCCCGGACTCCTTTAAGAGGACGTCAAAGAAGAAGACTAGAGATGACGTAACCAAAGGACAAACAAATAAAAAGAGAACCTCGTGTCAACTTAAGCGAAACCAAGATGGAGACTATACCAATATAAAAGCGACATGAAGACATGAGGGTGGTATCAAGGAAACAATGAAGGAGCATCAGTGAGGCAACTAGAGACAACGAACCTAAGATTTTTTTCCAAGTGCGGTGTCGATGAACTAAAGATGCGAATGAGTTAATAGGAATACATTCTCGCTCGAGAATAAAAGTGGCATTTAAGTAAGACGAGTTTTCAATAGGCGCTCCTAAGTATGGGAGTCAAGATAAAAAGAGTGGTCTAAGAATTTGGAAAGAGTGGCGAGAATAGTAAGTTAAGCTTACGGAAGTACCAAAGGGTAAAATGACGATCTTTGCGAGATTCTAAGTGGGTGACTTATTTAGAAATTTGAGAGTTACGAGGAGGATCACATGGTGAAAATTCACATAGTGGAATTACCGTGGGAGTCAATCGAGTTCCGTCATTGTGATGAGGCTGATCAACGCTAAGGAGGAAGTGTGTGAGGATACTGATCTTCAGAAGATGAAAGAGGAAACAAGGAGCTGGATGGAAGAACTTAAGTTATCAACCAAGAAGGATGCGAGTGGAGGCTAATTAATGTCAGGAGTGCATTTGCAAAACATTATGAAGAGCGGTTAAGCCTATAAAGGTGGGACATATGACACGAGAGAGCTAGGTAGGTATGACTATCTTTCAGAGGCGGAAGGAAGAGAGGACCGTAGAAAGAGCTAACGGAGTTGAAGCATAGTAAAATGAGCTAGTGAAGTTATGACAAAGTACCCCGAGAGGGTATCCTTTTAGGAGTATGGTAGCATGGAAGTATGGTAGGAGGGTAAGTTTGTTAACTTCGGAGAAGATCAGATACAAGTCAATCGGTGACAACTGAGAACGCACAAGTGCGGGTTGTCTATTGACATGTGTAGATGGGAAGAGTAAACAAGACTATGAGAACATACAGGACCGGGAACAAGAGCTTGGAGTATTCGCGGTGGATCAATGAATAGTAAGGAGGTACATCAATGGACGTGCGTTTGTCTTAAATCAAATAAGGTTGAACGAGATCAAGTAAGTAGTTATAACAAGACCTCAAAGGAGGAGATTGTAACGATCTTACGCGACCTTCTTAGGTCATGGGATTGGCATATGGAGGAACACCACGAGTTACAACTTTTAAGGTTTGATCATAGTAAGGAGAGCTAGTGGATCAACCGTAAGATGAGACTTCCATTGTAGTTGTACATAGAATACCGAGAAATACATAAGGTGACCAACAATAGTAAGAGAAGACTGAAGTTTTGAAGTTTGAAGTCCATGTGAAATGTACAAGAAGTACATGAATGATTAAGGATAAAACCTCTACGGTCGATTGGACGTTACATAAGAAAAGGGAGTAAGTTCTACACCTACTCGAAGGAATGATGCAAGCTTTGGTAGAATACAAAGAAGGTAATACTAATATATTATAAGGCGTGATTAAGTCCTGCAGTTAGGACCTTCATGACTTCACATAAGTGTGAAACCTTAAAAAAAAAAAATAAAAAAAAAAATAAATAATAAAATAATAATAATAAAAAAAAAAAATTTTATTAGAGCAAGTCTCCCGAGTTCCGGAGATGAAGGATCTTTGAAAGAGGACGGTGAACATTACAACTAAAGAAGTATTAAACCACGCGTTCGATGGACGCTACCCTAACATATTGGGGTGGACCCCTTGTCAAGCGTTGAGACCAAGTTATGTCGGTCATTACGATATGAGAGGGATAGAGAAAAGAAAGAACCCGGAATAGATCGGATTCCAATGCATCGGAAAGTGGATTTGACCATTAAGCTTGATTTGAACCTTTGATTGGAAGTATATCTTGAATTATTGATTTGAAGTTGTTATAGAGGACACCAATTTGCGAAGAGGGAGACGGTTATCTTCGTTTGTACATCGATTTCTATAAGTTGAGCAAGATGACAATGAAGGACCAATATCCCTTACAACGAATGGGAAGATCTAAACGATTAGTTGCAAGGGTTGATAGTCTTTTCCAGGAATGATTTAAGGCTTGATTGTCGACAATTGAGAATTCGAGAGTACGATATTGCAAATACGGCATTCCGGATAAACCATGGTCACACGAGTTGTAGTGATTACATATGGGCTTACTAATGCCCCGGAAAAGATATTTTTGGTTTACTCTCGAAAGAGAGAGAAATTGTATGACAATTTGTCTCGGGATGACAACCCCCGAAGGACGTGATAGAAGTTACAAGTTTCTCGGATGCACTGGCAACTCTAGTTTGGTGAAGAGATTCTCCAGAAGTAACACCATTTATGGTAACCTACTCCGGAAGACAACGAAGTATCGAATGGGACGAACATTGACAATAGAGTTGTTGAGAGTTAAAAGGAGATTCATGGTGCAACTGATTTGAAATCGCCTTGAGGTATGATGGGTATGAAGTGTACAAGTAATTCTTCAAGACAAGGTCTTGATCGAGTATTGCAGAGCAATGTAAAAGTAATAGCATACGTGCCTTGTTAATAGAAGTAGTATGGAGTAAAGTGCTTCCTTTGTTACTTGGAACTTACAACAAGCATTGAGGAAATGTAACATCAAAGTTTTGTTTGACAAGAACCAAATCCAATGGTATAAATTAGAAGTTCGATCGTCTTTGTTAGAGACAAGCAAAGAAGAAGCATAGTGGGAATGTTGCATTGAGAAAGACCCGAGAGTAGTGAGCATTCACCCGGTGTTTCATGTGTATCAATCTAGGAAGTACATGTATGACTCGAGAAGTTTTGTTGGTCTTGATGAGTTAGTGGCGTCGTAGAACAAATGAGGCTAATAGGAAGTCGGAGGATAGTATCTTTAGTTGAGTTTTACATTGAGCTAGTAGCGTTGATAAACCGAAGGGTTGGACCTAGTTCTTTCCTTTGTTGAGTTATGTGCATGGGTGATGTTATATGTTGATTGCGTCCCGTGTGGGAATGAGTTTTATGACCGGTTATAGTTCTATTGCGATGATGGTTGGAGCAGTTTTAGTGTATATAGATTATAAGGTTTAAGTCATCTTAGCTTGAGAGTTCTTACCTCGGCCTTAGGGACCGAGAAGTTCACGTATAGCAAGTTTCGGGACGAAACTTGTTTTTAGGGGGATCTAATGTAACGACCCGTTTATTGGGTGCGTTTCCGATATGTATTCTCCGTATTTTGTTAAAAATTTTAGTGGCCTCAATATATTCTACAGAGTATTTTCACGTCGTATTTTGATTTTTTTTGAGTTTTGATATATATATTATCCGTATTTATACCATTATATTATTATCAAGAATATATTTTACGGGAGCAATTTGTATATCAAAAACTATATTTATACAAGTATATAGTTCGTTCATATTTTCAGTATTTTTATTTTGTGGTTTATTTTCGGAAAGTTTCGGAAAATCTTTCCGACACAGAAATTCCGTTCCGAATGTTAAATCGAGTTAGTTTTTAAATCATTCCTCTTTACTTATTTCTTTTTCTCCTATTTTTTTTTCTTCTCTTCGTTTCTTTCCTTCTGCGTTGGCGTGATAGGCTCAGCAGAGGAAGACGCAGACCGACTCCTCGTTCCCCTCCGTCTGCAGCCTACTGCCTAGCCTCGCAGGCCGACTCCTCGCCTCCCTCACCTGGTGACTACACAAGCCGCTACTCCCCTCCTCTCCCTTTGTACTTCCCCATCTGCTGAACCACCATCCCTCTCTCTGTTGCACGCTCCAACTGCTGGAATCAATTGGGAGAGTTTTCACCACCGGGAAACGCCGGAACGCGGGAGAGGCGCCTCTACACCGCCGCCTCGATCCCACCGGAGCCACCAGCAAAGCCGCTGCTACCCCTCTCCTTTCCGTAGCTCTCTGTCCTTTCTATTGTGAGGGGAGACGGCCGTTGCCGCCTGGAAGCAGCCGCGCGGAGTGCCCAGTTCCGTCACTTCTCCCTCCGCCTGCACCGGCACCGTCCACATCCTCTTCTCCGCCTAGGCAGCCGCCGGGAGCCCCTTTTCCCCTGCCCTTCTTCGTCTGGCGCAGTCGACAATAGGTTGAAGAAGGAGTTGGTTTAATTATAAATTTTTCCCTCTTATTTGTTTATATTACAGATTGTGCCCACTGTTTTGTATTTGCAATTTTGAACCCAGTTTTTGGATGTGAGCAATATACCCTTCTGCAAAATTAATTACATAAATGGACCTAAATTGTTTTATTGCAGTCTTGGCCCTATTTTCAGGAAATGTGTGGTTTTTGCCCTTGTGTATAATCATGGTTTGGACCAAAGTTTATTCCGAGAAATGTCCAAGTTTTGAGAGTTCTTAAGTTGCCCGAAAAGTTGTTTTGGTTTGATCCATATTTATAAAATTGTTTTGATCACCCCGGAAAATGTTTTGCGGGTTTTTAACCTTGTTTTCAAAGCGGGATTTTTCTTAGAATATTACACGTTATATTCCGTTCAAATTAGCATACAAGCTAAATTTCCTTAGCTTTGGGTTAGGTCCGGAAGCGGCCGTTATAGACCAACGAATCCAATCTCGACGTCCATAGATCATCTTCAACCTCGGATCATGTGTGAGTACCTTCTTCCTCGATCTAGTTATGTTTAGTGGTAGAATCATGCTAGGTTGAATCTAGCATAACTTAGGGCAAATGCCAAGTAGTGGCTTGGAACCTTTAGGTGAGTGTTTGAGGTTTGATGTTCAATGTCATGTGGTGTGTTGATCTTGAGTTGTTATAAAGTTGTGAGCCTCGTGGTTTATTTTGTGAGACTTGGGGTGGTATTTATATGTCGGTTCAAATTGCGGAGTTTCGGATGAGAGTATCCTAGTACATGGGGCTATAGTTGTGATCTCGTGAGTTTATGAGGGCTAGGAGAGTATCCTAGTTTATGGGAGTGTATGAGCTTGTAAGAGTATATAATATAGTACTAGAAGTCTAAGGACTTCTAACTTGCGTGAATGGTTGTTGATCATCGTGCCTTGTCTTGAACAGGCTTCAGTTATATTCTTTCGGAGTGTTATCGGTTTCGGTTAGCTTTGAGACGAGGTAAGTCCTCGGACTTACTTAGCCGCTTTTATGCATTATTTGGATACATTATGGTGATGTGTGTTTTATCGCTTTTGATCATGAAACCGGATTAGGATTACTTGACTATATATACTATTTGGCCCATTGTTACTATTATTATCGGGCGGTGACATCACCGCTCAGTTTCCCGAGGGAGACTGGGGGGATCTCTGCGACCAGGCCATACACGGTATACGGGCGGGCTTCTTCATCACTCCCTCGGGGTATACGGGTTGGGCGCCGCCACACTCCTGTTGGTTACACGGGGACAGAGGCGAGAGTTATAAGACTCTCGTGTCACACTTGAAACAAATGGATTAGATATGGAATAACCTAAAAAGATAATAAGTAACGGATGTGCATGTTTATGAGCATGTTGTGTGTTTGTGTTCCTATATGTGTTTGTGCCATATTATTCTTATAATGCCTAGAATGTGAGCTAACGGTTTTATACCGATTGTTGTAGTTGATGTGCAGGATAGGATGTGGCCGAGTGATCCGGAGGAGTGGGCAGCCGGGGTTCCGTACATCTTAGGTTGAGTTGGGTTTTGGAGTCCTTGTGTTGTTGTTATTATATATTATGTTGTTGTTGTTGTAAGGATGGCTGAAGTCTTTCCTTTCTTTTATTGTCGGGTTTCATAACATTGCATAAAAATGTATTTCGGTTTTGGCCTTTATTTGTGCCTTGTTGCAAGATCCGGTGAAATTGTTGTCAGGCTAAGGGTCGGGACCCATTGTGAGGTCTCGCCCGTAGCATCCCAATATCCCGCGGATTTGGGGTGTTACAAAAGTGGTATCAGAGCCCTAGGTTGACAACAATGGCACTCACAATCTTCTAAAGGCCGAATAAAAATAAACAGAACCCTCAAGGGTTCTGAATTTTTAAAGAAATGAATTTCGTTTTCAAATCATGTGCATGAGTTAGTTGGGGTAGAATGTACGGGACCACCACTTCCTCCGCGGATCTCGGCAACGTAGTTATTGATTATTATATTATGTATATATATAAGTATATATATGTGTATATATGTAGATATGTATATGTGGACTTAGGATGTTTGGATTATACTTGTATGTTGAATTGTAAATTGTTTATGGACTGGTTATGTTATAGTAGTAACATGACGTTTATATCTTTATATATTTATATATAAACATATGGTATGTTAATATCATATTAGTGATAGAGAACCTTATAGCTAAGATGATAGAAAGCTATCATCGCCCCCTTGGACAACGCCTTTTGGCTTAGGATAGTATACATACGAAGATGAATATGCTCAAGTTATCAAGTTGAGCATCAAGTTTTCGCAAGCACCCCGGTGATTTCCCGGACTCCTTTAAGAGGACGTCAAAGAAGAAGACTAGAGATGACGTAACCAAAGGACAAACAAATAAAAAGAGAACCTCGTGTCAACTTAAGCGAAACCAAGATGGAGACTATACCAATATAAAAGCGACATGAAGACATGAGGGTGGTATCAAGGAAACAATGAAGGAGCATCAGTGAGGCAACTAGAGACAACGAACCTAAGATTTTTTTCCAAGTGCGGTGTCGATGAACTAAAGATGCGAATGAGTTAATAGGAATACATTCTCGCTCGAGAATAAAAGTGGCATTTAAGTAAGACGAGTTTTCAATAGGCGCTCCTAAGTATGGGAGTCAAGATAAAAAGAGTGGTCTAAGAATTTGGAAAGAGTGGCGAGAATAGTAAGTTAAGCTTACGGAAGTACCAAAGGGTAAAATGACGATCTTTGCGAGATTCTAAGTGGGTGACTTATTTAGAAATTTGAGAGTTACGAGGAGGATCACATGGTGAAAATTCACATAGTGGAATTACCGTGGGAGTCAATCGAGTTCCGTCATTGTGATGAGGCTGATCAACGCTAAGGAGGAAGTGTGTGAGGATACTGATCTTCAGAAGATGAAAGAGGAAACAAGGAGCTGGATGGAAGAACTTAAGTTATCAACCAAGAAGGATGCGAGTGGAGGCTAATTAATGTCAGGAGTGCATTTGCAAAACATTATGAAGAGCGGTTAAGCCTATAAAGGTGGGACATATGACACGAGAGAGCTAGGTAGGTATGACTATCTTTCAGAGGCGGAAGGAAGAGAGGACCGTAGAAAGAGCTAACGGAGTTGAAGCATAGTAAAATGAGCTAGTGAAGTTATGACAAAGTACCCCGAGAGGGTATCCTTTTAGGAGTATGGTAGCATGGAAGTATGGTAGGAGGGTAAGTTTGTTAACTTCGGAGAAGATCAGATACAAGTCAATCGGTGACAACTGAGAACGCACAAGTGCGGGTTGTCTATTGACATGTGTAGATGGGAAGAGTAAACAAGACTATGAGAACATACAGGACCGGGAACAAGAGCTTGGAGTATTCGCGGTGGATCAATGAATAGTAAGGAGGTACATCAATGGACGTGCGTTTGTCTTAAATCAAATAAGGTTGAACGAGATCAAGTAAGTAGTTATAACAAGACCTCAAAGGAGGAGATTGTAACGATCTTACGCGACCTTCTTAGGTCATGGGATTGGCATATGGAGGAACACCACGAGTTACAACTTTTAAGGTTTGATCATAGTAAGGAGAGCTAGTGGATCAACCGTAAGATGAGACTTCCATTGTAGTTGTACATAGAATACCGAGAAATACATAAGGTGACCAACAATAGTAAGAGAAGACTGAAGTTTTGAAGTTTGAAGTCCATGTGAAATGTACAAGAAGTACATGAATGATTAAGGATAAAACCTCTACGGTCGATTGGACGTTACATAAGAAAAGGGAGTAAGTTCTACACCTACTCGAAGGAATGATGCAAGCTTTGGTAGAATACAAAGAAGGTAATACTAATATATTATAAGGCGTGATTAAGTCCTGCAGTTAGGACCTTCATGACTTCACATAAGTGTGAAACCTTAAAAAAAAAAATAAAAAAAAAAATAAATAATAAAATAATAATAATAAAAAAAAAAAAATTTTATTAGAGCAAGTCTCCCGAGTTCCGGAGATGAAGGATCTTTGAAAGAGGACGGTGAACATTACAACTAAAGAAGTATTAAACCACGCGTTCGATGGACGCTACCCTAACATATTGGGGTGGACCCCTTGTCAAGCGTTGAGACCAAGTTATGTCGGTCATTACGATATGAGAGGGATAGAGAAAAGAAAGAACCCGGAATAGATCGGATTCCAATGCATCGGAAAGTGGATTTGACCATTAAGCTTGATTTGAACCTTTGATTGGAAGTATATCTTGAATTATTGATTTGAAGTTGTTATAGAGGACACCAATTTGCGAAGAGGGAGACGGTTATCTTCGTTTGTACATCGATTTCTATAAGTTGAGCAAGATGACAATGAAGGACCAATATCCCTTACAACGAATGGGAAGATCTAAACGATTAGTTGCAAGGGTTGATAGTCTTTTCCAGGAATGATTTAAGGCTTGACTGTCGACAATTGAGAATTCGAGAGTACGATATTGCAAATACGGCATTCCGGATAAACCATGGTCACACGAGTTGTAGTGATTACATATGGGCTTACTAATGCCCCGGAAAAGATATTTTTGGTTTACTCTCGAAAGAGAGAGAAATTGTATGACAATTTGTCTCGGGATGACAACCCCCGAAGGACGTGATAGAAGTTACAAGTTTCTCGGATGCACTGGCAACTCTAGTTTGGTGAAGAGATTCTCCAGAAGTAACACCATTTATGGTAACCTACTCCGGAAGACAACGAAGTATCGAATGGGACGAACATTGACAATAGAGTTGTTGAGAGTTAAAAGGAGATTCATGGTGCAACTGATTTGAAATCGCCTTGAGGTATGATGGGTATGAAGTGTACAAGTAATTCTTCAAGACAAGGTCTTGATCGAGTATTGCAGAGCAATGTAAAAGTAATAGCATACGTGCCTTGTTAATAGAAGTAGTATGGAGTAAAGTGCTTCCTTTGTTACTTGGAACTTACAACAAGCATTGAGGAAATGTAACATCAAAGTTTTGTTTGACAAGAACCAAATCCAATGGTATAAATTAGAAGTTCGATCGTCTTTGTTAGAGACAAGCAAAGAAGAAGCATAGTGGGAATGTTGCATTGAGAAAGACCCGAGAGTAGTGAGCATTCACCCGGTGTTTCATGTGTATCAATCTAGGAAGTACATGTATGACTCGAGAAGTTTTGTTGGTCTTGATGAGTTAGTGGCGTCGTAGAACAAATGAGGCTAATAGGAAGTCGGAGGATAGTATCTTTAGTTGAGTTTTACATTGAGCTAGTAGCGTTGATAAACCGAAGGGTTGGACCTAGTTCTTTCCTTTGTTGAGTTATGTGCATGGGTGATGTTATATGTTGATTGCGTCCCGTGTGGGAATGAGTTTTATGACCGGTTATAGTTCTATTGCGATGATGGTTGGAGCAGTTTTAGTGTATATAGATTATAAGGTTTAAGTCATCTTAGCTTGAGAGTTCTTACCTCGGCCTTAGGGACCGAGAAGTTCACGTATAGCAAGTTTCGGGACGAAACTTGTTTTTAGGGGGATCTAATGTAACGACCCGTTTATTGGGTGCGTTTCCGATATGTATTCTCCGTATTTTGTTAAAAATTTTAGTGGCCTCAATATATTCTACAGAGTATTTTCACGTCGTATTTTGATTTTTTTTGAGTTTTGATATATATATTATCCGTATTTATACCATTATATTATTATCAAGAATATATTTTACGGGAGCAATTTGTATATCAAAAACTATATTTATACAAGTATATAGTTCGTTCATATTTTCAGTATTTTTATTTTGTGGTTTATTTTCGGAAAGTTTCGGAAAATCTTTCCGACACAGAAATTCCGTTCCGAATGTTAAATCGAGTTAGTTTTTAAATCATTCCTCTTTACTTATTTCTTTTTCTCCTATTTTTTTTCTTCTCTTCGTTTCTTTCCTTCTGCGTTGGCGTGATAGGCTCAGCAGAGGAAGACGCAGACCGACTCCTCGTTCCCCTCCGTCTGCAGCCTACTGCCTAGCCTCGCAGGCCGACTCCTCGCCTCCCTCACCTGGTGACTACACAAGCCGCTACTCCCCTCCTCTCCCTTTGTACTTCCCCATCTGCTGAACCACCATCCCTCTCTCTGTTGCACGCTCCAACTGCTGGAATCAATTGGGAGAGTTTTCACCACCGGGAAACGCCGGAACGCGGGAGAGGCGCCTCTACACCGCCGCCTCGATCCCACCGGAGCCACCAGCAAAGCCGCTGCTACCCCTCTCCTTTCCGTAGCTCTCTGTCCTTTCTATTGTGAGGGGAGACGGCCGTTGCCGCCTGGAAGCAGCCGCGCGGAGTGCCCAGTTCCGTCACTTCTCCCTCCGCCTGCACCGGCACCGTCCACATCCTCTTCTCCGCCTAGGCAGCCGCCGGGAGCCCCTTTTCCCCTGCCCTTCTTCGTCTGGCGCAGTCGACAATAGGTTGAAGAAGGAGTTGGTTTAATTATAAATTTTTCCCTCTTATTTGTTTATATTACAGATTGTGCCCACTGTTTTGTATTTGCAATTTTGAACCCAGTTTTTGGATGTGAGCAATATACCCTTCTGCAAAATTAATTACATAAATGGACCTAAATTGTTTTATTGCAGTCTTGGCCCTATTTTCAGGAAATGTGTGGTTTTTGCCCTTGTGTATAATCATGGTTTGGACCAAAGTTTATTCCGAGAAATGTCCAAGTTTTGAGAGTTCTTAAGTTGCCCGAAAAGTTGTTTTGGTTTGATCCATATTTATAAAATTGTTTTGATCACCCCGGAAAATGTTTTGCGGGTTTTTAACCTTGTTTTCAAAGCGGGATTTTTCTTAGAATATTACACGTTATATTCCGTTCAAATTAGCATACAAGCTAAATTTCCTTAGCTTTGGGTTAGGTCCGGAAGCGGCCGTTATAGACCAACGAATCCAATCTCGACGTCCATAGATCATCTTCAACCTCGGATCATGTGTGAGTACCTTCTTCCTCGATCTAGTTATGTTTAGTGGTAGAATCATGCTAGGTTGAATCTAGCATAACTTAGGGCAAATGCCAAGTAGTGGCTTGGAACCTTTAGGTGAGTGTTTGAGGTTTGATGTTCAATGTCATGTGGTGTGTTGATCTTGAGTTGTTATAAAGTTGTGAGCCTCGTGGTTTATTTTGTGAGACTTGGGGTGGTATTTATATGTCGGTTCAAATTGCGGAGTTTCGGATGAGAGTATCCTAGTACATGGGGCTATAGTTGTGATCTCGTGAGTTTATGAGGGCTAGGAGAGTATCCTAGTTTATGGGAGTGTATGAGCTTGTAAGAGTATATAATATAGTACTAGAAGTCTAAGGACTTCTAACTTGCGTGAATGGTTGTTGATCATCGTGCCTTGTCTTGAACAGGCTTCAGTTATATTCTTTCGGAGTGTTATCGGTTTCGGTTAGCTTTGAGACGAGGTAAGTCCTCGGACTTACTTAGCCGCTTTTATGCATTATTTGGATACATTATGGTGATGTGTGTTTTATCGCTTTTGATCATGAAACCGGATTAGGATTACTTGACTATATATACTATTTGGCCCATTGTTACTATTATTATCGGGCGGTGACATCACCGCTCAGTTTCCCGAGGGAGACTGGGGGGATCTCTGCGACCAGGCCATACACGGTATACGGGCGGGCTTCTTCATCACTCCCTCGGGGTATACGGGTTGGGCGCCGCCACACTCCTGTTGGTTACACGGGGACAGAGGCGAGAGTTATAAGACTCTCGTGTCACACTTGAAACAAATGGATTAGATATGGAATAACCTAAAAAGATAATAAGTAACGGATGTGCATGTTTATGAGCATGTTGTGTGTTTGTGTTCCTATATGTGTTTGTGCCATATTATTCTTATAATGCCTAGAATGTGAGCTAACGGTTTTATACCGATTGTTGTAGTTGATGTGCAGGATAGGATGTGGCCGAGTGATCCGGAGGAGTGGGCAGCCGGGGTTCCGTACATCTTAGGTTGAGTTGGGTTTTGGAGTCCTTGTGTTGTTGTTATTATATATTATGTTGTTGTTGTTGTAAGGATGGCTGAAGTCTTTCCTTTCTTTTATTGTCGGGTTTCATAACATTGCATAAAAATGTATTTCGGTTTTGGCCTTTATTTGTGCCTTGTTGCAAGATCCGGTGAAATTGTTGTCAGGCTAAGGGTCGGGACCCATTGTGAGGTCTCGCCCGTAGCATCCCAATATCCCGCGGATTTGGGGTGTTACAAAAGTGGTATCAGAGCCCTAGGTTGACAACAATGGCACTCACAATCTTCTAAAGGCCGAATAAAAATAAACAGAACCCTCAAGGGTTCTGAATTTTTAAAGAAATGAATTTCGTTTTCAAATCATGTGCATGAGTTAGTTGGGGTAGAATGTACGGGACCACCACTTCCTCCGCGGATCTCGGCAACGTAGTTATTGATTATTATATTATGTATATATATAAGTATATATATGTGTATATATGTAGATATGTATATGTGGACTTAGGATGTTTGGATTATACTTGTATGTTGAATTGTAAATTGTTTATGGACTGGTTATGTTATAGTAGTAACATGACGTTTATATCTTTATATATTTATATATAAACATATGGTATGTTAATATCATATTAGTGATAGAGAACCTTATAGCTAAGATGATAGAAAGCTATCATCGCCCCCTTGGACAACGCCTTTTGGCTTAGGATAGTATACATACGAAGATGAATATGCTCAAGTTATCAAGTTGAGCATCAAGTTTTCGCAAGCACCCCGGTGATTTCCCGGACTCCTTTAAGAGGACGTCAAAGAAGAAGACTAGAGATGACGTAACCAAAGGACAAACAAATAAAAAGAGAACCTCGTGTCAACTTAAGCGAAACCAAGATGGAGACTATACCAATATAAAAGCGACATGAAGACATGAGGGTGGTATCAAGGAAACAATGAAGGAGCATCAGTGAGGCAACTAGAGACAACGAACCTAAGATTTTTTTCCAAGTGCGGTGTCGATGAACTAAAGATGCGAATGAGTTAATAGGAATACATTCTCGCTCGAGAATAAAAGTGGCATTTAAGTAAGACGAGTTTTCAATAGGCGCTCCTAAGTGTGGGAGTCAAGATAAAAAGAGTGGTCTAAGAATTTGGAAAGAGTGGCGAGAATAGTAAGTTAAGCTTACGGAAGTACCAAAGGGTAAAATGACGATCTTTGCGAGATTCTAAGTGGGTGACTTATTTAGAAATTTGAGAGTTACGAGGAGGATCACATGGTGAAAATTCACATAGTGGAATTACCGTGGGAGTCAATCGAGTTCCGTCATTGTGATGAGGCTGATCAACGCTAAGGAGGAAGTGTGTGAGGATACTGATCTTCAGAAGATGAAAGAGGAAACAAGGAGCTGGATGGAAGAACTTAAGTTATCAACCAAGAAGGATGCGAGTGGAGGCTAATTAATGTCAGGAGTGCATTTGCAAAACATTATGAAGAGCGGTTAAGCCTATAAAGGTGGGACATATGACACGAGAGAGCTAGGTAGGTATGACTATCTTTCAGAGGCGGAAGGAAGAGAGGACCGTAGAAAGAGCTAACGGAGTTGAAGCATAGTAAAATGAGCTAGTGAAGTTATGACAAAGTACCCCGAGAGGGTATCCTTTTAGGAGTATGGTAGCATGGAAGTATGGTAGGAGGGTAAGTTTGTTAACTTCGGAGAAGATCAGATACAAGTCAATCGGTGACAACTGAGAACGCACAAGTGCGGGTTGTCTATTGACATGTGTAGATGGGAAGAGTAAACAAGACTATGAGAACATACAGGACCGGGAACAAGAGCTTGGAGTATTCGCGGTGGATCAATAAATAGTAAGGAGGTACATCAATGGACGTGCGTTTGTCTTAAATCAAATAAGGTTGAACGAGATCAAGTAAGTAGTTATAACAAGACCTCAAAGGAGGAGATTGTAACGATCTTACGCGACCTTCTTAGGTCATGGGATTGGCATATGGAGGAACACCACGAGTTACAACTTTTAAGGTTTGATCATAGTAAGGAGAGCTAGTGGATCAACCGTAAGATGAGACTTCCATTGTAGTTGTACATAGAATACCGAGAAATACATAAGGTGACCAACAATAGTAAGAGAAGACTGAAGTTTTGAAGTTTGAAGTCCATGTGAAATGTACAAGAAGTACATGAATGATTAAGGATAAAACCTCTACGGTCGATTGGACGTTACATAAGAAAAGGGAGTAAGTTCTACACCTACTCGAAGGAATGATGCAAGCTTTGGTAGAATACAAAGAAGGTAATACTAATATATTATAAGGCGTGATTAAGTCCTGCAGTTAGGACCTTCATGACTTCACATAAGTGTGAAACCTTAAAAAAAAAAAAATAAAAAAAAAAATAAATAATAAAATAATAATAATAAAAAAAAAAAAATTTTATTAGAGCAAGTCTCCCGAGTTCCGGAGATGAAGGATCTTTGAAAGAGGACGGTGAACATTACAACTAAAGAAGTATTAAACCACGCGTTCGATGGACGCTACCCTAACATATTGGGGTGGACCCCTTGTCAAGCGTTGAGACCAAGTTATGTCGGTCATTACGATATGAGAGGGATAGAGAAAAGAAAGAACCCGGAATAGATCGGATTCCAATGCATCGGAAAGTGGATTTGACCATTAAGCTTGATTTGAACCTTTGATTGGAAGTATATCTTGAATTATTGATTTGAAGTTGTTATAGAGGACACCAATTTGCGAAGAGGGAGACGGTTATCTTCGTTTGTACATCGATTTCTATAAGTTGAGCAAGATGACAATGAAGGACCAATATCCCTTACAACGAATGGGAAGATCTAAACGATTAGTTGCAAGGGTTGATAGTCTTTTCCAGGAATGATTTAAGGCTTGACTGTCGACAATTGAGAATTCGAGAGTACGATATTGCAAATACGGCATTCCGGATAAACCATGGTCACACGAGTTGTAGTGATTACATATGGGCTTACTAATGCCCCGGAAAAGATATTTTTGGTTTACTCTCGAAAGAGAGAGAAATTGTATGACAATTTGTCTCGGGATGACAACCCCCGAAGGACGTGATAGAAGTTACAAGTTTCTCGGATGCACTGGCAACTCTAGTTTGGTGAAGAGATTCTCCAGAAGTAACACCATTTATGGTAACCTACTCCGGAAGACAACGAAGTATCGAATGGGACGAACATTGACAATAGAGTTGTTGAGAGTTAAAAGGAGATTCATGGTGCAACTGATTTGAAATCGCCTTGAGGTATGATGGGTATGAAGTGTACAAGTAATTCTTCAAGACAAGGTCTTGATCGAGTATTGCAGAGCAATGTAAAAGTAATAGCATACGTGCCTTGTTAATAGAAGTAGTATGGAGTAAAGTGCTTCCTTTGTTACTTGGAACTTACAACAAGCATTGAGGAAATGTAACATCAAAGTTTTGTTTGACAAGAACCAAATCCAATGGTATAAATTAGAAGTTCGATCGTCTTTGTTAGAGACAAGCAAAGAAGAAGCATAGTGGGAATGTTGCATTGAGAAAGACCCGAGAGTAGTGAGCATTCACCCGGTGTTTCATGTGTATCAATCTAGGAAGTACATGTATGACTCGAGAAGTTTTGTTGGTCTTGATGAGTTAGTGGCGTCGTAGAACAAATGAGGCTAATAGGAAGTCGGAGGATAGTATCTTTAGTTGAGTTTTACATTGAGCTAGTAGCGTTGATAAACCGAAGGGTTGGACCTAGTTCTTTCCTTTGTTGAGTTATGTGCATGGGTGATGTTATATGTTGATTGCGTCCCGTGTGGGAATGAGTTTTATGACCGGTTATAGTTCTATTGCGATGATGGTTGGAGCAGTTTTAGTGTATATAGATTATAAGGTTTAAGTCATCTTAGCTTGAGAGTTCTTACCTCGGCCTTAGGGACCGAGAAGTTCACGTATAGCAAGTTTCGGGACGAAACTTGTTTTTAGGGGGATCTAATGTAACGACCCGTTTATTGGGTGCGTTTCCGATATGTATTCTCCGTATTTTGTTAAAAATTTTAGTGGCCTCAATATATTCTACAGAGTATTTTCACGTCGTATTTTGATTTTTTTTGAGTTTTGATATATATATTATCCGTATTTATACCATTATATTATTATCAAGAATATATTTTACGGGAGCAATTTGTATATCAAAAACTATATTTATACAAGTATATAGTTCTTTCATATTTTCAGTATTTTTATTTTGTGGTTTATTTTCGGAAAGTTTCGGAAAATCTTTCCGACACAGAAATTCCGTTCCGAATGTTAAATCGAGTTAGTTTTTAAATCATTCCTCTTTACTTATTTCTTTTTCTCCTATTTTTTTTTTCTTCTCTTCGTTTCTTTCCTTCTGCGTTGGCGTGATAGGCTCAGCAGAGGAAGACGCAGACCGACTCCTCGTTCCCCTCCGTCTGCTGCCTACTGCCTAGCCTCGCAGGCCGACTCCTCGCCTCCCTCACCTGGTGACTACACAAGCCGCTACTCCCCTCCTCTCCCTTTGTACTTCCCCATCTGCTGAACCACCATCCCTCTCTCTATTGCACGCTCCAACTGCTGGAATCAATTGGGAGAGTTTTCACCACCGGGAAACGCCGGAACGCGGGAGAGGCGCTTCTACACCGCCGCCTCGATCCCACCGGAGCCACCAGCAAAGCCGCTGCTACCCCTCTCCTTTCCGTAGCTCTCTGTCCTTTCTATTGTGAGGGGAGACGGCCGTTGCCGCCTGGAAGCAGCCGCGCGGAGTGCCCAGTTCCGTCACTTCTCCCTCCGCCTGCACCGGCACCGTCCGCATCCTCTTCTCCGCCTAGGCAGCCGCCGGGAGCCCCTTTTCCCCTGCCCTTCTTCGTCTGGCGCAGTCGACAATAGGTTGAAGAAGGAGTTGGTTTAATTATAAATTTTTCCCTCTTATTTGTTTATATTACAGATTGTGCCCACTGTTTTGTATTTGCAATTTTGAACCCAGTTTTTGGATGTGAGCAATATACCCTTCTGCAAAATTAATTACATAAATGGACCTAAATTGTTTTATTGCAGTCTTGGCCCTATTTTCAGGAAATGTGTGGTTTTTGCCCTTGTGTATAATCATGGTTTGGACCAAAGTTTATTCCGAGAAATGTCCAAGTTTTGAGAGTTCTTAAGTTGCCCGAAAAGTTGTTTTGGTTTGATCCATATTTATAAAATTGTTTTGATCACCCCGGAAAATGTTTTGCGGGTTTTTAACCTTGTTTTCAAAGCGGGATTTTTCTTAGAATATTACACGTTATATTCCGTTCAAATTAGCATACAAGCTAAATTTCCTTAGCTTTGGGTTAGGTCCGGAAGCGGCCGTTATAGACCAACGAATCCAATCTCGACGTCCATAGATCATCTTCAACCTCGGATCATGTGTGAGTACCTTCTTCCTCGATCTAGTTATGTTTAGTGGTAGAATCATGCTAGGTTGAATCTAGCATAACTTAGGGCAAATGCCAAGTAGTGGCTTGGAACCTTTAGGTGAGTGTTTGAGGTTTGATGTTCAATGTCATGTGGTGTGTTGATCTTGAGTTGTTATAAAGTTGTGAGCCTCGTGGTTTATTTTGTGAGACTTGGGGTGGTATTTATATGTCGGTTCAAATTGCGGAGTTTCGGATGAGAGTATCCTAGTACATGGGGCTATAGTTGTGATCTCGTGAGTTTATGAGGGCTAGGAGAGTATCCTAGTTTATGGGAGTGTATGAGCTTGTAAGAGTATATAATATAGTACTAGAAGTCTAAGGACTTCTAACTTGCGTGAATGGTTGTTGATCATCGTGCCTTGTCTTGAACAGGCTTCAGTTATATTCTTTCGGAGTGTTATCGGTTTCGGTTAGCTTTGAGACGAGGTAAGTCCTCGGACTTACTTAGCCGCTTTTATGCATTATTTGGATACATTATGGTGATGTGTGTTTTATCGCTTTTGATCATGAAACCGGATTAGGATTACTTGACTATATATACTATTTGGCCCATTGTTACTATTATTATCGGGCGGTGACATCACCGCTCAGTTTCCCGAGGGAGACTGGGGGGATCTCTGCGACCAGGCCATACACGGTATACGGGCGGGCTTCTTCATCACTCCCTCAGGGTATACGGGTTGGGCGCCGCCACACTCCTGTTGGTTACACGGGGACAGAGGCGAGAGTTATAAGACTCTCGTGTCACACTTGAAACAAATGGATTAGATATGGAATAACCTAAAAAGATAATAAGTAACGGATGTGCATGTTTATGAGCATGTTGTGTGTTTGTGTTCCTATATGTGTTTGTGCCATATTATTCTTATAATGCCTAGAATGTGAGCTAACGGTTTTATACCGATTGTTGTAGTTGATGTGCAGGATAGGATGTGGTCGAGTGATCCGGAGGAGTGGGCAGCCGGGGTTCCGTACATCTTAGGTTGAGTTGGGTTTTGGAGTCCTTGTGTTGTTGTTATTATATATTATGTTGTTGTTGTTGTAAGGATGGCTGAAGTCTTTCCTTTCTTTTATTGTCGGGTTTCATAACATTGCATAAAAATGTATTTCGGTTTTGGCCTTTATTTGTGCCTTGTTGCAAGATCCGGTGAAATTGTTATCAGGCTAAGGGTCGGGACCCATTGTGAGGTCTCGCCCGTAGCATCCCAATATCCCGCGGATTTGGGGTGTTACAAAAGTGGTATCAGAGCCCTAGGTTGACAACAATGGCACTCACAATCTTCTAAAGGCCGAATAAAAATAAACAGAACCCTCAAGGGTTCTGAATTTTTAAAGAAATGAATTTCGTTTTCAAATCATGTGCATGAGTTAGTTGGGGTAGAATGTACGGGACCACCACTTCCTCCGCGGATCTCGGCAACGTAGTTATTGATTATTATATTATGTATATATATAAGTATATATATGTGTATATATGTAGATATGTATATGTGGACTTAGGATGTTTGGATTATACTTGTATGTTGAATTGTAAATTGTTTATGGACTGGTTATGTTATAGTAGTAACATGACGTTTATATCTTTATATATTTATATATAAACATATGGTATGTTAATATCATATTAGTGATAGAGAACCTTATAGCTAAGATGATAGAAAGCTATCATCGCCCCCTTGGACAACGCCTTTTGGCTTAGGATAGTATACATACGAAGATGAATATGCTCAAGTTATCAAGTTGAGCATCAAGTTTTCGCAAGCACCCCGGTGATTTCCCGGACTCCTTTAAGAGGACGTCAAAGAAGAAGACTAGAGATGACATAACCAAAGGACAAACAAATAAAAAGAGAACCTCGTGTCAACTTAAGCGAAACCAAGATGGAGACTATACCAATATAAAAGCGACATGAAGACATGAGGGTGGTATCAAGGAAACAATGAAGGAGCATCAGTGAGGCAACTAGAGACAACGAACCTAAGATTTTTTTCCAAGTGCGGTGTCGATGAACTAAAGATGCGAATGAGTTAAGAGGAATACATTCTCGCTCGAGAATAAAAGTGGCATTTAAGTAAGACGAGTTTTCAATAGGCGCTCCTAAGTATGGGAGTCAAGATAAAAAGAGTGGTCTAAGAATTTGGAAAGAGTGGCGAGAATAGTAAGTTAAGCTTACGGAAGTACCAAAGGGTAAAATGACGATCTTTGCGAGATTCTAAGTGGGTGACTTATTTAGAAATTTGAGAGTTACGAGGAGGATCACATGGTGAAAATTCACATAGTGGAATTACCGTGGGAGTCAATCGAGTTCCGTCATTGTGATGAGGCTGATCAACGCTAAGGAGGAAGTGTGTGAGGATACTGATCTTCAGAAGATGAAAGAGGAAACAAGGAGCTGGATGGAAGAACTTAAGTTATCAACCAAGAAGGATGCGAGTGGAGGCTAATTAATGTCAGGAGTGCATTTGCAAAACATTATGAAGAGCGGTTAAGCCTATAAAGGTGGGACATATGACACGAGAGAGCTAGGTAGGTATGACTATCTTTCAGAGGCGGAAGGAAGAGAGGACCGTAGAAAGAGCTAACGGAGTTGAAGCATAGTAAAATGAGCTAGTGAAGTTATGACAAAGTACCCCGAGAGGGTATCCTTTTAGGAGTATGGTAGCATGGAAGTATGGTAGGAGGGTAAGTTTGTTAACTTCGGAGAAGATCAGATACAAGTCAATCGGTGACAACTGAGAACGCACAAGTGCGGGTTGTCTATTGACATGTGTAGATGGGAAGAGTAAACAAGACTATGAGAACATACAGGACCGGGAACAAGAGCTTGGAGTATTCGCGGTGGATCAATGAATAGTAAGGAGGTACATCAATGGACGTGCGTTTGTCTTAAATCAAATAAGGTTGAACGAGATCAAGTAAGTAGTTATAACAAGACCTCAAAGGAGGAGATTGTAACGATCTTACGCGACCTTCTTAGGTCATGGGATTGGCATATGGAGGAACACCACGAGTTACAACTTTTAAGGTTTGATCATAGTAAGGAGAGCTAGTGGATCAACCGTAAGATGAGACTTCCATTGTAGTTGTACATAGAATACCGAGAAATACATAAGGTGACCAACAATAGTAAGAGAAGACTGAAGTTTTGAAGTTTGAAGTCCATGTGAAATGTACAAGAAGTACATGAATGATTAAGGATAAAACCTCTACGGTCGATTGGACGTTACATAAGAAAAGGGAGTAAGTTCTACACCTACTCGAAGGAATGATGCAAGCTTTGGTAGAATACAAAGAAGGTAATACTAATATATTATAAGGCGTGATTAAGTCCTGCAATTAGGACCTTCATGACTTCACATAAGTGTGAAACCTTAAAAAAAAAATAATAAAAAAAAAATAAATAATAAAATAATAATAATAAAAAAAAAAAATTTTATTAGAGCAAGTCTCCCGAGTTCCGGAGATGAAGGATCTTTGAAAGAGGACGGTGAACATTACAACTAAAGAAGTATTAAACCACGCGTTCGATGGACGCTACCCTAACATATTGGGGTGGACCCCTTGTCAAGCGTTGAGACCAAGTTATGTCGGTCATTACGATATGAGAGGGATAGAGAAAAGAA
This sequence comes from Fagopyrum homotropicum, assembly GCA_033239125.1. Classification (NCBI taxonomy): domain Eukaryota; kingdom Viridiplantae; phylum Streptophyta; class Magnoliopsida; order Caryophyllales; family Polygonaceae; genus Fagopyrum; species Fagopyrum homotropicum. Next base: position 146,014,600 of record BSWB01000004.1, read on the forward strand.
AGAACCCGGAATAGATCGGATTCCAATGCATCGGAAAGTGGATTTGACCATTAAGCTTGATTTGAACCTTTGATTGGAAGTATATCTTGAATTATTGATTTGAAGTTGTTATAGAGGACACCAATTTGCGAAGAGGGAGACGGTTATCTTCGTTTGTACATCGATTTCTATAAGTTGAGCAAGATGACAATGAAGGACCAATATCCCTTACAACGAATGGGAAGATCTAAACGATTAGTTGCAAGGGTTGATAGTCTTTTCCAGGAATGATTTAAGGCTTGACTGTCGACAATTGAGAATTCGAGAGTACGATATTGCAAATACGGCATTCCGGATAAACCATGGTCACACGAGTTGTAGTGATTACATATGGGCTTACTAATGCCCCGGAAAAGATATTTTTGGTTTACTCTCGAAAGAGAGAGAAATTGTATGACAATTTGTCTCGGGATGACAACCCCCGAAGGACGTGATAGAAGTTACAAGTTTCTCGGATGCACTGGCAACTCTAGTTTGGTGAAGAGATTCTCCAGAAGTAACACCATTTATGGTAACCTACTCCGGAAGACAACGAAGTATCGAATGGGACGAACATTGACAATAGAGTTGTTGAGAGTTAAAAGGAGATTCATGGTGCAACTGATTTGAAATCGCCTTGAGGTATGATGGGTATGAAGTGTACAAGTAATTCTTCAAGACAAGGTCTTGATCGAGTATTGCAGAGCAATGTAAAAGTAATAGCATACGTGCCTTGTTAATAGAAGTAGTATGGAGTAAAGTGCTTCCTTTGTTACTTGGAACTTACAACAAGCATTGAGGAAATGTAACATCAAAGTTTTGTTTGACAAGAACCAAATCCAATGGTATAAATTAGAAGTTCGATCGTCTTTGTTAGAGACAAGCAAAGAAGAAGCATAGTGGGAATGTTGCATTGAGAAAGACCCGAGAGTAGTGAGCATTCACCCGGTGTTTCATGTGTATCAATCTAGGAAGTACATGTATGACTCGAGAAGTTTTGTTGGTCTTGATGAGTTAGTGGCGTCGTAGAACAAATGAGGCTAATAGGAAGTCGGAGGATAGTATCTTTAGTTGAGTTTTACATTGAGCTAGTAGCGTTGATAAACCGAAGGGTTGGACCTAGTTCTTTCCTTTGTTGAGTTATGTGCATGGGTGATGTTATATGTTGATTGCGTCCCGTGTGGGAATGAGTTTTATGACCGGTTATAGTTCTATTGCGATGATGGTTGGAGCAGTTTTAGTGTATATAGATTATAAGGTTTAAGTCATCTTAGCTTGAGAGTTCTTACCTCGGCCTTAGGGACCGAGAAGTTCACGTATAGCAAGTTTCGGGACGAAACTTGTTTTTAGGGGGATCTAATGTAACGACCCGTTTATTGGGTGCGTTTCCGATATGTATTCTCCGTATTTTGTTAAAAATTTTAGTGGCCTCAATATATTCTACAGAGTATTTTCACGTCGTATTTTGATTTTTTTTGAGTTTTGATATATATATTATCCGTATTTATACCATTATATTATTATCAAGAATATATTTTACGGGAGCAATTTGTATATCGAAAACTATATTTATACAAGTATATAGTTCGTTCATATTTTCAGTATTTTTATTTTGTGGTTTATTTTCGGAAAGTTTCGGAAAATCTTTCCGACACAGAAATTCCGTTCCGAATGTTAAATCGAGTTAGTTTTTAAATCATTCCTCTTTACTTATTTCTTTTTCTCCTATTTTTTTTTCTTCTCTTCGTTTCTTTCCTTCTGCGTTGGCGTGATAGGCTCAGCAGAGGAAGACGCAGACCGACTCCTCGTTCCCCTCCGTCTGCAGCCTACTGCCTAGCCTCGCAGGCCGACTCCTCGCCTCCCTCACCTGGTGACTACACAAGCCGCTACTCCCCTCCTCTCCCTTTGTACTTCCCCATCTGCTGAACCACCATCCCTCTCTCTGTTGCACGCTCCAACTGCTGGAATCAATTGGGAGAGTTTTCACCACCGGGAAACGCCGGAACGCGGGAGAGGCGCCTCTACACCGCCGCCTCGATCCCACCGGAGCCACCAGCAAAGCCGCTGCTACCCCTCTCCTTTCCGTAGCTCTCTGTCCTTTCTATTGTGAGGGGAGACGGCCGTTGCCGCCTGGAAGCAGCCGCGCGGAGTGCCCAGTTCCGTCACTTCTCCCTCCGCCTGCACCGGCACCGTCCGCATCCTCTTCTCCGCCTAGGCAGCCGCCGGGAGCCCCTTTTCCCCTGCCCTTCTTCGTCTGGCGCAGTCGACAATAGGTTGAAGAAGGAGTTGGTTTAATTATAAATTTTTCCCTCTTATTTGTTTATATTACAGATTGTGCCCACTGTTTTGTATTTGCAATTTTGAACCCAGTTTTTGGATGTGAGCAATATACCCTTCTGCAAAATTAATTACATAAATGGACCTAAATTGTTTTATTGCAGTCTTGGCCCTATTTTCAGGAAATGTGTGGTTTTTGCCCTTGTGTATAATCATGGTTTGGACCAAAGTTTATTCCGAGAAATGTCCAAGTTTTGAGAGTTCTTAAGTTGCCCGAAAAGTTGTTTTGGTTTGATCCATATTTATAAAATTGTTTTGATCACCCCGGAAAATGTTTTGCGGGTTTTTAACCTTGTTTTCAAAGCGGGATTTTTCTTAGAATATTACACGTTATATTCCGTTCAAATTAGCATACAAGCTAAATTTCCTTAGCTTTGGGTTAGGTCCGGAAGCGGCCGTTATAGACCAACGAATCCAATCTCGACGTCCATAGATCATCTTCAACCTCGGATCATGTGTGAGTACCTTCTTCCTCGATCTAGTTATGTTTAGTGGTAGAATCATGCTAGGTTGAATCTAGCATAACTTAGGGCAAATGCCAAGTAGTGGCTTGGAACCTTTAGGTGAGTGTTTGAGGTTTGATGTTCAATGTCATGTGGTGTGTTGATCTTGAGTTGTTATAAAGTTGTGAGCCTCGTGGTTTATTTTGTGAGACTTGGGGTGGTATTTATATGTCGGTTCAAATTGCGGAGTTTCGGATGAGAGTATCCTAGTACATGGGGCTATAGTTGTGATCTCGTGAGTTTATGAGGGCTAGGAGAGTATCCTAGTTTATGGGAGTGTATGAGCTTGTAAGAGTATATAATATAGTACTAGAAGTCTAAGGACTTCTAACTTGCGTGAATGGTTGTTGATCATCGTGCCTTGTCTTGAACAGGCTTCAGTTATATTCTTTCGGAGTGTTATCGGTTTCGGTTAGCTTTGAGACGAGGTAAGTCCTCGGACTTACTTAGCCGCTTTTATGCATTATTTGGATACATTATGGTGATGTGTGTTTTATCGCTTTTGATCATGAAACCGGATTAGGATTACTTGACTATATATACTATTTGGCCCATTGTTACTATTATTATCGGGCGGTGACATCACCGCTCAGTTTCCCGAGGGAGACTAGGGGGATCTCTACGACCAGGCCATACACGGTATACGGGCGGGCTTCTTCATCACTCCCTCAGGGTATACGGGTTGGGCGCCGCCACACTCCTGTTGGTTACACGGGGACAGAGGCGAGAGTTATAAGACTCTCGTGTCACACTTGAAACAAATGGATTAGATATGGAATAACCTAAAAAGATAATAAGTAACGGATGTGCATGTTTATGAGCATGTTGTGTGTTTGTGTTCCTATATGTGTTTGTGCCATATTATTCTTATAATGCCTAGAATGTGAGCTAACGGTTTTATACCGATTGTTGTAGTTGATGTGCAGGATAGGATGTGGCCGAGTGATCCGGAGGAGTGGGCAGCCGGGGTTCCGTACATCTTAGGTTGAGTTGGGTTTTGGAGTCCTTGTGTTGTTGTTATTATATATTATGTTGTTGTTGTTGTAAGGATGGCTGAAGTCTTTCCTTTCTTTTATTGTCGGGTTTCATAACATTGCATAAAAATGTATTTCGGTTTTGGCCTTTATTTGTGCCTTGTTGCAAGATCCGGTGAAATTGTTGTCAGGCTAAGGGTCGGGACCCATTGTGAGGTCTCGCCCGTAGCATCCCAATATCCCGCGGATTTGGGGTGTTACATCAGTGTTACTATTTTTTGGAATGTCAATACCAGATTTGATCTTATCAGACCCTTTTCTCGGGAAAGCTTTCAAGCCTTTTTTCTTCACAAAGACAAGATATATCAAGAATGTTGAAGCTGCAAAATGAAACTAAAGACAAATAACATCACAAAAATGAGCCTATATAGAATTTGAACCTATGTTGCTCTTCCATTTAAGCTAATGTTCGCTCCAAATGGTGTGTGCAAGCTTTAAATTTATAACCCTAGACTTAAGCTTAAAAAAAAGATGCGAACCCGCAGTGTACGGGTCAATCGTAGTAAAAAGCAAGAAATTTCAGGGGTCGATCACAGGGACTCGGTGAAACAAAGTCAGTAACGGTAAGCTTCGTGAATACTAACCACAAGAGCAATTAACACAATCAAAGATGAATAAGAAGTCAATAAAGCAAACATGCAATTCTAGGGATTAAAGCATCTAGTTGTGGTTCCAACTCAAGATCTAAAGATAAGCGGACAAAGCTGAGATTTTTGCAAGGGGAAGGTGTTACTAAAGTGGAGTAGATTACCGGGTAAGTCTCACTACTCACTAATCCAAAACCGTAACTCCTATTACCAGGTAAGTCTCAAGGAATTAAGATAAAGAACTATTACCTCAAACTAACACACCATCTAAGGGAATAGAATCAACCTTTACCGGGTAAGTCTCAGGCTAACTCACAAAGATGGGATGGAAGCACACTCAAACCCCAATAAAGGATAAACCTTTATTACCTACACTTATGATCGTTGGTACACAAACTAAGGAATTACCGGGTAAGTCTCATCCTAAGCTTGCTTTGAACCAGGAAAGGTGTAATAAGAATAGGATTTGGCAAACTCTAACACTTAACTCTCAGTTTAGGATCAGATAAGTCACCTCGGTCAGACGAATCCCACCCCGGCCGAGATGTTCATCGACTGATCAAGATGCTTAGGGTTAAGGTTAAAGACTCAAACTTTCAGGGTCCTACTGGAATCTAAGATTATTCTATCATTGTTTTTCCCACAACCTTCAGCCAATCACCCTAGAATCACACAAGGAAATTAGCCACTCATCATCATTATGAAAGTATTAAATATATGGGAAGAAGGTAAATATTTGAACAAGAAGAATTTAATGAAAAAGACTTCAATAACTGAATCAAATATCACAACAAGCGTTCCTTGGATAACAATCCAACAAGACAAGACAACAAGTGAGGGAATTGAAGGCAATCTTACAAAACCCTTCAAAAGCTATAAAAGCTACAATCTTCAATCTTCCTTCAACCTTCAAAAAGGTTCTTCAAAACTCCCAACTGGAGTATGGCTGCTGCGTGCTATAAACCTTGATCGACGGTATAGCGTCCTCCTCGATTTGTGGAAATCCAACCCTTTTTATAGGAAAATAACCCTCCAAAGATAATATATCTTAGAAAGATATTTTCCCATAAAATAGGTAAAATATAAGATCTTCTTCCTTCCAGGAGCCAAGCCCAAAAATATAGGATCACCTTCCAAAGATAAAAGATCTCAGCCAAGAATAAAATATTCTCGCCGCGTCCTAGGTGTTCGCCTCGGTCGAGTCGGCGTCTCTGGATCACCTCGGTCGAGATGAATCTCTGGTCAACCGAGGTGAGTCATAACTGAATGTGAAATCTCTCAAAACTGGTCCAAAGTGAATCTTAATCCATGGCTATGTTTCCTAGATGGTTCCTTATGCTCCTCAATGTAGCTCCAAATGACTCATGACTCCTTTTGCTCCTTTTTGATGCAAAACGTGCCATTTTACCTGCAATTACAGCAAAACTAGGTGTAGACCTCGATTCCCGCAAAGGTAGATGAAATGGTAATATAATCACATATTAAACATGCTAACATGCAGATTATTGAAGATAAAACGTCCAAACAAACCCCAAAATATAGACTATAATTCATGCTATCAAAATACCCCATACTTAGCCCTTGCTTGTCCCCAAGCAAGTTCCGCATATAAAAGGAAAGATAGAATGGATTATAAGTCAATAAAAACAATGAAAAGCCTTTCAAAAACATTTTTATGGTGTGCAACTATCATAGATCACTCTAAGAGAATACTTCATGGAATTAAAAACTCAATATGATCAAAACATTTTATAAATATAGGAAAGTTGTTCATCTTTGCATAAAATCATAGAATGCATAATAAATCATAATTATCAAAATTAATCATGTATAATCCAATTTAAACCACTAAGTCAATCAACAAGCTCAAGGTCTCAAGGGCTTCCCAAAAGAAAAGGTCAAGAAACGTGTAGGGTAGGGATATATGTAAGGTAATGTGGTGCTAGAATCCGGGAAAAGGATGAACTTCACTTTCACTTTGACTTGCAACATCTTCCACCAATAAGCTTTGCTTATTTCACACTTTTTCTTTTTACTTTACTTTTTGGGATGCATGGACAGAGGTGCACAATAACCGAAGCCTAGGAAATTAGCAATCATCAATTTCTTGAGATGCATCAAACCCTTGATGCACATACCATGACCCGTTAGGAATATCGCTCAATCCGACTTTGGCAAGACACAAACACCCGACTATGTGAATGGTGCCGAGTTACTCATCTTCATGATTGACTTCCCCAAACCTATTATTGCTTTCTAACACCTTCACTTCCAGCCACTTCTCAACTTTAACTCCACTTGCTTTCACCACTTCGCTTGCTTCCAAATTCCCGGATAGGTAAAGGGAGGCAAAATGTATATGAGGGGCTAAGCATGATCAAGAAGAAGAAGAGAGAAGAGTGAATTGCCTTGATCTTTCCAGGAAGAAAGTGAGAGAACTTATCTTGTGGTGTCAACCTTCAAATTCAACATAATTTGGATAAAAACAAAGTATTAAACATGCCAATAATTTCAAACAAAGCATTTAGCAACTTAAACATATTATAAAACCTTTCAAACACATAAAGAATTTAAAACCAGTCAGTAAGCAAGATCTTCACTGAGGTCATATCCAGATAAGAAACACAAAATCGTTTTCGAAAACTCTCAGTTAACCCACCTCGGTCGAGGTGTTCTTGGTTCAACCGAGGTGAAACGCCTCGTTTGGCCAAGACTAACTCGGTCGAGGTCAATTTTTTTTTTTTTTTTAAAACCATTTTTTTTCCAGTTTCGACGTTTTTCTCAATCAAATAACCTGTAGGTGTGCATGTAATATCAGATAATCATATAAATGCAGAAGTGAAGCATAAATAAAATATCCGATAAGATAGAATGTGCGTCATACATCAAAAGTATTCAAATAAATACAAACACCCCATACTTGGGACACACTGTCCCAGTGGGTCAATATAAGTTTGGAAATAAGAGTACTCACCGGATACATAGCTGAACTGCATAAGAATATAATAAAGAAAATCCTGCAGCTCCTCAATAGTCTCGATCCGGTGGTGGTGGTGGCACATACGGATACTGCGTCGGGTCGAACGGGTAACCCATGACACGCTTGAACTGAAGCTGGGCCATGATGTGCTGATAGTGCTGCCGCTCCTGCATCTCGCGGATATCCAGCGATAATGCAGCATACGAGTCAATAACCTGATCCGTCAGGTCATCGATCCGTCTGTGGGCAGCTCGATCTCTCACTCCGCGCCTCCTGCGTCTAGCAGGTCTGACTGGAGAAGTCTCAGCTGGTGCAGGCTCCGTATCCTCCTCATCATCCAAGTCAATGATCGGCGGCGCGCTCGTACCTGCAGTATCCGTCCCTGTATCCATCGGGACTCCACCATCTCTCTCATCTACAGTGTCCTCGTCATCGTCATCCTCCTCCTCCTCAGCCGGGGCAGCTGCTGCCTCCCTATGATCCTCCATCAGCGGAGCCCAAGCTGTCTGCCAGTAGTGTGGGTCGAAAACTGTGAACTGGGCAGACCAGCGGATCCCCTGTGGTGCAGTCCGCTCCCACGGCATAGCAACATATGGAGTGGTCAGACCACGGGGAACCAAAATCCTCCGTGTGATCATCTCCTGTAATCCAAGCGGCTTCGGAGCCGCCACCATCGTGCAAGCACTGAGGTCCATCCCGTGATAAGTAGCAATGTGGGTGACTAGACCTCTGCAGCAGATATTTCCCTTCGCTTTAGCCTTGATCTTGTGCAGGTCCTCTGCCAAGATCAAGCCAAAGTCTGGGAAACCCCCCGTGACCATACAGTAAAGGCTGAAGAGCTCGCCCTGTCGGATCTTCTGGGGCGTCTCAGTACGCGCCAGAAGTGTCTCGCTGAATATCCTATGGGCTAATCTGAAGGCTGGGTGGAAGATGACCTTCTCCCTGGAATCTCCAGGGCGCCATCTGTCTACATGCTCAGTAATATGGGCAATCTGCCCCTAGAACTTCCTAGCTACAGATCGGGAGGGGAAGTCAGTGGCGGTGGGCTCAGAAAAGCCGAAAATCTCTCTCCAAACCTCTAAAAGAACTATGAAGTTCCGGCTCATCAACCGGTACTTCACAGACATCTCTGTGGGAAGGTAGTAAAAGGAGCTCAGCGCCCTAAGAGCAAACCGTACCGGCTCGGTCTAGACCAAGTCCCCGGCAACGGCGCCAAAAACTTGTTCGCTCCAAACGGTGTGTGCAAGCTTTAAATTTATAACCCTAGACTTAAGCTTAAAACAAGGATGCGAACCCACAATGTACGGGTCAATCGTAGTAAAAAGCAAGAAATTCCAGGGGTCGATCACAGGGACTCGGTGAAACAAAGTCAGTAACGGTAAGCTTCGTGAATACTAACCACAAGAGCAATTAACACAATCAAAGATGAATAAGAAGTCAATAAAGCAAACATGCAATTATAGGGATTAAAGCATCTAGTTGTGGTTCCAACTCAAGATCTAAAGATAAGCGGACAAAGCTGAGATTTTTGCAAGGGGAAGGTGTTACTAAAGTGGAGTAGATTACCAGGTAAGTCTCACTACTCACTAATCCAAAACCGTAACTCCTATTACCGGGTAAGTCTCAAGGAATTAAGATAAAGAACTATTACCTCAAACTAACACACCATCTAAGGGAATAGAATCAACCTTTACCGGGTAAGTCTCAGGCTAACTCACAAAGATGGGATGGAAGCACACTCAAACCCCAATAAAGGATAAACCTTTATTACCTACACTTATGATCGTTGGTACACAAACTAAGGAATTACCGGGTAAGTCTCATCCTAAGCTTGCTTTGAACCAGGAAAGGTGTAATAAGAATAGGATTTGGCAAACTCTAACACTTAACTCTCAGTTTAGGATCAGATAAGTCACCTCGGTCAGACGAATCCCACCCCGGCCGAGATGTTCATCGACTGATCAAGATGCTTAGGGTTAAGGTTAAAGACTCAAACTTTCAGGGTCCTACTGAAATCTAAGATTATTCTATCATTGTTTTTCCCACAACCTTCAGCCAATCACCCTAGAATCACACAAGGAAATTAGCCACTCATCATCATTATGAAAGTATTAAATATATGGGAAGAAGGTGAATATTTGAACAAGAAGAATTTAATGAAAAAGACTTCAATAACTGAATCAAATATCACAACAAGCGTTCCTTGGATAACAATCCAACAAGACAAGACAACAAGTGAGGGAATTGAAGGCAATCTTACAAAACCCTTCAAAAGCTATAAAAGCTACAATCTTCAATCTTCCTTCAACCTTCAAAAAGGTTCTTCAAAACTCACAATTGGAGTATGGCTGCTGCGTGCTATAAACCTTGATCGACGGTATAGCGTCCTCCTCGATTTGTGGAAATCCAACCCTTTTTATAGGAAAATAACCCTCCAAAGATAATATATCTTAGAAAGATATTTTCCCATAAAATAGGTAAAATATAAGATCTTCTTCCTTCCAGGAGCCAAGCCCAAAAATATAGGATCACCTTCCAAAGATAAAAGATCTCAGCCAAGAATAAAATATTCTCGCCGCGTCCTAGGTGTTCGCCTCGGTCGAGTCGGCGTCTCTGGATCACCTCGGTCGAGATGAATCTCTGGTCAACCGAGGTGAGTCATAACTGAATGTGAAATCTCTCAAAACTGGTCCAAAGTGAATCTTAATCCATGGCTATGTTTCCTGGATGGTTCCTTATGCTCCTCAATGTAGCTCCAAATGACTCATGACTCCTTTTGCTCCTTTTTGATGCAAAACGTGCCATTTTACCTGCAATTACAACAAAACTAGGTGTAGACCTCGATTCCCATAAAGGTAGATGAAATGGTAATATAATCACATATTAAACATGCTAACATGCAGATTATTGAAGATAAAACGTCCAAACAAACCCCAAAATATAGACTATAATTCATGCTATCAGCTAATAGGCTAAACATATATCCATTAGACTTGTTCAGTATCATTTGCAAGATATTAGATTCAAAGCTTGTAGTGTTGGACAACAAGTACTCGTGCTTTCCAAATTTTCACAAATATTACAGAAACTAACAGTGAAACACACACCTGATAAGAGACACAAAAAAAACTAGTTCCAATCAGAAGGTAGGGAAAAAAGGGACTCAGTAACTACTCAGAATTTGAGTATAAAAGATAACTTATCAGAGGGTGGGGAAAAGAGGAACTCAGTAACCAATTTAACACACTAAAGAACTAGTTTCAATCAGAGGGTGTGGAAAAAAGGAACTCATTAACTACTTAGACTACTACTAACTCTTACTCCCTTTCAACAGTTCTCTTTGACATTATATCGAACACTTGGTATGCATCATGCTCAATATAAACAACAATCAGTTTGGCACCCTTTGTTCCTCCACATCAGTTCAAATCAAGCAGATAAAGCTCTACAAATCGAGTTTAGAAGGAGGAGAAAAGGGGGAAGAAGATGTTGATTGGAAGAGATATGCTTACATGTTGGAATAATAAGGTCCCATATCGAAAGATGGGGACACTCCGAGCATAGTATATAAGGTCGGTGGGCTACTCCTCCTATTACTAATTGGTTTTAGGATGGAACCTCGTCGGGTTTATGTGTTGGGTTTGGGCCTAATGCGCATGTGCGCTCGTACGCACACGACCCCTGTAATAACCGAAAATTTTAAATTCCGTTTAATTCGGAATTTAACCGGATTCCGATCCGCTAACCTCTAACCTTTAAATAAGTTAAATTCTATCATGTTATGCGATCTAAGTTCACATAAAATAATAAAAGGTGTAACCGGAGATATTTCCGTACTTTTAAAAATAATAATTTATCTAATACGGAAATTAATTCCGTAAAAATTTTCCGCAAAATGCCTACCGATCCATACGAATAACGGGTTTCGTTTCAGCTCGTTTTAATGAAGTGAAAATGGGCCCAAATCGTATTGTGGACTGCCAGCCCAGCCCATTATTAACCTTTAATTAAAACCTAATTAAACTAACCTAATCTAATGCTAATCTAACATTACCGTCTTGTGCCGCCTCGCTACTTTCTTCCTTCCCTCTCGCGGACGAACGAACAACAGCCACCGGGAGTTTCGTCCGCCGACGCTGTCGACCGCCACGGTAGCCGCTCCGCCCACCAACGCCGTCGACCGCCAGGTTAGCCGCTTCCTCTGTCTGTCCCTTCCCTTTCTCTCTAGTCTCGAGACTCACCAACAGCAGATCCTGGCTTCACCGGCAGCAACGCGCAACCACAATGAGGACGGCAAAGGCACCGATCGAGACCGTGACGAGTTGCCTCCTCTGTTGCAGTGTTTCTGCAGTGTATTCAGCCAAGGGGGGTAGTGCGTTGTGGGGAGCACTTTCGGACCAGCCTTACTCGTACGAAACCGCAGGCGAGAAACGAAATCTCAGTCTCGTGGCCTACCCTTGACTCGCCGGAAAGAGGGTGCTGCGCCGGATCGAAGTAACGCCGCCGGTGAGTCTACTGTCCAATGTAAAAGTTTGTAGATGAGTATGTAGTTCTTCTGTAGAGTTTAAGGGGGGTGCTCCTGTTTATTGATTCCCGGTTAAATGCTACTGTGGTTGCTGTGCTATTGATATCAGGGGGGTGAGATGTAAGTAGAGTACGTATTATATTATACAAATGAAGCGTGTACAAATAAAGTATACAAATGAAGGATTGTGTGTTATATTATACAAATGAAGGATTGAGAGTACGGATGCGTGTACATATATATCGTTAAGTATAGGGTACCGAAACGGATATATATAAATATAGAAGTACGAGATCGAAGCGAGAGAAGTATGTATGTGCGTATAGGTGTACTGAACAGAAAGTGAGGGTTGGAGACTATATATATAATTATATTTTTGGCAGTGTAGTTTACCTATACATGAATATATATAGATATACTAGACGGGAGAGTGTAAATAGATTTTTGAATAGATGGAAATTTTGAGATATATATATGTAGGTATATATATATTTTGGTATGAGATGGGAGAGATAAAAATAGGTAGAGATATCTATAAGTATATCGAGTAATTACATAATTATAAGTGAGTTAAGGAGAAAGGTTAAAGTATAACGGTATAATATATGGAGTAGAGTAGATTAGTAACCGGAGAGAAGGAATGTTGTCCTTCTTCGAGTGTCTCGAGCTTGACCTTATAACCTATAAGTATCTATCCAAGAAACTTAATTTATGGGAAACAAGAAATGAAAGAAATGAGGAGAATTCCAGAATAAACTTCTAGAATTTACGATACCAAGGGTAAAATGGTCTTTTACCATAAGAGAGCTTTTTCCGTAATTCCTTCGCATGAGGTTGGACATCGAGGTGTGATTTTGATACACCTGCCTTATTTGACAGGAGTTTGAGTTACCACGAGTACGGACTGTTGAGACGTGTTAGAGTGTATTTTGCCTCAGGTAAGTCCTTGCGACTTACTTAGCCAGTTTCTGGATATTAGTTGAGTGATAGTGGTTGTGTGTGCTATGTGCGTGTTTTAATAATAATAACTTGCTAGGACGACTGTTATTATTACGTTTAAGGCCCAAGTGTATGTATAACGGGCCGTGACATCACTGCCCAGCTCTGACAAGAGATTGGGAGGTTCTCTATACCCAGACCAGGCAGGTACAAGGTGAGATGCATCGGATCCATTCCTGATGGTTACACGGGGGCGGAGGCGAGGTTTGGGAATCCCTCGTGTCACAAAATAAGTATCATTAGCGTGAATGAGTAACTTAATTTAAGATAATAAATGGACTTGTTTGAAAGCATGATGGGTGTTTATATTTTTATGTGTGTGTGTGTGTGCGTTACTATTATTCTTCTAATAGTTAGATAACTAGCTAACGGTTCCTCTTGTTGTGTTTTTAGATTTACCGCAGGTTAGACCAGCAGCTGAGTGATCCGGAAGTAGTGGTCAGCCGGGTCTCCGTACTCCTTAGAGTGGGGGTTGGGGTTGTGTTTGTCATTCTTTCTTTTGGTTAAGACAGTTGTTCGTTACCTTTGTTTAAGTACTTTAGGCTGCTAGACCGTGTTGCATTCATTACTTAAAATACTATTTTTATGAATTTCTGTTTTCCTTATTTGTGTCTTGTTGCAAGATCCTAGCAATATTATTGTCAAACTGAGGTCGGGACCCATTGTGAGGTCCTAACCCGTAATGTCCCGAGTTTTGAGAATTCGGGGTGTTACAACCCCCGCTCTACCGGTCCGTCTGTATCGGACTTTGACATGGTATCGGATCGGTTAGCCTCAATTCGGCTCGCGATCCTAACATGTGGACAAGTGCAACTCAGTCTATATCCTCTAGTTGCACTTGCGGGGGCGTGTTGGAATAATAAGGTCACACATCGAAAGATGAGGACACTCCGAGCCTAGTGTATAAGGTCGGTGGGCTACTCCTCCTATTGCCAATTGGTTTTAGTATGGAACCTCGCCGGATATGTGTTGGGCTTGGGCCTAATGTGCATGTGCGCTCGTATGCACACGAACCCCCGCTCTACTGGTCCGTCTGTATCGGACTTTGACATTACCTTTGTTCCTCTGTTAATGGCTTCTTCATCATATTACAATACTGGCGCCAAAAATTTTGTTTAACTTTGAGTTTCTCGTTCACCCAACAGAGCACCCATCCATATGCGTATCCTTTTGCGCTCTTCTGCTACAGTTTGTATTGAAAGAGAGAAATATGTTTTCATTTTTGGTTAATAAAAATTAAGAACAAGAACAAGAAAGCAGAGTTTATCAACTCGGGTTTGTCCACTAAACTAAACTCGATTCTACGAGTTTTTGTAACCAGTGGTTCCAAAAGATTGAATATATATATATATATATATAGGGTGTGGTTCCCATGAGAACACCCCTAACGTGAGAACATGAGAACAATCGTACACCGTTGGATGTGAGTTTTAAGGGTTGAGATTTAGGGGGGTGTATTCAATCGAGACTTTTAAAGATTTTGACGGATTCTTAATAATCATAGGATTTGCAAATTCTGTGGGAAATTTTAATTCTATATAGAGTCAATATAGATTCTGTGGAAATCTTATGTGTTGGGGGAAGATTTCTATGGATTTTAGGCAGGTATAAAAGTAATGAAGAATCCTACAAAATCAATGAAATAATAGATTCTTTTAAAATCCACAAACTTTTAAATACCATAGGAATTTTATGGAAAATTTTAAATCCTAATTGAATACCTAAAGATTTATATGGACTTTTAAAAATCTATATTCAATACCCATAGACTTTTAAACTCCAAAAAATTCCTATAGAATCTTAATTGAATACACCCCCCTTAGATTATATATCAAAAATAATAATAACTACGAATAATAATAATAATCAGGAATCCAACAATAACTACGAATAATCCACTCAACCAACAATAACTACGAATAATACATTAAACGATATGGCACATTCGTAACAAAACTAATAATAATTACGAATTTGTTCTCATGTTCTCACGTTAGGGGGTGTTCTCATATGATCTATACTCTCTCTCTCTATATATATATATATATAGGGTGTGGTTCCCATGAGAACACCCCTAACGTGAGAATATGAGAACAATCGTACACCGTTGGATGGTGAGTATTAAGGGTTGAGATTTAGAGTAGATATCATAATTAATAATAACTACGAATAATAATAATTAGGAATCCAACAATAAGTACGAATAATCCACTCAACCAACAATAACTACGAATAATACATTAAACGATATGACACCTTCGTAACAAAACTAATAATAATTACGAATTTGTTCTCATGTTCTCACGTTAGAGGGTGTTCTCATAGGATCTACTCTCTCTCTCTCTCTCTCTCTCTCTATATATATATATATATAGCAAGCGATAGTTTCACTAGTTTGAGAAATCATAGCTTACTCAAAACTGTAAACAAATCTCACATCGAAAGATGGGGGCGTGTTGGAATAATAAGGTCCCACATCGAAAGATGGGACTCTCCGAGCCTAGTATATAAGGTCAGTGGACTACTCCTCCTATTGCCAATTGGTTTTAGGATGGAACATCGCCGGATTTATGTGTTGGGCTTGAGCCTAATGTGCATGTGCGCTCGTATGCACACGAACCCCCGCTCTACCGGTCCGTTTGTATCGGACTTTGACATTACCTTTGTTCCTCCGTTAATGGCTTCTTCATCATATTGCAATAATGGCGCCAAAAATTTTGTTTAACTTTGAGTTTCTCGTTCACCCAACAGAGCCTCCATCCATATGCGTATCCTTCTGCGCTCATCTGCTACGGTTTGTATTGAAAGAGAGAGACTGATTTGGGCAGAGATATGTTTTCATTTTTGGTTAATAAAAATTAAGAACAAGAACAAGAAAGCAGAGTTTATCAACTCGGGTTTGTCCACCAAACTAAACTCGATTCTACGAGTTTCTTGTAACCAGTGGTTATACATATATATATATATATATATATATATATATATATATATATATAGGGTGTGGTTTGTTCGCTCCAAACGGTGTGTGCAAGCTTTAAATTTATAACCCTAGACGTAAGCTTAAAACAAGGATGCGAACCCACAGTGTACGGGTCAATCGTAGTAAAAAGCAAGGAATTCCAGGGGTCGATCACAGGGACTTAGTGAAACAAAGTCCAATCACGGTATGCTTATGTAAATACTAACCACAAAAGGTGATCAAAACAATCAAAGATGATATAGAAGTCAATAAAGGAAATATGCAATTCTAGGGATTAAAGCATCTAGTTGTGGTTCCAACTCAAGATCTACAGATAAGCGGACAAAGCTGAGGTTTTTGCATAGGGAAGGTGTTACTAAAGTGGAATAGATCACCGGGTAAGTCTCACTACTCACTAATCCAAAACCGTAACTCCTATTACCGGGTAAGTCTCAAGGAATTTAAGATAAAGAACTATAACCTCAAACTAACAAACCATCTAAGGGAATAGAATCAACCTTTACCGGGTAAGTCTCAGGCTAACTCACAAAGATGGGATGAAAGCACACTCATGTAATAACCGAAAATTTTAAATCTCCGTTAAACCTGAAATTTATCGATTTCCGATACGTCAACCTTAAATAAATAAATGAGTACATAAATAAATAAATTAAATAAAATGAGTTTGAATGTTATCATTTTATGTGACTTTAAGTCACATAAAATGATGAAACTTTGTAACCGGAAATAATTTCCGTACCTTTAAAATAAAATAATAATTTACGTATCTCTAAAATAAAATAAGAAATTTCCTAATACGGAATTTAATTCCGTAATTATTTCCGCAAATGCCCTACCGATCCGTACGAGTAACGGGCTTCGTTTCAGCTCGTTTTAATGAAGCAAAAGTGGGCCCGATGCTTTGAGTACTGCAGCCCATTAGCAAGCCCATCATTAACCTTAATTAAAACCTAATTTAAACTAACCTAATTTAACCCTAATCCTAACCTAATTGGTTTAAACGTATCACCTTGCCGTCTTCTGATTCTCCCCTCTTGCGGCACGAAGTAACAAAACAGCCGCCTCTGCTTCTCCTCCCTTGCAACACGGACAACAGCAGCATCAACGCCGCCCTTCCTTCAACTGGAGACGTCGCCGCCGCCGAGCCTGCGCCGCCGACCACTGCAGTAGTCCGGTAAGTCTTGCCTCCTTGTGCCTCGCTTCTTCCTCTCGTTCCCGCACTGAATAACCCGTTGTTTCGCTTCGGCCGTAGTGGTGCTGCAACCGGACCGCCGTTCTCTCCGACGCCGAAGCCAGGGCAACCGCCAGGGCCGCCTCGCATCGCCGGAACCTGGTAAGAAACCGCTTCTCCTTCCTCGTCTGTCCCTTCCCGAACCAGCCTACTGATCACCCCCTTTGACCGCAGTGACGACCCTTCCGGTGCTAAACCGGACACCGAACTCGCCGAGCCCACTGCAGGAGTCCAAGGCGGGAAGACGGTGTAACGACTAGCCAGCTAAGACCTGCGAGCCATCCTGCGGGGTCGAACCGGGCTGGACTCCTTCGAATACGTAACGAGACTATAAACGGTGCGTTCAGCCTCATTGATATATATATATATATATACGTGTAGCACCTGCTGGTTAATGAAAGTGAAAATGTTGAATTCTACAGTACATATGCGTATGTATATATATGATATAGGTATAGTGTCAGTGGATATATACACGGACGTGTATAGTATATAGATATGCGAGGATGGACGAATTGTTATGTAGAAGTGCGAGATACGGGTATATATATATATATATATATATATATATATATATATATATATATATATATATATATATATATATATATATATATATATATATATATATATATATATATATATATATGGAGGTATAAGTCGGAGTATGTGTAATTTGTGTAGAAGCATAAGGATAGTAGACTTTGTAAATTATGTAGGAATATATTGGTGGGTACCATATTGGAGTAAACGGATATATGGGTTATGTATATAAACACGAGTTTGGAACTACGGAATTATGTAGACATATATATAACTACCGAGTAGTTACGGAAGTATACGAGTTAAAGGAAGGGAGAGTGTGTACATGCCTATATATATATATATATATATATATATATATATATATATATATATATATATATATATATATATATGTATATATGTATATGCCTAGGTAATAGTAAAGTGGTTCGAGCTATAACTTATAAATTATAAGAAAACTATCAGAGAGAGAGACTAATCATAGAAAACAAATCCTAAAAGAATTTAGTAGGACTCAAGAGTAAACTTTGAGAACTTTTGGTACCAAGGGTAAAATGGTCTTTTACCATAAGAGAGTTTGTTTTCCGTAATTCCTTCGCAAGAGGTTGGACATCGAGATATGATTTTGATACACATGCCTTATTTGACAGGCGTTTGAGTTACCACGAGTACGGACTGTTTGAGAACGTGTTAGAGAGTATTTTGACTCAGGTAAGTCATTGCGACTTACTTAGCCGGTTTCTGGATATTAGTTGGGTGATAATGGTTGTGTGTGTACAATGTGTGTTATAAATAATAACAACTTGTTAGGACGACCGTGATTATTATGTTTTAAGGCCCAAGTGTATGTATAACGGGCCGTGACATCACTGCCCAGCTCTGCCAGGAGACTGGGAGGTTCTCTATACCCAAACCATACAGG
Organism: Fagopyrum homotropicum; assembly: GCA_033239125.1. Taxonomy (NCBI): domain Eukaryota; kingdom Viridiplantae; phylum Streptophyta; class Magnoliopsida; order Caryophyllales; family Polygonaceae; genus Fagopyrum; species Fagopyrum homotropicum. The sequence goes on from BSWB01000004.1 coordinate 146,033,262, forward strand.
TACACGGTGAGATGCATCGGATCCACTCCTGATGGGTACACGGGGGCGGAGGCGAGGTTTGGGAATCCCTCGTGTCACAAAATAAGTATCATTAGAGTGAATGACTTAAATGAAGATAATAAATGGATTGTTTGAAAGCATGATGAGTGTTTATGGTTTTATGTGTGTGTGTGCTATTATTATCCTGCTAATGTTTAGATAACTAGCTAATGGTTGTTTTGTTGTGGTTTTAGTTTATAGCAGGTTAGAACAGCAGCTGAGTGATCCGGAAGTAGTGGTCAGCTGGGTCTCCGTACTCTTTAGAGTGGGGGTTTGGGTTATCGCTTGTTGTCTTTCCCTTTTGTTAAGACAATTAGTCTTTTCCGTTGTTTAAGAACTATAGGCTGCTAGACCTTGTTGCATCCATTCCTTTAAAAATACTATTTCATGAATTTTGGTTTTTCTTATTTGTGTCTTGTTGCAAGATCCTAGTAATATTGTTGTCAAACTAAGGTCGGGACCCATTGTGAGGTCCTAACCAGTAATATCCCGGGTTCCGAGAATCAGGGGTGTTACAACATGGTATCAGAGCCAGGTTGGCAACAATGACACTTGAAATCTTCTGAAAGACCGAATAAGTTTTAAGTAGAACCCGAAAAGGGGTCTGAGTTTTAAAAAGAGAATTTTGGTTTTTAAATGCATGCATAGTCTAGTTGGGAATAGAAAAGTACGGCTGACCACCACTACTACCGCGGATCTCAGTTTGCTTAGTATGGACTTTAGGTTTTACTGTAGTTGGACTTTTAGCTTGTTTATAAAGATATGTTATATAGATGGGTATATGCCAAAGATTAGTAGAATTTATAGTTACAGTACGCCCTTAATGGAGATAACAGTTTGAGATCCTCATTCAGTTGACACACCTAAATTTTTGAAGAGTGTCAACATGAGGCTTAGTATGTACATCTTATGTGCATTAGGGTAGACGAACGTCGGACAACTCCTTCGAGCTTGTTGAGGAACGTCGAGACGGAAAAGTGAAGACTCAAAGACAACACCTATTACGATGACAAGAAGAGAATCCCGAATCAACTCAACGGGATCAAATGACGGATATTAAAGAGAGTAGTTTCGGAGAAGCAAGAGATGATCGCCAACTAGGGAATTTGAGAAAGACAACGGAGAGGCTCTTTCAAGTTGTGTAAGTGACTTCACAAACAAAGAGGATGACGTGGAAAATTTGCCATAGACATGAAAGTCAAAAGGGAGATATAGTAGCGATCAAGAAAAGGGACATAAAATTTAAGCTCACTGACAGACTAGGAAGTGAAAGTTGATGCCAAAAGCAAGGCGAAATATGATCACTCGCAACAAGCTAATTACCACCACAATCCAGATTGATAACCGAGACAGTCAAAAGTATGGAAGTCAACACGAGATACATTATCCATCCAAATAGAAAGAATTAAAGAGCTGCAACTTGGAAACTTACGCATTGCCAGAAAGGGAAAGGTGGATTTCACCAACGTGGAAGTGGAGGGATCTCCTAGAACACAGGAGAATTTTGACCTAGACCGTGATACAACAATAACCAGCTTCTGTAAAGGCAGCATTACAAGCAACACCCAAGGAAGAAGAGTGTGTGAGAGGAGTATTGGTGAACCTGAGGGACCCCAATAACTTCTCATTCAAAAGGAATTTAAGCTAACAACACTACAAGTTCATAATAGAGAACCGCAAATAGACGATAACTCAAGTAAAAGAATCACGGAGATATACCTACAAGCTACCCTAGAAGGACTGAAAAGTCTGTTGATGGAAGAAGAATGACACAACTGGACTCGTAGAGTATAAAAATCTTACAAAAGTGTAGATTGTAGGAGGAGCTAAAGAAGAATAAACAAAGAGACTGAAGGAGATATATTTCACCAAGTATATCAAGCCTCAAAAGAGATGGAAGAAAAGTAAGTCCATGATGTTGTAGAAAGTCAACTACATCCTACTTGGACAACTTAAAAGTTACATGTGCGGGTTAACTAGTGATGGTTAGTTAACCGATAAGAAGAATAACCACAAGGTTATAAAGGAATTTTATCGACATCTAGTGAATTTCTTTCGGAGATCCACGACGAAAATGGTGAAGTTAAATCAATACAAGTACTAGTAGCCTGGATGATAACGTTAGATGAGTCCATTCTGATAACTCTAATAAAGAAATTTAAGAGCAGCTCTTGACGGTCGGCAATGACCCTTGATGATGGTAATGGTGAAAAAGGAAATTATTGGGAGTAGTTACTTACTACTGACTACGAAAGATACATATCAGAGTTAGAATGAAGGGATCCATGTAAGAAGAACTAGAAGACTAAGAGGAAGTAGATGATTGGAAACATGTCCTATGTCTTAGCATCCCACACAAGTAAGACTGATGGTGCTCCTTCGAGAAAAAGTAGGGTCAGACTGTCTAGATTGACAGGGAAAACCCTTGTGATTAAAGATGTGACACAGAATAATTGGAAATTCCGAGGCGGCACAAACATAAAGAGTATGATGTAAAGTCTTGGTGAAATGTGTGGTCGAGTTGTGAGGAGATTGCAGATAGAATCTACAGGTTGACTGAAACAGATATGAGAAGGAGTAAAAGTGAAAGACTAAAGGTTGTTATATGGATCCGGTATCACACCAATAAGATGGTTACCGAAAGGACTAAAGACTGTTAGTTAAGGAGAAATGGAGGTATTCCATGGAGAAAAAAAAAAGTTTCAGCTGGACTGATGACCTAAGAGTTTATGAAAGTAATATGACCAACCAACGCAGTTGTAAAGCGTGTACGAGAAAACTCAAAACGACTTGAGTATAAGGAAGACATAATAAATGCGGTGCGAGAAAATTGATTGGTGAGAAAATCACATGCACCTAATGTGTTGTATACAAATGGTACCATTGGATATTTAATAAAAATCATACCAACGGACTGATGACACTATGATGGATTTAGTGTAAACCAAGTGTATAACTTAGCCAGTGAGAAGGAAAGTCAGGTATCAAAATTGCGGGTTGTGATGAATTTTTTAAATAAAGTTTTGAGATGAGGATGTCCTTAGGAAATCTATGCAAGAGTACAAAGCAACTGAAGTTCCAACACAGAATGGGTAGTAATGATCAACAGACAGTTAGAGACCGATGCAGAGAAGAAAAATGTATAAGACGAGTCACCTAGTAGAAGAGTTCACAAGACAAGCTTGCGAGGCCAAAAGAGATAAAATGTCGACCCGGATATGAGGGTCTAAGGTGCATGGAAGGGATACCTACAATGGAGTGTAGATGCAAAATGTAGATTTTATAAGTGTGGAGAGGTTTTAACCTCCTCAAAAATATAGGAATTTGAAAGAAATCGCAATGTCGGTATCAAAGAGTTGAAGCCCTGTAGCGGAAACAAAGGAGTATCATGAAGGCAATGTTGCCGGTAACACCAGCGAAGGAATGTTTATATAAGAACGGCCTTGGTAGACTCGAAAGTCCAAGGTAACCCCAATTATCACGGGACCTAAGTCATCAAAACCGACGGTCCGTGCAAGGGGAACTGCAAGAGGATGATAACTAAAATCATCAAAACTACAAAGACACTTACCAGCTATCGTTGAAGACTTGTAATGACTATTTAGGTCAAGATGAATGACCCAGTTGAGCTCGAGAAGTAGAGTTAGCCTAAGGAAACAAAAGTGTGGAATAGAAAACGAATTAGTGAAGCATGAAAGGATTAATCGAGCAGATGATGCTCACCAAGAATTTAACGCCAGTATAGGTATGAGAAGAGCAGGTCCGGAATATTGAGATAAGTCAATTATAGAGTGACTGACATCAACTGAGGACGTATAAGTGTTGATTGGTATTGACGAGCAGGTACCGTTAAGAAGAGATATTAGTGAATGCGAATTTAAGAGATAACTTTACCGATGACTTGGAGGAACCCCAAGTAGGCAACGACAACTTTCTGGGGTGATCTAAAGATATAGAGAGAATCGGTTAGAGGTTGCTTACTAGTTGGTTAAGAACAGTCTACGGGTGAGTAAGAGAGTAAGGATCTGTTTGAGGAGGATCTTGATAGTAGTAGAAGAAAAGTATAGGCGGGAGTTGGGTAAATCATGTTGACCCTTAGAAAGACGCCATTGTGACTAATGGGTGTTACACCAAAAGCGTGGTAGCCCCATAAACCACAGATGAAGAAAATCAATGTTAGGTCAACTCTGATTTCAATAAGGAATTAGCGATCTATACGAAAAAGTCCACTTGGGTGTGTGATTTGTTTGGAGTTATATAATTTTTAACGCTTGACAAGTAGTCGGTGAAAACAGTTAATTAAGGAACAATCCGATAAGGTCACATTGAGGAAACCGGGTCAAGCGGTTTGTATTACAAAGAGCATTTGGCGACAGAAGTTTAAGATCATTATTTCATAATCGATAGTCGGGAATTTTCGAATGGAAAAAGTTTTTATGGTTTGGTAGCGTCATTAACAGAGCTGGAGGTAAGTTTAGAAAACCAAACCGTGAGAAAGTACCTACCGAATCCGAGATACGTCATCAACTATGAATATCAGAAAATTTAGCTGGTTGATGCTTTTGTAGAGTTCCAGTGGTCTAGACGAGGAGCTGATGAGGCTACCTGGGAGATAGAGGAGAATATTAGACGTAGTTATCCCGAGTTCTTTGCGGGGTTAGAGGTTACTCCTGTTTGGACGAGTTAGTACTCGGATGTTGTGTTGTTTGACCTTTCAGGTTTTTATATTGATTTGAGTGATTACGTTTTATGTGACGCATGTCTACTTTTGGTGATGGAGTAGTTGCGTGTAGCCAACGAAAAGGTCGAGGAAATTAAAATATACCAAAGGAAATGCGCGATTAAGAGAATTATTCTAAGTTTCGGGACGAAACTTCTTTTAAGAGGGCACTGATGTAATAACCGAAAATTTTAAATCTCCGTTAAACCTGAAATTTATCGATTTCCGATACGTCAACCTTAAATAAATAAATGAGTACATAAATAAATAAATTAAATACGAGTTTGAATGTTATCATTTTATGTGACTTTAAGTCACATAAAATGATGAAACTTTGTAACCGGAAATAATTTCCGTACCTTTAAAATAAAATAATAATTTACGTATCTCTAAAAATAAATAAGAAATTTCCTAATACGGAATTTAATTCCGTAATTATTTCCGCAAATGCCCTACCGATCCGTACGAGTAACGGGCTTCGTTTCAGCTCGTTTTAATGAAGCAAAAGTGGGCCCGATGCTTTGAGTACTGCAACCCATTAGCAAGCCCATCATTAACCTTAATTAAAACCTAATTTAAACTAACCTAATTTAACTCTAATCCTAACCTAATTGGTTTAAACGTATCACCTTGCCGTCTCCTGATTCTCCCCTCTTGCGGCACGAAGTAACAAAACAGCCGCCTCTGCTTCTCCTCCCTTGCAACACGGACAACAGCAGCATCAGCGCCGCCCTTCCTTCAACCGGAGACGTCGCCGCCACCGAGCCTGCGCCGCCAACCACTGCAGTAGTCCGGTAAGCCTTGCCTCCTTGTGCCTCGCTTCTTCTTCTCGTTCCCGCACTGAATAACCCGTTGTTTCGCTTCGGCCGTAGTGGTGCTGCAACCGGACCGCCGTTCTCTCCGACGCCGAAGCCAGGGCAACCGCCAGGGCCGCCTCGCATCGCCGGAACCTGGTAAGAAACCGCTTCTCCTTCCTCGTCTGTCCCTTCCCAAACCAGCCTACTGATCACCCCCTTTGACCGTAGTGACGACCCTTCCGGTGCTAAACCGGACACCGAACTCGCCGAGCCCATTGCAGGAGTCCAAGGCGGGAAGACGGTGTAACGACGAGCCAGCTAAGACCTGCGAGCCATCCTGCGGAGTCGAACCGGGCTGGACTCCTTCGAATACGTAACGAGACTATAAATGGTGCGTTCAGCCTCATTGATATATATATATATATATATATATATATACGTGTAGCACCTGCTGGTTAATGAAAGTGAAAATGTTGAGTTCTACAGTACATATGCGTATGTATATATATGATATAGGTATAGTGTCAGTGGATATATACACGGACGTGTATAGTATATAGATATGCGAGGATGGACGAATTGTTATGTAGAAGTGCGAGATACGGGTATATATATATATATATAGGGTCCAGTTCCAGTGAGGAGGACCCTTGCAGATAGGAATGAGGAGAGGCGGGGTGGTGACATGTGGCATGCCACGTCACTTTTTTTTTTTCCAGATTTTCTTTTTGTAAATAAAAATTGGTGTTCATATTTTTATAAGTATGTGTTCATTTTTAAAAGAGTTATTGTTCATATTTTATCAATAAATGGTCATTTTTTCCAAACACTAACGATTCATTTTTTAACATTAATTGTTCTTTTTTGTATTTTCTTAAAACATTATTTTTGGATTTTTTTTTTTGAAAATTATACTATTCTTTCAAATCGTGTTAATAAAATATGATACTCATTTTTTTACAAGTGTGTATTCATTTTTTTTACAGTTATGGTGTTTATAATATGATGTTCATTTTTCTTGAAAATTATACTTTTCTTTAAAATCGTGTTTATAATATTCAGAGATCGATTACATAAAAAATTGTGAAATCAAAGAGAATACAAGACGATTCAGGTTTTGTTTTTTCGAATTTCTACTCTCACTGTTTAGATTTCCATTCTTAAGGTTTAGGTTTCATTATGATTGATGTTTGTATTCGAAATTAAATTTGTTTGAATAATTTTTTGTTTGATAAGTTTGATTGAGAAAATACATGTATATATACATATGTTGAGTTGGTCTAATAGCTCTAATTGAATAATGTATATGTTTCTTTTAGTGTGCACGCAAACTGTTCGGAAAAATGTCTTAGAGAAAAATAGTTTATAATATTCACAAGAACAATGACATAAAAAGTATGAACACTGACGAATAAAAACATGAACAATGACGTATAAAAGTATGAACACCAATGCCTTATCTATAATTTTGACACATACATAACATATTATGATCATCTTTTAACGTTTTGTGATAAGTTTTTTTTTTATTTTTTGTGGTTATATACAGTAAATGAACATCTATGCATTATAAAATGAACACAAAAAAATTAATGGATATGACACTTTGATGAATAAAAATACTATGAACACCGATGTATAAAAACATGAACAATGACATATAAAAGTATGAACACCGATGACTATTTTGAACGTAAGGGTATTTTTTTCAGATTTTAAGTCAATTTACAAAAATGCCATTAATGATGAGCGTGTGAGAGCCCTTGATTTAAATTCATCCAATGGCTTACAGCCCTCCTAATTCCTATCTACAAGCTCTCTCCTCACTTGAACTAAAATATATATATATATATATATATATATATGGAGGTATAAGTCGGAGTATGTGTAATTTGTGTAGAAGCATAAGGATAGTAGACTTTTGTAAATTATGTAGGAATATATTGGTGGGTACCATATTGGAGTAAATGGATATATGGGTTATGTATATAAACACGAGTTTGGAACTACGGAATTATGTAGACATATATATAACTACCGAGTAGTTACGGAAGTATACGAGTTAAAGGAAGGGAGAGTGTGTACATGCCTATATATATATATATGTATATATGTATATACCTAGGTAAGAGTAAAGTGGTTCGAGCTATAACTTATAAATTATAAGAAAACTATCAGAGAGAGAGACTAATCATAGAAAACAAATCCTAAAAGAATTTAGTAGGACTCAAGAGTAAACTTTGAGAACTTTTGGTACCAAGGGTAAAATGGTCTTTTACCATAAGAGAGTTTGTTTTCCGTAATTCCTTTGCAAGAGGTTGGACATCGAGATATGATTTTGATACACATGCCTTATTTGACAGGCGTTTGAGTTACCACGAGTACGGACTGTTTGAGAACGTGTTAGAGAGTATTTTGACTCAGGTAAGTCATTGCGACTTACTTAGCCGGTTTCTGGATATTAGTTGGGTGATAATGGTTGTGTGTGTACAATGTGTGTTATAAATAATAACAACTTGTTAGGACGACCGTGATTATTATGTTTTAAGGCCCAAGTGTATGTATAACGGGCCGTGACATCACTGCCCAGCTCTGCCAGGAGACTGGGAGGTTCTCTATACCCAAACCATACAGGTACACGGTGAGATGCATCGGATCCACTCCTGATGGGTACACGGGGGCGGAGGCGAGGTTTGGGAATCCCTCGTGTCACAAAATAAGTATCATTAGAGTGAATGACTTAAATGAAGATAATAAATGGATTGTTTGAAAGCATGATGAGTGTTTATGGTTTTATGTGTGTGTGTGCTATTAATATCCTGCTAATGTTTAGATAACTAGCTAATGGTTGTTTTGTTGTGGTTTTAGTTTATAGCAGGTTAGAACAGCAGCTGAGTGATCCGGAAGTAGTGGTCAGCCGGGTCTCCGTACTCTTTAGAGTGGGGGTTTGGGTTATCGCTTGTTGTCTTTCCCTTTTGTTAAGACAATTAGTCTTTTCCGTTATTTAAGAACTATAGGCTGCTAGACCTTGTTGCATCCATTCCTTTAAAAATACTATTTCATGAATTTCGGTTTTTCTTATTTGTGTCTTGTTGCAAGATCCTAGTAATATTGTTGTCAAACTAAGGTCGGGACCCATTGTGAGGTCCTAACCAGTAATATCCCGGGTTCCGAGAATCAGGGGTGTTACAACTCAAACCCCAATAAAGGATAAACCTTTATTACCTACACTTATGATCTTAGGTAAACAAACAAAGGAATTACCGGGTAAGTCTCATCCTAGGCTTGCATTGAACCAGGAAAGGTGTAATAAGAATAGGATTTGGCAAACTCTAACACTTAACTCTCAGTTTCGGATCAAATAAGTCACCTCGGTCAGAATAATTCCACCCCGGCCGAGATGTTCATCGACTAAACGAGATGCTTAGGGTTAAGGTTAAAGACTCGAACTTTCCGGGTCCTACTGGAATCTAAGATTATTCTATCATTGTTTTTCCCACAACCTTCAGCCAATCACCCTAGAATCACACAAGGAAATTAGCCACTCATCATCATGAAAGTATTAATCAAATATATGGGAAGAAGGTGAATATTTGAACAAGAAGAATTTAATGAAAAGACTTCAATAACTGAATCAAATATCACAACAAAAAGCGTTCCTTGGATTAAAATCCAACAAGGCAAGACAACAAGGAAGGGTATCTAAGATAATCTTACAAAAACCCTTCAAAAGCTATAAAAGCTACAATCTTCCTTCTTCAACCTTCAAAAAGGTTCTTCAAATCTCCCAACTGGAGTATGGCTGCTGCGGTGTATAAACCCTGATCGGTGGTATAGCATGATATGGATTTGTGGGAAATCCAACACTTTTTATAGGAAAATTACTCTCCAAAGATAAGATATCTTAGAAAGATCTCTTCCCATAAAAATAGGTAAAATATATGATCTAGCATATCTTCTTCCTTTCAAGAGCCAAGCCCAAAAATATAAGATCTCTTTCCAAAGATAAAAGATCTCAGCCAAGAATAAAATATTCTCGCTGCGTCCCAGGTGTTCGCCTCGGTCGAGTCGACTTCTCTGGATCACCTCGGTCGAGGTGAATCTGTGGTCAACCGAGGTGAGTCACAACTGAATGTGAAATCTCTCAAATCTGGTCCAAAGTGAATCTCTAATCCATGGGTATACTTCCTGGATGGTTCCTTATGTTCCTGAATGTAGCTCCAATGACTCCATAGCTCCTTTTGCTCCTTTTCGATGCAAAACGTACCATTTTACCTACGATTACAACAAAACTAGGTGTAGACCTCGATTCTCGCAAAGGTAGATGAAATGGTAGTATAATCACATAATATACATACAAACATGCAGATTATTGAAGATAAAACGTCCAAACAAACCCCAAAATATAGACTATAATTCATGCTATCAAAATACCCCATACTTAGCCCTTGCTTGTCCCCAAGCAAGTTCCGCATATGAAAGACAAGATAAAATGGATTAATAGTCAAGAAAATCAATGAAAAGTCTTTCAAAACATTTTTTATGGTGTGCAACAATCATAGATCACTCTAAGAGAATACTTTATGGAATTAAAAATCAATGTATGATCAAAACATTTTATAAATATAAGAAAGTTGTTCATCTTTGCATAAAATCATAGAATGCATAATAAGTCATAATTATTGAAATTAATCATGCATAATCCAGTTTAAACCACTAAGTCAATCAACAATCTCGAGGTCTCAAGGGCTTCCCAAAAGAAAGGTCAAGAAACGTGTAGGGTAGGGATGTATGTAAGGTAATGTGGTGCTAGAATCCGGGAAAAGGATATATTTCACTTTCACTTTGACTTGCAACATCTTCCACCAATAAGCTTTGCTTATTTCACACTTTTTTTCTTTTTACTTTTTGGGATGCATGGACAGAGGTGCACAATAACCGAAGCCTAGGAAATCAGCAATCATCAATTTCTTGAGATGCATCAACCCTTGATGCACATACCATGACCCGTTAGGAATATCGCTCAATCCGACTTTGGCAAGACACAAACACCCGCCTATGTGAAGGTGCCGAGTTACTCATCATCATGATTGACTTCCCCAAACCTATTATTACTTTCTAACACTTTCACTTCCAGCCAACTTCTCATCTTTAACTTCACTTGCTTTCACCACTTCGCTTGCTTCCAAGTTCCCGGATAGGTAAAAGGGAGGCAAAATGTATATGAGGGGTTAAGCATGATCAAGAAGAAGAAGAGAGAAGAATGAATTGCCTTGGTCTTTCCAGGAAGAAAGTGAGAAAACTTATCTTGCGGTGTCAACCTTCAAATTCAACATAATTTGGATAAAAACAAAGTATTAAACATGCCAAAAAATTTCAAACAAAGCATTTAGCAACTTAAACATATTATAAAACCTTTCAAACACATAAAGATTTCAAAACCAGTCAGTAAACAAAATCTTCACTGAGATCATATCCAGATAAGAAGCACAAAAAATCGTTTCGAAAACTCTCAGTTAACCCACCTCGGTCGAGGTGTTCTTAGGTCAACCGAGGTGAAACACCTCGTTCGGCCAGAACTGTCCCGGTCGAGGTCCAAAAATTTTTTTTAAAACCAGTTTTCTTTCTGTTTCAACGTTTTTCTCAATCAAATAACCTGTAAGTATGCATGTAGTCTCACATAAACACATAGATGCAAACTGAAGCATAAGTATGAATAAATATCCGGTCAAATAGAGTCATACATCACATAAGTGTCAAATACATCAATAAACACCCCATACTTGGGACACACTGTCCCAGTGGGTCAAAATAAGTCTAAGGCATAAAGTACTCACCGGATAATAAGCTGAACTGCATAAAAATAAGAAAGAAAATCCTGCAGCTCTCAATAGTCCTGATCCGGCGGCGGCGGTGGTGGTGGTGGTACATACGGATACTGGGATGGGTCAAATGGATAACCCATAGCCTGTTGGAATTGGATCTCCATCATCCTGCGCTGTTAATGCTGTCCCTCGAGCATCTGATGAGTCCAGCTGTCAATCTGTCGGTGCTGGGCAGCAAACCTCTCATGCATGTCCACAGTGAGGGCAGCATAAGAGTCTATCATCTGATCCATCAGATCATCGATCCGACGGTGAGCCTCTGGATCTCTGTGTCGGCGTGCTCTACGCCTAGAAGGTCTCAATGATGATGCAGTAGGTGCAGGCTCAGCCTCAGTGTCATCGTCCAGATCAATAACTGGTGTGCTAGTCCCTGCAGTATCCGTCCCTATATCCATCGGGACTCCATCATCCCTGTCATCAGCAGTCTCCTCATCATCTACCTCCTCCTCAGCTGGGGCAGCTGCTGCCTCTCTATAATCCTCCATCAGTGGGGTCCAGGCGGTCTGCCAATAATGAGGGTCATAAACAGTAAACTAGGCAGACCACCTAATCCCCTGTGGTGCAGTCAGCTCCCACGGCATAGCCACGTACGGTGTAGTCAGACCTCGGGGAACCAGAATCCGCCGAGTGATCATCTCCTGTAGCCCAAGCGGCTTGGGAGCCGCCACCATCGTGCAAGCGCTGAGATCCATGTCCTGATAGCTGGCGATGTGGGTGACAAGTCCTCCGCAGCAGATGTCTCCCTTCGCCTTGGCCTTGATCTTGTGCAGATCCTTTGCCAACATCAAGCCAAAGTCCGGGATACCTCCAGTCACCATGCAATACAGACTAAAAAGCTCCCCCTGTCGGATCTTCTGGGGCGTCTCAGTACGCGCCAGAAGTGTCTCACTGAAGATCCGGTGGGCTAACCTAAAGGCTAAGTGGAAGATGACCTTATCCCTGGAATCTCCAGGGCGCCATCTGTCTGCGTGCTCAGCAATATGGGCAATCTGTCCCCAAAACTCCCTAGCTACAGATCGGGAAGGGAAGTCAACAGCTGTCGGGTCAGGAAAACCAAAAATTTCCCTCCAATACTCCAGTGGCACTAAGAAGTTCCGGTTCATCAACCGGTACTTCACAGATCGCTCTGTGGGGAGGTAGGTGAAGGAGCTAACAAACTCTAGGGTGGGCTCCAAATAGGTTGGGGCTCGGATCTCAGTGAACTGATCTAGCCCTACCGTAGATATCATCCGTCTAAGGTCTCCATCTACCTGGAGACAGTCAAAGGCAGACACGTCCAGGAAGCGAGGTGCAATCACTGGTCGGCCGGAAATACGCTCATAATCGACCCGGTGTCGCTCGTGGATCACCGGGCGATAGGGTCGGGAAGAAGAGGAAGAAGGGGAAGGGGAGGATCTATCTCTAAGGGCAAGGCGTCTGTCAGAACTCATTTTCAGAAATTCCACTGTCAGGTCACCTCGGTCGACTGACAACACTCAAGAATCACCTCGGCCGAGGCAAAGCTCGTCTGGACCGAGGCAGAAAACTGGATTCTAATTTCTTTAGAAAATTCAGTTCTTTTCCCCCAAAATCACTACAACTGCTTCCTATGGGGTACTTAATCCTTTTCTCAGCAAATACAAGGGCAACCAAAGCCCAAATCGAAGCGAAATCAGCGAGTTAGGGTTTCGGTTTTGTTTTACCTCGTTCGGCCGAATCGGTTCGATTTCTTCGTAGATCGACGATGCACTGGGATCCTCTATGCCTTAATCGCAGTTTGGAAGCAAAAATCTTTGAAAACGAGCGGGAATCGAAGAAGTGAGGTGAAGGGGCTGCCGCGGTCGAGGAGAGGGTAAAGTGAGGAGAGAGAAATCTTCAGCCCTTTTTATACCCTTTTCTGGAACTGCTGTCACCTCGGTCGAGATGGTCTCGACTGGACCGAGGTGGTATGGACCAAGGTGGTTCTTCAGAAACCCTAGGCGTCTCGGTTGCTCAAGAATCATCTCGGTCGAGGTGCTCTGACAGCAACCGAGATGTGCCTCAGTCAAACTTCGTCTTCTCAAATTCTCGATCTTCTGTCCTTCCAGTTATGCTCCTTCCTTAGATGTCACCTGTTATCTATCTAGAACGCCAAAAACAAAACAAAGCAAAGCAAAAGAAAAAACTATCTAAGCTAGACTAGAAAACGGGAAAAGAAAGTAATACCTTGGGTTGCCTCCCAAGAAGCGCTTGGTTTAAAGTCGCTAGCTGGACCATGATGCGTCTCAAACGAGGTATATTGGTGCAACCTCCTCAACCGAAGTTTCCGGTTTGTACTTCTTAAGTCTATGCCCATTGACCTTGAAGCTTCCGCTCGTTTCGCCCCATATCTCAACTGCACCATGAGGAAAAACATGTTTCACAACATAAGGTCCGGTCCATCTAGATTTCAACTTACCTGGAAAGAGGCGGAGGCGGGACTTGAAGAGTAGAACTAAGTCTCCTTCGTGAAGCTCCTTTGGAATGATATGCTTGTCATGCCATTTCTTCGTCCTCTCCTTATAGATTTTGGCATTCTCATAAGCGTTCAAACGCAGATCCTCCAGCTCGTTGATTTCCAATAGTCGCTTCTCGCCGGCCTCCTTAATGTCGAAGTTCAACCATTTGATCGCCCAATATGCTTTGTGTTCTAACTCAACGGGCAAATGGCAAGACTTCTCATATACCAAATTATACGGGTGGTACCTATGGGAGTCTTAAATGCGGTCCTGTACGCCCAAATAGCATTGTCCAATTTCATGGACCAATCCTTCCTCGTCCTAGAGACGGTCTTCTCCAAAATTGCTTTGATTTCTCTATTCGAGATCTCGACTTGTCCACTAGTTTGAGGGTGATAAGGGGTTGATACCTTGTGGGTTACCCCATATTTCGATAGAAGTGCTTTGAACTTCCGGTTGATGAAATGCGTTCCTCCATTGCTGATGATGATGCGTGGAGTTCCAAAACGTGGAAAGATAGTTCTGTTCAAGAACTTCACAACCACCTTGGCGTCGTTAGTGGGGGAAGTAATGGCTTCAACCCATCTAGAGACGTAATCAACTGCAAGAAGAATATAGAGGTGTCCTCCGGAGGATGGGAAAGGTCCCATGAAGTCTATCCCCCATACATCAAAGATTTCCACTTCTTGAATGTTATTAAGTGGCATTTCGTTCCTCCTAGATAGATTTCCTGTTCTTTGGCATGCATCACAAGAGACAACAAACGATTGTACATCCTTAAATAATGTAGGCCAAAAGAAACCGGAACGTAATACCTTAGCGCACGTCTTATCGGTGCTGGCATGTCCTCCACAAGGAAGTGAATGACAATGCCGTATGACGCTATTAACTTCATCTTCCGGAATGCATCTTCGAAGCATCCCATCCGGCCCGCACTTGAATAGCAGCGGCTCGTCCCAGTAGTAATGGCGTACCTCTTTGAAGAATCTCTTCTTTTGAGAGTACGTCAATCCGGGCGGTATTTCCTGGCAAACAAGATAATTTACAATATCAGCATACCAAGGTCCTTTATTATCAGAAAGTTGGTGGATAGAATGTTCCACCAACTGAGGATGAATGTCAGAGAAGGGAGTAAGAAGTTTGTTATTCTCAGCAGTCTCAGTTGACATCATCTCGCCATCGACCTCGGTCGAGGCGCAGAGGCGTTGACCGAGATGTTCTTCAGTCGCCTCGCTTAGTCCAGAAAGTGCCTCGTCGAGGTACTGCAACTGGGACCAAAACTGGAGATCTTCGTCTCCTGGATTAGCTTTTCAGTTTTAGCTCCTGGATCTTCTTCCAGTGTTTTTAAGCTCCGTATATCTGCATCACAAGAAGCATCTATACCTTCCTCCATTAAACTGAAACTAATAACTCTTTCGAGTGGATCATTAATAAGGATAGAGCTCACCAATTCTCTTGATTCTTCTTCATCGTAGATGTTGAAGACATCATCGCTCAGCTGCTCCCCTTTCATGGCTGCAAGTAATGCGAACTCCACCTCATCGCCGCCAATATTGAATTTCAACTTGGCGTTCTTGCAATCCACGTTGCAACCCGAAATTGCTAGAAATAGCCTCCCGAGAATAATAGGAACAGGATAATCTGCGGGAATGTCAAGTACAACAAAATCTATAGGTAAGTAGAAGTTGCCTAACTTGACCGGAACATCCTCCAAAATTCCCACCGGATGGGTGATGGAGCGATCCGCCATGTATAGTCGAATCTTGACCGGCTTGGGCTCTCCAAGTCCGATCTTCACACATAGCTCCAGCGGAATGATGCTCACGCTGGCTCCTAGATCACAAAGGGCTTCACAAGTGACATCCCCAACTTGAATGAGAATGCAAAATGAGCCGGGATCTCTCAATTTAGGTGGCATCTTCTCCTTCATGATTTGAATGAGCTCCGAGGATTTAGATGTTATCCTAACTTCACCAAAATCTTCCAGTTTCCTCTTCCTTGATAGGATCTCCTTCAAGAACTTCCCATAGGCGGGCATTCCTAGAATAGCATCAAGGAAAGGAATGTTAATATGCAGTTTATTCATCAAGTCAAGGAACTTACCAAAGTGCTTGTCTAGATGTGCTCTGGCCCTTGACTGGGGGAATGGAAGTGGTGGTTTGTATGCAGGGGGTGGAACATAAACTTCAGTTTTCCCCTCCGCTTTCTGTGGCTCCACCTCGGTTGGCATCTCGGTCGAAGTGTTCTTCGACTGCATCTGGACCGAGGTGGTCTTCGTCGGTATTGGCACCGACCGAGGCACTGGATCTGCAGTTTTCAGTCCACTCCTCATAGTTATGGCCATGATCTGGCCCTTGGGGTTGCTTTCTGTCCTTCCTGGAAGCTTCCCTGGATCTCTTGGCGCTTCATTCGCCCTATTTGCAAGTTGTTGTTCAAAGGCTTTTTGGGCCTTCGAAAATAAAGTCATAGAAGTCTCCATAGCGTTAAGCTTGATCAAGATAGCCTCCAGAACTGCGTCTTTCTTTTCCGGCTGAGACGAACTTGATCCTTGCCCCTGGATTTTTAATGGAGTAGAAGAAGAAGAAGGGGAAGAGAGGAAAGGGTTAGAGGAATCGTTAGAGTTGGAGTTTGAATGATTGTTACCAGAATTTTGGTTGTTCGCCCTCCAGTTGTTGCTATTGGATCCTCTATTGTTGTTGTTGTTGTAGTTGTTGTTCCGGGAACCGTTGTTGTTGTTACGGTATCCATTGTTGTTGTTCCTTTGTCCTTGCTCTTCCTTCTTGGTTTGAGCAACCAAGAGTTCCTTTAATTGCTTCACGTCATTCTTCAAAGACGTGAGTTGATTGTTGTTGGGCTGAGTTTCTTGGAAGTTAACTCTTTTAACTCCACCTTCAGCTCCTTGATGAGTGTACTTCTCCATATGCAAAGCTTGCTTCTCGATGAAGTCCCAAGCTTTGTCAATCCCCATGTCCATAAAGGTACCGGCGGAGAGTAGTTGGAGGTTGAACTGGGTGCTTCCGTCCAGTCCCTTGAAGTATATCTCCAATAACTCTAACTTTGGAATCCCATGATGCGGGCAATCCAAAAGAATGTCCTTGAACCGCTCCCATGACTTGGACAAGCTCTCCTTGTCCTTCATAATGAAAACGTTGATCTTCCCTCTCATTTCAGCTGTCTTTGAGGGGGAAAAGAATTTGGTCAAGAATTCCGTAGTCATCTCCTCCCATGTGCTAATTTTTCCTGGAGGAAGAGATCGATACCAAGTAAGAGCTCTATCTTTTAAAGAAAAGTAAAAAGGTCTTAGCTTGTAGTTGTTATTTTCAATCCTTGAAGGCCTCAAGGTCTCCATCAAGATCTCATAGTTTTGAAGATGTTGATGTGGTGATTCCTTCTCTAGCCCTCCGAACTGGCATTGGCGAATCATGGATAGAACTTGCGGTCGAAGTTCATAGTCATGGTCCGCTGGATCTCCTAGGTTAACTTCTGGATGCCTCAGTTGTTGATTAGGGTCCATCCTTTGATCTAGGGTTTGTGGGATTCCTGCAAGAAGAGCGTCTCGGACTGGCATCCGAGGTGGAAGTACCTCGGCCGGGGCGTCAGGTACTGGGACCTGCCTCGGTCGAGGGTCAGCGACTAGGACTTGTATCGGTCAAGGATCTGGAACAGGATCTTCCCTCGGTCGAGGTAGAAACTGGTCTCGTAAAGCTGTCATATCAGCTTTGATCGCTTCAGTCCTGGTGCGAGTTTCTTCTCTTTCCTGCCTCAATTCTTCCCTGCTGAGGTGTAGCAGCTCTAGCGCCTCTTTCAACTCGGCCTCAAGATCGCGATTGTCTTGGTGGGCCATCTTCGCTTCTCTTAAGCGTCGTTTGTATGTCTTTTCTGGTTCGGGATCGTAAGGAACGATTTCCTTCCCAGTGCGGGTTCTTCGCATAAACCTAAGAAAGAACCTGCAAAAGTCACTCAAGTAGAGTGGTTAGTAGACACGGGGGCAAGTGCCCCAAGAGCAAACCGTAACCGGCTCGGTCTAGACCAAGTCCCCGGCAACGGCGCCAAAAACTTGTTCGCTCCAAACGGTGTGTGCAAGCTTTAAATTTATAACCCTAGACGTAAGCTTAAAACAAGGATGCGAACCCGCAGTGTACGGGTCAATCGTAGTAAAAAGCAAGGAATTCCAGGGGTCGATCACAGGGACTTAGTGAAACAAAGTCCAATCACGGTATGCTTATGTAAATACTAACCACAAAAGGTGATCAAAACAATCAAAGATGATATAGAAGTCAATAAAGGAAATATGCAATTATAGGGATTAAAGCATCTAGTTGTGGTTCCAACTCAAGATCTAAAGATAAGCGGACAAAGCTGAGGTTTTTGCATAGGGAAGGTGTTACTAAAGTGGATAAGATCACCGGGTAAGTCTCACTACTCACTAATCCAAAACCGTAACTCCTATTACCGGGTAAGTCTCAAGGAATTTAAGATAAAGAACTATAACCTCAAACTAACACACCATCTAAGGGAATAGAATCAACCTTTACCGGGTAAGTCTCAGGCTAACTCACAAAGATGGGATGAAAGCACACTCAAACCCCAATAAAGGATAAACCTTTATTACCTACACTTATGATCTTAGGTAAACAAACAAAGGAATTACCGGGTAAGTCTCATCCTAGGCTTGCATTGAACCAGGAAAGGTGTAATAAGAATAGGATTTGGCAAACTCTAACACTTAACTCTCAGTTTCGGATCAAATAAGTCACCTCGGTCAGAAGAATTCCACCCCGGCCGAGATGTTCATCGACTAAACGAGATGCTTAGGGTTAAGGTTAAAGACTCGAACTTTCCGGGTCCTACTGGAATCTAAGATTATTCTATCATTGTTTTTCCCACAACCTTCAGCCAATCACCCTAGAATCACACAAGGAAATTAGCCACTCATCATCATGAAAGTATTAATCAAATATATGGGAAGAAGGTGAATATTTGAACAAGAAGAATTTAATGAAAAGACTTCAATAACTGAATCAAATATCACAACAAAAAGCGTTCCTTGGATTAAAATCCAACAAGGCAAGACAACAAGGAAGGGTATCTAAGATAATCTTACAAAAACCCTTCAAAAGCTATAAAAGCTACAATCTTCCTTCTTCAACCTTCAAAAAGGTTCTTCAAATCTCCCAACTGGAGTATGGCTGCTGCGGTGTATAAACCCTGATCGGTGGTATAGCATGATATGGATTTGTGGGAAATCCAACACTTTTTATAGGAAAATTACTCTCCAAAGATAAGATATCTTAGAAAGATCTCTTCCCATAAAAATAGATAAAATATATGATCTAGCATATCTTCTTCCTTTCAAGAGCCAAGCCCAAAAATATAAGATCTCTTTCCAAAGATAAAAGATCTCAGCCAAGAATAAAATATTCTCGCTGCGTCCCAGGTGTTCGCCTCGGTCGAGTCGACTTCTCTGGATCACCTCGGTCGAGGTGAATCTGTGGTCAACCGAGGTGAGTCACAACTGAATGTGAAATCTCTCAAATCTGGTCCAAAGTGAATCTCTAATCCATGGCTATACTTCCTGGATGGTTCCTTATGTTCCTGAATGTAGCTCCAATGACTCCATAGCTCCTTTTGCTCCTTTTCGATGCAAAACGTACCATTTTACCTACGATTACAACAAAACTAGGTGTAGACCTCGATTCTCGCAAAGGTAGATAAAATGGTAGTATAATCACATAATATACATACAAACATGCAGATTATTGAAGATAAAACGTCCAAACAAACCCCAAAATATAGACTATAATTCATGCTATCATGGTTCCCATGAGAACACCCCTAACGTGAGTTCATGAGAACAATCGTACACCGTTGGATGTGAGTTTTAAGGGTTGAGATTTAGAGTAGATATCAAAAATAATAATAACTACGAATAATAATAATTAGGATTCCAACAATAACTACGAATAATTCACTCAACCAACAATAACTACGAATAATACATTAAACGATATGGCACATTCGTAACAAAACTAATAATAATTACGAATCTGTTCTCATGTTCTCACGTTAGGGGGTGTTCTCATAGGATCTATACTCTCTCTCTCTCTCTATATATATATATATATATATATATATATATATATATATATATATATATATATATATATATATATATATATATATATATATATATATATAGGGTGTGGTTCCCATGAGAACACCCATAACGTGAGAACATGAGAACAATCGTACACCGTTGGATGTGAGTTTTAAGGGTTGAGATTTAGAGTAGATTCAAAAATAATAATAACTACGAATAATAATAGTTAGGAATCCAACAATAACTACGAATAATCCACTCAACCAACAATAACTACGAATAATCCACTCAACCAATAATAACTACGAATAATACATTAAACGATATGGCACCTTCGTAACGAAACTAATAATAATTACGAATTTGTTCTCATGTTCTCACGTTAGGGGGTGTTCTCATAGGATCTATACTCTCTCTCTCTCTCTCTCTCTCTATATATATATATATATAGCAAGCGATAGTTTCACTAGTTTGAGAAATCATAGCTTACTCAGAACTGTAAACAAATCTCACATCGAAAGATGGGGGCGTGTTGGAATAATAAGGTCCCACATCGAAAGATGGGACTCTCCGAGCCTAGTATATAAGGTCGGTGGGCTACTCCTCCTATTGCCAATTGGTTTTAGGATGGAACCTCGCCGGATTTATGTGTTGGGCTTGGGCCTAATGTGCATGTGCGCTCGTATGCACACGAACCCCCGCTCTACCGGTCCGTCTGTATCGGATTTTGACATTACCTTTGTTCCTTCGTTAATGGCTTCTTCATCATATTGCAATAATGGCGCCAAAAATTTTGTTTAACTTTGAGTTTCTCGTTCACCCATTAGAGCACCCATCCATATGCGTATCCTTTTGCACTCTTCTGCTACGGTTTGTATTGAAAGAGAGAGACTGATTTGGATAGAGATATGTTTTCATTTTTTGTTAATAAAAATTAAGAACAAGAACAAGAAAACAGAGTTTATCAACTCGGGTTTGTCCACCAAACTAAACTCGATTCTACAAGTTTCTTGTAACCAGTGGTTCCAAAAGATTGAATATATATATATATATATAGCAAGCGATAGTTTCACTAGTTTGAGAAATCATAGCTTACTCAGAACTGTAAACAAATCTCACGTTTTCTTTTAATGTTTTGCTTCAAGCTTTGCTACAAGTTTCTTGTAATTTCAACTAGTTGTCTTTTTTGTTTCCTTCTGTCCGTAACTAAATCAAAAATAAACTGCAAAATCCAAGCAAAACAAAATTGAAGAGACTACTGCAAAATCTAAGCAGAACAAAAATCAAGAGAATACTGCAAATGATTCATTCACTGATTTGAACATCATCAGTTATTACTAATAGAATCCTAATGCCAGCAAATCTAAGCAAAATAAAACTCTAATTCAACATGAACAAGCTTTTTGTGTATCGCCAAACGCCCATAACGGAACGCAAATCATCAGTGTTAGGAATAATCTTTTCCTCCTTAGTTGACATGAAGATCGATGTCAACACCGTTATCCAATTCAAAGGCAGTTCGCCATTGGCGTTGAGGTGCAAGATCCGTGAATATATGGGATGATGATCGGCAGGAAAGGTGAAAGTAAACCTGAAACATTTAGCCCAACTGGTTGTTTGCCGAATCCATATGCATCCCTCGACATGGGAAACTTGCAACAAAGCTAATGATCGTCCTTTGTCCCCCAAAGCGAGGACCGGAAATCCATGGCTAAAACTGGTGTAATCATCGGGTAAACTGAAAGAACCAAATATGTCACTGTTAGAATCGAATGAAAGTACATCAGAATCTCCCCACCTATTTATGGCATACATAACGTCCCCAACACAAACAGATTTGTTGCCTCCAGCCGTAAAAAAATACATAGGCCGATGGCAGACATCCATTGATTTGAAACTCAACTATCATCCAGGTATTAGTGCTGAGAGTGTAAACTGTAAAGAATTCCAAACTATTTGCCTACTTCGTATAAAGAAGAATAACATATAGTCATTGATGGCCGAACTGAACCCAAGACCAAATTTGATAACATTCGCTTTTTTGTGTATCTCAGGACACTTAGGAATCAATCTGGTCTTTCGAATCGATGGATTCCATAGAAATTCTTCACCTGTAATCTCATTCGATATGATGAACAATCCATCAAATATGGAGATAACTCTGTATTCTACAGTTGGTAGGTCGAGCCTCGCCATGGTTGTCAAAGTTTTACTGCACCACAATGCGAATTGTGGTACGGAACTAGAGCTCGTTCTAATCTGCGCAAACAAGTGGGATTCGGCATCACCGTTGTCGTTGTAGCGAGTGAGTTGCAAACGAACGAATTTGGTATCGTCTATGTAGGTCAACCATGAGTGTGATACGCATCGGAATCGGAGAAGTGATTTGACTGATAATCTAGATAGTATTTCCGGTAAAAGATCATCAACAAGAGAGAATTCAGAGCGTTGCTTCAGAACATTCATCATCTTCAACGAGATCCGAACAAACTAAGGATTTGGAAAGCGACTTCGGTTAAATATATCTTTTAGTTTATGAAAATCTTTTTTTGGAGATTTGTTTCTTAATAGAAGGTAATTACCAATCTAAGAAATGTTAATTAAGGGAATATGATAATCCAAATAAAATCACTAAGGCCCTGTTTGGTCATACAATAGACAAAGGTAAAATGTTATAATTCCCATAATCTTATAATATTCATTTCGGGTGTGTTTGATAAAATCGGATTTGTGGTCGTGATTGTGGTTGTGGTTGTTGTTAGGGTTGTCGTTGTAGTTGTAGTACGAGTTTTTGGTAGATTCGTTGTCTTATAAGAAACTTTTGTGATGTGTTTAGTTAGATGGTTTACGCTAGTTTACGATATGATAAAAAGACGTAAATACCCCCGTAAATATTAGCAAATAACGGATGATTGCTGATTTTCTTTGTCGATGTTCATTGCAATCAGTCGGCCGTAGAACTGTGGAGTGAAGAGGAACGATAACCCTAGGTGATCACAGAGACTCACGACCTAGAGACGAGCTTCTCTTCGGTTGTTCGTTCATTTGTCCGTCAACGGGATCGAGTATTGTGCTACCATAGAAGCAACATCTCGTGATTCATTCTATGCCAGCTTTTTAAACTAAGGAATTATTATTGTCAAGAATATTCATGCAAGTTAAAGTGACAACAAAACTATGAAGTTAAAATTGACAGCATAACAATGAATTTTCTTCTTGACAACAATA
Organism: Fagopyrum homotropicum; assembly: GCA_033239125.1. NCBI lineage: Eukaryota > Viridiplantae > Streptophyta > Magnoliopsida > Caryophyllales > Polygonaceae > Fagopyrum > Fagopyrum homotropicum. The sequence goes on from BSWB01000004.1 coordinate 146,056,487, forward strand.
CTATGAACTTCAAATTGACAACAAAAATATGGATGTTCGTCCATTCGTCTATCAACTCAATTGCATTAGAACAGATTACTAGTAATTACATCCAAATCATATAGGGAAACCTAAATTTCCATCTAAATTTCTACCTTCTTGATAGCGGGAGGAGATTCAGAACAAATTTTCCTCTTGATCTTCGACAGAGTAACCTTCTTCCTCCTCCTCTCGTTCTCAAACAACAGTCTTCGAATCAGTCGGAAATTCTGAAAATTTGCCGAATTTCAACCTTCTTCCTCCTCTCGTTCTCAAAAAACAGTCTTCGACTCAGCGTCATAATTTGTCCGCTAGAGAGGTACAAGTGGTGGATTCGATACAGAGAGTGAGAAATCGATCAGGTAAGGGTTCGACTCACAGTCAGAAATTCTGAAAATTTGCCGAGGAGTTTGTTGGAACGGAGGTCATAACTGATCAACAGTTAAAAAATTTGAGAGAGAAAGCTTCTCCAATGGCGGAATTCTGAAAATTTTGAGCGAGAAGAACTTGAGAAGAACCCTAACTGAGAGAACTGTGGAGGCGTGAAAGACATGAATGGGATAATGTGTAGAAACTCTCAGAGAAACTCTCAAAATCTTGGATGAGGAGCTTCCAAAAATGAAGGTTTCAAAACTTATTAACCACACCAACGAATGCTACAGAAATTTGACAAAACTCTAACTAAACCCCTATATATTCTTACAACCTCAACCACAAAACTAAAAAAAAAATATCCAACTCTCCAACTAAACAGGACAGAACATCCCCATAATCTATAACCACCAAACAGGGTTTAAATGAGGGACAGGTGGAGCCAGAATGGCAGGGGGCGGCGACGGCAGGGGTATAGGTTTTTTCAGCAAGATACAACCAAACATGGCATTCAGTAGAACAACTAAATTACCTAGATAAAAATTAAGTTTAAGTATAAAAACAAGAAAAGCAACTTTCACTCTGTAATCCAAGAACAGAGATAACAAAACAAGAAAACCAACGTTCAGTCATCCAACACAAACTGCAAGCATCAAAACAAGAGCAAAATCCCAATTTTTCACATTAGTGATCCGAACCCAGAAATTGGGTTAACATGAATTGAAAAAATTATGCGGACAAATTTAGGTGGTGCAGATGAGTTTCATGTTGATGAGCTTTGCATTACCTAAAATTTCCGCTCATTTCTATGATAGAAGTAAGATAACAGAGAAGAAGCGATAGGATGTTATTTGATAATCACATTCATACATCCATCTCAGGATACTGAACCAAAAACAGCCTCCATCCCCAGAATGAACTGCAATTCAATCAGCAAGGAGAAGATTTCATGGTTCTGCCACTTATTTTGTTACCTCGGTCTAAAAGTCATCCACGCCAAAAAAAACATCAGTTCAAAGCGAGCGCCAGGTCGATCTCTAGATGACCAACTTGTGTATCATCGCCACTGGAATTCAAACTATACAGCCAACAGTGCAATTACTGGCTTGCAGGCACTTTGAGTTTAGTTTCGAGATTTTGGGCAACAGCTTCAATGAATTCTTCAGTGTTTAGGTAATGGTCTCTTGTGACCCTGCGCGAATCGGAACAAAGTGAAGATCAAGATCTGCCTATTTGGAATCAGGCTTTAATCCTCTAGTTCTTGACCTAGTAGGTATATAAGAGTAGATTATGACTTACTTTTGGCCATGAACCAGTAGAGCTAAATCCTTGGTCATTTTCCCTGACTCTACCGTTTCAATGCAGGCACTTTCTAGTTTCTGAACAAAATCTTTCAACTTTTCATTCCCATCAAGCTTTGCCCTGTATGGTTTCGAGAAGTAAGAAGAAGATGTCAAGCAACAAGATGAAGAAACCACATCGGGCTCTATAAGATATATATAGCTTTACCCAGTACCAACTTTATTCATAAATAATGTTATATACACATATGACATAACACATGTACTGAAGATATTAATTCAAATTTCTGCACAAATTATACGAAACTGTAAAATGTGGTTGCAGAAAGCTCAATTACCACAACAGATAAAGCTTTGATTAACTATATTATGTTGTATGCATCATTTTCTTTTCTTTCTCCTTTTTATTTGTTTTTTCGGGTGGCAAGATAGGGGAGGGCTTCACAATCTTAAGGTAAAAGATCACAACAAAGACAACACAACCAGAAAATTACCGGTGTGCTAGCCCTCGTGACCAAGCAAATATGGAAGCAATGCTGTTGGTGCTAGTTTCTTGCCCATTCTCATGCAACCGGTAGTGTCGAGTTACAGTTCCATGAGCTGCCTCAGCTTCTAAAGTCTTCCCATCAGATGACAGCTGCATAAACTGGGTTAATCAAATTGGTGATAACCAATATAATAATCAGCAAGTAGGACAGACGATGGATTTGTGTTAAAATACCAATACAGATGTCATCATGCCCAGAGATCCAAAACCTGCACAGCAGAAGGGAGCAGAAAATATTACTCTAGGTTATAAACTAGGGTCATATATACACCCCAAATATTAACCAAGTTGAAACACAAGGATATGAGTGACTCAAACCAAACAAAACGGAACCTACACATTTTGATCACTTGCTTTACAAATCTGGTGCAAATTAGAGTTAAACTAAACTCGAAGCACATTTTCTTGGCGCAGATCTAATCCTCTTCAGTTTCGGTAACCAAAGATATTTCAATTAGTTGTTCTGGAGTAAATCCCCTGTCACTATACAGAACTAACAGACAGTTTAAAAAACCTTAGTTTGCTTATCATAGATGGGTTGGTGAAATTATAAACTAACTATAAACTCAGAGGACCATATCAGACAATGAGATATGTAATCAAGGTCCTGATCACTTGCTAGATACAACACACAGCAGCAACCCTTTGAAGGGACATATTCAATAGGATCAAAATCAGCGTGTACATCCCCTTGTTTGAAACCAGTTTGTTTAACTAAGAGATGGGTACAACTTATACGGTATCAGTAACCATAATAATCTACATAACTCTCCATCCTCAAAGAGAAGAAATACATTTTCTTTTATAAATCTGAATACAGATTAAAAATGAGAAAGAAAGGAAGTATGGTGCCCCATGGAGTAGAACACAGAAGTCAAAACAAAAGCAAATAAATGAACAAACAAACTTGCGTCACCTTGAGCAAGTAAATCGCTCTGGACATCTCCATCATAGTTCTTGCAGGCCCAAACATATCCACCTTCACTTTTAAGAGCATAAGCAACCATGTCATCAATCAACCGATGCTCATACCTGGACGTGAAAGGAAAATCAATACAAAATTCTAACGTGCAAAAAAAATTAGCACTGAAAAGTAAAAAGTGGTGACAGCATAAACCTCTTGAAATACTACTAACCAGATAGAGTGTTCTTCAAACTTTAGTTTCCATTTCTCTTCATAAACCTCTTGAAATATATCCTTAAACCTGCACAGTCCAAGGGAATATAAAATCTGTCTTCATTTCATATTGTCAAGTGGTACCCCTCTGATGCTCAATAATTTAGTATATGCAAAATAAATAAACAAATATATTAGCCGTTTAATTACCTGCCATCATACTTCTTAAGGATAGTATTTTTGGTACTCAGATAGAGAGGCCACTTCTTAGCAAATGCCAGGGACATTGATGATTCTGCAAAGGCCCTAATAGACTAACCAAATTACGAAAGAAATTAGGCAGCCACAGAGGACAAAAAGGTCTATATGCTTAACCCTCTCTAATCATACCTAATGAATTTTAATGGTGAAAATTACGCATACCTCGTCAACATTGTACATGGCCAAAGCAATACCAGGCCCCTTAAAATCATAAACATCAAGTTCCAGAGGACTACCCCCATTTTCGGGTACTACACATCAGAGAAAACCATGAAAGTTAACAAGATTCTATAATCTATATAACAAAAGTACAGATGATATTGTTGATGCTCTATTTAAGGAGCTTACCAAAAACCATTTTCAGCTTTCCGGGACCATCAATAAGTGCATCAGTGGAACGGTATTGATCACCAAATGCATGTCTACCAATGCATATAGGCTTCTTCCAACCTGTGCAATGAATCTATTTGTGTGATGGTCTGATCTGCATTTAACATGATACTTTTCCCCCTATCAAAATTAAGGGCTTGTACAGTAATTGCTAAAAAGCATTCATACCTGGAACAATCCTTGGAATGTTCTTACACAAAATAGGCTCCCGAAAAACAGTGCCTGCAGAAGAAAAAGAAGTAGCAGTCAATAACAATATAAATTCAAAATGTCTTTATCTGAAACAATGACAAGAGTACTTAGTAATATCATGCTCAGAATCTCAGACAGAATACGGTAAACAAGATGATATCACAAGGATAAATGCTGAAGATACAAAAGCTACAGCTTTATCACAATGTCCATCTAGCTTCTCGGGATGGATTTTATCAATGAGTTTCTATCCCTATTCCTTACCAACTGCTGAAGCTCTAGGTGAGAACATAGGTGAACTCCCCTGTTATTACCTCAGTCGTTGATAATTTCAATAAAATAAAACTTATAGCCTCCAACTCTAGGAAACATTTTAGGTCAATAAATATCCAGTATCATAATTAAAGACGGTGATGTAACTAGGAGAAAGTGCCTTTTCACTGTATATTGGTTGTTTAAGGTAAAATTAGACAGCCCTTCACAAAACAATAGGAAGATAATTGCAGTGGCATGGCTCAATCGCATGGATTAATGAATGAATTAACATCCATAGTCCCATACAAGAAAAGTTTACAAACCATTCAAGATGTTTCTAATTGTCCCATTGGGACTCCTCCACATGGACTTGAGCCCAAATTCCTTGACTCTGGTTTCATCTGCAAAACATGGAATATATTAAATGCCACAGCAAGACCATCAACTGCAGTTGCAACTAAAAGTTATACATCATAGGCTCATTTCATCAGGACTCCCTTACTATTCTCAGCTATTATAAGGTTCCATAGAGCATTGTTGATCAACCAAACAAATCCATATCCAATAAGGCATTAGCCCCTTTTGTATCATGTAGCAATGAACAAAGAAGTGTGATCCTACTATATGTCTGTCTGAGAAAACGGAAGCTCATTATGTTACAAAATACATCAGAGTCATATCACTACTGAGATTTCAGCAAAGATGGATTCAACTACATGTAACAGTTTAAACTCAAAACAGCTACTGTAATGCAAATTAGTTACATCCAAAACAGTGTTATTGTTTATCCATTGCATTCTGGTGGTGGGGAGAGCATAAAACTCTGACTATCCAAAACAGAATGAAGTACAAAAGCATGACAAATACCCACTGTTTATGAGCTGCAAAGGGAGGTGTTATCAGGAGAGAACAAAATAACATAAAAGACTAACCAGGAGTTATTGTAGCACATTTTACAGCAACATTGTACCTGCAACACAAGCAAAAATTAATAAAAATTAGTAACCACAAAAACTTAGGTATAAATAATGGCACACAAACTGTATTTACTTAACATACAAAGAAAACTATATCATTAATCTTATTCAGAAATTTCTTTCTTTTCTTATGATTAATTGACAGACAATACTAGAAGTCGCGCACTGGAGTGAATTTTGGCAGTTGATCATCCAAATGACCACATAATGATTGCTTTAAAGGTAAAGCTTTTCAAATGACCAGCCTTTAGTTTCAAAAAAGAAAATTAATAATATCTAAGAGAAACATTTGATGGAAATCATGGAACTACAAAAACCGATATAAGATATTACCCACTGACATACAGTATCGGCAGATATGAGATCCTACCCATTAAGATTCAATATCAGATAAGTTTTTGTGAACTCAAGAATGCAAATTAGGTTTACAAGAAAAAATCCATTTTAATTGGAAAAGGAATAACAAAATCACAATTGCAGGAATACAGATGTAGAAAAAGCACAATGATTGAAGAGGTGAGTGTTAAAAGTTGGTGAGGAATAGTCCCTATAAATAAATTTTGATTACCTGATTACTCATTGTAAATATTTAGCTAGAAGCTATTACTCTTTTCTTTAAGAATTTCAGGAAGTGCTAATACAGCAGTCACAACTAGCTAAGGGAAACTAGTGGATTTAAGGTGGTTAGAGAGATATCTGGTATGAGATTCATAATGACATACTCTTCATATTAGTAACATAAGTTATGCTCTTGTTTGCTACCGGGAAGAAAAGGCTAGTCTATAAAAGAAACGATTAGCAAATATCAGCTCAATAAGCAACACCCATTCAACAATGCATTTAATTATAAGCCACAAAACATCTTAAAATTGGCATAATCAAGGATGCTTCACACATGTAAACTCATCAATATGTGTCAAATAATTTATGAACCAAAATTTTAAGCAACAGAAGAACATTTACTCAACAAAATGAAGCATATGCTATACACAATCAACTAATCAAACAAAACATCAAAGAATCCTAAACCCTAAAATTCAAAGTATCAAAGACTTACTTGAGTGTGGCTTCAGCACTTTCTACAGTAACCTTATCATCGGTTGCATCACGATTCAATATACCCAAATCATAGTACTTAATATCCAAATCCAAGTATGGAAAGACAAGCTGCCACAAAACAAATGCAGAAAAACAAATCCCGCAGGAAAGAGATAATTACAATCTTCATTTCAGCAAGAACAAATCTTTGAACTGTACAAGGACATCAAAATCTATACGACAATGGATTACTTTGTCTTTGATCGTTTTCCATATAATCCTCGTCATTTCATCACCTAAAAGTTCCACAAACCCCACAACAATTATCAGCAATACAGTACAAGAGAGAATATTGAAGACGAAACTAAAGCAGTTTTCAACAAATGGCGATCTAAAACACAAAAAGTGAGGTTACCGTCCATTTCAACAATAGGGTTTTCGACTTTGACACGATCGAAATTGAGGGGTGAAGCGGCTGATGAAGAAGATACAAAGCAACGAAGAGAGGCATTTCTGAAGAATGCGGTACTACCAATTCTGATAGAGGAGGATCCTCTGCGAAGCGAAAACATGGGGTTGGAACAAGATGAAGGATAAGAAGATGTCGACAAGGAAGACGAAACTGAGAGAATTGCAGTTGCAGACATGGCGCCTACTAGAATCCCTTCCACTACAACTTATTCCGCCGCTAAGCAGAGCTCAAATGGTAACATAATTTTGTTACTTTTACTATTTTTGCCAACATTTGAATTTCAATTATCAATCAATGTATAAAATAAGGGTAAGAAAATTACGAAGAACATAGGAAGACATGTCGGTGCATTCAGGAGGTGTCCAAGTTAAAAAATTATACTCATTTGGTGCCTTCGACGTTTCGCCTTTTTCGGTTGATGTTTATTAAGTTTCATATTTCTAGTTTGTTCTCTTAGTGTTTCACAATTTACCGGTCTTTGTCTATTATCGTGAAATTGTTAGTTTTTCCACGTAATCTAACAACTTCCCTAAAGAACAAGTTAGGAAGATTATAAGCATCATCGGTCTTATGACAAACAATAAAAATGGACCATCTTAGAGAATTGATCTACTACCACAAATATCGATCTCCCCTTCTTATCCTAGGTGATCCTACAAGAGAGTTCATACTAATATCTAGTCATGGTGAGGTACGCATACGATGAGGGTATACAAGCCATGTGGATTCAATCTAGCCTTAGCTTTCAAACATACAAGACATCTCGTAATCATGCTCTCTACATTTTTAAGTATATGAGGTCAATAAAAGTATGTATGCAACATGTGAAAAGTCTTATCCCTTCCGAAATGTCTCATCAAACCTCTCATGTGAGCTTCATCAAAAAGTATAAGTCTAAGGCTGTGTTTGGCACACGGATACCACCACTGTTTTTGATTGTTTTGTATTGTATCTCGTTTTTACGAGTGTTTGGCATGGAGAGAAACGGTGGTGATTAGTGTTTCTCCGATTGTTTGTGAAACTCCCATCTGAGCAACAGTTTTGGGGTTACACTAGGGTTTCTCCGTGCAAAATACCCAAAATACCCTCATCTATTAACAAGAATTACGCATTAACCGGGTATATAATTAACACCCTCTCTCTTCAACCTTGCTATCTTCTTCCCCGATCTGGAGCAACCCTGCGACGGCGTTCCGGCAAAGAGAAACTGACGGCGGCAAGAGGACGAGAAAAGACGACGAGTTTGAGGTACGTTTCGGATTGCTGCATTACAGTAACATCAAAACCCTTAAACCGTGTTTGTGATTGCAATGCATTTGAAGTTCCTGCATCTATTCGAGTTCCCGTTTTGTTCGAATCTGGATAATGATGAGGACTGCTCTTTTCGAATCTGTTTTGTTCGAATCTGTTTTGCTCTTTTCGAATTCGAATCTGATGGTGGTGATTGTTCTTTCCAATTCGAATCTGATGGTGGTGATTGCTCAAATCTGAATTCCAATTCCAGTTTATAATTTAGTTCCTGCATCTATTTTGCTTTTCGAATCTGAGTCATAACTTGGCTGCAGTGAGTTATTAGGATTAAACGAATCTGAGTTTATAATCTGAGTCATAACTTGGCTGCAGTGAGTTATTAGTTCCTGCATCTATTTTCCAGTTTATAATCTGAGTCTTCCTACATCTATTCGGATTAAACGAATCTGAGTTTATAATTTGCAGTGAGTTATTGACTGCTCTGTTCGAATCTGAGTTCATGTTTAATATATAATGCTTCCATTTCGAATTTGATACTAGCCAAGGGTCAGTCTGTATACATGTTCTATCTACTGAAATTGGTATGATTATTCTTACCATAAGGTTGTAGTTGCTGCGTTTGCTTGATTGTTGAGCAATTGTGCTTCGGGTTGCTTCCTTTATTACATTTTATTTCCAAACTGATGTAATTTACTCTTCTCTTCAGAGTTGTAATTTTGTGACTATTGACTTCTGTAATTTATGGGTTGCAATTGTGTCCATTTATAATCTTTGTTAAAGTTAGACTGTTGCTGAAACTTCTTCATACTCTTGCAATTGTGTCCATTTAAGCTCCATTTAATCTTTGTTCTTGTGTGGTCTGATATTTGTGGAACTGCTGCTAAACTTCAAATAAACTGTTAGGTTTATATTCTTTGATAGTTTGAAGTTAAGAATTTATTGCTGCAGTTTTGTATGGTATGATCCATCGATAGTTTGAGAAACTTCTCTATTCTTATACCAGTATAAATGCTTGCAGTGTAGCCAATCTGATTTTTAGAATGCTTCCAGTGTACCTAATCTTATACATTTTTAATTTTTAGAGTGATTGTGGTGTTTTGTTTGTACTAAACATATGTTATATTGTTTTGAGCTTGTAGATGGACAATAATAATCTCTCACAAAAGTGTAGGGGTCCAAATTTTCCTTGGACTTTTGAACTAGTTAAACTTCTAGTGTCAATTTTAAATGACTTTCAAAAGAAAAACGGAAGCAAGCAAACTTACAATTGGAAGGAGATCTCAGCTACATTTGTTAGTAAGGCTGGGAAGGAAGGAGTTAAGGATTTCTGTAAAAATAAATACGAGTCAATGAAAAAGGAATACAAGGCATGGAATCATCTTAGGAAATCTGAGACTGGTCTAGGATGGGACGAGAAGACTCGAATGATTACGGCTTCCAATGAATGGTGGGATAGAAAGATAAAGGTAATTTATCAATGTCAGTATCTACGTTGTTACAGCTTCTACACATATTAATTTGTGATGTTTAATAATTTATTTAACTTGATGTGCTTTATGTATTGTAGGAAGACGTAAATTGTAAGAAGTATAAAAACAAGGGAATGGATGCGGACTATGAGGAGTTGTTGACTTCGTTGTTTGCTGGAAATGTAGCTACAGGCCGTCTAGCCATGTCAGCTGGAATGGTTCGTGAGGCAACACCTGAGCCTATCTCACTTGCAGATGATGAGGAATTAGGTATAGGTGAAGATGACGGTGATGGTGGTGATTTTTTCCGTAATTTTGTTGGCACTGTTAATGAAGGTGGCGGTTCTAGCTACTCTGGAGTTCAAGCAGATGCCAATGATGAACCGATTCAATCCACCGAACCAACACCGACAACTAAGGGTAATAAAGATAAGGGCCCGATGAAGAGGAAAAGAAGACAATCAGTTGGCTCTTCCAAATTGGAAGCCTTTTTGGAACGTTCACAAGATAATAGTGACAGATTGCTTGCAGTACTCCAAGAAGAGGTAAATTCTAAGGCAAGAGATGAAGAGAGAGTGACTCAGAAAGGGTTGGATGTAGTCAAAAGGATGGTCCAGAATAACTTGGTTGAAAGTGGAAGTCCATTGTGGTGCTACATTATTGGGAGGACTAAAATTAGGAAGGATATGAACATACTACTGCACCTGGATAATGATGAGGAGAGGTTGAGTTGGTTGACATGGGAGTATGAGCGGTCATTGATGTAATTGTCCGAGTGTTAGATTTATTTTATGAAAGTACTTTTATTAAGAAAAACATGTTGGATTGTGTGTATGTGTTGTTGGATTATTTGTTTTGAAATTTCATGAAACTCATTTCCTTATTACCTACAAATAAGTTGCATCATAGTACATTCTTTAATAGTAGTACTTATTTGCACAATTTTTTGTTCCAGGTTTTTAATGTCAAGTTCTAGTACTAATAGCAGTGACAGTGACGGCAATGAGCGTAGACAAATTCGACGGTTCAACATCATTGAGTCACACCAAGAATTGCAAAGACAATATGCCGTTGCCGCTGATCACTACTACAAGCACATATACAAGGAGCCTTGTTACACTGAGTATGATCGGGGGAGACTTTGGATGGAGGATATCTTGAATGGTCATCACATTCGAACAGTGAACATGTTCAGAATGGATGCTGAAGTTTTCCGACGTTTATGTAACGAGTTGGAGCAGAACTATGGCCTCACTTCTTCTATTGAAGTCTCCATAATTGAAAAGGTTGGTTTGTTCTTATACACCCTTGCACAAGGGTGCTCGGTTCGTGTTGTTGCTGAACACTTTCAAAGGTCAACCGAAACTGTACACCGCTCTTTCCATACCGTATTGAACTCTATTACCGGACGTGGACATGAAGGGTGTGGACTAGCAGGTGATATCATCCGTCCCCGGAACCCAAATTTTCCTAGAACACCATCCCACATCGCAGCTGACCCGAGGTACCAGGATTACTTTAAGGTAAACAAAATCATTTGTAGTAGGTGATTTTCTTCATATAAAATATATATACAGTGGACTTATCTGAACTAACCAATTCAGGACTGCATTGGTTGTTTGGATGGTACGCACATTAGTGCATGCATTGAAGAAGTTGCTCAAGTTCCTTTTGTCGGAAGGAAACATACTGTCACTTTCAACGTCCTCGCCGTATGTGACTTTAATATGTTGTTCACATTTGTCTTGTCCGGTTGGGAAGGGTCGGCTCATGACGCCAAGGTTCTCGAAAATGCAATTTGCAACCCCGATCTCAACTTCCCGCTTCCACCACCAGATAAGTACTATCTTTGTGACAAGGGTTATGCTGATAGACCGGGGTTCCTAGTTCCATATTCAAAGACTCGATATCACCTAAATCAGTTTGACAATGAGCCTCCTAGCAATAAAAAGGAAGCGTTTAACAAAGCACATTCTTCGCTGAGAAGCTGCATTAAACGTTGCTTTGGCATCCTAAAGAAGAGATGGAAGTTATTATCTGCTATGCCTTGTTACCCGGACTACACCCAAGTTGACATTCATCTTGCTTGCTTTGCATTACACAATTTTATTCGTCTATACTCAGGGTACGATGACTTATCAGAAGATGAAGATGAGTTGCCAACAACTAATCAAGACGAGGTAGAAGAAGTGGAAGAGACCAATGACAATGAAAGAGGTATGGGTCATATTCGTGATCGTATTGCAGCAGCAATATGGAATGCAAGAAGGATTATGTAGTAATATCGTTGATGTATAACCGACGTTGTCCAACTTTTATTTATGTACTCTTTTATGAACATTTCTCATCAATCAGAATTTATTAAAACACTCCTTTATGTTGTTGTTGACACTATTTTTATAATTTGTAAACAACATTCTATTAATACGTTTGAGTTATAAAAAGCAAAGACACAAGGCCAATAACATTAACCAAATTAATACATTGTTGATTCTTGGGTAAGGACACCCTTAGTACGTTACATAACAAGTAATTGAAATCCCACAAAGTAAACCCCTAGTAGTACATTACATAAAAAGCAATTGCAACCCCACAAACTAAACCCCAAGCAAATGATCGCACACAATTTTCAGTCCGGATTTTATCGTTCAGTTGTCTCTCTTTTTTAAGTTCTCCCTTCAATGCATCAATCATGATAGCAGCATCAGTTTCCCACAAGCGCAATACTCGAACTTCATAATTCAATCTTCTCCTCTCTTCACGTAGTCCTTGCACGAAATCCCTCAAACTTGATGAACATCCACTATCATCGAATGCGTACGTTAGCATCTCATCTTCGATGGGATCATCATCTGACATGTGTATGTCGCTCTCAAAACCGGAGTAGTCGTCCATTGCTATAACACACAGCACATTCAATAGATTAACAATCTGTCATGTAAGGAATTGATAAAGTAAATGTTTTGACACCAATCTCAACTTAGATAGAAGCAATAATTCCCAAAAACACCACAGCACATTGAGACAGAAGCTACAGAGAAGCAAGAATAAACATGGCATGATAAGAAATCTGAGACTTTGCATCCATGGTTTTCCCTCTTGTGAAATGCTAATTGCTGGATCTACTATTCATGTTTAATGCTAAATGCTAATTGCTGGATCTACTATTTTCTTATAACGTTTTGCAATAGATGTTGGACTGAAGTGTTGCTCAGCAAACTGCTTACTTAACCTTGTGGGATATTTCTGTTTCAGCCTTTAAAGCCTAAACTATTCATGATCTTTCTGTTTCAGCTAAATGCTAATTGCTGTTTACACGATGGCTATCCTAGAAGATGATTCTTCAGTCCAAGAAACTAAGCAAGAAACTAAGCAGTTGAAAAGAAACTAATAAGCAAGAACTTTGCATCCATGGCTATCCTAGAAGATGATTCTTCAGTCCAAGAAACTAAGCAGTTGTACATGTATACGAGGCCGAGATGAATGAGTCAATGTTCAAAAGATCAGTAAATAAATAGTCCTTTTTTTTTATAGTTAGCAAGTAAACGAAATCAACCTAATTCTATCAGCAGCTTGCCTTAAGTTTCTTGGACTGAGATTCAGTAACCTAATTCTATCAGCAACCTAATTCTACCCTGCATTTTACAAAACACGATGCACATCACTTTCCTATTGTGAGCACATCATACAAGTTGATAGTTAGCAAGTAAACAAAATCAACCTAATTCTATCATCAACCTAATTCTACCCTGCATAACCTGCTGTTCAGTAACAAAACACGATGCACATCACTTTCTGTTTCAACAACCCAATACTACCCTGCATAATTCTATCAGCAACCCAATACTACCCTGCTGTTTACACGATGCACATCACTTTCTGTTTACAGATGAAATCAACAGAAGACTTAAATTTCTGTTTCAGCAACCCAATACTACCCTGCTGTTTACACGATGCACATCACTTTCTGTTTACAGATGAAATCAACAGAAGACTTTTTAAATTTCTGTTTCAGCAACCCAATAATACCCTGCATAATTCTATCAGCAACCCAATACTACCCTGCTGTTTACAGATGAATTCCCTTATTTTGTTCATGAACTTTGCATAACCTGCTGTAATTAAATGAGAAACATATAATGTAGAGGCTATATATATGATAAATTAGCTTCCAACTGCTTAAAATCAGATTGCCAACATTAATGTCAAACCAGTCATATGCAATCGATAAAACAGAGCAGCCAAAACCAGTCATATGCAAGCAGCCAAAACCAGTCATATGCAAGACAATCGATAAAACTTCAACATACTTATGCAACCACTCATCAACCAATACCATAAAAATGTGAAACCGATAGCTATGCAGGAAATCGATAGCTATGCAGGAAAAAGAATGGATGCAGGGATAGAAGATACGAAGAAACACACAAACCGAATGCAAAAATCAATTTCACCAACCCTAATTTACCGGCTATCCTCGATGAATAGATGTAGGAACTGAAGAGGCGAAGAAACACACAACAAACCCTAATATACCGGCTAACCTCGATGGATAATGAACGATGTTGACAAAGGGAGCGACGGCCGATGTTGATGAGGGGGAACGATGCCCTGAGGACGATTGTTTGTGCTCTCGCCGAATCGCCCAAAAAATCGCCCACAGAAGCTAGAAGATGATTCAGTTTGAGAAATGCGAAAACCCAACAACAACCCTGAAAATCTGGCTACGAAACACTAGTGTTTCTGCCAAACACGGTTTAAGGGTTTCAGGACTCCTAACACTAGTGTTACTAGAAACAACCCCTATATTACAGTGGTGTTTCCTAACACCAATGTAAATGGCCGTGTGCCAAACACACCCTAAGTGAACATCTTGAAATGCACACTTTATCCACACGAAACAAAAATCCTTCAAATAAATAGAATTTATCATGGGATTTCGTTGCCTACAATGCTCATAGATGTCAGCAAAATCAATATTAAAAACATATATATATATAACAACCTTATTGTGTATCATGTGAACAATCTTAGACCGTCGGATGATGAGTATTAAGGGTCGAGATTTAGGGTAATTATCCTAATTATTAGTGAATAAATTACACACTCACGCGTTGCAATTAACAAGTACTCCTCTCTCTCTCTCATCCAAACACATTAACCGTATACATATTGAAGACAGAGGCGATTTTGTGGAGGAGATTCGGGGCAACTAAATCGGCGCATCTCAAGCGGCGAAGGCGGCAACGAACCAGTCCGGCGTGCAATCGAAGCAGTTGCGCCTCTCCCGGCGACAAATCTAGCCCTTTTCTGACCGCCGACGTCTAGGGATCTCGTCGGGATGACTCCTCTTAAACCCTAATTTTTTGGTTCTCATACTCTCAGTTCTCCTAAGATTTGTGTGATTGTTGCACGAAATTGGTTGCCGGCCTCTAGGGTTCTCTTTGATTTTTGCATTTGACTTGTTTTTGGGTGTCTGATTTTGAGTATTGAGGATGCCGGCCTCTAGGGTTCTCTTTGACAAATCTATCCCTTGACTAATGAATATTGAGGATTGCTCTTTCACTTCATCGATGGTGGCTTATAAAACAAGTATAATTTTTTGCCTCATTCAATATTCCGCATCTTCAATTTGCTCCTATGTTATGGAACGCGCTTTTAGTCTGTTACTTTGTTCTGCTCCGTTGAGTATGTAGTAATTACGAATAATGTTGGTTTGAATCTAATGGTAAGTTAATTATGATATGTATTAAGTTAATAATTATGGATTCTGTGTTAATAATTACGAATAATATTGGTTTGAATCTGTACTAATTACGAATAACATCTATTAAGTTAATAATTACGGTTTGAATATGTACTAATTACGAATAACATCTATTTAATCATTGGATTCATAATTATTCATTGTTTTATTACATTATTTTCACGCGTTACTCTTTGGTCTTTACCTTTGTGAGTGTGGATTAGACTTGATTGGTGGTAGGATACGAAGGGTGAATGAAGCCAAGGTTTTGAAGATGGTGTGAAAGATAACATGGTATCTGACGACAGTGGAATAAATGCTATGAGATATATGGAAACCTACAAAGGTGATGTTAAGTGGAAATGTGGCTTCAAGTATAGTACAAAGTCTAAGGACATTAAGGGTTCAATAATTGCACCGAATCCTTACCAGTGAGATTAATGAGGTTAAGGAGAAGCTTTTGACAACTTTGGAGATGGGTGCTCAACAGATTGACGAGTAGACATCGAAAATGGACGAGGGTGATGAGTGTTTAGATACACTTTCTTGACTTATAAGCCTCTACTATTAGCAATTTGGAATCTTCAACTTTAGCTATGTTTATGGCTTTTTAGGAATATGGTTGGATTTATTTTGTTTATGTCTACTTTGTTTTGACTAGATATGAATCGATGTGTCGTGGATGTTTGTTGAATGGATTATTCGTATTTATTATTAGTTTTGTTATGAAGTTGTCATATCGATTAATATATTATTTGTAGTTATTATAAGTGATTGCAATTTGGTCAATACTATGTTTGATTTGTATAATTTTCACTATACAGTTTCAAACTAAATGCAAATATTATAGTAGATATTTACTTGTGTTTGTCGTAATAGCGATTATTCGTAATTACAAACGTTTTTTTGACTACGCATAACATTTTCCATAATTAATCTAGGCCATTGGATTATTTACTTGTGTTTGTCATAATGAATTATTCGTAGTTATTATGAGAAAAAGAGTTATCTTGTGAATCTTCTCTAACAAATTGTTTCTTATAATAAAAGATTATAAGAATATTTTAAAAAATCTATTAATAGAGAGTGTGTACACTTTCCATCATTAATCTAGGTCATTGGATTTACTAAATTGGATGACTCTGATTTGTTCTCATGATTACATGATAAGACTTGTTCTTATATATATATATATAGTAATAGAAACTTAAAACCTTAGGGGAAAACCCTCCCAATGAGAAACACCACCAGAAACCCTAGCCTCAAGCCAACCGCCTCTTCAAAACCAAGAAAATATGAAAATTCTAGCCTCAAATGAACCTAGATCCACCTTTCATCTTTCGAAATGGTCATCTGGGTCAAGAAAAGAGACACGTCTTCAACCATAGCGGATTTGTGTTGCGATTTACCAAAACACAAGATTAAGAGCATAAGACGGCTCGCAGAGGTGAAGGGAAAAAAGGAAGAGATGGAAAACCGGTGAGGAGTACTGCGGCCAACTCCGAAGATGCCTGAAGGAGGTCGAGAAGACGTTTGGGGTGCCATTCTTAAAATCCGACGAGCCTTTTCGAGCTACTACTCTTTGTGTGTCCTTGAAGAGAGATATATTTGGCCATGTGTGTGTGTGCGGGATGGACAATGGCAGAAGGTCCCAAAGTAAACCTACTCTTGAACAACTTGGAGTCGAAGCACACTTAATCGGATGATACGATCGTGCACACCATTGTTTCTCATACGGTGTCAAGGAAATGGACGAGGACAATACCACTGTTCTTCGAGCAAGAAGGTTGAAGTACACAAGAAAAATGGAGATATGGTACTCAAAAGAAACACATGGACATTCATGCTAGACCAACATCTGAGGGTACTAATTGTCAAAGAAAAAAGAACCGGCAGTATAATAATCGACCCAAGCTCAATTCAGAACAGTAAGCCTGTTTCAACCAAAGCATATAAAAGTAATAGCAAATCACATTGTTTTCATGTCAATGTTGATGATAAGAAGAGCTTGCTCTCTTGTTGTAGAACAAAGTTGAACAATCTTAGAAATCTTTTAATGAACTAATGCAGATTAGCCTTGAGAAACAGGTTAGATCCTCGATCAAGGAACAATTCATTTGCGGAAGATGTGACAAGTATGGATATAGGGAGAAGTTGAATAGGTACAAAAACAAACAACAGCCTCTCGGATGTCGAGAAACAACGAATCATTATGATGTTGTGTACATCTTTTTATCCACAATTAGAACCAAACTTATGTTGAATAAGTGTCTCTCTATATTCCAATTTGCATTTTGTGTTCAGGTTGTTACTGCTTGTCTGGGTAAGACCCATGCAAGACTGGATCTCAACCAGTGTAAGACCGACACAGAACAAGAATAATCTTAATTGCATGAAGAGAACAAAGGAAAACATACTCTCTACAATGACTAAAACCGGAGGATTGACTGAATACAGAACAAGAAGACATAAGTCTTATATGAACAACTGGGTGTTGAACATCAATATTATGTACCGTCTCATTGTTGTATGCAGGAACATTAATGTGATGATGTTTTTGCAAACTATTACAAAAAATGAAGGATTAAGATTGATCTTTTTATCTTGTGAACAAATTCTCCACTTACTGGTACTTCATTTGGCTGCTCTTAAGAAAAATCAGCAGCAGATTGTTGTCTGTAAGACAGATAGTTTATGGTGCACCGGTAAGTATTGTTACAAACGCACTTTATGTGCAAAACTGGAGCAATCCCAATATACTGTGGGCCATAGATCAAATATCCCTGTCAAAAAAAATGTTTTGTTTCCTCAGCATGGTTTGACTTTGCTAAGAAACTCGCGATCCTACATTTCAAAACAAGCAAAAATGACGGGGTAGCAAGAGCAAACCGAATACTGTTTTGAAAGCCAAATTTTTATAGATGAAAATTACAAATCACGTATGGTGATCGAAATGCGCATTTGATTCTTAATCTTTTACATCTTTAATCTTTTGCAAACTATCCTTTCGGATGTTATAATCACGAGGGTCATGAACTAGTCACACAAGAACAACCTTGAAATTACCCAACATGAATGCTATGAATAAGCAAGCAACAACTAGCCTTAAAAAAACACATAATTTCAAGATTTTGGAATCCAGATTTCATCCTTCCAGAATTTTTGGGATGACTTTCCTTTATTGAAGATGTTTCTCGAGTGTGGCCTAAACGATTGTCTTGCAAGATGCCATAGTCACATGCCCCTGTTGATCGTATTGATCGTGGTTGTGTTTGAGATCTCCGAAGATCCTCCATCTAGGTGGGGGCAACGTCCTGTGATTCACATCTCCGCAGGAGGTATGCCATTCCCTAAAAAAGGTTTCTATCATCCTGCTTCCCGGCGGTGAGACACCGCGCTAGTTCATCTCGCTCGTGTCCTCTCCATGTTTTGTCAGCCTCGAGCGTTCCGGGTCTTCTCCCAAGGTGTAGTTGTTCCGACTTTTTGGATCTTTCTCACATTTCCGGTTTTTGCTTGTGGTGATTGTATTTTTTCCCTTTTGATTTTTCTGTTTTCATGACAGTTTGTCCGTTTGCCGGTTGTCGGCCTCTCGATACACCAATTATCTTTGGTGTAATCGAACCTCTTACCTTCTTGATAAAAAAAAAAAAGAAACTTAAAACCTTAGAATCCGCAATAGTGATCAAAGAATGTTTCCAAAAAAGGGCATCAACAACAACATTATCATTTCCCTTCTTATAGTGAATGATGTATGGAAAAGTTTCTATAAACTCCATCTATCTACCATGTCTCCTATCCAACTTATCTTGATTTATAAAATGTTTTAAAGACTCATGGTTAGTTCTAAGGATAAACTCATTAGGTCAAAGGTAATGTTGTCATGTCTTGAAAACTCGAAATAAAGCATATAATTCCTTATCATAGGTCAAATAAATCAAACATGCTCCTTTTAATATCTCACAAAAGAATGCAAGTGGCTCACCTTCTTGCATGAGCACTTCTCCAATGTCAATTCTTGATGCGTCACACTCAACCTCAAATGGTTTAGCGAAGTCCAGAAGTGCTATAAGAGGTGCATGAGATAGTTTCCACTTCAACTCCTTAAAATCTTTCTCTTGAGCATCTCCGCACTCGAACTGTACTTGCTTCTTCATGAGAGACGTAAGAAGGGCTACAATGGAGCTAAAATCTCGTACAAAATGTCTATAGAAGGTGGCTAATCCACAGAAGCTTCGAGCATTTGTGGGTCACTTCTGGATTGCCTTAATCTTCTCTTCATCCACTTCTAGACCTATTGTACTCACTACAAAACCAAGAAAAATAACTTGATTAGTGCTAAACTCACATTTCTTAATATTAGCATATAAAGATTCATTTCTAAGAGTTCCAAGTACTTCCCTTGGGCACTCTTCATGTTCCTCGAGTGATTTGATATGGATGAGGATGTCATCAAAGTAAACCACCACAAATTTGACAATATAGTGACATAGCACACGATTCATCAATCTCATGAATGTGGTAGGAGCATTAGTCAAGCCAAAAGGCATAACCAACCACTCATAAAGACCAAACTTAGTCTTGAATGTTGTCTTCCATTCATCTCCTTCTCCTATCCTGATTTGATGATATCCGCTCTTAACCTTGTTATTGATGGCCTCAAAACTACAACCATGTATTTTGTTTTCATGATTGATTCGGTTTATCGCCAAGTAGCTTTGTCTATAACCATGTATTTCGTTTTCATGATTGATTCGGTTTATGGCCAGGTATTTTCGGTCTTTAACCATGTATTTTTTTGTTTTCATGATTGATTCGATTTATGGCTAGGTATTTTTGGTCTATAACCATGTATTTCGTTTTCATGATTGATTCGGTTTATGGTCAGGTAGTTTCGGTCTATAACCATGTATTTTGTTTTCATGATTGATTCGGTTTATGGTCAGGTAGTTTCGGTCTATAACCATGTATTGTGTTTTCATGATTGACCTAGTTTATGGCCAGGTAGTTTTGGTTTATAACCATGTATTTCAAATTCATGGTTGATTCGGTTTATGGCCAGATAGTTTTGGTCTATAACCATGTATTTCGTTTTCATGATTGATTCGGTTTATGGTCAGGTAGTTTCGGTCTATAACCATGTATTTCGTTTTCATGATTGATTCGTTTTATGGCTAGATAGTTTCGGTATATAACCATGTATTTTGTTTTCATGATTGGTTCGGTTTATGAAGTGTTGATGGACTTATGAGATATCGATTTTGGATTTGACTATTTTGATATGGTTATGATTTATTAAACTTGGATTACTAGTATTTAAATTGGATTTTGAATATTTGATTTGGAGTATGAGTTTTATCATGTAAGGTGAGTTTTGGATTTGAATTACGAATGGCGGATTATAATCTTGAATATTGATTTGATTATGTAGTATTTGAATTATAAGTATTTTGGATTTGACCATGATTATGATTTGAGATTTCAATATATGTTAAATATAAGCTTATGAGATATTTGAGAGTTTTAAATGTGATACGACCCGGGTTTTAAGTAACCCAAGACGTCACTAGGCTAAGGACCACAAAGTGGGTCCCATCAGTTAGTCTGACAACAATTTCACAAATAGGACCTTGCAACAAGAAGCACGAAAATAATGAAAACATTCAACCTGTCATTTAGCAAATATTTACATAACAACCATGCATGCAGTTAGTATGTACATCCCAAAACGACACTTCAAAACATAACACGTGAACAGTTGTTTTAAACTGCAGCTTGAAATCAACACGTGTACACAATTGCACACAACCAACAAAAGACTCGCTTGCAAGCGTTTAGTTTCAAAAGTAGTTCAACCACCCCTTGTCTTCATACCACTGAGCTGGAGGTGGACTATCTGGTTCGACTTTTATGGCTTTTCCCTTTAAGATTCTTCGTTGTTCACTAGAAGTTGGCATCTAGCCATAGAAAATTTTTGCAACACCATAATAATTGTTACCATTATATGATGAAATAATAAAATAAATGAAGTCAAGACAATTAAGGTGTAGAGATGGCACCTGGAGTTCACCTGATCACACCCTTGTCCGATTACCTTTTTGAATATATACTACTTATTTAGTATTACTATCACTATTTCCATCAAAAAAAAAATTACTATCACTATTTTATTATATATATAAAACCCAATATCTTCATTTTGGGAATTACCATGCCCAACCCCAATTCAGTATGCCCCACCGCAAGATTTTCAGTATGACCCAACGGGAAACCCTTGTAGTATATATCCTGGAGAGGCTCAAGGTTATCCCCAAGAGATGTACTATTCCGGACCTCTAATGCCCATATACGCTCCTCAGGAGCCAAGATATGATTATATAGACTATTGCGGAATCCTTAGGGATGAAGGTTCAATTCAAGGATCAACACATGAAAGTATCCTCTTAGAAGAAAAAGTAACATCGAAACCAAAGTCTACAACTAAAAGACTTCAAGAACTGTAAGAGGAAAGAAGGGAACTTAGAGCTCGTCTGCAGGACGTGGAAAACGAACTCTGGAAGATAGAGGAAACCCAAGCTGAGAAAACCCCTTATTCAGAGCCAAACACAGAAATGACCACCAATAAGAAGGGTAACCACGTCCTTAGGATTAAAAACCCTAAAAAGAACTAAGTTAAGAAAAATGGTACCAAGTTTGTAAAATACCCATATATATAAATGACTAGAAGGGTGGGTGTGTGAATATTATGTAAGTCTAGCTCTAGAGAAGCAAAGTCTGAACCCTGAATTTTCCAGATTGTACCCAGGGGAAGGAAAGGATATCGTTGTGTGTATGTAAAATAAAATCTTTTATGTATGAAATAAGTATATGTTATAAAATGATATGTTTAAGAATGTCACTAACAAGGGCCAAATGTTGACATTCAGATGAACAACCAACCACAACATTCACACACGGCAGAAAACCAACCTGAAATGGCTGCTTATGAGCAATCTCACGAAGAGATTGAAGGAAATATTAATGCACCACAACAATCAGCGGTACAATCTCACACATCCCAAATTCCACCAATTAACATTCCGGAAAACACAATGGGACCAGAGGCCTTGTATAATCTGATCCAAGTTGCGGTAGATAGAGCGATGCATCGTCCATCCTCTAGTTTGGTCAGGGTAGCCGAATCATCACCTCAACCAATTTTGCAACCATTGGTGCAGAACAAAGAATGGAGTTTAAGCATGTCCACCCGTGACCCGACGGGTCCGGATTCCCCCGGGTCGCGGGTACGGGTAAGGGTCGTCAGATCCTTACCCGTGACCCGCCGGGTCGACCCGTAACGGCTACAAATTCAAAAAAAAAAAAAAAACTCCCAACGGCTGTTACAACGGCTAGTTTGATAAAAAAAAATATAATTTAATAAATCTAACCTAAAAACAATTCTATAAATACCCCAAACTCAATTCATATCATCTCACACCAATTCTCATCATTCAATCATCTATTCACTCTCTCAATCTCTCCATAATTTCCAACTCTTACATTTAATTACTCTCCTAATCTCATATTCTCATTCTCTTATTTTTCATTTTACCACTCTTACTACTACATTCTATTATTCAAAAAAAATGTCTAGCCGAGGAAGACGTTCCGTTAGCGGTGCCGGTCCTTCATCCGGCGAAGGTTTTATTTGAGGACGGCATTCCGTTAGCGGTCCTCCAACCGGTTCGGATTTAAGGCGAGACTTATTAAGTGGAGATCACGAGATCTTCGAGGAGGAGGATGATATCACGGAATCACCTACTTTCCCCAATACCCAAGGATCCGAGACCCAATTCACGGAGGAGCCGGAGCCGGAGGAGCCGCCGTTGATCAACACTCAACTAACGGCGGCGGTCTTCCGATTTTGGTTTACAAAGGGTGCTCCCGATGCCAACGGAGTTTTCTATGCCAAATGCAATTTTTGTGCGACACAATACAAGCACAAAAAGGGAGAAGGCTACGGGAACTACAAGAGGCATATCTGGAACAAGCATCCCGAGAAAATGGGATTAGCACGAGGGCAAACACAACTTACCGGGTACGCATCTACTTCTAACCAACCTCCTTCTCTATTTACATATGATCATTCTTCTTCTATGGATGCATTTTCGGAAATGTTGGCCGTAGATTCTTTAGCATTTAGTTTTGGACAAAATGTTGGTTTTAATGATTGGATGCAAAATCATGCTCAACCCGCATATAAACCGATTTCTCGTCAAACCGCTAAAAGAAAAATAATGCATAAATATAAAATTCGTAAAGAAGAATTGATTAAATATTTTATGGACAACGGTGATATTCAAGTTTCTATTTGTAGTGATATTTGGACCGACGGTTTTCAAAAAAAATTCATATATGGGTATTACTTGTCATTTTGTTGATAAATTTTGGATTTTAAACAAAAGAGTTTTAGCATTACGAGTTTTCAACGAACAACACACCGCCCAAAACATTTCCCGTTTGATTGCAAATGTTTTGGAAGAATATAGATTAGTTTCACGAGTTTTTTCAATCGGTTTTGACAACGCCTCCGCTAACAAGGCTTCCATTAGAGATTTAACCAACTATTGTAAGCCGGCGATTGGAGGTAGATTTTTTCACATTAGGTGTGACACTCATATTTTAAACTTGTGTGTTCAAGACGGTTTAGCATACGTTGGACATTTAGTACAACCTATTCGAAATATTCTTAATGAACTTTGGTCTAAAAAAAGTGTACGTACTAAATGGTATGCATATTGTAAACAAAATGGCGTTTATCCTAAAAAAATTTACAAAAGATGTTTGTACAAGATGGAACTCTACTTACAAAATGATTTCCGAATCATATGAATATCGAGAACTTTTAAGTGGTTTTGCCGCACAACATATTGACGGTAATTTTGTTTTCGGTGAATCTTGGATTTTAGCAAAAGATGTAATGGAGGTTTTTAAATATTTTTATGATGCTACTAACACTTTTAGTTATGTTTATACACCAACTTCAAACATATTTTGTTATGTAGCAATTAATATTGCATTTGCAATTCAACCAGGTCTTTTAATTGAAAATATTTCACAAGCTATACTTTCAATGCGAACTAAATGGTTAGATTATTATACAACCATTCCCGATGTTTTTCTTGTTGCATTTGTGTTAGACCCAAGACGTAAAATGGATGGTTTAAAACAATTTTTAGAAAGTTATTATGAATTTTTAGGTTTAGAACAAAATCCCGATTGTCATGTTTCTACCATAATTGCTAAAGTTAGAAAATTATTTGATGAATTATTGGTTCAATATCGTGTTTCCGATCGAGGTCAATCTTCTCAACCCCCTCCTCGTCCTTCGTCTTCAAGTTCATCTAAATTTAAATCAATTGCTAGAGATTTGTTTGGCCCGAAAAGGGCAAAAACCTCGTCGAGTTCCAACTCGGAACTCGACGAATATCTAACCATTTCTTTTGAGTTTGCCAATGATGAAGAAGAGGAGGATTTCAACATATTAGAATGGTGGAGCCGACCGGAGAGAATGAGGTTCCCTACCCTTTCAAGGATCGCGGCACAAATTCTCGTCGTTCCCGCCTCAACGGTAGCGGTTGAGCAAACCTTTAGCCGGAGTGGTAAGGTGCTTGATCCGACGAGATCAAACATGTTGCCCGAGACGTTGGAGGCACAAGTCCTCCTAGCCGATTGGAGGAAAGCGGAAATGCGAACACAAAAGAACAACCTCTCGGCGGAGGAAGGCGACGAAGATGACGATGAGCGACAACAAACGCCATCAGATGTATCGGCGGGAGAGTCCGACTAAGGTAAGGGCCAATCGGGGATATAAACAAAGGTAAGAGAACTACGTGGGCTTTGATTCCTCCTCCCCGAGAGGATACGTAGGCAACCGGGATTCCGGTTCAAGCCCAATTCTTCCCTTTTTTTTTTTTAAAGTTTAAGACTTAAACTTAAAAAAGAAGAAAATAAACTAATAAAAAAAGGACTTAAACTTAAAAAAATTGGACTTAAACTTAAAGTTTAAGTCCAATTTTTTTAAGTTTAAATCCTCTTTTTATTAGTTTATTTTCTTCTTTTTTAAGTTTAAGTCCTATTTTTTATTAGTTTATTTTCTTCTTCTTTTTTAAGTTTAAGTCCAATTTTTATCTTCTATTTATTTTCTTATTTTTTAAAGTTTATTTCCATTATTATTATTTTTTTTAATAGTGAGGTGGCCGACCCGTCTACCCGCCGGGTCTGACCCGTGACCCGGCGGGTCTGCCAGATACACGGGTCCGGGTCCGGGTCACCCTCCCCGGACCCATGACCCGGCGGGTCGGACCCGTCGACCCGGCGGGTCCGACCCGTGGACATGCTTAATGGAGTTATGACCGTGCCTATCAGGTGATACGGGCTATGAAACCCGATAAGTATGACGGAACCGGCGAACCAATGAGACTACAGCATTGGTTTAGTCACATAGAACAAAGGTTCAGAGGAGTCAACTGTTCAGAGGCAACCGAAGTTTGCATTGCTGCGTTGCACCTTCGAGACAGCGCCCATTTCTGGTGGGAAACAACCAAACCCGCAGATGATAATTCCATAAGTTGGGATTTATTTAAGACCAAGCTGATGGATCGTTTCTTTCCATCAACTAGACGAGAGGAAAAGAGACGGGAGTTCTTATTTCCACATAATGACGGACTCAAAATACCCCAGCTGGCAGAAAAGTTTCAGCAGTTATTACCTTATGCCGGATCAATAATTAGGAATGAGGAAGATAAGATCCGACAATTTTACGAATGGTTACCTCCTGAGATTGCACCGTCCATGATACAACACAATTATGTTACCTTGGAACAATTTATGGACGAAGCTTTACGTATGGAAGCTGCAATAGACAATGCAAATAAGCAGATGGAGAACGAGAATCGGAAGAAAGGAGGACAATCGAGTGTGGGGTTTAAAAGACCGGCACCACCTTTGGAATCAGAAAGAAGGGGATCGACTCAATTTAGCCGACAAACGACCTTTCAAAGTCCCAAGGAATCAGGAGAAGAGCGTAGATGCTATAATTGTGGAAATCCAAATCACCTCCGACGAGATTGTGACACAGAAGCTCGTGAGTGTAGAGGTTGTGGAAAGATTGGACACATGGTAAGATTTTGTAGAAATACTGTACAGAAGCCAACAATGTCTTATCAACCATCCACCAATAATCCAAGAGCTAATCCATCTCAACAAGTTCGATCAGCTGCTCCATCAATGTCACACCAGACAATACAAAACAAGGAGAGGCAAGCAACCGGGACTTCCAAGACAGGCCCCCGTCTGTACGAAATGCGGCAAATAGGAGAGACTAATATACCTATTACCCAAGGTACCCTTCATAGCTATTCAAAGCCAGTAAAAATTCTTTTTGACTCTGGGGCAACACACTCTTTTATTTCGAAGGAATGTGCTAACCAACTTGGGGTAAAAAGTGAGAACTCATGTGAACCATATGTTGTTATCTTACCAAATGGAAATAAGTTGATAGGTGTTCGCCACTTAGCGTGCGTGCAAATAAGCTTTAAATTTATAAAACTAGAATCAAGCAAGCGAACCCGCAGTGTACGGATCGACGTAGTTAAGCAAGAATTCCAAAGTATCGAACACAGGGATTTGGGGGTTTAAATCCAATTATAGAATTGTCAAGCAAGTAAATGTATGAGCTTTGTAAATATCGGGAAAACAACAATCCTAAAGATCCAGGAATCCAGCTGTGGCAATCGATTCAAGATATACTAAAAGGTATAAGGACAAAGTTGAGGTATGCAAAGGTATACGAATGTAAGGCAATGTACGGTGAAGTTCCAAGACCTTATATGATTCACCCAAAGGCACTCTCTATAAAGGTTGTTGAGGCTTTAGTATAGAAAGGTTCTAAAGGTAAATATTAACGTCAAATACCCAAACTTATAATCCAAGGATCAAGACTAACTAAACCGATTAAGGTTGTGACACTCGAAATCGAGGTAGAGGTTGTTGAGGCTTCACTACCACCTAGAAAAGGCAAGACAAGACTAAGTTAAAGCAAATCTTTAACTTTGGATTAAAGTAAAATCAAGGTTCGTAACTGACACAAAATTACGGGTAGTTCTTGAGTTCCACGGCCGTGGAAGCTCAAGAACAGACCGTGGATTAGGTTCGTCGGCGATTCTCTCTAACTCTCAAGGTCCAATCTGTTTACGATCGATCTATCATCATCTAAGCCACAACTATCAACCCTTCACCTTAGAATTGCTAAAGGGTTTTAGCCAACAACAGTCATATTGATATCAAACTCAAGATTTAAAAGAATGAAAGATGAAAACCTTCGAAAACCTTGAATAAATCTCAAATCAATCTCAAATCCACAACAAAGAACAATGATGTAAGTAGATTCAGAATAACACAAACAATCGCAATCCTTGATAAGAACGAAGAACGGGATGTCAATCCGTCTTCTAATCAAACCTAAGGACAAAAGATGAAATCTCCTTACGAACAATCTTCCAAATCTTCACTCTTTCCATAAGCTTTTCCGTCAATTCGGAAATCTCAATAGGGCTAAGCGCAGTCTCTCCACGGAGGTATAAACGAAGGTGTAAACTAGGGTAAGCCGAGGTGACGGAATCTCTTTCCTTCCGTCCTTATATAGGCCCAAATAAAATGCGTCTTCGGCCCATTGTGCGTAGAAGATTTTGGCTTAAAATATTGCGTAAAAGATCGTCAAGATCACGGTCGTGGAAGGGTTCCACGCCCGTAATTTAGAGCGTAGAGTTGGATCACGGTTCCTCAAATCCTCCACGGCCGTGTAAGTTGCTGGAATGCACCACGCTTGTGTTGCCAAAGTTCCACGGCCGTGGATTAGAGCGTGGACTCTAATACGGTCGTATTTTAGAGCGTGGAACGTACATAGCTCGTAATTTCCTTTGTTTTTGTGTCATTCTTCATCCTAGCATCTTCCTTAGCTCCTAGTGATGTCCTCAATCCTTGGACATGCTCAGTCTATGTCCATTCTCCCTTGATTCGTCCGGTTTTAGCTCTTAATTGCCTACAATCAACACAAAGCTTATGTAGACCTCTATATCGACAATATAGGCAAACTAACTCACAATTGCTTCAATGCTTTATCAATGAATACCAAAATAGATGAAATACATTTAGAAAACGTGCCTAAAATATCACAGTATTTCATGCTAACAAATAACCCCATACTTGCCACTTGCTTGTCCCTAAGCAAGGTCTTTCAAAAGGTTTAAAACTCAAGTTAGGATGAAATATGGATATACTCTCAAAACCAAAACTTCTTTTAGATGAATGTGCTTTCTAGTCAATAGATCATTCTCAAATCTTGCTTCATTCGTTTATAAGACTTTCATATACATAATCAAAGAGTAAAGAGTAAAGAAAGCTCATAAATTAATCAAACTTCTATGTAAACATCATAACCTTCAAACATTATCAAAATCAATCGTAAGAAACTTCAATTTAGATCACCAAGTCATATAACATTCTTTTGATCTTAAGGACTTACAAACAAGGTCTAGAATGCGGAAAGGGAAGGAAAACTTTAAGGAATGTGGTGCATGAATCCGGGAAAGTGGATAACTACTCTTTTCTTTTTCTCTTGCGGTTTCCGCAGCACTTTCAACTTAGAGCTTCGCTCTCTTCTTTTTCAATTCATTTTTCGACTTTACTTTTGGAGTTATGGATAGAGGTGCACAAAAACCGAAGCCTAGAAGATTGGCGTTTCTCATTTTTACGAGATGCCTCAAACCCTTGATGCACATACCATAATCCGCTAGGAATATCGCTCAATCCAACTTTGGCAAGACACAAACACCCGGCTATGTGAATGGTGCTGAGTTACTCATCATCATGATTGACTTTCCCAAACCTATAATTTCTTTCTATTCTTTTGAATGCAAATAATTACTTTCATGGCCCTCCCACATCAAATATGCCAAATACCAACTCCTCCAAATTCCCGGATAGGTAAAGGAGGTCATTATTTCATTGAGGGGCTAAATGATCAAAGGAAGAAGAAAGAAATCGAATTGCCTTAATCATCTCAAAAAGAAGCATAAGAACTTATTATGTGATTTCAACCTTAATTTCTCAACATGATTTAAGTAACATTCATCACATTATGAAATTTGCAAAAGAGGAATAATCAACTCATTCAATTTCTTTTCAATTCACTATTTGTTTAAGCATGCGATTGTCATCAAAACTCAATTCACAAGTGGTGATTATCATAGAAATCATCTCTATCCTTAGAAGCACAAAATTTTCAAAATTTTTCAATTTTTTTTATGGGTTTTTCAAACTCTTTTTCATGCAATGTAATAATGAGACGTGTAACAATAGAATGAACATGCAAGGTAGTCTCGATAGAAGCATACAAAAGTGAGTAAGAGTTATTACAAACTATTAGTCACACCCCACCCCATACTTGGAACAAACATTGTCCCTAATGTTCAAAAAGAAAAAGAAGAAAAGAAAGAAAGAAAAAGAACTCACAAAACGGTGGTGGAGCGGCTAAAACGTTGATCATCAAAGGTCCTCACTGCGGTGGAGGCGGTGGTGGAAACGGGGAGAAGCTGGGATCATAGTACCGCCCGAACTGCTGGCGGTAGACATCTCTCATCATGTGGTCGAGATCGTCGGCTCGTGCATCCCTAGCATCAGCACGAATCTCCAAAGCTCCAACCCTATCGGAAAGGTCGGTAGCCCACTATGGCAGCTGCTCGTACCAACCAAGTGGCTGGTTGTACCACGCCGGTGCATCTGAAGGTGCTGGTGCTGGTGGCGGCTGTGAATGCCAAGGCGGTGGAGCTCTCATCCAATCCGGCTGCGTCCTATACCAAGCAGGAGGATCTGCCATCCAAGTCGGCCTCTCGCTCACACTAGCACGGCAAGAGGATGATCCTGAAGCTCTAGCGGGGCGGGGAGAACGTCTAGGCATGTCGGGAACTGCATCCGGCTGATCCGGGAATGTACCAAAGTCATGATCAGCTCCCCCTCCTCCCTCATAATCATCTCCTCTCATCTCCTCCTCCTCCTCTACAACTGGTGGTGGTGGAACATAAGGAGGGGCTACTAATCTGTTCGCATGCATGGCAGCGAACGTCGTCTTCCAGTTATGGCATCCAGCCATAATGGAATACTCGGGAAGCCACTCAATCCCTCTCCCGGTCCTACTCTCCCATGGCATAGCAGCATATGGTGGACCTCTATGGGTGGGGAAGATGATGCCTCTAGTCATGAGGCTATGTAGTCCTAGGGGTGTAGCAGCAATACGTGTACAAGCTGAGAAATCTACCCCTAACTGTCGAGCAAGGTGGGTGACCATCCCACCGTATCCAATGTTATCAGCCCTCTTATTCTTTAGCTTGCTCATAGTAGCAGCTAAGAGGGTGGCACAATCTGCAGGTCTACCGTATAGCATACAGTAGAGAAGGAAAAGCTCATCTGTCTTGATTTTCTGAGGTGTCTCCGTCCTAGGGAAGAGACACTCAGAAAGTACCCTGTGAGAAATCTTCAAGGCTAGGTGATACATCAACCTAGCCTTGGTATCAGCTGGCTGCCAGCGGTCCTCGCTGGCGTAGATCATCGCAATCTCCTCCCAGAAATCCTTGGCGTACACGCCACTGGGGAAACGACCATTGAAGGTCTCGTGGAACCCAAAGAAGGCTCCAAACTCCCTGATGGAGAACTCATAATCTCTTTCCATCAGCCGGAAAGAGACAATCCTATCTACATGACTGTGCTAGAAGGAAACCACAAACTCCCTCGTGATCTCCTCATAAGCATCTTCCCGAATAGCGGAGAAGATGACTAGACCGGCTCTATCTAAAAGCCAAGTAATGTCTCCTATCACATGTAGAGGCTCTAACTCCTCAAGTAATAGGTAACTAGGTCCTATGACCGCTCTCTTATGGATCCTCTCTAAAGCATCGAGATGATCCTCATGGATGGTAGGGATCCTAGGGCGAGGTGGTTATGGTGATGATGGAGGTGAAGGGGATGAAGGGGGTGGTGCTCTAGAAGAGGAAGGGGGGTTGCCCTTCCTCTTTTTGTTCTTATCATTGTCCTTATCCTTGTTCTTATCCTTGTTCCTACCGGACACTCTCCTTACAAAATCCATATTCTGCTTAAAACCACGGTTTGTTCTTCAAATTCCACGGCCGTGGAACGTCCAGGAACCGTGGTTTATCTCGAAAATTCTCAAAATCCAACAGAAATTCACCAAATTCAGCAACAAGCAGCCCTAGACTAATTTCCTTCCAATTCCAATCAGTTCTCCTACAAATTCTATCAAAAACAAAGCCGAATCGACAAAGAGAGAGAAAGAACCAAAAACCTAGGTTTTCGGATTTTGGAATCCGAATTGTGGCTTCTCCGGTGATTTGTCGCTCGAATCGTTGCTTGGATCTTGTTGGTGATTGGATTTGCTTCAGTTTAGGCCAAAGAATCGTCAAAAACGATTAACGAATGAGGATTTGAGAGAAAGGGCGTGGAATCGGCGATTTTTGGGCATGGAATGGGTTTTTGGTTTGTGTTTTGTGAAGAACGTGGTTTATATAGTGGCCGTAAAAATTTTTGAAAATCACGGTCTATCGGGGGATTCCACGGTCGTGGAAATGTACGGAACCGTGGTTTTGGTGATTTTTCTCAGGCTTTTGGAAATTACGGTCACTGTAGCTGTCACGGCCGTGGTTTAGGCCGTGGAACTCTCTGTAATGCTCCAAAGTCCAAGTTTCGTCACTTTTCTTCAAACTTTCTCTTCCCCTTTCCTTTTCCACTGTTCCTACATCCAAAAACACGAACATACCGGAAGGTATCGAAGGCAAAACAAAGCAAAACGTCTATACTAAACTAATTTATGAATCAAAGACAAAAAAAAGTAAATGCAATACCTTGCGTTGCCTCCCAAGAAGCGCTTTGTTTAAGGTCCGTAGCTAGACCAAATTCGCACTTATTCGAGTGCGGTGGGCGCGAACTCTTCAGCTTGGAGTTCCGGTGTTTACTTCTTGAGTCGTTGACCGTTCACCTTAAAGCTTCCGCCCATTTCACCCCATACTTCAACTGCACCATGGGGAAAAATACGTTTGATTAGAAAAGGTCCGGTCCAACGAGATTTAAGCTTACCTGGAAAGAGACGAAGCCTTGAATTGAAGAGGAGAACTTGATCTCCTTCTTTGAAGTCCTTTGGAATGATATGCTTATCATGCCAACGCTTTGCTCTTTCTTTATAGATCTTGGCGTTTTCGTAAGCGTTCAAGCGGAGTTCTTCAAGCTCATTTAGGTCCAAGAGACGCTTCTCTCCCGCTTCCTTCATGTTGAAATTCAACCACTTGATTGCCCAAAACGCCTTGTGCTCCAACCCTACCGGTAAGTGACAAGACTTCCCATACACAAGGTTGTATGGTGTAGTTCCGATGGGAGTCTTATATGCAGTCCGGTACGCCCACAATGCATCATCTAGCTTCAAGGACCAATCCTTCCTAGTCCTTGAAACCGTCTTCTCTAGGATTCCTTTGATCTCCCGGTTTGAGATCTCCACTTGTCCACTAGTTTGTGGATGATAAGGGGTGGCGATCTTGTGAGTCACCCCATACTTAGCTAGAAGAGCTTCAAAACGCCGGGCAATGAAATGAGAGCCTCCATCACTAATGATGGTCCGTGGTGTCCCAAATCGTGGGAAGATGGTCTTGTTGAAGAACTTAACCACTACCATGGCATCATTGGTGGGAGAGGCAATCGCTTCAATCCATCTTGAAACATAATCAACCGCTAAAAGTATGTATTGGTTACCACAAGATGATGGGAATGGTCCCATGAAGTCTACTCCCCAAACGTCAAAGATCTCCACCTCTTGGATGTTGTTGAGAGGCATCTCATTCCTCCTAGATATATTTCCTGTTCTTTGACAAGCATCGCAGCAGGAAACAAAGGTTTGCACATCTTTAAATAGAGTAGGCCAAAAGAATCCAGATTGCAATACCTTAGCACTAGTCTTGTTCGAACTAGCGTGTCCTCCATAAGGTAGTGAATGACAATGGCGGATGACACTTTGCATCTCATCTTCCGGCACACATCGCCGAATAATGCCATCCGGACCTCACTTAAAGAGGAGAGATTCATTCCAAAAGTATTCCCGAACATCCTTAAAGAACTTCTTTCTTTGTGCGTAGGATAATCCGGGCGGTAATTCCTGACAAACCAAATAGTTAACAAAATCAGCAAACCATGGTTCGTTACCTTTGGTGATCACATCGATGCACTCCTCTATAATGTGTAAATGCTCGTTTGGGAAGGAGTCATCTATAGGTAGATGGTCGTCCTCTAGATGTGTTAGACGACTCAAATGATCCGCAACAGAATTTTCCAAACCCTTCTTGTCGCGGATCTCTAGATCAAATTCTTGTAGGAGAAGAATCCATCTAATTAGCCTTGGCTTCGCATCCTTCTTTGCAAGGAGATACCAGATCGCAGCATGATCCGTGTATACAATCACCTTTGCACCTACAAGATAAGAGCGAAATTTGTCAATTGCATATACAATAGCTAGAAGTTCCTTTTCCGTAGTGGCGTAGTTGAGCTGCGCTTCATCTAGCGTCTTGCTAGCGTAGTAGATAGCATGGGTTCGCCCTTCCTTTCTTTGTCCAAGAACAGCTCCTATAGCTACATCACTTGCATCACACATAACCTCAAAGGGAAGATTCCAATCCGGAGGTTGGATAATCGGGGCTGAAATTAGAGCTTCCCGAATCATGTTAAACGCATCTAAGCATTCCTGCGAAAACTCAAAAACTGCATCCTTCATCAATAGATTAGTAAGCGGTTTTGATATTTTAGAGAAGTCTTTTATGAAGCGCCTATAAAATCCAGCATGTCCTAGAAAACTTCTTATCCCTTTCACCGAAGTTGGGGGAGGAAGCTTTTCTATTGTCTCTATTTTAGCTTTATCCACCTCAATCCCTCTACTAGAGATTAAGTGTCCTAGTACAATGCCTTCCTTTACCATAAATTGACACTTTTCCCAATTAAGAACTAGGTTAGTGTCTTCATACCTTTGTAACACAAGAGCAAGGTTAGAAAGACAATTGTCAAAAGAGGAACCATAAACGGAGAAGTCATCCATAAAAACCTCCATGATTTCCTCTATGTATTCCGAGAAGATGGTCATCATACACCTTTGAAAGGTGGTTGGGGCGTTGCAAAGCCCGAACGGCATCCTCCTATAGGCAAACGTACCTCACGGGCACGTGAACGTGGTCTTCTCTTGATCGTCCGGGTGTATCGGAATCTGAAAGAAACCACTATAACCGTCAAGATAGAAAAAATGCGAATGTTGTGCTAACCTTTCAAGCATTTGATCGATGAAGGGTAGTGGGAAGTGATCCTTCCTCGTCGCGTTGTTTAGCTTGCGGTAGTCTATGCACATCCGCCATCCTGTTACGGTTCGGGTAGGAATGAGTTCGTTATTCTTGTTGGTGATGACCGTCATTCCTCCCTTCTTCGGAACTACTTGTACGGGGCTCACCCACTTGCTATCGGAGATAGGGTAGATGACACCTGCATCAAGAAGTTTAAGAATTTCCTTCTTGACAACCTCCTTCATGGTCGGATTTAACCGCCTTTGAGGTTGTCGCGAAGTCCTAAAGTCCTCTTCCATTAAGATCTTATGCATGCATAGGGAAGGTTTAATTCCAACTAAGTCTTCTATAGTGTATCCTAGAGCTTTTCTATGTTTCCTAAGGACAACCATAAGCTTACTATGTTCATCTATTTCTTAAATCGGAACTAACAATTACCGGAAAGGTAGAATTAGGTCCAAGAAATGCGTACCTTTGATGTGTAGGGAGTGACTTTAGTTCCATCACTATCGGAGTCTCCAATGATTCTTGAGGAGCATCCGATGGTTCCTTAGAAGCGTCTAAGGAAGTAGAAGGTGTTGGAGAAGAACCAAGAGAAGTTGAAGAAGAGACACAATTGCCTTCGGAATCACCCAAAATTACGGCCTCTCTGCTTCCTCCACGGCCGTGATTTTGGGCGTGGAAAATATTTACGGTTGCTCTGTTCTCTCCACGACCGTGTAAGCCTCTGGAGTGCTCCACGCTTTTGTTGGTAAAATCCACGGCCGTGGAATAGAGTGTATGACCGTGGATCCGTACGTTTTCTGCCTCGTCGTGGAGTTTCTCAAACTCTTCTTCATGCACTTCTTCTTGTGCTTCTAAGGCTTCAATTGCCTCATTGCACTCCTCTTCTTCCCTTATATCCATTAGGCTCATAGAAATAACCTTTTGCAAAGGATCTTTGAAGAGAATAGCACTTACCTCCTCTCTAGACAACCCTTCTTCATCTTGGATATTGAATATATCCTCATCAAAGATTGGTTCCTTCACTAGAGTGGAAAGGACGAACTCTACCTTCTCTTCTCCTATGTCAAAGGCGAGTCTAGCATTCTTGCAATCGACTATGCAACCGGATGTTGCAAGAAACGGTCTTCCGAGAATGATCGGGACCGGAATATCTGCAGGAATGTCAAGCACAACAAAATCTATAGGAACATAGAATTTACCTAGCTTGACTGGGACGTCTTCAACAATACCGACGGGACGAGTTATGGATCGATCCGCCATGTACAACTTCATCTTCACCGGTTTAGGGTCGCCTAAACCGATCTTCCTACATAATGCAAGTGGGATGATGCTCACACTTGCTCCCAAGTCACATAATGCATCATATGTGATATCTCCCACTCCTATGGGAATACAAAATGACCCCGGATCCTTTAGCTTTGGGGGCATCTTCTCTTTCATGGTTTTGATGAGATCCGAAGAATCCGAACTCATCTTAACCTCTCCAAAATCCTCTAGCTTTCTCTTGTTAGAGAGGATCTCCTTTAAGAACTTCCCATGGCATACCTACAATAGCATCAATGAAAGGTATATTAATATGCAGTTTGCTCATGAGTTCTATAAACTTACCAAATTGCTTGTCTAGACGCGCTCTTGCTCTAGATTGCGGGAACGGTAGGGGAGGTTTGTAAGCTGGAGGAGGAACGTAGACATCTTCCTTCTCCTTCCCCTTTTCTTTCTCTTTCTCAACGGGGACTTCTACAAAGTTAGGCTGCGGGTCGGTAGTTGTCACCCCGCTCCTAGTTGTGATTGCCATCACCCTTCCTTTTGGGTTGTCCTCCGTCTTACCTGGAAGTTTCCCTTGATTCCTAGGAACTTCCTCCGCATGGCTGAACATTTGGTTTTCTAAAACCTTTTGGGCTTTATCAACCTTAGTAATGTGATCATCAACCTTGATGATGCGAGTCTCCAACCCTTGAAGCTTGCCCAAAATTGTTTCCAACATGGGATCGGGCTTCTCTTTCCCCAAAGTACTTCCACCATTAGATGTTTGCCCCTGGCTTTTCAAAGGAGTGGAAGAAGAGGAAGGTGGAGTTAGTGAATTTCCTAAATTGGAAGAATAAGAATTACCGGAATTTTGTTGATTGGGACGCCAATTGTTGTTGTTTGAACCCCTATT
The DNA here is from genome assembly GCA_033239125.1 of Fagopyrum homotropicum. Classification (NCBI taxonomy): domain Eukaryota; kingdom Viridiplantae; phylum Streptophyta; class Magnoliopsida; order Caryophyllales; family Polygonaceae; genus Fagopyrum; species Fagopyrum homotropicum. The sequence continues at coordinate 146,093,469 of BSWB01000004.1, forward strand.
GTTGTTCCAATTGTTGTTCCGGTTGTTGTTGCTGTTATTCCAATTGTTCCGGTTGTTGCGATTGGTATTCTCATTACCGTTGTGGTTATTGTTGTTACCCAAATAACCCACATCTTGCTCCTTGTGCTTCGGAAAGTTGGTTTTGATGGCTTCCTTCAACTCTTTAATCTCCGTATTGAGAGAAAAGATTTGAGTTTGAGCTGCTTGTGATATCTTTGCTCCTTGATCCACATGATTCGCTTCCACTTCCTGATGAGAATACTTCTCAATAACCCGCGCTTGCTTCTCAATGAAGTCTCAAGCGTCATCTTTCCTCATGTCCATGAATGTACCACATGAAAGGGATTGGAGCTTGAATTGTGTCTCCACATCCAGCCCCTTATAGTATATCTCCAATAGTGCAAGCTTGGATATGCCATGATGAGGGCAATCCAATAGCAAATCCTGAAATCTTTCCCAAGATTGAAACAAACTTTCATTAGATCTCATAGAAAATGCATTAATCTTACCTCTTATCTCCGCCGTTTTAGATGGCGGAAAGAACTTAGTGAGGAATTCCGAAGAAAGATCCTCCCATGTTTCAAGCTTCCCACTTGGAAGAGCTTGATACCAAGACAATGCTTTACCCTTCAAGGAGAAGAAGAAAGGTTTGAGTTTGTAGATGTTGGTAGTTGCGTTCTTCGGCTTCATTGTCTCCATCATAATCTCAAAGTTTTGTAGATGTTGATGTGGAGATTCAGCGCTTGTTCCACCAAATTGGTTTTGGCGAACAATGGTAATAACTTGAGGGTTGAAGCTAAACCCTTATGCATCGTCAGCATCAAAGTTCACACCTAAACGGCGTGGTTGCTGCGTTGGATCCATCCTTTGGCCAAGAGTTCTTGGCTCCTCATCTACACGTTCGACCCTCACACCTCTAGGTGGAACACGGCGATTTGCAGCTGGCCGTGGAAAGAATGGATTCACATTGATCGTTGGATCAATTTCCTCTAGTGGTGGCATGGAGGAGTCGCTATCCTCATTGGATGAGTTGGCTCTAACCGATCTTCCCGGTCTCCTCCTTTTCTTTTTCTCCTTGAGGTTGTTTATTTCCAGCCTCATTTGGAACATCATGTCCGTTAGATCATCAACCTTCATTTGTTGACGATCTGTTTCTTCCCTACGAGTCTTCTCACTCCATTGGAGTTGAGCTTCCTTTTCCGCTAACTCCGATTGGAGATCACGTTCTCTTTCTTCAGCCATTTTTCTTTCCTTAAGCTTTCTCCTCAAAGTCCTCTCAAGCTCTTGATCAAGAGATAGGAGATCTTCGTTGTTCCTAGATCTGCGCATACACTCGAAAAGATTTCAAATAACAAGGGAGAAGCTCCCAAGCTTGACAACCGATAACCGAATTCGGCCTAGACCAAATCCCCGGCAACGGCGCCAAAAACTTGTTCGCCACTTAGCGTGCGTGCAAATAAGCTTTAAATTTATAAAACTAGAATCAAGCAAGCGAACCCGCAGTGTACGGATCGACGTAGTTAAGCAAGAATTCCAAAGTATCGAACACAGGGATTTGGAGGGTTAAATCCAATTATAGAATTGTCAAGCAAGTAAATGTATGAGCTTTGTAAATATCGGGAAAACAACAATCCTAAAGATCCAGGAATCCAGCTGTGGCAATCGATTCAAGATATACTAAAAGGTATAAGGATAAAATTGAGGTATGCAAAGGTATACGAATGTAAGGCAATGTACGGTGAAGTTTCAAGACCTTATATGATTCACCCAAAGGCACTCTCTATAAAGGTTGTTGAGGCTTCAATATAGAAAGGTTCTAAAGGTAAATATTAACGTCAAATACCCAAACTTATAATCCAAGGATCAAGACTAACTAAACCGATTAAGGTTGTGACACTCGAAATCGAGGTAGAGGTTGTTGAGGCTTCACTACCACCTAGAAAAGGCAAGCCAAGACTAAGTTAAAGCAAATCTTTAACTTTGGATTAAAGTAAAAGCAAGGTTCGTAACTGACACAAAATTACGGGTAGTTCTTGAGTTCCACGGCCGTGGAAGCTCAAGAACAGACCGTGGATTAGGTTCGTCGGCGATTCTCTCTAACTCTCAGGGTCCAATCTGTTTACGATCGATCTATCATCATCTAAGCCATAACTATCAACCCTTCACCTTAGAATTGCTAAAGAGTTTTAGCCAACAACAGTCATATTGATATCAAATTCAAGATTTAAAAGAATGAAAGATGAAAACCTTCAAAAACCTTGAATAAATCTCAAATCAATCTCAAATCCACAACAAAGAACAATGATGTAAGTAGATTCAGAATAACACAAACAATCACAATCCTTGATAAGAACGAAGAACGGGATGTCAATCCGTCTTCTAATCAAACCTAAGGACAAAAGATGAAATCTCCTTACGAACAATCTTCCAAATCTTCACTCTTTCCGTAAGCTTTTCCGTCAATTCGGAAATCTCAATAGGGCTAAGCGCAGTCTCTCCACGGAGGTATAAACGAAGGTGTAAACTAGGGTAAGCCGAGGTGACGGAATCTCTTTCCTTCCGTCCTTATATAGGCCCAAATAAAATGCGTCTTCGGCCCATTGTGCGTAGAAGATTGTGGCTTAAAATATTGCGTAAAAGATCGTCAAGATCACGGTCGTGGAAGGGTTCCACGCCCGTAATTTAGAGCGTGGAGTTGGATCACGGTTCCTCAAATCCTCCACGGCCGTGTAAGTTGCTGGAATGCACCACGCTTGTGTTGCCAAAGTTCCACGGCCGTGGATTAGAGCGTGGACTCTAATACGGTCGTATTTTAGAGCGTGGAACGTACATAGCTCGTAATTTCCTTTGTTTTTGTGTCATTCTTCATCCTAGCATCTTCCTTAGCTCCTAGTGATGTCCTCAATCCTTAGACATGCTCAATCTATGTCCATTCTCCCTTGATTCGTCCGGTTTTAGCTCTTAATTGCCTACAATCAACACAAAGCTTATGTAGACCTCTATATCGACAATATAGGCAAATTAACTCACAATTGCTTCAATACTTTATCAATGAATACCAAAATAGATGAAATACACTTCGAAAACGTGCCTAAAATATCACAATATTTCATGCTAACAATAGGTACCACAGAACTTGTTGATTTTCCAATCTTGATTGAAGGTCGAAAATTCTCTGCCAACCTAATAGTTATTCAGATAAGCCCCCACGATATTATATTAGGAGTCGATTGGCTAGCCTACCACAAGATCGACTTTGAGTCTAATACAGTTACCATCAAGGAGAATGGAAACTTTAGGTGTAAGTTCAAAGGTAGGAATCCATCTGAAGAGGGTAGGATAATAACTGCAATGACGGCAGTAAAGTTACTCAGACGAGGATGTATTGGGTATATATATCATTTAGTGGGGGAAGAAACAAAGGGGGTAGATATAACAAGGATACCTGTAATACAAGAATTTCCAGATATATTCCTAGAGGAAATTACAGGAATGCCACCTAAGCGGGAGGTTGAGTTCACCATCGATCTAGAACCAGGAACCTCCCCAATTTCTAAACCACCATATCGAATGGCCCCACAAGAGATGCAAGAATTGAAGAAGCAGTTGACAGAGCTATTGGACAAAGGATACATTCGCCCTAGTGTATCGCCATGGGGAGCACCTGTGTTTTTGGTTAAAAAGAAAGATGGATCATTACGACTTTGCATTGATTATCGGGAACTGAATAGGGTCACAATCAAGAACAAGTACCCAATCCCTCGGATTGATGATCTACTAGATCAGCTTCAAGGCGCGAAGGTATTCACTAAAATCGATCTTAGATCTGGATATCATCAACTTCGAGTTTGCAAAAAGGATATTCCAAAGACAACATTTAGAAGTAGGTATGGACACTATGAGTTTATAGTGTTGCCTTTTGGATTAACCAATGCTCCATCTGTATTCATGGATTTTATGAATCGGTGCTTCCAAGACTATATAGACCAATTCATAATTGTTTTCATCGATGATATATTGGTTTACTCGCCAAACCATGAGGCCCATGCTCAGCATTTACGGACCACTTTGAGCCTATTAAGACAACATCAACTGTATGCCAAGCTCTCTAAATGTGATTTTTGGATGACCAAAGTCACCTTTCTCGGGCATGTGATTTCGGAAGAAGGAGTCATCGTGGATCCCCAAAAAGTAGAGGTTGTTGCAAATTGGCCACAACCACACACTATCAAAGATATACGCAGTTTTCTAGGACTTGTTGGATACTACAGGCGGTTCGTGGAAGGATTTTCCAAATTAGCCAGACCTCTTACTTGTCTTCTACGCAAGTCCCACAGGTTCGAGTGGAGTCAACAATGTGAAACTAGTTTCCAAGAGCTAAAAAGACGATTGACTAGTGCCCCGATCCTAACCCTACCCATAGGAGGAAAAGAATATGTGATTTACAGTGACGCCTCAAAACACGGCCTAGGATGTGTATTGATGCAACATGATAAGGCTATTGCTTACGCATCCCGACAACTGAAATCATATGAGGAAAACTACCCAACCCATGACCTGGAACTAGCTGCGGTAGTTTTTGCTCTTAAGATATGGCGTCATTATCTTTATGGAGTACACTGTCAACTTTTCACTGATCATAAGAGCTTAAAGTATGTATTTACTCAAAAAAACTTGAAGATGAGACAAAGAAGGTGGTTGGATCTTTTAAAGGACTACGATCTTAAGATTAAATATCATCCTGAAAAAGCCAACGTGGTAGCTGATGCTTTAAGTCGAAAAAAGATCCAAGAAGAATACATGGCATGTCTCACAAATGAAATTCAATACAATGATTCAGGAAGGATAGAGGTTTTATATCCACAACAAGGGCAATTGAGTATGATTCAAATCATGGCAACCTTGGTAGAAGAGATCAAACAGAAACAAGTTGATGACCTTTATTTGATAAAGATATGCACTGATGTAAGTTCTGGCAAAGCTCCTGGATTCATAATACAAGATGATGGGTCCTTATGGTTCCAAGATCAGATATGTGTGCCAACTGATGAGAAACTAAAGGAAATAATTCTTCGAGAAGCACACAACTCTGCGTACTCTATACACCCGGGTTCGAGCAAAATGTACAAAGACTTAAAAAGGAGTTTTTGGTGGACGAACATGAAAAATGAGATCGCCGAATATGTGGCCAAGTGCTTAACCTGTCAACAAGTTAAAATTGAGCACAGAAAACCCGGAGGGGAACTTCAACCTCTACCAGTACCAGAATGGAAATGGGAAGATATTGTCATGGACTTTGTGATGGGCTTACCAAAAACCACTGGAGGAAAGGATTCTGTATGGGTGATAATCGATCGATTAACAAAGACAACTCATTTCTTGGCTACCCGATCAACTTGGGGACCAACGGAGCTGGCAGATGTGTACTTACGAGAAGTAGTTCGTCTCCATGGGATTCCATGATCAATAATTTCGGACCGTGATGGTCGTTTCATGTCCACATTTTGGAACATCCTCCATAAGGGATTAGGAACGAATCTGCAGTTCAGTACAACATATCATCCCCAAACAGATGGGCAGTCAGAAAGAACCATCCAAACCCTAGAAGATCTATTAAGGGCTTGTGTACTGGATAGACCTCAAGGATGGCTTCAGTGTTTACCTCTCATAGAATTTACTTATAACAATAGTTGGCACAATTCGATAAAGATGGCTCCATTTGAAGCATTGTATGGAAGACGATGTAAGTCCCCAATATGTTGGAACGATCGAGCTGACACGATTTTAATTGGACCAGAACTACTAATAGAGACAACCCAACAAGTAGCTATGATCAGAAAACGACTACTTGCAGCACAAAGTCGACAGAAGTCCTATGCAGACCTCAAGCGACGAGAAATAAATTTCGAAGCAGGAGACAAAGTCTTTGTAAAGATTTCACCTTGGAAGGGAGTATTCAGGTTTGGACAACGGGGAAAACTTAAACCAAGGTATATAGGACCCTTTGAGATCCTAGATAAAATAGGCCCAATAGCATACCGTTTGGCCTTACCACCTACCTACCAAGTACACAATGTTTTCCATGTATCACTATTTCGAAAATACATCCCTGATCCGTCCCATATAATCAACTATGCTGACATTGAATTACAAGAAGACGTCACAAATTCGGAGAAACCCGTCCAAATTTTAGAGCATCGAGAGAAGTATTTGCGGAATAAGATCATTCCCTTAGTAAAAGTTCTTTGGTCAAAAGAAGGAATCGATGTGATAACGTGGGAAATCGAAAGTGATATGAAAAATCGATATCCTCACCTCTTTGAAATATGATACTTCGGGGACGAAGTATATATCTTAGAAGGGGAGACTATAATACCCCGCTAAATAAGGTACAATATTAATTAATTTTTTCTTTTTAAGTTCCGTTATGAGTCTAAATTATATAGACTTATACCATGTAAATATTAGTTAGTCGGTACAACTATATATAGTATTGTACATTACGAGTGGTTATGAAAGTTTAGAAACATGAAGTATACTATTATAGTGTCATATACAGAATAAACTTACCTAAATTATAAAATAAAAAGTATAAGATAAGTTAGGATAATTAAAACTTGTAAAACAATAACTATAAAGGTTATTTATAGATTGTAATTAATTCACACACACATATATATATATATATATATAAGGTCAAATGAAGGGTAAATTATATTAAGCTAATTTATATAAGGGATCTTTTTACAATTAACCCAATTATGGGGTAATAAGGTAAAAAAAGGTAGTAAAGACAAAGTGAAGGTGAGTGGATAGTCTAGGTGTAGTCTTGTAAGGATACATTAAGGAGAAAAAGTCACGTATCTTGTAGATAGATTTTAACATTCACCATGCAGTAGAAATTGGTACTATAAAAGCTCATAGTTGGATTTGGAATTGAAGGCACAACAAAATAAACAAAGGAAACATATATTAACGCAACGTTACGAGTTGAAGCAAGGAAGGCAAATTGCTATAGTTCGATCCGATTTGAATCAAGCAGGCAAGTGGGTTATAGTTATTTTAAATAACTATCGTAATCGGTAATGCTTATATATTTATATATGTATTAGAGAAGTAATAATTATAGGTATATCAATCGAGATATGTGAACTTATATACGTATATTTTTGTACTAGACTGACGTATATTTTATTGGTTCAGTAGTTATTGGATCGGTAAAGTGATAGTATACGTGTGTCGTTAAAGGGTGCGGACATTATGGGTAAATAATAATGACGGCTCGACGGTATTATTAGAAATGTCCGTTGGGGTTTAGTGGACCCCGGGAATTAGGTCGTCTAATCCCGATCTCGCTACCGGTAGGCGAATTTAGGAGTCATGGATTTACCAAGAGGTTCTCCAAGACTTGCATTTTGGTTGATTAATGGTTAAAATCAAACCTGGTATCCACGGTAAAATTGCTAGCGTAACGCTAATGCAATTAAGTGCTCTCCTTTTAAATTAATTAAGGATTGAATGTCTAGTAAGGTTGAAACTATGAATAGTATTTATTATATGATTTTAAGTTATTTTTAAAAATTAGGTTAATCCAGCTTGCCAGTTATTCTATAAACTGACCCATGTTTTATTTTTATTTTTTTGTACTTGATTTACAGACAGGTTAAGGTGAGTAGGAAATGAAGTATGGGAAACACACCGGAGTTACACCCGATCACCTTTGACCCTCCCTTGGAAGTTTATATATATCTACACTTAAATCTATGTTTTAATATATGTAAATAAGTCTAAGTTGATGCATAATAAATATGTTATTATATAACTCGTTGAAGTCTTGTTAACTAGCCTGAAGCGGATTTCAGTAGTAATAAAGAAACCGTTGGCGTTGTAGCAGACCTAGTAAAATGTTAGACTGGGGTGTTACAATGGTTGGTATCATCCCTGAAGCGTTCCTATGATCAACATTACCTAAAAGATTCGGTTTAAAACCGTTAGCTACTGACCATAATCTATCCACGAGAGATTATATCAACACATCACAACACAACACACATATTCAAATACCATATATCGTGCTCATGAGATGATATCATGCTTATATGAATGATGCACGTGAATGCAGTATGCAATTTACAATATGCAATCCCGGACCGAATCCGGAATCATTGCTTTACGGTTATGGCTTTGGTGTGAGCTCACCATTGCACAGATTAGGTTAATTCAGACATTTGCTCTTAGGTCGTAGCCAGACTGATCAAGTCTACGGGCCAGGATTTCTCGTGGCCGGTTATGGTCTTAACCCTCTAACCACATGCAACATTTTCCCGTTCATGTTAATGCAAACATTTACCATTTTAATTAGGTGTGCGACCGAGCCCGAAGTCCATCAAACTCGGCGTCATTCTTATACACGCACAAGTGATCCGGGCTTGGCCGAGCTCCAGCATTCACTGCAATAGCTAGCGACCTGGCTAATGTTTAGCTCAGAGTCTTAAACAATTTATATACTATTGACCTTTACAGGTCATCATCATATCACACGTTGCAACAGGTTTACCGTGTCATACATTATCATTCTTCAACAAGCTTATCATGTCATTTAATAGCACGCCTCAATAGGCTAACACATGTTCATTTAACCATTTCTCATAACCATGACATGATAATAACCATAACAACATTAAGCATGTTTTACACAACATAACGTCATTTTCATCATAAAACACATCAAGCATGCTTCACACATAACACATTTCAATGCATATCAACATTCACATTTCAACACAACAAGACATTTCAAAACAACAACACATATCAACACAGTGAGATACAAATCTCAGGCACGAGTTTCTGCAGATCGAAGCTAAGTAAGTCCAAAGACTTACCTGGATACGCTCACTGAGCAACTAAGCTATAGTTAGTCTACCGTCTTCAACAACACCTGTCGAGAATATCATATTCCTCGTATTAAATTTCTTGCTTCAAACATCAATTAAATTCATTCCTTTGAATTTAATTAGCTTATAGCGTTTTCTAAATTCCTAGTTTAATTAATTAACCTTTAGTTAATTAATTAAAATTCACCAAAATAACGTTTTACCCACAAGCAGTTTCTGAACCCACCTGTCATCAGATCTGATCAAATAAACAACTCATAAACACCAGAATAATGTAACGTGCATAATGAAATATCCAATTATCCATTTTGACAAGCCTAAGGTCAATTTAGGTCAAATCGCAATACGGAAAACGAATAAATTCATAACTTATTCGTTACTAACCCGATTGATGATCCGAAAGAAGACTCGGAATCACAATGACGCTGGCTACCTTCGGACACCATCAGATTCACCGGAATCTGAGCGAAGAAACCGGCCATCTAAGCGGGAGGCTCGACCTGGCCTTAAATTCAGCGGAAACGTAGAAACTCGGTACCAAAATGAAGAGGACGAAGAGAGGAATCCGAATCTCAAACGGATTCAAAATCGGATTACAAACGAAGAGTAGATCTGAATGTGAAGGTTGAGAGAAATGAGAGCTTTTACGAGGAAATGTGAAATGAAATGAAGGAATTTCCTCTATTTATAGAAACGTCAATAATTATCCTCTAGCATTATCCTTTAGCAAAGTCGATAATTATCCTCTAGCATCATCCTTTAGCAAAGTCGATAATTATCGACTAGCATTATCCTTTAGCAAAATCGATAATTATCCTTTAGCATCATCCTTTAGCAAAGTCGATAATTATCTTCTAGCATCATCCTTTAGCAAAATGGATAATTATTCTCTTGCATTATCCTTTAGCAAAATTGATAATTATCCTTTAGCAAGGTTGATAATTATCCTCTAGCACTATCCTTTAGTAAAATCGATAATTATCCTTTTACCGATCCAAAGGTGGTTTGGGTCCTTTCTCCAAACTTCTCGGAATTGGAATAATAATTCCGGAATATTGTGTGGGTAGTTATTATGCAATTTCCTTGTAAATGCATATTCCTAAGCCGCCTTTCTTAGCTGCTAAGAAACAAAATAGCGACTCTTTTGGCCATTTTGTCTTTCCATGTTATTTTATATCTAGGACATGTCCGATGTCCTGATCATTTTTTTGAATTGCATTTTTATTAATTGAAGCTCTCAAATGCTCCAAATAACATTGGTGGTAAAAACTATTCTCCAGATGAAAAAGTAGAGTTTTTCCCACAAGGTCAATCTCAGGTCAAAAACTCAATAGTGGAATCCAAGCTTGCCCATTTTTCGCAAGTTGACCCAATATTACTGTAACACCCCAAATCCGCGGGACTCGGGATGTTACGGGTTGGGACCTCACAATGGGTCCCGACCCTTAGCTTGACAACAATTTCACCAGATCTTGCAACAAGGCACAAATAAAGGCCAAAACCGAAATACATTTTTATGCAATGAAAAGAAAACCCAAAAGAATACAACAAAGGACTTCAACCGAGATAAAACACAAAAACCGAAAGCCAAATACACAGCATACAAAACACAACAATCGAAGGACAAAACCCAACTCAACTCCGACCAAAAACCCTTCCTAAAATGTACGGACCCCGGCTGCCCACTCTTCCGGATCTCTCGGCCGCATTCCTAACCTGCAAGGCAATCTACAACAATCGGTATAAAACCGTTAGCTAATATTCGAAGCATTAGAATCAAGGTGAAAGGTACAAACACAAGTAATCTCATCACAAGCATACAACATACATAAAATCACACCAATCCGGTTTATTATCTTTGTTATTATTAGGTCGTATCCCGTTCTAATTCAACTTAGATTTGTGACACGAGACCACCGTGGTCCCGCCTCGGTCCCTACTTACCGGCATGGAACGGTGCGGATGCCTCCGACCGTCTAACCAGCACGGGCTAGTCGCCAAGAACCTCCTAGACTCTCGCAAGAGCTAGGCAGATGATGTCACCGCCCGTTATCATACACTTGGGCCAAAATAATATAAGGTCGGTGGTCCTATTACCAATTTAGTTGTTATAAACGATAAGGAATAAACACACACCACCAAACACACATCAATGCTAATACAAGGAATACGAGCTAAGGAAGTCCGGAGACTTACCTCGTCCCAAAGATAATCCCGCTAACCACCGCTCTCAGCTTCCCGTAGGAAGGCACTCAACGCCTGGTCAAAACAAGGCACACAATCCACAACTCTCTCATATGCTAGAAGTCCTTAGACATCTAGTCCCCAATGATCTCGCAAGATCATAAATCATAACCATGCTAGGATAACAACCTCATAGTCCTCACGATCTCACAAGGTCATACAACCCCAACCTCGAACCTAAAGATTCTCACGAGATCAAACCATATACTCGAATCCTTATAACGACCTCACTAGATCGCAATACCACCTCAAGCTTAGAATCAACATCAATCCCTCAAACAATATCAAATCCTCAAAACTCACCTAAGGTTCAAACCACAACTTGGTATTCACTCTAAGTTATGCTATATCCAACCAAGCATGCTACTAGTAAACATAACTAGATCAAGGGAAAGGAAACTCACACGACGTCAAAAGACGGAAGACGATCTACGAATGTCGAGAAAGGATTTGTTGGCCTTTATCGGGCGCTTCCGAACCTAGCACCAAACTAAACAAATTTAGTGTAACGCTAAATTTGGACGTAATATATAACATATATAAAATCTAAGGTAAAATCCACTTTCAACACCAAGATTAGAAACCGCTTAAATACTTTCCAGGACAAATTATACAATTATATACACATGGGTCATAATATATAACAAATATAAACTATAAGAATAAAATCCGTTATAAAACTTTGGTTGTGAAAGTCCGTAAAAACATTTTCCGGGCAACTCTTAAAGTTCCATAAACTTGGGATATAATCCGTAAATAAAAACCTGGGCAAAATCTGTAATTTCACATGCAGAGGGTAAATTAGCAAACATACAAAAGTTGGGCCATTAATTGTAAAAGCAAAGATTGGGTGCCTTTGTAATTACACCAAAATGAGGGGAGGGCCGATTGAATTAATTAAAGAGTTTTATTTAACCCTTCATCTCTTGGTGGCGGAAGAGGAGCAGGCTGCGCAAGATCCGGCGGCAACGGCGCGGGGTTGCGCAGGCAACGACGGCTTCGGTTGCGGCGAGGCGACGAAGGAGCAAGGATGGCGAGGCAAGGGCGAAGCCTGGCGGTCCTGGCGAAGGCGAAGCAGAGGCGGCGAGGGACCATCTGTTGGGGCAGGGGAAAGGGCGTGCCTGCTCCTTGTCTCCGGCCGGCGAAGGCAGCTTTGGAAGCTTCCTCCGGGTGGCGTCCCTGGAGGCACAACATGGCAGCAGGTGGCTCGAAGAAATAGCGAAGGCCAAAGAATCGCTTGGCTTCTCCTGTGGATGAAGAGTTGCAGAGTTGTGGAAAGTTGGATCAAATGTTACAGGTTCCTTCTCTGGCGAGGCTGATGACCGGTGCTTGCTCCAGTGCAATTCCAAAGTGACTGAAGCCTCAAATCGACGAATAAAGAGGAGGGGAGAGGTTGCCGTCTACAGGTCTTGCTGCTTGAGATGGGAATGAAGGTGAGGCACAGAGGGAGATGGAAGGGTACAAGGCTGGGGTCCCAAAACTTGTGAGGGAGATTGAGTGTGAGGGAGTAGATCAGGTGAGGCTGAGGGGTCGGGCTAGGGAGTAGCACAGATTGGAGGCTGCAGGAGATGCAATTGCCGTGCATTCAATTTTGCTCACCCTCAAAATCGGTGGGTGTACCCATCAATCAAAATCAAGTATTCAATTTTTTAGCCATATTTATTAGTTCTTTTATCTATAACAAAATGTATTACAATTTTCATTAATTTAAAATACTTGGTTTTGATTGGTGGGTGATATCACCCATCAATTTTGGGGTGAGCAAAATTGTATCCGCCGTTGGCTAGGCTGATCAGGAGAGGCCAACCGGGGCGGGGTTCAGCAGAGTAGCACTAGGTGCCAGCAAGGGAAACATAGAAAAAGAAAAGAGTAAAAAGGAAATAGAGAACTATAATATACTCGATCAGATATAATCGGAACGGAAATTTTGGATCGGAAAACTTCCCGTCTTTTCCGAAAATTAAAAGTACGGGTATGAAGGAACGTATCCGCAATATAAATATACTCGGGAATAAAATATGTTGATTGAATCTATCAAACTTACAAAAATATACTTTGTGACATAAAAACAATCTCGTAACCAAATTACGAGATTCGAATAATAATAAAATAGCGTTAACCTATAATATAAACATATACTCGTAAAATTAAATTTACGACTTAAAGTACTCGTAAAACATACTTAAGATAATAAACATATCGATACCCGTCGGAATGATAAAAACGCAAACGCGCCTAAAAATTGAGGCGTTACAATTACTATCAATTATTAGGTTTAATCCGCCACCTTAATCATGATTATTTAGGATTCGAAAATCCTAACTCTTACAAAATGTATGTATGACTATTTAGATTCGTTGGATTTTAAAGATCATGTTACATTATTCATACTTTCACTCATGTCTTGTTCATATAATTAAATTGCAGTGGGAATGTTTATGCTTGTTTTAAACATAAGAGCATGGAGGATATGGACCCTATAGTGAGTCGTGTCGGTTGAGTTTGGGCGGTCTTGTTTTGTTAAGACTTGCTCTTAACTTTGACTATACATTTTGGTTGGTTTACTTTTATAAGTCAGGATTAATGTTGACAATGTTGGTTGTTTGGTATTGGGATTTGAATCCCTTTTTGGTTGACGTCTGAGTATGTCTTTCAGGTTTTCATGTCTTAATCATTTTGGCAAGTCAAGGTCGCTCATGTCGTTGTAATTTATTCATTTACTTCTCCGTCTTTCATTTTATTTACCTTCAAAAGCCTTAAGGGGACCCCGATCCGGGTTCCTTGGCGTTGTGACGCCTGACCGCTTTTGGGGGCGTTATAGACTCATTGTGAGGTTAATGTACGTACCATTCCGGTTAAAAATCCGAGTGTTAAAAAATTCGTGTATATTAAATAGTATTTGCACGAATACTCTCACGAATTAAACACGTAAAAATAATTACACAATACATTGAATGTGGACAAATAATTGAATTTTTAATTGAAAACAAATTAACACACAATAAAAAAAATGAAACAATTTGGTTTATTTGGCTTTTTTTAGTTTTGTGTTTAGTAAATGTACCTCTTGAGAGAAGAGTGTGTAGAGTTTGAGAATTAATACAAAAGGTTGGAGTATATTTACTTAATTCAAACGTTAAAAAGTATAGTTACTACTATAATTTTTCAAAAAGGTCTAGTTATCAAAATTGTCCAAAAAGACCTAGTTACGATACATAAATCTGGACAAACTATTGAATTTTATTTGGAAAGTTAGTTAAGGAAAATGTTATAAAAGTTTTTTTACATAATAACTCATTAAAATGAATTTGGACACAATTTTTCAATTTATTTTGAAAATTTGATCAAATGGTTATGAGGGGTATTGTTGAATTTATATAATAAAAAGATATACTTCCTCTAAACAAAATTTGTTTAGCCTATTAAATACCATACTTTTATACTTAGCCATACTCCGTAAATTGATCCGTATTCATATTATTTTGTTTGACCGAAAGCATTTATAATTTTGACAATGATAAAGTATTTAGAATGCATTCGATGTATCAAAGGAGTTCATGTATGTGAATTGTTGCTAATGGGGTGCATCTCCTCTTTCCAACCATATTTACAGTAAATGCATAATTAATTTCATATTAACTAAAAGGTGAGGCTTAATTTTAATCCCACATCGAAATTATTAGTGATAAGGTTTATTTATAAAAACCTATTATAATATTTATTAAATTAAAAATAAGTTCCCACATCGGATACCTGATAACATTATAAAATAAAAAAAGTATATATAAACCGAGAAAGGTTTTTCATATTCACCACTACAACAATATTTCATTTACATTTTGAAGTCGATGTTGATGGATATTATGTTCAACTCGATATCTAGGAATCATAAGAGGTAAACATCCACTGTTCTCTTCCCCTTTAATTCTTTTTGTAGATTTAATTTTTATATTTAAGAGTTTCTTTCGATGTACCATAGGAGTTCATGTATGTGAATTATTGGTAATATGGGGTGCATCTCTTCCCAAATACATAGGGTAAATGAATTGTTTTTATGTACTCTATCCCCTTTTATTCTTTTTGTAGATTTAATTTTTATATTTTAAGAGTTTCATTCGATACACCATAGGAGTTCATGTATGTGAATTATTGGTAATATGGGGTGCATCTCTTCTTCCCAAATACACAGGGTAAATGAATTGTTTTTATGGTCAAGTACACGGTCTTAGTTTTTTAATTTGGAAATTTTATTTTCTCCGAAACCCTTTTATATGGTTTGATTCATTAACATATTTACCGATGTAAATGCATAATTGATTCATATTAATTAAAAGTTTTGAATTTATGGTCATCCCACATCGGAATTATTAGTAATAAAATGTATTTATCACGATTATAAAAGTCCATTGTAATTTATAATAATTTTAAAATAGCGTCCCACATTGGATAGTAGATAAACTTATCAAATAAAAAAAGCATATATAAACAAAGAAGAATTTTTCATATTCACCACTACAAAATTTCATCTATATTTTAAAGTCAATGTTGATGGATAATACGTTTAATATCGTATTTTAAAATCATAAAAGGTAAATATCCAATGATTTGTCCTCCTTCTTCTTCTTTTTTAATATTAAATTTTATATTTAAATTCAATGTTGATTTTTTGAACAAATCTAGAAATGTTTATATGCGAAATGAGTTTAATTTTCTAGTTTAATATAGTGATTTTTTTATGAGCTTAAGTTTTTTGTTTAAATTGTAATATTCGTTGATGGATCCTATGTGTATTATTGTGGTAATTTTTTTTTCATTTGATAGCATATCACTAGGTCGTAATTATGGTATTCCTTACATGTAATTATATGGTCACCAACTATTTGTTTTTCTTTTATATACTCTTTTTATTTTTTGATAAACCTAAAGGCTGATGTTGTTCTTTATCTATAAAATCTCACATTTTGACGGATAATAGCTTTACTTATTTAGAGAATATATTAAGATGAATTGAAATGAATATTGAAGTAAATAAAATTTAATTTTTTTGATCTATCTCAGATATAAATTTTTAAATTTTGGATTATTCGAAGTAACCAAGGAAGAAAACTAATTTGAGTTACACTATTAAATATACAATTGAGGATGGTATTTTCTCCTTTTATGTCAAATATTTAGATTAGCACCGCCACATCAGTTGACGGATTTAATTTTGACAGTGGTTCAATTTCTTTGTGCTTGCAGATTTTCATTTCGGAGGCGTTGTTTCTCTACCACTTCAATACTTCATGTTCAAACTCCAACCGTCTAGGCTAGTTTTTTTATTCATCATGTTCCAGTAGTGTTTTACACAAAATTGGAGCATGGTAATAAGAAAACTAGTCTACTTGTCATGGTTGATTAAATAACAAGAGAGAAGGAACACATTTATCACGAGTTAGGAAGCGCAAGGATAGTGGTTCCTCACAACTCACACTTATACGGTTAATCTTGCTATATGAATTTTAGTTAGATTATGCTCTTTTTCTTCAACATAGAATAAAATTTTATAAATACACCGTCATCCTAACCTAGGTTGTCATTTTTTTTCATCGTTTTAGATTTCCTAAAAAGACTCTTTTAAGTAAGAATGAATAATCTTGTAAATGTGGTTCTCCAGTAGACGTAATTTCTTTTTTCTCCAGCCTCCTAGTTGATGTTTAAACTTGCAAGTGATGATGTGTAGAGTCTAATCAACTGAAACTAGATCAGTTATACAAGAAACAAAGATCACTTCTTTCGAGAGTCTGAATGGAGCAACTTTTACTATAACATGCTATTTTAAATTATGTCTGATGAAATGATTCAATTTTTTAATTAAAAAATATAATGGAAAACCTCTCTTTTTGCATTGAATTATGCTCCTTGTGTTTCCTCTTGCTTTTGATTTGTACTAAATTGTAAACCTCTCCTTTTATATTATTTGTTCTTATTGGATTTAAATTTGACAGTGGTTCAATTTCCTTGTGCTTGCAGATTTGCATTTTGAAGCCATTGTTTCTCTACCACTTTAATACTTGATGTCAAACTCCAACCGTCTAGGCTGGTTTTTTTATTCATCATGTTCCATTAGTGTTTTACACAAAACTGGAGCATGATAAATAAGAAAACTAGTCTAGTCATGGTTGATTTAAATAACAAGAGAGAAGGAACACACTTATCATGAGTTAGGAAGCAAAAGGACAGTGATTCCTCACAACTCACACTTATACAGGTAATCTTGGTATATGAATTTGAGTTAGATTATGCTCTTTTTCTTGAACATTGAATAAAATTCTATAAATGCAACGCCCTTCTAATCTAGGTTGTCGTTTTTTTCATCGATTTAGATTCCCTGAAAAGACTCTTTTAAGTAAGAATGAATAATCTTGTAAAATGTGGTTCTCCAATAGACGTATTTTCTTTTTTCTCCAGCCTCCTAGTTGATGTTTAAAATTGCAAGCGATGATGTGTAGAGTCTAATCAACTGAAACAAAGATCACTTTTTTCGAGAGTCTGAATGGAGCAACTTTTACTTTAACCTGCTATCTTGAATTATATTTGATAAAATGATTCAGTTTTTTCAATAAAAAGTATAATGAAAAACCTCTCTTTTTGCATTTAATTATGCTCCTTTTGTGTGTTTCCTCTTACTTTTGATTTGTATCTAAATGGTAAACCACTCTTTCTATATTATTTGTTCTAAGTTTGATTTATCAGATTTAATTTTGACAGTGGTTCAATTTCCTTGTGCTTGCAGATTTACATTTTGGAGGCGCTATTTCTCTACCACTTCAACACTTCATGTTCAAACTACCACCGTGTAGACTGGTTTTTTTATTCATCATGTTCCAATAGTGTTGTACACAAAATTGGACCATGGTGAATAAGAAAACTAGTCTACTTGTCATGGTTGATTTAAAAAACAAGAGAGAAGGAACACATTTATCACGAGTTAGGAAGCGCAAGGATAGTGTTTCCTCATTACTCACACTTATACAGGTAATCTTGGTATATGCATTTGAGTTAGATTATGCCGCTTTTTCTTGAACATAGAATAAAATTTTGTAAATGCACCGCTCTCCTAATCTAGGTTGTCGTTTTTTTCCATCGATTTAGATTCTCTAAAAAGACTCATTTAAGTAAGAATGAATAATCTTGTAAATGTGATTCTCCAATAGATGTATTTTCTTTTTTCTCCAGCCTCCTAGTTGATGTTTCAACTTGCAAGCGATTATGTGTAGAGTATAATCAACTGAAACTAGATCAATTATACAAGAAAACAAAGATCACTTCTTTCGAGAGTCTGAATGGAGCAACTTTTACTATAAAGTGCTATCTTGAATTATGAATGATAAAATGATTCAATTTTTTAATAAAAAGTACAATGGAAAGCCTCTCTTTTTGCATTTAATTATCCTCCTTTTGTATGTTTCCTCTTACTTTTGATTTGTATCTAAATTGTAAACCTCTCTTTTTTATATTATTTATTCTAAATTTAATCTATCGGATTTAATTTTGACAATGGTCAATTTCCCTACGCTTGCAGAATTTCATTTTGGAGGCGTTGTTTCTCTACCACTTCAATACTTCATGTTCAAACTCCAACCGACTAGACTGGTTTTCTTATTCATCATGTTCCAATAGTGTTTTACACAAAATTGGAGCATGGTAAATAAGAAAACTAGTCTACTTGTCATGGTTGATTAAAATAACAAGAGAGAAGGAACACATTTATCACGAGTTAAGAAACGCAAGGATAGTGGTTCCTCACAGCTCACACTTATACAGGTTGATAATTTTGGTATATGAATTTGAGTTAGATTATGTTGTTTTTGCATGGTAGATTTTTAGTTGCATAATTGCTTTGTTTAGTTTACTTTTGCATGAAATTGACATCTTAATTTAGACTTTTGAGCTTTTATTGCTATATAGATGTCTACTTCTTTGTTGTTTGTCTTTGTAGGTGATCAACCTTAAACCGCTGTAAAAAAAAAAACGAGTTCAAGCCTCACATTTTTACCCTCACTCAAGCATGATTCACACTTGAAGTCACATACCCTCTAAGGCGCTTTTAAAACAAGAATTCACCACAAGACGTCATCCGACTGTAACATCCCTAAAATTCGTGAAAATATTTAACTCTTTTAGTTTGCAAAACTCTCGAAATTTCTAATGACCTTGTAATTTATGAAATTAAGGTATTAAACCGGCTCAACATGAAGCGTCCGGGACAAACGAGCTCAGCATACTTGTTCTTCTCCGAGATTGGTTGCTCGAGCAATCGCCTTGCCGCTCTTCTGTTGGTTTCTGTGTGCAACATATGTCATTCTCCGTTCATCCCTTGTTTTGCTTCTAGTGTGCCTCATGCCTTCGGATCTTCTAACTATTGCAGGTAAATTAATCACGTTACCCTCCCTTGTGAAGTTGTCTCTTTTGAATCCGGCAAATCAATGTTATGTTTGTAAAGCCTTGAAATGGGATTTGTAATCACGTGAGTCTTTTGGTTAAGATTGATTAAGTATGGCAGCTTCTGCAAATTGTTGATTTTGTAATCACGTGAGTCTTTTGGTTAAGATTTAGTGTATTTTAAATTGGGTACTGTTGTTCTAATTAGGAATCAATGATACACAGTGGTTGTGGAAACGGATTAGAGATGTGTAACTAGTTGATGTTTCATATGGTTGGGGTTAGGTTGGTTAGTTGAATGACCTCTATGTTTTATGTTAGATATTAATTATGATTAATTAAATTTTCTAGGCACGAAATCTGATCCGTGTACTATCCGGAAGTTTTTGCGCTTGTGTTGGGTTGGTTTGTCTTCTCCGGATTGAGGTAAGTCGTCGAGATTTGTTTACATGTCTTTCCACTTGCTAGTTTGTAATGTGATAGTGATGTGTCTCTTGATTTGTTAATTATGGACTTGAGTAGGATGACTACACCATGATATTTTAAGACCCAAGTGTATGTATAAGATGGGTCGGTCCGATCATGCTATACAAGGAGAGTCTTTGAAACCAGTCAGACAAAGGTATACGGGGATAGAGGCAGGGGTCAATGAACCTTCCGTGTCACAACATAAGTTGAATATAGTATGTATAACTTAATGGAGATAATAAATGAATTGACGTAGTGAAATCATGTTGTGGTGCTATTATTTTACTTATCCGTGTTTGTGTTGTCTAGTTATCCGCTATGCTAATGTGGATTTTTAGCTAACAGTTTTACCGTTTTTATTAATAGATTGCAGGCCATGTAAGAAGTTATAGAGTGATCACAGTGGGTGGTCAACCGGACCTACGTACTTATTGGAATTGGTTTATGATTATTATTGTGTTACATTCCATTCCTACTATTGTCATGCTAGAATGTCATGAGCTATTCGATTTTTTTTAGCATGATGCTTTCCTTGCATAACTTGATTTTCATATAATAACTTTGATATCAACTTATTCTTGTTCATTTCAGTGTTTCTTGATTCTTGGCGTAAATTGAAGCATGTTGACATTATTGTGCAGAAGATGTTTGATGCGGATAAAGCCAGTCTCTTGTATTTGAACAAGAAAGTTACTATTGATGACTTGTTTAAGATGCATGCTTCTACTATGTCTCAAGGAAACAAGCATCAAGAGAGTTCATACAATCATAGTTCTAGCATGGGTTTGCATGATCCTGGTCAAAGTGATGAACTTATTGATTATTTTGCATTGTTGAACGAAGAATTTCAAATAAAAATGGGTTCTGGTAGTGTTGATAACAAGGTTGAGTTGGAATTGTATCTAGAGAATTCATGTCCAAGTCAATCTACGTGTTTTAGTGTGCTATAATGGTGGAAGGAAAACCAAAAGAGGTATCATGTTTTGTCAAAGATGGATAAAGATGTGCTAGCTATCCTTGTTTCTAATGTTGCTTCTAAATCGGCTTTTAGTACCATGGGATGTGTTCTTGATTCGTTACGTACTTCTTTGTCACCGAAAATGGTGGAAGCTCTCATTTGTGCACAAAATTGTTATCGTAAATTTGTCACTCATATCATGGTAGAGAAGACTTTAGTTGCAATGAAAGAATTAGAAGAGATAATTTTCTATATCTTTATTACTTTTTTTATTTTTAAATTATTAATAAACCATTGATTATATGCTTTGTTTTGTTTTGATATTTATAGGTTTAAAAGAGTTGATTTTGGACCAACCAAATATATTAATTGATGAATCTCAAGACTCATGATCTATGATTCCACGACTTGTGACTAATGATACTAGTAAGTTCTATCATTTAAATCTTGTAATTTACTATTAAAAGTTACTAATAAACCCATTTTATGTATGTTTCTTTGTATTGATTTTGTAGGGTCAGACTTGAAAAACTTCATTTTGATCCACATTTCCACTACTTTTGATTAATGATCTTAGACAATGGAACTTTAAAACTATGGTTGTTGTGAATATTTGATGTTAATTTGTAATTTCTTTGGACTTTGACATTTGATGTTTATATCATGTACTAGTTATGTAAACTTGTACTTTGACATTTGATCTTTGGACTTTGGACTTTCGGATCAGTTGGATGGTCAGTGTAAAAGCTAGAATTTTCGAATCCTAATCAAGGATGATTAAGGGTGATTAAGTTAATCATCGATATTAATTGACCCATAAATCGCGAATAGTGTGCAGATGACGAGTATAAATTCCACCATTGATTTTGGTGTAAATTTGGACTTATGGGGAAATTTTCACTTTTTCCTCCGGGGAATAATTTTTACCCTCTGGTATTATTTGGAGCATTTGGGAGCTTCAATTAATAAAATTGTAGTTGAAAGAAATGATCAGGACATCGGATATGTTCTAGATATGAAATAACATGGAAAGGCAAAATGGCCAAAAGAGTCGCTATTTCGTTTCTTAGCGGCTAAGAAAGACGACTTAGGAATACGCGTTTTCCAAGAAAGTTGCGGAATAAATATCCACACAATATGTCAGATTTATTATTCCAATTTCGGGAAGTTTGGAGAAGGGGCTCAAACCACCTTCGGATCGATAAAAGGATAATTATCGACTTTGCTAAAGGATAATTATCGTCTTCGCTATAAATAGCGAAAATTTATTTATTAATTCATTTCCTTTCACATTTCCTCGTAAAAACTCTGATTTCTCTCAACTTCAAATTCAGATCTACTCTTCGTTTGTAATCCGATTTCAATTCCGTTTGAGTTTTCGGATTCCTCTCTTCGTCCTCTTCATTTTGGTACCGAGTTTCTGCGTTTCCGTTGAAGTTATGGCCAGGTCGAGCATCCCCCTTATATGGTCGGTTCCGTCGCTCAGATTCCAGTGAATCTGATGGTGTCCGAGCGTAGCCTGCGTCGTTGTGATTCCGAATCTTCTTTCGGATCGTCAATCGGGTTAGTAACGAATAAGTTATGAATTTATTCGTTTTCAGTATTGCGATTTGACCTAAATTGACCTTAGGCTTGTCAAAATGGATAATTGGAAATTTCATTATGCTCGTTACTTTATTATGGTGATTATGGGATATTTGTTTGATGAGATCTGATGACAGTTGGGTTCAGAAACTGCTTGCGGGCAAAACATTATTCTGGTGAAATTTAGTTAATTAATTAAAGATTAATTAATTAAATTAGGAATCTAGAAACGCTATAAGCTAATTAAATTCAAAGGAATGAATTTAATTGATGTTTGAAGCAAGAAGTTTAATACGAGGAATATGATATTCTCGACAGGTGGTGTTGAAGACGGTAGACTAACTATAGCTTAGTTGCTCAGTGAGCGTATCCAGGTAAGTCTTCGGACTTACTTAGCTTCGATCTGTAGAAACCCGTGCCTGAGAGATTTATATCTCACTGTGTTGATATGTGTTGTTGTTTTGAAGTGCCTTGTTGTGTTGAAATGTGAATGTTGATATGCATTGAGATGTGTTATGTGTAAAGCATGCTTGATGTGTTTTATGATGAAAATGACGTTATGATGTGTAAAGCATGCTTAATGTTGTTGTGATTATTATCATGTCATAATTATGAGAAATGGTAAATGAACATGTGTTAGCCTATTGAGGCGTGCTATTGAATGACATGATAAGCTTGCTGAAACATTATAATGTATGAGATGATAAGCCTTTTGAGGCATGTGATATGATGATGACTTGTAAAGGTCAAGAGTATGTAAAGTGAGTATTTTGCAGTGAATACCGGAGCTCGGCCAAGCCCGGATCACTTGCGTTTGTATAAGAATGACACCGAGTCTGATGGACTTCAGGCTCGGGTCGCACACCTAATGAAAATGGTAAATGTTTGCATTAACATGAATGGCAAAATGTTGCATGTGGTTAGGGGTTAAGACCATAACCCACCACGAGAAAGCCTGGCCCGTAGACTTGATCAGTCTGGCTACGACCTAAGAGCAAATGTCTGATTAACCTAATCTGTGCAATGGTGAGCTCACACCAAAGCCAGAACCGTATAAGCAATAGTTCCGGATTTGGTCCGGGATCGCAAATTATAAATTTCATACTGCATTCACGTGCTTCATTCATAAAAGCATGATATCATCTCATGAGCACGGTATATGGTATTTGAATATATTTGTTATGTTGTGATGTGATGATATAATCTCTCGTGGATAGATTATGATCAGTAGCTAACGGTTTTAAACCGAATCTTTTTAGGTAATACCGAACATAGGAACGCTTCAAGGATGTCAGCTGCAGGAAGTGGGCAGCCGAGGCAGTGTTAACCCAAGGGTTGGTTGAACTACTTTTGAAACTAATCGCTTGCAAGCGAGTCTTTTGTTGGTTGTGTGCAACTGTGTACACATGTTGATTTCAGGCTGAAGTTTTAAGACACCTGTTCAGGTGTCATGTTTTAAAGTGTCGTTTTGGGATATACATACTAACTGCATGCACGGTTGTTATGTAAATGTTTTCTAAATGACAGGTTGAATGTTTTCATTATTTCTTCGTGCTTCTTGTTGCAAGGTCCTATTTGTGAAGTTGTTGTCAGGCTAACTGATGGGACCCACTGTGTGGTCCTTAGCCTAGTGACGTCTTGAGTTACTTAAAACTCGGGTCGTTACAGTCAGATCGTCGAATCATTCGGATCAGTCGGGTCAACTAGGTCAGGATGTTGTCGCTCATATTGAACAGATCGTCCGCATATCCGTGGATGATGATCCGATCTGACTAAATCAAATTCGGATACCAATATTTATATTTCGGATCAAACGGAAGGCCGGATATCCGCATGTAATTATCCGATCTGACAAAAACTCTCGTATATCCGACCGGATTTGGATCGAACTTTCACTAAAAATATATCCAGATATCCGGCCATTCGGATCGGATCGATTTGATGCTCACCCCTAGTCGAGTGTCCCAAATGGCTCAGACGGTCAGTCACACAGTTAATTTCCCTAGAAATGTGTATAATCTAGACTTCGCCAAATGACTAAGGATCCAACAAGAAGTATATTAAAAGCATCTTCACTAGTGTTCTAAAATCCTCCATTCATAGCTATCTAGACGGTGGTCGGCCGTCCTGAATTCGGTCAAGCCGGTGAAGGCAAACGGGTTTAATAAAAACGGGTTTGGAACGGGTTTTTCAACGGGTTGGATAGGATTCTAGGCGGACGGGAGGGAAAATGTCGGGTTGACCGTGATAGTTTGATGGTTTTGTCATAAAAGATATATTTATAGTTTTTTTAATAAATATTTAAAAATCAAAAGTGTTAAGTTTATAGGTTAGTTATCTAATTACAAAGTTTATTTAGATTAGTCAATCAATTTAACCTTACAATGGATGAAATTTTTAATCGAGAATTATGCCCAAATTATATATGATCTTCAAAATTTAACATACAAAATATAAGATGTGTACAATTTATTTTTGTGAATAGCAAAAAAAAGAACATTTTCTTCTTATACGAATATTCTCTAGAGGAAAGATAAATGCTCTTTTCGGATTTGATTTGGTGAATTAGGCTTGAGTTTTTTTTACATGTATAAATATTTAACTATTCCTCATGAGAAAATATTTTATGATATTTGTGTAAATATAAAAAACAACTAATTAATATGATAATTTTTAATGAAATTGTATTGTATCTATAATTAGGCTTACAAGATATTATATATTAACTTCCACTACTCAAAATATTATGGACTAATTAGGTAAGTAGGCTTTTTTATTTTATTGTATACTAATTAGGCCTTTTCTAGTTTTCTATTTAGTAAATATACCCTATGATTTTTTTACCACTTTCATTTAATGGTAAGGTAAAACTAATTAACCCTTCTATTAAAAAAGAAAGAATATTTGATGTTTGTGTAACACCCCGTAAAATTGTTATCCCGCATCGTTGAATGGGAATTTATGGTTAACTTATAAGGATGGGTTGCTACCCATGTCAACAAGAATTCTTCTTTTCCAGTGGTAGAGTGAGGACAAATAACTATGGAGTTAAGCGTGCTCGTGCGGGAGCAATTTCAGGATGGGTGACCTCCTGGAAAGTTTTCTACGCGAGCATGGTTGGCATGGGGACAACGTCCCTAAGACCTCGGGTCTTACAAATTATTTGAGACTAAAAAGCCATATTCTAACTCTAAAGGATGATTTTGGGTAAAACTAGAGAAACTACACACTTTTCGATTTCCCGATAAGTCACTAAGGTCCAACTTCAGCTTCAAATATGAAACTAGAATAAATTATGAGATTTTTGAGAGTTTCAGATCAAGGGTAAAATAGTCATTTTACTTTAAATGGGAACTGCAATAATTTCTGTTCTATTAAGATCTCCTATCTTAGAAGTCTTAGACTTCTAATTACCTAGGAAATGTGCTGACGCACTTACCTCCTTTGACAGGCAACTGAGTTGCTACAGTTACATATCGAGCTGTGTTTACAGAAAGTCGAGACTTGAATCAGGTAAGTCCTTTGGGCTTACTTAGCTGACTTCCGAATATGAGTATGAATAATGATAGTGGTGTGTGATTGAGCTGTTTAGAATTATAGTTTGTAATAAATATTTACCGACCTATACTTGGCCTAAGAGTAACGGGTGGTGGCATTCTGCTCAGTTAGCCTGAGGGCGCTGGGGGTTTCTTTAGGGACTAGTCCACACTCGGTTTGTAGTGATGCTACCGACGGAGGTAAGCTAGACCTACACCCAGTTGGATAAGGAACGGAGGCGAGAACTGTTAAGAGTTCTCGTGCCACAACTGTAAAATTGAATAAGATGAATCACCTAAGTAATAGATAATAATAATCAATTGCGTGCCAGTATGATGTTTGTTTATATTATCTTGAGTGTGTTTGTGCTGTTATTATTTCTGCTTATATTTGGATAGTTAGCTAACAGTTGTTATGTTGTGTAGACGTACCACAGGTTAGAGCAGATGCCGAGTGATCCGGATGGTAGTGGTCAGCCGGGGTGTCGTACTTAGTAGGACGTGTTGCAGTTTCCTCTTTGTTGGTTTTCCAGTTAGGACCTTGGTTTCTTTGTATCTGTTGATGATACCTTGTGTTTTTCCGGCTGTTAGTACTTCTGGTCACATTCATAACGTTGTTAAGACTTAATTTATGATTTCCAGTTTTTCCTTATCTGTGCCTTGTTGTAAGATCTTGTTAAGTTGTTGTCAAACTAAGGTCGGGACCCACTGTGAGGTCCTAACCAGTAACTCCCCGAGTTTTGAAAACTTGGGGTGTTACAGTTTGTTATGGAAATTTTGATTTTAATTACTGAATTTGTTTTTTATTTTATTTTATTTCCCTTTTTTTTTCATACCAGGCATTTACATACCGAACATTAACATACCGGACATTTACATACCGGACATTTTACATACCGGACATTTACATATCAGACATTTTATATACCAGACATTTACATACCGGACATTTTACATACCGGAAGTTCATAACAAAAATTTTCATACCGGAAGTTCATACCAAAAGTTTTTATATCGGAAGTTCATACCGAAATTTTTTATACCGGAAGTTCATACCGAAATTTTTTATACCGGAAGTTCATGCCGGAAGTTCATACCGGAAGTTCATAACAAAGTTTTTCATACTGGAAGTTCATACCGAAATTTTTTATACCGGAAGTTCATACCGAAAGTTCATACCATACCGAAAGTTCATACCGGAAGTTCATAACAAAGTTTTTCATACCGGAAGTTCATACCGAAATTTTTATACCGGAAGTTCATACCGAAATTTTTTATACCGGAAATTCATACTGGAAGTTCATACCGAAAGTTCATACAGAAAGTTCATACCGGAAGTTCATACCGAAAGTTCATACCGGAAGATCATAACGAAGTTTTTCATACCGGAAGTTCATACCGAAATTTTTTATACAGGAAGTTCATACCGGAAGTTCATACCGAAAGTTCATACCAAAATTTTTTTATACCGAAAGTTTATACTGGAAGTTCATACCATTCATACCAGAAGTTCATACCGAAAGTTCATACCGGAAGTTCATAACGAAGCTTTTCATACCGGAAGTTCATACGAATTTTTTTTACCGGAAGTTCATACCAGAAGTTCATACCGGAAGTTCATACCGTTCATACCGAAAGTTCATACCGGTTGTTCATAACGAAAATTTTCATACTGGAAGTTCATACCGAAATTTTTTTATACCAGAAGTTCATACCGGATGCCAATGATGTTTACACTAGTGAATTTACAACCTTTGCTCGCTCAGGGTGATGCTGATAGTGGTCTTGATCGTCTATGGGCAAAGAAGAAGATTATACCATTTTTAAAGACATTTTTGTTGCTTCAAGGTTGATACCTGAATGTTGTGTTTTTGCTCATACCATTTTTATAACTTCCGGTATGTAATTCTTAATTCTAAAATGTGACATAAAATCAGTTTGTTTGGTATAACTTCTGATATGATAGCTTCCGGTATGATAAGTTCCGGTATGGTATGAAAACTTCCGGTATGTGAACTTCCGGTATGCATTCCAAAAAAATAAAAAAATAAAAAAATAAAGAAAACAAAAAAGACAAAATAAAAAAAATAAAAAAATAAAGTCCGGTATGATAACTTCTGATATGATATGATAACTTCCAATATGATATGATAACTTCCGGTATGATATGTGAACTTTCGGTATGATATGATAACTTTCGGTATGTGAAGCTCCGGTATATGAAATTCTGGTATGATAATTTCCGGTATGTAAAATTCCGGTATTGGAAATTCCGGTATGTGAAAAATTATTCATTTCAGAAAAAATAATAAAGAAAATAAAAAAGAGAAAATAAATTAATAAAAGAAAATAAAAAAAAACAAATTCAGTTTTTAAAAATTAAAACTTACACTTAAATAACATACATTTTTTTTTTAAATAGAAGAGTTAATTAGCTTTACCTACCATTAAATGAAAGTGGTAAAAAAAAATATGGGGTATAATTTCTTTAACAAAAACCAAAAAGAGCCTAGTAGGCCAAATTCTTTCAAATGTTATTATGCTTCCAAAATAATTAATTTTGTATTCTTGTAGTTTCAAACTAGTTGTATCTTATAATTATCTCTTTTTGTTCAATTTAGGTATATTTGTGTAATTGATATTTCATGTAATAAATTTAAAATTATTTGTGTAATTGAAATTAAATGTAGTATAATCAAATGATTTTGTGTATTCCAAATTTGTTTGTTCTTTTCACGTATATAAGAATTTATCTATATTTGAAGTTTGAACAAAGTTCATCATTTTGTGTATATTTATAATTTATGTAAAATTAATACTTTTAGGGTAAACCGTTTGGACATTTTTATATTTTGTGTTGATAAATTTAATTTTATATAGATTATATAAATTAATAGGAATAATTCGTGTAAATACTGGAGTAATATATATATTTGTGTATTTTAAAATGTTTCGCATTAGTTAAGATGAAGTTTGTGTACATTAAGGCCAGTTTGGTAACGGAAGATTACGTAGACGACGATGAAGAGAATTATTTAGATGAAGAATTAAGGGATGAAATTGTTTAAGAGGATGAATATGTATATAAGTGAAATGCGTGTTCGGTAAAATTAATATGATTGTGGGTAAAGTTACGAAAAAATACGTGCTGTACTTTTTTTATAAATGAAATAGATGAAAAAAAGAAGGGTAAAAATGATATTTTTCCCTCAATAATCTTCATAATCCTTATAATCAAAATTTTTCAGTATTACAAAATTCTCATCATCTAATTTTCTTAATCTCCTTAATTCCCTTACTAAACGAAATTACGAGAATTATTATCCCTTTTAATTCTCATAATCTTGATATACTTAATTTACGCCAATCTTGATATACTTAATTTACGCCCTTAGCAAACGGAGCCTAGATAATATTTACACAACTTGCACAAATTAACATACAATGACACAATAATTTACAGTAGAACGAACGAGTGTACAAGCAAATTGAATTTTTTTGAAAAGTTGGTTAGAAAATATTGCATATTTTTTTGAAAGTTAATTAGAGTTACTGGGCTATTATTAAATTTATATATATAAAAAGCATAGTTCCTTCTAAACAAAAATCTCAGTGGTTGGCTCCGGCAACAGCCTGTGCAATCTGCTCGTGCAGAGTTCATTTCATTTGCCAAAGTCCCAGATGACGCCTCCGTCCTCTACAACAACATCACAAGTCAATCAATAACAACAAAAAAAAGAAGGAAATTTATCAATACAATTTAACTTAAAAGTTAAAACACATTATCTGCACTGCACAGTCCCTATGTTGATTTCATTGATACTAATCAGCTATAGATGATAGTGAAGTTTTCCCTTCTAGCTATGAAAACAAGTTATCAGTCACTTGACACTTTCCTATGGGTTCAAACACAATCAATAATGTATTGTTTTTGGTAGGTGAAAGTATATACTACCTTTGACTTTCTTGTCTATCCACACTTCCAGGAGCATCCCAGCACCAACACCGGCTACTATAAACGAGCCGTAAAAGGCAATGGCAGAGGGCAATGATTTACGAGGAAGGAAGTAGTACTCGGGAATCTGCCTCATCTTTTTCGGTAGCCTTTTCTGGGTAACTGTTCCGCCATCAGCCTTCTTTGTGGTATCACTTCCTATGCTCTTCCAGTCAACATCTTTCAATGGGTCTTTAGCCTCTTCAGATCCCATCTGCAAAATCATCACACAACTAGATATACATCATGTAAATTTGATTCAAAAGCTCCAAAATAAATACTAATTGGTTTGGTTTAGACTAATACGATATTTCCCAGTGTTCAGTGATCACATCATAGCAATAATGTATCCTAGTTAGAGAAAGCATTACAAGAGGGAACAATCTTCTTTGATCCAATGCTTAAGCAAGGGAGCAGACAAGGAGATCACAGTCAAGCAATAAAGACCAGGAAGCCAATCAGTTCATTATCTCAATCAATGAAAGAAGGTCCAGCAGGCGATGGATGAGAACTGAGAAGCTATCTCAATCTTAGGAACCACCAAAGTTTTAACTTGCAAACGAAATCACCGGATCTGAAAATATTTTTCGCCATGTAAAGCCAAGCCAAGCCAACAATTCAAAAATTGAGGTCTTACTAACTCAACATCCAACTAATTCTCATCATAAGCCTTGGAGCCCTAGATACTAATCAATTGTTTCTTCACACAACATCAATACAGCCTTAAACAAGTGAGCAGAGAGTAAACAGGGGATGACTGAGATTAAACAGCAACTAAAAATTAAACAGCAAACAGGGGACGACAGAGATAATGGATTGTGGGTTTAAACAGCAATGGAGAGAAGAAATTAAAAAGACAGAGACGATGAACTGCACCGGCGATGGAATGCTCGCCATGGAGACTGGAGAATCGAGCAATTTGCGAACGGCAGGTCGCCACAGAGTAGCACCACGGTATATAAGTCTGTAATTCGATTCCTGAAGAAGGGTTTGATTCTGTAGTTCGATTCTAAAAAGTATGTAATTTGTTTCTAAATTTTGATATATGCTTTGGGCCTTTGGAAACAACTCAACATTTCGGTGTCTTCCTGAATTAGGGTTTGGCAAAGCTAGTAATTAGGATTGTTCTTTCTTTTCTTTTTTTTAAATTGTTTTTGACTGAGGACCGGACCTAAAGCTTTCGGTCCAGGCCGGGACAGAAAATGAACAGTCCTAGTAGAAACTGACTCAAGCCTTGAAACCCTAGAAACCTGATTTCACACTTAACAATTGAAGTATAGACTTGCTGGCTGATTTGGTTTGGTTTAGTTTCTTACGCAGTTTTAGGTAGCTAAAACCAAACAGCCAGAAGTGCCATCTGTTCACAAGAGAATAAAGTATGTTTTTTCTTGCTGCATACTTGCATAGACTAACTTAGACATGTGGAACCAAATTACTAAAGGAACCAAAATATTGGTGCATATAATTACAAGAGTATCAGTACATTAGTGAACTGATTTAAGAAACTAAGGACAGCACTTGCAGGAGTTGCAGCACACCTTTCAACTTGAAAAAACAGCAAAAAAATGAGGGGTTGAACATCAAGCATAATTTCAGTTGAACTCGAGCACGTGTGAGATGGCACTTACTGCAGATTCTGGGGATTCACAGTACAATCGGCAATCCAACTTTCCTTAGATTAGACATAATAAAGTAGATTTAGAATCAAAGTGGCAGTGGCACTTACTGCAGATTCTGTATTATTCACTTTCAAATCTCACAATTTTTTCTTTTACTATTTTCTGTCAGATAATGTTATTGTTTGTAACGCATAATGCGGTACCAGGTGCATTGACATTTCTCATGTGAACAAAAAAAAATGGTTCTGGGGAATAATTCAGGAGATGATATGCAGGCACCTCAATAGCCTCAGTATTATAGATTCTCCTTCTTGAAGGATCACATGTGTTGTTCTACTGCAGATAGTTTTACTATTGTTGATACTATATGAAAGATTATATGTCCTCATGAATGGAATTGTGACGATCAAAATCTCATAAAATCACATTACACAAACACCCTTTATCTAAGAAGTTTTTGGTTGCAGTTGTGTTTACATTAATCCTCTTCAATTTGTATCAATTGCATGTGACAACATGATCACTTCTATCAAGGCAATAATACTTAACTGCAATTTTCGCTGAAGTATACTTTTACCTTCTTATCTTATCACCAGTGCTTATAAATAACTTCTGCGTAAAAGACGCTGATGAGGCCTTCTCATGACATCTAAACAATTTGGATGTCTAATGGCTTAAAATGATGGAATTAATCTGTAGTAAAAGTTAAAAAATCTTCATAGATTTGTACTGTTAACAGAATTTGCGAAAGGCTTGAGAAACTAAACGTGATCCACTAAAGTGTGAGGTTGGTGGTAGTGTTTGTTGTTTTACTTATCTGTGTATTTTTTAAAGAGATATTTATCCATGTTTATTGTTTTGGTTGGCGGTTATGAAGTGTAGGATGCTGATTATGTCTGAGGAATTATGACTGATTTGCTAACTATAAATATACATATAAGACGATCTTTACTCAACTAATTCATCTTCTATCATCTACTGAATCAGCTGAGCAAATATTGAATCTGTCTTCGGAATTGTCACTTCTTATGATGCAAAATATTTTTAATTTGAAGTTGAAGCATGAGAACTCCTTAGGATGCTATATCTATTCATCAAACATACTGAACGAAGGGTGATATGCACTAATTTCTCATATGTCAGCCTCATAAGGATGCTAAGATTTGAACTTATAAATCCCAATAACTATAGACACATCAAATATTTAAAAATACGAAACAACAAGCTGCTAGGGGGAGCCACAACTACACACAACCAATTAAAAACCTACAGTCTTGAAAAATATCCATAACCAGCCGTTATAACCTCAAGTAAAGATTTCATTATGGACAAATTGGTCAAGCAATGCAAAAGACACCATGATTCAAAGTACTAGACTATAAGGCCAAATAAATCGATCAATTTATACAAACAAACAGCTCAAAACCAAAGTCATATATTGTACTCCTTAACCGCAAATTTTTTTACCTTCCTTCAAATAAGATGCAAAGTATCACACTGTGACGAAAAAAGATAAACAAATAAAAATGCACGTAAATTGGAAAAGATAATTACATTTGCTATATTGAATTTCATCTGAATAACTGAATAAGGAAAATGAATAATGTTAACTGGAAGTAGATAAAAGACAAGAATATGTAGTAAGTCATAAAAATTACAATTGTCACAACGCAACCCCTAATCTCGCAATCAAGTAAATGTAATCCAAACTCAACCTAAATTGATTATAGGGACAAAAGCTACGAAACACAAAGAGGAAAATTGAAAGATCAAAAGCTCTTCGTACCGGAAATGGAGATAAAAGCGACCACGGCACCTGAGGAACTGGTGAGCTAGATGAGCTCTGTAAAAGTTGAGCGTGGTATTGGAGAAGAAGGTTTTGGCTTCAATTTCCGTTTAGCAAATATATGATCTCCTCGGCTCTTGTCCCTTTCTGTAATGGGCCGTATGTATTTATATCTTTAGTCCTTAAGGTTGTACAAAAATGGGCTGTATTAGGCCCATTAGGGAGAAGCCAGGCCTAGTTGGTTACTGTAGATAGGCGCCGCAAGCCTGTTTCGGTTTCAACTCTTATGGTGTTTCTTTGAGATTTATTTGCCTTTCATTTAGGTGTGTTTGATAGGGGTTTGATGGGTTATTTTAGATTAAAATTGAATATTAATTTTGCGTTATGTATTTTGTTGAAGATAGAGATTACAGAGGAAGATTATATAAGAGGTAAAATGAGTTTGAAAATGAGTAAAAAAAAGAAAAAACCGATAACCCAATTCATTTAAAAGTAACCTCATATCGATTAATATCCTCTCATGATTTTCGATTCCACACGTACCCGGGAAAACAGAATTTGGCGAAATAAGAGGAGAAACAAACCGCGACCAACTCTTCGTTCGTTCTTCAGCAATACAAGTTTCTTTTTGATGTACACTTTGCTATCAAACAATTTCCGATGAGGCCACCGACGACTAGCTCTTCGTTCACTCTGATTTATCTCCAATTTTCAAATCTGTAGCCCTAGAAATTGATGATTTATCTCTTTCTTGTCAAACAATTCGTCGTCTCGGTTCGATTTTGTTGTCAAACAAATTGGGAGTTCGAAACCCTTAACAAGGACTAACTAGATGAGTTTTGACAAGTTAAGAATGATATTTAGGGGTCGTTTGGTATCGATACCCTGAATTAAAGGTGTCAGGTGTGGGAATCACGTATGGATATCAAATTGATATATGATATCCGATTCGGTATGTTGCAATATAGCACGTATGGGTATCGATACCTTCAAGTAGGGAAATGTCAAGTATCTGATTAAGCAAGAACAAAACAAGATCAACGGAGATTGATAGGGCTATCTCCACTGCTTTGAAGGACAACAAGCTTGCTTACATAAGCATCAGTTGTAATTTGCTTGCGATTCTCATCCCTAATCCCACATCCCACTTTCAAAAGGGACCCTCGATAGCCCTATCGATACGCTCGTGCGCATATTCCAAATATCATATTTTCTCTCCTTCACAAACCCAAGATCTGAGTAGGGCAACAACGGTGGTGGCTCCTTGCTCCGGTCGGTGGTGGCTCTCCCGGTTGGTGGCGACAGGAGGCGGGAGAAGGGGTTGATGCACTCTCCTGAGTATTTGTGTGAGGAAGAAGAAAAGAAAAGAAACGGGGAGAGGGATAGGGAGACCTGATACCTTCAAAAATATTACGGTATAAGGAGAAATTGGGATATTTAGGATTCGAACTCTAAAATGAGTGTGTAGATAGGTTTTGTAACCATGAGCATAGTCAAAGAAACGGGGAGAGGGAGACCTGATACCTTCACAAATATTACGGTATAAGGGGAAATTGGGATATCAAGGTATCAATTTGATACCGATAATCTAAAATGAGTGTGTATATAGGTTTTGTAAACATGAGCATAATCAAATTTAGGATTCGAACTCTAGATGACATGTACTCCCTCTCGTCCTTATACCAGTTGGACTAATTAAACTTTGTATATTCTTTTGATGATACACAATATTAATACACAATTTCAATTACACAATGTTAATACACAATTTCAATTACAAAATGTTCATACACAATTTAAATTACACAATTTCATTTGTTATGTCAATTTATGTAGTTAACACATTCGGTCATTTGTGCAAATTCACATAAGAGGGAATTTACTAACCTTTGAAAACAAAAGTATCACAAATTGGTCCAGAAGATAATCGCCAAAGAAGATGGGTAGCATTGCTAGAAGGGTCGAGTTCGCAGAAGACTAGTGTTGCTAGATAAGAACAAGAACACATGAGAAGGGTTCAAGTTTGCCGAAGACGAATAGGTTTGGCCGCACACCATCATTCAGGTTCATCTCTAACATGCAAGGTGTGCTTGGAATCAAGAGCTACTACGACGAAACACATTAGTTCTTGGGTAATTAAAAAACAAATTCAAAATGAAGTTCCAATCTAGCTATCGATGTGAGGACTATTATTTGCCTAACATTTATCCTTTTTGAACATGTGACGGAATCGCAACTATGGGTGTGTTTGGCACTTGTTTTAAACAAGTGTTTTTGAGTGTTTGGGTGAGTTTGTGGTTTTAACAAGTGTTTGGCGTCTTGAAAAACACTAGTGATTAGTGTTTCTCATAGTGTTTTTTAACCCTCCTCATAGCAAGGGTTTGCTCTGAAACACTAGTGTTTCTTCATAGAAAATACCCATATTGCCCTTACTAGTTAACAACATTTACGAATAAAATCGGATATAAGATGAACCTTCTCTCACAATTGAACGCAACCAAAGGTGAAGATTTGCAGGCGGGATACGACGATGGAGACTCCAGGACGAACGACGAAGGAGACACGAACAAAGCTATCTGTGTAGGTAGTTCTTCATTCCTTCGTTGCTTATTATCTCTAACAAATTCCTCTCTTCCTTGTTTCTCTTGTCAGAATGTTTGGCTTTGTTGGTCTGCTTGTTGATAAGCTTGAACCTTCGTTTCTTCATTCCTTCGTTTCTTCATATCTTATCTCTATAACAAATTAAGGTTCCTCCTTTCCTTATTTCTCTTCTCAATGTTTCTGAGTGTATGTGACCTTCCATGTTTTTGTTGGTCTGTTGATGATAAGCTCGATTTTTAACCTTCCAGGTTTTTGTTGGTCTGTTAGGCCGTGTTTAGATCTGTGTGTTGAAAAAATATGATTAGTAGAATTAGATCTGTATGTGTTGAAGTTAAACACACCTAAGGCCATGTTAGATTTGTGTGTTGAAAAATGTCTTGACTAGTATGTGATTAAAAGTAGATCTGTGTGTGTTGAATGTATTTTGCTCAAAGGAAAATTCTTTAGCAACACAATTAACTTAGCTTTGATTTTCATTAATGTTTATATATTTCTTTGAACTTCCAATTATTGTATGTCATCTTCCATGAGCATATAATAAGTTCTTGAGGGTTATTGTGCTTGTCAAGTGTGTTGCTATCAATTGTGTTCAGTATAGTTGCATATACTGATTTGTTCAGTACATATATGTTGGCTAATTTTAGGGTGTAGCTGTTAATTTAGGGCTTTTCAAGTTGAAGAACTTGTTGGCACCATGTATATATTGATTTGTGTACTGGCTCCATGTTTTATTTTTTTTTTATTGATTTGTATAAACTGATTCTGTTAAGGGCTTGTACAAACTGATTTTTACTGGCTCCATGTTTTAATTTAGGGCTTGTATAAATTGATTATGGTAAGGCCTTTAAGTTTTGACTGACAATATATCCAAAGGCAACATGTTTTATTTTTTATACTTATTTGCTCAAGTTATTGCAAAATCAGTCATGAATTATCTTGTGTAGTGTACTTGTGTTTGTTCTAAGCATGAATTATATTGTTTTTAGTGTGTAGATGGATGACAATAATGTTTCACAAAGTCAAATTAGGGGTCCAAATTTTCTTTGGACTTATGAACTAGTAAGACTTCTAGTGTCAATTTTAATTGAATATCAAAAGAAAAACGGGAGCAAACAAGCGTACAATTAGAAGGACATAATTGATACATTTACTAGTAAGAGTGAGAAGATTGGAGTTAAGGATTTTTGTAAAAATAAATTCGAGATAATGAAAAAGGAATACAAGGCTTGGAATTTGCTTAGGAAAAATTATGAGACGGGTCTAGGATGGGATGAGAAGACTCGAATGATCACGACTTCCAATGAATGGTGGGATAGGAAGATAAAGGTAATTAATAATTTTTTGTTTCTTTTCTTAAATCTTGTAAAAATGTGAATATATGATTTTAATAATTTTTATCACTTGATATGTTTTTATGTGTTGTAGGAAGATGCAAACTGTAATAAGTATAAGAACAAGGGGATGGATATCGAGTATGAGAAGTTGTTGACTTCACTCTTTGCTGGAAATTTAGCAACGAGTCATCTTGCCATGTCATCTGGGATGGTTCGTGAGGCAACTCTAGGCTGTATCTTGCTTGCAGATGATGAGGAATTTGGTTTAGGTGAGGATGACGGTGATGGTCGTGATTTTTTTCGTAATTTTTTTGGCACCGTCAATGAAGATGAAGGTTCTAACTACTCAAGAGTTCCAACATACGCAAATGATGAGCCAATCCAATTTACAGAACCACCTCCGCCAAATAGGGGTAACAAAGACAAATGTCCGATGAAGAGAAAAAGAAGACAATCAACTGACTCATCTAAGTTGGAAGCTTTTTTAGATCGTTCACAAGAGAACAATGATAGGTTGCTATTATCTTCTATGAGGAGGTGAATTCTAAGGAGAAAGATGACGAGAGAGTGGTTCTGAGAGAGTTGGAAGTTGTTGCAGGGATGGTCCGGAATAATTTGGTTCAAAAAAGAAGTCCAATGGGGTGTTCTATAATTTTGAAGACTAGTTCAAGGAAGGCTATGAATATAATGTTGAACTTGGATGATGATCAACAAAGATTGAAGTGGTTAAAATGGGAGCACAAATGGTCATTGTGATGTACATGAGTATTTGTGCCTAGGAGTTTGTTGTTTATTTTGTTTGCTATGTTTGGACAAATTTCTTATAACTACTTTCTTATTTTCATGTACTTGTTAGATTGAATGTTTTCTTTTATGCATTGAATTTGATTTTCATTCAACGGTTGTTGACCTTCAATGTTTATGTTATGTGCACATATGTTTACAGGTTCTAAGCATCAAGTTCAGGTATGCCAAGTTCTAATAGGTCAAGTGGTAGTGATAGTGTTGATAGTGACAAAGACGTTGAGCGTAGACAAATTCGCCGTCTCAAATTTATAGAACTTCATCAAGAGTTGCAAAGACAATATGTCATTATAGCCGATCACTACTACAAGCACATATACAAGGAGTCTTGTTACATTGGGTATGACCGGGGGAGACTATGGATGGAGGAGATGTTGAGCGGTCATCACATTCGGATAGTGAACATGTTTAGAATGGACGTTGAAGTTTTCTTACATTTATGTAACGAGTTAGAGCATAATTATGGCCTAACTCCATCTACAGAAGTCTCGGTAATTGAGAAAGTAGGTTTGTTCTTATACACTCTTTCAAAAGGATGCTCAGTTCGTGTTGTTGCTGACCACTTTCAAAGATCAACCGAGACTGTACATCGCTCGTTCCATAACGTATTGAATTCTATTACCAGTCGTGGACATGAAGGGTGTGGGCTAGCAAGTAATGTTATCTGACCCCGGAACCCAAATTTTCCTAGAATATCATCACACATTGCTGCTGACCCGAGATACAAGGATTACTTTTAGGTAAACATAAATAATTTCATATGTGTTATAATTATTTATCACATTTTAGATTTGTTCAGTAATAGACGTTATATCGATGCAATTCAGGATTGCATTGGTTGTCTCGATGGTACACATATTAGTGCATGCATTGAAGAAGTTTTACAAGTTCCGTTCGTTGGTCGGAAACATACTGTAACTTTCATTGTTCTTGCCGTCTATGATTTAATATGTTGTTCAATTTTGTGTTGTCTGGATGGGAAGGGTCGGCTCATGACACAAAGGTTCTCGAAAATACAATTTGCAACCCCGAACTCAACTTCCCACTTCCACCTCCAGATAAGTACTATCTTTGTGACAAGGGTTATCCAAATAGATCCGGGGTTCCTAGTTCCATATTCAAAGACCCGGTATCACTTAAATTAGTTTGACAATGAGCCTTCAAGCATCAGAAATGAAACATTTAACCAATCACACTCTTCTTTGAGAAGCTGTATTAAACGTTATTTTGGAATCATAAAGAAGAGATGAAAGTTGTTATATGTTATGCCTTGTTACCCGGACTACACACAAGTTGACATTCATCTTACTTGCGTTGCGTGACACAACTTTATTTGCTTATACTCAGGGTATGATGGCTTGTCAGAAGATGAGGATGAGTTGCCAACGAAAAGCCAGGACGAGGTAGAAGATGTGGACGAGAACAATGACAATGGAAGAGGAATGAGTCATATTCGTGATCGTATTGCTTCAGCAATTTGGAATGCAAGAAGGAATATGTAATTTATGTTTGATTTAATGACATTGTTTCCGGCTATTATACGTAAACTTATGTTTGATCTTGGTGACATTGTTTCCCACTTATTTAAACTTATGTTTGACTATGTTAACTTATAATTTATAAATGATGTTTAACTTACGTTCTTGTATGATGAAATTGCAAATTTGAAATGAAAGAAACATAAGCAAATGATCGACAGATAACATTTATAATCAAACTGATACATTGTTGTTTCATAAAATAGAACCCTAATAGTACATTACATACGCAAAAAGCACCATCCTAGTAACTAACCCCTAAACAAACGTACTTAAAAAATTTTCCCTTTAAATTTTCTTGTTCAACTCTTTCTGTTGAGTAAGATTTAGGGTTAATAACTCAATACAAGCAACATTCTCCATTTTCCTCATGCGTATCACTCGACATTCATAATCCAATATTCTCTTTTCTTCACGTAGCCCTTGCACGAAGCCCCTTAAGCTTGATGAGCATCCACTATCATCAAAGGCGTACATTAGCATCTCATCTTCGATGGGATCATCATCTGCCAATCATATTCCCTCTCCCCAATTGTAGAACTCGGGATCTCCAGTGTCATAACTAGAGTCGTCGTCCATTGATACATAACGCAAAAAAGATTTAGGCAAAACTGAGCAAGTTTAAGCAAAATTAATAAACTGTACTCAATCAAGTTCTTTACGTCATAAAATCATTCAAGACAAACTGGACTAGCAAAACACCTCAAGACAAATTGGATTAGCAAACTCAGATGCAACAACAAAAGAATTACAGAAATTGCGAAGTTACATGATGGATGAAACCTGATTTGAAGTCCTAAAGCAATTTATGAACCTAATCAGCATACTACATAACTACTATATAAAACACTACATTCAAACAAACCCTAAGGTTATAATGTTACCCTTAGTTTTTCATTATAAGCATATCTTGATAGCATGAATTATAGTCTATATTTTGGGGTTTGTTTGGACGTTTTATCTTTCATAATCTGCATGATTGTATGTATATTATGTGATTATATTACCATTTCATCTACCTTTGCGGGAATCGAGGTCTACACCTAGTTTTGTTGTAATCGTAGGTAAAATGGCACGTTTTGCATCGAAAAGGAGCAAAAGGAGCTATGGAGTCATTGGAGCTACATCCAGGAACATAAGGAACCATCCAGGAAGCATAGCCATGGATTAGAGATTCACTTTGGACCAGATTTGAGAGATTTCACTTTCAGTTGTGACTCACCTCGGTTGACCACAGATTCACCTCGACCGAGGTGATCCAGAGAAGTCGACTCGACCGAGGCAAACACCTGGGACGCGGCGAGAATATTTTATTCTTGGCTGAGATCTTTTATTTTTGGAAAGAGATCTTATATTTTTGGGCTTGGCTCCTGGAAGGAAGAAGATATGCTAGATCATATATTTTACCTATTTTTATGGGAAAGATCTTTCTAAGATATATTATCTTTGGAGGGTTATTTTCCTATAAAAGGGTCGGATTTCCACAAATCCAGGAGGACGCTATACATCCTGCATAGAGTGGAAGATCCCGCTTACACCAAAAAGCACGCAGCAGCCATACTCCAGTTGGGAGATTCGAAGAACCTTTTTGAAGGTTGAAGGAAGATTGAAGATTATAGCTTTTATAGCTTTTGAAGGGTTTTTGTAAGATTATCTTAGATTCCCTTCCTTGTTGTCTTGCCTTGTTGGATTTCTATCCAAGGAACGCTTTGTTGTGATATTTGATTC
The DNA here is from genome assembly GCA_033239125.1 of Fagopyrum homotropicum. Taxonomy (NCBI): domain Eukaryota; kingdom Viridiplantae; phylum Streptophyta; class Magnoliopsida; order Caryophyllales; family Polygonaceae; genus Fagopyrum; species Fagopyrum homotropicum. Next base: position 146,134,984 of record BSWB01000004.1, read on the forward strand.
AGTTATTGAAGTTTTTTTCATTAAATTCTTCTTGTTCAAATATTCACTTTCTTCCCATATACTTGATTAATACTTTCATGATGATGAGTGGCTAATCTCTTTGTGTGATTCTAGGGTGATTGGCTGAAGGTTGTGGGAAAAACAATGATAGAATAATCTTAGATTCCAGTAGGACCCTGAAAGTTCGAGTCTTTACCTTAACCCTAAGCATCTCGCTCAGTCGATGAACATCTCGGCCGGGGTGGAAGTTGGCTGACCGAGGTAACTTATCTGATCCGAAACTGAGAGTTAAGTGTTAGAGTTTGCCAAATCCTATTCTTATTACACCTTTCCTGGTTCAATGCAAGCCTAGGATAAGACTTACCCGGTAATTCCTTTGTTTGTGTACCAACGATCATAAGTGTAGGTAATAAAGGTTTATCCTTTATTGGGGTTTGAGTGTGCTTCCATCCCATCTTTGTGAGTTAGCCTGAGACTTACCCGGTAAAGGTTGATTCTATTCCCTTATATGGTGTGTTAGTTTGAGGTTATAGTTCTTTATCTTAATTCCTTGAGACTTACCCGGTAATAGGAGTTACGGTTCAGGATTAGTGAGTAGTGAGACTTACCCGGTGATCTATTCTACTTTAGTAATACCTTCCCTATGCAAAAATATCTCAGCCTTGTCCGCTTATCTTTAGATCTTGAGTTGGAACCACAACTAGATGCTTTAATCCCTAGAATTGCATGTTTGCTTTATTGACTTCTTTATCATCTTTGATAGTTTTAATTGCCTTTGTGGTTAGTATTTACACATAAGCACACCGTGATTGGACTTTGTTTCACTAAGTCCCTGTGAGTGACCCCTGGAATTCCTTGCTTTTTACTACGATTGACCCGTACACTGCGGGTTCGCATCCTTGTTTTAAGCTTACATCTAGGGTTATAAATTTAAAGCTTGCACACACCGTTTGGAGCGAACAAGTTTTTGGCGCCGTTGCCGGGGACTTGGTCTAGACCGATCCGGGCACTTGCCCCCGTGTCTTCTAACCACTCTACTTGAGTGACTTTTGCAGGTTCTTTCTTAGGTATATGCGAAGAACCCGCACTGGGAAGGAAATCGTTCCGTACGATCCCGAACCAGAAAAGACATACAAGCGACGCTTGAGAGAAGCGAAGATGGCCCAACAAGACAACCGCGATCTTGAGGCCGAATTGAAAGAGGCGCTAGAGCTGCTACGCCTCAGCAGGGAAGAACTAAGACAAGAGAAGGAGGAAACTCGCACCAAGACTGAAGCGATCGAAGCAGAGATGGCAGTCATACGAGACCAGATTCTACTTCGACCGAGGGAAGATCCAGTTGTTGATCCTCGACCGATGCAGGTCCTAGTTGCTGACCCTCGACCGAGGCGGGTCCCAGTACCTGACACCCTGGCCGATGTACTTCCACCTCGGATGCCAGTCCGAAACGTTCTTCTTGCAGGAATCCCACAAACCCTAGGTCAAAGGATGGACCCCAATCAACAACTGAGGCGTCCAGGAGTTAACCTAGGAGATCCAGCGGACCATGACTATGAACTTCGACCGCAAGTTCTATCCATGATTCGCCAATGCCAGTTCGGAGGGCTAGAGAAGGAATCACCACATCAACATCTTCAAAACTATGAGATCTTGATGGAGACCTTGAGACCTCCGAGGATTGAAAATAACAACTACAAGCTAAGACCTTTTTACTTTTCTTTAAAAGATAGAGCTCTTACTTGGTATCAATCTCTTCCTCCAGGAAAAATTAGCACGTGGGAGGAGATGACAACGGAATTCTTGACCAAATTCTTTCCCCCCTCAAAGACCGCAGAAATGAGAGGGAAGATCAACACTTTCATTATGAAGGACAAGGAGAGCTTGTCCAAGTCATGGGAGCGGTTCAAGGACATCCTTTTGGATTGCCCACATCATGGGATTCCAAAGTTAGAGTTATTGGAGATTTATTTCAAGGGACTGGACGAAAGCACCCAGTTCAATCTCCAACTACTCTCCACCGGTACCTTCATGGACATGGCGATTGACGAGGCTTGGGACTTCATCGAGAAGCAAGCCTTGCATATGGAGAAGTACACTCACCAAGGAGCTGAAGGTGGAGTTAAAAGAGTTAACTTCCAAGAAACTCAGCCCAACAACAATCAACTCACGTCTTTGAAGAATGACGTGAAGCAATTGAAGGAACTCTTGGTTGCTCAAACCAAGAAGGAAGAGAAAGGGCAAAGGAATAACAACAACGGTTCCCGGAACAACAACTACAACAACAACAATAGAGGATCCAATAGCAACAGCTGGAGGGCGAACAACCAAAATTCTGGTAACAATCATTCAAACTCCAACTCTAACGATTCCTCTAACCCTTTCCTCTCTTCCCCTTCTTCTTCTTCTACTCCATTAAAGAGCCAGGGGCAAGGATCAAGTTCGTCTCAGCCGGAAAAGAAGGACGAAGTCCTGGAGGCTATCTTGATCAAGCTCAACGCTATGGAGACTTCTATGACTTCATTTTCGAAGGCCCAAAAAGCCTTTGAACAATAACTTGCTAGTAGGGCGAATGAAGCACCAAGAGATCCAGGGAAGCTTTCAACAAGGACGAAGAGCAACCCTAAGGGCCAAATCATGGCCATAACTACGAGGAGTGGACTGAAAACTGCAGATCCAGTGCCTCGGTCGGTGCCAGTACCGACGAAGACCACCTCGGTCCAGATGCAGTCGAAGAACACTTCGACCGAGATGCCAACCGAGGTGGAACCACAGAAAGCGGAGGGGAAAACTGAAGTTTATGTTCCACCTCTTGCATACAAACCACCACTTCCATTCCCCCAGTCAAGGGCCAGAGCACATCTAAACAAGCACTTTGGTAAGTTCCTTGACTTGATGAATAAGCTGCATATTAACATTCCTTTCCTTGATGCTATTCTAGGAATGCCCGCCTATGGGAAGTTCTTAAAGGAGATCCTATCAAGGAAGAGGAAACTGGAAGACTTTGGTGAAGTTAGGATGACATCTAAATCCTCGGAGCTCATTCAGATCATGAAGGAGAAGATGCCACCTAAGTTGAGAGATCCCGGCTCATTTTGCATTCCCATTCAAGTTGGGGATGTCACTTGTGAAGCCCTTTGTGATCTAGGAGCCAGCGTGAGCATCATCCCGTTGGAGCTATGTGTGAAGATCGGACTTGGAGAGCCCAAGCCGGTCAAGATTCGACTTTATATGGCGGATCACTCCATCACCCATCCCGTGGGCATCTTGGAGGACGTCCCGGTCAAGTTAGGTAACTTCTATCTACCAATAGATTTTGTTGTACTTGACATTCCCGCAGATTATCCTGTTCCTATTATTCTCAGGAGGCCATTTCTAGCAACTTCGGGTTGCAACGTGGATTGCAAGAACGCCAAGTTGAAATTCAACATTGGCGGCGATGAGGTGGAGTTCGCATTACTTGCAGCCATGAAAAGGGAGCAGCTAACTGATGATATCTTCAACATCTACGATGAAGAAGAATCAAGAGAATTGGTGAGCTCTATCCTTATTAACGATCCACTCGAAAGAGTTATTAGCTTCAGTTTAATGGAGAAAGGTATAGATGCTTCTTGCGATGCAGATATACGGAGCTTAAAAGCACTAGAAGAGGATCCAGGAGCTAAAACTGAGAAGCTAACCCAGGAGACGAAGATCTTCAGTTTCGGTCCCAGTAGCAGTACCTCGACCGAGGCACTTTTTGGACTAAGCGAGGCGACTGAAGAACATCTCGGTCAACGCCTCTGCGCCTCGACCGAGGTCAATGGCGAGACGATTCCAACTGAGACTTCTGAAAGTCCAGTTTCTAGATCTACTCCACTGGAAGGAGGAAGCAAGGATCCCCCTCAGAAAGTACCCCCAGTTGTGGAGCTTAAACAACTCCCAAATCACTTGAGGTACGTCTTTCTTAGACCGGATTCCACTTATCCCGTTATTGTTAGTGCTTCCCTTTCCGAAACTGAATTATTTAAACTAACGCATGTCCTGAGAAAGCATTAAAAGACTTTGGGTTATACTATAGATGATCTTATTGATATTAAGCCCTCTTTCTGCATGCATAGAATTCTAATGGAGGATGATCATAAGACTTCACGGGAACCTCAAAGACGGTTAAATCCGATCATGAAAGAGGTTGTGAAGAAAGAAATTCTTAAGTTGTTGGATACAGGTATCATATACCCTATCTCGGATAGCAAGTGGGTTAGCCCGGTGCATGTAGTTCCGAAGAAAGGAGGGATGACCGTTGTGATGAATAAGAACAACGAGTTGATCCCGACTAGGACCGTTACGGGCTGGAGGGTTTGCATCGATTATAGAAAGCTGAATACGGCCACACGGAAGGAGCATTTTCCACTTCCCTTCATTGATCAAATGCTCGAGCGGTTGGCCCAGCATTCACACTTTTGCTACTTAGACGGCTATAGTGGATTCTTCCAGATTCCTATCCATCCGGATGATCAGGAGAAGACCACATTCACTTGTCCATGGGGGACATTTGCTTATAGGAGGATGCCATTTGGATTGTGCAATGCACCCGCTACCTTCCAACGATGCATGATGGCTATCTTTTCCGAGTATATAGAGGAGATCATGGAGGTATTTATGGATGATTTTTCTGTATATGGTTCCTCTTTTGATGATTGCCTATCTAACCTTTCTCTAGTACTTAAACGATGTGAAGACACTAATCTTGTTTTGAATTGGGAGAAGTGTCATTTTATGGTTAATGAAGGCATTGTGCTAGGACACCTCGTTTCTAATCGAGGCATTGAGGTCGATCGCGCTAAGATCGAAACTATTGAGAAACTCCCTCCCCCTTGTTCTGTTAAAGGTGTGAGGAGTTTTCTCGGGCATGCAGGTTTCTATAGGAGATTCATCAAGGACTTCTCTAAGATTTCTAAACCTCTAACTAACCTCTTGAATAAAGATGTTGTTTTTGAGTTTTCGCAGGAGTGTCTTGATGCTTTTTACATGATTAAGGAAGCGTTGATCTCCGCTACCATTATCCAACCTCCGGATTGGACCTTGCCCTTTGAGATCATGTGCGATGCTAGTGATGTAGCCGTAGGAGCGGTGCTTGGACAGAAGAAGGATGGCCGGACCACCGCCATTTATTATGCTAGCAAGACGCTAGACGTGGCACAACACAACTACGCTACCACCGAGAAGGAGTTATTGGCGGTTGTATACGCTTTCGAAAAGTTTCGTTCCTATTTAGTTGGGGCGAAAGTGATTGTCTACACCGACCATGCAGCCATTCGTTACTTGTTGGCTAAGAAAGATGCCAAGCCACGCCTTATTCGATGGATTCTCTTGCTTTAAGAGTTTGATCTAGAGATCCGCGATAAGAAGGGATCCGAAAATTCTGTTACGGATCACCTCAGCCGGCTACCTGCATCCTCACATGAGAAGGATGACCCGCCCATAGACGATTCATTCCCCGATGAGCATTTACACTTGTTGGAGCGTTTGATTGACTCACTTACTTCATCCCACGATGGAGGTGAAGTATGGGGTGAGGACACCTCCCATTACATTTGAGAGACACATCATGGTCCAGCTAGCGACCTTAAACCAAGCGCTTCTTGGGAGGCAACCCAAGGTATTGTTTTCTTTTCCCTTTTTCTAGTCTAGCTTAGATAGTTTGCTTTTGCTTTGCTTTGTTTTGTTTTTTTGCGTTCTAGACAGTTAATAGGAGACAACTAAGGAAGGAACATAACTGGAAGGACAGAAGATCGAGATTTTGAGAAGACGAAGTTCGACTGAGGCATCTCGGTTGCTTTCAGAGCACCTCGACCGAGATGATTCTTGAGCAACCGAGGCGACTAGGGTTTTCTGAAGAACCACCTCGGTCCGTACCACCTCGGTCCAGTCGAGACCATCTCGACCGAGGTGACAACAGTTCCAGAAAAGGGTATAAAAGGGGGCGAAGATTTCTCTCTCTTCCATCTCACCCTCCCTCGACCGCGGCGACAGTTTCACCTCGCCTCCTTCGATTCTTGCTCGTTTTCGAAGATTTTCGCTTCCAAACTGCGATTAAGGCTTCGAGGATCCCACTGCATCATCGATCTGCAAGAAAATCAAACCGATTCGGCCGAGAAACCCTACCTCTCCGATTTCGTTTCGATTTGGGCTTTGGTTGCCCCTGTATTTGCTGAGAAAAGGCTTAAGTACCCCATAGGAAGCAGTTGTAGTGAATTTGGGGGAAAAGAACTGAATTTTCAGAAGGAATTAGAAACCAGTTTTTCGCCTCGGTCCAGTCGAGCTGTGCCTCGGCCGAGGTGATTCTTGAGTGTTTTCAGTTGACCGAGGTGACTTGACAGTAACTGAATTGAAAATGAGTTCTGACCGACGCCTTACCCTCAGGGATAGATCCTCACCTTCCCCTTCTTCCTCTTCTTCCCGACCCTATCGACCGGTGATCCATGAGCGACACCGGGTCGATTATGACCGTATTTCTGGCCGTCCAGTGATTGCACCACGCTTCCTGGACGTGTCTGCTTTTGATTGCCTCCAGGTAGACGGAGACCTTAGGAGGATGATTTCTACAGTAGGGCTGGATCAGTTTACTGAGATCCGAGCCCCAGCCTATTTGGAGCCCACCTTAGAGTTCATTAGCTCCTTCACCTACCTCCCCACAAAGCGATCTGTGAAGTACCGGTTGATGAACCGGAACTTCATAGTGCCACTAGAGTACTAGAGAGATATTTTTGGCTTTCTTTAGCCCACTGCTGTTGACTTCCCTTCCCGATCTGTAGCTAGGGAGTTTTGGGGACAGATTGCCCACATTACTGAGCACGCAGACAGATGGCGCCCTGGAGATTCCAGGGAGAAGGTCATCTTCCATTTAGCCTTTAGGTTAGCCCACCGGATATTCAGCGAGACACTTCTGGCGCGTACTGAGACGCCCCAGAAGATCCGACAGGGAGAGCTTTTTAGTTTGTACTGCATGGTTACTGGAGGTATCCCGGACTTTGGCTTGATGTTGGCAGAGGATCTGCACAGGATCAAGGCCAAGGCGAAGGGAGACATCTGCTGCGGAGGGATTGTCACCCACATAGCTAGTTATCAAGACATGGATCTCATCGCTTGTACGATGGTGGCGGCTGCCAAGCCGCTTGGGCTACAGGAGATGATCACTCGGCGGATTCTGGTTCCCCGAGGTCTGACTACACCGTACGTGGCTATGCCGTGGGAGCTGACTGCGCCACAGGGGATCAGGTGGTCTGCCCAGTTTTCTGTTTTTGACCCACATTATTGGCAGACCGCTTGGGCTCCACTGATGGAGGATTACAGAGAGGCAGCAGCTGCCCCAACTGAGGAGGAGGCAGATAATGAGGAGACAGTTGATGAGAGAGAGGGTGGAGTCTCGGTGGATACAGGGACGGATACTGCAGGGACGAGCGCACCAGTTATTGATCTGGACGATGACACTGAGGCTGAGCCTGCACCTGCTGCATCACCTGCTAGATCTGCTAGGCGTAGGACACGCCGTCATAGAGATCCAGAGGCTCATCGTCGGATCGATGATCTGACGGACTAGATGATAGACTCTTATGTTGTCCTTAGTGTGGACATGCATGAGAGATTTGCTGCCCAGCGCCGACAGATTGACAGCTGGACTCATCAGATGCTAGAGGGACAGCACTATCAGCGCAGGATGATGGAGATCCAGTTCCAGCAGGCTATGGGTTATCCATTCGACCCGTCTCAGTATCCGTATGTGCCACCACCACCACCACCGGATCAGGATTCTTGAGAGCTGCATGATTTTCTTTCTTATTTTTATGCAGTTCAGCTATTTATCCGGTGAGTACTTTATTTCTTAGACTTATTTTGACCCACTGAGACAGTGTATCCTAAGTATGGGGTGTTTATTTGATGTATTTGACAGTTATTTGATGTATGACTCTAGTTGACCGGATATTTATCTATGCTTCACTTTCGCATCTATGTGTTTATCTGAGATTACATGCATACTTACAAGTTATTTGATTGAGAAAAACGTCGAAACTGAAAGAAAACTGGTTTTAAAAAAAAAATTTTGGACCTCGACCGGTGGAGTTCTGGCCGAACGAGGTGTTTCACCTCGGTTGACCTAAGAACACCTCGACCGAGGTGGGTTAACTGAGAGTTTTCGAAACGATTTTTGTGCTTTTTATCTGGATATGATCTCAGTGAAGATCCTGTTTACTGACTGGTTTTGAAATCTCTATGTGTTTGAAAGGTTTTATAATATGTTTAAGTTGCTAAATGCTTTGTTTGAAATTATTGGCATGTTTAATACTTTGTTTTATCTAAATTATGTTGAATTTGAAGGTTGACACCGCAAGATAAGTTCTCTCACTTTCTTCCTGGAAAGACCAAGGCAATTCATTCTTCTCTCTTCTTCTTCTTAATCATGCTTAGCCCCTCATATACATTTGCCTCCCTTTACCTATCCGGGAATTTGGAAGCAAACGAAGCGGCGAAAGCAAAGTGAAGTCAAAGTTGAGAAGTTGGCTGGAAGTGAAAGTGTTAGAAAGTAATAATAGGTTTGGGGAAGTCAATCATGATGATGAGTAACTCGGCACCATTCACATAGCCGGGTGTTTGTGTCTTGCCAAAGTCGGATTGAGCGATATTCCTAACGGGTCATGGTATGTGCATCAAGGGTTTGATGCATCTCAAGAAATTGATGACTGCTGATTTCCTAGGCTTCGGTTATTGTGCACCTCTGTCCATGCATCCCAAAAAGTAAAGTAAAAGAAAAAGAGTGAGATAAGCAAAGCTTATGGGTGGAAGATGTTGAAAGTCAAAGTGAAAGTGAAGTATATCCTTTTCCCGGATTCTAGCACCACATTACCTTACATACATCCCTACCCTACACATTTCTTGACCTTTCTTTTGGGAAGCCCTTGAGACCTCGAACTTGTTGATTGACTTAGCGGTTTAAACTGGATTATACATGATTAATTTCGATGATTATGACTTATTATGCATTCTATGATTTTATGCAAAGATGAACAACTTTTTTATATTTATAAAATGTTTTGATCATATTTTGATTTTAAAATTCCATGAAGTATTCTCTTAGAGTGATCTATGATTGTTGCACACCATAAAAATGTTTTGAAAGACTTTTCATTGATTTTCTTGACTATTAATCCATTCTATCTTGTCTTTTATATATGCTGAACTTGCTTGGGGACAAGCAAGGGCTAAGTATGGGGTATTTTGATAGCATGAATTATAGTCTATATTTTGGGGTTTGTTTGGACGTTTTATCTTTCATAATCTGCATGATTGTATGTATATTATGTGATTATATTACCATTTCATCTACCTTTGCGGGAATCGAGGTCTACACCTAGTTTTGTTGTAATCGTAGGTAAAATGGCACGTGTTGCATCGAAAAGGAGCAAAAGGAGCTATGGAGTCATTGGAGCTACATCCAGGAACATAAGGAACCATCCAGGAAGCATAGCCATGTATTAGAGATTCACTTTGGACCAGATTTGAGAGATTTCACTTTCAGTTGTGACTCACCTCGGTTGACCACAGATTCACCTCGACCGAGGTGATCCAGAGAAGTCGACTCGACCGAGGCGAACACCTGGGACGCGGCGAGAATATTTTATTCTTGGCTGAGATCTTTTATTTTTGGAAAGAGATCTTATATTTTTGGGCTTGGCTCCTGGAAGGAAGAAGATATGCTAGATCATATATTTTACCTATTTTTATGGGAAAAGATCTTTCTAAGATATATTATCTTTGGAGGGTTATTTTCCTATAAAAGGGTCGAATTTCCACAAATCCAGGAGGACGCTATACATCCTGCATAGAGTGGAAGATCCCGCTTACACCAAAAAGCACGCAACAGCCATACTCCAGTTGGGAGATTCGAAGAACCTTTTTGAAGGTTGAAGGAAGATTGAAGATTATAGCTTTTATAGCTTTTGAAGGGTTTTTGTAAGATTATCTTAGATTCCCTTCCTTGTTGTCTTGCCTTGTTAGATTTCTATCCAAGGAACGCTTTGTTGTGATATTTGATTCAGTTATTGAAGTTTTTTTCATTAAATTCTTCTTGTTCAAATATTCACTTTCTTCCCATATACTTGATTAATACTTTCATGATGATGAGTGACTAATCTCTTTGTGTGATTCTAGGGTGATTGGCTGAAGGTTGTGGGAAAAACAATGATAGAATAATCTTAGATTCCAGTAGGACCCTGAAAGTTCGAGCCTTTACCTTAGCCCTAAGCATCTCGCTCAGTCGATGAACATCTCGGTCGGGGTGGAAGTTGGCTGACCGAGGTGACTTATCTGATCCGAAACTGAGAGTTAAGTGTTAGAGTTTGCCAAATCCTATTCTTATTACACCTTTCCTGGTTCAATGCAAGTCTAGGATGAGACTTACCCGGTAATTCCTTTGTTTGTGTACCAACGATCATAAGTATAGGTAATAAAGGTTTATCTTTTATTGGGGTTTGAGTGTGCTTCCATCCCATCTTTGTGAGTTAGCCTGAGACTTACCCGGTAAAGGTTGATTCTATTCCCTTAGATGGTGTGTTAGTTTGAGGTTATAGTTCTTTATCTTAATTCCTTGAGACTTACCCGGTAATAGGAGTTACGGTTCAGGATTAGTGAGTAGTGAGACTTACCCGGTGATCTATTCTACTTTAGTAATACCTTCCCTATGCAAAAAAATCTCAGCCTTGTCCGCTTATCTTTAGATCTTGAGTTGGAACCACAACTAGATGCTTTAATCCCTAGAATTGCATGTTTGCTTTATTGACTTCTTTATCATATTTGATAGTTTTAATTGCCTTTGTGGTTAGTATTTACACATAAGCACACCGTGATTGGACTTTGTTTCACTAAGTCCCTGTGATCGACCCCTGGAATTCCTTGCTTTTTACTATGATTGACCCGTACACTGCGGGTTCGCATCCTTGTTTTAAGCTTACATCTAGGGTTATAAACTTAAAGCTTGCACACACCGTTTGGAGCGAACATATCTCAAATTCGAAGCATTCACTAATAGAGGTGGATGTTGATTCACAAAGTTACTATCCATTACAATGATGATGATGATAATGTGCCTAACAAAGTAAGCAAACCCTTGAACCTCTCCTAATTAGTAAACTCTCCTAACTAGTCCAAAAACTTGATCAGTAAACACTTGTGAAATATGAAGGAGTCAAGATAGCTAGTAGTTTATGAACCTAATCAGTAAACTCTCCTGACTAGTCAGGAAACCTGATCAGTAAACACCTGTGAAATATGAAGGAGTCAAGATGGCTAGCAATTTATGAACCTATTCAACAAACTCTCCTAACTAGTCAGGAAACTCGATTTGAAGTCCTAAAGCAATTGCGAAGTTTTACAAGATGGATGAAAGAATTTATGAACTCAATCAAGGATTTATGAACTCAATCATGGATTTAGATTGGAAACCTAATCAGTGAACTCTCTTAACTAGTCAATAAAAACTCTACTAATTAGTCATTAAACTCTCCTAATAACTCTAGTAAGGAAACATGGTTTTAACAATGTTACCTCACAACAAGGATAAGAGGCATGATAGACAAAGGAAAGGCAATAAACTCAAGAATGCTTCAATAAATACAAACCGAGCACAAACATAAGATAAACTTCAACAATAATCACAACAACAATCTTTTCAAAACGAAATAGACACAAGTTTGATGCAAGTCTGAACAAAAAACCACCAGAGAAGAGAAGCCCCAAAAACATAAGATAAACTCCTAACTCTAGTCAGGAAACCTGATTTTAACAAGTTTGATGCAAGCCAAGATAATAGGCAAAATGTCAGCCTATAATCACTTCTCAGCTGCACATCGATCAATAGCAAAAGTCATTCAATAATCACTTCTCAGACAGATCCCCATACTAGCACGATGCAAGTCTGAACAACAAACCATACATAAATAGACACAAGTTTGATAAACTTCAACAACACTCACAACAACAATCTTTTCAAAAATACTCAAGAATAGGAACATTAGAGAAGAGAAGCCCTACGACTATCGACGATGGAGACGACATAGATTGGGCAACAAAGAGTAGACTAACCTTTGATGTTGACCAAGAGGAGGACGACAGACTGACTGGTGGTAGTGGAAACAACGTCGACGGAACTGGAAGCGAGGGGATGAGCTTCGATTTTGCCCTATCGCTAAATCACCCAACAAATCACCCTAACGTAAAGGATTGCAGTAAATGAGGCGTTTGTAGAACAACATCCCCAAGAAAATAATCACGATATGCACTTGGTTGTACTGAACACTAGTATTTTTGTCCAAACACACGTTAGTGTTTGAAAACACTAAACACTAGTGTTTATGAAAAACCGTCCCAAAAAACACTAGTGTTCACAAACACTAGTGTTTCTTGTTATATGTCAAACATACCCTATAGCAAATTCCATGGAGAAACTTGGAGCCAACAAACTTGTGCCTTCAAAATAACTTGTCGATAGTGTTTTGAAAAGCAACTTTAGTGTATTAGCTGGAAACATTTCTTTCGATGATCTATATCCATTGTCAACTATTCTACACATATTACAAGGGCCTTCATATTTCCACCCCTAATCCTACCTTGTTTTTTCACCCATAAATCAAATCAAGGGATCAAAATCAAACCGATCAAATCAAGGTTTTGGGCTGATTTGGTTACTATTTATTTAAACCTTTTTTACCCTTATTTTTCTTATTAGTATTACTTATTATTGTTAATATTTCAATGAACTTTCATTATATATCGCTAAATTTTCTTTTTGTTAATTTTCTCATTATTTTCATTTTGGTATTTTATTGTTTTCTTATAAATTAAAATTTTGATATTTTACCGTAAAATTTTCGGATGATTGGTATAACTTGTAACTAAAAATATAACGAAATTAAAATAACACACTCGACTGGAAAATGATATTATAATCCGGAAAAACAAAAAAATTGCATAAATTGCGCTAATAACGAAAGTTCGCGGAACCCCTTTTGTCGTTCTTGGGTTGCTCTCCTCGATGGGGCCACAACTTCTGCGGGCACCTGGGACAAGAAGATGTTGTATAACTCTTCGATGTCCCATGCCGTCGGGTTTCCTCCGTGCCTTTGAAGTCGGGCTAGCCACGAGTCAATAAGAGTGTGGCGTTGAGCGCATTGAACCGCAAAAGAGTTGGTATATTGAGCACCCTCTTGAATCCAAGACGACTTCAGGAGGTATGGATGACCATGAACGATGTAACATGCCATGTTGTCCTCAGAATCCTTCCAAGGAGCTACAACGAACGATGTATCACGCAGTGGGGTATAGATGGCTTCTTCGATACGTAGTAGGGCCCATCTATGCTCCTCATCGTCAAACTGCAACTTGTAATATCGTGAAAATGTAGTTCTTCTACTCACTATATGTCGGATGGGTTCAAGGATTCCTCTTGAACCCTTCCGAACTAAAGTCCTACCCTATCAGGATGATATGGCTCCACCACTCGACCAACTTGGATCGTACCCCTATACATAGAAAGGCGTACCCAAACACTTAAGTTGCTCCTTGTAAAGAATCAATCAATAAGAAGAAACCTCTAAAGTCCGTCTAGTCTCAAAATGGGCCCCGATTGGGCCAGGTTGAAGATTAGGGCCCGTGAAGATGCGTGCTTGGAAACACGAAAAATGAATGGAGATCCAATGTTGTATATTAAGAAAACACAAGTAGTAATAAATTAATGTGAATTATAAATGTGAAATTAGTAATGTACTTACCCCAAGAAGAGCGGTGATCCAGGCAATTTACGACGTTTCACTCCACGAAGCCTCACCCAATTGTCTATAGAGGTAAGCGAGGGTGAACACTAGAGCCCGTGACGAAGCGTGCTCGGATCCTTATCTTCGGAAATAACATCACAACAACACAAGCAGTGAATTAGAGTGAAACGGGCATGGCACTGGCAACTTGCCCGTGGCCATACAGTTTCAGCCCACTAAACTTTTGACAACTTTTTGATAGTTTAGTAAAATTAACTTTTCCGATGTTCTGATTGGAACTACGAGACCCACGAGAACTATTGCCGAGTTCTTTCAAAGATCTACAACTTTGTAATTGACACAAATATCAAACTCCAGAGGGTAGATGGTCGAAATCGAAAATCTCCCAGACACAATTATAAATCTTGATCCAACACCAATGATCTCTACTTGACTCTTCAATCTTCCGTCGATCTTGATGTTTTCATGTAGTTCCCGACTCTAGGGAAGATTGAACTATCGTATAAATGGCATCGAACGCATGTAACACGAAATAAACCGTGGTAGACATCATAATATGCAATATGAATGATAACTAAACTATATGGATGCAAAGTATATCAAAGGAAACGTGAATGTATGAATTTAAAAGCTAATATGATTTTTTATACAAAGGTAGGAAAAATGGAGGTTCAATATCTCGAAATTGGCCGCCTTAAAATATCACTTCAGACGACATCTTCAACATCTTGTGGGAGGGTCTCGATCCAAATGTCCAAACTGTCTTCAAGAAATGTCAGTCTGTTAGCAACAATATTGCATGAAACCAAAATTCATGAAAAAGAGATTTTGAATTACAACTAATATATGCATAAATAGATGACATCAGACAATAAAATAGAAAAATAAATTTAAAAAGAAAGATCTAATTTATAATTAGGATGAAGATTATTTTTGTTTTTAGTAGTTGTTACTTTTCGTTTCGCATAATTCTAATCGATCGAAAAGAGAAAAATAAAAACATTGACACCATAAAGAAAAAGAAAGTGAGGTCTTACCTCGTTAGATTAAAAATTACTAGTTGGTTGATTTAAAAAGATAAACTTACCTTTTTATTATGTTCAATACCCAACTTTACAGTGATGTCGAGAATGAGCTTCGCTGGAGCCCAACTGCTTCTTCGGTATATCTATAATTCTATAGATGATTAATGATTGATGTGAACTTCTAATGTTAATTCAAACATAGCCGAGATTAAACTATTTAATGTTGAGTCTCGCTGGCTGGTTACTGGCCAGAGATTGATGGTTTTTTCTCAAATCCAAGGAATACAATACAAAAAATCCAACAAAGCTTGTTGGTGGATTATTGATGCGTGTCAAACGGGGGAGAATTTTTGTTCTTCGCCTATTGACCAAGTCAGCAGAAAGAAGTTGCCACGTGTGCGGCAAGGATGATACCAGGTCAGCATAGGTATAAGAAACGGCGTTAAACGACCAACAACGAAAGAACAAGGAAGATACCAGGTCAGCCTGGGAGTGTAAGAGACACTCCAAAGTCCAACCCATTTCCCTTTGTTTCCTTTCACCAGCGGCAAAGTCTGAATTTTTTTGAAGAGCTCAGAAGAAAGGGATTTCTTGCTCTCTAGGACTTGTAAAATGCTCATACATTGTTCTACTTCTTTGCTTTCGGATCCTTCTCACATGGGTAATCCTAAATTCCCAGTTTTGTGTACTTTTGTGACCCTAATCCAGTTCAGACAGTAAAACCCATTTCCATTGTTCAGATTTTTGATCAATCCTTAATTAAAAGTTTCAGCTTTTTGTTTGTTTGATGTTATTCTTTGAAATGGAAGGGTATGAGCTGTGGCATTAGGGCTTTGGAGTTGAATCTCTGATGGAGACAATAGCTCAAATTCAAAGATTGCGTTGGAGCTTGAAGGCTTGGTATACATTTTCATGCCTAAGGCCATTAGTTAATGATGATAGTTATTCTCAGATTGGACAGAAAGGGTATTCTAGGGAAGTGCATTGTAATGATCCTGATTATCCAGATGCTGTTAAGCATAATTACAGGGATAATTATGTGTCAACAACCAAGTACACCGTTGCTAACTTCATACCCAAGTCCCTTTTCGAGCAATTTCGGCGAGTTGCTAACATATATTTCCTTGTTGTAGCTTGTGTCTCTTTTACTCCATTGGCCCCTTATACAGCTGTCAGTGTTCTTCTTCCCTTGATGTTAGTTATTGGCCTCACTATGGCGAAGGAAGCCGTCGAAGATTGGAGCCGCTTGAAGCAGGTGATGCTCTCTATTTGTGCAAGATTCAGTTTTTAAGAACAATTATCTGCATTATTTAAGAATATATATCTGAGTATAATAGCAGCAAAATTATTTAGTTAATTTGTTTGTGAAAATTCAGGTAAGTTGTCTGCTTATGATTGAGGGTGTAGATTCTGTTTTAAATTACATTAAAATTTCCAAATACAGCTTCTGATCTTGAATTCACTATTGAGGAGAGAATGAGATTATATATTGTTTTATGCTATTGTGTTGTTGAGACTGCTATTACATCCTTAACGAGAATACTTGAATGCTTCAGGACATAGAGGCAAATAATCGAAAAGTGGAAGCTTATGATAATAAGAGCTATGTTTTTCATAAGACAACTTGGAAAAAAATACGAGTTGGTGATGTTGTTAAGGTATACAAGGATGAATATTTCCCTGCTGATCTACTTTTGCTTTCATCAAACTATGAGGATGGGATCTGTTATGTAGAGACAGCAAACCTAGATGGAGAAACTAATCTCAAACTGAAGCATGCTTTGGAGGTGACAACATGTTTGCACAACGAGAGCTTATTTGAGAATTTCAAAGGTGTTATCAAGTGTGAGGATCCGAACGAAAATCTATATTCCTTTGTTGGAACGCTGGAGTACGAAAACAAACCATACCCTCTTTCTCTGCAGCAACTTCTTCTAAGAGGCTCCAAGCTCCGAAACACGGATTATGTGTATGGAGTGGTTGTTTTTACTGGTCATGATACCAAAGTTATGCAGAACGCTACGGATCCTCCTTCAAAGAGGAGTAAGATTGATAGAAGAATGGATAGAATCATTTATGTGCTTTTCAGTATCTCGTTGGTAATCTCTTTCATTGGTTCCCTTTTCTTTGGAATTGAGACCAAGAATGATATCCATAATGGAAAGATGACAAGGTGGTACCTCCGACCAGATAAGACTTCTGTGTTTTATGACCCGAATACAGCAATCTTGGCAGCCTTCTTCCATTTCCTAACGGGCCTTATGCTGTATGGATACTTGATTCCAATCTCATTGTATGTCTCCATTGAGATTGTAAAGGTCCTGCAGTGTCTTTTTATGAACCAAGATTTGAAGATGTATTGTGAGGAAACAAATAAGCCAGCACGTGCTCGTACATCAAATCTGAATGAGGAGCTTGGTCAAGTGGATACTATATTGTCTGACAAGACGGGTACGCTTACTTGCAACTCCATGGAATTTGTTAAATGTTCAATAGCTGGCATTGCTTATGGACGAGGTGTGACAGAAGTGGAGTTTGCTTTGGCAAAGAGTAGGGGTGAAAATGTAAGTTCTCGAGATTTACAAGCTGAACCTGATCATCTGAGTAGGAAAATTAGGGGATTTAACTTCAAAGATGATCGGATTTTGAATGGAAAGTGGGTGAATGAGGCTAATTCAGAGGTCATAGAAATGTTTTTTCGTGTCTTGGCTATCTGCCATACTGCCATTCCTGATTTAAATCAAGAAACCGGTGAAATGTTTTATGAGGTTGAATCTCCTGATGAAGCTGCCTTTGTAGTAGCTGCTAAAGAGGTTGGTTTTGACTTTTATAAGAGGACTCAGACGAGCATAGTGTTGCGAGAACATGACCCTAAGAGCAGCACAACAACTGTCAGGTAGGTTCCAATTATACTCTCTGCTGTATGATTGTTTTGCACAGTTGTGTACTGATATTTCTTTTTTGCAGGGAGTATAGGCTTCTTCATCTTCTCGAATTTAGTAGTGCCCGTAAAAGGATGTCGGTTATTGTAAGGAATGAAGAGAATAAGATCTTGCTCCTCAGTAAAGGTGCTGACAGGTCAGACTCGGATATTGAAAATGACATTTACTTTTATTACTAGATGCTTAAGTCATTCTTCATGTTTCATTTTTTTTATTTGTCAGTGCCATATTTGACCGACTTTCAGACAATGGTAGAGCCTTTGAGCAGGAGACTAAGGAACATATTAATAAATATGCTGAGGCAGGTTTAAGGACACTAGCAATTGCATATCGAGAGCTTAAAGAAGAAGAGTTTAATGCTTGGCATGATGAAATCTTGAAGGCCAAAACTTCTGTGGCTGCAGACCGGGATGATCAAGTGGATGCTGCTGCTGATAAGATTGAAAGAGATTTGATTCTTCTTGGTGCTACAGCTGTTGAAGACAAGCTGCAGAAAGGGGTAAAGGCATTTGTTTTTTTTTTTCCATGTTTCACTCATTTGTGTAACAGATGATTTCATTTGCCATTTCACAGGTTCCAAAGTGCATCGACGTTCTTGGAAAGGCCGGCATAAAGATATGGCTCTTAACCGGTGACAAAATGGAAACTGCAATAAATATTGGGTACAGTTGACAGATTTTAGTTAAATTTTTCTCTCTATCTCATTTTCTACTCTTCTAGTTTCTAAAATAAATGAGGATATTATACTATGCAGATATGCGTGTCGTCTACTGCAGCAAGGAATGGAGCTGATTGTAATATCATTAGATTCAAAAGACATAGCTGCACTAGAAAAACGTGACAAAGTAGAAGCTGCAAAGGTAGATTGGTTCTCTGTGTGGGTGTATCCTATCAATTAGCTGATAATGTATTCTCTAACCGAGTCACATATGTTTTTATCTCAGGTTTCTTTCGAAAAAGTAAAAGAACAGATAGATTCTGGGAAATATCAGATTATTTCAAACAAGGAAATTTCCAAAAGGTTTTGTTTGGTAATTGATGGAAAATCCCTCACCTTTGCTCTTTCACCGGAATTGGAGAGATCATTCTTTGAGCTTGCAGTTGGTTGCGCTTCTGTAATATGCTGTCGTTCTTCGCCTAAACAGAAAGCTCTTGTAGGTTCCTTAATTTCCTTCATAGGATTGTTCACATTTACATTGTTTGACACTGACAGTTTTTTCTTGAGACCTAAGTAATCTAATAACAATGTAGAAGACTTGCAGGTTACTAGAATGGTGAAGGTCAGAACCGGCAAAACTACACTGGCTATAGGTGACGGCGCAAATGATGTTGGTATGCTTCAAGAGGCTGATATTGGTGTCGGAATAAGCGGTGTAGAAGGAATGCAGGTTACAATAGGGACATTCAGTTCTAAAAGTGACAGAAACTGATTTTTTTTATTGATCTTACTTGATGGCAATTTTTGTTGCAGGCTGTCATGGCAAGTGATTTTGCTATAGCTCAATTTCGCTTTCTAGAGCGGCTACTGCTCGTGCACGGACATTGGTGCTACAGACGCCTGTCAATGATGGTACTACATATTATGCAGTAGTATTTGATGTGACATACAATCTTTACTAGCTAACATCAGTTTAATGAGTGCAGATTTGCTACTTTTTCTACAAGAACATAACATTTGGGTTCACCCTATTCTGGTTCGAGGCATATGCTTCTTTCTCCGCAATGCCCGCTTACAATGACTGGTACATGTCGGTCTACAACGTCTTCTTCACTTCATTGCCTGTAATTGCTCTTGGCGTGTTTGATCAGGACGTCTCTGTTAGTCTTTGTCTTAAGGTATACCTTCAACCTCAGCTAAAACTAAAATACATTCTGGGACACATAGTTACTGATAGTCTAAAAATTTGCAGTATCTCCCATTATACCAAGAGGGAGTCCGAAACGACCTCTTCAATTGGAGGTGCATAATCGGTTGGATGGGCAACGGAATTCTGTGTTCGGTGATCATTTTCTTCTTCACCACTGCAGCCATAATCCCACAGCCGTTCAGAGCAGACGGGCGAGTGGCAGACTTCTCGGAGCTAGCAGCAACAATGTACTCATGTGTGGTATGGGTAGTCAACTGTCAAATGGCTGTCTACATAAACTACTTCACATGGATCCAACATCTATTCATCTGGGGCAGCATCGCGTACTGGTACTTGTTCCTCGTGATCTACGGCTCTATCACTCCGGTCTTCTCGACAACTGCATATCGTGTTTTCGTTGAAGCCTGCGCCCCGAGCCCCCTGAATTGGTTGGTGATTCTTTTGGTCGTCATTGCATGTCTTCTCCCTTATTTTACCTACAGGGCTTTCCAAACGCGTCTATGCCCCATGTACCACGACATGATTCAACTCGGTTACTTTGATGAGCCCCGTGAAAACCGAGTCCTCGTTACGTCTGATTCCGAGGCTTCTATTGAGTTGGCTAGACTGGGTTGGAGAAGTACTAGGGATAGACTGAAACAAAGGCTTAAACACAGTTGTGCATGATTATATCTTTTGCTTATTTGTACAGTTTCATGATATGAGTGAAGTTGATTCTCTTTGTCGTCTATTTTGAAATTTCACTGATGTATGTATATGTATATTACGTAGTTATATGAATATAGAGTGCTATTGTGATATAATCTCTGCATTACCACAACGATTTATCAAACACAGCATCAAAGCTTCTTTCTTTTCTGACTGTGGAATTTGGCCTAATGCTATTTCTGATGATAGATCATGTTCTCTGAAACTGCTGATGATTTGGTTCCAGACAACAACAAATCTAACAGCAGCATTCTTGTGATTCACAATATCCTGGAACAAGAGAGAAAAATATTTAACAGAAAGAGCAGTAGATTGCTAGAATTATTCCCCAAAACTCATAATCAATATATAAACATTTAAAAATCTTTTACCTTTCTGAATGGATATGGTAAAGAATGCTATAGCATTAATGAATGTCATCAATTGCAAGTTGGGCAGCATCCCCAAATGAGAAGTTAAAGACATACAAAAGATTTTATACTGTTGGGCTTCCTGCTTCTGATATGGCAGCCTGTCCACACAAACCTTTGAAATCAATCGAAACATAAATCAATACTAAGTTACTGAATAGCTCATTCTATCATTGTCACAATTTCACAAAATTGTACAGTACTATTTACAACAGATGAAATATATGAGAAAAGCATAAAAAACAAGAGTGAAAGACTTGATATCATAAAAGCCCTCAGAAGTTTATATGCAGACAATGAAAAACGTTCTCAGTATGAACATTCAGGAGCTACGGACCATGTTATATCACAGATGATGATACGGTTCAGCAGTAGTCTATATTCAACCACTGATTTGTCAATTACTGTTGTCTTTTATTTGTTTAATTTCGTTATTTAGTTCGGTCAGATTTTCTGTGTTAGAGATTCTTTAACACAAATTGTCCTAGGAGTGAGATTCTTGCTTCTAGTGGTTCTGACATGTGGGATCAGAGCCGGTCGATGGTGAATGTCACCTATCCTTCGTTCCAACACGAGCCTATATCCGACATGGGTTCTGACATATGACTACCTGTTTTGCTGATTCCTTCTTGTTGTGTGTAACAGTCAAAAATCGAAGATGACCTAATCGAGTAATTTAGGAAATTAAATCCGTTTTAACACGAGATACCTCTCGAGGTAACCAGCTTTTAGATGACATTACACCCCGGTATTATTTGGAGCATTTGGGAGCTTCAATTAATAAAAATGCAGTTGAGAGAAATGATCAGGACATCGGACATGTCCTAGATATGAAAAAAAATGAAAAGGCAAAATGGCTAAAAGAGTCGCTATTTCGTTTCTTAGCGGCTAAGAAAGACGGCTTAGGAATACGCGTTTTTCGAAACAATTGCGGAATAATTATCCATACAATATTCCAGATTTATTATTCCAATTTCGAGAAGTTTGGAGAAGGGGGCTTAAACCGCTTTCGGATCGGTAAAAGGATAATTATCGACTCCGCTAAAGGATAATTATCGTCTTCGCTATAAATAGCTGAAATATCGTTTATTAATTCATTTTCTTTCACGTTTCCTCGTAAAAGCTCTAATTTCTCTCAACCTTCAAACTCAGATCTACTCTTCGTTTCTAATCCAATTTCAAATCCGTTTGAGTTTTTGGATTCTCTTCATTCTCTTCATTTTGGTACCGAGTTTCTGCATTTCCGAGCAAAGGAAGGTCTGGTCGAGCATATATGATACTAGGGAGGTTCCGTCGCTCAGATTCCGGTGAATTTGATGGTGTCCGAGCGTAGCCTGCGTCGTTGTGATTCCGAATCTTCTTTCGGATCGTCAATCGGGTTAGTAACGAATAAGTTATGAATTTATTCGTTTTTCGTATTGCGATTTTGCCTAAATTGACCTTAGGCTTGTCAAAATGGATAATTGGAAATTCCATTATGCTCGTTACTTTATTCTGGTGATTATGGGCTGTTTGTTTGATGAGATTTGATGACAGGTGGGTTCAGAAATTGCCTGCGGGCAAAACGTTGTTCTGGCGAAATTTAATTAATTAATTAAAGGTTAATTAATTAAATTAGGATTCTAGAAAATGCTATAAGCTAATCAAATTCAAAGGAATGAATTTAACTGGGGTTTGAAGCGAGAAATTTAATACAAGGAATATGATATTCTCAACAGGTGTTGTTGAAGGTTTTGGTTAACTATAGCTTAGTCTTTGTGAGCGTATCCAAGCACGATAAAGGAGGATAGTCCGAGTGGGAAACGGACTCAATAGTTGGTTTGCGAGGTTTTATTGTTCTTACCTGCGAGGTAAGTGTATATGAATTACACTTGCTTAATATATGTTATGTATTTAATATGCTATGATTTTATGCATGCTTGAGTGTATATATATGTTTGTTATGATTGTATGCATGCTTATATGTATATGAGTGGAACGATGATGATGACTTGATATTCCTTATGAAAGCATGCATGAGGTACATGAGATGATAGTGGAAAGAATGTGATGAAAGAATATGATGAAAGCATGAAACTGAGTTATGATATGAAAGTGATAATATAGGATGGTAATTGATTAATTAGCCCAACTGGGTCCCGCACGGGTTTCTGGGGGACGAGGTCGCTACCTGATCTACAGGGGGCCTCAGAGGTCGCTACCTGATCTACAGGGGGCCTCGAGATAAGAAAAACAGCCAGGGGTCGCTACATGATCTACAGGGGGCCTCAAGATAAGAAAAATAGTCCAAGATCGCGACCTGATCTACAGGGGGTCTTAGGACAAGATGGCCGAGGTCGCTACCTGATCTACAGGGGGCCTATGACGCTACCGGGTTGGCCAACCGAAAGAAAAAAAAAAGAAAGAAAGAAAAGAAATACGAAAGCACATGAGAAAATATATCGTACGATCAGTTGGAGCTAGTTAGTTAATTATCACCTATGCATCGATGCGATCGAGTCCAGCATGTTATATGTTATGTTATGATTATTTATATGTGTTGAGATGATATAAGATGTTTATATGAGATGATATGTTTATATGTGATGTGTGATAACATGCTTGAATGTTTATGTGAAATGTGATGTGAATGGTTGTGGAATTATATGTGAATGTGTATATGTATACATTGATCGACTTTGGAATGTGAGGAAGGGTATAGAGTGTCCTTTGGGGACGGGATATTAGATACTTATATATATTGGGAGAGTGCGATTTGTATACGCTTACTGAGCGTGTGGCTCATTGTTGTTATATCCACATTTTTTTCAGCTACTCAGACTCGGCCTGACCAAGGCAAGGACGTTGGACCCAACACCTGGATTTGAGATCATATCAGGTGGGTTGTTATGGGATGCTACCGTCTAGGATGTTTTGCATGGTTTTAAAACAGTTGTGTTTTGGTTAAACAGAGTTTTATGACGTATGTTAGTATGTGTATATGTTGTGAAAATGGCTGTAAGATAAAGTTTTAAAAATTTACATTTTCCGCTTTTCCGCTTATTGTTTTAAACAGGGTTAATTAACTGGTAATCAACTAGAAATGAAATAGGTGGGTCACATTTGGTTGGTATCAGAGCAGGGATATGATTCCTTGGCTTGGGGTTGTGGGAAGTTTTCTGAAAAGCTTTTGAAAGTTTCTTTTTCTTTTAGATGGCGGAGCACAGCTAATGGGTCGACTGAGTGTGTACATGCTCAGGGTATAAATGATCAGGAACACCCTAAGGTACCAGTTTAGCCAATATCACTACCACCATCGGATATGGCTGGTATATCTGATTTAGTGATATATTTGAGAGAAGTTATACCATCATAGACACAATAGTGTCTCAAGCGGGTATTATTCTAGTAAAGATGGACAAGAATTTTGAGAAGATTTTCCGCCAAGTGGAAAAGTCGTTTGAGGGGACTACTAATCCATTAGTAATGGATGAGTGATTGAGGAACATTGCGTCCATTCTAGATGGAGTTATCTACGCTGATGAGAGACGTGTACAATATGCTATATCCTTGCTTGAGGGAGCAACTAGAGACGGAATTTGCCTTTTCTATTGATTCCTAAAGATTTGATCTGGTAGGACACGGTCCCTAATGGCCATAGTATACCACCTGTGCTGACATGAGATGATTTCTTGAGAGAGTTTGATGTGATCTTGGGTATGGATTGGTTATCCATCCACAGAGCCTTGATAGATTGTTATACGAAGGAAGTCACCATGGAGGTAGATGGGGTGAGAGAGGTGATTATGACATGTGAGAGGAATATGATTCCTGCTTGCCTCATATCTGCAGTAACAGCTTTTAGATTACTTCGGGAAGGATGTCAGGCTTATCTGGCTAGTGTGTCAGATTCTGCTATTGTTAGCCCCGGAGTATCTGAGGTGGATGTTGTCAGAGAATTTCCTGAAGTTTTCCTTGATGATTTACCTGGTTTACCTCCGAGTAGAGAGGTAGACTTTGAGATTGAGACATTACCCGGTGCAGCACCGATATCAATTGCTCCTTACAGGATGGCTCCGCTAGAGCTAAAGGAATTGAAGAAACAGCTAGAAGAGTTGCTCGAGAAGGGTTTTATACGCCCGAGTATTTCTCCTTGGGGTGCACCAGTGCTTTTTGTGAAGAAGAAAGATGGTAGCTTACGATTGTGCATAGACTACCGTCAGCTGAACAAAATCACAATCAAGAACAAGTATCCCTTACCGAGGATAGAGGACTTGCTTGATCAATTAAGGGGTGCTACAGTATTTTCAAAGATTGACCTTCGATCGGGATACTGGCAGTTGAGGATAGCAGAGAATTCAATGCCGAAGACAGCTTTTCGTACTCGGTATGGACACTATGAGTTTACAGTTATGCCTTTTGGGTTGACGAATGCACCTGCAGCATTCATGGCGTTGATGAACTCGATCTTCCAACCTTATCTAGATCAGTTTGTCGTGGTCTTCATTGATGATATCTTGATATATTCCTGAGATGCAGATACTCATAGAGAACATCTGAGACGTATCTTAGGGATTTTGAGGGAGAGACAATTGTATGCGAAGTTCAGCAAGTGCGAGTTTTGGACGGATCAGATTGCCTTTCTAGGGCATGTGATATCACGAGATGGTATACAACCTGATCCATCCAAGATCAAGGCTATTACAGAATGGGAAATTCCGAAGAGCATTACGGAGATTCGCAGCTTCTTAGGACTGGCGGGTTATTACAGGAGGTTTGTAAAGAACTTCTCGATTATCGCGCGCCCATTGACTAACTTGCTAAAGAAGAATCAGCAGTTTATATGGGATAACAGTTGTCAAGAGAGCTTTGAAGAACTTAAGAAAAGATTGACTACGTTCCCTATTCTGGTTGTACCCTCAGATAAGGGTAACTTTGTGGTTTACACCGACGCATCTGGGAGTGGCTTAGGAGGAGTTCTAATGCAGGAAGGGAAGGTAATAGCTTATACATCTAGACAGTTGAGACCTCATGAGCAGAACTACCTTACACACGACCTAGAGCTTGCTGCTATAGTTCATGCTCTTAAGACCTGGAGGCACTATCTTTATGGTGATACATTTCCGGTGTTTACCGACCATAAAAGCCTGAAGTATATTCCCACTCAAAGGGATCTGAATCTGAGGCAGAGAAGATGGATGGAGTTACTCAAGGATTATGATTGCACTATAGAGTACCATCCAGGAAAGGCGAATGTGGTAGCTGACGCTCTCAGTAGAAAGAGCAGTGACCAAGGTGGTAAGGTCAACTACAAAGTTGAGCATCTATTAGCTCTCAGAGTTATGAGAGCAGAGATGGATGTAAGAGGATCCGAGTTGATAGCGAACATTCAGGTTAGACCGTTGATTCTCGATGAGATTTCAACTAGACAAGATGAGGATGCTACACTGAAGAAGTTGAAAGCTAAAGTGGGAGATGCTACCACTACACACTTCCAGTTGTCTGATCAGGGAGTGTTATACAGAGGTACACGGATATGCGTGCCCAACATTGAGGAGTTAAAGAAGAAGCTACTTGAAGAGGCACACTCCTCGAGGTATTCCATGCATCATGGGAGTACGAAGATGTTTAATGACCTGAGGAAGATCTATTGGTGGCCCAGGATGAGACGAGAGGTAGCTGATTTTGTAGCTCGATGTCTAGTGTGCCAGCAAGTGAAAGCTGAACACCAAGCACCAGCAGGAAAATTACAATCTTTATCAGTTCCTGAGTGGAAGTGGGAGCGGATTACAATGGATTTTGTGGTTGGACTTCCTAGGACTTTCAGAAAGAATGACACGGTATGGGTGATTGTAGACAGATTGACGAAATCTGCCCACTTCTTACCGATGAGACAAGATAACTCCTTGGATGAGCTGGCAGAGTTGTATGTGAGAGAGATTGTTCGACTGCACGGAGTCCCTGTATCGATTGTATCCGATAGAGATCCGAGGTTTACCTCGCATTTCTGGGGAAGTCTGCAAACTGCCTTAGGTACAAGATTGCATTTCAGTACGGCATTTCATCCTCAGACAGACGGACAATCAGAGAGAACGATTCAGACCTTGGAGGAGATGTTGAGATCTTGTGTTTTGGAGCTTAAAGGTAACTGGGATTCTAACCTGCCATTGCTCGAATTTGCGTATAATAACAGTTTCCATTCAAGTATTGGTATGGCCCCTTACGAGGCCTTGTATGGAAGGAAGTGTCGCACACCTGTATGTTGGGATTTTGAGGGCATGCGACAGATAGAGGGTCCTGAACTTGTACAACAGACAATAGAGAAAGTACAAGTAGTAAAGCACTGCTTGAAGGCAGCACAAGATCGTCAGAAGAGCTACTTTGATCGCCATAGACGAGAGATGACATATGAGATAGGCGAGAGAGTGTTTTTGAAGGTATCTCCTTGGAGGGGAGTTATGAGATTTGGTAGGCATGGGAAGTTAGCACCGAGATACATTGGTCCATATGAGATCTTAGAGAAGATCGGACCACTTGCGTATAGATTGGCGTTACCACCTGAGTTATCAAGATTACATGACGTCTTTCACGTATCGGTGCTACGGAGGTATAGGTCAGATCCGAGTCATATCATTCCCGAACCTGAGATAGAAGTATCTGAGAACTTGTCCTACCCAGAAGAACCAGTTGAGGTTTTAGGCAGACAAGTTCGAAAATTGAGAAACAAGGAGATTCCGATGGTGAAGGTCAGATGGGGACATCATTCAGCTCGAGAGGCTACCTGGGAGACCGAACGAGATATGAAAGCGAAATACCCCTACCTTTTTAAGTAAAAACCTCGAGAAATTGTGATCCGGTTGTGCATCCTTTTGATACATCTACGAGTTTGGTTCTACGTCCTTTCTTAAATTTCGGGACGAAATTTCTTAAAGTGGGAGATATTTGTAACAGTCAAAAATCGAAGATGACCTAATCGAGTAATTTAGGAAATTAAATCCGTTTTAACACGAGATACCTCTCGAGGTAACCAGCTTTTAGATGACATTACACCCCGGTATTATTTGGAGCATTTGGGAGCTTCAATTAATAAAAATGCAGTTGAGAGAAATGATCAGGACATCGGACATGTCCTAGATATGAAAAAAAATGAAAAGGCAAAATGGCTAAAAGAGTCGCTATTTCGTTTCTTAGCGGCTAAGAAAGACGGCTTATAAGGAATACGCGTTTTTCGAAACAATTGCGGAATAATTATCCATACAATATTCCAGATTTATTATTCCAATTTCGAGAAGTTTGGAGAAGGGGGCTTAAACCGCTTTCGGATCGGTAAAAGGATAATTATCGACTCCGCTAAAGGATAATTATCGTCTTCGCTATAAATAGCTGAAATATCGTTTATTAATTCATTTTCTTTCACGTTTCCTCGTAAAAGCTCTAATTTCTCTCAACCTTCAAACTCAGATCTACTCTTCGTTTCTAATCCGATTTCAAATCCGTTTGAGTTTTTGGATTCCTCTCTTCATTCTCTTCATTTTGGTACCGAGTTTCTGCATTTCCGAGCAAAGGAAGGTCTGGTCGAGCATATATGATACTAGGGAGGTTCCGTCGCTCAGATTCCGGTGAATTTGATGGTGTCCGAGCGTAGCCTGCGTCGTTGTGATTCCGAATCTTCTTTCGGATCGTCAATCGGGTTAGTAACGAATAAGTTATGAATTTATTCGTTTTTCGTATTGCGATTTTGCCTAAATTGACCTTAGGTTTGTCAAAATGGATAATTGGAAATTCCATTATGCTCGTTACTTTATTCTGGTGATTATGGGCTGTTTGTTTGATGAGATTTGATGACAGGTGGGTTCAGAAATTGCCTGCGGGCAAAACGTTGTTCTGGCGAAATTTAATTAATTAATTAAAGGTTAATTAATTAAATTAGGATTCTAGAAAATGCTATAAGCTAATTAAATTCAAAGGAATGAATTTAACTGGGGTTTGAAGCGAGAAATTTAATACAAGGAATATGATATTCTCAACAGGTGTTGTTGAAGGTTTTGGTTAACTATAGCTTAGTCTTTGTGAGCGTATCCAAGCACGATAAAGGAGGATAGTCCGAGTGGGAAACGGACTCAATAGTTGGTTTGCGAGGTTTTATTGTTCTTACCTGCGAGGTAAGTGTATATGAATTACACTTGCTTAATATATGTTATGTATTTAATATGCTATGATTTTATGCATGCTTGAGTGTATATATATGTTTGTTATGATTGTATGCATGCTTATATGTATATGAGTGGAACGATGATGATGACTTGATATTCCTTATGAAAGCATGCATGAGGTACATGAGATGATAGTGGAAAGAATGTGATGAAAGAATATGATGAAAGCATGAAACTGAGTTATGATATGAAAGTGATAATATAGGATGATAATTGATTAATTAGCCCAACTGGGTCCCGCACGGGTTTCCGGGGGACGAGGTCGCTACCTGATCTACAGGGGGCCTCAGAGGTCGCTACCTGATCTACAGGGGGCCTCGAGATAAGAAAAACAGCCAGGGGTCGCTACCTGATCTACAGGGGGCCTCAAGATAAGAAAAATAGTCCAAGATCGCGACCTGATCTACAGGGGGTCTTAGGACAAGATGGCCGAGGTCGCTACCTGATCTACAGGGGGCCTATGACGCTATCGGGTTGGCCAACCGAAAGAAAAAAAAGAAAGAAAGAAAAGAAATACGAAAGCACATGAGAAAATATATCGTACGATCAGTTGGAGCTAGTTAGTTAATTATCACCTATGCATCGATGCGATCGAGTCCAGCATGTTATATGTTATGTTATGATTATTTATATGTGTTGAGATGATATAAGATGTTTATATGAGATGATATGTTTATATGTGATGTGTGATAACATGCTTGAATGTTTATGTGAAATGTGATGTGAATGGTTGTGGAATTATATGTGAATGTGTATATGTATACATTGATCGACTTTGGAATGTGAGGAAGGGTATAGAGTGTCCTTTGGGGACGGGATATTAGATACTTATATATATTGGGAGAGTGCGATTTGTATACCCTTACTGAGCGTGTGGCTCATTGTTGTTATATCCACATTTTTTTCAGCTACTCAGACTCGTCCTGACCAAGGCAAGGACGTTGGACCCAACACCTGGATTTGAGATCATATCAGGTGGGCTGTTATGGGATGCTACCGCCTAGGATGTTTTGCATGGTTTTAAAACAGTTGTGTTTTGGTTAAACAGAGTTTTATGACGTATGTTAGTATGTGTATATGTTGTGAAAATGGCTGTAAGATAAAGTTTTAAAAATTTACATTTTCCGCTTTTCCGCTTATTGTTTTAAACAGGGTTGATTACCATTATATATTAATAAGGGTAAAGTTTGTCATTTAAAATTTTAAAATTAACTAGAGTGCAAGTAATTAAATATAAATCTAAAAAATAACTAAAAAATAATAACAATTCAAATACATTATTTATTATAACCATATAATATAACATTACGATTAACTATAAATCTATATATCTATACATGCATTTAATATAATTAAATATCAATTTGAAATGTAAATAAAAATAAGGAAAAATAACCCAAAACAATATCAACTATCAGCATTGAACCGAAAATAATACGAACTTTGAAAATTACTATGAACGATACAAAATATCAATGTATTTACCAATAATAATACTTTATATTTTTCTGGCAAAAACCCTAGCTTCGGCGATGATGTGGCAGTCGAAATGTTACACGTCATCAAAATTAATGATTTGAATGTGTGATGTGGATTTTATTTTTTACAAATTAATTTAATAATATTTAAAATATTAAAAATATAAAAATTTAATATTTTTAAAATTTTAGATAATAATAATTTTTAGATCTAGAGTTGATTAGTTATTATGGTTTAGGTTCGAAAATAGCTTCGGAATAAGGATTAACTGAAGTTGAAGTTCGATAAATTGTCGATCGACTTTCGATTACGTCGACACAATTAACATGAGTCATCTTTAACTCTTGATTTGAAGTTCATATTGAAATATATCTTTTAACTCTTGATTTGAATTTTTTTTTATGAGTAATCCACACATTCATTCAATAGCAGCCAAATCATCAACCAAAATAGGGGCTAAAACAGAAGAAAACAACTAGAATTATAAGATAGTAGCGGTTCCACCGGGGTAATACTCGTCAAGAAATGTGGAGCTTGGCTGCTCTTCCAATTGACACAGGACCAACTGATAATCGGTATGTTTTCGGCAATTTGTAAGATATATCCCCCCGGCAAGCATTCCGACCGGATTCCTTAGTATTTGCCTCTTCCTGGTCTGTGTAATTATACCCAAACAGTCCGATTCCACGATGATGTGAGTTAGGTCATATTCCACCGCAACTTGAACAACCCACAAGATAGCCTCCGCTTCCGCCGCCTTCGGTGATGATCCAAATTGAACGGTCTTTGCACCTATGAAGCATACCTCCCCATGTTTGTCCCTTGCGATGATTCCAACACCACACCTAGCGGGATTGCTTGATGCATCAGTGTCATCATTCCACCCTTACGATGCATTCGAAAAAAATCTTCCAGCCATTGTAACTGCTTCTCCACCACCAAGTTATCCTCTCTAACAATGCCTTGAAATATTGCACCATTTCTAGTCGTCTAAATCCCAAACAAGATCATAGCCCAAGCTTCAACTTGTTCAGACGTTGCACTCTCTATAGTTGCCCCAAACATGTCCTTGAAAGATACATCCTGGCGGGAAATGCTCCTCAAATTCGGCTCAAGCTTCCAAGTTCGTCCAGCATTAACACACGTACATAAAACATGCTCAATAGTTTCCACACCACCACATAACCAACATCTTGGATCATCTCAACATTTGCGCATCATCAAGTTGAAGTTTCAAGGGAGAACACCAGCTACACACCTCCACATAAAGTCACGTACTCTTGGTGACACTTCCATTTTCTAGAAATACCTCCACAACTTTCTTTCATCGTCATTTGATGAAGCGGAACCAACATCATCATCTTTTCTCTTCTTCTCCATAAGTTGGTGATAGTAGGAGCGAACCGTAACAATACCACTCTTATCATAATACCAAGATAAAGCATCCGGGATAGAAGAATCAATGAGATGAATCCGGAGTATCATCTCACTATCTTGATCGTCAAATAAGGTTCTAACTTCTTGTTCCCGCCATACCTTTAAGTCCCAATCAATAAGATCACTAACTTGTTAAAATGACCATCCTCCGGAGGACAATGAATCGGCCTAAAACGGGTTGGACGAGCAAGCCAATTATCCTCTCTAATTGAGATCGACATGCCATTACCCACAGTCTAGAATAAGCCGAATTTAAGAGCTGCTTGTCCCCTAATAATACTCCTCCAAGCATAACTAGGAGAATGTCCTATACGTGCAGCCATGAAAGAAGACGAGGAAAAGTATCTCGCTTTAAGAAGCCGAGCTAGAAGAGACTCTGGATGAGTAATGATACGCCACCCTTGACGCGCAAGAAGAGCCACATTAAAGGACTTTAAGTCTTTGAACCCCATACCACCCTTTATCTTTGGAGTACAAAGGCGTTTCCAAATCATCAAGTGGATAGATCGGCGCTCAACATTGCCCCACCAAAAATTACATATCATTTGTTCAATTTTCCGACATAAATCCGTAGAGAGATAATAACAAGACATCGTGTATGTCGGGATAGCTTGAAGCATCGACTTGGTGAGAACCTCCTTCCCAGCCTTTGAAAAAAAATTTACCTTTCCATGACGAGAGTTTATTCAACACTCGCTCCTTAACATGTTCAAACACAACTTTTTTGGACCTTCCAATCATAGTCGGAAGCCCCAAATACTTCTCGTGTTTATCCACCTCACCAACTTGGAGGATACTTTGAATTTCATCCCTCCTTTCCTCACTTACACTTGCACTAAATGATAGCTCTGATTTGCTAAAGTTAACTTGATTTGAAGTTACTATGGATGAATTGGACATTCGAATAATATACCTAGTGAATATTCTAGGTACTTTGGATTACGAGTTTTGGGCAAACCCCAAGTGAGGTGCGACCCCAACTCGGTTTTGGAATTTGTATGTCACTATCACACCTATTAGATGGTGTTTGTGATATTATCGTATGTATAGATATTGATATTATGTTACTTGCTTATTTTATTTTGATTGTCGGGCTTCAAAAATCTTTGGGCTTTGAGCCATTCTGTGAGATATTTCGAGGCAAGTATTGTAACAACTAGTTTTTCAGGGTCACCGCCCCCGCTGTGACGTTGAGCCACGGTCGCGGCCAACCGCTTCCGCCGTGGTCGCGACAGGGTCTATCCGCAGGTGCGGCTGACCCTAGATCGCGCCCGATCTGTTTTAAACCATTTTATCTTCTTTCCTTTCTTAGAAGATCCGATATTCTATTTTCTAGGCCGTCTTTCCTCCATCTTCTAACTAGGGGTGAGCATAGGTCCAAAATCGAATCGAACCGAACTGCTAAAAACCAAACCAAACCTAAAACCGATTTTTAAAAAATTTTGGACCGAAAAACGAACCTATAAAAGTAGGTTCACTTTCGGTTTGGACCTAAAACCGAAAACTTGAAATATTGGAACCTAAAACCGAACCTATTAGATCGGTTTTGGTTCGGTTTAAGTTTTGGACCTAAAAAATAAAACTTACAAAACGTGATAAACTAACAATAAAATGATAAAGTTTAAATCTGTAAAAATTTTAGTATAAAGAGTTAAAACCTAGAAAAATAACAATCTCATTTAAGCAACAAAGTACATTACCCCTTCCAACTATATTTAATCGTTTTTTTTATTAAACACAAATACAAATTTGGTTTTCGATTTTTTTATCGGTTTTACGGTTTTGGACCGAAACCGAAACGAAACCGAAATCGTAAAAAACAAGGAGTTAAGAGCGAACCTAAATTGTCGGTTTAGGTTCGGTCTAGACCGAAATAACTCGGTTCGGTTCAAATAAACCGTACCAAACTTGCTCACCCCTACTTGTAACCCTAATTCTAAACCTTCCTTGTTCTTTCCTAGCCGTTTTCTTTATATTCCCGCCTTCTCTTCCGGTTTCTTCTTCTTGCTTACGTTCTTCTTCAACCTCGATCCAAGCTGCAGTCTTTCCGTGCAAACCTCTAAATAATCTTTTTAAGTTTTTCATCCCTTCTTCCCTTTGTCGTTCTTGAACCTCTGCTGCATGTTTCTTCCTTTCCTCCTTCTGCTTCCTTCTTTCTTCTTCTTAGCATGAATCAAGATCGAGTCTTGATCCTTGTTGTCCTTCATTGGTTGTTGCGTATGTGTTTCCAAGCTCCTTTGGTTGATAATTGTCGTGTGTTGATTGAAGATTAAAGTTTGGTCTTCCTAGTGTGACGTTGCTGTCAAAGAAAGGCCCTGACGTTGCTTTTGTCAATGCACCGCCCCCGCGGCCTTACCCAGTTTCCGCCCCCGTGCCTTCTGTCACCCACCCTGCGGCTTCTCTGTAGTAACTCCCATCTTTGGTGAGTTGCTTCCATCCTTTCCTTGTGTTAGATCATGCTAGAATGGACCTAGATGAACTAGGGTGAATGCAGTTAGTGGCTTGTTGATCCTTATGAGATGGTTATGCTTTTAGAGCCTTGAGCTTGTGTTGTTGACGTTGTTCCCTGAGGACCTTGAGACTAGGAATCGTTCTTCCTACCATGTTGAAGATCTGTTAGAGATCATCGAGACTAGAAGTAGGAACCTTTTTAGCGCGCTGCTTTAGACCTTTTAGAGGTCAATGAGACTAGAAGTATGTAGAGTTCTAGCATTCGACTAATTTTTGATTCGTGATGCCTTGTCTGAGCATGCATAGATCTTATTCTTCGTGAAGCTGAGTGTTTTAGCTGAGTTTGAGTTACCTTTAGTTCAGGTAAGTCCCTTGGACTTACTTAGCTGCATTCCGTGTATTAGTTGACCGTTTTGGTGGTGTTTGTTGCTTTATCATTATAACGGAAAACCGGACTAGGACGACCTTATACCGTAATTGGCCCAAAACCGTAAAACCGATAAAAAAAATCGAAAACCAACAGTATTAGTTGACCGTTTTGGGAGGTGCTCTTGCGACTAGGCCCACATATAACGGATAGATGCATCTAATCTTTTCAGGTCGGTAACAGAAGTAGAGGCGAGTTTCGGGAGATTCTCGTGCCATAAAAGAAGTTGAATTAGTAATGGATAACTTATATAAAGATAATAATCGGTTTGTGTGTGAGCATGTTACGTGTTTATATTCTTATATGGGATTGTGTCTTTACTGTCTTTCTGATATCTAGAATGTTATCTAACGGTTTGTACTGTCGTTGTAGATGCCCTGCAGGTTAGAGATGTTGAGTGATCCGAACAGAGTGGTCAGTCGGGGTTCCCGGACATTATGGACGAGATTGAGTTTTATAGTTCAGTTGTTATCTTTTTCAGTTTGTTGTTGAACTCGGCTGAGAGTCTTTCACTTTTCCTTTGTTATACCTTTTGATATTTTATCTATTTTGGTTTTCATTTATTTGTGTTTTGTTGTAAGATCCGATGTTATTGTTGTTACTGTGAGGTCGGGACCCATTGTGAGGTCCTAGCCCGTAACGCTTTGAGTTCCTAGAATTTGGGGTGTTACAAGTATTTGTGAGGGTTTTATATGAGCATGACTAGAGTTTAAGTTATTAATATTGTTGCATGCATGTTTTGCCTTTAGATGCGGATTATTATTTCTAAGTTATCCATTACCTTATTTAGAAAGAAAATGGTTTGAATGCATATTTTTCAAGGAAGTGTGACTATTGTTTACTTAGGTGTTTTGCCATTATTTACGGTGTCGGTTTATTTAGAATTGTGTTTTTCTAAGAAGATTCCATTTGAAGTATTTTGAAAAAAAAAACGAACTTGGATATTGAGATTTGAAATGATTCGGTCAATGACCATGACGGAATTCTTGCCCACTACTTATATTGGTATACGTGGCTCGGGACCATGACGGCAAACTTTTCCGGTTATTTGTTTTCATGTATTTCGACTCCTCGGCTTGGGGAGACTCCCACCTAGTCGTGTAGGTCTTGGGTCGAGCAGACCGGGTTATTTTCGACTTTCGGGAAGACGAGGATTCACTTGATCCGTGTATGCCGTGTTTTCCCCAAGTTGGAATTCAGGAGGTACCTTCGTGTTCAACGTCGGGTTGAACATGTTTTTTAAAAAAACATAACAAAGAGTTTGAATGTGATTTCCAACATAAAATTGCTCGAGCAAGGGTTTGGTATTGAATTTTGATGGTTCATGAGATGAGTTGACTAAGGGACAAGGTTATTACTTGTAATCAAATTTCAGTCATTTGACCAAGTGATTCCATTACATATTTATATACTGGTGATTATCTTGGATTATTGAAAATAAGGTTGAGTTGAGTTTCCTTCAATTATTGGGAGCTCTTCTGAAGTATTGGATTATATTAAATTTTGAGACATGTTTTAAAGCCTTGTGAGTGTTGGTAACTTTTAAGCATGTGGTTATATGACTTGTATATTAAAAGATCATGTTACATTATTTATGTTTTTTCTCATGTCTTGTTTATATAATTAAATTGCTTATATACTAGCTTATTATGTTTTTGGACATAATCAGGTACAATATCAGTTTAAGAGCGTGGAGGTCGTGAACCCTAGTGGTAGTCGTGCCGGTCGGGTTTGGGTTGTCTTGCTCGTTAGGACTTTTCCTAACTTGGGACTTTAGCTTTGGAACGTTTTATTTGTTAACGGAATATTGTTGGCATTCCCGTTGTGTTCCGTCTTGAGGATTATTATCTTTTGTGTTAGGCGTTATGGAACACCTCTTGAATTTCTTACCTACTATATTTTGGCAAGTCAAGGCCGCTCACATTGTATTTTATTCATTTACATTTTTATCCTTTTGGTTTATCTTAAAGCCTTAGGGGTACCCCGTCCGATCCCTTGACGCTGTAACGTCTGACATGCTTTTGGGGTCGTCACAAAAGTTGGTATTAGAGGTAAGTACAATCAAGGGTTGATATCTTGGTTAACAATACATTTGTTCCTTTATCATGTACTTGTCATCTAGGATTGTTTGTAAATGGACATTAATGTGAGTACTCTTAGAACTTTGAATCTTAGCCATGCAAAATTCCATAATTGCTAAATACCCCGTCAAAAAGTTAATATTTACACATAGTGGAGAATGCCGAGTGTGTTCAAGAAAAAAAAAATCAAATTGGACTCAATCGGTTTGCGCCAAATTAAAAAAGAAATGAATTTTCTTTTGTATACCGTTTGAATTTGTAATGAAAACTTCGACATAGATACTAAGCATCATACAATTTAAATACAAATTTGTCGACCGTATAAAAAACCTCTTAAATTATAAACGTAAACAAACCTGAGTTGCAATTCATATTGTCCAAATAATTGCTTCAGACCTACCTACATGTAAGATTAAGTTTTTTTTGTCATAAATGTATTATTTCTTGATATTCATTAAAAAAATCTATACACAATTTACAATCAATGATTCAACACGCACTTTCTAAACGTACGCGTAAAAAACTATATTTATCACCTGAATTACGCAACTCGCGTGCGTAGTTTTGATTTCCACCTTACGATTACAACTACGCGTATGATGTGTGTAGTTGGAGCCGATCTCAAGTCGATAGAAGCCTATCAACTACTCATGGAATGTGTAGTTGATCGGCTCCTATCGGCTTGAGATTGCCTCCAACTACGCACACCATACACGTAGTCATAACCCTAAGACGAAAACTGAAACTATGCACGCGAATTGCGTAGTTCGGATGATGATTAAATAATTTGACCTATACATCTAATAATAGCCTTCAAATATATATAGTGTTTGACTCCCATGTAAATAACTCTTATCATGTAAAATGAGAACAACCTCTGTCCGTTAGATCGTTAAATAGATGGCTGAGATTAGGCGATATTAACGGGAAAAAAAATCGTGTTATTGATGGAAGAAATATTCGTCGGACCTGACTCTATATATTCGGCGGTATAGGCACATATATTCGGCGGTATAGTCACATATATTTGGTGTTTACATGTTCACATGATAAGAGTTGTTTACATGTGAGTCATGATTTCTCTCTCTCTCTCTCTATATATATATAGGGTTAACTTCAGGTAAGGCACATTATTCCGGTAGGGCCGTGAGACTGAACGTAGAGCTGACAAGTGTCTCAATTTTTTTATTTTTTTTTTCTGAAAACGAGTGAAAATAATAGTTCATAACTTATAAAAGGATAGTTCATGAATTATAATAGAATAGTTCATGAATTATAATAGAATAGTTCATAGTGCAAAACTTATAAAGGAGTGAAAGTAATAGTTCAAAACTTATTAAGGGATAGTTCATAACTTATAAAAGGATAGTTCATTAACTATAATTAAATAGTTCATAACATATAAACGATTAATTTATAAATAATTTGATATAATATGTTAAAAAGTAATAGTTCATGAATTATATGGGAATAGTTCAAAGTTTATAAGAGAATAGTGCAAAATTTATAACATGGTAGTTCAAAAACATTTTCATTCGTTTCTGGAAAAAGAAAAAAAAATCAATCGTTTCTGAGGAAAAAAAATAAAAATTTGGACACGTGTCAGCTCTACGTTTATCCGCACGGCCCTACCCGAAATTATAGACCGCACCTGAACATCTACATATATATATATATATATATATATATATATATATATATATATATATATATATATATATGTGTGTGTGTGTGTGTGTGTGTATTATTTTGTTTTTCTATATATTACAACTCATTTTAAACATGGATAAATAAATTATCTTTTGTTTATTGCCTCAATAGTCCAACCATCTATATAAACGTACAATAAAAATATATAAGACGGAAATATTGTTATCCATTTTAACCCGATCCAAAATTATTTCTCTCCTTGTTTGAATACAAATCATATTTTTATAAAACAGAAATCCACATGTCTAAATAAACTTTATTCTACCTACATCTAAGATTAAGTTTTTTTTAGGACAATTTTGGTAACTAGGCCTTTTTGAAAAACTAGAGTAGTAAATAGGCTTTTTAATGTTTCAATTAAGTAAATATGCCCCAACCTTTTGTATTTATTCTCAAACTCTACACACTCTTCTCTCAAGGGGTACATTTACTAAACACAAAACTATAAAAATCCTAGTAAACTAAATTGTTTCTTTTTTTTTTTTTGTCATTAATCAATTATCCAAATATTTGTATATTACAACTCATTTGTAAACATGTATAAATAAAATATATTTTGTTTCTTGTCTCAATTAGTCTAGTATCATGATACAATAAAATCAATAAACAAGTCTCATTTGGCGATATCTTTTTGGGTAAAGGGAAATTCATAAAGTGAAAACAACATAACGACCCTCAAAGTAATCTATCACGGGTAAATAGTCGGTCAATAATCGATATCCATATGATAAAGCAGTGTTCGGGCATATTGACCGGATCCTAGACTACTTTGAACCAGTACACCTCCTCACCCTGCGGTCTAAGTGTAACACCCCAAGTTTTGGGAACATGAAGCGCTACGGGCTAGGACCGCACAATGGGTCCCGACCCTCAAAGTAGCAACAACAAACGGATCTTACAACAAGGCACAGATGAATGAAAACAAAACTCAATATAAAACCAAAGGTTCAAACCAAACAAAAAAACAAATGCTCCACAACCGGGTTCAAAACAAAAGGGAAGCAACAAAAGAAAAACAAAACCCAATCTCGTCCTATAATGTACGGGAACCCCCGCTGACCACACCATCCGGATCACTCAGCAACATCCTGAACTTGCGGAACATCTACAACGACGGTATAAACCGTTAGCTAACATTCTAGGTATAAGCAAGAGTGTAAAGGCACAAACACACATAAGGTAAGATAAACATATAACATGCTTGCACTCAACCGGTTATTATCTTTCATTAGGGTTATCCATTACTAGTTCAACTTTTTTGTCACACGAGAATCTCCCGAAACTCGCATCTGCTTCCGTCTACCAATAGGAATAGATCAGTACTATCCGTTACCTACGTGCCTGGTTGCAAGAGCACATTCTAGTCTCCTGTAGAACTAGACAAGTGGTCACCGCCCGGTTATAATACACTTGGGCCAATTAAGGTTAACAAAGGGTGAATCCTATTTCCAATTATCCGTTATAAACATGATAACAACACAAACAAGCTAATACAATCCAACTAATACGCGGAATGAAGCTAAGTAAGTCCAAGGGACTTACCTCACACGAAGGTAACACGAGAGATCAGCGAATAATTCAGAAACACACAAGCAAGCTTAGTTTCCCTCAGGAAAGGAGCAAGGAAAGCCTGTACGAACAAGCAACACGAATCAGGAACGGAACGGTTGCTAGAAGTTTATGACTTCTAGTCTCAACGATCTCTAAGAGATCAACACATGCTAAGGGCTCAACCTT
Organism: Fagopyrum homotropicum; assembly: GCA_033239125.1. Classification (NCBI taxonomy): domain Eukaryota; kingdom Viridiplantae; phylum Streptophyta; class Magnoliopsida; order Caryophyllales; family Polygonaceae; genus Fagopyrum; species Fagopyrum homotropicum. The sequence continues at coordinate 146,175,253 of BSWB01000004.1, forward strand.
AGTCTTACAACAACTCAGGGGAACAAGGAACAACCATAAGGAACCAAAGAAGGAACGAGGAAAGGAAGGAAAGGAAGCAACTCACCAAAGACGGGAGCTACTATAGAGAAACCGCAGGGGCGGTTAGACAGATGCGCGGGGGCGGCTGAACAGAGGCGCAGGGGCGGCGGCGTGACAGACAGCGCTATCGGCTTTCTTCTTTGACAGAACTCGTAGCAAGGCAACCAAAACTCGAACCTTTGGCTTCAACACGTCAAGGCTCAACTCCAAAGAGCCTGAGAACAACGAAGGGTCAACAACGGAACACTCCACAAGAATCAAGGCTCATGCTTGATCCTTGGAGAAAAAGAAAAGAGAAGAACGAAAGGAAGAAACCAAAACAGAAGGAGAAGGCATGCAGCGCTAAAGGAACGTGAGGAGGAACCATAAAGGATGCACTTACACGTTCAACGTAGTCGCGGGAAGCAAAGGACGGCTGCAGCTCTCTAGGGTTGAAGATGATAGCAAGGAATGGGAAAAAGGGGAGAAAGAAGAGAATATATAGGAATGGGCTAGAAAGAAAAGAAGGAAGGACGTCTAGGGTTTAGAAAGAAGATAAGGAAACCGGCCCAAAAGATAAAATATCGGATATTCTATCTATGGAAGGAAGATAAAAGAACGGAAGAAAAAATCGGCACGATCTGTCGTAAATCCGCAGGGGCGGATCTCACAGCCGCAGGGGCGGCCCTTTTCACCGTAGGGGCGGTGAAGGCAAAACCTAGGATCTTACATCAGATCCTCCTAAAAAGAAATTTTGTCCCGAAACTTGCAAAAGCTCACAAGCACAACACAAACGGAAACAGAACTGAACTCATATATTCCCACTCGGGGCACGTAACTCAAACGTCACACAAAAGCGTAAGCAACGCAACAAGAGAAAACCAAACAACTGACTATGCTAAAGGTGCATCTAGCCCAGCGTAAAACTCCGGATAGTTCCTCTGGATACTATCTTCTGTCTCCCAAGTCGCCTCATCGGCTCCTCACATCGACCACTGTATCTTCATCATCGGTATGTCCTTCGAACGCAAGCGCCTCGTACTACGCTCTAAGACAGCCACCGGGTGCTCTACAAATGTGTGGTCTGGCTCGATCACTAGATCCTCATGACTGACGATATGTCTCGGGTCAGGTATGTACTCCCGTAGCTGAGACACATGAAAAACTGGGTGAACACCCTCGAGTCTCGGTGGCAACGCAAGTTTGTATGCTGCCTCTCCAACTCGCTCAAGAATCTCGAATGGTCCCACATATCAGCTTCCCCTTGACACCAAAACGTCTGACGCCTCGTGTCGGGGATACTCTCAACCAAACCTGAGCTCCAACTCTGAACTCTAGAGGTCTGCGCCTCTTATCAGCATAAGACTTCTGTCGACTCTATGCTACTAACATCCGTTCTCGGATCACTGCTATTCGAGCCATGTCATCCTGAATCTACTAAGGTGCTACTCCCCTAGCGCTACTAGGCTCGTCCCAACACAACGGTGTACGACATTTTTGTCCATATAAAGCCTCATAAGGAGCCATCTTGATCGATGCATGCCAATTGTTGTTGTACGAAAACTCCACTAAGGGAAGGTGATCTGGCCACACCTGTCCCCAGTCTAACACACATGCTCGTAACATGTCCTCCAAAGTCTGGATGGTTCGCTCAGACTGACCATCGGTATGAGGATGATAAGTTGTCGTGAACTGTAGACTCGTACCTAGGGCGGCATGAACTTGTTGCCAGAACCTCGAAGTGAACCGTCCATCTCTGTCAGAGACAATGGTCCTAGGTACCCCATGAAGTCTCACTATTTGTCTCGTGAACTCCTCTGCCAATCGACTTACTAGCCATGTTTCCTTGATCAGAATGAAATGTCCGGTCTTTGTCAGTCGATCTACGATGACCCAGATAGCATCAAAACCACGACTCGGTCTCAAACCGGTCACAGAATCCATAGAGATGTCTTCCCACTTCCACTGAGGGACCGGAAGTGGGTGTAGCTCGCCCCCTGGTCTATGATGCTCGATCTTGACCTGCTGACAGGTTGCACACTGAGCTACATATCTCGTCACATCTAGCTTCAGACCTCCCCACCAGAAAGAGCGTTTGACATCCTGATACATCTTACTCACATCAGGGTGTACTGAGTAAGGTGAAGAGCGAGCCTCCTGAAGGATCCTCTGTCTCAACTCTCGATCTGACGGTACACAAACACGCTCCTGGCGTCTCAAAACTCCGTTAGCACCAACTGCAAATTGTGGTGCCTCTCCTCGAGACATCCGGTCTCGAATCTGTGTCAAAGCTGGGCAACTTTCCTGCTTTTGTCGGATTTTGGCCAACAGATCAGGTACTATCTCCAAGGTGGACAACTGGCTATCGGAATCTGGGAAGTAGAAATCCATCTCTAGCCATGCCAAATGTCGTTGTAACTGTGGCTGAGTTGTCAGCCTAGCGATTGCCATCTCCAAGGAAGTCTTCCTAATGAGAGCATCTGCTACCACATTAGCCTTTCCCGGGTGGTATAAGATCTCAAGATCAAAGTCCTTGATCAACTCTAACCATCTGCGTTGGTGGTTATTCAACTCCCGTTGAGTGAATATGTACTTCAGACTCTTATGGTCTGTGAAAATCTGACACGTGGCTCCGTATAGATAATGTCTCCAAATCTTCAAAGCATGAACAACAACAGCTAACTCAAGATCATGGGTAGGGTAATTCTCCTCGTACGTCTTCAACTGTCGAGATGCATAAGCAACCACCTTTCCCCTCTGCATCAAAACACATCCCAAGCCCAGCTTGGATGCGTCGCTGTAAACCACAAAATCCTCAATGCCCTTTGGCTGAGCTAGGATAGGAGCAAATGTCAACCTCTTCTTCAGCTCCTCGAAGCTCTGCAGACACGACTCGGACCATACGAACCTCGTAGACTTCCGCAGCAAGGAAGTGAGCGGTCGGGCGATAATTGAAAAGCCTTCAACGAAACGCCTATAGTAGCATGCCAATCCTAAGAAGTTGCGAACCTCCTTAACGTTCTTAGGTGGCGGTCAAGAAGCTACTGACTCAATCTTCGCCGGATCTACCTTGATCCCTTCAGCTGAAACAATGTGACCAAGGAATGCTACCTCGGACATCCAAAACTCGCACTTAGAGAGCTTGGCGTAGAGCTCTCTATTGTTCGCTCCAAACGGTGTGTGCAAGCTTTAAATTTATAACCCTAGACTTAAGCTTAAAACAAGGATGCGAACCCGCAGTGTACGAGTCAATCGTAGTAAAAAGCAAGAAATTCCAGGGGTCGATCACAGGGACTCGGTGAAACAAAGTCAATAACGGTAAGCTTCGTGAATACTAACCACAAGAGCAATTAACACAATCAAAGATGAATAAGAAGTCAATAAAGCAAACATGCAATTCTAGGGATTAAAGCGTCCAGTTGTGGTTCCAACTCAAGATCTAAAGATAAGCGGACAAAGCTGAGATTTTTGCAAGGGGAAGGTGTTACTAAAGTGGAGTAGATCACCGGGTAAGTCTCACTACTCACTAATCCTAAACCGTAACTCCTATTACCGGGTAAGTCTCAAGGAATTAAGATAAAGAACTATAACCTCAAACTAACACACCATCTAGGGGAATAGAATCAACCTTTACCGGGTAAGTCTCAGGCTAACTCATAAAGATGGGATGGAAGCACACTCAAACCCCAATAAAGGATAAACCTTTATTACCTACACTTATGATCTTAGGTACACAAACTAAGGAATTACCGGGTAAGTCTCATCCTAAGCTTGCATTGGATCAGGAAAGGTGTAATAAGAATAGGATTTGGCAAACTCTAACACTTAACTCTCAGTTTAGGATCAGATAAGTCACCTCGGTCAGCTAAATTCCACCCCGGCCGAGGTGTTCATCGACTGAACGAGATGCTTAGGGTTAAGGTTAAAGACTCGAACTTTCAGGATCCTACTGGAATCTAAGATTATTCTATCATTGTTTTTCCCACAACTTTCAGCCAATCACCCTAGAATCACACAAGGAAATTAGCCACTCATCATCATTATGAAAGTATTAAATATATGGGAAGAAGGTGAATATTTGAACAAGAAGAATTTAATGGAAAAGACTTCAATAACTGAATCAAATATCACAACAAAAGCGTTCCTTGGATAGCAATCCAACAAGACAAGACAACAAGGAAGGGAATTAAAGACAATCTTACAAAACCCTTCAAAAAGCTATAAAAGCTATGATCTTCAATCTTCCTTCAACCTTCAAAAAGGTTCTTCGAAACTCCCAACTGGAGTATGGCTGCTGCGATGTATGCTGGATCTCGCAGCCTTCAATCGTGTATAACGTGCTAAGCGGGCTCTCCGATTTGTGGAAATCCAACCCTTTTTATAGGAAAATAACCCTCCAAAGATAATATATCTTAAAAAGATCTCTTCCCATAAAAATAGGTAAAATATAAGATCTTCTTCCTTCCAGGAGCCAAGCTCAAAATATAAGATCACCTTCCAAAGATAAAAGATCTCAGCCAAGAATAAAATATTCTCGCCGCGTCCTAGGTGTTCGCCTCGGTCGAGTCGGCGTCTCTGGATCACCTCGGTCGAGATGAATCTCTGGTCAACCGAGGTGAGTCATAACTGAATGTGAAATCTCTCAAAACTGGTCCAAAGTGAATCTTTAATCCATGGCTATGCTTCTTGGATGGTTCCTTATGCTCCTTAATGTAGCTCCAATGACTCCATAGCTCCTTTTGCTCCTTTTTGATGCAAAACGTGCCATTTTGCCTACAATTACAGCAAAACTAGGTGTAGACCTCGATTCCCACAAAGGTAGATGAAATGGTAATATAATCTCATATTATACATGCAATCATGTAGATTATCGAAGATAAAACGTCCAAACAAACCCCAAAATATAGACTATAATTCATGCTATCAAAATACCCCATACTTAGCCCTTGCTTGTCCCCAAGCAAGTTCCGCATATAGAAGACAAGATAGAATGAATTATAAGTCATAAAAATCAAATGAAAAGTCTTATAAAAACATTTTATGGTGTGTTACAATCATAGATCACTCTAAGAGAATACTTCATGGAATTTAAAATCCAAACATGATCAAAACATTTTATAAATATAGAAAAGTTATTCATCTTTGCATAAAACCATAGAATGCATAATAAGTCATAATTATCAAAATTAATCATGTATAATCCAGTTTAAACCACTAAGTCAATCAACAAGCTCAAGGTCTCAAGGGCTTCCCAAAAGAAAAGGTCAAGAAACGTGTAGGGTAGGGATGTGTGTAAGGTAATGTGGTGCTAGAATCCAGGAAAAGGATGAACTTCACTTCCACTTTGACTTGCAACATCTTCCACCAATAAGCTTTGCTTATTCCACTTTTTCTTTTTACTTTACTTTTTGGGATGCATGGACAGAGGTGCACAATAACCGAAGCCTAGGAAATCCGCAATCATCAATTTCTTGAGATGCATCAAACCCTTGATGCACATACCATGACCCGTTAGGAATATCGCTCAATCCGACTTTGGCAAGACACAAACACCCGGCTATGTGAATGGTGCCGAGTTACTCATCTTCATGATTGACTTCCCCAAACCTATTATTACTTTCTAACACTTTTACTTCCAGCCAACTTCTCAACCTTAACTTCACTTGCTTTCACCACTTCGCTTGCTTCCAAATTCCCGGATAGGTAAAGGGAGGCAAAATGTATATGAGGGGCTAAGCATGATAAAGAAGAAGAAGAGAGAAGAATGAATTGCCTTGGTCTTTCCAGGAAGAAAGTGAGAGAACTTATCTTGTGGTGTCAACCTTCAAATTCAATATAATTTGGATAAAAACAAAGTATTAAACATGCCAATAATTTCAAACAAAGCATTTAGCAACTTAAACATATTATAAAACCTTTCAAACACATAAAGAATTTAAAACCAGTCAGTAAGCAAGATCTTCACTGAGATCATATCTAGATAAGTAACACAAAAATAATTTTCGAAAAATCTCAGTTAACCCACCTCGGTCGAGGTGTTCTTGGGTCAACCGAGGTGAAACGCCTCGTTTGGCCAAGACTGACTCGGTCGAGGTCAAAATTTTTTTTTTTTTAAAAACCATTTTTTCAGTTTCGACGTTTTTCTCAATCAAATAACTTATAAATATGCATGTAACATCAGATAAACATATAAAGGCAACTGAAGCATAAATATGAAATATCCGATCAAATAAGTCGTACATCGAAGTCATCAAATAAATACAAACACCCCATACTTGGGACACACTGTCCCAGTGGGTCAATATAAGTCTAGAAACAAGAGTACTCACCGGATAAAAGGCTGAACTGCATAAAAATAGAATAAAGAAAATCCTGCAGCTCCTCAATAGTCGCGATCCGGTGGTGGTGGTGGTGGCACGTATGGATACTGAGTCGGGTCGAATGGATGACCCATGATGCGCTCGAACTGAAGTTGGGCCATGATGTGCTGATAATGCTGCCTTTCCTGCATCTCGCGGATATCCAGCGACAATGCAGCATAGGAATCAATAACCTAATCCGTCAGGTCATCGATCCGTCTGTGGGCAGTTGGATCTCTCACTATGTGTCTCCTGCGTCTAGCAGGTCTAACCGGAGAAGTCTCAGCTGGTGCAGGCTCAGTCTCATCATCATCATCCAAGTCTATGATCGGTGGTGCGCTCGTCCCTGCAGTATCTGTCCCTGTATCCATCGGGACTCCACCATCTCTCTCATCTACTGTATCCTCGTCATCGTCAGCCTTCTCCTCCTCATCCTCAGCTGGGGCTGCTGCTGCCTCCCTATGATCCTCCATTAGTGGAGCCCAAGCTGTCTGTCAATAATGCGGGTCATAAACGGTGAACTAGGCAGACCATCGGATCCCCTGTGGCGCAGTCAGCTCCCACGGCATAGCAACATATGGAGTGGTCAGACCTCGGGGAACTAGAATCCTCCGAGTGATCATCTCCTGCAATCCAAGCGGCTTCGGAGCCGCCACCATCGTACACGCGCTGAGGTCCATGCCATGAAAAGCAGCTATGTGGGTGACAAGACCTCCGCAACAGATGTCTCCCTTCGCTTTGGCCTTGATCTTGTGCAGGTCCTCTGTCAAGATCAAGCCAAAGTCCAGGAAACCCCCCTTAACCATACAGTACAGACTGAAAAGCTCGCCCTGTCGGATCTTCTGGGGCGTCTCAGTACGCGCCAGAAGTGTCTCGCTGAATATCCTATGGGCTAACCTAAAGGCTAGGTGGAAGATGACCTTCTCCCTGGAGTCTCCAGGGCGCCATCTATCTGCATGCTCAGTAATATGGGCAATCTGCCCCCAGAACTCCCTAGCTACAGATCGGGAAGGGAAGTCAGTGGCGATGGGCTCAGAAAAACCGAAAATCTCTCTCCATATCTCGAGCGGTACTATGAAGTTCCGGCTCATCAACCGGTACTTCACAGACTGCTCTGTGGGAAGGTAGGAAAAGGAGCTAACAAACTCTAGGGTCGGCTCCAAGTAGGCTGGGGCTCGGATCTCAGTAAACTGATCCAGCCCAACTGTGGTGATCATCCGCCTAAGGTCTCCATCTACCCCTAGGTAATCAAAAGCTGACACGTCCAGGAAACGTGGTGCAATCACTGGACGGCTAGCTATACGCTCATAATCTACCCGGCATCTCTCGTGGATCACCGGGCGGTAAGGTCGGGAAGAAGAGGAAGGAGGGGAAGGTGAGGATCTATCTCTGAGGGCAAGGCGACGTTCGGAACTCATTTTTTTTCCAGCTACTGTCAGATCACCTCGGTCGCTGACAACTCTCAGGAATCACCTCGGTCGAGATGCAGTTCGACTGGACCGAGACGTAACAGTTTTCGATTCAAATCTCAGAAATCCAGTTCTTTTCCCCCAAAAATCACTACAGTTGCTTCCTATGGGGTACTTAAGCCTTTTCTCAGCAGATTCAGGGGCAACCAAAGCCCAAATCGAAACGAATGAACGAGTTAGGGTTTCGACTGTTTTTACCTCGTTTCGGTCGATTCGTTCGATTTCTTCGCAGATCTGTACTTGCAATGGGATCCTCTACCCTTCAATCGCAGTTTGGAAGCGGAAATCTTCGAAAACGAGCAAGATTTGAGGAAGCGAGGTGAGAAGGCGCCGCGGTCGAGTCGAAGAAGGTAAAAAGTGAAAACATAATTTTTTTCCCTTTTTATACTGTTCCTGGAACTGCTGTCACCTCGGTCGAGATGGCCTCGACTGGACCGAGGTGGTACTGACCGAGGTGGTTCTGCTGAAACCCTAGTCGCCTCGGTTGCTCAGGAATCAACTCGGTCGAGGTGGCCTCGACTGGACCGAGGTGTCTCAGTCAAACTTCGTCTTCTTGAATTCTCGAACTTCTGAACTTCCAGTTATGCTCCTTCCTTAGATGTCTCCTGTTATCTGTCTAGGACGCCAAAAACAAACAAAACAAAGCAAAAGCAAACTATCTAAGCTAGACTAGAAAACGGGAAAAGAAAGCAATACCTTGGGTTGCCTCCCAAGAAGCGCTTGATTTATGGTCGCTAGCTGGACCATGATGCGTCATCAAACGTAATGGGAGGTGCCCTCACCCCATACTTCACCTCCATCGTGGGGTCAAGTAAGTAAGTCTATCAAACGCTCCAACAAGTGTAAGTGCTCATCGGGGAATGAATCGTCTATGGGCGGGTCATCCTTCTCACGTGAAGATGCAGGTAGCCGGCTGAGGTGATCCGCAACAGAATTCTCGGATCCCTTCTTATTGCGGATCTCTAGGTCAAACTCTTGAAGCAAGAGAATCCATCGAATAAGGCGTGGCTTGACATCTTTCTTGGCCAACAAGTAACGAATGGCAGCATGGTCGGTGTAGACAATGACTTTCGCCTCAACTAAGTAGGAACGAAACTTCTCGAAAGCGTATACAACCGCCAACAACTCCTTCTCAGTGGTAGTGTAGTTGCACTGGGCTACATCTAGCGTCTTGCTAGCATAGTAAATGGCGGTGGTCCGGCCATCCTTCTTCTGTCCAAGCACCGCTCCTACGGCTACGTCACTAGCGTCACACATGACCTCAAAGGGCAAGGTCCAATCAGGAGGTTGGATAATGGGAGCGGAGATCAACGCTTCCTTAATCCTGTAAAAAGCATCAAGACACTCCTGTGAAAACTCAAAAACAACATCTTTATTCAAGAGGTTAGTTAAAGGTTTAGAAATCTTAGAGAAGTCCTTGATGAATCTCCTGTAGAAACCTGCATGCCCGAGAAAACTCCTCACACCTTTAAGAGAACAAGGGGGAGGGAGTTTCTCAATAGTCTCGATCTTAGCGCGATCGACCTCAATACCTCGATTAGAAACGAGGTGTCCTAGCACAATGCCTTCATTAACCATAAAATGACACTTCTCCCAATTCAAGACGAGATTAGTGTCTTCATATCTTTTAAGCACTATCGAAAGGTTAGATAGGCAATCATCAAAAGAGGATCCGTATACGGAAAAATCATCCATAAATACCTCCATGATATTCTCTATGTATTCGGAAAAGATAGCCATCATGCATTGCTGGAAGGTAGCGGGTGCATTGCACAATCCAAATGGCATCCTCCGATAGGCAAATGTCCCCCATGGACAAGTAAAAGTGGTCTTCTCCTGATCATCCGGATGGATAGGAATCTGGAAGAATCCACTATAGCCGTCCAAGTAGCAAAAGTGTGAATGTTGGGCCAACCGCTCGAGCATCTGATCGATGAAGGGAAGTGGAAAATGGTCCTTCCGTGTGGCCGTGTTCAGCTTCCTGTAATCGATGCAAACCCTCCAGCCCGTAACGGTCCTGGTTGGGATCAACTCGTTGCTCTTATTTGTCACAACGGTCATCCCTCCTTTCTTCGGAACGACATGCACCGGGCTAACCCACTTGCTGTCCGAGATAGGATAAATAATACCTGCATCCAACAACTTAAGAATTTCTTTCTTCACAACCTCTTTCATGATCGGATTTAACCGTCTTTGAGGTTCCCGTGAAGTCTTATGATTATCTTCCATTAGAATTCTATGCATGCAGAAAGAAGGCTTAATGCCAATAAGATCGTCCGTGGTATAACCTATAGCCTTTTGATGCTTTCTCAGGACATGCATTAACTTAGACAGTTTAGATTCGGAAAGGGAAGCACTAAAAATAACGGGATAAGTAGAATCCGGTCCAAGAAAGACATACCTCAAGTGACTAGGGAGTTGTTTAAGCTCCACGAATGGGGGTGCTTTCTGAGGGGGATCCTTGCTTCCTCCTTCCAGTGGAGTGGATTTAGAAACTGGACCTTCGGAAATCTCAGTTGAAGTCGTCTCGCCATCGACCTCGGTCGAGGCGCAGAGGCGTTAACCGAGATGTTCTTCAGTCGCCTCGCTCAGTCCGGGAGGTGCCTCGGTCGAGGTACTGCAACTAGAACCGAGATTGGAGATCTTCGTCTCCTGGATTAGTGTCTCAGTTTTAGCTCCTGGATCTTCTTCCAGTGCTTTCAAGCTCCGTATATCTGCATCACAAGAAGCATCTATACCTTCCTCTATTAAACTAAAACTTAACTCTTTCGAGTGGATCGTTAATAAGGATAGAGCTCACCAATTCTCTTGATTCTTCCTCATCGTAGATGTTGAAGATATCATCAGTTAGCTGCTCTCCTTTCATGGAAGCAAGTAGTGCGAACTCCACCTCATCGCCACCAATGTTGAATTTCAACTTGGCGTTCTTGCAATCCACATTGCAACCCGAAGTTGCTAGAAATGGCCTCCCGAGAATAATAGGAACAGGATAATCTGCGGGAATGTCAAGTACAACAAAATCTATAGGAAGATAGAAGTTACCTAACTTGACCGGAACGTCCTCCAAGATGCCCACGGGATGGGTGATGGAGCGATCCGCCATATAAAGTCGAATCTTGACCGGCTTGGGCTCTCCAAGTCCGATCTTCATGTATAGCTCCAGCGGGATGATGCTCACGCTAGCTCCTAGATCACAAAGGGCTTCACAAGTGACATCCCCAACTTGAATGGGAATGCTAAATGAGCCGGAATCTCTCAATTTAGGTGGCATCTTCTCCTTCATGATCTCAATAAGCTCCGAGGATTTAGATGTCATCCTAACTTCACCATAGTCTTCCAATTTCCTTTTCCTTGATAGGATCTCCTTTAAGAACTTTCCATAGGCAGGCATTCCTAGAATGACATCAAGGAAAGGAATGTTAATATGCAGCTTATTCATCAAGTCAAGGAACTTACCAAAGTGCTTGTCTAGATGTGCTCTGGCCCTTGACTGGGGGAATGAAAGTGGTGGTTTGAATGCAGGAGGTGGAACATAAACTTCAGTTTTCCCCTCCGCTTTCTGTTGCTCCGCCTCGGTTGGCATCTCGGTCGAGGTGTTCTTCGACTGGATCTGGACCGAGGTGGTCTGCGTCGAACGAGGTACTGGATCTGCAGTCTTAAGTCCACTCCTCGTCGTTATGGCCATGCACTAGCCCTTAGGGTTGCTTTCCGTCTTTGTTGGAAGCTTCCCTGGATCCCTTGGCGCTTCATTCGTCCTACTCGCAAGTTGTTGTTCGAAGGACTTTTGAGCCCTTGAAAATGAAGTCATAGAAGTCTCCATAGCACTAAGCTTGATCAAGATAGCCTCCAGAACTGCGTCTTTCTTTTCTGGCTGAGACGAACTTGACCCTTGCCCTTGGATTTTTAATGGAGTAGAAGAAGAAGTAGAAGGGGAAGAGAGGAAAGGGTTAGAGGAATCGTTAGAGTTGGAGTTTGAATGATTGTTACCGTTATTTTGGTTGTTCGCCCTCCAATTATTGTTATTGGATCCTCTATTGTTGTTGTTGTAGTTGTTGTTCCGGGAACCGTTGTTGTTGTTACGGTACCCGTTGTTGTTGTTCCTTTGTCCTTGCTCTTCCCTCTTGGTTTGAGCAACCAAGAGTTCCTTCAATTGCTTCACGTCATTCTTCAAAGACGTGAGTTGATTGTTGTTGGATTGAGTCTCTTGAAAGTTGACTCTTTTAACTCCACCTTCAGCTCCTTGGTGGGTATATTTCTCCATGTGCAAGGCTTGCTTCTCAATGAAGTCCCAAGCCTCGTCAATCGCCATGTCTATGAAGGTACCGGCGGAGAGTAGTTGGAGATTGAACTGGGTGCTTCCGTCCAGTCCTTTGAAGTAGATCTCCAACAACTCGATTTTTGGAATCCCATGATGTGGGCAATCCAAAAGGATGTCCTTGAACCGCTCCCATGACTTGGACAAGCTCTCCTTGTCCTTCATAATGAAAGCATTGATCTTCCCTCTCATTTCAGCTGTCTTTGAAGGGGGAAAGAATTTGGTCAAGAATTCCGTAGTCATCTCTTCCCATGTGCTGATTTTTCCTGGAGGAAGAGATTGATACCAAGTAAGAGCTCTATCTTTTAAAGAAAAGTAAAAAGGTCTTAGCTTGTAGTTGTTATTTTCAATTCTGGAAGGTCGCAAGGTTTCCATCAAGATCTCGTAGTTTTGAAGATGTTGATGTGGTGATTCCTTCTCCATCCCTCCGAATTGGCATTGGCGAATCATGGATAGAACTTGCGGTCGAAGTTCATAGTCATGGTCCGCTGGATCTCCTAGGTTGACTCCTGAACGCCTCAGTTGTTGATTAGGGTCCATCCTTTGACCTAGGGTTTGTGGGATTCCTGCAAGGAGAACATCTCGGACTGGCATCCGAGGTGGATGTATCTCGGCCGGGGCGTCTGGTACTGGAACCTGCCTCGGTCGAGGGTCAGCAACTAGAACCTGCCTCGGTCCAGCATCGGGAACTGGGTCGTCCCTCGGTCGAAGTAGAATCTGGTCTCGTATGACGGCCATTTCTGCTTCGATTGCTTCAGTTTTGGTGCGAGTTTCTTCCTTCTCTCGCCTTAGTTCTTCCTTGCTGAGGCGTAGCAGTTCTAACGCCTCTTTCAATTCGGCCTCAAGATCGCGGTTGTCTTGTTGGGCCATCTTCGCTTCTCTTAAGCGTCGCTTGTATGTCTTTTCTGGTTCGGGATCGTAAGGAACGATTTCCTTCCCAGTGCGGGTTCTTCGCATAAACCTAAGAAAGAACCTGCAAAAGTCACTCAAGTAGAGTGGTTAGAAGACACGGGGGCAAGTGCCCCAAGAGCAAACCGTACCGGCTCGGTCTAGACCAAGTCCCCGGCAACGGCGCCAAAAACTTGTTCGCTCCAAACGGTGTGTGCAAGCTTTAAATTTATAACCCTATACTTAAGCTTAAAACAAGGATGCGAACCCGCAGTGTACGGGTCAATCGTAGTAAAAAGCAAGAAATTCCAGGGGTCGATCACAGGGACTCGGTGAAACAAAGTCAATAACGGTAAGCTTCGTGAATACTAACCACAAGAGCAATTAACACAATCAAAGATGAACAAGAAGTCAATAAAGCAAACATGCAATTCTAGGGATTAAAGCGTCCAGTTGTGGTTCCAACTCAAGATCTAAAGATAAGCGGACAAAGCTGAGATTTTTGCAAGGGGAAGGTGTTACTAAAGTGGAGTAGATCACCGGGTAAGTCTCACTACTCACTAATCTTAAACCGTAACTCCTATTACCGGGTAAGTCTCAAGGAATTAAGATAAAGAACTATAACCTCAAATTAACACACCATCTAGGGGAATAGAATCAACCTTTACCGGGTAAGTCTCAGGCTAACTCACAAAGATGGGATGGAAGCACACTCAAACCCCAATAAAGGATAAACCTTTATTACCTACACTTATGATCTTAGGTACACAAACTAAGGAATTACCGGGTAAGTCTCATCCTAAGCTTGCATTGGATCAGGAAAGGTGTAATAAGAATAGGATTTGGCAAACTCTAACACTTAACTCTCAGTTTAGGATCAGATAAGTCACCTCGGTCAGCTAAATTCCACCCCGGCCAAGGTGTTCATCGACTGAACGAGATGCTTAGGGTTAAGGTTAAAGACTCGAACTTTCAGGATCCTACTGGAATCTAAGATTATTCTATCATTGTTTTTCCCACAACTTTCAGCCAATCACCCTAGAATCACACAAGGAAATTAGCCACTCATCATCATTATGAAAGTATTAAATATATGGGAAGAAGGTGAATATTTGAACAAGAAGAATTTAATGGAAAAAACTTCAATAACTGAATCAAATATCACAACAAAAGCGTTCCTTGGATAGCAATCCAACAAGACAAGACAACAAGGAAGGGAATTAAAGACAATCTTACAAAACCCTTCAAAAAGCTATAAAAGCTATGATCTTCAATCTTCCTTCAACCTTCAAAAAGGTTCTTCGAAGCTCCCAACTAGAGTATGGCTGCTGCGATGTATGCTGGATCTCGCAGCCTTCAATCGTGTATAACGTGCTAAGCGGGCTCTCCGATTTGTGGAAATCCAACCCTTTTTATAGGAAAATAACCCTCCAAAGATAATATATCTTAGAAAGATCTCTTCCCATAAAAATAGGTAAAATATAAGATCTTCTTCCTTCTAGGAGCCAAGCCCAAAATATAAGATCACCTTCCAAAGATAAAAGATCTCAGCCAAGAATAAAATATTCTCGCCGCGTCCTAGGTGTTCGCCTCGGTCGAGTCGGCGTCTCTGGATCACCTCGGTCGAGATGAATCTCTGGTCAACCGAGATGAGTCATAACTGAATGTGAAATCTCTCAAAACTGGTCCAAAGTGAATCTTTAATCCATGGCTATGCTTCCTGGATGGTTCCTTATGCTCCTTAATGTAGCTCCAATGACTCCATAGCTCCTTTTGCTCCTTTTTGATGCAAAACGTGCCATTTTACCTACAATTACAGCAAAACTAGGTGTAGACCTCGATTCCCGCAAAGGTAGATGAAATGGTAATATAATCTCATATTATACATGCAATCATGCAGATTATCGAAGATAAAACGTCCAAACAAACCCCAAAATATAGACTATAATTCATGCTATCATCTATCTTGTAAGACCTGAAGAACGATCCTCAAGTGTCCTGCTTGCTCCTCCTTACTACGGTAGTAAACCAGAATGTCCTCGATGAAGAAAACTACAAACTGGTCTAGGAAGTCGATGAAGATGTTGTTCATCAACTCCATGAAGACTGCGGGCGCGTTCGTAAGCCCAAATGGAATCACTACAAACTCGTAGTGTCCATATCTAGTCCGAACTGCCGTCTTGGCTACATCCTGCTCTCTCACCCTCAACTGGTGATATCCTGATCTCAGATCGATCCTCGAAAACACTGAAGCTCCATGCAGCTGATCCAAAAGATCATCGATACGGGGCAATGGGTACTTGTTCTTGATCGTCATCTTGTTCAGTTCTCGGTAGTCGATACACAACCTCATTGACCCATCTTTCTTCCTGACGAAGAGAACTAGTGCACCCCAAGGAGATACACTAGGGTGGATGAAGCCCTTCTCTGCTAACTCCTCAAGCTGCTTCTTCAACTCAAGCATCTCGATAGGCGCCATGCGGTAAGGAGCCTTAGAGATCGGTCTCGTACCGGGCTCTAGATCAATGTCAAAGTCTACACTCCGTTGTGGAGGTAAACTTGATGGTTCTCCAAAGACGCCAGCAAACTCGCAAGCTACTGAAATCTCCTCCAAAGCTGGAGTAGTACTATCCTTCATGACATAGCATTAAAAAGCCTCGCATCCTTAACTGATAAGTCTCGCAACTCGTACTACACTGATGACTATACTAGTCTTCCCGAGATCCCATCCTCGGAAGATCTCACCATGGCCTGCATCTGTAGTTACTGTCACTGTCCTCTTGCCGATGTCCAGAACTGCTCGATGTCGATCCATCCAATCCATGCCCAGAATAACTTTTTCATGTACTAAGTACATGACGAAGAAGTTAGCTATCCAATCGCGACCTCCCAATCTAATAGGGCAATCGCAAAACTCTCGTGTACCTCGTATCTTACCCCCATCGGGTAATCCTATAAAGAAGGGTCTACCCTCTACAGTAACTAAGGCCAATCTATCTACACATGCATCAGATATAAAAGAATGCGTAGCATCAATATCGAAAAGAACTTTGACAGGAAAACCATTAATGTGAATGGTACCTGTAGCTGCTGGCGCTGTCGGCTCTACAACACTCCTCAACTCATAAACTCTGGTTGGTGCATCTCTGGTGTCTGCAGATCCACCAACGCGTCCTCTACCTCTCCCCTGTCCCGGAGTGGAACCTTGAGGAGTGGTAGAACCTGAAATTCTCTGCTGCTGCTGGTGGTACTAAGATCTTTGTCCTCCTCCAACAACATTGGCAGGTGAAGAACCTTGCTGAGATAACGCCTTGCCTTGACGGCAAAACGCAGCTTTGTGTCCGGGCTTGCCACAAGAAAAGCAAGTCACTGCTGGCTTCTTGCAATCAGCTCGGATGTGTCCAGCTACTCCGCAGTTATGACACCGCCGTCCTTTGTCAAAACTCTGCTAGAAACTAGAACGTCCAAGCGTTTGACTACGCCCCAAACCAACTGCTCCAGCTCCAGCACTGGCTGATCCAGTCTTCTGTCTCTTCTCAAGACCTCCTGTCTGAGAAACTCTCCTCTGACCCAGTCGGTCTCTCTCATAAGCAGAAGCTCTATCCTGGTAGTCCGCCAAAGACACACAACGGAACCCAGTAAGATAAGAGCGTGTCAATTCTCTCAACCTCCGAGAGAAAAGGTAAACATGCCGATCCTCCGGTGGTGCGGACGAACCTAGCAACCCTAACTCGTCTTGAAACTTGAGGATTATCTCAACAATAGGCAAATCCTTAAATCCAGCCTCAAGGAAATCATGAAGACGGTCTCTCCTCATGGCTGCAGGGCAATACCGATCCCTGATCACTGTCTTCATCTGCTCATAACCGGTGACCTTACTACGAATTGTCCTCCACCAAGAATGAGCCTGATCCTTCAGCAGCGTCTGTGCTATGTTGACTCAACGTCCCTCAGGGCAACCGATAGCCTCCATAGCAGAATCCACTTGTCCTAGCCACTGCTCCACCTCCAAGCCAGTTCTTCTCACGAAGACGAGAACCTTCAGCTGGTCGAAAGCCTTCAACCAACTGTCAGGCTTTGGCTCTTTTGCCTCAGCCGGCGCTCTAACAACCTCAGCAACTCCAGCAGGCGAGGCAACACCTTGTGTAACTCTTTGCGAAACCTCAGCTGATCTCGCAGGAACTGGCGGCACTGGTGCTGATCCTCTAGTCTTGATAGCCTCCTCAACCCTCTGCACATAGTCGCGAAATGCAGAAGCTCCGATAGATACTCGTGTGGACTCTGTTGATGGCGCTCTCTGTGCTCCAGACCTAGCAACGGTCCCATTTCCAGCCTCAGGAACAATGCTCTCGGCAACCTCTTCAGCAAACGCCTCAACGATAGGCGGATCAGCAACTGGGACTTGGCCCCGACCTCTAGCTAGTGGAGGTCTTCTTGCACGTCCTCGTCCACGGACGGCAGGTGGAAGTGGTGGTCGACTCCTTCCTTGCCCTATAGTAGCGGTAGCCCTAGTGCGTGCCATCTGCTATAAGGATAGATATATAAGACTATATATATATATATATATATATATATATATATATATATATATATATATATATATATATATAAGGCCACGCTACAGCTAAAGCATAATCCAAGAAAAGCATATATAAAAGCCAACAAAAGAAACTACACTGTTGAGATCCGCGGAGGTATTGGTGGTCGCCCGTACATCTATCCTAGACCGAAAGGTTAAAAACAAAAACCCCCTTTTGAAAACGTTAGACCCCTTGCGGTTTCTATTTATTTATCCATCCGACCTGTAGAAGATTTCGAGTGTCATTGTTGCCAACCTCCCTCTGATACCATATTGTAACACCCCAAGTTCTGGGAATTTGAAGCACTACAGGCTAGGACCGCACAATGGGTCCCGACCCTCAAAGTAGCAACAACAAACGGATCTTACAACAAGGCACATACGAATGAAAATAAAACTCAATATAAAACCAAAGGTTCAAACCAAACGAAACACAAATGCTCCACAACCGGGTTCAAAACAAAAGGGAAGCAACAAAAGAAAAACAAAACCCAATCCCGTCCTATAATGTACGAGAGCCCCGGCTGACCACACCATCCAGATCACTCAGCAGCATCCTGAACCTGCGGAACATCTACAACGACGGTATAAACCTTTAGCTAACATTCTAGGTATAAGCAAGAGTGTAAAGGCACATACACACATAAGGTAAGATAAACATATAGCATGCTTGCACTCAACCGGTTATTATCTTTCATTAGGGTTATCCATTACTAATTCAACTTCTTTTTTCAAACGAGAATCTCCCGAAACTCGCCTCCGCTTCCGTCTACCAATAATAATAGATCAGTACTATCCGTTACCTACGTGCCTGGGTTGCAAGAGCACATTCTAGTCTCCTGTAGAACTAGACAAGTGGTCACCGCCCGGTTATAATACACTTGGGCCAATTAAGGTTAACAAAGGGTGAATCCTATTTCCAATTATCCGTTATAAACATGATAACAACACAAACAAGTCAATACAATCCAACTAATACGTGGAATGAAGCTAAGTAAGTCCAAGGGACTTACCTCACACGAAGGTAACACGAGAGATCAGCGAACAATTCAGAAACACACAAGCAAGCTTAGTTTCCCTCAGGAAAGGAGCAAGGAAAGCCTGTACGAACAAGCAACAAGAATCAGGAACGGAAGGGTTGCTAGAAGTTTATGACTTCTAGTCTCAACGATTTCTAAGAGATCAACACATGCTAAGGGCTCAACCTTAGTCTTACAACAACTCAGGGGAACAAGGAACAACCATAAGGAACCAAAGAAGGAATGAGGAAAGGAAGGAAAGGAAGCAACTCACCAAAGACGGGAGCTACTGCAGAGAAACCGCAGGGGCGGTTAAACAGATGCGCGGGGGCGGCTGAAAAAAGGCGCAAGGGCGGCTTTGTGCAGGCGCAAGGGCGGCGGCGTGACAGAAAGCGTTGTCGGCTTTCTTCTTCGACAGAACTCGTAGCAAGGCAACCAAAGCTCGAACCTTTGGCTTCAACACGTCAAGGCTCAACTCCAAAGAGCTTAAGAACAACGAAGGGTCAACAACGGAACACTCCACAAGAATCAAGGCTCATGCTTGATCCTTGGAGAAAAAGAAAAGAGAAGAACGAAAGGAAGAAACCAAAACAGAAGGAGAAGGCATGCAGCGCTAAAGGAACGTGAGGAGGAACCATAAAGGATGCACTTACACGTTCAACGTAGTCGCGGAAAGCAAAGGACGGTTGTAGCTCTCTAGGGTTGAAGATGATAGCAAGGAACGGGAAAAAGGGGAGAAAGAAGAGAATATATAGGAACGGGCTGGAAAGAAAAGAAGGAAGGGCGTCTAGGGTTTAGAAAGAAGATAAGAAAACCGGCCCAAAAGATAAAATATCGGATATTCTATCTATGGAAGGAAGATAAAAGAACGGAAAAAAAAATCGGCACGATCTGTCGTAAATCCGCAGGGGCGGATCTCACAGCCGCAGGGGCGGTTGGCCGCGGGGGCGGCCCTTTTCACCGTAGGGGCGGTGAAGGCAAAACCTAGGATCTTACACTAAGCATCCCATAAGCCTCGCCCACTCAAAATCTCTCCCCATGGCAACAAGCTAATTCGGCGATATTGTATTACTTTTAATCCGATCCAAAGTATTTCCCCTCATGGATTAAATACATATCATATTTTTAATAAAACGAAAATACATTTGTCAAAAACATTTTATTCTAACTACATGTAAAATTAAGTTTTTTTGTCATGAATATAACATCCATTAATACTCTTTTAAAAATAAATACACAATTTATAATCAATAATCTAAATATTAAAATTATTAGGGTAATTTTGGTAACTAGGCCTTTTTGAGAAACTAGAGTAGTAACTAGGCTTTTTAATGTTTCAATTAAATAAATATACCCCAACCTTTTGTATTTATTCTCATACTCTACACACTATTCTCTCAAGAGGTACATTTACTAAACACAAAACTAGAAAAAGCCTAGTAAACCAAATTGTTTCAAATTAATGGGCAATTTTGGTAACTAGGCCTTTTTGAAAAAGTATAGTAGTAACTAGGTTTTTTAATGTTTCAATTAAGTAAATATACCCCAACCTTTTGTATTTATTTTCAGACTCTACGTACTCTTCTCTCAAGGGGTACTTGTTCGCCACTTAGCGTGCGTGCAAATAAGCTTTAAATTTATAAAACTAGAATCAAGTAAGCGAACCCGCAGTGTACGGATCGATATAGTTGAGCAAGAATTCCAGAGTATCGAACACAGAGATTTGGGGGGTTAAATCCAGTTATAAATCGTCAAGCAAGTAATGTATGAGCTTTGTAAATTATTGGGAAAACAACAATCCTAAAGATACAGGAATCCAGCTGTGGCAATCGATTCAAGATATACTAAAGGTATAAGGACAGAGTTGAGATATGCAAAGGTATACGAATGTAAGGCAATGTACGGTGAAGTTCCAAGACCTTATATGATTCACCTAAAGACACTCTCTATAAAGGTTGTTGAGGCTTCAGTATAGAAAGATTCTAAAGGTAAATATTAACATTAAATACCCAAACTTGTAATCCAAGGATCAAGACTAACTAAACCGATTAAGGTTATGACACTCGAAATCAGGGTAGAGGTTGTTGAGGCTTCACTACCACCTAGAAAAGGCAAGCCAAGACTAAGTTAAAGCAAATCTTTAACTTTGGATTAAAGTAAAAGCAAGGTTCGTAAACTAACACAAAATTACGGGTAGTTCTTGAGTTCCACGGCCGTGGAAGCTCAATAACAGACCGTGGATTAGGTTCGTCGGTGATTCTCTCTAACTCTCAGGGTCCAATCTGTTTACGATCGATCTATCATCATCTAAGCCACAACTATCAACCCTTCACCTTAGAATTGCTAAAGGGTTTTAGCCAACAACAGTCATTTTGATATCAAATTCAAGATTTAAAAAGAATGAAAGATGAAAACTTCCGAAAACCTTTAATAACCTTCAAACTGATCTCAAATCCACAAATCAAGAACAATGATGCAAATAGATTCGGAATAACACAAACAATCACAATCTTAGATAAGAACGAAGAACGAGATGTCAATTCGTCTTCTAATCAAATCTAAGAACAAAGTATGAAATCTCCTTACGAACAATCTTCCAAATCTTCACTCTTTCTCCCGCTTTCCGTCAATCCGGAAACCTCAATAGGGTAAAGCGCAAAATCCCCCAACGGCGATCTAAGCGAAAGCGTAAACTAGGGTAAGCAGCGATAGCGGTAGCGAAGGTGACGGAATCTCTTTCCTTCCGTCCTTATATAGGCCCAAATAAAATGCGTCTTCGGCCCATGTGCGTAGAAGATCGTGGCTTAAAATATTGCGTAAAAGATCGTGGCTTAAAATATTGCGTAAAAGATCGTCAAGATCACGGTCGTGGAAGGGTTCCACGCCCGTAATTTAGAGTGTGGAGTTGGCTCACGGTTTGTCACAACTCTCCACGGCCGTGTAAGTTGCTGGAATGCACCACGCTCGTCTTGCCAAGGTTCCACGGCCGTGGATTAGAGCGTGGACTTTAATACGGTCGTACTTTAGAGCGTGGAACATCATGAGCTCGTAATTTCCTTTGTTTTTGTGTCATTCTTCATCCTAGCATCTTCCTTAGCTCCTAGTGATGTCCTCAATCTTTGAACATGCTCAATCTAGCTCCATTCTCTCTCAATCCGTTCGGTTTTAGCTCTTAATTGCCTACAATCAACACAAAGCTTATGTAGACCTCTATATCGACAAAATAGGTAAACTAACTCACAAATACTTCAATGTTTTATCAATGACTACCATTATGGATGAAATACACTTAGAAAACGTGCCTAAAATATCACAATATTTCATGCTAACAGTACATTTACTAAATATAAAACTAGAAAAAGCCTAGTAAACCAAATTGTTTCTATAAATTCTATATATAAACATATATGATAAAAATCTATAAAATTAATCTCAACGATGAAACCCATGAATATTAATTTTCTTTTTAATTTAATCCAAAATATTCCCCCATAGATGGCATGCGAGCCGAATAGTACTTTTTATAAAGTGGATATGTCCATAAATATTTTATTTTAATTAATTAAAAATATTCAAAAACCTTTTTACTTGGATTATTATATTGACTTTGAATTACTTTTCATAAAAAAATATAATAAATTAAGGAGGAAAATTCATGTTTGATGCCCATATTTTTTTTATCTAAAATTATAAATATGGCAATTACTATTAGTTGTTTGGTTTTTAACCACTTAATTAAAAAAACAATTGTTAAAAAAAAATTGGGCAATTTTGGTAACTAGACCTTTTGGAGAAATTAAAGTAGTAACTAGGCTTTTTAATGTTTCAATTAAGTAAATATACCCTAACCTTTTGTATTTATTTTCAAACTCTACACACTCTTCTCTCAAGGGGTACATTTACTAAACACAAAACTAGAACAAGCCTAGTAAACCAAATTGTTTCAAAAAAAATTTCAAAAAAAATCAGAACTTTTTATCGTCAACAATTATTGACAGGAAAATTATGGAATGTCAACGACTATTGAGGCAGTGCAGTTATGGTTGTCAACGGTTGTCGACACTTCAGATTATGGATTGTCGATGGTGCGGTTATGGACTGTCAACAATTATGTTAAGGATTGTCAACGGTTTTTAGACGGTAAAATGAAGAATTGTAAGCGGCGGCTAACAATGTAATTATGGAATGTCCACAAAAATTTCGAAATTTATTATATATTTTCATATGATGGTTTCAAACCAAATGAGTAAAACTTAGTGGTTACATTTTTTATTTTACTATTTTATGTGGCAACTTTTTTCATTCAATTATTAAATTTTAGCAATATCAAATATATGACTCTAATAGTCGCGGCTAATTGTCCGATCTGAAATGACTTAAATCACATTACGCTATTAAATTTTGTGTCTGGTTTAACAAATTATTCAGATTTTCACATATAATTAATATCTACACACAAAGCATTATATTTTTTTTCACACTTAATTTATAAAAATAACATATAAATATGTTTTCAAACCATACATTCCAAGGATCTATTCATCAACTTATCTGAATAATATACGAAGAGAGTGGGCAGTTGGCCATCTTAATTTGAACTTAATAATCAATATTCTAATTGAAGAACATCGTGAGAAGAAGTAAGAAAAAGCAACCTTGAAAGTCAATGGCGCTGCTGATAAACTTGCAGCTATTGGTCCCGACAACTCTGTCTTCGGTTTTACGGTCCCGAATGAAGTCGAGGTGATTGTCCGAAAGGACGCCATACCAGTAGAGGGTGAACATTCCTAATTTTTTACCTGTTTAGTCAAAAAAAAAAAAAGCAACCTTTTTACCCATACATCCAACACAATAAGTAATATATAGTTTTTTTTTAGATAAATAATATATAATTCAAAGCTTTTCAGAAAGTTGTATGCTGGCCTGCACGTTTGTAACATATCAATGAAATTAAGTTTATTTGATTGTGTGGAAGACTGGAAGTGGTTAAAAAAAGTATGCTAATAATGTAATACAAATGGATGCCTTTTATTTATTTTTTCTAGTCTATCTGTTTATACAAAAATTATTTGGTATTATATAAGAAAGATTACGAGAACAAAGTATGAGAATATAAAGCCAACTATCTTCCTTCATGACTTAACACAAACATAAACTTATAAAAAAATGAACAATGTATGGTTGGACATTTGGTATTATAGAAGCAAAGTCATTTTTTTAAACGGAAGTCGTAAACGTACGGTAATGGAATTCACAAACGTACGATGGATTCGAAACATATGATCGTCACGGTTTTGGGTTCCGGATCCGTGAACTAGTGGGCAGTGGCGCCGGCTGATGGTGTCGGCGTCCAAATTGAAAAACAAAAGCACGGATCCAAGTTCCGTAACAGTCATGGTTACAGGTTCCGAATCCATAAACAATTTCTCACGTATCCGGAACCCGTAACCGTGATGGTTAAGGAGCCCGAATCCGTCGTGCGTTTATGAATTTAATTGTTGTGTACGTAATATCCCCTTTCAAAACAAAACCAATGACTCAACTAAAAACACAACATAATTCATAAAATATCACATCAAAACATAAAATTATTTCAATGACGAAGATAATTACATAGAAATAGGTAACAAAAACTAGACACTTCTAACTAAGGAGAAAAAGTATCAAATGGAACAAACTAAAGTTTTCTTTCTACAAACTTAACTTGGAAGGCTCAAAAGTTGAATATGGCGAAATTTTATGATTAGAAATCAATTTGAAATCATCGTTTCCTTCAAAGCCCAAAAAATTATAATAAATCCGTGATTAGTGTCAAGGGTCTATATTATGGAATCCAAGAAACAACCAAACTTAAAATTGATATTCTTTTGATTGAGAATGATAACTTAATTGTCATCAGCGCCATCAAATTTATGGAGAATGTTCTTGGAAAATTGAAATGATCGTTGTTGACATCTCACAAATTCAACTCGATTTCATATCAAACATATATCTAGAGAAATCAATGATGTACATGATAAATTTGCTTATACTAAGAATGATGTGTAGGATTAGACTTGGGTTGGAAACTTAAACCTAAACCGGCAAACTGTCGGTTTGCCGCTTTAGCACTGGTATGTTCAAAAAAGCAAAAATCAACGGTACTTTATTACAAAAGGGGTTTGAACTGGTTTTTCGGTTGCCTACGTATCCTCTCGGGGTTAAGAGGAATCAAAGCCCACATAGTTCCCGTACCTTTACTTACCTTTTTTCGAAATTCCGAGTTGTTTTCGTTACCCCGCTTACCTTTATGCCTCGAACTCGGAAGTCGTGCCCGCATCATCGGAGTTGGAATCCGATTTTAAGTCATACACTGAGGCTTTCCGTTATTTCCACTTCTCCACCCTTATCCAATCTTGAATACAAACTTGCGTTTCTAACTTTTCAGGCTTCAGTTGAGTTCTCTTATAATTGAGCATGTTCCCTCCTTGGATAAATGCTTTCTCCACGTAAACCGTTGATGCGGGCACGTCCATAAGGTTGGATATTTCGGGGCATGTTTCTTCCACCAATCCAAAATTTCAAAAAAATCTTTACTATCAAAACTAAAACATGTTGTTAGATAATCTTGAAATTCCACACTTGAGAATGAATACCTTGGTGTTTTTGTCCTTTTAGCTAAGATTTGTTATGCTCTTGAAAGAAAAGAAGATGAAGAAGAAGACGAAGAAGAATAAGGTGTAGGAGTAAGTGCGATAGAAGAAGAGCTAGCACTTGTTTGAAATGAAGAAAGCAAATTTTCAGTTTTGATATGAACATTATGCATAATGTTAGAATTGTTGTCATCTTCTAAACCCAAACAATCATGATAAACAACCAACAAATCGAAAACACCATCAAGTTTAAGTCTAGGATCAAAAACGGCGGTTATAATAAATCAAGAGAATTTTGTTGTAATATTTTTGTCATTTCAATTTCATGTCATAAATAGCACTTATAAGGGTTAGAAAAGTAGAATCGGTTTGAAAAGCCTCAGAAACGTTTATGATTATTTCTAAAAATCTACAAGAAGGTGGGGTGTAAACGTAACTCATATCATTAGTTGCATCACTAAAAATCTGTGAAACATTATAAATATCAATGCAAGTTTGTCAACATTTTCATTATCAATTGACCAAGGGATGTTTTGTGCGGAAAAATCTTCTAAAAGTTCTTGGTAACGAAGGGATTGACCAAGTAATTTCTAACGAAGTGTGTGTTTGGCAAACACAAAACACTAGGGTAAAGTAGTGGTCTGTAGTGTTTAACAATTTAATCAGTGTTTGGTTAGTACAATTACACTAGTTTAATATTTTTGAGGGAGTGTTTTTAAAACCCTTGAAAAAAAGGGTTTGTGAGTGTAAACTAGTGGTTTTGAAAACAAAAATACGATAATATCCCTACCGTTGTGATTATTAACTTCCTTCTACCTGGTATATAAAGCACACACTCTTACCTGGAAACCAAAATTTGTCCCCGACGATGAGTATAGAGTAGGCCGTCGAGTTCCTCTTCCATCCATTTCGGCTTCGCCATCGTCTTCCCTCTCACTCTGGTTGGTATTCCGGCGTCGGCGTCTTTGTCAATAGGTTCATTTGTCATCTTCTTCTTCCTTTCACCCCCTCCTGGTTATTTTCGATTTTCAATTTAGGGTTGCAGAATGTGTTGTTATAATAGCCACCAATACCTCAAATTTGTGATTGCTCAATGTTCTCGATAGGTTAGTTTGTCATTTTTTTAATTTCTTAAGTTAGGGTTGCTCATTGTTTTCGATCTTCAAGTTTCGATCTTCAATTGTAGGGTTGCTGATTTTTCGATCTTCAAATGTGTTATTGCACCCTTCTTTTGTGCATATACAATAATCCTGTTAACTTGATTCTAGTTGTTGCAAAGAATATTTTCAAACGTTTGTTTAATTGTCTGTTGGAGTTGAATATAGGTATGCTTGTGTGTAGGAATTAGGATGCTATTATGCAAAGTACTTAAATGGGGCTGAAACACAAACAAAAATTAATCATCCCCATTAGCCAATATGATAAAACAAGAGCTAAATAACAGCTATCAGATACTAGCACATATGATATAAAAAGACATGATGAATTGATCAACCAAAAATTCTGAAGTAGCAAAACTGAATGGTGACAAGTTGTTCTCATCCCCAATACCCTTGTTGTCTTGACATGAGAACTTTAATGTCCTTGTTGATTGTTATAAAAGAGGTAGAAGATAACTTCTCTTGTTGCATCTTCTACTTACTGCTTATTGTGGCATTGTTTACTGAATATTTACAATGTCTTGACAGGAGAACTTTACTGTCCTTGTTGATTGTATACATATGCATTTGAGCAATCTGATTTTGAAATCTAAATATTTACAATGTTTGTTTTATCTACTGTGATGATCTGTGTAGGAACATGTCAGACGACTCAAGTTGTGATAGCGGAGATCCCGAGTATTACTTTTGGAGACATGAGATATCACTTCCAAAGGACAATCCTGCTGAAGATGAGATGGTGATGTACCGTCATGATGATAATAACGCGTCCGCTGATTTAGGAGATTTCGTGGAAGCTCTAAGAGAAGAAAGTAAAAATCTGAAACATGAAGTTGATATATTAAGAATGCGGGAATTGTATGCTGATGCTCACGTGGAATCATTGAAGGATGAACTTGCTCAAGTAAAAGACATGAAGATCAATGACGTCAACTCTGAAAAAATAAATACATTTATTTTTGGGTTTATTTCCGGTGTTGTACTTTTCTCTTATGTAATGCGTTAGGAACGCATTAATTTTCAAGAATTTACGACACTAAACTTTCTACTATTGTACTTGTCGTTTGGATATAATATGTATTAACAACTTTTCGTTTGGATCTAATATAAATGTTGATGTTCATACTTGCTGTTTAAAATCATAAAGCAGACTCTAGTTGTTTCAGTGTAGATTTCATGTAAAAGGATTTTATATAAAATCCTTGAATATGCTCAAGCTCATACTTGCTGAAGCTCATACTTGCTAAAATCTTGCCTCTTAATTATAAACATTTAAATATAAATGTTGTTGCTCATACTTATTGTTCAAATCATACTTGTTGATGCTCATACACAATGGGACAAATAGATTATATAATTGTCATTTCCATGTAATTAAATATCAGAATGTCTCCATGAGACAATTACATCCGCTAATAAAGTTTGACAAAATATCGTGGAAACACAAAACAGATAGAACGATCATAAAAATAAACTCCCTAAGTATTCATTGTCGAGTTCCATATGGTGGTAGCAATATGATCACGAATATGCCCCATTCCTCTACCACTCGTAACGTTGATAGTGGCATCTTCTACCCCTTCTTGGTTTACCATCGGGGTTTAATCTTCTTCTTCTTCAGAAAAGTCATCATAGCTAGAGTACAAGCGAATGAAGTTGTGGAGTGCGAAGCAAGCCAAATGAATGTCAACTTGTGTGTGGTCCGGATAACATGGCATTGATTCTTAAATTTTCAATCTTTTTTTAGGATTCCAAAGCAACGTTCTATACAACTTCTAAGAGAAGAGTGTGCCCGGTTGAACGCTTCTTTCTTGTTGTTGGGCGGCTCATTATCAAACTGATTCAAATGATACCTTGTCTTAGAATATGGCACAAGAAACCCCGGCCTGTCTGCGTAACCTTTGTCACAAAGGTAATACTTGTTGGCAGGTGGAATGGGAAACTGTACGTTTGGGTTGCAAATAGCATTATCTAGGACCTTTGCGTCGTGTGCTGACCCTTCCCATCCAGACAACATAAAAGTAAATAACATGTTAAAATCACAAACTACTAGAACATTGAAGGTCACCGTATGTTTTCGACCAATGAAAGGAGCTTGTGACTCTGAAGGGATGCATGCACTGATACGTGTTCCATCTAGACAACCAATGCAGTCCTACATACAACAAAATACAATTCAAGTGTCATTATTCATATGGTGTTACTCCTTTCAATAAGGTGCAGGTATACCTGGAAATAATCCTTGTATCTTGGGCCTGCAGCTATGTGGGAGGGTGTCCTAGGAAAGTTCGGATTTCTTGGTCGAATAATATCATGGGATAGTCCACGTCCTTCATGTCCGTACCCGGAGAAAGAGTTCAATACATCATGAAATGCTCGGTGAACGGTCTTCGTTGACCTTTGAAAATGCTCAGCAACAACACGAATTGAGGCTCCTTGAGCTAGCGTGTATAGGAATATGCCCACTTTCTCCAAGATAGAGACTTATGTTGATGCTGTAAGACCGTAATTATTTTCCAACTCGTTGTACAAACGTACAAGTACTTCTGCGTCCATCCTAAACATGGTGACCGTCCGAATGTGAGGCCAGATAAGATGTCATTCATCCACATTTTCCCACGCTCATAATCAATGTAGCAAGGCTGTTTGTGCATGTGTTTGAAGTAATGATCGGCTAGTATCTCCGTTTGCCTTTGCATTTGAGCATAATGTGTGTACATTTTAACTAGTCGACGACGTTTCTGCAATTCTTCATCGGTATTGTAACGGCCGCTATACATATTTTTAAAGTACGACGCTAACCTGCAATTGATAAAGAACATACCTCTCATGATTAAAAATGGTAAACAAAAAATGACAACCAATACGCAATAGTATTTAATTGTCATCATGAACATAAGACCACAAGCTTAAGTCAATTAGTAGTCTTGCAAGAAGAGTGAATAACAGTAAATGACAAGTAAACAAAATACAAGCAAGTGTAAAAGAGGAAACAAACAATCAAACATGAATTACTAAAAAGATATCAACAAGTACAATGTCATGCAAGAAGAGTAAATAACAAGAACAGACAAGTCCAACAAAGATGACTGAGTAAAAACACATTTAAAATAACTAAAACGATTCAAAGGCGCTCGAACTCCCATTTCAGCCACCTCACCCTCTTCTCGTCATCAGGCAGTTTTCTCAAAATTTTCATGTCCATTTTTCCTTTAACCTTTGAGATAATGAAACACCAAAATGGTGATCCATCTTCCACCAAATTTTTTTCAACAAAACGATCAAGCATCAAAATTACTTTATCCAGCATTGACTCTTCTCCCTTATCTTTTGAGTTGACTTTTTCTTGGAATAGCGCAAGTATTTTCTCGTTGTGCTCCCTACTATATGCAAAATGTTCTTCAAACTTGGATGACCCAACAGATTGTCTTCTTTTTCGCTTCATTGAGGCCTTGCCATTAGTACACAGATTGAACGGAGTAGGGGTAGGATCTTCTGTTCTCTCAAATGGCTACTCATCAAGGTTTGCCCCTATTCCAGATTGGCTGGTAGCTCCTTCATTGACGGTCTCAACAAATGTGCGAAAGAACTGTGAATCACCACCTTCCCCAACACAAAATCCTATATCCTCTTCATTTGCAAGTGACACGTACTAGGGAGTTTTTTCTCGTGCCATGCCGGAAGACATGGCAAGTCACCCTGTTGCAACGTTCCCAGAAAAAAGCGAACGCAATAATTCTTCATATTCAACATCCATTCCCTTGGTCCTATATTTCTTGCAATTTGGATCTTCCTGCAGTAATAAAAACATGCATTAGTATAATACATGTCTATTAGTACCGTAATATGTAGAAAGAAAATTAAATTACCTTAATCTTCCTTTCCCACCATTCGTTTGATGCAGTGATCATACGGGTGTTTTCATCCCAACCAAGACCCGTTTCCGAATTCATAAGCATATTTCATGCTTTATACTCCTTTTTCATTGACTCGTACTTGTTCCTACAAGTTTCCCTCACATCACTCTTCCCACATCTAGCAGTAAAAGTTGCGGTAATTTCTTTTCAATTGTATGATTGTTTGCTTCCATTTTTCTTTTGATATTCTAGTAGTATATTGATTAAAATTTTTAGTACTTCATCATCCCAAGGGAAATTCGGACCTCTACTACGACTTTGAGAAACACTTTTCTCCATCCAACTACAACAAATTTATGAAGATATAAAACATGGAGCCCAATCACATAATTAACACATACGTAGAAATTTCAATACTAAATGCACAAAATTCAGCTTCAGTCAATTGTCATCAACATAAGAAACCAAGCTTAAGGACACAAACCAAGCTTAAGGACAATGCAGTGAAACTCAACAAGTACCCAACCAATCACATACTCAACAACTACCCTAACTCAAATCAACATAAAACCAATATCAATCACATAAAGTCAATACCAATCAAGAACTATTATACATTCAGTTCATGATATCAACAAATATATGGTGCCAATTTAATTCATTTCAATCCATATTCAGTACAGTGAATCGAAGATTCATTAAATCGACACAAATCACTACAAATCGATGGAATTCAACTAGGTAGGCAATAACAGAAATTGAGTACTTTCTCTCATAGATATCGACATACATCCAATCCATATTCAGTACAATGCATTGCAACTCAAAAACAATGGAAGATTGATTTCAATTTTAAAGCACCTTACCTCGTTCAAAACAGCTGTAGAAGAATGGTGGAAGAAGAAACCAGACTGCGACAGTGCTTCAATCAAACAACGAGACGAACATTCCAGGTGAGGACGGAAGAAGAGCTCGACCTTAACTTGTTTATGGTCACTTCACCTATCACACAGAAAGCAAAGCACAAATCAGTTATCTTCGACGGAAATCGACAACGAGACGAAGAGCCCGACGGTATATATAACATATTGACAATGGAGTAGGGGAGGATAGACGAAACAAGATCAATAATGGAGTGTGTTTGGCAAACTAAACGACAAGAGATCGACTTGTGTGAGGGAGGAAGAAGAACCCGGCGGTACAAAATAGCTCCAGCGTTGCGAGGGAGGAAGAAGAGCCGGGGTATTCAGTAGAAAACCTAATGAAAATTGAGTAAAATAATACAAGGGTAAGGATTGTAATTTTAATTAAAAGTAGGGTTATAGTAGTACATTTACCCTCAAAACACCCCACAAAAAACACTAGTCTTACCAAACACGCATTAGTTTTTTACAAACTAAAAACCCTAACAAAAACACAAAACACTACCTAAAACACTACAAACCACTAACACTAGTTTTTGTTTTTAGTTTGTCAAACACACACGAATTCTAGTGTCTTTTGAAAGTGTAATTGGATGAACATTATTAGATAAACATAATGTTCTCCATTTTTTCTCAAATCCGAGGAGTGCCAAATATGATCAATAACGTCGGTAATGGGAGTTAGCATAACCACTAAAATCTTAAGTTCATCTTGAACACATAAGTTTAAAATATGACATGCACATCTTTGATGAGTAAAAAAAGTTCGCAAATATTGTCCCGCCACATCGACCCAATGGTTTACGGCGGATAGGCCTGTTCATATCTGGACTCAGGCGGACATTAGCTAAAAAATGCCCATTTAGCCGGACCCGGGCCGGGCTCCGCTGACGGGCTTGTTGGGGTCGTCGTACTCGTCCGGATGGGTCGGGCTGCCCGCCGGGTATCCTTTTTTTAAAAAAAATTTGTTCTGACAGGAATCTGCATCTATAATGCAAATATGTAATCTGCAATGCCAATATGCATTTCAATGAAAGACACAAAGTTCAGATAACGTCAAAAGAGGGAGGCAGGGAGTTGAGAGGAAGAAAGGGTCAGACGACAGACAAGACGAGGGAGGTAAGGAGCTTAGAGGAAGAAAGGGTCAAACGGAGGAAGAGCGAGGGTACATTCTAGTATGATAAAGACAAATTAGATGGAGGAAGAAAGGGCCAGACGACAAACTAGAAGAGGCAGGCAGGGAGCTTACCAAAGTACATAACAGAGGAAGGAGCCCCAGTGTGGTGAAGACTAAAGACAGATCTAGACGGAAGAAGGCAATCCCGACGAAGGAAGACAAATCTAGTCGGGAGGGAACTCAAGCTACGGGGAGAGCGTCAAGGAGAGTAGAGAACGAATGAAATCAATTCCTGAACTAGCTTGTACGAGGGAAGCGTCGGGAGGGAACTCAGGCTTTACTCAGCGGCCTCAAGAAAACATGAAGTTAGAGAATATAATACAGAGAAGGATAATAAAACCCTAAACATTTTAACGCAGTCAGTCGGCCACGACACGACCCAACGTGAAAAAAAAAAAACAATATTATGGGGCCTAGCAGCCCGATGCCTTATCCGTAGACGGCCCGACGGGACATCTAGGCCGGGCCTAGAGGCTCGGTCGGGTTTAACACGTTGTTTATACCGCCTTTTTTTTGCTCGGCCTTGTAAATTATATTTTGTAAAACAGTTTATCAAGTTCGAAATGTTTGTTGCATCATGTCTTTGGTTGAAATGGCGAAATGCAATGAAATATTTATGCAAAAACATATCGTTGTCAATAAAATGTAAAGTAATGCTCATGTAAAAAAAAAAAAAAATATATATATATATATATATATATATATATATATATATATATATATATGCGATTTTGTACTCCAAATATCACTACAAATAGAAACTTGATGCGAAAAAGATGTCAAAATCGAAATAATTTTTCTATCTTTTGTACATAAGATTTAGAAATAAATTTGGAAGCGGTTTTGCGAGAAGTTGATTTAAAAGAAGGTTGAAGATATTTAGTGTTATATGCTCGAACTTCTTGATATTCTACATAACAAAATAAAAATGCATGAGAACATATAGCATTGGTTAATCCTAAACTTTCTTCACTATGATTTTTTTTTTGAAAAGTTTCTTCACTATGGTTATACATAAATAAAGGAGATTGAGAGGAAGAAGATGCAAATCTGTGGAACAATTGTGATCTCCCCGTGATAACCTTAGCTTTTTTGGGATGAACTTTTTGCATGTGCATTTGCAAAGTCCCGTAGCCGCCCTTTGCCTTCCACTTGTACATCTTTGGACAATATTTGCATGAAACTTGACAT
This sequence comes from Fagopyrum homotropicum, assembly GCA_033239125.1. NCBI lineage: Eukaryota > Viridiplantae > Streptophyta > Magnoliopsida > Caryophyllales > Polygonaceae > Fagopyrum > Fagopyrum homotropicum. The sequence goes on from BSWB01000004.1 coordinate 146,208,861, forward strand.
TATTCGTTCACCGGCTCACCCTTCGTGTAATGCTTCGTAAAAATCTCGGATGTAAGCATTAATTTTGGAGGAGGTACTTGTCGATATGCGCCTTGTGACATTTCGCACATTTGAGTTTCACTTTCTTGGGTGTTAGGGAAGAAATGAGAAGGAATTGTGTCACTCGGGTTTGTCATTACGAGAGTCAAGAGTTGAGAATTCGAGAAATACAAAAATTATGAGAATACGAGATTGAGAGTAGTAGGGAGAGTTGAGAATGTAGGAAGATGATGTGAGATAAAATGGAATAAGAGTTAAATATTTATAGGAAAGAGTTAAAAAATTTTAAAGCCGTCATTTTAAAAAAAATAAAAAAAGCATCATTAAACGCTCTATGTGACAAAACCGACTATTTAACGGTCAGTTTGGTCCATTATAAAATAAATAAAAATTAAATTAAAATTTTTCAATAAGCCTAAACTTAAACGTCATTTTCCGGTTAACCTAAACCGCCGGTTTACTCACTGACGGTTTAAGCCGGTTTAAAATTACCAATTTAGGTTAACCGGGACCTAATGTCTATTTAGGATCACCACTTCCCACTTCTCCTAATTTTAATTTTTTTTAGTAAAGTTGGTACCAAGATTATGTATAGATCAATCAATTCAATTATTTTGAACAGGAATCCGGAACCCTAAATTAATGATTCTCCCTATACCAGTGGCCAAATCCCAATTGATGACAAGGATCTTGTGCTAGGAATTGGGAAAGGGGAATCCCAACTTAAATCCCTTCGTCTTCTTCATTATCCATGGGTCTTCCTTCTCTCAGTTCCAAGCTTCCAACCCCCACCCGCCAAAAAGACACATTCAAAAAAGCAGCCTCCGACATGGCTTTCCACATCATCAATTTCTCAGTTTCTTCCCCAAAAGCCCAAAAGCAGCATCCAATTGACGAACAGAGAAAACGATTAGCCCTCCGGCCTCCACTCACTCTCACTAAACAATCAAAAAGCAAAAAAGCTTCAAAAGATGACACAAATCTCTTTGCTTTTCTTAGCACACAAAAAGCACTCATGCAATTCCAAAGACAACAGCGTTAAGTAAACATGTTGCCTAATCATACTTTTCATCTCTTTGTACATATATACAATAAGACCCGTTTGCATGTTCTCTAGTGACTAGTGAGGTTCTGGTTTCATCTGGGTTTCCCTCGAAATGTCTTCTGAGATTGTTCTTGCTGAGCCTATATACGACGACCCTCATAGGAACAGTGAATTTGAAGGGGAAGCAGAACAGTTTCATCAAGTTCCCTTTGTTAGGTCTATTACTTATAGGCAGGGCTATGACCATGGCCATGTACCTGAACCTTTTGATAGTGAGAGGCTCCCTGTTACGTTGGGTTCGGAGATTCGCAAGTTTCTTCGTGTTGCCAATCAACTTGAAGTTGAGGAGCCTCGAGTTGCCTATCTATGTATGTGAAATTTCAGATTTTCTTGTATTTTGGTTTGATGAAACTGAATTGTGTCATGCTCATTTGTTTACTCTTGTAAGTTCAATTCTTTGTGATGCACATGATTAAATTAACTTTCAGCTTAAGCTGCTTATGAGCTGTCATTTTTGGCAAATTGTAATGTTTATGGAAATCTTTATGTACAATTATGTTGAGCAAGTTCGTTCTTGTCAAGCATTTATTGATCAGACATTTTAGGTTGTTTTAGAAAATTTTGTAACTCACCTTTCCACTTTGTTCGCCATGTGAAACACTTGGGATTTGGGAAGATCCATTATATGCTGAATTTTTTTTTCCTGTCTGTAAGAATTTAGTAATTCTGCTTGTTACATCATGCTTGTATAAATAGAAGAGACTTTTAATCATGCTATTGAGAAGTTAAAAACTGTTTCCCTGGCTTTTTTCCCATAGGTCGTTTTCATGCATTTGTGAAAGCTCACATCATGGACAGAAATTCAACTGGACGTGGTGTTCGGCAGTTTAAAACTGCTCTTCTTCAGCGGCTTGAACGGGTACATAAAGTTTGTTAGGATGATGAAACTGCCATTAGCTGACATTAGATATACATGAAAGCAGAAATCTAGTTGGGCATCTCTTAATAATTGCTGCTGCTTTGTCATTCCCTAAACAAGTAGGATATGGAAGTTACTGTTGAGAGACGCAAGGCAAAGAGTGATGTACGTGAACTAAGACGCGTTTATAATGGGTATAAAGATTACATCATCAGGCATACTGGAACTGACGATTTTGCATATCGGTAAATAGTTTCTTCTTCCTGTGAATAATTCCTTCAACAACAATTATGAGTACTTTTATATTAGTTTCATTGGACTAAATGCCTGTACACGGTTCATTCTGATATTGTTGCAGGGAGAAGTTGATTAATGCACGCGCAATAGCTTGTGTCTTATTTGAAGTATTACAGACTGTTACAAGTGCAGCAGGTCATCAGGTTTGTCGTACTTACCGAATCCGAGCTTTCCAGCTTTCAATATTTCAAAATGTTCAACAAAATTCCTTGCTGATTGGTTCTTTTTGTGTTTTTGTCTCGAACAGGCTCTTGCTGACAGAGACAGCCTTGAAACAAATTCAGAACTCTATAATATCTTACCACTTTATCGAGGGGGTGCTAATCAAGCAATTATGCAGCTACATGAGGTTGGATTTTTTTACTCATGACTTCATCTTGTTTGTTTTCTATTTATTTTTCAGAATCATTTCAGGTTACATTTCTTGATAATCTTATTTAGTTTTTATACATATGCTTTAAAATACTGATATTCCGCTCTATAATGGTATTATGTGTATATATTGCCATTACCTAGGGCTTGTAAAATCTTTAGGTTCCTAACTAACGGCTTGGTGCAGATCAAAGCTGCTGTTCTAGCTGTTCATAATGTGCGCGGCTTACCTTTTATGGAAGACATAAAGAAGAGCAGACGTGGTTCTCTTGATATATTTGACTGGCTTCAGTTTTGTTTTGGATTTCAGGTGATGAAGTAGTTGCCTTTCCTAATCACTTTCTGTCTTTTCCTGCAATGTATTGTTTAGAAACACCATATTTGTGCTTTTTCCTTGTTTTCTCTTCTCTCCTTTCCAAATTTTCTAAATGTTTATTGCTTGCTATACACTCTCAATCCCTTTTACCAGATAGGCAACGTGGCCAATCAAAGGGAGCATCTGATCCTGCTTCTTGCAAGCACACACATTCGAGAATGTCACAAGAAGGCATCAGTGAAACAGGTAGTCATCTGTGATATAACATGTTTCGTAGCTTCTGAATGCTCATACTGTGAACGTTTTTCGTTATCAGCTCTCAGAGTTAGCTGTTGACGGACTTATGAGGAAGTTCTTCAAAAATTATACGAGCTGGTGCAAGTTTTTGGGCAGCAAAAGCAATATAAGGTATCTCTGCATATAAACTTCTCAGGGCTTTTTACTTGTATCAATGTTTGAAGTCTTTAACTCTTGTTTTTGATGGTTTTCTCAGGTATTTATTCTGTTGTAAATAATATTGTACACCTTATGCAATTATGACAATGACAGAATGAACTAGTTAGTATTGATGTATGTTTCAATTGTTTTCAAAGATTTGTGAATGCTATTTCCTACATGATGTGAAACATGGCACTTATGTGATATCACATGCTTTAGTTTCGAACTTACAATTTGGTCAAACTTTTGTGTGGACAGGCTGCCATATCTGAAGCAGGAAGCCCAACAGTATAAAATCTTGTATATAGGTCTTTATCTTCTCATTTGGGGTGAGGCTGCCAACTTACGATTGATGCCAGAGTGTCTTTGTTACATATACCACCATGTAAGATGAAACTCATTCATTGCTTTAACTTTGGAAAATCTAATTTAATCAAATTCATAACAGACATGAGTTCTGTTAACTTCTTTTTGTTGATTTTGTTGTCAGAGATCTTCTTTATATTAGCTGAGCTTCAAAATCTTAAATGAGTGGAATTTGAAACTTCATATTACGATATGAATTGACAGTTTTAAGAATTAACTTGCAGAAAGCAAACCTTTTTATTTCAAACACTTTGGAATTCGATCAGCACATGTCAAGCTGTTTGGCTTTTATGTGTTCACTTTTCTGGTGATAATAAAGATCAAAAGATCTTCTTCAGTTTTCTACACCTTGTGCATTGATAGAAGTATGAGATGCTAAAATAGCTTAAATATTAATTTTACATATATGCTGACATGCTGTGTGATATTTCAGCAGATATGATTTTAAATCAGCAGTTCTGAAATGTCTATTTCATCTCTTAAATATTAATTTGAAACTCCATATACATTGACTTGGAGAAGCTTAATACTCTCATGTTCTTCTGTTTTAGATGGCATATGAATTACATAGCATGCTTACTGGTGCTGTTAGCCCGGAAACATGGGAAAAGGTCCTGCCAGCCTATGGAGGTGGAGCTGAGTCTTTCCTCAAAAATGTTGTTAAGCCAATTTACTTGGTTATATCCGAGGTAATTTGATTGCAAAGTGCTTATTTTCTCTTTTCATATCATGCTACCACTTATTTGACTATTTTACAATTTGCAGGAAGCAGAGAAGAATAAGAATGGAACAGCTGACCATTCCACTTGGAGAAACTATGATGATTTGAACGAGTTCTTCTGGTGAGCATGAGATATTTAAAGTTTGTTTCGGTAACTTCACACCTCTTTTGCACTTACCAGTGTGCTTTTTTTTTGTATGAGCAGGTCTCCAGATTGTTTTGAGATAGGTTGGCCCATGAATCTAGAACATCCTTTCTTTTTCTCGAAGTCCTCCGAAGATGAAGCTGACAAGAAGACCCACTCTCGGACATTGAGGGGGAAAGCAAGTAACCAAAAAGACACAAGCAATGACAAAGATCAGGGAGTATGTCGTTCAATTTGATCTTCAGAATTAATGCTTTATTGGTGATCATAGGCCTCTTTGAGGAACTATGACATCACAAAATTTTACCGTTTCATTTAGAAAATATATTTTTGCAATGTGGAAGTTATTTCGACTGCATCGAATCTTGGGAACATGTATCTTGTGGATGCATTTCGAATTGAATTTCTACAAGTATATAACATGAATGCTTTCTTCATATGCATATTTGCTAACTAATCATATTGTTGCAAATGTTTTATCCCTCCCACTTGTCTCTTTATCCTTGACCTTTATCCCTTCTTCTAGGAAGATGATCCAGAGAATGATGGGGCAAATCAAAAGAAGTGGTTGGGGAAGACAAATTTTGTAGAAATACGTTCCTTTCTGCAGATTTTTAGGAGTTTTGATAGAATGTGGAGCTTCTTGATATTAGCACTTCAGGTTGTTATATCATGCCATTCTTTGTTCACGTCTTGCCATCACTTACTTGAGTCACTGACTTCTTTTTTTTCCTCAGGCTTTGGTTATTATTGCGTATCATGACCTAGGCTCCCCTTTACAATTGTTTGAGACAAAAATACTTGAAGATGTTATGAGCATCTTTATTACATCTGCATTACTTAAACTTATACAAGGTATCCTAATATAAGCCAAATTTTGACTATTTTTATTATGATGTTGCAGTTCATTGACTTCATATATCTTTACAGAAGTTAATATGGAAAAAATTCGACCTTCCCTTGCAGCTATACTTGACATTGCATTCACATGGAAAGCTAGGCAGACAATGGACTTCAACCAAAAGCGGAAATATGTGTTAAGACTGATTGTTGCAGTGATATGGATCATAGTCCTTCCTGTATATTATTCCCGCAGTAGAAGGAAATACACTTGCATTTCTTCCTATTCGAGAAGCTGGCTTGGGGAATGGTGTTATTCATCTTACATGGTAGCTGTGACTGTTTACCTGATGACAAATGCAGCAGATATGGTATTATTTTTTGTTCCTGCAGTCAGTAGATACATAGAAACCTCAAACTGGAAGCTGTTTGCCATTTTAGCTTGGTGGAGTCAGGTACTACAGGATCACTATCTATTCTTTTAGATCTTTGTTGATAATCAACTTACTGGCCACTTGCAGTTGATACTTTCACTTGCTTCTGAGAATATTTTTTGGTTTTTGTAGCCTAGATTATATGTGGGACGGGGAATCCAGGAAGATCAACTTTCCATTTTCAAGTACTTACTCTTGCTATTTTGAATTTTCTTGTCATCTTGTAGCTGCTTTTGCAATTGTGTTAAGGAATCATTACTATGATTTTAGGTACATGTTGTTTTGGGTGCTGCTTCTACTTAGCAAGCTTTCATTCAGCTACTATTTCGAGGTGCGCAAATACTGAATATCTTCTGTCATTCAAATAGTAGCATACAAGAGCAATTTCAGGTTGTTTATTTAAACTTCAGTTTTCAATATTTACAAAAAATAAATACAGACTTAAAACAACTTTTTGAATCTTCAGGTGTCAATTTTAAAAAAGAATACAGTTATAAATAAAATTAGGAAAAATGACCAAGAATAATAACAACTATGAGACATGCACCAAAAAGAATACAAACTTTAGAAATTACTAATCATTTTTTTGATACAGGGTGAAAATCTTGCCATATATTATTTCAATAACCACCCATTAATTTTTAAACTGCACAAAATCACCCCTACATTATATTTTCCTTAAGAAACAATCCACATTATTTTTTTTTATACATAATGGATTATGTAATAAAAAGGTCAAGTCATCACTTTATTCTTCCATAAATTTATGTGAAATATACTACTTGTAAATTTTCAAATTATACAAATATGTTGATAAGTGATATCTTCTTTCATTAATTTCATCCACATGGATCTTTTTTTTTCTCAAACTACTTATACAAACAATAATGACACCAAACATGGGTCTTTTAACCAAATTGTTATTTTTAAATTTTGCAAAACTCACAATCAGTCTTATATTCAAATAAATTACCTAAAATATTTTAGAATAAAGTGATGACTTAACCTTTATTACATAATTCAAGTATACAAAAAAAATATGGGTGATTTTTGAAAGAAATATAATGTAGGGATGATTTTGTATACTGATTAGTAATTTTCTAAAGTGTGTATTATTTTTTGTTCATGCCTCATAGTTGGTATTATTTTTAGTTATTTTTTCCATAATGTAGGGATGATTTTGTATACTGATTAGTAATTAAAGGCAATTTTCCAGTAGTTATAGGATACTGAAAACACTACAACAGAATCAAAACTGAAAACTCAAAGTGATACCTAATGAGCTCTGCAGATATTTGTGTAGTAATCTCTGTCCAATGAATATAGAGAAAATGGATTGACTCACTGCTATTGGAACCTTCAGATAAAACCGCTTATAGAACCAACAAAGGTAATCCTGAGAATTGGAGTGAAAAGGTACGAGTGGCACGACCTTCTTCCTGGAGGTAATTCAACACATTCTGATCTTATTATTTGCATCAGTTTGTTGCTTGTTTTACTTACTAAGGAAATTTATTTATTTTTGTTTCAGTTAAGAATAATTTTGGTGCTGTTGTGGCTATTTGGGCCCCTATCATACTGGTGAGTTTGCAAGGAAGTCATTCAATCCTTTTTTAGTGTCCCGTCTATATGAGCCAGCTTAGTGTTGCATGACTACAAACTACGGAGATAACCTAAGATTGTTTCGTTCTTTCAGGTGTACTTTATGGACACCCAAATATGGTATTCTGTTTTCTGCACAATATTTGGTGGACTTTATGGAATTTTGCATCATCTTGGTGAGGTTGGTGCTTGTGATTTCTTTTCTATCCAATCTCTAATGTCTGCTGTATACATCTGGTTCTTATATCTTTTCTGTATGCAGATACGAACACTTGGAATGCTGAGAAGTAGGCTTCCTTCTTTGACATCAGGGTTTAGTGCCCATTTGATCCCTCCAGTACATAAAAGTGATAACGGAAAATTTAAACATTCTTTACCATATCCATTCAAAAAGGTAAAGATTTTTAGAAGTTTATATTTTGATATAACTTTTGGGGAATAATTCTAGCTATCTACTGCTCTTTCCGTTAAATAATTCTCTCTTGTTCCAGGATATTGTGAATCACAAGAATGCTGCTGTTAAATTTGTTGTTGTCTGGAACCAAATCATCAGCAGTTTCAGAGAAGAGGACTTAATAAGCAACAGGGAGATGGACTTGATGCTAATACCTCTGTCATCAGAAATAGCTTCAGGCCAAATTCGATGGCCAGTCTTTCAGTTGGCAAATAAGGTAAGCTGAGTGGACTTGGTTATTATATATTTCTTGGCAATTTATTTAGCCTAGGAATCTTCTTTGTGTTCAAGTCTAAACACATTGATGTACTTCTACCAGTTCTCAACAGCATTGAGCATTGCATCAGATTTTGTTGGAAAGGACGGTGATCTCTTCAAGAAAATTGAGAAGGATATACATATGTCATGTGCCGTAAAGGAATGCTATGATTCTCTGAAGGATATTCTTGATATTGTCATTGTTGGGGAGCTTGAGAAAAAGTAAAGAGAGAAGCAACTTTACTTTTCTTAGTTTACGTTCATTGTTTGAAGTACCTGCAATACACTTCTCAAATTTGCATCATCGGTCAATACACAGGATTGTTTCAACTATATTCATTGAAATCGAGGAAAGCATTAACAAATCAAACCTTCTTGAAGACATACGAATGGCTGAGCTGCCACACTTGCGAGATAAATGTGTTCAATTTGCTAAGCTCTTGGTAATAGCCCTTATTCTGATGCCATGACTTTCATTTACATTTCCATATTTCCTTCCTATCAAGCCATCTTGCTAATTCGTATATTTAGGTTGAGGGGAATGAGGATCATCATGCTAAAGTGGTAAATGCACTTCAAGATATCTTTGAGCTGGTGACCGGTGATATGATCATCAAGGGTTCCAAGTCAGTACTCGGTTCTTGCAAGCTTCATTTTCTTCCCATATAATTAAGAGTCACATCTTTATTCCAGTCTTTATTGAATGCAGAATGTTGGACATACTTACTGCTTACCCAGATATTGAAGAAAATGAAGTTTATTTCAGGAGAGAAATTTATCCACAGTTGTTTGCATCAAGGGAGTCTATTCATTTCCCATTGGCAGAGGGTAGTCCTCTACATGATCAAGTAACCCTTTTCCCCCATACGATTTCACTTTAACTTCTAGATATTCCAAATTTCATGTTTTTAACTATTAAGTCAATGATAGAGCAATATAATGTTACATCATATGGCAGATCAAGCGGTTTCTTCTGCTGCTTACTGTGGGAGACACAGCCATGGATATTCCTACAAACATAGAGGCGAGGAGGCGCATTTCTTTCTTTGCCACCTCTCTTTTTATGAATATGCCTCATGCTCCAAAGGTTCGCAATATGTTGTCTTTCAGGTTAGGCACCATGGTATTAATTTCTTTGTCATTTTAATTTTTTAACTACCTTACTCGAGAAAAGTAGGCTTATGCTGGTTTCATAGCATCAAAGTATCACTTTAGCTTTGCATTTAGTTTGTGATCCTACACTGTACAAGTAAAGTAGTTAATACTGTGTAATTTCTTCATAAAGAAAGAAGGAAAAGTCAACACCTTTTGCTGCTTTATGTTTAAGAGTGTGATAAGATTGTGATTTGTATTTTCTTGAGGAACCGGATTAAATATTGCTCTGGCTCCACAGTTAAGATATCTAATCATGCAGCGATTGATAGTTTATCTTGAAAAGGAATGAAAATTCTTGTCTATGTGTATACACTGTGTTCGGTATGGCAAATAGGTTAGGCAGGACTCTTCATACTTGCTTGGATTCCAAAACATCACATAATGACATCGTGTTCTTTTGCTAGTGTTTTGACTCCACACTACATAGAAGAAGTTAAATTTTCAATTGAGGAGCTTATGTCAAGCGACGATCATGTTTCTATTGTCTTTTACATGCAAAAGATATATCCAGGTATTGAGGTTAGAGCTTTTATACATGATAAGGAACCTACATTCTGTTTTATGGTGTTCAAGAGTTGTCATATGATCATGTAATTGTTCTTGTCCTAGATGAATGGAAAAACTTTTTGGAACGCATGGACTGTGTAAACTTAGAAGATTTAGAAGCTAAAGGGAAAGTGGAAGAACTAAGAGATTGGACGTCTTTCAGAGGGCAGACGTTGAGTAGAACAGGTAAAGAATAATCTTAAGATCTGCTTGTTCAATGCAATCTATGTCGTTGTTTTTGTCTTCCTAAAACTCACAATTGTTTGGTCATTACAGTAAGAGGAATGATGTATTACAGAAAGGCCTTAAAATTACAAGCTTTTCTTGACATGGCCGAAGATGAAGGTTCGTTTGGATTCTAATGTCTTGAGATTTTCTATGAACATGAAAATATTGAGCTGCATATTAACTCTCAGTGATTATTTAGATATTTTACAAGGCTATGAGGCCTTTGAAAGAGGAAATGACGCATATGCTGCTCAGCTGGATGCATTAGCTGACATGAAATTCGTTCATGTGGTTTCTTGTCAAATGTATGGAGCACAAAAAATCTCTGGAGACCCCCGTGCCGAGGACATACAAGATTTGATGAATAGGTCTTATCTTGTTGTTAGTGGATATGACTTCTACAGGCACGGAGCTTTACACTAAGCTATACTTGTATTGCTCCTTTTGTAGGTACCCATCTCTACGTGTAGCTTATGTTGAGGAGAAAGAAATACCTAATGATAGAAACAATAAGGTCTATTCATCTATATTAGTAAAGGCAGTGAACGGTCATGATGAGGTAATTGACCTTCCAAAACTGAAGAATGCTCGCATCTTTTTGTAAAATGTAGCTTCATAGTGACATTGAACGGTGAGTATCAGTCTGGTGTAAGTAAATAAGATTTAGTTTATGTTTGTTATTTTTCTGTAGGAAATTTATCGTATAAAGCTTCCGGGTCCCCCCAATATTGGAGAAGGAAAGCCAGAGAACCAAAATCATGCCATAATTTTCACTCGTGGAGAAGCACTTCAAACAATCGATATGAACCAAGTAATCTATCTGTCTAGACCATTCTAAAGTGTTTTCTTTTCTTCTCTAACCATTTGCTTGTTGGAACAGGATAACTACTTAGAAGAAGCTCTGAAAATTAGAAATATTTTGCAAGAGTTTCTCCAACATCAGGGTCCACGACCTCCTACAATAGTTGGTTTAAGGGAGCACATATTTACTGGAAGGTCCGATTCATATTTCCTTTACTGTTGTATAATTTAGAAGGAATTCATTTACATGTGTATTATCCATATGAAAGAGCTTTTCCTCTTCTTTTAACCATCACTCGCGTTTACACCAATGCAGTGTTTCTTCACTGGCATGGTTCATGTCTTATCAGGAGACCAGCTTTGTCACCATTGGGCAAAGGCTTTTGACAACTCCTCTTAGGTAAAACGATAAGTGTTGTTTCTTCTTCTTCTTCTTCTTCTTCTTCTTCTTCTTCTTCTTCTTCTTCTTCCTCTTGCTGCCCTCAAATCTAAATGATAAAAAGTACAATTGACATTCATGTAATAGCAAAAATAAATCAATGTTTTAAATGATCAAGTTGACATGCTCATTTTATTTAAATTAAACTGAAACATTTGTGCTTTAAGATCCTCAAAGACTATCCTTCTATTTCTAGTTCGGATACATTGATAGAATAAGAACTTATGGTTTCTGATCTAAATCAATGCAGGGTAAGGTTTCACTATGGTCATCCAGATTTATTTGACAGGGTATTTCACATTACAAGAGGCGGTGTCAGCAAGGCATCAAGGACGATAAACCTGAGCGAAGATGTTTTTGCTGGTAGGAGTTTGAAAATTTGATTTCCTGGCATTTTTACCAGACCAATCTTTCTATAGAGGATAACTTATACAGTATCCTCTTACAGGATTCAATTCAGTGCTAAGGCGTGGATATGTAACTTACCATGAGTACATGCAAGTTGGCAAAGGACGTGATGTAGGGCTCAACCAAATTTCCAAGTTTGAAGCCAAAATAGCCAATGGAAATAGCGAGCAAACTCTAAGCCGTGACATACACCGCCTTGGACGTCAATTTGACTTTTTCCGGATGTTATCTTTCTACTTCACCACCGTTGGCTTCTACACTAACAGCCTGGTATTTTGGTTCAGATGCATTACTATTCTTCTGTTTCACATGCACTAAAACCATGTTCACTGTTTAAATATCACTAATATTGCTTAGGTCACTAATATTACTTAGTAGTTGTCCACCTCACTAATTATATTAGAATATGAGATCATTTGAAATTTTAAGACTACATTACCCTCGTACAAAGCAATTACAAGATTTTATATTTATTGTTGCCTTTTAAATCACGATACACTCTAATCGTAGAAGGTGAATCGTTAATGGATAATAATTTGGATTAACGTAATAAATTTTCAATCAAAATATCATAAACTAGAAAAGTTTTCTCTTGATGCACTCTAATTGATCTCTAGGCTGTAGTCCCTCCCTCCCACCCTAATACCAACCAGACAAGTTGGATCTCACGATTTATTCTTCTTTTGAAAATTATAAATATACGTTAATTATGATACTTGAATTTTTTATTGGACAAGAATTATTTAACTAATTTTCTTGTACACGATTTGATTATTTCTTTGTACCTGGAATTCATATACAAGAATTAAATACAAAATCCTGTGACATATTAAGCAAAGTTGATATATTAAATAAGGGCAAATCTGTCATTATTGTTTAAATTATGCTATTTGTCTAATAAATTATAGGCCTATGTTATTTAGTACATGAAATCTATGTTTGGGTGCATTTCATCCAATTCCCTCTATATTACACATGTTATTTCTCAAACAAGAAGGTGTGCATATATTTTCCTAGCTGATAAGATATAATACATTTTTTGCAGATATCTGTGATAGCAATATATGTGTTCCTATATGGACAACTCTATTTGGTTCTGAGCGGGCTTCAGAAAGCAATGATACTGGAAGCGAGATTGAGTAACATACAATCACTGGAAACAGCTCTGGCCTCGCAATCATTCATCCAGTTAGGACTCTTAACAGGACTACCCATGATAATGGAGCTAGCCCTTGAGAAAGGTTTGCTCGCGGCACTTAAAGACTTTGTCCTAATGCAGCTTCAACTAGCTTCCGTATTCTTCACTTTCTCTTTCGGGACCAAATCTCACCATTACGGGCGCACAATTCTCCATGGAGGTGCCAAGTACAGGCCAACAGGTCGTAAAGTGGTGATATCTCACGCCAGCTTTACCGAAAACTACCGGCTCTACTCAAGAAGCCACTTTGTGAAAGCATTTGAGCTGATGATTCTGTTAATCGTGTATGATATTTTCAGAAAGTCATTCCAAAGTAGCATGGCGTACGTACTCATCACTTATGCAATCTGGTTCACGTCGTTGACTTGGCTTTTTGCACCTTTCTTGTTTAATCCTTCTGGGTTCACCTGGGAGAGTATAGTTGATGACTGGAAAGATTGGAACAAGTGGATTAGGCATCAGGGCGGGATTGGGATCCCGCAGGACAAGAGCTGGGAAACCTGGTGGAATGATGAACAGGCTCATCTAAGCCGTGCTAACCTCAGCTCTAGGCTGTTTGAAGTTATTCTCTCCATCAGATTCTTCATGTACCAATACGGCTTGGTCTACCACCTTGACATCTCTCGACATAGCAAGAACTTCATCGTTTACGTGCTTTCTTGGATTGTAATCTTCATAGTGTTTCTTTTGGTCAAGGTACGCCTTTTACCATATTTACTCATACTTGATGTTAAAGAACTCTCAGGGCGTGTTTGATATCCATATAGATATCAATATAGCAGATATCGGCATTGACAATATCAATATATGGATATGAGATTGATATCTGATATCTCATATGCAGATATGGACACCAAACAGGCCCTGAAAATTTTAATGTGTTCAGTTCGGATTTGAGTTTGTGGTTGTGATTGTTGATGTAAACTAAGCAGGTAGTGAACGTGGGAAGGCATTGGTTGAGTGAGAATCATCAGTTTGCATTTAGACTATTCAAAGCGTCGATGTTCTTGGGAGTTATAGCCACCATAACCACTCTTTCACTGATCTGCCATCTTTCAGTGATGGATTTAATAGTCTGCTGTCTGGGTTTCCTGCCTACAGGATGGGGATTGTTACAGATCTGTCAGGCAGCTAGGCCGATGATGAAGAACACGGGGCTATGGAAATTCGTGTTGGTCCTAGCGAGAGCTTATGATTATGGGATGGGGGTTGTTCTCTTCTTCCCCATTGCGTTCTTGGCTTGGCTTCCCATTATATCGGCCTTCCAGACACGATTCCTCTTCAATGAAGCTTTCAATAGGAGGCTGCAAATTCAGCCGATTCTTGCAGGCAAGAAGAAGCATGTTTAGTTATTTTTGTACTGTAACAGTTGCTGCCTTCTTGCATGTATTATATTCATGTATATGAGGATATCTTACTTCATATTTGTTAGTTCTTTTCAGGGAATAAGATGTATATAAAGTATTCTTTTTAAATGATGAATAAGAAGCTGTTTGTATGGTCATTGATCGTCACAAGGAGTACCTGATATTATGTACGATCAATGAAGGTGCAGAGAAACATTATGGGTTCAGTTGAAATTGAGGGACTAGTTCTTCACGTAACATCACACTAACCACAAGTATTGACCCGTATGATCCGGATCAAACGACCGATTTGTTCCAAATTGTCGAAACTGACAATTTTGGTCCGGTCTTTGGTCAGTATTTTCTTCTTCTTCTTTTTTTCCATTTTGGTACGATTTTGGTCTGAAACTGATCAAGATGGAATCTAGCTCAACCAATGTAGGTTAATAATAGTATAAAATCTAGCCCGCACAAAACTCTTTCATAATTTCAATTCAATCGACGCAACCGGTCAACCTTCTCATCACAGTCTGCTATTATAAGGAATCCTTCAATTCCCAACTCTACAATCCATAGTCCGGTTGGCCGCAATTTGTGGTGAATTTTTTTATAATGTAAGGAGTTGAGCAATCTCCCTTCTTCATCGCGTCGAGGAGTCGAGTCTTGATGCACCGGTACAACGACCGGGCCATCGGTTTTGCCTAAGATCGTTCTTTCAACTGATGGGAATTTTTGGAGGTCTTTCTAAGGGATTCTGATCTTGGAGTAAACTACAAAGTTGAAGCAATTCGAAATACCTCTAAATTAGACTTGTAGGTCTTCTAATTCATGACTCTTCTATGGAACTTACAAGCATCCATACATGACATCTCTATATGTCCTCTTGCTCGTTCTTGATCATTAGCCTCAATTTATTCTTCTCAATACTTCGACATTGACCCGGTTTTTACACAAGGTCTTGTTAGGGACATTTTTTATCGTTTTAATCTCTTGGAAGCTTCATTAACACCTACAAAGGAAACACAAGGAAAATAGACATCCAATAAACAAATATAGCCCGTGATAGAATATACAGATGCCTAATTCATGATATTATAACTCAAAACTAAACTAAAATGCACCTCAAAAACCTAGCATGAAAACATGTTGTCAATATATCACATACTTAGTCCTTGTGAAAAAGATAAACCGAACAAGATCGAAGGCTAGAGCGCCCCGTTCGAACAAGAACAAGAATACAAAACGATGTAACGAGGTTCGGCAATATTTATCAGAAATATTCCTACTCCTCGGGGCCTCAAGAGATTACCAATCCACTATAAAACGAATCAAGAAACATACAAGAACAAAACCAAAATGAAAAACCAAATCCGCACTAAACTTGTAGACTTTAGGGATTAACCCTATATTGTCTAAACAAGTCTTGGCTTCACCAAAGAATAACAAGAAAGCAACAAACAAAGAGCAAAAAACAAAGAAGAACAAGCTTTTGTTTCTTCGTTGTTGCTGCAGAAAAGAGAGAGAGGAAGGGAGCTTAGCTAGAGCGATTTTCTTCTTCTGTTGTTGAGAGAGAAATCTGAGAGAGTGTAGTCCAACGTTCCAGAAAATGAAATCTCTATATACAACAGCTACTGAAAATCCTTTATAAATGACCACTCAGAAACCCTTGCCTAAACACTGCGTTTCATTTAACTTACATCATCTTGGTTTTATTTTGGGCCTTATGGCCCACTGCAACGTTCAGCCCATTTTTCAGTTTGGACTTTGGAAATTACTATCATCACAATTTGCCCTCCTAATTTTTAAGTTCATCTAATAGTGGATTTTTGAGTAAAACCGTCACAACCCATTTTGCTTACCTTTACGTGACTTCTAAAATGTGTAAGAAATTCCTGCAAAAAACAAAAATTTCTCACTGGTCACTATTTTAGTGCCAAAATCTGCTGGGTTAGTATCACCATCAACTTTTATCAACAAGTTAGTTATTTGACTCTACTTGTAAATGAATATAATGATATCTAACATCAATATGTTCAGTCCGTTCATGATAAACTGGATCCTTACAAAGATATAATACACTTTGACTATCCATGTATAAAGTTGGCATAGTAGACTTACTCTCTATCTCAAACAAAATATTACTAAGCCACACAGCTTCTTTACAAGCTTCAGTTGCAGCTTCATACTCAGTTTCGGTAGAAGATAAAGCTACAATAGGTTGTTATTGAGATTTCCAAGAAATACAATTTCCACACCAAGTATATACATAGGAAGTAGTAGATTTTCTATTATCTTTATTAGAAGCATAATCAGAATCTACATAACCAGTCAAATCATAAGAAGAATGATGTTTAGCATATAACAGTCCAAAATTAACAGTTCCAGCAAGATATTTCAACAGATATTTCATAGCTTCCCAGTGTTTTTCACCTAGGTCAAACATAAATCTGCTAAGAGCACTAATAGCAAAGGCAAGATCAGGTCTAGAACAAATCATAGAATACATGATAGATCCTACAGCAGCATCATAGGGAATCTTATTCATGTGAGATTTTTCCTCTTTAGACATTCTGGACACGAGTCAAATCGAAGTGTTTTCCTAAGGGTATTTTAGAAGGTTTAGCATCTTTTAGATTAAACCTATCTAACACCTTAGTCACATAGTCAGATTGGGAAAGCCAAGTTTGTCTCTTACACCTATTTCTTTCAATTTTTATCCCTAGAATTCTTTGAGCAGGACCAAAGTCTTTCATATCAAAGTTGCTTCTAAGAGAATTTTTCACCTCATTTATCTTAGCTTTAGATTTACATATTAACAATATATCATCCACATAAAGCAAGATATATAAAGGAGAATCAGTTTTGACAGATTTAAAGTATAAACAATGATCATAGTGACTTCTTATAAAACCTAATTTTTTCATGCATGTATCAAATTTGATATTCCATTGCCTAGGAGACTGTTTCAAACCTTTTGGTTGTCTCATATAGATAGTCTCATTGTAATCTATACCTTCCTTTTGAGTAAAACCCTTAGCCACTAACCTAGCTTTAAATCTAGGAGGGTCATTAGGTTTAATGCCATCTTTGATTTTATAAATCCATTTGCAATCAATAGTTCTAACACCATCTGGTTTAGGAATTAATTTCCAAGTTTTGTTTTCATGCATAGAGTTAATCTCTTCATTCATAGCTGCTAACCAAAACTTAGATTGACTACATTTAATAGCATGTTCATACAACTCAAGAGTATAAGTATTAACAATCACATCAGCAATCAACACAACAAATTCTACCAAATTATTATCCCTATTATATACAAACTCAGCAATGTTTATATAAGTAGGATTAAAATACTTTGGATTAGAAACTCTAGCTCTAGGTGCTCTATCAGAAGTAAGCTGATAATTAGACAAATCACCAGCATTAGGAACAGAATCAAAAACCGAAATAGGAGAAATGTCCGAAATAGTGTCCGAATTAGTTACAGTCCCAATTACAGTTCTAGAATTTTCAACATTGACAGAAGTTGTTTTAGAGTTAGAGTTAGAATTATAATTGCTTACTGCCCCACCTGATTGGTGAGGTGTGTTGTCTCCTTAATTGTTTTCCAGCTCAATACTCTCCTTGGTTTGTTCTTCAGCAGCATTACCAGGAGCATTACTGGTGTGTCTTCGAAAAACACCAATATCAAATTCATCAGCGGGCTCAAGGGTGTCACTTGGCATGAAAAAATCTGCTTCCCTATCCCTGTCAGTATTCTCAACAGTAGATGTAAGAAGATTTTTAAAATGAAAATCATATTCATTAAAAGTTACATCTCTGCTAGTTAAAACCTTATAACCACCAGGTTGTATAACAAGTAATTTGTAACCTTTTACCCCTTCCGGATAACCTAACATTACACACTTGAGAACTCTTGGATTTAGTTTACCCTGAGAATGGTGAGCATAAGTTGTACAACCAAAAGGTCTTAAGTGTTCTATACTTGGTTTTTGACCAGTCCACATTTCTTGTGGGGTCTTAAACCTTATAGTAGAAGGAGTTTTATTTATCAAATAAGAAGCTGTAATTAAGCCTCCTCCCAAAGGGGTTGTTTCATACCTGCAGAAAAGAGCATGCATCTAGATTTTTCAAGCAAAGTCCTATTCATTCTCTCAACAGTACCATTCTGCTGAGGGGTTCCCAAAATAGTCAAATGACGTTTTATTCCATTTTACAAACAATACTCATTAAAGTCATGATTACAAAATTCTAGATCATTATCCGTTTTAAGACATTTGAGCTTATGGTTAGATTTATTTTCAACTTTGGCTTTCCAAAGTTTAAAAGTATTGAAAGCTTCACTTTTGGCCTTTAACAAATACACCCAAACTTTTTTTGAAAAATGATCAATAAAGGAAATAAAATATTTTCTACCTCCTATTGTATCAACTTGGGCAAGACCCCATAGATCAGAATGAATTTATTAAAGATGATATTTAGCAACATAGGTAGATCTATTGAAAGTTAACCGAGTTGCTTTACCAAAAATGTAGTTTGCACACATGTCCAATACAGAAGGTTTATGATCAAAATAACCATTTTTAAACATGTAATGCAAGCCTTTATTTCCTATATGTCCAAAACGAGCATGTCACAATTTGGTTTGATCAAGGTTCATGTTCACAACAGAATTTAAAACATTCAATTCAGGAGAACCAACAACATGATATAAACCATTTTTCTTCACACTTTTAAGGAGGATTTTACCATTTTTAATCACATTCCTAACACCATTATTTGTGTGAATCTGGCAGCCTAGGTCATCAAAAACACTTTCAGACATTAAATTTCTTCTAAGTTCAGGCACCCACCTAACTTGTTGAAGAGTTCTGATTTTATTATCATGCATCATGAAAAGGAATATTACCAATGCCTTTTATAGATAAGGAAGTATGATCTCCTAATCTAACCACCCCATTATCACATTTATGCAGAAAATCAAAATATTTTTAATGAGGAGTGGAATACATGGTACAACCAGAATCAAGTATCCAAACATCATAATCATCATTATTAGAAACAACAAGTAATTCATCATCATAGTAAGCATGAGACTCAAGGATATTAGTAGAACCATTCTTAGACTTACTAGCATCATCCTTCTTCTTCTTATTACAATCAAGAGTCTTATGACCCTTAATACCACAATAGTAATAAATAATCTCCTTTTTAACAGATTGATTAGAAGAATTCTTTTAATTATAACCAATTTTAGAGTCAGCTTTACTATCTCGATTGTTGTTGTATTTATTCTTCTTATTTTTACCTTTAGCAAATAAGATTTCTGATTTACTATCCTTAGACTCTCCCTTCATTTTAAAGACCTTTAGAGTGTTATTCTTTTCAGTTATGACATCTAGAATCTTTTTTCTAGTTAAATCTTCATGTCCATATTGTATAACATCTTTTAAATTGTCAAATTGATAAGGGAGAGAGTTAAGAATTATAACAGCTTGGTGAACTTCATCTATAGGATCTTTACATCGTTCTAAATCCTGAATCATTCTTAGAAAACTATCCAGATTATCTTGAAGAGAGAGATTAATGTTCATTTTAAAGGTGAACAACCTACACAACAAACTAACTCTACTAGGCAAAGACTTAACTTCATACAACTCTTTAAGAGCTGTCCAGAGAGTCTTGGCGGTTGTGTGAACAAGAACCTGCCGGCCAACTTCATATGTGAGCCTCATCATTATCTCACTATGAGCCTGCAGATCCATTTCCTTTCTTTCTTCAACATTGAGCGTTGATGGATAACTCTCGTCTACTGCATGTCAAACCTTCTCTTTTACCAAAACTCCTTTCATCCTAACATACCATATACAAAAATAGGAAACACCATCATAGGGTTTCATTTTGTAATAAGAGTCCGCCATTATGATAATATGGAATAGGAAAAGAAAGAAGATAGAGAAGATGAATATACACAGCAGATATACTATATACAGTTTAGAATTAACATGTAAAAATAGATGATATGAAGATTAGTACATAATGACAGCAGCGGAAGCTTAAAGAAGCAAAAATAAAACAACAATGTCAACAAACTAATCACATACAAACGAAGCAAGAGCTTCGTTCAAGGATCTATTACAAGGTGTAAGAGATCTATCAAGATCTGTGACCAACATATATAAGCATCATAACAAAGAAAAGAAAAAACTATAATGTAAACAAAACATATTCCAAAAAAGGCATATCTGAAGCTAGATTCAAAAGGCAATCCATATCTGAAAAAATAAGATTCGAAAAAAGAACCGAGATTTTTAAAAAAAAAATCAAAACACAAGCAAGGAATCGCAACAGATCCTTTAAGACGTTTTCAAGAAAACAGATCAAAATAAAATCAAATCTAAGAATAGAAAAACGAGATATGTGGTTTATAAAACCGAATCTACAATTTTCGGAAAAAAAAAAAGCAAGTCCGATAGGTCTTTAAAAAACACGGATCTGAGATTTTAAAACCAAAAACAACAAAGGAAAACCGCTGTAAAACGTTTTAAAAAGCAAGAAAGCGGATGTGTAAAACGTTTTAAAAAACAGATTTGAAAGTGGATCTAGAATTTTCGCAACTCAAAATGCGAGAATCCGTAGGTCATTTCCTTTCCGGCTCTTATACCACTTTGAAAAGATAAACCGAACAAGATCAAAGGCTAGAGCGCCCCGTTCGAACAAGAACAAGAATACAAAACAATTTAACGAGGTTCGGCAATATTTTTCAGAAATACTCCTACTCCTCGGGGCCTCAAGAGATTACCAATCCACTATAAAACGAACCAAGAAACATACAAGAACAAAACCGAAATGAAAAACCAAATCCGCACTAAACTTGTAGACTTTAGGGATTAACCCTATATTGTCTAAACAAGTCTTGGCTTCACCAAAGAATAACAAGAAAGCAACAAACAAAGAGCAAAAACAAAGAAGAACAAGCTTCTGTTGCTTCGTTGTTGCTGTAGAAAAGAGAGAGAGGAAGGGAGCTGAGCTAGAGCGATTTTCTTCTTCTGTTGTTGAGAGAGAAATCTGAGAGAGTGTAGTCAAACGTTCCAGAAAATGAAATCTCTATATACAACAGCTGCTGAAAAATCCTGGATAAATGACCACTCAGAAACCCTTGCCTAAACACTGCGTTTTATTTAACTAACATCAGCTTGGTTTTATTTTGGGTCTTGTGGTCCACTGCAACTTTCAGCCCATTTTTTGAGTTTGGACTTTGGAAATTACTATCATCACACCTTGTTTGTCCCCAAGCAAGAGTCAAAACAAAGCAGAAAGGGTAGAGAAATTGTGTTGCAAAGATGTAAAGAGGTAAATTTTATTTTGATTTTTCCATTTATGGCTCTATATTTGTTAAGTGTTGCAAAGATGTGAAAAGGTAAATTTAGTTTTGAATTGGGAGAAGTGTCATTTTACGATGCAAGAAGGAACTGCCTTAGGACATTTGATCTCGACTAAAGGCACTAAGGTTGACAAAACAAAGGTGGAGCTTTTTAAGAATTTTCCACCTCCAAACAATGTAATGCGTGCGAGAAGCTTATTGGGACATGTCGGTTTCCATCGGTAATTCATTCAAGACTTCTCCAAAATAGTTGACTCCCTCTTCTCTTCTCCATAAGTACGCTCCATTTGTGTTTTCAGAAATTTGTCTTAATTGCTGGATCGATGTTAGTGAAGTTTAGAGAATCTGAACTCGTAATCCCTACGCAATGGAATGATAAGTAAACTTAAGATGCAAGTATGAAAAGATCAACTCAAGTATTTAGAGTGGAAACCCTAACCAACAAACTCGTCGATCGGGATGAAAATCATTGCCTCTTTTGTCAGGTAGGACTTCAAACAATTGCATTAAGTTCTTCGTATGTAAACTACAAACTTCAACTCCTCGAGTACGTCCTTATGGAATCTACCCAACACGCAAAATTAAACACTCTCACTCAAATCCTACAAACAAAGGCTTCTTGTGTGCGTAGTATACTTCTTATATCCCTCTTTATAGTGTTATAGAAACACCCTTCATTATGAGTCTTGCGAGTTCTTATATAGGCGTAGACATTTCCTAGATACTAGTATCTCAAAGATTCCCAGAAATCTTGCTCTTGATACTCTATCCATATCTACCCTTTAAAAGGTATCCCGTAAAACACAAATATATCACACAAGGAAACTACCGATCTTTTACAAAATATACGATTGTGTAGCTAGAAAATCTTATCAAATTGTGATCTTGTCTTGTGGGTCCAAAGTTGATTTGATTCGATTTACATCGGTCTCTTGGTCACCATTAAACTCCATATTCCCTAGCATGATTATGTAATGTTCCTTGATGGTCATCTGACGTGTTTTTGATAGGCATATGAGACGGCTTCTTCTGGAACTATTTGAGACACTTCAACTTCATTGAATTAGGTCTCCAAACTTGTGGACTAAGATAAAACAAAACATCAAACATAAAAATTCCTAAGTTTACCGTCATCAAAATTCAACCAGAGAAATTTGAGCAGTCATTTCCAAGCATCTACTATCAACTGCTCCAACAATGATTTTTTTGTAGGTTGAAAGAAGCTCTAGCAAGTGCTCATATAATGTAACCTTTGGATTAGACTTGCCGTTTAAAATCATGTGTAATTCTAGACACTATGCAAATAGGAAAATCCTTGGGCTATGTCATCACCGAAAAGGAGTTATTGATCGTTATCTTCTCTTTTGATAAATTCCGGTCATATTTAATTGGAGTTAAGATAATAGTTTTTACATATAAGCGGTCACCATTATCCAACAAGATTGATCCATTGAGTGTCGGAAATTTTAACACAACCGAAATACATTGGTACTGAAACTTTATATTTTTTTCACCATGTGTATAAGATTCCTTTGTTTATTGGATTTTATTGGTCTCATTTTGCTCATCATCATTTTCCCCGTTGGTTGGCCCAATTGAGGCCATGCTACTAAAACATACGAGACTTGTTGCTCCAGTTTCCCCTTCACCCGATCTCAGCTGCAAGCCTGCAACATTTCTTTTCAGACTCCTCATTCGAACACCTCTCTCGCCATCTCACATGTGACAATCCCACACCCAAATTCTCAATTTTAGGGTTTCTCAGTCACTCAAGCAAGTGTAGAGAATCACGAGAATGTGTGCTTCTCACGCTGCTACTTCTCTTTCTTCCCTCACCTACACCATCTCTCTCCCTCGCCGCCGTTCCAAATTTTGTTCCCCACCTCCTACCGCATTTCTCACTCACTACAGTTTCCGAAACCCTACTCTTCGATTTCCTTCCTCGATCAAGGCTACCAGCTTCGACCTCTCCTGGTTCACTCCTGATGATTCTGCCTCCGATGGCTTTGGCGGATGGGATGTTGTTCAATCCTCAGCCCCCAATCCCAAGCAACGAACAGGTGCTTTTCTTCGTACTTTGGGGTTGTGTTTCCAGTTACTGGTTTTTCGTTGGGTTCCAATTCTCAATTGATGCAATTGGTCATTTTTTAGGGTTGCCGAAAGTCTTGGTTATAAGTATTGGGACTTCAGTTATTGTTCTGCTTGCTGCGTTGATTCACTTCTCCATAAAAGGTTTGTTTTTTCCACCTGCATTTTATGTTCTTTAAAGATTTCCTCTGGAACTTCACATTTCGTACTTTATTAGCTTCTTAGAATGGGGAATTGAGCTTGGTAATTCTGCTCTTGGATATTGATTTGATTCATGGTTTACTTGAATGATTTTGAAGTTGGGTTGAAGGTGTTCAAGGATGAGCATTTTTGTTTTTCTTGGTTTTAAAGGACTGCTATATTGGACGGGTCTAATTGTAACGAACAAAATTTCAGGTTTTAAGTTGTCATATGGCAACCCGGCACATATTGTACACAATCTCTTTGGCTCGTCTACTTCGGAAGTTGTCGAAGATGGTGTAGCAGAAGTTGATGTATCATATGGGGACAGTGTTGTTTCTGAGATCGGTAAGGTAGATCAGTCTGCTCCAACTAATGAAGCTGCATTGAAATTGGGTATGTGTTATTTCCTTTTTTTAAGTTAAACAAATTATAAAGGAATTAATAATCAATGTGTGCTAAACTATCCACTATCCAATTCAACACATTTGAGGCATCTTAAATGCATGTAAAGGGAAGGCGTGCTTTCTTATATTGACTTGTTTATTTTGCAGAAACTACCGAACCTCGCATTGTATCTATTACAGTGGATTCCAATCAGGAAGATGCATTTTGTGTACTGAAGAAATTGAAGGTTGATGCTAGATCCATCTGTTTTGCTTAATATTTATTTTAATGCATATTGCTTGGGGGTTAGCTTTTAAAACTTGAGGTTTCCATGGTTTTTATAGATGCAGAGATACTTAGATAACTGTGGTAACGATGTATCATAACGGGCAAGACAACAACTCATGTTCATTACATCTCTTTTCTGCTTCATTAAACTAGTTCTATCAAGGATTTTGGACCATAAAATTTGTATGATGTAATCATAAGCTTCTGCATATGTTTAAGGTATGCAGATAATTGAGGATGGCGTGAAGACTGGTGAGCTTTGTAGTAGAAGGGAATATGCACGGTGGTTAGTTCGAGCTAGTTCATTGTTGGAGAGGTACTTAAATCTATATAAGTAATTCTCTTCACCTCCCTTCTCTTTGGTCTTTTTGATATGGGAATACCTAATTGTTCTTGCAGGGATGCAAAACACAAGATTGTTCCAATGTTTACTCTTGCTGGATCCACGATAACTGCATTTGATGATGTTGACTTTGGCGACCCTGATTTTGAATATATTCAAGGTGGGTTCAGTTTTTTGATGCAGAAAATAAATATTCGTATTTTAAGGAAGTCGTGCTGATTTGCCTGGCTTTTTTCAGCCCTTGCAGAGTCTGGAATCGTATTTAGCAAGCTCTCCGAAAAGTACTCACTTAAAGATGGAGGGATCAATTTTTATCCTGAAAGGTAATTCACAAGTCTAATTAATGATTCTATGTGACATGGATGTATATGCGAATGAATAAGAACAATCTCTGATGCTATACTCATTTTCTCAGCTTCTTGTTACTGCCTCAGGTTCATTTCTCGGCGTGATCTTATAGATTGGAAAGGTCAACTAGAGTATGAAATTGCCTCTGTAGGAAGTATGGAGGTAAAGTGTGTTCAGTTTAATCTAAAAAGAATAAGTGTCGCAAACTTTCTTTTGATGTTTGTCAAACTTTTAAAAACCTGACTTGTTTGCAGTCCAGATGTCAAAAATGAAATCAGATCTCTTGGATGTGAAGGAGATCAGCATAGAAACATTACCGGGACTTTTCATGGACTTGTTGGCTGGGGAAAGAAGCTTGCATAGGAAAGTTTTTGGTTGGTGATCCCACCTTTACTGCCTTTGGAAGTATTTACCTGGGTGTTGTCTATTTATGTCAATACCTGCATTTTTTATTTCAGGGCAAGTTAGGAGGCTTCAACCAAATAAGCCTGCAACCAAAGCACAGGTAGCAGTAACACTGACAAGTGGTCGTATGGTTGAAGCAATTCAAACCGAGTTATTGAGGATTGAAGCCGAAGAGTCTTCCAGACAAGCTGCAAAAGAGGAAATCAAGCGTGAGTTATTAGACCGAGGGGAGATACTTAAGTTTTGGGATGAAAAAATGCAAGAGGAGAAAATCCACTGCATGGAAGCAAAGCAGTTACTTGTTGAGGCACTTGATGAGTTGGAGAAGGGAAAGATAGATTGTCAAAAAGAATATGGCAACTTGTTGAAGAAGAGAGCAGCTTTAGACTGCCAGAAGCAGCTTCTGAAGGGGCTTCAGTCAGAAGTCAATGAGATGACAGACCGGCTTGGTTCTGAGAGGATAGAACTTATTGCCGAGGAGGAAACTCTACGCATTGTTTCTGCTGAGTTACAGGGTAAGAAGGAAGGAATGCTTGATGCAAAATCTTGGCTTCAGGCAGAGATTGAAGCACTTCGGATTCTAAGGTACAAGCTCTACATTGCATTTTATAATTGTGAGACTGTATTTATAGATATATTGTGCCAAGTATGTTGGCTTTTTACTTAGAATTACATCAGACCTTCGCCTTCCTAGTATCAGTTTTTGAGAATTAACAATGGATTGTGAAAAACTGTGCAGATCTTGGATAGAGGATGAAGCAAGGAAAAACCAAGCCCGTGCAAATGTTCTCAAGGAAGTGGGGCGACGATGGAGGTGGAACGGACATGAATAATAGTATGAATTGCTCACGAGTCACCTTCTGTTTGTTTGCTGGAAGCATTCACGGTTTTGTAATAATGCATACTCTAGGCAACTCATAAGCACATCTCGTCTGTAGCTAGATTGTGAATTTGAGAGTCACTGTGCCAGAGTGGTTGAGAACCAGTCAATGGAGGCTCTATTTCATGCTGGTAAATATCTGTAATGCTACACAGACGTTTTTTTAATTAGTTTGCAGCTATCATTTGTTTGTTCACACATTAAAAAAGGGTTCTGTGTTATTGTTTCCACAAATGTTGCTTTAACTTGTTGACAAAAGATTAAAAAAAAAGAAAAATCTTGTTACTAATACTACCGTGACCTTCCATTGAATCATGGTGGTAGGTGGTGGTGGTGGTGGTGGTTGCAGCCGGTTTAGGGTGTCAACCGTAAAGATAGACCGTACAGCCACAACTTTTGAAAAGTACGTTTGGACACTAAATGCTACGAGTATCATCACTTTTTTTAATAACGAAAAACGGTTCAAAAACACTAGATGGCACGTGGATCGAAAGGACGAAAAGATCGGCTGACAGACTAACCGTTACGAAGAACTTACATCATTTAAAACTTATTATTTTGACATCGCCAAACGGGTACTAGAATAGAATTTATATCATTTACTGTGGCTGAATAGCTTCAGCATGCACTTGTTTTTTTTCTGAAGTCTTTAAATTCCTTTATGACATCCTAATTTCCATTTTTTTAACTGGTTTTGTCTTGTACAATTGCATTATCGCATCCATCTTATAATCCAGGCCTTGTTGCAATCAAGCCGAGTCACGCATACATGATTCGGTAAAACAAAGTGATGTAGTTATTGTGAAGATAATAGAACATAGCTGATAACTAGTTAGCTACCGCATGGTGATAACCAAGTTTCTAATTATGAACTTAGCACCACTGATTTTTCCTTGAACTTCACGAGCCACTTGTATGACGCGTCTTTGATCCCCTGCTTCCACCAGCAATTCAGATCCGCCCCTATACTGCATTTGTGATACACCAACGTAGTTACTCAAAAATCATAAGCATGTGGATTTCAAACATCCAATGCAAATGAGCACAAAAGAAGTTAACACAGATGGCATCAAGTTAAAAGAGATTATGAAAATCGTTGAATCAGAGATCAATAGCTGTCAAAATATTGGAGAAATTAGTTCAAACATTATGTTCGAACATTATTCAAATAACTCAAAAGGAGATGTGTTTGTATTGATTACCTGGTAGAGCTTGATCTCTGACTTGTCAAAACCAGGCATGAAAAGGGTGACAGATTTCTGGGCTACATCAAACTTCACAGAAGGTTCACAACTGCCATCTTTTCTCTGGAGATCAAGAAGATCTCTTGCGTCTTTACTGGAACTGTTAAGCATTACTGCTTCCCAACCTGGAGTCGGATCTTTCCATGGATTAGGGATAATGGCATATGGCAAAGGCGAAAATCTCTTCTTGGTGACTTCTAATGCTTCTGCACCTGAATTTGAAGAGCCTATGCCAAATGCCCCTGAAATATGCGACCCAGCTTGAATTGCAAAACCCCAGTTACGGTAACGCCGTATTTACAGAAGCCACATTGTAACGATCCATTACAAGATAGCAGCCAAACTTTTGTGGCTCTGAAAAGATGGAAGATCCTCTCTGTAAGAAGGCAGTACATACATAACTCAATTAAATGGATAAAATAGGGATTCCATCTTTATGTTGTAGCAAGAATTTCACTTTACCTTGAGTATTGCCTCTAGAGAGTCCCATATTTGGGAACTAGATTTCCCATTCAAACTTGATTGACCTGAAACCAAGGCTTCATCTACCAGTCTCAAAAGTGAAGGGCCCGCTAATCTTCCGAAATCAGTCTTGTCAGCAATGTTGCGCAGGTATTTCAAATATAGCCTACTCAAATCGTATTATGTGAATCCAACAAAATTCAGTACATGATAGGATAAATTTTCAATTTTGTATAGGAAATATGAAACCGACCTTGCAGAAGTGGAAGCCCCCATCATTCGAAGCATTTGGGTAGTACTTATACCTTCATATATGATGACATCATACTTATATGTCTCGTTTCTTCTAGTTGTGTCCCCTACAAGTCCTAGGAGTCTCATAAGTGCAAAAACCGAGAATATAGAGTCCATTCCCGGAAGTATCCCGAGCTCCTCACCCACAATCTATTTAACAGCATTAGAAGGAATTAATAGTCAGTTTACCTTCAAAACTGAGTTTCTGATACATCAAAATAGGATCCTACACATCTACCCCATCAAGAACGCCTTGTGATAACACGTCTATCCGCTTGCTTTATCTGTTTAAGAGGTTCCAACAGCATCTATATCAAAGGTAAATGTTACTCTCATCCTCATCAAGAATTCAAAGCATGAAAAAGGAAGAAGCAGGTTCTAAGAAGAAGAAGAAGACCTTCTTTCGTAGTTTCCAATCTAGCAGCAGAGAGATTGTTGCCACAGACTATGGGAGCATTTCCAATTTTGCAGTTTAGGAGATATTCAGCAGTACAGTCCTGGGAGTGTGTCACTAAACATGTGCTAAGACCTGCTGCTGCATAATGCTGGCTACAAGCAATATGTAAACATCAATAGTATTGCAGAATACAAAGTATGGTCGAGCAGTACAAAAACTAAAGCTCATCCATGGACGCCAATTACACTTTTAAAATATATTGAACAAGTCCTTCCTTAATTAACTCAACTCCACGCCAATCAATCAAAAAAAAACTCTAGAACATCCCTCCATAAACTTCAAGTAGAAGCATAGCAAGTACTAACCAAAACAATCTTACTTCACAGGATATAAAGTACGCTTAAAATATGTCAGTTCCGGCAGTAATTTGAGATATATTTTGGTTCTATATTGTGACAGTAGTACTGAGTTTCACTGTCAAGAGTTATATTTCTTGAGTCAGAATATCAAAGATACATCAGATATAAGACATTAAGATCCACATAAACATACATTAGCAACCAACAACAAAATAAAATTTGTAAAGATGGTTTGGAGAAGCATAAAAATAACAAGTGTCATACAAAAACTTGATCTGCATAATCAAGCAGTTCAGGATATACATGCACGGTAAAGGTAAGAAGAGAGCAATACAGAGTTGTAATCCCAAATGTCCTGCAACACATCACACTGTTTCCTGTACACTGTTTCCACAACCTGGAAGTTGCAAAGGTGTGAGCAAGTTACTATTATTCAGTCAAATACGTTGACATATCACACTGTTTCCTGTACACTACTTTCTGCAACATTTTCGTTGTTTCCAATCACCTCAATCAAGCTGAGATAAGTGCTGTCAGTTGGAGTAATCCCCTTGCTTACCATTTCTCTCAGGAGATCTTCAGCTAGAAGTCCTTCCCCATTTTTGCACAATCCTTGAATTAGGGCATTGTAAGTAAGAAGGTTTGGCTTGAACCCTATATCCACCATTTCATCTCGCACTTTAAACGCACCATTCATATCACCTCGCTTGCTATATCCACTTATAAGAGTGTTGTAACTAACCTGACCTGGTTTAATCCCTTGTTTTTTCATCTCATCAAGAATCCCCCGAGCTTCTTCAACATTACCTTGTTGACAAAGACCTTGCATCAAAGTGTTGTAGGTTATTTCATCAGCAAATACTCCCTTCATATCCCTCAAAATTGAGAACGCACGATCAATATTTCCGTTTTTACAATGGCCATCTATCAGGGCATTGAACATCACAATATCCGGCTTTACTCCTCTGCTTATTGCCTTGTTGAAAAGATTATCTGCCTCCTTCATTCTCTTCCAATGGCTCAACACATGAATAAGAGATGTATATGTTACCTCTGTGGGTTCAAGCTCTTTGCTTATCATCTCATCATAAAGCTGAAAAGCTTTCTTTTCCTTCCGACATTGGCAGTACCCATTAATTAATACATTATATGTGATGACATCAAAAGCCATATTCTTTTCTTTCATCTCTTTGATCAACAAATTCGCCTCAGAATCCCTACCTTCCATGAGTACCGCATGTATCAGCATATTATAAGTTGACAAATTTGGTTCAATACCCTTTTTAACCAACTCATCCTTGTAAACAAAAGCAGCATCTAAATCACCTTTGTTGCAATACCCCTCAATCAAAACATTATAAACGGGAGTAGTTGGAACAATGCCAGATTTTTCCATCTTTTCAAAGAGCTCTGTTACTTTATCCAACCTCCCCTCTTTACACAGACCACTTAATAACGAAGTATATGTATAACAATCTGGATAAATGCCCCTAACCTTCATGTCGTTGAAGATCTTACGAGCCACTTCTACTTTGCCACTCGAGCAATATCCATGAATGACAGTATTATAAGTAACAACATTAGGTTTGAGTCCTAAAGTATCCATAAGTTCTATAAACTCCATTGCCTTCTTCAACTTACCTTCCTGACACAACACCTTAATCATAATGTTGAAAGTGTAAGCATTTGAAGTAATTTTCAAACTAAACATCTCAGCAAATAAATCCCAGACCATACCTGTACTATTCAACTTCATAAACAAGGTCAACATTTTATTGCAAGTCACCACACTTGGCTTGATACCCATATCTTTCATCATACTAAAACAGTCAGATATTTCTTCAACCTTATTCAACTCACACAGAGCCGAAATCCAACTATCAAGAGAAGCAGTACTCTTGTATCCCAATTTCTCCCTAGCTTGAGCTAATTTTGCAAAATGTCGACGATTATCCCCATCTGAGGAATGAATCAGCCGCTTGGCAAGCTGAATTGCGGGCTTTGGAGATGGAAGACGGGACATGATAACGATGGCAAGGAGGCTTGTACCAACATCGAGAGAAGCAGGCTGGATTTTGTCGAGGAATGAACAGAGTAGCATGGGTTTGCCTCGAAGGTCGAAAAGGGCGGTGGAAATCAAACTGGGGGTGAGAGAGCACGCAAACTGTTCGATGATATGCCACCGAGAGTTAAGGACTGAATCCTTCAAGCGAGTCAGGTTCAGGGGCGGGGAAGGAGAGAGTAGTGATGCAGAGGGGTTTGAGGAGCAAGACGAGAACTTTCGAAGACTGGAGAGCCTGTGACTCCAGTGAGGCTTCATGACGAGAAAAAGAGAGTTCCCCAATGTTCCTAAAAATCAATCAGTCGAGAATTAACAATAAATAAGCATTTAGGTTGTAAAACTTAAACGCAAAAAAATTGGCACATGCAGCAAGTAGGACTGGTCCAGGTCCGGTCCAAAACCGGTCGTGCTACTGTGTTGTTAGCAACTTAGCATGTTACTTGCTGGTTACTGGCTACTGATGTCCGATTTTGATTTTGATTATAAAATTCAAAAATAAATGTTACAGAATGCAAAGGGAAAACAGATATCTGACATCTTGGAGATGAACTCCTTCACCACATACCCTTCCCTCTCTCCAAATTTCTCATTCAATAATAACCAAAATCACCGATGAATGGAAATATACAAATAGAGCAAATACTGCACCCTGCAATCGAGGAAGTGAAGAAGAAAACGGGGTTTTGGCGAGAACTCAGCGCGATGAATGAGAGTGAGTTGCAGAGGGATTTATTTAATTTGCATAAATAACAAGAACACTCAACAGTGGAAGTGCAGTTCATCTTCTGTGATGAGAAGTCAATTCCATAGAAATCCAAATACTATGCAAACCCATGTTGAAAATCCAGTTGGGTAACTCACCAGAGCAAATTCTCCGCCGATTAGGGTTTGAGAGTCGAATCTCCGCCGCTCTCCGCTCGCCGCACGCCAGTCACCGCCGGCCGCCCGTCGCCACTATTAGGGATTTAGGTAAACTGAGAGATTGTGGAGGGATTTGGGAGCGTAAGCTGCGTAACTCGTAAGGGGCTGACTTTCCAAAATCCCAACTTTGCGTTTTGTCAAAAAAATGTATTCAAAAAAATAGGTCCGGACCGGACCGGACCGATAATGGACAGAACTATTTGGACTGAGACCGGACCTGAATAAAAAAACTGTGCAGATCTTGGATAGAGGATGAAGCAAGGAAAAACAAGGCCCGTGCAAATGTTCTCAAGAAAGTGGGGCGACGATGGAGGTGGAACGGACATGAATAATAGTATGAGTTGCTCACGAGTCCCCTTCTGTTTGTTTGTTGGAAGCATTCACGGTTTTGTAATAATGCATACTCTAGGCAACTCATAAGCACATCTCGTCTGTTGTTAGATTGTGAATTTGAGAGTCACTGTGCCAGAGTGGTTGAGAGCAGTCAATGGAGGCTCTATTTCATGCTGGTAAATATTTGTAATGCTACACAGACGTTTTTTATTAGTTTGCAGCATTGCATTTGTTTGTTCACATATTAAAGAAGGGTTGTGTTATTGTTTTCACAAATGTTGCTTTAACTTGTTGACAAACGATAAAAAAAAAAATTCTTGTTACCAATAATACCGTGACCTTCCATTGAATCATGGTGATAGGTGGTGGTGGTGGTTGCAGCCGGTTTAGGGTGTCAACCGTAAAGATAGACCGCACAGCGACAATTTTTGAAAAGTACGTTTGGACACTAGATTCTACGAGTATCATCACTTTTTTTTTAACGGGTAAGCAGTAGACGGACTAACCGTCGTGAAAGGATCACACAAAGAATATACATCATTTAAAACTTACTATTTTGACATCGCCAAACACGCCCTAGAACAGAATTTATGTCATTCACTGGCTGAATAGCTTCGGCATGCACTTGTTTTTTCTAAAGTCTTTAAATTCCTTTATGACATCCTAATTTCCAGTTTTTTTTAACTGGTTTCGTCTTGTACAATTGCATTTTCGCATCCATCGTATAATCTATGTCATACTGATGCCAGGCTTTGTTGCGATCAAGCCAAGTCAAGCAATACTTGATTCAGTATAACAAAGTGAAGTAGTTATTGAGAAGATATAATAGAACATAGCTGATAACTAGTTAGCTACCGCATGGTGATAACCAAGTTTCTATCTATGAACTTAGCACCACTGACTTTTCCTTGAACTTCACGAGCCAGTTGTATGACGCGTCTTTGATCCCCCGCTTCCACCAGCAATTCAGATCCGCCCCTATACTGCATTTGTGATACACCCACGTAGTTACTCAAATCATAAGCATATAGATTTCAAACATCCAATGCAAATGAGCACGAAAGAAGTTAACACATATGGCTTTAAGTTAAAAGAGATTATCAAAATCATTGAATCAGAGATCAATAGCTGTCAAAATACTGGAGAATTTAGTTCAAACATTATGTTGGAACATTATTCAAATAACTCAAAAGGAGATGTGTTTGTATTGATTACCTGGTAGAGCTTGATCTCTGACTTGTCAAAACCAGGCATGAAAAGGGTGACAGATTTCTGGGCTACATCAAACTTCACAGAAGGTTCACAACTGCCATCTTTTCTCTGGAGATCAAGAAGATCTCTTGCATCTTTACTGGAACTGTTAAGCATTACTGCTTCCCAATCTGGAGTCGGATCTTTCCATGGATTAGGGATAATGGCATATGGCAAAGGCGAAAATCTCTTCTTGGTGACTTCTAATGCTTCTGCACCTGAATTTGAAGAACCTATGCCAAATGCCCCTGATATATGCGAACCAGCTTGAATTGCAAAACCCCAGTTACGTAACGCCGCATTTACAGAAGCCACATTGTAAGGATCCATAACAAGATAGCAGCCAAACTTTTGTGGCTCTGAAAAGATGGAAGATCCTCTCTGTAAGAAGGCAGTACATAACTCAAATAAATGGATAAAATAGGGATTCCATCTTTATGTTGTAGCAAGAATTTCACTTTACCTTGAGTATTGCCTCTAGAGAGTCCCATATTTGGGAACTCGATTTTCCATTCAAACTTGATTGACCTGAAACCAAGGCTTCGTCTACCAGTCTCGAAAGTGAAGGGCCCGCTAATCTTCCGAAATCTGTCTTGTCGGCAATGTTGCGCAGGTATTTCAAATACAGCCTGCTCAAATCATATTATGTGAATCCAACAAAATTCAGTACATGACAGGAGAAATTTTCAATTTTGTATAGGGAATACGAAACAGACCTTGCAGAAGTGGAAGCCCCCATCATTCGAAGCATTTCTGTAGTACTTATACCGTCGTATATTATGACATCGAACTTATATGTCTCGTTTCTTCTATTTGTGTCACCTACAAGTCCTAGGAGTCTCATAAGTGCAAAAGCCGAGAATATAGAGTCCATTCCAGGAAGTATCCCGAGCTCCTCACCCACAATCTATTTAATAGCATTAGCAGGAATTAATAGTCAGTTTACCTTCAAAACTGAGTTTCTGATGCATCAAAATAGGATCCTACACACCTACCCCATCAAGAACGCCTTGTGATATATTAACGCGTCTATCCGCTTGCTTTATCTGTTTAAGAGGTTCCAACAGCATCTATATCAAAGGTAAATGTTACTCTCATCTTCATCAAGAATTCAAAGCATGAAAAAGGAAGAAGCCGATTCTAAGAAAAAGAAGAAGAGGGCATACTTTCGTAGTTTCCAATCTAGCAGCAGAGAGATTGTTGCCACAGACGATGGGAGCATTCCCAATTTTGCAGTTTAGGAGATATTCAGCAGTACAGTCCTGGGAGTGTGTCACTAAACATGTGCTAAGACCTGCTGCTGCATAATGCTGGCTACAAGCAATATCTAAACATCAATTGTATTGCAGAATACAAAGTATGGTCAAGCAGTACAAAAACTAAAGCTCATCCATGGACGCCATTTTTAAAATATATTGCAACAAGTCCTTCCTTAATTAACTCAACTCCACGCCAAGCAATCACATAGCCGTAGTAAATTTCTGATTTCGTTGGATAAATGAGCATCAAAATGATCTCATAGTTTTCAAACCAGTGAGCCGGTGATAGAATCATAGACTCATAGTGCTCATCTATTTCATAGTGATATTATAGTCTTTAGGTTTCATTCGCATTTACGAGCATTCACTGAACAATCCAATAGACAACACCATCGAGGAGACTTGAGATTCAATTTCAGGAGAAGAAACGAGAAGTAAAATTTTACACGCGCGAGCACATAATCAAGTAAATTAGGCTTGAAGCTGACTACCTGAGCAGCAAAAACAGCAGCAGTGGTCTTGCCAGATCCTCCTTTCCCAATAAATGTCACCAATTTAGGGTGACTTTGAGAAGCGACGCCATCTTCCTTGGACGATGCTGCCATGATTAGAGCTCGACCTTCCGCTTTTCCTCTTCTTACACGTCCACTGCGTGCTTGACAATAATTGCTCAAATTAGGTTTAAGGATCTGAATTGAAGGCGTGATTTGAAATTGGGAACGGTGAACTAGCGGGGAACATGAAGAGAAAGAAGCCATATCTTCACATTACAGAAAACGGCTGCTCGAAAGGACAGCGACGAAGATAGTTGTTGTCAGGTCCAATGGTTGATACGATGTCGTTTTGGGTTTGGTTAGGAAATGCACATGGCGCTCATTTGCCCGAAAGTAATCGGCCTAAATTTCGTTACATATCTCTTCACTTAATTTACAAATCCCAATCCAACATATATGACCCAAAGGAGTTAGAAAAAATAGAAATACGAAAAAAAAAATCATAAACATAATTAATTTCATATAAGGACGTATTAGAACGGTTATAAATTAACAAGATTTTGTAATAGCTATCTGACGTAAAGCGTTTATACGTTACATAGAAGATTGGATTACAAAACATAACGTATTTCATAGAAGAGATTATATTATAATAACGACGCATAATAAGTAGATTGGATCATATATATAATAGCTCTCTTAAGTGCGACAATTCAAACGATCCCAATATACTTTCCCAAACTGAATAAATACTACAAGTCAGACTAAATGAGACATTTTCAATTGACCAAGAACTACGAGTAAACATTCCGGTGATTCCCACCAAAAAGAGTAAACATTCCGATGACCAAAGGAAAAAAAAAACCTATAAATGGCAAAGGCTAGTAAGACGTCTTGGGCAAGGGAAATGTAAAAGTGCGAAGGGGACTAGGCGGCGCGTCGAAGGCCGCCCGTGGAGATCTAGGCATGTCAGCCACTTGGTTGCCGTAGTTATCGTAGTAAATAACGCCGGAAAACTCAAGTGGCCGACACTTATCCCCCATCAATATATTCTTCTGCCACACCCCTTCTTCTCCGCCCCCTGGTTTCTTCCCGACGATATCGATGGCCTTGCTGCTTATCGTCTCCAGCAGTCTTTTAGGCGTCCTCATCGGCGATTTCGGCGGGAGAACATCGGCGTTTAATTCGCCGGAGGAATTCAGTTCGATACGGTTGTGTTGCTCTTGTTGATGGTTATTACGCTTCTTAGTGAGCTTGGTGGCACCGTGCTTAGCGCAGAGGGCAACGACGGCGAAAACGGAGATGAAGAGTACGGTTGCTAGTGGCACCGACGGGACGAAGCTTTCTCCGGCAACCGGTGGTAATTGTCGAACCATGGCTCTTCTGCTATCGATCTCTTGCTCCTGAGTTCAGGTGAAAAGGTGTGGGTATATGAAGGTGGTGATTGTGTGAGTTGTTGGGTTTGGACTTTGGGGAGGGTTGACCGAGTAAAATACTTTGACTTTTGACTTTTTAGTATACAGTAAATGCGAACGGGTTGGGATATAGTTTATACTCCAGTATAAATACTAATATTAACATGATTACTTCGTAATTAAGAATTAATATACATGTTTCAACCAAAAAAAGGATTAATATGCATGTTTAACTTGATTTTCACTATTAAATCACTTTTGTTTAGACTTTATTCATACGACAGTTGACTTAGTTGGTCGGAGAACTCTTTTTTTCTAACCAATATATTTTTAGATGAATTTAATAACATAACTAATCATAATAATAATTTAATGGATATTTTTAATAATATATATATATATATATATATATATATATATAATTTTTATAAATATATAAATTAATTTGTTTTAATTTAATATATTAATAATTCTACGGTAAGATTTTGTATTTTTGTACGTGAGTTTTATATACAAGAAATAATTAAATCATGTAAAAAAAAAATTAATTTAATAATATTTTAAATTATTTATATACGTATAATACAAGAATCGTATACAAGAAAAACGTACACGTGTGCGTACGACTGTACGAGCGCACATCATTCCTAAATTTTGATTTTTAAATTATTATTATTATTATTATTATTATTATTATTATTTTAAAAAAAGTTCTTAAATCTAACACACGACCACATCATCCCTAAATTACTAGAACTGATGTAAATCGGAGCCGGCGAAAAAGACGAAGGAGTCGGACTCCACCTGCGCGAGGGCGTAGTCCGAGTGCGCTCGGCCAAGCGCATTTCCAATGTGCTTGGCCGAGCGCAGTGGGCCTGCGTGTCGGCCCACACGCAGGCGAAGGATGCTCATTCCCCTTCTTGTTTTTCTTCCCAAGCCGCCGCCGCCACCCTTCTCTTCGATCCATTTCGCTCTAAAGTTCATAAATCCAGCAATGGTTAGGGATTCAGACGTCCGAAGTTCAAACAACAGACAACTCGTAGGATCGATTACATGTTAGTTTTTTTATCGTTTATGTAATTTTTGCATTAGGTTTGGAATTAGTTAGTTTAGTAAGATTCGGTTAGTTTAGAAGGAATTGGATTGTTTACGAGTTTTAGTGTTTTGTTTTTGCGTTTCTATGAGTTTTGTTTTTTAAGATTCGGATAGCTTATGAATAATTGGAATTGGAATTGGATTGTGTACTCCGGAGTAATTGGAATAGATTAGACTTGAAATTAAAATTTGATTTTAAAAAATATATATAATAATATTTTAGTAGTATAAAATAATATTATAATAGCACAAATAAAAAATATATAATAATATTATAATAACATAAATTAATATTATAATATCAGAAATTAATATATATATATATATATATAGAACAAATTAAATTTTGATTTTAAAAAAAAATTAGATTGCGTTGAGAAACGTTGGAGAGAAGATGTAACACCCCGAATTCTCAGAACTCGTGACATTACTGGTTAGGACCTCACAATGGGTCCCGACCTCAGTTTGACAACAATATTACTAGGATCTTGCAACAAGACACAAATAAGAAAAACCGAAATTCGTAAAAATATATTTTTAACAAGATGAATGCAACAAAGTCTAACAGCCTATAAAGCTTAAACGACGGAAAAGACTAACTGTCTTAACAAGAGGAAAGAACAACAAAGCAACAACCCAAACCCCCACACTAAGGAGTACGGAGACCCGGCTGACCACTACTTCCGGATCACTCAGCTGCTGTTCTAACCTGCGGTAAATCTAAAAACACAACAAAACAACCATTAGCTAGTTATCTAAACATTAGGAGAATAATAATAGCACACACACAAATAAAATAATAAACACTCATCATGCTTTCAAACAATCCATTTATTATCTTCATTTAAGTCATTCACTCTTACTAATGATACTTATTTTGTGACACGAGGGATTCCCAAACCTCGCCTCCGCCCCCGTGTACCCATCAGGAGTGGATCCGATGCATCTCACCGTGTACCTGTATGGTCTAGGTATAGAGAACCTCCCAGTCTCCTGGCAGAGCTGGGCAGTGATGTCACGGCCCGTTATACATACACTTGGGCCTTAACACATAATAAACACGGTCGTCCTAACAAGTTGTTATTTTTATTATAACACACATTGCACACACACAACCATTATCACCCAACTAATATCCAGAAACCAGCTAAGTAAGTCGCAAGGACTTACCTTGATAAAAAATCGCTTTATCAAATCTCAACTCGGTCCGAACCCGTGGTAACTCAAACGCCCTTCAAATAAGGCATGTGGATCAAAATCACATCCAGATGTCCAACCTCATGCGAAGGAATTACGGAAAAAGCTCTCTTACGGTAAAAGACCATTTTACCCTTAGTGCCGAAAATTCTCAAAGTTTATTCTTGAATTCTACTAATTTCTTTTAGAACTTGTTTTTTTCCAAAATTTGTTTCTCTCGGATAGCTTACTTAGAGGTTATAAGTTCAAATTCCGAATCCACTCGTCAAAGAGGACAACACTCCTCTTCCTTCCCGGGTATTACTCTACTCTTATACCTGTATATACACTTACATACATACCTTAACTTTCCCCCTCTACCCACGTATTTATGTATCTACTCGGTATACTCAAATATATATATCTACATATATTCACATCTCCCATCTCGTACTTATATATATATCCCGTTCTATACCTCTATATATGTACGTCTACGTACTGCACTGATGCATATATAAATATATCTACTCGTATTCTCCAATTCCGTCAACTAATTATATATATATATATATATATATATATATATATATATATATATATATATATATATATATACACACACACACACGTACCCTAACCCAAATCCAATCTATTCGTATATATAAATTTATACACTCACAACTCTAATCACAATCTTAATCTATCTACACATATACACTTATATTAACCTACCTATATCTACGTACACATCACTGGGGCATAATTATAAATATACACACTTGGATCCTCTAATTCCTTCCTCTCTGTATACATATACGTACACGTTTTACACATAACCATTCCTAATCTACAAATTTATATACATACTTATCTACACATACTTATACTGGGCAGAAGACTCACCCGTCTTCGCACAAGTCGTCAATCACCCTTGAAGAAACGTGCAGCCTACTCCAGTTGACAACCGAGGACGTAGTACCGACCACAGGACTCAGCTCGATCAAGTCTGCGCAGTACCGGCCACAGGAAAGTCGATAAGCATACTCCGATTACACTCGTTGCGTGAAAGAGTTTACGAAAAAGTAAGGCTCACCTATTGACCGATGACAACCGAGGACAACCGAAGGCGGCGCTACTCCGGTTTGACGAGAGGGGAACGAGGTCGGAGATGTACCGCCTGGGTT
Source organism: Fagopyrum homotropicum (assembly GCA_033239125.1). NCBI lineage: Eukaryota > Viridiplantae > Streptophyta > Magnoliopsida > Caryophyllales > Polygonaceae > Fagopyrum > Fagopyrum homotropicum. Next base: position 146,249,483 of record BSWB01000004.1, read on the forward strand.
GCGGAATGAGGTACTTCGGGAGATTGATCGACCAAGCAACACCGGTTGGATATGGCTTCTCGCTTTCGTTCGCAGGGGATTCCGCAACGTTGGCAGCCTTGTCTCACTAGTCGGCGCAGTCGCAGCGGGTGGAAGGTGCAGCGGTTCCGGCCGTGTAGAAGGGAGAGGGGAGGATGATTTGCTCTTCGGTTTCAGCCGCTAGTTAGGTTAAGGAGTAATTAGATTAGGGTAAATCTTTTCTATTAATGAGGAGATTAGGTAATGGTCCTGGTGGGCCGGCGGAGGGTTTATGGGCCAACTGTTGGGCTTGTTCTAATAAGTAGAAGATGGGTTTAGCGGATGTGTCATTATTTGTGCGATACCGTTCTTTTTTAACTATACGAAAGAGTTATTTAGTTACAATTTTGTCATTTTATGTGAATTATGGTCACATAAAATGATGGGATATGATATTGTTTTAGTTAAATTATGAAGAAAAAAGGGTTGGCGGTCGGAAATCGATATGATCCGGTATTAAATGAGGTTTAAAAATTTTTGGATATTACATCAGTGCCCTCTTAAAAGAAGTTTCGTCCCGAAACTTAGGATAATATACCTAGTCACATAATTTTCTTAGTATAACTTAGTTTTCAAAATTTCCGTTTTCTACCATGCAACTACTCAATAATCATACTCAGACACGCATCACATTAAAGCATAACTACTCAATCCAATATAAAACATGAATGGTCAAACAACACAATATCCGAGTACTAACTCGTCGATACAAAAGTGACATCTAACCCCGCAAAGAACTCGGGATAATTACATCTAATACTCTCCTCGGTCTCCCAAGTGGCCTCATCAGCTCCTCATCTAGACCACTGGATCCTCAACATAGGTATCTCCTTGGACCGCAGACGTCTAGTACTACGCTCCAAGACAGCTACTGGGTACTCTACAAAAGTATGATCGGGCTCAACTATTAGATCTTCATGGCTGATGACATGTCTCGGATCCGGGATGTACTCTCTCAACTGAGATACATGGAAGACCGGATGGACACCCTCTAGTCTCGGCGGTAGTGCTAATTTGTAGGACACCTCTCCAACTCTCTCCAAGATCTCAAAAGGTCCGACATATCGGGGACTCAGTTTCCCCTTGATGCCGAAACGCCTGACTCCTCTCGTAGGTGACACTCTCAACCACACCTGAGCACCCACTCTAAACTTCAAAGGTCGACGCCTTTTGTCGGCGTAGGACTTCTGACGACTCTGAGCTGCTAACATCCGCTCCCGGACCAGGGCAATCCGAGCAATGTCCTCCTGTATCTGATCTGGAGCTACTCCATCAGCTCTACTAGGCTCATCCCAGCATAATGGTGTGCGGCATCTCCGTCCGTACAAAACCTCATAAGGGGCCATCCCAATAGATGCATGTCAGCTGCTATTATACAAAAACTCTACAAGTGGAAGATGATCTGGCCATACCTGTCCCCAATCTAGTACACAAGCCCGCAGCGTATCCTCAAATGTCTGGATGGTCCTCTCAGACTGACCGTTTGTCTGTGGGTGGTAGGCGGTGGTAAAGTGGAGACTTGTCCCCAAAGCAGTATGTACCTGCTGCCAAAATCTCGAGGTGAAACGCCCATCTCAATCAGACACGATAGTTCTCGGTACTCCATAAAATCTCACAATGTGTCTGGTGAACTCCTCATCTAGACGACTTACCGGCCACGTTTCTTTAATCGGAGTTAAATGTGCGGTCTTCGTCAAACAGTTTACCACTACCCAAATAGCGTCAAAACTGCTGGTGAGCCTCAATCTAGTGACAAAATCCATAGATATATCCTCTCACTTCCGATGTTGTACTAGCAGTGGGTGGAGCTCTCCTCCGGACCTACGATGCTAAATCTTGATCTGCTGACAGATCGCATACTGAGCTATCTACCGAGTCACGTTAGGCTTCAGACCACCCCACTAGAAGGAATGTCTCACATCCTTGTACATCTTGCTCGCTCCGAGATGTACTGAGTATGGAGTAGCATGAGCCTCACTTAATATCCTCTGCCTCAACTCACTGCCTGATGGTACACAAATGCGGTCCTGACATCTCATCACTACATCAACCCCAATAGTGAACTGAGGTGCTTCATCTCGAGACATCATGTCTCAAATCTTGGTCAAAGTCCGGCAAGTCTCCTGCTTCTGTCGGATCTCACCCAACAGCTCATGTATTAACTCCCAGGTAGCCAACTGACGGACTGTATCCAAAAACTGACTCTCTACCTCTAACTACGCCAAATATCTCTGCAACAGCGGATGTACTGCCAACCGGGCTATCGCCTTCTTCCGAGGCGCATTTCGGCTCAAAGCGTCAGCTACTAAATTCACCTCTCCGGGGTGGTAGAGAATCTCAAGGTCGCAATCCTTGTTCAACTCTAACCACCGCCTTTGGCGGTTATTCAACTCCTACTGAGTGAATATGTATTTCCAACTCTTATGGTCTGTGAAGATCTGACATGTCGCCTCATAGAGATAGTGACGCCAGATCTTAAGAGTATAGTCTACTACAGCTAACGCTAGGTCGTGCGTGGAGTAGTTCTCCTATTACGTCTTCAACTGCCGAGACGTGTAGGTTATGACCTTACCCTTCTGCATCAACACACACCCCAAGCCCAGCTTGGATGCGTCACTGTATGCCACAAGGTCATTTGTATCCTTTATACTAAATATCATATGCATATGATTTCCTCAAAAATCAAATTCCCCTCATCACATTCATTATATTTTCCTTATACTCATGTCGCTTTACCTTCTTTAAATCGTTACCACCAGTAGGATAGTTAAATCCCTTTGAGTTTCCTCGTATACACCTTACGGACCGCATTGGTTGGTCTTCTTACTTTCATCATCAGTCGAGCTTGAATTTTCATTGGAGCACCACCATTTCTCATTAAACTCTTATATATACACTTTTCGGTAATCATCTTATTGGGAAATATCGGATCTATATAACAACCTTTAGTCATTCAACTTTACTCCTTCTCATATCTGTTTTAGCTAACATGTGGATTCCATCTGTAATCACCTCACAACTCGACCACACGTTTCACCAAGGCTTTAAATCATACTCTCTATGTTTATGCCTCCTCTACAATTCCACTTATTTTGTGTCACATATTTAATCACACGAGCTTCCTCTGTCAATCTAGACAGTTCGACCCCACCCTTTCTCGGAGAAGCATCATCAGTCCCGCTTGTGTGGAATGCTAAGACCTAGGACATGTCGACAATCATTTATTTCTTCTTACTCCTCTAGTTCTTCTTACAAGGATCACCCCATGCTAACTTTGATATGTATATTTCCTTAGTCAGTAGTAAGTAACTACTCACAACAATTCTCTTTATGCCATTACTATCATCAATGGTTATGTATTGATTTAACTTCACCATTACCATCGTTGATCTCTGGAAGGAATTCACTAGATGTCGATAAAATTCCTTTATATCCTTGTGGTTAATCTTCTTATCTGTCAACCAACCATCACTAGTTAACCAGCACGTGTAAATTCTCTGTTGTTACACATTAGTCTGTAGTTGACCTTCTATAAGATCGTACACTTACTTTTCTTCTATCTCTTTTGAGGTTTGATATACGAGGTGAAAATAATTCCCTTCCATTTATACTCCTTTAGCTCCTTCTACAAATTACACTCCTATAAGAGCACTATACTCTTACGAATCTAGTTGTATTTTCGCCTTCCATCAACGGGCTTATAAATTCTTCTACGATAACTTGTAGGCATTTCTCCATGATTCTTTTTACCCGAGTTATGGTCCACTTGCGGTTCTCTGTTATGACCCGCTAGTGTTATTAACTTAAATCCCTTCGTGAGTGAAAAGTTATTAGAGACCCCTTTTTTCCCCAAGACCATTCTCCTACACCCTCCTCCCTTAGGGTGTTGCTTGTACTTCCGCCTTTATAGAAATCCGGTCTTTGTTGTGTCTCAATCCTTGTTGTAATTATTGTGTGTTCTAGGAGGTCACACCACTTCCATGTTGGTGAAATTTGCCTCCCCCTTTCTAGCAACCTCTAAGCTTTTCTTTCGCGGCTCTTTAATATATTCTTCGTATCGGGATGGACAATGTATCTCATCTTGACTCCTACGCTTATGATTGTCTCGGTTTCCCATCTTGATTGTGATGGCAAGTAGCTTGTCGAGAGTGATCATCTTCCGCTCTGCTTCTAGCCTCAAACTTTCACCTTTTGGTCCGTCAGTAAGCTTAGGTTCAATGCTTCTTGTCTGGATCGCTACGATATTTCACCTTGACTTTCATCCCCATGTGTGTTTCTGAAGGTATCCACTTTGTTTGTAACATTGCTTTACACCACACTTGAAAGAACCTATGGGTTGTCTCTTCCAATTTGTACATTTGTCGGTCATCAAACGCTTTTCCGGAACTACACTCATGTATTTTCTTCATTTGGTCCTATTGAGTTGACTCGGGGTTCCCTTCTAGTCATCGTCATTGGTGTTGTCTTTTAGTCTTCGCTTTTCCGTCTCGACGTTCCTTAACAAGTTCGAAGGAGTTGTCCGGACGTTCGCCTACCTTAATGCTCATAAGCCGAGCATACTTATCCTTACGTTGAAACCCTTCAATTATACTTCGGTGTGTCAACTGAATGAGGATCTCATTCTGTTATCTCTGTTAAGGGCATACTATAACTATAAATTCTACTAATCTTCGGCATATGCTTATCTACATCTCCTATCATTATAATCAAGCTAATAAGTCCAAAGAGAGTAACAACCTAAAGTCCATACTAAGCATACTGAGATCCGCGGTAGTAGTGGTGCTCAACCGTACTATCTATTCCCAACCAGACTATGCATGCATTTGAAAAACCAAAAGTCCTTTTTAAAACTCAGATCCCTTTTCGGGTTCTGCTTAAGTACTTATTTGGTCTTTCAGAAGATTTCAAGTGCCATTGTTGCCAACCTAGCTCTGATACCATGTTGTAACACCCCGAATTCTCAGAACTCGTGACATTACTGGTTAGGACCTCACAATGGGTCCCGACCTCAGTTTGACAACAATATTACTAGGATCTTGCAACAAGACACAAATAAGAAAAACCGAAATTTGTAAAAATATATTTTTAACAAGATGAATGCAACAAAGTCTAACAGCCTATAAAGCTTAAACGACGGAAAAGACTAACTGTCTTAACAAGAGGAAAGAACAACAAAGCAACAACCCAAACCCCCACTCTAAGGAGTACGGAGACCCGGCTGACCACTACTTCCGGATCACTCAGCTGTTGTTCTAACCTGCGGTAAATCTAAAAACACAACAAAACAACCATTAGCTAGTTATCTAAACATTAGGAGAATAATAATAGCACACACACAAATAAAATAATAAACACTCATCATGCTTTCAAACAATCCATTTATTATCTTCATTTAAGTCATTCACTCTTACTAATGATACTTATTTTGTGACACGAGGGATTCCCAAACCTCGCCTCCGCCCCCGTGTACCCATAAGGAGTGGATCTGATGCATCTCACCGTGTACCTGTATGGTCTGGGTATAGAGAACCTCCCAGTCTCCTGGCAGAGCTGGGCAGTGATGTCACGGCCCGTTATACATACACTTGGGCCTTAACACATAATAACCACGGTCGTCCTAACAAGTTGTTATTTTTATTATAACACACATTACACACACACAACCATTATCACCCAACTAATATTCAGAAACCAGCTAAGTAAGTCGCAAGGACTTACCTTGATCAAAAATCGCTTTATCAAATCTCAACTCGGTCCGAACCCGTGGTAACTCAAACGCCTGTCAAATAAGGCATGTGGATCAAAATCACATCCAGATGTCCAACCTCATGCGAAGGAATTACGAAAAAAGCTCTCTTACGGTAAAAGACCATTTTACCCTTAGTGCCGAAAATTCTCAAAGTTTATTCTTGAATTCTACTAATTTCTTTTAGAACTTGTTTTTTACCAAAATTTGTTTCTCTCGGATAGCTTACTTAGAGGTTATAAGTTCAAATTCCGAATCCACTCGTCAAAGAGGACAACACTCCTCTTCCTTCCCGGGTATTACTCTACTCTTATACCTGTATATACACTTACATACATACCTTAACTTTTCCCCTCTACCCACGTATTTATGTATCTACTCGGTATACTCAAATATATATATCTACATATATTCACATCTCCCATCTCGTACTTATATATATATATATATATATATATATATATATATATATATATATATATATATATATATATATATATATATACACTTATATATATATATATCCCGTTCTATACCTCTATATATGTACGTCTACGTACTGCACTGATGCATATATAAATATATCTACTCGTATTCTCCAATTCCATCAACTAATTATATATATATATATATATATATATATATATACACACACACACACGTACCCTAACCGAAATCCAATCTATTCGTATATATAAATTTATACACTCACAACTCTAATCACAATCTTAATCTATCTACACATATACACTTATATTAACCTACCTATATCTACGTACACATCACTGGGGCATAATTATAAATATACACACTTGGTTCCTCTAATTCCTTCCTCTCTGTATACATATACGTACACGTTTTACACATAACCATTCCTAATCTACAGATTTATATACATACTTATCTACACATACTTATACTGGGCAGAAGACTCACCCGTCTTCGCACAAGTCGTCAATCACCCTTGAAGAAACGTGCAGCCTACTCCAGTTGACAACCGAGGACGTAGTACCGACCACAGGACTCGATCAAGTCTGCGCAGTACCGGCCACAGGAAAGTCGATAAGCATACTCCGATTACACTCGTTGCGTGAAAGAGTTTACGAAAAAGTAAGGCTCACCTATTGACCGATGACAACCGAGGACAACCGAAGGCGGCGCTACTCCGGTTTGACGAGAGGGGAACGAGGTCGGAGATGTACCGCCTGGGTTGCGGAATGAGGTACTTCGGGAGATTGATCGACCAAGCAACACCGGTTGGATATGGCTTCTCGCTTTCGTTCGCAGGGGATTCCGCAACGTTGGCAGCCTTGTCTCACTAGTCGGCGCAGTCGCAGCAGGTGGAAGGTGCAGCGGTTCCGGCCGTGTAGAAGGGAGAGGGGAGGATGATTTGCTCTTCGGTTTCAGCCGCTAGTTAGGTTAAGGAGTAATTAGATTAGGGTAAATCTTTTCTATTAATGAGGAGATTAGGTAATGGTCCTGGTGGGCTGGCGGAGGGTTTATGGGCCAACTGCTGGGCTTGTTCTAATAAGTAGAAGATGGGTTTAGCGGATGTGTCATTATTTGTACGATACCGTTCTTCGAGTTTTAACTGTACGAAAGAGTTATTTAGTTACAATTTTGTCATTTTATGTGAATTATGGTCACATAAAATGATGGGATATGATATTGTTTTAGTTAAATTATGAAGAAAAAAGGGTTGGCGGTCGGAAATCGGTTTGATCCGGTATTAAATGAGGTTTAAAAATTTTTGGATATTACAGAAGAAGAAGCGACAAGCGAGACTTGTCACAACATCCGTCCGTCGAGAGGCTAAAGCTCGACGGAATAGACTTGTCGTAGTATCGATTCAGGCACCCGCAGAGGAACCAGTAGAAGGACCCGTAGAGGCATCTGTTGATGCATCACTTCATGCATCTGTTGTTGCATCCGTTGAGGTTGTTGGAGGGTGAGCATGAGCAGATACCTGTTGAGCCATAGGAGGTACATGAGCAGGTATCTGTCGAGGAGGAGCAACAACATGAGGACAAACCAGAGCAGGTACCTAGTGAGGAGGAGCGGAAGGACGTACCAGAGCAGGTACATATTAAGGAGGAGCAAGAGGACGTACTTGTTTTATTAACATGCTATGCTGGCCATAGAGCTAGCGTTATATGGACCGGGATGGATCCTGAAGTGGCTAGAGTTGTTAGGAGACTTGACGCGATTAGCAGATTACGCAAGTTGCGGAGAAAGCTAGATGACTCATTTTCGTGGTTTGGCTTGACTAGACGCAGCGAACTTACAGATTTTGAGGACGTTCAGTTTGACGGGGTCGATCATTGTTTGATTACGTCGTTTTTCGAGATGTGGCACCCAGAGACAAACACATTTCATATGCCGTGGAGGGAGATGGGTGTAGTGTTGCATGATATTCAGGTGATTACGGGACTAGCAGTTGATGAAGATTTATTACTGACTTCCTTCGATGATAGCGTCAGACATGATTGGTTGGTTCATCATTTTGGGTTATCTCCTGCTGAGGCTAGACGTCTGACTAGACAACTATTTTGCGACACTATTAGGACTAGAGTCGTTGACGTGTTGGACCTTCCAGAGCCTCCCCATGACGCTATCGCATCTGCCTACATATTATTGTTCATATTGTCGGCTTTGGTAGTCGACAAATCTACCAACAGGATGCAAGCATGGATTATTGACCTAGTACGAGATCATGTGAGGACAGAGGTGTATGCTTGGGGCACCGAGACCCTTGCTTTTCTGTATAGATGTTTGAGGGACGCTACTAGGAAGAAGGTGACGACGATGAGAGGATGTACTACACTTTTACAAGTGCTCTTTTATAAATATTTTCCTTTACAAAACGTAACTTTATGTATAATAAAATTATTAACTTTTTTCATATAGTTTTGGATTTACGCACATTTTCCATCTTTAAGATGTGTAGTTGTGGAGGATCTAGAGTTGCATGCTCATGCACGTTGGCCTTCGCGACTTTCTGTGCCGAAGACTCCGTCGAATATCGGTATACACACCTCTCGTGAATCCCTCTCCCGTGACATCTCTAGAGAAGCTTGTAATTTCTGGACTTGATCCGTGACCATCAAGTGTATGCTTTCACAAACCAACTGGAAACCTCCAACACTAGAATCTAGTGTTTGTTTCAACAACTTGTGCGCAGACTCACACCTAAAAAAAGGTTTATTACAAAATGAATAAATGTTTATCAATGTAGTGAATGTTTAAACAGCTTACGCATTTGTCATTTTTGTGCCAAAATGATGGTGTGCGTTCGTCTAAGCACGAACGATTGCCTCCTTGTACGGGGTAAGCCATGTCGTCTAGAGATAGTTCATTAACCTCAGATATGATTGCCAATAGTCTCTCATTTCCAACAAACGCCGTAGGTAACTTTCATTGGATCTTGACTCGAACATGGCATGACAGTGGGATATGAAGATGGCTTCCGATTCCTTATTGCGCAAAACGAGGGCCGCTTTGTTAACAATGTTGCACTTTATGTAGAACGTGCACTATATGTGCTTCACCTCGGGAAATACTACACCTAGTGTGCTTATAAGACCTAGCTCACGATCGGCGACAATCACCTCTGGAGTCTTTCCGTATAGCAAATAACGGACCCTCCTCAAAGCCCACTCGTAGTGATCTCTATTCTCTTGTGCCATGAATACAAAAGCAATTGTAAATGTCTTCTTTGTGCTAGTGACGCCTACGAACTCCAACAATGGCATATTGTATCTAAAAAAAAAAAAAAAACAATGATTAAGTTCAAATTTTCTAGGAAAATATGATTGAGTGTAGGAAATAAAGTAAAGTAAAAATACTCCTTGAATTGGAACTTACTTGTTGGTCTTATATGTCGAGTCCGGGCTTCTCCTAGTGTTCACATAATATTCACGTTCCGTCAACGTACGAAGTGCTTGTTGTAATGATCCTCTTCCTTCGGCTTGTTCCATTCTAATCTTCAAACCGGTGTTGTAAACTTATCGGATGGAGGTGACATTGTCAAGATCTTCTAATTGCACGGATTTTAAAATATGTCTCGGTTTTAAGCCGGAACTAAATTCACGCTCCACCTTTCTGCTCTGCTTAAGAGTCAAGCGTCCTACATATGCATGACCCCTTAACACCGAGGGAAGTATGTGGTTGTGGATTCCACATACAACCCTCACTACCCACTTATGTGGATAGGGAGGGTTGTGGATTTTAAAATATGTCTCGGTTTTTGAACGAGTAACGGGAAGAAGAAGGCGGATTCCGCCTCTGGGCCATTCCGGGCGTAGGCGCGCCTCCGCCTTCTTCTTGCGCGGGGGCAGACTCCGCTTTTGTTACGAGCGGTGTTTGCCCCAATAGTAAGCCTGAATTCTAAAGAAAGTTGAATTATAAAGTGGATGACAATCTACGAAGATATAGGGATATAATGTGAAAGATTACGTTTCAGAAACCCAAAATTAATTCGACAAGTAAACCATGGTCTGCTCTTGATTCAAAATGTGTACGGTTTGTGTTATAGGTCAAGCAGTTTGCAAATCGGATTTTCACCGTAATCTTGAAAGGGACATGTTAAATACACAAGTTTTAACATACTCGGTACCAAATATGAACGATTTGCGTTGGCGTTTAATATGAGCGCATCTAGGTGGCGCTGACGTCTAACATCGCTAATTTATTTATTTATTTATTTATTTTAATTTTGAGCGCCTTTAGAAGGCGTCAACACTCATTGTTGACAAACAGGAATGATAATGATAATGTAATTGCGTTATGTCAAACTTGGCCTTAGTTGCTATTTTGGCCTTCGGTATTTGACCGAGTTCATCACTAACATGTTGAGTTTACAAATGATGTTATATAATGTCTATTGTGATCTCAGTGTTTCTGTTAAATTTTGTCTTACAAAATCAAATTGGCTGATGATAATTGTAGATTTACAAAATCAAATTAACTCCCCATAAACCATAGAATCAACACCAGCAAACAAACAAACCTCATGACCCATTTTTACATTAAAGTCTAAAACAAATCATCCTACAAATCTACAACTTTTCCACCAGGCTCAATAAAATTCTAAATGCTAAACATGCCCACAACCATACTTGAAGGGCAAAGGCCGCAACGAGAACAATGGGCATAGAGGAATGAAGGATTTACATATAATCAAAAGTCACATACATCCAAAGTTGTAATTATCAGGGAGGACAAGCAGCATGTCACTAATCTAGGGAGATCGAGAAGATAAACAAACCTGAATAATTTGTCGGGGAGGGAACACCACGGGGAGCAACATAGGCGCCGGGGAAGAGAGAGCGTTAGCGACAATTGTGAGCGAACAATGTTGAACAGTGCCAACGTCGAGTCCGAAAGTTGATTTTATACATAATTTAGGTTTTGAATGCCAGCGCCTTCCGAAAGTGCTCAAATTCTTTGAAAAATAACGAACGCAGTCGTTAAGCACCGGCTTTCGACGAGCGTTGCCAAAACGCGTTTGTTTTTGCTTCAGCGCCATTGGAAGACGTTTATTTTTCATGGTAGTAAGTCAATTCTCGTGTCTTTAGCTTTTTCGTATTGAAAAGAAAATTGTAGAACTTATTCCAATAAAAAAAATACATGTCACGTACACATCATAAAATAAAATTCATCGAATCAAATCATATCAAACCCTAAACTTTGAAATTTTTAACCACATAAACGTTAATGAAAATTTAAAATTGGGTGACCAACCAAAATTTGGTCCAATATTTAGAGTCCGGATCGAGTTGAACGGAGAACTATATTGTACATGGTCCGGTATGTTAGAGATTATAAGTTCTCATATTGAAAATTGGGGACATCCTGGGCCTAGTATATGAGATCGGTGTGCTAACCTTACTAGTGTCAATTGGTTTTAGTATAAAACTCTGGCGGTTTATGTGTTGAACTTGAGCATAACGTCCATGTCACTCGTATGCACACGATCTCGCTATACGGTCTGTTTGTATCGAACTTTGACCCAGTCAATGGCTCTTCAAGTTATTGTCCCGACGTAGATATTTGTCTATAAGTGATCATGTCTTTTGTGCACTTGATCATGGTAAGCCGTAAAATTGCAAGGAGTTCATCGTAAGTTTAATGAGTTTTATCCTCAAACAAATTGTGATTAATCATAGATTTATCTACTAACTTTGCATATATTTATAATCGATGTGGACATTTTTTTATCTCCACAAACCCGTGAGCCAAATAGGTCCATAATTTTACATAGAAGAAGTTATTCATATATATTTATAAACCATCCCTACGAAGTTTGTTAAATTGAAAGGATTCTTTAGGTGAAAGATTGTACGTATCATTATGTACTAGATACATTCACATTTCGTTTCCGTTTCCAAAGGTACAACTAAACGGTGATTTAATTCTTAACGATATCACTTAACAAAAAAATATTTTTGTTGGAGACAACTTAAGGAACGGAACTACATACTTCCTTTGTAAAAATAGGCTTAATTAAGGGTCACGTGTTAATATTTCCTCCGATCGTAAATAAATGACTTCATATGATCTAAATTTTGATCAAAATTAAATGTCGTTTTATGTTTTCAAAGTTATTAAATAAGAGAGAGTTGTGAGAATAGTTTTTAAAAGTTAATTTTTATTAAATATTTTTGTAATAAAATATTCACTCATTGGTCTAAAAGGTGATGACAATAGTTTGACCAATTGAAGAGTCTTGTAACTTGTTGTAATTTGGAATAATCGTTCCCGTGGTACAAAAAGTTACAAGATTCTTCAACTGGTCAAACTATTGTTATAACTGAAAACTAGGTCATCAAGGTGATATATAACCGGTGTATTTTTTTCACGAAACACATGATAAAATTGGATAGTTCATTCTTAATACGAGGTAACGAGGTCCGGCGATTAGATGTTTGTTTACTCAAAAGTGAGTTGAAAATCTCTTTATAGCCAATTTTTTCAACTGGGGTTTGAAATAGGGCATGATATATGAACATCGAGTTCTTTAAAACTTAATTAAAGAGAAGGAAATGGTAAAAGATTTAGAAAGAATAAAGAAATTGTCAATGTGATATGTATCATGTTCTTTGTCTTAATGTTTTAAATAATGCCATTCCTGTCTTGTTTGACGCATTCTCGCTTATAGAAACCAATGAGTGTGGGTGGTTATGACGTTATGTGTTTTGTGTCGACTCTAATTTAAGCTCGTTGACAATTCCAGATTTGCACTCCCAGTATTACTCAATAACGGAGTTTTAAAAATTTAAATTGTGAGTTCGCGTCTTTTTACTGTTAATGGATTGTGTCTCCAAAATCAACGCGTTTTGGACGTGTACTCGGCCTATAATATCTGTGCGAACGTAGCACAAATATAACTGTGATTGCTATTCCTACCACATGAAACATGTTATTTATATCCAGACTACGCGTGCGTAATGCGTAGGCGTAGCAACAAACTCATTTCGTTCAAAAATAAAAGGAATTGGCTACGACTATGCTACGCATACGACATGCATAGTCGTAGAGCGTATGTGCAGTAGTCCATAACATACATTTAATTCGAAAAATTAAGGAAAACTTACTACGCCTATGCATTGCATAGACGTAGTAGGTTAAAAAAATAATGAAATTATTACGCATCGCGTAGGCGTAAAAGGGGTACATGTAACATGACATGACTAATTTGGTACGAATACCAGGGACCAATCTAACGCATTAACTATTAAAAAAAAAAAAAAAAAAAGTGGTCACCTTGGATAGATTAGTCGAACTTGTGGCTCTGCCGGAGTTGGGCTCATCATTGGGCCGAATTCTTCTATGTATCACGGGGCCCAATTCTCTTCTGTATTACTATTTTGTAGGTTTAATAAATCTTACATATTTATCTATTTCGTTTCATGACAAGAGCCAAAGTAAAGGAAGTAACTCTTACTTCAAATTTGAGATTTTGAAGGTTTGTTCGATGGATCACGAGATTGGGGATGCAAAATTGTACGTGGGTTAACAAAATAAAGTTTTTAAACTATTTACTAAAATAAAATATAACATAACAAAATAATAGCATAATGACTCATTTTAAATCGATTAATTAGTCGAACTCGTGGTTCTGCCTGCTTTGCTCATCATTGGGCCCAATTCTTCTGTATCACGGAGGCCCAATTATCTTAGTAGTAAAACAAATAACTTTTATGAGTTTTTTTAGTGCATTGACTATTTTAGATTTAGGTTATTTGAAAAATATTTAACTATAGATTAAATTTTGATTTTATCCTTCGAAACAATCTTTACTTCACACCAAATAGACCCTATGTGTATCTTTCCTCCTATACCATTTTGAGGGGTAATTTCTTTTGGTTATTCGTACCACACGTTTTATGTTAAATGTATCATATCTATACATTTTAGACGCGTAGTAATAAGACCAATTTTATTTTTTTTTTCTTAAAAAAAAGAGATGAATGTTTTGATATAGACTACTATGCATTCGGCATGCGTAGTTGTAACCATTTTTTCTCTATTTTTCGAATGAAATATTTTAATATGGACTACTACGCATCCGACATATGTAATCGTAGCCATTTTTCCTCTATTTTTTTGAACGAAATGAGATTGTTACCACATCTCCAAAATACCTAATCAATAATGTGGTACACAAATAATTTACCATACGGTCCATACTATTCTTCTTACTCTACACTTCCATTTTCAGTCATAAATGATTAAATAATATTATATTAGACCCATTTCCCGTTAAACAAAAATGGTGATGCACTAGCTTTGATCTCTAAAGTTGCTCCACGTGAGCGTTGACATGGCTCACGAGATCGAGATGAAGCGAAGGTGACCGTTGACTTCATGTTAGCCGATCAATTTCCATTGCTCTTCATTCACGTTAAGTTACCTTTCGATCACTCCATACGTACATCGGTACATGTATTCAACATCTTAAACTAAAGTGACTTAATAATAAAATAATATATTTTACTCAAATTATGTTGACCTCAGTGCAATCATTGTCTTCACACGACGTGAAAATTTCATTCAAACACGATACTGATATTGGGCTTAATAAATCAACCCGAAACCTAATAAAAAAATCTGAAAAATATAATGATTGGACTAATAATAGGAAAAACTTGTGCCACCAAGCGATGCACGAAGAAAGAAAGTAAAAGCCAAATATAAATAATTAAGAAGGTAATCCTATAACGTAAAATAGGCGATGATTGTCGTTGAAGTTAGACAGAGACAAAATTAGTATTCAGTTTCGTTAAGAAGAAGAAACGATGAGAGAGATTGAATATTGATATCCATGGCTGCCGTGCCTTTACCACTACTCCATTTATATATATCATAGCTTGCCAGCCTGGCCATGTGATTAAGATTAACTATTTTCTTTTATAATTAAGCATCGATTAACTGAAGATATCGGAAGAGAAGATGAATGAACAGAGTACATTATTACTTAACTATATCTAAAAAAAATGCTGAATGATACAAAATGGAATCACAATCACAAATATATATATTTGTATATGATGTTACAAGATATACGATCGATTTTTAATGGTGAAGAGGATTCGGACCTGAAGGTACTAGCCGCTTTTCGACTCCGTAACGAGGATCGATTTCATTGCCGTCGCTTGGCGGAGGAGAGGCGTGGCGGCGGAGAGGCCGGCGATAGAACGGCGTGAAATCGAAAAGCTGTCTTGAAGATGAATTAGGAAAGTAATGGAAATGAAGAGTTGAGAGGAGAGAGAGAAGAAGAAGGAAGAAGATGAGTGATGGTTTGGAAGGCATGGTGAGGCATATGATCGAAGAGTGGAGATGTTAATGAAGTTTTATATGGATTAGGGCTGGAGAGATCGAACAGTAGAGATGAATATAAAATGAAAGGAGAAGAGGTTAATTGAGAGGCTGAATTGAGCAGAAGTAAACCTGGAGGTTTGGTTCCATGTGAGACTTCCGCGTTCGAATGCGCATACAAGGATAGAGGAGTTTGGGAATGGAGGATGGGCGGTTCGTTTGCTTACCCGTTTCCGATAAATCACCCGTGCAACTCAAGCTATCCGTACTCCACCACCAACGTATTTGACTTATACTTTTGGGCCGTGGCCCATACCTTTGGGCCAACTATTTGGGCTGTGGCCCATAGTTTTGGGAGGTTTCTGGGCCGTATGGGTATAATTATTTTCACAATAAAAAAAAAGATTTATAACCTCAAGAAACCCTAACTCCTACTCTTTTGTTTTCCGCCGGAGGAACCCTCAGTCTGCTTTTCCATCTCAAGCCTTTGCTCGTTGATTCCCTCCCTTTGAAAACATGGTAAGTCTTCCGATTTTCATTCTATTTTTCATGATTGCATTATCGGAATTGTATCTTCCATGGACACTTAGTTTTGTCGTGTGTTGTTGAACAGGTTCTCCAGAATGATATTGATTTGTTGAACCCGCCTGTCGAGCTTGAGAAGAAGAAGCATAAGCTCAAGCGCCTTGTTCAGTCCCCCAACTCCTTTTTCATGGTCCAGCCCTCCTTTCCCTTCTTGATCTGAAACGTTTTACTTCCTTTGTAGTGTTTCGAATTGGTTTTCTGATTTCTCTTTCTGTTTTAATCTGTACAGGATGTTAAATGCCAAGGATGCTTCAACATGTAAGTCTATCTATCTAGTTCACCTTCTTCTTTTTTCTCTCTCTCTCAAGATTGTAAGCTTGTGCAATGTTTTTAGCCTTCAAGTATGATTTAGGATTTGACTTACGTTACGTATAGAGAACTAGAGATTGGTGCTTGGTAAATAAAAGGCTTAGCTTAGGTTGTATGTGCATCACTTCCAGTGTTAGACACTCATAATTCAAAGAGGCATACCTTGAATGAGGCATTGGAAGTAACGGCATGTTGGCATGCCTGAATTTGTATGAGGTATCAATGATTGGTGTGCATAGGTATATTGTTTGTCAATTCTGGCAAACAATGGAGTTGAGGGAATCCACAAAACAACCCACAGAAGTTTGAGATATCAACTTTTATTGAATGAAAACTTGTTGACTGTGAGACCTGATCTCTTAGAGTAAGCCAATTAGTTCATTACCAAAAAAAAAAGTAAGCCAATTAGTTGGCATAATCATAAATAGCATGTAAAAAAGTATACTTCTAATTTTTTCCTGCCTTCTTTGCCCACTGATATGTCTGCAGTGCTGTGTCGATTTCCAGCATCAAGAACTAAACCTATGTCTACAACAGAAATTTTTGCTCAAAATCTATTTGCTTAGTTTCTTGCTTTTAGCCCCGGTTTGGCCTTAACTGCGGAAACGAAAACGGAATAGAAATGAATCTAGTCCATATGTGTATTTGTTCATGAAATTTTTTTGGAATCATTCATTGTTATTTAATGCAAAATGTATGTATATTTCCCCTTTTTCAAATTCAACTATAAATACTATAAACCACAAGGAATGATTCATGAACACTACACATATGGAATAGATTCATTTTCATTTAGTTTCCGTTTCCGGAGGTAAAACCAAACCCAATTGGGCCCTTAATTTATTGGATCTTCAAAATGACTAGGTTGCTTTCAGCATACAAATAGAGTTTTAAAACTCTGACACTGGTTATAATATTGATGGAATGCAGAACTACGGTCTTTAGCCACTCCCAAACCGTTGTCGTCTGCGCCAACTGCCAAACAGTGTTGTGCCAGCCAACAGGAGGTCGTGCAAGGCTTACTGAGGGTTGCTCTTTCAGGAGAAAGGTAGACTAGATGGAACCTTTTGCAGGAGGCATCAATAGTTTCTTTTTTGATAGTTTTGAGAATTGGGTTGAATCGAATTTTTGTTGCGATGCTTGTCCTGGTTCAATGCTGAACCTATGAAGACAGGATGATGTTTACTACTAGTGGTATATGTGTTTTGGTGTTGATGAATGATGATTGCTTTCCATTTTACATGCAGTTGGTTTTCGCTTCTTACTGGCTTTACTTGTTTCCAACTCTTATTAAATAGTTTTGCTTTGTCAAAAAATGGTTTTACTTATTGAATAGTTTTGCTTAGTCACAAAATGGCACATTATTACAGGTCATGGTAAACATTCCGGAATTATATTATTTTTAGGATTTCATTTTTCTATATCCTTTTGAAACAATTTGGTTTACTAGACTTTTTCTAGTTTTGTGTTTGGTAAATGTACCCTAATTTCTCAAAAAAGCCTAGTTATCAAAATTGTCCTATCCTTTTAGACTTTTTCTCTAGTATTCACAAATTCTTCTTGGTACCATTAAACTTCTTAATTTATTCTCCTCAGTTCCTTTTTTTAAACAAGTTATCTTTAACTAAATTTAAGATAAGAAAATAAAACGAAAAAGTTTACTTATTTTAAAGCTATAAAAAAGGATTTTTTTGAATGGTATTTGTGGTATTTTTTTTTTTTTTGTATTTTTTCAAGAGTTCTCTTTACCGAATGGTACCTATAACTCTATAAGCTTTATAAAAATCTGAATTTTGCCAAATTCCTTAAAACAGCCAAACATTACCTAACTAACGAAAAAGAAAGAATGGTAATAAAAGAATAGAAAATTTAAGAATAACCTTTGATTGTTGCTTCCCCAAACTATACCACAAGTAATGAGTTTGGCTAAATCCATTTTATTATTTACAATAATATGGATATAATACCAAAACCAAAAATCCGTTATTATTGTGGTTTGTCGATGTTTATCCACGTATCATTAACCAACATATCAAATTATTGACTATCAAATAAGTTTGTCATCCACGTATCATTAACCCAGATATCAAATTATTGACTATCAAATAAGTTTGACTTTTTGAGAACTTGTGTAAGTAGATTGTTTAAAAATTCAACAAATCAAAGTATAATATTTATTAATATCACAAGGTCAACTACCCAATATCATCAACATACCAAATATAAACTATATCCGTCACGTTTAAGACTTGGAGGTTTGCATGCCAAAGTGAACCTACGCACACAAGTCTTTCGCCTAAAATCAATTGGCAATAGGAGAAGTAGCTCTAGGATTTATATGTTAGGTTCACGTGTTATCATATTGTCAATGTGACACTTGACACAAAGCACAACCCGGGCATAGGATAATGAGACCGGATCGGACCTCCTTTGATACTATATTAATCTTCGACTACCCAATATACAAGTCAACAACCTACATATTAAATATTAATCCGATATGAATAAGCAGTATATTTGTTCTTAGTCAAAAGATCAAGAAATGTATAATTTGTTTAATCTACAAACCTTCTATTTATACAAGTTCTCAAAATGTTAGTCTTATTTGATAATCGATGTTGATAATTTAGTGACTTTTAGTCAACGATCCACGTACCAACAAATCAATGTGTTTAATCTTAAAACATTCTATCACTATTACTTGATAATCGATGTGGAATGATTAGTTTTACTTGATAATCAATGTGAGATAATATTACACAAACATATTAGTAGATCAACAACCAACATACCAAATATTAATCTGTTATGAATAAAGATTATACTTGATCTTAGTCAAAAGATCAAGAATTATATTATTTGTTTAATATGCAAAAATTCTATTTATACAAGTTCTAAAAAATGTGAGTCTTGATAATCCTTGTGGCGTGGTTTAGACCCACATACTAGTAGATCAAACCACCACATACTAGATATTAAATAAACATTATACTTGCAAAAAGGACAAGTAATATATGATTTGTTTAATTTGCAAGCGTTCAATTTATACAAGCTCTCAAAATGTTAGTCTTATTGATAATCTTTGTGGATAGTTAGACATACACAACAAATATTAATCCAATATGAATAAATAATATAATCTTAGCCAAAAGGCTAAAAATATATGATTTATTTAATCTGGATAGTTTAGACCTACGTACCGGTAAATCAACAACCCAATGAACCCACATGCGAGATATTAATATGATATGATTAAATATTATACGTGATCTTTTTCAAAAGGCCAAGAAATGTATGATTTGTTTAATTTGCAAGAATTCTATTTATACAAATTCTCAAAGTGTTATTCGATCCAAATAGCAAATATTAATCCAATATGAATAAATATTTTACTAGATTTAAGCCAAACGACCAAAAATTGTATGATTGTTTAATCTACAAATATACAAGTTCTCAAAAATGTCAGTCTTATTTGATAATCGAAGTGGGATAACATAAACTAACATACCAATAGGTCAACAACACACATAACATGGATAAGTATTATACTTGATAATAAATGTGAGATAATTTAGACCAATATATCAATAGATCAACGATGGTAATCTATTTACGTATGGTAATTGAAAATCGATAATGGTGTAGGAAAAATAACAACTCCACTTCTGTGTAAAGGAAAGTCATCCAAAGAACAAAGGAAATTGAAGAATGTTAGTATTATGTGCATCTTTAAAAGCTCCGTTGTTTATTGTTATCTTACATGTGCTAACTATAACAAAAGCACAAACAATTTTCATAGCAATCGGCACATATTAAATGCCCAACAATGCCTAGTCCTTGAGCAAACCATCTGGCGTGACAACAAATCCAATTTTGCACATAAGGAGCATACATATGAACAAAACATAACACATAAACCATAAAAGATTATGATGAAAAGAAGGCATGAATCATTTTACTAATGAAGAAAGCAATAAAATTGGACTTTAAAAAAAATGTAATGCGAAAAAAAGCATATAAGAACAACAATCAACGGAGTTCCTTTGAGGTTATGTATGGATTTTGATAGAATTATGCTCAGCTGACTATTCTCAAAATATTGTTTTGAAAGCCGGATTTTTGTTGACGAAAATTACTAATCACGTATGGTAATTGAAATGTGCATTTGATTCTTAATCTTTTACATTTCTAATCTTTTTGCAAACTATCCTATCGGATGGTATAATCACGAGAGTAATGAATCATCCACACAAGAACAACCATGAAATTACCCAATATTAATTCTATGAATAAGCGAGTAACAATTAGTCTTGAAAAAACAAATACTTCCAAGATTTTGGAATCCAGATTTCATCCTTCCAGAATTTTTGGGATGACTTTCCTTTATTGAAGATGTTTCTCGAGTGTGGCCTAAACGATTGTCTTGGAAGATGCCGTAGTCACATGCCTTTGTTGATCGTGTTGATCATGGTTATGTTCGAGGTCTCCGAAGATCCTCCATCTAGGTGGGGGCAACGTCGTGAGATCCACATTTCCGCAGGAGGTATGTCATCCCCTAAAAAAAGTTTCTACCATCCTGCTTCCCGACGGCGAGACACCGCGCTAGTTCATCTATCCCGTGTCCTCTCCATGTTTTGCTTGCCTCGAGTATTCCACGTCTTCTCCCAAGGTGTAGTTGTTCCGACTTTTTGGATCTTTCACACATTTTCGGTTTTTGCTTGTGGTGATTGTATTGTTTCCCTCTTGATTTTCTTTTTGCATGACGGTCTGCCCGTTTGCTGATTGTCGGCCTCTCGATACACCAATTACTTTTGGTGTAATCGAACATCTTACCTTCTTGATAAAAAAATAATAAAAAAATAGATCAACGATACACATAGGGATAATTTAGTCTTACTTGATAATGCATATGAAATATTTTAATCTAAAAACCGGTAGATCAACGACCCACATAACAAATATTGCGAAAAAAAACATGAGATCGTCACGTCAACATTATTGTCATCTATTTTAGTATAGGTATACAAATGAAAATATGATCGAGTTAAAAAAATCATGGATACCAAATGATTTTTAAAATAATAATGAGAAAAAAGATTTATTATGTTTTAGAATATGGTAAGAATTCACTTAAATCTTTTTTTTACTAGAATCAAATCTTTATTTTTTTATATTTTAGTAAAATAATTTTATCTCTTAATTTTATGCCCTAATTTTATGCCTTAATTATTAGTTCATGTGGAGTAAAAAGTGTAACGGACCTAATAACATCACTGAGAAACTCGACCGTGTCATGGTCCATAACCAAATCCCACAATGGTACCCAAAATTCACAACAAAAAATCACGCATTTATACTATCCGGTCACTATCAAATTTAGCTTGATATTTCTATTACAAAAACTTTCACCCCATAACCATTTAAATTTCAAATGATGTAGACTAAACGGATATCTTTCGAAAATATAGTTAGACAAACTTGGCGATCAAATTTCAATGGCAATGAAATGTATAACCTAACAAAGAAAACTCAACTAATGAAATAAAAGCAAAAGAATGGAGTAAAACATATTTTGACAACATCTTTAAACAACTCAAAGACATCAGAGTTAAAACTTGAAGAAATTCATGGAATCAATCAAACAAACCCAAATCAAAGAGATGACCTCTTGCAAAGAAATCTCCTACCCAAACAAAACCATCTACTCTCATTTCACCAAAGATATTGGTGACACATAATATTGATACAAATTCAAAATACCTTAACCATATTCCTATGGGAAGAAGAAACCGCAAACACATAAAAGAACTGACAACTACAAATGGAACTCTGCTCTCTTCTGAAAACGAAATCTGTTCTGAAATCAAGAAAATGCTATCTTCGACATTGGTTGTGACCGAGTCCTGATGGCATGCTAGATATTTTTACCAAAAATACTGGCACATCATAGACAAAATGACATAACAAAAGCAAATAAAAACTTCTTTAGGAGTGGTAAACTACTCATACAAATAAAACACACTTTCATAACCCTTATACCAAAACTCGATAATCCGACAACAACGAGCAACTTTAGAGCAATTAGTTTGTATTCAACTGTATATAAAATCATAGCAAAAGTTATAACAAACAAGAATGAAATCAACCATAACAAAACTAATCCACCCGCTACGAGGCGCCTTTATCGCAAACCGATCAATCCATGACAATATTCTTATTGCACACGAGATCTTTCATTCCTTTGGATAAAAAAAGTGACAAGGAAGGGTGGGTGATCATCAAACTTGATATGGAAAAAGCTTATGATCAAGTTGAATGAAACTTTATCTTCTAAATTCCATAAAATTTTTGATTTTATAACAAGTCTGTGGGATGGATTAAGGAATGTATAACCTGGTTTTCTTTCTCTGTCCTCATTACCAATGATCCCATTGAGCAATTTTTCCTTGAAAAAGGACTTAGACAAGGTGACCCCTTATCGCCATACCTATTCATTCTCGGGGGTGAAATCCAAACACAAATAACCACATTGCTTTCTTTATGTGTAGACAATGATCTCCAATCCCTTTCCTATTATTTGATGATGACATGATCATCTTTGCCAAAGCAAACATGGTCTCATGTCAAAGAACAAAACAAATCTTGAAATGTATTGCTCCATACCGAGACAAAAAATCAACTATAAAAAATCTGCTTTTTAAGTAACAAAAAATACCAACGTAAACAACATCACCCAACTAAAAAAAATCTTGACTATGAACCATACCAAATTTCTTGACAAACCAACTTAAAACTATACAACAAATCTCGTAATGGAAAGTTAACTCCTTATCACAAGAAGGAAGAAAGACTCTCATTAAACATAATCTAACGACCAAACCAACTTTTGTTATGCAAAGTTTTGTGCTACAAACTTATAGTCTAAAGGAACTAGACAAAACCTATAAAAAAATTCGGAACAAAGGGGATTAACACATGTCTATCATCAGTTGGGATGTAATTTGTAAATCCATGGAAAATGGTGGATTTGGACCGAGGAGAGCTCATATTACAAATATAGCACTACAAATGAAACTCTTATGGAAAATCCTTACGGAGCCAAGTAACATTTGGGTAAGGATCATCAATGAAAAGTACTTTCAAAATACTAATGTACGAAATTACCAAATGACGCAACATTTTGAAAATAGAATATCCTCATGAAACTAAAAACCGAATTCCATAGCGGACTTATCTCGCAGGTTGGTAATGGTAATACTATCAATTTATGGTATGACATTTGAATAACTTTTTCTCTTATAAAAATGGCACTGAATACCAATCTAGTTAACACAAACATATAAGTCAGATATGTCATCAATAACATACGACAATGTGATGTCAACAAAATCGTTAATGAACTACAAAACATCATAAACCAAGATATTAGGGGGGAATCAAGCAAACAATTATTATAAACAATGAAATTCAAGATAGACTAGATTGGAATGGTAGCAAAAATGGTTGGTTTACTACAATTTTTCTTCTCAAAGTATCGAGATGCAGACGTGCTTTACTAAGACTAACACATGTGATTGGATTTGGAAACTTGATACCCAACCTAAAATTAAAACTTCCTTTGGAATATTTCACAAAATGAAATTCCAACAAAAGCAAAGTTGAACGAAAGAAGAATCGAAATTACAAGACACTGAGAACTATGCAACCATCACCTCGAGGATATGGTCCATTTGTTCTTCGAATTCCCTTTTAGCAAGCAATTATTGAAAAAATTGACAAAAGAATTAATTAAAATTAACAAAATAAGTTATAACAACAAAAAAAAACTCATGATCCTAATTGGAGTTAAAAATAAACTAGGACTAAACAAGCTTGCTTGCATCGCAACCATTTGGTGGAGCATTTAGTTTTTCAGAAACAAAATTATTTTCGGTAATGAACTCATTGGGTCATGCAATAAGGTTACCGACTTCATCAGAGAACAAATCCATAGGTGGAAAGTCAAGTTTCTTGATTAGGATGGTTGCGACATAAAACAACAAAAGAATGTAAATCCACCACAAAGAAAAAACATAATATTAATGGACAAACCAAAACTTGATTTTCATAAACTAAACTTTGGCGGGTCAAAATTAGACTCGAAAATTACATCAATTGGTAATGTGATTCGGAACCATAATGAAAGTTGTCGTAAGCCTTGATGCCAAAAAAAAAAATTTAAGTCAATTTTAAAAGTTGAAGCTTTTTGGCCTTTTTTTTGTAAAGTCAGGCCATCAATAGGCGGCCTTTTGTTGTAAAGTCGGGCCATCAATAGGCAATAAGATTACAAATAAAAAAGATGGAAATTGAAGGGCATAATCTTTGTTTTATTAAGACACTCCAAAGATGTTGGAGTTGTCCTTGGAGATCGAGGTGATTATTTACAACTCGATACTGGACCTACGGTTTTTTTTTGCGCGATCCAAATAACATGTTTTCTGAGAAGTAAAATATGTTGTAGAACGATTAACCCATCTAGAAGAAAATCCAAAGTTATCAAAAAAAATTGTAAATTGCAGTCTCGTCAGTTGGAATCGTGTGCGAGCGATTGTTTTAAGGCGTTCCTCCTGAATGAGTAGGGAGTAAACCTTGATGGGTTTAGGTTGGATCTTGGACGACTATTGTTGATTGAATGGATGCAAAAACTTCATCATCAAGACCTAGGCGGAATTGATAAACTTCATCTTCCTTTCCTTTGACCATGTTTTCACACGTGCATGTGCAGTTGTAGGCGTTGTGCTTATGAGAGAAGCAATGGCATCCTAAATCTTTTTCATACAGCCAAAATAGGATGCGACTTGTTCACCGGCCTGGAGACATTTAGCGAGATTTGCACGTAATTGAAGAAGTCCAGGGAATTTACCCGCAACGAAGCTATACTAGGGATCATCCCATAATAAGAGAAAACCAATTGCATGTAAAATGGAAGACAATCTTCATTCATCAGTACCAAAAATATATTTCACTAGTAGTAAACATCATCCTGTCTTCATAGGTTCGGCATACAACCAGAACAAGCATCGCAACAAAAATATGAATCAACCCAATTCTCATACTATTAAAAAAAACTATTGATGCCTCATGCATAAAGTTCCATCTAGTCTACATTTCTCCGGAAAGAGCAACCCTCAGTAAGCCTCGCACGACCTCTTGTTGGCTGGCACAACACTGTTTGGCAGTTGGCGCAAACGACAATGGTTTGGGAGTGGCTAAATACCGTGGTTCTGCAATCCATCAATGTAACTACTGTCAAGAATTTTGAAATTCTATTTGTAAACTGAAAGCAACGAAGTACAATTTAAAGGTGCAATGAAGCAGGTCTCCAATAACTTATCAACACTAAAGGCCAAAGTCAAGCAAAGAGAATTTGTGCACAGACTACACTTTTCTGGACCTAGGTTTAGTTCTGGATGTTGGTGGTCAACATGAGACTTCAGATATACCAGTGGGCAATGAAGGCAGGAAGAAATTAAAAGTATCATATTTTACATGCTACTTATGTATATGTCAACCAACTCAGTGTGTTGGTATCTTAAACTTTATTGTGTAGGTTTTGTAGATGCCCTCAACTCAGTAACCCCAAAACTGAAAATTTGCCAGAATTGAAAAACAATATTCCAAAATATCAGCATGATACTCAAACCTACGCAAACCAAACATTGATAACTCACACATACAAATTCAGGATACCCCTTGAATAATAAGTGTCAATTTTGTTAACTTGGGTCTCGAGAAGGTGGTGACCCAACGCCTTGTCTAACACTGGTAGTGTTGCATATACATCCTAAATCTAAGCCTTTTTATTTACAAACTATTATTTTTTATTTATATATATGTAACCTAAGTCAAATCCTAAATTATAGTTGAAGGGTAAAAACATTGCACAAGCTTACAACTATAAGAGGGGGGGGGGGGAAATGAACTAGCTAGATAGATAGACTTACATGTTGAAGCACCCTTGACATTTAACATCCTGTAGAGATGAAAATAGAGAGATAAATCTGAAAATCAATTCGCAATACTTCAAAAGGATAATAATCTTTCAACTTAAGGAGGGTAAGCAGGGCTGAACCAAGAAAAAGGAGTTGGGGGACTGAACAAGGCGCTTGAGCTTGTGCTTCTTCTTCTCAAGCTCGACAGGCGGGTTTAACAAATCAATAATATTATAACTAAATTAAATTTAAATTAAAGAATATGGATTTCTTCCAAAATACTTTATTTTGAATGTAGATGATTAAAAATATTACACATTATAATTAAGTAATATAAAAGACAATATTGAAAAATCTTGGAAAATTGAAATAGGCGACTTAATGTGATAGCGATACGTAACAATATTTCAAGTGATAAAAGTTGAGATTGTTTACCGTTAAAATGATATGAGTGTCTTGTGGATGACAAAATTGAAAGTCAAAGCCATTACGAAGACTATTGTTAACGAGGTGAAACCAATTATGAATCATGTTGTCAGGGTCCAATGCAAAGTTTTTGTTTCATCTTAGGCAATAGATATCGGATATTGTTATGCTTGACGAGGATGTTATCCATTCCATGAAAAAAAATCAAGGTGTGGTTAGATGGTGTTAAACTCGATCATGAGAAAGCGTATGACAACATATGTGAGAATATATTAACGATACTTTACGTCATTTAAAGATGTCATAAATTTAGGTGAAGCAGATCAATCAATGCATATCAACAAGTAGTCAGGTACCATGAATGTTTTATGGAATAGGAAACGATTGTAAATGGTATTCTTGATTCATCTTGTGTTGCTTCGGGACAAACGGTTATTTTGCCGAAATTAAAATTGTATGTTTCACATAATGTTCGTGGTTGATTGGAGACTATGTGTGTGTTTGGTTGTACACAAACACTAGTGTATACTAGTGTTTATGAGTGTTTTGAATAATGTAGTTGTTTAGCTGGACACATAAACACTAATGCAATGATTTTTCCGTAGTGTTTATGAAACACTAGTGAAGGTGAGGGTTTCTGTTTTTTGGCTAGTGTTTTCAGAAACAAAAAGACCATCCTAACCTCACTTTTGATGATAATTACTTCAATTTACCGGGTATAAATTTAACCCTCTCTCTCTTGTTTCCCACTGGCCCCGATTCTTTCTCTCACCACTCGACGAAGAACCCTAAATTTGTACTCTTCGCTTCGTCACTTTACCATTCCGAAAGGTTCTTCCCTTACCACTCGACGAAGTAAAGAGAGCTCTAGTTATGGACGAAGTAGAAGAAAGCTCGGCAAGCATCAGACAAATGAAGAAACCTAACACAACAAGCAACATTTGTTCAACAATACATTAGGTCATAGGAATTTCATGATTCTACCACAAATTAACGAAATAAATACGCAGAATCGAAGAAAGACGAATGAAGTTAGGGCTTTCGAAATCATGGATTCTCAACAAGCATCAGAAAAATGAAGTTAGGGCTTTTAAAATCCTGGATCCTCAGACAAGAATCGAAGAACGACGACGCTAGACGGGTTCAATGCTGTTCGCTCCAAACGGTGTGTGCAAGCTTTAAATTTATAACCCTAGACTTAAGCTTAAAACAAGGATGCGAACCCGCAGTGTACGGGTCAATCGTAGTAAAAGCAAGAAAATTCCAGGGGTCGATCACAGGGACTCGGTGAAACAAAGTCAATACGGTGTGCTAATGTCAATACTAACCACAAGAGCGATTAACACAATCAAAGATGAATAAGAAGTCAATAAAGCAAACATGCAATTCTAGGGATTAAAGCATCTAGTTGTGGTTCTAACTCAAGACCTATAGATAAGCGGACAAAGCTGAGATTTTTGCGTGGGGAAGGTGTTACTAAAGTGGAGTAGATCACCGGGTAAGTCTCACTACTCGCTAATCCAAAACCGTAACTCCTATTACCGGGTAAGTCTCAAGGAATCAAGATAAAGAACTATAACCTCAAACTAACACACCATCTAAGGGAATAGAATCAACCTTTACCGGGTAAGTCTCAGGCTAACTCACAAAGATGGGATGGAAGCACACTCAAACCCCAATAAAGGATAAACCTTTATTACCTACACTTATGATCGTTGGTACACAAACTAAGGAATTACCGGGTAAGTCTCATCCTAAGCTTGCTTTGAACCAGGAAAGGTGTAATAATAATAGGATTTGGCAAACTCTAACACTTAACTCTCAGTTATGGATCAGATAAGTCACCTCGGTCAGCCAGTTTCCACCCCGGCCGAGATGTTCATCGACTGAACGAGATGCTTAGGGTTAAGGTTAAAGACTCGAACTTTCAGGATCCTACTGGAATCTAAGATTATCCTATCATTGTTTTTCCCACAACCTTCAGCTAATCACCCTAGAATCACACAAGGAAATTAGCCACTCATCATCATGAAAGTATTAATCAAATATACGGGAAGAAGGTGAATATTTGAACAAAGAAGAATTTAATGAAAAGACTTCAATAACTGAATCAAATATCACAACAAAAGCGTTCCTTGGATATAAATCCAACAAGCAAGACAACAAGGAAGGGAATCTAAGATAATCTTACAAAAACCCTTCAAAAGCTATAAAAGCTACAATCTTCAATCTTCCTTCAACCTTCAACAAGGTTCTTCAAATCTCTCCCAAACTGGAGTATGGCTGCTGCGTGCTATAAACCCTGATCGATGGTATAGCATGGATCCGAAGATGATTGAATTGTGGAAAATCCAACCCTTTATATAGGAAAATTACCCTTCCAAAGATAAGATATCTTAAAAAGATATTTTCCCATAAAAATATATGATTCTGCATATCTCCTTCCTTCCAGGAGCCAAGCCCAAAAATATAAGATCACTTTCCAATCTTAAAAGATCTCAGCCAAGAATAAAATATTCTCGCCGCGTCCTAGGTGTTCGCCTCGGTCGAGTCGGCGTCTCTGGATCGCCTCGGTCGAGGTGAATCTGTAGTCAACCGAGGTGAATCACAACTGAATGTGAAATCTCTCCTCTGGATCACCTCGGTCTAGGTGTTCACCTCGGTCTAGGTGTTCACCTCGGTCTAGGTGTTCACCTCGGTCTAGGTGACACTGTAGCTGACCTAGGTGAATTTCAGCTGCGTGTAAATCTCTTAAATCTGGTCCAAAGTGAATCTTTAATCCATGGCTATGCTTCCTGGATGGTTCCTTATGTTCCTGAATGTAGCTCCAATGACTCCATAGCTCCTTTTGCTCCTTTTTGATGCAAAACGTACCATATTACCTGCAATTACAACGAAACTAGGTGTAGACCTCGATTCTCGCAAAGGTAGATGAAATGGTAGTAAAATCACATAATGTACATACAAATATGCAGATTATGAAAGATAAAACGTCCAAACAAACCCCAAAATATAGACTATAATTCATGCTATCAAAATACCCCATACTTAGCCCTTGCTTGTCCCCAAGCAAGTTCCTCATATAGAAGACAAGATAGAATGGATTATAAGTCAAGAAAATCAATGAAAAAGTCTTTCAAAAACATTTTATGGTGTGCAACTATCATAGATCACTCTAAGAGAGTACTTCATGGAATTAGAAACTCAACATGCTCAAAACATTTTATAAATATAGGAAAGTTGTTCATCTTTGCAAAAAATCATAGAATGCATAATAAATCATAATTATCAAAATTAATCATGTATAATCTAGTTTAAACCGCTAAGTCAATCAACAAGCTCAAGGTCTCAAGGGCTTCCCAAAAGAAAAGGTCAAGAAACGTGTAGGGTAGGGATGTATGTAAGGTAATGTGGTGCTAGAATCCGGGAAAAGGATAAACTTCACTTTCACTTTGACTTGCAACATCTTCCACCAATAAGCTTTGCTTATCTCACACTTTTTCTTTTTTACTTTACTTTTTGGGATGCATGGACAGAGGTGCACAATAACCGAAGCCTAGGAAATCTGCAATCATCAATTTCTCGAGATGCATCAAACCCTTGATGCACATACCATGACCCGTTAGGAATATCGCTCAATCCGACTTTGGCAAGACACAAACACCCGGCTATGTGAATGGTGCCGAGTTACTCATCTTCATGATTGACTTCCCCAAACCTATTATTGCTTTCTAACACTTCACTTCCAGCCACTTCTCAACTTTAACTTGCTTTCACCACTTCGCTTGCTTCCAAATTCCCGAATAGGTAAAGGGAGGCAAAATGTATGTGAGGGGCTAAGCATGATCAAGAAGAAGAAGAAGATGAGAATGAATTGCCTTGGTCTTTC
Source organism: Fagopyrum homotropicum (assembly GCA_033239125.1). Taxonomy (NCBI): domain Eukaryota; kingdom Viridiplantae; phylum Streptophyta; class Magnoliopsida; order Caryophyllales; family Polygonaceae; genus Fagopyrum; species Fagopyrum homotropicum. The sequence continues at coordinate 146,280,285 of BSWB01000004.1, forward strand.
CAAGAAGAAAGTGAGAGAACTTAACCTGCGGTGTCAACCTTCAAATTCAACATAATTTGGATAAAAACAAAGTATTAAACATGCTAATAATTTCAAACAAAGCATTTAGCAACTTAAACATATTATAAAACCTTTCAAACACATAAAGAATTTAAAACCAGTCAGTAAACAAGATCTTCACTGAGGTCATATCCAGATAAGAGACACAAAATCGTTTTCGAAAACTCTCAGTTAACACACCTCGGTCGAGGTGTTCTTGGTTCAACCGAGGTGAAACGCCTCGTTTGGCCGATACTGACTCGGTCGAGGTCGAAAATTTTTTTTTTAAAACCAATTTTGTTTTTTCAGTTTCGACGTTTTTCTCAATCAAATAACCTGTAGGTATGCATGTAATATCAGATAATCATATAAAGGCAATGAAACATAAATACGAAAATATCCGATAAATATAATACATCAAAGGTGTCAAATACATCAAAGGTAGTCAAATAATACAAACACCCCATACTTGAGACACACTGTCCCAGTGAGTATAATAAAAGTCTAACATGAGAGTACTCACCGGATAAAAGCCGAACTACATAAAAATATAATAATAAAGTCCTGCAGCTCCTCAGTAGTCTCGATCCGGTGGTGGTGGTGGTATGTAGGGATACTGAGTCGGATCATAAGGATGACCCATGATACGCTCGAACTGCAGCTGAGCCATGATGTGCTGATGATGCTGCCGCTCCTGCACCTCGCGGATATCCAGCGATAATGCAGCATATGAGTCGATAACCTGATCCGTCAGGTCATCGATCCGTCGGTGAGCAGCTCTATCCCTCACTCCATGCCTCCTGCGTCTAGCAGGTCTGACTGGAGAAGTCTCAGCTGGTGCCGGCTCTGTATCCTCCTCGTCATCCAAATCTATAATAGGTGGCGCGCTCGTCCCAGCTGTATCTGTCCCTGTGTCCATCGGGACGCCACCTCCTCTCTCATCTACTGTATCCTCATCGTCGTCGTCGTCCTTAGCCTCCTCCTCCTCCTCTGCAGCAGGGGCAGCTGCTGCCTCTCTGTAATCCTCCATCAGTGGAGCCCATGCTGTCTGCCAGTAGTGTGGATCAAAAACTGAGAACTGTGCAGACCATCTGATGCCCTGAGGTGCAGTCAGCTCCCATGGCATAGCGACGAAAGGTGTAGTCAAACCACGGGGAACTAGAATCCTCCGTGTGATCATCTCCTGTAGTCCGAGCGGCTTGGCAGCCGCCACCATAGTACACCTACTCAGATCCATATCCTGATACCTAGCGATATGGGTCACTATCCCACCACATCATATATCTCCCTTCCCTTTGGCCTTGATCCTGTGCAGATCCTCTGCTAGCATCAATCCAAAGTCGGGGAATCCACCTGTAACCATGCAGTACAAAGCAAAGAGCTCCCCCTGTCGGACCTTCTGGGGCGTCTCAGTACGCGCCAGAAGCGTCTCGCTGAAGATCTTGTGGGCTAATCGAAAAGCAAGATGGAAGATAAGCTTCTCCCTGGAATCACCAGGGCGCCACCTATCTGCATGCTCCACAACATGAGCAATCTGACCCCAGAACTCTCTAGCTACGGCTCGGATCGGGAAGTCTACAGCAGTGGGGGCAGGGAAGCCAAAAATATCTCTCCAGTGGTCTAGAGGTACTAAATAGTTCCGGTTCATCAACCGGTACTTCACAGCCCTCTCTGTGGGGAGGTAAGTGAAGGAGCTGACAAACTCAAGGGTCGGCTCTAAGTAGGCTGGGGCTCGGATCTCAGTAAACTGATCCAGCCCTACGGTGGTGATCATCCTCCTAAGCTCTCCATCTACGTGGAGACAGTCAAAAGCAGAAATGTCCAGAAATCTAGGTGCGATCACTGGACGGCTAGCAATGCGCTCATAATCTACCTGGTGTCTCTCATGGATCACCGGGATAGAAGGTCGGGATGAGGAAGAAGAAGGGGAAGGAGAGGATCTATCTCTAAGGGCTAACAACCTGTCAGAACTCATCTTCAATCAACACTGTTAGACTACCTCGGTCGACTGACAAACTCCAAGAATCACCTCGACCGAGGTGCAGGTCGACTGGACCAAGGCGAAGACAGTCGCGATTCCACTCTCAGAAATTCAGTTCTTTTCCCCCTAAAATCACTACAAATGCTTCCTAAGGGGTACTTAAGCTTTTCCTCAACAGATTCAAGGGCAACCAAAGCCCAAATTGCAGTAAACGAGCGAGTTAGGGTTTCGGTCGTTTTTACCTCGTTCCGGCCGATTCACTCGAATTTCTTGCAGATTTGTTGTTGCAATCGACTCCTCTACCCTTCAATCTCGGTTTGGAAGCAGAAAATGTCGAAAACAAGCAAGATCTGAGATGAGCGAGGTGTGTCTGTTCGCCGCGGTCGAGGAGGATAAAAAAGTGAAAAGTAATTTTTTTCCGCCTTTTATACTGTTACTGGATCTGCTGTCACCTCGGTCGAGATGGTCTCGTCTGGACCGAGGTGGTACGGACCGAGGCAGTTCTGCAGAAACCCTAGTCGCCTCGGTTGCTCAAGAATCAACTCGGTCGAGGTGCTCTGACAGTAACCGAGGTGCTTCTGTCTTCTCAGAATCTCGAACTTCTGTCCTTCCAGTTGTGCTCCTTCCTTAGATGTTCCCCGTTGTCTGTCCTCAACGCCAAAAACAAAGCAAAGCAAAGCAAAAAACAAAACTATCTAAGCTAGACTAGAAAACGGGAAAAGAAAGCAATACCTTGGGTTGCCTCCCAAGAAGCGCTTGATTTAAGGTCGCTAGCTGGACCATGATGCGTATCAAACGAGGTAGGAGGTTCCCTCACCCCATACTTCACCTCCATCGTGGGGTGAAGTAAGTAGATTCATCAAACGTTCCAACAAGTGTAAGTGCTCATCGGGGAATGAATTGTCTATGGGTGGGTTATCCGCCTCGCGGGAGGATTCCGGTAGCCGGCTGAGGTGATCCGCAACGGAGTTCTCGGATCCCTTCTTATCGCGGATCTCTAGGTCAAACTCTTGGAGCAAGAGAATCCATCGAATAAGGCGCGGCTTGGCATCTTTCTTAGCCAACAAGTAACGAATGGCTGCGTGGTCGGTGTAGACAATGACTTTCGCTCCTACTAGATAGGAACGAAACTTCTCGAAAGCATATACAACCGCCAATAACTCCTTCTCGGTGGTAGCGTAGTTGCGTTGTGCTTCATCTAGCGTCTTGCTAGCATAGTAAATGGCGGTGGTCCGTCCATCCTTCTTCTGTCCAAGCACCGCTCCTACGGCTACATCACTAGCGTCACACATGACCTCAAAGGGCAAGGTCCAATCAGGAGGTTGGATAATGGGAGCGGAGATCAACGCTTCCTTAATCCTGTAAAAAGCATCAATACACTCCTGCGAAAACTCAAAAACAACATCTTTATTCAAGAGGTTAGTTAGAGGTTTAGAAATCTTAGAGAAGTCCTTGATGAATCTCCTGTAGAAACCTGCATGCCCGAGAAAACTCCTCACACCTTTAACAGAACAAGGAGGAGGGAGTTTCTCAATAGTCTCGATCTTAGCTCGATCGACCTCAATACCTCGATTAGAAACTAGGTGTCCTAGCACAATGCCTTCATTAACCATAAAATGACACTTCTCCCAATTTAAAACAAGGTTAGTGTCTTCACATCTTTTAAGAACTAGAGAAAGGTTAGATAGGCAATCATCAAAAGAGGAACCATATACAGAAAAATCATCCATGAATACCTCCATGATCTCCTCTATGTACTCGGAAAAGATAGCCATCATGCATCGCTGGAAGGTAGCGGGTGCATTGCACAATCCAAATGGCATCCTCCGATAGGCAAATGTCCCCCAAGGACAAGTGAAAGTGGTCTTCTCCTGATCATCCGGATGGATAGGAATCTGGAAGAATCCACTATAGCCGTCCAAGTAGCAAAAGTGTGAATGCTGGGCCAACCGTTCGAGCATTTGATCAATGAAGGGAAGCGGAAAATGATCCTTCCGAGTCGCCGTGTTCAGCTTCCTATAATCGATGCAAACTCTCCAGCCCGTAACGGTCCTTGTTGGGATCAACTCGTTGTTCTTATTCGTCACAACGGTCATCCCTCCTTTCTTCGGAACGACATGCACCGGGCTAACCCACTTGCTGTCTGAGATAGGATAAATAATACCTACATCCAACAACTTAAGAACTTCCTTTTTCACAACCTCTTTCATGATCGGATTTAACCGTCTTTGAGGTTCCCGTGAAGTCTTATGATTATCTTCCATTAGAATTCTATGCATGCAGAAAGAAGGTTTAATGCCAATAAGATCATCCGTAGTGTAACCTATAGCCCTTCGGTGCTTTCTCAGCACATGCATTAACTTAGACAATTCAGATTCAGAAAGGGAAGCACTAACAATAACGGGATAAGTAGAATCCGGTCCAAGAAAGATATACCTCAAGTGATTGGGGAGCTGTTTAAGCTCCACGACTGGGGGCGCTTTCTGGGGGGAATCCATGCTTCCTCTTTCCAGTGGAGTGGTATCAGAAACTGGACTCGATGAAGTCTCAGTTGGAATCATCTCGCCTTCGACCTCGGTCGAGGCGCATAGGCGTTGACCGAGATGTTCTTCGGTCACCTCGCTCAGTCCAGAAAGTGCTTCGGTCGAGGTACTGCTACTGGATCCGAGACTGGAGATCTTCGTCTCCTGGATGAGCTTTTCAGTTTTAGCTCCTGGATCCTCTTCCAGTGCCTTCAAGCTCCGTATATCTGCATCACAAGAAGCATCTATACCTTCCTCCATTAAACTGAAGCTAATAACTCTTTCGAGTGGATCGTTAATAAGGATAGAGCTCACCAATTCTTTTGATTCTTCTTCATCGTAGATGTTGAAGATATCATCAGTTAGTTGCTCCCCTTTCATGGCTGCAAGTAGCGCGAACTCCACCTCATCGCCACCAACGTTGAATTTCAACTTGGCGTTCTTGCAATCCACGTTGCAACCCGAAGTTGCTAGAAATGGCCTCCCGAGAATAATAGGAACAGGATAATCTGCGGGAATGTCAAGTACGACAAAATCTATGGGTAGATAGAAGTTACCTAACTTGACCGGAACGTCCTCCAAGATGCCCACGGGATGGGTAATGGAGCGATCCGCCATGTAGAGTCGAATCTTGACCGGCTTGGGCTCTCCAAGACAGATCTTCGTGCATAGCTCCAGCGGGATGATGCTCACGCTGGCTCCTAGATCACAAAGGGCTTCACAAGTTACATCCCCAACTTGAATGGGAATGCAAAATGAGCCGGGATCTCTCAACTCAGGTGGCATCTTTTCCTTCATGATCTTGATAAGCTCCGAAGATTTAGATGTCATCCTAACTTCACCAACATCCTCCAGCTTCCTCTTCCTTGATAAGATTTCTTTTAAGAACTTCCCATAGGTGGGCATACCTAAAATAGCATCAAGGAAAGGAATATTAATATGTAGCTTATTCATCAAGTCAAGAAACTTACCAAAGTGCTTGTCAAGATGTGCTTTGGCTCTGGACTGAGGGAATGGAAGTGGTGGCTTATATGCAGGGGGTGGAACATAAGTTTCTGTCGTTCCTCCTGCTTTCTGTTGCTCCGCCTCGGTTGGCATCTCGGTCGAGGTGTTCTTCGACTGGATCTGGACCGAGGTGGTCTGCGTCGAGCGAGGTACTGGATCTGCAGTTTTGAGTCCACTCCTCGTCGTTATGGCCATGCACTGGCCCTTAGGGTTAGTTTCCGTCTTTGCTGGAAGCTTCCCTGGATCTCTTGGCGCTTCATTCGCCCTATTAGCAAGTTGTTGTTCAAAGGACTTTTGGGCCCTCGAAAATGAAGTCATAGAATTCTCCATAGCGCTAAGCTTGATCAAGATTGCCTCCAGAACTGCGTCTTTCTTTTCTGGCTGAGACGAACTTGATCCTTGCCCTTGGCTTTTCAATGGAGTAGAAGAAGAAGAAGAAGGGGGAGAGAGGAAAGGGTTAGAGGAATCATTAGAATTGGAGTTTGAATGATTGTTACCGTGATTTTGGTTATTCGCCCTCCAGTTGTTGCTATTGGATCCTCTATTGTTGTTGTTGTAGTTGTTGTTTCGGGGACCGTTGTTGTTGTTACGGTACCCGTTATTGTTGTTGTTCCTTTGCCCTTGCTCTTCCTTCTTAGTTTGAGCCATCAAGAGCTCCTTCAATTGCTTCACGTCGTTCTTCAATGACGTGAGTTGATTGCTGTCGGATTGAGTCTCTTGAAAGTTGACTCTTTTAACTCCACCTTCAGCTCCTTGGTGGGTATATTTCTCCATGTGCAAGGCTTGCTTCTCAATGAAGTCCCAAGCCTCATCAATCGCCATGTCCATGAAGGTACCGGCGGAGAGTAGTTGGAGATTGAACTGGGTGCTTCCGTCCAGCCCTTTGAAGTAGATCTCCAACAACTCGATCTTTGGAATCCCATGATGTGGGCAATCCAAAAGGATATCCTTGAACCGCTCCCAAGATTTGGACAAGCTCTCCTTGTCCTTCATAATGAAAGCATTGATCTTCCCTCTCATTTCGGCGGTCTTTGAGGGGGGAAAGAATTTGGTCAAGAATTCCGTGGTCATCTCCTCCCATGTGCTGATTTTTCCTGGAGGAAGAGATTGATACCAAGTAAGAGCTCTATCTTTTAAAGAAAAGTAAAAAGGTCTTAGCTTGTAGTTGTTATTTTCAATTCTGGACGGTCGCAAGGTTTCCATCAAGATCTCGTAGTTTTGAAGATGTTGATGCGGCGACTCCTTCTCTAGCCCTCCGAATTGGCATTGGCGAATCATGGCTAGAACTTGTGGTCGAAGTTCGTAGTCATGATCTGCTGGATCTCCTAGGTTCACTCCTGGACGCCTCAGTTGTTGATTAGGGTCCATCCTTTGACCTAGGGTTTGTGGAATTCCTGCAAGAAGAACATCTCGGACTGGCATCCGAGGTGGAAGTACATCGGCCTGGGCGTCAGGTACTGGAATCTGCCTCGGTCGAGGATCAACAGGAGGATCTTCCCTCGGTCGAAGTAGAATCTGGTCTCGTATGACTGCAATCTCATCTTCGATTGCTGCAGTCCTGGCGCGATTCTCCTCTTTCTCTTGCATTAATTCTTCTTTACTGAGACGCAGCAGCTCTTGCGTCTCCTTTAATTCGGCCGCAAGATCGCGATCGTCTTGTTGGGCCATCTTCGCTTCTCTTAAGCGTCGCTTGTATGTCTTTTCTGGTTCGGGATCGTAAGGAACGATTTCCTTCCCAGCGCGGGTTCTTCGCATATACCTAAGAAAGAACCTGCAAAAGTCGTCACTCAAGTAGAGTGGTTAGATGAAACGGGGCAAGCGCCCCAAGAGCAAACCGTACCGGCTCGGTCTAGACCAAGTCCCCGGCAACGGCGCCAAAAACTTGTTCGCTCCAAACGGTGTGTGCAAGCTTTAAATTTATAACCCTAGACTTAAGCTTAAAACAAGGATGCGAACCCGCAGTGTACGGGTCAATCGTAGTAAAAGCAAGAAAATTCCAGGGGTCGATCACAGGGACTCGGTGAAACAAAGTCAATACGGTGTGCTAATGTCAATACTAACCACAAGAGCGATTAACACAATCAAAGATGAATAAGAAGTCAATAAAGCAAACATGCAATTCTAGGGATTAAAGCATCTAGTTGTGGTTCTAACTCAAGACCTATAGATAAGCGGACAAAGCTGAGATTTTTGCGTGGGGAAGGTGTTACTAAAGTGGAGTAGATCACCGGGTAAGTCTCACTACTCGCTAATCCAAAACCGTAACTCCTATTACCGGGTAAGTCTCAAGGAATCAAGATAAAGAACTATAACCTCAAACTAACACACCATCTAAGGGAATAGAATCAACCTTTACCGGGTAAGTCTCAGGCTAACTCACAAAGATGGGATGGAAGCACACTCAAACCCCAATAAAGGATAAACCTTTATTACCTACACTTATGATCGTTGGTACACAAACTAAGGAATTACCGGGTAAGTCTCATCCTAAGCTTGCTTTGAACCAGGAAAGGTGTAATAATAATAGGATTTGGCAAACTCTAACACTTAACTCTCAGTTATGGATCAGATAAGTCACCTCGGTCAGCCAGTTTCCACCCCGGCCGAGATGTTCATCGACTGAACGAGATGCTTAGGGTTAAGGTTAAAGACTCGAACTTTCAGGATCCTACTGGAATCTAAGATTATCCTATCATTGTTTTTCCCACAACCTTCAGCTAATCACCCTAGAATCACACAAGGAAATTAGCCACTCATCATCATGAAAGTATTAATCAAATATACGGGAAGAAGGTGAATATTTGAACAAAGAAGAATTTAATGAAAAGACTTCAATAACTGAATCAAATATCACAACAAAAGCGTTCCTTGGATATAAATCCAACAAGCAAGACAACAAGGAAGGGAATCTAAGATAATCTTACAAAAACCCTTCAAAAGCTATAAAAGCTACAATCTTCAATCTTCCTTCAACCTTCAACAAGGTTCTTCAAATCTCTCCCAAACTGGAGTATGGCTGCTGCGTGCTATAAACCCTGATCGATGGTATAGCATGGATCCGAAGATGATTGAATTGTGGAAAATCCAACCCTTTATATAGGAAAATTACCCTTCCAAAGATAAGATATCTTAAAAAGATATTTTCCCATAAAAATAGGTAAAAATATATGATTCTGCATATCTCCTTCCTTCCAGGAGCCAAGCCCAAAAATATAAGATCACTTTCCAATCTTAAAAGATCTCAGCCAAGAATAAAATATTCTCGCCGCGTCCTAGGTGTTCGCCTCGGTCGAGTCGGCGTCTCTGGATCGCCTCGGTCGAGGTGAATCTATAGTCAACCGAGGTGAATCACAACTGAATGTGAAATCTCTCCTCTGGATCACCTCGGTCTAGGTGTTCACCTCGGTCTAGGTGTTCACCTCGGTCTAGGTGTTCACCTCGGTCTAGGTGACACTGTAGCTGACCTAGGTGAATTTCAGCTGCGTGTAAATCTCTTAAATCTGGTCCAAGTGAATCTTTAATCCATGGCTATGCTTCCTGGATGGTTCCTTATGTTCCTAAATGTAGCTCCAATGACTCCATAGCTCCTTTTGCTCCTTTTTGATGCAAAACGTACCATATTACCTGCAATTACAACGAAACTAGGTGTAGACCTCGATTCTCGCAAAGGTAGATGAAATGGTAGTAAAATCACATAATGTACATACAAATATGCAGATTATGAAAGATAAAACGTCCAAACAAACCCCAAAATATAGACTATAATTCATGCTATCAAATGCCTAACACAACAAGACAAGCTGATTTGGAATTGAAGAACGACGACGGCTAGACTGAGATCCACTGTTTGCACTGGAGACGACTTCCGGCTGCTTCGGTGTGGTCTTCCGGCTGCTTGTGTGATGGTAACAGATAGAAGTCGGGCAAATTGGTATTTAGGTAACCTGGGTAAATTAGATGAAATGTGGGGGGCAGATAAGTAATTTTGTTAAAAAAACACTCTAAAAAAAACACTACCATACCAAACACGTAAGTATTTTTGCATACTATCAAAAACACAAAACACTACCAAAAATACAAAACAGATACACTAGTGTTTTATTTTTTTCTACCAAACACAACTATGTTCAACAACCTCGGTGGGATCATGTACACTTGTAATCTTGATATGTACTTTGGTATTCCCATTATTCATTAGCGTATTTGTACTATTATGGTTAGCTCTTTGTTAGAGAAGGTTTCAGCTAGACATGTTGGATGGAAATTGCATACATTAAATATACTTGGAAGAATCACTTTGGTGAAAGTTGTTTTATGCGCAGTTCCAATTTATAAAAGGGCAAATTTGGTAAGTAGGCTATTATGAGAAACCATTATAGTAACTAGATCTTTACGTATTTTCAATTAATAAAAAATATACCCCACTTTTCTTTTACCGTTTAACTTTAGGGTTTTCACTTAGAATCGACCTAAAAACACTCATACTTATAGTGATAGTGATACTTGAATGTAATCACCAAGTGTTTCTAGATAGTGAAGCTATGTCTTTCCCTTCCTTCCGAAGAGTAACCGAATGAGAACATCTTTTATTTTATTGCCTTTTGTAAAGACTTATACCATCTCATAGTTACCCATTGAGATTTTCTTAGTTCTCATCTCCTCTTAGGAAGGCTCAAATGGTGTTCATAATGATCATAAGACCTTCACAAACAAAACATTCTCACATCTAGAAGATTATCTTCTCTTTGAAAGATCCAAAATCCATACACCAAAATAATATATCCTATTATTCAACCCCACAAGTTGTCCTAATTAGGAGTTAAACTTTAACTTAAGTAAGTAGATAAATAAATAAATTTACTAAAAGAGAGATAAAAATTTATCATTCACAATATGAACCATAATCACCAAATACAAAGATGAATTGTACATCCATCTCAAGATATCAAGCGCACCATCAATATCAAGTCTTTGGACATTGATATTAACCGCGAGTGATACTCTTGTCATGATAGTCAAACATTGACAATAAGTAAGAGCAATAATAATATTATCTTTGGATAAATTATTATCCTCGTGTATAACCTTATAATTGTCACACGCTCACCATCATAAACATGTATGTAATCCGTCAAGTTTTATACAACCTTTGGGCTGAATGCAACTCGCATGAACAAACATAGACATACCATTTAACATATCCTAATAAATAATCTGTACAAGAGAAGTCACTTTGGTGACATCATGTGACAATCATTTCACCTTAAATGCTAAACTTGTACAATCCAATACTTGTGTGTTGATTAATAACAAGGAGATTGTATTCATGTACTTCAAATGCATACTTAAATAAGTATAGCAACATATTGTACAAGAATATAAATAACTAGACTCTCCATCTTAAAAGCCTCATAATACTCACTATTTGAATTCTCTATAATAATTCATTTACCAAATATGGATATACACCCAAAAATGAAAGGTATAAAATAAAGTAGGTATGTAGTATATCAAAACACTCTCCATAATTTTATCAACTAAACCCCAAAAGGACCAAATAAGTTGACAAAACTAGAAGCGGGAAAAATTGAGGCCCATAGTTCATAGTTACCAACCCTAAGGAGATTTGACTGAGGAAGACAATATACTTGCGGCGCTCATTCGGATTGTAGATTCCGCACTAAAGATTGATCAAATTATTGCGCTATGGAGCCAGGTATGTAAATCAAGATTCCTTAATAACTCTAGCACGATTTTGATCCTCGGTGTTGGAATAATCAAATTCCCTAAACCGTAAACGTAAGGATCAATATCATGCTAGATTATTAAGAAATCTAGAATTGCATACCTGGTTCCATAATAGCAATTAGATCAAGTCTTAGTGCGGAATCTACGATCCGAATGAGCGCCGTAGGTATACAGTCTTCCTCAGTCAAACCTCCTTAGGGTTTCTTTAGGTTTTTTCTCTGATGAGAAGAGAATAGAAAACTGTTGATTGATTTGACGTATTGGAAACCATAACCTAATAATGTTTATATAATGACCTAATAGAATCTCATTTCTTTAGGTTTTCTCTCTGATGGAAAGAGAATAGAAAACTGCTGATTGATTTGACGTATTGGGAATCATAACCTAACAATGTTTATATAATGACCTAATAGAATCTAATTAAGCCTATTGAGTTAAAGTCTGGTATCCACCCATTAAACCCATACCGCTTAATTAAAGTATGCGGGCTTTACTCGATTGAATCACTTTTATTAGCCCACTAATATATTTAGTTATATAATATAATTGGTTATTATAATATGTAAACCCACTAATAATAATAAGATTTAATAAAATATTACAATCTCCCACTTGGGCTACATATTAAATAAACAACTATATTATCCAAAATTCTTTATGTGTACACGTAATGACTAATTTTAAGTAGACTTATTCTTTAATCAATCTGGTCCACCTCATATATCAATATGAGATCACGGCGGCTTTCGTCACATCATCATGACTAAACCTTCCGTGTTCACCACATTAGTATATTCGATGACATAGATCAAGTATGGATAGGTGGCATGAAAATTACATGAAATCTGATCTCATAAACATGTCTATTTTCAACTGGTTCTTCTTTATTCGGAGATCAATCCAAAATAACATTTAGTTCAAAATGTAAATGACGGCAACTTTATTATGCAAAAGATATAAACATAGAACATCTAATCAAACTCCCACTAAGTCAAGGGTTTACAAAACTGTCAAGCCCCATACGAGCAGTGCACTCATGAAAAACCTTAGGAGGCAACCCCTTAGTTAACGGATCCGCAATCATGAAGTTTGTACTTATGTGTTCTATACAAATCTGCCCACTTTGAACTTTTTCCTTCAATGACAAGAACTTGATGTCAATGTGCTTCTCCTTTATAGAGCTTCTGTTGTTATTGGAGAACAAAACTGCAACCTTATTGTCACAAAATAACTTCAATGGCCTTTCAATTCCAGTAACCACACTTAGGCTTGTGACAGAGTTACGCAACCATATCCCATGAATGGATGCGCCGAAGCAAGCCATGAACTCTACAACCATAGTGGAGGTAGCTACAAGTGTTTGTTTGACACTTTTCCAAGATATAGCTCCTTCAACCAACATGAAGACATAGCCTGAGGTGGATCGTCTACTATCAATACAACCGGCGAAATCAGAATCAGAATATCCAACGATCTCCAATCTGTCTTATTTCTTGTAAATCAGCATGTAGTTCTTCGTTCTTTGCAAATACCGGAGAACCTTTTTTGCTGCTTTCCAATGATACGATCCAGGATTACTTAAGTATCTGCCCAAAAGTCCCACAATAAATGCTATGTCGGGACGGGTACAAACTTGAGCATACATTAGACTTCCGACCACTGAGGAATAGGGAACCTTTTGCATCTCCTTTATTTCAAGATCTGTTTTGGGGCATTGTTTGAGACTAAACTTGTTTCCTTTAGCTATTGGTGTATCTCCAGCTGAGCAATCTTTCATGTTAAATATGCTTAGTACCTTTTCGATATAGCCCTTTTGTGATAACTTGAGGATAGCTTGAGATCGATCTCTTAGTATCTGAATTCCTAAGACAAAAGAGGCGTCCCCAAGATCTTTCATCTCAAAATTCCTAATGAGAAATTTCTTGGTTTCGTGCAATAAGCCTATATCGTTACAAGCCAATAGTATACCATCAACATACAATACCAAAAAGATAGATTTGCTCCCACTGAATTTGTGATACGCACAATCTTCAACCTTATTCACATCAAATCCAAAAGAGGTGATCACTTGATGAAATTTATGATTTCATTGCCTTGATGCCTGTTTAAGCCCATAGATGGATTTATTTAATTTACAAGCCATAGAATTGAATCTTTGGATTCAAAATGTTCTGGTTGAACCATATAAATGGTTTCATCAATGGTTCCATTGAGAAACGCTGTTTTCACATTCATCTGATGCAACTCTAAATCAAAATGAGATACTAGTGCCATTATTGTCCTAAAAGAGTTCTTAGATAAAACCAGAGAAAAGGTCTCTTTAAAGTCGATACCTTCCTTTTGAGTGAATCCCTTTGAACCTAGACGAGCCTTATATCTTTCGATATTGCCTTTTGCATCCCTTTTGGTTTTAAATACCCATTAACAACCAATGGGTTTTGCACCTTTTGGCAACTCGACAAGATCCCATACGTCATTGTCCTTCATGGATTTCATCTCCTCTTGCATGACTTCAATCCAGTATTGAGAGTTAGAACTTTGAAGGGCCTCAAGAAGATTGATTGGATCATCCTCTGCAATGCCTGCAGAATCTTCTTGTTCCATAAGATACGCGATGTAATCATCTGGTATCTCTCCCACAAGATCTTCTTGTTCTTCTAGATATACAATGTAGTCATCCGGAATTGCATATCTTCTTTCTCTACCGGATCTCCTTAGAGGCACTTCTTGAGGTGGTTGAATGGAAGGAACTTTATTGTTGTCTAAGACCGGAATTGTTTCTTGAAGAGTGTTAAGAGTTGTATCTTGATCACTTTCAATAACAATATTGGGAAGAGAGATAAATTCCTTTTCCTCAGGGACAACTTCGTCAAGAGTGACGTTCCTTAATCCTTCCCATCCAAATTCTACATCATCAAGAAATCTGGCATTTCCCGACTTAAAAAATGATCGGGTAGCGGGATCATAAAATGTAAACCCACGAGAGCGTTAAGCATATCCAACAAAGTAGTAGTTAGTTGTCTTAGATCGAACTTTCTTTCGTTAGGCTTGTAAGGCCTTGCTTCAGCTGGACATCCCCAAATGTGTAAGTTCTTTATGCTGGGCTTTTTTCCAGTCCACATTTCAAATGGGGTTTTAGCTATCGATTTGCTAGGTACTCTATTAAGGATATATACTGCAGTTTTTAGCGCTTATCCCCAAACTGATTCAGGTAAAGAAGAATGATTAATCATACTTCTCATCATATCCAATAGTGTTCTATTCCGTCTCTCAACAACACCATTCGTACTGGGTTTGCCCGGCATAGTGTACTGAGGGACAATTCCGCACTCCTTTAGGAAGTTAGCAAAGGGTCTTGGACGTTGTTCTCCTGATCCATCATATCTACCATAGTATTCTTGATAGCATGAATTATAGTCTATATTTTGGGGTTTGTTTGGACGTTTTATCTTTCATTATCTGCATGTTTGTATGTATATTGTGTGAGTATATTACCATTTCATCTACCTTTGCGAGAATCGAGGTCTACACCTAGTTTTGTTGTAATCGTAGGTAAAATGGCACGTTTTGCATCAAAAAGGAGCAAAAGGAGCTATGGAGTCATTGGAGCTACATTAAGGAACATAAGGAACCATCCAGGAAGCATAGCTATGGATTTAAGATTCACTTTGGACTAGTTTTGAGAGATTTCACATTCAGTTGTGACTCACCTCGGTTGACCACAGATTCATCTCGACCGAGGTGATCCAGGGAAGTCGACTCGACCGAGGCGAATACCTAGGACGCGGCGAGAATATTTTATTCTTGGCTGAGATCTTTTATCTTTGGAAGGTGATCTTATATTTTTGGGCTTGGCTCCTAGAAGGAAGAAGATATATTAGATCTTATATTTTACCTATTTTTACGGGAAGAGATCTTTTCTAAGATATCTTATCTTTGGAGGGTTATTTTCCTATAAAAAGGGTTAGATTTCCACAAATCCAGAGGGAGGCTATACCATCGATCAGGGTTTACGCATCGCAGCAACCATACTCCAGTTGAGAGATTTGAAGAACCTTTTTGAAGGTTGAAAGAAGATTGAAGATTGTAGCTTTTATAGCTTTTGAAGGGTTTTTGTAAGATCATCTTAGATTCCTTTCCTTGTTATCTTCCTTTGTTGGATTTATATCCAAGGAACGCTTTTGTTGTGATATTTGATTCAGTTATTGAAGTCTTTTCATTAAATTCTTCTTTGTTCAAATATTCACCTTCTTCCCGTATATTTGATTAATACTTTCATGATGATGAGTGGCTAATTTCCTTGTGTGATTCTAGGGTGATTAGCTGAAGGTTGTGGGAAAAACAATGATAGGATAATCTTAGATTCCAGTAGGATCCTGAAAGTTCGAGTCTTTAACCTTAACCCTAAGCATCTCGCTCAGTCGATGAACATCTCGGCCGGGGTGGAATTTGGCTGACCGAGGTGACTTATCTGATTTGAAACTGAGAGTTAAGTGTTAGAGTTTGCCAAATCCTATCCTTATTACACCTTTCCTGGTTCCATGCAAGCTTAGGATGAAACTTACCCGGTAATTCCTTAGTTTGTGTACCAACGATCATAAGTGTAGGTAATAAAGGGTTATCCTTTATTGGGGTTTGAGTGTGCTTCCATCCCATCTTTGTGAGTTAGCCTGAGACTTACCAGGTGAAGGTTGATTCTATTCCCTTAGATGGTGTGTTAGTTTGAGGATATAGTTCTTTATCTTGATTCCTTGAGACTTACCCGGGAATAGGAGTTGCGGTTTAGAATTAGTGAGTAGTGAGACTTACCCGGTGATCTATTCCACTTTAGTATCACCTCCCCTATGCAAAAACCTCAGCTTTGTCCGCTTATCTTTAGATCTTGAGTTGGAACCACAACTAGATGCTTTAATCCCTAGAATTGCATGTTTGCTTTATTGACTCACTACAACACTTAGAAGCATTCATAGCGTTTGAAAAACGCTATGATATACATTAATAGCGTTTTTATAAACGCTATGACAGAGCCCGCTATAATAGGGTCACAACTATTCATAGCGTTTGTACAAACGCTATGGAAAGTGGACCTATTATAGCGTTTGCAGAAACGCTATGGAAAAGTAACCAATAATAGCGTTTGTGCAAGCGCTATGAAAAAGTGGGCCTATTATAGCGTTTGATAAATGCTATGAAAACGTAGACCTATTATATCATTTGTACAAACGCTATGAAAAGGTGGACTTGTTATAGCGTTTAAGGAAACGCTATGAAAACATGGACCTATTAATAGCGTTTCCTCAAATGCTATGGAAATAATGTTATTTATAGTGTTTTATAAACGCTATAGACCCAATAATAGCGTTTTTTATAAACGCTATAAAAACCTAACAATAGCATTTTCTGTAAATGGTATGGAAACTCAACGACATCTAACAAAAACCACATTGTTTCATTATAAAGATTCAAAATGATACAAAACATGAGTTGTTGTTTCATTATAAAGATTCAAAATGATACAAAACATGAGTTGTATAAAACAATTGTTTACCAAGGGAACATAGTTTGACAATACAAATCTTAAATGGATAACCATCTAATGTCATTTCATATTATAAGAACTTTGTCTACTGGCCATTCAATTGTTGTACCAACAACATCTTCAATGCACTCTAACTCAAATGTTGCCCTCCATAGTGTTGGATCAGGAACCTTCGGAAACAAACCCAGTTGAATTTTTAAAATTTTCAAATCTTCATCTGTGAGGGTAATCTCTGAGGGTAGCAATACGTTTGATTAGTGTAGTGATGAAGTTGAAGAGTGGTGGACTGGTGGTGGAGCTAGAAATGGTATTGCATAGTGCAGGCCGATGGGACGTGTCAACTGAAATCCACAATATGTCCTGTCTTGTTGTACCCATTTCACTTTTGGTGAATCAACTTCAAAATCATAACCTTACACATATTTAATGCCTTCCTTGATCCAAACAAGCATGAGCGTAGATGAAAACTCCAATGTATATGTGCCATGGGAGTAGGGAGGCTCTGCTTGTTTTTGACCCACCGGATACTAGAAGGTCATGAATCCAGCAGCCCACTGAATATAATCAAGAGCAAGAGTTCCATATCATAAGTAAATTTGATTGTGCTTTACATGAATGAGCATAGCTGTCTTACGAATTAACATCAGAACAGGAGGAAAGATTTAATGGCTACCTGGATGCCAAACAAGAGTAGACACACTAGGCTGAGCCATGAATGCAAGCTGTAAAAGTTGTCAATGCCCTTATCATTATGGTAATTCAATTCTTCAAAGCAGCCCAGCCACCAACCAGTGCCAAAGTGAAAGCTAAAAACTGGATTACAACATGAATAAACTTTTTAAAACTTTTAGTTCCTGGAACTGTCTTATATGCTAGCATTGCTGCATTAAAATATGATAGAAATTCAGAAAAATGAGAAACTGGTTGGAAAATTAAGAAATTCCACCATTTAAATCGGGAAACTTTACAATTCACTAGCATTGAAAAGCAATTCATTGTGGCATAATTTAAAGATTATTTTTTCATCTTCAACTTCTACACTAGAAAGTGATTGCAAAGGATAGGTCGACTAGGAGCTACAATCATATCAGTAATATAGGTAAGGATGCCTCTTTTGCAATGCAATACAACATCCCAACTAAGAGAGCATAAGGGTAAGCCTCCACAAAAAAAAGAACCATATGTTTACCTTCTCCATTTAAAAGAACAAGGTTGATCACCATCAGAACAGGGTGGACCTGCACCATAGAAAATATTGTCGATCACTTGCAGTCCATATCCCTTTTTCCCACAACGGAACCACTTAAGGTTCGTATAACTTTGCCTTTGGAGCTGAAACAAGTAAATAAAGTGTATGTGTCTCATGTAAGGCTTCACACATCCAAGGGAAGTGAATATAGAAAAAAGGTAGTCATCTAAGGGAAGCATATACAACCTGCTGATTTGCGCAAAGATCCCCACAAGGGCAGGTCCCTTGAACACATTCAATGTTGAGCATCCTATTCAAGCAGTCATCGCCACAACCCAATTTTCCATCCCTTCTAAGCATGTAATGGCAGACCATTATCTAATAAGATCAAATGTAAATTGGAATTAGAAAATCAGGGGAACAACAATATAGCATCAGCTTCAAGAAAAGGAAAAAAAGAAGAGGGGGTGCCAAAAAAATCATGCAGGTGTAGTTAGGACGTGCACAATTCATTGAATACACATCTTCTACTCAGTACATGCTCAATCTTATAACATGTCTCAAGTGACTTATAGCATGATTTATATATTGGAAAATTACAGTAGAAGGCAAGGATCACGATGTAGTGGATGTTGCAAACAAAACTGGAATCATCTAAACCAATCTTGATTTCCTTGTTGGTTTGGCTTTGAAACTAGGTCAATCAACGGTGCTTTGGCAATAGGAACATGAATCAAGAGTCAAGACAAGAAAACAATTTTTCCACTATCTTTCTATTGAGATTTTCATCTGTATGCTTAAATATTCTAGCAATAAGTAAGCACTCAGCAACCAACCTGTAAACTTACAGTTACACTACAGAAATACAACCAACCTGTAACCTTACAGTTACACTACAGAAATACAACCAACTTGTAACCTTACATTTACAACACAGAAATACAAAGAGAGAGGAAGCAGCAACCAGGGTGAGAAGCAGAGGGCTTCGGAGCCACAGAACAACAGAAGGAAGGGGTGAGAAGAGGCCAAAATGTGAGAAGGAGATGGAGTCGGAACTGAATGGGGTCAGGACGGGATGGAAGGTTTGAATAGTTATGCAAAGCAATGAAACTAAAACTTTCAAAATTTATAACCAATATTAGTACCTACCTCCCTTGACATCTTCTTCCAAACTTTGCAAGCTCTTCTATCAATGTCCACCACACTCTCACCCTCACAAGTCTTTGCTTATTTTTCCCTGGATAGAACCCATAACCAAGGTTAAGAGAATAAAACATTTTCAAATATCCAAACGAAACTGCGTAAGAATCAATCATTTGGTAAAACTAAAAAGCCCAACATAATAAGTGAATCCTCCTTCAATACTACACTATGAACAACTTGAATTAACTGAAATGGTTGATTCGGAAGCATAATAATAACCTAGAATAACGCACGGCACATGATTGAAATCTTCTTGCCCTGTTACAACATAACCAAAAGTGACAAACACCTAAAGGAAAACAATGTTAAAAATGTAGTCTGAACATTAATCCTATTTGGCAATTACAGAAATCAAACAGCAAAAAGTGTTATGACAAATTGAACTTATAAAGAGTTGAGAAAGAGAAGAAATTGGTAAATAGACGGCTAGTGCCAACGAAGTAAAAGAAATGTACATGAAGAAGAGAAAAGTTGATCTCTCCCCAACTCTCCTCTCTCTCGCACAACTCTCCAATTTCTACCGACAGTCGTATCATACCAGCTTTTCTCAACAAGAAAATCCGGGAAATCGACTAGCTCTGGGAGTGTCAACCTAAATGTTATACCACACACAGAAGATGGGTCTGTGAATTTCAGGGTTATCTTACACTCTGTCGCACTCTCCTTTCTTTGACGCTAGCGTTTTCTCTCCTCCGGCAGCTCTCTTTTGCACTCTCTTCTGTCTTTCTCTGTTGTTCTACTCCCCGACTCGTTCTGTTGTTCTGCAGACTGCAGCCCCGACTCCATCTCCTCCTCAAATTTTGGCCTGCTCTCACCCCTCATGTAATTAATTAAGACAAACATTCAACTTCATACAAGCTCAACATCACCTTAATCGAGTTCTTATCAAATGAGTTAAAACGCTAAAAGCTCTTCAACAAATATGGTTATCTATCACTCTCTTATCTAATGACAAGGCCATACATAACCCTATTAGATAATATATTATCTTTGTGATGAATTAAGAATGACCTTTACTATTAAAAAATGATATGCAGGCTTGTTTACAAGAATATTCTTTGCTTTGACTTTCTTTATATATTCATAAGACCTGATACAAGGATGCTCATGTTAACGTATACAAATAATTAAAATAATGTTAATGCATAGTGCACAACCTTAGCGAACAGTGACATGGTATATCATTGATCATCTGCATTCATCTTCAACCTAAAAAACAACATTAGGTTAATTTTTTTAATAACTTAGCAAACTCACTTACTTAAATAGAGATAACCTTTTTTTAACAAAGCAAATATACTTAATAGAGATTAAGTTTTAAACTCAACAACACTTTCTTTTCTTTCTTTGAAAAGAGAACACAAATTAATCTAATTAATTTTTCTATTGATAAAAAATATCCAGCTGCTAACAAACGTTAGCGAGCGGGCATGAAACAGCTCTACCGGACCTTCTCCTTATATATAACTTTGAACTACTTCCATGCAAGGATAGTACTACCAATATCAGGTAAAGCAGACTGAGATACCGATACCAAGCCTAGAACACAAATTGATCTGATTGTTTTTATCGTAAAACTTAATATTAGATAGAGATTAATTGGAATATTATACTGTATTGTATACTATATTATAAATAGATATTAGGTTCATCATAAAACTTAATAGTCCACTTACTTCTACTTCTACTTTTTAGTGTAAAAGAAATAAACTAAAAGGAATTGAAAGTAAAAGTGAGTAGCAAATTATAAGCAAGCAAACAGGCTGTTGGAGTGCCATTGAATGCACCATATGATCAATGTAGTTGTAGAGTTATAGTACATCTATAATACAGTATATGAATGCAATATAATAGTCCACTTACTTCTACTTTTCTGAGTGTAAAAGAAGCATCTATAATAGAGTTGTAGTACTACTATTATACAGTAGAAAGGAGGGAGTGTACAACTAGCATTGTAGTTAAGAAAGTTGGAATAGTCACATTATGAGTGTACAAGAAACAACTAGCATTGTAGTTAATCATCCCTATTAGATCTTCCTTATTGCAATGAAGCATCATACAGTGAGACTAGTACTACTCTTCTACTCTTATTCTTACTCTTACTAACTACTCTTCTCTTTTCTTCTACTAGCTTCTACATACCTTATTGCCTGTTGTGATCACACTTTTTCGCTTTTATATTCAAATCAAGCACATAGGATACATTCTAAATACATCAGAAAAAGATGAAGTTAAGAAAGGAATTGAAAGTAGAAGGGAGGGCTAGCATTGAAGTTAAGAAAATATAAGAATCTTGAGCAAAAACATTTTGTTTCTACCAAGCTAAGAGAATAGAGTATGCTGATATAAAAGAACCAAGGTTATATATACCAATGAACGGAAACAAAAATTGGGGATGCATCAACACATTGCAGATTTGAAGCAATTGAAGCACTTCGTAATGAGCTTGGACTTGATGAAGAAAAACACAGCAAATTAAACATTGATTCACATGAAGTGATCTTTCAAACCAAAATTAAATACAAAAAACAATCTTCTATCTCACCTGTAACTATAATGTATGAAGGAGGAAGTTCTTAACAATCTCAACTTCTCCCCTCAACAAAAAAGTGAATGCAGAAGGAACAAAATTGCAAATAAACACAGCAAATTAAACATTCATTCACAAAAAGTGAAATTTCAAACCAAAATTAAGTTAAAAAAACAATCTTCTATCTCACTAGTAACCATAATGTATGAAGGAGGAAGTTCTTAACAATCTCACATTCTCCCCTCAACAAGAAGTGAATGCAGAAGGAACAAAATTGCGAATAAACACCTCATCATAAATCAAAAGGATTATAAATCAAAATACTTTGTTTCAGGAAAGAGATGTGAAGCAAACTTAAATATGAAATAGAAAACAAAATTATAGAATCTAGGGCAAAACAAAACGCAGGAAAGGGAGAGGGGAAACCTGTTTAGTTGATTCAAGTCCACAACCGATATGAACTTAACAGTCTTCGGTCAAATGGGAGAGGGAAAATCGTCGATGAAAGTGGCCGAAACCCTAGTCGGTCAGCATAAAACGAAGACAGTGGTTGCAACCCTCGTGGCCGCTCTGTACAGGAACAAGATGAATTGGTCTGGTTTTGTGAAGATTTGAAGGGAAGAGAGGAACGTTGCGTAAAAGCAAAGGGAAGAGATCCAGTATTCAGGACACCGCTGTGTCGAGGTTTGAGGGAAAGAGAGGAAAAAATTCAGACTTTTTTCCCTGTTCTATCACAGCGTTTGTTGAATGGAGGGACAAGATAAAAAAATTCCAACACGCGCTAAGGCTAAAAAAAAAGGGCGGAAGGGCGGAATTTTTTTAGAACTTTTTAATAGCGTTTTTGTTATTATAAAACGCTATAAAAAAAATTTGATCAAGTCATTTATAGCATTTACGATATAAACGCTATCATTTACTGCTATAAAAACCCAGTTTTGTTGTAGTGACTTCTTATTCATCTTTGATTGTGTTAATTGCTCTTGTGGTTAGTATTTACGTAAGCATACCGTAACTGGACTTTGTTTCACTAAGTCCCTGTGATCGACCCCTGGAATTCCTTGCTTTTACTACGATTGACCCGTACACTGCGGGTTCGCATCCTTGTTTTAAGCTTAAGTCTAGGGTTATAAATTTAAAGCTTGCACACACCGTTTGGAGCGAACAAGTTTTTTGGCGCCGTTGCCGGGGACTTGGTCTAGACCGAGCCGGTTACGGTTTGCTCTTGGGGCACTTTCCCATGTGTCTTCTAACCACTCTACTTGAGTGACTTTTGCAGGCTCTTTCTTAGGTATATGCGAAGAACCCGCACTGGGAAGGAAATCGTTCCTTACGATCCCAAACCAGAAAAGACGTACAAGCGACGCTTAAGAGAAGCAAAGATGGCCCAACAAGACAACCGCGATCTTGAGGCCGAATTGAAAGAGGCGCTAGAGCTGCTACGCCTCAGCAGGGAAGAGCTAAGGCAGGAAAGAGAAGAAACTCGCACCAGGACTGAAGCGATGAAAGCTGATATGGCAGCTTTACGAGACCAGTTTCTACCTCAACCGAGGGAAGATCCTGTTCCAGATCCTCGACCGATGCAGGTCCCAGTCGCTGACCCTCGACCGAGGCAGGTTCCAGTACCTGACGCCCCGGCCGAGGTACTTCCACCTTGGATGCCAATCCGAGACGCTTTTCCTGCAGGAATCCCACAAACCCTAGGTCAAAGGATGGACCCTAATCAACAACTGAGGCGTCCAGGAGTTAACCTAGGAGACCCAGCGGACCATGACTATGAACTTCGACCGCAAGTTCTATCCATGATTCGCCAATGCCAATTCGGAGGGATGGAGAAGGAATCACCGCATCAACATCTTCAAAACTATGAGATCTTGATGGAGACCTTGAGACCCTCAAGGATTGAAAATAACAACTACAAGCTAAGACCTTTTTACTTTTCTTTAAAAGATAGAGCTCTTACTTGGTATCAATCTCTTCCTCCAGGAAAAATCAGCACATGGGAGGAAATGACTACGGAATTCTTGACGAAATTCTTTTCCCCCTCGAAGACCGCTGAAATGAGAGGGAAGATCAATGCTTTCATTATGAAGGACAAGGAGAGCTTGTCCAAGTCATGGGAGTGGTTCAAGGACATTCTTTTGGATTGCCCACATCATGGGATTCCAAAGTTAGAGTTATTGGAGATATACTTCAAAGGACTGGACGGAAGCACCCAGTTCAATCTCCAACTACTCTCCGCCGGTACCTTCATGGACATGGCGATTGACGAGGCTTGAGACTTCATCGAGAAGCAAGCCTTGCACATGGAGAAATACACCCACCAAGGAGTAGAAGGTGGAGTTAAAAGAGTTAATTTCCAAGAAACTCAGCCCAACAACAATCAACTCACGTCTTTGAAGAATGACGTGAAGCAATTGAAGGAACTCTTGGTTGCACAAACCAAGAAGGAAGAGCAAGGGCAAAGGAACAACAACAACGGATACCGTAACAACAACAACGGTTCCCGGAACAACAATTACAACAACAACAATAGAGGATCCAATAGCAACAATTGGAGGGCGAACAACCAAAATAACGGTAACAATCATTCAAACTCCAACTCTAACGATTCCTCTAACCCTTTCCTCTCTTCCCCTTCTTCTTCTTCTTCTTCTTCTTCTACTCCATTAAAAAGCTAGGGGCAAGGATCAAGTTCGTCTCAGCCGGAAAAGAAAGACGCAGTTCTAGAGGCTATCTTGATCAAGCTCAGCGCTATGGAGACTTCTATGACTTCATTTTCGAAGGCCCAAAAAGCCTTTGAACAACAACTTGCAAGTAGGGCGAATGAAGCGCCAAGAGATCCAGGGAAGCTTCCAGCAAGGACGGAAAGCAACCCTAAGGGCCAGATCATGGCCATAACCACGAGGAGTGGACTGAAAACTGCAGATCCAATGCCTCGGTCGGTGCCAGTACCGACGAAGACCACCTCGGTCCAGATGCAGTCGAAGAACACTTCGACCGAGATACCAACCGAGGTGGAGCCACAGAAAGCGGAGGGAAAAACTGAAGTTTATATTCCACCTCCTGCATACAAACCACCACTTCCATTCCCCCAGTCAAGGGCCAGAGAACATCTAGACAAGCACTTTGGTAAGTTCCTTGACTTGATGAATAAACTGCATATTAACATTCCCTTCCTTGATGCTATTCTAGGAATGCCCGCCTATGGGAAGTTCTTGAAGGAGATCCTATCAAGGAAGAGGAAACTGGAAGATTTTGGTGAAGTTAGGATGACATCTAAATCCTCGGAGCTTATTCAAATCATGAAGGAGAAGATGCCACCTAAATTGAGAGATCCCGGCTCATTTTGCATTCCCATTCAAGTTGGGGATGTCACTTGTGAAGCCCTTTGTGATCTAGGAGCCAGCGCGAGCATCATCCCGCTGGAGCTATGTGTGAAGATCGGACTTGGAGAGCCCAAGCCGGTCAAGATTCGACTTTACATGGCGGATCGCTCCATCACCCATCCCGTGGGCATGTTGGAGGACGTTCCGGTCAAATTAGGTAACTTCTATCTACCTATAGATTTTGTTGTACTTGACATTCCCGTAGATTATCCTGTTCCTATTATTCTCGGGAGGCCATTTCTAGCAACTTCGGGTTGCAACGTGGATTACAAGAACGCCAAGTTGAAATTCAACATTGGGGGCGATGAGGTGGAGTTCGCATTACTTGTAGCCATAAAAGGGGAGCAACTAACTGATGATATCTTCAACATCTACGATGAAGAAGAGTCAAGGGAATTGGTGAGCTCTATCCTTATTAACGATCCACTCGAAAGAGTTATTAGCTTCAGTTTAATGGAGGAAGGTATAAATGCTTCTTGTGATGCAGATATACAGAGCTTAAAGGCACTGGAAGAGGATCCAGGAGCTAAAACTGAAAAGCTAAACCAGGAGACGAAGATCTCCAGTTTCGGTTCCAGTTGCAGTACCTCAACCGAGGCACTCCCTGGACTGAGCGAGGCGACCGAAGAACATCTCGGTCAACGCCTCTGCGCCTCGACCGAGGTCGATGGCGAAATGATGTCAACTGAGACTACTGAGAATAATAAACTTCTTACTCTCTTCTCTGACATTCATCCTCAGTTGGTGGAACATTCTATCCACCAGCTTTCTGATAATAATGGACCTTGGTTCGCTGATATTGTGAATTATCTTGTTTGCCAGGAAGTCCCGCCCGGATTGACGTACTCTCAAAAGAAAAGGTTTTTCAAGGAGGTACGCCACTATTACTGGGACGAGCCGCTACTATTCAAGCGCGGGCCGGATGGGATGCTTCGAAGATGCATCCCGGAAGATGAAGTTAATAGCGTTATACGGCATTGCCACTCACTTCCTTGCGGAGGACATGCTAGCACCGATAAAACATGCGCTAAGGTATTGCGTTCCGGTTTCTTTTGGCCTACATTATTTAAGGATGTACAATCTTTTGTTGTCTCTTGTGATGCATGCCAAAGAACAGGAAATTTATCAAGGAGGAACGAGATGCCACTTAACAACATACAAGAGGTGGAAATCTTTGATGTATGGGGGATTGACTTTATGGGACCTTTTCCATCCTCCGGAGGAAACCTCTATATTCTTCTTGCGGTTGATTACGTCTCTAGATGGGTTGAAGCCATTGCTTTTCCCACTAACGACGCCAAGGTGGTTGTGAAGTTCTTAAATAGAACCATCTTTCCACGGTTTGGGACTCCACGCATCATCATCAGCGATGGAGGAACGCATTTCATCAACCGGAAGTTCAAGGCACTTCTATCGAAGTATGGGGTAACCCACAAGGTATCAACTCCTTATCACCCTCAAACTAGTGGACAGGTCAAGATCTCGAATAGAGAAACCAAGGCGATTTTGGAGAAGACCGTCTCTAGGACGAGGAAGGATTGGTCCATGAAATTGGACGATGCTCTTTGGGCGTACAGGACCACATTTAAGACTCCCATAGGTACCACCCCTTACAATTTGGTATATGGGAAGTCTTGTCATTTGCCCGTTGAATTGGAACACAAAGCATATTGGGCAATCAAATGGTTGAACTTCGACATTAAGGAGGCCGGCGAGAAGCGGCTATTGGAAATCAACGAGCTGGAGGAGCTGCGTTTGAACGCTTATGAGAATGCCAAAATCTATAAGGAGAGGACGAGGAGATGGCATGACAAGCGTATCGTCCCAAAGGAGCTTAACAAAGGAGATTTAGTTCTACTCTTCAACTCCCGACTCCGCCTCTTTCCAGGTAAGTTAAAATCTAGATGGACCGGACCTTATGTTGTGAAACATGTTTTTCCTCATGGTGCAGTTGAGATATGGGGCGAAACTAGCGGAAGCTTCAAGGTCAACGGTCATAGACTTAAGAAGTACCAACCGGAAACTCCGGTCGAGGAGGTTGCACCAATATACCTCATTTGAGACGCATTATGGTCCAGCTAGCGACCTTAAACCAAGCGCTTCTTGGGAGGCAACCCAAGGTATTGCTTTCTTTTCCCATTTTCTAGTCTAGCTTAGATAGTTTTTGCTTTTGCTTTGCTTTGTTTTGTTTTGGCGTTCTAGACAGATAACAGGAGACATCTAAGGAAGGAGCATAACTGGAAGGACAGAAGTTCGAGAATTTGAGAAGACGGAGTTTGACTGAGGCATCTCGGTTGCTGTCAGAGCACCTCGACCGAGATGATTCTTGAGCAACCGAGGCGACTAGGGTTTTCTGAAAAACCACCTCGGTCCGTACCATCTCGGTCCAGTCGAGACCATCTCGACCGAGGTGACAGCAGTTCCAGAAAGGGTATAAAAGGGGGGTTTATTTTCTCTCTCTTCACTTTCATTCCTCCTCGACCGCGGCGACAATCCACCTCGCCTCTCCGATTTCTTGCTCGTTTTTGACGATTTCTGTCTCCAAACTGCGATTGAAGGATAGAGGATCGTGTTGCAAGTACCCCATAGGAAGCAGTTGTAGTGATTTTTGGGGGAAAAGAACTGAATTTTTTGAAGAAATTAGATCCAGTTTACCGCCTCGGTCCAGTCGAGCTGTGCCTCGGCCGAGGTGATTCTTGAGTGACGTCAGTTGACCGAGGTGACCTGACAGTTTGATTTTCTGAAAATGAGTTCTAACCGCCGCCTTACCCTCAGGGATAGATCCTCACCTTCCCCTTCCTCCTCTTCTTCCCGACCTTACCGCCCGGTGATCCATGAGCGACACCAGGTGGATTATGAGCGTATTTCCGGCCGTCCAGTGATTGCACCACGCTTCCTGGACGTGTCTGCTTTTGATTGCCTCCAGGTAGACGGAGACCTTAGGAGAATGATTTCTACAGTTGGGCTGGATCAGTTTACTGAGATCCGAGCCCTAGCCTACTTGGAGCCGACCCTAGAGTTCGTTAGCTCCTTTACCTACCTCCCCACAGAGCGTTCTGTGAAGTACCGGTTGATGAACCGGAACTTCATAGTTCCACTAGAGTACTGGCGAGAGATTTTTGGCTTTCCTGAGCCCACAGCTGTTGACTTCCCTTCCCGATCTGTAGCTAGGGAGTTTTGGGGACAGATTGCCCACATTACTGAACACGCAGACAGATGGCGCCCTGGAGATTCCAAGGAGAAGGTCATCTTCCATCTAGCCTTTAGGTTAGCCCACCGGATCTTC
Source organism: Fagopyrum homotropicum (assembly GCA_033239125.1). Classification (NCBI taxonomy): domain Eukaryota; kingdom Viridiplantae; phylum Streptophyta; class Magnoliopsida; order Caryophyllales; family Polygonaceae; genus Fagopyrum; species Fagopyrum homotropicum. The sequence continues at coordinate 146,308,713 of BSWB01000004.1, forward strand.
AGTGAGATGCTTCTGGCGCGTACTGAGACACCCCAGAAGATCCGACAGGGGGAGCTTTTCAGTTTATACTGCATGGTTACTGGGGGTATCCCGGACTTTGGCTTGATGTTGGCAGAGGATCTACACAGGATCAAGGCCAAGGCGAAGGGAGACATCTGCTGCGGAGGGCTTGTCACCCATATAGCTAGCTATCAGGACATGGATCTCAGCGCTTGTACGATGGTGGCGGCTGCCAAGCCGCTTGGATTGCAGGAGATGATCACTCGGCGGATTCTAGTTCCCCGAGGTCTGACGACGCCGTACGTAGCTATGCCGTGGGAGCTGACTGCGCCACAGGGGATCAGGTGGTCTGCCCAGTTCACTGTTTATGACCCACACTATTGGCAGACCGCTTGGGCTCCACTGATGGAGGATTACAGAGAGGCAGCAGCTGGCCCAGCTGAGGAGGAGGAGGCTGATGATGAGGAGACAGCTGATGAGAGAGAGGGTGGAGTCCCGATGGATACAGGGACAGATACTGTAGGGCCGAGCGCACCACCAGTTATAGATCTGGATGAGGAGGATACTGAGCCTGCACCTGCTACTTCTTCAGTGAGACCTGCTAGGCGTAGGACACACCGACGCAGGGATCCAGATGCTCACAGACGGATCGATGACCTGACGGATCAGGTTATTGATTCATATGCTGCTTTGTCACTGGATATCCGCGAGATGCAGGAGCGGCAGCACTACCAGCACATGATGGCCCAGATCCAGTTTGAGCACGTCATGGGCTATCCGTTCGACCCGACCTAGTATCCGTACGTGCCACCACCACCACCACCACCACCGGATCGTGACTACTGAGAGCTGCAGGATTTTCTTTATTATTTTTATGCAGTTCAGCTATTTATCCGGTGAGTATTTTTTTTATCCTTTAGACTTATTTTGACCCACTGGGACAGTGTGTCCCAAGTATGGGGTATTTATGTGATATTTGACACTTATGTATGACTCTACTTGATTAGATATGTCATATTTTATGCTTCAGTTGCTTCTATATGTTTATCTGAGATTGCATGCATACTTACAGGTTATTTGATTGAGAAAAACGTCGAAACTAAAAAAAACTGGTTTAAAAAAAAAAAAAAATTTTAACCTCGACCGGGGCAGTTCTGGCCGAACGAGGCGTTTCACCTCGGTTGACCTAAGAACATCTCGACCGAGGTGGGTTAACTGAGAGTTTTCGAAAACGATTTTTGTGTTACTTATCTGGATATGATCTCAGTGAAGATCTTGCTTACTAGCTGGTTTTAAATTTTTTATGTGTTTGAAAGGTTTTATAATATGTTTAAGTTGCTAAATGCTTTGTTTGAAATTATTGGCATGTTTAATACCTTGTTTTTATCTAAATTATGTTGAATTTGAAGGTTGACACCACATTATGAGTTCTCTCACTTTCTTCCTGGAAAGACCAAAGCAATTCATTCTTCTCTCTTCTTCTTCTTCTTGATCATGCTTAGCCCCTCATATACATTTTGCCTCCCTTTACCTATCCGGGAATTTGGAAGCAAGCGAAGTGGTGAAAGCAAGTGAAGTTAAAATTGAGAAGTTGGCTGGAAGTGAAAATGTTAGAAAGTAATCTTAGGTTTGGGGAAGTCAATCATGAAGATGAGTAACTCGGCACCATTCACATAGCCGGGTGTTTGTGTCTTGCCAAAGTCGGATTGAGCGATATTCCTAATGGGTCATGGTATGTGCATCAAGGGTTTGATGCATCTCAAGAAATTGATGATTGCTGATTTCCTAGGCTTCGGTTATTGTGCACCTCTGTCCATGCATCCCAAAAAGTAAAGTAAAAAGAAAAAAAGTGTGAAATAAGCAAAGCTTATGGGTGGAAGATGTTGCAAGTCAAAGTGAAGTGAAGTTCATCCTTTTCCCGGATTCTAGCACCACGTTACCTTACATACATCCCTACCCTACACGTTTCTTGACCTTTCTTTTGGGAAGCCCTTGAGACCTTGAGTTTGTTGATTGACTTAGTGGTTTAAACTGGATTATACATAATTAATTTTGATAATGATGACTTATTATGCATTCTATGATTTTATGCAAAGATGAACAACTTTCTTATATTTTTAAAATGTTTCGAACACGCATTGATTTTTAAATTCCATGAAGTATTCTCTTAGAGTGATCTATGATTATAGCACACCATAAAAATGTTTTTGAAAGACTTTTCATTGATTTTCTTGACTATTAATCCATTCTATATTGTCTTCTATATGCGGAACTTGCTTGGGGACAAGCAAGGGCTAAGTATGGGGTATTTTGATAGCATGAATTATAGTCTATATTTTGGGGTTTGTTTGGACGTTTTATCTTTCATTATCTGCATGTTTGTATGTATATTGTGTGAGTATATTACCATTTCATCTACCTTTGCGAGAATCGAGGTCTACACCTAGTTTTGTTGTAATCGTAGGTAAAATGGCACGTTTTGCATCAAAAAGGAGCAAAAGGAGCTATGGAGTCATTGGAGCTACATTGAGGAACATAAGGAACCATCCAGGAAGCATAGCTATGGATTTAAGATTCACTTTGGACTAGTTTTGAGAGATTTCACATTCAGTTGTGACTCACCTCGGTTGACCACAGATTCATCTCGACCGAGGTGATCCAGGGAAGTCGACTCGACCGAGGCGAATACCTAGGATGCGGCGAGAATATTTTATTCTTGGCTGAGATCTTTTATCTTTGGAAGGTGATCTTATATTTTTGGGCTTGGCTCCTGGAAGGAAGAAGATATATTAGATCTTATATTTTACCTATTTTTACGGGAAGAGATCTTTTCTAAGATATATTATCTTTGGAGGGTTATTTTCCTATAAAAAGGGTTGGATTTCCACAAATCCAGAGGGAGGCTATACCATCGATCAGGGTTTACGCATCGCAGCAGCCATACTCCAGTTGGGAGATTTGAAGAACCTTTTTGAAGGTTAAAGGAAGTTTGAAGATTGTAGCTTTTATAGCTTTTGAAGGATTTTTGTAAGATCATCTTAGATTCCTTTCCTTGTTATCTTCCTTTGTTGGATTTATATCCAAGGAACGCTTTTGTTGTGATATTTGATTCAGTTATTGAAGTCTTTTCATTAAATTCTTCTTGTTCAAATATTCACCTTATTTCCATATATTTGATTCATACTTTCATGATGATGAGTGGCTAATTTCCTTGTGTGATTCTAGGGTGATTGGCTGAAAGTTGTGGGAAAAACAATGATAGAATAATCTTAGATCCCAGTAGGACCCTGAAAGTTCGAGTCTTTAACCTTAACCTTAAGCATCTCGCTCAGTCGATGAACATCTCGGCCGGGGTGGACCACAATACCTCGATTAGAAACGAGGTCTCCTAGAACGATGCCTTCATTAACCATAAAATGACACTTCTCCCAATTCAAGACGAGGTTAGTGTCTTCACATCTTTGTAGCACTAGAGAAAGGTTAGATAGGCAATTATCAAAAGAGGAACCATATACTGAAAAATCATCCATAAACACCTCCATGATCTCCTCTATATACTCGGAAAAGATAGTCATCATGAATCGCTGGAAGGTAACGGGTGCATTACATAATCCAAATGGCATCCTCCTATAAGCGAATGTCCCCCATGGACAAGTGAAAGTGGTCTTCTCTTGATCATCCAGATGGATAGGAATCTGGAAGAAGCCACTATAGCCGTCTAAATAGCAAAAATGTGAATGCTAGGCCAACCGTTCGAGCATTTGATCGATGAAGGGAAGTGGAAAATGGTCCTTCCGAGTGGCCACGTTCAGCTTCATGTAATCGATGCACACCCTCCATCCCGTGACGGTTCTAGTTGGGATTAACTCGTTGTTCTTATTCGTCACAACGGTCATCCCTCCTTTCTTCGGAACTACATGTACCAGGCTCACCCACTTGCTGTCCGAGATAGGAAATATGATACCTGCATCCAACAACTTAAGAATTTCTTTCTTCACAACCTCTTTCATGATCGGATTTAACCGTCTTTGAGGTTCCCGTGAAGTCTTATGATCATCCTCCATTAGTATTCTATGCATGCAGAAAGAAGGTTTAATGCCAATAAGATCATCAATAGTATAACCCAAAGCCTTTTGATGCTTCCTCAAGACATGCATTTGTTTAGATAATTCAGATTCGGAGAGGGAAGCACTAACGATGACGGGATAAGTAGAATCCGGTCCAAGAAAAGCATACCTCAAGTGACTTGGGAGTTGTTTTAGCTCCACAACTGGGGGTGCTTTCTGAGGTGGATTGTTGCTTCCTCCTTCCAGTGGAGTGGATTCAAGAACTGGACTTTTAGAAGTCTCAGTTGATATCATCTCGCTTTTGACCTCGGTCGAGGTCTAGAGAGGGTGACCGAGATGTTCTTTAGTCACCTCGCTTGGTCCAGAAAGTGTCTCGGTCGAGGTACTGCAACTGGGACCGAAACTGGAGATTTTCTTCTCCTGGATTAGTTTCTCAAATTTAGCTCCTGGATCTTCTTCCAGCGCTTTTAAACTCCGTATATCTACATCACAAGAAGCATCTATACCTTCCTCCATTAAGCTAAAGCTAATAACTTTTTCAAGTGGATCATTAATAAGGATAGAGCTCACCAATTCTCTTGATTCTTCTTCATCATAGATGTTGAAGATATCATCTCCTAGCTGCTCTCCCTTCATTGCAGCAAGCAATGCAAACTCCACTTCATCTCCGCCAATGTTGAATTTCAACTTGGCGTTCTTGCAATCCATATTGCAACCCGAAGTTGTTAGAAATGGTCTCCCGAGAATGATAGGAACAGGATAATCTGCGGGAATGTCAAGTACAACAAAGTCTATAGGTAAGTAGAAGTTACCTAACTTAACCGGAACGTCTTCCAAAATTCCCACGGGATGGGTAATGGAGCGGTCCGCCATGTATAGCCGTATCTTCACCGGCTTGGGCTCTCCAAGGCCGATCTTCACACATAACTCCAGCGGGATGATGCTCACGTTGGCTCCTAGATCACACAATGCTTCGCAAGTGACATCCCCAACTTGAATGGGAATGCAAAATGAGCTGGGATCTCTCAATTTGGGTGGCATCTTCTCCTTCATGATTTGAATAAGCTCCGAGGATTTAGAGGTCATCCTTACTTCACCAAAGTCTTCCAACTTCCTCTTCCTTGATAGAATTTCTTTCAAGAAATTCCCATAGGCGGGCATCCTTAGAATGACATCAAGGAAAGGGATGTTAATATGTAGTTTATTCATCAAGTCAAGGAACTTACCAAAATGCTTGTCTAGATGTGCTCTGGCCCTTGACTGGGAGAATGGAAGTGGTGGTTTATATGCAGGAGGTGAAACATAAACTTCAGTTTTGTCCGACGCTCTCTGAGGCTCCACCTCGGTTTGCATCTCGGCCAAAGTGTTCTTCGTCTGTACCTGGACCGAGGTGGTCTTCATCTGTACTAGCATCGACCGAGGCACTGGATCTGCAATTTTCAGTCCACTTCCCGTCGTTATTGCCATGACCTGTCCCTTGGGGTTGCTCTCTGTCCTTGCTGGGAGCTTCCCTGGATCTCTTGGCGCTTCATTCGCCTTGTTAAAGAATTGTTGTTCTAAGGCTTTTTGTGCCTTCGAAAATGAAGTCATGGATGTCTCCATAGAGTTGAGCTTGATCAAGATGGCCTCCAGCACCGCATCTTTCTTTTCCGGCTGGGATGAACTTGATCCAAGCTCCTGGCTCTTTAATGGAGTAGAAGAAGAAGAAGAGGAGAGGAAAGGATTAGAGGAGTCGTTCGAATTAGAGTTAGAGTAAGGGTTACCCGAATTTTGATCGTTTGCCCTCCAATTGTTGTTGTTGGATCCTCTATTATTGTTGTGGTTGTTGTTCCGGGAACCGTTGTTGTTGTTCCGGTAAATATTGTTGTTCCTTGAACCTTGATATCTTTCATCTTCTTTCTTGGTTTGAGCCATCAAAAGTTCCTTCAATTGTTTCACATCATTCTTCAAAGATGTGAGTTGATCGTTGTTCGGAGGAGCTTCTTGAAAGTTAACTCTTTTAACTCCACCTTCAGCTCCTTGATGGGAGTATTTCTCCATGTGCAAAGCTTGCTTCTCTATGAACTCCCAAGCTTCGTCAATCGGCATGTCCATGAACGTGCCGGCTGATAGTAGTTGGAGGTTGAACTGGGTTTTTCCGTCCAGCCCTTTGAAGTATATCTCTAACAACTCTATCTTTGGAATCCCATGATGTGGGCAATCCAAAAGGATGTCTTTAAATCTCTCCCATGACTTGGACAAACTCTCCTTATCCTTCATGATGAATGCATTGATCTTCCTTCTCATTTCAGCGGTCTTTGAGGGGAGAAAGAATTTAGTCAAGAACTCCGTCGTCATCGCTTCCTAAGTGCTGATTTTTCCGGGAGGAAGAGATTGATACCAAGTAAGCGCCCTATCTTTCAAGGAGAAGTAGAAAGGTCTTATCTTGTAATTGTTGTTTTTTATCCTTGAAGGTCTCAAGGTCTCCATCAAGATCTCATAGTTTTGCAGATGTTGATGCGGAGATTCCCTCTCTAGCCCTCCAAACTGACATTGCCGGATCATGGAAAGAACTTGCGGTCGAAGTTCATAATCATGCTCCGCTGGATCACCTAGGTTGACTCCTGGACGCCTCAGTTGTTGATTGGGGTCCATCCTTTGCCCAAGGGTCAATGGAATACCTGCAAAAAGAGCATCTCGGACTGGTATCCGAGGTGAAAGTACTTCGGCCGGGGCAGCAGGTATTGGGTTCTGCCTCGGTCGAGGGTCTGGAACAGGGTCTTGCCTCGGTCGAGGATCTAGGTTCGGTCGAGGTAGATACCGGTCCTTTAAAGTCTTCATATCTGCTTTGATTGCTTATGTCCTTGCGCGAGTCTCCTCCTTTTCCAGTCGTAATTCTTCTTTACTGAGGCGTAGTTGTTCCAATGTCTCCTTCAATTCGGCTTCAAGATCGCGATTCTCTTGATTGACCATCTTCGCTTCTTTCAAGCGTCGTTTGTATGTCTTTTCTGGTTCGGGATCGTAGGAACGATTTTTTTCCCAGCGCGAGTTCTTCGCATAAACCTAAGGAAAGAACCTGCGAAAGTCACTCAAGTAGAGTGGTTAGTAGAAACGGGGGCAAGTGCCACGAAAGACAACCGCAACCGGATCGGTCTAGACCAAGTCCCCAGCAACGGTGCCAAAAACTTGTTCGCTCCAAACGGTGTGTGCAAGCTTTAAATTTATAACCCTAGATGTATGCCTAAAACAAGGATGCGAACCCGCAGTGTACGGATCAATCGCAGTAAAATCAAGAAATTCCAGGGGTCGATCACAGGGACTTAGTGAAACAAAGCAGGTATAAGTTGTCAATATTGCAACTAACCACAAAAACGATTAAAGCAATCAAAGATGATAAAAAGTCAATTAAGGAAATATGCGATTCTAGGGATTAAAGCATCTAGTTGTGGTTCCAACTCAAGATCTAAAGATAAAGTGGACAAAGCTGAGATTTTTGCATAGGGGAGGTGTTTCTAAAGTCGAATAGATTACCGGGTAAGTCTCACTACTCACAATCCCAAACCGCAACTCCTATTACCGGGTAAGTCTCAAGGAATTAAGGTAAAGAACTATAACCTCAAACCAACACACCACCTAAAGGAATAGAATCAACCTTTACCAGGTAAGTCTCAGGCTAACTCACAAAGATAGGATGAAGGCACACTCAAACCCCAATAAAGGATAAACCTTTATTACCTACACTTATGATCATGGGTAAACAAACAAAGGAATCACCGGGTAAGTCTCATCCTAGGCTTGCATTGAACCAGGAAAGGTGTAATAAGAATAGGATTTGGCAAACTCTAACACTTAACTCTCAGTTTCGGATTAGATAAGTCACCTCGGTCAAACGAATTTCACCCCGGCCGAGATGTTCATCGACTGAGCGAGATACTCTAGGGTTAAAGATAAAGACTCGAGCTTTCAGGGTCCTACTGGAATTTAAGGTTATTCTATCATTGTTTTTCCCACAACCTTCAGCCAATCACCCTAGAATCACACAAAGAAATTAGCCACTCATCATCATGAAAGCAATAATCAAATATATGGGAAGAAAGTGGATATTTGAACAAGAAGAACTTAATAGAAAGACTTCAATAACATAATCAAATATCACTCAAACAAGCGTTCCTTGGATCACAATCCAACTAGACAATCAACAAGAAGGGAATCTAAGAGAATCTTACAAAACCCTTCACAAAAAGCTATAAAAGCTATCAACTTTCTTCCTTCAATCTTCCTTCAACCTTCCTTCAACCTTCTAATTGCTGGATGTTTTCAGCCCTCTAAGCATCCAATGGTAGCGGGGTTCAGCCGTTAGTGGGTCCTCGATTTGTGGAAAATCCAACCCTTTTTATAGGAAAATTGTCTCCCAAAGATAAAAGATTTTAGAAAGATATTTTCCCATAAAATAGGTAAAATATATCAACTGAATTATCTTCTTCCTTCCAGAATTCCAGCCTCAAAATATAAGATCCTCTTTCCAAACTTAAAATATCTCACCCAAGAATAAAATATATCCCGCCGCGTCCCAAGTGTTCGCCTCGGTCGGGGCGATCCTCGAAATCACCTCGGTCGAGATGGTACTGTAGCAGACCGAGGTGGCTCTAAACTGAATGTGAAATCTCTTAAATCTAGTCCAAAGTAAATCTCTAATCCATTTTCATGCTTCCTGGATTCTTCCTCAAGCTCCTGAATATAGCTCCTATGATTCCTTAGCTCCTTTAGCTCCATTTTGATGCAAAACGTGCCATTTTACCTATGATTACAACAAAACTTGGTGTAGACCTCGATTCCCGCGAAGGTAAATGAAATGACAATATAATCACATAATATACATCCAAACATGCAGATTATTGAAGATAAAACGTCTAAACAAGTCCCAAAATATAGACTATAATTCATGCTATCAACAGACAGATTTAACGGCTTTAATCTTCTTACCAAGTTGAAGTTCAACTTCAGCTTTGTAAGCCTTGAAAACATCCACAGATTGTGATTTCTCACGTATCAAGTAAAGGTACCCATATCTAGAGTAGTCGTCTATGAACATAATAAAGTATTGTTGACCATTCCAGCAGTTGTAGGGAATGGACCACAAATATTCGTATGCATTAGTTCTAAGACTTCTATACTTTTGTTGGCACCTGACTTTCTTATGTTTGTTAATTTTCCTTGGACGCACTCAACACAAACTTGAAGGTTTGTTAAATCAAGGGAATCAAGAATTCCTTTTGACACAAGCCTTTGAATTCTCTGTTTAGAGATGTGGCCTAAGCGCTTATGCCATAAGAATCAAAAGTCTTCATCCAATTTTCGTTTTGTACCTCTAGAACTTGTGTGCAAGATTTCATTATGGGAAGAAACCATTTCTAGCATATAAAGACAATCAATTAAAATACCGGCACCAACAAGATTTGAAATTAAGGAAATACTGAATTTTCCATTTCCAAAACTATAAAGGTATCCACCTTTGTCCAAACAGGAAGTAGAAATTAAATTCCGTTTAAATAATGGAGAAACAAAAGTATCTTTTAAATCCAAATTACATCCAATACTTAAATTTAATCTAAAATGCCCTATTGCTTCCACAGGAACTTTATTGTCATCGCCAACATAGATGAATCTTTCAACATCACTTGGTGGTCGACTCCAAAGGCAACCCTGTATTAACACACAAATGTGAGTAGTAGCACCAAAATCTACCCACCACGTGTCAATAGGTACAGAAGCTAAATTTGCCTCAGAACAAACTAGAGTGAGAACTTTACCCTTATTTTCACGCCAAGCAGCGTACTTAGGACATGTTTTCTTCATATGTCCTTCCTTTTTGCAGAAAAAACAAGTGAGTTCATCACTTTGCTTCTTTGCCTTTTTCTGCAAATGTGTACTAATTGTAGTATCCTTAGCCCTTTTCTTTGATTTGTTTTGAGAGCTTTATGCAAAGTGAGCACTTTTTGTCTTATCTCTTTTTATCTTGTCATCTTCTTGCACACATTGCGAAATGAGCTCATTAAGAGTCCATTTCTCCTTCTGAGTATTATAACTCACCTTAAAATGACTGAATTGTGTGGAAAGACACTGGAGAACTAAATGCACGAGTAAATAATCATTTATCTCTAACTTTAGTTCCTTTAGTTTTCCCGCAAGATTTGACATTTCCATAATGTAATCCCTTATGTTTCCTTTTCCTTTGTACCTCATAGAAATCAGAGCAGCCAAATGGTTGCTTGTTTTTGCCTTCTCATTCTTGGCAAAATATTTTTGAATTGCCTCAAAGGATTCCTTAGCATCTTTGCTCTCGGAAATAGAGCCCCGAAACGCTTCCGGAATGGAACGTTTCATGATCATAAGACACATGCGGTTAGAGCGATTTCACTTCTCTACTTTCGCTTCATTGGAGTTATCCTCAACCAAAGTGGGTCGTTTAGTCCTTAGCGCAAGGTCTAGATCCATACATCCGAGAACGATTTTCACATTCTCCTTTCAGACCTTAAAATTTGTCCCATTAAGCATTAGAATGGAACTGACTTGAGCAGAAACATTAGTAGTAGTTGCTGAAACTAAGCATAAAAGCAAATAAATAACGCAATCAATCAATTAATTATAAAACAAGCTACCCAACACAACTTGACATTAAGTGTTTGCACAAAATATCAATTGTAAATAGTACTCTCAATGCAACATCAAATATTGATAATAAATCCGGTCAAACAATAGCCTTTATTTGGACCGACTATCATTCACATGGTTAACCTTTATATTTATCGCTATTTATTGTCGCATGCGCTTTCATTATTTGGCCAAACATTGACCTTCCTTTGGGCCGATCAATATCTTCATAATTAATGAAAGCGCAATTGATTAATCAATATATTATTCTAAGTGTGATTTTGTTTGGCCAAATATTAACCTTCCTTTGGGCCGATCAATATTCGCATAAACAAGTATAATCACTAGTGTATTTAATGTTTTGTCAAATATCAATCTTCCTTTGGCTGATTGGTATCCGCATAAACAAAAGATGCACTAACCTTTATAATTTTTTTTTTAAATAAAATAATTTTCACAACATAGACTACTTTAGTAGCATATTGTTTCAATCAATTTAATTTAAAATAAACTTTAAATATATAGATCCTTAAATATATCTCATGTAAATAAAATCCAAATATTAAACTTTAATCGATACAAAATATATTGGAAAAGATCTAAATTTTACGCTCATATGAACAACCACAATATATATCGTGTCTGAAAACAAACAAACAAAGCCTCGTGTATCGACAAAAAAAAAACAACACCGAATCAACCAATACGTAAATATATATAAATAATGAGTAAAGAAACTTTAAAAAAACAAAACATTTACATAATGTAGGGCCATAGGCTATAGCCTGCAGGTTTACTCAAAAGCAATAAAAAAAAAATGCACAAAACCAATGGAAACCTTATGAAAGCACTGTTTTTCTCTTCTTTTCAATCGTCAACTTTTGTACATATAAAATATATATATATATATATATATATATATATATATATATATATATATATATATATATATTATACAAAACAAATGGAAACCTTGTGCTGCCGCAACATGACCGAAAAGCATTATGATGCTATTTTATAAAGCAATAGGTTTCAAATGAAATTTCAAATCAGTAAATTTGCAGACACCAATAGATATATTAATTATATAATATATATTCAATGTATCGGAGACTGCAGAAAGAAAAGAAAAAGCGCAGCACAATACTATGCCCAAAACCGAGTACAAAACTACGGTATCAACCGTTAACGCGCAAAAGAAAAAAAACTGAATATCAATCCGATCAATTAAGAAAAATGAATATTCCTAATAAACAAGCATGATTAACCGCTCTGATACCACTTGTTGAAATAATCAAATTCCCTAAATCGTAAACGTAAGGATCAATATCATGCTAGATTATTAAAGAATCTAAAATGACATACATGATTCCATAATAACAATTGGATTAAGGCCCTATTTAGTTAGAGTTTTCACACAATCATTTAGATTTAGTTTCAGTTTTGGATTTTTTTGCAGGTGTTTAATTACAGTTTTGAATTTCAATGGTGTATTTGTGGTTGTGGTTTTCAACCTTTGAAAACTTAGGGTGTGTTTAGTTAGAGTTTTCTCCCAATTATTTAGATTTACGGTTAGGGTTGTGGAAAAATAGAGTTGTTTAGTTAGAGTTTTAGGGTTGAGGTTGAAAGTGAGATTTCTAGTTTTGGGGTTTATTTTAAGAATCTGGTGGGTGAAGATTTTGGGAGTTTTGGGGTTGTTGTTTGAGAAATGATTACTATTGTGCCCTTCTTCTTCAATTCATTCTTCTTCTTCGTTCTTCTCCAACCTTCTTGCCAACGATTCTCCATGAGTTCAAAAGCTTCTTCTTCTTCGTTCTTCTCCAACCTTCTTTGCCAACGATTCTCCATGAGTTCAAAACCTTCTCCAACATCCTTCCCTTCAATCTCAAAGTTCAAAAGCTTCAACCTTCTTCCCTTCAATCTCTCATAGATTTCTTCTCCTCCATTGCTAGTGTTATTCCCCACGAGATTCGTCTACTCTTTGCAACTTGAACTCTTGTGCATCTCCAATTTGTTTCCTCCTCTTTCCCTCTCTTCGTTCTTGCTAATTTTGACAGTATAAGTTACGATTATTGAGCCCTAATCCAACATGAAACACTGCTGTAATTTGTTGAATTTTTAGGGCTTGATTTCAACAAAAACTATTTAAAAAATTAACATTCGAAATGAAACTACTGACAAGAAATAAAGATTTGAAATTGGTAAATCTATTGGAAGCATAAATCAATTTGGTTTGTTCTTGCTGCAAGCCTGCAACAATGGAGTCCCTGAACAAATTTGAAACCAGGAAAAAGTGACGGGCACGTGGAATAGATCCATCAATTTGACGAGGGTATTTTAGTCTTTAGTGTAAATTGAATCTAGTTCACAACCATTTAACTAAACGCATATATAAAAGTTTTTTATGAACCACAAATCTCAAAAACCATCGGTTTATAACCACAATAACAACCCTAACCACAACCACACCCGCAACCACAACCATAAATCTGATTTTACTAAACACACCATAACTCTTAGTGGAGAATCTAAAAGGGTTAGTAGGGTAAGTAGGTACATAATGTATAACTGCGTACATAATAGGTATGATTTGTAAAGTGTATACAAACTAGGTAGTTAGAATTAAGAAGAAAAAGATTTAATACATAATCATTAATCCTATTTACCTAATTTGGAGAGATTCTCTCCACTATAACGCAATAAATAATTTCCTAGTCAATATTGTGCCGGACTTAATTATATGTTATTAAAGGAAATTATTTTCTATAATTATCCTAGAATCTCTCGTAATTGATTGTCTGTTATTAATAAGCTAATAATACGTATAATCTGCATCTCACCATTGTTTACCGAGATTTCTAATGGAGCTCTAATTGACGATTAACAATGGAGTTTCCGATATGAATATCCGTGTTGCATAAGATATACTCAACGCGATAAGATTTGTGTACCTGTCGTCTACAACTTTCATATCATTTATTTGATTGTTTGTCGTAATCTTCAAGGTACGTTAATGGTTGTTAATGGTGGTCTCCATACATTTTTTTCAGTTTATGTATCAATTATATTGTTTAATGTATGTATTTTATATCATATGTATTACAGAAGCTATGAATCCTGTGTTCATTACAACATATTATGGCGGAAATTGGGCTTTTGAAAACGGTATATGGAACTTCGTTGGTGATGTATCAAGCAAACCATTAGTGGTAGGCGAAGCAAGCACTTTTTCTGAGATTATATCGGATATGACAACACAATTCGATATTTGTGTATCAGAAAGTGAGTTGAAGTTGACGTATAAGAATCCGTTTAATCCAGCGCTGAAACCATATGATGTGAACACAAGGGGTGATTTGGATACATTTATGCACATAAATAGTCTACAACAGTTTATGTGGAGCGTGCCGTTATGTATTACTATTGAGAAAGGGCACAAGCATGCCGACCGTATTAATGGAGACAAACATAATGTTGACAAAAGTCAGAATGTTCCAGCTCAAGAAAATGATGAAATGGTACACAATGCGGATTCTGACGTTGGTGGCGATACTCAACATGCTTTGTGTGTATCTACAACCATTTGTACCGATTCACTCAACGAAGATGTTATGCAAGCTGATTCGCTTGCAATAGTTCCTCATAGATCAACTTATGGAACTACAGAACATGAGTATGAGCTTGTTGTCGGTAAGATATATATCGTACGAAAATTGAGCTGAAAAATGCATTATGTCTACATTCAATTTCACAATGTTCGTAGTATAAGATTATTAAATCAAAAAGGAAGGCAGTGGCGGCTCGGTGTATTGATGAAGATTGTAAATGGAGGGTTTGTTTTACTAAGCTTGGTGAATCAAGTTTTTTTACAACAACACAGTTTGTCTCTACACACACGTGTTCCTATCATCATAGGAGAACTGGTAACAGGGGTGCTTCATACCAAGTTATCGCTGAAAAAGTTAAATCAATGTGAGTTGTGTATGAATTATGTATAAGTTGTGATGTATCTGTTCATTGTATTACATAATATATATACATATTTATGCGTAGGTACTGTAACTCGAAGAAGTTACCTTCAGTTTACCAGATACTCATTGTGATGAAGAGCTTACATCGAATCGATGCAAGTTATTGGAAGTGTTGGAAGGCACAAGAAGCAGTGAAAGACATGATTAGAGGGACTGCTGAAGAAAATTACAGCTCCATACCTGCATATTTGTACATGTTGGAGTCTGTGAATAAAGGGACTTTTTCTTCTCTTATGCTGGATGACGATAGACGATTCAAGTACGTATTTGTTGCATTTGGGCAATCTATAAGAGGTTTTCAGTCAATGAGAAAGGTATAAATAAATGTATCAAATATTTTACTATTGTGTACATATCTTGTAATATTGTGTTTATGTTTTAATACTGTGTATACAATATTTTTTAATATTCTGTACATAATATTACTTTTATGTTCTAACACTAGCTTTTCGCTTTTGTTGTAAGGTTATAATCGTAGATGACACACATCTTAGTGGAAAATATGGCGGAGTGTTGCTTGTTGCCACTGCACAGGATGCAAATCAACAAATATATCCTATTGCGTTTGGGATTGTTGACAGTGAGAACGACTCTTCTTGGGATTTTTTCTTTAAGAATTTGAGTCATATCATTCAAGATCATAACGAGCTTGTGTTTGTGTCAGACCAACATAATTCTATTAAGAAAGGTATAGGATCAAACTACCAAGTGACGTTCCATGGATACTGTATTTGGCACCTTAAAGGGAATCTACGGAAAAAAACGAGATCAAATAGAATATTGCAAATGTTCATAGATTGTGTCAAAAAATGTAAGGTGTCAGAATGCAGGGAAATTCTATCGCAGATAACATTGGTATGTTGTGTACATAATTAGTAAAGTTTAAATTTTCTTTGTTTATTAGGTTTTTAACAATCTTATGTACACAGGAAAAGCCAAAGGTTGGCGATATGCTCACTGATATTGGAATATCCACGTGGTCACGATCTTTGTGTCCCGCAAACCGGTACAACATTATGACTAGTAACAATGCGGAGTACGTAAATGCAATAATGAAAGAAGGAAGGGAATACCCAGTTTTGGCCATGTTGGATGAAATTAGGCAATTCATGACACGCTGGTTTGCAGAGCGTCGGCAAGTTTCACAAGCTTCTGTTGATGTTGCCGCACCGAAAATCGAAACAATCATCCAAAAACGATATGATGAATCAAGTAGCTACTTTGTGTACGTTCTGGATGCGGATAGGTTGGAGTTTGAAGTAAAAAATGGTGATGAACAAGTTATTGTTTGTCTACGAATGAGGACTTGCACATGCAAAGAGTTTGATGTTGAAGAAATTCCTTGTGTACATGCTATAGCTGCATCAAAGCATGTAGGAATGAGCCCATCTTATCTTGCAAGTAGATATTATTCGACAGACTATTGGAGGGCTGCATATTCGGAGGTTGTATACCCGCTACCGAACAAGGATGAATGGTGTGTCCCGGATTCCGTAACAAATATTGTTTGTGAGCCTCCTTTGAAGCGTAAAAGATGTGGAAGGATGCCAAAAGCTAGACTCCGGGCATCGTGGGAAAAAGGGAGTAATAGGAAATGTAGCAGTTGTGGTTTATGTGGACACACTAAGAAGACTTGTGTACATTAACCAAAATAAAATTTTATTGTATTCGTAATACATTTTAAATAATTTGGAAGCCTTGTGTTTGTATTTTTTTGCTGGTTTTAAAGTAATGCAAATTAAATTAATATTTATGTTTATATTGTGATCAGGTTATCTATACATAAAACATGTATTATATTGCTACATAATTCTTGAATAATATATTATTTAAATGTTCGTGTGTGGCATTTACTTCAATAAATTGTGTAAATAAATTTTGAATTGTGTACATAAAAGTTTTTCAACTTTCATGTGTTTAATTACTTCATTACTATTGTATGTTTATGTTATTAATATATGTAAAATAATGATACATATTTTAACGTGTTAATGTTGTTGTATTGTTCTCCCCAAACATTTATCGTACATACATAATGTCGTCCAATGTAACTGTGTAATTAATTAGAATGCATGGGCAATATAACATTTTTATTGATGAAATAACAAACTACTTGCTTAACACATTAGGTGTTTAAATATCTCGATTACATAAAAACATGAACTAAAAACGATGCCGACCAATCTCTTGTGTAGACAATGTTTTGAGCAGCTAGCTTGGAAAGATTGTCTCCATTACATAAAAACACGTTTGTCTCCCTTACATAAAAACATGAACTAAAACGCTGCATACCAATCTGTTAAGCGGCTACATAACACAATGTCTTAAAATAATCAAATTCAGGACTCTTCAAACCATGCCGACCAATCTCTTGTGTAGACAACATTGGTGAGCTTCTCCCTACTAGCTTGGACAGCATCATCATTTATTCCAGATAAATCAGTACGTCCAGACGCCAAGTGTTGTATGTATCTCAACACGTAGATCCCACAGCTGCCTCTGTATTTATGCATCAAAATATATAGATCAGTATACATAATGTATATACATTTTCGTTTATACTATTTTAATGTACTTACCCGTCCGCGTTGATGTTGAGTTCCGTTTTCCGTACAATTTTCAGAGGATTCTTCAACTTATCTCTAAGTCTACTGTGCCCACCATGAACAATGAGGAGTTTAGGCAACATCACGGCCATAGGCTCCAACATTTCCTGTAGTTTGTCATCCTTTATGTACATAATCTGAGGATCATATACATAAATGCACCACCGACTGAAGTCAATTTCAAGAGCAACCCAATGAGATTTCCGCAGGTTGAATGGGGAATATATCAAATCAACGTCGTACAATGGCTTTCGAAACATTTGAGGATTGTCGCCCGTTATGACTTCGAACATTATTGGTTTGAAATTCGGCATCTCTTTCTTTGAAGCAACGTACTTAGCATATGTGGTAGTGTTAAATGTCCTACTCCACCCAGTTGTCAGCACAACAACGTGGCCGAATCTATCAGGTTTCTCGACAATACTCTTTCGAATGTGCATAATAATCTCATCAATTGCCTGTCATTGAAAATTAAATGTGTATATATTTTACTGATGTTAATATATTTTGTGTACATAAAGACATCATTACTTACCTCGTCTTTTATCCAACCTCCTGGTTTTAGTATATCCATGACAGATTCTCTGGATATGTTCTTCACGAAACCTCTAATCGTTCCTTTGTCGTCCTTGTTCTTAACCCAGTTGTAAAGTCTTTGACGGTCATCTTTGTGCAGCATGCTGTTTGCGGGTTCCTTTGGAAGTTTGACGTTTTTTCTGTATGGAGTACGCATGTACTTGCTATCTTTCGGTACCCTTAAGCCAACCCTTCAAATTGGCTCCTCAACATTGTCAGCCTGTTTGATAAGCTTAATTTGTCAACTATAATTATCATACATAAATGTACAACTCAAACTAGTTATGTTCATACCTCACTTGAACCTCCCGCTATATCTTCCACATTTTCATCACCCTGATTGACTTTTGACGCCGAATCAACATTTGTCGCGCTCGGTGCAGAGCTGTTTGCAGCAGATGATTGTTTTGCAATGTCTTTGACGAGATTTTTGATTTTTGTCTCGGTCCTCTTGCTAGAGATGTAGACAATTGTGTCTAATTTGTCGTACAGTGTGCCAAGGTCCCTCGTGTATGTTGTTAACTCATCAATAATCATCCCTTGGTTTTCAATCTTATTAGCTAGTTCTTGCTGTTCTCGTTGTATGGAATTTAATTTTTTCATGATCTGATCAAACCAGTCTGGTTTAGGTGTGTGCAACCTGTCATGGGTTCAATACGTATGTACATAAGTATATAAATAGTGTATGTGTATGCATCGTTGTGTAACAGTATTTTGTACATAATTTGTAAATTACCTTGAAGGCTCAGGAACATTAGAATGTGTTGATTTAGCAGCTCCATCAGAAATTTTGTTTTTCAACACTTCGACTGAATGGTCAATTGAAGGATCAATTTCTTCTGTTGCTAATGATTCTTTGCCCTTGTTGGATCTCTTGGATGACCTATACACAAGTGTTTCGTATTCGGTTTATGTTAATAATCTGTACATAATAGTATACATTTTCAACATAAATATGAACCTGATATGTATGACATTAGGAGTGCTTGTGTCAGCCTTTCTTTTCCCCTTCTTGTTGACATCAGCTGCCTCAGTTTTTACAAACACGCCTGTATGAAATTATGTTACAATATATATTATTGTCTATACTTAATACAATTAAATTATGAACTGTGTATGAATCACTTATTGTACTTACTTGGAGGGTTAACAAAGTCATCATCATCGTTTCCCTTTTTGCCAATATTCCTTATTGTTATTTTTGGAACAACATTGCTACATAACGTAAATAAATAACAAGATATTAATAAGTAATTACCAATGTATCTACACAAATCTGTATATTGGATTTTGACACACGTACCTAAATGATTTCTCCTTTTCGTGTACAACATTCGGACGTGTTATTATCAGTTCACATTTTTCAAATCCAACATCAAATAGTAATTCAATCCTCTCGTCATCACCTTCAGTAGGCCACTGGTCGCTATCGTCGCTTTCATGATAACCTTGAACAGTGTTAATATCTTCTTTCTTTATAGTTTGAACAATACCTTTAATTTCTGCATATCCGGGGAATGGTTTCCCTCCCTTGCCAGACTTCGAAACCCATCTGAGACATAATGGGTTTGCATTTTCCGCTATCAAGGTGGCAAATACTCTTGCAAGCTTGGGGATAGAATGGAATGCAAATATCTGAAGAAATGTATTGGTTTTGTAAGTGACATGTTAAAACAAACGAATGTTGTTATGACACAATTGTGTATGTATAAATTATGTTCACATGGTTGTGTATTCATGCTGTTATTGTAAATATATATTTATAAATATACACATATTATGTTTATATACCCATTAAAGATGTTATGAAGTAATTATATATATAACTAATAATCTGAATAAGGGAATGTAAATGTTTATAACAAACTAATTCTCGATTAAATACACAAACCTGTAAAGAAAGTGGGAATCCACCAATGTTATAGCCACCACTGTTTCTTTCTTTCCCTGCCTCACAAGATTGAAGAAACTTCTTAGTCTGAACGAATGCGAGCCGACCCCAAGGAAAAGCATTGAATTTGTCCAAATCATGAACCAAGTTTATTGTCTGCTGGTTGACTTGTGTTTTCTGGTTCTTGGATACAATAACTCCTTCGACAAATAGAATAAGCGCCATTTTGTATTTGTATGGTGAATCATTCCAGACTAAGGTTTGTGTAACACCCCAAATTTTACAACTTAGGGAGTTACTGGTTAGGACCGCACAGTGGGTCCCGACCTTAGTTTGACAACAACTTAACATGATCTTACAACAAGGCACAGATAAGGAAAAACTAAAAATCATCAAATAGTTTTTATCAATGCATGAATGTGACCAGATCAACAACAGCCGGAAAAGTAATATATCAAAGTACGGAAAGAAACGATGTTCAACTGAAAAACCCACAAATGCAAAAACTGCAAAACGTCCTAAAGTACGACACCCCGGCTGACCACTACCATCTGGATCACTCGGCATCTGCTCTAACCTGTGTCAAATCTAGACAACATATCAACCGTTAGCTAACTAACCAAATATAAGCAAAACGATAACAGCACAAACACACGCGAAAACAAAAATAAACAAACAACATGCTGGCACTCAACCAATTATTATCTGTTATTTTAGTGATTCACATTATTCAATTTAAGTTGTGGCACGAGAACTATTATTAGTTCTCGCCTCCGTTCCTTATCCAACTGGTGTAGGTATAGCTGACTTCCTTTGGTAGCGTCACTACAAACCATGTGTGGACTAGTCCCGAAAGAAACCCCCAGCGCCCTGCGAGCTACTGAGCGGAATGCCACCGCCCGTTACTCTTAGGCCAAAATACAGGTCGGTATTTATATATCACAACCTATCTCTCTAACATGTCAATCACACACCACCATCATCATTTGTACTCATATTTAGCAGTCAGCTAAGTAAGCCCAAAGGACTTACCTGTTATAATGCTCGACTCTTTAGTAATCACTTGCTCTGTAACTGTACTCACTCAGTTGCCTGTTAAAGGCGATAAGTGTATTAGCACACTTTCACGTAGATAGAAGTCTAAAACTTCTGAGATTAATAAGTATTAAGACGTACTAGCTACATTATTAGTTTTAGGGTAAAATGACCATTTTACCCTTCGTTCCGATTTTCTCGAAGACCCTAAAATTCATGTCCAAACTCCTATTTGAAGTTCTAAAATATATCCTAACTCGTAGAATTTTATTAGGTGCGGAACGGACATTTTTCTTATGTTTCTATTTTCCGGAAGAACCGAAAAAGGTTTAACTTCGGCTCTAAATATAAAATTCTTAACGGCTTATAAAATTTCCGAATTTAATATCTAGATCATCTATGAGGTTCCATCTAGCCTTAGAAGAAAGAATTTCACCAAACTGTTCAGCCGATATTTTTATAATAATTCCCAAAGTCGGTTCCTCACTCTACTTTCTTATACTTAGTCAAATTTATAAGTTCAATAAAACTGCTCAACTACCTAACTTCGGGAGCTCGTAACTTTCAATCCGACCGTTCATTTCTCACCAAATTTTAATATGATAAACTACATATATCCGTCTACAACATATCCAAAATTCAACGGTGGATCTTTATCCAAACATTTTATAATTGATCGACAATATGGGCTGTTCGAAACCTAAAAGCTGAAGAACTTAAATTAATTTACAGCAGCCCTTCCTTCTATTTTATGCACATACTCAGCAACTCATTTACGTTATTTACGCTGAGACTCAACAACAGCAGTTCACAAACACAATGGGTGACAGTGAAGTCGAAGGGAGGAGTAGCAAGCTTACGGAATCTGCAGTCCGGCGTTAGGGTCCTAAACAGTAGCGTTCCGGCGGTTTCTCCTGGTAGTCGGCCTGCTGTTGCTGCGGGACAGTGGTGGCGGTTCCGGCGTCTCCTTCGGCTGCAAAGGTATGGCTCGTATACTCTCCTGTTGCACCGTTCCGTTGGCCGGCTATCACTGCAGGATCCGTGAGGGACCGCTCTAATCGATTAGGCACACAGAACAGGAGACATTGAAGGGGACGGAAGGAGAAGAAGGCTCACCAGTCGGTCTGCAGTTCCGGCGTGCGAGGGAGTTAACGGAAGCAGTGGTGGCGTCTTCTCCGGTGGAGCGCGAAGCGAACAGCAGTCGGCTGCGAAGAAGCGGCGGTTACGGTCCGGCTCGAAACAAAAGCCGAAACAACAGAGGGGTGCGGGAGGGAGACGAGAGAAGGGAGAATCGGATCTTGCCGGCCGGCTGGGGCGTGCAGGGCTGGGCGGCTGGATCCGGCGGGGAGCGGCGCAAGGTGCTGGGCGGCGTTGCTGGTGGAAGCGGACTCCGGCTGGTGGTGGCTTCGGCGTTGCAATCGTCTCTTCTCCGCGGCAAGGAAGGCACGATATGTTACAGAAGGTGAGTCGATTAGCGGTAGGTTTAACGTAGGTTTAGAATTAGGTTTAATTAATTAGGTTAATTAGATTAGTCATTAGGAATGGGCTGGCTGGGCTGGGCCGATAATTTGGGCCTAGTAGCGGGTTAACTCCTATCTCACTCTTTTTAGAACAGGATCCGGAACTCATTAAAGTGCGGGAATTTATATAATACGGAATTAGTTTCCGTATTTATAGATTATAATTGATTTTATTTAAAAGCGTAAATTATTCCCGGGAATTTAATTTATCATTTTATGTGAATCTAGGTCACATAAAATGATAGAACTAAACTCGTTTTGTTTTACTGATTTATTATTTACAATGGTCTCGTCGGATTTAATTTCACTTTACCGGAACTTAAAATTTTTGGTTATTACATCAGTGCCCCCTTAAAAGAAGTTTCGTCCCGAAACTTAAATTATTTCCCCTATTCACATATTTCTTTCGGTATATTTTAGTTTTCTCGACATCTTTGTTTTCTAACAAGCAGCTACTCAGGCAGCAATCAAACAAGTATCACAAAAGAAAAACAGAACCACTCCAAACAACATGAAAACTTGAAAGGTCAAACAACACAATAACCGAGTACTAACCCATCAAACAGGAGTAACCTCTAACCCCGCAAAGAACTCGGGATAGTTACGTCTAATACTCTCCTCAGTCTCCCAAGTGGCCTCATCAGCTCCTCTCCTAGACCACTGGATCCTCAGCATAGGTATCTCCTTGGATCGCAGACGTCTGGTATTGCGTTCCAAGACAGCTACGGGGTACTCTACAAACGTATGGTCAGGCTCCACTATCAGATCCTCATGGCTGATGACGTGTCTCGGATCCGGAATGTACTCTCGCAGTTGAGATACATGAAAAACTGGGTGTACTCCCTCTAATCTCGGTGGCAGTGCTAGTCGGTAGGCAACCTCTCCGACTCTCTCTACGATCTCAAATGGTCCGACATACCGGGGACTCAGCTTCCCCTTAATGCCGAAACGTCTAACTCCCCTCGTAGGTGACACCCTCAACCACACCTGTGCACCTACTCTAAACTCCAAAGGTCGACGCCTCTTATCGGCGTAGGACTTCTGACGACTCTGAGCTGCTAACATCCTCTCCCGGACTAAGGCAATCCGGGCGATGTCGTCCTGTATCTGATCTGGTACCACTCCATCAGCCTTGCTAGGCTCATCCCAACATAGCGGTGTACGACATCTCCGGCCGTACAAAGCCTCATAAGGTGCCATCCCAATAGACGCATGTCAGCTGTTATTATATGAAAACTCTACTAGTGGGAGGTGATCTGGCCATACCTGTCCCCAATCTAGCACACATGCCCGTAACATGTCCTCCAGGGTCTGGATGGTCCTCTCTGACTGACCGTCTGTCTGTGGGTGGTAGGCAGTGGTAAAGTGAAGACTCGTACCCAGAGCGGTATGTACCTGCTGCCAGAACCTCGAGGTAAAACGTCCATCCCTGTCGGATACGATAGTCCTCGGTACTCCATGGAGTCTCACAATATGTCTGGTGAACTCCTCTGCTAGACGACTTACCGGCCACGTCTCCTTAATCGGAATGAAACGTGCGGTCTTCGTCAGACGGTCTACTACCACCCAAATGTCATCATAGCCTCTGCTGAGCCTCAATCCAGTGACGAAATCCATAGAAATGTCTTCCCACTTCCAGTGTGGTACTGGCAGTGGGTGTAGCTCTCCTCCGGATCTACGGTGCTCAATCTTGACCTGCTGACAGGTCGCACACTGAGCTACATAACGGGCCACATCAGGCTTCAAACCACCCCACCAGAAGGAACGTCTCAAGTCCCTATACATCTTACTCGCTCCAGGATGTACGGAGTAAGGGGTAGTATGAGCCTCACCTAGTATCCTCTGCCTCAGCTCACGGTCTGATGGCACACAAACACGGTCCTGTCGTCTCATCACTCCATCGGCACCAATAGTGAACTGAGGTGCCTCATCTCGTGCCATCCGGTCTCGGATCCGGGTCAACATCGGACAGGCCTCCTGCTTCTGTCGGATCTCACCCAACAGGTCAGGGAGTAACTCTATGGTGGCTAACTGATGAGCTGTATCCGGGAACTGGATCTCAATCTCTAACCAAGCTAAGTCTCTCTGCAGCTGTGGCTGTACTGTCAACCGGGCTATCGCCTTCTCCTGAGGCGTCTTCCGACTCAAAGCGTCGGCAACTACATTCGCCTTTCCAGGGTGGTAAAGAATCTCAAGGTCAAAATCCTTGATCAACTCTAGCCACCGCCTCTGGCGGTTATTCAACTCCCGCTGAGTGAATATGTACTTCAGACTCTTATGGTCTGTGAAGATCTGACAGGTCGCTCCATAGAGATAATGACGCCAGATCTTAAGAGCGTGCACTACTGCTGCTAACTCTAGGTCATGAGTGGGGTAGTTCTCTTCATACGTCTTCAGCTGTCGAGACGCATATGCTATAACCTTACCCCTTTGCATCAAGACACACCCCAAGCCCAGCTTGGATGCATCACTGTACACTACGAAGTCCTCTGTACCCTCAGGCTGTGCTAAGATCGGAGCAGACGTCAATCTCCTCTTCAGCTCATCAAAACTCTGCTGACACGGCTCAGACCAAACGAACCGAGTAGTCTTCCTTAGGAGGGAAGTGAGTGGTCGGGCGATCAGGGAAAACCCTTCCACAAACCGACGGTAATACCCTGCCAATCCAAGGAAACTGCGAACCTCCTTCACATTCTTCGGAGGTTGCCAAGAAGACACTGACTCAATCTTCGCCGGGTCGACCTTAATCCCCTCAGCAGTCACTACATGGCCAAGGAATGCCACCTCGGACATCCAGAACTCACACTTGGATAGCTTAGCATATAGCTGACTATCCTGTAGAATCTGCAGCACGGTCCTCAAGTGTCCAGCATGCTCCTCTCGACTTCTAGAGTAAACTAGAATGTCGTCGATGAAGACCACTACAAACTGGTCTAAGAAGTCGATGAAAATCCCATTCATCAACTCCATAAATACTGCTAGCGCATTAGTGAGCCCGAATGGCATCACTACAAACTCATAATGACCATACCTAGTCCGGAATGCCGTCTTAGGTATGTCCTGATCTCTCACCCTCAGCTGGTGATAACCCGATCTCAAATCTATCCTCGAGAATACTGACGCTCCATGCAGCTGGTCCAGCAGATCATCTATGCGAGGTAATGGATACTTATTCTTGATGGTGACCTTGTTCAACTCTCTGTAGTCGATACACAGTCTCATCGATCCATCCTTCTTCCTCACAAACAGCACTGGTGCGCCCCAGGGAGAAACACTAGGGCGTATGAAGCCCTTCTCTGCTAACTCCTCTAACTGCTTCTTCAGCTCAAGCAGCTCTATCGGGGCCATGCGGTACGGGGCCTTCGAGATCGGTCTCGTGCCCGGCTCTAACTCGATGCTAAAATCCACACTCCTTTGTGGGGGTAGCCCTGGTAAGTCGTCCCTGAAGACCTCTGCAAACTCACATGCGACTGGTATCTCCTCTACTGTCAGGCTCTTGCGCTCCTTCATGGCATAACACCAGAAGGCCTCGCAACCCTGTGCTATCAATCTGGCTGCCCTCACTGCACTGATGACTGTGCCGGACTTTCCGAGGTCCCAACCTCGGAATATAACTCTGTGGCCCTCCTCCGTGGCAACAGTCACAGTCCTCCTACCAATATCCAAAACGGCTCCATGTCTAGTCATCCAATCTATCCCTAGTATTACGTCCTCATGTGCTAGGGGCATGACTAGAAAATTTACTAACCAAATCCGACCTCCCAGGTGAATAGGGCAGTCATAAATCTCTCGAGATCCTCTAACCTTACCCCCATCTGGTAACCCAACCACGAAAGGTACACCCTCTACTGTAGCTAAGGACAACCTATCTACACATGCATCTGATATAAAGGAGTGCGTGGCACCCGTATCAAATAAAACACGCACAGGTAAGTCATGGATCCAAATGGTACCTGTGGTCGGAGGTGCTGCAGGCTGCTCAGTGCTCCTCAGCTCAAACACTCTCGATGGTCCTCCTCTAGTGTCAGTGGTACTACCACGTCCTCTGCCACGACCTGACTCCTGTGCAGCACTGTATGAAGCAGGATGTCCTGGAGCCCGGTACTGCTGCTGCTGCTGACTCGGAGCTCGGTACTGAGGGGGTCTCTGTACACTCTTCTCAGCACCTGCAGGAGAAGATCCCTGCTGAGAAGAAGCCTTGCCCTGACGGCAGAAAGTAGCCCTGTGTCCCGGCTTCCCACAAGTAAAGCAAGTGACCAGTGGTTTCGGGCAGTCCGGCTTAATGTGATCACGGCCACCACAGTTAAAGCACTGTCGATCTCCACTGGGTGTCCGGACTGTAGAGTGGTAGCTGGACCTCCCCTGAGTCTGTCCTCTACTATGGCCTGCTACTGCCCCACTGCTACCAGCATGTCCTGTCCTCTGCCGCTTATCCGGCCCACCAGACTGTGCCGCTTTCCTAGAAGCTGGCCTATCTCTCTCATAAGCAGAGGCCCTATCCTGATAATCAGACAAGGTCTCACAGCGGAATCCAGCCAGGTAGGATCGGGTACTCTCTCTCAACCTCCTGGAGAAAAGATAAACATGTTGCTCTTCTGGAGGTGCAGACGGTCCAAGCAAAGTCAACTCCTTCTGAAACTTCTTTATGGCTGCAGCAATCGGGATATCCTCGAATCCCGCCTCAATAAAATCCTGGAATCTCTCCCTCCTCAGCGAAACTGGGCAGTACCTGTCTCTAACAATGGTCTTCATCTGCTCCCAACTGGTGACTCGGCTACGAATGGTACGCCACCATGAATGAGCATCATCTGTGAAGCAGGTCTGTATCAAATCCACCTGTCGGTCCACGGGGCAACGTATTGCCTCCAAAGCAGTCTCAATCTTCCCTATCCAGTGCTCCACCTCTAGCCCTATCTCTCCGCTGAATGAGGGGACCTTCTGAGAGTTGAAGGCCTTCAACCACTCATCCGGTCTCGGTGCTCTGACCCCAGTAGGTGCTCTATCAACAGCAGCCCTCCTCTCAGATACAGCCGGCACCTGAGACACTCCCTGTGTCACCTGAGCTGACCTAGCCGGCTCCACTGATGGTACCTGAGTAAGCCTCTCCACTCTGGCAGCTTCTTCCCTGCGCTCAACATAAGCTCTGAACTCTCTATACTCCGATGCTCCAATAGAGACACGTCCCGACTCAGTAGAACGAGCTCCCTGCGCTCCAGACCTAGCGGCGGGCACAGGCCTGACCTCGGGGCCTACACTCTCAGCTACTTCCTCTACAGCAACCTCTGGTATGCTTGCTGCAGGTGGGTCATCTCGAGGGACTCGTCCTCGACCTCTCCCTAGTGGAGGTCTACCCACACGACCACGCCCTCTGACAGTAGGGGTGCTATCAGCTCGATCCTGTCTGACTGGGGGAAGGGGGGGGCGACCCCTACCTCGGCCAGTCACTTGTGCAGCCCTAGTACGTGCCATCTGCACGAATAGTAATCACTATAGTTATAACTAGCTAATCTATCATAACATTACAAGTCCATAATTATTCTAAGATTACCGAGATCCGCAGAGGTAGTGGTGGTCGTCCGTACTTTCTATCCCAACCCGACTCTGTATGCATTTAAAACCAAAATTTTTTGTTGGAAAACTCAGACCCCTTTCGGGTTCTGTTTATTTACTTATACGACCTTTTTAGAAGATTCAAGTGCCATTGTTGCCAACCTAGAGCTCTGATACCATGTTGTAACACCCCAAATTTTACAACTTAGGGAGTTACTGGTTAGGACCGCACAGTGGGTCCCGACCTTAGTTTGACAACAACTTAACATGATCTTACAACAAGGCACAGATAAGGAAAAACTAAAAATCATCAAATAGTTTTTATCAATGCATGAATGTGACCAGATCAACAACAGCCGGAAAAGTAATATATCAAAGTACGGAAAGAAACGATGTTCAACTGAAAAACCCACAAATGCAAAAACTGCAAAACGTCCTAAAGTACGACACCCCGGCTGACCACTACCATCTGGATCACTCGGCATCTGCTCTAACCTGTGTCAAATCTAGACAACATATCAACCGTTAGCTAACTAACCAAATATAAGCAAAACGATAACAGCACAAACACACGCGAAAACAAAAATAAACAAACAACATGCTGGCACTCAACCAATTATTATCTGTTATTTTAGTGATTCACATTATTCAATTTAAGTTGTGGCACGAGAACTATTATTAGTTCTCGCCTCCGTTCCTTATCCAACTGGTGTAGGTATAGCTGACTTCCTTTGGTAGCGTCACTACAAACCATGTGTGGACTAGTCCCGAAAGAAACCCCCAGCGCCCTGCGAGCTACTGAGCGGAATGCCACCGCCCGTTACTCTTAGGCCAAAATACAGGTCGGTATTTATATATCACAACCTATCTCTCTAACATGTCAATCACACACCACCATCATCATTTGTACTCATATTTAGCAGTCAGCTAAGTAAGCCCAAAGGACTTACCTGTTATAATGCTCGACTCTTTAGTAATCACTTGCTCTGTAACTGTACTCACTCAGTTGCCTGTTAAAGGCGATAAGTGTATTAGCACACTTTCACGTAGATAGAAGTCTAAAACTTCTGAGATTAATAAGTATTAAGACGTACTAGCTACATTATTAGTTTTAGGGTAAAATGACCATTTTACCCTTCGTTCCGATTTTCTCGAAGACCCTAAAATTCATGTCCAAACTCCTATTTGAAGTTCTAAAATATATCCTAACTCGTAGAATTTTATTAGGTGCGGAACGGACATTTTTCTTATGTTTCTATTTTCCGGAAGAACCGAAAAAGGTTTAACTTCGGCTCTAAATATAAAATTCTTAACGGCTTATAAAATTTCCGAATTTAATATCTAGATCATCTATGAGGTTCCATCTAGCCTTAGAAGAAAGAATTTCACCAAACTGTTCAGCCGATATTTTTATAATAATTCCCAAAGTCGGTTCCTCACTCTACTTTCTTATACTTAGTCAAATTTATAAGTTCAATAAAACTGCTCAACTACCTAACTTCGGGAGCTCGTAACTTTCAATCCGACCGTTCATTTCTCACCAAATTTTAATATGATAAACTACATATATCCGTCTACAACATATCCAAAATTCAACGGTGGATCTTTATCCAAACATTTTATAATTGATCGACAATATGGGCTGTTCGAAACCTAAAAGCTGAAGAACTTAAATTAATTTACAGCAGCCCTTCCTTCTATTTTATGCACATACTCAGCAGCTCATTTACGTTATTTACGCTGAGACTCAACAACAGCAGTTCACAAACACAATGGGTGACAGTGAAGTCGAAGGGAGGAGTAGCAAGCTTACGGAATCTGCAGTCCGGCGTTAGGGTCCTAAACAGTAGCGTTCCGGCGGTTTCTCCTGGTAGTCGGCCTGCTGTTGCTGCGGGACAGTGGTGGCGGTTCCGGCGTCTCCTTCGGCTGCAAAGGTATGGCTCGTATACTCTCCTGTTGCACCGTTCCGTTGGCCGGCTATCACTGCAGGATCCGTGAGGGACCGCTCTAATCGATTAGGCACACAGAACAGGAGACATTGAAGGGGACGGAAGGAGAAGAAGGCTCACCAGTCGGTCTGCAGTTCCGGCGTGCGAGGGAGTTAACGGAAGCAGTGGTGGCGTCTTCTCCGGTGGAGCGCGAAGCGAACAGCAGTCGGCTGCGAAGAAGCGGCGGTTACGGTCCGGCTCGAAACAAAAGCCGAAACAACAGAGGGGTGCGGGAGGGAGACGAGAGAAGGGAGAATCGGATCTTACCGGCCGGCTGGGGCGTGCAGGGCTGGGCGGCTGGATCCGGCGGGGAGCGGCGCAAGGTGCTGGGCGGCGTTGCTGGTGGAAGCGGACTCCGGCTGGTGGTGGCTTCGGCGTTGCAATCGTCTCTTCTCCGCGGCAAGGAAGGCACGATATGTTACAGAAGGTGAGTCGATTAGCGGTAGGTTTAACGTAGGTTTAGAATTAGGTTTAATTAATTAGGTTAATTAGATTAGTCATTAGGAATGGGCTGGCTGGGCTGGGCCGATAATTTGGGCCTAGTAGCGGGTTAACTCCTATCTCACTCTTTTTAGAACAGGATCCGGAACTCATTAAAGTGCGGGAATTTATATAATACGGAATTAGTTTCCGTATTTATAGATTATAATTGATTTTATTTAAAAGCGTAAATTATTCCCGGGAATTTAATTTATCATTTTATGTGAATCTAGGTCACATAAAATGATAGAACTAAACTCGTTTTGTTTTACTGATTTATTATTTACAATGGTCTCGTCGGATTTAATTTCACTTTACCGGAACTTAAAATTTTTGGTTATTACAGTTTGAGCACCGATCAACTCCAACAACGGCTTTCATTTCAACTTCTGGGTTTTCCTCATAGGACTCAAATGATTCATCTGAACAATTTAGACCCGTAATCTCAGCAAAATCATTAATTCCAAACCTAAGTAAAACCTGGTTAATTCCGAACCACATTGAATTTTCTCTCCTTGTTTTGACTTTATGCATCAACATAAAGTGTATAATCTGGTTGGACATCTTCAATTTGATGCTCATTTCAATTATGGGAGCAAAGACTCCGGTCTTGAACTTATTCTTGTCTTCATCCGACAGTCCATCCAATAGCATAGGTATCATTTGTAGTCGGCTGAAACAATTAATACGAGCCATCCTGGCTCTTTCAGTCTCCTCCCATCTATATGTGAATTGTGTAAAAAAACAAAGTGTTTTTTAGATGTACTGTAATGTATATAATAATACTCTAATGTACATTAACCTTTAATTGTGGGTTTTCGACTCTGAGCATATCTGAAACATCTTGTGTCACTGAGCCTGCCATTCCCTGTTCATTTGATCGATAAAATCAATACATTAGTCACAAACATATGTATCTGTTATCTATGATGCATTACATTAACAGTACATATTATATATGTTTTCTATTTTGTTATAAATATTGTTTACAGTAATAGTACATACTTGATCTTTCACATATCTTGTACATACTACATATGTTTTTTTTATGTACATCAATACTACATACTGAATCTTTCACAAATTCTATACATGATTCCATTCAGTATAATATACACGCGATTGTCTTTGGTTTCATAATTAGTGCATTTTGTGCTATTAATGTGGTCATATAACTCATACATAAAATTCAAATAACTATACACAACATGTCTATTATTTGATTGCAATGATTATGTGTAAATAATATTTTCTAACATAATCTACACATTTCATAACGTGTAGTTACCTGTTTGGAAGTACAGGCCCCAGATTTATGTTGTTCTTTCCTCATATGAGGTTTAATTCTCATACACTTTTTTCTGGCCATTTGATTATCTATTGGAAATGAACTTAAATAGTATCAGTATTGTTGTAAATTAGTATTGAAGATCTATTGTACATAATTATCATAATTATGTATTGTCATGTTTCTTACATATATATTACATAAGTCAATTTGAATTTTGTGTACATTCTTCACATAACCAAGCACCTCGATTGTTTACTGTGAACCGAATGTATTACTCTATTTACATACACAACACATAATATGAACATTTAAATTGAATGAAATGATGTTAACTCTGTTTTTATTTTCTTTTTTTTGTGTTGTAAATGTACATAATACACAAGTTATTTATACATATCATATTCAATTACTACACTACTCATGTTATGTATTCGATTGTTGCTGATAAAATACACAAATTACAAGAAAAAATCTCTACTTGATATGTATATTGTGATTCTCTTTCATAATCTATACAATTTTTTAACATGCAATTTCAAATTTCGACCTGGATCATCAAATTGGGGTTTCTTCTACATACTCTATTCACAATGTTCATCTCTTTGACTACATAAAATCGATTAGCATGCTTTGTAATACACGATTCATGAGAAATACGATTTCAATCGGTTTTTTTTTTTTACATAATCTCTACACTTATATTATACATTCGTCTTCTACATTTGGTAATTTCAAATATATCAACTCCTCAAATACATAAAACCGACTATGATTCTCTGTAATACAAGATTTATGAGAAATACGATTTCAACTCTGATATTACATAAAATCGATTAGCATGCTCGGTAATTTAAACGATTTCAATTCCTCAAATACATGATTAATCGAGGTGTGTTTTCGGATTACTAACCTTCTTTGACTCTGTGATAAACGATTGAGTAGAAATTGTAAAACCTGTAACAATGGCGGACGGATTTTGTGTATCGTCTGTGTTTGGGACTCTTCTTCAATGTTCCGGCCGCAAAAACTTTGGGGAAGATGAAGAATCGAGGGTTTTATTCTTATCGAAAAATGTGGGTTGTGTTGGCGTGATAAGTGGGAAGACGAGTTGATTGATTGATACACTCTTCTGCAGATCTTTGCAGAATCACGCTTTTGTTTATGTTTTCCTTTTTGTTTTAGGCGGTTAGTATTATTTCTTTTTCTTTTTTTTTAAACGTAAAAACCGCCCTAAACTACCCAATATAACCTCCTCATTTACTACTTATCCACGTATTATATCTTTTTGTTTAATTAATTTTATAAGAGTACCTAGTTTGTTTCCTATAAACACAAACTACCTTATATCACCAATATTCTCAATCTAAAATTGCATACCTGTTCGTTTGCTAACCCGTTTTCCGATAAATCACCCGTGCAACTCAAACTATCCGTACTCCACCAAAGTATTAGACTTATACGTTTGGACCGTGGCCCATAGTTATGGGCTAACAGTTTGGGTTATGGCCCATATTTTCGGAGGTTTGTGGGCCGTATGGGTATAATTATTTTCACAATACAAAAAAATGATTTATGACCTCAAGAAACCCTAACTCCTTCTCTTTCGTTTTCCGCCGGGAGGAACCCTTTTCCCATCTCAAGCCTTTGCTCGTTGATTCCCTCCCTTCGAAAACATGGTAAGTCTTCCGATTTTCATTCTATTTTTCATGATTACATTATCGGATTCATATCTTCCATGGACACTTAGTTTTGTCGTGTGTTGTTGAACAGGTTCTCCAGAATGATATTGATTTGTTGAACCCGCCTGTCGAGCTTGAGAAGAAGAAGCATAAGCTCAAGCGCCTTGTTCAGTCCCCCAACTCCTTTTTCATGGTCCAGCCCTCCTTTCCCTTCTTGATCTGAAACGTTTTACTTCCTTTGTAGTGTTTCGAATTGGTTTTCTGATTTCTCTTTCTGTTTTAATCTGTACAGGATGTTAAATGCCAAGGATGCTTCAACATGTAAGTCTATCTATCTAGTTCACCTTCTTCTTTTTTCTCTCTCTCTCAAGATTGTAAGCTTGTGCAATGTTTTTAGCCTTCAAGTATGATTTAGGATTTGACTTACGTTACGTATAGAGAACTAGAGATTGGTGCTTGGTAAATAAAAGGCTTAGCTTAGGTTGTATGTGCATCACTTCCAGTGTTAGACACTCATAATTCAAAGAGGCATACCTTGAATGAGGCATTGGAAGTAACGGCATGTTGGCATGCCTGAATTTGTATGAGGTATCAATGATTGGTGTGCATAGGTATATTGTTTGTCAATTCTGGCAAACAATGGAGTTGAGGGAATCCACAAAACAACCCACAGAAGTTTGAGATATCAACTTTTATTGAATGAAAACTTGTTGACTGTGAGACCTGATCTCTTAGAGTAAGCCAATTAGTTCATTACCAAAAAAAAAAGTAAGCCAATTAGTTGGCATAATCATAAATAGCATGTAAAAAAGTATACTTCTAATTTTTTCCTGCCTTCTTTGCCCACTGATATGTCTGCAGTGCTGTGTCGATTTCCAGCATCAAGAACTAAACCTATGTCTACAACAGAAATTTTTGCTCAAAATCTATTTGCTTAGTTTCTTGCTTTTAGCCCCGGTTTGGCCTTAACTGCGGAAACGAAAACGGAATAGAAATGAATCTAGTCCATATGTGTATTTGTTCATGAAATTTTTTTGGAATCATTCATTGTTATTTAATGCAAAATGTATGTATATTTCCCCTTTTTCAAATTCAACTATAAATACTATAAACCACAAGGAATGATTCATGAACACTACACATATGGAATAGATTCATTTTCATTTAGTTTCCGTTTCCGGAGGTAAAACCAAACCCAATTGGGCCCTTAATTTATTGGATCTTCAAAATGACTAGGTTGCTTTCAGCATACAAATAGAGTTTTAAAACTCTGACACTGGTTATAATATTGATGGAATGCAGAACTACGGTCTTTAGCCACTCCCAAACCGTTGTCGTCTGCGCCAACTGCCAAACAGTGTTGTGCCAGCCAACAGGAGGTCGTGCAAGGCTTACTGAGGGTTGCTCTTTCAGGAGAAAGGTAGACTAGATGGAACCTTTTGCAGGAGGCATCAATAGTTTCTTTTTTGATAGTTTTGAGAATTGGGTTGAATCGAATTTTTGTTGCGATGCTTGTCCTGGTTCAATGCTGAACCTATGAAGACAGGATGATGTTTACTACTAGTGGTATATGTGTTTTGGTGTTGATGAATGATGATTGCTTTCCATTTTACATGCAGTTGGTTTTCGCTTCTTACTGGCTTTACTTGTTTCCAACTCTTATTAAATAGTTTTGCTTTGTCAAAAAATGGTTTTACTTATTGAATAGTTTTGCTTAGTCACAAAATGGCACATTATTACAGGTCATGGTAAACATTCCGGAATTATATTATTTTTAGGATTTCATTTTTCTATATCCTTTTGAAACAATTTGGTTTACTAGACTTTTTCTAGTTTTGTGTTTGGTAAATGTACCCTAATTTCTCAAAAAAGCCTAGTTATCAAAATTGTCCTATCCTTTTAGACTTTTTCTCTAGTATTCACAAATTCTTCTTGGTACCATTAAACTTCTTAATTTATTCTCCTCAGTTCCTTTTTTTAAACAAGTTATCTTTAACTAAATTTAAGATAAGAAAATAAAACGAAAAAGTTTACTTATTTTAAAGCTATAAAAAAGGATTTTTTTGAATGGTATTTGTGGTATTTTTTTTTTTTTTGTATTTTTTCAAGAGTTCTCTTTACCGAATGGTACCTATAACTCTATAAGCTTTATAAAAATCTGAATTTTGCCAAATTCCTTAAAACAGCCAAACATTACCTAACTAACGAAAAAGAAAGAATGGTAATAAAAGAATAGAAAATTTAAGAATAACCTTTGATTGTTGCTTCCCCAAACTATACCACAAGTAATGAGTTTGGCTAAATCCATTTTATTATTTACAATAATATGGATATAATACCAAAACCAAAAATCCGTTATTATTGTGGTTTGTCGATGTTTATCCACGTATCATTAACCAACATATCAAATTATTGACTATCAAATAAGTTTGTCATCCACGTATCATTAACCCAGATATCAAATTATTGACTATCAAATAAGTTTGACTTTTTGAGAACTTGTGTAAGTAGATTGTTTAAAAATTCAACAAATCAAAGTATAATATTTATTAATATCACAAGGTCAACTACCCAATATCATCAACATACCAAATATAAACTATATCCGTCACGTTTAAGACTTGGAGGTTTGCATGCCAAAGTGAACCTACGCACACAAGTCTTTCGCCTAAAATCAATTGGCAATAGGAGAAGTAGCTCTAGGATTTATATGTTAGGTTCACGTGTTATCATATTGTCAATGTGACACTTGACACAAAGCACAACCCGGGCATAGGATAATGAGACCGGATCGGACCTCCTTTGATACTATATTAATCTTCGACTACCCAATATACAAGTCAACAACCTACATATTAAATATTAATCCGATATGAATAAGCAGTATATTTGTTCTTAGTCAAAAGATCAAGAAATGTATAATTTGTTTAATCTACAAACCTTCTATTTATAGTTCTCAAAATGTTAGTCTTATTTGATAATCGATGTTGATAATTTAGTGACTTTTAGTCAACGATCCACGTACCACCAAATCAATGTTGTTTAATCTTAAAACATTCTATCACTATTACTTGATAATCGATGTGGAATGATTAGTTTTACTTGATAGTCAATGTGAGATAATATTACACCAACGTATTAGTAAATCAACAACCCACATAC
Source organism: Fagopyrum homotropicum (assembly GCA_033239125.1). Taxonomy (NCBI): domain Eukaryota; kingdom Viridiplantae; phylum Streptophyta; class Magnoliopsida; order Caryophyllales; family Polygonaceae; genus Fagopyrum; species Fagopyrum homotropicum. Next base: position 146,345,219 of record BSWB01000004.1, read on the forward strand.
CAAATATTAATCTGATATGAATAAAGATTATACTTGATCTTAGTCAAAAGATCAAGAATTATATTATTTGTTTAATATGCAAAAATTCTATTTATACAAATTCTAAAAAATGTGAGTCTTACTTGATAATCCTTGTGGCGTAGTTTAGACCCGCGTACTAGTAGATCAAACCACTACATAGTAGATATTAAATAAACATTATACTTGCAAAAAGGACAAGTTTTGCATGCCTTCAATTTATACAAGCTCTCAAAATGTTAGTCTTATTGATAATCTTTGTGGGATAGTTCGACACACACAACATATATTAATCCAATATGAATAAATATTATAATCTTAGCCAAAAGGCTAAAAATATATGATTTATTTAATCTGGATAGTTTAGACCTACATACCGGTAAATCAACAACCCAGTGAACCCACATGCGAGATATTAATCTGATATGATTAAATATTATACGTGATCTTTGTCAAAAGGCCAAGAAATGTATGATTTGTTTAATTTGCAAGAATTCTATTTATACAAGTTCTCAAAGTGTTATTCGATCCAAATAGCAAATATTAAACCAATATGAATAAATAGTTTACTAGATTTAAGCCAAATGACCAAAAATTGTATGATTGTTTAATCTACAAATATACAAGTTCTCAAAATGTCAGTCTTATTTGATAATCGAAGTGGGATAATATAAACTAATATACCAATAGGTCAACGACACACATAACATGGATAAATATTATACTTGATAATAAGTGTGAGATAATTTAGACCAACGTATCAATAGATCAACGATACACATAAATATAATTTAGTCTTACTTGATAATGCATATGAAATATTTTAATCTAAAAATCGGTAGATCAACGACCCACATAACAAATATTGCGAGAAAAAACATGAGGTCGTCACGTCAACATTATTGTCATCTATTTTAGTATAGGTATACAAATGAAAATATGATCGAGTTAAAAAAATCATGGATAACAAATGATTTTTAAAATAATAATGAGAAAAAAGATTTATTATGTTTTAGAATATGGTAAGAATTCACGTAAACCTCTTTTTACTAGAATCAAATCTTTATTTTTTTATATTTTAGTAAAATAATTTTATGTCTTAATTTTATGCCTTAATTATTAGTTCATGTGGAGTAAAAAGTGTAACGGACCTAATAACATCACCGAGAAACTCGACCGTGTCATGGTCCATAACCAAATCCCACAATGGTACCCAAATTTCACAACAAAAAATCACGCATTTACACTATCCGGCCACTATCAAATTTAGCTTGATATTTCTATTACAAAAACTTTCACCCCATAACCATTTCAATTTCAAATGATGTAGACTAAACGGATATCTTTCGAAAATATAGTTAGACAAACTTGGCGATCAAATTTCAATGGCAATGAAATGTATAATCTAACAAAGAAAACTCAACTAATGAAATAAAAGCAAAAGAATGGAGTAAAACATATTTTGACAACATCTTTAAACAACTCAAAGACATCGGAGTTAAAACTTGAAGAAATTCAAGGAATCAATCAAACAAACTCAAATCAAAGAGATGACCTCTTGCAAAGAAATCTCCTACCCAAACAAAACCATCTACTCTCATTTCACCAAAGATATTGGTGACACATAACCAAAAATAAACACTTGAAAAATATTGATACAATTTCAAAATACTTCAACCATATTCCTATGGGAAGAAGAAACCGCAAACACATAAAAGAACTGACAACTACAAATGGAACTCTACTCTCTTCTGAAAACGAAATCCGTTCTGAAATCAAGAAAATGTTATCTTCGACATTGGTTGTGACCGAGTCCTGATGGCATGCTAGCTATTTTTACCAAAAATACTGGCACATCGTAGACAAAATGACAAACAAAAGCAAATAAAAACTTCTTTATGAGTGGTAAACTACTCAAACATTTAAAACACACTTTTATAACCCTTATACCAAACCTAGATAATCCGACAACAACGAGCAACTTTAGAGCAATTAGTTTGTCTTCAACTGCATATAAAATCATAGCAAAAGTTATAACAAACAAGAATGAAATCAACCATAACAAAACTAATCCACCCGCTACGAGGCGCCTTTGTCATAAACCGATCAATCCATGACAGTATTCTTATTGCACACGAGATCTTTCATTCCTTTAGATGAAAAAAGTGACAAGGAAGGGTGGGTGATCATCAAACTTGATATGAAAAAAGCTTATGATCAAGTTGAATGAAACTTTATCTTCTAAATTCCATAAATTTTGGATTTTGTAACAAGTCCGTGGGATGAATTAAGGAATGTATAACCTGGTTTTCTTTCTATGTCCTCGTTATCAATGATCCCATTGAGCAATTTTTCCTTGAAAAAGGACTTAGACAAGGTGACCCTTTATCGCCATACCTATTCATTCTCGGGGCTGAAATCCAAACACAAATGCTACAAAATTATATCAATAATTATGATAACCACATTGCTTTCTTTATGTGTAGACAATGATCTCCAATCCCTTTCCTATTATTTGACGATGACATGATCATCTTTGCCAAAGCAAACATGGTCTCATGTCAAAAAACAAAGCAAATCTTGAAATGTATTGCTCCATACCGAGACAAAAAATCAACTATAAAAAATCTCTTTTTTAAGCAATAAAAAATACCAGCGAAAACAACATCACCCAACTAAAAAACATCTTGACTATGAACCATACCAAATCTCTCGACAAATTCCTTGGTTGTCCCATCATTAATGGAACAATGACAAAAGAAACTTTTGGGGATATCAATCTTAAAACTAAACAACAAATCTCGTAAAGGAAAGTTAACTCCTTGTCACAAGAAGGAAGAAAGACCCTCATTAAACATAATCTAACGACCAAACAACTTTTGTTATGCAAAGTTTTGTGCTGCAAACTTATAGTCTAAAGGAACTAGACAAAACCTATAAAAAAAATTCGGAACAAAGGGGATTAACACATGTTTATCATCAGTTGGGATGTGATTTGTAAATCCAAGGAAAATGGTGGACTTGGACCGAGGAGAGCTCATATTACAAATAAAGCACTACAAATGAAACTCTTATGGAAAATCCTTACGAAGCCAAGTAACATTTGGGTAAGGATCATCAATGAAAAGTACTTTCAAAATACTAATGTACAAAATTACCAAAAGAAAGGCGCAAAATTTTGAAATAGAATATCCTCATGAAACTCAAAACCGAATTTCATAACGGACTTATCTCGCAGGTTGGTAATGGTAATACTATCAATTTCTGGTATGCCATTTGGATAACTTTTTCTCTTATAAAAATGGCACTGAATACCAATCTAGTTAACACAAACATATAATCAGTCATGTCATCAATAACATACGACAATGTGATATCAACAAAATCGTTAATGAACTACAAAACATCATAAACCAAGATATTAGGGGGGAAATCAAGCAAACGATTATTTTAAACAATGAAATTCAAGATAGACTAGATTGGAATGGTAGCAAAAATGGTTGGTTTACTATAATTTTTCTTCTCAAATTATCGAGACGCAAACGTGCTTTACTTAGACTAACACATGTGATTGGATTTGGAAACTTGATACCCAACCTAAAATTAAAAACTTCCTTTGGAATATTTCACAAAATGAAATTCCAACAAAAGCAAAGTTACACGAAAGAAGAATCGTAATTACAAGACACTGAGAACTATGCAACCATCACCTCGAGGATATGGTCCATTTGTTCTTCCAATGCCCTTTTAGCAAGCAATTATTGAAAAAATTGACAAAAGAATTAATAATTAAAATTAACAAAATAAATTATAACAACAAAAAAAAACTCATGATCCTAATTGGAGTTAAAAATAAACTAGGACTAATGTAATACCCGATTTTGAAAATTTTTAATAAGCGATATTTTGGATTAAATCGAGTGTATCAAGTTATCGATCAGTTAAAGTAATGATTAGAGATTTTTGGATTAGGATTTTCCGTTACATAGAATGTATAACTGTTGGGTAACTTTCCGGAAAATTATCCTCCTCTAACCCTAGCCTCCAGCCCTCTCTACCCATGTTGGTGTCGTCTTCTTCCTTCCCCGGAATCATTGTTCATAACCATCGCGCCATCACCCCAATCCGACCACCGTCACCTTTTCTGCCTCCCTCGCCGCCTTCTTCGCTTTGTTGGAGAAACCTTCCATATCAAAAACAGTTTGGAAACACTTGACCTAAATCCGGAGCAGCCGGCGCAACGCACTTCACCATCCTCGCTGGAGTTTCTAGATCCGCCGGACTGAACTCGACACCAATAAACACCGTCGGAAGCCTCCATGTCGACCTTCGCTACCTCTATCGAGTCCCTTCTCGCGCGAGCCAAGAACCGGGAACACCACTGCCGAGCCGGACTGGAACAGAGCGCCACCACAAGGAACGACCTTCGTCTTCCACCGTCTTGTCGTCGTCTCGACACCACCGTACCTGCTCGCCTTTGGTTTTGTTCGCGAATCTTTGTCCCTCGTTCGAACAACCAGACGCCGCCCTTGCCGGAGATGAAGCCGGTTGCTGTTGTCGCCAACGTCGTTGGGAGAGTTGCACCAAGTCGTCGCCACAATCGAGCCAGCTTGCCGCCACCCTCTCTAGCTTGCCGCCGCCCTTTGCAAAAATCTCAGGAGAAACCCTAATCGGGGGTAAGGGATTTTGGGTAGATTACAAAAAGGGCCCATCTTCTTAATTCACGTTTTATGACCCATATTTTGGTATTTACAAAATCTGCCGTTGAGAAGGTAATTGCAGAAAATGACCCAAGTTTATGAAATTCTAAGATTTACGGGAAATGGCCTATATTTTTATAATTATAATTATTGGCCCAAGTTTTAGTAAATGGAACTAAAACTTGATTAGTTGGTTTATTTAGGTACCATACACTTTGGAGGCGTATTTGATTGAGGAGAGAGATCGACTGAATTTGACATTCAATACGTAAGGTGTCTTAAACCTTACTCGGAATTCATTATCTATGACTTACATGTAGATTGTTTACATGTCATTGAGTTGATTGGTGATAGTTTTATGATATGCAATGTTGCTAGGTACTTGAATATCGATGACTTGTTTTGAACAGTTAACACAGTGGTTGTGAAACCCTTCTTTATGAGGTAAGTTATCTTGACTTACTTAGTTGCCGTCCTGTTTCAGATTAGGTTTGTTGTTGATTGTGAGTAGAACACAATTTTCAGATTTTACATATATTATTTATGTTTTAAATGATCTTCATTAAGTTGTGTTAAATATTTTTTTGTATCTTGAGTGTGTAGAGTATGTTATTTTAGTGACGATAGTGATTAGGAAAGTCTAAGAATTATAGAAGTGTTAAGAAATGTGTTACAATACGGATGAAAAGTGTGAGATGTGATTATAAGGAGTATTAATATGTGAGGATGTGTCTATTATGGATGATGACACGTATTGAGGCATATGTATGGATTGCATTAGAGGCTGACGGTTGAGGATGTCGATATAAGTTGACGTGTATGTATAATTCTGTTGGCTTGATATTCATGCGCCTTATGTGATAGTTTGAAGGATAGTATTCTTGTTAGTCATGAATGGGAATGAGTGCGGATGGGAGAATGTGATGCGGCGTGATAGGATGAGGATTGTGATTGGTTATGTGTACGAGTAGTGATCTTGTTAGTGGAAGGAATTGAAGGAATTAACATATGTATAATAGGTTCTCAATTGTTAGATAGGGTCGATAGTTATATCTTTCTAGGTAATGGGCGCGAATGTTATGAGTGTTATGATTTCAGAGATTAGTGGTTGAGTAGCTAGTTGTGTTGTGTGATGTGAATGTGATGGTTGACTCTAAGGATGATGTGACGAGAAATGTTGAGAAAAATGTGTTGTAAGTTTGGGCGTGTTGAATTTGAGAATAGATGGACTAATTGGTTTTTCAAACATAATCAATAAGTTATTACTCATATGTATATATAATATATAGTTATGACTAAAGTATTTTACAAATGGTAACCACCGGTACGGTCATAGGTACGGTGCCCTCGATGAGGGAGTGATGTCCCGGGTATGACCGTGCGACGTGGTGGGAGCCCCTTCCATATATAAAACCTGCATACATGTTTTGGACGGTGCTCTAGTAGAGACCGAGCCGGGGAAAGAAGGTGGATATATAAAATGGGAGACGTGATTACAGATCTTCGTAACCATTAGTACGCCGGAGGGGCACATGTGGACTTGAGAAAGCGTTGCGTTACCATGCGTTGCCGAGAGTTGTGAGTTGAGGGTGAGAGATGACACATTCATTGCATTGCATTACATGCACATCAACATAATCATTATCATTTTGAGCATTATCATGACTTTTGTACATTAGAGTATTTATTATGAAATGTGATTTCCGCTACTTCTCTATAAACAATGCGTTTACAGGTCCAGTGAGTTAGTGAATATATTATTGTTTATCGTTTGTTGTGCTTAGATTGTTTATTGACATTTTTGGTAGATCTGCATAGTATGTTAATAATAGGAACTTATATAGTTTGTTTTGATGAACCATGTTCTTTTACTTTCCTCGTTGGTTTGATTGAATTGTGATAGATTTAGAAGGTAAACTTGAGTGTATATTTATATTATTTTATATTTAACGTTCCTCAGATGATGCGTACGAGTTTGATCTAATTCTTGAGTTTCGGCTCTAACTTTGGGACGCTAGCTAATGGTTTTATATGTTGTTAATTTTTAGGATAACTTCAAGTTTAGGTATGTTTTGAAGAAACTTATCGGAGTTGGTGATCATCCGGACCCGCGTGTGCCTTAGGATTTGGGAAGGTGGTTGTACTCTTGGTCTTGTGTTCAAGGTTGTAAGGTTGTACCGGTCTTTCTCTTTTTTTTTTGTACATGGTGTAAAAGTGCATGTTATAACTATTATTTGAAAGTTAAAGGTTGGTAATGTTTTATTATTTTGTCGTGCTCTTGTTGGAAGGTCCGATAGTGAAGTTGTTGTCAGGCTAAATCTAGTGAACCCACTTTGTGGTTCATATCCTAGTGACACTCCGGGTTTCCCAATCCGAGGCGTTACAACTAAACAAGCTTGCTTGCATCGCAACCATTTGGTGGAGCATTTAGTTTTTCAGAAATAAAATTATTTTCGTTAATGAACTCATAGGGTCATGCAATAAGGTTACCGACTTCATCAAAGAACAAATTCATAGGTGGAAAGTCAACTTTCTTGATTAGGATGATTGTGACATAAAACAACAAAAGAATGTAAATCCACCACAAAGAAAAAACATAATATTAATGGGACAAACCAAAACTTGATTTTCATAAACTAAACTTTGGTGGGTCAACATTAGACTCGAAAATTACATCAATTGGTAACGTGATTCGGAACCATAATGAAAGTTGTTGTAAGCCTTGATGCCAAAAAAAAAAATTGAAGCCAATTTTAAAAGTTGAAGCTTTTTGGCCTTTTGTTGTAAAGTCAGGCCATCAATAGGCGATAAGATTACAAATAAAAATGATAGAAATTAAAGGGCATAATTTTTGTTTTATTAAGACACTTCAAAGATGTTGGAGTTGTCTTAGGAGATCGAGGTAATTATTTACAACTCGATATTGGACCTACGGTTTTTTTACGCGATCCAAATTACATGTTTTTTGAGAAGTAAAATATGTTGTAGAACGATTAACACATCTAGAAGATAATCCAAAGTTATCAAAAAAAATTGCAAATTGCAGTCTCGTCAGTTGGAATTGTGTGCGAGCGATTGTTTTAAGGCGTTCCTTCTGAATGACTAGGGAGTAAACCTTGTTGGATTTAGGCTAGATCTTGGACGACTATTGTTGATCGAATGGATGCAAAAACTTCATCATCAAGACCTAGGAGGAATTGACAAACTTCATCTTCCTTTCCTTTGACCATGTTTCCACACGTGCATGTGCAGTTGTAGGCGTTGTGCTTATGAGAGAAGCAATGGCATCCCAAATCTTTTTCATAAAGTCGAAATAGGATGCGACTTGTTCACCGACCTGGAGACATTTAGCGAGATTTGCACGTAATTGAAGAAGTTCAGGGAAATTACCCGCAACGAAGCTATACTAGAGATCATCCCATAATAAGAGAAAATCAATTGCATGTGAAATGGAAGACAATCTTCATTCATCAGCACCAAAAACATATTTTGTAATAACCAAAAATTTTAAGTTCCGGTAAAGTGAAATTAAACAAAGTCCGATGAGACCATGGTAAATAAATAAATCAGTAAAATAAAACGAGTTTAGTTTTATCATTTTATGTGACCTAGATTCACATAAAATGATAAATTAAATTCCCGGAAATAATTTACGCTTTTAAAATAAAATCAATTATAATTTATAAATACGGAAACTAATTCCGTATTATATAAATTCCCGCACTTTAACGAGTTCCTTTTTCCGTCCTAAAAATAATAATAATTCCGTATTATTTAACGAGTTTGTTTTTCCGTTCTAATGGGAGAGTAGGCCGAATGGCCCACTAGCAAGCCCGATAATATATTCAGCCAGCCCATTTTAATTAAATTATCCTAATTACCCTATTAACTCTAACCCTAAACCATCGCTAATCCCTCCTGCCGCTTACCTTTCTTCTGAATTCGTGATTCTGCATCCCTTACGTTGCTACAGAAGAAGCGCAGCACCTACCTTCAACCGGAGTGCCAGCCTGCGTCCTCCGCCGCCCACCTTGCGCCGCTCCCCGCCGGATCCGCAGCCGCCCAGTCCTGCACGCCCCAGCCGGCCGGTAAGATCCCGACTCTCCCTTCTCTCGTCTCCCTTGCGTCCGCTTTCTAGTTCGTTTCAGAAGAGTAACCGCTGAGTCTTGCGCAGCCAGACCTCCGGAGCTCACCACCGCCGATCGCTGCAGCCGCCGGACGCCAGTGCACGCCTGGACTCAGCCGCTGGACCGCAGTTCCGGTAAGTCTCCCTCCTCTGTCCATCCGTACTTCCGCTGCTGTTGCGATTCCGGGATCAATAATCGTCTTCTTGCGCAGCCGGATCCATCGCCGCCGGAAACGCTAAACCCTTAACGCCGGACTGCAGATTCCGTAAGCTTGCTCCTCCTCTCTTCAACTTCACTGTCATCCATGTGTTTGTGAACTGCTGTTGTTGAGCCTAAGCATAAATAACATAACAGTAATGAGCTGCTGAGTATGTTCATAAAATGGAAGGAAGGGCTGCTGTAAATTTAATTTAGGTTCTTCAGCTTTTAGGTTTCGAACAGCCCATCTTGTCGATCAATTATAAAATGTTTGGATAAAGATCCACCGTTGAATTTTGGATATGTTGTAGACGGATATATGTAGTTTATCATATTAAAATTTGGTGAGAAATGAACGGTCGGATTGAAAGTTACGAGCTCCCGAAGTTAGGTAGTTGAGCAGTTTTATTGAACTTATAAATATGACTAAGTATAAGAAAGTAGAGTGAGGAACCGACTTTGGGAATTATTATAAAAATATCGGCTGAACAGTTTGGGGAAATTCTTTCTTCTAAGGCTAGATAGAACCTCATAGATGATCTAGATATTAAATTCGGAAATTTTATAAGCCGTTAAGAATTTTATATTTAGAGCCGAAGTTAAGCCTTTTTCGGTTCTTCCGGAAAATAGAAACATAGGAAAAATGTCTATTTCGCACCTAATAAAATTCTAAGAGTTAGGATATATTTTAGAACTTCAAATAGGAGTTTGGACATGAATTTTAGGGTCTTCGAGAAAATCGGAACGAAGGGTAAAATGGTCATTTTACCCTAAAACTAATAATGTAGCTAGTACGTCTTGATACTTAATTAATCTCAGAAGTTGTAGACTTCTATCTACGTGAAAGTGTGCTAATACACTTATCGCCTTTAACAGGCAACTGAGTGGGTACAGTTACAGAGCAAGTGACTACTAAAGAGTCGAGCGTTATAACAGGTAAGTCCTTTGGGCTTACTTAGCTGACTGCTAAATATGAGTATAAATGATGATGGTGGTGTGTGATTGACATGTTAGAGAGATAGGTTGTGATATATAAATACCGACCTGTATTTTGGCCTAAGAGTAACGGGCGGTGGCATTCCGCTCAGTAGCTCGCAGGGCGCTGGGGGTTTCTTTCGGGACTAGTCCACACATGGTTTGTAGTGATGCTACCAAAGGAAGTCAGCTATACCTACACCAGTTGGATAAGGAACGGAGGCGAGAACTAATAATAGTTCTCGTGCCACAACTTAAATTGAATAATGTGAATCACTTAAATAACAGATAATAATTTGTTGAGTGCCAGCATGTTGTTTGTTTATTTTTGTTTCTGCTTGTGTTTGTGCTGTTATCATTTTGCTTATATTTGGTTAGTTAGCTAACGGTTGATATGTTGTTTAGATTTGACACAGGTTAGAACAGATGCCGAGTGATCCAGATGGTAGTGGTCAGCCGGGGTGTCGTACTTTAGGACGTTTTGCAGTTTTTGCATTTGTGGGTTTTTCAGTTGAACATCGTTTCCTTCCGTACTTTGATATATTACTTTTCCGGCTGTAGTTGATCTGGTCACATTCATGCATTGATAAAAACTATTTTATGATTTTTAGTTTTTCCTTATCGGTGCCTTGTTGTAAGATCATGTTAAGTTGTTGTCAAACTAAGGTCGGGACCCACTGTGCGGTCCTAACCAGTAACTCCCTAAGTTGTAAAATTTGGGGTGTTACAACATGGTATCAGAGCTCTAGGTTGGCAACAATGGCACTTGAATCTTCTAAAAAGGTCGTATAAGTAAATAAACAGAACCCGAAAGGGGTCTGAGTTTTCCAACGAAAAATTTTGGTTTTAAATGCATACAGAGTCGGGTTGGGATAGAAAGTACGGACGACCACCACTACCCCTGCGGATCTCGGTAATCTTAGAATAATTATGGACTTGTAATGTTATGATAGATTAGCTAGTTATAACTATAGTGATTACTATTCGTGCAGATGGCACGTACTAGGGCTGCACAAGTGACTGGCCGAGGTAGGGGTCGTCCCCCCCTTCCCCCAGTCAGACAGGATCGAGCTGATAGCACCCCTACTGTCAGAGGGCGTGGTCGTGTGGGTAGACCTCCACTAGGGAGAGGTCGAGGACGAGTCCCTCGAGATGACCCACCTGCAGCAAGCGTACCAGAGGTTGCTGTAGAGGAAGTAGCTGAGAGTGTAGGCCCCGAGGTCAGGCCTGTGCCCGCCGCTAGGTCTGGAGCGCAGGGAGCTCGTTCTACTGAGTCGGGACGTGTCTCTATTGGAGCATCGGAGTATAGAGAGTTCAGAGCCTATGTTGAGCGCAGGGAAGAAGCTGCCAGAGTGGAGAGGCTTACTCAGGTACCATCAGTGGAGCCGGCTAGGTCAGCTCAGGTGACACAGGGAGTGTCTCAGGTGCCGGCTGTATCTGAGAGGAGGGCTGCTGTTGATAGAGCACCTACTGGGGTCAGAGCACCGAGACCGGATGAGTGGTTGAAGGCTTTCAACTCTCAGAAGGTCCCCTCATTCAGCGGAGAGATAGGGCTAGAGGTGGAGCACTGGATAGGGAAGATTGAGACTGCTTTGGAGGCAATACGTTGCCCCGTGGACCGACAGGTGGATTTGATACAGACCTGCTTCACAGATGATGCTCATTCATGGTGGCGTACCATTCGTAGCCGAGTCACCAGCTGGGAGCAGATGAAGACCATTGTTAGAGACAGGTACTGCCCAGTTTCGCTGAGGAGGGAGAGATTCCAGGATTTCATTGAGGCGGGATTCGAGGATATCCCGATTGCTGCAGCCATAAAGAAGTTTCAGAAGGAGTTGACTTTGCTTGGACCGTCTGCACCTCCAGAAGAGCAGCATGTTTATCTTTTCTCCAGGAGGTTGAGAGAGAGTACCCGATCCTACCTGGCTGGATTCCGCTGTGAGACCTTGTCTGATTATCAGGATAGGGCCTCTGCTTATGAGAGAGATAGGCCAGCTTCTAGGAAAGCAGCACAGTCTAGTGGGCCGGATAAGCGGCAGAGGACAGGACATGCTGGTAGCAGTGGGGCAGTAGCAGGCCATAGTAGAGGACAGACTCAGGGGAGGTCTAGCTACCACTCTACAATCCGGACACCCAGTGGAGATCGACAGTGCTTTAACTGTGGTGGCCGTGATCACATTAAGCCGGACTGCCCGAAACCACTGGTCACTTGCTTTACTTGTGGGAAGCCGGGACACAGGGCTACTTTCTGCCGTCAGGGCAAGGCTTCTTCTCAGCAGGGATCTTCTCCTGCAGGTGCTGAGAAGAGTGTACAGAGACCCCCTCAGTACCGAGCTCCGAGTCAGCAGCAGCAGCAGTACCGGGCTCCAGGACATCCTGCTTCATACAGTGCTGCACAGGAGTCAGGTCGTGGCAGAGGACGTGGTAGTACCACTGACACGAGAGGAGGACCATCGAGAGTGTTTGAGCTGAGGAACACTGAGCAGCCTGCAGCACCTCCGACCACAGGTACCATTTGGATCCATGACTTACCTGTGCGCGTTTTATTTGATACGGGTGCCACGCACTCCTTTATATCAGATGCATGTGTAGATAGGTTGTCCTTAGCTACAGTAGAGGGTGTACCTTTCGTGGTTGGGTTACCAGATGGGGGTAAGGTGAGAGGATCTCGAGAGATTTATGACTGCCCTATTCACCTGGGAGGCCGGATTTGGTTAGTAAATTTTCTAGTCATGCCTCTAGCACATGAGGACGTGATACTAGGGATAGATTGGATGACTAGACATGGAGCCGTCTTGGATATTGGTAGGAGGACTGTGACTGTTGCCACGAAGGAGGGCCACAGAGTTATATTCCGAGGTTGGGACCTCGGAAAGTCCGGCACAGTCATCAGTGCAGTGAGGGCAGCCAGATTGATAGCACAGGGTTGCGAGGCCTTCTGGTGTTATGCCATGAAGGAGCGCAAGAGCCAGACAGTAGAGGAGATACCAGTCGCATGTGAGTTTGCAGAGGTCTTCAGGGACGACTTACCAGGGCTACCCCCACAGAGGAGTGTGGATTTTAGCATCGAGTTAGAGCCGGGCACGAGACCGATCTCGAAGGCCCCGTACCGCATGACCCCGATAGAGCTGCTTGAGCTGAAGAAGCAGTTAGAGGAGTTAGCAGAGAAGGGCTTCATACGCCCTAGTGTTTCTCCCTGGGGCGCACCAGTGCTGTTTGTGAGGAAGAAGGATGGATCGATGAGACTGTGTATCGACTACAGAGAGTTGAACAAGGTCACCATCAAGAATAAGTATCCATTGCCTCGCATAGATGATCTGTTGGACCAGCTGCATGGAGCATCAGTGTTCTCGAGGATAGATTTGAGATCGGGTTATCACCAGCTGAGGGTGAGAGATCAGGACATACCTAAGACGGCATTCCGGACTAGGTATGGTCATTATGAGTTTGTAGTGATGCCATTCGGGCTCACTAATGCGCCAGCAGTATTTATGGAGTTGATGAATGGGATTTTCATCGACTTCTTAGACCAGTTTGTAGTGGTCTTCATCGACGACATTCTAGTTTACTCTAGAAGTCGAGAGGAGCATGCCGGACACTTGAGGACAGTGCTGCAGATTCTACAGGATAGTCAGCTATATGCTAAACTATCCAAGTGTGAGTTCTGGATGTCAGAGGTGGCATTCCTTGGCCATGTAGTGACTGCCGAGGGGATTAAGGTCGACCCGGCGAAGATTGAGTCAGTGTCTTCTTGGCAACCTCCGAAGAATGTGAAGGAGGTTCGCAGTTTCCTTGGATTGGCAGGGTATTACCGTCGGTTTGTGGAAGGGTTTTCCCTGATCGCCCGACCACTCACTTCCCTCCTAAGGAAGACTACTCGGTTCGTCTGGTCTGAGCCGTGTCAGCAGAGTTTTGATGAGCTGAAGAGGAGATTGACGTCTGCTCCGATCTTAGCACAGCCTGAGGGTACAGAGGACTTCGTAGTGTACAGTGATGCATCCAAGCTGGGCTTGGGGTGTGTCTTGATGCAGAGGGGTAAGGTCATAGGATATGCGTCTCGACAGCTGAAGACGTATGAAGAGAACTACCCCACTCATGACCTGGAGTTAGCAGCAGTAGTGCACGCTCTTAAGATCTGGCGTCATTATCTCTATGGAGCGACCTGTCAGATCTTCACAGACCATAAGAGTCTGAAGTACATATTCACTCAGCGGGAGTTGAATAACCTCCAGAGGAGGTGGCTAGAGTTGATCAAGGATTTTGACCTTGAGATTCTTTATCACCCCGGAAAGGCGAATGTAGTTGCCGACGCTTTGAGTCGGAAGACGCCTCAGGAGAAGGCGATAGCTCGGTTGACAGTACAACCACAGCTACAGAGAGACTTAGCTTGGTTAGAGATAGAGATCCAGTTCCCCGACACAGCTCATCAGTTAGCCACCATGGAGTTACTCCCTGACCTGTTGGGTGAGATCCGACAGAAGCAGGAGACCTGTCCGATGTTGACCCGGATCCGGGACCGGATGTCACGAGATGAGGCACCTCAGTTCACTATTGGTGCCGATGGAGTGATGAGACGATAGGACCGTGTTTGTGTGCCATCAGACCGTGAGCTGAGGCAGAGGATACTAGGTGAGGCTCATACTACCCCTTACTCCGTACATCCAGGAGCGAGTAAGATGTATAGGGACTTGAGACGTTCCTTCTGGTGGGGTGGTTTGAAGCCTGATGTGGCCCGTTATGTAGCTCAGTGTGCGACCTGTCAGCAGGTCAAGATTGAGCACCGTAGATCCGGAGGAGAGCTACACCCACTTCCAGTACCACACTGGAAGTGGGAAGACATTTCTATGGATTTCGTCACTGGATTGAGGCTCAGCAGAGGCTTTGATGCCATTTGGGTGGTAGTAGACCGTCTGACGAAGACCGCACGTTTCATTCCGATTAAGGAGACGTGGCCGGTAAGTCGTCTAGCAGAGGAGTTCACCAGGCATATTGTGAGACTCCATGGAGTACCGAGGACTATCGTATCCGACAGGGATGGACGTTTTACCTCGAGGTTCTGGCAGCAGGTACATACTGCTCTGGGTACGAGTCTTCACTTTACCACTGCCTACCACCCACAGACAGACGGTCAGTCAGAGAGGACCATCCAGACCCTGGAGGACATGTTACGGGCATGTGTGCTAGATTGGGGACAGGTATGGCCAGATCACCTCCCACTAGTAGAGTTTTCATATAATAACAGCTGGCATGCGTCTATTGGGATGGCACCTTATGAGGCTTTGTACGGACGGAAATGTCGTACACCGCTATGTTGGGATGAGCCTAGCAAGGCTGACGGAGTAGCACCAGGTCAGATACAGGACGACATCGCCCGGATTGCCTTAGTCCGGGAAAGGATGTTAGCAGCTCAGAGTCGTCAGAAGTCTTACGCCGACAAAAGGCGTCGACCTTTGGAGTTTAGAGTAGGTGCACAGGTGTGGTTGAGGGTGTCACCTACGAGGGGAGTTAGACGTTTCGGCATTAAGGGGAAGCTGAGTCCCCGGTATGTCGGACCTTTTGAGATTGTAGAGAGAGTCGGAGAGGTTGCCTATCGACTAGCACTGCCACCGAGACTAGAGGGAGTACACCCAGTTTTTCATGTATCTCAGCTGCGAGAGTACATTCCGGATCCAAGACACGTCATCAGCCATGAGGATCTGATAGTGGAGCCTGACCATACATTTGTGGAGTACCCCGTAGCTGTCTTGGAACGCAGTACCAGACGTCTGCGATCCAAGGAGATACCTATGCTGAGGATCCAGTGGTCTAGGAGAGGAGCTGATGAGGCCACTTGGGAGACTGAGGAGAGTGTTAGACGTAACTACCCCGAGTTCTTTGCGGGGTTAGAGGTTACTCCTGTTTGACGGGTTAGTACTCGGATGTTGTGTTGTTTGACCTTTCAGGTTTTCATGTTGTTTTGAGTGTTTCTGTTTCTCTTTTGTGATACTTGTTTGATTGCTGCCTGAGTAGCTGCTTGGTAGGAAACAAAGGTGTTGAGAAAACTAAAATATACCGAAAGAAATGTGTGAGTAAGGGAAATAATTTAAGTTTCGGGACGAAACTTCTTTTAAGGGGGCACTGATGTAATAACCAAAAATTTTAAGTTCCGGTAAAGTGAAATTAAACAAAGTCCGATGAGACCATGGTAAATAAATAAATCAGTAAAATAAAACGAGTTTAGTTTTATCATTTTATGTGACCTAGATTCACATAAAATGATAAATTAAATTCCCGGAAATAATTTACGCTTTTAAAATAAAATCAATTATAATTTATAAATACGGAAACTAATTCCGTATTATATAAATTCCCGCACTTTAACGAGTTCCTTTTTCCGTCCTAAAAATAATAATAATTCCGTATTATTTAACGAGTTTGTTTTTCCGTTCTAATGGGAGAGTAGGCCGAATGGCCCACTAGCAAGCCCGATAATATATTCAGCCAGCCCATTTTAATTAAATTATCCTAATTACCCTATTAACTCTAACCCTAAACCATCGCTAATCCCTCCTGCCGCTTACCTTTCTTCTGAATTCGTGATTCTGCATCCCTTACGTTGCTACAGAAGAAGCGCAGCACCTACCTTCAACCGGAGTGCCAGCCTGCGTCCTCCGCCGCCCACCTTGCGCCGCTCCCCGCCGGATCCGCAGCCGCCCAGTCCTGCACGCCCCAGCCGGCCGGTAAGATCCCGACTCTCCCTTCTCTCGTCTCCCTTGCGTCCGCTTTCTGGTTCGTTTCAGAAGAGTAACCGCTGAGTCTTGCGCAGCCAGACCTCCGGAGCTCACCACCGCCGATCGCTGCAGCCGCCGGACGCCAGTGCACGCCTGGACTCAGCCGCTGGACCGCAGTTCCGGTAAGTCTCCCTCCTCTGTCCATCCGTACTTCCGCTGCTGTTGCGATTCCGGGATCAATAATCGTCTTCTTGCGCAGCCGGATCCATCGCCGCCGGAAACGCTAAACCCTTAACGCCGGACTGCAGATTCCGTAAGCTTGCTCCTCCTCTCTTCAACTTCACTGTCATCCATGTGTTTGTGAACTGCTGTTGTTGAGCCTAAGCATAAATAACATAACAGTAATGAGCTGCTGAGTATGTTCATAAAATGGAAGGAAGGGCTGCTGTAAATTTAATTTAGGTTCTTCAGCTTTTAGGTTTCGAACAGCCCATCTTGTCGATCAATTATAAAATGTTTGGATAAAGATCCACCGTTGAATTTTGGATATGTTGTAGACGGATATATGTAGTTTATCATATTAAAATTTGGTGAGAAATGAACGGTCGGATTGAAAGTTACGAGCTCCCGAAGTTAGGTAGTTGAGCAGTTTTATTGAACTTATAAATATGACTAAGTATAAGAAAGTAGAGTGAGGAACCGACTTTGGGAATTATTATAAAAATATCGGCTGAACAGTTTGGGGAAATTCTTTCTTCTAAGGCTAGATAGAACCTCATAGATGATCTAGATATTAAATTCGGAAATTTTATAAGCCGTTAAGAATTTTATATTTAGAGCCGAAGTTAAGCCTTTTTCGGTTCTTCCGGAAAATAGAAACATAGGAAAAATGTCTATTTCGCACCTAATAAAATTCTAAGAGTTAGGATATATTTTAGAACTTCAAATAGGAGTTTGGACATGAATTTTAGGGTCTTCGAGAAAATCGGAACGAAGGGTAAAATGGTCATTTTACCCTAAAACTAATAATGTAGCTAGTACGTCTTGATACTTAATTAATCTCAGAAGTTGTAGACTTCTATCTACGTGAAAGTGTGCTAATACACTTATCGCCTTTAACAGGCAACTGAGTGGGTACAGTTACAGAGCAAGTGACTACTAAAGAGTCGAGCGTTATAACAGGTAAGTCCTTTGGGCTTACTTAGCTGACTGCTAAATATGAGTATAAATGATGATGGTGGTGTGTGATTGACATGTTAGAGAGATAGGTTGTGATATATAAATACCGACCTGTATTTTGGCCTAAGAGTAACGGGCGGTGGCATTCCGCTCAGTAGCTCGCAGGGCGCTGGGGGTTTCTTTCGGGACTAGTCCACACATGGTTTGTAGTGATGCTACCAAAGGAAGTCAGCTATACCTACACCAGTTGGATAAGGAACGGAGGCGAGAACTAATAATAGTTCTCGTGCCACAACTTAAATTGAATAATGTGAATCACTTAAATAACAGATAATAATTTGTTGAGTGCCAGCATGTTGTTTGTTTATTTTTGTTTCTGCTTGTGTTTGTGCTGTTATCATTTTGCTTATATTTGGTTAGTTAGCTAACGGTTGATATGTTGTTTAGATTTGACACAGGTTAGAACAGATGCCGAGTGATCCAGATGGTAGTGGTCAGCCGGGGTGTCGTACTTTAGGACGTTTTGCAGTTTTTGCATTTGTGGGTTTTTCAGTTGAACATCGTTTCCTTCCGTACTTTGATATATTACTTTTCCGGCTGTAGTTGATCTGGTCACATTCATGCATTGATAAAAACTATTTTATGATTTTTAGTTTTTCCTTATCGGTGCCTTGTTGTAAGATCATGTTAAGTTGTTGTCAAACTAAGGTCGGGACCCACTGTGCGGTCCTAACCAGTAACTCCCTAAGTTGTAAAATTTGGGGTGTTACAACATGGTATCAGAGCTCTAGGTTGGCAACAATGGCACTTGAATCTTCTAAAAAGGTCGTATAAGTAAATAAACAGAACCCGAAAGGGGTCTGAGTTTTCCAACGAAAAATTTTGGTTTTAAATGCATACAGAGTCGGGTTGGGATAGAAAGTACGGACGACCACCACTACCCCTGCGGATCTCGGTAATCTTAGAATAATTATGGACTTGTAATGTTATGATAGATTAGCTAGTTATAACTATAGTGATTACTATTCGTGCAGATGGCACGTACTAGGGCTGCACAAGTGACTGGCCGAGGTAGGGGTCGTCCCCCCCTTCCCCCAGTCAGACAGGATCGAGCTGATAGCACCCCTACTGTCAGAGGGCGTGGTCGTGTGGGTAGACCTCCACTAGGGAGAGGTCGAGGACGAGTCCCTCGAGATGACCCACCTGCAGCAAGCGTACCAGAGGTTGCTGTAGAGGAAGTAGCTGAGAGTGTAGGCCCCGAGGTCAGGCCTGTGCCCGCCGCTAGGTCTGGAGCGCAGGGAGCTCGTTCTACTGAGTCGGGACGTGTCTCTATTGGAGCATCGGAGTATAGAGAGTTCAGAGCCTATGTTGAGCGCAGGGAAGAAGCTGCCAGAGTGGAGAGGCTTACTCAGGTACCATCAGTGGAGCCGGCTAGGTCAGCTCAGGTGACACAGGGAGTGTCTCAGGTGCCGGCTGTATCTGAGAGGAGGGCTGCTGTTGATAGAGCACCTACTGGGGTCAGAGCACCGAGACCGGATGAGTGGTTGAAGGCTTTCAACTCTCAGAAGGTCCCCTCATTCAGCGGAGAGATAGGGCTAGAGGTGGAGCACTGGATAGGGAAGATTGAGACTGCTTTGGAGGCAATACGTTGCCCCGTGGACCGACAGGTGGATTTGATACAGACCTGCTTCACAGATGATGCTCATTCATGGTGGCGTACCATTCGTAGCCGAGTCACCAGCTGGGAGCAGATGAAGACCATTGTTAGAGACAGGTACTGCCCAGTTTCGCTGAGGAGGGAGAGATTCCAGGATTTCATTGAGGCGGGATTCGAGGATATCCCGATTGCTGCAGCCATAAAGAAGTTTCAGAAGGAGTTGACTTTGCTTGGACCGTCTGCACCTCCAGAAGAGCAGCATGTTTATCTTTTCTCCAGGAGGTTGAGAGAATTTTGAAATTCTACTGTCAAGAATTTTGAAATTCTATTTGTAAACTGAAAGCAACGAAGTACAATTTAAAGGTGCAATGAAGCAGGTCTCCAATAACTTATCAACACTAAAGGACAGAAGTCAAGCAAAGAGAATTTGTGCACAAACTACACTCTTGTGGACCTAGGTTTAGTTCTGGATGCTGGTGGTCAACATGGGACTTCAGATATACCAGTGGGCAATGAAGGCAGGAAGAAATTAAAAGTATCATTTTTTACATGCTATTTATGTATATGTCAACCAACTCAGTGTGTTGGTATCTTAAACTTTAGTGTGTAGGTTTTGTAGATGCCCTCAACTCAGTAACCCCAGAACTGAAAGTTTGCCAGAATTGAAAAACAATATTCCAAAATATCAGCATGATACTCAAACCTACGCAAACCAAACATTGATATCTCACACATACAAATTCAGGATACCCCTTGAATAATAAGTGTCAATTTTGTTAACTTGGGTCTCGAGAAGGTGGTGACCCAACGCCTTGTCTAACACTGGTAGTGTTGCATATACATCCAAATCTAACCCTTTTTATTTACAAACTATCATTCTTTATTTATATATACGTAACCTAAGTCAAATCCTAAATTATAGTTGAAGGGTAAAAACATTGCACAAGCTTACAACTTTAAGAGAGGGGGGAAAAAGAACTAGATAGATAGATAGATAGACTTACATGTTGAAGCACCCTTGACATTTAACATCCTGTAGAGATTAAAATAGAGGGATAAATCGGAAAATCAATTCGCAATACTTTAAAAGGATAATAACCTTTCAGCTTAAGCAGGGTAAGTAGGGTTGAACCATGAAAAAGGAGTTGGGGGACTGAACAAGGCGTTTGAACTTGTGCTTTTTCTTCTCAAGCTCGACAGGCGGGTTTAACAAATCAATATCATTCTTGAGAACCTGTTCAAAAATTCAACAATCCACAACAAAACTAAATGTTCATCCACCAATAAAAAAAACCTAGAAACCGACATACTGGATTCCCTTTGCTGAAGATATGAATCCGATAACTGAATCATGAAAAATAGAACGTAAATCGGAAACTAAGGAGACGTACCATGCTTTCAAAGGGAAGGAATCAATGAGCAAACGCCGAAGATGGAAGCAGACTGAGGGTTCCTCCCGGCGCAAAACGAAAGAGGAGTTAGGGTTACTTGGAGGATATAAATCTGTCTTTTTTCTTGTTGTAAAGAAAATTGTATCCAAGCGACCTACAAACCTCCCAAAACTCAACGAAAACTATGGGCCAAAGCCCAAAATCAAATGTGTTCTAATTAACTTTCTCCTTTTTCTAATTAGTGTTGTACTAAGTTTTTTTTTTTGATAAAACCTTGTACTAAGTGTATAAATTTTAAACTGATTTTTTTATTGATAAAAATAGCTTGATGTCACAATAAATATGAATAATTTAAATAATATATAATGTAAATTTAAAAATAATTCTAATTATATAATATTATAACTAAATTAAATTTAAATTAGAGAATATGGATTTCTTCCAAAATACTTTATTTTTAATGTAGATGATTAAAAATATTACACATTATAATTAAGTAATATAAAAGACAATATTGAAAGTAATCTTGGAAAATTGAAATAGGCAACTTAATGTGATAGCGATACGTAGCAATATTTCAAGTGATAAAAGTTGAGATTGTTTACTGTCAAAATGATATGAGTGTCTTGTGGATGACAAAATTGAAAGTCAAAGCCATTACGAAGACTATTGTTAACGAGGTGAAACCAATTATGAATCATGTTGTCAGAGTCCAATGCAAAGTTTTTGTTTCATCTTAGACAATAGATATCGGATATTGTTATGCTCGACGAGGATGTAGTCCATTCCATGAAAAAAAATCAAGGTGTGGTTAGATGGTATTAATCTCAATCACGAGAAAGCGTATGACAACATATGTGGGAATATATTAACGATACTTTACGTCATTTAAAGATGTCGTAAATTTAGGTGAAGCAGATCAATCAATGGATATCAACAAGTAGTCAGGTACCATGAATGTTTTGTGGAATAGGAAACGATTGTAAATGGTATTCTTGATTCATCTTCTGTTGCTTCGGGACAAACGGTTATTTTGTCGAAATCAATATTGTATGTTTCACATAATGTTCGTGGTTGATTGGAGACTATGTGTGTGTTTGGTTGTACACAAACACTAGTGTATACTAGTGTTTATGAGTGTTTTGAATAATGTAGTTGTTTGGTTGGACACATAAGCACTAGTGCAATGATTTTTTTCGTAGTGTTTATGAAACACTAGTGAAGGTGAGGGTTTTTGTTTTTTGGCTAGTGTTTTCAGAAACAAAAAGACCATCCTAACCTCACTTTTGATGATAATTACTTCAATTTACCCGTATAAATTTAACCCCCTCTCTTGTTTCCCATTGGCCCCAATTCTTTCTCTCACCACTCGACGAAGAACCCTAAATTTGTACTCTTCGCTTCGTCACTTCACCATTCCGAAAGGCTCTTCCCTCACCACTCGACGAAGTAAAGAGAGCTCTAGTTATGGATGAAGTAGAAGAAAGCTCATCAAGCATCAGACAAATGAACAAACCTAACACAACAAGCAACATTTGTTCAGCAATACATTAGGTCATAGGAATTTCATGATTCTGCCACAAATTAACGAAATGAATATGCAGAATCGAAGAAAGACGAATGAAGTTAGGGCTTTCGAAATCATGGATTCTCAGAAAGCATCAGACAAATGAAGTTAGGGCTTTTGAAATCCTGGATCCTCATACAAAAATCGAAGAACGACGACGCTAGACGGGTTCAATGCCTAACACAACAAGACATGCTGATCTGGTATCGAAGAACGACGACAGCTAGACTGAGATCCATTGGTTGCACTGGAGACGACTTCCGGCTGCTTCGGTGTGGTCTTCGGCTGCTTGTGTGATGGTAACGGATAGAAGTCGGGCAAATTGGTATTTAGGTAACCTGGGTAAATTAGATGAAATGTGGGGCAGATAAGTAATTTTGTTACCCGTTTTCCGATAAATCACCCGTGCAACTCAAGCTATCCGTACTCCACCACCAACGTATTCGACTTATACTTTTGGGCCGTGGCCCATAGTTTTGGGCCTTATTTTGGGCTTAGGCCCAAGTTTTGGGAGGCTTGTGGGCCGTATGAATATAATTATTTTCATAAAAAAAAATGATTTGTAACCTCAAGAAACCCTAACTCCATCTCTTTCGTTTTCCGCCGGGAGGAACCCTCAGTCTGCTTTCCCATCTCCAGTCTGTGCTCGTTGATTCCCTCCCTTTGAAAACATGGTAAGTCTTCCGATTTTCGTTCTATTTGTCATGATTACATTATTGGATTCATATCTTCAACAAAAAGAATTCAGTATGTCGGTTTCTAGTTTTTCTTATTTGTCCATGGACACTTAGTTTTGTTGTGGGATGTTGAATTTTTGAACAGGTTCTCCAGAATGATATTGATTTGTTGAACCCGCCTGTCGAGCTTGAGAAGAAGAAGCATAAGCTCAAGCGCCTTGTTCAGTCCCCCCAACTCCTTTTTCATGGTCCAGCCCTTTCCCTTCTTGACCTGAAACGTTTAAATTCCTTTGAAGTGTTTCGAATTGGTTTTCTGATTTCTCTTCTGTTTTAATCTGTACAGGATGTTAAATGCCAAGGATGCTTCAACATGTAAGACTATCTATCTAGTTCATCTTCTTCTTTTTTCTCTCTCAATATTGTAAGCTTGTGCAATGTTTTTACCCTTCGACTATGATTTTGGATTTGACGTACATTACGTTTAGAGAACTAGAGATTGATGCTTGGTAAATAAAAGGCTTAGCTTTAGGTTGTATGTGCATCAATTCCAGTGTTAGACACTCATAATTCAATGAGGCATACCTTGAATGAGGCATTGGAAGTAACGGCATATGTTGGCATGCCTGAATTTGTATGAGGTATCAGTGATTGGTTTGCATAGGTATATTGTTTGTCAATTCTGGCAAACAATGGAGTTGAGGGAATCCTCAAAACAACCCACAGAAGTTTGAGATATCAACTTTTATTGAATGAAAATTTGTTGACCGTGAGACCTGATCTCTTAGAGGAAACCAATTAGTTGACATAAGCATAAATAGCATGTAAACAAGTATACTTCTAAATTTTTCCTGCCTTCTTAGCCAACTGATATATCTGCAGTCCCGACCTCCAGCATCCAGAACTAAACCTATGTCTACAACAGAAATCTTTGCTCAAAATCTATTTGCTTAGTTTCTTGCTTTTAGCCCCGGTTTGGCCTTAACTTCGGAAACGAAAACGGAATGTAAATGAATCTTGTCATATGTGTACTTGTTCATGAAATATTTTTGTTTCCGGAGGTAAAAACAAGCCCAAATGGGCCCTTCATTTATTGGATAATTAAAATTTGCTAGGTTGCTTTCAGTTTACAAATAGTATTTGAAAACCCTGACACTGGTTATAATATTGATGGAATGCAGAACCACGGTCTTTAGCCACTCCCAAACCGTTGTCGTCTGCGCCAATTGCCAAACAGTGTTGTGCCAGCCAACAGGAGGTCGTGCAAGGCTTACTGAGGGTTGCTCTTTCAGGAGAAAGGTAGACTAGATGGAACTTTTTGCAGGAGGAATCAATAGTTTCTTTTTTGATAGTATGAGAATTGGGTTGAATCGAATTTTTGTTGCGATGCTTATGCTTGTCCTGGTTCAATGCTGAACCTATGAAGACAGGATGATGTTTACTACTAGTGGTATATGTTTTTGGTGCTGATGAATGATGATTGCTTAACATTTTACATGCAGTTGGTTTTCGCTTCTTACTGGCTTTACTTGTTTCCAACTCCTTATTAAATAGTTTTGCTTTGTCAAAAAATGGTTTACTTGTTTGCAACTCTTATTGAATAGTTTTGCTTAGTCACAAAATGACATATTATTACAGGTAATGGTAAACATTCCGGAATTATATGATTTTTTAGGATTTCTTTTGTCTATATACTTTTGGACTTTTTCTTACCATTAAACTTCTTAGGGCCCGTTTGGTTTTAACTCCGGGATCGGAAACGGAATGGAAACGAATCTAGTCCATATATACCCTTGTTCATGATAGGTTTTTGGAATCATTCCTTGTGGTTTGTTTGAAGTATTTGGAGTAGAGTTTGATTACTTTTAATACCCTATAGTATAATAATTATAGTGTAATAAAATTTGGGTTACTTTTAATACCCTATAGGGTAATAAAATGTGGAGAATCAAGTGCAATTTGCCTTAAGACACAAGCAATGATTCCATACAATTTCATGAATAAGGATATAAATATGAATTAAATTCATTTCCATTCCATTTCTGTTTTCGGAGTTGGAAACAAACGGACCTTTAATGTATTCCCCTCAGTTCCTATTTTTTTAGACAAATTATCTTTAACTAAAATTTTAAAAATGATAAGAAAATAAAAAGAAAAGGTTCACTTATTTTTGAAGTTAAAAAAAAGGATTTTTATGAATGCTTTGTGATATGTTTTTTTTTTTGTATTTTTTTCAAGAGTTTTCTTTGCTGCCCGAATGGTACCTATAACTTTATAAGCTTTATAAAGATCTGAATTTTGCCAAAATTCATTAAAACAGCCAAACATTTCCTAACTAATGAAAAAGAAAAAAAATTGCTGATAAAAGAATAGGAAATTTAAGAATAACCTTTTATTGTTGCTTCCCCAAACTATACCACAAGCAATGAGTTTGGCAAAATTTCATTTTATTATTTACAATAATATGGATATAATACGAAAATAAAAAATCATAACACAAGTAATTAGTCGAAAGAGGTTATTTATGTAGTTTGTCCACATATCATTATCATTAAGTGAACGAACCACCTATCAAATTATTAATTATCAAATAAGTTTGACTTTTTGAGAACTTGTATAAGTAGATTGTATAAAAATTTAACAAATAAAAGTATAATATTTATTAATATCACAAGGTCAACTACCCAATATATCAATATACCAAATATTAACTATATCCGTCAGGTTTAAGATATGAAGGGTTTGTACGTCAAAGTGAACCTACACACACAAGTTTTCGCCTAAAACCAATTGACAATAGGAGAAGTAATCCTAGGATTTATATGGTCCAAAACCAACTGGCAATAGGAGAAGCAACCGTAGGATTTATATGTTAGGTTCACGTGTTATCATATTGTTGTTGTGACACTTGACATAAAGCACAAACCAGACATAGGATAATGAGACCCGGATCGGACCTCCTTTGATACAATGTTAATCTTCAACTACCCACTACACCAACAAGTCAACAACCCACATATCAAATATTAATCCGATATAAATAAACATTATATTTGATCTTAGTCAAAAAGCCAATAAATGTATAATTTGTTTAATCTACAAATCTTCTATTTTACAAGTTCTCAAAATGCTAGTCTTATTTGATAATCGATGTGAATAATTTAGTCAACGACCCACATATCAGCAAATCAACGTTGTTTAATCTTAGAACATTTTATCAGTATTACTTGATAATCGATGTGGAATGATTAATCTTACTTGATAATCAATGTGAGCTAATACTAGACCAACATATTAGTATATCAACAACCCACATACCAAATACTAATTCGATACGAATAAAAATTATATTTGATCTTAGTCAAAAGACCAAGAAGTATATTATTTGTTTAACATGCAAACATTCTATTTATACAAGTTCTAAAAAATGTGAGTCTTACTTGATAATCCATGTGGCTTAGTTTAGACCCACATACTAATAGATCAAACGCCACATACTAGATATTAAATAAACATTATACTTGCAAAAAAGCTAAGAAATATATTATTTATTTAATTTGCAAGCCTTCAATTTATACAAGCTCTCAAAATGTTAGTCTTATTGATAATCTTTGTCGGATAGTTAAACACACGTAACAAATATTAATCCAATATGAATAAATATTATAATCTTAGCCAAAAGGCCAAAAAATATATGATTTATTTAATTTGGATAGTTTAGACCCACATACCGGTAGATCAACAACCCACGTGCCAAGTATTAATTTGATATGATTAAATATTATACGTGATCTTAGTCAAAATGTCAAGAAATGAATGATTTGTTTAATTTGCAAAAATTCTAATTTATACAGGTTCTCAAAGTGTTATTCGATCCAAATAGCAAATATTAATCCGATATGAATAAATATTTTACTATAATTAAGCCAAACGACCAAGAAATGTATGATTGTTTAATCTACAAATATACAAGTTCTTAATATGTCAATCTTATTTGATAATCGAAGTGGGATAATATAAACTAACATACCAATAAGTCAACGACCCATGTAACATATATTAATCCGATATGAATAAATATTATACTTGATAAATGTAAGATAATTTAGACCAACATACCAGTACATCAACGATACACATAGGGAAAATTCAGTCTTACTTGATAATCAATATGAAATATTTTAATCTAAAAACCGGTAGATCAACGACCCACATAACAAATATTGCGAGAAAAAATTGAGGTCGTCACGTCGACATTACTGTCGTCTATTTTAGTATAGGTATACAAATGAAAATATGATCGAGTGAAAAAAAAATCATGGATAACAAATAATTTTTTAAAAAAATAATGAGAAAAAAGATTTATTATGTTTTAAATAAGGTAAAAATTCACGTAAATCTTTTTTTGCTAGAATCAAATCTTAAATTTTAATGTTTTAGTAAAATAATTTTATGTCTTAATTTTATCCCTTAATTATGAGTTCACGTGGAGTAAAAAGTTTAACGGGCCTAATAACATCATTGAGAAACTCGACCGTGTCATGGTCCATAACCAAATCCTACAATGGTACCACAACAAAAAATCACGCATTTACACTTTCCGACCACTATCAAATTTCGCTTGATATTTCTATTACATCCCACAACCATTTAAGTTTTAAATGATGTAGATTAAACTGAAATCTTTCGAAAATATAGTCAGACAAACTTGGCGATCAAATTTCAATGGCAATGAAATGTATAACCTAACAAAGAAAACTCAACTAACGAAATAAAAACAAAAGAATGGAGTAAAACATATTTTGGCAACATCTTTAAGCAACTCAAGGACATCGAAGTAAAACTTGAAGAAATTCAGGGTATCAACCAAACAAACCCAAATCAAAGAGTTGACCTCTTGCAAAGAAATCTCATAACCTAACAAAACCGTCTACTCTCATTTCACCAAAGATATTGGTGACACATAACCAAAAATAAACACTTGGGAAAATATTGATACAAATTCAAAAAATTGTAATTGTATTCCTACGGGGAGAAGAAACCACAAACACATAAAAGAACTAACAACTCCAAATCGAACTCTTCTCTCTTCTGAAAACGAAATCCGTTCTGAAATCAAGAAAATGTTATCTTCGACATTGGTTGTGATAAATGACTGAGTCATGATGGCATGCCAGCTAGTTTTTACCAAAAATACTGGCACATCGTAAACAAAATGACGTAACAAAAGCAAATAAAACTTCTTCGAGAGTGGTAAAATACTCAAACAAATAAAACACACTTTTATAACCCTTATCCCAAAACTGGATAATCTGACAACAACGAACAACTTTAGAGCAATTAGTTTGTGTTCAATTGTATAACAGAGAACTTACAATAATACAACGCCACATTCAAGTTCATAGAAAAAGTTATAACAAACATAATGAAATCGATCATAACAAAACTAATCCACCCTTTACGAGGTGCCTTTGTCGTAAACCGATCAATCCATGACAATATTCTCATTGGACACGAGATCTTTCATTCTTTTAGATCAAAAAAGAGGCAAGGATGGGTGGGTGATTATCAAACTTGATAAGGAAAAAGCTTATGATCAAGTTGAATGGAACCTTATCTTCTAAATTCTAGAAAATTTTGGATTTTGTAACAAGTATGTGGGATGGATTAAGGAACGTATAACATGTGTTTCTTTCTCTGTCCTCGTTAACAATGGTCCCATTGAGCAATTTTTCCTTGAAAAAGGACTTAGACAAGGTGACCCCTTATCGTCATACCTATTCATTCTCGGGGCTGAAATCCCAACACAAATGCTACAAAATTATATCAATAATTATGATAACCACATTGCTTTCTTTATTTGTAGACAATGATCTCCAATCTCTTTCCAATTATTTGCTGATGACATGATCATCTTTGCTAAAGCAAACATGGTCTCATGTCAAAGAATAAAGCAAATCTTTAAAATGTATTGCTTCATACCAAGACAAAAAAAATCAACTATCAAAAATCTGCTTTTTATACAACATAAAATACCAATGAAAAGAACATCTCCCAACTAAAAAACATCTTGACTATGAACCATACCAAATCTCTTGACAAATTCCTTGGTTGTCCCATCATTAACGGAACAGTGACAAAAGAAACTTTTGGGGATATCAATCTTAAAACTAAACAACAAATCTCGAAATGCAAAGCTAACTCCTTATCACAAGAAGAAAGAAAGACCCTCATTAAACATAATCTAACGACCAAGCCAACTTTTGTTATGCAAAGCTTTGTGCTGCCAACTTATAATCTGAAGGAACTAGACAAAACCTATAAAAAAAATATGGAACAAAGGGGATCAACACATTCCTATCATCAGTTGGGAAGTGATGTGTAAATCCAAGGAAAATGGTGGACTTGGACCGAGGAGAGCTCATATTACAAACAAAGCACTACAAATGAAACTCTTATGGAAAATCCTTACGGAGCCGAATAACATTTGGGTAAGGATCATCAATGAAAAGTACTTTCAAAATACTAATATACGAAATTACCAAAAGAAAGGCGCAACATCATGGCAATAGAATATCCTCATGAAACTCAAAACCGAATTCTAGTATCTCGCAAGTTGGTAATAGTAATACTATAAATTTATGGCATGACATTTGGATAACACCTTTTCTCCTATAAAAATGGCACTGAATACCAATCTAGTTAACACAAACATATAATCAGTCATGTCATCAATAACATAAGACAATGTGATGTCAGCATAATCGTTAATGAACTACAAAACATCATAAACCAAGATATTAGAGGGGGGAATCAAGGAAACAATTATTCCAAACAATGAAATTCAAGATAGACTATACTGGAACGGTAGCAAAAATGGTTGGTTTACTACAATATTTACTTCTCAATTGATCGAGACGCAGATGTGTTTTACTCAGACTAACACATGTGATTGGATCTGGAAACTTGATGTCCAGCCTAAAATTAAAAACTTTCTTTGGAATATTTCACAAAATGGAATCCCAACTTCCTTTGAAATATTTCACAAAATGGAATCCCAACAAAAGCAAAGTTGGACGAAAAAAGAAACGCAATTACAAGACATTGTGAACAATGCAACCATTACCTCGAGGATATGGTCCATTTGTTCTTCAAATGCGCTTTTAGCAAACAATTATTGAAAAAATTGACAAAAGAATTAATAATTGAAATGAACAAAATAAATTATAACAACAAAAAAAACTCATGATCCTAATTGAAGTTAAAAATAAACTAGAACTAAACAAGCTTGCTTGCATCGCAACCAATTGATAAAGCATTTGGTTTTTCAGAAACAAAATTATTTTTGATAATGAACCCATTGAGTCATGCAATAAAGTTACCGATTTCATAAGAGAACAAATACTTAGGTGGAAAGTCAACATTTTTGACGAGGATGATTGTGACATAAAACAACAAAAGAATGTAAATCCACCACAAAGAAAAAACATAATACTAAATGGGACAAACCAAAACTTGATTTTCATAAACTAAACTTTGACGGGTCAAAATTAGACTCAAAAATTACATAAATTGGTTACATAATTCGGAACCATAATAAAAGTCTCGTAAGCCTTGATGCCAAAAAACATAAATTTAACTCAGTTTTAAAAGGTGGAGCTTTTGGCCTTTTACCGTAAAGTCAGGCCATCAAAAGGCAATAAGATTACAAATAAAAAAATTGAAATTGAAGGGCATAATCTTTGTGTTATTAAAACACTCCAAGGATGTTGGAGTTGTCCGTGGGAGATCGAGGTGATTATTTACGACTCGATACTGAACCTACGGGTTTTTTACGCGATACAAATACCATGTTTTCATAGAAGTAAAATATGTTGCCGACCGATTAACCCATCCAAAATCATCTGTAAAGACCTCCAGAAGATAATCCAACGTTATCAAAAAAATGCAGTGTCATCAGTTGGAACCATCGTGCGAGCGATTGTTCCTTCAAAATGACTAGGGAGTAAACCTTGTTGGGTTTAGGCTGGATCTTGGACGACTATTGTTGATTGAATGGATGCAAAAACTTCATCATCAAGATCTAGGAGGAATTGATAAACTTCATCATCTTCCTTTCCTTTATCCGTGTTTCCCCACGTGCATGTGCAGTTGTA
The DNA here is from genome assembly GCA_033239125.1 of Fagopyrum homotropicum. Classification (NCBI taxonomy): domain Eukaryota; kingdom Viridiplantae; phylum Streptophyta; class Magnoliopsida; order Caryophyllales; family Polygonaceae; genus Fagopyrum; species Fagopyrum homotropicum. The sequence continues at coordinate 146,376,571 of BSWB01000004.1, forward strand.
GCCGTTGTGCTTATGAGAAGCAATGGCATCCCAAATTTTTTCATACCGAAATAGGATGCGACTTGTTCACCGGCCTGGAGACATTTAGCGAGATTTGCACGCAATTGAAGAAATCGAGGTCCATTACCAGCATCAAAGCGATACTAGAGATCATCCCATAATAAGAGAAAAGCAATTGCATATAAAATGGAAGGTAGTCTTCATTCATCATCACCAAAAACATATTTCACTAGTAGCAAACATCATCCTGTCTTCATAGGTTTAACATACAAGCAGAACAAGCATCGCAACAAAAATATGAATCAACCCAATTCTCATACTATTAAAAAAAACAATTGATGCCTCCTGCACAAAGTTCCATCTAGTCTACCTTTCTCCGGAAAGAGCAACCCTCAGTAAGCCTCGCACGACCTCCTGTTGGCTGGCACAACACTGTTTGGCAGTTGGCGCAAACGACAACGGTTTGGGAGTGGCTAAATACCGTGGTTCTACAATCCATCAATGTAACTACTGTCAAAATTTTTGGAATTCTATTTGTAAGCTGGAAGCAACGAAGTACAATTTAAAGGTCGAAGCGGGTCTCAAATAATTTAACAACAATATCGGCCAGAAGTCAAGCAAAGAGAATTTGTGCAAAGACTTCACTTTTGTGGACCTAGGTTTAGTTCTGGATGTTGGTGGTCAACATGGGACTGCAGATATACTAGTGGGCAATGAAGGCAGGAAATAGAAGTATCCTTTTGTCATGCTATTTATGTTTATGTCAACTACTTGGCTTCCTCTAAGAGCAAGTTCACCCATTGGTCAACAAGTTTACATTCATTGAGAGTTGATATCTCAAACTTTAGTGTGTTGGTTTTTTAGATGCCCAAAACTCAGTGACCCCAGAACTGAAAGTTTGCCAGAATTGGAAAACAATATCCCAAAATATCAGCATGATACCCAAACCTACGGAAATTAAACAATGATACATCATACATACAAATTCAGGCATACCCCTTGAATAATGAGTGTCAAATTTTGGTAACTTGGATCTTGAGAAGGTGGTGACACAACTCCTTGTCTAACCCTGGTATTGTTGCATATAATTCCCAAATTTAAGCCTTTTTATTTACAAACTATCAATCTTTAATTATCTATACGTAGCGTAAGTCAAATCCTAAATCATAGTTGAAGGGTAAAAAACATTGCACAAGCTTACAACTTTAAGAGAGGGGGGAAATGAACTAGATAGATAGACTTACATGTTGAAGCACCCTTGACATTTAACATCTTGTACAAATAAAAATAGAGAGATAAATCAGAAAAACAATTCGCAATACTTCAAAAGAATAATAACCTTTCAACTCAAGGAGGGAAAGCAGTGCCGGACCATGAAAAAGGAGTTGGGGGACTGAACAAGGCGCTTGAGCTTGTGCTTCTTCTTCTCAAGCTCGACGGGCGGGTTTAACAAATCAATATCATTCTGGAGAACCTGTTCAAAAATTCAACAATCCACAACAAAACTAAATGTTCATCAACCGATAAAAAACCCTAGAAACCGACATATTGGATTCCCTTTGCTGAAGATGTGAATCCGATAATTGAATCATGAAGAATAGAACGATAATCGGAAACTAAGGAGACGTACCATGTTTTCAAAGGGAAGGATCAACGAGCAAAGGCCGAAGATGGAAGCAGACTGAGGATTCCTCCCGGCGCAAAACGAAATAGAAGGAGTTAGGATTAGTGGGAGGATATAAATCTTCTTTTTTTATTGTAAAGATAATTGTACCTATACGGCCCACAAGGCCACAAGCCTCCCAAAACTCAACTACAACTATGGGCCAAAGCCCAAAATCAAAGGTGCTCTAAGTTTATTAAATTTGTACTAAGTTTTTTTTTATAAAACCTTGTACTAAGTTTATAAAATTTAAAGTAATTTTTTTAAATTGTTATAATAATAGCTTGATATCACAATAAATACAAATAGTACATAATGTAAATTTTTAAAAAAATGCTAATTATATAATAGTATAAATAAATAAATTATAATTAAAGAATATGAATTTCTTCTAAAATACTTTATTTTGAATATAAATGAATAAAAATATTACACAGTATAATTAATTAATGTGAAAGACAATATTGAAAGTAATATTTGTTATCAAAATAGGTGGCATTAATGTGATAGCGACATGCAACAATATTTCAAGTGATAAAAGTTGAGGTTGTTTACCGTCAGAATGACATGAGTATCTTGTGGATGGTAAAATTGAAAGTCAAAGTCATTGTGAAGACTTTGTTAACGAGTTGAAACAAAATATGAATCATGTTGTCAGAGTCCAATGCAAAGTTTTTTTTTTTATATCTCAGGCAATAGATCTCGGATATCGTTATGTTTGACGAGGATGTTATCCATTCTATGAAGAAGAATCAAGGTCTTTGTGATTAGATGGTGTTAAACTCGATCTTGAGAAAGCGTATGACAACTGTTCCCCCAAACGGTGTGTGCAAGCTTTAAATTTATAACCCTAGACTTAAGCTTAAAACAAGGATGCGAACCCGCAGTGTACGGGTCAATCGTAGTAAAAGCAAGGAATTCCAGGGGTCGATCACAGGGACTTAGTGAAACAAAGTCCAGTTATGGTATGCTTATGCAATTACTAACCACAAGAGCAATTAACACAATCAAGATGAATAAGAAGTCAATAAAGCAAACATGCAATTCTAGGGATTAAAGCATCTAGTTGTGGTTCCAACTCAAGATCTAAAGATAAGCGGACAAAGCTGAGGTTTTTGCATAGGGAAGGTGTTACTAAAGTGGAATAGATCACCGGGTAAGTCTCACTACTCACTAATCCTAAACCGCAACTCCTATTACCGGGTAAGTTTCAAGGAATCAAGATAAAGAACTATATCCTCAAACTAACACACCATCTAAGGGAATAGAATCAACCTTTACCGGGTAAGTCTCGGGCTAACTCACAAAGATGGGATGAAAGCACACTCAAACCCCAATAAAGGATAAACCTTTATTACCTACACTTATGATCTTAGGTACACAAACTAAGGAATTACCGGGTAAGTCTCATCCTAAGCTTGCATTGAACCAGGACAGGTGTAATAAGAGTAGGGTTTGGCAAACTCTAACACTTAACTCTCAGTTTCGGATCAGATAAGTCACCTCGGTCAGCAGAATTCCACCCCGGCCGAGATGTTCATCGACTGAGCGAGATGCTTGGGGTTAAGGTTAAAGACTTGAACTTTCAGGGTCCTATTGTGATTAAAATCATTCTATCATTGTTTTTACCACAACCTTCAGCCAATCACCCTAGAATCACACAAGGAAATTAGCCACTCATCATCATGAAAGTATGAATCAAATATATGGGAAGAAGGTGAATAGTTGAACAAGAAGAATTTAATGAAAAGACTTCAATAACTGAATCAAATATCACAACAAAGCGTTCCTTGGATATAAATCCAACAAGCAAGACAACTAGGAAGAGAATCTAAGGTAATCTTACAAGAAAACCTTTCAAAAGCTATAAAAGCTACAATCTTCAATCTTCCTTCAACCTTCAAAAAGGTTCTTCAAATCTCCCAACTGGAGTATGGCTGCTGCGTGACTCTCGGTGTAAGCGGGCTGTATGCGAGCTGTTGGATTTGTGGAAATCCAACCCTTTTTATAGGAAAATAACCCTCCAAAGATAAGATATCTTAGAAAGATCTCTTCCCATAAAAATAGGTAAAATATAAGATCCAATATATCTTCTTCCTTCCAGGAGCCAAGCCCAAAAATATAAGATCACTTTCCAAAGATAAAAGATCTCAGCCAAGAATAAAATATTCTCGCCGCGTCCTAGGTATTCGCCTCGGTCGAGTCGACTTCTCTGGATCACCTCGGTCGAGGTGAATCTGTGGTCAACCGAGGTGAGTCACAACTGAATGTGAATTCTCTCAAAACTGGTCCAAAGTGAATCTATAATCCATGGCTATGCTTCCTGGATTATTCCTTATGTTCCTCAATGTAGCTCAAATGACTCCATAGCTCCTTTTGCTCCTTTTTGATGCAAAACGTGCCATTTTACCTACGATTACAACAAAACTAGGTGTAGACCTCGATTCCCGCAAAGGTAGATGAAATGGTAATATAATCACATAATATACATACAAACATGCAGATTATGAAAGATAAAACGTCCAAACAAACCCCAAAATATAGACTATAATTCATGCTATCGACAACATATGTGAGAATATATTAACGATACTTTACATGATTTAAATATGCCGTATGTAACACCCCGAATTCTCAGAACTCGAGACATTACTGGTTAGGACCTCACAATGGGTCCCGACCTCAGTTTGACAACAATTTTACTAGGATCTTGCAACAAGACACAAATAAGAAAAACCGAAATTCATAAAAATGTATATTTAACAAGATGAATGCAACAAAGTCTAACAGCCTATAATATTTAAGCGACGGAAAAGACTAACTGTCTTAACAAGAGGAAAGAACAACAAAGCAACAACCCAAACCCCCACTCTAAGGAGTACGGAGACCCGGCTGACCACTACTTCCGGATCATTCAGCTGCTGCTATAATCTGCGGTAAATCTAAAAACACAACAGAAGAACCATTAGCTAGTTATCTAAACATTAGAAGAAGAATAATAGCACACACATAACTAAAGTAAACACTCATCATGCTTTCAAAAAAATCCATTTATTATCTTTACTTAGGCCATTCACTCTTACTAATGATACTTATTTTGTGACACGAGGGATTCCCAAACCTCGCCTCCGCCCCGTGTACCCATCAGGAGTGGATCCGATGCATCTCACCGTGTACCTGTATGGTCTGGGTATAGAGAACCTCCCAGTCTCTTGGCAGAGCTGGGCAGTGATGTCACGGCCCGTTATACATACACTTGGGCCTTAAAACATAACAACAACGGTCGTCCTAACAAGTTGTTATTATAAACCCACAACACACACCACTATCGTCATCCAACTAACATCCAGAAACCAGCTAAGTAAGTCGCAAGGACTTACCTTGATCAAAAATCGCTTTCTCAAATCCCAACTCGGTCCGAACCCGTGGTAACTCAAACGCCTGTCAAATAAGGCATGTGGATCAAAATCACATCCAGATGTCCAACCTCATGCGAAGGAATTACGGAAAAAGCTCTCTTACGGTAAAAGACCATTTTACCCTTAGTGCCGAAAATTCTCAAAGTCTATCATTTAGTTCTAATATTTTCTTTTAGAACCTATGTCCATAATCTAGTTCTCATAGAAAAAGTTTGGTAAGGATTTAGTAAGGTTTTATAAGAGTTATCCAACATTCTTCATTTATACCATAGTCGTTAAAGCCTGATTTTGGGTTCATAAACGCCGCTTGGATAAGGTTATAAAAATTCCAAAATAAAAATCCTAGATACTCCATGATATGCATATTAAACATAAGGGTAAAGATCTCAAAACAAAACTCAACTATCACTCTCCCATAAATCTCACAAGTTGGAATAAAAGCTGAATTTTCCATACTTAGCCAATTTTCCTCTGCTGTAAAAACAGCCCAACTGTCCTACTTTGAGCCCTAGTAAGTTCGAATCCGACTGTTAACTTTCTCCCAAGTTTTAACACAGTAAACTTCATATTTCTATCTACAATATATCAAAAATTCAACGGTGGATGTTCAAGCTAAGCTATCCAAATACGGGTTCAAAGTCAGTAGTTTCAGCACACAAAAACTGAAATTTCTGGGTTGCTTTTGGATCTTAAAAATCCAGTTTTTAGGACGGCACCCCTATCTTCCTTACTATACCTTGCAGATCCTATTTAGAGCAAGAACAAGAGACATAAGATACAAGCACACAACTATCCACTCTCTACCCCTTCACCATGCTACCAACAAAGGCCAGTTACACTTCTCTACTAATCTAATCTCCTAACTCAGTCCATACTACATCTCTTATGCTGCTGAATTTCTTAAACAGTACCCAGAAAGGAAACAACAGCAGAGGACTCACCTCTTACTCAGGTGCGGTTAGGAGTCGTGACAGCCCTCCCTAACGGACTGGGGTGAGGTTTGTGTGCCGGACTGGGTTTGGGGATGGCAGTTGCGGTTGGTCCCTGCTGGTGCAGCGAGGCTCGGTGTTTAGACATGCGCAAGAAGGTAGAGAAGCAGAAGAGATAACGGACAGCGTTGCTCACCTTATGTGCGACTCCAGCGGCGACATATCGACTCCAGCGGTGCTCGGCTTCCTGTGGTGGACCAGCGACGGCGGCTTTACTTGTTGTGCAACAGGAAGGTCATCACGATGGTCACTGACTCAGGAGGAAGAGGGAAAAACAACCGGTGCTCACCTGTCGACGTAGAAGGCCAGATCCGGCGCAAAGGGAGATCTTTTGGCGGTTGTTAGTCGGATGTCTTCGGTCGCTGGCTCGGACGTCTTCAGTCGCTGGTTCGGACGTCTTGAGTTGCGGCTGAGGGGTTGCTGTTGCGAAGTCGGTCTCACAGAGGAAGGCAGAAGTTGAAGCGTACGATTTGCCGTTTAGTTTAGGGTTAAGGGTGATTAGGTTAGAAGCTAATTATGTTTAAAGTAAGTGTTGGGCCGGCTGGGTAATCCTAGTGGGCCTACTCCGATGGGCCCGCTCATCTAATTAAAATATGAGTTACATGAATAAATCGTTATTCGTACGGAACCGTTCTTCGTTTTTTTTAAGACGTACGGAATTATTTATGGTTACAAATTTTTTTTTTTTTTTTATCATTTTATGTGAATCAAGGTCACATAAAATGATATAATTTAACATCGTTTTATTTTATTTAAAAGAATAACGGTTAGCGGATCGGAATCCGGTTTGATCGGGCATTAAACGGAATTTAAATTTTCCGGGTATTACACCGTAAATTTGGGTGAAGCACATGAATCAATGTGTATCAACAAGTAGTCAGGTACCATGAATGTTTTGTGAAATGGGAACAATTGTAAATGGTATTCTTGATTCATCTTATGTTGCTTCGGAACAAACGGTTAGTTTGACGAAATCGATATTGTATGTTTCGTATAATGTTCGTGGTTGATTGGAGACCATGTTGAGCAACCTCGGTGGGATCATGTCCACTTGTAATCTTGATAAGTACTTTGGTATTCCCATTATTCATTAGCGCAATTGTACTATTATATTTAGTTCTTTATTAGAGAAGGTTTCAGCTAGACATGTTGGATGGAAATTGCATAAATTAAACATACTTGGAAGAATCACTTTGGTGAAGGTTGTTTTATGCGCAGTCTCAATTTATACATTATAGATATCAGTGCTTCTTACAATTGTGTTAGAATTGGTAATTTTTTCCATAACTTTATTTTAGGTAGTATACCTGACGAGGGACCATTCTTGACATACCCTATAAATACTGAAAGTCTTGGAATTGAAGGAGATATCCCTAGACAAAGACTAAAAACCTCCAACAAGAAGCGACAACAATGCTTATATCCTTGACTTATAAGGATCTTATCATAAAAACCAACATGTTCAAGTCATTCTTAGTCACAGTGGTGAGCATTCCAACACATATTGACGTGGAGAGTGAACCATGCACACGTGAGGATGAGCCTATGCAGCCGGAAGAGTCCATGAAGAAGAGTCCTTAAAGAAGCTAGAGTAAAGAAGACCACTTTTGGCATTTATATAATTTGCATGATATTTAATGTCATCTAAGATATTTTATTTAACCTTTAAGCTTTTGAACATATTAAAGGATTTATAATTAGGTTTGTAATTAGTTTTAATTAATTTTGTTTATCATTTTCCTTTATAGGTAAAAATACTTTTGAATACATATACAAGCCTTTTTTCTAGATTCATTTGTATATTATTTTTCAGGAAAAAAATAATTGTTTTTTGCTTGAGTATTTCGAAAATTCAATCGAAAGAGAGCTTGTTGAATTGTTGTGTGTTGTTCTGTTAGGTTGATCTTGTGTGTTAATCTCCTTAGAGATTAGTGCTCCTAGTTCATCATTAGTCGTTCATTGTTATTGCCTCAATTGAAGCTTATGTAATGTTGTAAAGGATAAGGGTTGAGGTAAGACATTGTTTGAGTTTTGATAATATGTGATCAAGGTTCTTACAAGCGATCTCCTTCCTTCATTTGTTTATCTCCATTTCCTTCTTCTTTCATTTACTTTGTCAATCACCATTTATCGAGAGGTTAATTAGAAAGCGGACTATCTCATGAACCTGACTTTTGACTTTCCAATAGGAGAACATGTGTTTCTTGATCCGTCCATGGGTATATTATATATTTTAGCAAACAATATCAAAGGGGTTGCTACCCCTCGTGTAGTTCCGAGTTTAATGCTTTTCTTGCTTATAATAACCGCTTAGACACGACCTCTTCCCTACAAAAAAAAATCAATGAATAATCCGAACATCCACGGATAATATCCGTAAATAATCATTTGATCTGACGAAAAGCTTCGGGATGTGAATGAAATTCGGATCAAAATTTTACTCCGAAATTATATATGGATAACCGATTATATACGGGTAGGATATATATGCGGCTAAAAGTAACCTATAGATTTTCATTATGGCTTGAATTTACTTCTATAATGAGTAAGTTGGGATGAATGAGCAGATGAATTTAGCAAAGTGCCCAGTGGGTGGGTAGTGAGGGGCGTCAGATATTGCATTGGGAGTGCAACAACTACCGTCGGTAAGTGTTTGATCACCACCTCTTGCTCACATGCCCCAACTTTCCCATCTCGTGACCTTTTTTAATTTGGCAGTTAACCAACCACTAACCACAAAACTTATTACTCCTATTTATTTATTTATTATGTTGGTTCGTAATGTTTGATATCTTATTACCAGTATTATAACAATATTATGATATGAGTATGAGATTCATTTTCGATATAAAAAATGATACAAGAAATAAAGTCTAACTTGATAATATACTAAATTAGTGATATAAAATGTGCAAGTACTCATTTATGTACACAAGTCAGCTAAAATTTAACCATGTAAAAAATTGGTTCGATGGTAAAAAACCATAATTTTGAAACAATACGAGAAATTGAGATAGAAACGGAGAGATTCATGAAAAATAAACTTATTAAGTAAGGAGAGAAATGTTTAACTATTTATTAGAGTTAAATTAGATTAACAAACACTAAACGATATTTTATCAAGATAATTGCATGATCAAAAATGATAAAACTTATTTATTATACTATAATCTTACTGCACTATAATTTTTCCTTTTTTAATTATTATATGCTCATTTTATAGTAAATTTTGATAAGGTATTAAAATTTGATATTATATGACATATTTTATATTTCCAAAACTTATATATATATATATATATATATATATATATATATATAACAAGTCGATGATGCTTTACAATTTGATATAATGTGACCTATTTTATATTTTGGGACCAAAAACTTTAATAAACCTAAATAAAAATAAACAAGTTTTCAAATTCTCAAACTTCTTTAACATTTTCACGAAGTATTAATTTATTATCATTAATTACTTTGATTGATGCAAAAATATCGCTTAATAAACCAACATCATATTTTAATTAAATAGTTACTTTTGTAATTAAAAATACTTTAATTTTAAATTACAATATTAACATACTCGGTCAATCTTGTGTCATTATCTTCAAACCACAAGTCCTAATGATTACTAGACATATTTACTTGTTCGAATAATGATATTAAAAATAGGGCAATTTTGGTAACTAGGCTTTTTTGAAAAACTAGAGTAGTAACTAGGCTTTTTAATGTTTCAATTAGGTAAATATACCCCAACCTTTTGTATTTATTTTAAAACTCTACACACTCTTCTCTCAAGGGGTACATTTACTAAACATAAAACTAGAAAAAGCCTAGTAAACCAAATTGTTTCTTAAAAACATAAGGGTAGAACATCACTTGTATTAAAAGATCACTCTCACGATACCACTCAGTAGTAATTTTCTTGATGAAATACAAATGCATCATCGCCGTATTACTACAACCCCGTGCTTCGATCTAGTTATACTATAATACTCGCCCAAATCACCTTAATAATTATTGACAAGTCATAAATGATAGAGTATTTAATAGTAATGAATACTATTAATACTAAGTTTAAGTAACGAAGAAATTGCCCCTTAAATACTTCTTTGCACAATCACTCGAGTTTGCTATTTGTACCCACCTACCTATGCTATTCGTACCCAGTATACGCCTGCGAGAAGCGTAGTCGAAGTTATTCTCTTTTTTCATCGTCAGAAAGTGACTACGCCTGCGAGAAGCGTAGTCGAAGTCACTTTCTGATTCAAAAAAAAGAGAATAATTTCGACTACGATAAGCGTAGTCGGATAATGGGTACGAATAACATGTTTATGTGGGTACGAATAGAACAAACCACAATCACTGGGTTGTTTTGATGCTAACATCAACAGTGTTAATGTACTCGCATCACTTGTAACTAATAGTCTAATACATTGTTATTTATGGTATATTTCCACGGATTTGTCTTCCTAATCTTTTAAAGCATATATAGACTATTTATAATTTTATAACAAAATATAAGTAAAAAAGAATTTACAAAGAAATATTAATACGGACCCGCATTAAGACTAACCGCATCCCACTCCTCTATAATGCTATTTATACACAGTATTTCTATACGTATTTGCGTATAGACTCCGTCTATATAGCTTTTGTTGCATTTCATTTCGTCTAAAATCTTATTTTAACCTTACTTTTTTTTCATAAAATATTTGAGAAAAAATAAATTACAAAAATATATTATTGGTTTATTTGTGAAGGAGTAGAACCCATTTTAATTTGCACTCTTGGAGGATGACGTCTATATTTGAACGGAGTGGATTTTTATTTAACTATTTAGACAGAGAAAATACATGGAATGTAGGAGTTTGTTTTATATAAGAGTGTAAAATTTAACCCTTTTTATCAAGGATTAATTTCGAAATGATCCTGTAAGTAACGCCGTTACTTCCACGTACTATATATACATTTTATTTTGGCTATAAGATAACCATTACTTTTAAAAAAGTTGAGTAAATTATAACACCAAGAAACTAAAAATTCTACTATTACTTATAAGAAAATATATCGTGTCGTATGATATATTGATATCTAAATAAATTGTAAGAGCATCCCCAACAGCTTCCCTAAACTCTTCTCCAAAATGGAGAATCAAAAGTAAAAATATACCCTTAATATTTTTATCAAATCCAACAGATTCCCTATCTTGTAGAATTCTCCATTTATTTGGAAAATGTCTTCAAATTTAGGGAAGAGACCCACTTTTTCTCATTATTCTCCATTTTGGAGAATGAGATGGAGAATCTGTTGGACCAAAAAAAATCTTTAAAATTCTTCAAATATTTTAAAATAAAGAAGCTGTTGGGGATGCTCTAAGTCGCGGCCTGCTATTTATTCTGTCCAGTGTTCATCTCCGTCGGGAATTCTTTTCTTTTGGTGTAATGAACGTTCTTACTGTCAAATTTACAAGAAACCCCATTATAAAGTCAACCACCAAAAGAATTCAACCGGGGTGGAAACTGGGAAGTCTACACACATTGAACTCAGCGCCGTCCTTCGTGCTCAAGACACCTCTCTCTCTTTCTCTCTGGTCCCACTCCGTGAAGTCAAAACACCAGGCCACCAGCACCACCACTCCCTGCCTCCGATAGAGAGGAGAAGGGCGTTACCACCACCAATGTCTCCCCTTCTCCTCCTCCTCTTCGTACTCAGCCTCCCTTCTCTCTCCCATTCCTCTCCTTTCAGTAAGCTTTCTCTCCCTTTCTTACCGCAAATGCTTCCACAATTTATCTTATCTAACGTCGTTGTCTCTGTTGATTTGGTTTGTTTTCCATTGCAGACGTGTCTTACCACATCGACTGCGGCGGCTCCACCACCTCCACCGACGCCTGGGGGACCACCTGGCTCTCGGACCGCTTCTTCACCGGCGGATCCTCCTCCGTCGTCTCCGAACCCCTCCGGTTCCAACACATTCCTGAGAAAACTCTCCGATTCTTCCCTCCCACCACCTCCGGCAAGAAGAACTGCTACCTCATCCCCGTCCCTCCATCTTCCCGCTTCTTCATCCGCACCTTCATCGTTTACGACAACTACGACGGTAAATCTCATCCTCCTAGCTTTGACCTCTCCGTCGAAGGCACTGTCGTATTCAGCTACCGATCTCCCTGGCCGGAGTCTCTCTCCCGTGACGGATCCTACTCTGATCTCTTTGTTTCCGTCACCGACGGCGAAGCCGATCTTTGCTTCTACAGCATTGCCACTGATCCTCCTGTCGTCGCCTCTGTCGAGCTTGTCCAGGTCGATCCCGCGTCCTATGACGCTGCTTCGCTTGGAGACGCTCCCATTCTCGTCAATTACGGCCGATTCTCATGTGGAGACGACCAGTGGGGCCCCGGATTCACCAACGATACCGACTCCTTCGGACGATCTTGGCAGTCCGACAACGATTTCCGATCCTCGGAAGCCAGGTGGATCTTGCCAATTTTTACTACCAAGAGGATCAGCAAAGCGAACGTGGCGCCTAACTATTTCCCTGAGAAGTTGTACCAGTCGGCTGTGACGGTGGAGAATCTCGGGAATTTGGAGTTCGAGTTGAGTGTCGATGCTAGGATGGATTACTTGCTCTGGTTCCATTTTGCAGAGATTGATGGGACTGTGACCAGGGCTGGTCAGAGGGTTTTCGATGTGTTGATAAACGGGATTAATGTTAACAGGATTGACGTCTTTAAGCAGGCTGGCTCTGCTTTTGCTGCTTATGATTGGCATTATGTTGCTAAGAATTTAAGCGCTACTACTTTGACCGTGAGGTTTGTTGCTGTGGCTGGTGCTCCTTTTCTTTCTGCACTTGAGAACTATGCACTTGTCCCCAACGATCTCGCAACCCAACCTGGACAAGGTATATAGTTGGTGATTGAATAGAATTTAACTCAGCATTACCAACTTGACATCCTCAAAATTTTCTTCATGCCAAATTGGAACAATAACATGTACTAAGTTCTCAGTTACATGCATTGCTGTATCTTTATGTTCTATTTTTGAAGATGCTTATCTGCTGAGTTGCGTGGTTGCTGCACTCTTTGGTGTTTCCATGTACAGTGTTGGCTATGAGGGCATTAAAAGATTCATTTCATGTTCCCGACAGAATGGGCTGGAATGGAGATCCATGTGCCCCAACTACTTGGGATGCTTGGGAGGGAGTTACCTGTAGAACTAACATGGATGGCAATGCACTTGTTGTCTCTGGAATGTACGTTCCCGACTCTCTCTTTCTCATCTTCTTTCTCTCTCTCTCTCTATGACAGGTGTGTTCAATTTTCACCCAGTTAGGCTAGTTATCTGGCTATCTTGTTTATGATATATTATTTCACAAAGTTGTTATGATCATGTGATGTATTTTAGGTCAATTACGGATTGTTTGTTTCTAGTAAAAAAATATTGTGTGTTTTACACTTCAGCTTATGAGCTTTATCTGTTGCGCTGACATTTATGGCTACCTCAGTGTGAGTGGAATGTGTTCCTGTAAGTTCTGGAGATCATCTGATCTAATTTTTTTCCATGTCATACCAAATAGCAGGTTGTAGGAAAATTGAGCTGTGAGGGTATATTATGAGTGACAGGTTAGGAATGCAACATAGTGGGGAGCAGGAACCAGTTGCCAAGGGGCTGTAAGAGAGTTTCAGTAAGTAACAGCGTAGTTGACGATAGATTATTTGTAGTCTCTAAATAAGAATACGAAGATTCGTTGCTCTTCTGGAATTTTGTGGAAAGAGTTTGGGTGAGGAATCCAAATCCACTTGGATTCCTCTGATTCTCTAACTGTGTGTGGTATTGTGATCTTGCACTTCATGTCCAGCAAAATATTCTAACTGCTGGTAATAGCAATTATTCTGAACATAATTTATGCGGATAACTTCGCACTCTTTGGAAGGAAGGTAATCAAGGACTATCCAAAAAGGCTATAGATGCGAATGAGTGATTGGTTTCAAGTCTACATGGATGCCAGAAAATGATTGAATATCTCATAATCAGAAGGCGGGGGTTTGCCTTCTGACATCACTCAGTTGTATACTGTTATGGATACTTGCATTGCATTAGAGTAAGTAGGTGGATGATTTGCTTGTCGTTGGTTCTTTACCAATGTGACTACTTAATACAAAGTACACTCTAGTTATATGATATTTATGGTCTTCTGTGGGATTTATTATTCACTCTACGTCTTTTCCGTATTCTATCTAATGCATTATGTTTACCAGAGATCTCTCAAGTCAAGGTTTGAAAGGGTCCATCAGTCCACGCATCGGTCTTTTGACAAGTTTGATGAGCTTGTAAGTATATCTACCTCAAGTTGGTGTGATTTTAGTAGCTATCATGCTTATAAGAAGTTTCCTTTTCCATTTATTAGATTCTTATTATAGTTTGTGTCCATCTCAAGCTTGTCAACCCGTTTTATTTTGCTGAAGCAAATATGTTTGCTGCCTATAGGGTTTTGTTAACAAGCTATAGACATGATTACACATTAAAAAAACTGCATATTGGGCCTCAAAACACTCTGATCAAGATGACATGTTTGAATCACATTTTCATTTTGTATTATTTCCAAATTTGTAAAACTGAAACATGTACAACGAAACTCTGAGAACATATAAGGTAAACAAATCTGCAGGCGGATATAAGGAGAAAAAGGACAGAAGGCTGTATATTTAAATCCTAATATGCCCTAATATACTCCTAAAAAGAAAATTCAAGTAGTTCTCTTTGTTACGTGCATGGTTTAGCTTTACTAGAATATTAGGGGAAGCTTCACGAAGCAGTCAGTTAGGCTGTGAGATAGGAATTGCTAATCTGACAGTGGGGGTGACAGGGTGAATATCCTATTATAAACAAGAGGACTATCCTCTAGTAAATTGGTATTTGGAAGGTGATTTGGAAGGTTATTGCCTTAGACCAGAGATGTTGCCTCTCTTCACTTAGTGGAGTTCGGCTCCATAAGTAGTATGCATGTGTATCAATTCAGTACATCCCTGGAGTTCTCCCTCTGTGCTCAATTGTGGTGTTCTGTGTGTTTGATGCTGTCCGTTGTGTTGAATTCCCAATTTCTTCTCTATCAGTCCCTCGAACTCACACCAGAATCCAAATTTTATTGTGCATTTCATGCCACAGTTTCCAGCTGAGCTCATCCAATTTAATTTCTGGAGACTTAAACATAGACCTTGATAGAAACAGTACAGTTGCCAACATTACATCAACCATCTTGGCTTGATTCATATTTGGAGTTCTATTTTCCAAATTGGTGCACTACTTATCCTTGTCAGTGGGCAGATCAGGGTCAGAGAATTTGGTGTCGGTGGCTGATGTTAATGTGTGGAAACGTGTCCCACATCGACAGACAATATGATACCGTGTGAAACTAACATATAAGAATTGGTTTTAGGATGGAACGCCGAAAGGCTTGTGTGTAGGCACAAACCCTCCACAAACCCTCCACTTATTAGATCCGACGGATATTAAAAAGATAATTTAACACTTGAGATCGTTATTACATTTATCAATGTCACATACCTTACCTTAGGAAGTGGACCAAACCGAATTATAACCTCATTGTGTTGTGGAGCAACGATATCGTCACTAGATGCTTTCACTATCCCACCAGTGTACGTTGGAACAATGGGCATTGGTGTATTTTGGTAGGTGGTACTAAAAGGAACCTAGGGGATGGCTTATCTTAATTCAACAAGGACTTCAAGAGTTGGTCTAGGGCTAAATACCCTTTATTTGCTATTGTTGGGCCTGGCAATGAGAGTGCCCAAATTTCTTCGTGGTTGCTTTGCATGGGCTATAAGGGTTCGAGTGTTAAGCCTGTTCCGGAAATCAGCCTTGACCTAACACGATATAATACTACCCAGTTCGATTGACCGATCGTTTGAAAGACATTTATGTGCCTAACAACAAAACCTTTGATGGTTCTGATGGCTTGAGGTATGATTATGGAAATGTTTATGCATCCAAGGTATTTTGTGGCAGTAAGAAGAACTAAAGGATTTTGTTGGGATGGGCTAATGAGTCGATATCATACTAATAATTCTATCGTGGAAGGATAAGTTGAATGCTACGAGATTGATCAGGTGACAATATTCACAATTTTGAAGGGCTTTTGACTTAGGAGAGCATTGTCGAAGAGTATTTTTGGGATATGTTGTTGGTGTGATTGTGTATTGGTTGATTTAGCAGCATACAACGGAACTAATGGAATCCATGGAAAATGAAAACAATCCAGACAGTGAATTGCTATACGCAAGATAGCAAGAGGGGATAGCTTGCATAGAAAAAGGCAGATGCACAAACAAGAGTATGTGTCAATGTTCACATCTCCTTCTCTCAGCAAAGCATCAAATATTCTGCTCATGGATTATAAGCCAAATGAAGATAGCAAGAGGCATAATTAAGAAGCCAAATAAAGATTTATGGGACGTGTTCTGCTATTGTATGCTATTGTAGAGCAGGGGATGAATCACATCCAAGGAACATGCATGATCTATGACTATGAGTTTTATTAATGTAATTTAGTTATCTAAGTCAACATTTAGACAATTTTTTCAAGAAAAACAAATAGGATCTATGTCACAAACACTGGATATATGTGTTTGCTTCGCTTCATTCTAGTTATAGCACATAGATTGGGTTGAACCTGTTAATGTTGTCATGACTTCATTTTTGCCTTTTGCTGCCTCTATCCCCAAACTGCATGCTATGGTATTTTGTATTCCGTAGTGGTTGATTGCCTTCTTCTGACTCCATTGCTATCATGTTGGACTCATTATAGCTTATCTTGTGAATTTAGTTTGAGACTTTTGCTAAAATGGCAAGTGTTAGGAATTTCGAGGTCTAACCTCTTGTTGTGGCCTGTTTCCGACCAGCTTTTCAATTAGCTCATTATTAATATTTTTTTAAGTATATTGGCAACAAGCTGCTCAACTCAGTTAAAATGTTGGTGGATACAGGAACCTGAGTTTGAATTCTCTTGAAGGGTCTTTACCAGCCGAATTAGGTCAATTGCCTCTCATACGACTGTGAGTATAATACTCCTGTTGTTGTAACCTTTTCAATCCTGTTTCTTTTTAGTAAGCTACGTTGTCTTTGTTTTTTGTAGTATTTTATAGTTTTCAATCTCTCAAACGGGGGTTTCTATATGAGATCCAAGTGTACGACTTTTTATTACAGTTCTTGTTATCATCTGTTTTCTCTTTGCAGTGATCTGTCGAACAATGAGTTTACTGGTTCAGTTCCAGACACAATTACTTCATCCACATTAAAGCTTGTGTAAGTATTTGCTTCCAGTTATGGGCCACCCCGGTTTCTCTACTATGACCCCAGGGACCAGTTCCACTATTAAGTTTCATGGAAGTTCCAATATGAAGTAGGAATAGTAGAAGAGTTAAGTCTCAATGGCTGTTTTAATGTAATGGTGAATTTGCCATATCTCTGGCTCAGCTCCCACTCTCTTTGAGCTAGAAGTAATTATCCTGCAAAATCAATATGCCAAGTTTACAGATTCTCCGTATTCTTCTACCAGGAAGATTTTATTCCATTTTCTTAGAAGCTGTAAATATAATGATATGCCATTATTTTTGTTGACTATATATTATCAGGTGGGTGTCTATGCTAGTTATTTTCTATGTGGACTGATAATTTTCTAGTTTGTCAATTTTGTTTAACTCTCTTAACCTTTTGTTTGAATACCAGGTTATTGAATGATAATCAATTAGAAGGGCAGGTACCAGAGGCAGTGTATTCTGTAGGCGTCCATGGTGGAGTCATCGAGTATGTTCATTGAACTCTGTTGACCTTTCATTCCTACTTTGCAGGAGCTTATATGTTTCCTATTCATATCTCTAATATTCATGGGTGGTTGAATCCCATATAATTTTCAGTTTCTCATTCCATCATGCTTGTTGCTAATGTCAACATATCTGTGCCATGATTTGCGGTTCTGAGCTCTGCAGCTCACATTCATGACAACCAATACTAGGGCCTATATGAATGTTGCTTATCTTTCCAGCTAACGTTTCTTATATTGGTCTTTATATTTGTTTGCAGTCTTTCAGGAAATAAAGGCTTATGTGGTGTTCCTTCGTTGCCAGAGTGCCCTATGTTTTGGCACAATGGCGGACTGTCAGAGGGTGGTAAAATTGCAGTTGGCGTATCTTGTGTGATTGTGTTGGGTGTGGTGATTTTGGGAATATATGTCTACATTAGAAGCAGGAGGAATGATTATGATTTTGGTCTGCCTCAAGACTTGATGTGTAAGTTAATGTTCACAAAATCTGATATTTTATCTGTCTGCAGATTTTGTTGCATCTTAAGGCTATATATTACTTGGAGAAGAATGAGGTGTGCTTGAAAGTTTGAAGATATAACGCAGTTTTGTTTTGCGTTTCAGCCATTGCTGCAAAGAGAAATCGGTATCAGAGGCAGAAGTCCTTAATGGTTCTTGAAATGGAAAGCCAACATGCCAAAGGATTCATTTCCTCACTAGATTCTCGCTAAAGGATAGTCACTTTGGCCAGGAATAGGAATATTAGGATATGACCCACAGAAGGACCTCAGACAACAATGGTGAATATCTGCTCTCCTTCTGCAACATTGTTTTGGTAAAAAATGCATTAGAGGACAAGGCCGAATTTCAACTGACTTTTCTTGCGATGTTTTACTACAAATGGGGGGTCATCTAGAAAGTGTGTTGTAAAATTATCAATTTTTGTGGCCCCCGTAATTCTTTTGGAGTTGTAATTTAGTTGTTATAACTTGTAAGTGACGTATGTGGTGTACAGTTGGCATGTTGTTCGATCTAGTTTTTTTTCTTTTTTTTACATATGATTGATTTGGAGACACTCTTTGAATCGAGTCAGATAGGCCGGTCTAGATCGCTTTGGTTATGGATCTACCGCTATTTCCAACTGCTAATATTTACTTGATCTGTGTGGATACCGTTGAGGAATCACCTCACTTGTTCACGAGATTTTACTTGTGTTGTGCAAAGTGTTTTGATACAACGTATGAGGGGCATCAACAAACAACACAGGCTTCTTGTGAAGCTGTCGGGAACTCCAGGTGCTGTTCAATTCTGCACACGGGAAGATAATTGTTGGAAGCCTCTTACGACGAGTTTAGATTGTAAAGAATACCTCCATCTCCCCTGATGGCTTCGGTTTTAAGGAATGCGTTTTCTCTATCCTTGGTTGGGGCTTCATCTGCCAATGCGGTTGGAGAAATTGAACAAACCCGTGTTACGACAACATTCATCAGTCTAAGTAAAACTTTCTAAGAACTCAAATCATGAAGCTAACAAAATGTACTTACTCAGCTTTAGTTGCAGAGCTAGGACTGGTAACTTATTTTAGCTATAACAAAAGCATAATTTTCTCCTCATTTTCAAATTTAAACATCATTCCCTACTTATGTCAAGCAACTTGAGTAGCAGCAACTCCAACATCTAAGGGCTTTTCATTTCCCATATCTTGATATGGGATATGGGTATGGATATCACATATTCGATATCCATATTTTGTAATTGTTTAAAGTGATATCCAGATATCAATACTTTACTCTTTTTTTTTTTAATCGATTTTGATATCTTTAAAAATGACAGATATCAGGTTCTTTTTCTCCAGCCTCTCCCTCTCAACTCCTCCTCCCAAGTCTTCCTCTTTTGATATACCTCACAATCTTGTCAAACACAAGTATCAGATATCAATCTCATTTCAGGATATGAGTGTTACTCGAAGCTTAGGTTACCAATAAATAAACAAGGAGAACTAAAAGGCTTTTTTTCTTCAGTGGTAAGATTTCATTGATTATACTCCATTTTAGGCATTGAAGGAAATGAGATAGTGGTGTAAATGTGAAACAGAACAATTCACAGCATAAAGTTCAAAGGTCTTGCCTTTTTATTGTGTTAAACAGGAAGACGATGAAAGCTTTGAAGCTTACCCGTACAGAGCTTAGCAACTGGAAGGCAATGAGATGTAGACCAACACCCCCAAGGACCTGAAAAAATTTGTATGATATACTTCAATGTTACATCAAAGGGTACCAAAACTAAAAAAGTGCATCAAGAATAACACATGTGAACCATGCAACAATAGTTCTTTTTAGTGATTAATGGAAAACTAAATGGAAAATCCAAGAACGATATTAAACTTCATTCAGATGATATCTGAAGAAACTGACACGTTATAAAAAATAACACAAAAATAAATGCAGATTGCTGCTTCCAGGTGCAATACTAGCTGCCATTACAAGTATATCCTACAATAATAACACAAAAATAAATCAAATTAGATTAAAAGGCTGCCTTATATATGTTCTCAAATCAGAAATTCATTGTAAATTAGGTGATAAACAGCTGATTTTGTTTGCCATCTCAGTGTCCGTTTGGCGCCACTGAGTACTCTGCTGATTAGGTACTTCTTGAGCTCGTAAGATATAACATTACGCTTAGATATAAACATGTTTGATAAGTTGAAAATAAGGCCTAAGACAGCATTAAACAGACCAGTAAGATACAACTTGAAATTCACACGTCCCACCAAAGTAACTTCTAGCTGACAAATTCTAACAAACTAAATGCTAGAAACAGGCCATGCAAAGTCAAGGCAGAAGATGATTATTTCCCATTCATCTCTTTTAATATTCATGGGAGGTTGAATCCCATAAAAAACAGTAATTTTCAGTTTCTCATTCCAGCATGCTTGTTCCTGAACTCTGCAGCTCACATTTATGATACCCACTACTAGGGCCTAAATATATTGTATTTGGTTACTTTTGCTCCTATACAAGAAATAAAATTGTTTATGTTTTGAAAAATTGAAAGAAAGATCATATCAGTTAGTATACTATTATATTGCAAAATAATAAAATATGGTTCAGAAATCTCGTTCCGGTCTGCTTCAACAGTACTGTATGACTGTATGTGCAATTGTGCACTACTACTACTACTACTAATAAGCAGACAATGAGCAATTCCAAAGGGCATTTCCTTGCTAAATTTCCATACACTAAACTTGATACAACATATGAGGGTCATCAACAAAGGTGCCGAAGAGCCCAAGTTCTACAACACAGGCTGCTTGTGAAGCTGTCGAGAACTCCAGGTGCTGTTCAATTCTGCACACGGGAAGATAATCGTTGGAAGCCTCTTGCTTTCCACAAGATGTGGGAAATCAATGGTGTAATGAAGTCCCCTGCTTTCCGTCCTCGACAGTGCACTGCTTACCACGAGCTTTGCACAGCAGAAAAGGTTCCTCATCTCACAAGCCTCCAGCCCAACCATGGTGCGCTTCCACCCGTGTCGAAACAAGTACTCTTCCCACTTGCTCTCTAGCTCAGTGATCCTCCGTTCCGCTGTTTGTAGCCTTATTGTGGACCTCACTATCCCGACGTACTTCCACATGATCCCTTGTAGCTCTCTCCTAATCGCCTTTGTCTTCCTTGACATTTTCTCCAGTGTCTCCTTACCAAGCACTGTGGCAGGGACCGGTTTAGACCACTGGTCTGAGCCGCTCCGTTCAACCCCTGAATTTTCGTTCTTGAAGTCTATTGAAGGTTGCACAGCTCTTCTTGCAAACACGAGTGCTTCTAGTAATGAGTTGCTAGCTAGTCGGTTCGCTCCATGGAGCCCAGTACACGCTACCTCACCCGCCACGTAGAGACCCATCACATTCGTTTCCCCTTGCAGCCCAGCGCGGACCCCACCGCACATGTAATGAGCGGCCGGAACAACTGGGATTGGCTGTTGGGTTATGTCGAGACCGTACTTTAGGCACTCTGCTGCTATATTGGGGAAATGGGAAAGGATTTTGTCTCTGGACCGATGGCTTATGTCGAGGAGAACGTACTTTTCGTTCCTCTTCTTGAGCTGGTCGTCTATGCTTCTAGCTACCACATCTCTTGGAGCGAGTTCAGCTCGCTCGTCATAAAGAGGCATGAACCTTTCCATGCTTAGATTATAAAGAATGCCTCCGTCTCCCCTGACGGCTTCGGTTATAAGGAATGCATTTTCTCTAGCCTTGGATGGGGCCAGGGGAAGGCCTTCATCTGCCAATGCGGTTGGATGGAATTGAACAAACCTGCGTTACGGCAACATTCGTAAGTCTAAGTAAAACTTTCTAAGAACTCAAAAATCATGAAGCTAACGAAATGCACTTACTCCATGTTAGATATCACAGCTTGAGCTCTATGGGCCATTGCCATACCATCTCCTGTGGCAACCTACAAATTGACATTCAGAAATAAGCTTACATATAACAAAGAAATACTATGAGAATAATATATGCATTTTAATTGCAGAGCTAGGACACGTAACTTATTCTAACTTATTCTAACAGAAGCTATTTAAATTTCTCCTCGTTTTTGAATCCCTATTTTTGTCAAGCAACTTGAGTAGCAGCAACTCCAACATCTAAGAGTGTCACTTGAAGCATTAGGTTGCCAACAAATAAACAAGGAGAACTAAAGGTCTTTTTTTCTTCAGTGGTAAGATTTTATTGATTATACTCCATTTTAGGCATTGAAGGAAATGAGGCAATGATGTAAATGTGAAACGAAACAATAAGGTACCGGTGGATTTGTGGTTGTCGGATAGATATGGCCAGCACCGCCAGATGCTAGTAACGTCACTTTTGAAAGAAACCGAATGACCTGATTGATCATGCAATTACTGAAGGTATAAATGAGACAATTCACAGCAAAAAGTTCAAATGATATCAATATCAAGAAGAGGGAGCTATAAAAAATATAGTAGTTACCTCCTGTGTTTCAGTATTCAAGGCATCAACTCCATGGCAAATTGTGTCAGCACCATCCTGTAAGCAGCAAACAAATAATTATTTCACTATACATTTCTCGGTCTAGCATGACAGTTTACATAGAACACAATTTAAGGAATAAGAAGCAAATTATAGAGAGAAGTTAGAACCTGAGAAGTTAATAGGTCTATAGCAAAATGGTGTTCAAACACAGAGATATTTGGGTCACTTTTTACTGCCTCTAGTAAAGCCCGTTCGATCTCCCTTCCAGTCATATCAGCAGCATGAACAATCCTGCGATGAGAATGCCCACCTTCTCTAGCCAAGTGAAGGTTTCCGTCCTCACCGTGATCAAAGGATGCACCCATTGCAATCAGCTCTCTAATTCTATCAGGTCCTTCTGTACAGACCACCTGCACAAATCACAAACTATCAACATCATCTCCAATCAATATTGCCAAAAAGCTCTAGCCTTTTTATTGTACTAAGCAGGAAGATGATGAAAACTTTGAAGCTTACCCGTACAGTCTCCTCATCACATAAATAGGCACCAGCAATTATGGTGTCTTGCATGTGGCTTTCCACAGAATCGGTAGGGCAAAGAACAGCACTAACACCACCTTGGGCATAATTTGTATTGCTCTCGTGAGGTTCATCCTTGGTTATCACAGCTACAGTTCCGTGTTTTGCAACTTCAAGAGCATAGCGTAGACCAGCAACTCCACTTCCAATGACTGTGAAATCAAAATGCTTCGAGTTATCTCTCTTGTATGATGCAGTAATCACCTTTACAGCTTTCCCGTGCTTAGCAACTGGAAGGCAATGAAATTCAGACCAAGGATGCATCTTGGACACCCCAAAGGACCTGAAAATTGTATGATATACTTCAATGTTACATCAAAGGGTACCAAAACTAGAAAAGTGCATCAAGAATAACAGATACAAACCATGAAGCAAGAGTTCTTTTTAGTGATTAATGGAAGACTAAACCGAAAATCCGAGAACGATCTTAGACTTCATTCAGATGATATCTGAAGAAGCTGACACGGTATAAAAAAAAAAACTATTCATAAGAGTACCATGAAAGTTCCTTATGAGAGCATATCTTCGATGTCGCGAGAGAAACACGAGAAGTCTGCTTACAACCCTGCCCCTTGTAGATTGCTTCTACAAAATACAGATTGCTGCTTCCAGGTGCAATACTAGCTGCCATTGCAAGTATATCCTACAATAATAACACAAAAACAAATCAAATTAGATCAAAAGTCTGCCTTATAAATGTTGTGAAATCAGAATTTTATTGTAAAATAGGTGGTAAACAACTTTTTTTTTTTTTTCATCTCAGTGTGCTCATAAAGTACTCTGCTAATTAGGTACTTATTGTGCTCATAAGATATCTATACATTTACGCTCAGCTACAAACATGTTTGATAAGGTGAAAATAAGGCATAAGACAGCATTCAACTAACCGATAAGCTTAAACTTAAAATTCACACATCCCACCAAAGTAACTTCTAAAAATCAGCTGACAAGTTCTAACAAACTAAATACTAGAAACAGGTCATGCTAAAGTCATGGCAGATGATGATGCGGGAGACATGGGGATGAACACTAATAATGCATGCTAGAACAATTCAGAATTTCAAATCCAAACTCCATACTAAATAATATCAACGAGGAAAGACGTGAGAACTTATCAAACATGCCTAAATATGGGCAAATGGGTTAAACCAGGAAGTGCAGTAGAGAAGAAGCAAATAAACAAAACCCAACAAGGTGAACGGCTCAAACTACTAATAATAGAAAGAGAGATCGCCAACAAATAAAATGGCTTTTGTCAAAAGCCAAAGGCCAAGTTTTGATCAAGAAAAACAAACAAAACATAGAAAAACAAATGGGTACAAATGAAACACGTCCGAGGATAAATCAGAAGCAAAATAAAAAACAAAAGCAATGAGACATTACAACAAACAGTGGGTGTGCGCCAGGAAAACTCACAAGAATTGAGCGTCACCTGGAAAAAGAGCAGATCTGCAGATTCAAACAATTTGATTATTCTCTCCTATAGGTTCAAAGGGAGGGGAAGATGAAGAATTATTTGATGTGAATATTCTCAAAATGGGAAACGCTACAATTCAGGCAT
This sequence comes from Fagopyrum homotropicum, assembly GCA_033239125.1. Lineage (NCBI taxonomy): Eukaryota > Viridiplantae > Streptophyta > Magnoliopsida > Caryophyllales > Polygonaceae > Fagopyrum > Fagopyrum homotropicum. Next base: position 146,401,590 of record BSWB01000004.1, read on the forward strand.
CTAAGAGAAGAAAGGGAGAAATGGTGGGGGTGAATTGCAAATTGGGGGAAGGAAAGGAGAGGCGACGGTTTAAAGAGAGAGAGGGGGGCCACGTTCCCAAGGCGCCACGACGGACTTTGAAACAGCAGCGTTGAAGTTGACGGCATCTGGTAGTCTCCATACAGAGAGATTCATTGGCCCATCTTTCCTTTCCTTTCACTTTCTTCTCTAAAGGCTTCATCAACCTTTTCAATATTGCCTTCGATCGTTGGCGGTTCAACAATTTGCCCACTTGGAAAAAACCCAAAAGATACGTTCTTTGGCTCTGCATTTGCATGTGATCGCTTTCTCTTTTTTGACTCGACATTCAATGAAATCGTACCCGATTCCTTCCCTATTTTGGGAATTTCGCTTACGTTATGTTTCCTTTTTAACAAATTTTTGTGTGGTGTTTGAAGGTCATCATCTTTCACACGGTGTATATGAATGAAGGCTGTGTTTGGTAAGGCTGTATCGATTTGATTCCGACTTCAGAGGGGTGAGAAATGAACGGAAAACAATCGACAATTTTCATTATTGATGTGCAAAACTTACGCGGACGGTATAAATTTACATTCCGATCTTCATACGGATTCCTTTTCTTTACCTATTTGATCCTAATTAGAACGTGAACCAGATAGAACGGCTATATAAATGAGTGAAAACAAACGGAACTTAAAACAAATTATAGTATTATACCTTCAACGTACATAATGAAAAAAATAAGTTAAATGAATCCAAACCCTTAATTTTATTATACTAAATTTTAAAAATACAATTTTGTTTATCCAAACAAAATCATATGAAATATGTTCCGGTATGACCCACTATGAGCCGTGTTGGACCGGATCATTACAATCGTGTGCATGTCCACACTCCAAAGTTTTTATAAAAATTTACGATTTCTCGATCTAGATCGTGGGCAGGTCTTTTTTTTTTACATTGTTTTCGAAATTTTTAGATTTTTCAAGACAAGGCTTGAATAAAACATTCAGTCATTTTGTATATAGAATACTCCACGAACGTACGTGAAACGTTTTAGATAAATTGATTCGGTTCCATTTTTTTTTTTTTTTTTTTTTTTTTGTATGAGCAAAAGTAATGGACGAAAAAAGCTTGTTCTAATACTTCTCTTTTAATATACCATTCATTATGTTGTTCCCTCCTATGATCATATGTTAGTTCTTGAATTTGCTAGTTTGTTGTCTTTTTTCGTTATTGTTTATGTTCTCAAGTAGGTAGGTGCGGTAATACCATTACACATTATATTACACGTCTTGTTCATGGATTAGTAGCAAAAAGTTTATATTTTTATATGGTTATGTAATTTATTCATTCTCTTCCGAAAATAGATGTATATTAAGGGTCTGTTTGGTGGTATACTTGGATTATTTTGAAGGATGAAAATTTTCAATAATCTACCAATAATCTCAATAATCCCATTATAGTTGGGTACTTTTTTGGACAAAATAATTCTTCAAAATAATCTGGACACAATAATCTACCAAATAACCCAATTTTTTTGGCACGCCGAACGTACCCTAAATCTATTGATGTTTAGAAAATAGATGTATAATAAACTTATTGATGTTTTAGAAAATAAAAAGAATACTTAATCTTTATTTTGTCTTGTATCAATCATCAAGGAATTTTTTTAAAACAAAATTAAGATTATATAAATTATTAAAAAATGGATGTTTTATATAGGTTGTCCATTAAACATAAATTTTACCCAAAATGATTAGGAGTGAAAACATCCATTTATACATTAGTTAATAACAACGAAAGAATCTAAATAAAGTTAAAATCATATTTGTGTTTGAGCAACTATCAATCTATTCATAGGAACTTTAGATAATGACTAATGAGAGAACGTAAATAACGTTAAAATCATATTCCTACATAAAAACTATTTACCCGCTTATCCATATGTCCCGTCTTGTCTACATGCATCCTTAATAAGGCCAAATGGATTGCCAACACATACAGTACAGATTCATTGTCACGTAATGTGGTCCGATAGTTTGGGGTACGTCTTGATGTTGCAAGATTTGTATATAAGATGAGTGAATTTTTTCGTGAGAAGGAGTCGAGGATAGGTGATTGAAATCTTAAGGCTCAAAAGAAGAATCCAAATTTAAAGTTTCCACCGGTGGTTCATGAGAGTTGTACTCTACACTACTTCTACAAGCATGTTCTTGTTGTTCTTCCTCCTTTTGTTTGTATGGCGCTTCCTTTTGTGTTTCTCCTTGACCGGCTCGTTGTCGAAGTTTTCTTTTCTCAAAAATGGTGTTGGTCATTACAACAAGAACTCCATACGTTGACGGAACGTGGATATTATTTACACACAAGGAGATGTCTAGACTCCAATGAGGTGGTTGATTTATTTTTCTCACATCCCGATTCGAGGAATTTGCTCAACCTTTTTCCCTATGTTATTGTGATAATAAGTAAGTATCAAGACTTGCTTTTACTTTGTTTCATAAACTCAAACATCTTCTCGTACAAAATTTTAACTTAATCCTTCGTTTGTAATACTGGTAGATACACTATGTTATTGTTGGAGATCGTAAGCATCACAAGCACAAAGAAGACTTTCGCAATGCTTTTGTAGTCATGACACACGAGAACAGAGATCACTGCAAGTGGGCTTTGAGGATGGTCCGTTATTTGTGCTACGGAAAATCCCGGAGGTGATTACCACAAATCGTGAACTAGGTCTTATAAGCTCCGTGAGTGCAATATTTTTTTCCAAGGTGAAACATATATTGTGCTCATTCCATATAAAGTGTAACATTGTAAATAAAACGGGTGTCGTATTGCACTCTAAGGAAGTAGAAGTCGTCTTCATATCCTAATGCATGTCTTGTTCGAGTCGAGATCTAATGAAAGATACCAACGGCGTTTGATGAAAATGAGAAACTATTGGCATCCATATCCGAGGTTAATCCTCGAGACGACATGACTCACCTCATACAAGGAGGCAATCGTTCGAACTTGGTGTGACTTATACCATCATTTCGGCACAAGGACGACAAATGCGTAAGGAAGTTTATTAATGTCCCTTTGCTTCCAAGATGTTAAAAGTTTATATGTTTTGTAATTAACTTATTACTTTTTAGTGTGAGTCCACGCACAAGTTAATGAAAACAGATAGTAGCTTCGAATGTGGAGGATTTCAGTTGGTGTGTGACAACATACATTTGATGGTCACAAATCAAGTCCAAAAGTTACAAGCTTCTTTAGAGATGTCACGGGAGAGGATTCCACAGGAGGTGCGTAAACCAATATTCGAATTGCTTCGGAATTACGTCACAAACGAGTGTTTCACGTTCTTGTGGAATAACTACACCAAGGCTAGAAAGACAAGAGATTATGGTGTTTGTCGGGATAGTTATTGGAGGGAGGTTCACGGAGTGTCATGTGCGCATGACTTTATGATAGCAATCCGAGCTTGTAGACCTATAACCCAATCATCATACGGGGTGAAACACACGTCCTCCGCCCTCATCTGGTCCAACTGTGCTCCTAATGTTTGTAGTCTCTTTATACTAATCGGTGGTGTCTTTGGGACAAAAATGTTTTGAAGACCAACGTGCATGCCCATGCAACTCTGGATCCTCTATGGCTGCACACCCCAATGATGGAAATGTGCGTAAATTCAAAACTGTATGAAGAAAAGTAAATTAAGTTTGACTCATAAAAAATATTTTTTACTAAGGAAAATAGTTATGAAACCGTACTTGTAAAAGTGTATTACAACCTCTCATTGCCGTCACTTTCTTCTTAGTGGCATCCCTCAAATATCTATATAAAAATGTGAATCGGTGGCCCATGCTATGAGTTTGTCCTCAAATGATCTCGTACTAGGTCGATAAGCCATTGTTGCATCATGTTGGTAGATTTGTCGACTACCAAGGCCGACGAGATGAATAATAGCAAATATGCATATGCAATAGCGTCATGGGGTGGAAAGATCCAGCATGGTTGTGGCCCTAGTCCTAATAATCTCTCAAAATAGATGTATGTAGTGCCGTCTGACATCCGCCAGAAATAACCCAAAAGAGTATAACAAGCCAATCATAACTAACACTACCATGAGAGTCAATAATGCATCTCCATCAACGACAAGTCCTATAATAACTTGAACATGGTGCAACGTTGTACCCATCTCCCCCACAACATATGAAATGTGTTTGTCTCGGGGTGCCACTTCTTGATAAACGCCGTAATCAAATATTGATCGGCCCTACTAAACTGAAGGTCCGCCAACTTTATAAGCCGGTTGCGTCTGGCCAAACCAAACCAAAAATATGGGTCGTCCAAATCTCAAGGTCAATCATGTAATCTACTAATCGCATCAAATCTCCTAACGACCTTGGCCACCCTGGTATCCTCCTACGATAATTTAGAAAACAAAATGAAATCATCTTATATAAACAAACAAAATATTTTTTATTATTAAACATTTGAAGGGAAAAAATTATACCCTCTAGGCTCATATGACGCTAGCTCTATGGTTAGTGTAGCATAACTATAACACAAGTATTTGCTTTTACTCCATATGTACTTGCTCCTACTCTATATGTACATGCTCCTGCTATATAGGTAGTACGTGTTTCTACTCCAGAGATACTTGCTCATGCTCAATAAGTACCTGCTCAACAAGTACCTGTTCTTACTCCACCTAAGTATGTCCACGGGTCACGAGTTACCCGTGACCCGGTGGGTCCGGGTTCCGCCGGGTTACGGGTGCGGGTAAGGGTCGAGGTGATCCTTACCCGCCGACCGTCGGGTCATGACCCGGCGGGTCGACCCGTCCAACGGTCATAATTTAAATTTTAAAAAAATTTAGCGGCTATATAGCCGTTGGGGTAACCATTACAACAACAACTTAGCCAAAAAAAATAAACAAAACAAAAAACTATTAAATTTAAACCAAAACATTTCTATAAATACCCCAAACCCAATTCATTTTATCTCACACCAACTCTCATACAATCATCTACTTACTCTCTCAATCTTTCCAGAATTTTCAACTCTTACATTCAATTACTCTCCTAATCTCATTCTCTAATTTTTTTAATTATTCATTTTATATTTTACTACATTCAATAAAAAATGGCTAGTCGAGGAAGACGTTCCGTTAGCGGTCCTTCATCCGGCGGAGGTGTTAGCCGAGGACGTCATTCCGTTAGCGGTCCTCCAACCGGTTCGGATATAAGGCGGGACTTAAGTGAAGATCACGAGATCCACAAGGAGGAGGAAATCAACATGGATTCACCTCCTTTCCTCAACACCCAAGAATCCGAGACACAAAACCTGGAGGAGCCTATGAACAACACTCAACTATTGGCGGCGGTCTTCCGGTTTTGGTTTAAAAAAAGGTACTCCCGATTCTAACGCGATTTACTATGCTAAATGTAATTTTTGTTCGACACAATACAAGCGCAAAAAGGGAGAAGGCTACGGGAACTACAAACGACATATTCGCAACAAGCATCCCAAAAAAATGGGAATGGCACGAGGGCAAACGCAACTAACCGGGTACACATCTACCTCTAACCAACCTCCTTCTTTATTTACATATGATCATGCTTCTTCTATGGATGCATTTTCGGAAATGTTAGCCGTAGATTCTTTGAAATTTAGTTTTGCACAAAATGGTGGTTTTAATGATTGGATGACACATCATGCTCAACCCGCATATAAACCGATTTTTCGCTAAACCGCTTACAGAAAAATGATGCTTAAATATAAAATGCGTAAAGAAGAATTTTGAGTAAATATTTTATGGAAAATTGTGATATTCAAGTTTCTATTTGTAGTGATATTTGGACCGACGATTTTCAAAAAAATGCATTTATGGGTATTACTTGTCATTTTATTGATAAAATTTGGATTTTAAACAAAAGAGTTTTAGCATTACGAGTTTTCAACGAACAACACACCGCCCAAAACATTGCCCATTTGATTGCAAATGTTTTGGAAGAATATAGATTAGTTTCAAGAGCTTTATCAATCGGTTTGACAACGCCTCCGCTAACACGGCTTCTATTAGAGATTTAACCAACTATTGTAAGCCATCGGTTGAAGTAAATTTTTTCACATTAGGTGTGCCGCTCACATTTTAAACTTGTGTGTTCAAGACGGTTTAGCATATGTTGGAGATTTAGTACAACCTATTCGAAATTTTTTTAATGAACTTTGGTCTAAAAAAAGTACACGTACTAAATGGTATGCATATTGTAAACAAAATGATGTTTATCCTAAAAAATTTCCAAAAGATATTTGTACAAGATGGAACTCTACTTTCAAAATGATTTCCGAATCATATGAATATCGAGGTCTTTTAAGTGGTTTTGCCGCACAACATATTGACGGTAATTTTGTTTTCGAGAAATCTTGGGTTTTAACAAAAGATGTAATGGAGATTTTTAAATATTTTTATGATGCTACTAATACTTTTAGTTATGTTTATACACCAAGATTAAACATATTTTGTTATGTAGCAATTAATATAGCATTTGCACTTCAACATTGTCTTTTAATTGATTCTATTTCACAAGCTATTTATACAATGCGAAGTAAATGGTTAGATTATTATACGACTATTTCCGATGTTTTTCTTGTTGCATTTTTGTTAGATCCTAGACGTAAAATGGATGGTTTAAAACAATTTTTAGAAAGTTATTATGAATTGTTAGATTTAGAACAACACCCCGATTGCCATGTTTCTACCATACTTGCTAGAGTTAGAAAATTATTTGATGATTTAATGGTTCAATATCGTGTTTTCGATCAAGGTCAATCATCTCAACCCCCTCCTCGTCCTTCATCTTCAACTACTTCTAAATTTTAATCAATTGTTAGAGATTTGTTTGGCCCGAAAGGGGCAAAAACCACGTCGAGTTCCCATTCGGAACTCGACGAATATCTAACCATTACTTTTGAGTTTGACAAGGAAGAAGAAGAAGAGGATTTCAACATATTAGAGTGGTGGAGCCGACCGAAGAGAATGAGGTTCCCTACCCTCTCAAGGATCGCGACACAAATTCTCGTCGATCCCGCCTCAATGGTAGCGGTTGAGCAAACCTTTAGCCGGAGTGGAAAGATGCTCGATCCGACGAGATCAAACATGTTGCCCGAGACGTTGAAGGCACAAGTCCTACTAGCCGATTGGAAGAAAACGGAAATGCAAACACAAAAAAAAACCTATCGGCGGAGGAAGGCGACGAAGATGACGACGAACGACAACAAACACCATTGGATGTATCGGCGGGAGAGTCCGACGACTAAGGTAAGGGCCAATCAGGGATATAAACAAAGGTAAGAGAACTACGTGGGCTTTGTACCTCCTCCCCGAGAGGATACGTAGGCAACCGGGATTCCGGTTCAAGTCCAATTCTTCTCTTTTTTTTTTTTATAATTGTGTTTGAAAAAAATGGCCAACCCGTCGGGTCTGACCCGTGACCTAGCGGGTCGCCAACCCGGCGGGTTGGGCTATTACACGGGTCCGGGTCCGGGTCCGGGTCACCCTTCCTGGACCCTTGACCCGGCGGGTCAGACCCGTTTACCAGGCGGGTCCGACCCGTGGACATTCTTAGCTCCACCGTACCTACTCCTGCTCAATAAGTATATGCTCATGCTTAATAAGTATATGCTTTTGCTCACCATCCAAAATGTTATCTAGACACCCTCCAAAGAGTCATTCGTATGATAATCCGGAACAAGTGATGATGGTCTCACATCCTCATCACCGATGATTTGATCATGTGCCTCAACGGATTCATCAATTGATGCTTGAACAGCTGTCTCAACGGATGCCGTGACAAGTCTATCTCATCGAGCTTTGGACTCTCGATGGGCGGATGTTGTGACAAGTCTAGCTTCTTCTTCTCTTTAATGTTTTTCATCACAAACTGCAATTTTGTTTTCAAATAAAATTTTGCGTTTTTAAAATTATAACATAAATTTTTGTAGTTTTTTTTTGTCATTTTCTCCGAAATCTCACCATTAGAGCCCGTTTCAAAGCTCAAAAAAAATTTCTTCATAAAAATGCAAAAAAAAAAAAATTCCGTATACGATCCAATTCTAATTATTCCTAAACTAAACAAATCTTCCTAAAATAACTAAATTCAAGCCTAAATAACAAAAAAACGATTAAAAAACATTAAAAGCTAACATAAAACCGATCCACAAGTTGTCTTCTACTTTTAGATTGTTGTGAATCTCCAACATTTGAATCTCGGACCATTTTTCGTAGCTTCTTTGTGTGACTTATATCGGGTTTTGTTTGCTTTTTTTTTTTCAGAACAGTTGCGGCGCAAGAAAGAATGAACCAAAATGCTAATGCGCATCTTGATTGTGTTTCAGCCGCGTCAAATAATATTACTCTTAAATAAACTAGTGTTTTATAATAAAAGTACCAATTTATCCTTTCATTTTTTTTATCAATAACAAACTAATCAGGCAAATAGTTAATGTAAATTATTATGTGGACATCTAAACTAGTTTTGTACAATCAAACAAAACTTATGATGTTTTTTAAACTATAACTAAAAATTATTTTTTCTTTTTAAACTCTGTTTTGAACATACACTAACTTATAACGACATGCAAGCATGCACACCCAAAGTATGGATGATTTTTTTTTTTGATATTGTACGGTAAGCAATTAGGGTAGATCATCTTCTCGAGACTCTCCACCCTAGAGCATCCTTCGGGATGAGATCCACCACCTGGGAGGGGATCGCTGAGTCACCTAGTGGGTAGTCGTGTCCCAAATCCGCGAGTTTATCTGCAACACTGTTGACTTCCCTGAGAACATGTTGTATACTGACCTATTGGAAATTGACAAATATATTAGAAATATCTGAGATAATGAGATCAAGATCTCATGGGGGTTTCCATACTTGTTTAATGGAATTGATGATTGTAAGGTTATCTCCTTCAATCTCAAGTTTGTTGATCTCCAAATCACATGCTCTTATCAAACCCTCATTTAGCGCACATGCTTCAGCATGAAGGACCAATGTGTTCCCACATTGTCCGTAGCCGAGGGAGATGGTTGATGCATGTTGGTTTCTTAGAATATATCCAAAGGCTGATTCCCCGGATTCGCGTTTGGATCCATCAAAATTTAACTTGACAAATCCATTATCAGGTTTTATCCATTTGATATTTTTAGTTTTTCTGTTGCTTTTGGGCGCTTTTGGTTTCGTTGGGAACTTCCTTTTATTAGCATCTTGCCAGCTCCTTAATTAGTCTTGTACTCTTACCCCAATCTTTTGGGTTATCTTATTACTGAAGATATCTTGGTTCCTTTCGGTCCAAATGTTCCACCAAGTAACAACTAGTTGAATCATTTGGTTATCGTCTAGCTTAGACTTTAGACGTATAACCATATTCGAGATGTTCTGATTAGAGTTGTTTGCGGTTTGGAGCTCGGTCTTAGTGTTGATATCATCAAGACTTTCCAACATAAATGGGAAGTTAAAGAACATGTGCTTCGCTGATTCATATGGGTGATTGTAGAGGACACATTGCATGGGAACTAGTACCCTTTGTTTCTCCAGGTTTTCCTTCGTAGGGAGGCCATCGATAGATAGTTTCCAGGTAAATTTCTTAACTTTGGGCATGATATCCATTTCCCATATCCATCCATTCGAATTGGTTGTACTCCCTTTATTCTTGTGAATGAGGTCCATGGTTGATTTTGTCATGTATGATCCTTTGTCCGAGGCTGCCCAATATAACCGATCTCGAATGAAGGATTTTGGGAGTTGGTATGATTTGATCGCTGTTATAATCTCATGTGGAAGGAGATTGCCTACTTCTGTTTCTAGTTTCCGGGTGTTCCACTTGTTCTCTATAATATACTTGCTGACACTACAAAAAAAAATTCAATTAGCGACGGCTGTTTGCGACGGCAGAAAAGGCATTGCCGTCGCCAATAATCAACAGCGACGGCTTGGCCACGGCAAAACCGGCGTAGCCAGAACAGGCGACGCGAAAAATTTTGGCGACGGCAATGGCCGTCGCTAATATTTCGCGTCGCCTTTTGGCGACGGATATTATCCGTCGCCAAATATTCGCGTCGGCTACAGCCGTCGCCATTTTGTGTGTAGCAAACTTCGAAATTTGGGGTGGAATTTATATTTTGCGACGGCAATAGCCGTCGCAAAATTTAAATTTGGTGGGAAATTTTTTATCTTTGGCAACGGCAACAAACCGTCGCAAAATTTAAATTTGGTGGGAAATTTTAAATTTTGGCGACGACACGTCGCAAATTGTAAAAATGTGTTTAAAATATTAATTTGTAGCAACGGTAACTTGCCGTGACAAAATAAATTTGGTGGGAATTCTACCACATCTTGTAAAACTATAACACGACCTGTATTATCTGAAAACATCTAAATGACTGCATTAAATTGCAACAACAATTTTTATAAACCAAAAAAGTGTATTTAACTTTCAAAACAATCAAAATAGCTCTATTCGAAATGTAAATAAGTTCACAATCTGAAAGTATCTAGGTACTTCATCTTTAACAAAGTGGTAATGAGGTTCACAATCACACACTTTCACGATCTAAACATCTTCTACTTGGACAAATTCTTCATCAACTGCATCATTTTCGCTAATTGGTTCCTTTTCTAATGCTACATGATATCCATCTCCAATAGACTCTTTTCGATGTGCACTAGTTGCAACCTATAAAATGTGAAATAATAACAATAGTTTAGATGGAGAAAAATAACGGTAACGAACTCTTATGAACATAGAGGAACATTTACTTATTAAAATTGAATTTTTAAAGAATTTAAAGTTCTAGATTACCAAAACTAACATGTGTAAGTGAGTGCGAGCTTCTTCTTTCATTGCTAGAACCAACTTCCTTGTTGACATATGCAAACTCTAAAAATTCGTCTAACTTTTCAAATTATGCCACAGAACATCTAGTTTCCCAATCAATCCATGACTTGTCTAAAGGCATTGTAATCACCTCAGATCGCCTACATATATATGCACATATATTTACCAGTTAATGAACCTTATAGACAGCAAGAAAAATAATTTTCCATGTGTAAGGTATACCACCAAAATAAATTTATTAAAACGACTATTGGTCAACCTAAAAGAAGATATGGGTCCCACTTTCACCTCAAACTTCTCACATGTCAGTGCAAAGCTCTTCATCTCTACCAACACATTTTAAAATATATACTTATAAATACAAATTATTTAATTCGATCATATACGCTCCTAATTTATATGTATAATATATCTACCAATATTTTTTGTTGTAGATCCTTTGAGAGTTATTATCTTTTGAAATTCGGTGATATTAGTTCCTTTGTTTCACTTAGAGTTATCATCATATGTGTAAATTAATGAGCATTATAAAGTTAGAATATACAAGTTAATGTGCATATGTTTTTTAAGATTTTAAATTTGGTAATGTCTTTATCTCTATGTGGTGGGTTTAATACCTTACTCTTCTGCCATGGAACAGTATGTTTACCATTGCGGATTATTACTACCAAGTTTTCCTGGTATATACAGCTTATAACTTGTAACCTAGTTTTTTTTTATTCAGCAGCATTCAGTGTGAAAATTTGATTCAACAGCATTAAGTGTCTTTATGTCTATGATTCAGCATTCAATGTCTTTATGTCTATGATTCAGTTTATCCTACTCGTGTGAAAAAGACAGGTCTATATTCATTTCTTTTACCAACTGAAAAATAGATTTACATACTCAGCAAAGTGCAATAGTTTTACATACTCAGTAAAGTGCAATAGTTTTACATACTCAGCAAAGTGCAATAGTTTTACATACTCAGCAAATCAAGAGAAGATGACTCAGATAGACATAGAGGAGTAGAGGATACTAGAGACTCCGAGAGAGAGAGAGGTAGAGAGCGTACCTGAGACTGAGAGAGAGACCGGAGACTGTTCGGAGTCGGAAACTGCTCTTAAAAATTGTATCTGTTGCAGAAAATTACAAAAAATCAAAGTAAGCATACTGTTCAGCACAAAGTAGAGAGGAGAAGTCGAATCTTAAACATATATTGAGAGGGTTGAAGAAAGAGAGGTTAACAACCATCACACAAAGTAGTAGCACACAACTGAAAACACTACAACAGCTCACAATGTTCACTACTTCACTGAATTCATTCAATTCAATAGAGAAATCAGACGAATCTTAAACATATTAGGGCTGTTAACGGTTCCAGAACCGGCATTTTTTTGTGGAACCGGGAACCGAACCGTTTAAAGTAAACGGTTCGGTTCCAAAAAGTTTTTCGGTGGGAACCGTTTAGAACCGGACCGGTCAGGAACCGTTTTTCCCTGAAACGGAACCGGACCGTTTAATAAAATCATAGAACCGCTTGGAACCGGACCGTTACGAACCGTTTGAAACCGAAACCGTTTGGAATCGGAAACGTTTAGAGCCGGATCGTTTAATAAAATCATTAACCACTATGGAGTGAACAAAGCTCGGCAAAAGTCAAAGAAGTCATTTGAACTTGAACCTAATGGAATCACATAATTAAAATTTTAAAAGGAAATATCAATCAACAAAATACACAATCTGATTTGTTCTAGTTTGACTGTTTGAGTATTCGTAGTTCAGGTTTGAAAAAAAGAGGAAATAAATACAATCTACATTACAATTTAGAATGAACCCATGAAGAAAGAGGCCCTATTAAAGGTCATCCAGGTTTAAAAAAGTAAGGTAGTTTGACTGTTTGAGTATTTCTAGTTCATTTCAAAGGCCTTTTTCATGCCACAGACCAAACTTACAGCAATACAAAGCTAGTTTGTGACTTTGTGTATGAAATATTTATGACCAAAATAAAGCAGGAAAATACAACAATACAAATCAAGAAAGCTATACAAGATTATAAGGAAAATCTAAATAAATTGGTAAAGAAAGATCAGTACAAAAATAAAGTGACAGTAAAGTAGTAAACTAAGCTGTCAATACAACAATAACCTTGCTAGTTTGTCTATGAAATTAAGAGTTAAAGTATGACCAAAAGGTCCAAAATACAACAGTAACCTTGCCAGAAGATGATGACAAGATGTAAGGCCCTTGTTAATCCATCAATACTGAATAGAAAAGAATAACAAAATTAATAGTTAATATTGAATAGAAGAAGTGAATACTGAATGTAAGATGACAAAATGTATGATGGCACAAGTATTGGCAAAACAAATCCTATTGCAAATCAAACAAGGTTATTCTGTATATATATTTATATACAGTAAGATGGAATCAGATGAGGATGTAAGATGGCACAAGTATTTACTTGAGAAGAATCACAAAGACGATGATGGAAGAAGATGAGGTTAGAGAGTAGAGGACTTACGTTTAATAGAAGAAGAAGAACCCTGTTAATCCATCAATATTGAATAGAAGAAGAACCCCATTAATACTGAATAGAAGAAACAGCAGAAGAAGATGTTGATGAGGAGGAAGAACCCGTCAAAGATTACCGGCGATCGAAGATGGCGATGGAAGGGCGAAGACGGCGATAAGGGCAAAACCCAGAAAGAAACCGTAGGAGAAAAGTGACAGCAGTGGAACGAAGTGCAGCAGTGCAGACCGGACTCAGAGAATAGAGAGAAGAAGTCGGGAGACTCGGGACAGCGAACTAGCGAAGACTCAAAGTGTAGCAGAGAACTGAGAGAAGTCGGGACAAGTGGACAACGAAGTGCAGCAGTGCAGGCCGGCAGCGGTCGAGCGGCGAGGGTCGAACGGCGAGAAAGGGGCAGGCCGGCAGCAGCGGCAAGGTGAACGGTCGCCGGTCGGCTTCTCTCAGCCCTAGTGTCCGAAGTGCGAAGTGCGAAGCAGCGAAGGGGAAAGTGAATAAGTGATTCATTCGGCTAATTGGAAATTTAGGGTTAAAACATGTCCAACCCGGATTTTTTTAAATTTACTGTCCGGACCGGATTTTTAATTACGGTCCGACCCGGGTTACGGTCCAAACCGGTCCAAAACCGGACCCAGACCGTAAACCGGAATTTCAGAAAAGCATGGACCGTAAATTCCAGTCCGGTCCGATTTTGCACAGCCCTAATAACAGCTCATTGGAAAATAATTTAAGGTGTAACTAATCTACATAGTCAACACAATTCAGGCATAATATGCTCCATAAACAAATCGCACAAAGATTATTATAGTCCTATCAAATCCATGTTACAGGTTTGAGTGTCTGGTTTATGAAAAGCTATATGTTTCTCCTTCGAGTCTTTGACACGATATTTTGTAACTACATCTCTAAAACATACTCTCCAGCCTCACCGAGTCACTGTACAGAGTAAATAATCATCAATTCACCATGATTTGCAGTTCCTCTACTTATTTCAGCATGCACCTCCTTACTAATTCAGTGTACACAGAAACACATTCATAAATTTACCATGCTTTGCGGTTCCTTAATCTATTAATCTCACTACAGCTCTTTCCAAATTTTCATCCTTTCATTCATGAATTATTGATTTGAGCTTATCATCTCCAAAATAATCTCGTCACAGGCCACCAAACGGATGCTAGGTTATTATTTATCTAAATCTTATGATTAATTTAGTTCTATCACTGTTCTGATTTGTACAGACAAGTAGCCCTTCAACCAAAATGACTCAATTAACCTCCCACACTACAAATTAAGATGCTTAAACATGAAAAATGAATGTTATTTGCCAATCTAATTCTTGAAATACCTTAGACTTTTGAACCCCTTGTTCATTTATTCATATTATAGCCCATCTCATCCCAAATTCTAGGAGGTGATTTGAAAAGAGATTAGGATTAAACTGCTGAAGTTACCTATTTGAGATATGCAAATAAAAAAATATTTTCCGGGTGGATACCTGTCTTCCATCCAAGCAACACTGTACAAGTCACCTCTACTTATTATTATTATTATTATTAGTAAATTAGCTTTTGCGAGCCGCTCGTATTCGGCTCGGGCTCATTACGAACTCAATACCAGACTTGTATTCAGGTTGTTTTATAATATGAATGAGCCGAATACGAGTTTTTAGCTAGCGGAGCCCGAGCCGAGAAGAACAAGATGGACAATTAATATGATGAAAAACAAGTAAAGAAGGGTTGTTAAAGAGAACATCAAAATTCAAGGAGATTAAGTCAGACATCAAATTAATTGGAATTCTCGAGAATTGATTGTCGGCTTCTTGGTAACAACGATGGAGAATAAAAACAACACGGAGGAGAGTAGAAGATGGTGGCGAGTACAGAGCGGTGTCAATCGATTCCAACTATAATTCCACAATCGATACTTTGGGCGAGGGTTTTCGGAGAAAAGTAGAGGACGGTGACAACTGATTCCAAGTTTCCAACGTAACTATACCGTAATCGATACTTAGGGAAGGGTTTTTTGAGAAGAGTAGAGGACTAATCAACAAGAAGGAGAGTAGATGAGGACGGTGTCAATCGATTCTAACTGTAATTTCGTCCTTAATCAATACTTTTGGCGAGGGTTCTTAGAGACAAACAAGGAAGAGAGTACGTACATCGTCTCTTCGATGAGATGAATTTGGTTAGGGTTTTTTTAAAGTATTTTTTAACAAGTTGTCATTACTGGGATAAAATTTTAAAATTTATATTGATGGAATATTTTTGGAGATAAAATTTTAAAATTTATAGGGATTTTTAATTATTTTGAAAGAAAAAGAAAATTAATTATATTATTTTTTTAATGTTTTTTACCCTAATATTTCATATGGCGCCAATATTTCATATGGCGCCAATATTTCATATGGCGTCAGCAACATAGCCGTCGCCAAAGGTACCATTTATTATCCACGGTTAAGATTAGCCGACGCCAATTATAAGACTATTAGCGACAGCCCTATACTGCCGACGCAAATAATTGGTATTTTTGCCACGCTGATGTTGCCGTCGCTGTGCCGTCGCCAAATATAGACCAATGGCGATGGCAAACTCTTTCCGTCGCCAACAAGCGTGGCCAATTGAATTATTTTTTGTAGTGTGACTAGTTCATTTTTGTCAATAATTCTGCTGTCTTCAAGGAGTTTGATGAGCGGTTGGTCTATCACCCACTTGCTTTGCCAAAATTTTATGGTGCTACCGTCCCCAACATTTCATCTGAATCCACTTTCAAATTCAGGTCGGAGATTCATTAATCTTCGCCATTGCCAGGAGGTATTTTTCTGGGTTTTGTAGTTCCATAGGAATGAATCTTTGAGGTATTTTTCATTCACTATTTTAACCCATATATTATTTGGTTCTGCCATTATTTTCCAGAGTAATTTCATTTGGAGAATCTTGTTCATATCTTCTTCTTTTCTAATACCCACACCTCCATACTTTTTTGGTTTACAAATTCTGTCCCAACTAATGAGAGGATGATATTTGGGTCCTTTATTTCAGAAGAAATTGCGGTTGATTTGATCTAGTTCTTTATGGATATAGGATGAGAGTATGAAGCTTTGCATTATATAGTTTGGTTTAGCATTAAGATTAGTCTTGATTAGAATTGTTCTACCTTCTTGTGAGAGGGTAGATGCTTTCCATGAAGTAAGTTGCTTCCTAGATTTAATTATAACATCTTCAAAGACGGTTTTGTTTACTCTGTCAGTGATAATAGGGCAACCAAGATATTTGTCCAGCTCTTGGGTAGCATTTATTCCAATTCTCAATTGGATTAGTCTTTCCATTTCACTCCCTACATTTCTCGTAGTTTGGAATGAAGATTTATGAAAATTAACTTTTTGTCCCGAGATATGGCAGTACCTATTAAGTATCTCCAGAATTTGTGTGCTTGCTTCTAAGGATGCCTTGGCAAAAATAATAAAATCATCCGAGAAGCCTAAAAATGGAACACTGGTTCCACCTCTAGTAATTGGGAAGCTTATTATTTTGTGGTGTTGGTTACATTCTTTTTTGGATGTTCCGTACTAGGACTTTCGCTCCTAAATTGAAAAGCATAGGAGAGAGTGGATCACCTTGGCGTAGCCCCCTTTCAGGGTATATTACTTCTGACGGTTTATCATTGATTAGGATGGAATATGAGACCGTGGAAATGCATTCTCTAATCCAGCTAATGAATTTTTCCTCGAAACCAAATTTTCCGAGGACGGCTAGAATGAATGGTCATTCCACCCTATCGTATGCTTTTTCCATGTCTAGTTTAACGGCCATGAAGCCCTCTTTCCCTTTTTTTCCTTTGAACCCGTGAAAGATCACATGGGCTATGAGGATATTGTCGTGAATTGATCTACCCTGTGTAAAGGCACTTTGGAGCGGGTGGATGAGTTTAGGCAGCAACGTCCTTAGTCTATTTGCTAGAATCTTTGCAATTATTTTGTATATTGTTGAGCATAAACTTATATGTCTATAATGTGTGGTCAGGGATGGATTATCCACTTTCGGTATTAGGGTGATAAAGGTATGGTTAATTTGTTTTAGGATTTTACCCAAGCTGAAGAAGCTCTTTGTCTCACGGATTACATCAGGCCCAATTGTCGCCCAATATTTTTGGAAGAAGCCGTCACGCATTCCATCTGGACTTGGGGACTTGTCACTTCCAATATCGAAAGTAGCTTTTTGGATATCCTCGTTTGTTACTGGTTTAGTGAGCTCCATATTTTCGCTATCCGTGACTTCTTTGGTAATGACTTCAAGATTTTGTACGATATTGGACTCGTTAGTTTGGTTGGACCTAAAGCGGTCCTTGTATTCCTTAAGGAACTCGGAGTTAATTTAGTTTTCGGTAGATATTATTGTACTATTTACATTATGGATGGAAGTTATTGATTTTCTATTTTGCCTTCCCGTTGCTCTCTTGTGGTGATACTTTGTATTTCTATCACCACATTCTAATGCTTTGGATTTAGCTCTTTGCATCCAGTACCTTTGTTGAAATTCAATAAGGTATTCTCTCTTCTTATTTAATCTATTTAGTCTTTCATTTTGTTGGTTAGAGAAATTTCTGAAGTTTAACTTTTGTAGCTTCTCAATGGTTGCATCCGTTTGTCGGACTTGTCTGTTTATGTTCCCGAATTTTAATTTACTCCAAACTTTTAGTTTGGTTTTGAGGAGGTTTAGTTTTCTAACTAATTGGAACATATGCGTCCCCAGGAATTGTGTTCTCCACACTTGTTTGACGATTCTTTCACAATCCTCTCTCTTGGTCCACATAAGTTCAAATCGGAACGGTTTGTTTTTTAATCTTTGTATTTTATTACTAATCTCTATTGTGATTAGATAGTGGTCTGATGATGTGAACCATGATTCCACACATGAATTAAGTTGTAAGCATTAAGCACCTCGCACTGCGTCATAGCTCTATCTAGTTTTTCATACGTATTATTCTCTCCATCTCGTCTCTTGCGCCATGTGAACTCATTCCCTTTGGAAACAAGATCCACGAGGGTACATTGTTGTACTACATTTTGTAATCTTTGGAACCGGTTAGCTCTTAATGGTGCACCTCCCAGCTTATCGGACGGGTTAAGCATGTCATTAAAATCTCCCATTAGAAGTACTGGTTTGGTTTGCACGTTTATGGCTTCTACTATTTTGGTCCAAAATTCTTCTTAAAGTCCCTCATTCGAAGGTGCGTAAATCAGGAATATGACCATATTGAAGTTTGATTCAAAGTCGGTATGTTCTATAATAACGAATCTTTTATCCTTATGACAAAGATCAACTTTTTCATTAATAAGTATGTTGTTTTTCCATATAAGGCATAAGCCTCCTGCTATGCCGTCCGATGGGATGAAGCATATATTATCAAACCCCGCACTCCTCCAGCATGATTCGGAAGGTTCGATATTTGTTTTAAGTTCCGCTAGCATTAGCATATCAATGTGCTCATTTTGAGTTGTTATTTTAACGTCTGTCCAAAAAAATTTCTTCTTGATGCCTCGACAATTCCAGAAGGCTATCTTCATAATCACTTAATTATGGTGTTGGATGGTAGGCAACCATCATTTTTACCAAGGATACTATGATTCATTTGTCTGAAAGCTTTGATTGTATAATGATACACTTTGCTCTCAGTTTTGCTTGATGTTATAACCTGATTCGGTAATTTACTCACCGAGCACTTGCCTTCTGATTTACCTTGCTTTTTAATATATGTCTTTTTTTCCAGTGTAATGGTTAAACGGAAGTAGAATGTAATTTTGGATATACTCAAATTAGTACATCTGCTTTTAAAATTGTGTAGGTTCGTTCTAGAGAGTGTGACACTTTCAATGACTACGCAAATGCGTACTCCAAGCATACATTTCTTCCAAGAGTGGAGCACTTGTGCCATGGTTGAACTCCAAAACATTGGTATATCTCCACAACTTGGTTTTTGGACACAAAAAGTTACAAAGCCAATAATACCAGCCCTTAGACTTAAATGACGATTAGAAATACACAAACACAGCTCAGATCATGATTTACTGTAACATCATCCCCAACTGTAGTACTTTTTTCGCGTAGGTATATAAATGTGTTAGCATTTATCTGTCTTTTGTATCCACAATACCAAGGAAGACTTGATACACAACAGAAAAAGGAGTTCACCCAAATCATAATCGACTTACAGTTAATGGGTTTAAATTCTATATCACTTATCATGGCCTTTGTACACTCCTTCTTACTGTTGAGTGTTCGAAAAAATAGCTGAATAGGGGTCTTCCGGTTACTTCTTCTCCTTTTAAAGGTTGCAAAGGACCAGCGGTTAAAATCCATCTTGAAATGCAAATCACTTTTCAGTTTTGAATTTCTAGGGCTGGAGCATTGTATCAGATTGATCAAGCAACTGTTTTTAACCTCAACTATCAAAGTCTCTAGGTAGGTTCTCACGCATTTGTCCGGCTTATGTTGTATATCAGACTGTAAAAAGTTGATAGGTTTGGGGAATTGATTCGCTTGGTAGTCTTTACACAGTCGACAACTCAGTTGCATTACACTTTTCCTGCCATCACATAAACTCAGAGAATTGAGAAGGAGGTAGTACATCATATGAAACAAATAGTAATTTCTTGTGTGTTCTACTAAAATGAAGATAATTCGTCTATTATGCAGATTTGAGGGGAATCTATAAAGAACAGACAATTTTTGGACTTTCCAATTCGCAAATTGTACAAGCTCGTTTACAGTGGTTACTTTAGATATGCAATAACATAAAATCAGATGCCTTCCATTAATTAAAACACATAAAAGATTACAAAGGTTTAGCCTAGTTCTTAGAGTTGTGGTCATCCCATTCTTGCTGTTATAGGAACAACCAAGGTGGAGATGATAGTACCACTTATATTCTTCTACAGAATACTGGGAGAATGGGAAGTAAGAACTCACCACTAGATTTAGAAATCTACACACACACACAGTATTCTAGCATTAAGCTAGTAACAAGGGAAGGCCTACTAGTCATTTAACTACACTTTCTGTTTTTTAGTTCCATTCAGCTTGGAAGATGCACTGTCGTTCAATCCACCCTGCCTTTTCCCGGAACTAGAGTCAGATTTGGGTTGTTCATTTGCAACTTCCATATCACCCATTAGTTTGGTGACTGTGTTGTTTGATTTCACTGAGTGAAAGGAACTCTCTGACATTAACGTGTCTTCCTCCTCAGGCATTTTACCATCTTTAAAGAGAAGTGTTGTAAACTCTTCCACTGTGAGCTCTTTAGCTTAAGCTTAATCTTGCTCATAGTCGTCACTGGCGAGGTGGGCAAGTTCATCCGATTTTGCCTCCAATTCTTCATCTCCAAGTTCAGGGAGTGCAGAGAGGTCTTCAAGATCGAGTTCAAGTCCAGCAGGGTCTGCATTGAAGGTGGTGGCTGCACTACCCATTTCCTGGGGTGTGATTCAACATTATCCTCTCCTTCCTTCATTTCAGTTATTGTTTCAGCTTCTCCAGTTTGTCCCTCGGTCACCTCTTCTTTTGAACTTTCCATTGAGGTTTCCACAATTGAGGTGGTAACACCTTTGTTAGAGTTGATGTAAGGGCGGAATCCCTTGTTAGCCTTAGCTTTAGCCTTTGTTTTTGCATCCTTATCTATTTTCGTCCAGCCTTCACCAGCCCCATTTTCACTTTTTACATCCTCCTTCGATGAGGGAGGGTAGTCAGTAGGATGATTAGTAGCTTTAGCATGCTTGGTGTTGATCCTAAGGTTTGAAACCTTAGGAGCTCGGAATGGGCATTGGTCTGTGTGATTTCTCAACACAAAACCCGCATTCATCGGAGAAGTCTTCATACCAGATGGGTAGATTCTACAGGACATCATTCTCATCTGGGATAGGGACATCACCCTTCATTTCTGCAGCAACATTAAGAGTGATACATATTCTAGTAAAGTTGGCTCCTCTACCTTTCAATGAGGTAGGATCAAGTTTGATAAACTTACCAATTCCATTCTCCTCTATTATTATCCTCATTGCCTCAATATTAACATACTCAGCGGGTACTCTAGGAATTCTAATCCATAGGTCAACAGTGGTTCTATCCTCATGGAGGGTATTGAAGTTTGGCTTCCAACTCCTAAGGATGAGAAGTTGTCCTAAGACTTGGTAAGGCCTATTTGCCCATATGTGTTTTTTGTCTATTGGGTTAGAACAGTTTATCTCAAACTAGTAGCTGGGTTTTGTAGAGATCTTAATCTCCCCTTTAGCATTTTTCCATTCGCTCAATAATCGAGCTCTAGTTCTAATAAGATCAATGGGTTCACCAAGGATGTATCCCATGGGGGATACATCCTTTTGCTTGCTAAAGTCATTTTTTACTTTAGCAAAATTGTTGAGATAGTTATCAAATCCAGAGGTGTTGACAATTTTACCTTTGAGGTTAGATCCATTGGCTACTGCCTCCTTATTGGATCCATTTGTTACTGCATCTTCTTTGATAGATTCATTCACCTTCTATGCTTCAGTTCTTTCCTCAATGTTGGCTTCTTTGCTAACAGCTTCTTTGAAATTCATCTGTTCCTTAGCCTTTTCATTCTGGTCACCCAGTTTTGTGTTCATAGCTCTCGTTATTGGATGAGTAAGATAGATAGTAGATATGTGGTGTGTTAGTATTATGCATACTGCAGTGTTTATATAGGCACATGGATTGAAGTAAGCTAGTACTTGAAATTGCTTTGGAACCAATTATATTGACATATGAAACTTCTATTCTTTTCTTCTCGCCAGGCTCTTCTGGGTAAGTCAATCCCTTCTTCGTATGTGACCAGGGAGGCATACAAGATCAATTCCCAGCAAAATCGGTGACGGTAGCCACAGCTCGTCTCTTTCCACCATTCGACCTGTCTTTTTCCCCTCCAATTTTGCGTTCTTCTATTTCTCCATTTCCTTTGTCTTTTAGGATCTTTTTGTGAGATGGGAGTCGAATCAAGGGCTCAGGTTGGATATTAGCTATAATCAGCCATTTTCTTGACTTTAGATCCAAAAGGATGCTGAGGATGGTTCGATTTTGGGCATCAGAATGGGAAAGGAGGCGGTTCTTCCCATATTGCGTTTAGGGTTTTGGCTTTTTTGTTTGTGTTTGTTCGCAGGAGAGGGATAGTGACTAGCGCGTGGCTGGCGCGTTCTTTTGGTTGTTAGGTGGATTTCGGGTTTCATTTTTTTATAAAGTATGGATGATTATCGTAACTATCATACTCCCTCCGACTTTTAATGATTGTTATCAAAGTAGAAAACAAACCTATTAAGAAAATAGTGAAAAATATAATATTTAATGATGTATAATAATTTAAAAAAACTATATAAAAATAATGATAGAATATGCAAATATTTTAATGATGTATAATAATTTAAAAAGATTTTATAGAAATAATGATAGAATATGAGAAATTGTAGGAAAAGAGAGAAAATAGTAATTTGAAAATATAAATTTGAAAATATAAATAATAAATAAATAAGTAGATCAAATTTTATTTGTGAAAAATTTGTGTATTAATTATACTTATACATTATGAATTAAAATTTAAAATTTCTAATAATAATTATTGAGAAGGGGAGATTGTGTTGTTTCGGGTAATTCATTTGAAACCGTCTCAGGCCTCTTTCTAGAGTGAGAGAAGAACACGGCGGCTCCTGCACCAAATTTCACCATTTCTTTGTTTCTCAAGAAATCAATTAAATTTTCTCAGAGAAAAATTATTGGCTCCGCTCTCACTCAGTCACTCCCCTCTCTTCCTCTGCGTATACCCCCAGCCCCGCTGGATTCTTGCTCCTACACTCGATTCGAAGAAACAATGGGGATTTGGCCTAGCAAAGAACCCCCTCCACCTATGGTGCTAGTGCCGCCTCTTTTCGATTTTCCCCCGCTCGCCTATCGAACTAGGTTTCTCAATTCTTCCTCTCTATTCTTTTTCGATTTTTGTTCCTACTGTCTGTTTTCCATGTTGATACACTAAGTTTCATTACGCCGTCGTATTCTGATCGGAATCCTATTGTATTTTGATCGAAATCCACAGTGTTTGCTGGTATCATTCAGGTATCACTCCACTTGGCATTTGTGATGTTTAGGCACTGAAATTTTCATAACGCTGTTTCGCATTCTCACACGCTGTTGTTTTGATCGAAATCTCGAGTGATTTCTTATTTTCATCCACTGTAACAGTGAAATATTTTCTATTTATTTCAACACAGTTGTTGGCATCATTGATGAGCTATTTGCCTTGTTTTTTCAGGCTGAATCTGTTACAATCAGCAACTGAAGCTGTTGTGACCGTTATCATTTTTGTTGCATCTGATACGTTGATTTTATTGACTACGTTCCACTGCATGATGATTTACTTTGATGATGATATAACTATTTAGATGGAGTGCCTGAAGGGCTAGGAAGCTTTGTAATTTTTATTCTGCTATCTAAATCTATATCCTAAATTCTCCCTTCCTGTGTTTGGTATTCAGGATGTTGGAATCTTCATATGATTTACTGTTCGGAAAGCTTGCTCTGAGATGCCTTTTTGAGGACTACTTTGATGAAGCGAGGCATTTTACCACGAAGATTATGCTCAAACCAATGGATGACCCTCATGTAGATTTGATTGCCACTGTATCCAGTGATCAACTTAAAGTTCTACAAACATTGAGTATTTCTTTTATAGTTTTATATAATTTCTTAGGGTTCCACATGCATGAAATGTGGTTTTGGTGTCTTCTATATCATCAAACTTGAAGTTGTCTGCTAGGATGAGTTCTATGTTTTCCCCTTAATCTAAATTAGGTTGCAGGACCACTTGATAATAAACCAGAAGAGACAATAACAGGAAATGCAGAATTTCGCTGGCAAAAGTGTGTTTATCCTTTCTTCTTCCCATATTGATTCCACTTTCTCACAAATATGATCATAGCTGATTGATTTAACCAATTGAGCTTGAATGGTTTTTCCCAAGCAGCGATGTTATCGATCCACACACATTCATGGACCTGTTTGTTTCAAACATTGAACCGTAAGGAGTATTTCCTGTGTCAAATTGAAGCTTTGTAGTGATACTTTAGTCCTTTGTGTTCTTTATATCATGAACATGTCTGTTCAGGATTTTGCGGATGAGGACATGTGGATTCTGTCCCAAGTATGGAATTGGGGCTTTTGGAATTTTTCCATTAATATTAAAGAAAAGGTAATATAATTAGCTGATTGCGTAGTTTCCAGAGTTAACAACCAAGTTGGATTGTATTTAATAAGTCTCTAATTTTGCAGATTATCTCCTGAGGATTATGGTGTCATGGGGTTTAGATATAGCTCTGATGCCCTTTCACTTGGGCTCAGTTTTACTCCTTTCCCTAGTATGTGACTAACTATTGTAGATACATCATTTATATTTTCCCAATGCAGCATGTAAGATATGCTCGTTTAGTAGCTATCTCTCTTCCCCCTCTCCTCCTATACTGATGCATTTTCTACTTCGCTTCTAATTTCATTGCTTCTAGACATTATTGACTAGAACTTGCATATACTGTTAGTAAATGTAAGAAATGGAAGAAAATCCTGTAATTCCTTGATAGAGAATAAGGGTATAAATACAAGAGAATTGGAGAGAGGGATGAACCTACGGAAGAAAAGAACTATTAATTACACCAAGGAAAGGTGGAAAACAATAACTACAACACATAACAACAACAACAACAATTAAAATGATCGAAGTCTCACTAATCGTTTTGTTTTCCAGAATCTTACGAATTTCTCAGAAATGTTTGGATGGTCAGCAAGTTGGGGAGACTTACTGCTGGTGTGCAATATGAGCCACGCTGTAAGTATCAGAGGACGCACTAGTACAACTGTTTCTGAAGTGTTTGATCTTTCTTGTTCAGATACGTGCTATCCTCTTATCTTACAGGAATGAAATTGCTTTGCTAGATTTGTGTCTCAGGAGTCCTTTTATTAAACTCCAGTGTGCTTGACTTCTACTTCTTAAGGATGGCATTTGATTTTCAAGTTTGTTGGATGGACGTGTTTGAAGTTTAATGAGTTTTTTTTATTGCTAGTTCAGGACTGTAGTTGATTGCATATGATTGTATACAATGTCCTCTTGCTTCTCATAGCTACAAGATGTTGTGTCACCAAATTTCTCATAGTTACAAGATGTTAAATGATTGTATATTTGTCGCATAAGTTCCTTCTTTCCATTAGACATGCCTTCCAAATCCTATTATTACATGCTTTCTGGCTGTTATTTTCTACATCCAGTTGTTTTTTGTCTTTTTCTATGTTTTTGCTGTTGATCACTTGATCCATTTGAAAAGCCGCTAGTAAGTGCCCTTGGTCTTGGTGACGGAACCGTTTGGGAGATGGGGTAGAGATGTGCATATGGTCCAGACTAGACCGAGACCGGAATAAACAGTCTGGTGTGGACCGTAAACCTTCAAAACCTTGGACTGCGGATCAGACCGTAATGGTCCGATCCAAAAAGGTCCGTTCCTGGTCCAGACCTTAAAGGCCGGATTAGTTATGGTTTGGTTCGATTTAACCTACTTTATTATATTTTTGTTATGATTTGGATGGTTTGGCTGATGGTTTGGTTCAATAAATTTCAAGTTTAAGGCTGGCTTGGTTTAATAAATTATATATATTCCTTATGTATATTGTATATATAGTTTATTTTGGGTTTGATTGGTTCCATATGCATATATATTTACTAATATTACGTTCAAACCTGGTTACTGTCCAATTATGGTCTTGGACCGGATCATAACCTGTAAACTCATTAAATCATGCACCGTATGTGGCCCAGAACCGGTCCGGACCGTAAATTTCAGTCCAGACCTGTCCGGCCAGTTTTGCATATCCCTAGGTGGGGGTTATGTTAGTGGGTTTGTATGGGCCGTATGGTTATTGGCTGTATATGTTCCTACTTTTCTGAATCTATTATTTGCTGGGGAGTTGATTGTTTGCTGTTGTTTCACAGCTGGTACACTTTTTTACTTCACACTGACGCATGCTCATAATCTCTTTTGAGTTTTGCTCTAACATTGTGATTAGGCATAGTTCTAGAGCTTGATTTATAAGTTGTTTATAACATGTCTATCTTATTGTCCAACTGCATATTAAATTTACTTTTTAGTAAGAGATGAATAAAAGGCTTTATTTATCATATTCTTCCTATGAAAAACCACACCTTTACACTGAATAATTTCAGATGGAAACCAAGATGAACTAAGGATTAAAGATTTGAGGAATTGGAGTTATGCAATCGGCTATGGTCTAGGGTCAAGCAGCCCTTTGAGCCCATCTTTCAACTTTGGTCTTGAACTTGCAAGGAGTTCTCAGGTTTATCCTTACTAATGCTAAATAAAAATTAATTTTCCCTGTATAGAAAAGTAATGGTGTATTTGCATGGCTTAGGGTTTGCCAGGTGTCCGTGTTTTTTTGCATTAATTACTCTGCAGAAAACAATAAACCAAATTTATGTCCAAGACTTTGATGCTTTCTGTCCTTAAGTAATGTTTCCATGATCCAGATTTTTCGTTATCATTACTAAAGTTGTGATTGGTGACGGAAAAATAGTACACTCCCTCTGTTCGGATTTAAGCGACATTGTGGGGATTTGAAAATTGATAATAAAAAAAAAGCGTCTATGGATATAACTGCCTTTATTTGTCCCTCATTATATAACACAGTTCTCAGTGCTCCTTTTTCATCAAACAGGAGTCCTTTCTGTTCTATTGGACAAAGAATTGTTTCTAGTTCCAAAGGGCTATAATCGATGCATAATAGATAAATTTAGCGATTTATCTGAGGAAAAAGTAGTTTAATCTAGAATTGATACACTTGATTATGGATTAAATAGGGGTATTAAGGGCCTGTTCGGCGGAATTTTTTGTGAAGCTTTGAAAAAAATGAAAGCTAATGGGGTGTTTGCTATAGTAACTTATTTGACAGATTAGAATTTCTAGAAGGTTTTTGGTCCAATAGTGTTTCATTGAATTTTTGGGTAGATTATCAATAGTGTTTACAGTTTTGCCCCCCTAAAGCTATCTATAATTCTTTTGTCCTTTTTGGATTTTTGGTAAATTTATGATGAAAATCTATCCACAATCTACCCCTACCAAACAATTATTAGATTTCTTATTAGATTTTCATGATTTACAAAACTCTATAAAACTCTACCCAAAAAAATAAAGCTACTCAAAAAACTTTAACTATCCAAAAAACCTGTTTACCGAACACGCCCTAATGTAAATCTTTTACCCTTAGAACCCGTGCTGTATCTAACAGTTCCACTCAAATCCGATCAGAGGGAGTATGATGCAAGCCTACAACTCCCTGTTATTTTTTTAATCCACCAACTGGTCTAGTATCCCTGTATGCATGATAATCCCTGTTAATGGCGAACAATGGTTGATCTAATTCTTACTCTTTTTAGTAAATTTATTGCAGTTCATTGCCTCCTTTTATCAACATTTTGTCGTCCAACGAAGGGTATGCTCCTTACGTTTTTGCTGTATTCTGTCCACTTCTAGAGTTATAATTTCTTACCTTTTCCCTATGTACAAGTTTCCAGTTTTAATTAATTCTTTCAATTTTGCATGTCTTATTGCCAAGCAGGTGAAAAATCCATTTGAAGAAAATGGAATTGTTGGAATAACCAATTATATTGACTTTGGTTTCCAACTTCAAGCAAGGTAACACAAATAATTAGAACTTCAATGAGACGATTCTTCTTTCTCGAAAAAATTTAAGATATGATTCTCAAGAGATATATATTGGGATTTGAGCTCCATTTTCTTCTCAGGGTGGACGATGCGGCAACGTCAAATTCTATCTCAGATTCTACGTTTCAAATAGCTGCATCTTGGCAGGCTAACAAAAACTTCTTATTGAAGGTAGTGTTGTCCTTTCTGTTCTACTTATTTTGTTGGTTTGTATTTAAAAAAAATAATGAGAGAATGGTATTAAGAAAAATTAAGCTTGGATGGTTCAATAGGTAATATGGACGCCGGATTCCCAGTTAGATTGATAATATCTTGTTCATTGGAAGATTGAAAATATAGTAGTTTTGACTTTGCAGGGAAAGGTGGGACCTGCTAGTTCTACTCTATCCTTGGCATTCAAATCATGGTGGAAACCATCATTTACGTGCAGTGTTTCAGGTACTCAAGACTGATTTTGCCATGCTTTATGTATATTGAATTTTATTTTTTATCAGTTGACCAATAATGATAAAAATGGAGTATTTGTAGCATGATTATTGTTTTAGAAGGTCAAGATGGAAATTTAGATTGTTTAGTATTGCATGCATTGACTGTATTATATGGTGGGAATGATTTGACTAAGATTTGGCAATTGTAAGAATGAAGAGCATATAGCTTAGAAAGGTAAGTGTTATGGTAGAATTGCGTTCAAGGAATCACCAGTGTATTGAAACACAGTTTTTAATGTCTTAAGTGTCAAATTTAGTGCGCGAAAGCTATGTCCTCAGTTCTTGTGATGGATGAGTATGCTGACATTTCTGTTTTTGTTTCCGGGTTGTTGCCATCACTAGGATTCTTTGAATCACCCTGGGTCCACTACTACACTTGAAACATTAACACATTCTTTCTTGCGCACTACGCTAGTCTGCACACACGT
The DNA here is from genome assembly GCA_033239125.1 of Fagopyrum homotropicum. Lineage (NCBI taxonomy): Eukaryota > Viridiplantae > Streptophyta > Magnoliopsida > Caryophyllales > Polygonaceae > Fagopyrum > Fagopyrum homotropicum. Next base: position 146,430,684 of record BSWB01000004.1, read on the forward strand.
ATATGAAAGTAATCAGGAAAACATCTTAACATAACTTGGTCTCTGTCCGTTGACTCCCCTGTCAACCCTGGCTTCTTGGACACTCAATTTCATTCTTTAGTTTGAAATCTTTTATTTATTTGGCCAACTTGACTGCTGCAATGGGTGTTACTGACTACTGTCTATCCATACCTTAGGTAATGATATACTCACTTTAGAAATTTCACTTTGATTTTCTATGCAACTAATGCAAGTATATAACCAATCACGGAAGCATCTCCTCAAATCTTGGGCTGTTACACCTACAAAATGATACAGTTAGAATTCACATCTCAGATGATTACTTGATAAGGTTAAGTGTCCTTAATCTGGTGTTTGTCTAAAATTAATGGTTCACTAATCATCATAGATCACAGTTCATTTCTACATTATCCAACACGTAGTAGTTGTATTTATTGATTTTCACATACTGATACTAACATGATAACCTCCATCATCTTCCAGCTACTCGGGACCGAACAATTGGAAAGACGTCCTTGGGATTCAGCATTCGCATCGAGAATCTACGAGAAGCCAGGTATAATCATAACTAATGAACCCATACATACAACTATTCTGAGCCAGTATCTTCCTTTTCATGAACACCCTCCTGAATTCTAAAACGAACATGCTTGCATAAGGTCTAGTTGGCGGGTTTGGCACATTATTAAGCGAGACTGACAGGAACTAACAAGATCTTGTTAATGCAGCTACCAAAGGGCTGATCCTAACTTTGTAATGCTGACTCCAAGCAAGGAGCATCTGGCGGAGGGTGCACACTGGAAGAACGGAGCTAGAACCATGTTGCAATCTGACCTGAATTCAGGTAACTTCGATGACATACCTAAGGAGCTCAGACCCTTTGGGAAAACTTTGTAGTCTTCGGGGCTAAGTTTCCTTCTTGAGTTTCTTAAATCTTATCAACCGCATTAGGATATAAATGTTTCTAAGCAAAAGAACTCGGGAAATATTTTGCATATTGCCAGTTTTCGCCATGAAACCACAGTTTTCTGGATAGTCTTCTAGTATGTATGTACAGATACAGGCAAATGTAGACTTTGCCTCCTGTTGTTTTTTCCGTCTGGATCATCCAAATGCTCGGAAACCAAACCCTGTAACAGAGTGATCAGAGTTCCATGGTTGGATTGGAACAAGAACGCGTTTATGGATAGTAAGATCAAAGAGCAACGATTTTGAATCGAGAATTGACGCGATATACTGCACCCTGAATGACACCCTAAGTTTGGTTGCTCCTATCATATGTACTTCTATGGAAGGAGATGGTATTCAATTATTCATTGTGGATGCTATTAAGGTTTTTGAGTATCATTGATCGCTTGGTGTCTGCTGCTGTTACCGAATTCATTTGTTGGATGATAAAACCAAGGAAACGAAAGCAGAAGCGTAGGGATTTGACTGAGAATTTGAGTAAGATCTATAATAAAAATCTTCGCATTTACGACATACTTTTCCTAACCTTAATACATACATACAATTATACACCTAAAGATCTTTAGACTCTACTTTGATAAGTTTTGACACATGATTTCACAATTTATGAAAATTTACTATTGATACCCTTAATGTATTGTCTATTCTTTTTGGTATTCATAAACATCTAAAATATTTTTTGGTGCCCTTGCACTTTGAAAAATTCGTCGTGACGAATATACTTGTTCAATGTGACTCTCATACCTAACATCAACTCCATCTAACATCCTCATAGTGTACATATCATCAAGTTTAACCTAAAAATAGTTCAGTATAGATTGTTAGGTAACGATCAAAATTTATCCACGAGATATCCTAAGAGTTCATGCAACAAAACACTTCATATATCGCAATCAAGTTCATAGCTAACTTGAACTATCATGCAATATGATAAACTTTACAATTTGTGGCCCTAACCCAACAAGGTTGTTGTTCCTTGGTTAACGGTTTAATCGAGGATGAGGCATTTTCCTATATCATATTAATTGTTTTCGAACATTAAGCTTTTACCGTGATCTATAAGCCTAAAATCATTGTTCTCACTCATGATTGTGACACAAGTCACCAATCATATTCGAGTTACATTCCGTTGCAAAGTAGATGTATATGAATTACTAGTTTTAATATTTCACTGGTGATCCAGATTTGTCTCAAACTAGTTTGATCTAGACATAGTCTTCGATCATGTTGATACAAACCAGTCTCGTATCATTGCTCTTACCTTGACATAATCACCAATCTAGTTATTAACATGCACTTTGATCTCATACCGATCATCACAACATCGCACGTGTCATCACATCAACAACTTTCACCATACCACAATAATTATAACTATCTCAGTACTCGTCATTAGAGCATGATATGCAAATTACTAACCACATTCGACATGCTCAACTGAATCACCTCAACACATAATAAATTACAATGCACATCATCAATCGGATACGTCATATTAAACATTACTATATGGCATGACAATAATCTCTCAAGCACAATGTTTTTAAGATGTTGTGTTAGTCTTTCTTACTTAATTCATTTCCGAGTTCTTTGTCTTTATTTGTCCGTTAGACGACTCTTATTTTCTTTGTTTGACCTTTTCCTTTGGATTTTTTGTTATTTTTTATTTTTTGGTTGCATGACGCCTGGTCCGATTACTGATTTATTCAGCCTCTTTATGTGTCGAATATGTTTGGTGCATTGAGATACTTTCTTTTATACAAATAATAATAAGAAGAAAATATCATAATTGTTTTATATTTTTTTAATATAAATTAGTTTGAAGTAATAATATATATAATGCCTATTATTATTTTAAATAATATTGGCATAAAATACGAACAGTGGACAATTTTTTATGAATCATAGATTCATAGCTTCCCTTCCCTTGTAAAACTAAAAAGTAAAAAAGAAATTGTGGGAATGCCAACTTGTTTTTTGAAGTGAAGAGGGAAACAGAAAGAAAAGGAGATGTACTTTTGTTGCCTTGTCTACATGGCGAAAGGTGGTCTCGTCTTCCCGGATAAGGGGATGTCCTTTTTCTGCAATTTAATAATTCAGTTATAGAAATCAGCTCTCAAAGCCAATTGGAGAAGCTCCAGCTCAGAGCAGCTAGCTAGCTTCCATGGCAGCTGCGTCATCATCACTCGTTTCCTCTTTCTTCTCCCCATCTTCTGCTTCCTCTTCACTCTCTCGTTCATCTCTTAAAAGACCATCCAGCCCTCTCGCTTTCCTCAAACCTCTTTCTCTCTCCTCATCTCCCACAAATAGGAAGAACCCTAACCCTAGCTCTAACCCTCTCTTGTCCCCCCACCTCTCAACCCCGTTTGCTTCCGCCATTGATTCGTTCATCGCCCTCTGTGCTTCCGTTTCCTTATCTCTATCGCTCTTCGTCCTCGATGTTGATCCCGCTTCTGCCTTTGTGATCTCTAATCCTCGAAAATTGCAGTCCGATGAGCTTGCCACTGTTCGCCTCTTTCAGGCGAACACTCCTTCTGTTGTCTACATCACCAATCTCGCTGCTAAGTATTTATCTTTCTCTCTTACCCTGTTTTTCTGATCGGTTCATCAAATTTATGTAATTACTGATGTGTGCGTTTGTTTAGGCAGGATGCTTTCACTTTGGATGTTTTAGAGGTACCGCAGGGATCTGGTTCTGGCTTTGTTTGGGACAATGATGGTCATATTGTAACAAATTATCATGTCATTCGAGGTGCTTCTGATCTTAGGTTTGTGCTTTATCTTTCACAAAATACCCCATTCTAAGTTCTTTACCATTGCTCTTTTTCGACTTCTTTCCATAGTCTAGATTGCCTTTAAGGTTATCATTCACGATACGTACTCATGAGGGGTGGACCATTGGAACATTGCTTTCTCCATTTGGTTTGAATGAATGGATGAATGTCTTCGATGTTGACTGATGTTGGATTTTGAGTGATAGATGGCGTGTAAGATTAAAAATGTGTGTATGGTTGTAAGCTTGTTTTGGGAAGTAGTTTACCTTTTTTGAAGCACGGAAGTAAGTTAGATAGAAAGGTCAAATGCCATTTATACTGAGTTAATTCTCTTGGCACATGACAATGATGAAATATTTCTATCTACCTTGAAAACCATAAGACGATTACCTTGTCTGGATATATAATGTGTGATTAGAGTATATGAGGGGAGTATGAATTCCCGTCCAACCTTATAAGAAAGATAAAACAGTTTTAGGTCATAGCATGTTTTTCAGAATGAAAAGAGGGGAAAAGCACTAGCTAAGGGTTGCTCCATTGTCTGAGGAAGCCTCTAATCTATAATTATTAACTAGTTAGAACTTGGAAGATTTTGATGAAGACATTTATTTGTTGTGGCAAATTTTATCATAAGAATTACTGGCTTATGTTGTAGCTTGGAGTTGTGTGTACTTGTGTAGTACCTATTTAGCATTAGATCTTCTATATATATTTTAGCGATGATCAGTGTGGAACTTACATATACAACTCTACCTTCTATTTCCTTTCTTCTATTGTGATAGCATACATCTTTGAGCCCAATTTTGTTTTTAACTTCTGCCGGAAATGAGGAAGAGGTTGATTCATATTTCTGGTTATCCAAGTAGACTCATAACCCTTATCCAAGTAACCACCATAACTAGTGCTTAATAAACTCATAACCCTTCTCGAAGTGCTGGACGTTTAATTTCTATTCCTCTTGTTAGAAATAAGAGGCAGCTGGTATCATTACCAGTTTCAGTATTTTACCCTGCAAAGTTTCTTTGCAAAGCCTCCACTATGGTGCTCATACTGCAAAATGGCATTATGCTTTAATGGTTCAGATGTTAATGAAGAAACTCCTTAGGTTTCTAACAACTGCTTACAACTCTTTGTTGACCATATTCCATGTTTAGCCCATACAAGACTCTATGCCTGTCAGTTTAAGTTTTAAAGTGTAAGACCAAGTCCAGTGTAGGATTGCAACTGGGGGATACCTTCCTTGTCCCTCTTCAGGGGATTGTAAATCATGCGCTTTCCATTTATGTTTCTGGCAGGTTCCCCTGTTTGATTGCTCATTCGCATTTCTCACAGATATCCCTGGTCAATAAATAAAATCATATGACTCCCCAACATAAGTCAAACCTGGTAAACTAACTACATTCAACATCTGTATCACAAAACATGCTCAAGTTCTAGGTAGAAGATAAAAAAAATCTAGTTAGAGAAAATAACAATTGAGTGAAAAGCTGTATAGAATGAGTTAAAAACAGGGAATTCCTATCAGGAATTTTGCAGGGCATACCAAAAAAACTACTATGAGGATCTCCATGCGATCATGTCAGGGACTAGAGTGGAGCGGGACCCATCCCCTTTTAGTTTCTCCATTCCCTTCTGTCCTGTGATAGGGATTTCCAGCCAGGATGATGAATCCTTTCCCATTGCTGAACCCCATGGGTTTTTGTTGAGGACGTGAATGGGGTGGGGATCCATCCCCATTTAATACCCCCATCCCTTTTCCATAATGGGGTTTTCCTTGTAGAGACTAAAGAATCCTCTCCCTATTGTCATCTTAGTGTTTGGCTTGATATTGCTACTTGAACTATGGCATTGAAGTTTGAAGGTTCTATATTTCTAAACAAGGATCACTTTTGGAATTAGTTGAAATGATAAATTGTGAGGAAAGATGTTCCTACTTGAGAATTTTGCACTTTTTAACAATGATACCACGCTGATGTTGTGAAATGGCCACATTCTCAATCTATAATACCCACATTCTTGATTCTCTCATTCCTGATTTAGGCTCAAATGAAGTAGGTCAAATTCATTTGCAAGTTTGTTGCTATGTATAACGCCTAGTTATTTACAGGGTCACTCTTGCTGATCAGAGTACTTATGAGGCTAAGGTTGTTGGTTTTGACCAAGACAAGGATGTTGCAGTTTTGTCCATTGATGTACCTAAAGACAAGTTGCGACCGATTCCTGTTGGTGTTTCTGCAGACTTGTTGGTTGGCCAAAAAGTATATGCTATTGGGAATCCGGTAAGTTTACGACCACTTTAAAAGTAATTATGCCAAAAACAATATTTCTTTGCCTAGACACGTTCCCTTCTTGAGAGGTTTATCTAATTTTTGAATCATGTCTGTTGGTGGTGTTGTCAAATTAACTGACAATCTTTTCCTCTACTTGTATGCAACTGTTTTGAAGTTTGGACTGGATCATACCCTTACAACTGGTGTTATCAGGTAGGAACTTACTTGCAACTTGCGATACATGTATTCTACCTGAATTGTAAGATGAAGATTAAAATGATTTCTAGAGTTTCCTCCCCGAACTTCTTTGACATTTTTGTTAAAAGATGATAAATTTTAATTTGACAAGTTGAATTTAGAGTGGACATTATCTAAAGCTCCATTCTCTGGAGCAGACAGAAAAGATAGATTTGAGCAAGGGTATTCTGAATAAATCAACACTCGGTTATCTGGTACTTCCTATCTCTTGGGTCTGGCCTACCGCCCTTGATAGAACTTGCTACAAAAAGCATTACTATATGTTGCATCTTTCTTACACAATTTTCAGTCTGATACTTTGATCAATTAATCTTCATGTTAAAAAAACATATTTTTTGTTCACTCTGTAGTGGCCTTCGAAGAGAAATTAGCTCGGCTGCTACTGGTCGACCAATTCAAGATGTTATTCAAACTGATGCTGCTATAAATCCCGGTAACAGTGGGGGACCATTACTTGATAGCTCTGGAAGTCTCATTGGGATTAACACAGCTATATACTCTCCTTCCGGTGCATCTTCTGGTGTTGGATTCTCAATTCCAGTTGATACTGTGAGTTTTAGCAAATTTTATTGCCATGCTTCTATTAATTCACTAAGCTAGTTAGAGATTTAAGCTTTGGGTTTCCAAATCCTTTGCAGATGTAATTAAGTTCTATTTCCTTCATTCTTTCTCAACTGAATTTGGATTTTAAGACATCTTCAGTCCCTTACACATTTAGAATTTTCTGGTGAAGTTGATAAAACTTTTCATATTCATATCTACCAGTTTTTGGTTTTAGGTTAGCGGAATTGTGGACCAGCTAGTGAAGTATGGTAAAGTCACAAGACCGATTTTAGGGATCAAATTTGCACCTGATCAGTCTGTCGAGCAGCTGGGAGTAAGTGGAGTGCTTGTGCTAGATGCTCCCCCTAACGGTCCAGCTGGTAAAGCAGTAAGACTCCACAAACCTCCATCTGACAAGAGTCCTTTCTTGTTTGTCGTATTGTATGGACGGAGTAATAACCAAGACATGATTTTGTAGGGTCTTCTGTCAACAAAACGTGATGGATATGGAAGACTCATTTTAGGGGATATTATAACATCCGTAAACGGGCAAAAGGTTACCAATGGAAGTGATCTGTATAGAATACTTGACAACTGTAAAGTGGGTGAGACGGTATGCTTTCTCCTCATGTACTTTCTTTGATGCTCTGAGTTTGTCATCTAATCTAACCATCCACGAAGCATTAGATAACAAGTAATGTATGAGCATACTTGGATGTAACTGTAGGTGACTGTTGAGGTATTACGAGGCGATCATAAGGAGAAAATACCGGTGGTGCTGGAGCCGAAGCCGGATGAATCATGAGAAGCCTTGGATTGGTATGACTTATTTGTAGTTATACTATACAAAATGATGATGATATCCTGTTTGTAACTTGTACATAATATTATTTGCCACTGATATGCATTTGAAATACAATGGCCATTTGTCCATTCTGCCCTATCAACAGCTTAAGCTGTGTTTCAATTGAAATTTGGCTGACATTTTTCATTCTTTTAGTTGAACTCTGAAGTGAAGAGATTTGGAATTTAGCGTTAACTGTTCTCCAAATTGATGACTTCATTATTTAAATTCTTCAAAATGACTGAACTGTTCTTTGATGGGTTATTGAGGATTAACTTATATCCCCATCAATTACAGTAATCTTGGTGAACTCAATCTGATCCTCGAAGACAAACCTGAATGAAAAACTCAGTCATGCATGTTGTGACTTGCCATTGCAGATGCAAGACAACAAGCCGAATAAAAGAAACATAATACACACTCATAATCATTAGCAATTTGTTTTTTTTTAAATCAAACTTCAATGTTCCTTTGCCTTCAAATTAAACTTAACTTTGTAATAAAACATACTACTTGACATCATACTTAAAAGTCATAAATAATCCTCACATATGATTAGCAATATTCTCTTCATGCCTCTTGTTCAGTAAATACCTTGGTGATTGGTGATCAGATTAAGTGCAAATTTTACCTTCATGTGAAGGAAAAGTTATACCCATTTCCACTAAGAAAATAAGAGAACTAATTTCTTTCGGTTATAAAATCTCTCACTAATTTTCTTATAATATCGTTCATGTTGATAATTGTAAATATCCTTACCTTGTTAATCTTTATTTAAAAAAAAATAGCTGGGAAAGTATAAGATGTTATAGCAATTAGCAATGTAGTGCAGTGCACCTCAGCTCCATGAGTATATCAAGATTTTTTGTTTCACAAATTCTGTAATATCCGTAAGCCACGAGTAAAAGTATTATCAAATAAGATTCTTGTCTCGAGATACTAGAAATCAGGAGTCCATGATAGTAAAAGCATCTATGATATACCACCACCACTTCTTTCCGGCACAATTTTCTTTCTCACCATCTTTGCCATCTATGGGTCTTCAATACTACCGCCTGTCGGTTTGTTCCAGCTTAACTGAAGCCGTTGAGCTCTTCAACAAGGAGTGAAAACTTAAAGTAGGGTTGACAGGGGAGGAAGGTAAAAAGAAACTTACCAATATAAGGAGAGATGTGAGATGTGCTCATTCCACATGTATCGAGTTTCAGTAATCTACTTCGCGATAAAGGGAAAGAGAAAGATAAAAGACGATGTTTATTGTTTTAATTGTTATTAAATATGTGCGCCTCTAAATATGCACACCTCTTTTTCTCTTTAGGAAGTGAAGCTTATTGCGCCTCTCTTGAAGCGCACATTTTATACACTTTTCTTAAAGCTATACAAATTGACGTGTCTTAAGTAAAATTTTGACGTGTATATGACTTACGACTTTTATGAATCTAGATACCAAGAAACTAGGTTGTTATATCAATTTTTATAAACTTATATTCCAAATAAATATAATTTTTTTTAGATTTAACAATTTAATTTTTGAATTATTTTAAATCTTTATCCATTTATTATTTCTAACGAAGGTTCTCAATCTATAAAAAGGGTAAATATAAATGCTCTATTTAGGTACTAAAATACTATAATCATATTGGATCAATTTCAAAATATCATTCTTTTTACTTTGTCATATATAAGAATATTAATTACATTTACTTAACAAGTGCGGTACACAAGTTCTCTGACTAGACTAGACTAGACATGGGTCCCAAACCTAAACCTAAACCGGCCCAACTCAAACCGGTTTGGCGGTTTAACACACTATTTAAAAAAATAAAATAAAATGCAAAGTCTTTTTTGACTAACCGTCGGTTTATCCGACCGTCGGTAAACCGTCAGTAAATTTAAACCGACAATGTAGTCAAAAAAAAATAAAAAAAGGTTCAAACCGCCGGTTTAGGTTTGACCAAACCGCCATTAGTATTGTACCAAGTAGGATACATGTTGCGTAATTTTATTAGCTTTTGAAGCTGTAAGGTATATAACTATATATGATATGGAATAACGTGATTTTGGATATTTATATTTAATATAATAGTCAAATGGATGTAAAATAATACATTTTGGGGTAGGGCACATTAATTAATTTGTGCAGCACTAACCTACCACTAGTCGTAATTAAGACTTATGACATTAATTGAATTTGGCAGTACACACATAAGTTACGACTACCAATACACGTTTTGCGTTAATTAGGCACAAATTATTTTATATAAAAAAAATTGGACAATTTTAGTAACTAGGCTTTTTTGAGAAAATAGAGTAGTAACTAGGCTTTTTAATGTTTTAATTAAGTAAATATACCCCAACCTTTTGTATTTATTTTCAAACTCTACACTCTTCTCTCAAGGGGTACATTTACTAAATACAAAACTAAAAAAAGACTAGTAAACCAAATTATTTCAAAAAAATTTCTTCTATTTTTATGTCATTATTTTGCATAAATTTTGTTTTTCCTCTAATACTATAACTATGTATTATAAAGCAAAAAGAATAAAAAGAAGAGCAGGACAGAGTTTTAAAAAAAATAAATTGGAGAAGCATAAAGATAGAATTTAATGGTCTGAATTTAGATGAGGTAAAATGCATGTACAAATATTTAAACTATCCGTAAATATTGCATTATCTTTTATGGATGATTGCATTTATTTGAGTTGAAGGACGACCGTAAATAACAAAGTCATAAATTCTACTAAATTAATGCCTTTGAGAAGTGTGCCCTCTTAACTATTAAGACTTATATACTACCGTAGAATATGCATCCACATCAATATTATATTTCACCATCCTCATATATATTCAAAACAATTTGATTCTGACATCTCCCAATAATCCATAATAAAGTTGTAGATGTTGAACTAAAACTCAAATTTAATCTCTAAAATTTAGTCTATAAAAAAAATACTATTAAAATAAATTTGGTAGATACATAAAATTCATCAAAAAAATAATTAATGTAACCAATTTATTATATGTTTAATTTAGATGATCCATAATTGTAAAATAATGATGTAGAATGTAAGAAAAGTTAAATAAGATAACAAATTATAATACTTTATATATAAATTTGTCATCTACAGAGGGCGGTGGAACACTGAAATCAGAATCCAGAGAGTTGGGAGGAGAGTGTAGTTCAGGCCAATGGAAAAGGAGAATCTTGAATACAAGAAAGGGCTATGGACTGCTGAAGAAGACGATATCCTCCTTGAATATGTTAAGAACCATGGAAAAGGCCAATGGAATAGCATTTCTAAAAGGACAGGTACCAATAAACACAGCAAAACTCATTACCCAACTCAGATTTCTTCTTTTGTGGTTTTATTCACTGAAATGTTTATGCTTTCAGGGCTCAAAAGATGTGGGAAGAGTTGCAGACTGAGGTGGATGAACTACTTGAACCCTGGTATCAAAAGAGGCCATTTTTCTGAGGAAGAAGAAGATCTTATCATTAGGCTTCACAGACTCATTGGGAATAGGTACTTATATCTTCTGCAATTGCTTACTAGGGTTTATACAAAATCCAAGGTTATGACTGAAATGACCCAGATTGTATTTAGGCTATGTTCATTTCATTATGAGATTGATATCTATATTTGTTACTGTGTTTGGTAAATGGTGAGGGAGACTTGGAAGGGAACGTGATACCTGTCAATTTCTAAAAATATCAAAATCGATAAGAAAAAAAAGAAAGTAAAGTATTGATACCTGAGTATATCATTTTGATAACATATACTCAGTTATCAAACATGTATATCGGATACGTGTTATCCATATCTATATTCCATATCAGGATATGGGAAAGAAACAGGCCCTTAGACTGGAATGATAAACTGCAAGTGTTTGAGTGATTTGTACTAAAATGTGCCATTTTGGTGAAGGTGGTCTTTGATTGCTGGGAGAGTACCTGGAAGAACAGATAATCAAATTAAGAACTATTGGAATACTCATTTGAGCAAGAAATTGGGTATCAAGAAGGATGCTAGAAGACTTGCTGTTGGAATTAAAACTTCCATCAGCAAGAACAGTGTTGTTAGTAGTGAATTTGATCAAACATCAGAAAACTTGTCTTCTAGAGTCACAGTTAAATATCCCTCGGATGATTCGATTGATCAGGTACCGGAAATTGATGCTGAACCACATTTTGCAACAACCTCTATGAGCTCTGAAGGGTATATGACCAACTCTTCTCTTTGGGTATCCGAGTTTGATGGATTGATTGGTCAGAGTGGAGCTAATCCTAGCTGTTTTATGGATCTCATTTGTGGTCATTCTTTTAGTCTTGATTGGAATCATTTGTGAGTTAGTATTTTTCTATTTCATTATCAGTAGTAGGATAACAAAGAAAGGAAACTCTTATTTAACACTGAAATCACTTCAGTTTCACTGACAGCTTAGTTTTTAGTGTATTTTGGTCTAGAAGTATAAGTTTTTTTCTTAAATGTGGATAAACTACCTGATATCTCAAAGCTCAAAGGTGAATAAACACTATAATTTGCTGATGTTGATGCTATCACACACTTTGCGGAATATCCGGTAGTATTTGAGTTCTATATAATGATGTGTTCTGTACCCTAGTTGAATATCATATTCTGTAATCTGAAACATTCCTTAATAATACAATATCTACCTGTAAATGTAGTGTGTTTGTTTGGTTTCTCAAGTCCGTTCTAACAATGTTGAGATGTCTAGAATGTCCCACATCGACAATATAGTACTGTGTGAACCTAAGTCCTAGTCTACTACTCCTATTGCCAATTGGTTTTAGGATGGACTCTGTTGAGATGTGTGGAATGTCCCATTTCTTTGTTTTCGTCTTTGGCTTGATTTTCAATTTCAATTCGAAATAGGTTCTGCTGCTCTCAATAGGTGCTTCACATAGGAGTCCTTCACCTCAGTACATCACCTTCTACCCATTCTTTTTAGTGTGAAGGGACCTTTTTAGAAAGCAATGTTCCCAGAAAAGCTTACAATGCAATATGGTGGCATATCTTCAACTGGAGAAGGCCATAATCTCTTATGAACACTGAAAATCACTTCAGTTTTATTTGGTGATTTGCTCTTACAACAGGACATTACATCATATATTTGGGAAGATTTGAGAAATATATAACAAAAAGAAGTGAGGTGTTAGGAAACAAGCAAAGTCTCAGAGGGGGCATATTGGCTTATACAGTGAGGGAAGGGCTAAGGCCAAACTCGAGGCTCCAGAGCTCGAAAGAGCCCTTGATGAAGTCATAATAACCTCCCTTGAGAGCCAAAGTCTTCTTCACCAAACCATCTCTCACAAATGGGTATGTCAACAAGTGTCCAAGGGAAACATTCACTGCCTCCTGCATTGTTTCCATTCAATAGAAAAAACCCAGAAAATTTCACTTCTTACTCTCTATATTGGATGAATCGGCTTAAAGGCAGAAGAAGAAGAAGCTACATACCTTTTCACAGTGGTAGCATTGTTCAGAGAAAATGGCGTCGCCGTGCTCTGCCTTGACCTTGGCCTTAGCAGGCAAGCAGATCTTCACCCAGTCTTCAATGAAGTCACTGTTGCATTGCAACACAATAAAACATGATCCATGACTCTAATAGTAATAGAATTGATCATACATAAACTATTGAACCGAAAGAATTTGGTAAGGTAGGCTCTTTTTTATGTCCCCTCTAGTTTTTACACTCCGACTTACCATTATTACTCTATTAGGGATACATTTACTAAATGTGTTTATTCTATGGGCCTATTTAATAGATCAATATTTATAAAAGGACTAGTTAGTGAATTTGGCGTTGAAGATTTGTAACTTACGTGGATTCGGAGAGATCTTCTGGGGTAGACATAAGTCCTTTGATTCCACCACAAGCACTGTGTCCAATCACAACAATGTTGGAAACCTGTTTGCAGCAAAAATGATTCATCTGTCACAATTCAAGAACTCTAAACAACAAAACAACTCGAATTATTTGAAGCAAGCTCACCTTAAGATGCAAGACCGCGTACTCAATGGCAGCTCCAACACCAGAGTACCTAACCTGTAAAACACCAAAAACAAAGATTCAGAATTCAGCAAAGATTTTCTCATACTGATTTATAATGAAAATTAGTTGAGCTGTGATATATGTAAACCTTGTCATAGGCAGGGACCATGTTAGCAATGTTGCGAACCACAAATGCCTCTCCGGGCTGGAAATCCAGGACGTGTGAAGGGCAGACACGCGAGTCTGAGCAAGCAAACACCATAAACTGTTCCGGAAACCCGAAAACAAGCAGTTTCAGTTACAAGTTTGAATGTACAATCCAGCTTTTTAGCATCCTATGTTATTTAAGGTTTTAGAACAGAAGTCATGAGTTTACCTTGGGGGCTTGTCCTTTGGCAAGTTCACCATACAAAGCTGGATTCTTCCTGCAATCCATTCATTGCAAGTTATTATGTCAGTTCACCGGTCCATAACCAACCCGGACCAGAATGGCAGGTCCGGTCTGGTCCAGAATGAGCTGCATACAAGTGATAGATAATTACTCGTATTTTTCTTTCTTGAAATGGATGAACCCGGTCTTGATTCTCTCAACTGCCTCGGATGTGAGGCCGCTGCTGCCACCTGGAGTTGACAGTTGCGCCGTTATCTGTGATACCTTTGATGCTGCTTCAGCTTCAAGCTCACCCCTCTCACTGCATATAAAAAATGTAACTGTCAAAGTCCGATACAGATGGCGCCCAACACATAAACCGATGAGGTTCCATCCCAAAACCAATTGACAATAGGAGTAGTCCACCGACTTTATATACTGACTCAAAATGTATCCAACTTCGGACGTGGGAATTTATTATCTTCAACAGTAACAGGAAACATATAGTACATACACGAGGAGGTTCTTGAGGGCAGCAATGGCTTCTTCGTAGGCCATATCGTCCTTCTGCAACACATTTTGAGTTTTTGAAATTAAGGTTATGAACCCTTTGTTGAACATACCAAACGTACACATTTATAGTATTTGCACTTTAACTGTACACATGCATGCATCCTAGGTACATGCAAGTGAAGTACTCTAAAAAAGGACATAACTAAGTAAGAAGACAATAGAACATGCATAAATATATACCAAAGTTGGAGTGATGATTGGAGAAGGGGCAGCAATAACAGGCTGGTTCCTGATCAAGGACGGGAATGACGAAGAAGATGAAGATGAAGAAGCGCGAACGAAAAACGAAGAGCGAAGAGAGGAGCAAGATCTCTTCTTCAAGTGAGAAGAGAGAAGAGAATAAGAGAGGCAGCTGCCGTGAATGGAAGCTGTCGACATTTCTCTAAACTGCCTTGAGAGTTAGTTTGATTTTATAGGTAAACTTTGTTAATTTGTAGACACTTGGGAGTTCCTCCTTTAATTTCAAATGGTTAAATACACATTCCACGTGGAATTCTTATTCCATTGCCAAAGGATAATGAAAGTGAAAGCTAAGTGAACCATAGCTTCTGATTTCAGTGTTATAATCTCATGCATGCATGTTTTTCAAATTTGTATGAACCATACTCGATTGTGTTTTTGTTTTTACGCAGGTTACTTGTATTTTTGTATGATGTTACTGATTTATCATAGTTGTTTAACCTCATATAGTACGCAGTAGACGTAAATCCCATATGGGTACGTAAATCTTTTCACGTTCTTCTTCTAGCGTCACCCGGAACGTACATATGAACTGTAGACCTACATTTGAAAAGCAAAATCATTGTGTAGATGGCTAGCAAATGTAGTTTGTTGAGTGCAAAAATGTCTCACGTCGATAATAGGGTTGCTCGTATAGTTAATTGATTTTAAGATGAAATCGAAAGACTTGTGTGTAGGTCCCATTAACGTGCACCCCTCCCCATATTAGACCCGCCAGATATAAAAGATAAAATCAACGTCGTTTTAGAGCAAGTCCGATTAGCGGAAATATGCTATCCGTCCGTGATAGTTGCACTTAGTCCATGATAGTTGCACTTAAGGGGGAGTGGGTTTAGAATGGACCTCGAAAGACTTGTATGTAGGTTCAATTAACGTGCATTCCCTCTGCCTATTAGATCCGCCGGATATAAAAAAAATTAATTAACATAGTTGTAATTAAGAAAGAAGTATTTTGATATCCATTGTCGAAACAAAGGTAGTTAATTTGTATGGCGAGCAATGAAAGTGATAAGAATCGAGCATGTTGTGAGTTGTGAGAATGAAGATGTTAAGTGATGTTTGGAAGGTAGTGAAAGAGTATGGAGTATATTGGCAGTAGGTGCATGTGGACTGTAGGTAAAGATAGATGATAGGAAGATGAAGTTCATTATCACAATAACATGGCTCTCCTTCGGCTTTGCCTCTTTTGTGGTAGCCATTCATCCCACTTTTTATCCTTTATTATTTGAGGCATACCCCAAAACACCCAAGTCATGTGAATCATCTCTCCTTCATATATTAAACAACCTAAACTAGGTCCAAGATTCTTTAATGGAAGGTAATCTACTTTCGGGCCTTCATACATTGCCAAGATGTATAAAAATGTCCCACATCAACAATATGATACTAAAATCTATAGCTACTGCTATTGTCAATTGGTTTTAGGATGGAAGCTAAAGGCTTGTGTGTAGATTCACTTGTGACGTGCATCCCTCCACGTGTCGATTAGACCGATTAGACCCGCCGGACATGGATATAACTAATTGACTATAAGATCTCTTTTGTATAATCAAAGTTCCAAGATGACTATAACACTTACAATTAGCCTTTTGTACACTTGGATCCCTAGCTAGTTTGCAAGGTGGACTTTAAATAGGATTAGTTTAGGGTTGTAATAGGAGTATTAGCAAAACATTGATAAGATGGAGCAATAGATTAGAATGAAAGCAGGCAATACCTGGAGGATGAAGGTGATGGATGCTCATTGTAGTAAACGAAATGTATGTTTGATGTTTGATAGTCCATGTGAATGTTTCTTAGGGTTTTATACGTAGTAGCTACTCAATCAATAGAATGGGACAACAGTGTTGTTAGAATGTGCACATCCTGACTCCACCTTTTCTTATGGCAAAATCTTAAAATAACTACAAATCTAAACTTGTTTACTGAACCGAGAGGTCATATAAATCGACAAATTACCTCTAGGAAAAGAATTAATAAAAATCTAAACTTGTTTACTGAACTCGACTACAAGAAGCACTCCAGACTGATTCGAGAGAATCCATAGATTTGGGTTGGGTAACTTGGGTTGGATACTTGGATGAGAGTGAGTTGGGGAACTTGGGTTAGATGGGATGTGCAAATTTGACCCGGATCGGATCCATCCGATTCGGTCTACGGTACACTGTTTTTTGGGATTCCGGTCCCGGTACTGAAAAGACCGGCGGACTGGGTCGGATCAGAATATATGTTTTTTTTATAGATTAATTATATATATATATATATATATATATATATATATATATATATATATATATATATATATATATATATTATGGAATTGGTTTAGGAACGGAGTAAAATTACGGGTACGGAGCTACATAGCATTTTCTAATGTTGATATATTTGATCCAACTGTCCAGATTAGTCCATGTTATTTGAAGATTTTCTGGGCAGCACGATGACATTTTTGTAAATATTTGAAGTTGAACGGCATTTTTTGTCCTTTTAAAATCCTTTTTTTTTTGGTAAAAAGGCAAATTCATAGAGTTGTTATATTAGCTGAGCTACTCGTGCTCAACTTCGGATCGATTGGAAAAAGTTTGATATGAACTCGTTCACTTTCTAAACGATCCGGTTATGAGAAGATTTAAAGCTCGGTTAAAACTTAGGCCTATATTGGACCCGACTCATTTGTAAACAAGGTGAGTTTGAGTATGTCAATACTCAAATCATTTTGCTCGTGCAACAACCCTAAATATGTCGAATTAAGCGTTTTTAACTCATCGCGTAGCGAGGACGACGCTAATCTTATAATATAAACTCTTAATGTCCTCTAAAAAGATTAATTTCTTTTTTCAAATATATGTAAAGTATATATTGCGTTTTCCATTTTTAGCGGGTTGCAACTTTTTCTGCGAAAGCGTGCTGATTCTATTTCACCTTCTAGGATTGAACTTGATTTGAGGAGAGACGTCTACCTTTACCTCGAGGGTTCTTGACTGTCGTAGATTTACCGGTTTTTATACCTTTTTGGTTTTTTTGCGAGAGTGTGACTTGTTTTGATTTTTCTGTGTTTTCTACGTACCTAACGGGTTGAGCTCCTAACTTCTACAACCGTGAGAGCGTCTTTGAGTTGAATTGAGCACGATCTTTATACATCGAGAGGTGGTAAAGACTATATTTGACAATCACCTACATGTGTTGATTGATGTTGATGATATTCAATACTTTGTTATATCTTGATTTATTATAGCGGTGATACTTATTCCTTATATTGTTTTCTCTTATATTACTTTTCATTATCATCTTTACTTGTTAGTTGTTACTTTAGGGGTCGTTTGGTATTCATACCTTAATTAAAGATATGGGTATGAATATCACTCATACTCATATCTGATGCTTTGTATTTCAGGGTAGCGGTATCAATTTGAAACCTTGATATCCCAAAATTTCCCTTTTGATATTGTATATTTTTGGAGGTATTGACATTTTTTTCCCCTCTTCTCTCGGCATTTTTTCTTTTTCCTACACGGCTCTTCCTTCCCTTCTCCCATCTCCTGCTGCGCCCACCGTGATAGCCACTGCCAAGCTTGTTGCTACTGTCGTCGACCGGAGCAAGGAGCCACTTTCTTTTCTAGGGCTCTTTCTTTCTATGGTGTATTGTTTATTGGAACCATTGATAGAAACGTTGTCTTTGTGATTCCACACTCATTTACTACACCAATCTCGCCATACTTGCGGATATGTTTTAGCATAGGCACAACTTGCAAAGTGGGAAATTCGAACGTACTCAATAACACAAATCTAAGTTAAGCTCCGATGTTATATGTGAAAATTCGAACAATCTATTTTGTGCGGACAAAGGGCCACAAACGCGAAGCCCGCATGCACCTCATTTTCTCTATACCCTTCATGAGGTGAAGGGTTGGAGCGCATGCGCCATGCAGAGCCCGCATGTGCCCCAGGTGCATGCGGCCACAAAGCTTAATGAAAGAAGAAGGGGCGCCGCGCGGTGCACACCCTAATATAGGATGTGCATGCAGGCTACGCATGTGCCCAATCCGGACGCATGCAGCCCGCACGCTTTGTCTTGATTACATTTCCGGCGGCGTCGAATAACATTCCTATAACGAAAGAAAGAGAATAAAAATAAAAAAAAAAGTATAACTTGCAAGCCAATTGCAAAGTGCGTCTTGGATGAACATAAACAATTACATGGCAACCCTTTTCCCCCGGTCATTATACATAAAGTTATAACAAATTCACACAATGATAATCAAGGTTCACACGAGAGCCGTCAATGGCTTATTTGTTCAGATCTGATAGCATATTTCTCACAAAATCAGGAATTTAGTTGCTTGTACGTCACAGTGTAATCTTAAGCCTAAGGTTAGTCTCATAATTTTCGCCTATGTATTTTGCTTTAACTTGTAAAATCTGATAATAAAAAAGTCTGATCATTTACAGAAGGATGAGCCGGAAAGAAGATGAAGAAATCGTGATAGTTGGTGGCGGCATTGCTGGTCTTGCCACAGCTTTGGCTCTTCACAGGTATCCAATACATGTATCTAAGCTAATAATTTAATCCATTGTTTAGAACATAAGAAGGCGATTAATGAATTTATAATCTAAATATTAATGAAGGAAGGGTATAAAGAGTAGAGTAATGGAGAGAAGTGATGCAATAAGAGTTACAGGAGTTAACATCACAATCTACACCAATGGTTGGCTGGCTCTCGAGCAATTGGGCGTCGCCTCCGCCCTCAGATCCACCGCCTGTCGTATCCATTCGTAAGCTCTCACTCTCTTGAACTAACTTGCAATGATCAACGAATACTCAAACCGATCTTGAACAGATGGCGGGAGGTGTCACTTGATGATCGTCATGAGAAATGCACACCGACCGGGTAATTTATGTTTTTGATCACTTTCATATGTATATGTTTTTTATACAATTGGATCTGATTTACATTTTGATTGACAGGAAAGAAGAGATACGATGCTTGAGAAGGAGGGATCTTGTGGAAGCCATCGCTAATGAATTGCCACCAAATACAATTCATTTTCAACAACATGTTATGGAGATCGAGTTAGATCCAAGCACTTGCTATCCAATAGTTCATCTTCATGATGGTACTATCATTAAGGCTAAGGTATATTTACGAAATCTAAATAAATAGATGGTTATATGTTTAGGGCTCGTATGGTTTTAACTCCGGAAACAGAGATGGAGTGAAAACAAATCGAGTTAATAGGTATACAGTTGTTCATTAAAATTTTTGGAATCATTCTTTGTGATTTGAAGCAACTGAAGTAGAATTGAATGGGGGAATCAAATACATTTTGCATGAAACCACACGGAACGATTCCAAAAAAACTTCATGAACAATGTATACGTATGGACTATATTCATTTTCATTCCGTTTCTGAACTTACAACCAAACGGTGGCTTAAAGTGTCTTAACATCTTATGTGTTGTCCAAAATTTTGCGCTAGAGAAGATGGTGGTTGGTTGTGACGGAGTAAACTCGATTGTGGCAAAGTATCTTGGCCTTAAACCTGCTCTATCACACTCGTTTTGTGCGGTAAGGGGATTTACGACGTATGAAGAAGGACATGGATTGGAGAATGAGTTTGTGGAGATGAGGAAAGGCAATGTGGTGATGGGAAGAGCTCCTATAAGTAACAAGCTTGTTTGTTGGTTCATAGCTAGACCATGGATCAATCAAGGTAATTGTAGTGGCTAAGCTTCTATATATCTTGTGGTTTGTACATCATTTGGCTAATTTGTTACTTTCATGCAAACAGATATGCAAATCTCAAAAAGTACAAATCTAATACAAGCATCAACACTGAAAGCAGTCGAGGATTTGCCCTTGGACATGATCAAGACAATAGAAAATTGCGAAATCAATTCACTCTACTTAGCACGGATAAGACACAGACCTCTGAGGGAAGTGCTTCTACATAGCTTCAAGAAAGGCAATGTAACAGTAGCAGGAGATGCAATGCATGTAATGGGTCCATATTTTGGCCAAGGTGGAGCCTCGGCTCTTGAAGATGCTATCGTTCTGGCTCGTTGCGTTGTACAAGAAACGAGTGTAGACGTTGCACTAGATCGGTACGTTAAAGAGAGGAGGCCAAGGGTGCTTTCTCTAGCTCTGAGGGCTCATATCATTGGAAGGATAATTGATCCTTCGTCGACAATGCTAGCTCGTCTGATATGCATTCTCTTCATGATCTTGTTCTTTCGGGATCTTTACGGGCATGCTCGATATGACTGTGGTATCCTATAATCTTGAAAGTGACTAATACTTCCATTTTCTTCTTTTTTTAAGCCTCCGTTTGGTTGTAACTCCGGAAACAAAAACGGAATGAAAATGAATCTAGTGCATATGTGTACCTTGTTCCTGACATTTTCTGGAATCATTCCAAACCAATCAAATGCTACTCCAATTACTTCAAACCACAAGAATGATTCCAAAAAATTTCATTAACAAAGGGTATACATATGGACTAGATTCATTTTCATTCATTTCTGGAGTTAAAACTAAACGAGCCCTTAGTGTGTTCATAATGTGCTCGTACCTTTATGGAAATGGGTAAATATATTACAGAAATGGTGTGTGAAAAATTTACAAGACATGACCAAACAAGCTCACTCATGAACAACCTAAATCATAAAAGAAACAAACAAGATGGTACATAAGATGGAGCTTTATTACCTTCAATGAACAGATGAGAGACAGCGCCGCATGGAGCTTCTTTATCTGCATAATGTACATTGCTATACAATCTGAAGAAATTGCCTCCTGATTATGGCTTTGGATGCTCTCTGATATCATCATTGCTCCTATCATCAGCTTCTGCACTTGAAGTCTTAATGTGAGGAGCTTTTGTATCTTGCTTCTCACCATGAATTGTTGTGGTAAGATTGGATGTGATTGGTGGAGGCAGATAATCCTTTTGAGAAGACTCACTACCATCATCATCAATTTCCGTATCCTTGGATCCGTCCTCCGCCATGAATCTTACCCCGATTCTCTGGGAATCAACAGCTTTAACATTGGCATGACGTGAAGGGGAAGGATCCCTATAGCTCACTGAAGTGTCGTCTCTTTTCTGGCTCTTGTGAAAGATGTCACTAAACATCTTGCCAAATATATTATGCTTACGAGATTTCTCATTACCCTCGTCTTGCGGATCATAGCTATCAACACTCTCAACCTCCCTTTGGATTTCGGTATCTAAATGACGTCGACTCTTACTCTTCCTAGGTTCCCATGTCTTTGAAGTATCACTTCCTGGGTGATGAATCCATATCCCCGTCTCTTTCTGACCTTCTACATTAATTGGTTCAAAGGTATCAGCAAACTTGTGGGATTTTTTCAACGATCCAGATGAAACTGAACTGCCTTTCTCAGCTGCCATCTCCCTTTTCGGTGGATCTGCTTTCTCTTCCTTGCCTAAATTCTTATGCTTGTCTGGTTCGCTCACCTCCTGCATGTATCTTTGATTAGATGAAAAATATCAACACTTGTCAAAATCATACATGGTTTTATATGCACTAAATGTGATGAAATAAAGGAAAATGTGTAAATATACGTTATCGGCTCCAATGACAGTTATAGCAAGATGCAATCTTCCCATTTTGATGTTCTCTAGAGGTACCCACATGTCATGCCTCTCGCCATCCCTGAATTGGCTGATGTCAACAGTACAAGTTCTACAACAACCAAGTAATTAATACATAGAACATCATATTAAAAAAAATAACAAAAACAGTCTAAGTGAGAAACTGTGTAAGTTATAAGGTAGAAGTTGAGGACCAACCCAAGACTGTCGTCCATGAAAGGATCCTTGTCACGAACTTCAATGTTCAGAACATTGTCCGCTTCCCATGAACATATAGGGATTTTGAACTCCTCTGTCCACTTTGGTGCGAGTGTTTTCCTTTGAATCTTCGTCTTAAATCTGCGTGGACCAATCTGCCCTTTCACATACGGATCTGCCAACCCTGCACGAATGCCACAAAGTGTAAATAAATTGAAGGAATCGCTAGGTGGTACACGTTTTAGTGGTAACACTACTCACTGCTAAGTACTAACCATTAGGATCTGACGGTTTCATATCTGATCCTTCAATAATTTCCACTCTTGCATAAGCAATAGCATCCTTGACTGATATAGAAAACCAATTTTCTACAGCAAAACAAATCAATTAGTTCAACTGAATATAGTCAACCCAAGAGGTTGTTTTATCTCTTATCCACTAAAATGCAGGAATGCAGAACAGTTTCTATTCAACAAACAATGTCTAAAGACATTAATAATAGAAAAAGGAACACGTTTGAATGCTAAAAGAAGTTAACATGATACAGTATAAGCATGGCCAATTTTTCATTTTCCTCTTGTTGAAATGTGCTATTAAATTGTCCCAAATCGAATATACAAGATCCGCGAGCCTAACATATAAGTTTTGTGTGTCACTCCTCCTATTGTGTTCCTATTGTCAATTGGTTTAGGATGAACCCGTGGACTTATGTAGTTGTTTGTTCCTATTGTCAGTTGGACCCACATGATGTACAAAATTGGTATGTAATCAATGGGTTCAGGCTATTTATACATGAGGGAGTGTTGAGATGTGTGTAAGATACAACTATGTTCTTCATTCAGAGAAAAAAAGAAAAGACTAATTAATTAACCTAAAAAATTTCTTATCAAGTATGATAATTTCTTATTCATTACCTTGTTGTGGCGATGACTCTGGTGTGACAAACTTTTCCATGTCAACAACCAGCATGTTGGGCTGCAAAAGTTAGAGATCTTAAAATTCAAATGCCAGAAAATAATATACTATACAATTTCATTCACAATAACATAGGGAAAAAATTAACTTACCTCAACAAGTGTTTGCTCGAATGCTACCGCCAAAAGGTTGTCCTATTCCTCATACAGAAATAATTGATTATAAATTAAACTTTCAAATTAGAGAGGAAGTACACGAGATGGATGAAATATGCATTACCAGCCATCCAGCGATCCCAGGGATCTCTGTGACATCAACACCTTGATCGAAAATAGGTTTGACAGTCATTTGAAAGTATGGAGGTTCCGCAAAGCAAATCCGCAAACGGCTAATATAAGGCCATCCACGAATAAACTTGACCCCGACAAGAACCTAACATGTACATTATTGCAAAACAAACAATAAATTCAAACGGAAACTAAGCCTGGATTAATTACATGAAAGCAAAGTCATCAATTTAAACTAGACTACAAAAGAACGAAAGGCAAATTACCATGAACGATTTGACATCCAAACTTCATCACATAATTATCTTATAGCATTTATAATGACTCTTACTCTAATTCAGCATGAATTCGGAAAAGTAATCACACACCTTGCCTTCTACATGCATACTTGTTATGTGCATCTTGGTCACAATACCAAATCCTACTGCCTCTTGAAGTTTTGCAACTAGGACTGCACTCATATCATCTGCTGTTAAAAAATTGAGTCCAAGTTCTAGAACCTGCATTCGAAAGAGTTTCATGAATCCATATGCAAGATAATAGCTGTTAAACAATGATATGTACGAAAAAAGACACCCAAACACCACAATAGCCAGCGTCACTTACCAAGTGATCATCATCTGAAGATTCACTAATAACCCTCATTTCTGTGAACATTGGTGGCTTTCTTCCCAAGTAAAGATGTTCAATTGTAGCTTTTTTCTGAAGATTCGCAAAAAGATATCATTAGCTTAGACATTGAACTATCTAAGAATAGATTACATTGCCTAAGAATAGATCACATTGCAATAAATCATCCTAAGACATATTACACTAGAATTATTTTCTGTTTTAAAAAACCAATCTCACTCATTTCTCCAGATAAGTATGTTATGTACAAAAAAATCAACAGAAGCTTCTAATTAGTTTCATCTTTGAGCTTGTCTTGCGAATATGTACTGAGGATTGCATTGTCAGCCTAGTTTAGCTGATCAAAGCAGATAGCCTGGTCTATGTAATGCAGATTGATAACCATGCATCATGCTAGTATGAGACATCCCAATATGATCATGAAAGCTAAAAAAGACCATACAGCTATACGAGCTTAAGGCATGACGCCTAATCTTTGTTTGTCTGTCTAACGATGTTGCTGAATTCAGAACCTATATTCATTATTACTATTATTATTATTATTATTACTGAAGCAGACAATTATCCAAACACTTAACCACTACATATACAGCAACAGTAGACTAAAAGCAAATAAACTCATTTGTGATTTGTCTAAACCAAGAGATCAAACACTTAAGACTGCATATGACAAAGTCTCTAAATCCCTCTAATCTCGGTGTGAACAAGGAACAGTGACATAAAATCCGGTCAAATTAAAACAACCACATGAACAAGCTAGGATAAATGGAATCATACAACAGTCCACGGTTTGTACTTGTCGAGGAACCATGGTATAATAGGAATGAAAATCTTCTGAGAAGCAATCTCTTCCATACAGATAGGCCAAATCTTTTCAATAGCATGATTCAACCATCTAACTGTCTCCGATTCCCTCAGTACCTGAGATCATGAAATCGATTCAAAATATTAAAAAAAAAAAAAAGTAAATGCAACAGAAATCGGATTTTCATGTATAGAAGAATCAGAGGAGTGAATCTAACTCTTCTTTGATTAGCATGTCTTCTTTGCTCAAACTGGAACTTTCTACTCAATCTCGTAACATACCTATCATTAACCTACAAAAAAAAGTCAAAATAAGACGCGAATTCAGTTCGAATATTCAATCGGTCAAACAGAAATTAAAGAAGAAAACGCAGAACTAAGGATTAGTAAAAGAACCTGTAGCAAATAGACGAAGGACAGGAAATAGAAGAGAGGATAGGCATAACCAAAGGCGTTGAGCAGCCAGAGAAGAAAGAAGACAATGGCGACATGATGAATGATCGAAATCTCCGTTATCGCCGCCATTGCTAAGTATATGAAACTATATCTTACCGCCTATTTCTTTTCTTCAAACTCCAGACAGCAGGAGGCATAAACCAGAAAACGGAGAAGCAAGCGATCTGATCGTGACTTGAGATCGTGGGAGAGAGAGAAACAGAAACGGAAACGTTGAAGAATCAGGCAGGGGAGGAGGCAGAGTTGATATTGAAGCTAGGAGAGTTGAATTGAATCGGGGTGGGACCCGGTCCCTTTTGTCCAGAGGGTCCACGTGGCAGGTTACGTACATGATAGTATAAATAGTCATTTTATTTTATAAAATGAAACTCTATAAATATCGATATATTGCTTGATTAAAATCAACAAATAGTCAAGCCATCAGGGATGTACCGACTCTTCGGATTTAACAATAAAAAAATGATAGGGCAATTTTAATTGCTAGGTTTCTTTGAAAAACTATATTAATAAATAAGTTTTTTTTATATTTTTGTATTTATTTTTAAATTTTACACACTTCTTTTAAGGGTACATCTATTAGGTAAATGTTCAGGTACGACCCTTTTATTGCGGTACGGTCGTACGGCCGACCGTACGGGCGACACGTGTCCCGAATTTTTTTTTTTTTTTTTCTTTTTTCTGAAACGATTTTTTTTTTTTTTTCCGGAAACTAATGAAAATTTATTTGAACTACCATGTTATAATTTATGCACTATTATCCTATAAACTTTGAACTATTCCCATATAATCCATGAACTATTACTTTTTAATATAATCCATGAACTATTCTATTATAATTCATGAACTATCCCATAATAAGTTTTGAACTATTACTTTCACTCCTTTATAAATTTTTGCACTTTAAATTATTCTATTATAATTCATGAACTATTCTATTATAATTCATGAACTATCTCATAATAAGTTTTGAACTATTACTTTCACTCCTTTATAAATTTTACACTATGAACTATTCTATTATAATTCATGAACTATCCTTTTAGAAGTTATGAACTATTACTTAATAAGTTTTGAACTATCACTTTCAATCATTTATAAATTTTACACTATGAACTATTCTACTATAATTCATGAACTATCCTTTTATAAGTTATGAACTATTCCATAATAAGTTTTGAACTATTACTTTTACTCGTTTTAAAAAAAAAAAAAAAAAAAAATTTTTTTTTTTTCGGGACACGTGTCGGCCGTACAGACGGCCGCACGGCTTTACCGGAATAATGGGCCTTACTTGAACACTTCCCACATTTATTAAACACAAAATTAAAAAAAGTCTAGTAAACCAAATTGTTTCAAACTGATATACATGAATAACTAATAATTATTAATCTTTATTAATGAACAAATTAACGATATAATTTTTTGAAAGGATTAGTTTGCACTATTTAGGTCCGTATATAGTTGATGAGTTTGGAGAAGAAGCCGTGTGGGATGACAGGTTCACTTTATCAGTCGGGTGTTTTGATTTGAAAGTGCGCGCAACATGAGATGAGATAGCGTGTAGAATACGAGTGCTAAAACGACAAGGTCGCAGGGAGTCGGCAAAGGAGGGCGCGTGACCACACGACATAAATCCCATTGCATGGTCTAGCGCGTGTAACGAGGCCAGTGTCTCCGCTACATCTGTCTTCCGGTCGTTGCTCTTGGGCTTTGGAGTGGTTGTTCGTAACCAACTAATCCATTTTCTGATAAAATATTAAAATGCACTTCAAAACAGCTTGGCGCATGTCAGCATGTGCTCAAGAGAGGATAGGCTCTCTCTTTTTTTCTTTTTTTTTATTCATTTATATAAAGGGTAGACACTGGACGATTAGGATCAGTGGTTTTCAATGTCAGATTATTTACGATTCTACTTTGAAATCAAACGATCATAAGGGATCCAAATTTGAACATGATTCAACTAAAATATACATATACTGAATCGAAGATTAACATGTAGTCTTTAATTTTTTTTTTGGTAGGAAGGAGAGTCGGTGGTCTCCGGCGCATCTAATCGCGCTTATTATATATTGAAAAGGGCTAAGTAGTAATCACGCGGGGATAGCCCGACCCCTTACATCAGAACGTAAAAAATCCACTATACCCTCGGGAGGGTCACGCAATACACTTAATCCAACAGGAAAATCAAAAGCAATAGAAGCAAGAAAATCCGCAACATTATTCGCCTCACGGTAGGCATGACGGAAATGGATATCCCAATTCCTTTTGAGGTAGTCTTGACACTTAATGACCAGACTTGCAAGAGGGTGACATCTAGGCAACGTCTTCCCTAAGAGAGTGACAGCAAGCCTTGAGTCTGTCTCCAGAATCAAAGAGCGAATACCACTCTCCCAAGCAATATGTAAACCGTAGTATATACCCCACAATTCCTCCATTGGAACGGTGCATATACCAAGGTTCACGACGTAACCTTTATGCCACTCTCCCACATTATTCTTAATGATACCAAGGTTACCTCTCAACCATGTGGCAAACGGGAGTTCGAAGAATCTTGCTCTAAATCTCGTAGCCATCAGATTCCTCCAAAGCTGGTTGCTAACTAGGCAGTCTCGGAATAGATGTTCAAGGGATTCTGAGCATCCACCGCATCTTGCACAAGTATCGGTCAGGCTAATATGTCGGCGCAGCCTTTCTTCATTGGTAAGAATGCCTCCTCGCATAATCTTCCAGATAAAGTAGCGTACACGCTCTTGAACTTTGAGCGACCAAATCTGACGATAGACGGAGCAGTCAATCTGGTCTCTGTATGGTGCCCTAACTGTCCCTAAATCTCCTTCAGTATTTAGCGCTAGGGCTATCGATGCGAATTTGAGAATCGTACTGGCTGGGAGTAGGTTGCTAAACTCGTCCCACTTCCAACCTGATTCAGTATCCCAATATTCCCGCACTTTCCTGTCAAGCAACCTTGTGTCCAACTCACCATTGATCATGTCGACTAAAGGTCTCTCCAGGATCCAGCAATCTCTCCAGAATTCTATGTCCTCGTCATTGCCTACAATCCATCGATGCCCCGGTTTAATCACTCTGCTATTACCTCGTTGAATGCTGGTCCAAGTTGGGGAAGGAGTAGTGTGTGTACTTCCGTTTTGTCGTATGTATTTACTCTTCAGAACCCTAGTCCACAAGTTTCTGTCATCTTTTAAGAACCTCCAACCGAGCTTCCCGATCATCGCCCAGTTAAGATCCTCCATAGCTTTTATCCCCAGCCCACCATAGTCCTTTGATCTGCATATATCCTTCCACGCCACTGTGTGTATGCGCTTGCGACCTTCCTCGTATCCCCATATGAATCCTCTATTAATTTTATCAATCTCCTCACAAAGGCCTTTAGGTAATATAATAGTGGACATCGAATATATAGGGATAGAGTTTAGTACCGACTTTGTTAATGTTACTCGGCCAGCAAAGCTCAGGCTCTTACACTTCCAACCACTCAGCTTCCCATTGATCCTATCCAGTAGATGGGTAAATGTGGCTTTAGCAACCCTTTCTTACAGCATCGGCATTCCAAGGTAGTTGCCTAATCTTCTGGTTACTTCGATTCCACTCAATTCGGACAGCACTTTCTGCATATCTCTTGAAACATTGGGGGATACATAAATTTTGGATTTCTGTATGCTGAGTTTCTGTCCCGATGCCCTACAGAATCGTTCTAAGCAGTCCATGACGACTTTCATCTGTTCCGGAGATGCTTCTGCAAAGAGAGTTAAGTCGTCTGCGAAGAATAAATGTGATAACAACGGTCCCTCCCTAGATAGCCTGATAGGCTTCCAATTACCTTTGTTGACTTCCTCATTGATAGTTTGGCTCAATCTCTCGATACATAGCACAAAAAGATACGGGGATATCGGATCGCCTTGTCGGAGACCTCTCTCCAGGCAAAACAGTTGAGTGAGATTCCCGTTCCAATTAACTTGCATCCGCACTGTTGAGATACATTCTGTGATCATATCACACCATTCCTTGGGAAAGCCCGCAGCTTTCATTGTATCCTCTACATAATCCCAACGGATCCGATCATAGGCTTTTTCAAGGTCTAATTTCAAGATCATCCATTTCCGGCCAGTTTTCTTCTTTCTAGTAGAATGAACAATCTCTTGCATTAGCACAATATTGTCTTGAATGTACCTGCCCGGAATGAAGCTTCCTTGTGTAGGACCTACCAGAACATCAATGAAACTCTGTATGCGTTGCACCAATACTTTAGATATGATCTTGTAAAGGACGTTGCATAGCGCAATCGGTCGGAATTGCGTGATAGATTCCGGAGTCCCGATTTTAGCAATGAGACACAAGATGGTGTCATTTAATCCATTCGGTAGTTTTCGACTTTGAAAGAATTTCTTTACTTCTCTAACCACCGAGTCTCCGACAATATCCCAACATTTTTGATAGAAAATGGGTTGGAACCCGTCAATACCTGGTGCTTTATAGGCTCCCATGCTATTGACTGCTCTCTTCACTTCATCATGTTGAACTTCCTTAAGAAGGTCTTCTCTATTTTCTATCAAGATCATAGGGAAGCTGGTAGTCTCCAGTTGTGGATTAGTCGTGTCCCCAATATTAGCCGTAACACTGTAGAGTTTTTTTGAAAAACTCAGTAACTAACACTTGGAGAAAAGTGTCATCTTCTTCCCAGCTGTCGTCCTCTCTTCTAAGCCCATCAACTCTATTCTGCCGTCTTCTAACAATTGTAGCAGTATGGAAAAATGCTGTATTTCTGTCTCCAAAAGACAACCATTGTTCACGTGATCTTTGAAACCAGATTATCTCTTCCTGTTCTAACACTTCTTCCAGTTTTGCTTGGAGTCGGATCTCCATCGCCTTGCTTATTGGAGTCATACACACAACAGGACAGCTTTGCACCTCTTCCAGCATCTTCATGATATTTTTTTTCCTGCAAAACACATTGCCAAAAACCCGACGGTTCCAAGATAAAAGCCAATTTTTTAGAATATTGAGCGGAATACCTCTACTAGCGTGTAGTTCCCAACATCTTCTCACTATGGGTAGAAAATCATTGTGGGTCATCCATGCTGCCTCAAACCGGAATGGCCTCTCCCTTCGTTGACCTCCAGATGTGGGTTGTAGTTTCAAAAGCAAAGGTGTGTGATCCGAAGAAAATCTTGCTAGATGTCTTACTGACGCATCCAGCCATATCACTCTAGCATCTTGATTCATAGGAACCCTATCCAATCTTTTCTGTACACCTTTGTTTCTACTTTTACTATCATCCCAGGTAAAACCCGATCAGTGAATCCAATATCTATCAGACCATAATTATGGATTATATCAAGAAATTTCTCAGAATCTCTGTGGAGACTGGCAGTTCCTCCTCTACTCTCATGTAATGCAGTAATGCAATTGAAGTCACCGCCAACAATACATGGATTATTCACTCCCACGAGTTCTCTGTCTAATGCTTCCCAGAATGGAGCACGTCGGTGAGCAGTAGGTGGGGCGTAGATCGCTATCATATCAAGTAGACTGTTTTTGAAAGTCAGTTTTACATGTATAAAGAAGGGGCATGTATTGATCACGTGCACCTGTAGTTTTGAGTCATTCCACAAGAGTCATACCCCCCCTTCAAAACCATGCGCTTCCACTCTTCTGCAGCCACCAAAATTGAGCTTACTACACACTTTATCTGCACTGTCTCCCGATATACGGGGCTCGAAAATAGCCAGCATGTCAATCTTATGAGCTTTACACAAAAACTTAATTGCTCTTCTGAAGCTGCTCTTGTCTGCTCCATGCACATTCTATAGAAGACAATTCATAACTAACCAAGAATATATGGTGAGCTACACACCTTTGGGCAGTACAAAAGAACGCCTTCACTGTCCAGATGTCCCAGACATCCGAACATCATTTCTGTTGCTTACCTCTCCTGTCTCCTCACACTCCATATTACCTTCCATTCCCGATCTTATCTCAGAGTTCTTTTGTATGGTTTCGGTATATTGTCCTTCCCTATGCATCCCTTCTTGTCGATCACTTGGGTCTATAGGGCTCTCAGGTTTCTGAATCGGAGAGTTATTAGCTTCCCCATTCTCAGAAAACATCACCTTCTCTGTAGAGTTGGGTATTTGGTTTCCCACCCTCCCATTTTCTGTATTCCGATCCTCAACAGCCCTCTTCTTATCTTCCGGTTCATCGCCTCCTTCATCGCTATATGTCACAATAAAAATATCCTTCCCTCGCCCTGGTCTTTGTCGTTTCAATGTAACAGTCTTTTCTTTACCATTCTCCTCCCACTTTGCTCTCCTTGACATCTTCCGTCTTTCATTCCTTACTTTGTTTCGTTTCTTCTTTCTTTCTAATTCTATCTCTTCTTCCGTTC
The DNA here is from genome assembly GCA_033239125.1 of Fagopyrum homotropicum. Taxonomy (NCBI): domain Eukaryota; kingdom Viridiplantae; phylum Streptophyta; class Magnoliopsida; order Caryophyllales; family Polygonaceae; genus Fagopyrum; species Fagopyrum homotropicum. The sequence goes on from BSWB01000004.1 coordinate 146,462,850, forward strand.
GAGCTACTGCTTGGAAAGTGATGTCATCCTTTACTCCTGTCTGCTGGCCTTTACTCGTACTTGCACTGTTACTTCCTAAGCTGGCCTTTTGCTGTTTATACATATTAACAGACCCAGGTTTATCGTTGGGTATATTAATAATATCTTCTACTATTTGTTTACCTTTTCCTTTAATATCTTTACCTCTCTCCTCTCCCATCTTGGTCCCACTTTTTTGAAGGTGAGATTCCCCTTGGGATTGCTTCCCATAACTAGTTTTCCCTATCTGATATTTCCCATGTTGTGCACGATTATGATTTTTCAAAACTGATCCCATTTTTCCTGATTGCATCGTAATATCTTCTTTCCCTTTCTGATACCTTCCTTTCCTGCCAACCAGCATCCACGGCCCATACTGGTCTTCCTCCTGAGTCGCCTGAGTGGCAGTTTCCGGTGAACTTCCGTTCGGTTGTGGTTGTCCCTCTTGTTGGCTTTTACTTTCCCGCTCTTCATCCTTCTTGGTTCCACGCTCTTGGTTATCAGCTTTATGAGAGCAATTGGAGGCGTAATGCCCGTATCTTCCACATCTGAAGCATACCACTTGTAGCCCCTCATATTCAATGGAGCATAGGACTCTGTTGATGAACACATCTTTTTTTAGAGGTTTACTTAAGTCTAGTTCCACACACATTCGAACAAATCGTCCCCTATTAAGATTTAACGTTTTTGGATCCATTGCAATCGGTTGTCCAATTCTAGTGGCTACGTTCCAGAGTATTGCCTCGTTAAACCATTGCATAGGCACTCCCGTAATTCTGATCCAAGTTGGTGCAGAGGTAATCTGTTCAGTAGTCACGAACTCCGGGGTCCATCTCTTCAAGCTCAGACATCTTCCAAAGACTGCCCAGGGGCCTCCCGTCAGAATCATTAACAATTCATTCTCGTTTTTAAAACGCGCCACAAAGTATTCGTTGTCTAGATCAATGATTTGAACGTTGTTCCCGAGTTTCCATAGTTCTTTGACCTTCCTCTCCATAACCGGGAAGACAATGGGAAATCCAAGTACTTTGAATACAATGGAGAGTTTCCACTCATCCTCAAGGGTCTTCAAGATGCGCGGATCTATCTCGAAGCAGGGATCCCCTTCAAGACCAAATGGGAAAGATAACAGCATTTTGCCCATCAGTGCATTCATATCCACCTTGTTGTCCTCATTTCTCTTGTCCGGTATGCCAGCCGTGACATCTTTCCAGGTCTTCTTTTCTCCTTTCTGTGTGCCTTCTTCAATGGTTTCATTCCTATCCTTGGTATCATCCCTTCCAACTTCAAAGGATAGAGTCCCGTCAGAGATGGCTTTCCTGAACGTTTCTCCTGCTGATTCGAATCCCTCTTTACTCTTCGGCGCATCTTCATTTACGACGTCATTCGCATTCGTACCACTTGCTCCATCCTCCGTAACTGTAACATTTTCCATGTTCACATACATGTAGTCTTTATTATGAATAGAACGAGTATTCTCTTTTATTAATCCCTTCACTTCCGGTTAATCCCGTCTCGTCCCGATCTCGCCTTGTCCCGATCTCATCTCGACCTCGCGGGATTTGAAAAAAAAAATGTGTATCTCATCCCGTAAAACATTTGCGGGATGAGACGCGAGACGGAAACTTCTCATCTCGGTTAATCCCGTCCCGTCCCCCATATACATTTAATAATATTTTATTGTAAAAAATATTATATCGATATGAATTATAAAAGTAATAAAATACTAAAATATAACATTTTTTTACATGTTCTGAAGCAGTAAAATAATGTTATCTTTTATGAACTATCATTGGTGTAGTGCAATGGAAAAATTTTAAATGTGAATCGGTAAAACACATATTGGTGTAGCTTGTATTTGTTTTGAATGTACTAACTACTAATGTAGAACTCTTGAATCGGTAATTTGGTATCGAGTTTTTTTTATCATTTGTATCTTTAAACATGAGAGAAAATAAGTACAAATATTCAATATAATTAGTGTATAAATCTTGTGGGATTAGGCCCGTTCCGTCCCGCCCAACGTGGGACAGGGTCAGCGCGGGACGAAGAAAAAAAAGTTGTAAATCCCGTCGTGTCCTGCTTATAACTTGCGGGACGGGACGCGGGACGACTCTAATCCCGTCTCATCCCATGCACATCCCTATTTTTAAGTAGGGTTGAGCAAAGTCGGATATCCGATCCGATCCGAAGACCCGGATATCCGGTCCGGGAAATTCATAAAATCACTATCCGAATCCGATTCGAGCATGGTCGGATATCCGAAGCTTCTGACCCGGATCGGATCCGATCCGGGTATCCGATATATCCGAAATTTAATTAAACTGTATCAATTTTGTGAAATAGTCTACAGGAGACGAGTAATACTCGGAGAAAAAAAAAAGCATAGATGATAATATTTGATCCGGGTATCCGATATATCCGAAATTTAATTAAACTACATCAATTTTGTGAAATAGTCTACAGAAGACGATAATACTCGGAGAAAAAAAAAAGCATCGATGATTCGAAGATGAGTAATTGGGAAGAATCTGAGTGCATAAACAATTAAATGGATCAAGACGAGTAGTAATTGAGAACTTGAGGTTGACTGAAGAAGTTGAACGAAGAAATTGGTAGGGAAAAAACGAGAATCTCGAAGATGAGTAATCGGAAACAAAATTACCATGGATCAAGACCAGTAATAGAGAAGCTGAGTGAAAAGGTTGAGTGAAGAAGTTGAAGAAATTGAGAGGAAAAAACGATAATTGATGACGAGGAATCCTCAACCTATGTAGCGCCCCAGAAAAGTGAAGAGGAGGAAGAACGTACCCTCGATCTGTTGTTGCGCCGCAGGAAAACGAAGAGGAGGATGAACGATTAGCTTGTATGTATACACACTCTACCAGTGTGCTAAGTAATTTTTATTAACTTATACTTAAAACATACAATATATCTCTAAGATACTCGGATATCCGACCCAAAAAAAATACATTCCATATCCAATCCGAGTATCCGGAAAATTGGCCCGGATCAGATCGGATTCGGATAAGAGTTTGTCGGATCTTGTCGGATTGAATGTTTTTTTTACCTCAGATCATCGGATAGTCGGGTCGGATTATTTTGCTCACCCCTATTTTTAAGTGTTCACTATACGAAATGACTCTTCTCATTTCTTTGTAATATGAACTTATAATTGCTAACCCTTTGCTGAGAGAACCAGCTTGCTTCTTTTATTTACTTTTTAATTATAATCACAGTTCACATATTATATTTTTATAGGGTCAGGATCAGGTAAGAACAAGTTTTATGATAAGAAATAAGAAAATATATGAATCGTCGGATCAAATAATAAACGTTTATGATTAACCGATCATATATGGAAATAGTCAATGCACAACTAATTCATCAAAATTTTATTTGGTAATTGTGAATAAAAGAAGCCTAGTATATAGAGTAAAAGGGGTAAATAGGTTGTTATTGAATTCATGTAGAAGAATTAGGCAATTATATATCAATGAATAGAGACTAGGCCTCTTCGAATTTTATAGAAAAGATAAATTATTTAATAATTAAATATTCTTCCTTAATTAATCAAAATCTCACTCCTAATTAATTTGGTTATTTTATAATTAATTAAATAAAAATTGTTATTAGTTACCTATAGTTAAAGAAACAGTTTTTCTAGAATATCTCTTCCAACGCGTGTCTATATATCACGATTCTGAAAAGATTTGAGGAAAAAAAACCTTCATTTTAGACAGAGAAGCTTTCATCATCATAAAAAATCGTTCAGAGTGTGTTTCGTCTGGAATTCACTTTATAAATTTACATAAATCGGTTGTGTTTATATTCAACTTGCGGGATACGATTACTGGCCATTTTGACGTGTCTTTTGTTACAGTTGGGTGTTTGTTTCTACAATTTGCTTCAATTTACGTCAATTTCATTGATTGATGTTGGTGATTTTGCATCCAGATCTGTGTGGCGAATTTTTTAACGTGAGTTTGTAGTTCATATTATGTAGTCATATACAGTTTATAGTCAACAATTTCATCATTATATTCGTGTAGCCAGATCTGATATTTTGTAACATCGTTTGTGTGGTAAATTTGTTTTATTTGTGAAAATTATGTACATAATTTTCACAGGCAACATTTGAAGGTTAAAGACGAAGAAGACGAGTGTGATGTCTGTGAAAATTATGTACATAATTATGTACTGACTGTGTACATAATTTTCACATACAACATTTGAAGGTTGAAGACAAAGAAGACGAGTGTGTTGTCTGTGAAAATTATGTACATAATTAGGCAACATGTGAAGGTTGAAGACGAAGAAGATGAGTGATTTGCGAGCTGCAAGTGAATACTCTCCAGAATATCTATGACGCTATTTTCTCGGGATGTTTTGAGCGTGAAAGTTGAAGAGACGAATCCCGTAATATCAATAAATATCCAGTTGCCTTTTTTTACGGGATTTCAGTTTATTGTTTTTGGTAGTTTATTATATCTTTTAGGGAAAAACTCTTAATTAGTTATCCTAATTTTAGCATTAATCTATTTTATTTACCTCTATTATTTGGTGTAGAAATTAAAGGGGCCTATATTGTATATGAGATACAAAAAAGGCTTCTCTACACCAACTTTCTCTAAAATGTACACATAAATGACAACCAAATATTATTAACTATACAATTAACTGTGGAGTGCATGACTACTCGTATAAATTTTTTTAACTTAATATAACACGAATATGTGTGTATATATATATATATAAAGCATGCACATAAACGTTTGGAAATACACGAGTAAGTATACATGTGTTGGATGAACATATTAAAAAAAAAGCATGCACTAGTTGTTCATGTACAAAAAAAAAAGAATAGATAGGCACGTTCTTGTAATTGAATATAAACTTTGTTCATAAAAAATAACTTTGAATATAAACTTATATAGAATTATACACATGCACGTTTAATATAATGTATATTAGGACACTTTTCATTTGTGTAAGTGTTAGATGAATAAATTTTGTGCAAACATAAGTCCAAATTTTGAAATTGTTTATCGTGCTTATATTTGAAATTGTTTATATAACTACCGTACTTATGGATTTTGAAATTGTTTATATATATATATATATATATATATATATATATATATATATATATATATATATATATATATATATATATTGAAATCAATATGCCAAAGTAAAACCGAATCATCGCCTTTGATTTTGTTTAATCGTGTGGGCAGAGTTTGTTCTTATTTTTTACCGTAGCTTTTGTTTCTTACTTGATCATACATATCAACAATTAGTTAATTTAATGAGAAAATACATACAATAGTTATTAGGTAAGGAAAGAGGGATTATAATTATTCCCGTAACTTTTAACGTCTTTAACCGATACTAATTCATTACGGTTTTGCCTTTATACTAAAACTACAAACTATAATTCGGACATAACTTTATATTAAACCTATACATGTTTACCACATAGAATATATATCTTATAAATATTCTTACATTCTTCCACTTAAGTGAAAACCACTTCTAAATTGTTTTGCTTGTTGACAAACGTCGCAAGCTTAAAATTACTACATTTTTTGGACGCTAATTTGTGTACTTTCCACGACGGATGTCCCAAATGATGATGCCACAAAAGTTCAGACTTAGAAAGTCAGACATGCAACACTTGTAGTGACGCTTGTTAAAGGAAGTAGTATAGACCACAACGACGTTTAGCCACGCCAATCATCGTCTTCAAAGTGTGGTATTGAAAAATGCATAAGTTAGGAGTAATTTGAACATAGTTATTTCCATCTATCAATTGCGTAATTCATATTAAATTGCATGTTAATTTAGGAACATAGAGAGCATAGTGCAATGTAAGATGTAGAGTGAGTTTAAGTGATCCTTCCACAGTGGTCTCGACCTGGTCCCCGTCAAGAAGACTAAGCAGATTACCTTTAATTAATTTGAGAGAAATTAGTATTCTTGATCACATGTCATGTGGTTAGTGGCTCCTGAGTCTACAATCCATAAATCATTATTATTCTTACCTGTTATGCGCTCACTGTTATCGGATTTGTGATTGTCTAGATGTTGTATAAGAGTTTGGACATAATCACCATTAAGTCCGGCTAAGCTTCGGACTTCGGCCCCTAATTGTGTATTGTCTCCCTCATTGGATTGGTTGGAAAGTTGAGTAGCAAGGGCTCGTATAGGGGCATTGTTATTGTGTCCTTCAACGAGGTCTCGAGGATGGGGCTAGATGATCCATTTTTGCATCATAGGGGCGATCTCCCCACCATTCAGGAAAGCCTATGATATAGAAACACCGTGATGCCTCATGTCCATTACATTTACAGTGGGTGCAAATCACTAGATGGGTTTGATTGTTCCTTGGTGGACCACAAGATGTATTCTCAGAACGTCTGTTTGTTTGAGCAGAGAACACCATTTGTGATTGATTAGTCATTAGCTCGCTCCTCTTTGTTGCGGCCCATGAACTAAACTTGTGCTTCTTGAATGAGGATTGAGTATACCTTCTTGAGACTAGGGAGAGAATCGCCGGTGAGCAGAGTTAAGCGAACACTTCCGTAGCTTGTGTCATCTAGACCCATGAGAAAATGATGAACCTGATCGACTAACATCACGACGTTGATTCAGTGTAGTTTGAATGTTACAAGTGCATCCTTGACATGTACATGAAGGAATTGGATCATACTGAGCCAATTCGTCCCATAAATACCGTAGTTTCTCATAGTAATCAACAATAGACAGTCCTTGTTGTTTTGTTTCTGCGATGTCGCATGTCAATTGTTGAATCTTCGGTCCATTCATCAAGGAAAAACGTTATTTGATCTCGTCCCACAATGCTTTCGCATTCTCTATGGGGATGATTATGGTAAGTAAGCGTGGTTCAATGGTGTTTTGGATCCATGAAATTATCACGGCGTTAACCGTCCACCAATCTTCAATGTCAGTGGATTTGTCGGCTGGTTTGCTGATGGTCCGGTCAACAAAAACCCAACTTTCTTCTTACTCTTAATGAAGTGTGCACTGCACGTGCCCACTCGTCATAGTTTGCTCCCTTGAATTGAACTTGTTTGATGACATCGCCATGATTATCATTTGAGTTCAAATCATATGGGGAGTATTTTTTTTTGGGAATTTTTGGAGCTTTCTCATTAGACATGATCGACTGATTTATTTTGGTGAATCAAGAGATGTATTCAAGCCTCAAGGCTTTGATACCATAAAACAAAATGTAACACCCCAAGTTCTGGGAACTCGAAGCCCTACGGGCTAGGACCGCACAATGGGTCCCGACCCTCAGAGTAGCAACAACAAACGGATCTTACAACAAGGCACAGACGAATGAAAACCAAAACTCAATATAAAACCAAAGGTTTAAACAAACAAAGCGGAAAAGACTCGCAGCCAAGTTCAAAACAAAAGGGAAGCAACAAAAGAAACATAAACCCGATTCCGTCCTATAATGTACGGGAACCCCGGCTGACCACACCGTCCGGATCACTCAGTAGCATCCTGAACCTGCGGAACATCTACAACGACGGTATAAACCGTTAGCTAACATTCTAGGTATAAGCAAGAGTGTAAAAGCACAAACACACATAAGGTAAAGAAAACACATAGCATGCTTACACATCAACCGGTTATTTATCTTTCAATAAGTTTATCGATTACTAATTAAACTTCTTTTGTCACATGAGAATCTCCCGAAACTCGTCTCCGCTTCCGTCTGCCAATAGGAATAGATCAGTACTATCCGTTACCTACGGGCCTGGGTTGCAAGAGCACATTCTAGTCTCCTGTAGAACTAGACAAGTGGTCACCGCCCGGTTATAATGCACTTGGGCCAGTTAAGGTTATCAAAGGGTGAATCCTATTTCCAATTATCCGTTATAACATGATAGCAACACAAACAAGCCAATACAAGCTAATACAGTCCAACTAATATGCGGAATGAAGCTAAGTAAGTTCAAGGGACTTACCTCACACGAAGGTAACACAAGAGATCAGCGAACAACTCAGAAAACATTCAAGGAAGCTCAGTTTCCCTCAGGAAAGGAGCAAGGAAAGCCTGTACGAACAAGCAACACGGATCAAGAACGAAACGGTTGCTAGAAGTCTATGACTTCTAGTCTCAACGATCTCTAAGAGATCAACACATGCTAAGGGCTCAACCTTAGTCTTACAACAACTCAGGGGAACAAGGAACAACCATAAGAAACCAAGGAAGGAACGAGAAAAGGAAGGAAGGAAGCAACTCACCAAAGACGGGAGCTACTGTAGAGAAACCGCAGGGGCGGTTAGACAGATGCGTAGGGGCGGCTGAACAGAGGCGCAGGGGCGGCTCTGTGCAGGCGTAGGGGCGGCGGCATGACAGAAAGTGCTGACAGGTCGCACACTGAGCTACATATCTCGTCACATCTGGCTTCAGACCTCCCCACCAGAAAGAGCGTCTGACATCCTGATGCATCTTACTCGCACCAGGGTGTATTGAGTAAGATGAAGAGTGAGCCTCCTGAAGGATCCTCAATCTCAACTCTCGATCTGACGGCACACAAAAACGCTCCTGGCGTCTCAAAACTCCGTCAGCACCAATTGCAAACTGTGGTGCCTCTCCTCGAGACATCCGGTCTCGGATCTGTGTCAAAGTTGGGCAACTTTCCTGCTTCTGTCGGATTTCGGCCAACAGATCAGGTACTATCTCCAAGGTGGACAACTGACTGTCGGAATCTAGGAAGTAGATATCCATCTCTAGCCATGCCAAATCTCGTTGTAACTGTGGTTGAGTTGTTAACCTAGCGATCGCCATCTCCCGGGAAGTCATCCTACTGAGAGCATCTGCTACCACGTTAGCCTTTCCCAGGTGGTATAAGATCTCAAGATTAAAATCCTTGATCAACTCCAACCATCTGCGCTGGCAGTTATTCAACTTCCGCTGAGTGAATATGTACTTCAGACTCTTATGGTCTGTGAATATCTGACATGTGGCTCCGTACAGATAATGCCTCCAAATCTTCAAAGCGTGAACCACAGCAGCCAACTCCAAGTCATGGGTAGGGAAATTCTCCTCGTACGTCTTCAGTTGTCTGGAGGCGTAAGCGATTACCTTACCTCTCTGCATCAGAACACATCCCAAGCCAAGCTTGGATGCGTCGTTGTAAACCACGAAATCCGCAATGCCCTCTGGCTGAGCTAGGATAGGAGCAAAGGTCAACCTATTCTTCAGCTCCTCGAAGCTCTGCAGGCACGACTCGGACCATACGAATCTCGTAGACTTCCGCAGCAAGGAAGTGAGCAGTCGGGCGATAACAGAAAAGCCCTCAACAAAACGCCAGTAGTAGCCCACCAATCCTAAGAAGCTGCGGACCTCCTTGACGTTCTTAGGTGGCGGCCAAGATGCTACTGACTCGATCTTTGCCGGATCTACCTTGATCCCTTCGGCTGAAACGATGTGACCAAGGAATGATACCTCAGACATCCAAAACTGGTACTTAGAGAGCTTGGCGTAAAGCTCTCTATCCTGTAAGACTTGAAGAACAATCCTCAAGTGTCCTGCATGCTCCTCCTTACTACAGGAGTAAACCAGAATGTCGTCGATGAAGACAACTACAAACTGGTCTAGGAAGTCGATGAAGATGTTGTTCATCAACTCCATGAAGACTACGGGCGCGTTCGTAAGCCCGAATGGCATCACTACAAACTCGTAGTGTCCATATCTGGTCCGAAAAGCTGTCTTAGCTACGTCGTGCTCTCTCACCCTCAGCTGGTGATATCCAGATCTCAGATCGATCCTCGAAAATACTGAAACTCCATGCAGCTGATCCAAAAGATCATCGATACGGGGCAAAGGGTACTTGTTCTTGATCGTCACCTTGTTCAGCTCTCGGTAGTCGATACATAACCTCATTGACCCGTCTTTCTTCCTGACGAAGAGAACTTGTGCGCCCCAAGGAGATACACTAGGGCGGATGAAGCCCTTTTCTGCTAACTCCTCAAGCTGCTTCTTCAACTCAAGCATCTCTATAGGCGCCATACGATAGGGAGCTTTAGAGATCGGTCTCGTACCGGGCTCTAGCTCAATGCCAAAATCTACACTCCTTTGTTGAGGTAAACCTGATGGCTCTCCAAAGACGTCAACAAACTCGCAAGCTACTGGAATCTCCTCCAAAGCTGGACTAGTACTATCCTTCATGGCATAACACCAAGAAGCCTCGCAACCCTGACTGATAAGTCTTGCAGCTCGTACTGCACTGATGGCTGTACCAGGCTTTCCGAGATCCCATCCTCGGAATATCTCAACATGGCCTGCATCTGTAGTTACCGTCACTGTCCTCTTGCCGATGTCCAAAACTGCTCGATGTCGATCCATCCAATCCATGCCCAGAATAACTTCTTCATGTACTAAGTACATGACGAAGAAGTTAGCTGGCCAATCGCGACCTCCCAACCGAATAGGGCAATCACGAACCTCTCGAGTACCTCGAATCTTACCCCCATCGGGTAATCCTATAAAGAAGGGTCTACCCTCTATAGTAACTAAGGCCAATCTATCTACACAAGCATCAGATATAAAAGAATACGTAGCACTAGTATCGAAAAGAACTCTGATAGGAAAACCATTAATGTGAATGGTACCTGTAGTTGTTGGCGATGTCGGTTCTATAGCACTCCTCAACTCATACACCCTGGCTGGTGCATCTCTGGTGTCTGCAGATCCACCAACACGTCCTCTACCTCTACCTTGTCCCGGAGTGGAACCCTGAGGAGCGGTAGAACAAAAAACTCTCTCCTGCTGGTGGTGGTATTGTGATCTTTGTCCTCCTCCAGCAACACTAGCAGGTGAAGAACTCTGCTGAGATAGCGTCTTGCCTTGACGGCAAAACGCAGCTCTATGTCCGGGCTTGCCGCAAGTAAAGCAAGTCACTGCTGACTTCTTGCAATCAGCTCGGATGTGTCCTACTACTCCGCAATTATGACACTATCGTGCTTTGTCAGAACTCTGCTAAAAACCAGAACGTCCAAGCGTTTGACTATGCCCAAAACCAGCTGCTCCAGCTCCAGCACTGGCTGATCCAGTCTTTTGTCTCTGCTCAGGCCCTCCAGTCTGAGAAGCTCTCCTCTGACCCGGTCGGTCTCTCTCATAAGAAAAAGTTCTATCTTGATAATCCGTCAAAGACTCACAACGGAAACCAGTAAGATAAGAGCGTGTCGACTCTCTCAACCTTTTAGAGAAAAGGTAAACATGTTGATCCTCCGGTGGTGCAGAAGGACCTAGCAATGCCAACTCGTCCTGAAACTTGAGGATTATCTCAGCAATAGGCAAATCCTCGAATCCAACCTCAAGAAAATCCTGAAGACGATCTCTCCTCATAGCTTCAGGGCAGTAGCGATCCCTGATCATTGTCTTCATCTGCTCATAACTGGTGACCTTACTGCGAATGGTCCTCCACCAAGAATGAGCCTGATCCTTCAGCAACGTTTGCGCTATGTTGACTCGACGTCCCTCGGGGCAACCGATAGCTTCCATAACAGAATCAACTTGTCCTAGCCACTGCTCCACCTCCAAGTCAGTCCTTCCCACGTAGAGGGGAACCTTCAGCTGGTCGAAAGCCTTCAACCAACTGTCAGGCTTTGGCTCTTTTGCCTCAGCCGGCGCTCTAACAACCTCAGCAACTCTAGCAGGCGGGGCAACAGCTTGTGTAACTCTCTGCGAAACCTCAGTTGATCTTGCAGGAACTGGCGGCACTGGTGCTGGTCCTCCAGTCCTGATAGCCTCCTCGACCCTCTGTACATAGTCACGAAATGCAGAAGCTCCAATAGACACTCGTGCGGACTCTATTGATGACGCTCTCTGTGCTCCAGACCTAACAGCGGTCACATTTCCAGCCTCAAGAACAATGCTCTCAACAACCTCTTCAACAAACGCCTCAGCAATAGGCGGATCAGCAACTAGGACTTGGCCCCGACCTCGAGCTAGTGGAGGTCTTCCTGCACGTCCTCGTCCACGGACGGTAGGTGGAAGTGGTGGTCGACCCCTTCCTCGCCCTATAGCAGCGGTAGCCCTAGTACGTGCCATCTACTATAAGGATAGATATATAAGACTATATATATATATATATATATATATATATATATATATATATATAAGGCCACGCTACAGCTAAAGCATAAGTCCAGAAAAAGCACACATAAAGGCCAACACAAAAGAACTACACTGCTGAGATCCGCGGAGGTAGTGGTGGTCGCCCGTACATTTATCCCAGACTGAAAGATTAAAACAAAAACCCCCTTTTTAAAACGTTAGACCCCTTGCGGGTTCTATTTATTTATCCATCCGACCTGAATATAATTTCGAGTGCCACTGTTGCCAACCTGGCTTTGATACCATATTGTAACACCCCAAGTTCTGGGAACTCGAAGCGCTACGGGCTAGGACCGCACAATGGGTCCCGACCCTCAGAGTAGCAACAACAAACAGATCTTACAACAAGGCATAGACGAATGAAAACCAAAACTCAATATAAAACCAAAGGTTTAAACAAACAAAGTGGAAAAGACTCGCAGCCGAGTTCAAAACAAAAGGGAAGCAACAAAAGAAACATAAACCCGATTCCATCCTATAATGTACGGGAACCCCGGCTGACCATACCGTCCGGATCACTTAGCAGCATCCTGAACCTGTAGAACATCTACAACAACGGTATAAACCGTTAGCTAACATTCTAGGTATAAGCAAGAGTGTAAAGGCACAAACACACATAAGGTAAAGAAAACACATAGCATGCTTACACATCAACCGCTTATTTATCTTTCATTAAGTTTATCCATTACTAATTCAACTTCTTTTGTCACACGAGAATCTCTCAAAACTTGCCTCCGCTTCCGTCTGCCAATAGGAATAGATCAGTACTATCCGTTACCTACGGGCCTGGGTTGCAAGAGCACATTCTAGTCTCCTGTAGAACTAGACAAGTGGTCACCGCCCGGTTATAATACACTTGGGCCAGTTAAGGTTATCAAAGGGTGAATCCTATTTCCAATTATCCGTTATAACATGATAGCAACACAAACAAGCCAATACAATCCAACTAATACGCGGAATGAAGCTAAGTAAGTCCAAGGGACTTACCTCACACGAAGGTAACACAAGAGATCAACGAACAACTCAGAAAACACTCAAGGAAGCTCAGTTTTCCTCAGGAAAGGAGCAAGGAAAGCCTGTACGAACAAGCAACACGGATTAGGAACGAAACAGTTGCTAGAAGTCTATGACTTCTAGTCTCAACAATCTCTAAGAGATCAACACATGCTAAGGGCTCAACCTTAGTCTTACAACAACTCAAGGGAACAAGGAACAACCATAAGGAACCAAGGAAGGAACGAGGAAAAGAAGGAAGGAAGCAACTCACCAAAGATGGGAGCTACTGCAGAGAAACCGCAGGGGCGGTTAGACAGATGCGCAGGGGCGGCTGAACAGAGGCGCAGGGGCGGCGGCGTGACAGAAAGTGTTGTCGGCTTTCTTCTTCGACAGAACTCGCAGCAAGGGCAACCAAGCTCGAACCTTTGGTTCCAACATGTCGAGGCTCCACTCCAGAGAGCCTGAGAACAACGAAGGGTCAACAACGGAACACTCCACAAGAATCAAGGCTCATGCTTGATCCTTGGAGAAGAAGGAAAGAGAAGAACGAAAGGAATAAACCAAAACAGAAGGGAAGGCATGCAGCGCTAAAGGAACGTGAGGAGGAATCATAAAAGATACACTTACACGTTCAACAAAGTCGCGGGAAGCAAAGGACGGCTGCAACTCTCTAGGGTTGAAGATGATAGGAAGGAACGGAAAAAAGGGGAGAAAGAAGAGAATATATAGGGACGGGCTGGAAAGAAAAGAAGGAAGGGCGTCTAGGGTTTAGAAAACAAATAAGGAAACCGGCCCATAAGATAAAATATCGGATATTCTATCTATGGAAGGAATATAAAAGAACAAAAGAAAAGATCGGCATGATCTGTCGTAAATCCGCATGGGCGGATCTCACAGCCGCAGGGGCGGTGAAGGCAAAACCTAGGATCTTACACAAAAGTAGATAACTTAATGAATAAATCTGCCTTTTATTTGATGAAGATGAGTACGCATTTATACAAGGGTCAAGCTTTGTTGAATCATCTATACATAGAAATAGGTGATACAGATAATATTGGCTGTAGAAGATAGAGTACATAAAAAGAGTATGTAGAGAGAGTAAATATATGCAGACGACACAAGAGAGATTGTAGGGATATCAATAGACTTCTTATTTGTATCACTCTGTTGTTATTGATGCTCACATTTGCAAAATGTAGATAGAAGCACATACAATGCGAAAGAAGTTCATAAATGAATACTAACAAGAGTCCATATTTTTTAGCAAGAAATTGGTACAAATATGATGATTTGTTGATTTAACACCGACAAGCACCACTTTTTCGATGTTTATTTTGGCCGATCTAAGAAAAGAGATTCAACAAAAGAGTTTTGGTCGGTTTTGGCGGCAATATCATCTCGTATCTTCCTAGACTCCCCACCATTTGTTGGATAGTTTCTTTCTCTGTCATCTCCATCAGACTCACTCTCATATTCATCTAAATCATCTTCATAAGAATCATCTTCATCCGAGTCATTTTCAGCATTCAACGTACTAAACATGTCATCCTCCGTACCTCTAGTTGTACTACGAGACTTTTTCACAAAGTTATGCAAGGAAAAACAAGCCAAGATAATGTCAACCTGTGTCTCCACACTATAACTTGGCATAACTTTGAGTATCTTCCAACATGCCTTCAAAAAGCCGAAGGACCTCTTAATGTAAATTCGCAGTGACGAATGTTTTCTGTTGAAAGCCTCCTTAGCATTACCCGGGGGTACATTCTCAAAATGCGACAGATGATATCGTGTCTTTGGATAAGGAACCATGTACCCCTCCTTGTTTGGGTAACCCTTGTCCACTAAATAGTACCGGCCTATTTTATTAAATGTGCAAAAATTAGAATAACAATAATTGAGTTTAGTAAACTAGACATGATTATTTTTTGTACCTTGTGGAGGTTTTGGAAAACCCATAGCCGAAGTACTAACTGCCTGTTCAAACACTTTTGCATCGTGAGCAGATCCTCCCAATCGGCTGAGACACATGTGAAACACATATCAAAGTCACAAACAACCATCACATTGAACGTGCAAATCCCTTTCCGACCTCTGTATGGAATTTGGTCAGCCTCTGGTATACAAATATGCCTACCTTCTCCACCGGCTGCATACATTTTGAGCCACGAAGTCCATACTTGTTCACCAATAGACTGCATGGATCTAGGAACATTTGCTTCTTCATTCGGAATGCATTGAAACATCTTGTTTCCGTACCAGAGTTTTTCATCTATCCACCGAGAACCATTGAACGTTGTATCGTACACACGTTCTTTGCGAACATGTGTAAAGTAATGTTTTGCTAACAGATTGTTCTCAAGTTGTAAATCACAAAGTTGTTGGATACATTGCAAACGTTGTAAACGTTTATGTCTTCCGTTTGACGACATTTTCTAAAACCACAAGTGGCAAAGTTGAAGAAACAATTACGTAGTTAGACATAGCAATTGATAATTCAAATAACGACATTATAATGGGTCATGAAGTTATTACACACAAACACTTAACAAAAAAGTTATTACACTCAAACAAACACATAAGGTTCAACAATTACAAATATTACACAAACACTTAACAAAGAAAAGTTCCAAATAAACAAACAAGTTCCATACAGTTACTATTTCGGTAGGGTACCCTTCAAAATCTCTTTCTTGTACTCCCAATCTAGCCAATGGAATATCTCCTCGTTTGTAGGAATCCACAAAAACTGATTAGCAGCATCTTCAGACATCATAAACGTCACAGCGAAGCACCATAGCGGTGAAAACCTAGGTATCAACCCTTCCATCACCATATCAGAGAGGACACCCACTGAAACACATTGTCCATGAATTTTTTTTGAAGTTTTTTCTACAGCGGACCTCGCCTCCTCAGCAACCGACCTCGCCTCCTCAACATCACATAACATTATTATCCTCTTGCTGGCATCACTATATAAATTCAAATGTGTCATGTAATCAGATTTTTGTTCGCCCAAAAACGTACGTGCAAATAAGTTTTAAATTTATGAAACTGAAATAAAAGCAAGCGAACCCGCAGTGTACGGATCGACGTAGATTAGCAAGTATTCCAGAGTATCAAACTCAGGAATTTGGTGAGTCAAATTTCAGTCTCAAGTAATCAAGCAAGTAAAAGTGTAAAGCTTTGCAAATATTGGGGAAAACAGCAACCCTAAAGATCCGGATATCAAATTGTGTCAATCGATTCAAGATATTCTATAAGTATAAGAATAGAGTCGAGATTGCAAAGGTATAACTAATGTAAGGTTGAGTACGGTGAAGTTCCAAAACCTTATATGTCTCACCCAAAGACACTCTTTATAAAGGTTGTTGAGGCTGTAGTATAGAAATGATCAAAAGGTAAGAATTAAACTCTCAAATACCCCAGCTCAAACCCAAAGGATCAAGATAAACTCAAACGGTTAAGGTTTTGACATTCGAAAGCGAAATAGATGATGTTGAGTCTCACTACTACCTAGAAAAGGTAAACCAAGGCTAGGTTAAAGCAAATCTTTAACTTTGCATCAAAGCAAAAGCAAAGGTCGTAGATCAGGGAAAATCACGGCAGGATCTCGAGTTCCACGGCCGTGGAACCTCAAGAACAGGCCGTAATTTAGGTTCGTCGACGAGTTTCTTGCACTCTCAGGGTCCAATCTGTTTACGACCGATCTATCATTATCTAAGCCACAACTATCAACCCTTCACCTTAGAATTTCCAAAGGGTTTTAGCCAACAATCATTGTCATGATATCAATAATCAAATTAAGAAGAATAAAAGATGAAAACCCTCGAAAACTCAAATAAAACTCAAAGTCAATATCGAAATCCAAACATAAAGCAATATGTTTATGAATTTAGAAGAATAGGAATAGAAACCATCACAAATAATCTTAGGTAAACAACGGAAAACGGTTGTCAATCGTTTCCGAAATCAAAACCTAAGAAATCACCAAACTTCCGCCGCAAGTAAGCTTCGATCTCCGATCCTAGCCGTCGGCTTCGAAACTCTAAGTGGCATCCAAAACAACCCTAAGCGAGGGTAAGCACGGATAAGCGCGGGATCCCCAAAACTCCTCTCTCTACTCCTTTTATAGAGCGAGGAAGCGTTACGATAAAAGCCCATTAACTCTGATGACGTGGCAAATATGATACGTCATAATATTTGCCAAGATCACGGTCATGAAGAACTTTCCACGGCCGTAATTTAGAGCGTGGAACCAGATTACGGTGCCATATAATTTCCACGGCCGTGGTTTAGACCGTGTAACTCTCTGTAATGCTCCAAACTCTCTTCCACGTTCATGATGCCAAGTCCACGGCCGTGGATTAGAGCGTGGACTTCAAATTGGCTTCTCCACGGCCGTAATTCAGAGCGTGGACTTGCATAACCTCTTTCTTTGCCTTTGTTTCGTGCAAATCCTTCATCCATGCTCCTTCCTTAGCCTCTCTAATGCATCTCCTTGTCCCCGAACATGATCAAATACTCCTTCTCTTCCATCATTTGCTCCGATTCAAGCTCTTATTCACCTATAAACAAAACAAAGCTAGTGTATATCTCTATATCGACAAAATAGGTGAACAAGCTCACAATTGCTTCAAAACTATATCCATGTACACAATAATGAGGAAAAAACAATTAAAACAAGTGCCTAAAATATCGTCATATTTCATGCTAACAATTTTCCACCAGACTTTGTTAGCATGAAATATTGTGATATTTTAGGCACGTTTTCTAAACGTATTTGATTCATATTGATAGTCTTTGATTGAACTCTATGCATATATGAGCTAGTATTGCCTATATTGTCTATATGGATGTCTACACTAGTTCTATGTTGATTATAGATGATTTGGAGCTATTTCCGAACGGAAACGAGCAAAGGAGAGTTGAGTTGATATGTCCATAGATTGAGACACTCTTTGGAAGCAATTTGGAAGTCTTAGTTTGAGGAATGCACGAGTTTAGGGAAGAATCACGTTCTTGCCCTAAATTACGCCCTAAAATACGGCCGTATCACAAACCACGTTCAGAATTACGGCCGTGGATTTGGAGTCAGAAATCCATGTTCATTCCAGGGGATTACACAGCCGTGGAACATATGTTGCAAACCGTAATTGTTTCCACGCCCTAAATTACGGTCGTGGAACACTTCCACGACCGTGATCTTGGCGAATCTTTTCGCCACACTTTGAAGCCACGATCTTTTAAAGATTGGGCCGGGCCGACATTTTGCCCTACACTATAAAAAGACGGACGAAGCAAGATTCCGTCACCTCGCTTACGACTTGGGCGACGATCTTCGCACACCTTCGCGACCCGTTTGCCCTCATTAGTTACCGCTAAAACGCGAAGACGTTTTGCATAGCTTGCTTGGAAGCAATTGACATCTCTTGGAGGAGATCGAAGTTCGTGTTGGGAATTTCTCCAATCTCGCACTTTTGGTGGAGATTGCTGTTGAGATCTCCGGATTTGCGGAAGATCGAAGTTCTTGGAAGATTTTGCAAGAAGATCTCTCTTCTTGATTAGGTTCGATTTGGAAAACGGATTGACATCCCGTTTTCTTTTCTTTCCTAGGGTTACGATTGTTTGTTCTATTGTGAATCTTTTGACATTGCTTATTCTCTTTGTGACTTTGAGATTGAATTGAAGATTATTGAAAGTTCTTGAAAGTTTTCATCTTTTTATCTTTTAATTCTTAAATTGATATCAATATGACTGTTATTGGCTAAAAACCCTTAACAATTCTAAGGTGAAGGGTTGATAGTTGTGGCTTAGATGATGATAGATCGATCGCAATTAGATTAGACCCTGAGAGTTAGAGAATTGTCGCCGACAACCTTAAATTACGGTCTGTTCTTGAGTCCACGGCCGTGGAACCTCAAGAACTAACCGTAATTTCCCTTAAGTCTACGAACCTGCTTTTACTTAAATCTAAAGTTAAAGATTTGCTTTAACTTAGTTTAGACTTGTCTTTTCTAGGTGGTAGTGAAGCCTCAACAACCTCTACCTCGATTGTGAGCCTCAACAACCTCAATCGGTTAAGTTAGTCTTGATCTTTGGGTTATAAGTTTGGGTATTTGATACTAATCCTCGTCTTTAGAATCTTTCTATATTGAGCCTCAACAACCTGTATAGGGAGTGTCTTTTAGGTGAGTTACATAAGGTTTTTGGAACCTCAACCGTACGATTACCTTACATTAGTATACATTTGCATATCTCCACTCTGTCTTTACATCATTAGTATATCTTGAATCTATTGCCGCAACTGGATACCCGGAACTTTAGGATTGTTGTTTTCCCAATATCTGCAAAACTCCCATATTTACTTGCTTGATAACCTGCAATCGAGTTCGTTCCACCCAAATCCCTGTGTTCGATACTCTGGAATTCTTGCTTAACTACGTCGATCCGTACACTGCGGGTTCGCTGCTTGATTCTAGTTTTATAAATTTAAAACTTATTTGCACACACCTTTAGGGGCGAACAAGTTTTTGGCGCCGTTGCCGGGGATTTGGTTTAGACCGAATCCGGTAGCCGGTTGTCAAGCTTGGGAGCTTGCTCTCGTTATTTGATATCTCTTTGAGTGCATGCGCAGGTCTAGGAACACCGAAGATCTCTTACCTCTTGATCAAGAGCTAGAGAAAACCTTGAGGCAAAAGCGCAAGGAAAAGAAGATGGCCGAAGAACACGAACGTGATCTTCAAACGGAGTTGGCGGAGAAAGAAGCTCAACTCCGATGGAATGAGACTCTCCGCCAGGATGAGATGGATCGTCATCAATCTCAAGTTAACGGTCTACAAGACATGATCGTCCAAATGAGGATAAAGATGAGCGACCTTGAGGATAAGGTAAGCAAGAAGCCCTTAAGAAGGAGGTCAAGGTCTAGAAGAAAAAGCCACTCATCCACAGATGATAGTGATTCTTCCATGCCACCGTTGGAAGAGATTGATCCCACGATCAATATGAATCCTTTCCATCCACAAGTAGCTGCTAATCGCCGCATTCCACCTAGGAATGCGAGAGTCGAACGTGTGGATAATGAGCCAAGAACTCTTGGCCAGCGGATGGATCCAACACAACAACCACGCCGCTTGGGTGTGAAATTTGATGCTGAAGATGTGCAAGGGTTCAGCTTTAACCCTCAAGTTATCACTCTTGTTCGCCAAAGCCAATTTGGCGGTACAAGTGCCGAATCTCCACACCAACACTTGCAAAACTTTGAGTGTATGATGGAGACAATGAGACCGAAGAACGCTACTACCAATAGCTATAAGCTCAAACCTTTCTTTTTCTCTTTGAAAGGGAAAGCGTTGTCATGGTATCAAGCTCTTCCCAATGGGAAACTAGACACGTGGGAAGACCTTTCCGCGGAGTTTCTCACCAAATTCTTTCCGCCATCCAAAACGGCGGAACTTAGAGGTAAGATTAATGCTTTTTCCATGAGACCTAACGAAAGTTTGTTTCAATCTTGGGAAAGGTTTCAGGATTTACTCTTGGATTGCCCTCATCATGGCATATCCAAGCTTGCCTTGCTGGAAATCTACTACAAAGGGCTGGATGCGGGAACGCAATTCAACCTCCAATCCCTCTCATGCGGAACATTCATGGACATGAGAGAAGATGACGCTTGGGACTTCATTGAGAAGCAAGCAAGAGTCATAGAGAAGTATTCCCACCGGAAAGTGGAGGGAAATCGTGTGGAGCAAGGAGCAAAGCTCACACATGAAGCTCAAAATCAGATTTTCTCCCTCAACAATGAGATCAAAGAGTTGAAGGAGACTATCAAGACCAACTTCCCGAAGCAACAAGAGAAGGATGTTGGCTATTTGGGCAACAACAATGGCGGTGATAACACCAACCGCAACAACAACAACCGGAATAATAACCGGAATAACAATTGGAATGGAAACAACAACAACCGGAACAACAACAATCGGGGTTCAAACAACAACAATTGGCGCTCCAATCAACAAAATTCCGGTAACTCTTATCCTTCCAACTCAAATTCACTAACTCCGCCTCCCTCTTCCTCTACTCCTTTGAAAAGCCAGGGGCAATCATCTAATGGAGGAAACACTTCGGGGAAGGAGAAGTCCGATCCCATGTTGGAAACAATCTTGGGAAAGCTTCAAGGGTTGGAGAACCGCCTCATCAAGGTTGATGATCAAGTCTCTAAGGTTGACAAAGCTCAAAAAGTTTTGGAAAACCAATTGTTCAACCACGCGGAGGAAGTTCCTAGAAATCTAGGAAAACTTCCAGGAAAGACGGAGGATAACCCTAAGGGAAGGGTAATGGCGATTACAACTAGGAGCGGAGTGACTACCACCGATCCGCAGCCTACGTTCGTTGAAGTCCCCGTAGAGAAGGACAAAGGAAAGGGGAAGGAGAAGGAAGATGTCTATGTTCCTCCTCCAGCTTACAAACCTCCTCTACCATTTCCTCAATCTAGAGCGCGAGCGCGCCTAGATAAACAATTCGGTAAGTTCATAGAACTCATGAGCAAGCTGCATATTAATATACCCTTCATTGATGCTATTGTAGGTATGCCGGCTTATGGCAAGTTCTTGAAGGAGCTCCTCTCTAACAAGAGGAAGCTAGAAGATTTCGGTGAGGTCAAGATGAGTTCGGATTCTTCGGATCTCATCAAGACTATGAAGGAGAAAATGCCCCCAAAGTTGAAGGATCCGGGGTCATTTTGCATTCCCATTGGAGTGGGAGATGTCACATACGACGCTTTATGTGACTTGGGAGCAAGTGTGAGCATCATACCACTTGCATTATGTAGGAAGATCGGTTTAGGCGATCCTAAACCGGTCAAGATGACGTTATACATGGCGGATCGATCCATCACTCGGCCCGTCGGTATTGTAGAAGACGTCCCGGTTAAGCTAGGTAAATTCTTTGTCCCCATTGATTTTGTCGTGCTTGACATTCCTGCAGATAGTCCGGTCCCGATTATACTCGGAAGACCGTTTCTTGCAACTTCCGGCTGTATGGTCGATTGCAAGAATGGGAGACTCGCTTTTGATATTGGAGAAGAGAAAGTAGAGTTCGTTCTTTCCACTCTAGTAAAGGAGCCAATCTTTGATGAGGATATTTACGATATCCAAGATGAGGAAGGTTTGTCTAGGGAGGAGGTAAGTGCGATTCTCTTTAACGATCCTTTACAAAAGGTTATCACTATGAGTCTAACCAATATAGGGGAAGAAGAAGAGTGCAAAGAGGAAATTGAAGCCTTGGAAGCACAAGAAGAGATGCATGAAGTGGAGTTTGAGAAACTCCACGATGAGGCTGAGAATATTAGAATCCATGGTCATACCCTGTATTCCACGACCGTGGATTCCACGACCAAAATCGACTTCCATTCCAGAGGATATTACGGCCGTGGAACACAAGAGGAGACCGTAATTTTGACCGTGGAAGAGGGTGATCGGCATACTTCTTCAACTTCTTCTAATTCTTCTCCAACCCATTCAACATCCTTAGAAACTTCTAAGGAAACATCGGAAGCTCCTCAAGGATCATTGGAAGCTCCGAAAGCAATGGAACTCAAACCACTTCCTACTCATCTAAGGTACGCTTTTCTTGGATCTAATTCCACCTTTCCGGTTATCGTTAGTTCCGAATTAAGCATAGATGAACATGAACAGCTCATGATTGTCCTTAGGAAACATAGAAAAGCCATAGGCTATACTATTGAGGACTTAGTAGGAATTAAACCCTCCCTATGCATGCATAAGATACTAATGGAGGAGGACTTTAGAACTTCAAGACAACCTCAAAGGCGGTTGAATCCGACCATGAAGGAGGTTGTCAAGAAGGAAATTCTTAAACTTCTTGATGCAGGTATCATCTACCCTATCTCCGATAGCAAGTGGGTGAGCCCGGTTCAAGTAGTTCCGAAGAAGGGAGGAATGACGGTCATCACCAATAAGAACAACGAACTCATTCCTACCCGAACCGTAACTGGATGGCGAATGTGTATAGACTACCGCAAGCTCAATAACGCAACGCGGAAGGATCACTTTCCATTGCTATTCATCGATCAGATGCTTGAAAGGTTAGCACAACATTCATACTTTTGCTACCTTGACGGTTATAGTGGCTTCTTTCAGATTCCGATACATCCGGATGATCAAGAGAAGACCACATTCACGTGCCCTTGGGGTACGTTCGCCTATAGGAGAATGCCGTTCGGGCTTTGCAACGCCCCAACCACCTTTCAACGGTGCATGATGGCCATCTTCTCCGAATACGTAGAGGAAATCATGGAAGTCTTCATGGACGACTTCTCCGTTTACGGTTCCTCTTTTAACGATTGTCTTTCTAACCTTTCTCTTGTTTTGCAAAGATGTGAAGACACTAACCTAGTTCTTAATTGGGAAAAGTGTCAATTCATGGTTAAGGAAGGAATCGTATTAGGTCACTTAGTCTCTAGTAGAGGGATAGAGGTAGACAAGGCTAAGATAGAGACCATAGAGAAACTTCCCCCCCCAATTTCGGTGAAAGGGATAAGAAGTTTCCTAGGACATGCTGGATTTTATAGACGTTTCATTAAGGACTTTTCTAAGATATCAAAACCTCTCACTAATCTATTGATGAAGGATGCGGTTTTTGAGTTTTCGCATGAATGTTTAGATGCGTTCAACACCATTCGGCAGGCTCTAATTTCAGCACCTATTATCCAACCCCCGGATTGGACTCTCCCCTTCAAGATTATGTGTGATGCTAGTGACGTAGCCATTGGAGCTGTTCTTGGGCAACGAAAGGAAGGACGAACCCACGCCATATACTACGCTAGCAAGACGCTAGACGAAGCTCAGCTCAACTACGCCACTACGGAAAAAGAGTTTCTAGCCATCGTCTACGCTATTGACAAATTTCGCTCTTATCTTGTAGGTGCAAAGGTGATTGTCTACACGGATCATGCTGCGATCCGGTACCTCCTTGCGAAGAAAGATGCGAAGCCAAGGCTGATTAGATGGATTCTTCTCCTACAAGAATTCGATCTTGAGATCCGCGACAAGAAAGGCTCGGAAAATTCTGTTGCGGATCATTTGAGTCGTCTAACACATCTAGAGGACGACCATTTGCCCATTGATGACTCCTTTCCGGACGAACACCTACATATCATAGAGGAGTGCATCAAGGTAGTCTCCAAAGGTAACGAACCATGGTTTGCTGATTTCGTTAACTATTTGGTTTGCCAGGAGATACCACCCGGACTGTCATACGCACAAAGGAAGAAGTTCTTCAAGGACGTCCGGGAATACTATTGGAACGAACCTCTCCTCTTTAAGAGAGGTCCGGATGGCATCATTCGGCGATGTGTGCCGGAAGATGAGATGCAAAGTGTCATCCGCCATTGTCATTCACTACCTTGTGGAGGACACGCTAGTTCGAACAAAACTAGCGCAAAGGTATTGCAATCTGGATTCTATTGGCCTACTTTATTTAAAGATGTGCAATCCTTTGTTTCTTGTTGCGATGCTTGTCAAAGAACAGACAATATTTCTAGAAGGAACGAGATGCCCCTCAACAACATCCAAGAGGTGGAGATTTTCGACGTTTGGGGAGTCGATTTCATGGGACCATTCCCATCTTCTTGTGGAAACCAATACATACTATTGGCGGTAGACTACGTTTCTAGATGGGTGGAAGCAATTGCCTCTCCCACAAATGATGCCATGGTGGTGGTTAAGTTCTTCAACAAGACCATTTTCCCACGATTCGGAACACCAAGGACAATCATTAGTGATGGAGGTTCTCACTTCATAGCCCGTCGCTTTGAAGCTCTTCTAGCCAAGTATGGGGTTACTCACAAGATCGCCACCCCTTACCATCCACAAACGAGTGGACAAGTTGAGATCTCAAATAGGGAGATCAAGGGAATTCTAGAGAAGACGGTTTCAAGGACTAGGAAGGATTGGTCCTTGAAACTAGATGATGCATTATGGGCGTACCGGACTGCGTACAAGACTCCCATAGGAACCACACCATACAACCTTGTGTACGGGAAGTCTTGTCATTTGCCGGTAGAGCTGGAGCACAAAGCGTTTTGGGCTATCAAGTGGCTGAATTTCGGCATGAAAGAAGCGGGAGAGAAGCGTCTCCTAGACATCAACAAGCTGGATGAACTTCGCTTGAACGCCTATGAAAACGCTAAGATCTACAAGGAAAGAGCAAAGCGTTGGCATGATAAGCATATCATTCCAAAGGACTTCAAAGAAGGAGATCAAGTTCTCCTCTTCAATTCAAGGCTTCGCCTCTTTCCAGGTAAGCTTAAATCTCGTTGGACTGGACCTTTTCTAATTAAACGTATTTTCCCCCATGGTGCAGTTGAATTATGGGGTGAAGCTAGCGGAAGTTTTAAGGTGAACGGCCAACGACTCAAGAAGTACTCGCCGGAGCTCCAAGCTGAGGAGTTTGCACCTACCGCACTCGAATAGGTACGACATTGGTCTAGCTACGGACCTTAAACAAAGCGCTTCTTGGGAGGCAACCCAAGGTATTGCATTTTTGTTTTTGTTTTCGATTCATAGACTAGTTTAGAATAGACGTTTTTGCTTTACTTTGCCTCGATTTCTTCCGGTATGTTCGTGTTTTTGGTTGTAGGATCGATGGAAAAGGAAAAAGGGAAGATAATGTCGAAGAGGAGTGACGAAATTTGGACTTTGAAGCTTTACAGAAGGTTCCACGGTCTAAATTACGGTCGTCATAGCTACAGTGGCCGTAATTTTCAAAAGCCTTTGAAAAATCACCAAAACCACGGGTCCGTACACTTCCACGGCCGTGGAATGCCCCGACAGACCGTAATTTTTGGAAATTTTGCCGGCCACTATAAAACCCACATTCTTCACACACTTAACCAAAATTTCCCCAATTCCACGACCTAGAAACCAAAAACCCTCCACCTCTCTCAATTCCTCGTTTTCTAATCGTTTTCAACGATTCTTCGTCCTAAACTGCAACAAATCCAACCACGAACAGAATCCAAGCAACAAATCGAGTGGAAATCGATCAACAAACACGCATTTTGGATTTTTCAATCCGAAAAAGAGGTTATTTCTTTCTTCTTGATTTTCGCGGATTGGGTTCGTTTTTGCTATAGTTTTTTAGGAAGAACTGATAAAAACCGGAAGGAATTAGATTAGGACTGCTTGTTGTGGTGATTGTTGGTGAATTTGCTGAGATTCACGAATTTCTGAGACGAATCACGGTCGCTGGGTAAACCACGGCCCTAATTCCCCAAGAACAGACCGTGATTTTTGCTGAAAATGGATTTCGTAAGGAGAGTTTTGGGAAGGATAAAGGAGAAGAAAGGGAACCAAAATAAGAAAAGAAAGGGCAACCCCTCCACCTCTAGGGCACCACCACCCTCATCTCCCTCACTACCATCCTCACCTTCACCTCCATCTTCACCCCCTCACCCTAGCATCCCTACCATACATGAGAACCACCTTGCTGCGTTTGAGAGGATCACAGAGAGGACAGTGATAGGTCCTAGGTACTTGTTGTTGGAGGACTTACATCCTCTCAACATTGTGGATGATCTTACATGGCTCTTGGATAGAGCCGGGTTGCTTGTCTTCACGAACATTCGTGAAGATGCCTATGAGGAGATTACCAGAGAGGTTGTGACATCCTTTGAGCACAGCCACGTTGATAGGACCGTCTCCTTCCGTCTCATGGAACGAGACTATCAGTTGAGCATCGTTGAGTTTGGGACCATTTTCGGGTTCCATGAGACCTACAATGGTCGATTTCCGAGCGGAGTTTACCCTAAGGATTTCTGGAGGGAAGTAGCGATGATTTACGCCGACGAGGACCGTTGGCAACCCGCCGATACCAAGGCTAGATTGATGTACCATCTAGCCTTGAAGATAGCTCACCGTGTTCTTTCGGAGTGTCTCTTTCCTAGGACGGTGACGCCCCAAAAGATCAAGACGGATGAGCTATTCTTGCTATATTGTATGCTTTACGGTCGCCGTGCAGATTGTGCCACTCTTTTGGCGGCTACGATGAGTAAACTGAAGAACAAGAAGAAGGGGAACATTGGATATGGTGGGATAGTGACCCACATTGCTAGGGCGTTTGGTGTAGATTTTTCTGCTTGCACCCGTATACCGGCGGTTCCCTTAGGGCTACATGCTTTTATGGTTAGGGGACTCATCTTCCCCACACATGGAGGTCCGCCTTATGCGGGCATGCCTTGGGAGAGCAGGACGGGTAGGGGTATTGAGTGGCTGCCAGAGTATTCCATTGTGGCGGGACGCCACAATTGGAAGGAGACGTTCGCTGCGATGCATGCGAACAGGCTTGTAGCTCCCCCTTACGTTCCACCACCGGTTGTGGATGAGGAGGACATGGGAGAGCAGTACGAGAGTGGTGGAGGAGCGGAGCAGGAGTTCGGCACGTTTCCGGATCAGCCGGAGGCGGCCCCGGATGTACCTAGGCGCTCTCCACGTCCAGCTAGAGCTTCAGGCTCGTCATCTCGCCGCGCCAGCGTGAGTGAGAGGCCCACGTGGATGACTACACCTCCCACTTGGTATGACACACCCCCTCCTTGGTCCACGGCGCAGCCAGCAGCACCACTACCGCCACCAGCACCAGCACCATCCGATGCTCCATCATGGTACAGTCACGCCCCGGGATGGTACGAGCAGATGCCGGATTGGACTACCGGACTTTCGGAGAGAGTTGGAGCACTAGAGATCCGGGCGGATGCTAGAGACGGACGCTTAGACGACCTTGACCACATGATGAGGGACGTCTACCGCCAGCAGTTTGGGCGGTTCTACGATCCGAGTTTCTCTCCATTTCCACCTCCGCCGGCGCCGCAGTGATCGATGCATGACCGTTCGTTTTAGACATTCCCGCCACCACTTGTGAGTTTCTTTTTCTTTTCTTTCTTTTGTTCTTTCTTGTGAACATTAGGGACAATGTTCGTCCTAAGTATGGGGTGGGATGTACTAAAAGTTTGTAATAACTCTACTCTCTATGTTGCTTTCATTTCAAGACTATCATTGCATGTTCATTATGTGTTACACGTTTCATTCTCGCATTGCATGAAAAAGAACTTTAAAAACCCATAAAAATTGAAAATTTTTGAAAATTTTGTGCTTCTAATGAATTGAGATGATTTCCATGATAATCACTACTTGCGAATTGAGTTTGATGACAATTGCATGCTTAAAAGGATTGTAAATCGAAAAGAATTTAAATGAATGAATTCTACCTCTTTTGCAAGTTTTATAATGTGAAAACGTTACCTAAATCATGTTGAGAAATTGAAGTTGAAATCACATTATAAATTCCTATACTTCTTGTTGAAATGATTAAGGCAATTCGATACTTTCTCCCCTCTTTCTTTGATCATCTAGCTCCTCATTGAAATATTAGCCTCCTTTACCTATCCGGGAATTTGGAGAAGTGAATGAAAAAGGCATGTTTGATGTGGGAGAGCCATGAGAGCAATTATTTGCAATCAATTGAATAGAAAGAAATTATAGGTTTGGGGAAGTCAATCATGACGATGAGTAACTCGGCACCATTCACATAGCCGGGTGTTTGTGTCTTGCCAAAGTCGGATTGAGCGATATTCCTAGCGGATTATGGTATGTGCGCTAAGGGTTTGAGGCATCTCTTGCAATTTTGAGAAACGCCAATCTCCTAGGCTTCGGTTTTTGTGCACCTCTGTCCATAACTCCAAAAGTAAAGTCGAAAAATGAAAAGAAGAGGGCGAAGCTCTAAGTTGAAGTGTTGCGGGAACCGCATAAGAAGAAGAAGGTAGTTGTCCACTTTCCCGGATTTATGCACCACTTTCCCTTAAAGTTTTCCCTTCCCTTCCATACTCTAGACCTTTTCTTTGAAAGTCCTTAAGATCAAAAGAATGTTATATGACTTGGTGATCTAAATTAAAGCTTCTTATGATTGATTTTGATAATGTTTGAAGGTTATAATGCTTGTTTTGAGGTTAAATTGATTCATGAACTCTCTTTGCTTTTTACTCTTTGATTGAGTGTGTGAAAGTTTGATGAACGATTGAAGCAAGGTTTGAGAATGATCTATTCTTTAGAAGTCACATTCATCCAAAAGAAGGTATACATATTTCATCCTAACTCTTGTTTAAAGCTTTTTGAAAGACCTTGCTTAGGGACAAGCAAGTGTTAAGTATGGGGTTATTTGTTAGCATGAAATATTGTGATATTTTAGGCACGTTTTCTAAACGTATTTGATTCATATTGATAGTCTTTGATTGAACTCTATGCATATATGAGCTAGTATTGCCTATATTGTCTATATGGATGTCTACACTAGTTCTATGTTGATTATAGGTGATTTGGAGCTATTTCCGAACGGAAACGAGCAAAGGAGAGTTGAGTTGATATGTCCATAGATTGAGACACTCTTTGGAAGCAATTTGGAAGTCTTAGTTTGAGGAATGCACGAGTTTAGGGAAGAATCACGTTCTTGCCCTAAATTACGCCCTAAAATACGGCCGTATCACAAACCACGTTCAGAATTACGGCCGTGGATTTGGAGTCAGAAATCCATGTTCATTCCAGGGGATTACACGGCCGTGGAACATATGTTGCAAACCGTAATTGTTTCCACGCCCTAAATTACGGTCGTGGAACACTTCCACGACCGTGATCTTGGCGAATCTTTTCGCCACACTTTGAAGCCACGATCTTTTAAAGATTGGGCCGGGCCGACATTTTGCCCTACACTATAAAAAGACGGACGAAGCAAGATTCCGTCACCTCGCTTACGACCTGGGCGACGATCTTCGCACACCTTCGCGACCCGTTTGCCCTCATTAGTTACCGCTAAAACGCGAAGACGTTTTGCATAGCTTGCTTGGAAGCAATTGACATCTCTTGGAGGAGATCGAAGTTCGTGTTGGGAATTTCTCCAATCTCGCACTTTTGGTGGAGATTGCTGTTGAGATCTCCGGATTTGCGGAAGATCGAAGTTCTTGGAAGATTTTGCAAGAAGATCTCTCTTCTTGATTAGGTTCGATTTGGAAAACGGATTGACATTCCGTTTTCTTTTCTTTCCTAGGGTTACGATTGTTTGTTCTATTGTGAATCTTTTGACATTGCTTATTCTCTTTGTGACTTTGAGATTGAATTGAAGATTATTGAAAGTTCTTGAAAGTTTTCATCTTTTTATCTTTTAATTCTTAAATTGATATCAATATGACTGTTATTGGCTAAAAACCCTTAACAATTCTAAGGTGAAGGGTTGATAGTTGTGGCTTAGATGATGATAGATCGATCGCAATTAGATTAGACCCTGAGAGTTAGAGAATTGTCGCCGACAACCTTAAATTACGGTCTGTTCTTGAGTCCACGGCCGTGGAACCTCAAGAACTAACCGTAATTTCCCTTAAGTCTACGAACCTGCTTTTACTTAAATCTAAAGTTAAAGATTTGCTTTAACTTAGTTTAGACTTGTCTTTTCTAGGTGGTAGTGAAGCCTCAACAACCTCTACCTCGATTGTGAGCCTCAACAACCTCAATCGGTTAAGTTAGTCTTGATCTTTGGGTTATAAGTTTGGGTATTTGATACTAATCCTCGTCTTTAGAATCTTTCTATATTGAGCCTCAACAACCTGTATAGGGAGTGTCTTTTAGGTGAGTTACATAAGGTTTTTGGAACCTCAACCGTACGATTACCTTACATTAGTATACCTTTGCATATCTCCACTCTGTCTTTACATCATTAGTATATCTTGAATCTATTGCCGCAACTGGATACCCGGAACTTTAGGATTGTTGTTTTCCCAATATCTGCAAAACTCCCATATTTACTTGCTTGATAACCTGCAATCGAGTTCGTTCCACCCAAATCCCTGTGTTCGATACTCTGGAATTCTTGCTTAACTACGTCGATCCGTACACTGCGGGTTCGCTGCTTGATTCTAGTTTTATAAATTTAAAACTTATTTGCACACACCTTTATGGGCGAACAGACTTCCTCTTAACATTGTGCTTATTGACATACGTCTTTTTTCCCTTTCCACGGGACTTGAGGGGACATTGAGATGTCTGATTCTCTTCATCAAGGTATTTCAAGTTATCCGTTTCTTGATCGTTGTTCAGATCAGCTGCAATGTTCAAATCATCCCAATCAATAGGATCGTCATCATAAAAAATGGGCTCAACAGTAGGGTTAATCGGTGGGGGATCCATTGACGGAGCAACACAATGTGCGCCAGTCGCTACCGTGCCTTCAAACAACATCTCCATCATAGCTTGAACCTCTGGATGAAGACCATTTTTCCTGAAGACATGGTACTCACTGTTTTCTTGCACATATAACATTTGTAAAATGTTATTGTTTCAAATAACAACAATTAGTGGTAATAGAAAAAATGAATTCAATTTCATACCTGCAACTTCTTTGTCCACCAATCGTCAGTTGCATCAATACAGTTTCTTTCGTAGTCCCATCCCATACCAGTATAACCATGCTTAAGTTTAATCCATAATCTCCATAACGATTTCAAAGAATTGTACTTGTTCTTCAAAGTATTTTTTTAAGCATTTTGTAGAGGTCTTCAACTCAAACTGTTCGGTCAAAGTTATCCAACTGAAGCCATTTTTTGTCCTTTTTGTTTTTGAAATTCACACAAAATTTCAAGAAAGGTTCTCACAACAAGTTATTCCACGCATAGTAACCCTTTTCCTTAGATTGTTGTGTTAATTTCTCATTCTGGTCCGACATTTCCTAAGTTAAAAAGTCATATATAAATACTTATCAGTCTAACTGTCAAATAGCCTAAGGACTACTAAATAGTGAACAATGAAGAATAAGGACATAGACAAACAACAACACAGAATTAGAATGCTGAATTATAAACAACAACATATGAGATGGATACAATCGAAACAACACAACAAACATCGAAGGCTCAAATCCCGTAGTTAAATGCTGAATTATAAAAAGGACAGTGAAATACAATGTAGAATGATGACGATGGAGAAAAATGAAGGAGAAGATCATTACCTTAGCGGCGCTTCGGAATGGATGCAGCGCCAAATGATTTGGAGAAGACGATAGAAATCGTTGTTGTGTTTCGATCTCCAGCAGCAAGGAGTCGAGAATGGAGAAGAACGCATGAGGATTTTCTCTGTCGATTAGGGATGCAGGAGAAAACACAAAAATTTTGGAGTTAAATTTTAAGGGCATTTTCGATCTTATCTAAATGAATCTCTACCAATAATCTGATACCAAATAGAAAAACTTTACTAAAAAAACAATCTCTAACAATACCCATCTCCAACAATCCCCAAGAATCTCAAGAATACTCATCTCAAAGAATCTAAAAAAAGAATACGCATACGATATCAAACAGACCCTTAGTGTTGTGGTGGTGGTGGTAGTAATAAAACAAGGTGGAGATCAACAAGATGCAATCCTATGACAAGGAGAGACTGCATACGTTAGAATAGCAATTACAACAATTACAAGTACAAGACAAAATAGAAGTAAAAGAAGAAGAAGCAAACACACAAGGACTTTGACTAGATTTGGATGATGTTCTTTACAGCGCCGTCCCTAGTATAACGGAGGCTCCGGTACAAATAATTAGAGGGCCCTCAATGATTAAAAACTCTCTTCATTAATACTAAAAAAACCTAAATTTTAAATTGGGCCCTACGGAGAAGTGGAAAACGATAAATTTGTTGAAGTTTTGTTTTCATTTAACTCTTAAATTACTAAAAATCAGCATATTTTAAGAGGAGGCATGACCCATGAGTTTTTTTTAGTGTTTTATTGGGTTATTTTGCCCCTGTTTTATAATATATATACATATTAATTTTTAATGAAAGAATTTTGTCTACTAGGCTCTTTTTGATTTTTGTTAAAGAAACTATACCCCATGTTTTTTTACCACTTTCACTTAATGGTAGGTAAAACTAATTAACCCTTCTATTTAAAAAAATATTTGTTATTTGTTATTTAAGTGTAAGTTTTAATTTTTAAAAACTCAATTTGTTTTTTTATTTTCTTTTATTAATTTTTTGTTCTCTTTTTTATTTTCTTTTTTTTTATTTTCTGGAATGAAGAATTTTTCACATACTAGAATTTTCACATACCGAAATTTTCACATACTGGAATTTCCAATACCGGAATTTCACATACCGGAATTTCACATACCGGAATTTTCACATACCGGAATTTTCACATACCGAAATTTTCACATACCGGAATTTCCAATACCGGAATTTCACATACCGGAATTTCCATACGGGAATTTCACATACCGGAAGTTCACATACCGAAAGTTATCATACCGAAAGTTATCATATCATACCAGAAGTTATCATATCATACCGGACGTTATCATATCATACCGGAATATCATACCGGAAGTTATCATATCATATCGGAAGTTATCATACCGGAATTTATTTTATTATTTTCTTTTATTTTTTTGTCTTTTTTATTTTCTTTATTTATTTTTTTATTTTTTTGGAATGCATACCGGAGTTTCACATACCGGAGTTTCACATACCGGAAGTTCACATACCAAAAGTTATCATACCGGAAGTTATCATATCATACCGGAAGTTATCATATTGGAAGTTATCATATCATACCGGAAGTTATCATACCGAAAGTTATCATACCGGAAGTTATCATCTCGGAAGTTATCATACCGGAAGTTATCATACCGAAAGTTATACCAAATAAACTGATTTTATATCATAGTTTAGAATTAAGAATTACATACCAGAGAATTATATACCAGAGAATTACATACCGGAAGTTATAAAAATGGTATGAGCAAAAACGCAACATTCAGGTATCAACCTTGAAGCAACAAAAATGTCTCTAAAAATGGTATAACCTTCTTCTTAGCCCAGAGACGATCAAGATCATTGTCAGCATCGCCCTGAGCGAGCAAAGGCTGTAAATTCATCAGTGTAAACATCATTGACATCCGGTATGAACTTCCGGCATACAAAAATTTCGGTATGAACTTCCGGTATGAATGTTATGAACTTCCGGTATG
This sequence comes from Fagopyrum homotropicum, assembly GCA_033239125.1. NCBI lineage: Eukaryota > Viridiplantae > Streptophyta > Magnoliopsida > Caryophyllales > Polygonaceae > Fagopyrum > Fagopyrum homotropicum. Next base: position 146,497,100 of record BSWB01000004.1, read on the forward strand.
AACTTCCGATATGAACTTCCGGTATAAAAAATTTCGGTATGAACTTCCGGTATGAAAAACTTCGTTATGAACTTCCAGTATGAACTTTCGGTACGAACGGTATGAACTTTTGGTATGAACTTCCGTTATAAAAAAAATTTGGTATGAACTTCCGGTATGAAAAAATTCGTTATGAATTTCCAGTATGAACTTTCGGTATGAACTTCCGGTATGAACTTCCGGTATGAACTTTTGGTATGAACTTCCGGTATAAAAAAATTTCGGTATGAACTTCCGGTATGAAAATTGGTATAAAAAATTTTGGTATGAACTTCCGGTATGAAAAACTTCGTTATAAACTTCCAGTATGAACTTTCGGTATGAACTTCCTGTATGAACTTCCGGTATGAACTTTAGGTATGAATTCCGGTATAAAAAGTTTCGGTATGAACTTCTGGTATGAAAAACTTCGTTATGAAATTCCGGTATAAAAAATTTCGGTATGAACTTCCGGTATAAAAAATTTCGGTATGAACTTCCGGTATAAAAAATTTCGGTATGAACTTCAGGTATGAAAAATTTTGTTATGAACTTCCGGTATGTAAAATGTCCGATATGTAAATGTCCGGTATGTAAATGTCCGGTATATAAAATGTCCGGTATGTAAAATGTCCGGTACGTTAATGTCCGGTATATAACATGTCCGGTATGTAAATGTCCGGTATGTAAAATGTCCGGTATGAAAACAGAAAATAAAAAGGGAAATAAAATTAAAATAAAAAAACAAATTCAATAATTAAAATCAAATTTACATAACAAACATCAAATATTCTTTCTTTTTTAATAGAATGGTTAATTAGTTTACCTTACTATTAAATGAAATCGATAAAAAAATTATGGTGTATATTTACTAAATAGAAAACTAGAAAATGCCTAGTTAAAATACAATAACATAAAAAAGTCTACTTACCTAATTAGCCCATTTTAAATTGGGCTTCATGAAAAAATGAGGCCAAAATGAAAGCCTCCATTGTCCCTCCCTCTGGACCGGCCCTATAAACACGTTTGATAATGAACGAGATTCCAAAAAATAATATTCCTCTTCCAGAGCTATGTTAGAACTTTTCAATATATTAATTCAGTATGAATCTACTAAAATCTAGTTTTACTAAATACATATAAAATATATTTTTCAAAAATTCAAATGTACAAAAAATTATTTAAAGACCACAACTACATAATCTAAATTTACTCATCACGTCCTAAACAAATAAAAAAGGACAAAAAGGAAAGGAACATAAAAAAAATAAATAAAATGAGATAAATCAAGACAAAATTATTTTGTTATCAGTATTTTATTAAAATTTAAAAAGTCAATGGTTATAATCAAAGGGAAGTGTTCAAGTAAGGCCCATTATTCCGGTACGGCCGTGCGGCCGTCTGTACGGCCGACACGTGTCCCGAATTTTTTTTTTTTTTTTAAAACGAGTATAAGTAATAGTTCAAAACTTATTATGGAATAGTTCATAACTTATAAAATGATAGTTCATGAATTATAATAGAATAGTTCATAGTGTAAAATTTATAAAGGAATGAAAGTAATAGTTCAAAACTTATTAAGTAATAGTTCATAACTTCTAAAAGGATAGTTCATGAATTATAATAGAATAGTTCATAGTGCAAAATTTATAAAGGAGTGAAAGTAATAGTTCAAAACTTATTATGGGATAGTTCATGAATTATAATAGAATAGTTCATGAATTATAATAGAATAGTTTAAAGTGCAAAAATTTATAAAGGAGTGAAAGTAATAGTTCAAAACTTATTATGGGATAGTTCATGAATTATAATAGAATAGTTCATGGATTATATTAAAAAGTAATAGTTCATGGATTATATGGGAATAGTTCAAAGTTTATAGGAGAATAGTGCATAAATTATAACATGGTAGTTCAAATAAATTTTCATTAGTTTCCGAAAAAAAAAAAATCGTTTCAGAAAAGAGATTTATTTTTTTTTTTCGGGACACGTGTCGCTCGTACGGTCGGCCGTACGACCGTACCGCAATATAAGGGTCGTACCTGAACATTTACCTATAATCAAACCCTTCAAATTATTTAATATTACAACACTTTTTTTTTTGGTGAAAAGGAGAGGTGAGACTCTCCGCCCTAACGAGCTTATGTACTAAAAAAGAAACAGCCTCTTTTTATAATCGGATCTTTAAAATTTCGACAGAAAATTCGTCGAATAAGAATTTTCATTTTTTTATTTTTGACATTTTAATTAACTTTGTAGATTTAGGGCCTATTTAGCAAAGGATTGTGTTTTTTCGGGTTTATAAACTAAATGGGTTTATATGGGTTTATGGTTTATTTTCGGGTTTATAAACTCGTTCAGTTTATAAATTTTATTTCTGTAATGATGTTTACATAGAGTTTTGTGTGAGTTTATTTTCATTCAAAATACATTTTTGTCCCTAAAAAAATTACAGAATTACAAAACCAGGGTTATAAGATTTCTGGGTTACAATTTGCTCTATTGTTCGACAGATTTGTGTTCTTGAGCTGTCATCTTCCATTCCTTTTCTTCTTCTTCATGCTTTTGTCTTCAACTGTACGAGTGAATGCTTCATCTTATATTGCACGAGTGAATGCTTCATCTTTTGTGAGTGATTATTGATTGATCAAACTACAATGAATAAATATTGACAAAGTTCAGCAAATCAGAACAACAAATATATACAAAACAGCAAATCAGAACAAGTCTATTTAGCAAGATTCAATGTGAATTTAAATGAATAACAGTGAGTTTAGTAAAATTCTTCAACATTTGAAAAGTTCAGTCCTTTGTAATTAGATCACAAATGAAATGGACATACTTGCAGTACAGTAGAGAACACACTTTTCAAATTTGTTGATCTTTTAAGTGACTTTAAGGAAAATATTGTCCCAATTTGTGTTCAATTTTGTTGTGAATATGATTTCACAATGAGTATGTTAGAATGCGGATGAAAAGAGCATGAGCCTCTTGAGTCTCAACCCTTGTAGGAGATGGCTAGTCAATTTGAGTGATCCTAAAGTCTCAAAGAAGGAAAAATTAAGAAGTAAAGGTTCCTGTAATTAGCATCATTAATGGTATGATACAGGACAAGAAAGACTCCTAAGTAAACATTGAGCACAAATCCAGTCTATTATGCCCAGAAAATCATGCCATAGAAAACAGTAAGCCTAAGCACAATTGTGGTCAGATTAGAAATGTAAGGCTCACAATTATACGAAAACAATAACCCTAAGCACAAATCCAGTCTACTGTACAAACCAGAAAATCATGCCGAAGAAGAAGAGAAGATTGAAGACAGACCTTTTCGTAGCCGGAGTTCGCATAATTCGCCGGACCCCTTTCCTCGTCGCATTGTCCGACGAAGAAGCCATTGTCGTCGCAGTCTCGCAACCGGCGCCGCAGCCTCTTTGACGAACCCCTTTCCTCTTCGTCTCTTCGCCTCTCTACCGTCGTCCCCTTCTCTTCTCTCGTCGCCTCTCATTCTTTCGTCCCTTCAGTTCTATTGTTAGGGCAAATCAAGATTCAGGGCAGTTTCGGGTATATGAAAATAATAAATCCTTCAAATAAAAATAACCTTCAGATAAAAAGGTTATTTTTTACGGGTTTAAAAATCCAAATAAACTCGTTCAAATAAAAACTCACTCACGTGTAAACAGTTGCCACAAAATCAGCAAAAGTTTATAAACTAAATAAAAGTTTATAAACCCGCTAGTAAAGAGGCCCTTAAATAAAATCAGAAAATTAACAAGACCAACGCAAACTTATGGAGAACAACTCCGTATAACCTTACCTAACTCGCTTTCCTTTAATAGAAATTGCTCTGTTAATGCAGTTGCTGCATTTCGAAATGTACTGTAAAGTGTTTTCTCCGTGTAATGAAATGATTTGTCCCCAAAAAAAACTTAAATAATACCCAATTGCTATCGTGCATAAAAAACCATTCCCTGGATAACACCACCCCATCAATGGCAGCTAGCCAGAGGGCAAGACCGTCCCAAAATTGCCCACCCCAATTACCCAATTCTTGTTGTCCTCTATCTATTCGAATTTTATAATAAAATTATTTTTCAAGCGATTACGTTTCTATTTGATTCCGTCCTACCATTCCGAATTTATACAATGCTCAGATTTCAATTCGTCAAGTTGTGTCAATTAAAATCGCCAGCCACATCCCTCGCTCAATTTGGATCCAGACCCAGAACCGCAAGTTTCAGGTCAGAAATGAGTTTCCATACGACGTCGTCGGGTGCTTCCAAGCTGCTCTTTCGTCAGCTTTTCGAGAAGGATTCTTCTACTTTCACTTACCTTCTTGCTGATGTCTCCCATCCTGAAAAGCCTGCTCTGGTTTTTCCTTTCCTCCTCTTTATGGGTTTTATTATTGTCTTTTTAATCTGGTTTTCTTTTTATAGGACTTCTATGATTGTTTCTATTTGACAAGTGTTCAACGGAATAGAGCTCTAGAAATTTAGGGTTGAATTGTCAATCAGCTAATAAAAGAGTATATTTTAGGATGATACTGTTATCTTTTGATCAAGTGGCAGGGATGAGTTGATCATCGAAACCCTTGTAGTATGTGTATGTTCCTCCAGGAAACTGTTGATGTATATTTGTAATTATGATCCATGGTCTGTAGTGGTTCAAGTGTTGTTGTTTGGAATTCTAGTTTTTCCCCCTTAAACATGGATTGAGGTTCTTGATTCTGTTAAGAATAATAATAGTTGACAATCTGAAACAAGGGAGATGGTTTCTTTCAACTGATTAGATACTAATCCATTGTGATTTTATGGGAATTTCTTGGTGCATTGCTTATTTTGGCGTTGATGCTTCCTATACATATATGTGATTTCAATGGGATGATGTAGCTCTTGTAGGATTTGAAGGGTTTTTAGTCTTTATATAAGTAAAGGTACTCATATTAGTTATTTGCTTGCAGTTAATTGACCCTGTGGACAAGACTGTTGATAGAGATGTAGGGCTCATTCGTGAGCTGGGCTTGAAGCTCGTATATGCTGTGAACACCCATGTACATGCTGATCATGTCACTGGAACTGGCCTCCTTAAGGTTTGGTTTTTTATGCACATTTATCTTCTTAGTTGATAACATCCATCTACATGGTTGAGATAAGGATTAAGGATATTTCACTTATGGAATTGTCTTCTTTTGAATGATCCATGATGAAGTTGTTTAAGAAATGTGGAGGCCAATAGCCTATTAGCCTGTATAATCTTCTCCTATCCAGTCTCCTCCAAGTTTTATTTCAAATACGCTGAAATCCTTTGCCATCAATCAAGCTGATAATGTCTGACTTCCTGCAGAGTAAAGTTCCTGGGGTGAAGTCTGTAATCTCAAAAGCAAGCAATGCCAAAGCTGATCTTTTTGTTGAACACGGTGATAAGATCTATATCGGTGATCTGTTCCTGGAGGTAGGTGTGTAGATGGATTTACATTGGATCCTAACATAAACCGACGACTGGAAGTTTAGTCCTCAGCTCATCTTGTTATCCACATATAGTATTGTTTCATGTTCGTTTTCAGTTGGTGTCTTCTAATACCGGATGCACTAAGGTAGGATTTCCATAGTAAACTTGTTAAGCTCAGACTTATTACTATTAGTAAGCCCAAACATCTAGGCACTTGGCCAAATGTTTCTGTTTCTATGTATGGTCATAGTACAATTTTGGTCTCGTCTGATAATCCTGCATAGAATGATTATTGACGTGATAATTTAGAGTGAAGTTTACATTCAAATATATTAATATCTTATATATGTGATGACAAATATATCAATTAATTCTTCAATAAATTTTCTTTCAGGTTCGGCCTACACCAGGTCACACCTGTGGATGTGTTACATATGTGACTGGAGAAGGGCCTGAACAGCCACAACCAAGGATGGCTTTCACAGGAGACACATTATTGATAAGAGGATGTGGTAGAACAGATTTTCAGGTGATTATGTTGACAGTTTAATTTTACGAATGCCTGCAATACTTTATATAGCCCTTAGATCATAGTCCTCCCAAAATATGATGATATCCAATCCTATTGTGTTGTATGTCATTGAATAGGAGGACACCTGAGTTGATAGTGAAAAAATGATGACTTGTAAGTGTGCACACACCCTTTTTGAAAAAGAGAAGTGGGAACACACTGTAAAATGTTCTTAACTTCTTATCATACTGAAGTTTTTCACTTATAAATCACAGCAGTGCATGTTTGCTTGTTATGATAGCTATAAAATCCTTGTTTTCCTTTACTTTGAAGTTTTGCTGCTAAGGTATCATTTTTTTGATGGAGTATATTTACTGCCATATAGTATTTTCATAGCTATGCTTCACTGCTTTATTTAAAAAAAGAAGCACATCAGAATACACCATGCTGTATAATTTAATTTTTAAACACTGATAGTTGAAAAAGGCAGATTTTCGCATTTTCAGATCTTTGCCTAGTGTTTAGATTGCTTACTCAAGTTATTGAATTGGATTGTTGCATTGTCAAAATTCTCTCCTAGGGTGGAAGTTCATCTCAGCTGTACCATTCAGTTCATTCACAGGTATGATAAAGCATATTACATTTCTATCTATGTTGGAAGCAATTCATGATAGAGCTTCCACTTATATTTATAATGTGGATGCAGATATTCACCTTACCAAAGGAGACATTCATTTACCCTGCTCATGACTACAAAGGATTTAGTGTATGTGCATGCTTTTCTCTGCGCTTTTACATTATCACTTTATGACCTGAAATGTAGTTTTAGAACTTTTCTGCATTGCAAATTTGTATAACAAGTGTACTAATTCTGCTTGACTGGTTTTCAGGTTAGCACGGTGGATGAGGAGATGAAATACAATCCGCGCCTGACAAAAGATGAGGTAATACTGCTGTTGGCATTATCTTCAGAAGCTTTTCGCTCAAAATGATCAGACTTGTCTATACATTAAATGCAGATATCAACTACTATGCTCTTTGCATAGCTTGTAATGTTGAACTATACATATAAATTATTACTAGCTGCCTCATAAGTGATTTGGATACTTACTACAACTCAATTGATAGCTGATTTTATCATTCTAATGTTTACAGGAGACATTCAAGAGCATCATGGAAAGTAAGTATATGGCATTCTGCATTATCTTTATGGAATTAAAAGTTTCCTAGACTTTCAGATATCTATATCTGTACTAGGTACTTACTAGTGTAATCATTACCAGATTTGAAGCTGGCATACCCGAAGATGATCGACGTGGCAGTGCCGGCTAACATGGTGTGTGGTTTGCAAGAAGAACCTGTTGCAAAATCTGTCTGATTCTTGTTTTTAAAGATGTTTCACAATTTGCAAGATCAAGCAATGTGCTTGTTTTCTTGCATGCTGGTATAGTGGTATCTTGTTCAGTTCTGACTTCTGAAGTATCATATCTTATAGGAGCGTCGGATATTGGCCTGTGTAATTGATGATAAGGGATGTATTCACAATTTGCATAAAATTATGGGTGAAATTTCAAATTTTAAATTTGATCAATTCTGCAACTTCAGGAATTTATAAGACGGCTTTGTAGTTTGTGATAATAATGGAATTTCAGTTGTGTGCTTAGTGGAAATTGAAAATTTAAAGTTGGGCAATTTTGTAGTTTTAAGAAAGAATAAGGTAGTTTTGAAAATTGTAGAAAATCAGGGGTAGATATAAAATAACCAAAGTTAAAGGATATTTTAATAATTTGCATGAAGTAATTGATGAAAACTAAAGTTTTAAACTTTTACAATTTTGTTTACTATAAATAATAAGATAGTCTTATAAATTTGGAAAACTAGAGGCCAAAATAAATAAACGCAAATTGAGTTACATGCGTGGTGAGAATATAAAAACTGAAACCACAAAAGATAAAAAAATTGAAATGGTGCTTATCAAAAAAAAAAAAAAAAAAAATTGAAAATGGTGATATTTTTTTTTTCTTATCAAGCTACTATTGTGGAGTTATGATTATTTTCGACTTTAGTATGAATCTCTGTATTTTTTACTAAGTCCAAATCAAATATGTTTTCAGATAAATCAATTGTATTGCTGTGTGCCTGACCCATCCGGAAATATCGAACACTTGTTTTTCTAAAAAAAGAATACCCATACGATGCCAAACAGGCCCTTGTTTGGCATCGTATGGGTATTCTTTTTTTAGATTATTTGGTATGGAGATTGTTGAGATTGTTGGGTTTGGGCATTCTTTAGGATTCTTTTTTGAGTAAATTTTACGTGTTTGGTATTAGATTAATTCGATAGATTGTTTACGGAAAGATTACGACAATACCCCTAATTTTTCATCATCGGCCTTCTCCTTCAACGACTTGATGTTGCATCTTCAGCCTTCTCCTACGACGACTTTTTGCTACTGCAAATGAATATCCGGTGTTGGGTGATCCTAAACTCAATTTTGTTAATCAATTTTTTGAGTAATTTTTAACAATCTACTGCAAATGAATATCTGCTATTTCAAATGCCCCCAAATTTCCTTCTCATACCTTACAGATTCAACTCCTAAACTCAATTTTTGAATTAGGGTTTTTTTTTTTTGTTAACAATCTACTGTAAATTGAATTAGAGTTCTGTTAACAATCTACAATCTACTGCAAATTGAGTTTAATCACTTTTTTGAGTGAACTTTCTCTCTCTGGGGGCATTTGAAATAGCAGACAACAAATTTGAGAAGTACAATTTGAGGAGTAAATTGAATTAGAGTTTTTGTTAACAATCTACGGCGAATTGAGTTTAATCACTTTCGTTCTTCTTCATTCCCAACACACCGTACCTTGAACTACAATTTGAGAAGTAAAGCCTTCTCTCTCACAATCCAATGGCTCGATCCGGTGAATTCGCACACTCCTGCGACGAGAATAGCTCCACCACCACTCCACCGACGCCTCCTCTTCTCGGGTCATAGTCTCATCTTCGGCGGGATTGACGCCGGTGGTCGAGCGTGGATGACGGTGATCCTTATGCCTGGCCTGCAAATCTCGTTAACCTTGAGTGAGGAGAGATCGAAGACTCAGCAATTGAGTGGAGATGAGAATGAACGAGAGAATAGAAGAGGGGTATGTGTAATTGAAAAGAATCTAACCCAACGAATCTCCAAGAAGCTTGGGTGAACAAGCTTCTTTTTACGGGATTCTTTTGCCAAAAGAATCTCGTAAAAAAATACAATACATAAGCTGCATCTGATACCAAGCGGTGACAATTTTCCCATATTGAAGAATACAGTGAAAAAAAATCTAAATGAATTTCCTCCAAACTAATACCAAACAGGTCCTAAAATAAATCCCTAAACTATCAGACAAAAAAATACATCTTCAACCTAATACGATCAGAACCCCACCATTAAGATAAAAACATGAAGGAGAATGAAGATGGGCCTAACCTCGATGGATCATAATGGTTTGAGTTGTGAGGTTTACGACAAATTGAGGCAAACATTAATGTGAATGGAGTCGAGGAAATTAAGATGAGATGAGGGAGGTATGGACCCCACACCACCCAGCTGGATTAACACGATGACAAATCCAGCGAAGCTTCCTCCTCAAAACGGACAAAATCAGCAGTATCATCATTAGTTTTGATTTGAACGATTCCAATATTCCTTTAACAGAAGAAGCAATACCAGTTCAGGGGTGGACGAAGAGCGAAAGAGGAAGAGGGAAACCACGTCGCCGTAGTTAGAGAAGGCTAAGATGAGTTCAGAAGATCAGGAAAAGAATAGAGGATTTGTGGTGGCTCATCACCATGAATCCTACCCACTACCACCGCCAACTGAACCCCCACGAGATTTTCCTGCAGCGCCACCGCCGCCGCCGTATTACGGAACCTTCCAAGGCGTCCCCTCCTACCCTCCGTCTTTTGGTTACCCTCAGCCTGCTCCCCCGGCCGGTGCTTCCGATCCCAATCCCCAGTATTATTCCCATGGTTACCAATCCGTTCCCGGTAATCCCCTTTTCCTTTGTGCTTCTCTTTTTTACTTGTTTTGGATTGAATAATCAAGTTGGATTCTTGTTGAATTGGTTTGCAATTGGGGTTTTGCTACTTCAAATTTCTTCTTCTGATTTTGTAATTTGTCCTGATACTCTGACTTTTGAGATGTTTTATTGAACTTGAGTTCCATTTGGTTTTTCATTTGCTGATCTTTGTTCAATTTATTAACCTTTGATCTTCCTGGTTTTCTTTGAGCATAAAAGTAGTGCCAAGCTCTCACTTCCTGGATTGCTTTTTTCTTGATTGTGATATGGTTTGTGATCTTTGAAGGTTATGCAGTGGCTGAAGGGCAGCCCATCAGAGAGCGTCGCCTTGGTTGTTGTGGTATTGGCCTTGGATGGTGCCTGTAAGTTTATGGCTATCTCTCACCTTCATCAACCTTTCACCCATTATGCACTGTCTCTATTTTATTAATTTATAACCAGTTTGTATCTTGTTTCTATTATATGTGTGAAATAGGCTAAAAGCTTTAGAAATTTGATGTGCATGTATAAATCAGGCTTAATTTGCATTCATTTTCTTGGCTGAATTAATTTGTGTTTTGCAAATTGTGAGGCCTTTATGATTTAGTTGGTTGCATTATGGATTGATATTTCTTTCTACAATTGTGAAGGTTCATCCTAGGATTCTTCTTTGCTGGCTTCCCTTGGTATATTGGTGCCGTTCTTCTGATTTGTACTCGGAGAAGTTTGGATGCGAGAGAGAAACCAGGATATATCCTCTGTACAATTGCTGTGAGTTTTCTGTCTTTCTTTCTAAAGAGACGCACACACCAACATTGTGCTCATTGGTTGTTGACACATGCAAAGTTACATTGGGGAGGTTAAATGTTTGGGTATATTCTATACATTATTAACTAGGATAAGTAAACTATCGCCAAACACGCTGTGTCATGGCTATATTTTTTTTATGCTGAAAACCCATCTTCTCAATGAGCTTGGCTGATAGAGTGTAAAGAGGGAATCAACTCAAAACTCTCACTATGTAGATTAGACACACATAAAGTAGCCGCAATAATACAAGGAATATACTAAGCCACTCAATGGAGCAACTCCAAAAGAACCAATCTCAAAGGAGACAAACTCCTAAGAGCCCAAGGCAAAATCCTAATACAAAGATGATTCTGGATAATAAGCTAACATGCTTAAGGCCTTATTTATACTACCAACAAGTGTGACATTAGCAGCCTCACACCTAACAAAATTCATTCTGGACCCTTCTACCCTTTTAGTGACATCCTACTATATCTTCTAGTTTAGAGTTGTAACAGTGGGGAAAACTGGGATGTGCCAAAATGTTGCTGCGACCGATTATAAATGAAATTGACCGTCAGCTGGATTAGTTAGATCTCTTATCACCTACATTGTGCTCTCAATAAACAAGGCTTTACTCATTTTCCACATATTCTTGCTGATCTATGGAATATTGATTTTTTGATAAACTAATTAGTAATGACTGATATAGAACATAAATGCTGATTTTTTTTCCTATAAAAATAAAAATTCATGAGATGGTTAAATCCATTATTTGAGTTATGCTAATTGATGGGACAGTTAGTTTGTTCAATGACGACCTTAAGGTTGGTGGTATGAGAAAATGACCGGAAAAGTCTGTTGATAAGAACAAATAATATTGACACAATCTTATAGTTTCTGCTGGGAAAAAAAATCGAGCAATATTATTTGGACTCGTGAATTGTTGGACAAACCAGGTTGAAGTCAGTATACTATATACTTTCTTTTTCCCTGTTCAGAAAAAAGCAAAACATAAAAATATGGTGGTTTGGGAAAAAGCAAAACATGAAAAATGCTGATTCAGTGATGCACAATTGCAGTTAGTGCACTATATTCTGCTTTCCACTTTTTATATTTACCCCGTTTCTTTGGCTTCATTTGATGTTCAACTGTTAAACTACACAAGAAACTTTAAAAAAAAGAGGTCTTGGTTTACTCGTGGACTGAAACTATAACTGGGAGTTGTTCTTAGAGTTAGCTGTGTACTGTGGGCTGAAATATGCTGTTTGGGTATTACGTCCTGAACTGAATTTTGGTATAGTATGTCAAGTTTTGTGTACTTTTGTCAAGAAAGTGGAGCTTCTGCATAGTGACTGATGGTTGGTAGTGCGGAACAACTTCATGATAACAAACATATTGTACATATAGATTACGGGCTCATATTTGGCCCATACTAGTACATGATGTAATCTTATATATACCTAATAATATGCACAAGCAACCCTAAGGGGAATTTATCATATATTCACACTTAACTTGTTTGTGCAGGCTGTGCTTGTCACGGTAGCCATTGTTCTTGGGGTGACAAAAGGCGATGATGACTGGTAGTCTACTCTCTCCCACCAGATGTCTCTGATTACTTATTACGACGAGCTGGTAAAGTGCAGTCCAATTCCTTAATCCTTGCTCCTGTCTCATTTGCTATCCCATAGATGGAAAATAGTACAAGTTTTCGATGAAAGTAGTCCTACTTTGCATCCATGGGACAACATCGAGGCAACACTTGGGACACTAGGATTTTCGATTGTCAGAGTGTCAGGTGTAAATTCTTGCATTGTAGCAGTTAGTTGTCACTGTGTTCAGCGTGTTTCTACTTTGTTGCTGTGAAGGGATGTTCTCCTACTGTATAAACTTGCTTTTAAATTCATGTTTGATATTGAGAATATTTGGCTTTATGTTTCTGTGTGACATGATGGGATGGAGCTGGAAATTTGCTGAAGCTATTATCATCTTATGTGCCTTTCTGTTGGCTGATAATCTACTTGGTCACTAACATAATGATCCATCCATACAATTGATTGTTTATAAATATGTTACGTACTCGGGTGTGTTAAATATTAAGGAAAAATCAGACTGATGTCGATCCCTCCTGTTACCGTACTGTTGATGGTGCCCCTAGGGTTTGTGACAAGTTTTTAACATAATATTGGAGTTTTCTAAAACAAACAAGAATCCGTTGGCTAAGTTGTTGGCTCCTGGATGGGACTTAACTTTACAATCCTAGGGTGGGGGCCGCGGTTGTGCATGGGCAATCCTAGAGGCAATGACTGATACTACCCCAGCAGCAAAAGCTGGGTGTTGGTTGACTTATTCTAGAAAGGGGCACTAGATGGGATAAGTTAGAGTTAATTTTAATTAGTCTTTTATTAATGTGCTTTTGCAGTTCCTTATTTTTAGTCATCTAGTTATATTGTTCCTAAAGCATCTCCTTAGTGGGTTAGTGGGAGATCAGTAGGGGTGAGTTGTTATTTATGCACTATTTAAGTCAGGTTAGAGTCTCATTGTATAAGGCATTAGATTATTTATCAATCAAAGCAGAGTCAGAAACGTAGGATATTCCTACAGAAGTTGCTCATTGTGAGATTCTCCTCTGAGTGGTCTTAATATCTAACATTTTGGTATCAGAGCCATACGGTCTTTATGGTGACAACACGCTCCTCAGCACATGATCCCCCGCCCCCACCACCCCCAAACCCCGCTTTTACCGCTCAAAACAACCAATCCATCTCATCCTCCAACCTCAACCCACCACCTGAAATTCTGCGAGATTTGACTGAGGCTATCCGCACCCTCACAACTCAGGTGTCATCCATGCCCCAGTTGCGTAGTTTTACCATGCTTGAAACCCCGGTGATGCGTCCTTGGAGGTAACCAAGGATAACTCCGGATCTTGTTCAAGCAAAGCTCCAACTACTCATTGATTCTTTGTGCAGCGTTGTATCGTTTTAGATCCAAAGGGGCGGAAACGATGAATAAACAAAGGTTAATTCGATCTAGAGAGATCAAAAGCCTTTTTGTGTGGATCGAAGGTTGATTCTTAAGAAGAATCCTCGAATATGGATTTCTTGGATCAAGACGAGATCCAAGGAAGAAATTTGAGAGATAGAAGAGAGGTTTTGATGCCTAAGCTAAGTAAGAGGAAATTCTTCTCAAAACTTAGTAATATTGAACATGAAAAATAAGTGAGGCAATATATCTCTTATATAGAGAGTCTTGCCTACCTATGAGCCAACGGGCCAAACAAAAATATATGAAGAAAAGCCCAAAAGGGGAAAACCTAAAAAGATAAGATCAAAACCTAAAAGGATAAGATCAAAAGGGAATATTCTTATACGAAATACCCCTTTATTACATAAAAAGGAAAACATGAAAATATAGTCCGAAATTAAGCTAGCTTCATGCCATGGAGTCGGAAAGACGAGTCATGCCGCTAACGGAACCGGTAGCCTATGCCATGGTGGTGTAGAGACACGGCATGCTGGTAATGGAACCAAGTGAAGAAGTGGTGCGGGCGATGATGAAGCCGGTGGCTCGGGCAATGGCCTTAGCTCGGGATCGGGTGAGCGGTCCATCTGAGCGAACCCTCAGAGCCTCATCCTCCTCGTCTACGGTCAACTTAAAAGGGACATCCAAGGGCGCATCAGTCCCCCCATCTTGGCGGTGAAACGTCCCCGTTTCACCATCGTCAAAGAGGGGCTCAACATAAGGGGCAAGGTCCTTGACGTTGAACGTCGGGTGTACTCCGTAGGAATCCGAAAGCTCTAACTTGTATACATTCGGGCCATGACGGGCTAAGATGAGGAATGGGCCATCACCACGGTCCGAGAGCTTGCTCATGTGGCAAGTTGGAAAACGCTCTTTCCTTAGGTGGAGGCAAACAAGATCACCGGGCTCAAAAGAGACGTCGCGGCGGCCCTTGTTGCGTTGTCCGGCAAGTTGGGCGGCACGACGTTCAAGTTGTGTCCTAGTCCGCTCATGAAGCTCAATGATTTGGGCGGCTCGGTTCCCGACGATGATGTGTTCTCCGTTCTTGAGTGGGCGGGGAGTGAAGTCCAACGGTGTGTGTGGATTAAGGCCGTAGACAACTTCAAATGGGGACAATTTAGTTGCCGTGTGCCTAGACCTGTTATACAAAAACTCCACAACAGAAAGTAAGTCCTCCCACCTACGTGGGTTGGTCCTAGTGGTGGCTCTAAGTAGAGCATCAAGAGTCCGATTGGTCACCTCCGTTTGACCATCGGTTTGGGGGTGATAACTACTTGAAAACAACAAGTTGGTTCCAAGTTTTCCCCATAGCGTTCTCCAAAAGTGACTTATGAATTTCACGTCCAGATCACTAACGATGGAACGTGGTATCCCATGTAAACGCACGACATTGTCAAAGAACAAGGTGGCAACTTCACTAGCATTTTGGGTGCTTTTACATGCAATGAAATGAGCCATTTTGGATAAGCGATCGACTACCACGAAAATGGAGTCTTTGCCTCGTTTTGACATAGGCAACCCGACCACAAAGTCCATGGATAGATCCTCCCAAGGTCCCATTGGTATAGGCAAAGGAGAATAAATTCCATCCGGACCTTGGCGCGACTTTGCATGATGACATGTGATGCAACCCTTGCAAAACCGTGTCACATGCATACGCATCCGGGGCCAAAAGAAACGCTCTTGGAGAGCGGAAAGGGTCTTGGTAGCACCGAAGTGACCACGGCCCTCATGAGCTTCCTTGACCAACAAATGGCGTATAGATGAGCACGAAATGCAAAGTTTTCCCGCTCGGAAAAGATAGTCATCGTTAATAAAGAAAGACTCGTGCTCTCGGAGGTCGAGGCATTGTGCCCACATGTCCTTGAAGTCAAGATTCGTGGCATATAACTCTTTGATAAGAGCAAAGCCATGTATCTTGGCGTCCATATACCCAAGGAGGGCATAGCGGCGAGAAAAGGCATCGGCTACCACATTCTCCTTGCCTTTCTTTATGCCGAATGACATAAGGAAAGGTCTCTAAAAACTCTACCCAACTAGCATGGCGCCGACTTAGATTTATTTGACTCTTGAGATACGAAAGAGCCGCATGATCCGAATGAATCACGAACTCCTTCGACCACAAGTAATGTTGTCATGTCTTAAGACAACGAACTAGAGCATATAGTTCCTTGTCATATGTAGGGTAGTTGAGCGAAGGACTGGAAAGTTTTTCACTAAAGTAGGCAATTGGACGAGTCTCTTGTAAGAGAACTCCTCCAATGCCCACATTTGATGCATCACACTCCACCTCGAAAGTTTTCGATAAGTTTGGGAGTTGGAGTATTACAAAGGCGGTCTTTGAGCGCATCAGACACTCGAGCATGGATATCACGCCACTCAAACGTGACACCCTTGGTAGTGAGCTCATGAAGCGGTGCCGCTACCGTGCTAAAGTCCTTGACAAAGCGTCGGTAGAAGCCCGCTAAGCCGAGAAAGGCTCGGATCATGGTGACCGTAGTAGGAGTAGGCCACTCCTGAATAACACGAACTTTAGATTTGTCTACTCGTAGTATGTCCTTAGACACGACATAGCCAAGAAAGATAGTGGTGTCCGAGCAAAAGACGTATTTTTCAAAGTTGACATACAATTGCTCTTGTCTAAGGCACTCAAGCACTTGGCGAAGGTGCCCGATGTGATCCTCCAAAGACGTACTAAACACCAAAATATCATCAAAATAAACAACAACAAATATACCGAAGAATCGGCGCAAGACATGGTTCATGAGGCGCATGAAGGTGGACGGAGCGTTGTAGAGGCCAAATGACATGACAAGCCATTCATAGAGTCCATAATTCGTTTTGAACACCATCTTCCACTCCTCACCTTCGGCCATCCGGGTTTGGTGGTAATTGCTCCGGAGATCAATTTTGGAGAAGATGGTGGCGCCATGGAGCTCATCCAACATGTCATCAAGGCGCGGGATCGGGTGGCGGTATTTGACGGTGATTTGGTTGATGGCACGACAATCAACACACATCCGCCATGATCCATCTTTCTTTGTTACTAAGATTACCGGGACGGCACATGGTGATAAGGATTCACACACATGTCTCCGGTCTAGGAGCTCTTGCACTTGACTTGTAGCTCATTCGTCTCTTCCGGACTTGCTCGGTACGCGGCACGGTTTGGCAAGGAAGCACCGGTCACAAAGTCAATTTGGTATTCAATCCCTCGGATTGGTGACAAGCCGGCTGGAAGGTCTTTGAGCATAATATCCTGAAATTCGGACAACAACAAAGACGCCTCGTGTGTCACATTACTCGGGTCATGAGAAGTAGATAAACAAAACGGAACAAGTAAGAAACATGGGAACTTGCCTTCATAACTGGTTGTAAATCATGCCGGCGAGCTAAGAGTATCCTTGGCTCACACCATCCTTGAATTACGGGGTCCGAAGATGGCAAAGGTGCGCTCGTAGGAACGATGCGACCTTTACTACCTTTTGACTCGGTAGCATGGACAAGAGGGGCGGTGTTCTGGGATTTGGAAGTACTAGCACCTACAACATTGGGACTCCGAGGGTCCGATTTTGCCGGTGCCTTAGCGGACTCATCTATAGATTGTTGCCTCTTCCGTTCTGCATAGTCAACCAAAATTTCGTGCGGAGTCATAGGCAAAAGTGTGACCCGTTTTCCATTATATTGAAACATGTACCGGTTAAGATAACCATCATGAAATGTTCGGCAATCGAATTGCCATGGTTTTCCTAATAGGACATGTGTGGCGTCCATCTTGATAACATCACAAAGGACCTTATCAACATAGGCGCCAATAGAAAACGTCACCCAAGCTTGTTGTGTGACGGTGTCACATGTCGCATCGGAAATCCATTGGAGTCCGTAAGGTGTTGGGTGGAGGGTCGAGGCAACTTGAAGTGTTTTACCACTCGTTCGTTGACAATATTGCAACAAGATCTCCCGTCAACGATGAGAGAAAGGCTCGTATTATTGACCAAGCAACGAGAGTGGAAGAGATTCTCGCATTGATCAATAGGAATAAGCTCTTTAATAGCCAAAATACGACGAGAAACAAGAGCAAATTTACCGGGTTGTGTCGGGGCACAAGCTAGCTCGTCGTCACATGGTTCCATGCCAAATTGTGGGTCGGTGTCTTGGTCATCCTCAATAATGATATCGCCGTCTTGTTGATCATCTTCGTCCTCGAAATATGTTGGGTCGGCAAACAAGACCTGTTTGGTGTTTGGACAATAATGATATCGCCGTCTTGTTGACCTCGAACTGGAGGCGCCGGTGCCGGGCCACGGTTTGGTGCCTTCTCGGTACCCGCTTGCCTATGGGATTGACCCGTCCGTTGGACTCCTTTGGAAGCATCGGTATCTGGAGGACTAGGTGCATCTCGAGAACGTGTGTTAGATGGATAAATATATTGACTCGAGGAAGAGATATACCTAGAATACCACGGTATTTCGAGTTGTTGCTTATATAGCTTCATGGCGGCATGACATAATGCTCCCAAATCCTTGAATGGGACAATCTCATGCGGCCGCCGGATTGAGGCATTACGTCCACTCATGAATTTGGTGCGAAGGACGGAGGGGGAGGCCGAGACGCCGGCCTTAATATGCATGTCCTCAAGTTTGGTCAAGTAAGCCACCGGAGTGAGGTTGCCTTGTTTAAACTCGGCAATTTGCAACCGTATATCATTCTTAAAGTCCTCGGGCACGTACTTCTTGGTCATGCAATAGATCAATTGCTCAAAGGTCTCAATCGGTGCCCATCCTCGCCTCTCACGGGTGAACTCATTCCGGTTTGGCATATCCTTAAAAGTATAGAGTTGCTGCCTCGATTTTCTCATATTTCTCCTCATAATGACAATGTTTTAATGCTCGTTTCATATCCTGCGCCCAATCAAGAAAAACACACGGATCATATTCACCATGAAAGGTAGGGAACTTAACCTTACCTTCCCTACGAGCTCGGTAGGGGTCCGGGCGGGGCGGTGGAATGTAGGCGTCATCGGCACGAGCTCGGTAGGGGTCCGGGCGGGGCAGTAGAATGTAGGCATCATCGACACGGGATCGCTGGTGGCCACCTTGAGGCCGTTGGCGCCCATGAACGGGTGGTGCATGCCTAGGTGGATTTGGGGGAGGCAACCATTCTTCACCTTGGTCTTGGTTCTCATAAGAGTCTATGATGGGTGGGTGCCATGGACGGTCATGTGCTACCCTTTCTAAATCGGGCTCATCATTGGAGAACTCGTTGAAGTTATTTTGCTCATCGTACTCATCAAAGTCAAGGGTCCTCGGTTGCCGGGTTGACCGTTGGTGACGGCGTTCGGAACGATCATTCTCACGACCATGATTGTTGGTCAACTTGGGACGGTACCGGGGCTCTTCCCGGGTTTGACGGTCGGTGCGGGGCAGACTAGGTGGGGGTGGAGAAGGGACATACCGTTGATGTTGATGCTCATAATATTAGTGCCGATTTTCCGTATCGACTATGGGCAAGTCATCTTGAGACGGGTCGGGGAATTCCTCCTCTTCTTCATGGGACTCATTTCTGTCAAGAGGTAAGGGACATTGACATTCAATGACAGACGCAAGCCGGGCAACGTTTGATGGTCCGGCTCCCAAAATTCCCTTGCCTTTCCGTTGTGCATCGGATGTGGAAGCATTGGCCACGGTCTCAAACGGATACGTTGGGGTGGGACGTTGGACAAGCCGAAGTGCCTTAAAAGCTTCTAGCTCTTGTTTCAAGGCAATGTTTTCTTGGGTCAAGGCATCAAACTTTTGTTGTGCCTTCAAAGCTTCCGATTCTCGCCTTATGGAGACATTTTCGAGGGACAACGAAGCATTTTCTTGAGCCAAAGGTTCACTGGACTCTTGCGGACCAAAATCCTGAGAAGTTTCCATTTCAACGTTAGTCATTGCTCCAAATCAACTTTACCCAAGTTCAAGTGCGTTATCGGGTTATCGGGTTCTACTTTGAGGAAGGCTGTTTGGCGGTTAGGCAAGGAAGGCAAATCCAACAAAATTGAAATAATTACACACAAATAAACAAGTGATATTTTGCAAGCGTATGTAAGAAAATGGAGAGACAGAAGGTGGACGGATTGTTCACTCGGCAAGCTTTGCTTGCTTTCGGTCTTTGACCGTTTTGTAAAATCCGATTTTTCGGATGGACCGGTTTGCCGGACGTCTTTTCACTTTGTGTGTTTCGTTTCTTTAAAACGTTTTGAGCAACACTATTTTTTTTTTGAACACAAATCCGTATTCATGAAGAGTTTTTTTTTTCTTTTCTTGGAATATCAAATGCGAGATATCCGAACTTTTCGTTAACAAAAATACCCCAAGAGATTTGGTGAAATTAATTAACAAAATTGTCGGATTGGATCGGTTTAAGAAAAAGACGGGTTTGATAAATGGTTTGATGGCAAACCAAATATTTCCTATTTTTGTACTTTTTGTTTGAATTGAACACGGAAAAGAAAAAAAAATTCAAGGAAAATGGATGAGCATGATGAAGAACATGATGAAGAACATGATGAACAACATCAAGAACAAATGAAGAACATCGTGAACAAACGAAGAGCATCATGAACAAAAGGCTAAATAGGTTGAAGATAATAACGCAAAAAAAAAACAAGAGTAAAGAGAACTTAGCTTTGATCTCTTTGCTCTGATGCCAATTTGATGCGTCCTTGGAGGTAACCAAGGATAACTCCGGATCTAGATCAAGCAAAGCTCCAACTAATCCTTGATTCTTTGTGCAGCGTTGTATCGTTTCAGATCCAAAGGGGCGGAAGCGATGAATAAACAAAGGTTAATTCGATCTAGAGAGATCGAATAAGCCTTTTTGTGTGGATCGAAGGTTGATTCTTAAGAAGAATCCTCGAATATGGATTTCTTGGATCAAGACGAGATCCAAGGAAGAAATTTGAGAGATAGAAGAGAGGTTTTGATGCCCAAGCTAAGTAAGAGGAAATTCTTCTCAAAACTTAGTAATATTGAACATGAAAAATAAGTGAGGTAAGATATCTCTTATATAGAGAGTGTTGCCTACCTATGGGCCAACGGGCCAAACAAAAATACATGAAGAAAAGCCCAAAAGGGAAAATCTAAAAATATAAGATCAAAACCTAAAAGGATAAGATCAAAAGGGAATATTCTTATACGGAATATCCCTTTATTACATAAAAAGGAAAACATGAAAATATAGTCCGAAAATAAGCTAGCTTCATGCCATGGAGTCGGAAAGACGAGACATGCCGCTAACGGAACCGGTAGCCTATGCCATGGTGGTGTAGAGACACGGCATGCCGGTAATGGAACCAAGTGAAGAAGTGATACGGGCGATGATGGAGCCGGTGGCTCGGGCAATGGCCTTAACTCGGGATCGGGTGAGCGGTCCATCTGAGCGAACCCTCAGAGCCTCGTCCTCCTCGTCTACGGTCAACGTAAAAGGGACATCTAAGGGCGCATCAGTCCCCCCATCTTGGCGGTGAAACGTCCCCGTTTTACCATCGTCGAAGAGGGGCTCAACATAAGGGGCAAGGTCCTTGACGTTGAACGTCGGGTGTACTCCGTAGGAATCCGAAAGCTCTAACTTGTATGCATTCGGGCCATGACGGGCTAAGATGCGGAATGGGCCATCACCATGGTCCGAGAGCTTGCTCATGTGGCGAGTTGGAAAACACTCCTTTCAAGCAGCAAGTTTAGCTCTCCAATTTGAGGCTAAAGTAAATTTATCCAAAGCCCACAAATCCTTTTCTTCTATAAACAGGCCCAACCCATTTCAAAAACTTTTGCTATGTCCACTTTCACGTTCAAATCAGACCCCTTCCCAAGTTTCTCACAATCCTACTCCTTTTGCACCGATACGCCAACCGACCATCACAAACACATCAACAACATCATAGGTCAACGAACGTCAACTCCGACGAGAGAAAGGACTTTGTTTCCGGTGTGGGGAAAAGTTCACACCAAGACACATGTGCCGCCCCTCATTCTCGCACATGGAGTTCACTGAAGAAGGTGATGGTCCTTCAATAGGGGCAGATGACACCGAAATTCAGAGAGAAGAGACTGAGCATGTCAACGAGGGCTCCGTCAAAATATCATTCCACTAAATATCAGGGCAAAACACAACAACAACCATGAAGCTGTACAATCAGAAACCGACCAATTTTGATTTTGGTGGATAGTGGATCCACCCATAATTTCATATTAGACAAATTGGTAGCAGAATTTAGGTTACATACCCAGGAGGTGCATGCGTTCGGAGTTACCATCAACAACGGCGATGTAGTTTCATGTAATAGTATTTGCCCGGAAGTTGCCATCCATATGCCCGGGCTCATCATCACACAGGATTTTTTTCCTTTGATGATGGGAGCTATTGCATTGGTTTTAGGCGTTCGGTGGTCAGCATCTCTTGAGACAATTGAGGCTAATTGGAGCGAGATGTTTGTTCGCCTCAAAGCGTGCGTGCAAATAAGTTTTAATTTATAAAACTGAAACAAAAGCAAGCGAACCCGCAGTGTACGGATCGGCGTAGTTAAGCAAGTATTCCAGAGTATCGAACTCAGGGATTTGGTGAGTCAAATTCAGTTTCGAATAATCAAGCAAGTAAAATTATAAAAGCTTTGCAAATATTGGGGAAAACAGCAACCCTAAAGATCCGGATGTCAAATTATGGCAATCGATTCAAGATATTCTATAAGTATAAGGACAGAGTCGAGAATTGCAATTAAAGGTATAACTAAAGTAAGGTAATGTACGGGGAAGTTCCAAAACTCTATATGTCTAACCCAAGGACACTCTCTATAAAGGTTGTTGAGGCTGTAGTATAGAAAGGATCTAAGGACAAGAATTACTCTCAAATATCCATGCCCAAACTCAAGGAATCAAAGATAAACTAAAACGGTTAAGGTTGTGACACTCGAAACCGAAATAGAGGATGTTGAGTCTCACTACTACCTAGGAAAGGCAAGCCAAGTCTAGGTTAAAGCAAATCTTTAACTTTCGATTAAAGCAAAAGGAAAGGTCGTAAAACATATAAAATCACGGCCAGATCTTGAGTTTCCACGGCCGTGGAACTCAAGAACATACCGTAATTTAGGCTGTCGACAAGGTTTCTCACACTCTCAAGGTCCAATCTATTTATAATCGATCTATCATTATCTAAGCCACACCTATCAACCCTTCACCTTAGAATTGCTAAAGGGTTTTAGCCAACAATCATTGTCATTAATTCAAATATCAAATTAAAAAGAAAGAAAGATAAAAACCCTCGAAAACTCAATAAACACTAAAAATCATTCTCAAATCCGAATAACAAAGCAATATGTTCAATGGATTCAGAATATGGAACAAGAATCCTCACAGTAATCTTAGGCAACAATGAATAACGGGTGTCAAATCCATCTCCGAACGCAAAACCGAAGAAAATCTCCAAAGTACGCAATCTCCAATCCTCCATGTAAAATGAATCCTAAGCAGCCGTCTTCAAAACCCTAAGCAAAGATGTAAGCGAAGCCCCTCGAAACGCCTTTCTCAAGCCTTCTTATAGGGCGAAAATAGGGTTACGAGAAAGCCCAATGACGTTGCTGACGTGGCAAATATGACACGTCATAAAATCATGGAAATCACGGTCATGAACAAATTTCCACGGCCGTGGAATAGACCGTGTAACTTTCTGTTGTGCTTCAAACTTACTTCCACGATCCAATTGCCAAGTCCACGGCCGTAATTTAGGGCGTGGTTTTTCAAATCCTTGTGAAAGCCTTTATTTCGTGACATTCTTCACTCATACTCCTTCCTTAGCCTCTCCAAAGCATCTCCTTTCCATCAAGCATGATCAAATACTCCTTTTCTTCCACAATTTGCTCCAATGCAAGCCTTTATTCACCTAAAAACAAAACAAACCTAGTGTAGATCTCTATATCGACAAAGTGGGTGAATGAGCTCACAATTGCTCCAAAATCATATCTATGTACACATAAAAGAGGGAAAAACACTAAAACAAGTGCCTAAAGTTAAAGATTTGCCCCAATCCAAGCCTTTATTCACCTAAAAACAAAACAGAGCTAGTGTAGATCTCTATATCGACAAAGTGGGTGAATAAGCTCACAATTGCTCCAAACTCATATCTATGCACACATAAAAGAGGGAAAAAAACTATAACTCATATCTGTGTTATGCTGCTGTGTGAGGAAGAGGTGAAGAGAGTCAAGAGAAAGATCGAAGAGAAGTCGGGGCCAACATTCTGCATAGATGGCCGCCCCTGTGCCTGCACTAGGCCGCCCCCTGCGCCTTGCTGTGAGCCGCCCCTGCGCCATGAGTGAGCCACCCCTGCGCCTCACTGGTTCATCCCCTTCGTCCTTTGTTTCCGCTGGTGCGTCCAGGACATACCTTGTTGGTATGATTCCTTCTTTCCTTTCCTTTGGCATTGGCTTAGATGTAAGCTAGTCTAGCTTGGCTAGGATGGGTATGATGAGTTGCATGATAGAGATGTGCCTTAGGCACTTGTATTCATGTTGAGGTTATGCCTTAGACATTTGTGAGCATGTAGGTTGGTTATGGTTATGGAGACGAGTCTCCTAACCCTTACAATATGTGATGATGTATGCCTTGCTATTGCAGGCGTTAATTACTTCTCCAAGGGGAAGTTGTAACGTGGTACAAGTTACGAGTATATTAGGTAAGTCCATAGGACTTACTTAGGGTTCAATTGTGAATTGTGTGATCGTAATGGTTGTGTGTGTTCATATGATTGTGCATTATAACCTAAACCGGACTAGGATGACCATTTATTATATTAAATGGCCCAAGTGTATTATAACGGGTCGTGACCACTTGTCTCCGCCTGCTGGTAGGAGGAGGTGCCCTGAAGATGATCTCACAGGGGGGACGAGTGATTATCACCCCCATGCAAAACCTTTGTCTTACGTTGGAAGGGACGAGGTTCTTGAGGCTCCTCG
Organism: Fagopyrum homotropicum; assembly: GCA_033239125.1. NCBI lineage: Eukaryota > Viridiplantae > Streptophyta > Magnoliopsida > Caryophyllales > Polygonaceae > Fagopyrum > Fagopyrum homotropicum. Next base: position 146,521,921 of record BSWB01000004.1, read on the forward strand.
TATTACAAAATAAGTTGAATTAGTAATGGAATAACGTAATTGAAAGATAATAAATGAGTGTGCGTGGCATTGCATGTATGAGATGTTGATGTGTGTTTGTGCTATTACCTTCATGCTTATTCATTACTGTAGCTAACAGTGTATACCGTGTTGTAGATGATCAGCAATTAGGAAGACTGCAGAGTGAGCCAGATAGGGTGACCAGCCGAGGACTTCTGTACATTAGGGTTGCGTGGCATATGGGATATCTTTTGTATCTGATGTTTATGGATGTTGTTTTGTACTCGACTTTGTTATTGTAAACCCTTTTGATGTATCTTATACACCTTTATGTATTTGGTTTTAATCTACATGTGTCTTGTTGTAAGATCCGGTGAACTTGTTGTCAGACTAGGGTCAGGATCCATTGTGAGATCCTAGCCCAATGTGGCACTCCGAGTCCCGCGAATTCGGGATGTTACATGTATGATGTGTCTTGCTTCCAACCAACGATACGATAAAGCACCACAATCTCGAACCCTGTAGGAGTTAACCTTCAGTCACCATTTCTTCCATAATCTTCAACGCCTCAGTGTACAAACATTGGGGCTAATTCGAAGCCGCTTGCCCTACAAAGTTGGCCTCGGACTCCCAAAATAACATCATTGCATTGTTCGCCTTCATTGAAGAGGCTAGATGATCCTTATATTAGCTTGACTTAACGCTCCTACGTACCAACATTCGTCTTAATTGGACCTTCAAATGACCTAGACTCCTAGAGCTTCTGTATTGGTTCTTCCCTTTGTCATGCGAGGTGATTGGACAAGATGTTGTCGGATGTACACTGTCCAAACCATCAGCACATGTGCATGGTCCACAAGGGTGTCAGTAAACCAATCCTCCATCCCATCCCGACAGGACTTATCACATCCCACGGACATCGGTTTGTTCAACATTATCGAGTCTTGAACCTACACAATCGGGAGATTATTCATTGCTAGGCCAACATAGTGGGAGCCGATTGCAACGGTCCTCAACAATAACAAACTCATCATTTCCTCACCCTCTATGGAATGAATCAATTACACTTGAACACCTGATACTCTTCGTTCTCCCATGTAGCATATCAAGTAACATAGAATGAATTTCATTAAATATAGTAAGTATAAAAACATAATACATTAAATTCCGGCTAATTCATATCACTTTCGTGCCCACCACTCCGCACTCGCAATAACGCATTACTTCTCGTAGTCCCAACCTCACCATGTTTGAGTCGTTGCCACAACCGCCAAACCCCTTTCATGTTGTTATACTTATTTTTTTAGAGCATCCTTCATACACTTCACTTGTGTCCTTACCTCAAAAGCTTATATCAAATCAATCCAACTAAAATCGATCTTTTCATTCTACTTATGATATTAAGTCAACATCTTCAAAAATGACCATTGTACTATGGTCGTCCAAACAAAATATTTATTTCCCCCTTTCTCTTAGATATGTCACTTGGCTCGGTTGTTGTTTATGAAATGTGGTGAAGTTAAAAATTAACGGCTACAACCAAATATGAATTGTAATAAAGACATCAAGAAAAATTTTAATGACTCATTGCTACAACCGAAACCTGAATTGTTACACATGGAAGACCAATTTCTAGCACATTAAACCAAAGCAGAAATTGATGATAACTATGTGGTTGATAAATTTAAACTAAACAATTGTATAAATAGAAGTCAATACCATGTTAGATAAAATCTAACAACACAAAGCAAGTTCACCATATGCAGAAGAAAATGGTAAAAGTTAGATATACAGAAGTAAATAAACCATATGCTTCTTGCAATTTCATAAATAAAAGACATTAATAGATCAAATATACTTAACTCGATTTCATCATATTCAGAAGATAAACGACTGAAATAGATAGTGCATATCACATCTAGAAGAAAATGAACATAATTAACTCGATTTTATCATATACAAAAGCAAATTGCGTCGAAATCGAATGAGGAAGAGATAACGCGAAATTAAAAGTATGAAATCGAAACATAAAGATTTTTCAACCATTTATGGCTAGAACTCAGTGTCTCGAACGGAAAGGACAAAATGAGAATGGTTGATGGAAAGGATCACTTTATAGTTTTAACATACACGATAGCCGATAAGGCAATAACTTATTTAGTTAGGGTTCAAAATTTGGATAAAAAATATTTCAAAACGAATAACCCTTACTATTTAATATTATCATGAGAGATGCACATATATATATTTAAGGGATTTCAGTGTTTTTTTGAAACCAAAAAAATACTCAAATATAATTTAACTACATATTTGTAATATTTTATTATAAAGCCTAAATAATGTAATAGCTAGGATTTTCGAATTCTAATTAATGTTGATTAACTTAATCATTGATAGCAATTGCCATATAACTCGCGAAGATTTCGCAAGTGATGAGTAAGAGTCCCACCGTTATGTTCCTGGCGTAATTTTGGGCGTTTGGGAAAATTTTTACTTTTTCCCCCGGGTAATTATTTTTACCCTCCGGTGTTATTTGGAGCATTTGGGAGCTCCAATTAATAAAAATGCAGTTGAGAGAAATGATCAGGATATCGGATATGTCCTAGATATGAAATAACATGGAGAGGCAAAACGGCCAAAAGAGTCGCTATTTCGTTTCTTAATGGCTAAGAAAGACGGCTTAGGAATACACGTTTTCCGAGGCAGTTGTGGAATAATTATCCCTACAATATTCCAGATTTAATGTTCCAAATTCGAGAAGTTTGGAGAAAGAGGTTCGACCCGCCTTTGGATCGGCTAAAGGATAATTATCGACTTTACTAAAGGATAATTATCGTCTTCACTAAAAATAGCGGAAAATCCTTTATTAATTCATTTCATTTCACGTTTTCTCGTAAAAGCTCTGATTTCTCTCAACCTTCAAACTCAGATCTACTCTCCGTTTCTAATCCGATTTCAATTCCGTTTGAATTTATGGATTCCTCTCTTCATTCTCTTCATAACGGTACCGAGTTTCTGCAATTCCGAGTATATAAAGGGCTGGTCGAGCATATATGCCACCATGACGGTTCCGTCGCTCAGATTCCGATGAATTTGATGCTGTCCATGCGTAGCCTGCGTCGCTGTGATTCCGAATCTTCTTTCAGATCGTCAATCGGGTTAGTAACGAATAAGTTATGAATTTATTCGTTTTCCGTACTGCGATTTGGCCTAAATTGAGTTTAGGCTTGTCAAATAGGACAATTAGAAATTCCATTATGGTCGTTATATTATTCTGGTGATTATGGGTTGTTTGTTTGATGAAATCTGATGACAGGGGGTTTAGAAATTGCCTGCGGGCAAAACGTTATTCTGGCGAAATCTAATTAATTAATTAAAGGTTAATTAATTAAATTGGGATTAGAATTGAGATTGAGGAATGTTGATTAGATAATACCTTGAGATTTGAGGAATTGTGAGTTATGCTGAGATATTGAGGTTTAGTTGGTTGTGAGGCTCATAGATTGAGTATGATCCTTATGGATCCCTTTGGGTCTAGGTGTGACCCCTTTGATGAATAGAGGTTGATATATCTCTGTATGCCTTGTTATTAGGCAGTGTCCCTCTCAGGATTGGAGGTTGATCGTGGTTGAGTTTGTACGAGGTTGAGGTAAGTCCGTAGGACTTACTTAGCTACCATCCTTATATTGGGTGTTTGCATGAGTGGTGTGTGCTTATATGTTTGCTATGATAGTATGAGTTGTCGTTTTTATCGACCTATATTCTATTGACTGCCCCACTGCGTGGCTGTGATAACCTTTCCCTTTCATCCCGCCGTGGAGTCTGGGAGGTTCTCTGATGTCAGGCCAGACTGGTTTACAGGAAGGGCGCAATCCACTCCCATAGGGTACACGGATTGTGTGACCGATACTCGTACAGCTGGACATTGTACTCAGAGGCGGGGATGTATCGGTCCTCGTGTCACATACTTTCATCTATCTATATATATACGGTTTTTGAGTGAATGGTTAATATATAAAGATAATAAATGGGTAAATGTGTGATAGCATGCTGATGTGTTTATCTTTCATGATTGTGCTTGTGCTTATGCATTACCTCATATATGTATGGTTAGCTAACGGTTTCATACCGTGTTGTAGATGTTTATAGGTTAGGCACTGCTGAGTGATCTGGCAGGGTGACAGGCCGAGGACTCTCGTACATTAGGTGGTTGGTTTGGGGTTGTCGTGTTTCCCCTCCTGCGTGAGGATGATCTTTTGTACCTCCTATGTGAGGATGTCGTTTTATATACTCGGCTATGTTGTTGTTTACTTTGGGTCGTATAGTTTATACTGTTTTATGTATTTGTTTTATATCTGTCAGTGCCATGTTGTAAGGTCCAGTGAACTTGTTGTCAAGCTAGGGTCAGGATCCATTGTGAGATCCTAGCCCAATGTGACATCCCGAGTCCCGCGGATTCGGGGTGTTACAAATAACTTGTAAAGAATAACCATAACAACAAAATAAACTACAATCTCATTCCTTCTTCTCATTTCATTTTAATTTTATTGTTCCTTGGACTTTACTCACATGTTAAAAAAAATAGGGGTAACATTAACTGAATTAGTATGAGCAACCCTATGCCTTCCCCGACGTCCACTACACCTATCACACACCCACAACCACCTCAACCACCAGATAAATCACCCGAAGCATCCCGCTCATTTGCCGCTGTTGTTGGTCGTCGTCAACCACTCACTGCTCCACTCCGTTGTGACTCTCTTATTGAGTCCAGGCATATGCGAATATCCTTCCCCGAAGGTACCAAAGGACTTGCCATCGCTGAGATTGATCAAGATGTTGTCTCCTCTCTCGAGGATAAGTGGAAAACTGCCATCATCATTAAGGTCCTTGGAAGGAATGTTACCTTTCGGCTACTAGAACGCCGGCTATACCAGATATGGCACCCATCCAGTCCAATGACGATTTTGGATCTCCCAAACAATTTCTATGTTGTTCGATTCGATTGCGAGGAGGATTATATCATAGCTCTAACTGAGGAACCTGAGAAATTTTTGGACATTAGATCACAATTAGGCCGTGGTCTGCTCACTTCAACGCGTTTAGTAATACACTTCGTACCATGTTTGTATGGGCTAGGCTTTCCGAACTTCCTATGCAACTGTATGATGAGGGAGTGTTGTACGGGATGGCCTCCGCACTCAGAACCCCGCTAAAAGTGGATTTGAACACGCTATATGCCACAAGGGGTAAGTTTGCAAGAGTATGTATGTATCGAGATTGAACTGGATAAGCAATTGATCGGAACCATACTAGTGGGTGATTCGCGTTTTCATGTGGAATATGAAGGATTGTACTCCATCTGCCACAAATGTGGGCTTTACGGCCATACACTAGAAAGATGTCCGAAAATAGCTCCGCGTACAACAAATTCGACTGCTAATACTACACCTGCAAATACTGTTAAAGAAACCCAACATAATGCAATGGAAATTGGTTACTCTGTGAAGTTGAATGCCATTGAAGAAGATGCCATTGCCCTTGGTCCCTAGATGACAGTCACAAGAACACGAAGGAAAACTGCCGATCAACCACGGCAACCAAACAAAGACGCCTCTTATTTTGGCAACCGGATTTCGGTACTAACTCCGACAACCCCCGCCACGGTTGTCCCGATCGCTGAGATTCTAGAGGAGAATCGGTCACCCGACCCCATCAATGACAAACGTTTACTAAAGATAGTATACCAATTATGAGCAATAAAAACAATCATCCATCCGACAAACCGTTTGATGGAGTTCCAAAAACGGCCAAACCTAGTGATTCCCCAAAAAAGCCAAACGTTCAAAAGTCTCCATAAACCCTGGGGAATTGGGCCTCCCACAAAATTCCATGGTGGGCCCATCAAAGCCCAACAGTGAAATAACGTCACTATCATCAACATACATCTCACGACCTAACAAAAGAAACCTCCACCAAAACTCCACCATCACAAAAGATCCTAATGACAACCCTAAGCATGTCGGGTCCACGATCAACTCTCCCATCGAGATCAAAGAATAGATTCCACCGGATACAGATACGACTATGCTAGCAGATGCTACCGACACATCTCTACAAGCTTTGACACCAGGTTCGCAACCGGATCTTGGTTCCAAATGAATGGCTTCTTTTGGAACTGCAGGGGTGCGGGTAATCGGTGATTCCACAAATCCCTAAGCTACATGATCAATCTCCATCACATTGATTTCTTGGCTCTTTTCGAAACTAAGATCTCAAGAGACTCTGCAAATGTCATATGTAACCACATTAGATTCTCAGACTCTACTCGGGTTGAGGCCTCACGCTTCGAAGGTGGCATTTCAATCTTTTGGAATAACTCCACGCACAACGTCATCATTCGACAAAAAGAACTAAATTTCATACACATCACCATCACTGTAGCTCAACACACAATTGACTTGTTCTCAGTGTATAACCCCCTACTCTAGGAAGACGGTGTGAAGGACGGGCTAAGCTCCAACAAGCAATTCTTGGATGTCAAGGTAATATTATCGTCCGAGGGGACTTCAGTTGTAAACTTGATAAGGGTGAATGTGGTGGACGTATTTCCAAGCTGCCTAATGATACGGCTACGTACGTTTCAAAGGTGGCTTTCCGCAACTCAATTGATTGATACGGGATTAAGTGATCCTAAGTATACATAGAACCGTGGTCATAATGTCCATAACAAACAATCGAAGTGACTGGACAGGTTATTCATTAACAATGATGCTAGGGCTTCGTGGTCAAATGCTGCAGTCCGGAACCTCCCGCTGCTCTCTTCTGACCACAACCCGTTACTACTACAACTCACTCCTCCAAGGATCAACAATAGGAGCAAACGTCCATTCCGTTTCCAAGCTATGTGGCTCACTCACCCCGATTTCAACGAGGTGGTTTCTGACGGGTGGTTCGGTAATGATGCTACCCATATCCCCAATGCTTTGAACCAACTTAAACTCAAATTGCAATGTTGGAATACTGCACGCTTTGGAAAAATTGAGACGAGAAAGAGAGATGGATAATAAACTCCTCAACATTCAAACACAACTGAAGCAACATATTGATCAGGGCTTGCTCGATTTGGCCTTCCCCCTTGAGCAAGAACTGAATATGATTTTGGACCAGGAGGAAACTCCGGGGTTTCAAAAATCTCATGATAAATGGTTTCAGAGGGAGATCGGAATACTAAATTCTTTCACCTTTCCACTATTATTCGTCGGCAAGCCAATCGAGTTGAAGCCATCACCACCGATAATAGTATTTGGATCTCTGACCCAAAGCAATTGGAAGTGAATGCTACTACCTACTTAAAAAAACTCTTCACTGAGGACACGAACAGAAAATTCCCAAGGAATTTTATTTGTAACTTCCCTGGACTTAGCAGCTTGGATTATGATAACCTCAACAAATCATTCACCGACGTTGAGATAAAAAAAATGTGCTTATGAAAATGAACCCATACAAGGCTCCCGACAACGATGGATTCCATGCTATCTTCTTCCAAAGATGTTGGGAAACTATCGGTACTACTATCCTTTCTTGTGTCTTGAACTTTTTTACGACTAACTCTCTTCCCAATGGTCTGAACGATACAATTCTAGCACTCATCCCAAAAGGATCTAGTCCCGACCACATGTCCAAATTCAGGCCGATTAGACTTTGCAACGTCATCTACAAGCTTATCTCTAAGCTTTTGGTTGGAAGGCTACAACCGATCATGAAATGTGTGGTTCATCCTTACCAAAGAAGCTTCATCACATGAAGACTCATTGAGGATAATGTTATTCTTGTTCAAGAAATCATTCACTCTCTCGAAGAAGAAGAAAAGAGGCAAGCATTGGATGAGTTTCAAAATTGATCTTGAAAAGACTTATGATAAGCTGAATTGGGAATTCATTGAGGAAACTTGCAGGCTGCTTGGACTCCCTGAGGATTGGGTTGAGAGGATCATAAAATGCGTTAGGTCATTTTCTATGAAAGTCTTGCGGAACGGTGAGTTGTCGGAGCCTTTTCAACCTTCTAGAGGGATCCGGCAGGGGATCCTTTGCCGCCATATTTGTTCGTATTATGTCTTGAAAGATTGACTCACTCAATCCAAAATCTTGTCGATCTGGGACAATGGAAACCAATTGTGGTTAAATGGGGTTGCCCCAACATTTCACATATCTTCTTTGCAGATGACATCGTGCTATTTGCAGAAGCTTCTATATCACAAGTCGAGGTGATCACCGATTGCCTTCAGGAATTATGTAAGGCTTCTGGACTCGGCATAAGTGGGCCTAAATCCAGTATTATTGTTTCCTCAAATGTCATGGGTACCTTAAAATAAAGAATCAGAACGGATGCGTGAACCCTTATTACGTAAGGTTTGGGAATTATCTCGGTATCCCAATCTTACATAAAAAGAGCTACCAAAGGTGATTTCTCCTTTATCATTGATAAACTCAACAAAAGACTTTGCTCTTGGAAGAAGAGACTATTAAGCTTTGTTGGAAGAACAACTCTGGTGAAATCCGTTCTTAATGTCATCCCTCTACACATCATGTGAGTGATGAGAATACCCAGAAGCGTATGCACGGACATTGATCGAATTTGTAAAAATTTTCTATGGAATAGAGCAAGCATCAACCATCATATTAATCTCATTGCTTGGGAAGAAGTTTGCAAACCACGGGAAGATGGAGGTCTCGGTATCAAAAAGGCGATTAACATGAATTTGGCCTCAGTTGGTCACACTGCTTGGCGTTTTCTGCATGATAGTCAGAAACCTTAGGCCTCCATGATTGCTAGGAAATATAATATTAACAATGTTAGGGAGCTGATGGATATCAGCCCAAATAAACCCGGATCCCTCATCCTTAAAAGTTTCAACTGGGCTGCGATTAATGCTCTTGGGAAAGGACTAAAATGGCGATTGGGTAATGGCATATTGGCTAGGTTCTGGCTTGATAGCTGGTGTGGACCGAAACCTTTGCACGAGGATATCACTTCATCTAATATCAGGTGCAATTGGGGTGCTACTGTTAGGGATCTTTGGTCTGACGATGGATGAAACTGGAGCTTCTTGAGCGACACCCTTCATATGTCATCCCTTTTCTGCATTGCTGAACAATACATTGACGTCGACAATGAAAGTCCGGATATAGTTTACTGGCATCCTAACACCAATGGACTATATACTACCAAATGAACTTATAGCCTTATCACTGAATCCAGCAATACACTACATATTCCGACCTGTGATGAAGAACGACTATTGTTCTAGACCATTTGGAAACTACAAGCCCCTTAACGTATTCAATCCTTCCTCTGGTTACTTTGCGAAAAACAAACTGATGACCAATGTCAAAAGAGCGAGACATCATCTATCTTCCTCAGATTGCTATTGCTACTGCCCGTCGGAATCTGAAACCATTATGCACACGTTCGGAGACTATTATACCATGAATGAAGTGTGGGGCTTCTGAGTACTGATGATGACGGGCCCTTTTTTAGCTATAATGTCATGCAATGGCTAATTTTCAATTTGTCTTCATCTCGTACGCATGGGTATGGACTCTCATGGTCTTGCTGGCTCGCGATCACTGTTTGACTTCGTTGGGAACGTAACAATCATATATTCGGAGAAGCTGCTCGGCAATCCCGACTGCACAACGCCTTTGTGGCTCATGCCCATTATATTTCCACAGTAGTAGAAAAAAGTAAAAAGATGGCTCCTCCACAGCAACAAGAAACTACTTGGATACATTGGATCAAACCCCCCAACCATACGTTCAAACTGAATATTGATGGAGCAGTTTTTAATCATAGAAACTTTGCTTCTGTTGGGGGATTAATAAGAGACGTTGACGGTCAATGGAAAACGGGTTTCTACTTTAGATTCGGCCTATGCTCAGTGCCTGTGGCAGAACTCTGGGGACTGTATACGGGATTGATGCTTGCTTGGGATTCTGGCTTCCGTTCCCTTGAGGTGGAAATCGACTCTGAACTTGTGGTGAACCTCATCGAACAAGACATCTCCACTACTCACTCTCTATTTAGTCTGGTAACGAGTTGTCAAGGCTTCCTTCGTAGGGATTGGTCAATCCAATTCCGACATATTTACAAAGAAGCTAACAATTGTGCTGATTTCCTGGCTTCACATGCGCCTACTCTAACCTTTGGGCTTCACCATCTAATTGTTCCCCGTCGGATATTTTACTCCTCATTAATAACGATACGGGCTATGCTTAGTGCATACCCACTGCTTATAAAAAAATAAAGGGAAATTCCGGATGGTACCCTCGTGGTTTCGGGTTTTCCGGATTTTGCCCAACAATTTTTTTGAATTCGGATGGTACCCTTAAGTTTTCGTTGTTTTCCGGATTTTGCCCAAATTCTTAAAAAAATTCAAATTCCATTAAAAAATGTAAAATAATATAAAGTAAAATTGAAAAATAAATTAAAATAGAAAGAATGATCTATTTAATTTAAGAATAAAGTAAACATTAATTTTTTTTAAAAAAATCAGTATTTTATATTAATATAAAAATAAATCAATCAAATAATTTTACAAAATTAAAAACTCAGGGTTTTATTTTATTTTAAAAACAATTATTTTTTATTAGCAATTTTTTTAACAAAATTTATAAAATAAGTGTTATACTTTATTTAAAACTAAATAAAATAAGGATTCTTTTATAAAAAAATTTAGAAAAATCACTGTTTTAATTTATTACTAAAATAAATCAATCAATCTTTATATTTTATTTATTTTGCAATTTTACTATATTTTTATATATTTTTTAATGGGATTTGAAATTTTTTTTATGATGTTGGGCAAAATCCAGAAAACAACGTAAACTTAAGGGTACCATCCGAACTCGAAAAAACTGTTGGGCAAAATCCGGAAAACCCCAACCATGAGGGTACCATCCGGAATTTTTCAAAAATAAAAATAAAAATTTACTCACTTGTTTGGACTTGGTCGAGATCCGAGTCAAGCTTCAACGTACGTTTACATCTAGTTCCTGATTATGGAATTAACTAAACATCTGCCAAATCTCCATTCTCTCCTGCCTTATCCAGCAAGCAAGAAACCGCAACAATGGAAGCAAAAATAACAGGTGCAACAATATCAGTAGGTGTCGCATTGCTACTGGTATGGCTATGGCGGGGCTTCAATTGGCTATGGCTGAAGCCGAAGAAGCTAGAAAAGCAGCTCAGAGAGCAGGGTCTGAAAGGAAACCCCTACAGACTTCTTCATGGAGACCTCAAAGACTACTCCAAGTTGACTAAATTAGCCAAGTCTAAACCCATCTCCCTCTCCGACCACATCTTTCCCCGAGCTCTCCCTTTCCTCCATCACATCATTCGCACTTATGGTATGTCACCTTCTTCTCTATCTCCAGGTTTGCTGATTTTTCTTCCTTGCCTGATACATAGATTTGGATTTGATATCGGGAGAAATGACAGATTGGAAGTGAACCGGGAAGAGGAATCCGAGTAATCTTTGCTGTTCAACGATTTGGCGATCTGATTAGTTGTAAATAGGAAATTTCAGGCGACGTTTGATTCAAATTTCTGATATTATAACTTTGGTAGTTAATAACGATTGCCTACATTTGGAAATTTCATCCCAAATTAGTTTATGTTATAGGTTGAAGCAGTGTAAATGTGTAATGCACTGATGCTAATTATCAGCGAACTGCTAATAACTGTAAGCCTGTAACCTTTCATTGATTTAACAATGGGAATTCCAACTGAAGAGTATTCCATCAATGTTTACCTAGCAATTGCAAATCAGGAAAGAATGTCTCTGGAGATGATAGATCATCTATCCTTCATCATCAGATGAGCTTAGAAGGCTTTGCTGGCCTTACGGGAATGTTTTGTTAGGTAGGATCACATAGGAGATGCAGTCGGGGATAACTGATTAGTGGCCTAAGTTGATGAGTTTGTCGAACTCGCACCATTACTTTAGTAAATATGTGTTCAAATGATATATAATATCGCAAATAAACATTTTGATTTCCCATGAGCAGTTCTAAGCTCCTTTCACTGTGTTAATCAGCAAAGATTGTCCCCTTGTTTTCCAAATTCATAATTCCTCGAGTTTTGTTATCGTATGTATGTGGAGGCAGTGAGCTTTTTATGGCTGCTTGCTCAGGATTCAAATTTTGCTTTACCGAAAGATTGATTGAGAGTGGATTTCAATCTTCAGTTCTTTATAGCAGTATTTTACTTTCTTATTAGACAAATTAACTTTGGCTTCCTTGGAAGTACCATTTGTAATAGCATATTTGCAGATGTGCATATGGATATCTGTAACCTAGCTCCTAATGCAGGTAAAAGCTCATTTGCATGGAATGGCCCAACACCAATGGTGAACATCACAGACCCTGAACTGATAAAAGAGGTTCTTAATAGGATGCCAGAATTTCCCAAAACAACCAAGAATCCATTGGCTAAGTTGCTAGCTCCCGGATTGCCAAAGTATGAAGGCGAGAAGTGGGCAAAACATAGGAGGATCATGAACCCAGCCTTTCATACTCAAAAGTTGAAGGTTTCCTCCTTCCTCCCGAATTGCCAATTTCCTTTTATTTATAATCGGAAAAATCAGGGGCCTAGTTTGTATATGCGATAAAAAAAGGCTCTATTAGGCCAATCTTCTCTTTTTGAATACCAACAACATAAGAAGTATAAAAGACCTTTGATTTGGTTCTGCTTTAATATATTTGGCCTTAGCAAGCTGACAAATTATCCTTTTGACCCTAGTGTGAATGCCTTGATTTATACAGTTGATGGTGTCTGCATTCTGCTTGAGTTGTGATGAGATGATAAGGGAATTGAAGAACGCAATTTCTCATAACGACTCTCACGAGCTGGACGTGCTTCCATTTTTGGATAACCTAGCAGGTGACATGCTTTCTCGGACACTGTTTGGAAGCAACTATGAAGAAGGAAAACAAATCTTTCAACTCCAAAAAGAACAAGCTGATCTTACGATGGAGATTTTACGTTCAATCAACATCCCAGGAATGAGGTTAGCTCAACCTACATATAAGAAGAGAAATAAAGATTTTCATATTTGTTCCTTTTTTTTTTGACAAGTTTCTTATTTGAGCCAAGGTTCATCCCGACAAAAAGAAATAGAAGAATGAAAGCAATCAACAAACAAATACAGGATTCTTTGAGGCGGATCATTGACAAAAGAAAGCAGGGAATGGAAGCAGATGAAGCATCATCAGACGACTTACTTGGAATGCTATTGGAGTCCAATCACGATGAGATTCAAGCTAATGGGAATAACAAGAGAGCTGGGATGACTACGGAGGAGGTCATGGATGAGTGTAAACTCATCTACTTTGTTGGTAAAGAGAGTGTCTCATCACTGCTTGTCTGGCTGGTCATTGTGCTGAGCCAGCACCAAGAATGGCAGGACCATGCAAGGAAAGAAGTTTTGCACACATTAGGCAAGAACGGGAGGGATTTCGAAGGGTTTAATCACCTCAAAGTTGTGAGTATCTCTCATTATGTTAATGTAAAATTCCAAAAATTAGGATCCTTGGGGTATTTAGAACAATAGTGAAGGAAGAACTCCATTAGCAAGTGCTCATGGGTTCAAACATCAGGACTGTCACATATTTTGCATTTTAGCTGCACATGATTTGTTGATTTTCGTCTAAAAATTGAGGAAAGATGCCAAACATTTTAGCCAAATCTGATCTCTATGCCATTTTCTTATTGTCTTCAGGTAAACATGATTGTTCATGAAGTCCTTAGGCTATACCCACCGGTGGTCACAGTTTCTCGTTCCGTTCCCAACAAGGTAAAACTAGGGTCGATGACTCTACCAGCCGGGGTTCAAGTGCAACTACCCATCATCATGATGCATCATGACCCCAAGATTTGGGGTGATGATGTGATGGAGTTTAAACCCGAGAGGTTTTCAGAAGGTGTCTCAAAGGCAGCCAATGGGAGCAACTCATTCTTGCCATTCGGGTGGGGGCCTCGGCTATGCATAGGACTTAACTTTGCTATCTTAGAGGCAAAGGTGGCACTAGCAATGATTTTGCAGAGATTCAGGTTTGAGCTTTCACCATCATATGCTCATGCTCCCTATACTGTCAAGACTCTCATACCACAACATGGTGCTCAGATTATACTTCATGAGCTCTGAAATTGCGAGAAGCAAATTGCATATTGTTAGGTGGTCTTGTATAAGATGGCCTAACGGTCAGCCAACATCCCATCTTGCCCATCTTGTCATTGTTCAAGCTACAAGCTTATTTGATCCAATAGTTGACATTTGGTTAACAAGCCAATTCTGATCCAAATAAAGCCAGTTTTTGAATCAGTGGTTTGCAATGTTTGAAAAAAGGCATTTTGACCTAATCCATTCATTAGACCTTGTAATAGAATATACCATGTAATGGCCAGTATATGCTTGGATTTATTAAACCTGTAACTATTAGTCTAGATAATTAATTAATGGTTTATCTTGAACCTAATCATTAGTTAATAATGATATGTTGAGTATATTAAAATTTAAAAGTGCATGAGAAGTGATCAAATGTGTAAATAAATAAAATATAACAAAACTTGAAAAAGAAAATGAACATAAAAATAAGAGTAAAAAGATCAAGGGAAGATTTGAACAGTGATGATGAGGGGAAAATATATAATTTTATTAAAAATGCATATTTTATAAAAATGGAAAAACAAACTACGTACATTAACCATTTTAAAAAGATAGACATAAAATATAAATATTCAATTGTGATTTGAAAAACAAAAGTTGGATTGATAAGCTTAGAAGAGGGAGAAGACTGTTGGATCAGCTACCATTCCTTTTCAAAGATCAACTTTTAACCAAATGTCAGCCCTCACCCACCAACTCTTAGCCTTCCCAATTCTTCATACATCGTTGGATTATAGATCAAAACTGTCTAACTTTAACGTTTTTTTTTTCCTGAAATAGAATATATCGTTGGATTATAAATTTATGTAAGCTTTTCCAAATTATGCAATTTTTTGTAGATTTATTTATTGAAAAAGTAATTTAACTGTATTTCCCACTGCTATCATCTGCAAAGACAGTTGGGAAAGACCTGAAACTGCTACCAAAGAAGAAAGGTAGTTGAAGAGCTGACTTTCATTGTTATCTGCAGCACAACACACTCTCTATTTCTCAGTCCATTTGACAAATTGTTTTTGGCAATCTTGATAACCTCAATCCGTATACATTTTTTGTCTACATAAATTAAGCAAACACCAATGGCTGTTTACCCAAAACCAGTTGTGTTCTTCCTTCTCTGTGCCATAACTCTTTCTCTCGTCTCATCATCGTCGTCGGTTCCCTTTGTCGTCTTATATGGTAAGTATGAGGCTCCCCTAATTAGACGTTGTACATTACCTCTTCTTCATTTTGTAGCTCATGCCTTTACAGCATTATACTGCAGTGTCCTTATGTTCGTCTGTCCAGGAATGTGATTTCAGGATTTGATAATCTTCTACTAGAAATCCCTTCAGATGATTTCTTTTTCTTTATCAAGATTTCAATTGATCATGCTTTGATTGCTATGTCAGCAAATGTACTGTTATATTAGCTGAACAATAATAGATCATGATAATGAGTTTACCAGAAGATAGATCATTCAATGAAATGCCATTCGCGCTCCAAATTGTTTGGTTGATTTTTCCCAAGAAATTTATATTTTCCATTCTAGGGCTTGGGGAGTCTTGCACTAGTTCCGGAATCTCAGAGTTTACTGAACTTCTCAGTAACTGGTCTAGCACTGAAGGTTACTGCATGTAAGTCTTCACATTATAGCTTCCATATCCATGGATTTTCAGCAATGAATTCTTGTGTATTATATTCCAGCTTTGATTATAAATCTTAGCCATGGTAGTAAGTTGATTATCTGATTGTCATTACATTACTGAGCAGAGAAATCGGTGACGGAACATGGGATTCATGGATCATGCCCCTTATGAAACAGGTAAAATATTCAGGATTAATCTCATTCACTCAAATGCTTCATTGACATACCCAAATTTAGACTTTTCCCTTGCATCTTTTCAGGTCGACATTGCGTGTAACAAGGTAAATACACAACAATACACTGTTATTCAATCAACCAAATGTATAAATTCAGGTGAAAAATATTTTTTTTCCCTTCTAATGCAGGTGAAAAATATTGATGCATTAAGTGATGGATACAACATAGTGGGTCTGTCTCAGGTGCTTATTGTGCTTCTCTAATGTTGTCAATCGGGTTCCTTGCGTTCTTTGGCACGCACTCATCAGTTTTACATCTTGGTTGTCTCGGAATGCTTGACAGGGTAACATGGTAGGCCGAGGACTTATTGAGTTCTGTGATGGTGGACCTTCGGTACACAATACTTGCCAAAACTCATTTCTTATATGATCTTACAAGTTCAATTGAATCAGATTTATACTAGTTTCAATTTCAAATGATTTGGTGATACAATTTGATGTTCTGAAACAGGTAAAGAATTACATATCACTAGCTGGTCCTCATGCAGGCATTGCTTCTTGTCCCTATTGTGATGTAAGTAATCCACCATACAAGTATAACACAACACAACCCAACCCTTGTTTTGAAGTTATTGATACTGATAGATTTTGGTGGAGAAGACTACACAAATGGTGGAAGTAGAACTACCCTGTATTAAAGTTACTACGATCCTTTATATAGATTACTGGAAAATCAAAAGAGATTAATAAAGATCGCTTATTATGTTTAAGCAATATATTCAGATATTTATCTCACATATTTTCAATAGACACTGAATGACTGTTATAAATTTCAATTGCCATTGCAGTCTGAACTTATATGTACAATTGTAGACTATTTGATGGAGCTAGAAGTGTACACTGCTCTTGTCCAGGTGATGCAATCAACCAACCTCTTCTTATGCTTCTTGATAACAGCCGATTGTTTTGTCATCTGACACTCTTAAACCAATCTAACTGCAGAATCACTTGGCTCCAAGTAACTACATGAAAATTCCTACTGTAAGTAAAACCTTAAACAACCTCAAAACTCGCTGTAAAATGGAATGTTGATTAAAGTTCCATCCTTTGTGTAGGATTTAACAAGCTATCTCAAAGGATGTAAGTACCTTCCGCGTCTGAACAACGAAATAGAACAGGAAAGAAACAGCACCTACAAGGAACGGTTCTCTAGCTTAGAAAAGCTGGTGCTAGTCATGGTGAGAACATTTAATTTTGTGGAACATGATCCTTATGTTATATTGATTCATCAGAATTTTGATACATCGGGTTTTGTTACCTGCACAGTTTGACAATGATACTGTTTTGATACCGAAAGAAACCTCATGGTTTGGTTTCTACGAAGACGGGTCCATGACCACAATTTTGTCATACAATGAGGTAATGAAGTTAACTTCACAACATGTTTTTTCGGCTTTCTACGAGTTTTCAATCATATATATGAAGAAAATGTGTTGTATACAGACGGAGTTGTACACTGAAGACTGGATTGGATTGAAGACCTTGAATGAAGCCGGAAAGGTAGAGTTCATAAGTGTTTCCGGGGGACATCTAGCGATTACTGAAAGCATAATGGAGAACTACGTTGTTCCATACCTTGAAGAGGATGACTCCAATTCAGTTAGAGGAAATAGAGATCATTCGCGCAGTGGCCGGCTTTCCTCATCATTCAAGTCCTTCTTGAAGAAGTTTGTGTAGGAAGCATGTGTCCTGATGTGGTGATGTGTTTTGATGAGAATGTTGTCATGAAAAGTTGATGGATCAATGACTTTGGTTTGTATTGATTATGTATATATCTCTCTTGAGTTCTAACCTTTTTGGTGTTACAGCAAAAATATTGCTACAATAAATATGAAAGCATTTTTCGGTGTTTGATGGTGAAGTATCAATACACAGCAGATTGATAATAGCAAATAGAATGAAGATGATTATTAATAATGTTTGAAACCAAATTTTGCGCTTTTGAAGTGTCCAGTTTGAAGCCCAATTTTATCATCTTCAGTGATTATGCAGTAAAGAAAGGGAATTCGTTATCAAACATTATCAACAATAAAACCGAGTATTAATATTGTTTCATGCTATCCATTTTCCTCGATCAACTTTTTGCTACCAATCATCACAGTGTTTTATAACATGTTGCCTTTGGTTAGGACCACACGGTGGATCGCCTAACAATAACATCATGTAGGACCTTTCAGCAAAGAGCATGGACAAATTATAAAAGCATTCAACATGTTATTCAAAGTTCACACAACAAAACCTTGCACATGCACCCAAAATAACAATATTCTTAAAAAAAACATTTAACAACGCTGTGCTAAGACAAGCGCACACATCCGCCAACAAGCGGGGAACTCAAGATACAACAAATCAACCCTATGAGATCACTGGTCTGACGGACCACATCCTGCGGTTGACGTCTTGTAGTGTCCCTATGAGCAGGAATACCTAAAAATATGTCGGTATAAACCGTTAGTTCAAGATTTTTAACTCTGTCCACGAGAGATCCAACATCTTTCTTCGATGACGAATGTTGTGTCCGCCGCTTCCCGTGGACCGATCATCCTCCTTCCCGTTGAACACTTATTGCTTTTAGGTTTTCTTGTTATGATTTTTTTTCTTTTTGTTGTGGTACTTCGTAATGGTTAGACCCTCCACAATGGAGGGTCGGGGGCTACTAAGCCCCCTCCTTGACATCAAAATGATGAAATGGCTGTGGAAGAGGCTTAGTAGCCCCGGGGGTCGACGCCAATATTGGCGTCGACTCCTATTCGTTTTTTTTCCTTTGTAAAACGACGTCGTTTTGGCTCGTTTAAGGGAAGAGGTGCGCCACGTGGCAGGGGGTTTTAATTAAACTTAAAACCCCCTTTTCCCGTTAAAATATTAACTATAAAATTTTTTTTTTTTTTTGAGTAAGATTTATTTTTATCTATCCAATGACACCCATTTTGCATATGTTTCGATAAAAATTTTTTTTTTGACTTCTTGTAACGTATATAGAGTTTTACGTAGTAAACTTTTAACGTTTAATTTTATTTTTTGCATAAGACTTTATTCATATCAATCTAATATGATATTTATTTAATTTATATATGTATTTGAATTTTTTTATAATAAAATAACACAATTTAAAATAGATCTTAGAAATAAAATGACCGAGACATTAACTTACAAATAAAATTCCAATTTAATAAGAAAAAAACTAATTATACATTAACTTCAACATACACTTAACTTATAACATATGATTTAAATAAAACACAAATGATAAATCTAAACATACATTACGAACTCTAAAAGGACCCCAAATTTAAACATAAACTCAAATACCTAGTTCTTTGATCAAGTCATTCTTCATCTTCTCTTGTTCGGGAGATCAGGAATCTTTCATCTCCATCAAACCAGTAAGAATGGCTAACTTCCTTTTGTACTCAAACTCTTTGGCCTTCCTCTGTTCTATTCTGTTCGTCCTAGCTTCGAAAATAGCAATCATCTTTAATTTTTCCTTCTTTAGTTTCAATTCTTGGAGGCGGACCTCAAGCTCTCTACTCTTCAAATTGTCCAAAGTTTGAATTTGTTCTGAATAATCAGAGGATGATGTTGTATTTACCGGTCTCTTTCCCGCCCTCTTCGAACTAGTTCGTCCTAAAGGACGGACAAATGAGCTATCTGGGGTTCCGCCTTCACTTGATGGAGTTCCAACATTGGGGCTTGATGTGTATGATCCAGATTCATTTACCTTTGCCCTCTTCGAGCCATCCCCTTGTTTTGATGATGTCGATTAAATGCTACTTTGCCATTTTGGGAGACTTTTAAGCATGCGCCAAATGTTTTCATGATTGAATTTTGATTTATATTGATCTTGATACAAAATATGAGCCCTTGCAAGGATATCGTCGGGGCTTTCTCCACTTATTCTCCCCCTTTATGATGTAGCATATACACCTGTAAATCTAGAAGTAAGTGTATTAAGCTTTTGGAAGCGGTTCTTACATTGTTTCCATGAGCGAGATGCTAAATCTCCCCTTCTTTCATTGTAATATTGAGAAACTCGATTCCAAAAGGTGTTGGTACTTTGATTGGTTCCTTGGATAGCATATTTTCTTGTGTTCATCCATCCACTAACGAGCAAAGTGTCTTCGACTCCCCCCAACGCAACCTTCTAGCAACTTCCTCGGTTGTCACTTGAACTTCTTCTTCATTGTCATTGTCTAGATCAATTGTCGGTTCATGAGTCCCAAAAGGCAGGATGGTAATAGGTAGAGACGTTGGGATCAAGCCTTCAGTAGGGTTTTGAATTTGGGGCTATTGCATATAACTCATGAATTGCGAGTTTTGAGTTTGGGGGTATTGCATATAACTCATCAATTGTGGGTTTTGTGGTTGAGGGTAACACGGATAATTCATGAATTGTGGGTTTTGAGTTTGAGGGTACTGTGGATAATTCATGAATTGTGGATTTTGAGTTTGTTTCGGATCTTGTGTTCCTAAACCTTGACTAAAGTTTGGATGGAAAAAGAAAGGGTTTGGAATGGGATTTCCGTTTTCATCCATTGTAAGTGAATAATAGAGAAAGAGAAAAGTTGTGTTAGTTGAATGAGGCGAGGATAGAAGATGAAGTGTTGTTGTGATGGTCTTGTGCTCTTTAAACCCTTTTATAGAAGGTATAAATGAGTTATATGTCTCATTTACACAATAATCGAGCCATGAATTGACAACTCAATCACAGGTCTGAAAAACACAATAATCGAGTTTGAATTGACAACTCAGTCACGGATTTATTATACACAATAAATGATATTTGACATTGATTTGAATTTTGAATCTGAAAAACACAATAATCGAGTGTGAACAGACAACTCAGTCACGGATTTATTATACACAATAAATGATATCTGACATTGATTTGAATTTTGAATTTGAAAAACACAATAATCGAGTGTGAATTGACAACTCAGTCATGGATTTATGATACACAATAAATGACATATGACATTGATTTGAATTTCGAATATGAAAAACACAATAATCGAGTGTGAATTGACAACTCAGTCACGGATTTATTATACACAATAAATGATATCTGACATTGATTTGAATTTTGAATCTCCAAAACACAATAATCGAGTGTGAATTGACAACTCAGTCACGGATTTATTATACACAATAAATGATATCTGACATTGATTTGAAATTCGAATCTGAAAAACACAATAATCGAGTGTGAATTGACAACTCAGTCACGGATTTATTATACACAATAAATGACATCTGACATTGATTTGAATTTCAAATCTGAAAAACACAATAATCGAGTATGAATTGACAACTCAGTCACGGATTTATTATACACATTAAGTGATAACCCAATAACTTTTTTTATAAAAACCTATGTGAGCTTCACATACTCCTATCCACTTTCATTTCTCAAACTTCACAATGTCTCAAACACCTTTAAATTTCAATTTTCCTTCTTCACCCAACTCCTCTACTTGTTCATCAGAAGACCACGTCCTTTCACCGCAATTTTCTCAAAATTCCGAAAGCAATATGGACATCAATCAAAAAATTGATGAGCTAAGAGAGATGTTGGTCCAAGAAATTGCTGGAAGTTCACGACAACGTCGAAGCTGGATATATATATAGAGAGATCGTGAAAGCGGGCATGCTCGATTGTTCGAGGATTATTTCTCTTCGACGCCGACCTACAACGATAGGTTGTTTCGACGAAGATTCCGAATGAGGCGACACGTATTTCTTCGCGTTGTCAATGCTTTGTCCCAATCTTTTCCATTTTTTCGCCAATTTCCGGATGCGACTGGTAGGCTAGGCCTAAGCCCGTTGCAAAAATGCACCGCCGCCATACGCATGCTAGCATATGGAGTGGGTGCCGATATTGTTGATGATTATGTTCGCATTGGAGCGTCCACAACAAGATCTTGTTTAGCCCACTTTGTTGATGGAATTATAACCTTGTTTGGGAACGAATACTTACGCAGGTCAAATGCTATAGACATGCAACACCTACTATACGTAGGAGAGCAACGAGGTTGGCCTGTAATGCTTGGTAGTATAGATTGCATGCAGTGGAAATGGAAAAACTGCCCGAGGGCTTGGCAAGGTCAATATGTCAGGGGTGATAAAAAGTCAAGTGTCGTGCTAGAAGTTGTTGCATCTTACGATTTATGGATATGGCATGCATTTTTTGGAACTCCAGGTACGTGTAATGATATTAACGTTCTTGACCGTTCTCCTGTGTTTGATGTTGTGTTGTATGGTCGAGCACCCACGGCAGATTTTGTTGTAAATGATAATCATTACAACATTACGTATTACCTCACTAATGACATTTATCCTACATGGGCTGCATTTGTCCCGTCAATTCGACACCCATTTGGTGCGAAAGATACATTGTTTTCCCAACGGCAAGAGTCATGCCGTAATGACGTGGAGCGAGCTTTCGGTGTTTTGCAAGCTCGTTTTGCTATTATACGTCATCTTGCGCTTGCTTGGGACATTAATTTGATCGAAAAAATAATGAGGACATGCATTATTTTGCACAATATGATCGTTGAAGATGAATGTGATACCTATCAGCTCTAATATGATCCATCCCAGTTCGATCAAGTTGTTGTTAATGAGTCAATCGCCTCGGATCTTCCATTTGAAATTGTAACGACCGGAATTTTCCTTACATTTTGATAGTTTTAGAGGAGTATTAGGAGCCGTGCGCAAGGGCTCACGCCCTTGCGGTTTAGGTTGCGCAGTCGAGTAGGTCGTAGGTGCGGCTAGGAGTCCCGTAGGGGCGGTGACACGCGATGTGAGTGCCATTGTTGTCAACCTAGGGCTCTGATACCACTTTTGTAACACCCCGAATCCGCGGGACTCGGGGCGCTACGGGCGGAGACCTCACAATGGGTCCCGACCCTTAGCCTGACAACAATTTCACCGGATCTTGCAACAAGGCACAAATAAAGGTCAAAACCGAAATACATTTTTATGCAATGTTATGAAACCCGAAAACAAAAGAAAGGAAAGACTTCAGCCGTCCTTACAACAACATCAATATAATACAAAAACAACAACACAAGGACTCCAAAACCCAACTCAACCTAAAATGTACGGAACCCCGGCTGCCCACTCCTCCGGATCACTCGGCCACATCCTATCCTGCACATCAACTACAACAATCGGTATAAAACCGTTAGCTCACATTCTAGGCATTATAAAGATAATATGACACAAACACATATAGGAGAACACAAGGCACACAACATGAACATTCATTCCATAACATCTTTTTAGGTCGTTCCATATCTAATTCATTTGTTTCAAGTGTGACACAAGAGTCTTATAACTCTTGCCTCTGTCCCCGTGTAACCAACAGGAGTATGGCGGCGCCCAACCCGTATACCCTGAGGGAGTGATGAAGAAGCCCGCCCATATACCGTGTATGGCCTGGTCGTAGAGATCCCCCAAGTCTCCCTCGGGAAACTGGGCAGTGATGTCACCGCCCGATAATAACATACAATGGGCCAAATATATATAACCGAGTTGCCCTAATCCGGTTTCATGATTATAAACAAAGATAAAGCACACACCACCATCACATATCCAAATAATGCATAAAAGCGAGCTAAGTAAGTCCGTAGACTTACCTTGTCTCAAAGCTAAACGAAACTGATAACACTCTCCGAAGGAATATAACCAAAGCCTGTTCAAGACAAGACACGATAATCAATAAATAACCGATAAGCTAGAAGCCTCGGGCTTCTAGTCTCCCAAAACCTATATGAGGTCACATCCTAGCATGCTAGGTCCAACTCCTGATCTCGAAGATCGTCCTAGGATCGTACCAAACATAACTCGACAAAAACTCATAAACTATCCAACAACCATACACGGTTCAAGGCCACTACTTGGCATTCGCTCTAAGTTATATTAGATCCAACCTAGCATGATTCTACAACTACATAACTAGATCAAGGGAGAGGGTACTCACACGAGGTCGAAGGCATAAGACGGTCTACGGATGTCGAGTAAGATTCGTTGGGCCTTCTATAGGGCGCTTCCGAACCTAAAACAAACTAATCAAATTTAGCTCATACGCTAAATTTGAACGGAATATATAATATGTATAAGACTAAGGAAAACTCGGTTTTTAAAAGCCAAAGTTAAAACTTCTTAAACCATTTTCCGGGAAAAAGCACAATACTAGAAACTTGGTGAAAAAAACCGTGATTAAAATGTTCGGGCCATAAATCAGAAGTAAACCCAATAAAGGGCACAATAGTTAAATCATAAAAGTTGGGCCATAAACTGTAATTAATTCCAGAAGGGGCTTAAAATCAAAAATCCAGAAACTTGAGTACAAAACTGTAATAATAAAATATTGGGTACATTCTGCAATTTATACAAAACTGAAGGGGGCCAAAATGTAATTATGCCAAATAAAAGGGGGCCGAATTTAAAATAATTGGATTAGGGTTCTTTTAACCCGTTAGATATGAAGGCGGAAGGTAGGTTGGCGACACAGGGGTCCGGATGCGAGGGCGGAGACAGCTGCGGCAGCGAGGCGAAGGCGACTCTTTGGCGGTGGCTTCGTCTGGCATCGGCGACGGACGCTTCTCCGGCGTCGCTTGGTGGGGCACGAGGCTAGCGGCGATAAGAATAGAGAAGAAAGAAGGGGATGAAGATGGTGGTCTCGATTTTAAATAACCAAAATGGTTTCTCTTTAGGGCGGCGGTTCTACAGAGGCAAGGCGAGGCAGCAGGGCTTAGTTCTCCAGCAATTGCAGGTGAGCGGCAGTGCTATGTCTCGACGACGATGGTGGCGAGGTTGCCAGCGAGGCTCAAAGAGAAAAATTGCGGCTTGATTCGGGAGATGAGAAGCAACAGAGAACGAGGCTGCGAAATGGAGATAGAGGAAACCAAGATCAGGGAAGGGAGAGCAAGTAACGCCAGCCAATACAGGGAGTATCGTCGCCGAAGACTCAACCAGAGAGAAGATTCATAGGTCAGCGTTTATGTTGTGTTTGAAGTAGAAGAACACCATCTCTGTTGAGCCCAATACGTTGGGGCTAGAAGAGAAGAAAGACAGATGCAGAAGGTAAAGAGGAGGGAGATAGAGTAGGGGCAAGGCTGCACCAAGGTTAACGAGGGGTCAGGGTGTGTGAGCGAAGGGTCGGTCACAGAGCTCACAGAGGAGACGTCTCACCAACCAGGGAAGAGAGAGAGAATAGAGAGAAGAAAGAAAAAAGGGGAAAGGAAAAAAGGAAAAATAAATAAATTAAATAAACTCGTTCGAAACAAAACGAACGGGATTTTTTGGATCGAAAAACTTTTTCAACTTTCCCGAAATAAAATACGGGAAAAAAAAATATGTATGTATTAAACATATATATAAACTCGTAAAATTATACCTTGCAATACAAAACCCGTTCTCGTGAATTATTTACGAGATTATATAATACTTTAAATACGGGTAATAAAATATATCGATTATACTCGTGGGATTTAACTTACACGTCAAAATACTCGGAAAGAAAAAAAAGTAAGCTATTTAAAATAGTGATAAGATCCGAGAAAATAAATAACGCAACGCGTTAAAAACTGGGGTGTTACACGATGGCGGGGTATTAGCGTTTTTGATCAAGCTTTCACATTCCTATCTTTATAACTCACCTTATTAATGTTGAGGGAGTTCATGGTTGAGGGTCCCTTGACATTCCCCTCCTTTATGCAGCTAATTCTCCTCTCCCTCTCATTTCATTCACGTTACTTAGTTTTCCCTCTTCCAAAACATCACTCTCTTGCTCTCTTCTTCTACATTCTTCTCCTTGCTTGCTCCAGCGTCGATCAATCTTCCATGAGGCCGGAACTGCAGCGACGTGACAAGACTAGACCTTAGAGGGGGGATAAGACCTAGTGTGGAGGTGGGAAACGTCCATAGCAGCCATGGAAGACGACTAGAACAACTGTTACGTTTCTGAGTTTCCGGAAGTGACAAACAGTAAACTTCGAGTCCAGATTTGAATAAGTTATACTACTCCTTTTCTGCTGAATTTTGGATATCTTATAGATAAGACTTTATAATAGAACATATCAAAATTTGGGATAAATCCAGCGATTGGTTTAGGAGTTACAATTTTTCAAAGTTGAGACAGTGTGCAGTTTTGTTGTTTGCTGAATATCCTAGTGTTGGAAAAACTGCTAGTTTTGTGATCCTTTAGACTTCTCCTTTATTTCTGAATTTCGGATATGTTATAGTTGGTATTTCATAGTAGAACATACTGAAATTTGAGAGGAATCCGAGTTACAGTTTAAGAGTTATGAGTCCCAAAGTTGAGACCTTGAGCAGTTTATAGGTTGTGCTGAATTTTGTCTAAAACTGCTTGTGATCCAGTTTTGTGATATAGATTTGATTGGGTTATATTTCTCAGTTAGACTTGAATTTTGGATATGTCATAGTTAAGATTTCATAGTAGAATATATAAAAATTTGAGAGGATTCCATCGAGAGGTTTAGGAGTTATGATTTTTCAAAGTCGAGGTTGTAAACAGTTTTCTAGATGGTTGCTGAAATATTCTAAGTGTTAGAAAAACTGCTTGTGATGCAGTTTTGTGAGGTAGATTTGGAGGGGTTATTGACCTCCGTGGGACTTGATTTTTGGATAAGTTGTAGATGGATATACAAAGGAGCATGTTGTAAAAGTTGAGAACGACCCGTTGGTTTAATCCAGATTTAGGATGTTCCGAAGTTGGGTATAAGTATAGTTTGGTTTAGAAGAGTTTTGTTAGGTTTTAAGTGTCGTTCTATCTTATGCGTTTATGTTCTTGTGAGGATTGTGAGCCTAGAAGTCTACGGAATTCTAGTTGACTAGAGTGTTGTTGTTCTTGAGAGGATGTTTAGCCTAGAAGTCTAAGGACTTCTAGTTGACTAGAGCGTTGTTTGATCCGTGTGCCTTGTGTTGAACAGGCGCTGCGTGTTTTTCCGAGGGAACTTGAGAGTGTGGTGATTTTTTGCGCTTGGAGACTGGTAAGTCCACGGACTTACTTAGCTGGCTTCTTGTATGAGTGTAATGTGTATGAGTGGTGTTTGTTAGTTATGATAAACAACAAAACTGGATTATGCCGACTTTATTATTTACGTAATTGACCCAAGTGTATGATAATGGGTCATGACATCATCTGCCTAGCTCTTGCGAGAGTCTAGGAGGTTCCCTGCGACCAGCCCAGGCAAGTAGACGGTCAGATGCATTAGTACCATTCCTCGTTGGTAAACGGGGACAGGGGCGAGGTTTGGGAATCCCTCGTGTCACAAAATAAGTATCATTAGTAATAACCTATCACCTAATTAAAGATAATAAAAGGATTGAGTGTTGCATGTTGATTGTGTATGTTGTGTGCTTGTGCTTTTACCTTTATACTTATGCATAGAATGTTAGCTAACGGTTTTATACCGCTTGTAGATGCCTTGCAGGTTAAGACACTTGTAGAGAGATCCGGAGGGAATGGTCATCCGGGTCCACGTACTCAGTTAGTTGGGGGCGGGGATGTCTTCTACTCTTCATATGCGTCGTTTTAGTACCTTTGCTTTGTAAGGCTGATACCTATGTGTTCGCTCCAAACGGTGTGTGCAAGCTTTAAATTTATAACCCTAGACTTAAGCTTAAAACAAGGATGCGAACCCGCAGTGTACGGGTCAATCGTAGTAAAAAGCCAGAAAATTCCAGGGGTCGATCACAGGGACTCGGTGAAACAAAGTCAATAACGGTAAGCTTCGTGAATACTAACCACAAGAGCAATTAACACAATCAGAGATGAATAAGAAGTCAATAAAGCAAACATGCAATTCTAGGGATTAAAGCATCTAGTTGTGGTTCCAACTCAAGATCTATAGATAAGCGGACAAAGCTGAGATTTTTGCGTGGGGAAGGTGTTACTAAAGTGGAATAGATCACCGGGTAAGTCTCACTACTCACTAATCCTAAACCGTAACTCCTATTACCGGGTAAGTCTCTAGGAATCAAGATAAAGAACTATTACCTCAAACTAACACACCATCTAAGGGAATAGAATCAACCTTTACCGGGTAAGTCTCAGGCTAACTCACAAAGATGGGATGGAAGCACACTCAAACCCCAATAAAGGATAAACCTTTATTACCTACACTTATGATCGTTGGTAAACAAACTAAGGAATTACCGGGTAAGTCTCATCCCAAGCTTGCATTGAACCAGGAAAGGTATAATAAGAATAGGATTTGGCAAACTCTAACACTTAACTCTCAGTTTCGTATCAGATAAGTCACCTCGGTCAGCCAGATTCCACCCCGGCCGAGACGTTCATCGACTGAGCGAGATGCTTAGGGTTAAGGATAAAGACTCGAACTTTCAGGATCCTACTGAAATCTAAGATTATTCTATCATTGTTTTTTCCACAACCTTCAGCCAATCACCCTAGAATCACACAAGGAAATTAGCCACTCATCATCATTATGAAAGTATTAAATATATGGGAAGAAGGTGAATATTTGAACAAGAAGAATTTAATGAAAAGACTTCAATAACTGAATCAAATATCACAACAAAAGCGTTCCTTGGATAGCAATCCAACAAGACAAGACAACAAGTGAGGGAATTGAGGACAATCTTACAAAACCCTCCAAAAAGCTATAAAAGCTATAGACTTCAATCTTCCTTCAACCTTCAAAAAGGTTCTTCGAATCTCTCCCAACTGGAGTAGGCTGCTGCTGCTGCGTGCTATATACCCTGATTGACGGTATAGCGTGATCTCCTCGTAAGCAAGATGTTGGATTTGTGGAAATCCAACCCTTTTTATAGGAAAATAACCCTCCAAAGATAAAATATCTTAGAAAGATCTTCTCCCATAAAAATAGGTAAAATATAAGATCTTCTTCCTTCCACGAGCCAAGCCCAAAAATATAAGATCACTTTCCAACTTTAAAAGATCTCAGCCAAGAATAAAATATTCTCGCCGCGTCCTAGGTGTTCGCCTCGGTCGAGTCGGCGTCTCTGGATCACCTCGGTCGAGATGAATCTCTGGTCAACCGAGGTGAGTCACAACTGAATGTGAAATCTCTCAAAACTGGTCCAAAGTAAATCTTTAATCCATGGCTATGCTCCCTGGATGTAGCTCTAAATGACTCATGACTCCTTTTGCTCCTTTTTGATGCGAAACGTGCCGTTTTACCTACGATTACAACAAAACTAGGTGTAGACCTCAATTCTCGTAAAGGTAGATGAAATGGTAGTAAAATCACATAATATACATACAAACATGCAGATTATGAAAGATAAAACGTCCAAACAAACCCCAAAATATAGACTATAATTCATGCTATCAAAATACCCCATACTTAGCCCTTGCTTGTCCCCAAGCAAGTTCCTCATATAGAAGACAAGATAGAATGGATTATAAGTCATAAAAATCAATGAAAAGTCTTTCAAAAACATTTTAATGGTGTGCAACTATCATAGATCACTCTAAGAGAATACTTCATGGAATTAAAAAACTCAATATGCTCAAAACCTTTTATAAATATAGGAAAGTCGTTCATCTTTGCATAAAATCATAGAATGCATAATAAATCATAATTATCAAAATTAATCATGTATAATCCAGTTTAAACCACTAAGTCAATCAACAAGCTCAAGGTCTCAAGGGCTTCCCAAAAGAAAAGGGCAAGAAACGTGTAGGGTAGGGATGTATGTAAGGTAATGTGGTGCTAGAATCCGGGAAAAGGATGATCTTCACTTTCACTTTGACTTGCAACATCTTCCACCAATAAGCTTTGCTTATTTCACACTTTTTTTTCTTTTTACTTTACTTTTTGGGATGCATGGACAGAGGTGCACAATAACCGAAGCCTAGGAAATCAGCAATCTTCAATTTCTTGAGATGCATCAAACCCTTGATGCACATACCATGACCCGTTAGGAATATCGCACAATCCGACTTTGGCAAGACACAAACACCCGGCTATGTGAATGGTGCCGAGTTACTCATCTTCATGATTGACTTCCCCAAACCTATTATTGCTTTCTAACACCTTCACTTCCAGCTACTTCTCAACCTTAACTCCACTTGCTTTCACCACTTCGCTTGCTTCCAAATTCCCGGATAGGTAAAGGGAGACAAAATGTATATGAGGGGGTAAGCATGATCAAGAAGAAGAAGAAGAGAATGAATTGCCTTGGTCTTTCCAAGAAGAAAGTGAGAGAACTTAACCTGCGGTGTCAACCTTCAAATTCAACATAATTTGGATAAAAACAAAGTATTAAACATGCTAATAATTTCAAACAAAGCATTTAGCAACTTAAACATATTATAAAACCTTTCAAACACATAACGGTTTCAAAACCAGTCAGTAAACAAGATCTTCACCGAGATCATATCCAGATAAGTAACACAAAAACGTTTTCGAAAACTCTCAGTTAACCCACCTCGGTCGAGGTGTTCTTGGTTCAACCGAGGTGAAACGCCTCGTTTGGCCAAGACTGACTCGGTCGAGGTCGAAATTATTATTTTTTTTTCAGTTTCGACGTTTTTCTCAATCAAATAACCTGTAGGTATGCATGTAATATCAGATAATCATATAAATGCAGAAGTGAAGCATAAATAAAATATCCGATGAAATGTAATACATCAAAAGTAGTCGAATACATCAAGTAGTCATATAAGTACAAACACCCCATACTTGGGACACACTGTCCCAGTGGGTCAAATATAAGTCTGAAAATGAGAGAACTCACCGGATAAATAGCTGAACTGCATAAAAATATAATAAAGAAAATCCTGCAGCTCCTCAATAGTCTCGATCCGGCGGTGGTGGTGGTGGTACGTACGGATACTGAGTCGGATCGAAAGGATAGCCCATGACACGCTCGAACTGAAGCTGGGCCATGATGTGCTGATAGTGCTGCCGCTCCTGCATCTCGCGGATATCCAGCGATAATGCAGCATAAGAGTCAATAACCTGATCCGTCAGGTCATCGATCCGTCGTTGAGCAGCTCGATCTCTCGCTCCATGCCTCCTGCGTCTAGCAGGTCTGACTGGAGAAGTCTCAGCTGGTGCAGGCTCTGTCTCCTCCTCATCATCCAAATCTATGATCGGTGGTGCGCTCGTCCCTGCAGTATCCGTCCCTGTATCCATCGGGACTCCACCATCTCTCTCATCTACCGTCTCCTCGTCGTCATCATCCTCCTCCTCCTCAGCCGGGGCAGCTGCTGCCTCTCTATGATCCTCCATCAGTGGAGCCCAAGCTGTCTGCCAGTAATGCGGATCGAAAACTGTGAACTGAGCAGACCAGCGGATCCCCTGTGGTGCAGTCCGCTCCCAAGGCATAGCAACATATGGAGTGGTCAAACCACGTGGAACCAAAATCCTCCGTGTGATCATCTCCTGTAATCCAAGCGGCTTCGGAGCCGCCACCATCGTGCATACACTGAGGTCCATCCCGTGATAAGTAGCAATATGGGTGACTAGACCTCCGCAGCAAAAGTCTCCCTTCGCTTTAGCCTTGATCTTGTGCAGGTCCTCTGCCAAGATCAAGCCAAAGTCTGGGAAACCCCCCGTGACCATACAGTAAAGGCTGAAGAGCTCGCCCTGTCGGATCTTCTGGGGCGTCTCAGTACGCGCCAGAAGTGTCTCGCTGAATATCCTATGGGCTAATCTGAAGGCCGGGTGGAAGATGACCTTCTCCCTGGAATCTCCAGGGCGCCATCTGTCTGCATGCTCGGTAATATGGGCAATCTGCCCCCAGAACTCCCTAGCTACGGATCGGGAGGGGAAGTCGGTGGCGGTAGGCTCAGAAAAGCCGAAAATCTCTCTCCAAACCTCTAAGGGAACTATGAAGTTCCGGTTCATCAACCGGTACTTCACAGACTGGTCTGTGGGGAGGTAGGAGAAGGAGCTAACAAACTCTAAGGTCGGCTCCAAATAAGCTGGGGCTCGGATCTCAGTAAACTGATCCAGCCCTACAGTGGCAATCATCCTCCTAAGGTCAGCATCTAACCCTAGGCAATCGAAAGCTGACACGTCCAGAAAACGTGGTGCGATAACTGGACGGCTAGCTATGCGCTCATAGTCTACCCGACATCTCTCGTGGATAACCGGGCGGTAAGGACGGGAAGAAGAGGAAGAAGGGGAGGGTGAGGATCTGTCTCTGAGGGTTAGGCGACGATCGGAACTCATTTTCACTCAACACTGTCAGAACACCTCGGTCACTGACAAGACTCAGAACTCACCTCGGTCGAGATGCAGTTCGACCGGACCGAGGCGTAGCAGTTACGATTCCAATTCTCAGAAATTCAGTTCTTTTCCCCCAAAAATCACTACAATTGCTTCCTAAGGGGTACTTAAGCCTTTTCTCAGCAGAATCAGGGGCAACCAAAGCCCAAATCGAAGCGAATGAACGAGTTAGGGTTTCGACTGTTTTTACCTCGTTTCGGTCGATTCGTTCGATTTCTTTGCAGATCTGTTGTTGCAATCGGTTCCTCTACCCTTCAATCTCAGTTTAGAAGCGGAAATCTTCGAAAATGAGCAAGATCTGAGAAGGCGAGGTGGGAAGGGCGCCGCGGTCGAGTTGGGTAAGGTAAAAAGTGAAAAATAAATTTTTCCCTTTTTATACTTGTTCCTGGATCTGCTGTCACCTCGGTCGAGATGGTCTCGACTGGACCGAGGTGGTACGGACCGAGGTGGTTCTGTAGAAAACCCTAGTCGCCTCGGTTGCTCAAGAATCAACTCGGTCGAGGTGCTCTGACAGTGACCGAGATGCTTCTGTCTTCTCAAAATCTCGAACTTCTGTCCTTCCAGTTATGCTCCTTCCTTAGATATTCCCTGTTGTCTGTCCAGAACGCCAAAAACAAAGCAAAGCAAAGCAAAAACAAAAACTATCTAAACTAGACTAGAAAACGGGAAAAGAAAGCAATACCTTGGGTTGCCTCCCAAGAAGCGCTTGGTTTAAGGTCGCTAGCTGGACCATGATGCGTCTCAAATGAGGTATATTGGTGCAACCTCCTCAACCGGCGTTTCCGGCTGGTATTTCTTAAGTCTATGACCGTTGACCTTGAAGCTTCCGCTAGTTTCGCCCCATATCTCAACTGCACCATGAGGGAAAACATGTTTCACAACATAAGGTCCGGTCCATCTAGATTTCAACTTACTTGGAAAAAGGCGGAGGCGGGAGTTGAAGAGTAGAACTAAGTCTCCTTCGTTAAGCTCCTTTGGGATGATACGCTTGTCATGCCATCTCTTCGTCCTTTCCTTGTATATTTTGGCATTCTCATAAGCGTTCAAACGCAGCTCCTCCAGCTCGTTGAGTTCCAATAGTCGCTTCTCACCAGCCTCCTTGATGTCGAAATTTAACCATTTGATCGCCCAATACGCCTTGTGTTCCAATTCAACGGGCAAATGGCAAGACTTTCCATATACCAAATTATAAGGAGTGGTACCTATGGGAGTCTTGAATGCGGTCCTGTACGCCCAAAGAGCGTCGTCTAATTTCATGGACCAGTCCTTCCTTGTTCTAGAGACGGTCTTCTCCAATATTGCCTTGATTTCTCTATTCGAGATCTCGACCTGTCCACTAGTTTGAGGGTGATAAGCAGTTGATACCTTGTGGGTTACCCCATACTTCGATAGAAGTGTCTTGAACTTCCGGTTAATGAAATGCGTTCCTCCATCGCTAATGATGATGCGCGGAGTTCCAAATCGTGGAAAGATAGTTCTATTCAAGAATTTCACAACCACCTTGGCGTCGTTAGTGGGAGAAGCAATGGCTTCAACCCATCTAGAGACATAGTCAACCGCAAGAAGGATATAGAGGTTTTCTCCGGAGGGTGGGAAAGGTCCCATGAAGTCAATCCCCCATACATCAAAGATTTCCACTTCTTGGATGTTATTAAGTGGCATCTCGTTTCTCCTTGATAAATTTCCTGTTCTTTGGCATGCATCACAAGAGACAACAAAAGATTGCACATCCTTGAATAATGTAGGCCAAAAGAAACCAGAACGTAATACCTTAGCGCATGTTTTATCGGTGCTAGCATGTCCTCCACAAGGGAGTGAATGGCAATGCCGTATAACGCTATTAACTTCGTCTTCCGGAATGCATCTTCGAAGCATCCCATCCGGCCCGCGCTTGAATAGCAGCGGCTCATCCCAGTAGTAATGTCGTACTTCCTTGAAGAATCTTTTCTTTTGAGAGTACGTCAATCCGGGCGGTATCTCCTGGCAAACAAGATAATTCACAATATCAGCATACCAAGGACTTTTATTATCAGAAAGTTGGTGGATAGAATGTTCCACCAACAGTGGATCAATATCAGAGGAGGGAGTAAGAAATTTGTTATTCTCGGCAATCTCAGTGGACATCATCTCGCCATCGACCTCGGTCGAGGCGCAGAGGCGTTGACCGAGATGTTCTTCAGTCGCCTCGCTCAGTCCAGAAAGTGCCTCGGTCGAGGTGCTACTGCTGGAACCGAGACTGGAGATCTTCGTCTCCTGGATTAGCTTCTCAGTTTTAGCTCCTGGATCCTCTTCCAGTGCCTTCAAGCTCCGTATATCTGCATCACAAGAAGCATCTATACCTTCCTCCATTAAACTGAAGCTAATAACTCTTTCGAGTGGATCGTTAATAAGGATAGAGCTCACCAATTCTCTTGATTCTTCTTCATCGTAGATGTTGAAGATATCATCAGTTAGTTGCTCCCCTTTCATGGCTGCAAGTAGTGCGAACTCCACCTCATCGCCACCAACGTTGAATTTCAACTTGGCGTTCTTGCAATCCACGTTGCAATCCGAAGTTGCTAGAAATGGCCTCCCGAGAATAATAGGAACAGGATAATCTACGGGAATGTCAAGTACAACAAAATCTATAGGTAGATAGAAGTTACCTAACTTGACCGGAACGTCCTCCAAGATGCCCACGGGATGGGTAATGGAGCGATCCGCCATATAAAGTCGAATCTTGACCGGCTTGGGCTCTCCAAGACCGATCTTCGTGCATAGCTCCAGCGGGATGATGCTCACGCTGGCTCCTAGATCACAAAGGGCTTCGCAAGTGACATCCCCAACTTGAATGGGAATGCAAAACGAGTCGGGATCTCTCAACTTAGGTGGCATCTTTTCCTTCATGATCTTGATAAGCTCCGAAGATTTAGATGTCATCCTAACTTCACCAACATCCTCCAACTTCCTCTTCCTTGATAAGATTTCTTTTAAGAACTTCCCATAGGCGGGCATACCTAAAATAGCATCAAGGAAAGGGATATTAATATGTAGCTTATTCATCAAGTCAAGAAACTTACCAAAGTGCTTGTCTAGATGTGCTCTGGCTTTGGACTGAGGGAATGGAAGTGGTGGTTTGTATGCAGGAGGTGGAATATAAGTTTCAGTCGTCCCTCCTACTTTCTATTGCTCCACCTCGGTTGGCATCTCGGTCGAGGTGTTCTTCGACTGGATCTGGACCGAGGTGGTCTGCGTCGATCGAGGTACTGGATCTGCAGTTTTAAGTCCGCTCCTTGTCGTTATGGCCATGCACTGGCCCTTAGGGTTAGTTTCCGTCTTTGCTGGAAGCTTCCCTGGATCTCTTGGCGCTTCATTCGCCCTACTAGCAAGTTGTTGTTCGAAGGACTTTTGGGCCCTCGAAAATGAAGTCATAGAATTCTCCATGGCGTTAAGCTTGATCAAGATAGCCTCCAGAACTGCGTCTTTCTTTTCTGGTTGAGACGAACTTGATCCTTGCCCTTGGCTCTTTAATGGAGTAGAAGAAGAAGAAGGGGAAGAGAGGAAAGGGTTAGAGGAATCGTTAGAGTTGGAGTTTGAATGATTGTTACCGTAATTTTGGTTATTCGCCCTCCAATTGTTGCTATTGGATCCTCTATTGTTGTTGTTGTAGTTGTTGTTTCGGGGACCGTTGTTGTTGTTACGGTACCCGTTGTTGTTGTTGTTCCTTTGCCCTTGCTCTTCCTTCTTAGTTTGAGCCATCAAGAGTTCCTTTAATTGCTTCACGTCATTCTTCAAAGACGTGAGTTGATTGTTGTTGGATTGAGTCTCTTGAAAGTTGACTCTTTTAACTCCACATTCAGCTCCTTGGTGGGTATATTTCTCCATGTGCAAGGCTTGCTTCTCAATGAAGTCCCAAGCCTCATCAATCGCCATGTCCATGAAGGTACCGGCGGAGAGTAGTTGGAGATTGAACTGGGTGCTTCCGTCCAGTCCCTTGAAGTAGATCTCTAACAACTCGATCTTTGGAATCCCATGATGTGGGCAATCCAAAAGGATATCCTTGAACCGCTCCCAAGATTTGGACAAGCTCTCCTTGTCCTTCATAATGAAAGCATTGATCTTCTCTCTCATTTCAGCGGTCTTCGAGGGGGGAAAGAATTTGGTCAAGAATTCCGTAGTCATCTCCTCCCATGTGCTAATTTTTCTTGGAGGAAGAGATTGATACCAAGTAAGAGCTCTATCTTTTAAAGAAAAGTAAAAAGGTCTTAGCTTGTAGTTGTTATTTTCAATTCTGGAAGGTCGCAAGGTTTCCATCAAGATTTCGTAGTTTTGAAGATGTTGATGTGGCGACTCCTTCTCTAGCCCTCCGAATTGGCATTGGCGAATCATGGCTAGAACTTGCGGTCGAAGTTCGTAGTCATGATCCACTGGATCTCCTAGGTTCACTCCTGGACGCCTCAGTTGTTGATTAGGGTCCATCCTTTGACCTAGGGTTTGTGGGATTCCTGCAAGAAGAACTTCTTGGACTGGCCTCCGAGGTGGAAGTACATCGGCCGGGGCGTCTGGTACTGGAACCTGCCTCGATCGAGGGTCAGCTACTGGATCCTGCATCGGTCGAGGATCAACAGGAGGATCTTCCCTCGGTCGAAGTAGAATCTGATCCCGTATGACTGCTATCTCCGCTTCGATTGCTGCAGTCCTGGTGCGATTCTCTTCTTTCTCTTGCCTTATTTCTTCTTTGCTGAGACGTAGCAGCTCTAGCGTCTCTTTCAATTCGGCCGCAAGATCGCGGTCGTCTTGTTGGGCCATCTTCGCTTCTCTTAAGCGTCGCTTGTATGTCTTTTCGGGTTCGGGATCGTAGGGAACGATTTCCTTCCCAGTGCGGGTTCTTCGCATATACCTAAGAAAGAACCTGCAAAAGTCACTCAAGTAGAGTGGTTAGATGACACGGGGGCAAGCGCCCCAAGAGCAAACCGTACCGGCTCGGTCTATACCAAGTCCCCGGCAACCGCGCCAAAAACTTGTTCGCTCCAAACGGTGTGTGCAAGCTTTAAATTTATAACCCTAGACTTAAGCTTAAAACAAGGATGCGAACCCGCAGTGTACGGGTCAATCGTAGTAAAAAGCAAGAAAATTCCAGGGGTCGATCACAGGGACTCGGTGAAACAAAGTCAATAACGGTAAGCTTCGTGAATACTAACCACAAGAGAATTTAACACAATCAGAGATGAATAAGAAGGCAATAAAGCAAACATGCAATTCTAGGGATTAAAGCATCTAGTTGTGGTTCCAACTCAAGATCTATAGATAAGCGGACAAAGCTGAGATTTTTGCGTGGGGAAGGTGTTACTAAAGTGGAATAGATCACCGGGTAAGTCTCACTACTCACTAATCCTAAACCGTAACTCCTATTACCGGGTAAGTCTCTAGGAATCAAGATAAAGAACTATTACCTCAAACTAACACACCATCTAAGGGAATAGAATCAACCTTTACCGGGTAAGTCTCAGGCTAACTCACAAAGATGGGATGGAAGCACACTCAAACCCCAATAAAGGATAAACCTTTATTACCTACACTTATGATCGTTGGTAAACAAACTAAGGAATTACCGGGTAAGTCTCATCCCAAGCTTGCATTGAACCAGGAAAGGTATAATAAGAATAGGATTTGGCAAACTCTAACACTTAACTCTCAGTTTCGTATCAGATAAGTCACCTCGGTCAGCCAGATTCCACCCCGGCCGAGACGTTCATCGACTGAGCGAGATGCTTAGGGTTAAGGATAAAGACTCGAACTTTCAGGATCCTACTGAAATCTAAGATTATTCTATCATTGTTTTTCCCACAACCTTCAGCCAATCACCCTAGAATCACACAAGGAAATTAGCCACTCATCATCATTATGAAAGTATTAAATATATGGGAAGAAGGTGAATATTTGAACAAGAAGAATTTAATGAAAAGACTTCAATAACTGAATCAAATATCACAACAAAAGCGTTCCTTGGATAGCAATCCAACAAGACAAGACAACAAGTGAGGGAATTGAGGACAATCTTACAAAACCCTCCAAAAAGCTATAAAAGCTATAGACTTCAATCTTCCTTCAACCTTCAAAAAGGTTCTTCGAATCTCTCCCAACTGGAGTAGGCTGCTGCTGCTGCGTGCTATATACCCTGATTGACGGTATAGCGTGATCTTCTCGTAAGCAAGATGTTGGATTTGTGGAAATCCAACCCTTTTTATAGGAAAATAACCCTCCAAAGATAAAATATCTTAGAAAGATCTTCTCCCATAAAAATAGGTAAAATATAAGATCTTCTTCCTTCCAGGAGCCAAGCCCAAAAATATAAGATCACTTTCCAACTTTAAAAGATCTCAGCCAAGAATAAAATATTCTCGCCGCGTCCTAGGTGTTCGCCTCGGTCGAGTCGGCGTCTCTGGATCACCTCGGTCGAGATGAATCTCTAGTCAACCGAGGTGAGTCACAACTGAATGTGAAATCTCTCAAAACTGGTCCAAAGTAAATCTTTAATCCATGGCTATGCTCCCTGGATGTAGCTCTAAATGACTCATGACTCCTTTTGCTCCTTTTTGATGCGAAACGTGCCGTTTTACCTACGATTACAACAAAACTAGGTGTAGACCTCGATTCTCGTAAAGGTAGATGAAATGGTAGTAAAATCACATAATATACATACAAACATGCAGATTATGAAAGATAAAACGTCCAAACAAACCCCAAAATATAGACTATAATTCATGCTATCACTATGCTTCATGTATATATTGTTTAAAGTTTTCAAATGTTTAAAATACTTTTGTGCCTTGTTGTAAGATCCTAGTGAAATTGTTGTCAAACTAAGGTCGGGACCCATTGTGAGGTCCTAACCAGTAGCTCCCCGAGTTCTCAGAATTTGGGGTGTTACAATATGGTATCAGAGCTCTAGGTTGGCAACAATGGCACTTGAAATCTTCTGAAAGACCGAATGTATAAAATAACTAGAACCCGAAAGGGGTCTAAAATTTTCAAAACGGATTTCTGTTTTTACACACACGCATTGTCGGGTTGTTGGGTTAGTAGTACGTCGGACCACCATCGCTCTCCGTGAATCTCTGCAACTTGGATCGATAGGAGTTAGTATATAGACTTTTTATGATGTTTATTATCATACGTTATATACATGTGTATGCTTTGCTTGTTAGTATCCTAAAGGATATTTTATATCCTTTAGTCGTGATATCATGAAGCGATTATCGCCTCATGATAAATCAACAGCAGACTTGAAGAGTCTCCAACACGAGGCAATGGAATTGGAACTTGAATTGAGTATTATACTCGGGTGGGTTGCGTGGTGATCCTTACAAATAATCCAAAGAACAAGTGTTCAAGTAAGTAAAGTTGTGAAGATAATTTTCACCACAAGCACAATCAGATGAGGAAGAAATTCTTGAGTCAGTTCAGTTAGAAGGAATAGAAGGTCGTACAAGGAACTCGGGCATACGAGGCCGAGAGATGGAATTAGAAGAACCATGCAAGAGAATACAAGAGTGCGGAGTAGAGATACCAATAATGGAACGAGACAAGTAGAATTGAGTACAACCAAGATTGCGGAATCAAGGACATTACAATCAAGGCGG
Source organism: Fagopyrum homotropicum (assembly GCA_033239125.1). Lineage (NCBI taxonomy): Eukaryota > Viridiplantae > Streptophyta > Magnoliopsida > Caryophyllales > Polygonaceae > Fagopyrum > Fagopyrum homotropicum. The sequence continues at coordinate 146,561,883 of BSWB01000004.1, forward strand.
ATGCCCCATAGACCATCATGGGCATGAGAAACCAGAAGAGACAAAGTGTCAATCCGGGTATGAGACTCTAAGGTGCACGGAATGAAGACCTACAATTGAGTGTAAAAGACAAAAGGCAGACCCCAAAAGTGTGGGGAGGTTTTGACATCCTCAGAGATATAAGAAGTTTGAAAGAAATCGCGACGCCAATATCCAAAGAATGAAAGCCTGTAGCAGGGTCAACGGAGTTTCATGAAGGCGATATTACCACCAACACCAGTGAAGAAATGTTTGTGGAAGAACGGCCTTGCTGGACTCGAGAGTCCAGGGTAACCCCAATTATCACGGGACCTAAGCCATCAACACAGACGGTCCATGCAAGAGGAACTGCAAGTGGATGATCATTACGGCCAAAAGAATTGCAAAGACGCTTGCAAGCTGTCGTGGAAGACTTGAAATGACTATTTATGTCAGATGAATGACACAATCAGACTAGAGAAATGGAGTTAGCCCAAAGGAAGCGGAAGGGTGGAAGATAAAACGAACTAAAGAAGTATAGAAGGATTAATCGAGTAGGTGATGCTCACCAAGGAGTTTTTGCCAATAGAGGTATAAGAAGAGTAAGTCCGGGATATTGAGATAAGTCAACAATAGATTGACCAACTTTAGATGAGGACGTGCAAGTGTTGTCTGATATTGACAAGTTATGTATAGATAAGAAGAGATAATTGAGACTAGGGATTTATGAAGTAGCTTTACCGATGTCTTTGGAGGATTTCCTCAAGTAGGCAACGTCAACCTTCGGGGATGAACAAAAGGTATCGAGAGAATCGTGTTAGAGGTTTCTTCTTGGTTGATTAAAATCGAACTCCGGTCGAGTCAGGAGGTTTGGATCCGTGCTAAGAAAATTAAGAAAGTAAACGGAATAAGTTGTTCTCAAATTTGTTTCATTAAGGCAATTAAGGAAGGTACTTAGTACTTCATCCGGTTAGGACTTATGATATAATTGGAAGAAAGAGTTTGAGGTTAATCACTTGGGACTCACAGAAAATGTCCTTATGATTAATGAGTGACAACAGAATTATCAGAGTAGCACAGCGGAAGCGTGGTGGGTCCTAACCCACAAAGCTGGAAGCGATGGTACAAAAAAAAATGACGTGTCGAGTTTAAGATGATGATAGTTGGTGAAATACATTTCGCTTGGAAGGAACGTGAGATAGGTTACGCGGAGTGACTGAAAATATTGTACGGGAGCTGTATCACCATCAAGGTAGACGGGAAAGTATGTTCATGTAAGAGGTTATAGAAGGAGATTAGTACCCTATTTCGGATTCAAGTGATTAATGACGGCTTGTCACATGTTGTCAAATAACTAGTTCGGACTCCAATACGTAAAGGAGTATTCTAGAGTGAGTTTTCTTGATGGATTGAGGAAAGAATTAACGATGTAATAAAAGTATTGTGCATGGCCTGCACTAGAAAGCTCAAAGTGAGTAACTACCATCCTGAGTCGAAGATACATAAGAAAGAGAAGCGACAGGAGCATACTTGCAACCTAGTAACAGTGCTTAAAGAAAGCATAATCTCGGAGTAGATTTTAGGTGTAATGTTATGTCGGAACAGAGCCTAGTTGCGTTTTGAGTAAGATGGATATTATTAGTCTGATAACTATGGTGGATAAAAGAGTGCAATACTGATGGTATGTTAGCAATTATTGAGTAGTTATGATCAAATAACGGTGATAGGAGATCACTTCGTGTCTAATACCGTCATTCCGGACATATTCTAGGTCACTTAAGATCTTGGAAAATGGTGAGAAGCCTAAGTTTGAGCAAACGATATATTAGAGATCTATAAATAATATAATAATGCCAAGTGAACAAAGAGGATGACCACTCGATTTGATTTTTAGTTGTCTCGAGTGTTAGACCTGAAAAGGGTAAAGGTGATGATTCATTACCTGAGGAATAAGATGACCGAGTAATATTAAAGGAAAAGACCAAGTGGGTCGTGATACGAAGAGCATTGGGCACTTGGTAAGTGTTGGTGGATGTCCAAGACCTTTGGTTTGAGTGTGTAGTCATAACCTTTTCAAAAGGCCGGAAGCAAGTGGTCATAATGAAAGGAAGAAAGTTGAATAGATTATTTTCCGTAAGGTCATCAAAGAATCTGGAAGTGAGTTGTGTAAGGAAACCATTTAAAGTTTTAAAGTGGTTTAGAAGTGACTGATGGACTAGTATTCCTCACGCTATTGGAGAGTGTAGCTTCAGTTTTCCACGGAGACTAAGTTTGGGAACTGAGTTTGAGAATTTAAGTTGGAGAGTTACCTACCAGACACGAGTTAGGTCATCAGATTAGAGGATCAAATAGTTGAGCCGGATGATACCGGTGAGATATCCGGTAACCACTCTAGAACGTGGTAGCTGGCGCTTGTGATCTACGTACCTGAAAAGATTTAAGATTTAGTGGTTTTATGAAAATCCGATAAGGCTACCTAAGATATTGGGGATAGTAAGAGATGTAACCTTTCAAAGACCTATGTAGCGATAGTTGTAACCTCGGGAGTGACGAGTTAGGGCTTGACCTTGTATGTGTGATATTGTTTGACTACTTATTTATTTCATGATTGAGTGTTTAGTCAGTGATGTGTGCTTTTGATAACCTTGATGTGCGGGATACTTAGATGTGGAAATGACGAGACTTTTGTGTAGTGATCAAACACACCCATTTGGGGCTTAAAAGCCGATCAAGATTGTCTTACCCTAAGTTTCGGGACGAAACTTATTGTTAAGGGGGAATTGATGTAATACTCGGAAATTGTTTTCCGACTATTTCCGAAACAAATCAGAACTTGACCGATTATGATTTTTTTCGGCGCTTTATTTCTTTTAGTATAGACTTCGTCTTTATGTTGCCTTCTTTTAAGTTTCGGGACGAAACTTATTTTGAGGGGATCTGATGTAACGGCCAGAATTTTCCTTACGTTTTGATAGTTTTAGAGGAGTATTGGGAGCCGTGCGCAAGGGCTCACGCCCTTGCGGTTTAGGTTGCGCAGTCGAGTAGGCCGTAGGTGTGGCTAGGAGTCCCGTAGGGGCGGTGACACGCGATGGCGGGGTATTAGCGTTTTCGATCAACCTTTCACCTTCCTATCTTTATAACTCACCTTATTAATGTTGAGGGAGTTCATGGCTGTGGGTCCCTTGACATTCCCCTCCTTTATGCAGCCACTTCTCCTCTCCCTCTCATTTCATTCACGTTACTGAGTTTTCCCTATTCCAAAACATCACTCTCTTGCTCTCTTTTTCTCCATTCTTCTCCTTGCTTGCTCCAGCGTCGATCAATCTTCCATGAGGCCGGAACTGCAGCGATGTGACAAGACTAGACCTTGGAGGGGGGATAAGACCTAGTGTGGAGGTGGGAAACGTCCATAGCAGCCATGGCAGACGACTAGAACAACTGCTACGTTTCTGAGTTTCCGGAAGTGACGAACAGTAAACTTCGAGTCCAGATTTGAGTAAGTTATACTACTCCTTTTCTGCTGAACTTTGGATATCTTATAGATAAGACTTTATAGTAGAACATATCAAAATTTGGGATAAATCCAGCGAGTGGTTCAGGAGTTACGAGTTTTCAAAGTTGAGACAGTGTGCAGTTTTGTTGTTTGCTGAATTTCCTAAGTGTTGGAAAAATTGCTAGTTTTGTGATCCTGATTTGGGTAAGTTAGACTTCTCCTTTATTTCTGATTTTCGGATATCTTATAGTTGGTATTTCATAGTAGAACATACTGAAATTTGAGAGGAATCCGAGTTACAGTTTAAGAGTTATGAGTCCCAAAGTTGAGACCTTGAGCAGTTTATAGGTTGTGCTGAATTTTGTCTAAAACTGCTTGTGATCCAGTTTTGTGATATAGATTTGATTGGGTTATATTTCTTAGTTAGACTTGAATTTTGGATATGTCATATTTAAGATTTCATAGTAGAATATATCAAAATTTTAGAGGATTCCATCGAGAGGTTTAGAAGTTATGATTTTTCAAAGTCGAGACTGTAAACAGTTTTCTAGATGGTTGCTGAAATATTCTAAGTGTTAGAAAAACTGCTTGTGATGTAGTTTTGTGAGGTAGATTTGGAGGGGTTATTGATCTCTGTGGGACTTGATTTTTGGATAAGTTGTATATGGATATACAAAGGAGCATGTGGTAAAAGTTGATAACGATCCGTTGGTTTAATCCAGATTTAGGATGTTCCGAAGTTGGGTATAAGTATAGTTTGGTTTAGAAGAGTTGTGTTAGGCTTTAACTGTCGATCTATCTTATGCGTTTATGTTCTTGTGAGGATTGTGAGCCTAGAAGTCTACGGACTTCTAGTTGACTAGAGTGTTGTTCTTGAGAGGATGTTTAGCCTAGAAGTCTAAGGACTTCTAGTTGACTAGAGCGTTGTTTGATCCGTGTGCCTTGTGTTGAACAGGCGCTGCGTGTTTTTCCGTGGGAACTTGAGAGTGTGGTGATCTGTTGCGCTTGGAGACTGGTAAGTCCACGGACTTACTTAGCTGGCTTCTTGTATGAGTGTAATGTGTATGAGTGGTGTTTGTTAATTATGATAAACAACGAAACCGGATTATGCCGACTTTATTATTTACGTAATTGACCCAAGTGTATGATAATGAGTCGTGACATCATCTGCCTAGCTCTTGCGAGAGTTTAGGAGGTTCCCTGCGACCAGTCCAGGCAGGTAGACGGTCAGATGCATTAGTATCATTCCTCGTTGGTAAACGGGGACAGGGGCGAGGTTTGAGAATCCCTCGTGTCACAAAATAAGTATCATTAGTAATAATCTATCACCTAATTAAGGATTGAGTGTTGCATGTTGATTGTGTATGTTGTGTGTTTGTGCTTTTACCTTTATACTTATGCATAGAATGTTAGCTAGCGGTTTTATTCCGCTTGTAGATGCCTTGCAGGTTAAGACACTTGTAGAGAGATCCGGAGGGAATGGTCAGCCGGGTCCACGTACTCAGTTAGTTGGGGACGGGGATGTCTTCTGCTCTTCATATGCGTCGTTTTAGTACCTTTGCTTCGTAAGGTTGATACCTATTCTTCATGTATATATTGTTTAAATTTTCAAATGTTTTAAATACTTTTGTGCCTTGTTGTAAGATCCTAGTAAAATTGTTGTCAAATTAAGGTCGGGACCCATTGTGAGGTCCTAACCAATAGCTCCCCGAGTTCTCAGAATTTGGGGTGTTACAGAAATGACCCAGTTTATACAAAATAGGAGTGCACTCCGCGACACGAGTACGCATCACCAACTAAAAGCGGACTTAGTTGAGCATATATGACAAAAATTTGGCAATTCCGGTGATAATCACTAAACATTTGTAGTTTTATTTTTTTATTAAGTTGTTCGTTATTTAAATTACGTTTTTATGTTCTTGTTGTTTATTTTAGTATGTATTTTTTGTTATGTTGGTTGTTATTTAAATTGTGTTTCTTTTTTATTAAGTTGTTTGTTATTTAAAAATATTTGATATGTTGGTTGTTATTTAAATTACGCTTTTTATTAAGCTGTTTGTTATTTAAAATTTTGATTAAGTAAGTTTAAGAAATATTTACATTTTAAAATTTATGGCTAATGTTTATTTATAATAATATTAGTAATATTATTTAATAATAAATAAATATAAATATACAATTCATTAATTTATTAAAAATAAATAAAAAAGTGAAAAGTGAAAAGTGAAAAATTAGTAGACCGGAACTACCTGTTGTGAGTGAAAATAAGTGAAAAACTGAAATGGGGCTACTAAGCTAATGTGGCAGGAATCTTGCTGACGTGCAATAAAAATTTTAGTAGACCGGGGCTCTCCATTGTGCATGGTCTTAGTCCGTCTTCCGAGTTTATTTAGTCAAAATGTAGTTATTTATAATGCGAGTTCAAGTGTGTCAAAACTCGGGTTCTGCTCGAATAACATAGTATACAAGAGACTCATCTCGCTGTTCAAAATTGGAATGACATCTCAGGCCTTTGTACGTTTCTTGAGTATTTTTCTTCTTGCGACATGTCGGGCCTTTCTTTGGTTTATCTTTCTGCACCATTTAGAAGCGAAATTCAAATCTAGTTATAAGAGAATACAAATAATACTTTCCTACCTAATCTCCTGTCTCTAACGAACAATCCAAGATTGTGAATGGAAAACTGAAATTTTGTGTCTTCGTAGGGTTGGAATCCAAATCAATAATTGATAACAGACGAACATCATAAAGTAGGAAATTACAACCTCCGATTTTTCAGAGAAGATAATTTGTTGGTGCCGCAGGCGGAATGGTCGGAGCCGAATTTTCTCGCACCTCTTTTTGCTCCAAATTCTGGGCTTCTGCCCGCAGAACCAAAACCCTAGTTCCCAATTCCTCCGATGCCTCATCTTCCGATGTCCGTACTAGCGACGGCGACGGAAACGGCCTTGTTCGTCGCCTCGGCGTCTTTGACCTTATCCTTATCGGCATCGGTGCTTCCATAGGCGCCGGAATCTTCGTCGTCACTGGCACCGTCGCCCACGATGCGGGTCCAGGTGATTCCATCATTCTGCTGTTTGGATTGAATGCCATTTTCTTCGTTTGATTTTGGATTTGTTTGGTTAAGAGTACGATTTATGTGAAAATTTGATTGTTTAATTGGTGAGAAGGTCGGTGATATGATCAACATTCTGCTATTGATCATGTTTGTTCAAGTTCAGCTGTTGATTGAATTGCTTCTGTCATTGATGCAGCTGTCACACTTAGCTTTCTACTTGCTGGTGCATCGTGTGTGCTCAACGCTTTGTGTTACGCTGAACTGGCTTCTCGTTTCCCAGCTGTAGTTGGAGGAGCCTACATGTATACTTATTCTGCTTTCAATGAGATAACTGCGTTTCTTGTCTTCTCGCAATTGATGCTTGACTATCATATTGGGGCTGCAAGTATTGCGAGAAGCTTAGCAAGTTATGTGATTAATCTGCTTGAGCTGATCCCCTTTCTGAAGGGGAACATTCCGAGCTGGATAGGAAATGGTGGCACACATTTTCTTGGAGTGTTTTCTATCAATATTTTAGCTCCAATCCTTCTAATTCTTATCACGGTGGTTCTTTGTCGGGGTGTTGGTGAATCGTCTGCTGTAAATTCTGCAATGACTGTGACAAAGGTACGATATAGCTGTTCAGAGTAAGTTGATTAATGTGGATGCATGTGATGAATTATAAGATTTTGCTTTCACTTTGGTGCAGATCGTCATTGTCATCACTGTTGTAATTGCTGGTTCTTTTGAGGTTGATGTCAAAAATTGGTCTCCTTTTGCTCCAAATGGACTGGATGCAGTTTTAACGGGTGCCACTGTAGTGTTTTTTGCTTATGTTGGATTTGACGCAGTTGCAAACTCTGCAGAAGAATCTAAAAGGCCACAGGTAAGTAGGTTCAGTGTGTATTGCAAATTAAAGTAAAAAAATGATCTCCTCTACTTGTCCTTTTTATTTATTTCTATCTCACGTGTTTCTCTTACATATTATATCAGAGGGATTTGCCAATTGGAATTCTGGGAAGTCTCTTGATTTGCATTGCCTTATATGTTGGAGTTTGCTTGGTTATCACCGGAATGATACCGTATCAGCTTCTTAGTGATGAAGCTCCCTTGGCTGCAGCTTTTACAGCAAAGGGCCTGAAGTTTGTTTCTATATTGATCAGTGTAGGAGCTGTTGCTGGCCTTACTACAACCCTTCTAGTTGGGTTGTATGTTCAGGTAACGGATGTGATTATTTACATTTTGTCACTTCCAGAATTTTGGTACAACATGCAAATTATTATCATTTTTATTTACTTGCAGTCTCGGTTATATCTTGGTCTTGGAAGAGATGGTTTGCTACCTCAATTTTTCGCCAAAGTACACCCAATACGGCACACTCCTTTTCAATCCCAGATGTGGGTTGGCCTTATTGCTTGTGTTTTGGCTGGGTTATTTAATGTTAGTGTACTCTCACATATCCTTTCCGTTGGGACATTGGTATGTTATCTGTGACTACTACTTGGTCATTCTGGAAAGTTTTATCTTCATGGAAAATTTCAAAAGGATGTTTCTTTCAGACAGGGTATTCGGTGGTGGCAGCTTGTGTTTTGACCCTTCGGTTCGAAAATAAGTCTGTGCATCCAGTGTGTACTAGGTGGTCAAGATGGACAGAAGGTGTCATATGTCTTGTGACTATTGCTTGCTGTGGTTTTATTACTGGAGCTATTTACCGGTTTGATTCTTCATATTTTCTCATGGTGGTACCTGTTGTCGTAGCAATAGCTACTTCTGCTGCACTCTACCTTCGTCAAGTGAGTTTGTCACTTCCCATATCGTGTTTCCTCCTTTTATTAAGTCTAGTTATGTTGGCTCTGTGTACTTCTCCGTCATCAAAGTTTCAATTATGTAGAGTATATGTGGGAAGTTGATTTGTCGTATGCAGGAATAACCTATTAATATTAGAGCTGGCTTCAATAAAATATTCTTTATTCTGTGAGTAAGAGATACAGAGGTCATATACCGTAGCATTTTGTCAATGACGTATAGAAAATAGCAGTAATGTACACTTTTTAAGGGCTTACTTATTCTCACCTCTATGCCATGTTATTCTTTATTACACACCATTTATTTGCTCATTCTTGTATGATTGGCAACTTGTGACCGATCTTTATAAGTTTTGTTGTTTTTTTAACTATATGGGGTGAACTCTGGGCCAGAAGGACTGGAACTGGCTGGACTAGACACTGAACTGGAAGAAAGGAGGCACTTGTTAGATAGGCTGGACACAAAGTCTACATTTGTTTTGTTTATTAAAATCAGAAATTTTAAATATATTATTAGGATTCTGATTCAAACTTGTTTTGAAGCAAAATTTTCTAGCCTTGTTTTGGGACTTGGATCTTGTGAACCATTGAATCGGGGTTTTAAATGGAATCCATCCTATTTGTTATTTTGGTTTGTGTGTATAGATGTAGCTTTCTTTTCGGTCACTGTGTCTCCAAATATTAATTATTATGTCCTTCTATATTTTGGTCTAATTTTTAACATCTCTTGTTCAAATTTCTCCGTTCAGGTCTACACGAATGCTCCTGGTTTTTCTTGTCCAGGCGTTCCTATTCTACCTGCTGTTAGCATATTCTTTAACATGTTCTTGTTTGCTCAGGTTTGCTAATTGAGACCCTTCTCTCTTCCTGTCCATTTGGTAAACTCTGATGAGGCCTGTGATTTTTCTAATTGCTTTGGGTTTTCTTGCAGCTTCATATAGAAGCCTGGGTAAGATTCGTCGTTGTGAACATCATAACAGTTGGAGTGTATGCTCTTTATGGCCAGTATCATGCTAATCCAGGCTCAGAGGAAACGCTAATCTATCACAGGGTACCACAGTTTGCTTAATGAATTTGTTTTTGAAGCAGATCTGATTAACTGAACAATTGAAATTTATTGGGTGCTGCAAGTTCAAGCTGTCAATCACCCAATCCTGTTTTGAGCTTGAGTTGAGCTTCACGAAAGGGGGAAGAGCATTGTGGCTCTCTGCATATTGTTTGTTGTACAAATTACGAAAAACAGTGATGCTCTGTTGTAAATATTCTGTATGATTCGAGCATTCTGGATGTTTCTGGCATGTCTGTAAAACTTATTCATGTTATCAATATAGTCTTAACTTGCCTGGTTAAGATGATGATATGTGTGATGGATATGGGCTTTGGCTTCATTACATTGCTTCAACCCAGCTCTATGATCTACGGGTTGTAGCAAATGACCTTATTTTTTTTGGGTTTTACACTTTCACTGTCTCTTTTCAAATGATGCCAGGTTCGGAATCAAGCTCATTTGGAGTAGACATAACAGGATCAGCTTTCTGCATATCCAAAGAGCACAATAGACTTGCTGGTAAGGTATGATTTTTGTCATAATTACGCACCTTTGGATCTCTTTCATATTACATGTGAAGATTTAAGCATTGAAAAGGGATTCCGTTTCTATGGCTTGATAGGAAGAGGGAAACAATATACAGAGTTTATTCTATACATTGAGAACCTGTTTGCTCAGTTAGAAAACAACTCATTCCTATCAGATCAACCTACTTAAGTGTGTTTGTTTCCATTCCTAAGCTCCAACCAAACGCCCCTTTACAGTATTGAACCTGTCCAAGACAGTTGAAGACTGTTCATGAGTATTTGCTAGTCTTTACATCACCGGGATAATATTCATGTATCAGGGTCTCTGTTACGAAGCAGCCAATTACTTTCACTAGAGGCAGAAATAGAGGAATGTGGATTAAAGGGTAAAATGGTGATTGTAAGCTGTAATTCTGTTATGGGGCAGATAAGGAATGTGAGCTGTAATTCTCTAGTCAGAACTCTAGGTAGTTAGCGTGAGACCCTTGGGTTATAAATAAGGACTAGTAAGAAAGAACTAGGCGTCCAGAATTGTGGTGAAGGATTAGGCGTATAAGCCTTGGGGCTCATCGAAGGATTCTCTTCTTTGAGAGTTGAAAGAGGAGAGTTCTTTGTTGTTTGCATTCTGCATTCTTGGAGCTTTTCCTTGTGTTTATGTTCTTGTCTAACAGTCTCACTGAAAATCCTCGTTGGCTGACTAAGAAATATTGTGTTTAATCACAGATTTCTGTTATTTCAAGTATTTGTATTGGGGATCGAGGTTTTTGAGAGGACAATGACGGCAAGTGACTTCTGTTACTAAGGTTTCCCTTGCAGACACAGGGAGGCTATTTGATTCAGTTTGTTTTGGTTTTGCTTTGGATCCTTATAGCTGGAAAAGTTGGTGGGTTACACATTACCACTATCCAATACTTGGGTATATATCAAAGAAGAATGCTTGCGACCCAAAACTAAGGGTTAATTTTGCATTTTTGCAAACATAAAATCTGATCAAAGTAGGAATATTTGAATTTATAATGCTTGCGGCAGAAATTTTATGGGTTACACATTACTTGAATTTTAAATAAAAATAGTTCGAATTATAACGCTCAAATGACCTAGAAAATGGTTTCTGTGTAACACGGGACTTGAGCAATAGGGGACCTTTACTAATACAACATACCACATCTGATAAATTAAGCAATAGGGGACTTTTTAGTAAGTTAGATAAGTTTTAAAATTGTTTTTTTTTCCTTCAAAAAGTATAACTTGACAATGAAGAAATTTGTTATCAGATAATGTAATGTGTTCAAGGGAAAACGATAAGGTTAAAAACCATCAAGTTGATGGATAATTTTGTTCACAATAGTATTGTCCTTTAGTTCAAACATATGACTGTTATCCTTACAAGTGTTGAAAAAAAAAATCAATATTTGGTACAACATTGAAAATTTGAAGGGTATATAAATACTTGCTTTTTCAAACCAGTAATAAAACAATGTGATATGTTGCTCTTTGTTGAACAATTTATAAGATCTCCCTACAAATATGATGTCAATCAAGTAATTATTATAGAACCTACAAATATGATGTCAATCAAGTAATTATTATAGAAATAATTTTGCCTACTAGGCTCTTTTTGGTTTTTGTTAAAGAAATTATACCCCATATTTTTTTACCACTTTCATTTAATGGTAGGCAAAACTAATTAACCCTTCTACTTTAAAAAAAATGTTTGTTATTTGTTATTTAAGTGTAAGTTTTCATTTTTAAAAACTGAACTTTTTTTATTTTCTTTAATTATTTTTTTTTTGTCTTTTTTATTTTCTATTTATTTTTTGGAATGAAAATTTTTTCACATACCAGAAATTTTATCGTAATTTTTGTCTTTATTTTTTATTTTTATAATTTTCTGGTATAAATTTCTGGTATGAAATTCATACCAGAATTTTTGTCATACCAAAAATTTTTGTCATACCAGAATTTTTTTGTTTTCTTTTTGTCTTTTTTTTTATTTTTTATAATTTGCATACCGGATTCACATTAAAAAAAAATACATAAGCTATCTCTCACGTGGGACTCCTGGCCGAACCACCTCTTTCTACCATGTATTCATTCTCCTGCTGAATTGGTGATGCTGTCTGTCATGCATATAACTTAGGACCTCGCTCCTTCTCTTCTTGCAACAGTTTATATGTATCACCTGCAGTTTATAAATACAGTTCCGCATTTATAACATTTTAGTTCCAATTTATAAATACAGTTTCACATTTATAAACAGTATGTCAAACATACATCGAAGTCTGTTTTCATTTTGATCAGGAAATTTAACCAAAACTTGTGATATTTATTTTGTTAATCATGTTATATGCAAATAACATTGATTCTTAAGTAGCAACATCAGACAGAGAATTAAAAAGAGGACACAACTAGATAAGGCATGAAATTTATAAAGCATTAAATAAAAAAAAGAGAGGATTATGCTGCATCAGCATCACTATACCAAATTGAATAATGATAACCACTGATATAAAAAGAAGTATATATATATATATAAAATTATCTAAAGTACCCCATCTTTTGGCCTGACTAAACTTTAGTACCCCGTCCTTTTAACTATCAGAACGGTATCCCATCTACTGACGCCGACCGAAGATTAGTATATATGTTATTGTTCATCGTTAAGTTTAAAGAACGGCGTTAAATCTTGAGGGCAAGATTGTCCACTTTCAGATAAACCCTAATTCCCAAATTTTATGAACCTCAAATTCCTATCAATTTTCTAAAATCAAAACCATATAACCCTTTCCATAACAACAACAATCATGATCAATCAAAAATCAAAAATCAAAATCATAAAGTCCCAAATTTCTACTAGCAACCAACCAAAATCAGAAATCATCCTTCCCAGATCTGAAGCAGATGAAGATAGCCTAGAAAATTAACCTCATCCTGTCATCCGCCGCCACCGCCGCCGCTTGTCCGGATCTGAAGCAGAGGAAGCCAGTGTAGGTGATTGAGCATGTGGGGGGATCGAGAGGTGGGTCGAAGAAGGCGAAGAATGAGAAGGTGGGGAGTAGGTCCGGATCTGAAGCAGATGAAGAATGAGAAGATCCGGATCTGAAGCAGATGAAGAATGAGAAGATCCGGATCTGAAGCAAATGAAGATAGCCTTCACCTCATCCCGTCCTCCGCCGTCGCTGCCGCCACTTGTTTGGATCTGAAGCACAGGAAGCCATTGGAGAGATGATGGAAAAATCTGCCACCTGGCTAAATTCAATGAATCTCATCTCCTATATAAACAATTTTCCTCCATGTAAACTTAAAAAGCGAAAGTTTTCAAATCTTAATCTAACATTCTTCAATCTAAATTTGGGAATTAGGGTTTATATGAAAGTGGACAATCTTGCCCTCGAGATTTAACGTCGTTCTTTAAACTTAACAGATGAACAGTAACATATATATTAATCTTCGGTCGGGATCAGTAGATGGGATACCGTTCTGATAGTTAAAAGGATGGGGTACTAAAGTTTAGTCAGGCCAAAAGATGGGGTACTGTTTAGATAATTTTCTCTCTCTCTATATATATATATATATATCACCCGCAGGTTCAACACTTGATCGAAAAGTGCTTGATCTTCCACATGACCAAAGAAGAGTGCATGGAGGCCCTTTGGTCACGTGGAGGTGGCTGCTTGATGAATGATGATGCAATGCACCCTCACACTCATCACCTGAGCAATAGTATGCTGTTGCATCCAAGAAATCCTCTCATATGCATCAGGCAAGGAAGAATGCCATACAGCTATCAATAGAGAATGCATAAATTCAACATTCTATATATATACATACATAGATTCAAGCTACATTCATTTAAACATAAAACACAAATGACAGGGTCGAGCATAGGGTTGTTAAATTCACAATACTTATATCCAATAAACGCTAAACAGAAATCAACAAATTCAATGAATATGCAGAAATTTACGAGAAGTACACAAAATTTGAGCTAAAATTTTAAAGAGGAAAGCATACTCGTTGCAATCTGAAGCAAAGAACGCCTTGTTGATCCATGAAATTCAAACACAACATCTGCACAAGCAAACTAGAAAAATAGTAGAGTGGACAACAAAACAAGAAGAGGGATGCAAATCAAGCAGAGTAACTCCACTTGGAAAAAAGAGAGGAAGAATTTCTGGTATGAATCATACCAGAAAAGAATGAAACTTGAAGCTCTTGTCTGTTGTGAAAAAGGACCAAGTGCAGAGATCACACAGGTTAGATCTAGATCTTTGGGAACAATAATTGTAGAACACCATTCTTCACTTGAGCTTTGATCTGATCCACCTTCACCTTCGCCGGAAGTTCAATAGCCCTGTGAAAATCCCCCGTCTTCCCCCTCTCAATCGAGTGGCATACGGTGTCGTTTTCACCTTGTTGCACTTGGTCTTTCTCCTTGCTTCCTTCACCTCTTATATGGAGTACTGAGCAGCCGTAGGGTTAGGGCTTAGGTTTCGGCCATGGCTGAACACAATATCACTGAGATCTGGAATGAGTCCGAGCGAAAACCAAAGAGTTCCGTCTACGCCATCAACAACTCTAATCGCATTACTCTTGCTACCTGAGACGAGTCCGAGCAACAAATGATAGGTGATATCCTTGCAGAGGAATGAGGAGGCTACTAGAGGAGAACGAGATATTGAGGAAAGGGAAGTAGAATTGAGAGATTGAGAGAAGGGAAAGAAGAATGAGGCGGCTACCAAAAGGAGAACGAGATAGTGAGAAAAGGGAAATTTGACGGCTAGGTTTGTGCGGTTAAAAAAAAAGGTATATTTTTTTAATTGAAAATCCCATAAAATCCTACTTAGTTAATTGTTTTTCAAAAAGGCCTAGTTGCCTAATTTGCCCTTTATTATAAGAGTAAATAAATATAGAACTAAAAAACAATGTTTTATACGTTGAAACCCTCATTGTATAGTATCTTATCTTGACATCTGAAATAATGAAATCAATGATTTTGTATTTTTTCAAACGGAATTATTGAAGGGTAAAATGAGGGAGTAGGTAGGTTTTGTAACCATGAGCATATAAAGGGCCCCAAGTTAATAATGGGTACAAAATAGGCCCTTCAAGATTATATAAAATTTTTTTATTACAAATAAAAAGAGCATATTAAGAAAATCAGAATACCTTTCTCTCTCCAATTATTAAGCAATTAATTATTACAAAACAGGAAAGTAAATATGTTTCTCTCTCTCCCTCCATTTATTAAGGGAATAAGAATATATTCCTTTTGTTTGTCCTCTCCGAAATTGTCGTAACAAACAATTGTTAATCCAACTTGCGTTCATCCATGACGACGATATTGAATCAATCTTGGTATGAAATTCGCAGCAACATTTGTACATAATCGCCAGAGACTGCAAATATATGTACACATATAGTTAGTCAGTAGCATTTTCGCAGCAACATATGTACATAATCACCAGAGACTGCAAACATATGTACATGCAAACACAATAAAAGTTTTTGTTATAAAATATTTTGTTCTATTGTACATATTCTAATCGACAATATGCTATATATACACACAAAATATGTATGTGTATTATCAAACCCCTATCCAAATGTACACAACTTGCAATTTGATACATACGAACACAATAGAAGTATGTATTTCAACACAACCCAAATCAAATGTACACAAACTACATATTTGATACATATACCTGTTGAAGACGACCGTTTAATAGGCGATTGAAGGAGAATGTTGAGGATGAAGACGAGACCTCGAGAGCACTGGCTATAGTGAAACTGAAGTTATTCAATTCGAGATTTGGATTATCCTTTGAATCAATTGGTAACTTATACCTGTTGAAGACGACAATTTAATCTGCAATTGAATGAGAATGTTGAGGATGAAGAATAGGTTGAAGACGAGAGCTCGAGAGGACTGCTATGGCGCAACTGCTATGGCGAAAGGTTTCTTCCGTCTCCATGGAGTCGATTTTTGGTTGAAGACGAGAGGACTGCTATGACGAGAGGACTGCTATGGCGAAAGCTTGAAGACGAGAGCTCGACAGGACTATTACGGCGCAACTGCTATGGCGAAAGGTTTCTTACGTGTTGAATTGCGAAAATTATGGATATATGGTATTGGAAATCTCAACAAGGTTACCTTGTTTAACTTGTTTTCTTATTTTACGGTTAAATAATATATTTTACAGAATAAATATCTTTTATTAATTGCCTATTAAAGATTCACTTATTACTAATTTATTTTTTTTAAAAACATGTAAAATATTTGGGGCCTTGTTTGTATTATACAAAAATAAGTTACTTAGTAACTTAATCTTCTCATTATTGAATCCCATTTTTGATATATCATGACTTTGATTTTAAATTGTGTCCCTTTGAACAACTTATCTATTTCAGCGTATGTCTCAACCACCTTGACAATGTCAAAATTGTTGCTAGAATTGGACTTCCTTGTAGTGTATTTGCTGAAGATATTATTGCATGATCGAATTTTGATTATATAATCTGCTATATAAAAATTTCAAGAAATAGTAACATTTTCAGTAATGAGAAATTTGTGGATGCTTTGGTTGGACTCTAGAAAAGGTAAAATGACTGAAGTTTTGGTGAAAAAAATTCCTTTATTTTATAGTGAACTTGGGATGAAGAAAAACATGCGCAATGACGAAACTCGTACACCCAATGTTTATAATTTAATGTTATCAAAGGCTTGTAATATACTATTTTCATGTAGTTTTATATAAGGTAAAGAAGTGAATATTGACTTAAATCATCATTTAGTATTGTTTACGTAGTTTGATAGAAGGTAAGAAATCATTTAGTGTTTTATGTAGTTTAGAGAATTTTTGAAATTATTATATTGGCTTAAATTATTTAGTGCTCTAAAAAACCTATTTTTATTTTTTGAAAAAAGGAAAGCGGTTCAAACCATTGGACGGCGCATCATCTAGTGGGTCGAAAGATTGAAAAAGATCGGTAGACGGACTAACCGTCATGAAGGAACACACAACAAAGGATAAAAGAAATACACAAAAATACATCAAAAGCAACCTGAAAGCAAAAAAATCTTCAAGGAAAAGTAGGATGATCAGTCAACAGGAGGCAACGAGCATAAATGTTCATCTTCGAAGGAAGTACACAAGAAGGAAGGTTGGGGAACAACTGTGGACACCTCAAATTTGGACCGCAACAGAGCCATCAAGAGTCGATCACAAATCCACGTCCCTTCTCGACAAACGCTCGAACCGCCGTCAAAAGACTACATCACACATCGGAAGACGAAACTACTGAAAACGGGTATCATGGTATATAGACGTGTAGTACTTGAAGATTTAAATATTAACAATTTGTAAGGAGGAAATTGTTAATAGATGGTTGGATCACAGATTGATAACCAAAATTTGGATTTTCTTTGATCATTGATTTCAACAACAGGAGAAACCAAATTTTCTTGATTTTTGTCCAGTCCTGAATATTTGTTGGTTATGATAATTTTTACTTTATTTTATTTTTATAAAAAATTCTCGTTTTCGGGTGTTATTGGAGCCATTAGGACGATAACGGAACCGTTAGGTCGCGAGATCGTAGCCGGTAGGTCCAAATTGTGAACTTTGATTGTTTTTTTTTTGTTTTGTGAAACATGATTTAAGGAAGACAAATAATTGGCAATTGGGCAATCAAGCTTTAGCCCCAACTAAAAACCAAGGAGAAAGAGAAGCAAAGCGCTTGATGGAGCAAAAAAACCCTAGTCGAAACTCGATGCCTCATTTTTTATGGCAACCGGATGTTGTTGGAGTTAGTACATTACCTTGGATTCTTTGTTGGGTAGTTATTTTTAACTATGACATACAAGAGCGAATTCCAAAGGCAATGTGATATGCTCCCGGACAGTGGTGGCCGCAGGATTTTAAAAGGGTGGGGCGAAATTTTATTTTCGATAAATATATCTATGAAAATAAAATAGCGATAAAAACAAAGTCAATAGGTCCTCTACTTACAATAAACAAAAAAAAAATTATAAAAAACATTACACTTAAAGACGCGGTCTTGAACCGCGCCTATAAAATTTTTTTTTAAAAAAAATAGCTGCTTTATAGGCGCGTCTATGACCGCGCCTCTTTTGATTTTTTTCTTTCAAAAACGTTACACTATAGCCGCAGTCTAGGAGCGCATCTCTATTTTTGTTTTTATTATCTTTATTTCGGATATTAAAACGTGTCCTCGACAACGCGTTTTACAAATAATAGTGTGGTCTAAGACCGCGCTTATACTTCAAACAACAAATCTCGTGCATTTAGATGAATTATTTCACTCCGAGCCTAAACACAGGAAATTCTTTTGAAGTTTCGTTTACTTCGGCGAAAGATCCAAAACAACATTTAAATATAAAACACGAATAGTGATATTTAAAAATTAATAATCGTAAAAAAAAATTTTATAAACGAGAAGCCACAACACATTTTAGAACGATTTTTTTTCGAAAAAAAAAAAAAAAAAATTTTTTTTTTTTTTTTTTTTTTTTTTTGAGGGTGGGGCGGCTGCCCCACCCTGCCCCACCCAAGGGCCGCCCCTGCTCCCGGATGGCGATGTCATCCGTGTTTCCAACTAAAAGGACTTGTCAAAAGCGGATTGTCTAGCCATGGCATGAAGCTTGCCCATTTTGAAGACATTTCCCATATTTTGGCTATTTAATAATATACTTCTTATATTCGGAACTGTGATTCCAGAACTAATTCTGTGACTTAAATTCCGACATTTTGTATTTTTAGACCTTTCGTTTCGAAACCTTAAATCTAGTTTTTGATCCAAGCCTTCATACTTGAGGATCCTTTTGGAATGATCAACTCTATTCTACTCTATTTCGTGGATGATTTGATCTACCTAGATCGGATCAACCGAACGCTTCCGTATCCATTTCTAAGCTTCCGCCACCCACGTTCTACCGTTTGATACAACTCTAATGATCAAGAAGTAGTTGAAGTTTCTCCTCAATCTAGATCGTCCCTATTTCTATCATTGGTATTAGAGCTCGGGATCGAGATCAAGTTCGTTGCTTGTGTTCTTGATTGTTCATCATTGTTTTTTACAATTTTATTTCTCTTCGGAGTTCTTCATTATTCTTCAAGTGTTCTTCATCGTTCATCAAGATCTATGACGATCTTTGATGAGATGAGGAATGATTGCCTCCTCCATATCCACCAAATTTCAAACAAATTACAAGGGGGTACCGACGGTATTCACACAGCCGACGGAGAGAATATTTTGAGAATGAGGAGTGTTTGTCTCCTTCAAATACACCAAGGCCCAAAGAGACCATCCATGAATATCAATGGTATCCACATGAACGCCAACAACGTGATGCCGTCTTAGCCAAAGAAAACGCCGCTCTAAAGCATGAGATAGAAGTTATAAGGGCGGCAATACTTGTCCTCATGGATAACACCCAATGCCAAACGACTATCAAAAGGGAGCAACACACCATGTCCATATCTCCCTAGTGCAAACCAACTCTATCTAAGCACACCAAGGACCCCACGTGGTGGCACCACCTAAGTGCGAATTGGTTGACAACCCATTGAATGATGAGGGCAAAGAAGAAAACTAAAATATCATCATTGAAGAGGTCTCCCCGACAATTCCAATGGTCAAATCGTTATATGGCAAGTTCTTTGAAGATGAAAAAGAAGAAGCCATCATTGAGAAAGAAGAAGTCGTCGACTCCGACAAGGGAACGATAATCTTGATGAACAAATTTGAGCCGCCCGATTTGAGGTTTATCTTTATTCTGTCCTCTAACTTACCTTTCGACAATTCCAATTCTATTGGTCAATCCGTTATAGGGCTGAGCATCGGTTTAAAACCGCAAAACCGCAAACTAAACCAAACCAAATCGCAAACCACAATCCCAAAAAACGTGAACCGGATTTTGTGGTTTGGTTGCGGTTTTGCGTTTTTTTTTGCGGTTTTTTTTTGCGGTTTGGTTGCTGTTTGAACCGCACGGTTTGCGGTTCGGTTGATGAACCGAACCGCAAACCGCAAAACAAAAACTTGCGAACTGCAAACTGAACCGATTAGTTGCGGTTCGGTTGCGGTTCGGTTCACAATCTGCTCAGCCCTAGGCGTCACCACCTTGATGAACTACAAGTTCGAACCGCTCGATCCTGAGTTTTTCCTTGTTATTTCGGAAGGCTTTCTACCCATACAAGGCTTTGTGCACAATTTTAATGTGTATCGGCACAATAAATTGACATCAATCCAATATCGTTGCTCCTTTCCACATGTTGTCGGCATAGTTAACAAGCTTCGTGGCCCCACCGCCCTTTTGAAAAACTACAAGTTCAAGCCGCCTGATTCCGACAATGTGCATCCGGTGTTGAATTTCAAGGGTCTTGTTCCCACATTTACTCCTTTCTATCTTGACCGTGCATACGAGGACGTTTCACAACGAAGAGGAGGAGAATGATACGCCCCGGATGGCAATGTCATCCATGTTTTCGGCTAAAAGGACCCGGCAAGTGGTTTGTCTAGCCATGGCATGGAGCTTGCCCATTTTGAAGACATTTCTTATATTTTGGCTATTTAATAATATACTTTTTATATTCGGAACTTTATTTCCGGAACTTAATTCCGTGACTTAAATTCCAACCTTTATTATTTTTAGACCTTTCGTTTCGGAACCTTATATTCCGACATCAATTCTGTCATTTATGTTCCAACTTTTGGTTTGACCCCATCCTCTATATAAAAGATGGTTTGTCTCATTTGTAAGATATGTCTAATTTGAAACCAAGTATTGTGAAAATAAATCCTTCTACTTGGTTTCAGCATCACCTCTTCTTACATCCTCTTAAAGTTTTATCTTGGATCTAGTCTTTGATTCAAGCCTTCATACTCGAGGATCCTTTTTGAAGGATCAACTCTATTCTACTTTATTTCGTGGATGATTCGATCTACCTAAATCTGATCAACCAAACACTTCTGCATCTATTTCTAAGCTTCAACCACCCACGTTCTACCGTTTGATACAACTTGAACGATCAAGAAGAAGTAGTTGAAGTTTCTCCTCGATCTAAATTTTGATTTATATTCTTTAAACCAAACACGAACTTGATATTTATTCCGGTACTTAAACGCGGAACTACTTTGATTTATGTTTTGAAAGCTAAGTGTCAAATTGTCCATTTATATACCAAAAGCGTAGTTAATGACTCGTACGGGCTCTAAACGACTTCCACTTTGACACCCAAACGCGAATTCAATAAAAAATTATTCTACACTCAAAGTATGAAATTAGGTAACTTTTAAAATTAATTATATGAGTTCGTCTAACATCCTCCGCCGTTTTATATTCCCACACCCATGTGTGATCAACCGTTCCCTTACAATCTATGGACATGATAGACCAAGGATATTTGCGTTGGTAAAGTCATGGAAACCTATGATGCACGGACACGGACACGAATACGGAAAACGGACACGGCGAGAAACGGGGAAGCGGCAATCCTCAAAAGTATAGGAAACGGGGACACGGCGAGTAAAATAATTAATATATTATTTTAAAGATATTGAAATATAGAATTACTATATCATTATATAATGAGATACATATATATGAAAAAAAAATCAATGATATATGAGTTGATAAAATATTAACATGATGATAAAATAATAAAAATAAAAGCTTAGAAACAAACATTTTCAGTCTTACAAAACATATAAATAAACATATTTAGTTTTTTAATCTGAAATAATCATACTTAGTATAAAATTGAAGAATAAATCATTCATTTGCAAATCAACAATAACCGAACATGATCAACAAAGGAAAGTAATAATAATAAATATTTGTTAATCATAAAAAGTGAAAGAATTAGAATAACATAGTCAACATTCAACAAATAAAAATTACAAAATAAATTAATAATCAAAGATTCAAAATGAATTTATAAAATCATAAGAAACTAGGTTGTTTAATAAATATCTTCTCACCATTATTGAAATCATATTTGTAGATTGTGTAAAATCTTGGTTTTCATAATAGGGTGACTTGGATAAGTGGACTCCTTGTGTCTATAGGTGTATAAACTAGGTTGTTTAATAAGATACAAACTAGCCCGTTATAATTATTAAAAAAATTAATTGGATAAATTCGATTTACACATGTTTTTTCGATTTACACAAGCCTTTTCGATTAATACAATCTCAAAATACAAATCTAAGAAAGTTGAGTTGTTTTGTGCAATTGAAACTTTGGAAAAATCGGTAATTTTATAAAAAAAATAGTAGTTCGTTTGTTTCGAACCCTGAAAGACATGCCCACCCTCCCTTCAGATTTCAATATCGGCAATAACATTTGGGTCTAATATCGTCAGGAAGATCTCCCTTCGGATTTCATTTTGTTGTGGGCTTCGGACTAGTTCTCGAACGATATAACGCACACAGTAAGAAGTGTGGATGGACTGCCCTAGAATATGATTTTTGAGTTTACCGTATAGTGGCATTGGAGGTGCAATCAAACCTTTCGGAACGCGGATCCCCCTCCTCGGTGAGAGTTCATTCTTTCCCAAGCAACCGAGTGCATGGCTATTACGACAAGACTCAGGAATTTGGAGAGAATCTCAAAGAAGCAAGAGATATGTATTAACTGGGTTAGGCCTCCGAGCGGGTGGGTTAAGTGCAGAGGCGGCCCTTAGGGGGCAGGGTAGGGCAGCTGCCCCACCCTCCCAAAAAAAAAAATTTTTTTTTACAAAACTGAACAGTTGTTTTATGTCGTGTATGTTTTAGCAGGTTAAATGTAATAGAGTGATTTTATCCGGCGCCGGCGTAGAGGCCGGCGCTGGCGCATTGCGAGTGCGCGCAAGGGCTCGCGCACTCGCAATGCGCAAGCGCGCGAGGCAGGCGCGCAAGCGCAGCGCGCAGGCCCTCGCGCATTGGGCCTGCCCGAGGCCCATGCGCGCCTGCCCAGCCCGCCTCCGCGCCTATTTAAGGTGGAGCGGAGAGGCCAGCCTCCCTTGCCCTATTCGTCCTCGCTTCCGCTCCGCGTCGTTTGCCCTCGCGTTTCGCAGCCGTCGCGCACTTCCCTTGCCCTAGATTTTTTTTTCCGCTTGTTTTCATCCATTTCTTCTTTTTTTCGATACGTCCAACAATGGAGGAAGATTCAACTATCGAGAGATTGGAGGAAGATTCAGCTATCGAGAGATCTAGGAGTAGAACACTTGTGAATTGATTCCAGGTTAGTTAATATTGTTTTTTTTATCGTTTATTTATTTTTTGCATTATACTTGAAACTAGTTAGTTTAGTTAGGTTCGGTTAGTTAGGAATAATTGAAATTGGATTAATTTCGATAGTTAGTAGTATTGAAACTATTTAGTTTAGTTAGGTTTGGCTAGTTAGGAATAATTGTAATTGGACTATTATCGATAGTTAGTATTATTGAAAGTACTTAGTTTAGTTAGGTTCAGCTAGTTAGGAATAATTGTATGATAGTTAATGTAATATATATATATATATATATATGTATATGATTATTATAATAACACAATTTTATATATAAATATATATATACATTTATAATATATATGTATATAATAGAAAAATAAAAATTTGAGTTAAAAAAATATACAGCATATGTTGAGGACTGTCAGTGAGAAGAGGAAGAGGGCGAGTAGATTAGTCACAGCTTCCGCCCGTCGAGAGGCTGTAGCTCGACGAGTTAGACTTACATCGGCATCCGTTCAGGCACCTGTAGATGCAGCTGTAGAGGCATCCGTTGAGGCACCTGTGGATGCACCTGTGGATGCACCTACAGATGCAGAGGTTCATGCACCTGTAGATGCAGCTGGCGAGGAGGATGTCATACCTATTTCACTTACTGCTAATTACAACACGGAGGATTCTGCGCACGATATGTCTCATTTAGATGATATACTAGAGGATGAGCATGAGGAGATACGAGTTGAGGTAGAGCAGCAGCAGCAGGACATACCACAGCCGAGGGAGCCGGACGACTTACCTGAGCATGTACGTGATGAGGAGCAGGTAGAGGAGGACGTACCTCCTCCTTTATTGACATGCTATGCTGACCACAGAGCCAGCGTTATATGGGCCGGTATGGCTTCTCCCGTGATTAGAGTTGTTCGGAGGCTCGACGCATTCAGTAGATTACGTGAGTGGCGACGAGATGTAGATGACGCATTTTCATGGTTTGGATTAGCTAGACGCAGCGGACTGACGGATTTGGAGGACGTACAGTTTGGCGGCGTCGATCATTGTCTGATTACGGCGTTTGTCGAGAGGTGGAACCCAGAGACAAACACATTTCACATGCCATGGGGGGAGATGGGAATAGCGCTACACGATGTTCAGATCATTATAAGACTACCAGTTGATGGAGATGCATTGGTGACTTCCGTCGATGATAGTGTACGACTTGATTGGCTAGTTCAGCGTCTTGGCTTATCACCAGCAGAGGCTAGACGTCAAACTTTACAACTATTCTGCGATACTATTAGGCATAGAGCCGCTGAGATGTTGGCCCTTCCAGAGCCTCCACATGACACTATTGCATCTGCATATCTGTTATTGTCCATATCGTCGACTTTGGTAGTCGACAAGTCTACCAACAGGATGCGAGGATGGCTTATTGATCTAGTACGAGATCATTTGAGGACAGACGCGTATGCTTGGGGCACCGGGACCCTTGCTTATCTTTACAGATGTTTGGGGGACGCCACCAGGAAGAGGGTGACGACGATGGCAGGATGTACTTCCCTGTTACAGGTGTGTTGTCGTAAATATTTTCCTTAATATAACGTCACTTTATTAATAAGATTGAAATTAATAAAAGAATTTGTACAGTTTTGGATTTACGCATATTTCCCGTCATTGGGATGTGCCGCTGTGGAGGATCCGGATATGCTTGGTCATGCACGGTGGTGTTCGAGACTTTCTGTCCCGAAGACTCCATCTATTACCGTAGAGAGGTTACACTCCTTACTAGCTCAGTTGGACCAGATGAGGGCGGAGGATGTGTGCTTTACCCCGTATGATGAGCGGGTGCTTGACCTCGGGAAATACTACACCCAATGCGCTTATAATACCAAGCTCACGATCAGTGGCAATCACCTCCGGCGTCTTTCCGTATAACAAATGCCGGACCCTCCTCAAAGCCCACTCGTAATGATCTCTATTCTCCTGTGCCATGAACACAAAAGCAATTGCGAATGTCTTCTTGGTGCTAGTGATGCCTACGATCTCCAACAATGGCATATTGTACCTAAAAGTAATACGAAACAAAGATTGAGTTACAATTTCTAAGGAAAATAAGAATGAGTGTATGAAATAAAGTAAAAATGTGGCTTGAATTGAAGCTTACTTGTTGGTCTTATATGTCGAGTCCATCACAATAACATAGGGAAACATGTTGAGCAAATGCCTCGAGTCGGGATGTGAGAAAAAGAAATCAATCACTTCATCGGAATCTTGACTTCTCCGAGTGTTTATATAGTATCCACGTTCCGTCAACGTGTGAAGTGCTTGTTGTAATGGAGATCTTCCTTCGGCTTGTTCCATTCTAATCTTCAAACCGGTGTTGTAAACTTGACGGATGGAGGTGACATTGTCGGGATCCTCTAATTATACGGATTTTAATATATGTCTCGGTTTTAAGCCAGAATTCAATTCACGCTCTACCTTTCGGGTCTGCTTCGGAGTCATACGTCCAACATATGCATGACCTCTTAACACCGAAGGAATGATATGGTTGTGGATTCCACATACAACCCTCACCGTCCACTTTTCCTCTTCAATTTGGGTTCCTACAAGCTCAAACAAACACATACACTTCTTCGAGTTTTTTTTCCGGCTAGAACTTGGAACATGATCGGGATCTACGTCTTTTTCTTTTCTCGGTCCTCGATGTCTATCACAACCCAATTGTAGGATACGAAAACCTCTTCTATCCAACCATGATTTTTTAATGACCAACACCATATTCATAGCGTTGACCACATACCGAGCCCATCCCAAAAAGTTCTCTCTATCCGCAAAATATCCATGAAACTCAAATTTTGAAGAATAATTGGTACCGAGAGCACGAGAGTAATCCATAAGATCCTAAATAAAAATAACATAGAATATTATTTTAAAAAAACACATCATTTTATTCTTGCATTGCTAATTATATGATTTCGATTCTCTATTCTAACATTGCTAATTCTATGATTCCGATTCTCTATTCTTGCATTGCTAATTCTATAATTCCGATTCTCTATTCTAAAATTGCTAATTCTATGATTTCGATTCTCTATTCTAACATTGCTAATTCTATAATTCCGATTCTCTATTCTAACATTGCAAATTCTATAATTCCGATTCTATATTCTAACATTGCAAATTCTATAATTCCGACAAAATAAAACAAGTAAAGTATAAAAATGAGTTTGTACACTTACTTCAAGTTTTGCGAGAATTTCTTCCGGATCACTATATTTTTCAATATCGAACGGCATCATCGAGCTTTCACCATCGGATTCTACATCAACTTCATCGGAATACGACGACATTTTAACGACTTTTTTCTTTACGTTTTCTAACTTGTGGATGAAGGTGAATGAGTCTCATATGTTATTATATAGACTCCAAAAATCTCCAACGGCTATATTTCCCCAACGGCTACATCTCCAACGGCTACATCCCCAACGGCTCTATTCGAAAGTATAACGCGCATGCGCGTCCTCTTGCGCGCGGGCGGACTCCGCCTCTATGAAGGCGCAAGTCCGCCCGAATAGTAGCCCTGATGTAATATGCATGATGGGAATATATTTTAACAAGGGGGCCCACAAAAAGCCTACAACCTTTCCTTCCCTCCCAATTTCCACCCCACGTACTACTATTTAATATTTTAATTTTTAATTTTTTTTGGTAGTACTATATTTTAATATTTAATAAACAAGATACCCCATGCATTATATATATATTGGTTCAAGTGGGGCTGGGCTGGGAAACCATTTTTAAGGTTATGAACTAAAAAAGACGCCTAAACACAAAACCCCAATTCCAAATGAAGAACGCGCTAACACGCGCGGAAGGGATTGCAGCTCATCCCGCTGAACACCCTGAAACCCTAGCCGCCGCCCTTCCCAATCGATTCTACAAAGGTGTTTCGAGGCTATCAATGACTCCTCGAAGGTTTCAAAAAGGCTATCAGTTCAAGGATGAAGAAGGGAAACAAAATGGGCTTCATTCGACGACGGCGATGCCGAAAATCTTTCAATTAGGGATGAAGGCTCTTTTCGTGTGGAAAGGAAGTCAGAAGTCGATCGCTTCTTTGAAGGATTGCCACAAACTTCCATGGAGAAAGAAAATGAGACATATTATTGACCAAATAGGTAAATACTCTAGCCCATCTCGAAACTCTGTACTTATCACAAATCTCTGTCATTTACATGGTAATACTGAGCCAGTGGCTGGTTTTAAAGAACTTTTGATGAGGATTTTGATATGTGGAATGTCTAGATCTGGACCAATTTGCTCGATGGTAGCTTACTCTGAACAAAGAAATATAGGTGTGCTGTTATTAGTTTTGAATTTAGGCCTTTTCGATATTGAAGATGATAAGAGGAAAATGCATTGCAGGTTGCTTTTTTGCTCATTTAATAGACTTAAGAGACGCCACAATAATTCATATCTGCTACAAACTGATTTCTATGTTCATAATTTGATTCACAAATTTCTATATCTAACGTTAGTCATCATGAACAAACAAAAAAAGACTCTCAAAGAAGCTGCTTATAAGATAATTGAGCCTAATACTCATAATAAGGAAGAAATAGATAACACTGAACAACATGAACCTATGAACAACTGCGAATCCAAGAACAAAGGTAGAGATTCTAGCAAAATCGTTGTCGAGGTGTCTCTTTCCTACACTATGAATGTTTTTGACGAGTGCTACCTTTGCCTGTGGTTGTTGTTGTTTTCCTGTTGCAATTTCAGGACATCAAGCAACATAACTCTGGAGGTGATAAAAAGGAAAATGGCTAATAGAAATGGAGACAAAGCAAAGCCCCCTTTGTTATTGATATATTTAGCCTATGTTGAATCATTATCCTTGCTTCATCATTTTTGGCTTGATATGAACCTAAATGTTAATAGGAATCATCATGAAGTGCTGAGTTCGTTTGTGTTTAGATGCGATAATAATGTGGATATTAAACCAATTTCATTTTTTGTGGTATATGTGAGTTGGTTGATCACAGGTATAAGGAAAAATGTTAAACAAGCTGGAGAAGGTGGAGGTCGAAAAATACAGTTTTGCCACTTTCTGACTAAGGGGAACCAAAGACCACAAATATGTCCCACTGTTGAAGTTGATTTCAAGTACTATGTAAGGGAAAATGCCAACAGACCCCTATGGAATTATAGCAGTCAACCGATCCCCGAAGGTCGAATTGGGCCAAAGAATCGACTAATTGTACTTACATTGAGTAATGCAGGAGTTGAAAGAGTAAAAATAGTGTGTAGTACATTGGATGCGAAATCCGCTAGCTATAGCTACTTGTTACTAAATATCATATCAAGAATGAAAAATTACATATGTAGACAATGTGTAAGGATTGCAGGAGGAAAAAATATGTGTGATGTGTATGAGAAACTGACACACTCAAAGAGCAAGGTGAAGAAAATCAGTAGACAATGTGTAAGGGTTGAGGTAGGCGTTAGG
Organism: Fagopyrum homotropicum; assembly: GCA_033239125.1. Lineage (NCBI taxonomy): Eukaryota > Viridiplantae > Streptophyta > Magnoliopsida > Caryophyllales > Polygonaceae > Fagopyrum > Fagopyrum homotropicum. The sequence goes on from BSWB01000004.1 coordinate 146,590,530, forward strand.
TACTATGTTAAGTTTTATGCCAACGGGGAGTATGACAATCAACAGAACGATTTACAACTTGTAGGCCGATACTGGTCACGGATTAGACTAACTGGACTAACCTTGACTAATGTTGAAGATGAAAGAATTAAAACATTGTGTAGTATACTGGATGCGGAATCCGCTTGGTATAGCTATTCCGTATTAAACATCATTTCAGGAATGGAAATTTACCTATTTTGGCAGTGTGTATGGATTGCAGGAGATAAAAATAATTGTGATGTGTACAAACATGATATCAACAGGATGTATGAGAAACTGACACTCTCAGAGACAAAGGTGAAGAAAGCCAGTAACAAAAAACTAACGAAAACGAGAGTAAGCCAATATGAGGGTGAAATGTGTAGATTAGTAAGACATAAACTAAGTGCAAACAAAAACGATTACATGAAGAATTTTTATCGTAATGATATAACAAATTACAAAACGGAACTGTCGTTCAGAATAGGGGAATTGAACACCCAAATACAAAAATCTTTACGTAAATGAAGATCGCTTTCTGGAATTGTAGGGGTATGAAGAAAAAGAACTTTTGGACAAATTTGAATCTGACATGTAAAAACGAAAATATACAAATGATTATGCTAGCAGAGACAAAAACGAAAGACGAACCTGATGAAAGTGCATGGAAGACCGCTGGTTTTGATAAAATATTCTTTATCCCGTCCATGGGTTTTGCAGGAGGTTTATGCCTCCTTTGGAAAGAATACCAAATAAAAGGTGAAAAAGTCGAAATTATTAAAGCATCACAAAGGTTTCTGTTAATAAAACATACAAATTCTAATACACAATTTGAATCAATGATCTTTTTCATATATGCGCCACCAAATGAGCAATTGAAAAATTCGTTTTGGATAGAATTAAGAGGTGTAATGGAAACTATCGAATCACCGATGATTGTTATGGGTGATTACAATGATTTATTGGAACCATCGGATAAAAAAGGAGGAGTTCTAGCCGCAAATAATAGGTTCGATAGACTTCTACAATTGTCTAACCAATTTAACTTAAGGGATCTACCAACTAAAGGAAATGACTTTACTTGGAAGAAAAAGAAAGAAGGTGATAATAATACGTATGAAAAATTAGATAGAGTGATGACCTCCTTGGAAATCATTCAACAATACCCCAATCTACACACCCGAAATCATGCTTTCACAAACTCCGATCATTGTATGATCACCGTTAGTATACAAAATAACCAAACGAGCATACGAAACAAACCTTTTCGATTTGAAACAATGTGGATGCTTAGACAAGACTGCGAAAACATTGTGAAACAAGTATGGAGGACCCAATACCAAGGTACAAATATGTTTAACCTTGTAAGAAAGACTAGTTTGCTCAAACAAAAACTAAAACAATGGAGTCGAGAAAAGTTTGGTAACATAAACAAACAATTGATAAAAGTGGATGAAGAACTTGAAGGTCTACAAAAAGCTGCATTTTCACAATTTGACCAAGATATTAATAATAAGATTAATAGACTAAATAAGAAAAGAGAGTGTTTAATAGAATATCAACATAAGTATTGGACACAGCGAGCTAAGACGAGAAATTTACAATTTGGCGATAAGAACACCAAATTTTTTCATAGGAAAGCAACGGGGCGAAGAAATAAAAAGATAATTACGACGATTACTAAGAGTAATGGTGAAATACTAGTAAAAGATTCTGATATCGATGAAGAATTTGCAAAGGATTACAAGGCTCGCTACCAATCCACAACAATTGATAGGAACAAGTTACAAAACCAATTACGGATTATTCTTCCAGAAATTACCACTATTGATAATTTGAAATTGGAAATGTCTTTTTCCACAAATGAAATTAAGGAAGCAATTTTCAATATAGGAGCTGACAAATCGCCAGGACCAGATGGGATGCCAGCAGGTTTTTATCAGAAATACTGGCATATCGTCGGCCCGACAGTCACTAAAGCAGTTAAAAGTTTCTACAGAACAGGCAAATTACTTAGGCAACTTAACCACACTTTCATAGCCCTCATACCAAAGATTGATAATCCAACAACAACATCACACTACAGGCCGATCAGTTTAGTCTCAACGGTTTATAAAATTATCTCGAAAATATTAGCACAAAGATTAAGTTCAGTCCTCCCAAAACTTATTCATCCATTACAAAGTGCATTCGTTAAAAATAGAGCAATTCATGATAATGTGCTCATTGCACATGAAATCTTCCATGGGTTCAAATCAAAAAAAGGAAAGGAAGGATATATGGCTATTAAATTGGACATGGAAAAAGCCTATGACAAAATTGAGTGGGAATTCCTTAGAGCGGTGATGGACAAATTTGGTTTTGGAGAAAAATTCCGGAATTGGATTCAAGAATGCATTTCAACGGTTTCATATTCCATATTAATCAATGATTCGCCAACTGATCTATTTTCTCCACAAAGGGGACTCAGACAAGGCGACCCACTCTCCCCTCTTCTATTCAATATCTGTTCGGAGGTGTTAGCTAGAAACTTACAAAAAATAACAAATGAAAACCCCAAATCTATTGGTTTCCCTATTTCAAAGAATGGGACTACAATCCCGTTCTTAGCCTTTGCAGATGATATTATTATTTTTTCCAAAACCTCCACATATGCCAGTGAAATGGTATTATCGGTAATAAAGGACTATTGCGACATATCTGGACAGATCGTCAATTACCATAAATCCATGTTCCAAACTACCGTTAATGTTGATCAATGTAATAGGAGAAGAATCCAAGGCCACCTAGGAATCAATAGTTCTACCAATCTAGAACAATATTTAGGTTGCCCAATTATCAATGGACGCGTCAATAGAGACATTTTTAATTCCGTCATCATTAAGACTAAACAACAGCTAACCAAATGGAAAGCGTCCTCTTTGTCTCAAGAAGGAAGAATAACGTTAATAAAAGCTAATCTTAATGCAAAACCAAGCTATTTAATGCAGGCATTCATGTTGCCGATAAACATTCATAATGAACTGGACAAAATTAATAGAATCTTCTTTTGGAATAAGGGACCTAATCACCATCCTTTAATTAGTTGGGATAAGATTTGTAAACCACGGTATCTAGGAGGAACAGGGATAAGGAAAGCGGAAGATATGAATAAAGCATTACAAATGAAACTTCTGTGGAAAATCCTGGCCGAACCAGATAACATTTGGGTAAAAATCGTGGAAGAAAAATACCTAAAAGGAGTAAGCCTCTGGAATTACGAATGTGGAAAGAATGTGTCCTGGCAATGGAAAAACTTGTTTAAACTTCATAAGGAATTTGATAAAGGTTTGGCCTGGAGAGTAGGTGATGGAAAAACGGTTAGATTCTGGACGGACAAATGGTTGCTGGACAAACCCCTAAAACAAGAAATAAATAATCAAACTGTAGTGAATCAGTATGAATTAACTTCTTCGTTCATCAGTAATAATGCTTGGGATCACCAAAAAATAAATCAATTAAAAACAATATTACCAAATAATGTAATAGAAAAAATAAAGAATTATAACCTCCCTAAAAGTCAAATCCGCGATCGCTTGTATTGGTCAGGCAACGATGATGGGTGGTATTCGACTAAATCAGCTTTGGAGATGGTTCAAAAACGGAAGGTTGGAGTTACTCTTGATAAAACCTGGATTTGGAAAATGGACATTATGCCAAAAATTAAGAATTTCTTGTGGAAATTAGCTATGAATGGTCTTCCTACAAAACAAAATCTTGACAGACAGATGATTCCGGCCGTCATGAATTGCGAGCTCTGTAATCACAATACTGAAAGTGCCAAACACCTTTTCTTTCGATGCCCGACTATGATAACAACTATTGATAATCAAAAGGTAAAAAATTGCATTCAAAATATCGATCTCGATAACCAAGGAATCGCCGAGGCACTTATTGACCTCAAGGATTCAATTTCGAATAAGGAGATGATTCTAGTAGTTGTGATTTGGTGGAACTTGTGGATGGCTAGAAACCAGTTCATTTTTAAAAAAGTAAAATTTCCACAAAACGTCAAAGCCACTGCTATTAATCAAATTGCAAGTTGGGACCTAGCCAACTCGGAACACAACAAGAATACTCTAACAACCAAATCACAAAGAAGAAGAAAGAAAAACATTAAATGGCAACGACCTTCGGAAGGATCCTATAAACTCAATTTTGATGCCTCGCATAATTCAACAAATAAATACGCCTATGGATTTATCATTCGGAATCAACATGCGATTCCTACGGCAATAGGAAGTGGTATTTGTAATGCTAATTCAGTATTGGAAGCAGAAGCACTTGCATTGCGGAATGGCCTTCAAAAGGCTAAGGAGTGTGGAGTTACATCTATCGAGATTGAAGGAGATAACCTAACGCTTATCAATTCGATTAATCGAATCTGGAAGCCGCCATGGGAACTTGATATGATGATTAACGATATTTCATTTATTATTGCCGATTTTCAGTACTCCACCGCACACCATATTTTTAGGGAGATCAATACGGTCGCGGACAAGATTGCGTCTCACGGATACCACGACGAGATGAAAGCGGATGCAATTTCAGAAGATGTTCAAGACCTCATCCGAAAGGATGCTTTAGGACGATCGGTTTCTAGAAATTGATCCTTCTAAGTTATTTACCTTGTATCAAAAAAAAAAATATTGGTTCAAGTGAGGAGGACCCTTGTGGATAGGAATTGGGAGAGCCGTGATGAAGCTACGTGGCATGCCATGTTTTTGTTTTTTGTTTTTTTTTTGTTTTTTTTTCGGCATGCCACGTGGCACCACCATAAAATGAACAATTAGTAATAAAAATATGAACATTACCTATAATAAAAAAATAAACAATCATTAATAAAATTATGAACACTTACTTTGAAAAATATGAACACTTACTTTGAAATATGTGAACACACTCTGAAAATTATGAAGACACACTTGTAAAATAATGAATATCATATTTTTTTACACGATTTGAAACAAAAAGAAATTTTTTTACAAAAATACAAAAATGAACATTTAGTGTTAAAACATCAACAATTAGTGTTGTGAAAAAATGAGCAGTTATTAATAAATATGAACACTTACTTTAAAAACCATGAACACTTATTTTAAAATCCATAAACACCATAGTTGTAAGAACAATGAACACATACTTGTAAAAATATGAACAACGTTTTTTTTACAACCATGAACACCATATTTTTATTACTAACTGTTCATTTTGTGGTGGTGACACGTGGCATGCCACGTCACCGTTTTTTTTTTTTTTTTTTCCAAAAAAGGTGACGTGGCATGCCGCGTGTCACCATCCTAGCTCTCCTCATTCCCCTCTCTCTCTCTCTCTCTATATATATATATATATATATATATATATAATCGTGTAATATTATATACACAATTTTGAATTTACTTGGTATCGAATATGAACGTTTTGCAACGGCGCTGAAATATTTTTAAAAAAAAGTAGGCAAAAAATAGAGAAAACTAGGTTTTTGGGCGCCGGCGTATGGCGCTAGCGTTCAAAACCCTTTTTCCCCTTACTTTTGCCTAATTTTTTTTTTTTTTTTAGATTTGAGCGTTGTCGGAAAGCATTGTCGCTCAAATGTTTTTTTTTTACTGGTTGAGTGTCATCGGAATGCGTTTGGTTTTTACGTTAGTAAAACAAACCTCGTGCCTTTAGCTTTTTCGAAATAAATGATACTTTGTAGAAATATCCTGTTATAAATGATATCCCATAGTAATGCACGTTAAGATGGTTATTGGTTATTTGGTTCTCATCTCCACGAAGGGCGTGATACGCAGTCGCCGTCTCCCATCTCCCTCCGAAGTCCGACCCTCCTTTTCAGTTCTCGTCGACGACACCTTCGCGGGCCTCGCGGCTTCGCCGATCAGGGATCTCCTCCCTCTCTCTCGGCAGGCTCGCAGTCACTCGCACTCTTGGAGGCTTCACACTTTCGCAGCGTAGTGTCCTCCCTCTTTCCACTACCCAGTCTACACCAGCGACTCAAGCGAGCCACCAACGATTCCAGCGAGCCACTCCGCCGTCTTTCCTTCTGGCCCCGACCTCACACAACTGCCTCAAAATTTATTTTTGCCCCCCCCCCCTTTAGAAATCCTGCGGCCGCCCCTGGTTAAGTGGAACTTAGATGATGAAGTGAGGCAATGAAGTGGGGAGGCTGTAGCCGGTATTGCCCTACGGAATGAAGATAGACAATGGTTGTATGGAGGAGTTCACCAAAATTGGGGCGTGTTCTATTCCTTTTGCTGAGCTTTGGGGTGTATTTCTTGGATTGAATACGTGCTGGAGGTTCTGTTTTCACAAAGTTGAATTAGATATTGATTCATCACTCATTGTGTCTATGATTCAGACGGGTGTCTCGAATACTCACCCCTTCGCTAGTCTGGTGGCTCACTACTAGGGCTTCCTTAGTAGGAATTGTCTTGTCCGACTTTGACATATTTACCGCGAGGCTAATACAATTGTGGACTTTTTAGTTAGTTATACTTTCCAATATCCTGTGGACATTCATTTCTTTGAAAACCCGCATATGGGTGCCCTCCATTTAATTTCAAAGATGTTAATGGCTTGTTTTGCCGTGGACTATTCCTGCTTAGCGGTTTTTCTGCTAATACCATTGTGAACTAATTGAACTTCTATAATAAATACACAAGTTCTGTTTACCAATTAGTGTTACCCAAGTTGAAATACACAAGTTCTATTTACTAAAACCAGTGAAACTTAGTCTTACTTCCCCAAGTCAAATACCCTTAATTACCTATTTTAATTACCCAATTTTCAATTTCAATCGTAATACATAATTTTAATTACCCAATTCGATCATAATACCCATTTTACTAATTAGTTAATTGTAACACCCAAATCGAAAAATCATTTTAATTATCCAATCTTAATACCCAAAAATTTTAATACTCAATATAAGACCTAAATTACAAATCTAAGAAAGTTAGGTTGTTCTGTGCATTTAAAATTTTTGGCTAATTTGGTAAATTTATCAAAATGTTGTGCAAAATATGTAATCAATTAAAAGATTTTCCATTGAATCTATAAGTTGAACACGCTATTTTCACTCATGGATGGAAACTTTCGATGAAGGCCGGTGACGAAGGAGCAACGGTGATGGGTTGTTTTGATTGTAGAAGGCGGTTTTGCTGTGGACAACTTTCGATGATTGCCGATAAGAAATTAACTCTCATCAAAACTTTCCCTCTATTTTCTCGTCAACATTTTCCCTCAATTCACAGAGGTGACTAACGGTTTCCTGTCACCTCCATCGCCGTCGGCACAAAGGTGTAGGAACCCTATAAAACGTTAGTTAAACTGTATACATAACAACGATAAGAGTCGGAATTTAGACCACCTTAAGTGTGTATGTGGAGCAGAGTCGAGATCGAAATCTCTTTCCTTAATTCTAAAAACACCCAGTATTACGACGATTACCGGTGTTTAAGAATCGCAGGATACAACTGTTGTTCGGCCTTCGTAATTTACCGGAAGCTACCGGAAGCCTACGAATCAGTGTAGTGCGTTGCACTCTCGAGATAAGGAAGCTCGGAAGCTGAAGAGAGGAGAAGAAGTGAATGTTGGTATTTAGAGAATGAGAGTAGAAGAGCTCTTTATATAGAGGCTGAGGGAGAGTTGACTACTGATTTGGGCGCAAGAAAATCGAAGCCCATTGACTGGCCCAAAATGGAGAGCAATCTGATCCACAAAAAAGCCACGTTTTTAGGAGTCAAAGAAGGACTGAACCACTTCCCCAAATCTCGGATCTGTTGGACTGACCCAACAGACCGGTCTTTCGGATATCCGATCCGGCCCGCTGCTTGGATCCATTGGACTTTGAAGATGGGCCTGGCCCAAGGCCTTCCTCTTCTAGGACTATTGGACTTTGAGTTGGGTCGGCCCAAAAATAATATAGGTGGCCAAGCCACATATACTATATCTAGTTCCACCCGTCTCGTCGCAACGCAACGGAATGCAGCGTAGCACGACACGGACACGAGCACGACGTGACGCGGCTCGGCTCGGCACAACCACGGGCACGGGCTCGAGCTCGGCTCGACGCACGCGCACGTGTGGTGGTTTGCCTACGCCGTTCCGCCATTGAAAATGGGTAGTGACCCAAAGGCCACATGCCTTAGTGCATATTTTCACTATATATTCTATTGGATTTCCCTCCATATAGTCGATGTGGGAAACTCCCATTTTCGACTAATTTTTCAAGTTATTGACTATCATGCAACCAATTTCGGGCCTCCATTTCTCATTCAAACGGTACTCAAATTTGACGTATGAATATACCACGAGCAACAGCTTGCGGAGACGAAGGCAAAACTCCCACTTTTCGGCGTTGATAATGGCTGAAGCCCACCGGAAATGTCCCGGAAAGTGCCGGCGCATCCATGTGTTAAACATGTTTTATTCATTTTAATTTAGTTCCAACAAAAGGTGGCTAACTCGTGGCTTCCATTACCGATTTCTGACGACGAGGTTGGAGTGGACTGGTGAAATCTCCACCGTTGAAAACTGGTCTAGATCCATTGAACAAATCTCGATCAGTTGAACAGATCTTGTAAATTAGGTTAAAAATAAATTTTTTTTTGTATTAATTAGTTTATTAAATAATTATAAATTATGTGAGGGGCCTAGTTTGTATCTCATATACAAAAAAGGTCCCATTGCACCGATTTTCTCTTCATAATACTCAAATTAGTGTACTTTGTAAGATCGGTTAAAACGAATTATAAGTTTTTTTTACCTTCATATTAATTAAATTTATTAATCCTAACGCATAATGTGGAGTTCTATTTCAACCACAACAGATTTTGTATTAAAAAAAATTCACCATGGGAATATTATCTTAGTTTTGTCGATCTTAATCTTTTGTGCACGAATCCTTTACATTTTTACTGACTCGTAACTGTGCTATACTCAAATATGTATACATATACATGAGTATAATTGATTGAAAACTTATCTTAATTAAGGAGTGAGAACCTCTAATAACCATTTGATTAAAACAAATTAATGGCTTAGATGGGTTTAATTTTTGGTCCACCTAAATACAAAAAAATGGAAATTAATTACATTTTATGTTTCTCTATGACAATCTTTCTAATTAAAATTATTGCTTTTATTTTTTTATTTTGTTCTATTACAAACTTAATTCTTATCAACAATATACAAGGAGAAAATTGGTGTATGGAAGCCCTTTTTGTATCCATGATAAAATCTAGGCCCCTCCAATTTTTTCTCTAAAAATAAAACTAAATTAAATTATAAAGAGGTTATTAATTGTGGGGGACCACTCTCATTAAAAAAAATTTTCTCCCTTAATTAAGGAGGATAAATAACTATTAAAAATTAAAAAGATAAACTAAATTAAAAAGATAAGTGAATATTAATTGTGAGTACCACTCTCATTAAAAAGATTCTCTCCCTTAATTAATATGGCTGTTTTTTTAATTAAATAAGGAAAATGAGAGTGGTCCCCCACAAGTTATGTACATAATTTTATGTACATAATTTTGCACGCAAATTATAATAATTTCGCACGCAAATTATAATAATTTCGCACGCAAATTATCTACATAAAATTATGTAATTAATTTTAATGCCAACAAATAAGCGACTCTTTAAAAAAAAAAGCAATATTAATTAAGGGAGATAATTTTTTTAATGTTAAAACTAATTCCTTAATTGTAGGGGACCACTCTTATTTTCCTTTTTTATTTTAAAAAATTAAGGGAGATAATCTTTTTAATTTTGAATAATTGTAGGGGACCACTCTCATTTTTCTTTTTAATTTTGAAAGTATCTTAAACTATTTTAGATTTTATCTTTTTTCCAAAATTACAAGGGGCCTAGTTAATACAAATTGAAACATAAAAGCCTACTTAATCTACATTTATACAATAAAAGTCTACTTACCCCTTTTACTCATATACAAGGAATAATGGACACATATTTACAATAAACGCACAACTAATTTAATGGACACATTTACAATAAACGCACAACTAATTTAATTGAAGGAGAATTCATATGATGAACAATGACAATATATTATCCACCAAATGAAAATAATGATATTTTATAATATTGAATAATTGTACATTAACAAATAAACAATTTTTAAGAATAACTACTATGATGAATATGTTCATCTATAATAACTTCATTATTAGTCCATAGTTAAACCATATGAACATTGTATTGTGGGTGGCCAAGAACAACAAATCAAATGAAAAATATAAAACACTTGTGAGCAACCAACTTGTACAAAATAATATACGATCTTGCTTACGTTTTTGCACATTCGTTAGTCCATAGACAACAATCATCACATGTATATCTAGCATTGTGAACGAACATCAATCATAACAAAGAAGCAAATAATCATAATTAACAATTATGACAAATTCGTAAAATTTCTTTGTAGGAAGATTATGTAGTTTTTTTTCTCCCCTAAATTCGCTTTGCACTTTTTGTATTTATTGTTTAATTTGATTCTTTGGTTAATACATATAATATGATGTTTCCTTGGATGCTTCAAGGAGAAACTCTGGATCTAGATTGAGCTTGAACTTTAAGAAAAGATTAAGGGAGTAGGGTAACTTCTTTTTCTAGAATACAAACAAGGCCCTCTAATATTAATAATTAAAATAAAAAGATAAATAAGGTGTGAAGAGAATCTTAATTAAGCAGTTAAGGTAACAATTAAAAATAATTAATATTCTCAATTATATTAATTAGGCTAAAAATAAGGAAACTAGTTAATGAAATTTGGTAACTATATATTTGAGATCTAGAACCCCTTTATTATTCTCAACCACCGAATGTGCTATTTCTCTCTTCTTCTCCAATTGCCAGACTCAACCTTTCTTCAGCCTCCACATCCGACGTGATTGATGCCGATGCGGTCGCCGCCTTGCTCAAGGAGATTTCGATTGTCCAGCCACCCTGTAGAACGGAGACGCTTGATGTTGTTGCCTCTGCCACAAACCGACACCGACAGATCCACAAGAACCTAGATTGCACGGCCGCCATGTCCAACTGCAAGAATAGAGGGTACCGGCCGGGTATCGGTTGTGAGTGTCGGTCCTTATGTCGCCACCAACGCCGATGAGACTACCGTCACCTCAGCTTGCCGGCCATCAACCGCTCTCCACTTCTTCCGGTAGTTCAGTGAGCAGGTTTGGGTAGGTGAGACATGTACAATATTTTGACTAACTTCAGTCGCCATAGCCAGGTATGATATATTCGGATAGGGGGTTGATTATTTACACATACATATTTTGTGTGTACATATAGCATGATGTCGATTAGAATATATATAGCTTTGTGTTTGCATGTACATAAGTTTGCAGTATCTGGTGATTATGTACATATTTGTGTGTACATATAGCATGTCGTCGATTTGAATATGTATAGTAGAACAAAATATGTTGTTATACAGGCTTCTGTTTGTGTTTGCATGTACATATGTTTGCAGTCTCTGTGATTATTTACATATTTTACTGCAAAAATGTTTCTAACTAACTGTATATGTACATATGTTTCCAGTCTCAGGCGATTATGTACACATGTTGCTGCGGAAATCTCAATATCGTCGCCATGGATGAACGCAAGTTGGAAAGGACGAAGATTTCGGAAAATATTTTGTTTCATTGATAAATGTAGATATTTTGATTCCCTTAATAAATGGAGAGATAAAGATATTTAATTTCATGTTTTGTAATAATTAGTTGCTTAATAAATGGAGAGAGAAAGATATTCTGATTTCCTTAATATTCGCTTTTTATTTAAATAAATCTTTTTTATATAATGTAGAGGGGTCTATTTTGTACTCATTATTAACTTGGGGCCCTTTATATGCTCATGGTTACAAAATATACATACTCCCCCATTTTACCCGAACTTTAACTACTCCGTTTGTTAATGTGCGGACAAATCAAACGATAGAATATGGTTGGAGTAAGCTATGAGATGGATGTGGAAGCGAATTGTTGATCTGATCAAGGTTGATCAAGCAACAAGTGAAGTGAAGTGGAGCAGTTGATTCTTGAAGAATCCTCGAATGTAAAGGCTTTGATTGAAGATCCAAGGAGAGGGAAAATTGTTATGCTCAAAATTAAGGAGAAGGAAATACTTCTCAACTAGACTTGATTTAATTTGAATATATCTTACAAGTGAGGCCAAAAATCCTTTATATAGAAGATTCAAAATGAAATGTATAAAAGGTCCAAAATGAAAGGTCTAAAAGGGGATTCAGTGAGAAAGGTTAGAAGAGAATATTGTGTGGAATGTCCCTTCTATCATTACATAAGCAAATATGAAAAATATTGCTAAGTAGAAGACATGCTTCGGCATAAAGGGCAAACCTTAACCTTCGCTCAATCACTAATGAAAAGCCTTGGTGGAGCGAACACAAGGCATGTCACTTGATGGGTCGGCTTAGGTGGAGGCTTGGATGACACTAATATCGAAGGGCGTTTCAATCCCCTCATCTTGGATGTGAAGCGTCCCTCAAGATGGTGGCGTCGTAGAATTGGTCGAATATGTTGGCAAGGCGCGAAATCGGGTACTGGTAATGGAACAATGTATGTCTTTGATGGTATTGAAGGCACCAGAACTCTTTAAAATGATGCTCAATGTCTCAGATGGGTGGCAAGCCGGACGGTTGATCATTGTACATAATGAGAACAAACTCCCAATCGGGAGGCACAAACTTGTAGTCCATCAAGATGGTCGCACCGTGGAGTTTGTTTAACATGTCGTCAATGCCCTTGAAGTTAATAGTTGGGTGCATGCTAAATGGATCGAGGGGCAAGTTGGGTGGTTAACCACCGGACATAACGAGGACAAACTCATGATCTGGAGGGTCGAACTTGTAGTCTATCAAGATAGTGGCTCCGTGGAGTTTGTCTATCATGTCGTCAAAGCCCTTGATGGTCAATACTAGGGGCATGTTGAGAAAATGGAAGGGCAAGTCGGGAGGTAAGTTATTGGACATAACAAGGACAAAACTTGGATCGGGAGGCTCAAACTTGTAATCTGTCCACATAATGGTGCCGTTGGCAGGGTTAACGTCTCTCCTTTGATGACGTCATCGTCGTGGACTTCTTTGTCATAATCATCATACAACGGGTTGACAAATTAAATTGGAAGTGCCGGGAGCCATAGTTGGCATCTCCCTCATCCTTAATGATGACATCACCCTCGTCTTTGACTTTGTCCTCGTCATATAATGGGTTGACAAACAATTGTGTCACCGCTTGGGGTCCTTTGCCAGAGGTGTTTTGTGTAGGAGCATCATGAGTTGACTTAGGCATAGCATAGTCATCTTTTAGATATGCTCGACGTCGGGGTACAATATAGGCATCTTTGGGATCAGCTCAACACACAGGTGTAATGTATTCGTCTTCAGGATAGAATCGACGTCGGGGCACAATGTAGTCATATTCAAGATAGACTCAACGTGGATACCGTCGGTGCCCATGGATGGTTTGTTTGGGGTTTGGTGGGTATGGGGGGTGGCAATCATTCCTCGTCCTCAAGGTAGGTTCTCCGTTGATCATATTGGTGCCCATGGATGGTTTGCTTCGGCCTTGGTGGGTTTGGAGGTGGAAATTATTTATCATCCTCAAGATAGACACGTCGTTCACCGTGTGGATACACCGTCGGTGCCCATGGATGAATTATTTCGGCCTTGGTGGGTTTGGAGGTGGCAAAGATTCCTCGACCTCATCAAATGACTCATCGTCGTCATGGAAGAGCATTGATGGATGAAGAACGGTATAAACGATGATGAATGATGAAGATCAAGACTAAAAAGAGCTTAACTTTGATTCCTTGCTCTAATATCAATTTGACGAATCAAATTGGGCTCTAGCTTGGATCTTCTAGTTGTGATACCAATTTGATGCGCCTTGAATGCGTTAAAGGAGAAACTTCGTATCTAGATCGAGCTTGAACTTCAACTACTCCATTTGTTGATGTGCGGATAGATCGAACGATAAAATATGGCTTGGCAGAAGCTATGAGATGGACGCATAAGCGAATGGTTGATCCGATCAAGGTTGAACGAGCAATCCGTGAAGTGGAGTGGATATGTTGATTCTTGAAGAATTCTCTAATGTGAAGGTTTGGATCGAAGACCCAAGGAAGAAGTTTCAGAGGGAAAATTATGATGCACAAAATAAAGGAGGAGAAAATACTTCTCAGCTAAACTTAATTTAATTGGAATATATCTTACATGTGAGAGTAAGCATCCTTTATTTAGAAGGATGGGGCAGGAATGAAAGGTCGAAAAGGGGTCTAATGAAAAAGCTTAGAAGGAAATATTACACAAGAATATCTCTTCTATTATTACATAAGCAAACTATAGAAACGGCATTAAGTAAAAGACATGCTTCGGCATAACGGGCAATCCTCAACTATCGATCCAACACTAATGCAAAGTCACGGTGGAGCGAAGACAAGACGTGCCGCTTGACAGGTTTATTTAGGTTGATGCACGAATAACATCAATATCCGAGGGCATATTATAATAGTTTGTCATGCTTCTTTAATATCAACCATTCATCTAATAATCAAACAATTCTTTAAAGTTATCACTTGATCCGGAACATATAAACATAAATGTACTTGAGTGATGTTATTCGCACTATTAAGGCAAATGTGGGACAGACTCGTAGTGAGAAGTAACAGGGCTTCGGTCAGGCTGAACTATGCCCCATAAACCCTATAAATATGTGCTTCGTAATTGTTGTCATTCTCGCAAAGGCTTCAACATACAAATCCGTTGCATTTTTTATCTTCAAATTATTGGAATTTATCTTAATTCTTTTGGTTTTAATCTCAGTTAAGCCAAAAGTACAAGGAATTTATTAATCTCGACGCATAATGTGATTTATATTGAGAACTTATCTTAAGTAAGACATGCAAATTAATTAAAATCTATGTTTCTATACGATTATATTTCTAATTAAGATAATTATTATTTTTATATTCTATTCTATTATGAAAGAATTTGGCTAAATAAATCTTTTTCTATTTTTATTAGGTTTGTGTACCCTTTTAATTTTTACCACTTTTATTAAAGTGAAGTTGGAAGATAAGAAATTTGATTAGGGGTACATTTACTAAATATATTTACTAGAGAAATCTCAAAAACACTTAGCTAATTTGGCCTTATATTATTAAGGCAATTCTTTTCTACAATATACAATGAATAATGGACACACGTATGGTTACATTGAACGTACAATTAGTTTAATTGAAAACAATATTTTGCTAATAAACAATGATATTTATAAAAAGGGGAACAATTGTAGATTAACAAATAAATATTTTGATGAACAACTACTATGATGAATATCATAATCTATTATCACCTGATAATTGGTCCATAGTTAAATCATATGAACACTGGTATTGTGGGTGAACAAAAACAATAAAGAAAGAATTTTGTCAAATAAGCCCTTTTCTATTTTCATTAGGTTTGTGTACCCCTTTAATTTTTATTCCTTTCATTAAATTGAAGTTGGAAGGTAATATGTTTGATTAGGGGTACATTTACTAAACATATTTATACCATAAGCTTAGTTATTAGAGAGAAATCTCAAAAAAGCATACTTAGCTAATTTGGCCTACAATAAATCTTAAGGAATGAATGACACATATACAACATTTATGAGCAACCAATTTGTACAAAACAATAAACGATCATGCTTACGTTTTAGCACGTTCGTTAGTCCATAGGCAACATTCATCATATGTACATGTTGCATTGTGAATGAACATCAACAATTAAATTAAAAAAGAAATTAATCATAAGTAACAACTATGACCAAATTTGTAAAATTTTCTTATAGGATAATCATATAAATTTTTTCTCCCCTAAAATCTCCCTTCATTTTTTTGTATTTATGATTTGGTTGGGTTTGATTTTGTTATTAATATATAAAATAGATTAGCACGCTTCTTTAATTTTAATCGTTTATCTAATAATTCAACGGTTCTTAGAAATTTTCAATTACTCAAGACGATATACATATAAATATTAATATATAATGATATTATTCGGTCGGACAAAAAAATATGAAACAATCAAAGTACTCGGATGGGAAGATATGGCACACTACCAAGACAAAAAAAACGTCAATTGACTCCATTAGAGGTGCATTTTAACGTTTTTAGATTTATGCTTTTTTACGTTATTTGCATTGGAATTTATTATATTGGGTGTAAATTGCATTCATCGGTTAGTTTAAGAAGAATTGAAATTGAGAACTTGCGAGATTTAGTGGTCTTTTTGTTTGTTTATCGAATTTTATAAGAGGGACCATGATTTCTCATAGAATGAAGACAATGAAATAGGGAACACTACAAGTGCACCCACGATATGTGAGACCACACGCAACCAAACCTATTGAAATTTGCAAGCTTGTTATTTTATTTTTGTTACTTCATTGTCTCAAGTTAGTCCCGAGTTCGAGAGGAAAGTCATCGTTGCTATTAAACAAAAGAATTTGCAAGGAAATGCTTTCCATCTTGAACTGACAACCGATACTCTATGGTAAAAGCTACATAACATTTTCATGATCCAGTTTGGTGTATTCTATTCTTGAGAATATAACATCTATTTGCTTCTGGAAGGTATACCTACAACCATCCCTATTGGATGAGACTTGGATACATTACTAGAAACAAAGATTGACTTACTAATCTTTTTACCTTAGCAAGGTAACCAACAAAGAAATTCATTCCAAGAAGTTCATCTTCAGAAGATGTTTCAGAAGATCTAGGTTTATCATGTTATTTCTCTGTGGTACTTGAAAATATTTTTACTATGAATTTGGATATATAATTAGTATTTTTCACTGCATCCCTTAAACATTGGTTGGTCTGAAAGTTTAAAAATATGTTTATTCATAAAAATAGTCAAAAGGAAAAAGGACATTAGAAAAATACCTAGTAGCCACGCAAATTGGTATTCCTTTTAAATATACATGACTGATTAGACGACTGGCTCCTGTATAAAAATAACATACTTAATTAGCCATAAACCGCAATTATTATTTTTTTTATAAAGGTTATCATTGACACCTAAATGTACAAAAGTTAAAAAATAAAGGTTATCAGCGCCAAAAGAGGAGCCAATCGCGAGGGGCACTAAAAAGCTCTCACACTTAGAATAAACAAAGTAAGCTTGAGAACTTCCGTCGCGAAGGGCAAAATCTACAAGTTTAAAACAAAAAAGAGGGAGGTGGGAGAGTACGAAACACAACCGCTTTGGCGTCGATCTTTTTCCTTCCGTCATGATAGAGGTTATGCCGGCCGGCTTAGGGCATGTGCAATAGATTCCCCAAAAAAAAAATTCTAAAATGAGGAAAAAACTTTCATTTTCTCTAAATTATTTTTGTCTAAAATCCGATAGTAAGTTGCTGGTTAATTCATAGAAATGTGAAAAGATATGCCTACTCTCATGTTTCCATGATTTCAGCTACAAACCCATACAATCATGCGATCATACATGTCATCATTACATCACCCTCCCCACCTACTGACGTATATCCTAACTTAAATATGTACATATATCACTCTTCATATACCGAGTACTATATCACCGATGTATTCTGGGAATGCTTCATTCATAAGTTTAAAAATATGTATTTTAATTAACTTAATGATCACCTCCATTGGTATTCTGTTGTTGTCGAATACCGCTGCATTTCTTGCATACCATATATAATATATTGTTGAAACAAGAGCAGCTCTCATTGCAAATGTCCGGCGATGCCTTCGTTTCCTCCTTCGTTTGAGCCATCTGATGGTTATATCAATTGTACTCAATCCCGAAGGCATACCAATCATACTTCTCACCTCCCTCCATATTTTACTTGCATATCGGCACTTGAAGAATAAATGTACATGGGACTCGTCTGCTTGACAACATAAGTGACATATAGGGTCCACCTGTAGAAAACCCATTCGATCATGTGTAGGTAACCTCTTGAGTAGCGCCATCCATGCAGTACATGCATGCCTTGGAGTAAGTTTTACATCCCATATAATGCTATGCCAGTCAACCTTACTCCCTTTTCTTCTGATGAGGTTGTATGCTCTTGTAACTTTGAACTTCCCATTCGGTGATAATACTTCCAGCACCTCCGTCATATTCATTCCATGCTCTGCATTACTTATCATTAAATCCCTGGCACTTATAATCGCCTTTATTAAGCCTGAATCCCTTCTATGGATATCCCAATCCTGCGGCCTAGTAATCGAAAGATAACGATGATGGATCCATTTTATCCATACACTCTCGTCACCTTCATGAATCCTTGCGTAATGTTTACACATAAACGCCATGTTCCATGCCCTCAAATCTAATAACCCTAACCCTCCTTCATCCCTTGGCTTACATACCTTCTCCCATGCAACTCGTGCCCTGGACCATAAGAACTGGCGTGCCATCCGTATCAGTCGATCAGTGACAACACTTGGTAATGGCAATATCGATAACCAGAAGCTGTCTACTCCCTGCATCACTGTGTTAATCATTTCAAGTCTCCCTGCGAATGACAAATTCTTTTTATTCCAAGTAGATATATACTTGCTGAGCTTGTCAATCAAAGGAGTATACTGTGATGCACGCAATGTATACGGTGCAATCGGTATACCCAGGTAACGAAATGGGAAATGCCCAATTTCAAACCCAGTAACTGCTTTCAGCTCCTCCACTTCATGTTCCGGTACAGATGCAGTGTACATCGATGACTTCTCCATACTGATTCTCAGCCCACTAACCTCCCCGAACCGCCTTAGTGCATGCATCAATATACTTACTGATTGCTTATCTCCTTTCGAAAATAATACTACATCATCTGCATATATTAAATGTGCCAATCTCAGCTCTCGACAATGTTGATGAAACGAGAACTTATCCTTCGCTGTACCAGCCTTCAGTATACGTGAAAATATGTCCATGCAACACACAAATAATAGAGGTGACAAGGGATCCCCTTGCCTCAATCCTCTCTTCCCCTTAAAGAAACCATGAAGTTCCCTATTAATCTTGATAGAATAGGTTGGCGTAGATACACAAACCATGATCCATGCAATGAGTCTAGATGGAAAGCCCAGTGTTGTCAGTGAATACCGTATAAATTGCCATGAAACAGTATCGTAAGCTTTAGCTAAATCGATATTGAGAAAGCACCGTCTCGTATCCCGTTTCACGTTGTATCTTCTCAAGATCTCTTGCACCAACATCACATTATCGGACATAAGCCTACCCGGAACAAATGCAACTTGTGACGGATCAATGATATACTTCAAACAGGGTCCAATCCTTTTCGTTAATATCTTCGATATCACCTTATAAATTACGTTGCAACATGAGATCGGCCGAAAATGTTCCACACGGATTGGGTTATCCTTTTTCGGAACCAAAGATACGATGGTGTGATTAATCTGGCCCAATAATTTACCATTCAGAAAGAACTCCTTCACTGCCGAGCATACTTCTCCTCCTACAATTTCCCATGCAACCTTGAAGAACGTGGATGTATACCCATCGGCTCCTGGTGCCTTGTCCTCTGCGATACTCCACATAGCTTCTTTAATTTCCACATTTGAAACTGGCATGATAAGAGCCTCTCTGTCAATACTCCTAAGCTTTGGTCCCACTGCTAGTTCACTGTCCTCCAGAGTATCGCATTCCTCATATGTTCCGAATAAGCCCTGAAAAAATGAAACAAAGTGTTGTACTACCTCATTTATTGAAGACGTAGTTTCTCCATTCATATCCATAATGGCTGCAATATGACATCCTGCAGCCTTAGCTCTCATCAATCCATGGAAGAACTTTGTTGATCTATCTCCACGTAATATGTAAGTAGACTTTGCTTGTTGAGAAAGAAAACTATATTCAGCGTCATTAAGCCTCTCCATAGTCTTCTTAGCTTGTTTCATTCGCTCCTTAATTAATGCTGACGTTGGATTCATTCGTAGGTCCTCCAGAGAGCGACCATATACCTCAGTTGCATGCCTTGCTTGCTCCGATATATGCCTATAATGTAGCCTGTTAAGCATTCTTAAAGGACCCTTCATACCACTTAGTAACATACATAATCGATACTGATATGTGCCACGTAAATGACAAACCCACCTTTCTTTTACAACATTCATAAAATTATCATGCTTGGACCACATATTAAAAAACTTAAAACTTTTATTATTACCAAATACCTGTCGTTGAAGATGTGCGATACCTGGTCGATGATCGGAATATTGCCATTGATCCACGAATGTAGCTCGACAATGAATTCCATGCGCCATCCACACATCGTTTACCATAACACGATCTATTTTACTCCATATGTTCCCATTCGACCATGTATATTTAGACTCACTATTAAATGGTACATCAACAAGTCCTAGGTCCCGACAAGTATCATATAACGGTTTTGTTTCATACAGCCTTACGGGTACGCCATGTAAACGTTCATCATTATAAATAACATTATTAAAATCACCCAAAATTAACCATGGGAGCTTACTTCTACTAATACAGTCTCTCATTCCCTGCCATAGATCATGACGAGTAGATACCCGATGTTCTCCAAGTACAAAAAACGCCCCAAAATGGAGCCCTGTTTCTTTGCATGTCACCATGCAAGCCATATATTGTACGTGTATCTGTACGATATTTACCTCCATGTGATTCGGGTGCCACATTATGATTATTCTACATCTCCTATCTAAGTCAAAGTTATTCGCATAACGCCACTGAGGGAATAGACGCCTCATTAACACCTGCACGTTAGTGACTGATTCATCAATTCGAGTTTCCAATAATCCACATAAATATACCTTAAATTTTTTAAGTATGCCTTTGATTCCATTCTGTTTCCTGGGGTTGTTAATCCCTTGTACATTCCATGCCATAACACTCATGGTTGAGTAGTTCGAGTACCCTTCTGCTTCTCACTTGTCTTCTGACTTGCCTTTGGACCAGGATCCAAGTGTAATGACGCAAGTCTAGTCATTCGTCTACCTGCATCACCATCTTTATTTTGAATAATACCACGTTTACCTTGCTTTTCCAGTGACGCGTTTAACCTTCTAATTATTTGTCGCTTTGCCCTTGATAAAGCTGGCGTAAAGATCTCTTGCGACTCATCCTCACTGCCATTTTCACCCTCTACAGATTCTCCAGTCGAGTCTTCATTTCCAGAAGATAATACCAACTCATCAGAGGCGGAGTCATCAGAATCATCTGAGTCATTACCATCTTCGTTTCCAGTACCACTTGCCACACTTAACGTTCGGTTAGTTATCATTAAATCACAAGAATCATCCAGTACCTTTTCCTTCCCCTTTGCCCGACGTTTATCTTCCTCCATATCCTCCTTATTTTTATCTTTCTCATGTTTTTTATATCCAGGTCCAACCTCACCACCCTCCATGGTGACCACTTGATCTCTCTGTCCAGCACTACCTTTCACTTCAATACCTGTGTCTCCAATATGCTTCTGATTTAGCTTATTAATTCCATGTATCTCTTTTGACGTTCCTGCATTAACGTCCTGCACTTGAACTACACTATTAGTAGGTATTTGTATCTTACCAGCAGTAGTGGGGTTGGTTTGACCACCCCCTCTCACCTGTTGTCTGCGCCTTGTTACCTGTGGGACCACCTCTTGTGCTTTAGGACGTGAATTAAAAGCACAATCACTATCTTTGTGACCAAATTGTAAACATTGCCTACAGTATTGCGGTTCATTCTCATATAACAGTGTACAATCTAATGTTATACCATCATCAAAATCCAGCGTTACCTCTCGAAGAACATCTCTTGCGAAGTTTACCTCTACAAGTACTCTCGCATATGAACCACGTTTCCTCTCTTCCGTCACATGGTCCATAAACAACGGTTTACCTATGGATGATCCAATTCGACCCAAAATCGTAGGTGTCCAAAATTCATTTGGAAGACCCGTAATCCGAACCCATAATGGCATTGTAGCTACATCTTTACGATTAAACGCAAATTTGTCCGGAACATTCTTTAACAACAAGGGTTTATTAAAAATAAAATACGGTCCCTCCCTCAAAACTTTATCCCTATCATCATCATTTAGAAAATTAAAGATCATCCAACCCGCCTCTACTCTAAATTTAACTTTGACTCCCCACGATTTCATAACGTTATTAATGGCAACGAAACCCGGGTAAAAGCCAACATATTGTCCTAAAAGTGTACTACCCCATACCAATTGTTTAGGCATTCCTTCCGAGCATTTAATAGCAATTCTATTCGTTACATGAGGTTGTATAATCAAGACGCCCTCCTAAACCCGAATTCATGAATATCCGAGATGAATTACCTTGCCATGCAGGACGACTAGGGCGACTTGGTCCAGCAGTACCCAATTGTGGAAAGTCCGAAGATGGTTGACCCGCAATCATTGGTTCATCTGGCTTTGCTTGAATATCTTCACGACCAAGTTCTCCATCCGATAGTATATCCCTATCATCCACAATATCTTCGCGAACATTTTCCAATAGTTCATTATCATGATTCAAATCCCCAGGAAGTGTTACCTTCGTTGGTATAGTTCTATTTCTCCGGCCATCCCTTTGACCAGTTATTGGTCCCTGTGATACAGAAACATGTGAGTTATCAATAGATTTATACGCTGCAGTACTCGCCGGCATCATATCCGATGGATGATTAGGGTTATCAGTTTTATTTGCCATCATATCCTGAATCATATTATGATCAACCTTATGGTGCGTGTCATCATCCCTCACCTGGATATTACCTTTCTTACCAGTGATATCGGCACCAATTTTGATGCCCTTGCCTTTGCCCAATTGTTTCGGAGCTTTTCCAGTTACCAACGGCGACGTACCGCCACTCAGAGCTTTACCTTTCTGTGACTCGACGGCATGATCTTTCATCACCGGAATGGAAGCGTTCTTGGAACTCCCCGTTACCAAATCTTGGTTTTCTTGAACCGTTGCAACATTTAGTATGGCATCTTGATTATCCTTGTCCGTTAAAACAGCCGGATCTTGCGAGATAACAACCTGCCGGTGATTGCCTCCATCTGAACTGCAATCACCGGCCATATCTGATTCCGTAGTACTCCTTTTCTTCTTTGCCATGGTGAGATTCCACCAGGCTAGCCACTAAGTGGCGCAACCGTATAGACGACGGCCAAAACACAATATACTCAACCGAAAATGTTATACAACAATTAAATCAATCAAAAAGATATAACACCGAAATCGAATAATGTGAACGAGAATTCACACACCAATCAAACCCACCCAAATTTTGCCTATTAATCGAAATGGAAAAGAGTATAGAATTGAAAAACATGTGCGTTATTTCAAGGAGAGATCACAATAGCCAATAGACGCAAGGAAGCAAAAGTAGAATTGAGACAATCGCACTTGGGATGGTCATCGAACGTTCGTAGCAAAGAAACTAGGGGTGCAACACAAAACTACAAAATGTTTATATATTAAAGAAAACTACAAAAATTCTAAGTATTTGACTAAAAATAGCCATTTGAAACTTTCAAAGGCTTGGTCATCTTTTTTTTTTTTTGATTTATTATCCATGTATATATAAGAAGCAATTGCATCACAACTTACTATGCATCCTATTTTTTTAGCTTTTGTTCTTCTCATTTTGTCTCACATTGAGTATATTTTATTATGGATCATCGTTCGCTGATTCTTCCTGTAACATCCCGTAAATTTGGCTTATAAGGATGGGTTGCTACCCATGTCAACAAGAATTCTTTTTTTCCAGTGGTAGAGTGAGGACAAATAACTCTGGAGTTAAGCGTGCTCGTGCGGGAGCAATTTCAGGATGGGTGACCTTCTGAGAAGTTTTCTACGCGAGCATGGTTGGCATGGGGACAACTTCCCTAAGACCTCGGGTCTTACACTTCCGTTGAAAATGAGTGACGAAAACTGTCAAATTTTGTACGTGAGATGTATTTGGAAAAGTTTCTCCGTTTTTGTAAGTATAGGAAAAGGAAGACATATTTTTTCTAAACCCCCTATTTTAGGGTTTGTGATAAGAAATTTTTTGAACCCCAAAAAAGCCCAAAATTCTCCAAAAGTCCAAAATTCCTCAAAGCCCAACATTCCCTAAAATAGAGTATGTGTTGCACATGCTTACAAGTTTCTCCTTTTTATCTGATTTTTCCTCTTTCTCAGCTTGATAACTTCTAAATTGTTGTATAGTTCATGTGTGGTGATTGTCTTGTATTTCCATTTGATTGTTTGGTCGTGTCGTCGAGCTTTCAATTTTGACTGTGTTGTTGGAGATTTGGGGTTTCCATGTCGTTTTGGTTAAAATTAGGGTTTCGATGGCGACGTCCCCGGATTAATTAAGTAATCGCCTTTGAGCTTCCTTCTTGTTCCACCTCGTGTTATACTGATGCAGGCGATACCAAAATGTGAGTTTTCTCGAATGCGGACTCTTTCCATGGTTGATTTGTTAGTGTTTTGAATTGGACTTTATGTGTTTGTCTGCAAAAATTGAATGCAAATTTTTGTGAAATCATGCGATTTCTATGTATATTCCTATTGCTAGTTTGTTGAAAATTGTCGTAGTTCGTTTCATTAATTGATTTCTATATATGACTAGTTATTGGATTGTCACGTCGTTTGCAAATTTTATTATTGGGATACGGACTGACGAAAGTGTTCATTGGAATTTATCATTCAACAATTTGAAGTTATAGGACTTTTCATATCCGAAACACATGCAAATTGAGTTGTTGCTTCCTTGCTACTTCGGTCAACTCTTATAGCTGACAATTTTTATATATCGGTATCCCTTGTATGTATGTGATACATTGATTCCTTCTTGCCGTCTATATCCATTCAATAAAATGTTGTAATTTAAGTACTGTTTTAAAAATTGTTGGGCAGATGTCCTTATACATGACTATACTATTGAAACCATTGTGTGTAGTTGTTGATGAACAAGGTTCCATTTCTTACATAAGAGATATTGCTAGTTTGAATGATTCCATTTTCATGTCTCATTTGCTTCTCCTTACTGTCATATCAGTTAAAACATTTAATTTTGGTTTCTTCATTTGTTTGAAAACCTTACCCAACTGCAATCACATACCCCACGACAAAAAGATGATGTATAGATGTTCTAGTTCATCTACAGTTTTTATAGTTCTGAATCGTCTCGCTTTGAGTTTGCAGACTTTTTCCAATTATTATAGTAATTGAATTAGTATAGTTGATGATAATTCTACTTATTAGTTTATATGTTGTGCTTTTAAGATGAGTTATAGAAGCAAAAATGTCAAAACTAGACATGACCAAGTTATACAATTAGAGAGAGCAACAAGTCCAATAACCCATTCGACAAGTGTGGAATATCAAACATGTTGTTCTGTAGGATCGGTCAGACACAAAACAACAATTTTAGAAGCTAATATAATACGCTTTTCTAGTAGTAATCATGGTACTAATCAAGTTAGACAAAGAAGTTTAGAAGCTAATCCAACACGTCATCTTGGACCCCATAGTCATGTTAGACAAAGAGTAGTAAATTCAAAAACTAATCCAACACGTCATTATGTACTTAGTACTGTACTTAGAGAAAGGAAATCAAATTCAAAAGTTAATTCATCTAGTCTTGCCGGTAATCTTGTCAAACAAAAAACAACTAACTCAAAAGAAACTTCAACACGACTTCCTAGACCTCAATCACAACTTCAACCATCTAGATTCTTTTCAACTCGAGATAATTAATCCACATCACAAAGTCATGACTTGAATGAACCAGATAGGGAAGTTAATAGCCAACCATCGAAGCAAGGGAATGCAGGGAGTAAATCAAACGCGTCTAGAACTCGATCTTTAAAGTAAAAAACTGCGGTTCCTAATTGGCCAAATAAGCTGACTATTGGTAAAGTGAATTAAGTTAACACATTGTTTTGTTTATCTTCACCCATTTGTCTTGATTTTTCCTTGATTATTTGATGGGACAGCTACTGAAGGGAAGTATATGGTACTGAGTAGATCAATTCAACCTCGTGATATTAACAACCTTGGAGTTGGGGTTGGATGCGTTATCCGCTTTAATGAGTTCAACTAGCCAATACGTCAAGGTGGTTCTGTTTTAGTTAGATACCTTGGATATATGGCAAAGGATAGAAGGTTTTGTCCCATTGGAGCGGATAATTAGTATCTTATGAATAAACAACTTCAAGCTGACATTATTGAAGCTGTTCGGGTTTGTATTTTTTAATCATCACTTTCATTTGGATTGACATTTTTTCATAATTATATGCTTCCAATTTGCAAGCAAAATGTATCATTCTATAAGGGAGAGAATTCAACCATGTCATCCTCGTGTGCGTTGCAAAATTCTATAGGAATTATCAATACAAATTGAAGAAGAAGTTTAACCCATGATTTAGGACAAAGGAGCAAATTTACAATGATGTACCTCATGGACAAGACCGAAATGAATGGATGCATCTAGTTCAAAGTTTGTATTCAGAGAAAAACAAGGTATCCAATATTAGGGCTGAAATTGTTGAAGTGATATTTATGAGTAACTTGACATTTGTTGTGAGCATTAATATTGCAAGTGTCAAAGTTTTGGTTTCAGTTGACTCACTAGAATTAGTGATATCAGTGTAGTAAATAGTATTACTGTATATCTCAATCTACATTGTTCACTGTTTTATTTAATTATTGATAAATACGAAACTTAATCTCATGCAGTTTGCAACACATACAATTCCAGATGACTCACTAGAATTTGCAATTGTTATGATCAAGTCGGCTTCGAAGTGTTTAATAATAATAATGAGAATAGTTGACTTTCATTTCTAATTGCAATTGTGCATGTATGATGTAGGCCTTGCTGAATCATGTAAAATATCTCAAGTACCACCTAAGTATTGAGAATTAATTCGGGTTTTTTTTCCCGAGTGTATTTTTTTGTTTGTAATGTGCGTACCTCGCCGTTCATTTTCATGTCCTTGTATAAAGACCTTTTCATTTCATCTTTTATGCACTATTGCGAGTTCTTTCACGTTCTTGTCTGAACAAGGAATTATTGGGTATAGTGAGGCTAAACTTGTGCATGACATGTATCGAGGAGCAAGGGCACGTGTAAGTTATTTAAGCGGTCTTTTCTTCATTGTTCACTGTTTTTTGAAGTCTTTTCTTCATCAATGCCAATTTATTCTGATTATACTTGAGTTATGAAATGGTTTTAATGTTCCCTTGAGTTTAAGAGAAGTAAGGGCACATGTAAGTTATTTAAGAGGGCATCTCTTCACGCCCTCTTCCGAGCTTCTCTAATAGGTAGAATTTGTAGGCTACACCTTATGTTCTTTGTAAATTATTTGTAAAGATTAGTTGTAATTGTGGCAGTTTTGTGTGCTTGGCCTAAGAAATGGAGTGAAAAACTTGATCATGTTATGCAAGGGTAATAGTGTGATATTCATTATTCTTGTTTTCTTACTTTGCATCTAATTGTAAACTTGTAAATTGTAAAAACTATCCCTATATGGAAAAAGAGACAAGGGAATTGCAAAGTTATGTACACACCACAAGAACTAAAAGTTATGCTAATAAGTGAGTGTACTTTGTAAGTGGGACTAATTTGTAGCTCTTGCATGTTCTTTTCTTTTCTTATTAGCCTGTATACTTGAAATTCTGATGGTATGAAGTCTTTTGGTGCTTGTGGTTCATTTTATTTAGGTGGATACAGTGGGAAGACAACCAAGCCACATGGAGTTTTTCACAATGACCCACACTAGAGTTGATGGTACTTTTGTTGATAATAAACTTGCATCGGAGTTCTTCATGTATAATTGAGGAGACTTTTTTTTTTCTTATTATGTTTATACTTTCATGTACATTCTAACTGTTCTTTCAATTAGTTGTAGGTAGAAGCAAAAGTGAAAGTTACAGAACTTGTTGGATCTTCTTCAAAATCTAAATTGGAAATACAAAATGGTGTTCAATAATTTGATGTTTGAAGAGGGAAAACCTAAGAGACCTATTGACTTGGTCTCGGTGTGAAAGAAAGTGATATATATGGCGTGAATGGTTTGGTGAGGAAAAGAGGGTGTGAATTTGTCACCAATATCAAAAGTTGCGTGAAAATGGAAAAATTGGAGCAATCATTTCAAATATGAGGAAGAAAAGTCAAGTTCTATTAGCAACTACAAGAAAGGAAAATGAAGAACTACGAGCAAAGTTTGATCAATCAAATTAGATATTATTGCAAGCTCTCAAAGCAATTCATACTGAAAAGGTGTTTAGCGATCTTTTAAAGGCCGAACAATATG
The DNA here is from genome assembly GCA_033239125.1 of Fagopyrum homotropicum. NCBI lineage: Eukaryota > Viridiplantae > Streptophyta > Magnoliopsida > Caryophyllales > Polygonaceae > Fagopyrum > Fagopyrum homotropicum. Next base: position 146,618,954 of record BSWB01000004.1, read on the forward strand.
TCATAGAGGTGCTAAATTCTCAGGTTTGTCTCCTTTATTTAAATTTTGAATGAAAATAATATGATTTATCCTTCCTGAAACTAAGTGGCATGTGCATTGCTATTGTTGTTTGTTTGTTTCATTAATTTGGATAGTGTTTAGTGCATTGTTGGCTATGTTGTTTCATTAAATTGAATAGTGTATAATACATTGAGAGATACAAATTTTTGCTTTCATTGATGGATTTTGAAATTTTGTTTATATACTAAGAATATCAGTTAAAAATGAATTTTATAACGTTTATGTTTAGCAACCATATAGGCAAGTTTTATATTAGATGTACATTTATGGGGAAGGTCATTATACAAGGAGTTGTGGAAGGAGTTTTAGAGTGATAAATCAGTTAATTTGCTATATTAAATACTCTCTTACTAGATGTCATTGTACAAGTAGCTAGTACATATAAGAGAATGTGTAATATTCTATCGAATGTTTAATATGACATTTCATGCTTCTAGTAGTATATCAACCAACTCATGGATAAGGGATTATTGAAAAATATTTATAAAAGTGAAGCTCCTTCTTATGAATCGAGATTCCTACAGAACATGATCCAAAAGCTATTATCTTACTTGGTTACTCTGTATGCCTGAAACGCCATAGATATATTATGGTTTATTTAATGATGTTTTATCAAGTCAAGTTGCAGGCATAAGTCATGAATATACCTTAACACGTTTTAGCAAATCTTTGGCTTTATTGTCAATAGCAAAGTAATTTCTCACATGCTATAAAAAACATAAAATATTACATAGAAACAAAAACCAAAAGTATTCAACTAATCAACCTGTTGGTATATTAGGGTCTAGAAATTGCTTTGAGGCGTGAAAGATCACTATCTTTAAAGTGATATTTGTCCCCTTTATAATTGCTGTAGGGTTTCAAACAAATTCACCTCCTAGGATACAACAAAGCCCTCTAAGAAATCTGACAGCAAATCTGATTTCTTTCTTATATTTCTTTGTGAAGATTATTCTCTATATATAGAGAAGTTTCTGAACTGTCAGCCACAGTTAATTCAGAAGTTACAGTTAGGATACAGTTAGGGAAGTTATCTGTCATTGACAGTTAATCTGTTTACTCACTTTTCAATAATAAAATATATATATATATATATATATATTTACTTAATTAAACAAGTCTTATTAATAGACTTTTACCAACAATCCCCACTAAGTCTATAAATCAGACTTTTGTTTTTAATGTCATACATAATGAAAGTGTTTTTCAACTTAAACTTTCAATTAGTACAACTCTATCAAAGTGCCAACAGATTCAATGGTGGTCAAGTCCTTAAACCATCTTTCTTTTATTAACACCGGATAGAGCATACATATAACATTTTCCAGCTTCTTCACTTATTGTAAAACTTGCTATTAAGCCTTGAGTTCACTCCAGATTCATAGAAAACTTACAAAACAACTGTTTTGTTTAAGAGCAACTCCGCTCTTATGTTATCTACATAGGTAAGATTCACTAACACCATTAAAGTCTTGTAAACTTTCAGAACCTTATTAAGAGTATCAACACTCAACCTCCTTCTCTGCATTTGTATCTAAGCTCTTAAAAATGCAGTAATCAAGTCACTAATCATCAACTTGTTATTACCCTTTAAACTTCGTAACTAGAACTCTAGAAAGAAGTTGGGTTCCTGTTGTGGTAACTTAGTTTAATCTCAATCCCATTGCAGTAGAGGTTTTCCTTACCACTTCTCTCGAGAGTGCCTTTGTAAAAGGATCAGCCAAATTCTCACAAGACTTGACATAAGTAATGGTAATAACCCCTTCTTCAATTAATTGTCTAACATAAGCATGCCTCAAGCTTATATGTCTAGATTTGCCGTTGTAAATTTTATTGTATGCTCTAGACATTGTAGCAGCACTATCACAAAACACAGAAATGGCTGGCATCGGTTGTGGCCACAACTTTATATCCAATAGAAAATTTCTCAACCATTCTGCTTCTTTTCCCGCTGCACCAAGGGCTACAAACTCAGATTCCATTGTTGAATGAGTTATGCATGTTTGCTTCTTTGAAGCCCATGAAATAGCCCCTCCTGCTAGTGTAAAAACCCATCCACTAGTCGACTTATTTTCATCTGTACTAGATATCCAACTCGCATCTGTAAAACCTTCCAAAACTGCTGGAAAGCCACTGTAGGATAATTTCAGATCCACTGTTCTCTTTAAATATCCTAGAACTCGAGTAATTCCCTTCCAATGTTCAATTCCAGGATTACTAGTATATCTAGACAGCTTGCAGACTGCAAATGCAATGTCTGGTCTTGTACAATGCATTGCATACATTAAACTCCCAATTGCACTTGCATAATCTGTTTGGGAATTTGATCTGCCTTCATTTTTAAATAACTTACATGAAGGATCATATGGAGTATTTGCTTCTTTAATTATAAGATGCTTAAACTTTTCTAACATCTTATGAATGTAATGAGACTGAGTAAGGGTATACTCCCCACTATTTCTGAGTATTTTAATACCTAGAATAGTGTCTACTTCTCCCAAATCTTTCATTTTGAATTTTGACTTCAAGTAATCTTTAGTCTCATTTACTCCATTCATATTATTGCTTAATATTAACATGTCATCGACATAAAGACAGATTATAGCACTGTAGTTTTCAGCAAACTTGGTGTAAACACATTTATCTGCCCCATTGTGTTTAAAACCATAAGACAAGATGGCTGAATCAAATTTCTCATGCCATTGTTTTGGAGCCTGTTTTAATCCATACAAGGATTTTACTAGTTTACATACTTTCTTTTCTTTACCAGGAATTACAAATCCTTCTGGTTGCTCCATGTACAACTCTTCATCCAAATCTCCATTCAGAAATGCCGTTTTAACATCCATTTGATGCACCTCTAATTTATACAACGAAGCAAGTGCTAAAAGCACTCTAATTGATGTTATTCTTGCTACTGGTGCATATGTATCGAAGTAATCAATACCTTCCTTTTGCCTATACCCCTTGGCAACTAATCTGGCCTTGAAGGTCTGTATTGTTCCATCCGTGCTGTATTTTTTCCTAAATACCCATTTGCTGGATATTGGTTTCGATCCCTTAGGCAAGTCCACAAGAATCCAAGTGTTATTGGATATAATTGAATCCATTTCATCATTTACAGCTTCTTTCCAGAATGCTACATCTCTTGAAGACATAGCTTCTTTAAACGTCTTAGGATCTCCATCTACTTGGTCAACTTGAAAGACTATAGGTATTTCAGTCAACAATTCAGTTCTAGAACCTTCGACTAGGAGCAATACATCATTTGGTAATGAAAAATCAGAACCAAATTGTTGCTGAATTCTGACCCTTTGACTTCTTCTCTGCTCTATTGGTTCATTAACTTGTCTCTTTTTTGAAAAAGAGGTTGATGGATCCAAACTTGTAGTATTTTCAGCAATGTCACAAGTTGAATCCCCACTGAATTTTGTCTCAAAAAATTCAGCATCCCTGGATTCAATTATCAAGTTTGATTCTACATCCAGAAATCTATAAGCCTTAGAATTTTCTGCATAACCTAGAAAAATACTTTTCAATGCCTTAGGACCCAACTTAGTCCTCTTAGGATCTGGAATTCTGTAGTAGGCTATACAGCCCCATACTTTCAGATAACTTAAGTTTGGTTGTCTACCATTCCAGGTTTCGTATGGTGACACCTTAGTTCTCCTTGAAGGTATTCTGTTGTGTAAATGACATGCTGTCAGTAAAGCTTCTCCCCATAGGTTTGAGGGAACTTTTGCATTCAACATCATTGCATTAACCATATCACAAAGTGTTCTATTTTTTCTTTCAGCCAAACCATTTTGTTGTGGCGTGTAGGGGGCAGTTCTTTGATGAATAATGCCATTGATTTCACAGAATTCATTGAATTCAGATGAGAAGTATTCACCACCCCTGTCACTTCTTAAAATCTTAATTCTCTTCTCCTTCTGATGTTCTACTGCAGCTTTATATATTTTAAACTTCTCGAATGCCTCGTCCTTTTTCTTCATTAAATACACATGAGTGTATCTAGACTTGTCATCAGTAAAAGTAATAAAATATCTATTTCCTCCTCTGGTCAATACACCATTTAATTCACAAATATCAGAATGAATAAGGTCTAATATATCATTTGACTTCTCTACCGCAGGAAAAGGTCTTTTTGGCATTTTTGCTTGAACACAAATTTCACAATCCTTATTTGTAGAATTAAAATCTCCATTAATCATACCATTTTTGGACATAAATTTAAGTGTTCTAAAATTAACATGAGCACATCTTAAATGCCACAAATCAGAAGACACAACAGAATAAACAGAATTATCAGTTTTATTAATAATACTGAGTTTAAACATTCCATTACAAGAGTATCCTTTGCCTATGAACATCCCACCCTTAGTTAAAATCAGTTTATCTGATTCTAAAACAGCCTTTATACCGGCCTTACATAGCAAAGATGCTGAAATCAGATTTTTTCTAATTTCAGGAACATGTAAAACATTTGATAATTTCACTCTTTTTCCAGAACTGAATTGAATGTGAATATCTCCCATTCCCATAACTTTAGACACATTATTGTTGCCCATTAGAACACCATCATCCTTCTCGGAAGCCTTGTAATCTGTAAATTGAGAGAGATCATTACAGACATGGACTGTAGCACCAGAATCATACCACCAGTCCTTGGTGATCACTGCTGCAGCCATGTTCAATTCAGTTACCATGCCAATATGTAAGTTAGAAACCATTGCAACAATTTCATGAACTTCTTTGTCCATCATGTTGGCTTGTTTGTTTCCGCTTTCCTGCTGTTTTTTCTTCCAGATTCTGCACTCCCTTTTAAAGTGACCTGGTTTATGACAGAAGTGGCATTTGGGTCTGTTATCGTTGCCTTCCTTCTTTGATCTCTTGTTGTTGTGGTTGTTCCCTTCATAAGGTTTTTTCCTTTTATTTCCTGCATTCTTGTCAGAACACTCACCAACAACATTATTAACCTTTGAGTCAGATTCCACTTGTTTATTGTATTGTTTTCTAGTTTCTTCCTCTATCCTTAAATGCTTTTGAAGTTGCTCTAAAGAGAGTGCCTCAGTGGTATGCAAAAGTTTCTTCCTGTAATTATTCCAAGAGGCAGGAAGTTTTGCAATTATGGCTCCCACTTGTAATGGTTCAGAAATATCTATTTTCAATTCCTTAAGTCTGTTGACTATACTTTGCAGATCATTAACTTGATCCATCACAGGTGTATCAGTTTTCATGGAAAATTCAAAATACTTCATAATAAGAAACTTATCTGCTCCTTGTTTCTCATTGTTGTATCTGGTTTCAAGCGTCGCCCATATCTCCTTAGGAGATTTGATGGCAGTGAATAGATTGTATAGTCTATCTGAGAGTCGGTTCAGGATGTGGCCTCTGCACAAGACTTCATCTTCTTCTTTTTTCTTTTTCTGTTCCTTGATTTCTTGGCCTTCCTCTTCTGTTGGAACGTCGTAGACCTCCGGTGCATCTTCCAACACATAGGAAATCTTCAGGGCTGTTAGTAAGAACATCATCTGGTCCTTCCAGCGGTTGTAGTTGGTTCCATCAAATCGATCAAGTTTAAAGAAATCTTGATTCATTAACGTTAGGGCTGCTGCTTGTGATCCAGCCTCCATGACAGAATATCACTTTAAAATTGTTGGTATATTAGGGTCTAGAAATTGCTTTGAGGCGTGAAAGATCACTATCTTTAAAGTGATATTTGTCCCCTTTATAATTGCTGTAGGGTTTCAAACAAATTCACCTCCTAGGATACAACAAAGCCCTCTAAGAAATCTGACAGCAAATCTGATTTCTTTCTTATATTTCTTTGTGAAGATTATTCTCTATATATAGAGAAGTTTCTGAACTGTCAGCCACAGTTAATTCAGAAGTTACAGTTAGGATACAGTTAGGGAAGTTATCTGTCATTGACAGTTAATCTGTTTACTCACTTTTCAATAATAAAATATATATATATATATTTACTTAATTAAACAAGTCTTATTAATAGACTTTTACCAACACAACCTACCTGTAGAGTAGTGTTTAACGCTTTGTGTGTTTTATTTATTTTTATTTTTTTATAAAGTATGGAACAAAGTGCTACAAATAGTCAAATGCTTAGAAGAAAGAATTTGTAACTTTGACATGAAGCAAGAGTTTAAGGAAGGACTTATTTGAAGAATAGTATGACTTTGTGAATGATATTTTGTAAAAACAGTAGACTAATCTAATGTTCTTTGAAGGAGATTTATAATTAAGATTTTATTTTGTAAGAATTTATAATGTAATAAACTTTCTTTTATTTCTACTAGTTTGAGAAGCAATCAATATGAATATATTGTGTCTTAGAGCATTCTCTTTTTTCATATACATGTCATTTTGATATTATTGTAAGTGTTGTTGAAGACAAAGAACCATATTGTTAAATTATTTTTTTTCATAACTTAATTGTAAATTGCGACACCTTGAGGTGTCAAAAATAGTTGTGTTAAAAAAGCAAGTACCGAAGAGAGTCGTGTTAAAGTATCGCAAATGTCTCAAAACATATTAACTAATGTGACATCATAAGATTTCTCAATCTACTGTGACATGTTAAGGTGTCGCTTGTGACACCCTTTCTATTAAGTATTAAGTCAACTGTAATTAGCATTTATATTTTATGTATCTTGTTATAATTAAACATGTACAAACTGTATAGAATAGGTCCTCCTAAACTCTCTCATATAATCTCTCTTCTCCTACTTTCTTTCCATGATAAACTCCCACTTTTGTAAGCTATCTGATATATATTCATTCAATGGAATAATAACAATATGTATTACATATTACATCCTCTACATGGTAATCAGAGCCTGATTTTTTTGATCCAACCCTAATACCTTCCTCCTTTCCGCCGCCGTCCACCAATGGCTACTCCCTCCTCCGGCCAAATCGCCAACCCCGACGAACCCTCTAAACCCTTTCAAATCATTAACTTCCAAAATGCCCTCAAACTCACATCTACAAACTATATTACTTGGTTAAATCCCATCCAATCTCTCTTGATTGGCCATGGATTGCTCGCCTACGTCGATGACACCTCCACGGATCCGCCCAAAACCCTAACCCTCCATGAGGCCACCATACCCAACCCTGCCTACAACACCTGGCATCGCCAGGATCAAATTTTGAAAGGAGGCCTCATAGGCGCTCTTTCTCCTTCGGTTGCCTCCTTAGTCACTCGAGCGGTCACATCCTGCCAAGTCTGGACTGTTTTGGAGGATACCTATGTTAAACCCCCCCGAGCCCACATCAGCATTCTCTGTGAAAAACTCAACACCATCTCCAAGGGCTCTTTGTCTATCAACGAGTATATGCAAGAAATTTTCGGAACTTGTGATATGCTTGCCTCCCTAGGTAAACCACAAGACCAAGAGGATATTACCGACGCTATCCTTAGGGGTCTTGACTCGACCTATCAATCTGTCATTAATGGAATCAAAGTCAGGGATGACTCCATTGATTTCCCTGCCCTTCATGAAAAATTACTCACCCATGAGACCTCCCTCAAATACAGACCCCCCCTCTCCTCCTCTCTCCTTGTGTCTGCAATGACTGCCCAATATCCCTCCGAAACGCCAAAACCAAAGGGAAAACCCTACCATACCCCCTCTTACCCATCGCCTTCACCACCTCGCTAGTCGCCACCCTCCCAACCTTCCCAACCGCACCCGCCTCCCCGTCTCTCCCTTTGCCTCCCCTCTCACTTTCGCTCCACCTTCAGTCGACCACCCTACCCACCCCAAGCCCATGCTGCAACCACCCCTTCTCCCGACAATCAGTGGTTAGTCGACAACGGTGCTACGCAACATGTTGCTAGTGACATTGCTACCCTTTCTAATCACTACCCGTGCGATGGAACCGATGAACTTTGATAGCATGTTTTTATTAGGTTTTAGATCATGTTTTTAGGATTAGTTTTAGCATATTTTGACACGAGTTTGTATGCTTTGTTACTAGTTTTCGTTACATTTCTAATATAGAGGTCTACGCTCGTTTTGTCTTTGTTCTCAGGAGGATTGTTGGTGTTTTGGTGCATGATGGAGACATTAGGATTGGTGTTTGAAGACTTGATGAAGAGGCTTTGAAGTTAGGAAGATCTTGTCAAAGTTGACCATGGTGAGCCCTACAAGCTGCTCGTGCAAAAGAAGTGCTGACAGCACACGTTCCTGTGCTGACTGCGTACGTTCCTGTGCTGACTGCGCACGTTCCTGTGCTGACTGCGCACGTTCCTGTGCTGACTGCGCACGTTCCTGCACTTTCAAGAAAGTATGTCTGAAGCCGCTGTCGGGTTGCACGATCTCGCAGTCTCAGTGCACGAGCGTGCAACATCCAATTAATGCACGTCTTTAAGAGACTTTTAACCGTTTTGGTTGTTTAAAATCGTCTCTATTAAGACATTTTTGGGGGTTATAAAGTGGATTTTCAGCCTCGGTTTAAGGAAACTTTTTGAACGATTGAAATTTGAGAGATTTTTGGAGAGAAAAGGGGATTTGAGAAGGGATTTGGGAGTTCTACCATTCTTCTTCCTCTTCCTCATTGAACCTTGTAAGTGATGATTTTTATTGTTAATTTCATTTCTTATATCATGTCTAGCTAATTCTCTAAGTTCTAGGTTTGGAGTGAATCAAACTATGTTGAGATAGACTAGGTTCTTATAATTTCTTGAATATATATTTGATTGTTTTGATTGATTTATACCTTAAGTGTTTAGATCTATACCTAGATGATTGCTAGAGACCGAGAGGTAATAGGAATCGTTGGAAAATAAGGTATAAACTTGAGATTTATTTGTGCGAAAGTGATTTAGATCTCTTGAGGAGAAATAGGTTGCCATAGATGCATATCTTATTTGTTAAAATTGAGACCGAAAAGAGATGTTGGAATCAAATAAGTTTGTTGTGTCTAAGAGCTTAAAGGGTTTTGATTTATTTAACTTTGTGCAAAAGTAAAGGTTAAATTGTTAAGGTACATTACTTTGAGCCCGAAAGGGGATAAGTAATACTTTAGGCAACCTACCTTCATGATAATTGACGAATTTGTTTAAGAAAAGAAAATGTTTTGGGTCTATCGATGATTCATAGTTGATGAAATCTCCAATCCTGGAATATAACTCTCATATAGTTTAAATCGATTTTAATTCCATATTTTTAACCATTTTGGATATTAAAAACAAACAAACATTTCTCATTTTTATTTTTTCGCTTTTAACTTTGAGAACCGGTTTAAGGTTGTGATTTGTACTCCTAAAGTCCCTGAGATTCGACACTCGTTTATACTCACATCAAACTCCAAGTTGGTAATGGCAACTCCCTCTCTATTTCTAATGTTGGGAATTCCTCTTTACAGTTTGCATTCAATTCTTTTAAACTAAATAATATTTTGCATGTTCTTGAAATTTCTAAAAACATTATATCAGTTTCCCTATTCAGAAATCAAAAAGTTGAAATCTGTTTTTCACCTCGTTTTTTTATTGTGAAGGATCTCTTCACAGGTCACCCCTCCTTACAGGACCGCTCAAGATCGGTCTCTACACCTGGCCTACATCATCCCCCTCCGTCTACTCCCTCCACCGCTCCCTAGGTTCAACTTAGCATCATCGTTTGGGTCACCCCCTCGACTTTTCAAACTCTTCACAATTTATTTCCTATTGCTAGTCTTGATTCGGTTTCAGACTTTTGTACTGCTTGTTCATCCAATAAAGCTCACAAAATACCTTTTCATGTATCATCCATTTCGTCTACTACTCCTCTAGATGTTTTGTTTTCGGATGTTTGGACCTGTCCCATATTATCTTTTAATGGACTTAAGTATTATGTCATCTTTCCAAAATACATTTGGTTTTATCCAATCAAACACAAATCCGACACTAAGCAAATTTTCGTCACCTTCAAAGCGTTGGTAGAGAACAAATTCAAATAAAGACACTCTATTCTGATCATGGTGAATATATTGATTTACGGTCCTTCCTACCCACCCCATCTCTTACAAACAAATCCCCTTTTCTCAAAATTTTTGGAATAATACCTAATTATGATAAACTTAGAAGTTTTAGATGCCTCTATTCCCAATTCCCACATTACCCTGCCCAGTCCTTCAACCCAGCTCAACCCACTTTCCACGTCTCAAAGACAACCATTCCCACATTTTCGGACTTCACTAACCCTACGTCTCCTAACCAAACAAATCCCACTACTAGCCCATCTCCCATTATCATACCGCCGCCGACCTCACCAGCTCCATCACCTCTCTCCACCACAAACCCTAACCCTTCAACATCATCACCTAACACCCATCCCTTACCCCTCTGCTTCGCCAAATAATAACTCGCTCAAAGAACCACATCACCAAAGAACCACATCACCAAACCCATATCCAAGCTCAACCTTCACTCTCATCTCGCCACCCACACCGAACCTAAAACCATTACCCAAACCCTAAAAGATCCCGATTGGCACCTATCCATAACCAAAGAGTTCGATGTCCTCCGTTCCAATCATACCTGGACCCTTGTCCCTCGTCAATCCGGGACTAACGTTATTGGTTGCAAGTGGGTATTTTGAGTCAAGACTAACCCCAATGGATCTCTAGACAGGTACAAATCACGTCTCGTTGCAAAGGGATTTCATCAACGCCCTAGTTGCGACTTTATAGAGACATTCAGTCCTGTGGTAAAAATAGTCATTGTTCGAACAATTCTTGCCCTATCAGTTTAGTCCGGAAGGCCCTTCGACAAGTGTACAACGCCTTTTTACAAGGCACACTAGAAGAGGACGTGTTCATGGAGCAACTTCCATGTTTAATAGACACGTCTCAACCTGATTCAGTCTGCAAACTCCATAAGACCATCTACGGCCTCAAACAAGCACCTAGAGCTTGGTACAAGGAGCCCCGCCAATTTCTCATCTCCACCGGCTTCGTAAATTTTGTAGCTGACTCGTCCCTATTCATTCTTAATACCAACTCCACCACCATATACATTCTCGTCTACGCTGACGGCATCATTCTCACCGGAAGAAACTCCCTTGCTCTCGAAGCCTTCATCACAACTTTGTCCAACAGATTCTCACTAAAAGACCTAGGTACTCTCTCTTACTTTTTGGGGGTTGAAGTATAGGTACACTCCCATGGTCTTTTCTTGAATCAAAGGAAGTACATCAATGACCTTCTTGTCAAAACCGGGATGAACGACGCCAAGCCTATGCCTACTCCCATGGATTCAACCTCATCTCTCACCAAAACTGATGGTTCTATTATGGACAACGTCACTGACTTCCGCACAACAGTGGGCAATCTCTAATATCTGTCTCTCACACGCCCAGATGTAAGCTTTGCGGTGAATAAGCTCCCCCAATTCATGCACTCTTCCACCACCGTGCATTGGTCAACTCTAAAGCGCCTCTTGCGCTATCTCCAAGGCATAATTGACTGAGGAATAACAATTCAGAACAACGGCGGCAACTCCCTCCATGGATTCTCTTATTCGGATTGGGCGGGTAACAAAGATGACTATACGTCAACAACCGGGTATGTTTTCTTCTTAGGCCGCTCTCTCTTTTCTTGGTCTTCGAGAAAGCAGAAAACGGTGGCCAGATCGTCAACAGAGGTCGAGTATAAAGCACTTGCAGACGTTGTATCTGAACTTGCCTGGATCAACTAGCTGTTGGTTGAACTGGGCATCAACATTCAGTCCCAACCTATCATTTTTTGTGACAACCAGGCGCCATGAACCTAAGCTCCAAACTTGTGTTTCACTCAAGGATGAAGCATGTCTCCCTTGTTTATCATTTCATTAGAGAACAAGTGTTGTCCGGTTTGGTTCGAGTCGCATATGTCCCTACATCTGATCAACTTGCGGACTGCCTAACAAAGCCTTTACCCCGTGCGAAACATCATCTACACTTTCTCTCCATGATGGCTACTCCCTCCTCCGGCCAAATAAATAGACTACCCAATTTTTTAAGCTATAAAAGTTATAATGATAATTATCCATTCAATGGAATAATAACAATATGCATTACACATTACATCCTCTCCTAAGATGTTGGTTAATTCATAGATTGGTAAAAATGCCTACTCCCATGTCTACGACATATTGTCACCTACAAAACGTCAATGTCTAAACGAAGCAAAACACACAAAAGAGCCCATCAACATAAGCAAGACACATCAAACTAACAATAAATACAACTATCACTTGCATATTTACAACACCTTAAGTGTTGCTAAATGCTATTAAAAGTGTCGCTTCCTACTTGCTTTTCTGAGTAGTGGGTGTAAGAACTTTTATATAACTACTCTTAAGTAAGGAAGTAGACAAAATCAACTATCACTTGCATAAACAAAGACCTCGATCGAACAACTTCCGAAATTCAGGAAACCTTCGTAGCCTTAATCCCAAAGATGTACAATTCATAAACTTTGTCTCCAAATGATTGTTAGTAAATAATTAAGCTATACTGTAATCCTTGAGATTTCCAGTAAAGAAGTTATACCCATAATGTAAGTACAACAATATATTGTTGTACCATCAAATCATCAAGGTAAGAAAACCAAGTCATAATGCAATATAAGTCCATTCAACACTCACAAAGCATCAATATGCCAGTCACAATACCTAAGCTAATCCCACATGAAACAGATTTCCGGTTAGCACTGCAAAAATCATCTCCCCAACTATGTATCTACTACAATACTCACTTCTTCCTTGGTATACTGCGAAATTAAATTAATCAATGCTAGACAAGGAGGGTGGAAACGAAGCTTACCACTCAACTTTTGGTATTCGATCCATATATACAAGCCGATGACGTTCAACGACGAAGGTGTGTTGTGGTACTGCAACGATCGAGAATGGCAATCCAAGAAAGGCTCACTGTGGAGGCGATCGACCAAGCTTGTGCTAGACCTAGGCAGGCTGGACTAATGGCGATCGACGGCTCCTTAGGTTAAGCGAGGAAGGGTTTTGGGTTTTGGGTAGTACTGGCCACAAATCCCGCCCGGCCCGTTCCCGATGGTTTTTAATCCAAAAAATCTAAATCTCGTTCCGTCCAACTAAAAAATTTGTGGGGCGGGTTACGAGTCTTAGTCTTACCTTCCTTATCCCATTAGTCCCGTCTCGTCCTGTTTATATTAAATTTTACATAAAATAAATATTTAAGCCTAAATTTACAAACAAAAATTATAAAATAGACCTGTAAAATTAACATTATAAAGTTTGTCAGGGTCGTTAAGAATGACGATTAACCAACAATTGAAAACACGAAACTCTATTTTAATGTCGAAATAATGCTTATTGAACTATTTAAATTTGTTATAAATTGCTATCTTTTTTAGTTATTTTCTGAAAATACGGAACTCTTTTTTATTTTTCAATTACACAACATGAAAAACCACTTTAAATAAAAACCATTGTCCACGCTCATCTAAGGTCAAAGGAAAAGTAAACTTCGTTGAGACATTTCCTACGAAAGAGTGACCATTGTGCAATTTTGATCTTAAACTTTGTTTTGAATGCTTAAGCTTTAGATAAGTTTATTATGTTTTGTAAACTCTCTTGCGGCATTCTATTTTGATGCATTTTTAAGCATGATATCAACGAATATTTATGGGCAATTTTGATAACTAGACTTTTTTTAAAAACTATAGCAGTAACTAGGCTTTTTAATGTTTCAATTAAGTAAATATACCCCAACCTTTTGTATTTATTCTCAAACTCTACACACTCTTCTCTCAAGGGGTACATTTACTAAACACAAAACTAGAAGGGTCAATTAGATAACTAGGCTTTTTTCTATTTTACTTTACTAACTAGGCTATTTACATAAACTTATATAGAAACTGTACCCTTTTTTTTTACTGCTCTCCTAAACCTAGCTCACGCCGCCTCATTTCTCCCCCTCGCCTAACAGCGAACCTTTCTCCCTCTCCCTCTCCACACCGGCAACAGGGAGCAGGTGACTAACGGTGTTCCTTCTCTGCGTTGACGGAGCCAACAAGCAGGCGACTACCGGTGTTCCTTCTCGGCGTCGACGGAGCCAACAAGAAGGCGACCAACTGAGACCGGTTGAGGGTGAAGGTGATTACCGGTGTTCCTTCTTTGCGTCGACAGAGCCAACAAGCAGGCGACTACCGGTGTTCCTCACCTTCCTTCGTCGACGACAACCACTACCTTCGTCGAATCAAAGCAGCAAGAGCTCGTTTCTATTATCTTCTGGATCTGGATCTAGATCTGCGTCCTAATATTCTCTGCACAGTGCCAGAATTACAAGGTGATCTAGAAGAAATCTCCAAGGAAAAGGCTCATTTGACTGTTGCACAGGTATTTGGAATGAATGTTGGTGTTGCTTGTTTGTATTTGGAATGAATGTTGGTGTTGCTCTGATGGCAACAAGTTGTGTAGAAAGGATGCTTCTCTTAGGCCTACAATTACAAAGGTTTTAGATGAACTCAAAGAAGCATACAATATTCAACATTCAGCATTCTACTTGCTTATCTAGCAACCAATTGTAGTTATACTCTGTCTGAATAAGTGCAGTTGTGATATTAATTCCGGCGTGTTAATTCCGGTATGCAAGACTAGCAAATATGACGGCGTCGGTGTAGGGTCGTTCCAATAGATGATGTTGAAAACAGTAAACTAGTATATACATATGTGTTAAGCTGGTTTATATTTTTATATATAACTTCTGGTATGTTTATGAGCATACCAAAAACGTTGGTTTATATTTTTTTTAACTTCTGGTATGATTACCGTCTTTGTTAATGCAGCAAAGCCACTGTGATTACCGTCTTTGTTAGTGCAGCAAAGTCATTGGATTGGATTAGATTATTAGTATTTTCTGGTATGATTATTCTACCAGAAAACTCATACCAGAATTTTCTAGTATGAATTTTTCATACCAGAAAATTCTGGTATGATAATTTCTGGTACTAGCAACAATACTAAAAATATGGTATGTGAAAAATTCTTGTATGTAAAAAAAATCCGGTATGTAAAATTCTAGTATGTGAAATTCTGGTATGAAAAATTTCTGGTATGAAAATTTTCTGGTATGAAAAATTTCATACCAGAAATTTATTCCAAGAAATAAAAAATAAAAAATAAAATAAAAAGAAAAAAAATAAAAATAAACAAATTCAGTAATAGTAATTACAACTTAACACTAAATAATGTCTATTATTCTTTTTTTTTAAATAAAGGGGTTAATTATTTTTACCTACTATTAAATGAAAGTGATAAAAAATTTGGGGTACACTTTCTTAAACAAAAACTCAAAAAAACCTAGTATGTCAAATTATCCCAAACCAAAAATAGTCTAGTAAACGAAATTGTTTTAATATTTATTTATATAAATTATTAGTTTTAAATAAAAAACAATCTATATATATAAGTCGTGCAAGGTTGGTCTCATCCCGTTCCGGTTTCAACCGGATAGCCCCGATGGTTTAATTCACCAAATTAAGATCTAATACTATAAAGTTCAGATCTAATACTATAATAGTCATGAAACTGTTTTTACACAAGATCGTAACAAGCTTTACTTGAAACCATGAAAATGGACAAATCATATGTCATAGAAATCTCTACACCGCAGCACTAGCTCACAACTCTACATGTCAAGCGACATAACCAACACCAATCAACGGTCGTTCAGTTCCGAACTTCTTCTTCTTCAACTTCTCCCTCCTCACAAATCTATGAAGAGGTTGAAGGAGATGAATAAGAAAGGATGAATTGACATTTAGGGTCTTTTACATTATAGAGTTGAAATTTAGGCCCTACCAATTACAAATTGAGAAATAGGGCTCCTACTTTACTAGACTAATTCATAAATAGGATAAAAAGTTGACAAAAGTGATGATGACTGATGTGAGTGCTGACTGTGACACTTTTGATTGACATTTGGAGGAAATTTGGGGCAAAAAAAATGCAGCCCTCCACTTACCCAAAAATACGCTTACCCAAAAATTCGTTTACCCAAATAATGTCACAATCATACCCAAAAATAAATTTGTCAAAGTACATAAACATACTCGAAAACAACATACCCAATAAATCAAATATCAAAATAAAACAATATCCATAAATTGGATAATATTTATATTTATACCCAATTTAAACATCACTTAATACAAAATCCATACCCAATTTAAATTTTTCATACCCAAAATTTTCAAAACTCGATATTGTACACAAACACAATATCAAATGACATTTGGTCATTACCCAAAAATTCGCTTGATATTTGATCATTATAACACATTTTGGGTAACCATAAAACATACCCACGATATCACTTTAAATATACTTAATAATAAAAAATATACTACAAAGCCAATACACGTATAAAAACATACCCAATTTGAATTTGTCATAACCAAAATTTACACAAATCGATATTATACACAAACATCAATACCAAATGACATTTGGTTCTTGTAACACGGTTTGGATAACCATAAAACATACCCAAAAATATCACTTTAAGCATACTCAACAATAAGAAACATCTCACAAAAACAATAAACATATACCCAATAATGAGAAAAATACTACAATTCATATTTGGGTAACGAAAACAATGTCACCCAAAAAATTAAACATTCATGGACTTGAAAATTTAATCAAACTAGCTACATTAACAAAAAATAAAAGGTAAAAGGTAAACATGTAAAAAATATACTTAAACTAAAAGTAAACATCTAATTACCATCATTCAATTAAAGCAATTATTGCCCCTATTTTCTAGTTTTCATACCTACTTTTTCTTTGTTTTATGTAGAAGCCTACTTTACAAAAGATAATTTTAAGGTGTCCTATTTTCCTAATTAATTCAATAAGTAAGAAATGAAGCCTATAAAGACTCCTTTCAGGAAATCTCGTGCTATATCGTTACATCTCTTAATTCATCTCCATCACCTTTGTTGTCGTTTTTTATGGCCACAACTACTCCTTTTCCGTCTCTGAAGAATTCAATGTCGTCGTTCCTCCAACTGTCGATAATCGTCGCTCTTCTTCCGATGAAGTTCACGTCTCCGCCTCTTCCGTTTCCAAAGCAGTTAAATCAGTTGCATATATGATTATTGTTTCTATTTTGATTTTCGTTCCAAATTTTGGAGTTCATTAGATGAGAGATCATTATCGACTTGCTTTTAAGCTTCCTTCGTCTTGATGTGTGGCACACTCGTAGTGCGCCGGGGCACACACTCACAATAGGAGTGCGTCCCATATACACGTTGCGCTTGCGCCCCCACAATTGTTATGCAGTCCCATTGATACTTCCGTACTTTTTCGGTTGACCGAATAACATCACACGTTTGGAGTGCATCCCTTTCCCTCTCACAATTAACGCCAATAACTTTTTTTATTTTTAAATCCAATAAAAAAAAACTTTAAGTGATCATTTGGCAGAAATCTTTACATTGATTTCAATTTTTACAAAAAATTTAGTTGTTAATAAATATTTATCCAATAAAAAATTTTTGAGCTTGTATCTCACACAAAATTTTAACTAACAAGATCTCCTAAATATTTTTTAAAAAAAAAATTTAATTTAAGTATTTCTTCTGTTTTCAAGCCGTCAAAAGTTAAGTAATTTATTTTTTGGAAATATTTTTTTTCTTAGTTTATTTTTGAATGATTATAAGCTCGATCTATTTACGTTAATTATTTTCAAGATTTTGCCATCCCATATCGATTATTAAGGAAGGTTGATAGTTTGATAACTTGTATAAATAGAGGGTTTAAAGATTAAACATATCATATATTTTTGGCCTTTTGGCTAAAGCCATGTTTGTTATTAGTTAGAAGGGAATTCATTTAGATTCTTTTTCACGGGATTCTTAGATTCTTTTTCACGGGATTCTTTGAGATGACAAAATTTGTGCCGTTTGATATAAGTTGAAGTTTCGGTATTATATTGTTTTATGAGATTCTTTTGGCAAAATAATCCCGTTAAAAGAACCTTTTCACCCAAGCTTCTTGGGGTTCATTAGGTTAGATTGTTTTGAATTTCAATCATAACCTTCTATTCTTTATCGTTCATTCCCTCTCGTCAATGGCGTTAACTGGTAGACTTTCACTATTTCCTCTCGTCAATGGCGTTACAGGCCAACGACCACGATACGTAATCTCAAGAACCAATCCTCGATGGCCTTCCAAACAATCAATTCGACCTCTCAAACGACACCTCAAACAGAACCTCCCAGGTCGCCCTCGTCGGCGTCGACGTTTTTCCCATTGAAAGTCTCAATTACGAGTCCGTCGTCCTCTCGATTTTGATTTTTTTAAATCAGCTTTTGAATTTAATCTGATATTGTTTTTTAATCTTTGAGTTTTGTTTGAACTGATTGAAGGACAATCTGGTTGTCATCGTTGGGATCTGGGATCAAATTCGCAGGTCTACTTTGAGCAATTGCATACGTGCGACTTGAAGTAGTATTGGAAGGAGAGAGGTGAAATGATAACACTTACGCTTTTGTCAAAAGTGGCAGGCAGAGCTCCGGTGTGAGGTGAAATGAAGAACACTTACGCTCTCGGGAACCTTCTGCAACAACAACCAAATCGTCAAAGTAGAACTTCAGATCTGTAAATTTTTAGGGCTGCTACTCAATAGCATATGTCAAACACTTTAAAAATTAAGGGCATTATCATAATATATCCGTAAACAATCTCTATCAACAATCTGATACCAAACACATAAAATTTACGCAAAAGACAATCTCTAACAATATCCATCCCCAAGAATCTCAAGAATCCCCATCCCCAAGAATCTAAAAAAAAAACCCATACGATACCAAACAAGGCCTAAGTTGAAGTATAATTTTTATTCACAGCGGATTAGTATCTGTTATTTAGGTCGTTGACCTACTGTTTTGTGGGTCGTTGACCTACTAATTTGTTGGTCCTTGACCTACATTTTTGGCTAAATTGAACAATAGTTTTTATGTAACACCCCAAATTTTACAACTTAGGGAGTTACTGGTTAGGACCGCACAGTGGGTCCCGACCTTAGTTTGACAACAACTTAACATGATCTTACAACAAGGCACCGATAAGGAAAAGCTAAAAATCATAAAATAGTTTTTATCAATGCATGAATGTGACCAGATCAACTACAGCCGGAAAAGCGATATATAACAAAGTACGGAAGGAAACGATGTTCAACTGAAAACCCACAAAAGCAAAACTGCAAAACGTCCTAAAGTACGACACCCCGGCTGACCACTACCATCTGGATCACTCGGCATCTGCTCTAACCTGTGTCAAATCTAAACAACATATCAACCGTTAGCTAACTAACCAAATATAAGCAAAAATGATAACAGCACAAACACACGCAGAACAAAAATAAACAAACATCATGCTGGCACTCAACAAATTATTATCTGTTCTTTAAGTGATTCACATTATTCAATTTAAGTTGTGGCACGAGAACTATTTTTAGTTCTCGCCTCCGTTCCTTATCCAACTGGTGTAGGTATAGCTGACTTCCTTTGGTAGCGTCACTACAAACCATGTGTGGACTAGTCCCGAAAGAAACCCCCAGCGCCCGGCGAGCTACTGAGCGGAATGCCACCGCCCGTTACTCTTAGGCCAAAAATACAGATCGGTATTTATATATCACAACCTATCTCTCTAACATGTCAATCACACACCACCATCATCATTTATACTCATATTTAGCAGTCAGCTAAGTAAGCCCAAAGGACTTACCTGTTATAATGCTCGACTCTTTAGTAATCACTTGCACTGTAACTGTACCCACTCAGTTGCCTGTTAAAGGCGATAAGTGTATTAGCACACTTTCACGTAGATAGAAGTCTAAAACTTCTGAGATTAAATAAGTATTAAGACGTACTAGCTACATTATTAGTGTTAGGGTAAAATGACCATTTTACCCTTCGTTCCGATTTTCTCGAAGACCCTAAAATTCATGTCCAAACTCCTATTTGAAGTTCTAAAATATATCCTAACTCTTAGAATTTTATTAGGTGCGAAACGGACATTTTTCTTATGTTTCAATTTTCCGGAAGAACCGAAAAAGGTTTAACTTCGGCTCTAAATATAAAATTCTTAACGGCTTATAAAATTTCCGAATTTATTATCTAGATCATCTATGAGGTTCTATCTAGCCTTAGAAGAAAGAATTTCACTAAACTGTTCAGCCGATATTTTTATAATAATTCCCAAAGTCGGTTCCTCACTCTACTTTCTTATACTTAGCCAATTTTGTAAGTTCAATAAAACTGCTCAACTACCTAACTTCGGGAGCTCGTAACTTTCAATCCGACCGTTCATTTCTCACCAAATTTTAATATGATAAACTACTTATATCCGTCTACAACATATCCAAAATTCAACGGTGGATCTTTATCCAAACATTTTATAATTGTTCGACAAGGTGGGCTGTTCGAAACCTAAAAGCTGAAGAATTGAAATTAATTTACAGCAGCCCTTCCATTCATTTATGCACATACTCAGCAGCTCATTTACGTTATTTATGCTTAGGCTCAACAACAGCAGTTCACAAACACATGGGTGACAGTGAAATCGAAGAGAGGAGGAGCAAGCTTACGGAATCTGCAATCCGGCGTTAAGGGTTGGCGGGTTCCGGCGTCTCCTTCGGCTGCAGAGGAATGGCTCGTATACTCCCTTGTTGCACCGTTCTGCTGGCCGGCTATCACTGCAGGATCCGTGAGGGACCGATCTAGTCGATTAGTCATACGGAATAGGAGACAATGAAGGGGTATGCGCTGCACCTTACCTACGATCGAAGGTTGCGGAGTCGGCTGGATCGATCACAACAGAAGGCACCGGAGGAGGACTGCAGGCTCGGTGGTGGCTGGCGGCGCACTGGGCGGACGACGGAAAGCAGTAGCCGAGGACGGTGGCGGACTGCGGTGCAAATTCCTGGGAGTGAACCGCACCGCTGTGAGTTCCGAACAGATTCGCATCAAGGAAACTTAGCGGAGAAGGGAATCGGTTCGACTTACCGACGACAGGGCGGCGCGGTGGTGTGACTGGCGTGGCAGCAGCGGCGGTCCTTCCTTCCCCAGGCGTCGGCGAGGCGGATTCCCTTGGCGGCGGTTGTTGCGATCACCTCTTCTCAGCGGCAAGGAAGACGATGTGTTGCAGAGGGTGAGTTCAATTAAGCGGTAGGTTTAACGTAGGATTAGGATTAGGTTTAATTAATTAGGTTAATTAGATTAGTCATTAGGAATGGGCTGGCTGGGCTGGGCCGGAAATTTGGGCCTAGTAGCGGGTTAACTCCAATCTCGCTCTTTTTAGAACAGGATCCGGAACTCGTTAAAGTGCGGGAATTTATATAATACGGAATTAGTTTCCGTATTTATAAATTATAATTGATTTTATTTTAAAGGCGTAAATTATTCCCGGGAATTTAATTTATCATTTTATGTGAATCTAGGTCACATAAAATGATAAAACTAAACTCGTTTAATTTTACGGATTTATTTATTTACCATGATCTCATCGGACTTGTTAAATTTCCCTTTACCGGAACTTAAAATTTTTGGTTATTACATCAGTGCCCCCTTAAAAGAAGTTTCGTCCCGAAACTTAAATTTTTGGTATATTTTAGTTTTCTCAACACCTTTGTTTTCTACCACGCAGTTACTCAGGCAGCAATCAAACAAGTATCATAAAAGAGAAACAGAAACACTCAAAACAATCATGAAAACCTGAAAGGTCAAACAACACAACAACCGAGTACTAACCCGTCAAACAAGAGTAACCTCTAACCCCGCAAAGAACTCGGGGTAGTTACGTCTAACACTCTCCTCAGTCTCCCAAGTGGCCTCATCAGCTCCTCTCCTAGACCACTGGATCCTCAGCATAGGTATCTCCTTGGATCGCAGACGTCTGGTACTGCGTTCCAAGACAGCTACGGGGTACTCTACAAATGTATGGTCAGGCTCCACTATCAGATCCTCATGACTGATGACGTGTCTCGGATCCGGAATGTACTCTCGCAGCTGAGATACATGAAAAACTGGATGTACTCCCTCTAATCTCGGTGGCAGTGCTAGTCGGTAGGCAACCTCTCCAACTCTCTCTACGATCTCAAATGGTCCGACATACCGGGGACTCAGCTTCCCCTTAATGCCGAAACGTCTAACTCCCCTCGTAGGTGACACTCTCAACCACACCTGTGCACCTACTCTAAACTCCAAAGGTCGACGCCTCTTATCAGCGTAGGACTTCTGACGACTCTGAGCTGCTAACATCCGCTCTCGGACTAGGGCAATCCGAGCGATGTCGTCCTGTATCTGATCTGGTACCACTCCATCAGCCTTGCTAGGCTCATCCCAACATAGCGGTGTACGACATCTCCGGCCGTACAAAGCCTCATAAGGTGCCATCCCAATAGACGCATGCCAGCTGTTATTATATGAAAACTCTACTAGTGGGAGGTGATCTGGCCATACCTGTCCCCAATCTAGCACACATGCCCGCAACATGTCCTCCAGAGTCTGGATGGTCCTCTCTGACTGACCATCTGTCTGTGGGTGGTAGGCAGTGGTAAAGTGAAGACTCGTACCCAGAGCGGTATGTACCTGCTGCCAGAACCTCGAGGTAAAACGCCCATCCCTGTCGGATACGATAGTCCTCGGTACTCCATGGAGTCTCACAATATGTCTGGTGAACTCTTCTGCTAGACGACTTACCGGCCACGTCTCCTTAATCGGAATGAAACGTGCGGTCTTCGTCAGACGGTCTACTACCACCCAAATGGCATCAAAGCCTCTGCTGAGCCTCAATCCAGTGACGAAATCCATAGAAATGTCTTCCCACTTCCAGTGTGGTACTGGCAGTGGGTGTAGCTCTCCTCCGGATCTACGGTGCTCAATCTTGACCTGCTGACAGGTCGCACACTGAGCTACATAACGGGCCACATCAGGCTTCAAACCACCCCACCAGAAGGAACGTCTCAAGTCCCTATACATCTTACTCGCTCCTGGATGTACGGAGTAAGGGGTAGTGTGAGCTTCACCTAGTATCCTCTGCCTCAGCTCACGGTCTGATGGCACACAAACACGGTCCTGTCGTCTCATCACTCCATTGGCACCAATAGTGAACTGAGGTGCCTCATCTCGTGCCATCCGGTCTCGGATCCGGGTCAACATCGGACAGGCCTCCTGCTTCTGTCGGATCTCACCCAACAGGTCAGGGAGTAACTCTATGGTGGCTAACTGATGAGCTGTATCCGGGAACTGGATCTCAATCTCTAACCAAGCTAAGTCTCTCTGCAGCTGTGGCTGTACTGTCAACCGGGCTATCGCCTTCTCCTGAGGCGTCTTCCGACTCAAAGCGTCGGCAACTACATTCGCCTTTCCAGGGTGGTAAAGAATCTCAAGGTCAAAATCCTTGATCAACTCTAGCCACCGCCTCTGGCGGTTATTCAACTCCCGCTGAGTGAATATGTACTTCAGACTCTTATGGTCTGTGAAGATCTGACAGGTCGCTCCATAGAGATAATGACGCCAGATCTTAAGAGCGTGCACTACTGCTGCTAACTCTAGGTCATGAGTGGGGTAGTTCTCTTCATACGTCTTCAGTTGTCGAGACGCATATGCTATAACCTTACCCCTCTGCATCAAGACACACCCCAAGCCCAGCTTGGATGCATCACTGTACACTACGAAGTCCTCTGTACCCTCAGGCTGTGCTAAGATCGGAGCAGACGTCAATCTCCTCTTCAGCTCATCAAAACTCTGCTGACACGGCTCAGACCAGACGAATCGAGTAGTCTTCCTTAGGAGGGAAGTAAGTGGTCGGGCGATCAGGGAAAACCCTTCCACAAACCGACGGTAATACCCTGCCAATCCAAGGAAACTGCGAACCTCCTTCACATTCTTCGGAGGTTGCCAAGAAGACACTGACTCAATCTTCGCCGGGTCGACCTTAATTCCCTCGGCAGTCACTACATGGCCAAGGAATGCCACCTCTGACATCCAGAACTCACACTTGGATAGTTTAGCATATAGCTGACTATCCTGTAGAATCTGCAGCACTGTCCTCAAGTGTCCGGCATGCTCCTCACGACTTCTAGAGTAAACTAGAATGTCGTCGATGAAGACCACTACAAACTGGTCCAAGAAGTCGATGAAAATCCCATTCATCAACTCCATAAATACTGCTGGCGCATTATTGAGCCCGAATGGCATCACTACAAACTCATAATGACCATACCTAGTCCGGAATGCCGTCTTAGGTATGTCCTGATCTCTCACCCTCAGCTGGTGATAACCCGATCTCAAATCTATCCTCGAGAATACTGACGCTCCATGCAGCTGGTCCAACAGATCATCTATGCGAGGTAATGGATACTTATTCTTGATGGTGACCTTGTTCAACTCTCTGTAGTCGATACACAGTCTCATCGATCCATCCTTCTTCCTCACAAACAGCACTGGTGCGCCCCAGGGGGAAACACTAGGGCGTATGAAGCCCTTCTCTGCTAACTCCTCTAACTGCTTCTTCAGCTCAAGCAGCTCTATCGGGGCCATGCGGTACGGGGCCTTCGAGATCGGTCTCGTGCCCGGCTCTAACTCGATGCTAAAATCCACACTCCTCTGTGGGGGTAGCCCTGGTAAGTCGTCCCTGAAGACCTCTGCAAACTCACATGCGACTGGTATCTCCTCTACTGTCAGGCTCTTGCGCTCCTTCATGGCATAACACCAGAAGGCCTCGCAACCCTGTGCTATCAATCTGGCTGCCCTCACTGCACTGATGACTGTGCCGGACTTTCCGAGGTCCCAACCTCGGAATATAACTCTGTGGCCCTCCTCCGTGGCAACAGTCACAGTCCTCCTACCAATATCCAAGACGGCTCCATGTCTAGTCATCCAATCTATCCCTAGTATCACGTCCTCATGTGCTAGGGGCATGACTAGAAAATTTACTAACCAAATCCGGCCTCCCAGGTGAATAGGGCAGTCATAAATCTCTCGAGATCCTCTAACCTTACCCCCATCTGGTAACCCAACCACGAAAGGTACACCCTCTACTGTAGCTAAGGACAACCTATCTACACATGCATCTGATATAAAGGAGTGTGTGGCACCCGTATCAAATAAAACACGCACAGGTAAGTCATGGATCCAAATGGTACCTGTGGTCGGAGGTGCTGCAGGCTGCTCAGTGCTCCTCAGCTCAAATACTCTCGATGGTCCTCCTCTAGTGTCAGTGGTACTGCCACGTCCTCTGCCACGACCTGACTCCTGTGCAGCACTGTATGAAGCAGGATGTCCTGGCGCCCGGTACTGTTGCTGCTGCTGACTCGGAGCTCGGTACTGAGGGGTCTCTGTACACTCTTCTCAGCACCAGCAGGCAAAGATCCCTGCTGAGAAGAAGCCTTGCCCTGACGGCAGAAAGTAGCCCTGTGTCCCGGCTTCCCACAAGTAAAGCAAGTGACCAGTGGTTTCGGGCAGTCTGGCTTAATGTGATCACGGCCACCACAGTTAAAGCACTGTCGATCTCCACTGGGTGTCCGGACTGTAGAGTGATAGCTGGACCTCCCCTGAGTCTGTCCTCTACTATGGCCTGCTACTGCCCCACTGCTACCAGCATGTCCTGTCCTCTGCCGCTTATCCGGCCCACCAGACTGTGCTGCTTTCCTAGAAGCTGGCCTATCTCTCTCATAAGCAGAGGCCCTATCCTGATAATCAGACAAGGTCTCACAGCGGAAGCCAGCCAGGTAGGATCGGGTACTCTCTCTCAACCTCCTGGAGAAAAGATAAACATGCTGCTCTTCTGGAGGTGCAGACGGTCCAAGCAAAGTCAACTCCTTCTGAAACTTCTTTATGGCTGCAGCAATCGGGATATCCTCGAATCCCGCCTCAATGAAATCCTGGAATCTCTCCCTCCTCAGCGAAACTGGGCAGTACCTGTCTCTAACAATGGTCTTCATCTGCTCCCAGCTGGTGACTCGGCTACGAATGGTACGCCACCATGAATGAGCATCATCTGTGAAGCAGGTCTGTATCAAATCCACCTGTCGGTCCACGGGGCAACGTATTGCCTCCAAAGCAGTCTCAATCTTCCCTATCCAGTGCTCCACCTCTAGCCCTATCTCTCCGCTGAATGAGGGGACCTTCTGAGAGTTGAAAGCCTTCAACCACTCATCCGGTCTCGGTGCTCTGGTCCCAGTAGGTGCTCTATCAACAGCAGCCCTCCTCTCAGATACAGCCGGCACCTGAGACACTCCCTGTGTCACCTGAGCTGACCTAGCCGGCTCCACTGATGGTACCTGAGTAAGCCTCTCCACTCTGGCAGCTTCTTCCCTGCGCTCAACATAGGCTCTGAACTCTCTATACTCCGATGCTCCAATAGAGACACGTCCCGACTCAGTAGAACGAGCTCCCTGTGCTCCGGACCTAGCGGCGGGCACAGGCCTGACCTCGGGTCCTACACTCTCAGCTACTTCCTCTACAGCAACCTCTGGTACGCTTGCTGCAGGTGGGTCATCTCGAGGGACTCGTCCTCGACCTCTCCCTAGTGGAGGTCTACCCACACGACCACGCCCTCTGACAGTAGGGGTGCTATCAGCTCGATCCTGTCTGACTGGGGGAAGGGGGGGACGACCCCTACCTCGGCCAGTCACTTGTGCAGCCCTAGTACGTGCCATCTGCACGAATAGTAATCACTATAGTTATAACTAGCTAATCTATCATAACATTACAAGTCCATAATTATTCTAAGATTACCGAGATCCGCAGAGGTAGTGGTGGTCGTCCGTACTTTCTATCCCAACCCGACTCTGTATGCATTTAAAACCAAAATTTTTCGTTGGAAAAACTCAGACCCCTTTCGGGTTCTGTTTATTTACTTATACGACCTTTTTAGAAGATTCAAGTGCCATTGTTGCCAACCTCGCTCTGATACCATGTTGTAACACCCCAAATTTTACAACTTAGGGAGTTACTGGTTAGGACCGCACAGTGGGTCCCGACCTTAGTTTGACAACAACTTAACATGATCTTACAACAAGGCACCGATAAGGAAAAGCTAAAAATCATAAAATAGTTTTTATCAATGCATGAATGTGACCAGATCAACTACAGCCGGAAAAGCGATATATAACAAAGTACGGAAGGAAACGATGTTCAACTGAAAACCCACAAAAGCAAAACTGCAAAACGTCCTAAAGTACGACACCCCGGCTGACCACTACCATCTGGATCACTCGGCATCTGCTCTAACCTGTGTCAAATCTAAACAACATATCAACCGTTAGCTAACTAACCAAATATAAGCAAAAATGATAACAGCACAAACACACGCAGAACAAAAATAAACAAACATCATGCTGGCACTCAACAAATTATTATCTGTTCTTTAAGTGATTCACATTATTCAATTTAAGTTGTGGCACGAGAACTATTTTTAGTTCTCGCCTCCGTTCCTTATCCAACTGGTGTAGGTATAGCTGACTTCCTTTGGTAGCGTCACTACAAACCATGTGTGGACTAGTCCCGAAAGAAACCCCCAGCGCCCGGCGAGCTACTGAGCGGAATGCCACCGCCCGTTACTCTTAGGCCAAAAATACAGATCGGTATTTATATATCACAACCTATCTCTCTAACATGTCAATCACACACCACCATCATCATTTATACTCATATTTAGCAGTCAGCTAAGTAAGCCCAAAGGACTTACCTGTTATAATGCTCGACTCTTTAGTAATCACTTGCACTGTAACTGTACCCACTCAGTTGCCTGTTAAAGGCGATAAGTGTATTAGCACACTTTCACGTAGATAGAAGTCTAAAACTTCTGAGATTAAATAAGTATTAAGACGTACTAGCTACATTATTAGTGTTAGGGTAAAATGACCATTTTACCCTTCGTTCCGATTTTCTCGAAGACCCTAAAATTCATGTCCAAACTCCTATTTGAAGTTCTAAAATATATCCTAACTCTTAGAATTTTATTAGGTGCGAAACGGACATTTTTCTTATGTTTCAATTTTCCGGAAGAACCGAAAAAGGTTTAACTTCGGCTCTAAATATAAAATTCTTAACGGCTTATAAAATTTCCGAATTTATTATCTAGATCATCTATGAGGTTCTATCTAGCCTTAGAAGAAAGAATTTCACTAAACTGTTCAGCCGATATTTTTATAATAATTCCCAAAGTCGGTTCCTCACTCTACTTTCTTATACTTAGCCAATTTTATAAGTTCAATAAAACTGCTCAACTACCTAACTTCGGGAGCTCGTAACTTTCAATCCGACCGTTCATTTCTCACCAAATTTTAATATGATAAACTACTTATATCCGTCTACAACATATCCAAAATTCAACGGTGGATCTTTATCCAAACATTTTATAATTGTTCGACAAGGTGGGCTGTTCGAAACCTAAAAGCTGAAGAATTGAAATTAATTTACAGCAGCCCTTCCATTCATTTATGCACATACTCAGCAGCTCATTTACGTTATTTATGCTTAGGCTCAACAACAGCAGTTCACAAACACATGGGTGACAGTGAAATCGAAGAGAGGAGGAGCAAGCTTACGGAATCTGCAATCCGGCGTTAAGGGTTGGCGGGTTCCGGCGTCTCCTTCGGCTGCAGAGGAATGGCTCGTATACTCCCTTGTTGCACCGTTCTGCTGGCCGGCTATCACTGCAGGATCCGTGAGGGACCGATCTAGTCGATTAGTCATACGGAATAGGAGACAATGAAGGGGTATGCGCTGCACCTTACCTACGATCGAAGGCTGCGGAGTCGGCTGGATCGATCACAACAGAAGGCACCGGAGGAGGACTGCAGGCTCGGTGGTGGCTGGCGGCGCACTGGGCGGACGACGGAAAGCAGTAGCCGAGGACGGTGGCGGACTGCGGTGCAAATTCCTGGGAGTGAACCGCACCGCTGTGAGTTCCGAACAGATTCGCATCAAGGAAACTTAGCGGAGAAGGGAATCGGTTCGACTTACCGACGACAGGGCGGCGCGGTGGTGTGACTGGCGTGGCAGCAGCGGCGGTCCTTCCTTCCCCAGGCGTCGGCGAGGCGGATTCCCTTGGCGGCGGTTGTTGCGATCACCTCTTCTCAGCGGCAAGGAAGACGATGTGTTGCAGAGGGTGAGTTCAATTAAGCGGTAGGTTTAACGTAGGATTAGGATTAGGTTTAATTAATTAGGTTAATTAGATTAGTCATTAGGAATGGGCTGGCTGGGCTGGGCCGGAAATTTGGGCCTAGTAGCGGGTTAACTCCAATCTCGCTCTTTTTAGAACAGGATCCGGAACTCGTTAAAGTGCGGGAATTTATATAATACGGAATTAGTTTCCGTATTTATAAATTATAATTGATTTTATTTTAAAGGCGTAAATTATTCCCGGGAATTTAATTTATCATTTTATGTGAATCTAGGTCACATAAAATGATAAAACTAAACTCGTTTAATTTTACGGATTTATTTATTTACCATGATCTCATCGGACTTGTTAAATTTCCCTTTACCGGAACTTAAAATTTTTGGTTATTACATTTTATTCATAACTATTTTGTGGGTTGTTGACCTACTGCTTTGTGGGTCATTGGCCTACATTTTTGGTGATATGGGTCGTTGACCTAATGTTTTGTGAGTTGCTAAATATTTTTCCGAGATTTTGTTATCCCACATCAAATATTTTCAACGCTTTTGCTATCCTACATCGATTATTAAGTTATGTTGATAGTTTGAGAACTTGTATAAATAAAGGGGTTTGAAGATTAAACAAATCATACATTTATTAACCTTTTTGATAAGTTGAAGTATAATTTTATTCATAACGGATTAATATCCGTTATATGGGCCGTTGACCTACTATTTTAAGCGTCATTGACCTACTATTGTGGGTTGCTAGATATTTTCACTGATTTTGCTATCTCACATCGATTATCAAGTAAGATTGATAGTTTGAGAACTTATATAAATTGAGGGGTTTAAGATTAAACAAATTATACATTTTTTTGGCTTTTTTTTTTTGAAGTATAACTTTTATTCATAACTACTTGATATCCTTTATATGGGCCGTTGACCTATTGTTTTATAGGTCGTTGACCTACTATTTTGTGAGTCTATAGGTCATTGACCTCTTATGGGTCTGGATCACTAAGTAATTTTATTATTTATTCATATGTTGGACTACAATGTACATGGAGGTTTGCACTCAGATTGCTCGTTTAAATCTCTCATTTATCCTAATAATTGCTTATTGTCTTTCATCTATTTGTTCACTTGCTTTCTGTTGATGAATTTTATTGATCTGACCACCGAAATGGCTGACTAGATGTTTGATTATCCTACTAATTGTTTTGATTTTGTCTTAATTAAGCACTAATTTATTTCGAATTTAAATATTATATTTATATTATAACATTTAGAAATGTTACCTTGAAGTGCAATATGCGAGATCTCTATTGTCATCAACCTGATCATGTAGATTTGAACTTTTAAGTGAACGGTAACATGTATATAAACATGATCATAAATTTATATTAGAATATTATGAAATATATCTCAATATGATTAATTTAAAAACACAAGATATGTATAATTTGATTATTTTTGATACCTTGAAGGGCCTGCTTGTTTTAAACTCCGATAACGGTAAAAAAATAGAAACGGATCTAGTTCATACGTATATCCTTGTTGATGAAATTTTTTGGAATCATTCTTTATAGTTTGAACTAATTGGAGTATAATTTGATTATTTTTGATACCCTATAGGGAAACAAAATAGAATATGCAAATCCAATTTGCATGAGACCACAAAGAATGATTCTAAAAAAAATTCATGAACAAGGTGCATATGTGCACTAGATTCATTACCATTTCGTTTTCGTTTTCGTTTTCATAGTTTAAAATAAACGGGCCCTAAACCTCATTTGGGATATAAGACGAAGGGTTTTAAAATTTAGGGATGAAAATCGAGAAAAAAATGGTAGCTATCAATCCATTTGATTTACAAAAATTATACATTCCATATTTTAGAATCTTGTGTTGGATATATTTTGTTTGAAATTAGTGTGTAAGACTAATGTGTTAACACTACACCACAACAACTTTAACATTAATGAATTTGCAGATTGACGTACAATTACAAAAATAAATATCATTTGACAATATCTCCTTCTAGAGTAGTTTTCATGCATTTATGGCTAAACTAAAAAAATGAAGTGAGCTATTTATAATTATTGCAATACTGATGGTTACCTTTCAACCCGTTTTTAGAAATAGTTAATTGTTATAATCATTTACTGAAGATCGATAAATAGATTAGTACAATGAAAAAGGGATTGGCGCTGTAGGGATTTCATTTACAAAGTTGTTATGCATTTAACATGTAAAGATTGAATATTAAACTCTCCTAAAAACGCTCTCTTCTCTCTCCTAAACTTCACCCTAGTGTGGCCGCCTGGCCACGCCCCCCCTCCACCCTTCTCACTTCCGTCGCCCCAGCTTTCCATGGCCAGCTCGCGGAGGTCCCGGCGCCTAAAAGTTAAGTTGTCAGAGATGCTTCGTCCGTCACCCTCTACCAACAACCACACACAAAGACCCCCCTAACACCACTCAAATCCTCCCCGGAAAGCCCTTACGAACCTATACCTGACGACCCCATCCAGTCCAACAACCAAAGACTCTCATCCACTACCCATGCGCCACCAGCCCTGTCGTCTAAAACCCTCTTCCAGCCGTTAACTCAACCTAACATGATAACCCAAGCTCTTCCCACACCTTGCTTCGCTAATGATGTCATGTCTGAAACTGTTCAAGTCACCACCGTCCTTGGAACTAACACCCCCTACCCGACCACCCTTTCGGCTCCTGATGAGCATGCCCCACCTCCTCCCGTTCCCCTGGAGGCGACCTCTCACCCCCCCTACAACCCTGGACCCCTCAAGATCCACTTCTTCACCTTCCCCTCGTGCTTTTATTGCCTCGGGACAAAACCCTTCTAATACTCTTGTGCCCCGTGTCACCTTACCCCAAAATTCCCTGACAATCTTTCCGTCTTCCAGAACAGAAGCATGCACTAACCCAAAAGGACCCATAGCCGACACCTCGTTTTCCTACAAAGATATTGTCTCGAGCAACGTGTCATGGAACCATGTTCCACTCTCATTCACTCCAGGACTTGAATCTGGGCATATCAAGTTCACTGAGGAAGACGTGGCTGAACCAACTCAAAAATGGCTACTCTCCGTGGTTGGGTTCCCTCTCGGAAGTCCTATATCCATCAAACGTATGAGCTCCTTTGTGAATGAGAATTGGAACTCCGTTGCTAAGCCTAAGATACTGCGTAACGAGGCGGGCATATTTGTATTCCATTTCGCGAATGAAGAAGACCTCAATGCAATCCTTCTTGGCAGCCCATGGGTCTCCAACGGCTCCACCACTCTCCTCAAAAGATGGACTAACGACCTTCCCTTGGATTACTCTAGCCTCAGCTCTCTCCCCATATGGGTCATCCTGCACGACCTTGACTACCGGTTCTGGTCCAAACACATGCTCGCAAAAATCGGATCGGCTATTGGTACCCCAAACCTCACTGACTCTTGCTCGACCAACCAAAATAGGCTCAGCTTTGCCCGTATCCTAGTGGATATGCAGGCCTCTCGCCCACTCTTACACGAGATCACTTTGACCGGGCCGGACGGCTCCACTTTTGTTCAAAAGGTGACCTATGATTGGCTCCCTCCCCGCTGCCCCAAATGCCTCACTTTTGGACACTCTTGGAACGTCCAAAGTCTTGCTAGGAATAACGTGGGGGGGGGGGGGGGGGGGGCACGGTTCTTACCAGCCGGCCAGCCCCCAGGTACATTCCAAAACTCAACCCTAACCCTAACACTACCCCTTTGCCCCCAACCCCTGATGACTCTTTCAAGATCTCCACTAAGCAGCCTCAACTCATGGCTGAGGTAACTCTCGCCCCTCCCGAACACCATGCCCCTATACCATCAACCCAAGGTGAACTTGCTTCTTCCCAAAATCCTAAACCTTTACTTCCTGACCCCCTTTCCCCAAGTGACACCACTGCTTGTATCAAACACAAAGCCATTCCCCCTGGCGTTCACCCTAATGATCATCTCAACTCCCCCCATCTCCCTCAATCACTAACCTTGATTCCTCCACCTCTTCCCTTCCCCTAGCAAACTTGGGGTCTAAACTCTCCGCCCTACCTAATCTTGCCTTGACAGCAAGTGCTGATCAGGCCAATGCACTACCATCCAATGATAATTAGAACATGTGCCTGGAATAT
Organism: Fagopyrum homotropicum; assembly: GCA_033239125.1. Lineage (NCBI taxonomy): Eukaryota > Viridiplantae > Streptophyta > Magnoliopsida > Caryophyllales > Polygonaceae > Fagopyrum > Fagopyrum homotropicum. Next base: position 146,652,333 of record BSWB01000004.1, read on the forward strand.
ACGGGGTCTAAATGATCCTGTCAAGCAAAGAGCAATTCAAAGCCTTTTCAAGAAGCATAAGATTGATATCATTGCCATACTTGAAACTAGACTAAAATCCATTGAGAGAGACGTCTCTCGAAATCTCTCTTCTCTTCCTAGAGCCAAACATCAAACTCCTCTCTCGCCCACAATTGTAGGATTTGGATCTGGTGGAACCCATCCAAACTCCACCTCTTGACCACCATCAAGTCTGACCAATTAATCCACTACCTTATCTCCAACCCCTTATCTAACCCAGATCAAACCACAACCATCAAACTCTCCTTCATCTATGCCCACAACTCTTCTGAAGACCGCTCGGACCTATGGGATTCTATTGCTACCATCAACCTCCTCAACTCCTCTAAGCCTTGGGCTCTACTAGGGGATTTTAACACCACTCTTTCTCCCGATGAGAAGTCTTCAAACAACCTTCCTTCCATCTCTCAGACCTCTACCGAGCTTGCCTCCTGTTTCGTGCTAAACAACATCTCGGACCTTCCTTACTCTGGAAGCAAGTTCACTTGGAACAATAAGCAAGTGGGATCCCGTACTTGGTGCAAGCTCGATCGAATCATAACCAACCAGCATTGGGTCTCTCATTTCTCACACTCCTTTGCTCACTTTGACTACCCGGATATCTCAGATCACTCTCCGGCCCTACTATACACTAAGTTCTTGGACCTCAAGCCCCAACCCCCTTCAGATTCAATAATGTATGGGCAAACCATGAGGATTTCATTCCTACTGTTGAGAGTAACTGGAGGACTACCAATGAGGGGAATGTCATGTAGAAACTTGTCAAGAAACTGAAGCTCCTCAAGCCATTGCTAAAAAAGTTCCCTAGTGCGAAATTGGAGGAGTGTCACTCGAGCATTACTGAAAATAGGAGGCTTCTCCATGCTGCCCAAGATCGGCTGACTGCTTCTCCCCATGACCTTACTCTCCAGGAGGATGAGATTAAGCTGTCGGCCTCCTTGAAAGCCATCACTCTCTCCCTTCATGTCACCCTAGCCCAACTCTCCAAAGCCAAATGGTATGCTCATGGAGACCAATGCTCCAACTTCTTTAGAGGTGTGCAAGCCAGACGTTATGCTAACCGTATTCACTCCATCCGAACCCCTAATTGTACACTCTCTGCTGACCCTCTCACCATTGGCAATACCTTTGTCAACCACTTCCATAACATACTAAACCCACCAACTCAAACCTTCATGCCCCCATCTAGAGAAACCCGGCTACCTCACCTTAACCTTGATGACTTTGCATCTCTGGACAAGCAGGTTTCTCCTGATGAAAAAAAAAATGCACTCTTTAGCATTGAAGATAACAAGGCGCCGGGACCTGACGGGTTCAACTCTTTTTTCTTCAAATCTACCTGGAACATTACTCAGCATGACTTCACAAATGTCATTCTTGATTTCTTCTCTAAAGGAAAACTATTGAAACAAGTCAATCATGCCTCTATCTCTCTTATTGCTAAAGCTGATAACCTTCTAGCTCCTTTTGATTTCAGGCCGATCTCCTGTTGTAGTACCATCTACAAAATAATTGCCAAGGTCTTATCGGCTAGAATCAACCTCGTTCTTCCTCGACTAATCAACTTCAATCAGAGTGCCTTTGTCTCCAACAGATCAATCAAGCATAACGTCCTTCTCTGCCAGGAAATGCTCAACAAATATAACCAAAAACACATCTCTCCAAGAGCCGCAATGAAAATGGATATCTCCAAAACCTTTGATACAATAAGCCATGAGTTCATCTTGTACTACTTACACAAAATGGGCTTCCCCGATCATTTCATCCACCTTATCAGGGAATGCATTACTACCCCTACCTACTCCATCAATGTTAATGGCAACCTTCGTGGACATTTTAAAGGTAGTAGAGGACTACGCCAAGGTTGCCCCCTCTCCCCTCCCCTCTTCACCATTGCAATGGAATACATGTCCCAAATGATACACCACAATACCACAAACCCAAATTTCAATTATCACCCCAAGTGTTCATCTCTAACCATTACTCACCTCTCATTTGCTGACGACCTGCTGCTCCTTTGCAGAGGAGATACCCCCTCAATTAAAATCCTAAAGGATACACTCGATGACTTTGGGTCCTTATCCGGCCTGAAGATCAACCACACCAAGTCCCTGCTCTTCACTAGGGGAATGTACAATACCGACCAAGAGCTGGCTTCTAGACTCACCCGGATGTCAACTGGTACCCTACCCTTCCATTACCTTGGCGTGCCAATTGGCTGCAGAAGACTTGCCATTGCTGATTATCTACCCCTAATTCACAAGCTCACCAATAAAATTCAATCCTGGAGTGCTAAGTCCATATCTCACACAGGAAGAGCCCAACTCATAAACTTCATTCTCTTTTCAATCAACCAATATTGGAGCTCTATGTTTTTGTTTCCTACAAAGGTGCTTAGTAAGATTCAGTCCCTCATCCGCTCATTCTTTTGGTCGGGCAAGAAGGATAGCAGTAGGGCCCTTATTGCCTGGTCTACATTATGCAATCCCAAGATGGTTGGAGGCCTTGGTTTTACTGATTTAACCGCTAAGAATAAGGTCAGTTTGATTCGTCTCATCTATGACTTAGATCATGGCGCTGATAACCTCTGGGGGAATTGGGTCTCCCGCTACATCTCTAAAAATTGTAACATCTGGAGATGCCAGGCCAAGCGACACCATAGTGCCTTCTGGAAGAACCTTTTCAAGGTCAAAGACAAGTTACTCCTCTCCCTCTCTGGCAGCCCTTACCCCATCCCCATTACTAAACCTGACTGGTCCTTCTTCTCGAGGCTTACTTATACCCTCTTCAAACCTGAGCCTCCACAGTTACAACCAAATCCCTACAAGGCCATGTGGATCAAGTCTAATATCCCGAAATATAGATACATTGCTTGGATTGCTTCTCATAGACGGCTACCAACTCTGGCTAGAATCAAACTCTGGAACTTAGTTGACAATGACACCTGCAAAATGTGCAACAACATGATCAAAGACGATGAACACCTATGATCCACCTGTAGTTACTCTTCCCTTGTCCTTGACATCCTCTCCAGATGGACTAGGGTCCCTTACCCGGCCCCCTATATCCGTAGTATCTGGACTTGGCTGAGCTCCAGGTCGAACCCCAAACACAATCTCATGGAATGCATAAGAATTGCCTCTATTACCTCCTTCATCTACTTTGTGTGGAAAGCTAGAAACAATCTTGTGTTCAATAACACCTTCACTAGAGCAGTTGAGTGTGCTGGTGAAGCTATCAGGGCCATACGACTCCACTTTGAGCACAACTGGAAGGACAGCTCCCCGCTTTCAAGGGCCAATGCAAAAATGATGGGAATCCATCTACCTTAACTCTCTCCACTCCAAATTCATTAGGTTTTGATCTTGTATATGAATCCTCATGTACATTCCTTTTCTCTCAATATAAGTAAACTTTTAAAAAAAAATGAAAAAGGGATTCAACTTGTAATCACATTGTCACGCGATATCATCCATAATTATGAGGTAAGTTTTAAAGACTAACAATATATTATGAATCAATATTACATTATTAGGGTTGTAACTATATCACAATTGTGGTTATGTGAGTATTGTGTCCTTGTGGAGGTACACCGCAACAAGTTTTTAAAGGGTATTCACAGGAGAAAATGCACACTTGATTACTTATACTCGGATTGTTGGATTCCGGCTAGCGTTGAGTCTCTAGAAGGTTAGAGATATATTTAGTTGTTTGTCATGAAACAGAAAGGAGAAGCTTTCAAGAAAGAGTGGAAAATTTTATATGAGAATCAAACAAGGAAGAAGATCAAAAGGTTGTGAACTGATAATAGTCTAGAGTTTTGTTTGCCTGAGTTTGATCAGTTCTGCAATGATGCTAGAATTGTTCGTCATCATACAGTCAAACATACATAAAAATAGAATGGCGTAGGTTAGAGGATAAATCTACTATACTAGAGAGAGTTAAGTGCATGCTCTCTAATTAAAAGCTAGATAGGAGGTTTTGGCCGGGCAGCAACAATGACTAACATGTTACTTGATAAACCGCGGACCTTACACTAGCATAAACTGCAAAACAACTTATGAGGTGTGGTTTGATAAGTTTGTCTGATCTTAGGGTTTTTGGATGTACCATTTTCTATCATGTGAATGAGCATAAACTAGAGTCTCGAACAAAGAAATAAGTGCTTGTAGGTTATGGAGATGGTGTCAAGGGATACAAAGTTTGGTCTCCATCCGAAAAAGTTTTATTTCAAGTATAGAAGTGTCGTTTTTCATGAGAATTATATGCTTAACTTGACAATGAAGCCATTGAAATAAGGTAGAGTAGTAGTGTTGATAAATAGGTGGAGATTCAAGTTCGTCCTCAAGAAGAAGAGGTATATCCACTACAGGTTTCTCAAATTCCTTGGCATGTAGAAGCTAGTTGGGATTTGCATTTGGAGCAGGTGGATGTGAAGACAACTTTCCTTCATAATGATTTGGAGGAGGCGATCTACATGGAGCAACCAGAGAGTTTTTTTTTTATCTAGAATAGAAGAAGCTTATATGCAAGTTGACGAAGTCATTGTATGGTTTGAAGTAGGCTCCTAGACAATGGTGCAAGAAGTTTGACTCTTATATGCTTCGGATAGGCTACCAAAGATGTGAGTATGATTGTTAAATTTATGTGAGATATTTGGATGATGGGACTCCCTTGTACTTGCTATTATATGTTGATGACATGTTGATTGTTGGAAACAATGTTGATGATATTGTTGAGTTGAAGACCTTTATCAACAAGAAATTTGATATAAAGGATCTTGGAGTTGCAAATAAGATCCTTGGCATGGAGATTCACAAGGAGAGAAGTTCTGAGAGGCTATGGTTGTCTCAGAAGACTTACATTGAGAAAGTGCTTGACATATTCGATATGGACAACTCCAAATCTGTAAGCACTCCTCTAGCGAATCACTTCAAACACTTCTGAGCTCAGTTTTCAAAGTATGATGGAGAAATCAAAAATATGTCCAAAGTTCCTTATGCAACTGCAGTTGGTTGCGTGATGTATGTTATGGTATGGTGTGTACAAGACCTGATTTGGTCCAAGCCATTAGCCAAGTGAGCAAGTATATGTCTAATCTTGGAAGATAACACTTGGGGGTCGTCAAGTGGATTCTCAGGTATTTGGGGGGGGGGGGGGGTACTGCTGACCGTTGAATTATGTTTGGTGACCAGGAAGGTGATCCTTCAGTTGTAGGTATGTTGATTCAGACTATGTCGGTGATCTTGACAACCGGAGGTCCACTAAAGGGTATGCCTTTACTCTTGTTGGGGGGCCTATATGTTGGATATCTGTTTTGTAGTCTATGGTAGCCTTATCTACTACTGAGGCAAAGTACATGGCTTTAGCAGAGGCAGTTAAGGAGGCATTGTGGATTAGGGGAATTGCATGTGAAGGAATTGAGTGTTGAGCAAGGTGGAGTTGAGGTACGCCTTTTATCTTTTGGGTTATAAATAGATATGTTTATGGTTGTATTCTTTTTATCCACAAAAGTATATTAAAAACCCTAACTGCAAGTTCACTGCATCAAAACCACAAAGTTTTGTCTTCTCTCTTTATTCATTGATTAATTCGTCGAAAATCACAACAGGAATCAATTCGATAGATTAATGTTGTAATCAACTGAAGCATAATATGCCTCTTAGGCTGAGTTATGTGTCTAACAACTGAGTTAACTAGCAACAATCGAGCTGGCTAATAGCTACTCCTCATTAACTAGTTAATCGTAAGCAAATTACTCTCACAACTTAAAAAAGTGCCCAACTGAGACACTCGACTCCGGCTGGGACTCCTGATCGTCGTCCGCTAGGTATCCGGCTTTGAAGCGCTGTGATCGGAGCTCTTGGGCCTGCTCGTTGAGCCTCTTGATCTCCTCGGAAAGCTCATCGCTATACTTCTTCCGAAACTCACGGTCCACCAGAGTTTGCTTCAGCTTTGTCCTGCGTACATATAAACATGAACATAAGTTATATTCAGTGAAACCAACCAACGCTTGTTGTATTAATTACATACCTTCTTTTGTTCTGGAACCAGTTTCCCACTTGCCTTGGCTTGAGGCCCAATTGTTTCGCCAAATGCCTCTTTTGATTCTGCACAAACATAAAAAATGAATACAAAACGAATTTAAAGGTAATTTACCCAAAATCAATTCAAAGCAACCCCAATTGATGAAAATTACGAAAATGAGACTCACATTATTGATAGTAGAGTGGTATAAAAAGGTTTGCTCAAGAACAGTGCATTGAAGCTCGGAGAGCCTCAGCTTCTTATTATCTCCTCCTTCCACATCAAAGACAACGGCGTCCCTCTCCGCGGCAACCCTCTTTCTGTTCACAGCCGGCAAGTCGAGTTTAGGAGCCAACACGTTCGGATCTTGGTTCAGATCCCTCAGTTTCGGGTTCATGTTGCAACTCGGGTTCCCTAGATTCAGCACTGTGTTAGGACTTGGGTGGCTGCTTGATCCTTCACCTGGGCAGGGACCTAACAAATACATCAAGAAATAAGATAGTGAAATGTGATAATTTATATGGTGCTTTTAATTATTTAAATTATAAAGAAAAGCTATAATACTTATATTCTTAATGTAAATGATTAATGTATATTTATTAAAGTTTATAATAAAAATCATCAACTTAAAATGAGTTAAGCAAGAAATGATTTATAATTATATTGAAAAAAGCCACATGTAAAAAACGGAAGTCTTAAACACACGGCGATGTAATTCACAAACGCACGGCGGTTACCGAACCCATAACCTTGTTCCGTAACAGTCACGGTTACGGTTCTGAAGCCGTGAAAAATTTTCATGGTTACGGAACTCGTAACAGTCATGATTACGGGTTCCAGATCCATGATAATTTTCTTTGTGAATTCTAACCCAAAAAAAAAACTGACACGGTCACGGTTACGGAACCCGTAACCGTGACAGATTACGGATGCGTAACCCATGACCGCCTGAGGTCACAGATTCCGTAACCGTCGTGCGTTTACGAAATCCATCGCCGTGCCCGTAATATCCCAAAAAAATAGATGAGCGAAAAAATAATAATAATCGAGTTTTGTTCATCCCACCGACAACCTCCATTAATACATCGACAACTGGAGGATTAGAATCACATCAAATCTAAAAGGAAATAAAAAAAGTGACAGCGATAAATAATATTTGCTTCTCTCGGCTTCATAACAAATATGGTAAAATTAGATACGCAAAAGATTTAGCAAAATTGCGTCAGAAAACAACTATTATTTTTATTTAACTTGAATTCGACTTTCGTAAGATGTATGAAAGCGAAGAAAGCATCGAAAAAACAAACAACAAGTAGATTGAATGAGACGATAAAAATCGAAAAAAACAAAAAAGAAGTAGATCAAATGAAACAATATATCGGAAAAAATTGAAAAAGTGAACAAAAAGTAGATTGAATGAAACTATATATAAACCTTCAAGCGAAAATCCAAACGGGCGGCGATCAATGCTATCGAGCATGAAGAAGTTGCCACCAACCCGTATATTAGACGAGTAGTGACGACCATAATCAAAACTCGAGTTCGTAAATGGATGCGAAAGATTCGAGCTTTCTTCTCCATTTCCCAACTTGAGTTTCAAGCTCAAAGCTAATCCATTCACCATTTTCTCTCCCTGGATCTCTTCTTCTCACTTGTGTTTATTTTGTAGTTGGTGGTGAGGTGCTTAGAGGGAGAGGAGAAACCCTTCTTATATAGGGCTGTCTAGGGTTAAGTCCTATCACAAATCATAAAACCTTGATTTTGCTGCGTATTTTCTTACATGCCAATTTATTTATTAATTAATTTTTTAACATCACATGTTAATTAATTATTTACAAATTTGACCCCATTTAACCCACAATTTAAAATAATTATCCCAAAAATTACAATTTTGACCCAATTAACTTTAGATTTTTTAAAACTTTGTTTAACTCACGCCTATGGTTAAGTATTTACGAGGATCAACATTATTTTTTTTTCTGTGATTACTGATTTGTTTCCAAATTAATAAAATATTTAATTGTGATAATTATTTTTAAAAGAATTTGGTCAAATAGGCCCTTTTCTATTTCTATTAGGTTTGTCCCTTCAATTTTTACCACTTTCTTTTAATGGTAGGTAAAAGTAATTAACTTATCCATTTAAAAAAAATATATATGACTTTAGCCAAATTCTTTCAATTTGTTTAGTAAAATGAAGTCTTAATTTTGTTTTTTTTTCTTTTTTTTTTTTGCTTTTTTTATTTTGTTTTATTTTATTTTCTGGTATGAATTTCATACCAGAATTTTCATACTAAAATGTTTATACAAGAATTTTTATACAAGAATTTCATACCAGAATTTTTATACCGAATTTTCATATTATAATTTTTATACCAGAATTTTATACTAGAATTTCATAGCAGAATTTTTGGGTATGAAATTCATATCTGAAAAATTCTAGTATGAGTTTTGTGGTATAAAACTCATAACTTCCATTTCAACGGCCAGTTCTAGAACTACAAACAATCTCCGGTGTACTATATCAGGATATCTACGAAATGGAGAAGCAAAATGAGTGTAGAAGGGTACTGCCAAAGCATAATTAATTGCCCCAATCACTTTGACTAGTTTTCATATCTCCGGTACAAAAATATTTAGCTAGCTGCATTGGCTTTGTAGCATTTGATATAAGAAGATCATATTATACCGAATCATCCTTAAGACTATCTCTTATCTTCTCCAATGAACATGATCATCTGCTATGAAGCCCATACTATTATCCTTCTGAAAAGGATGAAAAGCACCCCATCACCCTTCACCTCTACAACTTGAACTTTCCTTAGCTATTCCTTGATCTATTGCTACTCTTGCACAATCAAAATAAACCCAAATCATGAGTTGAACTAGAGAGAACCAAACCCGAAAACACTAGCAACGAGGGAGAACGAATTACCAAAATTGTTAGGTAGGTCCATACCTTGATCGATTCTTGTTGGTGAAACAAGTTTCTCCCGAAACGTATCCTTAGGTGGCTCCATCGACAACCATACAAGGAATAATAGAAAAGACACAAGAGATTTATTATAACTCAGAGACAATGATCTTAAAGAAGAAGAAGGAAAAGTAAACATAAGAACCATCGAGACAAATGAAGGTTAGGACTTGTGATAAAAAATCCATTTAGGTTTTAGATGCAACAACCATACACCCACTTGCTGACAACGCCGAACCAAGAAGCCCCAATCCCTTAGGGCTAATCAAATAGCTTCCAGAGTTAGCCTCATTCATCAATAGAAACGACCGTTGAAATGTAGCATCTGCTATAACACATGATCACCTGCTATAACACATTGCAAAGTACACATCTAGAGAAAGAAGAGTGATGAGGAGAAAGTAGAAGAGTCGTTGGAGCCGGTGCGAGGGTTTGAGTAGTTACGGACGTTGTACTTGTTGCGCAGGTCGCCGGACAGCGGCGCACTCTTCAGAACGCGGCGGACGCACGAAGGAGCAGTGATGTGAGCCTTAGTCTTGTTGTATAGGGATCCCGCACCAGCGCCTCAGCTGAGATGCAAGTTTGCTGAGCTAGTGCTGAGCCGCCCCAACGCTCTGTGATCCGCCCCCAACGCCCTGTTGGCCGCCCCTACGGCTCATGGATTCTCCCCTGCGGTTTCCTGCTGCTGCAACAACCTTTGTTGACCCTTTGATCCGGATTTTACCCTATCTTCTTATATAAGTTTCCTCATTCCTTCTGGGTGAGGGTTTCCATCTTCTCCCAGCTTCATTCCCTTCCTCATGTTCTTCTTCTCTTATTTTCTTCCTTTGAGTTGCATCTTGGATCTTTTTTGATCTTGTTGAGAGTTAGTTGAGCTTGAATGTGGATGAGGTGTTGTTGTTGTACTGTAGAGGAAGCCAAATGAGTGTGTTGAGGATCTCTCCCTCTGTTGGTTGCAGTTGTGGTGAGCCCTTCCTTTCCTTCTTCTTCCTTTCTTATTTTCTTCTCTTTTAGCTTAGGATTCCACAAGTTAATTTTGTGATGATATTCCTAGGCATGCATTGATGTATATATATGTATATATATGTATGTGTATGTTTGCTGGATAGTGAAGAAGGGGTAATCGAGTGAAGGATTGAAGAGAAATAGGAAATCGCTCACTACATAGTCAGCTTCCCTTAAGCCACCAGGAGCCGCCCCTACGCCGGTGTGTCGCCGCCCCTGCGCCACCAGGACCCGCCACTACGCCTTCTAGTGTTTTTCCCCTGCCCCTTCCTGTCACGCAGATGCGTCTTGTGCAGGACCTACCTAAGGTGGTATGGATCCTTCCTTTCCTAGTATGAGTGGGTTAACAGCATGCTAGGTATGAGTATGAGGATAGGATGATGATGATAATCATGTATCAATATATGCTAGTTATGGCTTTGAGGTTTAGTAGGTTGAGAGGCTTATAGGTTGATTATGATCCTTATGGATCCCTTCGGTCTAGGTGTAACCCCTTTAATTGATAGGAGATTTGATGTCTCTTTATGCATTGTTGTTAGGCAGTGCTATCCTCCAGATTGGAGTTGATCGTGGTTGAGGTTATTTTAAGGTTGAGGTAAGCCCGTAGGACTTACTTAGCTGCATTCATATATTGGATGTATGTGTTCGCTCCAAATGGTGTGTGCAAGCTTTAAATTTATAACCCTAGATGTACGCCTAAAACAAGGATGCGAACCCGCAGTGTACGGGTCAATCGTAGTAAAAGCAAGAATTTCGGAGTGTTGATCTCAGGGATTTAGGTGAAACAAAACCAATATAGGTAGTCAATATTGCAACTAACCACAAAAGCAATTAAAGCAATCAAAGATGATAAAAAGTCAATTAAAGGAATATGCAATTATAGGGATTAAAGCATCTAGTTGTGATTCCAACTCATGATCTCAAGATAAGCGGACAAAGCTGAGATTTTTTGCAAAGGGAAGGTGTTTCTAAAGCGGAATAGATCACTGGGTAAGTCTCACTACTCGCTAACTCCAAACCAAAAGCTCCTATTACCAGGTAAGTCTCAAGGTACTAAGGAAAGGAATTATAATCTCAAACCAACAAACCAACTAAGGGAATAGAATCAACCTTTACCGGGTAAGTCTCATGCTAACTCACAAAGATGGGATGAAGGCACACTCAAACCCCAATAAAGGATAAACCTTTATTACCTACACTTATGATCTTTGGTAAATAAACAAAGGAATCACCGGGTAAGTCTCATCCTAAGCTTGCATTGAACCAGGAAAGGTGTAATAAGAATAGGATTTGGCAAACTCTAACACTTAACTCTCAGTTTCGGATCAGATAAGTCACCTCGGTCAGACGAATTCCACCCCGGCCGAGATGTTCATCGACTGAACGAGGTACTCTAGGGATAAGGATAAAGACTCGAACTTTCAGGGTCCTACTGGAATTTAAGATTATTCTATCATCGTTTTTCCCACAACCTTCAGCCAATCACCCTAGAATCGCACAAAGAAATTAGCCACTCATCATCATGAAAGCAATAATCAAATATATGGGAAGGGAATGATTATTTGAACACAAAAACCTTAAGAACAAGACTTTAATAACTGAATCAAATATCACAAATAAGCGTTCCTTGGATCACAAATCCAACAAGATAAATCAACAAGAAGGGAATCTAAGAAAGTCTTACAAAACCCTTCACAAAAGCTATAAAAAGCTTTGAACTTCCTTCCTTCAATCATCCTTCAACCTTCCAAAAATCCTTCCTAACTGCATTTCCTTCAATTCCCCAATGCTGCGATGGTAGCGGGTTGTCCAATTTGTGTAAAATCCAGCCCTTTAGATAGGAAAACTATCTTCTAAAGATAAAACATCTTGAAAAGATATTATCCTAATAAAATATATCTTAATCTCTAAAATAGATCTCCAAAATATATAATCTTCCTTCCAGAAATCCAGCCCAAAAATATAAGATCTCTCCTTCCAAAAATAAAAGATCTCAGCCAAGAATAAACGATCTCGCCGCGTCAGGGTATTCGCCTCGGTCGAGACGCTCCTCGAGATCACCTCGGTCGAGATGGTACTGTAGCTGACCGAGGTGACTCTAAACTGAATGTGAAATCTCTCAAATCTGGTCCAAAGTGAATCTTTAATCCATTTCCATGTTTCCTGAGTTCTCTTTTAAGCTCCAGAATATAGCTCCTATGACTCCTTTGCTCCTTTAGCTCCATTTTGATGCAAAACATGCCATTTTATCTACGATTACAGCGAAACTTGGTGTAGACCTCGATTCTCGCAAAGGTAGATGAAATGACAATATAATCACATAATATACATTCAAACATGCAGATTATTGAAGATAAAACGTCTAAAGAGGCCCCAAAATATAGACTATAATTCATGCTATCAAAATACCTCATACTTGTCCCTTGCTTGTCCCAAAGCAAGTTCCAAATCTTGAGTACAAGATAGAATGGATTATAAGTCATAAAGATCGATAAAAAGTGTTTCAAAAACATTTTTAGTGGTGTGATCCAATCATAGATTACTCTAAGAGAATGCTTCATTGAATTTAAAATCAAAACATGCTCAAAACATTTTATAAATATAAGAAAGTTGTTCGTCTTTGCATAAAATCATAGAATGCATAATAAATCATAATCATCGAAATTAATCATGTATAATCCAGTTTAAACCACCAAGTCAATCAACAAGCTCGAGGTCTCAAGGACTTTTCAAGAGAAGGTCAAGAAACGTGTAAGGGTGGGATGTATATAGGGAATGTGGTGCTAGAATCCGGGAAAAGGATCTTCACTTCACTTGCTTTGAATTTCAACATCTTCCACCAATAAGCTTTGCTTATTTTTACTTTTTTTACTTTTTGGGGTGCATGGAAAGAGGTGCACAATAACCGAAGCCTAGGAGATCAGCAATCATCAATTTCCTGAAATGCCTCAAACCCTTGATGCACATACCATGACCCGTTAGGAATATCGCTCAATCCGACTTTGGCAAGACACAAACACCCGGCTATGTGAATGGTGCCGAGTTACTCATCATCATGATTGACTTCCCCAAACCTATTTGTTTCTTTCTAACTTTCAGCCAACATCTCAATTTTCCTTTCACTTGCTTGCTTCCAAATTTCCGGATAGGTAAAGGGAGGCAAATATGTATATGAGGGGCTAAGCATGATCAAGAAGAAGAAGAGAAGAGAATGAATTGCCTTGGTCTTTCCAGAAAGAGAGTCAGAGAACTCATAATGTGGTGTCAACCTTCAAATTCAACATAATTTGGATAAAAACAAAGTATTAAACATGCCACAAGTTTCAAACAAAGCATTTAGCAACTTAAACATATTATAAAATCTTTTAAACATATAAAGATTTCAAAACCAATCTGCAAACAAAATCTTCACTGAGGTCATATCCAGATAAGAAGCACAAAAATCGTTTCAAAAACTTTCTCAGTTAAACCACCTCGGTCAAGATGTTCTAAGCCAACCGAGGTACTGCACCTCGATTGGTCAGAGTCACTTCGGTCGAGGCAAAAATTTTTTTTTTCTTAAATCAGTTTTTGACGTTTTTCTCAATCAAATAACCTGTATGCATGCATGTAGTCTCAGGTAAGCATATAGAGCAGGATAAAATCATAAATATCCATCAAGAGTTATACAATCATCCACATAAGTCAAATAATACATATCCGAATACCCCATACTTGGGACACATTGTCCCAATGGGTCAAATAAGTCAAAAGAACAGAATACTCACCGGACAAAGATGAGCTGCATAATAAATAAAGAAAAGAAATCCCTGCAAACTCTAGTCCTGATCTGCTGGCGGTGGTGGAGGATATGGTATGTACGGATGCTGAGACGGGTCGAATGGATGTCCCATCATATGCTGGAACTGGATCTCCATCATCCGGCGCTGATAGTGTTGGCTCTCCAATATCTGATGAGTCCGGCTATCCAACTCTCGGTGAAGGTCATCCAAACGTCCTCCTAGATCGACGATCATGGCTGCGTAGGAGTCAATCATCTGATCTCTCAGATCGTCGATCCGACGGTGAGCTATGATATCCCTCTGCCTCCGAACTCTATGCTTAGAAGGTCGTGTTGGTGCTGCAGCTGGCTCGTCCTTTGTCTCCTCGTCGTCCAGATCGACGATTGGTATACTGGTCCCAGCTGTATCGGTCCCTGTATCCATGGCAGCACCGCCATCATCATCCTCATCAACCTCCTCATCAGCCTCCTCCTCATCCTGCTCCTGGTCCTGCTCCTGGGCTGCTGCTGCTGCATCTCTGGCGTCCTCAATAAGAGGATTCCACGCGGTGTACCAGTACTGAGGGTCAAATACTGAGAACTGAGATGACCATCTAATACCCTGAGGGGCAGTCTGCTCTCAGGGCATCGCCACATACGGCGTAGTGTTAGCATGAAATATTGTGATATTTTAGGCACGTTTTCTAAGTGTATTTGATTCATATTGATAGTCATTGATTGAGCATTGATGCATTTGTGAGCTAGTTTGTCTATAATGTCGATATAGAGATCTACACAAGCTTTATGTTGATTATAGGTGATTGAGAGCTATTTCCGAGCGGAATCGAGCAAGGATGGAGTTGTTGAGCAATGTCCATGGATTGAAGGCATTTCTAGGAGCTAAGGGAATGCCAACTTGAGGAATGCACGAGGCTAGGGAAGAATCACGTTCTTGCCCTAAACCATGCTCTAAAATACGGCCGTAACACTTTCCACGTTCAAGTCCACGGCCGTGGAACCATGGCTAGGGAAGCGTGGTTCATTCCAGCAACTTCTACGGCCGTGGAAAAGATGGTTCAAACCGTGTTGATTTCCACGCTCTAAATTACGGCCGTGGAACCCTTCCACGACCGTGATCTTGGCGATCTTGTTCGCCACACTTTAAGCCACGATCTTTTACGCAATTGGGCCGGGCCGATATTTTATCTTACACTATAAAAGGACGGACGAAGGGAGATTCCGTCACCTTGGCTTACACCTCCGCTTAGACCTCGTTTTACACATACACTTGCGCTTGGGAATTGCCCTAATTTCGCATTTGGCGGAAATTTGTTTGAGAGATTTTTGGCGCATTGCTATTGACGATTTCCGGATTGACGAAAGATCGAAGATTCGGAAGATTGTTCACAAGGAGATTTCGCTTCTTGCTTAGGTTTGATTTAGAAGACGGATTGACATCCCGTTCTTCCTTCTTATCTAAGATTGTGTTTGTTTGTTCTATTCCAAATCTAGTGACGATATTTGTTCTTGATTGTGACTTTGAGATTGGTTTGAAGTTTATTGAAGGTTTTCGGAAGTTTTCATCTTTCAATCTTTTAATTCTTGAATTTGATATCAATATAACTATTGTTGGCTAAAAACCCTTAACAATTCTAAGGTGAAGGGTTGATAGTTGTGGCTTAGATGATGATAGATCGTTCGTCAACAGATTGGATCCTGAGAGTTAGAAAGAATCGCCGACGAACCCTAATCCAGGGTCTGTTCTTGAGCTTCCACGGCCGTGGAACTCAAGAACTAACCGTAATTTTGCGTTAAGTTACGAACTTGCTTTTACTTTAATCCAAAGTTAAAGATTTGCTTTAACTTAGTCTTGGCTTGCCTTTTCTAGGTGGTAGTGAAGCCTCAACAACCTCTACCTCGATTGTGAGTGTCACAACCTTAATCGATTTAGTTAGTCTTGATTCTTGGATTACAAGTTTGGGTATTTGACATTAATTCTCGTCTTTAGAACCTTTCTATATTGAAGCCTCAACAACCTTTATAGAGAGTGTCTTGTAGGTGAGTTATATAAGGTTTTTGGAACTTCACCGTACGATTACCTTGCATTAGCATACCTTTGCATATCTTAACTCTGTCCTTATATCATTAGTATATCTTGAATCGATTGCCACAGCTGGATACCTGGATCCTTAGTATTGTTGTTTTCCCAACATTCGAAAAGCTTCTTATATTTACTCGCTTGATAACCTGCAATTGAATTTGTTCCACCCAAATCCCTGTGTTCGATACTCTGGAATACTTGCTAATCTACGCCGATCCGTACACTGCGGGTTCGCTTGCTTTTATTCTAGTTTTATAAATTTAAAGCTTATTTGCACGCACGCTAAGTGGCGAACAAGTTTTTGGCGCCGTTGCCGGGGATTTGGTCTAGGCCGAATTCGGTTTTTGGTTGTCAAGCTTGGGAGCTTCTCCCTTATTATTTGATATCTTTTCAAGTGCATGCGCAGATCTAGGAACACCGGAGACCTCTTGCCTCTTGATCAAGAGCTTGAGAGAACCTTAAGGCAAAAGCGTAAGGAAAAGAAGATGGTTGAAGAAAACGAACGTGATCTTCAATCGGAGCTAGCGGAGAAAGAAGCTCAACTCCAATGGAGTGAGAGGACACGTAGAGATGAAATGGATCGTCATCAATCTCAAGTTGACGATCTAAAAGATATGATGTTCCAGATGAGGATAGATCTAAGCAACCTTAAGAATAAGGGGAGCAAGAAATCCTCAAGGAGACCTTTAAGGTCGAATAGGGGTCATTCATCCGCTGATGATAATGATTCCTCCATGCCACCGCTAGAGGAAATTGATCCCACGATCAATGTGAATCCATTCCATCCACGGGCAGCTGCTAATCGCCGTGTTCCACCTAGGAATGCAAGGATCGAACGTGTGGATGCGGAGCCAAGAACTCTTGGCCAAAGGATGGACCCAACGCAGCAACCACGCCGTTTAGGTGTGAACTTTGATGCTGATGATGTGCAAGGGTTTAGCTTCAACCCTCAAGTTATTACTCTTGTTCGCCAAAACCAATTTGGCGGGACAAGCGCTGAATCTCCACACCAACACTTGCAAAACTTTGAGTGTATGATGGAGACAATGAGGCCGAAGAACGCGACTACCAACAACTATAAGCTCAAGCCTTTCTTCTTCTCTTTGAAGGGGAAAGCATTGTCTTGGTACCAAGCTCTTCCTAATGGGAAACTAGACACATGGGAAGACCTTTCCGCGGAGTTCCTCACTAAGTTCTTTCCGCCATCCAAAACGGCGGAACTTAGAGGTAAGATTAATGCATTTTCCATGAGATCTAACGAAAGTTTGTTTTAATCATGGGAAAGGTTTCAGGATTTGTTATTGGATTGCCCTCATCATGGCATATCCAAGCTTGCATTGCTGGAGATTTACTATAAGGGGCTGGATGTGGAGACACAATTCAAGATCCAATCCCTCTCATGTGGCACATTCATGGACATGAGGGAAGATGACGCTTGGGACTTCATTGAGAAGCAAGCAAGAGTCATAGAGAAGTATTCCCACCGGAAAGTGGAGGGAAATCGTGTGGAGCAAGGAGCAAAGCTCACACATGAAGCTCAAAATCAGATTTTCTCCCTCAACAATGAGATCAAAGAGTTGAAGGAAGCCATCAAGACCAACTTTCCAAAGCAACAAGGCAAGGATGTTGGCTATTTGGGCAACAACAACAATGGCGGTGAGAACACAAACCGCAACAACAACAATAACCGGAACAATAACCGGAATAATTGGAATGGCAATAACAACAACCGGAACAACAATTGGAACAACAATCGGGGTTCAAACAACAACAATTGGCGCTCCAATCAACAAAACTCCGGTAACTCTTATCCTTCCAATTCGAATTCACTAACTCCACCTTCCTCTTCCTTTACTCCTTTGAAAAGCCAGGGGCAAACATCTAATGGAGGAAACACTTCGGGGAAGGAGAAGCCCGATCCCATGTTGGAAACGATCTTGGGAAAGCTTCAACGTTTGGAGAACCGCATCATTAAGGTTGATGATCAAATTTCTAAGGTTGATAAAGCCCAAAAGGTTTTGGAAAACCAAATGTTCAGCCATGCGGAGGAAGTTCCTAGGAATCAAGGGAAACTTCCAGGAAAGACGGAGGACAACCCTAAGGGAAGGGTGATGGCAATCACAACTAGGAGCGGAGTGACTACCACCGATCCGCAGCCTAAGTTTGTTGAAGTCCCCGTAGAGAAAGACAAAGAGAAGGGGAAGGAGAAGGAAGGTGTCTACGTTCCTCCTCCAGCTTACAAACCTCCCCTACCATTCCCTCAATCTAGAGCGAGAGCGCGCCTAGATAAACAATTTGGTAAGTTCATAGAACTCATGAGCAAGCTGCATATTAACATACCCTTTATTGATGCTATTGTAGGTATGCCGGCTTATGGCAAGTTCTTAAAGGAGCTCCTCTCCAACAAGAGGAAGCTAGAGGATTTTGGAGAGGTTAAGATGAGTTCGGATTCTTCGGATCTCATCAAGACCATGAAGGAGAAAATGCCCCCCAAGCTAAAGGATCCGGGGTCATTTTGTATTCCCATAGGAGTGGGAGATGTCACATACGATGCATTATGTGACTTGGGAGCAAGTGTGAGCATCATACCACTTGCATTATGTAGGAAGATCGGTTTAGGCGACCCTAAACCGGTGAAGATGACGTTGTACATGGCTGATCGATCTATCACTCGCCCCGTCGGTATTGTAGAAGACGTCCCAGTCAAGCTAGGTAAATTCTTTGTTCCCATTGACTTTGTCGTGCTTGACATTCCTGCAGATAGTCCGGTCCCGATCATACTCGGAAGACCGTTTCTTGCAACTTCCGGCTGCATAGTCGATTGCAAGAATGCTAGACTCGCCTTTGACATAGGAGAAGAGAAGGTAGAGTTCGTTCTTTCCACTCTAATGAAGGAATCAATCTATGATGAGGATATATTCAATATCCAAGATGAAGAAGGGTTGTCTAGAGAGGAGGTAAGTGCTATTCTCTTCAAAGATCCTTTGCAAAAGGTTATCACTATGAGTCTAACGAATGTAGGGGAAGAAGAGGAGTGCAATGAGGCAATTGAAGCCTTAGAAGCACAAGAAGAAGTGGGTGAAGTGGAATTTGAGAAGCTCTACGACGAGGCAAAAAATGTGAGAATCCACGGCCATACACTATATTCCACGGCCGTGGATCTCACCACCCAAAGCGTGGCTCACTCCAGAGGGTTACACGGTCGTGGAGGAGGCAGAGCAACCGTACCCACTTTCCACGCCCTAAACCACGGCCGTGGAGGGTGTATGGACACCTTAATTCTGGCCGTGGAAGGGAATGATCGAGACACTTCTTCAACTTCCTTCGATTCTTCTCCTACACCTTCAACACCCTTAGAAACTTCTAAGGAGACATCGGATGCTCCTCAAGGATCATTGGAAGCTCCGAAAGCAATGGAACTAAAACCACTTCCTACTCATCTAAGGTACGCTTTCCTAGGACCTAATTCTACCTTTCCGGTTATTGTTAGTTCCGATCTAAGCATAGATGAACATAATCAGCTCATGATTGTCCTTGGGAAACATAGGAAAGCTTTAGGCTACACTATTGAGGACTTAGTAGGAATTAAACCCTCCCTATGCATGCATAAGATATTAATGGAGGAAGACTTTAGAACTTCAAGACAACCTCAAAGGCGGTTAAATCCGACCATGAAGGAGGTTGTCAAGAAGGAAATTCTTAAACTTCTTGATGCAGGTATCATCTACCCTATCTCCGATAGTAAGTGGGTGAGTCCGTTTCAAGTAGTTCCGAAGAAGGGAGGAATGACGGTCATCACCAACAAAAACAACGAACTCATTCCTACCCGAACCGTAACGAGATGGCGGATGTGCATAGACTACCGCAAGCTTAACAACGCGACGAGGAAGGATCACTTCCCACTACCCTTCATCGATCAAATGCTTGAAAGGTTAGCGCAACATTCACACTTTTGCTATCTTGAAGGTTATAGTGGTTTCTTTCAGATTCTGATACACCCGGACGATCAAGAGAAGACGACATTCACGTGCCTATGGGGTACGTTCGCTTATAGGAGAATGTCGTTCGGGCTTTGCAACACCCCAGCCACCTTTCAAAGGTGCATGATGGCCATCTTCTCCGAATACATTGAGGAAATCATGGAGGTCTTCATGGATGACTTCTCCGTATACGGTTCCTCTTTTGACAATTGCCTTTCTAACCTTGCTCTTGTTTTACAAAGGTGTGAAGACACTAACCTAGTTCTTAATTGGGAGAAGTGTCAGTTTATGGTAAAGGAAGGGATTGTTTTAGGACACCTAATCTCTAGTAGAGGGATAGAGACGGATAAGGCGAAAATAGAGACTATAGAGAAGCTTCCTCCCCCAACTTCGGTGAAAGGGATAAGAAGTTTCCTAGGACATGCTGGATTTTATAGACGTTTCATTAAAGACTTCTCTAAAATATCAAAACCGCTCACTAATATATTGATGAAGGACACAGTTTTTGAGTTTTCGCAGGAATGTTTGGATGCGTTTAACACCATTCGGCAAGCTCTAATTTCAGCACCTATTATCCAACCTCCGGATTGGACTCTTCCCTTTGAGGTTATGTGCGATGCTAGTGACGTAGCCATAGGAGCTGTTCTTGGAAAACGGAAGGAAGGGCGAACCCATGCCATATACTATGCTAGCAAGACGCTAGATGAAGCGCAGCTCAATTACGCCACTACCGAAAAAGAGTTTTTAGCCATTGTCTATGCTATTGACAAGTTTCGCTCTTATCTTGTAGGTGCAAAGGTGATTGTATACACGGATCATGCTGCGATCCGGTACCTCCTTGCGAAGAAAGATGCGAAGCCAAGGCTAATTAGATGGATTCTTCTCCTACAAGAATTCGATCTAGAGATCCGCGACAAGAAAGGTTCAGAAAATTCTGTTGCGGATCATTTGAGTCGTCTAACACATCTGGAGGACGACCATTTACCTATCGATGACTCCTTCCCGGACGAACACCTACACATTATAGAGGAGTGCATCAATGTGATCTCCAAAGGTAACGAACCATGGTTTGCTGATTTTGTTAACTATTTGGTTTGTCAGGAGATACCACCCGGATTATCCTACGCACAAAGAAAGAAGTTCTTTAAGGATGTCCGGGAATACTTTTGGAATGAACCTCTCCTCTTTAAGAGAGGTCCGGATGGCATCATTCGGCGATGTGTGCCGGAAGATGAGATGCAAAGTGTCATCCGCCATTGTCATTCACTACCTTGTGGAGGACACGCTAGTTCGAACAAGACTAGCGCAAAGGTATTGCAATCTGGATTCTTTTGGCCTACTTTATTTAGAGATGTGCAATCCTTTGTTTCTTGCTGCGATGCTTGTCAAAGAACAGGTAATATCTCTAGGAGGAATGAGATGCCTCTCAATAACATCCAAGAGGTGGAGATTTTCGACGTTTGGGGAGTAGATTTTATGGGACCATTCCCATCATCTTGTGGAAACCAATACATACTCTTGGCGGTGGACTACGTTTCTAGATGGGTGGAAGCGATTGCCTCTCCCACCAATGATGCCATGGTGGTGGTTAAGTTCTTTAACAAGACCATCTTCCCACGATTTGGGACACCAAGGACTATCATTAGTGATGGAGGTTCTCACTTCATTGCCCGGCGCTTTGAAGCTCTTCTAGCTAAGTATGGGGTTACTCACAAGATCGTCACCCCTTATCATCCACAAACAAGTGGACAAGTTAAGATCTCAAATCGGGAGATCAAAGGAATCTTAGAGAAGACGGTTTCAAGGACTAGGAAGGATTGGTCTTTGAAACTTGATGACGCATTGTGGGTATACCGGACTGCGTACAAGACTCCCATAGGAACCACACCATACAACCTTGTGTATGGGAAGTCTTGTCACTTACCGGTAGAGTTAGAGCATAAGGCGTTTTGGGCTATCAAATGGTTAAATTTCAGCATGAAGGAAGCGGGAGAGAAGCGTCTCTTAGACCTTAATGAGCTGGAAGAACTCCGCTTGAATGCCTACGAAAACGTCAAGATCTATAAGGAGAGAGCAAAGCGTTGGCATGATAAGCATATCATTCCAAAGGACTTCAAAGAAGGAGATCAAGTTCTCCTCTTCAATTCAAAGCTTCGTCTCTTTCCAGGTAAGCTTAAATCTCGTTGGACTGGTCCTTTTCTAATTAAGCGTATTTTCCCCCATGGTGCAGTTGAAGTATGGGGTGAAGCGGGCGGAAGCTTTAAGGTGAACGGTCAACGACTCAAGAAGTACACGCCGGAACTCCAAGCTGAAGAGTTCGCGCCTACCACACTCGAATAAGTGCGAGATTGGTCTAGCTACGGACCTTAAACAAAGCGCTTCTTGGGAGGCAACCCAAGGTATTGCATTTTTGTTTTTGTTTTCGATTCATAGTTTAGCTTAGTTTAGACGTTTTTCGCTTTATTTTGCCTCGATTTCTTCCGGTATGTTCGTGTTTTTGGATGTAGGAACGATGGGAAAAGAAAAGGGAAGAGTAATATTGAAGAAAAGTGACGAAACTTGGACTTTGGAGCATTACAGAGAGTTCCACGGCCTAAACCACGGTCGTGACAGCTACAGTGCCCGTAATTTCCAAAAGCCTTTGAAAAATCACCAAAACCACGGTTCCGTACATTTCCACGGCCGTGGAACCCCGACAGACCGTGATTTTCAAAATTTTGCCTGTCACTATATAAACCACGTTCTTCACAAAAACACTCCACAAAACCATTTCCACGACCCAAAACGCCGATTCCACGCCCTTCACCATAAATCTCCGTTCGTTAATCGTTTTCAACGATTCTTCTTCCCAAATTAAAGCAAATTCGAACACCAACGAGATCCAAATAACGAATCAAGCGGCAAATCACCAAGGAACACACAATTCGGATTTTAAAATCCGAAACCTAGGTTTTTTTCCCTCTTCTTGATCTTTTTCAATTTGGGTTCGTTTTTGCTAGAAATTATAGGAGAACTGCTTGAAATTGGAAGGAATTAGACTAGGGCTACCTGATTGCTGAATTTGAGTGCTGATTGTTGAGTTTTGAGAAAAACTGAGACGAATCACGGTCTCTGTCAGTTCCACGGCCGTGGAAATACCAAGAACAGACCAGATTTTGAACAGTGATGGATTTTGTGAGAAGAGTTTCAGGGAGGATTAAGGAGAAGAAGAATGACCAGAACAAAAAGAGGAAGGGTAACCCCTCTTCCTCTTCATCCTCTAGAGCACCACCACCCTCCTCCCCTTCACCACCATCATCACCTTCATCACCCGCTCCTCCTAGCCCTAGAGTACCGACCATTCATGCGGATCACCTCGATGCACTCGAGAGGATCCATGAGAGGGCTGTGATTGGACCTAGGTACCTATTGTTAGAGGATCTAGCTCCTCTTAACATCATAGATGACCTTACTTGGCTCTTGGATAGAGCCGGACTAGTTGTCTTCTCGGCTATCCGAGAAGACGCCTACGAGGAGATTACGAGGGAGGTTGTGACGTCTTTCGAGCACAGCCATGTGGATAGGACCGTTTCTTTCCGTCTTATGGAAAGAAACTATGATTTTACCATCCGTGAGTTCGGAGCCTTTTTCGGGTTCCAAGAGACCTTTAACGGTCGTTTTCCTAGTGGCGTTTACGCCAAAGACTTTTGGGAGAAGGTTGCCATGATTTACGCCAGCGAGGACCACTGGCAACCTGCTGACACCAAGGCTAAGTTGATTTATCACTTAGCCTTGAAGATTGCTCACCGTGTTCTTTCGGAGTGTCTCTTCCCTAGGACGGAGACGCCCCAAAAGATCAAGACGGATGAGCTATTTTTGTTGTATTCTATGCTGTATGGGCACCGAGCTGACTATGCCACCCTCTTAGCTGCTACTATAAGCAAGCTTAAGAACAAGAGGAAGGGCAACATTGGATATGGTGGGATAGTTACCCACCTTGCTAGGATGTTGGGAGTTGATTTTTCTGCATGTACCCGCATACCAGCCGTACCCTTAGGACTTCAGGCCTTCATGACTAGAGGTCTCATCTTCCCCACAGATAGAGGTCCGCCTTATGCGGCCATGCCTTGGGAGAGCAAGACGGGTAGGGGTATTGAGTGGCTACAGGAGTACTCCATTATGGCTGGACGCCATAATTGGAAGGAGACGTTCGCTGCTATGCACGCGAACAGGATTGCAGCTCCCCCATATGTCCCACCACCGCCCGTAGCTGAGGAGGAGGAGATGAGAGATCAGTATGAGAGTGGAGGAGGAGCCGAGCACGAGTTTGGCACGTTTCCGGATCAGCCGGATGCGGCCCCTGATGTACCTAGACGTTCTCCACGTCCAGCCAGAGCTTCAGGTTCGTCCTCTCGCCGCGCCAGCGTGAGTGAGAGACCCACTTGGATGGACACGCCTCCTACATGGTACGGAGCTCCATCTCCATGGTCCTCACAGCAGCCATCAGCACCAGCACCAGCACCGTCCGACGCTCCAGGGTGGTACAGCCAGGCCCCGGGGTGGTATGAGCAGATGCCAGATTGGGCCACCGGTCTTTCGGAGAGAGTAGGAGCATTGGAGATCCGAGCCGATGCTAGAGATGGACGCTTGGACGACCTCGATCATATGATGAGAGACGTCTACCGCCAGCAGTTTGGGCGGCACTACGATCCTAGCTTCTCTCCATTCCCGCCTCCACCAGCGCCGCAGTGATGATTCGCATGACCGATAGCTTTAGCCGCTCCACCGCCACTTTGTGAGTTTCTTTTTTTCTTTTCTTCTTTTCTTTCTTTTATTTGAACATTAGGGACAATGTTTGTTCCAAGTATGGGGTGGGGTGTGACTAAAAGTTGGAATAACTCTTACTCACTTTGATTGCTTCTATTCGAGACTATCTTGCATGTTCATTATATTGTTGCACGTTTCATTATTGCATTGCATGAAAAAGAGTTTGAAAAACCGATATAAATCTGAAAAATTTTGAAAAATTTTGTGCTTCTAAGGAATTGAAATGATTTCTATGATAATCGCTACTTGTGAATTGAGTTTGATGACAATTGCATGCTTAAACGAATAGTGGGTTGAAAAGAATTTGAATGAGTTGATTATACCTCTTTTGCAAGTTTCATAATGTGATGAATGTTACCTAAATCATGTTGAGGGATTGAAGTTGAAATCACACTATAAGTTCTTATGCTTCTTGTTGAGATGATTAAGGCAATTCGGTTTTTCTTTCTTCTTTCTTTGATCATTTAGCCCCTCATTGAAATATTGACCTCCTTTACCTATCCGGGAATTTGGAGGAGTTGATTGAAAAAGGCATGTATGATGTGGGAGGGCCATGAAAGCAATACTTTGCATTCAAAGGAATAGAAAGAAATTGTAGGTTTGGGGAAGTCAATCATGATGATGAGTAACTCGGCACCATTCACATAGCCGGGTGTTTGTGTCTTGCCAAAGTCGGATTGAGCGATATTCCTAGCGGATTATGGTATGTGCGCTAAGGGTTTGAGGCATCTCATAAAAATTGAGAAACGCCAATCTCCTAGGCTTCGGTTTTTGTGCACCTCTATTCATAACTCCAAAAGTAAAGTCGAAAAATGAAAAAAAGAGAGCGAAGCTCTAAGTTGAAGGTGTTGCGGAAACCGCAAGAGAAGAAGAAAAGAGTAGTTGTTCATTTTCCCGAATTCATGCACAACATTCCTAAAAGTTTCCTTCCCTTTCCACATTCTAGACCTTTTTCTTTGAAAGTCCTTAAGATCAAAAGAATGTTATATGACTTGGTGATCTAAATTGAAGTTTCTTATGATTGATTTTGATAATGTTTAAGGGTTATGATGTTTGTATGGAAGTTTGATTGATTCATGAGTTTTCTTTACTCTTTACTCTTTGATTAAGTGTATGAAAGTCTTATAAACGATTGAAGCAAGATTTGAGAATGATCTATTGATTAGAGGGCACATTCAACCAAAAGAAGTATTGCTTTGAGAAGGTACACATATTTCATCCTAACTCTTGTTTTAAAGCTTTTGAAAGACCTTGCTTAGGGACAAGCAAGTGGCAAGTATGGGGTTATTTGTTAGCATGAAATATTGTGATATTTTAGGCACGTTTTCTAAGTGTAATTGATTCATATTGATAGTCATTGATTGAACATTGATGCATTTGTGAGCTAGTTTGTCTATAATGTCGATATAGAGATCTACACAAGCTTTATGTTGATTATAGGTGATTGAGAGCTATTTCCGAACGGAATCGAGCAAGGATGGAGTTGTTGAGCAATGTCCATGGATTGAAGTCATTTCTAGGAGCTAAGGGAATGCCAACTTGAGGAATGCACGAGGCTAGGGAAGAATCACGTTCTTGCCCTAAACCACGCTCTAAAATACAGCCGTACCACTTTCCACGTTCAAGTCCACGGCCGTGGAACCATGGCTAGGGAAGCGTGGTTCATTCCAGCAACTTCTACGGCCGTGAAGAAGATGGTTCAAACCGTGTTGATTTCCACGCTCTAAATTACGGCCGTGGAACCCTTCCACGACCGTGATCTTGGCGATCTTGTTCGCCACACTTTAAGCCACGATCTTCTACGCAATTGGGCCGGGCCGATATTTTATCTTACACTATAAAAGGACAGACGAAGGGAGATTCCGTCACCTTGGCTTACACCTCCGCTTAGACCTCGTTTTACACATACACTTGCGCTTGGGAATTGCCCTAATTTCGCATTTGGCGGAAATTTGTTTGAGAGATTTTTGGCGCATTGCTATTGGCGATTTCCGGATTGACGGAAGATCGAAGATTCGGAAGATTGTTCACAAGGAGATTTCGCTTCTTGCTTAGGTTTGATTTAGAAGACGGATTGACATCCCGTTCTTCCTTCTTATCTAAGATTGTGTTTGTTTGTTCTATTCCGAATCTAGTGACGATATTTGTTCTTGATTGTGACTTTGAGATTGGTTTGAAGTTTATTGAAGGTTTTCGGAAGTTTTCATCTTTCAATCTTTTAATTCTTGAATTTGATATCAATATGACTATTGTTGGCTAAAATCCCTTAACAATTCTAAGGTGAAGGGTTGATAGTTGTGGCTTAGATGATGATAGATCGTTCGTAAACAGATTGAATCCTGAGAGTTAGAAAGAATCGCCGACGAACCCTAATCCACGGTCTGTTCTTGAGCTTCCACGGCCGTGGAACTCAAGAACTAACCGTAATTTTGCGTTAAGTTACGAACTTGCTTTTACTTTAATCCAAAGTTAAAGATTTGCTTTAACTTAGTCTTGGCTTGCCTTTTCTAGGTGGTAGTGAAGCCTCAACAACCTCTACCTCGATTGTGAGTGTCACAACCTTAATCGATTTAGTTAGTCTTGATCCTTGGATTACAAGTTTGGGTATTTGACATTAATTCTCGTCTTTAGAACCTTTCTATATTGAAGCCTCAACAACCTTTATAGAGAGTGTCTTGTAGGTAAGTCATATAAGGTTTTTGGAACTTCACCGTACGATTACCTTGCATTAGCATACCTTTGCATATCTTAACTCTGTCCTT
Source organism: Fagopyrum homotropicum (assembly GCA_033239125.1). Lineage (NCBI taxonomy): Eukaryota > Viridiplantae > Streptophyta > Magnoliopsida > Caryophyllales > Polygonaceae > Fagopyrum > Fagopyrum homotropicum. The sequence continues at coordinate 146,679,807 of BSWB01000004.1, forward strand.
ATATCATTAGTATATCTTGAATCGATTGCGATAGCTGGATACCTGGATCCTTAGGATTGTTGTTTTCCCAACATTCGAAAAGCTTCTTATATTTACTCGCTTGATAACCTGCAATTGAATTTGTTCCCCCCAAATCCCTGTGTTCGATACTCTGGAATACTTGCTAATCTACGCCGATCTGTACACTGCGGGTTCGCTTGCTTTTATTCTAGTTTTATAAATTTAAAGCTTATTTGCACGCACGCTAAGTGGCGAACACGTAGTAAGTCCGCGAGGAACCAAGATCCTCAGCGGCTTGGCAGCCGCCACCATAGTACAAGCCCTCAAATCAAGGTCTATGTAACTCACGATGTGAGTCACTAGACCTCCGCAACAAATATCCCCCTTCGCCTTCGCCTTTATCTTGTGTAAATCCTCTGCCAGCATCACTCCAAAGTCGGGAACTCCTCCGGTAACCATACAGTATAGACTCAGTAACTCCCCTTGTCTAATCTTCTAGGGCGTCTCAGTACGCGCCAGAAGTGTCTCGCTAAAGATCCGATGGGCTAATCTGAAGGCGAGGTGGAAGATAATACGCTCCTTGGAGTCTCAAGGTCTCCACCTATCAGCATGCTCAACTACGTGAGCTATCTGGCCCCAGAATTCTCGAGCCACGGCTCGAGAAGGAAAATCAGCAACTGTGGGGGTCGGGAAACCGAAGATATCCCTCCAATGGTCCATCAGAACTAAGTAGTTCCGGTTCAGCAACCGGTACTTGATGGCCTGCTCTATAGGCAGGTAGGTCACGAGCTCACAAACTCCAAAGTCGGCTCAAGGTAGGCTGGACCTCTAATCTCAGTAAACTGCTACAACCCTACCATAGCAATCATCCGCCTCAAATCATCATCTACGTAGAGGCAATCAAACGCAGCGATATCAAGGAATCGCGGTGCAACTACTGGACGCGCAGCAATACGGTCATAATCTATCCGGTGACGCTCATGGATCACCGGTATGGAGCGGCGAGAAGGAGAAGAAGGAGAAGGGGAAGACCTATCCCTCAGAACCAGCTGTCTTCAGAACTTATCTTTCTCTCACTGTCAGACCACCTCGGTCGGTTGTCAGATCTCAAGAACACCTCGGTCGAGACGCAGGTCGACTGGACCGAGGTAGAAGGTTGTTCGATCGTAATTCTCAGAAATCCAGTTATTTTCCCCCAGTATCACTACCAATTGTTCCTATGGGGTACTTAAGCTTTTTTTTCAACACAATGCAAGGGCAACCAAAGCCCAATTTGATCGAAACAGTGAAGAAAAGCGAGTTAGGGTTTTTGTTCGATTTACCCCAGATTCGGTCGATTCGGAGCGTTTTTGTTGCAGATTGTCGCTTGCAAACCGATCTTCTACTTTTTCCTTGCAGTTTGGAAGCAAGAATCATTGAAAACGATCGAGAAATAGGGAGCGAGATGAATTGGTGTGCCGCGGTCGAGAAGGTGAGAGAGGGAAGGGAGAGAATTCGAACCCCCTTTTTATACCCTTTTCTGGAACTGTTGTCACCTCGGTCGAGATGGTCTCGACCGGACCGAGGTGGATCTTCAGTAGCCCTAATCGCCTCGGTTGCTCAAGTCTTCTGGTGAGGCTGAATTATGCCCCATAAACCTTAGAAAATTTTGTTCCGTAATCGGTGTCATTCTCGCAAAGGCTTCAACATATGCATCCGTCGCATTTTTTATCTTCAAATTATTGGAATTTATCTTAATTCTTTTGGTTTTAATCTCGGTTAAGCCAAAATATAATTTTTTTGAAAGAATTGGAAAATTGAGGCTCTTAAAAGTTCTAATTTGCAAAATAGGCTCCTACATAAAATAGGAAAAAGTAGGTGTGCAAATTAGAAAAATAGGGAAGAATGAAAATGATGGTGGTGGGTCCCTTCCTTCTAATTTCTCCCTCTATTTTCCCATTCCTTCACTTTTCTCTCTCATCACTTTCTCTCACCCGGAGCTCTCTCCCTCCTATATCCTTCCTTCTCCTTCCTGTGTCCAGTCGCCGCCTCCAGTTCTCCGGCCACCAGGGATCAGACGACAACGTCAGGGAGCACTGCCTCGCCGGCAGGACATTTGGCCACCAGTCCGACACAGAAGGGCGAGGGAGATATCTAGGGTTTTGCTGTCAAGGTTGTCGCGAGGAGGGGCTACGCCACTGGTTTCCGTTGCCGGCGCCGCTTGTCTACTCGTCGTTCCATCACCAACCCTCTCTCACCGGTCCAACACCAGTAGTCTCTCTCACAAACAAATTTGTTTTCCTCTTTTGTGTGTGGATCCGGATCTAATATTGGGTATGAATTGATTTGGGTATGGGTTGAGTAATTGATTACTCCATGAATGTATTTACAAACTATTGTTATCAATTGATTTTGTGTGTTGTTGTTTGGGGTATGTATTATGAAAGAGAGGCTTGATAAGATTTGATTGGGGTATGGATTGAGTGATTGGTTACTTCATGTATGTATTTTCTGGGTATTGTTTTCAATTGAATTTGTGTTGTTGTGTTGAGTATGTGTTATGAAAGATTGACTTGTTAATATTTTGATTTGGGTAAGGATATTTTTTGGTAATACTTGTGTTGGGGATGCATGTATCATCTTATTTGGGTATGTAACTAGTTGGGTAAGGATGTTTTGTGTACGCATGATTTTCTAGGTATGAATGTTTTTGTTAATTCGTTAATCAGGGTATTAAATTTGGGTTATGAATGTTTTTTTGGGTATGTTAGGTGTGTTGTTGAATGACGATTTATCTTTGATTACCCAAAATTTTGATCTCAAAATTGGGATATGCACTTACGATGTTCGATGTACTACACTGACAACCATACAAACAAACCACTTACCCAAACATATCAATATCTTACAAAATACTTACCCAATTATATCAAGCTTGAGTATGTGGATTTGTATGCATTTTGAGTAATAACTACGTGCATACCCAAAAAATTACCGGAAACCAAAAAACTATATATAATCATTAAAAAAGTTCATCAAATGAATTACATTGACAACCATGCGTTTTATGGGGCAGAAATTCCCTTCAAAATTTCCATCAAAACTGTCACCAGTTAAATCGGATGGGTTGTCCACTTTTTGCCCACTTTTGTACTATTTATGATTTACCCTATTATATAGGGGTCCAATTTCTCAATTAGAAATTGAGAGAACCCTAATTTTCAACTCTATGGTGTAAAAGGGTCATAATGCCAATTTATCCTATGTTTTTTTTTATCTTCAAATTAATGGAATTTATTAATCCCGATGCATAATGTGGATTTATATTTCAACTACGATAGTTTTGTATAAAAACTTCACCATGGGAATATTATCTTAATTCTTTCGGTGTTAATTTTTCGTGCACATACGAATATGTCGCATTTTTACTGACTTGTAACCATGTTTATACTCGAATATGTATATATATACATGAATATAATCGATTGATAACTTATCTTAAATAATGCGTGGAAATTAATTACATTCTATGTTTCTATATGAATATCTTTCTAACTAAGATAATTATTATTTTTATATTCTATTCCATTATTAACTCAATTCTTATCTACAATATAAATGAATAATGAACACACGTATAGTTACATTGAACGTACAATTAATTTAATTGAAGGAGAATTCATATAATGAACAATGACAATATATTATCCATCAGATGAACAACAATATTTTCTTAATAAATAATGATTTTTATAAAAAGGGGAACAATTGCACATTAACAAATAAATAATATCTGATGAACAACTACCATGATGAATATGATCATCTATTATCACTCGATTATTAGTCCATGGTTAAATCATATGAACACTTGTATTGTGGGTGAACAAAAAAAGTAAATCTTAAGGAACGAATGACAAATATACGACATTTATGAGCAACCAACTTGTACAAAACAATAAAGGGATAATTTGACATACTAGGCCTTTTGGAGTTTTTGTTTAAGAAAGTGTATCCCAAATTTTTTACCACTTTCATTTAATAGTAGGTAAAAATTATTAACCCTTCTATTTAGAAAGAAAGAAATAAATGATGTTTGTTATTTGTTATATAAGTATAAGTTTTAATTTTTAATTATTGAATTTGTTTTTTTTATTAATTTTCTTGCTTTTTTTTTTTATTTTTTTAAAATAATTTTCTTTTTATTTTTTAGACTAAATTTCACATACCGGAATTTCTCATACCAAATTTCTCATACCAGAATTTCTCATACCAGAAATTTTATACCAGAAATTTCATACCACAAATTATCATACGACATGTTCATACCAGAAATTTCATACCAGAAATTATCATACGAAAAGTTCATACCAGAATTTTGTCATACCAAAATTTCTACCATATTTTTTCATACCAGAATTTTGTACTACCATAATTTTTTACTACCATAATTACATACCAAAATTTTTTATTACCAAATATACATACTAGAATTTGAAAATTTTACAGAACTTCATAATTGATTATTCTGGCATTAAAAAATTCATACTAGAAAATTATATACAAGAATTTTTCATAACAGAATCGGCCTATTGAATTTATTGTTCGCAATATAGAGCACAAATACTAGCCCCTTGCTTCTTCTCACAGAGGCCTAGCAAGTTGATGGTGAACCCAGTGTTGAAAATTCAACACTACCATTTGAGCACGATACCAGATGCTCCACACATTTCTGCAGGCCATGGGTTTGGTATTTCAGTGACAAAATTCAATGTTGAAAATTCAGTCTTGAACACGATATGATCTTAATTTGCTAAATTATGTTCAAATATAAAAGTCAACCAAACAAGCCTATCTTCTTTTGTTTCTCATCTACATCTGATATCCTATCTTCTTCTTCCTCTGCAACAGTCTTGTATATCTCCCAACACAACAGTGGTCCTTTTAACAGTAAATCATCATCGAACTAGTGAAAAATTGATCAGACTAGACGCCTGTATTTTACATCAGCAAATTGAGAATAGAAAGCAAGTTGGGACGTCCTCCTGCAAATAATAATTAAAGCAAGTGATTTTTATCTTCCCTCCCTCCAAAAGTAGAAGACGAAACAGTAAGCTCATATATCACTTTGGTTTTAAAATACTACATATTTTCCGATCAATCATCCAAATACTACAAGCAGACAACGCATATTACTCATATATCACAATTTCACAACCAGTACTGAGATCATATGCAAATATGGAGATGAAAAGGTAGAAGAAAGAACATACCAGAAATGGTCCGTGAACATACCAGAAACGGTGAAGGAGCTTTAGATGTGAAGGCATACAACTTCGGCGATTGAGAAGTGTTCGATTCGGCGACAAAATCGACGAGCTTTGTTTCTAGAGTTTTTGGATGTTAAGGAGTGTTCGATTCGGATTCACCGTTCAATTATAACTTGTCTAGGACTGCGAAACATTGAGAGAAGGGGTAAGAGAAGGGGAAAGAGGAGTGTTCGATTCTGACATTGAAGGCTAAGCTTGGGTCGATTGTTTACACTCACTTGAGGTTTCGTTTGAGAGAAGGGGAAAGAGAAGTAGAGATTAATCATAATTAATAATTATGACCAATTTGTAAAAAAATAAGAGGTGGGGTACATTTACTAAATTAAAAACCATTATAGCCTAGTTACTAGATGATAATCTCAAAAAAGCCTAGTTACTAAATTAGCCCAACAATAAATGATCATGCTTACGTTTTAGCACGGGTGTTAGTCATTAGGCAACATTCATCATATGTATATATTGAATTGTGAGTGAACATCAACAATTAAATTAAAGAAAAAATTAATCATAATTAATAATTATGACCAATTTGTAAAATTTCCTTATAGGAAAATTATGCAGATTTTTTTCTCCCCAAAAATCTCTCTTATTTTTTGTATTTATGATTTGGTTTGGTTTGATTATGTTATTAATTAATTAATTTAATTAATATATATAATAGTTTAGCACGCTTATTTAATATTTGATTATTTATCTAATAATTCAATGGTTCTTAGAAATTCCCAATTGCTGTAGACGATATGAATATAAATATATAGAGAAGATTTAGTAAGTAAGACACTTTTTTGTTTCTCATATTCTAACTACGCAACTCTAATTTTGACCTAAATTTTTAAATCTAAAATAAATTAATTAAAGGACATAAGGAAAAACGTAAATTTTTAAATCCTATAAAATCATCGGTTAGAGTTTCTTGCAGCAGTTCCATATTTCAGATCTGAACTCGCTCAAGATGAATAATGTCAATCAATGGCTGGTTGCATTTTCCGGCGATTTGTTGCAACATCGATTTCGCACACGAGCCGAATATGACTCAATCCAACACCGATCCACCATCTCCAATAGATCAGTACCATTGTCACCTTCGTCTCTCAAACTATATCCAGTTCTTCTCCAACCTCCATTGTTGGCGAGCTTGCAAACTCTAGAACGAAGAAACCAGAATTGTGCCCAAATCCACCATCGGTGCCGCCCATCCTGTTGTCATTGCCGCCCATACCAATGTCGTTGTTGCCCAGATCCGCCATCGTTCTGGTTAGGGTTGTCATGTAAGATTATTTCCACTCTTTTTTTTAAATAGGAAACGAAGCCCTAAATCGTCCGCAGATCTACATCAGCAAAATTGAACGACAGATCGAAACTCCTTAATCTCGCCGTTAAAGTAGGAGATGAAGCCCCTAGATGGAGAGCACAATACCGTCTTTTTGATTACCCATGATACTGATTTGCAGTGGTGGAGATCGGCCGGTCTGCTTTCCACCCTCGCCAACCATCGCTTCTGTCACCTAGGGAGTCGCCGGGAGAAGCCGCCGCCAACCATACCACGGCCCCATTTGTCGGAGAATTTCCTCGCAAGAAGGTCAGAAACCCTAACGGGTTAAAAGTGAAATTCGGTAAATTACAAATAACTACCCATATTTAGGGATGACAATGGATCGGGTAGTGGGTAGATGACCCTGTCCGCCACCCGACCCGCGAGAAAATCTCATCCACCCCAGCCGACCCGCCACCCGCCAAACCCACCGCCCGCATCCAACGGATGAAGCGGGTGGATCGGGTGATATTCGGGTGTTCTATGCATTTCCTTTAAATCGATATTAAACTCGGATTCAAATGCGGAAAATTAATTATAATAAATATTATTTCAATCCGAAAAAGTCTTACCCATAAAAAAAATATGATAAATATAAAGTCAACACAAATCATCCAAATGGAAATATTACAAGAAGTGTTATAAGTTTAAGTTCTTAAAAAATATAGAAGTTTAGCAATACGTAACATGTATACAATAAGATCATAATAGGAAGTGAACAAATGTATAAATTTTGTTAAACAATCAATAAATCATCAATTTATAAATCAAAAGGGAACTAAAGATCACTAAATAAGTAAACAATCAACAAATTTATAACGGGTGTAAGCGGGTGAAACGGGTCGGATGGGTGGATGGATGATGGATCGGGTGATGGGTGGATGAAATATCCATCCGAATCTGACCCGATCCATCACCCGCTTCATCCGCCATCCGCTTTCACCCGCTTCATGTCGGGTTTTCATCATTTTATTATGGATCGGGTTATCGGGTGTCCGTCGGGTTCGGATGAAATTGCCATCCCTAATATTTCATATTTGCATTTACGACCCTAGTTTTATAAAACTATAAATTTGCCCTTGCAAACTTAATTATAAATTTTGACCCATGTTTTATAATTGCAAGAAAGGTCTAGAGTTTTGAAAGTTCACAAATTGTTCCAATTTGATTAATTATAAAATTTCACCTAACTTTATCTTTTTTTTATAATTATAAATGGGCTTGTGTAACTTGATGGGCTTATACTTGTGTAACTCGATGGACTTGGACTTGGACTTGTCTAAGTCGATGGACATGTCTAAGTCGATGGACTTGGACTTGTGTCACTCGATGAGCTTGGAATTGTGTAACCAAAAATTGTGTAAATGACGGAATTATTTAAATGACGAGATTGTGTACATGACGGAATTGTGTAATAACGGAATTGTGTAAATGACGGATTGTGTAATGATGGAATTACACACACGCACACACGCACCCATATATTATAGAAATAAAAAAAAAACTTCTAAATATTCGACTAAAAATAGTCATTTGAAACTTTCAATGGCTTGACTATCTTTTTTTTTTTTAATTTATCCATGTATATATAAGAAGCATTTGCATCCCAACGTACTATGTATCCCATTTTTTCCCGCTTTTTTTCTTCTCATTTTGTCTCACTTTGAGTATGTTTTATTATGGATCGTCCGTCGTTGATTCTTCCATTGAAAATGAGTGACAAAAATTGTCAAATTTCGTAAGTGGGATGTATTTGGAGAAGTTTCTCCCTTGTTGCAAATATAGGGGAAAAGGCATATTTTTTCCAAATTCCCTATTTTAGGGTTTGGGATAGGGAAGTTGGACCCAAAAGCCCAACATTCTCTAAAATAGAGTATTTGTTGCACATGTTTAAATTGGCCAGATAAACTAGAGTTTGATGAAAAGGAAGAGGTTTTGACTATTTATAAAGTGAACTAAGTTAACACTTTATTTTGTTTATCTTCATCCATTTGTCTTGATTATTTGGTTGGAAAGATACTGAAGGGATGTATATGGTACTAAGTGGATCAACTCAACCTCGGGGATATTAACAACCTTGGAGTTCGAGTTAGATGCATTGTCCACTTTAATGAGTTCAACCAGCCAATACACCAAGGTGGTTCTGTTTTAGTTAGATACCTTAGATATGGAAAAGGATAGGCATTTTTGTCCCATTGGAGCGTATAATTGGTATCTTATGAACAAACAACTTCAAGCTAACATTATCGAAGATGTTCGGGTTTGTATTTTCTAATTATCAATTTAAGTTGGATTGACATTTTTTCATAATTATATATTATCTGCTTCCATTTTGCAGAGAAAATTTATCATTCAAGAAGGGAGAGAATTCAACATGTCATCCTCGTGTGCGTTGCTAAATTCTATAGGAATTACAAAAACAAATTGAAGAAGAAGAAGTTTAACCCTTATTTTAGGATAAAGGAGCAAATTTACAACGATGTACCTCATAAACAAGACCAAAATGAATGGATGCGTCTAGTTAAAAGTTGATATTCAGAGAAAAACAAGGTATCCAACAAATCTACATTGTTCATTGTTTTATTTAATTATTGATAAAAACAAAACTTACTCTCATGTAGTTTGCAACACATACAATTCCGGTTGACTCACTAGAATTTGCAATTGTTATGATCAAGTCGGCTTTAAAGTGTTTAATAATAATAATGAGAATAGTTGACTTTCATTTCTAATTGCAATTGTGCATGTATGATGTAGGTCTTGTTGAATCGTGTAAAATATCTCAAGTACCACTAAATATTGGAAATTAATTTGATTATTTTTTCTGAGTGTTTTGTTTGTTTGTAATGTGTGTGTCCTGTTTTCTTCACTGTGTTATCACCTCGCCGTTCATTTTCATGGCTTGTATAAAGACCTTTTTATTTCATCTTTTATGCACTAATGCGAGTTCTGTCACGCTTTTGTCTGAACAAGGAATTATTGGGTATAGTTAGGCTAAACTTGTACATGACATGTATTGATGAATTAAAAGCTTGAATTTTAGACCGTTGAATTGCGGTCAGGATTGGTTGAAGTCTTTTCTTCACCAATGCCGCCAATTTATTCTGATTTTACTTAAGTTATGAAATGGTTTTAATGTTCCGTTAAGTTTAAGAGAAGCAAGGGCATATGTAAGTTATTTAAGAGGGCATCTCTTCACGCCCTCTACTAGATTCTCTAATAGGTAGAATTTGCAGGCTACACCTTATGTTCTTTGTAAATTATTTGAAAACATTAGTTGTAATTGTGACAGTTTTGTGTGCTTGACCTAAAAAATGGAGCAAAAAACTTGATCATATTATGCAAGGGTAATATTGTGATATTCATAATTCTTGTTTGCTTACTTTGCATCTAATTGTAAACTTGTAAGTTGTAGAAACTATCCCTACATGGAAAAGAGGTAAGGCCATCACAAAGTTATATACACACCACAAGAACTAAAAGTTATGCTAATAAGAGAGAGGACTTTGTAAGTTGGACTAATTTGTAGCTCCTGCATTTTCTTTTCTTTTCTTATTAGCCTTGTATACTTGAAATTTTGATTGTATAAAGTCTTTTGATGCTTGTGTTTCCTTTTATGTTTTAGGTGGATACAATGGGAAGACAACCAAGCCACATGAAGTTTTTCACATTGACCCACACTAGAGCTGATGGTACTTTGTTGATAATACAATTATATTACATTGGAGTTCTTCGTATATAATTGAGGAAACTTTTTTTTTTCTTTATTATGTTTATACAAAATGGTGTCTTCAATAGTTTGATTTTTGAATTGGGCTCGGTGTGAAAGACAGTGATATATTTGACGTGAATGGTTTGGTGAGGAAAAGAGGGTGTGAATCTGTCACCAATATCAAAAGTTGTGTGAAAATGGGAAATTTGAAAACAACCGTTTCAAATATGAGGGAGGAAAGTCAAGTACAATTTAAGAGATGATGAACTAAAAACTGTATTCAATTAGTAAAGAGAGTTACAATATATAGAATAAGCTGGAGTAATGGAAGAGAAGATAAGGGAGAAAATCTCTCCAACTATATAAATAAGCTGAATTAGTCTATTCTAATTAGGATAAAAGGAAACTAATTATTATAAAAAATAAACGTATACAAATGTGCAGACTAGTATATTAACATGCCCCTTCAAGATCGACGGGTTGTTGTGAGTCCGATCTTGGAAGCAAGAAGACAGTGATGAGACCGAAGTAGAGGTTTAGTGAGACAGTCCGCAAGCTGGTCCGAAATGTGGACATAGGATACTCATACTGAGCCAGCCTGAACTTGTTGGCGGATGAAATGGTAGGCCAAGACAACATGTTTCATTCGCGAATGGAAGACCGGATTGGCACTGAGATGCTTTGTGCCAAGGTTGTCGTAGTAGATGGTAGGTTGATGATCGTCACGGACACCAAGTTCAGACAGTAGGGACCGGATCCAAACAAGTTCGGAACATGTGGCGGCTAACGCTTTGTACTCGGCTTTTGTGGATGACAAGGCAACTGATTTTTGCTTTCAAGAACTCCATGAGATAGAGGTCCGGCCGAGGAAGAAGATGAAACTTGTTGTTGAAGTGTAATCATCCTTATTCCCAGCCCAATCAGAGTTAGAGAAAGCATGAAAAAAGCGAGAGCCGAAACGGTGAATGGTGAGGCCATGGTTGATGGTGCCGTGGAGGTAGCGAAGGACCCGTTTGAGTGCAGTGAAGTGATATGAGGTTGGAGCTTGCATAAACTAGGACAACTTATTTACAACAAAGTTGACGTTTGGGCAGGTGATGGAAAGGTACTGGAGGCTGCCAACAAGCGTTCGGAAGTCAGTTGGGTTGGTAATCGGGGTACTAGTGGTTTTGGTGAGGACGGCAGAGGGACCCATGGGGGTTGAAACGGGCTTGCATCTGGACATGTTAGCCTTTTGAAGGATGTCTTGAATGTATTTTGATTAACAGAGAAAGAGACCGTGAGGGGTGTCCTGAACCTCAACGCCCAAAAAATAAGAGAGATTGCCGAGATCATTAAGTGAAAAGCGATGTGACATAGTGGAGATGAAGCGTTCGAGTGCAGACGCATTATTTCCGGTGACAATAATGTCATCAACATAAATTAAGAGGTATATAAGATCATTGTTGAGGTGAGAGATAAAGAGGCAGAGATCGGCAACAAAGTTAGTGAAACCTGATTGGAGGAGGTAAGTGCGGAGCTCCGTGTACCAAACGCGTGGGGCTTGTTTGAGCCCATAGATGGCCTTGTGGAGTTTACAAACAAAATCAGGAGAGGCGCGGTCAATAAAGCCCGGGGGCTGGTCCATGTAGAGGTCGTCATCGAGAGAGTCTTGGAGGAATGCATTGTTGATATCAATTTGATGAATCTTCCAACCTGACTAGACGGATAACGTGAGAACCGTACGGACCGTAAACGGCTTGATGATGGGACTGAAGGTTTTGGTGAAGTCACAACCAGGGTGTTGGTGGAAACCCTTGGCGACTAAGCGAGCCTTGAGTTTGTCAAGAGAGCCGTCAGGATTGGTTTTGATGCGAAAAACCCATTTGCAACCGACGACATTGGATGCGGTTTGGCGAGGTACTAGCGACCAAGTGCGATTGGAAATGAGAGCATTGTACTCCGGTGTCATGGCCACTCGAGGTCCTTGAGAGCCTGGGTAATGGTCTGAGGGTCGGTAGGAAAGGAGGTGGTGTGCAGATTGAGTTTGGAGATGGGTTTCAAAATCTGATTCATGGACCGAGTGATAATCTGGCGTAGTGGAGGGGTTAAGGGTGATTGATATTTAGACGGTTGGGGTGACGCTGATGGAGAGGGAGGTGGGGAAGGAATGGGAGGGTGAGAGAGTGGGGTGAGTTTAACGTAGAGAGAGGGATGTGGGGCCAGGTGGCATGGAAAGTGGAGGAGGGTTTGAGGGAAGATAAGGAGTGGAGCCAGGTGGAATTGAACGGTTGGAGGAAGGGTTTGTGGGAGGGAGGAAGTGGATGGGTGTGGGCTAGAGGTAATGGGCCCAAGTGGGGGAGAGGTATTGGTGGACGGCAAAGTTGATTCCTTAAACCGAACATGACGAGATGTATAAATTTTATACGAGGCAGGTCAAGGCAAAAATATGCACTTTGAAATAGATTTATGGTCTAATTTGTTTCAAAGATTGTAAAAAACTGAGAGTTGTTTTGGAGATTAGGGGTCGGCATTCGATTGATAAGATATACCGCCGTTTGAAAGGCGAGAGGCCAGAAAATGCGCGGCATGCTGGAGTGAGAAAGAAGTGAAAGACCCGTTTCAACGATATGACGATGCCGGCGTTCGAAAAAGCCATTATGTTGAGGGGTATGCGGCGGGGAGGTGAGATGGGAAATGCCATTGGAAGCGAGGAAGGGGCGGAGGGCTTAGAATTCCCTGCCATTGTCGGAATAAAAAGATTTAATTTTCGAGTTGAATTTATTTTTGACCAATGCCTTGAAAGTGACAAAAATTGAATATGTGTTAGACTTGTGTTTGAGAGAATAAAACCAAATGTACTTAGTGTAATGATCAACAAAAATTACATAATATTTATAACCATCAAACGTCAAAATCGGACTAGTCCAAACGTCGGAATAAAATTATTCGAGCGGAGTAGAAGAGGTGAGAGTAGAAGTATGAAAAGGAAGTTTGTGCGATTTATTAAGTGAACAAGCAGTGAAAAATTCTACACAACTATTGAAATCTGCAATAGGTAAATAAGAACGAAATAGACGAAACGTAGAAGCCGAAGGATGTCCAAGGCGATGGTGCCAAGAAGTTCCCAATGATCGGTGGAGAGAGAAGGCAGCCGGAGAAGGGGAAGAGGGCCAAGTGTAAAGGCCGTTGGAGAGTGGTCCGCTAAAAAGGAGGTTTCCCGAGTAGAGATCCTTCACAAAAAATTAAGACGGGTTAAAAGAAATTTCAACATGATTTTGAGCAGTATATTGCAAAATAGACAAAATATTTTTGGCAATAGTTGGAACGTGCAAAACATTAGCAAGATGAAAACGTTTGGATGAATTGTGTAAAACCAAAGTTCCAATATTTTGAATTGGGAGACCCGAGCCATTACCAATTTTTTGCAATAGGTTTTGAAGATCGTGGGTGACCTGATGTGTAGAGCCACTATCAAGCAGCCATTGGGAAGGGGGGTCATTAGGTGGCAGAGAGGCGGCAAGGGCTTGAGGACGAGGGCTTGAGGACGAGGGCTGGGGGAAGGAGCGTGATAGGTAGCAGGTGGGCGAAGGTGAGGGGCGATTTGCTGGAAGGCGGGACAATGGGCAAGAACATGGCCCTGAATTTTGCGCCATTGGCACCGGCCTAGGAAAGGGCGAGCAAGATTGCGAGGTGTTACAGCAATGGGAGGTTGAAACGAAGGGGGAGGAGGGGCGTAGGCTGCTGGGGTAGGAGATCGGCCACGGCCTTTGGGCGGGCGGTAGGTGAATGTGCCGCCATGGCGGAGACTAGAGTGGGCGTTGGATTAGAGCGGTACTATAGAAAGGTTTCATGGGTGAGAAGCTTTTTGTGAAGGGTGGGAAAGTCAAGGGGTGTGTCCCGAGCCTTAATGTCATCGACAACAGGTTGGTAAGCGTAATCCAAACCCCGGAGCACAACGTCGGTAATGTCTTTAGGGTCTTGAGGCTTGCCAAGCGAGGCCAGTAGGTCCGTAATGCCCAAGAATTGCTGCATATAATCGGTGATTGATGACGAGCGCTTGGTGATTGCATTGAGCTTCTCCTTTAATAAACCAATATGTGCCCGTGAAGGATTGGCATATGTGTCTTCGAGTGTTTGCCAAACTTGGTGAGAAGTTGTCGCTCGAGTAACGAGAGAAGCAACCAAGGGAGACAAGGTCCTGATAAGACCACCTTTGAGTAGTTGATCTTGATGTAGCCAAGTAGTGTATGCAGGATTGAGGGATTCAACATTGTTGGTGGTGATGGTTTTGGATGGTTCCACCATAGTTCCATCAACATAAGAAAGGAGGCCATGACCAATCAAAAGAGATTGGATCGGATTAAGCCAAGTGATGTAGTTGGTTGCTGATAATTTGTGGCAATTTTGAAAGCTGATTATGGTGAAAGGTTTGGATGGTTCATCAGAATTGGGAATCTGTCCCGAGGAAGAGGAGACGGCCATTGGTGGATGAGCGATAGAAAAATTTGTGGGGATCAGTTAAGGCTCTGATACCATAAGAGATGATGAACTAAAAATTGTATTCAATCAGTAAAGAGAGTTACAATATATAGAATAAGTTGGAGTAATGGAAGAGAAGATAAGAGAGAGAATCTGTCCAACTATATAACTAAGCTGAATTAGTCTATTCTAATTAGGATAAAAGGAAACTAATTATTATTAAAAATAAACGTATACAGATGTGAAACTAGTATATTAACACAATTAGCAATTGCATGAAAGAAAAATTAAGAGCTACAAACAAAGTTTGATCAATCAAATCATATATTATTTCAAGCTCTCAACGTAATCCATGGTGGAAAGGTGTCTACCGATCTTTTGAAGGCCGAACAATATGTCTTAGAGGTCAATTTCTCAAGTTTGTCCCCTTTCTTTAAATTCGGAGTGAAAATAATCTGATTTATCCTTACTGAAACTAAGTGGCATGTGCATTGCTATTGTTGTATGTTTGTTTCATTAACTTGGATAGTGTTTACTGCATTGTTGTCTATTTTTAGTGTCCAGTGCATTGTTGTCTGTTTTGACATGAAGTAAGAGTTAAAGGAAGAACTTATTTGAAGAATAGTAGGGCTTTTTGTGAATGATATTTTGTAAAAACAGTAGACTAATCTAATGTTTTTTGACGAAAGTTTATGATTAAGTTTCTATTTTGCAAGAATTCTTAAGGTAATAAATTTTCTTTTATTTCTCCTAGCTTATGAAGCAATCAATATGAAAATCTTGTGTATTGGAGCATTATCTTTTTTGACATACATGTCATTTTGATATTATTGCAAGTGGTGTTGGTTAAGTTAATTTTTTTCATAATTTAATTGTAAATTACCACACTTTGAGGTGTTAGAAATAGTTGTGTTAAAAATATATCTTAGCTATTAACTCATAAAAAATATAGAATATTAAAAAAGCAAGTACCGATAAGAGCCGTGTTAAAGTGTCGCAAATGTCTCAAAACAATGACAAATATACATGTCGCAAAATTATTAACTAATGCGATAACTAAGGTGTCTCAATTTACTGTGACATGCTTAAGGTGACGCTTGTGACACCCATTCAACGTATCGCTGCTGCTTAGTCGCTTTTCTAGTAGTGGGAGGATATAAGAACTTTTATATAACTACTCTTGAGTTAAGGAAGTAGACAAAATCAACTAGCACTTGCATGAACATATACATGGATCGAACAACTTCCGAAATTCAGGAAATCCTTCGTAGCCTTAATCCCAAAGATGTACAATTCGTAACCTTTGTCTCCAAAAGATTTCTAGTAAAGAAGCTATACTGTAATCCTTAAGATTTCCAGTAAAGAAGTTATACCCAATATATTGTCGTACCATCAAATCATCAAGGTAAGAAAACCAAGTCATAATGCAATACAAGTCCATTCAACACTCACGAAGCATCAATATGCCAGTCACAATACCTAAGCTAATCCCACAAGAAACAGATTTCCGGTTAGCACTGCAAAAATCATCTCCCCCACTATTTATCTACCAATACTCACTTCTTCCTTACTATACTGACAAATTTATAATTAAATTAATCAATTCTAGACAAGGAGGGTGGAAACGAAGCTTACCACTCAACTTTTGGTATTCGATCCAAATATACAAGCCGATGATGGTCAACGACGAAGGTACTGCAACGATCGACACTTGGCAATCCAGGGCAGGCTCTGTGGGGGCGATCGACCAAGCTTGTGCTAGACCTAGGCAGGTTGGACTAAGGGCGATCAACGGCTCCTTATGTTAAGCGAGGAAGGGTTTTGGGTTTTGGGTAGGGCTGTGGCCACAAATCCCGCCGGCCCATTTCCGACGGTTTTTATCCAAAAAAACTAAATCTCGTTCAGTCCTACTAAAAATTTGTGAGGCGGGTTATGAGTCTTACCTTCTTTACCCCATTAGTTCCGTCTCTTCTGTTTATATTAAATTTTATACATAAAATAAATATTTAAACCTAAATTTACAAACAAAAATTATAAAATAGACTTGTAAAATTAATATTATAAAGTTTGTCAGGGTCGTTGAGAATGACGAATAAGCAACAACTGAAAACACGAAACTCTATTTTAATGTCGAAATAATGATTATTGAACTATTTAAATTTGTTATAATTTGATATCTTTTTTAGTTATTTTTTTGAAAATGCGGAACTTTTTTTTATTTTTCACTTGCACAACATGAAAAAACCACTTTAAGTAAAAACAATTGTCCACGCTCATCTAAGGTCAAAGAAAAAGTAAACTTCGTTGAGACATTTCCTAGGAAAGAGTGACCATTGTGTAATTTTGATCTTAAACTTTGTTTTAAATGCTTAAACTTTAGATAAGTTTATTATGTTTTGCAAACTCTCTTGCGGCAGTCTATCTTGATGCATTTTTAAGAATGATATCAACGAATATTTATTTATATAAATTATTAGTTTTAAATAAAAAGCAATCAATATATAAGTCAGGCAAGATTGGTCTCATCCCGCTCCCGTCTCAACCGGATAGCCCCAATGGTTTAATTCATCAAATTAAGATCTAATAGTATAAAGTTAAGATCTAATACTATAATATTCATGACACTGTTTCTACACCAGATCGTAACAAGCTTTACTTGAAACCATGAAAATGGATAAATCATATGTTATAGAAAGCTCGGATATTACACCGCAGCACTAGCTCACAACTCTACATGTCAAGCTTACTTCTTCTTCTTCAACTTCTCCCTCCTTACAAATCAATATATGAAGATGTTGAAGGAGATGAATAAGAAATGAAGCGTGTAAAGGCTCCTTTCAGGAAATCTCATGCTATATCGTTACATCTCTTAAGTCATCTCCATCACCTTCGTTGTCGTTTTCTATGGCCACAAGTACTCCTTTTCCATCTCTAAAGAATTCAATGTCGTCGTTCCTCCTACTGTCGATAACCGTCGCTCTTCTTCCGATGAAGTTCCCGCCTCCGTCTCTTCCGTTTCCAAAGCAGTTAAATCAGTTGCATCTATGATTATTGTTTCTATTTTGATTTTCGTTCCAAATTTTGGAGTTCGCTAGATGAGAGATAGTTATCGACTTGCTTTTAAGCTTTCGT
Organism: Fagopyrum homotropicum; assembly: GCA_033239125.1. Classification (NCBI taxonomy): domain Eukaryota; kingdom Viridiplantae; phylum Streptophyta; class Magnoliopsida; order Caryophyllales; family Polygonaceae; genus Fagopyrum; species Fagopyrum homotropicum. The sequence goes on from BSWB01000004.1 coordinate 146,697,733, forward strand.
CGTCTTGAGTGCACTGGGGCACACACTCGCAATAGGAGTGCGTCGCATATACACGTTGAGTTTGCGCCCCCACGATTGTTATGCAGTCCCATTGATTCTTCCGTATTTTTTTGGCTGACCGAATAACATCACACGGTTGGAGTGCTTCCCTTTCCCTCTCACAATTAACGCCAATAACTTTTTTTATTTTTAAATCCAATAAAAAAAACTTTAGCGGATCATTTGGCAGAAATTTTGACGTTCATTTCAATTGACTGTTAAAATTTTTAGTGTTAATAAATATTTTTCTTAAATTCAATTTGTTAAATCCAATAAAAAAAATTTCTGCTTGTATTTCACATAAAATATTAACTAGCAAGATCTCCTAAAAAAATTTTTTTTAAAAAAATTTAATTTAAGTATTTCTTTTATTTTCAAGCCGTCAAAAGTTAAGTAATTTATTTTTTAACAATATTTTTTTTGTTAATTTATTTTTGAAAGATTATAAGCTCAATCTATTTACGTTAATTATTTTCAAGATTTTTCTATCCCACGTCGATTATCAAGGAAGGCTAATAATTTGATAACTTGTATAAATAGAAGATTTAAAGAGTAAACATATCATATATTTTTTGAGCTTTTGGCTAAAACCCTATTTGATATTAGTTAGACGAGGATTCATTTAGATTCTTTTTCACGGGATTCTTCGAGATGACAAAATATGTGCCGTTTGATATGACTTGAAGTTTCGGTATTGTATTGTTTTACGAGATTCTTTTGGCAAAAGAATTCCGTAAAAAGAAACTTGTCCACCCAAGCTTCTTGAGGGTTTATTAGGTTAGACTATTTTGAATTTCCACCATACCCTTCTATTCTTTATCGTTCATTCTCTCTCGTCAATGGCGTTAACTGGTAGACTTTCGCTCTTCCCTCTCGTCAATGACGTTACAGGCCAACGACCACGATACGGAATCTCAAGAGCCATTCATTGATGACCTTCGAAACAATCAGTTCTACCTCTCAAACGGCACCTCAAACTGCACCTCCGAGGTCGCCCTCGTCGGCGTCGACGTTTTCCCCATTGAAAGTCTTGATTACGAGTCCGTCGTCCTCTCGATTTTGATTTTTTTTTAAATCGGCTTTTGAATTTAATATGATCTTGTGTTTTTGATCTTTGAGTTTTGTTTGAACTGGTTTAAGGACAATCTGGTAGTGGAGAACATTATTGGGATCAAATTTGCAGTTCTACTTTGAGAAATTGCATAGACATAGTGGAAATGAAGAACAGTTACACTTTCGTCAAAAGTGGCAGACAGAGCTCCGGTGTGAGCTGAAATAAAGAACACCTACGCTCTCGTCGAACCTTCTGCAACAGCAACCAAATCGCCAAAGGAGAACTTCGGATTTGTAAATTTTTAGGGCTGCTACTCGATGGCATATGTCAAACACGTTAAAAATTAAGGGCATTATCGTAATCTTCTCGTTAACAATCTCTATCAACAATCTGATGCGGATTAATATAAGTTATTTTGGTCGTTGACCTACTAATTTGTTTGTCCTTGACCTACATTTTTGGCTTTTTTGTTTAAGTTGAACAATAGTTTTTATTCATAACTATTTTGTAGGTTGTTGACCTACTACTTTGTGGGTCATTGACCTACATTTTTGGTCATATGGGTCGTTGACCTAATGTTTTGTGAGTTGCTAAATATTTTCAACGATTTTGTTATCGCACATTAAATATTTTCAACGCTTTTACTATCCCACATCGATTATTAAATAATGTTGATAGTTTGAGAACTTGTATAAATAAAGGATTTGAAGATTAAACAAATCATACATTTATTAACCTTTTTGATAAGTTGAAATATAATGTTACGCGTCGTTGACCTACTAATGTGGGTTGCTAGATATTTTCACCGATTTTTCTATCTCACATCGATTATCAAGTAAGATTGATAGTTTGAGAACTTATATAAATGAAGGGGTTTTTAGATTAAACAAATCATACATTTTTTGGCTTTTTGGCTGAAGTATAACTTTTATTCATAACTACCCATATCCTTATATGGGTCGTTGACCTATTGTTTTATAGGTCGTTCACCTACTATTTTGTGAGTCTATAGGTCATTGACCTCTTATGATTTTAAATTACTAAGTATTTTTATTATTTATTCATATGCTGGACTACAATGTACGTGGAAGTTTGCACTCAGATTGCTCGTTTAAATCTCTCATTTATCCTAATAATTGCTTATTGTCTTCTATTTATTTGTTCACTTGCTTTTTATTGATCAATTTTATTGATCTGACCACGGAAATGGTTGACTAAATGTTTGATTATCCTACTAATTGTTTTGATTTTGTCATAATTAAACACTCTTTTATTTCGAATTTAAATATTATTTTTATATTATAACATTTAAGAATGTTACCTTAAAGTGCAATATATATTAGAATTTACAAGTGAACGATAACATGTATATAAACACTATCATAAATATATATTAGAATATTATAAAAATATATCTCAATATGATTAATTTAAAAACACAAGAGCATGTATATAAACATGATCATATATATATTTTTGAAAAATACCTGCGCACGGTGCTGACACTAAACTAGTTTGATATAAAAGTTTGTACATTAAGGGCCTGTTTGTTTTAAACTCTGAAAACGGTAACGGAATGGAAACGGATCTAGTCCATACGTATATCCTTATTCATGAAAATTTTTGGAATCATTCCTTATAGTTTAAACTAATTGGAGTATAATTTGATTACTTTTGATACCCTATAGGGAAACAAAATTGAAGATGCAAATCCAATTTGCATGAGACCACAAAGAATGATTCTAAAAAAATTCATGAACAAGGTGCATATGTGCACTAGATTCATTACCATTTTGTTTCCGTTTTCAGAGTTTAAAACAAACGGACCCTAAACCTCATTTAGGATATAAGACGAAGGGCTTTTAAAATTTAGGGATATAAACTGACAAAAAAATGGTAACCATCAATCCATTTGATTTAAAAATTTATGCATTCCATATTTTAGAATCTTGTGTTGGATATATTTTGTTAGAAATTAGGGCCAGTTTGTTTCCAACTCCGGAAACGGAAACGGAATGGAAACGAATTTAGTCCATATCTATATCCTTATTCATGAAATTGTATGGAATCATTCCTTGTGATTTAAGGCAAATTGCACTTGATTTCCCACATTTTATTACCCTATAGGGTATCAAAAGTAATCAAACTCTACTCCAATTACTTCAAACCACAAGAAATGATTCCAAAAACTTTCATGAACAAGGGTATAGGTATGGACTAGATTCGTTTCCATTCCGTTTCCGATTCCGGAGTTAAAACCAAACGGGCCCTTAGTGTGTAAGACTAATGTGATAACACTAAACCACAACAACTTTAACATTAATGAATTTGCAGATTTACATACAATCCAAAATAAATATGATTTGATAATATCCCCTTCTAGTGTAACTTTCATCGTTTCATGCATTTATGGCTAAACTAAAAGGAAGATCGATAAAGCACAATATTCTTTTATGCCAGGAGATCTTCAGGAGGTATAACCAATCTCACATCTCTCCAAGATGTGCCTTCAAAGTCGACATTTCCAAGGCCTTTGACACCATTGAACATGATTTCATCCTGCATTGCCTTGATATGTTCAGTTTCCCTCCGCATTTCATCAATCTTATCAAACAATGCATCTCAACTGCCACATATTCACTTAACCTTAACGGGACTCTGAGAGGTTTTTTCAAGGGGTCTAGGGGTCTCAGACAAGGCTGCCCCCTCTCCCCCTCCTCTCTTTGTTCTATGCATTGAAGCCCTCTCCCGCATGTCCAAAATGCTACCACCAACCCCGACTTCAACCATCACCCCAGATGTCAAAACCCTACCCTTACCCACCTATGTTTTGTTGACGATTTGCTACTCTTTTGCAGGGCCGACTACACTTCCATCTCCATTCTAAAAAACACTCTAGATGCTTTCGGTTCTCTCTCCGGCTTGATGATCAACACTGAAAAGTCCCACATTTTCCTTGGTGGCCTTCCTCTGACCGACAAAGTCCACATCACTACTGGCCTCAATCTTTCCTTGGGTACTCTCCCGTTCATATACCTTGGTGCCCTATTGGCAGCAAACGACTCAACGTTCGTGACTACCAAACCCTGATCCACAAGATTACTTCTAAAATCAACTCCTGGCACTCTAGGAACCTGTCCTATGCCGGGCGAAAGCAAGTCATTACCTCCATTCTCTTTGCTATACAGAACTATTGGAGTGCCGTATACATCATCCCTACTACGGTCCTGAACACGATTGAAGCTCTTCTCCGGTCCTTCCTTTGGTCGGGTACTGACTGCAGCAGCCGTGCTCTCATCGCGTGGAACACCATCTGCACCCCTTTGGACTCCGGTGGACTTGGGTTCAAGGAGCTGCTTTCCTGGAATAAAGCGTCCCTCTCCAAGCTTTTATTTGAGATTGCTCATGGCTCGCATAACATCTGGAGCGCCTGGATCCACGGCAACCCACTCAAGCATCATTCTATCTGGAATGTGGTGGATAACCACCGCTATAGCCACTCCTGGAGCATGATCCTAAAGATTAGGGATGAAATTATGCTCTCCCCCCGGACTGGTTACCCTCCCTTCCCCTTCCTCAACCTCACCACAACCTTCAAAACCACACAAGTCTACAATTACTTCCGTCAACCTACCCTTCCCACCTGCTCAGCGAACATTGCCCATCTTTGGACTGGTCTAAACATTCCCAAATGTAGTTTTATATCGTGGGTTGCTTTCCACCAAAAGCTTCCTACTCTTACCAAACTCTTCAAATGGAACCTGATCCAAAATGATACATGTATCCTCTGCGGCCTCCACCCCGAAACCATCTCCCACCTCTGGAACTCCTGTAACTACTCCAACTTGGTTCTCGATATCATTTCTCGTTGGACTAGATTACATCCTCCCTACCCCCTACTCTGATGATATCTTGTCCTGGATCTCGAATGCAAAGCCACTGAAGAACGATCTACTCATGAACATCCGCCTCGCTTCTATCACAACATACATTTACTTCATCTGGACTACCCGTAACAACCTCGCCTTCAACAGTCAGTATGCTTCCCCCATTGTCTGCGCCAACAACATCATTAATGCTGTTAAGCTTCAAGCTTCCCTCAAATGGCGCAACCGCTCCTCCTCTTCTGTCTCCTGGGCTAGTCTGCTGGGAATTCACTTCATCTAACCTCTTTTTCTCTCCACATCTCTCCCTCTCTCTACATCTTTGCCTCTTGTCTATGTACCCCTGACTCTCATATTGTACTCCTCTTTATATATATACTTAAATTTTCAAAAAAAAAAAATGAAGTGAGCTATTTATAATTTTATAACTATTGCAACACTGATTGTTACCTTTCAACCCGTTTTTAGAAAATAGTTAATGTTATTATCATTTACTGAAGATCGATAAATAGATTAGTACAATGAAAAAGGATTCAACTTGTAATACATTCACTACTAGAAAAGCGGGTCCAAATTGACGCTTTAATAGCATTTTGCGACACGTTAAGGTGTCGCAAATATGATATGCGACACTTTACACAATTTCCGCAGTCACAATTGGTAAAAGTGGCAATTACGACACCTTAACATGTCACAGCAAATTGAGACACCTTAGAGCATCCCCAACAGCTTTCCTAAACCCTTTTTCAAAATGGAGAATTGAAAGTAAAATTCTACCCTTTATATTTTTATCAAATCCAACAGATTCTCTATCTTGGGGAGTTCTCCATTTATTTGAATAATGTCTTCAAATTTAGGGAAGAGTCCCTAGTTTTTCTCATTATTCTCCATTTTGGAGAATAAAATGGAGAATCTATTGGACCAAAAAATCTTTAAAATTCTCCAAATATTCTAAAATGGAGAAGCTATTGGGGATGCTCTTAAGATGTCACACTAGTTAATAATTTTATGACACATATAGCTGTTATGTTTTGAGACATTGGCGACACTTTACCGCGACACCCTTCAGCACATGCTTTGCTTTTTTAACGCAATTATTTCCGACACCTCAAGGTGTCACAATTTACAATTAATTTATAAAAAAAAAATATAGAATAATATAAGCATCTCATATGATTACACGTATATATAGAGATATATACCAGGACAATAGTAAAAATATTGAATAATAGATTTGAAGGAGTCGGTGCGCATCGTGCATTTCCCGCACATTAGAGTTCTTTTTCATCTCATCTAATTTTTCTGTCAGTTCTAAAATTTGAGATATCAATCTTGAGGCCTCCTCACTCAATGACTTAGTTTCTGTTGCTTTACTATCCTGCTGCTCTTCAATCTTACTATCCTGCTGCTCTTCAATCTCTCTTTTCTGGTTGTTCACAGAGACGAGCTCAAGTCTAAGACCATTCACCTGTTCCTCTAGTGTATTTATTTGAAACAAGGTATTGCTTGTGTGTGCATCATGTATTTCCCACAGAGTGGAGTTGCTCTTTTTCCCTCTCATTTAACTTCTCCAATAGCTGCGAACTTGAGCTCTCAAGCTTAAGGCCTCCTCACCAAATCCGTGTGCCTCCGTGGCTTTACTCTCCAGTTGTTCTTCCAATTCTCTTTTCTAGTTATTTATTGACTCCACTTCCAGCAACGTTGAGTGATCTTTCTCTTTATTGGCCAACTTTTCTCTAAGCTGCCCTGCTGATCTTCTTACTAGAATATACGCACTACAAATAATACTGCAGAACAAACATCAGAGAATTGAAATATGTACCCTAACAGAAATTGATGGATTCGTTAATGCATTAAGCAAAACCAGATTTGGTTCTTTATTAGGAATGGAAATGAAAAGATAATGCTTAAGAGGAGGGAAGTAAATCTAGCCTAGATTACCCTTTTCCTCTCTTCCTGAGATAATTAAACATAAACGGATCTTAATCATGATCCTTTCATTTCCCTCTTCTTAACTACAAACTTTATGTTTTCATTCCAGATGAACAACCAAACGGACCGTTAAAACCTGGATGCAAACATGCCTATGATCTGAATAGTGCAGCATAAAGATATGATGAAAGGTCATAGAAGTATATGGCAATGCACTCCCAAACCCCACCACAACTTCTTCTGGAAAAGCCTTCTCAAAATCAAAGATGAGATACCTCTCCCTCAATCCGGCCAACACTATGATGCCCTGACTAATGCCAATGGAACATTCTCCCATAAAAGAGTATACACAATTTTTCAGCCAGAACCTGCTCTAACCCTTCCCAACCCGTTCAAGGCTATTTGGTCCAAGGTTAACATTCCAAAATGTAGCTACATTACCTGGCTTGCGGCGCTAAAAAGGCTACCCACCCTTGCTAAGATTAAGGCCTGGAATCTGACTGGCAATGACACTTGCAAGTTGTGCAAGAGTGCTGTTGAGATTGATGATCATCTATGGACCTACTGCAGCTATGGGTCACTGGTGCTTGACATTATCTCCAGGTGGACTCGAACTCCATACCCAGCACCGTACGTTAACAATATTTGGCCCTGGCTAGCATCTCGACCTAGCCATAAGCACAATCTTATGGAAAGTATCAAAACCGCTTCCATAATCTCATGCATCTACCAAATATGGATGGCAAGGAACTCCCTTATCTATAGCAATATCTTCATCCGTGCTGTGGAGTGTGCTGCAAAGGTCATTAGCTCAATTAAGTTACAATTTGAACACTCTTGGAAGGACCGTTCTGGAGCATCTCTCGCCACTACCCGTATGCTCAAGCTAAACCTAGTCTAATCTAGCTTTTCTAGCTGGTGGTCGCTCTTGTTTTTGTTTGATTTGTTTCCCTCCCTAGAACATGTACTCCCCTCGTACTAGTCTCCCTTGTACATTCCTCCTATCAATATATTACATTTTCAAAAAAAAAAGATATAACTGATGGGTAACTATTTGCATCTATAGTCTTGAGTAGCAAGGCGACTATTGACATTGAAACTCAACTTATTATGGTTTTTGTTTTTCTAGTTATGAATGAACATAAACAAATTGAAATTACTATGTAGAAGTGTAAACATATTTTACGAGTCAGATTCAGAGTCGACGCTAATAACGTGGTCTTGGAGTATACCTGCAGTCTAAACTCTAAAACAAATTGAAATTACTATTTGTGCAAACAGAAACTTTAAAATGATCAAAGGGAAATCCTAATGACTTCTTCAAAATGAACAAAGGTGTCCAGTTAACTTACCCATAAAAAAGATTAGAAGCACAGACCCACACGTCATTTGAATCGAGCGAATGTACTACACTTGATATAGTGACCGTTGGAGCAATCTGCGAAGAGCTCCATACCAACTACATAGTTGCTTATCATAACAATCATCACAACCATCACAACCATCAAGGCAACTCTTGTTTCTCTCGTAGTACGCATTGGAACCCTAATGTATTAACGAAAGAAAAATATAAAATTAGAAAAAGAAACTGATAATAGTATAAAAGCAAAAAGAACAGTCAAATTACGCACCCTGCTTTGAGGTTGAGACCTCAACTATGAAACAACATCCTCTTCTTGCCGAAGATCTACATGCTTCCACTTCCTAAACCCATTCTTAGGCAACTTGATTTTTTGAACCGACTCCATGGTTCCTACAAACGTGGAGAAACTTGGCACCCTTCTAGGTAGAACTAGTGAATTACTTTTTTCTTCATCCATGACTCCGATCCGAACTTAACAATATATTATGAATCAATATTACGTACATTATTAGGGTTGTAACTGTATCAAAATTGTGGTTATGTGAGTATTGTATTCTTGTGGAGGTACACCGCAACAAGTTTTCAAAGGGTATTCACAGGAGAAAATGCACACTTGATTACTTATATTTGGACTGTTGGATTCCGGCTAGCCTTGAGTCTCTAGATGGTTAGAGATATATTTAGTTGTTTGTCATGAAACACAAAGGAGAAGCTTTCAAGAAAGAGTGGAAAATTTTATCTGAGAATCAAATAGGGAAGAAGATCAAAAGGTTGCGAACTGATAATAGTCTAGAGTTTTGTTCGCTTGAGTTTGATCAGTTCTGCAATGATGCTGGAATTATTCGTCATCATACAATCAGACATACATAAAAACAGAATGGCGTAGGTTAGAGGATAAATCTACTATACTAGAGAGAGTTAAGTGCATGCTCTCTAATTAAAACCTAGATAGGAGGTTTTGGGCAGCAACAATGACTAACATGTTACTTGATAAACCGCGGACCTTACACTAGCATAAACTACAAAACACCTTATGAGGTGTGGTTTGATAAGTTTGTCTGATCTTAGGGTTTTTGGATGTACCATTTTCTATCATGTGAATAAGCGTAAACTAGAGTCTCGACAAAGAAATAAGTGCTTGTAGGTTATGAAGATGGTGTCAAGGGATACAAAGTTTGGTCTCCATCCGAAAAAGTGTTATTTCAAGTATAGAAGTGTCGTTTTTCATGAGAATTATATGCTTAACTTGACAATGAAGCCATTGGAATAAGGGAGAGTAGTAGTGTTGGTAAATAGGTGGAGATTCAAGTTCGTCCGCAAGAAGAAGAGGTATATCCACTACAGGTTTCTCAAATTCCTTGGCATGTAGAAGCTAGTTGGGATTTGCATCTGGAGCATGTTGATGTGAAGATAACTTTCCTTCATGATGATTTGGAGGAGGCGATCTACATGGAGCAACCAGAGAGTTTTTTTTATCTGGAAGAAGAGAAGCTTATATGCAAGTTGAAGAAGTCATTGTATGGTTTGAAGTAGGCTTCTAGGAAATGGTGCAAGAAGTTTGACTCTTATATGCTTCGGATAGGCTACCAGAGATGTGAGTATGATTGTTGAATTTATGTGAGATATTTGGATGATGGGTCTCCCTTGTACTTGCTATTATATGTTGATGACATGTTGATTGTTGGAAACAATGTTGATGCTATTGTTGAGTTGAAGACCTTTCTCAACAAGAAATTTGATATAAAGGATCTTGGAGTTACAAATATGATCCTTGGCATGGAAAAGGAGAGAAGTTATGGGAGGCTATGGTTGTCTCAGAAGACTTACATTGAGAAAGTGCTTGACATATTTGATATGGACAACTCCAAATCTGTAAGCACTCCTCTAGCGAATCACTTCAAACACTTCTCAGCTTAGTTTTCAAAGTATGATGGAGAAATAAAAAATATGTCCAAAGTTCCTTATGCAAGTGCAGTTGGTTGCGTGATGTATGTTATGGTATGGTGTGTACAAGACCTGATTTGGTCCAAGCCATTAGCCAAGTGAGCAAGTATATGTCTAATCCTGGAAGATAACACTAGGGGGTCGTCAAGAGGATTCTCAAGTATTGTTGGGGGGGGGGGGGTTATTGCTGACCGTGGAATTATGTTTGGTGACCAGGAAGGTGATCCTTCAGTTGTAGGTATGTTGATTTAGACTATGCCGGTAATTTTGACCACCGGAGGTCCACTAAAGGTTATGCCTTTACTCTTGTTGGGGGGCCTATATGTTGGATATCTGTTTTGTAGTCTATGGTAGCCTTATCTACTACTGAGGCAGAGTACATGGCCTTAGCAGAGGTAGTTAAGGAGGCATTGTGGATTAGGGGAATTGTGAAGGAATTGAGTGTTTAGCAAGGTGGAGTTGAGGTACGGATTTTATCTTTTGGGTTATAAATAGATAGGTTTATGGTTGTATTTTTTTTATCCACAAAAGTATATTGAAAACCCTAACTACAAGTTCAGTGCATCAAAACCACAAACGTTTTGTCTTCTCTCTTTATTCATTGATTAATTCGTCGAAAATCACAACAGGAATCAATTCGATAGATTAATGTTGTAATCAACTGAAGCATAATATGCCTCTTAGGCTGACTTATGTGTCTAACAACTGAGTTAACTAGCAACAATCGAGCTGGCTAATAGCTACTCCTCATTAACTAGTTAATCTTAAGCAAATTACTCTCACAACTTAAAAAAGTGCCCAACTGAGACACTCGACTCCGGCTGGGACTCCTGATCGTCGTCCGCTAGGTATCCGGCTTTGAAGCGCTGTGATCGGAGCTCTTGGGCCTGCTCGTTGAGCCTCTTGATCTCCTCGGAAAGCTCATCGCTATACTTCTTCCGAAACTCACGGTCCACCAGAGTTTGCTTCAGCTTTGTCCTGCGTACATATAAACATGAACATAAGTTATATTCAGTGAAACCAACCAACGCTTGTTGTATTAATTACATACCTTCTTTTGTTCTGGAACCAGTTTCCCACTTGCCTTGGCTTGAGGCCCAATTGTTTCGCCAAATGCCTCTTTTGATTCTGCACAAACATAAAAAATGAATACAAAACGAATTTAAAGGTAATTTACCCAAAATCAATTCAAAGCAACCCCAATTGATGAAAATTACGAAAATGAGACTCACATTATTGATAGTAGAGTGGTATAAAAAGGTTTGCTCAAGAACAGTGCATTGAAGCTCGGAGAGCCTCAGCTTCTTATTATCTCCTCCTTCCACATCAAAGACAACGGCGTCCCTCTCCGCGGCAACCCTCTTTCTGTTCACAGCCGGCAAGTCGAGTTTAGGAGCCAACACGTTCGGATCTTGGTTCAGATCCCTCAGTCTCGGGTTCATGTTGCAACTCGGGTTCCCTAGATTCAGCACTGTGTTAGGACTTGGGTGGCTGCTTGATCCTTCACCTGGGCAGGGACCTAACAAATACATCAAGAAATAAGATAGTGAAATGTGATATTTTATATGGTGCTTTTAATTATTTAAATTATAAAGAAAAGCTATAATACTTATATTCTTAATGTAAATGATTAATGTATATTTATTAAAGTTTATAATAAAAATCATCAACTTAAAATGAGTTAAGCAAGAAATGATTTATAATTATATTGAAGAAAGCCACATGTAAAAAACGGAAGTATTAAACACACGGCGATGTAATTCACAAACGCACGGCGGTTACCGAACCCATAACCTTGTTCCGTAACAGTCACGGTTACGGTTCTGAAGCCGTGAGAAATTTTCATGGTTACGGAACTCGTAACCGTCACGATTACGGGTTCCAGATCCGTGATAATTTTCTTTGTGAATTCTAACCCAAAAAAAACTGACACGGTCACGGTTACGGAACCCGTAACCGTGACAGATTACGGATGCGTAACCCATGACCGCCTGAGGTCACAGATTCCGTAACCGTCGTGCGTTTACGAAATCCATCGCCGTGCCCGTAATATCCCAAAAAAATAGATGAGCGAAAAAATAATAATAATCGAGTTGTGTTCATCCCACCGACAACCTCCATTAATACATCGACAACTGGAGGATTAGAATCACATCAAATCTAAAAGGAAATAAAAAAAAGTGACAGCGATAAATAATATTTGCTTCTCTCGGCTTCATAACAAATATGGTAAAATTAGATACGCAAAAGATTTAGCAAAATTGCGTCAGAAAACAACTATTATTTTTATTTAACTTGAATTCGACTTTCGTAAGATGTACGAAAGCGAAGAAAGCATCGAAAAAACAAACAACAAGTAGATTGAATGAGACGATAAAAATCGAAAAAACAAAACAGAAGTAGATCAAATGAAACAATATATCGGAGAAAATCGAAAAAGTGAACAAAAAGTAGATTGAATGAAACGATATATAAACCTTCAAGCGAACATCCAAACGGGCGGCGATCAATGCTATCGAGCATGAAGAAGCTGCCACCAACCCGTATATTAGACGAGTAGTGACGACCATAATCAAAACTCGAGTTCGTAAATGGATGCGAAAGATTCGAGCTTTCTTCTCCATTTCCCAACTTGAGTTTCAAGCTCAAAGCTAATCCATTCACCATTTTCTCTCCCTGGATCTCTTCTTCTCACTTGTGTTTATTTTGTAGTTGGTGGTGAGGTGCTTAGAGGGAGAGGAGAAACCCTTCTTATATAGGGCTGTCTAGGGTTAAGTCCTATCACAAATCATAAAACCTTGATTTTGCTGCGTATATACTTACATGCAAATTTATTTTTTAATTACTTTTTTAACAACACATTTTAATTTATTATTTACAGATTTGACCCCATTCAACCCAAAATTTAAAATAATTATCCCAAAAATTACAATTTTGACCCAATTAACTTTAGATTTTTTAAAACTTTGTTTAACTCACACCTATGGTTAAGTATTTACCAGGGTTTACATTATTTTTTCTGTGATTAGTGATTTGTTTCCAAGTTAATAAAATATTTAATTGTGATAATTATTTTTTGGCGTCTAAGAGAATTTTCCTAACTGTAGTTAAAAATTATTTTTTTTAGGTGAAGGAGAGTCGGTGGTCTCCGGCGCATCTGAACGCGCTTCTTATAAATGAAAGAGGCTAAGTGATCATCACACGAGGGATAGCCTGACCCCTTACATTAGAGCGTAAAAGATCAACTATACCCCGGGGGGTCAAACAATACACTTAAACCGAGCGGAAAATCAAAAGCACTGCTAGCTAGAAAGTCCGCAACATTATTCGCCTCGCGGAAGGCATGTCCGTACTGGATTTCCCAGTCCCTTTTAATAAAGTCATGACATTTACTAACTAGACTAGCGAGAAGATGACAACGGGGAATCAACCTTCCCAGAAGCGAGATTACCAACTGTGAATCCGACTCCATAGTCACCTTTCGGTATCCACAGTCCCAAGCGAGTTTTAACCCGTGGTATATACCCCACAGCTCTGCCATTGGGACAGTGCATACACCGCAACACTTACTCACAACTCTACACACATCAAGCGATATAACCACCACCAATCAACGGTCGTTCAGTTCCGAACTTCTTCTCCTTCAACTTCTCTGTCCTCACAAATCTACGAAGAGGTTGAAAAAGAAGAACAACAACAAATGAAGCGTGTAAAGGCTCCTTTCAGGAAATCTCGTGCTATATCCTTACATCTCTTAATTCATCTCCATCGCCTTCGTTTTCCTTTTCTATGGCCACAACTACTCCTTTTCCGTCTCTGAAGAATTCAATGTCGTCGTTCCTCCTACCGTCGATAATCGTAGCTCTTCTTCCGATGAAGTTCCCGTCTCCGTCTCTTCTGTTTCCAAAGCAAGTAAACCAGTCGTATCTATGACTATTGTTTCTCTTTTGATTTTCGTTCCAAAATTTTGGAGCTCGCTAGATGAGAGATTGTTATCGACTTGCGTTTAAACTTCAGTCGTCTTGGGTGGCACACTCGTAGTGCGCCCGGGGCACACACTCGCAAAGGAGTGCGTCCCATATACACATTGCGTTTGCGCCCCACAGTTGTAATGCAATCTCATTGATTCTTTCGTACTTTTTCGGTTGACCGAATATTAACATCACCTGCGTATCTATTCGAAGAGAGGTGGTCTTTCAAGTTACGGTGATTGTTGAAGCTATACCATGAAGTGGGAAAACATATTTGATATATCTGTTTAAATTGAGAATTCATCACGGCTAGGTGGAAATCGAGTTAGATGTTAGTTTCGGGCTTGAAGGGGACAATATGTTAGTGGTTGGAGTGCATCCCTTTCCCCTCTACCCCTGCGTCACACAAATAATCCATGAACCGGGAATCCATTTGATTTACAAGTTTGTACATTAAGCTTCATTTAGGATATAAGATGAAGGGCTTTTACAATTTAGGGATATAAACCGAGAAAAAAAAATGTTAGCTACTAGCTCTCAATCCATTTGATTTAAAAATTTATACATTCCATTTTTTACAATTTTAGAATCTTGTGTTGGATATATTTTGTTAGAAAATTAGTGTGTAAGACTAATGTGACCACAACAACTTTAACATTAATGAATTTGCAAATTTACATACAATCCAAAATAAATATCATTTGACAATATCTCCTTCTAGTGTAGTTTTCATCATTTCATGCATTTATGGCTAAACTAAAAAGCCTAAAGTGTAGGAGAGGCAGAAACTCCATTTGCTCCATCCGCAACTCCTCCAATTCTATCACTTTCAACCCGAACGAGATTGCCTCTACCTTAGTTCGTCACTTCTCCTCCATCCTTAACCCGCCCTCAAACCAGCCTCCCTCACTTACTCCTACCTATCCGGACATCCCTTTCAAGAAGCTCTCTGATGATGATCTTTTAACCCTCTCGAGACCTGTTACTCATTCTGATGTAAAGAACACAATGTTCCACATGGGTGATAACAAAAACCCTGGGCCCGACGGGTTTAACTCCTTCTTCTTCAAGTCTACTTGGAGTATCACTGGCCCCGACTTCACTAATAGTCCTTGAGTTCTTCAATACCGGAAAGCTTCTTAACCAAGTTAATCATACCTCCAAGATCCTTGCTAATCGGATTAATGATGTTCTTCCCAACATCTTTGGATCCTATCAAAAGCGCGTTCGTTAAAGGCCGAAACATCAAGAATAATATTCTCCTCTGCCAGGAACTTTTCAAGAGATACAACCAAATCCATATTTCTCCTAGATGCGCTATCAAGGTCGACATTTCAAAAGCTTTTGACACTATTGAACACCCTTTCATTCTCCACTGTCTCCACCGTACTGGCTTCCTTAAGGACCTCATAAAACTGATCTTCGCCTGCATCTCCAACGCAACCTATTCTATCAACCTGAACGGCTCCCTCAAGGGTTTCTTCAAAGGGTCCATGCTTCTATATATAGATTCGAGATGAGTTAATCTCCTCAAACATCAGCGACTCAAGAGCCCTCTCTTCCCCTCAATGTTATTTCTCCACTTCAACTACTTAGACAGCCTTTAGAAACCACTACCCCAATCCTCCTTCCAATACTTTCAAGCACATATGGCTTAAGACCAACATCCCCAAGTGTCGATTTGTCTCCTCGATTGCATGCCATCAGAGACTTCTCACCCTTCACAAGCTCCGACAATGGAACCTCGTCTCCGATGACACGTGCAAGCTTTGTGGCTCTTCCCCTAAAACGGAGCTCCACCTTTGGAATGCCTATAGTTACACCTCCACTGTCCTTGACCTTATCTCTCGTTCGATTCGACTTCCCCAACCCTACTCATATTCTAATGACCCTTGGTCCTTGCTCGGCTCCGTCAATCCCACAAAATAGGACTTTATCACCTGCACACGCATCTCAACCATCATCGCATATGTCTATTTCACCTGGAAGGATAGGAACATCTTCGTCTACAACAACCACTTCACCTCTATCTCGGATTGTGCTCATGAGGCGATCCATGCTACAAAGAATTTCATCGCTCATTCATGGAAAGACCGCTCTCCTCAATCTAAAATGTAGGCTACTACTCTTGGCATCCACTTATTGTAATCCCCCCCTGCACTGCTCTTCTCTCCTATGTCTAAGAGACTCTTGTAAATCCTTTTCTCAATATACGTAAAACTTTCGAAAAAAAAATGAAGTGAGCTTTTTATAATTTTATAACTATTGCAACACTAATGGTTTCCTCTCAACCCATTTTTAGAAAATAGTTAATTGTTATTATCATTTAGTGAATATCGATAAATAGATTAGTACAACGAAAAAGGGATTCAACTTGTAATCACATTGTCACACAATATCCATAATTATGAGATAAGTTTTAAAGACTAACAATACATTATGAATCAATATTACATTATTAGGGTTGTAATTGTATCAGAATTGTGGTTTTTTTGAGCATTGTGTCCTTGTGATGTTACACCGCAACAAGTTTCTAAAGAGTATTCTCAGGAGAAAATGCACACTTGATATTTCTATTCGGATTGTTGGAGTCCGGCTAGCGTTGAGTCTCTACGAGGTCAGATGTATAACTTAGTTGTTTGTCATGAAACACAAAGGGGAAGATTTTAAGAACTTCAAGGAGTGGAAAATGTTAGTGGAGAATCAAACACGGTAGAAGATCAAAAGGTTGTGAACTAATAATGGTCTAGAATTTTGTTCGTCTAAGTTTGATCAGTTTTGCAAGGATGTTGGAGTTGTTCGCCATCATACAGTCAAGCATACATAAAAAAATAGAACGGTGTAGGTAAGAGGATAAATCATACTCTACTAGAGAGAGCGGGGTACATGCTCTCTAATGAAAAACTAGATAGGAGGTTTTGGGTAGAAACAATGACTACATCATGCAACTTGATAAACCGCGGACCTCACACTAGCATAAACTGTGAAACACCTTTTGAGGTGTAATTTGGTAAGTCTGTTGAATATTCTAATCTTAGGGTTTTTGGATGTACCGTTTACTATCATGTAAGTGAGGGTAAATCTCAAACAAAGAAAGAAATGCTTTTAGGTTATGGAGATGGCGTCAAAGGATACAAAGTTTGGTCTCCATCCGAGAAAAGTGTTATTTTGAGTAGAAGTGTCGTTCTTATATGAGAATTATATGCTTAACTTGACAATGAAGCCATTGAAATCAAGGGAGAGTAGTAGTGTTGATAAATAGGTGGAGATTCAATTTCGTCCTCAAGAAGAAGAGGAACATCCACAATGAGAAGTTGAACTACCGGAATCTGTCACATCAAAAAATCAACCACCAGAAGCTATTCACTAGGGCTTAGTTGAGGTTCGTTCAAAAAGAGTTTGAGTAAGACCTCCACAAAGGTACGGCTTTGAGGATATGGTTGATAATGTTCTACAAGTTGTTGAAGAGGTTGATACTCATGAACCAATCACCTATAGAGAAGTTGTATACGGGTTTGAAGCTACACAGTGCTTTTTAGCAATGGGAGATGAGATAGAGTCCCTTCATAAGAATCAGACTTGGGAGTTAGTCATGCCGCCCAGAGAGAGAAAATTTTAAGGCTCGAGTTGTTGCAAGATGTTTTCATCTGAGGGAGAGAGTGGATTACAATGAGATTTTTTTGCCGGTAGTTAGACATACCTTCATCAGAATGTTATTAGAAATAGTGGCACATCATGATCTAGAGCTCGAACAACTTGATGTAAAGACAACTTTCTTACACATAGATTTAGAAAGAAATAAAAATGACGGAGCCGGATGGTTTCTAAGTCACAAGGAAAGAAAACTATGTCTGCAAGTTGAAGAAGTTTTTATATGGACTTACGCAGTCACCGAGGCAGTGGTACAAGAGGAGTATATGTCGCGAGTCTCTTATGCTAGTGAAATAGGTAGTTTGATATATCCTATGGTTTGCACAAGACTAGATCTGACACAAGTTGTTAGTATCGTGATCAAGCTTTTACCTCAATCGGATGAGGAGAAGGAGTATATGTCGTGAATCCCTTATGCTAATGTAATAGGTGTATGTTATGGTTTGCACAAGACCAAATCTGGCATAAGGTACGTGTTAGTATCGTGATGTTGGTCTGTTATCAATTATTGGATTCCAATCCCACACCAAGTTCAACGTTTCCCCTCACAATGTTGGATTATTCGTCCAGTTCAAGCACAATCCATGAGGAATTAATTGGATAGATTAATGTTGTAATCAACTGAAGCATAATATGCCTCTTAGGATGAGTTATGTGTCTAACAACTGAGTTAACTAGCAACAATCGAGCTGGCTAATAGCTACTCCTGATTAACTAGTTACTCTTAAGCAGATTAGTCTCCCATCTTAAAAAAATTGCCTAAATGAGACACTCGACTCAGGCTGGGACTCTTGATCGTCGTCTGCTAGGTATCCGGCTTTGAAGCACGGTGATTGGAGCTCTTGGGCCTGCTTGTCGAGCCTCTTGATCTCCTCAGAAAGCTCATCGCAATACTTCTTCAGACACTCACGGTCCACCAGAATTTGCTTCAGCTTTGTCCTGCGTACATATAAACATGAACATAAGTTATATTCAGTGAAACCAACCAACGCTTGTTGTATTAATTACTTACCTTGCCCTTTTGTTCTGGAACCAGTTTCCGACTTGCCTTGGCTTGAGGCCCAATTGTTTCGCCAAATGCCTCTTTTGATTCTGCACAAACATAAAAAATGAATACAAAACGAATTTTAAGGTAATTTACCCAAAATCAATTCAAAGCAACCCCAATTGATGAAAATTACGAAGATGAGACTCACATTATCGATAGTAGAGTGGTGTAAAAAGGTTTGCTCAAGAACAGTGCATTGATCCTCAGAGAGCCTCAGCTTCTTATTCTCTCCTCCTTCCTCATCAAAGACCACAACCTCCTTCTCCGCGGCAACCCTCTTTCTGTTCACAGCCGGCAAGTCAAGTTTAGGAGCCAACGCGTTCGGGTCTTGGTTCAGATCCCTCAGTCTCGGGTTCATGTTCCAACTCGGGTTCCCTAGATTCAGCACTGTGTTAGGACCTTGGTGGCTGCTTGGTCCTTCACCTGGGTAGGGACCTAACAATACATCAAGAAATAAAGATAATGAAATGTGATTTTTATATGGTGCTTTTAATTGTTTAAATTATAAAGAAAAGCTATAATACTTATATTTTTAATCTAAATGGTTAATTAATATTTCTTAAATTTTATAATAAAATCATCAACTTAAAATGAGTTAAGCAAGAAATGATTTATAATTATATTGAAAAAAAGCCACACATAAAAAAACGGAAGTCGTAAACGCACGGCGATGGATTCACAAACGCACGACGGTTACCGTAACCGTGATGATTTTCTTCGTGAATTCTAACCAAATAATAAATAAAAAACTGAAGAAAATCACCACGGTTACGGAACCTGTAAACGCCACGATTACGGGTTCCGGAGCCGTGATAATTTTCTTTGTGAATTCTAACCCAAAAAAAAAAACTGACAATGTCACGGTTACGGAACCGTGACAGATCAACCGTAAAAAAAAATTGTTTTTTTTTACGGTTGTGGAACTCATGACCGTGGCGGTCACGGATTCCATAACTGTCTTGCGTTTACGAAATCCATCACCGTGCCCGTAATATCCAAAAAAAAAATAGATGAGCGAAAAAATAATAATAATTGAGTTGTGTTCATCCCACCGACAACCTCCATTAATACGTCGACAACTGGAGGATTAGAACCACATCAGATCTAAAAGGAAATAAAAAAAGCGAGGGATAAATAATATTTACTACTGTCGGTTTCATAACAAATATGGTAAAACTAGATACGCAAAAGATTTAGCGACACTGTCGTCAGAAAACAAATGTTATTTTTATTTAGCTAGATTTCGATTTTCGTAAGACTTACGAAAGGGAAGAAAGCATCGGAAAAACGAACAATAAGTAGATTGAATGAGACGATATAACAAAGAAAAATCGAAAAAAACGAAAAAGAAGTAGATCGAATGAAACAATATAGCGGAGAAAATCGTAAAAGTGAACAAAAAGTAGATTGAATGAAACGATATAAACCTTGAAGCGGAAATCCAAATGGACGGCGATCAATGCCATTGAGCATGAAGTTGTCATCAACCCGTCTATTAGACGAGCATTGACGACCATGATCAAAACTCGAGTTCGTAAATGGATGCGAAAGATTCGAACTTTCTTCTCCATTGCCCAACTTGAGTTTCAAGCTCAAAGCTAATCCATTCACCATTTTCTCTCCCTAGATCTCTTCTTCCTCACTTGTGTTTATTTTGTAGTTGGTGGTGAGGTGCTTAGAGGGAGAGGATAAGCCCTTCTTATATAGGGCTGTCTAGGGTTAAGTCCTATCACAAATCATAAAACCTTGATTTTGCTGCGTATTTCTTACATGCCAATTTATTTATTAATTAATTTTTTAACATCACATGTTAATTAATTATTTACAAATTTGACCCCATTCAACCCACAATTTAAAATAATTATCCCAAAAATTACAATTTTGACCCAATTAACTTTAGATTTTTTAAAACTTTGTTTAACTCACGCCTATGGTTAAGTATTTACCAGGATCAACATTATTTTTTTCTGTGATTAGTGATTTGTTTCCAAATTAATAAAATATTTAATTGTGATAATTATTTTTAAAAGAATTTGGTCAAATAGGCCCTTTTCTATTTTCATTAGGTTTGTGTACCCGTTCAATTTTTACCACTTTCATTTAATGATAGGTAAAAATAATTAACTCTTCCATTTAAAAAAAATTCTTTCAATTTGTTAAGTAAAATGAAGTCTGAATTTTGTTTTATTTTCTTTTGTTTTTTTTCTTTTTTATTTTGTTTTATTTTATTTTCTAGTATGAATTTCATACCAGATATTTCATACTAAAATGTTTATACAAGAATTTTTATACAAGAATTTCATACCAGAATTTTAATACCGAATTTTCATATTATAATTTTTATACCAGAAATTTATAGCAGAATTTCATAGCAGAATTTTTTGGTATGAAATTCATAACTGAAAAATTCTAGTATGAGTTTTGTGGTATGAAACTCATAACTTCCATTTCAACGGCCAGTTCTAGAACTACAAACAATCTCCGGTATACTATATCAGGATATCGACGAAATGGAGAAGCAAAATGAGTGTAGAAGGGTACTGCCAAAGCATAATTGCCCCAATCACTTTGACTAATTTTCATATCTCCGGTAAAAATATTTAGCTAGCTGCATTGGCTTTGTAGCATTTGATATAAGAATATCATACAATACCGAATCATCCTTAAGACTATCCCTTATCTTCTCCAATGAACATGGTCATCTGCTATGAAGCCGATACTATTATCCTTCTGAAAAGGATGAAAAGCACGCTCATCACCCTTCACCTCTACAACTTGAACTTTCCTTAGCTATTCCTTGATCTATTGCTACTCCTGCACAATCAAAATAAACCCAAATCATGAGTTGAACTAGAGAGAACCAAACCCGAAAACACTAGCAACGAGGAAGAACGAATTACCAAAATTGTTTGGTAGGTCCATACCTTGATCGATTCTTGTGGGTGAAACAAGTTTCTCCCGAAACGTATCCTTAGGTGGCTTCATCGACAACCATACAAGGAATAATAGAAAAGACACAAGAGATTTATTGTGACTCAGAGGCAATGATCTCAAAGAAGAAGAAGGAAAAGTAAACATAAGAACCATCGAGACAAATGAAGGGAAGGACTTGCGATCAAAAATCCATTTAGGTTTTAGATGCAACAACCATACACCCACTTCCTGACAACGCCGAACCAAGAAGCCCCAATCCCTTAGGGCTAATCAAATAGCTTCCAAAGTTAGCCTCATTGATCAATAGAAACGGCCGTTGAAATGTAGCATCTGCTATAGCACATGATCACCTGCTATAACACATTGCAGAGTACACATCTAGAGAAAGAAGAGTGATGAGGAGAAAGTAGAAGAGTCGTTGGAGTCGGTGCGAGGGTTTGAGTAGTTACGGACGTTGTACTTGTTGCGCAGGTCGCCGGAGAGCGGCGCACTCTTCAGAACGTGGCGGACGCTCGAAGGAGCAGTGATGTGAGCCTTTTTGTTCTTCCGGCGAGAGCTCGTCACTGTACTTTTGTAAGAGTCTTAGTCTTACAAGGATCCCGCACCTGCACCTCAGCTGAGATGCAAGTTTGCTGAGCCGTCCCAGCACCTTGTGAGCCGCCCCCAACGCCCTGTGAGCCGCCCCCAACGCCCTGTTGGCGCCCCTACGGCTCATGGATTCTCCCCTGCGGTTTCCTGCTACTGCAACAACCTTTGTTGACCCTTTGATCTGGGCTTTACCCTATCTTCCTATATAAGTTTCCTCATTCCTTCTTGGTGAGGGGTTCCATCTTCTCCCAGGTTCATTCCCTTCCTCATGTTCTTCTTCTCTTCCTTTGAGTTGCATCTTGGATCTTCTTTGATCTTGTTGAGAGTTAGTTGAGTTTTTGAGCTTGGATGTTGATGAGGTGTTGTTGTTGTACTGTAGAGGAAGCCAATTGAGTGTGTTGAGGATATCTCCCTCTGTTGGTTGCAGTTGTGGTGAGCCCTTCCTTTCCTTCTTCTTCCTTTCTTCTTTTCTTCTCTTTTAGCTTAGGATTCCACAAGTTAATCTTGTGATGATCTTCCTAGGCATGTATTGATGTATATATATTTATGTGTATGTTTTTTGGATGGTGAAGAAGAGGTAATCGAGTGAAGGATTGAAGAGAAATCAGAAATCGCTCACTACATAGTCAGCCGCCCCTGCGCCACCAGGAGCCGCCCCTGCGCCGGTGTGTCGCCGCCCCTGCACCACCAGGACCCGCCCCTGCACCTTCTAGTGTTTCGCCCCTGCCCCTTCCTGTCACACAGATGCGTCTTGTGCAGGACCTACCTAAGGTAGTATGGATCCTTCCTTTCCTAGTATGAGTGGGTTAGCAGCATGCTAGGTATGAGTATGAAGATAGGATGATGATAATCATGGTATCAATATATGCTAGTTATGGCTTTGAGGTTTAGTAGGTTGGGAGGCTTATAGGTTGATTATGATCCTTATGGATCCCTTGGGTCTAGGTGTGACCCCTTTAATTGATAGAAGATTTGATATCTCTTTATGCATTGTTGTAAGGCAGTGTTATCCTCCAGATTGGAGTTGATCGTGGTTGAGGTTATTCTGAGGTTGAGGTAAGCCCGTAGGACTTACTTAGCTGCATTCCTATATTGGATGTATGCATGAGTGGCGTTTGTTATATGCTTTATAGCATGCGATGTTGATTATTACCGACCTATGTTTTATTGGATAGCCCCCTTGCAGTGTTAGTGATAACCTTTCTCTTTCATCATGTAAGGAGTCTGGAGGTTCTCTGTAGGTCAGGCCAGTCCTGGTATATGGGATGGGCACTTCACCACTCCCTTAGGGTACACGGGAAGTGCATCGATACTACTTTAGATGACTATGGTACCCAGAGGCGAGGATGATATATTCCTCGTGTCACATTAAATGAGTAAATGTGTGATATCATGATTATGTGTTTATGATTCCATGATCTGTGTTTGTGCTTATGCATTATCTTATATATGAATGGCTAGCTAACGGTTTATACCGTGTTATAGATGATCTGCAAGTTAGGAGGACTACAGAGTGAGCGAGATGGGTGATCCGTTGATGGCTTCCGTACACTAGGATTGTGCGAGGGATTATGGGATATTTTGTATATGTATGGATTGTTGTTTTATACTCAGCGGTACTTTTGTAAACCTTTGTTTGTACATATTTATACAGTTTGATGTTTTGGTTTTAATCTATATGTGCCTTGTTGTATGATCCAACGAACTTGCTGTCAAGGTAGGGTCAGAATCCACTGTGAGATCCTAGCCCAGTAACGCCTCGAGTCCCGCGGATTCGGGGTGTTATGTTAGCATGAAATATTGTGATATTTTAGGCACGTTTTCTTAAGTGTATTTCATCCATATTGGTGGTCATAGAAGAAGCATTGAAGCATTTGTGAGCTAGTTTATCTATTTTGTCAATATAGAGGTCTACATAAGCTTTGTGTTGATTGTAGGCGAATATAAGCTAAAACCGGACGAATCAAGGGAGAATGGAGATGAATTGAGCATGTCCAAGGATTGAGGACACCACAAGGGAGCTAAGGAAGATGCTAAGATGAAGAATGTCATAAAACAAAGGAGAATTACGAGCACTCGACGTTCCACACTCTGAAATACGCCCGTAATAGAATCCACGCTCTAAACCATGGCCGTGGAACTTTGGCAACACAAGCGTGGAGCATTCCAGAGGGTTACACGGCCGTGGAAGTCGTGACACACCGTGATGAATTTCCACGCTCTAAACCACGCTCTAAACCACGGGCGTGGAATCCCAAGGAACCGTGATTTAGACGATCTTTTAAACGTACAATTTGAAGCCACGATCTTTTACATAATGGGCTGGACACATATTTTATCTTGCCCTATAAAAGGACGGAAAGAGGGAGATTCCGTCACCTTCGCTTACGCCTCCGCTTAGACTTCGCCTACGCTGATTGCACGTGCCTAGGGTTTCAAGTTGGACGTGTGGAGATTGCTATTTCGCAACGGAGATTTGCGAAGACTTGGAGATTTGGAAGTTACGCCTTATCCTTAGGTTTGATTAGAAGACGGATTGACATCCCGTTCTTCGTTCTTATCAAGGATTCTGATTGGTTTGTGTTATTCCGAATCTGATATACATTATCACTTTGTTTGTGGATTTGAGATTGATTTGAGATTTATTCAAGGTTTTCGAAGGTTTTCATCTTTCATTGTTTTAAATCTTGAATTTGATATTATAATGACTGTTATTGGCTAAAACCCTTTAGCAATTCTAAGATGAAGGGTTGATAGTTGTGGCTTAGATGATGATAGATCGATCGTAAACAGATTGGACCCTGAGAGTTAGAGAGAATCGCCGACGAACCGAAAATCACGGTGTGTTCTTGAGTTCCACGGCCGTGGAATCTCAAGATCCACCCGTAATTTCCCTTAGTTTACGAACCTTGCTTTTACTTTAATCCAAAGTTAAAGATTTGCTTTAACTTAGTCTTGACTTGCCTTTTCTAGGTGGTAGTGAAGCCTCAACAACCTCTACCTCGATTCCGAGTGTCACAACCTTAATCGGTTTAGTTAGTCTTGATCCTTGGATTACAAGTTTGGGTATTTGATATTAATTCTTGTCTTTAGATCCTTTCTATACGGAAGCCTCAACAACCTTTATAGAGAGTGCCTTTAGATAAGTCATATAAAGCCTTGGAACTTCACCGTACATTGCTTTATCTTAGCATACCTTTGCAACTCTTAACTCTGTCCTTAGTTCTTTAGTATATATTGAATCGATTGCCACAATTAGATGCCTGGATCATTAGGGTTGCTGTTTTCCCAATATATTTGCAAAGCTTTACCCTTTACTTGCTTGACAATTCTATAATTGGATTTAACCCCTCAAATCCCTGTTCGATACTCTGGAATTCTTGCTTAACTATATCGATCTTTAGGGTTGTTGTTCGATACTCTGGAATTCTTGCTTAACTATATCGATCCGTACACTGCGGGTTCGCTTGCTTGATTCTAGTTTTATAAATTAAAGCTTATTTGCACGCACGCTAAGTGGCGAACAAGTTTTTGGCGCCGTTGCCGGGGATTTGGTTTAGGCCGAATTCGGTTACCGGTTGTCAAGCTTGGGAGCTTTTCCCTTGTTATTTGATATCTCTTCGAGTGTATGTGCAGGTCTAGGAACAACGAAGACCTCTTACCTCTTGATCAAGAGCTTGAGAGGACTTTGAGGAGAAAGCTTAAGGAAAGAAAAATGGCTGAAGAAAGAGAACGTGATTACCAAACGGAGTTAGCGGAAAAGGAAGCTCAACTCCAATGGAGTGAGAAGACTCGCAGAGAAGAAATGGATCGTCATCAAATGAAGGTTGATGATCTATCGGACATGATGTTCCAAATGAGGTTGGAAATAAACAACCTCAAGGAGAAAAAGAGAAGAAGGAGACCGGGAAGATCGGTTAGAGCCAACTCATCCAATGAGGATAGCGACTCCTCCATGCCACCACTAGAGGAAATTGATCCAACGATCAATGTGAACCATTCTTTCCACGGCCAGCTGCCAATCGCCGTGTTCCACCTAGAGGTGCGAGAGTCGAACGTGTGGATGAGGAGCCAAGAACTCTTGGCCAAAGGATGGATCCAACGCAGCAACCACGCCATTTGGGTGTGAACTTTGATGCTGATGATGCACAAGGGTTTAGCTTCAACCCTAAAGTTATTACCATTGTCCGCCAAAATCAATTTGGGGGAACAAGCCCTGAATCTCCACACCAACATCTACAAAATTTTGAGATTATGATGGAGACAATGAAGCCAAAGAATGCAACTACCAACAGCTACAAACTCAAGCCTTTCTTCTTCTCTTTGAAAGGGAAAGCATTGTCTTGATATCAAGCTCTTCCAAGTGGGAAGCTTGAAACATGGGAGGATCTTTCTTCGAAATTCCTCACTAAGTTCTTTCCGCCATCTAAAACGGCGGAGTTGAGAGGTAAGATTAATGCATTTTCTATGAGATCTAACGAAAGTTTGTTTCAATCTTGGGAAAGATTTCAGGATTTGCTATTGGATTGCCCACATCATGGCATATCCAAATTGGCGCTATTGGAGATATACTATAAGGGGCTGGATGTGGAGACACAATTCAAGCTCCAATCCCTTTCATGTGGTACATTCATGGACATGAGGGAAGATGACGCTTGGAACTTCATTGAGAAGCAAGTGCGAGTTATAGAGAAGTATTCTCATCGGAAAGTGGAGGCGAATCATGTGGAGCAAGGAGCAAAGCTATCACAAGCAGCTCAAACTCAAATCTTTTCTCTCAATACGGAGATTAAGGAGTTGAAGGAAGCCATCAAGACCAACTTTCCGAAGCAAAAGGAACAAGATGTAGGTTATTTAGGCAACAACAATAACCACAACGGGAATGAGAATACAAACCGCAACAACCGGAACAACAACCGGAACAATTGGAACAACAACAATAACAACCGGAACAACAATTGGAACAACAATAGGGGTTCAAACAACAACAATTGGCGTCCCAACCAACAAAATTCCGGTAATTCTTATTCCAATTCAGGAAATTCAAATTCACTAACTCCACCTTCCTCTTCTTCCACTCCTTTGAAAAGCCAGGGCAAACATCTAATGGTGGAAGTACTTCGGGGAAGGAGAAGCCCGATCCCATGTTGGAAACAATTTTGGGCAAGCTTCAAGGATTGGAAACTCGCATCATCAAGGTTGATGATCATATAACTAAGGTTGATAAAGCCCAAAAGGTTTTAGAAAATCAAATGTTTAGCCATGCGGAGGAAGTTTCTAGGAATCAAGGGAAACTTCCAGGAAAGACGGAGGACAACCCAAAAGGAAGGGTGATGGCAATCACAACTAGGAGCGGAGTAACAACTACCGACCCGCAGCCTAAGTTTGTAGAAGTCCCCGTTGAGAAAGAGAAAGAAAAGGGGAAGGAGAAGGAAGATGTCTACGTTCCTCCTCCAGCTTACAAACCTCCCCTACCATTCCCGCAATCTAGAGCAAGAGCGCGTCTAGACAAGCAATTTGGTAAGTTTATTGAACTCATGAGCAAACTGAATATTAATATACCTTTCATTGATGCAATTGTAGGTATGCCGGCTTATGGAAAGTTCCTAAAGGAAATCCTCTCTAACAAGAGAAAGTTAGAGGATTTTGGAGAGGTTAAGATGAGTTCGGATTCATCGGATCTCATCAAAACCATGAAAGACAAGATTCCCCCAAAGCTAAAGGATCCGGGGTCATTTTGTATTCCCATAGGAGTGGGAGATGTCACATATGATGCATTATGTGATTTGGGAGTAAGCGTGAGCATCATTCCGCTTGCCTTATGCAGGAAAATCGGTTTAGGCGACCCTAAACCGGTAAAGATGACGTTGTACATGGCGGATCGATCCATAACTCGTCCTGTCGGTATAGTTGAAGACGTCCCAGTCAAGCTTGGTAAGTTCTATGTTCCTATAGACTTTGTTGTGCTTCACATTCCTGCAGATAGTCCGGTCCCGATCATTCTCGGAAGACCGTTTCTTGTAACATCCGGCTGCATAGTCGATTGCAAGAATGCTAGACTCGCCTTTGACATAGGAGAAGAGAAGGTAGAGTTCGTTCTTTCCAATTTGGTGAAGGAACCAGCCTTTGATGAGGATATATTCAATATCCAAGACGAAGAGCTATCTAGAGAGGAGGTAAGTTCTATTCTCTTCAAATATCCTTTGCAAAAAGTTATTTCTATGAGCATAATGGATATAGGGGAAGAAGAGGAGTGCAATGAGGCAATTGAAGCCTTAGAGACACAAGAAGAAGTGTGTGAAGAACAGTTCGAGAAACTCCACAATGAGGCAGAAAACGTACGGATCCACGGTCAGACGGCCTATTCCACGGCCGTGGATTTCACCAACAAAAGCGTGGAGCACTCCAGAGAGTTACACGGCCGTGGAAGTCGTGACACACCGTGATGAATTTCCACGCTCTAAACCACGCTCTAAACCACGGGCGTGGAATCCCAAGGAACCGTGATTTAAACGATCTTTTAAACTTACAATTTGAAGCCACGATCTTTTACATAATGGGCTGGACACATATTTTATCTTGCCCTATAAAAGGACGGAAAGAGGGAGATTCCGTCACCTTCACTTACGCCTCCGCTTAGACTTCGCTTACGCCTCCGCTTAGACTTTGCCTACGCTGATTGCACGTGCCTAGGGTTTCAAGTTGGACGTGTAGAGATTGCTATTTCGCAACGGAGATTTGCGAAGACTTAGAGATTTGGAAGTTACGCCTTATCCTTAGGTTTGATTAGAAGACGGATTGACATCCCGTTCTTCGTTCTTATCAAGGATTGTGATTGGTTTGTGTTATTCCGAATCTGATATACATTATCACTTTATTTGTGGATTTGAGATTGATTTGAGATTTATTCAAGGTTTTCGAAGGTTTTCATCTTTCATTCTTTTAAATCTTGAATTTGATATTATAATGACTGTTATTGGCTAAAATCCTTTAGCAATTCTAAGGTGAAGGGTTGATAGTTGTGGCTTAGATGATGACAGATCGATCGTAAACAGATTGGACCCTGAGAGTTAGAGATAATCGCCGACGAACCGAAAATCACGGTGTGTTCTTGAGTTCCACGGCCGTGGAATCTCAAGATCCACCCGTAATTTCCCTTAGTTTACGAACCTTGCTTTTACTTTAATCCAAAGTTAAATATTTGCTTTAACTTAGTCTTGGCTTGCCTTTTCTAGGTGGTAGTGAAGCCTCAACAACCTCTACCTCGATTCCGAGTGTCACAACCTTAATCGGTTTAGTTAGTCTTGATCCTTGGGTTACAAGTTTGGGTATTTGATATTAATTCCTGTCTTTAGATCCTTTCTATACTGAAGCCTCAACAACCTTTATAGAGAGTGCCTTTAGATAAGTCATATAAAGTCTTGGAACTTCACCGTACATTGCTTTGCATTAGTTTACCTTTGCAGCTCTTAACTCTGTCCTTATATCTTTAGTATATCTTGAATCGATTGCCACAACTGGATACCTGGATCTTTAGGATTGTTGTTTTCCCAATATTTACAAAAGCTCATACATTTACTTGCTTGACAATTCTATAATTGGATTTAACCCCCCCAAATCCCTGTGTTCGATACTTTGGAATTCTTGCTTAACTATATCGATCCGTACACTACGGGTTCGCTTGCTTGATTCTAGTTTTATAAATTAAAGCTTATTTGCACGCACGCTAAGTGGCGATCATGTTACAACTTCATCTTCGCTCTCTTTCGAAACGCCGGCTAGATGGAAGGAGTCTAAGCGGCACTAATCAGATAGGGTTTGGGAAGTTGAACAATAAAAATAAAAGGGGTCTATTTACTAAACAATATTATAGTATGGGCCTAGTTAATAAATTGAAAATTAAAAAAGATTTACTCACCAAATTCAGCCAAAATTGTTTATTTAATATGCACTTGTTCCCTGTTATAAAATATCATATTTATTATTAGGAAAACATTGTTAATTTGATGGATAATATATTGCCATTGTTCATTGTAAGAATTCTCCTTCAATTAAATTAGTTGTATGTTCACTATAATCATGTGTGTCCATTATTCATTGTATATTGTAGACGGGAATTAAGGTTATAATTGAATATAACTAGATGAATAAACTCGTGTTATGCACGGGTTTAAAATATGTTTATACGTTATTAAAAAATTTCTCTTAAAACTTGCAATAAATTGTGTAGATTTATTAATTCATAACAAGTATTTGGATAGTCAAGTTAAAGACACAAAACCTAATACCCTAGAATGATTTAAGTCGTATCAGATTGGATAATTATTCACGGATATTTGGATTATCTGTTTGATCAAGTTAAAGCTTAATACTTGAATATGAAGTTTTTTTCTTCCTTCATTAGAATTTTATTATAAATAGTAATCCAAAGGAGAATAAAAGGGATAACACCATAACAAGTTTTACGGATTATCTGTTTGATCGGATAATCACTCACGGACAGTCGGATTATCCGTTTTATACAAAAATGTTGACCCGTATTCGATCCAAAGGAGCAATATTTTTTTATCGGATTAAATGGGATAACACCATAACAATATTAGGATTATCTGTTTGTTTAGATAATTATTCACGATATTCGGTTTATCCGTTTTATACAAAAATTATGACACTATTCGATCCAAATAAGAAATAATTTTGAAAGAATTGGGTTAAATAGGCTCTTTTTTATAGGCATTTATTTTGTAGACCCCTCTAATATTACGTTATATATAATGGCCAAATTAACTAAGTAATTAAGCCTTTTTGAGATTTCTCTCTAGTAACTAGCTCATGATATAAATATGTTTAGTAAATGTACCCCTAATCAAACCCCTTACCTTCCAACTTCAATTTAATGAAAGTGGTAAAAATTGAAGGGGTACACAAACCTAATGAAAATAGAAAAGGATCTATTTGGCCAAATTCTTTCATATATAATTCACCCCTAGATGAAAGAATTGAGTTAAATAGGGGTATATATACTAAATGAGCTTATGCTATGGGTACTCTTAATAGAGTAATAGTAGTAAAAAACATAGTTAACCATTTTACCCAATATTTTTTGATCGGATCAAAAGGGATAGAATCATAACAATGTTTACGAATTTTGACGAATGAGATACGTTCTATAGATTTAGATTGTATGTTTATATAGATCTTATATCTATTAAAGTAGAAGCTTTTATTGCCACGTGTCAACGCCAGGTATATCGAAGCCTAAAAAATTATTTTAAAAAGCGATTTCTAAATATTAATATAAATTAAAATTTTATTTATAAATTTTTTAAAAAATATTTAAACAAATATTTTTATAAAAATAATTATTAAATTTTTACGAATTTTTTTTTACCAACAAGCATATCTTAACAAATGAATTTAAAAATATAACTAATTAGAAGTGAATAAATACTTAAAAGATAATTAAAAATCATAATATTTGATTATAATTTCATTTTTCGGATTTTTATTTTTTAAAAATATACATATAAATTTTTAAGTATTAAATATATATTAAAACTGAACCCGCACAAAGTGCGGGTAATACACTAGTTTTTTTTTTTTTTTTGATACTGTACGGTAAGCAGTTAGGCTGGATCATCTTCGCGAGACTTTCCAACCTAGAGCATCCTTTCGGATGAGGTCGACTACCTGGGGGGGTGTCGATGAGCAAGCTACTGGGTAGTCGTGTCCCAATTCGGCGAGTTTATCGGCGACATTGTTGACTTCCCTGAAGACGTGATGAATCCGAACCTGTTGGAAACTACCCAAAATGTTAGAAATGTCCGAGATGATAAGATCGAGTTCCCATGGTGGCTTCCATATTTGTTTAATTGCATTGATAATTGTAAGGTTATCTCCTCCAACTTCAATGTTGTTGATCTCCAGATCACATGCCCTTATCAGCCCTTCCCGTAGCGCACATGCTTCGGCATGGAGGACCGATGTGTTACCACATTGTCCATAGCCTAGGGAGATGGTTGATGCATGCTGGTTTCTGAGGATGAATCCGTAGGCTGCTTCTCCTGATTCGCGTTTAGATCCGTCAAAATTTAGTTTGATGGATTCATTTTCTGGTTTCACCCAGTGAATATTTCTGGTTTTCCTAATATTCTTAGTTGTTTTTTGTTTTGTTTGATTCTTTCTTTTGTTCGATTCTTGCCAGTTCGTAATTTGGTCTTGGACCCGTTGCTGAATATTTTGGGGCTTTTTATTACTGAAAATATATTGATTTCTTATGTGCCACACATTCCACCATGTAACAACAAGTTGGACCATGGTTTTATCATCTAATTTCTTTCTAAGGAGAGTGAGTGTGTTGTGCATGTTCTGGTTTGAGTTACTTGCTATTTGAAGCTCAGTTCTAGTCTTGTTATTGGGTAAATTACCCAATAAAAAAGGGCAGTTGAGGAACATGTGTTTTGCCGTCTCATACGGGTGGTAACATAGATCACATTGCATTGGCACTGGGACCCGTTGCTTTTCGAGATTTTCCTTGGTCGGAAGGCCATTTATTGACAGTTTCCATAGGAAGTTCTTGACCTTGGGCATGGTGTCGATTTCCCAAATCCAATCATTGTCATTAGCTGTTAGACCTTTCTTTTGATGAATTAAGTCCAACCCTGATTTAGTGGAGTATGATCCCTTGTCCGCAGCTGCCCAATATAGACGGTCTTGAATAAAGGATTTTGGTAATTGATATGATTTAATTGCGGTCAGGACCTCTTTCGGAAGAAGTTTGCCAAGCTCCATATCTAGTTTCTGGATATTCCATTCATTATTAGTAATATACTTACTAACCAGTTCATTTTCGTCGGTAATACCATCAGTCTTATGAAGGTTAAGTAACGGTTGATCCGTTACCCACGCATTTTTCCAAAACTTGATGGTATTTCCATCCCCAACACTCCATCTAAACCCGGATTCAAATTCCGGTCGAAGACTCATTAATCGTTTCCATTGCCATGAGGTATTTTTCGATGTTTTGTAGTTCCAGAGAAGGGAACCCTTAAGGTATTTTTCGTTTACAATTCTAACCCAAATGTTATCTGGTTCTGCCATAATTTTCCAGAGTAGTTTCATTTGGAGGGTCTTATTCATGTCTTCTGCTTTCCTAATACCCACTCCTCCATACTTTCTTGGTTTACAGATTTTATCCCAACTAATGAGGGGGTGATAATTCTGTCCTTTGTTCCAAAAGAAAGTTCGGTTTATTTGGTCCAGTTCTTTATGTATATAGGCTGGTAACATGAAGCTTTGCATTATATAATTTGGTTTGGCATTCAGGTTTGCCTTAATTAAAATTGTTCTTCCTTCTTGGGATAGGGTGGAAGCTTTCCATGATGTTAGCTGTTTTCTAGTCTTTGTAATCACATCTTCAAAGACTGTTTTATTTATTCTACCATTTATGATGGGGCATCCTAGGTATTTGTCTAGGTCGTTTGTGGCGGTTTGCGGGTAATACACTAGTTATTTATTGTTGAGCTAATTGATGCAAAAAAAAATATATGTTTTATTTATACATGTTTAAAATTTTGTTTTAATGTACAAATAAATCCAATATTATAAATATTTAGATTATTGATTGTAAATTATATATAAATTTTGAAATGAACATTAATAGAATGTAATTATTTGCCATTTATTTTTTTATTTAGGTGGACCCAAAAATTAAAGCAATCTAAATCATCGATTTATTTTGATCAAATGGTTATTATAGGTTCTCACTCCTTACTTCTTACTTAAAGATAACTTCTTAGCTCTCTTCTCTCTCACCCCTCGCCCATCCGTAGCCGGCTCCGCCTGCTCCTCCCCTGAGCAGCCTCCCGGCTGCTCCCCCTCCCCCCCACCCCTTCCCCACCCGCCCCACCTCCCCCTCATGGCTGGCTCGAGGCGCTCCAAACGTCTCTCCATCAAACTCTCCGACCTGCAAGCAAGGACCAACAATGCTACTAACCCCCGAACTAACCATACCCATTCTCGCTCTCCGGCGAGCCCCTTCGAGTCTATCCCTGAGGATCTCATACAGTCTAACAACCAGAGGCTTATCAACTGCTCTCACCCAAGGCTCAACACCACTGATCTCTCCTCAGTCATTCCCTTCCCGCCGCTCTCCCCAAGTACGACCCTCCTTGGGGCCTCTCTCAAACATCAACCCAAGCCCTAACTCCCAGCCTCCCCAGCCTAACTCACAACCCCCCCAGGTGCTGGGCTGTGTTCACACTGACGTTTCACCACCCCCCCTAATTGCACCCCTACATCTCCCTCCAATCCATCCGACCAACATCCCCTGCCAACTTTAACCATCCCACATCCCCATAAAGACACAATTAATGCCTCTACGCCTCTAGCCAACCCCTCGATCTCCTACAAAGATGTTACCTCGAGCAAACTCAGTAGTAACCATGTCCCCCTGCACTACGTCCCTGGACTCGAATCTGGATTCATCAGATTCACTGAGGATGACGTTGCTGAAATGACCCAGAAATGGTCGTTATCCCTGGTTGGGTTCCCCCTGGGAAGCACCATCAACTTCCAGCGTATGGAGACCTTCATTCGTGTTCATTGGAACACAATCTCTCCACCTAAATCATACGCAAAGACAATGGAGTCTTCATCTTTCAATTTGCAAATGAAGTAGATCTCAACTCTATCTTTCATGGAAGTCCCTGGATCGTCAACAACTCTACCACTCTACTACTCAAAAGTTGGACGAAAGACCTGCCCCTTGACTACTCCTGCTTGAGCTCTGTCCCCATATGGGCCACGCTCCACGACTTGGATTACCGCTTCTGGTCGAAGCACATGCTTGCCATGATTGGATCTGCCTTAGGCACTCCCATACTTACGGACTCTTGTTCAGCAAACCAAGACAAGATGGGATACGCTCGCATTCTTGTTGATATCTAGGCTTCCCGTCCCCTCCTTCGTGAAGTCACTCTCTCTGGGCCTGACGGGATCTTAATCACACAAAAAGTTACTTACAACTGGATTCCCCCCCCACTGTCCTTCCTGTCTCATTTTCGGCCATAACTGCTCCTCAATGAAAGCATCCAACAAAACTGGAGGCGAGAAACCGCCCCATAACACTCGCCACATATCTCGCAACTACCACAACCTTGGCCCAATCCTCCCAACTCCTGATCCTTCCCGCAAGATCGACCACATCCCATCCATCAACCCTCACACTTCCATCCAACCTAATGCCATCACCAAACCAAACCATCTCACAAACACCATAACAAAAATGAAAAAACAACCCACTTCTCCCATCACAACTCAAACTGTGCTCCCCATGCAAACCCTAATTGCATGCATGGGCTCCTCATCACTCTCAAATCCCAACACCCCAAGCAACCCTGATCCACCCATCTCTCCCTCTGAGTTACCACCAGACCCCACCTCGAACATTACTCCGAGGACCATCTCCAACCCCCCATCGCAAGATGACCCTGACATATCACACTCTCCTCCCTCTCTTAACCCCATCCTGCCAACAAGTGTTGCTCAGGATATTGCAATTGGTTCTAATGAATATTAAAGCATGTTCATGGAACATTAGGGCCTGAACGACCCTATCAAACAAAAATCCGTTCAGAACTTGGTGAAGACCAACGATATTGACATCATGGCTATCTTGGAAACCAGGCTACGTCCCAACAATGAATCCCGCATCTCCAAACACCTATTCCCCTCCTGGAACTATATCTCCAACTCCCCTCTTGCACACAACTGCAGAATATGGATCTGGTGGAATCCATCCAAAATCCACCTCACCACTACCCTCATCACAAATCAAATCATTCACTGTAAAGTTTCTCTATACCAGCCTCTCTCTAATCAATCACAACACATTGAGCTTTCCTTCATCTACGCCCATAACAACCCTGATGACAGGATCAGTCTTTGGACCTCCATAGACACGATTGGGCTCCTCAATTCAACCACGTCCTGGGCTCTTCTTGGAGACTTCAATGTCACCATCACCCCAGATGAGAAGAACACAAACAACTCACCTTGCATCTCCCAGCAATCAAACGAACTTGCTACATGCCTCGATCAAAATAACATCATTGACCTACTATACTCGGGAAGCAAGTACACTTGGAACAACAAGCAGATTGGTTCGCGCACTTGGTGCAAGCTAGACCGTACCCTTACCAATCCCACTTGGCTCACCAACTTTCCCCACTCGCATGCCCACTTTGACTTGTCCAATGTCTCGGACCACTCTCCTGCCCTTCTCTCTATTACCCCACCAGTGAGCAAGATTAACCTCCCTTTCAGATTCAATAATCTCTGGGCAAATCATGAGAGCTTCGCTCCTTGCGTCAATAGAATTTGGAGTGTTGATATCACGGGCAATCCGATGTTCATTCTCACCAGAAAGTTGAAGAGCCTCAAACCAATTCTCAAAAAATTCAGCAGCTAGAAACTTGAGGAGATTCATGAAGCAATCAATCACAATAGAAAGAGCCTCCAATGCGTGCAAACCAGGCTCTGTAATGATCTACACAACCTTTCCCTCCAAACTGATGAGAAATCCCTCACAGATTCCCTCAATGATTGCACCAGGACGCTCAACACCACCCTCGGACAACTATCCAAAGCCAGATGGATAAAACACGGAGATCAATGCTCTTCGTATTTTTTCAGAAGCATCAAGGCCAGAAGGAGCCAGAACCGTATCCATTCAATCAAAAACATGGATGGCAACACTACCACTGACCCTGATCTTATCGCCTCCGCCTTTATCTCCCTTTCCAAACTACCCTTAACCGCCCAACCCACACTAATAACCCTCCCTTCCCTGACCTACCCTTACCAACCCTCTCCCCCTCTAACAAAAATTTTCTTTCAATGCAGGTTATGGATGAAGAAATCAAAAAAGCATTATTCGGCATTGGCAACAACAAAGCTCCAGGTCCAGATGGCTACAACGCTAAATTCTTTAAGGCCTCCTGGGACATCATTAAAAGAGACTTCACTGATGCTATTCATGATTTTTTCAAGCACGGGAAACTTCTCAAGCAGATCAATCATGCCTCAATCACCCTCATTGCAAAATCGGACACCCCTACCACACTTGCCGACTACCGTCCTATCTCTTGCTGCTCTACCATATGCAAAACCATAGCCAAGATTCTGTCTACCCGTCTTAGCTCTATCCTCCCTCACATCATTGGACCATATCAAAGTGCATTCGTCAAGAACCGCTCTATCAAGCACAACGTGCTCATTTGCCAGGAACTTCTACACAAGTACACTCGGAAAAACATCTCCCCCAGAGCTGCTCTAAAGGTTGACCTCTCCAAAGCCTTCG
The DNA here is from genome assembly GCA_033239125.1 of Fagopyrum homotropicum. Lineage (NCBI taxonomy): Eukaryota > Viridiplantae > Streptophyta > Magnoliopsida > Caryophyllales > Polygonaceae > Fagopyrum > Fagopyrum homotropicum. The sequence goes on from BSWB01000004.1 coordinate 146,735,502, forward strand.
ATACCATAGACCATACCTTCATCATTCACTGCATGACCAAAATGGCCTTCCCTGATCACTTCATCAGCCTGATCAACAAGTGCATCTCTACGGCCACATATTCTGTCAATATTAATGGCTCTCTTAGAGGACACTTCAAGGGCTCAAGAGGTCTAAGACAAGGCTGCCCCCTATCCCCCCTCCTCTTCACACTTGCCATTGAATACCTCTCCCAACTCATCCTCTCCAATACCACAAACTCTCCCTTCCACCTTCATCCTAAATGCAAGAGCCCAAAAATCACCCACCTCTCCTTTGCCGACAACCTGATGTTATTATGCCGTGGTGACTGCACTTCCATCAAAATTCTCATGGATTCCCTTATTACCTTTGGTGATCTCTCGGGACTTAAAATCAACTCTGCCAAGTCCTCCATCTACATGGGGGGAATGACTTCTCAGGATCAGTCCATGGCCTGCTCCATCACTGACATCAACCCAGGCTCATTACCTTTCCACTTCCTGGGGGTCCCTGTTGGTAGCAGGCGACTCGCCATCTCTGACTTTCTGCCCCTCATTCACCGCACCACCAAACGTATTCATTCTTGGAGTGCAAAGAAGCTATCTTATGCAGGCCGCGCACAGCTCATTAACTCGATTCTTATAGCTATCAATCAATACTGGAGTTCGATCTTTCTCCTGCCTGCATTCATCATCAGCAAAATACATGGTCTCCTCCGTTCGTACCTCTGGGCTGGGAAGGTGAATAGTGGTCCTGCCTTGGTTGCTTGGTTTACTGTCTGTACCCCTAAGGCTTCTGGTGGACTCGGTTTCCCAGTCCTCAACACAAGAAACAAGGTGCTGCTTACCAAACTTCTATTTGACATCGAACGCAAGGACAACGATCTCTGGTGCAATTGGATCGAAAGCAACATCCTCAAAGGCAATTGTATATGGCGCGCCAGACCCAAAGTACATCACAGCTATTCCTGGAAATGTCTACTGAAAATAAGAGACGAACTGCACCCTCCTTTGGCCAGTACCAATGTTACCCCGCAGTTGTCGAATGCCAACGACACCTTCTCAGCTCGTAACGCGCATTTACTGCTTAGACCTGACCTCCATCTCCTCACCCATCCCCCGTACAGATCCATCTGGCTCAAATACAACATCCCAAGATGTAGTTATATCGCCTGGATTGCTAGTCACCGAAAGCTCCCCACCTTGGCCAAGATTAAAAGTTGGAACCTCACTGACTCAGACACGTGCAAACTATGCAACTACATGGCTGAAGACGATGACCACCTCTGGCACGCCTGCAGCTATACATCTCTCGTCTTGGACATCATCTCTAGATGGACTAGAGTCCCTTATCCAGCACCATACATCAACAACATTTGGTCCTGGTTAAGCTCGAATCACCCCCCCCAAAACACAAGCTCATTGATAACCTACGCAATGCATCGATCATCACATTCATCTACACCACTTGGAAAGTCCGTAACTCGCTCATTTTCAACAACTCCTTCACCAGAGCTGTCGAATGTGCTGCCGATGTTATCAATACTCTCAAGATTCATTTTGCTCTCCACTGGAAAGATCGTTCCCTTGACTCGAGAGCAACTGCCACCATGCTTGAAATCTCCCTTCTTCCCTCTCCACCCTAACCCTAGCATGCTCTCCCTCTCCCCTCTCCTCTCCTCTCTCCCCTCTCTTGATCTTACTCCTCATCTTTTGTAACACGCATCGTGATCTCTCCCTGTAAATCCTTCAAATCTTAATACAAATAATTTTTAAAAAAAAAGATAACTTCTTAATTGATCATATTCATGCATACATATATATATATATATGCATATTCGAGTATATACACGGTGTTATGAGGCCGTAAATATGCGATAGATTAGTACTAGCACGAAAGATTAAAACCGAACGAATTACGATAATATTCCCAAGGTGAATTTTTAAACAAAAACTATCGTAGTTAAAACAGAACTCCACGTTATGCGTCAAGATTATTTAATCAATCTAAAGGTAAAAAAATCTAATCCTGCTTAACTGAGCTTGACGTACAAATTACTACAATCCGATTATTATGCAAACCCGGGTTTTACCAGATCTACACATATGATTCCAATAACGGTGATAAATATCAACTAGTGTAGGCACGAATCTTTTTTTTTTAAATATATAATATATTTTATAAATGTATTTTACTAAATATTATAATTAAAAAGTAATTTTTTTAGTTTTTTATGTGGTTTATGATACATGTAATATATTAGAATTTTCGCTAACATAAAAAAATTTGAAATAAAATTTACCAAATTTTTTATATTAGGAAAGAAATACATAAGATTTAATTTTATTAGATTTAAAATATATTTAGATAATAAATATATCAATTAGTTATATACTGTCTTTTTACATTAGTATGATTTTATTTTATCTTAACTTATAAGATAAAAATAACTACATTGTAGTTAATGAAAAATATATAATTAATTAATAAAATAAATATATTAAATTAGTAAAACATAAATTTTGAGAAAATGGTACGTGTCATCCAATGTATAAGAAAATGACACGTGACTTTGAGAGCTTTTGCTTTAATATATAATATAGAGATAAATATATAGATATAGATATATATAAATGCATATATATATATATCATCATTACACATATATTAATTAAATCAACAAAATTATATATATATATATATATATATTAATTAAATTAACAAAATTATATATATATATATATATCTATATAGGGTGTGGTTCCCATGAGAACACCCTCTAACGTGAGAACATGAGAACAATCGTACACCGTTGGATGTGAGTATTAAGGGTTGAGATTTAGAGTAGATATCAAAAATAATAATAACTACGAATAATAATAATTAGGAATCCAACAATAACTATACGAATAATCCACTCAACCAACAATAACTACGAATAATATATTAAACGATATGACACATTCGTAACAAAACTAATAATAATTACGAATCTGTTCTCATGTTCTCACGTTAGGGGGTGTTCTCATAGGATCTATACTCTATATATATATATATATATATATATATATATATATATATATATATATATATATATATATATATATATATATATAAGACATTATTTTGTGAATTATATAATTTTAACATATATATTATAATATAGATATTTAAAGAGTAAGTTTGGTAAGTAGATATATATTACATATTATAGGATAGTTATTTTAATAGGTAAGATGTCAACTATATATATATATATATATATATATATATATATATATATATATATTCGAAAAATCAAAATTACGTAGAAATGACATGTGGTAACGAAGAGCTTAGGAAGTGACACGTAGGATTAAACATTTTGGCTTTAATATACTATATAAATTTGTAATAAGGTAAACAACTGGTTGTGTTGACACACACATTAATTGAAACAGGATGAGTTTTATTCGCACGTCTATATAATGTATCGTGCGTCTCAAACGCACGACTGTGTAGTATGTCTTGCGTTTTTACATTACCTCAAATATGTATGTTTCCATGAACATAGATATTCGACCATACCAATGTAAATTTTCTCGGGTTATCATGTCCAGATATTGTAAGTGAACAATTGACCGCATTTGGGTGTGAATCAGGCTCTCTTCTAGGTATACACTATATTATACAAAGGTGGATGTTAGACGAACTCATTTACGTACTCAAACCTGTGTTTGAGTTTCGAAATGGAAGTCGTTTGGAGCCGATAGGAGTCATTTAATTACGCTTTTGATATGTGGAATGTAAACGGACAATTCCGCACTTGGCTTTCAAAACGTAAATGAAAGTAGTTCCACATTTAGGTAGTGGAATAGAAATCAATTTCGCATCTAGAGCCGATACGAGTCGGTGCACTTTCAATACGAGTGCACTAAGTGTTTCGTAATTTTTCGTCTGATCGAATAACATTACTCTAATTAATAAGTTATATTATTAATACTATTGATAATTATTATTATTAAATGGTTATAGTTGAGGAAGTAATATCTAGATTTGGTATAAATTTATCCATATCCATAATTTCCTTATATTTTAGTCTCTTTTTGAAAAAGAATTCATATTATCTAATTTATGAATTATGTATACATCTTACAGAAATATGAATGAAGACAAAGCGTATGATTTCATTATGTGGTAGTAATCCTAATAATTTTTAATTAATTATTTTCTAATTACTTAATTATACTAAATGCAATGCATTAACTGGGTTGAATTAGGTGCATTGTTTTTATTACGACTTGCTTGAAAAACTCATGATAACAAGCCAAAGGTAATAAACCAATTTAAAAATATATTTTAATTACTTTGAATCCCAGTTACTAAAAAGAATATTTAACTACACTTAAAGAAAACTCTCTTTGATCGAAAAAATATTGAAAGAATTTGGCCAAATGAGTCTTTTTCTAATTACATTAGATTTGTATACCCCTTCAATTTTTAATACTATACAATAATAATTATTATTATTATTAGGGGTACATTTACTAAATATTTTAATACCATAAATCTAGTTACTAGAGAAAATTTTCAAAAAAACCAAAATTGACCAAAAATAATTATCACAATTAAATATTTTGTTAACATGAAAACAAATCACTAATCACAGAAAAAATAATATTAACCCTGGTAAATTCTTAACCATAGACGTGAGTTAAACAAAGTTTTAAAAAATCTAAAGTTAATTGGGTCCAAATTGTAATATTTGGGATAATTTTTTTAAATTGTGGGTTGAATCGGGTCAAATGTGTAAATAAAAAAAATTAAAATGTGTAGTAAAAAAAATAAATTAATAAATAAATTTGCATGTAAATGAGTGTATTTACGTGCAGCAAAATCAAGGTTTTATGATTTGTGATAGGACTAAACCCTGGACAGCCCTATATAAGAAGGGCTTCCCCTCTCCCTCTAAGCACCTCACACCAACTACAAAATAATTGCAGAAAACACAAGTGAGGAAGAAGAGAGGGAGAAAATGATGAATGGATTAGTTTTGAGCTTGAAACTCAAGTTGGGCAATGGAGAAGAAAGCTCGAATCTTTCTCATCCATTTACGAACTCGAGTTTCGATTATGGTTGTCACTTCTCGTCTAGGGGACGAGTCGCTGGCAACTTCTTTGTGCTCAACGGCGTTGATCGCCGTCCATTTGGATTTCCGCTTCAAGGTTTATATTGTTTCATTCGATCTACTTTTTGTTCGCTTTTCGATTTTCTCCGTTGATCTATTTATTGTTCGTTTTTTCGATTTTTTTTCGCTATATGTCGTCTCATTCAATCTACTTATTGTTCGTTTTTCCGATGCTTTCTTCGCTTTCGTACATCTTACGAAAGTCGAAATCAAACTAATTAAAAATAATAGTTGTTTTCTGATGACATTTTTTCTAAATCTTTTGCGTATCGAGTTTTACCATATATGTTGTGAAACCGACAGAATCAAATAATATTTATCGTTGTCACTTTTCTTATTTCCTTTTAGATTTGATGTGATTCTAATCCTCCAGTTGTCGACGTATTAATGGAGGTTGTCGGTGGGATAAACACAACTCGATTATTATTATGTTTTCGCTCGTCTATTTTTTGGATATTACGGGCACAACGATGGATTTCGTAAACGCACGACGGTTACGAAATCCGTGGCCCCCACAACCAAGGGTTCCACTACCGTAAAAAAAATTATGGTTGATTTGTCACGGTTATGGATTCCGTAACCGTGACAGTGTCAATTTTTTTCTAGGTTAGAATTCACAAAGAAAATTATCACAGATCCGGAACTCGTAATCGTGACGGTTACTGGCTCCGTAACCATGATGATTTTCTTCACTTTTCTTATTTTTTTATTTGGTTAGAATTCACAAAGAAAATTATTACGGTTACGGAACCCGTAACCGTGAAAATCTGTTACGGATTCGGAACCCCTAATCCGTGACGATTACGGAACACGATTTCTTATTTTTTTTATACGTGGCTTTTTTTCAATATAATTATAAATCATTTCTTGCCTAACTCATTTTAAGTTGATGATTTTTATTATAAAATTTAATAAATATAAATTAACCATTTACATTAAAAATATAAATAATTTCTTGCTTAACTCACATTTCATTATCTTTGTTTCTTGATGTATTGTTAGGTCGCTACCCAGGTGAAGGGCCAATCAGCCACCAATGGCCTAACACAGTGCTGAATCTAGGGAACCCGAGTTGGAACATGAACCCGATGCTGAGGGGACTGAACCAAGACCTGAACGCATTGGCTCCTACACTCGACTTTCCGGCTGTGAACGGAAAGAGGGTTGCCGCAGAGAGGGAGCCGGTGGTCTTTGATGTGGAAGGAGGAGAAAAGAAGAAGAAGCTGAGGCTCACTAAGGATCAATCCACTGTTCTTCAGCAAACCTTTTTCAAGCGCTCTACTATCAATAGTGTGAGTCTCATTTTCGTAATTTTTATTAATTGGGGTTGCTTTTGGGTAAACTACCTTGATGGTCCTTAAATTTTATAAATTTCGATTTCAACACTTAAATTCGTTTTGTATTCATTTTTTATGTGTTGTGCAGAATGAAAAGATGAGATTGGCGACCCAATTGGGCATCAGGCCAAGACAAGTGCAAGTCTGGTTCCAGAACAGAAGGGCAAGGTATGTAGTTTTCAGTTTTATAAATTTTTTAAAAACGGAAAGCAGTTCGAACCACTATACGGCGTTGGTTGGTTTCACTGAATATAACTTATGTTCATGTTTATATGTACGCAGGACAAAGCTGAAGCAAACTGCGGTGGACTGTGATTTTCTGAGGAAGTATTGCGATGAGCTTTGCGAGGAGAACAAGAGACTCAACAAGCGGGTCCAAGAGCTCCAATCACCGCGCTTCAAAGACGGATACCTAGCGTACGACGATCAGGAGTCCCAGCCGGAGTCGAGTGTCTCATTTAGGCAATTTTTTTAGATGGGAGACTAATTTGCTCAAGAGTAACTAGTTAATCAGGAGTAGCTATTGCTAGTTAACTCATTTGTTAGACACATAACTCAGCCTAAGAGGCATATTATGCTTCAGTTGATTACAACATTAATCTATCGAATTGGTCCATCATGGATTGTGCTTCAATTGTGAATGGAAAAGTTGAACTTTGTGTGGGATTGGAATCCAATAATTGATAAGAGACCAACATCATAAAGTAGAAAATTACAAGCTTCCATTTTTTAGAGCCAAAACCCTAAATTCCAATTCCTCCGATGCCTCATCGTCCGATGTCCGTCCTAGCTCCGGTGAGGGCCTTGTTTGTCGCCCCGGCCTCTTCGATCTAATCCTCATTGGCGTCGGTGCTTCCATACGCGCCTTAATCTTTGTAGTCACTGGAACCTTCGCACGCCATGCGGGTCCACGTGATATATTTGTCTGCTGTTTAGATCGTATACCATTTTCTTCGTTTTTGATCTTGGACTTGCTTGCTTTAAGAGTACAACTCCTGTAAAAATTTGATTGTTTAATTGCAGAAAAGGTCGGTGATAGGATCAACGTCTACTTTTGAGTGTTGACAAGGTGGATCTTGCAATCCGGAGATTGATATTGCTAGCGGCGTGTTCTAATAAGACTATAAATCTAGGTAGATTGATACGATGGGCTAAGGACCGAGTGAGATGAGCACCAGGAAGAAAAAGCTAGCAAGCGATTTCCATGCAACAAAACCAAAAGCGTTTCCTCTTTTCTTTTCTTTTTTTTTTTTTTGAATGTGTTGTATATTGGACAGAAAGCATTTACATGGGGTCATACTATGACCAGGAGAATACAAAAATCAAAGGATTACAGAAGGGGAATTGTAAGCTGGTTAGCCCAAAAAATAGAGTTTGGGGATCTGTCATTCCAGTGATAGGAGAAGTGATTCTTGACGTCTTGGATGGCTTGATGGGCGCATGTAGCGACGTGGGTAATTTGGTTGTTGTGGATGAGGTCATTTCTAGCCCTCCAGACATGGTAGATGTGACTCATGATAGAGGCAATGTGTATGTGAGCAATAAGGTCGTGGCGATGGGGTTTGATGGTGTTTAATCATGCCCAAACGTTGCCTCGGTAAGGGTAAGGTTGAAGGCTTCTGGTCCATCTTGAAATGAGGTCAAGTGTGGTGATGGAGAAGCTGCATTGATGAAGTAAGTGCTCCTCATATTCGGGGTTCGAATTGCACAGTTTTGCAAGTGTTGTTTGTGATGATGCTCCAAGAGGTGAGTTTAGAGAGGGTAGGAAGACGGTTGTGGTTTTCAAGCCAAGCAATGAAGCTGCTTTTGGGATTGTTTGTGGTTAGCCAAATTTTTTCGTATAGTCGGGTGAGAGGGGAAGGTTGATGGGGTTTGAGGAGGTTGTATGCTGATATGGTTGAGAAACGTCCACTGGGGAGTTTTGTGATGAGAGAGAAGTTTGAACCGTATGGGGAAGCAAGGATGTCATCTCTGATTTTTAGAATAGAGTTCCAGGTGTGACTGAAATTGTAACTTGGTTCGCAGGTCCAAATGGAATGAGTTTTGAGAATGTTGGTTCTTATCCATTCAGACCACAGGTTGTTGGAGAGGGGCATAAGATCAAGCTCGAAGATCAGTTTTGATATACATGCTTTGTTCCAAGAGAAATGTTCTTTGAACCCCAAAACACCCTCGGAGATTGAGGAGCAGACCATCTTTCAGGCAACAAGAGAGCAGGGACTAGAGTCTTTACCTGACCAGAGGAATGATCTCAAGAGGCTGTTGATTTTAGAGATGATGGCTTGGGGTTGAGGTAGGATGGCACACCAATAGTGTAGGGAAATAAGGGTTGAGGATATGATTTGTTTCCTGCCGACGTAAGAGAGATTCCTGGCACTCCAGCTGTTGATTTTGTTTGTTACCTTTTGGATGAGAGGAGAGAATTCAAGTGGCCTGAGACGTTTGCTTCAGATTGGAAGACCAAGGTAAGTGAATGGTAAGGATCCAATGGGCAGCCCCGTGCTGGTAGCAATGTGGTTTTTCTCAATGGGAGATACGCCACCCATGAAGAGTGTAGACTTATTGGAGTTGGTGAAGAGGCTAGAATAGTTTCCAAAATGTGTAAAAGTGTTCTTTAAGATAGAGATAGATTCAAGATCAGCCCTGTAAAAAAATATAAGATCGTCAGCAAAACAAAGGTGGGTGAGGCATAGGGAGGAGCATTTGGGGTGGATGTTGAAGTTTGGGTTTGTGGTGTTTATGGTGATCATCGAAGATAGAACCTTCAGAGCAATGACAAAAAGAGGAGGGGAGAGAGGGAAGCCTTGTCTTAGCCCCCTTGAGCCTCTGAAATGGCCCTTTAGAGTACCCCCATGTTGATAGAGAAAGTTGGGCTTGTAATGCAGGCGCCGATGAGAGAGATGAATTTATTAGGGAATTCCATGCGTTTGAGGCAGTGGAGGATGAAGTTGTGGTCAATCATATCAAAGGCCTTTGTGATGTCAACCTTCAAAGCGCATCGAGGAGAGATATGTTTTTTATTATACTTCTTAAAAAGCTCCTGGCATATGAGGATGTTATGCTTTATAGATCGTCCCTTAATGAAAGCCCCTTGATATCTACCTATGATGGAGGGGAGAACCTCATTAAGCCTAGCAGCAAGAATTTTTGCACTGATCTTGTCGGTAGTATTACAACAGACAATGGGTCTGTAATCCGAGGGGACGGTGGGGTTTGGCTTCTTTGGGATCAAGGTGATGGCCGTGTGATATTTGTAGCTTGATAGAGAGGCGGTTTGGAAGAATTCAAGAATGTCTCTAGAGAGACCGGGACTTGTTATGGACCATGTGGATTTAAAGAAGTATGCATAATAACCATATGGGCCAGGGGCTTTTTGATCACCAATGTTAAAAAGAGCTTCTTTTATATCGGCCATGGTTACGCCTTTGGTGAGGAAGCTTTGGTGGTTTGAAGGGATTGTGGGTAAAGGGCAATCAGGGAAGCAATTTAGGGGGTTATGAAGGTTTTGTGGGATGAGGATGTTGGCGAAGTGGGTAGTTAGGATATCGGAGATCTCTTGGGGGTCATGGGTGGGGCCATTTGCGGTGTTGTTGGGATCCAAGATGCTTTTGATTTCATTATTAGCCCGTCGAGAGGAGATGCATTTGAAGAAGTAATTGCTGCATTGATCTCCGAATTTTGCCCAGGAGATCTTCGAGAGCTACAAGAGGGTGGTGCGTAGAAGGTTCTACTCAGCGTTAAGAAGGTGAGTTGTTCGTTCAAGTTCCAGCAGATGATTGTTAAATGGGGATGATTGCAGGCTAGACTGAGTGGAGGCAAGGGTAGCCTTTAGGCCTTCGACAAAGGAGTGGAGATTTTCAAGTTTGGCACTTGGGAATTTCTTCAGGTTTGGTTTTAGTCTCTTTAGCTTTTAGAAGAGGTTGAACATATTGTTTCTCATCTGACGGGGGGTGTGGAGCGACCTAGAGAGCCTAACGTTGGGGATGAAGTCCTCGTGAGAAGCCCAAGAGTTGTTGAAATGAAACTGGCGTTTTGGTGGATTTTGTTAGGCGTTTAGGGAAAGGATGGCAGGGGAGTGATCAGAGATGCTAGGGTTGTCGAAGAAGGTTGTGGAGTTAGGGAATGAGTTAGCCTAGTGTGGGTTAACCACAATGCGATCAAGCTTTAACCAAATTATTTAAGAGAGAAGTTTATTATTCCAAGTGAATTTGCAACCGGAGAAGACATGATCATCGAGGGAGTAAGCAGTGAAACATTCAGCAAGTTCAGACGAGATGGTGGGGGAGGGGTTGATATGCTCAAAGATCTTCTCATCGGTACTAAGAGTGGTGTTGAAGTCCCCAATGAGAGCCCAAAGAGTATTTTGATTGAGGAATTTTATAGTGGTGATTACATCCCAAAGGGGTGGGCGATCCTCAGGTTGGTTATGAGCGTATATGAATGAACAATCGAAGGTGGGGTAATGGTTTTCATGAGGGGTATTTTGTGGAGGGTGGGAGATACTGCAGTGTATGATCTGCTCATTGGTGAGGATTGGTGTGAGAACTGTGGTATTTTGGTTCCACCATACCTAGATGCGGCACTTGTATATGGGGGAGTAGTTTGAGACTTGATTCCAGATTGGAATAAGAGTATTGAGTCTTCTCATCTTGTCATCAGAAAGTTTTGTTTCCTCGATTGCTATTATATCCAGGTTATGGTTCTTAACCGAATCTCAAACTGCTTGTTGCTTGTTGGGGTGGTTTAGGCCCCTGATGTTCCAGGCGCAAAGATTAAGATACATTAACAACAACTTGTGATACGCAGGCATCCTTGTTGCTTGCGTTTATAGAGGTGGGTAGGGTAGGGTTTGAATGAGGAGGAGTGTTTGATGGATGTGGGAGGATGTAAGGGTTTGAAGAAGATGGAACTTGGGGAGGGGGAGGCCTTTTCTGGGTGATACGGTGGGGAGATAGGGTGATTTTCGGTTGTTGAGTCATGTGAAGGAGTGGAAGAAATAGGTAAGACAATTTCTTCAGTGTTTTTGTCCTTAGTGAGGCCAGACGATGGGGTGGAGGACGCAAAAGTGTGGAAAGTGTTAGGAATGGTGGATTTATGGATAAGGTGTGAAGGATCTGGGGTAGGGAGGAGCGGCTCTTTGTTTGAAGTTGGTGGGGGGACACGTTTATTGAGCTTGTGTGGAGGAGGGTTTTGGGTTTTCTTTGAATCTTTGCAATGGTGGCCGAACAAAAGGCACTTTGGGCAGTGTAAAGGGAGCCATTCATAGGAATTTTTTTGAGTTATGGCTTCTCCATCTGGACCAATGAGGGTTACTTCTCTAAGGAGAGGTTTGGCAGCTTGTATCTCGACCAGGATTTTGGCATGTCCTAGCCTGTCTTGGTTTGCTGAGCAAGAGTCGGTGAGGAGGGGATGCCCGATCGCTGAGCCAATTTTGGCTAGCATTCTAGGAGACCAGAACCTGTAGTCAAGTTCATGAAGGGTAGCTCAGACCGGGATAGTTGACAAACTAGAGTAATCAAGTGCCAAACCATGTTTCCACCGCTTGAGAAGAATAGAGGACGCTCCGGATACGAGCCAAGGGCTTCCTTTAAGGATGGCAAGCAGATCTTCCTCAGATGATAAATGAAAAATGAATATTCCATTTTCATTGCGGAGAATCTTGGGGGAGTCACATGGTTCCAGGTGTGAGAGACGAAGTTTTCCATCCTCTGGAAGGCAATCGGGCTGCCAATGGGAAACCCTACGAGGGAGGTGTTCCACTTGGACTAGTACAAAACACGACTCTGGTAAGGATATTTTCTCAAGGGTTAAATAAAACCGCCTTAAATTAAAAGTACTAAGCGATTTTTGATTTAACCCTTGGTAAACTCTTTTTATTTTTTTAAAGTACTCTCAAGAGTTTTATGTAACCCACTAGAAAACGACGAATTATAAGCGATAGATTGAAAAAACTCTCGGCGGTTTTTTATTGAGTCCCCTAGAAATGCTTTGGTGCTGGCGGGTCTGATCGAGTTTTGACGGGCTAAACGTTCTTTTTTTAACAATCTCGTCGGTGGTACTTTGAAGAATCTCGACCCTCTCGTCTCCAAGATTTGCAATTCCTATGTCCATTTCACCTGTTTATCCGAATCCGTTTTACCTTTAGGTTTTTAGATTTCTCTCATGTTTCATTTTTCTGCATTTTTTTCTTTGATTCTGGATAGGAGATGGTTTGATTTTTTTGTATACATGGTGTAGGAGGTTCCCAAAGCTTTGCTCTCCGTTGTCAATCGACCTGTCCTATCTTACATGTTAGCTTTTGGAGCAAAGCAATCTCAAGAACCTTATAATGGTCCGATTTTCATTCGATTGCCTTTACTTTTTTTGTTTTGCTTCAAATTAAATAATTATAGTGGTTGGTTTTTGTTTGACTTCTAGCATTTTCTTCACTGATTGTTTATTTTGATGCTGATTTTTAGGTTGTAGAAGGTAAAGCAGTAGCTGTTCTTGCTAGTGGCTGGATATCAAGTGCTTATCTTGACCGTCTTCACGTTGAGGTATTGCCTTAAGTTGTTTGCTCACTTTTTTATTTACAGAACCCTCAAGTTAGTATTTATTTTCTTATACATTTGTTGTTTGGTTGATGATGATGGTCATAGTTTTGTTGATGATTTGATATTTGGATTTAGATGATAAGTAAATAAAAATATATTAAGGACTTGAAGTACATTATTTTTCTTTACAAGTGGTTTAGGTAATCACTAGTAGACGAAAGCTTATCTACTATATTTTCTTGGTTTAGTATGTGTAGAACTAGATAGTCTAGATGTGTCTGGATTGGAACCCACATACAAGAGCAAGTGTCCACATTCAAAATTTTCTTATTACAAAGAGCATCTTCAATGGACTGTAATGGGTTATAAGACTTACATTGGCCTCTTTTTAGTACTTCATAAATATTTTTTGTCAGTACAACAGAAGATAATATTATATGTTGTATAAACTTTTGAGCTTATACTTCTTTTGCCTATCCTTGATTCTGAGAGATTATGGTCATCGAAATAGAAACATTTTGACGCTTCTTGCATATTATCATTTTATATTTTTTTTATTTATTTTTTTTTTTTGAAAAGTTAATTTGTATTTAGAATGAATGTACAAGGTGGATGTTGGACTCTAGTCCAGTTTACAGGGGCAAAGCCAACTTGAACAAGATCAAAGTGCAAAGACCAATGAGAGTAAGACTAGAATGGTTCTAATCAAGTCTAAGATTCAACATTCCCGCAACTTGAAGTGAGCTAGGGGAACGATCCTTCCAATTGGCTTGGAAGTGACTTTTAATTGAGGTGATGATACTAGCTGCGCACTCAATTGCTCTTGTGAACTGGTTGTTGTAGACCATCTTGTTTCTTGAAATCCAAACATGATAAATGAAAGAGATGATGGATGCAACTCTTAGACTATCCAACAGACTCGGCTTGTGTGTGCTGCAGGAGCTAAGCCATTGCCAAATGTTGCCAAGGTAAGGTGCATGATAGGGTGTCCTAGTCCATCTCGATATCACATCCAAGACAAGGGAACCATAGCTACAATGAACCCAAAGGTGATCATCATCTTCAGTGGCATTCTTGCATAGCCAGCAGGTATCATTATCAGTCAGGTTCCAAGCTTTGATCTTCGCCAAAGTAGGGAGCCTCCTAAGTGCAGCTAACCAAGCAATGTAGCAGCATTTGGGAATGTTATGTCGACTCCAGATTGCTTTGAAAGGTTGTGATGTTCCAGCAGGAGAGATAGGGGAGAATAAGGCATGAAGCTTTTTGTGAGAGAAGGATCCATTAGGGTTTGCAAGGGTGCTGTTATTCCCACCTAAAGCAATGATATCATCTCTGATATGAAGCAGGTTCTTCCAGGAGGCACTGTGATGTGTTTTAGGTTGGCAATTCCATATGTTACTGCTCCTTTTGAAGATGTGTTTTGTAAGCCATTGGGACCAAATATTGCTATCATCTCTATCAATGTCATATATCAGCCTGGAAAGTGCTACTTTGTTTCTTGTAAGTAGATCAGGGAATCCAAGTCCACCACTGGCTTTAGGTGAGCAGATGACTTTCCATGCAACCAGTGCACGCTTGCTATTTTCAATTCCGGCCCAAAAATAAGATCTTATGATCCCATTGATCATGTTGAGGATCTTAGTAGGTATCATGAACATTGTACTCCAGTAGTAGCTGATGGAGAAGAGGATTGACTTAACTAGTTGGGCATGACCAGCATAGGAGAGGGTCCTTGCTGTCCATGATTGCACCCGCTTAGTAACTTTGTGAATTAAGGGAAGGAAGTCATGAATAAGCAGCTTGCTACTCCCAATTGGAACACCAAGGTAGAGGAAGGGCAGAGATCCAAGTTCCATTCTAGTGATGCTGATGGCTCGAGTGATATCCGCATCCTTCATACCTCCAGTGAAGAGGCGAGATTTGGAAGGGTTGAACTTGAGACCAGAAGCAGTTCCAAAGTCATCCAGTGCATCTTTCAAGATCTTAATGGAACACAGTTCTCCTCTACATAGCAGTAGAAGATCGTCTGCAAAGGCCAGGTGGGTAATGGCTGGAGAGCTGCATTTGGGGTGGTGGTTAAACTCCGGGTTAGAAGTTCTGCTCTGAATCAGCTTGGTGAGAAATTCCATTGCAATAACAAAGAGTGGTGGAGACAGTGGGCAGCCCTGCCTTAGTCCACGCCTACCAGAAAAGTGCCCACGAAGGGAACCATTCAGGTTAACCGAGTATGTGGCCGTTGTGATGCATTCTCTAACCAGTCCAATGAAATGAGCAGGAAAGTTCATCTTGTGGAGGCAATGGAAGATAAAATCATGACTAATGGAGTCAAAAGCTTTGGATATGTCCACCTTCAAAGCTGCCCTTGGTGAGATGTGTTTCCTGCCATATTTGTTGAGTAATTCTTGGCATACGAGCACGTTATGTTTTATAGATCTTTTAGCAACAAATGCACTCTGGTTGAAGCTGGTGATTCTTGGAAGCAGTAAATTGATTCTTGCAGATAGAATCTTGGCGATTGCTTTGTATATTGTGTTACAGCAGGAAATTGGCCTGAAGTCTGATGGAGTGATTGCGTTGTCCTTCTTTGCAATTAGAGAAATGGCAGCATGATTAACTTGTTTCAGCAAACGACCATGGGTGAAGAAGTCCTGCATTGCATTCAACACATCAAAGTTAACAATGTCCCATGCTGTTTTGAAAAATTTGGAGCTGTAGCCATCAGGTCCAGACGACTTGTTGTCACCAATACTGAAAAATGCCTTTTTTATATCCTCATCAAGGATCCTCGAGGTGAGTGAGTCTATCTCCACAGGTGTGAGAGTTGGGAGGCATACATCAGGGAAGTTAGCTTGGTTCGAGGTCTCATTCAAGTTGAGTATGTGCTTGAAGTGATTAACAAAAGTAAGATCAATAACATCTTGATCATATGTGATAGTACCATCACTGAGTTGTGCTGATTTAATGCTATTTGAGCATCTGCGTGATTTTATGCTCCTGAAGAAGTATGCTGAACATTGGTCTCCATGTGCAATCCAATTGGCCTTGGCAAGTTGGGCAAGTGTTGTATGGAGCTCTTTATAGCTGTCTTTGAAAGCATTCATGTGAATTCTCTCAGCATTATGAATTGCAGCATCATGGGGTGTTATTTGGAGACGCATCTGCATATCAGAGAGTTTCTTTTGGTTTTCCTGTATACGAGAATGCAGATCTTCAAGTTTGACATTTGGAAACTTTTTGAGGGAGGTCTTGAGCAGCTTTAGTTTCCTCATTAGCTTAAACATAGGGTTGCCCTCCACATCCACTGCCCAAGCATCCCGGACGGTGTCCATAAAATCTTCATGATCGATCCAGGCATTGTTAAACCGAAATGGGACATTTCTGGTGGACTTGTCATCATCAGTAAAGAGTAAGGCCGGGGAGTGATCAGAGAGTTGAGCCAGATCAAAGTGAGCTTTCGAGCTTGGAAAGGAGATGTGCCATGCATTATTAGTGATGATGCGATCTAACTTACACCATATCCTTGTACCAATCTGTTTGTTATTCCAGGTGAACTTGCATCCAGAGTAGTGATGATCATTGAGGGAGTTATGCTCAAAGCATTTAGCAAGTTCGGTCGATGGTTGTGATATTGCTGGGAGGTCATTTGTGGTCTTCTCATCCGGAGTAAGCGTGACATTGAAGTCACCCATGATAGCCCAAGGGATGGAGTTGTTGAGCAGTTTGATTGTGTCAATTGTAGACCATAAATCCACACGATCCTCAGGGTTATTGTGTGCATAAACAAAGGAGTATTCAGCAACAATTGATTGGTTTGGGTTAGTGAGAGGGTTGGAGACTTTGCAGTGTATGATTTGGTTAGTGGTGATGATAGGTGTGAGGTGAATCCTTTCGGGATTCCACCAAACCCATATCGTGCAGTTATGGGCTGTGGTACTATTAGAGGTGTGACACCAGTGAGGGAAGAGAGATTTTGAGATACGATTCTCATTGCTGGCTCGAAGCCTTGTTTCAAGAATGGCAAGGAGGTCAAGTTTGTGCATCTTAGCTAGGTTTTGGATGGCCTTTTGTTTCACAGGGTCATTAAGCCCTCTGATGTTCCATGTGCAGGCTTTAATTAACATGGAGACATGTGATAATACCCTTTGTTGCACTTGCAATCTGGGCGAGGCTTGGGATCTCAACACTGGGGTTTGTATGTTGAGGTTGGGGGAGTGGAGAAGGTACAGCTTCAGGAGGAGACTCAGCTTTACCTTGGTCACAATGACTGGATGATGATGGAGTAGTACTACACTACCCAATCAGAATGGGAGGATCAATGTGCTCAGTATGGTCATCCTGGTTGGTATTGTGTTTAGTGAGATGATTGTTATCTGCTTGGGTGACTTGAGGTTTGGGGATGATTCTGAATGAGTGGTGAGGGGTAGGGAGTATGGGTGTGGGATCATGGTTAGGGTTAGGGAATCTCTTTTTGATGGTTTTTGCCTTAGGTTGCTTATCAGGATGGCCATCCGGATTCACCTTGGGGCTCTTACAGCTATGCCCAAAAATTAGGCAAGAGTCACATCTTGGAGGGAGCCATTCATACGTGATTTTTTGAGTGAATGAGACCCCATTTGGCCCAGTCAGTTTGACTTCCCTCAGGAGAGTGCGTGAGGCCTGGATCTCAACCATCATCCTAGCAAATCCCAACCGATCCTGATTTGCTGAGCAAGTATCCGTAAGTATGGGCTTGCCAATAGCTGAGCCAATTTTTGCAAGCATGGTTGTGGACCAAAATCGATAGTCCAATCCGTGCAATGTTATCCATACAGGGATTGAGCTCATGCTTGAGTAGTCAAGTGGTAAGTCCGACGTCCATCTTTTAAGGAGCAGGGTTGATGAGCTATTGAGAACCCAGGGACCTCCCGCCAATATTTCATTCAGATCATCTTCATTGTAAAATTGAAACACGAACACTCCATTCTCATTGCGTAATATCTTTGGTTTCTTGATTGTGTTCCAGCAGTCAGAGACGAACTTGCCCATTCGTTGGAACGAGATTGGGCTACCTAGTGGGAAACCGACTAGTGAGAGGCGCCACTTCATGGTTGTTTCCTCGATGTCCTCATCAGTGAAGGGAATGAGACCATTCTCGAGTCCAGGGGTGTACGTCAGTGGGACATGGTTCCAACTAACGTTCGTCATTAGTACCTCCTTGTAGTTAATGCTTGCTTTCTCTTTTGTGTCTTTTGGTATAGCACGCTCAGTAGGTAAGTCTGCAATAAAGGCTGCATGGGGATCTGTAGGGTCGGAATGCGAGAGGTCCGAAGGTGGAGAGGCATGCGTGCTATCAACATTGGTAATTTCCAAGGCATTCGAACCGACAGTTTGGGGCTCAGGCTCAGTCTCAAGTGGTACGAGAGCACTTGGTGTGATGTTAGTGTCTTCACAAGGAGTTGGTGGGTTTGCATGGCTTGGATTCAGGCAGAGTGACGTCGGCTGCTGAAGTGTTGCCTTAGGGACTCTACTTTCTTCTGTCTGGGTGATAGGAGAGTGGTGTTGAGTTTGGAGGCTAAGAGGTGGGAAGATGATACTGGAGGAGAGGGGTATGGGTTCAGGTGGTTTAGGATTAAGTCGGCGGTTGTTGGTACGTATTAGGTCATCGGGTAATGGCTCGAATGGTGTGTCTGGGGAGCGAGGACTGGAGGGTTTTTGTGATTTGCTTGGTGAGTTGGCTTGACTAGTGGAGGATCGATGTAGTTCGGATAGTTTGATGAACTGTTTACGAGCCTTCCTTGAGCCTGCCATGCTGCACAGTAGGGGAGGTTGATGGGGAGGGTGGGGGCCGCCGGGAGGCAGCCTAGGGGTGGTGCAAGCGGCGCTTGCACCGGCGGGTATGTGAGAGAAGAGAGGTTTTTTTTTTTAGCTGAGAGCTTTGTATCGTTTTAGGCCGTCTCATATGCTATGTTATTTTATATTTTTTTTAGGTAGGCATAGTTCTTTGGTTCTCATTGACTCACGGTGGAATATATTGCTCTAAGAATATAAGTTATTTGGAATATTAGTTTCTTTTCTCTTTGGCATGCACTATTATAGCATTATGAATGATATCCTATATGAGTGCCCATATATCGATCTCCATACTGATAATTGAGAAATTATTTATTTCTTGAAGGTGACAGCTGTTTTTGAAGAAATTGGGACTGATGATGACCTTCGAGCAATATCACACCACTTGACAGCTAGCGACATTTTGGTGAGTATCATTACTTATTGCTCATGAACCCTAGCAAGTAATTAAATTTAATATTGTGTAAGTTAATGTGCTGTGTTGCTTCCTAGTCCGACATGACCTTTATTATGGATCAATCACATGGGACATAATACCTCAGTATACTTATGAGTGCTAGAAGTCTATGACTAGGATATAAACATGGAATATTTGGTGATTGTTTGATGTTGTAGTAGCGAGTAGAGGAGATTGGTTGCCAATGTAGATTTTTTTACGAGTGTACAAGGATATAGTTAATAGAAGTCATTTGGTAAGTGTTTTACTTGGTTCCTTTCATTGAAAAGTTCTTTCCTTTGTCAAAAGGCGTGTTAATATTTTATTTTCTTTTGCAAACTTAAAAAGTGATATTAGTACTTTTTGCCTCCTAGATGAGCTCCAGTATCTTGCTTAATCTTCTCCATGTCATAAATTCCAAACAAAATTACATTCCACATTGTTCAATTTTATTGAGGAGTTGTCATTTCAGATAATTTATGTGTGATAATTAATTGTTACTTCTTTACAGGTAGGGAGTGGTGATCTTGTCTGCGATGTTCCACCTAGAGTAGTTGCAGCTGTGCATAGACGACACGATGCGATTGTAATCACAATGCATTTTTGAGCTCCTGTTAGTGGACCAGCCGAGTCTGGATCTTCTGGTGGTAAAGACAAGGTCAAGAAACCAACTCAATGTGATATTATAGGACTAGATCCCACTGAACAGTTTTTGCTATACATAGCCTCATGTTAGAACTTTTGGTGGATGTTGTTAGCTGATGCATCCTTTGGGTCTTGTGTTGATGTTTGACACTAATCTATTTTTTTATACTTAATGAGTAATGTTTGATACTTAACAAGTTATTTCATTTTTCCGCCTGTTGATTTGTATTTATGCAAGTTGATCAATTTAATTTTTTTACATAATAATCTATGACCTTTAATAAACATCATGGAAGGGAAATTCCAAGGTATTTATTAAACGTAATCGATTTTGATTTTTTTTTTTTAAATTATCATAACTTCTCAAGGGTTATTTAAAAAAACTCCCTAAAATATTTTTTATGGGTTTTAAAAAGCCCTTGAGTGGATATGCGCTCTCAGGGGTTTTAAAAACCCTTAAGAAACATTTCTCAGGGTTTTTTTTTAAAAAAAACCGTCATCCTTCTCAAATATTTCTCAGGGGTTAAAAATAACCTTGAGAAATATCTCTCAGGGAGACGTATAAAGGGGACGCAAAAACCGTCTTCTCCTTCAATAAAAAAACCCTTGAGAGAGCCTATTTTTGTATTAGTGTTGGAGATAGTCTTGGAGACATCATCATTGGAGAAGTTAATGATGCCATTTTCGAGCCCAGGGGAATAGGAGAGAGGGATATGGTCCCTAAAGGTTGTATTAAAGAGGGCTTCTTTATATGTTGCTTTTGGGGAACAGTCAGCCAAAAATGTGGGGTCTGGTGGGGGAGTCGAAGAGTTGGAGGGAGGAGGAATGACTGCAACGTCGGTTGGAGCATGTTCCAAAACTGCATGGGGCATGCAAGGAGGTGAAACGGTGTTGCTGGCAGGTGAGGGAAAAGCAGTGACGATAGCGGTTTCAGTCGAACAATGAGAAGCATCAAGGGCTGAAGTCTGCTTGGTGGGCAGTGGTACATGGGGTTGGGGAGGAGAAGGGTTTTCTTGTTCAGATGAAGGTTTCGGATGTAATTTGGTTTGAAGGGGATTGGACTGTAGAGGGGGGAAATTGTTGATGGAAGAGAAAGAAGGCACAAGGTCAGGGGAGGGTTTGGATAGGCGGATATTGTTTGAGTGTAAGAGGTCATCGGGTATTGCTTCGTAAGGGCTTGGTGGGCGGGTGGGAGATGGGGATTTTTGAGGGGTATGTGGCTTTCGACATAGCTCACATAGTTTGATGGAGTGGCGTTTTGAGCGTTTGGATCCTCGCATGGCGACACCAGGGAGGGCGTGACGGGGCAGGGTGGGATGGGGCATGGCGGGGCAGCCACGCGGGGGTGGTGGGCAGGCGGGGGCCGAACACCACAAGGGTGAGCGTTTTAGGAGAGAGAAGAGAGCGTTTTCAAAAGACGTTTTCTCATGATATCGAATGTTGTTGTCGTTTCCTCTTTTCTCACTATTCCATTGATTAACTCATTCAAATCACAACAAAATGGTATTAGAGCAAGGAGTCGATGGGTTCTGTTGCAAAATACGAGGTTCTGCGATTCAACGGAACTGGAAACTTCGATCTTTGGCATCGACATGTTAAGGATCTGCTAACGCAACAGGGATGTTGAAGGAGACGAAACCGGATTCGTTGAAAGACGACGAATGAGAGGAGATGCAGGAGAAGGCAACGTCGGTCATTCGACTCTGTTTGGAAAACGAGGTAATGTACCATGTTATTGATCTCAAATCTTGTCAAACGATTTGGACTCAGTCGGAGGAACGGCATATGTCAAAATCTATGTCTAGTAAATTGTGTCTCAAACAAAGATTGTATGAGCTAAAAATGGATGGAAGGTTCTGACTTGGTGAAACACATAAATATCTTGAATCAAATTATTAGAGATTTGGCTCAGGTAGATGTAAAACTTGAAGATGAAGATAAAGCTATAATTTTGCTGTGTTCTCTACCCTCTTCATATGAGAATCTAGTGACGACGTTGAAGTGTGGGAAATATGTGATAGGTCTTGATACGGTATTAATAGCATTGCTTTCACAAGCCGAACGACGACAACATACCAATGAGAGTTCTCAAAGTGAAGGGTTGTATGTTAGAGGCAACCAGGGTAGAGGGAGGACGAAAGAGAAGCAAGAGGGAATCAACAAGCAATCCATGTCAAAGTCCAAGGGTAAAAGCCAATAAGTTGTTACTTTTGCAAGAAGGAAGGTCATTTTAAACGTGATTGTATTGTCAAGAAGAAGACGTATAAAGATAAAAAGTCAAAAGAATCTTCCAAATCAACAAACGTGTTGAAGAAAGATGATTCATATAGTGCAGATTCGGATATGCTCTCTGTGACGTTAAGCAACTACTCAGGTGTATGGATCATGGATGCGGGGTGTTTGTTTCACATGACTCCGAATAGAAATTGGTTTGAGACGTACAATTCTAGAACCTCTGGCTCTGTCCGATTAGGTGAAAACAAGGCTTGTGATGTTGTTGGTATTGGGCAGATAAAGGTGAGGATGCACGGCGGTGTGATCCGAACATTGACTGATGTGCGTCATATTCTAGCTCTAAAGAAGAATCTGATTTCCTTGGGGACTTTGCATGTGAAAGGGTTCAGTTTCAAAATAGAAAAGGAATGTGTAAAGGTTACAAATGGGGCTACGACAATTATGAATAGGTTGATTATATTGGATAATATGTACCGGTTGGTAGGGAGTACCGTTGCAAGTGGAGTTGCAACCATGGTTTTTGAATCAGATTGTACAAGTTTGTGGCATATGCGCCTGGGTCACAATGGCGAAAAGGGAATGATTGAGCTTCACAAGCGAGGTCTCTTGGATGGTGTGAAGAGTTGTAAGTTAGACTTTTGCAAGTTTTGAGTGATGGGAAAACATTATAAGGTGTCTTTTAAGACAAGTCATCACAACACATGTAGAATTCTTGATTGTGTGCATTATAATGTGAGAAGACCAACTCAGTTCTTGTCTTTGGGAGGATATAAGTATTTCATCACTTTCATTCATGATTATTCAAGGAAGGTATGGGTGTATTTTCTAAAGCTTACATATAAGGTCTTCAACAAGATCAAGTTATCGAAGATAGAAGAGGAAAATCAAACAGGGAGAAAGGTGAAGTATTTGAGATTTGATAATGGGACAAAGTACACGGATTCTCAGTAGAGTTATCTGGTGAGCATGGCATTTAGAGGTATTATACAATATGGAAGATGAGAGGATGATTCGTTCTATTGTAGAAAAAGCGCGGTGTCTTAGATTGAATGCAGGTCTTCAAAAGCATTTCTGAGCAGTGGTAGTGAGTATGTCAGCCTATTTGATAAATAGATCACCCCGAACTTCTCTTGATGGGAAGGTTTTTGAGGAGGTATGGATTGATTCAGACTTAGACTTATCAAATCTGAAGATTTTTTGCAGTCCAACATATATGTTGATTCCAAGTGATGAGCGAACAAACCTAGATGCAAAGTCCAAGAAGTGCACCTTTTTGGGATATGAGAAATGTGTGAAGGGTTTCAAGTTTTGGGATCTTGTTGCAAAGAAATAGATGATTAATCGAGATGTTGTACTTGATGAGAAGACAATTCTTCTACATGCAAGGAAGTTGAGAAGCCTGAAGTTACAAAGACTGAATCCAAATCAGTAGTGGATGTAGAGCTTTTAGATGCTAGCACACCTACACCAACATGTGATGAACATGATGCAGTTCAACAACAGGTAAAGAGCCTTGTTTCTAGAAAAAGCAGACACATCACAACGGCCCCAATAGGATATGGTTTTGAGGAGATGGTTAACTATAATGTAGTAATTGACGGAGAAGATTCATCCAACTTTGGAGAGGCTATTCATAGTCAAGATAAAGAAGGATGGGTTGATGTTATGGCTGAGGAGATGAAATCTCTTCATAAGAACCAGACGTGGGAGTTGGTTCCTCTTCCGAAAGGAAAGAGGACAACAATATGAAAATGGGTGTTTAAAAAGAAACAAGGTATCTAAGAGAAAGAAGGTACGACTAGTAGCAAAGGGTTACTCACATAAGAAGGACCGATCTAATGAGAAAGATTCCGTCTTTGTGATTGTGATGAGATATTTTCTCATATGGTCCAACACACGTCTATAAAATTGGTGTTGGCACTGGTAGCTAGTTGGGATTTGCATCTGGAGCAGATGGATGTGAAGACAACTTTCCTTCATGGTGATGTAGAGGAGGAGATCTACATGGAACAACCAGAGAGTTTTGTTCATCCGGAAGAGGAGAAGCTTGTATGCAAGTTGACAAAGTCATTGTATGGTCTGAAGTAGGCTCCTAGGCAATGGTACAATAAGTTTGCTTTATATGTTTCGGATAGGCTACCAGAGATGTGAGGGTGATTGTCGTATTTATGTGAGATATATGGATGATGGATCTCCCTTGTACATGCTATTATATGTTGATGACATGCTGAGTTGGGAAAAATGTTGATGATATTGTCGAGTTGAAGACCTTGCTAGAAAAGGAATTTAATATGAAGGATCTTGGTATTGCAAGTAAGATCCTTGGCATGGAGATTCACAGGGAGAGAAGTTATGGGAGGTTATGGTTATCTCAGAAGACTTACATTGAGAAAGTGCTTGACATATTCGATCAATATGGTCAGCTCCAAATCTGTTAGCACTCCTCTAGTTAATCACTTCAAACTCTCTTCAACTCAATTTCCGAAGACTGATGGAGAAACCAGAGATGTGTCCAAAGTTCCTTATGTACGTGCAGTTGGTTGCTTGTTGTATGCTATGTTGTGTACAAGACCTGATTTGGCCCAAGCCGTTAGCCAAGTGAGCAAGTATATGTATAATCCTGGGAGAGAACACTTGGAGCCGTCAAGTGAATTCTCAGGTATTTGAGTGGTACTGTTGAGCGTGGAATTATGTTTGGTGGCCAAGAAGATGATCCTTCAATTGTAGGGTATGTTGATTCAGACTATGCCGGTGATCTTGATAATCGGAGGTCCACTATAGAGTATGTCTTTACTCTTGCTGGGGGGGGGGGCTATTAGTTGGAGATCAATTTTTTAGTCTGTGGTAGTCTTGTCTACTACGAGGCAGAGT
Source organism: Fagopyrum homotropicum (assembly GCA_033239125.1). NCBI lineage: Eukaryota > Viridiplantae > Streptophyta > Magnoliopsida > Caryophyllales > Polygonaceae > Fagopyrum > Fagopyrum homotropicum. The sequence continues at coordinate 146,760,555 of BSWB01000004.1, forward strand.
ACATGACTTTAGCAGCGGAAATTAAAGAGGCACTGTGGGTTAGGGGAATTGTGGAGGCACTGTGGATTAAGGGAATTGTGGAGGAACCGAGACCTAACTTGTCGATAAAAACTCAAAAAGACCACTAAATCTCATAAAATTTTAATTTAAATCTATTTAAACTAACCGATTCATTCAATTTACACCCAAGTTAACAAATTCAAATTTAAAAAACGTAAAAAAAAACCCATACATCTAAAAAATGCTAAAAATGCATAAATATAAAAGACATAAAAAAATGCACCTATAATTAAGTCAATCGATGTTTTTTTCCTTAGTTTTCATCCGGTTGTTGTGAATCAACATCGTGGAAGTCCTGATCCATTTGCCCAAAATTAAAATTGGAGGTGAAATGGGAGGATTTTTCTCAATTTCTTCTTGCGTTCTTCTTAGGTTTTTCCGAATTGGACATGTGACAACACCTAAAAGAAATTGTGGAGCAAAGTTTTCTAGGGCTTGTGAGACGTAGTCCCTACCCTACCGGGAGTCTCATTCTCACTACGAGTGTGTCCCCACGTTCCCTTGGTAGTGCACCTGTCTTTCTATTCGATTACTTTGATCATAATTGTTTATTGTGATTAATTGCTTCTTTTATTTTATTGTTGATATTCACTCCCAATGCAAGATATACATGTGATGAATGTTGTCGATTGACTAATCAATGTGCATGTAACACCCCGAATTCTAGGTACTCGGGATGCTACGGTTAGGACCTCATAATGGGTCCTGACCCTTAGCCTGACAACATTATCACCGAATCTTGCAACAAGGTACAAATAAATATAAAACTCCAAATAGATAAACGTCAAACTATTTAACGTAATAAACAAGAAACCGACTCTCAGCCGAGTACTACAATGATAAAGTCATGCAACAGGAATAAGAATTTCATAAACCCGTCTTACAATGTACGGGAACCCCGACTGACCACTCCGATCGGATTAATCGACAACATCCCTAACCTACAAGGCATCTACTCAACGGATAAACCGTTAGCTAACATTCTATATATCAGAATAGCTATAACACCACAATCACACATAAGGTACTATCACACATAAAGCATGCTCACACTTAAGCCAGTTATTATCTTTCATTAGGTGATTCACTTTACTAATTCAGTTTCTTTTGTGATACGAAGATCTCCCGAACCTCGACTTTGTCCCTTCATCTGGTAGTCGGTTATTATCTTTCAAGAGGTACTATAACCCATAAAGCATGTTCACACATCTCTCCGTGTGGTCCGGCTCGACCACTAGATCCTCATGACTGACAATGTGTCTCGGATCTGGTATGTACTCCTACAACTGAGACACATGGAAGACCAGGTGAACACCCTCTAATCTCGGTGGCAGCGGAAGTCTATATGCCACCTCTCCAACTCGTTCAAGGATCTCAAAAGGTCCGACATATCGGGGGCTTAACTTCCCCTTAATGTCAAAACGTTTGACGCCTCGCGTCAGTGATACTCTCAGCCATACCTGATCTCCCACTTTAAACTCTAGAGGCATACGCCTCATATTAGCATAAGACTTGCGGTGACTCTGCGCGGCCAGCATCCGCTCTCGGGTCATCGCTACCCGGGTCATGTCATCTTGTACCTGCTCGGGAGCTACTCGACTAGCACTACTTGGCTCATCCCAACATACAGGTGTACGACATCTCCACCCATACAAGGCCTCATAAGGAGTCATCCTGATCGACGCGTGCCAGCTATTATTATACAAGAACTCAACCAAAGGGAGGTGATCTAGACACACCTGTCCCCAGTCTAGCACACAAGCTCTCAACATATCCTCTAGGGAATGTATAGTCCTCTCAAACTGACCGTCCGTTTGAGGATGATAAGCGGTCGTGAAATGAAGGCTCGTACCTAAGGCAGCGTGCACCTGTTGCCAAAACCTCGAAGTAAACCGTCCATCTCTATTTGAGACAATGGTCCTCGGTACCACATGGAGTCTCACTATCTTCCTGATGAACTCCTCAGCTAACCGACTCACCGGTCACGCTTCCTTAATAAGGATGAAACGTGCGGTCTTTGTCAATTGATTTACCACAACCCATATAGCTTCGAAGCTCTTACTTGGTCGTAGACCGGTGACGAAATCCATGGAGATGTCCTCCCACTTCCACTGCGGTACTGGTAGTGGGTGAAGCTCCCATCCTGACCTGTGATGCTCAATCTTGACATGTTGACAGTTCGCACAATGGGCTACGTATCTAGCCACATCGGACTTAAGTCCGCCTCACCAGAAAGAACGTCTAATGTCCTGATACATCTTACTCGCACTTGGGTATACTGAGTAAGGTGTAGCATGAGCCTCTTGTAAAATCTAATGTCTCAGCTCTTTGTCTGATGGCACACACACAAACATGCTATTGGCTTCTCAACACTCCGTCAGCACATACGGTAAACTGTGGTGCTTCTCCTTGAGACATCCCGAAACGGATCCGCGTCAAAGCCGGACATCTCTCTTGCTTGTGTCGGATCTCTCCCAACAGATCAGGTAACATCTCTAAAGTGGACAGGTGGTTGTCGTTATCCAAAAACTAGATATCTATCTCTATCCATGCTAGGTCTCTCTACAACTGAGGTTGAGCCGTCAGTCGAGCTATCACCATATCCCGAGGCATCTTCATGCTAAAGGCGTCGGCGACCACATTCACCTTTCCTGGATGGTACAATATCTCCAGATCAAAAACCTTGATCAGCTCTAGCCATATCCTTTGGCGGTTATTCAACTCCCAATGAGTGAATATGCACTTCAGACTCTTATGGTTTGTGAAGATCTGACACATAGCTCCGTATAACTAATGTCGTTAGATCTTCAGAGCATGAATCATGTTAGCATGAAATATTGTGATATTTTAGGCACGTTTTCTAAGTGTATTCCATCCATATTGATAGTCATTGAATTAAGCATTGATGCAATTGTGAGCTAGTTTGTCTATAATGTCGATATAGAGATCTACACAAGCTTTATGTTGATTGTAGGCAATTAAGAGCTATTTCCGAACGGAATTGAGCAAGGATGGATTTGATTGAGCATGTCCATGAATTGAGGACATTCCTAGGAGCTAAGGGAGTGCCAACTTGAAGAATGCACGAGACTAAGGAAGAATCACGTTCTAGCCCTAAACCACGCTCTAAAATACGGCCGTACTACTTTCCACGTTCAAGTCCACGGCCGTGGAACCATGGAAAGGGAAGCGTGGTTCATTCCAGCAACTTCTACGACCGTGGAGGAGTTGTGTCAAACCGTGATGATTCCCATGCTCTAAATTACGGCCGTGGAACCCTTCCACGACCGTGATCTTGGCGATCTTTTTCGCCACACTTTAAGCCACGATCTCCTACGCAATTGGGCCGGGCCGATATTTTAACTTACACTATAAAAGGACGGACGAAGAGAGATTCCGTCACCTTCGCTTACGCATAGACGCATCTTACGCTTACGCTTGGAATTGCCCTAATTTCGCATTTGGCGGAGATTGTGTTTGAGAGATTTGCGCTTTGTCATTGGGATTTCCGGATTGACGGAAGATCGAAGATTCGGAAGATTGTTCGCAAGAAGATTTCACTTCTTGCTTAGGTTTGATTTAGAAGACGGATTGACATCCCGTTCTTCCTTCTTATCTAAGATTGTGATTGTTTGTGTTGTTCCGAATCTATTGACAATATTGTTCTTGATTTGTGGATTTGAGATTAGTTTGAAAGTTATTGAAGGTTTTCGGAAGTTTTCATCTTTCATTCTTTTAAACCTTGAATTTGATATCAATATGACTATTGTTGGCTAAAACCCTTTAACAATTCTAAGGTGAAGGGTTGATAGTTGTGGCTTAGATGATGATAGATCGATCGTAAACAGATTGGACCCTGAGAGTTAGAGAGAATCGCCGATAACCCTAATCCACGGTCTGTTCTTGAGCTTCCACGGCCGTGGAACTCAAGAACTACCCATAATTTTGTGTTAAGTTACGAACTTGCTTTTACTTTAATCCAAAGTTAAAGATTTGCTTTAACTTAGTCTTGGCTTGCCTTTTCTAGGTGGTAGTGAAGCCTCAACAACCTCTACCTCGATTGTGAGTGTCACAACCTTAAACGGTTTAGTTAGTCTTGATCCTTGGATTACAAGTTTGGGTATTTGACGTGAATTCTTACCTTTAGAACCTTTCTAAAATGAAGCCTCAACAACCTTTATAGGGAGTGTCTTGTAGGTGAGTCATATAAGGTCTTTGGAACTTCACCGTACGATTACCTTACATTAGCATACCTTTGCATATCTCAACTATGTCCTTATATCATTAGTATATCTTGAATCGATTGCCACAGCTGGATATCTGGATCTTTAGGATTGTTATTTTCCCAATATTTGAAAAGGTTCATACATTCACTTGCTTGATAATCTATAATCGGATTTAACCCCCCAAATCCCTGTGTTCGATACTCTGGAATTCTTGCTCAACTATATCGATCCGTACACTGCGGGTTCGCTTGCTTGATTTCTAGTTTTATAATTAAAGCTTATTTGCACGCACGCTAAGTGGCGAACAAGTTTTTGGCGCCGTTGCCGGGGATTTGGTTAAGGCCGAATTCGGTTTACGGTTGTCAAGCTTGGGAGCTCTTCCCTTGTTATTTGATATCCTTTCAAGTGCATGCGCAGGTTTAGGAACACCGAATACCTCTTACCTCTTGATAAGAGCTTGAGAGGACTTTAAGGCAAAAGCGAAAGGAAAAGAAAATGGCTGAAGAAATAGAACGTGATCTTCAATCGGAGCTTGCGGAAAAGGAAGCTCAACTCCAATGGAGTGAGAAGACACGTAGAGAAGAGACGGATCATCATCAAATGAAAGTTGACGATCTAACGGATATGATGTTCCAAATGAGGTTGGAAATAAACAACCTTAAGGAGAAAAAGAAAAGGATGAGACCGGGAAGATCGGTTAGAGCCAACTCATCCAATGAGGATATCGACTCCTCCATGCCACCGCTAGAGGAAATTGATCCAACGATCAATGTGAATCCATTCCATCCACGGGCAGCTGCAAATCGCCGTGTTCCACCTAGGAATGCAAGGATCGAACGTGTGGATGAGGAGCCAAGAACTCTTGGCCAAAGGATGGATCCAATGCAACAACCACGCCGTCTAGGTGTAAACTTTGATGTTGATGATGTACAAGGGTTTAGCTTCAACCCTCAAGTTATTACTCTTGTTCGCCAAAACCAATTTGGCGGAACAAGCGCTGAATCTCCACACCAACACTTGCAAAACTTTGAGTGTATGATGGAGACAATGAGGCCGAAGAACACGACTACCAACAACTATAAGCTCAAGCCTTTCTTCTTCTCCTTGAAGGGGAAAGCATTGTCTTGGTACCAAGCTCTTCCTAGTGGGAAACTGGACACGTGGGAAGACCTTTCCGCGGAGTTCCTCACTAAGTTCTTTCCGCCATCCAAAACGGCGGAACTAAGAGGTAAGATTAATGCATTTTCCATGAGATCTAACGAAAGTTTGTTTCAATCTTGGGAAAGGTTTCAGGATTTGCTCTTGGATTGTCCTCATCATGGCATATCCAAGCTTGCATTGTTGGAGATATACTATAAGGGGCTAGATGTGGAGACACAATTCAAGCTCCAATCCCTCTCATGTGGTACATTCATGGACATGAGGGAAGATGACGCTTGGGACTTCATTGAGAAGCAAGCAAGGGTCATAGAAAAGTATTCTCACCGGAAGGTAGAGGGAAATCGTGTAGAGCAAGGAGCAAAGCTCACACATGAAGCTCAAAATCAAATTTTCTCCCTCAACAATGAGATCAAAGAGTTGAAGGAGGCTATCAAGACCAACTTTCCGAAGCAACATGGGAAAGATGTTGGCTACTTGGGCAACAACAACAACAATGGTGGTGAGAATACAAACCGCAACAACAATAACCGGAACAACAACCGGAATAATTGGAATGACAACAACAACAACCGGAACAATAATTGGAACAACAATAGGGGTTCAAACAACAACAATTGGCGCTCCAATCAACAAAACTCCGGTAACTCTTATCCTTCCAATTCGAATTCACTAACTCCACCTTCCTCTTCCTCTACTCCTTTGAAAATCCAGGGGCAAACATCTAATGGAGGAAACACTTCGGGGAAGGAGAAGCCCGATCCCATGTTAGAAACGATTTTGGAAAAGCTTCAAGGTTTGGAGAACCGCATCATTAAGGTTGATGATCAAATTTCTAAGGTTGATAAAGCCCAAAAGGTTTAGAAAACCAAATGTTCAGCCAAGCGGAGGAAGTTCCTAGGAATCAAGGGAAACTTCCAGGAAAAACGGAGGACAACCCTAAGGGAAGGTTGATGGCAATCACAACTAGGAGCGGAGTGACTACCACCGATCCGCAGCCTAAGTTTGTTGAAGTCTCCGTTGAGAAAGACAAAGAGAAGGGGAAGGAGAAGGAAGATGTCTACGTTCCTCCTCCGGCTTACAAACCTCCTCTACCATTCCCTCAATCTAGAGCGAGAGCGCATCTAGATAAACAATTTGGTAAGTTTATAGAACTCATGAGCAAGCTGCATATTAATATACCTTTCATTGATGCTATTGTAGGTATGCCGGCTTATGGCAAGTTCTTAAAGGAGATCCTCTCTAACAAGAGAAAGTTAGAGGATTTTGGAGAGGTTAAGATGAGTTCGGATTCTTCGGATCTCATCAAGACCATGAAGGAGAAAATGCCCCCAAAGCTAAAGGATCCGGGGTCATTTTGTATTCCCATAGGAGTGGGAAATGTCACATATGATGCATTATGTGACTTAGGAGCAAGTGTGAGCATCATACCACTTGCATTATGTAGGAAGATCGGTTTAGGCGACCCTAAACCGGTGAAGATGATGTTGTACATGGCGGATCGATCCATCACTCGTCCCGTCGGTATTGTAGAAGACGTCCCGGTCAAGCTAGGTAAATTCTTTGTTCCCATTGATTTTGTTGTGCTTGACATTCCTGCAGATAGTCCGGTCCCGATCATACTCGGAAGACCGTTTCTTGCAACTTCCGGCTGCATAGTCGATTGCAAGAATGCTAGACTCGCCTTTGACATAGGAGAAGAGAATGTAGAGTTCGTTCTTTCCACTCTAGTGAAGGAGCCAATCTTTGATGAGGATATATTCAATATCCAAGATGAAGAAGGGTTGTCTAGAGAGGAGGTAAGTGCTATTCTCTTCAAAGATCCTTTGCAAAAGGTTATTACTATGAGTCTAACAAATGTAGGGGAAGAAGAGGAGTGCAATGAGCCAATTGAAGCCTTAGAAGCACAAGAAGAAGTATGTGAAGAGGAGTTTGAGAAACTCCACGATGAAGCAGAAAACGTGAGGATCCACGACCATACACTATATTCCACGTCCGTGGATTTCACAAACCAAAGCGTGGCTCACTCCAGAGGGTTACACGGTCGTGGAGGAAACAGAGCAACCGTATTTCCTTTCCATGCCCTAAACCACGGCCGTGGAGGATGTAGGGAAACCGTGATTCAGGCCGTGGAAGAGGGTGATCGTGCCTCTTCTTCAACTTCTTTTGATTCTTCTCCCACACCTTCTACACCCTTAGACACTTCTAAGGAGGCATCGGATGCTCCTCAAGATCCATTGGAAGCTCCGAAAGCAATGGAATTGAAACAACTTCCTACACATCTAAGGTACGCTTTTCTAGGACCTAACTCTACTTATCCGGTTATTGTTAGTTCCGATCTAACCATAGATGAACATAGTAAGCTTATGGTTGTCCTTAGGAAACATAGGAAAGCTTTAGGTTATACTATAGAAGACTTAGTAGGAATCAAACCTTCCCTATGCATGCACAAAATATTAATGGAAGAGGACTTTAGGACTTCAAGACAACCTCAAAGGCGGTTGAATCTGACCATGAAGGAGGTTGTCAAGAAGGAAATTCTTAAACTTCTTGATGCAGGTATCATCTATCCTATCTCCGATAGTAAGTGGGTGAGTCCGGTTCAAGTAGTTCCGAAGAAAGGAGGAATGACGGTCATCACCAACAAGAACAACGAACTCATTCTTACCCGAACCGTAACGGGATGGCGGATGTGCATAGACTACCGCAAGCTTAACAATGCAACGAGGAAGGATCACTTCCCATTGCCATTCATTGATCAAATGCTTGAAAGGTTAGCGCAACATTCTCACTTTTGCTATCTTGACGGTTATAGTGGTTTCTTCCAGATTCCGATACACCCGGATGATCAAGAGAAGACCACATTCACGTGCCCATGGGGTACGTTTGCTTATAGGAGAATGCCGTTCGGGCTTTGCAACGCCCCAGCCACCTTTCAAAGGTGCATGATGGCCATCTTCTCCGAATACATTGAGGAAATCATGGAGATCTTCATGGATGACTTCTCCGTATACGATTCCTCTTTTGACAATTGCCTTTCTAACCTTGCTCTTGTTTTACAAAGGTGTGAAGACACTAACCTAGTTCTTAATTGAGAGAAGTGTCAATTTATGGTAAAGGAAGGAATTGTACTAGGACACTTAATCTCTAGTAGAGGGATAGAGGTGGATAAGGCGAAAATAGAGACTATAGAGAAGCTTCCTCCCCCAACTTCGGTGAAAGGGATAAGAAGTTTTCTAGGACATGCCGGATTCTATAGGCGCTTCATAAAGGATTTCTCTAAAATATCAAAACCGCTAACTAATCTATTGATGAAGGATGCAGTTTTTGAGTTTTCGCAGGAATGCTTGGATGCGTTTAACATGATCCGGGAAGCTCTAATTTCAGCACCCATTATCCAACCTCCGGATTGGAATCTTCCCTTTGAGGTTATGTGCGATGCTAGTGACGTAGCCATAGGAGCTGTTCTTGGACAAAGGAAGGAAGGGCGAACCCATGCCATATACTATGCTAGCAAGACGCTAGATGAAGCGCAGCTCAACTACGCCACTACGGAAAAGGAATTTTTAGCCATTGTTTATGCTATTGACAAGTTTCGCTCTTATCTTGTAGGTGCAAAGGTGATTGTCTATACGGATCATGCTGCGATCCGGTATCTCCTTGCAAAGAAGGATGTGAAGCCAAGGCTAATTAGATGGATTCTTCTCCTACAAGAATTCGATCTAGAGATCCGCGACAAGAAGGGTTCGGAAAATTCTGTTACGGATCATTTGAGTCGCCTAACACATCTAGAGGACGACCACTTACCTATAGATGACTCCTTCCCGGACGAACACCTACATATCATTGAGGAGTGCATCGAAGTAATCTCCAAAGGTAACGAACCATGGTTTGCTGATTTTGTTAACTATTTGGTTTGCCAGGAGATACCGCCCGGATTATCCTACGCACAAAGAAAGAAGTTATTTAAGGATGTTCGGGAATACTTTTGGAATGAACCTCTCCTCTTTAAGAGAGGTCCGGATGGCATCATTCGGCGATGTGTGCCGGAAGATGAGATGCAAAGTGTCATCCGCCATTGTCATTCACTACCATGTGGAGGACACGCTAGTTCGAACAAGACTAGCGCTAAGGTATTGTAATCTGGATTCTTTTGGCCTACTTTATTTAGAGATATGCAATCCTTTGTTTCCTGCTGCGATGCTTGTCAAAGAACAGGAAATATCTCTAGGAGGAATGAGATGCCTCTCAATAACATCCAAGAGGTGGAGATTTTCGATGTTTGGGGAGTTGATTTTATGGGACCGTTCCCATCATCTTGTGGAAACCAATACATACTCTTGGCGGTGGACTACGTTTCTAGATGGGTGGAAGCAATTGCCTCTCCCACCAATGATGTCATGGTGGTGGTTAAGTTCTTTAACAAGACCATCTTCCCACGATTTGGGACACCTAGGACTATCATTAGTGATGGAGGTTCTCACTTCATTGCCCGGCGCTTTGAAGCTCTTCTAGCTAAGTATGGGGTTACTCACAAGATCGTCACCCCTTATCATCCACAAACTAGTGGACAAGTTGAGATCTCAAATCGGGAGATCAAAGGAATCCTAGAGAAGACGGTTTCAAGGACTAGGAAGGATTGGTCCTTGAAGCTTGATGATGCATTGTGGGCGTACCGGACTGCGTACAAGACTCCCATAGGAACCACACCATACAACCTTGTGTATGAGAAGTCTTGCCACTTACCGGTAGAGTTGGAGTATAAGGCGTTGTGGGCCATCAAGTGGTTGAATTTCAGCATGAAGGAAGCGGGAGAGAAGCGTCTCTTGAACCTTAATGAGCTTGAAGAACTCCGCTTGAACGCCTATGAGAACGCCAAGATTTATAAGGAGAGAGCAAAGCGTTGGCATGATAAGCATATCATTCCAAAGGACTTCAAAGAAGGAGATCAAGTTTTCCTCTTCAATTCAAGGCTTCGTCTCTTTCCAGGTAAGCTTAAATCTCGTTGGACCGGACCTTTTCTAATCAAACGTATTTTCCCCCATGGTGCAGTTGAAGTATGGGGTGAAGCGGGCGGAAGCTTTAAGGTGAACGGTCAACGGCTCAAGAAGTATACGCCGGAACTCCAAGATGAAGAGTTTGCGCCCACCGCACTCGAATAAGTGCGAATATGGTCTAGCTACGGACCTTAAACAAAGCGCATCTTGGGAGGCAACCCAAGGTATTGTATTTACGTTTTTGCTTTTGATTCATAGTTTAGCTTAGTTTAGACGTTTTTGCTTTGTTTTGCCTTCGATTCCTTCCGGTATGGTCGTGTTTTTGGATGTAGGAACAGTGGAAAAGGAAAGGGGAAGAGTAACCTTGAAGAAAAGTGACGAAACTTGGACTTTGGAGCATTATAGAGAGTTCCACGGCCTAAACCACGGTCGTGACAGCTACAGTGACCGTAATTTCCAAAAGCCTTTGAAAAATCACAAAAACCACGGTTCCGTACAATTCCACGGCCGTGGAACCCCCCGATAGACCGTGGTTTTCAAAAATTTTGCCGGCCACTATATAAACCACGTTCTTCACAAAAACACACCATAAAACCCAATTTCCACGCATTTCTTTGCCGAAATCACTCCTATACCCTCAATTCTCCATTCGTTAATCGTTTTCAACGATTCCTCGACCCAAACTAAAGCTAATCCGATCACCAACGAGATCCAAGCGACAAATCGAGCGGCAAATCACCAAGGAACGCAGAATTCGGATTTTAAAATCCGAAACCTAGGTTTTTTCCGCTCTTCTCTATCTTTGTCAATTCGGGTTCGTTTTTGCTAGCATTTATAGGAGAACTGATTGAAATTGGAAGGAATTAGACTAGGACTGCTTGATTGTTGAGTTTGGTGATTATTTGCTGAATTTTGAGAAAAAGCGAGACGAACCACGGTCTCTGTCAATTCCACGGCCGTGGAACACCAAGAACAGACTGTGGTTTTCAACAGTAATGGATTTTGTGAGGAGAGTTTCTGGGAGAAACAAGGATAAGAACAAGGAGAAAGATAAGAACAAAAAGAGGAAGGGCAACCCCTCTTCCTCTTCATCCTCTAGAGCACCACCACCTTCCTCCCCTTCACCTCCATCATCACCTTCATCACCTTCACCTCCTAGCCCTAAGGTACCCACCATTCACGAGGATCATCTCGATGCATTAGAGAGGATCCACAAGAGGGTTGTTATAGGACCTAGGTACCTATTGTTGGAGGATTTAGCTCCTCTACACATCATAGATGACCTTACTTAGCTCTTGGATAGAGCTGGTCTTATCGTCTTCTCGGCTATCCGAGAGGACGCTTATGAGGAGATCACGAGGGAGGTTGTGACGTCTTTTGAGCACAGCCACGTTGATAGGACAGTTTCTTTCCGTCTGATGGAAAGGAACTATGATTTCTCCATCCGGGAGTTCGGGACCTTCTTTGGGTTCCAAGAGACCTTCAATGGTCGTTTCCCCAGCGGCGTTTACGCCAAGGATTTCTAGGAAGAGGTCGCCATGATCTATGCCAGCGAGGACCGCTGGCAACCAGCTGATACCAAGGCTAAGTTGATGTATCACTTAGCCTTGAAGATTGCTCACCGGGTTCTTTCTGAGTGTCTCTTCCCTAGGACGGAGACACCTCAGAAGATCAAGACGGATGAGCTCTTTCTTCTGTACACCATGCTCTATGGGCGCCCTGCTGACTGCGCCACCCTCTTAGCTGCTACCATGAGCAAGCTAAAGAACAAGAGGGCGGGCAACATTGGATATGGTGGGATAGTCACCCACCTTGCTAGGATGTTAGGGGTAGATTTTTCTGCATGTACACGTATTCCTGCCGTACCCCTAGGACTACAGGCCTTCATGACTAGAGGTCTCATCTTCCCTACCCATAGAGGTCCACCTTATGCAGCTATGCCATGGGAGAGCAGGACGGGGAGGGGCATTGAGTGGCTCCCGGAGTACTCCATTATGGCTGGACGCCATAATTGGAAGGCGACGTTCGCTGCTATGCATGCGAACAGGATTGCAGCTCCTCCATATGTCCCACCACCGCCCGTAGCTGAGGAGGAGGAGATGAGAGATCCCTATGAGGAAGGAGGAGGAGCTGAGCAGGATTTCGGCACGTTTCCGGATCAGCCGGACATAGCTTCTGATGTGCCTAGACGTTCTCCACGTCCCGCCAGAGCTTCAGGATCATCCTCTCGCCGCGCCAGCGTGAGTGAGAGACCTACTTGGATGGAGGCTCCTCCTGCATGGTACGGAGCTCCACCTCCATGATCTGCACAGGCACCGCCACCACCACCAATACCAGCACCGTCAGATGCGTCGGGGTGGTACAGCCAGGCTCCAGGTTGGTATGAGCAGATGCCAGAGTGGGCTACTAGCCTTTCTGATAGAGTGGGAGCATTGGAGATCCGAGCTGACGCGAGAGATGGACGCATGGATGACCTCGACCATATGATGAGGGATGTCTACCGCCAGCAGTTCGGGCGGTACTATGATCCTAGCTTCTCTCCATTCCCGCCTCCACCGCAGTGACGATGATGATGACCGACAGTTTAGCCGCTCCACCGCCATTTTGTGAGTTTATTTTTCTTTCTTTTTCTTTCTTTCTTTTCTTTCTTTTATTTGAACATTAGGGACAATGTTTGTTCCAAGTATGGGGTGGGGTGTGACTAAAAGTTTGTAATAACTCTTACTCACTATGATTGCTTCTATTGAGACTATCTTGCATGTTCATTATATTTTTGCACGTTTCATTATTGCATTGCATGAAAAAAGAGTTTGAAAAACCCATAAAAATTGAAAAATTTTGTGCTTCTAAGGATAGAGATGATTTCTATGATAATCGCTACATGTGAATTGAGTTTGATGACAATCGCATGCTTAAATGAATAGTGAATTGAAAAGAAATTGAATGAGTTGATTATACCTCTTTTGCAAATTTCATAATGTGATGAATGTTACTTAAATCATGTTGAGGAATTAAGGTTGAAATCACACTATAGGTTCTTATACTTCTTGTTGAGATGATTAAGGAAATTCGATTTTCTTTCTTCTTTCTTTGATCATTTAGCCCCTCATTGAAATATTGACCTCCTTTACCTATCCGGGAATTTGGAGGAGTTGATTGATATTGGCATGTTTGATGTGGGAGGGCCTTGAAAGCAATTATTTGCAATCAAAAGAATAGAAAGAAATTGTAGGTTTGGGGAAGTCAATCATGACGATGAGTAACTCGGCACCATTCACATAGCCGGGTGTTTGTGTCTTGCCAAAGTCGGATTGAGCGATATTCCTAGCGGATTATGGTATGTGCGCTAAGTGTTCGCTCCAAACGGTGTGTGCAAGCTTTAAATTTATAACCCTAGACTTAAGCTTAAAACAAGGATGCGAACCCGCAGTGTACGGGTCAATCGTAGTAAAAGCAAGAAAATTCCAGGGGTCGATCACAGGGACTCGGTGAAACAAAGTCAATACGGTATGCTTTTATCAATACTAACCACGAGAGCGATTGACACAATCAAAGATGAATAAGATGTCAAATAAAGCAAACATGCAATTCTAGGGATTAAAGCATCTAGTTGTGGTTTCAACTCAAGATCTATAGATGAGCGGACAAAGCTGAGATTTTTGCGTGGGGAAGGTATTACTAAAGTGGAGTAGATCACCGGGTAAGTCTCACTACACACTAGTCCTAAACCGTAACTCCTATTACCGGGTAAGTCTCAAGGAATCAAAATAAAGAACTATAACCTCAAACTAACACACCATCTAAGAGAATAGAATCAACCTTTACCGGGTAAGTCTCAGGCTAACTCACAAAGATGGGATGGAAGCACACTCAAACCCCAATAAAGGATAAACCTTTATTACCTACACTTATGATCGTTGGTACACAAACTAAGGAATTACCGGGTAAGTCTCATCCTAAGCTTGCATTGAACCAGGAAGGTGTAATAAGAATAGGAGTTAGCAAACTCTAACACTTAACTCTCAGTTTAAGGTCGGATAAGTCACCTCGGTCAGAAGAATTCCACCCCGGCCGAGATGTTCATCAACCGAACGAGATGCTTAGGGTTAAGGTTAAAGACTCGAACTTTCAGGATCCTACTGGAATCTAAGATTATTCTATCATTGTTTTTCCCACAACCTTCAGCCAATCACCCTAGAATCACACAAGGAAATTAGCCACTCATCATCATAATGAAAGTATTAAATATATGGGAAGAAGGTGAATATTTGAACAAAGAAGAATTTAATGAAAAGACTTCAATAACTGAATCAAATATCACACAAAACGTTCCTTGGATAGCAATCCAACAAGACAAGACAACAATCAAGGGAATTGAAGACAATCTTACAAAACCCTTCAAAAAGCTATAAAAGCTAAAGACTTCAATCTTCCTTCAACCTTCAAAAAGGTTCTTCGATTCTCCCAACTTGGAGTAGGCTGCTGCGTGATGTTTCAGCTGTAGGCGGTGCTTGCGCTGATAGCGGATGTCGGATTTGTGGAAAATCCAACCCTTTTTATAGGAAAATAACCCTCCAAAGATAATAAATCTTAGAAAGATATTTTCCCATAAATATAGGTAAAATATATGATTCTGTATATCTCCTTCCTTCCAGAAGCCAAGCCCAAAAATATAAGATCACTTTCCAAATTTAAAAGATCTCTTCCAAGAATAAAATATTCTCGCCGCGTCCTAGGTATTCGCCTCGGTCGAGTCGGCGTCCCTGGATCACCTCGGTCGAGATGAATCTCTGGTCAACCGAGGTGAGTCTCAACTGGATGTGAAATCTCTCGAATCTGCTCCAAAGTGAATCTTCAATCCATGGCTATGCTTCCTGGATGTAGCTCCAAATGACTCATGACTCCTTTTGCTCCTTTTTGATGCAAAACGTACCATATTACCTGCAATTACAACGAAACTAGGTGTAGACCTCGATTCTCGCAAAGGTAGATGAAATGGTAGTAAAATCACATAAAGTATATACAAACGTACAGATTATGAAAGATAAAACGTCCAAACAAACCCCAAAAACTAGACTATAATTCATGCTATCAAAATACCCCATACTTAGCCCTTGCTTGTCCCCAAGCAAGTTCCTCATATAGAAAACAAGATAGAATGGATTATAAGTCAATAAAATCATGAAAAAGCTTTTTCAAAAACATTTTATGGTGTGCAACTATCATAGATCACTCTAAGAGAATACTTCCTGGAATTAAAAACTTAATATGCTCAAAACATTTTATAAATATAAGAAAAGTTGTTCATCTTTGCATAAAATCATAGAATGCATAATAAATCATGATTATCAAAATCAATCATGTATAATCCAGTTTAAACCACTAAGTCTATCAACAAGCTCAAGGTCTCAAGGGCTTCCCAAAGAAAAGGTCAAGAAACGTGTAGGGTAGGGATGTATGTAAGGTAATGTGGTGCTAGAATCCGGGAAAAGGATGAACTTCACTTTCACTTTGACTTGCAACATCTTCCATCAATAAGCTTTGCTTATTTCGCACTTTTTCTTTTACTTTACTTTTTGGGATGCATGGACAGAGGTGCACAATAACCGAAGCCTAAGAAATCTGCAATCATCAATTTCTTGAGATGCATCAAACCCTTGATGCACATACCATGACCCGCTAGGAATATCGCTCAATCCGACTTTGGCAAGACACAAACACCCGGCTATGTGAATGGTGCCGAGTTACTCATCTTCATGATTGACTTCCCCAAACCTATAATTGCTTTCTAAGACTTTCACTTCCAGCCCACTTCTCAACTTTAACTTGCTTTCACCACTTGCTTGCTTCCTAATTCCCGGATAGGTAAAGGGAGGCAAAATGTATATGAGGGGTTAAGCATGATCAAGAAGAAGAAGAGGAAAAGAGTGAATTGCCTTGATCTTTCCAAGAAGAGAGTGAGAGAACTTATCCTGCGGTGTCAACCTTCAAATCCAACATAATTTGGATAAAAACAAAGTATTAAACATGCCAATAATTTCAAACAAAGCATTTAGCAACTTAAACATATTATAAAACCTTTCAAACACATAAAGAATTTAAAACCAGTAGGTAAACAAAATCTTCACTGAGGTCATATCCAGATAAGTAGTACAAAAATCGTTTTCGAAAACTCTCAGTTAACCCACCTCGGTCGAGGTGTTCTTAAGTCAACCGAGGTGAATCACCTCGTTCGGCTAGAACTGTCCCGGTCGAGGTCCAAAAATTTTTTTTTTTTTAAAACCGGTTTTCTTTCAGTTTCGACGTTTTTTCTCAATCAAATAACCTGTAAGTATGCATGTAATACCAGATAATCATATAAAGGCAAATGAAGCATAAATATGAAAATATCCGATAAATAAAATACATCAAAAGTGTCGAATACATCAAAGGTAGCCACATAGTCAAATAACGAACACCCCATACTTGAGACACACTGTCCCAATGGGTATAATAAAAGTCTAAATAAAAGAGGACTCACCGGATGAGAGCCGAACTGCATAAAAAATATAATAAATAAACCCTGCAGCTCCTCAGTAGTCCTGATCCGGCGGTGGTGGTGGTATGTAGGGGTACTTAAAGGTTTCCTCAACAGAATCAAGGGCAACCAAAGCCCAAATATCAGTAAACGAACGAGTTTAGGTTTTCGAACGTTTTTACCTCGTTTCGGTCGAAACGCTCAAATTTCTTGCAGATCTGTAGTTGCAATCGACTCCTCTGTCCTTCAATCTCGGTTTGGAAGTAGAAATTGTTGAGCAAGAAACGAGGTGAGTGAGGTGCTTCTGTCCGCCGCGGTCGAGGAGGGTAAAAAAAACGAAAATGTAATTTTTCCCCCTTTTATACTGTTACTGGATCTGCTGTCACCTCGGTCGAGATGGTCTCGACTGGACCGAGGTGGTATGGACCGAGGCGGTTCTGCAGAAACCCTAGTCGCCTCGGTTGCTTCAAGAATCAACTCGGTCGAGGTGCTTTGACAGTGACCGAGGTGCTTCTGTCTTCTCAGAATCTCGAACTTCTGTCCTTCCAGATGTGTTTCTTCCTGTTGTCTGTCCAGAACGCCAAAAACAAAGCAAAGCAAAGCAAAAACAAAATCTATCTAAGCTAGACTAGAAAACGGGAAAGAAGAGCAATACCTTGGGTTGCCTCCCAAGAAGCGCTTGATTTAAGGTCGCTAGCTGGACCATGGTGCGTCTCAAAGGAGGTAGATTGGTGCAACCTCCTCAACCGGTGTTTCCGGTTAGTACTTCTTAAGTCTATGACCGTTGACCTTGAAATTTCCGCTAGTTTCGCCCCATATCTCAACTGCACCATGAGGGAAAACATGTTTCACAACGTAAGGTCCGGTCCATCTGGATTTCAACTTACCTGGAAAAAGACGGAGGCGGGAGTTGAAGAGTAGAACTAAATCTCCCTCGTTAAGCTCCTTTGGGACGATACGCTTGTCATGCCATCTCTTCGTTCTTTCCTTGTAGATTTTGGCATTCTCATAGGCGTTCAATCGCAGCTCTTCAAGCTCGTTAAGCTCCAATAGTCGTTTCTCGCCGGCCTCCTTGATGTCAAAGTTCAACCATTTGATAGCCCAATACGCCTTGTGCTCCAATTCAACGGGCAAATGGCAAGATTTCCCATATACCAAATTATAAGGGGTGGTACCTATGGGAGTCTTGAATGCGGTCCTGTATGCCCAAAGAGCATCGTCTAATTTCATGGACCAATCCTTCCTCGTTCTAGAGACGGTCTTCTCCAAGATTGCTTTGATTTCTCTATTCGAGATTTCGACCTGTCCACTAGTTTGAGGGTGATAAGCGGTTGATACCTTGTGGGTTACCCCATACTTCGATAGAAGTGCCTTAAACTTCCGGTTGATGAAATGCGTTCCTCCATCGCTGATGATGATGCGTGGAGTTCCAAATCGTGGAAAGATAGTTCTATTCAAGAACTTCACAACCACCTTGGCGTCGTTAGTGGGAGAAGCAATTGCTTCAACCCATCTAGAGACGTAATCTACGGCGAGGAGAATGTAGAGGTTTCCTCCGGAGGATGGGAAAGGTCCCATGAAGTCAATCCCCCATACATCAAAGATTTCCACTTCTTGGATGTTATTAAGTGGCATCTCGTTCCTCCTTGATAAGTTCCCTGTTCTTTGGCATGCATCACAAGAAACAACAAAAGATTGCACATCCTTAAATAATGTAGGCCAAAAGAAACCGGAACGTAATACCTTAGCGCATGTTTTATCGGTGCTAGCATGTCCTCCACAAGGAAGTGAATGACAATGCCTTATGACGCTAATAGCTTCATCTTCAGGGATGCACCTTCGAAGCATCCCATCCGGTCCGCGCTTGAATAGCAGCGGCTCATCCCAGTAGTAATGTCGCACTTCCTTGAAGAATCTCTTCTTTTGAGAGTACGTCAATCCGGGCGGTATTTCCTGGCAAACAAGATAATTCACAATATCAGCATACCAAGGACCTTTATTATCAGAAAGTTGGTGGAGGGAATGATCTGCCAACTGTGGGTGAATATCAGAGAAGGGAGTAAGAAAATTGTTATTCTCAGCAATCTCAGTTGACGTCATCTCGCTGTCGACCTCGGTCGAGGCGCAAAGGCGTTGACCGAGGTGTTCTTCAGACGCCTCGGTCCGTCCAGAAAGTGCCACGGTCGAGGTACTGCTACTGGAACCGAGACTGGAGATCTTCGTCTCCTGGACTAGCTTCTCAGTTTTAGCTCCTGGATCTTCTTCCAGTGCCTTCAAGCTCCGTATATCTGCATCACAAGAAGCATCTATACCTTCCTCCATTAAACTGAAGCTAATAACTCTTTCGAGTGGATCGTTAATGAGGATAGAGCTCACCAATTCCCTTGATTCTTCTTCATCGTAGATGTTGAAGATATCATCAGTTAGTTGCTCCCCTTTCATGGCTGCAAGTAGTGCGAACTCCACCTCATCGCCACCAACGTTGAATTTCAACTTGGCGTTCTTGCAATCCACGTTGCAACCCGAAGTTGCTAGAAATGGCCTCCCGAGAATGATAGGAACAGGATAATCTGCGGGAATGTCAAGTACGACAAAATCTATAGGTAGATAGAAGTTACCTAACTTGACCGGAACGTCCTCCAAAATGCCCACGGGATGGGTGATGGAGCGATCCGCCATGTAAAGTCGAATCTTGACCGGCTTGGGCTCTCCAAGACCGATCTTCGTGCATAGCTCCAGCGGGATGATGCTCACGCTGGCTCCTAGATCACAAAGGGCTTCACAAGTGACATCCCCGACTTGAATGGGAATGCAAAATGAGCCTGGATCTCTCAACTTAGGTGGCATCTTTTCCTTCATAATCTTGATAAGCTCCGAAGATTTAGATGTCATCCTAACTTCACCAACATCCTCCAGCTTCCTCTTCCTTGATAAGATTTCTTTTAAGAACTTCCCGTAGGCGGGCATACCTAAAATAGCATCAAGGAAAGGAATATTAATATGTAGCTTATTCATCAAGTCAAGAAACTTACCAAAGTGCTTGTCTAGATGTGCCCTGGCTCTGGACTGAGGGAATGGAAGTGGTGGTTTATATGCAGGAGGTGGAACATAAGTTTCTGTCGTTCCTCCTGCTTTCTGTTGCGCCGCCTCGGTTGGCATCTCGGTCGAGGTGTTCTTCGACTGGGTCTGGACCGAGGTGGTCTGCATCGAGCGAGGTACTGGATCTGCAGTTTTGAGTCCACTCCTCGTCGTTATGGCCATGCACTGGCCCTTAGGGTTAGTTTCCGTCTTTGTTGGAAGCTTCCCTGGATCTCTTGGCGCTTCATTCGCCCTATTAGCAAGTTGTTGTTCGAAGGACTTTTGGGCCCTCGAAAATGAAGTCATAGAATTCTCCATAGCACTAAGCTTGATCAAGATTGCCTCCAGGACTGCGTCCTTCTTTTCCGGCTGAGACGAACTTGATCCTTGCCCTTGGCTCTTCAATGGAGTAGAAGAAGAAGAAGGAGAAGAGAGGAAAGGGTTAGAGGAATCACTAGAATTGGAGTTTGAGTGATTGTTACCGTGGTTTTGATTATTCGCCCTCCAATTGTTGCTATTGGATCCTCTATTGTTGTTGTTGTAGTTGTTGTTTCGGGGTCCGTTGTTGTTGTTACGATACCCGTTATTGTTGTTGTTGTTCCTTTGCCCTTGCTCTTCCTTCTTGGTTTGAGCCATCAAGAGCTCCTTCAATTGCTTCACGTCGTTCTTCAAGGACGTGAGTTGGTTGTTGTTGGGTTGAGTCTCTTGAAAGTTGACTCTTTTAACTCCACCTTCAGCTCCTTGGTGGGTGTACTTCTCCATGTGCAAGGCTTGCTTCTCAATGAAGTCCCAAGCCTCGTCAACCGCCATGTCCATGAATGTACCGGCGGAGAGTAGTTGGAGATTGAACTGGGTGCTTCCGTCCAGCCCTTTGAAGTAGATCTCCAACAACTCGATCTTTGGAATCCCATGATGTGGGCAATCCAAAAGGATATCCTTGAACCGCTCCCAAGATTTGGACAAGCTCTCCTTGTCCTTCATGATGAAAGCGTTGATCTTCCCTCTCATTTCAGCGGTCTTTGAGGGGGGAAAGAATTTGGTTAGGAATTCCGTAGTCATCTCCTCCCATGTGCTAATTTTTCCTGGAGGAAGAGATTGATACCAAGTAAGAGCTCTATCTTTTAAAGAAAAGTAAAAAGGTCTTAGCTTGTAGTTGTTATTTTCAATTCTAGAAGGTCGCAAGGTCTCCATCAAGATCTCGTAGTTTTGAAGATGTTGATGCGGTGACTCTTTCTCTAGTCCTCCGAATTGGCATTGGCGAATCATGGCTAGAACTTGCGGTCGAAGTTCGTAGTCATGATCCGCTGGATCTCCTAGGTTCACTCCTGGACGCCTCAGCTGTTGATTAGGGTCCATCCTTTGACCTAGGGTTTGTGGGATTCCTGCAAGAAGAACATCTCGGACTGGTATCCGAGGTGGGAGTACATCGGCCGGGGCGTCAGGTGCTGGAATCTGCCTCGGTCGAGGATCTACTACTGGATTCTGCATCGGTCGAGGGTCAATAGGAGGATCTTGCCTCGGTCGAAGTAGAATCTGATCTCGTATGGCTGCAATCTCAGCTTCGATTGCTGCAGTCCTGGCATGATTCTCTTCTTTCTCTTGCCTTAGCTCTTCTTTACTGAGACGTAGCAGCTCCAGCGTCTCTCTCAATTGGGCCGCAAGATCGTGATCGTCTTGTTGGGCCATCTTCCCTTCTCTTAAGCGTCGCTTGTATGTCTTTTCTGGTTCGGGATCGTAAGGAACGATTTCCTTCCCAGCGCGGGTTCTTCGCATGTACCTAAGAAAGAACCTGCAAAGATCGTCACTCAAGTAGAGTGGTTAGATGAAACGGGGCAAGCGCCCCAAGAGCAAACCGTACCGGCTCGGTCTAGACCAAGTCCCCGGCAACGGCGCCAAAAACTTGTTCGCTCCAAACGGTGTGTGCAAGCTTTAAATTTATAACCCTAGACTTAAGCTTAAAACAAGGATGCGAACCCGCAGTGTACGGGTCAATCGTAGTAAAAGCAAGAAAATTCCAGGGGTCGATCACAGGGACTCGGTGAAACAAAGTCAATACGGTATGCTTTTATCAATACTAACCACGAGAGCGATTGACACAATCAAAGATGAATAAGATGTCAAATAAAGCAAACATGCAATTCTAGGGATTAAAGCATCTAGTTGTGGTTTCAACTCAAGATCTATAGATGAGCGGACAAAGCTGAGATTTTTGCGTGGGGAAGGTATTACTAAAGTGGAGTAGATCACCGGGTAAGTCTCACTACACACTAGTCCTAAACCGTAACTCCTATTACCGGGTAAGTCTCAAGGAATCAAAATAAAGAACTATAACCTCAAACTAACACACCATCTAAGAGAATAGAATCAACCTTTACCGGGTAAGTCTCAGGCTAACTCACAAAGATGGGATGGAAGCACACTCAAACCCCAATAAAGGATAAACCTTTATTACCTACACTTATGATCGTTGGTACACAAACTAAGGAATTACCGGGTAAGT
Organism: Fagopyrum homotropicum; assembly: GCA_033239125.1. NCBI lineage: Eukaryota > Viridiplantae > Streptophyta > Magnoliopsida > Caryophyllales > Polygonaceae > Fagopyrum > Fagopyrum homotropicum. The sequence continues at coordinate 146,783,091 of BSWB01000004.1, forward strand.
CTCATCCTAAGCTTGCATTGAACCAGGAAGGTGTAATAAGAATAGGATTTAGCAAACTCTAACACTTAACTCTCAGTTTAAGGTCGGATAAGTCACCTCGGTCAGAAGAATTCCACCCCGGCCGAGATGTTCATCAACCGAACGAGATGCTTAGGGTTAAGGTTAAAGACTCGAACTTTCAGGATCCTACTGGAATCTAAGATTATTCTATCATTGTTTTTCCCACAACCTTCAGCCAATCACCCTAGAATCACACAAGGAAATTAGCCACTCATCATCATAATGAAAGTATTAAATATATGGGAAGAAGGTGAATATTTGAACAAAGAAGAATTTAATGAAAAGACTTCAATAACTGAATCAAATATCACACAAAACGTTCCTTGGATAGCAATCCAACAAGACAAGACAACAATCAAGGGAATTGAAGACAATCTTACAAAACCCTTCAAAAAGCTATAAAAGCTAAAGACTTCAATCTTCCTTCAACCTTCAAAAAGGTTCTTCGATTCTCCCAACTTGGAGTAGGCTGCTGCGTGATGTTTCAGCTGTAGGCGGTGCTTGCGCTGATAGCGGATGTCGGATTTGTGGAAAATCCAACCCTTTTTAAAGGAAAATAACCCTCCAAAGATAATAAATCTTAGAAAGATATTTTCCCATAAATATAGGTAAAATATATGATTCTGCATATCTCCTTCCTTCCAGAAGCCAAGCCCAAAAATATAAGATCACTTTCCAAATTTAAAAGATCTCTTCCAAGAATAAAATATTCTCGCCGCGTCCTAGGTATTCGCCTCGGTCGAGTCGGCGTCCCTGGATCACCTCGGTCGAGATGAATCTCTGGTCAACCGAGGTGTGTCTCAACTGGATGTGAAATCTCTCGAATCTGCTCCAAAGTGAATCTTCAATCCATGGCTATGCTTCCTGGATGTAGCTCCAAATGACTCATGACTCCTTTTGCTCCTTTTTGATGCAAAACGTACCATATTACCTGCAATTACAACGAAACTAGGTGTAGACCTCGATTCTCGCAAAGGTAGATGAAATGGTAGTAAAATCACATAATGTATATACAAACGTACAGATTATGAAAGATAAAACGTCCAAACAAACCCCAAAAACTAGACTATAATTCATGCTATCACTAAGGGTTTGAGGCATCTCATAAAAATTGAGAAACGCCAATCTCCTAGGCTTCGGTTTTTGTGCACCTCTATCCATAACTCCAAAAGTAAAGTCGAAAAATGAAAAAAAGAGAGCGAAGCTCTAAGTTGAAAGTGCTGCGGAAACCGCAAGAGAAGAAGAAGAGAGTAGTTATCCACTTTCCCGGATTCATTGCACCACATTCCTTAAAGTTTCCTTCCCTTTCCACATTCTAGACCTTTTTTTTTTAAAGTCCTTAAGATCAAAAGAATGTTATATGACTTGGTGATCTAAATTGAAGTTTCTTATGATTGATTTTGATAATGTTTGAAGGTTATGATGTTTGTATAGAAGTTTAATTGATTCATGAGCTTTCTTCACTCTTTACTCTTTTATTAAAGTGTATGAAAGTCTTATAAACGATTGAAGCAAGATTTGAGAATGATCTATTGATTAGAAGGCACATTCATCCAAAAGAAGTTTTGCTTTGAGAAGGTACACATATTTCATTCTAACTTGTGTTTTAAAGCTTTTGAAAGACCTTGCTTAGGGACAAGCAAGTGGCAAGTATGGGGTTATTTGTTAGCATGAAATATTGTGATATTTTAGGCACGTTTTCTAAGTGGATTCCATCCATATTGATAGTCATTGAATTAAACATTGATGCAATTGTGAGCTAATTTGTCTATAATGTCGATATAGAGATCTACACAAGCTTTATGTTGATTGTAGGCAATTAAGAGCTATTTCCGAACGGAATTGAGCAAGGATGGATTTGATTGAGCATGTCCATGAATTGAGGACATTCCTAGGAGCTAAGGGAGTACCAACTTGAAGAATGCACGAGACTAAGGAAGAATCACGTTCTAGCCCTAAACCACGCTCTAAAATACGGCCGTACTACTTTCCACGTTCAAGTCCACGGCCGTGGAACCATGGCAAGGGAAGTGTGGTTCATTCCAGCAACTTCTACGGCCGTGGAGGAGTTGTGTCAAACCGTGATGATTCCCACGCTCTAAATTACGGCCGTGGAACCCTTCCACGACCGTGATCTTGGCGATCTTTTTCGCCACACTTTAAGCCACGATCTCCTACGCAATTGGGCCGGGCCGATATTTTATCTTACACTATAAAAGGACGGACGAAGAGAGATTCCGTCACCTTCGCTTACGCATAGACGCATCTTACGCTTACGCTTGGAATTGCCCTAATTTCGCATTTGGCGGAGATTGTGTTTGAGAGATTTGCGCTTTGTCATTGGGATTTCCGGATTGACGGAAGATCGAAGATTCGGAAGATTGTTCGCAAGAAGATTTCGCTTCTTGCTTAGGTTTGATTTAGAAGACGGATTGACATACCGTTCTTCCTTGTTATCTAAGATTGTGATTGTTTGTGTTGTTCCGAATCTATTGACGATATTGTTCTTGATTTGTGGATTTGAGATTAGTTTGAAACTTATTGACGGTTTTCGGAAGTTTTCATCTTTCATTCTTTTAAACCTTGAATTTGATATCAATATGACTATTGTTGGCTAAAACCCTTTAACAATTCTAAGGTGAAGGGTTGATAGTTGTGGCTTAGATGATGATAGATCGATCGTAAACAGATTGGACCTTGAGAGTTAGAGAGAATCGCCGATAACCCTAATCCACGGTCTGTTCCTGAGCTTCCACGGCCGTGGAACTCAAGAACTACCCGTAATTTTGTGTTAAGTTACGAACTTGCTTTTACTTTAATCCAAAGTTAAAGATTTGCTTTAACTTAGTCTTGGCTTGCCTTTTCTAGGTGGTGGTGAAGCCTCAACAACCTCTACCTCGATTGTGAGTGTCACAACCTTAATCGGTTTAGTTAGTCTTGGTCCTTGGATTACAAGTTTGGGTATTTGACGTTAATTCTTACCTTTAGAACCTTTCTATAATGAAGCCTCAACAACCTTTATAGGGAGTGTCTTGTAGGTGAGTCATATAAGGTCTTTGGAACTTCACCGTACGATTACCTTACATTAGCATACCTTTGCATATCTCAACTCTGTCCTTATATCATTAGTATATCTTGAATTGATTGCCAAAGCTGGATATCTGGATCTTTAGGATTGTTGTTTTCCCAATATTTGAAAAGCTTCATACATTCACTTGCTTGATAATCTATAATCGGATTTAACCCCCCAAATCCCTGTGTTCGATACTCTGGAATTCTTGCTCAACTATATCGATCCGTACACTGCGGGTTCGCTTGCTTGATTTCTAGTTTTATAATTAAAGCTTATTTGCACGCACGCTAAGTGGCGAACAAATCACCGCAGCTAACTTAAGGTTGTGTGTAGGGTAGTTCTCCTCATACGTCTTCAGTTGTCTAGACACGTATGCAATAACCCTACCTCACTACATAAAGACACATCCCAAACCCAGCTTGGATTCAAAGTTGTAAACCACAAAGTCCTCAATGCCCTCCGGTTGTGCTAAGATAGGAGCAGATGTCAACTTGCGGTTTAGCTCCTCAAAACTCTGAAGGCACGACTCGGACCAAACAAACCTAGTAGACTTCCTCAACAAGGAAGTAAGTGGTCGGATGATCACAGAAAACCCTTCCACAAACCTACGGTAGTAGCCCGCCAACCCTAGGAAATTGCGTACCTTCTTGACATTCCTAGGAGGCGGTCATGATGCAACAGAGTCTATCTTTGCCGGATCAACCTTTATCCCCTCGGCGGAAACTACGTGACTAAGCCACCTGAGGCATCCAAAACTCACACTTAGAGAGCTTAGCGTACATCTCTCTATCTTGCAGGACTCGTAGTACCGCCCTCAAGTGTTCTGCATGCTCTTCTCTTCTCTTCTCTTAGAGTGCACTAGGGTATCATCAATGAAGAGCACCACAAACTGGTTTGGGAAGTCAATGAAGATGCCGTTCATCAACTCCATGAAGATGTTGGGAAAAATCGTGAACCCGAATGGCATCAATATAAACTCATAGTAACCATATCTGGTCCGAAATGCTGTCTTAGGCACATCCCGCTCTCTCACTCTCAACTGGTGATATCCTGATCTTAGATCGATCCGTGAAACACAGTAGCTACGTGTAGCTGATCTAACAAATCATCGATACGGGGTAACAGGTACTTATTCTTGATGGTTACTTTATTCATATCCTGTAGTCGATACACAATCTCATCGACCCGTCCTTCTTCCTGACGAAGAGTATCGATGCACCCCAAGGAGATACACTAGATCGGATAAAGCCCTTCTCAGCTAGCTCCTCGAGTTGCTTCTTCAACTCAAGCATCTCAATAGGTGCCATACGGTATGGTTTCTTTGAGATCGGTCTCGTACTGGACTCTAACTCGATGCCAAAATCTACACTCCTCTGCGGTGGCAAACTAGGTGGTCACTGAATACATCTGTGAACTCACTCGCTACTGGAATCTCTTCTAGCGCCGGACTCTCACTATCATTCAAGGCATAACACTAGAAGGCCTCACAACCTTGTCCGATAAGTCTCGCAGTTCGGACTGCACTAATGACTGTACCGGTCTTTCCGAGGTCCCAACCTCGAAAAATCTCCACATGACCCGACTCCGTGGTGATCGTCACGGTCCTCTTACTAATATCTAATACTACCCGATGACGGTCCATTCAATCCATCCCCAAAATCACTTCTTCATGCACCAAGTATATGACGAAGAAATCAGCTTGCCAGTCACGACCTCCCAATCAGATGGATATTTACGAACCTCTCGAGTACCTCTAACCTTAGCCCCATCGGGTAGCCCTATAATGAAACGTCTCCCCTCCACTGTATCTAAGACCAATCTGTCCACACAATCATTAGATATAAAAGAGTGCGTAGCACCCGTATCAAAAAATACTCTAACATGTCAACCATTAATATGAATGGTACTTGTGGTTGTTTGTACTACCGGCTCATCTACACTCCTAAGCTCAAAAAGTTTGGCCTAAGTACCTCTCGTGTCCGTGGCACCACCACCACCACCACCACCACCACCACCACCATGTCCTCTGCCTCTACCCTGTCCCTGAGCAAAACCCTATGGAGAGGGGTAACCCGGGGTCCGCTGCTACTGATCTTCTACCGGATTCCTCCCCTGCTTGCAACACTAGCAGGGTAGGAACCCTATTATGATGACGCCTTTCCCTTCCGACAATATATAGCTCTATGTTTTGGCTTGCCGCATGTGAAGCAAGTCACTAGTGATGATCTTACACTCGGCTCTCATATGTTTGTACCCTCCGCAATTATAACACTGACGTCCTCTATTAGGAGCCTGTGTTGACTGTTGAGAACTAGGGCGTCCTTGCGGTTGACTATGCCCAAATCCCGCAGCTCCAACACCCGTACTAGTTGGCCCAATCCTCTTTCTCTTCTCCGGCCCTCATGTTTGAGAAGCCCTCCTCGGACCCAGTTGGTCCCTCTCATACGCCGAGGCTCGGTCCTGATAGTCCACCAGGGAGTCACAACGAAAACCCGCCAGATATGCACGGGTAGTCTCTCTCAGTCTCCGAGAAATATATATACATGTTGATCCTCTAGAGGTACGGGGGGACCCAAATGTGTCAACTCCTCTTGAAACTTCTTGAACGTCTCTAAAATAAGAATATCCTCAAATCCAACCTCTAAAAAATCCTACAGTCTCACCCTCCTCAATGTTGCAGGACAATAACGTTCTTGGATGAGACTCCTCATCTGGTCAAACCTTATAACTACTGCGGACCGTCCTCCACCAGTAGTGAGCCTGGTCTTTGAACAAGGTTTGTACCAGCTCTACTCGGCGATCCTTTGGGCAACGAATCAACTTCAGTGTTGTCTCAACGTGCCCAAACGAATGATTCACCTCTAAACCCACCTTCCCTTCGAATGGGGGTACTCGCAGTTGGTTTCTTTATCTAGGAATCCGGTCTCGGTGCTCTCAGCTCATCCCGAGTCTGGTCGACCTCAACACTCTCGCCGGTACAGCTATCACCTGAGTCACTCTCTGCGAAACCTCAGTTGATCTTGCAGGTACTGGTGGTGATGGTGCAGGTCCCCTTGTCCTAATAACCTCCTCGACTCTCTAGACGTACTCCCGATACTCAGACGCCCATATAGACACTCAACTTGACTCGGCTAACTATGCTCTTAATTGTGCTCTGGACCTAGCAGTGGTTTCATCCCCAACCTCGGGAACCACACTCTCAACAACCTCCTCGGAAATAGCCTCTTCCGCTGGTGGATCAACAATGGGGATTCGGCTCCGACCTCTAGCTACTGGAGGTCTACCTGCACGTCCGTATCCTCGAACTATAGAAGGAAGAGGTGATCGACCTCTACCTTGTCTTATAGAAGATGTAGCTCTAGTGCGTACCATATGAGATAAGGACATAACTATGTATAAGACTATGCTAACACTACTGTAATCATACAAAGTATAGAAAACAATTACAGTCAAACATATAAGCTAGGCTGCCGAGATCTGCGAAAGTAGGTTGTCCCCCATACATTTTATCCTAGACCGATTATGCAAAAGTTTGAAACTAAATATATTTTAAAAACGCACACCCCTTTCGTGTTTTGTTTATTTATCCATCCGATCTTTAGAAGACTGCAAGTGTCTTTTTTGTCAACCTAGAGCTCTGATACCATGTTGTAACACCCCGAATTCTAGGAAATCGGGATGATACGGGTTAGGACCTTACAATGGGTCATGACCCTTAGCATGACAACAATTTCACCGAATCTTGCAACAAGGCACAAATAAATGTCAAATTCCAAAAAGATAAAAGTCAAACTATTTAACGTCATAAACAAGAAACTGACTCTCATCTGAGTACTACAATGATAAAGTCATTGAACAGGAATAAGAATCCCATAAATCCGTCCTAAAGTGTACAGGAACCCTGGCTGACCACTCCGACCAGATCACTCGACATCATCCCTAACCTGCAAGACATCTACAAACCGGATAAATCGTTAGCTAACATTCTATATATCAGAATAACTATAACATCACAATAACACATAAGGTACTATAACCCATAAAGCATTCTCGATTAAACTCAAGCCGGTTATTATCTTTCATTACGTGATTCACTTTACTAATTCAGCTTCTTTTGTGACACAAGGATCTCCCAAACCTCGCCTATGTCCCCTTATACCAACAGGATTGGATCCAATGCATCTCACTATGTACTTGTCTGAACTAGTCGTAGATAACCTCACAGTCTCCTGTAGAACTGGACAAGTTGTCACCGCCTCTTACTAGTTGGGCCAAACAAGAATAAAGGTCATCCTAGCATGTTATCACAATTAACACACAACACACACCACTATCACAGGTAAGCTAACACACAAAATTCAGCTAAATAAGCCCAATGATCTTACTTGTCTCACGATAATCCTAGTTTTAAGATCCTACTCGGCTTCCCGTAGGAAAGTACTCTATGCATGATCAAACAAGGATCCCAAATCAAAGACTATCCCATATGCTAGAAGTTCTCATTTTCTAGTCTCAATGACCTCTACAAGATCATATAACATCATGCTAGAAGGTTCCTACTTCTAGTCTCACTGATCTCTGAAAGATCATATAACCATATGCTAGGATATTCTTGATCTTAGTCTCAAGATCTTCATGAGATCAACAACCACACACTGGAGGGAAGGTGCGACCGCATGGAAAGATGGGTGGGGGCGGGGTGACAAACTCCGAGGCGTCGTGACCACGGTGACAGTGAGCCGCGGGGCGGTGACTGAAGAAAGGCGCGGGTGTGGGAAGGCACAGGCGCGGGTGCGGGATGACTCTTGGAACGAAACGTTAAAGGTTCTTCGATGAGCAACAACCTCCTTTTCCTCCTTGGCCGGCTTTACTCTACTATGTGTTTTCCACACAAAACTACAACCACTACTATATCCTGGATTCAACCATCAACACTAGACACAAAGACAACATTGAAAATCAAGAATCAATCTTGATTCCATGATAAGAAGAGGAGGAAATGAATAAGAAGGAAGAGAAGAAAAAGGGAGACTTACTATCGAATGCAGATGCTTGCCAAAGCATTTTTAGTCTCCAATCCATGTGGAGAAGACTACAACACGCACACCACTTGAAGGAAAGAGGAACAAGGGAGAGTGAAGATGATAGAGAAGAGGAGAAGGTAGGTTTACGTAAGACATAAAAGAAAGAGTGGTTAGAGGCTAAATGGATCTTCAAAGAAGGCAGCGGTCCTAAGGAGATCCGAAAGATCGGATATAACGAACAGGGAAAGAGAATAAACGATTACAAAAAGGATTGCTCACGATCTGCAGCTAAACCGCACTCGCGCCTAAATCTCGCCACGGCCGCGGGGGCGGAAACTTCATTTTTCACCACTCTGATGTCTCTAAAAGAAGTTATAAAGGTCGGATTTCGGAACATAAATTATCGGTTATTACAGTGCAAAAACATAAGCACGATTTTCTATTATTTTGTACAAGTTGGTTGCTCATAAATTTTGTGTATTTTTCATTCGTTTCTAGTGATTTAATATTCTTGTTCACCCACAATACAAGTGTTCATATAATTTAACGATGGACTAATAATTGGAAATAATAGATTATCATTTTCATCGTAGCAGTTGTTCATGAAAAATTGTTTATATTTTTATGTATAGTTGTTCCCCTTCATAAAAAAATTATTGTTTATTCGGAAAATATAGTTATTCACTTGATGGATATTATATTTTCATTGTTCATCGTATAAATTTTCCTTCAATTAGATTAGGTGTACCGTGTACGTTCACTATAACCATATGTGTCACCATTATCCATTTGTATATTGTAGATAGGAATTGAGGGTATAATAGAATATAATACAAAATAATAATAATCTTGATTAAAAAGATAATGATAGAGATATGTATAATGAAATTAACTGCCATTTAGTTTTGTATTTAGGTGGGCCCAAAATTGAAACAATCAAAGTTATTGATTTATTTTGTTCAAATAATTATGGTAAAACTAAACGTTTTACCACCATTACTCTATTAAGAGAAGTCATAACATAAATTTATTAAATAAATATACTTTTAATAAGGTAATAGTGATTAATCAATTAGATTGATAAAAATTAGATGGGTCTACAAAACAAAAGCTCATAAAAAATAGCGGACTTCGGTCAATTTTTTCAATAATTATTAGAGGGTCTGACTCCTTACTTAAGATAGGTTCACAATAGATTATCTCATGTATTTATACATATTCGATTATATACACGGTTACGAGTCCGTAAAAATGTGACGAATTCGTACGTGCACGGAAGATTAAGACCGAAAGAATTAAGATTGTATTCCCAAGTTGAAATTTTTTTATAAAAAAAAACTACTGTTGTTGAAATAGAACTCCATATTATGCGTCGAGATTAATAAATTTAATTAACTATACTGATAGTAAAAAAAAAAAATTCCTAATTCGACTTTAATCGAACTTAACGTACGAATTACACTAATCTGTGTATTATGAAAACCTGGATTTTACACAATCAACACATATGATTCCAATGAAGTGAGAAGATTTTTATTTTATTTTATTTTTTAGAAAATGTGTTATATTAATGAAAAGGGAAAAGGATATACAGAGAGTCATCTTAGACGAGAAACAGGTACATGAGAACATGAGAGATGAGCAGAATTAAAAGAGATGAATGTCTAGTCGGTTGGCCCAAGCATTCGAGTTTGGGGATCTATCCTTCTAGTGGTGTGCAAAGTGATTTCTTGTAGCCTGGATGATGTTGTGAGCACATGAGATTTAGTCAGTGGCTTTGTGATTCTAGATCAGGTTATTTCCAACCTTCCAGACGAAGTAAACAAATGTAGTGATGGTGGCAGTCCTAATGTGCGCAATGAGGTCACGTTTGTGAGGTTTGGAGAGGCGGAGTCAAGTCCATATGTTGGTCTTGTAGGGATAAGGGGCAGGCGTGTGAGTCTATTTTGAAATGATATCAAGGGTGAGGGAAGAAAACCTGCAGGCATGAAACAAGTGATCCTCATCTTCAGGTTGCCTATCACAGAGCTTACAGTATCATGAAACAAGATATTTATTTTTAATAAGGTAAATATTTGGTTGTGTTGACATATATATTTGATTGTAATTAGTCGGGGTGAATTTTATACACACCACTATATAATGTAGTGTGTGTCTCAAACGCACGATAATGTAGTACGTCATGCGTTTTCACATTACCTCAAATATATATATGTTTGGTTGAATTGACATTATGGGTCTTCTACACTATATAGTTGGAATTTAGGGCCCTCCCAAATTTGACTTGAGAAATTGGGCTCCTACTTTGCAGGGCTAGTTTTTTCATAGTACAAAAAGTGGAGAAAAAAGGCCGATTGATGGCTGATGACTAGTGTGAGTGTTGTACAGATTCGATTGACATTTTTGGAGGGAATTTTTGGCCCAAAAATACGCAACCCTCTACCCAAAAAACACAGCCCCTCCTTCCCTATTTATAAACCCATTCGGCTACCTGTTCCAACACATTTTTAGTGATTATATATAGTTTTTGGTTTCTTGTAATTTTTCGGGTATGCACGTAGTTATTACCCAAAATACATGCAAATCCACATACTCAAGTTTGATATGATTGGGTAAGTGTTTTGTAAGATGTTGATATGTTTAGGTAAGTAGTTTGTTCGTATGGTTGTCAATATTAGTACATCGAACATGGTAAGTGCATATCCCAATTTTGAGATCGAAATTTTGGGTAATCAAACATAAATCATCATACAACTCACAAAAAAATAACACACTTAACATACCCAAAAAATAACAACCCAGTTTTATCAACCAAAAGTCTGTTAACATTCCCACACAAGTTTTTGCCCCAAAAAACAATCTTACTCAAGACAATTGTTAACAATTTTACCTATCTTTCATAATACATACCCAAAACAACAATACGAATAACCAATTCATAACAATGCCCAAATAGTTACATACCCAACTTAGATGATAAATATGCATCCCAACACAAGTCTTACAAAAAAAACATCCTTACCCACCTATCTTACAAAATCAATTGATAACAATACCCAGTAAATACATTCATGGTGTAATCAATTACTCAATGTAAATATCATTGCGTTATCATGTCCACATAATTTAAGGGAACAGTTGACCACATGTGTGTGTGACTCTTCTAGGTATACACTATAATGTACAATGGCGGATTTTAGACGAACTCTTATAACTAGTTTTAAAAATTATCTAATTTGATACTTCGGGTGCAGAATAATTCTTTTTATCAAACCCGCGTTTGGATTTCGAAGTGGAAGTCGTTTGGAGCCGATACGGGTCATTTAAATACGCTTTTGGCATGCAGAATATAAACGGACATTTCCGCACTTGGCTTTCGAAACGTAAATCAAAGTAGTTCCGCGTTTAAGTAGCGGAATAGAAATCAATTAAACGTTTGGAGCCCATACGAGTCAATGCACTCGTAATACGTGTGCACTAACTGTTTTTGAATTTTCCGTCCGACCGAAATACATCACTCTAATTTTAATAAGTTAAATTATTAATACTATATAATGATAAATATTATTATTAATTGGTTAGTAATGTCTAGAATTGGTATAATTTATCCATATCCATAATTTCCGTATATTTGTGGTCTCTTTTTTCTTTAGAAAAAAAAAGGGTTAATTTGGTTAATAGGCTTTTTTAGTCTTAGTTTTAATAACTAGGTCATTTAATTTTTTAATTAGGTAAATATACACCAACCTCTTTAGTTTATTCTCAAACTCTAAACACACTTTTTTCAAGGGATATATTTACTAAATATAAAACTAAAAAAAAAAAAGCATAATAAGCCAAATCCTTCTTTAAAAAAATCATATTGTATGAACTATGTATGCATCTTACCGAAAATATGAATGAAGACAAAGCGTTTGATTTCATCATGTAGTAGTAATCCTAATAATTTTTAATTAATAAATTTTCTAATTAATTAATTATACTTAATGCAATGCATTAACTGGGTTCAATTAGGTGCATTGTTTTATACCATGAAGTAAGCTTTTTTTTTTTTATAACAAGCCAAAGGTAATAGAGAATAAACCAAATTCAAAATATATTTCAATTACTTTGATTCCCAGTTACTAAAAAGAATATTTAACTACAACTAAAAAAAATTATTACCCAAAAAATTAAGGAAAAATCGGGTGAAGTAAGCTCTTTTTTATGATTTTCTGTTTCGTAAACCCCTCTAATTGTATAACCATTATTGGTATATTTACTTAATGAATTTATGTTATGAATATTTTTAATAGAGTAATAATGGTAAAAGGCCTAATTAATTATTTAATTTAAAAATAATTAACATAATTAAATATTTTATTAATTTGGAAACAAATCACTACAAAGAAAAAAAGAATGTTGACCCTGGTAAAATAATAACCATAGACGTGAGTTAAACAAAGTTTAAAAAAATGTAAAGTTAATTGGGTCAAAATTGTAATTTTTGGGATAGTTATTTTAAATTGTGGGTTGAATCGGGTTAAATATATAATTAATAAATAAATTTGCATGTAAATGCGTGCATTTACATGCAGCAAAATCAAGGTTTTATGATTTGTGATAGGACTCAACCCTAGACAGCCCTATATAAGAAGGGCTTCTCCTCTCTCTCTAAGCACATCACCACCAACTACAAAATAAACACAAGTGAGGACGAAGAGAAGGAGAAAATGGTGAATGGATTAGCTTTGAGCTTAAAACTCAAGTTGGGCAATGGAGAAGAAAGATCGAATCTTTCGCATCCATTTACGAACTCGAGTTTTGATTATGGTCGTCAATTATCGTCTAAAAGACGGGTTGGTGGCAACTTCTTCATGCTCAATAGCATCGATCGCCATCCATTTGGATTTTCACTTCAAGGTTTATATCATTTCTTTCGATTTACTTTTTATTCACTTTTTCGATTTTCTCCGCTATAGTGTTTCATTCGATCTACTTCTTGTTCGTTTTTTTCGATTTTTCTTCGCTACATCGTCTCATTCAATCTACTTATTGTTCGCTTTTCCGATGCTTTCTTCGCTTTTGTACGTCTTACGAAAGTCGAAATCAAATTAAATATAATAATAGTTGTTTTCTGACGACAATTTCGCTAAATCTTTTACATATCCAGTTTTTCCATATTTGTTATAAAATCGACAGAAGCAAATATTATTTATCACTGTCACTTTTTTTATTTTCTTTTAGATTTGATGTGATTCTAATCTTCTAGTTGTAGACGTATTAATGGAGGTTGTCGGTGGGATGAATACAACTCGAGTTTTTTTCGCTCATCTATTTTTTTTATATGTGGCTTTGTTTCAATATAATTATAAATCAACTCTTGCTTAACTCATTTTAAGTTGATAGATTTGTGTTCATCTCTTGTCTAACTCGATTTAATTTGATTGATTTGTGTTTTCGGTTACTATGAAGTCAAAATTTTGAGGCCGGAATTAGATTTCTGAATCGAGTTACATTTTTTTGAGTACATTTATTTATAATATGTAATAAGTAGGGGTGAGCATCTCCGGATCTCCGATCCGATAATTTTATAAAAGTCCGATCCAAATTTGATCCGAGAGCAATCGGATATCCAGTCTGAAGATCTGATCCGGATATCCAATCCGAGTATCTATTATTAAACTAGTCGGATATATTCGATCCGACTTTTTCCTCCAAACCTCGATCTGTATCCGATCCGATGATCCGAAAAATATGTCTGGATCGGACGGATCATCAATTGCCGGATATTTTTGGATTAAAATTATTCGGATCGGATCTTCAGATTAGCGGATCCGATTAGTCGGATTGGATATTTTTGCTCACCCTAGTAATATGTATTGTCTCAAATCAACAAAAAGTTACGATTTCGAAAATAAATATATTGTTATAGGTTACAATTGTTTGAATGATGTTCGATTTACATTATTATGTAGTAATTATGATATATTTAACATATTTACCATTTCCAGGTGAAGGACCGAGCAGCCAGCAAAGGCCTAACACAGCGCTGAATCTAGGGAACCCAGGTTGGAACATGAACCCGAGACTGAGGGGGCTGAACCAATACCCGAACGCGTTGGCTCCTAAGCTCGACTTGCCGGCTGTGAATAGAAAGAGGGTTGCCGCGAAGAGGGAGGCGGTGATCGAAGGAGGAGAGAAGAAGAAGAAGTTTAGGCTCTCTGAGGATCAATGCACTGTTCTTGAGCAAACCTTTGCCAAGCGCACTAATCTCAATAGTGTGAGTCTCATTTTCGTAATTTTCATTAATTGGAGTTGCTTTCAATTGATTTTGGGTAAATTACCTTGATGGTCCTTCAATTTTACAATTTTCGATTTCGACACTTAAATTCGTTTTGTATTCATTTTTTTTATGTTTGTGCAGAATGAAAAGAGGAATTTGGCGAAACAATTGGTCCTCAAGCCAAGGCAAGTGCAAGTCTGGTTTCAGAATAAGAGGGCAAGGTATGTAATTAATACAACTAGGGTTGTTTGGTTTCACTGTATATAAATTACGTTCATATTTATATATCTGTATATATGTACGCAGGACAAAGCTGAAGCAAAATGCCGTGGCCCATGAGTTGAAGTATTTCAAGGAGGTTCAAGAGCTCCGATCACAGCGCTTCAAAGATGGATACCTAGCGGACGACGATCAGGAGTCCCAGCCTGAGTCGAGTGTCTCAGCTGGGCAATTTTTTTAAGATGGGAGACTAAACTGCTTAAGAGTAACTAGTTAGTTAATCAAGAGTAGCTATTAGCCATCTCGATTGTTGCTAGTTAACTCAGTTGTTAGACACATAACTCATCCTAAGAGGCATATTATGCTTCAGTTGATTACAACATTAATCTATCGAATTGGTTTCTCATGGATTGTGCTTCAACTGGAAACATCCAACATTGTGAATGGAAAAGTTGAACTTTGTGTGGGATTGGAATCCAATAATGGATAAAGACCAACATCATA
The DNA here is from genome assembly GCA_033239125.1 of Fagopyrum homotropicum. Classification (NCBI taxonomy): domain Eukaryota; kingdom Viridiplantae; phylum Streptophyta; class Magnoliopsida; order Caryophyllales; family Polygonaceae; genus Fagopyrum; species Fagopyrum homotropicum. Next base: position 146,798,236 of record BSWB01000004.1, read on the forward strand.
AAGTATAAAACTACAAGCTCCCATTTTTCAAAGCCAAAAACCCTAAATCCGAATTGCTCCGATGCCACATCTTCCGATGTCCGTCCTAGCTCCGGCGGCGGCCTTGTTCCCCGTCTCGGCCTCTTTGACCTATTCCTCATCGGCGTCGGTGCTTCCAGAGGCGCCTTAATCATCGTACTAGCTAGAACCGCCGCACGCCATGCACGTCCACGTGATATACTTATGACCACACTATGTATCATTCCAAAAAACGAGCCCATCGTCAAATGTTTCTCTAAGGTACCGAAATATCATCTTCACAACTTGTCAATATTCTTTTCTTGGTTGCCCCACAAACCAGATCACGATACTAACACATGTGCCACATCTGGTCTTCTAAAAACCATAACATACATCAAACTACCTATTGTACTAGCATAAGGGACTCACAACATATGCTCCTCCTCATCCGACTAAGGTGAAAACCTGATTACGATACTAACAGCTTGTGTCAGATCTGGTCTTGTTCAAATCATAGCATACATCAAACTACCTATTGCACTAGCATAAAGGACTCGCGGCATATACGCCTTCTCATCGCGACATATACTCTTTCTCTTGTACCACTGCACCGGAGACTACGTAAGTCCATATAAAGACTTCTTCAACTTGCAAACATAGTTTTCTTTCCTTGAGAATTAGAAACCATCCGGCTCAGTCATGTTTATTTCTTCGTCTAACTCTCCACCTAAGAAAATTGTCTTTACATCAAATTGTTCGATCTCTAGATCATGACATGCCACTATTTCTAATAACACTCTAATGGAGGTATGTCTGATGTAACGCCCCAAATTCTCAAAACTCGGGACGTTATGGGTTAGGACCTCACAATGGGTCCCGACCCCAGCCTAACAACAATTTTACTAGATCTTACAACAAGGCACACATGTAGATAAAACAATTCGAAAAATAATAAGATATAATGACATGAATGTGTAGCATGTGACAACCTTACAAGACGTAAAAACAAATAGTATCTTATATTATGTGCATGTAGAAATTTGAAGGACAATCCTTTTCCTAATCAATGAGTACATAAACCCGGTTGACCATCCACTCTAAATTTCTCTGCAACTTTCTTAACCTACAAGAATTCTAACGTTTAAACGGTAAAACTGTTAGCTAGCAATTGTAGTATATTAGAAGGTACTAAAGTAGCACAAACACACATCCATATTGAAATTAAACAAACAACATGCTTGCACAAAAATCCGGTTATTATCTTATACTTAAGTGATTCACTTCTAATTCAACTTATGGTGTGGCACGAGGGTCTCTCGACCCCCGCTTCCATCCTCGTATACCAACAAAAGTGGTTCGATGCATCTCCCCATATACCATGTCTAGACTGGTCGAGTAGAACCTCCCAAACTCATATCAGAACTGGGCAATGATGCCGCGACCCGTTATACATACACTTGGGTCTAATTAAATAACAATGTCGTCCTACTCAAGTTATAATTATGTGACATACAAATCATACACCGCTATCATAGTCTACACCAATATACATAAATCTAGCTAAGTATGCCCAAAGGACTTACATGTACAGTCCAAGTCCGGGTAACAATATCACTCGATCCCGTGTGTATATGATCTCAACCACCTAATTATAAAAGGAACTTTGAATCAATATACCACAACTGTCATCTAGAAGTTTCCAACTTCTAGGTTAAAAATGACTATCAGAGAATATATATATATATATAATCAGACGCGCTTCTATAAAAAGACGAATTTGTAGTGATGCCATTCGGGCTCAGGATTGCGCCCGCCGTCTTTATGGTGTTGATGAATGGCATATTCATCGACTTCCTGGATCAATTTGTGGTGGTTATTATAAATGATATCCTGGTGTACTCTCGTAGCAGAGAGGACCATGTAGGACATTTGAGGATTGTTTTGTGAGTTTTGCAGGATATTATAAATGATATCCTGGTGTACTCTCTAAGTGCGAGTTCTGGATGCCAGAGGTAGCCTTTCTAGGTCACATTGTTTCCACCGAGGGGGTCAAGGTTGATTCGACGAAGATCGAGTATGTATCAACGTGGACGACACCGACGAACATCAAGGAAGTACGCAGCTTCCTTGGCTTAGCCGGATACTACCGTCGGTTTGTGGAAGAATTCTTTGTGATTGCCCAACCACTTACTAGTCTATTGAGAAAGACTTCCCGGTTTGTATGGTCCAAGCCGTGTACTCATAGTTTTGAGGAGCTGAAGAGACATTTGACTTCCGCTCCCATTTTAGCGCAGCCGGAGGGCACAAAGGACTTTGTAGTCTACAGTGACGCATCCAAGCTAGGTTTGGGATGTGTTTTGATGCAACGAGGTAAGGTTATTGCCTATGCGTCTAGACAGCCAAAGACGTATGAGAAGAATTTCCCGATGCATGATTTAGAGTTGGTTGTAGTAGTGCATGCCCTGAAGATCTGGAGGCATTACCTGTATGGCGCTACATGCCAAATCTTCACAGACCATAAGAGTCTGAAGTATATTTTCATGCAACGGGAATTGAATAACACTATTGTAGATGGCTTGAGTTGATCAAGGATTTTCACCTTGAGATTCTGTACCATCCAGGGAAGACAAATGTAGTCGCCGATGCCCTTGGCAAAAAGACGCCTCGAGAGAAGGCAATTGCACGACAGACGGTTCAACCTCGGTTGCAAAGAGATCTAGCGTGGGTAGAGATGGACATACAGCTCCCTAATGAGGATGCCCGTTTGGTTGCTTTAGAGGTTCTACCTGATTTGTTGGGTGATTTCCAACATAATCAAGAGACCTGCCCAATGTTGATGCGAATCCGAGATAGGATGTCCCGGGGTGAGGCCCCACAGTTCTCCATAGGAGTAGATTGAGTGATGAGACGTCGCGAGCGCATCTGTGTACCCGCCGATGCGGAGTTGAGACAGAAGATTCTGTAGAAGGCTCACTCCACACCTTACTCAGTGCACCCAAGTGTGAGTAAGATGTATCAAGATGTGAGATGTTTATATTGTGGAGAGGGTTGAAGCCCGATGTAGCCAGATTTATGGCGAAGTGTACAACGTGTCAACAAGTCAAGATAGAGCATTGCAGACTTGGAGGAGAGCTCTATCCACTGCCAATACCGCAGTGGAAGTGGGAGGATATCTCCATGGACTTTGTGGCTAGATTGAGGCCAAGCAGAAGCTTTGATGCCATTTGGGTTGTCGTTGACATATTGACAAAGACGGAACGTTTTATCCTTATTTGGGAAACGTGGCCAATGAGCCGGTTGGCTGATAAGTTCACTAGGCAGATAGTGAGATTACATGGTGTGCCGAGGACGATCGTCTTAGATCGAGATGGACAATTTACCTCGAGGTTTTGGCAGCAGATATAGACTACCTTGGGTACGAGTTTGCATTTTACGATTGCTTTTCATTCTTAGACAGATGGTCAGTCATAGAGGACCATTCAGACCCTAGAGGATATGTTGAGAGCTTACGTGTTGGACTAGGGGCAGGTGTGGTCAGACCACCTCCCATTAGTTGAGTTTTTGTACAACAACAGTTGGCATGCATCGATTGGGATGGCCCCATATGAGGCACTATATAGGCGGAGGTTTCGTACATCGTTATGTTGGGATGAGCTAGCAGTGTCAATGGTACAACGTCTGAGTAGATTCATGATGATATTGCCCGAGTAGCATTGATCAGAGAGTGGATTCTAGCTGTACAAAGTCGCCAGAAGTCATATGAAGACAAGAGACGTCGGCCTCTAGAGTTCAAAGTTGGAGCTCATGTCTGGCTGAGAGTATCTCCGACACGTGGCGTCAGACATTTTGGCATTAAAGGGAAGTTGATCCCCCAATATGTCGGACCTTTTGAGATTCTAGATCGAGTTGGGAGAGCAGCGTACAAACTTGCTTTACCCCCGAGGCTAGAGGGTTTTCACCTTGTATTTCATGTGTCTCGGCTGAGGGAGTACATAGCAAATCCGATACACATTGTCAGCTATGATGATTTAGTGGTTGAGTCGGACCACACGTTTGTTGAGCATCCGATAGTAGTCCTAGTACGGGGTGTGGGACGCCTGCGTTCGAAGGACATTCTTATGTTGAGGATACAGTGTTCAAGACGAGGACCTGATGAGGCTACTTGGGAGACTGGGGATAGTATCCAAAGGAACTATCTAGAGTTTTATGTCGAGATATATGCACATGCAGGATCGACGAGTAGATCTTAGTGTTATCTTGGGGAGTTATGTGCTTATGTGTTATGATATGTTTTTGTGCTAGCTGTGATATGTGTTGTATAATCTTGTTAGACCTTGTTATGTTAGAGCGAGATGTTCTTATAGTTTAGCTGGAGATGGTTCTTCTTCCATGCTATTATGTTATGAGTGTAGTTTGTTTGGATACGGTCTACCTCCATGCCCTTGTGTTGTGAGTACGGTTTGGATGAAGATGGTTTTCCTCCATGCCCTTGTGTTGTGGATATGAGTTGGCTAGAGATGGTGTTCCTCTATGCCGTTGAGTAGCGTTGTGATTATGTTTCTGGAGTGGATGATTCCTACATGCTTGTGTTTTGAGGTTATAGAGTTTTATAGGTTGATACCTTATGAGCGGAGATGTGACACCTCCGATAGAGAAAGTGTGTATACCTCGGTGTATGGGTCCGAGAGGATTCGGGTTTTGTTCAAGTTTCGTGACGAAACTTTTTTTTAGGGGGATCTGATGTGAGAGCCTTAGTCTTTTAAGGATCCCGCCCCTGCATCATATCTTGGCCGCAGGTGCAATGCCGTCCCGCGCCTCTGGTGAACCGCCCCCAAGTTTCCATGTCGGGCGCCGCCTTCTTTGACCGTCATGTTTTTCCGTTTCTTCCTCTATAACTTTCTTTACCTCTCTTCTGATGAGGGTTTTCCATCTCCTTCTCCAGATCATCTTCCCTTCATGTTGTTCTTTCTTCTTCCTCTTCTTCTCTTGGTTTTCTCCTTGGGTTCTTCTTTGATCTTCTTCCATGTGTGAAGCCTTGATGTGTTTGTTATGGCTGAGATGATGAGGATGATGTTGTTTTTTGTTGCTTGAGAGGCCGGCTTGTGTGGTTTTTGGGTTCAGTAGTGGTGAGTTCTTCCCTTCCTCTTCCTTCTTTAGATTTGAAATTCCACAAGTTCGATCTTGTGTATGACCTTCTTGGACATTGTTCTTGATATGTATATGTGTATGTTGTTATTGGTTGCCTTTGGGCACCTTTGAAGAGAAGGTATAGAAAGAGAGAGCGAAAGAAATCCAGAAATCGCCCTCTACTGTGTACCCGCCCCCGCGCCCTGTCAACGCCGCCCCTGCGGCTAAAGTGTGTCATCGCCCTGTGGTTGTGAGCCAGCGTGGTCATGGCTTTTCACCGCTCCTAAGCCTTTCCATTTCCGTCGGTGCGTCTTTGTCCTAGGCATACCAAGTGGTATGTGTCTTTCCTTTCCTTGTGGTTAAGGTTTGAGAGTGAGGTTGTGTTAGTGTTTATGTTGTGAGTTTGATGATGTTGTATGTTGAAGAAATCCCTTAGGCATTTGTGAGTTTCGATGAGATATCGAGGTTTAGTTTATGGGTAATGTTCTAGTATGATCTTGGGGTCTAGGAGGTGGATTCTCCCCTAGCCTTGATAGCGTTTGATGTTGTGTGTCTTGCTTATGCAAGCACTGATCGTTTCCTCGAGGGGAAATTGTGACCACGGTTGTATAGGACTACCTTGTGACAAGTAAGTCCTTTGGGCTTACTTAGCGGACATTTGTGGGTTTGAGTGATCGTGATAGTGGTGTTTGTGCATATCAATGTTGCATTGATAACCTAACCGGACTAGGACGACCATATATGTTTATTAATTGGCCCAAGTGTATTATAACGGGCGATGATGACTTGTCTAGCTCAAAATGGGGCAGCTAGGGGGTTCTTTGCAACCATTCCACCAGGTGGTGATGATTGGCACCGATTCCAAACCTGTGTGGTGAAAGGGGAGAAAGGCGAGGTTGTTTTACTCCTCGTATCATACCGAATGAATTAGTAATGGTATAACATAATGAAGATAATAAACGGATATGATGTGAGCATTGCATGCTATGATGTGATTATGTGTTTGTATGTGCTATTGCTATTATTCCTATTCATGAACTACTAGCTAACGGTTGCATACCGTGTTGTAAATGTTATGCAGGATAGGAAGACTACAGAGTGATCCGGTGGGGTGATCAGCCGAGGGCTGCCGTACATTAGGATGCATATGGGTTATGAGGATGTTTATGTACACATTATGTCTATGATGTTTCCGTTTTGTGCTCGGTTGTGGTTTGTATGTAATTTGGATATATGATTATATAGTTTTACGAATTTGGTTTTATATTTATTTGTGTCTTGTTGTAAGATCCAGTGAACTTGTTGTCAGACTAGGGTCATAATCCATTGTGAGATCCTAGCCCGTAGCGCCCCGAGTCCGGTGGATTTGGGGTGTTACATTTCAACTCCTTAATAATTCTCAACTCAAAACCGAAACTAGCTAAGGTCTTTCTTTGGTCTAAAATAAAAGCCTTCTACTAAATCCCAAAACTTTTGAAAAAAAATACTTAAACGTTCCATGCCATGTCTACACTATATAGGATGATCAAAATCCAAAAATACCAATCGACAAGGTTCACACAAAATTCCAAAGTTGACTCCAAGAACACTAAATTCCATGTTTAGCCAAATAATCCAACCTTTTCAAAACTGAGGTTGTACCATATTTCGTGGCATCATAAGTTTGAATCTAACTGTTGGACTGATCCCAAAAATTGACATAATGAACTAAATTATATAGACTATAATCTATCCAAAATTCATGTCCATCAAAAAAGTCTAACACATTCATATGTGGGTCCAAAAACTGCATCAGCAAGCAATTTTTTTATAATTAGAATTTTCAACATAACCTAGAAAAATTGCTTATTGGTCCCAACTTTGAAAAATCACAACTTCTAAATTACTCGTTGGATTCCTCTCCAATTTTGATATGTTATACAAAAATATCTCAAATATAACATATCAAAATTTCAGTCAAAAATAATGAGTCTTGCATAGCTAGATTTGGCCCCGAAGTGGGATGCTCGCCACTATTTTGTAAACTCAGAAAAAGAAGTAAATCTTTGTTGTTCCTCCTTGGTTGTTATGAATGATATTATGAGGCATCATAGATGTCCATTAGACCCATAAAATATAGAGGAAAGAAAGAGGGAGTGTGGTGCGGATCTTACTCTATTAAAAAGCTCGACTAGAAGGGTTGTTGCTACCGTTGTGTGTACGGATGAAGACTCTCACGGGCTAATGGTGTGTTGTTTTGTTGTTCTCATGCACAAAGTTGTTGTTGTGCGCAGAATTAAGAGGAGAAGGGACCTAAAGGCTTCTTGTGTCCGTGTGCACAAGGCGATGAAGATGTCAGCCGCTATCACCTGGTGTGCCGACCGCGGGAACAAGAAGGCGCGACTGCGAGAACAATGAGGGCCTGACCGCGGAAAAATGAGGGCGCGGTCACGGGAACAAGGGGCCGGGGCTGCTCCTGGCCGTTTCTGTTGGAACTAAATTAATTTAAACTATGAATAAACATGTTTTAACACATGGGTGCACCGGGCACTTTCCGAGCATATTTTCGGTGGGCTCCAGCCATTGTCAACACCGAAAAGTGGAAAATTGAGGTTCGAAGTTGGTTGCTTGATAGGCAATAACTTGGAAAAATAGTCAAACAAATGGGAGCTTCTCACATCGAATATATGGAGGGAAATCCAATAGGATATATAGAGGAGTTGTGCACTAAAGGTCGTGGCCTTGGTTCACTACCCATTTTCAATGGGGGAACGACGTAGGCAAACTAATGCACGCGCGCACGCTGAGCCGAGCTGAGATGCGACGAGATGGGCGACCTAGATATAATGTGGGTTGACTACATATATTATTTTTGGGTCGCCCAACTCAAAGTCCAACAGTCCGCGATGAAGAAGGTCATGGGTCAAACCCCTCTCTGCAGCAGTCCAACGGACCAGTCAATGAGCTCCGAATTTCTTGGGCCTAGATCCGTAACAACCTCCCTCAGCCTCTACATAAGGAGCTCTCCTGCTCTCGTTCTAATCATCCCATCATTCTTCTCCTCTCGTCGGCTTCCGAGCTTTCTTATCTCGAGAGTCCAAAGCACTACACTGGTTTGTAGGCTTCTGGTAAATTACGAAGGCCGTACTCGAACAACAGTTGTATCCTGGAATTCTTAAACTCCGGTAACCGTCGTAATACGAGGTGCTTTTAGAATTAATGAAAGAGATTTCGATCTCGACTTTGCTCAACATACGCATTTAAGGTGGTATAAAATTCCGGCCCTTGTCGTTATTATGCACATGGTTCCTACAGTCTTAATTCTAAAAAAAATTATATTTTGTTAAGTTATTGTGCACTAACCGTTTATTGAGTGTTGTAGATAAGGGACCGGAATAGTCAAACCGGATTAATTTCAAAAAAAAATTTTAAAACAAAAAAATGATTTTGTTTTAAACCCTACATTCGATTTAATTTTAAATCTAATACAAGTTTGTTCTTGTACGGATTTCAATCAAAATTTATACTCGGTTTTGAGTTTTAATTTCCGAACAAAAAATTAAAATATATACTGACCGTGGTTAGTTCCGTGTAACAGAAATGGTTGATAACACCAAATAAACTACCGAGGGTCAGAACACTTCCGAATATGGAAGCATCCTCAATGACCGGTTGTCCTGCCAAACCCAACGACCGGGACTAAATGATGCGCCCTTGGATGTCCCTTTTACGTTGACCATAGACGAAGAGGACGAGGCTCTTAGAGTTCGTTCAGATGGACCGATCACCCGATCCCGAGCTAAGGCCATTGCTCGAGCCACCGGCTCCATCATCGCCCGCATTACTTCTTCACTTGGTTCCATTACCGGCATGCCATGTCTCTACACCACCATGGCATAGGCTACCGGTTCCGTTAGCGGCATGTCTCGTCTTTCCGACTCAATGGCATGAAGCTAGCTTATTTTTGGACTATATTTTCATGTTTTCCTTTTTATGTAATAAAAGGGATATTCCATATAAGAATATTCCCTTTTGAACTTATCCTTTTACGGTTTTCCCTTTTGGGCTTTTCTTCATGTATTTTTGTTTGGCCCGTTGGCCCATAGGTAGGCAAGACTCTCTATATAAGAAATATCTTGCCTCACTTATTTTCCATGTTCAATATTACTAAGTTTTGAGAAGAATTTCCTCCTACTTAGCTTGGGCATCAAAACCTCTCTTCTATCTCTCAAATTTCTTCCTTGGATCTCGTCTTTGATCCCAAAAATCCATATTCGAGGATTCTTCTTTAGAATCAACCTTCGATCCACACAAAAAGGTTTATTCGATCTCTCTAGATCGAAGTAACCTTTGTTTCTTCATCGCTTCCACCCCTTTGGATCCGAAGCGATACAACGTTGCACAAAGAATCAAGCAGTAGTTGGAGTTTTGCTTGATCTAGATCCGGAGTTATCCTTGGTTACCTCCAAGGACGCATCAAATTGGTATCAGAGCAAGGGATCAAAGCTAAGTTCTCTTTACTCTTGTTTTTGTGCGTTATTATCTTAAACCTATTTAGCCTTTTTGTTCATGATGTTCTTCGTTTGTTCATGATGTTCTTCATTTGTTCTTCATGATCTTCATGTTGTTCATCATGTTCTTCATCATGTTCATCCATTTTCCCTGAAAATTTTTTTCTTTTCCATGTTTAATTCAAAACAAAAAGTACAAAAATAGGAGATATTTGGTTTGCCTTCAAACCATTTATCAAACCCGTCTTTTTCTTAAACCGACATAATCCGACAATTTTGTTAATTAATTTCACCAAATCTCTTGGGATATTTTTGTTAACGAAAAGTTCGGATATCTCGCATTTGATATTCCAAGAAAAGCAAAAAAAACTCTTCATCAATACGGATTTGTGTTCAAAAAAAAACAAAACAAAAGAAAGTGTTGCTCAAAACATTTCAAAGAAACGAAACACACAAAGTGAAAAGACGTCCGGCAAACCGGTCCATCCGAAAAATCGGATTTTACAAAACGGTCAAAGACCGAAAGCAAGCAAAGCTTGCCGAGTGAACAATCCGTCCATCTTCTATCTCTCCATTTTCTTACATACGTTTGCAAAATATCACTTGTTTATTTGTGTGTAATTGGTTCAATTTTGTTGGATTTGCCTTCCTTGCCTAACCGCCAAACAACCTTCCCCAAAGTAGAACCCGATAACGCACTTGAACTTGGGTAAAGTTGACCTAACTTGTCACCTTGCTCACTTGATTGCTTGCAATTGTGTGCTGATTTAGAGCAATGACTAACGTTGAAATGGAAACTTCTCAGGATTCTGGTCCGCAAGAGTTCAGTGAACCTTTGGCTCAAGAAACTGCTTCGTTGTCCCTCAAAAATGACTTCATAAGGCGAGAATTGGAAGCCTTGAAGGCACAACAAAAGTTTGATGCCTTGACCCGAGAAAACATTGCCTTGAAAAAAGAGCTAGAAGCTCTTAAGGCCCTTCATATTGCTCAACGTCCCACCCCAACATATCCGAATGAGACCGTGGCCAATGCTTCCACATCCGATGCACAACGGAAAGGCAAGGGACTTTTGGGAGCCGGACCATCAAACGTTACCCGGCTTGCGTCTGTCATTGAACGCACCCATCCTTTACCTCTTGACGGAAATGAGTCCCATGAAGAAGAGGAGGAATTCCCCGACCCGCCTCAAGATGGTTTGCCCATAGTCGATACGGAACATCGGCACCAATATTATGAGCATCAACATCAACGGTATGTCCCTTCTCCACCTCCACCTAGTGTGCCCCGTACCGACCGTCAAACCCGGGAAGAGCCCCGGTACCGTCCCAACTCAACCACCAATCATGGTCGTGAGCATGATCGTTCCGAACACCGTCGCCAACGGTCAACCCGGCAACCGAGGACCCTTGACTTTGATGAATACGATGAGTAACACAACTTCAACGAGTTCTCCGATGATGAATCCGATTTAGAACGGGTAGCACATAACCGTCCGTGGCACCCACCCGTCATAGACCCTTATGAGAACCAAGACCGAGGTGAAGAATGGTTGCCTCCCCCAAATCCACCTAGGCAGGCCCCACCCGTTCATGGGCGTCAACGTCCTCATGGCGGCCACCGGCGAGCCCGTGCCGATGATGCCTACATTCCACCGCCCCGCCCGGACCCCTACCGAGCTCGTAGGGAAGGTAAGGTTAAGTTCCCTACCTTTCATGGTGAATATGATCCGTGTGTTTTTCTTGATTGGGCGCAGGATATGAAACGAGCATTAAAACATTGTCATTATGAGGAGGAATACGAGAAAATCGAGGCGGCAACTCTATACTTTGAAGGAGATGCCAAGTCTTGGTGGAACCGGTATGAGTTCACCCGTGAGAGGCAAGGATGGGCACCGATTGAGACATTTGAGCAATTGCTCTATTGTATGAACAAGAAGTACGTGCCCGAGGACTTTAAGAATGATATGCGGTTGCAAATTGCCGAGTTCAAGCAAGGCAACCTCACTCCGGTGGCTTACTTGGCTAAACTTGAGGACATGCACATTAAGGCCGGCGTCTCGGCCTCCCCCTCCGCCCTCCGCACAAAATTTATGAGTGGGCTTCATGCCTCAATCCGGCGGCCGCTCGAGATTGTTCCATTCAAGGATTTGGGAGCATTATGTCATGCCGCCATGAAGCTATACAAGCAACAACTCGAAACACCGCGATCTTCTAGGTATACCTCTTCCTCGAGTCCATATCTTTATCCGTCTAACACACGTTCTCGAGATGCGCCTAGTCCTACAGATACCGACGCTTCCATAGGAGCCCAACGGACGGGTCCCTCCAATAGGCAAGCGGGTACCGAGAAGGCACCAACCCGTGGCCCGACACCGGCGCCTCCCTCTCGAGGTCAACAAGGACCCTCATTGGCGGCTCGCCCAAGGGAGCCCGTGTGCTACAAGTGTAGCGGTTTTGGCCATGTGCAACGTGATTGCCCAAACACCAAACGTGTCTTGTTTGCCGACCCAGCATATTTCGAGGATGAAGAAGGTCAACAAGACGGCGATATTATTATTGAGGATGACCATGCCACCGACCTCCATTTTGGCATGGAACCATGTGACGACAAGCTTGCTTGCGCTCCGGCACAACCCGGTAAATTCGCTCTTGTTTCTCATCGTATTTTGGCAATTAAAGAGCATATTCCTATTGATCAACGCAAGAATCTCTTCCACTCTCGTTGCCTGGTTAGTAGTACGAGCCTTTCTCTCATCATTGACGGGGCTCTTGTTGCAATATTGTCAACGAACGAGTGGTAAAACACTTCATGTTGCCTACGACCCCCCACCCAACGCCTTACGGACTTCAATGGATTTCCGACACGGCTTGTGACACCGTCACACAACAAGCTTGGGTGCCGTTTTCTATTGGCGCCTATGTTGATAAGGTCCTTTGTGATGTTATCAAGATGGACGCCACACATGTCCTATTAGGACGACCATGGCAATTCGATCGCCGCACATATCATGATGGTTATCTTAATCGGTACATGTTCCAATATAATGGAAAACGGGTCACACTTTTGCCTATGACTTCGCACGAAATTTTGGTTGACTATGCGGAACGGAAGAGGCAACAAACTATTGATGAGTCCGCTAAAGCACCGGCAAAATCGGACCCCCGGAGTCCCGATGTTGTAGGTGCTAGTACTTCCAAATCCCGAAACACCGCCCCTCTTGTCCATGCTACCGAATCCAAAGGTAGTAAAGGTCGCATCGTTTCTTCGGGCGCACCTTTACCATCTTCGGATCCCGTAATTCAAGGACGGTGTGAGCCACGGATACTCTTAGCTCGCCGGCATGATTTGCAACCGGTCATGGAAGGCAAGTTCCCATGCTTTTTACTTGTTCCGTTTTGTTTATCTACTTCTCATGACCCAAGTAATGTGCCACACGGGGTGTCTTTGTTGTTGTCCGAATTTCAGGATATTATGCCCAAAGATCTCCCACCCGGCTTGCCACCTATCCGAGGGATTGAACATCAAATTGACTTTGTGCCCGGTGCCTCTTTGCCAAACCGTGCCGCTTACCGAGCTAGTCCGGAAGAGACAAAGGAGCTACAACGTCAAGTGCAAGAGCTCCTAGACCGGGGACATGTGCGTGAATCCTTATCACCATGTGCCGTCCCGGTAATCTTAGTACCAAAGAAAGATGGATCATGGCGGATGTGTGTTGATTGTCGTGCCATCAACCAAATCACCGTCAAATATCGCCACCCGATCCCGCGCCTTGATGACATGTTGGATGAGCTTCATGGCGCCACCATCTTCTCCAAAATTGATCTCCGGAGCGGTTACCACGAAATCCGGATGGCCGAAGGTGACGAATGGAAGACGGCGTTCAAAACGAAGTATGGACTCTATGAATGACTTGTCATGCCTTTTGGCCTCTCCAACGCCCCGTCCACCTTCATGCGCCTCATGAACCATGTCTTGCGCCGATTCTTGGGTACATTTGTTGTTGTTTATTTTGATGATATTTTGGTGTTTAGTACGTTTTTGGAGGATCACATCGGGCACCTTCGCCAAGTGCTCGAGTGTCTTAGACAAGAGCAATTATATGTCAACTTTGACAAATGCGTCTTTTGCTCGGACACCACTATCTTTCTTGGCTATGTCGTGTCTAAGGACGGACTACGAGTAGACGAATCTAAAGTTCGTGCTATTCGGGAGTGGCCTACTCCTACTACGGTCACCATGGTCCGAGCCTTTCTCGACTTAGCGGGTTTCTACCGACGCTTTGTCAAGGACTTTAGCATGGTAGCGGCACCGCTCCATGAGCTCACTACCAAGGGTGTCACGTTTGAGTGGCGTGATATCCATGCTCGAGCGTTTGATGCGCTCAAAGACCGCCTTTGTAATGCACCATTACTCCAACTCCTAAACTTTTCGAAAACTTTCGAGGTGGAGTGTGATGCATCAAATGTGGGCATTGGAGGAGTTCTCTTACAAGAGACTCATCCAATTGCCTACTTTAGTGAAAAACTGTCCGGTCCTTCGCTCAACTACCCTACATATGACAAGGAACTTTATGCTCTAGTTCGTTGTCTTAAGACATGGCAACATTACTTGTGGCCGAAGGAGTTCGTGATTCATTCGGATCATGCGGCTCTTTCGTATCTCAAGAGTCAAACAAATCTCAGTCGGCGCCATGCTAGTTGGGTAGAGTTTTTAGAGACCTTTCCTTATGTCATTCGGCCTAAGAAAGGCAAAGAGAATGTGGTAGCCGATGCCCTTTCTCGCCGCTATGCCCTCCTTGTGTATATGAATGCCAAGATACATGGCTTTGCTCTTATCAAAGAGTTATATGCCACAGATCTTGACTTCAAGGACATATGGGCACAATGCCTCGACCTCCGAGAGCACGAGTCTTTCTTTATTAACGATGGTTATCTTTTCCGAGCGGGCAAACTGTAACGACCCGAGTTTTAAGTAACCCAAGACGTCACTAGGCTAAGGACCACACAGTGGGTCCCATCAGTTAGCCTGACAACAACTTCACAAATAGGACCTTGCAACAAGAAGCACGAAGAAATAATGAAAACATTCAACCTGTCATTTAGAAAACATTTTCATAACAACCCTGCATGCAGTTAGTATGTATATCCCAAAACGACACTTGAAAACATGACACCTGAACAGGTGTCTTAAAACTTCAGCCTGAAATCAACATGTGTACACAGTTGCACACAACCAACAAAAGACTCGCTTGCAAGCGATTAGTTTCAAAAGTAGTTCAACCAACCCTTGGGTTAACACTGCCCCGGCTGTCCACATCCTGCAGCTGACATCCTTGAAGCGTTCCTATGTTCGGCATTTCGTAAAAAGGATCGGTTTAAAACTGTTAGCTACCGATCATAATCTATCCACGAGAGATTATATCAACACATCACAGCACAACAAATATATTCAAATACCATATACCGTGCTCATGAGATGATATCATGCTGTTATGAATGATGCACGTGAATGCAGTATGAAATTTACAATTTGCGATTCCGGACCAAATCCGGAACCATTGCTTATACGGTTCTGGATTTGGTGTGAGCTCACCATTGCACAAATTAGGTTAATTCAGACATTTGCTCTTAGGTCGTAGCCAGACTGATCAAGTCTACGGGTCAGGCTTTCTCGTGGTGGGTTATGGTCTTAACCCCTAACCACATGCAACATTTTGCCATTCATGTTAATGCAAACATTTACCATTTTCATTAGGTGTGCGACCCGAGCCTGAAGTCCATCAGACTCGGTGTCATTCTTATACAAACGCAAGTGATCCGGGCTTGGCCGAGCTCCGGTATTCACTGCAAAATACTCACTTTACATACTCTTGACCTTTACAAGTCATCATCATATCACATGCCTCAAAAGGCTTATCATCTCATACATTATCATGTTTCAGCAAGCTTATCATGTCATTCAATAGCACGCCTCAATAGGCTAACACATGTTCATTTAACCATTTCTCATAATTATGACATGATAATAATCACAACAACATTAAGCATGTTTTACACATCATAACGTCATTTGCATCATAAACACATCAAGCATGCTTCACACATAACACATCTCAATGCATATCAACATTCACATCTCAGCACAACAAGGCATTTCAAAACAACAACACATATCAACACAGTGAGATATAAATCTCTCAGGCACGGGTTTCTGCAGATCGAAGCTAAGTAAGTCCGAAGACTTACCTGGATACGCTCACTGAGCAACTAAGCTATAGTTAGTCTACCGTCTTCAACACCACCTGTCGAGAATATCATATTCCTCGTATTAAACTTCTTGCTTCAAACATCAATTAAATTCATTCCTTTGAATTTAATTAGCTTATAGCGTTTTCTAGATTCCTAATTTAATTAATTAATCTTTAATTAATTAATTAAATTTCATCAGAATAACCTTTTGCCCGCAGGCAGTTTCTCAACCCAACTGTCATCAGATCTCATCAAACAAATAACCCATAATCACCAGAATATTGTAACGAGCATAATGGAATTTCCAATTATCCATTTTGACAAGCCTAAGGTCAATTTAGGTCAAATCGCAATACTGAAAACGAATAAATTCATAACTTATTCGTTACTAACCCGATTGACGATCCGAAAGAAGATTCGGAATCACAACGACGCATGCTACACTCGGACACCATTAGATTCACCGGAATCTGAGCGACGGAACTGACCATAGAAGGGGGATGCTTGACCTGGCCATAACTTCAACGGAAATGCAGAAACTCGGTACCAAAATGAAGAGGACGAAGAGAGGAATCCGAAAACTCAAACGGAATTGAAATCGGATTACAAACGAAGAGTAGATCTGAATTTGAAGGTTGAGAGAAATCAGAGCTTTTACGAGGAAACGTGAAAGGAAATGAATTAATAAATGAATTTCCGCTATTTATAGCGAAGACGATAATTATCCTTTAGCAAAGTCGATAATTATCCGTTTATCGATCCGAAGGCGGTTTGAGCCCCTTCTCCAAACTTCTCGAAATTGGAATAATAAATCCGACATATTGTTTGGATAATTATTCCGCAACTTTCTCGGAAAACGTGTATTCCTAAGTCGTCTTTCTTAGCCGCTAAGAAACGAAACAACGACTCTTTTGGCCATTTCGCCTTTCCATGTTATTTCATATCTAGAACATATCCGATGTCCTGATCATTTCTCTCAACTGCAATTTTATTAATTGAAGCTCCCAAATGTTCCAAATAATACCAGAGGGTAAAAATTATTCCCCGGAGGAAAAAGTAAAATTTCCCCCATACGTCCAAATTTACGCCAAAATCATAATGGTGAAATTCATACTCGTCATCTACACACAATTCGCGAGTTATGAGTCAATTGTTATCGATGATTAACTTAATCACTCTTAATCATCCTTTATTAGGATTCGAAAATCCTAGCTTTTACACAAACTTTGTATTCCGCGCTCATCTATACGCCATTTGTTGGTCAAGGAAGCTGATGAGGGCCGTGGTAATTTCGGTGCTACCAAGACCCTTTCCGCTCTCCAAGAGCATTTCTTTTGGCCCCGGATGCGTATGCATGTGACACGGTTTTGCAAGGGTTGCATCACATGTCATCATGCAAAGTCACGCCAAGGTCCGGATGGAATGTACTCTCCTTTGCCTATACCAATGGGACCTTGGGAGGATCTATCCATGGACTTTGTGGTAGGGTTGCCTATGTCAAAACGAGGCAAAGACTCCATTTTTGTGGTAGTCGATCGCTTCTCCAAAATGGCTCATTTTATTGCATGTAAAAGCAACCAAAATGCTAGTGAAGTTGCCACCTTGTTCTTTGACAATGTGGTGCGTTTACATGGGATACCACGTTCCATCGTTGGTGATCGGGACGTGAAATTCGTAAGTCACTTTTGGAAAACGTTATGGGGAAAACTTGGAACCAACTTGTTGTTTTCAAGTAGTTATCACCCCCAAACCGATGGTCAAACGGAGGTGACCAATCGGACTCTTGGTGCTCTACTTAGAGCCACCACTAGGACCAACCCACGTAGGTGGGAGGACTTACTTTCTATTGTGGAGTTTTCGTATAACAGGTCTAGGCACACGGCAACTAAATTGTCCCCATTTAAAGTTGTCTACGGCCTTAATCCACACACACCGTTGGACTTCACTCCCCGCCCGCTCAAGGACGGAGAACACATCATCGCCGGGAACCGAGCCGCCCAAATCATTGAGCTTCATGAGCGGACTAGGACACAACTCGAACGTCGTGCCGCCCAACTTGCCGGACAACGCAAAAAGGGCCGCCGCGATGTCTCTTTTGAGCCCGGTGATCTTGTTTGGCTCCACCTAAGGAAGGAGCGTTTTCCAACTCGCCGCATGAGCAAGCTTTCGGACCGTGGTGATGGCTCATTCCGCATCTTAGCCCGTCATGGCCCGAATGCATACAAGTTAGAGCTCCCAGATTCCTACGGAGTACACCCGACGTTCAACGTCAAGGACCTTTCCCCTTATGTTGAGCCCCTCTTTGACGATGGTGAAACGGGGACGTTTCACAGCCAAGATGGGGGGACTGATGCGCCCTTGGATGTCCCTTTTACGTTGACCATAGACGAAGAGGACGAGGCTCTTAGAGTTCGTTCAGATGGACCGATCACCCGATCTCGAGCTAAGGCCATTGCTCGAGCCACCGGCTCCATCATCACCCGCATTACTTCTTCACTTGGTTCCATTACCGGCATGCCATGTCTCTACACCACCATGGCATAGGCTACCGGTTCCGTTAGCGGCATGTCTCGTCTTTCCGACTCAATGGCATGAAGCTAGCTTATTTTCGGACTATATTTTCATGTTTTCCTTTTTATGTAATAAAAGGGATATTCCGTATAAGAATATTCCCTTTTGAACTTATCCTTTTAGGGTTTTCCCTTTTGGGCTTTTCTTCATGTATTTTTGTTTGGCCCGTTGGCCCATAGGTAGGCAAGACTCTCTATATAAGAGATATCTTGCCTCACTTATTTTCCATGTTCAATATTACTAAGTTTTGAGAAGAATTTCCTCCTACTTAGCTTGGGCATCAAAACCTCTCTTCTATCTCTCAAATTTCTTCCTTGGATCTCGTCTTTGATCCCAGAAATTCATATTCGAGGATTCTTCTTTAGAATCAACCTTCGATCCACACAAAAAGGTTTATTCGATCTCTCTAGATTGAAGTAACCTTTGTTTCTTCATCGCTTCCGCCCCTTTGGATCCGAAACGATACAACGTTGCACAAAGAATCAAGGAGTAGTTGGAGTTTTGCTTGATCTAGATCCGGAGTTATCCTTGGTTACCTCCAAGGATGCATCACTAAACCGCCTCAAAGTGGTGCACAGTCCAGTCATCAACATGTCTCTCAAACAATTTCAATGTTTGGCTCTTTGAGCGCAAGATTGCTACTAGACAAGTTCGATGGAACTAACTTCAAAACATGGAAACAGAAGATGTTATTCTTTTTTACCATGGACAAACTGGACAGATTTGTGACCGAGGATATAACCATCAATGCGGGGGTACCCCTCCAAGCTACTCTCAACGTTGACTACATGTGCAAAGGGTGGATTTTGAGCCGCCTGTCAGACCCACTGTACCAAGTGTACATCATGGTTGGTACTTCTAGGGAACTCTAGGTTGCTCTATACAAGAAGTACAAAACTGAGGATCCATGCCATAAGAAGTTCATCGATCAATAGTTCATGGACTTCAAAATGGTAGATCACAAGCCCGTTATGGAGCAAGTTGAGAAGC
Source organism: Fagopyrum homotropicum (assembly GCA_033239125.1). Taxonomy (NCBI): domain Eukaryota; kingdom Viridiplantae; phylum Streptophyta; class Magnoliopsida; order Caryophyllales; family Polygonaceae; genus Fagopyrum; species Fagopyrum homotropicum. The sequence continues at coordinate 146,817,662 of BSWB01000004.1, forward strand.
TACAACTTCTAGTCCATGACATCATTGTTGAATGCATGAATATCTGTGAGACATTCCAAGTAGCAGCATTCATCGGGAAACTCCCCCCCCCCTCTGTCTTGGAAGGATTTCAAGAGTTATCTCCTTCACAAGATAAAGGAAATGACTATGGAAGACTTCATGGTCAAGTTGCGGATTGAATGAAGCAACCGCAAAAACGCTAAAGGGGAAAAGTCAAAGAAAGTTCATCTAATTGAACCAAAGATCAAGAAACGGACGTTTCAACCCAAGGTCCCCAACAAGCAACCTGCGAAGAAGAAGTTCACAGGAAAGTGTCACAACTGTGAAAAAATGGGTCACAAGTCCGACAAATGCCGGAGCAAGGGTGACTCACGCAAAGGCAAGGGCAAAGCACATGCCCAAGTAGCTGAAGGTGATCTGGCAGTGGTTGAGATGGTTGTTGTGATGTCTGAAGTGAACATGGTCGGAAGCAACCCGATGGAGTACTGGTGATATGACACTAGTGCTACCCGCCACATATGTTCTGACAAGGGGATGTTTACCACCTATTAGAAGAATAAATAGGACGAAGAACTATTTATGTGGAATTCGTCCACATCAAAGGTCGAAGGCCATGGAAAGATCATGCAGAGAATGACATCTGAGAAAGAGCTGACTCTCAACAATGTCTTGCACGTGCCAGACATTCGGAAGAACTTGTTATCATGATCTCTGTTGAGAAAGCACGAATTCGACGTGAAAGTAGGATTCAATAAGCTAACTCTCACTAAACGTGGAATTTATGTAGGCAAGGGAAATCAAAAGGATGGGATGTTGAAAATGTGTGTATTGACAATCATCCCTAAAATTGTAACCGGTGATATTTCAATGAATAAAACTCTCATTGCTTATGTTGTTGAGTCTTTTAATATTTGGTATGAACGATTAGGACATGCAAATTATAAGTCTATCCAAAGACTAATGAATTTAAGCCTAATTCCAAAATACAAATTAAATAAGGATAAATGGGAAGTTTGCGTACATGCAAAACTCACAAAAACGTCATCTCCATACGTAGAGAGAACAACCGAACCTCTAGGCTTAATTCACACGGATTTGTGTGATTTGAAGTTTATACAAACTAGAGGAGGTAAAAATTACTTCGTCACATTTATTGACGAGTGTACAAGATATTATTATATCTACTTGCTAAGAAGCAAGGATGAGGCCTTGGAAAAAGTCAAGGAATACAAGTTGGAAGTTAAAAACAACTTAGTAAAAAATGAAAGTCCAACGAAGTGATAGAGGAGGCGAGTACGATGAACCTTTCAACACGTTCTGCATAGAACACGGGATAGTTCATCAAACAACTGCTCCCTACTCGCATGAGTTTAACGGAGTTGCGGAATGGAAAAACCAAACTCTGAAGGAGATGATGAATGCATTGTTGCAGGATTCTAGGTTACTCCAGAACATGTGGGGGGAAGCATTGCTTACCACCAATTATATCCTCAACAAAATACCGCGTAAGGTTATTGGAAAAACATCATATGAACTTTGGAAAGGTAAAGTACTATCGTATAAATAAATCAAAGTGTGGGGGTGCCTAGCAAAAGTGGTTGTACCACCTCCTAAAAAGGTCACCATCGGACCGAAAGTCATTGATTATATTTTCATAGGATATGCACACAGCATTAATACTTATCTATTTCTGGTACTTAAATCAGATATACCAGATATACATGTCAATACAATAATGGAATCAAGAAATGCTTCTTTCTTTAAAAACGTGTCTCTTTGTAAGGATAAAGAAAATCCAAAACGAACTCGTGAACAAAGAGAGGAAGGAACTTTTGGGAATGAAATAGTATAGGAAGAACCTCGAAGAAGAAAAAGAACTCGAATGGAAAAATCGTCTAGGGATGACTTCATAACGGCATTTCTCATGGAGAAAGAACCGAGAAGCTATATAGAAGTCATGTCTACAGCTGATGCACGTTCATGGAAGAAAGCGGTCAAAAGTGAGATAGAATTCATTATGTAAAATCATACATGGGAGTTAGTTGACTTACCAAAAAGGTGTAAAGCACTTGGGTGCAAATGGATTTTCAAAACTAAGTTGAAAGCCGATGGTTAAATAAAAAAGTACAAGGCTAGGCTTGTGGTGAAAGGATTCCGACAAAAAGAAGGGTTGGATTTTTTCGCATCTATTCTCCGGTTACGAGAATAACTTTTATAAGAATGCTAATAGCAATAGTAGCATTAAGAAACCTAAAAATCCATTAAATAGATGTAAAAACTGCCTTTTTAAACGGAAATTTAGTAGAGGAGATTTACATTAAACAACCTGAAGCGTATGTTGCATTTGGACAAGAACACAAAGTGTGTGGACTTGTAAAGTCCCTTTACAGACTCAAACAAACTCCTAAGCAATGACATGAAAATTTTGACAATGTAATGATGTCAAATGGCTTATGCATCAATGAATGCGATAAATGCATCTATATCAAGACTACTCCTGCAGGATATGTCTTGTTGTGTTTGTATGTCGATGATATGCTTATTGTTGGAAGCAACAAAGACATGATCAACCAAGCTAAGAAGTTATTTAGGGGTCCGTTTGACATTAAAGATATGGGATTAGCGGATGGTGTTGTAGGGATTAAAATCACTAGACACTCCGAAGGAATTACCATGTCCCAAGATCATTATGCTGAAAAGATACTTGAAAGGTTTAAGAACTACTCAAGTGGAACCGCAAAGAGTCTTGTGGATCCTCAACTCCACCTGACCAAAAATGTGGGGGACTCAGTGTCGCAACTAGAGTATGCACGTGTAATTGGGAGTCTTATATACTTAACTAATTGTACACGCCCTGACTTGGCGTACTCAGTCAATGTACTAAGCTGCTATACAAGTAACTCAGGACATAAAACAGTGGAAAGGAATAACTAGAGCATTAAATTATCTACGTTATACTCACAGTTATGGGCTTCACTATGGTAATCATCCAGCAGTTCTAGAAGGATGTAGTGACGCAAATTGGATATCCGACTCTAGAAACTCAAAATCCACAAGTGGATATGTGTTTACACTTGGGGTGGAATAGTGTATTGGAAATCTTCAAAGCAAACGTTATTGGCCAGATCCACAATGGAGTTTGAGTTCATTGTGTTAGACAAAGAAGCAGAAGAAGCTGAGTGACTTTAGAATTTTCTGGAAGATATTCCAATGTGGGAAAAATCAGTGTCGGCATTATGTGTACATTGTGATAGTCAATCGGCTATCGCTCGGGACTCAACATTTTATACAATGGAAAGTCACGTCATATTAGATGACGACATAAGTCCATTAGAAAACTTATCCCAACAAGTATAGCCTCGATAGACTATATTAAATCAGCTGACAACCTAGCGGATCCATTTACAAAGGATTTCTCAAGAGATCAAGTTTTAAAATCATCAAGAGAAATTGGTTTAAAGCCTATTACGAAAGAGGATGTTTGATAGACAACCCACCTACGTGACTAGAGATCCCACGATGTAGGTTCAAGGGAAAAATCTAACCAAGCTAAATCGAGTTGAGCATTGTCTCTACCTAGTTCCTAGGATGATAAAACAGTGTGAAATGTATGAGTTAAGGCTAAGCTTGGATTTTAATGATTTCATCGCCTTGAAACAAAGGGGGGGTATGAAAGATACTCTTTATGGTCAAATCACCTTGTGAGTGTGACATGGGGTTGAGTCTAGGATAATAAGGTGAGGCTGAATTCTCCAAATTCACTCTAGAATAACCAGGGATGTTCAAGGCCAAAATGAACACAACTAGAGAACCAACGTTATGCAAGAAAATGAAAATGTGTGATAGTTGTTGTCTCGGTTAACATAAATGTCTGGGTGGTTTAAGACATCATGGTCACTACCTGGTCGAGTAAATCCAACAGTTATTCACTATGGACGGTTCAAGCATGAAACATGGCACCAGTCCAAATGTAGTGATTTTTTGACTATACTCAAGAGAATTCTATCTGTTTACAAAACAAAGAAGCATATGTTTCAAACCATTTATATTTATGTGGGGAAATTTTGGAACTAACTTAAATAAAACTATGAATAAAACATGTTTTAAAACATGGGTGCACCGGGCATTTTCCGGACACATTTTCGGTAGGCTCCGACCATTCTCAACACCGGAAAATGGGAGCTTTCGATTCGTCTCTATGAGCTCTTTCTTGTGGTATATTCATACGTTAAATTTGAGCTCCAGTTGAATGAGAAATGGAGGCACGAAGTTGGTTGCTTGATAGGCAATAACTTGGGAAAATAGTCAAAAAAAAAAATGGAAGCTTCCCAAATCGACTATATGGAGGTAAATCTAGTAGGATATATAGAGGAGTTATTCACTAAAGGTCATGGCCTTGGGTCACTACCCATTTTCAATTGGGGAACAGCTTAGGCAAACCACCACATGCGCACGCCGAGCCGAGCTCGAGGTCGTGGTTATGCCGTGTCGTGCCGAGACGAGCCGAGCCGAGCTACGACAAGACGGGCGGACCTAGATCCAAATTTGGGGTAGTAGTTGGGTCAAATATTGAGTCCGAATATCGTGGCCTTTGTGTGGATCAGATTGACTCCGTTTTGGGTCAGTCAATGGGCTCCGAATTTCTTGGGACCAGATCCGTAACAACCTCCCTCAGCCTCTATATAAAGAGCTCTCCTGCTCTAATTCTAATCATCCCATCATTCTTCTCCTCTCTTCGGCTTCTGAGCTTTCTTATCTCGAGAGTGCAAATCACTACACTGGTCTGTAGGCTTTCAGTAAATTACGAAGGCCAGTTTCGAACAACAGTTGTATCTTGGGATTCTTAAACACCAGTAATCGTCGTAATACGGGGTGTTTTTAGAATTAAGGAAAGAGATTCCGATCTCGACTCTACTCAACATACGCACTTAAGGTGGTATAAAATTCCAACCCTTGTCGTTATTATGCATGCAATTTAACTGACGTATTACACAGTTCCTACAATGTCTGTCTACAATGCACCACGGATGAAAGCGAGAAAGGGTTCCCATGGTGAGGTTGCGTCTGAATGAAGGAGAGGAGGAGGAGGGTCGAGGGAAGGGTGTCGTTGCATGTGTGAAATAAGAAGAGAAGCTCCACGGCTATTAGTTTCATGACAACAAAGAAAAAGCTCATTGGCTTCTGGTTACATGACATCAAAGTCAAAGAAGGGTTGTTGTTGCTCGACAAAGATGAAGAGTGCTCGCTGGCGTGGTGATGGAGGAGAAAGGAGGGTGGGTGCTTTCGGCGCCGGTATGGGGTGAACGAGAGAGGCGAATGAGGGGTCGGATCAGAGCAACTAGGGTTTGCTTGATGTAGTAGCGTTTGCAAGAGGCGAAGGAAGCTGTTGTTTGGAATTGGAACGTCAATTGCAGTCCCATAATGGGCCCATGTGGCATGCCATTCATGGCTCAATTGGCATGTTTCTTCATGGGTTATCTTGCCTCTAATTTTGCTACTTTGGTGAGGATTTGTGTATTTTAAGTGAATAAAACCTCACATAAAATGATAGGTTTTAGTGTAGGTGATACATATAAGTTTATACACATGAAATGATAAAAAGAAAAGTGACTTATGATACCAAGTATCTCATAAAATGATAAGAAGATGGGTTATAAAGGATATATGCTATGGAAACATTACTCATGGTTTTGAAAATAAGATGGAAGTAGTCCAAACCGGTCAAAGTCCGGTTTAATTGAGAATTTATCGGAAATAAAATTTGTGGGTATTACATCATTTTCCCCTTAAAATAAGTTTCGTCCCGAAACTTAAGATAAGAAAATCATAAAGTTAGCCTTCTAGGCATATGTCCGGTGTATCTAACTACTATTCTGAAAGTCTCGTCGTTCTACCTTTTCTAATCATATAAGTATTCATCATATCATAGGCCGTAAATATAACACACATCAGAGTTTAAATACTCAAGCATGAAAGCAAACAAGCAGTCCAATAATATCACACATATATAGGTTCGAGAACTAACCCTTCGATCCTGAGGTTGCAGTTAACTCTGTATAAATCTCAAGATAATTATTCCTAATGCTATCTTCAGTCTCCCATGTAGCCTCATCGGTTCTCTGTCTAGGCCAATGAATCCGTAACATATGTATGTCCGTAGACGTAAGTGTCTATTACTCCTCTCTAACATGGCCACTAGATACTCCATAAAATGACATGTCTCGGATCTGGTATATACTCTCAACTGAGACACGTGAAAGGCAGGGTGGACATCTTTTAGTGTGGATGGAACCGTTAGTCGGTATGCAACCTCTACTCGCTTTGAGATCTTAAATGGTCTGACGGATCGGAAACTCAAATTCCTCTTAATACCGAAACGTCGAACACCTCGTTTCGGTGAAACTCTCAGCCAAACATGGGCACCACTCTAAACTCTAGAGGTCAGCGTCTCTTGTCGGCGTATGATTTTTGACGACTTTGTGCTGCCAACATACTCTATCGTATCAAAGCTACTCGATCATTGTCATTTTTTATTTTCTCCAACTGCTCCACCTACCTCCGCTTGGTCGTAGTTGCGGAGCCGCCCCCGTGGCTTAGGCGGCAGTCCGCCGTCTTCTTTGACTTTTGGCTACCGTTTTCTTCCCCTATAAGTTTCTTCTCTCTCCTCTTGTGATGAGGGTTTGCTCCAGACTTCTCCCTTCATCCTTCATCTCCTCTCCACGTTGTTCTTCTCTTCTGCCCTTCCTCTTGATTTCTTCCTTGGTTTCTTCTTGTTTTTCTTCCAAGTGTGAAGCTTTGGTGTATGCTTGATGGTTTGTAATGATGATGATGATATTGTGTTGTGGATATTTATAGCTGAGAGCGTGAGGGTTGCTCCTTCTTCTGATTTTGTAGAGGTAGGTTCTTTCCCTTCTCTTCTTCTTTCCCTTCTTTCTTCTTCTTTGGTTTAAATCCCACAAGTTGAGTGTGTGCATGATTTCCTGGATATTGGTGTTGTGTTTGTATATAATGATGATGGATGGTTGTCTTTGGCACCATAGAAGAGAAGAGAGTTGAGTTGTGGATCGAGAGAGAGAGAGAGAGATCGTGTGTTGTAGAATCGCCCTTGTCAAAGAGTCGCCCCCGTGCCTGGTGTGGACCGCCCCTGCGGTTGAAGGTTGTCACAACCCCTGTGGATTTGGACCGCCACTGTCGCGCCTTGTCACCGCTCTTGCGTCCTTTCGTTTTCACTGGTGCACCTTTGTCCAAGACATACCAAGTATTGGTATGTGTCCTTCCTTCCATTTGTGTTATGGTTAGTATGTGAGAGCATGTTAGTGTTATGTTTTTGAGTTTGAGGATGTTGTATGTTAAGGTATGCCTTAGGCATCTGTGAGTATTGATGAGATATCGAGGATTAGTTTATGGGTTATGATCTTGTATGATCTTAGAGACTAGGAGGTGGAATCTCCTAGCCTTTGATAGTGTTTGATACTGTGTGCATTGTTTATACAAGCACTGATTGTTTCCTCGAGGGGAAACCGTGACAACTGTTGGTTAGGACTACCTTGTGACAAGTAAGTTCTTTGGGCTTACTTAGCTGGCGTTTATGAGTTTCAGTGATTGTGATAGTGGTGTGTGTGCATATGAATGTTGCATTGATAACCGAAATTGGACTAGGAAGACCATATATGTTTTAATTAGCCAAGTGTATGATAACGGGTGGTGATAACTTGTATAGCTCAAAATGGGGCAGCTAGGGGTTCTTTGCGACCATTCCACCAGGTGGTGATGATTGGCAACAATTCCAAACCTGTGTGGTGAATGGGGACAGATGCGAGGTTGTTCTACTCCTTGTATCACACCGAATGAATTAGTAATGGTATAACGTAATGAAGATAATAAGTGGATGTTGTGTGAGCATTGCATGTTATGATGTGATTATGTGATTATATGTGCTATTATTACCATTATTCTTATTCATGAATTGTTAGCTAACGGTTTCATACCGTGTTGTAGATGCTTTGCAGGATAGGAAGACTACAGAGTGATCCGGTGGGGTGATCAGCCGAGGGCTTCCGTACATTAGGACGTGTATGAGTTTTGGGGATGTTTGTGTATACGTGTATATGATGTTGCCGTTTTGTACTCGGTTGTGGTTTTGTATGTATTTTGATATATGATTCTACATTTTTATGAATTTGGTTTTATATTTATTTGTGTCTTGTTGTAAGATTCAGTGAACTTGTTGTCAGGCTAGGGTCAAGATTCATTGTGAGATCCTAGCCCGTAGCGCCCCGAGTCTCGTGGATTTGGGGTGTTACAGAAAGAAGTTGCAACGGCTAAGAGAAAACGGCTAGAAGAAGCTCCTCCATAGAAGACTATAAAAAAGGCATCGATTGAAGATGAAGACACCAATCCTACAAGCGATCATACAAGACATCTTTATCGATACGAAAGTTTATCTTCCTCTTTGAGCTTACTTAGGTTTATTCATTAGAGTGAGATAAACACAAGAGCTACATTGGCATATCATTTTAGTGTTACACTCGAGTGTGTTACTCTGCGAAGTAACTAAGCTATTATTACTAGAATAGAGTTGACTAGATCGTAGCATTGAGGCTACATTGAGAGAAGAAGAGAAGTTCTTCTAGGCTATATCTAGGACTCACAACAAGCAAATAATAGATAGTTAGAATCCTAGGGTAAGAAACCCTAGGCGGAGAGTAGGTTGTTAGGGCCGAACTTTGTAAACATATCGTGGGTCGATCTTTTAATTTCCGCACTTTCTGTCGCTTAAATTGTGACTAACAACCTTCTGCAGGTTTTGAAGTCAAGGCCTTGAGATTTACTTCAAAGCCTTGAGAAACAGTTTTGTCACCAAGCACAGAGATCGACTTCAAGGCCTTGAGATTTGTTTCAAAGCCTTGATATCCGATATTGCGAAAAGTTCCAATACTCTATAAAATCCCCCTTCTAGAGTATTTATACTTTTTAATCACCTACTCGGTTCTTCAAAAAACTTCTAATTCGACTTAACCGAGCTTAACGTACGAGTTACACTAATCCACGTATTATAAAAACCCGAATTTTACACAATCTACACATGTGATTCCAATAATGGTGAATAGATATTTATTTACAATAAGATAAGTATTTAGTTAGATGGTCATACATACATACGTACATACATAACCAGATAAGTCTTAGACATGGACTAAATAATATTGTATCATGTGTCGCAAACGCACAACAATGTAGTATGCCATGCGTTTTCACATCACCTCAAACATATATGTTTCCATGAATATAGATATTCCAATTAACCGCGTGTGGGTGTGAGTGTGAGTGTGTCACTCTTCTAGGTATACACTATAATATACAATGGCGAATTTTAGACGAACTCAAATAACTAATTTCAAAAATTACCTAATGACGTATTTCAGGTGGGGGAATAAAAAAGATTATCAAAACCGCATTTGAGTTTCGAAGAGGAAGTCATTTGGAACCGACTCATTTAAATACGTTTTTGGTATGCGGAACGTAAACGGACAATTTCGCACTTGGCTTTCGAAACGTAAATCAAAGTAGTTCCGCGTTTAGTAGCGGAATAGAAATTAATTTCGCGCGTTGGGGCTGATACGAGTCAGTGCACTACCGTTTTATAATAATCTGTCTGACCGAATAGCATCACACTATTAATAAGTTATATTATTAAATACTATATAATGATTAGACTTGTTCATATCCGGGACCGGGTCGGGTTCGGACCGGGTTTTATAAAATATTGAGCCCGTTTAGCCGGATCCGGGCTGGGCTAGGCCCGGCTACGGGGCCTGAGATGGGTGTCGTACCCGGCCCGTCCGGACGGGGCGGGCTCGCGGGTACCCGTTTTTTATTTTTTTAAAATAATATTAAAAAATGCTTTTTAATTTGATTTTTTTAGAAATAAATTATATTTAAGATATTTTATGTAAAATATATTAAATTCAGTATAATTATACTAGATATTTTATTTTAATACTCAATATTTATAATAGTATTTATACTTTTTTTTTGCTGGGCTAACGGGTCAGGCTTTTCGGCCGGGCGGGCTTGTTACCATGTTCATACTTGCCCGTTTTTCCGGGTGGGCTGCCCGGATTTGAAAAGGTCTAATAATAATAAATAATAGCGTTTTTCCTCTTGGTACCCTTCAAGTTTGAATTTTTTTTCTTGGTATCCACAAGTTGTTAAGTTTCCTCTCTTGGTACTTCATGGTTTAGTTTTTTATGAGCTTTTGTTTTGTATACCCCTATAATTTTACCACTCTAATTGACTTACATTATTACTCTATTAAGGGGTATTTTTACTAAATGAGATTATGCTATAAGCCTACTTAATAGAACAATATTGCTAAAAGGCCTAGTTAGTGATATTGGCTAGTTTTTATTTATTTTCAAAATAAAATAAAATAATAAAAATAAAATTTGAAACTATTTAGAAAATTAATCAAAATTTGCTATATTTTTATCTAAATAAGGGTACCTATTTAATTTTAAATATAGTTTACTAGACTTCTAAACTTTAAACAATTTAAATTTTAAAACACAAAAAAATTACTTATATACCATTACTTAGTATTTTATATTAAATTACTAAGTTTATAATAATGTGGTCATAATTATATGTACCCTTACTTAAAATAAAATATAGTAAATTTTTATTTATTATTGAATTAGTTTAAATTTAATTTTATACATTTTATTATTTCAAAAATAAATAAATATAAAACTATTTTATTTCAAAAAAGTAAAAACTAGCTTGAAATTACTTTTCTAGATTTTTAAATTAAAAAATATATTATAAAATACTTCTTATATAAAATTAATTAGTTTAAAATATTATGATGTCATTATTAGATTTAAATTTATTTTTCTGATATTTAATACATAATAATTGAATTTTTAACGTAATATATTAAGAATGTGTATAAGGGGAAAAAAATCGTATCACGAGGATATTAAGAGAAAATTTAAAAATTTGTGTATATAAAGAGAAAAAATTTAAACTTGAAGGGCATCAAGAACAAAAATCCTAAATATTATTATTAATTAGTTATAGTTGAGGAAGTAACTTCTAGATTTGGTATAATTTATCCATATCCACAATTTCCGTATTTTGTAGTCTTTTTTTTTAAAATTCATATTGTCTAAGTGCCCGTTTGGTTGGAGCGGTGGAATGGAAACGGATAAGGTTGAGAAAGGAAATGTAAATGATGAGGTTACTTTCATGTGTTAAAAAACCTCTACCAAACGCATTTTTTTATTGATTCGGAATTATTTCGTTATCGGGAATGATTCCTACCGCTTTCAAACGAGCCCTAAGTGTATGAATTATGTATACAACTTACAGAAAATATGAATGAAGACAAAGCGTTTGATTTCGTTATGTGGTAGTAATCCTAATAATTTTTAATTAATTATTTTCTAATTCATTAATTATATTAAATGCAATGCATTTACTGGGTTGAATTAGATGCATTGTCCTTACCATGACTTGCTTGAAAAACTGATAACAAGCCAAAGGTAATAAACCAAATTAAAAGGATATTTTAATTACTTTGATTCCCAGTTACTAAAAAGAATAATTAACTACTGTTAAGAAAACTCTCTTTGACCTCAAAAAATTAAATATTTTATTAATTGGAAACAAATCACTAATTACAGGAAAAAGGGATCTTGACCCTGGTAAATATTTAACCATAGGCATGAGTTAAACAAAGTTTTAAAAAATATAAAGTTAATTGGGCCAAAATTGTAAATTTAGGATAATTATTTTAAATTGTGGGTTAAATAGGGTCAAATCTGTAAATTATATATTTAAATGTGTAGTTATAAAATAAATAATTAATTAATAAATTTGCTTGTAAATGAGTGTATTTACATGCAGCAAATCAAGGTTTTATGATTTGTGATAGGACTCCCCTATGCATATTTCATATGATTGAATTGTTTCTCTTTTAGAGGCTAAAAACTCAACCATAGACAACCCTATATAAGAAGGGCTCTCCCTCTGCCTCTTAGCACCTTCACCCACCAACTACAAAATAATTGCAGAAAAACACAAGTGAGGAAGAGATCCATAGAGAGAAAATGGAAAATGGTTTAGGTTTGAGCTTGAAACTCAAGTTGGGCAATGGAGATGAAAGCTCGAATCTTTCGCATCCATTTACGAACTCGAGTTTTGATTATGGTCGTCACTTCTCGTCCAAGAGACGAGTGGGTGACAACAACTTCACGCTCAACAGTGTTGATCGCCGTCCATTCGGATTTCCGCTTGAAGGTATATATCGTTTCTTTCGATCTACTTTTTGTTCATTTTTTCGATTTTCTTCGCTATATTGTTTCATTCGATCTACTTCTTGTTGGTTTTTTCTTCGCTATAGCGTCTCTTTCAATCTACTTTTTGTTCGTTTTTCCAATTTTCTTTGATTTCATTCGTTGTTACGAAAGTTGAAATAAAACTACATAAAGTAATTGATGTTTTCTGACGAAGTTTCGCTAAATCTTTTGTGGATCGAGTTTTACCATATTTGTTATGAAACCGACGCTATCACTTTTTTATTTCCTTATACCTTTGATTTGATTCTAATCCTCCTATCGTATACGTATTAATGGAGGTTGTCGGTGGGATTTATATAACTCCGATTTTTTTTTTCTTTTTTCGCTCATCTAATTTTTTATATGTAGCTTTTTTAAATGTAACTATAAATCATCTCTTGCTTAACTCATTTTAAGCTGGTAGATTTGTGTTCATCCCTTGTCTAACTCGATTTAATTTGATGAATTTGTGTTTTTGGTAGTGTGAAGTCAAAATTTTGAGGATGGAATAAGATTTTGAATTGATTACACATTTTTTAGCCCATTTATTGATGTTGTGTATTGTCTCAATTTGTTGAGATATGAGGGATAGAATATACCACATTTCGATAATACAATAAGATGTGAAACATTTTATCCCTTACATCTCAACACAAGTCAACAAAAAGTTACCGTTTTCAAAAAGATTGGTTATTATAGATTACAATTGTTTGATTGATATTCGATTTATATTATTGTGTAGTAATTGTGATATATGTAATATTTAAAACAATTATTTAAGGTACATATTTTTAAAATTATATTCATAATATATGACTAATTGTATATATTTATAAAAGAGTATTTTAAAAACTAGTTTTATAGAAAATTATGATCAAAAGATGATAATTATTTTTAATCGATGATTTTTATTATAAGTTTTATAAATATAAATCAAACATTTACATTAAATATATATGCATTATAGTTTTTATATTTTCTTTATAACTTAAATAATTAAAATCATCATATAAAATAAACCCGAAATATTAGAGTGGGATTGTTTTTATAATACCCATAAAATAATTAAATGAATGATTAAAGGAATATAATTATTATAATTTTCTACATTTTCAGATTTTAACATATTCTATTAAAATATCATATTTGTCAATCAATGTATATTTAATTATTGACAAATGAATTCGTTGATTTTATTTTTTTAGTTTGATTGTAATATCATATTATATTAAAATATCATATTCTTCAATCAATTTATATTTTATTATTTACGTTATTAATTTCATATTAAATTTTTAACTTTATTTTTATATTTATATTATAGAAGTATTTATAAATAACTCTAATTATTTTTGAATTAATTTTTAATCATTAATTTCTAACTAGTAATACGGTGGAATATGACAATATGCACCTAATAAGCAATTCTAACTCAACTAGTAAAGTTTGGATTCGAATAGTCTTTGGATCGTAGATTCGTATCTCCCACGTTTTAAAGACAACAAAAAAAAAAATGGGATTTTTTCAATTTGTACTTTTTCTGATAATATCCCATAATTTTTAAAATTTTAGATAGTACCCTCAAGTTTTAATTTTGTTGGACTTGTACCTTATCTTTTACTCTTTAATTTTATTATTTTTCCCCCTAAATTAACACTAAAATTGTATAGAATACAAATCGAAAAACAAGTTTAAAATTTAAGAATATCTACTTAAACGTTATTCGTAAAAGTCTAAACTTTGATGGTCTCGTATTGTTAGGCCGTTACCCAAGTGAAGGATCAAGTAGCCACCAAGGGCCTAACACAACGCTGAAGCTAGGCAATCCGAGTTGGAACATGAATGCGAGACTGAGAGGACTAAACCAAGACCCGAATGCGTTGGCTCCTAAGCTCGACTTGTCGGCTGTGAAGGGAAGGAGGGTTGTCGCGGAGAGGGAGGCGATGGTCATTGACATGGAAGGAGGAGAGAAGAAGAAGTTGAGGCTCTCTAAGGAGCAATGCACTGTTCTTGAGCAAACCTTCCTCGAGCGTTCTACTCTCAATAATGTCAGTCTCATTTTCGTAATTTTCGTTAATTGGTTTGCTTTCAAATTTTTTTGGGTAAATTACCTTGATGGTCCTTAAATTTTACACATGTTCGATTTCTACACTTAAATTAGTTTTGTATTCATTTTCTTATGTTTATGTAGAAGGAAAAGAGGAATTTGGCGACCCAATTGGGTCTCAAGCCAAGGCAAGTAGAAGTTTGGTTTCAGAACAGAAGGGCAAGGTATGTAATTAATCATTTTCTCAAATAGAATTTTATTAGTTTTAAAGAGCTTTATTTTCTAAAAAATATTTAAAAAAATCTTAAAACTTTTAAAATTCTCACTAAATGTAATTCATATAAAATACAACTCCTAAAAAGAATTTCAATATTAACCATAAAAATCCAATCATCCCAAAAATTTTTAGCCCAATAAAGTTAGGTATTTTGTATCAAATTTTGACACATCTAATAAATATGTGTCCGTTTGGTTGGAGCGGTGGAATGGAAACGGAATAGAATCGGATAAGGGTTAGGAAAGGAAATGAAAATGGTGGGATTACTTTTCATGTGTTAAAAGACCTCTAACCAAACGTATTTTTTGATTGATTCGGAATCATTCCGTTATCGGAAATGATTCCTACCGCTTCCAAACGGGCCCATAATATGCATAATAATTAATATTATAATTGTGTAGGTTATGTAGGTTGTTGTTGCCGGGGTAAGTCACTTACTAATCTATAATGATTGACAAAAACGTGTAACAAATAGGGAACTACTAAGTGGAACCATATCTAGTCTCAATTATGATTTAGTTGATTGTTTACATTTTTGCAGAAACCAAATTTAACTTCATGATTGAAAATAAGTCTTAAATGATCCATTTTGTTTATCCCTTTTAGGTAATTATGAATCTAATGTAATCATTTTTTGTAACTTTTTATCATTGCATAAATTATAAGTGGCAACTATGAAAAAACTAAAAATTTAGGGGCTTTATTTGATATTTTTACAATATAAGGACAAATATGGAGAAAATTGCAAAGTTTAGGGGACCAAATGAGCAATGGCATATATGAATTAACATAATATAGGAGCAAAAGTAAACAAATAACATAATATGCATATATACATATATGAAGCCACCCTAGCTATGGAAATGAAGAAACTATAGATGAATAGCGTTGGCTGATTATAAGAACTAGAGTCGGCTGGTACATTGTTAATTTAATGAGATAATAATTGCTAATATGGACCATTTTGTTGAAGTCTAACTTACGTAAGTGAAAAAATATATGAGATAATTTGGTTCACTGTAAATCTAAAAGCTAGTTAGCTAGTTAGAGTTAGTTTGGACGGAAATCGGGTTGGAATCAAGAATCGAATTTGTTATTGAATAACTTATGTGCGCAGGACAAAGCTGAAGCAAACTGAAGTGGACCGTTTGTTCCTGAAGAAGTATTGCCAGGAGCTTTCTGATGAGAACAAGAGACTTCAGAAGCAGGTCCAAGAGCTCCGATCACAGCGCTTCAAAGCGGGCTACCTAGGTGATGTCGACGATCAGGAGTCCCAGCCTGAGTCGAGTGTCTCGGTTGGGCACTTTGCTAAGATGGGAGATTAACTAGCTATTAGTCAGCTCGATTGTTGCTAGTTAACTCAGTTGTTAGACACATAACTGGACTCAGGAAGCATATTATGCTTCAATTGCTTACAACATAATTGATTACCCCATGGATTGTGCTTCAATTGGTCAACTTTAACTCATTATGAAAATTCCAAAGAGTCTTAAACTTGTGGTTGGTATTCATGTTTTTTATGGTTGTATAATGATCGTTGTGATGTAGGGTTGTTCCGCGTCAATAACGCATAACATATAAGTTTCATGGGTACTCCTATTGCCAATTGTTTTTAGGATGGAGCACTCCACGCTTAAACTTGTTAAGGATAACCAACAGTGATCATCCTTACCAAAAGCATCCTCTTCATCTGAAGTAGTCATCCTCACCTCCTTACCACAGATGTCTTCTTCATCCCATGTAGAACTCGTTGCTCATACTAGAAACATGGAAAACTACTTTGAGCTATGTAGGACTCACTAGACAAACCCTTGTGGTTGACATTTTCAAAATTGTTTGAGCTCAATCAACTGTTCATGATTTCAATTTGAAGTTCTTACCTGCTCAACTGATGGGGTTTAAGGACGAATATATAGGGCTGGACACAAATTCCGCAAATCTCGCGTCGTACCGGTCCCGTCTCGATCTCGGTTCATCCAAAAATACAAATTCCGTCCCACCAAAAAATTTACGGATGGGTCGTGGGACGACCTCAATCCGTCTTGTCCCGTCCTATGCCCAACCCTAAATACATATATGTTGAGTAACTTTCAGTGTTTTGGGCTCGATTGTGCTCGGGCCCTGACCCAGTTTTCCCAGTCGAGCTCCCTGGTTTATAGGTCCAGCCAGATAAAGACCATCAAAGCATAACAGAAGATGAATAAGCTTGTGTGCTTTTATTTTCGAATTCGTGAAACTATTAAAAACAACAGTGTAATGTTTCCATCACAAGTACAATCAGAGAGGTGAGAAAAAATGTCTGAATGGAAACAACACAAGAATGGTTGCATTCAGCAACTGTACATTAATAATCGCAAATGCTTCACATACTTGATGCTTCTGAAATCGAACAGCAGACACACTGCAATTGAGAAGGAATGGATTTATACACCATCAGATGTCAAGCTTCCTGCGTGGTAACTGATGCCTGTTTCTCCAGACTGGGTCACCAGCTCAAAGCCTCCAACCTCACGCACCTCGCATTCCTCGAAGACCACATTCCGTTTGGCATGTGAATAGGCACAGTAGTTTACTTCATAAAGTACTGCTCCCTTCTGAAATTTACCAACCGAAGTTGCTACTCCTTCCCCTGCATTAGTATCACATTCAGTGGGCTCTAAGTTTCTACATTTAGGGCTCGTTTGGTGTGATACGGAGATATGGAGCTATC
This sequence comes from Fagopyrum homotropicum, assembly GCA_033239125.1. NCBI lineage: Eukaryota > Viridiplantae > Streptophyta > Magnoliopsida > Caryophyllales > Polygonaceae > Fagopyrum > Fagopyrum homotropicum. The sequence continues at coordinate 146,835,037 of BSWB01000004.1, forward strand.
GTTATTGGTATCGTATATGAGGTATGGGATATAGGTGATATTAACATGTACCAAACAGTAAATATCACCCATATCTCAATATCAGGATATACCAAACACAAGTATGGATATGAATGATACCCATGCCTGAAGAATGATAGGCAAAAGTTGGACCAAGAGGGTTTGACAAAGATAGGGACACGAAAAGAAGCTTACCGTGTGTTACAAGCAACAAGTTTTGATTCGGATACTTATCTGCAAGTGCTTGTATGACCTGCTCATATCTGGCTCTTGCTCCTAAACCAGTCTCCTCCCAACGAGGCACCTATGTTTAGTCAAAATAAAACTCACTCACTCATATTCACCAGCATGGATCAGAGAGTAGATAGAGAAGTAAGAGTGTACCTCGTCATAGATCCGTTCAGCAGTATGATCAACTGTTCCAGCTGGTAGCAGTTCCTCGAGTTCTGAGGTTTTAAAGTGGAAATCCCCATCTTTTGGGACACATTCTTGTCTGATGGCTTCCCTATTTAACATCTCACACAATCCATATTCAATTGATACCTATAGAAGACAAAAACACAGCTGGTTCCTAAGATTTCAACATTTAAGAAAGCCAGAAGAAAATACAATATCTCCAGAGATTTCAACATTTTAGAAAGCCAGAAAACACAGCTGGTTCATAACATTTCAACATTTAAGAAAGCCAGAAACTTCATACTCTTATAACTTTCACCTGCTCCTTATACACAAATAAATCCTGAATTATGTTAGAATTACCCTCAAATTCAAAATCAACTGAATTTACAGAGGCCCGTCTGTATTCCTAACGAACTTGAATATAATGCTTTCCTGAGATTTTAGTCTGTCATTTAGCAACTGAAATTCACACCACTAATCCTGCTGTATATGCACTACCGAAACTCTCACACAGAAATGCAAATTTCAAGTCACATATGGCTACTCAGGATGCTAAAGAAACTAAATACTCTAAATCAAAGAATGCTTAATTTATAGAGGCATAACAAGATGATTGTCCTGCATCCTTCAAGTATCCTCACCGTAAATTATAAATTTACTCTATAGCTATCACTAACTAACAGTTTACCAATGGCCAGTGAGTAACGCTACTCAAGGGAAGAGGTATTTAAATTAATACCCATATAATTCTTTTACAGTCTTCCTCAAACATGACAACAAAAAAACAATACACAGTTGTCATGCAAGGCAAAACTGAGCACCAAAAGGGCAATTCTGTGACACTTTATGACAAACAAATCCAAACTAAAACAAAATCACATAATGTCCAAACCTCATCAGGTGAGGAGCATTGCCCACTAATCGTAAGTTGAAGGTGTTTGATCCAACGAGTGCTATAGAATTGGAAACAAGAACAACATTATGAGGAGCACATTTCCTGACATCCATATTTGATTTTGTTTAGACTAGCGTTGGTAGGCTCCACAAGTATTCCAAAGCTTTAGTATCAAGAAAACCAGAGTTCCTGACTGGTTAAAGGTAGGTTTCACAACCTAAGGCTCCGCTATTATCACAGTTCATCAAAAACAAACAGGGCCTTATTTCTACTCTAAACACTACAGATCAGGTCTATCCATCTTCATTTCCCATCATAAGCCATAAATCTGCGAACATTTTTTCATCCACGAAGGATAAGTCAACTTCTGGAAGACCCGGTTAAAAAAAAAATCAGACTGTACAAAAGCCAAAAAAGAAGCATCAAACAGTAGATGAATTCCTCCGAAAAGTCCAATTACAATCAACTACAGCATTTCCACAAAAACAGACAACGGCGGTGAAAAGGAACTTCATACCTTGACTTTAGACGGGTCAATCTGATCACAATCGGCGGCGACCTTCTTCGTCTCATCGGCAACATCGTCATCAGAAGCACAGATGGCGGATACAACCTCCGACGCCGTCTGGATACACCGCAAGAACGGCGAAACAAAAACCCGGTGAATAGGAAACCCTACCCGATCCGAACGGAGCTGACGACCTGTGGAGAAAGCTCGAACAAGGCCAGCGTTGACCAAGGGCGGGTCCCAGGGCCGTTCGGCAGTCTTAACCCAAAGTGGATCAAAATTATCCATCCGATCTCCGTGCCTCATGACGATCACATTCTGATAGACTCCAGCTTCAAAAATGGGGTTTGTGCCGATCGAATTCATGATTCTATGATTTGTTTTGAGTAATTGAAATCGTGGTGGGTGACGAGAGAGGGTATAGCGGGGGAGAGAAGGAGGAAGGAAACGAAGAGACATATATAAGCATACAAAACTCCTCGAGCTTCGTGGATGCTTCAATGGAGAATAGTTTAATCTGCAGGCAATGTGTTGACGGGGTACTTGGAAAGCGCATTTTCAAGATTTCATCACGTGTGAGGTAGGGGATTAGGCATGTATCTTCTACGAGTTTGTCGTTTTTTCGCCACATTTTAACTTGTAGGGCGCAAATAATTGCATTATGGTCCTTATAGATGTGGACTTTGGGCTTCTGAACCGGGGTCGAACCCGTTTCAAAAACCGGAACCGGAAGAACCAAACAGGAATTCAAATTCCGCCCTTATATTTTAACAATTTCGGTTGGTGACCATACTTTTCCACTTTTCTGATTGGACACCCTGGACGTTTACATTAAGCTAATTTATTAAAATAAATAAAAAAAGACACCTCTTCTTTCTTCCCCCTTTCATCTCTGACTGGTAGAAGTTGGAGAATAAAGGCAAATGACATTTTAATTAAAGAATTTATCCTCTTTCGCAACAAAGCCCCAAATCGATTGTCAAACAAATCAAAATCGAACATAGACAATGAAATAGGATGCATAATTTCTTACTATTGAGAATTAAAACACCAAAATCAGAAGATCTAACCACTAGAGGAAGCAAGCAGCATATCGATTTTTCAGCAAAGAGAAAATATGTACAAAGAACAACATGATTTGCAATTACAAAATAGTGACGTTTTCCACTCATTCCAAATCTCGATTGACAATTTCTCGCTTTACCTGCGGTTGGGACGTACGGCGAGGTTGAATTGTTGCCGGAATCGGTTGATGAAATTTTCCTCTTTTCCGTCCGCCACTTCTCTGCCATCCGCGGAAACCACCACAGTATCGCAGTGTAGCTGCCGCCAGATTTCGGGTGGCGGTGGACGTCAATCGTATTCGTGGGTGTTGCTTTTTCCTTTTCTTTTCATTTTTTAAACCAATAACGAAACGGACTTTGGCAAATGTAGAGATTACTGTTTGAAAAAGGAAAAAAAAACCTCGACACTAATTGGAATTGTTAAAGTCTAAGGGGCGTAAAGTAAAATTTACTTTTTCCAAATTTTCAGTATGCTGACGCTTAACGAACCAATGGGACCAAAACAAAAAGTTTATATTGTTAGGTATTTCTTGTTAAACGAAAATATAATGGTTACCACATGAATTATGAGAATGAGTTCACATGAATTGAATTACGAGGATGAAGTTGAAATTTAAGTTATCAGCCTCCCCTCTCTTAGCAGCTTAGCTTATGTGGGAATGAAGAAGATTGTCATCTTCAGACTTCAATCCACAAAGGTGTTAAACGAATCTAAGGGTCCGTTTGGTTTTAACTCTGAAATCGAAAACGGAATGAAAACGAACTACTTCATATGGATATCCTTGTTCATGAAAGTTTTTGTAGTTATTCCTCGTGGTTTGAAGTAATTGGAGTTGAATTGGATTACTTTTGATACCTATAGGGGAAACAAAATGTGGGGAGACAAGTGCATTTTGCATGAAACCACAAGGAATAATTTCATAAAATTTCATGAATAATGATATACATATGCACTAAATTCGTTTTCATTTCGTTTCCGCTTCCGTTTCCGGAGTTGAAATCAAATGGGCCCTAAATTTATATAACATATAAAAACAAAAGTTTAAAGTCACGTGTTATTTATTTATAATCGGATTGACACGTGTCGTTTTATTACAATTTAGCTTTTACAATATGTTTATTAACTATTGTAAATTTTAGTTAGTTTTACTATATAAATCAAAATGAAATAAAATATTGCTAATTAAAAAATAATAATATCTACCTAATTGATAAAAATGTATTTCACGCTAGATTTTTAAAACAAAATACTTCTGCAAAGCACGAGAATTACGCTAATATATTATTAAAAAGATGATAGGTGCAACTAGTTTTTTTTGTAAGAAAAGGAGTAGGAGACATCAAACTCTATTTCTAATATATTTATCCTCAAAACAAACCCTAACCTTACTCCCCCTCTAACCCTCCTCCCCACTCTACATGTGTTTGTTTATGGTGATTTAGAAGAAGATGTGTTTATTTCTACCCTCCTAGTTTTGCTCCTCCCAAAAATGATAAGGCTTGTTATCTTTAAAAACTAGTTTAGTGTTCGCACCTTGTGCGGGTTTGTCTAAACAAAAAATTTATATTTTAATTTTCATTATGTATTGATATTAATCTATAAAAATAATTATTTTTTATTAATCAATATAACTAAGATTTGAGGATTAATTATATTTTTAATAAATAAAAGAACATAATTAAAAATTTATTACAAATATTATTGTTCGAGTATTATATTTACTCAAGATATTATCAATTTTACTTATATAAAGTTAGAGGAGAAAATTTTGATTTAATTTTAAATCTAACAAATGTGTCAAATCTTAATAAAAGATTTGCATGAGATTTTCTCAACAAAATTGAATTATAATACATTAGTTTATAAATTTTTATTGGTAGATAAGTAGATTTAGTTTTTATTATAATACATTAGTTTTTATAAAATAATAAATGACAAATCTGTAAATATATTGTGGCAAATCTGTAAATAAATTGAAAAAATACTGACGTGGACGGCCTTAGAAATTGACACGTGTACAAAATGGGTGCTGCTTTAGTAATATATATAGATCATTGTAGGGTCTTCAATAAGATCCATAAAACTGGTTTGTGAAACTCGTCATTGCTTAAGAACAATTTGGGTTCTCTCAATCATATGTCAACTATTCTTTTTTCTTCTTCATATATTCAATCTCATATTACTCTCCATGTTCTTGTTTTTTACCGATGATCTAATCATTGATGACAATAACTCAAATTTTATTCTCTTTCAAATCATACTTACATATTTGTTTTTATATAAAGGCTCTCCCTCCCCCAAAAAAATATAAAATAAATTGAGCATGGAAATCACACAAACCAGACTTATACATATTTATTTGTGTAATATACATTTATTAGTGTAAGTATTGCATTGATCTTTTCAATGAAGTAGGTTTGTTGGGTACCAAACTAACAACAATTCCCCTAAAGTAAAAACATCGTCTATCTAGCGATTCTAGTCTTCCTATCTAGCAATTCTAGTCTTCCTTTCGCTCAACCGGAACACTATTATTGCCTCGTAGGTAAATCTAATCTTTTTATTGTCACCACACATGATCTTGTTCAATGGGACCGCCGGTACTTAAAGTCTTCAACTCACCACATTATATGATGCGGACTATGTGATGTGCCCCACTACTCGACGCTCCATCACATGATTTTTCATTATGCTTGTCATTCCCCAATATCTTGGAAAACAAAGAAACAACGCAATATTTCTAGATCTTTTGCCGGGTTCGAATATCGAGTCATGCCCACCTCGTCATGCGAGATCATTTGACTCATATCTTTTTCGCTCTCTTTGAATTGTTCTTCCCCGACCTACCAATATTTGGTGGGACAACCGAATTTCTATTTGTATTGATCATACCCGTTGTTTTATAACATACCAAGCATATCGAGGTTATTGTCATATCTTTTGAGAACGAGTTCAATCCGTCCAAATCATCACCCATCACATCCGATCCTCATCTTAACTAGAGGATATGTAACATATTAAAGTTATAGTAGATTATTGAGTGGTGAGGGGATTTTGAAACTTCTTGGTTATAGCTTAAGAGATTTTTTTTAAAATTTTTTTGGGCAAATATATTACCATTAAATTTCCATTTATTTGTAGTTTGTTTTTACTATTTCCACTTTTGGTAAATTTACCCTAAGATAGCTACCCACAATATATTGGGCACGAAATCAAATCGGTCATTAAAAAATAAAAATAATATATATATATATATATATATATATATTTCGGTTTTAGGGTTTCGCTGCCGAATGAAATAAATTCAATTTCGGTTTTGGGACCCAAGTGCGGAATCAATTAAATTAAATTTCAATTTTGGCGTCAAATACGAAATTGATTAAACTAAATTTCGCTTTCGGACCCCAAGTACAAAAATAATTAAACACTAATTTCGCACTTCAGGACGGAATAAAGGAGATGTTTAAATGAAATATATGAGCTCGTCTAAAATGGACGAGCCTATTATAATGGTTTACCTTTGAAAAATTGCTCAATTTGATTTGAACGGCAGCGGAAACATGTGTTACGATCAATAATCATTCTAGACCAACTGTTGAGTCACAATCACACCAATGCGGGGTTGAGTACTCACCAAAAATTTGAACTCCTGAAAATCTACATCTCAATTCCTCAATTAGCAAGTATTGTAAAACCCTTGCATAATAAACAGCTATATATATGTAACAAAAATTAACAAGGAAATTTGAAACTTGAAATACACCATGTGAGTTAAGAACAATAAAAGAAGGATGGCGCGCTAGACAGTCAATAGTGAGCCAAACTCATTCCTCAATGCATCATCGTTGTACCATACAAAAAGTTTTCTGCAATCAGATATGCTACAAAAGGATTGCCTGGTTCAGTACACTAGACTAGTGCAAACTTCAGCAGGAAAGTTTTATGTTCATTTCTGAATCTCTTGATCTCCATCATCACCATCATTTTGCAACAAGCCTCGGATTCTCACATCATAGTATACCTCAGTTACTCTCCTAAGATCATACTTCATACCTGTACAGACCCCAAAAAAAAAAAATGATTCTGCTGATTGAAATCCTTTCAAGAAATTTTATGACGTATGCTGGTCATATATCTCAGTTGTAATTGTTTTGGTAAACTTGAAGATTGTGCAAGTACCATCAAACTTCTTGCGCAAAAAGTCGTTCCTCAGATTGAGCATGCGAAAGGCTTCATATAGATCTGTCAAAAATTTCTGGACCTTTCTAGGGCAATCATAGTTTCCTGCTGTGACTTGGTTCACCACATAACGAGGCTGTCAATTTCAATCAAGAGCACAAATGAATTTTCTTCTACAAATTTATCCAACACCATTCGGATTTAGGAAGGGCTTTGTTTTTATTACTACAGTTTCCTACTTAAATAATGAAATAATAAGATCATCCATACCATTTCGTTGGACATGAAGCATATTCCTGCACCAAATAGAAAGACATTAACATTGGGTTCATCCTCATTAGAGTATACCAAGTTATTAAGAATCACATACCAATGAGATAATCTTCCACATCGAGACCAAATTTTGATGCATCCACTGCAAGGGGTAAGAATTAGACTACATAGGCAGAAACCGGTCCCAAATGTATTCCAAAAATTGGAAAACCATCCAGTATAGAAGTTATGAGATCAATTAATCTGAAAACACATAATTCAACTAGTTTGCTAATATAAGTCTGGCAACAAGGTGATGATAAATGGTAGTTATAAAGTTAGGATTAAGAGTATGCACTAGAAGAGATAGAAATTTGAGAAATACCCTTTAGCATTATCTTGGAAAAAATCTTATTTAAATTATACTATTGGGTTGATCAAAGATTATGTTATGGTTTACTACACATAAGCAAGTTCATTATGTTGGTAAATAGCCATAGGGCTCAAACAGACCAGAAATTTGCACTATAGTCGATGCAGAGACCAAACCGTTTTGTTCAGATTATTCTTTCCATAGAATTTTTTATCCTCAGTATTGTAGAATTTATACCTAAAAACTCTTCAGGCCGTTATCGGCAATAGAGACATTCAAATATATAAGACTATGGAGTATGCCATGGTGTGAAGTGCGATTACGTGTTTTTTTACAGGCATGATTGCATGACATAATCAATAAGAGGGATTATTCTTAACATACATTCAAGTTTCTCTTCAACTTCAAGATGACTAGGAAGGTTTCCTGTTTCTAACCAACCAAGGAAACAAAGTAATGAAACCACCGTCTGCATTTCATTCTTCCAATCAAAATGGTACCTGTTCAAAACAGGAAAAAGAATATGAAAATAAACATCAACCACATGTACACACAAAGAGTAAAGATAAAAAAAACTAAAAACTTGGATCCACCTATAGTATTCTCCAGCGCAGTCATGATGAATATCAGCAAGTTGGCGGATTAGCTTCTTGAGCACTTCTATATCAACCTTAGCATTCTCCAATACCTCTATACCGTGACATAAAAACAGATCCCTTTAGCAGAAAACAGTTACAGTTGCTTCCTTAAAAACAGTTATGTATAAAAATTTATAAAAAGGATGCTTGTTCAATTAAGAAAGGTACAAAAGCATATAAGCAACAAAACTGTAGAATCTGTAAGTGTACAAATATTGCAGTTTTGAGAGCAATGATAGCCATGATTTTCTTCTTCCATTAGGTAACCCAAATGACAGTGCAAAAAACAGAAGAAACTAACTGTGCTAGGGGCAGACTAGAGCACACAAACGCAATGTACAATACAACACAACCTGGGAAGATGTTGTATTCCCTTAATTTCCAATTTGCATGATCGACTAATCTAATTTCCATTAATATCTTAAGCATTCAGTATTGATATTCCAGTTTGACAAATCACTCCTGTGAGCTCATATAACAACATCAAGGCTTACCAACTTGAGATCATATTACAAAATCTGGTAGGGCATTGCACGGATTTTAGTTCATATAGTAAATAACCATACCAAATGTTATATCAGAACAGGGATTTAAGGGTTTCCATGGAATGGGAAAAGTGTGATTGTAGAAGATGATACGGTATCAATTACTTCACTGGACAAACCTAAACAAGGATGTAAATGAACACCTAATCCCTCCTCAATACTAGTAGCATATCAAAACAGAATACTAAATTGATTAGATACATCAAAATTGTCACATTTCCCCTAAATATTTGTAGGAAGCAAAGGATTGATAGAAAATCGAGAAGAAAGAAAGATATCGAGAGCAAGATGGTAAACCGGAAAGAGGAGATTGATGGAGGAAGAGAAGAGAAGATTGCAAGTGCTTGGTGGTGGATTCCATGTCTGATACAACCATTCGAATTTGTTTTTTGATACTGACCGTATCTGATAGCTGGCTTCTGAACTGCTCAAATTGGTTACCCATTGCACTTGTCATCGCCATATCTTCCTCTACAGACATCTTTGCTCGAAAAGAAGAAGGGTTTAAGCTAAATTGAAATTTGAGGTCTATGGCGTAGTAGATTGAACACAGTAGAAGAGCAAGCGAGATGACCTAAAGGGCATCAACTTCTTTAAATGGGGTGAAGCACCTAAGTTCAGATTATATATTTTAATATTTAGTTTTGTGTTATCGCGTCTATGAAGCGATTAAATTTGATTTTTTATTTATTTTACCTTAGTACTAACGCACCAAAGGTGCAACTATGATTCTATTTTTCACACATATATACATACTAGTTTAGCGCCCGTGCCGTGCACGGGTATTTGAAAATATATTTTTTACAGTTTTTTTTTTTGTATGAGTAATTTTTTATAGATTTATTTTTCTTATTATATTTTGTTGATTTGATTACGAATGTTTATGTTAAATAGTATACGCATATAAGAAAAATAATCACAACATAGTTGTTGACCCAGTTCGAGGCATACCAAGCCAGGAGTGTCCACTATCTATGTATTATAAAATTTACAATATTAATAATGTCAAAAAACATTTAAAATTGTGTACATTTAATATAATAGAAATCACGATGATAACCTTTGACGTGAAACCTCGAGCACATGCGCGACAGTCCGATCCTGAAAAAGAGAAGAAGATAAACTTTATATAAGTGTAAGCTCAAGGACGGGTTATGATCGCTTGATATTATTGATTGAAAACGAAATAAAATGAAGAAGAAATTCTAACGTACCTTAAATTATGTTGCGAAAAACTTCGTCAAATACAACATTAGTTGTAGTATCTTGAACCTTGCCCTTAGGGTCACATATCATAATCCTTAATCCATCCCTGCTGACCGTGACTGAAGACCGGCCTAGGCAAATATATTCCAACCTGTGCAAGGGACTGACCTTGACTTTTATTTATAGTCATAGCAAAACATACCATAACTGAGAACTGTCTCCTTCGAAATTTAACAGGAATTTTCAAGTCTGTGGGTGTAAGAATTGTTCGCGGAATGAAGACCTTATGACCTATATTGTTCCCAGATATTATTTCTGCCTCGATGATTTGTTTTCCAAGTCTCCTAACTATCAGTCTGGTTCCGTTACACAACCCTGCAGACTGATCAATGTTTCTCATCAACATAATTGGAATTCCAACTTTCAGTCTCAAGACATGGTTCGGAAACCCAAAATACTTGATGCAGTTCAAGAACTCGCTCGAGTAGAAACCATCATCAAGAGAACCTTCGCTTGGACATATACTATCCGAACTCAAGTACTCTGTCACGTCTCCAGGTATCAATGATAGAATATAGTCATTAACATTCTCAACAATCTCATTGGTAGGGGCGAGAATAACTCTTTCTTGAAAGTAGCTCGGTGGATCCTGAATATTAACTCAAAGGATATACATGGTCAACAATAGTTGCAATCGGGTCACCTGTAGATGCAAGTAGGAGATCTTCGGGGATGGTAATCTGAGCTTCTCCATTAACACTTTCACCTTCCGTGCCATCTCCAATGCCCAATATCCAATCTAAAAACTCCTTAGCCTTTCGAGCTTCTAATTCAGTAACTCCACGTATAATCCTCATGTTTTGAGTTAATTTAAGCACCGTGTAGTGATCCCACAAATATGACGCATTGATTGCAGCAAAGACAATATCATGTCTACTTACATGACTTACAACAGGCAATATTTGTCTAAAATCACCACAAAAAACGACAACGTTACCACCAAACGGGAGAAGTGAGCAGTCTGGATTATAAGATCGCATGACGTCCCTTAAACTTCTATCGAGCGCTTCAAAACAATATTTGTTAACCATGGGTGCTTCATCCCATATTATCAGCTTTGTCTTTGACACTAACTCAACCAGATCCGTACCTAAACATATAAGATTAAAACATTAATATATTATTCAGTGTAATATGAACAATATATTAAAAAAGAAGTTTTAATATTTGAATAATAAGGTTTATACCTGCACGAATGTTGCATGTTGAACTTTCGTCAACATTTATTGGGATGTCAAAGCTCGAATGAGCGGTTCTACCGCCTGGAAGCAAGAGAGCTGCATTACCACTCGAAGCAACTGTTAGAACGATCTCACCTTTACTCCTCAAACCAGCCGAAAGGGATCTCCATATAAAAGTCTTTCCTGTTCCACCGTATCCATAAAGAACCCCCCCTTATCAGCGGACACAACACACATAATCTGATCATACACTCCCCTCTGCTCGTCGGTGAAACTGGAAACCAATCTGTCATGGTCCAAAGATAACTGCCGCCGTTCCATAATCAAGGCTTCGTCACGATAAGGGATCGATCATAGTTTAGTTCATCTTGAATTAGTCTATTATGCTGCTCCATAATCAAGGCTTCGTCACGATAAGGCATAGACTTATTCGTCTTCAAACTGCCGCCGTTCCTCTGTAAAAGTTTCTCTATCTCAACCAAGGCGTAATTTTGCAGCACGGCATCATCTAATTGCAAATCTATGTACAAATAAACCAAGTTAAACATGTTTACTTACCTAGTACAAAATATACTAAACAAATTGAAAAAATAATGCAAAACTCGAATTAAATTCATATACATGAAAGAAAGCATACCATTATTACGCAACACCCTTCTCTGTCGTGCAAGAATATCATCAGATAAGTACTTCCATACTTCGGCCCAAACCAGATGAGGCGACGACATGCTACCTGAGAGATACAACATGACGAATAAATTTTGAAGATAACCAGCAGTTCCCCAAAAACTTGCTTCTTTTATACCGTCAATGTATTCCCGGTCGTCATCCAACAACCCCATAGCATAACATGCTTCCCTAAATGTGGCATATAGTGTACCGTTGATTGTCCGAATTTCCTCGTAGCATGTAGGACCCTTAATATGATTCAGCAAAACCCTCAAGTAGTACCTCTCTCCAGACCCAGGTGCAACGTGGTATATCCTCCCTAGTGTATATTCCGCACCTTGTGCGGGTTTGTTAATAAAATAGCTTATCATATTACATTTTTTTACTATATTATATGTTGTTAACTTTATTAGTTATATGTTATGAGCTCGTATAAATAACGCGTCAAGTGTTACATAGTAAATGAGACCACGTAACCCATGTGTTGATCATTAATAAGTTTTATACTAATAATTTTTTTTTAAAATCTAATTTATTATTTAATAAATAATAATTTAAAGAAAAAGAATAATCATATAATTTAAAAATACCATAATCTGATACGAATTCAATTAGTAAAAAAGATTAATTGGCTTAATTTGTGATTTAGTAAAAAATTTAATCCGAGAAAAAACATAGGAGCGCCACGTCAGCATTAGTTTCGTATGGTTTAGTAAAATATGCAGAATATAGATGTATATTTATATATTGATAAAATAAGAATTACGAATTTAATAGTTCAACGGTCCAGGAATCAGTAGGTTACAAGGACCCACGAATTAGTAGATCACAAGGACCCACAAGAGCACAACGACCCACAAATCATTAGGTCACAACGACCCAAAAATCATTAGGTCAAAACGACCAAAAAATTAGTAGGTCACAATGATTACATACAAATACTAATCCGATATGATTAAGTATTATATTTGATTCTGACCAAAAGGTTCAGAAATGTATGAATTTTATAAGCCTCAAACACTCTACATCTATTTATACATGTTTTCGAAGTGTCATCCTTTCCTCATAATCGATGTGGAAGAACAAAAATCATATTTTACAAAATAACTATGGTTTAATTAAAAAACGATTTATTAGCTTAATTCGTGATTTAGTAAAAAGTTTAATCCGAGAAAAAACGTGGGGGCGCCACGTCAGAATTAATGTCTTTTGTTTTAGTAAAGTATATAGAATATATATGTATAATTAGTATATTGATAAAATAAAAATTACGAATTTAATAGTTCAACGGTTCACAAATTAGTAGGTCACAAACGACCCACAAATCAGTAGGTCACAAACGATCCACAAATCAGTAGGTCACAAACGAACCACAAATCAGTAGGTCACAACAAAAATTAGTAGATCACAATGACTCCCACAAATTAGTAGATCACAACTAATAACGACTCACAAATCAGTGGGTCACAACGACCCACAAATAAGTAGGTCTCAACGATTCAAAAATCAGTAGCTCAGTAGGTCACAAACGACCCATATATCAATAGGTCACAAACGACACAAAATTAATAGGTTACAACAACCCACAAGTTAATAGGTCACAAGGACCCACAAATCATTAGATCACAAGGACCGACAAATCATTAGGTCACAAGGACACAAGCATCAATAGGTCACAACGACCCACAAGGTATTAGATTAAAACGAGCCAGAAATCATTAGGTTAAAATGACATACGAATTAGTAGGTAACAACAATCCACATTCAAATACTAATCCGGTATGAATAAGTATTATACTTGATTCTGACCAAAAGGTCCAAAAATGTATACTTTGTATAATCTTCAAACCTTATAGGTCTATTTTACAAAATAATTATGGTTTAGTAAAAAAAGGATTTATTAGCTTAATTCGTGATTTAGTAAAAATTTTAATCCGAGAAAAAACGTGGGGCGCCACGTCAGAATTATTGTCTTTTGTTTTAATAAATTATATTGATGTATATTTAATATATTGATAAAATAAGAATTACGAATTTAATAGTTCAACGATCCACAAATCAGTAGGTCACAAACGACCACAAATCAGTAGGTTACACTAACCCACGAATCAGTAGGTCACAACGACCCACGAATCAGTAGGTCACAACTACCCACAAATCAATAGGCCACAACAACCCTCAAATTCATAGGTCACAACGACCCACAAATTCATAGGTCACAACGACCCACAAATCAGTGCGTCACAACGACCCACAAATTATTAGATCAAATCGACCCACAAATCATTAGGTCAAGACGAACTATAAATCAGTAGGTTACAACGATCCAAAAATCAGTAGGTTACAACGACTCAAAAGGTCTAGAAATGTATGATTTGTATAATCTTCAAACCTTGTAGGTTTATTTATACATGTTGTCAAAGTGTCATTCTTTTTTGATAACCGATGTGGGACAACAAAATTCATATTATATAAAATAATTAAGGTTTAGTAAAAAAAAAGTTATTGGCTTAATTCGTGATTTAGTAAAAGATTTAATCCGATAAAAATGTGGAGCGCCACATCAGCATTAGTAAAAAAAGGATTTATTAGCTTAATTCGTGATTTAATAAAAAGTTTAATTAGAGAAAAAACGTGGGGTGGCACGTCAAGAATTAATGTTTTTTGTTTTAGTAAAGTATATAGATGTATATTTATTATATTGATAAAATAAGAATTACGAATTTAATAGTTCAACGGTCCACAAATTAGTAGGTCACAAACAACCCACAAATTAGTAGATTTTAAGGACCCACAAATTATTAGGTCACAACGACCCACGAATCAGTAGGTTACAACGACCCATGACTCAGTAGGTCACAACAACCCACAAATTAGTAGGTCACAATGACCCACGAATCAATAGGTCACAATGACACACAAATCAGTGGGTCACAATGACACACAAATCAGTGGGTCACAATGACACACAAATCAGTGGGTCATAACGAACTACAACATATTGGGTCACAACGATCCACAAATCAGTGGGTCACAACGACCCACAAATCAGTGGGTCACAACGACCCACAAATCAGTGAGTCACAACGACCCACAAATCAGTGGGTCACAACGACCCAAAAATCTATAGGTCAAAACGATCCAAAAATCATTAGATCAAAAGGACCTATGAATTAGTAGGTCACAACAATCCACTCCACATACAAATGCTAATCCGTACAATAAGTATTATACTTGATTCTGACCAAAAGGTCCGAAAATGTATGATTTGTATAATCTTCAAACATTTGAGGTCTATTTATACATGTTGTCAAAGTGTCATCCTTCTCTGATAACCGATGTGGGATAACAAAATTCATATTTTACAAAATAATTAAGGTTTAGTAAAAAAAAGTTATTGACTTAATTCGAGATTTAGTAAAAAAGTTTAATCCGATAAAAATATGGAGTCTTAATTTTTATTTTACAAAATAATCAAAGATTCTGATTATGATTTAGTGAAAAAGGATTTATTAGCTTAATTCGTGATTTAATAAAAAGTTTGATTAGAGAAAAAACGTGGGGTGGCACGTCAAGAATTAGTGTTTTTTGTTTTAGTAAAGTATATAGATGTATATTTATTATATTGATAAAATAAGAATTACGAATTTAATAGTTCAACGACCCATGACTCAGTAGGTCACAACGACCCATGACTCAGTAGGTCACAACAACCCACAAATTAGTAGGTCACAACGACACACAAATCAATAGGTCACAATGACACACAAATCAGTGGGTCATAACGACCTACAACATATTGGGTCACAACGACCCACAAATTATTGGGTCATAACGACCCACAAATCAGTGGGTCACAACGACCCACAAATCAGTGGGTCACAACGACCCAAAAATCTATAGGTCAAAACGATCCAAAAATCATTAGATCAAAAGGACCTACGAATTAGTAGGTCACAACAATCCACTCCACATACAAATGCTAATCCGGTATAATAAGTATTATACTTGATTCTGACCAAAAGGTCCGAAAATGTATGATTTGTATAATCTTCAAACATTTGAGGTCTATTTATACATGTTGTCAAAGTGTCATCCTTCTCTGATAACCGATGTGGGATAACAAAATTCATATTTTACAAAATAATTAAGGTTTAGTAAAAAATAGTTATTGACTTAATTCGAAATTTAGTAAAAAAGTTTAATCCGATAAAAATATGGAGTCTTAATTTTTATTTTACAAAATAATCAAAGATTCTAATTATGATTTAGTAAAAAAGGGATTTATTAGCTTAATTCGTGATTTAATAAAAAGTTTGATTAGAGAAAAAACGTGGGGTGGCACGTCAAAATTTAGTGTTTTTTGTTTTAGTAAAGTATATAGATGTATATTTATTATATTGATAAAATAAGAATTATGAATTTAATAGTTCAACGGTCCACAAATTAGTAGGTCACAAACAACCCACAAATCAGTAGATTTTAAGGACCCACAAATTAGTAGGTCACAAGGACCCATAAATTATTAGGTCACAACATCCCACGAATCAGTAGGTTACAACGACCCATGAATCAGTAGGTCACAACAACCCACAAATTAGTAGGTCACAACGACCCACGAATCAATAGGTCACAATGATACACAAATCAGTGGGTCACAATGACACACAAATCACTGGGTCATAACGACCCACAACATATTGCGTCACAACGACCCGCAAATTATTGGGTCACAACGCCCACAAATCAGTGGTCACAACGACCCAAAAATCTATAGGTCAAAACGATCCAAAAATCTATAGGTCAAAACGATCCAAAAATCATTAGATCAAAACGACCAAAAAATCATTAGATCGAAAGTACCTACGAATTAGTAGGTCACAACAATCCACTGCACATACAAATGCTAATCCAGTATAATAAGTATTATACTTGATTCTAACCAAAAGGTCCGAAAATGTATGATTTGTATAATCTTCAAACATTTGAGGTCTATTTATACATGTTGTCAAAATGTCATCCTTCTTTGATAACCGATTTGGGATAACAAAATTCATATTTTACAAAATAATTAAGGTTTAGTAAAAAAAAAGTTATTTGCTTAATTTGAGATTTAGTAAAAAAATTTAATCCGATAAAAATATGGAGTCTTAATTTTTATTTTACAAAATAATTAAAGATTATGATTATGATTTAGTAAAAAAGGGATATATTAGCTTAATTCGTGATTTAATAAAAATTTTAATTAGAGAAAAAACGTGGAGTAACACGTCAAGAATTAGTGTTTTTTGTTTTAGTAAAGTATATAAATGTATATTTATTATATTGATAAAATAAGAATTACGAATTTAATAGTTCAACGGTCCACAAATTAGTAGGTCACAAGGACCCATAAATTATTAGGTCACAACGACCCACGGATCAGTAGGTTACAACGACCCATGAATCAGTAGGTCACAACAACCCACAAATTAGTAGGTCACAACGACTCACGAATCAATAGGTCACAACGACCTACAAATCAGTGGGTCATAACGACCCACAACATATTGGGTCACAACGACCCACAAATTATTGGGTCACAACGACCCACAAATCATTGGGTCACAACGTCCCACAAATCAGTGGGTCACAACGACCCAAAAACCTATAGGTCAAAACGATCCAAAAATTTGTAGGTTAAAACGATCCAAAAATAATTAGATCAAAACGACCCAAAAATCATTAGATCAAAACGACCCAAAAATCATTAGATCAAAAGGACCTACGAATTAGTAGGTCACAACAATCCACTTCACATACAAATGCTAATCCGGTATAATAAGTATTATACTTGATTCTGACCAAAAGGTCCGAAAATGTATGATTTGTATAACCTTCAAACATTTGAGGTCTATTTATACATGTTGTCAAAGTGTTATCCTTTTCTGATAACCGATGTGGGATAACAAAATTCATATTTTACAAAATAATTAAGGTTTAGTAAAAAAAAGTTATTGGCTTAATTCGAGATTTAGTAAAAAAAAATTAATCCGATAAAAATATGGAGTCTTAATTTTTATTTTACAAAATAATCAAAGATTCTGATTATGATTTAGTAAAAAAAGGATTTATTAGCTTAATTCGTGATTTAATAAAAAGTTTAATTAGAGAAAAAACGTGGGGTGACACGTCAAGAATTAGTGTTTTTTGTTTCAGTAAAGTTTATAGATGTATATTTATTATATTGATAAAATAAGAATTACGAATTTAATAGTTCAACGGTCCACAAATTAGTAGTTCACAACAAACAACCCACAAATCAGTAGATTTTAAGGACCCACAAATTAGTAAGTCACAAGGACTCATAAATTATTAGGTCACAACGACTCACGAATCAGTAGGTCACAACGACCCACAAATTAGTAGGTAACAACGACCCACGAATCAATAGGTCACAATGACACACAAATCAGTGGGTCACAATGACACACAAATCAGTGGGTCACAATGACACACAAATCAGTGGGTCATAACGACCCACAACATATTGGGTCACAATGACCCACAAATCAGTGGGTCACAACGACCCACAAATTAGTAGGTCACAACGACCCACGAATCAATAGGTCACAATGACACACAAATCAGTGGGTCACAATGACACACAAATCAGTGGGTCATAACGACCCACAACATATTGGGTCACAATGACCCACGAATCAGTAGGTCACAACGACCCACAAATTAGTAGGTGACAACGACCCACGAATCAATAGGTCACAATGACACACAAATCAGTGGGTCACAATGACACACAAATCAGTGGGTCATAACGACCCACAACATATTGGGTCACAACGACCCATAACATATTGGGTCACAACGACCCACAAATCAGTGGGTCACAACGACCCACAAATCAGTGGGTCACAACGACCCACAAATCTATAGGTCAAAACGATCCAAAAATCTGTAGGTCAAAACGATCCAAAAATCTGTAGGTCAAAACGATCCAAAAATCATTAGATCAAAACGACCCAAAAATCATTAGATCAAAACGACCCAAAAATCATTAGATCAAAAGGACCTACGAATTAGTAGGTCACAACAATCCACTCCACATACAAATGCTAATCCGGTATAATAAGTATTATACTTGATTTTGACCAAAAGGTCCGAAAATGTATGATTTGTATAATCTTCAAACATTTGAGGTCTATTTATACATGTTGTCAAAGTGTCATCCTTCTCTGATAACCGATGTGGGATAACAAAATTCATATTTTACAAAATAATTAAGGTTTAGTAAAAAAAAGTTATTGGCTTATAAATAATAAAAATAAAAAGGAGATTTGACTATAACCTATAAAATCTTGGAAAATCTCAAAAAAAAAAAAGTTACGTACAATTTTGAATAGAAGTTTGTTAGGTTAGTAAAAAAAGCTTTCCTCCCACAAAAAATAAAGATTTATTGGCCTATAAAATCTTGGAGAATCTCCAACAAAAAAAAGTTACGTGTAATTTTGAATAGCAGTGTGTTAGTTTAGGAAAAAAAGATTTTATGGCTTAAAAAATAAAGATTTATGGGCCAAAAAATTGTTTAGGAAAAAAAGATTTTATAGCTTAAAAAATAAAGATTTATTGGCCAAAAAATTGTGGGAGCTCCATTTGATTGCTGCTTCCACAGCGCGCCACGTCATCAAATCATGTACTCTGTTTTAGTATGTATAATAGATTACATTCGAGTTATTAGTTTTAGGAGGTTTTGGATGAGTTTTGAATTTTACGAGTTTTAATTCTTGTGTTTATAAGATTAATTTTATTTTTTTTACTTTATTTTAGTATTAAAGTTATAAAAACATGTTCTTGTCCGTGGTGTCTGTGGAAAGTGTGACCCCAACGTGAAGAACGACAAAGAAGTTAAACGGAAATTTTCTGTTAGCGTGATTTATGCGTTTCTTCATTTTTCCGAATTATAATATTATTTTCAAACGAGTTGTGTTATTTTAATTTCTTTTATTTTGTTAGTTACAAGTTATATTATTCATCCGAAAATTTAACGGTAAAGGGACAATTTGGGAGGGTAATAAGGATTTTTTTTTTTAAAAAAATATAAATTCTATAAATAAAAATAATATCGTACTAAGTATAAGATGAAAAATATAAAATAAATAAAATAAATTATAACATGTCGGATTTTGACTCGAACTTGATTCATCGACACTCGTATTATTTTTAAAGGAGCGGAGATTTTTCATATTATGAAGGCGCTAACAATACTAAGGATAAATTTTTGTAAGAAAAATAGTAATTTTTAATGGAATGAATTAATTGATTACTTTGATTTATTTGGATGGAGATTTATTGATTTGATGACTTGATTGAAAGGAGTTGGGGGTAAGAATATAAGTGGAATTAGCAAGCCCCCTTTTAAATTGTAATGACCTAAAGGGCATCAACTTCTTCTTTTTTTTAATAAAGGAAAGAAGTTTGAAACCACTATATGGCACGCTGTCTACTCCGTCTAGTGGGTCGAAAGGCCGAAAAAATCGGCAGACGGGAAACCGTCAAGAAGGATCATAAAGAAAGGAGAAAAGAAATACACAAAAATATATCAAAATGAAATCGAAAGCAAAAAAGTCTTCAAGGGAAAGCAGGACGATCCAGTCAGCAGGAGGCAACGAGCATAAACGTTCATCTTCGAAGGAAGTACACATGGAGAAAGCCTGGGAAACAATTGTGGACACCTCAGATTTGGACTACAACAGAGCCATCAGGAGTCGATCACAAATCCACACTCCCTTCTCGATAAACGCACGAAAGCGCCAGCAAAATACTACATCAAACCTCATAAGATGGGATTGCAGAACACGGGTATCTTGATGAATAAACGTGTAAAACTTGATGTATAAGAGAAAGATGATTTGTAGGGAGAGCATTGTTCAGAAAGGGCTGGTTTATGTTGTCGGAAGTGAATATTTTTGGGCTTTGTATACAGTAGGGAGGACATTGTTAACAGAGGGTTAGAAAATTAATTGATAACCAAAAAATTATTTTCAATGGTAAAGATAATCAAGTGAACAATTAAAAGGTGCAAGTCCATTTGACTGGAAGGATTGTTGTAAGGGGTAATCACCTTGTGAAAAGTAAAAAAGAATCAACTAAGAATCCGGTTGGGAAGAAACAACTCTGAACGGATCATCGTCATTGTGGTTTGGTAGCAAACAAGGATATACATCCAATATAAGGAACAAAACTAAAGTCGAGAAAGATGGTTCGTAGCCTTGTAGCCCAAGAAGCATGAGTTGTAGCCCCAAAAGAATGTTATCAAGATTATATAAATGTTGTAATGCGATATGTGTAATCTAAGTGTCAAGGAAAAACAATCCTCAAATCCATAGTAGCAAATAAGTAAAGAGATAGCAAATCTAAATACAAAGATACATGGATTACACTTTGGGGATACAATTCATAAGTTCCCTTTGTAAGGGATTGACAGAGATATACAACTTAATCGTCATAAGTTGTCGATCTTGATGGTTGGTGTTGAGTGAGGTAGCTCGTAAGAACAGAAGGTTGAAATGCTCATGCCAAGGATTCTAGTCAAACCACTTGATTGTGAATTCCGGACCATGGAGTCCTCGATTGACTTTGTTAAAGCATTTACACATGTTGTTAAGCCAGATGATACAAAGAGAGAAATTGCTAGTTTATAGCAAAACTTTTAAGTATTCGATAAAGTGCTAATCTTGATTGAGCCAACTTTAAACAATTGCAATGTGAACAACACACCATCTGAGACTTTTTGCATAACAGTTTAAAGAGAAAACTGGATCAAGAAGTTTCATATTGAACTCGTTCGAGCTTCAATAGTATTCCTGGTAAAAGAGAAATTGTTGGGCAAAATGATGTAGTGAAGGATGAACGGAGTCGCCATTCATGGAACAACAGAGGAAGCGAGAGACATCCTCAACTTCCAAAGACGCAGACCGTCTAGCCCATAACCGCCTAGATCGGATCCATGAGTCTCAAGTGACGAGGGAAAGGAGTCAAACACCACTGGCTCGGCAAAGAAACGGAGGAGTAGGCCACCTGCGTTTGCGGCGGCGAACCACCAGCAAGAGGGGAGCTCTGAGAGCTCTAATGTAGTAACGGGAGGCAAGAATCGAAGAACGGATTCAACCAAGTCGGTGAGACTCAAAGGGTTGCCGACAGCTAGGGTTTAGACCTATAGGGAAGACGATTCGAACTGATGATTGAGCCATCAAAAGCTTGTGGCGGAGGCGTTGGTTGTGGTGTTGGCGAATTTGGGCTGGCGGCTAGGGGTTTCATGGTGAGCATAAGAGAGGGTTTCTCTCTTGCGGCCTCTATGCGGAGCAGGCATAAACTTCTTTTTAATTACCCATTTTGTCCACAAGTATTATTTAGCTAAATTGAAATTTAGGATGTGTTTAGTTGTGGGGTTTGTGGGATTTTTTTAGTTTAGGGTTAGATATTACAAGTGTTTAGTTGTGGGTTTGTGGTTCCGTGTAGTTTTTTGGCTGGTGGTTTTTGAGAACCCTTCTCAACAAGGTTTTTGGAATTTAACTAGGTTTCTGAAATGAACGATACCGGGTGTGTTTAGTTGTAGTTTTATGTTATAATACCCTTTATTTGTGGTGGTTGTTGTGATTGTGGTTGTGGTTGCAGTTGCGGTTTATTTCGAGTTTATTTGACGGTTAATTTATAAAAAAAAAACTAGTTATATGTGTTTAGTTAGAGTTTTTTCAATTAGATACAAAGTATGAAAATGACAACATTGCCCTTATAATAACACAGTCATGTGCGAGGCACAATGCAATAAGGTCAAGAGAGCCGAGCATCGGCATTACTCTCTTCTCTCGTTCTCTGCAGAGAGTCCTCAGTCGACCAAAACAATCAAAGAAAGGAGAAGGGATAAATCGAAGGCACTCCGTCGAACGATTCCGTGCGAAGAAGGAGAAGGCACAAGTAAGGTGTGTCGATTTTTCCCCTTACACTCTTCTCTCGTTTTGCTCAATCTGTTGTCGATTTTTTTCTAGGGTTTGAAGAATGTAGAACTAGAAACCTAAGGTGTCTTCTTGAACATATTTGTGCCTATGTGGGATAATTTTCTGATTCACTAGACACATCTTACAAAATGGCACGGGAAAGATGCTATTAGAAAGCTACTAAGCGGTTAAGAGCATTCACCTGATCTATTTCTCTTTAACACAACACAATGCCAAATAATGTAATGAAAATAAGTAAAGTATTTGATTGTCTGATGATAACGTATTAGGATGCAAATATACATTCCACATTTTTGAGGTAATAAAAAAAACGAAAGCCCGTCAGAAGCAAGCATCGCAAATCCATGACTAACAACCAACCACTTAAATAAAATTTGTCTATTGTGTAGTGTTCCTCTACATGTTTACATTCATTTGTATATTTGGCTGATGTGTAGAGACTATGAAGAACCTATAACCGTTGATTTGTTAGCGTATTTTTTGTCATCCATATTTTGTCACTTGTTAATTGTTGAATGTTCATTTTAGTCTAGCAAATGTTTCAGTTTGTAATCATGGCTGTTAATATTGGTGAGAATATTGGTAGTTCGGGTGCTAAGGGCAAATATAAGTCATTTGTGTGGACGGATGCTCTAACTAGAACTCTTCTAGAAATGCTAACTGAATACCAAAGGCAGAATGGAAAGAATGGATTTAGTTGGATTCAGTTGACAAAGACATTTAAGGAGAAAACCAACATGAAGTGCAAGAAAGAAACATTGAAGAATAAGTACAATAACATGAGAGGATCATGGAAACTTTGTACATCCTTAAAGCACGGGGAAACTGGATTAGGTTGGGATCCTCAGAAATAATGTATTGATGCGACTCCATAGTGGTGGGCACAAAAGTTGCAGGTATGATGATCAAAAAAATAATCTTCATTTATAGAGTCAAATCATATTGAAGCTTACCCAATTATTTTGTTTGTCTTAATTGAGCAGAAGAATGAAGAGTATTGGATTTTTAGGAAGAATTTTTTATGTTTTGAGGTCGATTCAATGATGGAGTCACTTTTCCAAGGAACATTTGCAGCAGGTTCTCATTGTGTTGCCCCTTATATGGTCCCAAGGGCCAAAGTGACCAATGTGTCGTGCACCACAATGATGCCTTAACATCCATATATTGATGAAGACGATTTTGCATATGCTAGCCACTTACTAGTGGACGAGTTAATTGATGATTGGTTTGTAGTTAAAGATGCCACACATGGGGTAGCATTGGACGGTGTTGACCTCCCTTTTAGTTGCCCACTTCCCTCTCGTGGGCAAGCAAAGAAGCGGTTTTGAGCCTCATCATCCGGAGGAGCTAAATAAAATGTACGAAAGAGTGGCAATTCAAACTTGTACAAGAGAACCCTAAATGTTACACTGAGAGCTAATGACGCAATGGTAGAAATGTGGGAGGCCGATAGAGACTCTACAACACAAGCAAGTTCAACTGTAATTGTGGCTTCAAATCAGCCAAGAAGTACTTGTCTTGAAGCATTGAAGGTTATTGAGGGAATGGTTGATGAAGGCTTCCTTGTTCTAGGTTCACCACTATGGTGCTTTGCGCTGTCTATGACGGAGAATGACTACAAACGTATGTTCTTTACATGCCTCCCATCCCATGATGTGAGGTTGCCTTGGCTTGAGTGGGAGTTCAACAAAGAAGGAATGAAGGGTCTTATTCCTCCAAAAAATCATGATTAGAGACGCTATTGTTTATTTGCAAACTTAGAGTAAAGGGTGACAATGTTGTCAACTTCTATGTTTTCATTAAGTGTTTGAACATGGTTGTATCACTTTGAAAATGGATATTTTCTGATTATGTAAAGTTTAAGTTTGTTTGAATACATGCATGTGTTTTCATTTCTCATAATATTTGTTGATGGTTGAATATAGGCATGTAGGAAATTTACTATTTTTTTCATGTTCGTGTATGCAGGTGTAGCTCTTGAATTTCAAACACAGTGACAAGCTCAAAATGTCTGATGAAGTGTCTCGTAGGAGGAAACGAAACTTACGTGCGGCGACGGCGGCATGTCTACGGATGCAAAAAAACTTTTAGATGAGCACTACTACAAGCATGTGCACAAAACACATGTCTTTGATTCAACTTTTACCAGTTCACGTTGGATGGATTCAATTCTAAATTCAAAGACAGAGACAAGGTGTGTTAATGCCTTCCGGATGGAGCGATGTGTTCAGGCAACTATGTAATGATCTAACAGATAAATATGGTCTACAAGGGTCCCCTAGGATGCAGATGGTTGAAAAGGTGGGGATCTTTTTGTACACGGTAGCTCAAGGATTATCCTATCGAACTGTTGCCGAGAGATTCCAACGGTTGACTACCACAGTTTCTACTGTCATTCATGATGTTTTAAGCGCCTTAGTTGTCCGTGAAGATTGTTTCAATGGCATGGCAAAAGACATCATTAAACCAAGTTACCCTTCTTTCACCCACGTTCCTACACACATCAGTAATGATAGCCGGTATAATCCTTTTTTCGTGGGAGCAATTGGTTGCATTGACGGTACTCACATAAACGCATGTATACCTGACGCTGATCAGATAGCTTACCGTGGGCGGAAAGCTAGGGAAATGCACCTTCAATGTGATGGCGGTATGTGATTTTGATATGCTTTTCACATTCGTGTCTGCTGGTTGGGAGGGATCAGCACATGATGCGAAGATGTTCGAGCATGTGATTACAACCCCATCCATGGCATTCCCACACCCGCCTACATGTATGTTTTTAAAATCAACCAAAATTAGGGAAATGATTGGTCTAGAAGATGCTAACTAAAATGATATTTGTCCGCCTTTGTTCGAGATAGGTCGTTACTATTTGGTTGACAAAGGTTATCCGAACAAAGAAGGTTACATGGTTCCATATTCCAGGACTCGGTACCATTTGTCACAATTTGAGAACGTTGAGCCAGTGAACTCAAAGGAAGTGTTCAACAAGTTACATTCATCTCTACGTAGTTGCATTGAGAGGTCATTTGGGGTTTTGAAAGCTCGTTGGAAGATTCTACGAGTGATGTCCTCTTACAAAGTGGACACTCAAGTTGACATAATACTAGCATGTTTTGCATTACATAACTATGTAATTAAAGCTATGAATGAGCCATTAGGAAGTGATGGACTGAAGACATGAATTTTGAAGATGAATATGAAGATGAAGTAGATGACCAACAAGCCCTTTAGAAAGTGATGGGGATGACGGAGATGACGAAGAGGAGGATACAATTAACAGTTGAGTCATATGCAATGTTGATACAACTTACCTTTAATTCATCCCCTTTGACAATATTATGAGAAAACATTTTATTCATCCTTTGGGGTGCTGAACTTTTGATATTAGAAAACTATTTCAAAATTCAAGAAAGGGCTCTAACATTATCATCAAATCCTCTCCATGTTTGACACCTTGATTTTTTTCATTTTGATTTGTATGTGGACAGTGCAAAAGTATGTTCTTGTCTAGCTACATAATAAATAACAAGGAGCTGAACTTGAAAGATTTTGCAATAGAATCATTATTGGTTCATGACAATGCAGAAGTATATGGACGGTACAAAAGTATGTTCTTGTATGGTATTGGGGTTTTTTTTCTACTACTACAAACTACAGTTGATCACACATATTTACAGCAATTCAATTAGCAGCTTCATCTCAATCAAAGCAGACCACAACAGTCCGCATAATATATGAATATGCATGCATAAGCTATTGTTAAGTAGTTTATTCAGAAATAAAATAAGCAGCACGAAGAAATTCCCAAAAAGGAATGACCATTCCCAAATTCATTCCGAGTTGCTGGAAACAAAATGAAGAATGCTGCATTTTATCACATTACAAAAGGTAATACAAATGTATTTTATGCTTCCATTTTGTGACACAGATTAGTTCGTGATAATGCCTTTCTACCACCAAGAAAGGTAAGGCCTTGAATGTTCTTAAACACTTGAAATTTGAAACGAAATATACCAAGCCTTACTTGTAAAACTTCCTTTTCTACTTGTATTATCTTCAAATACCATCACGAATGTAGTCATTCGTTACTCGGAGGACGTCAATCAGACACTGAGAATGAACTGAAAATTTCTCGGGGTGGTTGTAACTGTTTATATCAACAAGGATATGTAGCTTAAAATGAAGCATAAACACTTTCAACTCAAAGGGTAAGCAAAAGTTCTGTAAGGGCTCAAAATTACAAAGGCTCTAAATGAGAACAAGTCTGTACAAGTATGAACAGGTGAGACCTTTCACATGAAGTAGCTCAGTGCCGTCTTCTTTCTCGAACCGCCTTCTCCATAGAGCTCATTCCACTGTTGAAGCTCTGTCATGTTCACTGATTCCGACGATACACTCGCACAAACTTACTTAACAGAATATTCAAAACAACAAGCTCAACCTGGCATGACTTACAAAATAACCTCCATCCATACTATTGACAATAATAAAACTAACGTCAGGGTTTGTAGTCTTTTGTAAATCTGGTTATGTAACAAACAAAGAACTATAACTTCTAGTATGTTGATGTTGATGTACGTACAACTACTACTTTTGTAAGTCATGACATGACTTATAACTCAGAAATGAATGTAATATTAATGGTATTATGAAAGTTTTATTATTGCCAGTAGTATGGATGGAGGTTATTTTGTAAGTCATGGTAGGTTGAGCTTACTGTTTTGAATATTTTGTTATGTAGGTTTGTGCGAGTGTATCGTCGGAATCGGTGAACATGACATAACTTCAACAATGGAGTGAGCTCCATGGAGAAGGCGGTTCGAGAAAGAAGATGGCACTGAGCTACTTCATGTGAAAGGTCTCACCTGTTCATACTTGTACAAACTTGTTCTCATTTAGAGCCTCTGTAATTTTAAGCCCTTATAGAACTTTTGCTTACCCTTTGAGTTGAAAGTGTTTCTGCTTCATTTTAAGCTACATATCCTTGTTGATATAAACAGTTACAACCACCCCGAGAAATTTTCACTTCATTCTCAGTGTCTGATTGATGTCCTCCGAGTAACGAATGACTACATATGTGATGGTATTTGAAGATAATACAAGTAGAAAAGGAAGTTTTACAAGTAAGGCTTGGTGTATTTCGTTTCAATTTTCAAGTGTTTAAGAGCATTCAAGGCCTTACCTTTCCTAGTGGTAGAAAGGCATTATCACGAACTAATTTGTGCCACAAAGTGGAAGCATGGAATACATTTGTATTACCTTTTGTAATGTGTTAAAATGCAGGATTCTTCATTTTGTTCCCAATAACTCGGAATGAATTTGGGAATGGTCATTCTTTTTTGGGAATTTCTTTGTGCTACTCATTTTATTTCTGAATAAACTACTTAACAACAGCTTATGCAAGTATATTTATATATTCTACGGACTGTTGTGGTCTGCTTTGATTGAGTTGAAGCTACTAATTGAATCGCTGTAAATATGTGGAATCAATTGTAGTTTATAGTAGTAGAAAAAAATCCAATACCAGACAAGAACATACTTCTACATTGTCCACATACTTCTACACTGTCAGGAACCAATGGTGATTCTATTGCAAAATCTTTCAAGTTCAGCTCCTTGTTATTTATTATGTAGCTAGATAAGAACATAAAGGCCATATCAAATAACCCAATTTTCTCTTTAAGACATTAAAAGAGAGACCTAACAACGACTAAACTAGTTAAAAAAAAGATTATTGACAAATAAAAATATAGTAGTCAACAGATTATGTTAAGCTGGAAATAATCATTTACCATTAATAAAATGATACACTTTGCACAAAAGCTAGCCAAATACAATAATGAGGTCCTTAAGGAACAAGCTAGTTATATGTATACTGAAAGTACTTTTTTGTTTAAAGCTTTTTTTGAACTTTTTCCCACTAATTAGGGAATCTTTTAGGCACAAAGGAAACCACATATAATTTGATATGAAGGTGAAGAAAAGAGACTTACGTTTTGAATATTCACAATGTCCCGAGCACTTGAACCCACATTGAGTCCATCGATAAGTCCTTGAACATAATCATAGAAGTAATCAAGATCATCACACATCGGCATATGTATGTACCTGTGTAATGGCATAATCAAATTATATAATTCCAGCATAAGAGAAAGTAATGAATAACAAGTTGTAGAAAAACACAGACTTCTGCCTTCAAACTGCTTAATCCTGAACCCAGAGCGAGGCCAACGATGATACCTCCACTGCATCAAATAAAGAAAACCATGAACTATAGTGATTTTCCAAATGTCATTATTATCAATGTCATTCAGTATAATGCATGCCAAAATAAGCAGCCCGCAGGATCTCAGTTCATATATCGGAATATATTAATAGTATATTCTATGTACCATGAGCCCCATGAAGTCAAAATTATCCAATAGTACCATCATTGCACCCACATTATATAATTCGGTGTCATAATGGCTTCCTTCACCGGTTACTCAAAACATGAAGAAATATAGTAGTGTACTTTTCCTCCGTATCAAAAGCCTTTTGGCAAGATATTGAAATTAATTAAAATGGAAAATTGTGACTAACAATTCCACTATTGATGGTAACTTTCTTGTCATTGAGATATTGACTTTTTGATTGGAAAGGAAACCATACCACTTAGTTCTTGGGGAAAAAAAAAAAAATAATGCATAAAGTAAAAGCTGGCATTAAACAAAAATGTTCACAAGATAGCATTATGCATCTGCCACATGCAACAACTATATATCATCAAATTTCTGTAACCAAATAAACTAGACAGTTACTGCTCGATTTCCCTTATTGCTTGAACATAGCCCCTAAGATAAACAATAACAGAAAATGATAAATCTACACTAGTGTACATACCAATGTGTCATGACATCCCTAATCAAGATGTTATCTTTGAAAACAATAGTGGCTTGAGGCTGCATCTTTGCAATGAATTCCAAATTCGAAACATCACGAGAGAGCAACATTTAGGATGCAATTTCATTAGATCCCTACTTTGGTCCTAAATGTTCTTATAAGATTTCTCAGCTATTAGAATGCAAATTTGCTTACATGTACAAGTTTTATATGCACTATATAATATCCTTAATCACTTCCTCTCTACACTAGAAGTCCATCAAAGAGAAGAACTTTGCTCTTATGAAACCAATTTCTTCTAGTTTTGTGCTTGATTGATACAACTTACCTTTAATTTGGGTAAGGTTAGAAGTCCATCAAGGAGAAGAACCTTGATCTGAATCAAATCTTTTACAGTTCATCCATCTGGTTCATTTGGGCCCACTCTAACCTCCTCAGATCCCAAACTATCTAGTATGCTCAGGACTAGAGCCTTCTTATCGGGGGAAGAGTGTGGTTTGTAGTAACTACATAATAAATTGAAGCTGCTAATTGAAGCTCTGGTCCTCAATAACTATCTTGATCAATAATCATTTTTTTCACATTCAATTTATAGTCCAAATCTTAACAACTGATAATTAAGATAAGAAAATGAAAAATATATATAATGATAGAAGTAGGTTATTTATGTTTCTGAATACGACAAACCACACCAGTATACAACATAAAACAAATAATCATTATAGTATATATATTAAAGGCAACACTTTCACAACACATGAAGGGCCTTCCATACTGATTTTTCGGGATGCTATACAAATTACAAACATATGCCAAAGTGATGGCATGCTACTTGTAGTTTTATTTAACAGGGTCTGCTTCACGTTGAATCAGAAATAATGTACAGATTCAGATAATATCATATAAAACACCCTATAATCAGTTAAAGGCCAGCTACAAAAACATTTTCACCAACTTCAAGCACACGATCTTTATTATTCTACAAAAAATGATCAATATGATGCATTGTATGGAAACCTACATCAGAAAGTTGATTATCAATAAAAGGAAGTCACAAAATAAACAGATTAGATAAATTTCACCTAAAAGGAAGCCACAATGCAGTTACATCACCAAAATATAGAATAAATATGCTTGATATTAATCAACATGACAATAATCATAGATAAACATAATAACGTAGATACGAATAAATATTTCGTTAAGCAAACTACTCCGAGAAATTAAGAGGTGGAAAAATAAAATCATAAATTAAAAATTCCTAGGCAAATATGCTAATCGTTTTTTAAAATAAAATAATAAGTTCATCAATCTTCCTGGACATCATTTTCTATGGGTTAGATAATTATCAAAAAATTCATATGGGTTAGCTAATATTTATTAATTGAAATTGGTTATTTTCGAAAAAAGTATGAAATACAAATAACAATAAAAAAATATAAATGAAAAACTCGGCTAATCATAGTCATAATTTAAATAACACCTGCAAAAAGTCGCCACAATGTGAGTTTTCGAAAGCTTATCGTATACAAACTTAGGACATTTATTATGGAAATGTCGATTTAAAAATACGGTTTTCGAACGAGATCCGAAAGTGGGATTGTTTGGGCTGAAAAACCAAGCACGGCCCAAACTCAGTTTAATTTTGCCCAATCCATATTGGATTTGTGCAGCCCATTATCTCAGTTTAATTTTGCCAAGGACGTTCATCGTGTAGGGCTGATACGTGAGACAAGCTTCTCGGGCTCGGCTCGTGTTCGGCTCGTCAAAAGTTCGGTTCGGGCTCGGCTCGTTTATAAACGAGCCGAGCTTGAGTATGCTAAGGCTCGACTCGTTCGGCTCGTATAACACCCCTATCGTCATGGAAATGTCTATTTAAATTCGGCTATTCTTTAGATTATATTTTTATTAAGGATTTTTTTAGAAGGTTTTTAAAAAGTTATTATTAATTAGGTTTATACATTTAGGATTATTTATTATGTTCTGAACAACAGAAGTCTTGTTGATAACAATTCCTATTTATTATGTTCTGAACAACAGAAGTCTTGTTGATCATAATTCCTATGGGTTAGATTTAAAGTCAGAAAGAAGGCGGAAGGGGGAGACTTTCATAAACGTAGGGGGTAACCTAAAAATTTAGACGAAGCAGTTTTGAAAAACCCGTTCTTCAAATTATCACAATCCTAAAAAAGATGAAGAAATATGATTAATATTGGAAGACAAAAACTGCTAGAAAAAGGATGAGGTATTATCCACATATATAGCGTAAGAGATAAAACGTGGAGGAGAATTAAAATGTACAAGAGAAATTTAGGTTTTATGATCAGCCAAAGTAAATTGTGAAATTAGTAGATTTTGTTAGATTTTGATATTTTTAGAAGAAATCTAAAACGTGATATACTTAACTGGATTAATTTTTTAAAAGATTAGTTAAAAAAATATTAGTTTTAGATTTTGTTTTAATAAAAAAAGATTTATTGGTTTAATTCTTGATTTAGTAAAATATTTAATCCGAGAAAAATTGCGGGAGCGCCACGTCAGCATTACTGTAATCTACTTTAGTAGTATATTATATACTACTTTAGTAGTATATTATATTTAAAAACTGTATATATAGATTCCCAAATTTAGTTACAATAGAATCGGAAATTTAAAAACGATAAACGTAAAATCTGTTGGATCTTATTTAAAGATTTTTTTGGGCAAAATGTTCAAAGCTTCCCTTAATTTTGAATTTTGTTCTAATTAAAATTGTTGGATCTTATTAAAAAAACTATAGCCGACATTAAAATTGTTTAAACATAATTCATGTTCAATGTATATTTTTAATGTAAAGGTTATCTAATTTATCTAATTAAAACTGTTTAAAGATTATTTTGGGAAAATAACCAATATCAAATCGAAAACATTGGGAAAATAAAATATTTTTAAAAAAATCATAACATAATATAAAAACGATAAACAAGTAAAATATGTTATATCTCATTTAAACATAATTTATGCTTAATGTAAAGGTTATCTAATTCATCTAATTAAAATTGTTTAAAGATTTTTTCTCGGAAAAATAACCAATTTCAAATCGAAAACATTCAAGATAATAAAACATTTAAAAAAATCATAACATAACCAAATCATAAAATGTGTTGGATCTTTCCTTAAATTTGAATTCGGGAAAATAAAACATTTTAAAAAAATCATAACATAATATAAATTTAACTGGAAATCAAATTTAGTTTTGGAAATCCAGTCTGGACTTTCCTTAAATTTGAATTTGATTATTTAATTTAAAGGAACTATAGTAAATATAAACAGTTTAAAAAAATCATAACATAATATAAATTTAAACGGAAATCAATCGTAAAATTTGTTCGATCTTTCCTTAAATTTGAATTCGGGTAATATTTTTAAAAAATCATAACATAATATAAATTTAAATGGAAATCAAATTTAGTTTTGGAAATCCAGTCTGAACTTTCCTTAAATTTGAATTTGGTTTTTTAATTTAAAGAAACTATAGTAAATTTAAAACATTTTTAAAAAAATTATAACATAATATAAATTTAAATGGAAATCAAATCGTAAAATCTGTTGGATCTTTCCTTAAATTTGAAATTGGTTCTTTAATTTAAAGGAACTATAGTAAAATTTGTTGGATCATATTAAAAAACCAATATAAATCAATTTAGTTTTGGAAATCAGATGGAACGATAAATTCAAAAAAAAATTGTTAACGGAAAAAATAATGATAGAATAATTTTTTTTAAAATTAATGTTGTTTAGGTAAAATCAGATGGATTTTAGAAAAAAAATAACAATTTAGGGCCCGTTTGCTTTTAACTCCAAAATCGGAAATGGGATGGAAACGAATCTAGTCCATATGTATATCATCATGAAGGTTTGTGGAATCATTCCTTATGGTGTGAAGGAATTGAAGTAGAGTGTGATTACTTTTGATACCCCATAGGGTAACAAATTGTGGGGAAGCAAGTACATTTTGCATTAATTATGGACTAAATTCGTTTTCATTCCGTTTCCGTTTCCGAAGCTGGAACCAAACGGGTCCTTAATGTTATTCTATGAACCTTCGAAAGTTCATACTATTTTCCACATGATTGTACTCTCTACAAAATGCCAAACTTGATATTCTAAAACAATGTTCAGCCACATGAGATGTCCAAAGACTCAAAACTCCATCTTATCAAGATATTCAAGAAGAGATCGATCTCAAACATGTATGTCGTACAAACCTGCAATTTTACCACTCTCCTTGGAATTTCGACATAAAAGTTTGGAAATTATGTGGATAGATTATCAAAGTATAGCTAACAATAATTATAACGCAATAATGTAAACGATTTGGCACAGTGCGATAATCTACATACAAGAATAACAAATGTTTGTAGTTAGTCAACAAATTGAAAATATACATAACATTTATCGGGAAAAGTTCACCGATAAACAATTTGGAGTGTCAAAATCAACAAACGTTTAAGATCCAACGTAAATTTAATAAATAGTAAATGGTATGACACATAGAGGGTATGAGAAAGCTAACCTGTAGGGCTGAAGGAATTGATTGAGAAAATTATACGACTAAAACCCTATGAGAATAAATATATATAGATGAGGAGAAAATCTTTAGAAGCTTACTGAATATGTTTAACGTGAAATTTCGTTAGAGTAGAATCGGAAATTTAAGTATAATAAACATAAAAATATTGTTTATGTAATTAAAATTGTTTAAATCGAACGAGGAAAATCTGGGTAGAATATTTGGCAGTTAACATTTTAAATTTTTAACAGCCAAATATTGTTTAAATTGAACGAAGAAAATCGTCTAGGTACAGATTTTATATCACCAGATCGGTTAAAATTTAAAAAAATGGATTTAAAAATATAATCAAAATAATAATTAACAATATAAAATTTTAATTGTTTAAATCGAACAAGGAAAATTATCTGGGTATAGATTTTCCAAAACAGATCGGTTTTAAAAAAAATTCGACTTAAAAACAAAAGTTTAATTGACATTAATTGTGAGAACTCTATTTTTTGAATACTGCTTCCACAGGGCGCTAGTGCGATAATCTGCATACAAGAACAACAAATGTTCGTAGTTAGTCAACAAATTGAAAAGATACATAACATTTATTGGGAAAAGTTCACCGATAAACAATTAATATGGAGTGCCAAAATCAGCAAACGTTAAAGATCCAACGTAAATTTAATAAACAGTAAATGGTATGACACATAGAGAGTATGAGAAAGCTAACCTGTAGTGCTAAAGGAATTGATTGAGAAAAATTATACGACTAAAATCCTATGAGAATAAGTATATATAGATGAAGAGAAAATCTTTAGAAGCTTACTGAATAAGTTTAACGTGAAATTTAGTTAGAATAAAATCGAAAATTTAAAAATAATAAACATAAAAATATTGTTTATGTAATTAAGAATGTTTAAATCGAACTAGGAAAATTTGGGTAGAATATTTGGCAGCTTACATTTTAAATTTTTAACAGCCAAATATTGTTTAAATCGAATGAGGAAAATCGTCTAGGTACAAATTTTATATCACCAAATCGGTTAAAATTAAAAAAATTTGGATTTAAAAATGTAATCAAAATAATAATTAACAATATAAATTTTTAATTGTTTAAATCAAACCATAAAAATCGTCTAGGTACGAAACAGATCGGTTTAAAAAAAAATTTGGACTTAAAAACAAAAGTTTAATTGACGTTAATTGTGAGAGCTCTATTTTTTGAATACTGCTTCCACAGGGCGCCACGTCAGCGTCAATGCATACTGTTTTAGTAGTGTACTAGTTCATATCCTGCACCTTGTGCGGGTATATTTAAATATTGATGGATCTTCACCGGCGGATCTCGAAAGATCTGTCTACGAGTAGGAAAGTGAGAAGAAAAGCGGAAGGGGAAAAATTTTCATAAATAGGGAATAGTAAAAACCAAAGTTGTTGAAATAACAGTTATTGAAAACAAATTAAGGAATGAATAAACAATAGCAGAATGAGTATGATGATTGAGAACGTAGGGGATAACCTAAAAATTTAGACGAAGAAGCTTTGAAAAATCCGATCTTCAAATTATCACAACCCTAAAAAAGATGAAGAAATATGATCAATATTGGAAGACAAAAACTGTCACAAAAAGGATGAGGTATTATCTACATATATAGTGTGAGAGATAAATTGTGGAGGAGAAGTAAAACGTACAGGAGAAGTTTAGGTTATATGATCAACCAACGTAAAATGTTGAATTAGTAGATTTTGTTAGATTTTGATATATTTTAATTTAATAAAACGTACCGAAGAAGTATCAAACGTGATATACTTAACTTTTTGGATTAGTTTTTTAAAAAGATTAGTTAAAAAAAAGATTTGTTTTAGATTTTGTTTTAGTAAAAAAAGATTTATTAACTTAATTTTTGATTTAGTATAAGATTTAATCCGAAAAAAATTATGGGGGCGCCACGTCAACATTAGTGTAGTGTACTGTAGTAATATATTAATAGATTTTGTTAGATTTTGATATTTTTTAATTTGATAAAACGTACCGGAGAAGTCTCAAACGTGATATACTTAACTTTTTGGATTAATTTTTTAAAAGATTAGTTAAAAAAATATTTGTTTTAGATTTTGTTTATTAAAAAAAAATTATTGGCATAATTCTTGATTTAGTAAAAGATTTAATACGAGAAAAATTGTGGGGACGCCACGTCAGCGTTAGTGTAGTGTACTTTAGTAGTATATATAGATATAGATTTGGAATTGAATCCATCCAACGTGAACAAGTAAAAGTTGAATCAAAGACACGTGTTTTGCGCACATCCTTGTAGTAGTGCTCATCTAAAAGGTTTTTTTGCATCCGTAGACATGCCGCCGCACGTAAGTTCCGTTTCCTCCTCCTACGAGACGCTTCATCAGACATTTTGAGCTTGTCAATGTGTTTGAAATTCTGCATACATGAACATGAAAAAAAAATAGTAAATTTCCTACATGCCTATATTCAACCATTAACAAATATTATGAGAAATGAAAAGACATATATGTATTCAAACTTAAACTTAAACTTCGCATAATTAGAAAATATCCATTTTCAAAGTGATACATCCATGTTCAAACACTTAATGAAAACATAGAAGTTGACAGCATTGTCACCCTTCGCTCTAAGTTTGCAAATAAATAGTAGCTTCTCTAATCATGATTTTTTTTAGGAATAAGGCCCTCCATTCCTTCTTTGCTGAACTCCCACTCAAGCCAAGGGCAACCTCGCATCATGGGCTGGGAGACATGTAAAGAGCATACGTTTGTAGTCATTCTCCGTCATAGACAACACAAAGCACTTGTAACACTCCAAATCCGCGGGACTTGGGATGCTACGGGTGTAACACCCCAAATTCTGAGAACTCAGGGAGCTACTGGTTAGGACCTCACAATGGGTCCCGATCATAGTTTGACAACAATTTTACTTGGATCTTACAACAAGGCACAAAAGTATTTAAAACATTTGAAAACTGTAAACAATATATACATGGAGAATATGTATCAGCCTTACAAGAAAAGATACTAAAACGACGTATATGAAGAACAGAAGACATCCCCGTCCCCAACTAAATGAGTACGTGGACCCGGCTGACCATTTCCTCCGGATCTCTCTACAATTGTCTTAACCTGCAAGGCATCTACAAGAGGTATAAAACCGTTAGCTAACATTCTATGCATAAGTATAAAGGTAAAAGCACAAACACACAACATACACAATCAACATGCACAATCAATCCTTTTATTATCTTTAATTAGGTGATATGTCATTACTAATGATACTTATTTTGTGACACGAGGGATTCCCAAACCTCGTCCCTGTCCCCGTTTACCAACGCGGAATGGTACTAATGCATTTGACCGTCTACCTGACTGGGCTGGTCGCAAGGAACCTCCTAGACTCTCGCAAGAGCTAGGCAGATGATGTCACGACCCGTTATCATACACTTGGGTCAATTACACAATATACTAAAGTCGGCCTATTCCGGTTTCGTTATTTATCTTAACTAACACACATCACTCATACACATCACACACATGCAAGAAGCCAGCTAAGTAAGTCCATGGACTTACCTGAATTAGATCTCGACTTTCTAATTCGCAAATCGATCTGTACAGTAGGAGTTCAGTGGCTTGTCAAAGGAGGCAAGTGTGTCAGCACACTTTCTAGGTGATTAGAAGTCTAAGACTTCTAAGATAGTAGGTCTTAATAGAACGGAATTGATTACATTATTAATTTATGGTAAAATGACTATTTTACCCTTGGTCCCGAAACTTCTAAAAATTCCATAATTTATGTCTAAAATCTTATTTGAGACTAAAATGTCATATTCTAACTCATAAAGATGAGTTTGGTTACAAACTGGCAATTTACACATTCTTCTTATTTTCCGAAAGGTCATTAAGATCCAACTTCGGCTTCAAATATAAAACTCGAATAAATTTATAAAATTTCCGAAATAATTTCTTAGGTCCTCTATGATATCCCATCTACTCATAGGAGAAAGAAATTCTTAAAACTGTTAAAACATCACTTCTACAAAATTCCTAAAGTTGGTTACAACACTTAACAAACAACACACTGTCTTAACTTTGAAAAAATCATAACTCCTAAACTACTCGCTGGATTTATCCCAAATTTTGATATGTTCTACTATAAAATCTTATCTATAATATATCCAAAATTCAGCCGCAAAGGAGATCAAAATATTATTTAAAACTATCTCACAAAACCGAATTTCAGCACAACAGAAAAACTGCTTACGACTCAATCTTTGAAAAATCATAAATCCCAAACCACTCGCTGGATTCCTCTCAAATTTTAATATGTTCTACAAAAATATGTCAACTATATCATATCCAAAATTCAAGCCCAACGGAGATCAAGAGCTTATTCAAAACCATCTCACAAAACAGCATCACTTGCTGTTTTCCCCAACACTCAGCACATATTTAAAAAATGCATGAGGAATCAACTTTGCAACATCATAACTCTCACACCGTAACTCCGATTCTTCCCAAATTTTAGTATGATCTACTATGTACTACTGACTACAACATATCCAAAATTCAGCCAAAAAGAATAAGTCTAACTTACCAAAATCTGGACCCGAAGTTAACTATTCGTCCCTTCCGAAAACTCATAAACTACATCTATCTTTACTGTTTCTTCTATGTATGGCTGTTCTGGCATGATTAGGAGACATAAAGGACATTCATTATACATGAAAAGTGTGGAAGGAAGTACAGGAAGAAAAGGGCATTAACCTTACCCGATTCTAAGACTCGAAAATGAGCAAGAAGGTTGCACAAGGTTGTTGTCGAGCCAGCTGTTGCACAGAAGCGAAGAGGCCGCTTGCAAGAGATCTATTGGTGTGAAGAGGCGAGATCTATCCCTATGCTGTTGGTGGCGGTTGCACGACAGGGAAGGGGCTGCTTGGGAATGTATTGCTTCACGTGCAACAAGGAGGGAGTGCCTCCGGCTTCGCTTGCCTCCTGTCGCAGAGGGGAGTATAAGGACGAGCTGCTGTGGTGCAAAGGAGACAGATCTCCGATGGATTGCTGCTTGCGAGATCCACGTGAAGAAGGGCGTTTTGCATTGATGGCGGTGTCCATGGCTGAGGACGGGGCTGGAGTGACTTGCTAGCGCCATCCATGGATGTGTGCAGAA
Organism: Fagopyrum homotropicum; assembly: GCA_033239125.1. Lineage (NCBI taxonomy): Eukaryota > Viridiplantae > Streptophyta > Magnoliopsida > Caryophyllales > Polygonaceae > Fagopyrum > Fagopyrum homotropicum. The sequence goes on from BSWB01000004.1 coordinate 146,874,641, forward strand.
GGGGAGAGGAGCGCCGGCTGGGGTGTGCAGAAGAGGAGAGGAGCGCCGCTGGATGTTGCCAGCTTGCGTGGAGTAGAAGATGGTGCCGGCGTACGTGAGTTTCAGGACACGTGAATAGAATCTAGGACAAGGGAGATGTTGAAGCAGCTGGTGTGTTTTGGGCTGGCCGGCCATACTCGAGATCAGGCCTTGTCTGGGCCTCGTCAAGGCTTGTCAACTGCTTGTTTGGGCCTCGTCAACTGCTTGGCTGGGCCTTGTCACCTGCTTGTCTGGGCCTTGTCAACTGCTTGTTTGGGCCTCGTCACAGCTTTGTCATGGTCTCGTCTCAGCCTTGTCATGATCTCGTCTAAAGTCGTCGTTAAGAATTAATTATAAGAATTAGGGTTTGATATAATTCTATCATTTTATGTGAATTAAATTCTACATAAAATGATAAATAATTATAAGAATTAGGGTTTGATATAATTCTATCATTTTATGTGAATTAAATTCTACATAAAATGATAAAATTTGTGACGAAAGAAATACTAGATAGAATGGGAAACCGTCAACGACTCAAAGTCCGAATTGATTCGGAATTAAACGGAATAAAAATTCCGGATATTACATCAGTACCCCCTTAAAATAAGTTTCGTCCCGAAACTTAGAACAAGGTACTTAATTAAACGACTTCCATACATAAACTTGTTTATCCTAGTTTCACTAAATTTTAATTTCGTTTTCTAAACCCCTCTAACCCTATTTAAGCGTTACGAAAAATCCGGTCGTTACATCAGATCCCCCTCAAAATAAGTTTCGTCCCGAAACTTAGGGTAAGACAATCCTGATCGGCCTTTAAGGCACCAACTGGGTGTGTTTGATCACTATGCACAAGTCTCGTCGTTTCCACATCTAAGTATCCCGCACATCAAGGTTACCAAAAGAACACATCACTGACTAACACTCAATCATGAAATAAACAAGTAGTCAAACAATATCACACATACAAGGTCAAGCACTAACTTGTCACTCCCGAGGTTACAACTATCACTACATGGGTCTTTGAAAGGTTACGTCTCTTACTATCTCCAATCTTAGGTAGCCTTATCGGATTTTCATAAAACCACTAAATCTTAAATCTTTTCAGGTACTTCGATCACAAGCGTATGTTACCACGTTCTAGAGTGGTTACCGGATATCTCACCGGTATCATCCGGCTCAACTGTCTAATCCTCTAATCTGATGACCTAACTCGTGTCTGGTAGGTATCTCTCCAACTGAAATTCTCAAACTCAGTTCCCAAACTTAGTCTCCGTGGAAAACTGAAGTTCTAGATCCTTTGATGACCCTACGAAACATGATCTATTCAACTTTCTTCCCTTCGTTATGACCACTTGCTTCGGGCCTTCTGAAAATATTTTGTCTACACAATCAGGTCAAAGGTCTTGGACATCCACCAACACTTACCAAGTGCTCAATGCTCTTCGTATCACGACCCACTTGGTCTTGTCTTTTAATATGACTCAGTCATCTTATTCCTCAGGTAAGGAATTGTCACCTTTACCCTTTTCAGGTCTAACACTCGAGACAACAAAAAAAATCAAATCTAGTGGTCATCTTCTCTCTTCACTTGGCATTATTATATTATTTATAGATGTTCGCTCCAAACGGTGTGTGCAAGCTTTAAATTTATAACCCTAGATGTAAGCTTAAAACAAGGATGCAAACCCGTAGTGTACGGGTCAATCGTAGTAAAAAGCAAGAAATTCCAGGGGTCGATCACATGGACTCAATGAAACAAAGTGGGAATAGGTAAGCTTTGTAAATACTAACCACAAAAGCAATTAAAACAATCAAAGATGATAAAAAGTCAATAAAAGAAATATGCAATTCTAGGGATTAAAGCATTTAGTTGTGGTTCCAACTCAAGATCTAAAGATAAGCGGACAAAGCTGAGATTTTTGCATAGGGAAGGTGTTTCTAAAGTGGAATAGATCACCGGGTAAGTCTCACTACTCACTAATCCTAAACCATAACTCCTATTACCGGGTAAGTCTCAAGGAATTAAGATAAAGAACTATAACCTCAAATTAATACTCCAACTAAGGGAATAGAATCAACCTTTACCGGGTAAGTCTCAGGCTAACTCACAAAGATGGGATGAAAGCACACTCAAACCCCAATAAAGGATAAACCTTTATTACCTACACTTATGATCTTAGGTAAACAAACAAAGGAATTACCGAGTAAGTCTCATCCTAGGCTTGCATTGAACCAGAAAAAGTGTAATAAGAATAGGATTTGGCAAACTCTAACACTTAACTCTCAGTTTCGGATCAGATAAGTCACCTCGGTCAGCCAAATTCCACCCCGGCCGAGATGTTCATCGACTGAGCGAGATGCTTAGGGTTAAGGTAAAGACTCGAACTTTCAGGGTCCTATTGTGTTTAAGATCATTCTATCATTGTTTTTCCCACAACCTTCAGCCAATCACCCTAGAATCACACAAAGAGATTAGCCACTCATCATCATGAAAGTATTAATCAAATATATGGGAAGAAAGAGAATAATTGAATAAGAAAACCTTAAGAGAAAGGCTTCAATAACTAAATCAATTATAAAACCAACAAGCGTTCCTTGGATAGAAATCCAACAAGACAATCAACAAAGAAGGGAATCTAAGATGATCTTACAAAAACCCTTCAAAAGCTATAAAAACTATAGACTTTCTTCCTTCAACCTTCAAAAAGGTTCTTCAAATCTCCCAACTGGAGTATGGCTGTAGCGGTGTATAAAACACAATCGGTGGTATAACATGATAGAGCTGTCAAAAGTTGACCCGACCCGTGAAACCGACCCGACAAACCCGAGTCCGAACCCGACCTGGCCCCGAAAATTTAAAAAAAAAGAAAATACCCGGAACCGACCCGCTTGATATTAATTTAACCCGAAATAATAAATAACCCGAATGGTCGAACTCGAAAATGACCCGGACCCGATAAAACCCGAGTAGAATAACCCGATAACGACCCGACAACCCGAAGTAACCCGACCCGAAATGACCCGATAGCCCGAAGTAACCCGACCTGAAATGACCCGATAGCCCAAAGTAACCCGACCCAAAATGACCCGATAGCCCGAAGTAACCCGACCCGAAATGACCCGATTGCCCGAAGTAACCCGACCAAAATGACTCGATAGCTTAATGTGACCCAACCCGAAATGACCTGTTAGCCCAAATTAACCCGACTTGAAATGAGTCACTAGCCCAAAATAACCCAACCCTAGAACCCCTTGATAATGTGAAGTAAAATGATGTGATAGTATGAACTATAAACTATGAAGAAGTCCAAGCCAATATGACATGTTAATTCGGAGTAAATTGATAAAAAAAAATAAAATTACACATTTAAACCTAAAATTTTAAAACAATAATACTCTTACATGTATCATAAGTTCATTACTCTTACATGTATCATAAGTTCATGATATGTATAGAATATGTTAAGTTTTCATCTTTTATTTTTCTCTTACAATATATAAAATTATTCAATTTGAATTAATAGAATTTGAGTTTTGAGTTAAATTGATAATTTGACATGATTTATCAAGAAAGAAAATAGATGGTATTTATCCCGGTCCGGCTCTAGTGAAGCTCAAAAACAACTTCATGGTGAAGTTGTATGGATTTAAACCGTTGATTAAGTTTAAAGGTTGAGATCATCTTGATAATTATGACCAATAATAATTGAGATCATCTTGATAATTATGGCTAGTGAATAAGAAAGATAATTTATGAAAATTTAAGAAATTTAATAGTACTAAAAGGAAAGCTAATATTGATAAAATAAAAATATAATATTTCCATATAAGTATTGTCTCCTCCTTTGCTAGTAACTAACATTTATGGATGTTTTGTACCGATATTTTTATTTAATCTAATTGTGTAATAATTAAACTTTTTGTATTATTATTTAAATGACATTTAAAATATCATTTTTCTTCATTTAGATAATTGTCGATCAAAGGTTAATATTAATAAAAAAATATATTCAATACATTATTTTTATCTTAATAAATCAAAGTAATTTATGTTTATTTTATCAAAATAATCTAAAAAAAATAAAACAGAGAACAATTGTAACCAATATTGAATGGATTTAAAAATACTAAATAAATGTGTTTATTATTGTATTTCCTATTTAATAGCATTTCTTTTTTATATTCATAAAATTTAAATGTCAAGATCTTTCAGCAAATTGCAAATTAAGGTTATAAAATAAGAAATATAATTGTAAATATTGAGATCTCCCGGTAAATTAAGGTTAGAGAATAAGAAATATAATTTTAGTATTTTTTAATCCATTCAATATTAGTTACATTTGTTCTCACACCCTTATATTATATTTTTGTTTTTATTAGATTAGTTTGATTAATTGAATAAACATAGATTACTTTAATTTCTTAAGATAAAAATAATGTAATGAAATATTTTTTGTTAATATTAACCCTTGGTCGACAATTAGGTAAATGAAGTAGAAGATAATTTTGAATGCCATTATAATAATAATAATAATAATAATAATAATAATAATAATAATAATAATAATAGTAATAAAGACATTTTAATGAATATTAAATTAGATTAATTAAAAAATATCAATATAAAAGCATCTATAAATGTTAGTGATTAACAAAGGAAGAAGATAAACGGCTTATATCAAAATACTAATAAATGTGTTTTGTTTTTCAATATTCTCTTTCCTTTTTAGTACTAGTAAATTTCTTATATTTTCATAAATTATCTTTCTTCACTAGCGATAATTATCGAGCTAATTGTAATGATCACTCGTGTTAAATATCTCCCGGTTTTAAATTCAGAGATCCATTCCGATCCGTATTTGGTTGGATATCCGGCATTTTTCCCATGATCGGATCGGATAATTATCGGGATGTCCGGTTGATCTGGAATCCAAATATAGTATACGAAATGATTTGGTTGGATCGGATCGGATTATTATCCACGGATATCCGGATGATCCGAATGACTTTTGTTTGACCCGATTGATCCGGATATCCTCTTGATCTGAATATGCAAAAATGATTTAGCCGGATTCGATATCCGATTGATTTGAATATCCGTTTGATCCGGATATATATTTGCTACTTTGTTTATCACAAAATGTAATGAAAAAACAATTAAAAGGCACAAAACAAATCAAAGTAAAAATGATAAGTATATAGATGATAAAAAAATATAGAATATTAAATTACGTTATAATAAGAAAATAAATAAGGTTTTAAAACAGTAGATATCTATATCTTTACATTTTATAACTATATCTGAAAACGAGAGTACGAGACTAACTTATAATTAAAGATTATTGTAGACATTCGTTCATTTAAATGAGACCAACTTCTATTAAAAGATTATTATTAAGACCAAATTATAATCATATTTATAAGAATTAATATTTTAAAATCATACCCACTTATAGTAAAATATTATTATGAACTTATAAAGTAACCAAGTGTGCATAAGTTATTAAGTTGTAACAAATTAACATTATTAATTCATTGTTTTGGCTAACTCAAATATTTTCCCATTAAATACATATATTTTTTTAAATATAAATATTAGTACATACAATGTTGATTTATCCTTCATAAAACAAAACGGGTACTCGGATGCCTAAGATGATCTGGTGAGGCGATGAATCCGATGATCCACGGATATTTGGATATTCGATTATCCATGGATATCCGATGAGCCACTGATCCATGAGTATCTGGATAGGCGGATATCCATGATTATTCAAATATCCATGATTATTCGGATATCCGTTGATATTTGGATGCCTAAAACCTTGATCCGTATCCGATCTGGTGATAAAGGAAGATCTCCCGTATCGGATTCTAACCGGATCAAAACGGATACTAAAATATCGGGGTTTTTCGGATCGAGTCAACGAAATTTTCAGACCAGATTGGCGGATAAAATTGGTTTTGCCGCCCATACTAATCATATTGGCGAATAATTATCCAATCCAACTAAAATCATTTGCGGATTCCATATTTTATTAGACCAAAATATTCACATAACTAGGTAATTTTGATTTAACTCGAAAATTGCACCATCCAAAACCGACCTGAATAAAGATGTTAGAAATCATATCATCTTTGAGCAAACCGAACTTGACCCGCCTTAATTGGCACCTCTCGAAGCATTTAAAAACAAAAATAATCCGACCCGAATTGACCCGAGAATCAACTAAACCGATTTGTTATGGCCCAAGAACCAAGTCTACCCGATAACCCGTTCCAACCTGAATAACTAGTACCCGACCCAAATTGACCCGATCCGAAACAACCCGCTAACAAAAACAAACCTATTTATACCCGACTCGATTTCAACCCGACCTTGTTTGACCCGACCCGAACTCGACCCGCGGACCCGTTTGACCCAACCCGAAATCGACCCGCCAACCCCGTTTGGCACCACGAAAAGAACCGATGCTACCCGATAACCTGTTCTAACCCGAACATTTGGTACCCGACCCAAACCGACCCGACACGAAACAACCCGTTTAAAAACCAAGCCTTCTTTTTACCCGACCCAATTCCAACCCGAGCTTGTTATAACCCGACCCGAACCCAACCTGTCAGCCCCGTTTGACAGCACTATAACATGATATGGATTTGTGGAAAACCCAACCCTTTTTATAGGAAAATTACTCTCCAAAGATAAGATATCTTAGAAAGATCTCTTCCCATAAAAATAGGTAAAATATATGATCTATCTTATCTTCTTCCTTCCAGGAACCTAGCCCAAAAATATAAGATCCTCTTTCCAAAGATAAAAGATCTCAGCCAAGAATAAAATATTCTCGCCGCGTCCCAGGTGTTCGCCTCGGTCGAGTCGACTCCTCTGGATCACCTCGGTCGAGGTGACTCTGTAGTCAACCGAGGTGAATCATAACTGAATGTGAAATCTCTCAAATCTGGTCCAAAGTGAATCTTTAATCCATGGCTGTGCTTCCTGGATCTTTCCTTAAGCTCCTGAATGTAGCTCAAATGACTCCTTAGCTCCTTTTGCTCCTTTTTGATGCAAAACGTGCCATTCTACCTACGATTACAACGAAACTAGGTGTAGACCTTGATTCCCGCAAAGGTAGATGAAACGACAATATAATTACATAATATACATACAAACATGCAGATTAGTGAAGATAAAACGTCTAAACAAGTCCCAAAATATAGACAATAATTCATGCTATCAAAATACCCCATACTTAGCCCTTGCTTGTCCCTAAGCAAGTTCTGCATATAAAATACAAGATAGAATGGATTATAAGTCATAAAGATCAATGAAAAAGTCTTTCAAAAACATTTTTATGGTGTGCTACAATCATAGATCACTCAAAGAGAATACTTCATGGAAATTAAAATCAAAACATGTTTAAAACATTTTATAAATATAAGAAAGTTGTTCATCTTTGCATAAAATCATAGAATGCATAATAAATCATAATCATCGAAATTAATCATGTATAATCCAGTTTAAACCACTAAGTCAATCAACAAGCTCGAGGTCTCAAGGGCTTCCCAAAAGAAAGGTCAAGAAACGTGTAGGGTAGGGATGTATGTAAGGTAATGTGGTGCTAGAATCCGGGAAAAGGATATCACTTCACTTTCACTTTGACTTTCAACATCTTCCACCAATAAGCTTTGCTTATTTCAAACCTTTTTCTTTTTTTTTTTAGTTTACTTTTTGGGATGCATGGACAGAGGTGCACAATAACCGAAGCCTAGGAAATCAGCAATCATCAATTTCTTGAGATGCATCAAACCCTTGATGCACATACCATGACCCGTTAGGAATATCGCTCAATCCGACTTTGGCAAGACACAAACACCTGACTATGTGAATGGTGCCGAGTTACTCATCATCATGATTGACTTCCCCAAACCTATTTATTGCTTTCTAACACTTTCACTTCCAGCCAACTTCTCAACTTTTACTTCACTTGATTTCACCACTTTGCTTGCTTCCAAATTCCCGGATAGGTAAAGGGAGGCAAAAATGTATATGAGGGGCTAAGCATGATCAAGAAGAAGAAGAGAGAAGAATGAATTGCCTTGGTCTTTCTAGGAAGAAAGTGAGAGAACTTATCTTGCGGTGTCAACCTTCAAATTCAACATAATTTGGATGAAAACAAAGTATTAAACGTGCCAAAAATTTCAAACAAAGCATTTAGCAACTTAAACATATCATAAAACCTTTCAAACATATAAAGATTTCAAAACCAGTCAGCAAACAAGATCTTCACTGAGATCATATCCAGATAAGAAGCACAAAACGTTTCGAAAACTCTCATTTAAACCACCTCGGTCGAGGTGTTCTAGGTCAACCGAGGTGAAGTACCTCGTTCGGCCAGAACTGTCCCGGTCGAGGTCAAATTTTTTTTTTTCTAAACCAGTTTTTGACGTTTTTTCAATCAAATAATCTGTATGTATGCATGCAATCTCAGATAAACACATAGAAGCAAAATAAAGCATAAATATCCGATAATGTCGAGTCATACATCACATAAGTCATAAAATACATAAACACCCCATACTTGGGACACACTGTCCTAGTGGGTCAAAATAAGTCAAAAGAAAATAAAGTACTCACCGGACAATAGCTGAGCTGCATAATAAATAAGAAAGAAAATCCTGCAAGCTCTCAATAATCACGATCCGGTGGTGGTGGTGGTGGCATGTATGGATACTGGGATGGGTCAAATGGATATCCCATAGTCTGCTGAAACTGGATCTCCATCATCCGGCGCTGATAGTGCTGGCTCTCTAGCATCTGATAAGTCATGCGGTCAAGCTCTCGGCGCTGGTCAACAAATCTCTCATGGATGTCCACAGTAAGGGCAACATAAGAGTCTATCATTTGATCCGTCAGATCATCGATCCGACGGTGAGCCTCTGGATCTCTTTGTCGGCGTACCCTACGCCTAGCAGGTCGCACTGGTGATGCAGCCGGCGCGGTATCAGTCTCATCATCGTCTAGGTCAATGACCGGCGCACTCGTCCCAGCAGTATCAGTCCTTGTATCCATAGGAACTCCACCATCCCTGTCATCATCATCATCAGCAGTCTCCTCCACCTCATCCTCCTCAGCTGGTGCAACTGCTTCCTCTCTAGCATCCTCCATCAATGGAATCCAAGCAGTCTGCCAGTAGTGAGGATCATAAACTGAGAACTAGGGTGACCATCTGATCCCCTGTGGCGTAGTCGGCTCCCATGGCATAGCTACATACAGCGTAGTGAGTCCTCGGGGAACCAGAATCCTCCGAGTAATCATCTCCTGAAGTCCTAGCGGCTTGGCAGCCGCCACCATGGTACATGTGCTGAGATCCATATCCTGGTAACTCGCAATGTGAGTCACGATGCCTCCGCAGCAGATATCCCCCTTCGCTTTGGCCTTGATCTTGTGCAGATCCTCTGCCAACATCAAGCCAAAGTCTGGAATCCCTCCAGTCACCATGCAGTAAAGGCTGAACAACTCACCCTGTCTGACCTTCTGGGGCGTCTCAGTACACGCCAGAAGCGTCTCACTAAAAATCCTGTGAGCTAACCTAAAAGCTAGGTGAAAAATAATACGCTCCCTGGAGTCTCCAGGGCGCCATCTGTCTGCGTGCTCAACTACATGAGCAATCTGACCCCAAAACTCCCTAGCTACAGCTCGGGAGGGAAAATCAACAGCAGTCGGAGCCGGGAAACTAAAGATGTCTCTCCAGTACTCTAAGGGAACTAAGAAGTTCCGGTTCATCAACCGGTACTTCACAGAACGCTCTGTGAGAAGGTAGGTGAAGGAGCTGATGAACTCCAAAGTAGGCTCTAAGTAGGCAGGTGCGCGGATCTCAGTAAACTGATCTAGCCCTACCATCGAAATCATCCGTCTCAAATCTCCATCCACATGGAGACAATTAAATGCTGATACGTCCAGGAAGCGCGGTGCAATCACTGGACGGGCCGCGATGCGGTCATAGTCGACCTGGTGTCTCTCGTGGATCACCGGTCTAATAGGTCTAGAGGAAGAAGAAGAAGGGGAAGGAGAGGATCTGTCCCTCAGGACCAGCTGTCTATCTGAACTCATCTCTAAAACAACTTGTCAGATCACCTCGGTCGGCCTCACAAATCTCAAGAACACCTCGGCCGAGGCACAGGCCGACTAGACCGAGGCGAATAACTACGCGATGAATTTCCTCAAAAATCCAGTTCTTTTCCCCCAAAATCACTACAACTGGTTCCTATGGGGTACTTAATCTGTTTCTCAGCAAATGCAAGGGCAACAAAAGCCCAAATCGAAGGAAATCAGTGGAGAAAGCGAGATTAGGGTTTTTTTCGATATTTACCCTGATTCGGTCGATTCGGTTCGTTTTTCTCGCAGATTAGCACTTACACTGGGATCCTCTACCCTTTCTTTGCAATTTGGAAGCAATAATCGTCGAAAACAAGCGAAGAACGGCGAAGCGAGGCGAAGAGGCTGCCGCGGTCGAGGAGAAGGTAAAGGAGGAGAGAGAAATTCAGCCCCCTTTTATACCCTTTTCTGGAACTGCTGTCACCTCGGTCGAGGTGGTCTTGACTAGACCGAGGTGGTATGGACCGAGGTGGATCTTCAAAAACCCTAGTCGCCTCGGTTGCTCAAGAATCATCTCGGTCGAGGTGCTTTGACAGCAACCGAGATGTGCCTCAGTCAAACTCCGTCTTCTCAAATTCTCGAACTTCTGTCCTTCCAGTTATGGTCCTGGTTTGTACTCCTTCCTTAGATGTCACCTGTTGTCTGTCTAGGACGCCAAAAACAAAACAAAGCAAAGCAAAGCAAACTATCTAAGCTAGACTAGAAAAAGGGAAAAGAAAGCAATACCTTGGGTTGCCTCCCAAGAAGCGCTTGATTTAAGGTCGCTAGCTGGACCATGCTGCATTTCTCATACGAGGTATAGTGGTGCAACCTCCTCAACCGGAACTTCCGGTTTGTATTTCTTAAGTCTATGACCATTGACCTTGAAGTTTCCGCTCGTTTCGCCCCATATCTCAACTGCACCATGAGGAAAAACATGTTTCACAACATAAGGTCCGGTCCATCTAGATTTTAACTTACCTGGAAAGAGGCGGAGGCAGGAGTTGAAGAGTAGAACTAAGTCTCCTTCTTTAAGCTCCTTAGGGATGATACGCTTGTCATGCCATCTCTTCGTCCTTTCTTTATAGATTTTGGCATTCTCATAAGCGTTCAAACGCAACTCCTCCAGCTCATTGATATCCAATACCCGCTTCTCGCCGGCTTCCTTAATGTCGAAGTTCAACCATTTGATCGCCCAATATGCTTTGTGTTCTAACTCAACGGGCAAATGACAAGACTTCCCATATACCAAATTATAAGGGGTGGTACCTATGGGAGTCTTAAATGTGGTCCTGTAGGCCCAAAGAGCGTCGTCCAATTTCATGGACCAATCCTTCCTCGTCCTAGAGACGGTCTTCTCCAAAATTGCTTTGATTTCTCTATTCGAGATCTCGACCTGTCCACTAGTTTGAGGGTGATAAGGGGTTGCTACCTTGTGGGTTACCCCATACTTCGATAGAAGTGCCTTAAACTTCCGGTTGATGAAATGCGTCCCTCCATCGCTGATGATGATACGTGGAGTTCCAAAACGTGAAAAGATAGTCCTGTTAAAGAACTTCACAACCACCTTGGCGTCATTAGTGGGAGAAGCAATGACTTCAACCCATCTAGAAACGTAATCAACTGTTAGAAGAATATAGAGGTTTCCTCCGGAGGATGAGAAAGTTCCCATGAAGTCTATCCCCCATACATCAAAGATTTCCACCTCTTGAATATTATTAAGTGGCATTTCGTTCCTCCTAGATAAATTCCCTGTTCTTTGGCATGCATCACAAGAGACAACAAACGATTTCACATCTTTAAATAATGTAGGCCAAAAGAAACCGGAACGTAATACCTTAGCGCATGTCTTATCGGTGCTAGCATGTCCTCCACAAGGAAGTGAATGACAATGCCGTATGACGCTATCAACTTCATCTTCCGGAATGCATCTTCGAAGCATCCCATCCGGCCCGCGCTTGAATAGCAGCGGTTCGTCCCAGTAGTAATGGCGTACGTCCTTGAAGAAATTTCTTCCTTTGAGAGTACGTCAATCCGGGCGGTATTTCCTAGCAAACAAGATAATTCATAATATCAGCATACCAAGGTCCTTTATTATCAGAAAGTTGGTGGATTGAATGTTCCACCAACTGAGGATGAATGTCAAAGAAAGGAGTAAGAAGTTTGTTATTTTCAGCAGTCTCAGTTGACATCATCTCGCCTTCGACCTCGGTCGAGGCGCAGAGGCGTTGACCGAGATGTTCTTCAGTCGCCTCGCTTGGTCCAGAAAGTGCCTCGGTCGAGGTACTGCAATTGGAACCGAAACTGGAGATCCTCGTCTCCTAGATTAGTTTCTCAGTTTTAGCTCCTGGATCTTCTTCTAGTGCCTTTAAGCTCCGTATATCTGCATCATAAGAAGCATCTATACCTTCCTCCATTAAACTAAAACTAATAACTCTTTCAAGTGGATCGTTAATAAGGATAGAGCTCACTAATTCTCTTGATTCTTCTTCATCATAGATGTTGAAGATATCATCTCCTAGCTGCTCTCCCTTCATGGCCGCATGTAATGCAAACTCCACTTCATCTCCGCCAATGTTGAATTTCAACTTGGCATTCTTACAATCCACGTTGCAACCCAAAGTTGCTAGAAATGGCCTCCCGAGAATGATAGGAACAGGATAATCTGTGGGAATGTCAAGTACTACAAAGTCTATAGGTAAATAGAAGTTACCTAACTTAATCGGAACGTCTTCCAAAATGCCCACGGGATGGGTAATGGAGCGGTCCGCCATGTATAATCGAATCTTCACCGGCTTGGGCTCTCCAAGTCCGATCTTAACACATAGCTCCAGCGGAATAATGCTCACGCTGGCTCCTAGATCGCATAAGGCTTCACAAGTGATATCCCCAACTTGAATGGGAATGCAAAATGAGCCTGGATCTCTTAACTTAGGTGGCATCTTCTCCTTCATGATTTGGATAAGCTCCGAGGATTTAGATGTCATCCTTACTTCACCAAAGTCTTCCAGTTTCCTCTTCCTTGATAAGATCTCTTTCAAGAACTTCCCATAGGCGGACATCCCTAGAATAGCATCAAGGAAAGGAATGTTAATGTGTAGTTTATTCATCAAGTCAAGGAACTTACCAAAGTGCTTGTCTAGATGTGCTTTGGCCCTTGACTGGGGGAATGGAAGTGGTGGTTTGTATGCAGAAGGTGGAACATAAACTTCAGTTTTCCCCTCCGCTTTCTGTGGCTCCACCTCGGTTGGCATCTCGGCCGAAGTGTTCTTCGACTGCACCTGGACCGAGGTGGTCTTCGTCGGTACTGGCACCGTCCGAGGCACTGGATATGCAGTCTTCAGTCCACTCCTCGTTGTTATGGCCATAATCTGGCCCTTAGGGTTGCTTTCCGTCCTTGCTGGAAGCTTCCCTGGATCTCTTGGCGCTTCATTCGCCCTACTAGCAAGTTGTTGTTCAAAGGCCTTTTGGGCCTTCGAAAATGAAGTCATGGATGTCTCCATAGCACTAAGCTTGATCAAGATAGCCTCCAGCACCGCGTCTTTCTTTTCTAGCTGAGACGAACTTGATCCTTGCCCCTGGCTCTTTAATGGAGTAGAAGAAGAAGAAGAAGGGGAAGAGAGGAAAGGATTAGAGGAATCGTTAGAATTGGAGTTAGAATGATTGTTACCCGAATTTTGGTTGTTCGCCCTCCAATTATTGCTGTTGGATCCTCTATTGTTGTTGTTGTAGTTGTTGTTCCGGGAACCGTTGTTGTTGTTACGGTATCCATTATTGTTGTTCCTTGATCCTTGATCTTCCTTCTTGGTTTGAGCAACCAAGAGTTCCTTCAATTGCTTCATGTCATTCTTCAAAGACGTGAGTTGATTGTTGTTAGGCGGAGCATCTTGAAAGTTAACTCTTTTAACTCCATCTTCAGCTCCTTGGTGGGTATATTTCTCCATATGCAAAGCTTGCTTCTCAATAAAGTCCCAAGCTTCGTCAATCTCCATGTCCATAAAGGTACCGGCGGATAATAGTTGGAGGTTGAACTGGGTGCTTCCGTCCAGTCCTTTGAAGTATATCTCCAAAAACTCTATCTTTGGAATCCCATGATGTGGGCAATCCAAAAGAATGTCCTTAAACCTCTCCCATGACTTGGACAAGCTCTCCTTGTCCTTCATAATGAATGCATTAATCTTCCCTCTCATTTCAGCGGTCTTAGAGGGGGGAAATAATTTAGTCAAGAATTCCGTAGTCATCTCCTCCCAAGTGCTGATTTTTCTTGGAGGAAGAGATTGATACCAAGTAAGAGCTCTATCTTTTAAAGAAAAGTAAAAAAGTCTTAGCTTGTAGTTGTTATTTTCAATTCTTGAGGGTCTCAAGGTCTCCATCAAGATCTCATAGTTTTAAAGATGTTGATGCGGAGAGGAGAGGAGCGCCGCTGGATGTTGCTTGCGAGATCCACGTGAAGAAGGGCGTTTTGCATTGATGGCGGTGTCCATGGCTGAGGACGGGGCTGGAGTGACTTGCTAGCGCCATCCATGGCTGTGTGCAGAAGGGGAGAGGAGCGCCGGCTGGGGTGTGCAGAAGAGGAGAGGAGCGCCGCTGGATGTTGCCAGCTTGCGTGGAGTAGAAGATGGTGCCGGCGTACGTGAGTTTCAGGACACGTGAATAGAATCTAGGGCAAGGGAGATGTTGAAGCAGCTGGTGTGTTTTGGGCTGGCCGGCCATACTCGAGATCAGGCCTTGTCTGGGCCTCGTTAAGGCTTGTCAACTGCTTGTCTGGGCCTCGTCAACTGCTTGTCTGGGCCTTGTCAACTGCTTGTCTGGGCCTCGTTAACTGCTTGTCTGGGCCTCGTCACAGCTTTGTCATGGTCTCGTCTCAGCCTTGTCATGATCTCGTCTAAAGTCATCGTTAAGAATTAATTATAAGAATTAGGGTTTGATATAATTCTATCATTTTATGTGAATTAAATTCTACATAAAATGATAAATAATTATAAGAATTAGGGTTTGATATAATTCTATCATTTTATGTGAATTAAATTCTACATAAAATGATAAAACTTGTGACGAAAGAAATACTAGATAGAATGGGAAACCGTCAACGACTCAAAATTCGAATTGATTTGGAATCAAACGGAATAAAAATTCCGGATATTACAACGGGCGGAGACCTCACAATGGGTCCCGACTCTTAGCTTGACAATAATTTCACCGGATCTTGCAACAAGACACAAATAAAGGCCAAAATCGAAATACATTTTTATGCAATGTTATGAAACCCGAATACAAAAGAAAGGAAAGACTTCAGCCGTCCTTACAACAACATCAACATAATACAAAAACAACAACAACACAAGGACTCCAAAACCAACTTAAACTAAGATGTACGGAACCCCGGATCACTCGGCTACATCCTAACCTGCACATCAACTACAACAATCGGTATAAAACCATTAACTCACATTCTAGGCATTATATAGATAATTATGGCACAAACACACACATAAGAATACATAACACACAACATGCTCATATACATACACATCCGGTTCTTATTCTCTCTTTAGGTTATTCCTTTACTAGTTCCATTCGTTCAAAGTGTGAAACGAGAGTCTTATGACTCTCACCTTTGTCCCCGTGTAACCAACATGAGTGATGCGGAGCTCAACCCGTATACCATGGAGTGGTGAAGAAGCCCGCCCGTATACCATGTATGGCTTGGTCACAGAGAACCTTCCAATCACCCTCGGGAGCTGGGCAGTGATGTCACCGCCCGATAATAATAGTAACGATGGGCCAAATAATATATATATATATATAGTCAAGTAATCTTAATCCGGTTTCATGATCAAAAGCGATATAACACAAACCACCATAAATGTATCCAAATAATGCATAAAAAACGGCTAAGTAAGTCCGAGGACTTACCTCATCTCAAAGCTAAATGAAACCGATATCACTCTCCGAAGGAATATAACCAAAGTCCGTTCAAGACAAGGCACGATAATCAACAACTACTCACAAGCTAGAAGTCCTTAGACTTCTAGTTATATATCATCTTATTAGGTCATACACTCTCATAATCTAGGATACACTCCTAGCCCTCATAAACTCACGAGATCTCAACTATAACCCCATGTGCCAAGATACTCTCATCCTAAACTCCGCAATCTCAACCAACATA
This sequence comes from Fagopyrum homotropicum, assembly GCA_033239125.1. Taxonomy (NCBI): domain Eukaryota; kingdom Viridiplantae; phylum Streptophyta; class Magnoliopsida; order Caryophyllales; family Polygonaceae; genus Fagopyrum; species Fagopyrum homotropicum. Next base: position 146,890,969 of record BSWB01000004.1, read on the forward strand.
TAAATACCATCTCAAGCCTTACAAGATCAACCACGAGGCTCACAACTGTATAACAACTCAAGATCAACACACCACATGTTATAGAACATCAATAACCTCAAACACTCACTTAAAGGTTCCAAGCCACTACTTGGCATTTGCCCTAAGTTATGCTAGATCCAACCTAGCATGATTCTACCATTAAACATAACTAGGTCTAGGAAGAAGGTACTCACACACGATCCAAGGTTGAAGATGATCTACGGACGTCGAGATTGAATTCGATGGCCTTTATCGGGGAGCTTCCGAACCTAAATCCAAAGCTAAACAAATTTAGCTCATACGCTAAATTTGATAGTAATATATACGATATATTAATTTGAGGTAAAGCTCATTTTCAAAAGCCAACATTAAAAACCCACAATACATTTTCCGGGATATTTATACGAACATAGGAACTTGGTCATAAACCACAATAAAAAACTTTAGGGTCATAATCCGAAATTAATCCAACAAGGGCATAATTGATAATTTGTAAAACCGGGTCAATATATGTAATTACTTTTCTGCAGAGAACATAAATGCCACTTCCAAAAATGTGGGTCCAAAACTACAATTATAAAAATATGGGTACATTTTGTAATTGTACCAAATAGAGGGGGCCCGATTTAATATACCCCCAAAAGATCTCTTCCTCAATCAATACGCAGCCTCTTGGAGAAAAGGAGGAAGCAGGGCAGCGGCGGCGGTTTTGCAGAGGCAAGGGTGAGGCAGCATGGCAGTCGGCCTCCGGCCTCCAACGAGTGCGGAGCTCCTTTGGTGGGGGACAGGGGAGCACACGCGTGGCTCGAGGTGGAGTCCGAAACTGAAGGTGACAGACAAAGGTGGCTTCTCCGGATTCTTGGGTGCAGAGAGGATTCAAGGCGACTGATGACGGCAAGGGAGAGGCTTGCAAAAATCCAGGCGGCGGTGGCTCTTAGGCGGTCTCCAGCGAAGTTCACTGGAGCAGGGGGTTGTTGTTCTTCCAGATGGGAGGCCGAGAAATGGAGGTTGATGACGGCCAGGGCTCGAAGGTGAGCACTGCAGAGGAGTGAGTGGTTGCAGTCGAGAGTGAAGAAACAAAGAGGAGGGAGATGGTGAGCACGGGAGACACATCTCATGTCCGGTAGGTCACCGCTGGTTTGCTTGTTGTTTGCAAACGAGAGAGGGAAACATGAGAGATTGAGGGGTCGCTAGAACAGAGGGGGGTTGAGTGTCCGAGAGAAGGAGTAGATCGGGTCAAGGCTGAGGAGTCGGGCTAGGTGTAGGCTTGCAAGGTCAGAGGTTGGGTAGCCTGGGCGGCTAGGCGGGTCTAGGCACAAGGGCAACTAGGCTGCTACTGTCACACAGAAAAGAAACAAAAAGGAAAGAATGCAAGGGGAGGCTGGAAGGGAAAAGGAGCAAAACTCAGCCCGGCAGGGCTCGAACCCGTGACCTCCGGGTCAGAGAAGGAGGGAAAAGAAGAGATAAAAGAAGGGAAAAGAAATAACAATGAACCGGATACATGTTACTCGGAACAGGATTTTCAGAACGGAAAACTCCTAAACTTTCCGTAAAATAAAACACGGAATATATTTATAAATATAAAATATATAAATTAAAAAAAAATAATTTATGACGTGAAAATACTCGTAAAAATATTTAAGCTATAAAAATATCGATAAATCCAGAAAAATAAATATCGAAAATGCACCGAATAAGCGGGGTATTACAGCACCATAATGGTGAACCTAGAACAAGGAAGCCTTCATCAACCATTCCCTCAATAACCTTCAATGCTTCAAGACAAGTACTTCTTGGCTGATTTGAAGCCACAATTGCAGTTGAACTTGCTTGTGATGTAGAGTCTCTATCGGCCTCCCACATTTCTACCATTGCGTCATTAACTCTCAGTGTAGCATTTAGGGTTCTCTTGTACAAGTTCGAACTTCCACTCTTTCGTACATTTCGTTTAGCTCCTCCGGATGATGAGGCTCAAAACCGCTTCTTTGGTTGCCCACCAGAGAGAAGTGGGCAACTACAAGGGAGGCCAACACCGTCCAATGCTACCCCATGTGTGGCATCTTTAACTACAAACCCATCATCAATTAACTCGTCCACTGGTAAGTGGCTAGCATATGCAAAATCGTCTTCATCAGTATATGGATGTTGAGGCATCATTGTGGTGCACGACACATTGGTCACATTGGCCCTTGAGCCCTTAGAAGGTGTAACATCCGGAATTTTATTCCGGGTGTTTAGAGGTTTAACGACCTTCCCGCAGGCGCAACTCAGTTTTCCCGCAGGCACAAAGTTCTGAGCGTCGGGTTTTAGTCAAAAATCTCGTTCCGACCTCTCGTTTTTCACCCTCGCTTTGGACCCCTCGGTTCCTAACGTTTTTAGGAGAATGGGTCAGCTGACTCTTGAGTTCCCTCTTGTAACACCCCAAATTCTGAGAACTCGGGGAGCTACTGGTTAGGACCTCACAATGGGTCCCGACCTTAGTTTGACAACAATTTCACTCGAATCTTACAACAAGGCACAAATGTATTGAAAACAATTTCAAAACATATTATTTTTAATGTATGATTGTACACATGTGACAGCCTTACAAAACATATATATAGATACATAACATGCATGTCGTACGGGAGACTCCCCTGTCCCATCTAATGAATACGTGGACCCGGCTGACCATCCGTTCTGGATCTCTCTGCAACTGTCTATCTCTACAAATCTACAACACGGATAAAACCGTTAGCTAACATTCTATGCATAAGTATAAAGGTAAAAGCACAAACACACAACATACACAATCAACATGTAACACTCAATCCTTTTTATTATCTTTTAATTAGGTGATGTGTCATTAGTAATGATACTTATTTTGTGACACGAGGAATTCCCAAACCTCGCCCCTGTCCCCGTTTACCAACGCGAAATGGTACTAATGCATCTGACCGTCTACCGGACTGGGCTGGTCGCAGGGAACCTCCTAGACTCTCGCAAGAGCTAGGCAGATGATGTCACGACCCGTTATCATACACTTGGGTCAATTACATAAATAATAAAGTCGGCCTAATCTAGTTTCGTTGTTTATCATAACTAACAAACATCACTCATACATATTACACTCATACAAGAAGTCAACTAAGTAAGTCCGTGGACTTACCTGATTCAATTCACAATTCTCCCAATCTCAACTCGGTCTGCAACCGTAGAACTCAAACGCCTGTCATACAAGGCACGTGGATTAAAACTATATCCCATATTCTTAGAAGTTATAAACTTCTAAGATGTACAATCTCATGAAGATTAATTACTAAAATGCCCTCTCAAGGTAAAATGACTATTTTACCCCCGGTCCCGAAACTCCAAGAATAATCTATGACCTAGTTCCAAATTCTCCTTTGGAACCTATTTCCATAATCTAGTTCTCACGAGATAGTTTGCTAAGGATTTATAAAACTTAACCCAAAATTCTAGATTTCCAAAAGAGTTGTTAAGGTCCGACTTTAGCTTAAGAAATGGGGCTCGAGTAAATATATAAAAATTCCAAGATAAATCTCTAGGTCCTCTATGATATGCATACTACTCATAGGAGCAAAGATCTCTCAAAACTCTCAACCAAAATCTCCATATAAATCTCTAAAGATGGTTCCAAAATCCTGAAGTTCCATACTTGATCAAAATCTTAGTTCTTCCTAAAACTGTGTAACTACCCTTCTTCAGGACATCATAAGTCCAAAACTATCTGTTGGATCATCCTCAAAACTTTACACGATAAACTACAGTATATGAACTCTAATCCCTCAAAATTTCATGTTCATCAGAATTTTCTAACTCATACAAATCTAGATCCAAAAACTGCTTCAACACACGTTTTTTCTAACACTTGGAATATTTTAGCAACACTAAAAAAAACAACAGCTTACTGGATCCAACTTTGAAAAAAAACATAACTCCTAAACCTCTTGATGAAATCCTCTCAAATTTTGATATATTATACTATGTAATCCTAACTATGACATATCCGAAATCCACGTCCAACCGAGGTCAATAACCTATTCAAATCTATTTCCCAAAACTATATCACAAGCAATTTTTTCCTCAACACAGAATATTCAGCACAACAGAAAAAAAAATTGTTTAATGTCCCAACTTCGAAAAATGATAACTCTTAAATCCCTAGTGATATTCCTCCCAAATTTTAATATGTTTAACAACAATATGCCAAATATATCATATCCAAAAATCAGCAACAAAGGAGGAGTCTAACATACCCAAATCTGGATCACAAAATTGTATTAACATGCAGTTTTCCAACACTTGAAAATTTCAGCACAACAGGAAAAAAAAAACTGTTTACGACCCAATCTTTGAAAAATCATAAATCCTAAACTACTCGCTGGATTTATCCCAATTTTTTTATAAGTTCTACTATAAAATCTTATCTATAATATATCCAAAATTCAGCAGAAAAGGAGATCAAAGGCCTATTCAAAACCATCTCACAAACCTGCATCATATGCTGTTTTTCTCAACACTCAGCACACTTATAAAAACAGCATGAGGAGTCAACTTTGCAACATCATAACTCTCAAACCGTAACTCCGATTCTTCCCAAATTTTAGTATGATATACTATGTACTACTGACTACAACATATCAAAAATTCAATGGTAGATGCTTATTTTAAAGCATAAAAATTAATCCTCAAAGTCAGCAACTAACACAACGCAAAACTGGAAGAAGGAAAGGTTAAAGGACGGTTCTGGTGTTCGATGAAGGGTTAAAGTTCAGCGGCGCAAAAGTGATAAAGACGACTCGAGAGGGGGACGAGATCTTACCGGCGCTACCGTTTTGAAGAGACGCTCGAGGTTGCAACGTCCGGTGTTGGCGAGAGAGCGGCGAAATGCAGAGGGAAGCTCCTCACGTCTGTGCTGCTAAAGCGTGATTGCTGGTTGAAGAATGCCCGATTAGGTTAAGGGCTGAGTACGGTAGATAGGGATAGGATTAAGCGGCTGATTAGATTAGGTTAATTAATTAGGGTTAAGGTAGATTATGGGCTGGGTTGAAAGTTGTATATACTGGGCTTAAACCGGTGGGCCTGCTCATCTAAATATCGATTAAATGAGTCGTTAAATTGTACAGAATTACTCTTCGGTTTTCAAACATACGAAAATTATTATTCAGTTTACATATCTATCATTTTATATTAGTTAATTTACAATATTTATCACTTTATGTGAATTAAGGTCACATAAAATGATAGAATTTAGTGTTGTTTTATTTTGTTTAAAATTAAGAAAGGTTAGCGGATCGGAATCTGGTTTGATCGAGTATTATGCGGAATAAAATTTTCCGGATATTACATCAGTGTCCCCTTAAAAATAGTTTCGTGCCGAAACTTAGGGTAAGACAATCCTGAACGGCCTTTAAGGCACAAAATGGGTGTGTTTGATCACTACACAAAAGTCTCATCATTTTCACATCTAAGTATCCCGCACCTCAAGGTTACCAAAAGCACACATCACTGACTAAACACTCAATCATGAAATAAACAAGTAGTCAAACAATATCACACCTACAAGGTCAAACCCTAACTCGTCACTCTCGAGGTTACAACTATCTCAACATGGATCTCTTAAAGGTTATGTCTCATACTATCCACAATATCTTAGGTAGCCTCGTCGGATTTTCATAAAACCATTGACTACGAAATCTTTTCATGTCCTTACATCACAAGTGCCTGCTACTATGCTCTAGAGTAGCTACCAGATATCTCACCCGTATCATCCGGCTCAGTAGTCCGATCCTCTAATCTGATGACCTAACTCGTGTCTAGTAGGTATTTCTCCAACTAACTCCGTGGACAACTGGGGATATCTCACCCATATCATCCGGCAGCAGCTTCTGTCGGCCTCCCCTTGCGGTCTTCTTTCCCCTTTCGCGGCTGCTCTTCTTCCTTCAGATCCCGTGCCTTTGCTTGGTGAGTTCCCTACCTTGTGTATGTATTCTTAGTTGATCTTAGAGAGTGTTGATGATAGTATCACGCTAGGATTGGACCTAGGATTGATGAGAATGCAAAGTAGTGGCTTGCACCTTAGGTGAGTGTTCGAGGATCTTGTTATGTTCTAAGGTTGGTTGATGTATGCTCTGAGTTGACTTGTGGGATGAGTATAGGTTGTTCTTGTGAGACTTGTGAGAGTGAGATTGTGAGTTTGTGGTTGTGAGGTTGTGAGCTAGGATATGCGTATCCTAGCGTAGAGTGTTACCTTTGACGTTGTTGAGACTAGGCATGTTATCCTAGTGGTGTTGTGAGTTTTGATCTTGCAAGATCCGAGGGTTTAGAAGTCTTAGGACTTCTAGCTTATGTTGAGTGTGATGTGAGCATGAGGGATTCTAGGATGCGGTCCTAGAGTTGAGAGTCAAATGGTCTTGGGTTGATCATTTGTATAGAAGTCTTAGACTTCTATTGTGAGTGGGTTGTTGTTGATATAGTTATCTTCTTGTGAGAAGGTTATGGTCTTCCTCCCCTAAGGAAGCGAGAGTGTTGTGAGTTGAGTGTGGTGACGAGGTAAATCTCCAGACTTACTTAGCTCATATTCTTTGTATTAGCGTTAATGTGTGTTGGGTGGTGTGTGTTTATTATTTATTGTTTATCACAACTAAACCTAAAATTGGATTACCGACCTTTATATTATTTTGGCCCACGTGTATGATAACGGGCGGTGACATCATCTGCTTAGCTCTTGCGAGAGTCTAGGAGGTTCTCGGCGACTAGCCGTGCTGGTTAGACGGTCGGAGGCATCTGTACCATTCCATGCCGGAAATAGGGACCGAGGTTGGACCACGGTGGTCTTGTGTCACAAACCTAAGTTGAATTAGAACGGGATACGACTTAATAATAACAAAGATAATATACCGGATTGGTGTTCTTTTGAGTATGTTGTGTGCTATGTTGATTTTATTTGTGTTTGTGCCTTTCTCTTTAATTATAATGCTTCGAATGTGAGCTAACGGTTTTATACCGAATGTTGTAGTTTGCCTTGCAGGTTAGGCATGCTCCGAGAGATCCGGAAGAGTGGGCAGCCGGGGTCCGTACATTTTAGGAAGGGTTTTGAGTTGGAGTTGTCTTGTGTTTTGTCTTTCAGTTTGTACATTTCGTCTGCCGCTTGTTTGGCATTTGGTTTGAGTTGTACCTCGGCTGAAGTTGTTGTTACATTCTTTCGGGTTTCTCATCTTTTGCATTAAAAATGATTTATGTTTTGCCTTTATTTGTGCCATGTTGGAAAGGTCCGGTGAAATTGTTGTCAAGCTAAGGGTCGGGACCCATTGTGAGGTCTCGCCCGTAACATCCCGATATCCCGCGGATTCGGGGTGTTACAGAAGGGGCAACACAATGAGAACCTGTTGCAAATGTTCCTTGGAAATGTGACTCCATCATTGAATCGACCTCAGGACAAAACGGGTTCTTTCTAAAAACCCGATACTCTTCATTCTCCTGCTCAAATTAAGACAAACAATAACTGGGTAAGCTTCAACATGATTTGACACTGTAAATGAAGATTATTTTTGTTCATCATACTTGCAACTTTTGTACCCACCACTCTGGAGTCGCATCAATACATTGTTTCTGAGGATCCCAACCTCATCCAGTTTCCCCGTGCTTTAAGGATGTCCAAAGTTTCCATGATCCTCTCATGTTATTGTACTTATTCTTCAATGTTTCTTTCTTGCACTTCATGTTGGTTTTTTGCTCAAATGTCTCTGTCAATTGAATCCAACTAAATGCATTATTCCCATTCCGCCTTTGATATTCAGTGAGCATTTTTAGAAGAGTTCTAGTTAGAGCATCCGCCCACACAAATGACTTATATTTGCCCTTGACACCCGAGCTACCAATATTCTTAGTCATGATTACAAACTGAAATACTTGATAAACTAAAATGAACATTCAATATTTAACAAGTGACAAAATATGGACGACAAAAAATACGCTAACAATCAACGGTTATAGGTTCTTCATAGTCTCTACACATCAGTCAAATATACAAATGAATGTAAACACGTAGAGGAACATTACAAAATAGACAAATTTTATTTAAGTGGTTGGTTGTTAGTCATGGATTTGTGATGCTTGCTTCTAACGGGCTATAGTTTTTTTGTTACCTCAAAAATGTGGAATGTATATTTGCATCCTAATACGTTATCATCAGACAATCAAATGCTTTACTTATTTTCATTACATTGTCTGGCATTGTGTTGTGTTAAAGAGAAATAGACCAGGTGAATGCTCTTAACCGCTTAATAACTTTCTAATAGCCTCTTTCCCGTGCCATTTTGTAAGACGTGTCTAGTGAATCAGCAAATTATCCCACATGGGAACAAATATGTTCAAGAAGACACCCTAGGTTTCTAGTTATACATTTCTTCAAACCATAGAAAAAAATCGATGGCAGATTGAGCAAAACGGGAGAAGAGTGTAAGGGGAAAAATTGACACACACCTTACTTGTGCCTTCTCCTTCTTCGTGCGGAATCGTTTGACGAAGTGCCTTCGATTTCTCCCTTCTCCTTTCTTCGATTGTTTGGGTCAACTGAGGACTCTCTGCAGAGAACGAGAGAAGAGAGTAATGTCGATGCCTAGCTCTCTTTTCCTTATTGCATTGTGCCTCTCACGTGACTATTTTATTATAAGGGCAATGTTTTCATTTTCATACTTCGTATCTAATTAAAAAAACTCTAGTTAAACACATATAACCAATTTTTTTAAACAAACTAAACGTCAAATAAACTCGAAATAAATCACAGTCACAACTACAACTAAAGAGTATTATAACAAAAACTATAACTAAACATGTCCTAATGTATAGATATGCTATGCTCTAGCCTCTTTCTCTATCTTGATAACCCTTATTGCTTGCGTCCTGGCCGTCGTGCCTCTCTCGGAGGAGCAATCGAGCCACCACCACCGGCGACTTCCACCAACGACCACCATCGGCGACTCCACCAGCGACTGCTTTCTCTATCTACCTCTCTTCTGAACTCGGTAGGGATGCCGGCTACTGCTTTCTCCGTCCACCTCTCTCTCTCGGAGGAGCATTCGAACCACCAACACAGTCAAGCGACCAACACCGGCCGTCCTTACCGCCGCCAAACGTTGGAGTCCTGTTTTCTCCGTGGATTCGCTACCACCAGGGTTCCGTCACCACCACGAGACCGACGCCGTTGCCTTTCCGTCTTCATTGTTCTGTCCGCCACCACAACCACCACCGACCATCATTCGATTTCTTTCCCAGTCCAAATCACCATTGTTTCCCTTCCTCTTTGTTTGCAGATCTAGATCCGGACTTCTAAAGGTAAGATGTGAGAGCTTTTGCTCTTGTTTGATGAAAATAATTTGTTTTCTGAGAATAACTCATAATTGGAAAATCAAGAAACTACTAGAACAAAGGAAGAAACTGTTGGTGAACCCGGATCAACTATTGACCGTTTTGGCTTCCGACCCTCTGCGTGTTTGCTCTAAGCAACGGAAAATCCTCAATCTATACAATAATGACACCGTGCTAGTAAGTTAGAAACATAAAGCATGTGCTGGTTTTGTGTGTTTGATGGATTGTGAGCAGGTGTTTGTTCTCGATCTCTTGCTTACTGAAATTGTAACCTTGTGGTTGTAATGTTTCCCTACCTATGTAACTTGAACTTCGAACTTGGTTTGGTTAGAACCACTTTTTGGCTTGTTCTACTAACTAATATGCAGGAGTACCAAGGATATCTTTAAAACAAATTTCTACATGAAATTCTCGGGAGTATTTATTTTGCCTGCGGTCACCGTTTTTCGCCTGCTATGTCGCCCGATTCCAACCACCGCTAACTGACCCCCCCCCCCCCGCAAACACCAAATCTTAACCGATCCGTGATAGAAAAAAACAAAAAACAAAAAACAAAGAAAACAATTGTTTTCTATAAAAGTCCACAAAGAACAACTCAAACGTAATCTACTATCATTGCCGAAATTGCATATAAATCAAGAGCTTCATGATCTGGAGCTTCCAAGGCCCTCTTCAAGCTCGAATGTGAACAATGTCTTTGCGTGAAAATTTATGTCTAAGATAGTATTTGAACAAATCATCTCATGAAATCCTTTCAAGAAGATAGAAAATAGAATGTCAACCATTCTTCTCCTGAAAATCTTTTGCATCTAGTTTGATGAAAACAACCTTAATAGACTTAAATCATCCCTATCGACACAAAGATCGTGAATGACAACGAATAGACATTGACCAAGAGTTATATTCAAGATTCAATTTTTCAGATCAAGACTAGCTCAATAAGGATAATGTTTTCATTTCCTTACGACCCATCACAAATCCAACTTCAAAGGAACCAAAATCGATCAACAATAACATCTAAAACTGATTCGTGAACAATAATTTCAAATCCAAATTTACCAAAATATCTAAGAGAGGTCTCGAATCATTTCCAAACAAAACAAACGATATACCAATAGAATAATAATGATCATTCATCTCATCTTTGTTTTGAGGGAAATTCATCTTCATTCTAAGGTGCGGAGATGATAGAGGAATATTTTTCTCCTTTTCTTTGTTTTCCGTATGTTTTCTATGTCCGATTTGTGATTTTGTGGGTTTAACTCTTTCCTTTTACGATCTTCCTTATCTTTTTGTTGGACTTTCATATCCTTTTCTTAGTTTCTTTTTCTTTCGTGCGTCTCTTTCTCTATTTTTGTTGAGTCTACTTTCATGTTTATCAAATTGTGGTTTTATGAAGATGAATCTTTTTATCGTTTTTGTTTTTTGTTACTCCTTTAGGTTTTGTTGTTTAAGTTTGGTTGAGTTAATCTCCTTTGCTACTTTTTCTTTTTGTTGACCATTTTTTGTTTTGTTTTTCTTAACTTAACTTCTAGTTTGTGTTTTCCTTACTCTTGCTTCCCTTTTCAATGTTTATCTTTTTTAAACCTTTATTTTTACACATCTTTCGATTTCCTTTTTTGTACCAATAATCTCCGGTCTTGTTTGAAATTTTCCTCAAAACTGAATTAGTTATGAACAATTGGAACCTAGAACCTTGAACTTTTATCTTCCCAAACCTTATTTTGACCCCAAACTAACTTGTTGAAGTAAATTGTCCAACAACACTTGTTATTTGAGTCAAATGTAAGAACAAAAGGAATAAGAGTGATGATATGTGGATCTCTCATATGACCAACCTTGAACAACCTTGAGCGGCTTATGCTCGTATGACCAAACTTTAGTGTAATGCTCTAATGTGTAACTATGTATGGTATATTTACCTCATAGTGACTCCCCGACTATTTTCTTGATTAGTTGAGGATAATAGGAGAGGCAAACACTTGTTTGATGTCCTTATTTGCCTTGATCCACTTGTGAACAATTTTCTATCAACAAACCATCACATCTAGATTTGAGATCTATCGACCTTATTCATAGTGTTGAAAATTTGTCTTTTTCATGGATTTGGAATTTTATTTTCAATCTTTTTGTTAAAAAAAGTTGTTTCAACTTTTGGAAAAAGCATGAAGCTTTAGACAAGTATATCATGGCTTGTGAACAACGACTTTCATACCACATATGGAATATGTTTTATCGACCAAGAGTCACAAATTCCTACCTTTTTTGGTCTATGAAATCTTATTGGAATAAAGTTTTTAACCGATAAACTTTTAAATTGGAAATGATTCTCCTTGTTTGAACCAATATTTGAAGTTGCGAACTATTTTGAGCAAAAAGGTCCTTATGAACAAATTCGTGAGTTTTGTTGAGGTGGACATTAGTATGTTCTTGTTTTCAAGCTCTCCTATAGATTTCAAGGTATGCATAAAGTCGTGTGTGGACTGCGGTCGTGGTAGTGTGCTTTCATGACGGTTTCTTTTGATGGGAGGCTCTTCCCCGAATTCTCGTCTGTCACTTCCCCAGGTGTCCGTGTCCTGTTGTACATGCATTTGGCGGTGCTATTCTGATAGTGCTTGGCTTGCCCATTACCCGCCTCATCTTTGGAAGATGCTCTACATTTTTGTGCTTTTGTCCTCCTCCGGCTTCGCTCGTCTTCTCTTTGTCACCGTTATGATCTTCTCGGACGTCTACTCCTTGATCTCCGGTTGGATCAACTTTGTTCTTACCACCTTTCTGTGATTTCAACACCGTAGCAGATTGACATGCGTTGTATGGTTTCGCGTCAGAGACTAGTGACGAGGTGCCACCGGAAACTGTTGAAGACCTCATCCGTTTGGATACTTTGGATGACCGCTCTTTAGAGACTGCTCCCCTTTTCCTTACCCTTGTATCAAAAAAAAAGAAGGGAAATTCCGGATGGTACCCTCATGGTTTGAGGTTTTTCGAATTTTTCCCAACAGTTTTTTCGAGTTCGGATGGTACCCTTAAGTTTACGTTATTTTTCGGATTTTGCCCAAATTCATTAACAATTTTCAAATTCCATTAAAAATATAAAAGAAAATAAAGTAAAAATTATGATCTTCTCGGACGTCTACTCCTTGATCTCCGGTTGGATCAACTCTGTTCTTACCACCTTTCTGGGATTTCAACACCGTAGCAGATTGACATGCGTTGTATGGTTTCGCGTCAGAGACTAGTGACGAGGTGCTACCGGAAACTGTTGAAGACCTCATCCGTTTGAATGCTTTGGATGACCGCTCTTTAGAGACTGCTCCCTTTTCCTTACCCTTGTATCAAAAAAAAGAAGGAAAATTCCGGATGGTACCCTCATGATTTGGGGTTTTTCGAATTTTGCCCAACAGTTTTTTCGAGTTCGGATGGTACCCTTAAGTTTACGTTATTTTCCGGATTTTGCCCAAATTCATTAACAATTTTCAAATTCCATTAAAAAATATAAAAGAAAATAAAGTAAAATTGAAAAATAAATATAATATAAAGACTAATTTATTTATTTTAATAATAAATTAAAACAATGATTTCTAAATTTTTTTAAAGAATCCTTATTTTATTTATATTTTAAATAATGTATTACACTTATATTTTTAGATTTTTAAAAAAAATGCTAATCCAATTTATTTATTTTTAAAACAAAATAAAATACTGATTTTTTTTATTTTGTAAAAATTATCTGATTTATTTATTTTTTAAATTAATATAAAATACTAATTTAAAATTTTTTTTACTATTTACATTATTTGTAAAATAAATAAATCATTCTTTCTATTTTATATTTATTTTTCAATTTTACTTAATTTTCTTTTTATATTTTTTAATGGAATTTGAAATTTTTTTAATGAATTTGGACAAAATGCGGAAAACAACGAAAACTTAAGGGTCCGAAGTCGAAACTGTCAGATAAAATCCGAAAAACGCCAAACTATGAGAGTACCGTCCAAAATTTCCAAAAAAAAAAAAAAAAAAAAAAAAAAAATGCTATGCCCTTCTCTTGCTTTAAAGTGTAAACCCCCCATTTCCCCCCGCTCTCCAAATCCCAAACGAGAGTGAAAATGTCAGGCTTCAGCTTTGGTTCCTCCTCCGCCGCTTCCACCACCACCACCTCCGCATTCTCATTTTCAAACCCTAGCTCATCGTCTTCCGCGCCTTCAATCGGATTCGGCGCATCAGCCTCATCCCCCACCCCTTCCTTCGGTTTCGGCGCAGCCGCCTCATCCCCCGCCCCTTCCTTCGGTTTCGGCGCATCCGCCACCTCCTCCGCCGTACCATCCTTCGGATTAAGCGCATCCAGCTCCTCCCCCGCAGCATCTTCCTTCGGATTCGGCGCATCCGGCTCCTCCTCCGCCGCTCCTTCATTCGGATTTGCTGCATCCTCATCGTCCTCCTCTGCACCTTCTTTCGGATTCGGCGCTTCTGCGTCTACCGGTACGACCTCTCCCTTTTCATTCGGATCATCAGCTTCGTCTTCCCCAGCCTCGTCATTTGGAGTTTCTTCGGCCGCCCCTACATCCTCCGCAACGGGATTTGGAACTCCGGCATCCTCTCCCTCTCCTTCTCCTACCATATTTGGCTCTTCTTCCGCCGCTCCTGCCTCCTCCACTTTCGGATTCGGAGCTCCTGCCTCTTCTCCCTCCCCCTTTAGCGCTTCTTCTTCTTCCTTCTCTTTCTCTTTAAACTCCGGCGCCGCCGCTTCCTCCACAGCTAGCGCTGCTCCCTCCTCCACTCCGGTCTTCGGTACACCTTCATCGTCTGCCGCTTCTCCCTCCACCTTCTCTGCTCCCAATCTTTTTGGATCCTCTTCTTCTTTCCCTTCCCAGTCTTCATTTTCCTTATTTTCAACCTCTACCTCTGCTACCACACCCGCTACTACTAATTCTTCCCCTCCTAATTCTTCTACGGTGTCGACCTTCGGATTAGCTGCTACCACACCGTCTACTACAAGCACTCCAACTCCTAATTCTTCTCCAGCGTTGAACTTCGGATTCGCTGGTACCACGCCGGCTACTACGAACGCTCAGCCTACTAATTCTTCAACGGTCTCTACCTTCGGATCAGCTACCACCCCCGGGTTTCTCAGTAGCGGTGCCGCCTCTTCATCCACTTCCTTATCTTCATCGGCATCTGGACTCTCCTTCTCAGGCACTTCTTCTTTCGGGAAAACTACCCCTGCCGTTTCCGCTGCTAGCACCACTGCTCCTGCTACTACCTCAACGGGTTTCTCATTCCAACCATCTGGCTCAACTGGTTTTTCTTTTTCACAGGCTCCTTCAAGTACCGTCACTACGCCAGCCAGTAGTTCTGGTGCTGGTTCTAGTACTGCTACTTCTACTACCCCTGTCTCCAAGCCTTTGTTGTTTGGGACTTCATCCTCAGCTTCAGTCTCCACTACTTCAGCAAGTGCTTCTACTGCTTCGACCACATTTGCCGGTTTTGGCACTACTCCCACTGCTTTGCCATCCGCATCTACTCCTGGTACATCATCTGCTGCTACAACTAGTTCTTTCTCAGGTTTCGGTGCTACTACGGGGACCGGATTGACTAGTGCTACTACTAGTTCGCCTCTAAACTTTTCAATTTCGACCAAAACTACAAGCTCCACACTGACATCACAGCCGTTTTCAACTGCTCCGGCTTCTGGTACTGGTGAGTATTCACGTTACTTTTCTATTGTCGAAATTAGCATTTAGCTTTTAAAATTTAAGACGATTGTTATATAGATATACAGTGATGCGCTGGGATTGCCTAAATCTTTATGTGTTGATGGTATTTAGTATAACAACAATGTAGAGAAAATCTTGTCAGGTAAACTGGATATTCTAATCGAATGAGGATCCTATGGTAATTAGCAAATTGGAACTGTGGTCATAGGCAGCACCAATGTTTTTGAGCCGCTCTCATATTTGGCGATGATTATGTTTCTGTGATAAGATAAGCCTTGGTATTTTGGAGTCAAAATGTTCAGTCTACTACGTAGGGTAGTGATGAAGGTCTTTGCTATGTTGTACTTAGAACCACCAGATATTCATTACACACTTAAAAGAGAAGTGAATGAGTTTTGGGTAATTGTGTGGTGAATTGCAGATTTGTGGCTGAGTTACCTATAGGTGGTATAGGGAGTGGTTTGCACGATGGAAGGCTTGAATTGGTTGTGTGTGTTTGGGTAGTCATTAATTGTGTGTTGATGACTGCTGATGAGTGGAGGAGGATTATAAATATTTCTGTGATGCGCTTGGTTAGAAACTTAGAATTCATGCATGTGTTCCTATGCTTCTAATGAATTTAAGAAAAAAAACCATGAGATACTTCCACAATTATCGGGGATTTTTTCTTAACCTTATAGAGTTTGTTTGGTGTGAATTCCTTACAGACTATAAGGAGCCTGTAAGTAACCTTTTCAGCCCAGATACATGTGCTTAAAAAGTACTTAAAAGTTGTTTGTAGGCAAATAAACCCATTTATTTGTGAGTTGCCTCTTTCAATGAGACATTGAGACCTTCATCCGGCTACAGAGGGAATGCTTGCACTTTTGCATAGGTTTTGGCATAAGCCATGAGTTCCGACTGTGGTTGCTGGTCAAATAGCTGTTCCAGCTTTGGATAGAAGAATGGCCTGCACATGGAAGATTTCCATGTCATCCTTCATCCAGGCTGAATGGAACTTGCTGTTTACTATATCATGAAATAGTTCACAATTTGTAAAAAAAAGTTTGGGATGGTATAATGCCAAATATAACCATCATTAGTTTGATTTTTCTGATTGTTATTATGAAGTAAAAGAAAGTGAAAGATATCATCACTGATTGTATCCTATACTTTTGTTTGCCTATATTTATACGTATACTTTTGTTTTTCTGTACTATATATACTATTCTTTTCTCTTCAGAACTCCATATTAAATTCACATTCCTAATCATTTAGGCAACAAGTCGATGTCTGTTGGGTATTTGGGGGCGTATCACTTCTCACGATATCCTTAAGAAATGCATTGAAGTATTATTAGGGCTGAGCTTAGGCCTTAAACCGATTACCGGTTTCATATTGTCTGTAGACCAAAAACTGAACTGTTGGGTAAGTGGTTGCTTCTGTTCAAATTTGTTCTGTTCTTTTTGGTTGGTTCGTATTCAATGGTTCATGTATCTGATCGATTTAGATCTAGAGGAGAAGTGACGGGTTTACACTCGCTGAAGACGTTGGAAGAGAGAAAGGGTAGCAGAGTTGAGGGGAACGAGGGCATACTAGGTTAAATGGTTTGGAGGCACAAGGAGGTTGCTAGGTTAAAGGTTCTGTTTTAGACTGAACAGAAAGCAATAAATCCAGGGCCACTGACCGAACTACTTATAAAACTGAACCGATTCTGCTCAGCATTCTTATGTATATATGATTCCAAAACGCATGTCGATATCCTTAAGAAATGAATTGACGTATTATCAACATTGAACCGTGTAAAACTTATTATGCTGACATTCTTATGTCCTTATCATGTTAAAAAGCATGTCTGTTATTGTTAGATAATCTGTCTTCGTACTTTCCGTTACGATGTGGTCCTGTTTATCCATCCTGTTCAACGAGATACTCCGCCTAATTTGTTTAGTTGGTTTCTTTCATGTAATTCTTTTATTGATCTTGCAGCGTCAACTTCTTCAACAGCTGTGTCCAGTGCTAGCACAACTAGTGCTCAACCGTCATCTTCCCTTGTTGTTGCCTCAAGTAGTGGGTTGGTATTTCTTGCTATGATTCTGATCATGTGATTATGAAAGTATAGAGTTCTTTGGTAGTTTGAAACCAAGTAATTTATAGAGGGTGAGATGATTTACATCTAACTGATGAACCACTTTATTTGTCTTAACATTGTGAAGAGAAGAATTCTGCAGAATGTTACTTCAATTCATTTGGAACAGTAAACGCTTGATGTACTTTTATGGCAACTTTGAGAAAATGTGGATGCTTCCCAGATAATAATCAAGGCTTAACATTTAGTCATTCTCTGGATCTGCTTATAAATATTGACAACTATTCTATTTAGTTTAAACTAACTACTTGTACCTTCTCTTATCTGATTCATAACTATGATCCATATACCTTAGCGTACTATGGTAGACTTGGGAGAAGATATGGAAAATCATACTCTTATCTACTCATGCTTTTTTCAGGACAATAGAACTTTTGACATGTGTCTTGGAACAGGGTACAATCGCTAGGTAGCTTGACAGGATTTTATCATAGAGCAGGATGTTGTAGAAAATAATTAATGTTTAGGTAACTTGCACACAAACCACATGTTTCTTGTGATCCGAGTCAAAGTAGCAGCATAACGTATTTTAAATCATTGTCTGCAGATGTCTCTATTTCGACTTAGAATTTACTGTAAGTTTGATAAAAAGAACTCAAGTTTTTAGTTTTTGGCTCTCCCTTCCTCTTTTTTAGTTCTTTTGGTCTGTTGTACAAGTTATTAACATATGATCCTTACCATTGTTAAAATCAGTAATAATAAACTACCTTTAAACGAGTGATTTGTTTTTGTCTCTTTACATCTTTGTTGAGACAATCTTGTGAATCTGAACTCTTCTTTCCTTGTAGCACAACTTCTACTGTGACTACACAAACTCCATCCGCTCCAAAATTACCTTCTGAAATCACTGGACGAACTGTTGAAGAGGTAGGTTTCGAATGAAAATATATCCCTAAGAAGTTATTTTTCAGTATTGTTGTTTTGTTATGTAGTTTGAGCTGAACGACATCTAAAATATCTGTCTTCATTCCTTGTAATGTTATTTCTTTAGTAGTATTGACATTTATCTGCTGTGTACATAAAAGATTATCAAGGAGTGGAACTCTGAATTACAAGAACGTACCAGGAAGTTTCAAAAGCAGGCTAATGCAATTGCAGAGTGGGACAAGAGAATATTACACAATAGGGACATTCTTCTCAAGCTTGAGGTATTTATGCTTGTGAAGCCTATTTTCTGTGTTGCTTACTCTCAGTTGATTTGTACTTGGTCTGTTCCTGCCAATATTCTTTCCCATTTTTCTACTTTCTTAATTCTTCCTTCAGCACTTATGGTGTACAGGAACATCAATACGAAGAAAAAAAATGTTCTAAATGCTTTTGGCTTTTCAGGTTGTCTTACAGTCAACACCTATGTTAACTCACACGGTAGCATGGTGTATATTGGCCTTGTTGGTTATTTATATTTCAATGCTATAATAGTCAGTCTGCTAATTTTAACCAAAGAAAGCAATCAGCACTTGAACAGTCGTTTATGTCAAATTTGGGGTCCTGGGAAAGCCTTATTGTTCGGCTTGCTGAGTTATATCTTGACTCATCTTTGTGTACCTTGTTCTATGAATAGATAAAATAACTTTTTACCTTGTGTTTAGACTGATCAGTTGCCGTTTCTTATATCTTTGTGCTGTGCACCAGACTGAAGTAGCAAAGGTTGTTGAGACCCAAACTAATCTGGAGCGACAGCTGGAGCTGATTGAGACTCATCAGGATGAGGTAGATTTATGAATTAGATATTTTATGAGCATGAGATACATTGGACCTGTGTATTTAATTTGCTAGTTCCACAAATTTGCTAGTGTGAGCCATATTACCTTGGATGTCTGTCTTTTGTATACGATTTGAACTTCTACTTGTTGGG
This sequence comes from Fagopyrum homotropicum, assembly GCA_033239125.1. Taxonomy (NCBI): domain Eukaryota; kingdom Viridiplantae; phylum Streptophyta; class Magnoliopsida; order Caryophyllales; family Polygonaceae; genus Fagopyrum; species Fagopyrum homotropicum. The sequence continues at coordinate 146,910,062 of BSWB01000004.1, forward strand.
TCCACTTCTATGAAGTGGTTAGCATATCTTCTGCTTTGTACTTATTATGTAACCTGTTATTATATGCAACATTTTTCTGTTGTCTAGTGTTCTTTCATTATGTATGACATTATGTCCATTAATGGATTGTTTGCTCTTTAGAACTTTCATGCCCTCTTCCTCTTATATTTAGATGTGCTATTTCTTTGTTATTATATTATGTCCATTAATGGATTTGTTTGTGTTTTAGAACTTCCATGTCCTCTTTCTCTGATAATTGGATGTGCTATTTCTTTGTTATTATTTTATCTAAACTTTTGTCTGTGTTTTTTCACTTAGGTTGATAAGGCTTTGATAAGTGTGGAGGAAGAGGCTGAGCGCATTTACAAGGATGAACGTGGTTTGCTTCTGAATGATGAGGCTGCATCTACGAGAGATGCAATGTGAGATTCTGTTGAGATCTGTGGATGATTTGTCCCACATTGAATATATGAGATATTTGAGCCTAGCATATAAGTCCAAGGGTTACTCCTATTGCCAACTGTTTTTAGGATGAAACCCCGTGGGTTTGTGTGCCAGATTCTTTATTTTCTTTTCGATGTAGTATGTGACCGTCTTTGTGGTTATTAAGCTATTTGTAGAGTATCTTGGTTCATTTCGCCTTTATGATAACATGCTTTTGTAGTTTATGCCAGCAGTAAAATGATTTTTCCCATGTGTTTTGGTGACAGGTATGAGCAAGCGGAGTCCATAGAGAGAGAACTTGAGCAAATGACAGAACAGATCAAATTGATTATTCAGACAGTAAATGCGAACCAGGTAAACTAGTGGGTCAATATTTCCCGAGATAGTTCATATCCAATGGTATTAATTTTGTGTTTCATTAGGGTGGAGGAGTTGATACAACAGAAGGGATGGGACCGCTGGATGTGGTAGTGAGGATTTTGAATAATCAGCTTAGCTCATTGATGTGGATTGATGAAAAGGTGAGTATGATGCTGTCTTTCCCCACAATTTTGTTCTCGAGCTATAACTAACAATAAGACCACTGTTCTGTTTTTAATGAAAGAATGGAAAGTGTAAGTTGTAGTTTGAAGGGTTTTGCACTTTTCATGATGAGAACAAAGTTTTGTAATTTCAGGTATCTTTGTGTGCGCACATAGACTCTTTCTTTCTGTGCATGATGCATGCCAACGGAAAGAGAGGTCTCTATAAATCATGTTTTGAATGATGATTTGTACGATTACAGACTAACAAGTTATATTTTCATATGCAGGCGGAAGAATTTTCATCCCGGATTAAGAAGGTAGCAACTCAAGGTTCTGCAGCTGACCGCGAGTTGATGGGGCCAAGACTATGGTCAAGTTGATCCCACAGAAGGTATACGCTTCCGTCGGGCCTGTGTTTTGCCATTTCTACTAGCGTTTCCTTAACATTCGATTTCTTTCCCTGCCTTTCATGGTGGCGAGAAGTGAGTGACAATATTAGGTCATATATGCAGCATTCGGAATCGGAAGCACAAAGCTAGAACTTAAATTATATTTGTTGCATTTCGTGTCCTAATGTCCTTGCTACTTATTCAAACCGTTGACAGCCCCCAAATGTTAGAGTAACGAAGTGTTCTTTATAGTCGCCGCTGCTCGATCAAGCAGACCCGATACCGGGAGCTATCAACCGGGCTTACATACATTTTTCTTTGTTTTTTTAAATGAACTGTTTTCAGCAAGCATATGATGTAGTTTGAGATAAACTAGTATTGATTTTTTAACAAGGCTGATAGTTACATCACTAATCAACAGAATTGACTGGTTAACTACGTTTTTTCCCCCTAGTATTATAGGGTTAGTATTTCAGTGCTCTCATGGGTTCGTCAAACTAGCATACGCGACTTCGCTTTCTTCAGCAATCTCTTGCATTGTTTCATCCAATTTTCTCCTCGACAACTCATTAATGTTTATCCCTGTAAAAATAGAGAACATCTGGTTAAGCTTCTCTTACAGAAGTTGGGATTACCGTTTACCGACTACAATACGTAAAAGGTTAAAGTGTGTTGAATAAAATTTACAATTACCTTGAACAATAGACCATTCTCCATTTTTACAGGTAACGGGGAATGAATAAAAAAGTCCGGACTGAATCCCATAAGATCCATCAGAGCAAACTCCCATGGAAACCCAAGTTCCCTACATCATATACATTGATTTTCAGGTCGCAATTGGATCGGAAAATCAAGAAACAGTTCGATCTAACCTTTGGGGTTCCGTGAATCCAATCATGTATGTGATTGACTATCGCAATGGCTGTTGATGATGCACTCGGCATCTTTCGCGCCTTCATCACAGCTGTGTTGCGCTGCTGCATTGCACGGATGAACTCGACGTTTAACCTAAGTATACAGCAAGCATACACAAAAGAACATATGATTTTTAAGTTAGAGGGGGATTATAGTGATTAGCTTTGGGGAACCAAATGTATCCAAAGATCTTCAAGAAGCCATTGATTCAGGATCTTCAAGAAGCCGATTTTTGTGGAAGAAGTTGAATATGAAACTTTGACGGTAAAATGAATAACTAGGCCTTTTACTTCTTCACTCTATTAAGGGCCCGTTTGGTTCCAACTCCGGAAACGGAAACGGAATGGAAACGAATTTAGTCCATATGTATATCCATATTCATGAAATTTTATGGAATCATTCCCCATGGTTTAATGAAAAATTGCACTTCCTTCCTCACATTTTGTTTTGCTATAGGGTATCAAAAGTAATCAAACTCTCGTCCAATTACTACAAAGGTATACGTATTGACTAGATTTGTTTCCATTTCGTTTCCGATTCTAGAGTTAAAACCAAACGGACCCTGAGAGTACTCATAACATAAACTCATTTAATTATAGGGTAAAATTAGAGGTGTCTACAAAACAAAAAGCATATAAACAAGTGTCTATTTAACTTAATTCTTTCAACTGACTTACCAATGAAGATCATTAGCCAAGAGGTCTTGAACCTGTTTTGGGCCATTGTTTGTGGCCACTAGTGCATGCTTTGCATCTGGGTACTGAGTTGAACTATGATTTCCCCATATAACAACATTCTTCACGTCACTGACATGAACATTAAGCTTCTCCGAGATCTGCGCTAGAGCTCGGTTATGATCAAGCCGAGTGAGGCTTGTAATGTTATTTGCTTGAATTGAAGGAGCAAAATCCTTCAAGATGAGTGCATTTGTGTTTGCTAGGTTTCCAACTACCACTACCTAAATATTAAGATAAAACCACAATTCTCAAATAGAAGTTATACACAAATAAACGAGTCGAGATTAATCGATCGATAACTCACCTTGCAATCATCAGAAGCATGTAGTTCGAGCGCAGAAGCGTAAGCCTTGTACAAGGGAACATTCTTGGCTATGAAATCCTTCCTGTCCATGCCTTCCTTATGCGGGAACTCGGTAAGCATGATAGCAATATCGACATCCTTACATGCCTCGGCTACATTCGTTGTCACAACAACGCCTGCTAAGCCAACAAAATTAAGCATGTATGCATGCATTCATATATAAATAGACAACTCAACGTGTAAAAGGAGGAAGACCTTGCAGAAGAGGAAAGGCAGAATCAAGTAGTTCCATGTTGATAGCTTTTAACTCTTCTGCTTCTGCTTCTCTGGCAAGTAAGTGTAGAATTACAGGTTGGTCATTACCCAACACTGCTCCTTGAGCTATCATGGGAGCCAAGGCATACCCTATTTGCCCTGTAAATTCAACAAATTAATGGAGGCATTTTCATATTATGAATCCATTAATTTGGGGTGGGTTGTAGATTCTCGAAGAGGACCGTCCAATGAGTTTCGGAGTCATTATCATCGTTATTTTTATTATCAGTTTTAAAAATTATGTTTTATTAGAAAAAAAACAGAGAATAATGTTAAAAATATTTTTTTTAATAAAAAATATATGAAAGAATGACAATAAAAAGTAAAAAAGATTTGAACTTCTGACCATTTGTACAAAATATTTTCTTTTATAAATTAACTAAAAATAAATACGATGGGATCCAAAAAAAAAAAAAAAAAAGGGACCCTACATTGTTGGTCCTAGTGGCCTCTTGTTGGATGGATATGTCCTCGAGTATTTTCGCCGATCCGGTATATTTTAAGGGTCCGATATATATTGTTCTTTCGGGTTTCTATTATTAGTTAGTAATCGTTATCTCAAACTACATTGCAAAATCTTTAACTTGGTAGTGTCTCAGACATAGTAACATATTCACGCTAAACTGGATAATCAATTCTTGTGTTTTTTTCTATGTTTTGCATTCACTTTGTTGATTTCATTTGGTTAATCAAAATTTATATTCAACATTCTATTAGGTGTGACATCGTCATTCATTGAATTAGGTGATGAGAAAGAGATAAGTTATGAAATTAGATGAAAAACACTATCTAATTCTTGCATATTTAAAAACCCTAATGACATTAACAAATACGTTATATTATAACTCATGAAGGAAAAGTGTTAAACAAGGGGGTGATTTTCTTCAAGTTTTATACTTAGGTGGTGATTTCCTGCAAATATAGTTCTGGAGGGTGTGGTTTTCTACAGATTGTAATATTTAATGGGGTTGGTTTTTATGCTATTTACTAATCATATCACTGAAAACACAATTATCTTAAAAATGACCGATTAGTAGATGAAAAAAATACCTGTAGCAGCAGTAAGAAGCACAGTAAGAGGCTCTTTCTCAATCTTCAAATAACCACAAATGTGTTTGACTGTGAGGTATGATAACCCTATACAAATCGCCACAACTCCTACTTTCTCAAGCAATTGCATGTTGAAGCTCTCCATTGTAATGTCAATCACCTCGATCGACCCGAGAAACGATGATTGGCATTCATTTTGGTATATAATGTGATTGCATGTAGATTTAACCTAGTATGTCAACTAATCAAGGAATCGAAATTTTGAACGTAGTTGATTTGTGCAAGTTAGCAATATTCAAAGCTGCTGTAACAAGTTTTGAAGTTCATGGTCGATCATATAACATGCTTGGGTTCAATGGTAAGCAAAGAATATAAGAAGATGCAGGAAATGGAGATCATGGAACTGAATATACTTATGATGATCTTTGATGGATACTATTTAATGTTTAATTAAGATAATGAAACAAGAGGGATCCGTGGCGCAATGGTAGCGCGTTTGACTCCAGATCAGAAGGTTGCGTGGTCGATTCACGTCGGGTTCAATCCCCCGATCTCATCCCAAATATTTTTGAGGAATACTATGGGACCCACCGTTATGTGGGGTTACTTTTGAGACAAGGATTCATCAACTTCGTGTGGGCCGGCGATACAGATGATCATGCCCCCACCACCAAACTTACCTAAAATGGAAACAACTGTGCGGTCAGCAATGTTCATCCAACGCTGCAATTTTATTTCTTACTATCCGCCATTAAAACTCTTACTACAACAACGGAGAGATTTACCTGCTAGAGCTCATCCCTTCAATAATGGACCGAATATCGGATATACCGATCCAAATTATTACTACGAGGTGGTCGGATAAGTTGTTCAAAGTATCCGGTAAAAAAAATAATCTTTTTAAAGATAAATAATGAAATGGGATTAAATAATGGAGAATTTTAAACATACTCATATATTTCTTTTAATTATATCTCTTATTTCGTTCTTGGGGTGCGGAATTAATACGTTGTCGGTTGATTCCACACATGGAGTGGAAATTATAAATTGTCTAATAATTGAAGTTGGGCTCTTTCAGTTTCCGTTATCATCGTATTATAAGATATGACAGAGATTTTTTCTGTTTTGTTTTCGTTTTTAGACTTTCATTTCGTTTTATGTTGCTCGTGTTGATAGTGATAAGTATTTAGTTTCCAACTTCTTTTTTTCATTACTTTTGTATGGAGATAAAGTAAAGAATGTTGATAATTGATATAATTTTGGAGATGAAACTATGAATGATATGAGTGATGTAATTGTGATTTGTTTATTTAAAATTTTTAATTTTTTTTTGTTTTTTGACCTCCGATTCTTAATCGGAGTACAACGAGTTACGACAACACAAACTCACGACAAACTGACTAATCAGGTGCTCAACAACTTATGTATATATTTTATTATTATTATTATTATTATTATTATTATCAATATTATTTATTATCTTATATTTTACTCTTATGATTTATTTTAAATAATAACTAAGTAACTAAGTAGTTATATTTTGTGTTTTGTAATATTGATCTGAGATCTCAAAACCAAAAAAGATAATCAAGCAAAATAATTTGAGTATCATCGCCTCAACTTTCAAAGAGGTCCAAGTATATCAACTTCACTTTCAATTACCTTATAAAGTTCAACGGGTTCTTACGTATTATCTCGTGATGATGAAGATAAGGAAGATTTGTTGTCGTTGACAATGGAGGAAATGAAGAAAAGTAAGGCTGGTAAAAAGAAGAGTGTTTTGATTGTGCCAATTTGAGTTTATATTGAGACAAAGAAGGAGAAGAGGATGGAAACATTGAGACCATTACAAAATATATTTAGATGGGAACGACAAGATAAGGACCGGGTGCATCTAATGTCAAAAGACATTTGCAGCTGATCAAATGGTGAATGACCCATCAAATTTGAGAAGTTATATTGGAAGACATGTAGAGAGTCATGTCAACAAAATAGAGGATACTTAATTTAAAATTGTCGTAGAAGAAATTGTTGAAATTAGACAAGACAATTGTAAAGTAAAGAGTTGGATGTTAGATCAAGATGAGGTTAGGAGGTCTTTGAATGAGATTTAGACATGGGCAAACGGGTGGGTATGGCACATAAGATATGCCTTTCATACGAAAATCTGAATCAGAAAGTATCTGATAGTTGGTGATCCGAGTTCGATCCAATCTGGGAATATTTTTTTGGATCATCGGATACGGATCGATGTTTTACTTTTAATTTTTTTTTATGTAAAGTATGTGTTAAAAATAAAAAGTGGAAGGTATGAATTGAACCCGAGACCTCAAGGTAAGGTTCTAATGTCCACGACCATTGGACTACTTTGATTTATGTTTATAACATATTTATTTTATATTTAATTAATATGTATAATATTTTTTTTCTTTCAAAAAGGTATCCGTCAAACCCAAAGTCCTACTCGGACGGTACAAACAAGGCACAAGCCCAAATTCTAGTATCGGCCCTAGTCCGGCCCGGAAAACATGCAACTTTTCCCCCAAAAGACTGGCCCGAATCTAGTCCGGGCTTGCCCAGATTTAATGTTATGATGATTGTTGATGAATTGTCAATTAGACATTTGGAAAAACATGGCTTTAATTTTTAAATGATTTGTTGTTAAGGCATGCCCTACTTATATAATGCCTTCACACCACACCATTTATAGATATTGTTATAAGTTATATTTGAATGAAAATGTTCCATTGACTAGTTGTGAAACAGGGATCTCCCCTTTTTTCCGATCTAAATGTAATGATCCCTTCAAGACTCAACACAAATTAGATACAAGAACAATGGAACTCAAAATGGACTAAAATAGACTAGATTTGGCTAAAGTAAACGCAAGATGAAGTGAACAAGAAATAATCAAGGGGATCAAGAGATAAAACTTGATCTATGATGACCAGGACCCTTACCTATGTCTTACCTTAACCCAATCAATAATACAACCTTACACAAACTTTAATGGTGAAGCAAGCACAAAGAGGAGACTAGTGAAGAACTTGAAGCACCAATCTTAAGAAGATTGGCACAAACAAATATTCAACCAAGCTAGGACAAATACACAACATACATTCCAACCAATGCTCTCTCTTGATTAGATTTTGGCGTGAAAGGGAATACAATATCAATTCCTAAACTTAATCTCTAACTAATGAAAAGAAAGGCTAATGAAGGCTTTTATATGTCAACAAGCCTTTTATTTAAAAAGGTTAATAAAATTACCAAACCTAATTACAAAACAATAAAAAAAAAATTTAATTGTTAAGATCTATTTTAAGGTCTAATAAAATGTCTCAAACTTGCATAAAATATACCAATAATGACATATTTATACCCAAAGGATCATTCCAATGCCAAGCATCTTGCATGGCCTTCTCACGTGTGCATGGACGTGATCTCACGTGTGCATGAGGCTAAGATGGATGTGAGGAGGACTAGGGTGGCCTTAGACCATGGCTCAATGTGAAGACACCGTCACAATCTTATTAGATGCTTCTTTTTGGATCTTCTTTGCTTTAGATCCAGTGATATGTCCTTGTGTAAGGTCATTAGATCCTTGTGTGGGGGTACCTTGAGGATGGTCTCTTATCAAGTTGGTTGAGCTAGAATTGTGAAAGAGTTAGTTTGACTATTGATATGTGGACTTCAATTCAAAGAATCAATTATATGGTTGTGATTGCTCAATTTATTGATAATGATTGGAACTTGCATAAGAGGATTTTGATTTTTTTTGTCAAATCACAATTTATAGGGGTGACTCACTTGCTAGAAGTGTTGAGGATTGTTTGAAGACATGAGGTTTAGATGAGAAATTGTTTGTCAACACTATTGAGAATGCTAGTTTTAATAATGTGATGTGCGCTGGCTTGCAAGAAAGGACTTTTTCCGAAAATTGAAAGAAAAGAAAAAAAAATATCGCAGTTTTGGTAACTAGGCCTTTTTGAAAAACTATAGTAGTAACTAGGCTTTTTAATGTTTCAATTAAGTAAATATACCCCAATCTTTTGTATTTATTCTCAAACTTTACACACTCTTCTCTTAAGAGGTACATTTACTAAACACAAAACTAGAAAAAACCTAGTAAACCAAATTGTTTCAAAAGAATATTAGATGAGAACTAACCCGTAGTTTAAAACGACATTTTTTTAATGGAACTCGCACTTTGAAACTGCAAGTTTAATTATAGTAGGCAGGGTAGGAGCACATTATTACAATATCTCAATTGGTAGTTTTACCAATTGGGATTATGGTACCTGAAAATACAGGTTCGATTCCATACGACAACAATTTTAGTCTACATCCTTCTCTTTATTTTTGTAACTAAAAGTATATAAATTTCAATTTATATATTTGATAAAAAGGTATCAATTATAAAACTAAATTGAATCGATTATGCTAAAAAATATTTTTAATAATATTTTAGCTAAATCATAATATATGTTTTCTTAATCAATGATTAGATTAGTAAAAAAAACTAATAAAAAGCTATCAATTGTAAAACTAAATTGAATCGATTAAACTAATATAAGATTTTTAATAATAACTTTAACTAAATCATAATATATGCTTTCTTAATCAATGATTAGATTAGTAAAAAAAATAATTAAACAAAATGTACTTGATCAAGTGTAATTATCTAAGTATTCTATTTTAGTCATAAAAATAAAAACGGAAGGTTGTTAACTAAAATCATAAAAATGCTACACATGGAATCGAACCTATATTTTAAGGTACCATAATCCCAATTCTTTAGTAAAACTGTCAATTAAGTTATTGTAACAATGCGCTCATATCTCCGCCTATTATAATTGCAAGCACGCATTTTGAAATTGCTACAGTTTCTGCACAATTTACAAAGAACTCATAATTCTAAATTGTGAGTTCCGTAACTTTTTTTAAAAAAAAAAACCCTGTCGCTTTTAACTACGGGTTCTTCATGTAAACCCGTAGTTTAAAACGAAGGGTTCATTTTGAGCCTAGGATCCTTCCTATTCCGGAAATTAGTTTTAGTTCCTACCTAATTTGAGAAAATATTTTTTCTTTTCTGCCTATTTTCGGGAAAAATCCTGTAAGAAATGACCATAGCAAATGGATCATACGTTAATAGTGGTCATAAGTTGTAGTTACATATTGACCACTATTAATGTTAATCCGATTGTGAAAGATGGTTTGAAGTTACATATGAATTGTGTTGAGAAATGGAGGTTCATTGTTCGGTACGTAAGATACTCTCTTGTTAGACTACTAGACTAAACTTCACTTTTATGATTTTCGATATTTCTTTGAAATACAAGACTATAATTATCCGTATTGATACTTCAAGAGGAGGTGATAGTTTAGGGGTCATTAGTACAAAGGAGTGGGGGGAAATTGGGAACCTTCTAAAGTTTTTGGCAGAATTTATGAGTTCATTAAAAATGTATTCGGGTCATTTGTGTGATGGTTACTAATGTTTTCTACGACATTGGTCTTATAAATGTGTTAAAACAATGGATGAGTAGTATGGATAGTGATTGACATGCAATAACTTCTCAAATAAAAGTAAAATGTGATAAGTATTGGGATAACAGGGAGAAGATACATATATTGTTTTTGTTATTATTGTTCAAAATTCAACACACAAACTGCTTTGGTGAAAATTGTAATAGCTAGGATTTCGAATTCTAATTAATGTTGATTAACTTAATCGTTGATAGTAATTAACATATAACTCGCGAAGACTTCGCAAGTGATGAGTAAGAGTCCCACCGTTATGTTCCTGGCGTAATTTTGGACGTTTGGGAAAATTTTTACTTTTTCCCCCGGGTAATTATTTTTACCCTCCGGTATTATTTGGAGCATTTGGGAGCTCCAATTAATAAAAATGCAGTTGAGAGAAATGATCAGGACATCGGATATGTCCTAGATATGAAATAACATGGAGAGGCAAAACCGCCAAAACAGTCGCTATTTCGTTTCTTAACGGCTAAGAAAGACGGCTTAGAAATACACGTTTTTCGAGGCAGTTGTGTAATAATTATCCCTACAATATTCCAGATTTAATGTTCCAATCTCGAGAAGTTTGGAGAAAGAGGTTCGACCCACATTTGGATCGGTTAAAGGATAATTATCGACTTTACTAAAGGATAATTATCGTCTTCACTATAAATAGCGGAAAATCCTTTATTAATTCATTTCATTTCACGTTTCCTCGTAAAAACTCTGATTTCTCTCAACCTTCAAACTCAGATCTACTCTCCGTTTCTAATCCGATTTCAATTCCGTTTGAGTTTCTGGATTCCTCTCTTCATTCTCTTCATAACGGTACCGAGTTTTTGCAATTCCGAGTATATGGAGGGCTGGTCGAGCATATATGCCACCATGACGGTTCCGTCGCTCAGATTCCGATGAATTTGATGTTGTCCATGCGTAGCCTGCGTCGTTGTGATTCCGAATCATCTTTCAGATCGTCAATCGGGTTAGTAACGAATAAGTTATGAATTTATTCGTTTTCCGTACTGCGATTTGGCCTAAATTGACTTTAGGCTTGTCAAATAGGACAATTAGAAATTCCATTATGGTCGTTATATTATTCTGGTGATTATGAGTTCTTGTTTGATGAAATCTGATGACATGGGGTTTAGAAATTGCCTGCGGGCAAAACGTTATTCTGGCGAAATCTAATTAATTAATTAAAGGTTAATTAATTAGATTAGGATTAAAATTGAGATTGAGGAATGTTGATTAGATACTACCTTGAGATTTGAGGAATTGTGAGTTATGCTGAGATATTGAGGTTTAGTTGGTTGTGAGGCTCATAGATTGAGTATGATCCTTATGGATCCCTTTGGGTCTAGGTGTGACCCCTTTGATGAATAGAGGTTGATATATCTCTTTATGCCGTGTTTATAGGCCGTGTTGTCCCTCCAGTGTAGAGGTGATCGTGGTTGAGTTTGTACGAGGTTGAGGTAATTAGCTACCATCCCTATATTGGGTGTTTGCATGAGTGGTGTATGCTTTATATGTTTGCTATGATAGCATGAGTTGTCGTTTTTATCGACCTATGTTCTATTGACTGCCCCACTGCGTGGCTGTGATAACCTTTCCCTTTCATCCCGCCGTGGAGTCTGGGAGGTTCTCTGATGTCGGGCCAGACTGGTTTACAGGAAGGGCGCAATCCACTCCCATAGGGTACACGGATTGTGTCACCGATACTCGTACAGCTGGACATTGTACTCAGAGGCGAGGATGTATCGGTCCTCGTGTCACATATTTTCATCTATCTATATATATACGGTTTTTGAGTGAATGGTTATTATATAAAGATAATAAATGGGTAAATGTGTGATAGCATGCTGAGGTGTTTATCTTTCATGATTGTGTTTGTGCTTATGCATTACCTCATATATGTATGCTTAGCTAACGGTTTCATACCGTGTTGTAGATGTTTACAGGTTAGGCGTTGTTGGGTGATTTGGCAGGGTGACAGGCCGAGGACTCTCGTACATTAGGTGGTTGGTTTAGGGTTGTTGTGTTTCCCCTCTGCGTGAGGATGTTCTTTTGTACCTCCTATGTGAGGATGTCGGTTTATATACTCGGCTATGTTGTTGTTTACTTTGGGTCTTACAGTTTATATTGTTTTATGTATTTGTTTTATATCTGTCAGTGCCATGTTGTAAGGTCCAGTGAACTTGTTGTCAGGCTAGGGTCAGGATCCATTGTGAGATCCTAGCCCAATGTGACATCCCGAGTCCCGCGGATTCGGGGTGTTACAGAGTTGGTATCAGAGCCCAGGTTGACAACAATGGCACTTGCTACCTGCAATGAGGTTTGATAGGTAAAATAAACAGAGCCCACATGGGATCTGACGTTTTAAAAGGTTTTGGTTTTAAGTGTGGTTTTGGGATATAATGTACGAGAAGTCGTCACCTCTGCCATGGATCTCTGCAGCGTAGATATGTATATATATATATGTGTGTACTATGTGTTATGTGGATGTATTATATATATATATATCGATACCTATGGCATATATATAGCCTTATAAGATTAGGTGCGTATATCCTACAGATGACTCAGATTAGAGTATTATCTATAGTGGGATGAGGTAGGGGTACACCCCCTCTTCCTCCAGTGGTGATAAGTTAGGGACCAGTTTCCGCTGTTGTTTCGCCTATGGCAGAGAACGAGTTTGAAGAGGTTGATCGTGTCTCCATGAGTAGATCCAAGTTTCAAGAATATATGTAACAAGTATATGAAGCGGTGATAGCGGGTAGATCCACACCGGATTTATCAACAATTGTGAGATCAACTGAAGCTTCTGGATCCGGAAAGAAGCAATGGACTAAATCAGTTACTGGAGAAGCAAAGATGATGAACGGGGAACCAAGTCCAATATCAGGACAATCTAGTGATCCTTTGGTCATGAAGATGACTAGCAAGGAACTACAGTGTTTTAATTGCGTGGAAGTTGGGACACTGGCAAGCTGTGTGCCCAAAGGCGCCCATCATATGCTTTACGTGTGGTAAAGTAGGGCATAGAGCGAAGTTTTGTCGATAGGGCAAGGCATTGCCTTTACAGGTTCCCTTCAAGAGTGAGATCATTCCAGGTGGACGATGAAGCTCGAGTTACCCTTCAGTTGCACAGGTTGCAAGGATGGGATGATTATGTTTCAGTTGTGGCTATCTAGATCATTTGCGTTCTGTGTGCCCTTTGGCACTGATAGCTTGTTTCACTTGTGGTGAGTTAGGTCATCTGGCCCTTTCTGTCATCACGGTGGTGTTTCTTCCCAGCAAGATCTTCCTCTTTCCGGTGCAGAAAGAGTGGAAGTGGCAGTTATAGTAATGACCTCAGTGATACTTGAGGAGCATGGATCTGACATTGAGTGATGATATGTAGAGGAGCTACGAGTGTTAGCTGTTATAGGTACCATTCTCGTTAATGGTTTACCTGGTGGAGTTTTGCTTGTTGTGAGTACTATGCACGTCATGACTTTCGATGCATGCGTTAATGGTTGAATTTTGATATATAGTAGAAGGTGGACTTTCCTTTACAGGATTACCAGTTAAGGGTCTGAGGTACCCGCGAAATATGTGTTTGCTCCCTTATTCCGGGACTTGTGTATGGCTTGTAGACTTCTTTGTCATGCCGTAGGTGCATGAGGAAGTCATTATGTGTATGGATTGGATGAATGGATATCATGCGGTGTTAGATATTAATAGTAAGGCTATTATAGTCTTTATTGAGATGGTAAATAGAGGTCTTCTAAGGTTAAGACCTTTGAAGAGACGGGTTTGTCATCAGGACTGTACGAGCAGCGAGCTGATAGCACAGGGATGTGACGTCTTCTAGTTTAATACCATGAAGGAGCGAGATAGTCCAACATTGGAAGGTATTTCAGTTGTTTATGAGTTTATAGACGTGTTACTGAACCGTCTAGTTGCCACCTCAGCGGAGTGTGGACATTGTTATCGAGTGGAAGTATAATACAAGATTGAATGGGAAAGCTACACTATATGGTGCTTGTTGAGATATTGTACTGATAACTTGAAAAGTTGACTGAAACGGGCTTCTTTTACCCTAGTGGGTTCCATGTTCCGTATTGACGACCTGATGAGTTAGCTTCAAGAAGCAATTGTATTTTCAGGATTCCTTTGTGCTCAAGATATCCCTAGTCATGGATGAGAGAGCAGCATGTGTATGAGATAGCATCCCATACCCGTTATGGACACTACGAGTTTGTAGTGATGTCATTTGGGTTGACAAATGTTTTAGTAGTTTTATGGAGTTGATGAATAGTATCTTCATCGACTTCCTTGATTAGTTGGTGGTGGACTTCATGGATGACATGTCGGTATACTCTCATAGCAGAGAATAGTAGACCGATCATCTGAGGACCGTTCTGCAGATTTCGAGAGATAGAGGGTTGTATGCTATGCTCTCTAAGTGTAAGTTGAGATGCCAGTGGTAGCCTTTTTAGGCCATGTTTTCTCCGCCAGTGGGATCATGGTTGACCTGACGATAATTAAGTATGTTGTAACATGGGAGATACTGATGAACATTAAGGAATACGTAGTTTTCTCGGCTCAACCGATTGCTACCAATGCTTTGACGAAGGATTTTATATGATTATGTATTCATTTGCGAGTCTTTTGAGAAGACCACCATAACTACGTGATGAAAGTAGTATGTCTATGTTCTGAAGAGTTGAGGAGGCATTTGACCTTTGCTTCCATTCTGTTGTAGCTAGAAGATTTTTGGGATCCCATGATTTACGGTGATACATCCCAGCTAAGTCTGAGATGTGTATTACTACAGAGGAGTAGGGTTATTGATATGTGTGTTTACAGCTGAGAACGTATGATGAGAACTACCCGACTCATGATTTAGAGTTAGTAGTGGTAGTTCAAGCCTTTAAGTTTTGAAGACCGTACCGGTGTGATCTTCATGTCAGATTTCTATAGATCATAGAAACCTGAAGTATATTTTATGCAATAGGGGTTGAATAACCGCCACTATTAAGAGCTTAAGTTGATCAAGCTTTGACTTGAAGATTCCATATCATTAAGAGAAGTTGAACGTTTTCGCCGATAACTTGAATGGAAAGACGCTCCAAGAGAAGATGATTGTGAGACTGATAGTTCAGCCTCAGCTTCAGAGAGATCTAGCTTGGCTAGAGTTGGACAATCAGTTCCTTGATGAGGATACCCAGTTATACCTCATAGGTTCTAACTGGTCTGTTGGATGAGGTCCAACAGAAGCAGGAGACTTGCCCGGCCTTGACAAGGTTTAGAGCAAGGATGTCTCGTACTGAGGCACCATAGTTCTCCATGGGAATAGATGGACTGATGAAGAGTCATGACCACTTTTGTGTACCTGCTGATGCAGATGGAGACATAGAATATTATGGTATACCCACTGTACGCCTTATTCAGTACATTCAGGTACGAGTAAGATGTACCACGAGATGAGACGATTATATTGTATGAAGCCGATATAACCAGATTTGTGATATAGTGTGTGACCTGTCAGTGGGTCCAGATAGAGTATTTCCGATCTAGAGATAAGCTCCACCCACTAACAGTGTAGTAGTAGAATTTGGGAGGACATCTCTATGGACTTTGTTATGAGATTGTGACCCAGTAGAAGATTGATGTTATCTGTATTGTTGGTAACAAATTAATGAAACCAGCACGTTTCATTTCTATCAGAAGGACGTGGCTAGTGAATGAATTGGCTGAGGAGTACACTAGACAGATAGTGAGACTCCATGGTATACCGAGAACGATCATTTCTAATCGAGATGGATGTTTTTACTTTGAGATTTTGGGCAGCAGATTCAGACTGCTATGGGGACGAGTCTGTACCTCATGACTGCAATTCACCCCGTGACAGATGGTCATTTAGAGAGGATCATCTAGATCTAAAAGATCTATTATAAGTTGTAAGTTGAATGGGAAATGTGGATGGTTATATTACCTTCCATTAATGAGTTTATTATATAACAATGAAGGACGTGCATCTTTCTGGGATGACCGGCAATATATACAGACATTGATGTTGTATATCCTTATGCTAGAAGTGATCTAGCAGTAGTAGTGGAATAACACCTGACCAGATTCAGGATTTTATAGTTCAAGTAACGTTGATTAAAGGAAGAATGCTGGTTGTACAGAGTCTCCATATATTATATGTAGACAAGAGGCGTTAACCTCTAAAGTTCAAGCGAGAGTTCATGTCCGGCTGTAAGTATCTCAGCTGCAAGACGTTAGACGTGTTAATATAGAAAGGGAACTGAGTTTCCAATATGATGGTTATTTGAGATCGACCAGTACGGAGAAGGTAGCATGATGTTTAGCTTTGCCTATGAGATTAGAGGATATCCACCTAGTGTTTCATATGTCTCAACTGAGGAAGTATATACCAGACTCGAGACACCTTGTGAGTTATGATGATTTGATGGTTGAGTCCAACCACACTTTTGTTGAGCATTCGATTACATTCTTGGAATGAGATATGAAACACTTGCATTTGAAAGGCATTCCCATATTGAGGATGTGATGGTCGAGATGAAGACCTAAAGAGGCTATGTGAGAGACTGAGGATAGTGTCCTGAGGAACTATCCAGAGTATATGTTAGGACATACCCATTTGTGGGAGCATGAGTAGATCTTAGTGCTATCTTGATGAATGTTGTGCTTATGTGCTTATATGCCTTGATGTGTTATTCCATGCTAGTTGTGATGTGATTTATGATCTTAGTAGATCTTGATGTGCTACCGTGATGTATGTTATAGCTGGAGATGATTACTTCCTCCATGCTACCCGAGTATGATTATATTTATAGCTGGAGATGGTTCTTTCCTTCATGCTATTTGAGTGTGATTAGGATTCAGCTGGAGATGGTTCTTTCCTCCATGCTACCTTGATGGACATAGTTTTAGTGGAGATGTGATTCCTCCATACGATATACATGATTATGGTTTGCTAGAGACGTATTTCCTCTATGCTTGTGATATGTTTGGGCTAGAGATGTGCTTCCTCTATGCCTTGTGATGTGGTATGGCGAGAGACGTGATTCCTCTACGCCTTTGGGTAGCGTTATGGCCCTGTTTTCTGGAGATGATGATTCCTCCATGTTTATACTTGAGGTTATAGATTGTTATAGGTTGTGATCTTTTGAACGGAGATGTGATACCTCCGATAGAAAGAGTGAGAGTTATACCTCGGCGTATGGGTCCGAGAGGATTTGGGAATTGTTCAAGTTTCGGGACGAAACTTTTTTTAAGGGGTGTGTGATGTAATAGCTAGGATTTCGAATTCTAATTAATGTTGATTAACTTAATCGTTGATAGTAATTAACATATAACTCGCGAAGACTTCGCAAGTGATGAGTAAGAGTCCCACCGTTATGTTCCTGGCGTAATTTTGGACGTTTGGGAAAATTTTTACTTTTTCCCCCGGGTAATTATTTTTACCCTCCGGTATTATTTGGAGCATTTGGGAGCTCCAATTAATAAAAATGCAGTTGAGAGAAATGATCAGGACATCGGATATGTCCTAGATATGAAATAACATGGAGAGGCAAAACCGCCAAAACAGTCGCTATTTCGTTTCTTAACGGCTAAGAAAGACGGCTTAGAAATACACGTTTTCCGAGGCAGTTGTGTAATAATTATCCCTACAATATTCCAGATTTAATGTTCCAATCTCGAGAAGTTTGGAGAAAGAGGTTCGACCCGCATTTGGATCGGTTAAAGGATAATTATCGACTTTACTAAAGGATAATTATCGTCTTCACTATAAATAGCGGAAAATCCTTTATTAATTCATTTCATTTCACGTTTCCTCGTAAAAACTCTGATTTCTCTCAACCTTCAAACTCAGATCTACTCTCCGTTTCTAATCCGATTTCAATTCCGTTTGAGTTTCTGGATTCCTCTCTTCATTCTCTTCATAACGGTACCGAGTTTTTGCAATTCCGAGTATATGGAGGGCTGGTCGAGCATATATGCCACCATGACGGTTCCGTCGCTCAGATTCCGATGAATTTGATGTTGTCCATGCGTAGCCTGCGTCGTTGTGATTCCGAATCATCTTTCAGATCGTCAATCGGGTTAGTAACGAATAAGTTATGAATTTATTCGTTTTCCGTACTGCGATTTGGCCTAAATTGACTTTAGGCTTGTCAAATAGGACAATTAGAAATTCCATTATGGTCGTTATATTATTCTGGTGATTATGGGTTCTTGTTTGATGAAATCTGATGACATGGGGTTTAGAAATTGCCTGCGGGCAAAACGTTATTTTGGCGAAATCTAATTAATTAATTAAAGGTTAATTAATTAGATTAGGATTAAAATTGAGATTGAGGAATGTTGATTAGATACTACCTTGAGATTTGAGGAATTGTGAGTTATGCTGAGATATTGAGGTTTAGTTGGTTGTGAGGCTCATAGATTGAGTATGATCCTTATGGATCCCTTTGGGTCTAGGTGTGACCCCTTTGATGAATAGAGGTTGATATATCTCTTTATGCCGTGTTTATAGGCCGTGTTGTCCCTCCAGTGTAGAGGTGACCGTGGTTGAGTTTGTACGAGGTTGAGGTAATTAGCTACCATCCCTATATTGGGTGTTTGCATGAGTGGTGTATGCTTTATATGTTTGCTATGATAGCATGAGTTGTCGTTTTTATCGACCTATGTTCTATTGACTGCCCCACTGCGTGGCTGTGATAACCTTTCCCTTTCATCCCGCCGTGGAGTCTGGGAGGTTCTCTGATGTCGGGCCAGACTGGTTTACAAGAAGGGCGCAATCCACTCCCATAGGGTACACGGATTGTGTCACCGATACTCGTACAGCTGGACATTGTACTCAGAGGCGAGGATGTATCGGTCCTCGTGTCACATATTTTCATCTATCTATATATATACGGTTTTTGAGTGAATGGTTATTATATAAAGATAATAAATGAGTAAATGTGTGATAGCATGCTGAGGTGTTTATCTTTCATGATTGTGTTTGTGCTTATGCATTACCTCATATATGTATGCTTAGCTAACGGTTTCATACCGTGTTGTAGATGTTTACAGGTTAGGCGTTGTTGGGTGATTTGGCAGGGTGACAGGCCGAGGACTCTCGTACATTAGGTGGTTGGTTTGGGGTTGTTGTGTTTCCCCTCTGCGTGAGGATGTTCTTTTGTACCTCCTATGTGAGGATGTCGGTTTATATACTCGGCTATGTTGTTGTTTACTTTGGGTCTTACAGTTTATATTGTTTTATGTATTTGTTTTATATCTGTCAGTGCCATGTTGTAAGGTCCAGTGAACTTGTTGTCAGGGTAGGGTCAGGATCCATTGTGAGATCCTAGCCCAATGTGACATCCCGAGTCCCGCGGATTCGGAGTGTTACAAAAATGACTACAAAGAATACATGGAGTCAGAGAAAGGGAGGGAATTAACACAACAAGTTTAAGATTTTACTTTGAGATTGTTTGAGCATATAAAGTTTTGAATACTACTCAAGGTTCTCAAGACCAATCAACTCAAAGTTCAACAAGTTCTACTTCTACACATGGAAGATGGAAGAAAATGAGACAACTCATTTTTTCCTAGGCTATATCAAGAATTGGGGGGATTTGATGGTGGATTTGCTACATATGAGCTTATGGGATATTTGATTGTGCAAAGGCTTTTGGTTAAGACAACTGAAATATTTGGGTGATGTAAATTGAATGAAGGAAGATATCATATAGGGTCCGTTCGTTGCAAGAGTTGAAATAACGTTTGTTGGAACGAAGAGAATTAGGGTCCGTTTGGTTCCAACTCCGGAAACGGAAACGGAATGGAAACGAATTTAGTCCATATTTATATCCTTATTCATGAAATTCTATGGAATCATTCCTTGTATTTACATGCAAAATACACTTGTCTTCCCATATTTTGTTACCCTATAGGGTATCAAAAGTAATCAAATTCAACTTCAATTACTTCAAATCACAAGGAATGATTCCAAAAACTTTCTTGAACATGGTATACATATGGACTATATTCGTTTTCATTCCGTTTTCGATTCCGGAGTTCTAACCAAACGGGCCCTTAAAAGGAATGAAATTGATGAAATTTGTCTCAAACTTTTAGCCTCATAGTGTTAGCTTATATGAATGAAGGGGATGAAGTGACTTGAAGTGGGGATTAATCAATTCCTTTTAAAAATGCCGAACGGACCATACTTGCACATATGACTATTAACCAATTATCGCTGTTTTATTATGAAATTCAAAGAATCGGTTTTAAAAATACAAAAAATGAGAAACCAAAGTGTATAGGCAAGTAAAAAAACACAGATAATGGTTAAAGTGCACATAGCAGGAGTAAAATGCACAATTAAACGAAAAAAAGAATGCAAAAGTACAAAAAAAAAAAGTAAATCTACATGGTATATATATATAACTACAAGATATTGATAAATTAAACTTCATAACTTATTCACTCTTATTTATATATTATTCCTACTTGTTATATAACCCGTTGTGAATGTTAAGACTTTATACTAACTCTAAATTTATTAATAAATTAAGATTAAAAAAAAAACAATCTTATTTATATATATATATATATATATATATATATATATATATATATATATATATATATATATATATATATTAAAGCAGAAGCCTCTATTACTACGTGTCAATATCATGTTTCTCGAAACTTACAAAAATTATTTTAAAAAGTAATTTCTAAATGTCAATATAAATTGGAAATTGATTTCTAAATTTTTGTAAACATATTTAAATAAATAGTTTTATAAAAATAATTTTTAAACTTTTACAGATTTTTTTACAAACAAGCATATCTTAACAAATCAATTTAAAAATATACTTAATTAGAAGAAATACATACATAAAAGAGAATTAAAAATCATAATAATAACTATATTTTCATTCTCTGGATTTTTATTTTACAAAAATATACATATAAATTTTTAAGTATTAAATATTTATTAAAACTCAACCCGCATAAAGTGCGAGTAATAGCTTTAAAGCAAAATCAAAGTCATAAAATTTGATTAATATAGGGTTTATATATAGAAGTATAGGGAAGAATTCAAGAGTTTGTTCATTATTGAAGTAAAAAGAATTAATTGGAGGTTTATAAGTTGTGTAGATGTGTGGGTATACCTAGAAGATGTACGCTGCATGGCCCTTCGTATTTCATGAATGATGAATGCTTAAAGGCAGACACTGCATTAACCTTTGTAATCACCATTTTGACCAACCCAGGCATTACACAAAGGGGGGGCCTGTTTTTTTTTAGTTCAATTTTTGTATATTTACTTCAAAAAAAACATAATATGCATTCAATATCAATCCGTTAGTAGTTTCACACGTTATCGGACTACAACCATGATCCAGACATTGACCCAATTTCAACATAATAACACAATATGAGTCTAACATGGTCCGGTTCAAATCTGGATCAGATCGTAATTTGAATATGGTCGGATTTTTTTAAATTTAGCCATGATATAAGGATTTTTTTTCCAAAATATTTGAAAAAACAAAATTTTATTTCTCAAAGTAGGTTTAGAGTAAGAGTATTTTCAATAATAGGAAGGCAACTAGGGTTGGAGTAAACTCGCACGTTTTCAATGAAAACTGTAGTTTAAAACTACGGGTTTATTAACCATTAAGGACCCGTTTGGTTATAACTCTGGTAACGAAAATGGAATGAAAACGAAGATAATCCATAAGTATATCCTTGTTCATGAAATTTTTTGGAATCATTCGTTGTATTTTGAGGTAATTGTTTAGAAATTGATTACTTTTGATACCATATAGGGGAACAAAATGGGGGGAAGTAAGTGCATTTTGCATGAAACTAAAATGAATCATTCCAAAAAATTTCACGAACAAGGTACACATATAGACTAGATTCGTTTGCATTCCGTTTCTCTTGGTATGAGAGGTCTTAAGTTTAAATCTTGAACAGTGCCCCACACGAGATTGTATTTTTTAAAAATTTTCAATGAAGTCGGAGTTTTAAATTACGGTTTTTATTGAAAAATAGGGCAGTTGTGAAAAATAATTTTCTTATTTTAATTATTGTGGAAAAAAAAATTCCATGATATAAAGGAATTATGAAGTTATTTGAAATAGAAAATTTGGTTGTGAATAATTAGAGCACAAAAAGTCAGAGTTTGTGAGTTCCATCCGACATGTCGCCCAATGCTCCATCAATTTCTCCTCCTCACTGACACCCTTTTCATACTCTAATTATTTGACTCTCTCCCCCTTTCCATACCCTCTTCTTCCACACTCTTTTTGTCCATCCCAAATTCAAGATTTCAAAAATGCTAGAATACCCATGGGGAAGCCCCGCCGCCACCCCCACCCCCGACGACGACAACGACCACTCCACCCCCACCGTCCACCACCCCCACCACCCTTACTCCTTCCCAGCCCCCCTCTACGGCACTCCAACCAATCCCGGACCTTTCGACTCAATCGAATACTCACGCGCCTTCTCCGCCGCCGCCTACCCACCTCCTCCGATATCCTTCGACCCCGCCGGCTTCCTCATCTACCCCAAACCCGAACCCGCTTTCGAATCTCCCAGCAACTACGTCAACCCGGGTGGTCGGATCGGGTTGAACTTGGGTCTCGCTAGTGGCCGGGGATTCTCCGATGAAGAGTTCGTTAACCGATTGTACCGCCGTCCGAGAGGCTTTGATACTCCTCGCTGCCAAGCGGAGGGTTGCTTTGCCGATCTTACACACGCCAAGCACTACCACCGTCGCCACAAGGTCTGCGAGTTGCACTCTAAGGCCTCCACCGTCGTCACCTCCGGGTTGACTCAGCGTTTCTGCCAGCAATGCAGCAGGTATTTTAATTTCTACTATAATTTTGCCATAAACAAATGCATGATTCTTACAAAAATTACGGGAATGCCCATCAAATAATCTTCTTATTTTACTAATATAAAAACTCAAATAATCATTTATTTAGTAATTAATGTAATTTACTATTATAATTAAGTGTTTATATTCAAAAATACACAGACAAGAAAATTAATGTCAAAATATAGGTGAAAAGTGTAATACACTTGTAAGACTAGTATAGCAATGATTGGAGTTGGCCGTACATAAATCGAATCCCGAGGGCATTTTCGTCCTACTCTACAGGTTCCATCTTCTTAGTGAGTTTGACAACGGAAAGCGCAGTTGCCGGAGAAGACTAGCCGACCACAACCGTCGTCGCCGGAAATCTCACCAGCTCGCCACCGCCACACAAAATTCCTCTTGCTCTGACAACCCGACAACTTCAAGTAATAAACAACTCAACTATCATTCTTGATCAACAATTCGTTAAATTTATACGTGGTTTTGCTTGTTGCAGTTCCGGAGTCGCCGTCGAACTCCGGTGCAGTGTCGGAGATGTCGCCGGATTCCAACTGCTACAATAATTCATCTGCAGCATCATCCTCGGTTTCCACACCGTCGTCCTCCTCCATGTTTTACTGATCCTTCTGGTTTCAAGCTAGCTCCATCGGGAAAGTAGGGCAAATTGCTGCAGTGAAACTTGATGAATCAATTTAGATTACTAATTGGTTAGTAATGATTAAACTTGTATTAATACCTTTTCCTTCAACAAAACTAATTATGCTATTAGTAATTTAGTATCTCACTTCTTTAGATGAATTTATATATATATATGACGTATATTTTGGCAATGCCAGTTTATCTTTGAGGTTTTGCATGGTTTAAATCAGTCGTTTTTTTTATTCTCATTTCCCTCCCGTGCTTTCTTCAAATCAATTTTATTTGTAAATTTTCTAATTTTTTTCATGACGGGCAGTTCATATGCCGATACATATAATCTCTAGATACACCAAAATGTACTCGGTTCTCATTATCTTATAAGAAAACAATGACAAATCTACTCGGAGAGTCATAGATGTAGTATGTTCCTATGGTATGGTTATTGATTGGCTTGAGTATTCTAGCTATAAGAACTTGTTTATTTTGCTAAAAACAATTTAGGATTTGGATTCTTATCGGACCTATTAAATTGTTTTGGTTGGTTAATAAATAAAAATGTTACAAGTGTTTTTATTTTTATTAGGAAAACTAACCACTAACCGTATATAATAAGTTCGTTAATCTCTTTATTGTTGATGTGGAAACTTTCATCCTCAACTATATTAGGTATTTGTTATCGATATAAAAGAAATAAAAGTTATGTAACTCCAACCTTTTATTATTACTGATCGAACAACTTGAATCTCATTACTTTTTATTAAATTTAAATTTTTTTAATTATAAGAGCCAAAAAAATATGTTCAAATTTTATTATCTGAAATTCAATACCTGAAACGTAATACTCGAACATTATACCCAAATTATTATACTTAAATTTAACACCGAGTTTTGAAATCAACACTTAAAAGCAAAACTACATACCTAAAATTTAGAGACACGTTTTATCTCACCATAATTATAACAGGAACAAAGAAAACTCTTTTATCCTTTCGGGCTTCATATATCCTAAAACCAATTAACAATAGGGGAGTAGTCATATGACTCATATATTAGGTTCACACAGTATCATGTTGTCGAAGTGGAACATTCCGCACATGTTTTGTTTGAAATCTATGCTGCAATCTCAGCTCTAAAGTTTGACCAGCGAGAGGGAATAAAGTCATAATTCATGATTAAGACTAAGCATGTACATTATCATGATAAACAAGGTGTGACATACATATGTAACAAAATTTACGTTGGATTGGTATTAGAACGTCCGGTTTAATTGTTGTCGGTTAAAAGTTAAAGCTATAATTGTTACATGCATGTGTCACAAAATTCACGTCTATGATACATATACATCACTCAAAGCGCAAATAATGGCGATGAACATGGAGGGTAAAATACTTAATTTTGATCCCTCGAGTGGGGTTGAGTTTTGTGACTTACATGCATGGTTGAAGGATAAAAAGTAATTACAGAGGGGCCTTTGTCGGGCATCGCAGGGGTAAATATGCGGTAAAAAATAAGTGCACGTAAAATTTCCACAAAAGGGGAAACTAAGTACTTTATTAGAGTTGTCCTTTGTCCTTGACATTTCCCAATTATTTTGTCAAAATAGACGTTTCTTTTATTTACGACACTATGAGCTGGAACATAGGTTGGAAGGTAGAACAGATCATTAATTCGACCAATACATAAGTTTATTACAGCGCTATAGATTATTGTTAGAGACGAGTCGTGGTCGTAAACTTGCTATCGAAGAAAATAGGTCGAGCTTTGTCATATTTACGTTCAACTCGTAAAGATGAACCTACACTCAAGTTCTGTCCTAAAATTAATTGACAATAGAATGAGTAGCTCACCGACCTTATATACTAGACTCGGAATGTTCCTATCTTTAGACGGGGAACTTATTATCTCCAACAAAGTTAACCCTATATAATTGAAGATTTATTGGTATAGTCGTATTTTGGATTGTTATCGGAGCCGAACTTTAGTATGATCATATTCATCTCGCCTAGAGTCGAGTCAAGCTCAAGCCTTAATATATCTTAGAAAATGTGTCATAAACTCCTACTTAACTAGGAATAAAAGAGGCCCCAGAAGTGGCAATGTGATAGTTATTCAGCCCAAGTTTAGTGATCCAGGAGCCCAATAAAAGAAAATTGAGATTGTTGGTTCCTTGTCCATTGACTTCACCCATAAGTGATCGATCACCTTTAGCTTGAGCATAAGTGGATGCTTCTTTGACTGTTACAACATAAAATAAGGAAGCTGGAGACAGGGACGGATCTAGGGAGGGTAACGGGGTACGGTGCCCCGGCTTGCGACGTCGTTTTGCCTTATAAAAGGAAAAAAAAAAAGAAAAAAACCATCCTTAAAACGATATATGATATGTATTGTTCTATTAGCTCATTTGATAGAGGAAGGGAAAAAGGAAACACAAATGATTAACCAAATCATAAACTTTGTAGCCCTTTTGTACATGAGAATTTTTTTTTTTTTTTTGAAGAGTTAATTAGAACACCCGGTTCGAACTCGAATCTCGAGGCTAACCACTTAAGGAGTCTAGCACCACATCCCACTAGACCAACTGAGTATTGGTTTTTGTACATGAGAATTAATAACCAATGAAGATGCATTTAGGTTCATATTTTTAGCAAGACATTGACCCTTAATAAATAAATGATCATAAGATGGCCCAATGATACGCCTCTGGATACCGATGTTATCCGTACCTCCGCTTGATACACTCTTGGCTACTATTACCAAATGAAAGATTTTTCGATTATATTTATTTCAATTATATTTTGTATATTTATATTCTTAATAATTAAAGGATATATTTTTATGAAATATTTTCATTTAAGAAGATAATAATTCTCGAAAGATTCCATCAAATCCTTTTTTTAATGTATAGAATGTTTTGCCTTTTAATTCCGCATTTAAATCTTAAGACATGTATATTTTTAATAAAGTACAATTTCCTCATTATTGATTACGGATTGTTCAATCTCTCTAGATCGAATACACCATACGCTTCTGCAACCATCTCTCAAAGCTTCTGGAAACTCATGTTCTAGATACGAAGTTTATCCTTGATCATAACCAAGGACTACATCAGCCGATAAGCAATGAAGAACTGTAGGCACAACGGTCAACGTACAATCTCCCCAAAACTAGAAGCATGAATCTTGAAGGGGTCTTGGGTAATTAGAGGTTAGGTCAAACACAAATGAAGAAGATGGTTGTTACGATTTTCAAATAATTTTACGTAGCAAATAACATTAGAGATTTGATAAGGAGTATAATATGCAGTACATTCTCTCTCGAAGGGGTCGTTGTAGCAGTAAAACAGATGGGGTCATTCAAGGTGCTCCACATACCAGATTCATATATTTCAACACGTTTTATGTCAAAGATGTTGGAGCGTGACAGGGCTTCATCTTTTTTGAAAGTTTGGTTCCAACATAGTAGGTCATTCTACTTCTGAATTTCGCTAAACCGAAATTCATGAATAGTTTCGTACTAGACTGATCATATCCGGCTAGTTTGCCCGAAAAACGGACGGTATGAACAAAGGAAGAAACCCGATCGGGTCGAAAAGCCCGATCCGTCGATCCGGGTAAAAATAAAAATAAATATTATATTGTATGTCTTAAGTATAAATATAAAATATTTAATATATTTTACATAAAATATTTTTAATAATCTTTTTAAAATCGTATTATAATTTTATTTATTTTTAAAATGAAAAAACGGGTGGGCACATGCCGGTTCGCCCGACCGGCAGTACGGCAACCATTTCAAACCCGGTAACCAGATCTGCATAAACGGACTTAATATTTATTAAAATTTGACCCGACCCGAATATAAAAAGGTTTATTTCATACCATTAATCTTTTTAATGTGGCGTACAAGTTGATAGCTAAAGTAGTACCACATGAAGCCCATAGGTTGATAGTGTAGTTCAGCCCAATATGAAAAGCCAAAATACATGCATGTGTTATGTAATCACTCTTTTATTGAAATCAATAAGGATGTGTTTGGTATTTTTCGGATCGGGTAATAATCGTGGCCCATTGCTGGGGGATACCCTCCCAATATCAGTTTTTTCATACATGCTGCCGGGAGGATTCAAACTCGAATCTCCAAGCTAACCACTTAAGGAGTCTAGCACCCCATCCCACTAAACCAACTGAGTTATGTCATTCGTTTTGCTAAACACAAGGAGAAACTATCTCCTTAACTTGACTCTTTTAAAAAAGAATTGACATCTACAAATCAGGCTCATGAATCAATGGCATCATGATGTCTATCATTTATACCTAATTTTTCACCATAACTTTTATCCATATTATTAGTATAGTGTAGTTTTTCACTATTTAATTTAGTAGTTATATTTTTAAGTGCACGCTATTTAGCGCATCTGAATTTACTACGTAATGCCCATTTGTCCGTAAGCATTACGTAGTAAATTCATATCAAATTGTCCGTCACGGACAAATGGCCATTGTCCGTGACGGACAATATGCCTTATGTAATATAACTATTTTGTTGATTAAAGTTATAAATTTTGGTTTGTTTGAAACAAATTTGTAATCCTTTGAATAACAAAAATTTGATTCGATTGTCTTTTGTTAATCGAAAGATTAAATCTTTTCAATAACGCTATTCTAATTTGATCGTATTTATGTTTGAAGTTCAACGTCAGGTTTAAAAACGAAACATTGATCTTGATCGTCTTTTGTTAATCCTTTGAATAACATATCAATTTGGTTTATTTGTTGAAAGAAAGTGTTATTACTTTGAATAAAATATCTTTGATTTGATCGTCTTTTGTAAAATAAAGTTTACATCCTTTCAATAACATAACTTTGATTGGATCGTAGATACGTATGATATGAAGTAACGTTTATTTCTTGAAACTTTATATGTTCGATATCAAATCTTAAAACTTTGAATGATAGTAAGGTTTTATTTATTGAACATTTATATGTTCGTTACGAAATCTATAAATTTTGAACGAAAAAAACGTATATTTCTTGAAACTTGATGTGTTCGTTATGAAATCGTAAAACTTTGAAAAAAAGTAACGTTTATTTCTTGAAACTTTATATGGCTTTCAATAACGTAATTTTGTTTGAAAGGAATTTATAATCCTCTCAATAACGTTAAGTTGATATTTTTATCTCATTATGTTCGTTACAACTCGTTATGTTCATTCAAAGATCTTACCAAATCAAAATTTGACGAAAATGTTACTAAAGTAAAATAAACTCATAATTTAATAAAGGTGTATAATAATAGGTAGTGTACACATTATTGGTTGATTTAAAAGATACAAATATATGTTGTAAATTTCAAGTTTTGATGTAATGATCTGTCCGTGACGGACAACGAAGAACTGTCAGTCACGGACAAACAACATATGTCCGTGACGGGCAAACGTCATTTGTCCATGACGGACAAACGTCATTTGTCCATGACGGACAGATTGCATGATGCCCTATAAGGACAGAGACGCTAATTTTCTTTCCCTTCTTCATCTTCCCTTCTTCGCCGCGACGAACAGCTAAGAATCGACCTTTACTCGATCTTCGGCTGCCATCTCTCGATCTCTCTCTCGACATTTCTCGTAATCTCAACTGCAATCTAAGGTAAACACTTCACTTTCTCGTTTTAGTTTTGCTTAAATTTGATTGTTTTAGTTAGGTTTAGGTTTAGAGTTTAATTTATGCGATTTAGGTTGTTTTAGATATATTTAGGGGTTTATATGTTACGAAAATGGATGAATATGAGTTAGGGTTGATAGTTGATTGGTTATTTTGGTTTTATCATAGGTTTAACGAGTTATGTTTAGTGAGCAAATCGCGAACGTCATTGTTGGCGTTCGCGATTTGCTGAAGGTAGAAGACACTTGCTCGTGACGGACAAGCACATCTTGTCCGCTACGGACAAGAAGCAAGTTGTCCGTTGACGGACAACTTACTTCTTATTATTTAATTTATTTTTATTTATTACTTTATTCACATTTTTTTTTTTTTTTGCAGATGGAAAGAAACACCAACAAAGACGCCAAGAGATTCACCGGATTGGGGTACTTCAGGAAGGTATTTCACAACGGCATGCGTTCTCTCAAGGGACAGCGAGAGGTTCACTCTAGACACGAGGCCCGTGAGCCAGTTCCTTATTCTGGAGGTGCTTCGGTTGAGGAGCAGTTCCCGACACAGGAGTCGGGAGTCACGCGGCATAGTACATCTGGCACCGCGCGTGACATTCCTCCACCGAACCTTCTTCACTAGGTTTTTGGCGGAGGCAGACATAACTCTTATGCTGGACCTCCACACTGGACACATTCATTAGCTCATGGAGAGCTGACCCCTTACGGACGGGGTTATTATTCTCAGCTGGAGGACCTGTCTGCTCCCTACCAGCAAGAGTAGCAGTATGATCCTTCTTCTTCCCGGCAGGAGTAGGAGGAGCAGACTGCTCCTTTCCAGCAGCAGCCTGCTACGAGGAGACGCCGAGCGAGGAGGGCACCTTCGCCAACTCCTATGGAGGATATCATTGAGGAACTCCTCGTGCTCTGTGAGATCGTCCTACACCAGTAGCTCCTACTCGGCAGGCCTTTCAGCCCGATCTTCGAGGTCCTTGTGGAGGGGGACTTCGTATCCCAGAGATTCTTAGGAACTTCCAGGCTCACACCACTCTCCACGTCTGGCATGACATGGTGAGAACGCAATAATTATATTTAATAAATGCATCTTTAATGTTATAATATTTTTAGTAATTTATTAAATTTCTTTTTCTATGTAGGATTGCGATATGCTTCACTATCATACCAGAGTCAGCCACCTGGACGCCTAACCGCGGGATGAGAAGGTGCGGTCGGGTTTAGCGCACGGCAGTGGACTGACCCATCTGCAATGTCTTATGTACAGGCACCTAAATGTGCGTCTACTGTACGCATTTATCGAGAGATGGTAGCCGGAGGTGAACCAACTGCACATGCCCCAGCTGCACATGTCTTGGGGTGAGATGACGATTGTTTTGCATGATGTCCATCTCATCCTTGGTATACCCATCTCAAGAACGGCGGTTATTCAGGTGATCTCCATACCTGATGCCGCCCTCCGTGTGTAGGAGTTCTTTAGATTTACTGATAAGCCGATAACTGCCGGAAATATGCGTCGTCGAGGGCTGTCACATGCCTTCTTACCGGATCAGTGTGACGGATATGCCTATCTGTATCCGACGACTGTAGCGTTTGGGTGGTTGTTGTACCTACTAGGATTGACGCTCTTTACCGATAAATCTCATCACAAAATTTCTCCTGATTTACTGATACTAGTGGAGTATCTTGATCGGGTGATGAGCATATCCTGGGGTACGGCGACACTCGCCTACTTGTATAGGCCTATGGGCGAGACCACTCGGATCGACTGTCGTTAGATGTGCGGTTGTCAGACGCTGTTGCAGGTAAAATATATCCTTTATACTCATATTATTTCTTTTCGTAACTTAATTTGTAATATTTGTCTAAATTTTATTTCTTTTTCGTTCATAGGCATGGATATACCTATATTTTCCATGCTTTGCACCGGAGATTAGGGAGGGGTGGGAGCCTGAGATGCCTTGCGTAGCGAAGTTTGACATCAGGCCTGTTAGGAGGGACACCCGTGACTACAGACGAATGTTTGATGAGATGAGTGTAGACCGGGCAAGTCCAGTACATGTGCATACTTGTAATCTTTTTGTCAACTTACGTGTTTATTTTCTAACAATGTTGTTATAGCGTTCGTTGTTCCACGGGTTATTGGCGTTTATAGACGTATCAGAGCCCTACGATCTATACAAGAACATGAGGGCTTTTTGATTATGCTATTAGGGTCGAGGATCCCAAGAGCTACAGAGTGGGCTATTCTCGAGCTTGTTGGGCGTGAGATAGATGGAAGCACCATCACATCACGGTTGAGGAGATGATTGTACGTTACGGCCCTGGATATACCACCACCGATGATTATTTGGCGTGGTATACAGACCGATCGCACCGGTTTATACGCCCAGGTGCTCAACAGATCCCTCCACCTCCACCTCCACCTCCACCTCCGACATATAGTGGACTCGACCCGTACAATTATGCTGCACGATTTAGGTCTTACATTGGTGATCCTTCCGTCCCTCCTTCCCTGCATAAGGACTTACGTACTTATGTAGATTATTTTCCTAATCTCCGAGATTATTCATTCGGATCTTACGATCATGGACAAGGTAGTGGTACTCGTCATGACGATGACGATTAGGCTTGTGTATGCACTTAATTTGGGTTTTGTATTGTATATTTAAACTTTTGTATGTTATGTCTACATTTTTGTGTATGTTTAAACTTTGTACTTGACTTTTTGCGTTGTATGTTTAAACTTCATATTTAACTTGTTGCGTTATATTTAACTAAATATAAACGATAACTATATAAATGACTAAATCTTAATGTAATATAAATGACAAAACCTTAAGAAAATATGTCTGATCGTAAAGTTTAAATAAATAAGTTTAACTAATTGTGTCATGATCTATCCGTGTTTGTCGTAAATGTGGTAATTGTAACTCCTTCCAGCGAGCGAGGCGATGAGCTAATCTGACTTCAATATCATCTACAGTATTGTTATAGCTACGCGACCAAGTTTTAAGAATCTTTGGTAATGGACAATCATCTGCAAGTGTTAGCTAAAACAAAGAGAAAAAAAAAACAATTAATATATATGTTGTGAAGAGTAAAGCCAAAAAGCATAAATGAAAAAATCTTAGAGGACATACTCTAATGTAATGAAACGGGTTGGGAACTATTGATATATGAATTTTTGGCATCCCCAAGTTCAAAGTGCCTCCTTCCCGACGATATAGTGGGACATATGTGTAGTTACACCCACCGTGCACTACGACAATACACTGCAATGCAGTCATGGCTAAACACCCCATGTCCGTCACAACAAGCTAGTTTTCTGGTGGTGCAAAACCATTCTCATTTCATCCAAGTGCCTTAATCGTCGCATCAGAGCTACATTGATGAAAAAACACTTATGTAACTCGCGATGAGAAATGAGCTCCTACAGCAATAGTCGCCTAATCATCCGCCATCCCTAGTCGGTGTCTATGTCGTAGTTTGCATGATGTAGTGCTCTAAAACCACAGTTTTCATCCCCTCTAACATTATTCTAACTGATTACATACTCTTTTATCCAAATGGGAACAACCTCAAGTCATTCTACTGAAATATCAAGGTTATGACTTGGAGTTTGCTTGGATATAGTTCTCTTTGAATGAGTTTTGGGTGGTAAATCGGTATTAGGAGATAGACATGGCACTGGTATAGGGTTCTTTCGGGGTCGACCTCTTTGTTTTTTGGGTGGGGTACCTCCTAGCTCCCAATCGATTTATTTACAACTTCCAACTGACGAGTAGGGCTCAGATTTGAAAAATCTTTCTCATAGAACTCCGACAATAGATTTCTTGTAACTCGACGCACGTCTCGTCCTTCTTCTGATTCCGGAACCACGTCTTCGACATCTAACTTTTTTCCAAAATTCATGCACATCTATAAGAGGGATAAACATTCCTTTCTTCATATAACCCCAAATAAAGTGCATACACGGCAAAACATGAGTCGTCGGAAATGAAAATGTGCACGGACCATCGGGCTTGTCAGCACGAGCTTTATTTTACTGATCGATAATAAGTAAAAATGCCTTGCGGGAGATGTTGTGGTGCCACGACTGAAATTGTTTGACACAAGAAGTCCATGTAATCTTTTTCGACATGCTCTCGTTTAACGAAACGAGGATCTTGTCTAACTGAATCCTCATCAAAGAGTGATAGAAACTGAAATTTGTATCTAACTTCACAGAATTTGTTTTTATGAATTGTTATAGAACAGAGTGCGCAGTTTCTGCCCTATCGAGAGTAAAAGAGTTAACGTCAAATCGGGTAAATATAATTTAAACTGCTGTGGAATATGTACCTATTCGTCGTGTTACTTTCGAAGTTAAGGTATTGATCAGTCCACGCGGAAACAATTCGTCTCTTTTAAGGATCTAGCCATTGCGTCCTCACATATTGCAGAAGATGTCCTCTTCTTTTCCACTTGTTTTCAATTTTAGTTAACCTTCTCTCGTAAGACTCTTCCGTTTTGGATTTAAACAAACCTGAGTAACTATTGCAGAAGATACCCTTCCTTCAATGTTTTTGAATATGTGACGGCGACATAAAAGAAACTGGGTTTCTGGGAAAATACGATCAAGTGCGTTCATAAGAGTCTTCTCTCGATCCGTCCCAATTGTATTTGGTGTCCTCTCGACGCGCCTACAAAGCTTTGTAAGTTGTTCAATCGCCCAGACATAATTCTCTTCCTTCTCCGTGGATAAAAATGCACCGGCAACCATAAAGTTCAGCCATGTCGATGTAAACCCAACAATTTCAAAAAATGGCATCTTGTATTTGTAAAAAATAAAATCAAAACGTTAAGTTTACATACATAAAAAAGGGCATGTTGCGAAAAAATTAACAACTGTGAAAGCTTACGTGTTGGTGTTGTATGTTGAGTCCATTACCAATACGTAAGGTAATGCCTTAAGGAGGCAACTGATTTTGGATGTGCGAAGAAAATATCGCTCACTTCACCGTCCTTGTTTCCCCTATGCTCACAGAAATAACCCTCTTTACGACATTCGAAAAAGAATTGTTGAGCGAGTGTCCTTTGATCTAAACCTTCTTTACGTAATTTTTGCCTCTCATTTTACATTTGTCTCATCCTGGTGTTGTTACCTTTATCAATGCTCAAAGCACTGGCAATTTGGACAGGGGTAATGCATGACCGGATGACCCTTTAAATTTCTTCCAAGCTTGTGGTTGTGGACACCACACTGCATGTAAACTTTCCATAAACCTTGGTAAGTCTCATAAACCCTAATCATGAATTCACACCCACTTTTCTTCGTCACGGACAAGGTTTAGGGTATAGAGAACCTCCCAGTCTCTTGTCAGAGCTGGGCAGTGATGTCACGACCCGTTATACATACACTTGGGCCTTAAAAATATAACAATAACAGTCGTCCTATCAAGTTATTATTATAAACACACATCGCACACACCACTATTATCGTTCAACTAACATTCATAAACTAACTAAGTAAGCCGCAATGACTTACCTGAATCAAATCACACTCAATCAAATCTCAACTCGGTCCGTACTCGTGGTAACTCAAATGCCTGTCAAATAAGGCATGTGGATCAAAATCACATCTCATACTCTTAGAAGTTATAAACTTCTAAGAGATACAATCTCATAAAGAGAAAATACGAACATACAACTCTCTTAAGGTAAAAGACTATTTTACCCATGATCCCGGAAACTCTCAAAAGTCTATCATTAAATTCTAATATTTTCTTTTAGAACTTGTTTCCATAAACTGGTTCTAAAGGATAGTTTACTAGAGGTTATAAGGTTAAATCCCAAACAAACTCGTCAAAGAGAACAACATCACTCCCTTCCCGGTTACTACTCTACTTTTATACATATATGAATACGTATATATATACGTTACCCTTACCCATCTATATATATACTTATGTATATACACTCCACTTATTCATTCATATATATATATATATATATACTTATATCTCCCATCTCAAACATCTATATTAGGGCTGGGTAAAATGAGCCAAATGAAACCGAACCGAAGCTTACCAACCGAACCAATTAAATTGGTTACCAACATGCTGGTTACCAATTTAATTGGTACGGTACTACCGAACCAAGTACAAAGAGTTGGTTGGTAGGTGGTAACAATATCCACGTACCACGGGATTACCGTACCAACCGAGTTTTTTTTAAAATAAAATAATATATACATACTAATCTTAATATAATACTTCATATATAATTATATATGCAATTCTTTTTGTAACAATAGATGTAAATTCAAGTAAAGTTTTAATCTCACCCGTCCATTGAAGTGCTTTCTCAGTTTACTGATTTAGTCATCTAGCTTTTATTTAACTTATTTATCTAATCTGTTTTGTATTAAATTTAGCTTGTTAGTTGTTACTGTTACATCTGATGTTCTATTCTGTATTATTTTAGTATTAATTTTAGCTTGTTATTGTCATAACATTTGTACTATAATAACATTTGTTTATGTTGCTTCTGTTGTTGTCAGAATACTAAACCTAAACTTTAGCTTGTTACCGTAACACCATCTATTTTGTATTATTTTTTTACTATTACAGTTCCCGTTCTGTCATCTGATCTTTATTCTTTTGATAGAGAATGCTTTCAATCAATGCTATGAGACAAGAAGGAATGCAACACGTTTTAGCTCGATTTAAATATGAAAACATGTGAAGCACTAGTCGAGATTGGACTATTGAACTCCCTAGCGTATAACTTGGGATTATGATTGCATATTTAATTATTTGTGTTTGGTTTGTAATGAAGTATGAAGTTCTATGAACTTGTTAAACATAGTGTACTCGAATTTGCGGATTGTTGAATTGATGAAGTTCTTGTCTTGTTTTACATATTGTACTCGAAATTGCGGATTGTTGACTTGATGGAATTCTTGTCTTGTTTTACATATTGTACTCGAATTTGCGGATTGTTGAATTGATGAAGTTCTTGTCTTATTTAAATTTAATTTTAGCAAACATATAAGTTGGTAAAATGCCATTACCAACTGAACCAACCGAAAAAGTTGGTATACCGAAGAGTTGGTAAATGGGTTTAGGTGGTTGGTAATGGTACAAGATTTCTCATTACCAATTATAGTTGGTTGGTAGGTGGTAAGGGTAAAAATAAGTTGGTAATGTACCGAACCCAGCCCTAATCTATATATACGTATATATATAAACTGCACTCCTACATAAATATACTTATATATTCTATCTCTTACATCTATATATACATGTTTAGATACACTGCACTGATGCATAAATATATACTTAATTCTCCCGACTTATACATCTATATAACATATACACGTACCCTGCACTGAGAAGGAGCTATCTGCCCGTCAAGCACACTCGTAACGCACCTGGAGAGGACAACAGCTTGGTTCGGTTTTACAGGGTGGTCGTAGCAGATGGGGTTCGAAGCCGGCTCGCTTGCACTTCCACCGTTGCACCACTCTTCCTGACTAGCGACTGCCGGACCCGGAAAGATACCCGACTTCCAGTTAGCACAGGAAAAGCCGAAGGGAAACAAAGGGGGAAGAGATTGACGACTCACCTACTGCAGCGACTAAAGACCTTCGTTGTTGTGTCGATCGGCACCACTACAACACCCACCGGCATCTTAGTACCGCTGCTGTGTGAAACCAAGGTTAGGCGGCAAGTGATGCCCAAGGATAGAGAGGAAGGGAAAAGACGGACGGGGAAGGCGGTTCACCTGGTGGTCGATAGAGCCAGGGGACGGAAATCTCGGTGGCTGCTGTGTTGCTGCTGAGGAGTTGCCGCTGCACATCGTCTCACAGAGGAAGGCGGAAGAGGAAACGTACGATGGTTGGTTGCTGAGCGTATTAGGTTTAATTAGATTAGGTTAAGAGAAAATTAGTGAAGGGTTAAGAGAGGTTAAGATTGGGCCGGTTGAAGGCTTTTGGGCCAGAATTGGGCCTGCTCCTCAAATAAAACAAATGGGCTGAAAGAATACTCGTTATTCGCCCGGAACCGTTAAAACTACGGAACTATTTACGGGTTGCATAAGTTATCATTTTATGTGAATCAAGGTCACATAAAATGATAGAATTTAATATCGTTTTCTTTTATTTAAAAGAATTAAGGTTAACGGATCGGAATCCGGTTTGATCCAGTATTAAACGGAGTTTAAATTTTTCGGGTACATTTACTACTTTTGCTTTTGCTTTGATCAAAAGTTAAAGATTTGCTTTAACCTAGCCTTGGTTTGCCTTTCCTAGGTAGTAGTGAGACTCAACATCCTCTATTTCGGTTTCGAGTGTCACAACCTTAACCGTTTTGGCTTGTCTTTGATTCCTTGGGTTTGAGCATGGGTATTTGTGAGTAGTTTTTGTCCTTAGATCCTTTCTATATTGCAGCCTCAACAACCTTTATAGAAAGTGTCTTTGGGTGAGACATATAGGGTTTTGGAACTTCACCATACATAACCTTACATTAGTTATACCTTTGCAATCTCGAGTTTGTCCTTATATCTATAGAATATCTTGAATCGATTGCCACAATTGGATACTTGGATCTTTAGGATTGATGTTTTCCCAATATTTTCAAATCTTCTATACTTTACTTGCTCGATAATTTGGAAACTGAATTTGATCCCCCAAATCCCTGAGTTCGATACTCTGGAATCCTTGCTTTACTACGCCGATCCGTACACTGCGGGTTCACTTGCTTTGATTTCAGTTTTATAATTTAAAACTTGTTTGCACGCACACTTTGAGGCGAACAAGTTTTTGGCATGATATTTGCAATATCATTCGCATGTTTTTATGTCTTGCAAATTTTGATTTAGAAAAATTTTAAAATCTTTTGTGCTTCTAGAATGGATATGATCTCTATGATGAATATTGTTTTGTGGAATAGATATGGTGATTATGATATGCTTGAATTGATTTATGACATATGTGGGATTTGAATACTTTGTTAGAATTTCATGCATGAATGATAATTTGCTTTCATTCAAAATCATGTTGAGTATTGAAGGTTGAAACCACATTATAAGTTCTTGCACATCTTTGTGAAATGATTAAGGCACCTCGATTTTTCTTGCTTCTTCTTTATTCATTTAGCCTCTCAATGACATTTTTGCCTCCTTTACCTATCCGGGAATTAGGAAGAGTGTAATTTTGGCATGTTTGATGTGGAGGGTCATGAAAGAAAATTGTGCATTCAAAGTATAGAAAATAGGTTTGGGGAAGTTAATCTTGATGATGAGTAACTCGGCACCATTCACATAGCCGGGTGTTTGTGTCTTGCCAAATTCGGATTGAGCGATATTCCTCACGGATTATGACATGTGCATCAAGGGTTTGAGACATCTCGAAATTGAGAAACGTCAGTCTCCTAGGCTTCGGTTTTTGTGCACCGCTGTTCATACTTCCAAAAGTAAACTCGAAAAAGAATTTTGTGCTAAAAAAGGAGAGCAAAGCTCTCAATGGTGGTTGATTCAAGTTACAAAAAGAAAAAGTTGTGTTGTGTTGTTCTTTTTTTCCCGAATTTTTGCACCACATTACATTATATGTTTCCCACCCATTCACGTTTCTTGACCTTTACTTGAAAGTCCTTAAGATCATTGGATTGTTGTTTGGCTTTGTGGTCTAAATTGGATTCCTCATGATTGATTTTGATATATTGCAAGTTATGATGCATGTTATGATTTTTTTACAAAGTGTGATTATCCTTTCCATGCTATATTTTAATTTGATCGTATGATGATTTTCATTAGCTATAAAGCAACTCTTTGAGGGTGATCGATGAATAGAAGCATAACCAAAATATTGTGGTTTTTCTTTGTTTTCACAAAGTATGGGGTATTTTGACCTATATTTAGGCATGTATTTATGTAGTTTTTCTCTTTATTTTGCATGCATAGACATACATTCATGACATTTATGTTTATATTCACCTACTTTGCGAGAATAGAGGTCTACACAGAGTTTTATTGCATTTGTAGGTAATTTGGCGAATCATGGAGCAAAATGACATATTTATGGATCAAGCCTTGAAGCGGGACAAAAAAGAGCATAAAAGGAAGCTAGGACGCACCATAGTATCTTCTGATACCGTCTGACGCGCCAAAGTATCTTCTGATACCGTCTGAGGCGTCAAAGTATTCTCTGATACCGTCTGACGCGGCTCAGAATATTTTCTGATACCAGTGGGCTCGACTTCTTTACTACGACGATCCGTACACTGCGGGTTCGCTTGCTTTGATTTCAGTTTTATAATTTAAAACTTATTTACACTTACACTTTGAGGCGAACAGGATAAGGAGAAACTGCGTATTGAGCCCCAAAAGAGTGGGGAATGCTTATACTCAACAGTGGCTTTCCGATTTCTCAAACTTTTTAAAGTGCCGCGCCGCCAAGATGATTGTCGGTGGCATTGTCATTTTCAATGTAAATTGTAGGAGTGCTTATGTGCAAGCAAACTACGATGAAACATTCAGCCACAGTTGGATGATGATTGAGAAAGTCTTTGACCAACTTTGTAACGAGGTATAACTTACCTTCTTATCATAAGGTAATGAAATGAACGTTGAAGGATAGCTAGTAATGTATTTTTATTTCAAACTTTGAAACGAAGGATTTGGTGGAAAGAGAGAAGGTGGACACATTACTACGGCCAATGTACGAACCAACGTGGGAAGAGATATAACACTCGATGTACAAACCAACGTGGGAAGAGATATAACACTCGATTCTAGGAGAAGGCTCGTTCACAATAACCAACTCCGATCCATACTTATGGATCAAAACTTGAAGCGGGACAAAAAAGAGCATAAAAGGAAGCTAGAACGCGTCAAAGTATCTTCTGATACCGTCTGACGCGCCAAAGTATTTCTTGATACCGTCTGACGCGGCTCAGAGTATTTTCTGATACCAGCGGGCTCGACTTCTTTTCAGATAAAATATTAGTTCAGTGCCCGTGCCAAACACGGGTTTTGTTTTATTTTTTTTTAATAAATAATAATATATTTTATAATCGAAATTTAATTAATCAATTATTAAAATGAAAATTTTTCATGACCTGTGTGTTTGATTTCATTTATTTTTCAATAAATAAAAATATATATTATAATTACATCATACTTAATTAACAATTAATATAAACTTTTTTCTGACATGCATTTGTTAAATTGGACATTTAGCAACATCAAGCCAAATTATACTACATATTGAGTTCCATGAATTATTTTAAAGGAAGATTTCGGGAGGACTACGATGTCACCGAATTCTTTCCACCTGCAAAAAAAAATAATTTCTATTAAAATAATCATATTGTGCAAAATATCTAACCAATTTATCAAGCTCATTAATCATTAAAAAAGAGAAATTGTGAGATAATCCAAAAGTTTAATGGGTGATTCGAGTTGATATGTGAAACTTGGCCCTCTACCCGATCTCCAATTCACACTCATCTACTGCTTATGAGATATTGACACCTATCGATAGATCTTTACGAAACAAAAATAAGCATATGAATATTATCAATAAAGAAGATAAAATCTAAAACTAAAAGAATTACCTTCAATCAATGACAAAATGATTATGATTTTTCAAATTGGTAAAAACGTGCGAGATAGATGAATACCGAGCAATTAGGTGATCCTTATATATAGAAAAATTGAAGACAAAATTGTGTATTGCTTGCTCGAGAAGATTTATATAAGAAGTTTATCCGATAAGTTTGTTTGATTGCTTGAGAAGATTTATATAAGAAGTTTATCTGATAAGTTTTGTTTGATTCGCTTAAGATTTGATTTACCGAATCTTTATACTGAAGCATTCAACTTATATTTTAAAATTTAGATTTATTTATTACGAAATGAATTTTGAGTTAAACGGCACCATAATGATATTTTCGGTTAAGATTTTATTGATGTAATATTCATATTGAAAAAACTTGGGCAATTTTGGTAACTAGGCTTTTTTGAGAAAATAGAGTAGGAAGTAGGTTTTTTAATGTTTCAATTAAGTAAATATACCCCAACCTTTTGTATTTATTTTCAAACTTTACAAACTCTTCTCTCAAGGGGTACATTTACTAAACACACAACTAGAAAAAGCCTAGTAAACCAAATTGTTTCAAAAAACTTTGGGCTAATTAGGTAAGTAGGCTGTTTTGAGAATTAGATTAGTAAATAGGCCTTTTAGTATTTTTGAGTTAGTAAATGTACCCCAAACTTCTTTTTTAACCGTGAACCCTAACTATCCTATCCTCTTCTCTCTTCCCTCTCTCTCTCGTAGCCGCAAATGGCAAGCAGAGTTCCTGGAATCGGAAGTGATGTTCTCGGAATCCGACTGTGATTCCGATCAAAATCCCCAATCTCCTCACAATCAGCGTAATTTCGGATATTCACACCGGAATAGCTACTCGATTAACCACAATTCAGCCTCGATCGGAAAGTCGAAAAGAGCTTCGATTCCACTGGATATTCCAAAAATCATATCGAGGAAACAAGTCATGAATTTGGGTCGAAGTGATGAAGAAGATAGTGATGGAGAGATCACACCGCCTCATGTGAACATGGAAGCAGAGTTCCTGGAATTGGAAGTGATGTTCTCGGAATCCGACTGCGATTCCGATCAAAATCCCCAATCTCCTCACAATCAGCGTAATTTCGGATATTCACACCGGAATAGCTACTCGATTAACCACAATTCAGCCTCAATCGGAAAGTCGAAAAGAGCTTCAATTCCACTGGATATTCCAGAAATCATATCGAGGAAACAAGTCATGAATTTGGGTGGAAGTGATGAAGAAGATAGCGATGGAGAGATCACACCGCCTCATGTGATTATAGCGAGGAGGAATTCGGTGAATTCCTGGTTTGTACGTTGGCACTGCAGCAATGGTTGTTACCACATCTAGCCCTGCATTGATTTCTCTTCACTAAGAACCCAACACACTGAATATGTTGATACTAATCGCCTTCTGTGCTTTCATTTATCTGTCATAGATCATGAATAGGTTTTTTTTTTTTTTTGATAACGGAAAGCGGTTCGATCCCATAGACGGCGCGCCGACTATTGGATCGAAAGGCCGAAAGAGATCGGCAGACGGACAAACCGTCATGAATGACAGAACAGAGGAGAAAAAGAAAAACACAAAAATACATCAACAAAACCCGCAAGCAGAAAAGTCTTCAAGGGAAAGCATCATGAATAGGTTGTTGTTGTGGTTTAAAATGTACGTAGAGATTCATGTGTTTTAAGATGTAGGAATCGAAAGGTTGATTAGTCACTTAATTATTTTATAAGGTATTATTTCTTAATCATTAGGATAATCAGATTCGTGTTGAATGTTTGAGTTTGTATGAAACTAAAGTGAAGTTACGGCACAAACATATGTGTGGGGGGGCCTAGTAGTTGGCTGGCCGCTGTAACATAATGCCGTGTTGCCTAATAATTTTTAGCTAAATCCCATTTGTTTCTCACAAATTGCTTTGAATTGCAGGCACGGAAGGAAAGTGTAAAGATTACAACAGTTGAAAACCACTCGAGTGAAAGAGGAACTGATACAGTTGACAATAAAGTTAGGCTTCGGAGAAATGAAGCTCAAGAATGTATTTGACCATCATGTTTCTTTGCACGTTCTCTCTTTCTTCATTGTTAAAACTGTCACCTACTACACCAGTTTTCCACTATCCCTTTATTTTCAATGTCAAGATCCTAGTTTATAACAGATATCAGTATAAAACTGCTGTAGGACATGTTGATAACATATCAACGGTTTGGTAGGTGTACGAATGTGTGTTACAGCTCATTGCTTGTTTGGGTGTTCTGGTTTCTTGTGTTGTGTAGGCATGTAAGAATGTGTACAGCTCATTGCTTGTTTTGACTCGTATAGGAGTAAAATTCTGGTATTGGAATTTGTTTGTGCTTTCTCATGATAATCTCTGCTAATTTCTGGTATGTAAAATTCTTACCAGAAAATTTTGTGAAAATTCTGCTACGAGTTTTTAGGTACGAATTTCTGGTATGAAATTCATACCAAAAAACTCATACCAGAATTTTCTGGTATGTAAAATTCTTACCAGAAAATTTTGTTATGAGTTTTTTGGTATGAAAAATTTCTGGTATGTAGTTTTATGGTATGCAGTTTTATGGTATGTAATTTTATGGTATGAAAATCCGGTGTAACAAAATTATGGTATGACAAAATGTAATTTTATGGTATGTAACTTTATGGTATGTAGTTTTATGGTATGTAATTTTATGGTATGAAAATCTAGTGTAAAAAATTCTGGTATGATAAAATGTAATTTTATGGTATGTAATTTTATGGTATGAAACTTCTGGTATGAAATTTATGGTATGAAATTTCTGGTATTTAAATTATGGTATGAAAAATTATGGTATGAAAAATTATGGTATGAAATTTCTGGTATGAAATTTCTGGTACGAACTTTTCGTATGATAATTTCTGGTATGAAATTTTTGGTGTAAAATTTATGGTATGAAATTTCTGGTATAAAAATTCTGGTATGTGAAATTCTGGTATGAGAAATTCCGGTATGAGAAATTTAGTCCAGAAAATAAAAAAGAAATAATAAAAAAAACAAGAAAAATAATAAATAAAAAAAACAAATTCAGTAATTAAAAATTAAAACTTATACTTATATAACAAATAACAAACATCATTTATTC
This sequence comes from Fagopyrum homotropicum, assembly GCA_033239125.1. NCBI lineage: Eukaryota > Viridiplantae > Streptophyta > Magnoliopsida > Caryophyllales > Polygonaceae > Fagopyrum > Fagopyrum homotropicum. The sequence goes on from BSWB01000004.1 coordinate 146,954,199, forward strand.
CTTTCTTTCTAAATAGAAGGGTTAATAATTTTTACCTACTATTAAATGAAAGTGGTAAAAAATTTGGGGTACACTTTCTTAAACAAAAACTCAAAAAAGCCTAGTATGTCAAATTCTCCCAAAAACTTTCGGCTTATATTTTACATTTTAAAAATTTATTTTGTTTTAGAAATGAATTTGTGTTATTTATTGATTTAGTATTTTTTTTAATTAATATTGATAATTAGGTGTGTTATTGGTTTATCAAGTTAATTTAAATAGTATTTAATAAATATATTAATAATTAATAATTAATAAATATGATTAGTACTTAATATTGATCAATTATTTTATTTACCGTTAACAAACATTAGTTCATCAACAAAAAACTAAAACGTAATAACATGTAGTAATTATTAAACTGTTATAAAAGTCTAAAAGGAATAGAATTATAATTTGGGCCAGTTTTAATGGGTGAGACCCGATTAAACTATTATAAAAGTCTAAAATATGTAGTAATTTGACTGTTGATAAAACATTATTAAATAAATTTTTAATAATTAAAAGAAGATTATCTAATAAGATTTATAAGACATAAGATCCATTATATATCATATTGCATGGAATTTAGGGTGAACGTTTAACTGATAATTTGATTTAGGTCATCAAATCGTTAAATTGTTATGTTAATTTACAAAATTGACTTGTAAATTCCATAATTAAATAGATTTTGTTCAATATGATTTTGTTAAACCTTTTTTATGTTTATAATTACAAAAATTAAATAAAATCACATAAAATTTTAAAATATAATTTTTAAAAATACTTAAATATTTTGAATAATTGTGTTAGTTTATGAGAATAAACGTTCCATATGCGGAATTGAACAAAACCATAATTTATATAAATATACTCATGTATCGTTTGTACCTTGTGTGAAACTGTATTTAGTAACTTCTTTGATATTTATAAATATTATAATGAAGGTGTTGATTCTTAAAAAGTGGATAACTAGATTAGTTATGCCACACTTTTCTCAAATTGAAGTCTTTTTTTTTTTAAGTTTTTGGCTTTTTAATACTCAAAAGCTCGTTGCATTTTAAAATTCTTTTCTTAATAATATTTTGATCCCGGAATCATGAATTTTAATCTAAAACTGTTACTTAGGGCAATATTGTGAAACATACAAACAAACAAAATATAGCATTTAGTTATCAATTGAATATCGTAATTAATCTCACTGTTTTTTTTATAAAAACAAATCTGATTATTACGTTAATACAAAGAAGATTGACATTAGTTCCTCAATTTATGTGTATATAGTGAATGTATATATAAACAACAATATACATAAGATGAATTGGATCAATTGAAGATTAAGAACAATTTATGGAATTAAATTATTGAATGTTATATAAAGGCCAACACTTTAAACAAATTAGGAGAACGTGTGAAAAAGAAAAAAATACATAAAATCAAATCAATAACTTTAATCCGTTCAAGGAGCGGAGTATTGAGAACGGACTATTGAGAGATTAATTAAACATATTAGAGCCGATATTTCACAATGAGTGAAAAAACTTAGAATATTAAGCTTTTTGTTGGTAGATTTGCAAAAAAATTTGTCAAGTTAATAAAGACGAAGACAAACTAAGTTCGAGGGAGGTTTGATGACGTTGGAATCGTCATTAAACGCCGCCGATGAACATTATACAACCAAGGAGATCGTCGAGGATGATAGAATGGTGTTTGTCTCTTATATATATTGAGGATTCACCAACGGATGAACATGAACCTAGTTTGGAGCAACCTGCATTTCAAAATATAAATATATTAGTTTTAAATAAAAAGTAAATAATGAAAGCACCGAGATAGTAGAATATAACGAATGCATAACAATGAAAGTAATGAAATCGCCGAGATAGTAGAATATAACGAATGCATAACAACGAAAGTAATGAAAGCACCGAAGTCTCACCTCTACGAATATATATACCACAAAAAATTAGGCTTAATTAGGATTAACAAAACTTGTTGAGAAAGCTTCTTTAAATTAAAAATTACCTATTGAGATTTTGAAGAAAGTCAAATGTAATTATCTAAATAATTTTCTTTTAAAATTTTTATGTTAAAAAATAAATTGTAAAATGTTGACGTTTAAGGATAAATGTATATCATAACTATTTTGATTTGGATGAGATACGTTCCGTAACAATCTCGAAATAAAAATTTGCAAAAAACCTGCAACTATCTATTAACTTCAACTCAATTAAAAAATATATTAAGAAATTGAAAAGGTAAAAAACAAACGTAACAAAAAAAAAATCTGTTTTTTTTTTTAACAAAAATAGTTATGAGATAAAAGGGGAAGTAGGCTAATTATGTTTTAATGTAGATTAACTAGTCTATTTTGTAAAAATGTAGATAAAGTAGGCCCCTAGTAATTTTATGATAAAGATTAATTCCCAAATAAATTGATACCCTTGATGGAAATAAAAAAATATGATGTGGCAATTTTTTAAATAAATATAGTTATTTAATGTGGTCCCCTACAAATGAGGATGTTGTTAGGATAGCAAATATATTTTCCTTGTAAACGTGGTCCCCTACATATATTTCTTATATATATCAATTTTTTAAATAAAAATATGATGTGACAATTTTTTAAATAAATATGGTTATTTAATGTGGTCCCCTACAAATTTGGATGTTGTTAGGATAACAAATATATTTTCCTTGTAAACGTGGTCCCCTACATAAATTTAACAACTACATAATATTAGCAGATACATAAATTATGTATCTCAGTAATGATGAAGGTGACGAACATAATTTATGTATCTGCTAATATTATGTAGTTGTTAAATTTATGTGTCAGTAATGACGAAGGTGACGAACATAATTTATGTATCTGATAACTATTATGTAGTTGTTAAATTTATGTGTCAGTAATGACGAAGGTGACGAACATAATTTATGTATCTGATAAATATTATGTAGTTGTTAAATTTATGTGGCGTTAATTTTATGTGCTGAGTGTCAGTAATGATGAAGGTGACGAACATAATTTATGTATCTGCTAATATTATGTAGTTGTTAAATTTATGTGTCAGTAATGACGAAGGTGACGAACATAATTTATGTATCTGCTAAATATTATGTAGTTGTTAAGTTTATGTGGCGTTGATTTTTATGTGCTGAGTGTCAGTAATGATGAAGGTGACGAACATAATTTATGTATCTACTAATATTATGTAGTTGTTAAATTTATGTGTCAGTAATGACGAAGGTGACGAACATAATTTATGTATCTGCTAATATTATGTAGTTGTTAAATTTATGTGGCGTTGATTTTTATGTATCTGCTTAAAATTATGTACATCATCTTTCATCACTGTTGATTCGAATACATAAATTTCACAGAAATGAATAATTTCAAAATTAAGGCCATGTAGTTAAAGATCAACAATGGCGGTTTTGAGTATGGATTTTAGGGAAAACGTTCATCAACTATTTTCGGTTTGGACCAAAATCAAAGCCATTAAAATGGTATATTGTTGAGAGAATTTGGAATACTTACAAGGATTGATTGTTGTTACACAAAGAATATATCAAACAAGAGGTTGAAGACGGTCGAAGTTCACGATTTGAAGATGGAGGATGCGAATGGAGAATCTCACATTCCAATGGAGGTTCCGTTGAAGATGGAGGTTGCGAATGGAGAATATCATGATCCAATGGAGGTTCCGTTGAAGATGGAGGTTGCGAAGATACCGTATCATGTTGTTGCTTTTTTTTATGGATTTAATATATTTTAACAAATTGGTGTATAATGCTGTTGCCTTTTTTTTAATTTAATATATCTTTAACTTTTAGGTAGTTATTATGCTACATTACTAATTTGCCCTTAACTAACTATTTTATTATACATGATTTATAATTTCTTTTAGCTTTATTTTTTGGAAGAAAAATAGAGGGGCCTATTTTGTATCATGGATACAAAAAGGGCCCTTCTACACCAATTTTCTCAATAGTTATCTAAAGAACTTGTACTGAGGATAAGTTACGGTTAATCTACTTTTGTGAAATTTATTAAGAATTTAAATTATTCTACTGTTAATCTACTTTTGTGAACTTCATAAATAATTAAATTATTCCGTATCCACATAATATTTGCTTTGGCGAATGCTATATAATTATTTAAAGTTTTATAAAAGTTAAGGAACTTCTTAAAACTTTCGATTTTAATAATTTTTTGTTTTCAAATTTTTGCTTTTTTAATATTTTTTTAAATTTTGTCTTTGAAGAGATATTGTGGGTATTTTAACAAATTTTTAGAAATTTTAAATTTTCAAACTTCTTTAATTTATATTGTTGAACAATATTGGTAAAATATTTTTTTGTTTTAAAATTTTGATTACAAAATCTAGATGATTATGCAATTAAAAAAATGTTGGCTGAGGTTAATTTTCTAACAAATTAAAATATAAATTTTAATAATAATGATAAATTAGTAAATATTTTACCAAAAAACTGATGTGGCATTCCTCGTTGCTTGACACGTGGTATTAGTATCCTTTATTTTATTAAGTTATATAGATTCTATTAAAAAATAGTAAAAAAAACTTATACTTATCAAGTTATATTAACATATAGATTATGCTTTTAAAAAAATTTAATCTGAATTTTCAAAATTCAGAAAATTTACGTATCAAATTCTATTAAAAAACAGAAATTTTTTTTTTTATATAAATTGGGGTTGTTAGAAATTTGAATCAATTTCCCCCTAATATTTAGGGATTTAATAAAAAGAAATTTTAATTAATTTAAGTTTTTTAATATAAATTATGGTGGTTAGGATCCCTTATAAAGTTATAATTAAAATAATTAATAATAACAACAATTTACTAATTATTTTAAAGATTAATTAAAATGGCATTTTAGTAAATATTTTACAAAAAATCCTATGTGGCATTACTGGTTGATTGACATGTGGCGGTAGTGTCCTTAGTTTTAGTAAGTAATATAGATTTAGGGTTTCATCTTTAAACCCTAGATTTATCCCTACAAATATCGGATAGCCTTCAACATTGAAGGACACACTTGGAAACCCGACTTTCGCTAAGGGCTTCGCTTACATTTCAGAGAGAGATTTTGGATCATTGCTTAGGGAAGATCCCGAGAAAGACACGATTTTAAGATTGTGTACTTCGAGATTATCTTAGGGTTTGCATTTGGAGACGGATTGACACTCCGTTCTTCGTTGTTTCCTTAAGATTGTTGTGAGGATTTCTATTCCCTGTTCTGCATTCATTAAACACATACTTTGGTTGTTCGGATTTGAGATTGATTTTGATTGTTATTTGAGTTTTCGAGGGTTTTTACCTTTTTCTCTTTTATATTTGATATTTGATTCAATGACAATGATTGTTGGCTAAAACCCCTTTAGCATATCTAAGGTGAAGGGTTGATAGTTGTGGCTTAGATGATGATAGATTGATCGTAAACAAATTGGACCCTGAGAGTGTGAGAAACCTTGTCGACAGTCTAATCCACGGCATGTTCTTGATTTCCACGGCCGTGGTTCTTCAAGATCTAGCCGTGATTTCCTCTGTTTTACGACTTTTGCTTTTGTTTTGAATTCGATACTCTGGTATTCTTGCTTTACTACGCCGATCCGTACACTGCGGGTTCGCTTGCTTTGATTTCAGTTTTATAATTTAAAACTTATTTGCACGTACACTTTGAGGCGAACAGGATAAGGAGAAACTGCGTACTGAGCCCCAAAAGAATGGGGAATGCTTATACTCAACAGTGGCTTTCCGATTTCTCAAACTTTTTAAAGTGTCGCGCCGCCAAGATGATTGTCGGTGGCATTGTCATTTTCAATGTAAATTGTAGGAGTGCTTATTTGCAAGCAAACTACGATGAAACATTCGGCTGCAGTTGGATGATGCTTGAGAAAGTCTTTGACCAACTTTGTAACGAGGTATAACTTATGTTCTTATCATAAGGTAATGAAATGAACGTTGAAGGATAGATAGTAATGTATTTTTATTTCAAATTTTAAAACGAAGGCTTTGGTGGAAAGGGAGAAGGTGGACACATTCCTACGGCCAATGTACGAACCGACGTGGGAAGAGATAGAACACTCGATTATAGGAGAAGGCTCGTTCACCATAACAAACTTCGATCCATACGAAGTGAGCATATGGGACAACGGAGAAGACTTGGACAAGGATGGCAAAATCCACTATTTTGCCTTAAGCGTGAGGTCCGCATCCGAGTCGTTTCTCGTGAGTCACTTCGGGCCAAATTTATCAATAGATGATTTATTTCGAAGGTTCGAAGAGGTGGCTCACGAAACCATCCCCGAGGAGATGGCGAAGGTGTGCATGGTTACCGTTGTAATGATGATGAAGAATTATGAGAGCGTGTTTTGTTAGTGTCGTTGAGATGAGGAAGAAGACATATGAGAGCATGTTTTGTTAGTGTAAATTGTCTAATCACAATAATTGGTGGACAATTATTTTTTTTTGAATTATTTATTTTTGGGAAACTGGTTAAAGAAGCTTTCAAAATAAGTGGTAGAAAAAAACTGAATTTTATTGATGTGACAATATTTACAATTGTAGAATGCCTATTTTTACATTAAAGAGAGGCAAAAATAAGTAAGCAAAAGTTATAAATTAAATGACCTATACATAAATCCTAATTACATATTACACCTTTCTCAAAAGCTATTGAACATATAACTTTGTAGGCTGATCTCATGTACTCATGTGCACATACACCTTTCTCAAGAAAGTTCTTGAGCATATAGCTTTGTAGGTTCTCCTTCAATTTGTTGTTCAACAGTTTATGACTTCTAAACTGATTTGATACTCATCCTTGATTTCAACTTGTTTGTAGATTCACTTCATTCAACTCTTTGCACAAGTTGTCCATTGTAATTTTTTAGTATCAATTGATATTATGCAGCAATGATTATAACCGAGATGGTCAACAAACCGTTGATAAATGCTATGGGAAAAATTATCTTTAAGACATAGGGTCCTTATAATGAATAAGGAGCATGCACCAAACGAAGGTTTCTTGATTACAGGACCTTTGTACTAACCCCTAAGCACCATGAAGTTTTCTGGAGGTTGGATCTCTTCTAACCAAACAGCTTCCGCAAGGTTGACTCCCTATAGTTGTTTGATACCATCTGCAGACACAAGTCGATTGTAAACAACACTTCTTATGATAAAAAGACAGAAATTTAGGACAACATTTGAGTACATATAAGGAAAAACAAAAACTGAAAAAGAAAGATACCAGGAAACTCTCTTCTAGGAGCTTTTCGATAGTAAGCACAATATCGTCCACCTTCTGAGGAATATGAAGGTGTAAGAATGTCAATAATGCACACGGAGTCACAACCTTAAAACAGTGGATGTTTCCACAGGTTGTAGGATAGAGAATGGTGGTACCACAGGGCACATTCATTTCACAATCTCTAACCAGTTTTGCAGGTCTGGCTAGATATTCAGTGACATGTTCAGATCCACTAGGAAATAAACATTTGAAAGCTTTGAGATAAACAATCATCAAATAGTAGTGTTGATTCAAACTCCAAGCAAATAATCAATCTAGATGTATGTAGTTCGTTCATTTGGTTTTTTTTACTCTTCACTTATTCATCTGAGCTCCTCAATCTCATTCCCATGTTGAAGCTCACGAGTCACAACCCTATGAAGTGAAAGCACACTGAACTAGAGTATATAATATAACAGTTCAAGTGTTCAACCAAATGATGTTAAATTTTTATTATTAATCCAACTACACGGATTCTGAGCAATATGGCTCTACAAACAAGTTTGCAATCTTTTAGTAAACAAATGTTGCTCTAAAGGCAATGCTCCTAAAGCACTCAAGTAAACTTCGATTTTCCATGCCATTTATTTCACAATAAGAAAGCCCAGCCTAATGATGAGTGGTAGAATATTATTTAGCATGAGTCAGTGCAAACATAATCAAAACCAATGCCCAATACCTAAAAGTTTCCCCTAACATGTGTAAGTGTCCAAGAGAAGCGTAAATAGAACCACATACCTTCAGTTGGATCAGTTTGACCCGGTACATCCAGCCAACAGTCATTCCAGGATGATTATGAAGAGGTATAACAATTGAAGGTGGCATGCAAAAGATTTCGATCTGCCAATTAAGTGAATCATAAATATAATGAACAGGCAGTATAAGCTAAACTTGAGGATACATGTCAACTCAAAGTTCTTACAATGAAATTTTCACATTCATGTATACACAAATATTTGATGAATGGCGGGCACTGTGGACTTACATTGCGGCTTTTCTTTCCGTTGTTACCAATAGAAGCTCTCCATTTTTGTACTGCTTGTGCTTCCTGATCTACTCCCACGTTAGCAGGCTTCAGATCATCTGGGGGAAGGGACAAATACACCACCAATGATTACAAAAAACTTCACAGTTGTTCTAACTTGAAGAGCTAAATCAAGAAAACATTATTTGGACACTTTAGAAAGTGGAAGAACAACAAAGGGTAGAATGCCATAGGCGTGTCATCTCACGGACCATCGGGCTTGTCAGCACGACCTTTATTTTACTGATCGATAATAAGTACAAAATTCTTGCGGGAGATGTTGTGGTGCAACGACTGAAATTGTTTGACACAAGAAGTCCATGTGATCTTTTTCGACATGCTCTCGTTGAACGAACCGAGGATCTTGTCTAACTGAATCCTCATCAAAGAGTGATAGAATCTGAAGATTGTATCTAACTTCGCAGAATTTGTTTTTATGAATTGTTTCAGAACAGAGTGCGCAGTTTCTGCCCGGTCGAGAAGTAAAAGAGTTAACGTCAAATCGGGTAAATATAATTTAAACTGTTGTGGAATACGTACCTATTTGTCGTGTTACTTTCGAAGTTCAGGTATTGATCCGTCCACGCGGAAACAGTTCGTCTCTTGTAAGGATCTAGCCATTGCGTCCTCACATATTGCAGAAGATGTCCTCTTCTTTTCTACTTGTTTTCAATTTCAGTTAACCTTCTCTCGTAAGACTCTTCCGTTTTGGATTTAAATAAACCCGAGTAACTATTGGCAAATATTCGAGCGAGTTCTTTATCCATGTGATTATTCCTAGCCCTTCCTTCAATGTTTTTGAATATGTGACGGCGACATAAAAGAAATTGGGGTTCTGGAAAAATACGATCAAGTGCGTTCATAAGAGCCTTCTCTTAATCCGTCACAATCGTAGTTGGTGTCCTCTCAACACGCCTACAAAGCTTTGCAAGTTGCTCAATCGCCCAGACATAATTCTCTTCCTTCACCGTGGATAAAAATGCACCGGCAACCTTAAAGTTCAGCCTTGTCGATGTAAACCCAACAATTTCAAAAAATGGCATCTTGTATCTGTAAAAAAATAACATCAAAATGTTAAGTTTACATACATAAAAAAGGGCATCTTACGGAAAAATTAACAACTGTGAAAGCTTACGTGTTGGTGTTGTATGTTGAGTCCATTACCAATATGTAAGGGAATGCCTTAAGGAGAATTACTGATTTTGGATGTGCGAAGAAAATGCCGCTCACTTCACCGTCCTTGTTTCCCCTATGCTCACAAAAATAACCCTCTTTAGGACATTCGAAAAAGAATTGTTGAGCGACTGTCCTTTAATCTAAACCTTCTTTACGTAATTTTTGCCTCTCATTGTAGATACATTCTTCCTCTGAGTTGGCTGCACCTTTTTTGGGGTGTATACTCCATATTTCTCGCATGAAAGGCATGTCTTTTCCAAACTACCGAGGACCGACTTCTGTACCCAACTAACAGAAAAAACCATTTTATTTTCCTGTCCGACTTTTCGAACCCATTCTATTACCTCCACTCAAATGTTGAAGCTTATGTCGGTTGTGAACAGGCTAGAGTAATCATTACTCGTCGCTTCTGAGGCAGATGCATTTACGTTATTTGTTGATCCTTCATCAATGCTGAGATTATCAAAGTCCGCATTTATCTCCTCTAAACCCTAAAAAAAAAACGGTTAATGTTCAATCTCTTAAAGGAATATGTCCGTCACGGACAAAAGGACTATGTCCGTTACGGACGGAGTCCTTCTGTCCGTCACGGAGAGATTCCTTTTGTCCGTGACAGATAGATTCCTTTTGTTACGGACAGGTTGTTTTCAGAATTTCTATTCGAACCCTAAGTTCAAACACGGTTAATGATTTAAGCTTTAATGATCAAAATAAACAAAACTTACTTACCTCAATATTATCTTCGTCTTCGTTCTCAAAACTCAAAGATATTTCTTCATCGTCAATATCATAATCTTCCTCGTATGACATTGTTAAGTTGCTTTTTCAAAAAGAATAGACTTTGTGAGGAGATGGCTGAATGAGGGTTGGAAGGGATTTACTACGGTTTTTATAGGATGAAAAAAATTGATTTAAGATTTAGGGTTGTTAAATTATGGAAATAAAGATATTATTTATCCAAAAATAAGATTTAGGGTTTTTAATATATGAAAATAAAGATATTATTTATCCATCCGTAAATAAGATTTATACTTGTTAAATTATGGAAATAAAGTTATTATTTATCCGAAAATAAGTTTTTTTATTTAATCTAAAATAAAAGATAAGTTAGTTGAAGTGTTTGGTGATTGTAGTGTAAAACCTTGTCCGTCATGGACAAGGTACGTTTGTCCGTCACGGACAAACATATGTTGTCCGTGACGGACACATTTAATAAAAACACTAAATAACGCACATTTGTCCGTTACGGACAAATGTGCGTTGTTAGTAAAAAAAAATTGCGCTAAATAACAGCGACCTATTTTTATACACTTTTTTTATTTTAACTAATCAAACACAATATTTAAACTATGGCACATCATGATCGAATTAATGATACCTAAATTTTGAACTAGTATTATAAAAGTTTATATTTTTATAGTTATAGTTATTAGACTTTTTTTTTTTTATTATAATATATGTTAATTCAAAATATTTATACTATAAGTTCAAATCGAATGTTCTATTAGTTTAAATATTTTATATGACTAGTATATGCATTATACTGAACTTATGAAAAAATTTATAAATTATACAAACTATTAGTACAATATAATATGAACTTACAAAACAAATTATTTGAACGAAATAGTACAAAAAAATTTTGAGAAAAAAAATGTACCTAAAAAAAAATGTACCTTAATGTCAATCCCAATCGTTTGTAAAAAAATGTAAGTAAAAAAAAAATGTATGTAAAATTATATGAACTATTAATTCAATGTAATATGAACTTACAAAATAACTAATTTAAACGAAATAGTACAAACAATTAAGGGAAAAAAATGTCGGTTAAGAAAAGGAAATAGAAGACACATGTCATGCCGACAAACGATAATGAACCTTAATGTCAATCCTAAAAGGGTGTTTATTTCCTTAACCAAAGTCTTATAATATTTATGTAAAATTTTTAAATATAATTGTATGATAAAAATTATCTTTGTTTACCATAACGTTCGTATGATTTTCCAGAGAGTTCTTTTTTGGACCTAAAAAAACACGAAACTAAAAAACAAATATAAAATATCCAAAATTCTTTACTTTTCATATAAACTTACCCTAAAAAAAAGCGTTTGGGGCCCAGGATAAAAAGGAAGATGTAGGGGAGAAGGTAAAATAGGGTGGGCCCAATTGGTGGTACGTAACGTAATACTATAAATACGATGAAGACCAAAAAGCGTGAAACCCTACCCCATCCCTCTTTCTCTCTCATTACCATTCCTCTTTTTCTACTTTTATGTTATATTTTACATTTTATTTATAAATATAATTTTACCAAAATATTACAAAATCACTACGTGTTGTTTCAGTGTGTGTCAATACCATAAATTTATTTTTTTTTAAAAATTTAAAAAGAAAAATCAACATTAAATCTCTTATACGTGTCAGTTTTACATTAGTAATTCCGACGTTATGTATTTAGCAAAAATAATAAAATCAAGATCTTAACTGACCAATTGTTATACAATAAAAAAATTGAAGATATCAAAATGAAACTTTTTGAAATTTTTAGGAAAAATATGAAAATATCAAATAAGATTTTCTACACATTTTTCTCGCGGAGCTTTATATTTCCTTTTTCGGGTATTTTTTCTAAAATTTATTTTGAAAAAAATAAAGTTTCTTTGCTGGAACTTTTTGAATTTCTTTTCTGAATTAAAAAGCAAATTTTGGGTTTTGTCCATTTTAGGGGATCCCGGACAAAAACATGTACAAAAATTTGTCGGAAATAATTTAGTAAAAAACTTGAATTTTTGTTTTCGTATTTTATCATAATATATTTTTGAGATATTCTTTTCATAAAAAATTCAATTTTTTGAATTATGTTATGACTATCTAGTTAACTAAACACGTGACGTACTGATCTATTAGGTAGTAAGAACATTCCCAATAGCTTCTCCATTTTTAATTATTTGGATAATTTTAAAGATTTTTTGGTTCAACAGATTCTCTATTACATTCTCCAAAATGGTGAATAATGACAAAAAGTGAGCACTTTTTTCTAAATTTAAAGACATTTTCTAAATAAATGAAAATTTTCTAAAATAAGGAATTTGTTGAATTCTATAAAAATATAAATGATAGATTTTTATTTTTTATTTTTAAGAAGAGTTTAGAGAAGAGGTTGGTTTAAAAAATATTTTAGGTGTGTATAATTAGTTATTTTGGATAAGAATTTCCGTACATCAACAGAAAAGAGTCGACAATGCCTAAAAATCATCCAATTAAAAACTAATTTTCAGTTTAGGTTGAATAGTAATAACAGTAACGAGTCTTTGGCCTCTCATCTGTTATCCACGACTCATATTTTTCAATTCTTATATAAAAGAAAAGAAAAATCTCCAGTATTTAATGGGGAAAGAGAGAGAGAGTTGAAGAAGACAGACTCATTTTCTTCCTCCTCTCCAAATCAAACACCTCTGATACAAATCAAGATCAATCCATGGTGGATCATCTTCACACTCAAACAGTCTGCTGCATGTGCGGAGATGTTGGCTTCCCTGACAAGCTTTTCTCCTGCAAACGATGTCGTTTTCGCTTCCAGCACTCGTACACTCTTTTTCCTCTTCCTCTCATAATCTCACGATTATACTTTTTTTTTAATTAATCATTCTTTTAATTAAACCTGTAGATACTGCAGTAACTACTACAATGAATCGTGCGACGGAAGCGTCGAGATTTGCGACTGGTGTCGCAGCGAACGATTAGCCTCGTCGTCGTCGTCTAAGCAAGGTAGGAGACCGGAGTATGTTTCCGGGCAGAGGATAAAGCATAATGAAGAGAAGTCCGGCGGGAGAAACTCCGGTGGGGCCCCATCGCCGAGACAGACGACTCGCCGGTACAAGCTTCTTAAAGATGTCATGTGTTGAAGGAAAAAAAAGTCAATAAAAAAATTAATGAGAAAGAAAAAGGGTTCATCTTTATCTGTATGTTTAGTAGGCTACGCTTTAGGTTGAAGCGTTTGGTTGGGTTTAGTTTGGTTTGTCTGTGTAGAGTAAAATATATATATATAAATAATAATGATGTTCACTTTATGGCATGTGTGTGTCTCAGTTATTGAATCATTGCATGTTACTAAATGTTGTGACCTTTTATTGTTCATGTGTGTCTGTAGGTAATGAGAGTCTCGTATCGGCCTTAAGTGTATATAAAGAACGTTATGCATGCTTTGTTTTATTTTGGTTTTTTTTTTTTTTTTGGTAGAAAGGAGAGTCAGTGGTCTCCGCGCATCTAGTCGCGCTTCTTATAAATAAAAGATGGATATATATTCAGTACGCGGGGGATAGCCTTACCCCTTACATCATCACAAAGCAAATGAAAAACACCCTCCGGCGGGTCAAGCAATACATGAAAACCATGTTCGAAAGAGAAAGCTAATCTAGCAAGATAATCGGCTACACAATTACCTTGTCTGTAAATATTACGAACTTGGATAGACCAAGATCTTTGTAAAAAGCCTTGGCACAAATGAACCAGGCTAGAAAGGGGGTGACACCGTGGTAGCTTTTTCCCAATAAGGATGGTAACTAGTTGAGAGTCCGTTTCAAGGATAACCTTTCTGAATCCGGACTCCCAAGCTAATTTCAAACCATCATAAACACCCCACAGTTCCGCTAAGGGAACTGAACATGTTCCAATATTGCGAATGCCTCCACACTGCCATTCACCCAAATGATTCCTAATAACACAACCAGCTGCCGAAACTCCACTACATTGAACTGATCCATCCGAGTTAACTTTAACCCACCCTTCCAACGGAGGAATCCATGCGATGTTAATGATGACCTGATGGTTACTTCTCGTTGTATCGGCACGAGTAATGATGGTAGAGTAATATTCCTTCGTCTTCTGGACAATGTAGTTCAACTTGTGTGGGAAATGAGAACCATCAAAAATCGCTCGGTTCCTCCATTTCCAAATGTTCCATAAGCCTTCTGCAAAAACATCACACCAAGCATAATTTAAATAGCACAAATTATTATTTAAAATATTACCTCGAACCCAAGCATTAAATTGTAAATCAAAAAAATCCGGCATTGAATCCGTTGCTCTGAGTTCGCGCCACAAGTTGTTTGTCTCAGGACAATCTCTGAAGAGATGGCTGAAATCCTCCTGTAGAGCACTGCACACCATGCACCTCTGATCGTATGTGATATGGCGCCTTGCTCTTTCAGCATTAGTAAGGCAACCACCAACCAAGATTTGCCAAACAAAGTACTTTCCCCTTTCCTGTATCTTCAGCTTCCACACTTTGTTAAACACCTCCCTATCAACACAAATAAAATTGCTTGCCTGGGATAGGATACGACAACCTGAAGCCACTGTGTAAACTCCAGAATTCGACCCAGGCCAAGACAAAACATCAGGTTTTGAAATGTCAACAATTAATGCGGACAAAGCCAACTTCGTCTCCTGCGGAATCTCAGTACTAAGACGCTGCCACTTCCAATCTTGTTGATGAACATCCCACAAGTCATTAACAGTGATATCTTCATCAGTACTAGTAAGATCACTTCTTGAAACATCCCTTAACTGAAAATTATGTAACCATTTATCCATCCAGAACCGTGTAGACCTACCATCACCAACAATATGCTTAACATTAGGCCGCACCATATACCGCAACCCTTGGTCCACAACATGCCAACACGAAGACCTTGCAGATGGAGTTACACCATTCCGACTCGGATATTTCGCTTTCATGATGTCTATCCACGTGAGGTTATGCTCCTTAACTGAAAATTTTTGTCTTTTAAGTCAATCCTAATTGTAAATTAACCAACTTTTTAATAATTTTGAAATTTCTTGCCTACAAATTTATAAATTAAAAATAGACCCGTCTCACCCGCCCAGTCCGTATGAAAAAAATGATACGGACAACCATTTTGGTCCAGACGGGTCGAGCCCGGCCTGTTTGGCATGCACGCTAACTTGGTCTGCATTAAGGGGAGCATAGGTCCAAAATCGAACCGAACCGCTAAAAATCAAACCGAATTTAAAATTGATTTTTCAAAAACCTTGGACCGAAAACCGAACTTATTAGATCGGTTTCAGTTCGATTTAGGCTTTGAACCTAAAAATAAAACTTACAAAACTTGATAAACTAACGATAAAATGATAAAGTTTAAATCTCTAACAATTCTTGTATAAAGAGTTCAAACCTAGAAAAATAACAATCTCATTTAAGCAACAATCTCATTTAAGACCAGTACTCAGTTGGTCTAGTGAGACGTGGTGTTAGGGTGTTAGACTCTTTAAGTGCTAGACTACTTATAAACCTTTAAAAAAAAACAATCTCATCTAAGCAATAAGATACATTACCCACTTTTCAACTATATTTAATCGTTTTTTTTAATAAATACAAATTCGGTTTTCTGTTTTTTTTTATCTGTTTTACGCTTTTGGACCGAAACCGAAATTGTAAAAAACAAGAATCTAAGACTGAGGGTTCGGTCTAAATCAAAATTACTCAGTTCGATTCGATTCGATTCAGGTGAACCGAACTTGCTCGGCCCTAGTCTGCATATACATGTGATTAACATATGTATATATACGTGTGTTTGTTTTCATTTAAGTTAAAATTTTATCCTATAAATCATAATGTTAGCATTTCAGCCCAAACAAACCGTCACATCGATCTCCCTGTTTATCCTTACAAGTTCAATCTGAAATCCAAAAACCCTATCGCCTAGCGTTCTAATTTTCGTTTCGTTGTTATCTTGCTTTCTCAGTTTCGAAAAGTCTATAAACTCAACGTGGTTGTAAATGGCAAATCATCTCGGCTTTCTTTCACACAAAAACTCTTTCGTTTATAAGGTAAGAATAATTGAATTGTATTTTTATGTTGTGTTTAACTATATAGTATATTTAGAGTAAAATATGATAACTTTAATTTGCGATTTGTTATTATATATATATGTGGGACAAGTTGGGTGAGAACAAATGCAGAGAAAACCACAGTAAAATGACTTCCGGAAACCCTTTTTTACGCCTAAAGAACGCGTCACACGAGCTAAAAAATCCTTTGGAGCTGCCGCCGCCCAAAAAAAACCCTAACACTTTGAAACCCTTGATTTTCAGATCTGAGAGATTCATCTTTCACGTTGATGCTCTCCTCCATCCGTGTACAACTTTCATCTCCGTAACTCACAAGAGTCAATTCTACAGTCATGGAAAGAAGATTGTCGATAGTCTCATTGTCAAACAGCAAAGAAAGAAGAAACTGTCCAAAATTTATACCCGGTGGCGGCAAGGAAGAAGGAGCCTCATCTCGTTTTCTCTTGGGAGTCCCTCAACTCTTTCATCGGTGTCCCGTAAGATGTCATTTCCTCCATCAGAGTCAGCCTCAGCAGTGTCGTCATTTGCGTTGATACACCACCCTGAATGGTGGCTCCCCTTCACTGCTAGAACAACAAATTTGAGGTCCCATGGTCATTTTTATGAACAATCGGAACCTGGTATGGTTTGCTTGTACAATCCCTATTCCCAAAACAACAAGTTTCACAACCAACACTCATTTCTTCTCTTGAAAGGGAAAGCAGTGGTTTTGCCTGGTATTAAGGTCGAAAAAATGAAGCAGACAAGAACAAGAACAATGGAGAAAATTAGACTTCAAGTGACACGAATCAGGTACTCTTTGGCCCTTCGTATGGTAAATGAGATATTTGCTTTTGCTATCTTGTGTTATTTGGATGTCACTTCATTCTCCTTGTTGGATAAAACTTCGAACTATCTGATTCATTTATGCTTGTGTATTTAGGATAAGCTGTGTATGCACAAATTAGTTTTCAGAAATCATACAGTTGGTAGGGGTGAATCTTTCCTTCTTTGTTTGAATCATGTTATACCTAGAAAGATTAAGAATAAGCCTGCTTATTTATTGTCATTTGGGACTGTTGTGCTTGAGAAAATTGCTCCTCTGTGTATTGTTGTAGTACTTTGGTCTTTATTCAGGTGGTGTTTACAGTTCATGTTCTCTTTCCTGTACTGGCAAGTGAGTAGAAGTCTGTATTCGAAATCTATAGTTAACAGAAAAATTTTAGTTGGTATGATAGACCAACTAATAAAGACTCAAAAAGGTAAACACTTTATCCCCTCTCGGAACTCTTTCCGAATCAAAAATCCTAGTTTTTTTCAGGGTAATACTAAATCAGTAGATGGTATTATTGAACCTTTCTTGCTGAGTATGATCTGTGGAATATCTAGAGAAAAAAAGAGCAAACATAAGCATCTTAAAACACAGAACAATATTAGTAATCTGATAAATAGTTGTTTACACTGCAATGAGAAAGCATATATGTTCTTTCATCAGCGATCTATTTTGATTATCTATACAAAAAACCTCATGTATTCTTCCAGAATGAACAACATCCTACATTACTTAGATTTAATTGAAAACATGGATAGTTTAAATACTGATGTGCACAGATTATAAAGAGAATGATATTAATGATGAATTCTTAAAAGATTATAAGTCCCGTTTTACAGCATCAAAAATAGACTTAAATAAACTTCAAAATCAATTAGAAGTTATTCAATTAGAAATATCTTCAACTGAGAACGCAAATCTATCAGCGCCTTTCTCTACTAAAGAAATCAAGGATGCCCTTTTTGATATCGGTAGTGACAAATCCCCAGGACCTGATGGGATGCCAGCTGGTTTCTATCAAAAATACTGGCACATTGTTGGGCCAGAAGTCATTAGGGCGGTAAAGAGTTTTTATAGTACCGGAAAAATATTGAGACAAACCAATCATACTTTTATTGCCTTACTCCCAAAAACGGATAATCCGACAACAACTTCCCACTACAGGCCTATAAGTCTAGTATCAACTGTGTACAAAATTATTGCACAAATATTGGCAAAGAGACTGAGCCTAGTCCTCCCTAAATTGATTCATCCACTTCAAAGTGCCTTCATTAAAAATAGAGCAATCCACGACAATGTGCTTATCGCACACGAAATTTTTCATGGATTCAAGTCAAAAAAAGGAAAAGACGGGTATATGGCTATAAAGTTGGACATGGAAAAAGCTTATGACAAGGTAGAATGGGCTTTCTTAAAAGCAGTACTAGAAAAATTCGGCTTCGGAGATAAATTTCGAAATTGGATCCAAGAATGTATCACTACAGTTTCCTATTCCATTTTAATCAATGATTCCCCCACTAATATTTTCATGCCACAAAGAGGTCTCCGCCAAGGTGACCCACTTTCTCCCCTTCTGTTTAATCTTTGCGCGGAGGTTCTTGCCAGAAACATACAAAAACTATCTAACGAAAATCCCAAATCAGTCGGATTCCCCATCACAAAAAATGGGACAAGAATACCTTTCTTAGCGTTTGCTGATGATATTATAATCTTCGCTAAGACAACTGAACAAGCAAGCAATAAGATTCTTTCGGCTCTTAAAGATTATAGTGACATCTCAGGACAAATCATCAACTTCCATAAATCTGCATTTCAAACAACCGCAAACATTGATCAAAGTAATAAAAGACGAATTCAAGGTCATTTAGGTATTAATGTCACAACCAATCTTGAGCAATACCTAGGATGCCCAATCATCAATGGCCGCGTTAATAAAGAAATTTTTAATTCTGTCATCATTAAAACCAAGCAACAACTTACCAGGTGGAAAGCGTCGTCCCTGTCGCAAGAAGGAAGAATGATATTAATAAAAGCCAATCTTAACGCCAAACCAAGCTACCTAATGCAAGCTTTTATGTTACCAACAAGTATTCACCTTGAACTAGACCAACTAAATAGGAATTTCTTTTGGAATAAGGGACCTAATTTCCACCCACTAATTAGTTGGGAAAAAATTTGTAAACCAAGGTCCCTCGGTGGAACAGGAATTAGGAAAGCAGAAGATATGAACAAAGCATTACAAATGAAACTTCTGTGGAAAATCATGGCAGAACCGGAAAATATATGGATTAAAATTGTTGAAGAAAAATACCTTAAAGGATCTTGCCTCTGGAATTATCAATGTGGTTCAAACACATCATGGCAATGGAAGAAACTAATAAAATTAAGAGAAGATTTTGACAAAGGAATTAGATGGCGAGTAGGAGATGGAAACACGATCAAATTCTGGAAAGACAAATGGATAAGCGACAAACCGCTCCTCGAGTTGGTGACCAATAAGGATTTGGTAGACCAAATGGAACCGACTTCCTCGTATATTACTAACAAAAAATGGAACCACCATCTATTAAATGGACTCAACACTATATTACCTTCTAACATTGTCGACAGGATTAAGAAGTACAACCTTCCCAATAACATTATTAGGGACAGACTGTATTGGGCGGGGAATGATGAAGGATGGTATTCGACTAAATCTGCCATGGAACTGATTCAAAAACGAAAGGTTGGGGTAACCATGGACAAAACCTGGATATGGAAAATGGATGTAATGCCAAAAATAAAAAATTTTGTATGGAAACTAGCTATGGACGGTCTTCCTACAAAACAAAATCTCGATAGGCAAAGAATCCCTGTCGTTATGAACTACGAATTCTGTAACCATCATACTGAAAGTTCCAAACACCTGTTCTTCCAGTGTCCTTTTAAGGTTACTACAGTTGATGAACAAAAGATTACAACCATTCTATTGAACTATGACCTGGATAGCCAGGGGATTGCAGAGGTCCTTAACGATCTCAAAGGAAAAGTAACAAGTATTGAATTGAGACTTCTTGTTGTCATATGGTGGAACATGTGGTTGGCTAGGAATCAGATCATTTTCAACAAAAAAACGATCCCGCAAAATATTAGAGCAATAACGCTAGATCAAGTATCTACATGGGAACAAGCGAATAAGAATTCAAGCAACAACGATACAACAATTAGAAAAAAAAGAAGGAAAACGAAAAATATAAAATGGAAACGCCCAGAGACCGGAAACCTAAAATTCAACTTTGATGCCTAACAAAACTCAACGAATCAATTTTCTTTTGGTTACATCATCAGAAATCAATGCGCCGTTCCTATTGCTGTAGGAAGCGGTCGTTGCAATGTTGATTCAGTGTTGGAAGCAGAAGCCTATGCTTTGCGGGAGGGCCTTCAAAAGGCCAAGGAGTTACGAATTGCATCCATCGAGATAGAAGGAGATAACCTGATGCTCATTAATTCGATAAATCAAATATGGAAACCCCCATGGGAACAAGATATGATCATCTCTGATATCTCCAATACGATCTCGGGATTCTCCTACTTTAGAGCGCAACATGTCTACAGGGAAATCAACACGGTTGCGGACAAGATTGCCATGCATGGGCACAATTTCACGATGGATGTTAATGCCATTCCAGAAGATGTTCAAAACCTCATCCGCAAGGATGCCTTAGGCCGATCGGTTTCTAGAAACTAATCCGCCTAATTCTTTTACCTATGTATAAAAAAAAATGCAGAGAAAACCGATGTCAAGAGTGCATACATCTTCCCCAAGTAATTTATATGTTTTAATGTGAAAATATATATATAGGGTATTCCCATGAGAACACCCCTAACGTGTATACACGAGAACAATCGTACACCGTTGGATAGTGAGTGAGTATTAAGGGTTGAGATTTAGAGTAAATATCATAATTAATAATAACTACGAATAATAATAATTAGGAATCCAACAATAACTACGAATAATACACTCAACCAACAATAACTACGAATAATACATTAAATGATATGACACTTACGTAACAAAATTAATAATAATTACGAATCTATTCTCATGTATACACGTTAGGGGTGTTCTCATAATATCTTATTAAAATCAATTCACATTAGTCTTATTAAAAGATTTTTGTATGTGATGGTTGGTCAAGACAAATTTATATGACGTAACTTTGTTTAATAATTTAGGTTTTTATTTTTATTTATTTTATATTTTGGAATTGTATCTCCGATATGTTAAAATTTTATTTTAATTTCAAAACATGTAAGGAGTTACTATTTAAATCAGATTAAATTGTATATTTAATTTTAGCTTGTATAATTTCATTTTATGTTAAATTTTGGTTGATTATTATACGATTAAGTTTTAATTGATGGGACTTCTGATGAAAGTGGTACATTCACCATCACCTGACTTGTTATCATCCTACACCCACTTTGTTATGGTGTTCATACTTATTCACGGTATATTTTGCAAAAATAGACAACGATGTCTACAAATAAAGACATTAATATAATGTACACGAGTAAAAGACACACGGTCAAGCGTACAAGCCTACAAGGTGCCTTGTAAAATAACATATGCACGATTATGCACCTCCTTAATTAATCAACATGCTCGTGCTCGGCACTCAAATATTTGCAAAGTGGCATGATTGTGCTATAAAGGGCCACGATCATGCAAATCAGACCCACAAATGGGACATAAATTCATAGCGTTGTATTATTCAAACCAACGATCCTTAAAGATTTCACGATACTTACTATAATACTCCAACATAACTTATCTGAAACATAATCTTGATGGAATTGTATATTTAATTTAAGCTTGTACACTTTTACTTAGTTTTAAAATATTGGTTGAATATTATTTCAAAAACGGTTAATTTTTACCCAAAAAAAAACTCCATTCATATTCCACATGGAGGGTGTGGGTGACAAAATATATGGGTCGGGTGAAAACTTTAATTGATGGAACATCTTATGGAAGTGGTACATTCACCTATCACCTGACTCATTGTCATTCTACGCCCACTTTGTATGTTGTCATATTTACTCACGGTGTATTTTGCAAAAATAGAAAACGAGGTCTACAATAAATGACATGATGTACATGAGTCAAAAGCACACAACCAAGCATACAAGGTGTTTGTAAAATTAGCATGTGCACGATCATGCACCTCCTTAATCAAAATGCTCGTGCTCGACACTCAAATATTTACAAAGTAGCATGATTGTGCTATAAGGGACTCACAAACTGAACAAACATCGTCAATCCATAACGTTGTATTATTCAAACCAACTATCCTTAAAATTTTCACGATACCTGCCGTAATGTTCCAACATAAATTTTTTGAAACATAGTCATGACATTATCTTATTCTTAGATATAAATTTATTTTTATGATTCAAAATATATATCCATGTTAACTTTTATAAATAACCGCAAACAATATAAGTCACATTATCACTCATGGTAAATGTAATTAAATTGACATTTATAGTTTTCTTTACAGTTTAAATATAAGTTTATTATATACATTGAGCAAATCTAGGTTGTCGAAAACGTCCAAGGTGATAGCTAGAAATTGCACAAGAGATTAGATAGTTTAATGATAAAGGGTGTGATTGAAGAGATAGGCATGCACACATTCCTATCATAAAGTGTCCACGTACATTATTTAACAAAATATCTCATGCCTGATACTATAATTATATGGGAATTGGAGCCTCTATCGACAACTAAATAATTAAGCAATATATATATATATATATATATATATATATATATATATATATATATATAGAGTATAGATCCTATGAGAACATCCCCTAACGTGAGAACATGAGAACAAATTTATAATTATTATTAGTTTTGTTACGAATGTGTCATATCGTTTAATGTATTATTCGTAGTTATTGTTTGTTGAGTGGATTATTCGTAGTTATTGTTGGATTCCTAATTATTATTATTCGTAATTATTATTATTTTTGATATTTACTCTAAATCTCAACCCTTAATACTCACATCCAACAGTGTACGATTGTTCTCATGTTCTCACGTTAGAGGATGTTCTCATGGGAACCACACCCTATATATATATATATATATATATATATATATATATATATGGGCGTTTGTTCAGGTACGGTTCAATTAATGCGGTACGGCCGTGCGGCCTAATGCCGACACGTGTCCCGGGGGAAAAAATTTTCCAGAAACGAATGAAAATTTGTTTGAAATACCATGTTATAATTTATGCACTATTCTCCTATAAACTTTGAACTATTCTCATATAATCCATGAACTATTACTTTCTAATATATTTTATCAAATTATTCATAAATTAATCGTTTATATGTTATGAATTATTCAATTGTAATTCATGAACTATCATT
This sequence comes from Fagopyrum homotropicum, assembly GCA_033239125.1. Lineage (NCBI taxonomy): Eukaryota > Viridiplantae > Streptophyta > Magnoliopsida > Caryophyllales > Polygonaceae > Fagopyrum > Fagopyrum homotropicum. The sequence goes on from BSWB01000004.1 coordinate 146,977,850, forward strand.
TTATAAGTTATGCTTATAAATTTTTCACTTTGAACTATTCTATTATAATTCATGAACTATTCTATTATAATTCATGAACTATCCCATAATAAGTTTTGAACTATTATTTTCACTCCTTTATAAATTTTGCACTATGAACTATTCTATTATAATTCATGAACTATCCTTTTATAAGTTATGAACTATTCCTTAATAAGTTTTGAACTATTACTTTCACTCGTTTTTGGGGGAAAAAAAAAATTCGGGACACGTGTCGGTTGTACGTTCAGCCACACGCCCGTACCGGAATAATGTGCTTTACCTGAAGAGCACCCTATATATATATATATATATATATATATATATATATATATATATATATATATATATATATATATATTCTTGCAGATGAGAGTACGAAGTTTGGAATCATCAAAAAAATTGGTTTTGGGGTCGATATTCCCAGATAGGTCAACCAGTCAGCAACACAACTAATTTATCTAAAAACAATGTATGATCTGGACTTCGTCAAAGAAACGAATATCCAATCTGAAGTCAGATATAATTATCTCGATCTCTCACGAACAACTGCACAAATCTTGGAGTGTTGATAACACATAAATTATCACCCTCAATTTCGATCTTTTTTTATCTGCAATTTAATAACCTCTTGTAAGCCAGATTTAAGAGCAAAAGCTTGAGCTTTTATTACCGAGTTGAAGTTATTTTTTTGAGCATCGAGGCTTACAATCTCTCCATTGTGATTCCAAATCACATAACAATGGATGTTACTCTACAATTTAGTTTTGATTCATCAAAGTTAAGTTTATGCAAACCAAGTTTTAGTTTATCCACTTAATATTATTTTGTTTGTTTTTTGGTAGAGTTAATGTAATTTTGTTGTTGTTTTATATCATAACTATCCCCGTCAATGATGGTAGTTTTCGGCTTATGGAAACCAAGTTTTAGTTTATCCACTAAAGATACATTTGGTGACATTAGTTGAGATGTGAAACCCGTCGAAAAAGAAATTGTAGGCGAGCTAAAAAGAGAATGAGATGCTCGACCCGAGAAAAAAAAAAGTGTCAAGTGTTAACTAGTTAAGATAGTTAAAATTTGGGGGTGAGTGTTGAGATGTAGGGAAAAGTATCACACATCGACAATACGAAATAGTGTGAACCTAGCATATAAGTCCCCCGGCTACTCCTCCTATTGCTAATTGATTTTAGGATGGCACTCCGTGTGCTTGTATGTATGGTTCACTAGAAGTGTGCCCCCACGTCATTTGGTCCCGGGACGGATATAGGAAAACTTAACAAGTTTTGTTCTCGATCTATCTTTCCACTCTTCAAAAACACATAAGAGAATTGTAAATCCGGGACAGATTGTAAATCTGGCATGAGAGAGCGATGTTGTTGAATGTTTGAAAACTGTTACCGAGGACAACACTTAAAAAGGGGATTCTCCATGGCTTCCTACACAAAGAAAGACCATTCTAACATAGAATACGAGATTTAGAGCTTTGCGTCTTTTTTTTCAAAACATTGTAGCCTATCGACGCAATTTGGGTAAGGAATCAAAGCAAACGAACAATTTTGTTTTTAGGCATGGCGAGAAGAAAACCACGAGGATTTGGTCGGCGAATGAGAGAGCCATTGCCGATTAGGGTTTTGGGTTTTGGGAGGTAGATTCGAGAATAGGGTGCGTTAAGCGCGTACTTCAAAAGGGTAAAGGGGTTTTGCGATTTTATTTTTGGGGTGTGATTGGTTTACTGTATATACATGTTTATGATCGATCACAAAAAGGGTAAAGGGGTTTTGCGTACTTCAAAAGGGTAAAGGGTAAAGGGGTTTTGTAATTTGATTTATGAGAAATAAAAAGTTAATAAATGTTTATGATCGATCACAAAAAGCATGCATGCATACTAATGAATTGGGCACAGTCTATTTCTCCTTTTGTTCTGAGTTATGTACAGAGTCTTTAACATAGATTAGATCAATTGTCATTTTATAAGTCCAACATTAAGTAAAAAAGAGATTGAAAGGAAAGATGAAGTAAAAGAGTAATTAGATAATGAAGGCATTGAATTTGAAGTTGAAATAGAGTAGAAGCAAAGCATGTGTGCTTGCATTAAAGAAGAAAGCATTAATTGATGGCCATTCATTTCAAAGCCTCATTAATAAGTTTTAAAGGGTATTTTCATTTCTACAAGCTTCCTACTTCATTCGTACTTTCTTCACCTCTCTTTGTGTTTTGTTTTGGGGTCTTGTAAGTTTACGGTATCTCCAAAGTGCACAAGCTGTCCCTTTGTTCCCTCCATTTTTGAGATACCAACAAATACAACTTTGCCCCTACCCCCATCCCATTTTAAACCCTTGTTACTATTGGAACCGATCATATCCGATTATCCGTCCGGTCCGGCCCATCCGAAAGAACATACGGGTATGAACAGAGTTAGAAGCCCGACCGGACCAAAAAGCCCGACCCAACAAGTTCACCGGGCCAGATCCGGGCACCACTCTAGGCCCACCTCGGGTATATATATCCTCTATATAGGGTGCGGTTCACATGAGAACAGGCTTATCGTGTAATCATGAGAACAATCTTAGACCGTCGGTTGGTGAGTATTAAGGGTCGAGATTTAAAGTAGATATCATAATTAATAATAACTACGAATAATACATTAAACGATATGACACCTTCGTAATAAAACTAATAATAATTACGAATCTGTTCTCATGATTACATGATAAACCTGTTCTCATATGATCTATCCTCTCTCTCTATATATATATTATAAGTATAAATATAAAATATTTAGTATAATTATAATAAATCTAATATACTTTACGTAAAATATCTTATATATGATTATTTTTTAAAAAATCATATTAAAAACAAGTTTTAAAAAAAATTAAGAAAATGAAAAACGGGTACCGAAGGTCCGATCGGGCAGGTATGGCAACCATTTCAGGCCCGATAGCCGGATTCGACCTGACCCAATTCAGGTCCGAATAAATAAGCTTAATATTTTAAAGTCCTACGCGAATATAAACCGGTCTAATTTCTATATATGAATCTATATTTATAACCAGATTCTCCTCTAAAATAGGTTTGTTATACGAGTTCGTTCAATTTTAAATTTGTTCATCATAAAGTTTATGAAGTGGTAGGCCGAGGTAGATATATCATGTATGGTACTAGTCACTTTACATGTCGAACCATATATATGCTATAGGAACACATTCATGTGATATTCTTACTTTCGTGGCATCATGGAAAGTGATCGATCCATAATATTTGTTGTGTATATTGTTTTTATGTTGTTCTTTATGTGTATTACGTACAACTTAACAAGCATATTTTGAGGGGAGATTCATCCTCTATATTCAAATATTGTATGCTTATTATTTAAACAAAGTAAGAAGTTGACTTTGCTTTGTATTCTCCCATCTTTGAGTGCCAATTGACTCGTGGTGGGAGCGAGACTCCCGGACGCACTGAAAATGTACCTCCGATTCTCAATAGACGTGCGCCCTGCAAGCGTATCGGGAGTGCGCCCACACCTTCTCGATGTCAAACATTATTCCAACGGTCATAAAGTTAGCCGTTTGATTTGGGTGTTGGATTTTTATATCATTTGGAGGATTGAGTTTATGTATACACATGTCAAGTCAAATAACTATTCGCATCTCAAATCCGAATTGCTCCAAAAATGTCGACATTTTTCGAAGAGACCGGTGTTGAATACGATGGTGAAAGCATAAATATTCCGTTCGATGAAAAGAAATACCAAGAATCGGATTAATTTGTCACACATTCAATTAAGTTTACTATCTCATTTAACGGATTGTTATTTCCCTTCTTTTTTCAATCTAGTTTTAGACATGTTAGAATAGAGAACCGAAATTGTATACATATTAGAATAGATAACTGAAGGCATATATTTAATATTTTACTACAATTTAATAAATTTTAGACACGTTAGAATACAGAACCAAAATTGTAGGATTAATATTTTATTTCATTTAAATAGGATCTTCTGGAATATTCCCGGAATTTCGGTACTGATTTTCGTCCACTTTTAGCTCCACGGATATTTTTTCGATAAAGAACTTATTGTGTTGGGCTCAATTTGTGACGAACTCAATGAACATGGTGTTGATAATAAACAAATCATGGTGGATAGGCAATGTTCTGTATCTTTCCTTTTACATGGGATAGACATGGAAAGAAGAAAGATATTGATCTCGATTATGAGTCAAATACTAGCTCAATATGTAGGAAGAAAGGACACAACAAGAAGACATGTGTAACGAGGAATGAAGAAAGTATACAACAAGAACAAGAATATGATCACACTTCCTTATGAAAGAAATGTTTAGTTTAAATTTGCTTGTAATTGTTTAGTTAAACATATTATGTGGTGAAACATATTCTAGGACATCAGTTTGTTAAAACTTCTATTCTGTGTTAACACTGTCATAATGTGCCTGTTGTTTTGGTCAATTGTACCTTGTGTCAATTATTGTTTTGTGTTAAAGTTTGCGTGTAATTGTTTCACCACTATTTTAACACTATCATAATGTGCTTGCTATTTTGGTCAGTTGTACCTTTTGTTTTGTGTTAATTATAGTTTTTGTGTCAAAACTTGCTTGTAATTGTTTCACCAATGTTTTACCATTGTCATGATGTACCTTCTGACATTAAGGACAATTATTGCTTTTAATGTGTAGATGAATTTGGTTAATCTATTTTACCAATGTCAAGACAGACAATAAGGGAAGTAGGAAAGTTTTGTGCCAAAACTTGTCTACTTTCCTTGACAGATTCATTAATGCCAAAACAAAACTGATTCATCAAAATATACAGATTCATCAACACCAAATTAACCGATGCAAATCATCAATATTCAACACAAGATTAATCAATGCAACTTCATAAACTAAGATATCCAACACAAGATTAACCAATTCAACACCATATGAAAATAGAAACCTTACATCTTGAGAAAACAGATTTATCAATATCCAACATCCAATCAAAATGGAAATTTTACATCAATATCCAACACCAGATATTACAAACAAAATATACAAATTCATCACGTAAAACCTTACATCAAAATACAAAAAAAAAACTTACATCAATCTGAGACTTTCAACAACAATATCATAGCAAAAATGAACAACAGAACACCCACAAATTTTAACACTAAAATATTTTGTTACATCCTTGCAATGTGTGAGAGAATTGTAGATTCAGTTGATCGTATTGAGCATTGCAATATACCTTCTGCCTCCTTCATGTCTATTGTAAAACCACATCCTTGTTCAACCTAGACACGAAGGTAAAAAACCACACTTTCAATCAAATACAGAAAAACCAAACTCATATTCGCCAAAATTCAAGTTTGTTCACCAAATGGAAATCAAAGACATAAACCCTAATCGGACATACCTTCCTCATAGAGCAACCTTAGAATCGTTTTCCGACGTTAGGAGGTCGCCTGCAAATGGAAATTGTCGCCGGAATCCCATGGGGCTTACGAAATTTAGGGGTTAGGGTTTATGTGGAGAAGAAAGTGGTTGACGGTTTTTTTGTTATTTAACCGTGGAAATTTATGTAAAAGGTTCATGGACAATTTTGCCCCTTAGAGTTAACGCCCATCGTTGAATTTAACGTGTGAACTGTAACGTATATACTAATCTTTGGTCGGGCTTCATATATGAGGTACTATTCTTATAGTTAAAACAATGGGGCAATAAAGTTTAGTCAGTCCAAAAGATGGGAGATTATTTAGACAATTTTCTCTTTAATTTATGGAATTAACCTCTTTTCTAGATTTGGAATGAACCATTCACGGAACCATTCTCATTTCGATTTCATGTCTTACCAAACCCAATGTATTGGTATTCTATTCCTAATTCCATTGAAATCGTACCAAACGAGCCCTAAGGTAGGTATGTGATGGTATTGTGTACTTAAAAGCTACAACGAACAAATGATAAAACTGAAACTGAATTGACAAATTAAAAAGGAGAAATAAACAAACTTGATTCGATCTAGTTGATTGAATCAAACTCAAAACTCTAACTTTTTCTTCCTCAATATTGGTGGTATTATGGTTTCTTGAAGACATTAGAAATCCGGAACTACCATCAGATTCATTGATGATAAAAGAAAGAAAAAAGAGAGAATATTTCATACCAGATTCAATAGTTTCATTCTTGTTAATAATTCCTTTAGGTGTTTGCGATTTCTTCTTCCAGTAGCATACGATGAAAATATTTGGTATTTAAGTCCATGTGTTTTCAAGTGTTTATTTTTATTTCTCGGTTTCCAATATTTTTGGTAAAAAGAATAGTACGGTTTTGTTTAGTGAGAAGATTTCTTTGGATGGTTTCATCTCTCTAGTTCAAGATGTTGGTCCTTGTGCCTTGAATTTCTTGGAGTTCTAATTCAACATCTTTAAGTTGCTTGACAATGTTGCCGAAGTTTGTTTTACTCCATTGTTTTAAGCAATTGAGTTTTTTTGTGAGATTATGCATTTCAGTTCCAATAAAAATTGGAATGTTATGTTTGTTTTACAATATTCTCAAACGATTTATGTTTAGTCCGCATCATTTCGAATTTAAACGGTTGTGGAGTGTAATAATCCATTGCCGAAATTTCCAGGGAAATTTGGCAATGATCAAAATGAGTAAAGGCGTGGTTTTGAGTTTTTAACTTTGGATACCATTGAAAATTTTGGTTATGGACCAACACACGATCTAGTTTATCAAGAATGTTATTCGGACCATCGCGCTTTTTTCCTCAACGTAAATAAATTACTTGAAGTTTGGACATCTTTTAGGTTGCAAAAAGTTCTTAAGGAAAATCAATCTATTAAATCTATTGGTGTTGATTGGGCTCCTCCTTGCTTTTTGGAGTGTTATTGAATTTCGTTTAGGTATCCCAGGATAATGCATGGAAGATAGGAATCCCGTATGAATTTGAATAGGGAATCCCAAAATTGATTTTTCGGAGCTTCTTATGGAGGTGCATACACAAAGATGAAGTTCATCTTATGATTCAAGTTATTGCAAAAAAATTCGATACAGATGAATATGTCGTTTTTTAACTTAAAAGTAATTGTTTGGTTTCTTAGTTGGTGAGCTTTCCATAAAAGACATAAGCCACAAGCCCTCCCGACATTAGGACTCTAGATCAAGTTATCAAGCTTGCCGACTTCCACAAACGTTCATTCAAAGGATTTTCTGATTTTGTTTCTGCTAAGGCTAACATGTTAATATATGGATTTTACATACATCATCGAGGTTTGCCCAGAGGTTACTTTGACCCATCCCTCTAATAATGTTCCAAAAACTAGCTATCATTTTAAACGGGTTTTGAATCGGAAGTTAGGAAAGCTAAGAAGCCCGATGGCCATAATTTCCGGAAGACAAACCCATAACGCACCGAATTTTGTTAGTACCACACTCTCTTTTTCAAGCAAGCTTCTTTTTTGGTTATCGGAAAACTTAGTTTGTTTTTGGGTCATTGAGAGGTTGGTAAAATCCATAGATACGAGTTTTCGAGATGATTTGAAGTCTTAAAATTGGTAGGGATACATCAACGCTTTAGCAATCGAATGACGACAAACAAAAAGTTTACATTGCGGGCCACAAGAAGACACCACTACCTCCCATTCTGCGATAAATTGGAGTATATATAATGGTAATTAAAAATCGAATAAATACAACATTGATTGTCAAGGTAGTCTTAGTATGATCCTCGAGATTCTCCTAGCATCCTGGAGAATACGATTCACCTATGAGCTGATTCCATTTTTTAACAGATTCAATGATGAATGAAATGTGAAAATCATTCTACCCTTCGGAAAGATGGTTAGATCTTTAGTGAAGTAGCACATCCACAATACAAGAATTAGAGTAGTTGTAGGCAAACTAAATAGACTTTTAGTCCTTTGTTGAGTAATATCTTTGGTACTTGAGTCAAAAGGCCAAACCAGGGGGTTGTCAACCCATGATAAATCACATGTACAGGTATACAAAACACTCTAGGGGGTTGACTCTTTAATTGAAACAAACACTGACATGTTAGTCCCATATGTAGAGGGAGTAAGTTTTGTTTGGCTAGGCTTTGAGGCCTCTAATTTGAGTTTTCAGCAACAATATATAATCCAACTATTTTGTAAATGGGTTGAAAGTATAGATTGTGAAATTCACAATTACATTTGGTGACCCGGTCTTTGTTAGATTTGTAGAGAATCCAACCATTACGGTCATGATCGACAAGAAACGAAAAGTTCATTAACAAAATAAGGCATGTGTTTTCAAGTCAGATGAAAACAAAAGACAACATTAGGTTATAGTAGACCCGTCGTAAGAAGTAAGGCGTAGAGCATCTCTTAGGAAGGTAAACCAAAACATCAAGATTAAAAATTCATTTGTTCAAACCAACAAACAGAAAACAAGATAAATGATAGGTTTATAAGATGAGATAATGTTCAAACGTCTATAAAAATGACAAACATGCACAAACCCATTTGTGAAGGAAACACATCTAGGTATTCTTCTAGCGACAAACATAAGTATCATCAACAGCAAACCGTGACCGGAGAAAATCCTGTGAAAGGATCAAAAGCCACTCCCATTAGAGTTATACTTTGTTATTGCCGGAGGAAAACCTGTCGAAGACAAACAAAGGCTCCAATTTGCGAAGGAAGAACAACTAGGTAATCTTCCTCCACCTTTTTTCCTTACTTTCTTCCGGCAAAAAGAACGACAAGTAAGAGGATGAAGCGACAACTCGAATTTCACAAACCCAAAAGACTCGGTGACGAGATTCGGGAGAGTACCATCATAAAAGATGGTTGGATCTATGAGTTTGGGGGTTTGGGAGGAGTAAAATGGGTCACCAAAAATCTTTGATAGGAAAAAGGGTTAATTCTTTGTATTTAGGGTGTTTTGCCGTGTTTAGCGAGATGATGGGAACCATCGGAGGTGGCGAGTTGGGGGTGGAGAGCTGGAGGCGGCGAGTGGGTAATTGGAGAGAGATAATATTTTTTTTATTAATAATAAAAGTGGTTAAAAATAAATGCATAACACAAAATTTATCGCAAAAGTTGGCGTCGCATAGAGAAAATAATAATAATTTTGTTGGAAATAAAAAACGGTTAGATATACTATCATGTGGAGGTAAGTTCGGGATCGTCATACAATGGTGTGTTGGGGTTCGAAATTTGTAAATGGGGCAATCAGTTAACAATAGAGTTGATTTCTCTGAACACGTGCCTAACGTACGGTCGGAAACAAGCATTTCGATCTCGCAGAAAAACTTTAGATTAACTTGATATTGATAACACATAAATTATCCCATCAATTTCAACCTTCTTAATATTTAGCCGTATTGATTTTTGTAAACCAGCTTTCAACACAAATGCTCGGGGGAAAAAATTTGAAATGGTGCATTCGAGTCTAATTTCTTTTTAAATTTTTTTTATATAATCTAGTGACTCGCGATATTTTTTCTTGCTTTTCTTCAAAACTCCAGCGGCTTCCGGCTTTGCCCTAAACACTTAAAACAGTACAGTCTCCTTTGGCTCGCTTCAGGCTTCTCTTCACAACTTTCTCTCTCTACAGGTTCGTCTCTCCATTTGTTCTTCATCTTCTAGCTGCTTTGTTGAATTTGGCCAGGTATGGGACATTGAATCTCATGGTTTACGTTAATCTGTTCCAAACATATTTTGATGATTTCTTCGTCCGAGACATTTTTGATGTGAAAACTTGTTGATTTTGTTTTGTTATAATCTTCGGATCTTGTGTGTCAAATAATGCAAAATGAGGCTTCGTTTCGTTTCTCGTAGCAGTAGCTGGCTGCTTTGCTTGGCTTTATTCGTTCTGCTTATTGATTTCAATGTTGGCTTTGCAGAGTGATTCATTTATTTTCAACTATATTTTCATTGAGAAATTATGGGGGCTCCTGATATTATGGGTGAACGCCAATCTGGTCAGGATGTTCGCACCCAAAACGGTATCAACATTAAGATCTAACTATTTGGTCAGATCACTTTGTATTTTTATTTATTTATTTCTGATGTATAATTTTTTATATCTTGAATTGGACAGTTGTTGCATGCCAAGCAGTAGCAAACATTGTAAAGTCGTCACTCGGTCCAGTCGGCCTTGACAAGGTTTGATTTCCAATACATGCATTCTTGTATTTGATACCTGTTCTTATTGCTAATCTTCATAACTTTAATCGTTTGCATCTTAATGGACACTAGCATGCTGTATCAATTGTTCAGTTTTTCCATTTTTTGATCTTGATAAAGGAAGTTTAATACTATGTACGGTGATGCAATAACTTCAATAACTTGTAGTACCAGCTTTCATTTTGTGTAGGTTCCTTCCTTACAATTATGTTTTTGCTTGAGTTCAAATTGTCAAAATCAACCCAATTAGAAGCTTGCACAGTATTAAGAGTTCAAGACTCTGGAGATACATCACTATCTCAGTTTGATCCAATTTTTACTGCCAGTATTAATCTTGAAATGCTATTGACTCTGGAGATACTATGCATGCTGTGGAAAGAAATGGAATTTCTCGAATTTAGTTAATTTATTTAGTAACCCTTTAGCCGTCTTCCCTATAATTTCCTTTATTTTTTTGGGTGTTCTAAAGGTTAAGTGAGATTGTAGAAACTTAGTGCTGAATGATTCTTGCAGGAACGTCCTAAACTTATACCTTGTCACCTTACATGATGAAACTTGTATGTCTGTAGCTTTACAGTTTCATCCTCCTCATGTTGGGCACATAACACCATTATGCTTGTGATATTTTCACCCCCACCCGCCAAGGACCAATATTGTGCAAAGGAATGGAAGTTCTTGGATTTGGTTAATTCATTTAGTAACCCATTAACTGTCTTCCTTTTGATTTCCCTTTTGTTGGGTCATGCGTGTTCTGAAGAGTGATATTAATAGATTAATGGACTATACAATGTTTGTGGGGCTATATCATAACCCTGGAAGCTGAATGCTGAATGGTTATTCCATGAACATACTGAGCTAATTTTGCATCATCTTATGAGAAGAAATATCTAGGCCTGTAGCTTTGTCATTTGGTCACAGAACAAATGTAATTGTCTCAATGTTGTTATGTTTGAACTTTTTCTCATGCACTGCCCTTGAGTGCTGCTGTTAGTTTTCTCTATTTGAATTGAGTTTGCTTATCTCTTAATCCAACTTGTTCCTGCTTTAAGCCACACTTCTCTTCCTGTCACTGAAATTTAGCTAATATTGCAGATGTTAGTTGATGATATTGGTGATGTAACCATAACTAATGATGGAGCAACCATCCTTAGAATGCTGGAGGTTGAGCATCCAGCTGGTAAGGTATGACTATATTGACTTGTCCAAGTTTAGTTGATTGGTATTTGCTGTTGTTTGATTCTATTTCTTTTAGCATAGCTATGTTTTTGTGTGATATATGCTTAGGTGCTTGTCGAGCTGGCCGAGTTGCAAGACAAAGAGGTTGGAGATGGAACCACGTCAGTGGTTATTGTGGCTGCAGAGTTGCTCAAGGTAGCTACTCACATTTCACTTCTCATTTAGCAGTGTGTTTCATTCTGCAAGTGTCTGGGCATTTCAATGTTGGCTTTTTATTTGCTTACTTTATGGATAAACTTCTGTAATCTTTATTTGGGTTTTCAATTTGCAGAGGGCCAATGACTTGGTGAGAAATAAAATCCACCCAACATCTATCATCAGTGGTTATAGAGTAAGTGTCGCTTGAGCTTTTCCCAATTTCTTGATATTTTTTATTTAGAAAATCCTGACAATTCTTTTTATGTCCATATTTTTTGTGTAAGAAGTCTGTTGTTTCTTGCAAAAAGTAAGTAGTGCATATATATAGCTATCTGAGATTGTATTACTGGATGATCAATTTTGCAGTTGGCGATGAGGGAAGCATGCAAATATGTAGATGAGAAATTGTCAGTGAAGGTATTACTTCTTCGAGGACCTTGTTTCCTGCCCTCTGGCATATATATCTAGCAGTGCTAAAACCTATTATAATGTTATGGACAATATCCTCCCCTTTAGTTTCTTGATTAGAATATAAATGTAGATCTGACAATTATGCTATCTGACTATTGCTGTATCAGTATCAGTACCTTCATGTTGAATCATTAATGTAGTTTACAGGGGAGGCCTGAATAGGTTCCTGTAATCACGGAGCTCGCTTTTTGTTTCAATAAATGCTCTTCTGCCCCATATAGTACTATAGTTCAATGTGTAACTTTTGCATTTAGATTCTTCTCTTTGATTTTAGAATGATATTTAGTTGTTTAGTTTACCGAATCTTGACAACATTTGCAATTGTTTCTTCCAGGTTGAGAAGCTTGGAAAAGACTCCCTTGTTAATTGTGCCAAGACATGCATGTCATCTAAGTTGATTGCTGCTGACAGTGACTTCTTTGCAAATCTGGTAAGCTGATTGGTTCGGTTTAGTAACATTAATAATTTCATGAGAAGAAGCTTTTACCTTCAGTACCAGTGACATATATGCTTCATGCTGTATATAGGGAGTTAGGCTTGTCATTGGTCTCTGCTCATGGCACTCTGTGAATGACCTTCATTGAAATGCTTATCTCTTAATCAGGGATTCAGGGGTTTGATAAACTACTTTTGAGCAGCTGCATGACGTTTTTGCTTAGCTTCTTATCTGTGAACAGCATATTGTATACTGCATTGATAGTAAGGAAAATGAAAATTTTGAACTTCGTCATTCTAACACTTACCCGACTATCGGTTCCACTGTTTATCTGTGGGATTTACTCATGAAGATGTAGTCTTGCTCGGTGAAGCTTATTTTATGACACCAGACTACCAGTGGACCAGTGGTAGCTTACATATTCTCATCCTACTGCGATATTACACAAAATTTAGAAACTAGTCTACAGTGTTGAATGAAGCTTTATTCCTGGCCTGTGGTTAACTGGTGCCCTTAGAAAATCATTTCTTTCTTAGATACATTTTTAGACTGACTTGTTCATTCTATTTTATTAAAAATATTTTTCTCCATGAATCGATGGCCAGGTTGTGGATGCAGTGCAGTCAGTGAAGATGACAAATGCACGAGGAGAAGTGAAATACCCAATAAAGGTTATCTCTTATAGACTTAGTTTCTCTCATTGCTTGAAAACAGTCTTTATTCTCATTAAAAAAATAAGTATAATACTCATTTTCATCTATATTTTGCACTTATGAGTACCATTCTTACGTGCATCTCGTATGGCATGTTCCAGAGCATTAACATTCTTAAAGCACATGGAAAGAGTGCTAGGGGCAGTTACCTCTTGAAGGGCTATGCTCTAAATACAGGCCGTGCTGCTCAGGGAATGCCTACTAGAGTTTCTCCTGCAAAGATTGCTTGTATTGATTTTAATCTCCAAAAGACAAAGATGCAGATGGGTGTCCAAGTATTAGTTACTGACCCTAGAGAACTTGAGAAGATCCGTCAAAGGTAGCCGATCCATGGACTTTGTGCCTCTTATTCCTGTTACATAATCTAATATATTGCATGAACGAACACAAGAAACTTTCATACATTGATTTTGATTCGAGAAAATAGTGCTTTTGAACTAAAAAATTCCTTCGAAACAGCTTCTTGCATATAGTGCAGTTTTTTACTTAATTGCGAAGTTTATGACAGCTTTGAGTATTTGAGTGCCTTAAACCACCTAGTTTAACTTTCTGGAGACATTCTGACCATTTAAAGTTTCTCTTCAGACTGTTCCAGTTATTTGAGGCTAATAAGTGATGGAACATTTACTTAAAGAACTTCTTAATAGTGCTATAACTCCCTGTGTGACCCTCTTTAGTTTGGGCAATACTTTTATTAAATGTTTCCTCCAGGCTAGTTGCATTAATGATGATAAATGGTGTGTTATTGCTTCAATCTGGGGCTTTATCATCCATGGTATGTCACTCTATTGTTATGCCGCCTGAATGATGTGTCTACTAAAGCTGCCAATGTGTATGTACATCTCATGTATTTTCAGCGAATCTTACAATGTTTGCTAGCAGGGCAACAGTTATGACCACCTTCACACATGTTAGCTCATGTTTTCCTTTAAATGTTTGCAGAGAAGCTGATATGACAAAGGAGCGTATTGAGAAACTTCTTAAAGCTGGTGCCAATGTGGTTTTAACCACCAAGGGGATTGATGACATGGCACTCAAGGCAAGTTCCTAAATTTCAAGTCCATGTATGCATATTCAAAAGAAAAGATTGGTAAAACATTGACAATTCTTGTTTAAAATAATTGCCTAAAATAAGAATATCGTCTTTAGATAGACTAAGATTCAGACTTCTATTTAATTTTAAATCTGATGCAGTACTTTGTCGAAGCTGGTGCAATTGCTGTCAGACGTGTTCGGAAAGAGGACATGAGACATGTTGCCAAAGCAACGGGTGCAACACTGGTAAGATTTAAAGAACCTCCGAATATTCTTAATTTGAGCATGTAATGTTTCTGCTAGGATTGCTATCCTAGATTTGCGTACAAACTGAACCTCAATGTTCGTCTTATGGGATTAGAGCTGTATTGTTTGTTTGCAGGATTTTGTTTGTGTTTTTTAAAGTTGTACCTATAAGTCAAGCTCTTCTTGTCCTCAAGATGATGAGGGCTTTGATATTGGACACGAGCATGATGATTTTGAGTGAAGAAGATGCTGAAATTATTTTTTCTTGCCTTTTTTTTTTTTATGCTTAATCGTGGTTTTTTCATTGCTTTTAAGGCTTTAAACTCGATTTTATTGCTTCATGATGTTTGGAACTTTGTATTCTTATTTCTTACACGTTTACTACTTCAGAATTGTTTTTATTACAATACAAGTCTACATAAACGGTCTTAATGGTTAGCCATTTTTATAACTAATTTATGAAAAGGCGGTCACCTTTTGCCTCTCAGGCGCACCTAGGGAGGCGGGATCCTCATTGTCTTGAATCACCTGATACCTTTGATGTCTGTATTGAGTTGGTTAAATAGCATTTTGGTGGTCAGCCTGAGGTCCTAAGCATTCTTTGAATGAGTGTCAGTGTCATGAAAATAAACCTTAAAACTCTAGCTTGTAGCTGCAATATGTATAAAGGCTTCTAACTTACAAGCTACAATCTGTCATGATTAAGGAAGGATCTTGTTGTCAATCCTCTTGAAACCCCTTGTTTGCTCATCAAAAATTGTTTACAGGTTTCAACATTTGCTGATATGGAAGGGGAAGAAACATTTGATTCATCACTTCTTGGACAAGCTGATGAAGTTGTTGAGGAGCGTATTGCTGACGACGATGTCATTATGATAAAAGGAACAAAGAGTTCAAGTGCGGTATGTGATTCACTCCCCAGACTAGGTTTTGAAGTTTGAATATTGATGCAGGCCCTCATCATTTAGTCAAATTTACCTGAAACAAAATCTACTCATTTCCTCATCATGTGGAACTTCTGTATCTTTTGAACCAATAATAACATAAAGAATATATTATCAGGTCTCTTTGATCCTGAGAGGAGCAAATGATTTCATGCTTGATGAGATGGACAGAGCTTTGCATGATGCTGTATGCATTGTCAAGAGGGCCCTGGAATCCAATATGGTAAAATTTCTATATATGATTTAGTCTTTGTGTGAATTTGGTTTTACATATACATTTTCTCTTCAGGTTCTTTATGACAAAGTGTGGTGACATTTGTCCAATGTGTGTATTACTCCATACTTGTGCACTTTAAGATCCATTACGCATCCAAGTCCTTCTGTTTTTCTTGACATCATTTTTTCTAGCATAATATTTATCTGGCCAATAAACATTAGTACAAAATAGTCCACTAATATTCCTGATTGTCTTATTGTCCGTATTTCCTGTGAAAACTTACTGTGTATTAGAGTTTCCATTTTTAGGACAAAATGCGGTGGCATTTGTACAATAATTTTTGTCTAACAGTACTCAATACTCATGCACTTCAAGATCCATTACGCATCCAAGGCCTGTTGTTCTGCTTGACATCGATTCATCTAGCACCATATTTTTGTGGTCTATAAAGATTAGTACAAAATTGTCTATCTACTATTTTTAATTGCCCGTTTTTCGGTAAAACTTACCGTGGTTTAGGGTCACTATTTGTGGGGAATTGAATGCACTTTTTCTTTTTATTTTCTTTCTGCCAATGAAGCACCATGTCCTGTAGGTGGGAGTTGGTTTCCTTAATAATGACTACACTTTATGGACTTTGATTGCATTTTTTTAAAGTATATGTCAATTTGATCGTCCATGGCAATGTTACAATGCAGGTAGTTGCAGGTGGTGGTGCAGTTGAGGCTGCCTTATCAGTGTACTTGGAGTATCTTGCTACAACACTAGGGTCAAGGGAACAGTTGGCAATTGCAGAATTTGCTGAATCCTTACTAATTATTCCTAAGGTCTTGTGCACTCTTGTTCTCGTTAGTTGAAGTTTAAGGTTCCTAATGTCTTGTGATTGTTCAACATATATGAAATAAAATGTTCTGTGACAGGTGCTTGCCGTCAATGCTGCAAAGGATGCCACTGAGTTAGTTGCTAAGCTTCGGGCTTACCACCATACTGCACAGACTAGAACAGACAAACAGCACTTATCACGGTATTTTCCCTATTCTAGTGTGACCCAAGTTTCTCTGCTTTGTACCGTGTTGGTTTATCGAAACGCCTCTTTGAAAGAAAATCGCTCATTGTTTTCCTATCTTGATACCATCCAAAACAAGTAAAGTTTTAGACAACCAGTTTGAGAATCTTCACCAGTGCATTGAGTGTATATGTGCTAATACAGAAAAGGAATTCATAATCTTAAGAAATGGAAATATCTGAAGTTCATGTATGAATCGTATGATTTTTCTGAAGTGCAATAATAATATTCTGAAGACAAGGAACTTGACTATTCGGCATGCTTACACTCTTTTAGACGATTACGATGGGGGCTACCTGAACATCTAGCATGTGGTTCACGAAATCCGAAATTGCCCTTACTGAATTGAGATTTTGCATGGGTTGATAGCTTTTTCTTGACTGTCGATCATAGGATGAACACTTCAATGATGATGATCATTAGTATTTGTAACACATTAATGAGTTCATGATTGTTTTTTCATTGTAAGATTAATACATGAAGAGATAAACTTCATTGCTCATGATTTTGCAGCATGGGATTGGATCTATATAAGGGAACCGTACGCAACAACTTGGAGGCAGGAGTCATTGAACCAGCAATGAGTAAAGTCAAGATCTTACAGGTAAGAAAACGCAACAAATTAAGACAGTTATTATTGACACAGTAAGTGCTTAAAGAAACTGACTTAAACTTGTTATGTCATCTCCAGTTTGCAACAGAAGCAGCCATTACGATTCTTCGAATTGATGACATGATAAAACTGGTTAAAGACGAGAGTCAGGGAGATGATTAGGAAGGCTGGCAGGTAGAACATTACCCTCGCTTTCAGGGATTTTCTTGTATTTTCTACTTTTACATTTTTTTTTCCGTTCTGTTGGGAAGCATTTATGCTGTTACGTACGAGACTGTGGGGCTCGATTCTTCGTGTTTTTTAAAAAAAATAATATTTTTCTGGTTTTTTTCACTTAAAAGGTGGCATCTTTAAGTAACGTATACATCGTGTATGTCTGACACGAGATTAGGGATGGCAAAGGCCGGAGTCGGGGCAGGGACTACCATCCCCATCCGCGTTTGGTTTTATACTTCCCGTCCCCATTCCCGTTCGGAGAATTAAAATTGTCCCCGTTGGTTCCCCGTCCCCATCTACTATTCTCAGCGGTCGATCTCTGTCGGAAAATCCCTGTCTCCATTTAATTTTTTTGTCAAAAGAATAAAAAAATAAATGAAGATAGAAAACTTCATTATATTGCTACATGTAATTAAAATATGAAACAAAGCAGTTAAATTTATAATACAAAATATTTCCTCAATTGCTACTAGTTTTGTAACTAACAACTTTATATAGCAATTACCAATTTTATGGCTAACAATTTTGACAAAACTTTTATATAAATTATGTCTTACAAGTTATATTATATAATATAACTTGTAAGACCTAGCTTCTATAAATGTTAAATTTGTTAGTTATATAATTATAAATAATTTATATTATATTTCTATTTATATAAAAGTCAAATTAATTAGTCATACATATTATACAATTATAAAAAATAATATATTAACACGAGGAAAAAAAAAGGATTCTAATACGGGGAACAACGATGGGGATCATCATGGGGAATCTCGGCGGGGATCTCCACGGGAAAATTCGGTAGGGGATCTCTACGGGAAAATCCGGTGGGGATTTTCACAGGGGAAATCCAACAGAAATAGGGAAGAGACGGAGCGGGGGCATGTGTCCCCGCCTCCATCCTCATCCCTGCTCGGGAAATTATTTTTTACCCATCCCCGCCCGCATCCTCGCTTATAATCTCCTTCCCCATCATCACATCGGGGAATTTCTATGGAGAATGGGGATTATCCGCTCATTGTAATCCCTACACGAGATGATAATAATTATTTAAAATTGAAGATTTTATCAACTAAAACATAAAATAAAATTGGGAATTTTCACTTGGTACTTTTGAGCAATTACCTTTTTTTCTTGACATTCTTCAGTTTTAAAAATTGCTCTGTGTGTTCTTAAACTATTAAAACATTCATTTACCTATTGGTATGTACTAAGTTTCAAAATTTTAATGTAATATATTAAGAATGGGTATAAAGAGAAAACAATAGAATCATAAGGGTACCAAGAGAAATTTTGAAACTTAGTTGATACCAAAAGGAAAAGTCCAAACCTTGAGGGCACTAAGAGGAAAAACTTTTTTTTTTTTTTTGTTAGTTTATACATATTCCATTAAAAATAATAAAAGGAAATGAAAATTTCAAGGTTAACTTGTTTTTACAAAATAAGTAAAACAAAAAAAAATAAAAATTATTTTATTTTCTAATAAACTAAACAAAAAAATGTTTCTTTTTATTTTTGTTGCCCTTTTTTTTACTTTATAAAAATTAAAATTAACGATAAATTGTGTAATCCCGTTATATGAAAAATATTTCTTTTACAAAAATAAAAGAATTAAAACTTATTTTTCTTTGTTTACGAGTAACGAGATAAAATACCTCGTAGGAAAAGACAATATCAGAGGAAATTTTCAATAAAGGATTAGAATTAGACATTTAAAATATAATTTGATATATGTTTTTAATAGCGGGTTTAAACAACTCTAAAGATATAACTTAAATTGATCCTGAATTATCAAGTATCAATAATATTTTTTTTTAGCGAAACAGTAATACTTGGTACAACATATTTCAAGCTAATAAATAAAAGAAATTGGATCTTATAATTGCTCATATTACAATAAAATTTCTCATAACAAAAATCCTTCTAAAAGAAGGGGAACTTAGTCAAGTATTAACTAGTTTAATACATGTACCATGTGCGAGTTTTTCCTAATACGATGACTGGTCATGTCGATGTTTACTCTAGACTTAGGTCCGGTTTGGACAAAACCGTCGAACAGGCGGTTTTCAAACGGGCTGTAACACCCCAAGTTCTCGGAACTCGGGGAGCTACTTGTTAGGACCTCACAATGGGTCCCGACCTTGGTTTAACAACAACATTACTAGGATCTTACAACAAGGCACAAATGTACTTAAAACAATTTCGAAACATAATATTCTTATTGTATGAATGTACACATGTGACAGCCTTACAAAACATAAACATATACATAACATGCATGCTGTATGGGAGACTCCCCCGTCCCCATCTAATGAGTACGTGGACCCGACTGACCATCCGTTCCGGATCTCTCTGCAACTGTCTATCTCTACAAATCTACAACACGGATAAACCGTTAGCTAACAATTCAAATATAAGCGGAATAAGGATAGCACAAACACAAACAAGGTAATATAAACACCCATCATGCTGGCACACAATTTGGTTATTATCTGATCTCTTAGGTGATTCACTTTAATCTTTTTTAAAGTTGTGGCACGAGAATCTTAAGAGTTCCCGCCTCCGTTCCTTATCCAACCGGTGTAGGTCTAGCTTAACTCCGCCGGTAGCATCACTACAAACCGAGTGTGGACTAGTCCCTAAAGAAACCCCCAGCGCCCTCAGGCTACTGAGCAGAATGCCACCGCCCGTTACTCTTAGGCCAAGGTATAGGTCGGTATATATTTATTACTAAAATATAACTATAAACATCTCATTCACACACCACTACCATTATTCATACTCATATTTAGAACTCAGCTAAGTAAGCCCAAAGGACTTACCTGAATCAAACCACAATTCTCTCCATCCCAACTCGGTCTTCAACCGTAGAAAATCAAACGCCTGTCATACAAGGCACGTGGATCAAAATACATCTCATAATCTTAGAAGTCTATAACTTCTAAGATGCACAAACTCGTCAAGAGAAAATGACTAAAAATCCTCCTAAGGTAAAATGACCATTTTACCCCTGGTCCCGAAATTCCAGGATTTTCCCTAACCTGGTTTCAAACTCTCCTTTGGAATCTATTTCTACCATCTTGCTCTCACGGAAAGTTCGCTAAAGATTTATAAGAGTTACACACCATTCTTGATTTTCACAAAAGTCGCTAAGGTCCGACTTTTACTTAATATACGAGGCTCGTATAAAAATCTAAAAATTCCGAAATAAATCTCTAGGTCATCTATGATATTCATGCTACTCATAGGAGCAAAGATCTCTCAAAACTACCCAGACACAATTCCTACATAAATTCTTTAAGTTGGTTAAACATCTAGTAAATCCATACTTAGTCAAAATTACAAATTTTCTCAACTACCTAAACAACCTACTTTGCACTCTCGTAGAACCAGATCCGACCATTGGATCGACCTAAATTTTTGATATATCTCAGCAAAACGTAGGCTTAAACATGGTTACTCAACATAGTTCCTGAACTTGAAACACAGGAAAAACAATAGATCCTAGGTTTGATTCTCACCCACTACTAGCTTGTATTCAAGGTTCACCCACACACCACCAGTTCGATCCTTCCCAGCCTTCACTCTTGTCCAATCTCTTTGGTATACACTGATCATCACTTTAAGTCCTGAGAACAACCAACATTGAACCATTATTTCCGCTCAAGGTCTGGACATACGTATATCCTGGCAGTGGAGTTAGGTTACCTGGCTCTCTTGCAGGCGTGGAGACGGCTTCAAGAAGGGGTCCTCGATGGTGCAGTGGTCGTCGACACGCAGATCTCTGGTTGGAACTTGATGTCGATGGAGTGACCCTCTGTTGATCCAGTTCAACGCCAATGCTTCACAAGAGTAGTCCTCCTTCACCTTGATGCCGAAGGGACGGATGAGGTGTAGAGGCACCCAGATCGGCTGCCAAGGTCTGAAACCTAGATAGATTGAAGGAAGGAGGGTCTAAACTTGGGTACTCCGGAAAATAGGTGGTTGTTGTTACACACCAGGATGGACGCCATACATTGGTCTTTCACAGCGCTTCCGTGGAGGGGAAGAGGAAGATGCTTGATGTTCTTCTGAGTTGTCGTCGATGAAGGTCCTCCAGTCGTCGTCGTTAATGCAGGAGGAGGAGAGGGATGGCGCGACTCGATGCTCACCGTTGACGATGAGGACAGACGGGGAAGGGTGGCTCTAGTGATAGGATTTGTGTGGACCAGGAAAGGGATAGGGATTCAGGTCAATGTAGAAGGTAAGAGTGTAATCTCTTGGCTGGTTAAGGGAGGTGTGAGTTGCTGCTATCTTTGCTATACGCAGAAGGAAGCAGATCATGGAGCGTGTCCCGACTGGCGTGAAGAAAGGGAGGGAATCGGAATGAGTAAGGGAAGTTTTGAAGATTGCCTGATTATCCGTTGCAAGAATCGTTCTCAGAAGGAAGGTGTGCGATTCCCTCTTCAATGCGTGTAATCGTGGGGATAGGAGGGAGAGAGAAGACGTTACCTGCCTACTGGGCTGAGCATGTCACACGCTATGGCTAATGGGTTGCCTGCTAGACTGAGTGTGTTACAAAGCTGTGGCTGATGGGCTGGACCACAAACAAGGGAAGCAAAGCTGGATGATAATGTGGCTTGGGCTGCATCATTAAGGAGGATGGAGGTGGGCTGAGAAGTTTGTTAAGCCTTAGGCATGGTTGTTAAGGTTTGTCAAAAATGTGCCATGACCTTGTCAAATGTTGTCATGGATTCGTCTTGGTCTCGTCATGGTCTCGTCTTGGCTTTGTCATGGTCTTGTCAAAACTCGTCGGATGGCGTCGTCATGGCCTTGTCATGATCTCGTCTAGGATATGAACTCATGGTTGCAATTTAGGTTTTAATGTTATTTTTCTATCATTATATGTAAGAAAAAGATCTCACATAAAATTATAGAATTTGTGATGAAACCTGAAATTAGGTGAAATGAAAAGGTCAACGGATTGAAATCCGGTTTGACTCGGAATTGATTGAAAGAAAAAATTTCGGATATTACACGGGCGGTTTAGGTTTGCTCGTTTGACCAAGCCGCCGGTCGGAGGTTTAAATTTAAGTTTGACCCTCTTTTTTTTTTTTTATGTTTTAATAATGCATCCCCTAACACAGTCGCCGTAAACGAATCGGTGGAGGATGCGAGACAATATTTACGAACTTCTTTTTACTCATCAAAGATGTGCATGTCATAAATTTTATCGGCAATGTCAACCCTCATCACCAACGTAATTGAACATATTTAGCATTCAACCGATTTGAGAAAAAAAGGGGAACAACGTGTTTACAAAATAATGTTCATCCAATTGCATTTTCAAAAGATATTGGAACTCGTTGGAACTCTACTTACAAACTACTTGGTCAAGCTCTTCGTTACAAAGAGTTTTTACAAGCGTTTTTTTCACGAAACATTCATTGGTCAATTTTAGATGATGAAACTGTTTGGCAAACTTGTTTTGATATTTGTCATGTTTTAAAGGTTTTTAGTGATTCAACTAATATGATGAGTTATGTTGGCACTCCCACTTCTTGTAGCTTTTTAAAAATAGCCGTAAACGTTGTTGAGACTTTACAAACCGGTTTTACTTATCCAATCCTTATAAATGCTATAAATGACATGAAAGTAAAATGGCTAAAATATTACACCAATATTCCTTTAATTTATCTTATTTTCACCTTTTTTGATCCTAGACTTAAAATTGATGGTGTTACCGAATGGTTGGATGTTTATTATACATGTTTAGGTTGGGGTTCTTCTACAAACACTTCTACCATCATTCATGAAGTTCGTATTGATATTGAAAATTTGCTTTCTCCCTTTAAAACAAGTGGTAGTTTTTCCACCGAACCGACTCATCCACCCTTATCTTCTATTCTTTCAAAAGCTAAAACTTGTTTAGCTAAAAGAACAAAAACACCACGGCATTCAACCGCAAGTGTGGAATTTAAAGATTATCTAACGTGTTTTAGTTTTGATGGTGAACCTTAAAATTTTGGATTGGTGAAGAGGTTAACCCCAAAGTATCCAACCTTGATCAAAATTGTGCAACAACTCATGGTCGTGTCCGCATCAACGGTTGTCGTGGAGCAAACATTTTAACAAGGAGGGAACATGCTAAGTTATAAGAGAAGCCAATTGAAGCCCAAAAAATTGGAGGTACAAGTATGCATTCAAGATTCGATAAGGGCGGAGAAGCCGAAACAACGAAATGCCCGGTTTGTGACTCAAAATCGGATTCCAACTCCGATGATCCGGGTACAACTTCCGAGTCCGATACATGAAGGTAAGCGGAGTAACTAAAGTCGACAATCTGACGAAAGGTAAGCAAAGGTAAGAGAACTACGTCGACTTTGATTCCTCTAAACCCCGAGAGGATACGTAGGCAACCGGGAAACCGGTTCAAGCCCTTTCCTTTTTTTTCTTTTTTAATTAAATTACTAATATTAACAATTTATCACCGAGATTTTGAGTCATAAAAAAACCGAGAGCAATCTCGGTCAAAGTTTCAAAAATCTCGTGCGAGATTTTGGAAATTATGATCGAGATTGCTCTTTTTTTTTTTTTTTGTATTAATTGGCTGCTAAACCGTCAAACCGGCTTAGCAAACCGGCGGTTTCAATTCGTTGGTTTAGGTGTAGGTTTGTGACCCAAGTCTAGTTTACTCTAATATTTTTATTTAACAAATATATTTCAATTCTAACGATCATAATAACTTATTTTCTTAAGATTACTCTCTTTATTTTTCATTTTAAAAATTAATTAATTAAAGTCAACTGTAGTAATCCATATAAAATTTAATTTATTACGACAAATGTCGATTTTAAAAAAAGGATTAATTCTCTTTTCTTAATATATAATATATATAGTAAAAAATTAAACTTTGACATTAACAAAATTAATGTCTCCAACAAATTGTTTTAGCCAATTCGCACGTAATAATTATTGCTTCCTCTACACAACGTGATAATATTTTCAAGAGTAATATATATATATATATATATATATATATATATATATATATATATATAGGTAAATGTTCAGGTACGGTCCATATATTGCGGTACGGTCGTACGGCCGACCGTACGGGCGACACGTGTCCCGAAATTTTTTTTTTTTTTTTTTTTGTTTTTCTGAAACGATTTCCCCCCCCCCGGAAACGAATGAAAATTTGTTTGAACTACCATGTTATAATTTATGCACTATTCTCCTATAAACTTTGAACTATTCCCATATAATCCATGAACTATTACTTTTTAATATAATCCATGAACTATTCTATTATAATTCATGAACTATCCCATAATAAGTTTTGAACTATTACTTTCACTCCTTTATAAATTTTGCATTATGAACTATTCTATTATAATTCATAAACTATCCTTTTAGAAGTTATGAACTATTCCTTAATAAGTTTTGAACTATTACTTTCATTCCTTTATAAATTTTGCACTATGAACTATCCTATTATAGTTCATGAACTATCCTTTTATAAGTTATGAACTATTCAATAATAAATTTTGAACTATTACTTTTACTCGTTCTTCAGAAAAAAAAAAAAAAATTTTCGGGACACATGTCGGCCGCACGGCCGTATCGGAATAATGGGCCTTACTTGAACACTTCCATATATATATATATATATATATATATATATATATATATATATACTCAATGAAAATTACAATGAAAATTAGGGCTAATCATGTTTATCTTTATATAAGCAAAATTTGAGAATTAACTTATTGGTGAGCTTGCAAGCAAAACTCTAGAAAACTAACATTAGTTGGATTGATTAGTTAGAATCATTATAAAAGATTTGATCGAAAGAATAAATTAAAATTGTTTATTATAAAAATTAGTGGAACAAATCCAATTACTTGAAACTATGTTCATCTTGACTACAATTCTAAATAAATGTTTTTTAATTTGAAAATTGAAATAAAATTTTTGGAAAACCTTCAAACATATTGATGATTAAAAATACTTGATTAAAATCTTTTGTTTTAATTAAGAGATCACGTATAAAACTCTAAATCTAAATGTTTAAGATTATACTGAGATTTAGATAAATTAAAAATACATTTAAAAAGATTACAAATACATACTTATCAATATTAAAACTTCTGATGTACTCTTTCATTTGTAGATTTTTTATATGGTTTGTTGCAACTAAATAGAAAATCTACGTTAAATTTTTATTTGTATACGGATTTATCTATAAAATTTTTTAGTTTATATTAACATATAAAAATTACTTTAGGTGATATTGTAGTATATTTATATTCTCCATATATTTTTCACTAACAATTTTCACACATATGTTTTCCGGTTCAACAAGAATTTTTAAGGGTAGCTTCATTTGAAGAGCTTTATTGGTAGCGGTCAGCGGTCGCGCCGATTCGCCATGCAATGGTCGCGTTCCGTAGTTGCGTCGATTTACCTTGCCGCGGTCGTGTCCCATAGTTGCGCCGCCGCTGTCGGGACTGTTGTTGCCCGCGGTCGCGGTGAAATAGCAGATCATGGCTTTTTTGTTTTGTAACCGTCGGGAATATTTCCTTTCCGAAATATTACGATCTCTTTTCTTCCTTAGATGTGAATATGCCTTCCTCTTTTTTCGTACTAAAACCTAGAAACCGTTTCTTCTTCTTTTCCTCTTTCGCGAAAAATTTATCTTCCTTCTTCTTCTCCATCTTCCTCTTCTTTCTCTTCACATCCGTTCATCGTCTTGTTCAATGACAGTAGAGGCTCCAACCTTGTCCTTTGTAGATTAGGCAGCAGTAGGCAAGTAACGCTCTTCGTCGTATTGGCACGCAGAGAACTCATCAACCATTTTCTTGTGGAAGCGTTGAAGGGTAAGGGTGAATCTTGTACTTCCATTCCTTTTCTAGCTTTTGTATGCACGGATGCCTTCTCTCTATGTGTACCTTCCCTCGTCAACATCAGCAAATAACAACAACAAACGTAGGAGATTCGGTGGCCTTACGTATCCTACGCTAAGACGAAAACCTAAAGTAGTAGCAGAATTCACGCCCCGCAACCACGCCCATCTGTCGCTACGGTCACGCTGGTTTTTCCTTCCCGCGGTCGTGCCTAAGAAGTTAGAAACTTCTTAGGCGACACCTTTCTTCTGCGATCGTGCCTTTTTGTTCCTGCGGTCGCGTCATCCCTCCAAAGAGTACCAAGTATCGGTACGTGGATCTTTTCTTGCTATCTAAGGTTGATAGTTGTTAGTATCATGATGGGATGAAACCTAGTAGATCTAAGAGTGAATCCCATTTAGTGAGTAGGAAAACTACATCATAGCAGTTTTCGGACCTTGATATGAAGGATAGATTGTTGATGGCTTTAGAAGGTTGATAATTTGTGGTTTAGACTTATGATTCTCATGGTTTACCTAGAAGTTAGAAACTTCTAAATGACGAATAGGTTATTGGTTCACGTGTCCTTATTATTAGGTTGTGGAGTTTATTCATGCGGGATTGAGAGTGTTGATTAGTTAGGATTATCTTGATACAAGTAAGTCCCTTGAGCTTGTTTAGGTGGCTTTCTACATGTTAGCATTCAATGTGATAGTGGTGCGTGAATTTGGTGTTTAATAATTATAACTTGAGCAGAACGACTTTATTGTAATGTGACCCAAGTGTATTTATAACGGGTAGTGACATCACTGCCCAACTTTGATACAAGTTAGTCTCTTGGGCTTGTTTAGCTGACTTTCTACATGTTAGCATGACCTGTGATAGTGGTGTGTGAATTTGGTGTTTAATATTTATAACTTGAGTAGAACGACTTTATTGTAATGTGACCCAAGTGTATGTATAAACGGGCGGTGACATCACTGCCTAACTTTGACATGAGATTGAGAGGTTCTCTACGACTAGCCCAGACATGTATACGGTAAGTTGCATCGGATCCAGTCCTGTTGGTATACGGGGACAGAGGCGAAGTTCGAGAGTTCCTCGTGTCACAACATAACTTGAATAGAAAGTGCATAACTTAAAACAAGATAACAAATGAACTTCTCTGTAAGCATGAAGAGTGTTTTTATATCTACAATAATGTGTAGGCGTGATGTTTTAGTTTTTCTAATATGTAGGTTGTTAGCTAACAACTTTATCCGTCTTGTAGATACCTTGCAGGATAGGGTAGTTGTCGAGTGATCTAAACGGAGTGGTCAGTCGGGTTCCCGTAAATTAGAGGATGGGTTGTGGGTTTTCTTAATTTCTATCTTTCTTTTTGCATTTAGTTTTTCGGAGTGTCGTACTATTGTAGTACTCGACTGAGAGTCTTTCTTTTGGATACTGAATCATGACATTATTGCATTTTTATCTATTTCGATTTTCCTTTCTATTTGTGCCTTGTTGCAAGATCTAGTGAAATTGTTGTCAACCCATTGTGAGGTCCTAACCCGTAGCGCCCCTGATTTTGAGATTTGGGGTGTTACACATAAACTATCAATCCCATTCAACCCACTAATTGTTCATAATCTCACATGCATCCAACCTAATAAATGAAATGGGTGAATCGGTGAGATTTCATATCCTTATTTGTTCAAGTGTTACTTGTAATAAATTGAACATCCAATTAAAAATCAAGAAATTAAGTTAAATCCAACTTAAATATTAGCATATACATATATTCCCGTTACCAAGTTAAAATGTAACACCATAAATAAAAAAACATCCAAAATAAACAAAATACAAAACTTTGAGATAACATTGTCCTTTCAGTTTTAGTTTTAAGTTAGATTTATATTGAATGAAATAAGGGTAAGTTTATAAAGCGTTTAAGATAGGTATAAATAGTTTATAAAGTGTTTAATATATATATATATATATATATATATATATATATGATATATTAAAAATTTTTATAACTTTAGGCGTTGGTTATGTGTTGGATGGGTGATGGGTCAGGGACACGTGTACAAAACACTCACCCGAAATTTACCAATACATTACCCGTTATCTGTTTTCAGCCGTATTTCTCAGATTTTCCCTCATTTTATTCGGAATGGGTGATTGGGTGCTCATTGGGTATGAGAGAAATTGTTATCCCCAGTCGAAGACATCTCTTCATGTAATAATTTCGAATTAATAAAGACAAATGTAGTTTGAGCTAGATCGTGTGTTGTGCTCATTCTCTCTTCATACATGTTAATACAACAGATTGATTGGACATAACCAGCCTAACCTTTTTTCAATAGCATTTTTTAGAACATTAGAAGAGTTCACATATCACCATAGTTTTGGTTTAACAATCCCCTTTATGTAAAAAGAAAATGCCACGTGACTTCTATAACTTTTACTTTAATACAATAAATATTTTTAAAAACAAGTGATTCAGAGTGGTGCTTCGGTCGCCGACAATGGACGGAGACAGAGACGACGGACACATAAGAAGAAACATCGATCTTGTGTTACAACGCCTTGCGAATCAAATGCGAGACCGGGAAGGCAAGCTTCGATGATGGCGAATGTTGACTTGTCAATGGTGGAACATGAGTAGTGAAGAACCGGGTAGGGGATTTAATAAGGATATAAATACTCTAGAAGGGGGCTGAATAAAGTATGAGAACTTTTCGCAATATCGGATATCAATGTTTGAAATAAATCTTAAGGCCTTAAAGTCAATCTCGGTGCTTAGTGACAAAACTGTTTCTCAATGCTTTGAAGTGGATCTCAAGGCATTGACTTCGAAACCTGAAGAATATTGTTAGTCACAATATAAGTGATAGAAAGTGCGGAAATTAAAAGATCGACACACGATATGTTTACGAAGTTCGACCCTAACAACCTACTCTCCGCCTAGGGTTTCCGACCCTAGGATTCTAACTATCTATTATTTGCTTGTTGTGAGTCCTAGATACAACCTAGAACCTTCTTCTCTCAATGTAGCCTCAATGCTACGATCTAGTCAACTCCTATCCTAGCAATAATAGCCTAGTTACTTCACAAAGTAACACACTCGAGTATAACACTAATATGATAGATATGCCAATGTTGCTCTTGTGGTTATCTCACTCTAACAAATAATCCTAGGTATGCTCGACGAGGAAGATAAACTTTTGGATCGATGAAGATGTCTTAGATAATCGCTTGTAGGCTTGGTGTCTCTATCTTCAATCGATGTGTCCTTTATAGTCTTCTATGAAGGAACTTCATCTAGCCTTTGCATCTTCTTCCTTTCACAAAATCCTAGATTTGTTGAACGAGATATTCTCATGTGTCGTTTGAGTACTAGCCGTTTGAGTAGATCCAAGATCTTCGATCTCTTCAAACATTCGCTTGATAGCAGCTTGATGTCTTCAAGGAGATCTTTTCCAAGATCTTCTCCACAACCGTTCAAGATCTTCAACTAACTTCTTCATAGCCATTTGAAATCTTCAACGAGATCTTCTCCAAGATTCTCTCTTCAAACGTCTATCTTCTCCAACAAGATCTTCTTGGTTGGTTGTTTGGCCGTTTTAAGATCTTCACTCTCATAGATTTTCTCGTTTGTTTGTTTGGTTTTTGTAGTAAGTCTTCAGCCGAGATCTTCTCTTGATATTGTCCATGACCTACACACACTTTTAACAAATAAACCAAGACAAGCAATCTAGAAATATAATCGATATTTGTTAGTTATAAAACCACATTTTATGTTAAGTCTTTCATCATTTAAATAAATAAAACAATTAATATCAAAAGTGGAGTTATCAATCTCCCCCTTGATGGAGGACAATATAAATATCGTACCTGCATTTAATGTTAGATATATGCATGCATAAATAATATTCGAAAATAAATGTAGAATGTAGAAATGTCGAATCCATATTTTTCTCCCCCTTTGTCTTTCAACAAGGGAGAAATGCAATTAAAGTACGGGAGTTCAAAATATTATAGACCCAAGGTTTAAAAACAATTTCAAAAACACAACACACAAACGCGTTTCAAGGCCTTGAAAATAAAAACAAGAAAATTTTAAAGCGCAAGTCAAGACCTTGACATCCAGTTTCAAGGCCTTGAAATCGATTTCAAGGCTTTGAAATTTTAAAGCGCAAGTCAAGACATTGTCATGACACTTCTTCTTCCACCTTGCATGGGCTTCGTCCATGGTCTTCATTTTCCTGTACACATCTACCCGACCCTCCTTCTCAGCATCCCTATACTTCCTCACAACCCCATATTCCTCGAGGGTCAGAATGGTTGGCTCTTCATGTATTGGGCAAAGAATCGGTTGATTCTTTACACTCCTATGACAATTCCTAGTATTGCTAGCAACATCTTCAATGACAAGGATATTTTCTTAGGTCGCTTATATCCTATCAAAGTAATTTCCGAACTCAATACTAAAGCAAGTATAATGATTAAGTAAGGGTCGAACCCAAGAGAGATAGGGAGTAATTAAAGCACAAATGCGATTAAAATATCAATTATATGTAACCAAGGGGGTTTTTTGATTGTTAAAGTGACAAATAGGCAAAGCAAACAAGAAGTTGATTTCAATGGTTTTAAGAAAACGTTGCACTTGACAAATATCCGCTTCAACATAAGATATGGTTGATCATTGTTTTCATGAAGTTTATTCCAAAGTTTGTTCTCATCTCGATCGTATTTAAATACCGGTTCAACCAGCCCCGATATCAATTATTGTTAATCCAAACTCGTAAACCTACAGAATCAGATTTAACAATAACATTCAAATAAATAAAAAGAGACACATGATTTAGAAACAACCCATTACTAAAATCATGTGGTTATGTTCCACTCACGAATTACACTTGCAACCCGCTTATGTGAACGTGTTTGCTACTAGAAAGATGACCCGAACCCGGAACCACAATTCCTAGCACATTGGATAAGACCCAAGTACCTAGATGATCAAGCTAGATAGAGGGTGAGATACAATCAAAAAATTAAGCACAAGAACATAGCACAAATCATTATGGAATAACAACTTCAATTATAAAACTTACAACCCGATTTATGTCGAGAGCTTCCAATGTCAAGCACAACTAAAGGTGCTTAGCCCTCCATAGAGAACAAAACAAAACAAAGAAAATAAAAGTGTTTTTGATGTGATGAGGTGAAAATGAGATGATTCTAACACTATCCTAGCATCTCTATTTATACTAATAGGACACTAAATTGCAGTAAATAGGCAGCCTAAACCATCACTTTAAATGTCATAAAGTGAGAGTCTAAACGGCCAAACTTATTACGACTGTTGCATAACCGCGGGCGCGGATCTGGGAGCCGCGGGGGCGGTTTAGTGCAAAACGCTCCATCTTCAACTGAGCCGCGGGGGCGGCATGGCAGGGCCGCGGGGGCGGGTCTTTAATGCTTTGGAACGGCTGATTGTTGATCTTCTTGACCTATCTGGTGTCAAACCGCGGGGGCGGCACAGTGTCGCCGCGGGGCGGGACAGTGTCGCCGCGGGTGCCGTGACAGGGTTCCTCTAGAATCAGTGTCGCCGCGGGGGCGGGACAGTGTCGCCCCGTGTGCCATGACAGGGTTGCTATGGAATTAGTGTCGCCGCGGGTGCCGTGACAGGGTTCCTCTGGACTTCTCTTTGCTTCCGTTCTTCTTCCAACTGTTGCTAAATCTTTTGATTTCTTCATTGCTTAGTTCTTCAGCTGGATTTACACAGTTGGCAACAAAATACAACCATTTGACTCTAAAAATATACTTAAACTACCTTAATAAGATAGTGATTCCATCACCTATCAAATTTCCCCTTGCTTAGACTCTTACTCGTCCCGAGTAAACTAAAAATCTACCTAATGTGAAACAAAAAGCCTCAGGAAGCATGATGAATATAGAAAGGCAATGAAACAAAGCATGCAAAAGAGCAAAAATCAAAAATCTATCTAAGTGATGTGAAAAGAGAAAAACTACCATCCTTATTACTCCAAGAATGGCCTACCCGTTCCTCCTTATATCTCCTCTTCTTATGTCGCCAATGTCAAAAAAGGGAACCTATCACTCGGATTTCGCTCATTTTTCCAAGGAGCCCTTTAGGGTTTTCACCTTGCCACTCTTCTTTTTTCTAAGATACTCTCACCACTTCTCACATCCCTCAAGTCCATTTTTGCACCAACCTAATGTTGGTGGGACTACCTTCTTTTTGCCTAAACCGCCCTTTTGGGTTTTCGGTTTATCCAAGGATTTTTCATGCCTTTTTAAAAAAAAAAAATTTCTCTCTTTTTTCTCTATTTTTTTTTGGACTGAATATAAAACATTACAATTCAATAATTAAACAGAACAAACAAGATAGATCCCTCCTCATGCTTGAAGATCACTTTGCCCTCAAAGTGTGAAAATGAAGGAAAAAACTAAAAAGGGAGAAGGATGAAGAACAAGCTTACTGATGAGATGGTGGACAATCGGGGTACTCCGGTGGGTACGGGAAGTATGAGAAGAAGAGCTCCTGCCACAAGTGGAGATCAGGTGGTGGCGTGTTGGATAAGTGGATGTGAGTGTGGAGGATAGGTTTTGAGTGGAGAAGAATGGTGAATGTAAGTAGTGAGGGAAAGAGGGGATGGTGGTTGGAGATTTGAGTGGAGGTGAAGTTTTTTTTATATGTATCTGTCATCATGGCCACCGTGGTCGCGGCTCCTCTTTGCCGCGGGTGCGGCCACTGCTGGGTTAGCCGCGGTCGCGGACGTTCATAGCCGCGGGGGCGGATAGACATCAAAAAGACTTTTATTTCTCCTTCCCCGGGTTACCTCCCGAGCAACGCCTTTGTTTTACGTCGTTGGCTCGACGTAAGTCCTTGATCATGCTTGTATGACTCCTCCGGGATCAATTTGTTGATGTCGAGGTCTTATCCCGTTGATGCCATCCATGATCCAACCACTTGTTTTCTCACTCTCTTCTAGTGCAAAAGAGAGATTAGTAACATGATTTTGAACCATACAAATGGTTCAAACCAATAATTGACAATAAAAATAACAAAGTACTTAAAAGCAAGTATAGTGATTCAGTAAGGGTCGAACCCAAGAGAGATAGAGATTAATTAAAGCACAAATGCGATTAAACTATCAATTATATGTAACCAGGGGGGGTTTTGATTGTTAAAGTTGAAGAACCGTGAGATGATATAAATAATATAGATAATACTCTAGAATGGGGGGTTGAATAGAGTATGAGAACTTTTCGCAAACCAAATCTCAAGGCCTTGAAACTCCTTTCAAGGGTCTTGATGTCAATCTGTGTTACTAGTGAAACTTCGATTTCAAGGGCTTTGAAACTCAATTTCAAGGGCCTTGACTTCTTGCTCCTGCAAAACAAAGTTAGTCACAGTAAAACTTATATGGTGCGGAATTGAAAAGATTGACATGAGGATATGTTTACGAAGTTCGACTCCAAATAGCCTACTCTCCGTCCCAGGGTATATCCGTAGGATCTAACTATCTATTATCATATTCAAAGAGTCCTAGATACAAACTAGAAGAAATCCCCTTCTTCTCTCACTTGTAGCCAATGCTACGATCTAGCTCCAACTCTTAACCTAGCTATAATAGCCTAGTTATTTCGCAGATTAACACACTCTAATATAACACTTTTTAGATCTACCAATGGAGCTCTTGTGTTTTCTCTCTCTCTCTCTCTAAGGGGATAAGACTTTTACGTAATTGCGAGAAAGAAAAACAACGAAAGAAGATGATTAGGTTGCTAAAGAATGTAAAGATGTTTTTCCGATGTAGGCTTGTGTATCTTCTTCTTCGACAATCAACTTCATTTATATCTTCTATGGAAAGATCTTCTAGCCGTTGTAGAGATGACCGCTTGAAGATCACCCTTCTTTTCCATGAAGATCGTAAGATAGACATTGCACGTCTTTGATCCTACGAACACGTTGAGTCTTTTACTCCTTGATCTTCTCGTCTTCTGTTGGATAGGAGAGATAAGATATTTGTGCCGTTTGTTGTTTAGAGAATATCCTTCGGTTGAGATCTTCCTTTGGTTGACAAAATCTTTGTTTGATAAGATCTTCTTGTTGCCGAATCTTCAACGAAGATCTTCAATATATTTGAATCCTTTGTTCCGTGCACTTTAGATTTCAAGGCCCTTGAACTTCGTCTTTTTGAACTTGTTCTTCAATCCGACTTCAAGGCCCTTGACATGTAAATATATAACCTGCACCTGCACTGAATTCAAACCAAACATCTAGAAATATAATCAAGTACATTATTAGAGATCCAACTGCTATATTTGTGTGAAGTCTTCCATCATCAACACCTGTAACCATTCAATCAAGGTGGAGTTTTCAATCTCCCCCTTGATGGAAGACAACACAAATTTTCGTACCTGCAATTGTTAGTTTAGCAATGCATATATCAATCTCAAAACTAAAAATGCAGAATGTAGTATATCGGAAATGTCGGATCATATTTCTCCCCCTTTGTCTTTCAACAAGGGAGAAAAAACATAGTTAAAAACAGGAAGTCTTAAAACCGATTACAAACCCAGAACAAATGTATTTTAAAAACCATAAAAATGTATCAAAAACTCATGATATGCCAAGATCTTCAATCCTCCTTGTACCACTTTGAGGAACTGCCTTTTCCATAGTAATCTCTGAGGCACGTATCTCTCCATCGAACTTTTGCATCAGCAAGATCACGTTCCTTGAGAGACAAGTCTTTTCCTCGTTGAGTAGAATCCTTGGCATACTTGTTTACAACCCCAAACTCTTCAATTGTCAAGATATCTGGATCCTCTGGCATAGGTTGTCGAATTGGCTTATCCTTGATAACCTTATGACACTGATCCATAACTTTCTCAGCGTCCTTATGGATTTCCTTGCCATCTTCCTTTGATAGTGGTTTGATACTACTTGCAACTGTTAAGGACACAACACTTACATGAAATAACTAGTTAATTTTCTGATTCAGAATTCCTAGCAAATCTTGAGCTTTATCCATCTGATCAGTCATTGACGCTCCAAACTCTATAAAATCACAAACTAATGATTTCAATGAGCCTTCCACAAAATTCAACCTCTGTTGAGTAGTAAAACTCCATTCGGGCTGATCCATTAACACCCATACATTACTAAAGCCCACTTTAGTCTTTTTGATGCCTATTGTCTCAAAGAAGGTTTCATCTAGTCCATCATGGTAAAGATGCATCACCTCATCAGAATAATCAATTGAAAAATGTGTGAATATTATAGGAAGCAAATTCCCATAAGGTAGATGACTGGTGCTTGGAGAATTTATCACATTTACCATATGAGACAAAATAATTTCAAGCATATTCACCTTCAACCCATTCAAGGCATTATAAGTCAACATCAGCACAGAATTGTTCAAAATTTCTTTGTTGCTAACTCTAGGAACAATACATCTATCTATAACAGAATAGACTATTCTGGCTTCCAAGGTTAAACAGGTAATGGTTGGGAGTGATAAGGCACTGGGAAGGAGAAGTTGTTCTTTTGCTAGCCTTAAAGTTCTAGCAGGGTTTGAATCATCTGAAGCAACATACAAAGGAATCCCAAAAATATTTGTTATGATTTCAGGAATGAGGGTGATTTTCTTATCTTTGATAACTGTGTTTAGAATCCATTCCCCTCTTTCACGTCTGGCCGACAAGTTGGCGTAGAACAACCTTGTTAGTCGAGGATAAGATGATTCCCCTGGATTCAATATGATCCATATTGAACACGCTTGAAGTGCTTCCATCCCTGGCAGAGATGAGCAGGTGAACAGTTAACAGTGCACTTCTTCACACATGCACTGAGGACGGTCATCATATTCCTTGACCCACTTTATGGCAGCTGTGGGGTTGATGAACCAACTTGATGGTAGCCCTATTCTAGCAAAAATTTCGGCGCCATTTGAGAACCTTGACGAACTAGAGCTTGAGCTTGACCCAGATTCAGAACTGGAGTCAGAGTCGGATGAAACTTGTATGACCCTTAGTCTTTTCGGAGTTGATGAAGATGCGTCGTTGGTTGAAGATCTCTTGTGAGATATTGAGAAATTTTTGAGAAATCGATGAAGAGGGTTTTGGAAATTTTGAAAAGTAAAGCACCGTTCTTTCGAAAGCAAAGGGAAGCGGAAGAAAGAAAGAGGGAAGAGAGGAGGTATTTAAGGTAAGAAGTCCAATCAACATACGATAAAAAGATTTTAAAGATCTTGAGTCATAAAAATTTCTCCCATAAATTTAGGTAACCTCTTTTCAAAATTCTTGGAATTTGAAATCCCTTTTAAAAAATTAGATAATTCAATATCTAAAAGATATGAATTTCTAATTGATCCGCTTTATTTATGTACCCTTTGAAATATGTTTCAAGGCCCCTTGAATTTTATTTCAAGGCCCTTGAAAACATCAATTGGGCTTGCATACGTAGGATGATTAAAACTCGTTTACTCCCCCCTATGTTAATGCTTGTTTGTTCAACATACCAAGTTCCAATCTAATAAAATTAAATTGTTCCTCAGGAAGTGGCTTGGTAAAGATATCTGCAAGCTGCAAGTTAGTTGAGATAAAAGAAATCGAAACATCACCTTTCTCAACATGATCACGTATGAAGTGATGCCTTACATCAATATGCTTAGTCCTTGAATGCTGCACGGGATTTTTGGTTATAAAAATAGCACTAGTATTATCACATTTTATAGGAATACCTCTCAAGTCAAAGCCAAGGTCACGAAGTTGTTGAGCAATCTAAAGAATTTGAGCACAATAGGCTCCAACAGCTATGTATTCGGCCTCAGCTGTGGATAGAGCAACAAAATTTTGCTTCTTGGAGTGTCAACTAATTAGGGATGACCCTAAGAATTGACAAAATCCAGAAGTACTTTTTCTATCGACCTTATAACCTGCAAAGTCTGCATCTAAATAGCCAACAAGACGAAACGAGCTTTGACGCGGGTACTATAACCCTAGATCCTTAGTACCATTGAGATACCGAAAAATTCTTTTCACAGCAATCAAGTGTGACTCTTTAGGATCACCTTGAAATCTTGTACACATGCACACACTAAACATAATGTCAGGACGACTAGCAGTTAGATATAACAATGAACCGATCATACCTCGATACTCCTTTTGTACTACACTTTTGCCATTTTTGTCATGATCTAGCGAAAGTGTTGAACTCATAGGAGTCTTTGCAACCTTAGATTGATCCATTTTGTACTTTTAAGCAAGTCTTTAGTATACTTGCTTTGATTGAGAAAAGTTCCTTTCTTTGCTTGTGTAACTTGAAGTCCAAGAAAGAAATTTAACTCTCCCATTAGTAGCACCGAATAAAATATCATCAACATAGATTTGTACTACTAAGATGTCGTTGCCTCTAGTTTTGATAAACAATGTTTTATCAATCAATCCTCTTTTGAAATTGTTTTCAAGAAGATATTTAGACAATCTTTCATACCAAGCTCAAGGAGCTTGCTTAAGACCGTAAAGAGCTTTGTCTAATTTAAAAACATAATCCGGAAATTCATCATTTTCAAAACCAGGAGAAAATGCGAGTAGCATACGTATGACTTCTAACCTTGCAACAGGAGCAAAAGTCTCTTCATAATCAATACCTTATTCTTGGTTATAGCCTTGTGCTACAAGTTGTGCTTTCTTTCGTATGACTTTGCCACTTTCATCCAATTTGTTTCGAAAGACCCACTTCGTACCAATAACTGATTGATGCTTTGGTCTTGAAGTAAGAGTCCATACCCTGTTCCTCTCAAATTCATTTAGTTCATTTTGCATGGAAATGATCCAGTCTGGTTCTTGAAGAGCTTGAATGTAGTTCTTTGGCTCGACAAGTGATACAAAAGTGGAGAAGGCACAAAGATTATTCACTTTTGATCTAGTTTGAACTCCAACATTTGGATCTGAGATCACATTTTCTTGTGGATGATACGAGGAGTGTTGAACTTTTCTTCTTTTGACAGATGATGTAGATCCAAAAGGTTGAGCTGAATATGTCTGACTTGATTCAGGTACCGTTTGTGCATTGCCTGTTGTTCCAATCTCAAGGCCTTGAAGTTGGGTTTTAAGCCCTTGAAGTGGAGTTCTGTTTTCACAATTTCCATTTTCAAGGTCTTGAAGGTGTGTTTCAAGGTCTTGAGAATTTTCTTTGGTATCTTGAATCTTTTCTTGCATATTCTTGTCTTGATCTTTAGGATCTTCATCTTCATCCGAAATGTGATCTTCTCTTTGATTCAGATTTAAATATGCAAAACTCTCACTCAAAGTACCATCATTGCTTTCATCAAAAATAATATGAATGCTTTCTTCAACAACTTTGGTACGTTTGTCATATACTAGATAAGCTTTGCTATTTGAAACATATCCAATGAATATAGCTTCATCACTACGTGCATTAAATTTTCCGAGATTGTCTTTTCCATTGTTGTGAACAAAACAAGTACATCCAAAAGGTTTAAAATATGAAATGTTTGGTTTTCTTCATTTGAAGAGTTCATAAAGAGTCTTTTTCAAAATAGGGCGAATTAAGCATCGATTTAAAATATAATTTGCAGTGTTTACTGTAATAGCTAGGATTTTCGAATTCTAATTAATGTTGATTAACTTAACGTTTATAGTAATTGACATATAACTCGTGAAGATTTCGCAAGTGTTGAGTATGAGTCACACCGTTATGTTCCTAGCGTAATTTTGAACGTTTGGGGAAATTTTAACTTTTACCCCAGGTAATTATTTTTAACCTCCGGTGTTATTTGGAGCACTTGAGAGTTCCAATTAATAAAAATTCAGTTGATAGAAATGATCAGGACATCGGATATGTCCTAGATATGAAATAACATGGAGAGGCAAAACGGACAAAAGAGTCGCTATTTCGTATCTTAACGGCTAAAAAAGACGACGTAGGAATACACGTTTTCCGAGGCAGTTGTGGAATAATTATCCCTACAATATTCCAGATTTAATATTCCAATATCGAGAAGTTTGGAGAAGGAGGTTCGACCCGTCTTTGGATCGGTTAAAGGATAATTATCGACTTTACTAAAGGATAATTATCGTCTTCACTATAAATAGCAGAAAATCCTTTATTAATTCATTTCCTTTCACGTTTCCTCGTAAAAGCTCTGATTTCTCTCAACCTTCAAACTCAGATCTACGCTCCATTTCTAATCCAATTTCAATTCCGTTTGAGTTTCTGGATTCCTCTCTTCATTCTCTTCATATCGGTACCGAGTTTCTGCATTTCCGAGCAGATGAATGGTTGGTCGAGCATATATGTCACTAGGCAGGTTCCGTCGCTTAGATTCCGGTGAATTTGATGTTGTCCATGCATAGCCTGCGTCGCTGTGATTCCGAATCTTCTTTCAGATCGTCAATCGGGTTAGTAACGAATAAGTTATGAATTTAATCGTATTCCGTACTGCGATTTGGCCTAAATTGACTTTAGGCTTGTCAAAATGGATAATTAGAAATTCCATTATGGTCGTTATATTATTCCGGTGATTATGGGTTGTTTGTTTGATGAAATATGATGACAAGGGGTTTAGAAATTGCTTGCGGGCAAAACGTTATTCAGACGAAATCTAATTAATTAATTAAAGGTTAATTGATTAAATTAGGATTAGATTTGAGATTGAGGAATTTTGATTAGATACTACCTTGAGATCTGAGGAATTGTGAGTTATGCTGATATATTGAGGTTTAGTTGGTTGTGAGGCTTATAGATTGAGTATGATCTTCATGGATCCCTTTGGGTCTAGGTGTGACCCCTTTGATGAATAGAGTTTGATATATCTTTATGCCTTGTTATTAGGCAGTGCCCCTCTCTCAAGATTGGAGGTTATTGTGGTTGAACTGAGTACGAGGTTGAGGTAAGTCCGTAGGACTTACTTATCTACCATCCCTATATTGGGTGTTTGCATGAGTGGTGTGTGCGTTATATGTTTGCTATGATAGCATTAGATATCGTTTATACTGACCTATGTTTTATTGACTGCCCCGTTACGTGGTTGTGATAACCCTTCCCTTTCATCCTGCCATGGAGTCTGGGAGGTTCTCTGACGTCAGGCCATACTGGTTTACAGGAAGGGCGCAGTCCACTCTCATAGGGTACACGGGTTATGTGACCGATACTCGTACAACTGGATATA
Organism: Fagopyrum homotropicum; assembly: GCA_033239125.1. NCBI lineage: Eukaryota > Viridiplantae > Streptophyta > Magnoliopsida > Caryophyllales > Polygonaceae > Fagopyrum > Fagopyrum homotropicum. The sequence continues at coordinate 147,018,468 of BSWB01000004.1, forward strand.
GCACTCAGAGGCGAGGATGTATCGGTCCTCGTGTCACATACTTTCATCTATCTATATATATACGATTTGAGTGAATGACTATTATATAAAGATGATAAAATGGGTAAATGTGTGATAACATGCTGATGTGTTTATCTTTCATGATTGTGCTTGTGCTTATGCATTACCTTATATATGTATGGTTAGCTAACGGTTTCATACCGTATTGTAGATGTTTGCAGGATAGGCGCTGCTGGGTGATCTGGCAGGGTGACAGGCCGAGGACTCTCATACATTAGGTGGTCGGTTTTGGGGTTGTTTATGTTTTCCCTTTTGTGTGAGGATGTCGTTTCATACTCGGCTATTGTTTACCTTTGGTTATACAGTTTATACGGTTTTATGTATTTGTTTTAATATCTGTCAGTGTCATGTTGTAAGGTCCAGTGAACTTGTTGTCATGCTAGGGTCAGGATCCATTGTGAGATCCTAGCCCAATGTGGCACTCCGAGTCCCGTGGATTCGGGGTGTTACATTTACTGCTTTAGCCCAAGAACTTTTTGGCAAATGATTTTCTAAAAGCATTGTCCTAGACATATCCTCAAGTGTGCCGTTCTTATGTTCCACAACTCCATTTTGTTGAGGAGTTCTAGGAGCTGAAAAGTTGTGAGAAATACCATATTTTGCACAAAATAAATCGAACTTTAGTTGATCAAATTCTCTACCATGATCGCTTCTTATAAAAACGATTGGTAGGTTTTTTAAACTTTGTAACTCCTTACATAATTTTGAAAACACAAATAAAGCTTCGGATTTTTCTCGTAGAAAAGATATCCATGTAAAACGAGAGAAATCATCTATAATAACAAGGATGTATTGTTTTCCTCTGGGAGATTTGACACGCATAGGTCCACAAAGATCCATATGTAAAAGTTCAATAGGTCAAGAAAAACTTACAGCTTTCTTAGGTTTGAATGAACCTCTTGTTTGTTTACTTTGTGTACATGCTTTACATAGGTCATCAACCTTGAAGTTTAGGTTTGGTAAACCACGTACCAAATCTTTTGTAAGTAGCTTCTGCATGGTGTGCATGCTTACGTGACCAAGTCTTCTATGTCAAAGCCTTGGATCATCAGTCAAGGCCTTTAGACATTTTAGCTTAGTTCCTACAATTTGGTTAGTACTTAAAGAATAAACATTATTACACCTAGGAGCATTAAGCAGTACTTCTCCCGTCTTTATGTCTTGAACTTCACATTTTTCTGAATCAAACATGACTTTATTGCCTTTATCACAAATTTGAAAAATACTTAGAAGATTATATATCAAACCATCAACTAAATAAACATCATCAATAAAGTTGAATGAATCATAGCAAATTTTACCAATGCCAATTATGTCACACTTTCCTTTATCACCAAGAGTAATAGTTCCAGATAATTGTTTCTTTAAATATGAGAATAAAGAACTCTTTCCACTCCTGTGTCTTGAGCAACCACTATCTAAAATCTATTTATGCTCCTTTACCTTGGTGATATCCATATTGTCGATGTAAAGATTTGAGTTATCTTCATGATCGGCCATAAGACACAAGTTTGCTTGTTCTTGTTCATCTTCTGATTAATTAGCTGAATCTGAATCACTCCATGATGAAACCATGGCTTTCTTCTTTCGATCATTCTTCTTGAAGTTGGTCTTCTTATTTTGTGGACAATCCTTCACCAAATGATCTGTTTCACCACATTCAAAACAAGTCAGTACTTTCGTTTTCTTATTCGAGTTAGAATACTTACCTCGGGGTTTTGATGCTCGTGGAAATTCTCGGTTTGCAGATTGTTTCTTTATCTTGAGAATTCTTGCTAAACCTTTAGAGATCATGGTGAGAGCATCTTCTTCATTATCATCCTCACTATTTTCTTCATCAGAAAGTAACTCAACTTTTCTGGATTTCAATGCTGAATTCTTGGAATTGGAAGGAAGTTCTCCATCTTCTCCGCCAAGAATCATTTCATGTGTGATGAGTTTTTCAAGTAAATCATCAAGAGGAAGAGTAGTAAGATTTTGAGCTTCTTCAATAGCAGTCATCTTTGGTCCCCATTTGGCTTTAAGTAAACTTCTTAGAACCTTTCTCACTTTTTCTTCATTTATGAAGGTCTTTCCAAGTGAGTCTAAATCGTTCACTATCCCAGTGAATCTGGTGAACATTTCTTTGACTGGTTCATTTGGATTCATCTTGAATAGCTCGTATTGTCTGAAAAAGATGCAGATCTTTGTTTCCTTGACTTTACTTGTTCCTTCATAAGTGACAACAAGCTTGTCCCATATTTCTTTTGCACTTTTGCATGATGAGATGCAGTTGAATTCATTAGCATCTAATCCACAGTAAAGTAGATTCATTGCTTTGTAATTATTTGACACACTGTCCAGATCAGCCTGAGTGAAGTCTGATTCCTTCTTTGGGACTTGGACGCCTTCAACCGTTGTCATTGGAACTTTTGGTCCATCTTGAATAATGCTCCAAAGCTCCATATCCTGGTCAATCAGGAACATACGCATTAGTGATCTCCAATGAGCGAAGTTGTTGCCACAGAAGAGTGGTGGTCGAGATGAGGATCTTCCTTGAGCAAATCCACCATCACTTACAGGATTCATGATTAGTCTCACTGATGGTTAAATCAATAAACGTGAGTCTAGCTCTGATACCAATTGAAGAACCGTTAGGTGATATAAATAATATAGATAATACTCTAGAATGGGGGGTTGAATAGAGTATGAGAACTTTTCGCAAACCAAATCTCAAGGCCTTGAAAATCCTTTCAAAGGCCTTGATGTCAATCTGTATTACTAGTGAAACTTCGATTTCAAGGGCTTTGAAACTCAATTTCAAGGGCCTTGACTTCTTGCTCCTTCAAAACAAAGTTAGTCACAGTAAAACTTATATGGTGCGGAATTGAAAAGATTGACACGAGGATATGTTTATGAAGTTCGGCTCTAAATAGCCTACTCTCCGTCCCAGGGTATATCCGTAGGATCTAACTATCTATTATCAGCTTCAAAGAGTCCTAGATACAAACTAGAAGAAATCCCCTTCTTCTCTCACTTGTAGTCAATGTTACGATCTAGCTCCAACTCTTAACCTAGCTATAATAGCCTAGTTACTTCGCAGAGTAACACACTCTAATATAACACTTTTTAGATCTACCAATGGAGCTCTTGTGTTTTCTCTCTCTCTAAGGGGATAAGACTTTTACGTAATTGCGAGAAAGAAAAAAAACGAAAGAAGATGATTAGGTTGTTAAAGAATGCAAAGACATTTTTCCGATGTAGGCTTGTGTATCTTCTTCTTCGACAATCATCTTCATTTATAACTTCTATGGAAAGATCTTCTAGCCGTTGTAGAGATGACTGTTTGAAGATCACCCTTCTTTTCCATGAAGATCGTAAGATAGACGTTGCACGTCTTTGATCCTACGAACATGTTGAGTCTTTTACTCGTTGATCTTCTCGTCTTCTGTTGGATAGGAGAGAGAAGATATTTGTGCCGTTTGTTGTTTAGAGAATATCCTTCGGTTGAGATCTTCCTTTGGTTGACAAAATCTTTGTTTGATAAGATCTTCGTGTTGTCGAATCTTCAACGAAGATCTTCAATATATTTGAATCCTTTGTTCCGTGCACTTTAGATTTCAAGGCCCTTGAACTTCGTCTTTTTGAACTTGTTTTTCAATCCGACTTCAAGGCCCTTGACATGTAAATATATAACCTGCACCTGCACTGAATTCAAACCAAACATCTAGAAATATAATCAAGTACATTGTTAGAGATCCAACTGCTATATTTGTGTGAAGTCTTCCATCATCAACACCTGTAAACCATTCAATCAAGGTGGAGTTTTTAAAAGTGACAAATAGGCAAAGCAAACAAGAAGTTGATTTCAATGGTTTTAAGAAAACGTTGCACTTGACAAATATCCGCTTCAACATAAGATATGGTTGATCATTGTTTTCATGAAGTTTATTCCAAAGTTTGTTCTTATCTCGATCGTATTTAAATACCGGTTCAACCAGCCCCGATATCACTTATTGTTAATCCTAACTCGTAAACATACATAATCATATTTTAACAATAGCATTCAAATAAAGATAAAGAGACACATGATTTAGAAACAACCCGTTACTAAAATCCTGTGGTTATTGATAACGTGATTTATGACGTTAGTATAGGCCTTCATTTAGATAGTTTTTCCCGTTATTCATGCACGGTTTGGCATTGGTTCATGACGCTTACGCTCATTTCGTGCATATTTCTAGAAAAGACGTCTACACGAGCTTTTGTCGGTTTTGTAGGTATTTCGGGGATCTTTAGGACATTAATCGATACATTCGAGGGTCAAGCCTCATGGTGGTATACATCTAAGGCTTTGAAGGAACATAATTGGAGCAATGAAGGACACAAGGACCCTTATTGGTGCAAGCAATGGAGCAACTCATGGCTAGACGATCATAACAAGCCTCTATTGGAGAAAATCGACCCAACACTCAGGAAAATTGTCCGATTTTTTTGTCTGGGTCGATTTTTTGGCCTTTGACAGCTTTCGCCACGTGTCCCACGATCTCTTTGTCCGGCCCTTGCTCTTGATGGAGAATATAAGTGGTCCTGCAGGCTGTGGCTAAGGGATCTCTTCCACATTCTCTCACACACACCTCATTCCATTGGAGGATAGACTTGGAGAAGAAGAAAAACTCTCTCATTTTTTGGGGGAAGAAGAAGAACACCAAAACTTAGAGTGAAAGTGAGTTTTTGAGTGATTTTTAGTGATTTTGGTTGAAGAACTCTTGGAAGGATTGTTAGGAACGTTTTGGAATCTCTTTTGAAGGATTGTAAGTCTTGTTTAAACTTATATTCAGCTGAGATTTATTGTTTTTACTTGCTTATCTTTCATCATCCATCTATGAAAACCATGTATGCTTGTGTGATGATTTTGGATCTTGAAATGCGTGTTATTGGCTAGTTTATTGTGATTCTGGAGTGATGGATTGATGGTTATGGCTTAGGTGATGATAGAATGGACTTATGTGTTAGTTTAGGATGATTCGTATGCACAAAACCTAACTCAGACAGAAAAATCGACCTGTTCATAGGTTAGATCGTCCGATTTTTCTTATGATCCATCCGATTTTTCTCTTTGTTGCTCTTTAATTGATGAATCTGTATGTTAGGATTTTAGGTTGTTTAAATCCTAGAGTTTATTAAGCATAATATAGCTTAGGGTCACCTAATGCTAGCACCCTAAGTGAGGGAAGAGACCTACCCGGTGATTTCCAATCTTAGATACTTAAGATGATGAACTCTAGGTAGTAGTGAGCCTCATAACCCGCTATTGGATTGAGTGTGCTAGGATTTTTGCTTGAGACTTGCCTTTTCCGAGACTTACACGGTAAGGAGAGGTTTGCCCCTTAAGTAGAGTCCGGTTTGTGTAGAATTCCCAACTTTAACCCCTTGAGACCTACCTGGTAATAGGAGTTTAGTGCGGGATTAGTGAAGCAAGAGACTTACCCGGTAATTGCTTCCATTAGAGAAACACCCTTTCCCAACACCGCAGCCTTGTCCTTAGAATCTTTAGAAGCTTGAGTCCAATGCCATAACCGGAAATCTTGAACTCTAGAATCTACTTTTCTCTCTTTGATCACATATCTTGTGTCTGTGTTGCTTGTTTATTTTGCTAGCTTGAGTTGTTAGTTTGATTTATTATCTTGTTTGATTTGTGATCTTTGCTTGATCACCACAAAAACCCAACCAAAAATATCATGATTTTCATTTCTTTATTTCTTTCTCTATTCTTAGACTAGATTCGCACTATCTATGATCACTTGTTGATTCGATTTCACCTTAGTCTTCGTGTTCGACCTCGGAATACTATCCTTGCTACAAAATGACCCATACACTGTGGTTCGCTAGGAGTTAGGAAATTATATCGAGTTTATAAATTGTAAGACTTTTGTGCTACACAATCTTAGCGTAACAGTTATGTTCCACTCACGAATTACACTTGCAACCCGCTTATGTAAACGTGTTTGCTAGTAGAAAGATGACTCGAACCCGGAACCACAATTCCTAGCACATTGGATAAGACCCAAGTACCTAGATGATCAAGCTAGATAGAGGGTGAGATACAATCAAAAAATTAAGCACAAGAACATAACACAAATCATTATGGAATAACAACTTCAATTATAAAACTTACAACCAGATCTATGTCGAGAGCTTCCAATGTCAAGCACAACTAAAGGTGCTTAGCCCTCCATAGACAACAAAACAAAACAAAGAAAATAAAAGTGTTTTTGATGTGATGAGGTGAAAATGAGATGATTCTAACACTATCCTAGCATCTTTATTTATACTAATTAGGACACTAAATTGCAGTAAATAGGCAGCCTAAACCGTCACTTTAAATGTCATAAAGTGAGAGTCTAAGCGGCTAAACTTATTACTACTATTACATAGCCGCGGGCGCGGAACTGGGAGCCACGGGGGCGGTTTAGTGCAAAACGCTCCATCTTCAACTGAGCCGCGGGGCGGCATGGCAGGGCCGCGGGGCGGGTCTTTAATGCTTTGGAACGGCTGATTGTCGATCTTCTTGAACTTTCTGGTGTCAAACCGCGGGGGCGGCACAGTGTCGCCGCGGGGACGGTGACAGGGTTCCTATGGAGTCAGTGTCGCCGCGGGTGCCGTGACAGGGTTCCTCTGGAATCAGTGTCGCCGCGGGGGCGGGACAGTGTCGCCGCGTGTGCCGTGACAGGGTTCCTCTGGAATCAGTGTTGCCGCGGGGGCTGGGACAGTGTCGCCGCGGGTGCCGTGACAGGGTTCCTCTGGCCTTCTCTTTGCTTCCGTTCTTCCCTTAACTGTTGCTAAATCTTTTGATTTCTTCATTACTTAGTTCTTCAGCTGGATTTACACAGTTGACAACAAAATACAACCATTTGACTCTAAAAACATACTTAAACTACCTTAATAAGATAGTGATTCCATCACCTATCACTCACTCACGGGCAAAATACTCCCAACAATAGTGAATGTAAGTGCGTTTAAATAGAATATTTGATTTACCTTGGCATGCACTATCGTTAGCAACTCATGTGTCGCATCAAATTTGTCCGACATATCAGACCTAAAATCAACCATCTCCCTTCGAAGATTGTCCAGTCCAAATTCCAATGCGTCCAGCCTTTGTTCTGGCAACTTAGGAGAAGAAGATGATGACGCCACAACCCTTTCCTTTAGCTTCCATTCTCCAGCCAACGCTTTTCAATCCCTAGACATTCAAAGCACTCTTCGTCTATTTTCCTCGTTGACACTTGTTGGTCCTCATTCGAGATGTCAATAAAGAAGTAGGCGAAAATTTTTGGGAGGAAGTTGGCATATGTTAGGGTAATGGCTCGGGTGGAGCTAATTGTATGGAGCATATGGTTGAGGATGAGGTTAGATAGGTCAACGTCGAGGCCATTCGACACTTGATGGATCAACTCTAGGGTTTGATCAGTCAACAGTTCCTTATAGTTATAACATGGAACAACAAACCTAACAAGCAAATTAAACACAATTTTGCTTCAAGAAGGAGAGATGTGTGTGTCAATTGGTAGGATGTAGAGTTAGGGTGAGGAATTTTTCCTTTGTCAAACGAACACTTTTAGTTCTTGAGGGGTGGTGGTAGAAGGTTGAGGTAGGAAGCCCTAAAATCTAAGCAATAAGAGTTGGGGTGAGAGTAATCGATTTACCTTTCACAATTAATTCTAGGCTTAGGGTTCCCCTGTCCCTCCTTGCCGTGAGATTCACATAGAATAGTCTTGTGAGCCTCGTGAATGTCACATCTCCTGGATTTAACATCTTCCAAATCGAGCAGCCCTGAAGCAATATGATGCATGCTGGACTTCAAGAATTCCATATCCACGGTTTCACACATGCACAGTGGTCGAGTGTGAATTCCGTCTAACATGTGCCCGTTGCTTTGAAGTTCGTGAACCAATTCGACGTCATCCATGTTTGAGCTTAGGGGCTTGTTTGGTATCGTATGGGTATTCTTTTTTTAAATTCTTCGGGATGGGGATTCTTGAGATTCTTGGGGATTGTTGGAGATGGGTATTGTTAGAGATTATTTTTTACGTAAAATTTTTCTGTTTGATATCAGATTATTGGTAGAGATTCATTAGATAAGATAACGAAAATGCCCTCAAATTTTAACGTAAAATTTTGTGTTTGCTCTAATCTGGAGCCCTAATCGACAAAGAAAGTTCTTGCGTTCTTCTCCATCGCTTTCAACGCCTTGCTGTTGGAGAACATTGGACGGCTGTAGAAGGTAATGATCTTCTCCTCTTCGTATTGATTCTTCTCCATCGTCTTCTCCATTGACGCCTTTTCTCTTCTTCTCCTCCATCGTTTTCTTCATTTCTCTATGTTGGGTTGTTCTATCTTTGCTTTGTTGTTTGATTTTAGCCTTGAACGTTGCTGTATTGTTTCGATTCCAGCCCTATATGTGCCAATTTTGATTTCAGCATTGTATTTCAGCCCTCTATTCGGTTTGATTTCAGGCTTTGATGGTTGCTGTGTTGTTTCGATCACATCTATCTCCTATGTGCCGGTTTTGCTGTGTTGTATCGATCGTTGTTGTTTGATTTCAGATGGGATTCAACATTTAATTACATGAAAATTTTTTTCCTTTAATTCAACATTCTACATTCTATTACACTGTCCTTTTTATAATTCAGCATTCTATTTCACGCTTAATTTTTTTTTTTCCTATAATACAACATTCTATTTCAATGTCCTTTTTTTAATATGTCGTTGTTTGTCTATGTTGCGTTATGTGATGTTGTTTGTATCTCTATGTTGTTGTTTGTGTTGATATGTTGTTGTTTATATTTCAGACTGATATGTTGTTGTTTATAATTCAGCATTCTATTTCTATGTTGTTGTTTGTACTATTTGTCTATGTGTTGTTTGTCCATGTCCTTAATCTTCATTGTTCATTGTTCAATATTCCTTAGGCTATTTGACAATTAGACTGATAAGTATTTATGTATGGCTTTTTAACTTAGAAAATGATCGACCAGAATGAGAAATTGACACAACTATTTAAGGAAAAGGGTAACTATGCGTGGAATGATATGTTTCTGAGAACCTTTCTAGAAATTTGTGTGAATTTCAAAAACAAAATGGACAAAAGAATGACTTAGTTGGATAACTTTGTCTGAATAGTTTGAGCTGAAAACCTCAACAAAATGTTTAAAAAATACTTTAAAGAACAAGTACAGTTCTTTGAAATCGTTATGGAGATTATGGATTAAACTTAAGCATGGTGATACTGGTATGGGATGGTATGGGATGAGACTACGAAGGAAACTGTATTGATGTAACTGACGATTGGTGGACAAAGAAGTTGTAGGTATGAAATTGAATTCATTTTTTCAATTACCACTATTTGTTGTTATTTGAAACAATAACATTTACAAATGTTATACATGTGTAATATCCGGAAAATTTTATTCCGTTAATTCCGAGTATAATCGGTTTTCGAACCATTGTTTTTTTTATTATTTTATGAGATCTAGTTCCATAAATCATCACCATTCTATCATTTTATGTGAATCCATTTTTCACATAAAATGATAGAAATGTTCCACCAAACCCTAATTCTTGCAACCCTTAGTTCATGTCTTTTGACAAGATCATGAAAATACCATCCGACGAGTTTTGACAAGGCCATGACGAGACCATGACAACATTATTGACGACACCGACAAGCTTAGGACAAAGCCAAGACTAGCTTTTGACAAGATCTTGAATTAAATAGTTAGCCCACCTTTCCCTCTTTTATTTCAGCCCACTCACCTCCTCCTTGCTTCAGCCGGACCATACCAGCCCAATACTTCATCGTTTATACCCAGCCAGCCCAGGAAAGACTCCAGCCTTGCGTATCCCTCGCTTCAGCCCACTCCTCGGCAGCCCAACAGTGATGCTCAGCCTCTAAACACGTCTGTACGCAGAAGGAAGTTACAGATTCCCTGCTTAACAATCCCTAGAATTACGCAGCAAACTCAGCCTGGACGTCCAAGTTCACGCTCGGATGGTGGACAGATCTCCTCGTGCCTGCGTAACCTCACAACGGCCGGAATCCTAGAACTCTCTGCCGCATTCTCACACAGACCAGCGGCGGAGCCCTGGTGTCTCTTTGTCGGCGAGCCAACAGCCCCAAACCGGCGCTGATCTCGCAAGCAACCAGCAGCCCCAGACCGGCGCAGATCTCGCAAGCAAACAGCAGCCCCAGACCGGCGCAGACCTCGCAAGCAAGCAGTAGATCTCGCAAGCAAACAACAGCCACAACAGGTCCTTCTACACGTCCAGACCGGCGCCTGCTACACAAAGACGTAGCACCAGTGGCTCGCCCTCCTCTCTGTCGACTTCAGCGCGCTACAGTCGACCCATCCTTTTTGCCTATGGTCGAGTGTACAACTGAGTAAGATACCCCTCCTCCTCCTTGTCTTCCTTGGTGTATTCTAGGTCTGATGCTTACTTCCAACCCTTGTACAGACTCACAGCAGTAACGAGAATGGTTCTGTAATTTCGAGTTTTTACGAAATGTCAAGCAGTGAGTTTCGAGTCCAAGTTTCGGTAAGTTAGACTCCTTCTCTTTGGCTGAATTTCGGATATGTCATAGTCGGTATTGCATAGTAGATCATATTGAAATTTGAGCGTATTCTGAGTTATAGTTTAGGAGATATGATTTTCTCAAGTTGGCTATTCATGCAGTTTTCTTTAAGTGTGATGAGTTTGAGGAAATTTGCTTGAGATGCAGTTTTGTGGAATAAATTTGGAGGGGTTATTGACTTCTGTTAGACTTGAATTTCTGACACGTTATAGTTGATATAGTATAGTAGATCATACTAAAATTTTAGAGTAATCCATGCTACGGTTTGAGAGTTATGGTGTCTCAAAGTTGACTCCTCACACAGTTTTTATAACTGTGCTGAGTGTTGGGAAAAACAGCATGTGATGCTGTTTTGAGAGATAGTTTTGAATAAGAGTTTGATCTCTGTTTGACTTGAATTTTGGATAGGATACAGTTGGCATATTGTGGTGGAACATATTAAAATTTGGGATGAATCCAGCTAGTGGTTTAGGAGCTATGTATTTTTGAAGTTGAGACCTTAAACAGTTTTCTGGATGTTGCTGAAATTGTTAAGTGCTGGAATTTTTCTGGGTTGTGCAGTCATGTTTGAGCTTAGGTTTGGATACCTTAGAAACATAATCCACCGTTCAGTTTTTAGTATGTTATAAAGTGTCATACATAATTCAACATATCAAAAGTTGAGACCGATCCAACGGTCGGATCTGGATCCATAGGAGCTGAAAGAAGGCTAGTTGAGCTGTTTGAGGAAGAACTCAGAAATTGGCTAAGTATAAATTTCTGGTTTTGGAACCGACTTTGAGAATTTGTGTAGAAGTGATTATTATGTATTTTTGGGAAATTCTGGATACTATGGATAGAGTGCATAGCATAAAAGATTTAGAGATTTTTGTTAGACTTTTTATATTTTTATTCGGTTCTCATATCTTAAGCCAAAGTCGGACCTTGACGACTTTTTATGAAAGTCAAGAATGTAATTAACTCTTCTAAATCTTTAGCAAACTTTCCTTTGAGAGTTTGAGTGTGGTTTGGAGTTCCAAAGAATAGTTTGGAACTTTGTTATGGAATTTTATAAAGTTTCGGGACCAGGGGTAAAACAGTCATTTATCCGTATAAGGGTATTTTGGTAATTTAGCTGATGATAGAGTTAAATATCTTAGAAGTCAGAGACTTCTAATTAAGTGGAATATATTATTGATCCACTTGCCTTTATAACAGGCGGTTGAGTTCCGGCGGTTACAGACCGAGTCGAGATAACGAGATTATGTTTGAATTCAGGTAAGTCCTTTGGGCTTACTTAGCTGACTTCTGAATATGAGCATGAATGATGATAGTGGTGTGTGATTGAGATGTTTAGAGTTATAGGTTGTGATAGATATTTACCGACCTATACTTGGCCTAAGAGTAACGGGCGGTGGCATTCTGCTCAGTTAGCTTGCGGGCGCTGGGGTTTCTTTAGGGACAATCCATACTCGGTTTGTAGTGATGCTACTGGCGGAGGTCAGCTAGACCTACACCCAGTTGGGTAAGGAACGGAGGCGAGAACTGTTAATAGCTCTCGTGCCACAACTGTAAAATTGAATAAGATGAATCACCTAAATAATAGATAATAAACGGTTGAGTGCCAGCATGATGTTTGTTTATAAATTTTTCTGCGTGTGTTTGTGCTATTGTTATTCTGTTTATATTTGGATTGTTAGCTAACGGTTTATCCGTGTTGTAGATCTGTAGAGATAGACAGTTGCAGAGAGATCCGAAACGGATGGTCAGCCGGGTCCACGTACTCATTAGATGGGGACGGGAGAGTCTTCCATACGTCATGCATGTTATGTATCTTTATATATGTTTGTAAGGCTGTCACATGTGTACGTTCATACTATTAAAAATATTATGTTTTAGAAATTGTTTTAAATACATTTGTGCCTTGTTGTAAGATCCTAGTAAAGTTGTTGTTAAACCAAGGTCGGGACCCATTGTGAGGTCCTAACCAGTAGCTCCCCGAGTTCCGAGAATTTGGGGTGTTACAATATGCAGGAAAACAGTGAGTACCATGTATGCAGGAAAAATGGTCTTCATTCAGAGGTTCAAGCTATGATGGAGATGTTGTTTCAGGGCACGGTAGCGACTGGCGCACATTGTGTTGCTCCGTCAATAGACCTCCCACCGATTAACCCTATTGATGAGCCATGTTTTGATGATGAAAATCCTATTGACTGGAATGATTTGAACGTTGCAGTTGATCTGACCAACGATCATGAAACGGATAACTTGAAATACCCCGATAAAGAGAATCAGACATCTCAGTGTCCTCTCAAGTCCCGTGAAAAGGGAAAAAAGATGTATGTGAACAAACGCAATGTTAAGAGGAAGTCTGGTGGGAAATCTGATTACATGACGCATTTGAATTTATCTAGTGACGCTAACAAGAGGATAAGTGCTTGTGTGTAAGAACTTCATGACTCATTATAATGTCATTATTTGAACTTTCAATTGCTATGTCTAACTACATAATTGTTTCTTCAGCTTTACAACTTGTGGTTTTAAAAAATGTCGTCAAATGGAAGACAAACGTTTGCAGCGTATGCAATAACTTTGTGATTTACAACATGAGAATAATTTGTTAGCAAAACATTACTTTACACATGTTCGCAAGGAACATGTGTACGATACAACGTTCAACGGTTCTCGGTGGATGGGTGAAATACTAAACTCTGGTATGGAAACAAGATGTTTGAGTGCGTTCCGAATGGAGAAGCAAATGTTCTAAGATCTATGCAGTCTTTTGGTGAACAAGTGTGGACTCCGTGACTCCAAAAATATGCGGCCGGTGGAGAAGGTAGGCATATTTGTGTACTTAATGGCTCAGAGACTAAACTACAGAAATGCATCGGAAAGGTTTCACATATCAACACATGTGCACGAGGTACTTGATGCCATTGTCGGTCGCCGTAGAGGGATTTATGGAATGTCAAGAGACATAATAAAACCTACAGATCCTTTGTATTCTGAAGTGCCAAATCAAATCACGAATGACCCCAGATATTCTGAATACTTCAGTGGTGCAATTGGGTGTATAGACGGTACACATATCAACACGTGTATACTAGAGGCTGACCAAATTCCATACAGAGGTCGGAAAGGGATTTGCACATTCAATGTGATGGTTGTTTGTGACTTTGGCACGTGTTCACATTTGTCTTAGCCGGTTGGGAGGGATCTGCTCACGATGCAAAAATATTTGAACAGGCATTTAGTACTCCGGCTATGAGTTTTCCACACCCTCCACCAGGTACAAAATAATCATGTCAATTCAACGTCTAGTTTACTAAACTCAATTTTTGTTAATCTAATTCTTGTACATTTAATGAAATTGGCCGCTACTATTTAGTGGACAAGGGTTATCTACACAAAGAGTGGTACATGGTTCCTTATCCAAAGACACGATATCATATGTCACAGTTTGAGAATGTACCCCCGGGTAATGCTAAGGAGGCTTTCAACAGAAAACATTTGTCACTGCGATGTTACTTTGAGAGGTCCTTTGGCGTTTTGAAGGCATGTTGGAAGATACTCAAAGTTATGCCAAGTTATAGTGTGGAGACACAAATTGACATTATCTTGGCTTGTTTTTCCTTGCATAACTTTATAAGAAAGTCTCGTAGTACAACAAGGGGTACGGAGGATGACATGTTTAGTACGGTGAATGTTGAAAATGACTCGGTCGAAAATAATTCTTATGAATATTATTTCAATAATGAATATGACAGTGAGTCTGATGGAGATGACATAAAAAAAACTATCCAACAAACGGTGGGGAGACTAGGAAGATACGAGATGATATTGCCGCCATGTTGTGGGCTGCAACGTGAGGATCTATATCAACTAATACTCATCTGGCACATTTTGGCTGATGATGCCATTTTGCTTGTAACTGAATTATTGAAGTAGCTGTTTTTTCCAATATACTCTTGAGAAATTTGGATGGAATGCCCCCATCATAAAATTCATTAACTAACTAACATAGGCTTATAATTTATTAACAAAATAACATCTTTTAATCTCTAATACCTAATTTGCTCCTACTAATATATCTCAGTTTTACCCCAATTAGTTACAAGAGAATCTACTAATTGATTATACAATAATCCTAATTTAAGAAGGTAAATAATAAATAGAATCATTTACTTAATATCTTATTCACAACACCGTTGAACGTCATTCCAGCAAAGAAGTTGAAGCGTCAACTTGTCTTCCTTCTTTTTCCTTCTTTGCTTGAGTAGTTGAATCGTTGCTTCGGATTTCTTTCTAGAGAGGAGTGTACAAGATATCACCATTCTTGTAAAACTTGGAAGAAACCCCTGTGAAATTTCTAGAGAGCAGTGTACAAGATACCACCATTGTAGGTGAAACGGAGGTTCAACACCATTCTTGCCCAAACTCTGGAGAAGAAGACAAGTAATATAATACCATATCGTACAAGAACTTTTTACAAGAACTTTTTACAAGTAATATAATGATACATGCTTTACAAGAACAATTACAGTCATCAATCCAGTAATATGAATATTAGAATTCGTATAAGAACTTTTTACAAGAATTGATAAATCTACCATGTTACATGAAAATAAGCCAGTCCAAAAGATTAATTCGGTACTATGAATATCAGATCGTACAAGAACCTTTAATATACAAAAGCAAGATACATGATTTCTGATACAAGATTTACATGAAAATATCAGATTATTAACTCCATTTACAAGATTCTCAAAAGTTTACAAAAACTAGACTCGTGGACTATGTAGTATATATCTTTTAAATTTGGCCGAAAGAAATACAATAATTCCTATTTAGTTGCAGGCAAATTACAAGACTTACATGGAACTAACAGATTATTACAAGCCATTTACAGGAAGATCAAAAGTTTATAGAAAGTAGACTCGTACAGAACGCATTATAGATCTATCAAATTTGGAAGAAACAAATACAACAATTACCATTTAGTATAGGCATAGTACAAGAATTACCTTCATTCAAATTCATTTGTAGATCTCCTAGAGTATGCAACAGACCTTTTGATCAAGAAACTAAACATCGACTATTCAGACTTGTAGAAGAAAACAGTAGATTTCAGTCTATAAAATCAACATTTAATTTTATAATTGCTAATTGATTCAGCTGATTAAAATTGGTAACTCCTTCAATATATAACTTCTTCAATTAGGGAATATGGGGTAATTATAAGAAAATAATCATTGTGGGTCAATTAAAAGCTAATAATCAATTAAGAATATTTTAGATTCTTGTATAAGGGTAAGTTTGTCTATAAAATTTAAAAAAGGTCATTTACTAACAAATTTATTGAGCTGCACACTTACTAATCAAAATTAGTGAACTAGAGCTATATACCAAATTCACTCTATTTTACAAATTTAGCTGTTTATCCTGCGCTGAATTTTTTGAGTTGTAAAGTTTAGTTGTTACTTTATGCCTTGAGATGATGTTGGATATATGGAAGAATTTTTTATATGTCTTTCTTCATAACTTAATGCAACTACTATAAAAATTTTGAAGAATTCCAACCTGTAAATTGCGAGTTATGATTTTTGAAAGATCGGTTAAAGTTTACAAATTTAGTTGTTTATCCTGTGCTGGATTTTTTGAGCTATAAAGTTCAGCTGAAACTTTATGTCTTGAGATGAGGGAATGATCGTTGGGAATGAGGAGTGGATCCATTCATTTAGTACAAAAACACAACCTTGTATTTTAATTGAGAAGTTCAAGATAATAATACAGTGAATAGAGCAAACATACATTGTTCACACCAATAAATTTCTTGCAACTCATGCTCTGTGGAGTAGCATACACCATTCTGATCAATTGTTATTGAACCAAAAAAGCCACAGAAAGAAATGGAATAGAAATAATCTGACAACTCATGCTTTGTGGAGTAATCTTCCCAGTCACATATAGCCTTCTGTTTGAAATAATCTTCCCGCTCACGTGTACTCTCGACTTGTTGTAATTTGCACAATTTAATCCTGAATGAGAAGACCACAAAAAAGAAGACTTCAGCACAATAGCATTCGACTTACTGTTTTGTACAATAGCCTTTGACTTGTTGTTTTGTGGATAAAACATTCGTCAGTAGCAATAGCTGAATGTGAATACCACAAACAACAGCTCAAAAAAAAGACCTCATCACAGTACCAATGGCACCACCACCAACAACCTAAAAATGAGGTCCATCAAAATGTTCAACACAATTGAAACAACAACAACTGAAAGTGAAGACCACAAAAATGATACCAACACCAACAACTCAAAAAGTTCAACACAGTTGAAACAATAAGAGCTTAAAATTAAGCACAATGTCATCACATTTAAAGAGTTTTACACAAAAGCAGTACAAACAACTCAAAAAATTCAGCACAGTGCCAACAACTTAACCACGATTACAACTTAACATTTAAAAAGATATCCAATAACAAGAAGGCCACAAATGAAACACATAGAGAAGACCATGATCCACAACTTCTTTATTAGAGATCTAGCATTCAAATAATGCTTGTTGCGTCTCACAAGAAGGTTGGTGATCTCATACTTCTCGTAGTGGTTATTCATCTCGTTTTCTACATTCTTCAGAAGCTTCTCATTCATAGCTTCACACTGCGCCTGAAGTACTTCATTTCGGGCTTTGAACGTATCAAATTGCGCCTTATTGTGCTTGTTGATTGCCACTAGCCTTTGTGCGAAGCAGCAATCTTCAAATCGATGGTGAGGATTATCATCATCCTCATGTGATGATTCTAGTTCATTCACACGATGCGGTGTTTTTTCAAACTACAACAACACAATATATAAAAATGTCAAATTAATCATGCCTTAACTAATAATAAAAAATGTATTCAACTGAAACAAATTACAGGCTGCGGTGTTTTGACTAATAATCATGTTTTAACTACATTTGTTGATATGAGTGACTTCACTCTTGTTACAAATCAAATTGCAGAATCAATTTACAAAACTAGTAGAAAGATTCACGAATTACATAAATATATAAATGATAAATGAACTACAATATAAAAAATAATGATGTTCATCAAAATGTCAGTTGTATAAGGATTCTTCACCATCTCCTATGACAAACAACAAGAACCAGAAGATGCCAACAAAGCCAAGTTTGTATCTTTTTGACACATTTTCAGAAAAATAAGAATTGGAGCATCACACTACCAAAATCACACATCACAACTAGTCCAACATTGATTAAGCAATTTTTGAACATGAGTAATAAGAAATGGAGCATCACACTACCAAAAAAAATGGAAAATGAATCGAAAAACCTTAACCTCTAGTAATAATCAGTTTTTAGTTAGGAATTATTTAATTATTGACAACTAGACATATATTGCTTGAGCAAAGATTGCACATCCACAAGCTAAACACTTATTAATGTTGAAATTCAACTGAATCTATTATTTCTCTACTACAAGTATTGTGGCAAGAGAACTTATATAACCAATTGACCAAACATATAACACCTTAAACTCAATCTTGGGAGTAGTTGAGGTTGCCAATTCAAATGTAATCCATATATTATAAAGATCCTCACTGTGACCCATTCACATAAACTCGTCAAGACAATGAGTGCAGATAGCATAAAAAGAGCATACCCGTTTCAAGATTGAAAATTTTGCACCAAAATCCATCAAGTTACACAGAAGTATAAAATAACCAAATGCTATAAAACCGGAAATAGCACAACTAACAAATAAATGGTACGCACAACTTACATTGTAAACTACAAAACTACAAATTTTATCATAAGCAATCAATAAACCAAAATCGTAAAACACTAATCGAAAAACCAGTACAGAGAATGATGAAACCCTAACCCTAATCGAAAAACCAATACAGAGAATGATGAAAACCCTAACCCTAATAAAAAAAACTAGTACAGAATGACGAGAATTCATAAACTCTAACCTTTTCATCGGACGAATTGGAGTTTGCTTCTTCCGTCTTCCGACTAGCGTATCTTCTGAACCCATCTTTGCGAATCTGTAGAAACAAATGAGAAATAAGTGAACAGAAAAGAGGGAAGAGAACGAGCAAACAAAAAGGATGAGGAGAAGGGAGAGTGGTACGATGCCAAACGATCGACTGTGAAAAGAGAGGAGAAATGATCGACTATCCATCAGAGAAATATTGTCGCGATTTTTTGTGGAGTATTGTTCTATCGAAGGAGGAGACCAAAGACGATTTTTGTAAGTATCGGCAGAGAGAAGATAAGATAGAAATGAGGGTATGGGTGAAAAAAAAAATCTAACCTAAAGAATCCCAAAGAAGCTTGGGGGACCAAGCTTCTTTTTACGGGATTCTTTTACCAAAACAATCTCGTAAAAGAATACAATACATAAGCTGAAATCGATACCAAACAATGACACTTTTTCCATCCCGAAGAATAAAATGAAAAAGAGTCTAAATGAATCCCCTTCCAACTGATACCAAAGAGGCCCTAGATCTTAACATTTGTCGCCGGAGGAGAGGGCGTTGCGGAATCTGATGAGATGTGAACCGTCACATCTTTGGATGGCGCTAGTGAGGAGCTTCTTGGTTTCTTTGCCGGCGAGGACCAGGCAATTCGGTTGGAAGTTCTTTTGGGAGCCATGTATGAGTGTTTGTGAAGAGAGAGTTTAAAACATGAGAGAAAGAAAATGCAAGTGGGTTTGAAAATTTTTTGAGCAAAAGGAAAGAGGTGATAAGAAAATGAAGAGATGATTCCTTTTTAAAAGGAGTTGTCAAATCAATTTAAGGCAAATCAAAATCTTGAAAAGATAAGACTTGATGACCGATTTTGATTTGGATATCTTCCCTCATAAATCTCAACCAATTTTCAAAACAAAGATTTGAATTTTAAAATCGAAATCTTGGTGAAAATTTTTGAAATCATTTTAAAAAAATTTCTAAAAAATTTTCTTTAAAATGATTTAATGATCAAACATCTAAAAAGATGAAAATCATAAATCCTATCCGAGTTTATCACTTTTGCCTTTAGAATCCGTGTCAAGACCTTGAATTGCATTTCAAGGCCTTGAAATAGAAAATAAACGGCATTGTAAGGAGAAAATAAAATGATTTACCCCCCCTAATATAATGCTTCCTTGTTCAACATATCAAACTCCAATCTAATAAAATTGAGTCGATCTTTAGGTAGAGACTTAGTGAATATACTTGCAAGCTGCAAGTTAATTGAAACAAAAGATATCGATACGTCACCTATTACAACATGATCACGTATGAAGTGATGTCTTACGCCGATATGCTTTGATCTTGAATGTTGCACACGATTTTTGGTTATCAAAATATCAATAGTATTATCACATTTAATAGGTATACCTTTGAGATCAAAACCAAGATCACGAATAGAATTTGTGAACAACAGGCTCCATCAGCTATGTATTCAGCCTCAATTGTGGATAGGGCGACACAATTTTGCTTCTTGGAGTTCCAACTTATTAGAGATGACCCTAAAATTGACAACATCCAGAAGTGCTCTTTCTATCGACCTTATAGCCTACAAAGTTTGCATCTGAATAGCCAACGAGGTGAAATGAGTTTTAACGTGGATATCATAACCCTAGATCTTTAGTGTCATTAAGATATCGAAAAAATTATTTTTACAGCTATCAAGTGTGACTCTTTGAGATCAACTTTAAATCTAGCGCACATGTACACGCTAAACATAATGTTTAGTCGAATAGTGGTTAGATATAACAAAGAACCGATCATACCTCGATACTCCTTTTGTACGACACTCTTAGCATTCTTTGGATTGATCCATTTTATATCTCTTGAGCAAATCCTTGGTATACTTGCTTTGATGTAGAAATATTTCTTTTTTAGCTTGAGTAACTTGTAGACCAAGAAAGAAATTTAACTCTCCCATTAAACTCATTTCGAACTCTCTACATATAATATCTGAAAATTTATTGCATAGAGTGTAACACCCTAAATTCTGAGAACTCGGGGAGCTACTGGTTAGGACCTCACAATGGGTCCCGACCTTAGTTTGACAACAATTTTACTTGGATCTTACAAAAAGGAACAAATGTATTTAAAACAATTTCAAAACATATTATTTTTAATGTATGAATGTACACCTGTGTCAGCCTTACAAAACATATATATAGATACATAACATGCATGTCATATGGGAGACTCCCCTATCCCCATCTAATGAATACGTGGACCTGGCTGGGCATCCATTCCGGATCTCTTTGTAACTGTCTATCTCTACAAATCTACAACACGGATAAAACCGTTAGCTAACATTCTATGCATAAATATAAAGGTAAAAGCACAAACACACAACATACACAATCAACATGCAACACTCAATCCTTTTTATCATACACTTGGGTCCATTACGTAAATAATAAAGTCGGCCTAATCCGGTTTCGTTGTTTATCATAACTAACAAACACCACTCATACACATTACACTCATACAAGAAGCCAGCTAAGTAAGTCCGTGGACTTACCAGAATCAAATCTCGACTCTCTTAATCACCACTCATCGGTAAATGTAGGAATTCAGTAGCCTGTCAAAGGAGGCGAGTGTGTCAGCACACTTTCTAGGTAATTAGAAGTCTAAGACTTCTAAGATAATAGGTCTTAATAGAACGGAATTGATTACAATATTAATTTATGGTAAAATGACTATTTTACCCTTGGTCCTAAAACTTCTAAAAATTTCGTAATTTATGTTTTAACTCTTATTTGAGATTAACTAACCATATTCTACTCCCTAGGATGATTTTAGGTAACAACTAGAAAAACTACCCATTTTCTATTTCCCGAAAAGTCACTAAAGTCCAACTACAGCTTCAAATATAAAATTCGAATAATCTAATAAAAATTCCGAAATAATTCCCTAGATTATCTATGATATCCCATCTACTCATAGGGGAAAGAATTTCTTAAAACTGTTAAAGCATCGCTTCTACAAAAATTTCTAAAGTTGGTTACAACACTTAAAAATCAACACACTGTCTTAACTTTGAAAAATCAAAACTCCTAAACTACTCGCTGGATTTATCCCAAATTTTGATATGTTCTACTATAAAATCTTATCTCCAATATATCCAAAATTCAGACGCAAAGGAGATCAAAATCCTATTTAAAACTATCTCACAAAACCGAATTTCAGCACAACAGAAAAACTGCTTACGACTCAATCTTGGAAAAATCATAAATCCCAAACCACTCGCTGGATGCCTCTCAAATTTTAATATGTTCTACAAAAATATGTCAACTATATCATATCAAAAATTCAAGCCCAACAGAGATTAAAAGGCTATTCAAAACTATCTCAGAAAACAGCATCCCATGTTGTTTTTCTCAACTCAGCACATTTATAAAACTGCATGAGGAGCCAACTTTGGGCAACCATATCTCGTAAACTATAACTCGGAATACTCTAAAATTTCAGTATGTTATACTATGCAAGGTCAACTGTAACATATCCAAAGTGCAGCAACAAATGAGGAGTTTGGCTTACCCAAATCGGAGTCCAAAATTGGTTGTTCGTCACAGTTGGAAAATTGAAAGATGTAACAGCCCCTCTGCAGCTGTTCCTTTGGCTGGAGTATATGGATTCCTAGAGGGTTTGGCACCAGTTATAAGCGCATATATGGCTGAAGTAAAGCAAGGGAGAAGGAGTATGTGAGTTCTTGTGATTAGTATAAACGCAGATGGAGGGAGGAAGAAAGTTGAAGCTATGTACGTATAGGGAAAAGAGAGAGCGAGAGAGAGCCATCAGCCAACTTACTCAGGAATCTCGCGTGCAGAAGTTGAAGGCTGTTCGTCCCTGGAGTGGTGGCTGCGAGTCTCCGGTTTGTAGCTGAGCAACTTGGTCCGGAAGCAGTTAGGGTCGATGGGTAGGGGCGCTTCTGGCTGGGCTTTTCAAGTGCACTCCACTGGTTCCAAACGCAGCCAAGTGATAGGCTCCTTGTTGCTGTCAAACGTTGCTTGAATGGTTGTTGAGTGACAATTGTTTTGTACGCAGGGGTAGGAGAGATAGCCGACTGAATGGATAAGAGAAGGGCCGACTGTTACTCCTCCCTGCTGTGCGTTTAATGGGCAGTTACAGCAGCTTCTTCAATTCAGCAGCCGTTACAAGGTGGAGAGAAGGAAAGAGAAGGGCCGGCTGTTGCTCCTCCCTACTGAATGCAAGTGCTGGCTGCTGTGGGCTACGCATGATGTTGGGCTGTTGTGGGCTACGAAGGGTGCTGGGCTGTTGTGGATTGCAAAGGCCATCTGGGGTTATTGTGGGCTGAGAAGTATGCTGGGCTGCTGTGGTTTGCAAAGGCCAGCTGAGGCTATTGTGGGTTGAGAGTGTTGTCTTGGCTTTGTCACAGCCTTGTCAAAACTCGTCATGGCCTTGTCAGGCCCATGAATGAGTTTGTCACAGTTTGTCGGGCTTTGTCATGGTCTCGTCTCAGCTTAGTGCTGAACTCGTCACAGCTTGTCATGATCTCGTCTAAGTCATCGGTAAGAATGAATTATAACAACTAGGGTTTGATATAAATCTATCATTTTATGTGAATTAAATTCTACATAAAATAATAGATAATTATAAGAATTAGAGCTTGATATAATTTTATCATTTTATGTGAATTAAATTCTACATAAAATAATGAAATTTGTGAAGGAAGAGATACTAGATAGAAAGGGAAACCGTCAACGGCGGAATTAGACGGAATAAAAATTCCGGATATTACGTAGAGAATCATTAGTAGCACCAAATAATATATCATCAACATAGACTTGTACTACTAGTAAATCGTTGCCTCTGGTTTTGACAAACAAAGTTTTGTCAATTAAACCTCTTTTAAAACCATTTTCTAAAAGATACTTGGACAATCTTTCATATCAAGCTCGTGGAGCTTGTTTAAGACCATAAAGAGTTTTGTCCACTTTAAATACATGATCTGGAAATTCAAACCAGGAGGTTGAGCAACGTAGACTTGTTCTAAGAAGCAATTAAAAAAAACACACTTAGCATCCATTTGAAAAAGTTTTATGTTCATGAAGGACGCAAATGCAAGTAGCATACGTATGATTTCTAACATGGCAACCGGAGCGTAGGTCTCCTTATAATCCATACTTTCTTCTTGGTTATAGCCTTGAGCTACAAGTCGTGCTTTATTTCGAATGATTTTACCATGTTCATCCAACTTGTTTCGAAACACACATTTTGTTCCTATGACGGATTTGTGCTTAGGTCTAGACGTGAGGGTCCAGACATTGTTTTTCTCAAACTTATTTAGCTCATTTTGCATGGAAATAATCCAATCTGGTTGTTGAAGTGCTTGAACATAGTTTTTGGGCTCTACAAGAGACACAAACGCAGAAAAAACACACAAGTTGTTTACCCTAGATCGAGTTTGAACACCTGCTTTTGGATCGGAGAACTTTCTCTTGTGGATGAGATGAAGAATGTTTGAACTTTCTTCTCTTGGTGTGTGGAACGTATGATGATTCAAGAGGCTCAGTTGTTCGACTTGATTCGGGTACCGCTGAAGTTACATCTTTGTTTCCGATGTCATGGCCTTGAAGTTGAGTTTCAAGGCCTTGAGATTGATCATCAGCAGTGTTGTTGTTGGTCATTTCAAGGTCTTGAAGTTGCATTTCAAGGTCTTCAGATTGTTCTCCGGTGTCCAGAATTTGTTCTTACATGTTCTTAACTTGAGCCTTAGGATCTTCTTCTCCATTAGAATTTTGATCTCCATGTCGATTCAGATTAAGATCTATAAAGCTTGTGTGCAAGCCTTACATAGTTCATCAACCTTGAAGTTTATTTTGAACTTCACATTTTTATGAATCAAAGATCATTTTTCATGGAAATAATCCAATTTGGTTCTTGAAGTGCTTGAACGCAGTTTTTGGGCTCTACAAGAGACAAAAACGCAGAAAAAGCACGCAAGTTGTTTACTCTATATCGAGTTTGCACACTTGCTTTTGGATCGGAGATCACGTTCTCTTGTGGATGAGATGAAGAATGTTTGAACTTTCTTCTCTTGGTGTGTGGAACGCTTGATAATTCAGGAGGCTCATATGTTCGACTTGATTCAGGTATTGCTGGAGTTACATCTTTGTTTCCGATGTCATGGCCTTGAAGTTGAGTTTCAAGGTCTTGAGATTGATCATCAACAGTGTTGTTGTTGGTCATTTCAAGGTCTTGAAGTTGCGTTTCAAGGTCTTCAGATTGTTCTCCGGTGTCCAGAATTTGTTCTTGCATGTTCTTAACTTGAGCCTTAGGATCTTCTTCTCCATCAGAATTTTGATCTCCATGTCGATTCAGATTAAGATCTATAAAGCTTGTGTACAAGCCTTACATAGTTCATCAACCTTGAAGTTTAGATTTGGTAATCCACATACCAAATCCTTTGAAATAAGTTTCTTCATCGTACGCATGCTTACGTGACCAAGTCATCTATGTCAAAGCCTTGGATCGTCCGTCAAGGCCTTGAGACACGTTAATCTTGTTCCTAAAACTTGGTTTGTGCTCATAGAATATACATTATTGCATCGAGGAGCAGTAAGCACGACATCACCAGATAATTTATTTTGAACTTCACATTTTATGACACAAAGATCACTTTGTTACCTTTATCACAAATTTGAGAGATGCTAAGCAAATTATATTTTAGACCGTCAACAAGATAAATATCATCGGTGAATTTAGATGAATTATAACCGATTTTACCTATACAAATGATGCTACACTTCTCTTTATCATCAAGAGTAATGGTTCTAAATGATTGCTTCTTTAAATCTGAAAATAGTGAACTTTTTTCACTCATATGTCTTGAGCAATCACTATCTAATATCCATTTATGCTCCTTAATCTTGGTTATATCTTGCAAAACAACAAACTTCAACCTTTTTTGCTAGACCAAAGGACAAATTTTGGTCCATACTCAGGTTGAACCATGTTTGGTGGTCTAGTCTCTTTAGAAACCCAAATTTGCTTAACTTGTTCTCTTAGATATAGAGGATAAGTGTTTTGTATGATATAGGGATCATTTCTCCTATAAGGACAAGTTGATTTTACATGCCCCTTTATACAACAATAGAAACATGTGGGTGTATGTGAACTTCCTTTAGCTTTGACAAAAGTGGTCACCGTTTTTCTTGGAAATTTTTGTTATAACCAATACCACTTTTGTTAATAGAGGATTGTTGATCACCCATCATCCTTTCGAGATTAGCTTTAGAATGAGTGAATTGAATGAGTGTAGTC
Organism: Fagopyrum homotropicum; assembly: GCA_033239125.1. NCBI lineage: Eukaryota > Viridiplantae > Streptophyta > Magnoliopsida > Caryophyllales > Polygonaceae > Fagopyrum > Fagopyrum homotropicum. The sequence goes on from BSWB01000004.1 coordinate 147,044,431, forward strand.
TTCTGGTCTCTACATGTCACAATTAGATCAATCTTCTCTTTCTCTAGATTAGTATAATCTTGATGTAGAGAAGAGAGATTTTCCTTAAGAATTGCATTTTCCGATTCCAAGGCCTTGACATTGGCATCAAGGTCTAACTTTAGAGTTGAGATTTTCAACTTCCATAAACAATTCACTCACTCTTTTCTCTTGTTGGATTAACCTTTCTCTTAAGAGACTTATTCCAACTCTATGTTCTTTATTACTAATGATTATATCTTTTAGGAATTCAGCATACTCTCTACTAGGTTAAGACATTAGGGTTCTTACCACTCCTTCAAAGTAGAGGTTGAGATCTTCTTCTTGATCGGCCATTAAGCATAAGTTTGCTTGATCGTTTTCATCATCCGAATCATTTGAAGAATATGAGTCACTCCATGATGCTACCATAGCCTTCTTCTTTCAATCATTCTTCTTGTAATTGTTCCTCTTCTTTTGTGGACAATCCTTTACAAGATGATATGCTTCACCACATTCAAAACAAGTTCGTACTTTAGTTTTCTTATTAGGGTTATTTAACTTGCCTTTATATTCTGATGATTGTGGATAATCTTTGTTTGCAAATTGCTTCTTCATTTGTAGATTCTTGCAAGACCTCTTGAAATCAAGGCAAACGGACCTTCCTCCTAATCATCACTCTCTTCATCATCCGATGGTAAGTTATCCTTCTTGGATTTTAAGGCAAAGTTCTTTGTGTTTGAAGATAACTCTCCATCTTATTCACCAAGAACCATTTTGTGGGTGATTAACTTTTCAAGTAGGTCATCGGGAGGTAATGTTGAGAGATTTTAAGCTTCCTCGATGGCGGTCACTTTTGGTCCCCACTTAGCTTTAGACAAACTCCTTAAGACTTTCCTTACTTTTTCTTCATTTGTGAAGACCTTTCCAAGTGAGTCAAGATTATTCACAATTTCAGTGAATCTTGTGAACATTTCCTTAACCGTTTCATTTGAAGTCATCTTGAATAATTCGTATTGCCTGAGGAAGATACTAATCTTTTTATCCTTTACTTGACTTATTCCTTCATACGCAACCATTAACTTGTCCCATATTTCTTTTGCATTTTTGCATGATGAGACACGATTGAAATCGTTAGCGTCTAATTGACAATAAAGCAAAGTTTTTAGCCACACTATCCAAGTCCGTTTGAGTGAAGTCAGCTTCCTTCTTTTGAACTGAGACTCCTTCAACCGGGGTGGTTGGTATTCTTGGTCCAGTATGAACAATGCTTCATAATTCCATGTCCTGGTCAATAATAAACATTTGCATTAGTGCTCTCCAATGAGCAAAATTATTACCGCTGAAGAGGGGTGGTCGAGAGGTAGATCTTCCTTGAGCGAATTCTCCATCAGCTACATAGTTCATGATTAGTCTCACTGATGGTTAAATCAATATACGTGAGTCTAGTTCTGATACCAACTGAAGAACCAAGTAGGGGATTTAATAAGGATATAAATACTCTAGACGGGGGGTTGAATAGAATATGTGAACTTTTTGCAATATCGGATATCAAGGCTTTGAAATAAATCTCAAGGCCTTGAAGTCGATCTCGATGCTTAGTTACAAAACTGTTTCTCAAGGCTTTGAAGGGGATCTCAAGGCCTTGACTTCGAAACCTACAGAATATTGTTAGTCACTATATAAGCGATAGAAAGTGCAGAAATTAAAAGATCGACAGACGATATGTTTACGAAGTTCGGCCCTAACAACCTACTCTCCTCCTAGGTTTCCGACCTTAGAATTCTAACTATCTATTATCTGCTTGTTGTGAGTCCTAGATACAACCTATAAGAACTTTCCTTCTTCTCTCAATGTAGCTTCAATGTTACGATCTAGTCAACTCCTATTCTAGCAATAATAGCCTAGTTACTTTGCATAGTAACACACTCAAGTATAACACTAATATGATATGTCAATATAGCTCTTGTGTTTATCTCACTCTAAAAAACAATCCTAGATATGCTCGACGAGGAAGATAAACATTTGGATGGATGAAGATGTCTTAGATAATCGCTTGTAGGCTTGGTGTCTTCATCTTCAATCGACGTGTCCTTTATAGTCTTCTATGGAGGAACTTCTTCTAGTCGTTATCTTCTAGCCATTGCAGTTTCTTCCTTTCACAAAATCCTAGATTTGTTGAACGAGATCTTCTCATGTGTCGTTTGAGTATTAGCCATGTGAGTAGATCCAAGATCTTTTCTTTAAACGTTCGCTTGATAGCCGTTTGATGTCTTCAAGGAGATCTTCGCCAAGATCTTCCCCAGAACCATTCAAGATCTTTAACAAACTTCTTCATAGCCATTTAAAATCTTCAATGAGATATTCTCCAAGATTCTCTATTCATACGTCTATCTTCTCCAACAAGATCTTCTTGGTTGGTTGTTTGACCGTTTTAAGATCTTCACTCTCCTATATCTTCTCGTTTGTTTGTTTGGTTGTTGTAGTAAGTCTTCAGTCGAGATCTTCTCTTGATATTGTCCATGACCTACAAACACTTTTAACAAACAAACCAAGACAAGCAATCTAGAAATATAATCGATATTTGTTAGTTATAAAAACCACATTTTATGTAAGTCTTCCATCATTTATATAAATAATATCAAATGTGGAGTTATCATGTATGATGCATGGTGGACTTCACCGCTGCTATGAAGTCAAATAAGAACAATATATATTATCCTTTATTGCATTTTAAAATAATCACAATCAAACACAACTTTTGTAGATGATACATTAAATACAATGATAAAATATGTTCTAACGTATTTTTATAGACAATCTAAAACTCCAAACCTCAATTTTTTTTGATCATGGAAAGGAGTTCGGTATACTAGACAATTCTAAAATATCGAAAGACCATAAAAATAGGAAATAGATGGACCATCAACTAGAAGGAAGAAAAAAAAAAGCAAACAAACAAAAAGCATCAACAAAACGAGCTCTTCATCATCCAACGCCGACCATTAAATAAGATGAGTGATATTGGCCATGATGTACGACTTACACTTTTCTCAATGACGGATTGTGATTGTCAATGTAAAACTTCTATAAACACATCTCTATCACGCGACTCCCATCTCGTCTCACACAAAGTCACATCTTCTCTTAATCTTGTACATTTTTCTGCTTAGGTACGTCCACGGGTCCGGGTTCCCCCGGGTCGCGGGTACGGGTAAGGGTCGTAAGATCCTTACCGTAACCCGCCGGGTCGACCCGTAACGGTCACAAAAATTCAAAAATAAAAAATAAAAAAAAATCTCAACGGCTATATATATTGATAAAAAACAATATAATTAATAAATCTAACCCAAAAACAATTCTATAAATACCCCAAACCCAATTCATTTCATCTCACATCAATTTTCATTCAATCATTTATTCACTCTCTCAATCTCTCCATAATTTCCAACTCTTACATTCAATTACTCTCCTAATCTCATATTCTCATTCTCTTATTTTTCATTTTATCACTCTTACTACTACATTCTATTATTCAAAAAAAAAAATGTCTAGCCGAGGAAGACGTTCCGTTAGCGGTGCCGGTCCTTCATCCGGTGAAGGTTTTACCCGAGGACGGCATTCCGTTAGCGGTCCTCCAACCGGTTCAGATTTAAGGCGAGACTTATTAAGTGGAGATCACGAGATCTTCGAGGAGGAGGATATCACGGAATCACCTACTTTCCCCAACATCCAAGGATCCGAGACCGATTTCACGGAGGAGTCGGAGGAGGAGCCGCCGTTGAACAACAATCAACTAACGGCGGCGGTCTTCCGATTTTGGTTTACAAAAGGTGCTCCCGATGCCAACGGAGTTTACTATGCCAAATGTAATTTTTGTGCGGCACAATACAAGCACAAAAAGGGAGAAGGCTACGGGAACTACAAGAGGCATATCCGGAACAAGCATCCCGAAAAAATGGGATTAGCACGAGGGCAAACACAACTTATCGGGTACGCATCTACTTCTAACCAACCTCCTTCTCTATTTACATATGATTATTCTTCTTCTATGGATGCATTTTCGGAAATGTTGGCCGTAGATTCTTTAGCATTTAGTTTTGCACAAAATGTTGGTTTTAGCATTACGAGTTTTCAATGAACAACACCGCCCAAAACATTGCCCGTTTGATTGCAAATGTTTTGGAAGAATATAGATTAGTTTCACGAGTTTTTTCAATCGGTTTTGACAACGCCTCCGCTAACACGGCTTCCATTAGAGATTTAACCAACTATTGTAAGCCGACGATTGGAGGTAAATTTTTTCACATTAGGTGTGCCGCTCATATTTTAAACTTGTGTGTTCAAGACGGTTTAGCATACGTTGGACATTTAGTACAACCTATTCGAAATATTCTTAATGAACTTTGGTCTAAAAAAGTGTACGTACTAAATGGTATGCATATTGTAAACAAAATAACGTTTATCCTAAAAAATTTCCAAAAGATGGTTGTACAAGATGGAACTCTATTTACAAAATGATTTACGAATCATATGAATATCGAGAACTTTTAAGTGGTTTTGCCGCACAACATATTGACGGTAATTTTGTTTTCGGTGAATCTTGGATTTTAGCAAAAGATGTAATGGAGGTTTTTAAATATTTTTATGATGCTACTAACACTTTTAGTTATGTTTATACACCAACTTCAAACATATTTTATTATGTAGCAATTAATATTGCATTTGCAATTCAACAAGGTCTTTTAATTGAAAATATTTCACAAGCTATTTTTTCAATGCGAACTAAATGGTTAGATTATTATACAATCATTTCCGATATTTTTTTTGTTGCATTTGTGTTAGATCCTAGACGTAAAATGGATGGTTTAAAACAATTTTTAGAAAGTTATCATGAATTTTTAGGTTTAGAACACCATCCCGATTGTCATGTTTCTACCATAATTGCTAAAGTTTGAAAATTATTTGATGAATTATTGGTTCAATATCGTGTTTCCGATCGAGGTCAATCTTCTCAACCCCCTCCTCATCTCTCATCTTCAAGTTTATCTAAATTTAAATCAATTGCTAGAGATTTGTTTGGCCCGAAAAGGACAAAAACCACGTCGAGTTCCTACTCGGAACTCGACGAATATCTAACCATTTCTTTTGAGTTTGCCAATGATGAAGAAGAAGAGGATTTCAACATATTAGAATGGTGGAGCGGACCGGAGAGAATGAGGTTCCCTACCCTCTCAAGGATCGCGACACAAATTCTCGTCGTTCCTGCCTCAACAGTAGCGGTTGAGCAAACCTTTAGCCGGAGTGGAAAGGTGCTCGATCCGACGAGATCAAACATGTTGCCCGAGACGTTGGAGGCACAAGTCCTCCTAGCCGATTGGAGGAAAACGGAAATGCGAACACAAAAAAACAACCTCTCGGCGGAGGAAGGCGACGAAGATGACGACGAGCGACAACAAACGCCATCGGATGTATCGGCGGGAGAGTCCGACTAAGGTAAGGGCCAATCGGGGATATAAACAAAGGTAAGAGAACTACGTGGGCTTTGATTCCTCCTCCCCGAGAGGATACGTATGCAATTGGAATTCCGGTTCAAGCCCAATTCTTCCCTTTTTTTTATTTTTTTTTATTTTTTAAGTTTAAGACTTAAATTTAAAAAAGAACAAAATAAACTAATAAAAAAAAGGAGTTAAACTTAAAAAAATTGGACTTAAACTTTAAGTCCAATTTTTTAAGATTAAGTACTCTTTTTATTAGTTTATTTTGTTCTTTTTTAAGTTTAAGTTCAATTTTTTATTAGTTAATTTTCTTATTCTTTTTTAAGTTTAAGTCCAATTTTTCTCTTCTATTTATTTTCTTATTTTTGTAAGTTTATTTCCTTTATTTTTTTGTAACGGTGAGGTGGCCGACCCGTCGACCCGCCGGGTCTGACCTGTGACCCGGCGGGTCGCCGACCCGTTGACATGCTTATTTCTGCTCCCTCACCGACCACAGTCACAAAGTTATTGTTTAAAGACGATGAGTTATTCATCTATTCACCGGGCCAAATTTCCTCGTAACTTGTAGTCATTAAATAAGATAAAATACATTAATGTAAATGCATGAATGTGGTGGACTAAAAAATATACGGTTCCTAATGGAATAAGTAACAAAGCGACCTTTCTAGGCTAGTAAGAAGAGAAGTATTTATCTATCACTTGAGAATAAATTAAGGCATGAAGACGTTCCTCCCTTTAGGTTGTGTACCTTCGCTCCACTGACCGTAACTTCGGATTAATACGAATTTTTTTTACTATACCTTCTGTTTATTGATCTTTCACTCTCTGCGAATTGTCTTCTTCCTTTAATGAAATAGATCGGTCTTCTCGCTTAATCAGTACAAGATTTGAGTTCTCGCTTCTTTTGTGGGAGGGTTCCTTCCTCTAGTTCAAGAGTTGCAGGTTTGTGCAGCTTCACGGAGACTACTTTATGACGACGGATGACCCCGTAGGGGGTTTACTGCACAAGGCCCTTGTATAGTAATCTGAGAAGGCGGGACCCTGTTTTAGCAATGGAGCATGGGGAAGAAAGTGGGTGGTGGGCTCTTCCGAACATGTTATCTTTTCAAGTTTTTAGTTGCATTTTAAGCCACTCATTTCCTTTAGGCCTAACGGCTGGTGTAGCTTCCACTACTGCTAAATACCGATCTGTAACAGGTAGACATATGCTATTCTTTCTTATTCCCTCTTTTGTGCGATCTCAAGCTTGATGAGTAGCAAACCAGGCAATCTGGCTTGAATTCAGACTTCACTACCCCCAAAAGTTTCCTAAGAAATAGGCCTAAGTGGCTTTCAAGCTTACGAAGCTTTGAAGCCGTAGCTTGCTGGTTTTTCCATCATCCAATCCATCACAAATCGAATAAAACCTGGTGAAAAAGAAGTGAACACAATAAAGAGGGGTTGGTGTGAAAAAAAGACCCCTTAATCCAATATCAATCTCCGAAATGAGTAAAATAGCATTCAGTTCCGCTTCCGCACTAGAACTTATATCGATTAAACAAATCATTGGAATGCCCAAAGTAATACATCTCGAAGGTTGTATATTCTTCTTGCTGATCAACGATGAATACTATCTTCTTTCTATAAGCAAGCTCCCTCCGGCCGTCCAAGGACTGGACGGCTCTCGGTTCTTGAGCATATTGGGAGATAAGGTGGCAGTTGAAAGAGCTGCTCGAAAGCTTAACGAACAAGCGAAAAACTTAAAAATGATCCAAACGTACTCTAAACTTAAAGATAATAAGTACCGAAAATCATGTCTACAAGAGGCTATCAAATTAAAGATCAAAAAGATCGAAATTGAGGGTGATAACCTTTGTGTTAAAGCTTAAGCTTATGCTCTCAAATGAGGTCTACAAGAGGCTATTAGATTAAATATCAAAAAGATCGAAATCGAGGGTTGTAACCTTTGTGATATCAAGACACTCCAAGGATTGTGGAGTTTCCCGTGGGAGGTCGAGATGATTATTTCCGACTCCATGCTGGATTCCGCTTCTTTAACGAAGTCCTGATCAGACATATTTTCAGAAAAACCAACTGTGTTGCTGGCCGACTGACCCATTTGGGAATATCAAACCCAACACTTGTTTTTCTAACGATCCCAAACTTCGTGTTTTTATCCGCAAAGATGCTTTAGATTGGACTAGAGATAGTTCAACCAATCTGCTTTCCGTTTTTAAAAAAAAAATAAAAAAAAATACCGAAAATCATTTACTGACCCGACCGGGTGGGTTTTGCACCCTACTTTTTATTTAAGATGACTGACATTGGCCATGGAGCACTACCTACACTTTTCTCGATAGCGAATTGCGATTGCCAAGGCAAAACTTCTATAAACTCGTCCCAATCACGCGACCCCCATCTCGTCTCACGCAAACCTCTCCCCTAATCCTTTACAATTTCCTGCTCTCGCACCGATCACCGTCTCCCCATTCCCCTGTTTGTCTCTAAAACCCTAGCGATCGATTTCGTTGCTGTCGTTCCTGATGATGGTGCCATTTTCGACTCTTCTCTCCAGTCACATCCGCTTCCTGTTACACAGCTTGGATGGATCCAACTCCGATCCAGTTTTCCGCGAGCTTTGCAAGGTATGACCTATCGCTTTCCTCTTTATTTCACTATCTATCATGTTTATTATCCGAATGCGAGTATGTTTTTGAGTTTCCTCGTGCTTGCTGTTTTTTCCAAGTTCTATTGTATCGAGAAGAAAATCCAGATCGTTTCTAACAGCAGGAATGGAATTTGCACTTTGCCGTGATGTTTTTTTTATGGATTTAGATCCATTAGTACACATCCCTACCTACAGTTATGTGTTGCTTTTCGATTCTCCGTTGAATATGGAGGATTTAGGTTATGTTTTTGCTTATTGTGCTCCTTGTTCCGCGCTATAAGAGTTTAGATGGTTGAATTATTGCTCCTGGGTAAGGTACATAAGTCTTAGCGGGCATTTGGTAGCAAAGCTGAATTCCTAACCCCTCACGTATGGGGTTTCCTTTCCATACCTGAAGGCTGAAGGGATATGAAGGAGGAGAGAGTATGTCTGTGAAGGAGAGCCAGGAGTCTGGAAGGTGACTGTTGAGAAGATGAAGGAGGAAGATGACTTTAATATCAGAATCACACGTGTGGTTCGGGGTGGACAAGGAAATCACATGCGAATGATGATGATCTATGAGGAAGACAAAGGAGCTTGGCTGGCCATGGTCAATGAGGAAGATGGTGGGGGGAGGGACGTTTTCTTGGGTGGGAAATACCAAAGAGGAAGATGACTTGGCAAAAGACAAAGTAGTAAGATGACCTAAATCAGTCTAATCAGACGGTGTGTTAAATTGGACAAATGAGTAAGATAACTATGTAATTAGATGAAGATGACAGTTTACAAGGAAGACTAAGGAGAGGAAATTGCCTGTTGTGAATGACAGTTGTCGTGGTAATGGAGTTAGTGGTCAGTGAACTGGTGTGATGGTAGACAGAGAAACCAAAACCACATTTTCTTTCCTAAATATAGATCAAATTACATACAATTATGTGTACTTTCAACCCTTTTCTCTCAAATGCAAGCATTGGCAAAACCCATATTGAGTTTTAACCAAATGATTGTAGCGTTTTTTATGATTATGAGCGAAGTGATAGTTAATTTGTTAGTATGAGCACTTTTAGAATATTCAGTGGGTGCTTATGCAGCTTATCCAGCTATTCCAATTGCAGTATTTTTTTTTACTTCAATTAATATGGAGGACATAATGAATTTCTGCTTATGAAGAATGTTGATAGTATTGCCTTTTGGACCTGAGTCTAGAGTTAGTTTTTGAGTATTTAAATTTCGTGGGAAGAGATAGCTATCACCTGCTTGTTCAGCATTTACTTAAATCTATACTCAAAATGATGGGGGAAATGGGCTATTTCAACCCTTGAGTCGTCTCCCAAAGAACAATCCAGCTTTGGCAGCTTCTATAGTATATATGCATTGGTGACTGCCACTTTCATCAATACTCACTCCCCTGCAATGCTACTTAATGTTTATTTATCTGCCGACTCGATCTGTTTCAGCTTTAGGGCTATAAGGCATATTTCAACCACCCTTGATGGCTTTAATGGACTATTGTGGTATGATGGCTCTAGTAGTTTAGCCGTTAGTCAAGCTATGCGAAAGCCATTTCTCAATTGAAAATGAGAAAGGGGACCAGTTTGATGTTATAAGTATCATGGGACAGTTTCTTAAATTTACCTTTTTTTGGCATTTGTACCACAATAGACCCTGCCCAAGGGCCAACGGAACAAATTAGTAGTGTGATTGAAGCAACTGCAGTAGAATCATTTTAGCCGGATTCCTGAGTAAAGGTTCTTGAAAATATTATATGGTTCTTAAGTGATGACAGTTGCTGAAGTTCTTGTTGCCTAGTATGGTAAAATTGTTGCTTCTTTTAGCTAAATTTTACTCATAGTTATTTGGTGAAAATATGTTCCAGATCATCTGGAGACAGAGAAAAATGGGTACTGGACTATAGGAGTAAATATAGTTTCGTACAGGATGAATTTGATTTTAGACTTGACTTTGGTGTTTTTTTGGCAGTGTATTGAGTATGGAACTGAAGGATGCATTTTGCTCTTGCGCACCAGCTTGGAGCACATTGATATACATGGAGAAGACTTAAAAAATATTCGTCCGGATCCAGCTATAGTAGCGGTTTTCAAATATCTTTTGGAGCAACCAAATTTTAGCACAATGTTTTGTCAGTCACTGAGAAGTGAAGCAATCAAATATGGATTCCTTGTTAACCTGTCGGATGCCTTTTGCTTGTCAGTTTCTGAAAATATCACCATTGGTCTTGCACTGTTGGATTCTGAAAATGATGACGTCCAAAACTGTGGTATGTTTCTGTGTATAAGGTTGAGGTTATTTGATAATTGATGCCTGATGTGTTATAATTTGTTTTAGAAGCTGTAATATGACATGTGCTACTACTTACTAGCATCGGTTTCTTTTCAGGAAAGACCTTTTGTTTGTCTCAAATAGAAGCTCTAATTGCCAATCCCAGTGCCTTGGGCTCAACTGAGCAAATCCAACAAATTCTTATGTTCTTGCGCCAATCTGAGGATCTTTCTAGACACGTGGATACCTTTATCAGCATGCTAAGTTTGGTGCCATTGAAAGAGTCCCACTCTTCAATAATAAATCTGTTGACATCAAATGAATCTGATGAAGCCACTCTTCTGAGGTTCCCAATAAGTTTCCCAACTTTGAAGTAGCTTAGCTGTATTTTATATTGTTTATCTCATTCTCACTGGTTCTTATTTTTTCCCCAGGAATCTGGACTTCCTTTATGATGGTGAAAATGATTTTGATGCTGTTGCTACTGAAATGGAGAGAGAAGTGAACATAGCTGATATCATGAAAGAATTAAGCTATGGATGCACAGATGATGCAAAGAATTGCAAATACATTTTATCTCTTATCTCACCACTAACTGAATCAACCATATCTAGGATAATTGGTACTGTTGCATGCACTCAAGGAGGCATTTCAGAAAGCCAAAATGGGTATCAAGTATTTCTTTCTGCAACAGGTTTTAGTCCTGCATCCGATCTGCCGGTTATCAGTTCCTGGAACATTAATCTTCTTGTTGATGCCATTAAGGAGCTTGTGAGTTATCTTTTTGACTCTACATATTGTTTTTCTTTTGGTGAACGAGTAGTTATTTTTATGTCTTAGTTATGATTGGGCTTGAAATTCCATATATTTGATCTTCTGCTATTAATTATCCTCTCATGTGCCATTTTTGTTGGGGTCATTCCCTGTTAGATTTATTTGCTGGGTTAGCCTGCTAATTTGTAAATTGCTTGTTTAGTTTTACTATGTTTGCATGCTAGAGTTGACTTTTCATTGAATGGGTGATTTTATTGACAAAATTGCTATTTCCCAACTCAATATGTGAAAAGGGAAAAGGTGACTGAGGACGATGCTCATGCTGACGGCCTAGGTGTGTCTGAGAGGCAAAAGTCGACCGCCTTTTTACACACTGGCTTAACTACTTTGTAACCTAAAAACATCATGCTTGATGTATGAGATATACTATGTCTATGTGATGTCGAGCCTCGACCAACACAGGGTTTCTTTCTTTTAATGGAACCAGATTTCAAAATTTGGTTGGTTGAATTGATGCCTGATGAAATGCTTGTCATTAGACTTGCCAAGCATATTCTTTAGGTTGAGTTCAGGTCAATTAGGAAGTATTAAACATATAAATTAAATTTTCTATATTTTCTTTGACCGGATTGCTTGATTAGAATCAATTTTTTTGATGAAATACATTCTCATTAAATTTATGGAAGGCAATCATGTTGATTGCTATAGATACTAACATAAAAAGTTCATTTTACACTGTACACCATCACTAAATTTGACATAGATATTACAGCAGAGCAAAATATAGTAGGAGGGATTAAGTCTTCATTTTGGATGGACGCATTATCTCTTTTAAGTCCTGGAACCTATTAGGTTAGATGGTTTAGGTTTGGCTATATTCCGACTGATCTTTATTTTGTTAATGTTTGTGTGTAGTATGCCAGTAGTGGAAAATTCATGTATGAGTTTTGCTATCTAATTCAGAACCTTTTTTATGTTGCTCATTCTTGTTGTTGGCTATAGGCTCCTGATACAAATTGGGTTAGTGTTATGGAGAAGATGGACTATGACGGATTCTGTATACTTGACGAGGGTGCATTTGCCTGTCTCATGTCAATTTACAAGCTTGCTTGCCAGGTATGTTTCCTAGGCTTAGTTGGAGGATTTCATATGTTTTGACAGACTTCTTTTTGTGAATAAGGCAAATCATCACATGTAGCTAAGCAGAAATTTTTTGGTTTAAATTACATCTAAAAGATATTAAATTACTCGTGTCGAATATCGATCTGTGTAGGATCCGTTTCCCCTCCATTCAATTTGTGGTTCAGTTTGGAACAATGCTGAAGGACAGCTTTCCTTCCTGAAACATGCTGTATCTTCTCCAGCAGCGGTTTTTAACTTTTTCCACTCAGTCAGGCAATTGGTAAGTTGATACTATGATTTGACACTTGATGGTTTCTTCCAATGCTTTGTGTTTCTGATTTGCTAATAAAGCTAATATTCACAGGAACTTATTGATTCGATTCAAGGTCTTAAGCTTCAACCTCATCCTGCCAACCATGCATGGTTCTGTCTAGATCTGCTGGATGTATTATGCCAGTTAGCTGAAAAAGGCTTCAAGGCATCTGTGCTAGCTATACTTGAATATCCTCTTATGCACTGCCCTGAACTTCTGCTTCTTGGGCTTGCACAAATTAAGGTAAAATCTCCTGTTATGGATCTTGCATGTTTTTTCTGTTGGTTCTGCTTTTACCTGAGAGTGCCTGGCATACTTATTTCGGGGTTTGTTATCTGACTTCTTATTACTCCTACACTTTGTTAAAAATTTATTCAATACCACAACTTTTTATAAGTAAGATTACAGCATTTACGCATATAGATGTTCACATTTCAATGGGATGCATCTAGCAGGAATAGGGTGACTAAGCTTGTAAATGGGAAAATCGATATACAATGCCTTCAATTGTTTTGGGCAGTGGTGATCTCTATCCGCCTGTCTGTGCTGTGCGCCTGCTTGTGCAAGTTCGGGTTGTCCATCTATATATGCATAGACAAATTTATAAGCATGCATGTGTCTAGATGTATATGTAGCATCCCGGTTCCTAATGAGGATATCAGCATTCTGGTATAACCTTTATCTGGTTTTTGCAGACTGCATACAATCGTTTCCTGTATGAGCTTTCACTCAGGATTTTTCCGAGAATAATCAGCAGTAACCATAAAATTGGAGTTATTCTGCAAATCTGGCTTTGCAACCCAATACTTTTAATGCAAGTATTTGCAGAAGCTCTTGTAACTGATGGAGATTACATTGCTCAAATTGTGGATGTCTGCAATGAAATAAAGGCAAGTACTATATATATATATATATATATATATATATGTTTGTGGGACACAATTAATTGGCTTTCATCATTTGTTTTAACACAAGGAGCAGTCCTAAGAACAGAGGTTTAATTTTACCAAACTTTTGTAGTGACATTGCATATGAAGAAGTTTGAGGATCCATTGTATATGAGTAGCTGAAATTACTCAAATTAGGGGTACTCCTTTCTCGGTGACATTTTTTTTCTTAGAACCTTCCTTTGGGTGGTGGAATTTAGAAATTATAGTAGGGGCCTTCTATGACGAAGTTCATTAGGTTTCTTACCTATTGATATCCATGATGATAAACTTGATCTCTTTTTAGAAGTCTAGAAGTTTTGACCGCAAGAACAACCTTGTTGTTTTTTTGCCTCTAAATTTAGCTTCTAGTCTAAAACCTCTCCACTGCTTGAACACCGAGTTCTACAAGAAGTGTACTAGTTATTTGTTTTCTCTTCTTAATGGAAATGACTTCAAGCTGTAGCATCTCTTACCATTCTATGCCGTTCCTTTAATTCTAATGGTTATTGTTCATGCAGATTCTCAATCATGTCTTGAAGATGATTCCATTTGCTGCAGCAATCAGATTGGCAGTGACTGCGTTCAGAAAGGAACTTCTAGATCTTGAGAAATGGCTTACCGATAATTTAATAATGCACAGGGGCACTTTCATTGAGGTATTATCTGCTACAAGAGGATATAAAATTTCCAAGTTATACTTTAAATAGTCGCACTTTTATCGTCTTGAAGCTTTATTCATCAATTGATAAGTAGAAATTTCTTCCACATGCAGGAATGCCTCAAGTATCTAAAAGAGGTGCAGTTTATGACATTGCAGCAGGAGAGGATCCATCATTCTGGTGCATCCAATAATATTCACTCCCAAGATGTTGGAATCTTCTTGAAGGTTTTTGTTAAAGCCCTTTATCGTTTCATTTTTTTGTATTCTTTTTTATATAATCCTCAAAGCTTTGGATTACATTTTGCATGTAGGTTCTTCAAGATAATTCTCACTTATTAGACTCCAGCAATCTGTGTGACGAGATGGGCAAATTAAACATCTTCTTTAAACATGGTGCTTCGGGTCAGAATGATGAAAGTGCTGATGCATCTGCACCTGTTACATTTGCCGAGGATATTGAAGCAGAAGCGAACTCTTACTTCCAGAGAATGTTTTCAGAACAACTGACTGTTTCTGAGATGGTCCAAATGCTTTCACAATTCAAAGATTCTTCGAATCCAAGGTTTCACTCTTATGTTAAATATAAGTTTTCTTAATTAATATAGATATTTTCTTGAAGTGTAAGTTAAAGTTTTGGTGTAGTATCTCTCTGTATATCTCAGTTCTCAGTTGTCTTGGGTTGTATTGTATGCGGAAAGAGTGCAAGTGCTTTTCTGTAGCAGTGCGTGCACTTGTTTTTATGAACAATGTTCCGACCTGTATGAAGGTTTGACCTGCCGCTGAGCATGCAAGATAGATATCGTATGTTGAATTAAATACATACTAAGCAAGTGTTTGACTTATGGTGCTGATACTTTTGAAGAAGTTTAATTTTAATTTGCCTAGTTCTTGCTTTGAAAACAAGTCAAATCTTCCAGAATTAGGTTATGCCTCAGCATAAGTCGTTTCCTTAGGCTGGTGTGCTACTTCCGGGAAATTAGTAAGCTCTAAGAGGCTTGTTTTATTTTTCTTTGCCTTAATAATCTCTGCCATGGTTATCTATCTGTATTTGTTTATTTATTTGTAAAGTGATGCCTTGAAATTTACAGGGAAAACTCAATTTCTGATTGTGTGATCAACAATCTATTAGAAGAATACAGGTTCTTTCCAAAGTATCCGGAGAAACAGCTTGGGCTTGCTGCAGTTCTGTTAGGTAGGTTCTGTTTTGTCCACTGCAACTATACATCTTATAGCCCATATTTTGTTGTCTATTGGTATGTTTGACCAATTAACTTGCCCGGGTTACATACATTGCTTATCTTATAGTGTTTTAAAGGCATGTCTCATCGTTTATCATTGAGTGCTGCTGTCCCTGTTTTGTCAATTATTACATACATCTTATAGCCCATATTTTGTTGTCTATTGGTATGTTTGATCAATTAACTTGTCCGGGTTACATACATTGCTTATCTTATAGTGTTTTAAAGGCATGTCTCATCGTTTATCATTGAGTGCTGCTGTCCTTGTTTTGTCAATTATTACAACTAGATATCAGAAGCTTCTTCTTCTGGATGAGAGTTATATTCAGTGATGCGTATGCTTGGCTAGGATCAACTGCTAGATACGTTTGATGTCGTGATCCTGACATTTTCTTGGTGGTCTCTTTATCTAATTTTAGGATCTGTTATCAAGAATCAGCTAGTAACTCATATTGATCTTGGCATTGCCATTCGTTATGTCCTGGATTCATTGCGTAAGCCTGCAGATTCAAAGGTAGAATCCTAACATTCTGTCAATTGGTTTCCATAATTATGGCTTGCAACATGTGATCCTTATGAACTTTTTGCTCATAGATGTTTGGATTTGGCACCAAAGCTTTAGAGCAATTTATCAACCGTCTAGATGAGTGGCCCCAATATTGCAATCATATCTTGCAAATATCCCATCTCCGTGCTACTCATGCAGAGCTTGTTGCATATATTGAAGATGTTCTTACCAGGAGATCACACGGAAGTGGTCCTCCTATTGACCACCTTGGCACATCTACTTCTGCTAACAATATGAATGAGGTATATATGATCCAAGTTTGAGATGTTTGTCTACCATGCTTGTTATTGTCTCAATTCTTTTGATTGTTTTGCATACAAAGTCATTGAATTAGTATATAATCTAGGCTTACAGATTCTTTTTCAGGTCACAGCTGTTAATATATAGTCATTGAATTACTTTACTAAATTTGATTATGATCATGCTGTGGTCTGGGCTGTTCAGCAAGATACCAACAAGTTTCAGAGAATAGAAAGTGGAAATTAAAAAAATGAAAATACAGACAATCAACTTACAAGAGGGGGAATGAATCGCTGGTATAGAGGTGATTGGTAATAAGTAGTAGGAGAAGCTGAGGAGGAGAATTAAAAGGAATCGGGAGGATGAGAGTTGCATCTCTCTTAAGTACATAAGAACAAATAGTTTGAAAGGTTGAAACACCAAGGCCTTAGCCCAACTTCAGTCCGTGTAAGGGAGAGGAAAGGTTGGAACACAGGGATCGGAGAGAGAAGTGTAAGGGTGAGCGAAGGTTGAAACACAGGGAATGCTGAGGGAGAGTGAGTTTTTACTACATTATTAGTATATAAAATAGTGTATAATTGCTCTTTTCAAGTAAAAGAAAGACTTAAAACCTTTTGCCCAAAGGAACATGGCTGTGTCTGAGGCTGCACGCGCCTAAGCACAGGATGCACATACCTCTTTGGATGGGCATTACAAATTAAAACTCTCTCACCAACTCCTACTTACATTATCTCACCAACAAAATAAACCCAATGCTCTCTCAGTGCACCACCATTACTCTCTTCCAGGTGAAGACAGCAGACTCGAACCATGGTCCTGCAAAGTCGAGCAAAATACACAATAAGAAAACAATTCTTAAAACTTGTAATATGGTTTATCATATTAACAGCACTATTCAGTTTCAAATTCAGTAAGCTTCGTTGATAAGGAAATGTATTGACGAGATCTAGCACGTTGAGAATAGCATTCAGAAATGTACACCATTACTTTAGTATCTGAATAACATTCAGAAATGTACAGTATTGTAAAGTAAGCTTCATTGATAACAACACTAATCAGTTCCAAATTCTTTTTTTATCCAATATCCAAAGCCAATGAGTAATTGAATCTCGTTTAAATTCATTCAAATAAAATCAACAAACAACAAGGCAAGACGATATCCACAGAGAAAGTATCGCCTTCGTAAGGGGTATCGTCGGGGCTGGGAATGCTTCCAATGAATGAAAAAAGGAATCGGCGATGGGCTTGACGCTTATGCGTGGACCTTAACGTCCTTGTTGCATTCTTGGAGCCCCTTCTGTACTCTCACAAAGTCCACCATTGTCTTCTTCTTCCAAACCTCGATGAAAGATGAAATTATGAATTGGAAGATGGTGAAGTTGAGGTGTTACTATCTCGTATCATCCCCCTGGCTCGATCTCGAACCGAACCGAAGTTGGCCTAGGGCGTGTCCTTGACCTTGTACTCCCGGCCAGAGGTAGTCTTCTCCACTGTAAGCGACATGCCGAGAAAGGATGGAGGAGCGGAAGAATGGAGAGTGGAAGAGACGTCTGGTAGAAGGCAATACAGCCGGGGCCTTGTCAGTTGTCACCCAGGTGTTGCCTTTTTATTTACTGGATGTTACTGATGCCTTGCCAGTTGTCACCTAGGTGTTGCCTTTTATTTACTGGATGTTACTGATGCCTTGCCAGTTGTCACCTAGGTGATGCCTTTTATTCTCTTGATATTAGTGGAGGAGTGTAACATATACTATACATTCATGGTTTATTAGGTGTTCTGAAGTTTATAATGTTTACTACCGTTCTTATATCTGACAATAACAACCTCCTCCCCTTTTTGCTTCTCCTTGCTGCTGTTACTGCCATATATAGCCTTGTGTGGCCGCCATTAACAACCTTGTTCCCCACTTGGTCGACCTTCCTGACAGTGCTTGTTTTCTTGTGTTCATCTCATCACCGTTGTGGTTGTGATGGTGTGGCTTGTGAAGATTGCAGCAACGGTATAGAGAGTGAAGATGACTGTTGAAAGAAAAGGGCTTTTGAAAGTGGAATAGGCAGTGGTGGTATTTGTGGAAGTATATTTAGACCAAAAATCCTCATTTGTATATCAAATCCAACATGGTTAATCAGAAACTAAGATCCAAGCTAAAATTTCAGCATTTGATTTCTCATCCCAAGCCCAAACCCACACCTAACATTTAGCATAACAACACCTAACCTCTTCAGAAAGTAAGGTGCACAAGTAAAGTCCTTAATGACCCTTCCTTTGAAACACTCGTATACATCTCTATGCAAAGACGTCAAATATTTAATACTTTAAAATATCGAACCAAAGAGAACTCCAAATGATTTCTTCTAATAGTTTCTTTGCACGAAGGGCTAATTGGAAATTTCTTAATTACATACACTTATGATGCCACTTCAGCTTTAAAAATCTAGTGTCATGTCCAATCAAATGACTGCCTGTGAATGAGTTCATAGGGGCAGATAGTGGGTGCCTTACTAGTAAAAGTTCAAAGTTCATATATCTAAATATTGAGTTGCGAAGTTGTTCACAAGTTGTTTTCTTTACTTTCTGAATTTTATAATCCCAAGTGAATACAATTTGGCCATTTGAAACTCGAACTTTGTGGATCATTTTGCAGTTGGTTGGATCTACCGGAGGACAATCAGGACAACAGCTTTCTACTCCATTGGAACTACAATTGAGAGAGGATATTTTTCTTGAAGACGGAAATAGGACTTCTGCAAATACAGGTAACATCTTGCAGTCACCTCTATCTTCAACCACTCAATCTGCGGTGTCCTCAAGTGAAGCTGGAAATCCAAAGGTATACTATTATGTGCCACTGGTTGAGCTTACTAGAATTTTGATAGAGGCATATCTATGGATCTGACTTAATTTTGATTAATCTCTGTGGATATATATATATATATATATATATATAGCTGCAGAGTGCTGTCACTTCCCTGAGTCCCCCAACTGTTCTGTCATCTTCTCCTGGAGTTGCCCGTCAAGCACGAGGTTTAACTTCTCCTAGTAATGTTCTTTTCAAGCAGACATTTTTCTATGATTAGTTTCACATCCTTTTTTACTTTACAGGGTTTGGTTCTGCATTAAACATAGAAACTCTCCTTTCTGCTGCTGAAAGAAGAGGAACCCCAATCGAGGTACTGAATCGAAACGATGTATCCCAATGATGCAAGTCCCTTTATGTGGTTAGAATATAATTCATAATGTATCGGTATACAAATACAATCTGTATGTGAGATGATTTTCAATCATTAGTTAAAGTGAAGCATAGCTTAGATCTATACATGCGTGGCTTATGTAGAGTAGTCTCTGTTTGCTGATGACCACTTTTTACTCTGTTTAATGATGAAAAGATGAATCAATTTCCCAAGATCATATGGCTGAACCGAAGAGAGCAATATTCACATTCTTCTTTTATATGAAAAGAATAAGCTCCTGTTCAGAGAACCTTATAGTAGATTGGCCATCTGTATCTGCCAGGCAGAAATTCAGTTTGAAGATCAAGATTTTTAGTTTTTCCCATTTTCAACAAGTCAGGGTTTTCTTTCATCCAGACTGTCCAAAAACCTTAACATGGGCATTATTTTCTTAATTTTTTTCCAGTGAATTTACCAAAGATTTAAGAAACATTCTGACAACTAAAGCCTTGAGAAAAATCCCTGGCCGACCACAGTACTTCTTGCTTTCCGTAGCTGGAATAAACTTTTTTTCATATGCCACATGTAGCCATTGGGCACTATTGTTAAAAAGCGGGTGTAGCTGTAAGCACAAAGAGCTTGTTACAGTAGTTCGTTAAAAAGCGACCCTTCCGGTATTAACAGGTCGACTGTGCTTGCAATTTGTGTTGGATATATAGATCATTATGCCTAAATCTATTTTATTTTCTCATATTAAGCACCCATGTCACTATCCATTTCACTTGCAGGCTCCTGCTTCCGAGGTTCAGGATAAAGTCTCTTTTATTATCAATAACCTTTCAGTGGCAAACTTCGAAACCAAAGCAAAAGAGTTCAGTGAAATTTTGAAGGAGCAGTACTATCCATGGTTTGCACAATATATGGTCATGAAAAGGTTGCGACCCTCTCTTTCCTATCTTTTAACTTTCCGTTTTCTAACCTATTGTTCTATACTTTTTGATGATTCTTGTACTTTTTTTTCTTTCTGCTCGTGACTTCGTTTTTCCCTTCTTACATTTGTTCTTTCTCTGTTGGCTTCTTTGCTCTTAGTGTTATATGATTTTGCTAATGCTGGATGCTTTGTCCAGTGTCATTTAATAACTTAATTGTTTTGCAGGGCAAGCATTGAGCCAAACTTTCATGAATTGTACTTGAAATTTCTGGACAAGGCAAATTCAAAGGCTTTAAATAAGGAAATAGTTCAAGCAACCTACGAGAATTGCAAGGTTTGTACATTTTTGTGGAGCATGATTGATTTTCCGTTTTTGTTTCTCTAATTAGTGTTGTTTGAGGTGATGTTTATGTATTTTTTGGGTGCGATTAGGTTGATTGTTTATTGCTATAATGTTCTAGGTTCTCTTGGGATCTGAGCTTATCAAGTCCAGCTCAGAGGAGCGGTCTCTTCTGAAGAATTTAGGCAGCTGGCTTGGCAAGCTTACTATAGGCAGGAACCAAGTTCTAAGGGCCCGAGATATTGATCCAAAATCTCTCATTGTAGAGGTGAATCTTATGACAACTTTCTAATGCTCTTACTTCACTTCTTTGTTATCCTACAATACTCTCATTTGCCCCTGTGATAAATTTTTTTATCTTGGTGAATGAACCTGTGTTTGGTATTAATAGGCATATGAAAATGGATTGATGATTGCTGTGATTCCATTTACATCCAAGGTATCCCCCTGTCCTCGTATGAAAATATGGCCCCTTGTAAAACTTGCCTCTGTTTTTTCACATTGTATGTTCTTGATGTAGATTTTGGAACCTTGCCAAAGTAGTTTAGCTTATCAACCTCCTAATCCATGGACAATGGGGATTTTAGCGTTGCTGGTTGAGATCTATGCTATGCCAAATCTGAAGATGAACTTGAAATTTGATATTGAGGTATCGCCAATGATCAGTATTCTCTTAAATTATTTTAAAATGGTGATAGCTCAATTGGATTTGTGGATGTGTGCATTGCATTGCAGGTGTTATTTAAGAATCTGGTTGTTAACATGAAAGATGTAACTCCAAGTTCTCTTCTGAAAGACCGGGTTAGGGTTGTTGAAGGAAACCCTGACTTCTCAAACAAAGATGTAGCAGTATCACATCCACAGGCCGAAGATAAACCTGGAAAAGCGCCATCAATAAAGCAGCGGGAATTTCCTGTTGAAGTAGCCGGTTCCTCTCAACTTGGTGCTCATTCACGATCAATATCTCCGGTCTGTAGATGTTCTATTTTTCATTGTTCATGTTGCTGTTATTTTGTGGTTGACCGCTATTGTTTTATGTGAAGTATCGGTTTGCTTGTACGAAATATTTGACAAGCTGATATATTGTTGGTTATTCTAGTACGGTGCTTCTTCTCATTCCTTTATGGAGGATGAAAAGTTGGCTGGAATTGCATTTCCTGATCAGATGCCAGCTGCTCATGGATTATTGCCTTCTGCTGCATCTCAGTCACCTTTTAGCATCAATCAGGTGCAGCTTTATTCTCTAAACCAAGTCAATACGAAGTTATAATTTTGTTATTCAGTCGTTTTGTATGTTATTTGCAGCTGCCAGCCATTGCCAGTATCACACAGCATATTGTTGTTAATCCAAAGATCACTGTCATGGGGCTGCATCCTCACTTTCAAAGGTTTGAAATGATTTGGCCATTGGAAGAATGGTTTTTAGACTTCTGCAGATTCTTCTTCTTTGAACTGATTGAAACACATTACTTTCATTCCAGAGTTCTTCCGATTGCTATTGAAAGGGCTATCAATGAAATAGTTCCAGGCATTGTGCAACGTAGTGTTTCAATTGCTATACAAACAACAAAGGAACTTGTCATAAAGGTTTGTCATTGCTAGAACATATGCTCTGTCAATCATGGTTTCATTGTTTTGACTATATTTACTTCCAAAATTGTATTTAGGATTACGCGGTGGAATCAGATGAGAGTCGGATATATAATGCAGCACATTTGATGGTTGGGAGCCTTGCTGGAAGCCTAGCTCACGTGACATGCAAGGTTGTGTACTGTTTATGCTGTAAATTGTTTCGTGTAACTTCAAATTTTCCTTAGAAAGCTGTTATTCAAAAATTGGTTTTTCAATCTGTCCAGGAACCTGTACGAGTTTCATTGACAAGCCAACTAAGAAATGTGCTTCAAGGCTTAAATATTGCCAATGAGCTACTGGAAACTGCTATACTACATGCTACAAATGACAATCTTGACTTGGGCTGTGCTCATATTGAGAGCTCAGCTGCTGAAAAGGTTGGTTGTTTTGCTTTTATTTGCACATTCAGCACTTGAATATCATCTACAGAGAGAATCCCCTAGTTTATCGTTGAAATTTACTAAATTGTTTTTGCTCTTGTTGGAATCAGCATTCACTAGTCAAGAAAATAATCTCTTCTTCCTTTGCTAGTAGTAGAAGTTAATTGAAAATATTATTAAATAATACAACTGACAAAATATGTTAAGGATTTTAACTTTGACATCTCTTTCGTATTTGAATAAGGATGGATCTTCTTGCTATAACAGGTTCTGTTATAGAGGAAATACTGGACCCATTCAACAAATTTGTACCTAATAGATGAAAACATGATACATAATAGTCAAAAGCCTCAATACATGTGATGGGCTAGTTCAACCTTGATGCTTCATTATTGATGTATGCAATAAGGGTCCTGTTTAGTACTTCGGATGACAAGAATTTTGGCTATGTTTGACTTGAAGCTCTTTTGGGAGCTTCAGTGTTTTTTAGGTGCTTTTCTCTTCGTTATAAAAATTGTACTGTGAACCTTTAAGCTTAAGCTTCTCAAAATGCTAAACCTCTCATTTCAACTTGTTGTCCAAACGAAACCTTGGAGTGTTATACGTGAATGTCGAGCCTAGGAAAGATTGATATTATTATCATGATTATGATTATTATTTTTATTTGTTAATAGAAGGATGCTATACCCAGGTTTTTCTTCAGATGACGTGGATGTCAAAAATCCATACTTCATGGATGTTCTCGATTGATTTATTTTATGCATTTCAATTTCCAGGCACTCGAGATGGTCGATGCAGAGATTGCTCAGCAACTCACTTTAAGAAGGAAGCAAAATCTTGCTTCTTCAATGTATGATTCAAGTGGATTTGCAAAAGGTTCTAAGAATCTTCTACCTGAAACTCTTCAGCCCAACCCTGGTCGTGTTTCTGTTTCTCAACAACGGGTGTATGAGGTTCGAATCTGTTGGACTTTGCAGAGGATGTGGTTTTGTTTCTCATTTGGTACTCGAATATAACCGAATTATGTGTGCTTCATAGGATTTTGGTCGTCTTCCTTGGCAAACTCAGCAAACTTCTCCAAGCACTAGTTCTATGCTTGCTGGTCCTTCTGCTGGTGCCAACCTTCCTCGCCCATTCAATTTACCCTCAGTACAGCTTAACCCTTCTGTTTATACTGGTCTTGGGAACATTGGACTTGGTGCTGCCCAGCCTTTGAGTCTTCCTTCTGATGAAGCTGATATGCCTTTACCCCAGATCTTCAGGTCCTGCTTTTATCCTATTTGCACTCTTTTCTTTCAGTGGATGCATTTCTGGGAAAATTTTGCTAATCATGTTTTAATATTTATTTGGGCTGGCTAGCTCCATTATTGAACTGAACAATGCTGGTTTCACTTTTGGCAGTTAGTTGAAGATGGTATTTGGGTAATTTTTGTTTTGTGAGGATTGTCCTAAGACATCATAGTTTCTTGTAGTTTTGTTTAGGGTAATGAAGAACGTCTCTATTTACCATCTTTTCTGTGTTGGTTTATATGGAATATTTTTACTTTTGGCATACTCCCGACACTTATTACCTATTATTGTTTTGTCCTGATTGTATGCACAATTGCATCTTGTTGCCCCCTCTTCTGAGACCAGCCATATTGTATGGGGGTTATGAAGTTCTAGATGCCATTAAGTTTTGTTTATCTGATGTGTGGACTGTGTCATTTGTGTAGTAGCTTTTTGGAATATGGTATCTGCTCTATTGCCATATATGCCCCTGTTCATGTCCTGTTTCTTGCATTCCAGTGCTCCTTCCTTAAATCAGGTTAGGACTGCTGCTGTTGCTGCTGCTGCTGCTCAACAGCGTGCTGATATTGATGCTACAGTAGCGGGGCCTTCTTCAATTCCTGATATTCCAGAATTGCTTCCAGCAGATTCCTCAATTTCCGTTAAGGTTTGCCACTTTTGTGTTTATTGGTATGTGATAATCTCTTATGCTGATAATTAACTGGAAGTGTTTATAGGACCTTGGAACTCCTTCTCAGCCACTTCCTATTCCCTCAGCCACTGAGCGTGTTGGGACTGGTCCCTCTGAACCACTGTTAACAACAGGAGATGCGTTGGATAAGTACCAGATGCTTGCATCAAAGGTGACAGATTTTGATTGCATTTTTTTTATCGCTGTCAATACCGGGCAATTGGTTGATCTGGTTAGTAATTGGGCAATTTGCAAAACTAGGCCACTTTATGTATAATTTGTGAAAATAGGCTTTTGATTATAACCTATAAGTGACGTGTTATTTTGTCAACCCTGACTCTTAGTTGGCCTAATTTCATAAAATTCCCTTTATGCAGGCCTTTTAAGTACTATTTCTCTTAGTTTATTTCTCTGAGGAGTTTATAGTTGGTGCTTATGTGGGTTGTAGGTTGCAATTGCAAAGTTTCTGGCCTGGAAGCTGTTTTCACCACAAATTTAGAAACCATGTTGAATTTCATAATGAGATGTTACTCTCCTAGATATATTATCATGCATATTTTAAGGGTCCGTTTGGGAGACTAGCTTATATTAACTTATGGAGCTTATCAGACTTCTGGAGATTATAGAAAAAACATAAGCTAGGTGATATGGGTGTTTAGGAGACCTAGCTTATGGAAGCAAGCTTAAATTTTTCGTTTTTCATAAGCTGTATGGAGGGAGCTGACGGAGCTTATGGTAGTTTATT
Organism: Fagopyrum homotropicum; assembly: GCA_033239125.1. Taxonomy (NCBI): domain Eukaryota; kingdom Viridiplantae; phylum Streptophyta; class Magnoliopsida; order Caryophyllales; family Polygonaceae; genus Fagopyrum; species Fagopyrum homotropicum. The sequence continues at coordinate 147,069,835 of BSWB01000004.1, forward strand.
GAATGATATATTACAAATATAACCCTGCAAAAGTTAATTTTAAATTAAAAAGTAAACCCTTTAAAGTAATTTTACACGTATATCAGTTACAAAATGCTTCCCTCTCCCAAGCAGTCATCAAGCTTATCAAAAAAGTAAGCTCGTTCAATAATCTGCCACTATTTTCAGCTACCAATAAGCTTCAACTTCCTCTCATATAAGCTCAAGGTTCCCAAACGGACCCTAAAAATGTATTGATGCTTTTCACATTGATACTCTTTCCTTACCTTCTCTGATTTTTTGAATATTTTGCGGTTGCATTGTTTGCTATGTCGATCTAGTTATATAAAAATGTATTGATGCTTTTCACATTGTTAAATGGTCTTTAGTTGGAAACTTTGCTGGCTAATGATGGCAGAGAAACAGAAATTCAGGTATTTCTTCTTTTTCTATCCTCTTTTTGCGTGCCACAAGCTACCTTCGAAGGCTCATATGGCCATATTATCTGTACAATTTCAGCTTGTTTATTTTCTAACATTTCTCTTTTTAACGAAAAATGTCCTGAAAAATAAATTTAATGTAGTAATTTGGCTGTCTACTTGGAATATATAATTAACCGTTACCGTCTTCATGGACCCATGCAGTCTATTATTTCTGAAGTTCATCAGATCATCCTGAGGTGTATTACTAGAGATGAAGCATCTTTGGCTGTGGCTCAGAAGGCATATATCTACCCTGTTTTGTTGCCTTAATTCTACATCTACGTCTTTGATTTTCTTACCTTGGATTTATGACAGGTTTTCCAATCATTGTATGAGAATTCATCCAACAGTTTTCATGTGGGCGCTCATCTTGCAATTTTGGCTGCCATTCGTGATGTATGCAAGCTTGTTGTTAAGGAATTAACTAGTTGGGTATGTCATGGATGTTCTTCCTCTCCTTGTTTTCTTAATGGTTAAATGTATATATATTCTTGATCTTTTCTACCTTGTACAGTTGTACTTGCTGTCAATCCCATGGATTACTTAAGCATTGCATGCTACTTGTCGAGTTTTCTTTTGTGTGAGCTGACTTGTGTTTGCTGGTGTATCAGAAACAAAATTGAATGATCCTATTTTCCTCGCATACAGTTGTACTACAGTGCGAGGCATTGTCTGAAGATAATCAGTGTGGTCTAATTTTATCCATGCTAAAATGCCTTGTTCAAAATTGTTGACTGTTTTTATCAAATATGTCCAGTCACCAGTTTTTCTAATGATCACTAGGAATCAGATTATGTATGATGAGTATTACTGAATGTGTTTGAGAAGTGAGCTCAATTCTTGTTTAAATTTATGGGGTTTTTTTTCCCGTATCGAATGAATGTATCTCAACGAACCTCTCTTAGGTGATATACTCTGACGAGGAGCGGAAGTTCAATAGAGATATTACAGCTGGACTTGTGAGAAGGGAGTTGCTCAACTTGGCCGAGTACAATATTCATCTTGCAAAGCTACTTGATGCTGGAAGGAATAGTATGTATTGTGTTCTACCTTTCTTATATCCCTTGCGAGCTAATATTAGTTTCTCTTATCAGTTTGTCATATGTGCAGAAGCTGCAACCGAATTTGCAATATCTCTTATTCAAACACTCTTGGGTGAAGATTCTAATGTCCTTTCGGAGCTTCACAGTGTAGTTGATGCCCTGGCCAAGGTATGCCTCTGTTCTTTAATGGAGAACTGTTATGTTATGTCTTGCCTTGCACAAGGCTCATCCAAAATTTCTGAATTGCAGCTTGCAGCAAGGCCTGGATCCCCTGAGTCACTACAATGGCTGGTTGAAATTGCAAGGAATCCTAGTGCCACTAACAATGCAGTTCCTAGTACTATTGTTGGAATGGATGACAAGTCCAGACAAACAGGGGACAAAAAGGTTTCCACCAGAGTGTATATGACATAAGTTGAACTCAAATGATTTATGTGATCTTAACTACTTAACCCTGTCTGAACAGGTTGCCAGTCAAGCTTTGGCAAGTAGGGGAGAATACAATCATATTGATATGGTTGAACCAGATAGCTCTCGGTTTCACGAGCAGGTAGCTATTTGGTTCTGTGTACATGAGATTTTAAGGTTCTATGTATTTATCAAGTCATTTGATATTATTACTTTGTTCCCCCGCAATTGTGTTAAATGGTTTAACTACTGATTGGGTTGAGTTGTTTGTTAATAGTATCTTCTTTTCTTGTTTGTCAGAGCCTCTTTAAAATGAAAACAAATTTTTTTATGCTTATGATTTTGCGTAAATAGCGACATAGAGTTGACTGAAAGGCTTGATTTTTCTTGTGATTTGTCTTTTGTGGGCTTACTTAGTATGTGAAAGATGCATATAATTCTAAACATTGCCTTTTGATGGGGTAACTTTCATCTTTATTGTACCTCTTTTGGACTCGCCATACCATTATTAAATATTAATATTATGAAGTATTTTGTTTTACACCCATTATTTCTCGTGTCTCTAGAAGATATTATGGTCTATTTCGTTGGGTGGATATTTTTCTGTGCAATTTTTCTATGCAATATAAACAAAGTTAACTCATAATATATGCTTTATATTGTGCTTGCTGGAGTTCACGTCATAGACAATTTGTTTTGAAGTGTTTCGTTGCACTTCCGTTGCTTGAAAGCAGCACAGGGGCTCCATGTTAAGCAACGAGCAGAGTGAGCATCCAATACCTCCATCTTGTTCTCATTTTTGGTGGATTCCTGTGCAGGTTTCATTACTATTTGCAGAATGGTTCCGTATCTGTGAAGTTCCTGTTGCAAATGCTGCTACTGCTGCTTCTAATTTCATTTTGCAGCTGCATCAAAGTGGATTTTTGAAAGGAGATGACATCTCTGATCGATTTTTTCGCTTACTTCTGGTATATTCCTAACATTTTTTTAGTCTTGAAGATACACGTATACTGTACACAGGTCTGTAGCCAAATTTTGTTTTTCGTTATAGGAACTGTCAGTATCACATTGCTTGACTACAGAGGTGATGTCAGCACATCAGTCATCTCAGCAGACACAACCCTTGTCCTTTCTTGCCATTGATATATATGCAAAACTTGTGTTTTCAATCTTGAAGGTATGTCCGTGTAATCATAAAGTGTGCTGTTAATTTGTACTTCATTATATCTGATTATCTTTTTAATCACTTTCTGTTATAATTGTACAGTACTTTCCTGTGGAGCAGGGGCCAAACAAACTTTTCTTGCTACCCAAGGTCTGTTTCCGGATTTTCAGTCTATAAGACTTTTGTTTGCCATTAAAATTTCTTTAAACTGATACATCTATTATATCTACATGCAGATTCTGACTGTTACTGTGAGGTTCATTCAAAAAGATGCTGATGAGAAGAGATCATCATTTAATGCAAGGCCATATTTTAGGTTATTTATAAATTGGTTGTTGGATATTGGTTCATTGGATCCTATCCATGATGGTGTGAATCTTCAGGTACTAATTGCTGGTCATTTCTGTCATTAATGGTTCAGCGTTCATACTTAGGTCCTAACATTGGTTGGTCATCTCCAGGTGTTAACTGCCTTTGCAAATGCATTCCATGTTTTACAGCCATTGAAAGTACCTGCATTCAGGTGAATCGTTGTAGTTGCTTATAGCACAATGTTGTTATCCTTGAATATATATCTGTGATAAACGGTTGTCATTTGAGGAAATGAATTCTAGACGTATGAAATTTACGTTCCTTGGAATAAAAAGAGAAGGGGAAAGAGAGATATACTTTGGGTTAGAGTTTTGTTGGAGTGAAGTTTTGAGCGTGCCATCCCCTCCTAGCCTAGCCTTTGCAGACACCTGAATTTCATTCGCTGTTTCTGTAGTGGTCTTTTAATGCTGAGTTCTGGAGCTCTTTTTTGCTGTTAATATCTTACTGGAGTAAAATATTTTTACAGCTTTGCATGGCTTGAACTGGTTAGTCACAGAACTTTCATGCCTAAATTACTCACTGGGAATGCTCAGAAAGGTTGGCCACACCTACACCGCTTGTTGGTTGGGTTGTTCCAGTTCATGGAGCCATTTTTGAGAAATGCTGAACTGGGAGAAGCGGTTTGTCTTTAGCCTACTGTTTACTTTTACTTCATTACCTGCTATAATTTGTTTGTGCAATGGTGTATTGATTTCTGTATATTTGCTCTGCGAAGATACGTTTTCTATACAGAGGAACTCTCAGAGTGCTACTGGTTTTGCTGCACGATTTTCCAGAGTTCTTGTGCGACTATCATTTCAGTTTCTGTGATGTAATACCTCCAAGCTGCATACAGATGCGAAATATTGTACTAAGTGCTTTTCCAAGAAATATGAGGCTTCCAGACCCTTCAACTCCTAATTTGAAGGTATCTTTTATCGTTGGTATGCTCTTTACGTATCTTAAATGTTACTGTAACTCTTTTTACTGATGCAGATTGATTTGCTTGTGGAGATGAGCCAACCACCTCGCATTCTTTCTGAGGTTGATGCAGCTCTTAAGGGCAAACAACTGAAAGCTGACATGGATGAGTATCTGAAGGTGATGTCTCTTTCCAAATTTCTAATTCATTTGTGAATGGCCCATTCTTTTTGTTGTTTAACCCAATCGGTAAAAATTCAGACTAGACAGCAGCAAGGTTCCTCTTTCTTAATTGAACTGAAGCAGAAATTACTGCTTTCACAAAATGAGGCTAGCCGAACTGGGACTAGGTACAATGTACCTTTGATCAACTCATTGGTTCTTTATGTTGGAATTCAGGTATATTCTATAAATTGCCACCGCTTCAGTTTTTGCCTTATGATTACACATAGAGAAAACAAAGTATAAGTTAATAGTCAAGTTACTCTATATTCACACTTTCTTCAGTTGGTTTGGTATATCCATTGCCACATGAAAATTAAGTGTAATCATCATTCATTAACCAATATTTGACTTTTGTCGTTAATATAAGTACTAATGTATTGTTTTTCTACAAACAGTGATGTGTTTGCTTAACTTTACTTTTGCGTTTGCTGGGATTTAGTCCTACCTTCTTTTACTGGTGAAAAGTATGATCCAGTTATTGTTTCTTTTTTCAGCGGGATTAAATTATGAAATGTTAATTTTTCAATCACAGGCAATTCAGCAATTGCAAGCACGGGCTCCATCACAACCACAATCAGCAAACAATAGTGTGTTGATAGATGCAGCGATAGACATTTTCCACACACTGATTACAGATCTTGATACTGAGGGGCGCTATCTCTTTCTCAATGCAATCGCTAACCAGTTGCGATATCCAAACAATCACACACATTATTTCTCTTTTATTCTCCTCTACTTGTTTTCTGAGGCAACCCAGGTAAGATATGGTTGCTATACTGTTTCAAGTATTGACTCATCCATGTGCACATGTCATGTTTCTGAATTTCGCGGGCCATTATAAGTGCTTTTGGCTTATGGGTTTATGACAGTGGATTATCGAACTGAAGCTAAAGTTAGGAAATCATGTAATTTGGACTAGAGAAAGGCCTACTTATCCTTCCTGCTAGTTTCCTATAAACCTATAAGAAAGAACCTTTGAAGCTAGGCTGTGTCCAACACAACTTACTCTTACCTTTAGTTCTCTACGTCAAATTGTATAAGTGACAAGTTTTATCATTAGGTCAAGGGCAAGGTTCTTTACATTTTTTGACCATTTGGCAGGAGATAATCCAGGAACAAATCACTCGGGTCTTGTTGGAGCGTCTAATCGTAAATAGACCTCATCCATGGGGCCTCCTTATAACATTTATTGAGCTTATCAAGGTACTGTTGAACTTGAACCTCCTACACTTGAAAAGTTCCTTCAATTGCACTATATCCTTGTTACGAAAACTAGTTATATGTTTCGCAGAATCCCAGATACAGCTTCTGGAACCGATCCTTCACAAGATGTGCTTCCGAGATTGAAAAACTATTCGAGTCGGTTTCAAGATCATGTGGCGGTCCAAAACCTGTAAATGAAGGCATGGTTGGATCTGGTGCATTATCAGAGGGTGCACACTAGGAGACCTAACATACTCATTTTTCTATCCAAGGGATACAAATTCACTGTGTACATGATCAAGTAATTGTTGTTGCTCTTTAGAATATGTAGAATCTGTAGAACCTGTAGATTTTCATCATGAATGCTGAACATAGTTCTAGTGTAGGAGCCATACAACTTAATTCGGCAAGGGTGTATCATGTATTAACGTCTCCGGACTTGTAAATTTCATATATTGCTATGAACTTGCACCATTTTTGCAGTTCCATTTCTGCGTTGTATCCGTTGAAAAATGGTCCCAATCGAAAGAGTAAACCGATCAGTTTTAGCCGTTTGAGCTAGCAGAGTTTCTGCAACTTGAGGCAGATCATACACTTGGTGGCCTGACTCTTGTCTGAAAGCGTAGCCACCCTCGCCATTTTCTTGAGCACGGCTCGTCTTTCAATTGCCCTCTCTTTCTCTGCAGTTTTGTTAGCTTGGATTATTTTCTCCTGCATCTTCTTCAGCGCCTTTGCTCGCTTCTTCTCAACTTTTTTCTGTCTCCAGCGACATACATAATGCAAAAATGTTAGGCGTTTGATCTTTGAAATCTACTGGTGTAAATGGTAAAAAGATTCACCTCCATTAACTCCATCTCAGCTCTTGCCTTGCTCTTTTGCTCCATTTCCCAGTTGTTTATTTCAGCTTCCTTCCTTCTCAGCCTGTACAGTCGCGCACATTTCAGCAATTTGTTTATTTCAGCTTGTACTAGCATTTCTGATACTAATTAATAGCTCTAAAACTACTGAGGGATTTGTACTGTACTTGTTCTGCAATTTGAGCTGCTTGACCTTCTTCCAAGCCTCCATTTCAGCCCCTTGATTCTGTGTCTGAACCTCCTCCAAGAACTCCTGGTAAGGCTTCGGTCGTGTCAATCGACTGTGAAACTCCTCGTGTATCGGAGTATCCTGGCTTGATGACCCTTCACAGATGAGCTCCTGGTAATGATGTTTCTGGGATTTCCTTGAATTTCCAGGACAGGGATTCAAATCCTGCTGATCCATGGTTGTCAATGTTGATTCATATAGCGTCGACAGACTCCGTCGTGTCGGGCTGTTGCACTCTAAATTACACCAGAGAATACACATCAATACACAACCTAGTTCTTATCATCTCATTACGCATATGACCAGGAAACATGGATATTATTTCTGCCAGATTGAAGCACAGTTATACCCAATAAAGAAAGAACAGATGAGAGAGACCTCCGGACAGGAAAGAAAGAAGTTCCCTCCGATCAGTAGGAACAGAGCTACGGACTTCACTTCTCGGCTCAGGCAACTTACCAATAATCACCCCACCCAATCCGTTCTGTACAAACCATTATCAATCAAAATACACTAAAGAAAAGGGCAAAAAAAGCGCAAGAAGCAATAATCAATAAAAAGAAACAAATCGCAGGGAAGAGGAACCTGGTGTTTAGGGGTGAAGAAATCGGTGGAAAAATCCATGGAAGATGCTGGCGGGCTGCTACAAATGGGCGATGGTGACTCTGGCAGATACTCCATTAAAGAGCTCATACTCCAAAGGGTTCCACTTCCTTCTCCGGTGCTTCTGGGATTCGGTGGTGGCCGGTGTCGATTTCCGGTGACGGTGAAAGGATCCACGGAGGGGGAAGGGGTGGAGTAATTTGCCCACTTTTGAACTTTCATCTTTTCTGGGCTATGGTTTGGAATTAGGGTTCCAAGATTTGGGGGAATCTGTGGTGAAAGAGTTCTTGGGCGATTGATTGTTCACAAAACCAAATTTTAGCAATCAGATATTCAGATGACACTCCGTTGGTGATATTTGGAGGGAACTACAAAGCATTTGCCGAGACTATAAATAAAGAAATTAGAAGAAAAATAAATTGCATTTTTCGTTAGGGGAAATTACATAAAAAACATCCAATAAATTAGGAGGTTTTCCACAATTTTTTTGGAAGGTTTTTTTTTCCACAAATTAATTTGTACGAGATTATTTAAAAAGTATTCGAATTAAAAATCTATTTATGACTCCGAGTCTCAATTGCAATAGTACATGTTTATGTTCTCAAATACGCTTGGATTATGTATCTTTTGCTTTTATATATTGTCGGTTGATCAATCATAAATCTACTATCTACTGAACGTTTCAAGTATAACTCGAAGAAGAAAGACCATTACCTTAGGCGATACAACAAATCGATAAACCGTGATGTAGGGGAAGAAATTGATGAAAGATTATCTACTAGAGATTGAATAAATTTAAATAATGGCTTCCGAAGTCCAATATTTGCATTTGTGAGTGATTTTCGCTTGTCTGTCCAACTAGTGCATCAAGTATTACTTCATGAGATCCTAATAAAGAAAGAAAATGAAATATGATTCAAGATTAATGAAAATATCAACTACAAGCAAGAACGAATCCAGAAATTCAACAAGTAAAATTTTGAAATGTACTAGATGGAAGAGCAAACACTTTGATGCTAGCATTCAACAAAGAGCCTCATCAAAGATCGGAAAGAAAATTGATATTGTGGATGGTCATTGCTATTGAAAATATTTTCTAAAAGTTCTATTGCTATTGAAAGTATTCTCTTTTCATGAGACATGAGAGTGTACCTTGAGAAGATAATACACCTATGAAAAGTCAGTAGAAAGAAGTAAAAAAGAGGGGCAAGAAAGAAGAGAGGAGGCTTCAACCTATTAGATTTTCCTCTTGCTTTTAAGGTAATTATAATGTAAAATAAATTTATGTTCATTTCATCTATATATCAATCACTAATGTTTGACAATACAATTAACTAGTCGTCAAGTCTGTGCTATGGGTTTTAGCTAGTAATTTTACAAGTGGAGTTATTATTATGTAATTTAAGATTAAATCTTGTTAATTTGATTATATTCTATGTATTTTTTTATTAAAAATAAAGAGAAAAATGTGTGAATGAAGAGATGAAGAAAATAATAGAGGATTTTTATAGTTAAGAACAAGTCGAGACAAAAGTTGAATATCAAATGTGAAAATGTATAAAAATTATTTAAATGTGAAAAGATAGTTAAATGTTAGGAGTTAAAATGAGATAGGTAAATTGGTTAGTCAATGTTAGAAGTTACAAAAATTTCATTAGTAGTTTAATATAGGATTTTTCCTTTTGGTGTCCTCAAGGTTTGGACTTTTTCTCTTGGTATCCACTAAGTTTCAAAATTCCTATTGGTACCCTTATGGTTATATTTGTTTCCTCTTTTTTTTGGTAAAAGGGGGAGTACACTACTCCATCAATAATCGAAAAAGAAACTACAACCGGGAAGATCGGGGTAAAATAACACCCCACATATCGTTCAACATAATAGGCATAGTACTGGATGGAGGAGAATCCAATTTATGGACCCCAATCTCACAAGAGAATGCAAAACCCGCAAGTGAGTCCGCCACCCTATTCCCCTCCCTGAACACATGATCGAGATCAACAAGCCACTCCCGGGTAAGGAAGTCTTGACACTGCAACACCAGGCTCGACAGAGGGTGCGAGGCACACACACCCTTCTTAATAAACTCAAAGACCTTCATCGAATCAACCACCAAAACACTCTCCGAAAACCATCCTCCCATACCCCAAAGTTCAACAGGCGGAATTGTCGTGCACCCCAGGTTTGCCACCACCCCTCAGATCCAATCACCGGTCTCACTCCGGATAATAGCCCCTGGTGTAGCCCGACCATCCAGACCCCTGACAACGCCATCCGAGTTCACTTTCACCCAACCACTCTTTGGCTTTCCCCATGCTATCAACCGTTCCGTTTTCTTCGACCCTTTCCCAGGCTTCAACCTCCCTGCCACATCAGCATTATCCTTGAACCTATCCTCCAGAAACTTGCTCTTCTCCAGCATAAGCTCCTTACCTGAGAACACTAGGGCATTACGCCATTTCCACAACCACCAGACCGTACATGCGAAGATTGCATCCTAGCCTTCAGGAAACCGAAGGGATGAGTCCACACATACATTTGCCAACACCCACTCCTCCCAATCCATAACAAAAGAGGTATGTTTGCACCTATCAAGAACCAAACCCAATCAAATATGCTTAGCCTTATTGCAATCCCTAAGCACATGTAGCATAGTCTCCTCCACATTTACACAAGTCAAGCATGATGGGTCACTTGCCATATGACGCTTGCATCTTTCCGAGTTCGTCAAAATCACTCCCCAAGCAAGCAATCAAATGAAGTACCGATTCATCTCCGTTACTTCTAACTTCCATACCTTAGTGAAGAGAACCTCCCTTACCTACATACAACTGTGTCTTCCTACTAACAACCTATACGCAGAGGCTATCGAAAACCTCTCATCCTTCGCTCCTAACCATCGAACGGTATCTTCTCCGGTATAAATACCATCCAAGCATATTGCAACCATTTTAAGAAACCCCGCATTATCAATCCGGTTTAATAAATACTGCCAGTCCCACTCCCTAGAGTCGAGCCAAACATCACAGACCCGTAACTCTAATTCCTCCTGAGTAAGTTGGAGAAGGCACTTACCCTCCAAAGATTCACCCTCAAGCCAGACATCCGTCCAGAAGCGAGCCTGGCGACTATTTTTCACGCTCCATCCCAGATTGGGTGCAATGACTTCATTGTATGCTTTCACAATCCTCCTCTAAACTGGTGAGCTTCCACCTCTACAAAGGAGTTTTTGGGGCCAGCCATCAGCCTCAATCCTATACTTCTTCAACAGTACCTTTGCCTAGAGCTTCTCCCTATCCTAAAATAGACACCAACCAAGCTTGCTTAGGGTCACAAGATTCATGTCTACAACTCTTCTCACCCCCAGACCACCATCATTCCTAGCCTAGAAAACTTTCTCCCACCTCACAAGGTGGATTTTTCCATTCTCCATAGTACCCCCTAGAAATCCTACACATTTTGTCAATATTACTGACCACCCGCTTAGGCAAAAGCACTGTATTCATATAATACGTAGGCATAGCAGTAAGCACGGATATGATCAGAGTGGTGCGTCCTGCCAAGCTTAGGGAGTTTGCCTTCCAACTTGCCAATCTACTCGATATTCTTCCCATGAGATCGTCAAAATTTGACCTCGACAGCCTATCATAAAACAACGGAATTCCCAAATACTTTCCAAGGTGACAGGTTGCCGTAACACCACACATATCACTCAGAATCCCCTCTAAAGGCCCCTAGATATTCATGGAGACATAAATCCTTGATTTCATAAGGCTCACACGTTGCCCCGAAGCGCCACATAATTCCGTAATAATCTTTCTCACAACTTCTAATTGACTCACAGATGCTTCCGCGAACAAAAGTATATCATCTACAAAAAGGAGATGAGAGACAGCGAGACTATTCCTTGAAAGCTTCATCGGTTTCCAAGCTCCTCTTTCTACAACTCTCTCAATCAAGTGACTTAATCTCTCCAAACACAAAACAAAGAGATACAGGGATAAAGGATCACCTTGCCTTAAGCCTCTCGTCATCGAAAATGCTTCTATGGCTTCCCCATTCCAAAGCACCTTCATCGATGCAATTTGAATGCAAGAAGAGATCCATCTTACCCAATTAGGGTTCCGTCCTATGGCCTCAAGGGTTTCCATAACAAACTCCCACCTCACCATATCGTATGCCTTCTCGAGATCCAGTTTCAAGATCATCCACCCTTTCCGTCCTTTCTTCTTCTTCATGGTATGAATAGCTTCTTGAACGATAACAATATTATCTGTAATCATCCTTCCTTGAAGCTTGACTGCATAGGGGACACCAATAGATTCATCATTTCCTTCATTCTAATAGCCAAAATCTTCTTAATGACTTTGTAACACACATTGCAAAGGCTCATGGGTCAAAACTGACTAATGCTCTCCGGCTTAGCAACCTTCCCGATCAATACGATAAATTTTTCGTTTATCACTGGGGTGAGATGACCATTGTTGAAAAAATCCTGCACAAATCTAACAAGAGAGGCTTCCACCGTAGACCAACATTCCTTATAGAAAATAGGTTGAAAGTCGTCCAAACCAGGTGCTTTTAACGACCCTATGCTCTTAACCGCATTCACGATCTCTTCCTCGTTGCAAACCCTATTCAACCGATTACTTTGCGCCACAGTAAGCCTAGGAAAACCTGCCATCGGGAGCTTATTGAGTGACGGGAGATTTTGAGGGCCATAAATATTAATGAAGTACTCCCGAACATGTGCTTCAAGGGAGTCCCTTTCCATGCACCAACTACCATCCTCCATTCTTAAGGAGTCAATTCGATTATGGTTTCTGCGGATAATCGTTGAGAGATGAAAAAATCTAGCATTCCTATCTCCCAGAGCAAACCAATCCTGTCGCGACTTCTGACTCCATAATGTCTCTTCCTATTCTAAGGCCAAATCTAATTGCTTCTGAGAGTCAGCTTCTCTACTCAGGAGCAGCTCGGTAACACCATCGGCAAGCTCGGCTTCGATCAACCCCAAAGCCTTAATAAGCTCATCTTTTCTCTTGTGAATATCACCAAAGACCTCTTTGTTCCACTTTTTGAGCACCACTTTAAGCCTCTGTAAAGCCCCAGGTAAGTGCGCAACTTTATCCCATGCAGACTCAATCAAATGTCAAAATTCCACATGTGACAACCAAGTTGCTTGAAATCTGAAAGGCATCCTGCTCAAATTACACTCATCAACCCTTTCAAACGAGAGGAGCAAGGGATTATGATCCGAGGATATATTAGGCAGGTGTCTCACACATGCATCAGGCCACCTTAATCTGCCCTCGGGAGAGATCACAATACGGTCAAGCCGTTTTGAAATTCTAGTATTGGTGTCCACTCCTCGAGCCTAAGTAAACGGGGACCCTTGGTATCCCATATCCACCAAATTTGATTGGTTTATCCAACCATTAAAAGCCACAAACTCCCTCGACAGCCTATTGGATCCCCCTTGTCTCTCCTCGAGGCCTTTAATAAGGTTAAAATCTCCACCCATCACTACTGCGGAAGTCTACGAACCCACAATGTTAAAAAGTGACTCCCAGACATTCGCCCTACGTTGCGGGTCCGGGCAAGTATAAACGGTAATCAAGTGGAAGACGTTGCTACCTTCCCCGACAATAGCATGTATAAACTGCCTATCTTTCGTCACTACTCTTGGGGGACATAAACTGCTATCCCATAAAATCCATATTCCACCGCTCTGCCCCACCGCCTCGACTCTATCTCAAGAGTCAAAACCCATAGGGTTGCAGATATCTCTCTCCATATCACCAAAACAATGTGTTTCAAAAAGAGCAACAAGTGAGGCTTGTGCTTCCGAAGCATGCACCTCATCGACCTACGGAAACTTGGTTTCACAGTTCCGTGGCAAGTCCAAAAAAGACCAATCATTGAAACCAAGGGTCCCATAACCATCAACATCCTTAGACCTGCGAGTCCGGCATAATCGAGTGTTGCGAAGCACTGACATCGGGGCAATCATCGGCTTCCATCCTCTCTATTTCCCCCGTACTTGGTCTGGAGCCTTCCCCATGTTCAACGTGCTTATCTTGAGCCATAAACACCAGGTTCTCTGGAGTCGCTCGATGCAAGATCCTGAACTGCACAACATCATTCGGAGTCATGCCCCTCAGGATACTCGGTCCATGTGGCGCTGCATTAGGAGGAGCCTTGATAGGTGATGGAATCACTATCATTTAGGGTAGTTTTTAGAGTCTTTTTATTACATTTGTATCGGTTTATGCTACTAACTCCTTGGTCCAGAAGAAGAAGACTAAAAGAGGCTAAGGAAGGAGTTATAAGCACTTAGGAGTGAAGATCGTTCACGAAGCAAAGCTTCTGTTGCCTCACCGCCCCAACGGAGCCTTGTCACCGCCCCTGCGGGTGACGCCTTACACCGAAGCGCTCCCTGCGCCTTCGCCAGCGCCGGCCATGAAGTATGTCACCGCCCATGCGCCTCTCCTTGGCGCCCCTGCGGTGACTTGCCCCGAAGAAACGAAGACCAGCTCCCCTGCGCCTTCTATTGCGCCCCTGCCTGCGCCTCAACCTGGGAGCTGGAAGACGAAGAGGTTGTGCCACCGCCCCTGCGTTGAAATAGGGACGCCCCGGCGGCTTGGCATCAGAAACGTCAGAAAGTCGAAAGGTCAGGCGTTTGAAGAGCATTGAAGATCCGCCCCTACGGAATTGCCTAGCCGCCCCTGCGGCCATGAAGAAGATCAAGCATTTTTGCTTTCACCGCCCCTGCGGAACTGAAGGCCGCCCCTACGGTTTAACGCCATAAGCTTTACTCCGGCTGTTTACACCACCTTTATGGCATTAAAGGTGGTTGTTTTAGGCCGGCCATTTACTCCTATTTAGTGTCTTTTGTAGTATAAATAGTTCTTGGTTGATTGCTAGAATCATCCAACTTGTTAGCCAACAAATTATCCACTTAGATTATCTTGCTACCTTTGTAATGAGTTGCTAACTCCCTTGCTACATTGGGTTGGTTTGAAGTTGCGTTGTTACTTTGGTTGTAAGTTTTCTTTAATATAAGTTTTTATTCAGTAATGCTTTGTGTTTCCTTGATCTCCATTGTCTAAATGCATGCTTACTATTGCTTGAGATTGATCACCTTAGGTTCTAAAGTGCATGCAAATAACTAGGATTAATAGGTTCCGGGTTTGGGTCTTTAATCTAGTAACTTTAAGTAATAACGGGTTATAATTACTTAGAGAAAAGGAACACAAATATAAAGATAAGTTTAACGGTTTTAATCTTTTCTTTATATCCCTTAGTCTTTGTTTGAAAGCTAACTTGTTATTTGTTCTTGTAGGTTTACGGAACACTAACCTGTTAAGTTGTGTTGATGCCGGTTGGCTCAACACATATATATGATCGAGACGGGAGATTACTTGAAAACTTGTAAAAAGAACTCACCAAAGTAGCAATTGCATGCTTAGAATCAACCTAGTGTAGATTCACCCATCATTGTCTTACTTGTCGCATTAATCGTTTTCATAAGTTTTTGTGTGCATCAATTCAACCAAAACCCCCCCTTTGTTACAAGTTACTATAATCGATAATTGCATATAATAAAACACCTTAACTCTCTTGGGTTCAACCCTTACTTAACCACTATACTTGTTTAAGTGCTAAGTCGGGATTTACTTTTGATTGGGTATAGACGACCATAGAAATACCTTCAGTCAAGCCCCATTACCAAGAGATTTCACCCCATTTCCCTGGGACAACAAGCTTTGTCTAGCTCTTTTCTTGAAGTTATTTTTAGACACATAATGGGCACTCGGAACCACCATCTGCTGCCCTTCATGTTTCCCTTTTCCCTATTCATCTCCTTGCCCTTGATATTGCCGTACTACTCAGGTTCTAACCCTATGGCCTTTTGCTCCATGCGCCCTTTTCCATTCGGCTCAAAAGCTTGTCTAGATCTCTCGACCACCTTTCTTCTTGGAACGACCATCCAAGGCCCCAAACCCCCTTCTTTTGGAGCTTGGATCATCTCATCCTTCTCTTGGGGCTTCTGTGGATGCCCTGAACCCTCCACTTCCTCGCACAAGCTTTTGCATTTCTCAGTCTCATCCACTCTACTTGGAGGTGCCTCCCTCCGGTCTTCCCCTTGTTGGTCCGATTGGTTTCTCGTTGCTAGGACGCAATTTTCTCTCACATGCCCATAGCAACCACAACTCAGGCAAATAGCATGCAAGTTCTCATACTCAAGCAACAATCTTTTCCCGTTAAGCATGATATCTCCTTTCAGAAGGTCTACTGAGATCGATACCCACACACTGGCAAATTTACCTTGGTCTAAATTCAGGGTTTTGTCATCAATACGCAGAGGGACACCTATCGCAAAAGCAATAGCCTTTAGGACCTCCGTGTTATACATAGCAAACGACAGTCCTGAGATGCGAACCCATACTCCTGTGCACGAAATAACAAATGTAATAGGATCAAAGGAGGGGTTCCATTGTTGCATGAGAAGGTAGTGCCTAAACATTTTCCAAGGACCACTCGAGAGGGCATCAAGCAT
The DNA here is from genome assembly GCA_033239125.1 of Fagopyrum homotropicum. Lineage (NCBI taxonomy): Eukaryota > Viridiplantae > Streptophyta > Magnoliopsida > Caryophyllales > Polygonaceae > Fagopyrum > Fagopyrum homotropicum. The sequence continues at coordinate 147,085,861 of BSWB01000004.1, forward strand.
ATCATCCTCCTTCTCAAAACAGACCAAAAAGAAATCATTTGGGAGATCAATGACTGACCAATCCCCTTTCGGTTTCCAAAGGAGTTTTATAGTCTTCTCAAAGGCTGTGAATGAGATCATACGTCCTAGAAGCTTGAGCACAATCGAAAATCTCCTAGGGGAATTAAAGACATAAACAACTTCTGGGGCTACAGTGATTGAGGGTGTGCCCTCTCCTCCCTGGAAAAATTCAATTTGAATCTTTCCAATCTCAACCAAATCTGTTGGCACGATTGAAAGTTTTCTTCATGCATTACCCCAAAAGGAATTTTACTCCAAGATTTTTGGAGATCTTGAGACTGAATAAGAATGTCACTGACATGATTATCCTCTTGATTAATGGTCAAGATTCCATCATTTCGGGTATTGGGATTGTTGTCCTCAATGATTGGGGGTTGGAGTTTGCGGCGGCGTACAACGAGAGTTTAGGGTTTGAAACCTTGGTAATCGTCATCTTTCTCATGATCAATTGTCTTTTTTGTTTCCTCTTTACAACATTCTTAATATATTACATTATAATTCATTATAAAATAAATAAAAATAAATAAAAAATTTTTTTAAACAACTATGACCTCATTAAATTTAAAATTAATAATTTATAATAGAAATAGTTTTAAATATTTTTTCTATTTTTTGAAATAAAGATATTTTTATTTTTGAATTAAAATATTTTTTAATTTTTACTTTTTACTTTCGATTTAAAAATATATATATAAACTAAATTTTTTTAAAAAAATATTATTAAGAGTCTAGAAAATTAAAAATATAATAAAATTTGAATTATTTTTGAATTTAAATTTTATATAATTTATATTAATTCGAAAATTTTCATTTTTATTTTTTTAGTTTTTAGAGTATAATAAATTATATTATAAAAAATAAAAATTTACACATAAACAAATAATATGTTTATTTTCAAATTAAAATAAATTATAGAAAATTAACTTCAACAAAAATTACTAAAAGTTTAAACTTCTGGACTCTTAAAACATTTTTTAAAAATTTTATTTTTGATTTAATTTTATATATTTTATTTTTAATCGAAAATTTTAAAAATAAAAATATTTTAGTTCAAAAACAAAAATTATCTTTATTTTACTTTGCTTTTTTTTTTATAATTAGAAAAATATCTAAAAAATACTTTTATTATAAAATTTATTAGTTTAAAATGTAATGAGGTCGTAATATGTTTTAGATTTATTTTTAAATTTTTTAATGAATTTTAATGTAATATATTAAGAATGTATTTAAAGAGAAAACCAATAGAACCATAAGGATACCAAAAGGAATTTTGAAACTTAGTGGATACCAAAGGGAAAAGTCCAAACCTTGAGGGCACCAAGAAGAAAAATCCTTAATTTTAAGAGTTAACTTGAGAGAGTTAATTGAGTATTAAAATACCTATCATTCCTATCATAAAAATAATATAAAACTACAAATTTTACGAATAATATATGACAAAACGATGTGACTCTTGTTGTTTTCTTTCATTTTGACATCATATTAAGGTGTTTGAATACAAGAGGTTGTTGATGGACTACAAGTCTACAATAGAGAAGTGAGACAATCAACTTATGAAACCCCGATCAGTCTTGTCAATGTTGTTGGGTTCATGCTCTATCTATGCATTTGTAAACACAACCTCCCACTTATCCATGAACCTCATCTTTCCCTTTATCTCGACATTCATTAGGTCAACACCGAACAAACGATAATTTGAAAGTGTTTTGTTTGTCTTTATACTTATAGAAACTTCAAGAACTAACTTGGCGAAAAAAAAGGTTACTTGATATTCCGACAAAACACACCAAACAATTTCCTTTTCATTATCTTTATCTTCCTCTAGTGCACATGTAGAAGAAAATCAACAACAAAGATTAAACATTAATGAGGTGATAATACATGCATCAAAGCATACATTTGAGACATAAAAATTTAAACCTTTAGTGGTTTATATTTGTAACATTACCAATGAGATGAAAAATCATACCATGAAGTAGAGGAGCAAAACAACCAATTTGTCATCCAATTTTCCTACTCACTTCCTTTCTAGTGTATTCTTTCCCTCAAATCTCATTATAAACCGCATGCAACATCAAAATGGTTCTTAACAAACTCTAGATATATGTTCAAACTTATTATGAACAAACTTGTCATGTCTAGTTTAGAGAAGGAAAATACAATTAGTATATGAGCAGACAAAAAATACGGCAAAAACTCTTGTTGAATGAAGAGACGAAGAGAAAAGACTATCAGTATATTGTCTTTTGTAGGTGTAAGCATTTGGAATCACCTACAGACAAAGAGCGAATGGAGAGAAATTGTGTGAATGAATATATGAAGAAAATAATATAAGAGTTTTTATAGTTACGGACATGTATATACACTAGTTGAATAATTTATAGTTTAAGAACACATATATACAATAGTTAATTGTTTTGAGTTAAAATGAGAGAGTTAATTAGGTAGGCAATATTAGGAGTTACAATCTATTAGTACAAAAACTTCGGAGATAATTAGATAAAATGCACCCCAACATAAAATTCCTTACCTAAATAGCATAGGCCTATAATTTATTAACTAAATAGCATCTTTTAATTAATAATACCATATTTGTCCCTATTAACATATCTCAATTCTATCCAATTTAGTTACAAGAGAATCTGAAAACTATTAATACAATAATCTAATTTAAGAAGGTAAATAATTCTTAGAATAATTTATCAATATTCATGCTGGAACATAATATTATTGAATTCGATAATTTTATAATATCATCGAAATGTATAATGTTACATGAAACTAGTATGTATACAAGAAAGATACAAGAATTGAATACACATGATTTGCATTGAACTGTATAAGCATGTACGGGCCATATATAAGAATCTCACACGTTATTTGCAAAAAAATTGATGACGTACGACTTACATGAATTCATAAATCTACCATCTTACATAGACTACATAGATTAGTATAAGATACTAATAGGATCTTCAATGTTACAGGAAATTAGTACATACACAAGAAAGGTGCATGATTGCTGCTACAAGATTTACATGAAACTGTTAAAATTAACGTTAATGTATAATTTTCAAAAAGAATATTAAATTGTGAGATCTAACTTATCCGGTTGGCATTAGGGTGGGAGGGAGGGACTACCAACTAAAGATCAAGTCTCCATGACTACATTTGTTTATTAATTTTTTTATATTTCTTGTAAGAATTATAAAATTATAAGAAAATACTTATCATTTACAAGAATAAATTACAAGATATTTTGATTGAAAATTTATTACGTTAATTCAAATTATTAACATATAGTTACAAGATATTTTGATTGAAAATTTATTACGTTAATTCAAATTACTAACCATAATTACAAGATAATTTATTGAAAATTTATTACGTTAATTCAAATTATTAACCATAGTTACAAGATATTTTGATTGAAAAGTTATTACGTTAATTTAAATTATTAACCATTAATGATTCACCTTCTACAATTAGAGTGTATTATGATTTAAAAGAAAATAATACATACAAAATCTTGTAATTGATTATATGAGGGCAATCTAGTCTAAATTTTTTAAATAATATCATATTCTAATAAAATTAGCGAGGTGGACAATTACTATGCATACTAGTATATTACCCGCACATTGTGCGGATTGAGTTTTAAGGGTGATTTTAATAAGATATGATTGTTGGTAAAGTCGATGGAAAAAAATTATAAAAGTTTAAAAACTATTTTTGTAGAATATTTATTTAAATATTATTTAAAAAAATTTTAAAATCACTTTTCAATTTATATTAACATTAAGAAATCTTTTTTTAAATAATTTTTTGGACCTTCGATAAACGTGGTGTTGACACGTGGCAAAAAGCTTCTGCTTTAATAGATATAAGATTAGTGAGCTGATGCTACATAGCAAATTCACTCAAAACTTCATTGGTAGTTTTAATTTTAGGAGTTAAATAAGAGAGTTAATTGGGTGGTCAGTAGGGCTGTGCAAAATCGGACCGGACCGGTTCTGGTCCGGTTTACGGTCCATGTTTTTTTGAAAATCCAGGTTACGGTCCGGTCTGGTTTTTGGACCGTATAAAACCGTAACCCGGATTGGACCGTAAAGTACGAATTTTCGGTCCGGTCCGGTCCAGTTGGATCCGGGTCCGGTTTTGGAACGGAAAACCTCACAAAAATTGCACAATTTAGATACAAACCGGCCCGGTCCGGTCCAGTCCGCAATATTCAAAATTGCACAATTTATGTACAAACCGGTCCAACCCGAAACCGGATCGGACCGTTACGGTTCGGTCCTGGTCCAGTATACGGTCCAAGGTTTTATCAATTTACGGTCCACCGATCCGGACAGTATGCACAACCCTAGTAGCCAGTGTTAGGAGCTAAAGGAGTTACGAAAACAAAACAAAAAATTGGGAGTGTTAATTGGATAATATGTTAATATGTGATAACATAGGGGTCTTAATATGAAGATTTAGTGCTCTAAAAAAATAAATTATAGATTGGTAAGATAGTTATTGTTTCTTGTGTGTATTATTTCTTAAATTGTAGTTTTGATTGTTGGAAGTTTTTCCTCATTGAGAGAACTTGTAGTTTAAGTGGAAGACAAATGGTAGTGTGAATATTGTTGCCAATACAAACAATTTTGTTTTAATATTTGAGATATTGTCAACAACAAAATAACAGGAAATCGAGGAGGAGGAGGAGGAGAAGAAAGAAATAAAGACATTTGAGTATATAGATACTAGACCTATACAAACTTGGGTTCAGGTTGACCAAATTAAAAATTCTATCTGAATTGGTCGGGCCGGACTGAACCGACCCGTTTTGTCCGGATCTCTGACGTTGTCTATGTCCGCCCACGTATAAACGCGGATGACTTGTACAAATTTAGTCTCGCTTAATAACCACGAAATAAGAAACAAAACATCATAATTTATAAGCTTAATTGAATTTAACAAAACATACTAAGCAAATTATATTTACTCATAGCCCTTTCATTTGTTGTCCAAAACTTATGTGAAAATAATATTTAAAAATTTACTTTAACTTTTAAAATTATTTTTTTTACAGTTATATAACATTTGAGAAATGAAGTTATATTTATCATTGACTTTTAAGTAATTTGTTGGCGAATTGTCTTATTCCCTTATTACAAATTGTGAACTGAATTATTTGCTTTCATTATAAAATATTTTTTTTTTTGCAATTTGGTGCAATTGTCACAAAACATCATAAATTTATATAAAATTGTGGATCCGTAAAACATTATGATACGTAAAGTTTCTAACTCATTTAATGATTTCAGCTTTACCCTTAAATGTGATTCACAAACTCATTAAGCATCGAAGCTTCCTAATAACATATACAAATGCAGTTACACTACTGCACACATCCAAACAACAATCTTAAATCTGAATGTGCAGCCAAAATCAGAAAGAATCACAATCTCAATACAAGAACGAGCTCAATACATTCTCTATATACACAAGTGAAAACACAAATGGTTAATCTACAATACAAGACTACAACTACAAGCATTAACTATCAAGTGATTAAGAACATTTTATTTAGGACAAAAGACGAACTGCTAAAAAAGAAACCGAACTTCCACTAACAGAAACAACCAATGTTTGCAGTGGTTTTAATACCTTCTCTATAAGCATGAACTATCAAGTGGTTTTTATACCTTCTCTATATGCAATTACAAGATTTAGAACACATCCAGACAGCTGATACTCTAAACTAACTCTTAAATCACAGCTGACAGCTCTATCTAGTGTAACGACCCGCGTTTTAGATTTTTTTTTATGGCCTCAATATATTTTTCGAGATTTGATTGATATATATATATATACCATTATATTATCCGGAAATTTATTTTGATAAATTCCGGGCCTAACCGGAATTCGACCAATTTAGACTTTTTCCGTCATTCTTTTTATTTCGTTTAACCGGTAAGATTAAATAGTGGGGCCGTTAAGATGGGCCGGCCCAGGAGACCCCTTCCTGCATGAGTGGCCCGTCAACCTTCTTCCTTCCTAACCCTAACTTCCTCAAAAGAGAGCTCTCACACAAGCTGGCCGCCACCTGCGTTCTTCCTCCCTCTCCTCACCCTGAATTGGAAAGCAGCCACTGGTGCCTTCTTCCTCTCTCTCGCCGGAGTCTCCCAAGCCCAGCCGCCCTATCTCTCTCCTTCTCGCCTTCTTGACTCCTCCTCCCTCCAGTGACTGGCGCCCTTTTGGATTTTGAAACCGACCGGCCGCAACATCAGAGACCGCCTCTCCTTGCTTCGTCTCAGACCGCCGGACATCCTTCTTCCGGAGACTAGCTCGTCTTCTTCTTCTCCAACAGCCCAACCTCTCTGTTGCAGCAGCTCGACATGGTTGGTCTAATTCTAATTACATAGATGATGCCAGATTGTTGTGATTAGAGTGAGAGTTGGTGGTGTAAATTCTAATCTCGTGTATGGGATGCTTGTAATTTAATCCTGATTATATTATTGTATATAGTCGTAAGCATGTTGAAGGGTTTGCTTAGAGTTTCGGTTATATGTTGGAATTGAAGTTAGAAATAATGTCGGTATATGGAAGTTGATAGTTTGTATTTCGAGTGGTTGGGAACTTGTGATGATGTGTATGGTATGAGTTGTGGAAGAAATTTGTGAGTTGGTATGTGAGATGCATAAATTAAAAACGAATAGTATGACGGTAATAGATGAATGCTTGTTGGCTAACTATGGGGACGATTTGATAGTAGAGATCAAGAACATGGATAAGTTCTCTAAACTTTAATAATAACATATGTGAAGAAATTATTTTAGTAGACCTTTCGTCATAACTAGAGTTTGGTAGTGAGTAGTTAAACAAAGTGTTCCTTTTCGTTGTTTTTAACCGTGTAGGTGGTTATGATTAAATATATATACCGACCGGTTTTAGTGATATGTCTTTTGGACTTTTAGTCATCCTAACTAGGAGTAGATATGGTTTGATACGTTGAGGTGTTCCTCGGAATATTTGGGAATTAGTTGAAGGATCTTGTTAAAGACCAAAGTTGGATCGATGTGAGTTTAGATAGGAAGTTTGGAAGGTAGAATCTAACTCTTTAACCCTTTCCGTTTTAGAGTTGACACTTTATGTCTTTAGTTCTAGTAGAAGTATTGGAGCCGTCCTAGACTTCTAAGGTTTTCCGGGTCCTAGGGGGTAAAATTGTCTTTTCTCATAAGAGAATCAGTTTAGTACTTTTCTCAGATATTCATTGTTGACCTAGAAGTTGGAACTTCTAGAGGTCGAATAGTATATTGATATCAGTTTATGTTATGATCAGGCATTTGAGATTAGACTCCTATGGAGTCGAGGAATACCGTTGACTGAACTTGACCTGGTACGGGTAAGTCTTCGGACTTACTTAGCTCGTATTCTTTGTATTAGCATTGATGTGTGTTGGGTGGTGTGTGTTTACTGTTTATGTTATAACAACGGAACCGGAAATAGGATTACCGACCTTTATATTATTTTGACCCAAGTGTATGATAACGGGCAGTGACATCATCTGTCTAGCTTTTGCGAGAGTCTAGGAGGTTCTCGGCGACTAGCCATGCTGGTTAGACGGTCGGAGGCATCCGTACCGTTCCATGCCGGAAATAGGGACCGAGGCGGCACCACGGTGGTCTCGTGTCACAAACCTAAGTTGAATTAGAACGGGATACGACTTAATAATAACAAAAATAATAAACCGAATTGGTGTGTTTTTGAGTATGTTGTGTGCTATGTTGATTTACGTGTGTTTGTGCCTTTCCCATTAGTTCTAATACCTTGAATATGAGCTAACGGTTTTATACCAAATGTTATAGTTTGCCTTGCAAGTTAGGATTGCGGCCGAGAGATCCGGAAGGGTGGGCAGCCGGGGTCCGTACATTTTAGGGAGGGTTTATGAATTGGGGTCAAATTGTGTTTTTGTCTCTTGGTTATTGCGTTTTGTATGCCGCGTGTTTGGCGGTCGGTTTTGAGTTGTATCTCGGCTGAAGTTTGTTGTTGCATTCTTTCGGGTTCTTATCATTTACATTAAAAACAATTTACGGTTTTGCCTTTAATTGTGTCATGTTGGAAAGGTCCGGTGAATTGTTGTCAAGCTAAGGGTCGGGACCCATTGTGAGGCCCCAACCCGTAGCGCCTTTAATTGTGTCATGTTGGAAAGGTCCGGTGAATTGTTGTCAAGCTAAGGGTCGTGACCCATTGTGAGGCCCCAACCCGTAGCGCCCCGAGTCCCGCGGATTCGGGGTGTTACACCTAGGATGAGAACCACTGCAGACATAGCATATGTTTCTGCCATGTTGTCTTGAACCCACAGTAGTCCTATCTGTATGTAATAGTAATCCTATTTGTATGCATTTTCTTGAATAAAACTAACCCAGCTTATGAGGTCTTCAAGATTGATCTTGCTAAGGCAGCTCCGTCCCGTGATAAATCTCCAAAAGCAAAACACCAAAGTTGTAAACATCCGACCTCGTAGAGAAGTAGCTGTGTATTGCATATTAAGGAGCAATATAACCCCTACACTAGACAGCTAATACTTTTTGATCATCCTGCCCAAAGCTGTAAACACCATTCAGAATTAACAAATGAGAAATGTGCAAAAAAAAAAAATCAGAATCCAAATGATTAATGAGAATTAACAAAAAAAAGAAAATCTTCTCCATTTGTTACCTTGTGTCCACAGCTTGGGCAATAGTGAGATTTATGTCACAGGCAAAACAGAAACCCAGCATCATACATATGCTCTCATCATGCTATCAAATTGGGTTTCGAAGCTCAGTAAAATCAATATTAATCTTAAGGCCAACCTCCCCTTCTTCAATAGCAGAATCCAAATGACAACTAATCACAGTTTTCTCCATCTGCACAATAACATCAATGGCACAACAGTTTACACTATCACAATAGCAACATCAATGGCACAACAGTTTACACTATCACAATAGCTAAATTTCAGATCTCACTTGCCAAGCACAATAGGTAAATTTAGGGATGCAAGTGGAGGAAACAATATGCTAAAAACTTGTATTTTATCCAGAACTGGACTAAAGAACCAGCTCCAGATCAAACCCACCGTCACCAAACCTCTCATGTGATGGACCGACCTGTCCATGATAGGAGCCAGACCCCATGAACTCCTAGCATCATAATTGAACCCAACCGAACTAACTCCACCGCCACTAGACGAACCACCAGCCGCCAGATCAAACCCATCGTCACCAAACCTCCCACCGTCACCAAACCTCTCATGTGATGGACCGACCATAGGAGTCAGACCCCAGATCAAACCGGAATTCTTATGTGGCCCGACCCGGAATTCTTATGTGGCCCGACCCGGAATTCTTATGTGGCCCGACCTGTCCGTGACCTAAGCCAGTGAACTCATCAGAACCATAATTGAACCTGCTACCGCCACCGCAGCTAGACGAACCACGAGTTGCATTTCATCGCAACCATTCCATCCGGGTCCGGTTTTAGTAAATATTTTACAGGTGACGTGACATCCCTTCGGCATCAGTGTTCTTTGTTATAGTAAGTTATATAGATTCAAAGATACAACATATTTTCAAGAAAAAGAGACTCTACTTGACTATCATAAATCTACAATTTCGCCTACTAGACATGATCATAAATCTACTAGACATGATCATAAATCTACAAGAAAAACTCAAACCACATTATTCTACCGCAGCGGTCCACTACGGGTCTTGATGAACTACATTGTGTGATTGGTCAAATACCGGCTTGTGTTTGACTATGTCAGATTGACTTCGGGGATGGGTGGGTGTGGAATTGTGACAGGCTGTGTCGGAGGTGAGGAGGAATTTAAATTGCGGCGGGGCTGGGGAGTTGGGAGCAGCTATGGAATGTGGGAAGAGAAATGGGCCGGATGAAGATGCTGGGTCAGGGAAAAGGTCCTGATTTGGGCCGGCAGGGGATGGGAGTGGTGGGCCTGAGGTGCAAGGTGGTAAGGAGGAGGCAGCGTGTGGGCCATATCTTAGGTTATTTATAAATTGGTTGTTGGATATTGGTTCATTGGATCCTATCCACGATGGTGTGAATCTTCAGCTACTAATTGCTGGTCATTTCTCCAGGTATTAAATGCCTTTGCAAATGCATTCCATGTTTTACAGCCATTGAAAGTACCTGCATTCAGGTGAATCGTTGTAGTTGCTTATAACACAATGTTGTTATTCTTCAATATGTATATGTGATAAAAGGTTGTCATTTAAATTAACAATATAATATAAATGAAAAATATTTATATAAATAAGTAGTGTGTCTGTTGGAGATAATAATGTCCCACATCGAAAGATGGGACACTCCGAACCTAGTATATAAGGTCGGCGGGTTACTCTTTTATCGTTAATTGGTTTTAGGATGGTCCCCGCCGGGTTTATGTGTTGGGCTTGGGCTACTCCTTTTATTGCCAAATATTTTTTAAATAAAAAATAAAATTTATAAGTTTTTTAAAACATTGTAAATCTTAACTATTTTGATTCACAAAATACAATTAATCTTTGATAATATCTAGGATATAATTTTTATGAAACTGTGACATGTAGCAAAATAATGAGATGACAGCACCGGAAAAACAACCTGTACAGTGAGTCCAACAATCTAATGCCATTTTGCATTCTGAATCGCAACCTACAGGTTAAGTGCCCGAGTAATTTGCCATGGTGCTGCTGCATATTCCTTGAAAACACGGTTCGTGTAAGCTGTGCCTTTCTGATGACATATCACGATGGCAACCATGTATCTTTCATTCTCCAGCGAAATCGGGTACATCACCTGTTCCTCCTGTTATACCCAATGCACAATGTTACAAAACACTTTTGCACTCTCATCTGCAACAGTTAGCTTCAACTGGAATGCACGCCTAGTTTAAACCTCTGAGCAGCTGCAGCAGCAAAACTTGCATTCCAGTGACCCTGATGAGTTCTTTACAAAATTGCCGCAAGGTCTGTGACATAAGGTAGTGTTCGCATGCCAATTTTCAACTTGGTCGCCAAACTTGGCAAATCTGTACAAATATCATACACAAAATGGACACAAGGGTCAAATTCACTTGTAATTTGTAACTACTAACTAGTAAGTGCATTCAAAATCACAACACTAGACTGACATTATAGTGAAGATAAATCTAGCAAGCAAAAACAGCAACTGAATTATTAAAATCAAAAATCTGAAGTTGATAAATTGGCCTTTCATGAGTACCGGCTTTCTTCATGGATATCTCTGCAACGCAGGCACGTTGATGGAGACAAGATGAGTTCAACATTGCAGGCAGACTACTAAGATTGATAATAGAAGCCTTGCTGTCACTCTCAAACCACAATGCTTCTAGGCTGCCATAAAGCTGTTCCATATCAGAATGCAGCATCTCAATAACAGCAAATAACCATGCCAACCAGAAGAGAAAAATAGAAATATAAGGAACTAATACAATAAGTTTGAATCCAAGCTGTAAGTAGCTACTGATCAAATATTCATATATATTCAAATTGAATTAAGATCAAGAATGAATTCACTCACCAGCTACACTGTAACTTCTATCCCAGTTCTGACTGACAAATTTTTCAACACATTTCATGATTTCAGATAATACTAACAAATAAAATCAGATAGATAATGTGTTTAGATTACATAGTGGCACCTGTAGACTTGTCAAAGGTCAAGATTCTCAATGTCATCATCAGCATTACTTCATACATGAGAACTGAGAGGAGAAACTATAAATTGCAGGCTGAAATAAAAGGTTCTAACTAAATAACACAGGAAACAACGACAGTGAGTAGGAGTGTTCAAAATTATCCAATGCAACTGGTCTAAACTGAAATTATCTGAACTCAATTTGACCCAAGTATTTTTCTTGGAATCCAATCAGACCAGAGATATTTTTCCTGGATCAGCACACCATCACATCAGTCGGCTTTACTTTTTCCTGGACATCCAATAATTATTCTAGTGCTTGAGCTAGTCTTTGGAAGTTCAGTTAGTTTACATGGTTTCATGTATACACTTGTACTTGGTCAAAAATTTTTGTTGTTTAACCCAATTGCCAAAAATTCAACTTTCTTAATTGAACTGAAGCAGAAATTACTGCTTTCACAAAGCGAGGCTAGCCGAACTGAGACTAGGTACAATGTACCTTTGATCAACTCATTGGTTCTTTATGTTGGAATTCAGTTTTTGCTTTATGATTACACATATAGAAAACAAAGTAGTAAGTTAATAGTCAACCCTAAACCCCTAATTCATCTACAGATTGGGTGCTAAAGCAACAGTTACTTTCCCAGGTTCCATTTCTCCATTGTTTTCAACTGAATTGATTATGTCATTCGATTATTGTCTGAATATGTGATTTGATCTCAATTCTGGGTTTGGGAAATTTGGTTGATTGCATTGTTGTTGTTTGATTGTTGTATGGCTAAAGATATGTTACAGTTATTCAAATATGATTCTCATTAAAAGTTCAGAATTGTTTGAATTCAATTAGACGTTCATGAATGGTATCAAACATTTAAGTTTGATATTTCATTACAGCTACTAAATTTGGGATTTGTAGTTGCAGATTTAAAAGATTTTGATGATCTTCTCATTCATTTACTGCATATGATCACAGGAATTCTCATCAGCACCATATAACCCAACCGAGCTAACTCCACCGCCGCTAGAGGAACCACCGGCCGCAAGATCAAACCCGACACCACCAAACAAATCCGATGGACCGACCTGTCTATTATATAAGTCAGACCCCATGAACTCATCAGGGTAATAACTGAACCCAACCGAACTATCAAAGCTACAAGAACCACCAGCCCGCCAGATCAGACCCGACTCCACCAAATCCGTAATTCTCATCTCATGTGATGGATGATATAAGCCAGACCCCATACCGCCACCACAGCTGCACGAACCACCAGCTGCCGGATCAAAACCACCACCATACATAGGCCAGTGCATCTGCATTCCATCGCAACCATTTACTGGAATAACTGCATTACAATTAATAACTGCATTACAATTTCCATTGTAAATACCCTCAAATTCCGGATCCTTTCGTCAACTCTCCAAATCAGGATGATAATTGAACGAGTTACCTCCAACGCCACTAGACCAACCACCAGCCACGGGATCAAACCCGCCACCATACATAGGCCACTGCATTCTGCATTCCATCGCAACCATTAACTGGAATAACTGCATCACAATTTCCATTGCAAATCCCGAAACTACCGCTCAAATTCCGGATCCTTTAGTCAACAGCATTCAGCTTACAATCCAAATCAGAAGACAAATTCGCAAGTTGTTCTCTACTTAACCCATCAAGATCGCTAAACCAAGTCGGGTAATTAGAACCATGGACTGAAGCCTTTTTTTGAAGATTAGAACTTGGTTGATGATCAGCTTTTCTTTTCTTGCCTCGTAAAGGTTCTTGCAGCCCAAGGCTTCTCTTCGCATTCTCTTTTTCAAGAATCGACATGTATCGATCAATCACGGTTTGAACCTCGGCTTGGTTTGATGGGAATGTTTCCGGCTCCGAAGTTGTATCCTGGTAGATTACGACACAAACTGGCACATCGCAAAGCGTAGCGACTAGCGAGTTCGTACGCCTTCTTCTTCAACCCGTTCTTCCGCTTCTCAAACGTCGCTGTTCTTGCTTTATCTTTTTCGATGTATTTCATTGGCAGCTTTGCTCGCCCCATTGTTGATCGATGGAGCGAACGAACAAGTCAGATGGAGCGAATGCAAGTCAGAATTTTGGGAGAATGTAAGAGAAAGACTCGGTTCCGTTGCTAACCCAAGAATACGCGCTTACTATTCCGTGATTAGGGTTTATATAATCTTGTTCATATACGCGTTATTTTTCTCATTTTATTTTGAACCACAATATATCAATTCACCTGAACGTGCCAAGCCTTCGGGCTATCCTCACTAACCAGAGTAATGCATCATCATAAGAAAAGTTTGTTAATGAATGTAGACTATAATAAATGCCCAAAAATTGTGAATTCATATTCAATATAATCAATGATCATAGTGTAGACAAAAAAATGGAAAAGAGATAACAGCGAAAGAAGGGTTGTGATAGTCATCAGCGTGCACTGTATCTAGAGTCTGAACAAAGTATGTTCAGGAGTATCATATCTCCCATCACATAGATCAAGGCCGCCCACAAACGCAATGATTTTTCGCACATTATTTCCGGCATCAGCATCCACAATGACTGTCTTCTGGTGATGGGTATATATTAAATCAACTTCCTGAAATGACATGTAATGAAAAATCTAATTGAACCAGCAAAACAATACAACATCTTCAACAGATTGCAGAAGGTTTTAATAGACAATTATGTAAGGATCTCTTCTAGCAACTAGCAAGTAATGCAAATGCTCTTAACAGAAATAACTAGGTTGAAACAAGGCCTCGGCCACAGAGGGAAGTGGAACTTGTTGGTGTTGTTCAATCGAGAATAGACAGGACACGACTGATTATATTTATTCAGTGAAGCATTATTATCTGTCCTTCTGCATTAGGGAAAACTTGGAAAAAACTAATGTACAAGAACAACCAAAGTTACCCACAAGTTTGTAAAACTTCAGCGATTATCTCATGCCAGAATCGGCATTATAAGGGCAAAGCCACCCAGTTTCTCATCCCAAAGGTACAAAGCAATCACCGACTAAGAAGCAGCATATTTTGTTGGGAACTGCTTCTACAGATATTTTTGTAGGACAAGCAGGACCAGTGTTCTGTAATCTATAAACCTTGCAGAGAAGAAAACAAAATTGTACAAAAATGTACCCTCTGTTTGACCCAGCTGTGTCGTTTTCCTGCAATACGGGGACAAAGTAGCACTCTGACTGAGGAGTGCTTAAAGAAGCGGCGAGTTTCCTCATCATGAGTTGCCAACTTGCCATTAGACCATCCTGCACAATCATGAGATGACAAGCAAATCAACATCCAAGTCCATCAACAAGGGAAAAGTAGTTACCATGAGCATGTACAATCACTCAACACAGTCCTCATTCCAACATCCTCTAAATAGCTTGCAGTAAGGGATTGAGGTACAATAATATTGAACAAAACAAAAATTGAAACCATCTGACAAACTGGATCTTGCTTTAACCTAGCACAAAGTGAACTAGCTACCAGCTATAACAACTGAAAAGTGTGATGGCTCAATAGGCTCAAGCAGGTCATAGGAACAATTTATTTCAATCTTGCAAAACATCACAAAAAAATCAGTTTGCTGTGCAATAACAAAAGCAGTCAAAATATGGCACAATGCTCATAAATTCTAAAAATAGAACAAATCATAGATGATCACAGAAATTTAGATTTCCTGACAGGGCAGGTAAAAAGACTACCTAAAGGTCAAAAGGACCCAGTATCGCTATTAACAAGGAAATCAGATGTCTTTAGTTGAGAAGTTACTTACTGTTTTATATCCTAAATTGCTTCTTGAAGTAGGATCATCCCATACAAGCAAAAGGACCCTCACACCTTCTTGCTCCCCCAAGGAGTACTCCAAAGCTGGACCGCTATGGCACACCAATCTAACCTGATGCCAAATTGACCAGCATGTAATGTAAATTAGTCTCCGGGCTTGTTTTATCGCATCAAAGTATGTACCAGGAACACCCTGATAATCAGGACCAGCAACCACTCCATGATGATATATACACAAATTTTCCATTGGTATGTACTGAACTGAAAAAGACAGCTCCTTGCTTACAAGGTTTTCCTTTGTTTAGGATGGGATAAGTGCCTTCGACTAACATCCCAGAATATATCTGTTCGACAGGAATAGTTACAGTACCTATCAGCTGCTAACCAACGACATCACTATCCTTTACCATGAATTGAACTTCAGCAGCAGAGTGTGCCACAGGAACATTAAAATGTTGCATCCAGACTGGGTTCTCATCATTGCTAAGTACTTATTAGTCCTCCCAATCACAACACCTTCTATTGATATGGACACATATGGATCACTAGTAATCTTACGAGCAATGCCTTCAAGTTTATTACTTCCGTTTCCTGACAAGTTCCCAAACATATCTCCTAAAGTTCTGTGAAACATGTCCATGTTTTGGGAGGCATTTTGCATCGTAGATCCATATATCCAAATTTCCGTGCAAAAGTAGAGCCTTTAACGATCCTTTGGACGGTGAATATGGAACAAGCTGCATTTTCTGGCTATCACTATGCTGTAAACACGAAACAGGCTGCAGACTATGAGTATGCTGTAAACCATGATTTGAGCCGTGCTGTGAACCACCAAGTGAAGTTGAGTGTGTGAAGGCAGGCACAGATTGTGGATTAATCCTATTTGAGTAAGATCCCTCATAACTTGTAGTAGATGGATACCTGTAAAAATTTCCATACTTACGTCCTAACATTGGTTGGTCATCTCCAGGTGTTAACTGCCTTTGCAAATGCATTCCATGTTTAACAGCCATTGAAAGTAGCTGCATTCAGGTGAATCGTTGTAGTTGCTTATATAACACAATGTTTTATCCTTGAATATATATCTGTGATAAAGGGTTGTCATTTGAGGAAATGGATTCTAGAAGTATGAAATTTACGTTCCTCGGAATAAAAAGAGAAGGGGAAAGAGAGATATACTTTGGGTTAGAGTTTTGTTGGAGTGAAGTTTTTAGATGTATCAGTTTGAAGGTATCTTTTACCGATGCAGATTGATTTGCTTGTGGAGATGAGCCAACCACCTCGCATTCTTTCTGAGGTTGATGCAGCTCTTAAGGGCAAACAACTGAAAATTCAACTTTCTTCAGTTGGTTTGGTATCCATTGCCACATGAAACAATATTTGACTTTTGTTGTTAATACAATTACTAATGTATTGTTGTTCTACAAGCAGTCATGTGTTTGCTTAACTTTACTTTTGTAACGCTTCTGGAATTGAGAATTTGGGAAAGCAAATGCTAGAAAAATGCAGAGAATTACCACCTGCAATTGTAACGCTCGCAGGTATTTTGAAAGTGAAACGAGAGTGTATCAATGGGAGAACAACATTAAAGCAACTTATTTGAAATCATGTTTTCTGTACTTGGAAGTCTTTCCCGAAGATTTCGATATGATATCAAGTGTTGATTCAAGTGTGAATTGTTGAGATGACCTGTAAAGGGGAGAAGAAACACTAGAAGATGCATCAATGCATTACTTGAATTAGACCAACCGAACAGGGTGAAATTTGACCAACTATTACAGTCTTTATCCATCTGTTACAAACTACAGATTTCATAACAAATCTACAAACAAAATTCACTTTCATCGTCGGACCACGTTAATTCACGTAATATATGCTCGACGGAGACGTCACTAAGCCCGGAAGTCTCCTGCGATGGACCGACCTGTGACACCTGTCCACCGCCGCTAGAGGAACCACCGGCCGCAAGATCAAACCCGACACCACCAAACCAATCCGATGGAGTGACCTGTCCATACCCCATGAACTCATTAGGGTCATATGTGAACCCAATCGAACTACCACAGCTGCACGATCCACCAGCCGCCACATCAAACCCGCCTCCACCAAAATATAAGCCAGACCCCATACCGCCATCACAGATACACGCACCACCAGCAGCCAGATCAAACCCACCTCCCCCGAAATATAAGCCAGACCCCATACCGCCGTCACAGCTACACGAACCACCACCAGCCGGCAGATCAAACCCGCCACCATACATAGGCCACTGCATCTGCATTCCATCGCAATCATTAACTGGAGTAACAGCATTACAATTTCCATCGTAAATCCCAAAACTACCCCTCAAATTCCGGATCCTTTCGTCAACAGCATTCAGCTTACTATCCAAATCAGAAGACAAATTCGCAAGTTGTTCTCTACTTAACCCATCAAGATCGCTAAACCAAGTCGGGTAATTAGAACCATGGACTGAAGCCTTTTTTTGAAGATTAGAACTTGGTTGATGATCAGCTTTTCTTTTCTTGCTTCGTACAGATTCTTGCGGCCCAAGGCTACTCTTCGCATTCTCTTTTTCAAGAATCGACATGTATCGATCAATCACGGTTTGAACCTCGGCTTGGTTTGATGGGAATGTTTCCGGCTCCGAATTTGTATCCTGGTAGATTACGACACAAACTGGCACATCGCAAAGCGTAGCGAGTTCGTACGCCTTCTTCTTCAACCCGTTCTTCCGCTTCTCAAACGTCGTTGTTCTTGCTTTATCTTTTTCGATGTATTTCATCGGCAGCTTTGCTCGCCCCATTGTTGATCGATGGAGCGGACGAACAATTGAGATGGAGCGAATGCAAGACAGAAATTTGGGAGAATGTAAGAGAAAGAATCGCTTCCGTTGCCCACCCAAGATTCAAGAATACGCGCTTACTCTTTCGCAATTAGGGTTTATATAATCTGTTCATACGCGTTCTCTTGCTCTCTCATATACGACCTCTGCACATTGCCACACTGCAAAATGGGCACCTTGACGCCGATGGTGGAGTTTGAATAAATTCAGACAGTTAGGCTTCTTTATCTATTAAATACTAATGAGGAAAAATAATATTTTAATGATAAAAATAATACATCTTAATTTTCATTTATTGTAAGAGATTAATTTTCAAATACATATAATTATTAAAAAAAAATCCATTGTCAACTATGGACAATATCGATTTTCAAATGATTTTAACTAGGTATGTTAGTGAACAATTTTATATATTTAATATCAAAGGATAATATTAAATCACTTTTTAATGTTAAGCTCGTCCATTAGGAGGAAAAAAAAAGGTTAGTTAATTACCAGACAATATAAATATACTTTTAACTAGGAGTATATACTTGTGCTATGTTCGGATATTTTTAAAAGTAAGTAAATAAATATTTTTAATGGATAAATTTGATATTTTTAACAAAAATAAACTATTAATTAGGTTTTAATTTATTTAAACGATTGTACTTTTAATATATTTTATTATAAAATATTTTGGAATTTAATTGATATGATTATAAATTGATAATTAAAATCTTAATAAAAAAATTTTCTTAAAGAAAGAATGTGATTGGTTGGATTATGTACATAAAGTGCAACAAAATTTATTGCATATATAATCTTACATGTAGTTTAAATTTTAATTATAAATATTGGTTTAAGAATACTTATTTGATACGAAAATGTGTGATTAGATTACATTAATTCAGATAAAAATTTACTGAAAGAATTTTAATTTTATATATAGGTGAAAATTTGAAACAAATTAATTTTAGTAACTTTTTGATTCAAATCAAATGTGTTTGATTGCATTCATTAAATGAGGTAAAATTTATAACAAAAACTATAATCTTACACGTAGGTAGGATGGCATCTCAAATATTAAAAAAAAGAAGTGTCATTAATGTAAAAAATTTACAAGTCCTACAAAGTTTTTGTTTACTTTATTTTATCACAATACTGATGATTAGAGCCGAACTTCATAAAATATTAAATCTGATTATACTAACCCGGGCCGTTCATATTACAATTCAAACTAAATTTTGTTTTTCATTTAGCTCTTAACTCAACTTTCAGAGCCATTGACAAATGAAGATTTAAGAGAATATTTAGCCATTAGGGCAGTTTTGTGTTATTAGAAACTAACTAGGCCCCTAGCTCTTTTTCAATAAAATAAAAATATAAATTAAATAGGAGGGCTTAATTATAGGAGCAGTTTTGGGCAGTTATTAAAATTAATTAAATTAATTTTCCTTTAATTGAAGTATCGGTTATTGGTAAGGGAAACCGTCGATATTGGAGATTTGGCAAAATCTCTGTCAATCACATCAACTCGAAGATGGGCCCGAGAAATATAACACCCCAAGTTTTTCAACTTGGGGAGCTACTGGTTAGGACCTCACAGTGGGTCCCGACCTTAGTTTGACAACAACTTAACTAGATCTTACAACAAGGCACAAATAAGGAAATTCATAAATCGTAAAGTAGGTTTTAGCAAAACAATGAATGTGACCAGAAACGGACAGCCAGAAACAACAAAGTCTCATAAACTGAGAAAAGTACAGTCATAACTGAAAGACCAACAAAAAAAACTGCACCCCATCCTAAGGAGTACGACACCCCGGCTGTCCACTACCATCCGGATCACTCGGCATCTGCTCTAACCTGTGGCAAGTCTAAAAAACGATAAACAGTTAGCTAATTAATCAAATATAAGAAGAAGGATAAATAGCACAAACACACAGAACACGAATATACACACTCAACATGCTGGCACACAATTAGGTTATTATCTGATAACTTACGTGATTCACTTTACCAATTTTAAAAATTGTAGCACGAGAAATCTTAAGATTCTCGCCTCCGTTCCTTATCCAACTAATGATGGTTTGGCACACCTCCGCCGGTGGCGTCCCCGCAAACTAAGTATGGACTAGTCCCGAAAGAAACCCCCAGCGCCCTCGGGCTAACTGAGCAGAATGCTACCGCCCATTACTCTTAGGCCAGATATATAAGTCAGTCGATGCTTATATAAACTGTACTAGGGCACACATCATTCACACACCACTATCATCATTCACACTCATATCTGACAGCTAGCCAAATAAGCCCAAAGGACTTACCTTAAATAAATCTCGACTCTCGAATGTGCAATTCGATCTGTAACAGTAGGAATTCAGTGACCTGTCAAAAGAGGCAAGTGTGTCTGCACACTTCCTAGGTAATTAGAAGTCTAAGACTTCTAAGATAGAAGATTTTATTAGAACAGAACTGATTACAATACTAATTATGGTAAAATGACTATTTTACCCTTGGTCCCGAAACTTCCAAAATTTCCGCAATTCATGTCTAAACTCTTATTTGAGACTACAAAGTCATATTCTAACTCCTAAAGCTGAGTTTGGTTACAAACTGACACTTTACCTATTTCCCTATTTTCCGAAAGGTCATTAAGGTCCAACTTCAGCTTCAAATATGAAATTCGTAAGAACTTATAAAAATTCCGAAATAATTCTCTAGATTATCTATGATATTCCAACTATTCTTAGGAGCAAGAATTTCTCAAAACTGTTCAACCCTCGATACAATAAAAATTCCCAAAGTTGGTTGCAACACCCACATCTCCCATACTTAGCCAAAATTTCGTTGTTGGAAAAAATGCTTAACTACTCCACTTTGGAAGCTTATAACTTCTAATCCGACCGTCCATCTATTCTCAAATTTCTACACAATAACCTACAAATAACCATCAAAGATCTATCAAAATTTCAACGGTGGATCCTCAAAACAACTCCTTAATATTGATCTACAAGATAGGTCGTTTCTACTTTAAAACTGAAGCACCCGAGACGAATAATTTACAGCAGTCCATTATTTTCATCATTTCTAATAACACTCTTTTATTTCTAAATTGCACTCCTCTCTAACTGGTCTATTCATCCTAAAATTATGTTAACCTAATTTAAAACAACATTTGTTACTCGTCTCTACGATACTCTACAACACACTACACCAACTACAATTACTATACCAAAAGAGTAGGTTGAAAGGAAGACTCACTGCTGATGATAACCTGATCGATCAGTGATACTCGACCCCAACAGGTTAGAGAGCAGGCTGGCTCGATTCGTGGCTGAGTGAGAGGTCGTACGTTTTGTGGTTGCTGTATATTCAGCACTTAATCAGAAAGCGAGAATGATACATTATAGAAGGTTAGGGAGAAAGGCGGCTCACTCACCAGCTTGCAGCGGAAAAGGGATGGTCGGGTCCTTCCTTGCCTGCGTCTGCACATGTGATAGTGAAGATCGAGTTTATCTTCCACCGATTGTCAAGCTTCTGCAGTGGTTCACCCAGCGTCCTTCCGAGGCCTCCGATGGCTGTGTAGCAAGCGATTCAGACGTGGAGATTCATAACAGAAGGTACGTGGATCAGATCGGGACTCACCTGGTTCTACCGTCTGATCTCCTCGTCAGCTTCCGGTTGCAGATGTAGTTCGTCTGCAGTGCAGTGATGATCGATCTCGAGGGTATTTCTTTACAGCAACGTGGTGAGCGAGAGATCTGTGTTGATCTGTAGAGAGCGTCGGAGGAGGAATCGGGACAGCTTGTAAGGTAAGTGTTTCAAGAGATTTGAGGAAAGAATAAATGCAGATGAGGAGAGAGCGAGATTTGGGGAAACACGATAGAAGAGAGACGGATACAGAGGAAGGAAGGAAACCTGTAACGGCTGTTTTTGTCTCCTCATGTAGCTGGGCTGAAGGAAGGATGTGGATTGCTGCATTACTGGGCCAGAACGAGGGTAAAGGTGGGCTGGAGTTCCGGACTCAGGGGGCAGGCTTGCACTCTCTCCTTGTTGCTGTCATGGGCTGGAGCGAGGTTGGGCGTCTCACTTGCTGCTTGTCCAACTCGCGGCCGGGCTGAAGTAGAGTATGGGCTGAGGTAAGGCAACAAAGTTTGGCTGTTGTCAAAGCTTGTCAGCAGCTCGTCATGTCGTTGTCCAGCCTATGCATGATCTCGTCACGAACTTGTCATGGTCTCGTCATAACTCCCCACTAGTATGTCATGACTTTATCAAAGACAAGTCATGTTATAAATTAGTGTTTATTATATTAGGGTTTTGAAATTTATCAATTTATGTGACTAAAAGAGTACATAAACTGACAAAATTTGATTTAGTAACCCTTAAGTAGGGTTAGGAAAGTCAACCGATCGCAAGAGATCGCTTTGACTCGGACTCATCGGAAATAAAATTTTCCGGGTATTACATCAGCCCTTAAAATAAGTTTCGTCCCAAAACTTAGAATAAGGTATCTACCCCAAAACATTCTCACCCTCCACTTGTATACTCTGGCCTCACTCAAATTTTTAATCTCGTTTTCTAGCATGCAAAACTACTCACACAACTTATTCAGACATCACATAAACATCAACACTCATTTTAAGATATAATCACAGAAGTCGTACACATAACGTCTAAGTACTAACCCGTTGGTACCGAGGTAGCGGCTAACTCTACAAAGAACTCAGGATAGTTACGTCTAATACTCTCCTCTGTCTCCTCATGTAGCCTCATCGGCTCCCCGTCTAGACCACTGGATCCTCAACATCGGTATCTCCTTAGAACGCAGACGTTTGGTACTGCGCTCTAGGACGGATACTGGGTACTCCACAAAAGTGTGGTCTGGCTCAACTATGAGATCCTCATGGCTGATGACGTGTCTGGGATCCGGTATGTACTCTCTCAGCTGAGATACATGAAAAACCGGATGGACCCCCTCCAATCTCGGTGGCAGTGCTAATCAGTAGTCAACCTCTCCGACTCTCTCCAAGATCTCAAATGGGCCAACATATCGGGGACTCGGCTTTCCCTTAATGCCGAAACGCCGGACGCCTCTCGTCGGTGACACTCTCAACCACACCTGTGCACATACTCTAAACTCCAGTGGTCGACACCTCTTGTCGGCGTAGGATTTCTGACGACTCTGAGCTGCCAACATCCGCTCTCGGACTAAGGCAATCCGGGCAATGTCATCCTGTATCTGATCTGGAGCTACTCCATCAGCTCTGCTAGGCTCGTCCCAACACAATGGTGTGCGGCATTTCCGTCCGTACAACGCCTCATAAGGTGCCATCCCAATAGAAGCATGCCAACTGTTATTATATGAAAACTCTACCAGAGGGAGATGATCTGGCCATACCTGTCCCCAATCCAGTACACAAGCTCGTAGCATGTCCTCCAACGTCTGGATGGTCCTCTTAGACTAACCGTCGGTCTGTGGGTGATAAGCCGTGGTAAAGCGGAGACTCGTCCCCAAAGCAGTATGTACCTGCTGCCAAAATCTCGAGGTGAAACGTCCATCCCTATCGGAGATGATAGTCCTCGGTACCCCATGGAGTCTCACGATATGTCTGGTAAACTCCTCAGCTAGACGACTTACCGGCCACGTTTCCTTAATCGGAATGAAACGTGCGGTCTTCGTCAGACAGTCTACTACCACCCAAATAGCATCAAAACCTCTGTTGAGCCTCAACCCTGTGACAAAATCCATAGATATATCCTCCCACTTCCACTGTGGTACTGGTAGTGGGTGGAGCTCTCCTCCGGACCTACGATGCTCAATCTTGACTTGTTGACAGGTCGCACACTGAGCTACATACCGAGCCACATCAGGCTTCAAAACACCCCACCAGAAGGAACGTCTCACGTCCTTGTACATCTTACTCGCTCCAGGATGTACTGAGTATGGGGTAGCATGAGCCTCACCTAGTATCCTCTGTCTCAATTCATTGTCTGATGGCACACATATGCGGCCTTGACGTCTCATCATTCCATCAACACCAATAGTGAACTGAGGTGTCTCATCTCGAGACATCCGGTCTCGGATCCGGGTCAAAGTCGGACAGGTCTCCTGCTTCTGTCGGATCTCACCCAACAGATCAGGAAGTAACTCTAAGGTAGCCAACTGATGAGCTGTATCGGGGAATTGGATCTCTACCTCCAACCAAGCTAAGTCTCTCTGTAACTGTGGTTGTACTGTCAACCGGGCTATCGCCTTCTCCCGAGGCGTCTTCCGACTCAAAGCGTCAGCAACTACATCCGCCTTCCCGGGGTGGTAGAGAATCTCAAGGTTGAAATCCTTGATCAACTCTAGCCACCACCTCTGGCGATTATTCAACTCCCGCTAAGTGAATATGTACTTCAGACTCTTATGGTCTGTGAAGATCTGACAGGTCACCCCATAGAGATAGTGACGCCAAATCTTAAGCGCGTGTACAATTGCAGCTAACTCTAGGTCATGTGTGGGGTAGTTCTCCTCATACGTCTTCAGCTGTCGAGACGCATATACTATGACCTTACCCCTCTGCATCAAGACACACCCCAAGCCCAGCTTGGATGCGTCACTGTACACTACAAAGTCCTCTGTACCCTCAAGCTGTGCTAGAATCGGAGCAGACGTCAATCTCCTCTTCAGCTCTTCAAAACTCTGCTGACACGGCTCAGACCAGACGAACCGAGTAGTCTTCCTCAGAAGACAAGTAAGTGGTCGGGCAATCAGGGAAAACCCTTCCACAAACCGGCGGTAATAACCTGCCAATCCAAGAAAGTTGCGAACCTCCTTAACATTCTTCGGAGGTTGCAAAGAAGACACTGACTCATTCTTCGCCGGGTCGACTTTAATCCCCTCAGCAGTCACTACATGGCCTAGGAAAGCCACCTCTGACATCCAGAACTCACACTTGGATAGCTTAGCATATAGCTGGCTATCCTGTAGAATCTGTAATACTGTCCTCAAGTGCCCGACATGCTCCTCTCGACTCCTAGAGTAAACTAGGATGTCGTCAATGAAGACCACTACAAACTGGTCTAAGAAGTCGATGAAAATCCCGTTCATCAACTCCATAAATACTGTTGGCGCATTAGTAAGCCCGAATGACATCACTACAAACTCATAGTGGCCATACCTAGTCCGGAATGCCGTCTTAGGTATCTCCTGGTCTCTCACCCTCAGCTGGTGATAACCCGATCTCAAGTCTATCCTCAAGAACACTGACGCTCCATGCAGCTGGTCCAGCAGATCATCTATGCGAGGCAGTGGATACTTATTCTTGATGGTGACCTTGTTCAACTCCCTGTAATCAATGCACAACCTCATCGATCCATCCTTCTTCCTCACAAATAACATTGGTGCTCCCCAGGGAGAAACACTAGGACGTATGAAGCCCTTCTCTGC
Source organism: Fagopyrum homotropicum (assembly GCA_033239125.1). Taxonomy (NCBI): domain Eukaryota; kingdom Viridiplantae; phylum Streptophyta; class Magnoliopsida; order Caryophyllales; family Polygonaceae; genus Fagopyrum; species Fagopyrum homotropicum. Next base: position 147,111,678 of record BSWB01000004.1, read on the forward strand.
TAACTCTTTTAACTGCTTCTTCAGGTCGAGCAACTCTATCGGTGCCATACGGTACGGGGCCTTCGAGATCGGTCTCGTGCCCGGCTCTAACTCAATGCTAAAATCAACACTCCTATGTGGAGGTAGCCCTGGCAGGTCGTCACTGAATACCTCTACAAACTCGCATGCAACTGGTATCTCCTCTACTGTCAGGCTCTTGCGCTCCTTCACGACATAACACCAGAAGGCCTCGCAACCCCGTGCTATCAGTCTCGCTGCTCTCACTACGCTGATAACTGTGCCGGACTTTCCGAGGTCCCAACCTCGGAATATCACTCTGTGACCCTCCTCAGTGGCGACAGTCACAGTTCTACTACCAATGTCTAAGACTGCTCCATGTCTAGTCATCCAATCTATCCCCAAAATCACGTCTTCATGTGCTAAGGGCATGACTAAAAAATTTACCAACCAATCCCGGCCTCCTAGATGAATAGGGCAGTCAAAAATCTCTCAGGATCCTCTAATCTTACCCCCATCAGGTAAACCAACCACAAAAGGTGCACCCTCTACGGTAGCTAAGGACAACCTATCTACGCATGCATCTGATATAAAGGAGTGCGTAGCACCCGTATCAAACAAAACACGCACAGGTAAATCATGAATCCAGATAGTACCTGTGGTCGCAGGTGCCGCTGGCTGATCAACACTCCTAAGCTCAAACACCCTTCCGGGGGCTCCTCTAGTATCAGTAGTACCACCACGTCCCCTGCCACGGCCTGATCCCTGTGTAGTACTGTGTGAGGCAGGATGTCTTGGAGCCCGATACTGCTGCTGCTGCTGACTCGGTGCTCGGTACTGAGGAGGCCTCTGTCCACTCCTATCAGCACCTATAGGCGAAGAACCCTGCTGTGACGGAGCTTTGCCCTGATGGCAGAAAGTCGCCCGGTTTCCCACAAGTGAAGTAGGTAGTAGGTGGCCTCTTACAGTCTGGTCTGAGATGATCTCGACTGCCGCAGTTAAAACACTACCGCTCTATGCTAGAAGTCTGAGATGTAGTGTGGTAGCTCGACTTCCCCTGAGTCTGCCCTCGTCCAAATCCAGATACCGTTGTACCACCACTAGCATAACCTGTCTTCTGTCTCTTATCCGGCCTACCGGACTGAACTGCTCTCTTGGAGACTGACCTATCTCTCTCATATGTAGAAGCTCTATCCTGATAATCTGACAGAGACTCGCAGCGAAATCCTGCCAGATAGGAACGGGTACTCTCTCTCAATCTCCGGGAGAAGAGGTAAACATGCTGCTCTTCCGGAGGTGCAGCTGGTCCAAGTAGGTTCAACTCCTTCTGGAACTTCTTGATGGCAGCAGCAATCGAGATATCCTCGAATCCCGCCTCAATGAAATCTTGAAACCTCTCTCTCCTCAGCGAGACAGGGCAATATCTCTCTCTAACAATGCTCCCCATCTGCTCCCAACTGGTGACTCGGCTACGAATGGTCCGCCACCAGGAATGAGCATCCTCCGTGAAACATGTCTGCACCAAATTCACCTGTCGATCCTTTGGGCAACGTATCGCCTCTAGGGCAGTCTCTATCTGTCAAATCTAGTGCTCCACCTCTAACCCTATATCTCCACTGAATGAGGGAACTTTCTGAGAGTTGAAAGCCTTCAACCACTCATCCGGTCTCGGTGCTCTAGACCCAGCAGGAGCTCTATCAACCTCAACTCTCCTCTCAGGTACAGCTGGCACCTAAGGCACTCCCTGTGTTACCTGAACAGACCTAACCGGTACTGGTGGTACCTGGGTAAGTCTCTCTACTCTGGCAACCTCCTCCCTACGCTCGACGTATGCACGGTACTCTCTGTACTCAAATGCTCCAATAGAAACACGTCCTGACTCAGTCGAAGGTGCTCTCTGCGCGTTAGACCTAGCAACGGTCTCATTCTTGACCTCGGGACCTACACTCTCAGCTACCTCTTCCACAACAACATCTGGCATGCTCGCTGCCGGTGGATCCTCTCGAGGGACTCGTCCTCGACCTCTCCCCAGTGGAGGTCTACCTCCACGACCACGCCCTCTAACAACAAGGGTCCTATCAGCTCGATCTTGTCTAGCTGGAGGAAGAGGGGGAAGACCCCTACCTCGTCCAGTCGCTGGTGTAGCCCTAGTACGTGCCATCTACACGATCGATAATAGCTATAGTTATAATCTAATCTAATCTATCATAAGCAGTAAATGTCTAAAGTGATAATGCTAAGAATACCGAAATCCGCGGAGGTAGTGGTGGTCGTCCGTACTTTCTATCCCAACCCGACTATGCATGCATTTTAAAACCAAAATTCCTTTGGAAAACTCAGACCCCTTTCGGGTTCTGCTTATTTACTTATATGACCTTTTAGAAGATTTCAAGTGCCATTGTTGTCAACCTAGAGCTCTGATACCATGTTGTAACACCCCAAGTTTTTCAACTCGGGAGCTACTGGTTAGGACCTCACAGTGGGTCCCGACCTTAGTTTGACAACAACTTAACTAGATCTTACAACAAGGCACAGATAAGGAAATTCATAAATCGTAAAGGAGGTTTTAGCAAAACAATGAATGTGACCAGAAACGGACAGCCAGAAACAACAAAGTCTCATAAACTGAGAAAGTACAGTCATAACTGAAAGACCAACAAAAGAAACTGCACCCCATCCTAAGGAGTACGACACCCCGGCTGTCTACTACCATCCGGATCACTCGGCATCTGTTCTAACCCGTGGCAAGTCTAAACAACGATAAACAGTTAGCTAACTAATCAAATATAAGCAGAAGAATAAATAGCACAAACACACAGAAGACGAATATACACACTCAACATGCTGGCACACAATTAGGTTATTATCTGATAATTTACGTGATTCACTTAATCCAATTTTAAAAATTGTAGCACGAGAAATCTTAAGATTCTCGCCTCCGTTCCTTATCCAACTAATGATGGTTTGGCACACCTCCGCCGGTGGCGTCCCCGCAAACTAAGTATGGACTAGTCCCGAAAGAAACCCCCAGCGCCCTCGGGTTAACTGAGCAGAATGCTACCGCCCGTTACTCTTTGGCCAGATATATAAGTCAGTCGATGCTTATATAAACTGTACTAGGGCACACATCATTCACACACCACTATCATCATTCACACTCATATCTGACAGCTAGCTAAGTAAGCTCAAAGGACTTACCTTAAATAGATCTCGACTCTCGAATGTGCAATTCGATTTGTAACAGTAGGAATTTAGTGACCTGTCAAAAGAGACAAGTGTGTCAGCACACTTCCTAGGTAATTAGAAGTCTAAGACTTCTAAGATAGAAGATCTTATTAGAACATAACTGATTACAATACTAATTTATGGTAAAATGACTATTTTACCCTTGATCCCAAAACTTTCAAAATTTCCGCAATTCATGTCTAAACTCTTATTTGAGACTACAAAGTCATATTCTAACTCCTAAAGCTGAGTTTGGTTACAAACTGGCACTTTACCTATTTCCCTATTTTCTGAAAGGTCATTAAGGTCCAACTTCAACTTCAAATATGAAATTCGTAAGAACTTATAAAAATTCTGAAATAATTCTCTAGATCATCTATGATATTCCAAGTATTCTTAGAAGCAAGAATTTCTCAAAACTGTTCAACCCTCGATTCAATAAAAATTCCCAAAGTTGGTTGCAACACCCACATCTCCCATACTCTTAGCCAAAATTTCGTTGTTGGAAAAAATGCTTAACTACTCCATTTTGGAAGCTTATAACTTCTAATCCGACCGTTCATCTATTCTCAAATTTCTACACAATAACCTACAAATAACCATCAAAGATCTATCAAAATTTCAACGGTGGATCCTCAAAACAACTCCTTAATATTGATCTACAAGATAGGTCGTTTCTACTTTAAAACTGAAGCACCCGAGACAAATAATTTACAACAGTCCATTATTTTCATCATTTCTAACAACACTCTTTTATTTCTAAATTGCACTCCTCTCTAACTGGTCTATTCATCCTAAAATTATGTTAACCTAATTTAAAACAGCATTTGTTACTCGTCTCTGCGATACTCTACAACACACTACACCAACTACAATTACTATACCAAAAGAGTAGGTTAAAAGGAAGACTCACTGCTGATGATAACCTGATCGATCAGTGATACTCGACCCCAACAGGTTAGAGAGCAGGCTAGCTCGATTCGTGGCTGAGTGAGAGGTTGTACGTTTTGTGGTTGCTGTATATTCAGCACTCCATTAGAAAGCGAGAATGATACATTACAGAAGGTTAGGGAGAAAGGCGGCTCACTCACCAACTTGCAGCGGAAAAGGGATGGTCGGGTCCTTCCTTGCCTGCGTCTGCACGTGTGATAGTGAAGATCGAGTTTATCTTCCACCGATTGTCAAGCTTCTGCAGTGGTTTACCCAACGTCCTTCCGAGGCCTCCGATGGCTGTGTAGCAAGCGATTCAGACATGGAGGTTCATAACAGAAGGTACGTGGAACAGATCGGGACTCACCTGGTTCTATCGTCTGATCTCCTCGTCAACTTCCGGTTGCAGATGTAGTTCGTCTGCAGTGCAGTGATGATCGATCTCGAGGGTATTTCTGTACAGTAACGTGATGAGCGAGAGATCTGTGTTAATTTTTAGAGAGCGTCGGAGGAGGAATCTGGACAGCTTGTAAGGTAAGTGTTTCGAGAGATTTAAGGAAAGAATAAATGCAGATGAGGAGAGAGCGAGATTTAGGGAAACACGATAAGAGAGAGACGGTTACAGAGGAAGGAAGGAAATCTGTAACGGCTATTTCTGTCTCCTCATGTAGCTGGGCTAAAGGAAGGCTGTGGATTGCTGCATTACTGGGCCAGAACGAGGGTAAAGGTGGGTTGGAGTTCCGGACTCAGCGGGCAGGCTCGCACTCTCTCCTTGTTGTTGTCATGGGCCGGAGCGAGGTTGGGCGTCTCACTGGCTGCTTGTCCAACTCGCGGCTGGGCCGAAGTAGAGTATGGGCAGAGGTAAGGCAACAAAGTTGGGCTGTTGTCAAAGCTTGTCAGCAGCTCGTCATGTCGTTGTCCAGCCTATGCATGATCTCGTCACGAACTTGTCATGGTCTCGTCATCTCCCCACTAGTATGTCATGACTTTGTCAAAGACAAGTCATGTTATAAATTAGTGTTTATTATATTAGGATTTTGAAATTTATCATTTTATGTGACTAAAAGAGTACATAAACTGACAAAATTTGTTTTAGTAACCCTTAAGTAGGGTTAGGAAAGTCAACCGATCGCAAGAGATCGCTTTGACTCGGACTCATCGGAAATAAAATTTTTCGGGTATTACAAGAAATCAGAAGGTAGGTTATGTTCTTTTTTTTTTCCGTCAACAAAAAAAGTCTCCGGAAGCGTCACCATCGTCTCTCCCATTTTCTCGAACTATCTTCGTCTGCCATTATCGACTCTGGAAACATACATTTGGTCATCCATTCATCACTTATTTTGAGAATAAGAACAATGGTGAGGTCGATTTGCGCGATGTTATCTATTTTCTCATCTTGTTATTCCTCTTATACTTATCTGTTGCTTGATGTTATCGATTTTTCCCTCAATTCTAGGTTTTCTGGGTTTCTGGGTATTCTCATATCATATTCAAGACGATGATGAAATTAATGTGCAAAGTATTGATTTTTAACTAACAGATTTCACGTTTACAGTGACAAAGACATAACTTGTACCAATCTTCTGTGAATCCTGTAACCAAAGAAGGTATGTTAATTAAGGTTTTTCGAAATTGGAAGTTGAATCGACTAATTGCTGTTATGTTTGTAGAGTTATGTAGTTCGAATGTATTTAATATTTCGAAGCTTCTGTTAAAACTGTTGCATGTGTGGAATATGTAAGTGAGAACACAAATTGTCCAAGTTTGTGTGTATGACATGTGCATAAAAGTTGGTAGCGAGTAAATAAACGAAGATTTTATACATAAATTGTGGTAATTATGTACACAATTTATACTAGCATCTAATGTACACAGTACATATGTATAGTAATGTCATTTGAATGGATTTCTATTAATTTAGTACACAAACTGTGTTCTGTGTGTGTAATTAGTTGTTCATACACATATGATTTGTGTACCTTTTGTATAATATGTATTGTGTATGTAAAACAGAGAATGTACATAGAGTATGTACACATTACATGTGTATAGTAATGTCATTTGAGGGGTTTCTATTAATTTAGAACACAAAATGTGTTCTTGTGTGTGTAATTAGTTTTTCATACACATATGATTTGTGTACCTTTTGTATAATATGTATTGTGTATGTAAAACAGAGAATGTACATAGATTATGTGTACAATACTTATGAGTGTGGGTGTTATTTAAGCCGAATTCACAAATTTTAATAAGTGTGTATTTATCTGTTAATAAATATGAGAGTTTAGTATATTATGTAGTCAATAACACATAATTGTATGTAGTAGAAAACACAAATTGATTACACATGATATATACTACTTATAGTGACACAGTACACAGATTGTCATAGTGGACATACTGTATACATATGTACGACATATTAATTACACATATCGATGTAACTTAACAACAAAACTAATTTTATTAGTTTATTGACAATAGAAATTCAATGGCAAGAAAAAAGAGAATGGGAACTAAGTCTTACATGAGGAAACAACTTCAAAACAGTGAGGCTGGGACTTCATCTCAGGTATTTTTGTATACTAATGTTTTAGATATTGTTATATGTCATGGTGCATGGGCGTACACAACTACTATAGAGATGAACTAAGAAGATAGATTAAGTATAGGATATGTGCTTCATATGTATTGTGATGAAAGGAATATGTTATGCATATGTGGAAATAGGATTAACTCATATGCATTATTGCTAACATTATGTACATTTTTATGCATACATACCAATCTTGTGTATGAAAATTATAATTTGATTCATTTGATTGCTCTTTGTACACAGAATATGGGTGATACATATACACAGCTTGTAGATGATTGGTACCTTGGCAATACTCCTCAATTGAATGTATGTATAAGATGAAAACTTTGATATTATAACGCTTTACTAGTTGTTTATTGATTGTAACATGTTCAAAACAATGTGATTCACAGTTTTCATACCGCTGGGAAGAGATCGAAAATTCCCCAAAGACTCGTATCAATTGCTTCAGTCGATTGCAGCTGATTTCATCCATTTTTTATGAACTATCAGATGGGGGCAAGCAAAGGCTGAAAGGGGGATATTTGGGCCAATAATTAAGATGAGCACCAAGCTGAAGATGTCAAATCAGCTAATTTATTTAATGTTGATGAGGGAGGTCAAAACCAAGAGAAGAAATTCTATGTGGTTTGGAATAAACGATGTGCTGCTGATGTTTGGTCTTACTGAGTTTGTTGACATCACAGGACTGTCATGCTCTGATGAATTCTACAATGCAGATGAGAACTGTGTTGATGTGGACATGAAGGATGTTGTCGGCGTTGATAGATGTCCTCTTCAAAAGCTAGAGGAGCATTTTTATAAGTTATCAAAAGATTCCCCTTATAAGTTTAAAATGGTTCTCATCATATTTATTGAAGGGGTTTTAGTTTCAAAAGACAAGAAAACAAATGTTTCTCAAAAGACTCTAAATCTTGTTAATGACTTGAATATTTTGAAAGATTACCCTTGGGGACGACTTGCATTCACGCAGACGAAGAAGTATTTCTAATCATGTGAAGTAGGAAAGAAAGGCCAAGTGGTGGATACAACATTGGTGGATTTCCATTGGCTCTTCAGGTTTGTATCCAATTATGATAAATTATTAAATTATGTATTATATTACATATATTATGTACTAATAGTTTATATTATATGTACATATATAACATATGTGTTATGTTTTACCCTTTCCATTTATGTAAACAAAATAAAATGCACATATAACAATTGAAAAGTCCTAGTTGTTTTATAGATATTTGTGTTCGCATCAATTTCAAAGATTGCGAATGTATTTGTAACCTTGATAGATGAAGATGCAAGGCCGCTGTGCTTGAGATGGGTGTCCAAGTCTGGGAAAGGCGGCAAACCATTCCCCGGATATGCAGAAATCAAGGGTATTGTTAGCACCCTTAAAAAAAGTGATATACATAATATGGTGGAAGAGATGGACAACGACGATCATGACTGGTGGGATAACGAGTCGGAAGATGTGAGGATTGATTACATGTTTGATGTTGGTTTCAATAAATATGACGTCGTAATTGCAAGGCCAAGTTCATTCCACGATAAAGAGAAGTCCTCTAGGTAAGATATCAGTTATTATGTACACAAGCATACACAAGAGTCATGAAAAACAATAATATCGTCATATCACTGTTGTTTGTAGTGTTAAAGATACCAAGGGAAAAAACAGAAGTGTTAATGATGATGTCAATGACGACGATGATTTCGTAACTCCTCCAAGTTAGCCATTTAGTTTATTAATACGTTACATAAATAGTGTTTATATAATACATGATATGTGTAATTTTTTTTTATAACAGAACGAGGGAATGATGTGTCAAAAACTGTGACAGCTGAAGAAACCAACAAGGGGAAATGGAAAGTGGACACTAGCAGTCCAACTGCAATACCATATAGGTAATATGAATGTGTACACATTTTTTACTTAAATATATAAAATGTACATAACTTCATTTGTTTTTGTTTTAATAGATCATCAAAGAGACTGAACAAGGCAACAAACCATGAACCAATTACAGACAAGCCTGGAAAGTAGGAGTGAGCATTTTCCGGTCCGGTCCGGTTTTTGGATCGGACCGGACCTGGACCGGACCGGACCGGACCGGACCGAAAACAACAGGTCCGGTCTTCGGTCCAACCAATTCGGTCCACATTCGGTCCGGTCCGGTCCGGTCCACATTCGGTCCGGTCCGGTCCGGACCTATATTTAAAAAAAAATAAAATAAACTTGTTTTGATATTGTTCCGGTCCAGGTTCGGTCCGGTCCGGTCCAAGTCCGGTCCGGTCCGGTCCAGGTCCGGACCTAAAATTTTGTAAATATCACCAGTTTTTCGGTCTATCCGGTCCTGGACCGGACCTGGACCGGTTTTGGACCGGACCTGGACCGGTTTTGGACCGGACCTGAACCGGACCTGGACCGAATAATTCGGTCCATTTCCGGTCCGCATTCTTCCGGTCCGGTCCGGTCCGGTCCAGGTCCGGTCCAGGTCCGGACCTATGAACACTCCTACTGGAAAGGCTGAAGATGTGAAGGTAGAAAAAAAACAAAAAAATGTTGCCGAAGGAGAAAAATAAAAAACTACCCAAAAGGCTGACACTTCAAAGTAAGTTATAGTAAATATGATTTTTACACAAACACTTGTGTACACATTTTTAATACTCAAACAGTTATGTACTTAAGTTCAACCACTTATATTTTTAACATTCCACATTTATGTAGATCGGCCCAAAGACCTAACAAGGCAACAAATCATGAACCAAGTCCAGACATCTTTGGAAAGTCTGATGGGTTGAATGTTGACAGAAAAGGAAAAACTGTTGATGAGGTAGAAAAATCTGATGGGTTGAAGGTTGACAGAAATGGAAAATCTGTTGATAAGGGAGGAAAATCAAGTCATACCCAATTTTCAGACACCACAAAGTAAGTTGAACTAAATGTACTGTTGTAGTCATATATTGATATACACAAGTTGTTTTTATGTATACATAAATATACATTGTGTACATGACAAATTGAACAAAAACACCCCGGACTGGGTTGATCAAATAATGCAGAAGTTGGATTCAATACAGCGAGAGCAGAAAGAACTAGCTGACAAGGTAGAAAACCAAGGTTTTTTAATTGATGATCTCACCAACTACGCAAGGGACCTTGGTATTTTGTACGAAAAGATAGACACTACTTTGTATCTTTCAAGCAAGAGGGCGGAGAATAAAATAAGAAATCTTGTTAAAGATATTCTGAAGACAATTTCGGAAGGTCAATGTTCTACACCTGCTGCAAAAGATGTTGAGCCCTTGACAAAAGACATATTAGATGATGCAAAGGTGACCGAGTTAGCTGGTGACTCGAGTGAGGTATTTTTTGTATCATACTATACAGTATATATTATATTATGTATAATATATATGCATAAGTTTGTAAACAGAAGAAAAATTTTGGTATGACATGAAAGATTCGTTAAACAGGCTGTTCAAGTTGAAGAACCAGCTTGCAGAATTGGTCTAAGGGTACCAAGGGATAGTAAATACATGCGTACACCCTACAGGCGAAACGTCAAACTTCCGAAAGACCTCGTATGAGCATGTTACCAAAAAAAGATCGACAAAAACTGTACAACTGGTTGAAGAACAAGGATGACAAAGAATTGATTAGGGGATACATGAACAACATATCTAGAGATTCAATTCAGGAAATTTTGCAACCAACCGGCTGGATTAAAGATCATGTATGTATTTATGTAATGTTGTATTATATATATGTCAATCATAATGCTACACATATTATTTTATGTACACATCTAATTTTATGTCTATTTTTAATGCAGGCAATTGATGAATTAATGATGCACCTGCGCAAGGACATTGTTGAGATACCGGCAAGATTTAGCAATATAGTTGTGCTTTCCACTGTTTGGTCAAGGGCGTACAATCGTACAACATACACCAAATATATGGAGACGCCAACTGAAAACCCGGAGTTCAACAAAGCCATGTATGACGTTATATCAGGCGACAGTCCACAGCTGTTCCGGAAGCCGTTGTACGATAAACAAGCTTGAGACTTATGGCGGCGTTCAGCAAACCACCTAGACATGAATTGCCTAATCTCATCTAGCATTGATAAAACTGGATATTCCCTTCCTTCTTTCATTACTGCATTTACACACTCAGCATTGTTGCTTGTCATTAAGTTGTACCTCTTCACGGGACATAGCGAACGTGCCCAAGTTGATACCCCTATTTCAATAAGCATTTCTCCAACCTTTGGCTTCTCCTGTTATTGTACAAATTTTGCACTATGACAAGGTTAATGTGCAATGTACTAACAAGAGAATTCTAAATAATGACAAGTTATATAACGTACCGATGATATTTGATTGAGTATCTCCATGCACTCAGCTTCCCTACATTTCTTGGCACCTTCAATAAACATCTGCAGAATTCTGTTTGATCTCGTTTTCTTCTGGAGATTGCCCTTCAAATGCCAAATGCAGTAGCCATGGAATGTCAATTCATAGTTACTTGTTATACGCTTCTTAATCGAAGTATGTCTACCAGACACAAATAAAAGCTCACTGCTGTCTGGAATGATATGTCTCATATTTTTAAAGAAGAAATCCCAAGATGCATCGTTTTCACTGTCAACAATTCCAAATGCAAGGGGTAAATTTGTTGATTTGCATCTTGTGTTGTTGCAACAAGCATAACTCCCCCATATTTCCCACTGAGATGTGTGCCATCAACTGTTATTATCTAACAACAAATAAGACAATAGGCAATAAAACACTAAATTCAGGTTGTAATTAATGTACACATAAAGGACATATGTACACGAATCAAACGAAATATGTGTCATACCTTTCGCATAGCATCAAATCCCCTAATGGACTGTCCAAAAGCAACAAAGACGTACTTGAAACGATTGTCATCGTCAAGTATTAGACCAACATATGTACCTTTGTTGAATTCTTCTAACATATACAAATACGCCGGAATAGAGCTGTAATTTTCCTCCGATGTTCCTCTAATCATGTCTTTTACAACTTCTTGTGCCTTCCAACATTTCCAATAACTAGCATCTATGCGGTGCAAACTTTTCATAACAGTGACAATTTGATTTACAGAAGGTAGTTTTTTCGAGTTAGCAAACCTACATAAACACGTAATAACATGTCAGTACATATATTCATACTTATGTACATAAATATACATGTACGATTATGGCATTTGAATATGTACATTGATTTCACTTTTTCAGCTATGACGTGATATGAAGCGCCCCTGTTGTCAGCCCTCCTTATGTGATAGGAACAAGTGTGTGTTGACACAAACCTTGTTGTCGTGAAGTAACTAGATTCACCAAGTCTAGTGAAACGAACCCTCCATTTACATGCATCATCAATACACCGGGTTGTTACTGCCTTCATCTTCGACTTAACAATTTTATATTGTGAACATTCTGATATTGAATGCAAGCACCATGCGTTCTTCAACTCAACCTTTGTACGATATGTTTTACCAACAAGTTCAAAATCATGTACATAAGGTACACATGTATCTGAAAGAGGAACTATTGCAAGTATATCATCAATTATGTCATCTTCATGCAAGGTTTCAAGAATATTTGATGTGGATGTACATATTTCAAGGTGTGAGCTACCAATGTCTTGACAATATGTATTATGTTCGGAACCAGCAGTATCGGGAATCATAGACATTCTTTTACCTTTTTTGACATTATGTTTGTCCAGCATATCCCCTCCGTCAGGTTTTTCTATTCTGACTATCGTGACGCATAACGAAACACTCCACATAAACTGTTGCATCCCATTTATTTGAACAAATGTGTCTAGATCTCCTCTTGTGTTAACATCATATGATTTCAACGAAGCATTGAACGGATTATTGTATGCCAGTTTTATATCACACTCAGACACACATACTCCAAATTGTAATGCAATCTTATGTACCAGGTCCTCGTAGGTGCAATATTCGTCAATGGCTACTGACTTGCTCGAGATTTCTCCATTATACTTCCAAATATCCTGTTCAACTTCCCATTTCCCTCCATAATAAACGGTCACGAACATAGAAGACATTCCTAAGACATAATGTACATTAAAGTTAGATACACACAACATATGCGTAACATGGGTCGTAACATATGTACACATCATACACACGGTATACAACACATATGTACATTACTGTAACCAAGAAGTACATTTTAACACAACATGCATACATAATATTATGTACATAACCATTTTTCATAAACAAACACACATAATATGTAATTCAGCTATACATATTATTTAGAGGTAGCGACCTCATACATATATTAATGTATCATCGAACATGTACACAAAGTACGTTCTTCAACATTATACCGTCAATTACAACAACTCGTCATTTTTTCAGATTATGGTCACCATTTCGATTCAACCTTACAACTATCTAGTTACACATTTAAAACACTACAATCACTACATTCATCATATATGTACACTAATTTTTTCTGATCTTACGCTTAATTATAGAAGAATGATTTTTCCGCCATTGAAGCATAAAAAAAAAGCTTCGAAAATTCATAGAACTGACTTACACACATAATACTTACCAAATTACGATAGATGATGATGCTACAACCAAAAAAATGATCCAGTATAAGTTTCCAATCGTCCAAAATTTTACCCAGATAAAGCCTGAAACATTCGTCTGCTGCTTTCGTTGAATATGGAGAACCGTATTTTGTCCAAAACAAAACGATGATCGTGGCTGCTATTTTTTCGCAAACAGTTATTTTCTGCAGTTACCATAATTAATTTTAGAAATAAATATTGTTTAATTGGAGAGAGAAAGATCATGGGATCTTTATTTTGTTTATTATTAAATCTTTTATTTTAATATTCTAGGGGCCTAGTTTGTTAATCAAAACACAAAAGTGCCTACTTTGTACACAAGGATTAAAAAAGTGCATACTTAACCATTTTACCCAAGATTTAATATGTTGCTTCTTTTAGGGACATGAGATGTGCAACTATACTAGTTGCCTCCGATGGAACTGTCAAACTTTCTGATTTTGGATTAACCAAAGTAAATCTCTCCTTATCAACGATATCTGCTTCTCATTTATCCATACTAAAACTGCTGAACTATTTTCCAGAATAACCTGAAATCTCGCTAGCGAGATTGCTATTCATACCACACGAAACGTGATATTTATACTCGACTACAACTACGCATTGCGGAGGCGTAGCAACAAGTTCATTTCACTCAAAAAATAAAGGAAAATGACTAAGACTATGCATGACGGATGCGTAGCCATACTACATATCCGCTATGCGTAGTAGTCCATAGCAAATATTTCATTCGGAACATTAGGGAAAATCGACTACGGCTACGCAGCCGTAGCCGTACTAGGTTAAAAAAAATTTTTAATTACTACGGCTACACGTTGCGTAGCCGTAGTTGGATATAAATAGCACGGAAACGTGGTACGAATAGCAATAACCGCTCGCTAGGGTAGTTGTCTATGGATGGCTCCGAGGTCAACTTTCTACTTTGTTTATTATGATGTGGGATAGTTTCCACATTTATAAAATAAACAAAGTATCATTCATCCATCTATCATATATACTGAGTATATCAAAATTTAAACAGCATTAAGACATTAATCAGGTTGTTGCTATGTGATGGTTTATGAACAAGGGCTAAATATTATAAACCGCAAAAAAAAACTTTCCAGAAATGAAACCGGATGATCAAGCTCATCACCGTCATCTACCTGACACATGATCAAAGAAAGAATATGTACATCAGCTTATACAAGTAACAATGTCGAAACACGCCAGCATTTGCGTTCAGAAATCCATGTGTCGTCCCAAAGAGCGTTTCTTAAATGGTAAGATTCTCTTGGATGCCTGAGAAGGAACCACATATGGTTCCGCCGAGATTTGGGAATTGTTCACATCCTTGAAGGGGCTTCACCTTGCCTTTTCTATCTACATCTACTAGGTATTTTAGCAAGTGACCTCTCATTTCTGTTACCGTTTCAGATGCAAACTATCTCCAGTTCGCCTCGGCCTGGGTTCATACTCTTCTCAGACAGTCTATGGTATGGGTTCGTTATAGACCTCTTCAAGACCTCCCACGTGTTCTGCCCATAGAGACATCCTGTATCCGAATATCTTTCAACACAAAAGAAAAAAGGAATTTCAGAAGCTTTAACGAGTTCCAAATACACTAATAGCATTGAGTTGGAGCATAAAAACTTTAGTCTTACAGAAATTTCACTAATGATAGAGCAAATGATAATGCTAGCAAAATGTGAAATGAGGAAACTAGCAAGATTTAGGGTAAATTTTGGTATGTAACCTAAACTTGTAATAATTAATTAGTGGATATCCTCCAATGATAAATAAATAAGTATATAGCATCTTTATTGATGAATGAACGAATTTGCCATTATTTAATATATCAATTTTCCTTAATATGTTAAAATTTTATATCTAACTCTTGTATATGAATTTCATGTACAAAAAATAATCAAATCATTTGTGTAAAAGGAAAATAATCTAGTAATATTTTTGATATTTTTGAGTTACTCGTATACGATACAATAATCGGGTACAAAAAAATTAGTTTTATCTAAAATCTTCAAAAGAGAATAAATCGTGGGATCCAACTCGTGTGTAGATTGCTGGAAAGGGGTTACACACCCTGAATGGTAGGCTAGATTAAATTCATCACTATAAAATTCATAGTATCGTGTGAGTTGAGGATATTAGAAATGATTGAGATCAAATTTTACCTGGCCGTGTGGATGGGCTGATTTTCTCTCCCAGGTATAAAATATAATTAGGTTGATATCCTCCCATTGCAATCTCAGTATCCCTTACTCCCTCCATTGAACGCTGGTTGATGTTTGCGGAGCCCAATATCACATACTCGATGTCGACTATCATGCCTTTTGAATGGACGTAGATCATAAACCTTGTGCTCTTTTGACAAAGTGCCTAAGAAATGCAAGATACACAATATTCGTAAGTTCTAGAACTTAGATTGATAGCCCAATGCAGGCAATCAACTTTTTCACTACATCTGAAGACAAAAAAAAACGAAATTTTTGGCAATCCTTTAACAGTTAAATTTCTCACCTATATCCTTGTGTTGATTCCAGTTGTATGAGGACCCAATAAAATATTGGTTCTCAATATATATGTAACGATGGGCAGACCGAATAGCATGCACATATGCCGAATGTATACTCAAGTCGATAAGCACGTTCTTCCCACATACAAGATTCTGCCAGTTCAAGCAATTATGAATGGAGGAATGTCAGAAGACCATATGTTAAGATATCCTTAGAAACAAAGCAAGAAGAAATGAAAAAATAGCAAACTGCAGGAAGATATCAAAGAGCAGATTTGCTTTTTTGGGTTTTTGTCATTGAACTAACTACAGTAACATTTGGCCAAAAGCCTAGCATGGTTCTCTAATATATCTTTCCCATACAAATATAACCTTCAATAGTCACTGAATGCCAATAATAATTTTTTTTTTATGAAATGTTAATTGTATTAGGAAGGGATTTACAAGATGAGCTACAGAAGCAAAATAATAAGTTGTTTTCAAGAGAAATTGAACTTACAGAACAGTCAGCAAAATAAGAATTTGTTGGACATAACATATCAAATGATTCGATGAACTTAAATGACAACCAATTTTCCCCCGGTTTTAAAAAACAAATGATTTTTTTATCAATAACATTGAATAAATGGATAATCATTCAGTATCCAAGTGCATCAAAAAGGGAAAAGTAGTTGCCGTGAGCATGTACAATCACTCAACACAGTCCTCTTCCTCTAAATAGCTTGCAGTACAGGATTGAGGTACAATAATATTGAACAAAACAAAAATTGAAACCATCTGACTAACTGGATGTTGCTTTAACCTAGCACAAAGTGAACTAGCTACTAGCTATAAAAACTGAAAAGTTTGATGGCTCAAGCAGGACTTGGGAACAATTCATTTCAATCTTGCAAAACATCACAAAAAAATCAGTTTGCTGTGCAATAACAAAAGCAGTCAAAATATGGCACAATGCTCATAAATTCTAAAAATAGAACAAATCATAGATCACAGAAATTTAGATTTCCTGACAGGGCAGGTAAAAAGACTACCTAAAGGCTTGTTGGTGGATATGCAGAAAGCTCTGAAGGCTTGTTGGAATAATCATTCTTGCCATCAGGAGGCGGGTGCGGGTGATTTTCATATCCATGGCTACTTGGGAAGCTACTAGCTGGCGGAGGGTTTTCATATCCATGGCTACTTGGGAAGCTACTAGCTGGTGGAGGGTTTTCATATCCATGGCTACTTGGGAAGCTACTAGTTTCATCGAAAGTGACATGACGAGAAAGGAGGATTTTATTTGTGGCTAAATTGAGACATTTATAGCCTCGATGGTGTGTCGGATATCCAAGGAAAACACATGAGGTGGTGCGAGGTTGAAGTTTATGAGAGGTTGTGGCACTTTGATTGTGGATGGAGGAAGATGGAAGAATGTTAAGGAGATAGCCAAATTTTGTTTTTGGTTATAGGAACTGTCTGTATCATATTGCTTGACTACATAGGTGATGTCAGCACATGAGTCATCTCAGCAGACACAACCCTTGTCCTTCCTTGCCATTGATATATATGCAAAACTTGTGTTTTCAGCCTTGTCCTTCCTTCCCTTCCCTGTGGAGCAGGGGTCAAACAAACTTTTGTTGCTACCCAAGGTCTGTTTCCAGATTTTCAGTCTATAAGACTTTTGTTTGCCATTAAAATTTGTTTAAACTGATACATCTATTATATCTACATGCAGATTCTGACTGTTACTATGAGGTTCATTCAAAAAGATGTTGATGAGAAGAGATCATCATTTAATGCAAGGCCATATTTTAGGTTATTTATAAATGCAGAGCATTACCACTTGCAATTGTAACGCTTGCAGGTATTTTGAAAGTGAAACGAGAGTTGTATCAATGGGAGAACAACATTAAAGCAACTTATTTGAAATCATGTTTTCTGTACTTGAAAGTCTTTCCCGAAGATTTCGATATGATATCAAGTGTTGATTCAAGTGTGGATTGTTGAGATGACCTGCAAAGGGGAGAAGAAACACTAGAAGATGCATCAATGCATTACTTGAATTAGACCAACCGAACAGGGTGAAATTTCAGATTAACATCAATGGCACAAATTTCAGATTTGAATACTAGAAAACCACAATGTTACAAACTAGCCGACAAAAGAAATGCTAACTACACTACAGATTTCATAACAAATCTACAAACAAAATTCACTTTCATCGTCGGACCACGTTAATTCACGTAATATATGCTCGACGGAGACGTCACTAAGCCCGGAAGTCTCATGTGATGGACCGACCTGTGACACCTGTCCACCGCCGCTAGAGGAACCACCGGCCGCCAGATCAAACCCGACACCACCAAACCAATCCGATGGACTGACCTGTCCATACCCCATTAACTCATTAGGGTCACGAACTACCACAGCTACACGAACCACCAACCGCCAGATCACACCCGCCTCCACCAAAATATAAGCCAGACTCCATACCGCCATCACAGCTGCACGAACCACCAGCCGTCAGATCAAACCCGCCTCCACCAAAATATAAGCCAGACCCCCGTACCGCCATCACAGCTACACGAACCACCAGCCGGCAGATCAAACCCGCCACCATACATAGACCACTGCATCTGCATTCCATCGCAACAATTAACTGGAGTAACTGCATTACAATTTCCATTGTAAATCCCGAAACTACCCCTCAACTTCTGGATCCTTTCGTCAACAGCATTCAGCTTACGATCTATGTTGCACCAATACGTGATAATGGGCTCGTATCCGGTATTGGACACGGACACGCGTGTCGGACACGCGGACACGCACCAATACGGTTGGACACGCGTGTCCTGATTTGGACACTTGGTGGACACGCGAGTGTCCAACTTGGACACGCGAGTGTCCAGGTTGGACACGTAAATTAAATAAATACGAAGGGTAAAATTGAAATTTAAACTTTCATTCTTCATTCTCTCTGTTTGCTCTTGGCGACTCCGACTGTGCGAAGAACTCCATGCCCTCTGCGCCATTCTCGACCTCGGACCTCCATGGTTAATCGGTAGTTCGGTACATCCGGATATGTTTCACTTCACTCGTCATTCTCTTCATCTTCTCTTCAATGTCTTCATCTTCCTTCTCTGTTTGCTCTTGGCGACTGCGAAGTGCGAACTCCATGCCAGTCCATGCCCCTGATTGCTCTTTCATTCTTTCATTTTGGCTTATTCAAACTATACTCTTTATCAAACTATACTCCAGTCCATGCCCCCTGATTGTTGTTTCACTCTTTATCAAATGTACAATGAATAAATTTCCTTCTGTACCTCACTGTTTTTAGCTTAGGTATGTTAGGTATGTTAGCTTAGGTGTGTTTTAAATTGCTGAATTATATTTTTAATTAAAATTTTAATTATCGTATTCGTCACGTGTCCAAGTCCAATACTTAAGATTTGCCGTGTCCACGTATCGTATCGTGTGGAATACGGACACACGTGTCCGTATTGGTGCAACATAGCTTACGATCCAAATCAGAAGACAAATTGGCAAGTTGTTCTCTACTTAACCCATCAAAATCGCTAAACCAAGTCGGGTAATTAGAACCATGGACTGAAGCCTTTTTTTGAAGATTAGAACTTGGTTGATGATCAGCTTTTCTTTTCTTGCTTCGTACAGATTCTTGCGGCCCAAGGCTACTCTTCGCATTCTCTTTTTCAACAATCGACATGTATCGATCAATCACGGTTTGAACCTCGGCTTGGTTTGATGGGAATGTTTCCGGCTCCGAATTTGTATCCTGGTAGATTACGACACAAACTGGCACATCGCAAAGCGTAGCGAGTTCGTACGCCTTCTTCTTCAACCCGTTCTTCCGCTTCTCAAACGTCGTTGTTCTTGCTTTATCTTTTTCGATGTATTTCATCGGCAGCTTTGCTCGCCCCATTGTTGATCGATGGAGCGGACGAACAATTGAGATGGAGCGAATGCAAGTCAGAAATTTGGGAGAATGTAAGAGAAAGAATCGCTTCCGTTGCGCACCCAAGATTCAAGAATACGCGCTTACTATTACGCAATTAGGGTTTATATAATCTGTTCATACGCGTTCTCTTGCTCTCTCATATACTACCTCTGCACACTGCCACACTGCAAAATGGGCACCTTGACGCCGATGGTGGAGTTGGAGTAAATTCAGACAGTTAGGTTTTGTTTATCTATTAAGCACTGATGGAAAAATAATATTTTAATGATAAAAATAATACATCTTAATTTTCATTTATTGTAAGAGATTAATTTTCAAATACATATAATTATTTAAAAAAATCCATTGTCAACTATGGACAATATCGATTTTCAAATCATTTTAACTAGGTATACTACTGCGTATTACCATATCTTGTACGGTATTTGTTAAAATATACTTTTATTTTTTTTTTTTAGTCTTATTTCGATGATACATATTTGATCAAATATGATATTCATATATATTCAAAAACATATTTATAAATTTGTGAAATAACTAATTATAGGTTTTAAATTTTAAAATAATTTTATCGAAAAAAGTTGACGTAAATTACGACTTTAAATAATACCTTTTAAAAATATCAGTTTTAATTGATTATTTAAAGAATGTGATTCATATCACGGTTATTTACGGCTTTGATAAATTAATTTAATTAATCTTATAAAGTTATATGGGAATTTTGTTAAAGTAATAATTATATCAAATTAATATATTAAAAAATACTCTTCAACATATTAAAAAATTGATCAATTACATAGTTAACTAATTTTGTAATAAAAATTGTTCAACTTATTATAAAGAAAAGTCTCAAAAAGTAAAATTTATTTGATATTATATAATGCTAACAATTAAAAAGAAAGGTATATAAATGAGATATTTGTATACTTAAAGGAAATATTTAAATTTTATCCAAGTAAAATAATAAATAAAAGCTCTAATTTATAATACAAAATTTAAGTAAACTTTTTTATTTATTTAATTTATAGATTTTATTGTTAATCGAATTCTTATTCTTCTATCGAATTTAAGAAACTATATGACATATATTATAAAAAAAAAATTATGCCACCCAACGAAAACTTTTTGGCTCCGCCACTGATTGGGATAGTGGTGTATGCGCATGTGTGTGTAGCATTTGATAACCTAACTGGACTAGGATGACCATATGTGTTAATTTGCTCAATTGTATGATAACGGGGGATAACTTTTCTAACATCAAATTGGGAGCTAGGGGTTCTTTGCGACCAGTCCATCGGGTGGTGATGATTGGCACCATTCTAAACCTGTGTGATGAAAGGGGATAGAGGCAATGTTATTCTACTCCTCGTATCACACCACAATGAATTAGTAATGGTATCACTTGATGATAAACGGTTTATATGTGTGAGCCTACTTTGTGGTGTAATGTGATTACGTGTTGTGTGTGCTATTACGTTATTCTTATTCCAGTTTGTTAGTTAACGATTTCATACCGTGTTGTAGATGCTTTGCAGGATAGGAGGATTGCAGAGTGATCAGCCGAGGACTTCGTTACATCTAGGTAGGTATGGGTTATGTATGTATACGATGTTGTTTTATACTCAGTTGTGGGGTTTTGTATATTTTATCATTTTGATAATTCCGTTTTATAAAGGTTTGTTTTTTATTTATTGGTGTCTTGTTGTAAGATTCAGTGAATTTGTTCTCAAGCAAGGGTCGGGACCCATTGTGAGGTCATAGCGCGTAACTCCGACTCCTACGAATTTAGGGTGTTACACAAGAGAACGCCGACACCGTTAATACATTGATAGAGAGCGTGAGAATGACCATGAACACCTATTCAAAGATTATTTCTTTGAAGCCGCTGGTGTATTCTGACCAACAATTCAAGCGTCAATTTCGAATGCATAGACCACAACTTTTCGAGCATTGTTAATGAGCTCTCAACAGATTATTTCCGTCAAAGGCGGAATGCCGTTGGTCGACTTGACCCTCAAAGACGTCATTTATACATTAGAAATTAGTAACTTTATGCATATTTTAGTTATACTCGTGTTTATTTATTTCTATGTTTCCGGTCTTGTGTTTGAGATGCATTGTTTTTGTATTGTCATGTTAATTTTTTATGAATGAGATTATTTTAATTTTATTTTTAAAATTTAACTTATTCAATTCAATATATATTAAAATTAAATTAAAAACATATATAATTATTTATATATATAGTATAAATAAATTAATGTTGATTAGTAAAGATAAAGTTAAGAAACCGTTGTAGAAAAAAATAATATGTCGTGTTAAAAAATGATATATGCTCTAATATCTTCGCTTTATATATCACAAACAATCAAGTATAAGATGAACAGGCAATATAGTTCCACGTATATTTTTTTTAAAATGTCACCGTATATTTTTTAACGTAAAATATAATGTACCAAGACAGCTGTTGCAGCTTGCCGGATGAGTTAACACAGTCTTTAGATCTTTCTCATCCAACAACCCTTATATTGTCTTACAGTCACATTTTGAAGAACAGAGAATGATGTATTGCAGTAGCTTCCTTCATCTGGGTCAGTCTGTATTGTCCACCGTTGTAACCGTCTGAAAGGAAAAGAGAAAGACATTTCATATACTACACTGCAATTAGTCAAGAATTGAATTATAGGGCAAGGGAGAGGTTTTCATACCCTATTGAAAAACTTGGCACCCTTCTGTCCAACTCCGGTGCCGGAAAGGTTTGAGGATAGGAGAGACTTGGAATCCGGCCGCCACTTGAGAACTTTGAGATTGCAGAACAAGTTTGCAAGTGAAGGAGGTGTTTCACTTGATTCTATGCTGTTACATGATACTACTTCAAGCTTCTCAAGCTCCTTCCATGGAAGAATCACCGTATTTAACCCTTCCACTGTCAATAACGAGCATCCTTTAAGAGACAACGACTTTATTCTCCTGTAAGAAAGTATCATCTATCATTCTCTTGGTTTATAATTATGAAACACATGAGTTTTAACTCTCGGCATTTTCGCAGTAGCAAAATGGAAATCACAAAAGCAAGCAAAGCAGTATCATACACCAAAATGTGAAAAGTAAGCAAAATAGTTTCATGAATAAGTCAAACAACATTAGTGACACAATTACAGCAAGCCATACTTCAAAACTGTCCAGCAGAATAATAAGGGGTAAAGGTATCATGTATGAGTACCAAATATCTGTATCAAACAGTCCAATTGCCAGATTAGGTCAGGACAGAGACAAGGACGATCAATCAACGCATGAGTCACAGATTAGGTCAGGGCAGGGACGATCAATTCAAACAGCCCCAAATTGCAGGTGAAACAATCTATTTCAATTCCCTCAAAATGCAAAACATCGGATATGAATACCAAACGACCTCTAAGTAACTACTGAAAGTGAAGACGTAAGAAAAGAAGTTGTACCTAAAAACACAAGCCAAAAGAAATACGTCATTATCCAAGCCCCAACATTCCTGTAAAGAAATTACCCTGACAGATTTACAAACTAAAAACAAAGCTTTTAGGCTTTGCTTATCGCGTAAATGGCACCGCTCCAAGTGCAACTCCTCGAGTGTTAAACATGAACCCAAATGCTCCTCTGGTCCTGGACTGGAATCAATGTTGCTACAAGATTGAAGTTTCAACGTCTTGAGATTGTCACAATATGAAAGTGCTGATAACCACCCCCCATCAATCTTGTGGTTACAAATTGTCAACTCTTCCAACATTTGACAGCATTGACCAATAGCCTTGATACCGTCGTAGCTTCCCTCACATCCATTGAGCTCGAGCTTCACTAATCTCCTACAACCGTGAGCTACAAGCGTCAACCCAATATCTGAAACTACTGAATCATATAACCCATCCACACGGCCAACCAATTTCAGTATTTGTAAGTTCCTAAACTGTGAAAGACACCTAAGAAGCATGTCATTGCAGCAATGTATCTCTAATTCCATTAGGGTCACACACTCATTGGCTAAAAAACCTAACCCGTGTTCACTAGGATTGATCAATGCCAATTTGTTGAGGTTAGGGCACCCTGATGCAAGCAGTTTCAGTCCCTGGTTTATTGCTTTTGAATCAAACAGAACATCTTCACACAAAAAATCACCACCACGGAGAAGCTCTGAACCAATACGAATCGCAACTAGCCTATGAGACAACAAAATTCCTGAATTCCAATCATTCCGGAAACAAGCTCGGATCAAATTAAGGTCAGTTAAATTAGGGAATCGGGCTGTCAATTTGCCGGATTGAAGGAAATCCCAATCCAAAACAGATAAGGATCGAACCAAACGGCCCTGAAGAGAATGCCATCTCTTACACACGAGTGAATTAGATGAGTGCTGAGAAATTGGGACCTTAGAGAGGATAAGAGAGAGAGTCTCATCTGTTAGGAGAGAGAAAGGACCTTCTTCACCGAACCCACCTCCAACCCCAACAGCTAGGGTTTTGTTAGGGTTGCGAGATTGCATATGCATCCGGAATACAGCGTTCTTGAGCTGTTGATCCTTGAACCAGAGCTCCGTCAAGCTGGCACGACGTCTCCTTGAATTGACGCTCCTTGGAGTCCTGGGACTATTGGGTTCATCATCTGACATGTTCGGAATTCAATCAAACTGATAGTGGTGATGGCGGCTGATTGTGAGGGGTTAGGGCTAGGATTTGGAGGAGAATTGAATTCGGGAACTGGGGAATTGGGGATGAATGCATTTAAACAAACATTTGAAAAATTGGTTGAATGAATTTCCAGTATTGGATGTGGTAAAGCTGAATTGGTCTACTACGCTGTCCTCATCTGGCTGTCGATGCCGATGCTGTTTTTTTTCTACACCCGGATTTTCTGATTGCAAATGTGGGGACAATAATTTTTGTTTTTCTAAGACGAGATAATTTTGTTGTTTTACACTCAGCGCCAAGATTTTTTTTTTTTAATAAAAAGTTTTTATATTAGTTACAATCTCTTATATAAAAATATATGCCATGTTATATGTTTTTCTTTATGTTTGGGGTCAACTGATGCAAACAAATAAAAACTTCGTAGAAACATGTTTTTATTTTATTGACACAAAAGAATTTGAACAAATATATATTTTTTTATTTTTATTAGGTTTGTGCACCCTTTAATTTTTATCACTTTTATTAAATTGGAGTTTGGATGTAAGAAATTTGATTAGGGTACATTTACCAAATATATATATATATATATATATATATATATATATATATATATATATACCATGAGTCTAATTATTAGAGATAAATCTAAAAAAACTTACTTAGCTAATTTGGCCTACATCTTATAATGCTTTAACTTATTTTATCTTTTTTTAAATTGGTATTAATGATATTTACGATTAAATATATTAATAAAACAAGACCTGCTAATATGATTTTGTCTTATGAAAGATACTAGTTTAACTTATTCAATAAGTAATTAATTACTATTTCCATATATATATATATATATATATATATATATTTCAATGCTCGTATTTTGTGCGGGTTTTGTCTAAATAACTTTTTTTTTTTATATTTTCATATATTATGTAATGAATATTAATCAATAGAAAAATTGACTTAAAAACATTAAAAAAAAAAGAGAGAAAAAATCGTCTACACAGTACTCATCTTTTGGGCTGACTAAACTTTAGTACCCCATCCTTTAACTATCAGAACGGTCTCTCATCTACTGACCCCGACCAAAGATTAGTATATACGATATTGTTCGCACGTTAAATTCAAAGAACAATGTTAACTGTGAGGGACAAATCTGTCCATGAACCTGTATGCCTTAAATTTCCAACGGTTAAATAACAAAAACCGTCAACCACTTTCTTCTCCACATAAACCCTAACCCCTAAATTTTCCCAATTCGATTGTGTTCGTATGGGTCTTCAAAATTCTACCCCATTGTGAATTGAAGAGTGGAGGCTATGGATCAAGGGTCTTCGTTTGGATCTTCAAGCTCGTGGAGGAGATGAGTGCCAGAATCTAATCGTGTTCGTTACTACCATGGGATTCCGGCGACGTTTCCATTTGCAGGCGATCTCCTAACGTCGAAAAACGTTTCTATGGTTGCTCTATGTGGAAGGTATGTCCAATTAGGGTTTCTGTCTTTGATTTCCATTTGGTGAACATGACCTTGGTTTTTTTTGTATTTGATTGAAAAGGTGGTAGAGCGAACTCTAAAGTCAAATTTGGGTACAATCTCCTAAAGGCTTTCTACCTTGCCCGTTCATTTGGTATTTGCTACCGATCTCAAGTATTGAATGCCAGCCCAGCTGTTTAACCAACGTCTCATCTATTAAGGTTCCGAGATGGAGCTTAACCTGAGTCTCGGTTAAGAACGGCGATGATCTACGTTTCACACGGTGCACGATTCCATGGATAGTTTTACCTTCGTTTCCAGGTTGGACAAGGATGTGGGTTTACAAAAGACGTGAAGGAGCCAAAAGGTATATTGCAAGGCTCAACTGATGAATATGCAATTCCACCATACATTGCAAGGATACAACAAGATATTTTAGTGTTAAAATTTGTGCTTATTGTGTTGTTCATTTTTACCGTGATAGTATTGTTGAAAGTCTGAATACAAGCTTCAATGATATTGTGCTATTTAAGTGTTCTATTTTAGTGTTGTTGAAAGTCTGTTGAAAGTTTGAGATTTGGTTATTGTGGTGTTCACCATAGTTGATGATTGTGTATGGATCAATGTAAATGGCAGAAATTAATGAATTTTTTGTGCATTAGATTTTGTGTATGAGATATTTGTTATTGATCCATTTTCTATTTTGTGTATGGATGAAATTTGTCACTGATCCATTTTCTATTTTGTGTATGAGATTTGGTTATTTAGACATATCTTGTTGTATGAGATTTTGTGTATTGAAAAGATTAATAGAAATCAATTTTGTATTTTGTGTCAATGATGCAGCAAGACATTGACAAAAATCAATTGATCAATGAGTTCTTCTGAAATTGACCATAAAGAAGAACCAATGAGTTCTTCTGAAAAATCTGTGAATGATGTAGCAAGATATCCAAAAATAAGAACCAATGAGTTATTTTTAAATTGACCATAACTGTTAAAAACTGACCATAAAGATAAACATTGACAGAAATCAATTGACTATAAAGATAACATTCACAAAAAAAACATTGACAAAAATCAATTGAAAGAAATCAATTAACAAGATTCAATGAGTTCTTGTGCTATTTAGACGATCCAAAAGAAGAATCAATGAGTTCTATTTAGACAAGAAGAACACAATCATCAATTGTTAAAAATTGTGCTATTTACATAGAAATCAATTCACATAAATCAATTGACAAAAATCAATTGACAAAAAAAAAACACAGCCCAAAATTGTGCTATTTAGACAAGAAGAACACAAAAAATTCTAAAATTGACCAAGGGTTTTCCATCTACAAAAAACAGAAGGTAATAATATCTATCAAAACAGAAGGTAATCTTCTGAAAATCTGGCAAATTTTCACCACAGAAAGTGTTTTCCATCTACCAAACAGAAGGTACACCAAATTGACCAAAATAACATTGTCACCACAGAAGGTAATATCATGACACAAATTTACAAAAATAACATTATCACCACAAAAATTGACTAAAGTCACACAAACTAAAGCTAGAAGGTACAATTACAAGCAATTCACCACAATTACTAGCCAGAAGGTACAATTACAAGCCATAAGGTACACTAAAGTCAGAAGGTACACTAAACATGTCTTTCATAAGGAAGTATGATCATGCTCTTGTTCTTGTTGTGACCTTTCTTCATTCCTCTTTGCACATGTCTTCTTGTTGTGTCCTTTCTTCCTACATATTGAGCAAGTGACCTGCATATAGTATGTCTTGGACAACTTCTTTGCACTAGGTGGTGGAGGGATCTAACCTACAAAATAAAAACGGTAGCAAATTAATTAAACTTAGTTAGAAAATAATTATAAAAAATATTTGGTGAACTTAATCTTACCTTGAGATAGAGTCCTTAAAACAGGAGATCTTCTAGGTTGCCTTCTATACAATGGAGGTGCAATAGGTCTACTTATCTTCTCCCACTCTCTAACCCCTGCAATTGGATTCATGACAGACTCATAGGCTCTCATGTGGGCTTCTTTACTGTAACATTCATCCACTAATTCATCTGGGATTTTTCCAAGTGAAAAAATTGCACAACATGCATGCCCACAAGGCAGGATCAATCCTGACACATCCCATCTCCTACATGTGCATGTCTTTAAGTCTAAGGTCAATGTGTGTTAAGTAATGACTCCACTTATGCAGGCAACTCCCCTTCCATGAATCTCATACTTTGCACGACTAGATGCTAGAACCCTATACTCATTGCTCCACCTCATTGCCTTTCTCAAGATCTTTTCAACCCTTGGTCCCACAAGTGTTTTCCATCTACCACATGATAATCTTCTATTACCCATCCTTACTATTGTTGTAGTTCTAATCTCCCCTAGACACCTTAAAATACCTTTCTTCCTTGCACTTACAATGCTCTTGTTGTAGCTCTCATTATGGTTATTTAGCAAGATATCACACTTGAACTTTGAATCAAAGTGAGACCATATCCAATGAGTTGCAGCCCTTTCCTTGCACCACTTCCAGCCCCTTTTTGTAGTCAGCCTCATGTCCTCCATTGCTTCTTCATATGTGTTCAAAGTGGAGCTTTTAGCAATTGCCCAAAATTTATTTTTCAGCTTCAATCCTTAGACAAATAAACAAACAAGCATATCATTAAAGGCATAAAAAAAAAGAAAGACAAAGATATGACAAAAATAAGAGTAACCCCTAAATCCATCAAGATTGAAGTTATTGTGTAAATGTATGACACAATGTCAGTGTGTGGTATATGGAAAGAGATCCTTGATTGCTTGCTCTAAACCCTTTTGCTTGTCACTCATAAAGTAGTAATGTGAGGATTGATTCATCTCAAAGCCAACCTTCAAAAACTCTAGGAATCAAGTCCATCTATCTCTACTCTCTTGCTCAACCACTGCCTAAGCAATTGGAAAAATCCCATTATTTGCGTCAGTGCCTACTGCAGACAACAGTTATCCCTTGTGAACATATTTTAGATGGGTTTTATCTAAACAAATGAATGGTCTACACCTTGTCTTCCAACCCTTTTTCAATGCATCAATACATATGTAAATTCTCTTGAACAATGTCATTATCCAATTCAGTTTGAATCCAAACTAATGTCCCATGAATTTTCTTTTTAAGCTCATGTGCATAACTATCCAACAGGTTATATTGATCCTCATGGTGCCCTTGTGCCATTCTCAAAGCTATCTTCTTTGCCCTATAACAAGTTGGATTGTCAATTTACAATTCAAACTCCTTATAAATGACATTTTGTATACCCTCTCTACTCCAAGTGGGATCACTCAACAAGAAATCTTGATACTCCTGGGCTATGAATGGTGTATGTAGATGATATACCTTTTTGTCTAAGGTACTACAATTGTGCTCTAGGTTGATGCTTTTAATCCAAATTGAAAGACAATCCTTGTCTGTAGATGACGCATATATCCTCCATGGGCAACCTGAAGAGGATACACACTTAGCAACCACCTTATGCTTAGCATTAGTTGAAAATCTCAATTCCTTCCTTGTAAGCACAACATGCTAGCCTGTTTGAAAAACTTTAGAGCTTTCAAACTCCACACCCAAACTAAAGTCAGGATTCTTCATGTGAATCTTTGGGTTAAAGGAAGGAAAGTTATGGAATCTTTTCTTACACTTTACAGGACATGGTGTACCTTCCTTATCAAGATCTCTATACAATTCATCATTTGAAATAAACTCATCTAAACCCCTATCATCCAATTCCTGACCCTTTTTTTACCACCATCTCTATCCACATTAGCATCAAAATTTTCATCATCCAACTATGATTCATTCTTATTCTCAGACTCTTCATAACAGCTAAAATCTTCATCATCATAACAAGATGAATCATTAGGTTCACTTGCAGAAGAAGACTCATCATCAAACACAACAAATTTGGCCCTAGAACTTTCCCCTCTGCTTCTTGTTGAATATGTATGTCGTTTAGGCCTCACTGCAACTGCTTTAACCCTTACTAGGTGTCTCTACAACTCTAGCATCGTTACTACCATCATCTTGGAAATTGTCCTCATTTATACCTTCAATACCATTCATCACATCATCATCATCATCATCATCATCATCATCATCATCATCATCATCATTATCCTCAATGTCATCAACATTGCCTCCTAAATATACATTGTAATCAATGTCCTCCCCAGGCAGAGTTAACTCATGTTCTGTGAACTCTCTCCTAGGATTTTCAAAGACAACAAACATCTTTAACTCCCTATTTTATTTAGTTACATAAGAAGACATTTTCAATGCCTCCTTATCACAACTAACAGGCAAGAAACCAAATCCATCTTCACTACCAGGTATCT
This sequence comes from Fagopyrum homotropicum, assembly GCA_033239125.1. NCBI lineage: Eukaryota > Viridiplantae > Streptophyta > Magnoliopsida > Caryophyllales > Polygonaceae > Fagopyrum > Fagopyrum homotropicum. The sequence goes on from BSWB01000004.1 coordinate 147,142,054, forward strand.
TAGACCAAAATTGAATTGGTGGAACCTCATATCCAATATCATAAGCCCAAGTAACTATAACAGGCATAGATACCAAATCTATGTCTACATAATCAGAGTACAAGACTTTTCCTCCAACATATCTTCGAGTTAACCCTCCCTTACTGTAAAATTTACCCCCATGATGTATCTTCATACTAAAAAAACTATCATCTACAAGAAACAACACAAAAACAAAGATTAAACCGTAAACTTTCACAAACCAGAAATCAGAAGAAGCAGATAATAAACAAACCCTAATCATCTAAAATTAGAAAAATAAGGGTTACATGTGTAGCTTGGCGCTTCTCCTCCAACACGAAAATACTTCCACTTCATCTCTTTGCACAAAAACAACACAAAAACGAATACTAAAACCTTGAAATTTTGAAATCTTAGGGAGAGAAGATGGGGTACTTTTTCCAGAATTGGCGGTTTTAAATGTGATCGTTGGAAATTTAAGGCCAAAAGGCATAAAGGTTCAGGGACAGATTTGCCCCTCACAGTTAACGCCGTTCTTTGAATTTTAACATGTGAATAGTACCGTATATACTAATCTTCGGTCGGGGTCAGTAGTTGAGGTACCGTTCTGATAGTTAAAATGATGGGTATTAAAGTTTAGTCAACCCAAAAAATGGGGTATTGTTTAAACAATTTTCTATCATCTAGAAAAAAAGATTGGGTAAAAATAACTATACTTTGGGAGAAACAATTTTTTACCTACACTTTGTTTGGGTTGTATTTTAATATATTATAAATTTTAACATATTTGATTTATAATTAGGTAGTTAGTATGTTTTCACTTAAATTAAACTTGATCCTTTACAAAGTATAATCACGTAGTAACTGAAGTCATGCGGAAAGTAGTGTCTGAGGTCATTTGTTAGAACATCATCTAGGTCATGCACGAAATGTTGTAGAGGTCACGTGTTGATTAACTTTTAAGGTCACATGTTAGATAGCCATTGATGCACACATTGGACAATAGATCGGGTATCATGAGAGATAGTCTATTAGGAAGCATATATATATTAGATAAACAATAATGCTAATATGATCGGTAGTCGATGAGACCACATGACGAGTAGCCGCGAGGGTACACCTTGGCCAAACATATAGGTCATGTGTGATAAAATGGTTTTAATACAATTGTACTACTCTTTATATTTCAAAAATATGCATATTAAGATATAAGTAGTATATTATTTATTAAAATTCAACTTTGAAAAAAAGTTTATCATAATCATTGATTTTATAAGTATATCTCAACTTTAAGGTTAGAGACGTTGATTCCTCCTGAATTCAATAACACTCAAATTTCTCCTTATTTTAACCGTCAATTAGTTATTACCTTTGCTTTGAAGGTTCGTCCTGCTGGAACCAAATAATTGTGAGTTTATATCCTTTCTAATTTTATATATTGTTTTTGCTTTATAATATATCATGTATGGCTAAACTTCCTCCTAAACTAAGGATTGAATAATCCTTATAATGGTTTGGTTTATGAATTGAGATTTTGATATTGTTTCTTTTCAAAGCGCTTTATTCTATTTTTTTAATTACCTTCAAAAGAAGTTGTGTTTTAATTAGTTTAGATAAAACAAGTGAAGGGTCAAAACCAAGTTTGTTTTATTGTATTTATTAAAAAGAACTTGGTTTTTGGAGCACTAGTTTATAAAAGCTTCGAGGATTTCATATCGGTTCCGAGTTTTCGTATTTCCGAGCAAGTGAAGGCCTGGTCGAGCATATATGTTACCAGGACGGTTCCGTCGCTCAAATTCTGGTGAATTTGATGGTGTTCGGGCGTAGCCTACGTCGTTGTGATTCCGGATCTTCTTTTTGTCAATCGGGTTATTTGGCCCAAGTGTATTATAACTGGGCGGTGACAGCTTGTCCATTCCAAAATGGGGAGACCGGGAGGTTCTCTGCGAATATTCCAACAGGTAAATGGTGAGATGCATTAGATCCATTCCTGTTGGTATAAGGGGACAAAGGCGAGGTACTCGTGTCACAATCTAAGTTGAGTTAGTAAAGTGGATTACCTAATGAAAGATAATAAATGAGTTTGATTGTGAGCATGGTTGTGTGATATCTTGCTTATGTGTTGTGTGTGTTATTACCGCTATTTTAATATATGGATTGTTAGCTAACGGTTTATACTGTATTGTAGATGCATTGCAAGTTAAGAAGGTTGCAAAGTGATTTGGCGAGAGTGATCACCTGAGGGTTCCCGTACATGTTAGGATGATTATGGGTTTTGGGATGTATGGATATATGTTGTACAATTTTGATACTCGGTTGTGTGTCTTGTATATTTTTTGGTTTATGATATTCCAGTTTTTGTAAATGTTAGTTTTATATATATTTGTGTCTTGTTGCAAGATCCGGTGGACTTGTTGTCAGGCTAGGGTCAGGACACATTGTGAGGTCCTAGCCGTAGCACTCCGAGTCCTATGGATTTGGGGCGTTACAGTGATGGTCCATTTGATTGCCCCCAACACTTCCATTTCAATTTGTCAAACTGTTGTATGACGAAAAAGACCACGATGATGTCATTATTGAGAGATAAGGAGACGACTACCCCACCATCAATACCATTATGTTGATGGATTACATGTTTGAACCTCCCTATCTACGTATTGTCCTTGTTATGTCCGATAACTTATCTCTTGGCTTGCCCTTCCATCTTCTCGAGATGCCCCCGACGTTCACCTGCAAGTGAACTTTGATTATTATTCGAACAATTCTTCTCCTTAAAAATCTTTAATCATTACCGTCAAAGTTATACACTTTTATATGTCCAGCCTCCTGTGTATTGCAATGTCGTCTTCTCATTTTGATACATGTTTTGGTGGCGTTTGAGTGTTTTGTCTAGGAAGGGATGTGAATTTGTGACCAACTCTTAGTGACTCTACTGCGAGTCCAAATCTGAGGTGTCCACATTTATTCCCCAGACTTTGTACATGTGTACTTCCTTTGACAACAGACGTTGTGCTCGCCGCTTTCCGTTGGCTGCATCATCATCTTTTCCCCTAAAGATCTCTTTGCTTTCGGAACAATTTTATTTTTGTGTTTTTGTGTTTTTTTTATTCTTGTGTTTCTCCTTGACAGTTAGTCCGTTTGCCAATCCTTTTCGGCTTTTTGACCTCTAGACGGCGTGTTATCTAATGTTTCGAACCGCTTTCCATTATAAAATAAATAGACGATAAAAGTTGATAGTGCAATCTTTAGAAACCGGTGGTTTATAGAGTTGAAATATATTGGTAGTCGAACCTTATCGGGTTACTAAAATAAGTGATTGGTTTAACTATTAATAGTATTTTGAAAAGTTTGATGCATATTTGAGAGAAACAAATTTATTAGAGCCAACCTGAACATTTTTTTTTTCATTTAGAATTTAGAATAAGTTGTTTATTTGTAATATATAATTGAATAATGTTATGAAATAAATAAAGTCGACTAAAATAAACCTGACGACCCAATTTTTGATAGGCTTTAATAAAGTTTCTTGCCTTGAAAGTAATAAAAGTGGAGGTCATTTTGGTGAAAGAAGTCTCAGACGTGTAAATCACTCTGGATTTGTCAACTCAATACTTATATTGTGTGCAATATTTTGGTCGCCTGAACACAGAAGTGGGCCGCCGGCCGGCCGGCAAATCGGCAACTGGCTTTGTTATGGGCAATGTACCGCCAACTACTTCTGTACTCGACTCATTTTCTACGTCTTTGTCATCACTGTCGGTGTTATACACTTATAAGGTGGAAATGTCACGGAACTAAAGAATAACTTGGAATATAGTGGTTGACTTATATTGCCGGCTAATTTGTGTTAGACTCGCCATGCCATGCACGTACATTTACATATCTGTATATTTTGTGTTACGACTTCACTATGTATCCACTTTTTACCTTTCAACGTCGTCATACATATTTGAATACCACTTTTCAGATGTTAATTGGATACCATTTTAATAAGAGTGTTTGTAGATAAAGGGTCCGTTTGGTTTTAACTTCGGAATTGAAAACGGAAACGGAATAAGGATATACACATAGATTAAATTTCATAAAATGTGGGGGAAGTAAGTGCATCTTGCATGAAACCACAATAAATGATTCCATAAAATTTCATGAATAAGGATATACACATAGACTAAATTCGTCTTCATTCCGTTTCCATTTCCGGAGTTGGAACCAAACGGACCCAAATTATAATTGCCCACAACGGAAATGTATGTAGATAAAGAAGATAATTAATCATTGTTTGAAAATTTTATTTTATCATAGAGTGGATCACTATAGTAATGTAAGGGATGAATTAAGTATGAAGTGAAACACTCCTTCCCTTTCTCTACCAAATAAGTTAGGAGAACAATATGTATCGCATTCCGTTTTAAGGAGGATTTTTTCCGACAAAACGACGGTGTTAGCTGGAGTACGAGACCTCTGTTACCCCCTAGATCCGCCACTGAAAGTGATTCAATAAAAACGCAGGATAACCATCTTCGAGGTCTTCACTCAGGTGGGTGAAAATGCTGGAGAACCATCGTCAACGTCTTCGCTCATGAGGGAGAAAATAACGTTACCTTCTTAAAGTTTGGGTTTGAGTCTGAAATCAGGTTCGATTAGTTCCTTTAGAGTCTGAGGGTCTGTTTGGTTCCAACTCCGGAAACGGAATGGAAACGACTTTAGTCCATATGTATACCATTATACATGAAATTTTATAGAATCTTCCTTGTACTTTTAAGTAATTGTAGTAAAATTTAATTAGTGTTGATACCCTATAGGAAAACAAAATGTGAAAGACAACTACATTTTACATGCAACCACAAAGAATGATTCCAAAAAATATTCATGAATAAGGTAAATATATGGACTAGATTCATTTTCATTCCGTTTTCATTTCTGGACTTCAAACCAAACAGGGGGTGAGTATGATCTTTTTCCTAAATCTGGTTTAATTTTTGTATATGCTAATTTTGAAACTTGTCCTAAATCAATCTTGCTAAAATTTAGTATTTGTTGTTTCTGAAATTGTCCCTAAATCAGTCCTAATTTCCGTTAATTTTGTTTGAAATCAGTCCTAGTTTGCTTTGATACCCCTAATTTTCATAGTTGAGCATGAAATAATGCCCTAAGTTTGAATTTGAAATCTAATACACTATTTCGTGAATGCCGATACAACAAATGACACGTTTGCTGGTATGACCTAAAACCCACAACAAAATAACATCAACTGTGCAACTATTTTCCATGCATGGAAGAAGATGATAGTGACATGGGAAGTAGCTTTGTGCCTACTGCCATAGAGCTTAACTCCGAAGAGGATGTTGATTCCGATGAGGAGCCGGCACAAGATGATGATAATGAAGACGAGGACATTGATGAGTAGTACACGCCGGTCATGTCCAAAAGCCAGTGTAAACTCATAAAGAAACTCAATGATTCGGTAAAGGCCAAAGCTATGAAGACAATGACGGACCCAAGGAAGCATGATGAGGGTGGTCTACGCCTCACTCGGCAAGCTGCGAAGGCGCCGGACAAGTTAAGACTAGGATAATTTTGTTTGTACATGAGGGTCACGATAACCTCATTTTGAGATTTTATATGGTTTTCTCTTGTTCTTATGATTTGACAAGTCACACCAACTAGGGCTAGGCATGTATGTGTTTAGTGTTGATCTGTAGCTTACGTTGGTCACATGCTATGTAGCCGAATACCTCACGTTGAGGGATGGGTATTTTTACACTCTTCTTCGAAATAAACTGCAACTTATGTAACTTATTTTCCATGCATTGTCAATATATAGAAACTATGGGGATAGAACATCAAGAACACTGATTTTATTTAATCAGATGCGCAACCACGCAACTAGGGGCGGAGCCAAAGGGGTGAGGGAGGTGCTCTCCTTGAAACGACGTCGTAATGCAAAAAAATCTTTCAAAACGACGTCATTTTAATTATAAAAAAAAACTCTTTCTAATTGAAGAAAGAGTTGCTCACTTGCCCGCCCCGTAGGCCGCATCCCAGCTCTCTAGAAACCCTCTGGTGCCTCATCACCGCCGCCCATTCCGCCACAACATCAGGTCCTCGGTCAATATTCAATAGTCGCCACTCGCTACTGCCCTACCTCCACGGACCACAACCTCAGGCTCTCGACAGTTGCCACTTGCCACCAGGCCTGGTTGTTCACCACTGAATCGAATTTTCTCAATCGACAGTCGCCAGTGCCTTGTCTCCGCTCCGCCGGCCATCCTAGCTGCTCCAGTCTACACTACGTGCGGCGTGCCCGGTGCCTCCAGTCCTTATTTGCTCATCTTTTGATTTGTGATGCGGGTAACAATCAAACTCTTAAAACCCCTTTCCTTGTAGGAGTACCAGCCCCCACACGTCGCTCATCCCCCTTCCTTTTCGTGGCCACCCAGCCTTCCCTCCACGCCCTCCCCGTACCCCAGCCATGGGCGGCTCCAAACGCTACAAAAAAAACTCTCCATGAAAATTTCTGACCTTACCCGAAGCCCCTCGACTAACACCAAGGCTCGCTCTAACTCACCTCCATCCCCTAATAGCCCTTTTGATCCCGTACCAAAAGACCTCATTCGAACCAATAGCCAACGCCTTGCTAACATCACCTTTATCTCCCTGCCTCCCATCATCTCTGAGGAGCTCTTCTCTCCCCTTCCGCTACCGGCTTCAACCCCTCCCTCTCTAACCCAGAACCCCCCCCCCCTTTATCATCTCCATCCCCTACATCATGCAAAACAAACGATCTCACCTCCAACCATCTATCCTCCACCACTCTCTCCCCTTCTTCTCCTCTCCTTGAGGCCCCCGTCACCCCTGTTGGAGTTGTTATCTCAAACCCCCAGATAGATGCACCTTCCTCCCCGCTGGTGATGTATGCATGATTAGTATGATCGATGCCTCGCGCCCCACGGCGGTCTTTCCATCTTCCTTCAAGGATATGCTCTTGAAAGCTCCTTCCTTGAACAATGTGCCTCTTTCCTATGTTCTTGGTCTCGAGGGAGGAATTATCCCCTTCTCCGAGGCGGATGTATCTGACACACTCCATAGATGGAACCTGCCTCTCATTGGTTTTCCCGTGGGCTCCGTCATCTCTTTCCAAAAGATGAAATCTTTCACCTCCCACTCTTGGAACTCGATCAAGCAACCCTTAACTCTTTGTAACGACCAAGGCATTTTCATATTTCCCTTTGATGACGAAGAAGACCTTAATACAACGTTGCTCGGCAGCCCATGGCTTGTTAACGACTCCTCAACTATGATTCTTAAACGTTGGCAGCACGACATGAAACTCAACTACTTAAGTCTCTCCTCCATACCCATATGGGCCACCCTTTAAGAATTGGACTACAAGTTTTGGTACCCGGGTATGCTCTCCAAGATAGGTTCTGCCATCGGGAACCCTATCCTTACGGACTCGTGCTCTGCTTTCCATGAACGCCTTGGTTACGTCAGGGTCCTGGTTGATGTGACTGCCTTGAAGCCTCTTCTTTGAGTGCTTACCTTCAAAGGACTTGATGATGAAGTTATCACCCAAAGAGTCTCATATGATTGGATACCAGATCATTGCTCTAAATGCATGGTGTTTGGGCACCGTTACAAGAGTCTAGCCGGCCTTAATCCCTTTGTGCAAAAGCCTTTACCTGCTCACAATGCACGTCGACCGCGCCTTGCCTCCTCCTTGAAACCACTCATCCCCACTCCGGATAACATGCTCCGTATTCATCCCAACCTTACCCATTGGTCCCAAACCACTCCAACTATCCTTAACCGTGATACCCCTTGTTTGATGAGGTGTTGAGCCACCCCCTAACCCCAACCAAGATACTACTCTATCCCAAGGGGCTACCTCTCCTATTCCAAACCCTAATTACACACCTTTCCCCTCGCATGACCTATCACTGGGTGACAAGTCCTCTCCCATAACCCTTGTACCTATAGCTAATCCCCTTTTTATATGAATCTCACCCTACCCAACACCCCTCTCCTTCAACCCCTCATTCTTTACCCTTGGCTTCCCTGAACCCCTTACCACATCTTAAAGCCCATTCGGACATCAAGAGTTGCCCGGATAACGACCACATCATGCTATGTATGTAATAACTGAAAATTTTAAACTCCGTTTAATACAAGACCAAACCGGATTCCGATCCGCAGGCTTTTATTCTTTTAAATAAAATATAACGATATTAATTTCTATCATTTTATGTGACCTTAATTCACATAAAATGATAAGTTATGTAACCGTAAATAATTCCGTACAATTAATTTAAAACCGAAGAGCGGTTCCGTGCGGGCAACGATTTATTTTTCAGCTCATTTTAATTAGATGAGCAGGCCCAAATATATGTCAGCCCAGCCCATAATCTAATTAACCTAAACCCTAATTACCTTCCTTAATCATGCTTAAGCCTAAACCTAATTCTTTCCCCTAATCTAATTTACGTTACCCTAATTCCTTCTGTAAGCAGCAGCCTCACATCGCACTCCCTCTGTAAGCAGCAGCCTCACATCGCACTCCCTCTGTAAGCAGCAGCCTCACATCGATCCCCTCTGTGAGCAGCAGCCTCGCATCGATCCCCTCTATGAGCAGCAGACTCGCACCGAGGAAGACCATCACCGCCGCCCCGCTGCTCAGTAGCCACCGGAGCCAGTGCCGACGCAAGCCAATTTGAGCCTCTCGTGTGTCTACCACAGCGACTACCCCATCCTAGCGTGCGACTCGGCGGTTCGTAAGCAAGCCCAACCCATCGACGACGTCCAGCAACCAGTCCGTCCTTCCCTCTTCGTGGTTAACCTTTGGCTGTGCAAGGAACGAAGACGGCCCTGTAGCCCTCCTCTCTGCCGGCGAGGATAGTCACCGACCGGAGCCTTCATCGGCGACAGGTAACAGCCTCATCCTCCTTCTGTAGTCGAGTGTATAGCAGGCAGTGGTTGTGTGTTCTGTTGAGTTAGAGAAGGGTTGGGGTAGAATGTGCAGTGGTAGTTATATGACCCTAAGGATCGTACTAGAGTTGCCTTCATCAACTTGGGTAGGAACCGGCAGAGGCCTCAGCAAGTAAGGCGTGCATTCTGAGTGTGTGACAGTAGGGACCGAGTTTAGGACCTCCTGCTTATCCTTTTGAGTTTCAGAAATCGTGTGTTGAACTGCTGTCTTTGTGGACACGTTTAGAGATCTTAAAATAATCATCCACCGTTGAAATTTTGATATGTTGGAGATAGAAATATGTAGTTTACTGTGTCAAAATTTGTGAGAAAGTTAACGGTCGGATTGGAACTTATAAGGACTCGAAGTAGGACACATGGGCTGTTTTTACAGCAGAGGAAAATTGGCTAAGTATGGAAATTTTCAGCTTTTATACCAATTTTGGAGATTTATGGGAGAGTTATGAGTAAGTATTTTGAGAGATCTTTACCCCGATATTTAGTATGCATATCATAGAGGATCTAAGATTTTATTTTGGAATTTTTATAACCTTATCCAAGCGGCGTTTATGAACCCAAAATCAGGCTTTAACGACTATGGTATAAATTAAGAATGTACGATAACTCTTATAAAACCTTACCAAATCCTTACTAAACTTTTCAATGAGAACTAGATTATGGACAAAGGTCTAAAAGAAAATGTTAGAACTAAATGATAGACTTTGAGAATTTTCGGCATTAAGGGTAAAATGGTCTTTTACCGTAAGAGAGCTTTTTCCGTAATTCCTTCGCAAGAGGTTGGACATCTGGATGTGATTTTGATCCACATGCCTTATTTGACAGGCGTTTGAGTTACCACGGGTTCGGACCGAGTTGAGATTTGAGAAAGCGATTTTTGATCAAGGTAAGTCCTTACGACTTACTTAGCTGGTTTCTGGATATTAGTTGGGTGATAATGGTTGTGTGTGTGCAATGTGTGTTATAATAAGAATAACAACTTGTTAGGACGACCGTGGTTATTATGTGTTAAGGCCCAAGTGTATGTATAACGGGCCGTGACATCACTGCCCAGCTCTGCCAGGAGACTGAGAGGTTCTCTATACCCAGACCATACAGGTACACGGTGAGATGCATCGGATCCACTCCTGATGGGTACACGGGGGCGGAGGCGAGGTTTGGGAATCCCTCGTGTCACAAAATAAGTATCATTAGAGTGAATGACTTAAATGAAGATAATAAATGAATTGTTTGAAAGCATGATGAGTGTTTATTATTTTATGTGTGTGTGCTATTATTATTCTTCTAATGTTTAGATAACTAGCTAATGGTTGTTTTGTTGTGTTATTAGAATTACCGCAGGTTAGAGCAGCAGCTGAGTGATCCGGAAGTAGTGGTCAGTCGGGTCTCCGTACTCTTTAGAGTGGGGGTTTGGGTTATCGCTTGTTGTCTTTCCCTTTTGTTAAAACAGTTAGTCTTTTCCGTTGTTTAAGTACGATAGGCTGTTAGACTTTGTTGCATTCATACTTTTTCAAATACATTTTTATGAATTTCGGTTTTTCTTATTTGTGTCTTGTTGCAAGATCCTAGTAATATTGTTGTCAAACTGAGGTCGGGACCCATTGTGAGGTCCTAACCAGTAATGTCCCGAGTTCTGAGAATTCGGGGTGTTACAATGTATCTAAGCATTTGCTCTTGGAATGTTAGAGGTTTGAATCACCCTAACAAGCACAAAGCAATTCAAGAGATAGCCAAGAGACACCGGCTTGATGTAATAGCCATCCTTGAAACAAGGCTCAAGTGACAAAAAATGAACATGATCTCCAACCACCTTCTACCCGGATGAAAGCACATCTCCGACTTCTCCCACGCTCATAACTGCCGGATATGGCTTTGATGGAATCCGCAAACTCTTCACCTTACCCCCTTTCTCACAACTAACCAACTCATACACTGCCATTTGTTTCCCTCTCTAAACCATAACACACCATCCTTTTTAACCCCACCAACTCTCCTAGAATGCTCCTTCACCTATGCCCATAACCTTTCATAGGACCGTTGTTCCCTATGGAACTCCATTACCTCCATTAGCCTTCTCAATTACACAAACCCTTGGGCCTTACTAGGTGACTTCAATGTCACTCTTTCGTCTGACGAAAAAATCACAAAAAAATTCCCCTACCATATCTCAACCATCCAGTGAACTCTCCACCTACTTCTCTCTTAAATCTCTCTTCGATCATGCCTACTCGGGAAGCAAATACACGTGGAGTAACAAGTAGATTGAAAACAGAACACGGTGTAAGCTGGATAGGATCATCACTAACCTAAGACGGGACTCAACCTACCTCAACTCGACTACCTTCTTCGACAATCCGTTCTTATCCGACCATTCTCCTGCCATCCTCTCTCTGGACAAGAAGAAGTCCCTATTCAAATCTCAATTCATATTCAACAATTCCTGGACAACTCATGAGAACATTATGCCGGCCATATCCAAGATTTGGGAGCAACCCATGCACGGGCAATCTTATGTACCAACTCACCTCTAAGTTGAAACTCCTCAAACCTATACTAAAAAAGTTCCCAAACTAAAAAATTGAGGATCAGTATGCTTCCATTGAGGGTCTCAAAGCCCTCCTATTCAATTCACAAAATGACCTTCAAGGAGATCCCCTTGATGAATATCTCCTTAACTCCGAGAAGAACACCATCTCAAGACTCTACCCCGCTCTTGAGCAGCTCCATACCACCCTGGCTCAGCTCTCCAAGGCTAATTGGATTAAGCACGGGGACCAGTGCTTGACCTTTTTCTTCAAGAGCATCAAAGCCAGAAGAAGTGAAAACAACATCAACTATATTGTTGACTCCACCAACTCTATATCACACGGTCCAGATGATATTGCCTTCATCATCGTCGACCACTTCTCCACAATTCTTAAACCCCCATCCCCAACAATACCCACACCCATCTTAATCTACCCATGCTCAAGGATCTCGCATGATGATGCTCTTGTCCTCACAAGATTCGTCTCTCCTAAAGAGCTCATGAACACTCTTTTTAAAATGGGTGATAACAAGGCCCCAGGCCTTGACAGTTTTAACGTTTACTTCTTGAAAGCTTCTTGGAGCATTCTTAGGCATGTTTTCTCACAGGCCATCCTCGAGTTCTTCAACTCTACCAGATTGCTCAAGCATCTGAACCATACATACATCACCCTTATTGCTAAGAAGATGAACCCTACTCACCCCCTGACTTCCGGCCAATCTTCTGTTGTAATATTGCTTACAAAACCATCGCCAAGATCTTGGCTTCTAGGATCAATGCCTCCCTCCCCAACATCATAGGCAAGTACCAAAGTGCCTTCGTCAAAGGGTGTTCTATCAAACACAGCATACTCCTTTGCAAAGAAATCTTCAAGAAGTATAACCAAACCCCTATTTCCCCTAGATGTGCCATTAAAGTGGATATCTCCAAGGACTTTAATACCATTGACCATAGCTTCATTCTCCACAACCTTAACATGTTCGGTTTCCCTCCTACCTTTATCCATATGGTCAAAGCTTGTATCACTCAAACAACCTACTATATCAATGTCAATGGTTCTCTTCGGGGATACTTCAAAGGCTCTAGAGGTCTTTGTTCGCTCCAAACGGTGTGTGCAAGCTTTAAATTTATAACCCTAGACTTAAGCTTAAAACAAGGATGCGAACCCGCAGTGTACGGGTCAATCGTAGTAAAAAGCAAGAAATTCCAGGGGTCGATCACAGGGACTCGGTGAAACAAAGTCAGTAACGGTAAGCTTCGTGAATACTAACCACAAAGAGCAATTAACACAATCAAAGATGAATAAGAAGTCAATAAAGCAAACATGCAATTCTAGGGATTAAAGCTTCTAGTTGTGGTTCCAACTCAAGATCTAAAGATAAGCGGACAAAGCTGAGATTTTTGCAAGGGGAAGGTGTTACTAAAGTGGAGTAGATCACCGAGTAAGTCTCACTACTCACTAATCCAAAACCGTAACTCCTATTACCGGGTAAGTCTCAAGGATTTAAGATAAAGAACTATTACCTCAAACTAACACACCATCTAAGGGAATAGAATCAACCTTTACCGGGTAAGTCTCAGGCTAACTCACAAAGATGGGATGGAAGCACACTCAAACCCCAATAAAGGATAAACCTTTATTACCTACACTTATGATCGTTGGTACACAAACTAAGGAATTACCGGGTAAGTCTCATCCTAAGCTTGCTTTGAACCAGGAAAGGTGTAATAAGAATAGGATTTGGCAAATTCTAACACTTAACTCTCAGTTTAGGATCAGACAAGTCACCTCGGTCAGCCAAATTCCACCCCGGCCGAGATGTTCATCGACTGAGCGAGATGCTTAGGGTTAAGGTTAAAGACTCGAACTTTCAGGGTCCTACTGGAATCTAAGATTATTCTATCATTGTTTTTCCAACAACCTTCAGCCAATCATCCTAGAATCACACAAGGAAATTAGCCACTCATCATCATTATGAAAGTATTAAATATATGGAAAGAAGGTGAATATTTGAACAAGAAGAATTTAATGAAAAAGACTTCAATAACTGAATCAAATATCACAACAAAAGCGTTCCTTGGATAATAAATCCAACAAGACAAGACAACAAGTGAGGGAATTAAAGACAATCTTACAAAACCCTTCAAAAGCTATAAAAAGCTATGATCTTCAATCTTCCTTCAACCTTCAAAAAGGTTCTTCAAAACTCCCAACTGGAGTATGGCTGCTGCGTGCTATAAACCCTGATCGACGGTATAGCGTGATTTCCAACTGTATGCGGATGCCGGATTTGTGGAAAATCCAACCCTTTTTATAGGAAAATAACCCTCCAAAGATAAAATATCTTAGAAAGATCTTTTCCCATAAAAATAGGTAAAATATAAGATCTTCTTCCTTCCAGGAGCCAAGCCCAAAAATATAAGATCACCTTCCAAAGATAAAAGATCTCAGCCAAGAATAAAATATTCTCGCCGCGTCCTAGGTGTTCGCCTCGGTCGAGTCGGCGTCTCTGGATCACCTCGGTCGAGATGAATCTCTGGTCAACCGAGGTGAGTCATAACTGAATGTGAAATCTCTCAAAACTGGTCCAAAGTAAATCTTTAATTCATGGCTATGCTCCCTGGATGGTTCCTTATGCTCCTCAATGTAGCTCCAAATGACTCATGACTCCTTTTGCTCCTTTTTGATGCAAAACGTGGCATTTTACCTACAATTACAGCAAAACTAGGTGTAGACCTCGATTCCCGCAAAGGTAGATGAAATGGTAATATAATCACATATTATACATGCTAACATGCAGATTATTGAAGATAAAACGTCCAAACAAACCTCAAAATATAGACTATAATTCATGCTATCAAAATACCCCATACTTAGCCCTTGCTTGTCCCCAAGCAAGTTCCGCATATAGAAGACAAGATAGAATGGATTATAAGTCAAGAAAATCAATGAAAAATCTTTCAAAAACATTTTTATGGTGTGTTACAATCATAGATCACTCTAAGAGAATACTTCATGGAATTAAAAACTCAATATGCTCAAAACATTTTATAAATATAGGAAAGTTGTTCATCTTTGCATAAAACCATAGAATGCATAATAAATCATAATTATCAAAATTAATCATGTATAATCCAGTTTAAACCACTAAGTCAATCAACAAGCTCAAGGTCTCAAGGGCTTCCCAAAAGAAAAGGTCAAGAAACGTGTAGGGTGGGGATGTATGTAAGGTAATGTGGTGCTAGAATCCGGGAAAAGGATGAACTTCACTTTTACTTTGACTTGCAACATCTTTCACCAATAAGCTTTTCTTATTTCACACTTTTTTTTTCTTTTTACTTTACTTTTTGGGATGCATGGACAGAGGTGCACAATAACCGAAGCCTAGGAAATCAGCAGTCATCAATTTCTTGAGATGCATCAAACCCTTGATGCACATACCATGACCCGTTAGGAATATCGCTCAATCCGACTTTGGCAAGACACAAACACCCGGCTATGTGAATGGTGCCGAGTTACTCATCTTCATGATTGACTTCCCCAAACCTATTATTACTTTCTAGCACTTTCAATTCCAGCCGACTTCTCAACTTTAACTTCACTTGCTTTCACCACTTCGCTTGCTTCCAAATTCCCGGATAGGTAAAGGAGGCAAAATGTATATGAGGGGTTAAGCATGATCAAGAAGAAGAAGAGAGAAGAATGAATTGCCTTGGTCTTTCCACGAAGAAAGTGAGAGAACTTATCTTGTGGTGTCAACCTTCAAATTCAACATAATTTGGATAAAAACAAAGTATTAAACATGCCAATAATTTCAAACAAAGCATTTAGCAACTTAAACATATTATAAAACCTTTCAAACACATAAAGAACTTAAAACCAGTCAGTAAACAAGATCTTCACTGAGATCATATCCAGATAAGTAACACAAAAATAATTTTCGAAAACTCTCAGTTAACCCACCTCGGTCGAGGTGTTCTTGGTTCAACCGAGGTGAAACGCCTCGTTCGGCCAAGACTGGCTTGGTCGAGGTCAAAAAAAATTTTTAAAACCATTTTTTTTTAGTTTCGACGTTTTTCTCAATCAAATAACCTGTAGGTGTGCATGTAATATCAGATAATCATATAAATGCAGAAGTGAAGCATAAATAAAATATCCGATGAAATGTCATACATCAAAATAGTCAAATAAGTACATCAAAGTCATCACATAAATACAAACACCCCATACTTGGGACACACTGTCCCAGTGGGTCAATATAAGTCTGGAAATAAGAGTACTCACCGGATAAATAGCTGAACTACATAAAAAGTATAATAAAGAAAATCCTGCAGTTCCTCAATAGTCTCGATCCGGTGGTGGTGGTGGTGGTGGCACATACGGATACTGCGTCGGGTCGAACGGGTAACCCATGACACGCTCGAACTGAAGCTGGGCCATGATGTGCTGATAGTGCTGCCGCTCCTGCATCTCGCGGATATCCAGCAATAATGCAGCATACGAGTCAATAACCTGATCCGTCAGGTCATCGATCCGTCTGTGGGCAGCTCGATCTCTCACTCCGCGCCTCCTGCGTCTAGCGGGTCTGACCGGAGAAATCTCAGCTGGTGCAGGCTCAGTCTCATCGTCATCATCAAGATCTATGATCGGTGGCGCGCTCGTATCTGCAGTATCCGTCCCTGTATCCATCAGGACTCCACCATCTCTCTCGTCTACTGTCTCCTCGTCATCGTCATCCTCCTCCTCCTCAGCCGGGGCAGCTGCTGCCTCCCTATGATCCTCCATCAGCGGAGCCCAAGCTGTCTGCCAATAATGTGAATCGAAAACTGTGAACTGGGCAGACCAGCGGATCCCCTGTGGCGCAGTCCGCTCCCATGGCATAGCAACATATGGAGTGGTCAGACCACGGGGAACCAAAATCCTCCGTGTGATCATCTCCTGTAATCCAAGCGGCTTCGGAGCCGCCGCCATCGTACAAGCACTGAGGTCCATCCCGTGATAAGCAGCTATGTGGGTGATTAGACCTCCGCAGCAGATATCTCCCTTCGCTTTAGCCTTGATCTTGTGCAGGTCCTCTACCAAGATCAAGCCAAAGTCTGGGAAACCCCCCGTGACCATACAGTAAAGGCTGAAGAGCTCGTCCTGTCGGATCTTTTGGGGCGTCTCAGTACGCGCCAGAAGTGTCTCGCTGAATATCCTATGGGCTAATCTGAAGGCAAGGTGGAAGATGACCTTCTCCCTGGAATCTCCAGGGCGCCATCTATCTGCATGCTCAGTAATATGGGCAATCTGCCCCCAGAACTCCCTAGCTACAGATCGGGAGGGGAAGTCAGTGGCAGTGGGCTCAGGAAAGCCGAAAATCTCTCTCCAAACCTCTAAGGGAACTATGAAGTTCCGGCTCATCAATCGGTACTTCACAGACTGATCTGTGGGGAGGTAGGAGAAGGAGATAACGAACTCTAGGGTCGGCTCCAAGTAAGCTGGGGCTCGGATCTCAGTAAACTGATCCAGCCCGACTGTGGTGATCATCCGCCTAAGGTCTCCATCTACCCCTAGGCAATCAAAAGCCGACACGTCCAGAAAACGTGGTGTAATCACTGGACGGTTAGCTATACGCTCATAATCGACCCGGCATCTCTCGTGGATCACCGGGCGGTAAGGTCGGGAAGAAGAAGAAGGAGGGGAAGGTGAGGATCTATCTCTGAGGGCAAGGCGACGATCGGAACTCATTTTCTCTCAACTACTGTTAGATCACCTCGGTCGCTGACAACCCTCAAGAATCACCTCGGTCGAGATGCAGTTCGACTGGACCGAGGCGCAACAGTTTACGATTCCAATCTCAGAAATCCAGTTCTTTTCCCCCAAAAATCACTACAATTGCTTCCTATGGGGTACTTAAGCCTTTTCTCAGCAGATTCAAGGGCAACCAAAGCCCAAATCGAAACGAATGAACGAGTTAGGGTTTCGACTGTTTTTACCTCGTTTCGGTCGATTCGTTCGATTTCTTTGCAGATCTGTAGTTGCAATGGGATCCTCTACTCTTCAATCGCAGTTTGGAAGCGGAAATCTTTGAAAACGAGCAAAAACTGAGGAAGCGAGGTGAGGAGCGCCGCGGTCGAGTCGAAGAGAGTAAAAAGGTAAAAAATAAAATTTCCCCCTTTTATACTGTTCCTGGATCTGCTGTCACCTCGGTCGAGATGGTCTCGACTGGACCGAGGTGGTTCTGCAGAAACCCTAGTCGCCTCGGTTGCTCAAGAATCAACTCGGTCGAGATGGTCTGGCAGTAACCGAGATGCTTCTGTCTAACTTCGTCTTCTCGAATTCTCGAACTTCTGAACTTCCAGTTATGCTCCTTCCTTAGATGTCTCCTGTTATCTGTCTAGGACGCCAAAAACAAACAAAACAAAGCAAAAGCAAACTATCTAAGCTAGACTAGAAAACGGGAAAAGAAAGCAATACCTTGGGTTGCCTCCCAAGAAGCGCTTGGTTTAAGGTCGCTAGCTGGACCATAATGCGTCTCAAATGAGGTATATTGGTGCAACCTCCTCAACCGGCGTTTCCGGCTGGTACTTCTTAAGTCTATGACCGTTGACCTTGAAGCTTCCGCTAGTTTCGCCCCATATCTCAACTGCACCATGAGGAAAAACATGTTTCACAACATAAGGTCCGGTCCATCTGGATTTTAACTTACCTGGGAAAAGGCGGAGGCGGGAGTTGTAGAGTAGAACTAAGTCTCCTTCGTTAAGCTCCTTTGGGACGATACGCTTGTCATGCCATTTCTTCGTCCTTTCCTTGTAGATTTTGGCATTCTCATAAGCGTTCAAACGCAGCTCCTCCAGCTCGTTGAGTTCCAATAGTCGCTTCTCGCCGGCCTCTTTAATGTCGAAATTCAACCATTTGATCGCCCAATACGCTTTGTGTTCCAATTCGACGGGCAAATGGCAAGACTTCCCATATACCAAATTGTAAGGGGTGGTACCTATGGGGGTCTTAAATGCGGTCCTGTACGCCCAAAGAGCATCGTCCAATTTCATGGACCAATCTTTCCTCGTTCTAGAGACGGTCTTCTCCAAAATTTTCTTGATTTCTCTATTCGAGATCTCGACCTGTCCACTAGTTTGAGGGTGATAAGCTGTTGATACCTTATGGGATACCCCATACTTCGATAGAAGTGCCTTGAACTTCCGGTTGATGAAATGCGTTCCTCCATCGCTAATGATGATGCGTGGAGTTCCAAATCGTGGAAAGATAGTTCTATTCAAGAATTTCACAACCACCTTGACGTCGTTAGTGGGAAAAGCAATGGCTTCAACCCATCTAGAGACGTAATCAACTGCAAGGAGAATGTAGAGGTTTCCTCCGGAGGATGGGAAAGGTCCCATGAAGTCAATCCCCCATACATCAAAGATTTCTACTTCTTGGATGTTATTAAGTGGCATCTCGTTCCTCCTTGATAAATTTCCTGTTCTTTGGCATGCATCACAAGAGACAACAAAAGCTTGTACATCTTTAAATAATGTGGGCCAAAAGAAACCGGAACGCAATACCTTAGCGCACGTTTTATCGGTGCTAGCATGTCCTCCACAAGGGAGTAAATGGCAATGCCGTATAACACTATTAACCTCATCTTCCGGAATGCATCTTCGAAGCATCCCATCCGGTCCGCGCTTGAATAGCAGCGGCTCATCCCAGTAATAATGTCGTACTTCCTTGAAGAATCTCTTCTTTTGAGAGTACGTCAATCCGGGCGGTGTTTCCTGGCAAACAAGATAATTTACAATATCAGCCTACCAAGGTCCGTTTTTATCAGAAAGTTGGTGGATGGAATGTTCCATCAACTGAGGATGAATGTCAGAGAAGTGAGTAAGAAGATTATTATTCTTAGTAGTCTCAGTTGACATCATCTCGCCGTCGATCTCGGTCGAGGCGCAGAGGCGTTGACCGAGATGTTCTTCAGTCGCCTCGCTCAGTCCAGGAAGTGCCTCGGTCGAGGTACTGCAACTGGAACCGAAACTGGAGATCTTCGTCTCCTGGATTAGCTTCTCAATTTTAGCTCCTGGATCTTCTTCCAGTGCCTTCAAGCTTCGTATGTTTGCATCACAAGAAGCATTTATACCTTCCTCCATTAAACTGAAGCTAATAACTCTTTCGAGTGGATCGTTAATAAGGATAGAGCTCACCAATTCTCTTGATTCTTCTTCATCGTAGATGTTGAAGATATCATCAGTTAGTTGCTCCCCTTTCATGGCTGCAAGTAGTGCGAACTCCACCTCATCGCCGCCAACGTTGAATTTCAACTTGGCGTTCTTGCAATCCACGTTGCAACCCAACGTTGCTAGAAATGGCCTCCCGAGAATAATAGGAACAGGATAATCTGCGGGAATGTCAAGAACGACAAAATCTATAGGTAGATAGAAGTTACCTAACTTGACCGGAACGTCCTCCAAGATGCCCACGGGATGGGTAAAGGAGCGATCTGCCATATAAAGTCGAATCTTGACCGGCTTGGGCTCTCCAAGACCGATCTTCACGCATAGCTCCAGCGGGATGATGCTCACGCTGGCTCCTAGATCACAAAGGGCTTCACAAGTGACATCCCCAACTTGAATGGGAATGCAAAATGAGCCGGGATCTCTCAACTTAGGAGGCATCTTCTCCTTCATGATTTGTATGAGCTCCGAAGATTTAGATGTCATCCTAACTTCACCAAAGTCTTCCAATTTCCTTTTCCTTGATAGGATCTCCTTTAAGAATTTCCCATAGGCGGGCATTCCTAGAATAACATCAAGAAAAGGAATGTTAATATGCAGCTTGTTCATCAAGTCAAGGAACTTACCAAAGTGCTTGTCTAGATGTGCTCTGGCTCTGGACTGAGGGAATGGAAGTGGTGGTTTGTATGCAGGAGGTGGAACATAAACTTCAGTTTTCCCCTCTGCTTTCTGTTGCTCCACCTCGGTTGGCATCTCGGTCGAGGTGTTCTTCGACTGGATCTGGACTGAGGTGGTCTGCGTCGAACGAGGTACTGGATCTGCAGTTTTAAGTCCACTCCTCGTCGTTATGGCCATGAATTGGCCCTTAGGGTTGCTTTCCGTCTTTGCTGGAAGCTTCCCTGGATCTCTTGGCGCTTCATTCGCTCTACTCGCAAGTTGTTGTTCGAAGGACTTTTGGGCCCTAGAAAATGAAGTCATAGAATTCTCCATAACGCTAAGCTTGATCAAGATGGCTTCCAGAACTGCGTCTTTCTTTTCTGGCTGAGACGAACTTGATCCTTGCCCTTGGCTCTTTAATGGAGTAGAAGAAGAAGAAGAAGGAGAAGAGAGGAAAGGGTTAGAGGAATTATTAGAGTTGGAGTTAGAATAATTGTTACCAGGATTCTGGTTGTTTTGATTGTTCGTCCTCCAATTGTTGCTATTGGACCCTCTATTGTTGTTGTTGTTGTAGTTGTTGTTTCGGGGACCGTTGTTGTTGTTACGGTACCCGTTGTTGTTGTTGTTGTTCCTTTGTCCTTGCTCTTCCTTCTTGGTTTGAGCAACCAAGAGTTCCTTCAATTGCTTCATGTCATTCTTCAAAGACGTGAGTTGATTGTGGTTGGATTGAGTCTCTTGAAAGTTGACTCTTTTAACTCCACCTTCAGCTCCTTGGTGGGTGTACTTCTCCATGTGCAAGGCTTTCTTCTCAATGAAGTCCCAAGCCTCATCAATCGCCATGTCCATGAAGGTACCGGCGGAGAGTAGTTGGAGATTGAACTGGGTGTTTCCGTCCAGTCCTTTGAAGTAGATCTCCAACAACTCGATCTTTGGAATCCCATGATGTGGGCAATCCAAAAGGATGTCCTTGAACCGCTCCCATGACTTGGACAAGCTCTCCTTGTCCTTCATAATGAAAGCATTGATCTTCCCTCTCATTTCAGCGGTCTTTGAGGGGGGAAAGAATTTGGTCAAGAATTCTGTAGTCATCTCCTCCCATGTGCTAATTTTACCTGGAGGAAGAGATTGATACCAAGTAAGAGCTCTATCTTTTAAAGAAAAGTAAAAAGGTCTTAGCTTGTAGTTGTTATTTTCAATTCTGGAAGGTCGCAAGGTTTCCATCAAGATCTCGTAGTTTTGAAGATGTTGATGTGGTGATTCCTTCTCCATCCCTCCGAATTGGCATTGGCGAATCATGGATAGAACTTGCGGTCCAAGTTCGTAGTCATGGTCCGCTGGATCTCCTAGGTTGACTCCTGGACGCCTCAGTTGTTGATTAGGGTCCATCCTTTGACCTAGGGTTTGCGGGATTCCTGCAAGAAGAACATCTCGGACTGGTCTCCGAGGTGGAAGTACATCGGCCGGGGCATCTGGTACTGGAACCTGCCTCGGTCGAGGGTCAACTACTGGATCCTGCATCGATCGAGGATCAACAGGAGGATCTTCCCTCGGTCGAAGTAGAATCTGATTTCGTATGACTGCTATCTCCGCTTCGATTGCTGCAGTCTTGGTGCGATTCTCTTCTTTCTCTTGCCTTAGTTCTTCCTTGTTGAGGCGTAGCAGCTCTAGCGCCTCTTTCAATTCGGCCGCAAGATCACGGTCGTCTTGTTGGGCCATCTTCGCTTCTCTTAAGCGTCGCTTGTATGTCTTTTCTGGTTCGGGATCGTAAGGAACGATTTCCTTCCCAGTGCGGGTTCTTCGCATATACCTAAGAAAGAGCCTGCAAAAGTCACTCAAGTGAGTGGTTAGATGACACGGGGGCAAGCGCCCCAAGAGCAAACCGTACCGGCTCGGTCTAGACCAAGTCCCCGGCAACGGCGCCAAAAACTTGTTCGCTCCAAACGGTGTGTGCAAGCTTTAAATTTATAACCCTAGACTTAAGCTTAAAACAAGGATGCGAACCCGCAGTGTACGGGTCAAACGTAGTAAAAAGCAAGAAATTCCAGGGGTCGATCACAGGGACTCGGTGAAACAAAGTCAGTAACGGTAAGCTTCGTGAATACTAACCACAAAGAGCAATTAACACAATCAAAGATGAATAAGAAGTCAATAAAGCAAACATGCAATTCTAGGGATTAAAGCTTCTAGTTGTGGTTCCAACTCAAGATCTAAAGATAAGCGGACAAAGCTGAGATTTTTGTAAGGGGAAGGTGTTACTAAAGTGGAGTAGATCACCGAGTAAGTCTCACTACTCACTAATCCAAAACCGTAACTCCTATTACCGGGTAAGTCTCAAGGATTTAAGATAAAGAACTATTACCTCAAACTAACACACCATCTAAGGGAATAGAATCAACCTTTACCGGGTAAGTCTCAGGCTAACTCACAAAGATGGGATGGAAGCACACTCAAACCCCAATAAAGGATAAACCTTTATTACCTACACTTATGATCGTTGGTACACAAACTAAGGAATTACCGGGTAAGTCTCATCCTAAGCTTGCTTTGAACCAGGAAAGGTGTAATAAGAATAGGATTTGGCAAATTCTAACACTTAACTCTCAGTTTAGGATCAGACAAGTCACCTCGGTCAGCCAAATTCCACCCCGGCCGAGATGTTCATCGACTGAGCGAGATGCTTAGGGTTAAGGTTAAAGACTCGAACTTTCAGGGTCCTACTGGAATCTAAGATTATTCTATCATTGTTTTTCCAACAACCTTCAGCCAATCATCCTAGAATCACACAAGGAAATTAGCCACTCATCATCATTATGAAAGTATTAAATATATGGAAAGAAGGTGAATATTTGAACAAGAAGAATTTAATGAAAAAGACTTCAATAACTGAATCAAATATCACAACAAAAGCGTTCCTTGGATAATAAATCCAACAAGACAAGACAACAAGTGAGGGAATTAAAGACAATCTTACAAAACCCTTCAAAAGCTATAAAAAGCTATGATCTTCAATCTTCCTTCAACCTTCAAAAAGGTTCTTCAAAACTCCCAACTGGAGTATGGCTGCTGCGTGCTATAAACCCTGATCGACGGTATAGCGTGATTTCCAACTGTATGCGGATGCCGGATTTGTGGAAAATCCAACCCTTTTTATAGGAAAATAACCCTCCAAAGATAAAATATCTTAGAAAGATCTTTTCCCATAAAAATAGGTAAAATATAAGATCTTCTTCCTTCCAGGAGCCAAGCCCAAAAATATAAGATCACCTTCCAAAGATAAAAGATCTCAGCCAAGAATAAAATATTCTCGCCGCGTCCTAGGTGTTCGCCTCGGTCGAGTCGGCGTCTCTGGATCACCTCGGTCGAGATGAATCTCTGGTCAACCGAGGTGAGTCATAACTGAATGTGAAATCTCTCAAAAATGGTTCAAAGTAAATCTTTAATTCATGGCTATGCTCCCTGGATGGTTCCTTATGCTCCTCAATGTAGCTCCAAATGACTCATGACTCCTTTTGCTCCTTTTTGATGCAAAAGGTGTCATTTTACCTACAATTACAGCAAAACTAGGTGTAGACCTCGATTCTCGCAAAGGTAGATGAAATGGTAATATAATCACATATTATACATGCTAACATGCAGATTATTGAAGATAAAACGTCCAAACAAACCTCAAAATATAGACTATAATTCATGCTATCAGTCTTCGCTAGGGTTGTCCTCTCTCCCCACCCCTCTTTTTCATAGCCATGGAAATACTCTCCTCTATGATCAATGTAAACTCTCTAAACCCCAACTTCAACCCACATCCAAAGTGCAATAGCCCCCGCCTAGCCCACCTATGTTTTGTTGACGATCTCTTACTTTTTTGCAGGGATGACATCACCTCCATATCCATTCTTAAGAGCACGCTTGACTCCTTTGGCGATTGCTCGGGACTTAAGATCAACATCGAGAAGTCCTCTCTCTTCCTTGTCGGAGTCCCTCCTCTGGATCATCATCTCTTCACTAGTGGGACCGGCATCTCTCTTGGTAGCCCCCCCCCCTTCCACTACCTTGGAGTTCTTATCGATAGCAAGGGGCCTTAGCATCCCTGACTACCAACCCCTCATCAATAAAACCACACCAAAAACCTCTCTTGTACCGGTAGGAAGTAAGTCATCTCTTCCATTCTCTTGGTTATGCATCACTACTGGTGCACGGTCTTTCTCATTCCCGCAAAAATCCTCCACACCATCCAAAGCATGCTTAGATCCTTCATTTGGTCTTGTACTAACTCTATCAATTGTGCCCTCGTCGCTTGGAACATCGTCTACTCTCCGATCGATCATGGAGGTCTCCGTTTCAAAGAGTTACTCTCCTAGAACAAAGCATGTATGTACAAATACATCTTTGAGATTGATAGTAATCTTTACAATTGTTGGGAAATTGGGTCCACAAGAACATCCTAAAGAGCTCCACCATTTGGAAGATCGAACATAAGAATTATCATAGTCAAACTTGGAGTATGGTTCTCAAGGTCCGGGATGAGATTCTCTCTACTAGGCACAACTCTTGTCCCCTTAACCCCATCACTCTCCCCGATGGGGTCTTCAACACTTTGACTACTTACTTCTTCTTTAGGAATCAATCTCTCCTGCCTAACACCATCAACCTCAAGCATCTTTGGAAAGGGTTAAACATTCCCAAGGTAGCTTCATCTCGTGGATAGCCTTTCATTAAAAGCTCCCTACCCTTAGCAAACTCCTACACTGGAACCTCGTACCTGATGACTCGTGCAATCTATGTGGTGGCAATCCCGAAACCGTTTCTCACCTTTGGAACTCCTGCAGCTTCACCAGCCTTGTGCTGGACATTATCTCTCACTGGACGAAGCTCCACATCCCCTACCCTTACTCTAGAGACATTTGGGCATGACTCGTGAACACTAAACCCCGTAAGCATGATTTGATCTCAAATATTCGTCTCTCCTCGATCACGACCTACATTTACTTCACCTAGAAAGTTAGAAGTGATCTCATCTACAACAACACTCCTCCCTCCCCCACTGCTTGCGCTCATCACACCATCAAATTTGTCAAGAACGTCACCACTCAACATTTGAAAGATCGTTCAACTAACTCCATCATGTGGGCTAGCTTGCTCGGTACTCATCTTTTGTAGGTTGTACTTGGGTTTGTTTTGCTTATGTTTTGCTCCTAACGTTCGGCCATAGTGATCAATTTTGTAAATTCTCCTCTCAATATACGTAAACTTCTAAAAAAAAATAGTCAAACTATTAACTCAAATTGCTCAATAATTTTAATTGTTTATTTAATTGTTCATCTTTTAATTGTTTACTTAACTGTATACTTATTATTGGTATATGTTATTTGTTAAGTTGATCGAAAATTTAAGTAGTTCACTAGTACAAAACATGACTCTCCCAAGGGTATTTTTGTAGGGGTTAAATAAAACCGTCATAAATTAAAAGTACTCTCACTAACCCCTGATAAACACATATTATTTTATTGTAATTTTTTTTAAATACACTCTCGGAGGTTTATTTAACTCATTAGAAAATTAAAAACATTTTTAAATTAAACAAACTCAGTTTTTATTTTAGTCCCCTAAAAATACTACTAATCAACCATCTCTCTAAATATCTCAACTCATCCTATTATGTTTTTTGAAACCCTCGTAAATCTCTCCTTCGATTGAAAATTCATCCTTCTCCTGCTACAATTGATGATGCAACATTCAAATCATCTCCTTGCCGCCTCGATCCACACATTTTTCTCGATTTATCACAACGATTTCGACCTTGACGAGTCCATGACTCTATGTTCATTCCAGGAACATATCCGGAGGAATGCCGACTAGACTACTGGATTTTATTTTTCGCCTCCTTCGTCTTTCCATGGTGCATTCAAAATTGTTTCTCCTTGCGCCTTGGTTCCTTCTTCGTTTTGTGCAAATGGAAAGGAAACTAAGTGAGTCTTCTTCCTCCTTCTCCTTTAGTCTTATATTTTTTTGACGAGGTAAAACGATTAGATGTTGTGTAATTTTAGCTTTCAATTACGTAGTTCTTTGATGTATTGGATTGAAGATTTTTTTTCCTAAGAACCACTAACAAAGAACAAGACTTAATTTGTAAATATCTGTAACTAAATGGTAAATCTGTCAATAACTCAAAAACAAATCCTACGTGGCATGTCTTATGAGTGATGTGACATGTTGAATGTTTATTAACTCTTACATAAATTGTTTATAAAAAAATGACAAATTTTTAAATATATATAGATATCTAAAAAACAATCCTAGTTATTATGGCCAAGAATGTAATATGTGACCTAAGTGCACTATGTTTTAATAATCTATAATAGATTAAGAGATAACGATTTTTAAATTTTTAGATTTATTACAAATTGTCCATTTATTGGTTAAAAATGACGGGACAGTGGTAATAAGTACAGAAAAAATTTGTAACACGAAGCTTGTTAAAATGACATTTTTGGGTCAGTCTATTACCTTGTTTAGCCCAAAAAATATAAGAATTTTTAATTACATGTTTTTGAATAATGGAAATACGTATGTAACTAACTAATATATAAGATGGTTGAATCGTCAATTGATTTTATCTTAAAGCTTTGGTGGATTCGGGTCTCACACAAATCCAAGAACTTCCATGTTATATTAACAGGGTTACTATTCGGACGGACATCCGTCTTGATAGAGACGGAGTCCACCGCGCGCAGAAGGAGGCGGAGGCGGAGTCCGCCTCCGCCTCCTTCTGCCCGTTGTTAATTTTAAAAAGTGGTTGTTGGAGATTATAACCGTTTAGTATAGCCGTTGTAAATTTTCGAGCCTATATAATAGCATGTGAAGTCATGGTATCATTCAATTACATTCAAACCACAACAACGTAAAGAAAGAAATCCGTTAAAATGTCGTCGTTATCCGAAGAAGTAGATGTAAAATCCGATGGTGAAAGCTCTATTAGGCCGTTCGATATTGAAAAATACAATGATCTGGAAGAAATTCTCGCACAACTTGAAGTAAGTGTACAAACTCATTTATATTTTACTTTATGTTATTTTATTTAGTCGGAATTGTAGAATTAGCAATGTTAGAATAGAGAATCGGAATTATAAAATTAGCAATGTTAGAATAGAGAATCGGAATTGTAGAATTAACAATGTTAGAATAGAGCATCGGAATTGTAGTTTTAGACATTTAAGAATATAGAATCGGAATTGTAGTTTAAACCTTTAAGAATAAAATATGTGTATTTTTAAAATAATACTCTATGTTATTTTTTATTTAGGATCTTATGGAATATTCTCGTGCTCTCGGTACCGATTATTCGTCAAAATTTGAGCTTCACGGATATTTTGCGGATAGAGAGAACTTATTGGGTGGGCTCGGTATGTGGCAAACACAATGAATATGGTGTTGGTCATTAAAAAAATCATGGTTAGATAGAATGGGTTTTCGTATCCTACAATTGGGTTGTGATAGACACGGAGGACCTAGAAAAGAAAAAGACGTAGATCCCGATCATGTTCCAAGTTCTAGCCGGAAAAAAACTCGAAGAAGTGTATGTGTTTGTTTGAGCTTGTAGGAACCCAAATTGAAGAGGAAAAGTGGACGGTGAGGGTTGTATGTGGAATCTACAACCACATAATTCCTTCGGTGTTAAGAGGTCATGCATATATTGGACGTATGACTCTCAAGCAAAGCCGAAAGGTGGAGCGTGAATTGAATTCCGGCTTAAAACCAAGATATATATAAAAATCCGTGCAATTAGAGGATCTTGACAATGTCACCTCCATCCGGCAAGTTTACAACACCGGTTTGAAGATTAGAATGGAACAACAAGCCGAAGGAAGAGGTTCATTACAACAAGCACTTCACACGTTGAGGGAACGTGGATATAAAGTAAACACTCGGAGAAGTCAAGATTCTGATGAGGTGATTGATTTCTTTATCTCACATCCTGACTCGAGGCATTTGCTCAGCATGTTTCCCTATGTTATTGTGATGGACTCGACATATAAGACCAATAAGTAAGTTTCGATTCAAGACACATTTTTACTTTATTTCCTACACTCAATTATCTTTTCCTTATAAATTGTAACTCAATCGTTGTTTTGTACTACTTTTAGATACAATATGTCATTGTTGGAGATCGTAGGCATCACTAGCACCAAGAAGACATTCGCAATTGCTTTTGTGTTCACGGCACAGGAGAATAGAGATCACTGCGAGTGGGCTTTGAGGAGGGTCAATTATTTGTTATACGGAAAGACACCGGAGGTGATTGCTACTGATCGTGAGTTTGCTCTTATAAGCGCCCTGGGTGTAGTATTTCCCGAGGTGAAGCATATATTGTGCATGTTTCATATAAAGTGCAACATAGTTAACAGAGCGGCCCTTGTTTTGCGCAATAAGGAAGCGGAACCCGTCTTCATATCCCATTGTCATGCCATGTTCGAGTCGAGATCCAATGGAAGCTACCAACGCCGTTTGTTGGAAATGAGAGACTATTGGAAATCATCTCCGAGGTTAATGACCTATCTCGAGACGACTTGGCTTGACCCATACAAGGAGGAAATCGTTCGAGCATGGACTGACCTACATCATCATTTCGGCACACGAACGACAAATGCGTAAGTTATTTAAACATTCACTACATTGTTAAACATTTCTTCGTTTTTTGTAATAAACCCTTTTTTTTAGGTGTGAGTCCGATTATAGCTTTTAAGGGGATTTGTAAGACTTTCTTAGATTTCCTTTGGTTTGTTATCTTTGTTGGATTTGTGATCCAGGAACGCTGATTTGTTTGATATTTGATTCAGTTTTTGAAGCCTTGTTCTTAAGGTTTTTGTGTTCAAATATTCATTCCCTTCTCTTATATTTGATTATTAATTTCATGATGATGAGTGGCTAATTTCTTTGTGCGATTCTAGGGTGATTGGCTGAAAGTTGTGGGAAAGACGATGATAGAATGATCTTAATCCCAGCAGGACCCTGAAAACTCGAATCTTTATCCTTAACCCTAGAACATCTCGCTCAGTCGATGAACATCTCGACCGGGGTGGGATTTGTCTGACCGAGGTGACCTTTTGATCCGAAACTAAGAGTTAAGTGTTAGAGTTTGCCAAATCCTATTCTTATTACACATTTCCCGGTTCAATGCAAGCCTAGGATGAGACTTATCCGGTGATTCCTTAGTTTGTTTACCCAAGATCATAAGTATAGGTAATAAAGGTTTATCCTTTATTAGGGTTTGAGTGTGCCTTCATCCCATCTTTGTGAGTTAGCTTGAGACTTACCCGGTAAAGGTTGATTCTATTCCCTTAGTTGGTGTGTTGGTTTGAGATTATAGTTCCTTTCCTTAGTACCTTGAGACTTACCCGGTAATATGAGCTTTGGTTTGAGATTAGTGAGTAGTGTGACTTACCCGGTGATCTATTCCACTTTAGAAACACCTTCCTTTTGCAAAATCTCAGCTTTGTCCGCTTATCTTTAGATCTTGAGTTGGAACCACAACTAGATGCTTTAATCCTTAGAATTTGCATATTTCCTTTAATTGACTTTATTATCATCTTTGATTGCTTTAATCGCTGTTGTGGTTAGTAGTTACATTGACTACCTATACTTGCTTTGTTTCACCTAAAACCCTGAGATCGACACCCCGAAATTCTTGCTTTTACTATAATTAATCCGTACACTGCGGGTTCGCATCCTTGTTTTAAGCATATTTCCTCGGTTATAAATTTAAAATTTGCACATACCGTTTGAAGCGAACAAAGCAAACACTAGATTCTAGTGTTGGAGGATTTTAGTTGGTTTGTGATAGCATACATTTGATGGTCACGGATCAAGTCCAGAAGTTACAAACTTCTTTAGAGATGTCACGAGAGAGGATTCCACGAGAGGTGGGTATACCGATATTTGACTTGATGTAAATATTGTTAAACACTTATTC
This sequence comes from Fagopyrum homotropicum, assembly GCA_033239125.1. Lineage (NCBI taxonomy): Eukaryota > Viridiplantae > Streptophyta > Magnoliopsida > Caryophyllales > Polygonaceae > Fagopyrum > Fagopyrum homotropicum. The sequence continues at coordinate 147,172,398 of BSWB01000004.1, forward strand.
GTTATGTAATAAACCTTTTTTTGTAGGTGTGAATACCGATATTTGACTTGCTCCGCGACTACGTAACAAACGAGTGTTTCACGCTCTTGTGGAATAATTACACCAAGGCTAGACATACAAGAGATGATGAAGGGTGTCGGGATAGTTATTGGAGAGAGAGGTTCATGGAGTGTCATGTGTGTATGACTTTAGGCTAGCAATCCGGGCTCGTAGACATCATGTTTTAGTCGTTTTCATATATTGTTGTCATAATGTTTTAGCGGTTTGATATATTGTTGTCATCATGTTTTAGTGGTACTTGATATTTTGATTTTGTTTATCGGGTGCAATGAAATAATAATACAAACAAAAAAAAACTCAAATGAATAATTCATAAAATAAAAGCAAGTGGAGAATTTACAAAATAAAACTCTAATTTGAAAAAAACAAAGTAAAACATAAAACAACAACAAAAAAAGCAAAAAATGCTGGAGGAGGCAGAGTCCGCCTGTGCGCCAGCCCTCGCGCAGGCGGACTCCGCCTCCTCCGAGTCTCCGACATTTTTGCCGGCTTCAATTAACGTCACTCTATATTAATTTGAGCCAACTGAAATTTTCATTATTTTGTGCAAAACATGACCACGCCTTGATCGTTTGCAAGGAAGGTTACAGTGCTACACCACTACTGAGTAGGTTGGATCAAACACGGACCATAATATTTAGGGGTAGACTCATATCAAATAGATTTAGTCCAAACCCGGTCGGATCTAATCAAAAGTCCAAAATTTTAACTTCTCATACTAATAAGTAAAGTATTTATAATTCAAATTTCAAAAAAATAATAAAAAAATAAAAAGAATTTGACCAGATGTGACCTTTTCTATTTGCTTTAACTTTGTATATTTCATTAATTTTTACCTATTTCATTAATGGTACGTAAAAGTTATTAACTTCTCTATTTTTAAAAAAAAGAAACATATATGAATTTGTAAAGTTTGCTACGTAATTTTTAATTTTGTTCAATTTTGCCTTTTTTTTTAATTATTTTTTTAGTTTTTTATTTTCTGATATGAATTTCATACTAGAAAGTTCATACCAATTCTTGAGTTTATTTTTTTTATTTTCTTTTGTTTTTTTGCTTTTTTTTATTTTTCTTTTTTATTTTCTTTTCTATTTTCTGGTATGAATGTCTAGTATGAAATTCATACCAGAATTTTCTCACGTGACAATGAGCATAACTATGCCAGCTTGGTACGGCGGCCGGTTTACAACCACACAATAGGTGTACACCAGGACGAGGGTCGCGCTCCATGGGACTACCAAAGCATCACTATCGCAAGGAAACTGAACAAACAAAGAAAAAAGTTTTATACATGAAAATGAGTCAAATCAGAGCATTATAATATATCACTTTTTATATGAGGCAATTTTCATGCCAATTACATCCGAAGTGTACTCAACTCTTCTGTCAATTTCAACAACAACAAGATCACAAGTTGAATGTGTTTTCTGAGTACACTAAATTCATACCAGAGGTGATCAACCCTAAATCCACCTCAACAGAGAGGCTTAATCAATTCAGAGGTGATCAACCGAAATTGAACAAATAGATGATATACCCGTACGGAAAAATGAAAATCCACAAGAAACCATAAAATTTAGAGCAAATAAGAGTTGAACCATTACCAGAAAACAGTGTAGCCGTAGAAATCAATGTCAAGGCACATGAAGAAGAGGAAGATGATGGAGAAGGGATTTGACCAAGCTTCAGAACGCAATCAACAATCACTCCTTCACCACCCCGACCACATTCATTGTCAGGGCGAAATTTTCCCAACAAGCAAGAACACAACCAGATTTAGAGCGGAAGCGCATATCGAATTCGTCCCGAAGATGTAGAAATTAATCCAGATGGAAACTCGAAGTATCCCTCAAGATGTGAGGGCGACAGAGGGAACTCCGGCGGCAACGGGATACTCCACGAAGATCCGGGGGACTAATAGAAACACCAGGCAACAAGGGGCAGCATAGTAGAGAGAAGTGATGAGGTTGAAACTGATCCTTTTGGAGCTAAGCAAGATCTGAGGGCGACAGAGGGCACTCCGGCAACTTCGACGGTGGCAAGGGAGACAATTGTTTGCCCGGGAAGGAGAAGGGTTGAGGTGTGGTTGAGAAGGAAGAGGTAGATAGGAGAAGCGATCGGGAAGGACATAGAGTTAACGGCCCGTTTGGAAGCACCGGGAATCAATCCCGGTAACGAAATGATTCCGAATCAATCCAAAATTATGTTTGGTTAGATGTGTTTTAACACATAAAAGTAATCTCATCCATTCCATTTCCTTTCTCTATCCTTATTCGATTCCATTCCGTTTCCATTCCACCGCTCCAACCAAACGGACACACCGCTCCAACCAAACGGACACTAAGTGTAATGTTAAAAAAATTAGGGGTACATTGGCCACTGTTAACCTCCACAAAAAATTAACGTGGTGATGCTGAAAATATCTTGCCATTAATATAGAGGCCAGGCTCGCCATTATGATCTATGTGAATCGATATTTCAACTATCAATTATATACGATGATTGTCCCATTCTTGTCCTCTACATATCAAATGTACCATGTCGGTGCATTAACAAAATCCTTATTCATAATCATAACACAATCACCTTAGTCTTATGGAGTGGCAGACGTACAAAAATGTTTATGAGAAAGTGAAATTCATTTCAAACTTTTTATCACTGTGCCAAGGATGTACATTACTTCTAATCGAACATTTATTAGAGGTTTTTACCTCTTGTCGTAAGAAATATTCTCATCAGATCATGACCGTTTGTGCATGTACGTGCGTGTATTATGGCGGGACAATTGGCCTCGGTCCCTTTAAATCCTTCAATGATAGAGACATCGAATTACCAATATTTTATAAAATCTTAAAGCTTACAAAATCAATTTCATATTGAAATTTTGAAATGCAAATTTATATGCCCACTATATGATTTTGTTGTATTGTGAAAATATTTTTAATTATATAAGAATTTTCAGTTTTCTTTAATAAAATTAAACACAATTGAAAAACAAGTGAAGGAATAATAAAAATAAAGGGAAACCTTACAAGTTTGAGCCAATCAAAGCCAACAAATCCCATTCTATAAAAATGATGAAATTACTTGGCTAATTGTTAGGAACAAATCTCATTTTATAAGAATTTTCATTTGGATTCTATTCAATTTATAATCAATTTTCATACCTCCACCAGCAAATCTCATTTTACTAAACATCAATTAAATTATTCGTTAGATTTTTTAAATTTATAAAGTTACATACTCAAACAACCAAAAAAACTTAAATTGCCCCATACCTCAATAACATCTGGCAATGGCTCAGTACAAGAAGAATAACCAACTTGATAGCACTCGTATTGCATCAATTACGGCCTTCATCTATTTCACTTGGAAGGCCAGGAACAACCTCGTGTATAACAACACCTTCACTCGTGTCATCGACTGCGCTACTGAGGCCATACGTGCCATAAACTTCACCTTGCCTACCATTGGAAAGATCGCTCTGCTCCTACTACCTTTTTTTTTGTGGGAAGGAGAGGCAGTGATCTCCGGCGCATCTAGACGCGCTTTTATTAATTGAAAAGAGGGCTAAGTAGTCAGTATACGGGGGATAGCCCGACCCCTTACATCATCAAGAAGAAGTTCAACTACACCCTCCGGCGGGTCACCCAATACAAGCAAGCTCTACTCCTACTACTGCTACCGCTAAAATGCTTGCAATCCCTCTCATCTAATTCACTGCTTTTCTCCTTCTCTAAGTTCCGGTTCGTTTGATTTGCCTATGTTCCCTACTGCTCAAACTCTTGTAAATCCTCTTCTTAATACAAGTAATTTTTTCAAAAAATCTAAATTAAATTATTAAAAAGTTTAAGCTAATGCAAAAACTTACTCTTTAGTTTGATTAACCCATAACTCTTAAGTTGTGAACACTAAACCAATAAGTGAAGATATTTTAACACTATTATCTTCATAACTATAAAAATAGAAAAAATTAGTTGGGTAATTCTTAGGAAGTTCGCAAAGGACAAGAACATGGATGGCCTTGTCCCCTCGTAGATCACAATGTATGTAATATTATATGCATTTCCAGCTGTAAACGCAGGTAAAATTAAAATGAGAAGCTTCATAGAAGATTCAGGGGCCGTCTTTTATATAACAGCTAAGCTAAGATAAATCCTATTTTAATGTCGAAAAGTGTCCAATCTTAATATTTTATTGTACGTACTAACTAGCTAGTACTTGTTCGGTTGTTGTACATCTTCGTGCAACAACCAATATATTTCGGATGTAACGGCCCACTTTGCTCGTAACAATTTGGAACATTAGAGGATGGACCGAAGTAACCTCTGGACAAATTTCGAGGCAGTATGTAAAATCCACAAGATCAACAGTATAGCCTTAGCACAAAAAAAAACTGAAAAAACCATCTGGATGGCCGTTTTTGGAATCAGCAAGCTTTGATAACATGATTTACTGCCCTGACATCAGGAGGGTAGAAAACTTATGTCTTTTATGGAAAGCTTACCAACTAAGAAACCAAACGGTTAATTTTAAGTTAAAAAATGTCATATTCATTTGTATCGAATTTGCTCGTAACAATTTGGTTTAGGGTTCAAAGCTTGCCGATAGGCAATATCTGATAACACGATTTACTGCCCTGACATTTGGTTTGTAGCTTCACAAGAAGCTACAAAAAACCACTTTTGGGATTCTCTTTCCGATTTCATCCTAGATTCTAGTCTACCCTACATTATACTTGGCGACCTAAACGAAATTCAACAAGAGTCCGAAAAAACAAGGAGAGGTCCAATGAACATCAATAGATTTAATAGATTGATTAACTTTAAGAACTTATGTAACCTAAAGGATATTCAAACTTCAGGTAATTTCTTTACCCTAAGGAAAAAATACAATGGTCCAAATAACATTCTTGAGAAACTTAACTTTGATGAAGCAAAACTTGATGTTCATTAAAACCCAAATTCATAAGTGGAAAACTTATATCATTGACGATGATGAATACGATAGAAAAAAAAATGAGAGACATTAACTATGCCAAAAGGAAAAAAAAAAAAAACAACATTAAGTGGGATAAACCAAAACTTGGTTTCCTTAAACTTAACTTTGATGAATCAAAACTCGATTTTGGGAGTAACATCCATTGATTATGTGGTTCAAAATCACAATGGAGAGGTTATTAGTCTCGATGTTCAAAAAAATTTCAACTCGGTAATAAAAGATGAAACGTTTGCTCTTAAATCTGGTTTACAAGAGGTTATCAAAGATCAAAATTGAGGGTAAAAGTTTGTGTGCTATCAAGACACTCCAAGGTTTATGGAGTTGTCCGTGGGAGATCGAGATGACTATATCCGACTTCAGACTAGATTTTTCTTTGACGAAGTCTAGATCAGACATGTTTTCAGAGAAATCAACGGTGTTGCGGACTGATTGACCCATATAGAAATCTTGACCCTCTACACCAATTTTTCTGATGATTCCGAACTTTGTTTTCTTATTCGAAAATATGTTCTAGGTTGGACCAACTCTCAAAAGTAGACCAATCTAACCGTTTTTCGTTAAAAAAAAATATTACGGAAGCCGGAGCAAAACTGAGATTATAGACATTAGGCAGGTAAGTTTGGCACAAAAAGAGTTGGAAGTAAGATTCCGCGGCAATGCACGTGTGGGTCTCACTCTCACTGAAGTAACACCATCACTGTCAATTCTGAAACAAAGATATTTAAATCAATACTCAATTATGTATTTATGTGTGGGACACAAATCTCAACACACAATCCCTTCCATTAATACAGTCAACTATCTTCTGCATTATTCACCTCTTTGTCGGCGGGTTAAAACTGCACAACCTATATTTTGTGAAATTTACTGTATTCACAGACAGTCAACATCTTTCCACCCTCTTTCCCTACTGTCCAATTCCACTTTCTTCCCTCTTTGCCTTTCCATTTCATCATCTTCCTCTATAAAACCCTTGATCACTCTCTCATCTTCTTCATCAACCCAAACAAACCCATCCAATAATAAAAAACAAAGAAAATGGCTGCAATTTCCCCCAGGAAACTAAGATCAGACTTGTACTCCTACTCAGAAAACCCAGAAAAACTACCAAACACTCCCTTAGTGATTTCAGTTCTAGCCTCTTTGATTGAAAGAAACTTAGCAAGAAATGAGAGGATTACAGACAACTCCAAATGGGGAACAATCTTATCAAGGGATTCAAAAACTAGGGTTTTTGACAGCCATGAAGCTCCTGACATGAGTATTCAGTCTTACCTTGAGAGGATCTTCAAGTACACAAGAGCTTCACCATCTGTTTATGTTCTTGCTTATGTTTACATTGACAGGCTTTCCCAGAAATACCCACATTTCAGAATCAACCCTTGCAATGTCCACAGGCTGCTCATCACCACCATCATGGTTTCTTCCAAATATCTCGAAGACATGTAAGTGTATACACCAGATTGCATATTACAGATGTAATAATTGGTCATATATACGATAAGGTTGGTTGATTTGTGTGATTTGCAGGAATTACAGGAACTCGTATTTTGCTAGAGTAGGAGGGATGACAACGAAGGAGATGAACAAGCTGGAGATGGATTTTGTGTTCATGATGGATTTCAAATTGCATGTGAATGTCACTGTTTTCCAAAGCTATTGCAGTCATTTGGAGAGGGAAGTTAGCGTTGGAGGAGGGTATCAAATTGAGAGAGCATTGCGTTGTGCTGAGGAGATCAAAATCAGACGGAGGAAAGTGCAGGGAACGCATGATCAATTCGCGCGTATTACCCTCTAAATTTCCCTGTAAATTGCGAGTATTTAGAAGTGACTAGCAGTCTAGCACTGTTCATCGGTCCAAGACCGGACCGGGACGACTTAGACTTGGACCGAATATTCAGGTCCGGTCCAAACTGATCCGACCGGTTGGACCGAATTTTCTATGATTAATTTTGGATTTTTTTTTGCCCTTTTGAGTAATTGGACCGGTCTGGACAAAATCAGACCTAAACCGAATCTGAATATTCTGTCGAGGTCCAATCCAAATCCCCGACCGGGACGACTTGGACCTGGACCGAATATTCATGTCCGGTCTAGACCAATCCAGATCGGTTGGACTGAATTTTCTATGATTAATTTTGTTTTTGTTTTGCCTTTTAAGTTACCTGAGGGGTCTAGACAAGGATCAGACCTAGATCGAATGTGAATATCCAGTCCAGGCCTGATCCAAAATCCCGACCCGGAATTTGAACCGCGGTAGAAGTGACACATAGTATGTAGTCTACCGGTGACTAGTGAGAGTGTCCAAGTCTCGTATGTATGAAGTTGTGTTTATGATTTTATATTGTGAATTTGTTAACAAAGAGCAAGTTTTTGGCATTACATGTGTTTTCTTATCAAATGTAAAGTATTATTTATGTTTGGTTGATTTTGAGCAATTTAAAATTTTCAACTTAAAGTATATATAAGTCAATTAAATACAATGTATGTGATATGTTTTAAAGAAGAAAAATAGATAATTCATTCAAATTTGAAAGAAATTTTATTTGGTGAATAAATTCATTAGTTGTAATAAAGTATTGCTATGTAAAAAATATATGTGCTATATTAAAAACAAAAGTCCTCGAAAAGAATATTTATCTTCAATACACCGGAACAGGAACAAACTCAAATTCTAGGGAAGACTTCCCATAAACCACCAAACAAACACACATTAGTGTATTACCCGCACTTTGTGCAGGTTCAGTTTTAATAAATATTTAATATTTAGAAATTTTATATGTATATTTTTGTAAAATAAAAATTCGAAAAATAAAATTATAATTATTATTATTATGAATTTTTGATTCTCTTTTAAATATTTATCTCTTCTAATTAATTATATTTTTTAAATTGATTTGTTAATATATGTTTGTTGGTAAAAAATTTGTAATAGTTTAAAAACTATTTTTATAGAAATCAATTTTCAATTTATATTAACATTTAGAAATCACTTTTAAAAATAATTTTTTAGGATTCGAGAAACATTTAGAAACATGGCGTTGACACGTGACAATAAAATCTTCTGCTTTAGCAGATATAAGATAACTCTTTTTCAATACCTGTCTATTATTAGCATAAAAAGCCCTGTTAAAAAAATTAAACAAAAATCTATTCACATTAGATTTTATGATTCTCTACCATCCACACTTCATCAACCTCACTCCCACATAATTCCATCCATTTGGTTTCAACTTTACAACCTTTATAAGAGATAAATGCAGGGCTCAATACTATGGTAGGTTATCTTCTTTGGCTCGCAGACAACCAAAATTGTCCTAGATAATCCCTACATCAGATTTCTAACAAATATTTAAATCTCTTATTTTTTTCGTCGTCCCTTAAAAGGGTGTAACCTTTTCAACCAGGATTTGGGCTCTCCTAGCTACATCCATCACTAGATCTATCACCATTAGCCACCAATTCATGATTTTTCCCAACCATGGACAAAAGTATATTTATAACACTTGTTGATTCCTCAAAATCGTTGTAGATCTCAATTCTCGGATCATATTTTTTAAATCCTTTCCCCAATTACGGTGAACATCCCACCCAACCAGACAATCTTTTCCCGTTCATGATAAGAAACACCCATTTAGTATACATATAAATGGAGATGGAAATCCCAAAATAACTCCATTCTTAACCCTTTTTCTTTCAAGAAGATATTGTTTGAACTTGAACAAAAGAACAACAAATTTTTGGATATCACTTTTCATTGACTTACCATCGCCGGTTTCGGTGCTTCCATGCCACTGCCTCATATCTAAAACCAACAATGGAAGGAAAAAAACTAATCTTTTTTCCTACCTCGACGACGGCTTTGGTTCCTCCACACCACCGCTTCATCATCCCTTTTCTCCCTATATTTGGGTTTATCTCTACAAGTTTTCATGTTTTGGAGACAACTACTCCTTTTCATTGTTTCTAGTGAACCCCTATTCCCTCTGTTAGAATAATTAAATTCTCTGAACCATAAAACCGTAAATATCGGGACCAAAATCATGCTAGAGTTATCAAGGAATCGAAATTTACATACTTGATTCCATAGCGCAACAATCAAAACAATCAAGAACACAAGTAAAGAACTTGACCTCGATTCCGAGCTCTGATACCAATTAATAGAAATAGGGGTGATCTAGATCGAGGAGAAACTTCAACTTCTTCTTCTTGATCGTTTGAGTTTGATCAAACTTATAAATTGAGCTGCGGAAGCTTAGAAATGGATGCGAAAGCGTTCGTTTGATCCTTCAAAAGGATCCTCGAGTTTGAAGGGCTTGAATCAATGACTAGATCCAAGATAGAACTTTAAGAGAGTGGAAGAAGAAGGTGATGCCTAAACAAAGCAAGAGGATTTTCCTTCTCAACACTTGGTATTCAACTTAGACATCCATTACAAATGAGCCAAGCCATCCTTATATAGTGGATGGAGGCCATACAAAGAGTTCAAACATAAATGACGGAATTAAAAGCCGGAATTAAGTTTCGAATATGAAAAGCCTAAAATATGAAATGTTGGAATTTAATTCACGGAATTAAGTTCCGGAATTAAAGTTCTGAATACAAAAAGACTTATTATTAATCTTGTCGGTGGGGATACCGTTGGTGCCCGTCAATGGTATAAATCGGTCTCGGTGGGTCCGGAGGATTTGGAGGAGGCAACCAGTCCTCATCCTCAAAGTATTCTCTCCATTGGTACCTCCGGGTGGTTTGCTTGGCCTTTGGTGGATATGGAGGAGGTAACCATTCATCTTCCTCATCATAAGAATCATAATCATCATAGAACATGATGAACGATGAATAAACAGTTGAAGATCTTCGAAGAACATCGGAGAACAGTTGAAGATCTTCGAAGAACACCGAAGAACACTTGAAGATCTTCGAAGAACACCGAAGAACAGTTGAAGATCTTCGAAGAACACTGAATAACTTTGAAGAACACCAAAGAGAGAGAAAAAAAAAATTTGATGAACAATCAAGAACACAAGTAAAGAACTTGACCTCGATCCCGAGCTCTGATACCAATTAATAGAAAAATGGGCGATCTAGATCGAGGAGAAACTTCAACTACTCCTTCTTGATCGTTTGAATTGGATCAAACTTAGAACTTGAGCGGCGGAGGCTTAGAAATGGATGCGGAAGCGTTCGGTTGATCCTTCAAAAGGATCCTCGAGTATGAGGGCTTGGATCAAAGACTAGATCCAAGATAAGAATTTTAAGAGGGTGGGAGAAGAAGGTGATGCATAAACCAAGTAAGAGGGTTTTCCTTCTCAATACTTAGATTTCAACTTAGACATCGTTTTACAAATGAGCCAAGCCATCCTTATATAGTGGATGGAGGTCATACAAAGAGTCTTAACATAAATGACGGAATTAAAAGCCGGAATTAAGTTTCGAATATGAAAAGCCTAAAATATGAAAGGTCGGAATTTAATTCACGGAATTAAGTTCCGGAATTAAAGTTCCGAATACAAAAAGACTTATTATTAAATAGCCGAATAATAATAACGGTCTTCAAAATGTGCGGTTCCTTCTAGCCGGAAACACGGATGACGATGCCATCCGGGGGCGTATCACATACTTGATTCCATAGCGCAACAATCAGATCAATCTTTAGTGAGGAATCTACAACCCAAATGAGCGCCGCATGTATATCGTCTTCCTTAGTCAAATCTCTTAGGGTTTCTTTAGGTTTTCTCTCTTATGGGTAGAGAATGAAAAACGGTAGATCGATTTGACGTATTGGGAACCATAACCTAATAATCTTTATACATTGACCTAATAGAATCTTATTAAGCTTATTGAGCCAAAATCTGATATCCACTCATTAAATCCATACCGCTTAATTAGAGTCTACGAGCTTTACTTAATCGAATCACTTTAGATATCCCACTAACAATTAGCCATATAATATAATTGTGTATCATAATATGTAAGCTCACATAATATGATTTATAATTAAATCTTACAATCTCCCACTTGGGCTACATATGAAACAATCAAACCAAATTCTTCATGTGCACGTATTGGCTAAGTTTATAGACTTATTCTTTATTTCAATTTGGTCCATCTCATAAATCAATATGAGATCAAGGCGACATTCATCACAATTATCGTAACTAAACCTTCCGTGTTCATCATGTCAATATATTCAATGATATAGATGGATGAGTGACATAAAAGTTACATGCAACGTGATCTCATAACATACATATTTTCAACTGATCCTACTTTATTCGGAGATCAATCCAAAACCAAACTTAAGTTCAAAAATATAATTTATGAACTAACTCATAAAACTTTATTATGCATAAACCGGAATGTATAGAACATCATTTCAAACTCCTACTAAGTTAACAGATTACAAAATCTATCAAGCCTCATATGAGCAGTATGCTCATGAAATACTTTAGGAGGCAATCCCTAGATTAACTGATCCGATAATTTGAGTTTGTCTTTATGTGTTCTATATAACTTGACATTTCCTGAATTTTTCCTTTCACTGACATAAACATAATGCCAATATGTTTCTCCATCAAGGAGCTTTAGTAGGTGTTCTATTCAACCTGCATATATGTTATTAGAAAATAACTTTATTTGGCTATTAAAGCTAGTAAAAGCATGTAGCCAATGACAAACATATACAACCATAGTGGAAGTAGCTACAAGTGTTGCTTAACACTTTTCCTAAACATAGCTCTTCTAATCAACCTATAGTCTTAAGTTGATCGTCTTTTACTCGACGTCAGAAATCGAGATAAACTTATCAAATGATCTCCAAACTCTCGATTTTCGTAATCTATTATGAAATATTTTATTATTTGCAAGGCCACATGACTTCATGCACTTAATGTGCTACACACATTAGTCATGTACACTATATCCGAAAGTGTACACACCCAAAAGACATTAGGCTCTCTATGACAATTGTATAGGGTATCCCTTATATCCTCAAAACTTCAGGGATTTCCTTAAGACATACGTTAAGGCAGGAATTGACAACCTTTAGCTCTTTTGTGACAACTTAATGACACTTTGAAAATTATCTCATTGTATCTTTTGCCTGAACAAAAGAAGCGTCTCCAAATCTCTTGGTTTCAACCAATAATATAGTAACTCTTTTGCATTCTTATGCTTAGCAGTGAAGGTATTGCATGAAGTAAGAATAAGCATTTCAAAGACCATATTGCTTAATTTTTATTTTGTCTAAATAAAAAAAAGTATTATATTTTTTAATTTTATACATTATGTATTGAATACTAATCTATAAAACATATATAAGATAAAGAAAAACCATTTCATCTAAACTTAGTCATTTTTTTATTAATTAATACGACTAACATCATGTTGTGAGGATTAAATTAAAAAAAATTATAAAATAAAAGGACATAATCAAAAATGTATTAAAAAAATTATTATTAGAGTATTATATTTACACCTTAGTATAATTTGTAAAATTTAGTTATTCATAATAGAAAAAAAGTTATCTAGAAAATATTGAATATATTTTAACAATAACATATAAATTTTTAAAAAGTAAAAAGATGGTAAATTTTAACTATTTTGACTGTCGAATCAACTATAAACTATATTTATTAAGAAAGAACAATCTAATTGTATAGATAATTATCAATATTAAAATTTTGATATTGTTATAAATAAATAATTAAGTGAAAATAACTACTTATGATATTTAGTTAAAAATCTTAAATGTACGTTGAAAAATTCGTAACATGTGGGATATATCAACAACAATTTTGTTAGATAAGATTTATAAATCAAAATAAATTATGTCAAGATGGATAATATAATTTTTTTGAAATAAAATTCAACCACATCCTTACTATATAAATTTAGAGGTGTAAACTCTGATTTAGTTTTAAATTTAAAAAATATGTAAAATCTGGTTAGAATATGCGTGAGATTCTCTCAAAAAAAATTGACTTATAATAGATGAATTTATTTATTTTGATCGGAACAATATAATATTTTTTTATCAAATCAATGATGACAAATCTGTAAATACAGTGTTGCAAATCTATAAATAAATCGAAAAACTGCTAATGTAGATGATTTAATATATAGATATAGATTTATTGAAAAAATTGAAATTAAAAATTAAAAATAAATTTAATTTAAAAATTAAATTAGAAAATAAGAAAACAAACTATGATATAAAATTCAAAATTAAAATTAAATTCAATAATTAATTTAAAAAATTAAATTTTGAAAATTAAAAATAAGATGAAAAAAAATCTTAAAATATGCCTATATTATTTTTTAAAAAATTATAAAAACGGAGTTTACAAAAATAAAAAAGATTTCAAAATCTCGTTTATTAAAATTTTGAAGATATGGTTTGTTATCAATTTTTATTTTAAAGAGTATACAAAATATAAAAGAACATATTCAGTCAAATTCTTTCGATAGAAAATAGGGTAGGATCATTCACATTCATTTGAAAACTCTATCCCATATTTAGTTCATCCTTTGGTAATTTTCACGTCAAGTTATTGAAATTTTTTTCCTCCGAACTTTATCGTTCGACATTTATTAGGAAATAATTATAAAATTTGACAAAATAGGATATATACACATTCATTCGAAAGAATCCCTTGTATTTATAATTTGACTTTTTAGAAGAAGGCAATTTTCACACATTTCCAAATCCAAACCATTTTGGAGTTTTCTTTCATTATAAAAGAAATAATTTTGACTTCAGTTTGTAGTAAGAAAATAAAATTAAAAAAAAATAAAAAGTTTCCAAGTTGGCAGGCATTACTAACCACCCACCAGTAGCACTATACTTAAACTAATAAACAACTACGATGTGGGATCAGCCCAGCCAAACGCAAAGCAAGAGGCAACGACTGTCAACAGCGACACCCCTCCCACGTTTTCCTTCCAGATTCTCCCATTTCCCATTGCTTCTCTTCTCCTCTTCCCTCCCCAACTTCTCTCAATTCAGATCTCTCTCTCAAACAACCAATGGCGACCGGCGAACTCCTCACCCTCGAACCTATGGAGCTTCAGTTCCCATGTGAGTCTCTATGTCTCTATAATTTCGCTAATTCACTCTTCTTCTTGATTCTCACTTTTCTAGCTTTTTTTTTCAAGTTGATTTGAACAAGCAGATCTCTTGTACTCTGCAATTGACTAACAAGACAGATAGCCGTGTCGCTTTCAAGGTTTGCGTTTATACCTCCTCTTTCTCTAGTTTCCAGCTCTAATTTTACTTGATTGTTGTTTCGATCTTCTGGTTTCAGGTGAAGACGACGAATCCAAAGAAGTATTGTGTTCGCCCAAATACCGGATTTGTCTTGCCCCGCTCCAGCTGTGATGTTATTGGTGGGAATCTTTATCCGCAATTTTGGTTTACTGTTATTAGTCTCATTCGTTTCTTCTTCTGCATCATCATATGAATTTGTTTTTACAGTAACAATGCAAGCACAGAAGGAAGCTCCTCCTGATCTACAGTGCAAGGATAAATTTCTCGTTCAAAGTGTTGCTGTTGACTCTGTCACTAGCCCCAAAGATATCACTCCTGAAATGGTATGCTTACTGATTTTTAGGTTACATGCTTGATGCTTCTTGCTGAAAGGAAGGTTCTTGCCTGATACATATATGTCTGGTCTTACAATGTGTCTGAAAATGAAAGAGACGGTAATATACTCAAGCTGCGTGTGATCAATTATTGTGGAAAACTTTCATGACTAATTCAGAACCTTAGGAAAAAAGTTGCATGCTTAAATTACAACCAAATGGTCTTGAGGATCTGTTTGTTACATAAAACTTGTAAGAGTATAGAATCTTGCAGATTAGATAGGAAACTAAAGAGTGGCTTTGAGGATCTGTTGGATGCCATTCGGTGTACCATTTCATGAGCTGAACATGAGAAAAGGCTGCAAGTAGTGCTTAAATTATTTTGATCTTTAGTTTGTTGTGCTGGAATGATGCTATTTTGCAATAAGCATTTTAAGATGAATGTCTATTTCATTGTTCCTGTCTTATGATTTTTGCTTTCCAGTTCAGCAAGGAGTCTGGTAATCTTGTTGAGGAATTCAAGTTAAGAGTAAGTTATGTCTCGCCCCCAAGATCATCTTCGCCAGTAAAGAAAGGTGTAGAGGAGGATTTGTCGCCAGGGGCTCCTGCACTGGACAATGGAAGCTTCAACAATTCTGAAATGATCTTTGTAAGATACAAGTTTTCTGTCTAGTAGAATCTATCAGAGTGCTATCTTTAGCATGAAAGTAATTGAAGTATGATTTTGCAGGCTCCAAGGGATGACAATGATCATGAAGATAACTCTGTGAAGGTCTATTCTGAATTTCACTTCATAAGTTTTCTACTCTTAAATTAAGAAGAGAAACTGAACAGATGTGAATTTCAAATATTAGGTCTTGGAATTAAATTCAAGATATTAACTGGACCCACAGTTTTAAACTCAATTGCATGAAATTTATTTCAAATCCTGAATTTTTGAAACCCATGGACCCTTCATTATTTCAGCTTCGATTGCTTAGTTAAGAATCAAGCACATCGTACATAACATGATTTGCAGTTGTTATTGCCTGCATCCCTTGACCCCATCTAGTGTTTAAATGTCCTATTATTGTTCTCTGTAAATTGTACATTTATTGCCCCTTGGCTTCTGAAGGTAACTTCTATTTTCTTACTTTTCTAATAAACATATGGGGATTTATTGCAGGATAATGGAAATCCATTTTAATTTGCTTGGTCTTCAAATTACTCGTGTGCATTCTATTGAACCATGCATAGAACAGATCACTAGATCAGAACTTGTTTCTGCTTGATTATAATTTAGATCAATTTTGAGATTGTTGAAGGATAGGGAAACATAGTTTGAGATTTTATGTATCTTTGATAACTCTTTGGCATCCTGTTGCATTGTACATGTGATAGATCTATATTTACATTTTTGTAAAAATCAAAAGAGTGCTCTACCCTGATGAATACATGTTGCTCTGACTGCAGATGTATGAATCTTTGGATCAGCATTAGTCATCTTGTGAATTTGTGCTTAATTGTTTACATTAGCAATTCAATTGGAATGTACCATATCCTTCTGTTTTGTTCTTGCTTCATTCCTTTATTTCATGAAATGTTCCATACCTCTTGCCATCTAGAACACGTCCAAGCCCCATAAGTATACGGTTGTTTGAAATTTTCACTTGATAATACAGGAGAAGGCTTTGGTCGCAAGGCTGACACAGGAGAGAGATTCTTTCGTTCAGCAAAATAACAAGCTTCGTCAGGAACTGGTAACTCAAATTGTCTTCAACTGTTCAATTCACTTTTTCCATCACTCTTGCATCGTTTGTCCATGCTGGTATGATTTGTAATTGGTTGTTAAGTTGCTATAGACTCTTAAGAATATGACCTAACATGACATGTCCCATTGTGAAAACTCTTGCATAGGAATTTCAAACTAAAACCTATCTAATTGGCAAGTCCAGGTACTTATATATCAATGCATTACCTTGACCTATACACCTAACGTTGAACCCCCTTTCTCTCTTTCCGACATTAAAATTTAATGCGGCTTATCTAGAAGTTGTAAGCCCATCAATACATGATTCAATAGTAGCAGGAAAGCCACAACATATAATCACATTATCACGGCATTCATAAAAGGGGCCATGTGATGGCAGGTAGATCTAAAAATAGTTGTATACTGTACTAGCATAAGTCATTAATGATGAGTGATGAGTGCGTGCTACCTCTTTGTTATGTTTTACTCTAAAAATAAATTTGCCAACTTGGTGTGGTAAACAAATGTTTATGCAGGAGCAATTGAGACGTGAAGCTAAAACAAGCCAGGGTGGAATCCCATTAATGTATGTTATAGTTGTGGGATTGATTGCCCTCATTTTTGGATATATCATCAAGAAGAAATGATGATTGATAGCCAAATGCACAGCGGCCTGTGAAATGCAACATTCAAGTTTACAGTGGTAGATCAGCTGGATCGAATCCTCGTTGACCTTTTATGGTGTAAGTTCTAGAGTAGCAGTTAGTTCGGCTTTTGCTTATTCTAAATTTGTGTGTAATCAATGGAATGTAATTGGTAAAGATGGTGATTTTGTGTAATTGGAAGCTTTTGATTAATCTTGCTGGATTGGTGATGAACTATCTTGGGACTTTGTTTATTTTTTTTCGCAGAAAGGATCATAATTGTTTAATGCAGTGTTCAGAAGTTGTTTCATTCTTGAGGTGGTTGGATTTTGGTAAGGGTCGAGTTTTTTTTTTTTTGAAAACGGAAAGCGGTTAGGAGTGAACTATCTTCTCGAAGTAGTCGGGGTCGTCAGAAAATGGTGTGTTGGGGTTCGAAATTTCCAAATGGGTCGATCGGTCAGCAACACAATTGATTTCTAACACATGCCTGACGTGTACTTCCTCAAAGAAGCGAAGATCCAGTATGGAGTCGGATATGATCATCTCGATCTCCCATGGACAACTCCAAAGACCTTGGAGTGTCTTGATAACATAAAGTTTATCACCCTCAATTTCGATCTTTTTAATATTTAGTCTTATTGCTTCTTTTAGTCCAGCTTTCAGCGCAAAAGCTTATGCTTTAACTACCGAGTTAAAGTTATTTTTCTTAGCGCCCAAGCTAATAACATCACCGTAATGATTTCGTATAACAAAACCAATGGATGTTATCCCTGAATCGAGTTTTGATCCATCAAAGTTGAGTTTGTGGAACCCAGGTTTTGGTTTATCCCATTTAATATTATTTTTCTTTCTTGTGTTGGGTGGGTTGTTCTTTTGAATATGTTTAAAATCATAGTCATCATCATCGGCCTTATGATTTTTCCAATTCTGAACTAGGTTTTTAATGAAATTTAGGATTTTATGATCCGATCCGATTGCATCATTGTTAAATATGATTTTATTTCTAAAGAACTAAATACTCCACCATATGGTTGCATGTCGGAAGAAATTAGAAAGCCCGATCTTATTTTTTATTTCCAGCAAGAATTCATGAAGTCTTTTGTTTTCCGTGTCAATGGTATTGAGAATGGTGATGATATTTGAGTTAAATTTTGTGATTATATTTTTGCTATAGGGGCAATCAATAAGAAGATGTACAAGATCCTCGAGTTGATGATTACAAAATTCGCAGTTTATAGGAACTGCGATTCTTCTTTCGTTAAGTTTTGTTTTAGTTGGGACCCCGTTTCTAGAGATTTTCCATATGAAGTTTTTAATTTTGGGTTGAGTGTCTAATTTCCAAATCCAATCACAAGAATAGTCAGGAAGTCATCCTGACTCCTTTTCTATCATTTCCGAGGCTGATTTGGTGGAGAACCAGCCGTTCGAGCTGCTTCTCCAGTAAAGTCTGTCTTGTATTTCATTTGTTGGGATGATTGTTTCTATAATTTGTTTTCTAATTGTTGGGCTGATAATGTTTTGTAGCTCATTTTCAATTTTAGTGGTGTCCCATTCATTCGAATTGATGAAGTGACTGACTTTAATTTGAGTATTGATTAAATTGGTTTGTACTAATTTAATTAGGGGGTCGTTGAGACCCAACTATCTTGCCAGAAGTTGATGGATTTATCATTGCCTATCTGCCAAATAATTCCGTTTTTAAACTCAGATTTGAGTTTTATAAGGTTTTTCCATTGCCAGGATGCTGATCCTTTTAGATGATATTGTAGAATATTAGTATTTCTCAAATACTTTTCATTAACAATTTGCACACAAATGTTTTGTGGTTCGGCAAGAATTTTCCACAAAAGTTTCATTTGGAGGGCTTTGTTAGTGGTAAGGGACTTTCTTAATCCGAGTCTTCCGAATCTTTTTGGTTTACAAATTGAATCCCAACTAATCAATGGTCTATGATTGTCATCTTTGTTCCAAAAGAATTTTTTATACGTTTTATCGAGCTCGTCCAAATTATACTTTGGGAGCATAAATCCTTGCATGACAAAGGATGGTTTTGTTGCTAAGTTGTGCTTTATGAGGATGTTTCGTCCTTCTTGTGAAAGGGAATTTGCCTTCCATTTGCGGAGTTGTTGCTTTGTTCTATTATTGATGGCACTGAATGTTTCTTTGTTAACTCTTCCATTAATGATAGGGCATCCAAGATAGGTATCAAGGGAGGTCGTGTGCTTCATATTAAGTATATTTTTTATTTCATTTATGCAACTTATGGTTGTGTTTTTAGTAGTTTGGAAAGCAGATTTAAGGTAGTTTATTTTTTGTCCAGATATGGAACAATAACTTTCAAGTATTTCTTTCGTTCTCAAACATGAGTTTGAGTTTGCTTTGGTAAAAATGATCATATCATCAGCAAATGATAGGAAAGGGATTGATATTGCATTCGTACAAACGGAAAAACCAATATGATTATCATAATTATTACAGTCATTTTGGATCATTTGTGTAAGGATTTCAGCTCCTAATATGAAAAGGTATGGTGATAACGGGTCTCCTTGTCTAAGTCCTTTTCTGAGAAAGAATTGGTCTGTCGGTCCATTGTTAACAAGAACCGAGAAAGAAACTGCGGAGATGCATTCCTCGATCCATCCCACAAATTTTTTATTGAATCCAAACTTTTGGAGAATGCAAATGATAAATTCCCAACTAACTTGGTCGTATGCCTTTTCCATATCAAGTTTAATGGTTGTCCAACCTTCCTTGCCTTTTCTACTACGAAAAGAGTGAAAAATCTCGTGTGCAATTAGAATGTTATCATATACTGATCTTTTAGTAACAAAAGCTCCTTGGAGAGGGTGAATGAGTTTTGGCATGATGGGTTCCATTCTATTCGTAATGATTTTAGCAATTATTTTGTAAAATGTTGAGAAGAGACTAATAGGTCTAAATTGGTTGATATTAGTAGGATTGTCTACTTTTGGAATTAAAGTTATAAACGTGTGATTTATTTGTTTGAGTAGTTTTCCACTTCTGAAAAAGTTTTTAATTGCTTTTGAAACGTCCGTTCCCACAATGTGCCAGTATTTTTGATAGAATCCGGCTGACATACCGTCAGGTCCTGGGGATTTATCACATCCGATATCAAAGATCACATTTTTGATTTTCTCATTTGTTGGTGGATTTGTTAGTCTTTCATTGTCTTCGTTACTGACTTTGTTCTTTATCAGTTGAAGTTTTTCTTCCAATAGGTTTCTATCTAGTGGGGAGTAAGAGAATTTGCTTACAAATTCTTTTTTAACTTCCATTCGGATTTCATTTTCACTTGAAATAATAGTCCCATTTGAATCAATTAATTCCTTTAGATGTTTCTTATTTCTTCTACTGGTAGCTATCCGGTGAAAGTATTTAGAATTTGTGTCGATGTTTCTCAAGTTTTTATTCTTTATTCTTTGTCTCCAATATCTTTGGTGGAATTTGATAAGGCGATTTTGTTTTATAAGAAGATTTCTTTGAAGATTTTCAACTCTTTGGTTTAGGTTAGGCGGTGATAGACCTTGAATGTCCAAGAGTTGGGTTTCAACTTCTTTTAATTGCTTAAATATATTTCCCTAGTTTAATTTGCTCCATTCTTTAGCTTTTATTTTTAAAATTTGTGTCTTCCTAATGAGGTTAAACATCTCATTCCCCCGGTAGTTAGCCCGCCAAGTTTGTTTAACAATGTTCTCAAACGCTTTACGTTGAGTCCACATCATTTCAAATTTAAATGGTTGTGGTGTGAATGATATTGAGTCCGCTAGTTCCAGTGAGATTTGACAGTGATCCGATATTGTAAATGTATGATTTTTTGTTTTTAATAGGGGATACCATTGAAAAATTTGATTGTGGACTAGGACACGGTCAAGTTTTTCAAGTATATTGTTTGGGCCGTCACGTTTTTTCCTCCAAGTAAATTGATTATCTGTTGTTTGAACGTCATCGAGATTACAAGCATTTTTAAAGTTATTGAGTCTATTAAATCTGTTGGAATTGATTGTGGCTCCTCCTTGTTTTTCTGAATAATGTTGGATTTCGTTTAGATCTCCCATTATTATGCATGGTATTGATAATGCTTTGATTAAGTTGGTTATCGAATCCCAAAATGAGTTTTTAGATATTTCCTGAGGTGGTGCGTAGGCGAAAATGATGTGCATTTTGCGGTTCAGATTGTTACATACCTATTCAATACAAATGAATCGGTCACTTTTTGAGGCCAAACGAATCGATTGATTCTTAAGTTGGTAGGCTTTCTAGAGTAAGCATAAGCCCCCCGCCCTCCCGGTAGCGGGACAGTAAATGATGTTATCAAAGCCCGCCGATCTCCAAAGACGTTTGTTCGCTCCAAACGGTGTGTGCAAGCTTTAAATTTATAACCCTAGACTTAAGCTTAAAACAAGGATGCGAACCCGCAGTGTACGGGTCAATCGTAGTAAAAAGCAAGAAATTCCAGGGGTCGATCACAGGGACTCGGTGAAACAAAGTCAATAACGGTAAGCTTCGTGAATACTAACCACAAAGAGCAATTAACACAATCAAAGATGAATAAGAAGTCGATAAACAAACATGCAATTCTAGGGATTAAAGCGTCTAGTTGTGGTTCCAACTCAAGATCTAAAGATAAGCGGACAAAGCTGAGATTTTTGCAAGGGGGAGGTGTTGCTAAGTGGAATAGATCACCGGGTAAGTCTCACTATTCACTAATCCTAAACCATAACTCCTATTACAGGGTAAGTCTCAAGGAATTAAGATAAAGAACTATAACCTCAAACTAACACACCATCTAAGGGAATAGAATCAACCTTTACCGGGTAAGTCTCAGGCTAACTCACAAAGATGGGATGGAAGCACACTCAAACCCCAATAAAGGATAAACCTTTATTACCTACACTTATGATCGTTGGTACACAAACTAAGGAATTACCGGGTAAGTCTCATCCTAAGCTTGCATTGAACCAGAAAAGGTGAAATAAGAATAGGATTTGGCAAACTCTAACACTTAACTCTCAGTTTAGGATCAGATAAGTCACCTCGGTCAGCCAGATTCCACCCCGGCCGAGATGTTTATCGACTGAACGAGATGCTTAGGGTTAAGGTTAAAGACTCGAACTTTCAGGGTCCTACTGGAATCTAAGATTATTCTATCATTGTTTTTCCCACAACCTTCAGCTAATCACCCTAGAATCACACAAGGAAATTAGCCACTCATCATCATTATGAAAGTATTAAATATATGGGAAGAAGGTGAATATTTGAACAAGAAGAATTTAATGAAAAAGACTTCAATAACTGAATCAAATATCACAACAAAAGCGTTCCTTGGATAGCAATCCAACAAGACAAGATAACAAGTGAGGGAATTAAAGACAATCTTACAAAATCCTCCAAAAAGCTATAAAAGCTACAATCTTCAATCTTCCTTCAACCTTCAAAAAGGTTCTTCAAAACTCCCAACTGGAGTATGGCTGCTGCGTGCTAAGCGGTGTTTCCAACTGTATGCGGATTGTTTTTCGGTGTAAGCGGGTGCCGGATTTGTGGAAAATCCAACCCTTTTTATAGGAAAATAACCCTCCAAAGATAAAATATCTTAGAAAGATATTTTCCCATAAATATAGGTAAAATATATGATTCTGCATATCCTCTTCCTTCCAGGAGCCAAGCCCAAAAATATAAGATCACCTTCCAAAGATAAAAGATCTCAGCCAAGAATAAAATATTCTCGCCGCGTCCTAGGTGTTCGCCTCGGTCGAGTCGACGTCTCTGGATCACCTCGGTCGAGATGAATCTCTGGTCAACCGAGGTGAGTCATAACTGAATGTGAAATCTCTCAAAATTGGTCCAAAGTGAATCCCAAATCCATGGCCATGCTTCCTGGATGGTTCCTTATGTTCCTCAATGTAGCTCCAAATGACTCATGACTCCTTTTGCTCCTTTTTGATGCAAAACATACCATTTTACCTGCAATTACAGCAAAACTAGGTGTAGACCTCGATTCCCGCAAAGGTAGATGAAATGGTAATATAATCACATATTATACATGCTAACATGCAGATTATTGAAGATAAAACGTCCAAACAAACCCCAAAATATAGACTATAATTCATGCTATCAAAATACCCCATACTTAGCCCTTGCTTGTCCCCAAGCAAGTTCCGCATATAGAAGACAAGATAGAATGGATTAATAGTCAAGAAAATCAATGAAAAGTCTTTCAAAAACATTTTATGGTGTGCAACTATCATAGATCACTCTAAGAGAATACTTCATGGAATTAAAAACTCAATATGCTCAAAACATTTTATAAATATAGGAAAGTTATTCTTCTTTGCATAAAATCATAGAATGCATAATAAATCATAATTATCAAAATTAATCATGTATAATCCAGTTTAAACCACTAAGTCAATCAACAAGCTCAAGGTCTCAAGGGCTTCCCAAAAGAAAAGGTCAAGAAACGTGTAGGATAGGGATGTATGTAAGGTAATGTGGTGCTAGAATCCGGGAAAAGGATGAACTTCACTTTCACTTTGACTTGCAACATCTTCCACCAATAAGCTTTGCTTATTTCACACTTTTTCTTTTTACTTTACTTTTTGGGATGCATGGACAGAGGTGCACAATAACCGAAGCCTAGGAAATCAGCAATCATCAATTTCTTGAGATGCATCAAACCCTTGATGCACATACCATGACCCGTTAGGAATATCGCTCAATCCGACTTTGGCAAGACACAAACACCCGGCTATGTGAATGGTGCCGAGTTACTCATCATCATGATTGACTTCCCCAAACCTATTATTGCTTTCTAACACTTTCACTTCCAGCCACTTCTCAACTTTAACTTCACTTGCTTTCACCACTTCGCTTGCTTCCAAATTCCTGGATAGGTAAAAGGAGGCAAAATGTATATGAGGGGCTAAGCATGATCAAGAAGAAGAAGAAGAGAAGAGAATGAATTGCCTTGGTCTTTCCAAGAAGAAAGTGAGAGAACTTATCTTGTGGTGTCAACCTTCAAATTCAACATAATTTGGATAAAAACAAAGTATTAAACATGCCAATAATTTCAAACAAAGCATTTAGCAACTTAAATATATTATAAAATCTTTCAAACACATAAAGAATTTTAAACCAGTCAGTAAGCAAGATCTTCACTGAGGTCATATCCAGATAAGAAACACGAAATCGTTTTCGAAAACTCTCAGTTAACCCACCTCGGTCGAGGTGTTCTTGGTTCAACCGAGGTGAAACACCTCGTTTGGCCAGAATCTCCCCGGTCAAGGTTAAAATAATTTTTTTTAAAACCGATTTTTTTTTCCAATTTCGACGTTTTTCTCAATCAAATAACCTGTAGGTATGCATGTAATATCAGATAATCATATAAATGCAGAAGTAAAGCATAAATAAAATATCCGATAAGATAGAATGTGCGTCATACATCAAAAGTAGTCAAATAAGTACGTCAAGTAGTCAAATAAATACAAACACCCCATACTTGGGACACACTGTCCCAGTGGGTCAATATAAGTCTGAAAATAAGAGTACTCACCGGATAAATAGCTGAACTGCATAAGAATATAATAAAGAAAATCCTGCAGCTCCTCAATAGTCTCGATCCGGTGGTGGTGGTGGTGGCACATACGGATACTGCGTCGGGTCGAACGGGTAACCCATGACGCGCTCGAACTGAAGTTGGGCCATGACGTGTTGATAGTGCTGCCGCTCCTGCATCTCGCGGATATCCAGCGATAATGCAGCATACGAGTCAATAACCTGATCCGTCAGGTCATCGATCCGTCTGTGGGCAGCTCGATCTCTCACTCCGCGCCTCCTGCGTCTAGCAGGTCTGACTGGAGAAGTCTCAGCTGGTGCAGGCTCCGTCTCATCGTCATCATCAAGATCTATGATCGGTGGCGCGCTCGTACCTGCAGTATCCGTCCCTGTATCCATCGGGACTCCACCATCTCTCTCATCTACAGTGTCCTCATCATCGTCATCCTCCTCCTCCTCAGCCGGGGCAGCTGCTGCCTCCCTATGATCCTCCATCAGTGGAGCCCAAGCTGTCTGCCAGTAATGTGAATCGAAAACTGTGAACTGTGCAGACCAGCGGATCCCCTGTGGCGCAGTCCGCTCCCATGGCATAGCAACAAATGGAGTGGTCAGACCTCGGGAAACTAGAATCCTCCGAGTGATCATCTCCTGTAATCCAAGCGGCTTCGGAGCCGCCACCATCGTACAAACACTGAGGTCCATCCCGTGATAAGTAGCAATGTGGGTGACTAGACCTCCGCAGCAGATGTCTCCCTTTGCTTTAGCCTTGATCTTGTGCAGATCCTCTGCCAAGATCAAGCCAAAGTCTGGGAAACCCCCCGTGACCATACAGTAAAGGCTGAAGAGCTCGCCTTGTCGGATCTTCTGGGGCGTCTCAGTATGCGCCAGAAGTGTCTCGCTGAATATCCTATGGGCTAATCTGAAGGCTGGGTGGAAGATGACCTTCTCCCTGGAATCTCTAGGGCGCCATCTGTCTGCATGCTCAGTAATATGGGCAATCTGCCCCCAGAACTCCCTAGCTACAGATCGGGAGGGAAAGTCAGTGGCGGTGGGCTCAAAAAAGCCGAAAATCTCTCTCCAAACCTCTAAGGGAACTATGAAGTTCCGGTTCATCAACCGGTACTTCACAGATTGGTCTGTGGGGAGGTAGGAGAAGGAGCTAACGAACTCTAAGGTCGGCTCCAAATAGGCTGGGGCTCGGATCTCAGCAAACTGATCCAGCCCAACAGTGGCAATCATCCTCCTAAGGTCTCCATCTAACCCTATGCAATCGAAAGCTAACACGTCCAGAAAACGTGGTGCAATAACTGGACGGCTAGCTATACGCTCATAATCTACCCGGCATCTCTCGTGGATCACCGGGCGGTAAGGTCGGGAAGAAGAAGAAGAAGGAGGGGAAGGTGAGGACCTGTCTCTGAGGGCAAGGCGACGATCGGAACTCATTTTCTCTCAAACACTGTCAGATCACCTCGGTCGCTGACAACCCTCAAGAATCACCTCGGTCGAGATGCAGTTCGATTGGACCGAGGCGCAACAGTTTACGATTCCAATTCTCAGAAATCCAGTTCTTTTCCCCCAGAAATCACTACAATTGCTTCCTATGGGGTACTTAAGCTTTTTCTCAGCAGAATCAGGGGCAACCAAAGCCCAAATCGAAGCGAATGAACGAGTTAGGGTTTCGACTGTTTTTACCTCGTTTCGGTCGATTCGTTCGATTTCTTTGCAGATCTGTAGTTGCAATAGGATCCTCTACCCTTCAATCGCAGTTTGGAAGCGGAAATCTTCGAAAACGAGCAAAAACTGAGGAGGCGAGGTGATGAAGGCGCCGCGGTCGAGTCGAAGGAAGTAAAAAAGTAAAAAATAAAATTTTCCCCCTTTTATACTGTTCCTGGATCTGCTGTCACCTCGGTCGAGATGGTCTCGACCGGACCGAGGTGGTATGGACCGAGGTGGTTCCGCAGAAACCCTAGTCGCCTCGGTTGCTCAAGAATCAACTCGGTCGAGGTGCTCTGACAGTGACCGAGATGCTTCTGCCTTCTCAAAATCTCGAACTTTTGTCCTTCCAGTTATGCTCCTTCCTTAGATGTCTCCTGTTATCTGTCTAGGACGCCAAAAACAAAGCAAAGCAAAGCAAAAACAAAAACTATCTAAACTAGACTAGAAAACGGGAAAAGAAAGCAATACATTGGGTTGCCTCCCAAGAAGCGCTTGGTTTAAGGTTGCTAGCTGGACCATGATGCGTCTCAAACGTGATGGGAGGTGCCCTCACCCCTTACTTCACCTCCATCGTGGGGTGAAGTAAGTAAATCCATCAAACGCTCCAACAAGTGTAAGTGCTCATCGGGGAATGAATCGTCTATGGGTGGGTTATCCGTCTCGCGGGAAGTTCCGGTAGCCGGCTGAGGTGATCCGCAACTGAGTTCTCGGATCCTTTCTTATCGCGGATCTCTAGGTCAAACTCCTGAAGCAAGAGAATCCATCGAATAAGGCGCGGCTTGGCATCTTTCTTAGCCAACAAGTAACAAATGGTTGCATGGTCGGTGTAGACAATGACTTTTGCCCCCACTAGATAGGAACGAAACTTCTCGAAAGCATATACAACCGCCAATAACTCTTTCTCGGTGGTAGCGTAGTTGCGTTGTGCTTCATCTAGCGTCTTGCTAGCATAATAAATGGCGGTGGTCCGTCCATCCTTCTTCTGTCCAAGCACCGCTCCTACGGCTACATCACTAGCGTCACACATGACCTCAAAGGGCAAGGTCCAATCAGGAGGTTGGATAATGGGAGCGGAGATCAACACTTCCTTAATCCTGTAAAAAGCATCAAGACACTCCTACGAAAACTCAAAAACAACATCTTTATTCAAGAGGTTAGTTAGAGGTTTAGAAATCTTAGAGAAGTCCTTGATGAATCTCCTGTAGAAACCTGCATGCCCGAGAAAACTCCTCACACCTTTAACAGAACAAGGAGGAGGGAGTTTCTCAATAGTCTCGATCTTAGCTCGATCGACCTCAATACCTCGATTAGAAACGAGGTGTCCTAGTACAATGCCTTCATTAACCATAAAATGACACTTTTCCCAATTCAGAACAAGGTTAGTGTCTTCACATCTTTTAAGCACTAGAGAAAGGTTAGATAGGCAATCATCAAAAGAGGAACCATATACAGAAAAATCATCCATGAATACCTCCATGATTTCTTCTATGTACTCGGAAAAGATGGCCATCATGCATCGCTGGAAGGTAGTGGGTGCATTGCACAATCCAAATGGCATCCTCCGATAGGCAAATGTCCCCCATGGACAAGTAAAAGTGGTCTTCTCCTGATCATCCGGATGGATAGGAATCTGGAAGAATCCACTATATCCGTCCAAGTAGCAAAAGTGTGAATGCTGGGCCAACCGTTCGAGCATTTGATCGATGAAGGGAAGTGGAAAATGATCCTTCCGAGTCGCCGTGTTCAGCTTCCTATAACCGATGCAAACCCTCCAGCCCGTAACGGTCCTCGTTGGGATCAACTCGTTGTTCTTATTCGTCACAACGGTCATCCCTCCTTTCTTCGGAACGACATGCACCGGGCTAACCCACTTGCTGTCCGAGATAGGATAAATAATACCTGCATCCAACAACTTAAGAACATCCTTCTTCACAACCTCTTTCATGATCGGATTTAACCGTCTTTGAGGTTCCCGTGAAGTCTTATGATTATCTTCCATTAGAATTCTATGCATGCAGAAAGAAGGTTTAATGCCAATAAGATCATCCGTGGTATAACCTATAGCTTTTCGATGCTTTCTTAGGACATGCATTAACTCAGACAATTCAGATTCGGAAAGGGAAGCACTAACAATAACGGGATAAGTAGAATCCGGTCCAAGAAAGACATACCTCAAGTGACTAGGGAGTTGTTTAAGCTCCACGACTGGGGGTGCTTTCTGAGGGGGATCCTTGCTTCCCCTTTCCAGCAGTGTGGTATCACGAACTGGACTTGATGAAGTCTCAGTTAGAATCGTCTCGCCATCGATCTCGGTCGAGGCGCAGAGGCGTTGACCGAGATGTTCTTCAGTCGCCTCGCTCAGTCCAGGAAGTGCCTCGGTCGAGGTACTTCTACTGGAACCGAAACTGGAGATCTTCGTCTCCTGGATTAGCTTCTCAGTTTTAGCTCCTGGATCCTCTTCCAGTGCCTTCAAGCTCCGTATATCTGCATCACAAGAAGCATCTATACCTTCCTCCATTAAACTGAAGCTTATAACTCTTTCGAGTGGATCGTTAATAAGGATAGAGCTCACCAATTCTCTTGATTCTTCTTCATCATAGATGTTGAAGATATCATCAATTAGCTGCTCTCCTTTCATGGCTGCAAGTAGTGCGAACTCCACCTCATCGCCACCAACGTTGAATTTCAACTTGGCGTTCTTACAATCCACGTTGCAACCCGAAGTTGCTAGAAATGGCCTCCCGAGAATAATAGGAACAGGATAATCTGCGGGAATGTCAAGTACAACAAAATCTATAGGTAGATAGAAGTTACCTAACTTGACCGGAACGTCCTCCAAGATGCCCACGGGATGGGTAATGGAGCGATCCGCCATATAAAGTCGAATCTTGACCGGCTTGGGCTCTCCAAGACCGATCTTTACGCATAGCTTTAGCGGGATGATGTTCACGCTGGCTCCTAGATCACAAAGGGCTTCACAAGTGACATCCCCAACTTGAATGGGAATGCAAAATGAGCCGGGATCTCTCAACTTAGGAGGCATCTTCTCCTTCATGATTTGTATGAGCTCCGAAGATTTGGATGTCATCCTAACTTCACCAACATCCTCCAGCTTCCTCTTCCTTGATAAGATTTCTTTTAAGAACTTCCCATAGGCGGGCATACCTAAAATAGCATCAAGGAAAGGAATATTAATATGTAGCTTATTTATCAAGTCAAGAAACTTACCAAAGTGCTTGTCTAGATGTGCTCTGGCTCTGGACTGAGGGAATGGAAGTGGTGGTTTGTATGCAAGAGGTGGAATATAAGTTTCAGTCGTCCCTCCTACTTTCTGTTGCTCCACCTCGGTTGGCATCTCGGTCGAGGTGTTGTTCGACTGGATCTGGACCGAGGTGGTCTGCATCGAGCGAGGTACTGGATCTGCAGTTTTAAGTCCACTCCTCGTCGTTATGGCCATGCACTGGCCCTTGGGGTTGCTTTCCGTCTTTGCTGGAAGCTTCCCTGGATCTCTTGGCGCTTCATTCGCCCTACTAGCAAGTTGTTGTTCGAAGGACTTTTGGGCCCTCGAAAATGAAGTCATAGAATTCTCCATAGCACTAAGCTTGATCAAGATAGCCTCTAGAACTGCGTCTTTCTTTTCCGGCTGAGACGAACTTGATCCTTGCCCTTGGCTCTTTAATGGAGTAGAAGAAGAAGAAGGGGAAGAGAGGAAAGGGTTAGAGGAATCGTTAGAGTTGGAGTTTGAATGATTGTTACCGTGATTTTGGTTGTTCGCCCTCCAGTTGTTGCTATTGGATCCTCTATTGTTGTTGTTGTTGTAGTTGTTGTTTCGGGAACCGTTGTTGTTGTTACGGTACCCGTTGTTGTTGTTGTTCCTTTGCCCTTGCTCTTCCCTCTTGGTTTGAGCAACCAAGAGTTCCTTCAATTGCTTCACGTCATTCTTCAAAGACGTGAGTTGATTGTTGTTGGATTGAGTCTCTTGAAAGTTGACTCTTTTAACTCCACCTTCAGCTCCTTGGTGGGTGTATTTCTCCATGTGCAAGGCTTGCTTCTCAATGAAGTCCCAAGCCTCATCAATCGCCATGTCCATGAAAGTACCGGCGGAGAGTAGTTGGAGATTGAACTGGGTGTTTCCGTCCAGTCCTTTGAAGTAGATCTCCAACAACTCGATCTTTGGAATCCCATGATGTGGGCAATCCAAAAGGATATCCTTGAACCGCTCCCAAGACTTGGACAAGCTCTCCTTGTCCTTCATAATGAAAGCATTGATCTTCCCTCTCATTTCGGCGGTCTTTGAGGGGGAAAGAATTTGGTCAAGAATTCCGTTGTCATCTCCTCCCATGTGCTAATTTTTCCTGGAGGAAGAGATTGATACCAAGTA
The DNA here is from genome assembly GCA_033239125.1 of Fagopyrum homotropicum. Lineage (NCBI taxonomy): Eukaryota > Viridiplantae > Streptophyta > Magnoliopsida > Caryophyllales > Polygonaceae > Fagopyrum > Fagopyrum homotropicum. The sequence continues at coordinate 147,203,083 of BSWB01000004.1, forward strand.
AGAGCTCTATCTTTAAAGAAAAGTAAAAAGGTCTTAGCTTGTAATTGTTATTTTCAATTCTGGAAGGTCGCAAGGTTTCCATCAAGATCTCGTAGTTTTGAAGATGTTGATGTGGCGACTCCTTCTCTAGCCCTCCGAATTGGCATTGGCGAATCATGGATAGAACTTGCGGTCGAAGTTCGTAGTCATGGTCCGCTGGATCTCCTAGGTTCACTCCTGGACGCCTCAGTTGTTGATTAGGGTCCATCCTTTGACCTAGGGTTTGTGGGATTCCTGCAAGAAGAACATCTCGGACTGGCCTCCGAGGTGGAAGTACATCGGCCGGGGCGTCAGGTACTGGAACCTGCCTCGGTCGAGGGTCAGCTACTGGATCCTGCATCGGTCGAGGATCAACAGGGGAATCTTCCCTCGGTCGAAGTAGAATCTGGTTTCGTATGACTGCTATCTCCGCTTCGATTGCTGCAGTCTTGGTGCGATTCTCTTCTTTCTCTTGCCTTAGTTCTTCCTTGCTGAGGCGTAGCAGCTCTAGCGCCTCTTTCAATTCGGCCGCAAGATCACGGTCGTCTTGTTGGGCCATCTTCGCTTCTCTTAAGCGTCGCTTGTATGTCTTTTCCGGTTCGGGATCGTAAGGAACGATTTCCTTCCCAGTGCGGGTTCTTCGTATATACCTAAGAAAGAACCTGCAAAAGTCACTCAAGTAGAGTGGTTAGATGACACGGGGGCAAGCGCCCCAAGAGCAAACCGTACCGGCTCGGTCTAGACCAAGTCCCCGGCAACGGCGCCAAAAACTTGTTCACTCCAAACGGTGTGTGCAAGCTTTAAATTTATAACCCTAGACTTAAGCTTAAAACAAGGATGCGAACCCGCAGTGTACGGGTCAATCGTAGTAAAAAGCAAGAAATTCCAGGGGTCGATCACAGGGACTCGGTGAAACAAAGTCAATAACGGTAAGCTTCGTGAATACTAACCACAAAGAGCAATTAACACAATCAAAGATGAATAAGAAGTCGATAAACAAACATGCAATTCTAGGGATTAAAGCGTCTAGTTGTGGTTCCAACTCAAGATCTAAAGATAAGCGGACAAAGCTGAGATTTTTGCAAGGGGAAGGTGTTGCTAAGTGGAATAGATCACCGGGTAAGTCTCACTATTCACTAATCCTAAACCATAACTCCTATTACCGGGTAAGTCTCAAGGAATTAAGATAAAGAACTATAACCTCAAACTAACACACCATCTAAGGGAATAGAATCAACCTTTATCGGGTAAGTCTCAGGCTAACTCACAAAGATGGGATGGAAGCACACTCAAACCCCAATAAAGGATAAACCTTTATTACCTACACTTATGATCGTTGGTACACAAACTAAGGAATTACCGGGTAAGTCTCATCCTAAGCTTGCATTGAACCAGGAAAGGTGAAATAAGAATAGGATTTGGCAAACTCTAACACTTAACTCTCAGTTTAGGATCAGATAAGTCACCTCGGTCAGCCAGATTCCACCCCGGCCGAGATGTTCATCGACTGAACGAGATGCTTAGGGTTAAGGTTAAAGACTCGAACTTTCAGGGTCCTACTGGAATCTAAGATTATTCTATCATTGTTTTTCCCACAACCTTCAGCTAATCACCCTAGAATCACACAAGGAAATTAGCCACTCATCATCATTATGAAAGTATTAAATATATGGGAAGAAGGTGAATATTTGAACAAGAAGAATTTAATGAAAAAGACTTCAATAACTGAATCAAATATCACAACAAAAGCGTTCCTTGGATAGCAATCCAACAAGACAAGATAACAAGTGAGGAAATTAAAGACAATCTTACAAAATCCTCCAAAAAGCTATAAAAGCTACAATCTTCAATCTTCCTTCAACCTTCAAAAAGGTTCTTCAAAACTCCCAACTGGAGTATGGCTGCTGCGTGCTAAGCGGTGTTTCCAACTGTATGCGGATTGTTTTTCGGTGTAAGCGGGTGCCGGATTTGTGGAAAATCCAACCCTTTTTATAGGAAAATAACCCTCCAAAGATAAAATATCTTAGAAAGATATTTTCCCATAAATATAGGTAAAATATATGATTCTGCATATCCTCTTCCTTCCAGGAGCCAAGCCCAAAAATATAAGATCACCTTCCAAAGATAAAAGATCTCAGCCAAGAATAAAATATTCTCGCCGCGTCCTAGGTGTTCGCCTCGGTCGAGTCGACGTCTCTGGATCACCTCGGTCGAGATGAATCTCTGGTCAACCGAGGTGAGTCATAACTGAATGTGAAATCTCTCAAAATTGGTCCAAAGTGAATCCCAAATCCATGGCCATGCTTCCTGGATGGTTCCTTATGTTCCTCAATGTAGCTCCAAATGACTCATGACTCCTTTTGCTCCTTTTTGATGCAAAACATACCATTTTACCTGCAATTACAGCAAAACTAGGTGTAGACCTCGATTCCCGCAAAGGTAGATGAAATGGTAATATAATCACATATTATACATGCTAACATGCAGATTATTGAAGATAAAACGTCCAAACAAACCCCAAAATATAGACTATAATTCATGCTATCAACGTTCTTCCGGCGGATTTTCAGATTTAGTCTCTACTAGAGCTGTGATATTAATATTGTGTATTTTGCAGACGGCTTCGAGGTTTGTCCAGAGTTTGCTCCGGCCCATACCTCTAATGTTCCAGAAGCTTATAATCATATTGGTTTTATGAAGCTAATTTCAATTTGGAGGGTATCGCATGCCTTAGGACCTAATTCTTGTATGATAGGGTTGTATGTACGTAGCGTAGCTTTAATTGGTAAACACCGATTTGTATTGATTGGTAAACACCGATTTGTATGATTAGATTGGTTTAGGTTAGTATTTTGCGGAAAAGTGATTAAAAGAAAATCCCTTTTATCAGCTTTACCATAAATCCAGATGGTCTGAATGCTAACATCGAGCATCAAACAGAGAAGGTGATTTTTAGTCACTTTTGGTTCAATGCTAACATCAAGCATCAATCTGAAAAGGTAATTTTTAGTCACTTTTGGTTTTTGTTCAGACTTCCTGTATGAACTACAAGCTGAGTGTGTAGGTTGTGAGCCAACTTTCTCATTTTTAAGATCAAATACACGGAGTACTTTGGGTTGTAGCCCAGAACAAATTTTGTAAACATGGATTGGGTCGCAATCATCAACATCATTATCTAGTTTAAAGAAAAACTGAGATTTGGCATACAAAGGCATAACCCAAAGCAAGATATTATTGCAGTAGATCATAGTAATAAATTGGGTAAAAGCAAAACAAAACATGAACCATCTATGGAACTCAAACAGGTGTTCCGAACAAAACCAAGCACGGGGTTTTCCCATATAAAACTGGTTCCAACTTAGACTTGAAGGCAAGCTTAGACTTGAAGGCAAGCTTATATGAAAAAACATTGCAATCTGATTACCTAGTTCCAACTTAGACTTGAAGGCAAGCTTTTTGGCTTCTATTGTGATATAAAAGTCCAATTTTACATATATAGTCAGATTTAGTTTAAGGGGGTAATAGCCCCAGTGACAGAGCCATAAAAACAGGCAGTCATTTTGTACAAGCACGGGGTTTTCCCATATAAAACTGGATTGGTCTAATCCATAGACGATCGTCCGACTAAGGCCATCAACTCCCCATGCTTTTTGGTGTGTGATCACCACTAGAGGTGTGGGTTGTATCCATTCCTGAACCATAACACAATCTGAGTGAACTAGCTTATTAAATCGAATAAGATTGGATTGATCGAATCCATAAAGGCCATCTTTAACAAAGAGGAGGCATGAGTGTATCAACAAAGGTTTTAGGCACCAGACAGTTACGTTATCCCTCAATAGAGAAGTAAGTTTGCCGATCATAGCCCAACAAGCAGCCCATACATTCTTTTTGGGATAACCTCGAAGATCAGAAATTCGAATGCATTTCGAAAAAGGAATACAATAGGGAATAAGCCGGTAGTATAAAATTTTGGTGATAAACAGAACAACCAATTTCAGCAACTCAAGAAGTTTGTGATTCATAAAAACCATTCTAGTGTAGCTAGTAACGAAATCAAGATTGATATTGGGGTTAATCCCATAAAAACTAAGCTTAGACGAGATAAAACCTAAGCATGCTTTAGATTTCTTCATTGAAAATTTCAAGCTTGTAAGCCTTGAGAGCATCCAATCTCTAGTCAGATAATCAGAAATCCCAATAGATGGAAGCAAATGAAAGCAATTCGGAGAGCGATTAGTACAAACAACAGTAGAGACATGTTGATCAAGATTTTTGTAATCCTGGGACCAGATGCAAGTAGTGCGAACAACGAAAATGAAGTTTAGGGTATATAGCAAATAGGGTGAACTATTAATGATTCTTCTAGCCATCAATACAAGAGATAAAAAGAAGCATGATAGGAAAAGGGAGCATCTTGGTTGGGTTGAGAAAGCACCGTTTTTGTGCTCAGATAAAGGGGTTGTGTCATGGGTAACTCGAATCCTCCCGACGACAAGAGCAAAGAGCTTCAAACCGCGCCAATCAAACCGAGTGCAGTTCATGGAAGATCCAAAGATGAAGACGTCATGCCACAAAAAATCTACCCATGAGGTGAAATGAGGGTTAAAAGTGACTGTATTCATCAGCCCGACGTCCCCTGTATTCACCACGCAGAAACAGATGAAACCCAAGCAGGAGATGACAAGTTGCGTTTCACAACGGATCCGACTCCAAACTCTAGCCGTGAAGGGAAGAAAGGATGACATTGACAGATCACTGTCCTTAACTCCGAAAAGGCACCTTCTTTTGAAGCGTCTCTGAAAGAAAAATTCCAATCCAGAGAAGATAGATCCATCCAATCGAAGGATGAGCTTGCTTGCAGAGAAATCCAGTAGGATCCCATCAAACACAGACACAAAGCTTTCTTACATGGAAATCGGGACAACTCACAAGGATATTCGTTTTCCCTTCCAAAGCTACTTTGGTAGCCATAAGTAAACCTTCTCAGACCCCGAAAGACAGAGAAATATGTGGATATCGCGGTGAGCAATTCTTTGAGGAGCCGAGTATATCGAAGCGGTGTCGGAGTCCATTGATTCCGGCAAGAGGTGTGGTTATTGGTGTTGCCATTTGGTTCGGATCTGAGATACATTTGGTGTAGAAGCAGTCGGCGACTAGGGTTTTTACTGGATGAACAGGAGAGAGAGCGTATTTTTGTCCTTAACTCCCAAGCAAGTTGTCAATGATAGAATTTTTTTTTGGTAAGGGTCGAGTTGTTGTGGGTAGGTGTGGATGAGTAACTGTATCTCTAGTGTTACGGGGAGGGCTTATTCGGAATGTAGGAAAAAATAGGTTAGCCTATATTCTTCATTTGGACGATTCTGGTAACATTTTTGTTCTATCAACACTAAAAATTTACCAGATTTACACCGTATGAAAGTCATACACAAATGAAACTAGGCACTTTTTGTTATGCCAACAATTTGAAAACAATTAAGATTGTACATAATTTGTCATTCTTCTCTCCTATTTTATTTTAATATTTTGCATAATTAAAATGTTAATCAATATTCTTAAGGAAGTAATTTATAACTAATCTACATATCTTGGGATGCGATATTCTCAACATTTTTTTACGTAAATAAAAATTCAAACTAGATACTTCCGTTTGTTTATGTCAGGTACACAAGTCTGACATTTAAACAATGTTTGGTTACACAAGTCTACCATTTACACAAGTTTGGTTACACAATTTCATTTATCATGACAATTTATGTAGTTAACACATTCGGTCGTTTTTTAGTTACACAAGTTTCGTTTGTTTATGTTATGTACACAAGTTTGTCATTTACACAAAGTTTGGTTACACAAGTTTGTCATTTACACAATGTTTGGTTACACAAGTCTGTCATTACTCAAGGTTTGATTACACAAGTCTTTTATGTATTAACATTGTGTAATTGAAATTATGTGCTAACATTGTGTAATTGAAAGTATGTGTTAACATTGTGTAATTGAAATTATTTGTTAATATTGTGTATCATCAAAAGAATACCTCCTATATTTGTAGAATCTTCACAATACAGTTTCCTTTTTTTTCCAAACGGTTATCATTAATTGGGTAGTTACCAATTAATAATATTACATAACTACCCTAACTTTTTTCCTTATTTTCGGTCATATCCACTCAGTTTTACCCTTATTTTTTAATTGAAAAAAATTAGGTGTCTTGTTAGTCTACAACTACAAGTTATAAAAGATGCCTCATTTCACCAATTTTCTCAATGTGTTATGCCTTTAAAGCCATACGAAAATGTGGTTTATAAGCTTATACCTCTAAAGTCATACTATAATGTGTGTTATAAGTGTATGTCTCTAAGGTAATACGAAAATGTGAGTTATAAGCGTTAAGTGTGTGTAGGGTTGTGCATCCGGTCTAAACCGGATTTCATTCGCGAGGGCTCCTACATTTATTCGTAATGTACGAAACAAGAATGGTCTATATTAAGTTAGTGAGCAATGTTTTGTATGCCTTTAAAGCTATAAGAAAATGCGTGTTATAAGCAGCAATGTACGTAGGTTTGTGCATCTAACCGAACCAGATTTCATTCATAAGGCCTTAGCATTAATTCGTACAGTACGAAACTGAAACGGTTCGGATTAAGGTAGTGAGCAATGTAGGGTTTTAATGTTTACATACTTGCTCTTCTTCTTTCTTTTCAATATATTTACGGATGACCTAGTATACCGATTTTTACGTCCTATACCGAAATTGACAAAACAAGAACCGTGAAATGGATCATATCCGAATTGTAAAATATCGGTTCCGTTCTAAAAAGGCACATTCTAAAATGTATTTTTATTATTTTGGAATGGGTGATAGGGTATAATTATTATTTTGACATTGAAATATTAAAAAGTTACACACCATGTGAGCCATTAAAGGTAAGAAGGTTGTCATTATTATTTTTTTGAAATTTCGGATGGAGTCTTTGTGTTTTAAATTTTTTTGGATTATATCTAAGAGTTCTCCAGTTTTCGATTGGTGCCCTTGAGATTTATAATTTTCCGGAATATACCCTTATACCATCCATAAGTTAACATTTCGAGGTGAAACAAATATAATTATTATTTGTTAGTCATTGTTAATAGTCATTTTAAAGGTATATGTAATACTATTGAATGAATAACTCATCGTTCATTTCCTTAAAATGTTAATATATGTTAATTTATGAATTGTAGAAGGTTATAATCTGGAAAAGGCTAAAGCTCAAGGACACCATCCGAAAACTGAAAAATCATTGAGCATAAACCGAAAAGTCTAAAATGCAAGGGCACCTTCCGAAATTTTCTTTTTTTTTTTTTTGTCAAATAAAAAAATTCAAAAATTTACCTCAAAACTCTTTCCTTCTTAATCCCTCAAACCAATACTAAACTCTCCAAACTTGTTTTATAGAATACAAAAGGTGACTTTCTTCGTAAGTCACAGAATTATCATCTTCTCCATCCGATACTCTGTGGGAAGTCAATTCCAGGTGATGGGCCCATTGGGCCGGACGGCAGGGTTCAGCGGCCTGCATATAGAAGCCCATTGGGCCTGCATATTGTTCAAAACAAACTTCATGCATATAGAAACTCGAGAATTATTTTATGATATTTCAATCAATACTATATATTCATGATATTTTAGTGACAAAAATCCCCTTATTTTTTAATAACAAACGATGATAATGATGTTGGGCATACCTATCAACATAAATATTTTCTTATTAGTAAATAAATTGATTATTATACACTCCATACAGTCAATGGGAAAATCATATGCATAAGATGTTTTCTCTAAATAAATATTCATTCTAAAACTTTAAAATAATGAAATTTGGAAAATCTAAAACTCATAAAAACTAAATGATTCAATGTGAATTGACTTAGGTATGTTCACAAGCAAGCAAGCTTATATAGTTTTTTAGGTGATTTACATTTTACCTCTTGTGGGTGATATAGTCCCATGACAACTTATATGACATATTCTTTGCCAAACAAGTCCTTAAAATTTAAAACTATCAACCCAACTTACCTTAACCTCAGACTTTTAGGCTCAAGGTTAGCACTTGTTAAATTAACTTGACATTATTTCACACCCCTTTGAATTGTATACAAATGCCATTTTACAAAAATCCAACTTACCTAAACAAATATGAAAAATATTTGGGATTATAATTCCATAATAATCTTAATAATTCAAGTTAAATTGGATGAAGAAAGTGACCATAATGATTTACAAGTTTAATCGACCATAATACTACTGAATAACACAATAATCCATCGAGTACATTTTGTATGTGTGTGACAAATAATACTCCCTCTGTTTCTCAATAGTTGTCTTTAGAGTAAAAACACACATATTAAGAAAGTTAAAAGTAGAAGGTATAACACTTAACGATGTAAAATAATTTAAATATTTATATAAAAACATGGTAGAATGTGGAGATTTGTATGGGAAAAGAAGAAATAGTATTTTGAACAATAAATGAAAAATAGGTGAAATTCTATCTACGGAAGGTTTGAACATTAATTATACCTATAATAACATATATTATGAACCAAAAATTCAAATTTTTAATGTCAGTTATTGGAAACCGGAAACCGGAGGGTGTGTAAAATATGATATTTTGTGTAATAACTTTCACAATTATCACACAATATCTCATTAAAATAATATATATTTCATTGATATATATTGAGTCAAGAGGAGGCTAGATCTCCATTAGGTTGAGGAGTCTTGAGGGAGAAGAAGAGTGAGCATTGACTCCATTAGGAAGCTTAAGGGAGCAAAAGCCAAAGGGTGGGGCTTTAGACAAGGATATGAGTGCTTACTTTTCCTCTGGTTTTTACTTGACACAAACACAAAGGAAGAGAGGAAAGAAAAAGTTGTATAAAATGGTGGCTTTGTGGGGTTGGACAAAACAAAGCGTTGTTCCTAAGCTGACTATGTGCAACAAAACAAAGTATACCACCCCGCAGCTCAAGAAGCTTGCTTCTAATTAGTTGCCTCCAAAGGTCACAAGCATCTCTGTAAGCTTTTAGCCCACAAAAGATTGAGACTTGGGAGCCATGCATATGCATGCACTTCTAATATACATTTTCCCACTCTAACAAATATGTTACATCACGGAACTTCACCATAGACGATCCACCTTAAAAGTCACTAGCATCTTATAAAGTTTTTATACGAAAACTTAAGATACACCAAACATAACTTATTCAGTTGTCAATTTTTTTGATCTGTTTATGTTTGGATCAGATGTATCTAACCCAATTTAAAAGAAACTGGGTTAGATGTTTCGTGGCGATCACTTTCGATATTATTTTATGTATAGATATTATTATCACGAGAAGTTGAACTTTGGTCTAAAGGAATAGACGGATACAAATCCGTGTTGGACCCACTAATTTTTCTTTCCAACATTGGTGTTAAAGTTATTCTTTTCTAAAGATTTTAGTAAAGAAGAGAGAAAAGAAAGAAGAAAAGGGAGGCATTTTGATAATATATTGGTCACAAAAGAGATTGTATTGTATGTTGAAGCTCCACTTATGGACCTCTTAGTACTCTTTTGGTTGTTCATTGGCTTTGGATTCTCACAAGGTTACTTGTAAAGGTTGTTAATCCTTAACCTCATTCAAATTATTTGTAGCTTCTAGATATGCTTTCAAATCTATTTTGAAGTTCTAATTTTAATAATTTGTAGTTTTATTAATGGAATTTTCACCAAATTATTTATTCTTATGTTATCCTAGAAATTATTACTGATTTTTATTTTACAAAAAACACCTAACTTTCACGAAAATACTCAAAAATTATGTTCTTCCTCGCCATAATTTATGTTATTGTTTAAAAAAAGTGCCCAATTTCCCTTTTATTAATCTAAATATTTCAAGAGAAGACAGAATTTTTCAAAAAAAAAAACTACATTTTTTTATTTTATAGAAACTCAAGAGTCTTCAATTTATTCGCAAGGATAATGATAATTCGATACGAAATATTGACTTTATATATGTCAAAAATTTGGACACATTTTGTTACTGTGATTCATATAATAATTCTATATATATCAAAAATTGAAATTTAAAATATGCCCATTTTTCTAAATATCTTCTTGTTCAAAGATGTGTGATTTTCCTCATGTTTATTGATAAGAAAATAACTAAGTAGTATTAAAATGGGGTTAACTTAACCCTTAAGATCATAAAAAATAAATTCAACAATACCATTAAGTGGGTCTAAATAATGCAACAAAATAAAGAAGTTAAGATAGAATCATATCACTTTTTGATAGATTATGTCAAAACTAAACGAACTAGTAATATTTTAAAAAGACTTGATAGCAAAATACCATTCTATATTATGGAGATCTTCCATTCTTCCAAGTGTACTATATAATACATTCGTATTTTGTTTTCCAAGCTTCAAGGAATATATATATATATATATATATCCTATGAGAACACCCCATAACGTGAGAACATGAAAACATATTTGTAATTATTATTAGTTTTGTTACGAATGTGTCATATCGTTTAATGTATTATTCGTAGTTATTGTTGGTTGAGTGGATTATTCGTAGTTATTGTTGGATTCCTAATTATTATTATTCGTAGTTATTATTAATTATGATATCTACTCTAAATCCCAACCCTTAATACTCACCATCCAACGGTGTACGATTATTCTCATGGGAACCACACCCTATATATATATATATATATATATATATATATATATGTATATATATATATATATATGTATATATATATATATATGTATATATATATATATATGTATATATATATATATATATTTCACCGTTGGATGTGAGTATTAAGGGTTGAGATTTAGAGTAGATATCAAAAATAATAATAACTACGAATAATAATAATTAGAAAGCCAACAATAACTACGAACAATCCACTCAACCAACAATAACTATGAATAATACCTTAAACGATATGGCACATTCATAACAAAAATAATAATAATTACGTATTTGTTTTTATGTTCTCACGTTAGGGGGTGTTCATAAGATCTATTATATATATAGAGAGAGAGAGAGAGGCTTGTGGACATTCTAAATTGGTCTTCTTTATACTTTATAAAAGGTGTAAATTGTTTTTGTTAGTGCCCTAATTACTATGATTATTGCATACTTTTTCATGCGTCAATCATACTTAACTTTAAAAATATATTGTAGAGATTAGAATACATAAGGATGAACCGCTGCTTTAATGCTTTTAAGGTGTTGTAACACTAATATCGAGTTAGATTTTTGTTGGGTGCTGCTTTAAAGGGGCCATAATACCTAAGTTTTTCGATTACTTCTAAAAATGTCCGCCTCGTAAATGAAGATACTCTTCTTACCTTTACACCCTTTTCGTCTTACAAATTAAGCTAGGTTGGAAAGTCAGGACACATAAAAGTAACCCTAATCTTGTTAAAATTCTGACTTATAGCTAGAGTTTTCGATAAGATGCCCCCATTGTATATCCCACATTTTTTTTAATAGAGAATACTGCAAATGTTTTATGTATTGACTATCATGAAAAGAAATCATCACGTTTAATAACCGTTAGGAAGTCATCAGTTTGTTTGAGAAGTCCAAATTTATACCGAGTTGTTAATACACCAAAACTTCCAAGCCATGTTGTATGCTTCCTTCGTCGTCAATGTTTATCACAAAGGGTGGTAAATAAATAATATGGGTTGTTGTAGTTGATGTTTGGACGAAAATTATAAACAACAATAGGACTTATGTACAAGATTATGTAATACTTGTTAAACCATGATTGATTAAACTCTAACGATGGATACACATACGTATGAACACGCGCATATTAGTAGGTAGGTTAGGACTTGTTGGATAACATATAAGGACATTTAAAGTGTTAAGTGAAATTTTGGTGAGACTCCAACATAACCTAAGATGTGCTAACTTGGTGATGTGATCATTGGCATTGTGTTACTTTTGTAAGATCCTAAAACTTTGGGTTTATATATGTAAATAACATAGAAATGTTATAGCCTATAACCCGGCTAATATGAATGTTGAGTGAGTATTGGGCATGTTATTACTCTCTGGGCCTTGAGTGTTGGGCATTACCGATGATTTATTTGGATGTTTAATGAAGCACGTGTTGATCACGTGTTCTTAAGATGACACCAACTAACCCTAGGTACTTAAGCTCTCGACAACATCAAAGAGCTTAGTTCACACCAATGACGTTCACAAAACCTCATTCAAAATAGAGGGTTTGGAGAGAAGAGAAAAGAGAGAATCCGAGCGAGAGAAGAGCGAGATCTTTTGTGCGTGATCCTCGACGAAGGCATATTATGAACATACACTTCACTGGAAGCTTTGTTCCAGTTTATTTGCATCATCATTCTTTCGTCTCTTTACTGCTTTTGTAGTGGTCTTTCTGTATCTATGTTTTAAAGGTTTAGACTGTTACGAGTTTTTGTAACTTGTACACCTACGATCTATATACCTAGTGAATTGGGACGAATTCCCCCTCCTGAAATCCCGTAAAATAGGGTCCTTCCAAAATGCGTCACCAAATCCTATGTGTTGACTCGTTTAAATATGTGTTTGGGCGAGATCACTCTAGATCTGCCAAAGTGTTTTGAAACCTTTATATTTAGTTTCATCAATTGTTCATATTTGTACCGAGTCTTGAAATCGGATTTCATTGTCTCGTTCTATGTATCTAGTGTTGCTTGTTCATGACGTCCATTGTAGTGGGTGTTGATTGTGATGAGACTTTCAGTTCGGTGGTCAAACCGATAACCGTTATAACACTTTTTGAGTCTTGTTGTATTAAATGGATGTCCCATTCATAAAAAAATGCCTTTCTCCATAGAACACTTAAGGAGACTATTTATATGGATCAACCACTATTGTTTCATAGCCAATATCCATCTTGATGTTGCGTGTCTATTGTGGAGGTTCCTATATAGTGTAAAATAGGTACCTAAGCATGGTACCAGCAGTTCACCAACTAACTTATCGTTTGGGTTTCATGGACTCTCAATCTGACCACTCTTTGTTTGTACATAATATTGACATGGAGAGTATGTATCTTCTGTAATATGTGAATGATATTGTTCTCACAACTTCCTTTGTTGAGAATCTATGTCATCCATTGACATCTCTTAGTTTAGTTTTGAGTTTGTTGTGACGAATTTAGGTGAATTATTTCTTGGAAATGTTTGCTACTCGGTCTTTCTTCATCAGCGAAAATACACCCATAAAAATTCGGCTAAGACTAGCATGACATCCTAAAAACAACTAATACTTAGACGGCATGCAATAGACAAAAGTATTCCCACTTGAAGAAATGTGACAAAAAATTGCCTTTACATGGCCATTCTCCAACACGTAAAAAAAAGAAGCAAATTCTCTTTGTTTCCTTCAACTTGGTTTTTATTAGTCTAGTGCCATACTTTTAACTTTAAATCACAGTATATACACTTTTCAATTCATCCAAATTGCACTCACCTCCAACAGTTTCGTTTTCAAATTGCATCAACAACAACATTAGCAACATTTGCTATGAAAAATGTATTACATGATTCATTATCTGACTATTTAATCTCACTGGTATATATATATGTTGTGGGCACTACCCTAAATCCCCTTACTAATTAGGGATTTATTTATATGCATGACACTTATTTTATAAAATTATTTTATCATTATAATGTGGAAATTTCAAATTTAGTACTATTAGTTTATGTATTTTTGCAATAAGACAATTTGTAATTGTTTTATAAGTTTAAATTTGTTGTTATGTTCGTCAAAAATTTTATAAGCTCAGTTCTAAAATTTATACTATTGATTTATATATTCATTATATGTTAGTTATGTTTTCGTATCATTTATAAATATATGCTTAAATTTAATTAAATACAATACTCAAATTGATAGAAAATGAATTTTGAATTAATTGTATAAAAGTTAAAAAAAAACATTATAGTATAAAAGTTTTTAACAAAGAAAATAATATAAAATGTTTGACTAATAAAACATATTAGTACAAAAATTTTAAACTAATAGACATTCTAACAAAAAAACTTTAGAATAAAATATATATCAAGTTTAAAATATTTACACTATTTAATAAAAACTTATAAGAATGAACATAAAAATTAAACTAAATATGTAACAATATGAAAAAATGTAGAAAAAGTATTTTTAAAACAAGGAAAAAGTTATCAAAACATCATTTTTAATTTATTTTTTTTAACGATTCATTTTCAAGAAGTTTAAACTAGAGGTTCATATTACACCAACGTTTAATTTGTTTTTCATAATTTTATGAGTTATATAAGCATGACATGTCTTGTAAACAACCCTTAATACAATATATTTTGTAAGGATCGTTCGTTTGAAAAGTATCAATTAAAACTAAGTGTCCGTTTAGTTGGAGTGGTGGATTGAAAATAGTTAGGGCAATTTTGATAACTAGGCCTTTATGAAAAACTATAGTAGTAACTAGGCTTTTTAATGTTTCAATTAAGTAAATATACCCCAACATTTTGTATTTATTTTCAAACTTTACACACTCTTCCCTTCTCTCAAAGGGTACATTTACTAAACACAAAACTAGAAAAAGCCTAGTAAACCAAATTGTTTCAAATTAGTTAAGGGAAAAAAAATGAAAATAATTAGATTAGTTTTATGTGTTAAGAGACATCTAAATAAATATTTTTTTATCAATACAAAATCATTCTGTTATCGAAAATGATTCTTTAACACTTTCAAACGAGTCCAACAGTTGAGTTGAAGTGTATATGATTAAAAACTAAAGTTAATAGTTAGTCACATAAATAAAGAGAGAAAAGGGGAAGTAGGTTAATTATGTATTAATGTAGATTAACTAGTCTCTTTCGTAAAGATGTAGATAAAGTAGGCCCCTAGTAATTTTATGATAAAGATTAATTCTCAAATAAATTGATACCCCTGTTGGAAATAAAAAAATGCTGATGTGGCAGTTTTTTAAATAAATATGCTTATTTAATATGGTCCCCTTACAAATTAGGATGTTGTTAGGAAAGCAAATATACCTTCCTTGTAAACGTGATCACAAAATCACGAAATTTCCCATTTCTGAAGCCATAATCACCATTTCTACAGAGTTATTCGTTTACTGTCATAAACATTTTCTCTATTTTTTTTTGCGATTACTGCCGATTTCTGAAGCCATAACCACCATTTCTGAAGCCATAATCACCATTTTCTCTATTTTTTAAAATAAACATTTTCTCTATTTTTTTTTGAAATTCCCCATTTCTGATCCCAAAATCACAAATCAGGATGCTGCGAGGTATGTACGTTCAATCGTTTAATTGGAGGCCAATTCGCACATTTGCTTTGAGTAATTTATGTATATTGTTAATATTATGTATTTCGTATATTTATATGTCGGTGATTTTTTATGTGCTGAGTGTTGGTAATGATGAAGGGGACGAACATAATTTTATGTCTGTATCTGTACATAAGTTTGTATATGTTTAAGTTTAAACCACTGTCGTTGAGAAGATATTGTGATATGCCTTCGTATTTTATGTATCTGCTAATATTATGTAGTTGTTAAATTTATGTGGCGTTGATTTTTATGTGTTGAGTGTCAGTTATGATGAAGGTAACGAACATAATCTTATGTGTGTATGTGTACATAAGTTTGGTTTATATATCTGCTTAAAATTATGTAGTTGTTAAATTTATGTGTCGTTGATTTTTATGTGCTGAGTGTCGGTAATGATGAAGGTGACGAACATAAATGGCTAATTTCAAAATTATGTACATAATCTTTTATGTACATAAGTTCGGTTTATGTATCTGCTTAAAATTATGTACATAATCTTTCATCACTGTTAATTCGAATACATAAATTTCACAGAAATGGCTAATTTCAAAATTTAGTTCCATAACAGCCTAAAACATATGTGTTCTTCTTTGTGTGGTCGGATTCCAAAACCTAATCGAATATACACCACAAAATCATGCTTCATAACACCATGCAAGGCCGAGTAAATGAAATGCCATGTAGTTATATATCAACAATGGCGGTTTTTAGTATAGATTTTAGGGAAAACGTTCATCAACTGTTTTCGGTTTGAACCAAAACCGAAGCCATTAAAATGGTATTTTGTTGAGAGAATTTGGAATACTTACAAGGATTGATTGTTGTTACACAAAGAATAGATCAGACAGGAGGTTGAAGACGGTCGAAGATCATGATTTGAAGATGAAGGTTGCGAATGGAGAATCTGACGATACAATGAAGGTTCTGAAATGTTTAGTAAAGAAGACGAACCGCCGAAACCTTATCTTTATCAATCATGTTGTTGCCGCTTTTTATGATTTTATTATCTTTAACTTTTAGGCAGTTATTATGTTACATTACTAATTTGCCCTTAAATAGCTACCTTATTACCCATGATCTATAATTTCATTTAGCTTTATTTTTTGAAAGAAAAATAGAGGGGCTTATTTTGTATCATGGATACAAAAAGGGTCCTTCTACACCAATTTTCTCATAAAGAAGCTACCATATGCTTCTTTATATAACTCATAAAAAAAGATAAAATTAAAACTCTCATATTAATGGCTCCGTTTGGTTATTCCTAGACGAGGATGAAATATTTATTTCAACCTCATAATTCCCATAAACTATAAGATTAAAAAAATTTCTAAATTTAATTCTCATAATTCCTATAATCTTCGTCTCATCTCCATAATCACCCTTACCAAACAGGTCCTACAAAAATACATTTAGAAAACACCTTTACAAACACCAAACGTTAATCTATACCACAAAGCTTTTAGCTTGTCAATCACGCACTAATTAATCCATGAAATAGACTCCTAAGGAAACTGTGATTGTGCCCTTGAAGAACAAGATGAGTAACCATTTACACTTGAACCAAACCAAATGAAAGAGAAGAAAGTTCCATTGGACGGGTTAAGGTTTAAATGATTTACAATTTCACTTATGAATCAAATTATTGTACATTAATTATTCATCTAAAATTTTAAATCCACTTTAGACTACTTCCCATGGAAGTTCAGTTGAACTTCCACATCAGATAAGAAGGTTATATGCAGAAGAAAGGAACAATATGCAAAAGAACCTCCTGCATCACGCAACCAATAACAACAACAAACAAAACCCTGGTCTAATCCAATGATCAAAACCTTCAGTGATCAACTTCTTCACAATTTTTGACATCATCAAGGCTTAGAAACAAACTGCACCCACAAAAAATATGGCCTAAATAGATATGCAGTTTTGCAACAATTTGCCTAGGTTCACATAGATCAATTAGCATAGGCTATATCCAGAGGCTAAACCAGCAACTTAAAAACCACAATCATCATGGTTAAAAGTAGGCAAATTTTACACCTTAGCATCGCCAAGCTGAAGCCGCGATAAGCTCCTTTCTCTGCCAACATAGAACTAGAGAGGCCTGCCTCTTCTCGACATGGAATCCCCGAGCAATAGTCCTTTTCAAGAGCCACTCGGCTTGACACTCAGTGAAGTTGCTGAAGCTCACCGGAGTGAACCCGGCTGATAAAAACATGTTCTTCCAATGCTGCAGTTTTTCAGGAGAAACATGGTGACCCAAAACAAGTTTTTCGATTCCTGGACGGATTAGGAAAGCCTCAATCTTTTGCAGTGTATCAAGGCTTATGTTAGCTGCGTCGTCGACTGATTCAAGAAGCACCAAATAGGATTGGAAAGCCTGGAGGGTATGCTTGGCGAAGGGAAGATCCATCCTGTCACATTCTCTGTCAACTGTCACAACAATCCTAGGTGAGAGTTGCTTGATGAATTCAAGAACCATGGTAGGTGGGACTGGGAGGTTGCAAAGGGAACTGATGGGGAGATTCACCACAACTGCCTCGTCTTCTGCCATGTCGAAAGGCATTGACCAAGACGAGCTCAAATAGTCAAGGCTGATGGTTTCAAACTCAAAGTTGATATTGATCTCTTGAGCAAAGTGGTTGAGGCTCTCCCTGGTGAGGCCGAGTTCGAGTTGATCATGAATTGCAGAGGAAGCAAAAGCAGTGATCTTGAGACAAGGAGCACCGCGTTTTATTAGAGCAAGCTCTTGCATAAGAGAAGCCCATTGACCACCGTATCCAATGTCAAAATCCACTATGTGAATCCGTTCAAAGCCCTCGACAGACTCGAGTAAGCCTTGGTTACAGGTGAAGTTGGCAAATTGGACAATAGGTGAAATCTCGGAAAATGACTTGTAAGCTCCAATCTTGAGAAGGGTATTATAAGGGGAAGTGGATGTGGAGTTGTTCAAAGGGTTGTTTATAAGCAGTTGCAAGGCTTCCTTGAAATAGAAAGCAACCCTAAGGAAGGGCTTCCCAATAGGGGAGAGCTGGTGATTGAGCCGCGCCAATATCTCTTGCGCGAGTATAGGGTTACCGGTTTGGACTAATTCAGCTGCCTTGTACAGCTGGTCCATTATTAACTCTTCTTGGCTAGCCATCTCATCCCCCATCAACTTAGGCCTGTGATGAGGTTGCACATAAGCATTGCACATAGGAACACCAGGGTTATGCCTCTTTGAAGGGGGAGGCAACTGGTCCAGCTGGGTGTGGAGGAAAGGCAAGAAGAAAGACAGGTTGTTCGGGTTTTGAGCTTGAAGCTGGCTTATAAGCAATTGAGGATTGCTCAAAACATGAACCTTGTCATCTGGGCTATCAAACATCTGAGGATTGGTTTGATGGTTTAAGGATTGCCTAAGATCTTGAAGCATTGGGGTGGTTAAAGGGTGTGTCAATGCAATATCGCCTGGTTTCGAGAGAGGAGGGTTCGGGTCAAAACCGAACCCTTGATCTAGCATCCCAACTAAGCCACCACCACCACCACCACCACCATTGAAATGGAATTCCTGAGTTGGGACACTAGAATGCAACAATTTGTTCAAACCCAATGAAGGGTCTTCGACATCTCCCATGATAAGCCTGAGAATAGACTGATCTTGACCCGGAGAAGCCGGGCCGGTTTCCAATAAATCATTATCCCAATACTCCAACCCTCCATCTCCTAAACCACATTTCTCAACAGCCCCAATATCCAAATTGTTCTTTTTGCTGGTGGTTTGTTGGTGAGGAGAACGACCCAGAGGAGGCCATTTCTCAGATTGGTCGCCGGAAACAGTCGCCACAGTAACTGTCTCCGTCGATCCACCACCGCTGCCGGCTGAAACGCCGGCGAGTGCAGAAGACAGCGTGGAAGAAGAACTTCTAGGGCTAGGGCTTATATTAGCTTCAAGGTTACAAACAACCCCCAAATCCACACCACCACTAACCTCAATCCAATTCCCAACACCAAATTCACAAATTTTGTGTAGATATTCAATACCCCCTTTCTCCTCAAGCTCAAAGGGAAAGGGCATATCCCTTGCTTTTAACCTGCAAGATACAAAATAAGAGAGAGATTTGCAAGTGGGTCAAATGTGCATGTACATTAAACTAAAAAGGGTTTCTTTATTTCGGGAAATTCAGCACAAAAACTAAAAATTACCTTGTGAAATCTCAGCTAGCTATGGATTCTCCTTTAAACTTGTTATAGTGGATTGGGGTGTTCGGTTCTTCGTTCTTCATCTTCAAAGCTCTACAAAGAGCGAAGATAGAAAGAGAAGAAGATGATAGCCTCGTTTTTGGGTTGCTATGAGTTCTTGTGTATGTGGGGGTTGGGTTTATTGTGGGCAAATTTGGCACCTTCTTTCAATCTCCCTCTCTTCTTTTTCCACTGGTTTTCTGCTCTCCTCTCTTTACAGTACTATCGATTTGTGGTTGAACTCCCTCTTCTCTCTTTTGAGCTTCCTTCGCTTCTCTTCAATCGATGCGGCCTCCTAAAAAAGGACTACCCATCCGTCCTTCATTGAAGTAAATTACACTTACACCCTACAATTTCTGGGATGTACATAAAATCGCCCAAAAAAAAAAAAATAAATAAATAAATATTATACGTATATTTCTACCTCTCACTTGAATTTAAAACGATATTTACACAAAGTTACTAGAATAGAACCTTTTAATGGCAATATAACTTAACTTTGATCGGTTGAAACTTAATAACTGCTTTGGATTCAATCCTAACAACGGTTTCAAATCTTTTAGTTATTACCGGTAATAACTGTATTGAATTTTTGTTAACCAAAATGTAAAAGATGAAAAATTAACGCCATAAATTGAGGTGATTGTCCTTCGTGAGGGACTTATCACGATTCTTAAGCTTGGTTTTAAAAATATATGATTGAGGGCGATGACATCACAAAATTCAATGAAATCAACTAAAAATGGATTACTCGTTGAGAGATTAATGTCATTCTGACATTTCTTGCTCTGTATGTTTGTCTAATGATATATATTGATGTGTGTGTTGTTCATGTATTTAGGGAGATCAATAGAATTGTTGATTTCACTTATGTTTGTGACCTTAATGATTAGAATACCTCGTGGCAATGTGATTTCTTGACGAGATATATCATTATGGAGTAATAAGGTCTACTAAGTGATAGTAGATTTTTCTAGATTCTTTCTTTTGTAAAAAAATCTTTAACTAATATATACATTAATTATATGAAAGCAAAGGGTAACTATTAGTTATCATTAGTTTCTTTAACTCTATTTTATAACGTTGAAGATAAGGTAATCTTTATTTACTGAAATATAGAGGAGAAATACCAGTAAAAGTGTCGCAGACGGAAGCGACAAACAACGTATTCATATATGTTTCTTAATCTGATACAACGATGTAAATAAGAATGATATGTTTTGTAAATAACATAAGAAGATGAAAAAACAAAATGCACTTAGATTTGTTTGTGTTTCATGTTTCAGATTTCAAGGGTTGTGCAAGGACGTTGTTGATTGTGCAATCTAACATATGCACATAAATATAATACATACCTACCTATTAAGAAGATTTAGAAATCAAGATTACAATATTCATGGTGCATCGTTGATCACTAATAATAATACAAAGTAAGAGATCAAAAAGTACACCGTGATGCACAATTTTTCTACTGTCTTGTACTCTTTCAGTTTGGACGTGCATATACATCATTCACTTTGCATGAAAACTTTAATGTTTTGCCTTATGTGTTTTACTAGTCATTAAAGTTGGTATCATAGTCGGTTCCTTTCAAACTAGAAATGTGTCTTAGTTCATGTAGGTGCAAAACATATTCATTTGGTAGGTGGTTCTAAACAATTCTCTTCCCCGTAATTTTCAAGGGCTCATCAACAACGAGATAAAACATTTCTGAAATATCGTAGATTACACGATTGCAACGAGATAAAACGTCTCCATTATATCAACGTTGTTACACGATTGCAACGAAGCTCCAAATTCCAACGCTCGTGATTATAAAGGATTGGCATGCTCAAGATTAAGGCGTATGCAATCTCCAATCCGTGACTACATTTTCTAACTTATTCTTCAATAGTGCATTGCATTCATTCTTGTAGTTACTATTCTGATCACAACTTCAACACTTGATTTTGCTCTTGTCTTTGTGTTTATCAAATCCTTTTGGCCTGGATATGTCGTAATTCAATCTTGGTCTTGATTATGGCCTACCCTTGTTTCTTGCGTGTAAGTATGATCTTCAAGTAGTTTCCGACTCCTTCATTTGAAGATCTTCGTTGACAATGAGGTTCCTGACTTCATCAAGCTTGAGTTCTTCCTTCCCTATTGAGACACTTACAACGGTAATTGGTCCACTCCAACGTTTTGGAAAGGAAAACAACAAGACCAAAACGGTAGTTTTGTCTACAAGATTTATTGTGACAAATCTCAACTGTGTGATCGTCATAACTCGTTTAGGTGGTTGGACACAAATGGATTCTCCACCGTCTATAGGTTAAACAACCTCCACAAAAGGTGAACCTTGTTTACCATATATAAACGGTTTCTCATACATTTTAGATATGGTTCCCAATATTTCCTTCGTTATTTTTTAATTGATCGTTCGGTGTACAACTTTTTTGGAAACGACAAGCAGATTAGTCTCATCACTTTCATTTCCGCCAACTTGCACTCGTTACTTGTCATATTCTCTGGTTTTTCTAGGTTGGTATATCTTTCATGTATATGTAATCCTCAATCTACATCTTCTATACTGTAAGTAAGAGAGGAGTATGACACAAGAACTAGTTACTCAATTCACAACAAATTTATTACTACGTACGAGAACACTACCAAGTCAGATTTTTGCACTATATTTTGTGAGAATAATTACAATAACTAGCGTGGGTTTAAATAAGCCAATAATATCCAAAATATAGAAGCCCAAGATAGAAATAGATTGGTTGAAAACAACAATTTAAAATATTGTACTTTACGCTCCACAATCCAACAATATATTATATGAGGAATCGTATCATCTTCCGGATAAGCCGACGTAACTTATTCAAAATACCATTGAATTTATTAAATATCAATTAAATAAGAATTAATTAGGGAAATAAGACCCCTTAAAATTATCTTTTTGTAAACTATGCCTCTATATAAAAGAAAGAAAAAAAAGTAGGTATGAGAACTAGAAAATAGGGGCAATAGTTTCTTTAATTAAAATGATGGTGATCAGTTGTTTACTTTTGGTTTAAGTTTTGGTTAATATAGCTAGTTTGATGAAAATTTCAAGTCCATGAATGTTTAATTTTTTTGGGTGACATTGTTTTCGTTACCCAAATATGAATTGTAGTATTTTTCTTATTATTGGGTATATGTTTATTATTTTTGTGGTATGTTTCTTATTGTTGAGTATGCTTAAAGTGATATTTTTGGGTATGTTTTATGGTTACCCAAAATGTGTTATAATGATCAAATGTCATTTGATATTGATGTTTGTGTACAAGATCGAGTTTTGAAAATTTTGGGTATGACAAATTTAAATTGGGTATGGATTTTGTATTAAGTGATGTTTAAATTGGGTATATATATAAAATACTATCCAATTTATGGATATTGTTTTATTTTGATATTTGATTTATTGGGTATGTTGTTTTCGAGTATGTTTATGTACTTTGACAAATTTATTTTTGGGTATGATTGTGACATTATTTGGGTAAGCGAATTTTTGAGTAAGCGGATTTTTTCTGGGTAGAGGGATGCGTTTTTTCCCCCCCCAAATTTCCTCCAAATGTCAATAAAAAATGTCACAATCAGCACTCACATAAGTCATCACTCATTAGTCATCACTTTTGTGAACTTTTTGTCCTATTTATGAATTAGTCTAGTAAAATAGGAGCCTTATTTCTCAATTTGTAATTGGTAGGACCCTAAGTTTCAACTCTATAATGTAAAAGGCCATAAATGTCAATTCAGCCATTAAATAACAACAAATATGCAAAAAGATCCTTGAATTAATAAAGTTAAAACAATAACTCTGATATGGTGCCTATACGAAAACGATGCAAAAAACATCGGAAAGACCAAAATAATACTTCTTGAAATTAGGCTTTGATGAGCAAAAAATCCACTCAAGAAAGACATCTACCGGGTTTGTTATCAAGAACATCTAGGAAATAATGTTAAGCTAGGTTCCACCCAATCCTGTGATAAATTTATTATTGGTGTTGAACCTATTAGAGCAAGTCCATCTTTTTGGTTTTAATCGATCACCACATGCATAAAGTGATGTGATAACATCTATTGTTGAAAAAACGATGTTCACCCGTTTGTTTTAATCGGTTTTTATTTGACATTTGGTAAGAGTAGGATCACCTGTTTGGTCACAATGTCAAATGTCACTAGTTTAAATGTCATTGGGTTAAATATTATTCATTGCCACTAAACATATTTTCCACCCATTTTGTTTCTTAACCGATTATATCCAATGTAATTTTACTTATTTATTATATTTAGTGATATAATTTGCAGGTTTTTTCGAAGAAAAAAAACACCTTTTAGTTATCGATAAACAAAAAAAAATCTATAAAAAAGTTAAATTAAAAATGAGGTGTTTATACTATATTTTTTAAGTATTTAGTAACATAAAATTCTAACAAGATATATAAAAATAGTTATAAACATACTACTTTTTAAATTGATTAAGTGAAAATATTTTGACAAATAATCTATAAATATAAAATGCTGAAACAATTTATTTCATGTTTCAATTCGCGAGTAATGTAAGAGTGACACATTAAATTCACATGTAGTACTATAAATTTACAAATATATTTGATAATAACATGATCAATAGTTATAATATTAATTATTTTAAATCAAAATTTTTAAAAAAATTGCACGAGGTGTGACTATTAAACTAGTTAAATTATATAACTTGGTTTACTTAAAAAATTATAAAAAAAGATTATTTGTTAAAAAACACAATTTTAAAAGGTATTCTTATAAAAATATAATGAAATGGTCCACACGTATGAATATAATATTGTTGGTAACCAGTTAAAAAATATCATCATAAATCTCAAAATTCCGTCCTTTGAAATTTTCAAAATTACCAAAAGTCAAATACAACCGGTTAAAACAAACGGGTGGAGATAATTTTTTCAACAATGGATGCCATTACATCAATTTACTCAATGTGACGACTGGTTAAAACTGAACGGATGAACTTGCGGAAATTTCAAAAGCTAGAATCTTGACATTTGTTGTAACTTTTATTAACCGGTTATCAATAGTATTTCATTATATTTTTTTAAAGTAGAATTTTTAAAAATAGTTTTAAAAAAATTATTTGTACTTAATCAATTTAAAATTGTAATTTTATCATTATTTTTATAACCTATCTTGTTATAACTTTATTTTAGTAACTAATTTTTAAATATATGTATGATCAAACACCTCATTTTAATGGTTTTTTATTGTATAACATTTTAAACTAATGACATTTAAATCATTATTAATTTTTAAATATTTGTATAATTATATTTTAGTGAGTAATTTTCAATATATATTGTTATAATTTTATTTTAGTAAATAATTTAAAATAATTTTTAAAAATATTTTTACTTAATCAATATATAGATTTGATCCAATGACATTAACTTAAACTAAAAACTTTTAATATTTTAATTCAACGGGTAAACTTACTATTACATTATACCTAGAAAATCAATAGGCAATCAAAAATTGTGTTGATAAATATTTTTTCAATTTTTTGGGCAATTTTGGTAACTAGGCCTTTTTAAAAAACTATAGTAATAATTAGACTTTTTAATGTTTTAATTAAGTAAATATACCCCAACCTTTTATATTTATTCTAAAACTCTACACACTCTTGTCTCAAGGGCTATATTTACTAAACACAAAACTAGAAAAGGTCTAATAAACCAAATTGTTTCATTTTTTTTATTTGGTTTCAATCCGGTTGGCTTTGAACCAATAATCATCTCTATTCCTATCAAACAATTATTAATATTTTCACTATTTACAAACTCTTTCTACCTCAACCAATAAATTTACTAAACCTAAAATTATATAAAAAAAACCCCTTAAATAAACTACACAAAAATGGTTTGTTAAATACAGAAAAGGTAAATACTTAATATGTGATTTGACAGGGGAGACTTATAGCCGCATAATTCCTTTTATTTGAATGAAGATTTGAGGTTTTCTCGTATTCCAAATAGGTTCTGCTCAATCTTGCTTTTTTAGGTTTGATGTTTCCCTTACGAATGCAGCACCAATCTTGATCGCAAATATGAGACTTCCAGATTCCCATTTTAGGTCACCTTCAATCCTTTCTTGTTCGCTGCTACTTTTCCATTACTCGAGTTTTTACAGCAAAACCCATCTCTACCTTCATATGTTTTCTTTATTCTATGTGCTAGAGACGGAAACAAATTTAAGAATGATGAACAATTCATTCAACCTAATCTAAACTTTAACATAACAACGCGCTACTAGAAAGAGTTTTACATGGCGTGCGGAATGTGGTAAGACGAGGGAGAAGAAGTAGCTTTTAGAGTTTTGTTGTGATTTGAACGAGTTAACGAGAAAAGAGGAAATATTTTTCGATTTTGCTACACGAAACTTGCGGCTAGGGTTTTCAATATACTTTCAGGATCAAAGAATACAACCCTAAATCTTGATTTCGCTCAGTCCATTGTATATCGTATAAGTATAGCTGTTTTGAATCATGTATTAGGTTTAAGTATGTCAACTCAAGTATTTGATCCTTTGTGATAATATCCGGGGTTTTAGTCAGTCCTTGTGTTTGATACGATGAGAACTTGTGCTAAAACAACGTGCGGCAACTAGATGTCGGGCATACTCAAAATACTTTATGCTTAAATCATCATCTTCCTTGATATTCATTATAAGCCTCTCATCTAAATTTATACTCTTTTTATAGGATATCAATAGCTTTTAGGTTTGAGGTTGATGTTTGTGTTTCAAGTTCTCGCGTTTTTTCCTCATATGGAATCTTTTCATCAATAACTTGTCTGCTTTTTATTGGGCTCTTATCATATATAAGTGCACTTCTCTTTGAAGCATTTAGTGATTGGTCGAACAAATCGAGGTTTGATTGGTTTAGCTTGACTAACTCGATTCTTTATATTGCTTGTGTCTCTTGATGATATTATATTCGCTTATCCTTTAATTACTTATTTTGCTGTAAAGTATAGCAAGTGAGGTACCTTATCTGACACTTGTTGAGTACTAGGTTGCTTCCTAGTCTATATTTTCCTCTAACATTAGCTTGACTAACAAATTAGTATAACATTAAAGTTCATGGTTCGCACAATTACTAGCCAGTTTCTCCACCACCGCAAACCCCCTAAGATTTAAACCTTTTAGTTATTGGAGGAACCCATGCACTCTCTTTCGGATCTATGAAACAACTCTCAACCAATTTTAGATATTGCAAGGATTCTTCCAATGTATCATTTCTCGACACAAGAGAATATATAGGTATAAGAAGAAGCCCTATCAAAAAGATATTTTCCGACCATTTTTCTAATGTTAATACGATATATAAAGCCTACTACTACTGATGTGAGTAACTCACTCAAATATCACACATTACCACAAGTGCACGGCCATTGTCAATGTGAGTATATGATTTATGTATCAAATTCGAATCTCAAGAGAGATATATGTAGTTTGAAGTGTTTCAAGTTCAATCAGAAAGGTTCAAGTGTGTAAAAGAAAGGAAAAGGGGTGATTAAAGGATCAAATCTTTGGGTTTGGGGTAACAAGTAGGCAAGTAACACAATCTAGTATCAAGTATGGAGATAAAATACTAGGTTTGAGGTTATTACTCCCAAATTTAGCTAGTAGCATGCTCAAGCAAGTTATGTTCAATTAATGAAGGGAAATATGAAGGCAGCATGTGTAATTAGGTGAGCTTTGTCACAACATATGGCTTTATGTCAACTAGTATACATCACGTGGTGTTTGTTTTTGTACACTAGTTGATTAAGCTTGGTTCTCAATTATGATGATATCTAGACAACCATAAGCATCACATGGTGTTTGCTATTTGCTTATACTATCCAATATCACCGCAATTTGGACATTAACATCACAAGTAGGATGATAATCCTTTCTGCCATAATCATTCTACTCTAGCATGATAAGCATCTCAAAAGTTACACAATCATCCTCATATTACTTATAAGTCTCAACTTGTATGATTAACTTAAATAACGTTCATTCTTGGAAATATACATGTGCTAAGGGAACAATCTAAACTAGTGATAGTCTAACACTCAACATTCAAAATAAGTCCAATATAAGGGAATGACAAGTAGATTTAGACACCTCTTATATGTTACTAACATGCTTAGTTCCCCTTTAAATCATAAACATAACACAAGAACAATACTAGTCTAGCATGATTTAGGGATTTTCACCCCAAAACCTAGCAAGGAAACTACTTACTCATCATAAAAAAATCTTAACATGGTAAAAGTAGAAGGAAAAAAAGTAAGATGGTTGCAAATTGGACAACAAAAAAGAAATGTAAGAAACCGTAATGGACGAATTTGGACTTATCAATCCAAAATTATGAGCAAAACAAGTTGAGAATAAGATCTAGCAAGATCAAGAATGAAAAACACCAATGCTTCTTCCTTCATTTGATCCAAATTCGGCCAATTTCACCTCCAAATTATTGTTTCTACAACCAACTACTAACTAAGATAGTATCAAAGAAAGTGTGTGTGAATTGGTAAATTTACAATCTGATTAATGTCT
Source organism: Fagopyrum homotropicum (assembly GCA_033239125.1). Lineage (NCBI taxonomy): Eukaryota > Viridiplantae > Streptophyta > Magnoliopsida > Caryophyllales > Polygonaceae > Fagopyrum > Fagopyrum homotropicum. Next base: position 147,231,340 of record BSWB01000004.1, read on the forward strand.
CTTATATAGGCCAATAAATTATGGTCCCCCTTAGAATCCAGTTGATCAAGTTGCTAGAGTTAGTTATGGAAGTTGCATTTCACACGACCTTGGGCAACCTCGAGTGTAAGTCTTCGTTGGTCAAGTGGGTTTTTTTTAAGCCTCGAGTGGTTCCACCGACTTAACTTCGTATTCCTTCCTCGAGTGGCATGTCTTCCTCACTCTCTCGAGTTTTTGTGTCTTCCTTGCTCGAGTGTTTGGAATAACTCGAGAGACGTTGTCATTTTGGATCTTGCTCTTCTCTGACCGAGTGAGCATGTACTCCTTGCTCGAGTGAAAGGTCACTCGAGGGTCCACACCAACAACATTGAACTTTCTTGCAACTAGTTCTTTGTTCGAGTTTGGGGTCTTCTTTGCTCAAGTGATGTTGTAAACTTGAGCAACGTTGACTCTTCACACAAATTGCTTCTTTTCTCAAGTGAAAGTCTTCCTCATTGTTCACTCGAGGCTCTAGACTTGGGGTTTTCTTGGTTTTTGGCTTAATGTAAATGACCAAGATTTATTTCCTTCCTTTGCTCCACGAGGGTGATGGTGTTAGAAATGGTTGGGAGATTGAATGTCTTCTCTTAATTTTCATTTGAGGTTAAAATGCCTATAAAGACATAAGACGAGGGGGAGTAGACGTAGACAGTCATTTGATATTTAAAACTTTAGCTAAGATATGAATGTCCAAATCACGCAAACAAGGGGAAATCACATAAAAAAAAACAATTGTACGATTCAATAACTATACAGTCTTACATAGCTAACATGTTTAACTAAGTAAAGTTCATACTATATACGAAATGTCATTTTACATTATAGATCGAGATCATCAAAGAGTGGTGGCAGTCCGTTAACCCAACAACCCGTCAATGCATATGTTTTTATAACAAAAATTCCCTTAAAATTTTTTTGGCCCTCGTACAATTAGTCTTGTTGTTAGATTACAAGGACCATTGTGGCCAACCTGATTTTGATACCAAAATGTAATAACTTGGATTTTCAAACAAAAAATGTTACGATCTATAACCCAAAAATGGGTCCTGACTCTTGTTTAATAACAATATAACTAGATCTTACAGTATGACGCAAATGGTTTAAAAAAAACTTCAAATAAGCGAAAGATCAATGACATGACAAAACTGCGAACAACCTTCTTACTAGAATAGTGTTGAGCATAGACTCGTTACTAGATAAATACAACATAAATAAAACCGATAAAATAAACACCCTTTCCTAATAAGTACATAGACTCGTCTAACCACCTGTTCTGCATTGCTCCATATTCTCTTACCCTGCTTGTGCAAACCTAGACTCGTGCGGGACTTTTGAAAAATAAATAACAAAAAATTACTCAATTTCAATTATTGGAACAAAATAATTAAAAGCTAATAAAAAAAACTATTTTCTAGAGCTTTCAAAAATCTATACTAAAAAGGCTTCATAATAATCTACTAAAAAAAATTAATTTTTCAAATAATCTACACCCACCAAAACATTGGGGTATGTTCGCCTGCTAGGTATAACGAGAATTTTGGTGGTTTAAGCTTTTTGGATAACTTTGTCCTTTTTGTTATTTTTTTTTGTAGAGTTTTGAATGACTTTGTAAAATATGAAAATCTAATGAAAAATCTAAATGGTGTTTGGTAAAAGTAGATTTTTTCGGTGTATTTACCAATAAGGATAAAATAAAAATAATAGTGTAATAAAAGATAGGGTGGACTTGAAATAATAATTCAATACACTCCCTAAATAGTAGAGGTGATATTTTTCAAGCTTGAATCCGGGAGGGACTTTTGGGAATTTTTGTCCGGATCTGAGCCCAGCCTGGATTCCGGGCTTGGACTAATAATACTATGAATTACCTCGACCCTTACCCGCATCCGTAACCTGGCGGAATCCGGACCCGCCGGGTCTGCGGGTAAGGATCACCTCGACCCTTACCCGTACCCGTAACCTGGCGGAATTCGGACCCGCCGGGTCTGCGGGTAAGGATCACCTCGACCCTTACCCGCACCCGTAACCTAGCGGAATCCGGACCCGCTGGGTCACGGGTTACCCGTGACCCGTGACCCGTGGACATGCTTAACCCTAACAGCTTTCATTTGTCTCAAAAGCTTTAAAAAAAAAAAAAGGGCAAATTTGGTTAGTAGGCTATTTAGAGAAATAGTGATAGTAAGTAGGCTTTTTTTTTTTCAATTAAGTAAATATACCCCTCTTATTTTTTTTTACCGTCAAACCTTCTCCATCCTCTTGTTTTCTTCTTTCTTCCAAATGCTTTTTAAAAACTAAATTTCTTTTTTTATTTTCTTTTATTAATTTTTTTTGTCTTTTTTATTTTCTTTATTTTTTATTTATTTTCTAGAATGAAGAATTTTTTCACACACTGGAATTATCACATACCGGAATTATCACATACCGGAATTTCCACATACCGGAATTTCACATACCGGAATTTCACATACCGGAATTTTCACATACTGGACCGGAATTTTACATACCGGAATTATCACATACCGGATTTTCACATACCGGAATTTTCACATACCATAATTTTCACATACCGGAATTTCACATACCGGATTTTCACATACCGGAATTATCACATACCGGATTTTCACATACCGGAATTTTACATACCAGAATTTCACATACCGGACATCTACGTACCGAAATTTACATACCGGAATGAATTTTTAATTGTCTAATATTTAATTTTGCAAATTTTAGGGGGCTCGTTGTAATTTTGCAATTTTTTTATTGTAATTTGCGTATATGATGACGGTTTGCAAAAATGGGTCAATCACCGTCTCTTTTGGTTTCCAAAAGACTTGTTCTTTTTCCCAGTTGACAATGACAAATTGACAAGACGTGGAGGAGTTGAGCATTATTTGAGTGGAGAATTATATGTTAAAATTGTCTCAAAATAAAAGTATTATGTAAACAAAAATAAATAGCGGACGGAAAGCACAAGGATCAAGTGCTGATTGTGCCGCTAGTTTTAATTCAGAAATTTCTGGAATGAAATTTCTGGTATGAACTTTTCGTATGATAATTTCTGGTATGAAAAATTCTGGTATGAAAAAATTCTAGTATGAAAAAAATTCTGGTATGAAATTTCTGGTATGAACTTTTCGTATGATAATTTCTGGTATGAAATTTCTGGTATGAAAATTCTGGTATGAGAATTTCCGGTATGAGAAATTCAGTCCAGAAAATAAAAAAGAAAATAAAAAATAAATAAAAAAGGCAAGAAAAATAATAAAAGAAAACAAATTCAGTAATTAAAAATTATACTTATATAACAAATAACAAACATCATTTATTCTTTCTTTCTAATAGAAGGGTTAATAATTTTTACCTACTAATAAATGAAAGTGGTAAAAAATTTGGGGTACATTTTCTTAAACAAAAACTAAAAAAAAGCCTCTAGTACGTCAAATTCTCCCAAAAAAAAATTCGATCTATATATCATTTTCTATTGGTATTCAGTGGATTTATTAATTGAAGTTAGATTATGATCTGGGGTATAACTACTGCCTCGAACAAAGGATGTCGGGGATTAATATACAACAATTTTAGCATTAATCATCATGGCTTGCAATGCAATTTAAATTACTATTTATAGTATTACTTATTCAGGGTGAATTATATATTGTCAATTAATCCTTCAATGATATAGTATATGAATACAAAAAACTTGTCTTTGGGAACATAATCCATTGTGTAATTATTTGTATACATTGAATTTTGTTAAGGCTTAATCAATCTTTAATTATTTTAATTACTCTACACAATCCTATCACATGGGTCTCAATCAATTGGTGGCTTTACTAACATTTTTTTATTATAAAATCTATCTGTTCACTTTTATCAAAAAAAAAATATATCTGTTCATCAGCTAATGACCTCTACATTATTATATAGTTTAGGGTTTAATTTACTTTATAAGTAAAGTAAATTAAATTAAATTAATATGTTTTTGGTAGTAAGGTCATATTGCAAAATATTTTGAATTTAGATGCATTACAAAATACTCTTGAAAGCCAAAAAAAACCTATTTTGAGCCGCACGAACCTAACCTAACCTAACCTTGGATCTAAGACAAGTATTCGGGTTTCATCCTAAAACCAATTGACAATTAGAGGAATAGTCATAAACTTTTATATAGAAACAACTTAGTTTACTAGGCTTTTTCTAATTTTGTGTTTAGTAAGTGTACCCCTTGAGAGAAGGGTGTGTAGAGTTTGAGATAAATACAAAAGGTTTGGGTATATTTACTTAATTGAAACATTAAAAAACCCAGTTACTACTATAGTTTTTCAAAAAGGCCTGGTAACCAAAATTGTCCACTTTTATATGCTAGGTTCATGTAGTATCCTATAATCGATCTAGGACATTTCCACACATCTTAACAGTACTTAAGGTTGTCGCCGGCGGGCCACTCTTGTTATTGTCAATTGGTTTATGATAAAAATCCGCGGAGTTTATATATCGGGTTTGGACCTAACGCGCATAAGATTGGTGGGTTACTCATCTTTGACACGAGATAATGCAAACGGAAAAAAAGCATTCCCACTTGAAGAAATGTGAAAATGACTTGACACATTTAGCTTTACATCTCTATTCTCCAACACGTACAAAAATGAAGCAAATCCTCTTTGTTTCTTCTACCCACCTTTTGCTTCATTCAAGTTTGCAATGCGTTACAACCACGCCCACTTTTACTAGTCTAGTCTTTTCGAATTTTAAACTTGCGATTTCCGTAATTTATCGGGTATTCAAGACTAATTTACGTGTACACTTTTATGTTGATCGGAATTGTGCTCGAGTTGAACATTTTTTTCTATTTACAATCATTTACAACATTGTGCTCGTATAGTTATACAAGCAGCAAAGCAGGTCAAGCTTTGACATGCTCGTCTCGTTTATAAACGAGTCAAATCTAAATTTTGTCCAAATTTTAAATTGTGTCTATATTCAACTTGAAAGTGAATGTGCTTAGACCGAGGTTTTTCCGAACCAATGGGTAACTCAGTTAATATAACTCTATAGTGATATCCAGCCGTATCGTAATCTATAATACATGAATAACATAATATTGCACATAAACCACTTGTAAACAGTGCATAAATTCATTATTATTTATAATGTATTTTATGTAATCCTGTATAGTTTAATACTGCAGTATCTTCAAGACCAGTAAAACCCCTAAAACCCAGTTCTCCAGTCCAGAGTAAGTGAGTAACTACCTTACTTACCGTACTAGAAGGCTAACCACCCGTTTTGTTATAAGTGCGGAAACGGAATGAAAACGAATCTAATCCATATGTATGTCATTATTCATGAAATTTTATGAAATCATTCCTTCTGTTGCACGTAAAATTTATTTGTTTCCCCCACTTTGTTTCCTGAATGATATCAAAACTAATCAAATTCTATTTCAATTACTATAAATCAGAAGGAATGATTCCATCAAATTTCATGAATAATGGTATACATACGGACTATATTCGTTTCCATTCCGTTTCCGGAGTTGGAAACAAACGGACCCTTAAAGGAACGGTATGCAAAAGAGCCTACTGCATCAAAGCTACCAATAACAACAACATACAAAAGCCCGGTCTAATCCAATAATCAAAACCTTCAGTGATCAAATCAAGCCTCACAAGCAATTTGGACATATCCGAATTTTGTGTGATACAACAGCTAAAGGTGATCATCAATCGTAAGTTCTTCATAATTTTCAATATCATCAAGGCTAGGAAACAAACTGCACCCACAAAAAATATGGCCTAAATGGATATGCAGTTTCACAGCAATTTGCCTAGTTCACATAGATTAATTAGCATAGTATGGCTAAACCAGCAAGTTAAAAACATAATCATCATGGTAAAAAGTAGGCAAATTTTACACCTTAGCATCGCCAAGCGGAAGCCGCAATAAGCTCCTTTCTCTGCCAACATAGAACTAGAGAGGACTGCCTCTTCTCCACATGGAAGCCCCGAGCAATTGTCCGCTTCAAGAGCCACTCAGCTTGACACTCGGTGAAGTTGCTGAAGCTCACCGGGGAGAACCCGGCTCCTAAAAACGCGGCCTTCCAATGCTGCAGTTTTTCAGGGGAAACATGGTGACCCAAAACGAGTTTTTCGATTCCTGGACGGATTAGGAAGGTTTCAATCTTTTGCAGTGCATCAAGGCTTATGTTAGCTTCGGCGTCTACTGATTCAAGCAGTGCCACGTAGGATTGGAAAGCCTGGAGGGTATGATTGGCGAAGGGAAGATCCATCCTGTCACAGTCTCGGTCAACTGTCACAACAATCCTTGGCGAGAGTTGCTTGATGAATCCAAGAACCATGGCAGGTGGGACTGGGAGGTTGCAAAGGGAACTGATGGGGAGGTTCACCACAACTGCCTCGTCTTCTGCCATGTCGAAAGGCATTGACCAAGACGAGCTCAAATAGTCAATGCTGATGGTTTCAAACTCTAAGTTGATATTGATCTCTTGAGCAAAGTGGCTGAGGCTATCCCTGGTTAGGCCTAGTTCAAGTTCATCATGAATTGTAGGGGAAGCAAAAGCAGTGATCTTGAGACAAGGAGCGCCCTGTTTTATAAGAGCAAGCTCTTGCATAAGAGAAGCCCATTGGCCACCATACCCAATGTCGAAATCCACTATATGGATCCGTTCAAAGCCCTCGAAAGACTCTAGAAAGGCTTGGTTACAGGTGAAGTTGGCAAACTGGACAATGGGTGAAATCTCGGAAAATGACTTGTAAGCTCCAATCCTGAGAAGGGTATTGTAAGGGGAAGTGGATGTGGAGTTGTTCAAAGGGTTGTTTATAAGCAGTTGCAAGGCTTCCTTGAAATAGAAAGCAACCCTAAAGAAGGGCTTCCCAATAGGGGAGAGCTGGTGATTGAGCCGCGCCAATATCTCTTGCGCGAGTGTAGGGTTACCGGTTTGGACGAGCTCAGCTGCCTTGTACAGCTGCTCTACTATTACCTGTTGTTGGATGACCATTTCATCACCTATCAATTTAGGCTTGTGATGAGATTGCACATATGGGTTGCACATAGGAACACCGGGATTGTGCCTCTTTGAAGAGGGAGGTAGCTGGTCCAGCTGAGTGTGGAGGAAAGGCAAGAAGAAAGACGGGTTGTCCGGGTTTTGGGCTTGAAGTTGGCTTATGAGCAACTGAGGTTGGCTCAAAACATGAGCCTTGTCATCTGGGCAATCAAAAAACTGAGGATTGGCTTGATGGTTTAACGATTGCCTAAGATCTGCAAGCATTGGGGAGGTTAAAGGGTTAGGGTCGAAACTGAACCCTTGATCTAGCATCCCAACTAAACCACCACCGCCGCCGCCACCATTGAAATGGAAATCCTGAGTTGGGACACTAGAATGCAACAATTTGTTGAAACCCAACATAGGGTCCTCAACATCTCCCATCATTAGCCTGAGAATTGACTGATCTTGACCCGGAGAAGCTGGGACAGTGTCCAATAGATCAGTATCCCAATACTCCAACCCTCCATCTCCTAAACCACATTTTTCAACAGCCCCGAAATCCAGATTGTTCCTTTTGTTGGTTGTTCGTTGGTGGGGAGGATGACCCAGAGGAGGCCATTTCTCAGATGGGTCGCCGGAAACAGCCGCCATAGCAACAGTCTCCGTCGATCCACCACAGCTGCCGGCTGAAACGCCGGTGTGTGCAGAAGACAGCGTGGAAGAAGAATTTCTAGGGCTAAGGCTTGTTTTAGCTTCAAGGTTACAAACAACCCCGAAATCCACACCACCACTAACCTCAATCCAATTCCCAACACCAAACTTACAATTTTTGTGCAGAAATTCAATACCCCCTTTCTCCTCAAGCTCAAAGGGAAAGGGCATATCCCTTGCTTTTAACCTGCAAGATACAAATTTAGAGAAAGATTTGCAAGTGGGTCAAATGTGCATGTATATTAAATTAAAAGGGTTTCTTTATTTGGGGAAATTCAGGAGACAAAATAAAGTACCTTGTCGAATCTCAGCTAGCTAAGGGTTTCTCCTTTGAACTTATTGTAGTGGATTTGGGTGTTGGGTTCTTCGTTCTTCATCTTCAAAGCTCTATAAGGAGTGATGGGGAGGAAGAGAAGAAGATAATAGCCCCATTTTTGGGTTGCTATGAGTGCTTGTAATGTGGGGCTTGGGTTTGTTGTTTTTCCTGTGGGCAAATTTGTCACCTTCCTTCAATCTCCCTCTCTAATTTCACTGGTTTTCTTCTTTCCTCTAACGATTTGTGGATGAATTCCCTCTTCTCTCTTTTGGGCTTCCTTCGCTTCTCTTCAATCGATGCTTGCTTCCTGAAAAAGGACTACCCTTCCGTCGTTCTTTCAGGTAAATTACACAAATACCCACAATTTCAGATATTTGCATAGGCCCTACAAAATGTAAACTATTTTACCATTCCTTTTTTTTTTGGTTTCTACTTCTCTAATTGGACCTATTTCTCTAATCCGACTTCAAACTGAATTTTTGCTTATTTGAAAAAGTTTAGATCGGACATATGTTCAGAAAAATTAAATATGTTGTTGAGCAATTGACCCATTTGAAAATTTCGAACTCCTAAACCACCCTTTTCTGATGACCCCGAACATCACATTTTCATTCGAAATGATGTTTTAGGATGAACTGCATCACGAAAATAGTATGTCCTAAACGCTTTAAGTTTTTAAAAAAAATAATATTTTAAAAAAGAGAAAACTACACATTCACCCCATAATTAAGATATTTACATAAAATCTCCCTATAAAATGTAAACTATCTTCCACCCCTATACTTTTCTATTTGGACTTCGCTTTTAAGCAATAAAAATATCAAGGCTATGTTCGTTAGGGTTGAATTTCAAATCAATCCATCTATATATTATATTCAATCCAAAATTCTTAATGTGAAAACAAGCTAGATCAAAAAATAATCTTATAAAGTGGGTTTGATTTCAGCTTAAAACATATATACATATCATAATATATGACCCGAAAACCAAACGTGCTAGAGTTGTTTTATGTTTTGGACCTAACTGGGTCTTAAAACACATTTACAATATATCACAAGTTGGAAGGAAAAATAAAAAAACCGACTTGTATAGACATATAACAGCAAATTAATTCAACAATATAAACCATCATTTGGATTTTTGAACTTGAGTTACTTAACCTATTATAGATCGTTAAATTTTGATTCGATTAAGAGGGTTATTCGTGAGTAAGAAGGTCACCAAAACGTCGAGGGTCGAGGAGAATAAGTGTGGATATGAGTAGCCGAGAATGATTGAGTTTGAGGAATAGCACATCAATGACGACGGAGTGGTTGGCTAGTGGATGGATAATGTGTCGAGCCCTACTCGTGTGAATAGGTAAAGTTGTAGTGTAATATGAGAATATTTACGTGATATGATTCACACATCTTATTGATTTAGATATACTCTCGTTGAAAACGTTGGATGAGAGAAAGAGTCACAAAGTGTTAATGGGGTATAAGTTAAATGGTTCGAAGGCATAGAGAGATGTTACCGACATAAAGGAAAAACACTAAGGGGATATGAGGCTAAAGGGTTTGAAGGTGTAGATATGTGACTATACTAAAGGCTTTGAGTACTTATGTAAGTGCATATATATTTGGTTTTTGAACCGAAAAAATCAATTTTAGACCGTACCGAAAACCAATAAATCTTGAACTGTAAATTGAACACTTATAAACGATTTAGGTTCGTTTGGACCGAAAGTGACGGATTCAATTCCATAAACCAAACCGACCTTGTTCGACTCTACCAAGCAATGGAGTCGACTTGATCAAGACAAAAAGTAATGTATAGGAAAAGACACAAAAGTAAAACAATGACAGAAACTAAGCACACACAATCAAATCGACTAGTGAAGGAAGTCAACTCGATTTAGTAGCGGTGAGGGAGAAAATAAGGTTTTTTTTTTTTAGTTTTGAATCAATTAAACACAAACATAATCGCAACAAAAAGATTGGTAACCAATAAAGTAGTTCTAGAACCCGAACCACCCACAATACATAGTATAATCTCATTTTACATTTAAATGCATCCAATATCATATTAATCATGCTATGGAGAAAATATTCATACGCAACTCTCGCATCTTGTAAGAAATAAGATACAAATTAATGTAGTTCACATATCTTGCAAACAATACCCTACAATGTCCTTGAGGTTTAAAAATGTGATATTGAATAAGTAGTTCTTCAATTGGTGGATGAAGTGTATTCAATTGAGAAGTGTGCGGTTTGCTCGGATTTGCTACCGAGATCGGAATCCACAACCACTCGATCAAGCTAACGGCAAATGAAATTTCAATATAAGCTAATAAATCAAGTTGTCAAATTTGTAACTTCTTTCTCCTTATAAAATTTCAGGCTTGATCTCCTTTCTTATCATGTGCTTCCTTTGATCTTCAAATTAAAGTTTGGTTTCAGATTTCAGTTTCTAGGTGAAGAGTTTTTTATTTTAAATTACGGTTTAAAATATGATTTTTGGATAAAGTAGAGTGTTTGATTTCTGGTTTCGATTCGCATTCGGTTCCCTATTCATATTGGATATGTGAATGAACATCTTTTTGTAATACATCTTTAGTATATCTCCTTAATAAGGTTTTTGCATTGTTGAAGATCTACTTCGATGATTTGCATTCCTATTATTTCTTCGAAAGTTTTTCATAAATTTTGGCTTTCATTTTCTTGCCAATGTTATTAAGTTGCACGATACCTCCACAATTTGTTTCTGCTTTCTCAACGGTCTTTTTTTTTTCCCTTTCTTTCTTTTCATTTTTTTAGTTAAAAGCTAACAGAAAGTGAATGAATGGTTATTTATAAAAAGGGTATCGAATGTTTTATACCTCAAGGGCACCAACCAAAAAAACGAAATTTTATTATCACCAACAGAAAATGATTTTTTTTTAAATTTCTGTATTTGTCAATAGATAAAATCAAATTTAATTTTTTTTAAAAAAAACTAAAATCAAAACCACCTAATCTAATTATTTGGGTTACCTAGAAGAGAACATAGAACACATTTTAAGAATTTCAATTCAACGAAACCCCCCAAACATCTCTTCAGTGTTGAATCTCGTGACTAGATGATATTTAACCGTAAACTTTAATGTATTATGCATTAATGATACTTAATGATATACTTTGATATATTAAGCCGTACATTGTGTTTGGAACATTTTGTGATATATTTTGAGTATAAGGTAATTGTTCACATGTTTTTGTAGGCTAATTAAAAGATATATTTTGTATAATACATGTTAATTTTTTAGTATTTAGCACAAAATCTTTGTACATGATAATTACTAGTCTATTTGATGGGTAAAAGATTAGACTAAAAATAGATTTTTATTAAGATAATATAAATCTTTTATTTTTATATTTGTTGATCAATATAACTATTTAATTTAAGTTGCATACCCAAATATACGTAAACTTTAGAATCTCGTGAACAGGAGAAGTGAACACAACAACTCAACAAGCCCTTAGCTTAAATAGCTTTGATTTTGTTGTAAAATAACGTTGTTTTTGTCTTAATTTATTGACAAGTAACGAAAAATTGGATAGAAAAGAGTGGATGGGATATGGTACTTACGGAGATTAATTTATCAAAACTTTGTAGGCGCTGTGTGAATTTTAAATAAGTGGTTATCAAGTAAAAAAATACAAAATCTCATGAACACCATAAAATATTTTTCCTAATATTCAGAGCGATTTTATTAAGGTGTTTTAGATTACAAGAAAAAAATAGAAATAGGAAAAACATATCATACATTGTAACCGAACCTTAAAGATAATACATGATGATAATATTAGAGTTTGAAAATCCTCACAAATGGTTGAAAATAACTACACATAGTCATAGATATTATTATATCTTATTCATGGGGATTACATAATATTGTTCATATTGGTGCGGCTAGTCGAAATCCCTCATCTTTTGGGTTTATGTGTGTTCTTGTGTTGTGTTGTTGAATAGAAATCGTGTTTCTTGAATCTTCACTTGAGCACATAGCTTGAATAGCTGGAATGACCGTTTCAAGTAAAAAAGTTTGTATAACTTGTTACGTCACAAACGTGATGAGTTTTGTTTCTAGCGTTCCGCCAGATCTATTTTGACTTCGTCTTAAGGTTGGTTTCATAGTCACAAGTTGAAATACTCTTATTTTACCTAAAAACACTTCATTTCCTCGTCGTCAAACTTTGGTCTTGCAATTGAAGTTAGAAACATGACTTTGCCGATGAAAATTTTACTTTAACATGTACGGCACAAGTCTTCTTCTTCCGGAAGTAGATAATAAGATCATTCTTTTTCGTCATGTCGAACCATTTCTCATCAATATGAACAATATTGTACATACAAATTGCGACTCAAGAGGGACACTAACCCGATCCAACATATACATGCAAACGTGTAGTCTTGTTGTCTTGTTTTCATCCTTTGGATGGGGTTTGATGAAATTTGAGTAACATCGAATGCAACCTTTCTTAAACATCCTATATATAGTGCCATAACTCATTTCTAGATGTCGATAAAGTGATCTTATCATTCTTCTTTGGTTTAAGGGTATATTAAGCATACAACTTAGATCAACTTGAATCGGCTTAATTACGACCCCTTTCGATCTTTCGTGGGATACATCGACTACTACACCGGATGGAGTCTCTTTATCTTGTTTTCATATCCATTGAATTGTCCTAATAGGAATTGACATTATAGAAGAAACCTCAGATTTCGTATTAAATATAAGTTTTTCATGCACACTTATCCCACGTAAGGCATTATAAACCCGTTGTACGTATTTCCTCGTTTGATAAGAGTCTTCTTATGATACGCTGTTGGTATTCTGAACAACAAGTGATTAAAACATTCCAAATATAGTCACTACAATCGATAATCATATATGTAATGAGAGATGAACATGATTAGAGAATTCAACTGTTGTTTATTTTATTAATGTGCGCAACTAAATACAAGATTAAATGGAAGTTTGGGCTCACTGTCGTGTTTTTGGTTCACGTAGGGTTTATGTACGTAGAGAACTAAATACAATATCAAATGGAAGTTTGGCCTCACTTTCATGTTTTGGTTCACGTAGGATTTCGAATGAAATACAAGTTCAAGAAGAAAATAAGAGGACTAGCTAGTTTATGGTTCACTTTCATGTTTTCATCTTCTATGTAATGTATGTTTGAGTAGGTTTTTAAGGTTTAATTCTTATCAAGATATCGTAAGACGCTACATACAAACCATGTACGATCAAAATTTAACTTACCGGGATGATTGCTTCGGTAATTCTCGTGAACTTCATCGTCTTGATTGATAGTAAGATTGATAGTTGGGTCTTCAAATTCTTTTTCAACCTCTTCATCGTCGTCGATACCCATATTGTCGGGAAATTTATTAAGATCACATGGAAGATATTCCCTTGGAGAACCATTCAGATCAATGATATAGGATTGAAAAGCCATATATTGAAGAATGTTTTGAATGTTTTGTTGAATTCAAAAGGCTAGCTTGTAGAACAGGCAATTTATAAAAGGTTATTTTTACGAAAATTTGTAAACTTTACCTTCAAAATGAAACAAAATATTTCATACTAATTTGTTTTGAATTGAAACAAAAAAATAGAATCAATGTGCTTGTATGAGTGAAATGTTCATTTACCTCCAAAATGTCTCATCATTGATACTGAAGAACCGAGTAGGGGATAGAGGTAGGATCGAAATACTCTAGGGGGTGAATAAAGTATGAGAACTTTTCGCAATCGCAGATATCAATCCTTTGAAATAAATCTCAAGGCCTTGAAGTCGATCTTTGTAATATGTGACAAAGTTGTTCTCAAGTCATTGAAGTGAATCTCAAAGTCTTGACTTCGAATCCTGCAGAAAGTTGTTAGTCACAATAAAAATGATATAAAGAGCGGAAATGAAAAGTTGTTAGTCTCCGCCTAGGTTTTCCAACCCTAGGATTCATTTCTCTATTAATTCACGTCTTTAGAGTCTTAGATACAACCTAGAAGAACTTTCCTTCTTCCAACAACTTGTAGCCAAACCCGCTATTATATAGTCAACTCAAATGCAAGCGAACAATAGGCGAATCACACAAGGGTGTAGAATCTACGAGTACAATAATAATGATATTCCTATATCGCTCTTTGTGTTTTCTCACTCTCTAAACTGAATAGGAACTAGAATAACCGAGAGCAAGAAAGTCGATGCAATGAAGAATGCTTTTGCTTTGATCTATGCGTAAGTTCCTTCAAGTGATGCTCGTATTCCCTCCATTCTTCACTGTTTGTATGTTGCTTTTATAGGCTGCAGGATAGATTGATTTATGGATATTTTAACGTTAGAAACATCCCACAAAAACTGCATAAAATCTCCAACAAAATCTGCACAAAATCTCTAACAAACACAACAAGAATATCCACATATATATCTGAGTGAATTTGCTATATAGCCTTAGTTCACTAATTTTGTTAGTAATTGTGAAGCTCAATAATTTTGTTAGAATATGACCTCTTTAAAATAGTCTAGACTAATTTACCCTTCTACAAGAACTTAAAAGATTCCAAATTAGTTATTGCCTTTTAATTGACCTACAACATCCCTAATTGAAAAATGTGTATTTTGAAAAAGTTACCAATTTTAATCAGCGTAATCAATTAGTAAATCATAAAGAATACAAGAAAATTTTACGTGAATGGATAAAACTAGCATGTTACCTGCTTGTACTTTTCATGTAAATCATGAAGAGTACAAGAAAATTCTTGATAAAATTTTACAAAAAATTTACAAGAATTGATCAGCGTAATCAATTAGTAATTAATCTTGTACAATAAAATTTTACAAGAAGATAAATCGTGAAATCGTGTACAATAAAATTTTACAAGAAGATAAATCGTGAAATCCAACTTGTCCAGTTGGTATTAGGGTGGGAGGGGCAACCAACCAGAGATCAATTCTTGGTGACTACATCATTTATTAATTTTTTGTATTTCTTGTAAGAATTATAATATTACAAGAAAATTCAAGAAATATAATTACAAGAAAATAAACATCATTTACAAGAATAAATTATAAATTTACAAGAATAGTTATTATAAAGTTATAAGAGTAACGTCTAAATTAGGATACAATTTATTATAATAAATAAGGGTAAATCTGCCATTATTTGTTTAATAAGGCTATTCACTTAAAAATTTATAGGCCTAGGTTATTTATTAAACAAAATTAGTCATTGAGTGCATTTCATCCAATTTTCTCTATATATTTATAGATATTTGATATTTATTAAACATCTTCCATCATTCCTGCATTTCATAACAAGGTGGAGTTATCAGATACCGGTGAAGAAGAGTACGTAATATTTTCAATTACATCATTTCATAATCTTCCACTTAATTCCTAATTAGCTAAACCCTACGAACATTAAATATGAATAGTCATACGAAGTAATCAATTAATTAGAGAAAGGAAGAATTGGTGAGGGAATTAAAAGTTTCTTAATTGGTGTGCATATAGCTCTAAACAGTATCTATAACTGATATTTAATTATGATTTTCTAACCCTTAGCCTAAATAAGCGTCAGACCGAGCAAGACGGTAAATGCTCAAACAAATGACACAAAATACCTTTGATGTCGGAGGACGGATATATATCCCGGACCCAGACAAGGGTATTCCTCTCTACCCCATATTCGTTAACAGGAGATTTTCGCTTCAGGACATGGGGACACCGCCGTGCCACACCCGAACATGATAAGTAGAACTTCATTGCCCTCAACCCCTAACTTAGTCAACGATATGATACGTGACATTCAAGACATTGAGAATCATCCGAATTTGTTTAAAATCTTTTTTTTTTTCAATCTCAATTAACATTAGATTAGACCAAGAAATAATTAATCGTAATCTCGATGGAGTTGGGAACATATATGACGTCTCACATGCACTAATTATATCCCCATAGCTATTAACTTCATCTATTCATGAAACACCTATTCACTAGCACACAAAATGAAATAGACAAACATGTGTTGAAACAAAGTAAATGCATAACGAGGAACATCCGGTCATACATAAAATTTTGTCATTTCATTCATAAATAACACCAAACTACGGAGTATACAAAAGAGAGACAATGCGAATCGAATACCTACGAATTCACATGATGTCACATACATAATAAGAGAGACTGTAATGCAGCACATTAGTTGAGAAGCTCCCCGATGAACATTTAATACAATGATCAAATTGAAACCAGCTGGAGATCGACTATCGATCTTGATTGCATTAATCTCTAAAACCCCCACGTAATATGTTGCCATGCAAGACACAAAACCATGCTTCCCCGTCCTTCATATATGCACGTTACCCTGCCACTTGGCAAACCCTTGCTGCCACCTGTACGTTCACATGCTTTTCTCCTGATCCGAATAAACGAAATGCTACGTTGTTAATGATCCGATCCGGGTTTTCCCCAAATTACTGATCACGTACATATTGATAGTCATGGGTCCAGTTTGGGCTAGCTAAACCGACAATTAAGGTTTGCTGGTTTGCGGTTTAAGTTTCTCTTTTAGAGAAACCTAGCAGTTTAATGGGGTTAAACCGCTGGTTTGGTCCGATTTGCTTTTTTTTTTTTATATTAAAAAACGCGTTGCTAAACCGGGTTTGAATTTTCACGGTTTAGGTTTGACCGGTTTGTAAAATCTAAACCGATGGCTTAGGTTTACGACCCATGTCTACATATTGAGGTTCGGATGAGCCGGATAATTGGATGGTTCGGGTGGTCGGATCAAATTATCCGGTTACAGGCTCTGGCCCCACAATACACAATACTACTCTCCACCGCCACAAGAACCGTAAAACCAGAAGAAAAGGCAAATGAATTTGAAAATACCACGCAAGCTATATAGTAAAAAAAGGCAATAAAAAGGGTATGTACCAACACTTTTTGTAATAAATTGACATGGATATTCAAGGATGTTTGTTTCTCCTTCTCTTGGCTATGGCTACGATTATACAAGTTCGGTCAACATTATCACCATCCAAACAAGGCCTAATAGAGTTGAATTACTTTGAAATGGCCAAGGCTTTGGTGTCGGAATCCAAGGCTTACTACGAATCGGCTCATACTCAGTCCGAATCGGCTCATCGGCTTATGGCTTTGAGTGACTGTGCCAAGCTGTACGACGAAGCCGAGCCTCGGCTCTCGGAGCTCATGTCGACGACCACTCGCAGGCCAGGAGATGTTGGGATATGGCTCAGCTCGGTGTTGACGAGCCATAGGAGTTGTTTGGATGGGCTCGAAGGTGTTAATGAGCTTCCTCCTATGGCTCAAAATTTGACCGTTGTGTTAAGACATGCACTCGCCTTCTATGCCAACAAACCCAAGGCTCAGTATCATCAGAGCAAAGGTGATATAGTTAATATTAATTTTATTTTATTATGTGATATTCATTTTCAAATTTTTCAATGATATTAGAAAATGTTTATTTTATTATGTGATATTCATTTTCATATTTATAGCATGATTGAAGACAATATTAGGGCATTTCTTTTTCATGCCTCCCTTAAATTGTTTTTTTTGTTTCATATTTTCATGTATTCATGTTTTTTTTAATGATTTCATGGTCTTTAATCATATTTAATAATCATCAAAATATATTATTTTGAATTTTTTTTTATTTAGCAATTCGGTTGTCTTTAGCGTGGACTTGTACGTGTTGTATAGGATCTATGGAGGGCCCACAAGAAGATGAGTACGGAGGGATACTGAAATTGTGGGACCCAGCAAAATACAAGGCGGATGTTGTGGTGGCGAGGGACGGATCAGGTACACACACGACTATCAACGACGCTGTGGCCGCCTTGTCTTCAACATCAAGAACAAGGCGGGTGATTGTATACATTAAATCAGGTGTTTACAATGAAAGAGTGGAGATTCCTAAGCGCTTGAAGAATCTCATGTTCGTCGGAGACGGCATTGATAAGACCATCGTCACTGGCCACCGGAATTACGTCGACGGTTACCGCCCCATCAGATCCGCCACGTTCGGTAAACTACAAACAGTTCAATTTGAAAATCCAGAATCATCTCAGTTTTTGTCATGCATGATCGAACCTATGATGTTTGTTTTTCCTTAATTGAAGTAGTAAACGCATTGAGATGGAATTTACAAGCCGGCAACGGATTTGGAACCGTAACCGTAGTGAGAATTTTCACCTATCCAAAATCCGTAACCGTGACGTGATGATTTTCCTGGTGAATTACAACAAAAGACACTGACATGGATCCAGAACCGTGTCAGCGTCGGAAAGAAAAAAAAAAAATCACGGTTAGGGGTTGCTAATGTCCAGTGCATTTGTGAATTTCAGTTTACTTATTACCCCTCTTCCTTACTATATAGATGTAAGCGGAGATGGATTTTGGGCTCGAGATATGACATTCAAAAACACAGCGGGACCAGAAAAACATCAAGCAGTAGCCATAAGAGTAAACTCAGACCACTCCCTCTTCTACCGATGCAGCTTCAGTGGATACCAAGACACTCTCTACGCCTACTCTCTCCGGCAATTCTACCGGGACTGCGTAATCTCAGGAACCATAGATTTCATATTCGGAAACGCCGCTGCAGTATTCCAAAACTGCGATATAATCGTCCGAAAGCCAATGGAGCGCCAATCCAACATGGTGACAGCTCACGGCCGCGACAATCCCCACGAGCCCACGGGGTTTTCCATTCAATCCTGTCGGATCCGTGCTGCCCCGGATCTTAAGCCGGGGTCGTTTAAGACGTTCTTGGGGCGGCCTTGGAGGCAGTATGCGAGAGTGGTTGTTTGGAGGACGGATCTTGATGGGGTTATTGATCCGAGAGGGTGGACCGAGTGGGATGGGGGTTTCGGGTTGGCTACGTTGTTTTATGGAGAGTATATGAATGTTGGAGTTGGGGCGCAGACGAACGGAAGAGTAAGCTGGCCTGGGTTTCATGTGTTGAGAAGCGATGTCGATGTTTGGCCTTACGCGGTTAAGAATTTTGTCGACGGACAACGTTGGATTCCTGGGAGTGGTGTTCCGGTGTTGATGGATGTCTCTAGCTAGCTAATCAAGCAAAAATGTCAAGGGATATAAAATTAGTTATGGTGGGATGTATATGTTTGCTATATCTCTGAGTATTATGCTGAATAAAAAGAGTATGTTCAAACTGAGCATCAATACCTAGCATCGGCAATACCGTGACAAAGTACTTCACTCACAGACCTACAACCAATATATATATATTAGCAGATTAATTTACAGTTGAGACTTGAGAGCAGATACTAAAAGAAACCATCTTTACAAAATATTATTAGTATGTATGAATTAAAAAGGAACAAAAAGAAAATTTCTGTGAACAAATAGAACTACCAATTTGCAAGATTTCACAGAATACGACATACATGAGAGATTGTGAGTAGCTGAAGAAACAGCAAGATGACGGAAAAAGTCGGATTTTCTAAGAGAACTATCTATTTGCAGGATTGTGTAAAAAATACATTGCATAGTAGAATGCCGACAGAAAAAGCCAGTTTATTTAAGCAACTGAAGAAACGGCTAGATGAAAGGAAAAAGAAAAAAAAAAAAAAAAAGAAGGTAAATCCAAGATATACATACCAGAAGCAATAGTAGCCTCATGGACAACTTGATCAATCTGAATAAATTGAATTTCAATAAAAAAAAGTAGAAGAAGGATCCTCTTTAACGTGCAAGAAGTGAAGAAGATCTAATGTTTTGTTCGTTTTAGTTAAAAACTGAAATGTAAATTATGTATTGAAATTCTTGTCACTGAAAAAAGATTATTTAATAAGATACATGGAGAAAAACTCAGTTGAAAATATATCATTTAGAATTCCTGGATGCACGTAAATTGAACCTTATACAAGTCTTCGGGTTCCATCCTAACCCCAATTGGTAATATTAGTTCTTATATATTAGGTTAAGGTATTATGTCGATGTGGGACAATATATTCTACACATCTTAATAGGAGGGGTTCACGCCCAAGCTCGCCTGCGCCTCATCTTTTCACTCACTGAGTTTAAACACGCTTGATTAACCACAATCTTAGGAAACACAAGGGAATTCACTAAATCACTCAAGAGAGCAACTCCACAAGAGTCAATCTCAAAGGAGGCAATCCTGCTAACAGACTATTGGATAATAAGCTAATAATAGGAGGGCTTATTTATACAACTATACTCGTATGTCACCAACAGGCATGACATTTGCAGACTCACGCCTAATAAATTAATTCTAGACCCTTTCACCCCCTTATTGATTTCCTGCTATCTCTTCCAACTTAAAGTTGTAACATAAACCAACTTCACAAATTCATGTGTTGGGATGGATCTGAAGACGATTTGTGATCTCTTTTCTTGAGTCTACTAAATAGTGCATAAACATTATTTATGCAATCCATTCATTAACTTGACAATATGCATGTCTGTCCATAATTTGCTCAATTTCCATTTCCACATTTTCCTTATAGTTCTAGATGACACAATGAGTAACAAAATGCTAATAATTTGCTAAATCACCATTGGAGGCCAATCCTCTACCCATGGTGATCTTGAAAGAATTTCCATTTCACCACAACAATTAGTTCATCAAACAGCATTCTTTAGAATTTCCAAACTAAACAGAAACCTTAAACAGTGGAGAGATCTTTATCAATAAGATAGCGACAATTGCAAATTGCAATTACTCTGATTGGGGGTCTAGAAGGTAAATCCATGCTAATTTGACATGCTTAGGCAAAATATCTACTTTGTACATGAAAAGTTACAGTAAGAAAAGAGAGAAGGAATACCCTGTCCAGTCAAAATGGGGAAGCTTCGAAGTCTGAGCTTGACCCTTCTTCATACAGTAAAGCCCGCCGTCATTTTCTGAAGCTGAAGTTTTGTCCTCTTCAGAGGGAAAACTTTTCTTCACATGAGCTGTCTTGTGAGAGCTCCGGGAATCCTTGAAACAGTCTTGAGAGCTATTAGTAAATATCCTTATTAGTATGAAGGCATAAGATCATTCTACAATTTCAACTAAGGAGCATATTTTAGATTGTAATAGCATATTAGAAACAGAACTTATAAGAACAATAGATCCACCTAAACCTTCTCCCATAAATAAATCAATTATGAGTCATTACTTCAATTAATTTTTTTTTGGTAAGATATTTCAGGATACAAATGAGTGTAGATTGGTTTTGGGTATTCAAAACATCATATCAAGAAAATGCTTTTGAAATATGAATCAGCCATGGTTATGAAAATGAGTGTAGATTGGTTTGGGTATTTAAAACATCATAGCGAGTGTTGAGTTTCTGGGTTCGGTGAATACAAACATCAGGTGAACAGAGACAAAGAAACCAAACAGATTGACTACTGCAAACAGGGATAACATACACTGGGTTGAAGATGGGGCAGGGATGGAAATGAAACCAGGATAATATGAAACCCCATTCCATAAGGTTTCCCAAGTCCATACCTTGTTCCTCGCTGCAGAAAAACAAAGGGAAGAAATCAATCAGTTAAGACACCCTACATGGTTGAATGGAAGTAGTGATTATGCAAGAACAAAATCTGAAATACTTACCAGAACGCAGCGCCTTCTCTAGGATTCTTCAGTGCATACATTGAGCACCTGCAACAAATTGTTATCAGCACTTGAATAAAGCAACCCGAACATTGAAATTTAGTCAACATATGCTCGTTCAAAAATACAAAAACTTGTTCAACAATGAACAATCTCATCATTCTCAAATTAACGGCAAGACCAATCGCCTCAATACAATTTTTAGGATCGGAACAAACTGCAGACGTTCATTTCAGCAAATGATTTATCGCAATGCATACAAGTTATATGGTTAACACCTCACGATTAAGAAATGTAGAGATTCTCACGATTAAGAAATGTAGAGATTCTCACGATTAAGAAATGTAGAGATTCATAGGGGCAAAACACAAGGCACCAGAAATAATGCACATATGCTACATCAGCAATTACATACTGTGAATATCATTTCTAGCAATTCTAAACTCCTTAGTCGTAGATCCGACTAAAGACACAAACAAATGAGCACACAAACAATTTGTTGACGCAGTTCATTGGTATGAAAATGCCTCTACTCTGCGAGACCTCAAGAGAGGAGATCCGGTCCCGGGTTTCACTAGGCACCTCGACGAAGATCTGAGATTGATCTTCGTCTATGTTGCTTCCTTTCTTTCTTCTAAGGATCCTTCTCACTCAAAGCGAGATTTGGATGATTCTCTTTCTTCTTCTCTCAGTTCTCTCTCTTTCTCTCTATGGACGAAGAACACTCAAGCTACCTCACTTAGGTTAACTAAGTGGCAACTTTGGATCATGATAAGCATCAAGATCAAACACATAGCAAGCTATTATATGAGCATCTTACAACTCTCTACTTAGACCATAGTATAAGTGCTAGATTTATTCTCATGTACTATGTTACATTATCAATAAAAGAATAAAAAACGTAACACATACATAATCCAAAACCAACTGGATATCAATGGCATGAATAACCAGCGAAAGTAAACGACGTGCAGGAGATTCGCCAGTTTTCCAATCGAGCACAGGATAAGGAAATCGAGGTGTTTGCTTCTGAAACACCGCCATCCATTTCGTACAAAGCCTGTGTACAGAGTTCAGACACCTCCTTCCTTCAAGCTCCCACAGAAACCGGGCAGTGCGAGCCGACCTCATCCCAACCGGGCAGTGCGAGCCGACCTCATCCAGACCAGTCGAACCCCCACTTCAAATTTCACCACATTATATTAAAGGCATAAAACCTAATCCCTACTCTGTGAATTTCAAGAAATTAAAATTTTGAATTTAGTTGAACAGTTTTGTGCTGTTGTGATATGGATATTCAATTATTCAAATATCTCAAATCTGTGTTTTGCAAGTACCACAAATTCAGCCAACACAAAAAAAATAGTAAAAATTTAGCGAAATTGAAAATTCAGCAAATTAAGTCAACTTTTCAAAATCCTTCTAATGTATTCACACTTTGACACTAACAATTTCATAGACACATATTTACCAAAAAAAAAACAATTTCATAGACACATCAGAAAGGTAGAAATACTACTATATATCGTAGCTCATTACCATTGATCTATTTATCATCTATTTTAGTGTTATCAAGGTTCAGTGACATTGAAATTGAAAGATGTATATGTTGGAATCAATATCATGCTAGGGGATGAACCAGTAGCAATTGGATCAAAACTTGAGCGCCGCAGGTATATAGTCTTCCTTTGACCGATGGGAAGAGAATAGAAAACTGCTGATTGATTTGACGTATTGGGAACCATAACCTAATAACGGTTTATATAATGACCTAATAGAATCTCATTAAGCCTATTGGGCCAAAGTCTGGTATCCACCCATTAAGCACATACCGCTTAATTAAAGTTTACGGGCTTTACTCGATTGAATCACTTTTATTAGCCCGCTAATATATTTAGTCATATAATATAATTGGTTATTATAATATGTAAGCCCATTAATAATAATAAGATTAATAAAATCTTACAATCTATCACTTGGGCTACATATTAAATTTCAACTATATTATCCAAAATTCTTTATGTGTACACGTAATGACTAATTTAATGTAGACTTATTCTTTAATCAATCTGGTCCACCTCATATATCAATTTCGTCACATCATCGTGACTAAACCTTCCGTGTTCACCACATTAGTATATTCGATGACATAGATCAAGTATGGATGAGTGGCATGAATATTACATGAAATGTGATCTCATAAACATGTCTATTTTCAACTGGTTCTTCTTTATTCGGAGATCAATCCAAAACAACCTTTAGTTCAAGATGTAAATGACGGCAACTTTATTATGCATAAACTATAAATATAGAACATCTAATCAAAGTCCCACTAAGTCAAGGGATTACAAAACTGTCAAACCCCATACGAGCAGTGTGGTCATGAAAAACCTTAGGAGGCAACCCCTTAGTTAACGGATCCGCAATCATGGAGTTTGTACTTATGTGTTCTATACAAATCTGCCCACTTTGAACTTTTTCCTTCAATGACAAGAACTTGATGTCAATGTGTTTCTCCTTTACAAAGCTTCTGTTGTTATTGGAGAACAAAACTGCAGCCTTATTGTCACAAAATAACTTCAATGGCCTTTCAATTCCAGTAACCACACGTATGCCTGTGACAAAATTACGCAACCATATCCCATGAATGGATGCTTCGAAGCAAGCCATGAACTCTGCAACCATAGTGGAGGTAGCTACAAGTGTTGGTTTGACACTTTTCCAAGATATAGCTCCTTCAGCCAACATGAAGATATAGCCTAAAGTGGATCGTCTACTATCAATACAAGCGGCAAAATCAGAATCATAATATCCAACGATCTCCAATCTGTCTGATTTCTTGTAAGTCAGCATGTAGTTCTTCGTTCTTTGCAAATACCGGAGAACCCTTTTGCTGCTTTCCAATGATCCGATCCATGATTACTTAAGTATCTGCCCAAAAGTCCAACAATAAATGCTATGCCGAGACGGGTACAAACTTGAGCATACATTAGACTCCCTACCACTGAGGAATAGAGAACCTTTTGCATCTCCTTTATTTCAAGATTTGTTTTGGGGCACCGCTTGAGACTAAATTTGTCTCCTTTAGCTATTGGTGTATCTCCAGCTGAGCAATCTTTCATGTTAAATCTGCTTAGTATATTTTCAATATAGCCCTTTTGTGATAACTTGAGGATACCTTGAGATCGATCTCTTAGTATTTGAATTCCTAAGACAAAAGAGGCATCCCCAAGATCTTTCATCTCAAAATTCCTAATGAGAAATTTCTTGGTTTCGTGCAATAAGCCTATATCGTTACAAGCCAATAGTATGTCATCAACATACAATACCAAAAAGATAGATTTACTCCCCCTGAATTTGTGATACACACAATCTTCAACCTTATTCACCTCAAATCCAAAGGAGGTGATCACTTGATGAAATTTATGATTTCATTGCCTTGATGTCTGTTTTAGCCCATAGATGGATTTCTTTAACTTACAAGCCATAGATTTTGAATCTTTAGATTCAAAATATTCTGGTTGAACCATATAAATGGTTTCATCAATGGTTCCATTGAGAAACGTTGTTTTCACATCCATCTGATGTAACTCTAAATCAAAATGAGCTACTAGTGTCATTATTGTCCTAAAAGAGTCCTTAGATGAAACCGGAGAAAATGTCTCTTTAAAGTCAATACCTTTCTTTTGAGTGAATCCCATTGCAACTAAACGAGCCTCATATCTTTCGATATTGCCTTTTGCATCCCTTTTGGTTTTAAATATCCATTTACAACCAATGGTTTTGCACCTTTTGACAACTCGCCAAGATCTCATACGTCATTGTCCTTCATGGATTTCATCTCCTCTTGCATGGCTTTAATCCAGTATTAAGAGTTAGAACTTTGAAGGGCCTCAAGAAGATTGATTGGATCATCCTCTGCAATGTCTGCAGAATCTTCTTGTTCCATAAGATACGCGATGTAATCATCTGGTATCTTTCCCACAGGATCTTCTTGTTCTACTAGATATACAATATAGTCATCCGGAATTGCATATCTTCTTTCTCTACCGGATCTCCTTAAAGACACTTCTTGAGGTGGTTGAATTTGCTCTATGGAAGGAACTTCATTGTTGTCTAAAATCGGAGTTGTTTCTTTAAGAGTGTCAAGAGTTGTATCTTGATCACTTTCAATAACATTATTGGGAAGAGAGATAAATTCCTCTTCCTCAAGGACAACTTCATCAAGAGTGACGTTCCTTAATCATTCCCCTCCAAATTCTACATCCTCAAGAAATCTGGCATTTTTCGACTCAAAAAATGATCGGGTAGCGGGATCATAAAATTTAAACCCACGAGAGCGTTCAGCATATCCAACAAAGTAGCAGCTAGTTGTCTTAGAGTCCAACTTTCTTTCGTTAGGCTTGTAAGGCCGTGCTTCAGCCGGACATCCCCAAATGTGTAAGTGCTTTATGTTTGGCTTTTTCCCATTCCACATTTCATATGGAGTTTTAGCTACCGATTTGCTAGGTACTCTATTAAGGATATATACTACAATTTTTAGCGCTTCTCCCCAAAGTGATTCAGGTAAAGAAGAATGATTAATCATACTTCTCACCATATCCAATAGTGTTTTATTCCGTCTCTCAACAACACCATTCATAGTGGGTTTGCCCGGCATAGTGTACAGAGGGACAATTCCACACTCCTTTAGGAAGTTAGCAAAGGGTACTGGACGTTGTTCTCCTGATCCATCATATCTGCCATAGTATTCTCCACCACGGTCAGATTTAATGGCTTTAATCTTCTTACCGAGTTGAAGTTCAACTTCAGTTTGTAAGCCTTGAAAACATTCAAAGATTGTGATTTCTCACGTATCAAGTAAAGGTACCCATATCAGGAGTAGTCGTCTATGAACGTAATAAATTATTGTTGACCATTCCACGCAGCTGTAGGGAATGGACCGCAAATATCCATATGTATTAGTTCTAAGACTTATGTACTTCTGTTGGCACCTAACTTTCTTATGTTTGTTAATTTTTCCTTCACGCGCACTCAACACAAACTTGAAGGTTTGTTAAATCAAGGGAATCAAGAATTCCTTCTGACACAAGCCTTTGAATTCTCTGTTTAGAGATGTAACCTAAGTGCTTATGCCATAAGAATCCAGAATCTTCATCCAATTTTCGCTTTGTACCTCTAGAACCTGTGTGCAGTATTTTATTATGGGAAGCAACCGTTTCTAGCATATAAAGACCATCAATTAAGATACCGGTACCAACAAGATTTGAATTTTAGGAAATACTGAATTTTTCATTTCCAAAACTACAAAGGTATCCACCTTTGTCCAAACGGGAAGTAGAAATTAAATTCCGTTTAAATAACGGAGAAACAAAAGTATCCTTTAAATCCAAATAATATCCAGTACTTAAATTTAATCTAAAATGCCCTATTGCTTCCACAGGAACTTTATTGTCATTGCCAACATAGATGAATCTTTCAACATCACTTGGTGGTCGACTCCAAAGGCAACCCTGCATTGACACACAAATGTGAGTAGTAGCACCAGAATCTAACCACCACGTGTCAATAGGTACAGGAGCTAAATTAGCCTTAGAACAAACTAGAGTGAGAATTTTACCCTTCTTTTCATACCAAGCAGCGTACTTAGGACATGCTTTCTTCATGTGTCATTTCTTTTTGCAGAAAAAACAATTGAGTTCATCACTTTGCTTCTTCGCCTTTTTCTGCAAATGTGTACCAGCTGCAATATCCTTAGCCCTCTTCATTGATTTGTTTTGAGAGCTTGATGCAAAGTGAGCACTTTCTGTCTTATCTCTTTTTATCGTGTCCTCTTCTTGCACACATTGCGAAATGAGCTCATTAAGAGTTCATTTCTCCTTCTGAGTATTATAACTCACCTTTAAAGGACTGAATTGTGTGGGAAGAGACAGGAGAACTAAATGCGCGAGTAAATCATCATTTATCTCTAAATTTAGTGTCTTTAGTTTTCCCGCAAGATTTGACATTTCCATAATGTACTCCCTTATGTTTCCTTTTCCTTTGTACCTCATAGAAATCAGAGTAGCCAAATGGTTGCTTGTTTATGCTTTCTCATTCTTGACAAAATATTTATGAATTGCCTCAAAGAATTCCTTAGCATCTTTGCTCTCAGAAATAGAGCCCCGAAATGGTTCCGAAATGGAACTTTAATGATCATAAGACACATGCGGTTAGAGCGATCCCACTTCTCTACTTTCTCTTCATTGGAGTTATCCTCAGCCAAAGTGGGTCGTTCAGTCCTTAGCGCAAGGTCTAGATCCATACATCCGAGAATGATTTTCACATTCTCCTTCCAGACCTTAAAATTTGTCTCATTGAGCATTGGAATGGAACTGACTTGAGCAGAAACATTAGTAGTAGTTGCTGAAACTAAACATAAAAGCAAAGAAATAACACAATTAATCAATTAATTTTGAAAAAAACAAGATGCCCAACACAATTTGACATTCACTGTTTGCACAAAACATCAAATGTAAACAATACTCTCAACGCAACAATCAAACATTGATAATAAATCCGGTCAAACAATAGTCTTTCTTTGGATAGACTATTATTCACATGGACAACCTATATATTTATCGTTATTTATTGTCGCACGCGCTTTCATTATTTGGCCAAACATTGACCTTCCTTTGAGCCGATCAATATCCGCATAATTAATGAAAGCACAATTGATTAATCAATATATTATCCTAAGTGTGATTTTGTTTGGTCAAATGTTAACCTTCCTTTGGGCCGATCAATATTCGCATAAACAAGTATAATCACTAGTGTATATAATGTTTGGTCAAATATCAGTCTTCCTTTGGGCCGATTGATACCCGCATAAACAAACGATACACTAACCTTTATAATTTTAAATTAAAATAATTTTCACAACATAGACTACTTTAGTAGCATATTGTTTCAATCAATTTAAAATAACTTTAAATATATAGATCCTTAAATATATCTCGTGTAAATAAAATCTAAATATTACACTCGATAATCTTTAATCGATACAAAATAGTGAAAAAGATTCAAATTTTATGCTCGTAAGAACAACCACACTATGTACCCAAAATAATATACACACGTTTACCTTATATAATATATATATATATATATAAACTTCAATATACTCGAATAAATATATGTATTCGTATATATGATAGAACTTATCCACGCATACGCACGAAACCGATACATATAACACCTTTTGAAATCACTGCAACATTTATAAAAAAAGTAAAATGCACAAAACCATAGAAAAGCTTGTATTAGAAAGCATTTTAGAAAAGTGTTTGCATTGCAAGCGTGTGTGTATATATATATATATATATATATATATATATATATATATATATATATATATATATATATAGAGAGAGAGAGAGAGAGTTGTTCAAGTAAGGCACATTATTCCGGTGCGGTCGTGCGGCCGACACGTGTCCTGAAAAAAATATTTTTTTATTTAAAACGAGTAAAAGTAATAGTTAAAAACGTATTATGGAATAGTTCATAACTTATAAAAGGATAGTTCATGAATTATAATAGAAGACTTCGTAGTGCAAAATTTATAAAGGAATGAAAGTAATAGTTCAAAACTTATTAAGGAATAGTTCATAACTTCTAAAAGGATAGTTAATGAATTAAAATAGAATAGTTCATAGTGCAAAATTTATAAAGGAGTGAAAGTAATAGTTCAAAACTTATTATGGGATAGTTCATGAATTATAATAGAATAGTTCATGGATTATATTAAAAAGTAATAGTTCATTGATTATTTGGGAATAGTTCAAAGTTTATAGAAGAATAGTGCATAAATTATAACATGGTAGTTCAAATAAATTTTCTTTCGTTTCTAGAAAAAAAAAATATATTTTTTCGGGACACGTGTCGGCCGTACGGTTGGCCGCACGGTCGTACCACATTAATTGAACCGTACCTGAACAATGTCCTCTATATATATATATATATATATATATATATATATATATATATATATAATTTCAGCCACTGGAGGTACAATATATAATATCCTTACTACACTAAAAGTGGGACTTTCCCCAATTAATAGGGAATTTCCGACTTTGCCCTTAAACTTGTTACTTTCCGAAATTGCCCTTGCTCATTGTACCTATATTACATTACCAACCCGTTACTCTTTCCTTGCCCGTTACTTTTTTTCATGGGTAAGACACGTTGACTACCTATTTTTTCATGCGTAAGAACATGTGTCGTTTCCTCTTTCTTTTTGGATTACACAACACGCTTCTATGTCACTACAAGCCTGCAACATTGCTCTCCTTCCTAGTGATGACATTGGACCCGATATCTTCTGGATCGACATCTTCGGCTCATCAAACCTTCTCCCCCTTCCTCCGGATCTTGATTTCGGGTTAGCTCTTCGACCTCCTCTTTCTTTTCTCTCAACTCCGACCTTTCTCTATTTTGCCTCCATAAAAGGTTCTTGTGGCCTCTCTTTTCCATTTCTCTGGTTTTGATTTGGAATTCGATTGTGAAGCTCGAGTTTCAGTGAAGAATTTATGCGTCTATGGAGGAGATGCATCAGAAGATCAAGATATAATGATTATTTGAACATTTCTTCTTATTCTCTCAAATTCTTATTCTTTTTTCGTTTGATTTCCAGAAAGGAGGATCTTTTTCAAGTTAGGGTTTCAAACCCACACTCTTCTTCTCTGCCCTATGATTCCCCTTTGCAACGCTTTTCTTCTCTGACTTCACTGTACTTTCTTCTTTGTTTACCCTCTATATCAGTTTTGGGTTTTTATTATTTCAAACCTCACGCATCGAGTCACTCCATGGAATTAGGAGATGAAGACGGAGTCGAGTCGCTCCATGGATATCGGCGGGAAATATATATATATAGTATGTTTGAGCTCAATAGTTCTTTACCTAATGTAATTGTGTAAGCTCATGCAAAGGGAATAGAGATTTAACATGAATACCACTCTTGATCAAGCCTGCATGCTTTCATTCTCTCAAGGAAGCAACTATCCTCATAACGTCAGTATTCAAGTGCACAACTTCCTTTATATGATATCAGTATTCAAATTATTTTATCTGTAACTCATATTTAAGAACCGAGAAATTGATTAGTTCATGTACTTTAGGTGTTCGATTAAATGCCTAAAAAAGAATTACTATATATGATTTCAGTAGTCCAAATTATCTTATCATGTGGAAATTAAGATGTGTGGTTTTCATATGGGTTGTGGTTGTATCCTTAGAGCATCTTTATCCCAGATACTTAAAATTGTTTCTTATCTGATATTTTTATTTATTTTTTATTCACAAAAATATTTTAAGAACCTCTCTTCTCCATCCCAAAATTCACCAAAGTTTCTTCAATTATTTTTGTTATATATAAATTATTAAAGAGCCACTTACCTCCCTACATTTATGCAAAAAAATAAAAATAAAATCTATGATTTGTGAAGTTGGGCAGGAAATTTGTCAAATTGAATTTCTTACTTGAGATACTTCTCTCCACTCATCACCTTGGTTCTATAATCAAATCTGACATTTATTTTTATTGTTAAGATAAGAAATGGTTAAAGAAATTTCAAATTTCTGGGATGAAGATGCTCTTAGTTCCTAATTTGGGAAACCCAAATTTCCAATTCATATTGAGAATATCTAGATTTGGAAGCATGGACGGTTGGCTTTTTTTTTTTTTTTTACCTCAAATGCATGTAAATTTTTTTCAGTTTTTTTTTTTCCAAAAATTCAATTGACAATTATGTGGAATAGACTGAATAGTTTTGGCAATTTTGATTTTGGTAATGTATGGTAATTAATTATTGTATCTTAGTGTTTCGTTTTTTTTCCAGTTTTCTGCATGAATGTGATGCTTCAGGTGATTTGAAGATTTCCCCCCTGTATGTTCAGTATTTTCATTATGAGTTTAGCATGATCATGTTTAACCAATCTTCATGCTCTCGCTTGATCATTTGTCGGTTTCACAATTCCCGCTAACATCAACCCGCTCAAGGTTGAATCGTCGCTTCTTTCTTTCATTTCATTTATCTTCTTCCTTACTACTTTCTTTTCCTTTAGGTTCACCTAATTTATCATTGCAAAGCATGAATTTAAGAATTTGTCTAGGAATTGGGATTTGGATTGAAAATACTTTGATTTTCTTTTAAAAAAGTGATTCATTTGAAAGCTAATTTAAGAGTGATGTGAGTTTTTATTCTTCCAACTGTTGATTGGAAAAGGTTACTTTACCTGCTGATTGTAATCTTAATCCATCTTTCTCCACATGCTGATTTTGTTTTTCAAGTTACAAGTTGCTTGAGTCGAAAAAGATGAATTATTGTGTCCTCCCAATCCGTTCGTACAGGTAATGAGTTCAATTACTGAACTTGATTGGTACCAATCTGTAGGGCTGCATATCCATTTTCTATTTGATTTTTAATATCACACTATTATGAACAATTCACAAGTGACAAGGCTATGTTTCCTTTCTTCTTGATTCCTCATTGTTACACTCACAACTCTGATTTTCTTCTTATTCAACAGTGTCATCTTCCTTCCTTTCACGTGCTTATAAAAAAATCCTGCACTCAGAAGAATAATGATTTCTTCATTTAAAACTTTTGGTTTTAGAAGTTGATTGAAGACTGATGGGATAAACATTCTCAATCAAAATGAATTTTGGCTGAATGTATGAATGCTATATATCTTCATAGTGTATATTTAACAAATGTGTTTTTTTATTACTAAGATCAAAGTGAAAGTGGAGTATGTACCAGAGAAGGCAAAACTTGAGGATGAGTTGTTAGAGGATTTAAAGAAGGTTTTGGAGAAATTTAGTTTCCATAATCCTGCAAACTCAGAGGTTAATGTCATGTTCTTGGATTATGTGTTTTTATGAAGTTATTTATGATACATTGCTATGCTTATAATGTTGTCTTTGTGCTTTTCTACTACACAATGACAAAAAGGATGAGGCTGGACAAGATGCAACAGAGAAGAATGCTGACTCAAATTCTGATGATGATGAAGAAGAGGATAATCAGCAAAAAGAAAAAGGAATACAAAACAAAAAGAAAAAGGTTATAACATTGAGCATTTATACACGCAACAAATATACTCATGTTTATCCAATCTTCATGCCTCTTGGCCCAGTTTTCGGGTCTATTTTGATAAACATACCATCAATCAGATTTTCAGCTATTGTCCCAGTTCATTTGTTTCATGATGGAAGCAATTTTAGTGGAATGGTGTACTCGTCACAAACTCATCAATCATATAGCTAATATTGTCAAGTCAAGTAAGATTCAACAAACTAATTACACCAATGCCTTTCTTTAGCTTGCTTCTTCTTCAATTTCTGTTTGATTAATACCTGATTTGTTTCATTTGAAGTCAAATACTCGGTTTCGGTTGAGCGACAACAAGATCCACAAGTCTAACTGAAGATGAAGAATCTTGCCAAACATACATCATGTTTAGGGTAATGAATATTCCAACACATCATTCTTATTTGCCCCTTCAAAAACATTTAATCAGCCTCTAATTTAGATTTGTAATCTTCAGAACTTTGGCACTGAGTGAAACCATAATTGGCCGACAATTCCCTTTATGTTCATGTGCTAGAACAAACCTTCGGACCGTCAATAGTGAGTTGATTTTTGAATCTGCAAGTTAAGCTTCTCAGGACAAACATCTCAAAAACTCATAAGAATGTTTTAATGCTCCAATTCTTTGTAGTTTGTTGTTGTAGATTAAAATCGCTGCCCCCAATTGATTTTAGATTTGATGCTAATAAAAGTCCATTTTTTCAGAAAATTTTTCAAGATTTCAGACTTAATTACCTCCTTTTGGTTTAGTACATAGAAGATAAGTTACTCCCGTACAAAAACAACATATTCAAGTGGTATAAACATAGAACGCTACTACTCCCACCAAAAAAAAGACAGTGCTACTACTACGTATTTTTTATTTTCTTCATTGCAGTTCAACCAAGGTTCCTTCAGACAGTAAAACGAAAAATTAAAACTGTTTTTCTAATGAAAATTTATACAAATTCTATAATTACATTATACATTATACGTTTCAAACTCACGTGCGAAGCACGCGTCCACCCTAGTATACAAAAAAGCACGAAGCAGTAACCTTTCCAATCAAAAGAAGAGACGCCAGCTTTTCGGACTTACAATTTGAAAAACAATACCACATCCGTATAAGCCGAAAAAAAACGAACGTCAGTAGCATATTGGGTCTTTGAAATTTTGCGCGTGAATAACCAGTAAATCCTAATAACCTGATATGATTAAAGCTCTGGTACCACTTGTTGGAATAATCAAATTCCCTAAACCGTAAATGCAAATATCATGATAGGGTTATTAAGGAATCTAGAATTTACATACCTGGTTCCATGGTAGCAATCGGATGAACCAGTAGCAATCGGATCAAAACTTTAGTGTGGAATCTACGATCCGAATGAGCGCCGCAGGTATACAGTCTTCCTCAGTCAAACCTCCTTAGGGTTTCTTTAGGTTGTCTCTCTGATGGGAAGAGAATAGAAAACTGCTGATTGATTTGACGTATCGGGAACCATAATAACGTTATATAATGACCTAATAGAATCCAATTAAGTTGAGCCAAAGTCTGGTATCCACCCATTAAGCTCATACCGCTTAATTAAAGTTTACGGGCTTTACTCGATTGAATCACTTTTATTAGCCCGCTAATATATTTAGTTATATAATATAATTAGTTATTATAATATGTAAGTCCACTAATAATAATAAGATTAATAAAATCTTACAGTATAAAAATTAGAATCTCGTGATTATTCTTAAATTATGATTCTAATAGCAAGTGTTTATTATCATTATCTAATACAAAGCCCTAACAAACAGATGTTGTTATTACATTTGATTTTCAGGGAATTTGACACTTAACATTATAAGTAGGACTTAAACAGCACACTCCATAATTTTCTTTTGAGCTTCAACCTCAGCTTTTATATACTCAATCTCTTCTACTGGTATACATTTCATTAAACTTGTGTTTACTTAGAGAATATACATTTCATTTGAGCTTCAACCTCTACAAATTGTTTCATGATATTCAATCTCTACGGCTAATTTCATATACTAAACTGTAATTTTGCTTTAATGGCATTTAATGCTGAGTTAAAAGGTAAATTATGAAAAGAACTGATTTTACAGCCTTTTTTTTGTTATAGGTTTGAATTTATAGAAATAAAGGTAATGGATCATCATTAATGATCCCAGAAAAACAGTATGGCTCCAGTGAAGTTGTTTTTTAACTTAAGGGTTGAGATTAATTTGAGGTTAAATTAATTAGATACAAAAAAGGTAATCATATCTCTCCAAATCAACAAAATTGTGTCTCAAACCGCCAAACCGGTTTGGCGGTTTGAGACACAATTTTAAAAAAAAAAATTAAAATTAAAATTCAACGTCTTTTTGAATAACCGTCGGAAAACCGTCGGTTTAACCGACGGTTAGTAAAAAAAATTTTAAAAAAATAAAAAAGTTTTAACCGCCGGTTTGAACCTTCAGTTTAGGTTTGGCCGAGAGTCAAACCTAAACCTAAACCGTAAACCTCCGGTTCGACCAAACCGGCGAACCTAAACCAGCGGTTTGGTTTGAACCGGACCGAACTCTAATCAGCGTTCATCTCGTTCTTGTTTGAATAGTCAATATCCTATTTTTCTTTATGAAAATTAGGATGACAACATCTAAGAAAATATAGATTGTAAGTAAATTAGCATGACGAGTTATAAGTTTGATGTTGAGCTTATTGACTATGTCATACAAAGAGCTTATTAACTTTGCTACACTTTGATTTCACTTCAGAAAGAGTGTACTCAAGGCTGTAAAATAGAACTATGGACAAATAACATCATACAAATTAGCCTATATAGGATTTGAACCTATATCTTTGTGCGTTAGCACACTGCTCTTCCAATTGAGCTAATAAGCTAAACATATAGTTTATTCGTGAGGTGCAACAAAATTAACATGTATAATAGGCAATTCATCACAATACTCCTGCAAATAACATATTTGAAAATAGTGTCTCAACAACAATGATAATCTATGATGAAGAAACTTATAGAAACAACAAATAATTCTCTCATACTCAATGCAGATGCATCTATGTGAGAATACTGTGAGTCTTGGAGCTATAATTTAGAATTTTGCAGGTTATATAGTCATGGTTGTTGAAAAATGGTTTAAGGAAGAAATAAATGTGTAAGTTGTTGAAGCTACAACATCACTTTTTTGAAATCATGCTTCAGTAAGCATTAGTATTTTTAAACATTTCATTGCCGCAAATCCTTATTGATTAAGCTCATGACAACAGAAAACAAAGACAAATTTTATACTAATATTCTTTGTTCTTTGTAGGACATCACTTCCTTCTACTCTATTAACTCTTACTGCTCTTTCTTTCTTTCTAAACTTCCTGCAGATTATTGTAGACCTTGTAGAGCCTGATATCAAAAAATAATATGTCAAACAGTTGAACACCTAATATGCATCCCTGCAGATTAAGTTGTTAATTTTTACACAACTAGATAACTGCTAACTCTAACTACATTTTCTTAGTTCTATGGAACATTATGTCGAACAGTTTATATGCATCATGCTCAATATAAACACCAAATAGTTTTGACCCTTCTATTTCTCCAATTCAATTCAAATCAACCAGATGAAAACTCTGCAATTTGAGCTTAGAAGAAGAAGGAGGAAAAGGAGGAAAAAGATGATCTTGCAACTGAAAGTTCTACATTATACGTGTTTCCTTTTTTCATCTCAATTTCGAGTTTAGAAGATGAGAAAAAGAGGAGAAGAAGAAAGTTACCTGCCACAGATTTTGTTGATCTGGAATGCTATCTGAATCAAATCGATTCAGATAAGAACAATAAACGATGCTACACGATAATGAAGAACACTGGTGTTGTACGACAATGAAGAACAGCGCTGAGTCTGAGACTAGGAAAAGAATAATTATAAAGAGTAAGTTAGATTATTTTGCTGATTTGGAGAGATATGCTGATCTTATTTGCGTTTAATTAATTTAATTCCAACTCTGCAGTTAATATAACTTGTTATCTATGATCAAACCAACACTAATATTGTTGTTCCAGGAAGATCAAACTATTGAAAATTCAAACTATCTACTATAAACAAAAAAATTCAGCAGAGGGAGATGCATATCAAAACCAACTAAATGAAGAGAAGAGTGACCCATATCAAAACCAACTAAACTAAGAGAAGGGAGACAGAGAAGGAAGACTCATATCGAAACAAATTCAGCACAGTGGGAAACACATATCAAAACCAACTAAACGAAGAGAAGGGAGACCTAAATCAAAAAAATTCAATAGAGAAGGGAGACTCGAATAAAAAGGAATTCAACGGAGAAGGGAGACACACATCCAACAATATATTGAAATTAGAAATCGGTTTGGTACCTCGGATATACAGGCGAGAGTTGTTGTGGAGATTCGAATAGGGAGATGTGGGCGGGAGACGTTTGGAGGGAGAAGACCGTGATACCGGTCGATTTATAGAAATATCAAATTCTATATAAAAAAAAGATTTTTCCTGTTGATTTTTCCTCTTGATAAGATTTTATTTATTTCCTCTTTATATTCATTCTTAATATATTATATTAAAATTTATTATAAAATAATAAAAAAAATTAAAAAAATAAATTTAAAATAGATTATGACCTCATTTAATTTAATTAATAAATTTATAATCGAAATATTTATATATATATTTTTTTAATTTTTGAAATAAATATATTTTTTATTTTGAATTAAAATACTTTTTTTACTTTTTACTTTCGATTTAGAAAATATATATATATATATATTACAAAAAAATATTTTTTTGATATTTTATTAAGTGTCTAGAGAATTAAAATACAATTAAATTTTATTTATTTTGAATTTAAATTTTATATAATTTATATTAATTCGAAAATTTTAAAAAATTATGTTTTTTTTAATTTTATGATTATGAAAAAGTATATTATAAAAAATAATAAATTAACACATAAAAAATAATATTGTTATTTTCAAATTAAAATAAATTATAAAAAATTAACTTAAAAAAAAAAAACTATATGTTTATTTTTCTGGACTCTTAAAAAAATTTTAAAATTTTATTTTTTATTTATTTTCGTTCAAAAATAAAACTTATCTTTATTTTACTTTACTTTTTTTAATATGAAAAATATTTTTAAAAAAATACTATTATTATAAATTTATTAGTTTAAAATGTAATGAGGTCATAATCTATTTTAAATTTAATTTTTTGATTTTTATTATTTTATAATAAATTTTAATGTAATATATTAAGAATGAGTATAAAAAGGAAACAAATAGAACATTGAGGGCACCAAGAGGAATTTTAAAATTTAGTGGATACCAAAAGGAAAAGTGCAAACCTTGAGGACACCAAGAGGAAAAATCCTTTAAAAAAAAGTAAAGTATGGATATAGAGGTTTAGCAGTTTTATACCCATACACCCAATTACCGAATTATCAAATAGGTGATATTCATATCCATATCTTAAATCAGGATATGGGTGCCAAACTGCCCCTTAATGTCATTTATCGGCGGCACTCGACCATCCAACTTTAATCCCCGGTCGTTCTTTTCCTTACCCAAACCAATTCCTCCAAAGAAAAATCATCTTATCTCTACATACTTTGGGCTTTTTCAACCACCGACTCGAGTGCTAGAGGAGTGAAAATTACAACAAGAGGGTGGAATACTCCCTTCGGTACATACACGGTATCAGACACTCCAAGGCTAAGGAATACTCTTCGAGGGGTGTTACCAATTACACCATTGAGGTTTGGGTGTTATATGGGTTGAACAAGCGGAGCATTGATATGCTCAAGCTCGGCTCGTATATATACGAGTTAAGGTCGAGTCGACTCTAAATTTTGTGCGACCTTTAAAACATGTTTATATTCGGCTCATTCAAAAAGTGAGCGAGTTTGAGCCGAACTTTTGACGAGCCAATCCCGAATCGAGCCTGAACAACTCAACAAAAATAATGTCCATATCGTGTTACTCGAGCCGAGCATTAACACGCTCAAACTTGACGAGTTTATAAACAAGTCAAGCCTAAATTTTATACAAACTTTAAAATGTGTTCATATTTGTTTCGTTTAAAAAATAATGAGCTCGAGCCGAACGTTATGCAAACCTGAGTAGTTTATCTCACATAACATCCATAATTGAGGGTGACCTGGTAACCCTTTTAAAATCATAGTTTTCCATTTGTTTCGGCCAGCAAAGATTGTTGCTTATAGTTTGTTATGGTATTGATCGTCAAAGTTCAATAATTTTATATTGTTTGAATTTTGTAGATCTAAAACTAGTTTCAAAATGTTGATAGGGTAACTCTGTTTAGCTGTGCATTTGGAAAGATTATTTTAAATTCTCGTTAGGCCTTGTTTAGCTCAACTCGTTTATAAACACGCACAGGCACGGAGACTATACGTCGTCTGACATATAGTCTTGTACGCGTTAGTAATGCACTGATAATTACGACGTCGTGCATTTAGTGATCTAGCATAAGATCCATTGTGATTAAAAGTTTAAAACCCTCAAACATTTTAATATGATCATTTTTTTAGTGTAAAATCAGTTATGTCCCAAAATTATATTATTTATGTTTGCCTTGCATATATATTTTTTTTAGATTTACCAACTCCAGGATAAAAAAATTATCCTGCGGAAAGGGGAAGAGAAGAAGCCTTGGATATATTATTAAGGTTCCAAATTTCCAATCGAATTAAATGACTAACTAGGCCTTTTACCACTATTATGGTATTACTCTATTAAATATTATTAAGGTTCCAAATTTCCAATCGAATTAAATGACTAACTAGGCCTTTTACCACTATTATGGTATTACTCTATTAAGATTTTAAAACCTCCATTTACTAAATTCACAAGTTTATTTTTCAACTCAGTAAATTTTGTAAAAGGGACAAAGTCACTCGAGAAATTTGTGCTATCACAAATATTTTAAAACCTCCATTTACTAAATTTTGAGAAATATTATTATTCTATATTTCTTCTGCTTAATCTAGTTCTATTTTATAAGGGACCCGACAGAAGTCCCAGACCATCCCAGCCTTCCCTACACTAGAATGACGAATGCCTAAATTGCAAGTCAAAGATGGCTCCAGTAACAAAATGATCCTGTGGGTTTGTGATATTGAGCAACAATTCAAGATCCACTCTCAAAATCTCATCATCATGCGATTACAAGCCTGCATCTTAAATAATAATCTAGTTGAACATATTTATTGTGTCAATGACAAAGAGAGATTCGTCGACTTAACGAACAGAGCAACTCGAGAAACCAAGTTTGAAGATCAACACCACGAAAAACACATCCTGGAGAACCTCTAAGACACATTTGTTCTTTTAAGTTACAAGGGCCTGGTCAGCTTGAAAGCGTTAAATAATCCATTACACTTGGGCGAAAGAGTTCTCTTTTGTATAGCAATATGGAGAAGCAAACAAATCTATGGGGCAGCTGCTTTATCATTTAACCAGGGAAACACCTTCGGGGACGAAGGCAACCTTCCTGAGAGGATCTCTACACCATTTTCTGTCACCTGCATAACACAGTTCAATGGCAATAGCATACAAATGTCAAATATGTGAAGGTGTGAGGGAAGCTTAGTTTTAAAGGGCATGAGGCCCACCAAGGCGCAAAGGCCCCTGGAGCCACGCGCCTCACGCAGTTTGAGGTTAGGACATAGTGCATTTAGGCACTTAACCTACTAGTCACAATCCTAAGTGGCAAAACACTTATAACACCCCCAGAACCACATGATAGCATATAAATGCTTTAAGACAAACCTGAGGTGTGAGGACCAAAGAGAAGATAAGAGAAGAGGTGGGGGAAGTGCAGAGAAGCAAAAACTGAGAGTGAATAGTAAGGGAAGAAAAGAGGGTTTCATTCGAAAAAAAAAAAC
Source organism: Fagopyrum homotropicum (assembly GCA_033239125.1). Classification (NCBI taxonomy): domain Eukaryota; kingdom Viridiplantae; phylum Streptophyta; class Magnoliopsida; order Caryophyllales; family Polygonaceae; genus Fagopyrum; species Fagopyrum homotropicum. The sequence continues at coordinate 147,272,094 of BSWB01000004.1, forward strand.
ACTAGGCCTTAAAGTTAGCTATCTAAGGGATGAAGTATGTGGAAGTCTGAGGCGTGCTTTTTTAAACTAAGGGATGAAGTATGTGGAAGTCCTCATAGGTGACCTACAAGATGAGAGCTATTATAACTGAAGACACTAGGCCTTAAAGTTAGCTATCTTGTATTTTCGGAGTAGGCATTTTTTTTTTGCCAGAGTTGTTCTCTATTGGTGGCTGGCGTGTCAAACGCTAGCAATAACCAATAACGGTGGCAAGTGGTTTTAGGAGATGATACTGAAACTACATAAAATCCGAAGGCCGTTGAGAGTAGCTTTCAAACAGTAAGTGTTTAAAACGCTACTAGTTATGCAAAGAGATAAAAATACCAAAACGATATACTTCACCACTAATTGGTTGGCAATACCAAACTCACACCTGGTTGTTTTGGCCTTGGGGTTTTTCTGAACTCTTGAGTTTTTTGTGTGTAATAGTCTGATACTATGTGTTTTTCAATCCTAAATAAGGCAAAGCTCACAGGAGTCATAGCATAGCATGTAGCTAACATAGCCACTATCACTCCTAAATAAGGCAAAGCTTATAGCATAGATTTGTAGCTTACATACCCACAATTACCAAATGCGATAATGTTTTCAAGCAATCATACTACCATACGGTATGTTTGATACTTTCGCCATTTTAAGGTGCATCTAGTTGTCCATTTTAAGGTACATCTATTAGCTAGTATAAAGCAAATGATAACCAGAAAGAATTTGGTAAATAAGAATGAAAAGGATGATACCAGGAGAGTCTGTTCAAACTGGGCACTACGCTTCCCATCAGCAGTAACAGCGGTCCAGCCATCAGGCCACATTCGATCTCGCCACACCCCTTTTAAGAAAAAGATAGCAAGTGTTTAGGCTTTCCATACCTGAACACTGCATTAGCTAAAACATAAAGGAACAAGAGCATACCGGCGTTAATCATAGGTTCGATAGTGAATGTCTGTCCAGCTTTCATCACACCAACAGCTTTATTTCCTGCTCTAGTTAAGGTATCAAGGTGTTGATACTTCATAGTTAACACTAGTAATTACTAAAAAAGAAACAAATTTTCTATTTGAACACAGATGTGATCCTTGCACTAAGCACCGTAGTGTAATGAGTATAGTTGCAGGGAAGAACGATGATGGACACTTAACAAAGGATACTGGAATAGTGAGGAATGTTAGGAGCACAGTGGAAAAGCTCCCCAATGCCATGACCACAATACGATTTCACCTATATCCACAAAATGGTAAGAGCATTTGATCATTCACTAAAAATTTGATTGGAGCTTCATGTTGACGAGAGAGTGAGGGTAACTTTTGCATACCACAGAGAAACCAGACATTGTAGCATGTCGATTGATGACCTCTCCAATTTCTCGAAACCTTACTCCAGGCTTTACTGAATAGGTAAATAAATATGGCATGAATAGGAATGTGTAAACAACAAACCACAGAAATACTTTTAAGTAAAAGATATGTATACTGCATAAAATACATTATAACCGTATAAGTACATGATCATAAAATATAGGGAAATTCCGGATGGTGCCCTTGTGGTTTGGGGTATTCCGGATTTTGCCCAGAGGTTTTTTTTAGTTCGGATGGTGCCCTTGTGTTTTAATATTTTCCGGAAAATGCCCAATCCGTTTAAATTGTAAAGGGATGTCAACTAAAATAATATTTTTAAATGAGAAAAAAAAATTAAATAAAAGAGGCTAAACATTTTGCACTAAAAAAAACCTCTGGGCAAAATCTGGAATACCCTGTGTGGGTACCATCCGGAATTTCCCTAAAATATATTAGCAGTAAGCTTGAAGTTCAAGATTAACTACTTAACTTGAATGCATAGTGCTAATAACAGCACCCTGATTTTCAACGAGAGTTCTCTCTCAAGTCTCAACAAAGGATAACATATCAATTGACAGGAAAAGAGAACACTTACCGATTGATATAGCTTTCTCCAGGCACTCATATGTACACTGGACCAGCTTTTGTGATGTTTCATCAACATTTCCCACAAAATAAGTTTCATTAAGATCACCTATTATCAGAAAGAAAAAAAACAGTCAACACAAAACCCACATAGACTCTAGAGCTTATCTAAAAAAATTGACTAAAAACATCATTATGTAGAATCTCTTACCATGAACACCTTTGTAATAAACGGTCACATCAACATTTACAATATCACCATCTTCCAGCTTCCTGGAACAACCAGTATCAAGTCAGTGAAAAGTCCACACTAAAGAGCTGCTCATGAGTGTTTGCAGCTAGCTTATTTACTGCAGGTAATTCTCTACATTGTGATAACAAGAATGCCAAGATAGCTACACAAGTGTTCAGTTGGGATCATGGCAATTGAGCATAGTAAAAATGCAATATCCATAACACAACAACTATCTATCAAGACTTCAACTTTGTCAAGAGTAGCATAGGTATGCTCCTTTGTGAGAAATGTTTAAAGCCAAGACCGGTTCAACAAGGAACATAACCTAGCCAGAAAAATGGAGATCAGAATAAAAAAATTCACCACCGAAAACTTCAATACCTAGCATCAGGGATACCGTGACAAATTACTTCATTCACAGACCTACAACCAAAATCAATTATATTATCAGACTAACTTGCAGATGAGAGCAGAAAATTCATAAAATCTTCCATAAAGGAGTACCTACGTGCAGCATGATTTTGGAAAGAAATGATAATTCAATGGAGAAGGATATGCTCCTGCATTGATATCAAATGAGAAACGTTAGTTTTACCATTTATTGGATGAAGAGCAATTATAAAATAACTCATTTAGAATCCTCAACTTGTCAACCCAAGAGTCACAAATCATCTATGCAAAATAATTCATCTGTATACACAATAACAAAAACTTTTTTTCCATGAAATAGATATCAATTTGCAAGTTTCACAAGACACAACATACATGAGAATCTACTTCTATCCACCAATCCACTTTCATCTATCCTCTCATTCACATCACACTTCCAGCATATATTCTAAGAGGTTTTGCGTGACTCTATCTGATATTCGATCCTAATTTTGGGACCATAACAGATGCTGACAGAGAAGGCCGGGGGGTTTAGACAACTGAAGAAACAGCAAGATGAATAGGAAGCGGATCCAAGATATACATACCAGCAGCAATAGTAGCCTCATGGACCACTCGATCAATCTCATCAGTCGTAATGCCAGGTCGAATAATACGAGCAGCTGCATCCAGAACCTCCCGAGCAATCTAGATAAATTGAATTTTAAGAAAATAGTGAGGACAGAACAAATGAGGACTGTCTAATGTATGCAACAAAGAGGTGTACTTGTTAGTTCAACTTAGTTGTGCATATTGCATGCGGATGATAGCAGTAAATCTAGATCACTAAAGATTCACATTAGCATGAGATGAGCTAAACCATAATAAGAGACGTGAGGGAAAACAAAGGCAATCGGATAGCAACAATGCACTTAAATATAATTTGAGGAACCCGCTATGGCACTTATGGAGTTTGGATCTAAGGAACTTAAGCATATTTATGTTCATTTATTAGAAGTGTTAAGAAGAAGAGTGTGTTGAAGAGGTAATAGAAGAGCAGTAGTTGCGACCGTGTGGGAAGGTACTGTGATGTTTAGGGAAATGGGCTAGGGTCGCATGTAGGTGACCAAGAGAATGAAATTTTATATAAAAAGGGATTGACCCTTTCTATCATATTTCCAGAAAACTTCTTGTGAAAGGCTAACTTTGCATTGCTCATCCAGTTGACTTAGCGGACGGATTTGGATTACAGGATTCTTAGGGCTTCCATTGGTTTTTCCCTAAGTTGTCTATTCTCGTGTTCTTGTGTGTGAATATGTTCTCATGTGTGTTGATACAGTGTCCCAATTTCAGCTCTAACAACGAGGACACTGAAGAAAGAGGACGTGTATCGCTAATAAAAGGTTAGAAATGGCACTGCGAATATGAACATATTATTATAAAACTCTGCAGAAAAAACGAGAACTTACTCGGCAAGTTTCCCTCATTCTTTCGATCTGCTCTGGAGTTTTAATCTTCAAATACAGATAAAAAGTAGAGTATAAATAAAGTGTGTGCTATTTAGCATAGTCGTCTTTGGGGCTATTAGTAACTGAAGGATAAATCGCACAAAATTATCTATGTACCTCAACAACATGCTGCAAATCACTATATGGCTCCACCTTTGGCGTTCCCTGTAGGTCAAGACACAAAATTAAGTAGCAAGTTCAGCAATACTTAACGATCAAGATTGGCATGACCCGTAACACCTAATACATCAGCTTGTTCGATACCACCCAATCCAAGATCGTAAACAGTTTCAGCAATACTTGGAGGTTCTTTAGTATAGCAAAATACTCAAGAGATTTTTTGGTATAGCATCTTATTAGCATTCTTGTTACACTGCCTTCAATACGACCCTCGCTAATTTAGAAAGAATCATTCAAGGCATCTATAATGATGAATGAAAGAAAAGGAAAATCTCACATCAACTGCCCAATCAGGTAAATCAATATGATCTGGTACAGTGCGCCTGCTTGATATAGGGAATGGTCTCAATGTCCTGTAAACAACCAAGTTTTGTTAGCAAATAAAGAGAGTAAATAATTCAAAATTCTACAAAATTAATAATATGTGGGGGAGTGAAAGATGTTAAGCATTGGAAGCTTGGGAAAGCTGCTCCAGCAGATATGGAAGCTGGAATTGTCCAACAGAGAATAGGAAGTGGCAGTCTCATTTCATTAAACAATAAAGCAAGAACAAGTCCCGCTACATTTTCCATAAACAAGAAGTACAAATAGTAGGCCTACTGCACAAAATCATCTGTCAGGATCAAGCTGACAATGAATTATGATTCTTCTTTTCACAAGTCTACCAAGTCTACTAAAAGGCACATAAATTTTATATGGAATCAACTCATCAGCCGATGGCATGCATACTTTCTTAATTTTCTCAATTTCCATTTCCCTATTTTCATTATAGCTCTAGAGAGCACACTGAGTAACAAAATGCTAATAAAATTCTTCTGTTCATAAGTGCACCATATGGTGTATACAATTATCTATGGAATCAATTCATCAGCTTGGTGACAAGCATATCTTTCTTTAACTAGCTCAATTACCATTCCCCATTTTCATTATGGTTCTAGATATCACACTGAAAATAAAATGTTTATAACTTGCTAAATGGGCACTTGAGGCCAACCCTCTTCCCATGGTGATCTTGAAATAATTTCCATTTTATCAAATCAGATAGTTCATCTTTTGTATCAGCTTTCTTCAAAAATTCCAAACTAACAGAAGCCTTAAATGGTGGAAAAAGATTTATCAATAAGGTATTATTGGTTTCAAAACATGAAAAAATAGTTTCAGACATCTTCAGATGCACAACTGGACATGGTGCTATCGAGAAAGATAAAGAAGAAATAATTGTGCAACTACTTGGGGTTGGGGGAGGGTAAAACCATACTAGTTTCAGATGCTTTGGAAAAATATCCACTTTATATGAGAAAAGTTACAATAGGAGAAGAGAGAAGGAATACCCTGTCCAGTCAAAATAAGGTAGCTTCGTGGTCCGACCTTGTCCTTTCTTCATACAGTAAAGCCAGCCTTCAGTTTCTGAAGCTGAAGTTGTGTCCTCTTCAGAGGAAACACTTTTTTTCACATGAGCTGCCTTGTGAGAGCTCCATGAATCCTTGAAACAGTCTTGAGAACTGTTAATTAACATCCTTATTAATATGCGGACATGAGATCATTCTTGAATTCCAACTAAGTAACATAATTCAGATTGCAAAAGCATATAGAAACAGAATAGAACAAAAGATCCGCCTGAAATTTACCCCAAAAATAAATCAAACACCTCAACTAAAGCTATGACAATTGAGAAGTTAATTACTACTACATACATAGTGGTAACATAGCAAATAACATTTCATAGTCAGACTGAATACCAATGATACAACAAATCCAACCAAATAAACATAATAAGCTACATTGCATCAAAATATATTGGGTGATTGTAACAATACAAACAATTGTAGATTGGTTTTGGGTATTTATCATGAAAATGCTTTTAAAAAATGAACCCTGGAATCTTGATACAAACTCCGGTACGGGTTTGGGGTTGGGGTTGGGGTCGGGTGAGGTATTGGGTCGTGTGGTGGTATGGTGCTGGAATCTCATACATGATTGTGAGTATTGGCTGGAAAAGAAATACCAAAGTAAGGTTTTTCTTATATTTTGAAACCACCACCCTATACATCGGTCATGCCGCTTGTTTTTCAATGCGTCTTCTTTCTGCTCATTACTCATTGGACAATGGGTTGCCTCTTCGCTTCTTCTTGCCGGCCCCGCTTCATCTCCCTCATTTTGTATTTTGTGGATACAAACACCATGCTGACGCTCACAAATTTCGAATAAGGGAAAGAACAGTAGCTACCACAAGCTTGCAAACTCAAAGCGAGACAGAAGCCCCCTTACACCAGTTGAACAAAGACAAAGAAGCCGAACAGAAGGATATTGCAAACAGGGATTGTGATCTTAATAGCTGCTTCCCCGCTGGGTTGAAGATGGAGACAGAGATGGAAAAGAAACCAGGATATGGAGCTGATAGAAAGCCTATTCCGCTGGGTTGAATTTGGGAATATCAAACCCATAACACATTCCTCCCCACATTCAACCAAAGGGAAGAAGGAATCAAAAAGATAAGTCATCCCTACGTGGTTGAATGACATGAGGAGGATAAACCTAATTATTCATTTCCTTATGGGTTCACCCAAAGGAATAAGCCTTACAAGCAAGGAAAATGCAAGAAAACAATCTACCACATATGAAATACTCACCAGAATGAAGCGCCTTCTCTAGGAAGCTTCAGTGCTACACACTTTGGGCACCTGCAACAAATTCTTATCAGCACTTGAACACTGTAATGTACTCAACACGTGTTCATTCGGAGATAGGCATCTTCATATAAAAACTTCTTCAACAATCTCTTCATCCTCCAATTAATGTCAAGACAAAACTGCTCAATACAATTTGTATCATCCTAACAAACTGCAACCGCTCATTTGAGCAAATAGCATTGCGATTTGGACAAGAAAATGATAATACCATTGCTCCTCGTGATTAAGGAATACCGGATCATATGGGCAAAAACGCCAGGCACGAGAAATATTGCATATGCTACATCAATCAATAGCAATTACATAATCCAAAACCAACTGATATCGTATTGCATGTATAAGCAGCGGAAAGTAAAATACATACTGGAGATTCGCCGGTTTTCCACATCGAGCGCAGGATAGGGAAACCGAGTCGTTTGCTTCTGAACCACCGCCAGCCATTTCGGACAAAGCTGGTACTTCTGTGCAGAGGTACAATAGACTAAATTCGCAAAGCTAGCTTGATCGAGTAGGGGGGAACTAGGAACTAGGGCTTTTTTAAGGGCTTTCGCTGTTTGTAAGAGAGGATAGAAAAGAGGGAATCCGACCGAAGGGCGCGTGGACGCTGTATATGCCCTGAGGTGTATAGGGGAATAAGGTTGGGTGGCGGCTGCGAGTTGTAGCGGGGTTGAAGAGGCGACGGCGGAGACAGAGGAGGGGAGACGCAGGATGGGCAGGACCGATTCTTGTTATATAGGCTGCCGTCGCACTCGGGTTCACTGAAAACTTTGGGGATTTTAAGTTCATGAGTTCGATTTACAAAAATGTCGTCCAGAAGCTCACTTCGAGTTCGAAATGCGTCACAGATCCAGAAGTCATGCGTGTCAAAAAGATTTTTTTTTTCTAACAATACCTTTTTTTTCTAAGAATCGAGAAAGAAAATTTATCACGGTTATACATTCGCAACGCGTAATCGTGATAAATCTGTAATAAATTTTACACGCATTCGAAATGCGTTTCAGTTTGGTAATTTCATCGTCGTGTCTTTATAACTTTCGAAACTTTACGTTTTTATATTTTAGTAATTTATTGTAGCTTTTTGCCCATATAAACGGATATAAGTAGATGACTCAAAGTAATTTATTTAAAAATTAAGAAAATATATAATTTGACATAAAAGTCGCAATTTCTCGAAAATGAAAGACATGGTCTAACTTTTAATGTAATTATAATTTTAAAATATGGTTCAAAAAACTTATTTCTAAATTTTTATTGTATATTTTCTTCTCTCAAAAATCCTCTTGATCTTCGATTTGAAGAAAAAAATTTTCTCTCAAAAATCCTCTTGATCTTTGATTTGAAAAAAATTTTCTTCTCTCAAAAATCCTCTTATTCTTCGTTTGACATTTAGAGTTCAAGTCATGGTCAAATTTAATGTTTGAAGACTCAAAACACTTCTAAATCGACCTATATTTACGTGTTTGAAAGTACTATTTCTTTAAAAAATATTATATGTGCTCTCCAAGTGTGCTTGTTCGCTCCTATTATAGCTCTTTTTCTCAATTTACATTTTCAAATAGGGTTAACGGTCTATTATTGAATTTCAATTTTGATTTTTTTTTGGATTTTTTTTATATAAATGAAGATTTAAATCGTGCTATAAATGTATGAACTAAATGTTATTTGGAGACAAGTTTGGACAAAAAAAAATATTATCTTAATATACTATAATTTCAGTTTTTGAGACAGTGGCGGCCGCAGGATTTTTAGAGGGGGTGGCGAAATTTTTTTTTCGATAAATATATCTATGAAAATAAAGTAGCGATAAAAACAAAGTTAATATGTCATCTACTTACAATAAACAAAAATAAATAAAAAAAACATTACACTTAAAGGCGCGGTCGTGGACCGCGCCTAAAAATTTTTTTTTAAAAAAAATAGTTGCCCTATAGGCGTTGTCTAGGACAAAGATAATAAAAATACAAATAGAGGTGCGGTCCTAGACCGCGGCTATAGTGTAACGTTTTTTAAAGAAAAAAAAAACTAAAGATGCGCGGTTATAGACGCGCCTATAGGCGCGGTATATAACCGCGCCTATTTAGTTTTTTTTTTTCAAAAACGTTACACTATAGCCGCGGTCTAGGACCACACCTCTATTTGTCTTTTTGTTATCTTTATTTCAGATATTAAAACGTTGTCCTCGACAACGCTTTTTACAAGTAAGAGTGTGGTCTAAGACCGCGTTTCTAATCCAAACAACAAATCTCGTGCATTTTGGTGAATTATTTCACTCTAGAGTCTAAAACGGGAAATACTTATGAAATTTCGTTCACTTCGACGAAAGATCCAAAAAAACCATTTAAATATAACACAAGAATAGTGATATTTAAAAAAAATAAATTGTAGAAAAAAATTTTATAAACGAGAGAAGCAAAACCCATTTTAAAACAATTTTTTTCTCGGAGGGGGGGCGGCCGCCCCTCCCCGCCCCCCCTTGGGGCCGCCCCTGTTTTGAGAGTACTAAATGTCTACATTTTGCTTTAAAATTTTACTATCATACTACCCAATTAACTCTCTCAATTAAACTTTTATGTGTGTAACTTCTATATTTAATTCATATTGTTATAACGCCTAACACACTGCTCAATTAACTCTCTTAATTAAACTTTGGTTTTTGTAAGTCCTATACTTAATTCTTATGGTTATAACTCCTAATTTGATTTCATATATAAACTATTTTGTTGACCCGACATCTTTCAATGCTTCCATAGCAACTTCTACTTCCATAACAATCTCAAAGATCTTTTGTGCCTTCTCCTTAAATATATTGTTATGTAGGTGTGCAACCTTTGAATCTTTTATGTGTCTTTAGTAAGAGTAAGACTTCAATTAGGTCATCCAAATTAGGGACCTTCAAATGTAGGTTCCCAAAATGATACAAACAATTTTTAACAAGAATTTAACAAATTTTACACTTACAATTTGTTCCTACATCCCGTTTTAGAATATTAGAAGTCTCCTCCATTTCACCTTCAAAATCACTTTTCTCTAAATCTGGCAAAGGGGCAAATCTTGATCTGGCATCTTCCGGTGCTTCCATAAGATCTTTTGTGTCTTCTTTTCAAACATATTGCTATGTAGGTGTGCAACCTCTAAATCTCTCTAGGCCTCCAATATAAGTAAGATTTCCTTTAAATCATCCGAAATATGGACCAACAATAACAAGCTTCCAAAATGATACAAACTTTTTTTACACAAATGACGTCAAATTATGCTTTGCTCTAATAATATTAGAACTTCGCATGATCTGAATTCACAAGTACATGAGGAACTAGCTCCTGTAGAGTTCGATATACTGATTTAAAACCCACCGTCCAAAACCTATTTAACTGGATAGAAACAAACGTAATGAAAAACACCATCACCTCCCCTAAAAACCACAGATACAAATATTATTATTTTTGGACAAGTTAGTGTTGCCCTAAGTTTGTTGATCTTATTATGTTATTTTTTTTAATTTGAGAAGTATGAACCTCACAATAAAAAGGTTAGCTTCAATCAACGCAAACACCAACCATGATTTTGTTTCCAAATCATAAGAATCTACTTGATTGTGGTTGTTTAGATCAGTGTTTACCCAAAGCAATTTTTAAAATGCTGGTTAAGTATATCATCATTTGGTATCTTCGTAGATTTGGTTAGGGTTGTGCAAAATCGGACAGGAGCGTTATCGGTCCAGTCTATAGACCATGTTTTTTTGAAAACCCGGGTTACGGCGCGGGGCCGGTTTTGGACCGTATTAAACCATAACCCGGGTTGGACCGTAAACTGCTAATATTTGGTCCGATCCAGTCCGGTCAGGTCAAGCCCAGTCCGGGTCCGGTTTTGGACCGGAAAACTTCACCAAAATTGCACAATTTAGGTACAAACCGGTCCAACCCATAACCGGATCGGTCTGGACCGGACCGTTACGGTCCGGTCCCTATCCGGTCTACGGTCCAAGGTGTTATCAATTTACAGTTTCCCAGTCCGGTCCAGACCGTATGCACAACCCTAGATTTGGTGGTAAATTTAGGGTTCTCATTCCAACAAGATCTAGGAATAACTAATAAGTATATGCATAGTACCCATGTGGAAATTGACCAACGGTAACAAAGGTCAATACTGATTGAACAATTATTCACATACCAAAATAAGTTGAGAAAATTTAGCTAGTAGGGCATATTTTGTATCTTCAATACTAATCAAGCCTTTATAATTATTTTTAAACAAAATAAATCTAAATTTAATTAATCAAAGGGTAAAATTGATATTTAGCTAGTAGGGCATATTTTGTATCTTCAATACTAACCAGCCCTTTATAATTATTTTTAAACAAAATAAATCTAAATTTAATTAATCAAAGGGTAAAATTGATATTTAACACGGAGATTAAAATAAAAATCAATAAATTGTTATTACTAAACCCTATAAAATCATCCGAAGCAGTCACTTTCTTGCGGTTGTTCCTCTTCTTTCCCCAATTTCCCCTAACCCTAGCCTGAATCCTCCACCAACTTACTCGTCGAAGGGCCGTTGTCTTCGAAGTGGCCGTCGTTGTTGTTGTCGTCGTCAACAATGCAAACAAGAGACGAAGAACTTCTCGCCATTGTCTTCGAAGGGCCGTCGTTGTCTTCACGTGAATCCTCAACCATCTTCCTCTGCCGATGTCTTCGAAGGGGCAACCGTCGACAACAGTGCAAGAAAACTTCTCCGACGTCCTTTATCGACAGCGCAAGCCTAGATCTTCGTCTTCTCCAGCGTCCGTCGAGCCCAGATCCGCCAAGCGAAGCCACCCTTTTTGCAAGCGGTCTCCATAAATGGTTTGTTTAATTAGAACATACTTCATACTCTAGAAGATGAAACAAAATGGTTTTTCAGTTGTAGTTATCATTCTAAATCTAGAAACGTGTAATTATCATTATGAATCTAGTGTTGCAATTTGACCTTCACAATTGATATCTCAGTTATATGAATGATGGTATATGAATGATGTTAATTAACACATACTGGCAATTCTAAATCCAAATTGTTTCTTGATGTACAAAATATGGTGATTATGAAGTATGAACAAATCTTGCCTTTGATAGATATGGAGATGGAGAGCTTTGCCTTATGTTGTATGAAATTTTGTTATGACACTGACGAGATATTTTGAAAACATTCTCGTGTAAATAATAACTCGATTGGGTTTGTGTAACTCGATTGGGTTTGTGAATCGATTGGGTGTGTAACTCGATTGGGTTTGTGTAACTCATTGGATTTGTGTAAATCGGTTGAGTTTGTGTATCTCAATTGGGTTGGGTTTGTGTAACTTGATTGGATTTGTGTAAATCGGTTGAGTTTGTGTACTTCAATTGGGTTGAGTTTGTGTAAATCGATTGGATTTGTGTAACTCGATTAGATGTGTAAACCGGTTGAGTTTGTGTACCTCAGTTGGGTTTGTGTAAATCGGTTGGATATGTGTAAACCGGTTGGAATGTGTAACTCGATTAGGCTTGTGTAACTCGATTGAGTTTGTGTATTAACATTGTGAATTAATGACCGACTTGTGAAAATGAAGTACTTGTGTAAACGAAAATTGTGTATTAATATTGTGTAACGGAAAATTGGATATTATGTCTTCGAAGGGCCGCCGTTGTCTTCACGTGAATCCTCAACCATCTTCCTCAGCCGATATCTTCGAAGGGGCCACCGTCGACAACAGTGCAAGTGAACTTCTCCGGCGTCCTTTATCGACAACGCAAGCCTAGATCTCCGTCTTCTCCAACGTCCGTCGAGCCCAGATCCACCAAGCGAAGCCACCCTCTTTGCAAGCGGTCTCTAGAAACAGTTTGTTTATTAGCATATACTTCATACTCTAGAAGATGAAACATGATGGTTTTTCAATTGCAATTATCATTTTGAATCTAGAAACGGTTTGTGTAATTATTATTTTGAATCCAGTGTTGCAATTTGACCTTCACAATTGATATCTCAGTTATATGAATGATGGTATATGAATGATGTTAATTAACACATACTAGCAATTTTAAATCCAAATTGTTTCTTGTTGTACAAAATATGGTGATTATGAAGTATGAACAAATCTTGCCTTTGATGGATATGGAGATGGAGAGCTTTCCCTTCTGTTGTATGAAATTTTGTTGTGACACTGACAAGATATTTTGAAAACATTTTTGTGTAAATGATAACTCGATTGGGTTTGTGTAACTCGATTGGGTTTGTGTAAATTGGTTGAGTTTGTGTACCTCAATTGGGTTGGGTTTGTGTAATCGGTTGGATTTGTGTAACTCGATTGGATTTGTGTAAATCGGTTGAGCTTGTGTACCTCAATTGGGTTGGGTTTATGTAAATCGGTTGGATTTGTGTAACTCGATTGGATATGTGTAAATCGGTTGAGTTTGTGTACCTCAATTGGGTTTGTGTAACTCGATTGGGCTTGTGTAACTCCATTGGGCTTGTGTAACTCGATTGAGTTTGTGTATTAACATTGTGAATTAATGACCGACTTGTGAAAATGAAGTACTTGTGCAAACGAAAATTGTGTATTAATATTGTGTAACTGAAAATTGTGTAACGAAAAATTGTGTATTAATATTATGTATCGACTAGACAATACCCAAGTTTAATCAGCTCAACTAGTATAAGGGTGGGAGGGAGGGCCTGTTGCTCAGAGTTTGATACTCATTAGCTATAACATTTATATTTTGGATTGGGCCTATAAATTGAGTGGGCCTACTGAGCCTTAACTGAACTTGAGCTTTATTTAGTTGATTGGGTTTGGACTTATATGAATTGAAGTTACCAATTAATCCTTTCAATAAATCTTTATTAATAAATAAGAGGGACTTAGTTTGTCTACAAGATACCAAAACTGTCTGCTTAATAATACAATAAACAATTAGCCAACTCACCCAAATAAGTTCACTAGTAAAATAAATTGCTTTCTTCTAATTGTATGTTTCGAACAATTAAGACTAATATATTTTTTAACCACAAATACAGTTACCACATATATAATATGCATAATAAAAAAATATAGACTTAATGACATAATAAACTACTTTCAAATAGGTTTTGTACGCATTAAGGGCCCGTTTGGTTTTATCACCGGAAACGGGAATGGAAATGAATCTAGTCCATATGCATATCCTTAATCATTAAACTTTTTGGAATCATTCCTTGTGATTTGAACTAATTGGAGTGGTATTTGATTAGTTTTGATACCCTATAGGATAACAAAATGGAGGAAAACACATGCATTCTACATGAAACTCATGGAATGATTCTAAAAAATTTCATGAACAAGACATGCATATGGACTAGATTCATCTCCATTCCATTTCCGTTTCCGGAGTTACAACCAAACGGGCGGTAAAAATTGACTTAATAAGCTAATAAACTAATAAACTCCTTTGACCCATGTGCATAAAATTTGATTCCTTGCATATTTTTTTACACATTAAATATGAACTTAATGACATATTACACTTCTTGCAAACTATTGACCATAAAAAACGCCGGAGCTTTTCTAATTGCCTCGAACATGATATCCTAATAGACTTTGCCTCATAAATACACATAAGCTTATATTATATTTTCACTATACTAAAAGGGAGAGTTGCCCCAATGAATAGGGACTTTTTCGTTTTACCCTTATATCCCTAAGTTTTCGTTTTTGTCCCTACTTGTTTAGTTTAATTACAGCTACCATATCCCTCTATTTACTTTGTTACACTTATCTATGTTGTGTCAATTCTTCCATATGCCACGCTTCCACCACTTTCATCTCTCATTGTTCTTAGGTTATCTAAAGACGGCACAAGCCCTACTCCATCCACGACTTCCATGGCCATCACCACTCATCTCTCTCCCTCCCTTTACCAACTTTCCCTCAACCTCTCGATTCAGGACTCCTGGTGTCGCGCTTTTGTAGCGTCCATGGTGGCCGGGTTTCTATTGCCCGCCAAGAACAGAAGGGTGATTAATACGAGCAGGAGTTTGAGCGGTATTGTATCACTTCTTCGTTATAGTAAGCCGAAGTTAAAGATATGAGTCTTACCTAGATGTTTTGTGCTTCCATTCTTCTAATTTAAGGTTTTGAAGGCCATCAATTTCATAGGCAGCAGGTATAGGGCTTCCAAGTGATCCAATCTATCAAATTTCAGTATCCTCTCTTTCTTCAGCTGACTCTTCAATCTTTTGTAAAACTCCCCTTTAATTGTTCTTAATCACATCATCTTTTTCTTCTTCTTCTTGGATTTCTTATGAGGGATTGAATCAAAAAGTTTTTGAGGTTTCTCTGGCCGATCTACAAAATGACGAAGACCAATTCTTCAAGAAGATCCGCCCGAGGATCGAGGATGTTCAAGGAAGATATACCTTGACTAAGTTCTGGGGGGGTCGGCTATCATTGATTCCGCTTCCTCACTCCGTTCGGTAAGTTTCATTCTACAAAGTATTTTGATGCATGTGATCGTTCGATATCCGATTTGTGTTGATTCTTTGCTCTTAGTTATTTCTTATGGTTGCAGGCTTGCACCTCATAAGCTCTCTTCTCTCTCTAGACAATTACTTCCGGTTTCTATTTCTTTGATAATTTCTTGTTCTTTTTTCTGTTTAGCACATTTCTATTGATTTGAAGATGACTACACTTTATTCTCAAGGATCTAATTCGTTTCGAACTTCCTTTTTCAAATCGAATCGAACAACTCTTCCGCATTTTGATTTTTATAATCTACGCTATTGATTGCAGCGGTCCATTTTCGTTACCTTCTTAGATCTACTTGATTGAGTAGAAGTTTTTGCGAAGGGTTGATACCTCTCTTCACTCCACATATGTGTTTATCTATTGTTATATTTGTTTCATTTAGTTTATAAACCCTGAGTTAATTTTTGTACGTGTTTACTTGGGGTAAGTTCTCCTTCTTTGGTTTAGGATCTTGTTAGAGATATGGATGAGAGTTGAGGATGATATCATAAGTTGGATATATGCCTGATGTGGCTTTAAGGTTTAACATGTTATTCGAGGTTTATACTGTAACGGTCAAAAATCGAAAATGGCCTAATCAGGAATTTTAAAGAATTAAATGGGTGTAACGGAATTAAACCGTTTCAACAAGAGATACCTCTCGAGGTAACCCGCTCCTAGATGATATTACCCCCCGGTGTTATTTGGAGCATTTGGGAGCTTCAATTAATAAAAATACAGTTGAGAGAAATGATCAGGACATCGGACATATGCTAGATATGAAATAACATGGAAAGACAAAACGGTCAAAATAGTCGCTATTTCGTTTCTTAGCGGCTAAGAAAGACGGCTTTAGAATACACGTTTTATGAGGGAATTGCGGAAAAACTATCCACGTAGTATTCCGGATTTATTATTTTAATTCCGAGAAGTTTGGAGAAAGGGCTCAAACCGCCTTCGGATCGGTAAAAGGATAACTATCGGCTTTGCTAAAGGATAATGCTTGAGCATAATTATCAACCTTTCTAAAGGATAATGCTAGAGGATAATTATCAACTCCGCTAGAGGATAATGCTAAAGGATGATTATCGATTTTGCTAAAGGATAGCTAAAGGATAATTATCGACTTCTCTATAAATAGTGGAAATTCATTCATTTTCTTTCACATTTCCTCGTAAAAGCTCTGATTTCTCTCAAGTTTCAAATTCAGATCTACTCTTCGTTTGTAATCCGATTTCGAATCCGTTTGAGTTTTCGGATTCCTTTCTTCGTTCTCTTTATGTTGGTACCGAGTTTCCGCTTTTCCGACAAAGTTAAGGCTAGGTCGAGCATGTCCTTTCCTTGGTCGGTTCCGTCGCTCAGATTCCGGTGAATTTGCTGGTGTCCAAGTGTAGCCTGCGTCGTTGTGATTCCGAATCTTCTTTCGGATCGTCAATCGGGTTAGTAACGAATAAGTTATGAATTTATTCATTTTTCGTATTGCGATTTGGCCTAAATGGACCTTAGGCTTGTCAAAATGGATAATCGGAAATTCCATTATGCTCGTCACATTATTCGGTGAAATTTAATTAATTAAATTGGGATTCTAGAGAAGACTATAAGTTAGTTAAATTCAATGGAATGAATTTAATTGGTGTTTGAATCGAGAAGTTTAATACAAGGAATATGATATTCTCAACAGGTGTTGTTGAAGGTTTCGGTCTAACTATAGCTTAATTGCTTTGTGAGCGTATCCTAATACGAGAAAGGAGGATAGTCCGAGTGGGAAACGGACTCAATGGTTGGTTTGCGAGGTTTTACTGTTCTTACTTGTGAGGTAAGTGTATATAAATTACACTTTCTTAATATATATTAGGTATTTAATATGGGATTAGTTTTACGTATAAAATATATATATTTACATGTGAAATGTTATGAAGAGATATGGTATAATCTTTAAGCATGCATCAATGTGGTTGTTATGATATGTGTGATACTATGTTTTCTTACATGCCTTGTGGATTATGTGAATGAATTGTATGCTTAGAATGGTGTTGTGTTATATATGAATGTGAAGCATGCAATTGTGAGAATGTGATGATATTTATATGAAATGTAATGTATACATGAGAAGTATGGTTTTGATGAGATGAAAGCATGAAACTGAGTTATGATATAAAAGTGATAATATAGGATGGTAATTGATTAGTTAGCCCAACTGGGTCCTGCACCACCTGGGGACTATATAGAGGTAGCGCTCGATCTACGAGGGGCCTCGGAAATGTCCCGCACCACCTAGGGACGAGAAACTATATAAAGGCAGCGCTCGATCTACGAGGGGCCTCGGAAATTTCCCACACCACCTAGGGACGAGAAACTATATAGAGGCAGCGCTCGATCTACGAGGGGCCTCAGAGGCAGCGCTCGATCTACGAGGGGCCTCGGAAATGTCCCGCACCACCTGGGGACATATATAGAGACAACGCTCGATCTACGAGGGGTCTCAAAGATTAGATAGCCGAGGTCAGCGCTTGATCTACAAGGGGGCCTACGACGCTATCGGGTTGGCCAACCTAAAGAGAAAAGAAATACGAAAGCACATGAGAAAATATATCGTACGATCAGTTGGAGCTAGTTAGTTAATTATCACCTATGCATCGATGCGATCGAGTCTAGCATGTTATATGTTATATGTTATGATTATTCTTATATGATGTGTGATAACATGCTTGAATGTCTTTGTGAAATGTGATATGAATGGTTGTGGAATTAAATGTGAATGTGAATATGTATGTATGGACTTTAGAATGTGAGAAAAGGTATAGAGTGTTCTTTGGGGACGGGATATTAGATACTTATATATATTGGGGAGCGTGATTTCTATACCCTTACTGAGCTTGTGACTCATTGTTGTTATATCCACATTTTTTTCAGCTACTCAGACTCAACCTAATCAAGGCAAGGACGTCGGACCCAACACTTGGATTTGAGATCATACCAGGTGGGCTGTATGGGATGCTACCGCTTAGGATGTTTTGTGTGGTTTTAAACTCTTGTGTTTTGTTAAGAAGGATTTCATGACACGTGTTAGTATGTATATATATGTTGTAGGATAAAGTTTAAAATTTTACGTTTTCCGTTTTTCCGCTTATTGTTTTAAACAAGGTTATTAATTGGTAATAAATTAGAAATGAAATAGGTGTCACATATACGATGTATATGATCCTTATGGATCCCTTGCGTCTATGTGTGATCCCTTTGATTGATAGGAGGTTTGACACCTCTTTATGCCTCGTTATTAGGCAGTGCATTCCTACGGGTTGGAGTTTGATCGTTGTTGAGATTTTCTTGATATTGAGCTAAGTCCGTAGGACTTACTTAGCTACTTTCCTATATTGGATGTATGCATGAGTGGTGATTGTTATGTGCTTTATAGCATGCAATATTAATTATTACCGAGCTATGTTTAGCCCCCTTGCAGTGGCAGTGATAACCTTTCCCTTTCATCCCGAGGGAGTCTAGGAGGTTCTTTGTAGGTCATGCCATACTTGGTATACAGACCGGATACGTCGCCTCCCCATTTCATATGGCCTACGGGGACGTGTGTCGGATGCCACTCCAGGATGGCTATTGAGCCTATTGTACCCAAAGGTGATAATGATATACTTCTCGTGTCACATATGTGTGTATATATATATATATATATATATATATATATATATATGAATATGATGTGAGTGTACAACGTTATAAAGATAATTAAACGGGTAAATGGTGTGATAACATGCTTGGTGTTTACCGTTTTTCTAATGTGTGTATGTGCTTATGCATTATCTTATATATGAATTGTTAGCTAACAGTTTCATACCGTGTTGTAGATCCTTGTAGGTTAAGAGGATTGTAGAGTGATCTGGAGGAGTGATCAGCCGAGGACTTCCGTACATTAGGTGTTGTGGACTTTTAGGATGGTTATGTATATGTTGTGGATGTTTTGTACTCGACTGTGGAGTTTTGTATACGTTATGATACTTGACGTTTTATGTTTTATAAAGGATGTTTTATATTTATTTGTGCCTTGTTGTAAGATCCAGTGAACTTTGTAACACCCCAAGTTCTGGGAACTCGAAGCGCTACGGGCTAGGGCCGCACAATGGGTCCCGACCCTCAGAGTAGCAACAACAAACAGATCTTACAACAAGGCACAAATGAATGAAAACCAAAACTCAATATAAAACCAAAGGTTTAAACAAACAAAGCGGAAAAGACTCACAATCAAGTTCAAAACAAAAGGGAAACAACGAAAAGAACATAAACTCGATTCCGTCCTATAATGTACGGGAACCCCGACTGATCACACCATCCGGATCACTCAGCAGCATCCTGAACCTGCGGAACATCTACAACGACGGTATAAACCGTTAGCTAACATTCTAGGTATAAGCAAGAGCGTAAAGGCACAAACACACATAAGGTAACATAAACATATAGCGTGCTTTCACTCAACCGGTTGTTATCTTTCATTAAGGTTATCCATTACTAATTCAACTTCTTTTGTCACACGAGAATCTCCCGAAACTCGCCTCCGCTTCTGTCTACCAATAGGAATATATCAGTACTATCCGTTACCTACGGGCCTGGGTTGCAAGAGCACATTCAAGTCTCCTATAGAACTAGACAAGTGGTCACCGCCCGATTATAATACACTTGGGCCAATTAAGGTTATAAATGGTGAATCCTATTTCCGATTATCCGTTATAACATGAGAAACAACACAAACAAGCCAATACAATCCAACTAATACACGGAATGAAGCTAAGTAAGTTCAAGGGACTTACTTCACACGAAGGTAACACAAAAGCTCAATAACAACTCAGGAAAGCTCAGTTTCCCTCAGGAAAGGAGCAAGGAAAGCATGTACGAACAAGCAACACGTATCAGGAACAGAACGGTTGCTAGAAGTCTATGACTTCTAGTCTCAACGATCTCTAAGAGATCTCCACAAGCTAAGGGTTCAACCTTAGTCTTACAGCAACTCAGGGGATAAGGAACAACCACAAGGAACCAAGGAAGGAACGAGGAAAGGAAGGAAGGAAGTAACTTACCAAAGACGGGAGTCACAACAGGGAAAACCGCAGGGGCGCAGGGGCGGCAACACGCAGGGGCGACTGGTGTAGGCGCAGGGGCGACTGGTGCAGGCGTAGGGGCGACTGCACCGACAGAAGCTCTGTCGAGATTCTTCATCGACCGAACTCACAACAAGGCAACCAAAGCTCAAACTTTTGGTTCCAACATGTCAAGACTCAACTCTAAGGAGCCTGAGAACAACAAAAGATCAACAATGGAACACTCCACAAGAATGCTCATGCTTGATCCTTGGAGAAGAAGAAAAGAGAAGGACGAAAGGAAGAAACTGAAACATAAATGAAGCAAGGTACAGCAGCACATGAACGTGATGAAGAATAAGGGAGGAAGAACTTACACGTTCAGCAAGGACACAAGGGCAAGGCTGCAACACTCTAGGGTTGAAGAAGACGATAGCGAGCGACGGAAAAAAGGAGGAAAAGAAGAGAATATATAGGGACGGGCTGGAAAGATAGACGGAAAGGTGATAGCATGAACTATAGTCTATATTTTGGGACTTGTTTAGACGTTTTATCTTCAATAATCTGCATGTTTGAATGTATATTATGTGATTATATTGTCGTTTCATCTACCTTTACGGGAATCGAGGTCTACACCAAGTTTTGTTGTAATCATAGGTAAAATGGCACATTTTGGATCGAAATTGAGCTAAGAAGCAAAGGAGTCATAGGAGCTACATTCAGGAGCTTAAAAGAAAACTCAAGAAACAAGGAATTAACAAAGAAGATTTACTTTGGACCAGATTTAAGAGATTTCACATTCAGTTGAGATTCACCTTGGTCAGCTACAGTATCACCTCGACCGAGGTGATCTAAAGGAGCGTCCCGACTGAGGCGAACACCCTGGCACCAGTGAGATATATTTTATTTGGCTGAGATCTTTTATTTTTGGAAGGAGAGATCTTACATTTTTGGGCTGGATTTCTGGAAGGAAGATCATATATTTGGGAGATCTATTTTAGAGATAAGATATATTTTATTAAAAATATTATCTTTTTAAGATATTATTATCTTTGGAAGATAATTCTTATATATAAAGGGTTGGATTTTCCACAAATAGGACAACCCGCTATCGTCGAAGGTTGAGAATAACCAGCAAAGAGAGGATTTTTTGGAAGTTTTTAAGGAAGGAAGGAAGATTGAAGATCAATCAAGGAAGGATTGATAGTTCGGATATAGCTTTTGAGGGGATTTGTAAGACTTTCTTATATTCCCTTTAGTTTTATTGTCTTGTTGGATTTGTGATCCAAGGAACGCTAATTTGTTTGATATTTGATTCAGTTATTGAAGCCTTGTTCTTAAGGTTTTTGTGTTCAAATATTCATTCCTTTCTCATATATTTGATTATTGCTTTCATGACGATGAGTGGCTAAATTTCTTATGCGATTCTAGGGTGATTGGCTGAAAGTTGTGGGAAAGACGATGATAGAATGATTTTAATCCCAGTAGGACTCTGAAAAGCTCGAATCTTTAAACTTAACCCTAGAACATCTCGTTCAGTCGATGAACATCTCGGTCGGGGTGGAACTTGACTGACCGAGGTGACCTATTCTGATCCGAAACTGAGAGTTAAGTGTTAGAGTTTGCCAAATCCTATTCTTATTACACCTTTCCTGGTTCAATGCAAGCCTAGGATGAGACTTGCCCGGTAATTCCTTTGTTGGTTTACCCAAGATCATAAGTGTAGGTAATAAAGGTCTATCCTTTATTGGGGTTTGAGTGTGCCTTCATTCCATCTTTGTGAGTTAGCTTGAGACTTACCCGGTAAAGGTTGATTCTATACCCTTGGGTGGTGTGTTGGTTTGAGATTATAATTCCTTTCCTTAGTACCTTGAGACTTACCCGGTAATAAGAGCTTCGGTTTGGGATAGTGAGTAGTGAGACTTACCCGGTAAATAATTCTCACTTTAGAAACACCTTCCCTTTGCAAAATCTCAACTTTGTCCGCTTATCTTCAGATCTTGAGTTGGAACCACAACTAGATGCCTTAATTATAGAATTTGCATATTTCCTTTAATTGACTTATTATCATCTCTTTGATTGCTTTAATCGCTTTTGTGGTTATTAGTTACATTGATTACCTATACTTGCTTTGTTTCACCTAAGTCCCTGAGATCGACACCTCGGAATTCTTACTTTTTACTATAATTGATCCGTACACTACGGGTTCGCATCCTTGTTTTAAGCATATTTCTTGGGATATAAATTTAAAGCTTGTACACACCATTTGGAGCGAACAAAAGGCGTCTAGGGTTTAGAAAGAAGACAAGGAAACCGGCCCATAGGATAGAATATCGGACATTCTATCTATGGAAGGAAGATAAAAAGAACGGAAGAAAGATCGGGCACGATCTGTCGTCATCCGCAGGGGCGGATCAACACAGCCGCAGGGGCGGCTGGCCGCGGGGGCGGCCCTCTTCACCGCGGGGGCGGTGAAGGCAAAAACCTACATCTTCATCTTTCGTCTTCAACAAGATCATAAGTGCAACTTCCGTCTTCTTCTACTTTATGTTCGTCGTCTACAACTTTTGTCTTCTTCTACTTACTTAAATCAACTAGTACACAAGTTAAAAATAAAGTGATACATAAACACAAAGAATACATAATTTATATAAATGTACATATTGTAGATAAATGCGTGATACAAACAAAAAATGTGTAACAATATTTTGATACATAAACACACACAATTGAAGAGAGAATATGCAACAACGTACACAATATAGAACATCACAAATAACAATTAATGTGGAATTCGAGTTATGTGTTCAAATTAATACATAAACATAAATAATTCATAATATGTACGCAAATTACATCTCCAACATAAGTTGAATACAACATATACATAACAAACACCACTGCCATAAATCAGCAACATATTGAATCTGTTATAGACTACATAAACGTATATTTACACCAAACCCCAACATAGTGTGTAAACCAATTAAAAAACGTTCACAATCATACCAGCATACACAACATTCAAAACACAATTACAATTAACTACTTACTTGGAACATTAATTGCGCAGTTTCAATGCGATTTTTTTTGACGATGATAGCTGGGACACCGTTTTCTTTGCGATTGAATGGACTTATGTATGTCAGATCTTCAATGACAAACCACCATTGAAGTAGTTGACAAGGATTTCAGAGAATGATGCAGAACGATAGAGCAAAAGAACTGTAATTTTTATTTCTAGAAAAAAGGATGAGAATATCATATCCCACGATTGAAGAAGAAGGTTCACGGTTACTTCCATATTTAACGGTTATTGATATTAATTAGCATATCTAATTAGACAAAACATTAAAAATAAATAGGGGAGATGACAAATTGGGTATAATATTTGTTATTGATATTAATTTACATCGATAATTCAACAAAATATAAAAAAATAGGGGAGAGAAAGATGACAAGTTAGGTTAATTTATTTTTAATAAATTTTTTTGATAAAGTAGGGGGACTTAGTTTGTCTACAAATAAATAAAAGTGCCTACCCGCAAAGAGGGTTGCGCCAAGGGGACCCTCTATCACCGTTTCTTTTTAACCTAGGTGCTGAAATTTTAGCTGGAAACATCCAAAGAGCAAGTATTGAAAACCCAAAATCTATAGGTTTCCCTATTACCAAAAGTGGATCAAGAATTCCCTTTCTCGCCTTTGCGGATGATATTATTATTTTACCAAAGCAACTGCTGAAGCAAGTAACAAATTTCTTATGGTCCTGACAAATTATCGCGGTATATCTGGGCAAGTAATTAACTACCATAAATCCGCATTCCAAACAACATTGAATATTGACTCTGGGAAAAAAGAACACTACAAGCACATCTAGGAATTACCCTTTCCAACGACCTAGAACAATATCTCGAGTGTCCGGTGATCAACGACAGAGTAAATAAGGATATTTTTAATTCGGTTATCCTGAAATCAAAAGAACAGCGTACAAAATGAAAATCATCGTCCATCTTACAAGAGGGAGGAACAATCTTAATAAAAGCTAACCTAAATGACAAACCTAGCTTTATTATGCATGCATTCATGCTCCCTGCTAGTATTCATAATGAACTAGATCGGATAAATTAGACTTTTTTTGGAACAAGTGACCTAACTTTCACTCGCTTATCAGTTGGGATAAAATATGTAAATCAAGGTCCCTTGGTAGAACGGGTATTAGGATAGCCGAAGACATGAATAAAACGCTCCAAATGAAATTATTATGGAAAATCTTGGTCGAGCCTGACAATATTTGGGTAAGAATAGTAGAAGCAAAATATCTGAAAGGTACTTGTATATGGCAATATGAATGTGGTAGGAATGCCTCTTGGCAATGGAAAAAGTTGATGAAATTAAGAGAAGATTTTGATAGAGGCATTAGATGGATAGTAGGGGATGGAAAAACAATAAGGTTTTGGAAAGATTAATGGGTGACTAAGGAACCTCTAAAAAACATAATAACTAACAAAGCATTGATAGAACCATCCACCCTAGTAAGCACATTTATCTCTAATAAAAATTGGAATCACCAACGATTAGAACAATTGAAAAACATCCTCCCAAATGATATTATCGAAATGATTAAAAACTACAACCTCCCTAAAAGTGACATTAGAGACAGGTTATATTGGGCTGCAAACGAAGAAGGCTGGTACTCCACTAAATTCGCTATGGAATTAATCCAGAAACACAAAGTAGGCATCACAACTGATAAGACATGGATATGGGAGAACAATATTATGCCAAAGATCAAAAATTTCCTTTGGAAAGTGGCCCTGGATGGCATCCCAACGAAAGAAAACCTAGACAAACAAAGAATTCCAGTATTGATGCATTGTGAATTTTGTAACCATCATACTGAAAGTACCAAACACTTGCTTTTCGGATGCCCATATACTTCACAAAATATTGAAAATGCTAAAATCTCATCGAAAATCCATGATTATAATCAGACATAATATGAAAGTCAATGATATTCTCCTTGACCTCGCAGGAAAAATAGACTCGTTAGAATTAAGATAACTAGTGGTGATTTGGTGGAATGTTTGGATTGCAAGGAACCAACTTGTATTCAATAAAACAAAAGCACCACAAAATTTAAACCAAATAGCAATAAACCAAATTAGTGAATGGGAACGAGCAAACAAGGATCTTCATTCGAAGAAGACTAAACAACAAAAACCAAAAAGAAAGAAAAAAAACATTAGATGGCAGAGGCCAAAGGAGGGATGTGTCAAACTGAATTTCGATGCATCAAGAAAACCCACATGCCAATCCACTTTTGGATATATCATTCGGAACTCCAATGCAGTACCACTCGCTATTGGTTATGGACGATGTACTTCTAATTTTGTTATAAAAGCAGAATTGCTCGCTCTCCGAGAGGGCCTTCAAAAGGCTGCGTGTATTGGGGTTAAAGCCATCGAAATTGAGGGCGACAATATGACTCTCACTAATGCAATCAACAAACAATGGAAACCACCTTGAGAAACATATATGATAATATCTGATATTACTACTATGGCGGACAGACTTGACGAGGATCAACACTGTGGCGGACAATATGCTTCATATTTTTAGGGAAATCAACACTGTGGCGGACAGACTTGTCATGCATGGCCACACTCCGACGAGACCTGGACCTGACGAGGATCTACCGAAGGATGTTGCAGACCTCATCCTACTGGATGTTGTGGGAAGAACGATTTCTATAAGCTGGTCTTTCCTATCTCTTACCTTTGTATAAAAAAATAGAAATAAAAGTGCATAGTTTACATTAACTATATACTAGCGAACTCATTCTTTAGTTTTCCACTAAGTTTAAGACTACCCATTTAAGGGCATGTTTACTAGAAGTTTATATTTTTATGGGTTTATAAACTAAATTGGTTTATATAGGTTTATATAGGTTTATGGTTTATCTTCAGGTTTATAAACTCGATCAGTTTATATAATATTATTTCGATAAGGATGTTTACTTAATGTTTTTTGTGGGTTTATTTTAGTGCAAAATACATTTTACCCCTAAAAAGATTAAAGAATAATCCAATATATATGAATCGGAGGGTAATCGAAAAATCAAATCTCGAAGGTATAGTTGTGGACGACAATGATGTGGTTGTTTTGAAAGAAAGGAACTTCACGGGTGTGAATGCTATGGTCGGATTTGTAAAGATGCGAACGAGGGCAATTTTGGGTATACAGAAAAAATAAACCCATCCATGAAAAATAACCTTGGATTGAGGATGTTATTTTCTAGAGGTTTATAAACCCGAATAAACCCACTCGAAAATAAACACATTAACATATAAACACCCACCAACAAATAACCTCGGGTTTATAAACTAATTGAAAGTTTATAAACCCGCAGGTAAACAGACCCTAAAACGCGTAGGTGAATCTGATCTCAAGCCGTGTCATGTCCATTAACTACGCAAATAATTATCAAATGCGTAATAATACCAAATACGCAAACCAGAAGCGTAATATGCGAAATTTTTAAAAATGCTTCCAACTACGCTATCCATAACTTGTGTAATCTTAAGGACAACCAAACTTCAGGTAACTTCTTTACTTGAAGGAAAAAACGTGATGGTCCGAATAACATCTTTGAAAAACTTGATCGTGTGTTGGTTCATAATCACATACTTTAGTGGTACCCGTACTTAAAAACAAAAAACCATGCTTTCACTATATCAGATCATTGTCAAATTTCTCCGGAAATTTCGACAACGGATAATTACACTCCACAACCATTCAAATTTGAAATGATGTGGACAATACGAAAATCTTTTGAGAATATTGTAAAACAAACATGGCGTTCCAACTTTATCGGAAATGAAATGTATAAACTAACAAAAAAAACTCAACTACTTAAAACAAAGGCAAAAGAATGGAGTAAAGTAAATTTCGGTAACATATTTAAACAACTTAAAGGGGTGGAATCACAACTACATGAAATTCAAAGCACAAAACCCAATAACCTAAACCAAAGAGAAGAAACCATCCAAAGAAATCTCCTAACAAAACAAAATCGTTTACTGTCATTTCACCAAAGATATTTGAGACAAAGAACTAAAAACAAACATTTGAAGAACATTGACTCAAATTCCAAATACTTCCATCGCATTGCTACTGGAAGAAGAAATAGAAAACACATAAATGAACTAATACCCACAAATGGTACGACTTTATCTTCTGAATCTGAGATTAGATTGGAAGTTAAAACGGAATTCGTGAGAAAATACTCTAAAACCCAACTAGATCAATATCTATTGGAGGACAAACTCCAACTTATTCAAAAGAAAGTTAGCAATGAAGATAATTTAAATCTAACAAAGTCCCCTACTAATGAAGAGATAAAAAATGTCATGTTTGATATTGGATGTGATAAATCTCCAGGACCTGATGGTATGCCAGCCGGTTTTTATCAAAAATATTGGCACATTATAGGAATTGACGTTTCAAAAGCTGTGAAAGGTTTTTTCAGAAGTGGGAAAATGCTCAAATAAATTAACCATACTTTTATAACCCTAATACCTAAAGTGGATAATCCTACAACAATTACCATTTCAGACCTATTAGTCTTTGCTCAACTATATACAAAGTTATTGCGAAAATAATTACGAATAAAATGAAAACCATCATGCCTAAACTAATTCACCCTCTACAAGGCGCCTTCGTAGCTAATAGATCAATCCACGACAATATTCTCATTGCACACGAAATTTTCCACTCCTTTTGGTCTACCAAAATTATGGAAGGATGGACCGTAATTAAACTAGATATGAAAAAAGCAGATGACCAAGTCAACTGAGACTACATAATTAGCATCCTCAAAAGATTTGGATTCAATAACAAACTTGTGGGATGGATTAAAGAATGTATAACTACTGTCTCTTTCTCCGTTCTAGTTAACAATGGACCAACTGAGCAATTCTTTCCAGAAAAGGGCTTAGACAAGGAGATCCACTTTCTCCATTTTTATTCATCTTGGGGGCGGAAATCCTAACACAAATGCTACAAGATGATTGCAACAACTACGACAACCATATTGGATTCTCCATGTGCAGACAAGCAACATCAATCCCATTTCTTTCCTCGCTGATAATATGATCATTTTTGCTAAGACAAATATTGTCTCATGCCAAAGAACTAAGCAAATCTTGACAATGTATTGCTCTATATCGGGAGAAGATTAACTTCCAAAAATATGCTTTCAAACAACAAAAAATACAAATGAAAGCAACATTGCCCAATTAAAAAATGTTCTAACCATGAATCATACCACTACCCTCGACAAATATCTTGGATGCTCAATCATCAATGGGAGAGTGACTAAAGAGACTTTTGGCGACATAAACCTCAAAAAAAAAAAAACAATTTTCGAAATGGAAAGTCAATTCCTTATCACAAGAAGGGAGGAACACCCTGATAAAACATAATCTAGCGGCTAAACCAACCTTTGCCATGCAAAGTTTCATGCTCCCGGGTCATAATCTAGAGGAGTTAGATAAAACATATAAAAAATTCTTCTGGAACAAAGGGGACTAACATAGACCCATTATCAGTTGGGACGTAATTTGCAAATCAAAAAAGAATGGCGGTCTTGGATTAAGGAAATCTTTAATCTCAAATAAAACATTATAAATGAAACTCTTGTGGAAAATTCTGGTTGAACCAAATAATATTTGGGCTAAAGTTGTAAACGAAAAATATTTAAAAAATCATAATATTCTCCATTACCAAAAGAAAGGATCAACGTCTTGACAATGAAATAGCCTTATGAAGCTAAAAACCGAGTTCAAAAATGGTATTATTTGCCAGGTCGGAAATGGTAAAACCATCAACTTTTGGCATGACAATTGGGTAACAACACCGCTTATAAAAATGGTTCAAAACAACAATCAAATTGACACAAATATAAAGGTTAATCACTTTATAAATGACTCAAGACAATATAAAATCAACAAAATTGATCACGAACTACAAAACGTCATCAACCTAGAGATTAGGGAAAAAATAAAGGAAACAATTAAGCACGTCCACGGGTCACAGGTCACCCGTGACCCGGCGGGTCCGGGTTCCTCCGGGTCGCGGGTACGGGTAAGGGTCGTAAGATCCTTACCCGTGACCCGCCGGGTCGACCAGTAACGGTCACAAAAATTTTAAAAAAAAAAAAAATCCCAACGGCTATATTGATAAAAAAAATAAATAATATAATTTAATAAATCTAACCCAAAAACAATTTTATAAATACCCCAAACCCAATTCATTTCATCTCACAACAATTCTCATCATTCAATCATCTATTCACTCTCTCAATCTCTCCATAATTTCCAACTCTTACATTCAATTACTCTCCTAATCTCATATTCTCATTCTCTTATTTTTCATTTTACTACTCTTACTTACTATTACATTATATTATTCAAAAACAAAAAATGTCTAGCCGAGGAAGACGTTCCGTTAGCGGTGCCGGTCCTTCATCCGGCGAAGGTTTTACCCGAGGACGGCATTCCGTTAGCGGTCCTCCAACCGGTTCAGATTTAAGGCGAGACTTATTAAGTGGAGATCACGAGATCTTCGAGGAGGAGGATATCACGGAATCACCTACTTTTCCCAACACCCAAGGATCCGAGACTGAATTCACGGAGGAGCCGGAGGAGGAGCCGCCGTTGAACAACAATCAACTAACGGCGGCGGTCTTCCGACTTTGGTTTACAAAAGGTGCTCCCAATGCCAACGGAGTTTACTATGCCAAATGTAATTTTTGTGCGGCACAATACAAGCACAAAAAGAGAGAAGGCTACGGGAACTACAAGAGGCATATCCAGAACAAGCATCCCGAGAAAATGGGATTAGCACGAGGGCAAACACAACTTACCGGGTACGCATCTACTTCTAACCAACCTCCTTCTCTATTTACATATGATCATTCTTCTTCTATGGATGCATTTTCGGAAATGTTGGCCGTAGATTTTTTACCATTTAGTTTTACACAAAATGTTGGTTTTAATGATTGGATGCAAAATCATGCTCAACCCGCATATAAACCGATTTCTCGCCAAACCGCTAAAAGAAAAATGATGCATAAATATAAAATTCGTAAAGAAGAATTGATTAAATATTTTATAGACAACGGTGATATTCAAGTTTCTATTTGTAGTGATATTTGGACCGACGGTTTTCAAAAAAATTCATATATGGGTATTACTTGTCATTTTGTTGATAAATTTTGGATTTTAAACAAAAGAGTTTTAGCATTACGAGTTTTCAACGAACAACACACCGCCCAAAACATTGCCCGTTTGATTGCAAATGTTTTGGACGAATATAGATTAGTTTCACGAGTTTTTTCAATCGGTTTTGACAACGCCTCCGCTAACACGGCTTCCATTAGAGATTTAACCAACTATTGTAAGCCGACGATTGGAGGTAAATTTTTTCACATTAGGTGTGCCGCTCATATTTTAAACTTGTGTATTCAAGACGGTTTAGCATACGTTGGACATTTAGTACAACCTATTCGAAATATTCTTAATGGATTTTGGTCTAAAAAAGTGTACTTACTAAATGGTATGCATATTGTAAACAAAATAACGTTTATCCTAAAAAATTTCCAAAAGATGTTTGTACAAGATGAAACTCTACTTACAAAATGATTTACGAATCATATGAATATCGAGAACTTTTAAGTGGTTTTGCCGCACAACATATAGACGGTAATTTTATTTTCGGTGAATCTTGGATTTTAGCAAAAGATGTAATGAAGGTTTTTAAATATTTTTATGATGCTACTAACACTTTTAGTTATGTTTATACACCAACTTCAAACATATTTTGTTATGTAGCAATTAATATTGCATTTGCAATTCAACAAGGTCTTTTAATTGAAAATATTTCACAAGCTATTTTTTCAATGCGAACTAAATGGTTAGATTATTATACAACCATTCCCGATATTTTTCTTGTTGCATTTGTGATATACCCTAGACGTAAAATGGATGGTTTAAAATAATTTTTAGAAAATTATTATGAATTTTTAGGTTTAGAACAACATCCCGATTGTCATGTTTCTACCATAATTGCTAAAGTTAGAAAATTATTTGATGAAATATTGGTTCAATATCGTGTTTCCGATCGAGGTCAATCTTCTCAACCCCCTCCTCGTCCTTCATCTTCAAGTTCATCTAAATTTAAATCAATTGCTAGAGATTTGTTTGGCCCGAAAAGGGCAAAAACCACGTCAAGTTCCAACTCGGAACTCGACAAATATCTAACCATTTTTTTTGAGTTTGCCAATGATGAAGAATAGGAGGATTTCAACATATTAGAATGGTGGAGCCGATCGGAGAGAATGAGGTTCCCTACCCTCTCAAGGATCGCGGCACAAATTCTCGCCGTTCCCGCCTCAATGGTAGCGGTTGAGCAAACCTTTAGCCGGAGTGGAAATGTGCTCGATCCGACGAGATCAAACATGTTGCCCGAGACGTTGGAGGCACAAGTCCTCCTAGCCGATTGGAGGAAAGCGGAAATGCGAACACAAAAAAACAACCTCTCGGCGGAGGAAGACGACGAAGATAACGACGAGCGACAACAAACGCCATCGGATGTATCGGCGGGAGAGTCCGACTAAGGTAAGGGTCAATCGGGGATATAAACAAAGGTAAGAGAATCACGTCAAGTTCCAACTCGGAACTCGACAAATATCTAACCATTTTTTTTGAGTTTGCCAATGATGAAGAAGAGGAGGATTTCAACATATTAGAATGGTGGAGCCGACCAGAGAGAATGAGGTTCCCTACCCTCTCAAGGATCGCGGCACAAATTCTCGCCGTTCCCGCCTCAACGGTAGCGGTTGAGCAAACCTTTAGCCGGAGTGGAAATGTGCTCGATCCGACGAGATCAAACATGTTGCCCGAGACGTTGGAGGCACAAGTCCTCCTAGCCGATTGGAGGAAAGCGGAAATGCGAACACAAAAAAACAACCTCTCGGCGGAGGAAGACGACGAAGATGACGACGAGCGACAACAAACGCCATCGGATGTATCGGCGGGAGAGTCCGACTAAGGTAAGGGTCAATCGGGGATATAAACAAAGGTAAGAGAATCACGTCAAGTTCCAACTCGGAACTCGACAAATATCTAACCATTTTTTTTGAGTTTGCCAATGATGAAGAAGAGGAGGATTTCAACATATTAGAATGGTGGAGCCGACCGGAGAGAATGAGGTTCCCTACCCTCTCAAGGATCGCGGCACAAATTCTCGCCGTTCCCGCCTCAACGGTAGCGGTTGAGCAAACCTTTAGCCGGAGTGGAAATGTGCTCGATCCGACGAGATCGAACATGTTGCCCGAGACGTTGGAGGCACAAGTCCTCCTAGCCGATTGGAGGAAAGCGGAAATGCGAACACAAAAAAACAACCTCTCGGCGGAGGAAGACGACGAAGATGACGACGAGCGACAACAAACGCCATCGGATGTATCGGCGGGAGAGTCCGACTAAGGTAAGGGTCAATCGGGGATATAAACAAAGGTAAGAGAACTACGTGGGCTTTGATTCCTCCTCCCCGAGAGGATACGTAGGCAACCGGGATTCCGGTTCAAGCCCAATTCTTCCTTTTTTTTTAATTTTTAATTTTTTAAGTTTAAGACTTAAACTTAAAAAAGAACAAAACAAACTAATAAAAAAAGGAGTTAAATTTAAAAAAATTGGACTTAAACTTTAAGTCCAATTTTTTTAAGATTAAGTCCTCTTTTTATTAGTTTATTTTGTTCTTTTTTAAGTTTAAGTCCAATTTTTTATTAGTTTATTTTCTTCTTCTTTTTTAAGTTTAAGTCCAATTTTTCTCTTCTATTTATTTTCTTATTTTTTAAGTTTATTTCCTTTATTTTTTATTTTTTTAATGGTGAGGTGGCCGACCCGTCGACCCGCCGGGTTTGACCCGTGACCCGGCGGGTCGCCGACCCGGTGGGTCGGCCACATATACGGGTCCGGGTCACCCTCCCCGGACCCATGACCCGTGGACATGCTTAGAAACAGTTATACCAAAAAACGATATTCAAGATAAATTATATTGGAGATGTAGCAACAATGGTTGGTTTACTACAAAATCTGCGTCGGAAATGATTGAGAAGAATTCAAGCATGCCTTCAAACTTTACATGTGACTGGATCTGTAACCTCGATACTCAACCTAAAATTAAAAACTTCATTTAAAAAAATTTCACAAAACGGAATCCCAACAAAGACTAAACTTGACGAAAGAAGAATTGCCGTAACAAGGCACATTGAACTATGCAATCACCATCTAGAGGACTTGTTCCACTTGCTCATTGAATGCCCTTTTAGCAAACAAATCCTTGCAAAAATCGACAAGTCTATATTAAGCGAACTAAACAACATTAACCTTGTTAATTAAAAAGCTCATGAACTCCTACAGGAAATAAAGAATAAAATTGGACTTAACAATATGCATGCCTCGCAAGTATCTGGTGGTGTATTTGGTTCTTTAGAAACAAAATTAGTTTTGAGAACGAGCCTATTTGTCCTTGCAATAAGATTATTAGCTTCATTAAAAACCAAATCCAAATGTAAAAAAACTAACATCAATGATGAAGACGATTACCATATAAAACAACAAAAGGACACTAATTCTCCCAAAAGAAGAAAAATAATATTAAGTGGGATAAACCAAAACCTGATTTCCATAAACTTAATTTTGATAGATCTAAACTCGATTCGGGAATAACAGCCATCGGCTTTGTGATTCAGAATCACAAATGTGAGGTTGTTAGCCTTGATTCGATAAAAAATAACTTTAACTCGATAATTAAAGCTGAATCTTATGCTTTTAAATCGGGTTTACAAGCGACTATCAAATTAAAAATAAAAAAATAGAAATATAGGGTGATAATGTTTGTGTTATCAAAAGACACTCCAAGAACTTTGGGTCAGATGATTATGATGATTATTTCCGAGTCATTCCGACTCGATATTGGACCTTCGTTTCTTTGAGGAAGTCCATGTCACACATATTTTCAGAGAAATGAACGCCGTGTTAATTTGGAACCCCACCCCAATTTTCCTGACGATATGTTCTCATTCGCAATGGCTTTCCGTTTTCAAAAAAAAAAAGAAAAACTACGCTATCCAGAAGCTATCTTCTTCATCGTCTCTCCTTGTGTCAACCCAGAAGCGTCTTCTTCTCTCATTCTCTTGTTTGAAACCCATAAGCGTAGTATCTCATTCTTTTGTTCGAATCAAACCGAAACGAAATTGAAAAGCTTATTTTTACTGTTTCAATTTCAAGCGGTAACGGATTTGTGTCGTTTCGAGTTGAATCGAAGCCATAATTTCACCAGGGCAGCAACTCAAACACAATAGAAGGTATGATAAATTTGTTCGTGTTAAATCGAATACGGTCCTCGTTTGTTGCTGCTATTGTTTTTTTCGACTCAGTTTTTACTAGTTTGAGTTGAAGCGAATACAGATGTTGATTGATTGTTGTTGTTTGTTTCAAGCTTCCTCGTCTCGTCCATCCAAAATCCTCAAATACTCCCATTCCAAGCCACCTACGACCCGAAGCGGCGCTGCCAGCAACACTCTTGTTCAATGCCGGCGATAGGCCTAAAATTATATTCTAGGGCTCCTCGCTTGAACTTTCCCCTGGGCACCTCGTTACTCTCCTCCATTATACCTTTTAGAAGACACTTCGGGGAACAGAAGCATTTGCATCAGAGCTTATACCGTCCTCAATGGCAGAAACAACTCAAGTTCACTTTTACTGACTCTCGTCTTCTTTTGAACTCCAAGTTCTCAGCTCACTATTCGACATCGCAATTCGTTTCACCTGTGTCCGGTCACGGTGATGAAAATTTGGTGATTCTTGGCATTGAGACCAGTTGCGATGACACGGCCGCCGCTGTTGTGAGCTCCCGTTTGTCTTTATTTTAGTTTTGAAATCAGAAGTTGTTCTTACTATCAAGAATTCCTCTTTTATCTTTCCACGCTCTAATTGTGCTAAACTTTTCGGCCTTGTTTTTTGTTTGTCGAATGGATAACTAGGTGAGGGGAGATGGCAAAATCCTGAGCCAAGTTGTTTCTTCTCAGGTACATACTCTTCAAGTTCTGAGATTTCAAGTTCATTTTTCCTTGTCTCTGCCTGCCAAGTTGGAAATATTCGCAATTTTTTAGGCAATCACTCGTATGCTCCGAATTAGACGTAAAATTTTCAAGCTTCTTTTTGCTATCATTTGAAAGTGTTTGTTGCTGCTGAGCATTTAGAATCATGAACTTACGCTGTATCCACACCCATTTAGTTTGCGTAAGTGTGACGTTAGTAAAAGAAGTTCTTTATATTTTACCCCCTTAACCAAGTCTAAATATCGGCATGATCAAGGCAGATCTGCTTGAGCAATATGGAGGAGTTGCCCCTAAAATGGCAGAAGAGGCCCATGCAAAAGTCATTGATCAGGTATTCCATAATTTGGAAGGTTGAATTTGCTTCATTTCGCTTCCATTTGGTGGTCTTTGTGATGTTTTCTTCAGAACCTATTAATGGCCTGTAAACAATAATTAGGTTCTTAAGACTGCAAACTCATCAGTAGCATTTGGAACTTGATTGCCTATTGCTTTAGTAACATGAGCATCCACAGCTCTAGTTTAATTCACTGGTGGGTTTACTATGAGCTTCCACATGGTAGTTATATTCAGGTTAAAATTGATCAATTTTGTCAACTTCAGAATTTCACATGCAAACTGGTTTTCTGATTTTGATTACCTTGACATTTTCCAAGATATATCTGAGCTAGTACTTCTTAATTTGCAGGTAATTCTAACAGCACTTGATAAAGCAAACTTAACTGGTAAAGATCTTTCTGCAGTTGCGGTAACCATTGGTCCTGGGTTAAGCCTTTGTTTGCGGGGTAATAGCTGATCTATATTTGCTCGTCTTCATAAAGAAATGTTTGTTTATGTTAGAACTTTTGTCTTAGAATCAGAGGGGAAATGATATTTGTCATAGACTCATAGATTGGTGTGTAGATGTTGAAAGTTTTTGGCAAAAGTTAATGTCTTAGAAAATATCAAAACTTGAAGTGCATTTGAAAGGTTTGATTGGTCGAAATCTGTAGAGATGGTGCTTCTTAAATTTTTTTAAGGGTTCATTCTTACTATCAGCCTTCATGATTTTTTTTAAAATTTTTTTTGGATCATCAAACTTTTTCTGTTTGATTTTGGTTAAGCTTTCATACTTGTTTTACCCTTTGCTAGCCACTACTCATTTTATTGTTTTTCTAGAGGTTCATAAGCTCTATTGTAACATCTGAGCCCATTCCATCCCTTCTCCTCATGACTAAGCCCATGCTTCAATATTGATGTGTGGTATAGTTTTATCCCATGGAAACTGCTATAGAGAGAAGCTTTGTTTTTCTTAGCAATTTTTATCTGCGATATACACTTCATAATATAAACTGTAGATGTGGTTTCTTCTTTGTTATTCCACTAACGTCATTTTCTTTGTTATATATTTACAATCAAGACATCTTTTGTCCTACTTTTGAATTTCAATTGACGCTTTCTAAACCTTTTCTTGGTTTTAGGGGCTATTCATTAGGGCCAGTTAGGTAGTTTTTGCGAGTTTTTTTCTCTTCCAAGTTGTCTACTGTAGGTGTTTGGCATTTAGGGATTTTTGCGAAGATTAGATTTTTGGATTTATTTCACAAAGCTTCTAACAATCGTCGTCCCTAGATTTTTTTAGTAGCTTATTGAAATGTTCCAAGTTTTCCCTCAAATCACACATATCTCAAATAAAAAATGTCCTTTTTGGTAATTTTACTCTAAAAACTACCCACAAAATTCCCTTACCTAACACTATAAATTGCATTAGGTTCTCAATTTCTAGAAAACTCTTCAAAGATTTCCACAAAAAATTACCCTATTACTTCTGCTCATTAGCATGCATATTACTTGCGGCTTTGTAAAGGTACTACGTATTTATTGCTGCCTTGTAAATTTTTAATGCAGTTGGTGTGAGGAAAGCTCGCCAAATTGCTGCCGAGTTCCAACTTCCCCTTGTTGGTGTCCATCACATGGAAGCTCATGCTTTAGTAGCAAGGTATGAATTTTACAACCTCCAAGTAGAATTACAAGTTCCTTAGTTTATCATAAAAATTGTGCATCAGGTTATAAGATGTCTTGCCAATTTGCATTGCTACAATACTTCATGAAGCCTTTTGAATTAATTTATGGCATAAAACCCTCAATCTCCCTTTTTTCAGGTTGGTAGAACGAGATCTGCAGTTTCCCTTCATAGCTTTGCTTATATCTGGTATGATTCGATCATGATATTAGAAACCTTAGTTGATGAGTTTAATTAAAATATTAGGCTATGGCTAAGATGAATAAACCTTGCAAGTGTACCTGTTGAACTAAATTCAAATCTCCTATTCTCCTGAGATCTGACTGCTAAATGCACGAGCCAACTGTTGTTAGTTGTTACTAGCCTATCATTCATCTAATATTCTTACTTCTCTGCTGTCTATTGTTTCATTTCCGGCATCATATTTTACTTAGCACTGTGTTATGTTAATATGAGAATTATTGCTTCATGTTTTTATTCAGGAGGACATAATCTTCTTGTTCTAGCACGCGGTTTAGGTCATTACATACAACTTGGAACCACCATAGATGATGCAATCGGTGAGGCATATGACAAGTCAGCCAAGTGGCTTGGTCTGGACTTGAGGCGGAGTGGTGGGCCTGCTATAGAACAACTTGCTCATGAGGGTGATTCTGAATCCATAAAATTTTCAGTATGTCTCTATATTATTGCACCTGTACTACTAGATTGAGATTCATAATAACTGCTAAAGTGATTATATCATCATCACGGTCAAAATAGGCTCCAATGAAACAGCACAAAGATTGCAATTTCTCTTACGCTGGTCTGAAGACTCAAGTGAGGTTGGCAATTCAAGCAAATAATATGTACGTAATAATTATCCATGTTTTCGATTTCTAATTTTATCCCTTAAATTTTATTGCCACTATTTACAATTTTTTATGCATATAATAGTGATCTTGAATGGCATGGCAAGACTTCTTTAATTGTATATGTTGATTCCATATCTCTATCATTTTTCTCTCTCTCTCTAAGTTCTTACTTTGCTACAAGATCTGTAGAAAGCCATGATTTTTCTATAAATTTTTTATATGTATACATATACCAATTTATTA
Source organism: Fagopyrum homotropicum (assembly GCA_033239125.1). Lineage (NCBI taxonomy): Eukaryota > Viridiplantae > Streptophyta > Magnoliopsida > Caryophyllales > Polygonaceae > Fagopyrum > Fagopyrum homotropicum. The sequence continues at coordinate 147,310,880 of BSWB01000004.1, forward strand.
TGAATTTTGGTGTCAAGCTGGAACGGAGATTAGTGATTGGAATCAAAAGAATTTTGTATCTTTGAAAGATATAGAAAGAAGTTGTATAAGGGAAAAGCTTGTTAAAATTATCTTTCAAAGATATGTATGTATAAATTGATTGTCTATGATATGTATGTATCTTGTTAAAGTTATCTTTCAAGTGAAAAAGAGATGATAAATTTTTTAAGATACATACATACAGTAGTTTTTCTATAAATTCTTTATCTATATACATACACACCTCTATCTGTACTGAATGTTTTGTATCCTTGTGCTTACGAGGTTCCCACTACTTCTATAAGTATCATAAACAATCAATTTTCAATTAAACTTTCTCATTCCTTTTTTCACTTGATGATATGTGTGCTTCTTGTTTAAGTGCAGTAATGCTGAAATTCCCATTGCTTCTGCAAGTTGTGACGATAGAAAGACTAGGGCTGACATTGCCGCCTCATTTCAGGTTTTTATCATGTTGGATCTTGGTGTTGAGTTATACATACCATATTTTTATTGTGATGTGTCCTTGTTATACTTACCCTAGATATATGCCTTACAGCGAGTTGCAGTGTACCATCTAGAAGAAAGAACTGAGCGTGCTATTCAATGGGCACTGAAACTTGAACCATCCGTGAAGTCATTGGTGAGTTGCCGTGATTTCTTTTCTTGACACTGTCGTAGAGCTTGCATATGGTGCCATGGGTGGAGCTATCGTAATCATTTTGAAGTCCTTGTCTTAAAACTAGACCCTATTAACTAAGATTTCAAAAGTTTCATCTGCATATGGTTGAATCAAATAGTTTAACGTACTGCTCTATACTAGTTAAAAAGATCATATTTAAATAATTTTAATAATAGATTTTAGTTATTATCTGCCAATAGAATCTAAGTGAGAGATTGACTAGGTAAATCAAATAGGCAAATAGCAGTCCTTGTACTGTACGTTTGGGTCCCTCACTCCCATTGTTGGACGTTGTGGTCATTGATCAAGAGAGCGACATTTATGCCTTGGTCAGGTTGTCTCCGGAGGTGTTGCATCAAATCAGTACGTGAGGAGCAGGCTCAGTGATGTTGTCAAGAGAAGTGGACTGAAACTTGTTTGTCCTCCGCCTAGCCTATGTACTGACAATGGCAAGTAAAATATTGCAGTTTTAGTCACTTCTCAAGGCGTTGCTGGTACCACTGCTAATTTCCTTTGTTCTGAACATTAAAGGTGTAATGATAGCTTGGACTGGTCTTGAGCATTTCCGAATGGGGAGATTTGAACCACCACCACCTGTGAATGAACCAGAAGATGTGCTGGTAATACTCATCACCGTATCTCTGGTTTGGACTTTGCAATTATTTTCCCCTTTTGCTCTTCATAGCAAGTTTCAAAAATAAACATATGAAAAGCTATCTTTTAGAATAGGCTTGCAACTTTTGAGTTTCATCTCAAATTTTATTTTGACAGGAGGAATTTTATTTTGACAAAGTTGCGACCACTATGTTTTTGTCTGTTACCTGATGAAGAGTATATCCTGCGGTTTTGATGTTTGAATGAAACTTGCAGTATGACTTGAGGCCAAGATGGCCACTGGGGGAAGAGTATGCAGAAGGAAGAAGTGAAGCTCGGTCAATGAGAAAGGCCAGAATCCATCCATCCTTGACGTCTATCATCCAAGCATCTGCACAACAATAGCCACAAAATCAGTAAGAGGGTCTATCTCATTCTCGTTTATACATGACAATTTCTGTTTTTATAGTTGTGTCTGAAACATTTTATTAATCAAACCTTCCACAAAGTTGCAAAAATTGGATGTTGGGTTGTGGCTATCTGTATTGTTTTGTACCACAGTTGCGTTTTGGTGCTGTGTTATCTCTTTGCTAACAAGGTGTACATCTCCAGGTGAAGGTGACAGTGTCAGTAGCTCTCTCGAGGAAAGTTGTCAAAAGCAATATGGTACATCGAGTTCATTTACTACTAGTTGTGAACATGAAGGCAGACCTTTGCGTCTTTGTCAGAAGCATTGGATCACTTATGTGAGAAGGAAGCTGATCACTTGTTCTGCACAGACCAATTTTTTCGTAATTTATAGGTTTTTGTAACTTAAAGTAGGGTGTTCATTTCTTGTTAAATTTCTTCCAATTAACATATTGATGACATTGTACTCAAATAAGTATATTGATGTTTAAATGAGAAGGGCATAATCTCAACAGAAAAACATTTGGAGATTCCATAAGAATACGAATCTTCTGTCATATTTGGTCCTTGAAAGGGATCAATTCACTATTCCCGCTTATCAACTTCTACATCTATCTCAACATTACTGACCAATTCTTTTTCTTCTTATGTTGATCTAAATATTTAGGTTCATTGCTTCACCTCACCTATGGCAGTGGGTAGCTGGAAAGTGACCGTTACGGAGATGAAGATATCCATATGCATGAACTCATAAAGGTCAGATCTTTCTTATTGCCTTCATGTAGAATTAATGAGCTTTGTTGGGATTTCAGTATCCAAAGTAAATACACCACTTTTCCTAAAAAGGGTTCAGTAGATCCTCCTGAATTTCAGTGAGATGCAGCGGCTATGCATCTCTTAATGTCAGATCTATTGAGTTTAATATACTCTACATACCCTCACCTGTCAAATGTTATCCAGCTCAAGAATCTTGCATAAAGTTTACGAAACCCAAACCTGAAGGTAAAATAATCCAAATAAAAGAACCATAACTCCATATAATTTTGATTTAGAGATACTAAGTGCCCGTTTCCTTTGTTAAAACACATCTAAGGAGTATGATAGTTACCAACTAGCCTATCGAATGGTGTTTGACTATTTGTTTAGCCACCAGAAATGAAATGTTAGAGGTTTTAGTATCAAACGACCCATAAACCTACTCAGTTAGGACAAGACAGAACAATGGTGTGATGATAGTTTCCCAGCTTAAAAAACTGTTGAAGGACCAGACGTTAATCTGATGTTCATCATGGCCTCGTTGCTGTTATAGTAGCCTATATCTGTAGGTTGAAGAAGATCATGTTTCATGTTGCTCCTAAATGCATCAAGTTCTGTACATTTTAAAGAAATTTTATGTGCAAACTGAATTGAGTAGGATGAAGATAAAAAAAAAAAAAGGCAAGAAAGGAAGAATCCAGCAAGACAAAGCATTAAATTAGAACATGGTGGCAGGCTGAAAAGGAGAATATAAGCAATTAGAAGAGACATTTTGACTCCCTTGTTGCTCTCATCAGATTATCACATGGTACAGCTTGCTTTCTCATGGAATCATTCATTTTTCCATCCTCTTTTACATGGACTATTTATTTTTTTGCTTTTATTAGTAATTGATGGACCAGACCCTTCAAGTAAATCGGACCCGCAGTTTTCATCTGCAATGATGCATTAGGATAGACTACATCGAGAAGATAGTTTCTTCCTAACCGCTTTCTGTTTAAAAAAAAAAAAAAGAACCCGCAGTTTTTTCAAAGGAAAACGGTGTATAATTACAAAGGTGGATCAAAACGGGTTCAAGTGTATTTTGAGAAACATCAGTTATCTTCAGTTTAAGCTAATGTGGGGTTATGCATGATTAATTAAGAGTATGATGACCTGTTGAAGAAGCGGATAAAAGTTGGAGACAATACTATTAGAATATAGAACTAACCTACCGCATTTTAAATACATCTAGACAGTAATAATTTAACAAAAATGGCACGTGTTTCACTTAAGAGCTGTCATTACAATAATTTAACAAAAAATGGGACATGTGTTTCACTTAAGAGGTCATTTGGGAGACTTGGGGGCGGGTTAGTTTTGGGATGGTTGGACATTGGGGTAGTCGAGTCGGGTCAAAACGGGTTTATGCATGTTTTGGGTTGTTGGTCAATGCGAGCCATTTTGAACGAGTTGACATTAGAGGTGTCGTTTTGGAGTGTCGGGTGTGTGTTGAGTCGTTTGGGTCACTTCAGATCGGGTCCTTCGTGGTGATCCAACTTTCAATTTAGATTGGGACAATTCGGGTTCGGCATAAAGATCAAATTATCGGTCCGGTTGACATGGGTCGGTTTAGAAATGTCATTTGGGATGTTTGGGTGTGGGCATTATCTTAAACTTTACGCATTACTAGTTTAGGACCCGTGTTGTGCACGTATATTTGTAGTAAAATATCTTTCGTTTCTTGTCTCAATTAGTCCAATAATCTATATAAACATGTAATAATAATCTATAAAAAATCAATCTCATTCCGCGAAATCCGTAAATATTGTTATCCCTTTTAACCCGATTTGATTCAAAAGTTTTTTTTGGATATTACATCTAACACATAATATTTTTATAAACACAAATATCCATAATCCATATGTCTAAAGAAACTTATTTAAATTATTTTTTTAAATAGTTGTACGTCTTTATTTGAATTATGTTATTATGACTTTAGATTACTTTTTTTATAAGGGAAAAAATTATAATAAACAAAGAGGAAAATCATATTCGAATATTAATTTTTAGTGTCCGGATCAAACATATTATCCATATATTTACGGATAATTGTTTGAACAGATATGACTTAAATCATATTAGAGTACTAAGTTTAGGGTCCTGATTAACTGATTGTGCGGATAAAGCGAAAATAATTTATTAACTAAATATGCACAAAACATTGAAAATTTTAACTATTTTTTAAACACTTGCATTCATAAAAATAACTTGTAAATATATTTTTGGATATCCACAGATAATCATCCGATTTGATGTGAGTTGAATTATATTAGAATATTAAGTTTTAGAATTCAAATATTGTAAGAATATTATTCTTATAAATTGTATCCAAATGACTTATTTTATTAAAGGATGAATATAAAATATATATATATATATATATGTATGTATATATATACAAAAGTATCAATAACTGTAACGTTAAAGAAGGAAACGTAATAAAGCTAGATAACCTAAAAGGTAAGGAAATATATATACATAATATATGTGTATATTATCATCCCCCTCAAGTTGGAGCATGGATGTCACGCATGTCCAACTTGCTAACAAAATGATGAAAAAGTTGATGGCCAAGGAGTTTGGTGAAGATATCCGCAATTTGATTGTTGGACCGAATGTGGAGCGTTTTGATAGTCTTCTTTTGAACTTCATCCCGAACTACATGACAATCCACCTATGTGTTTGGTACATTCATGAAACACGGGATTTGACGCAATGTGCAGAGCAGCTTGATTGTCACACCAAAGATTGATTGATTGTTCACGAACAATTCCCAAGGAAGATAGTAACGATTTAATCCACTTGACTTCACAAGTAGTAGATTTCATTGCTCTATACTCAGCTTCCACCGATGAACGTGAGACCGTACCTTGATTCTTGGTTTTCCATGAGATAGGAGACTTGTCAAGAAAGATAACAAAACCCGTTATAGATCTACGAGTTAAAGGATAAGATGCATAATCCGAATCGCAATAGGCATTGATTTGAAATGTACTAGTATTGGATAGTAAAATACCCTGACATGGATTATTTTTCAAGTTGCGTAATACTCGTAAGCCGACATTCCAATGTTGGACCGCAGGAGTTTGTAAAAACTGTGACAGAACGTGAACCGAGTAGGTGAGATCCAATTTGGTTATTATCAGGTAAACCAGTCGGGCCAACTAACCGACGGTACTTTTCCTGATCGGAGAAAGCTTCTAATTTGTCACGTGCCAAGTTGTGTCCTGGTTCGATTGAAAATGAAACCGGTCGAGATCCAATAGTGATTGTTTCAGAGAGGATATCTAGGACATATTTTTTCTGAGCAAGAATTAAACCATGAGGATTATGTGTAACTTCTATGCCAAGAAAAAACGTAGTTTTCCGAGATCCTTCATATGAAAGCATGTTTTGAGATAATCTTTGAAACGGGAAATAGCAAGAGGATCGTTACTCGTAATTATTAAATCATCAACATATTAATATGTGGATACAAATACCTTGTGAAACAAATGTGAAGAGCGAGTAGTATGCTTTGGACTGAATGAATCCGACGTGACAAAGAGCGCTACTGAGTTTGTGACACCAGTTGCGAGGAGACTATCGCAGACCATAAATCGATTTGTAAAGTTTGCACACTTTAGACGGATCCGAAATGAAAAATCCCGGAGGTAAGGTCATGTAAACGTCTTCACTGAGATCCCTATGTAAAAACGCGTTGTGAACGTCCATTTGGTGTAATTCCCACCGATAATTGATGTAACTGCGAGGAATATTTTGACAGACACAAGTTTAGCAACGGTTGCGAAGGTTTCGTTATAATCAATTCCCCGGACGTTGGCGATTCCCCAAAGCAACAAACGAGCTTTATGTCGCTCGATCGATCCGTCTACATTGAGTTTTATTTTAAAAACCCATTGACAACCTATTGGTTTTTTATCTGGTGGAAGAGACACTAGACTCCACGTGTTATTGTTTTGAAGTGCATCAATTTCCAACTTCATTGTGTCACGCCATTTTGGCAATGTAATGGCCTTCTTATATGAAATGGTTTCATGAATGGAGTAAGTTGTTATCATGTAACATAGATAGGAGAGAGAGAGAGTTTAGTAGTCTTAAAATATTAAGAAATAGGATACAAACACTTACCTGGAGATACCGACTGAAACTGTGGCGTCGGAGTAGAATGTATTGATATCAAAGTATTATTACATTAAAAAGGTGAAGTTGTCGGTTCAATATACGATTCGGAATCATCACCGGAAGGAAATATGCCGAAGATGATACATAATTGGGGAAGGCGGATTACGATGATCAGATGAAGACATAGTTGGATCGAGAATGGAAGGTGATCGATCTTCAATTGCACTCAATCGATCAGACAAAATATTATCAGGAAGGTAGGATATCAATTGTAGGCTATAAATTAGGTAAAGATTCCTTTATATCTGTGGAAAGTATATATTGATTTGGAGGGGTAGAATTTGTAGTATTTGGCAAGGAATTAGAGAAGGAAATCATGGGCCTATTTTCTCTATCCATCTCAATGAAATTGGAAAGAGGATCCCAGATGCTGCAGAATTTGGAGACCTTCCAATTTGAAAAGAAGATGGCGATATGTTTGGTGATGCCGAAGGAAACGGTTGCCGAATAGACGAAGTAGGGTTTATTTTTGTAGATAATTGATCTTGATTAAAATCGGGTATATCAGAACATGGATTTGCTGACTTAATATTTTTTGAAAACGGAAAGTGTTTGAGTAAAAGGGGTAAGTAGGTAGATATTGTATCAATGAATAATCATTAGGCAGATATGTATCAACGAGTAGAGAATATGCCCCTCCCAACTTTCCAAAAAAGATAAATTACTCAATAATTGAATATCGTTCCAAAATTAATAAGATCCTATCTCATAATTATTTTGACTATTTTGTAATTGAATAAGGAAAAGGATATCTGTTTCCTATAATTAAGGAGACAATTTCTCCAAATCTCTATTTCTTTCAACATTCGTCCCAAAGCACGATCGTGAAAGATTTGAGGGGAATACACACCATTTTTCACATCGTCAAACATCGTTGATTTTGTGCGTTTGGTATGGAATTCAGTTTATGAATTTACAGAAATCGGTTGTGTTTGTGTTTAACTGGCGGGATACGGTTAGTCGGTTACTCGGCATTTCGACGAAGAGTTTATTACGGTTGACGACCGGTTTCTGCAATCTGCTTCAATTTGGCGTAAAAATCATTGATTGCTATTTTTTTTTGCGTCCAAATTTGCAAGGTGAGTTTTGTATTTCATATTATGTATCTCGATACAGGTGTTGTTCAACATTTTCGCCTTTTCTTTCATGGGTGGAGTCGGAACTGTATTTGTGTGCCATCGTCTTTGTAATTAGATTTTTGCTGTTTGTGAAAATTATGTACACATTTGTGTTGTCTGTGAAAATTATGTACAGATTTGTGTTGACTGTGAAAATTATGTACAGATTTGTGTTGTTTGTGAAAATTATGTACAAAATTTGTATCCTATGAAGGATTTAGGGGGAAATGAATTTATGTACAAAATGATAAGTCCAGGAAAATTCATGTACATTAATATAAGATTTATGTTGACGACGAAGAAGGATTTAGGGAAAAATGAAATCATGTACATTAATGTAGAAAATTATGTACAAATTTGTTTTGTTTGTGAAAATTATGTACAGAATTTGTATCCTATGAAGGATTTAAGGAAAAATGAATTTATGTACGAAATGATAAGTCCGGGAAAATTATGTACACATTTGTAATGTCTGTAAAACTTACATGGATTGCTTCAGATTATACAAACAAGGGCTCCGAATGCATGTTGAAGATGAAGAAGACGAGTGTTGTTGGAGTTGCCTCTGAAAAATCTCCACGACAATGACTTTTTTTTTTCCGGAAGGAGTTGAGAGTGGAAGTTGAAGAGACGAATCCCGTATCTTCGTGAGAAAATTTAGTTGCCTTTTTAATATGTTTTATCTTTTTATTTTTTAACAGTTGTTTGATGCTTTTACGTAAAAGCCCTTAAATAGAATGCCTAATTTCAGTAGTTTTCTATTTTATTTACTTTTATTTTTTGGCTAGAAAATAGAGGGACCTATATTGTATTTATGATACAATAAGGGTTTTTCTACACCAATTTTCTCAAATTGTTTTCATACAAAATGTACTGAAAAAAAATATATTTTTAGTTTCAAGATCAAATAAACGCCACCCTTTTTGGTTAATTAGATATCCAATAAAAACGCATTTCCGAGGTCTTGCGGAAAATTTATTTGAAGTTTTTGGTAAAATAGAAGCATAAGCTAAACAACCAAAATTGCGTAAATGTCGATAATTTGGTATTTTCTTGAAAAATTTTTTCAAAAGGTGATTTATCTTTAAAAATATGTGTTGGTGTACGATTGATCACGCAGCAAGCCATTAAAACCGCATGAGCCCAAAATTCTATAGGTAAGTTAGATTCGAAAAGTAATGCCCGTGCTACATTTAAAAGATGTCGATGTTTTCGTTCCACACGGCCATTTTGTTATGGGGTATAAGTGCATGAGGTTTCATGAAGAATACCATAGTCGGAAACATTTGTCCAATTTTGAAAAATTCCGAACCATTATCGATCTAACACGTTTAATATTCATATTAATTGTGTTTTAATCATTTTTGACAAAGTTTTGAAAAATATGAAAAACTTCTATTTTTGATTTAAAAGATATACCCATGTAATTCTAGAACAATAATCAACAATGGTTAAAAAAAATGAAGCACCTCATAGTGCCAGAATCCGATATGGACCCCAAAGATCGCAATGAATGAGATCAAACAAATTATCAAAAGTAGACAAACTTTTAGGAAAAGATGAACGAGTCTGTTTTGCGCCATGACAAACATCGCAAGAGACTTTTTTAAAAGAACGAAAAACAATATTATTCTCACCAAAATGTATGAAATCAAAAGACGGATGACCCAAACGTTTATGCCAAAGACTTGACATTGTGGACTTTGGATCGACTCGGATAGCTGCTGAAATGGGAAAACTGAAATTTGAAAAACGCAACCAATACACTCCATCCTTAGGTTCACCCGCTCCAATCAACATCCGCAAAACTAGGTCCTAAATCACAAATAATTTTGATGTTAGTACAACTTTGCAATTAAAATCATTAATAGGCAAACTAAAGAAATTAAATTGCACTTTAATCCAGGAACATATAAAACATCAAGTTGAAAGTTGTGACTAATAATAATAGTCCCCGCTTGTGTAGCGTTTTGCAATAATCCATTTGGTAATTTAATAAAATATGTATTGATTGTTTTTAATTCCGTAAACAAATTAACATTATCCGTTATTTGGAAAGATGTGCCGCTATCTAAATTCCAAAAATTTGATTCAATAATACCTGACATCGACTCATTCGACGTTACATGAAAATTTTTAAATTTTTCTAAAAAGATCCGTCCACTAAGCATCGGTTATTTCGGCTCCGAGGTGCATACGATCCTAAATTGTAACCGGAGTTGTTACTACTGCAGAGACAACCCCAGTCTGGACAACACTGCAGTGGGCTGGAGCGGCGGTGGATCTTCCTGCTGGCTGGCGGCTGAAGTCAAAATTCTGCGCTGCAGAAGGCTGTTTTGTTCCTGCGTCTGCAGTGGTATCCCTTGTGCCTTTACCGTTGTTCCACCACTCCGGATAGCCGACTATTTTGAAACATTGATCCTTCGTATGATTTGTTTTTTTGCTCTGAGAACAGTGAAGATTATTTTTATACGGGTTACCATGTGTTGATTTGTTTGATGTTCGGGCAGCTATTACCATTGACTCCACTCGAGTTTCGCTTTCCTTTGTCGCCATCTGAGTACACTCTTCTTGAATCGTCGGTAAATAAACTTTATTCAAAGTTGGTAATTTTTCTTTAGATATGAGCTAGAACGGAGAGTCTGATACGAATCATCTAATCCAATAAGAAATTGATGAGTTCGTTCTTACTCTCGTTCTATAGCAAGTACCATTGAACATGGGTTGCAAATCGTCTTAGAGGACGGAAGGGATGCGTTGAGTTCATCCCACATCCGACGAAGTCTCCCGTAATATAACGAGACCGATTGACCTTGTTGGCGACATTGGCTAATATCCGCCCGTAACTTCAAAATCCTTGGTCCGTTGCCTATCAAGTACCAATTTGATTCATAAGTCGCGAGCAGTTTCGAGATTTGATACCGTTGAGCGAACCGACGAATCTGTTGTTTGCAAAATCCAGCCGACCAACATCAAGTTGACGTGACTCCAGTGTTGAAAATCCGATGATGCCTCATCCGTACGTTTGATTGAACAATCGATGAATCCAAGCTTTCTTTTGGCTCGGAAAGCATTCATCAAATTTCTTTTCCATTTGGAAAAGTTTGCTTCTCCTTTGAGGATTATTGATATAAGAGAAATTACAGGATGATCCGAAGGATGTAGGTAATAAGGATTGGTTATTTCAAGAACAACCATACTAGTGTTTTGCGGAACGTGTTTTGTCTGAGGATCAATTCAACCCTGATACCATGTAAGAATATTATTCTTATAAACTGTATCCAAATGACTTATTTTATTAAAGGATGAATATATATATATATATATAACAAAAGTGTCAATAATAGTAACGTTAAAGAAGAAAATATAATAAAGCTAGATAACCTAGAAGGTAAAGAAATATATATACATAACATATGTGTATATTATCAAATATCCGCAAAGTATAAATAAACACGCACAAAGCTTTGTAAATTTTAACTAAATATAAATTTTAACACTTAAATTCATAAGAATAATGTGTAAATACACTACTAAACCCGTGCTACCTATTCATCTAGTATAATGAATATTCATATTTTAAACAAATGATTTAACACATGACTTTAATATTTTAGAAATTCAATATATCAACTAATAAATAAAAAGTTTACTATAATTGAATAATTTTTGAAAAATCAAATAATTTTGAGATACAACCCATGTTTTAAATTTTAAAATTAAACTAAGTATCTAGTCAACCAATTAATGTTATCAAATTAGAGGCAATACTGATTAACTAATATAATTAGAAAGAAAAAAACGAATTTGTTATTTTGAAAATTAAGCAAAGTTATCATATTTAAAATTAAACTTAAGTAAATATGAATTTATTACACAAAAGTAAATGAAAGTTATAACACAATCAAAGAATCGTTTAAAGGTGATTTTGTTAACCAAAATTAAAATTTTATTAAATGGCAATTTGTATTATATGATATTTTGGCCTTATTATTCAACTCTTAGAACGCCATGTCATCAAAGTGTTTTCTAATTTAGTATGTACTAGTTTTAATACCCATACCCTATACGGGTTAGACGGTAATTGTGTTTGTAAAAAAATGTTTGATAATTTATTACAATAAGAATTGTCTTATTTGTCATGTGATGCTTGTTGTAAGTTTGAATTTTTTTCATAAATGAAAATCAACAAAGAATCCAAGCCTGCAATTATAATCGTGAAAAAAGAACCCGAGACAATATCTCATGAGCTACTTGAATGCCAAAATTAGTATCGATTTAAGACAATATTAGGGTTTATTATAATAAGAATTGTATTACCCATTATATGATTGGTGTAAGGACAAATTACTTACGATATGAATGAAATCAAAATTAAATCAAAAGGTTGAGAATGATCTGAACACTGTTATCTTGCAATAACAATCATGAGAGAGAGGATCCTGAAGCACTATCCCCGAGGTTGCTCTGATGCTAAAGTCAATATCGATCTAAGCAAACATTATATATATATATATCAAATTTATATTGATCCAAGAGAGAAATAGGGTTTATTATATTAAAAGTTGCATTACCAAATATGTGATGTTTAATGTAAGGACAACTTTTTCATGATATGAATGGACGGAAATTAAACGAAAAGGTGAATGACCAGTTCCTTATAATAGTCAATTAATTAATAATTTTTGTAAAGTAAATTATGTAAAAATAAATAAATGTCACATCAACTAATTTATGGACTATGACTAATTTTAGAAAATATTAATTTATATTTAATAATTGAATGTAATAATGGTATTACACACAATATGATCAACTACTTATTAGAAATTTACTTGAAAACTTATATTGTTTCAATTCGATGAAATATTTTTTATAAGATGGTCTAGTTTATAAAAAAAAGTTGGTTTGTACAAAAAATCTTATAATAAAATGTTTTTTTTTTTTTTTGCAATTTTTTTAAAAAATATAAAATTATTACATCAACAGACAAAATAAGACTAAATAGTTATATCCGAAAAATTACCTATAAATTTGATAAACTTGGTTGTTTGATTGTTATTTTTCTAATTATATATATATATATATATATATATATATATATATATATATATATATATTATTTGATAAAAAATATGTTTACGTGAGGTTTAGAGGATAAAAAATAAAAAATATATTTTATTTTAAAAATGATGACAAGTTATTATTATATAACTCTTTTTGTTTACTTTATAAATATTTGTACATGGTGATAATAAATATCGTTTTCTTGTTTGTCTATTGTAAGATAAGTTCAATTAATATTATCGAAATAATCGTAACCGTAAGAATATCAAGCGTAATAAAATATATTTCAGACATCACCAATATAAAAAAATTATTCAAAATATCGTTAGATAAATATAACTTAGTAACAAAAAAAAAAGTCATATATAAAATTGAACAATAATATTGTAGTTTTTATTAAATAGATCAAGTATAGTCCACAATAACAAAAAATAAATTTGTTAAAATAATAATTAATTTAAATTAAATATTAATCAATTTTTATTACATATAATATAAAAAATACTTTTATTGTTATATAAAAAAATAAAATTAGAGTTTGTTAGATATCGAATTTAAATGGAATTTGTTAAGAAATTAATTAATTATTTAATTAAATGTTAGTGTGATGTGGATTAACGGATAAAGATAAGCGTAAAATTAGTGAGGTGACTACACGCAATGACATCAAATATTTATTCACATTGTGCTTTAATATATAAGATAAATATATAGATAAGATTTGTTTTGGTGCGTGTTCGCTCCAAACGGTGTGTGCAAGCTATAAATTTATAACCCTATATGTAAGTTTAAAACAAGGATGCGAACCCGCAGTGTACGGGTCAATCGTAGTAAAAAGTAAGGAATTCCAGGGGTCGATCACAGGGACTTAGTGAAACAAAGTCGGAATTGGTAAGCTTAAGCAATTACTAACCACAAAAGCAATTAAAACAATCAAAGATGATAAAAAGTCAATAAAGGAAATATGCAATTCTAGGGATTAAAGCATCTAGTTGTGGTTCCAACTCAAGATCTAAAGATAAGCGGACAAAGCTGAGGTTTTTGCATAGGGAAGGTGTTACTAAAGTGGAATAGATCACCGGGTAAGTCTCACTACTCATTATTCCCAAACCGTAACTCCTATTACCGGGTAAGTCTCAAGGAATTAAGATAAAGAACTATAATCTCAAACTAACACACCACCTAAGGAAATAGAATCAACCTTTACCGGGTAAGTCTCAGGCTTACTCACAAAGATGGGATGAAAGCACACTCAAACCCCAATAAAGGATAAACCTTTATTACCTATACTTACGATCTTTGGTAAACAAACAAAGGAATCACCGGGTAAGTCTCATCCTAGGCTTGCATTGAACCAGGAAAGGTGTAATAAGAATAGGATTTGGCAAACTCTAACACTTAACTCTCAGTTTCGGATCAGATAAGTCACCTCGGTCAGACGAATTCCACCCCGGCCGAGATGTTCATCGAGTGAGCGAGATGCTTAGGGTTAAGGTAAAGACTCGAGCTTTCAGGGTCCTACTGTGATTAAGATTATTCTATCATTGTTTTTCCCACAACCTTTAGCCAATCACCCTAGAATCACACAAGGAAATTAGCCACTCATCATCATGAAAGTATTAATCAAATATATGGGAAGAAAGAGAATAATTGAACAAGAAAACCTTAAGAGAAAGGCTTCAATAACTGACTCAATTATCAAACAAGCGTTCCTTGGATAGAAATCCAACAAGACAATCGACAACAAAGAAGGGAATCTAAGATGATCTTACAAAAACCCTTCAAAAAGCTATAAAAGCTATAGACTTTCTTCCTTCAACCTTCAAAAAGGTTCTTCAAATCTTCCAACTGGAGTATGGCTGCAGCGGTGTATTCCGGGTGATAGCGGATATTTTGTGGTATGCGGGGTATGAATTTGTGAAAAATCCAACCCTTTTTATAGGAAAATTACTCTCCAAAGATAAGATATCTTAGAAAGATCTCTTCCCATAAAAATAGGTAAAATATATGGTCTAACTTATCTTCTTCCTTCCAAGAACCCAGCCCAAAAATATAAGATCCTCTTTCCAAAGATAAAAGATCTCAGCCAAGAATAAAATATTCTCGCCGCGTCCCAGGTGTTCGCCTCGGTCGAGTCAGCTCCTCTGGATCACCTCGGTCGAGGTGACTCTGTAGTCAACCGAGGTGAATCACAACTGAATGTGAAATCTCTCAAATCTGGTCCAAAGTGAATCTCTAATCCATGGTCATGCTTCCTGGATTCTTCCTTAAACTCCTGAATGTAGCTCCTATGACTCCATAACTCCTTTTGCTCCTTTTTGATGCAAAACGTGCCATTTTACCTACGATTACAACAAAACTAGGCGTAGACCTCGATTCCCGCAAAGGTAGATGAAACGACAACTTAATCACATAATATATATATACAAACATGCAGATTATTGAAGATAAAACGTCTAAACAGGCCCCAAAATATAGACAATAATTCATGCTATCAAAATACCCCATACTTAGCACTTGCTTGTCCCCAAGCAAGTTCCGCATATAAAAATACAAGATAGAATGGATTATTAGTCATAAAGATCAATGAAAAAGTCTTTCAAAAACATTTTAATGGTGTGCTACAATCATAGATCACTCTAAGAGAATACTTCATGAAATTTAAAATCAAAATATGATCAAAACATTTTATAAATATAAGAAAGTTGTTCATCTTTGCATAAAATCATAGAATGCATAATAAATCATAATTATCGAAATTAATCATGCATAATCCAGTATAAACCACTAAGTCAATCAACAAGCTCGAGGTCTCAAGGGTTTCCCAAAAGAAAGGTCAAGAAACGTGTAGGGTAGGGATGTATATAAGGTAATGTGGTGCTAGAATCCGGGAAAAGGATATCACTTCACTTTCACTTTCATTTCACTTTCAACATCATCCACCAATAAGCTTTGCTTATTTCACACTTTTTCCTTTTTTACTTTACTTTTTGGGATGTATGGACAGAGGTGCACAATAACCGAAGTCTAGAAAATCAGCAATCATCAATTTTTTGAGATGCATCAAACCCTTGATGCACATACCATGACCCGTTAGGAATATCGCTCAATCCGACTTTGGCAAGACACAAACACCCGACTATGTGAATGGTGCCGAGTTACTCATCATCATGATTGACTTCCCCAAACCTATTTATTGCTTTCTAACACTTTCACTTCCAGTCAACTTCTCAACTTTTGCTTCACTTGCTTTCACCACTTTGCTTGCTTCCAAATTCCTGGATAGGTAAAGGGAGGCAAAAATGTATATGAGGGGCTAAGCATGATCAAGAAGAAGAAGAGAGAAGAATGAATTGCCTTGGTCTTTCCAGGAAGAAAGCGAGAGAACTTATCTTGTGGCGTTAACCTTCAAATTCAACATAATTTGGATAAAAACAAAGTATTAAACATGCCAAAGATTTCAAACAAAGCATTTAGCAACTTAAACATATCATAAAACCTTTCAAACATATAAAGATTTCAAAACCAGTCAGCAAACAAGATCTTCACTAAGATCATATCCATATAAGAAGCACAAAACGTTTCGAAAACTCTCAGTTAAACCACCTCGGTCGAGGTGTTCTAGGTCATCCGAGGTGAAGTACCTCGTTTGGCCAGAACTGTCCCGGTCGAGGTCAAAAAATTTTTATTTTTATTTTTTTTAAAAACCAGTTTTTGACGTTTTTCTCAATCAAATAACCTGTATGCATGCATGTAATCTCAGATAAGCACATAGAGCAAAATAAAGCATAAATATCCGATAATGTCGAGTCATACTGATAACACGATTTATGATCTAGATTTAGGTAATCATTTAGGTAGATTTCTCACTCATTCATGCATGGTTTAACATTAGTTCGAGACGTTTTGCACTCAATTCATGTATTTTGTCGAGATAGACGTCTACACGGACTTGTGCGTGTTTCATAGGTATTTCGGGAGATTTAGAGCTAAAACGATGCATTGAGGATCGTTCATCTAGATGACACACCCTCGGACTCATTGGGACACAAATCAAGGGCTAAAGAGGACTCATGAAACCTTGCCAACACTAGCCATGCACCAAATCACAACCAAATGATCAAGGCGAAGTTTCTGCACAGAATCACGGTTCTATGACAAACCACGGCCGTGGAATCAACCGTGGTTTTTGCCAGATTCTTGTGACAGCTGTGCCACGACTCTCATGGCCAGCTCATGCAAGTTTGTTATAAAAGTGGTCCTTCATGGGCTGTGAGAGGCAGCTGGGGTAGTTCGGGAGCAGCTCATCCATTATCCATTTCTCTCTAACAAATATATTCTCAAAAAAACAAGAAGTTTTTCTAGGAAGGAAAGTGTCAAAGAGAAGAAGAAGAGCTCCATTGAAGAGGAGGAGAAGAACACACACCATAGCTTTCTTGTATTTCGGATTCCGTTTTCTAGAATTTGTATGAACCTTTGAACCTTCTTTTGGAAGGGTTGTAAGTGGCTCTAATTCTAATCTTCAGCTTAGTTTTGAATTAAGTTCACTTGTTCATCTCTTTTCTTTCATTATCTTGCAATGAATGTTATGATTTTATGTTTGTTTGTTTCGATTTCCATTATGAATGTTGTAGGCTAAATTGATGTGGTTCTAGGGTAAGGAAGGGATGGTTGTGGCTAGGGCTATGATAGGACGGACTTAGATTACCTTTGGATAACTTTTGCTTATGAACGTAGCTTCTGTTAGAAATCACGGGTAGTTCTTGTAGAACCACGGACGTGGTTTAGGAAGAACAAACCGTGATTTTCCCTGGTTCGAAGGATCTTGCCTTAGATCTATAAAATGTTGAAACCCTAAGTGTTTGTTGAGCTTAACCTACCCTAGGGTGATCTAGTGTAGTGACTAAGTGTTAGGAGAGACTTACCCGGTAATCCTTGCTCTTAGAATCTAAAGATAACAAACCTTAGGTAGTGGTGAGCCTAATAAGCCGCCATTGGATTAGATGTGCTAGGATAGTTGTTTAGGACTTCCCTTTCCAAGACTTACCCGGTAAGGATAGGTTAGACCCCTAATTAACAATCCGGTTTGTGTAGAAGTCCTATCCTTAGGTTCTTAGAGACTTACCCGGTAATGAGACCTTAGGAGTGGACTAGTTGGACCAAGAGACCTACCCGGTAATTGATCCCAAATTAGATACACTTAATCCCAACATATCATAGTTAATTCAAAGAATGAATAGATAACTTGAGTCCTATGCCATAACCGGAACTTCCAACCCCTAGAATCCGTCTTTTCTTTCCTTGATCATTATCTTGCTTAGTTTGTTCATTTGTGCTGATTTTTAGTTTATTTTGATTGTTTACTTTGCATGAATTGTGATCTTTGATTGATCACCAAAAAAACCAACTAAAAACATTTGAAATTTTCATTTCTTTATTTCTTTCTTTTCCTTCGACCTAGATCTTTACTAAACTCAATCACAATTTGAATCAATTTCACCTTAGTCTTTGTGTTCGACCTCGGAATACTAACCCTTCTACAAACGTCCCGTACACTGCGGGTTTCGCTAGGTAGTTAGGATTTAGTTCGAGTTATAAATTTAAAACCCATTTGCGCATCACCATCTTAGCGTAACACATACATCACATAAGTCAAATAATACATAAACACCCCATACTTGGGACACACTGTCCCAGTGGGTCAAAATAAATCTAAAGAAAATAAAGTACTCACCGGACAAAGCTGAGCTGCATAATAAATAAGAAAGAAAATCCTGCAAGCTCTCAATAATCACGATCCGGCGATGGTGGTGGTGGTGCGTACGGATACTGGGATGGGTCAAATGGATAACCCATAGTCTGCTGAAACTAGATCTCCATCATCCGGCGTTGATAGTGTTGGCCCTCTAGCAGCTGATGAGTCCAGCGGTCGATCTCTCGATGTTGGGCGTCAAACCTCTAGATGTCTACAGTCAGAGCAGCATAGGAGTCTATCATCTGATCCGTCAGATCATCAATTCGACGGTGAGCATCTGGATCTCTCTGTCGGCGTACCCTACGCCTAGCAGGGCGTACTAGTGATGCAGCCGGTGCAGTCTCAGTCTTGTCATCGTCTAAGTCAATGACTGGCGCACTAGTCCCAGCAGTACCAGTCCCTGTGTCCATAGGAACTCCACCATCCCTATCATCATCATCATCATCAACAACCTCCTCAACCTCATCCTCCTCAGCTGGTGCAACTGTTGCCTCTCTCGCATCCTCCATCAATGGGATCCAAGCAGTCTGCCAATAGTGTGGATCATACACTGAGAACTGGGGTGACCATCTGATCCCTTGTGGTGCGGTCGGCTCCCATGGCATAGCTACATACGGTGTAGTGAGTCCTCGGGGAACCAGTATCCTCCAAGTAATCATCTCCTGAAGTCCAAGCGGCTTGGCAGCCGCCACCATGGTACATGCGCTGAGATCCATATCCTGGTAACTCGCTATATGAGTCACAATGCCTCCGCAGCAGATATCGCCCTTCGCCTTGGCCTTGATCCTGTGCAGATCCTCTGCCAGCATCAAGCCAAAGTCTGGAATCCCTCCAGTCACCATGCAGTAAAGGCTGAACAACTCCCCCTGTCTGACCTTCTGGGGCGTCTCAGTACGCGCCAGAAGAGTCTCACTGATATCCTATGAGCCAACCTAAAAGATAGGTGAAATATAATACGCTCCCTGGAGTCTCCAGGGCGCCATCTATCTGCATGCTCAACTACATGAGCGATCTGTCCCCAGAACTCCCTAACTACAGCTCGGAAGGGAAAATCAACAGCAGTCGGGGCCGGGAAACCAAAAATGTCTCTCCAGTACTCTAAAGGAACTAAGAAGTTCCGGTTCATCAACCGGTACTTCGTAGCACGCTCTGTGGGAAGGTAGGTGAAGGAGCTGACAAACTCCAAAGTAGGCTCTAAGTAGGCAGGTGCGTGGATCTCAGTAAACTGATCTACCCCTACCATAGAAATCATCCATCTCAAATCTCCATCCACATGGAGACAATCAAAAGCTGATACGTCCAGGAAGCGAGGTGCAATCACTAGACGGGCTGCAATGCGGTCATAGTCGACCTGGTGTCTCTCGTGGATCACCGGTCTAGTAGGTCTGGAGGAAGAAGAAGAAGAAGGGGAAGGAGAGGATCTGTCCCTCAGGACTAGCTGTCTATCTGAACTCATCTCTCAAACAACCTGTCAGATCACCTCGGTCGGCCTGACAACTCTCAAGAACACCTCGGCCGAGGCACAGGCCGACTGGACCGAGGCGAAAAACTGCACGACTGATTTCCTCAAAAATCTAGTTCTTTTCCCCCAAAATCACTACAACAGGTTCCTATGGGGTACTTAATCTGTTTCTCAGCAAATGCAGGGGCAACCAAAGCCCAAATCGAAGGAAAACAGTGGAGAAGAGCGAGGTTAGGGTTTTTCTGATTTTACCTAGATTCGGTCGATTCGGTTCGTTTTTCTCCCAGATTCACACGTGCACTGTGATCCTCTACCCTTTCTTAGTGTTTTGGAAGCAAGAATCGTCAAAAACGAGCGAAGATTGGCGAAGCGAGACGAGGGGCGTGCCGCGGTCGAGGAGAAGGTAAAGGAGGAGAGAGAAATCTCAGCCCCTCTTTATACCCTTTTCTGGAACTGTTGTCACCTCGGTCGAGGTGGTCTCGACTGGACCGAGGTGGTACGGACCGAGGTGGATCTTCAAAAACCCTAGTCGCCTCGGTTGATTAGAAATCATCTCGGTCGAGGTGTTGTGACAGCAACCGAGATGTGTCTCAGTCAAACTCCGTCTTCTCAAATTCTCGAACTTCTGTCCTTCCAGTTGTGCTCCTGGGTTGTATTCCTTCCTTAGATGTCACCTGTTGTCTGTCTAGGACGCCAAAAACAAAACAAAACAAAGCAAAAGCAAACTATCTAAGCTAGACTAGAAAAAGGGAAAAGAAAGCAATACCTTGGGTTGCCTCCCAAGAAGCGCTTGATTTAAGGTCGCTAGCTGGACCGTACTGCGTCTCTCAAACGAGGTATAGTGGTGCAACCTCCTCAACCGGAACTTCCGGTTTGTATTTCTTGAGTCTATGACCATTGACCTTGAAGCTTCCACTCGTTTCGCCCCAAATCTCAACTGCACCATGAGAAAAAACATGTTTTACAACATAAGGTCCGGTCCATCTAGATTTCAACTTACCTGGAAAGAGGCGGAGGTGGGAGTTGAAGAGTAGAACTAAGTCTCCTTCTTTAAGCTCCTTAGGGATGATACGCTTGTCATGCCATCTCTTCGTCCTTTCTTTACAGATTTTGGCATTCTCATAAGCGTTCAAACGCAGCTCCTCCAGCTCGTTGATGTCCAGTAGCCGCTTCTCGCCGGCTTCCTTGATGTCGAAATTCAACCATTTGATCGCCCAATATGCTTTGTGTTCTAACTCAACGGGCAAATGACAAGACTTCCCATATACCAAATTATAAGGGGTGGTGCCAATAGGAGTCTTAAATGCGGTCCTGTAGGCCCAAAGAGCGTCGTCCAATTTCATGGACCAATCCTTCCTCGTCCTAGAGACGGTCTTCTCCAAAATTGCTTTAATTTCTCTATTCGAGATCTCGACCTATCCACTACTTTGAGGGTGATAAGGGGTTGCTACCTTGTGGATTACCCCATACTTCGATAGAAGTGCCTTAAACTTCCGGTTGATGAAATGCGTCCCTTCATCGCTGATGATGATACGTGGAGTTCCAAAACGTGGAAAGATAGTCCTGTTAAAGAACTTCACAACCACCTTGGCGTCATTAGTGGGAGAAGCCATGGCTTCAACCCATCTAGAGACGTAATCAACTGCTAGAAGAATATAGAGGTTTCCTCCGGAGGATGGGAAAGGTCCCATGAAGTCTATCCCCCATACATCAAAGATTTCCACCTCTTGAATGTTATTAAGTGGCATTTTGTTCCTCCTAGATAAGTTCCCTGTTCTTTGGCATGCATCACAAGAGACAACAAACGATTGCACATCTTTAAATAATGTAGGCCAAAAGAAACCGGAACGTAATACCTTAGCGCATGTCTTGTTGGCGCCAGCATGTCCTCCACAAGGAAGTGAATGACAATGCCGTATGACGCTATTAACTTCATCTTCCGGAATGCATCTTCGAAGCATCCCATCCGGCCCGCGCTTGAATAGCAGCGGTTCATCCCAGTAGTAATGGCGTACGTCCTTGAAGAATTTCTTCCTTTGAGCGTACGTCAATCCGGGTGGTATTTCCTGGCAAACAAGATAATTTACAATATCAGCATACCAAGGTCCTTTATTAT
This sequence comes from Fagopyrum homotropicum, assembly GCA_033239125.1. Lineage (NCBI taxonomy): Eukaryota > Viridiplantae > Streptophyta > Magnoliopsida > Caryophyllales > Polygonaceae > Fagopyrum > Fagopyrum homotropicum. Next base: position 147,333,083 of record BSWB01000004.1, read on the forward strand.
CAGAAAGTTGGTGGAGAAAATGTTCCACCAACTGAGGATGAATGTCAGAGAAGGGAGTAAGAAGTTTGTTAATCTCAGTAGGCTCAGTTGACATCATCTCGCCTTCGACCTCGGTCGAGGCGCAGAGGCGTTGACCGAGATGTTCTTCGGTCGCCTCGCTTGGTCCAGAAAGTGCCTCGGTCGAGGTACTGTAACTGGAACCGAAACTGGAGATCTTCGTCTCCTGGATTAATTTCTCAGTTTTAGCTCCTGGATCTTCTTCCAGTGCCTTTAAGCTCCGTATATCTGCATCACAAGAAGCATTTATACCTTCCTCCATTAAACTAAAACTAATAACTCTTTCAAGTGGATCGTTAATAAGGATAGAGCTCACCAATTCTCTTGATTCTTCTTCATCATAGATGTTGAAGATATCATCTCCTAGCTGCTCTCCCTTCATGGGCGCAAGTAATGCGAACTCCACTTCATCTCCGCCAATGTTGAATTTCAACTTGGCGTTCTTACAATCCACATTGCAACCCGAAGTTGCTAGAAATGGCCTCCCGAGAATGATAGGAACAGGATAATCTGCGGGAATGTCAAGTACTATAAAGTCTATAGGTAAATAGAAGTTACCTAACTTAACCGGAACGTCTTCCAAAATGCCCACGGGATGGGTAATGGAGCGGTCCGCCATGTATAACCTTATCTTAACCGGCTTGGGCTCTCCAAGTCCGATCTTCACACATAGCTCCAGCGGAATGATGCTCACGTTGGCTCCAAGATCACATAAGGCTTCACAAGTGACATCCCCAACTTGAATGGGAATGCAAAATGAGCCGGGATCTCTCAACTTGGGTGACATCTTCTCCTTCATGATTTGAATAAGCTCCGAAGATTTAGATGTCATCCTTACTTCACCAAAGTCTTCCAGCTTCCTCTTCCTTGATAGGATCTCTTTCAAGAACTTCCCATAGGCGGGCATCCCTAGAATAGCATCAAGGAAAGGAATGTTAATGTGTAGTTTATTCATCAAGTCAAGGAACTTACCAAAGTGCTTGTCTAGATGTGCTCTGGCCCTTGACTGGGGGAATGGAAGTGGTGGTTTATATGCAGGAGGTGGAACATAAACTTCAGTTTTCTCCTCCGTTTTATGTGGCTCCACCTCGGTTGGCATCTCGGCCGAAGTGTTCTTTGACTGCACCTGGACCGAGGTGGTCTTCGTCGGTACTGGCACCGACCGAGGCTCTGGATCTGCAGTCTTCAATCCACTCCTCATCGTTATGGCCATAACCTGGCCCTTAGGGTTGTTTTCCGTCCTTGCTGGAAGCTTCCCTGGATCTCTTGGCGCTTTATTCGCCCTACTAGCAAGTTGTTGTTCAAAGGCTTTTTGGGCCTTCGAAAATGAAGTCATATATGTCTCCATAGCGCTAAGCTTGATCAAGATAGCCTCCAGCACTGCGTCTTTCTTTTCCGGCTGGGACGAACTTGATCCTTGCCCCTGGCTCTTTAATGGAGTAGAAGAAGAAGAAGAAGGGGAAGAGAGGAAAGGATTAGAGGAATCGTTAGAATTGGAGTTAGAATGATTGTTACCCGAATTTTGGTTGTTCGCCCTCCAATTATTGTTGTTGGATCCTCTATTGTTATTGTAGTTGTTGTTCCGGGAACCGTTGTTGTTGTTACAGTATCCATTGTTGTTGTTCCTTGATCCTTGATCCTTGATCTTCCTTCTTGGTTTGAGCAACCAAGAGTTCCTTCAATTGCTTCACGTCATTCTTCAAAGACGTGAGTTGATTGTTGTTAGGCGGAGCATCTTGAAAGTTAACTCTTTTAACTCCACCTTCAGCTCTTTGGTGGGAATATTTCTCCATATGCAAAGCTTGCTTCTCTATAAAGTCCCAAGCTTCGTCAATTGCCATGTCCATAAATGTACCGGCGGATAGTAGTTGGAGGTTGAACTGGGTGCTTCCGTCCAGTCCCTTGAAGTATATCTCCAACAACTCTATCTTTGGAATCCCATGATGTGGGCAATCCAAAAGAATGTCTTTAAACCTCTCCCATGACTTGGACAAGCTCTCCTTGTCCTTCATAATGAATGCATTAATCTTCCCTCTCATTTCAGCGGTCTTAGAGGGGGAAAGAATTTAGTCAAGAATTCCGTAGTCATCTCCTTCCAAGTGCTGATTTTTCCTGGATGAAGAGATTGATACCAAGTAAGAGCTCTATCTTTTAAAGAAAAGTAAAAAGGTCTTAGCTTGTAGTTGTTGTTTTCTATTATTGAGGGTCTCAAGGTCTCCATCAAGATCTCATAGTTTTGCAGATGTTGATGCGGAGATTCCTTCTCTAGCCCTCTAAATTGGCATTGGCGAATCATGGAAAGAACTTGCGGTCGAAGTTCGTAGTCATGGTCCGCTGGATCTCCTAGGTTAACTCCAAGACGCCTCAGTTGTTGATTGGGGTCCATCCTTTGACCTAGGGTTTGCGGGATTCCTGCAAAAAGAGCGCCTCGGACTGGTATCCGAGGTGGAAGTACCTCGGCCGGGGCATCAAGTACTGGGACCTGCCTCGGTCGAGGGTCTGGAACTGGATCCTGCATCGGTCGAGGATCGGGAACAGGGTTTTCCCTCGGTCGAAGTAGATACTGGTCTCGTAAGGCTGCCATATCTGCTTCGATCGCTTCAGTCCTGGTGCGAGTTTCTTCTTTCTCTTGCCTCATTTCTTCCCTGCTGAGGCGTAGTTGTTCTAACGCCTCCTTCAATTCGGCCTCAAGATCGCGATCGTCTTGGTTGGCCATCTTCGCTTCTCTCAAGCGTCGTTTATATGTCTTTTCTGGTTCGGGATCGTAAGGAACGATTTCCTTCCCAGCGCGGGTTCTTCGCATAAACCTAAGAAAAGAACCTGCGAAAGTCACTCAAGTAGAGTGGTTAGTAGACACGGGGGCAAGTGCCCCAAAAGCAAACCGCAACCGGCTCGGTCTAGACCAAGTCCCCGGCAACGGCGCCAAAAACTTGTTCGCTCCAAACGGTGTGTGCAAGCTTTAAATTTATAACCCTAGATGTAAGCTTAAAACAAGGATGCGAACCCGCAGTGTACGGGTCAATCGTAGTAAAAAGCAAGAAATTTCAAGGGTCGATCACAGGGACTTAGTGAAACAAAGTCGGAATAGGTAAGCTTAAGCAATTACTAACCACAAAAGCAATTAAAACAATCAAAGATGATAAAAAGTCAATAAAGGAAATATGCAATTCTAGGGATTAAAGCATCTAGTTGTGGTTCCAACTCAAGATCTAAAGATAAGCGGACAAAGCTGAGGTTTTTGCATAGGGAAGGTGTTACTAAAGTGGAATAGATCACCGGGTAAGTCTCACTACTCACTAATCCCAAACCGTAACTCCTATTACCGGGTAAGTCTCAAGGAATTAAGATAAAGAACTATAATCTCAAACTAACACACCACCTAAGGGAATAGAATCAACCTTTACCGGGTAAGTCTCAGGCTTACTCACAAAGATGGGATGAAAGCACACTCAAACCCCAATAAAGGATAAACCTTTATTACCTATACTTACAATATTTGGTAAACAAACAAAGGAATCACCGGGTAAGTCTCGTCCTAGGCTTGCATTGAACCAGGAAAGGTGTAATAAGAATAGGATTTGGCAAACTCTAACACTTAACTCTCAGTTTCGGATCAGATAAGTCACCTCGGTCAGACGAATTCCACCCCGGCCGAGATATTCATCGAGTGAGCGAGATGCTTAGGGTTAAGGTAAAGACTCGACTTTCAGGGTCCTACTGTGATTAAGATTATTCTATCATTGTTTTTCCCACAACCTTCAGCCAATCACCCTAGAATCACACAAGGAAATTAGTCACTCATCATCATGAAAGTATTAATCAAATATATGGGAAGAAAGAGAATAATTGAACAAGAAAACCTTAAGAGAAAGGCTTCAATAACTGACTCAATTATCAAACAAGCGTTCCTTGGATAGAAATCCAACAAGACAATCGACAACAAAGAAGGGAATCTAAGATGATCTTACAAAAACCCTTCAAAAAGCTATAAAAGCTATAGACTTTTTTCCTTCAACCTTCAAAAAGGTTATTCAAATCTCCTAACTGGAGTATGGCTGCAGCGGTGTATTCCGGGTGATAGCGGATATTTTGTGGTATGCGGGGTATGAATTTGTGGAAAATCCAACCCTTTTTATAGGAAAATTACTCTTCAAAGATAAGATATCTTAGAAAGATCTCTTCCCATAAAAATAGATAAAATATATGGTCTAACTTATCTTCTTCCTTCCAGGAACCCAACCCAAAAATATAAGATCCTCTTTCCAAAGATAAAAGATCTCAGCCAAGAATAAAATATTCTCGCCGCGCCCCAGGTGTTCGCCTCGGACGAGTCGGCTCCTCTGGATCACCTCGGTCGAGGTGACTCTGTAGTCAACCGAGGTGAATCACAACTGAATGTGAGATCTCTCAAATCTAGTTCAAAGTGAATCTCTAATTCATGGCCATGCTTCCTGGATTCTTCCTTAAATTCCTGAATGTAGCTTCTATGACTCCATAGCTCCTTTTGCTCCTTTTTGATGCAAAACGTGCCATTTTACCTACGATTACAACAAAACTAGGTGTAGACCTCGATTCCCGCAAAGGTAGATGAAACGACAATATAATCACATAATATATATACAAACATGCAGATTATTGAAGATAAAACGTCTAAACAGGCCTCAAAATATAGACAATAATTCATGCTATCAGTGCGATCTTCTCGAAACGATGGTAGAATAAAAAATCTTTACAATAAAGAAACCTAAAATAATTTCACCTAATAATATTAAATTTAAATTAATCTCAACTTTAAAAATTACTAACAGTATATAAACTATCAACGTTTAGACAAGTATATTGCCTAAACATGGTCAAAACAATAGCGTTGGTGATCGAAACTAAAATCATGGAAGATTTTCAAAAATGTATTCCATCACTATAATAAAAATATTATTCAAAAATTTATTTAAGTCACGTTCGGTTTGACCTCTTGTTAGTAATATTTTTAAATAAAAACAACTGAAATACTTTTTTGATATTTACTTTCATGCTATTAATACTGAAAAATAAAATAGATATTTATATTATAATTGTATACTGAAATATATAGTTTATATAATTATAAACAAAATAGTAAAAATAAAAAACACCATATATTAAATATATTTTAAAACAACTGGTCAAAAATTCGAGTTTAAAATAATTATCTAATGCTAAAAACCCACAACCACAAAGTATTTTTGTGATACTTATTTTTTATAGCTTTTTTTGTGTTATAGATTTTTATAATTTAAAAAAATTGTGAATATAAAAAATAAAATCCCCAAAACAGAGGGTACCTAGAAAATACTAATTAAGGGATGCAAAAAAGGAAAAAGGTAAAGCGAAAAAAGTTAGTGGCTAGTGGCTCCTAATTACAACGGTGAATGAGTGGAACACAGACACGAAGCTAATGTTTTGGGCAATTTGCTATAAATAGATTAAAGGTCGGACTTTTTTTGTATATATAACTTTGTTTCATCTCTCGAGGTTTCAATTCTTGAACGTTGAATACAACTTGCATTCTTACCTGTTATTACTCCCTCCCTAACAATGAATCTCTGTAATTCTATTTTAATTACAATATAGCTCCCTTCTTTTCCATTTAGTCAAGAAGAAGCCAAAAAATGGAACCCTAAAGACCGCACAGTACAAGAATCAAATTCAAATCAATCTTGCCCCAGATTTGCACTTATTTTGACTCTTTCTTCTCCAACCCTTTTCCCCAATTTCCAACAGAAAGCTCCCACCGGCCACCACTCTTCTTCTTCTTCCTCCATACGATCAAATTCGATTTCTTTGTTCGATCTGAACAAGTATCCATCGATACCCAGAAACGCAGAGGAGGAAAGATAGGAAATAGGAAGAAACCCAATTCCTCAAATCCCTAGCGTTATCAAGAACCCTAATTTGAGGGTGGGAATTGTGTATCAGAGATGTCCCATCTGGACAACATTCCATCAACGCCGGGGAAATTCAAGATGGAGAAATCAGCGTATATCAACCACCGACTCCGATGGCATCCATCCCCTTTCACAAAGCTTACCTTCTGGTCCTGCATCTTCCTTGGCCTTATCTTCATCTTCGTCTTCCGATCCTCCAATCCAGCGTCCTCACATCCCTCAATCTCATCTTTCAAATCATCTTCTGACTTCTCTCGTCGCTCTCTCCGGACATTCTCTTGGGGTGGACCCAATTGGGAGAAACGGGTTCGGAGCTCCGCCAAAGTCCGAGCCCATAATGGCATGTGTGTCCTCGTTACCGGAGCTGCTGGCTTCGTCGGAACTCATGTATCGGCGGCTCTCAAGCGGCGTGGTGATGGCGTTCTCGGCCTCGATAACTTCAACGATTACTACGACCCCTCCCTCAAACGTGCTCGCCAAGCTCTGCTTGAGCGATCCGGCGTTTTCATCGTTGAAGGCGACATCAACGACCAAGCTCTGCTCAAGAAGCTATTCGAAGTTGTCCCCGTTACGCACGTTATGCATCTCGCTGCTCAAGCCGGAGTTCGCTATGCAATGAAGAATCCTTCCTCGTATGTCCATAGCAACATCGCTGGCTTCGTCTCGCTTCTCGAAGTCTGCAAATCAGCGAATCCTCAGCCTGCAATCGTCTGGGCTTCTTCCTCCTCCGTCTACGGACTCAACACTAAGGTCCCTTTCTCTGAGAAGGATCGAACTGATCAGCCAGCGAGTCTCTATGCCGCCACCAAGAAGGCCGGTGAGGAGATCGCACATACTTATAATCACATCTACGGACTTTCGCTTACCGGACTTAGGTTCTTCACGGTCTACGGGCCATGGGGGAGGCCTGATATGGCGTATTTCTTCTTCACTAAAGACATTCTCAAGGGGAAATCAATACCTATCTTTGAGACTGCGAATCATGGAACTGTAGCTAGGGATTTTACCTACATTGATGATATTGTGAAGGGGTGTTTAGGGGCATTGGATACTGCTGAGAAGAGTACAGGTAGTGGGGGGAAGAAGAGTGCTCCTGCACAACTTAGGATTTTCAATTTGGGGAATACTTCGCCTGTGCCTGTGGCTGATTTGGTTAGTATATTGGAGAGGCTTTTGAAGCTTAAGGCTAAGAAGGCGGTGACGAAACTGCCGAGAAATGGGGATGTGCCGTATACTCACGCGAATATCAGCTTGGCATCGCGGGAATTGGGGTACAAGCCGACCACGGATCTGCAATCGGGGTTGAAGAAGTTTGTAAGGTGGTATTTGAGCTATTACAAGGATGGGAAGAGGAGTTCGGAATGAAGGAAAAGGATTGGAGGATGGTACCAAAAAGGACACACTTGATCCGCCATGGATTTGGTATGATTTCATTGCTTATGATGATGCTATTGAAAGAGATGATGATGATGGTTCTTGTTCATTGGTTGCTAAAATTTGTTTTTTAGTTTCTACTGTAATGGTTTTTTTAGATGTCTATTTCCACTATCCTTTAGATTTTGAAAAATGTGTTGTTGGTCTAGATTAAGGTTTACTGGCTTCCCCACTCTGAAATCTTTGTTATTGAGGAGGAATTTTGGGAATGGAGGGCCTTTTGCTAGTCATGGAAGTAGATTCATATTGTTAACCTTGTTTTTCCTTTGATTCTTTCGGTTATCGGTTTTCTGCTATTGTAATTGTTGTAGCTCTTGTAATGTAGAATTCATCAACTGATTGGGATTATGGCCAATTGGTTAGCAATGTACTATTTGAACTCAGTTCAGTAATAAGAAATTAAGAATACAGTTCACATACTCTTCTTCTCTTTGGTCTTTCTATTTGGGATACTTGCTGCAGATGAACTTGTATGACAGAAGAGAAGAGGACAATGGCTATTAGGCAATAGAAGCATTGTATCTTAACCTAGATATTGTCTGTCTGCAGTAAACTACAGCTGCAGGTGTTTTGGAATTTGGACTGTAAACATTCATGCAAAGGTGAGCTGCTTGGACAGGGTTTGAGTGAGAAGTGAAATATAGATGGGGGTGCAGAATGTCTTTGTTTTGCTGTCACCAACTACATAGCTAAGCTGTAAGCTGCTGTAGCCAGTGAGTCAGGCAACTGGTGGTGGGAGGGCCCTTCAAATTTGAATGAAAATTGAATTCATTGGATTCTTTTGGATATGGACTACCGTAAGATGATAAAATCTTATTAAATAACTAAATATATTGTAGATGTCCTTGAAATAATATCATGGTTTGTATTTTAAGGCATTATTAGTAATTAAAAGTTGGTTAATAAACGCAGCATATGACATGATTCATGAAGTAGAAAACATGCTGCTAGTATAGTACCTCTCATTTTCCCTGGACATAGGTCCGGTTTGGGCTATTAGGCAATCTGACGGTTTTCAAATCGGCTCAAACTGCCGGTTAGGTTTTACGACGGTTTAGGTTTTTGCCGGTTTGCCGGGTTAGTGGAAAAAAAGCACAAACTAGCGGTTAAACCCTTTTAACCAAACAGCCGGTTTGGTCCGGTCGCAAAAGCCGTAAAAAAAATTTTTTAAACAAACTGTTGCTAAACAGACAATTGTCGGTTTGCCAGTTTGGATGCCCACGGACCACGGTTTAGGTTTATGATCCAAGTCTAATTTTTCCTAACAAGAACATTCTCCAAACGTTGGGTCTAATTTTTCCTAACAAGAACATTCTCCAAATGTTGTGAGAATAGGGCACGAAATCATAAATATTTTACAACCATGAATAGGGTCCAAATTCATCTCCTTATAACAATAATATTAATTAAAAGATTTATAAATACAATATTGAGACCCATAACTACATATATAAAGAGTAGATAAAGGTGGCCACACAAATACAATTGTGTTCCCCGATCTACACAACCCTGTGATGGAGTTTGTCGGTGCTTCGTATCCCAACCTTTTCGACCATTCTCATAACTTAGGTCTTGTTCGGCGGAGATTATTGTGTAGATTATTGTAGAGCTTTGTATTTTTTGAAGGTTGTATGAGATTAGATTTTTGAGAAGCTTTTCGGTGGGATTTAGAAAAGCTTTCTAGGATAACTTTTTGAGTAGTTATCAAATTTTTTACAAATTTATGCTCTTTTTACATCTTTAACATCAATTAGTTTATTTGTAAGATTTTGTCATTTTTAGTTATCAAATTTTTTGTACATTTTGTCATTTTTAGTTTTTTCGTAAATCTACCATACAAATCTACTTTTACCAAACATCAATTAGTTTATTGGTAAGATTTTCAAAATTTACAAATCTCTTTGAAAATCTAGCTACTCAAAAAACTTAATTAAAAGTCTCGCTTTACCGAACATGTCTTAATCAACACCCAACTTTAAGCTATTTCACATTTCTTGTAAGGTTTTTAACCTTAAAAGTACACAATGTTGGACTATTAACTATGATAATCAACCTAACCCATCTTGATCAATTTGGGTCTTGTGACTCCCCTTAAACCTCTAAGGCATAACAGTGAGGAATTGGTTAGTCAACCCTATGTTCCCTCGTAACCCAACATGAGTTGGAAAACATATTGGTTAGTCAAACACTAGGTTTTTGAATTTCACCAGGAAAACCAGACCCATTTAGTGACTTATAACAGTAAAGCTACATTATCTTCCTGGTTGCCACTTATGTTACCAAATATTATAATCATTTAATCAAAGATATTTGTATTCCTTCTGCACAACATAAACCTAGCACCAAACCTAGGAACACAAATGGGTGCGTTTGGTAGGAGATTATTGAGGTTATAATCCTTATAACCTCATAGTCTTTAGAAAGTAGCTAGCAACCTTCTCGTGGACAGAAGTTGAGCTGTAAGAGACCAATCAGTCAATGGCCCAAGACCCTAAACACAGTTCACAGTCAAACCAGGAACTAAGTCTCACAGTGGGACATACAACAGTTAAGATATAAAATCGAAGAAATTTGGAATGTTAGAGGGAGCAAGGAGGATAACTTAGTGCAGAGTCATGGACGGATTGGACCAACAGTTTATATTTCAATAATGTCAACCAAAACAGTCGGTGAAGTTAAACACAAAATGAGTAATCTGAAAATGAGAACACCATGACAGCAAGCAAAATTCAACAGTGCATCTAAAATGTTTTAAGAAACAGTACTAGGGTTGCAACATTAATCTCTTCCTCATCTAAGCCCCGATTAAGCAACCAAAGTGCTTGCGGTGGTTGATTCGCTGTAAATAACAGAGATATAAAACAAAGTTAGAGCCGAACAATAGTACACATTTCACAGAATGATAAATTATCAAAACCATTACAGGATTCGGTTTATAATAACTACACCATAATTGTATCAGGGTTCTTTTTTCGGGGTCTCACACACTTTGGAGAGAGCTCCTCTAGGAATTAACCAGTTTATGTTTGAAACACAAGCAATAAAAGCAAACTGAACAAACCAAATCTAGTTTGCAACAAGCAGGGAATCAAATCAATGACTAGTAGTTGGAATAAAATAAGGAACAATTTATTTATCTAATCAATGACATTTAATAATGAATTATACACATGCCAGCATACAACATTGCACAAAAGAATTCTGATAAGGCCGACACGAACAAGTTCATATCAGGGTATTTGGCATTTCACTTCGGTAGGTCTACTAATTCAGCTAGAATAATGTCATTTACATGAAAATAAACATTAATGTAAATTTGATTTCACTTTTATTATACCAGGAGATCGAACACTTACTATTTCCATACTGGTGGGAGCTTCTTGGTCTTCTTGTAGTAGCGAGCAAGCCTGTGAATCCTACTCTCAACAAGGATCAACCTAAACTTGGAATCCTTGTCCTTCCTGTTCCTCTCCAAGTGCTTCCTGATAGCAACAGCTTTCTTGATAAGGTGGTACAGATCCTCAGGAATCTCAGGGGCCAATCCTATGAGATACATTAAAAATATATCAACCATTTAGAGAGTCTCAACACTAAGGCTATTATTCTCTTTAATAGGCAAAGATGAAAATATTACCTACGGCCTTGAGAATCCTCAAAATCTTGTTCCCTGTCACACTTCTCACTTGTGCAATACCGTGAGAGTCACGAAGCAGAACACCAATTTGAGATGGTGTCAGACCCTTCTTTGCCAACTTGCAAATGTTATCCTCAACCTGAAATCACGCACAAAATTAAGGGCAAAACTAGAGAACTAATTAATATTTTGCATGTTAACGATGATAAGAAAATATACGTAAGCACATGTAAATAGAACTATAAAGAACCACGACAACGTGCCAAAGTTATCAGATGAACTCACTAAATGCAATAACTCATAATAATCAAATACTAAATTATCATATCAATGTGATGCCTCCTAATCGTAGGACAATCATATGATATCTGAATCATACACCGCTTATTAGCAGTCACAAATCAAATATAGAAAAACCATGAAAAATTAAATGCTTTACTAAATTATAATATTATTACGAGTTTGTAATACTGAAATATCACAAACTGAATTCTTATTAAGCATCAATCAAAACTGAATTCTTATTCAAATGAAAGCAGCTTCTTGCTTTTCAACGAGCAATGATATTCCTACATATTACATGTCTACACAATCCCGATAACAAACCTTAAATATATACATAACTGCAAAGATAATGTAAAACCAGGTCTATCAAGTCCAATACGACCCCCCCGTTAAATAAAATTACAACCTAAAATCAAAGCTGATGTATGGAATGAAGTTTGAGCTAGAGCCAAGACGAAAACCAGATACAAAAACCAAGCATTTAAACTAAATATGAGAAACCGAGGAATTACATACATCCTGGGATGAGATCTTCAGCCAACTGGGAGGAGTCCTCTTGTAAGGCAAAGCCGAAGCTGAAATACCCTTTCTACAACCAAAATCAACAACAACGATTAAAACGTAACAAAGTACAATGCAATTACGATTAAAAAGGTACGAAGTTAGAATCATACAACAACTCGAAGATAAAGAGAAGAAAATCGAAGGCTATGAATTGCAAAGATTATACTCACCCATGACTGTGCATACGACCCATGTTTGCTACTTAGTTGGATCACTCTGTCTCTCCTTCCTCCGCTCTGGTTGAACAGCTTAGCCGCTGAGAATAACCCTATAGCTTGAAGGAGGAAGATGAAAACTAGGGTTTGCATATAAAGTGCTTGCTTCTTCTTTTTTTTTGTATTTGTGTGGGCCTCTCAACACCGCTTTTGTTGGGCCATTATGAAATGGGCCTCTTGCAATACGGCCCAACACGTCTATAACTATTTTTGAAATGCACGAGTTTATGCTCTGAAGTTTATTTTAATAGCAAATAATACAAATTATTATAAAATAATCCAAAGTTCGCTAATTGTAAGTATATATCTTTAGACACGTTCATATTCGGGTTCGGGCCCTATTTGGCCGGGTTTTATAAAATATTAAGTCTGTTTTAGTCGATTTTGAGATGTGTGTCGTACCCACCCGAGCGGGCGGGCCCGTTTTTCATTTTTAAAAAAATATTTTAAATATGATTTTTTTAAATAAATAAGTTATATTTAAGATATTTAATATAAAATATATTAAATATGTTATAACAATACTAAATATATTATATCTATATTTTATACAATATAATATATATATATATATATATATAGAGTATAGATCCTATGAGAACACCCCCTACCCCTAACGTGAGAACATGAGAACAGATTTGTAATTATTATCAGTTTTGTTACGAATGTGCCATATCGTTTAATGTATTATTCGTAGTTATTGTTGGATTCCTAATTATTATTATTCGTAGTTATTATTATTTTTGATATCTACTCTAAATCTCAACCCTTAATACTCACATCCAACGATGTACGATTGTTCTCATGTTCTCACGTTAGGGGTGTTCTCATGGGAACCACACCCTATATATATATACCGATCGGGCTTTTCTGTCCGGTCAAACCTAGAGTGGTGTTCGGGTTCGGCCTGGCGGGCTTGGAGGGCCGGATTTTTTTGGTCCGGTCGGGCTTTTCTCCTCTGTTCATACCCGCCCGTTTTTTCCAAGTGGTCTGTCCGGATTTGAAAATGTTTAATATTTTTGTAATTAGCATGCTTTTGTCACCATGGCTGAGTTATTCCACGCTAAATCTTGTGAATAAATTGTTAAAGTCCGACAAAAACACAGTAGAGTGAGGATTGTGTGTATACGAGTGTACATACGTGTTAGATTCAAACTCAACACATAATAAATTTCATACTAAAATGAAAAGAGGAACTTAGAAGGAAAAAAAATATGAAAATTAGTGAATGTTTTTCTTTACGTGTTATGTTCTTTTGTGTTTGAGTTCTCTTTGTTTCCCAAAACATTCTCTTTTCTATTTGAACTAGAACACGGTCTTTGATTACAAGAGGCTTTTTGTTAGTAAAAACATATGGGTTCCTTGTTTTCCATGGGTGTGTTTGGGAGGTTAAATAAGCTAGATGAAGGTAGATGATGAAAATTAAGGTAGATGAAAAAAAGAAATTTTAGTGTTTGAGAACCAAAGATGAAGGTAGATGAAGATAGATGAAGGGAGACGAAGAATTAAGAATTTTATCATCTACCAAATGGTAGATTATAGAGATGAAGGAATTTCCATCTATTTTTCTTCTAATTTTACCCTATAAAAAATATTTTATTTATATTGTTCATTACTAAATTTATTAATATTATTTTTTTTTATTATATTTCTATAACGATAAATATAACTATAAAATAATATATTTATCATAAAATTAAATTCAAAACTAACAAACAAAATAAAATTACTTATAAATTAAACTTGATAATTGCATTATATTTGTTTAAAAAAATTTTTTATTGTTACATAACTCTTGGAACATACAATTTGTTAAGGTAATTATAATTTGTTGCTTGTTAAATTTATTTTAAACTAGTGATAAATGAAAATATATCCTTTTTAGTAATTTGACATTTACGTCATCTTTCATAAGCTTCGTTCTTCCGAACATCAACTAAGGCCCCGTTTGGCAGCAGCTGAAGCTAGCTTATTGAAGCTTATGGAGCAAATGCTTTATATTGTGCAAAGTTGGTGTGTATTTGTGAGCTGCAGCTGAAGGAAGATGAAGCAGCTGAAGAAAGCTTATGAAAGCTGAAATTTCTGGGCTTTCCATCAGCTCTCTAGGGCAAGCTTATAGGAGCTGATGGAGCGGATGATTTTTCCCCTTCTCAAAATACCCCTCTCCTTCAACTTATTTCTGTCTTTTGTTGCTGAAGAAACACATGTATCGAACGATCTTCTTCCTCCTATCTTCTTCTTCTTCGATTCTCTTTGAAGGTATTCTTCTCTTCTTCGATTCTCTGTACCCGAACCCTTTTGAAGGTATTCTTCCATCTTCATCTTCTTCTTCTTCTTCTTCTTCTTCTTCGATTCTCTTGATTTTTTAATTTCTTCTTTGATTCTTCCTCGATTCTCTCTATTGAAGAAACATAGGTTGAAGTCGTCTTCTACCTTTTACAGCCCCGCCATTAGAGTTGTATTTTGAATCATTTTTTTTGGTTTTGACATATCACAATGTTGTTGCAGTGAATTAAGAGAGTGATTTTGAGCAATTGGTTGTAGATAAGGGAGTGATTTTGAGCCATCACTGTAAATACGTGGGAAGACATATGAATTTGATTTAATCAAATTTCTGGTGAAATTAGGGAGAAATATGTGAATTGTGGATAACAGTGAGGTGGATTGTGATGTTGAGAAATAACTGAAATGTTGTGTATGAAGTTGGCATTCTATCTTTTTTGATTCAATACAATTTTCTGGTGGAATTATGGAAAAATATATTAGTTTTTCTCATTCTCTATTATAGTGTGAAATTCACATCAATTTTGCAGTTTTCAATTTGATACATTTGAGAATTGGAGGTTGTATGAAATTCATGTTCAATGTTAGCAACTTAGCTGAATTGGTGTACTGGCTTGTAGAAGTTGAGAATGCAAAGGCCATAATCCTTGTTGCTGCTCATCTCCTGTCGAAGAAATTGAAGAGCTGTCAATAATGATCCATTGTTGTCTGATGTAAACCTGTAGTAGTTTGTAGCCTCATATGATGTTGAAATAGTTGGCATGTCTACCGCTTTAGATTTGTTGGCTTATGTAGGTTTTGATAATAATAATAATAATAATCAAGATGAGAACTATAAGATGCCAAATTTTCTTCCTTGACTTCAAGACTGGGGTTTTAGGATTGTGTGGCTGTAAAATGCTTAGAGCTCGTTTGGCACAATGTCTTTAGGCATTATAAACTATAAAGTCTTTCATTAACAAACACTAAACTAAGAGAAGAAGAAAACATGTCTCATTTATGTAGCATGTGTATCATGTGAAAGCTCAAGTCGTTACATCTCTAGTAGGAGTTGTGATTGATGAAAGTATCTAAAATTTGATGCAGAAATTAGTAGGCAGACCAATTATGACTACTTCTGCTAAGTCTAGCTATAAGTTCTGCCTTATATGTTATACCATTTGAGTAGACCTTCACTAATTAGTACTTATAGCAGATAACCTACCAGACTTCATTCTTTTCAACTTTGGCATTGCTAAACAATTTGTAAGACATGACAAGGTCATGAAGTTCTTAAAATCCGGCACAAGTGGCTCAGAGAAAGAAAGCCTTGATTTTTCTCTCATGTCTGACTTGATTGAATGTCAAGTAACTATCACTGAGATGCATCAGCATCATGCTGCAACTAATGGACCAAGATCTGGTAGGGATGTGGAGATGGAACCTTCTCTGGTGTACCCAAGTGGGGTTTTCCATGCCTAAATTATTTGTCACCCTACACTAAGATGATAAACTATTAATTTGTTACTTAAAAAATTAATAGTTTATCATCTTAGTGTATTTAGATTTATTTATAATATAAACTAATAAATTTTGTATAATAAAAATCAACTTTGTAAATTTTTTTAAAATAATTTTAGATTTCAATTATACTTATTACACATTATAATATAATTCATAGTTATCTATTAGTACTAATAATATTTTTTAACAATAACTTCTATTAAAAAAACATAATATTTATATACTATTAAGGAAGCCCTTTTTGGTAATTTTACGTTTCTATCAGCTTCAATTAGCTCGTATTTTTCAAACGCTAAACAAGCTTATTAAAAAAAATCAGCTACTTGGATCAGCTACATATTCCAGTTATTCATTCATCTTCATTTCCAGCTTCAGCTACCAATAAGCTTCAGCTTCATTTTCAGCTCCAATAATCTACCATTTTCCAAACGGACCCCCATATCATCTACCACATAACACCCAAATGACCTACTATTTGGTGATCGAATTTACTGTATAGTTTGACAACAACGTCCTTGGTTTTGAACTTCTTGGTATTATAGTCGGCTGAGAATTTATTGACATCGATATCATGCATGATATCTATTGTAAATAGACATTTGAAGAATAAGTGTTTTCCATTTTCATATAGGTGTTGGCAAGAACACAATGTATAAAGATTGTCACCGTTTGTATTTTTATTTATAAATTACCCTTTTGTTGATAGTCTTTCTAAAGAATATATCGAAACGATGTTTTTATATTTTTTTTTGCATAATGTTCAAGTCTCAAATACATAGGGGTGTCAATGAGGCAGTTTTGGTTCGGAGCGATATGCCCATCCCCGTTGAGCATTATGCCTAGACTTGTATAAAAGCGGGCTCGGGCCGGGTTCGTGCTAAAAACTCTATCCATAATGTACGGGCCGGGTCGGGGCAATAATGATGCCCATGTCCCCCATGTAAAACGCGGGCGGGCTTCCAGGCCGGCCCGGATGGCCCGTGTGTACATGCTTGTGAGGTGTCTACCAGCGTCTCCCTGCGCGGAAAGCAAACCTGCGTAAGAGATGTCTTTCGCAACTCGCTTGAACGAGTGTGCTCTACTTGTCATTGACAAAACTGGGTGCTTCAACTAGCTTCAAGCAAACCTCCATGTGCTATAGGATTCTTTGAACGCCTATTGTGTTTGGGGTAGTGGGAAGGTTTTTACACGACTTTGTTGGTTTGTGTATTTGGATGATTCTTCCGATCGTGGCTTTTTGTGCTTTCAAGTCGCTTCTTAGGGTTCAACCTTGATCTATCCATTTCCCTTTCCATTTGTTGTTTTTCGATTCTTAAGTCTTTTAGGCGTCAAAAGATCGGGTCATCCACACGGGCGAATACCCCGTATCAAAAGGCCCTTTCATGATGATTTTGGCAATATTCTTGAGTCAATTACCGTAATAACTTTCTTGTTCCGTAGAATCTTTTTATTACTCGGATCACCTAAGGACCAACGATGTACCAATAATCTTGGAAAACCCTTGCATGCATGCCATTTGGTCCAAGGAATCTATGACTTCTAATGTCAAAGATAATGTCTCTCATTTATTGGTTTGAAGGTTTAGTGAGTTTTTGGTTGTCTAGATCCTAAACTTCATTTTGAGTAACCGACAATTGTCTCATATGGTCACAATTGTTAGCGAGTTTATGAATCTGGATTTTATCTGAAATGAATCCTTCCACAAATTCTTCTTTTTACGAGTTGATTATTTTTTTTATAGAAGCGATAATTTTCCGGTTCCTCCTACTTGCTTTTTTAAAATTTTATTTTTATGGTAATAGCTTATATTTTTTAATCCCCAAGCTAGTCAAGGTGTCTTGTCTTTGCAAATATCCTTTGTTTCATAAACTCGGGCCACCAAAACCCCTAGCTGCAAAAAAAACTATGTGCTATGATGCGCCCCAAAGTCTTACATCTAACATACCACTATAACTACAATATTACCAAGCTATCCAATTTCATCAGTTTTCCTATTAGTTATCCTCGTGATTCTTCAAAACTTAACTATGGTCCATAACTTACCAACATACAACACTATACAAACATGGACTCTACTCAAAAGGAAAAAAAAAGGGAAAAAAATAATTGAAGAATTTTGGTCCGATAAATTAGAAAGAAAACAAACCCAATCAAGCAGAGTGTTTGATTAACAAAATGAGACGATTCACAAACCTTGCATCACTCAAGGTTACCTTGCATCACTCAAGGTTTTGTTTCACTTCATTTTTCTTTGGGTGGTTGCACGTCTTGGTGATTGGATTTTTGTCTTGGAAGACGGGTTGACCTGTTTCATTTGGAGGAGTCGTGGATAGGTGATCAAATTCTGAAGGTTCAAGAGATAGTCCAAATCTGAGATTTTCACCGGTAGTCTCTGTGATATTTCATGTACACTTTTGCGGCTGCCATGGTCTGTTTGTTTATCTTTTCCTTGGTTGTCTGGCGTTCATCGTGTAATTCTCTTTGTTTTGGATGTCTCTCGGTGTTTCAAAATCTCGTCGGTTAATGCATAGTGTTTGCCCGTTCTCTTTTTCTTTTTGTTCTTACCCTTGGTTTGTCAAATCATGACGATTAGTCCATCTGCCACTTTCTAACCTCTCGATTCACTATTTTTTTTGTTAGTGAATCGTATCTCTTTCATTCTTCAAAAAAAGGAAAAAAAAAGGTGTCTTGTCTTTGCTCGCTACGTCCAATACTATGTTGGAAATCGATCAAACATCCTATTCTCTTAAGGTAGGTATCTATTTAGTTTTGCGTCAAAGCTTGTAGTATAGTTTTAGTTAGTAATAATCTATAGTTTTTCAATTTCTATGTCAACTTCTTGTACCAGCCTATTGATATCATCAAATTTTGTTTGCTCTATGTTTTCAAATTTGTTTTTCTTTGACAAGGTTGTACACGTGCGACCGTTAAAACTAAGTGCGCCAAGTTTATTTAACAATGTTTTTTCAATTTGGTTGTTGGATCCAAATGATTTCATAATGGAAAAATTTGTTCTCGAATTTTTGCTTGACTATAACAATCTCCAAAAAGATCCGACAATGATCAAAAGTGATAAAAATATGATTCCAAGTATGAAAATTCATGTATGTTTGTAAAATGTCAAGATGAGCTGAAATTGTCTAGTATTTCAAGCATGTCGTCTCCTTGTTTTTATTTCCTCCATGTAAACTCATTACCTTCAGAATCTAGAAGTTGTAATAGAAGCTCCACCAATTTTGTCATTTGGGACTAAGAGAGAAATCGTTCTCTAAATTTCAAAGGTGACAGTCTATAGAGTCCAAACAATAAATGCCGAACACAAAGTCGCCCTAACTCTCCTAAGGAATTAAGGAAGATCCAAAAGAAAGAGGAAGATCAAAAGAAATGGGTGAATACCATATTTTCTACAAACATAAATTATGGGTTTCTTTTGATTATTTGACATTTTTTATTAGTTTAAAAAGTATTGTAAGTTGTGTTTGATTATACAAAACGAAAATGTTTACTTAATAATTTACGAAAACTATTTGACTTATATATCATGATTTGTTTGCTATTAATGAAAAATAAGATAAAATAAAATAATATTTTATTATAAAAACTAGCTCATTGAAACATATATTGTATTTGTTAATTGGAGTGTTTCATTTAAACTCTAAATGAGTTTATTTTATTACATCAAATAATATTTATATGATATTTTAAATATACCAAGTATATAAACTAGTGTTTATAGACAATCAAACACAATGTACGAGTGATGTATAATACAATTAGTAGGGGTGGGCGTGAGACGAGATGGGATGGGATTGAGGTCGTCCCGCGTCCCGTCCCGTAAATATAAGTGGGACGGGACGAAACATACATTTTTTTTTCTTTATCCCGCGCGGGCCCTATCCCACGTGGTACGAGCAGACCTAATCCCGCAATAATTATGCACTGATTATATTCAACATTTGTACCTGTTTTTTCTGATGTTTAAAGAAAAATGATAAAAAAAAATTTTGATACCGAATTACCGATTCAAGAGGTCTACATAAGTAGTTAGTACATTCAATATGAATACAAATTACACCAAAGTGTATCTTACCGATTAAACATTAAAAAAACCTAGCGCTCCACTACACTGATGATAGTTTACAAAAGATAACATTTTTTTACATGTTGTGATCCCAAAGGGCATCTTTTAACGGGGTCCAAGGGGAGATTCTTATAATTCTGCATTCAATGGGTTCAAGAACGTAACTAATGGGGTATTGTGAAGACCTAATCCAAACGTTAGAGGGAACACGTGTCGCCCCCTATGACCGTTCAAAACGACTTATGTTTTTAAAAAAATTGATAAGTTACTGCAGGCGTCACGCGTTGCGCGCTGATTGGCGTGTGGCCTGCGGCGACGCATGGCGGGCTCTTACTGACCAAAGAAAATGGTTTATTTATTTATTAAAAACCCATTTCGACTTAAATATTAAAAAAAAAAATCAAAAATCATTATTTTTTTTATCTACCGACACCATTTTGAATATATTAGAAATAATTTTAAAAAATGTTGTTTATGGTAAAATTTTTAGGTTTAAAATTATCAAAATACATAACAAATTAATAAATTTCGTTTTAAGGTATAAAAATTATAAATAATGAAAAATTATTCCTTATTTTTGCACATATGTGTTGGGTCATTTTTTACTGAAATAATCTATCTCTTCATTGCTTATTGTATTGTTCATAGAGATAAATAATAAAATTAACCTAAATTTAATTGAATAGTTTTAAGTTAACGAAAAAATAATTAAATAATTATTTAATGTTATAATAATAGAAAGTTTAGTTAAATATATTAGGTTAAAACAATTGTAATATTAAAAAGTTAGTAGGGGTATATTTATAATATGGTATTAAGAAATAAATGGGTAGGTGAGAAAAACGAGGTAAGACCTGAGATGAAGACCCATCGACAAACAAAAAAAGAAGGTTATAAAAATTTTACGGAAATTTTGTTTATAAAATTGGCTCAAGACCTCGGCTTGAAGACCCATGGATAAAGATAGGCTATTGATAGTTTACAAAATATAACATTCTTTAATTATTTTTATAATTCTTATCAATATAAACTTATAACTTATATGTATATATATTATTTATCTATATAATATTTTTTAAAATATAAAAATATTATTTATATATGCGAGACGGGACAAGATTAATCAGGATGAGAAATTTTTGTCCCGTGTCTAGTCCCACAAAATTTTCAAGACGAAGCGGGATACCTATTTTTTTTAAAAATTCTGTCGGAATCGGAACGGGACAAAATTAACCCGATTCATCCATCCCTAACCATTAGTACGGGTCCTACGGGAGTTATATTCTTGTCCGAGTATATTTGAATTTTTTTATTTATTTATGCTTTTATTAATCGACGGTTCAGAAAATGGAAGGCATGCTGGTTTTGGAATATTTTCTTTTAGAGAAAGGTTCATGTCTACCAGCAACCGGCGCTTCCCGTTGAACTGCAAAACATTGGATTTGAATTCGCTACACATACCCCACTTTTCTTTCCACTCCGGTCTAGCCTGCAGCTTCCTCAGTGTTCGTACTAATCTCCTTCTCTATCCATCTATGATCTATCTCTTCAAACCCACATATCTGCACATTTCTCCAATAACCCAGGTAATTTTGGAACCTACCCATTAACTCAAACAGTCTCTAATCCTCAATCCAAATCCACAAGCGTTCAAATGGGAGTTGCCCAAATCATCATCTTTATCGTTTCTATTTCACTCACATGCACTCCATATGTTCGCTCAAATGCCGAGCTGAACTCCCTTCTGAAGATAAGAGCATCACTAGACCCTCACAACACCCACTTGACTTCCTGGAACTCCCGTGGCGACCCCTGCACCTTTGAAGGTCTTGCCTGCAATGAGCTCGGTCGTGTAGTGAACATCTCTCTCCAAGGGAAAGGGCTACTTGGGGTTCTCCCACCCGCCATTGGTGAACTCAAAAGCTTGTCTGGCTTGTACCTGCACTTCAATATGTTGGGTGGAGAGATACCTAGGGAGATTGCTAATCTTACTTATCTCACGGATCTGTACTTGAATGTCAATAATTTTAGTGGGAAGATTCCCGAGGAGCTTGGTAATTTGTCCAGTTTACAAGGTGTGAACTTTATTCTGTTTTGGTTGATTTTGTCTACAAAGCTCATATCTTTTTGTTTCAAATCTGTATTCTTCATAATATTAATGTTTTTCGTCAAGTGTAGACATTTATTGAACTATGATATCTCATTTATAGTTTCAGCTGATCAGCATCTACTAGCCTACAACAAGGGTTTTGTTTACCTTCCATAGGATTTGACAGCCATTTTCTTGTTTTACAAAGTCGACTGTAATATATAAAGTTCATCGCTTTACACTCCATAAAGAAGAGAGATTTTGTGGTCCTGAAAAAGCATGACTTTTGGAAGTATTTGATTTCAATTATTTTTGTCATTTAAAGCATTACTTGTTATTGTTTTACAAAATTTAACTTCTATTTACCACAGTTTCATGTATCTAGAAAGATGAAAAGAAACGAACTTGAACAATTGATGTTTGTTGCAGTTCTTCAGCTGTGCTATAACAAGTTGTCTGGGAATTTGCCTACACAGCTGGGCTCTCTAAAACACCTTACAGTTTTAGCAGTTCAGTTCAATTACTTGACTGGTGCAATTCCTGCTAGTTTGGGAGATCTGGGCATGCTCACTAGGCTGGATTTGAGTTTCAACAAGCTTTTCGGCTCCATTCCTGTCAGGTTAACAAAGGCTTACATGTTACAAATTCTTGACATTCGAAACAATTCGCTCTCTGGTAGTGTTCCTTCAGGTAAATTTTGTTGTCTCTTGAGCTATACTAAAGATTTAGATTGAAAAAGTATAGAGACTAACCCCCAAATTTGTTTGTGTGTGTTTATACTTGAAGCTTTGAAAAGATTGGATACTGGTTTTCGATACGAGAACAATCCTGATCTATGTGGAGATGGCTTTGCTACTTTGAGAATTTGCAAAGCTTCTGATAGAGTTAATGGTAATACAGGTTCTGCTGAAGTTGGTAAGAAAACCTTACCGGAACCAGTTAACCTTCAGTCAAATTGTAGTCGGATTCAGTGCTCGAGCCCAGCTGTGCACTCGCGTGTCACTGTCGTTTGTGGACTAGTAGTGGCAGTGCTTGCGGTGTCTGTTTTTGGGATCTCCATATTTTCATGGTACCGTCACCATAAACAAAAAATAGGAAGTGCAATTGATGCTTCTGATGGTCGGCTCAGCACAAACTTAGGAAAGAACATTTGTAAGAGAAGTGCATCTCCTCTCATTAATCTTGAGTATTCAAATGGCTGGGATCCATTAGCAAAAGATTCACAAGAAGCTAACGAGAGCTTTATGTTTAATTTGGAAGATGTGGAACGTGCAACCCAACATTTTGCACAGGCGAACTTGTTGGGAAAGAGTAATTATTCAGCTATATATAAAGGTGTTTTAAGAGACGGGTCTTTCATTGCTATCAAGTGCATTGCTAAGATGAGCTGCAAGTCTGATGAGGCTGAGTTCTCGAAGGGATTGAAGATATTGACTTCATTGAAACATGAAAACATTGTTTGGCTGAGAGGGTTTTGCTGTTCAAAAATGAGGGGAGAATGCTTCCTGTTGTATGATTTTGTCCCCAAAGGAAACTTAAGCGAGTACCTTGATCTCAAGGCTGGTGATGAGAAGGTTCTAGAGTGGCCAGCACGCCTTTCCATCATTAAGGGAATTGCCAAAGGTTAGGATTATCTATTACACTATGCCTACTTATCATGAACTAGATTAGTGTGTTTCTTAGTCTCATCGATGTGTTTGGTATGACATACTTATACCTAACTAGAGGAATAAGCTAAAAGCTAGCATAAGCTAATTAGTTATAGGCATATTTTGACAAAACTGACTTGGGGTCATCTTTTACATGAAGTGAGTAGCTTCTTAAACTATCTAACCAGCCGGACTCTTCTTAGGGCCCGTTTGATTTAAACTTCGAAAACGGAATGAAAACGAATCTAGTCCATACATATATACTTGTTCATGAAACTTTTTGGAATCATTCCTTGTGGTTTGAAGTAATTGGAGTAGAATTTGATTACTTTTGATACCTGGAAACAAAATAGGGGAAACAAATTCATTTTGCATGAGATCACAAGGAATGATTCCAAAGTAATTCATGAACATGGTACACATATTGACTAGATTCATTTCCATTCCGTTTCCGTTTCCGTTTCCGGAGTTACAACCAAACGGGGGCTTAAACTCTCCTTTACTTGTGAACTTGCCCCAATTGCTTAGAAAAAGTACTCGGCGTAAAAACTATGTGAATGCGCATTTTGTGTGTTCTCCTTAGATTCATCTACATTTATAAGCTAATAAGCTACTAGTCATACGAATCCGGGAGCTTATTAGTTATAACTGAGTTTTTGGCTGGTCAAACATGCTTATGTGGTGATATATTATGACACCCTCTTAACTCTTTCAAAACCCTTTCAGGAATTGGCTATTTACATGCTGAGCAAGACAACAAACCCACAGTAGTTCATCAAAACATATCAGCTGAGAAGGTATTGATTGACAGGCAGATGAATCCACTTCTTTCAGGCTCGGGTTTGCACAAACTCCTCGCAGACGACATTGTCTTTTCAATGCTGAAAGCGAGTGCTGCAATGGGTTACCTGGCTCCAGAGTACACAACCACTGGAAGATTCACCGATAAGAGTGATATCTACGCATTCGGTGTGCTTGTCTTCCAAGTCCTTACTGGAAAAAGCAAAATCTGTCAAGTCAACTTCGAAGGATCTGAGCGCTGCAAGTTACAAGATTTCATCGATGAAAACCTTAATGGTCGGTTCCCTGAATCTGAGGCTGCTAAGCTCTGCGAGATTGCTTTGCTTTGCACCCATGAAATCCCGTATAGGAGACCAAATATTAACTTGGTTATAGAAGAATTAAACCTACTTCCACAAAGTTTGTAGTTTCGGGTGACTTGCTCGCTTCTCGTGAACACATTTTGTTGTATCAATGTTGTAATATTAATGCTATGTTGAATTGGTAGTAACATGTATGTTACATATCCTATTCTTCATGCTAAAGCCAATTTTCCTTACAGCCATGTAAGAGGCTGGAAATGCACAGTTGGCACGGTAAAAGCCATAGATAAGACAAAAGAAAGCTTCAGATTCAAACTATTCAGGGTTGTAGAGCTATAGTCCCCGTGACCAAAAGCTCCAAATTCGGGTAAACGACAGTAAGAGTAGATTGCCTGCATGGTGCAAACAACAGGACTGTCATTTGATTTCACATGAGAACAGTCGTTTTCCTTAAACCTCAACATGTGAAGGAGGAAGACAAAATCATTAGCTTGAATAAAAACCTATGAAGGGATAGTGCTATTATGTGGGGAACTCACCTTTCTGGACATGGTCTTGGACCTGTCAAGCGAATCAAGGTCATTTTTGTCTAATTTCAATATTTGGCGAGCCTAGACTTATCACGCTCAAACTCGGCTCGTTTAATCGAACCAAGCCAAACCCGCGTAGCCCGTCTAAAATTATGATTATATTGTGTTAATTTAGCCGAACGAGCCGAGCTTTACCCGAACGAGCCGAGTATTGACATGCTCAAGCTCGGCTCGTTTATGAACGAGCCGGACCCGAGCTTTGAACGAACTGACCGCGAGCCGAGTTCCAGTAACTTGCCTCATCTCTCGCCCCTAATTTTATTTGAGAAGTCATATCTGGCATATTTGACTTGAATTATATAAATTGAGCTGGGTATTAAGGTTTTCTCCAACTTTGTTTTCAATGTGGTGCAACTCAAAGAGCTTGCATCGGACACCACAGGTCCATAGTATTTACTTCATCAGAAAGTTTCACCGGAGAAGCCATTTGACCTGCACTATTAAGAAGAAAAGAATGACATAATACAGGCGACAGCACATTACTACAAGGATCTGTCTCAGCCATATCTTTATCATTATCTGTGTACCTACAGTTGCATGCCCAGTTTGCAATTTGCATCCAGACTGATAATTTGACTGATAAATTACAAGACAATGCAATCCTAATGACAAAAAATTATGCACTATTGACTAAGGTACAAGTTATGGCATTGCAATATGAATCACTTTGAGTTCAGCAAATGTCATAACCGCGAGCTTACCTGGCAAGGAAAATCAAAAGAATTACATGATACCCCGTCAAGTTTGCAGCTTTCCCCTTCTATCCAAGATATGTACATTTTAGGTCAAGACTTGAAGGTTGCTTAAGTCGTATCCAACAGGGAAGATCTCAGATCATAGCCATTCCTGCCTTTCAGATCAAAACCTTTCTCAATCATTTCATTATAAAGATGAGAAGCCTTCCCTTTATCTCCCTTCTCCAAGTGACTCATTATCAGTAACTTGTAAATGGTTTCGGTTGGCAGTAAAGTTCGAGCTCTCATTACAGTTAAGTACTTCTCAGCATCATTTACTCTACCATGCTCACATAAGATTGACATTAACATTGTAAAAACTGGCAAACCCGGGGTCAGTGACCTGAACTCCATTTCATAGTAAAGTTTCAAAACCTGCTCAATGTTTCCTTCATTCCCATAACCTTCAATTAGATGAGAATATGTGATCTCATCAGGCAAAAATCCTTTATCCAACAAAAGAGTTAAGATTTCGTTAGCCTGCTCAACGTTCCCAGACTCACAGAGCCATCTCACCAACTCATTGAAAACACAAGGTTTCGGAAGCATACCTTTCTCTATCATTTCTTCACAGACCCTCAATCCGTCGGTCGCTTTTCCTATCTTAGTGAAACCTGCAATGACAATATTATAAGTCTGGTCATATGGGCTGAGATCAATGCTTTTCATTTCTTGAAACAAGGTAATTGCCTCTTGAACCATTCCCCTATCAAGATAGGCTTCTATAAACGCCGTATACACAAAAGGGTTAGGACTAAACCCTCTTTTAAGCATTTCATCATACACTTCTCTTGCAGACTCCAAATTTCCTATTTGAACCTTAGCGTAAACAATCAGAGCGTAACAAACGGTATCAAGCATCATATTCTTCTGCATAAGCCTCTTCATCAACAACACTCCCTCTTCAATCTTTCCATCTCCTAACATCCTAAGTACCAGACTAGCATTGACAATTACCATTGGAGGGCACTTCTTGCCATGAATCCGACTAGTAATATCAATAAACTTGTGCAATTCCCCTGCCTTGCACATTGCTTCAATCATGATCTTCACTGTAGCCTCATTCCCGTATACTCTCCTCTCAACCATAAATCCATAAACCCTCCAAATCAAGTCATTTACACAAGACTCTGATTTTCGAATCACATGAAGCAGCGTGTTGAAGCTAATTAGGTTAGGACAGAACCCATGTTTATCCAAGTAACGAGCTACCTCAAATGCAGAATCAAACCTTCTCAACTTGCTATAACACTGTACTACCAGATCAAATACAAACGGACACGAACCTGCGGACTTGTAAGTATCAAGCAAGCAATTAACAACGCGAAATTCCGAACCACATCCATCGGTACCTCCATTTTTGTGCAAAATTGATTCAATTAAAGCGCGGGCATCATTGATTAGGCGACCGTGAACAGCGATATGGATGGTTATGGAGTACAGTTTGATCTTATGCTCGAAATTCTTGCAGTGAGCGGCCCAGTGGAAGAAATTGAGTGCCCTGTTTGCCTCCGTCGGTTGCTTGAATTCAAGGAGGACTTGCTCGACGATTGAATCGTTCAAATGAATGGAATCGAATTGTCTACTCAAAATACTCCAATTAAAGCCTTTCCTGAAGGAGTCGCACAATGAAACAGCAGTGTTACGGTCTGGGTCTGAATGTGATATATGATGTATACATAGACTAGGTGATTTTGTGATGGTTTGGTTTATACAAATCCTACGCAAAAGGGATAACATTTAACCTAGGAGTATAGAACTCAGGAAGCAGGAGGAGCCGAAGGAGTCCCGAACGGAGGAGGAATGAGAAGCGAACGGAGGAGGAAGGGGAACTGAGAAGTAGGAGTCCGAATGAGTCGACTCAACCCAACGACGGAGGAAGAAGAACCGTCTGGCTTAACATTACTAACCCGACCCATGAACCCGATACATACCCGATGTTTATAAAAATGGTTAACCGAACCGGCTGGCTTCACCCGAACCCAAACCCACAAGAAAGAATTTGACCTAGATCTATTTTTAGTTTTGTGTTTATTAAATGTACCTCATAACTTTTTATCACTTTTATTTAATGGTAGATAAAAATAGTTAACATCTCTATTTAAAAAAAATTTGATGTTTGTTATTTCTTATATAAGTGTAAGCTTTAAATTTTAATTACTGAATTTATTTTTTTTATTTTTTTATTTTTTTTATTTTATTTTTTATTTCTCATACCAGAAAGCTTTCATACCAGAAATTTTTTCATACCAAAATTTTTTCATATCAGAAGTCATACAAAATTTTTTTTCATACCAGAATTTTTTTCATACTAGAAGTTTTTTTGGTCCTTTTTTATTTTTTATAATTTTCTGGTATGAGTTTCTGGTATGAAATTCATACTAGAAACTCATATTATGTATTAGTCCATCCCTTCCTACAATAATGCTATGACCCCATTTCTGAATGAGTATGAACCAGCTCCAACATATTATGTATTAGTCCATCCATTCCTACCGTAATGCAGCAATTGAAAAACTATGAACCTTTGCTTATCAACAACATAAACTAGACCAATGTGGTATCCGCAGACCAACATCACAACAATGTATCGCTCTTACACACAAATCTATCATAATTCAACCATTACAACATATTCAGCTGTAATAAGTCATAAGTTCAGTTCATTCATAGGCTAAATCTCCAAACTTTTCTCAACAGAACTGCTGAAGTATAATCACATTCACTAGAGCTAAGTAAACCCTTAAAACGATTATTTAAACACAAGATCGAGTGCAATACCAAGATTAACCTGGCGATTGGAGGCCAAATGGGGCTGAATAAGCAATTTAACCTCGGCTTTAGACAACGGTTCTCCCAAAACCTCCTCTCTGCTCCTGGACTCCTTCGGATACTACACTAATTTGAACGGCCCAGGCATTTCCACATACTTCACCCCCTTCTTCCCTGGCGGTGGCGGATTGAAGGAATCAAATAACGGGATTTTCTTCTTCTTCTTCTTCTTCTTCTTCATTTCCTTCTCTAGCTTCCCTTTCAATGACGCCTTCCCCGTCTGATTCCCCATACCTGCTCTTCATCTCCGCCTTCAGTGCTACGAACCCAAGTCTGAATCTAGATCGGAATCGTAATTATCCCTTTTACAGATCTACTATACCTAGATCGAGAAAGATCCAATTTATGCAGGATTGATTCGCAGCTTCTTGTTAGCAGAGTGCAATTGAAGCAAATCGATGGCGATATCCGCTCTAGAAGATGAGAGATGGAAAGGTTTGTGGGGTGCGAGTGAGGAGATATTGAGAGGAGAAGCTGGGAGAAAAGAACGGCGGCTTGTTTAGGGTTTGACGGTAAAAAAAAAAGGAGGGAGGGGTACATTTACTAAAACTAAAATAAAAAAGGGCTAGTTACTAAAACTAAAATCCAAAAGGGGCTACTTACCAAATTTTTCCAAACTACAATATGTCAATATACTAGGTCACGGATCAAACCCCATAAACGCGATTTCCGTGTTCGATGAGCAAAACCGAACCAATTGTGTTCGACTCTAATTTTACCTCTTTCAAATCTAAGTTTTGACTTTATATGTTTGCTAAAATAGGGTTTAGATTTAGATTAGTGATGACTAGAAGAAGAATTATAACAAAGTAAACAAAGTAGTTAAACACGATCTCGTTAAATTTGAAGCTGAGAATTGAAAAGAATTTGTAGGCATAAATGGATTTGAGGGTAAATTTTTACGAGTTGAAATATTATAATCCATGAAAAATAACGGTTTTTTGGTTAAATTTGAGATGAAAATATTGTAGAGATTAATGGACTTGAGGGTGAATTTCTAGCAGTTTAAATATGATAAAATTACCTTATATTTTCGTGCAGGCTATTTAGCGCATTGATTTTTACAAACTAATGTTCATTTGTCCGTAACGGACAAATGGGCATTATTTAGTAAATTAATATCATTTGCCCGTCACGGACAGTGACCCTTTATCCGTGATGGACAAATGGAATATATGTGATATGATTATTTTGTTGATTAAAGTTCTAAAATTTGGTTTGTTTGAAAGAAATTTGTAATCCTTTGAATAACAAAAATTTGATTTGATTGTCTTTTGTTAACAGAAAGTTTAAATGTTTTCAATAACGTTATTTTGATTTGATCGTATTTATGTTTGAAGTTTAACGTCATGTTTAAAAACGTAACATTGATCTTGAAACTTTGATTCCTTTGTAATTGTTATGTTTGTAAGTAAGTTTGGTTTCTTTATTGAAAGAAAGTGTTAATCCTTTGAATAAAATATCTTTGATTTGATCGTCTTTTGTAAAAGAAAGTTTAAATCCTTTCAATAACATAACTTTGATTGGATCGTAGATATGTATGATAGGAAGTTACGTTTATTTCTTGAAACTTTATATGTTCGATATCAAATCTTAAAACTTTGAATGATAGTAAGATTTTATTTATTGAACATTTATATGTTCGTTACGAAATCTAAAAATTTTGAACGAAAGAAACGTTTATTTCTTGAGTCTTGATATCGTTATGAAATCGTAAAACTTTGAACAAAAGTAACGTTTATTTATTGAAACTGTATACGGCTTTCAATAAAGTAATTTTGTTTGAAAAGAATTTATAATCCTCTCAATAAAGTTAAGTTGATATTTTTATCTCATTATGTTCGTTATAGCTCGTTATGTTCATTCAAAGATCTAACTAAGTTAAAATTTGACGAAAATGTTACTAAAGTAAAATAAACTCATTTATTTAGTAAAGGTGTATAATAGGTATTACACATTATTGGTTGATTTAAAAGATATAAATATATGTTGTAAATCTCAAGTTTTAATGTATGATCTGTCCGTAACGGACAAAAGAAATCTATCCTTGACGGACAGATGTTGTTTGTCCGTTACGGACATATTGCAACCGTCCGTGACGGACATATCTAAATTGCCCTATAAGGGCAGCCACTCTCATTTTATTTCCCTTCTTTTTCTTCTTCCCTTCTTCGCCGCCACGAACACCAATTCATTTCTTCGCTCGATCTCTCTCTCGACAACATTTCTCCTAATTTCAACTGCAATCTAAGGTAAGCACTTCACTTTCTCGCTTTAGTTTTGTTTAAATTTGATTGTTTTGGTTAAGTTTAGGTTTAGGGTTTAATTTGTGCGATTTAGGTTGTTTTAGATATATTTAGGGGTTTATATGTTACAAAAATGGATGAATATGAGTTAGGGTGGATAGTTGATTACTTATTTTGGGGTTTAATGAGTATAATGTTTGTGTTAATCGCGAACGCCATTGTTGGCGTTCGCGATTTTGCGAAGTGACGGACAAGTGTCTTTTCTATCCGTGACGGATAGAATGTGTTTGTCCGTGACGGACAAGCACAAACTGTCCGCTACGGACAAAAGCAAGTTGTCCGCTACAGACAACTTGCTTCCTAATATTTATTTTTTTAATTTTATTTGTTTCATTAACATCGATTGTTTTTGTTTGCAGATGGAAAGAAACACCAACAAAGATGCCAAAAAATACACCAGATTGGGGTACTTCAGGAAGATATTCCACAGCGGTATGAGTTCTCTCAGGGGACAGCAAGAGGTTCACTCGAGACACGAGCCCCAAGAACCAGTTCCATATTCTGGAGGTGCTTCGGTTGAGGAGCAGTTTCCGATACAAGAGTCGGGAGTCACGCGGCATAGTATATCTGGCATCCCACGTGACATTGCTCCACGGAGCCATCCTCACTAGGTTTCTGCCGGAGGCAGACATAACTCTTATGCTGAACCTTCACATTGGACGCATTCATCAGCTTATGGTGGGGGTTATTTTCAGCTGGAGGACCTGTCTGCTTCTTACCAGCAGGAGCAGCAGTATGCTTCTTACCAGCAGGAGCAACAATATGCTCCTTCTTTTTCCCAGCAGGAGCAGGAGCAGGAGGAGCAACCTGCTCCTTCACAACAGCAGCCTGCTGCGTGGAGGCGCCGAGCGAGGATGGCACATTCGCCAGCTCTTGTGGAGGAGGTCCTTGAGGAGGTAATTCCTCGTGCTCTAGAGATTGTCCTAGACCAGTAGCTCTTACTCGACAGGCCTTTCAGCCCGATCTTCGAGGTCCTTGTGGAGGGGGACCTCGTATCCCAAAGATACTTAGGAGCTTCCAGCCTCACACCGCTCTCCACGTCTGGCATAACATGGTGAGTACGCAATAAATATGTTTAATGAATGCATCTTTAATGTTATAATATTTTTAGTAATTTATTAAATTTTTTTTATATGTAGGATTGTGATACGCTTCACTACCATACCAGAGCCAGCCAGCTGGACGTATGGCCACTAGATGAGGAGGTTTGGTCGGGTTTAGAGGTGAACCAGCTGCACATGCCTTGGGGTGAGATGACGATTGCTCTGCATGATGTCCATCTTATCCTGAGTATACCTATCTTCGGGACGGCGGTTACTTAGGTTATCGCTAGACCTCATGCTGCCCTCCGTGTCCAGGAGTTTTTTGGATATATTGATGAGCAGATGACTGCCGGAGATGTGCGTCGTCGAGGGCTGTCACACGCCTTCTTACTGGATCAGTGTGACGGGTATGCTTATCTGTATCCGACGACTGCAGCGTCTGGGTGGTTGTTGTACCTGTTGGGATCGACGCTTTTAACCGACAAATCTCAGTATAAGATTTCTCATGATTTGCTGATATTGGTGGAGGATCTTGATCGGGTGATGAGTATATCCTAGGGGACGGCGACACTCGCCTACTTGTATAGGCGTATGGCCGGTTGAGATTTGTATTGGTCATTGAATAGTTTTAACACCATGGCCAGCTGTGAGAAAACGATGGCTGGTTGAGATTTGTTTTGCTTATTGATCGATCAGTTTTAACGCCATGGACAACGGTGAGGAAGATGATGCTCCAATGGACAACGGTGAGAAAGATGATGTAATAACCGAAAAATTTAAACTTCGTCTAATAGCAGATCAAACCGGATTCCGATCCGCCAACTTTTGTTCTTTTAAATAAAAGAAAACAATATTTAATTTCTATCATTTTATGTGATCTTGATTCACATAAAATGATAAAGTATGTAACCGGAAATAATTCCGTACAATTAAAATAAAACCAAAGAGCGGTTTCCGTGCGAATAACGATCTCATTATCAGCCCATCTTAGTTAGATGAGCAGGCCCAACAGACCCGGCCCAAAGTATATGTCAGCCCAGCCCACAATTTAACTAACCTAAACCCTAATCAACTAGCTAAACCTAATTGTCTCTCCTAATCTAATAGGATACCCTAATTAACGTCAACCCTGCTTATCAACAACAGCCGACCGCACCAGGAGAATTGTGTTGCTACCCCGCTGCTCGTAACCACCGCCACGTCAGACTCACCGCCGGAGACGGAGTCGCACCTTCGACGGAGACCCCGAGAGACACACAACCCTGCGATTCCACCGGAACCCTCCCGTCTTCAGCATCCGGGCCGCCTGGGACGTCTACACTCGGTCTTCAGCATCCGGGCTGCCTGGGACGTTTGCACCCGGTCTTCTGCACAGACCGCCGAGGACGGTTGCACTCGATCTTCTGCAAAGGCTGTTGCACTCGACCCTCTGCACATGCTTCCTGGAACGACTGTACTCGGCCAACTTCGCCCAGCCCTGCGCTTGACGATCATCCAGGGGACTGCACGCCTCCAACGGGTAAGCCAGTGCACTGCTGTTAACGTCCCTCTCCTCTTGAATGTGCAGTAACCTCCTACCCTCCTTCTTCCCTTCTGTTTTTCACGTTTGGACAGATAGAAGGGCTGCTATGTTTCCTGCAGTGACAATCCTGAACTAGGTTATACATGTGGGAGTGCACGAGTATTGGATTGTACGAGCCGGCCTAGAACCCCTGCTACGACCACCCTGTCAACCGGACCAGTCCAGCCTATTGGTGAGTCTCTTCTAGGCTCTCCTGTTGTTGACAGAGAGTTTTGAACTCAGGACCACATGAAACCCATTGCTGAATTGCTGTTTAAACTACACATAAGCTGACTAGTTGGAAAACAGATTTCGATGCCTTAGGATGAAGATCCACCGTTCAATTTTTGATATATGATAGATGGAAATACGTAGTTTACTGTGTTAAAATTTGAGAAAACGTTAACGGTCGGTTTAGGATCTACAAGGCCCCAAAGTAGGACAGTTGGGTGAGAAATAACTAAGTATAGAACTTTAGTTTTACCCCAACTTTATAATATTATGTAGGAGTGTTGAGTAAGAATTTGTGAAAGATCCTTGTCCTATGTTTAATATACATATCCTAGAAGTTTTAAAATTTTGTTTCGGATTTCGATGCTTTTATTCCAGCCTTTCACCTTGACCCAAAGTCGGACCTTAACAATCTTTTGTATAACTAAAACCTTTGTGTTAACCTCTATAAATCTTTAACAACTTTCTTATGAGAACTAGTTATGGAAATAGGTCCCAAAGGAGAGTTTGAAACTAGGTTATAGAAATCGGAGAGTTTCGGAACCGGGGGTAAAATAGTCATTTTACCGTAAGAGGGCTTTTAGTAATTTTTTCTCTTGATGAGTTTGTGCATCTTAGAAGTTATAGACTTCTAAGATTATGGGATGTATTTTGACCCACGTGCCTTGTATGACAGGCGTTTGAGTTTTTACGGTTGCAGACCGAGTTGAGATTGTGAGAGTTGTGGTTGGATTCAGGTAAGTCCTTGCGACTTACTTAGCTGGTTTCTGGATATTAGTAGGGTGATGATGGTTGTGTGTGCAATGTGTGTTATAATAAGAATAATAACTTGTTAGGACGACCGTGGTTGTTATGTGTTAAGGCCCAAGTGTATGTATAACGGGCCGTGACATCACTGCCCAGCTCTGACAGGAGACTGGGAGGTTCTCTATACCCAGACCATACAGGTACACGGTGAGATGCATCGGATCCACTCTTGATGGGTACACGGGGGCAGAGGCGAGGTTTGGGAATCCCTCGTGTCACAAAATATGTATCATTAGAGTGAATGACTTAAATGAAGATACTAAATGGATTGTTTGAAAGTATGTTGAGTATTTATCCTTTTATGTGTGTGTGTGCTGTTATTATTCTTCAAATGTTTATATAACTAGCTAATGGTTGTTTTGTTATGTTTTTAGATTTACTGCAGGTTAGAGCATCAGCTGAGTGATCCGGAAGCAATGGTCAGTCGGGTTTCCGTACTCCTTAGAGTGGGGGTTTGAGTTGTTATCTGGTCATTCTTTCCTTTTGTTAAGACAGTTGGTCTTTTCCTTTGTTTAAGGACTATAGGCTACTAGACCTTGCTGCATTCATTCCTTTAAAAATACTATTTCATAAATTTCGGTTTTTCTTATTTGTGTCTTGTTGCAAGATCCTAGTAATATTGTTGTCAAACTGAGGTCGGGACCCATTGTGAGGTCCTAACCAGTAACGTCCCGAGTTCTGAGAATTCGGGGTGTTACAACATGGTATCAGAGCTCTAGGTTGGCAACAATGACACTTGAAATCTTCTGAAAGACCGAATAAGTACTTGAGCAGAACCCGAAAAGGGATCTGAGTTTTAAAAAGGACTTTTGGTTTTCAAATGCATGCATAGTCTGGTTGGGGATAGAAAAGTACGGCTGACCACCACTACTACCGTAGATCTCAGTATGCTTAGTATGGACTTTGGGTTTTACTGTAGTTGGACTTTTAGCTTGTTTATAAAGATATGTTATATAGATAGGTATATGCTGAAGATTAGTAGAAATTGTAGTTATGTTATGTCCTTAATGGAGATAACATAATGAGTTTCTCACCCCTTGGACACATCTAAGTAGATTTTGAAGGGTGTCAACGTGAGGATTAGTATACACATCTTATGTGCATTAGGATAGACGAACGTCGGACAACTCCTTTGAGCTTGTTGAGGAACGTCGAGACGGAAAAGTGAAGACTCAAAGACAACACCAATTACGATGACAAGAAGAGAATCCCGAATCAACTCAACGGGATCAAATGAAGGATATACAAGAGAGTAGTTCCGGAGAAGCAAGAGATGATCGCCAACTAGGGAATTGAGAAAGACAACGGAGAGACTCTTCCAAGTTGTGTAAAGTGACTTCACAAACAAAGAGGATGACGTCGAAAATTTGCCATAGACATGAAAGTCAAAAGGTAGATATAGTAGCGATCAAGAAAAGGGACATAAAATTTAAGCTCACTGACAGACTAGGAAGTGAAAGTTGATGCCAAAAGTAAGGCGAAATATGATCACTCTCAACAAGCTAATTGCCACCACAATCCAGATTGATAACCGAGACAGTCAAAAAGTATAGAAGTCAACATGAGATACATTATCCATCCAAATAGAAAGAATTAAAGAGCTGCAACTTGGAAGCTTACGCATTGCCAGAAAGGGAAAAGTGGATTTCACCAACGTGGAAGTGGAGTGATCTCGTAGAACACAGGAGAATTTTGACATAGACCGTGATACAACAATAACCAGCTTTTGTAAAGGTAGCATTACAAGCAACACCCAAGGAAGAAGAGTGTGTGAGAAGAGTATTGGTGAACTCGAGGGACCCCAATAACTTCTCATTCAAAAGGAATTTAAGCTAACAACACTACAAGTTCATAATAGAGAACCGCAAATAGACGATAACTCAGGTAAAAGAATCACGGAGATGTACCTACAAGCTACCGTAGAAGGATTGAAAAGTCTGTCGATGGAAGAAGAATGATACAACTAGACTCGTAAGAGTATAACGATCTTACAAAAGTGTAGATTGTAGGAGGAGCTAGAGAAGAATAAACAGAGAGATTGGAGGAGATATATTTCACCAAGTATATCAAGCCTCAAAAGAGATGGAAGAAAAGTAAGTCTATGATGTTGTAGAAGGTCAACTACATCCTACTTGGACAACTTAAAAGTTACATGTGCGGGTTAACTAGTGATGGTTAGTTAACCGATAAGAAGAATAACCACAAGGTTATAAAAGAATTTTATCGACATCTAGTGAATTTCTTTCGGAGATCCACGACGAAAATGGTGAAGTTAAATCAATACAAGTACTAGTAGCCTGGATGGTAACGTTAAATGAGTCCAATATGATAACTCTAATAAAGAAATTTAAGAGCAGCTCTTGACGGTCGGTAATGACCCTTGATGATAGTAATGGTGTAAAGGGAATGGTTGGGAGTAGTTACTTACTACTGACTACGAAAGATACATATAAGAGTTAGAATGAAGGGATCCCTGTAAGAAGAACTAGAAGACTAAGAGGAAGTAGATGATTGGAAACATGTCCTATGTCTTAGCATTCCACACAAGTAAGACTGATGGTGCTCCTTCGAGAAAAAAGTAGGGTCAAACTGTCTAGATTGACAGGGAAAACCCTTGTGATTAAAGATGTGACACAAAATAATTGGAAATTCCGAGGCGGCACAAACATAAAGAGTATGATGTAAAGCCTTGGTGAAATGTGTGGTCGAGTTGTGAGGTGATTGCAGATAGAATCTACAGGTCGACTAAAACAGACATGAGAAGGAGTAAAAGTGAAAGACTAAAGGTTGTTATATGGATCCGGTATCACACCAATAAGATGGTTACTGAAAGGACTAAAGACTGTTATTTAAGGAAAAATGGAGGTACTCCATGGAAAATTCAGCTGGACTGATGACCTAAGAGTTGATGAAAGTAATAAGACCAACCAACGCAGTTGTAAAGCGTGTACGAGAAAACTCAAAGGGATTTAACTATCTTACGGGGTGTAAATATCAAAGAAGGTAAAGCGACATGAGTATAAGGAAGACATAATAAATGCGATGCGAGAAATTTGATTGGTGGGAAAATCATATGCACCTAATGTGTTGTATACAAATGGTACCATTGGATGTTTAATAAAAAATCATACCAACGGACTGATGACACTATGATGGATTTAGTGTAAACCAAGTGTATAACTTATCCAGTGAGAAGGAAAGTCATGTATCAGAATTGCGGGTTATGATGAATTTTTAAATAAAGTTTTGAGATGAGGATGTCCTTAGGAAATCTATGCAAGAGTACAAAGCAACTGAAGTTCCAACACAGAATGGGTAGTAATGATCAACAGACAGTTAGAGACCGATGCAGAGAAGAAAAATGTATAAAACGAGTCACTTAGTAGAAGAGTTCACAAGATAAGCTTGTAAGGCCAAAAGAGATAAAATGTCGACCCGGATATGAGGGTCTAAGGTGCATGGAAGGGATACCTACAATGGAGTGTAGATGCAAAATGTAGACTTTACAAGTGTGGAGAGGTTTTAACCTCCTAAAAAATATAGGAATTTGAAAGAAATCGCAATGTCAGTAACACCAGCGAAGGAATGTATATATGAGAACGGCCTTGGTGGACTCGAAAGTCCAAGGTAACCCCAATTATCACGGGACCTAAGTCATCAAAACCGACGGTCCATGTAAGGGGAACTGCAAGGGGATGATAACTAAAATCATCAGAACTACAAAGACACTTACCAGCTATCGTTGAAGACTTGGAATGACTATTTAGGTCAAGATGAATGACCCAGTTGAGCTCGAGAAGTAGAGTTAGCCTAAGGAACAGAAGTATGGAATAGAAAACGAATTAGTGAAGCATGAAAGGATTAATCGAGCAAATGATGCTCACCAAGAATTTAACGCCAGTATAGGTATGAGAAGAGCAGGTCCAGAATATTGAGATAAGTCAATTATAGAGTGACTGACATCAACTGAGGACGTGTAAGTGTTGGTTGGTATTGACGAGTAGGTACCATTAAGAAGAGACATTAGTGACTGCGGATTTAAGAGGTAACTCTACCGATGCGTTGGAGGATTCCCTAAATAGGCAACGACAACCTTCTCGGATGATCTAAAGATAAAAAAAAAATCGGGTTAGAGGCTGCTTACTGGTTGGTTAAGAACAGACTACGATTGAGTAAGAGAGTAAGGGTCTGTTTGAAGAGGATCTTGCTAGTATTAGAAGGGAAGTATATGCGGGAGTGGGTAAATCATGTTGACCCTCAAAAGGACGCCATGGTGATTAATGGGGGTTACAACAGAAGCGTGGTAGGCCCATAACCCACAGATGAAGAAAATCAATGTTAGATTAACCATGAATTCAAGTTAAGGAATTTGAGAACTATATGAAGATCTCCACCGGGAGTGTGATCTTGTATCACAAAAACCCGAAAGCCTGACAAGAAATAGGTGATGAGGTATTATTTGAGAAACGGTCCGATTGAGTCATACTAGGGAGATAAGACCAAGTGAGTGGTCTTACAAAGAACATTAACCACCTATTAAAGTGTCGGGAGATGTCTCAGATCATTATTTCAGAATTTATAGGGGATCTTCTGAAAAGTCGGGAGCAAATGGATTCATTAGAAGGAAGAAAGTTTTATTGTTATTTTGGTAGTCGCCAAAAGATTTGGAGGTGAGTTTAGAAAAGGAATCGTTGATATATATAAACTGTTTGAGCCTTCATTTTATCGATTGACACTATTACCCATACTAGAGGATGTACGCCCACCGTTCCCCATGTCTCAGTGAGAGAGTACTTATCGGATAAGAGTCACGTCATCAGCTTTAAGAATAAGATAGAAAGCAAACTTTTGTGGAGTACCCAGTAGCCGTCGTGGAGCGCAGTACTAGACGTCTGCGGTCGAATGAGATATCGATGTTGAGGCTCCAGTGGTCTAGACGAGGAGCTGATGAGGCCACTCGGAACACATATGAGAGTATTAAATGTAGTTATTCCGAGTTCTTGGCAGAATTAGCAGCTACTCCTGTACCGACGAGTTAGTACTCCGATGCTGAGTTGTTTGACTTTTTCATGTTTTAGTTGGATTGAGTGATTGTGTTTCTTTTCATGTGTGCCTGATTATCATGATTGAGTAGTTGCATGGTAGAAAATGAAATTTTAATGATACCAAGATATACAAAGAAAGTCGTGTGATTAGATACATTATTCTAAGTTTCGGGACAAAACTTATTTTAAGAGGGCACTGATGTAATAACCGAAAAATTTAAACTTCGTCTAATAGCAGATCAAACCGGATTCCGATCCGCCAACTTTTGTTCTTTTAAATAAAAGAAAACAATATTTAATTTCTATCATTTTATGTGATCTTGATTCACATAAAATGATAAAGTATGTAACCGGAAATAATTCCGTACAATTAAAATAAAACCAAAGAGCGGTTTCCGTGCGAATAACGATCTAATTATCAGCCCATCTTAGTTAGATGAGCAGGCCCAACAGACCCGGCCCAAAGTATATGTCAGCCCAGCCCACAATTTAATTAACCTAAACCCTAATCAACTAGCTAAACCTAATTGTCTCTCCTAATCTAATAGGATACCCTAATTAACGTCAACCCTGCTTATCAACAACAGCCGACCGCACCAGGAGAATTGTGCTGCTACCCCGCTGCTCAGTAACCACCGCCACGTCAGACTCACCGCCGGAGACGGAGTCACACCTTCGACGGAGACCCCAAGAGACACACAACCCTGCGATTCCACCGGAACCCTCCCGTCTTCAGCATCCGGGCTGCCTGGGACGTCTACACTCGGTCTTCAGCATCCGGGCCGCCTGGGACGTTTGCACCCGGTCTTCTGCACAGACCGCCGAGGACGGTTGCGCTCGATCTTCTGCAAAGGCTGCTGCACTCGACCCTCTGCACATGCTTCCTGGAACGACTGTACTCGGCCAACTTCGCCCAGCCCTGCGCTTGACGATCATCCAGGGGACTGCACGCCTCCAACGGGTAAGCTGTTAACGTCCCTCTCCTCTTGAATGTGCAGTAACCTCCTACCCTCCTTCTTCCCTTCTGTTTTTCACGTTTGGACAGATAGAAGTGCTGCTATGTTTCCTGCAGTGACAATCCTGAACTAGGTTATACCTGTGGGAGTGCACGAGTATTGGATTGTACGAGCCGGCCTAGAACCCCTGCTACGACCACCCTGTCAACCGGACCAGTCCAGCCTGTTGGTGAGTCTCTTCTAGGCTCTCCTGTTGTTGACAGAGAGTTTGAACCCAGGACCACATGAAACCCATTGCTGAATTGCTGTTTAAACTGCACATAAACTGACTAGTTGGAAAACAGATTTCGATGCCTTAGGATGAAGATCCACCGTTCAATTTTTGATATATGATAGATGGAAATACGTAGTTTACTGTGTTAAAATTTGAGAAAACGTTAACGGTCGGATTAGGATCTACAAGGCCTCGAAGTAGGACAGTTGGGTGAGAAATAACTAAGTATAGAACTTTAGTTTTACCCCAACTTTATAATTTTATGTAGGAGTGTTGAGTGAGAAATTGTGAAAGATCCTTGTCCTATGTTTAATATACATATCCTAGAAGTTTTAAAATTTTGTTTCGGATTTCGATGCTTTTATTCCAACCTTTCACCTTGACCCAAGTCGGACCTTAGCAATCTTTTGTATAACTAAAACCTTTGTGTTAACCTCTATAAATCTTTAACAACTTTCTTATGAGAACTAGTTATGGAAATAGGTCCCAAAGGAGAGTTTGAAACTAGGTTATAGAAATCGGAGAGTTTCGGAATCGGGGGTAAAATAGTCATTTTACCGTAAGAGGGCTTTTTAGTAATTTTTTTCTCTTGATGAGTTTGTGCATCTTAGAAGTTATAGACTTCTAAGATTATGGGATGTATTTTGACCCACGTGCCTTGTATGATAGGCGTTTGAGTTTTTACGGTTGTAGACCGAGTTGAGATTGTGAGAGTTGTGGTTGGATTCAGGTAAGTCCTTGCGACTTACTTAGCTGGTTTCTGGATATTAGTAGGGTGATGATGGTTGTGTGTGCAATGTGTGTTATAATAAGAATAATAACTTGTTAGGACGACCGTGGTTGTTATGTCTTAAGGCCCAAGTGTATGTATAACGGGCCGTGACATCACTGCCCAGCTCTGCCAGGAGACTAGGAGGTTCTCTATACCCAGACCATACAGGTACACGGTGAGATGCATCGGATCCACTCCTGATGGGTACACGGGGGCGGAGGCGAGGTTTGGGAATCCCTCGTGTCACAAAGTAAGTATCATTAGAGTGAATGACTTAAATGAAGATAATAAATGGATTGTTTGAAAGCATGTTGAGTGTTTATCCTTTTATGTGTGTGTGTGCTGTTATTATTCTTCAAATGTTTAGATAACTAGCTAATGGTTGTTTTGTTATGTTTTTAGATTTACTGCAGGTTAGAGCATCAGCTGAGTGATCCGGAAGCAGTGGTCAGCCGGGTCTCCGTACTCCTTAGAGTGGGGGTTTGGGTTGTTATCTGGTCGTTCTTTCCTTTTGTTAAGACAGTTGGTCTTTTCCTTTGTTTAAGGACTATAGGTTGCTAGACCTTGCTGCATTCATTCCTTTAAAAATACTATTTCATAAATTTCGGTTTTTCTTATTTGTGTCTTGTTGCAAGATCCTAGTAATATTGTTGTCAAACTGAGGTCGGGACCCATTGTGAGGTCCTAACCAGTAACGTCCCGAGTTCTGAGAATTCGGGGTGTTACAGATGCCCTGAATCTCACCCTAGGATTCGTTTTCTTTACCAAAACGACCAAACCAATAAGCCAATCACCTCCGCCACAGAAGAATCCCCTCCGTCCATAGAAGCGCAGTCTAACTCCGGCCGCCGCCGGAAACCGCCTACGCAAACCCCAGTCCGCTCCGTGAGAAGAAGAGCGTCCGATACCGAGAGG
This sequence comes from Fagopyrum homotropicum, assembly GCA_033239125.1. Lineage (NCBI taxonomy): Eukaryota > Viridiplantae > Streptophyta > Magnoliopsida > Caryophyllales > Polygonaceae > Fagopyrum > Fagopyrum homotropicum. Next base: position 147,375,970 of record BSWB01000004.1, read on the forward strand.
ATTCCGCCACCATACCCTTGGGCCATCGACCAACGATCCCGGTTGTACACGATGGGGTACCTCAAGAACAACGGCCACACGTCGATAAAGGGAACGATCAAGTGTAGGAAGTGCAATCGGAGTTATGAGGTGGCATTTGATTTACAGCAGAAGCTTGCTGATGTTCTACCTTACGTGATCAATATAAAGGAGGAGCGTTCTAATCGAGCCCCCGAGAAGTGGATGAGGCCTACGCTACCGGATTGTCAGTTTTGCGGCGAGAAGAAATCTTTGATCCCGGAGACTGTTGTTAAGGAGAGAATCAATTGACTGTTCTTGTTTCTTGGTGAGATGATTGGTTGTTGCAAGCTCGAAGATTTGAATCATTTTTTGAGCAAGATTAATTCTCATATGGCTGGCTCTAAGGATAGGCTTCTGTATCTAGTTTACATGAACATCGCCAACCAGCTTATATCTAATGGTCCTTCCGATGTCTAGCCGATCGTCGTCTTCATCTCTGAGTAGTGTGATTCCGGAACCCCGTCATCGGAACTCGACGCACGTCTCGTCCTTCTTCTGATTACGGAACCACATCATCGACATCTAACTTTTTCCAGAATTCATACACATCTGTAAGAGAAATAGATATTCCTTTCTTCATATAACCCCAAATAAAGTGCATACACGGTAAACCATGAGTTGTCGGAAATGAACATGTGCACGGACCATCGGGCTTGTCAGGACGAGCTTTATTGTATTGATCGATAATAAGTAAAAAAGCCTTGCGGGAGATGTTGTGGTACAACGACTGAAATTGTTTAACACAAGAAGTTCATGTGATCTTTTTTGACATGCTCCTGTTGAACGAACCGAGGATATTATATTTTAAAAAACCAAAAAATATCACAAAATCCCACACTATATAACTCGGTTGAGATTTGTTTTGGTTATTGAATAGTTTTAACACCATGGCCAGCTGTGAGAAAGCGACGGCCGGTTGAGATTTGTTTTGCTTATTGATCGATCAGTTTCAACGCCATGGACAACGGTGAGGAAGATGATGCTCCAATGGACAACGGTGAGAAAGATGATGCCCTGAATCTCACCCTAGGATTCGTTCTCTTTACCAAAACGACCAAACCAATAAGCCAATCACCTCCGCCACAGAAGAATCCCCTCCGTCCACAGAAGCGCAGTCTAACTCCGGCCGCCGCCGGAAACCGCCGACGCAAACCCCAGTCCGCTCCGTAAGAAGAAGAGCGTCTGATACCGAGAGGATTCCGCCACCATACCCTTGGGCCACCGACCAACGATGCCGGTTGTACACGATGGGGTACCTCAAGAACAACGGCCACACGTCGATAACGGGAACAATCAAGTGTAGGAAGTGCAATCGGATTTATGAGGTGGCGTTTGATTTACAGCAGAAGCTTGCTGATGTTCTACCTTACATGATCAATATAAAGGAGGAGCGTTCTAATCGAGCCCCCGAGAAGTGGATGAGGCCTACGCTACCGGATTGTCAGTTTTGCGGCGAGAAGAAATCTTTGATCCCGGAGACTGTTGTTAAGGAGAGAATCAATTGGCTGTTCTTGTTTCTTGGTGAGTTGATTGGTTGTTGCAAGCTCGAAGATTTGAATCATTTCTTGAGCAAGATTAATTCTCATATGACTGGCTCTAAGGATAGGCTTCTGTATCTAGTTTACATGAACATCGCCAACCATCTTTTACCTAATGGTCCTTCCGATGTCTAGCCGATCGTCGTCTTTATCTCTGAGTAGTGTGATTCCGGAACCCCGTCATCGGAACTTGACGCACGTCTCGTCCTTCTTCTGATTACGGAATCACATCATCGACATCTAACTTTTTCCAGAATTCATACACATCTGTAAGAGAAATAGATATTCCTTTCTTCATATAACCCCAAATAAAGTGCATACACGGCATACCATGAGTTGTCGGAAATGAACATGTGCACGGACCATCGGGCTTGTCAGCACGAGGTTTTTTGTAATGATCGATAATAAGTAAAAAAGCCTTGCGGAAGATGTTGTGGTACAACGACTGAAATTGTTTAACACAAGAAGTTCATGTGATCTTTTTTGACATGCTCCTGTTGAACGAACCGAGAATATTATATTTTAAAAAACCAAAAAATATCACAAAATCCCACACTATATAACTCGGTTGAGATTTGTTTTAGCTATTAAATAGTTTCAACACCATGGCCAACTGTGAGAAAGCGATGGCCGGTTGAGATTTGTTTTGCTTATTGATCGATTAGTTTCAATGCCATGGACAATAGTGAGGAAGATGATGCTCCAATGGACAACGGTGAGAAAGATGATGCCCTGAATCTCACCCTAAGATTCGTTCCATTTATCAAAACGACCAAACTAGTAAGCCAATCACCTCCGCCCACATAAAAATCCCCTCCGCCCACAGAAGCGCAGTCTAACTCCGGCCACCGCCGGAAACCGCAGACGCAAACCCCAATCCGCTCCGTAACAAGAAGATCGTCCGACACCGAGAGGATTCCGCCACCATACCCTTGAGCCACCGACCAACGATGCCGGTTGTACACGATGGGGTACCTCAAGAACAACGGCCACACGTCGATAACGGGGACGATCAAGTCTAGGAAGTGCAATCGAAGTTATGAGGTGGCGTTTGATTTACAGCAGAAGGTTGCTGATGTTCTACCTTACGTGATCAATATAAAGGAGGAGAGTTCAAATCGAGCTCCCGAGAAGTGAATGAGGCATACACTACCGGATTGTCAATTTTGCGGCGAGAAGAAATATTTGATCCCGGAGACGGATGTTAAGGAGAGGATCAATTGGCTGTTCTTGTTTCTTGGTGAGATGATTGGTTGTTGCAAGTTCGAAGATTTGAAGCATTTCTTGAGCAAGATTAATTCTCATATGACTGGCTCTAAGGATAGGCTTCTGTATCTGGTTTACATGAAAATCGCCAACCAACTTATACCTAATGGTCCTTCCGATGTCTAGCCGATCGTCGTCTTCATCTCTGAGTAGTGTGATTCCGGAACCACGTCATCGGAACTCGATGCATGTCTCGTCCTTCTTCTGATTTCGGAACCACATTATCGACATCTAACTTTTTCCAGAATTCATGCACATCTGTAAGAGGAATAGATATTCCTTTCTTCATGTAACCACAAATAAAGTGCATACACGACAGACCATGAGTCGTCGAAAATGAACATGTGCACGGACCATCGGGCTTGTCAACACGAGCTTTATTTTACTGATCGATAATAAGTAAAAAAGCATTGCGGGAGATGTTGTGGTGCAACGACTGAAATTGTTTGACACAAGAAGTCCAAGTGATCTTTTTTAACATGCTCTCGTTGAACGAACCGAGGATCTTATATTTTAAAAAACCGAAAAATATCATAAAATCCCACACTATATAACTCGGTTGAGATTTGTTTTGGTTATTGAATAGTTTCAACACCATGGCCAGCTGTGAGAAAGCCATGGCCGGTTGAGACTTGTTTTGCTTATTGATCGATCAGTTTCAACGTCATGGACACCGATGAGGAAGATGATGCCCCTGTGGACAACGGTGAGAAAGATGATGCCCTGAATCTCACCCTAGGATTCGTTCCCTTTACCAAAACGACCAAACCAATAAGCCAATCACCTCCGCCCACAGAAGAATCCCCTCCGCCCACAGAAGCGCAGTCTAACACCGGCTGCCGCCGGAAACCGCCGACGCAAACCTCAGTCCGCTCCGTAAGAATAAGAGCATCCGACACCGAGAGGATTCCGCCACCATACACTTTGGCCACTGACCAACCATGCCGGTTGTACACGATGGAGTACCTCAAGAACAACGACCACACGTCGATAACGGGAACGATCAAGTGTAGGAAGTGCAATCGGAGGTATGAGGTGGCGTTTGATTTGAAGCAGAAGCTTGCTGATGTTCTACCTTACGTGATCAATATAAAGGAGGAGAGTTTGAATCGAGCTCCCGAAAAGTGAATGAGGCCTACACAACCGGATTGTCAGTTTTGCGGCGAGAAGAAATCTTTGATTCCGGAGACTACTATTAAGGAGAGGATCAATTGGTTGTTCTTGTTTCTTGGTGAGATGATTGGTTGTTGCAAGCTCGAAGATTTGAAGCATTTCTTGAGCAAGATAAATACTCATATGACTGGCTCTAAGGATAGGCTTCTGTATCTGGTTTACATGAACATCGTCAACCAGCTTATACCTAATGGTCCTTACGATGTCTAGCCGATCGTCGTCTTCATGTCTGAGTAGTGTGATTTTGGAACCACATCATCGGAACTCGATGCATGTCTCGTCCTTCTTCTGATTCCGGAACCATGTCATCGACATCTAACTTTTTTCAGAATTCATGCACATTTGTAAGAGGGATAGATATTCCTTTCTTTATATAACCCCAAATAAAGTGCATACACGGCAGACCATGAGTCGTCGGAAATGAACATGTGCACGGACCATCGGGCTTGTCAGTACGAGCTTTATCGTACTGCTCGGTAATAAGTAAAAAATCTTTGCGGGAGATGTTGTGGTGCAACGACTGAAATTGTTTAACACAAGAAGTCCATGTGATCTTTTTTGACATGCTCTCGTTGAACGAACCGAGGATCTTATTTTTTAAAAAACCAAAAAATATCAAAAAATCCCACACTATATAACTCGGTTGAGATTTGTTTTGGTTATTGAATAGTTTCAACACCATGGCTAGCTATGAGAAAGCCATGGCCGGTTGAGATTTGTTTTGCTTATTGATCGATCAGTTTCAACGCCATGGACAACGGTGAGGAAGATGATGCCCCAATGGACAACGGTGAGAAAGATGATGCCCTAAATCTCACCCTATGATTCATTCCCTTTACCAAAACGACCAAACCAGTAAGCCAATCACCTCTGCCCACAGAAGAATCCCCTCCGCCCACAGAAGCGCAGTCTAACTCCGGACGCCGTCGGAAACCGCCGACGCAAACCTCAGTCCGCTCCGTAAGAAGAAGAGCGTCCGACACCGAGAGGATTCCGCCACCATAACTTTTGGCCACTGACCAACCATGCCGGTTGTACACGATGGAGTACCTCAAGAAGAACGGCCACACGTCGATAACGGGAACGATCAAGTGTAGGAAGTGCAATCGGAGTTATGAGGTGGCGTTTGATTTGAAGCAGAAGCTTGTTGATGTTCTACCTTACGTGATCAATATAAAGGAGGAGAGTTTGAATCGAGCTCCCGAGAAGTGAATGAGGCCTACACAACCGGATTGTCAATTTTGCGGCGAGAAGAAATCTTTGATTCTAGAGACTGTTGTTAAGGAGAGGATCAATTGGTCGTTCTTGTTTCTTGGTGAGATGATTGATTGTTGCAAGTTCGAAGATTTGAAGTTTTTCTTAAGCAAGATTAATACTCATATGACTGGCTTTAAGGATAGGCTTCTGTATCTGGTTTACATGAACATCGCCAACCAGCTTATACCTAATGATCCTTACGATGTGTAGCCGATCGTCGTCTTCATCTTTGAGTAGTGTGATTTCGGAACCACGTCATCGGAACTCGACGCACGTCTCGTCCTTCTTCTGAATCCGGAACCACGTCATCGACATCTAACTTTTTCCAGAATTCATGCACATCTGTAAGAGGGATAGATATTCCTTTCTTTATATAATCTCAAATAAAGTGCATACACGGCAGATCATGAGTCGTCGGAAATGAACATGTGCACGGACCATCGGGCTTGTCAGCACGAGCTTTATTGTACTGATCGATAATAAGTAAAAAAGCCTTGCGGGAGATGTTGTGGTACAACGACTGAAATTGTTTAACACAAGAAGTTCATGTGATCTGTTTTGACATGATCTCGTTGAACGAACCGAGGATCTTATATTTTAAAAAACCAAAAAATATCACAAAATCCCACACTATATAACTCGGTGGAGATTTGTTTTGGTTATTGAATAGTTTCAACACCATGGCCAGCTGTGAGAAAGAGATGGCCGGTTGAGATTTGTTTTGCTTATTGATCGATCAGTTTCAACGCCATGGACAACGGTGGGGAAGATGATGCCCCAATGGACAACGGTGAGAAAGATGATGCCCTAAATCTCACCCTAGGATTCGTTCTCTTTACCAAAACGACCAAACCAGTAAGCCAATCACCTCCGCCCACAGAAGAATCCCCTCCACCCACAGAAGCGCAGTCTAACTCCGGCCGCTGCCGGAAACCGCCGACGCAAACTTCATTCCGCCCTGTAAGAAGAAGAGCGTCCGACACCGAGAGGATTCCGCCACCATATCCTTGGGCCACTAACCAACCATGCCGGTTGTACACGATTGAGTACCTCAAGAACAACGGCCACACGTCGATAACGGGAGCGATCAAGTGTAGGAAGTGCAATCGGAGTTATGAGGTGGTGTTTGATTTGAAGCAAAAGCTTGTTGATGTTCTACCTTACGTGATCAATATAAAGGAGGAGAGTTCGAATCGAGCTCCCGAGAAGTGGATGAGGCCTACGCTACCGGATTGTCAGTTTTGCGGCGAGAAGAAATCTTTGATCCGGAGACTGCTGTTAAGGAGATGATCAATTGGCTGTTCTTGTTTCTTGGTGAGATGATTGGTTGTTGCAAGCTCGAAGATTTGAAGCATTTCTTGAGCAAGATTAATTCTTATATGACTGGCTCTAAGGATAGGCTTCTTTATCTGGTTTACATGAGCATCGCCAACCAGCTTATACCTAATGGTCCTTCCGATGTGTAGCCGATCGTCGTCTTCACCTCTAAGTAGTGTGATTCCGGAACCACGTCATCGGAACTCGACGCACGTCTCGTCCTTCTTCTGATTCCGGAACCACGTCATCGACATCTAACTTTTTCCAGAATTCATGCACATCTGTAAGAGGGATAGATATTCCTTTCTTCTTATAACCCCAAATAAAGTGCATACACGGCAGACCACGAGTTGTCGGAAATGAACATATGCACGGACCATCGGGCTTGTCAGCACGAGCTTTATCGTACTGCTCGGTAATAAGTAAAAAATTCTTGCGGGAGATGTTGTGGTACAACGACTGAAATTGTTTAACACAAGAAGTCCATGTGATCTTTTTTGACATGCTCTCGTTGAACGAACCGAGGATCTTATATTTTAAAAAACCAAAAAATATCAAAAAATCCCACACTATATAACTCGGTTGAGATTTGTTTTGGTTATTGAATAGTTTAAACACCATGGATAGCTATGAGAAAGCCATGGGCGGTTGAGATTTGTTTTGCTTATTGATCGATCAGTTTCAACGCCATGGACAACGGTGAGGAAGATGATGCCCCCATGGACAACGGTGAGAAAGATGGTGCCTTGAATCTCACCCTAGGATTCATTCCATTTACTAAAACGACCAAACTAGTAAGCCAATCACCTCCGCCTACAGAAGAATCCCCTCCGCCCACAGAAGCGCAGTCTAACTCCGGCCGCCGCCGGAAAGCGCCAACGCAAACCTCAGTCCGCTCCGTAAGAAGAAGAGTGTCCGACACCGAGAGGATTCCGCCACCATACCCTTGGGCCACTGACCAACCATGTCGGTTGTACATGATGGAGTATTTCAAGAACAACGGCCACACGTCAATAACGGGAACGATCAAGTATAGGAAGTGCAATCGGAGTTATGAGGTGGCGTTTGATTTGCAGCAGAAGCTTGCTGATGTTCTACCTTACGTGATCAATATAAAGGAGGAGAGTTCAAATCGAGCTCATGAGAAGTGGATGAGGCCTACGCTACCGGTTTGTCAGTTTTACGGCGAGAAGAAATCTTTGATCCCGGAGACTGCTGTTAAGGAGATGATCAATTGGCTGTTCTTGTTTCTTGGTGAGATGATTGGTTGTTGCAAGTTCGAAGATTTGAAGCATTTCTTGAGCAAGATTAATTCTCATATGACTGGCTCTAAGGATAGGCTTCTGTATCTGGTTTACATGAACATCGCCAACCAGCTTATACCTAATGGTCCTTCCGATGTCTAGCCGATCGTCGTCTTCTCTAAGTAGTGTGATTATTGGTTATAGTCAATTAGGGTTTATATTTCTAAGTAGTATGATCATTGGCTATAGTCAATTAGGGTTTATATATATTTTGCTGAAACCCATGTCAGATAACAAAAAGTTTAAGGTTCTTCTTTCTTTCTTTCAACCTTTGTTCCAGATGATTGTTTTGTAATAACCGAAAATTTTAAGTTCTGGTAAATTGAAAGTAACCAAAGTCCGAGGAGACAATCGTAAATAAATAAATAAGTAAAATAAAACGAGTTTAGTTCTATCATTTTATGTGACCTAGATTCACATAAAATGATAAAACTAAACGACCGGAAATAATTTACGTATTCAAAATAAAAATAAGAATAATTTATAAATACGGAATTTAATTCCGTATTATATAAATTCCCGCACAAAAAAAAATTACGAGTTACGAGTTCCGCAATTATTTCATGAGCAAACCGCTCAATAGTCCGCTTGGGCCCAAGCAGTCGGCCCATTACCCTAAGCCCAATAACTTAATCTAACCTAATCACACTATTAACCCTAATTACCCTTCTAATTCCCTGTGCCGCTTCGCTTCCCTCTACGCTTACCTTCTGCATCGAGTCGACGCAACTGCCTTCTGCACATTGGAAGCCAGCACCGGTGAGCAGCGTGACGAGCCGCCGCAACCTCCGCCACCAGGCCGTCGCCGTCGTACTTGTCAACGCGTCCAGGTTAGTCACGAGCCGCCCATCTCTTTCCACCACCTTTTCTGTTTCGAAGCGGCCGGAAATAACAGCTCCATTCCGCAGCCGTTCCGAGCTCCACCGGAGTCATCACCGCCGAGCCCAGTCGCCGCCGTCCGCCTCCAGTCGGGCCGGTAAGATCCCAGCCTCCTTCTTTCCGTTTACTGGTTCGAGTCCGACGTTGCTAACCTCTACCAACATGCGTAGTCGATTTCTGGATCTCACCTCGTTGCCCACCGTACAACCAGCAGGTCGACCACCAGTGAAGGGCCGCCGGAACGCTAGTGCACCGCCTGGGACTCACCTCGCCGGACTGCAGCTCCGGTAAACCGGCTTCTCCGCTCCTTCTTTCCACTGTAGTATGTACATATGTAGGAATTGATTCTGAATGTGTCTTCTCTCCACCGTAATATGTATATATGTAGGATTTGATTCAGTTTATGCCTTCCTCTGCAGTATGTATATACGTATAGAACGATAGGTATATGAGACGTAAATGTGTATATATATACGGGTACTGTTGTAACACCCCGAATCCGCGGGACTCGGGATGTCACATTGGGCTAGGATCTCACAATGGATCCTGACCCTAGCCTGACAACAAGTTCACTGGACCTTACAACATGGCACTGACAGATATAAAACAAATACATAAAACAGTATAAATTGTACGACCCAAAGTAAACAACAACATAGCCGAGTATATAAAACGACATCCTCACACAGGAGGTACAAAAGTAAATTCCTCACGCAGGAGGGGAAACACAACAACCCCAAACCAACCTCCTAATGTACGAGAGTCCTCGGCCTGTCACCCTGTCAGATCACCCAGTAGCGCCTAACCTGTAAACATCTACAACACGGTATGAAACCGTTAGCTAACCATACATATATGAGGTAATGCATAAGCACAAACACAATCATGAAAGATAAACACCTCAGCATGCTATCACACATTTACCCATTTATTATCTTTATATAATAACCATTCACTCAAAAAAACCGTATATATATAGATTGATGAAAGTATGTGACACGAGGACCGATACATCCCCGCCTTTGAGTACAATGTCCAGCTGTACGAGTATCGGTCACACAATCCGTGTACCTTATGGGAGTGGATTGCGCCCTTCCTGTAAACCAGTCTGGCCCGACATCAGAGAACCTCCCAGACTCCACGGTGGGATGAAAGGGAAAGGTTATCACAGCCACGCAGTGGGGCAGTCAATAGAACATAGGTCGATAAAAACGACAACTCATGCTATCATAGCAAACATATAAAGCACACACCACTCATGCAAACACCCAATATAGGGATGGTAGCTAAGTAAGTCTTACGGACTTACCTCAACCTCGTACAAACTCAACCACGATCACCTCTACACTGGAGGGACAACACGGCCTATAAACAAGGCATAAAGAGATATATCAACCTCTATTCATCAAAGGGGTCACACCTAGATCCAAAGGGATCCATAAGGATCATACTCAATCTATAAGCCTCACAACCAACTAAACCTCAATATCTCAACATAACTCACAATTCCTCAAATCTCAAGGTAGTATCTGATCAACATTCCTCAATCTCAATTTTAATCCTAATTTATTTAATTAACCTTTAATTAATTAATTAGATTTTGCCAGAATAACGTTTTGCCCACAAGCAATTTCTAAACCCACCTGTCATCAGATTTCATCCAACAAACTATCCATAATCACCAGAATAATATAACGACCATAATGGAATTTCTAATTATCCATTTTGACAAGCCTAAATTCAATTTAGGCCAAATCGCAGTACGGAAAACGAATAAATTCATAACTTATTCGTTACTAACCCGATTGACGATCTGAAAGAAGATTCGGAAACACAACGACGCAGGCTACGCATGGACAACATCAAATTCACCGGAATTTGAGCGACGAAACCGTCCTGGTGACATATATGCTCGACCAGCCCTCCATATACTCGGAAATGCAAAAACTCGGTACCGATATGAAGAGAATGAAGAGAGGAATCCAGAAACTCAAACGGAATTGAAATCGGATTAGTAACGGAGAGTAGATCTGAGTTTGAAGGTTGAGAGAAATCAGAGTTTTTACGAGGAAACGTGAAATGAAATGAATTAATAAAGGATTTTCCGCTATTTATAGTGAAGACGATAATTATCCTTTAGTAAAGTCGATAATTATCCTTTAACCGATCCAAATGCGGGTCGAACCTCTTTCTCCAAACTTCTCGAGATTGGAACATTAAATCTGGAATATTGTAGGGATAATTATTACACAACTGCCTCGGAAAACGTGTATTCCTAAGCCGTCTTTCTTAGCCGTTAAGAAACGAAATAGCGACTGTTTTGGCCGTTTTGCCTCTCCATGTTATTTCATATCTAGGACATATCCGATGTCCTGATCATTTCTCTCAACTGCATTTTTATTAATTGGAACTCCCAAATGCTCAAAATAACACCGGAGGGTAAAAATAATTACCCGGGGGAAAAAGTAAAAATTTCCCCAAACGTCCAAAATTGCGCGAGGAACATAACGGTGGGACTCATACTCATCACTTGCGAAATCTTCGCGAGTTGTATGTCAATTACTATCAACGATTAAGTTAATCAACATTAATTAGAATTCGGAAATCCTATCTATTACATCACACACCCCTTAAAAAAAAGTTTCGTCCCGAAACTTGAATAATTCCCAAATCCTCTCGGACCCATACGCCGAGGTATAACTCTCACTCTTTCTATCGGAGGTATCACATCTCCGTTCAAAAGATCATAACCTATAACAATCTATAACCTCAAGTATAAACATGGAGGAATCATCATCTCCAGGAAATAGGGCCATAACGCTACTCAAAGGCGTAGAGGAATCACGTCTCTCGCTATACCACATCATAAGGCATAGAGGAAGCACATCTCTAGCCCAAACATATCACAAGCATAGAGGAAATACGTCTCTAGCAAACCATAATCATATATATCGTATGGAAGAATCACATCTCCACTAAAACTATGTCCATCAAGGTAGCATGGAGGAAAGAACCATCTCCAGCTGAATCCTAATCACACTCAAATAGCATGAAGGAAAGAACCATCTCCAGCTATAAATATAATCATACTCGGGTAGCGTGGAGGAAGTAATCATCTCCAGCTATAACATACATCACGCTAGCACATCAAGATCTACTAAGATCATAAATCACATCACAACTAGCATGGAATAATACATCAAGGCATATAAGCACATAAGCACAACATTCATCAAGATAACACTAATGTCTACTCGTGCTCCCACAAATGGGTTTGTCCCAACATATACTCTGGATAGTTCCTCAGGACACTATCCTCAGTCTCTCACATAGCCTCTTCAGGTCTTCATCTCGACCATAATATCCTCAATATGGGAATGTCTTTCAAATGCAAGCGTTTCATATCTTATTCCAAGAATGTAATCAGATGCTCAACAACGATGTGGTTCAACTTAACCACTAGATCATTATAACTCATAAAGTGTTTCCAACCTGGTATATACTTCCTCAGTTGAGACACATGAACACTGGGTGAACATCCACCAACTTCAGAGTGAAAGCTAAACATCATGTTGCCTTCACAAAACTGATCAAGATCTCAAGTAACCGACATATTGGAAACTCAGTTCCCCTTTCCATAATACACAACAAACGTCTCACAGCTGAGATACCTCCAGCCGGACATGAACTCTCACTTGAACTTTAGAGGTTAACACCTCTTGTCTACACACACAATCTGGCGACTATGTAGAGCCAACACTCTTCCTTTAATCATCGTTACTTGAACTATAAAATCCTGAGTCTGGTCATGTGTTATTTCTACTACTACTGCTAGATCACTTCTAGCATAAGGATATACGACATCTATGTCTATATATATTGCCTCATAGGGCCATCCATGAAAGATGCACGTCCTTCATTGTTATATAATAAACTCATTAATGGAAGGTAATATAACCATCCACGTTTCCCATTCGACTTACAACTTATAATAGATCTTTAAGATCTAGATGATCCTCTCTAACTGACCATCTGTCAGGGGGTGAAGTGTAGTCATGAGGTACAGACTCGTCCCCAAAGCAGTCTGAATCTGCTGACTAAAATCTCAAAGTAAATCCATCTCGATCAGAAATGATCGTTCTCGGTATACCATGGAGTCTCACTATCTGTCTAGTGTACTCCTCAGCCAATTCATTCACTTGCCACGTCCTTCTGATAGAAATGAAATGTGCCGGTTTCATTAATCTGTTACCAACAATCCAAATAACATCAATCTTCTACTGGGTCACAATCCCATAATAAAGTCCATAGAGATGTCCTCCCAAATTCTACTACTGCACTGGTAGTGGGTGGGGCTTATCTCTAGATCGGAAATACTCTATCTGAACCTGCTGACATGTCACACACTATATCACAAATCTGGTTATATCGGCTTCATATAATATAATCTTCTCATCTCGTGGTACATCTTACTCGTACCTGAATGTACTGAATAAGGCGTACAATGGGTATACCGTAATATTCTCTGTCTCCATCTGCATCAACAGATACACAAAAGCGGTCATGACTCTTCATCAATCCATCTACTCCCATGGAGAACTATGGTGCCTCAGTACGAGACATCCTTGCTCTAAACCTTGTCAAGACCGGGCAAGTCTCCTGCTTCTGTTGGACCTCATCCAACGGACCAGTTAGAACCTCTGAGGTATAACTGGGTATCCTCATCAAGGAACTGATTGTCCAACTCTAGCCAAGCTAGATCTCTATGAAGTTGAGGCTGAACTATCAGTCTCACAATCATCTTCTCTTGGAGCGTCTTTCCATTCAAGTTATCGGCGAAAATGTTCAACTTCTCTTAATGATATGGAATCTTCAAGTCAAAGCTTGATCAACTTAAGCTCTTAACATTGGTGGTTATTCAACCCCGTTGCATAAAATATACTTCAGATTTCTATGATCTATAGAAATCTGACATGAAGATCACACCGGTAAGGTCTTCAAAACTTAAAGGCTTGAACTACCACTACTAACTCTAAATCATGAGTCGGGTAGTTCTCATCATACGTTCTCAGCTGTAAACACACATATCAATAACCCTACTCCTTTGTAGTAAAACACATCTCAATAACCCTACTCTAAATCATGAGGACGCGGCCGTGGAGGTAGACCCCCACTAGCCCGAGGTCGAGGTCGAGCTCCACAAGAGGATCCCCCAGCAGTGATCATGCCAGAGGCTGGAGTGGAGGAAGTAGATGAGAATGTTGGTCCTGAGGTCAGGAACAAGACCGTTGCTAGGTCTGGAGCACAGAGAGCACGTTCGACAGAGTCAGGACGTGTTTCCATTGGAGCGACTGAGTACAGAGAGTACCGAGCCTACGTTGAGCGTATGGAGGAGGCTGCTAGGACAGAGAGACTTACCCAGGTACCACCAGTACCGGTTAGATCTGTCCAGGTGACACAGGGAGCGCCTCAGTTGCCAGCTGTACCTGAGAGGAGAGTTGTGGCTGATAGAGCTCCTACTGGGTCTAGAGCTCCGAGACCGGATGAGTGGTTGAAGGCTTTCAACTCTCAGAAGGTCCCCTCATATAATGGAGAGATAGGATTGGAGGTGGAGCACTGGATTGGGCAGGTAGAGACTGCGTTAGAGGCAATACGCTGCCCAGAGGATCGGCAGGTAGACTTGGTGCAGACCTGCTTCACTGGAGATGCTCATTCCTGGTGGCGGACCATGCGTAGTCGAGTCACCAGTTGGGAGCAGATGAGGAGCATTGTTAGAGACAGATACTGCCCTGTCTCGTTGAGGAGAGAGAGATTCCAGGACTTCATTGAGGCTGGATTTGAGGACATTCCGATCGCTGCTGCCATCAAGAAGTTCCAGAAGGAACTGACACTGCTTGGACCAGCTGCACCTCTTGAGGAACAGCATGTCTATCTCTTTTCCCGGAGATTGAGAGAGAGTACCCGTTCCTATCTGGCATGATTTCGCTGTGAGACTCTGTCAGACTATCAGGATAGAGCATCTACTTATGAGAGAGATCGACCAGTGTCGAGGAGAGCTGCTCAGTCAGACAGGCCGGATAAGCGGCAGAGGACAGGTTATGCTAGTGGTAGTTCAAGAGTAGCTGCTTTTGGACGGGGACAGACTCAGGGGCGACAGAGCCATACAGCTACTGGTCAGACTTCAGCTGGTGGCTTGCAGTGCCACAACTGTAGTAGCTATGGACATATCCGATCGAACTGCACGAAACCAGCAGTGACTTGCTTCCAGTGCGGCAAGGTTGGACATAGAGTTGCATTCTGCCGTCAGGGCAAGGCTCCATCTCAACAGGGTTCTTCTCCTGCAGGCTTATCAGGGAGTGTACAGAGACCACCACAGTACCGGACTCCGAGTCAGCAGCAGCAGTACAGAGCTCCTAGTCAGCAGCAGTCTTACAGGGCTCCAGGACACACACCACCACAGAGTTCTATGCAGGGATCAGGTCAGGGCAGAGGACGTGGTAGTGTGGCTGATACTAGAGGAGCCCAGGCTCGAGTGTTTGAGTTGAGAGATGCTGATCAGCCAGATGCACCGACTGCCACAGGTACGATCTAGATTCATGACCTACCTGTGCGAGTTTTATTTGATACGGGTGCTACACACTCCTTCATATCTGATGCATGCGTAGATAGGTTGTCCTTAGCTACTGTAGAGGGGATACCTTTTATGATAGGCTTACCTGATGGGAGTAAGGTAAGAGGGACTAGAGAGATCTTTGGATGTCCTGTTCGCATGGGAGATCGAGACTGGCTAGTCAATTTTCTAGTCATGCCCTTAGCTCATGAGGATGTCATTTTAGGGATAGACTGGATGAGGAAACACGGAGCAGTCCTAGACATTGGTAGGAGGACAGTGACCATTGCCACGGAGGAGGGCCATAGAGTAATATTCCGAGGGTGGGACCTCGGAAAGTCAGGTACAGTTATCAGTGCAATGAGAGCAGCGAGACTGATAGCGCAGGGTTGCGAAGCCTTCTAGTGTTATGCCATGAAGGAAAGCAAGAACCTGACTATAGAAGAGATACCTGTTGCATGCGAGTTTGCAGAGGTATTCAGTGACGACCTGCCAGGACTACCCCCACAGAGGAGCGTTGATTTCAGCATTGACTTGGAGCCGGGCACGAGACCTATCTCGAAGGCTCCGTACCGTATGACACCTATAGAGCTGCTTGAGCTGAAGAAGCAGTTAGAGGAGCTAGCAGAGAAGGGTTTCATACGCCCTAGTGTGTCTCCTTGGGGTGCGCCAGTGTTGTTTGTGAAGAAGAAGGACGGATCGATGAGGCTGTGCATAGACTATAGAGAGCTGAACAAAGTAACCATCAAGAACAAGTACCCACTGCCACACATAGATGACATGTTGGACCAGTTGCATGGAGCGTCTGTGTTCTCGAGGATAGACTTGAGGTCAGGTTACCACCAGTTGAGGGTGAGAGATCAGGACATACCTAAGACGGCATTCCGGACTAGGTATGGTCATTATGAGTTCGTAGTGATGCCATTCGGGCTCACTAATGCACCAGCGGTGTTCATGGAGTTGATGAATGGGATATTCATTGACTTCTTAGACCAGTTTGTAGTGGTCTTCATTGACGACATCCTAGTCTACTCTAGGAGTCGAGAGGAGCATGCCGGACACTTGAGGACAGTACTGCAGATTCTACAGGATAGCCAGCTGTATGCTAAGCTATCCAAGTGTGAGTTTTGGATGTCAGAGGTGGCTTTCTTAGGTCACGTGGTGACTGCTGAGGGTATTAAGGTCGATCCGGCGAAGATCGAGTCAGTATCTTCTTGGCAACCTCCTAAGAATGTTAAGGAGGTTCGCAGCTTTCTAGGTTTAGCAGGTTACTACCGCCGGTTTGTGAAAGGGTTCTCTTTGATTGCCCGACCACTTACTTGTCTTCTGAGGAAGACCACTCGGTTTGTCTGGTCTGAGCCGTGTCAGCAGAGTTTTGAGGAGCTGAAGAGGAGATTGACGTCCGCTCCGATTTTAGCACAGCCTGAGGGTATTGATGACTTTGTGGTATATAGTGATGCATCCAAGCTGGGCTTGGGGTGTGTTTTGATGCAGAGGGGTAAGGTCATAGCCTATGCATCTCGACAGTTGAAGACGTATGAGGAGAACTACCCCACACATGATCTAGAGTTGGCTGCAGTAGTCCATGCTCTTAAGATCTGGCGTCACTATCTCTATGGAGCGACATGTCAGATCTTTACAGACCACAAGAGTCTGAAGTACATATTCACTCAGAGAGAGTTGAATAACCGCCAGAGGCGGTGGTTAGAGTTGATCAAGGACTTCGACCTTGAGATCCTTTACCACCCCGGAAAGGCGAATGTGGTAGCTGATGCTTTGAGCCGGAAGACGCCTAGAGAGAGGGCGATAGCCCGGTTGACAGTACAGCCACAGTTGCAGAGGGACTTGGCTTGGTTGGAGATAGAGGTTCAGTTTCCCGATACCGATGGTCAGTTGTCTACCATGGAGTTACTTCCTGATCTGTTGGATGAGATCCGACAGAAGCAGGAGACTTGCCCCACTTTGATCAGGATCCGGGACAGGATGTCTCGAGATGAGGCCCCACAGTTTACTATTGGTGCAGATGGAGTGATGAGACGTCAGGATCGCGTTTGTGTACCGTCAGACAGTGAGTTGAGACAGAGAATACTAGGTGAGGCTCATGCTACCCCATACTCAGTACATCCTGGAGCGAGTAAGATGTACAAGGATGTGAGACGGTCCTTCTGGTGGGGTGGTTTGAAGCCCGATGTGACTCGATATGTAGCTCAGTGCGCGACCTGCCAACAGGTCAAGATTGAGCACCGTAGGTCTGGAGGAGAGCTCCACCCACTTCCAGTACCACAGTGGAAGTGGGAGGATATATCTATGGATTTTGTCACTGGTTTGAGACTCAGCAGAGGATTTGATGCTATTTGGGTAGTGGTAGACCGCCTGACGAAGACCGCACGTTTCATTCCGATTAAGGAAACGTGGCCGGTGAGTCGTCTGGCTGAGGAGTTCACCAGGCACATTGTGAGACTCCATGGGGTACCGAGGACTATCGTCTCTGAAAGAGATGGACGTTTTACCTCGAGATTTTGGCAGCAGGTACATACTGCTTTGGGGACGAGTCTCCACTTCACTACCGCCTATCATCCACAGACAGACGGACAGTCTGAGAGGACCATTTAGACCTTAGAGGACATGCTTCGGGCGTGTGTACTAGATTGGGGACAGGTATGGCCAGATCACCTCCCACTGGTAGAGTTTTCGTATAATAATAGCTGGCACGCGTCGATTGGGATGGCTCCTTATGAGGCTTTGTACGGGCGGAGATGTCGTACACCTTTATGTTGGGATGAGCCTAGCAGAGTTGATGGAGTAGCTCCAGATCAGGTACAGGATGACATCGCTCGGATTGCCCTAGTCCGAGAGCGGATGTTAGCAGCTCAGAGTCGTCAGAAGTCCTACGCCGACAAAAGGCGTCGACCTTTGGAGTTTAGAGTGGGTGCTCAAGTGTGGCTGAGAGTGTCACCTATGAGAGGAGTCAGGCGTTTCGGAATTAAGGGGAAGCTGAGTCCCCGATATATCGGACCTTTTGAGATCTTAGAGAGAATTGGGGAGGTGGCCTACAGACTAGCACTACCGCCGAGACTAGAGAGTGTCCATCCGGTCTTTCATGTATCTCAGTTGAGAGAGTACATTCCGGATCCGAGACACGTCATCAGCCATGAGAATCTGACAGTTGAGCCTGACCATACATTTGTAGAGTACCCAGTAGCTGTCTTGGAACGCAATACCAGACGTCTGCGATCCAAGGAGATACCTATGCTGAGGATCCAGTGGTCTAGGAGAGGAGCTGATGAGGCCACTTGGGAGACTGAGGAGAGTATTAGACGTAACTATCCCGAGTTCTTTGCGGGGTTAGAGATTACTTCTGTTTGACGAGTTAGTACTCGGATGTTGTGTTGTTTGACCTTTCAGGTTTTCATATTGATTTGAGTGATTCTGTTTTGTTTTGTGATACTTGTTTGTTTGATGCCTGAGTAGCTGCTTGGTAGAAAACGAAAATGTCGAGAAAACTAAATATACCGAAAGAAATGTATGAGTAAGGGAAACAATCTAAGTTTCGGGACGAAACTTCTTTTAAGGGGGCACTGATGTAATAACCGAAAATTTTAAGTTCTGGTAAATTGAAAGTAACCAAAGTCCGAGGAGACAATCGTAAATAAATAAATAAGTAAAATAAAACGAGTTTAGTTCTATCATTTTATGTGACCTAGATTCACATAAAATGATAAAACTAAACGACCGGAAATAATTTACGTATTCAAAATAAAAATAATAATAATGTATAAATACGGAATTTAATTCCGTATTATATAAATTCCCGCACAAAAAAAAATTACGAGTTACGAGTTCCGCAATTATTTCATGAGCTAACCGCTCAATAGTCCGCTTGGGCCCAAGCAGTCGGCCCATTACCCTAAGCCCAATAACTTAATCTAACCTAATCACACTATTAACCCTAATTACCCTTCTAATTCCCTGTGCCGCTTCGCTTCCCTCTACGCTTACCTTCTGCATCGAGTCGACGCAACTGCCTTCTGCACATTGGAAGCCAGCACCGGTGAGCAGCGTGACGAGCCGCCGCAACCTCCGCCACCAGGCCGTCGCCGTCGTACTTGTCAACGCGTCCAGGTTAGTCACGAGCCGCCCATCTCTTTCCACCACCTTTTCTGTTTCGAAGCGGCCGGAAATAAAAGCTCCATTCCGCAGCCGTTCCGAGCTCCACCGGAGTCATCACCGCCGAGCCCAGTCGCCGCCGTCCGCCTCCAGTCGGGCCGGTAAGATCCCAGCCTCCTTCTTTTCGTTTACTGGTTCGAGTCCGACGTTGCTAACCTCTACCAACCTGCGTAGTCGATTTCTGGATCTCACCTCGCTGCCCACCGTACAACCAGCAGGTCGACCACCAGTGAAGGGCCGCCGGAACGCTAGTGCACCGCCTGGGACTCACCTCGCCGGACTGCAGCTCCGGTAAACCGGCTTCTCCGCTCCTTCTTTCCACTGTAGTATGTACATATGTAGGAATTGATTCTGAATGTGTCTTCTCTCCACCGTAATATGTATATATGTAGGATTTGATTCAGTTTATGTCTTCCTCTGCAGTATGTATATACGTATAGAATGATAGGTATATGAGACGTAAATGTGTATATATATACGGGTACTGTATTAGTATATTGTAAGAGAAACGTGAGTGGAGATGCGAGTTGGGTATGAATAAGTGGATCGAAAATATATATATATATATATATATATATATATATATATATATATATATATATATATATATATATATATATATATATATAGGAGAGTGTATGCCGAGTACATAAAAATACGTATATGTATTATTGGAAATAAAAAGTATACTTATGAGTTGAGTGGTGAAATTATAAAGTATGTGAATTCATATATATAAATCTAAATACCTAGGAGTTACGAAATTATATAATTGGAAGGAAGGTTAAAATGTGCGAAAGTATATATATATATATATATATATATATATATATATATATATATAGTTATATAGATATATATAAGATTAGATAATACCCGAAAATGAAGTAATGTAATTCCAGATGACGAGTGGACGAGATTATTTTTGTATAACCTTAGTAAACTATTTGAAAGTAATCTTAGATTAGAAAAGTGTTCCAAAAGAAATATTAGAGGTCAAGAAGTGACCCGGAGAATTATCTACACTAAGGGTAAAACGGTCTTTTACCGTATGAGAATCGTTCTTTCCGTAATTCCTTCGCATGAGGTTGGACATATAGATGTGATTTTGATACACATGCCTTCATTGACAGGCACTTGAGTTACCACGAGTACGGACTTTTTGAGGAGTGTAGAGTGTTTTGATTCAGGTAAGTCCTTGCGACTTACTTAGCCAGTTTCTGAGTGTTAGTTGAATGATAGTAGTGGTGTGTGCTATTGCGTGATTTAATACTAATAACTTGCTAGGACGACTGTTATTATTACGTTTAAGGCCCAAGTGTATGTATAACGGGCCGTGACATCACTGCCCAGCTCTGACAGGAGACTGGGAGGTTCTCTATACCCAGACCATGCAGGTACAAGGTGAGATGCATCAGATCCATTCCTGATGGTTACACTGGGGCGGAGGCGAGGTTTGGGAATCCCTCGTGTCACAAAATAAGTATCACTAGAGTGAAAGAGTAATTTAAATCAAGATAATTAAACGGACTTGTTTGAAAGCATGATGAGTGTTTATATTTCTCTGAGTGTGTTTGTGCTACTATTACTCTGCTAATATTTAGATAACTAGCTAACGGTTCTTCTTGTTGTTGTACTAGATTTACCACAGGTCAGATCAGCAGCTGAGTGATCCGGAAGTAGTGGTCAGCCGGGTCTCCGTACTCCTTAGAACGGGGTTGGGGTTGTTTTGTCTTTCCTTTCTTTTGGCTAAGACAATTGTTCTTTTCTTTTGTTTAAGTACTTTAGGCTGCTAGACATTGTTGCATTCATTACTCTAAAAACATGGTTTTTATGAATTTCGGTTTCTTTATTTGTGTTTTGTTGCAAGATCCTAGTAATGTTGTTGTCAAACTGAGGTCGGGACCCATTGTGAGGTCCTAACCAGTAATACTCCGAGTTCTGAAAATTTGGGGTGTTACATGTTTAGGGAGAGGGTTTGCAATCTTTGTTGTTTGTTGTTTTTTTTTAATTTTATTTGATAATCGATAATTATACTAGGTTGATTGGTATCATTCGTAGAGACTCAACTTTTCAATTTGAGATGCTTGTCTGATTCGATTGTTTTTGCTTTGGTTTTTCAAATTAAAGTTTTTTCAAGGATGGTTAGGAGTGGAGACATTGAAGGTGCAGATTTGTCGGAGCTAAAACAATGGATTTGTGTTGATCGTAAATAACCTAAAACAATGGATTTGTGTTGATCGTAAATAACCTAAAACAACCATTATTACATTTTCTTATAATATCGTTTTTTATTTAGTACAAAATATTTATCTATCGTTTATCATTATATAAATCTAACTTAACCAATTTAGCAATTAAAAAAATTTGGAAAAATAACCTAAAATAATACCAACTATCAACCTTCAACCCAAAATAATACGAACTTTAAAAATTACCGGGAATGATACAAACTATCAACGTATTTACCAAAAATAATACGTGAAGTTTCTCCGGCGAAAATTCCGATTCCGATGATGATGTGGCGTTAAATTGTACATGTCATCAAATGAAAAAAATATTAAATAATGTTAGGTGGATTTTATTTAAAAATACAAAATAAATTGATTCTTTTTAACAAAGCCCAATAGATTTTGTAAAATAAAAAACCCATATCAAATTGTTTCATTCACAATAAATTTAACATAACAGGGATAACTAAAAGCTTAATTAATACTTAATTTAAAATCAAATTACTTAGTTTATGTTTAACTTAAATAAAAAACAATTTAAACAGTGGACTTATCTCTCCCGATTTCACTGTAAACGAAGGGTGAAAACCATGGAACCCTAGGTACTTCGCATAAGCTCTTCAATGTATACTCCTGCCTCCTTTCCCCGATTCCTCTCCTTCCTCCTTTCTCCGATTCCTCTCCCGACGAGGCCGCCTCTAAAAAGGTAACTAATCCCCAATCATGCTTAACTGTGTTCAGTAAGAACAGATAATAACAACCATTTCCAACTCCAGAATGACCGACATCACAGTGAACTAAATTCATTGAAAACAACAAGAAGACGAACTCAAATCCGAATCATGGCTTATAACATAAAAAACATGAGATTAGAACAATTGATGTCATTCATTAACCCAAATCAAATGTGCAGTACTTGAGCAATTCTACTCAATTGGAACTTGGACAGGTACCTTTCAGCTTCATGTAATCACAATATTATTTTTGGAATTCTTTGTCGTGTGTTCTTCCGTTAGTACTTGAGCAATTCTACTCTAAGCTTTTCATTCATCACAAAGTCTGAACTCTTTTCATAGAACTTAAAAGTTATTATGCTACTGATTCCCAAAGATATTGAGATATAAGCTTCATGAAGTAGACATCCTTTTACATATGCTTTGCCCTTATGTGATTTCCGTGAAGTCTATAAGTAGATCGCTTATGATTTTAACTTATGTTCAACAAGCTTTAGCCGGTTAGAATGAAGTATATAGAAGATTTTCTGGACCTTTTCATGTTAATAATGCTAATGATCACAAAAATAAAGTTCAGCAGGCTTTAGCCAGTTAGTATGAAGTATATAGAAGATTTTCTCTAAACTTTAACTGATTTTTCATGTTAATGCTAAAGCGAGTAGCCAACTCACCAATTAGAAACTACAGTGGAACGAGCCAGTTACAAGTGGGAGCCAGTGGTGGACACTAGCGAACCTCCACCCTTCGACTTCTTGACAGAAGATATGATGTGCAACATACAGACATAGCAATGAAACAATATCAGCACCTACTCGACTCCAATGCCTATCATTCTAGTGCTCACACCAGAGGTTGTTGATGCATAAGCGGCGTAAACAAAGCAGCAACCTCCTTCACTTTAGTATATTGTGTGAAGTGGATGTGATGGTGAATTACATAACTCCTCTTGTACATTTGTATATGACCCCTTCGCTTGTATCTTGATGAACTGCATTAGTTACAACAAAGGTTAGTTGTGAGTACAAATAGGATGCTCCCTAGGTCTCGTTTGTTAATGATGATTTTGTCAGTGAACATATGTTGATAGAGTGATAGCCACAGCCTGCTGCAAAATGGCCTCAAATGTTAAAATTTTGTGAATCATTCAATACAAAGACGTCACAGCAATGAGGAATGTTTGCATTTTGAAACTTATATCTGATGTGGATTTTGGACATGTATCCCTTTATAAATTTTTAAGGTGAGCAAAAAAATCGGCCAATGCCAATGTTAATTGCACACTATAGTCACCAACTTGATTCCCCCTATCTCTTTGGGAACAAAGACTTAACACCTCTTTTGCATTCTCAACTCCAAGGATTCGCTCAAATTTCTCTTTGTGATAATTGATAATTTATATGCCAACAATGGATGCCGGATCTTCATGGCCTTCTGAACAAGTAGTAATCCTTTTCTTAATAGCATTTTAGTTTCACTGTGATTCGACTTTGTTATAATCCGTGATTCGGCTTTAATTTCGTCTTCTTGTTGTTTTCAATGAATTTAGTTTCATTGTGATGTCGGTCATTTTGGAGCTGGAAATGGTTGTTATGTGTTCTTATTGAACACATTTAAGCATGATTGGAGATTGCTTACCTTTTCAGAGATGTGGCCGCATCGGGAGAGGAAGGAATCGGGAAAAGGAGGCAGGAGTATACCTTGAAGATCTGTTATGCAAGTTATCTAGGGTTCTATGATTTTCACGTTTATAGTTTCACAGTGAAATCGGGAGAGACGAGTCCACTGTTTAAATTGGTTTTTATTTAAGTTAAACATTAGCTAAGTTATTTGATTTAAATTAAGTTAAAGAAATTGATTAATTTTTTTAGTTGACCCTGTTATGTTAATTTACTGTAAATGAAACAATCTGATATGAGTTTTTTTTAAGTATATTGGGCTTTGATGAAAAGAAGCAACTTATTTTTATATTTTAAAATAAAACCCACCTCAACATTATTTAATAATTTTTCATTTGATGACATATACAATTTGACTGCCACATCATCACCGGAATCGGAATTTTCGCCGAAAAAACTTATCGTATCATTTTTGGTAAATACGCTGATAGTTTGTATCGTTGTTGGTAATTTTTAAAGTTCGTATTATTTTTGGTTAAAAGTTGATAGTTGGTATTATTTTAGGTTATTTTTCCAAAAAATTTATATAAAAATCCTTCAAAATAGCATTTAACAAAATCTTAGATCCTAATTGACGTAGATTTTTCGGTATCTTATAAAATTTTAAAGTCTCGTGCTTATTAGACAGTTCAGATAAGGAGGGGCTTGTGTTAAGATTGAATTGAGTAATTTGAGATGCTAATTCACTAGTGTGGATTAGATTTTTAGGCATTTTGTCCTTTTGGAAAAAAAACTTTAAAAGGGAAGGCGCGGTAGCATTTTTGTAATTTTCTTTAAAAATTATAATATTTATTATCTCAGCTCATTTTAGTTCAATTCATTCAAAATTATACACCATATATTCTCATATTTTATAAAGTTAGTTCACAAATTATTTTGTTAATTTGGTTGTTATGCTTTTATGCATTTTTTTACTTGTACAAAACTAATAAAAACACAATATTTGAACTAACATTACACAATATTCAAATTAATGATATCTAAATTTTAAAATAATATTATAAAATTTTATAATTTTAGTTCAATTTGTTTAGAAGTATACCCTATTAGTTCTAATATTTTCTATAATTATTTCACGTATTACTTTAATTTGTAGCTTTTTTTATGCACTTTGTTGTACATGTTTGAACTAATAAAACACAATGTTTGAACTAACATTACAAGTTTTCAAATTAATGATATCTAAATTTTGAAATGATATTATAAACATTTTGAAGTAAGTATTAAAAAATAATAACTACTAGAACAAACAGTTTGAACTAATTGAACTGAAATATAAATCATTAGAACAAACAATTTGAACTAAGAAATGAAAGGGGAAAAAACTAGAATAAAAAAGTTTGAGCTAATATTATATATAGTTTGAACTAAATATTAAAAATAAGAACAACCACAACAAACAATTTGAAGTAATTGAACAAAAATATGAATCATTAGAATAAACAATTTGAACTAATAGAATAAAAGAAGAAAAAGCTTGAATAATTTTTTAAAAAATTTGTATACTATTAATTCAAAAAATTTTGAACAAAAATGTATAAAATTTTGAACGAAAAAGGTGTTAAAAATAAGAACTAGTAGAACAAACGGTTTAAATTAACTAAACAAAAATATGAATCATTAGAACAAACACTTTGAACTAACAGAATAAAAGAAAAAAAAATGAAATAAAAAAGTTTAATTTTTTATACTATTAGAGCAAATAGTTTAAATAAATGTTTTCCGATGTTCTTAAACTTCGTATTATCATCGGCAAGTATATTATATGGTGAAGTAGCTCAACCCAACCTAACCTCTTTTAGTTATTAAAAAAAAGCTAAAGTGGGATGAAAAGTGAAAACTGATTTTAATTTCTCTCTTGTTTCAAAAACTTCCCTCCATTCTCACGATCACCTCAATTTTTAGTGGCGCCTTAATTCTTCTCATCCATAGTTCGCAGTTCCTCAATTCAGTTCTCGTAATGTTTATCTTTCACAACCCTTAAGGTTCGGTTTCGGATTTTGTAATCTTATTCAACTTGAATCAGAACCCTAGTACAATTCGCAAAAATATTGCCAGTTTTCGATCGATATTAGTCGGTTTTCGTGTGATTTTAATGAATCAAAACATTGCTTCGGATAATCTCAAAATTTATGTTTCCCTTTGATTACTGGTTTTATTCGATCGATATTAGTCAGTTTTCGATCGATATTAGTCATGTGATTATTCCTATCCCTTCCTTCAATGTTTTTGAATATGTGACGGCGACATAAAAGAAACTGGGTTTTTGGGAAAATACGATCAAGTGCATTCATAAGAGCCTTCTCTCGATCCGTCACAATTGTAGTTGGTGTCCTCTCGATGCGCCTACAAAGCTTTGCAAGTTGCTCAATCGCCCAGACATAATTCTCTTCCTTCTCCGTGGATAGAAATGCACCGGCAACGTTAAAGTTCAGCCATGTCGATGTAAACCCAACAATTTCAAAAAATGACATCTTGTATCTGTAAAAAAATAACATCAAAGCGTTAAGTTTACATACATCAAAAAAGGATATCTTACGGAAAAGTAAACAACTGTGAAAGCTTACATGTTGGTGTTGTATGTTGAGTCCATTACCAATACGTAAGGGAATGCCTTAAGGAGGGCAACTGATTCCGGATGTGCGAAGAAAATGTCGCTCACTTGACCATCCTTGTTTCCCATGTGCTCACAGAAATAGCCCTCTTTACGACATTCGAAAAAGAATTGTTGAGCGACTATCCTTTGATCTAAACCTTCTTTACGTAATTTTTGTCTCTCGTTGTAGATTTGTCTCATCCTAGTGTTGTTACCTTTATCAATGCTCAAAGCACTCGCAATTTGGGTAGGGGTGCAATTACTGGTCCACATGTTCTTTACAAACTTCTTCTCCTCCTCATTCATCCTTCCCGCTAATGCATGACCCTTTAAATTTCTTCCAAGCTTGTGGTTGTGGACACCACACTGCACGCAAACTTTCCATAAACCTTGGTAAGTCTCAAAAACCCTAATCATGAATTCACACCCACTTTTCTTAGTCGATGAATTCTTTCTCTGAGCAGGTTGCACCTTTTTTGGGTTGTATGCTCCATATTTCTCGCATGACAGCCATGTCTTTCCCAAACTACCGAGGACCGACTTCTGTACTCGACTAACAAAAAAAACCATTTTATTTTCCTGTCCGACTTTTCGAACCCATTCTATTACCTCCTCTCGACTAATGAAGCTTAAGTCGGTTGTGAACATGCTAGAGTAATCATTACTCGTCGCTTCTGAGGCGGATGCATTTACGTTATCTATTGATCCTTCATCAATGCTGAGATTATCAACGTCCGCATCTATCTCCTCTAAACCCTATAAAAAATAAAAAAAGGTGTCAATATGTTAAAGTGTTGTCTGTCACGGACAAAAAGAATCTGTCCGTGACGGACAGATTCCTTGTGGACGTGGCATTGCAGTTTCCTTTTTGGCTATAATCGATCAATGGTTAAAAATCTAAGTTCAAACACGGTTAATGATTTCAACTTTAATGATCAAAATAAACAAAACTTACTTACCTCAACATTATCTTCGTCTTCGTTCTCAAAACTCAAAAATATTTCTTCATCGTCAATATCATGATCTTCCTCGTATGACATTGTTAAGTTGCTTTTTCAAAAAGAATAGACTTTACGAGGAGATGGCTGAATGAGGGTTGGAGGGGATTGACTACGGTTTTTATAGGATGAAAAAAATTGATTTAAGATTTAGGGTTGTTAAATTATGAAAATAAAGATATTGTTTATCCAAAAATAAGATTTAGGGTTTTTAATTTATGGAAATAAAGTTATTATTTATCTATCCGTAAATAAGATTTATGCTTGTTAAATTATATAAAGATATTATTTATCTATCCGTAAATAAGATTTATACTTGTTAATTTATGGAAATAAAGATATTATTTATCTATCCGTAAATAAGATTTATACTTGTTAAATTATGGAAATAAAGATATTATTTATTCGGAAATAATTTTATATATTTAATCTAAAATAAAATAAAGATATTATTTATCCTAAAATAAAATAAAGATATTATTTATCTATATGTAAAACCGTGTCCGTCACAGACAAGCATACCTTGTCCGTGACGGACAACTTTAATGAAAATACTAAATAACAGACATTTGTCCGTTACAGATAAATGTGCGTTGTTAGTAAAAAAAATGCGCTAAATAACAGCGGCCTTTTTATTTTAGTTTTTGAGGGTATTAAATAGTTCATATTAAGACCTTATTTTATCACATACTATCCAATTAACTTTCCCCAAAAAGTTTATTTTTATTTTTGTACCTACTTTTTTATTTTTATCTTTACAAAAGTAAAATTATATTTTATTAAAATATACCTTTTGTGTATTGGTAAATGTATAACATATTAATATTAAATTATATACATAATTATATATTTAATTCACTTTTTTAGTTGATTATCTACGATGAAAAAAACTGTTGAAATTCTATAATTGTAGTTTTTGAGCACATTAATTGATTTATTTTAAAATTATATAATTTTAACCTTTAAAGAACAAATAACTTTTCATATTTGAACCATTTAATAATTTATATTAAGTATTTAATATTTGCTCATATTAAATAGTAGCGTATAAATTTATACCAGAAATTTATATTAGAAAACTCATACCAGAATACTTCTAGAATAAATTTATACCAGATAAACAATTCACGTATATGAACCACAAGCAAATTCAACCAAATTTTTTAGAAGCAACAACAAATTTTTGAGAAGCAACAACAAACTCAGCCAAAAAGCAACATCAAATTCAACCAACAACAAATTCAATCAAATTTCGGTGGATTAATATAATTGTTGAATAATATCAAGTTGCATGCATTCAAGAAAGCGTTGAGCAAGACTTGTGAAACGGAGAATGCTCTTCTTGTGGTGTCGAAGAGGAGAACCACACATCGTGTCAAGCACAATCAAATATTCAAATTTCGATCCACTTCTATCTTTGCGTACTTGCAGCAATCCAATCTTGGTCCTACGCTAAGTGGCAAATGTGTTTAATGTGTCTAGATTTAATATATAAGGTTAAGTCCAATTTATAGTTTTTAGTTTTAATATAAAGTCAAAACCGTAATGGATCGATATCGGTTAAAAACATTAAAATTACGGGATTAACTTTAACCATCCTTCCTTATCTAATAAATAAAATATATCTCTTCTCATTAAATTTATATATATATATATATAGGCCCGGCTCGGAGCCGGTGCAACCTATTCTCATGAACAGGGCCTCAGATACTTAGGGGCCTCATTACGCAAAAAAAATGATATTAGCTTCAGTGTATTTGTAGCCCATCTGGTAAGGACTGGGCCACCAATTTTGTTGAGCCGGGCCTGTATATACATGATGGTTAAAGAATGAAGACACCAAGCGGTAGTTGTTAAACAGTTTTGAAAAACAACTGTTTGCTTATCTTCTTTTGACAGCGAATGAAAAACAATGTAGACTGTGCAATTGAAAAAGTGACGCTCTGCACATTTAACAAAAGTAATTAAGGAGAAGATGATTAATTAGTACTAATCTCATCCATTAGAGATTAATTAAAGCAAAGGATAAAGGAAGGAGAATACTACTCGATTGCGCCCACTCGATCGATTGGTAATGAAGACTCCTACGGATAAAGGTTAGTCTTCGATTCATATACGGATATCGATTGATTCATGTTTAAGTCTAGATCATTTATAGTGTTTGATTTCGAAACGGAATCGTAAATTATCTAACAATTGGTATCAGAGCAAGGTTATAGACTTGCATGATTCATCGATCTATTCGAGTTGAATCAGAGCAAGGTTATAACTTTATCTGTTAATGTTTTTAGTCTTGGTTATCTTTAAACATGGTTCTGATTACAGTGGTCGATTTTAGTTTTATGTTGTCATCGTCTGTATGATCACGTAAAGTGTTTTTTTATAAAGTGATTTATGATGTTTGATCATGTTGTTAATGGACATTAGGCATTAACAACCATTGTTTTAATCTTACTTGTAATTAGCGTGTTGTTGAATTGAACGTTGGATTACATGTATATTACAGTGGGTGTATGTATATTACAATGGTATAAGAACTTGAGTATATGTTTTAGGGTAATTAAATTTAAATGTTAAAATTATGTATAACTCGTTAGTCGCCAAAGTGGCCTAGTTGTATTAAGTTTAACCTTTAAATTTTTAGTATATGATCAATTGTTCATGATTAAATAGATGCTATTAAATAATTTTATTGAACAATTGATTTTATTGGTTATGGTTTTAGGAGATCATCCAAAGATGGATCATTGAAAAATAGTCAATAATATTAAAGAGATCAATCATCGTATTTAGGTTGAATAGTATGTATATCCAAAGATAGCATGCTTATTTAATTTATGTATGTCCTGATTGTCTATTAAGTGTGTGATTTAGCATCAATGATAGTGTGTGTGTTTAAGTATTTCCCAAAGGTTGCTTGGATACATGCTTTAAATTTTACATATATGATTTGAATCTGTATTATAGTCAAAGCACTAATAGGTAAGCATGCATAAATTGTTGCAGCTTCATCAAATTTCTATGCATCTGCAAACTCTGTTGTCAAATTCAATGGGCAAAATTATGATGATTGGTCTGAACAAGTCCAATTTATTTTGGGCAGTATGTCGTTGGATCGTGTTATACTCATGGATAATCTACCAACAACCATTATAGAGGATAGCTCCGAAGTTAAAAAGTCTCTTTATGAGACTTGAGAGCGTTCTAAGAGGTTGAGTTTCAATATCATGAGTATGGCTGAAGGTATTAAGCCATCAATGCCTAAGACAGAGAATGCGAAGAAATTTTTTCTAAAAGTTAAGGAGTATTCACAATCAAATTTGGCGGACAAGTCAATTGTAGGAAGCCTTATGAGTGAGCTGACTACGAAAAATTTTGACTGGTCTCAACCTATTCATGATCATGTGATGTACATGTCAAATTTGACAACAAAGTTAAAGACATTGGGAATGGACGTTAATGAAACATTCTTGGTCCAATTTATCATTAACTCTCCACCTCTTGAGTTTGGTCAGTTCTAGGTGAACTATAACACCATTAAAGACAAATGGAACTTTCAGGAATTAAAAGCCATGCTTGTTCAAGAGGAAGCGAGATTAAGGAAGATAAAGGATCAAGTTGCCCATTTTACAAGTCGTGATGGTGCTAGCAGCAATAAGGGTAATCGGGTGAAAATGACAAGAGGAACAAGAATCCTCTGAAAGTCAATGAGGGTCATATTAAGAAGGAAGTGAAGTGTTTCTTTTGCAAGAAAACGGGATACTTCAAGAAGGATTGTCCTAGAAGGAAGGCTTTGTTTGAGAAGAAAGGTATGCATTATAGTTATGTTTCCTTTGAATCAAATCTTATAAAAGGTGCCTAATAATACCTGATGGATAAATTCTGGTGCTACTACTCACGTGTCTCATATTAAACAGGGATCCAGTATGATCCGGCCCATAAGAGGAGCTGAACAATATTTGTTTATGGGAAACAGGATGAAGGCAAAGATAGAGGGCATTGGGACTTACATATTGATCTTGGACACTGGTTGTCACATAGATCTTGAAGGATGTCTTTATGTACCTGAATGTGCTAGAAATCTTGTTTCCATTAGTAGATTGAACAATTTAGGTTTTATTATTAAGTTTGGACATGGTGAATTTTCATTGTACAAACATAATAACTTTTATGGTAATGGTACATTGATTGATTCACTTTACAGGTTTAATCTTGATATTAAATTTTCAGAATCTTTGCTTTATGTTGAAGCTAATGTGGGCATCAAACGTAGTACATCTAATGAAAATTCAGTCTTCTTGTGACATCAAAGATTATGTCACATATCTAAGGAAAGTTTAATGAGGTTGGTGAAAAATGATATTTGTGGTCCTTTTGCTTTCTTTTAATGCATTCTATACACACATATCTAAGGAAAGTTTAATGAAGTTGGTGAAAAATTCAGCCTTCTCGTGGCATCAAAAGGACCACAAATGTAGTGTGTTTAGTTTGCTTTCCTTTAATGCATTCTATACACACATATCTAAGGAAATTTTCAGAATTTTTGCTTTAGTGACTTAGATGTGTGTATAGAATGCATTAAAGGAAAGCAAACTAATCACAGTACAAAGAAAGCCTCCACAAGAAGCATCGACTTCTTGAGTTAATTCACACCGACATTTGTGGTCCTTTTGACGTTCCTTCATGGAGTGGTGAAAAGTATTTCATCACTTTTATTGATGATTTCTCACGTTATGAATATATTTATCTATTGCACGAAAAGTCTCATTCTATAAATGCCTTAGAGGTATTTGTTACTGAGGTGGAAAAACAATTAGATAGAAAAATAAAAGTTGTGAGATCCGATAGAGGTAGAGAATTTTATGGAAAATATAATGAAAGTGGACAATGTCCAAGTCCATTTGCAAAGTTCCTTGAAAATAGAGG
This sequence comes from Fagopyrum homotropicum, assembly GCA_033239125.1. Lineage (NCBI taxonomy): Eukaryota > Viridiplantae > Streptophyta > Magnoliopsida > Caryophyllales > Polygonaceae > Fagopyrum > Fagopyrum homotropicum. Next base: position 147,408,702 of record BSWB01000004.1, read on the forward strand.
CATTTGTGCACAATATACAATGCCCGGTACACCTCAGCAAAATGGTGTAGCTGAGAGGCGGAACCGTACATTAATTAATATGGTTAGGAGCATGCTAAGTAATTTCTCTTTGCCCTTATCAATGTGGATACACACATTAAAGACTGCAACATATTTATTGAACCGGGTTCCTAGTAAGGCAGTTCCTAAGACCCCTTATGAACTATGGATGGGAGAAAACCTAGTTAGAGACACCTTCGTGTTTGGGGTTGTCCTGCAGAAGTGAGGTTGTATAACCCACATGAAAAGAAGCTTGATCCAAGGACAGTTAGTGGATTCTTCGTTGGCTATCTTGATAAGTCAAAGGGGTATAAATTTTATTGCCCTAACCATAGTACGAGAATCATAGAAACTGACAATGTTAGGTTCATTGAGAATGGTCAAACTAGTGGGAGTGGTGATCCACGAAAAGTGGACATTCAAGAAATTCAGGTTGAAGATCTTTCACCTGTGGTTTCTTCTAAAGTTGTACCAATTGTCATATCACATTTACATAACAGATTGAAACAACAAAATGATATCCAAAATCCATTAGTTAAAAATGATAAGAAGAGACAAATGAACCACGTGAATCATTAAGGCGGCCTATAAAAGAAAGAAGATCTGCCATTCTAGATGATTGTGTTGTTTATTCTCTTGAAAATGAATGTGACTTAAGTATTGATGAAGATCCAATTTCATTTAAGAAAGCCATGAAAAGTGACAATTCTGAAATTTGGTTTATTACCATGAAAGAAGAAATGAAATTGATGAGTAACAACCAAGTATGGGATTTAGTTGAGTTGCGTTAGGGTTCCAAGAAATTTGGGTCTAAGTGGGTCTTTAAGATCAAACGGGACTCCAAGGGCAACATTGAAAGGTATAAGGCTAGATTGGTTGCTAAAGGATACACTCAAAAAGATAGCATTGACTACACAGAGACTTTTGCTCCGGTGTCGAAGAAAGACTCATTGAGAATTGTTTTGGCTTTGGTGGCTCATTATGATCTTGAGCTTCACCAAATGGATGTAAAGACCGCTTTTCTAAATGAAGATTTAGAGGAGGAAGTATATATGGACCAACCTGAAGGGTTCTTGACCGCAAACAAAGAACATATGGTGTGTAAGTTGAAATAATCAGAATATGGATCAAAACAAGCTTCCCGACAATGGTATCTTAAGTTTAATGATATCATCACGTCTTATGGTTTTGTAGAGATCACCGTTGATCGGTGTATCTACATAAAGGTCGGTGGGAGCAATTTTGATATTTTAGTCCTATATGTTGATGATATCTTGCTTGTTGCAAATAACATAGGCATGTTACATGATATAAAGAAATATCTTTCTAAGCACTTTGAAATGAAAGATATGGATGAGGCATCATATGTGATTGGAATAGAAATATTTCGGGATAGATCACAAGGATTGTTAGGTTTTTCTCAAAAAGATTATATCAATAAAGTCTTAGAGAAATACAGAATGGATAAATGCTCTGCAGGGATAGTTCCAATTCAGAAGGAAGATAAGTTTAGTAAACTACAGAATGGATAAGTGGTTGGGAGTTTGAATTATCTTCAAACATGTACTCGACCTGACATTAGCTTCGTTGTAGGCATGTTGGGTAGATATTAAAGTAATCCCGGAATGAACCATTGGAAATCTGCTAAAAAGGTTCTCATGTAATTGCAAGGCACCAAAGAGAACATGCTTACATATAGGAGATCCGATCATCTAGAGGTCATTGGATATTCAAATTCTGATTTTTCCGGATGTGTGGATAGTAGGAAATCTACGTTTGGATATGTGTTCCTATTAGTGGGAGGAGCTGTTTCCTGGAGGTGTGGGAAGTAGTCTATCATTGCTACTTCTACTATGGAGGCTGAGTTTGTGACATGCTTTGAGGCCACTAACCATGCATTGTGGATGCAGAATTTTATCTCGGGGCTTCGAATTGTTGATAGTATAACTAGGCCGCTGAGAATTTATTGCGATAACTCTGCAGCCGTGTTCTTTTCGAAGAACGACAAGTACTCTAAGGGTGCTAAGCACATGGAGTTAAAGTACTTGTTTGTTAAAGATAAAGTGAAGAAACATAGAGTATTTTTTGAGCATATTAGAACGGACATGATGGTTGCAGATCCGTTAACTAAAGGTTACCACCTAACGCGTTCAATGACCATGTAGAGCGTATGAGTGCCATAGATAAGACCTTGCTATTATAATTATTTTTCGCTCATCAAATTATAACACTTGGAATTCACTTATTGATATGTTTCTACTTTATAATACTTGTCATCATTATCGTATTTGTATACAATTATTGTTTTCTGATGACACGTAATTTGAGACTTATAGTGCATCTCAATTTAAAGTAATATTGAGTTTTGGATTGATTTGTGATACTTGGAAGGAATAATGTCACTCAATGATGTGTGACCTCCATGATCCAATCAATTATGATTCAATTATGGATTATTGGTATTTTATGGACTTATATAAATTTTCACATTACAGATTTTGAACCATTAAGCTGACACACATGCCAAGTGGAAGAATGTAAGAATATTTATAATATATATGTATATGTATATATATATATATATATATATATATATATTCTATGTGACAAATGTGTCTAGGTTTAATATATAAAATTGAGTCCAATTTATAGTTTGTAGTTTTAATATAAAGTCGAAACCGTAATGGATCGGTATCGGTTAAAGACGTTAAAATTCCTAGATAAATTTTAATTCCTCCTTCCTTATCTAATTAATAAAATGTAGTTGTTATTTATTAGATAAGGAAAAGAGGATTAATTAGTACTAATCTCATCCATTAGGGATTAATTAAAGCAAAGGATAAAGGAAGGAGAAGACTACTCGATTGCGCCCACTCGATCAATTGGTAATGAAGACTCCTACGGATAAAGGTTAGTCTTTGATTCATATACAGATATATCGATTGATTCATGTTTAAGTCTAGATCATTTATAGTGTTTGATTTCGAAACGGAATCGTAAATTATCTAACATTCTCCACTTACGATACCATGAACAAGAACGGCCGGAGGTGTAATACCCAGAAAATTTAATTTCCGTTTAATGCCCGATCAAACCGGATTTCGATCCGCTAACCTCTCATCTTTCTAGAGAATGTGTTACTTTATAAAAATTTTATCAAAATTTTATCATTTTATGTAACTTAAGTCACATAAAATGATAAATATGTAAACCGTATAACAATCCCGTATGATTAAAACTCGAAGAGTAATTCCGTACAAGTTAATGATTCACTTTCCATCCCATCATCTAACGGGATGAGCAGGCCCATCGGAGTAGGCCCACTATTACTAGCAACCGGCCCAAACCGATACCCTACTCTAATCTCCTTCTTAATTACGTTTAACCTAAACCTAAATTCTAACCCTGCTGCTACGTGAGAAACGTTAACCTATCTCCTCTACCACAACACCTTCCATCACGTATCTGGAGAACCGACACCGCCGCCACACGTTCTTGCCAGCCGCCACCACCGTCTCACCGGAGACGTAACCGAGGACACCACCTCATCCTCACCGGGAACCAGGGAATCACGCCGACGCCGCAGCCAACTGCAACCCCTTGCAATAACAAACACCCGGGACCTTGCTTGACCTGCTGCAGTTCATGCTGAAGATCCTCGCTACTGCACCCAAGCGGCTGCACGCCTCCAGCGGGGACGAGACGGGAGCCAATCGTGTTCAGCCTGCTATAGACGAAAATATGGTAAGCCCTGTCCCTTGTTGTCCATTCTCCTCTCCTCTCCTCTCAATCGAAGCTGTAAACCTTTCCTTGCTCCAGTGCAGTCCTCTGTCACACTCGGAAGTCGATCTTGCTCCAGTGCAGCCTCCGAAGCACAGGATCGCAATCCTTCCAGCCCAGAACCCGGACACGCCGAGCACGCCTCCTGTGCAGCCATACCGAGTCACACCGCACACAGAATCTGCCCATTCGCGAGTCACCTTTCCTGTGAGTCCTCATTTTAGCCTTCCGTTTCTTCTTGTTTTCGGTATGAATCTATTACATTAGGGACAATAGAGAGGGTAAGGTGGGTGAGGTAGGAGTGTGTAGGAAGGTTGCTGGTTGTGTGTGCTTTCTGCATAGGTTGTCATCTAGGGCTGCTGGCTGGGGAATTGAAGTAGAACTTGTCTGCTTAAGGGTTTAGTTTCAAATTGTTTGGGGGTAGAAACTGTTGAATGTAAGGCTGCAGTTTGATGCTTTAACTCGAACATCCACCGTTGAATTTTGGATGTGTGGTAGATAGATATAGGTAGTTTACTGTGTTAAAAATTGAGAGAAAGTTAACGGTCGGATTAAGACTTATAAGGACTCAAAGTAGGACAATGGGGCTGTTTTTACAGCATAGGAAAATTTACTATGTATGAGAAATTTCAGCTTTTATCCCAACTTTGGAGATTTATGTGAGAGTTATGATTTAGTATTTGCGAGAGATCTTTACCCTTATGTTTAGTATGCATATCATAGAAGATTGGAAATTTTATTCCGGAATCTTTATCTTTCATTGGAGCATTAGATCTTAACCCAAAGTCAGACCTTAACGACTTTTTATGAAAATCTAGAATTTTGTGTAACTCTTATAAATCCTCACTAAACCTTTCTATGAGAACTAGATATAGGACATAGGTCCTAGAATAGAATTTTAGAACTAAATGACAAACTTCTCGGAGTTTCGGAATCAGGGGTAAAATAGTCTTTTTAACTTAAGAGAACCTTTTTCGTAAATTCTCTTCATGAGATTGTACATCTTAGAAGTTTATAACTTCTAAGAGTATGGGATGTGATGTTGATCCACATGCCTTGTCTGACAGGCGATTGAGTACCACGAGTACGGACCGAGTTGAGAGTGGATAAAGTGTGTTTTGACTCAGGTAAGTCCTTGCGACTTACTTAGCTAATTTCTGGATGTTAGTTGAGTGATAATAGTGGTGTGTGCAATGTGTGTTTATAATAATAACTTAATAGGACGATTGTTATTATTATATTATTAAGGCCCAAGTGTATGTATAACGGGCTGTGACATCACTACCCAGCTCTGCCAGGAGACTGGGAGGTTCTCTATACCCAGACCATACAGATACACGGTGAGATGCATCGGATTCATTCCTGATGGTTACACGGGGGCGGAGGCGAGGTTTGGGAATCTCTCGTGTCACAAAATAAGTATCATTAGTAAGAGTGAATCAGCTAAGTAAAGATAATAAATGGATTGTTTGAAAGCATGATGAGTGTTTACTTTTGCTTTGATGTGTATGTGTGCTATTATTATTTATCTAATATTTAGATAGCTATCTAATGGTTGTTCTATTGTGTTTTTAGATTCACCATAGGTTAGAGCAGCAGCTGGGTGATCTGGAAGTAGTGGTCAGCCGGGTCTCCATACTCCTTAGAATGGGGTTGGGATATTTCCTTTGTTGTTCTTTCCTCTTGTTAAGACAGTTAGTCTGTTTCGTTATTAAGACAGTTGTTCTTTCCTCTTGAGAAAGGAATTGCGGTATCTCTGATCTAGATTAACGGAATTCCGGAGATCATTGAGGTTAGGGCTAACGATAAGGAGTTGAGGGAAAAAGTTGAGACATTGACATGTTTAGATTTGATAGTGGAAAGAATGCTATGATGTTGACTTCTTGATGCCTAACAAGAGGATTATCAATAGGCCCTTCAATGAACTTTGGTAGCCCTCTTCTAAAATAAATTAAAATATGGGCAAAATTTGAATCATAGAAGATTAAATTTGCGGTTAAATATGTATTTTCGGCATAAGAAAGGAAAGAATGGAACAAAAAAAAATGTTATCATAAACTGAGTAAACCAGTAACATGAAATATATTGGTGATAAGATTTGACAGTAAGTAGTCTACCCATCTGAGATCAAGATTGAGAAAACAAAATCCAAGTGTGATTACATACCAGGATTCAGACTTAAACGTAATTTAAGTCTCACTATCAAAGCTGGTGTATCATATATATATATAACACTGGGTTGATCATATAAATCCCTAAATACAAGCCTCAAACTCTAAATTTAAATATTGAAGGCCTAAAACCTAATATTCTTACCTAGAAAAACATAATCTGGTTAGGAAATTAAATAAATTAAATACCTAATGAACAGAAGAGAAAGAGTATTAGAAGTATATAATTAAGTTAGTAACAAAAACAACCAACTTGTAACTAAGTAGCACAATATTAAAGAGGTCAGTTTCTGGGCAAAATAGAATTGGGGAAGATAAAGATGGTAGGAGGATACATAAACTTCCATTTTTCATAGGACTGTGAAACTTGGAGGAGGTTATAGAGATAAACAGTCGTTGAAATTATGGAGCATATCATGAAAAGGAAAGAACACGCTGCACATAAATGAAAATTATAATAAGAATAACGTTATACAACCGTAAAATTTTTAGGGCCCTATAAAGTTGGAGGCTTTGTTCAGTTGGGCTTTTTGAACATGTCAATGGACGGCCCTGACTATCAATGGCTGTTGTATATGCATGGAGCATGGATCTCGCCTCCGCCATGGATCTCACCCCGGAAATGGGTGGTTTCTAGCCATCAAAGCCTTCTGCCATGGATCTCGCCATCAAAGAAGATGGAAGGCAGCAAACCAGATAGGTGGAGATGGGTGGTGAATGGACGGCGAGACGTGTATTGCGTTGTGTTTGAACGGTAAAAAAAAGGTACATTTACTAAACAAAATTATGTTATGGGTTAGTTAGTAGAGTAAAATATGAAAAAGCATACTTAACAAATTTGGCCATATTTGTTTATATAATTTTAGTATTTTAGGCTTTAAACGGAGCACCCATCAATCCGCTAACTTTAAACGGAAATAATTATATCTAAGTCTCATGCTTTGGAATGTTTGAGCGCGTATATGTGTTAAGCACGAGCCCAATACATAGAGATCATAGACCCAATAATATTACATCCTAAGATAAATTGATAATAGTAGGAGAGTAATCCACCAAACTTATCTTACATACTATTATGCTAGATTTGAGGTTTTGTTTATTATTGACGTGAGATAATTTATTTTTTACAAAATTAATTTTGATATATCCCTACACAGAAAGCAAAAAGAAAATGAAAAAGGAAGCAAATTTTATATTGAAAATAAGAAAGCATTCACCATAAGATGAGCTTTATAAATAGAACATACGTGCAAACAATTAGATTTGTTTCCATTTGAATCTATTTTCAGAGTCGCAACCAAATGTTGTAATGAATGAGAATTTCGTATGGAGTTGACTATATATGTTATGAGATTGTCGGATCCGGCTCTGCTGAAGTTGGGAGCAACTTTATGATAAAATTGGATGGATATTTGCCCTTGAATAGAATTAAAGGTTGGGATTGATTGTATTTGTTAATAAAAATTAATTATAAATTAGGAAATTATATTTTGAAATTCAAATTCAATGAGACTCTTCACTCTTATTGATTAAATAATATAGAAAAAACTGGTGTAGAGAAGCTTTTTTTTTTTTTTTTTTATCATAAATACAATCTAGGCCATCTATTTTCTAGTCAAAAAATAAAAGTAAATGAAATAAAAAAATAAGAAAATTTATTTAAAGGTTTTTTATTAAGGAGGATAAATAACTGTTAAAAATTAAAAAGATAAACTAAATTAAAAAGATAACTGAATATTAATTGTGGGAACCACTCTCATTAAAAAGATTTTCTCCCTTAATTAATATGAATGTTTTTTAATTAAATAAGGAAAATGAGAGTGGTCTCCTACAAATTCTGTACATAATTTTTACACGCAAATTATGTACATACACGCACATTATGTACATAGTTTTCGGATTTGGCTCCCATGGAGTTATAGAATCAACTTCATGTGAAGTTGATTCAATCTAAACCATTGATCTAAATCAAAGGTTATGATTAATACACATGAAATAAACTATTGATATAAAAGGAAACAAGATATTCTTCTCTTATACTAAAGGAGATATTTAGGAGATATTTCGAAATACATATGTAATTATTTTTTAAAAAAAACTTATATATATAAAAAACCTTTTTTTAGTAATATATCACTAAAAAGTAATTAAAATCAAACACTAAGGTTTATATGCTGAAAAATAAGATTTTGATAAAAAAAAAAAAAGGAGGAGGAGGAATATTTACCCAAATATATTAAATCAATAAGTAAAGATAATCATAGAAAATAAGATATTGGATCAAAATAAAATCAAATATTCTTCTTTTTATTTTAAATGGAAGTAAATAAAATATTTTAAGATAAAAAAAAACTATTTTATTATACACAATAACTATTTAGTATTTACAACTATTTAGTATTTACAACATATAATGTAACACATTTTTATACAATAGAGTTGAACTTAATAGTTGTTGTGTATAATAAAATGTTTTTTATCTTGAAATATTTTAGTTAGTTCTATTTTAAAATAAAAAGAATAATATTTGATTTTCTTTTAATCCAATATCTTATTTTCTATGATTAACTTTAGTTATTGATTTAATTTGGTTTAATATTCCTTCTTTTTTTTTTTTATCAAAATCTTATTTTTCAGCATATACATTTTAGTGTCTGATTTTAATTACTTTTTTAGTGATATATTACTAAAAAAAAAATTCTTTTGAATATATAAGTTATTTTTATAAAATATTATATATGTAATTTAAAATATCTCCTTTAGTATAAGAGAAGAATATCTTGTTTCCTTTTATATCAAAAATTCATTTCATGTGTACTAATATTAACCTTTGATTTAGATCAATGGTTTAGATTAAATCAACTTCACATGAAGTTGATTCTATAACTTCATGGGAGCCAAGTCCATAATTTTCACACATAACACAAATTATGTAGATAATTTTCACAAGAGATGGACAGATTTGTGTTGTGTGAAAATTATGTACAGAATTTGTGTTGTCTGTGAAAATTATGTACAGAATTTGTTGGGTATCACTCTCGTTTTCCTAATTTAATTAAAAAACAGTCATATTAATCAAGGAGATAATCTTTTTAATGTTGAAACTAATTCATTATTTTTAAACCCTGATGGTGAATGTGGCGACTCCCAAGGCGATTCCAAAAGCGACAAACCCTAATGCTGTATTCCATGGCAACACTATGCCAGAAATTCCCCCACCATGCAATCCCCTCCCTCCTACCTCCACACCTGACCCCATAACCCCTGTAGATGCAGTGCAAGATCAAGCAAACTCCCTCCCATCCTGGAGTAGGATGCTATTCGGTAACAATGCCTGGCGCCAATTACCAATCCTTCCGACAAATCTCATCGAGTCGGGACAGATCCAGATTGCGTTCCCGGAGGGTGAAGACCAAACACCCTCGATTACCATTGCCCCTGAGATTGTGCAAGTACTGAACGCCCCATGGCGGAACTCGATCGTCATGAAATTACTGGGGAGGATGATTTCATTCACTGCTTTCGAAAAGACCATCCGCCAATTATGGAATCCTAAAGGGGGCTGGACAGTTATCGATCTCCCAAATAACTACTTCCTTGCCCGATTTGAACTGGAAACGGATATGCAAGATGCACTTAGCAGTGGTCCCTGGAAAATGTTCGGACACTACCTCCTAATGCAACAATGGAATCCGTCTTTTGATCCGCATACGTCTACTATTACGACCACGGGGGTATGGATCAGAATCTCCGGCCTTCCTTTCTCAATGTACAATATGGAGGTTCTTAAAGCTATTGCATCGGTTGTTGGTGACCCGCTACGAATTGATGAGAAAACTTTATGCTTAGATCGGGGTAGATTCGCAAGAGTGTGCGTAAGTATAGATCTTAATAAACCACTTAAAGGTGACGTGATGCTGAATGGGAAACGACTTCTCCTGGAATACGAAAATCTTCATTCAATATGTTTCTCTTGCGGTTGCTACGGCCATACAAAAGAAAAGTGCAAACTTTCAAACAGTCATGCAGACGTCAATGGAGGAAGAGATCAGAGGAACAATGGGACTCGACTTGCTTCTAAGACGGTACCACATTCGTCGGAAATTGAGCGTGCAGAAGATCCATCTATGGTTAAGCTGCCTCCTAACCAGGTAGAGTCGGAAGCAGATCAGAACAATGATAGATTGGGCCCTTGGATGGTAGTTACTTCCCGTAAACCCAATCTGAAACGACAAGAAGATCATACAAGAACGTCTGGTAGCCAAAAAGTTACAAGAGCTGACCCTATCAACCAAGGTACTTCTGAGGTGGTAAAGAACGGTAATAGTACATCGAGTAAAGCAAATCAGATAGTACAACAAAGACAAGTCCCAGGCGCAAATTATATATCAAAGAATAACCTCAAAAAACGTGCCCGGCAGAATGCACAGGGTCCTCACCCGATTGTTACCACAAGTGGAAAAGGAGTTCCAGAGAGGGAAGCTCTTCATAAGAACTCAGTGATGCTAGGGAATCAGGCTCCCCCAAGTATTCAGCAAGTCAGAATACTAAATAGAGCTGTCCCTGCTGATATTGTGTTTGGGGAAAGAGGTGAGCCATCGTCAGTTCATGCTATACAAAATACAAAAGATTTTGTGGGTATGGAGATTGAATCAACTATGGAAGAAGGAGATTCTCAGATCTCTGTGGTCCCTAATTCCCAATCCTAGTTGGGATCACCTCTCTGTTGCTGTTTTTATTATGATAGGACTACTATGGAACTGCCGCGGAACTATAAAGCCTAGTTTTCGACGGTCTATCAGATACTTACTACGTAAACACAAACCCCAGTTTGTTGCACTCTTCGAAACTCATTGCTCTGGTGATTCTGCTACCGCTATCTGCAATAGAATGGGATTCGATTCTTGTGACCGGGTGGAAGCAGTTGGTCAGAGTGGAGGCATCTGGCTTCTATGGAACAATTTAAACTGCCCAATTCGAATCCTCACGAAGGATAAACAGTTTATTCATGCAGTGGTTGGCTCAGGATTAGAGGAATTCCACCTCATTGTAGTCTACATATGCCCGAATCCCCAGCGCAGGGAAAACGTATGGGAATCCTTATCCACACTTGTCTCTTCTATTCACTCACCGATTGTTATGGGAGGTGGTTTCAATGTTATTAAAAGTCTGGATGAGCGTCAAGGTGGTTCAAATAGATTATCTAGAGAATCGATAAATTTTGCGGAGTGGATTAGCGTGAATAGCCTTGTTGATATCAACTACCACGGATCTCCCTTCACTTGGTATAGGGGGAATGAGGTCCATTCTCGAATCTCCAAGCGTTTAGATAGGGTCCTCATGTCCCCTTCCGGCCGACTCAGATGGTTAGAAGCGTCGGTTCGTCACCTTCCTTGCTTGTCTTCGGACCATAACCCCCTACTTCTATCTTTCGAAAGAACCACTTCTTTCGACTACAGAAGACGGCCTTTCCGCTTCCAGGCGGCCTGGTTAACACATCCAGACTTTGCTCGCCTTATTGAAAGTACATGGGACGGATTGACCCATCTCCCTGGTGCACTTGATAAGCTCAGAGTTGTCCTTAAAAAGTGGAATAAGGACACATTCGGCAATATCCAGCTCCGAAAAGAGGCTTTGATCCAACAAATTGAGGAGATCACTGCTTGCCTTGCCCAATCTGTTTCCGACCGGCTCCTTGACAAAGAAAGAGAGACTAAACAGTTGCTTGAATTGACTCTGGAACAAGAGGAAATTTTATGGAGCCAAAAAGCGAGGCAAGATTGGCTCAAATTCGGGGACAAAAATACCTCGTTCTTTCACCTTTCAACAATCATAAGGAGACAACACAACCGTATCGAGGCTTTGAAACTGGATGATGGAGCATGGTGTATGAACAAGAATACTCTTGAAAGACATGCTTCAACCTATTTTGGTAATCTGTATGGGCCTAAAGATCTCTCTATCCTGGGACGAATTTTGAGAGGGAGCTTTCCGCCTCTAATGCAGGCTCAACTGGAGCAACTAACAAAGCAATGTACCGATGAGGAAATTCAGCAGGCTATTATGGGAATGGGTTCTCTGAAGGCCCCCGGACCGGATGGATTCCAACCGATTTTCTTTAAAAAGCTTTGGTCCTCGGTTGGGCCATCTCTTATTAAACTTGTTCAGGATTTCTTCAAAAGTGGGGAACTGCTAGAGAAGGTAAATGAGACCCTTATTGTCCTCATTGGGAAAGTTGCAAAACCTGAGCTGATTAGCCAATTCCGCCCAATTAGTCTCTGTAACGTCAGTTATAAAGTAATTACAAAGATTCTCACTATTAGACTCAAGGAAATAATGGACTATGTTATTTCTCCCACTCAATCCAGCTTCATCCCAAAGAGGCTGATCACAGATAACGTTATCATCGCACAGGAAGCGATTCATTCTATGAAGAAAAAGAGGGGCAGGAAAGGTTGGATGGTCCTTAAACTCGACCTTGAAAAAGCATTTGACAGGATGAGGTGGGAATTTGTTATCGAGACTCTTGAAGATGTTGGCCTGCCTTCCCAATGGATTAACTGGATTCAAACATGTCTTTCTACTGCGACTATGAAAGTTCTCTAGAATGGAGAAGTGACAGGAGGCTTTCCGATGACGAGAGGTCTACGACAAGGGGATCCACTATCGCCTTACTTATTCGTTCTTTGCATCGAGAGATTAGGGCACTTAATTGATAGGGCTGTAGCTGAAGGTCGTTGGATTCCTATGAAGATGTCTCGTGGTGGACCTGCTATCTCCCATCTCATGTTTGCAGATGACATACTCCTCTTTGCGGAAGCCTCGGAAGAGCAGATCCAAACGATTAGATCCATTCTGGAAGATTTTTGCAACGCATCCGGTCAAAAAGTAAGTCACGCTAAATCCCGTCTATTTGTCTCAAAGAATATCCAAGGAGATATGGAGAAAAGGTTGAGCGATCTTAGCGGAATTCCCTCTACGAGGAATCTAGGTAAATACCTTGGTATACCGATACTTCATGAGAGGGTGTCAAAATTAACGTTTAATCCTCTGATTGAGAGAATTAACAGTAAGCTAGCTGGATGGAAGGCAAAAACCCTCTCCTTTGCAGGTCGGGCTACTCTGGTAAAATCGGTACTCTCTGCTCTTCCTGCCTACCACATGAATTCTATTCTTCTTCCAAAAAGAACCCTTAAAACCTGTGACCGGTTGAGTAGAGATTTCTTGTGGGGTAGCTCTCCGGGAAATAGAAAGATTCATCTTATCGGATGGGAAAAGATATGTAGGGATAAAGCAACTGGAGGACTAGGAATCAGAAGAGCTGAGGATTCAAATAGGGCGATCTTGGCTAAACTTGGGTGGCGTCTTTTCTCAAACCGAGATTCGCTTTGGGCTAGGGTTCTGATAAAGAAGTATTCGGTGCAGGAGAGTGGATGGCCCAAGGGCCTAACCTATAAAGGAGGAAATTCTTACATCTGGAAAGGGATTGTTCATACCTATAATCAGGTGATTCTTCCTAACTTAGGTTGGAGTGTTGTGAATGGGAAAAAGGCTCTTTTTTGGAATGACTGCTGGCTTGGAGACTCTAATCTGGCGAAATTCTGCCCTCTCACGATTAGCCATGAAGAGAGAATGCTCTGTGTCAGAGATTTATGGTTGGATTCGGGTTCATGGAATTGGGAATACCTGACTAGCCGACTGAACAATACAGGTTTCCTGAAATTGGCTGCATATGCCTTACTAGAGGAGAATAGAGGCGAGGATTCAGTTAGATGGGTTGGCTCAAAAAACGGAAACTTCAGTACTTCGTCAGCTATCAGATTTATAAGCAGCATGCGTGAAAGTCCCCGGGTTAGAGAAAAGCTCTTCAAGAATATATGGAGGATTGAGGTTAATGAACGTAATCGGTATTTTATGTGGATGCTCGCATGGGATGCTCCGCTTACAAACTCTGAAAGGGTCAGACGACATATGTCCTCAAATCCCACCTGTTCCCGTTGCCCCTCTTCAGAAGAAACTTTACTGCACCTCTTTCGAGATTGCCCGACAACAAAATGTGTGTGGACTCAGTTAATTCCAGAGCCCTATAGAAACACCTTCTTCAACCTTGATTGGACAGAATGGATTTACGAGAATGTTAGCTACAAAGGTAATTCTATCCTGGGAGGTGACTGGAATGTCACCTTTGCTTGTGTTATTTGGTGGAGCTGGAAATGGAGAAATGAATGGGTTTTTCAGGGGAAAGACATTGTGATAAATAGATTTGATTTTCTGAAGATGAAAGTGAAAGAATTGACAGAAGTAAGGTGCTGCCTGAATGATACTATATTACCACCCAAAACAGAGGTCCTTGTTCACTGGAATAAACCTCCTGCAAACTGGCTGAAGATAAACTCGGACGGAGCGGTTAAAACACAAGACAATCAAGCAACTGCAGCAGCAGTCATCCGAGATGGAAATGGCGAGTGGAAGGGTGGCATTGTCGCGAAGCTAGGATATGCGAATGTGCTAGAAGCTGAACTGTGGGGAGTAGCGCATGGCTTACGGCTGGCATGGGATTTGGGCTATAGACGAATACAAATCGAAGTGGATTCTCTGTCCACGGTAAATTTTATTAAAAAAGGGGTTAGCCCTTCGCATCCCCTTTCGAGCCTGGTGATTCGTTGCCAAGGCTTAGTCACCCGAGATTGGGTTATTGATATCGGACATACCTTCAGGGAAGGAAATCGAGTTGCTGATGCACTTGCAAATTTTGCGTTCTCTTGCGAGATTGGAGTTCATTGTCTCTCCTCTCCCCCTTCTTGTATTTCCTCTTTTCTATTAGACGATAATCGGGGGGTTTGCTTCCCCCGTTCGACTCGTTTGTAATTTTCCTTTAATTGAATGCATGGAGTAGTCACTCCCTTTACCAAAAAAAAAAAAAACTAATTCATTAATTGTAGGATCATTCTCATTTTTCCTTTTTTTATTTTAAAAAATTAAGGGAGAAAATCTTTTTAATTTTAAATAATTAAAGGACATTATCTTTTTATTTTTAAAAGTATCAAGGGACCTAATTAATCCACATTGAAATATCCTACTTACCTATTTTAATATAATGAATATTATATTACTTTTTATAGTTTAGTTGAACAATTAATTCTCACCTTACTTCTAATCAAGAGCTACTATCCATCCAACTTCATCGTGAAGTTGCTACTCAACTTTACTAAATCCGAACGCGAAATCCTCACATACAACGCTTGACCATTTGTCACTCACAGGTCTAACCATTATTATAAACATTTTTTTATTTCATAAATTAACTAAAAATAAATACGCCTAAAAAAACAAAAACTGGGACCCTAATTCTGTTCAACCCTAATGACACCTGTTGAACCACACCCTGGTTGCCGCTTGTGCATCAATAATATCTCATCATC
The DNA here is from genome assembly GCA_033239125.1 of Fagopyrum homotropicum. Classification (NCBI taxonomy): domain Eukaryota; kingdom Viridiplantae; phylum Streptophyta; class Magnoliopsida; order Caryophyllales; family Polygonaceae; genus Fagopyrum; species Fagopyrum homotropicum. The sequence continues at coordinate 147,424,114 of BSWB01000004.1, forward strand.
ATGCTTATGAATTAACAAATTGAAGTATGCAAAAAGTCTCATGTTATGTATTACTCAAAAATCACAAATGTCAAATCCATATTCCATGTGATAATCGCAATCAGGGCAGTCCCCTTGAATCTTACCCCAATCAGTGAAATCCATATTCGAATCAATCTCAAATTCCATCTGATAATCGCGATTAGGTAACTCCCCATCAATCTCATTCCAATCAATCTTGAATTCCATCTTCTCTTGCAATGTCACAGCCGCCAATCCCTCAACCATCTCCTGGACTGCGAGCTTCGTCGCCGGCGCAACTCCCTCTCTGATATCTCCGGCGTGGCTTGTTCGGAGTTGATTTTGGTGTGGACAGACGTCGGAAAAGTTTTGAACAGCATCGTTGACGCAATCATTGGGGAGAGAAGGGTAGGAGGAAATAAGCGAGTCGGAGAATTCGTGTTTAGAGTATCGGGAAAAGGCATCGTGTGAGCAATTGAAGTCGTCGGAGGCATCTAGAAGCGTGCAGGATTGAAGGGAGGTGACTACTTCATCCTCCTCTATACTACGCATTGTGTACTCCAAGGCTTCGGTCGAGTATCTTTCTTCTTTCTTCGCCATGGCTAGATTTCGCAATCAGCTGTTCGTCTGGATTTTAGGCGCAGGTTTATGGAAATTTATAACTGTGCTCAATTAAGTTTTATCAAAAGAGAAGTTTCCTTGTAGATATTGCCCTTATTTAAGATTCATTCCATACTTATCAATTTTCAAAAATTCAAAAGTTCTTTCAACAAAAAAAAAAATCAAAATTGTATATGTTTATTATTTAACAAGATCTCATCAACAAAATCAAATAAAGTGAAGATCCTGTATATGAGTTCGGTTTGAGGGACTAAACTGTCGAACGGCAATTTAGGTCTATCGGTTTGAGTGAAATGCATGTTGGCAGTTTCGCCTTATATTTCTGATTTCCGAAAATCTAAACCGACGGTTAACCGCCGCTTTACCTTTTTTTTTAAAAAAAGTGCCCAAATCGGTGTTGGGCTACAACTCTTTTTGGCCTGCAAATTGCAGCCCCACATTTCCAACGACTAGTAGCAGTTGGAAATGTGGTTAATAGAAGATTTTGAGTAAGAACGTGTGTTACCATAAGAAATGAAAACGGATTTAGATCGTACGATCTAATTCATTTGACGGATATGATATGATCCATATTTTAAAAAAATTTAATGTTAGATTACATGTTTCCATATAAATTACGGCATATACTTAATTTCTTATTTTAGATATCGTCAATTATTACCAAAATCTTCTATTAACCACCGGTAGTTGATTATTCGCATACTCTCCCGGGCTGTTGCATGACTAAGTTATTGTAAATGTTCATAATATATGCACGACAATGAATATCTCATCCACGGCTCGATTGCAAACGTGCATACTCGACTAACTAAAACTATATACTCATGCACGACTAGGTTATTCTATACCTCATGCACGACTAGGTTATTCAAAACGTGTATAATATACACGGCGAAAGTACGGCTCGAATTTAAAACAAATTATTCAATTCAATAGAGCACCATTCTTGCATGTTAGTGCAATAGCGTTGCACGATCAATTCTATACAATAGTTGTATGACTAAATTCAAGTGGAACTAGAACTGCACGACTAAATTCAATAGTGATATAGGACACACACAAGCTTGCACGAGAGAAAAATATTATAATACATAAACACAATTAAAGTGCACGGGAAAGTTAATTCGAGTTATTCGAAGTACTCACAAAAAAGTTAAACGCGCACGAGTGATAACTCATTAGTTTTCATATACAATATTGTATCCGCTTATATAAAATGTTACCATAAGTACAAATACCGTAATAAATTGTAGATGAGAATGTCTTTTAATAATCGATCAGTCTCAACCATCCGGATTTTAATCCTACGATTCTGAAATGTTCTTATTTCTTACCGTAACACGGGTTCTTACCGGAACCTAACCATATATATACATATAGAAACAAATTGTTTTTTTTAGGGCCCCAAAATTGTCATCTTTGTAAAATGAGCTCCTATACAAAGTAATAAAAAAAAAATTAGTAGATGAACAATGTCTTTTTGGCTTTTTAAATCGAGAGAGGGAAAAGTAGAACCACATTTTTTTGCTTGTGAAGAACGTATCTCCGCCAAAAACAAGAACCAAACCCATTTCTCCAATTCTTTGAATAAAAAATGGTGGATCTCCCTTCTAAGTCTGCTTCTCAGATTCCGTCGTCGTCCTTCATTTTTAGGGTTTACTTAGGCCGTAATCGAGGCAGATGATCGTAAGATTGCCGGCGAGGCTATCATGGCGGAGGATGCTAGGGTTTCCGCCGTCCTTCAGTCTGGAGTTCGTCATTGATGCTTGTCGCTGCCGGGAACCAGATTTGAATTTTTGGGTAGACTATTTCTACTAGATTTTGGGAATTATTTTGACTCGTTTTGTTAAATAGTATTGTGTACGTGTTTGATGAATTGATTATACTGTTAGAGCATTATTGGTATGTTGGGCAAGTGGATTTAATCTTACAACAGTATTTAAGTTTGGTAAAATGTTACCCAATCTATGGGTATGATTATTTTATTGGGTATATGTTTATTACATTTGTGGTATGTTTCTTATTGTTATGTATGTTTGTGTATAATATCGATTTGTGTAAAATCGATACTACCCAATTTATGGATATGATGTTTTATGGTATTTTAGTTTTTTGGGTATGTTTGGGTTTTGGGTATGTATGTTTTCGAGTATGTTTTTGTAGTTTGACAAAATTATTTTGTGTATTACAGTGACGTTTCTGGGTAAACGAATTTTTGGGTAGAATGTGGGATAGTGTGCATGTTGAGAATTGTGCATTTGTGTAGTAGGTGGAGATAAATATCATATGTCAGATATGTCAAATCAGATGAGATGTAAAAGTAAGAGGCAATGATTAGGTAAAATTGACAAACTAGCCATTTTAAGCAAATCAATTGAGAAAGAAGACCCCTAGTATTTAAGATTGATATTTTGACCCCCTATAAAGTAAGAGTAGATGAAATATAGTACAAAAAGAGGGCAAAATTTGATAACCCATCGGATGTGACATGTTGTACTATTTTACATGTCACATCAATCAGAAAAAAGAATTCCCAGCATCATTACTTTCTCACCTATTACCCAAAAATCCGCATACCCAATGTCACAATCATACCCAAAAATAAATTTGTCAAAGTACATAAACATACTCGAAAACAACATACCCAAAAAATCAAATATTAAAATAAAACCATATCAATAAATTGGATAATATTTTATATTTATACCCAATTTAAACATCGCTTAATACAAAAACCATACCCCAATTTAAATCTGTCATACCCAAAATTTTCAAAACTCGATATTGTACACAAACATCAATATCAAATAACATTTGGTCATTACCCAAACATCCGCTTGACATTTGATCATTATAACACAGTTTGGGTAACCATAAAACATACCCACGATATCACTTTAAATTACTTAATAATAAGAAATATACTACAAAGTCAATACACGTATAAAAGCATACCCAATTTGAATTTGTCATAACCAAATTTTACACAAATCGATATTGTACACAAACAAGAATACCAAATGACATTTGGTCATTGTTAACATTTTGGGTAACCATAAAACATACCCAAAAATATCACTTTAAGCATACTCAACAATAAAAAAACATACCACAAGAACAATAAACATATAACCAATAATTTAAAAAATACTACAATTCATATTTGGGTAACGAAAACAATGTCACCAAAAAAAATTAAACATTTATGGACTTGAAAATTTCATCAAACTAGTTGCATTAACCAAAAATGAAAAGTAAACATGTAAAAAAGATAATTAAACCAAAATTAAACATCTAATCACCATCATTTCAATTAGAGAAATTATTGCCCCTATTTTTTAGCTTCCAGACCTACTTTTTCTCCTTTTGTATAGAGATCTAGCTTGTAAAAGAGAATTTCAAGGGGTTCTATTTCTCTAATTAATCCCAATAATTATTTTTTGTGGCCTAAATAACAAATATGGAAAAGGTGGGGGTCAATTTAGTAAGGGCTATAGTCAAAAGACCCATTTCATCAAAAACGCCATATATATATATATATATATATATATATATATATATATATATATATATATATATATATATATATATATATATATATATATATATATATATATATATATATATATATATATATATATATATATATATTAATAACTAAGGCTTTAAGAAAAACTCCACCCTCTCCTATAAATACTCAACCCTCTTCTATTTTATCTCACACCAACATTCTCAACTCTCTCTACTACTCCTCTCAAGTCTCAATCTTGTATTCTCATAATTCTCGATTTCTCGTCTTTCTCGAATTCATCTCTCAATCTCGTAAACTCATCTCGTAATGACAAACCCGAGCGACAACACTCCTTCCCATTTCTTCCATAGCACTCAAGAAAGCGAAACTCAACTGCCCGAAATGTCACAAGGTGAAGGGGCAGTTCAACAAGTTCTTCAATCGAAAAAGCTATCATCCGACATTTTTACAAAACATTACAAGAAGGGTGAGGCGGTGAACGAATATTGTCAAGTCTCATGCAACTATTGTCCGAAGGTGTACAAGTGGAGGGCGAAGGGCGGCTACGAGACTTTGCAAACCCACATGAAAAAAATCCATCTCGAGAAACTAGAGATATCACAAGGACAATCGCAATAGTCCCTTGGGTTTGCATCTTCTTCCTATCAATATCTTTTATTTATGTATAACCATGGTGAAGAAAGTTTAGGATTAGCCGATGTTATATGTTCTCATGCATTTCCATTTGCTTATGTGGAATATGAAAAAGTTTGATCATATAACACTAAATATCTTCAACCTTCTTTCAAACCAACTTCTCGCAAAACCGTTTCCAAATTAGTTTTTAAATCTTACAAACAAAAGAAAGAAAAAAATTCTTTTGATCATTTTTTTTGCATCAAGGTTCTATTTGTAGTGATATTTGGAGTACACTATCCCAAAACATTTTTACACTATCCCAAAACATATCGTTAGCAATAAAATTCTTTATATTTTATTGCTAACGATATGTTTTTGCATAAATATGTTATTGCATTTTGCCATTTCAACCAAAGACATGGTGCCACAAACACTGCAAATTTAATAAAAATGGTTTTACAAGAATATAATTTATAAGGTCGAGTTTTTTCATATTATTTTGATAATGCATCCACTAACACCTCCACCGTAAACCAATTGGTCGAGAATGCGGGACAATAATTGCGAACTCCTTTTAATCATCAAAGATGTGCATGTCATATTTTAAACTTACGTGTTCAAGATGGAGTTAAGATTTTAGCATTTATGCTAACCTCATCACCGACGTTATTGATCATATGTGGCACTCCTCCGATTTGAGAAAAAAATGGTGAACATTATCATTACGAAATAATGTTCATCCAATTGCATTTTCAAAAGACATTGGAACTCATTGAAACTCTAGTTACAAATTACTTGGTCAAACCCTTCGTTACAAAGAGCTTTTACAAGTTTTTTTCCGCACAAAACGTTTCTTGGTCAATTCTTTATGATAAATTGTTTGGAAAACTTGCGTTGATATTTGTAATGTTTTAAAGGTTTTTAGTGATGCAACTAATTACATGAGTTACGTTTACACTCCACTTCTTGTAGCTTTTTAGAAATAGTCGTAAACGTTTTTCGAGGCATTTCATAATGGTACTAGCAAAACTTCTACCATTATTCATAATGTTCGTATTGAAATTAAAAATTGTTTTCTTCATTTCAAACACTTGTGCTAATTCTTCTACCGCACCTCCTCCTATTCCTACACCCTCTTCTTCTTCTTCTTCTTCTTATTCTCCTTCTTCTCTTTCAAAAGCACAACAAATTTTAGCTAGAAAGACAAAAACACCAAGACATTCATCCTCTAGTGTGGGATTTGAAGATTATCCAACAACGTGTTTTAGTTTTGATAGTGAATCTTTTTAAATGTTAGATTGGTGGAAGAAATTAGCCACAAAATATCCAACCTTGATCAAAATTGTACAACAGCTCATGGTCGTGCCCGCATCAACGGTTGTTGTGAAACAAGTATTTAGCCAAAGAGGGAATATGCTCAGCTACAGAAGAAGCCAATTGAAGCCCGGAAAGTTGGAGGCACTGTAACACCCCGAATTCTCAGAACTCGAGACATTACTAGTTAGGACCTCACAATGGGTCCCGACCTCAGTTTGACAACAATTTTACTAGGATCTTGCAACAAGACACAAATAAGAAAAACCGAAATTCATAAAAATGTATTTCCAACAGGATGAATGCAACAAAGTCTAACAGCCTATTATACTTAAACGACGGAAAAGACTAACTATATTAACAAGAGGAAAGAACAACAAGGCAACAACCCAAACCCCCACTCTAAGGAGTACGGAGACCCGGCTGACCACTACTTCCGGATCACTCAGTTGATGTTCTAACCTGCGATAAATCTAAAAACACAACATAACAACCATTAGCTAGTCATCTAAACATTAGAAGAATAATAATAGCACACACACACATAAAAATAATAAACACTCATCATGCTTTCAAACAATCCATTTATTATCTTCATTTAAGTCATTCACTCTAATGATACTTATTTTGTGACACGAGGGATTCCCAAACCTCGCCTCCGCCCCCGTGTACCCATCAGGAGTGGATCCGATGCATCTCACCGTGTACCTGTATGGTCTGGGTATAGAGAACCTCCCAGTCTCCTGGCAGAGCTGGGCAGTGATGTCACGGCCCGTTATACATACACTTGGGCCTTAACACATAATAACAACGGTCGTCCTAACAAGTTGTTATTTTTATTATAACACACATTGCACACACACAACCATTATCACTCAACTAAGATCCAGAAACCAGCTAAGTAAGTCGCAAGGACTTACCTAAATCACATCCCACTCTATCAAATCTCAACTCGGTCCGTACTCGTGGTACTCAAACGCCTGTCAAACAAGGCATGTGGATCAAAATCACATCCTATACTCTTAGAAGTTATAAACTTCTAAGAGGTGAAAACTCATAAAGAGAAAGTACGAGCATACAACTCTCTTAGGGCAAAAAGACTATTTTACCTCTAGTCCCGTAACTCTCAAAAGTCTAACATTAGATTCTCATATTTTCTTTTAAAACTTATTTCCATAATCTAGTTCTCAAGAATAAAATACTAGAGATTCGAATGTTAACAAGGTTTAGAATTTCAAAGGGTTGTTAAGGTCCGACCTTTACACTTCACTACTAGGGCTAAGATCAAGTCTTAAACGAGTTTAGCTTAAGTTATATCAAGAATCCTTAAAATATTTTCGTAAGTGGAACTCGTTAACAACGGCAATGCTTGACCACTCCTCGGAACCACCGTGACCTTCATCTCTAGTGCATCCTATCCGGTCATACTACTCTAACCCGTCCCGTTTACGATTCTACCACCCGTCACCTTGGCTCTTATCCTCACCACTCTACTCCTATACATATATATATATATATATATATATACCTTACCCTTGTACCTATATATGTATACCTATATATACTCCATTCGATACGTCTATATATATATATATATATATATATATATATATATATATATATATATATATATATATATATATATATATATATTCATATGTTCCAACCATTCATCTAGACACATACACCGCACTTATTTATATACCTATTCATCTCTTCCAACCCACATGAATACGTATAAATGTGCATGTATATATATATATATATATGTTTGTATACGTCCCTCTTTCAAATTCTATTTCTATGTAGGAATACGTATAAATGTGCATATATATATATATATATATATATATATATAAATATATATATATATATATATATATATATATTCATATGTTCTAACCATTCTATGTATACATATGTTTACATTCACTACACTGCTACAATTGTCCCCCATTCTTCTTCGATGTTTACAGCACCAACTATCCCAGCATGCCCAACAAGCCAGCACTCCACACTCTTCTCAGAGTCTACAAATACACAGAAGGCGGAAACAAAGAAGGAGAGACTCACCGCAACTAGAGCTCGGCTGCGGTTTCGATCGGGTATCACGCTCGGAGGAGGTAGGCTCGACTCAGTACCCTTCCGACTTGCTCCCGCCGTTCCGCTAGGTCGAGTCGAAGACTGCGTAAGGCGGCGCCACTCCGGCTGGTGGAAGGAATAGCAGGTCGACGTCGCACAAAGAGGTCGGCTGGGCGGTGCCTTGGTGGTCGACAGAACCGGCGGAAGGACTCTCGGTGGCGGCGGTGCTATTGCAGGGTTCGTCGTCGGTTAATTGGGTTGGGCGCTTGGAGTCGTTGCTGCGGAGTTGCTGCTGCACGAAATCTCAAAGAGGAAGGTGGAGGAGAGCGTAGTTAACCGATTAGTTTAGGGTTAGATTAGATTAACGTTGGATTAGGTAGGATAATTAGGGTTAAGGTAGTTATGGGTTGGGCTTAGAAAATTGGGCTTAACAAAATGGGCCTGCTCACTAGAATAATAACAAAATGGGCCTGCTCACTAGAAAGAGAATGTTGAACTAATTATCACTTGCTTAGTACGGAATCCTTTACGAAACTATTTGCGGAGTTATTTACGGTTTACAAAAGTTATTATTTTATGTGAATCAAAGTCACATAAAATGATAGAATTTAATATCGTGTTCTTTTTATTTAAAAGAATTAAGGTTGACGGATCAGAATACGGTTTGATCCGGTATTAAACTGAGTTTAAAATTTTCGGGTATTACATCAGTGCCCCCTTAAAATAAGTTTCGTTCCGAAACTTAGAATAATGTGACTAATTATTCGACTTTCTTTGTAACTTAGTTTCATAAAAAAATAAAAAAATTTCCGTTTTCTACCATGCAACTACTCAATCATCACACTCACACACACATCACATAAAACATAATCACTGAGTCCAACATAAAAACATGAAAGGTCAAACAACACAATAACCGAGTACTAACTCGTCGATATAAAAGTAACATCTAACCCCGCAGAAACTCGGGATAATTACGTCTAATGCTCTCCTCTGTCTCCTAAGTGGCCTCATCGGCTCCTCGTCTAGATCACTGGAAACTTTACAAAAGTATAATCCGGCCCAACTATGAGATCCTCATAGTTGATGACATGTTTCGGGTCCCGTATGTATTCTTGTAACTGTTACACGTGACCACTGGTTATACACCCTCTTGTATGGGTAGGAGAGCTAGTCGATTACTAACTCCCAATCTTCTTTAAGATCTCACAAGGTTACATTCCTCGACTTACTTTTAGGTACTCTTTGTGACTTTCCGAAAGTGACCACAATACTTTACTCATTTAATTTAAAATCCCATTATCCCCGACTTTTCGGAAGATCCCGACTATCGCTTCTGAAACAATGATCTAAGACATCTCCCGCACTTTACTAAGTGTCTAATGCTCTTTGTAAGACCACTAACTTGGTTTTGTCTTTCTAATATGTCTCAGTCGGACCATTCCTCAAATAATGACTCATCCCTACATCTTGTCAAGCTTTCAACTTGTTGAAATCCAAAGTCACACTTCCAGTGGAGGTTTTCATAAAGATCTCTAATTCTTTTAACTTGAGTTCATAGATTTAATATCGTTGAGTTTCTTGATCTATGGGTTACAACCACACTTCCGTTGCGCTACTCTGATCAATCAGTTGCCGCTCATTACTCATAATGGCGTCTCCGTGAGTCAGGATGATTTACCAGACTTTCTCCCATAAATTCCCTTCTAATAACGGTAAGGTCCTCCCAAACCGACCGTCATTCTAAGGATGATTCACTACAGTATAATGAAAGCTAGTACTCTAAGCCGTGTGTACTTGTTGTCCAAACCTCAAGGTAAACCGTCCGTATTCGTCGAAACTATGGTCCTCAATCCTCGTTGAGTTTTACAATTGGTCTAGGAACTCCTCAGTAAAATAACTCGTCGGTTATGCCTCCTTGGAGGGATTGGAACGTGCGGTCTTAGAATTTCCCGGAATTCACTGAGGTCTCATAATAACTCTACTTACTAATCGTCATAACTACTCAATGTGGTTATCCTTCCACAATCCCTTTGACCTCTAATATAGGGCACATCATGTTGACCTACAAATCCTTACCTTAATCTATATATAATCTTGACATGGATTTTTCTATTTAGCTCCAAATTCTCAAGGTGCGGTAATAAGTCTACACCGAGACACTAATGCCAACCACTTGCTGGTCTCTCATGCTTGTCTTGTGAACTCTTCGACTAGGTGACTCATCTTATAACATTTCCCCTCTCCGAATCAGTCTCTATCTATCAATTGATCATTACTACCCATTCCGTGTTAGAACCTCACTTACGTTGTACTCTTGCATAAATTTCATCAGGCATCCTCATCTCAACTCTTAATTTAAATTTAGTATAGCCCGCCATTTTGATAAAGGAATTTCCTTCGCACTATTTAAGCTATTCGCTTGGTTTATACCTTATCAATCATAGTGTTATTAGACCGATAGTATAACTTTTATTGAACATCTACCGGTACCATTTGGATAAGAAACCTCCGATGCATTTTTTTTTATTTTTTTATTTCTCTAGTCACATTTATTATGTTGTCCTTATACTCACGTCGCTCAACCATCTTCTAAATCCTTACCACAAGTATGGTAATTAAATCTCCTTAAGCTCTCTCGTACAACCTATATGGATTATGTTTATTAGATTTGGTATTTTCATCAATTCTTCTCTCAACAATCGAGAGAAGACTCCAAGTCATCCCATTTGTACACCGTTCCAAAACTACTCCTCCCCCCACCTATGGCCGTTTATCAAGATTGGTTGTTTAGAGTGCTACCATATTTCAGTAAACCCTTACATATACACTTTTCGGTAATTATCTTATGGTTGGTACGAGTTTCCGTATAACATTATTCATTCGTTCAACTTTACTCTTTCTCACATTTGTTCCAACAAAGATGTATATTCAATTTATCATCACCTCACAACTCGATAAGACCTTTCACCAAGGCATTAAATCTTACCTTCTATGTTTGTGTCGCCTCTATAATTCCAATTATTATGTGTCGCATCTTTAGTCACAAGGCTTCCTCTGTCCATCTAGAAAATTGACCCCAACTTTTTCTCGAAAGAGCACCATCAATCTCATTTGTGTGGAATGCTAAGTACTCTCTGTTTGGACTGACGTAGGATTTGGTCAAAATTATTTGCTGCTTCGTACTCCTCTAGTTCTTCTTATACGAATCCATCTGTACTAACTGTGATTTGTAAAATTTTCCTTTATCAGTAGGAAAGCAATTGCTCACAACAATCCTCTTTATCCCATTACTAGTATAAGGGTCACCGTCAACTCTTCCTCTAAAATTTTTAGTTAGAGTTACTGACTTGAACTTATTCAGTGTTACTAGTACTCGTATTGATTTGACTTCACAATTTTCGTAGTTGATCTCTTTAAGGATTTCTCCCCATGTCGATAAGATTCTTTTGTAGCTTTGTGGTTATTCTTCTTATCTATCAACTAATCAACACCGGTCAACTCATACGTGTACATTCTCAGTTGTACTAGTTAGTCTGTAGTTGGTCTTCTACTAGATCATATACTTACTTTTCTTCTATCTTCTTCGATGTGGATATACTGAGTGAAAAGTTATTCCTTCTAGGTTATCCGCTTATACATCTTTAGCTCATTCCACCATTTACACTCTTCTTCTTTCTCTCTGTAAGAACACTTTACCCGAGTTTAGGTGTATCATCCCTATGTCGTCAATGAGCTTATCAAGTCTCCCTCAATAACTTGTAAGTGAGTCCTCGCGATTCCTCTCACCTTTGTCATTGTCTGCTTGGTGTTCTCTGGTATGAATTGTTAATGTTGATAACTTAAATCCTAAGTGAATGAGAAGTTTTCGTGGACTCTCGAGTCCACCAAGATTCTTACACATTCTTCCCCTTGGTTAGTGTTGTTTTGGTAATGCCTCCTTTATAGAAATCCGGGATCTCAATTTCAGACTTCTACTTTATTTGATACTTGCGTCGAAATTTCCTTCAAAATTCTCGTATCTTTGAAGGGGTCAACATGTTTCCATGGTTATAAAATAAAGTCTGTCTTTTCTATGTCCTTAATCTCTCACATCTGGGTCAACACCCTAGCTTCTTGGTACTCTCATTCCGATGCTTGCATATGGCGGCATCAACCTTAGTTGTTGTGTCATTTAATTAGCCAAGCGTAGTTGTACTCTACACCGCTCTATTTGTGTTCTGATATACTCATCTTTAATCTGTTCTCATCAATACTTACGTGCATCCTTGAGTTTCATCTTCCGCCGTCATACCGCTAAGTTCCTAAAACGGTTTTCTGTTACTTCTATTTGAGTTGCTTTGAAATTCTTTTCTCGCCCGCTTCTAGCATCAAAATTTCACCTTCTGATCCGTCAGTAAACTTACATTCAAGGTCTTTTGTCTGGATTGCTACTATATTTCACCTTGACTTCCATGCCTATGGGTGTTTCTGAAGGTACCCACATTGTTTGTAACGTCTATTATACAACACTTTATAAAAACCTTGTAGTGTCGCTACCAATTGCATAATTGTCGGTCATCCCACGCTTTTCCGGCACCACTCTCATGAATATTCTTCATTTGATCCTGTTGAGCTGACATCGGGATCCCCTTCCTCCTTTTTCGTTGGTGTTGCTTTTAGTCTTCACTTTTCTGTCTCGACGTTCCTCAACTAGTTCGAAGGAGTTGTTAGGACATTCGCCTAACCTAATGCTCCTAAGCTGAGCAAACTTATCCTCGTGTTGACACCTTCCAAACCTACCTAGATGTGTCAACGGAGTAAGGATCTCATTCTGCTATCTCCGTTAAGGCCATAATACAACTATAAATTCTACTAATCTTCGGCATATGGTTATCTACATCACCTATCATTATAATCAAGCTAATAAGTCCAAAGAGAGTAACAATCTAAAGTCCATACTAAGCATACTGAGATCCGCGGTAGTAGTGGTGGTCAGCCGTACTTTCTATTCCCAACCAGACTATGCATGCATTTGAAAACCAAAAGTCCTTTTTAAAACTCAGATCCTTTTTCGGGTTCTGCTTAAGTACTTATTCGGTCTTTCAGAAGATTTCAAGTGCCATTGTTGCCAACCTAGAGCTCTGATACCATATTGTAACACCCCGAATTCTCAGAACTCGAGACATTACTAGTTAGGACCTCACAATGGGTCCCGACCTCAGTTTGACAACAATTTTACTAGGATCTTGCAACAAGACACAAATAAGAAAAACCGAAATTCATAAAAATGTATTTCCAACAGGATGAATGCAACAAAGTCTAACAACCTATTATACTTAAACGACGGAAAAGACTAACTATATTAACAAGAGGAAAGAACAACAAGGCAACAACCCAAACCCCCACTCTAAGGAGTACGGAGACCCGGCTGACCACTACTTCCGGATCACTCAGTTGCTGTTCTAACCTGCGATAAATCTAAAAACAGAACATAACAACCATTAGCTAGTTATCTAAACATTAGAAGAATAATAATAGCACACACACACATAAAAATAATAAACACTCATCATGCTTTCAAACAATCCATTTATTATCTTCATTTAAGTCATTCACTCTAATGATACTTATTTTGTGACACGAGGGATTCCCAAACCTCGCCTCCGCCCCCGTGTACCCATCAGGAGTGGATCCGATGCATCTCACCGTGTACCTGTATGGTCTGGGTATAGAGAACCTCCCAGTCTCCTGGCAGAGCTGGGCAGTGATGTCACGGCCCGTTATACATACACTTGGGCCTTAACACATAATAACAACGGTCGTCCTAACAAGTTGTTATTTTTATTATAACACACATTGCACACACACAACCATTATCACTCAACTAAGATCCAGAAACCAGCTAAGTAAGTCGCAAGGACTTACCTAAATCACATCCCACTCTATCAAATCTCAACTCGGTCCGTACTCGTGGTACTCAAACGCCTGTCAAACAAGGCATGTGGATCAAAATCACATCCTATACTCTTAGAAGTTATAAACTTCTAAGAGGTGAAAACTCATAAAGAGAAAGTACGAGCATACAACTCTCTTAGGGCAAAAAGACTATTTTACCTCTAGTCCCGTAACTCTCAAAAGTCTAACATTAGATTCTCATATTTTCTTTTAAAACTTATTTCCATAATCTAGTTCTCAAGAATAAAATACTAGAGATTCGAATGTTAACAAGGTTTAGAATTTCAAAGGGTTGTTAAGGTCCGACCTTTACACTTCACTACTAGGGCTAAGATCAAGTCTTAAACGAGTTTAGCTTAAGTTATATCAAGAATCCTTAAAATATTTTCGTAAGTGGAACTCGTTAACAACGGCAATGCTTGACCACTCCTCGGAACCACCGCGACCTTCATCTCTAGTGCATCCTATCCGGTCATACTACTCTAACCCGTCCCGTTTACGATTCTACCACCCGTCACCTTGGCTCTTATCCTCACCACTCTACTCCTATACATATATATATATATACCTTACCCTTGTACCTATATATGTATACCTATATATACTCCATTCGATACGTCTATATATATATATATATATATCTATCTATATATATATATATATATATATATATATATATATATATATATTCATATGTTCCAACCATTCATCTAGACACATACACCGCACTTATTTATATACCTATTCATCTCTTCCAACCCACATGAATACGTATAAATGTGCATGTATATATATATATATATATGTTTGTATACGTCCCTCTTTCAAATTCTATTTCTATGTAGGAATACGTATAAATGTGCATATATATATATATATATATATATATATATATATATATATATATATATATATATATATATATATATTCATATGTTCTAACCATTCTATGTATACATATGTTTACATTCACTACACTGCTACAATTGTCCCCCATTCTTCTTCGATGTTTACAGCACCAACTATCCCAGCATGCCCAACAAGCCAGCACTCCACACTCTTCTCAGAGTCTACAAATACACAGAAGGCGGAAACAAAGAAGGAGAGACTCACCGCAACTAGAGCTCGGCTGCGGTTTCGATCGGGTATCACGCTCGGAGGAGGTAGGCTCGACTCAGTACCCTTCCGACTTGCTCCCGCCGTTCCGCTAGGTCGAGTCGAAGACTGCGTAAGGCGGCGCCACTCCGGCTGGTGGAAGGAACAGCAGGTCGACGTCGCACAAAGAGGTCGGCTGGGCGGTGCCTTGGTGGTCGACAGAACCGGCGGAAGGACTCTCGGTGGCGGCGGTGCTGTTGCAGGGTTCGTCGTCGGTTAATTGGGTTGGGCGCTTGGAGTCGTTGTTGCGGAGTTGCTGCTGCACGAAATCTCAAAGAGGAAGGTGGAGGAGAGCGTAGTTAACCGATTAGTTTAGGGTTAGATTAGATTAACGTTGGATTAGGTAGGATAATTAGGGTTAAGGTAGTTATGGGTTGGGCTTAGAAAATTGGGCTTAACAAAATGGGCCTGCTCACTAGAATAATAACAAAATGGGCCTGCTCACTAGAAAGAGAATGTTGAACTAATTATCACTTGCTTAGTACGGAATCCTTTACGAAACTATTTGCGGAGTTATTTACGGTTTACAAAAGTTATTATTTTATGTGAATCAAAGTCACATAAAATGATAGAATTTAATATCGTGTTCTTTTTATTTAAAAGAATTAAGGTTGACGGATCAGAATACGGTTTGATCCGGTATTAAACTGAGTTTAAAATTTTCGGGTATTACAGGCACAAGTTTGCATTCAAGATTGGATAAGGGCGGAGAAGCGGAAACAACGGAATGCCTCGGTGTATGACTCAAAATTTGATTCTAACTCTGTTGATATATGCACCAATTTTGAGTCTGAGGCAGAAAGGTAAGGGGGTAATGAAAACAACTCGGAAGTCCGACAAAAGGTAAGCAAAGGTAAGAGAACTACGTGGACTTTAATTCCTCTTAAACCCGAGAGGATACACAGGCAACCGGAAAACCGGTTCAAACATTTATTTTATTATTTAATTAAAGTAACGTTGAGGCGTTGGTTACATGGTTTTAAATTTAAATTTAAAACCATCTCGGGTGAGCAATTGGTTATCTCGGCTGAGATAACCAATCGCTCACCCGAGATTTCCCATGTCAAGTGTAATCTTGGTCTTCATGACAAAAATCTTGGGCCGAGATTTTGGACATGAAGGCCAAGATTACTCTCAACCTTTTTTTTAACAAACCGATACTAAACCGACAGTTTGCCGGTTTTGGGACAACCGGTTTAGGTTTGACCTAAACCGACGGTTTGGAAACCTAAATCGCCGGTTTACGTTTCCAGCCCATATCTACCCCATAGCTACTCGGTTGGGTCACATATTATATTTCAATAAGTTTTATTTTTCCTAAATGTTATTGATAATTATCATTGTTGGTTAAATTTTTCTTAAAATAAATACGGGTGATAATTTTAAAAAATTAAAAATAAACATGGGAGATAACTTCTCATCCGATTTCACTTCCTCCGAATTAAAAAGATAGTAAACTTATTACGCCTAGTGAGTTGATATCCGATTACCACAATCTAGTTACTATAGTTTAGTGAAAAATTAAAATTATGTAGTGTTTGGTAGATTATTAGTATCTTTTAAGGGAGTTTTAATTTGTAAGCGGTTGAAAATAGCTTTGAGGAGTTTTCACTGGCTTTTAATTATTTTTGTCAAATATATAATTTTAAACGGTAACCCATTGACCATTTTAGTTATATTTGTCCCTCCATGAGCGGTATTGGAGGTCGGAAATACCGCCCAAATGTGATTTTTGTATTACAGATTATGGGTTCGTCCGGTGGTTGAAAATAATTCCATAAATCCCCTTCAACTAGCTTAATCCCATAAGCTATCTCTAGAAGGTTGAAGATTTTTGATAAATTTCAACCCTTAATACTCATAAAACTCTTCAACCACCTATTATCGAACAATGCCCATGTCGTATAAGAAAGAAAATAAGAGGGTAATGAGAAAATGTGGTTTTAGTAAAGGAATTTGTTTTGACATTGTAGGCAGGAATGACAATTTAGGATTTTGGTGGAGAGACAATAAAAAACAATTGTAACGATCCATATTTGTAATAACCCAAGTTGTCACTTGGCTAGGGACAGTACATTAAGTCCTAAGGTAATGAAAAGACGAAGAGGGGGACTGAAAAGACAAAGAGGAAGGTGAGTCTTCTATGATTATTGTGTGTAAAGGGGGAATATATGAGGGGATGTATGGTATGTTGTTCTAAGGTAATGGATGTCATGTTCGCGCGAGCAAAAGCTAAGTCAAGTGTTGTAACTCGCATGGCGAAGCCATAGTAGCTATGACGTCAAATGAGGAATCTAGATTAGGACAACGCAACAAGTTTAGAGTTATGATGTTAGTGCTTGGGGGAGTAATGAGTGGATCTTTCAGTGATTATGGCCGGGGGATTTTGCCTAAAGGCTTACTAGCATGGTGGTGAAGTTGTTCGTGGATACCAAGAGAAACATAAAGTGGCCAATAAGAGTAAGAGAAGACTGAGGTTTTGGAAGTTTGATGTCGATATGGGATGTACAAGAAGTACATGAAAGATTGAGGCCAGAGCCTCTGTGGTCGTCTGACTCTATGCCTACTTGAAGAAAGGATGTTTGCGGTGAAAGTTTATGTAGAATACGAGGAGCTCCTCCCATATGTGGGGATGCCAGAGAAGTGAAGAAGATTGTATCGGTTTGTCTTAAGGCATGACTGAGTCCTGTAACGAGGACCTTTGTGACTGAACATATGTGCAACGTCAAGAGATGGTATTATCGTCTTTCCTTTGAAGTGAAAAGAGGGATTAAGTTGAACTATTGCTTAACCAAGGCTTCAAGAGTCGGAAGACTCGAGCCAGTTCCACGAGTCCAGGAGATGAAGGATTTGTAAAAGAAAGACGGTCGACATGGTAGCTACGGATGAAACATTACACGTATTGAAGGACGTCGCCCCAACAGGGTCGGGGTGGACCACTTGTCAAGCGTTAGGATCAAGTTATGTCGGTCATTACGATATTAAACGGGTAGAGAAAAGATGGAACCCGAGATAGAACGGATTCCAATACATCATAATGGGGAATTTTTAAGGTCGAGCTTGATTTATTTTTGATTTCTAAGGCGCCGTATGGAATAACATGTAATAACCGAAAATTTTAAGTCCCGGTAAAGTGAAATTAAACAAAGTCCGATGAGACCATTGTAAATAAATAAATAAGTAAAATAAAACGAGGTCGTTCTATCATTTTATGTGACCTAGATTCACATAAAATGATAAATTTATTGACCGGAAATAATTTTACGTTGTTAAAATAAAAATAATTTTTTTTATAAAATACAAAATTTAATTCCGTATTATATAAAGTAGATAACACGGAATTTAAATCCCGTATTATATTAGTTCCGTACATATAAGTGACAAATCCCGAATGTTCCGTTCTAAAGATGGGCCGGAAATAAGCCCACCTACCAGCCCATGAATTAACTCCTAAACTAACCCTAATTTTATTAGACTAATCTAATCAGTAACCTAATCAGCCGCTTCCTCTCTTCGTTACTTCTCCTCTGGACGAACGACATTGCCTCCCTTCCGCTTCAACAGAGGACCGCCACTGCAACCGCCAGGCCTGTCGCCGCCACCTGGCCTGCGCCGCCTTGCCTAGTGTCTCCGTCCGCCGGCGACTGCAACCGCAGGTGAGCCACGGTCCTCTCCTCCCTTCTCGTCACCCTTCCTCTCGATTCCGAGTCTTGACCATCACGTTTTTTTTCCTGGGACTGCAGTAACGGTCACACCGGACCGAGACAGCCGCGCCGTCCCCGCCACTGAGCCGCGCCGTTCCCCGCCACTGCAACCACCGGCCGCAGGTAAGCCGCCGCTTGCCTTTCCTTTCCGCTGTTGTTTTCCCGCTGCTGTGATGCGGAACTCACAGCACCTCCGCTCACTGCAGTAACCGTGAAGACAGCCGGGCGTACACCACCAGTCCGTCGACCACCAGTGCCGCCGAGCCTTCATCCGCGTTACAGTAGGTGAGTCCGCATCCCTTCTTTCTCCTTCCCTTCCGCCTTCTGGAATCGAATTAGTAACCGTGAGAGCCACAGTTGTAACGCTGCAGTAGACGACCTCCGGGAGGCTGTGAACCGCCGCCCCTGCTGCTGTCCCGTACCGGTGGCGACGCCGCATCCGCTGCACCTGGACCAGATTAGCGCTTTCCCGGGGGTGTAGGTTAGTCCAGTACAGTGCTTTTGTGTATTTACAGTAAAGAATAGGTATACATTTATATGAATGAGTAAAAGACGTAATTGTGCGTATATATATATACGAGTACGGTGTTAATATAGGGTGAGAAACGTAGGTGGATACAAGTTGTGTATGAATAGCCGGATTCGGAATATATATATATATAGGATACATATATGTACGTATGTATTTTCGAATTCGGAAGATTAGTAAGAGCGAGTTGGTGAACTTATATATAGGAATTATGAATGCCGAGTATACATAAATATTTTAAAAGTCTATTAACGTTATAGAAGTTTGGAATTTAATGGGTATATACACTTTTATATAAGGGTATATCTATAAACATAATATATAGAATATACAAAAATGCGAGTAGCTACACATAAATACGAGTTGGGATTTAGGAAAAACTATATAAAAGGGATATAAGTATATAGAAATAAGTTGGGTTTCCAAGTTTATGTACATAACATAAGAATATATATATATATATATGTATATATACTCAGGACGTAAGTGTACCCAACTCCGTACAAGATGAGAAATTAAATAGGTAGATATATATACGAGTACCAAACAATTACACAATTAAATACGTGGGCGATAAGAAAGTTAAGAATAAATTTGAGAAGCCTTCGGCTGAGGGTAAATTGGTCTTCTACCGTAAGAACTTGTTCCGTAATTCCTTAGCAGGAGGTTGGACATCGGAATGTGATTTTGATACACATGCCTTATTTGACAGGCATCTGAGTTACCACGAGTACGGACTTTTGAGACGTGTTAGAGTGTATCTTGACTCAGGTAAGTCCTTGCGACTTACTTAGCCGGTTTCTGAGTGTTAGTTGAGTGATAGTAGTGGTGTGTGCTTTTGCTTGATTTAATAATAATAACTTGCTAGGACGACTGTTATTGTTTTACGTAAGGCCCAAGTGTATGTATAACGGGCCGTGACATCACTGCCCAGCTCTGACAGGAGACTGGGAGGTTCTCTATACCCAGACCATTCAGGTACAAGGTGAGATGCATCGGATCCATTCCTGATGGTTACACGGGGGCGGAGGCGAGGTTTGGGAATCCCTCGTGTCACAAAATAAGTATCATTAGAGTGAATGAGTAATTTAAAGAAAGATAATAAGACGGACTTGTTTGAAAGCATGTTGAGTGTTTATGTTTACCTGAGTGTGTTTGTGCTACTATTACTCTGCTAATATTTAGATAACTAGCTAACGGTTCTTGTTGTTGTTGTTTAGTTTTACCGCAGGTTAGATCGGCAGCTGAGTGATCCGGAAGTAGTGGTCAGCCGGGTCTCCGTACTCCTTAGAGCGGGGTTGGGGTTGTTTTGTCTTTCCTTTCTGTCGGCTAAGACAGTTGTTCTTTTCTCTTGTTTAAGTACTGTAGGCTGCTAGACAGTGTTGCATTCATTACTCTAAAAACATGGTTTTTATGAATTTCGGTTTCTTTATTTGTGTCTTGTTGCAAGGTCCTAGTAATGTTGTTGTCAAACTGAGGTCGGGACCCATTGTGAGGTCCTAACCAGTAATACTCTGAGTTCTGAGAATTCGGGGTGTTACAACATGGTATCAGAGCTCTAGGTTGGCAACAATGGCACTTGAAATCTTCTGAAAGACCGAATAAGTTTTAAGCAGAACCCGAAAAGGGATCTGAGTTTTAAAAAAGAAAATTTTTGGTTTTAAATGCATGCATAGTCTGGTTGGGAATAGAAAAGTACGGCTGACCACCACTACTACCGCGGATCTCAGTATGCTTAGTTGGACTTTAGGTTACTGTAGTTGGACTTTTGGACTTCCAGCTAGTAGTAATTATAGTTTTTATTCTTGTACAGATGGCACGTACTAGAGCTACGCTAGCTACTGGTCGAGGCAGAGGTCGTCCACCTCTCCCTCCAGCTGGACCAGGTAGGGGAGATAGGGCCCCTACAGTTAGAGGACGCGGCCGTGGAGGTAGACCCCCACTAGCCCGAGGTCGAGGTCGAGCTCCACGAGAGGATCCCCCAGTA
This sequence comes from Fagopyrum homotropicum, assembly GCA_033239125.1. Lineage (NCBI taxonomy): Eukaryota > Viridiplantae > Streptophyta > Magnoliopsida > Caryophyllales > Polygonaceae > Fagopyrum > Fagopyrum homotropicum. The sequence goes on from BSWB01000004.1 coordinate 147,445,593, forward strand.
GTGATCATGCCAGAGGCTGGAGTGGAGGAAGTAGCTGAGAGTGTTGGTCCTGAGGTCAGGAATGAGACCGTTGCTAGGTCTAGAGCACAGAGAGCACGTTCGACAAAGTCAGGGCGTGTTTCCATTGGAGCGACTGAGTACAGAGAGTACCGAGCCTACGTTGAGCGTAGGGAAGAGGCTGCTAGGACAGAGAGACTTACCCAGGTACCACCAGTACCGGCTAGATCTGTCCAGGTGACACAGGAAGCGCCTCAGGTGCCAGCTATACCTGAGAGGAGAGTTGTGGCTGATAGAGCGCCTACTGGGACCAGAGCACCCAGGCCAGATGAGTGGTTGAAGGCTTTCAACTCTCAGAAGGTCCCCTCATATAATGGAGAGATAGGATTGCAGGTAGAGCACTGGATTGGGCAGGTAGAGACTGCGTTAGAGGCGATACGCTGCCCAGAAAATCGACAGGTAGACTTGGTGCAGACTTGCTTCACTGGAGATGCTCATTCCTGGTGGCGGACCATGCGTAGTCGAGTCACCACTTGGGAGCAGATGAGGAGCATTGTTAGAGACAGATACTACCCTGTATCGTTGAGGAGAGAGAGATTCCAGGACTTCATTGAGGCTGGATTTGAGGACGTTCCGATCGCTGCTGCCATCAAGAAGTTCCAGAAGGAACTGACACTGCTTGGACCAGCTGCACCTCCTGAGGAGCAGCATGTCTATCTCTTTTCCCGGAGATTGAGAGAGAGCACTCGGTCTTATCTGGCAGGATTTCGCTGTGAGACTCTGTCAGACTATCAGGAAAGAGCATCTGCGTATGAGAGAGACAGACCAGGGTCTAGGAGAGCTGCTCAGTCTGACAGGCCGGATAAGCGGCAGAGGACAGGTTATGCCAGTGGTAGTTCAGGAGTAGCTGCTTTTGGACGAGGACAGACTCAGGGGCGACAGAGCCATACAGCTACTGGTCAGACTTCAGCTGGTAGTTTGCAGTGCCACAACTGTAATAGTTATGGACATATCCGATCGAACTGCACGAAGCCAGCAGTGACTTGCTTCCAGTGTGGCAAGGTTGGACACAGAGCTGCATTCGCCGTCAGGGCAAGGCTCCATCTCAGCAGGGTTCTTCTCCTGCAGGCTTATCAGGGAGTGTACAGAGACCGCCACAGTACCGGACTCCGAGTCAGCAGCAGCAGTACAGAGCTCCTAGTCAGCAGCAGTCTTACAGAGCTCCAGGACACACACCACCACAGAGTTCTATGCAGGGATCCGGTCGGGGCAGAGGACGGGGTAGTGTGGCTGATACTAGAGGAGCTCAGGCACGAGTGTTTGAGTTGAGAGATGCTGATCAGCCAGATGCACCTACTGCCACAGGTACGATCCAGATTCATGACTTACCGGTACGAGTTTTATTTGATACGGGTGCTACACACTCCTTCATATCTGATGCATGCGTAGATAGGTTGTCCTTAGCTACTGTAGAGGGGATACCTTTTTCGATAGGCTTACCTGATGGGAGTAAGGTAAGAGGGACTAGAGAGATCTTTGGATGTCCTGTTCGCATGGGAGATCGAGACTGGCTAGTTAATTTTCTAGTCATGCCCTTAGCTCATGAGGACGTCATTTTAGGGATAGACTGGATGAGGAAACACGGAGCAGTCTTAGACATTGGTAGGAGGACAGTGACCGTTGCCACGGAGGAGGGTCATAGGGTAATATTCCGAGGTTGGGACCTCGGAAAGTCAGGTACAGTTATCAGTGCAGTGAGAGCAGCGAGACTGATAGCCCAAGGTTGCGAAGCCTTCTGGTGTTATGCCATGAAGGAAAGCAAGGGCCTGACTATAGAGGAGATACCTGTTGCATGCGAGTTTGCAGAGGTATTCAGTGACGACCTGCCAGGGCTACCCCCACAAAGGAGCGTGGATTTCAGCATTGACTTGGAGCCGAGCACGAGACCTATCTCGAAGGCCCCGTACCGTATGGCACCTGTAGAGCTGCTTGAGCTGAAGAAGCAGTTAGAGGAGCTGGCAGAGAAGGGTTTTATACGCCCCAGTGTGTCTCCTTGGGGTGCGCCAGTGTTGTTTGTGAAGAAGAAGGACGGATCGATGAGGCTGTGCATAGACTACAGAGAGCTGAACAAAGTAACCATCAAGAACAAGTATCCACTACCACGCATAGATGATCTGTTGGACCAGTTGCATGGAGCGTCCGTGTTCTCGAGGATAGACTTGAGGTCAGGTTACCACCAGTTGAGGGTGAGAGATCAGGACATACCTAAGACGGCATTTCGGACTAGGTATGGTCATTATGAGTTCGTAGTGATGCCATTCGGGCTCACTAATGCACCAGCGGTGTTCATGGAGTTGATGAATGGGATATTCATTGACTTCTTAGACCAGTTTGTAGTGGTCTTCATTGACGACATCCTAGTCTACTCTAGGAGTCGGGAGGAGCATGCCGGACACTTGAGGACAGTACTGCAGATTCTACAGGATAGCCAGCTATATGCTAAGCTATCCAAGTGCGAGTTTTGGATGTCAGAGGTGGCTTTCTTAGGTCACGTAGTGACTGCTGAGGGTATTAAGGTCGATCCGGCGAAGATCGAGTCAGTGTCTTCTTGGCAACCTCCTAAGAATGTTAAGGAGGTTCGCAGCTTTTTGGGTTTAGCAGGTTACTACCGCCGGTTTGTGGAAGGGTTCTCTTTGATCGCCCGACCACTTACTTGTCTTCTGAGGAAGACCACTCGGTTTGTCTGGTCTGAGCCGTGTCAGCAGAGTTTTGAGGAGCTGAAGAGGAGATTGACGTCCGCTCCGATCTTAGCACAGCCTGAGGGTATTGATGACTTTGTGGTATACAGCGATGCATCCAAGCTAGGCTTGGGGTGTGTTTTGATGCAGAGGGGTAAGGTCATAGCATATGCGTCTCGCCAGTTGAAGACGTATGAAGAGAACTACCCGACACATGATCTAGAGTTGGCTGCAGTAGTGCATGCTCTTAAGATCTGGCGACACTACCTCTATGGGGCGACCTGTCAGATCTTTACAGACCACAAGAGTCTGAAGTACATATTCACTCAGAGAGAGTTGAATAACCGCCAGAGGCGGTGGTTAGAGTTGATCAAGGACTTCGACCTTGAGATCCTTTACCACCCCGGAAAAGCGAATGTGGTAGCTGATGCTTTGAGCCGGAAGACGCCTAGAGAGAGGGCGATAGCCCGGTTGACAGTACAGCCACAGTTGCAGAGGGACTTGGCTTGGTTGGAGATAGAGGTTCAGTTTCCCGATACCGATGGTCAGTTGTCTACCATGGAGTTACTTCCTGATCTGTTGGATGAGATCCGACAGAAGCAGGAGACTTGCCCCACTTTGATCAGGATCCGGGACAGGATGTCTCGAGATGAGGCCCCACAGTTTACTATTGGTGCAGATGGAGTGATGAGACGTCAGGATCGCGTTTGTGTACCGTCAGACAGTGAGTTGAGACAGAGAATACTAGGTGAGGCTCATGCTACCCCATACTCAGTACATCCTGGAGCGAGTAAGATGTACAAGGATGTGAGACGGTCCTTCTGGTGGGGCGGTTTGAAGCCCGATGTGACTCGATATGTAGCTCAGTGCGCGACCTGCCAGCAGGTCAAGATTGAGCACCGTAGGTCTGGAGGAGAGCTCCACCCACTTCCAGTACCACAGTGGAAGTGGGAGGACATATCTATGGACTTTGTCACTGGTTTGAGACTCAGCAGAGGATTTGATGCTATTTGGGTAGTGGTAGACCGCCTGACGAAGACCGCCCGTTTCATTCCGATTAAGGAAACGTGGCCGGTGAGTCGTCTGGCTGAGGAGTTCACCAGGCACATTGTGAGACTCCATGGGGTACCGAGGACTATCGTCTCTGACAGAGATGGACGTTTTACCTCGAGATTTTGGCAGCAGGTACATACTGCTTTGGGGACGAGTCTCCACTTCACTACCGCCTATCACCCACAGACAGACGGGCAGTCTGAGAGGACCATTCAGACCTTAGAGGACATGCTTCGAGCGTGTGTACTTGATTGGGGACAGGTATGGCCAGATCATCTTCCACTGGTAGAGTTTTCGTATAACAATAGCTGGCACGCATCTATAGGGATGGCTCCTTATGAGGCTTTGTACGGGCGGAGATGTCGCACACCCTTATGTTGGGATGAGCCTAGCAGAGTTGATGGAGTAGCTCCAGATCAGGTACAGGATGACATCGCTCGGATTGCCCTAGTCCGAGAGCGGATGTTAGCAGCCCAGAGTCGTCAGAAGTCCTACGCCGACAAGAGGCGTCGACCTTTGGAGTTTAGAGTGGGTGCTCAGGTGTGGTTGAGAGTATCACCTATGAGAGGAGTCAGGCGTTTCGGCATTAAGGGAAAGCTGAGTCCCCGATATGTCGGACCTTTTGAGATCCTGGAGAGAGTTGGGGAGGCGGCCTACCGACTAGCACTACCACCGAGACTAGAGAGTATCCATCCGGTCTTTCATGTATCTCAGTTGAGAGAGTACATTCCGGATCCGAGACACGTCATCAGCCATGAGGATCTGACAGTTGAGCCTGACCATACATTTGTAGAGTACCCAGTGGCTGTCTTGGAACGCAGTACCAGACGTCTGCGCTCCAAGGAGATACCTATGCTGAGGATCCAGTGGTCTAGGAGGGGAGCTGATGAGGCCACTTGGGAGACTGAGGAGAGTGTTAGACGTAACTACCCCGAGTTCTTTGCGGGGTTAGAGGTTACTTCTGTTTGACGAGTTAGTACTCGGATGTTGTGTTGTTTGACCTTTCAGGTTTTCATATGGTTTTGAGTGTTCTGTTTCTCTTTTGTGATACTTGTTTGTTTGATGCCTGAGTAGCTGCTTGGTAGAAAACAAAGAAGTCGAGAAAACTAAAATATACCGAAAGAAATGTGTGAGTAAGGGAAATAATTTAAGTTTCGGGACGAAACTTCTTTTAAGGGGGCACTGATGTAATAACCGAAAATTTTAAGTCCCGGTAAAGTGAAATTAAACAAAGTCCGATGAGACCATTGTAAATAAATAAATAAGTAAAATAAAACGAGTTCGTTCTATCATTTTATGTGACCTAGATTCACATAAAATGATAAATTTATTGACCGGAAATAATTTTACGTTGTTAAAATAAAAATAATTTTTTTTATAAAATACAAAATTTAATTCCGTATTATATAAAGTAGATAACACGGAATTTAAATCCCGTATTATATTAGTTCCGTACATATAAGTGACAAATCCCGAATGTTCCGTTCTAAAGATGGGCCGGAAATAAGCCCACCTACCAGCCCATGAATTAACTCCTAAACTAACCCTAATTTTATTAGACTAATCTAATCAGTAACCTAATCAGCCGCTTCCTCTCTTCGTTACTTCTCCTCTGGACGAACGACATTGCCTCCCTTCCGCTTCAACAGAGGACCGCCACTGCAACCGCCAGGCCTGTCGCCGCCACCTGGCCTGTGCCGCCTTGCCTAGTGTCTCCGTCCGCCGGCGACTGCAACCGCAGGTGAGCCACGGTCCTCTCCTCCCTTCTCGTCACCCTTCCTCTCGATTCCGAGTCTTGACCATCACGTTTTTTTTCCTGGGACTGCAGTAACGGTCACACCGGACCGAGACAGCCGCGCCGTCCCCGCCACTGAGCCGCGCCGTTCCCCGCCACTGCAACCACCGGCCGCAGGTAAGCCGCCGCTTGCCTTTCCTTTCCGCTGTTGTTTTCCCGCTGCTGTGATGCGGAACTCACAGCACCTCCGCTCACTGCAGTAACCGTGAAGACAGCCGGGCGTACACCACCAGTCCGTCGACCACCAGTGCCGCCGAGCCTTCATCCGCGTTACAGTAGGTGAGTCCGCATCCCTTCTTTCTCCTTCCCTTCCGCCTTCTGGAATCGAATTAGTAACCGTGAGAGCCACAGTTGTAACGCTGCAGTAGACGACCTCCGGGAGGCTGTGAACCGCCGCCCCTGCTGCTGTCCCGTACCGGTGGCGACGCCGCATCCGCTGCACCTGGACCAGATTAGCGCTTTCCCGGGGGTGTAGGTTAGTCCAGTACAGTGCTTTTGTGTATTTACAATAAAGAATAGGTATACATTTATATGAATGAGTAAAAGACGTAATTGTGCGTATATATATATACGAGTACGGTGTTAATATAGGGTGAGAAACGTAGGTGGATACAAGTTGTGTATGAATAGCCGGATTCGGAATATATATATATATAGGATACATATATGTACGTATGTATTTTCGAATTCGGAAGATTAGTAAGAGCGAGTTGGTGAACTTATATATAGGAATTATGAATGCCGAGTATACATAAATATTTTAAAAGTCTATTAACGTTATAGAAGTTTGGAATTTAATGGGTATATACACTTTTATATAAGGGTATATCTATAAACATAATATATAGAATATACAAAAATGCGAGTAGCTACACATAAATACGAGTTGGGATTTAGGAAAAACTATATAAAAGGGATATAAGTATATAGAAATAAGTTGGGTTTCCAAGTTTATGTACATAACATAAGAATATATATATATATGTATATATACTCAGGACGTAAGTGTACCCAACTCCGTACAAGATGAGAAATTAAATAGGTAGATATATATACGAGTATCGAACAATTACACAATTAAATACGTGGGCGATAAGAAAGTTAAGAATAAATTTGAGAAGCCTTCGGCTGAGGGTAAAATGGTCTTCTACCGTAAGAACTTGTTCCGTAATTCCTTAGCAGGAGGTTGGACATCGGAATGTGATTTTGATACACATGCCTTATTTGACAGGCATCTGAGTTACCACGAGTACGGACTTTTGAGACGTGTTAGAGTGTATCTTGACTCAGGTAAGTCCTTGCGACTTACTTAGCCGGTTTCTGAGTGTTAGTTGAGTGATAGTAGTGGTGTGTGCTTTTGCTTGATTTAATAATAATAACTTGCTAGGACGACTGTTATTGTTTTACGTAAGGCCCAAGTGTATGTATAACGGGCCGTGACATCACTGCCCAGCTCTGACAGGAGACTGGGAGGTTCTCTATACCCAGACCATTCAGGTACAAGGTGAGATGCATCGGATCCATTCCTGATGTTTACACGGGGGCGGAGGCGAGGTTTGGGAATCCCTCGTGTCACAAAATAAGTATCATTAGAGTGAATGAGTAATTTAAAGAAAGATAATAAGACGGACTTGTTTGAAAGCATGTTGAGTGTTTATGTTTACCTGAGTGTGTTTGTGCTACTATTACTCTGCTAATATTTAGATAACTAGCTAACGGTTCTTGTTGTTGTTGTTTAGTTTTACCGCAGGTTAGATCGGCAGCTGAGTGATCCGGAAGTAGTGGTCAGCCGGGTCTCCGTACTCCTTAGAGCGGGGTTGGGGTTGTTTTGTCTTTCCTTTCTGTCGGCTAAGACAGTTGTTCTTTTCTCTTGTTTAAGTACTGTAGGCTGCTAGACAGTGTTGCATTCATTACTCTAAAAACATGGTTTTTATGAATTTCGGTTTCTTTATTTGTGTCTTGTTGCAAGGTCCTAGTAATGTTGTTGTCAAACTGAGGTCGGGACCCATTGTGAGGTCCTAACCAGTAATACTCCGAGTTCTGAGAATTCGGGGTGTTACATAACACTTGTGCAGAGACATGAGTTGTGGAAGCAAGTAAAGGAGAAATTGCAAAAACTTAGTGATAAGATTTCATTAGAATTAGTGAAATGTCATAGAGAACACCAGACGTTATCTTAAACTCTTGATTTGAAGTTGTTATGGAGAACACCAGTTTACGAAAAGAGAGATGGTTATCTCAGTTTATCATCGATTATAGTGAGTTGAACAAGATAACAATGAGGAACAATATCCCTTACAACGAATTGACGATCTACTCGATCGGTCACGAGGGTCGGTAGTCTCTTCTAAAATTGATTTAAGGTCTGATTGCCACCAATTGAGAATTCGAGATCAGGATATTGCAAATACGACATTCCGTACAAGGTAGGGTCACCATGAGCCTGTAGTGATGTCATCTGGGCTTATTAATGCCCCGTATAAGATATTTTGGTCTACTCTCGAAGAAGCGAGAAGTTGTATGACAAGTTGTCTAGGGATGACAACCCCGAAGGATGTAAAAGACGGTACAAGTTTTCTTGAGTGTGTTGTTCATTACCGGATTTATGGAGAGATTCTCCAAAGTAACAACACCTATTGCTAACCTACGCCCAATGACAATGGAGTATTGAGGAACGATGTGAAAGTAATAGCATACGTGTCTCATTAGTAGAAGCGATGTGGAGTAATAAAGTACTTCCCTCATTAATTGGAACTTGCAACAAGAATTAAGGAAACATAACATCAAAGTTTGGTTTGACAAGAACTAAAGCCCACAGTGTAAATTGGAAGCTCGATACTCTTTGATAGAGATATCAAAGGGAAAATAATGGAAATGCTACATTGAGAAAGACCCGAGAAGGAAGTTCATTCCCGATATATCGACCTTTATGAGATCTTAACGCAAGTTGGAGATGTGTCTTTATAAGTTGGCATTGCCGCCAAGGGTAGAGAGTGTTCACCCGGTGTTTCATGAGTATCAATCAAGAGAGTACATACATTACTCAAGACACGTTGTCAATAATGAGGACCTAGTGGCAGAAGGGGAACCGATGGAATTAACTGGAAGATGGAGGAAAATATCTTTAGTTGAGTTTTACACTAAGCTAGTAGCTTCGATAGAATCGACGGGTTAGACCTAGCTCTTCCCTTAGTTGTGTTATGTGCATATGTGATGTTATAATTGTTTGTGGTCCCGTGAGGGAATGTGCTATATAACCTAATATATCTTGCGGTGGTAGTTTGAGTAGTTTGTGTGTATAGATTAGAAGGTTTGAACCTTCTTAGTTTAAGAGTTTGTACCTCGGCCTTAGAGACCGAGAAGTTCGACGCATGGCAAGTTTCGGGATGAAACTTGTTTTTAGGGGATATAATGTAACACCCCCAAATTTAGGCGTGTTCTCGATATTTATCTTTCCGTATAATTATTGATATTTTAATAGTCTAAATAATTATACAAGTATATATACATATATATATATATATATATATATATATATATATATATATATATATATATCATATTCATATACAATCCGTTTAAAATTATTATTGTAATCTCGTACATATTTTTTTGTACGAGAACGATTTCTATATCAGAAATCATACAATTACAAGTATATTTACATATATTAGATTTATATATTTTCCGCAAATTATTTAACGGAAAAGTTCGAAAATATTTTTCAATCCGAAAATTTCGCTCCGATTAATTCGATCCAGTACGTTAATTTCCGATTCCCTTTATTTTTAATTGTTTTCTTTATTCTCCTTTTTTTCACTTCCCAGCCTTGGTTTTGTTACTTTTCTCTTCCGCCAGTTTGCTTGCTTAAGGAGTGAAGACCTCTGCTCTACCACCCATAGGGCCATAGTTGCAGCCCTACTCAGCTATCCCGACCCCTCGCTCCTCCCTCAACACTCACTCGATCTCTCCCCGACCTCTGAATGTGACTCTCAACCCTCAGACTCTCACCCGATCTCTCCCCCTGCTTCTTCTCAGCAACTCTGCTCTGTAACCCCTCTCCCTCACGCCATCTCTCTGTCCTTCCTCTCTCTCACTCAACCTTCGTCTAACCTTCGCCGACAACCACATGAAAGTCGGGGATGCTCGGCCATCACCTCACCTGCCGGAGTGCTGGCCGCCTCCAATACCTTCTCCCACCGCACCCATCTGCAACCACTAGGAGGTTGCCCACTGGAGCCACCGGATATCGGAGCGCCTTTCCTGCTTCGACCTTGCTTCACCAGTCGACGCCGGAGAGAAGATGCCCAGCCTCGCGCCACCTTCGCCTCGCACCCGTCTGAATCCAGGATGATGAGAAACCACCCCTTCCCCAGCCTTCTACTGCTTCTACTGCTAGCTTGCAACCGCCTGGAAGCCACCAGGGAGAGCCACGCCGGGGAAACGAGACCCCCATTCGGCGGCCGGATCTCTTGCAGCCGCCGGCAACGCTCTCACTGCCGCCTAGAGCCTTGCCGGATCCATGGCTGCCGCCGCCGCCCTCTTCCTCCACACTCTCCCCTGCGTGTTGTTACTAGTGAAAAAGAGGCCCTAATTTTCATATTAAAATCGGGCCCCTCATTTATGGTATAATTACATATTGGAACCTATCTTTTGTATTTACAGTTAATGGCCCATATTTAGGTTTTATGCAATTATGCCCTGCTGGAATTAATTACAGAAAATGGCCCAAGGAATTAATTACGAATAATATCCCCCGTATTTATAAAATTGTATTAATTGGTGAAAAATGTATTTATGGGTTTTAAATTTGGGATTTACTTGAATTATATCCTTATGATTATTTATACTATATATATTGCCTTTGTTGGATTCATTTCGGATTTATGACCCAAAGTTTATTTCGGGAAATGGCCAAGTTTCGAGAGTTTTTTTTAGTTGCCCGGGAAGCTGTTTTGGTTTTGACCCGTATTTATAAATTGTTGTGATCACCCCGGAAAATGCTTTGCGAGTTTTACCCTTGTTTTGAAAGTGAGGCTTCGTTAGATTTTTATATGCGTTAATCTCCCTTCCAAAAGTAGCGTTTAAGCTAATTTTATGTAGCTTTGGTTTTAGGTCCGGAAGCGCCCCGATAAAGGCCTAACGAGTCCAAGTTTGACATCCGTCTTGACGTCGTGTGAGTATTCTCTTCCTCGATTTAGTTATGTTTAGAATTAGTATCATGTTAGGTTGAATAATCTAACATAACTTAGAGTGAATACCAAGTAGTGGTTTGAACTTTAGGTGAGTTTTGAGGATTTATGATCGTTATAAAGCTTGAGGTATTATTATCTTGTGAGGATTGTAAGGCGTTGAGTGTTTGGTTGATCTTGTGAGCTTATGAGGATTGAGATTATGGTTATATGTTTGTTGAGATTATGGTGACTAGGACGAGAGTATCCTAGCATGTATTGTGATGCTTATGACCTTGTGAGATCGTGAGGATTAGGAGGTTGTTATCCTATCATGGTTATAGTTTATGATCTTGCGAGATCATTGGGACTAGAAGTCTTAGGACTTCTAACATGTGAGAGAGATGTTGATCGTGTGCCTTTTGACAGGCGTTGAGTGTCTTCCTGCGGGAAGCTGAGAGCGGGATATAGCGGGATTATCTTTGGGACGAGGTAAGTCTTCGGACTTACTTAGCTCGGATTCTCTGTATTAGTTTCGATGTGTGTTTGGTGGTATGTGTTTATGTTATAACATCTAAACTGGTAATAGGACCACCGACTTTATATGTTTATATTTGGCCCAAGTGTATGATAACGGGCGGTGACCGCTTGTCCAGTCCAAAATGGGGATGATTGGGAGGTGCCTTGCGACCAGCCCAACGGGTGATGTTGATCCGCATCAAGTACAAACCCGTATGGTGAAAGGGGACAAGGGCGAGATCGTTAAGATTCTCGTGTCACAAAAGAAGTTGAATTAGAATGAGATATGACCTAATAATAAAAAAAGATAATAAACCGGATTGTGTGTTTTGGAGCATGTTGTGTGTTTATGATGCCTTATGTGTGTGTGCCAATACCATGATTCTAATACCTGGAATACTAGCTAACGGTTTTATACCGATATTGTTGTAGTTACCTTGTAGGTTAGGGACGCGGCGAGAGATCCGGAAGAGTGGGCAGCCAGGGTCCGTACATTGTAGGATGGGTTTGTGGGTGAAGTCTTGTAGATATAATTATGTATTGTATGTTTTCGGCGTTTGGTCGTTTGAGTTGTTGACTCGGCTGTAGTCTTTTGTTTATATGGTTTTGGGTTTCATTGCATTGCATTAAAAATGTATTTTGTTTTGGCCTTTATTTGTGTCTTGTTGAAAGATCCGGTGAAATTGTTGTCAGGCTAAGGGTCGGGACCCATTGTGAGGTCTCCGCCCGTAGCATCCCGAGTCCCGTAGATTCGGGGTGTTACAGTCAACAAGCGGGAAATCCAAAATAAAGCAAACCAACCCTGTGAGATTAGTGCCCCCGTGGACCATATCTTGCAGTTGACGCCCTTGCAACGTCCCTATGAGCAAGAATACCTAAAAGATGTCGGTATAAACCATTAGTTCAAGATCATAACTATGGACACAAGAGATTATACGAATCACACATTTATAATGTATGCAACACATCAGCCTAGCCATAACATATGCACATGCACTTCGTGTACATGCTTATTATAGGTCGGTGATACCAAATTATTGTTCATTTACACTTTGTTCGCCCCATGGTTCTGTTGATACCCCATTCTAGGCATAACTTGTTCGCTTTGGTCGCACCCTCCACTCTTAATATTAAGGGAATCCCTACCGTGACTTTAGGAGTCCTATTGCCAATACAAGTCAACGCCAATCCAAGCACACCATTTCATGCTAATACGGCATATATTTTTACCCAAGTCCACGGGTGTAGTCGGTGCACTTATGTGCCTCACCCCATATGGGTTATGACCATATGTTAACAAGCTCGTTCTCACATACACACATATCAAGTGTGTTCACACATCTTGCCCGTTAGCTATATGCCACACATTTTTAATTAATGAATAATTTGATAGTTGGATAGATCAAGTTTGAACCCTAAGAAGCTATTTGGAAGCACACTAGGACACGATCGTACCTAATACACAACCAGCGAAGTTTTGTAGAACCCTTCCCGCTACCCCAAACACAATAGGCGTTCATGAGAACCCTAGAGCACCTAGATGTTTGCTTGTTGCAATTTGAAGCACCTTGCTAAACCGTGGCAAGCAGAACATAATCAAACAATTCCAAGCGAGATGCGAGCAATATGTCTCTTACTCAGGTGTGTTCTTCACTTCGTGAAGATGACGATAGACACCACAAATTTAACACAACGTGTTTACAAAAATGTATTTATTTTAAGATGATAAAATAAGAGACACAACCTCCTTACTTATAGGAGAAGGGTTCAGCCATCTAGGGTTGATGGGCGGCCGAATGGGCCTTTTAATCGAGCCCATAGACTCGTATCTCATTTAGAATAAGATAGGTTCTAACCCTAAGAAAATAATAAAATAAGATTTATCTTCTACAAAGATTAGATCTCCTAAGACTTGGCTCTTAAGTATCTCTAAATTAAGATATGATTTTCAAATATATCTTTAAGTTTTCCTATTAGAAGAATTAATTTTATTTTCAAAATAAATAAAATTGACTTGGGCCAAAAATATAGGCTTTTGTTCAGGTACGGTTCAATTAATGCGGTCGGTCGTACGGCCGCCCGTACGGCCGACACGTGTCCCGAAAATTTTTTTTCTGAACTGTTTTTTTTTTCTTTTTCCAGAAACGAATGAAAATTTTTTTGAACTACCATGCTATAATTAATGCACTATTCTCCTATAAACTTTGAACTATTCCCATATAATCCATGAACTATTACTTTTTAATATATTTTATCAAATTATTCATTAATTAATTGTTTATATGTTATGAACTATTCAATTGTAATTCATGAACTATCATTTTATAAGTTATGCACTATCCTTTATAAATTTTGTACTTTGAACTATTCTATTATAATTCAAGAACTATTCTATTATAATTCATGAACTATCCCGTAATAAGTTTTGAACTATTACTTTCACTCCTTTATAAATTTTGCATTTGAACTATTCTATTATAACTCATGAACTATTCTATTATAATTCATGAACTATTCTATTATAATTAATGAACTATCCCATAATAAGTTTTGAACTATTACTTTCACTCCTTTATAAATTTTGCACTATGAACTATTCTATTATAATTCATGAACTATCCTTTTAGAAGTTATGAACTATTCCTTAATAAGTTTTGAACTATTACTTTCATTCCTTTATAAATTTTGCACTATGAACTATTCTATTATAATTTTATGAAATATCCTTTTATAAGTTATGAACTATTCCATAATAAGTTTTGAACTATTACTTTTACTCGTTTTTTTTTTTAAAAAAAAAAACTCATTCAGAGAAGAAAAAAAAATTCCGGGACACGTGTCGGTCGTACGGTCGGCCGCACGGCCGTACCGGAATAATGTGCCTTACTTGAACAACACCCTAAAAATATAATTAAAAGCTCGAAAAAATAACCCACAGCTAAATATGTCTGTATGGGCTACAAAAATATAACACTCGATCCACTCTAGTCGTGTTCTCTAGCCCACACATGTCGTTGGTTAGGTAGTGCATCGGTGTTGCCTTCCACATACTAGCTTCACGTCCGGCTGGTATGGTTTGACGATCGTACAAGTCATTTTTTAATATCCAAAAATGCTCACCCCTACATACAGTTGTAGGTATTCCATCGTTGAATGCGTTCCACGTACGTATATGCAAGAATCCATTCTTTTCCATCTTAACAGACTGCCAATATAACAATTTGTCACAAACTCCCCAATTTGAATGTCAATATCTAAAATCACAAAACTAAAATGTCAAGCCCGTCTAGCTCAGTTGGTAGAGCGCAAGGCTCTTAACCTTGTGGTCGTGGGTTCGAGCCCCACGGTGGGCGTTTATATATTTTTTGAACTCTTTTCTCACATAGACTTATAGACTTGATTTTGGTTTAATTACTATGAATGCTCCATTTCTTTAGTCAATTATGGTATATTTAATCGAATTATTCCATTTTTTTTAGCTTTATAGTATAAATTTATCTAATCCACTCTTCTCTAATCTATATTTATGTTACTTCAAAACGATATATGCATATTGTCTAAAAAGGTCAATTCTCAAGATTGCCTGGCAATAAAATGTTAACATAGTTGTGCAAGCCGTATTTAACAGTCAGATAACAGAAGCAAAAGTGATAAATAGCAACATCCATACTAACTCAAAACATAAATAAAACAAAATACTTCGTCAAGTGAAGGGGTTCGGGAATTCGCCATAACTCGGTCAGCTCAGCTTTGTGTAGCCTTCATAAGCTACCTTTTGGATGTGCTTTTTAGAGTTTTAGCAGCATCGTGTCTTAGCTCCGATATGTCAGTGAACAATAAACAGCACAGCAGGCTATGAAATTCAAGAGATTTGCACCAAAAACTTTACTGCGAACGATGTGGCAATTATCCTTGTCGTATCCAAACTCAAAACTTCTCTATCGCAGCTAAAGTTCAGGTGCTAGCCATAGCTTCACTTTCTTGTCCACACCAGATGTCGCTAAGATGAATGATTGTCCGTTCCCTGCAAACAGAAAGACAGTGAGTACTACTGTGCCATTTTGGAGCTTGCAAGGCGATCAGGTAATAGAAATTGCATCGTCAAGAAGCCGAATTGTACCAGTGGGAAGAGCCTTGGGTGACCATGCAATCCACGTGATCTCATCTGCAACAAGGCAGTTGTCAGTCTATTGCTTAATCCTTTGTTTTGTAAGACATAAATCAAATCATGTTACTCAACATGCAACTTGATTACTTAGAAAATTAAACACGATATACCCAAGCCCAAATAACTCATATCTAGTTATATTCAAGTGACAAATAATGATAGTTGATCTTGTTTTCCCCCTTTGGTGTTCGGATGAGGTTGGCTAATGCATTTACATATACTAAAAGGTCACGTACCATCATGCGCTTTAACAGCAGTGTCTAATACCCGCCCAGTGTCAGCACATAGCCATTGTAATGCAGACCCAAGAGTTGCAGCCAATATCTTTCCATCAGGAGAAATACACAGTCTATCATAATGTAACGAATTGGCACCACTTGTATCAAGAGGCGGGATAGGAAATGTCTTCAAAACCTTGGGGTCCTCATCAAGGTGATACCTAACTGATAGCACACATATAGAGGCTTATTAATGAAAGGAATACATACAGAATCTTGTTATGAACTAAAAATATACATTGGCATTCTTAACTTTGGAGTTACTATAACATTTTCCTCATAGCAAGTTTGAGTCTGTACAACCTGCTTTAACTGCTCCATTGGTGATTGGTAATGTAATAATAAATGGTCCATCTTTAACAATAGATTAGACAGCTCCAAATAAACATACTAAGAAACTAACATCAGGCAGTCATAGTCTAGTCAACTTAAGTACAGGTGAGCAAAGAATGTTCGATTACAGTCATATATTCAATAAAATAATAACTCAACACAGTCAGAAACCAGAACAGATGACCAGCCATGAAACATTCTGTATTTTAAAACACTAGCAATAAAAAAAACACCTGGGGTTGTACATGGCTACATGCATGTACTAAGAAGAGATCTCCTTCATTTGCTTCAACTTACTATTCAATTTGCTCTTTCTCCTAAGAGATTTTGATGGAGTAAATACTATGTCATAGACTCATAGTTGCTCAAAGCACTAGCAATAAAAAAACAATTGGGTTGTACATGCACATGTACTAAGAAGAGAGCTCCTTCATAGCTTGATCTATATTACTTTACAATTTGTTCTTTTTCCTCAAGGATTTCGATTGAGGAAAAACTATGTATTAGACTCATAGTTCCTCAACAACTTCACAAGAACAAAGTTTAGAATTCACTCACCGTTAATATTCCATATCTTAATTGTGCCATCCTTAGATGCAGTAATAACGTGTTCCGAATTAGGATCGAAGCATAACCAAGTTACTGCACTCTGGAAGGAAAACAAAAAATCACCGTAAAGCATATCAGACCAAGATAAACAAAATAAAATAGCAATTAAGTAGTAAGCTGCAAGCCTGCAATGTTCTATACAGTATAAAACCCACTCTTACACCGAGTGTAACTGAGCAAGAAACTATAGTTCATTAAAACTTTGATCAAATGGTTAAGATATTAGGATATAGGGAGATTCATTGTGGGTAGAAAACATTAAATTCTTTTTTTAAAGGAAAATCTTATTGCTTGGCTATTTTTTCGATACCTAGGGGAGTCGTCTTCTCCCATGAAACTGAGGGTAGTCATTCGTCTAATCTGCACTAGTGTTAAAAATAAAGCATGCGCAATTTTAAGATGTATTCCCCCTTCTCGTGCTAACTAAAGAATTCCTCCTCCAAAAAACATGAACATGGTACATCAACTTCCATCACTGTTTTAGAATTACTCTTAGTAGTTCATTTAAAAAGTAGTTGTTCATTGTTGTATATGTATTTGTTCATGAATTAGAGATAGGACGAAGGAAGGATGACAAAGCCATTAGAGATACGTCTCCATCCATTGCGATGTTAACATGAAAGACAGTAATATAAATAATTGTTCAATGTTGAATATGTACTAGTTCATTGTAGTAGCTGTTCATTGATTTGGATCATCGTCTTCGTCATTAGAGATAAGTCTCGAGCAAAATTAAGCATGTAATGGTCAAAATATGTGATACTTGAGTGAAGGAATCCTGAGAAGACAATTATAAAAAAAATATGAAAAGAGAATAATAACAGATTTTTTTTATGGAAAGAAGATGAAATCAAGTTTGTGTAAGACCATGGTAATAAAGTCCCATTAACATATGGCCCTCGGATCAATTAAATAGTTTAAATCTAATGGATGATAAGGTATCTAACTCTTTACCATAAACCAGGTTCTCAAGTGAACTTTATGACATAGATACATCATACATGGATTCAAAAAGAAAGGATATCATATACAAACCTTGTGTCCCTTAAGCTGCATAGCTTTAATAATCTCTTTGACTGAACCATCTTTTGAGTAAACGATCTCCCACACCTGCAATTGGAGGGACATATGAAATAGTCCTGAACAAAACTTGTGGAATACTTCAATATTTATGAAGTGGTTAATTATTAAGATACAAGATGAAAGTAAATAGCTGCTAAATAAACAAGGCAAGAGTAAAATTGACTAGACATTCATGACCTAGAGCAGTCATCTATAAGAAAAGGACAGCTTTACATGACATCAGGTACAGAAGTAACAGTCATTGTACAGCTTTCAAGGATATCAGGTAAAAGGAGAAATAAGTGACAGAAAATGGCTGAACTCACATAAACATGCAAGAGGAATAACAGCTGTCAGTTTCCAGGATCATGATTCATGAATCTGTTGATAATTTCTCAAATAACTATGCTAATACTAGTTAATCAGATCACTTGAACTGAGATCCTTTTTAATTAAATAGGACGAGCATATTAAAGCATCTAAGCAGCACCTTCACATCAGCAGTAAAAGCTGCTGCAGCAATAAAACGTCCATCTGGTGATATTGCAGCCATGTGGTTTTGCAGCTGGTTTGTGTCAACTGTCCCCAACAGCTTACCAGTCTTACCATGCCAAAGTTTGATGTCAGTGCCTGGTTAATAGAAAGAACCCTTCAATAATTAAATGAATGGGATATACACTGGCAGCAGGAGCATACGGTAGGTCAGATAATTATAAACAAGGAAAATCCAGCCTTGATAATTGCCAATAATCTAACAATACTGAGAGCACCAGAGCACCTAGCAATGAACAAATAGTAAAACATGCTATATACTAATAACCTGGAACAGTAGAAAAAACACTGAGATTTAGGACTGTTTCCACAAGATAAAACCTTTAATAAATAAAACACTGAATATATACAGTAGATGCAGTAATAACTAATAACAGATTAAGAGCAGGATGCACCTTCTGAACATGAAGCTACAACTGTACTTCCATCAGCAGTTCCAAAACTAGCAGCAACTCCAAACAGATTAAGAATTGCACGCTTCTCATGAACTTTTTGATGCTCCCATTTGATTTCAGGAAGGGGAAGTTTTCCACTTTGAGGGTTGGCCTTCTCTTCTCCAAACATGAGCAGTGAGGAACCAGAGATTGTCTGAGTAGCCACTACAATAGATGAATTATCTTCCAAGAAGGAAACTGATGTTGGATGTCCTCCAACAGGTACATTAATCCGATGGAATCTGTATAAGTCAAATATAATAAGTGATCACGAAAATAGAAACAGGACACATCACGAGATTGATATAGTAACCACTTATATTCGAACTGCACAGCAATATCATACTTGAAACTTTTGCTGGAGACATCCTCCAACTTAAAGACACGGACCACGCCATCAGCACAGGCTGCACAAGGATGTGAATCAAACAATTGAGTTACAACACAAACCTCTGCTAGTGCACCATAACCAAATTTAGATAGTGCACGAATACAAAGTTGAAAGTTTAGGTAGAACAGAAGACTACCTGTTGCCAAACTTCGACCATCAGGCGAAAAACATAACCCACCAACAGCATCACTGTGACCCTTCAAAGTGTTCAAATCCAAGGGATGATGCTTCTTGTTATGATCCTTCAACAATCAAATTCCCCACAAAATCAGCTAAATAGATTGGAAATAGAAAGAATTAACCTAATTGTGCAAAAGCTTCATCCGGGTCTACATTATTCAAACAACATCACATTGTCGCAGTTTTTATCAGAATTGAAAAAAGAATAGGATCTAGCAAACCAATCAAGCATCAAGGTAAAACCCTAGGATTGTGATAACGACAAACCTTATCAGCGGCATGAGAATTGTGCTTGGGCTGAGACTTTTTGGGAGCAGATTGATGGGACCTAGATGCCTTCTTGTGTTTAGGATTCGGATCGTTGAGCTCAGCTTTGACTAAAGACTCCACCTCCGATTTCTGCTTTCTGAAATAGTTTCCGAAAATGAGGAAGGCAATGACTCCTCCTAAAATCAACGACAATGCCAAAATCGGAAGCATCGGATCCATCTGTGGCAGAATTCTTATGTTGCT
Organism: Fagopyrum homotropicum; assembly: GCA_033239125.1. Taxonomy (NCBI): domain Eukaryota; kingdom Viridiplantae; phylum Streptophyta; class Magnoliopsida; order Caryophyllales; family Polygonaceae; genus Fagopyrum; species Fagopyrum homotropicum. The sequence continues at coordinate 147,465,386 of BSWB01000004.1, forward strand.
GTGCTGATTCGTACCGATCAAGCGCCTCGAATTAACAGGGGTTTACGCTTATCGAGCGAGTACTGAGAATTACAGTTGCGGATTAGGAAATGACAGATCGAGCAATCGATGAATATGGCGGCGCGTATGGAAGTTGAAGCCAAGGCAAAGGTTCGAGGCTTCCAGAATCGGCAAGGCCACGTGGGAATTCTACGACGGGCTCCCGGAAATACTAACACAACGTCAAAATTACATTATAAATTCCATATTATATTATAATCCACACTTTCCCCTTATTATTACATTATAATCTACGATTTCCCTTGCATTAGTACATTTTTATTTATGCCCACTACGATGCACGGACACTTTCAGAAGACGGCGTGTCCCGTGTCCTGTCGTGTCGGAAACGGGGACACACAAGGACACGGCTCAGACACGGTTAAATATGATCGGACACGGTCAAGACACGTTTCAGAGATAGGACACGTCTAGGACACGGCAAGGAAGTGGATTGTGTAAAACACAGTCAATTAAAGTTTATTTTTATTTTTTAAGGCTAGAAAAAGAAAACATTTTTTTAAAAAAACATAAAGTAAAATTGATTTACCGTAATATGTTTTTTTTTCTCTCATTTTTTTTTCGACTAAACCTAGCCCCACATGGCCACATGCGAGATTGCGGTTGTCAGAAGTAGAACACTAATCTTCTTCTTGGCTCTATTGTTGAAATGTTGTTCTGTCGGCCGACTCTTCTCTCCATTTTTCTTATTATTTTATAAATTAATTTTGAACCTTTGATTACTAATTTATTGTGTAATCTTTTTTGGTTGAATGTTGAGTGTGTTATTCTTATTCTTTCACTTTTTATAATTTAAAATATTTATTATTGTTTTCCTTGGTTGATTATGTTGTTCGGTTATTGTTGATGTGCAAAATGAATGGTTCATTCTTCAGTTTTGATACTAAGTATGTTTATTTCAGATTATAAGACTAGACATGTTTGTTTCTATGTTTTGTAAGAGTGAAAATGTTTGTTTCTATGTTTTGTAAGACTGAAAATGTTTGTTTCTGTAATACCCGGAAAATTTTAATTTCCGTTTAAAACCGATCGAACCGTATTTCGATCCGCTAACCTTTCTTATGTCCTAAACAAAATAAAATGACCTAAATTCTATCATTTTATGTGACCTTAATTCACATAAAATAATAATTATGGCACCCGATTATAATTTCGTATAATTTAAAACTCGAAGGGCGGTTCCGTATGAGTAACGACTCACCTTTCAGCCCATCCTCTAAAGGGATGAGCAGGCCCATCGGGTAGGCCCACTATCTTAAACAGCCGGCCCAAAATTAACCTAAAACCTAATTAGCTTCCTTAACCTTGTTTAAGCCTAAACCTAATTTATTCCCCTAACCTTACTGCTACGTATTCTCGGCAACACCTCCCTCTCTACCGCACAACCACCTCGCGCTTCTGTAAACCGACACCATCCCTCACTCTCTTCTGCTCAGCCGCCAGTACCACCGAGTCGGAAACACAGCTGTGGACATCACCTCGCCGCCAGGAATCCAGAGGAGTCAAGCAGCCTTCTGCAAACACCCGCCTGGTGCTGTCACGCCGACGCTGCATCTCACTTTCTGCAACCAGCACCCACCGGTATGCCTCCTGGACGACCCTTCTGCAACCAGCAATCAACCGGGACTGCACCCTCCGGCGATGAGTTGTTGAAGCCCTCCCACTCCCTCCTCTGATCTGGGTCGATTGGCAACAGCCGGAAGGTCTCGCAGCGACATCAGCATCCCCCACCGGAACCAGCGCCGACGCAAGCTTCTGTCGTCTTCTCGTGCGCCTACCACAACAGTTACTCACCCCATCCTAGCGTGCGACTCGGTGATTCGTAAGCCAGGTAAACCAGATCCCTCCCTTCCCATGTCCGTGCTGTTTCTGTCGCTTTCTCGGCCTAATCGGGAGGACAACAGGGAAACCGAAACTGAGCCGGGATTTCTAGCCACTGCAGCGGTGCAACCAAACCGAACCAGTGACCTCGGAGGTGGTGGTGCCGATCGACGCTTTAAGCAGAAAGCCGTCTTCCTTGTTGTAGTCCGGTAGGAACCTAATCCACAGCTTTTACATGTTTACGGTTTCTATGTTACAGAGGGAGAGCTACACTAGAAGTAGAGTAGGTGAATACATATAGTTTATTGTGTAAAAATTTGGGAGAAAGTCAACGGTCGGATTAGGTTTTATAAGGTCCCGAAGTAGAGCTCTTGAGCTGTTTTTGAAGCAGGAAAATATTTGACTAAGTATAGAATTTTAGCTTCTAGCCCAACCTTAGAGTTTAAGTAAGAGTTAGGGTTGAATTTCTGAGAGACCTTTGCCTATGTTTAGTATACATATATGAGGAGATCTAGAGATTGTTCCCGGTTTTCTTAACCCAAAGTCGGACCTTAATGACCGTTTAGTGAAAATCTAGATTTTTGTGCAACTCTTATTATTCTGTACAAAACTTTTCCGTGAGAACTAGAAAATGGAAATAGGCTCCAAAGGAGAGTTGGAATTAAGTTAGAGAAAAATCTTAGATTTTCGGGATCAGGGGCAAAATAGTCATTTTGCCTAAGAAGGGCCTTTTTAGTAGATTATCTTCATAAGTTGGTACATCTTAGGAGTTCATAACTTCTAATAGAATAAGAGGTAATTTTGATCCACGTGCCTTGTGTGACAGGCGATTGAGTACAACGAGTACGGACCGAGTTGAGAGTGGATAGAGTGTGATTTGACTCAGGTAAGTCCTTGCGACTTACTTAGCCAGTTTCTGGATATTAGTTGAGTGATAATGGTGGTGTGTGTGCAATGTGTGTGATAATAATGATAACAACTTGTTAGGACGACCGTTGTTATTATGTGTTAAGGCCCAAGTGTATGTATAACGGGCCGTGACATCACTGCCCAGCTCTGCCAGGAGACTGAGAGGTTCTCTATACCCAGACCATACAGGTATACGGTGAGATGCATCGGATCCACTCCTGATGGGTACACGGGGGCGGAGGCGAGGTTTGGAAATCCCTCGTGTCACAAAATAAGTATCATTAGAGTGAATGACTTAAATGAAGATAATAAATGGATTGTTTGAAAGCATGATGAGTGTTTCTTATTTTATGTGTATGTGCTATTATTATTCTCCTAATGTTTAGATAACTAGCTAATGGTTGTTTTGTTGTGTTTTGTTTAGATTTACCGCAGGTTAGAACAACAGCTGAATGATCCGGAAGTAGTGGTCAGCCGGGTCTCCGTACTCCTTAGAGTGGGGGTTGGGTTGTTGTTTTGTCGTTCTTTCCTTTTGTTAAGACAGTTAGTCTTTTCCCTTTGTTTAAGTACTATAGGTTTTTAGACCTTGTTGCATCCATCCTTTTAAAAACACATCTTTATGAATTTCGGTTTTTCTTATTTGTGTCTTGTTGCAAGATCCTAGTAATATTGTTGTCAAACTAAGGTCGGGACCCATTGTGAGGTCCTAACCAGTAATGTTCCGAGTTCTGAGACTTCGGGGTGTTATAGTTTCTAAGCATTTAATAATATGTTTATTTCAAAATCTTTAATATGATATATTATTTATTTTACTCGTCGTGTCCCCGTTTCCTATACTTGTAAGGATTGTCGCTTACCCTTTTCTCCTCATGTCCGTTTCCCGTGTCCATTTTCGTTTCCGTGCATCATAGATACCCCATAATGGAATATCCCATTTTACCCTCCTCTCTTGTAATGTGTTTGGGATTTTTTTTGGATCCTTGTTTTTCTTTCTTTTCTTTGGGCTTCCGCAACAACCAATTCAGTTCGGTCAGCCTAGTTCGGTAGGTGATACGTCTTTGGATATGTCAAGGATGAATTTTATATCTAGACCGAGTTTAAGCGTCAACTACTCCTTAGGTTGATGTGTGGATGAAGTCGAAGGGTGGAATTTGGTTGGCGAAAGCTTTGGAGATGGAGGCGGATGTGATGGTTTGATTCGATCAAGATGGATCGAGCAAGCCGTGAAGTGGGTTGATTGAGTTGATTCTTGAAAAATCATCGAATGTGGAGGTGTGGATCGAAAATTCAATGAAGAATTTGAGAAGAAAGATGTGATGCCCAAATCAAGGAGGACGATTTTACCTTCAACTAAACTTGATTACTTTAAACATGATTTACACATGAGGTCAAACATCCTTTTATATAAAGGATGTGGTCCAAAACAAATGTCAAAAATTAAATGACGGAATTAAAAGTCGGAATTAAAGTTCTAAAATAAAAGGTCAAAAATATGAAATGTCGGAATTTAAGGTCGGAATTAAGGTTCCGAAATTAAAAGTCTAATCTTAAATGTCAGAATTAAAGATTCGAAATAAAAGGTCTAAAAAGTCGGACTAATGAGAAATCTTAGAAGGAACTATTATATAAGATATATCTCTTTTATTATTATGTTGTCAAAACTGGTCAACTTCATGTCATGACGTAGTGAAGACAAGGTATGCCGCTAGACGGGCTGAGAAGAAAGTGGGAAGATATCTCCATGGACTTTGTGACCGAATTTCCCCTTACTCAAAGGGGAATAGATGTCATATGGGTAGTTGTTGATTGGTTCTCAAAGTCGGCTCATTTCATAGCCATAAAGTCACTTGTGGAGGTGAGAAGCTGACTGATGTGATTATCGAGGAGATAGTGAGACTACATGGTACGCTCAAACAATAGTGTCAGGCCGTGATGGTCGTTTAAGGCTCGTTTTTGGATTTTTTGCATGCCAAAATGGGACAGAGTTGAAATTCAATACCGCTTTTCATCCTCAGACATATGGGCAATCCGAGAGGACCATTCAGACTTTGGAGGACATGCTACGGGCATGTAGCTTGGATTGGCCAGGAATGTGGGAGACATGTTTGCCCTTGGTGGAGTTCATCCACAACAACAATTGACATGCTCATCGTCGACCCGTTCAATTTAGTTTGGGTGGACACGTACTTGTGCGTGTGTCACCAACTAAAGGCGTATTTAGATTCGGCAAGAGAGGAAAGTTGAGCCCTCGTTGTATGGGACCCTTTGATATTATAGAGAGAATTGGACATTCGACATATCGAGTGGTATTGTCACCATCCATGAGTCAAGTACATAATGTCTTCCATGTATCCCAATTGAGAAAGTATATTTTGGATCCCAAGTACGTGCTCAAGCACAATGATATCGAGTTTAAAGAAGATGATACTTATGAGGAGCACCCGGTGCAGATTCTCGAGTATGAGACTAAGAAGTTGAGGAGCAAAGATTCCTTTGGTGAAAGTTATATGGTATCGTCATGGTACCGATGCATCTACTTAGGAGAATCAAGCAATGATGAGGGAGCGTTACCCCTCGCTTTTCAAGTCTTAGTTTCGGGAAGAAACTCTTTGAAGGCACGATGAAACACCCCTAAAATAAGGAGCGTTTTATATAAATATTTTTCCGTATTTTAATTATTTTAATATCATTAATATTTTACGAGAGCAATTCATGTCGTAAAAGATACTTTACGAGTATATAACTTTTTATATATTTTTCCGTAGTTATTTTTATAGAAAAGTTCAAAAAAATTTCCGATTCAAAACATTTGGTCAGAAAAAAAAAATTATCGAGTTTTATTTTATTTCTCATTTTTCTTTCTTCTCCTTCTTTCCTTCCTCCTTACCATATGTGTCACTCCCCTTACCAACTGGCGCCGTTAGCGGACCTCCCCGACACCCGCCTCACCACCTCACATCAGATGGCGTTCCACCCAACCCCTTGGTCACCTTCTACCCTAGATGTTTTGAACCCTTATTTACTAGGCAATGCATGCAAGAATGCATTTTCTTTGGATTTGTAGTTCTTTTGTTGAAGCACAATCGACACTTAAATTGTCTACAATGAGTACAATATCCGACGGGTCTAAGACGTGGAAGGTTTGCACGCCAAAGTAAATCTACGCGCGCAAGCCTTTCGGGTTCCATCATAAAATCAATTGACAATAGGAGGAATATGTCAAATACTTATATGTTAGATGCACACAATGTCATATTGACGACGTGGGACATTCCACCAATCTCAACATGGGTTATAAGCGGTTCGGCTCCAGTGAAGTTCAAAAACAACTTCATGGTGAAGTTGTATGGATCTAAACCATTGATTTAGTTTAAAGGTTAAGATCATTTTGATAATTATGGATAGTGAATAAGAAAGATAATTTATGAAAATATAAGAATTTTAATGGTACTAAAAAGGAAAGCTAATATTGAAAAAAATAAAAATTTAGTATTTCCATATAAGTATTGGCTCCTCCTTTGCTAATCACTAACATTTATGGATGTTTTGTATTGATATTTTCATTTAATCTAATTGTATAATAATTAATCTTTTTGTATTATTATTTTAATGACATTTAAAGTATCCTTTTGCTTCATTTAGATAATTGTCGATCAAAGGTTAATATTAACAAAGAATATGCTCAATACATTATTTTTATCTTAATAAATCAAAGTAATTTATGTTTATTTAATCAAATTAATCTAAAAAACAAAACATAACATTAGAATGAGAGAACAAATGTAACCAATATTGAATGGATTAAAAATTACTAAATAAAAGTGTTTATTATTGTATTTCCTATTTAATAGCATTAATTTTTGTGTATTCATAAAATTTAGATGTTAAGATGTTTCACCTAATTGCAAATTAAGGTTATAGAATAAGAAAGATAATTTTAAATATTGAGATCTCATGGTAAATTAAGGTTAGAGAATAAGAAAGATAATTCTAGTACTTTTTAATCCATTCAATAATAGTAACATTTGTTCTCACACTCTAATATTATATTTTGTTTTTATTAGATTACTTTGATTAATTAAATAAACATGGATTACTTTGATTTCTTAAGATAAAAATAATGTAACGAAATATTATTTGTTAGTATTAACCCTTGATCGACAATTAGCTAAATGATGTAGAAGATAATTTTGAATGCCATTATAATAATAAAGATATTTTAATGAATATTAAATTAGAATAATTAAAAAATATCAATACAAAAGCATCTATAAACGTTAGTGATTAGCAAAGAAATGAGATAAACTGCTTATATCAAAATACTAATAAATGTGTTTTGTTTTTTTAATATTGGCTTTCCTTTTAGTACTATTAAATTTCTTATATTTTTATAAATTATCTTTTTTATTCACTAGTCATAACTATCGAGATGATCTCAACCTTTAAACTTAATCAATGGTTTAGATCCATACAACTTCACCATGAAGTTGTTTTTGAACTTCACTGGAGCCGGACATAGTAAGTTTTTACTAAAGATCTTGACATGCTATTTTTTTTTTGAAAAAGGAAAGCAGTTTGAAACGTTAGACGGTTCGTTGTCTAGTGAATCGAAAGGCCGAAAAAGATCGGCAAACGGACTAATCGTCATGAAGGACACAACAAACTAGAAAATAAACACACAAAAAATACATCAAAAAGACCCGAAAGCTAAAAGATCTTGAGGGAAAGCATACTGATCCAGTCAACAGGAAACGACGAACAACAACGTTCATCTTGAAGGAAAGTACTCAGGTCTGGAGCCTGGGAACAACTGTGGACACCTCAGATTTGGACTGCAACAAAGCCATCAGGAGTCGATCACAAATCCACGCCCCCTCTCGACAAATCGCTCGAAGCGCAATCAAATGACAACATCAAAACTGAGAAGACGATGCAGCTGAACACGGGTATCATAATATATAAATGTGTGTTACTTTGATGGTTAAAAGATTCATGATTTATAAGAAGAAAATTGTTCAAGAAAAGTTCGTTACAAAATTGGTTTACAAAATTGGTTTACACATAGTAACTTGCACAAAGGAAAAACTATTGTTTTGAATTTGTTCGGGTTTATTTGTGAAATCTTTATTTCTTAAGGTAACAAAGATTTGAGTTTAAATCACTCAAACTTATCATATCTTGACAAGGTAGTAATGAGAACCCACCAAAATAATTTTTTCTTGTCCATTTGGGATTTTCAATTATTTTTTGTCATACTAAGGATTTTATTTATTAATATTTATTTTGGTTTTTTGATTTTTTTTTTGTGTGGAACAAGAGAGAGCATCTCCAATTGGGGTTTCCAATTGTTATTTTTTCATCTAATTTTTCACAAAATTTGGATTGATGTCAGTAACTTCAACTTTTGAGTAAAGCACACACTAGTCACAATAGTAGCAGTAAGCCAAGAGAGATTACTTATCATTTTCAAAGTCCCATAAAGGACATCATCAGACAAGAGTCAAAAGATGATTTTCTGCATAACCCATTACAAAGTGAAACGGATGAGAGTAGGAAAGTAGAATAGCCACATTGGTGATAGAAATTGTCACATAAGCATAGTAATGCAGAGTTATTCTACACAACAAACAATCAAAGCAACAAGACCACACAAGCAGCCTATCAACATTCAGAAGTTTGGGTAATCCAACAACCATAAAAGTGAAGTAGATTAATACGTAGGAGATAAACTTTCTTAGAAAAGGTAAGTCCTTTAGAAGTGAAAAAGTCGGATAATTCAACACGTAAGAATTTCAGTTTTGTTATTGTTTTCGGGCGTTGAGGCCTCAACAGTATGCTTGGTGGTAATCGGTTCAGTTGGTAGGTCAATACCGTAATCCGGATTATCAAATGTGGAGATTGTGGTTTTGGGCTCATTGTGGTTTTTCAATCTTCTGAGTAGCAGTTAAGCCACATTGTTTTTTTTTGTTTTGGGAGGGTTTATGTTATCCATCCCTTGAGAGAGTTAAATGACTTGTGAGCAAAAATACGGAAGACCAAAACGCAAGCCATGGGCGAGATGAAGAAGGTTGTTTTACTTTCCTTAGAGATTTGGGGGATTCGCCATGTGCTTGGGAGTTTTGTTCTTTATTTTGGTGAGTAACGGGTAAAACTTTCATTGATTGACGTTGAGTAGAGGATGATCCATCCAAAGGATTTTTTTACTACTACAACCTATGTAACGTTAGATAGAATTAATTATATCAATATCTTCAAACGATGTCTACTAGTAACCCTATAAGATGAAAGTAGAACTGTGCCTCACTAAAAATGAGAAAATTGATGCATTAGACTTTTTTTTGTTATTTGAGATACAAACTAGGTCCCATTATACTTCTATTGTGAAGATTCAAACTAATACTGACGTTGTTCATCCCAATCTATCTCCGTTCAATTGTTTACTGGTTCATTCTTATCTTCATTCAATTGTTTCCTATTCTTCGATTCCGTTCCGATCTCTACTAAGACCTCTAACTTTATTCTCAATCACTAGTCTCATTGCTTGACCATTCAACACCCCGTTCAAATCACTACCTCTCTTTTTCTAGGGTTTAGGTTGGAAACGTGCAGAAAAGCTTGAGTAATTTGTGCAGATTGATCAATTACCGGAAATTACCACGCATAAGATGATCTATCAATTAGTTAGTTTCAGAGCTCTCAAATTAGAGATTTTGCGTAGCTACTATTTTGATAAAATTACAGAACTTTCACAGAGTATTACTTGAGCAAAATAACCCAACTTTCTAATATTTGTAATTTGGGTATTACATTGCGTATTAACGTGTTATTAATATTGTGTATCAAAACATTGGGTATTACACTGGATATTAAAATTTGGTATTTTATTAGCTTTCACATTGGGTAGTATTAGCTTGAGTAACACTAGTTTGTAGCGCTGAAGTTTGGTTTTGTGTAATTACAAAATTTGTATAAATTACGAATTTGAACAATATTAAAATTTGGGTGATTAGAAATTGAGTATTATTAAAATTGGGTAACACTAGTTCGTAATGCTAAAATTAGGTACACTAGTTTGCGTAATTAGAAATTAACTAAAACTTTTTAAAAAATAATATATTAACAAAATATTGAGATTCAATTTGTTCGGCTAATAATAGGTTGGAAGGGTGTTCATGTCAGGGTTCGAAGCCACAAACTACCAAATTCTAGTATTAATTGTCATTATACATCGGAAGTCGTAAACGTACGGTGATGGAATTCACAAACGCATGACGGATCCGGAAGCCGTGACCGTCACGGTTACGGGTTCCGGATCTGTGAACTAGTGGGCGCCGGCGCACAATTGAAAAAAATAAATATTCGGTAAAAGCCAATTCTTTCCTTCAAGGGCTTAAGAAAATTAGAAATTTTGGGCGCCGGCAGATGGCGCCCAGATTGAAAAAAATAAAAATGGTGTCGGTGTCATCCGTCAGCGCTTATCACGGATCCGGCATCCGTAACGGTCACGAGTTCCGGATCCGTGAACAATTTCTCACATATCTGGAACTCGTAACCGTGACCGTTACGGAACCCAGATCCGTCGTGCGTTTATAAATTTCATTGTCGTGTCTGTAATACTCATCTTATACATTAAGGAAATTAAATGTCTCCTCTGAAATTAAAACGGGAGCCTAGAATCCGTAGAAGAAAACTCAAAAATTATTTATTTCGATTTACAAATGAAATGTTTGTACATAGAAAAAATATATTTATCACTAAAATTCACGAAACTTGAAAATTTTAATGTAAACTTATCTATATACCTATACTAAAACAGAAGACACTAAGCTGACGTGGCATCCTCACATTTTTTCTAACAATTTATTTTCAATTTTGTAATTAAGCCATAAAATATTTTTTACTAAAACTTAACTAAATATTTACTTAAAGGAATAGTATATTTGTTAGATTATATTACAAAATCAGTTTATTATCTAATTTTATCCAGAAAACCTTCACTAACAAATCTAACAACCTGATATTTCCGAAGATCCACAATTTATTATTATACTTAACTAGTGTATATCCCGTGCCTTGTACGGGTATTTGTTAAAAATATTTCTTTATATTTTTTCATTTGGATGATTAACATCTAATTTTACTTGACTGTCATGAGTCGTTCATTGTAAATATTGACCATATTTAAATAGCTTCTTATGATACGGAGTAATAAACTTGTACGTTGATAAAATATGAAATGCTAATTGTTAAAATAATTTGTTATTTATCGCTTGTATTGAAATATAATAAGAAAAATAATATTTTCAAGGATAAAATAACTTTTTCATTTGTTTAAATTAGGAGGAGGAATAGAAAAACGGAAACTATAACAATTTATATTAAATGTGGACCCAAAAAAATTTATCTTAACAAAAAAAATTGATATTATAGGCTAACAGATATATTTACTTGTAAACTTTAAATAAAATTATAAAAACAACAATAAAGACGTTTTAAAAAAGAATTATAAACTTAATTGTTACAGTAAATTCCTAAATTTGATAACAAAAAGTAAAATTAGTTAAGTCAAATCAAAAGAAAATTATATCAAATATTCAGTAATCAAACAAAATTTGTCAAAATCCGAGATTGTTAAAAACTTTAAATTATTTATGATATTTAAAAAACTTAAAAACTTTAATTATTTTATGATATTTAAAAAATTAAAAACCCACAATATTGCCTTGAGTTAAAAGGGTAAGTAGGCCATTTATGTATTACTGTGTATTAAATAGGCCATTTTGCAATAATGTAGATAAAGTAGGCCCCAATTAATTTCTAATAAAGATTAATTTCTAACTAAATGCATACCCCTGATGGAAATTAAAAAAGTTGATGTGACAGTTTTAATTAAATAAGGTTATTTATTGTGGTCCCCTACAAATTAGGAAGTTGTTAGGAAAGGAAATATACATTCCTTTAAACGTGATACAAGAATCAGGAAGTTGTTAAACGTGGTCCCCTACATATATTTCTTCTATATATCAATTTTTTAAATAAAAATATGATGTGGCAATTTTTTTAAATAAATATGGTTATTTAATGTGGTCCCCTACAAATTAGGATGTTGTTAGGATATCAAATATACTTTCCTTGTAAACGTGGTCCCCTACAAATTAGGATGTTGTTAGGATATCAAATATACTTTTCCTTGTAAACGTGATCCCCTACATAAATTTAACAACTACATAATATTAGCTGATACATAAATTATGTATCTCAGTAATGATGAAGGTGACGAACATAATTTATGTATCTGCTAATATTATGTAGTTGTTAAATTTATGTGTCAGTAATGACGAAGGTGACGAACATAATTTATGTATCTGCTAAATATTATGTAGTTGTTAAATTTATGTGGCGTTGATTTTTATGTGTTGAGTGTCAGTAATGATGAAGGTGACGAACATAATTTTTGTATCTGCTAATATTATGTAGTTGTTAAATTTATGTGGCGTTGATTTTTATGTATCTGCTTAAAATTATGTACATCATCTTTCATCACTGTTGATTCGAATACATAAATTTCACAGAAATGGATAATTTCAAAATTAAGTCCATGTAGTTACAGATCAACAATGGCGGTTTTGAGTATGGATTTTAGGGAAAACGTTCATCAACTGTTTTCGATTTGAACGAAAATCGAAGCCATTAAAATGGTATATTGTTGAGAGAATTTGGAATACTTACAAGGATTGATTGTCGTTAAACAAAGAATAGATCAACGAAGATGTTGAAGAAGGTCGAAGTTGAAGATTTGAAGATGGAGGTTGCAGTTGCAGAATCGCACGATACTATGGAGCTGTAGAATGACGCTTCCTTTTTGGATGAAATGATTAGGAGAGAAGAAGGAACGCCAGATCCGTATCACGCAGTTGCCTTTTTTTAAATTTAATTATCTTTAAATTTTAGGCAGTTATTATGCTACATTACTAATTTGCCCTTAACTAGCTACCATATTAACCATGCTTTATAATTTCTTTTAGCTTTATTTTCTGGAAGAAAAATAGAGGGGCCTATTTTGTATCATGGATACAAAAAAGGCCCTTCTACACCAATTTTCTCTATTGCCTTTGCCACAACCCGTTTCTTCTCAGCAAGCTCCTTGTCCCGTGCTAGCTTGACAGCAAGAAAACCCTCATCTTCTCATGTTTTTCTAATGCTAGCCATCTTGACTTGAGCTTCATTCGACGGGGAGAAAAATACTTCAGAATCCCTAACAGGTCTGACCAATTCACATCATCAGAATAGCGTTTGACACACAAGCAAACCGGAAATTATAAAAAATAAGCAGATTAATATGAAATCGAACCACAAACGTTAACCTGAAAGTTATCTTCAAATCGGAAATGATAAATTATATAAATGAGTAGATCAATCCGTAATCGAAACACGTACCTGAAAGCTATATTCAAAACGGAAATTTAGAAGCAGAATCCGAACCTGAAAAAGAAACGAAATATGATTAGTTTTGACCGGAAGTTATAGAATTACGTAGGTCAACTTGAAAAAGAGGAAAACGTTATTTTTGCTCATGGGAGACGTGTTCAACATATATAGTGGAAAATGATGTGCGAAGTGTAGGTGAGAAGTTTTTGTATCGTACACGAGAAGTTTAACAGAAGATCGAAAAAACTTGAGGAAAAAAACATATTCTATATCTGAAATGAAAATTTTAACATAAAAAATTTAATAAAAATCTAACAAAATCTAAAAAAAAATAATATTTTTATCAAACTGTAATATTTCAAAATTACAGCAGGTTAATATTAATAAACGTACACAATTTTTTTAAAAACTGATCCATCATGTCAACTAATCTCATCCAATCAATTAAAGTTTGTTAATTTGTTAATTAGAAAACGTACAAATTATTTTTTAATCGGTTATGATTTTAATCAAAGTTTGTTAAAACTAAATTGATTTTTTATGTATAATTTTAAATTTTAATTCAGTTATGATTTGAATTGAAGTTTGTTAAAACTGATTTAATTTTTTTGCGTAATTTAAAATTTAACATGCATATTTTAGTTTTTACTTTAGTGAAAAGATACGTTAAACAAAATTGAGGAATAAAAGAATAGTTTAAAATATTATTAGAATAGTTTAAAATATCATTAGAATTAAAAATAGATTATAACAATTGTGGAAAATAACCTAGAACATTATAAGGTTATTTTCTAAATATTGTGGCTTAAAAAATAAAAAGGATTAATGTTTTAATTAAGTTTTAACAAAAATCTACTTTTCCGTAAAAAGTAGAACAATTTAAAAATTATTAATGACCATAAATTCGAAAACAACTTGGATTAGTGTTAATTAAGCTTTAGAAATTGTACGTAAAATCCTCGTCCTGTTGTGACGGCTCTTCGCCTCTGGCGTTTTCTCCTAGACTTTCTAGGTTTTCCAATCCTACTGTCTTGTAATCACTCCGTACCTTGCTCCAATCATCACCCTTATTCCGCCAATCATACCCCCACAATCACTGTCCTGATTTCCCTACTTTCCTTCCCTCTCAATGCTATGGCGAACCCTAATTTGGAAGATTTCGGATTTGCGAATCTCACTCTCACTGATGACGAGCGCCGCGTGGTTCCGATTGAAGGCATGGAAGACAATCACCAGCGTCTCAAACTCTGCCTCGTTGGGAAACTACTTGCTCCCCGGCGCTTCAACTCCTCTGCACTTATAACCACCATGAAAACCGCTTGGTCTCCTAAACATGGAGTGGTTTCTAGGGAGATTGAAGACAACCGTTTTGTATTCCAATTCTTCAATACCCTGGACATACGTTACGTACTTGACAACGGACCATGGTGCTTTGATGACTCTCTTCTTCTTCTCCGAGAGGTTCCCCCTGGTACCAGACCCCAGTCTGTCGAACTCAAACATGCAGATTTCTGGGTCGTGTCAAAGGACCTTCCCCTTGGCTGTGCGATTCTCCCTCTTGCCAAGACAGTGGGGAACCGGATTGGCTCTTTCATTTCCTGGGACGAGTCTGACTTCCTTGGCCTAGGTGGGACATTACGGATCAGGGTTCGGATAGACATATCTTGTCCCCTATGGCGCCAAATCAGGGTCTTACTTCATGGTGTCGATACCACCATGCGCCTCCAATATGAAAGGCTCCCTCTATTTTGCTTCGCTTGCGGGATCATTGGACATCTCCGTCAATCATGCCATGACAAGGTATCACTCGCCACTGATGATCAATATGGCCCATGGCTACGTACTTCCCCACCTATTACTCGTGGTAAGGCCCGTAGGGAAGCGCTAGACACGGAACGGTCATAGTATACAAAGTTTACCCAGTCTGCTAATTCTACTACCCCCCCCCCAAACACCCCTCACACACTCATATAGCCACCCAATCTACTCTCTCGGCGCCACCAGCCATTACTATCCCTCTAGACACCACAACCAAGGACCCGGCTTTTAAGTTTACTGCCTCATCAAGTTGCTCCAATGATCGCTCCAAAGGGAGGCAAAAACCGAGCCTCAAGCAGCAAGCCCGGAGTAGCGCTCTACCTCCACAAACGGTTACTAGCAAACGCAAATCTTTTGCAAACCCAGGCCTAACCCATTCCCCGTCTTCTGCAGTACCTCCAAAGAAACAGAAAGTACACTCTGACAACACTCCAATGATTGTAGACAATCAAGTAGCGCGCATGGAAGCCCATGCCCGCGAAGGACAATGAAAATATTCAGTTGGAACTGTCGGGGACTGGGCAATGCCCCGACGGTTCGTGCTCTCCGAGAATGGTCTTGGAAATATTGCCCGGACCTGGTCTTTCTTATGGAAACGAAGATTACTAATACCGACCTGGACTCAGTCAAACGAAAGTGTGGCTTTACCCAAGGCTTGTGCCTTAGCTCGTCTGGTCGATCTGGGGGCCTTGGCCTATGGTGGCGAAACATTACAGTTTCTATCACATCTTACTCAGCACATCACATTCTCGCTAAGGTTACCTCTCCTGATGGCTCTACTTGGACTTTAACGTGTGTTTACGGGTGGCCGGAAGTTTCTAACAAACACCTTACTTGGGATCTTATGAGAGACCTTTGTGATCACCCCACAAACCCTATTATATATTTGGGTGATTTCAACGAGATTCTTCTGTCATCTGAGAAAGAAGGTGGTGCACCACGATCTCAGCGATATATGGACAACTTCAAGCGTGCCATTGATGACTGTGGGCTCAAGGATCTAGGGTGCAATAGAGGGCCTCGCTTAACCTGGGAACATGGACTTTCAGCTCACACTTGCATCAGGGAACGCCTGGATAGATTCCTCGCTACTCCAGCGTGGTCTGATCTTTTTCCACATGTGCTTGTTACTCACCTTCCTCGGTACCACTCTGACCACTCTCCAATCATGCTACATACATTTCCAATGGCGAAGTCAACTGGCAGGAAGTCCTACAGATCCTTTCGCTTCGAACCCCTTTGGCTTTCCCATCCTGAATGCAGCGAAGTTGTACATACTGCTTGGTCTCACACATGGGGGAGTGCACCGGCAAAAATTGGAGCATGTGCCCAGGCCCTTTCTCTTTGGTCACGCACGGTCTTCCGAGAAAGGAAAACACAAATCGAACGCCTTGTATCGGAACTAAAGGGCCTGCAGTCCTCATACCCTGATGACCGCGCTCTCACTCGAGGTGCTGAAATTTCGAAGCAGCTTGACACCCTTCATTCACAGGAAGAGAAATACTGGCACATAAGGGCAAGGAATTCTGAGTTACGGGATGGCGACCGTAACACAAAATATTTCCATCATAAAGCCACCCAACGACATGCCACAAACACCATCTCGGAGCTTACTAGGGCAGACGGCACCAAATGTTCCACTCAAAAGTCCATTAGTGGAGAGGTAACAGGTTTCTTCCAAGAGCTTTTCAATTCTTCTAACCCTACTGGACAGGATCTGGATGTGGTTATCAATGATATCCCATCACGTGTCTCCACCGAATGCAATTGCTCTCTTGATTGTTTGCCTTCGGCTGAGGAAATTCTATTTGCCCTCAATCAGATGCATCCGAATAAGGCACCCGGTAAAGATGGTATGCATGCTAAGTTCTTTCAATCCTTCTGGCCTGCTGTTGGTGCAGATATTGTGTCCTTCATACAGGAGTGGTGGCGCACGGGATCCTCCTTAGATGAGATTAACTCCACACTCATCGTCCTCATCCCAAAATTAAAGAAGCCCTCGAAAATTTCTGAGTTCCGGCCTATCAGTTTATGCAATGTCCTATACAAGCTCATCACTAAAGTTATGGTAAACCGCTTAAAACCACATCTTGACTCAATTATCCCCAAATCTCAGAGTGCGTTTATCGCGGGGCGTTCCATCACCGACAACGCCCTCATTGCTATGGAGATCTTTCACGGTATTAAGGTTAAAGCAGGTGGTGCCGCCGGTGCCCTTGCTCTTAAACTTGATATGAGCAAGGCTTTTGACAGGATGGAATGGGACTATCTCGAGGCTATCATTTCTCGTTTGGGATTTTCACAAGCATGGATTGCTCGGGTCATGAGCTGTGTCAGGGGAGCGAAGTATTCTTTCAAGATTAATGACTCAATTGAGGGTTGTGTTACACCATCACGTGGACTTCGACAGGGGGATCCCCTCTCGCCTATACTGTTTATTCTCGGTGCTGAGGGTCTTTCTCATATCATTTCCCGGGCTATTGATCTCTCCTCCTTGCATGGTGTTTCTGTATGTCGAGGTTCGCCAACTATTTCTCACTTATTCTTTGCTGATGATTGCTTATTGTTTGCACGTGCAAATCTGACAGAATGCTCTAGTATAACTGTTTTACTCAGTCAGTATGAGAGAGCTTCCGGACAGAAAATAAATTTGCAGAAGTCGGAAGTTGCATTTAGCAGAAATCTGGATGTTCATCAGCAAACTCTCTTATCCAATTGCTTGGGGGTCGGAATGGTTGATCACCATATCAAATATCTGGGTCTTCCATCTGTTATTGGTCGATCAAAAAAGCAGGTCTTTTCTTTCATTAAAGAACGTATATGGAAGAAAGCACAAGGTTGGAAAGAACGCCTCTTATCCTCCGCTGGCAAGGAAGTTATGATTAAGGCCGTCCTACAGAGTATCCCAACATATATAATGTCAGTTTATCGGCTACCGGACAGTCTTATTGATGAGATTCATGGAATCCTTGCTCGTTTCTGGTGGGGTTCAACGGATTCCCGTAAAAGGATACATTGGAGGCAATATACGGACTTGTGTGTCCCCAAGAGCCACGGAGGAATGGGTTTTCGGAACCTTAGGATCTTCAATGAAGCTCTTCTTGCACGACAAGGATGGAGGCTTTTGACCTCTCCAGACTCGCTTGTTCACAACGTTCTCCAAGCAAGGTACTTCAGGCGGTCCTCATTCCTCGAATCTGCTAGGGGATGGCGACCAAGCTACACTTGGAGGAGCGTATGGGGAGCTAAATCACTCCTTAAGGAAGGTATCGCTTGGCTGGTGGGTGATGGAACATCCATTGATGCTGCTTCTGACCGTTGGATCCCGCAACTTCATGGCTTCTCTAGGCCTTGTCTTCAGGCAGGAATGGGGACAGATATAAGGGTCTCGGAATTCATTTCTTCTGATACTCTTGATTGGGACCCGGGAGCCCTACACGCCGCCTTCTCACCCGATGATGTCGCACACATTCTCGCAATCCCACTCCTCCAACAGCTTTCATCTACTGACCGCTTAATTTGGGGCGCTCATTCTTCTGGAACTTTCACGGTTAGTTCAGCTTACTGGCTGGGCGCTTTGGGTTTGGATACTGTGACCACATCCCCAACATGGTCCGCATTGTGGCGCTATTCTCTCCCCAACAAGGTACTACATTTTGCATGGAGGCTATGTAATGGATTCTTAAGCGTTGGAACTATACTGCACATCAAGCACGTCGCTGACTCCCCCGTCTGTAAGCGCTGCAACTCGGAGAATGAAAGCCTGTGGCATGCACTGGTTCACTGCCCTCTTGCATCGCCTGCATGGACTTCATCAATTTCACTCCCGATCTTTCTTGCATCTCCAGGTTCTGACCCACTTTCAATTTTAGAGGAAATCAAGTCTATCAAAGGTGTCTCCGCTGCTGCTGAATTTCTGACTAACTGTTGGATTGCTTGGACTTTGCGCAATAAGGACATATATGAGGACTCACAATACTCAAAACAGATGCTAACTGCGGGTTTCAGGAACTTCGTTGCAGATTTCATTCACTGCCCCCCATCACCATCAACTCTATTGCCTTCTCCTACAAATCCAGACTCCCACTGGTCTCCCCCACCACCCGGCGCCCTAAAACTCAACACTGATGCATCTGTACAGGCCGACTCCTACTGTCTTGGTGGGATTCTGCGTGATCACCATGGCAATATTCTCATGGTAGTATCCAAACACTTGCCTGGCATAACCTCTCCGGCTCTTGCAGAAGCGCAAGCTGTTCTTTTCGGACTCGAAGCCGCTGCTGACTATTTACACTTGCCTATTGTTGTGGAATCAGATGCTTCGACCCTCATCTCTCTCCTGCAACAATTACACCACTCTTCCAATCAGACGTTATGCTTCACCTATATTTCTCTAATTTGTTCTCAAGCATTACGACTTATTCAGGATCTGTCTTTGGTTTCTTTTAGACACATTAGGCGGTCCGCAAATTGCGTCGCACATTACGCGGCTCGACTTGCTAATCCCGATATTTGTAACTACTGGTTTGATTGTTTCCCGCAAAGCATCATAGATCTTGCGGGAATTGATCTTCTTTAATGTTAACACGCTACTTCCTCTCAAAAAAAAATTAAGCTTTAGAAAATAATTAAAAGATTCAAAATCTACTATTCCGTAAAAATAGATCAATTTTAAAAAAATATGACCAACAAACTTAAGGGGTTTCCGGAGATTGGATCATAAAAAAATAATTTCATGATTTTTTTTTGTTAATTAACATGACAATTAATTAATATATATATATATATATATATATATATATATATATATATATATATATAAATATATATAGATATAACACATAATTTTTTTGTTAATTAACAAAATTCTACGTAGAAAGAGAAATATGTGAGGATCTGTATTAATAAAAATTTCAATTGTTAAATTAAAATTTTTTGAGGGTAATATGTGACAAAAAAAAAAGTATTTTTAAAATTTATTAATTTAGCAACAAATTGGCTAACAAAATATTTTTTTATTTTGAAAACTTACCAAAGAAGTTAAGAGTTTATGAAAAATCTTTAAATTATTTTAAATTTACTAATTTAGTAGTTATTTAGTAACAAAAATTCCGTAAATAAAAAAATGTGGGCCAAGGTTAATTTTCTAATTATTTAAAATAAATTTTTTAATAATAAATATTTCACAAAAAATCTGATGTGGCATTACTCGTTGAATGACATTTATCTTTTGAATCGGTTATAACAAATTGATTGAACTACTATTGTTTAAGTTAATTTTTTAATATCTTTTGATTCGTAATGTTAGATTAACATCGGTTCATATCTTTTGTTTAGTTTATTTTTTCTATCTAATTTAAAAATAATGAGTTAATGTTTTTTCTGCTTAATTGCTAACAACTTTTTTATTTCTACAATATTTTCAACACGTGTTTTTGACATTCAAATTATTTGTTTTTACAACTTTTCATGTTTTTTTCCTGATTATAATATTCCTTGTTATTATAATTAGTCAAACTTAAAATTTTAATTTTCGGACTCTAAAATCATTTATTTTGTTAATATTAGACTTCCGATACACGCTATGAAATTTTCGAATTTTGATTAATTTTTTCCCCTAACTTATAAACAAAACAAAGGCAATTTAGTAAAAAAAAATTAAAAAAATTTGTTAAAAATTTCGATTACAAAATTTAGATAGAAATTACGTAATTAAAAAAATGTGGTTTGAGGTTAATTTTTTAACTATTTAAATTTAACTTTTAGTAATAATGGAAATTTAATAAATATTTAATATTTATTTAGTAATTAGGATTCTATTATTTATAGATAGAAATCTTAAATATTTATTAGTAATTAGGATTCTATTATTTAGGAGTGGTAATTTAGTAATCTCTCATAAATTTTTTAGGAGTGGCATTTCAGTAAATATTTCACAAAAAATCCTATGTGGCATACCTAGTTGATTGACATGTGGACTTAGTGTCCTTTGTTTTAGTAAGTTATATAGATTAAAAAATATAAAGCTTAATATTTTTTTATTGTTCACATCATCTACCATTACAGAAAAGTAGATTATTAATAATCTTAAGGAATTATATTAAATTTTTTAATTATTTTAAAAAAAATTAATTAACAAATCTTAGATAACAAACTTTTGATAACTTCTAAACTATTTAAAAATTGATTTTTAAATATTCATATTTCTTAAAATAAAATTTATAATTTTTTGGCTTCTGTTATCTTTTATATGATTTAACGGTTTTAAGTTTTTAACATTCCATATATCTCAAAATTTAGATTATTCGATTTTAAACATTCCGGTTAAAGCTGATTTATTTTTTTGTTTATGTTATATTTCCATTTGTAAAATAGGGAGAATTTGACATACTAGGCCTTTTTGAGTTTTTGTTTAAGAAAGTGTACCCCAAATATTTTACCACTTTCATTTAATAGTAGGTAAAAATTATTAACCCTTCTATTTATAAAGAAAGAATAAATGATGTTTGTTATTTGTTATATAAGTATAAGTTTTAATTTTTAATTACTGAATTTATTTATTTTTATTATTTTTCTTGCCTTTTTTTTATTTTTTTAATTTTCTTTTTAATTTTCTTTTTTTATTTTCTGGACTGAATTTAATATACCAGAATTTCTCATACCAGAAATTTCATACCAGAAATTATAAGTTCATACCAAAATTTAGTCATACCAGAATTTCTACCATAATTTTTCATACCAGAATTTTTTTGTACTTGAATTTTTTTTATACCTAAATTTTTTCATAACATATTTTTTTTCTGGTATGAGTTTTTTGCTATGAAAATCCATACCAGAAAACTCATACCAGAATTTTCTGGTATGAATTTTTCATACCAGAATTCAACCAGTTAACCAAATACATCTAATAATTGATATCTGAAGTATTCTATTTGCCAACAATGAAGAAAACCAATGTGAAAATGAAAATCAAATGTGAAGAAGCTATTGAACAAGTTGAAAAAATTTATAAAACATATGGATTTACCTGCTTGGTTTCAATCCTCTGTCATAGCTATTACTACCGGCTTTGACTAGCAGTAAAATCTATAGAAGAATTAAGCAGTAAACCTAGCTAATTATGTGAAATAGGAGAGAAAATGAGCGAAAAAGGAGCGATTGACTAGGATCACGAACGGTTCCATAAACGAAGTAATCTCGAGAAAGGAGAAGCTTGACAAGCCAAGAAGCGACGAATCCACCAGCTCCAGTGACGCATACTCTTCCCTTCTCCATCGCCATGACCGACTCTTATTTGTGCGGGAAGTGAGATCAAGAAACAAAGATGAACAGTGAAGTTTGTTTGTCCAGCCCCACACCGTATTAAGAAGAGACGAACTACTGTTGTCTTGCTGTTTTTGTTGTTGTGCATCCAAACCTTCAAAACCTCCTTCCCAACTCCGATCTACTTGAAAAACCCTTCATTCCACCCCTTTTTTTGACAAACCTGTAAAGAGCTTCCATGGATCGTCGCGGTGGAGAGGAAGGAAGGAGGTAGAGACTAGATCTACAGATCCAGATCTAGATCGACAGAGGGTTAGAGAGGGAGCAAGCAAAAACAATATATAGGAAAAACAATGAGAACCTTGAAAGCTAAAACGGAAAGCAACTTTACTCAGATCTAGATCTAGATCTAGATGATCTTATCACCTCTCCCTTTCGTATATCTGCGCAATATCAAGATTAGGCCAGTAGTACAAGCACAAAGACCTACTGGGGGGATGAATTTGATCGATTTGGAGCAAACAAAAAGGTAATTGGCCGGTCTCGTGCTCGCTCGAGCGGGGTAAGGGCTTCTCCTTGAAAGTATAGCAGATCTGACGAGAGAGAGAATGAGAAGGCAGAGGGTAATAATTGAAAGTATAGCAGATTTGACGAGAGAGGGAATGAGAAGGCATAGGGTAATATTAAAAAGAGCCAGCTCATAAAATTACCACCCGTAATAATAATAAAAAGGGGTCTAGTTACTTAACAAAAAAATAAAAAAGCATACTTACTATCCCTATTCCTCTAAACAACCTACTAACCAAATTTGCCCTTTGTAATATGGTTTTGCAATTTTGATTTTTAATATTCATTATAGTTTTAAAATTATGACTATCCGATTTATGTTTTAGTGTTGATTAGCTTTTTGTTTTTGGTTTATTATGTTTTTTAAGATGCGACGGATCACCGACTCCCCTTTCAACCAAAATTTATTAAATAAAAGGCCAAGAAACATGTTATTATTCTCATTATGTCCGTGTTATTGTAATAATAAAGATAACATTGTTGTATCCTTATATCGAACCAAGTATATACGTAAAATATTATTTGGACTTGTATTCGTTATCATACGAATCTTTCAGATCATTTTCTAACAAATATCCGTACAAGGCACGGGATATAAACTAGTATAGTACAAAAAAAAAAAAGTCTTGATGATGCGGGCGATGAGTACGGGTGATGGTACAGTTGGTAGGTCGGGTTATGAATCCTGAGTTGTTCATCAGATTCACCTCATCACCGGTTACATAGCCATCCGAATATAAGAACGCGTATATCAATTTTTATTTTTGTACATATTGTAAGTAGAATTCATAACAAAATATGTAGCTAATTTATAAAGAATTATTTAGTTTAGTGATAGTAAAACATGGATTTTAGCAACAAAATTTGTGGCTCATTCAGTCTTTTTCTCTTTGGCATTGTCGTTACACTTTTTGCCCTCTTAAGTCTTGACTGCAAGCGTTATGTATCTATAGTCAAGTTATAAGAAATAAAGGACCAATAGCCCGTCTAGCTCAGTTGGTAGAGCGCAAGGCTCTTAACCTTGTGGTCGTGGGTTTGAGCCCCACGGTGGGCGTATTTGTGAACTTTTTATAATCGTATTTTGGCATAGTATTTATGACAGGAATGACGTTAAGCAAGCAAACCTTAAACAAACATACATATCACTTGGGCTTCGATCATCATCTTCTGTAGAAGCAAGCAAAGCTCAAGTTTAAAAACTTCATGGCAAAAGCTTGCTTGCTTGCTTACAACTTTTGAAATTAGCTTGCAGAAGACATCAGAATGGTTAATTGGTATTTAAAATCGGAAACAGAAGATACAAAACTATACTCAGGTTCAATTCTGGTGGCGGGTAGTGAGCCTGATCTTTGTCTCGGGTCATGATCTTTGTCTCGGGTCATCATGTCTCCTCCCTCTTTTTTTTTCCCGCTCCCCTGTAACTAGTATGCGATCTTCTCTTTTGTCGATAACATCATTCTCCCACTCTCCTGCAAAGCAGTGGTCACCTCATCTAGCATGAGAGACTTCCTTCCTACAGAAACATTGTTAAATGGCTACTCTTAGACGTGGAACAGAAGATACAAAACTATATTCAGGTTCAATTCTGGTGGCGGGTAGACGTCTGAGAGTAGCCATTGAACAATGTTTCTGTAGGAAGGAAGTCTCTCATGCTAGATGAGGTGACCGCTGCTTTGCAGGAGTGGGAGGATGATGAAGAATGATGTTATCGACAAAAGAGAAGATCGCATACTAGTTGCAGGGGAGCGAATACGAGAGAGGAGTTAATGGAGGAGGCATGATGACCCGAGACAAAGATCAGGCTCACTACCGCGACGAGATTTAAGTGAGGTTGAGTACTTCTACTAAAGAGAGAAGGGTCACATGCAAGCCCGGTGTCCTCAGATGAGGGATGACTTGAAGAAGTTGAGAAAGATGTCGCCGGAAAAGAAGAGAGGTGGACTCTTGTACAAATGTTGTCAGTGACGCTGACGGTGAAGTTGATTGTGGGGATGTTTAGTTAGCGACAGAAGAGGAGGTTGCTACGAAAGATTGGGCGAAGGTTGGTAGTAAGTTTGTTCATCTCAACTCGGTTGGTGATGAGAAGTTGAAGGTCGACGGTACCGGAAGCGTGGCAATGAGGCTTCACAATGGTACAAGTCATACTCTACACAATGTGAGGTACGTGTCATCGATGAACGTAAATGTCATCTCGTGCAGTGTTATGACGATGAAGGGATACACGTTCATCAACATGAGAAGTTGGTGAAAGGTGTTTAAGGGAGATGTATTGACTTTTTAGATTTTTTAATGGACTAGTGAAACAATTAGATTACTCAAAATTAAATATAATTAAGGTACATTAAGCAATCTAACTGAAGTATCTAGATTGCACTTTGTTGGACAATTCCAGAAGGCACGTTTCACTTTAGATTAGTTGAAATATAATTAAGTCTAGATTAGTGAAATGTTTGTATTGATAATAGTGTATGTCGACCTTGCTATACGTATAGAAAGAGAGGGGTAGGGTTACTGTATTGGAAGTAACGGTAGAAGTGTGAACAAAATACCCAGTTACCACTTATATATATTCGAAGAGTCGAGAAAATCTATATTTCCCAACACAATTTGTTATATCTAGTATATATATACATATACCGCCGAATATATAGATTCAGGTCCGGCGAAATTTATTCCATTAATAACATGATTTTTTTTAACCTTTAATATCGTCTAATCTTATCCATCTATTTAACGATCTAACGGTTCTCATTTTACATGATAAGAGTTGTTTACATAGGAGTCCCCTCTATATATATATATATATATTATCTTTTATTTATAAATAGATTTATGAATATAATTGGTTTGTAGTAGTATTTAGTAAATTTATTATCTTTTTAAGTTCGTGTAGGGTTGTTATAAAATTTTAACCAAAAAACTTAATTGCTTTGTTATTTAAATTTACAAAAATCTTAACTGCTTGATCCAAACCGTCCCTATTATGAGTTTGGGTCCATTCTCAATAATCCCTAGAATAATTGATAATCCAACCGGATTAAAAATTGTCCAAATAAATCCTCAAATTAATCTAGGTCGCAATATTCCCTACAATAATCCCGCCGAACAGACCCGTTATGAATTTGATGATCACGAAGCTAATATACTTAAAAAAAAAAAAAAGTTATTTTAGTGGGGCAAAACAACTGTTTTTTTTGTCAAAAGTAGAACGAAAGCCTTGCAAAATGTAACAATGATGAACAAACTTCCATAAATACAACAAGAAATTGCAATTCAGAGTGCAACTAATTTTGCTCTGTGTTGATGAAGCAAGTTCTTGAGAGTACATATTCAGATGATAACAGCTAATGATCTTGCATAGCACTGCCCAGAATAGGTGTATTTGGGCAAAAACTTACTTCCCACGCTGTTTCTCCTCAGACTTGTTCTTGATAGCGTCCCAAAAGGCAGGTACAGCTACATTGTCGGGCACCTCTTTAAAAGATGGTAGATAATTCACGTCCACGATTACATGATCATCTGTGCCTTCTTGTACCTACGAGTTTCAGTTTTATGTCAAGCAAGTGGGAACAAAATGGACACAATGGATTCAAGGAAAAGTAGAAATATAAATCTAAGGTCAGAAAGCTCAAGAGCAGAATGCACTTGACTCAACTGGTTAATTCGGTATAGATATGATGCAATTGTAGTTGATAGTATGGAAAAAGCAAGTTCTTGAGTAGACGTTAAAACCCGATTCAAAGGTGCTTGGGTTTTGGCAACAAGAATTAACTTGGGACACCTGAAATAACTCGAATCTAATCTCAACTTGAATCAAGTACCATTTGACTCCTAACTTGGATCCTACATGATTCAAACCACAAGAACTCTGCCCAAGCTAACTCGCAAAGTCTACTCATAGTGAATTATCGCATTTGGAGCTAAGAATATCATAACATCAGGTTATATGGAAATCGGCTCCTACTATGAACATCTTTCATAGGTCATTGCTGTTTCCATTCCATACATTCTGATGGTAGGAACAAATCGCCAACTAAAGAAGTCTACTCATAATCTTTTAAATTTATCTGGCAATTGGTTCTTACTCAAAAAGGTTAATCTTGAAATCCAAACATCTTTCATGATTAAGAATTACACTAAAACGTAAGCTGAGTAAAAAAAATAAATTAAATTACTCACAACAACATCGAATCCAAATATAGTCAGATGAAGCTTCCTCTGCAACCAGTTAGCAGCTCTTTTGACTAGCTCAAAATCAAAATTGACCTGACTTTCATCACCAGAACGAGTTTCAGTGGCAGTGGGTAATGATTTTAAGCTGTGAAAGTAAACCAAGTCCTGGTGTGAGGAATTTGCTTTGGCAAAAACAACAGCATATAGATATGCATATCTTGAAGAAAAAAAAGTTCTGACAGTATGCAGCAAATAATACCTATCAAAAAGCAGTGGCCTGAGCTGATTTGGTTGAGATAATTTTATCAAGACATCAGCATTAGGAGTTGACTTCTTCACTGCATAAAATACCTTACTACCCAACACATAAATTTTAAAAATGGTTGAGGAATGATCCACATATTCCTGCAAATCACAATCCCAATGAATTATTTTAACAAATCTGCAACTTGGAGAGCTGTACAAATACAGTTTATTTAAGACAACAACTTTGAGAACTGTACACAATACTGCTAACATTATGCTGAACGGAATTTACTCTTTCCCTTTTATCTATTTATTATTATTTGTTTATTTTTCATATGACACTCCACAATAAGCGCTATCTATATTCATTCTGTAAGTTAGCTAAGATTTTGTAAAAAGAACCTAACCGGGTGAATGATATTAGAGGCATTTCACACACAACACACATTATAGTCTCAGGCTTTATAACTAAACAAAGGCGTGAACCAAGGTTTACCTGAACAATTGCTGGAAGAGGCACACTGAGGCTGCCATAATCTTCAAATCTGAATACAATTGCCTATAACAAAAGAAATTAAGAGGCTGTTAAACTGCATGATTTGCAAAATCGAACACAGAAAAAACTTGAGTTAACTACCAACAAACAGAACAAATGCACTCTCCCTTTCCCTATATGTTTGGCTTTGAGAGGGTGAAACACATCCAAGCGCCATTTGCATTGGCTGACAACTTGATGTGACGTAGTATGTTAAATTTGGGTTCACCCTTCATCACAATAACTTGATTTCACTTATATATCTATACAACTAATGTAGCACGTACACACACACATCTTTTATCCAATGTTGGATACATTTTATTTAACCACTAGGTTTCATTAACACACCTAGATCACTCAACCAGTTCAAATGCTGCACACCATAGGGCTTTGAGCCATCCCAGAATTATGGTAGCACAATACATAAATTGTGCGTTCAACCTATTACCACAACAACTTAAGCTATTATGGTGAGGTTCCTAATATAGATACAATATAGTCACACATTTATTTCCCAATACTATTTCAACACAGCTTTAAAAGTGCATACTTTCTAATTACTCTTTTTCCAACTAAATTTAAGATGTATTGACTAATAATCCTAAGGAATTACTGTCGGTGTTGAAGATTGTAACTTTTTAGATTCAGTAAGATGATAGACAATTTCAAAGATTGTGTATTACCATACTATGAGCATCAGCAACTCCACAGGCAACTTGGGGTTTCACTATATTTGGAAGAGAGAGCATAGCATCTGAAAACCGTTCTGGCAAAGTAGGCTCGCCAAACTTATCAACCTGATAGAAAATATCACATTAAGAAATTTCAAGATGTTAGATGTTATTCATACTTGGTAAGGAGTCCCATATATGTGGATAATGTTAACAATCATCTCGTGGAGATTAGTTGATCATACTAGAATGGAAAACGTATTTCAATGCTTTTATAATGTTATCATTCTAATTTAGTATGGCACTGGAAAATGTATCTTTTCTTTTTTAGCATGCTGAATCTGCCCAGGACATACAATGATACTTAGCATATACATGCACACCTACAAATATACTTATATATGCATTTATGTACAAGCAAACAAAAATATAGGGACCGATAGCAAAAACTAAAATATAAATCTGAAGGCAAAAATTTCGCTGTCAAGAAATGAGGAAAAGATCACACCCGCTGTTCTCAATTCAAATTTACAGGCTGCTGTCATTTTCATATTAAAAAAAAAGGTTTCTTGCCATAGATTTTCTATAATTCAGTTAAAAAATTCGGTTCCAAAACAGACTGGATCAAACCAAATTATCACTAATCATTTTCTCAGGATTCGGTTTATGTTTCAAAATCAAATTGCTTCATGAAAATAAAATTGGCTTTCTATTTTGCCTCTGGTTTTACTTCACTACGTATCCTGACATCCTTAGGGACATTTGAATTGAAGATGAAACCACTTTTTATGGCTCACCTCAAAATAGGAAAGAAACCAGTCTGGCCAACAATTATTCCCAACATTCTGAATAAACGTATGTGCAATCCTAGAAATAATAGAGCTATGAAGTGTTTGGTTGAGGTGGCTAAATTTAACTAAAACAACTGTATGAGAATGTCAGCATTGATAAAAAAAATTGTTGTGGCACATTTGTATCATCATCTGCATCAAAGGGGTGCATAGACAGATTCCCCCACCCCAATACAATCCTAAGAACAAATTGGTAATTCAGCCCAAAATATGCTGAAACTTAACAGGAAAATGAGAAGGCATAACAATTTTGGTAGGAGTAAGGATTGCACCAAAAAAAAAAAAGAAAAGACAACAGTAGCAGTAAAAATAAGTTAAGGTAGTTGGAAAAAAACCTTGAGGAAATGAGGACCCCTGATTTTTGTGTGACCTTTGTCGTAGAGTTCAGTTATCCCTAGTAGAATATGTTGTATCTCTAGACGATCCAGAACAGGATAAATGTTTTCGAAAGGATCTATGACACAAAAATTCTGTTGCTGTTCCAAAGACCTGTACAAGAAGGGAACAGCGTTGTGCAATCATACTTGATACTGTCAACATATACTAGTTTTCTGATTGTTTCCCAGAATAAAATCCAATATAAACAACAAAACATAATATTTCTCATACAGTATTCACAAAAATAGCCATCAACGTGAAATAGTTTGAGCTACCTTTTCAGTTCCTGCAAGCCACAGGTGTATGTGATCTTCGGTCCAACTGACGAAGCATCAGTCAGCTCAATAGATACAATTTCATCTGTTGCTTTATGGAGAACTACATCAAGTTCCAGTAGTTGCAGAGGAATTTCTAAGCCGTATGTTAGAGGAAGAAAAATTAACCCATTTTGTGTCGAATGCATAGGAAAAGCACCCCTCTGCCAAGATACAGGATAATAATCTTAATATCTGACATTTTGCACATAAATAGGCTCCAAATCATACAGAAAAGTGATAGCATGAAATACTAGCAGTAGAAGTAGGGCCGTCCAATGAATTTCGGTGGCCCCGTGTTAACCTAAAAATAAGATTTTTATTAATTTTAAAAATTATATTTTATGGAGAAAAAAAAATAAAAAAGGACTGAAATTTTATTTTATTTTCTTTTTATGAAAAAAAATGTATGAAATATGTATACAAGAGGAAATAAAAATAATAATAGAAAACATGTATAGAAAAATAAAAATGAAAGAATAAGTTGGAAGGGGGAAATGAACTTTTGACCGTTTGAATTTAATATTGAGTTTTTATCACTATGGCAAACACTCAAAGGTTAGATAAACCAACTAAAAAAATTTTTCTGAGGCCCAAAAAAATTGGGGTTCTGTGTTGTTGGGCCGAACCACACATGCTATTGGATGGGCTTGAGTAGAAGTAACTCCTACATGACTATCATATTTGAAAAATTGAATATAAAATCATCATCATTTGCTGTCCAAAGGATCAATAGGCTACATGCTCCAATAAAGAATGAGTTGGGTTCAGTCACAAATAATAGTCTATGGAGTAGAGCAGCAGGAAAAAAAGATTCAAACGACTTGGAAACTTGCAAAAATCAGTATAGAAGCAAACTATAACGGCCAAAGAAGCATATTGTCTTTTAGAGAAGGCTGCTTACCCTCAATGCATTGATGCATTTCATATATGAAGCTAGAAATCAAATGGTATTTGATGGTACTATATAGGTCCTGAAGCTTATCATGAGCAGATCATCCACCTTTGCAGGAAAGGATTGTCTGCAAAGGGCATCTGACTACCAGAGACTCAGAGAGGACTTCAATTGTAAAATAACTTTGAGACTTCAATGATTTTCATGTTAAAATTCTGGCTATTTGCTTGTAAGATTCGTGACTGTGTATTATTTTTCCCCATTCATACATAATTACCTTCACCGAGGAAAAAAAACACAAAACTGAAGAATAAAGATTGGGGCAGTACCAAAGAAACTTCAAATGATTAAATTGTTTGCAATAATCAGGTGAAATCAAAATAAAAAGAATTCACTGTTGTTATCCAAGGATAGATGGCAAAATAAAACATGGAGAAAATAAACAAGGGAAAAAGATTAGGGACTGTAAAAACGAATATGTAAGCATCACTTCCTCAAATTAACTTCCACTAAATGCACGTACTAAAAAGAAACAAATCAGGAAAGCTTGTGACTGTTTTGAAACAACTTAAACTAGGGACCAATATAAAACATATAGAAAAGAACAGGGGACAAAAATGAAACTTGCCCTAAAAATTTGTCATAATAAAAACAGTTGTCAAGGAAGAACAATGATTTATCCCTCATAAATCTAGTGCATTACAATAACATCGCAGTTTATACAAAAGTTACCTTAGCAAAGTCTGCTTGCCGAGAAGGTTTCATAACATAGCCCACTGTCACAAGTTTAGTTCCTGCTGCCTGTTTACATGTCACATTCTGTATTCAGAAATAGAATGGCAACTAACCAAGAACATGAATAAAATCATTGCATCTATAATTTCTGAAAAATTTTCACAATCACATTTGGAACAAAAGAATTTGCCTTGTCCAAAGTAAGGAAATCTCAGTATTTGCTTCTAACTCAGAAATGTTTCAATAAGTGGGATTGAGTTTGGACCTTACAACATCCATTGTGGTCATGAAAAAACACATCTTGCTTACCATAAACATTCCTCCTGACACCACATTGTCCATCACTACTATTGTCATCAACTCATCATTCTTTTATTAGCATGCAAGCAATTTATGGTGCCACTTTGTCAATAATTGTCATGTCACAAATGGACTTCTTTTTATTACAGTAGGCATATGCAAGAATTGTCAGGTTTAAATAACTTAAGAATCTCTGTGAACAGGAGATATTTAAAACATCAGATTTAATATTCACAACTGAGTAGCATCGGTGGAACTAGAATCACATAAGACCTTCTTATTCAAGCGAATAATATTAAGAGGCAGCTCTTCCAATTTCCTCATATAAGCAGCACTTGAACTCCCATTTGCACATCCATCAGCATCTGGAAAAAACTAAGACTAGATTCAGCATCCGTAGCATTACTCAAATAAATAAGCCATGACCATATTATGTACCCAACTAGGAAACATAAGTACCGTGTAATTACATAGTACTTTTGTAATGCTAGAAATCCGGACCAGTAATGCACAACTATATCATATGGTACTCGCATAACTAAAACTAGAACTAGTGTCTACATAGGGTTCGTTTGGGAACCACTAGCTTATTGGACTTGCAGCTGAAGCTTATTGGTAGCTGAAATTAGTAGCCGACTGACAAGCTTGTTTTTTTCATAAGCTTGATGGGTGTTTGGGAGAAGGAAGCTCATTGTAGCTGATATACGTATAAATTGTTTTAAAAAGTTTACTTTTTCACATGAGATTATATTTGTAGGATTATATTTGTATATATGATTCAATAGGCTACCATAAGCTCCCTCCCTGTAGCTTATGAAATGAAAAGAACATAAGCTACAAAAAGCTACCCTAATCTCCATAAGTTTGTGCTTCCTAACGCCCACTTCCTAGCTTATTCTCTTTTCCTTAAGCTTGATATACTCCATAAGCTCCTAATTTGTGGTATCCAAAATAGACCCATAATATGCATTCTATTAAGGCCACAATCTGAAGATTACAAAAAGAGGAGCTTGGCTCAAAACTGTTTGAATAGGTTCTTACTCCAAATTTTTTCTTTGCTTGTTTTAGTCAACCAGGGAATCATGGATATGTCCATTGGTTTCAAAGAAATTTGATGAAAAAGGTTCACATGTATCTAATTTTTTTGTAAAATCCTATACCTTAACAGAAAAATCTCCGCATTTAAAAGCACATTAAAGCATCACACTGTTGACCATACATATGAAGAAAGCATAGGAACTTACTTAAAACAGCCAATAGCCAACCATAACTCCGTAGCTTTGTACATAGATCTTCCTTCTCAGAAGAAATTAAATATAATACACTTCCTCCAGTATCACCCCAAATTGATGAGATTACATTAATAGGATCATTTGGGGAAGACGCACTGAAGCAGAAGTAGTCACATGAGAACTGGATTGACGTCTTTCTGAGAAGACTAGCCTACAGGTAGTAAATACTATAAGTCATTATACATATATAGACAACAAAGTAGGTGATATTTATCTTTCATTCTAACAGTAGCAGATACACAGAAATTGGTCCCAATTTTTATGCCTTTTTCTGTGACATGGTTCAAAATGATTCTGTAAAATTATTCAAGAGAATAACACTTCATTACTACTAAGTTGATAGGCTAGATTGAAGGCTTTTTTTCCCTGGGCAGAGTTCATAGGCTATTACAAAGTATGTTCATCTGAAAGTTCCTTTTCCAAAATGAAAGTAACTTTCACGGAAAGTTTTTGGCAGAAGTACATTACAAACAATAACGTAGCCTCTATAGACAAGATTCAAGTACTGCCTTGTTTATTGCATCTAGATAATATTTACATATTATAAATACCTATACAATGACAGTGATTCAAAATTAACAACCCATCACAACTTCCATTATCTTGAACTTATTATGACAAATCGAACCATCAGACTGAATCACCAAAATCCACTGAATAAGGACATAATGGCAACATATTCGACAAGTATCAGAACTTTCTCCATTATCCGATCTTACAGAAAAATGATGGCTGATAATATTCATAAGAAACACTAACCTTTTCATTTGAAAGGTCAGACTCATATGAAATCCCCTGCAAAAAATAAATATATTAGATTGCTGTTACTGTGTATGGATCATATAAAGGTAAAAAGAATCATTGTAAGTGTTGAAACCAATCAAAGAAAAACATAAGTGTCAAAGCACGAGGCATGGCTGCAGAATATGATGGATTCATATAAGCAAGAACATTTAGCTTAAAGTCCTCCAATATTTAATTTTTTAAAAAATCACTGTATCTGCAAACACAGCAAGTAACTCCTCAAGGAGAAAGCATATGTCCAATCCCACTTCTTACATGAACATGATTTACACCCGTATATAACTCATTATCCTCTGGTTTCCTAAAAAATGATCGGTTTATCTGCAAACACATATAATTATAAATCCCAATAGAGAAAGAACAGGCGTATCCCCCTCGTCATAGCTCTATAAATAAGCACCTTGAGAAATTCGACATTACGGCAGAATTAAGGAGTACATGTTTGGATAACCTTAAATAACTTCTGCAGAAACTATAGCTGAAGTTCATAATCAAGCCTGGACTTACATCAAGGAATTTGGAATTCGCAAATCACATACTACTAAATTACACAAAACAAGAAAAAAAATCACAAAATAAAACCCAAAGGAGAAGTCAGTTACCACAAAGACAAGAGCCAAACTTCACAGATCATATACTGGTCATTATCTCTCTTCTACTACAAAGCTAACCATGCACACATACAGATAGATGTCAACTGCCGCAAACACAAGAGTACTTCCACGCTAATAATTTCGTTTAGACTACGAGTTAGAAACGTGTTCAATTACCACAGAGATGGTAAAATCAAGGATGACAATGACAACCTACAACATAAAACTTGTACACTTGCCCAAATTTTCCCGATTGAATTAGTTATGTTCAATTACGATGAATGCTCAAGAAGAGAAATCAACAGAGGTGTAACCACAAATTTCACTCGAATTTCGTAAATTAGTATATAATCCAATTCTCTCACCTCCAACGCCAAGTTGGAATTTCACAATATAAGCCTCAAATTCCACTGCATGCACATGAATTTAGCCAAAGAAAAACCAAATCAGGAACCAAAGCGATCCAAAAAACAAAATCCTCTTGCACATGGTGACGTGCTCCCTCACTCCCGATAGAGAGAGGGAGGGGAAAAAGATAAAGAGGAGACAAAACTATAAGAAACAGGAGAAGAGTAATACCAAACGGAGTTGCGAAAACTGAAGGGTGCGGAGGAGAGAATCGGCACCGGGACGAAGAGATGGATCGGCATTGCAGCCGCCAGGCAGGAGGAGAGCAGAAGCGTCGAGTATCACTGCTCTGACTTCCCCCATAGATTTTTCTCCACTAAGCATCTGATTTCTCAACTTTATGCTATTTACACGCTTTTGTTGCTGCAACCGAGTGTAGTCTCGACGGGATCCTAGGACCCAACTTTTTAAGCTTTAGGCCGTGTTTGGTATAAATCGCATTCACTAGTGTTTTTGGAAGTGTTTTAGTAAAATACTAGTGATTAGTTTTGTAAACATTCACGAGTGTGTGGTTGTATCTTTCAAAACTAGGGGTGTAAATGGGGTGGGGATTCCCCGAAATTCGCGGGTATTATCCGTCATGGGGACGGGGATGGGGATTTTAAACAGAGACGGGGATGGGGATGGGGAAATTTTTGATTACCCGCTTGGGGATGGGGATGGGGATGAAGATAGGGGTATTCGCCCCGCTCCCCGATTCGAACCCGAACCCGTTGGGGATCCCCGATGGGGATCCCGGACGGGTAACCCGATGGGGATCCCCGACGGGTAACCCGATGGGGATCCCCGACGGGTAACCCGATGGGGATCCCCGACGGGTAACCCGATGGGGATCCCCGACGGATAACACGAGGGATCTCCGACGAAGAATCTATCTGTATACATAAATAAACAAATTGTATTTATATTAGACGTTCATTGTGGTTTCATGTTTAATTTAAAAATTACCGATGATTCCTAAAATTAAAACTATATAAACTTTTGTATTTTAAGACTACTCGTTATTACTTACACAAAATGTATTTAACTTTAAATATTAAATTGATAATAATATGTGTAAGTTAGGCTAATACTAAACTATATTAATTTCGTTTGAACAATTGGTTTTCGATCATATGAGGATAGCAACTCGTGAAATTTTGAATACGTCGTGAACGTCAAACACGATGATCAAATGCAAATCGCTCTACATGTTGTATTTTTTAATGTGTCTTACTCTTTCACATGCATGATTTGATGTGTAACCTAAATTATAAACTGTAAAATTAAAATGATAAAATAATATAACACTTTATAGTATGATCATAATCTAAATGTTAGAAAGATATAATTATTATAATTTACATTAGTTTGTACGACGAGTCTCGATCGTACTTGAACGAATGAAACTTAATGTATATACACAATATACCTATACTTTGACAAATTGAATAAGGTGATGCCATAAACAACAAACTAAGTCACGTCAACATTTCAATTAACAATATACATTAATATAATATAAATTGACATTTATCTTGTAAGCACGAACTAAGGGTTAGTAAACTATATACACTTTTGTACTTAAGACTTAATAGTATCATACTTGTTCCTACTTACACAAAATATATTTTGAAAAAAGTACGAGGATAACATTTCAATTAAAATGTATATTATATCCGTAAATTATATACATGCTAATGGTAACCAATATTAATTTTTTTTTTGGATCATATAAGGATAACAAATTTTTTTAATATGTCATAAATGTCAAATCACGATGATCAAATGTATGACAAACTACATGTGTTTTTTCTACGTGTGTATTAGTCTCTCAAATACATGTTTTGGTGGTGCAACCTAAATTATAAACCGTAAAATTAAATTGATAAAGTAATATAACACTTTATCTTGATATCGTAATCTAAATGTTAGTAAGATATAATTATTTTAGTTTACACTAGTTTGTACTACGAGTCTCGATCCTACTTGAACGAGCGAAACCTAATATATATGCGGTATAACTTTACTTTGGCAAGTTTTTATTATTTTAAAAAAATGGAGTTTTCTTCTTTCTTTTTTTTTCTCGTGTTTTTTTATTTATATAGTAAAACAAAGTAACAATTTCTATCTTATGGTCTAATTTCACATTTATTACTCGAGTTAATGTTTTTTTCAAAATCCTAAAAGTTAAACAGGGATGGGGATAGAGCTTTTTACAGGAAAAACCCATAGAATTTAAAAATGGGCAAAATTAAACGGGGATGGGGAATCCCCGATGGGGACGAATATCCGACGGGGACGGGGATGGGGACAATTCTCAATACCCGAACGGGTATGGGGATGGGGACGGAGGACGTTATACTAAACGGGTATGGGGATGAATATGGTACTCCCCGCCCCAAACCCGACCCATCGACACCCCTATTCAAAACACACACTTTGGTTGTTTGGGAAGAGTCATCGATATTCTTCAGCTTCATTAGTTTAAAGGTTTGGGAAGGGAGACATCATCACCTTTGCTTCCACCGGATAAGATTGTCGTCAGCCGGTTCCACCACTTGAGTCGCTTTGGTACGTGGTTTCTCCTCTTTTGTGTTGGTTCTAGGGTTCTTCAATGTTATTGAAATGGTTGGGGTACTCGGGTTATAGGGTTACGGCCTAGTTGTGATAGTGCTCTCAATCTTCGATTGATAAGTTGGGTGGTTTATAGGGTTCTATGTTCTTGTTGCCTGATTCTAGAGTTGTAGTTTGATATCGAGATTGGAGATTGGTTATCTTCGATTGAAAGTTTGACCATCTTTAGTGTTGTAGCATATTCATATCTTTCATAATTTTTTGCCTAGTTCTAAAGTTGCAGTTTGATATCGAGATTGGCAATCTTCGATTGAGAGATTGGAGATTGGCTATCTTCGATCGAGAGTTTTAGTGTTCAGAGTTTTGGACAAATCCATATCTTGAGTTGTAGTTTTGGTATTCAACAAATACATGCCAATTGTGTTAATATGGAGTTGCAGCTTGATATTCATTATTTTGGCTATTGATATTCATATCTTGAGTTGTTGTCAACAAATACATGTCAATCTTGACTTGCAGTTTGATTAGTAAGATTGAGTTTGGCTATATATTGAGTTGTTGTCAACAAATACATGTCAATCTTCTGTGTATATTTAGTATGATTGAGTTTGGATAGTTGATATTCGTAGTTTTGGCTATCTTGTTATTTGATTGATGAGTTTTGGCTATTGATATTTATATCTTCGATTGTACACAGAACTTGAATTTTCAACTAAATAACAAAAGGAAATCCACCCAAATTCATGTAGACTTTTTATATCACAAAATCCATCTTCATAATATTATACTATGTGTTAAGAGGGTCACCCTAAGACATGAAAGATAACTCATGGTAGACAAGACAAAAGGTACACTCAATGCGATGAATGATTGTGTTTCCTCTTACACACGAGGGAAGACACACTTGCTTAAGGTTGTGTTTGGAAAGCCATTTACACTAGTGTAACAGCGTGTTTAGTGTTTCCGTTTCATTTTACGTGTGTTTGGTAAACGGAAAAACAAATGTTTCGTGTGTTTTGGGGTGTGTTTTAAAAACCGGCCTGAGAGGCCCGGTTGTGTTTATTTTGAGAGTGTTTTTGTTGTAAGAAGACTTAAATACCCTTGTACTTTCCACCTAAATTACATATCGTACCATATATATAAGCTGCTTAATTTTTTTGGGGTCGCCAGCTTCTCTTCCCAGGCTGTGTGTTTCTCGACTGCACAGGCTTTCTTCATTGAAGACAACCACAGCGAGGTCATCGAGGAACACCACAGCGAGGTTTGTCGGTCTTCCTTTATCTTCCTTTCCGTTTCCTTAACTATCAATTAGAGTTTAGGGTATTTATTAATTTCGATGCCTGTATGTTTGACCTAGATCTGGTAATTGGGGATTTTTTGGCTCGAAGATTACTCTACCTGCTCCATTGTTGGTTCTCATCACGTATTGAAATCGAATATAGTTATACTAATTGAAATCGAATAAAGTTCTCATCAGGTATTGAAATCGAATCTTGTTTCAGCACTTAGAACACTTGTTGGTATTGAAATCAAATATATAGTTGTACTGATTGTCCCTGCTATTTATTAATTTCGATGCCTGATGTTTTTTAGTGTTTGGAATGCTGCTAGGATTTCTGTTAATGGATATATGTTTTTCAACTTTTGTGTTTGATCTACCCTTATTAGATTCTTGTGTGTACATAATTGAATGATTTCCTCATTTTGGAAGATTATAAAGGGCAAAAGATAAGCTCAGAACTTTCTCATTTGTATAGAATGAAGCAAATTCCCAGTTTAGAGTTTCATTTCTAAGCCACTGATGCAACAAGATTTTGCTGTCAAAGTTTTGA
Organism: Fagopyrum homotropicum; assembly: GCA_033239125.1. NCBI lineage: Eukaryota > Viridiplantae > Streptophyta > Magnoliopsida > Caryophyllales > Polygonaceae > Fagopyrum > Fagopyrum homotropicum. Next base: position 147,504,838 of record BSWB01000004.1, read on the forward strand.
TGTTTTATCAGCTTACTGTATACATTGCTAATGCTTGGTTTAGATATTTCTTCCTACATTGAATTGTTGTTGTTCGTCTAAACAAGTTTGAGTTATGTATATGTCAATATATAGTCTTTCTGTTTTGTGGTTATGTTAGTGGGTTGATAATAGCAAGATCATTGTTGTTGTGGTTAGATAGGATGGACAATAATGCATCACAAAAAAGTTGTAGGGGTCCTAACTATGCATGGAACGATAACTTGGTGAGACTACTTGTAGACATGCTACTTGCTTATCAGAGAAAGAATCCCAAACAAGCATACAACTGGGGGAACATTAGTGAGGAATTTTTTAGGAAGACTGGAACAACGGGAACTAAGGATGTTTGTAGGAACAAATTTGAGGCCATGAAAAAGGAGTTCAAGGCATGGAATTTGCTTAGGAATGCAGAGACTGGTCTTGGTTGGGATGAAAGCACACGCATGATCACTGCCTCTAAAGAATGGTGGGATCGGAAAATTAAGGTATTTGAGATGTATTGAAGCTTGTATAATCTGTGGATACAAGCAGTGATTATAATGTACGTAATTAATATTGTGAATGTCATTACTTATCTCAGGAGGACGCGAACTGTAAGAAATACAAGACAAAGGGTATGGATGTTTGGTATGAAGAGTTATTGTCATCTCTTTTTAGGGGAAATGTAGCTACTGGTCGGTTAGCGAGGTCATCTGGAATGGATCGTGAACCTGAAGCTGAACTGGAGCCTGAACCTGAGACTGATACACCTGTTGTTGCTGTTGATTTGGAGGGTCTTGGAACAGATAGAGGGTTCTTTAGGACATTCATTGAGACTATCACAGAAGACCGAGCCTCAAGTCAGTCTAGTGTCGGAGAAGACAGAGATGATGACCCAGTTCAGCCTACACAAACACCAGTACCAACTCCGGAGGTTAGGATTACAGCTGAGAAGGCTCCAGTTAAGAGGAGAAGAAGGCAATCGGTTGGCTCTTCCCGGTTTGAAGAACACTTGGCACATACTAGAGCAAACAGTGACAAGATGGTAGCCATACTTCAGGAAGAAGTGAACTCCCATGAAAAGGCAGCTGAGGATAAGGTGAAGACATATTAAGACATCATAGAAAGAATGGTCGTAGATGAGAAATTGGTGAAGCCAAGCCCTCTGTGGTTATTTGCAGTTTCAATGAACAAGTCAAAACAAGAGTCCAACATATTTCTTAGCTTGTGTAATGATGCTGACAAACTGGAGTGGCTGAAGTATGAATTCGAAAAGATTCAGAAGTAGATGTGTTGAATACATTGCAACTGTTGTCGGTTGTTGAGCATTTCAAGTTGTTTGTTTTTTTGTGCTTCTGTACTAATAAGTAGCCATTTTCAAGTTGTTTGTTGTGATGGATGTTTTTCTGTGCTTCTGTACTAATAATTAACCATTTTCAAGTTGTTTGTTGTGATGGATGTTTTTCTGTGCTTTTGTACAATAAGTTTGGTTTATAACATTCAAGTTGTTTATGTTCAATAAATATATATGTTCTTAAATCTTGGTTTTAGCTTCTTACATTCAAAGTAACTGACAGGTTTAGGATGTCAAGTGATGGCACAAGCAGTGAGACCAGATTGTTAAGATCTCGTCGGCTTGCTTGCAAGATTATTCAATGTCATGATGCGACTCAAAAAGAAAATGACGTATTGGCTCAGTATTTCTACACACACATGTACAAGCAACCTTGTTACACGGAATATGAGCGAGGAAGACTATGGATGGAGGAGATAGTGCAAGGACATCATATTCGCATTGTGAACATGTTTAGAATGGATGCCGAGGTCCTCCTATGCCTATGCAATAAGGTAGAGCACAATTACGGACTTAATCCATCCAGAGAAGTTTCAGTACTTGAGAAAGTTGGCATATTCCTTTACACTCTAGCACAAGGAAGCTCGGTTCGAGTTGTTGCTGAGCATTTTCAGAGATCAACCGAAACTGTGAACCGATCTTTCCATGATGTTTTAGATTTTGTAACCGGTAAAAATGGAGGACAAGGGCTTACACGTGACATTATACGACCAAGAAACTCCAAATTTCCAAGGACGCCCACACATATTGCAGCAAATCCTAGATATAAAGATTATTTCAAGGTATGAGATAACTACACTTTCGACCCTAGTTAACTGATCAATAACTTGTTCCTCGTAAATCGATTATTCATGTACAGGATTGCATTGGTTGCCTTGTTGGTTCACACATTAGCGCATGCATACCCGAACCTGATCAAGGTCCTTTCATAGGCCGTAAGGGTGGAGTTACCTTCAATGTCCTCGCAGTTTGTGATTTTAACATGCTGTTTACTTTCGTGCTATCCGGTTGGGAAGGATCTGCGCATGATGCAAAGGTTCTGGATAACGCCATTTGTAACCCCTCTCTCAACTTCCCACACCCGCCAGCAGACAAGTATTACTTGTGTGACAAGGGTTATGCTGATAGACCGGGGTATCTGGTTCCGTTCTCAAGGACTCGTTACCACCTAAACCAGTTTGAGAATGAACCTCCATGTAATAAACAAGAAGCCTTTAATAAGGCACACTCTTCCCTACGGAGCTGTATAGAACGCTGCTTTGGCGCACTAAAGAAGAGGTGGAGGATCCTACAATCAATGCCATGTTACTCGGCCAAGACCCAAGTGGACATTCATATGGCTTGTTTTGCCCTACACAACTTCATTCGGTTGTATTCAGGGTATGATGACCTTTCTGAGGACGAAGACAACGACAACTCCATGCCTTATGCACAAGAAGGAGAAGAAGAGGAGGACGACGGACTACAAGAGCAACAAGACCTAAACCAAACCTTCGGAGGGATGAGCCACATTCGTGATCGAATTGCGAACACAATTTGGAATTCAAGAAGGTTTTAGGATGCATTTTGTGTTGGTATTTGACTTTGATGAAAATTTATTTTGCGATAACAAAAACATTAGTATTTTGTGTTTGCAAAGCCCTTTAATATCACCCATATTACTCCCTTTGGGTTTGTACTCTGGAACAACAAACTAATTTCAATCATGAATTTTAGCAAGTATTATATATTCGACTGAGTCACAATACACAGTTATACGAACCACAAATTGATGAACAAGCTCACTTTATACGTGAACAAGCTCAGTCGAAACCTGAACTGAGTAGTACATACAGACTTTTGCAAATATACATAGACCTGAACCGAGTAGTACATACGAACCACAAATTGATTGATCTGTATATAAGCAAATATACATAAGCCTCCTAATCATCGACTTGCTCAGTTGAAATTCGACATTGCTACAACACTTCTAATGTCATGGTCAGAACCCATGCAGTCAGATCCACAATATTGTTGATTGTAATTCACAAGATTCATAAAATAGATGATGTGCCCAAAGGCCAGGTTTACACATATTGTTCCATGCAGCAATAGTCAATACAAAGGCTAAACCAGACTCATCAGTAGTACACTACATAAAGGACAAGTGCTATCCCAATTAGTAAACCCCATACAAATGCATCGACTCTATGAGAATGTTCAATCTTTTTATTTTCCTCCTTCAATCGAGTAACCTCATGTTGTAAAGAGTCGACCAACAACCTCTTATAGTCAAGAGTGTTGCGTAGACTGTGAACTTCATTCGTTAAATTCTTCTTCTCTTGCCTCAAGCCAGTGACATACTCCCGTAATGCGCTTGAGCTGTCATTAAATTCATGAGCGTATTCAACCATCTCATCCTCATTAGCCTCCTTTATGAACTCGTTCACACTCTCATCACTTGAATCAGTGGATGGAAAGCTCACCATTTCAATAACTGTCACTCAACAAACAATAAAGTTTGAAAAATTATAAGACAAGAGATAATAAACAAGAGAGTAAAAAATATCAACTTTCAAATAAATGACAAATCCAAAATGTGTAGGGGATTCCATTTCAAAGTAACAAGAGAAATAACCAGTATGCATAAATTCATACAAGAAAAAAGCTGTAAATGTAGCCTTTGGCACAATGGCAATTCAAAGAGTAGACTTCAAGTGGATTTATTTCCCTCCATAGGGTCAAAGCAATAGATGTGGACAATGGGACAAATACATGGATTGTCTCATCCGAATATAAAGTTGATAAGAAAAATCATTGTCTCTCAAATTAGACCAATATTCTGTCATTTAAGATGAAGCAATTTCAATGATTTAAATGACAGATTTTTTTACCAGCCACACAGCTAAGATTAAGCAAATTAAGAAGATTCAGAAAGACAAGATCATTGTCTCCCAAATTAGATCAATTGTAAACAATACACTACAAATTAAAGTAAAAATAAACCACAATAAGCCACTGATGCTCAACAGCAGCAATAAACCACCCTTTCACAGCAACCCTTCAATGAAATTTCTGAATTTTAAAGACTTCAAGCTCGGTTTGAATCTGAAAATGGCTACACACTTGCATTTCCCCTCAATTGCTCAATCAGAAAACATATAAAACATGCATTTCCCCTCAATTCGCACATCCTTTTTAAGTCATTCCATCACTTTCTAACCTAAACCCTAACCCCCAAAATTTGAAGAACAAACAAATCTAAGTGCTGAGAATCACCTGCCTAAACCCAATCGATTTCCAGTTGCCTCTTCTCGTCTAACCACTGCTAAACTCTTCGCCTTTCACCTGCTCTTCGCGTTCCTCTCCTTCGCCTTCCAGTTGCCTCAAACAGAAGACGAAACTCTGTTGCTCTTCTCGTAGCCACTTTTGTGAAAAAAATTATGGAAAAAAAACCTTGTTAGTCACGTGTCTGGCACATGGGTCGAAAAACTAGTGTGTTGCAAGTAAACAACCGTTAACAATATGCAAACACTAAACACTCCATACCACTTGTATTTGGGCCAAAACACAACTACACACACTACAATAGTTTAACTAGTCTAACATCCAAACACAGCCTAAGTGAAAGCATGGCACATAGAAAATAGTCCATAGGCATGAAACAATCTTATAGAAAAATAGCATAAAATTGAATCAAGCAAAGACATAAACAAAAAAAGACAGATATAGGATGAAGACTTTATTGTATTTTACAACAAAAGTATTCTAAAGGCCATAACATAGGCCAAATCTACGAGTAAAATAGATTGTTTGAATCGGATAAATTAAAGATAATACCTTATGGGATTTTTTATCTTCTTTTTGGTAAATGTATGTATTCTAATAGATGTGTTATTTTATAGACGAACAACCAAATCTTGTTGAAGTGTAGATGTGGGTCTATTCCTCAATTTCAATCCTCTCATGGAACAATAAGGAGTAAAAGCAAAGGCATGTCTTCCCATCTCCCATACAAAATCACGACCTTCCTCATGGCTAATTCGACACAAATTTAAAAACAATTTGACCATATTGGCCCATCACATAGGCTGGTCCAATCCAAAACCTAGCCCCCACTTTGACTCCTTTTTTAACCTTTTTCAAATTCATTCTATTATTTTTTACAAAAATGTTTAAGTATCTTAGATTCAAGAGTTGGCGATCTTGTAACTAATCATGGCCTGCACTTACTTTATTAGTCTAGCTAGGTCATTGGAAAATAGTAAGAAGAAAGAGCAACAAAGTGGTGTCGTGTGTGAGGGTAACATAATGTCATATTAGGGTCCAATTACTATGATTAGGTTTAAGTATACAACATGTTCCCTACCTAAATTGAAGATATCATTAATTTATAATGATTAAAGTGACAAATTGACTTGAAACATGGTTTAATGAAATGGGTTTTGTGTTTCCTAGGTTTTGACCACACGAGTGGACTATATGCATGCATCATTGCTCAATGCTTACTTGCTCATGCATGCCCCTCACTACCAAAGTTTTATAATTTTTATTAGCTAAGTTAAATCATCTATTATATTATAAACAAGACATTTAATATGTTTATTACTAAAATATTGATTTCTTTTTAAGATTCAAGGGTTCCACCGACATCTCTCACTCTTCTCTTTATAATACTCCACTAATGTAGATGCCTCGCATTTAAGAGGAGTTGAGTCTTGACATATTGAGTGTGTATAAACTCTTTTATAGATGATTTGAGTTTAACTTTAATTGAGTTTAAAAAAAGTTATATTTGATTCATTTAAAAAGTGAATATATTTGAGTTGAGTTCAATTAGCTCAGCTAATATGACAACTTTACAGTATTATTTTAGTTGAAATAAGTTGAGCTTTGACATGCTCATGTTCAACTCATTTATAAATGTGTGTCGAGCCTAAAGTTTAATAATCTTACAAAAATTTTCATACTTAGATCATTTACTAAGTGAACGAGCTCGAAACAAACTTTTTTCCCGAACCTAAGTAGTTCAACTAAAATAACAAAATCCCTTATGATCATTCTGAGTGAATAAAATGAACTTTGACATGCTAATGTTTAGTCACTTATAAAAGAGTCGAGCCTAAATTTAACTAAGCATAAAAGTATTTATATTCAATTGATAGATTTTGGTGGAGAGTACCACAATTATAACGTCATTATCATGACGTACTCTATAAATAGGGATCCTATGAATTGAAAAATAAGTATTATAGTGATAAAATCAAATATAAACTAATATAAAATAACAATATAATACCCTTATTCATATGCGGAAATTAATTCAAATATCAGGCTTAATATTGGGGTGGACAGACGCCTTGACACAGGCGGAGTCCGGATGCGCCACAAGGTGGGGCGGACTCGGACTGCGTCTTCGCCCTAAAAAGTGTTGTTTTCCGGACCTCAATTGGTAATTGGGGATGCGGTTAGCTAGTCTTGATGCATAACATTGGCGTGAAGGCGGACTCCGCCTACGCCCCATTGGGGCGGATTTGCAATTATCCCCAGCTCGGGCAGAGTCGGACTCCAACTCTGCCGTGTCGTTTCCGCTTCCGAATAACATCACTCTTCAAATATTCTATATGCAAGTATCTTCTAATATCAACTCGGTTACAAAGTGAACGAGCTCGAGCCAAATTTTTTCGAGACGAATCCGAGTAACTCGACTCATATAACATTCCTAAATCTATTTACTAATATTGAAGCAGAAACCCTTAACGCCACATGACGTTTTTTTTGCATTTCTCCATGTGTCATTTTTTTTTTTTTACAGATTCTCATTTTTGAATTTTTTACTAAAAACATGTAAGATATTTTTTTAAAATATATCATATATTTTAGAAATTTTTACTTTTCATAATTATCATCTAACACTGTACTTTTATAATACATCAAATATATTTATTTATAATTAACTAAGCTAAACCACTAATAATTCTAAATATTTTTATATATTTAATTTGTTAGAAGTATAAATAAAATCTAAAATTATTAATATATATATATATATATATATATATTAAAAAATATATTGTTATCTATTTTTAAGTTATAAAGTTTAATTAGATCACACACGCACGTGCATAGTAATGTATTACACTAGCGTATAGCCGTATAGATACGATATATTAAAATACATATGCACATTATGTATGATCGAGTAGCAATTAATGTGAATGCGGGATTATTGATTACTAGTGTAAGTTACGTACTTTTTTTAAATTTTAACTGAAATGTATTTTTAATAATTATATCTTTAATAATTATAATTATTTTTTTGGTCTATTAAAACATGATATATTATAATTTTTGGTAATTTAAAAATAAGTTTGAAAAAAATCTACATAATCGAGTATATTACGAAACCAATATATGAAAAACAATTGCTTATATAAAATTAAATATTTTAAAAAAATAAAAATATCAATTAGGTAGATAGTGTCGTTTTAGATTATTAAAATTTTATTTTATTTTATATGTTCAAAAACTAAAAATAACTAAAATTTAATTAATAAAAATATATTAAAAATAATAAATAAAAATAATAATAAATAAATTATAATAAAATAACACGTTGGAGATAATAAGATCCCACATCGAAAGATGGGACACTCCGAGCCTAGTATATAAGGTCGGTGGACTACTCCTCCTATTGTCAATTGATTTTAGGATGGAACCTCATCGGATTTATGTGTTGGGCTTGAGCCTAAAGCACACGTGCGCTCGGATGCACACAACCCCCGCTCTACCGGTCCGTATTATAGCGGTTAGCCTCAATTCAGCTCGCGATCCTAACCTGTGGGCAAGTGCAACTCGGTCTATATCCTCTAGTTGGACCCGCTCTACCGGTCCGTCTGTATCGGAATTTAACACACGTATCATCTAAGATATAAATAAATCACATGTGACTTTAGTGTATTTGATTTTATATAATATATATTGATACATAGATTCGAAGGATGCTTTGTTTTTTTTTTTTGGTAATGCGATTCGAAGGATGCTTAGTCATACAGAAATAGTATAAACAATGGTTTAACCGTGCGGTAATAAAAGTAGTAAAAAAACAAAGTCAGGTGAAAGTAAAGTGAACAGTAAGAAGTACCGTATAGTGACCCTGCCATGTTAGTAGTGATGCGGCGACTGTAACAACGTAAGCACGCATTTACTCTTGGCTCGACAGGATAACACGTGGCAGTCAAATGAGTCATCATCAATCAATTTAGTATACGTCGGGGTTGTGTTATGCAACCCGTTCACACCGCAGGCTTTTAACACCCACCGGACGGCGCGGCTGACGTCGCCCCTCTCTTCAACCGCATCATCGATCTCCCCTTTTTCTTTGCCGGCGTCATCAGGTTATCCACTTTATCAGCGTTTTTATTGTTTCTCTAAGTAATTTTTAACAGCTCAGAACCCACATTTGAAAACTATATTTTTTATATTATTTCGGGTTCGTTTGGTTATTTAATTGGTATGATTCAGTGTTCATATTTGATATAAAAAAAGTATCGAAATGAAAAGTTTAAGGAAAAGAGTAATTCCGCTATTTTTCATTTCATGATTTCTCGATTTTTTTCATATTACTAACAATTTCTAAAATTAGAAAGATTAAGGAGTCACTGAGGTTCGGAGAAACATGTTTGTTTGAAACATCGAGTTGTAAGCAGAACGTCCACTACAAGGAAATTTCTCACCTCACTAATTAATAAAATGTTGTGAAATTCCTCACTAGCTCGAAAAAAATATCTCTATCTTTGATGTAATTTGTTGTCACGACTTTTGTACTATGTACAATTTAAGGATGACGAGATTAGAAGTTATTGTGGATAGCTTTGTGCTCACGTGTCTCTTGTAAAAGTCTTTTTATGGTTTAAAGCAATTAATCACCGCACCTGTGGCGTCATCGATTTACTATTTTCAATATCCCATCATTAGTAGGAAGAGTGACTCATCCTGTTTGTCTTTTGTCGATTTACTCAACTCTTTGATGGTGACGTTATGCTTACAACTTCCTCGAGACTTTCTATTCTTCCGTCATTAATCACTTCGCATTGTGTTTTTTTTATGACCGACCTTTGCCCTCAACTAATTCCTTGGTATCTCGACCACTCGGACTTCTACGAGGATATTTCTCTCACACGAAAAATATGTCAAAGTGATTGTCATTAATGTTTGCATGAGGAACTACAAACACGTGGTGACCCCTGATGGCTGATCCACCAAGCTGACAAATGTCTTCGGACCACCTATCACCGATCTGACTCCCCGCCGTAGCCTTGTTAGGCACTCTCACCTTCATTCACCTTGACATTATCTACGCAATCCATCGGGTATGCCTATTTATGTATGATTTGGGGAGCCTCATTTTGCAACATTGAAACGTACCATTCAATACACTTAAAACACCTCTTCTTTTAGGACTATCATATTCAATACAGTTAAAACATCTCTTCGTTGGGGATTATCATATCGTTGTTTACCCGGACACCCTCCCGGTGGCTTATATTGATGTTGATTATGCCAACTACTAGAGTACTCATCGTTCTATTTCATGGTATTTCGTCTCCCTCAATAACTCTATCATATTGTAGACTTGTTACTGGAGATAATAAGTTTTCACGTCTAAAGTGAGAACATTCTAACCATCAAGTATTTCTAAGAATCTCTATGTAATTTCCCATTCTTGCACTCGATGAGCCTCTTCCCATGGAAATTAATCCCATGTGGTGGTGCTTCATGATATTGGAACTAAATTTTATGAACAAAACATGTATTCGATACATGATGTGCCGGACACTTTCCGGCATATTTTTGGTGGGCTCCGATCATTTTCAACATCGGAAAATGGGAGCTTTGAATTCATCTATCCGAGCTCTTGCCCATGGTGTATTCATACGTTAAATTTGAGTTTCGTATGAATGAGAAATGAAGATCCGAAGTTGGTTGCTTGTAAGGCAAAAACTTGGGAAAGAGTAAAAAATGTGGCCAAATATTCCACATCGATTAGAAGGGGAGGTATCATACGAGATATATTAAGGAGAAACGCACGAAAGGTCATGACCTTTGATAACTACCCATTTATCCGACTCCAAACTAGATATTCGCTTCTTTGACGATGTCCACATCGGACATGTTTTCAGAAAATTTAAATGTGTTGCCGATCGACTGACCCACCAAAGAATCTTGACATCCAACACAAATATTTTTTATTATCCCGAATTTCGTGTTCTCATCCCAAGGATATATATATATATAGGGTGCGGTTTCCATGAGAACAGTCTTATCGTGTAATCATGAGAACAATTTTAGACCGTCGGATGGTGAGTATTAAGGGTCGAGATTTAGAGTAGATAGCATAATTAATAATAACTACGAATAATAATAATTAAGAATAATACATTCAACCAACAATAATTACGAATAATCCACTCAACCAACAATAACTACGAATAATACATTAAACGATATGACACCTTCGTAACAAAACTAATAATAATTACGAATCTGTTCTCATGTATACACGTTAGGGGTTGTTCTCATTAGGGCTGTGCAAAATCGGACCGGACCGGTTCCGGTCCGGTCTACGGTCCAGGTTTTTTTGAAAATCCGGGTTACGGTCCGGTCCAATTTTTGGACCGTATAAAACCGTAACCCGGGTTGGACCGTAAACTACGAATTTCCGGTCCGGTCCAATCCGGTCCATTCCGGTCCGGTTTTGGACCGGAAAACCTCACCAAAAATGCACAATTAAGGTACAAACCGGTCCAATCCGGTCCGGTCCGGTCCGCAATGTTCAAAATTGCACAATTTATTTACAAACCGGTCCAACCGGAACCGGTCCGGTCTACAGTCCAAGGTTTTCCTAATTTACGGTCCTCCGGTCCGGTTTGGACCGTATGCACAACCCTAGTTCTCATATGATCTATACTCTCTCTCTCTTTCTCTCTCTCTCTCTCTCTCTATATATATATATATATATATATATATATATATATATATATATATATATTGTTTGTTTTGTTTTATTCCGGTACGAACCTGTCCCGATCAGGTCCCAAGTTCAAGGTTTTTGAAAATTTCAATCCGTTCCAAATCAGATGTACAACCCCACCAAATGCACAACCCTACCGAAAACTATTTTCTACCCTAACCAATCTTCTCTTTCAAAGCTGATTTAAACGAATATCTCCTTAAAACTTGGACTAAGAGCATCTTCATCCCACACACCCTGAGTTTCTTTCCTAATTAATTTTCAAAAAATAAAAATTAATGTCAGAACGTAACGTGGGAATAGAGACAATAAGTGGAGGGAATGCTCTTCTTCAAAAGAAGAAATTTGACAATTTCCTGCACAAAACACAAATTAAAGAAAATTTTGTTTTGATTTTAAAATTTTTCTTATATTTTGATTGTTACGTTAGTTTTTTTTGTTATTTTTTTTATATTTTAAGTTTTGCTATAAATTAGGGAAGTAGATGAGTTATTTAAAATTTTAATTCAAATATTAGACATAAAGTTTCAAGGTTTAAAATATATAGTAAAAATAATGAAAATAAAAATAAAAATTTTATGTTTAGTTAGAAAATATTTTTATCTATCTATAGACATTAATATTGATTATATTTTAATTATATTTTAATAAATCTTTTTTAAAATATTAATACTTTAAAAGTGATGAACACAAATTTAGAAATTTATCTAATAAAAGGTATTAAAAATTTATATTATTGTAAGTTAATTTTCAATAAAACTCGTCTTTTAATCTACATTGTTAATTAAAAATGATAATATATAAATAAATAATAATATTAGTTATATCAATTGATGATAATAATAATAATAACAATTATAATAGTAATTATAATAATAATAATAATAGTAATAGTAATAATTATTATAATTATAATAATAGTAACAATAATTGTAATTATAATAGTAATAGTAATAATAATAAATAATAACAACAACAACAACAACAACAACAACAATAATAATAATAATAATAACAACAACAAATGATATATACACATAAATAAAAGAATAGGCTACATAAAGTAAGTAGGGGTGTAAGTTAAGAAACTATCATGTAAATATGGAATGGGGAATTGAGTTTCTTTAGATAAGGTGGAAGAGATAAAATTGTAAAAATGAATTAAAAAACTGAAAAATAGTTTCTGGGATGAAGATGCTTTAAAGACCAAATAATTTTATCAAACAAGCATATATTCTTCTGTGCATTAACATTATAGATTTAAATAACAACATATAATGTGATGTTAATTCACTTAATCACATATTCTTACAAAACTATTGTGCTCATTGTCTCATCTTGATCGACTAGTTTGGGATGCAACAATAATTTAGTGTATCTAATTTTGAGGCTTTTGATAAAATAGTCTCTCGCACACTTATTAGTAGTTCAAAATAAAATCTCAAAAATTTCACGCGAAGTAGGATAAAATGGTCTCTCACTTGTATAACACTATAAGGAGAAATATTGCATAGGATAACCGTAGATAGAAAATACAAAATCTATAATAAAGGAAGATATGATTTTCTAAATATACTAATTACATAAATAAATAGATAGAGAATCAAGTTGATAACACTACGATTCTGAAAAATGTCTAACATGTCCCCTCAAGCAGAGCACGTAAAAGTATAGGTCTAGTTTGTCAACAAGTTTTTGAACTTGATGGCGTAGCAAAGGTTTAGTCATAACATCAATCAATTGCTCGCTTGTAGAACTGTAATCAACACGGAACACACCATTTTGAACATATTGACGAACAAAATGATAGATGATTGCAATGTGCTTGATTCTCGATTGAAATATTAGATTTTCACTTAAATTTTTTACACCCATGTTATCGCAATGCATAACCGGCTGTGAGTACATGGAAACATCAAGTTCAAGGTGTACAAATAAAACTCAAAGAAGCTCACGAGAGGAATCTATAAGGGCCCGATACTCTGCCTCATTCGATGAGTGTGCCACTATTTTTTTATTTGTTTCTAGGCTCCAAGAAATGAGTGTTTGACCAAGATATATTAAATATCAAACGGTGGAGATAATATCATCCTTGTCGTCCGCCCAATCTGCATTTGAGAAACCCTGTATGGTCAAGGGACGATGACGGTAAATCACTATATCTTTGTCAACTATTCCTTTTATGTAACGAATGAGTCGTTTAAAAGCACTCCAATGTATGTAGTGAGTGAGTGCATGAATTGCATGAGCTTGTTAACAACATAACCCACATCAGGTCTCATAAAGGATATATATTGGAGACTTACAAGCACCATTCTATAATCGGCAGCTATGTCTAGTGGTGTTCTGGTTGTCTTGGTGAAACATAATTGACACACGTCAGTGTCGATATTGAATTTGAGGTAGTCATATAAACCTTGAGTATAGATCAATTACATACTTTTGTTGGCCAAGAAAAAGGTCTTGAGAATGAATTTGAACTTCAGCCCCGAGGAAGTAGGACAAGGAACCAAAATCCTTGTGTTAAAACCTTTTAGATAGCTGACTGATTACCTCTTTGAGTTGACGTTAATTGGTTGCTCCCGGTGATGATGATGATGATGTCGTCGACGTATGCAAGAAGATAAATGGCAGCAAGTTTACTCTTGTAACTAAACAACAATTCAACCAATTTGCAACCGAGTTGACAAACTCGATTTGAACAAAGAAATTGCGGAGCTCATGATACCATGCCCTAAACGCTTGTTTCAAACCATAGATAATGTTCTTGAGCTTACATACAAGGTGTGGGAATTTTTTGTCATCAAACTTGTGTGGTTGCTCCATAAATACATGATAGATTTCCTTGTAGGAACGCATTATTCACATCAAATTGTTGGAGAGACCAACTAGAGGAGACAACAAGGGTGAGAATGGTTTGATAGTAACGGGTTTGACGACCGGGCTAAAGGGTTTAGTGAAAGTCACACCCAAACGTTGATGAAAATCTTTAACCACAAGGCGTGCCTTGGACTTGTCTAATCAACCATCGACGCTGTATTTGACCTTGAATACCCACTTACAATCGATTATCCATACCCTAATATGGATCTTTTAAAGCTTGCCTTATGTTGGTATGTTCTTTATGAGGGTGGAAATGGGAAGAGATATTGAGCTTGGTTATTGGTTTTATGGACATTATTTTGAGATCTCGTAATAATTTGGTGAATGGGGGAGGAGGTACTAGAGCAGCTTGGGAGGAGGAATTAGTATGAGATGGAGAGGTAGTAGTGATGGTTGTAAGGTGAGTTGGAGTTACACGTCCTATTGCACACAAAGGGTTGGAGGATAATGAATCATATGGCAATGGCTCCGGGGAGTTTGGTGGGCTTGGTGATTGATGAGAAAAAGGTTTTAACAACAGAAGTTTGAGAGCACACCAAGGTGAGTTAGATGATGTTGGGGAAAACTCCGCGTTCTCGACTCTCCGAGTATATATAAACGGGTATTTTTGTTGCACATTCACACTCGAACAAAACCTCACTTACAAGCTCTCTTTAGAAGCCTTTTATTACTCTCTTCTGGATGAAGTTACATAAATGTGGGGTGACCTCCCTTATTTATAGTCATGACCACCTCCTCTACGGGAAGGTTCCGGAACTCGATTCTCCTAGATAATTCTGGAGCCTTCTCACACAATCCAATACAAGTCTAGAACTCTCCCTAGATTTCTAATCTAGTCTACATGGTTCCCTCGAGTTCTAGATGTCTCCATCATCTTCCGGGGTGATCCGTCTCCTTCTGGAAGGTTCCTCCACGTTACGGAATATTCTACTTCATTCCAGAAGGTTCCACCATTTTCCGGAATATTCTGTCTTCTTCCGGAATGATCCTCCTTCCGGAATAATCCATTATCACAATATTTATATTTGAAAATATGAATTAGCCTAACAATTCCTCCCTTAATTCACATTTCCAAATATCTCCACAACATCTGAAAATCTCACCTTCGTCTGCTTCTTAGTTCCGGTGCCACTACATCCTTTTCGCACCGCTCTTCCATATAAGAAGCAAATATTCTTCTCATCCTTCCGGCCTCGCATCACCAAGCGTCTCCCCTTGAACACCTTGCACCATCTTCTTGTGCCGACGAATCTATACCCCTTCATCGTCATCGCACCCAACGAGATGACATTCACGTTCGCCGATGGCACGTACCTCACATTATGTAGAGTGTGGCTTGTACCGTTATGAAGCCTCATCCTCACGCTTCCGGTGCCTTCTACCTTCAACTTCTCACCACTCACCGAGTTGAAGTGACCAAACTCTCCACCAATCTTCAAGGTGTCAAATAATGCTTGGTCTCTACAAACATGCATCGAGGCGGCACTATCCATCACCCACTCTGACTTGGCGGTCTCCTCACCCGTCGCCAAGTAAACATCTCCATAATCAACTTCACCCTCAACTTGACTAACCACATTTATACGGGAGTCCTCTCTCTTCTTTACCGGAGACATCTCTCTCAACTTCTTTAAGTCCTCCCTCATCTGAGGACACCGGGATTGCATGTGACCCCTCTCCCTGCAGTAGAAGCACTCGACCTCACTCAAATCTCGTGGCGAGCCTGATCTCTGCCTCCGGTCATCATGTCTCCTCCATTGACTCCTCCCTCGTTCTCGCTCCCCCACAACTAGTATACGATCCTCTCCTTTGTCGGTAGCATCATTCTTCATCATTCTCTCACTCTCCCGCAAAGCAGCGGTCACCTCATCTAGAGTGAGAGACTTCCTTCCTACAAGTAATGTCTGCACCAAAGACTTGTAGGACTTCAGCAATGATGCTAACAACAACAACGCTTGCTCCTCTTCTCCAATCTTGTCATCAGCATTCAACAATTGACATACTAGTTGATCAAACGAGTTAATGTGGCCATGAAAATTACCTCCTTCATCCATCTTGAGCGAGTAAAGCTCCATCTTCAAGCACAAACGGTTGGTTAGCGACTTTGACGCGTAGATGCTCTCGAGCTTCTCCCACAACGCCTTCGGTGTGGTCTCCTTCAACACACCATACTTAATCTCGGGAGCCAACGCCAACCTAATTGTACTCACTGCCTTCTTCTGAATGCTTCGCCACTTCTCCTCGCTCATCGATTCAGGCTTCTTCTCCTCCAGAGCTTGATCAAGACCCTGCTGCACCAAGAAGTCTTGAATCGTACTTTGCCACAAAGTGAAGTTGATCTTCCCATCAAAGAGTGGAATCTCGAACGCCCTCATCGCCTCGGCCGCCATCACGCCAATACGAGATTCTTTGAGCAACAAAGTTTACCCGATCACCACCACCGTAACCTCGGCTCTAATACCAGTTGTTGGGGAAAACTCCGCGTTCCCGACTCTACGAGTATATATAAACGGGTATTTTGTTGCACACTCACACTCGAACAAAACCTCACTTACAAGCTCTCTTTAGAAGCCTTTTATTACTCTCTTCTGGATGGAGTTACACAAATGTAACACCCCGATTCCGCGGGACTCGGGATGTCACATTGGGATAGGATCTCACAATGGATCCTGACCATAGCCTAACAACAAGTTCACTGGACCTTACAACATGACACTGACAGATATAAAAACAAATACCTAAAACCGTATAAACTATATAACCAAAGGTAAACAACAACATAGACGAGTATGAAACGACATCCTCACACAGGAGGTAAACAAGACAACCCCAAAACCAACCACCTAATGTACGAGAGTCCTCGGCCTGTCACCCTGCCACATCACCCGGCAGCGCCTATCCTGCAAACATCTACAACAAGGTATGAAACCGTTAGCTAACCATACATATATAAGGTAATGCATAAGCACAAGCACAAGTCATGAAAGATAAACACATAATCATGCTATCACACATTTACCCATTTTATTATCTTCATATAATAGTCATTCACTCAAATCGTATATATATATATATATATATATATATATATATATATATATATATATATATATATATATATATATATATATATATATATATATATATATATATAGATAGATAGATAGATAGATAGATAGATAGATAGATAGATAGATAGATAGATAAAAGTATGTGACACGAGGACCGATACATCCTCGCCTCTGAGTGCTATATCCAATTGTACGAGTATCGGTCACACAACCCGTGTACCCTATGAGAGTGGATTGCGCCCTTCCCTGTAAACCAGACTGGCCTGACGTTAGAGAACCTCCCAGACTCCACGGCGGGATGAAAGGGAAATGTTATCACAGCCACGCAACGGGGCAGTCAATAAAACATAAGTCGGTATAAATGACATATCATGCAATCATAGCAAACATATAACGCACACACCACTCATGCAAACACCCAATGTAAGGATGATAGCTAAGTAAGTCCTACGGACTTACCTCAACCTCGTACAATCACAACTACGATCAACCTCCAATTCTGAGAGGGACACTACCTAATAACAAGGCAGAAAGAGATATCAATACTCCTATCAATCAAAAAGGTCACACCTAGACCCAAGGGATCCATAAGGATCATAATCAATCTATAAGCCTCACAACCAACTAAACCTCAATATCTCAACATAACTCACAATTCCTCAAATCTCAAGGTAGTATCTAATCAACATTCCTCAATCTCATTTCTAATCCTAATTTAATTAATTAACTTTTAATTAATTAATTAAATTTTGTCAGAATAACGTTTTGCTCGCAGGCAATTTCTAAACTCACCTGTCATCAGATTTCATCCAACAAACTACCCATAATTACCAGAATAATATAACAACCATAATGGAATTTCTAATTATCCATTTTGACATGCCTAAAGTCAATTTAGGCCAAATCGCAGTATGGAAAACGAATAAATTCATAACTTATTCGTTACTAACCCGATTGACGATCTGAAAGAAGATTCGGAATCACAACGACGCAGGCTACGCATGGACATCATCAAATTCACCGGAATCTGAGTGGCGGAACCTGCCTGGTGACATATATGCTCGACCAGCTCTTCATCTGCTCGGAAATGCAGAAACTCGTTACCGATATGAAGAGAATGAAGAGAGGAATTTAGAAACTCAAACCAAATTAAAATCGGATTAGAAACGGAGAGTAGATCTGATTTTGAAGGTTGAGAGAAATCAGAGCTTTTACAAGGAAACGTGAAAGAAAATGAATTAATAAAGGATTTTCCGCTATTTATAGTGAAGACGATAATTATTCTTTAGTAAAGTCGATAATTATCCTTTAATCGATCCAAAGGCGGGTCGAACCTCCTTCTCCAAACTTCTCGATATTGGAATAATAAATACAAAATATTGTAGGGACAATTATTCCACAATTGCCTCGGAAAACGTGTATTCCTAAGCCGTCTTTCTTAGCCGCTAAGAAACGAAATAGCGACTCTTTTGGCCGTTTTGCCTCTCCATGTTATTTCATATCCAGGACATATCCGATGTCCTGATCATTTCTTTCAACAACATTTTTATTAATTGGAGCTCCCAAATGCTCCAAATAACACCGGAGGGTAAAAATAATTACCCGAGGGAAAAAGTAAAATTTTTCCCAAACGTCCAAAATTACGCCAGGAACATAACGGTGGGACTCATACTCATCACTTGCAAAATCTTCGCGAGTTATATGTCAATTACTATCGACGATTAAGTTAATCAACATTAATTAGAATTTGGAAATCCTAGCTATTACATCACACACCCCTTAAAAAAAAGTTTCGCCCCGAAACTTGAACAATTCCCAAATCCTCTCGGACCCATACGCCGAGGTATAAACATTGTCTCTATCGGAGGTATCACATCTCCGTTTAAAGGTATCAACCTATAACAATCTATAACGTCAAAACATAAGCATGGAGGATTCATCAACTCCAGAAAACAGGATCATAATGCTATCCCAAAGGCATGGAGGTAAAACATCTCCAGCAGTCTAATGTTATCCCAAAGGTACAGAGGTAAAAACATATATGGCAACTATATCCTTAATCACACCGTGGAGGAAAGATATCTCCAAGAACTATAATCACTATTACAGTATGGAGGAAGTACATCTCCAACTAGCTCACATCACAAGGGCATGGAGGAAAAACATCTCCAACTACCAACTCATCATCAAGGAGGAAACACATCTCCAAAACACAAATGACCGTATGGAGGAAGAACATCTCCAGAAATCTCTATACCTATATCCCAAACATGGAGCTAATATCATCTCCAACTAACCTAATCTCATTCTACAACATGAAGGTAGAACCATCTCCAGCTGACCTATACACGATGGTATGAAGGTAGAACTCCTCCAATGGTAAAATCATCGCTCGAGGGCTCGGAGGTAAAACTTCTCCAGCCATAACATAACTCGCCCTAACATAACAAGATCCACTAGGATCACCAATAATCTAGCATGGAAGAGAACATCACATATTACATAATCACATAATCACATCATCATATATCTCATAATATACAACCATGGCTTGCTCAACAAGTCTACGGTGCAAACTTCTTTGCATAAACTCGGATTAGTTCCTATAGTTACTATCCTCAGTCACCCAGGTGGCCTCGTCTTGGTCACTATACTCTCACATCAGAATGTTCTTCAAACATAAACGTCTTATACCTCATTCTAAGACTGCAACAGGATATTCAGCGAACATGTGGTCTACCTCGACCACTTAGCTCAAACAACGTTGTCTTATTTAATGAACTACAAGGTTGGTATCGAACCCAATTCTCAACAATGCTTTTCTTCTTCATAAGACTAACCTGGTTTTTTCATATATAATAACACTCAGATCCGGTTTATTCACTTGGTCATGAGTTCGAGTCTTCTCAGCCACACATTGCCGGTTTATGCTCCTTATAACTCACCCTCCTAACTCTTGTGGTCATAGCCTTAAATCATTTTTAAAAACAAAAAAAAGGTTAATGAGATTGGTCGAGCATCATTGATCCAACCATCTTCATCTCCTACATAATCTAGCTAAAAAAGATGAAAAGAATCCCTGCAAAAGACAAACTTATCATTAATAACAATTTTTCTACCAAAATCATATGGGTTTACTTCTCCTTTTATTTTTGTACAATCAACTCTTTATTGTCAATCCTTTGTCTGATATAGTGATATCGAACATCTTTGTGCTTCGTTCTCTCATGATAGAGTGAGTCTTTACATGGGGAAAGAGCACTCCGATTGTCAGTGTACAATGTAGCAGTGTAGGGCTTGTTTTGAATTTCTTTCAAAATGCCCTTCAACCATACAACTTCTTTTGTTGCTTCAATAGTAGTTATGCACTCAGCCTTTATTGACGATGAGGCAACAATAGACTATTATTGAGACTTTCAGGATATACAATTTCCACACCAGGTATATACATAAGTAGTAGTGGACTTTTTGTTGTCCTTATTGCTTGCATAATCTTAGTCAACATTTCCCACAAGGTCATTAGTATCACAATGTGAACCATATTCTAAAGCAATGAAAGAAGTACCGGCTAAGTATCTTATCAAGAATTTAATAGTAGACCAATGTTTCTTTTAGAAGGATTAGACATGTATTTGCTTAATAAACTAACAACAAAAGCAAGACCGGGTCTTGTACACATCATAAGATACATGGTAGAACCTACAACTGCATCATATGGAATTAACCTCATACTCTTAACCTCAGTTGGAGTCATGTTAGCTGTCATGGTGAGATCAAGGTGAGCACCAAGTAGTATAGTTGTGGACTTAATAGAGCTCATGTTGAACATGTCCAACACTTTCAGAATATAACTGTGGTGTGTCAACCAAATCATTCTCTTACTTTTGTTTCTACAATCTTTATACCAAGTATTCTTTGTGTAGGACCAAAGTCCTTCATATCAAACGAGCTTTTCCGTGAAGTTTTCACTTCACTAACCTTCACTTTGGACTTAGAAACAATGACAATGTCATCAACATATAACAGAACATAGAGAAGGCTACCATCTTTAAAAAAACATGAAGTATAAGCATGAGTCATAAGAGCATTAGGTGAATCCAAGATCTTTCATACATGAATCAAATTTTTTATTCCACTGTCTAGCTAGGAGATTGCTTTAAACCGTATATAGACTTATTAAGCAAGCAAATATGATCAGAAAATTTCACATCAATGTAGCCTAAGCCTCAATTTATGTATCTCAATGCTTCAACATTGATTCGGTTTTGACTCAAAGGCTCATTTGGGACACCTTTGACCATTTAAGCTCATGGATGCTTCAAATCACACCTACAAGACAACATAAAGGAATTAGACACCCAATTGAGAATATATGCTCATAATGGAATATACGATGTCTAGTTCATGGAAAACCACACTGAACTAAGTTAAACATGCATCTAAAAACTATCATGAAAACATGCTATCAATAACATTCATTTTAGTGTCTTTTTCCACCATCATTTTTATCTATCTTTTGACCATATATGTATGCTTTGCATTGTTTACTTCTAAATTTCCTTCACTTTGTTTTTTGGATATCTACTCGTGTTTTCATGATATTCCAATCATTCTTGTCCTTTTGGAAAATTTTTTGACTAACTTCGGAAAAATGTCTACTATAGGCTAAGATTCTCCACGAGGTCAAGAAAATTCAAGTCAATATTGAATTGAAAGAAAGCCGACGGCGGAAAAAACGAAGAAGTGCTCGAAGTTTACTCTCGGTTAAGTAGATCTACACCACCAATCGAGTCGAACGACATCCTTGTGACGAACACGTGACTAACCTTTTCAAATGTTGCGTTTTACACCTAGTCGAGTCCAAGCACTACATTTGATCGAGTCGACTTGTTGTTTACTATAGAGTTGGAAGATCTATTTTTCTCTCATTTTTCCTATATCTTCCTTTAGAGATAATGTTAGTTGGAATATTTGGACCAACTATTATTATTATTTTACTTTATCTTCCTTTAGAACTAAGGTTAGTAGAGGTAGCCTTAACCCTATGAATAAGATCATTCCGGCCATTAGGCTTTTGGTGGATCTAGTCTTTTACTTATATTTTACATTCAACAACCTTCATAGGCTTGAGTTGTCCTCTTTGGTCGACTTGATGTCCCATGCAGGTCGTCTCAACCATTGCATGTTTGTAGAATTTAATAAAAGAGGAATTTTGTAAGTATGTCTTGCTAATCTAATTCTGTTATAAGTGTTTGGAGAACCCGACATTGCACGATGAATCTATGATATTAGTAATTGTTTATATCATTTATTTGCATGTTTTAATTCATATGTTATAATAGAACTTGGCTCATCCATTACAAGATGCGAGAGTTGCATGAATTTATATCTTAATACTCCCTCTGGTTCTCAATAATTGACCTTAGAGAAAGCACAAACGTATTAAGAAAACTAAAAGTAGAAGATGTTATATTTATTGATGCACTATAATCTAAAACTTTTGTATAAAAATTATGGTAGAATATAGAGAGTTATTTGAGAATAAAGAAAATAGTGTTTTGGAATACAAATAATAAATGAAAAGGTAGATTTTGCTTGTGAGAAGTTTAAGTATCAATAACACTTAAATGCCAAATATTATGAACCATGTTTTTAGGTTATAATGTCAAATATTGAGAACCAAAGAGAGAATTTTGCAAGATGCTAGAGTAAAATAGAGTTGTTTATTTCATTGCATTACTACACATGACTTGGATATGGATTATTGGTAATTGGGATTTGATTATGCATTTTTGTGGTTATTCAGATTCAAGAATGCCATTATTATTCACCTATTATTCTTTACTTTCTATTGTTTTTAATCGACCAGATCATCCTCTAAAAACTAATCTTTCTTCTTGATCTTATTCGTGTTGAGTCAACACGATCGATCTCTTCGATATACTCGACTATGTGTCATGTGTGTCTATTCTTGTTATGTTTTCTTTCAAACACGACTCCATAAAAATGCATAATCAAATCCCAATTAACAATTATTAATTGGGATTTGATTATGCATGTATGTTTTCTGTCAAACACAACACATATTGCAAAGATCTTGGTCGAAATACAAGCATCTAAGCCATTGCTCAGAGAAGTCACCCTAGTCAGCCCGGAAGGTGAATCCATATCACAAAAAGTATCGTTCGAATGGCTGCCAGAGCACTGCCCTAAGTGTCTCCTTTTTGGCATCGATGCAAGGACGCTAAGCCCCCGAAAACCCCCCAACTCTCAAACCTCGCCGAGCCTCTCCTCCACCATCCGCTAACCTAGAGCCTATTCTCCCAACCTCGGACCCCTCTCTGTGTATTCAGGAGGCTAACATCTTCATTCCACCACCTCCAAAGGACTCTACAACTATCACTCTCCCCGCCAAGTTGAATGAAGATCCAAACCGGATCTCTCCCCTACCAATCCCCCTTACACCTACCTAGGGACATCATACAACCATACCCTCTTTGACTCCTATGGCTACCCCTCTACCAAGTATTCAACCCCAACGGGATATCCAAGTGAACCCTACCAATCATTCTATCTCACCCTCTGACCCTCACTCTATTGTAGGTATCAAGGATGCTTGCACTAATCAAGCTAGTTCCCATGAATCTTAATCTTGGTGCTTGGAATGTTCGGGGCTTGAATCACCCCAACAAGCAGCAGGCTGCTCGTGATATGGTTAAGAACCACAACCTTGACATCATTTCTCTTATCGAAACCAAATTCTCCGAGGACAAAATGAGAAATTTCATTCCTCATACCCAACTGGAACGAAATATCCAACTTCTCCAACGAATTCAAATGCCGCATTTGGATTTGGTGGAACCCGTCCACCATCTCGCCCACCCCCATCCTAACCAACAACCAAATTATACACTGCAGTATCACTCACCCTCCATCCGATCACAACCCCGCTCAATCCAACCCCCAAGTCACCTTTGAGTGTTCTTCATCTACACTCACAATCGTCCAAAAGATCGCCAACCTCTATGGGACTCTATTGCCACAATCAATCTTCTCAACCAACATGCTCCATGGGTTCTCCTAGGGGACTTTAATACATTCTTGAGCCTAGACAAGAAGATCTCGGAAACACCCTCCCTCTCAACTCTTCCCTTGACTGAATTAGCCGACTACTTCTCCTTAAACTCACTCTCGGATCTTGATTTCTCCGGATGCAAACTTACATGGAATAACAAGCAACTCTCTTCTAGGATATGGTGCAAGCTTGATCGCATCGTGGGCAACCCCTCTTGGACCTCTACCTATCTAACCTACACTGCCCTCTTTGATAACCCTAACATCTCCGACCACTCTCCGGCCATTCTATCCCTAAACCCTAAACTTATCCCCTCCAAAAGGCAATTCGGCTTCAACAACAATTGGGCTACCCACAAAGATTTCCATCACAAAGTTGCGCAATCATGGTCGACCAACAAACTGACTAGGCTCAAGCATACCTTAAAGAAGTTCCCCAACGTCAAAATGGAGGTCCTACACTCCTCCATTGAAAATCTGAAAGCTAACTTAGCCACCACTCAAACCAAGCTCCAATCAAATCCTCTAAACCGTCATCTGCTTGACCTTGAACGAAGTACTACCATTCTTCTCAACTCCAAGATGGACACTTTTTGCACCACCCTAGCCCAACTCTCTAAAGCCTCTTGGTCGAAGTACGGGGACCTCTTCTTCTTCAAGAACATCACTGCCAGAAGATCCACGAATACCTGCAAGATCCCCAAGATCTTGATAAAAGGCCTACCCAGAATTCTGAAGAGATATCCACAATCCTAACCACCCACTTCTCCAACGTCCAAAGCTCACCTTCCCCACATAACCCACTCAATCTTTTTCCGGATTGCCCCTTACCCACCTTCTCTCCTGAAAAATGTACACAACCTCCGCAAAGAAGTCACCAGAGATGATATCAAAACGGCCCCTTTTGAGATTGGCGACATCAAAGCTCCGGGACCCGACGGCTATAATGCATACTTATTCAAAACCACTTGGGACATTACTGGGGATGATTTCTCAAAAGCCATCCTTGAATTCTTTGACAAGGCCTCCCTTCCAAACCACATCAACCACACCTCCATCTCCTTGATTGCAAAAAAAAAGAACAATCCTTGCTTACCTTCGGACTATAAGCCGATCTCCTGCTGCAACACCTCTTATAAGGTTATCGCCAAGATACTTGCTTTCCGTCTCAATGATACCCTTCCTTCGATCATTGGCAACTACCAAGGTGCCTTCATCAAAGAAGATTCATTAAGCATAATATTCTCATTAGCCAGGAGTTGTTCAAGGGCTACAACCAACATCACATCTCGCCCAGAAGTGCCCTTAAGGTTGATATCTCTAAAGCCTTTGAAAAGATAAATCACCATTTCATCCTAAATTGCTTGAGCAGAATGGGATTTCCTGGAGAGTTCATCAGACGAATCGAAGCTTGCATCTCTTGCCCTACCTACTCGATCAATGTGATTGGTTCACTCAATTAAGGGTTATTTCAAAGGTACGAGAGGGATAAGACAAGGTTGTACCCTTTCTTAAACGCTCTCATCGTCATTGAAGTCCTCACTTCGATGATCATAACCAATACCTCCAACCCGGATTTCAACCTGCACCCAAAGTGCACCTCCCCTTGTGATAACACGATTTATGGCTTAGGTTTAGGTAATTATTTAGATAGTTTTTCCGCTCATTCATGCATGGTTTAGCACTAGTTCACGACGTTTGCACTCAATTCGCGTATTTTGTCGAGATAGACGTCTACACGGACTTTTGCATCGCTTTGTAGGTATTTTTGGAGATTTAGGAGCTTAATCGATACATTCAAGGATCGTTCCTCGAGATGACACACCTTCGGACTAATTGGGATGCAAGTTAGGAGCTAAAGGGGACTCATGGGACCATGTTGGTGCAAGCCATGCACCAAATCATGACTCAATGATCCAAAACAAGCTGAGGCACCAAAACCACGGTCACTGGCACTTCCACGGGCGTGGAATCTGACCGTAGTTTTTGCCAGACGGTTGTGACAGCTGTGCCACGATCTCATGGCCGACTCTTGCAAAATTGTAGTATAAAAAGTGGTCCTGCAAGGCTGAGAAGGGGAATCTTCCATTTCTCCCATCATCCACTCTCACTACCATACTCTCAACAAGAAAATTCTCTCTAGAGGAAGCTTGGGAGAAAGCTACCATTGGAGGAGGAAAAAGCTCTATTGGAGAAGAAGAGTAGAAGACATTATTGTTAGCCTTTGATAGATTTTAGAGTGAAGATTATCGGAATCGTTTTCTAGGGTTGTAAGAATCGATTAAACCTTCTTTTGAAGGGTTGTGAGTCTTTCTAATCTCATATTCAGCTTGGTTCTACTTGTTTTACTTGTTCATCTCTTTCTCTTCATTATCTTGCAAATGGAAGCCATGATTTTATGTTTGATGATTTCGATTGTGATGATGAATGTTGTTGGCTAAATAGATGCGATTCTAGGGTAAGGAAAAGAGGGTTATGGCTGGACTATGATAGGATGGACTTAGATTTGCCCTTGGATGATTTGTTTACTTGAACAGAGCCACTGTTGGAGTCCACGGTTTGTTCTTGCCAATCCACGGCCGTGGAAGTAGATGAACAGCCCGTGGTTTGCCTGATTTGTTTGATTTGATGAGTCTAAGTTCTAGAATGTTAGAATGTTGAAATCCTAGTGTTTATTGAGTTAAATCTATCATAGGGTGACCTAGCGTTAGCAATTAAGTGTTTAGAAGAGACCTACCCGGTGATTCTTGCTCTTAGGTATCAAAGATGACAAACTCTAGGTAGTAGTGAGCCTCACAAGCCGCTATTGGACTGAGTGTGCTAGGATAGGTGTTTAGGACTTGCCTTTCCGAGACTTACCCGGTAAAGAGAGGTTGGATCCCTAGAATTCCATCCGGTTTGTGTAGAATTCCTATCCTTAGGCTCTTTGAGACTTACCCGGTGATGAGACCTTAGGAACGGACTAGTGGACCATGAGACCTACCCGGTGACTGATCCCAATCTAGAAACACTCACTCCCAACATGTTATAGTAAATCCAAGGAATGATTAGATAGCTTGAGTCCATGCCATAACCGGAATTTCCAACCCCTAGAATCCGTTTGCCTCCCTTTGATTATATATTTCGTATTTGCTTGTTTACTTGTGGTGTTAACTAGTTGATTGTCTATTTCGCATGATTTGTGATCCTTGATTGATCACCTAAAAACCAACCAAAAACATTGAGATTTTCATTTTTTTATTCCTTTCTCCTTTCTTAGCTTAGATCTTCACTATCCTTAGTCACTAATCGATTCAATCTCACCTCAGTTTTTGTGTTCGACCTCGGAATACCATCCCTACTACAAAACGTCCCGTACACTGCGAGTTCGCTAGGAGTTAGGAGAAATATAACGAGTATAAATTTAAGGCTTATTGCGCATCTATTCCTAGACGTGACACCTTGCCTCACCCATCTTTGTTTCGCTGACGACATTCTTCTTTTTTATAGGGGTTACTCAAGCTCTATTAACATTTTGATGAAGACTCTTGCTCACTTTAAAAACTACTCAGGGCTCCACATCAACCCTAACAAGTCCACTCTCTTCCTAGGTGGAATCTCTCCTCAAGACCGCAACAAACTCGCCACCAACACTGGTATCCAACTAGGCTCCCTCCCGATCTACTACCTTGCCATCCCCATAGGCAGTAAAAGACTCAAGGAAGTTGAATACCTCCCTCTCATCACCAAGATCACCAGGAAAATTAACTCGTGGAGCGCAAGGAACCTCTCCTACGCTGGAAGAAAGCAACTCATCTCCTCGATTCTCACCCCTCTCCAGTACTATTGGTGCTCGGTACTCCTTTCCCCACCTCTATCATCAAGAAAATCAACACCATGCTTCGATCCTTTATGTGGTCTGGCAAGGAAGCTAGTCCTCGTGCACTCATCGCTTGGCGTGATGTTTGCCCTCCCTTGTCCGAAGGTGGGCTTGGCTTCAAAGATTTACTCTCTTGGAATAAGGCCTGCATCTCAAAACTGATCTTCGTGCTGGACCTTAACTACACTAGTCACAACCTTTGGTCCGAATGGATCTCCAAAAACATTCTTTAAAGCCATTCCATTTGGGACTTATGAACCCAGCTATAAACACATCCATGTTTGGAACTCTATCCTTAATGTCAAGAACAACACTCTGGGCATTACTAGCAGCCATATCTTCCCCTCTCTCACCACCAACCCCAATGGATCCTTCTCCACAACCTCCGCCTACCATCTCATCAGAAGCCATCACCCCACTACTCAGTATTCACTCAGTATCATTTGGAAGGGTATAAACATACTTAAATGCAGCTTTATCTCCTAGATTGCAAGCCACAACTGACTCCCTACACTCACTAAACTCCATGCTTGGA
Organism: Fagopyrum homotropicum; assembly: GCA_033239125.1. Lineage (NCBI taxonomy): Eukaryota > Viridiplantae > Streptophyta > Magnoliopsida > Caryophyllales > Polygonaceae > Fagopyrum > Fagopyrum homotropicum. Next base: position 147,533,629 of record BSWB01000004.1, read on the forward strand.
ACATCACCCAAAATGATACTTGTCATCTCTGTGGAAACCATCATGAAAATGAGGATCATCTTCTTCACCAATGCAACTACTCTACTCTCACCCTCGACCTGATCTTCAGATGGATTTGAGTGCCTACCCCATATCCCTACAAAAACTGCTTATGAACTTGGCTTGGCAACACCAAGCCCCATAAACATGACTTCATCTCTCACATCCGAATTGCTACCATCACATGCTTCATCTACTCTATTTGGAAAGCTAGAAACGAGCTCATCCACAATCACCACCTCATTCACGAGTCCTCCAGCGCCCACTACATCATTCAAGCCATAAAGAATCACGCCTCACACCATTGGAAGGAAAGATCTCAAAATACCCTCTCTTGGACTAAGCTGCTAGGTATAAATTTTATGTAACTGCTTTCTTTCCTCCTGCTCCTCTTGTTATGGTCCAAGAGGCCCCATGTACATCCTTTTCTGATCAATACAATTTACCTTTGAAAAAAAATGTTAGGACTCAAATTTTTCGCATGGAAAACTGGCATGCAAAAAAGGATCAAGGAATCAATTCCAAGCAAGAACACTTTATTACGATCGAGATACATGCTAGATTTTGATGAATCACTTCCTAACAATGATGATTGTTCTCTCGGATTCGTCCTTTAAGTAATCCATACTAAAACATTCAAACGCTTGGTCAGAAACTTCCTACTACAGTTTATCCATAAGACTCTCTTCACCCAACAAACTAATCTCTTTTACAAAAATATTATAAGACAATGTAGTTCAAGCAAGTGTGTCTAATTTCTTTTTAGTATATTTATACAAAAATATATTAAAAAAAATTATAATGACGTGCACATCAGCATTGTAGAATATCACAATACGATATATTAATATTAATAGTAGAATTCAATGAATCGATAAATATGGTGTTTTTATGTATGAAATCAACCAATTTAAAAAAAAAGATATTTATAGAAAATGATTTGCATGGGTATAAAGAAAGAGAAAAAAGATTTGCTAATTGTAGTTAAAATACAAAAATGACAAGGAGAAAAATGAGGTAGCAGTGTTGGTAAAGCAAGCAGAAGCATTGATAATTGGTCATCCCTTATAATCCTCTCTAATTCCATTTATTAACAAATAAACAAATCTCTAATTAAATGTTAATTAAGTGGAAAGCTTAGTCTTTGCCAACTCAATTAATTATACAGAGAGAGAGAGAAGAGATCGAGTGGCGTCTTTTACCATCCACGCAGCTTAAAACACGCAGAGAGTCCCCTTTCACACGTTTCACCACCGAGTCTCTCACAAATTACTTGCATTCTACACATACTTTTTTAATGGTTTTAACCGTTTTGGTAATATGCAGGTAAATATTGGTGGGTAATATGACTTTTTGTGATGACAGCGGTAACTCAAGGTTGTTCCTATGGTCGTATGCATGTCACTCTCGACCTACATTATGTTAGACTTTATAATATATATAAAGAGGGGTCGGGATCCGGAGATAATTATTTTTATGAAGAGGAATAGAAACCTATATGAATCGTTATATTAACCGATGAATGGATTAGATTTAATCAAGTAAACCGTCTTGATAAATGAGTATTTGTTTTAATTTTCTTAATTGAATAGAAAACAAAACATTTGTTAGATGAAATGTGTAAAACTTTGATCTACTTTTAATGAAAAGAAGTTCATGAATAGAAATAAAAAATAAAAATAGACGCTGACGGTTGTTGAATGTTTGTTCAAAAAATATATTATATTTTGGACGTGTAAAATATAAATTAATAAAGAATTTGATGTATATTATTCTGAATAATTGTTCAATTTATATTATTTATTTATAATAATGACTTAACATTTATTCAGATAGATATATGGTGTAATGGTATATTATATTTCCTATATCGTAATAAATACTACAGTCTATTAAATACAATAGGCCAAATTAGCGAAGTAAACCTTTTTGAGATTTCAAATCCCTTAACTTCCAACTTCAATTTAATGAAAGCGGTAAAAATTGACGGAGCACACAAACCTAATGAAAAGGAAAATAGTCTATTTGACCAAATTCTTTCAATAGAATATGATCCGTTTTCAACAATTGATCTTTGTAATCATACTTTTGTCATAAGTTCACATTCCTCTCCGTAAAAATAGTTTTCACCTAAACTAACTCATATATATAGGATGTGGTTCTATTTGACCAAATTCTTTGCAATCCTATAGGGTGTGGTTCCCATGAGAACACCCCTAACGTGTATACATGAGAACAATCGTACACCGTTGGATGGTGAGTATTAAACGTTGAGATTTAGTGTAGATATCATAATTAATAATAACTACGAATAATAATAATTAGGAACTCAATAATAACTACGAATAATCCACTCAACCAACAATAACTACGAATAATACATTAAACGATATGACACCTTCGTAACAAAACTAACAATTATTACAAATATGTTCTCATGATTACACGATAAGCGTGTTCTCATAGGATCTTTTATATATATATATATAAAGAGAGCGCATTTAAAAACCTCTCGTACTATAATGAACAAGAACCTTTAAAAAATGCTTAATGTAATAGGTGAACGATCATACACTGTAATTGTGCATCCTAGTTGCTCGTTTACATTGATTCATTTACATTAAAATTCAAGCAAATGATAATAGGGTGGCAAAGATGATCTTTTGACCAAGGTTCGAAACTAATATACACTTATAGTTTAAGATGTGCATGATGATCAATCATATTTTTCATAATCACCTATTAAAAATGCATACTTTGTACATTCATACTAAGTTATATTTTATACATATCGGATATTGTTAGATGAGACGGACCATCCGATCTATCGAAGCTGAGAACGTAGAGTTTACATTTTCAACAAAATATATTTTAATATTGTAAACCGTTTTATACACAAATACAAACTAAATTAATGGTAATTTTTTTTAAAAAAAACATAAAATACTTATTTATGACATAAACTAATTTATAAAGACTCAATTTTATAAATGTGTCCACTATCATAAGCTTCACCCCATATATATGTGGACAATTTTGATAACTAGGCCTTTTTGAAAAACTATAGTAGTAACTAGGTTTTTTAATGTTTTAATTAAGTAAATATACCCCAACCTTTTGTATTTATTCTCAAAGTCTACACACTCTTCTCTCAAGGGATACATTTACTAAACACAAAAGTACAAAAAGTCTAGTAAACCAAATTGTTTCTATATATGTAAGAGAGGGATAGAACAAAATGCCCGTGAGACGGTGGCATTAACATTTTAATATTATATTATAAAAATGAAGATTAAGAATGTCAATTCCGAGAGGTTTGACATAATGTCATTGGAATATTCTTTACACTACAAATAGCCTTTCACTATTATTTTATGTACATGTCTAACTCGCTAACTTAGATTCATCTATATATATATATATATATATATATATATCCTTCAATAGTTGACCTGTTATATACACAACTTTGAATTTACTTGTTATTTAATATGAACACTTTGGTATCGAATATGAACGCTTTGTGTTGACGCTTAACAATTTTTTAATCTTTTTTAAAATTTAAGCGCCAACGGATGGCGCCGGCGCCCAATTTTTATTGGGCAATTTTGATAACTAGGACTTTTTGAAAAATTATAGTAGTAACTAGACTTTTTAATGTTTCAATTAAGTAAATATACCCCTAACCTTTTGTATTTATTCTCAAACTCTACCCACTCTACAATATATTTATTATTATTTTTTTAGTTTGTTGGTTTTGAGCGCCGGCGTATGGCGTTGGCGCTCAAAACCCTATTTTTTCTGACTTTTTGCCTACTTTTTTAAAAAAAAATTCAAACTTTTTTTAATATCATGCGTCGGCGCCCTAAACTTTTTTTGTTTGTTTTTGATTGAGCGTCACCGGAATACATTTACCTTTATATTAGTAAAACAAATCTCGTACATTTAGCTTTTTCGTTAGTTTTTTTTTTTTTTTTTGAAAGTTTAATTGTATTAGAAAGATGAGGATGTACAAGGGAGTAGGGGTGAGCATCTCCGGATATCCGATCCGATCCGATCCGAAGGTTCGGATATCCGATCCGACAAACTTTAAAAAGTCCAATCCGAATCCGATCCGAGAACACCCGGATATCCGACAGTTTTATCCGGACGGATATCCGATCCGAAGATCCGATCCGGATATCCGATCCGATCCGGACATTTTTTCTTAAACTAGTCGGATATATCCGATCCGATCCGACTTTTCCCTCTAAACTCCGATCCGTATCCGATCCGATGATCCGAAAAATATGCCCGGATCGGATCGGACTCGGATCACCATTTGTCGGATATCTTCGGATTCGGAATTTTCCGGATCGGATCTTCGGATTGACGGATCGGATTAGTCGGATCGGGTTTTTTTGCTCACCCCTACAAGGGAGTTCATGTGCAAGAACAGATCAAACAAGAGAGCAAGAGACTAGTGAAAGTGAATTCCGAGAGTTCTAGCGTCAGCCATGCTTTGAGGGGATCTATCCTTCCAATGATGAGCAAGGTAGTTCCTGGTGTTGCAAATAACCATTCCGGCACAGTCCACGGCTCTAGTGAAGGTACTGGTGAAAATAAAATTATTTCTAGCCTTCCATACAAAGTGACTTTTTCGTTAGTTTTATCCCAAATTTATCTTAATAATATACTTAAGATCATAAAAAAAATATAATTAGTCTGGTTTATAAACGTATTGACTACTTTTTTTTTTTTTTTATTATTATTGTCAATTGATTTAAGATATGTTATTGTTTTATTCAATAATATATATTCTAGACTTAATGTATAAACATAATAATATAGGTGAATTATTTAATTTGAGGAATACAATATACGTGAATGAAATGATTAAATTAAAGAATAATAAAAAGAAATTAAGTGGAGTGGTGAGTTTGATGGAGATCGATAGGGCTTATCGCATGTTTGCTTCACGCAAACAGCAAGAATAAGATAGATGTGTGATTGTGTGTAGAGAGAGAGAAGCTTTATATAAACTTAGAGCTAGCCAAAAACTATTGCTCTCTCGCGTGGCTTCGAAGATATATTTTTCTATTTTAATATATTCATATTTCCAACAAATTAAATTAACCTATTTTAAAATCAAAATTACATCATAATTCTTAGTAGAAAAATACAAAAATACCCAGCCCTTTGAACACCATAAAAACACTCACCCCCCACCTACCAAAACGCCACAATCATCTCCATCCCAAGAACTCGATTTCGATTTCGAACTCTGATGAATTAGCAAATCAAATCTTGCAATTTTCTGTTTTGATTTCTGATCATCGATCGATCATGAGTTCAACTGTGCACCCTGTGATGTGCCCTAGTAGTAGCGGCGGTGGAGGAGGAGGAGGTGGAAGCGGAAGCGGAAGTGGAAGCTCGGGTGGTGGAAGCGGCGGCGGCGGTGGGCCATGCGGTGCTTGTAAGTTTCTGAGGAGGAAGTGCGTGGCGGGGTGTATATTCGCGCCGTACTTTGACTCCGAGCAAGGAGCTGCTCATTTCGCGGCGGTGCACAAGGTGTTCGGAGCTAGCAATGTTTCGAAACTTCTTGTCCACATCCCCGCTCACCGCCGTATGGACGCCGTTGTCACTATCTGCTATGAGGCCCAGGCCCGACTTCGTGACCCGGTTTACGGCTGCGTTGCTCATATACTCTCTCTCCAGCAGCAGGTACGATGATTATTCTTGAATTACGTCTTCATCTTCATTCGTATCATTAATGATCAGCTGTAAAGATTAGATCTTTCCGATTATGACAAAACTTCTGTGCTTGGTAATTTCGAAACTAATTGCTTATTCTTCCATTTCTTTTTTTCTTTTCTTTTTTTTGAATTTGCTTCTTCTGGGTAAGCTCAATTATTATTCTTTTGCTATAGAATTAATCTGTTTTGATTGATAGATATGCCAATCATTGCTTTTTTTGGGATCTAAATACTAAATTGTAACTTTCATAATTACTCATTCAATTCATGTTATTTAGGTAATTTCACCATGCCATGTCTAAGTCAAAATTACATATTCATTTAATATTCCGGTTAAGTAAAATCCTAGGCTACTACATTATGGTAATTTAGTTTCACTAGTCCTAATTATGGTAAAATTGTTGTTTTTTCATTGTTATGTAATCTTGATATAGGCCGTTTTACAAATGTGACGTGCTCCTACGTAAGATATTTTAACCTAATTCGTGATATGGTAACTAGTTTGTTATTCCAATGGGCAATAACCCTAAATTCGTGCGAGAATTCCGTAAAATATAGTTGAATGTCGTACGATACTTTTAATAGTTCGTCACATTTGTAACGGATTCGTTATCATTCAATTAGATTTCGGATCAAATGTATGGTATACGGTGCCGTCGGAATATTACTTGATTACCTATCAATATTTTGAATCTACATTTTCAGATCTATATGATAAATGAATCATATATGATGTAATGAAAGCTATACTGCATGCTACATAAAAAAAGTTTTGCTAGATGGGCTGTTCACTTTGATCATATGTGAATAAGAAAGAGAGAAAGGAAGAAGAAATATGTACGTATGTCATGAAAAGCAAGAGGTTAATGCACATCGGTTGCTAGTATTATGTTCTGTGCTGAATTTCGATATAACTATTATAAAAATATTATAAGAATAAGTCAAGACAATGAGAGAAAGTAAAATTAAATTTGTAGGTAGAGGCAGACAGTTGGGATCAAAAGGGTATGCAAAAAAAAAATATTAAGAAATTGAAGTATATGTAATTATATTGGTTCGTAAAACAAGCAGATATTAAGGAAGTGGTCGCCCGTTACTCCTCTTTTTGGGGGACATTTTTGGTCACCCATCTGCTTCATTTGCAAGCTTATACACATGTTATAACAATCTGTCTTTTGACTGTATATATCTTACATTCTTTCCCATTTCGGTTTCGGATTATCTTTCTACTCTTGCTTTAAGTTTTCCGTTTCGTTTTCATGTTTTAAATCGTCTGTTTTAGCGTGCTTCGCATTTTCTTTCGAATGATGTTAAGATATTACCTATCCCCGGTTGATTACTGCATAACCTTTCGATTCCGAATAAAACATGTCTAGAAACGCCAAAGACACGATCTTTTTTCACTCAAACAAGAATTAATCACAAATATAACATTGTAGCACAATGTAAATTAAAGCTTGATATATATATATATATATATTAGGTTTTATGGATCACCAAATTTACAGACTTGATAAGTACTTGAATTATACTTGCTTTACGTTGACTCTAGGGTTAACTGACAATGTATTTATGTGATTGTTAGGGTTAACTAATTCGACTGAGTTTCTACTTTCTTATCTGAATTTTGATCTGCTGCAATGAATTAATGAAGCATAAATGGAGTTTGATGATGATGATCAGGTGGTGAATTTACAAGCAGAACTGACATTCCTGCAAGCCCATTTGGCATCACTGGAAATTCCAACTCCGGCTCCACCACAACCGCCACCTCAGCCAATGATGGTGATTCCTCCATCACTTTCCATCTCCGACCTACCTCCGGCGTCATCCATACCGGCGAACTTCGACCTCTCGTATCTCTTCGACAACCCCATGCAGACCCAAGTCCAAGCCAATCAGGGCCCATTGGATCCCCGACATTTCGTAACCAACCGGCCCGGTCCTGTCTCGGCCTCCACCTCAGCTGGTGGGTCTGGTGGCGGCGATCTACAAGCCCTGGCACGTGAGCTGCTCCAAAGACAGGGAACGGGTTCGGCTAGTCACGTGCCGCAAACTGATTCGATGCATTCGTCTTCTCTGGCTAAGTGAGATGCAGGTGATCGATCGACCTATCATTTGGATATATTCACTTTAGATGATCGAAAGGGTTTGTTATATGAGCTCAATGAGAGATTAAACAAGTAACTGATATATTAACTTATTTATATTTCATGTATTTCATTTTAAATTATCATCTTTTTGGACGTACGTACTCCTCTTTATATTACATATGTACAAACGTACACAATTGGATCTAGTGACTAAAACCAAAATTGTCATTTCGATCGAAGGCTTATATATATATGAATCATATCTAGCTAGTTTTTGGGTGTTTTATTCAAAAGTTGGTTGAATGTCGCCGTTACACAAGTTTTTGTAGCATGAGATTATATATATCCATGATATGATGATGTAGATTCATGTAGGTGCTGGGATGTAGTCAGCAGTTGCTTGAAGGCTCTTCATGGCCAGGTCTAATATTACATCTTTCAATAGGAGAAGTCATTATCAGGAACAAATGACTAGATAGATTAAGAATGTCTTAGAAGCAACTCATATATAAAGAAGAATCTCCCTTGTGTTTCTCCAATCAACCAATAATACAAATTCAAACCAGTGAATTTAATTAAGTGGAGAACTATATGAAAAACTTGACCCAGAGTAATCTGAATAATGTAGCCGTTAATCCATCCAAATCTGTTTTTCTCACTCGCTAGGTTGGGTGACTGAAGACGAAGCAAGGATCATCGAGGATATTTCTTTTGGGATTTTAGATGCGTAGCGATTTTAGAGGTGTAAAAACAGAATTTTAGGAAACAATTTTTTAGACATCAGGAACAACGATCGTATGCATATTAGATTAGACAATGGGAATATGAATAACTTTTGATGCGTGTTCAAAACTCCTTCGAGGATATCTAGAGTCTCAAGTGTTACTCATCTAGTTGGTTCACCTGAGACAACGCAAATATCACCTTAACCTTCGATTGCTAGAACATAGGATGAAGGCTTATGACAGAGATATTGGTATGGAGAAAATCGAGCCTTGCTTGTACTAGGGAGCAAGCGACTTCTCTACTAGTATATATCACGGTTGGATTTTAACTCTTAAAAACCTCCTTATATTAGGTTTAACCCTTTATTTATTATTAATCACTAACTCTATTATATAATTTGTACTTCTACAAAATGTACCCTTTTTCACCATATATTCATATATGGTAATTCTCACATTAATTGATCTAGTTCACCCGCTCGTTATGGTGTGATCTCGTAGGACTCGACAACATTAGCAATATGTTTATCATATAAACACACCGATCATAGTTAGCTTCTAGCAAAACGCCACGACCCCTAATATTGTCGGACTATTTATATCCCCATATTTAATGTCCTATCTCATCACTAGTAACTGTGCATTGGACAAAAGACACAATTCCTTCAATTTTCGTCATTTTAATTATGGTTAGAGGCTTAAACTATACAAATCTTAACCCAATCAAGGTAATTTCATGACCCTAGTTCTTACAAAGACGCCAACCGACTCAATGCCGTCAAAATTCGATGTCCTTCAACGAAACAATACCCGGAAAGTAATACCTCTTCCACCGGGCATCAAACCAATTGGTTGTAAATGGGTTTTTTTGTTCACAAAATTACGGCCGGCTCTTCTCCATGTCGGTTTCATACAAATTACTCTCTCTTTCATTCAGTCGCCCAAGTATCAATCTTCGCATTCTTATTTATGTAGACGATTTATTAATTGCCGGTAATGATTCCTCTATTGTTAACCATTTCCAAAAATATTTAAATTCATGTTATCATTAGAAAAATCTCGCGGGCACTTTTTGTTTTTTCTCGATCGGTATAGAAGTTACTCGTACCCTTTTCGGTCTCTTTCTTTGTCAAAGGAAATAAACGCTCGATATTCTGATAGAGTCCGGAAACCTAGGATCCAAGCCATCACGCTTTCCTATTGAGCCCGTCCATAATCTTTCAATGGATTCCAACCCCTTACATTATGCCGAACCAGAGTAAAAACACGTAGACTCATGTGACGCATATTCTATTTAACGGTCATCCTGACTGGATACGAGTTAGTGTGTTCATATTCTTGCACAATACCTACATAGCCCGATGGTGACCCAATGGAATGCATCATCTCGAGTACTACGATACCTTAAAACTAGTCCCGGACAAGGTGTATCTTTATTGGTGAGTCACATTTTCATCATGAAAAACGAAGAAACAAACAATAGTCTCCGTTCATCAGTAAAGGCCGAATACCGAACCGTGACCACAACCACTTGTGAACTCAAATGGCTCAAATCTCTTTTCAGCTCATTCGACATATCACATCCTCAACCCATGCATGAAGCTTTGGTGTGACAATAAGGAGGTTTTACATATCGCATCAAATCCGGTGTTCTATATATGAAAGACAAAGCTCGTCGATTGTCATGTTGTTCGAGATGCAGTTCAAAACGTCTCAATGCAAACATCTCATATGCAATCTACAGTTCAATTCGCGGACATCCTTACGAAATCACTCTGCCACTAATATCAAGGTAGAAGATGAAACTGAATATTCTCACACTTACTATTCCATTGAGGAGTTGCATATATATTTGAATATGACAGCTCATAGAGTTTGTTACATAAAACCTTCTAATTACATAAAATGTCTTGCATTCTACTTTATTACAATATAGAGTATATAGTTCTATACCCCCCCCCCTTCAAGCTGGACTGGATAGAGCAGGTCAAGCTTGCGAGACAAGAAGACATGTTGCTGCTCCCCTAAAGCTTTGGTGAAAATGTCAGCCAACTGAAGCGAAGAAGGAACATGAGAGGTAAAGATAACACCTTTATGTACCTCATCTCGCACAAAATGACAGTCAATATGCAAGTGTTTTATGCGTTCATGAAACACTGGATTGGAGGCAATGTGCTGAGCTGCCTCATTATCAGAGTAAAGAGGAAAAGGTTGAGGGACAAAAAGATGAAGGTCATGAAAAAGACCGTCCATCCAAATAATTTCACTAGTTGTCATTGACATGGCCCGATATTCACTTTCAGCAGATGATTTGCTAAATGTGTTCTGTTTCTTAGTCTTCCAAGAAACAATAGATTACCAACAAAGAGACAGTAACTTGTGAGAGATCGACAAGAAAATGTACAAGCTCCCCAATCAACATCACTGTAAGCAGTGAGGGTGAGATGATCTTGCTGAGGATAGAAAAGAGCCAAATCCATGGTTCCTTTGAGGTATTTGAGAAGATAATGAGCTGCTTGCATATATGGCACTCGAGGAAAAACAAGAAATTGGCTTAACTGTTGGACAGTAAATGCAATGTTTGGATGTGTGAGTGACAAATAAAGGAGACACCCAATAAGGCGACGATAGACCTCAACATCAGGAAGAAGATCACCAGAATCAAGTGTAAGATGCAAGCCACGTTGCATTGGAAAAGTAGTAGACGTGCAATCCAGTAACTGAGAATCAAGCAGGATGTCGTGAATATATTTTCTCTTATTGATGAGGATTCCAGAAGTAGTATAATCAATCTCCATGCCAAGAAAAAAACGTGCAAGACCAAGGTCTTTAATAGTAAAAGCCTTGTCAAGCTGGTGTTTGAGAGAAACAATTTCTGAAGGAACATCACCAGTGAGTAACACATCATCAACATAAATGAGAGCCATGGTGCTGCCTAAGGAAGAGTGTTTAACAAAAAGAGAATAATCTTGCTTAGATTGTATGTAACCAAGATGTTGAAGTAACTTGGTGATTTCAATGTTCCACTGTCTACTAGCATGTTTGAGGCCATATAAGGACTTCTTTAAGCAACATACAAAAGCAGGAGGAACCTTAGTATATCCCTGAGGTGGCAACATGAAAACTTCTTCATCTAATTAACCATGAAGAAAAGCATTGTTGATGTCTAGTTGGTGAATTGGCCAATTACGAGCAGCATCCAGAGCTAATACGACCCTAATTGTGGAAAATTTGTCCACAAGGCTAAATGTATGCTTATAATCCTTATCTTTAACCTGATTATAACCTTTAGCAACTAACTTGGCCTTGTGCCTTTCAACAGACCCATCTGGTCGATATTTAAGCTTATAAACCCACTTGGAGCCAATGGCAGACTTGTCAAGAGGTAAAGGAACAATGTCCCAAGTAATTTTGAGCTCAAGGGCAGCAAGTTTGCATGGCTGAAAATCCAAGGAGGAGAGTCTTTTGCCTGAAGATAATGAGATGGTTCAAAAGATTGAATAACAGAGGTGAGAGCATGAATATATGAAGGAGTATGGCAAGCAAGATTAAATTGTGGTAAAGTGTGAGATAAATTGCAAGTATAATCCTGCAAATAAGCTAGAGGCTTAGTAGTACGAGCTGGTCGAGTGGAAATAGCTGGAGGAGACTGAGGTGAAGAAATAATTAGAGGAGGAGAAATAATAAAAGGTGAAGAGGAAGAAGATGAAGAGGAAGATGGGGAAACAAAAGGGGCAGGTATAGGTGTGAAAAAGGAGTCATTGGCAGGCAAATGAGAAGTATGTGGATAATGACTTGTAGATAAAGATGGAAAGCAATCATGATATGGGGCAGGTGAAACAATGGAAAGGGAAGAAGATGAGACAAATGAAGAGGAAGAAGAGTGATTGTGAAAAGGAAAGATGGTTTCTTGAAAAACCACATGGCGACTGACTTAAATTTTTTGAGTTTCAAGATTGAAAAGCTTATAAGCTTTCTGACCAGGGGGATAACCAACCAGCACACATGGAGAAGATATTGGCTCGAGTTTATCTTTGTGAGGCTTGAGGCTAAAACAAAGACAACCAATAACTCGTAAATGATGGTAAGTAGCTGGAACTTGATGAAGAAGTTCAAAAGGAGTTTTCCAAGAGATAACAGATGAAGGCATAAGGTTGATAAGATAAGTAGTTGTAAGAACACATTCTCCCCAGAAAGCAATAGGTAACTTGGCATGAATGCGAAGAGCTCTAGCAGTGTCTAATAAATGTCTATGCTTGCGTTCAACTCTTGCATTTTGTTGGGGAACATAAGGGGCTGACCTCTGGTGAATGATTCCATAATGGAGGAAGAAATCTTGTAATTGGTGCTGTAAGAATTCTGCTCCATTGTCAGATCTGAAGAACTTAATTTTGGACTGAAACTGAGTATTGACATAAGCACTGAATCCAGTAGCAAGCTTAAATACTTGTTGTTTATTTGACATAAGAAATGTCCAGGTGCATCGAGTGAAGTCATCAACAATTGTTAAAAAATATCTTGCTCCACACAGAGCAGGGGTATGATATGGTCCCCAAATGTCAACATGTATCAATTCAAAACGTGCTGATGCATAAGAGCTGCTAGGAGAAAAATGGCAACTTATGTTGTTTAGCCAAAATACAAGTTTGACAATCAAGAGTTGAAACTGAAGTAGTAGAACAACTGTCAATATGATGAAGTTTTGACAAAGATAAATGCCCTAGTCGAGCATGAAAAAGATGTATATCTGTCTTGGAATTCTTAAGTGGAGCAACTGCACAGGATAGGCTAGGGAGAATGGGAGAGCCAAGCTTGTAGAGACCATCTTCTTTATAACCAGAAGCCAAAATTGCATTATTGGTATGGTCCTGAAATAGGCAAGCATTATCAGTGAATATAGTCTGCACATGTAGATCAGTGATCACTCGAGAAATGGAGAGAAGATTGTGCTTGAATTCAGGCAAATAAAGCACATCTTTGAGCATAATAAGAGGAGATAAAGAAATGTTTCCTTTGTGATGAACTTCCTTAACTGAGCCATATGGAAGTCTAATTAAAATAGGTTTGTCAAGCCTATTTAACTCAATAAAATAGTCCTTACAATAGGTGATATGGTTTGTTGCCCCTGAATCCAGAATCCAAGTGCAAGTGTTGACAGCATTAGTAGCTAAATGACTGACAATACCTGCAAAATTAATGGATGCAGATGATTGCTTATCCATCATCATTTTAAGCACTTCTTGGTAAACTGCATTAATCATCCCTGGATCCATTGAAACCGAAGAGGATTCTGGCAAATCCAATGGATTATCCTTCACAACAATGTCACAAGCATTGGCTGATCTAGAATGAGGAGATTGATTTGCTGAATTCAGTTTATCATCCTTGGCTTTAAAATCCTTGTACCAGTCTGGTATGCCAGTAAGTTTAAAACATGACTCCTTCAAATGGCCCTTCTCCTTACAGTAAGTGCACAATCTATCCATTTTCTCCTTCTTAAAGTCCCTCCTACTACCTCTAGCCTGTCGATATATAAGGAACATATCTTCCAGCTGCTAACACATCATGAGAAACCACAGAATGACAGGTAATCTCCTTTTGCTTTTCTACTTGAATAATCATGTGAAAGACACGATTCATAGTAGGCAAAACCTCCAGAGATAAAATATGACTTCTAACATTTTCATATTGGTCATTTAACCCCATAAGCAATTGCATAACACGCAATTTAGCTTCTCTATCTGTAACTTTCTTCAGAATTGCACAACTACAATGACTGATGCCTTTACAAGAACAAGTAGGTACTGGATCAACTGTGGTTAATTCATCCCATAGTTTCTTCATCTTACCAAAATAAATGGCAACAGAGGTATTATCCTGCTTAAGTGATGCTAGATCCTTATGAATCTGATAGATTAAGGGTGCATTAGATACCTCGAATTGTTCGATTATATCATCCCAGAGCTCCTTAGAAGATTCCACGTATGTAAACATCTCACCTAAGTCTGACTTCATAGAATGAAGTATATCCAGCATCTAATCATGTAATCAGCCCTAGTCCAGCAATTGAACTGATCTTCGTCTTCCTTCTTCGGCCTTATACAAGATCCATCAATGAATCCTAATTTCTGCTTAGCTCCTAGGGCCATCCGTATACTCCTTCGCCATGAAATAAAGTTGGAACCATTGAATAACACATATACAAGTTGCATACCTGGATTATCCGAGTTTGCCAAGTACAAGGGGTCATTAACATTCACAGCTGCTATTCGAGCTTGATTTGGATCCAAATCAAGTCCTCCAGATCTCAGCGCTCCAGGATTAGCCATAACTTTGGTAATTAGTGAAAACTATTCTACGATTTGAATCAGGGAAAGATTATTGTATGAGAAATGTATCTGTATTTGGAAGAAATGAAATCATAGAGAGCATTATCCTTGCTCTGATACCATATCAAGGTAGAAGATGAAATTGAATATTCTCACACTTACTATTCCATTGAGGAGCTGCATATATATCTAAATATGACAGCTCATAGAGTTTGTTACATAAAACCTTCTAATTACATAAAATGTCCTGCATTCTACTTTATTACAATATAGAGTATATAGTTCTATAACTAATGCGTTACTTACTTCGCAAGTTGGGCATTCGTTATATTCATGCACCAAAATACGTTAGGTACTCTATCATTCTTACAAAATACATCCGCATAGCCACGAATGTATATCTGCCGAGGGCACGTTGGTGAGATTGCTGGCATGTGTAACGAGACTTGTTTCAGAATTTTATACAAACTTAAGTTATATTGTGCTCTTCACTTTAGCTGATCTATTTATTCAACTACAACTAATACTAACTCACCATTAGGATAATATATAATCTCACAATTGAACTCCTCCTTCCGGCTTCCAATACTTCTTTGGGCCCTCACTTATCAAAACAAAGCTTAATGCATCTCTTACATATGTCACTGCACGTTCATTTGGGTAAGAGATAAGATGCAAATTAATGTTATTGGATTTTGTCATGAATACACCATCGATCTTCACAATGAAGACACTATCTTATACGAATACTTAAATTCGTAGCTTGTAACATTGGCTACCTTTCTCCTTTATTGTTCTATGACTTTTATCACATATTACTTTAGGTTCCTAGGAAAAGAAAAATGTGCTTGCTTGATTTACTTACAAAACATTATATTCTTACTGTACGTATGTCCCTTTTTACATCTATATCTACAAGTCATATAAGCAATGTAACCTATTAGTATATTGTAAATACGTACCAACAAAACATGACTATTGATCCAGACACAAAAGATGAACGCACGAGAGTTGTATCCTTTATGTCCGTTATCTTCATCCTTCTAGTACTCATGCTCCCCATTGGATTCCTAAGGAGGCGTCATAGAAGCATTATACTCAAGTCCTTTTCTTGGCTTATCTACACCGGCACCACCGCGCTCATCCCTTATGTCTTCGGCCTCATGCGCACTTCCCACGGCCATCAACACTTCCCGCCACTCTGGGCCGTGGTGTTGGTTTTTACCTATGGCAGTGTCGACAAGGTCAATGCTCTCGATCTCAACGATCAACGAAGCGTCGCGCTCATTTGGGTAAAGAATATTGTTCATTTTGGCTTTGCTTTTATACTACTTATCGAGTTTTCGAAGGTTGATCCGACTCCTTGGTCGTTTTATGTGTTATGTTGCTTGTTATACGCGTATTATAAGGTCGTTGAACGAGTTATTGCTTCACAATACGCGAATGGGAATGATCGAACTCTCGTATCCCTCGTGTCAAACGTATCAAAATCGATACATAACAATCCGAATGATCATACTCCCTTGCTAGAATGCAAATACATGATTGATCCACATTATGAAACTATTACATTGAATCAAGTCTTGGCTTGTGAAGATGGATTCATCTTGAGTTGTACGGATGACTCGGCCATTCGGCTTAAGAACACTTGTGTTTCCTTCTCCTTGTTCTGGCTTCTCCTTCATAGATTCGTCGGAGTTCCTTCTTACGAAAACTCGAATCAAGAAACGGCATGGAGGTTTGTTAACCATGGAATCCTCAAACACTATGCAAACCCTTTTCAAGTGATTGAATTAGAACTTGCTTTTCTATATGATTACATCTATAGCAAACACTTCCTTTTCTACATGAAAGGCTTGTGCTGCCAAGTGATGAAACAAGTTGTCTTTCACGGATTATTCACATGGTTTGCCATCTATCGTTTTGTTTTCTCATCGAGTTTAAGATCGTTCTACGACGTTCGGAAATTTGGGTTAATGATCATGATCATGATGGAGCTTGTTCAGTTCATCGTCTTCTTGAGTTCGAGATGGTCGAAGATGATGATAGTTTGCATCTACATAAACCGAGAATCATGGAAGAAGCAAACTGTATTCGATCATATCATCATGAAATTAGCTAAACTCATTTGTCTAGACCGCGGCGAGATCTTCAAGCCATGGCAAAGAAAACTCGGGCAATACTCACTCCTCGAATCCTCTTCCTCTCGTCGCCATTTCATGTGGAAGATTGGATCAGTGATAATGAGCGCATTAACCGGGATCAAGATCATGCGACCAGGAAGAATCCCGAGCCATGATATCAATCTTACAACCGAGATTCAAGAAGCTGTGATCAGATCTTTGCAATGTCATGGCCCGAAATTAAGCAAAGGAATTAGGTCATTAGAAATCAATGATCATTTGAGTTCTTCAGTTAAAAGTAAGCTAATTAGGGTTTGCAAAAAACACAGTATAGATACACAAGCTATCCTCGTCTGGCATCTCGCTACCGCCTTTTCCGAAATCAATCCAGAATTACCTCAAGATGTTCGTGAATCGATTGATTTCCGAGTTGCGACGAGTTTGTCGAGATACTGTGTTTATTTGGTGGCGTTTGCTCCGGATTTGCTTCCTGGTCATCCTGCTACGAGTGATTACATTTGTACAGAAACAATTGAGGAAGCTTATGAATACATGAAGGATTGTGATGAATCAAGGAAGATGTATGAGAAGGTTGTTGTGGAAGAGGGTGATGTTGAGGTAGGTGAAAGAGATATGGAGAGTTGTCTTGAAGAGGCTAAAATGTTGGTTAAGGTACTTGATGGGGAGATTAGTGATGAGGGTAAGAGGTGGAAAGTATTGGCAGAATTGTGGGCAGAGATGATTTTGTATTTGGCTCCTAATATGAACAATGAGTGTGCTCATGTAGAAAGGCTTGCAGATGGAGGGGAGTTCATTACACATTTGTGGGTTTTGCTTTTTCATGCTGGGATTGTTGACAGAGATTTTGCAGGAAGATAAGCTAGAGGTACTGCATGTATTATTCATCATATGAACATCGTTAATTAGTTAAGTTTTTTCTGTAAAAATTCTCCATGACATTTTTTACATGGAGATTCTGACTTTTGATGTGTGTAGCATTGTCTTCAATTATAAGATCAATGAGTTGTAGTATGTAATCCCATTAGTATACTTAATTTTTAGTTTAAAATTTGAATAAAAGTGAATTCCTAATCCAAAAATTATATATATATATATATATATATATAAAATTGTGAATTTGATATGCATAAGACTGTCATATATTTGTATATATATTAGTTCCCGTTCTTTTGAGATATTTTATTATGTAGGGGATAACCCTATCCTACGCTAATTTAATTCGTAGGATTATCATAATGACCGAACTTCTCGATATAAATTATTTCATAATCAATTACCTACTTAATATAGGTTTTTCTAATATAATTATGAGTTTATGTAGATATTTTATTGCAACCGATTATGATACAATGAGATATGAATATTAGGATAAATTTGTCATTATATATTTTAATATGCTATTTACTTACTTAAATTATAGGACGGGACTACATAATAGTTATGGATGAGTTTATTTCGTCCGGTTCTGATTTCTTAGAAAACTTAATTATGTATGTCTACATTGGCAAATGGTCAAATGGTTTATATACAAATGTGATTTGTTACGGTTCGAAGTTTTATTTTGAATGATTAAACAAAAGTTAATGATAACTTCAAGGAGATTATGTAATATGTTGTTATGGATTATTGAAAATTTTAATGTCTTTCATTTCAAGTATGATATACACGGATATTTTTGTTTGTAAATCGTAAAGTTTAAACACTATAAACAATTATAGATCAAGCGAGATTGGTCTCTTCCTATCCCGTCTTGGTCTCAAGCGGAATAGGGTTCGGCCTGATTCATCTAAAAAAGGGAATTTTTAAGTAACCCATACAAAGTAAGAAATTGCAAAAGTAACCACAAACTTTTGAACATTACAAAATAACCACTATAAATAGCATAAAGTTAAAAAAAAATATCTCTCATCACCAAAACAGTAAAAACAAAAACGCTCATTTTCACCCAAAACTACAACCCTTTGAAAACCTTCAACCTCTCTTGGTAACATCACCAAGATATTTAGGCTTTTTGAAGTTCTATTTAATCGAACCAACGATAATAACACTATTTTTGTCCTGGCTTCCCCATCAGAGCTCTCTTCTCTCTCCTGGCTTCCCCGGCGTAACCGCGAACACCACCCCGCGCAGCCACCCCCCTGGCTGCGCCCCACCCACCCTCCCCGCTCCCAGCCTCCATGGCTGGCTCCAGGAAAACCCGTCGACGCAACATTAAGTTATCGGAGCTTTACGGATCCCCTCCTTTTCCTAACAGTCGAAACAATTCCAACCCCAACCACGAAAGGACCCCTGATCCTATCCCCGACGACCTTATCCGTTCGAATAACAATCAGCTCCTCCCTCGAGCCCCTGTACCTCCGGTCCTATCTTCTGAGCTATTGTTCCCGCCGCTAAGCCGCCGATCTCGCAACCGCCTACATCGCCCCCACCTATGGATGCCTCGAGCTCTCTGATACCCAGTCTGCCAGTGGGTCTTTCTCCTGGACAGGGCACCGACTCGTTACTGAGTACTTCGACCTCGGATGCGACCCCTGGGATCCCTTCTGCTTCGACTCCCCAGTCGGCTGACGTCATTAAGGACCCCCCAGCATCCTTAACTGCTATTGGTTCTGATTCCGAAACGAATGTTTCCCATGCAAAGATTGCCCTTTCACCTTCAGTCCCCTCGAATCTCTCCCACGCCCCCACAATGCTGGCGTGCCCTAGTGTCCCTGCTACTCTAGCAATCCCTCTTACCTCCTACAAGGCTATAGCCTCCAAAAGCCTTGCATGGAATCACGTCCCCCTCCCCTTCATCCTTGGCCTGGACACTGGAATCATCCCTTTCACTCATGAAGACATTAAAGATACAATGCAGAAATGGAACCTTTCTATCGTGGGATACCCCCTTGGAAGTCCTATCTCCTTCCAAAGAATGTCCAAGTTTATTTCTGAAAATTGGAACACCATTTCCCCACCAAAAATAATACGCAATGAGAATGGTATCTTCGTATTCCAAAGAATGTATGCGGAGAACTGCCCGACTCATGATTTCGAGTTAGTGGTGGTAGTTCAAGTTCCAAGATTTGAAGACAATACCTGTGTGACATTTCGTGTCAGAGTTTCACATATCATAGGAGGTTGAAGCATATTTTTATGCAATAAAGGTTGAATAACTACCAGCGTCGATTGTTTGAGTTGATCAAGGATGTTGACCTTGAGATTTGTACCATTCTGGCAAGGAGAATGTGGTCACTGATGCCTTGAATAAGAAGACGCCTTGAGAGAAGGCGATTGTTGGAATTGTTGTACAATCTCGGTTTCAAAATGATCTAGCTTGGTTAGAGTTGGACCTACAACTGCTGATAAGGACGTTAGTTTCATGTTGAGGGATTTTTCCTGGTTTGTTCGATGAGGTCCAACAAAAACAGGGGACTTGCCTGACCTTGAGGTAACTTGATGGAAGAATGCCTCATGGCGAGGCACCACGGTTCTTTAATGGAACAGAAGGAGTATGAGGCGCCGCAAATGCGTCAGTATAACCGCTTATGCGGAGTCGAGTGGAGAAGATTACAGTACACTCATAGTACACCTTCTTTAGTACATCCATGTACGAATAAGAGGTACCACGAAGTAGTAGATCGGGTTAAAGTGTTACTGACCTGGAGATGAGCTCATCCACTACCAGTGTTGTAGTGGAAGTGAGAGGACCTTTATGTGGACTTGTTATGGGATTGAGACCCAGTAAGAGTTTTGGTGCTATCCAGATTATTGGTAACAGATTTACGAAGTCGACACGTTCCATCTCTACTGAGAGACGTGGCTAGCGAATGAAGTAACAAAGGAGTACACTAGACAGATGGTGGGACTCCATAAGTGTACCGAGGACGATCGACTATGATTGTAGTAGACGGTTTACCTTGAGGTTTTGATAGAAGATTCAGACTGCTTGGGGAACGCGTCCACATATCATGACTGAGTTTTACCTCAGACACACGGTCAGTCTGAGAGAACCCTCCAGACCGTAGAGGACATGTTGTGAGCTTGTGGGATGGATTGGGAACAGGGACGATCTGTTTATCTCCCACTCGTTGAGTTCTTATACCACGACCATTGGTATGCATCTATAGAGGACAGATTGTCTTTGCCACCGAAGTTAGAGGGTGTTCACCCTATGTTTCATGTGTCTCAGCTGAAGAAGTACATACTAGATCTGAGGCACATTGTGAGTCATGATGATCTAGTGGTTGAGCCGGACCACACTTTTGCAGAACAACCTTTTGCGGTTCTAGGAAGAGAGGTGTGAGACACCTACATTCGAAGATATTCCTATGATGAGGCTACGCGGGAGACTGAGGATAGTATCCAGGGGAACTATCCAGATTTTTACGCCGGGACAGATGCACCTGTAGGATCCACGATTAGATTTTGGTGCTATCTTAGTGAGTGTATGTTATGTTATGTGCTTATGTGATATGCTGTGTTTTCGTGCTAGTTGTGAGTTGTGCATATGATATGTTAGATCTTGTTTGCTAGTACGAGATAGGTATAGCTGGAGATAGTTCTTTCTTCCATGCTACGGTGTATGTGTTAGGATTAGTAGGAGATGGTTCTTTCCTCCATGCTATCTTTGATGGACATAATGTGAGTGGAGACGGTTTCCTCCACATAGTTGTGTTATGAGTACGATTGGCTGGAGACGGTTTTCCTCCATGCCTTGTGACGTGGTTAGTAGTTGGCTAGAGATGATTTTTCCTCTATGCCTTTGGATAGCGTTATGATCTTGTTGCTGGAGTTGGTGATTCCTTCATGCTGTGTTTTGAGGTTATAGAGTGTTATAGGTTGATACGTTTGAACGGAGATGTGATACCTCCGATAGAGAGAGTGTTTATACCTCGGCGTATGGGTCCGAGAGGATTTGAGAATTGTTCAAGTTTCGGGACGAAACTTTTTTTAAGGGGTGTGTGATGTAATAGCTAGGGATTCCGAATTCTAATTAATGTTGATTAACTTAATCAGTGATAGTAATTGACATATAACTCGCAAAGATTGCGTAAGTATTGAGTATAAGTCCCACCGTTATATTCCTAGCATAATTGTGGGCTTATGGTGAAATTTTTACTTTTTCCCCCGGGTAATTATTTTTACCCTCCGGTATTATTTGGAGCATTTGAGAGCTCCAATTAATAAAAATGCAGTTGAAAGAAATGATCAGTACATCGGACATGTCCTAGATATGAAATAACATGGAAAGGCAAAACGGACAAAAGAGTCGCTATTTCGTTTCTTAACGACTAAGAAAGACGACTTAGGAATACACGTTTTCCGAGACAATTGTGGAATAATTATCCCTACAATATTCAAGATTTATTGTTCCAATTTCGAGAAATTTGGAGAAGGGGGTTCAACCCGCCATTGGATCGGTTAAAGGATAATTATCGACTTCGCTAAAAGATAATTATCAACTTCACTATAAATAGCGGAAAATCGTTTATTAATTCATTTCCTTTTACGTTTCCTCGTAAAAACTCTGATTTCTCTCAAACTTCAAACTCAGATCTACTCTCCGTTTCTAATCCGATTTCAATTCCGCTTGAGTTTCTGGATTCCTCTCTTCATTCTCTTCATATTGGTACCAAGTTTCTGCATTTCCGAGCAGATAAGGACCTGGTCGAGCATATATGTCACCAGGACAGTTCTGTCGCTCAGATTCCGGTAAATTTGATGTTGTACATGCGTAGCCTGCGTCGTTGTGATTCCGAATCTTCTTTCAGATCATCAATCGGGTTAGTAACGAATAAGTTATGAATTTATTCGTTTTCTGTACTGCGATTTGGCCTAAATATGTGGGTATAACAACAATGAGTCACACGCTCAGTAAGGGTATACAAATCGCACTCTCCCAATATATATAAGTATCTAATATCCCGTCCCCAAAGAACACTCTATACCCTTCCTCACATTTCAAAGCACACATACATATCCACATTCACATATAATTCCACAACCATTCATATCACATTTCACATAAACATTCAAGCATGTTATCACACATCACATATAAACATATCATCTCATCACATAAAAATAATCATAACATAACACATAACATGCTAGACTCGATCGCATCGATGCATAGGTGATAATTAACTAACTAGCCCCAACTGATCGTACGATATATTTTCTCATTGCTTTCGTATTTCTTTTCTTTCTTTCTTTCTTTTTTTTTTCTTTTCGGTTGGCCAACCCGATAGCGTCCTAGGCCCCCTGTAGATCAGGTAGTGACCTCGGCCATCTTGTCCTAAGACCCCCCTGTAGATCATGTTGCGATCTTGGACTATTTTTCTTATCTTGAGCCCCCTGTAGATCAGGTAGCGACCTTTGAGGCCCCCTATAGATCAGGTAGCGACCTCGTCCCCCGGAAACCCGTGCGGGACTCAGTTGGGCTAATTAATCAATTACCATCCTATATTATCACTTTCATATCATGACTCAATTTCATGCTTTCATCATATTCTTTCATCACATTCTTTCCACTATCATCTCATGTACCTCATGCATGCTTTCATAAAGAATATCAATTCATCATCGTCGTCGTCTCACTCATATACATATAAGCATGCATACAACCATAACAAACAGATATATACACACAAGCATGCATAAAATCATAGCATATTAAATACATAACTTATATTAAGCAAGTGTAATTCATATACACTTACCTCGCAGGTAAGAACAATAAAACCTCGCAAACCAACTATTGAGTCTGTTTCCCACTCGGACTATCCTCCTTTATCGTGCTTGGATACGCTCACAAAGAACTAAGCTATAGTTAACCAAAACCTTCAACAACACCTGCGGAGAATATCATATTCCTCGTATTAAACTTCTCGCTTCAAACACCAGTTAAATTCATTCCCTTGAATTTAATTAGCTTATAGCATTTTCTAGAATCCTAATTTAATTAATTAACCTTTAATTAATTAATTAAATTTCGCCAGAACAACGTTTTGCCCGCAAGCAATTTCTGAACCCACTTGTCATCAAATCTCATCAAACAAACAACCCATAATCACCAGAATAAAGTAACGAGCATAATGGAATTTCTAATTATCCATTTTGACAAGCCTAAGGTCAATTTATGCCAAATCGCAATACGGAAAACGAATAAATTCATAACTTTTTCATTACTAACCCGATTGACGATCCGAAAGAAGATTCGGAATCACAACGACACAGGCTACGCTCGGACACCATCGCATTCACCGGAATCTGAGCGACGGAACCTCTCTAGTATCATATATGCTCGACCAGGCCTTTCCTTGCTCGGAAATGTAGAAACTCGGTACCACAATGAAGAGAATGAAGAGAGGAATCCAAAAACTCAAACAGATTTGAAATCGGATTAGAAACGGAGAGTAGATCTGAGTTTGAAGGTTGAGAGAAATCAGAGCTTTTACGAGGAAACGTAAAAGGAAATGAATTAATAAACGATATTTCTGCTATTTATAGTGAAGACGATAATTATCCTTTAGTGGTGTCGATGATTATCCTTTAGCGGAGTCGATAATTATCCTTTCACCGATCCGAAAGCGGTTTAAGACCCCTTCTCCAAACTTCTCGAAATTGGAATAATAAATTTGAAATATTGTATGGATAATTATTCCGCAATTGTCTCGAAAAACGCGTATTCCTAAGCCGTCTTTCTTAGCCGCTAAGAAACGAAATAGCGACTCTTTTGGCCGTTTTGCCTTTCCATGTTTTTTCATATTTAGGACATGTCTGATGTCCTGATCATTTTTCTCAACGCATTTTTGTTAATTGAAGCTCCCAAATGCTCCAAATAACACCGGGTTGTAATATCATCTAGGAGCAAGTTACCTCGAGAGGTATCTCGTATTAAAACGGATTTAATTCCTTAAAATTCTCGATTAGGTCATCTTCGATTTTTGACTGTTACATGACACACGTTGATGGATATGGTACTTCTTGAGGAGAGCGGTGATCGTCTTGTTGCAAAAGTGAGTTCCCATATCACTTATCAAAGCCTTAGGGATGTCAAACCTTGCAAAGATATTGTCCTTAAGAAAAGTTGCCACAACCTTAGAATCATCAGTTTTTGTGGCCTTTACTTCCACCCACTTGGAAACATATTCCACCGCAAGTAATATTTAGGTATTCCCAAAAGAGTTAGGAAAAGGGTCCATGAAATCTATCCCCCAAACGTCAAAAATTTCACAAAATATAAGTGATGATTGAGGCATTTCATTTCTCCTAGACACGTTACCTACTCTTTGACACCAATGAGGTGTTAATGAGGAGACTCCCCCTTTCAATCCTCCAAATTCATTGTGCGGATCATTTGGAGGAGTTGAGGGAGGAGTTCGTAGTTATGCTCGGCGGGATCTCCAAGGTTCACTCCCGGACGATGAATCCTTTGAGCGGGATCCATTCGTTACCAAAGTGTTTGTGGTTGCTCTAAAATTGGCTCTACTCGGGCTTGTCTATCGGAAGGAGGATGCATATTTTGTTGGAAGTTCTTCTCTTGTTGCCTTTGATATCCTCCATTGTAGTGTAAGAACAATTGTCAAAACCGAACCGGGTGTTCTAATTAACTCTTCAAAAAAAAAAAAAAAAAACAATTGTCAAAATATAGGGTTGCATGTTAGTAAATAATAATGACAGATATAACCTTAAAAAGGAACCCACAACCGAAGCACGTACAAGAGAAAGGGAAATGACACAATTGCAATTAAAAAGAAAAAATATGGACAAAATCGGTTAACGGCAAAAAAACAGGGGCACATAAGGAAGTAATTTGATATAAAGTCAACAAGATCCTCTAAATATATATATTTAAAAAATATTAAAATGATTAAAATTAGCATAAAATTATAAATTCTGTTGAATGTTAAGTAGAGATATTAGCCCATGGAGCAGTGGATGACGGAGTCAGCTCCTTTCCAGAGAGGATTAGATGTTACTTTACGGGGCCTTTGTTGATAGCTGTCCAAATACTGTGCGAGGTTGAATTGGGTCGCATATTAAGCCCATGGAGCAGTAAGTAGGCCCATATTTTTAACAAAGCAAAACACAAACCCTCCACTTATCTCCATATAAAATCCGATTCCTTGCCCTTTTGCCCTTCTCCCAACATTTCCTCTGCGCCGTCGTTTGGCTGAATTCTCTCGACTTCGCCAGTTAGACACGATCTTCCTGCAACAATGGTAAGTCCTCCGATCTTCTGTGTTTCAGTTACCTTGTTATGATTCCTCTATTTTACTCTCAAAGTGGTTCGGTTCTCGGATTTGAGTTTTTCCTGTTAAATATTTGTGAAATCAGGTGCTTCAAAACGATATTGATTTGTTGAACCCACCGGTCGAACTTGAGAAGAAGAAGCACAAGCTTAAGCGTCTTGTTCAGTCGCCAAACTCTTTTTTCATGGTTAACCTCTTCTCTCAATTACATACATTTCAGATCTTTATTTTTCGTCTTTTTATTTTCTCACGCTTCAAATATTCTGGTTGATTTGTAGGATGTCAAATGCCAAGGCTGCTTCAACATGTAAGTAGATTCGTCTTTATTAAGTTGTCGTCTATTCAATTTCCGTGTTGTCAGATATCGTTGACGTGCATTTCCAATAGGATTCGTCAATTGGTTTCCTTGGATTTCTTTTGTTGAAAACATTGCAATCGAAATTTGAAAGCTTAGTGACATGTTGTTGTTGTTGATGATGATATTGTTTCATAGCCAAATTTGATAACTGTGACCAGTAAGATTATAGTTTGTTGATTGATGAATTGATATATAGAATTTATTTCACAGGCCATAGAAAACTGGTTGATACCAAATATATGAACTTAACGTTAAATATGGACGATACAAACTGAGTGTTTGTGTGCTCGGTATAATGATATATTAATGACCTTATCTGTTTATTTTGGATTGAGATTAGTCAGTTGAGAACTTCACCGGACGCACCTTCCTTTTCTCAGCTAATTTCATGCACTTGTGTCCATTCTTCATCTTAGAAATCAGTAACACAAATTGAAAGAATTTTGAATCGGAAACAACTTGAAATCTTTATAGAAATCTAGAAACCGAGTTCAGTGGAGAACTGTGAGAGACATCTTTAAAGGAAGTAAGTAGTACACTCTGTTTCAGTCACTCCAATTGCACTAATAGGTATCTGTTTGGGGGAGCTTGAAGAACAAACATAATACATTGTATGAAGAAGATGAAGGAATAGAATGTTGTTGAAATCATAATCATGTCATAACCTTTGGTTGTTAAAGTAAGCCATGCGTTATATGGAGTCATGTGCTTATGAAATTGAGTTTGGAATGCAGAACAACTGTTTTCAGCCATTCCCAAAGCGTGGTGGTGTGCGCTAACTGCCAGACGGTACTGTGCCAGCCAACCGGTGGTCGTGCAAGGCTTACCGAGGGATGTTCTTTCCGGAGAAAGGGTGATTAGATCCGATCCGTATTTTAGCTCTCTATTGCTATCTATTTATAATTTGAATGGAGCTGGAAAGATTTTGATGTAGTCAAGAAGCATGTTTTGAATCACTCATTTATGTTTACTGCCACTGTTATGTTATGTTTTTTTGATGGATGGAAACTTGAAACTAGTTTTGATTACTTTTGATGTTGAGTAATATGAATTATTTTGAAACTTATGCATTAGCAAAGATGATATTGGGCGAAAGATGACGTTGGGTCGAGCCCAAATGTTATCTTAGTGGATCTAAGATTTCATCAGTAAGGTTTTAGATCAAATTAAAAGCCCAGTCTTTACAATTTGTTGTTAAGTTTCTTTACAATGGGTTTAGGTTAGGATTTGGGCTTGGCATGTCAGCCGTTGGAGCATATGACCCCAAATACAATGATTAATCTTTAGGACGTGCCTCTGAACAGTTATATTGACTAACTTTTAGACTTTAGAGCGTCTAATTATTTGGATGGTTATAGATAATAAGTTAAAGATTATCGCTTGACTAAGTGGGTCTCTGCCAGTAATGAATGATGATGATGAAATGGCGTGAATGCTTAAAAAGATTTTACTTAAATCTTTGGAGTGTAATGTAATTATTGCTACTTACCCAAATCAGACCCGAATCCGAGTAGGTCCCTTAATCATCCAGACGAGATTTGCACCAAAACAAATCAACTAGATTGGATTATTGCTGTTTTTTTCCTCTCAAAAATGAAGATTGGATTGTTACAATTCAAGGTCAATCCGCATTATCACGGAAAAGTCCCATTTTATTTATTTTTTAACTCTAAAAAAGAAGGCAGACAATCTTATAATAATATTCTCCATGAGTACTTAAGTTGCTTCACTAATCCGAGATGGTACATTTTGCGTTACCCTCCAACACTCTCTTCCCCTCTTGGAAACACATATCAAACTCTTCCCATACCCACAACTGCCGCATCTGGGTTTGGTGGAACCCTGCCAAACTAAGACTCACTGCTCCCCTGATCACTGATCAACTCATCCATTGCCGTATCACAAATCACACTCCCAATCCTAACCCTACCATCTTCATTGAGATTTCCTTCGTCTATGCTCACAATGCACCTGAGGATCGCACAAGTCTTTGGAATACAGTCACAACATTACGGTTACTCAATGCTAACCGCCCTTGGGCCCTCCTGGGGGACTTTAACGTCACGTTCTCGCCTGATGAAAAAATATCCAATAACCAACACAACCTCTCCCAACAATCCACCGAGATTGAAGACTGCTTCGAGCTGAATGATCTATCTGACCTTCCGTTTACCGGATGCAAATACAAATGGAGTAATAAACAGGTGATTAATCGGATATGGAGCAAACTTGACCGTATTATCTCCAATGAGGCATGGAGCACCGACTTCCCCAACTCTACTGCACACTTCGGCAATGCGGACGTGTCTGATCATTCCCCTGCGCTGCTCTTCACCGATTGTTTGGTCCCTCGGAGAGCCTTCCCGTTCAAATTTAATAACCTCTGGGCCAAGCATGAGGCTTTCCTTGGCACTGTCAAAACGGCCTGGGACACTGAACTTGATGGGAACGCCATGTTTAGGCTTACTAAGAAGTTGAAGATCCTCAAGCCTATCCTCAAAAAATTTCCCAGTGTTAAACCTGAGGTTCTTCACGATGACATTGCTGATAATCGCAAGAAGCTCGATGAAACACAATCACACTTATAGACAGAACCCCTTGACACTGCTCTACTTGAGACCGAGAGGAGACTCAACCTCACCATAAAGGATCTACATGCCAAACTCCAAGGCACTCTTGCCCAGCTCTCTAAGGAAAAATGGCTCAAGCATGGTGATCAATGTTCATCCTACTTCTTCAAAAGCATCAAAGTCCGTATGTGTGCAAATCTCATAACCGAAATCAAGGACACTAATGGTGAAATGGTTAATTCCCCTGATGCTATTGGTCGCTCGCTGGTTAACCACTTCAACAAAGCCTTAAACTCCCATCATCGCAATGCCAGCGTGACCTTTCCCCCTATCCGCCTCCCCACACTCAAACCAAATGATATCTCCTCATTAACCGCTTCGGTTACACATGATGAAATCAAGCATGCCCTCTTTAGCATCGGGGACAATAAGGCACCTGGGCCGGACGGCTATAGCTCTCTATTCTTCAAAGAGGCGTGGAGTATCATCCGCCATGACTTCACTACTGCCATTCATGACTTCTTCACCAACAAAAGAGTGCTCGAACAAGTGAATCATGCCTCTATAACCCTCATAGCCAAGCATGACAAACCCACTTCTCCTTCGGACTTTAGGCCAATTTCTTGCTGCAATACAGTGTACAAAACCATCTCCAAGATCCTTGCAAAACGCCTTAACCTCATCATGCCGGAGCTCATCAGCCCCAATCAAAGTGCCTTTGTTGCCTCGAGGTCAATCAAACATAACGTCCTACTATCTCAAGATCTCCTCCACAAATACGGCAGGCATCACATCTCCCCTAGAGTTGCGATGAAAGTAGACATCTCTAAGGCTTTTGACTCGGTTAGCCATGAGTTCATTCTTCACTGCCTGCGTTCTATGGGGTTTCCGGAGGCTTTTACCGAACTGATTAAGGATTGCATATCCTCCGCCTCCTATTCAGTGAATGTTAATGGCAAGCTCAAGGGCCACTTCACTGGATCCCGCGGACTTCGACAGGGATGTCCCCTTTCTCCCCCGCTCTTTGTCATCGCAATGGAGTTCCTTTCCAGATTAATCTCGGAGAGAACATCAAATCCCGACTTTAACTTCCATCCTAAGTGCTCCTCTCCGGCTATATCCCACCTTGCTTTTGCTGATGACCTGCTCCTCCTTTGCCGTGGTGACACCAAATCTGTCCAAATCCTTATTGATGCTCTTGAAGAGTTTGGTATGATCTCTGGTCTCGTTATCAACCCTGCTAAATCACATATATACACTGGAGGCTTGAACCAATCTGAGATCGATGACATTGTTCGCATCACTGGCATGTGCGTTGGCTCCCTTCCTTTCATGTATCTGGGGATACCGTTGGGTAGCAAGCGCTTGAAAATCAATGATTTTCTCCCCTTGATTCATAAGATTACCAGGCGTATTCACTCCTGGAGCGCTAAGTCTCTCTCCTATGCTGGACGGGCTCAACTAATCAAAACAATACTATATGTGACTAGTCCCTACTGGTGTTCAATGTTGGTCATCCCTGCCAAGGTAATCACTACAATCATTAGCCTGTTTCGATCTTACTTCTGGTCGGGTGTTGCCTACAGCAAGCGTGCCCTTGTGGCTTGGGGATCTATCTGCCTCCCGAAAACGCTTGGCGGTCTTGGGTTCCCTGATCTTGTGACCAAGAATAAAGTCGCCCTCTCAAAACTCCTTTATGAACTTGATCGGGGCAACACGAACATCTGGAAGACCTGGGTTACAAACCACCTGTTCAGGCGTGGGGAAAATATTTGGAGCTGCACCGCTAGGGCCTCACATACCCCCTTCTGGAAAAGCCTTCTTTCACTCAGGGACGAGCTCCCGACCCCTCCCTCTGGCTCCTTGAGGATCGCCTATCTCGTCAACCCTAATGGCTCCTTTTCCAGTAACAAGGTCTATGACCTTCTCAGGCCCCCCAACCCAACGATTCAACCTTCTCCTTTCAAAGTCATTTGGCTCCCCTCAAATACCCCCAAACACTCATATATCGCTTGGCTTGCTGCCCTCAATCGTCTCCCTACTCTTACCAAGATCAAGGCCTGGAACTTGACAACTGATGACACTTGTAAACTTTGCCATGTTGCCGCTGAAGATGATGATCACCTTTGGAGTAGATGCGGCTATAGCACTACGGTCATGGACATCGTTTCACGCTGTGTGAGGACCCCCTCCCCTCCTTACCTTGGTAGCATCTGGCCATGGTTGTCCTCTTGGTCCAAAAGGAAACTCCTTCCTATGGACAGTGTTAGAGTTGCTGTGATTGTCTCCTATCTCTACCACATTTGGGCCGCTAGGAACAATGTGATTTTCAACCACACCCTCACCACCCCCTTCGACTGCGCTGGGTCGATCATCCGAGGCGTGAAGTCACACTTCACCCATAATTGGAAGGACATGTCCCCTCCCTCGCGCGACATGGCCTTCAATCTGAGCATCCTCCTCCCATGATCTTGTTTCACCTGTTCTTGCGCTTGAGCTTCACTGGGTTTTGTCCTGCTCTGATCACTGTTTCTTGTGCTTGAGCTTTGTATGCTTCGTACTCTTGTAACATATACCATCTTCTCAATACAAATTAACATTTCAAAAAAAAACACTATTTTCATGGTTTCCAATCAAACGCATTGTCAATAGCGGAGAAACACTTAGGTTTAAACATAGTAAACCTTTCAGCTTAGGATTTTGAACCACTTATATTGATTTGTGTTCATATTTGATGTGTAACTAAATTTAAGTTTGTGTTCAGTCTTATTTATACTGCTAAAAGTAGTACAATCATTAATTTTTTTATTTTATATTATCGATCGTTGAATGATTGAGTTTATAGTATTTCTCAAAATTTGTGTAATATGTTGTTGACAGTGGTTAAATTAGAAAATTGACAAAACTATAACATTGTTCTATCGCTTTTTTAGACTTGTGTTGTTGTTGACAACCAACATCGATAAACTATTTGGGGTTTTTATTGTTGTTGACAACACAATCACCCGTGTTTGAGTATTTATTATGTTGTTGACAACACCTAAACACAACTTTTGTGTACGTTTTTGTATTGTTGATAACGATAAAACACTACATAATGTTATTCCGAACTTGTTGACAATACATAATCACACCGTTATTATTCTAGTGTTGTTGACAACAATTAAACAAATTATTTTGTTATTGTAGTGTTGTTGACAACACCAACACTATTTTTTTTGTTGACAATAATTAAATATTATATAAAATGTTATTTTAAAGTTGTTAACAACACCTAATCAAAATGTTTTATTATTATAATTTTGTTGGCAACAATTAAACACTATATACTGTTATTATGAAGTTGTTGACAATACCTAATCAAACTATTTTAGAATTAGACTGTTATTTGACAACAATTAAACAAATTATTTTTAAATTGTAGTATTGTTGACAACACCAACACTACTTATTTTGTGTTTTTTTGTGTTGTTGACATCACGCACGCTTACTATGTGCTTGTTTGTGTTGTTGACAACACTCGAAGAACTAGTTTTGTTTTCAGTATGTTGTCAAACAATCTTAAACACTTTATTTTGTTAATTTTGCTAATGTTGAAAGTACATAAACAAGTTATTTTGTTATTCTAGTATTGTTGACATAAGCTAAACGTGTAAGAGCCTTAGTCTTTTAGGTGTTGAGTTGTGTTGAGTCTGGATGAGCCGCCCTTGCAGGCTCTGTGAGCCGCCCCTGCACATTCAGTGGGCCGCCCCTGCGCCTCACCAGATCCGCCCCTACAGATTTGTGCGGCTGCAACCACCTTTGTTGACTCTTGAGGATGCTTTTGGTTGGCTTCCTTTATAAGTCTTCCTTTGCTTCCAGGATAGGGTTTCTTCATCTTCTCCAACCTTCTCCTCCTCACGTTCATCTTCTTCTCTTCCTGTCTTCTTTTGATCTTCTTTTTTGATCTTGTTCTTGTTTTGGAATCAAGAGTGGACCTTGGTTTAGGCTTGTGTTGATTTAATCCTTGTGTGAATCTTTCTTGGACATTTTGATGTTCATACATGCGTATATATGTATGTGTATGTTGTTGTGTGGTGAAGAAGTGAAGAGAGTTGAGAGAAGGATCGAAGAGAATTCGGAATCAGCTCACTGCACAGCAGCCGCCCTCGCGTCTGAGTTGAGTCACACCTGCGCCTTGGGTTGAACCGCCCCTGCGCCAGAGCTGGTCCGCCCCTGCGTTTGACTGGGTCAGCGCCCTTGCGTCTCTTGCTTCCGCCGGTGCGTGTCCAGGGCATACCTAGTTGGTATGTCTCCTTCCTTCCTTTCCTTTGGCCTTGGCATTAGATATGGCTAGGCTAGGTTGGTTAGGATGAGCTTGATGAGATGTATGTTGGGAATGTGCCTTAGGCACTTGTGTATATGTTGAGGTAGTGTCTTAGACATTTGTGAGTTATGATGTGTGTTGTAGGTTGGTTGTGGTTACGGGGTATAAGAGACGAGTCTCCTAACCTTTGTAGCGCTTGATATTGTGTATGCCTTGCTTATGCAAGCGTTGATTGTTTCCTCAAGGGGAAACTGTGACGTGGTACAGGATTACGAGTATTATAGGTAAGTCCATATGACTTACTTAGCGTGTAGTTGTGGATTTGAGTGTTTCTAATGTTTGTGTGTGTGCTCGTATGATTGTTGCATTTATAACCTAAACCGGACTAGGATGACCACTTCGTTACATTATATGGCCTAAGTGTATTTTAACCGGACGGTGATCACTTGTCAAAGCTCGCTGAGTGGAGGAGGTGCTCGGAAGCTAGTCGCACAAGGGGCAGGTGGTAACTCCACCCCACACAAAACCCAATATTAAAGGGGAAGAGACGAGGTTCTTTAGGCTCCTCATGCCACAAAAGAAGTTGAATTAGTAATGGAATAACGTAATTAAAGATAATAAATGGTTGTGTGTGTGGCATTGCATATTGTGATGTGTTGGTGTGTGTATGTGCTATTACTTCATTCTTATTCATTTCCATTAGCTAATGGTTTATACCGTGTTGTAGTTGATATGGAGGTTAGGAAGACTGCAGAGTGAGCCAGATGGGTGATCAACCGAAGGCTTCCGTACACTAGGTTGTTCGTGGATATGGAATGTTTTATACTTGGATGTTTATGGTTGCCGTTTTGTACTCGGTTGTAATGTTGTAAACCCGTTTGTTGTATATATTGTACAGTTTTATGTATTTGGTTTTAATCTATTTGTGCCTTATTGAAAGATCCAGTGAACTTGTTGTCAGACTAGGGTCAGGATCCATTGTGAGATCCTAGCCCACGTGGCACTCCGAGTCCCGCAGATTCGGGGTGTTACAAAACAAGCTATATTATTATTTTGGTATTGTTGACACTACTATATAGTTTCCATATTTTGGTTTTTTTTGGTGTTATTGACAACACTTGAAAACATTATTTTGTTATTCTTGTGTTGCTGAGAACACATAAACCTTTTATTTTGTTATTTTTGTTAATGATGACAACAGTTAAACACCTTATTTTGTTATTCTAGCATTGTTGACATAACCAACAATTTAATTTTTTTTGTTATGTATGATTTTTAATGGCAATACATAGAGAATTTGATTTTTTTTTCTTTGTTTTCATTCATAGTTTATTGTTTTCTAATATTTTTTTTTCATTTTAAGTTGTGATGACAAAGGAAACTTGTGTATGAAAAGATATAAGTATAGTGTATTTGCGCTTATTATTTAAATATTTATTTCTATGCTTTTGAACTTGTTGATAGCATAAACAATAATGACTTAGTGTTATCAAGTTGGGGGAACCCCTCACCAAAAAATCCCCTCTCCTGTACACCAATGAAAAACCCTAGCCGCCGGAACTTGTTCCTCCCCAACCACAACCAAAAGTACTACCCACCACCAGAAATCTCACCCGCCACTTCTTTGTACCATGGGTCAATCATCTACCATCATCCAAAAGTCTCTAACTCCTAGGTCAACTAAGACTTATCATAAGTCTATACCAACACTTAACCTAAGTCACGTCCATCAACAATATATCCTTATAACAAGATCCGAAAATTGCACTAAGGTAGTTTTCCTATACTTAACATATCTCATCAACATCCATGCAAAAGCCTAAAACCTTAATTCCTAAATATTAACACAACTTCACCACTATTTTTCACTCTAGTTTTGCTAGGTTCCAACCTAACATGATACTAACATTAAACAAACTTAGACAACGAAAGAGGATCAACATACAAACAATCGGTACTCTCTGCAAAGATGACGCGACCGCGGAACAAGGAAGGCGCGACCGCGGTGGCTAGGGTTAAGGCCGACGTGACCACAATGACAATTAGCGGCACCGACACCGTGAGAAAGAGGTACAAGCGCGACCGCGGTTCGGAAAGGCACGGTCCTGGGAGAAGTCCGGAACGGTTGTCGCGACTTTCATCAATGTGCAGAAGAAGAATGATTAGTCTCCCTTGATCAGTGCAATGCTCTTCAGTCTCCCTGCAGTCTAAAGGGGCTTAACACATCCCTTTCTCCACCATACATGTGAAGACAAACCAATTTAAGCGAATTACCTTCGTCTAGCGATTGCTGCAGACGACGGACAACTCCAATTCTTTTTTTTTATACATGTAGCAGGGGGGAGCAGAGAAGATGTTGCTTCCGTTGTGAGGTGAACCCCATCGATGAGAAAGAGGGAGAAGATGAGGTTTGAATTAGAATGAAAGGAGGGGAACAAGAGAGCAGGTGAAAGAAGGAATATAAGCAGACTGCTAGGGTTAAGAGTAGGATTTGATCACAAATTGGATCTTAACGAAAAAGGAAAGAGATAAGACGGTTACTAAAAGATAGGCCGCGTCATGTGGTCTCACCACACCCGCGCTAGAACTCGCCGCGACCGTGGCACTACCATGCCACCGCTACCGCGGGCCGTTGGGGCGATGACTACTTCTAGCGTTCCCTTCTTCCGTTTCCAAGGGAAGTCAAAAGAAAGAATAGAGTTCAACATCCAGAATAAGACCCAAAGTATGCGACTCTAGATCGGGTTCCGGAATGAAAATTCCGGTCGTTACATCAATTCTCCTTAAAAATATGTTTAGTCCCGAAACTCAAATAATTGCAGGTCACTTCGGTTTTAAAAACCGAAGCATATGACCGTATCACATGATCTATCACATTCCACATCAACTAACACATCAAGATCTATCAAGATCGTAATATCACATCCACGCATGAAAAACACACAATTAACACATAAATACACACAAAATAGAACCCCGTATGCATACTTCTAATAATGTGCACATCCATTTTCATTCATGCTACGACTATTGACGATAATATGGGTAAGCTCCACTTTTGGATTACTACTTTTCTAAACTAGAAGGTATCGAGTTTCAACAAAGGAACGTATGGCGTTTTGCTCCTTGTGTTTCTTTACAAGAGGTTGCAGACCCGATGATAACAAATGTTAAGATTCCAATTGTCTCTTTTGATGTGTCTTTATCTATGTGCTACCATGGAAGCCGAAAGACCTCTTCTTTTTTAAGAGTGACCGTATGCTTTCTCTGCTCTAATTCCCATGCCTGTTTTACAAATAGTGGTTACGGTACCTAACTTGATCATCGTTGAACAACAGTCTAATAACAAATCCAACCCCATTGTGGCCCATATAGCGTTTGCTATCTGGCCAATTACGAACATTATACAAAATAAACTTGACTTGAATATGTCATTCCTATGTCCATCCAACTACGTACTGTATACTGAATTTACTTGACCCGAATCTGACATTTCTATGTCCACGCACGTATCAAAGTTTGTGTGACTACTGTCTCTATTCTTAGAGATGTAATTGATTTTACCCATCTTACTACTTACCTTATCAGAATATGCAAAAGAGTTAAAAAAAAAAAACAATTTGTCCGCTACGAATTTTGTTTAAATATGGTTTTACCGACTACAACCAATGACTCCTAAAAATGTTTGGCTACAAAGCTCCTGTCCTTCTTTCTTGTAGGATTTGTCTCTAACAAAATTATGTTTTGTCAACCACTCCCTGTACTCTAAACAACTATTACACCACAATAATAATTGTACTCTAAACAACTATTACACCACAATAATAATTTATCCTTATTTTAAAATAGTCCAAAAGGCATGAATGAAGATCGATTGTTTGAAATAGATAAATAAAAACCGATTTCGTGGCCTAGTGGCACCGTTCTCGGCCTAACGGCACCAAAAACACCAAAAAATGAAGAGAAAATTTAAAAAATGAAAAGAAAAATAAATAAATAAAAACTAATGGCGTTTGACTTTAAGTCTCAATTGTTTATTTTTTTAAAAACGAAAAGCGGTTAGTCTCAATTATTTATTGTCCAAGGCATTTAAAGATTTTTAACTAAATTGAACAAAATCAGAACAATCAAATCAAAAGCATTATTCTTTTAACCATCAACCCTTTATGAACAAATTCCCCTATTCTTTTAACCATTAAGTTTTATACCTTTATACATCATGATACCGTATTCTGCAGTTTTGTCTTCTGTTTTATGACGGTTTTCGAGCATTTGTCGAGAAGGGGACGTGAATTTATGATCAACTCTTGACGACTCTGTTGCAGTTAGACCTGTTCAAATCCGGGCAGCCCGCCCGGCCCGCCCGCACGAAAAAACGGGCATGTATTAACATGGGAACAAACCCGGTCGGGCCGAAAAGCCCGGTAAATAAATAAAATAAAAAAAATATTTATAAAAAAAATATGTAGTATAATTATAATAAATTTAATATATTTTACATACAATATTCTTAAATATAATTTATTTTAAAAAAAATTAAAAACATTTTTTAATAAAATTTTTTTAAAAGAAATTGTAAAACGGGTACCACGAGCCCGACCGAGCCGGGCACGACACCCATCCCAGGCCCGGTAGTCGGGACTAGCCCGGTTCGGGTCCGGCTAAACGGGCTCAATATTTTATAAAGCCCGGCCCGAACCCCGGATATAAACAAGTCTAGTTGAGTTCAAATCTGAGGTGTCACAGTTGTACATAGAGTAGAAGTAGTTACATTTTCTTCGGTTTATAAAAGTAGGTGATTAGTTGGAAAAAATATGTATGTAGTAGGTGGTTAATGGAAAAAAGATGTATATAAGAGGGGTCGATTGTGTATTTATTCAATGAAAAATAATTCGGGTTATAATAAGTAGTTACATTTTCTCATGTTTTTAACTTAAAAAAAGAAAGGGATATTCCGGTTGGTACCCCTGAGGTATGGGGTATTCCGGATTTTACCCAACAGTTTTTTCAAGTTCGGTTCGTGCCCTTGAATTTTCAAAGTTTCCGGAATTTGCCCGGTCCAGTCAATCCTCACTAACCATGGTTGAATCTAAGGTCACAATTAATTTTTTTTTATGTCCGTCTTTTTTGCGTTGGTTGCCTTCAATCGAATAAGCTGCTTGAAGCCTCGCGGGAAATCGAAGAAGTTGCCTTCGATCGAAGAAGCTTTGAAGGGTTGAAGCCTCGGTTCGGTAATCTTGTTCCTTCGATCGAAGAACCTGCTTGAAGGCTTGCAACAAATCGAGCTCCGTCTAGGTATTTTCTCAATCTCCCTTAATCGAGCTCCATACAACTAATTCTCAATTTCATTACATACCTGACATTAATTGATGTTAAAATTGGAATTGGAATTTCCTAAAGTTAGATTTGGAATTGTGTGGAACCCTAAACCCTAATCCTCTTCTCTTTTTTTTTTTTTAAAAAAAAGGGTTAGGTTCTTCTTCTATTTTCCTTCTGTAATTTTATTTTCATGATCGATAATTATTCAGTGATGCAAACTGCCAGTGTTAGAATCAGATTGAAATTGACACAAATTGAAGATTAAACCAACAAAAACTTTGCGAAGAAAGAAAGTCAAAAGGCAGGCCGTATGGAGAGCTAGTAAGGTATCATAGGTTTTGGTCGATTCGATTAATGGAGGAGTACAAGAATCCTTCGTCAACGAGAAGTGCATTGAACTCGAATCAAATCGCTCTCTGTCACCATTGCTCGCTATAAGAAGCAAACCGGTCAATGGCTCGCCGGCTCCCGATCTATCAACTTTGTTGTTAAGGCTCGTCTCAACTCTGATCTCTTCAAGTGCATATTTTTTTTGGGTTCAGTTTTATAGTTGTTTGGATGGAATATTCTGATCCAAAATTAGATTACTGAAACCATGTAGAATTGTTGCAGGCTTGTTTTCCATAGAGATTAAAGTCTTATTATTTGTTTGCAATTGCAGGAAATCATTGACTTTGAGAACTAGATGAAGATCATGGGGTATAAATGTAAAAGTATCACAACTACCATCTGCAACATTCATCAAGCATGATTTTCATAATTTTTTTTGCATATACGAATATCCCTTTTACATCAATGTTCTTCATCTTTATAACTTTGTTCTTTGGTTTGTCTTTTTATCAAAAGAAGACTGAAATGTTTGACAATTTGGGCTTAATTTGCTGAACAATGATGAAGTCTAGTAATGAAACCATTGACTTCATATGCAATTGATTTGGGAAGATCTTGATTAGTATTACATAGTCTGGTTTCTTGTCTTCAACTATCGACACACAACAAGTATGCGCAAACCTGTTTGGTGGTTTTGGTTATTGCACAACCCCGAAATTTCAAGTTATAAAATACTCGACCAATCGAGTCATGACAATACCACACTAAATCCAATTTAAGTGAAGAAAACACATTTTTATTGCCATTGAGCATCCATATATACTACATTGTGTTCGGACATATAGTCGATTGATGCGAACAAAGCAAAACAAAGAAAACTCATATTCATTCTAGAACTCAAAATCCTCCTCCTTAGACTCATCTTGCAGCTTATACCCCATTTGTTTCAAAACTTCAGTTGTAGAGTCACTTATTCCCAACAAATATTGTAAGCATGACGTCTTTTAGGCGACGATTCGCTAGCTAAGTATAGGGAAAAGAGATTAACCAACTCTTTTGGTACATCTCAAGACAGCGGTGTTGTAGGTACATTCTGATAGCAAGCCAGGAGGTTGTTGAGAGTAGCAACCTGCATATTTGAAAATAAGAACAAAAATACCTGAAGTGCAATATACGTGATAAATATGATATTAAAGGAGTCATACCACTTCCATGAATGTCACTGCTCGAACCAACACATCATACAATCTTGTTTTGACAATTTCAAAAACAAAAGCTCTTACTTTATGGGGATTTATGCTCAAATCAATAGGGACTCGTTCATATACTTCCTCTTCATCAAACTATCCTGTACCCGAAGTGCAACATACTTCCTCTGCTCGTGTATAACATAGCCTATATACCCCTCCTAAGTTCCAATGACTAGTCAACTTGAACTCAACATGAAACAAGTTAACATATCACTTGCTGCGAAACGTTTTATCTAGTTTTGTTACTGATTGGCATAAAAAGTAGAGTACAAAACCAAAGTAACTCTTTCAGCAAAACCAGGATAAAAAAAATAAGCAAAACTAGATTTGTATGTATAAGGTTAATGAATTTGAAATTGATGTATAACTTCAACAAACTGAAATCGAAGCACTCAATCAAAATATAAAAATCATCGATTGACGTTGAGGGATTAGGGTTTAGGGTTCCACACAATTCCAAATCCAACTATTGGAAATTCCAATTCCAATTTTAACATCAATTAATGTCTGTAAGGAAATTGAGGATTAGTTGTATGGAGCTCGATTAAGGGAAATTGAGAAAATACCTAGACGGAGATCGATTTGTTGCAAGCCTTCAAGCAGGTTCTTCGATCGAAGGAACAAGATTACCGAACCGAGGCTTCAACCCTTCAAAGCTTCTTCGATCGAAGGCAACTTCTTCGATTTCCTGCGAGGCTTCAAGCAACTTATTCGATCGAAGGCAACCAACGCAAAAAAGACGGACGTAAAAAAAAAATAATTGTGACCTTAGATTCAACCATAGTTAGTGAGGATTGACTGGACAGGGCAAATTCCGGAAATTTTGAAAACTCAAGGGCACGAACCGAACTTGAAAAAATTGTTGGGCAAAATCCGGAATACCCCATA
The DNA here is from genome assembly GCA_033239125.1 of Fagopyrum homotropicum. Classification (NCBI taxonomy): domain Eukaryota; kingdom Viridiplantae; phylum Streptophyta; class Magnoliopsida; order Caryophyllales; family Polygonaceae; genus Fagopyrum; species Fagopyrum homotropicum. The sequence continues at coordinate 147,574,954 of BSWB01000004.1, forward strand.
CCATAGGGGTACCAACCGGAATTTCCCAAAAAGAAAAGAAGAGGAACGTACAGAGAGTAGAGCCACAGTGCAAGACAACCTTATGCGTTTCTCACTGGTTTGAAGATCGAAGGAAGCACCCATCGCATCTCTGGTTGAACCTCTCACACTCTCCCCTTCGTCACTCCCACTCTCATCTCCATAATCCTTCCCCTACTCTTCTCAAATCAATAAGCAAAACCAACCTTCGTTTCGAATTCCTCACCAGCAAAACCCTCTAACCCCACAGATCTGAGCAAATTGCACCTCCACCATCGTCAATGGGAATGGCTTCTTCGGAAGCCGATTCCCGCCTCAAGGTAGTCCTCCTCCCTTCACTTGAGAAGATCATTAAGCAAGGTTCATGGCGTAAGCATTCTAAGCTCGTCCACGAGTGCAAATCCTTGCTCGAATCCCTCCAAAACGGATCCCTTTCCCCCGATCCGGATTCCGATTCGGATCCCTCAATCCTCGGCCCGCTCGACGACCTCTCACTCTCCCACTCAGAACTCCTCCTCAGCCCCTTCATCAACGCCTGTGCTTCTGGCTACCTCAAGATCGCCGAGCCGGGTTTGGATTGCATCCAGAAGCTCGTCGCCCATGGGTACATTCGGGGCGAGGCTGACCCTACCGGCTCTGCTCCTGAAGGTAAGCTCCTTTCTAGGTTGATTGATTCCGTTTGCAATTGTACTCAGATTGGTGATGAAGGTATGGAGCTGCTTGTTCTTAAGACGCTTCTATCGGCGGTTACTTCTATGAGCATGCGAATCCATGGGGATTGCCTGTTGTTGATTGTGAGGACTTGCTATGATATCTATCTTGATAGTAAGAATGTGGTGAATCAGACGACGGCCAAGGCGTCTCTGATCCAGATGCTGGTGATTGTGTTCAGGCGGATGGAGGCTGATTCGTCGACTGTTCCAGTGCAGCCAATTGTGGTGGCTGAGCTCATGGAACCTGTGGAGAGGTCTGATGCGGATCAGGGTATGACGCAGTTTGTACAGGGGTTTATAACCAAGATTATACAGGACATTGACGTGGTGTTGAATCCTTCAGCTGTGGTTGGGAAGCCTATAGGGGAAAATGGTGCTCATGATGGGGCTTTCGAGACCAAGGTTAATGCGACAGTGGAAGGGACTAATCCTGCTGATCTGTTGGATTCTACAGATAAGGATATGTTGGATGCTAAGTACTGGGAGATCAGTATGTATAAGAATGCCTTGGAGGATAGGAAGGGTGAGTTGGCTGATGGGGAGATGGAGAGGGAAGAGGATTTGGAGGTACAGATCGGAAACAAGCTGAGGCGAGATGCGTTTTTGGTATTTAGAGCTCTTTGTAAACTGTCGATGAAGACACTGCCAAAGGATGCGCTGTCTGATCCACAGTTGATGAAGGGGAAGATTTTGGCACTTGAGCTGTTGAAGATTCTGTTGGAGAATGCAGGGGCCATCTTTAGGACTAGTGAAAGGTAAGTTTTCGAGTTGTACACTAATTTAAGTTTGGTATTCTGTGGTTGCCATCTTTTGAGCTTGATTTCTGGTATAGTGGAATGCTATTTCTAGCATGTGCTTGATTGAGTTTGAGTCGCTTGACGAGAGATCACTGGAATGAGTATCTTTTGGTGGTATGTGAAAGTGCATATAGTTAGACTGTTAGAGACAGCAGTATGAATAGTGTTTTCTATTATCTCACGTGTTTACAGGATGACAAGTTATGTTTTGTAAAGGAGTAGTCAGTTCTAAGAGTTATAGATAATTGGATTATCAGTACTGATACTATCTTTACAGATGTATTACTATTTACTACAACCTAGTGTCTTTCCGAGTCTAACACCAAATTGACAAAACACTATAACTGTGGAGCCTCGTCAACTAGGAGAAACTTTCAAATGGGAGTACTGCTCTATTTTTAGCTCTTATTTCTGATTTGCAATATTTTAAGGATGCATTGGATTTTCAATCTAATTAGTAGTAATGACTTTTACAAACAAATATTATAGCTTTAAAATTGGGCATACATGCCCTATCCTAGGTCTGTAGTGTTCAGTCCAAAAAAGTAGTTGTCATAACTTATAAGATACATTCAGTGTCTAGGTAGCTAGGAAGGCTCCAGGAGGTATGCAAGCCACTGAATCACAAATTACTGGCTTCATTATTAGGGACATGGAGTGATCCCATCCTTGTTTAGCATAATGCCCCCGTTCCCGTAACCATTCTGGATTGGTTTTCCCATTCCATACCCGACACTTGTTCCGTCGGGAATCCCCATTCCCTTTTAGTTTCTTATATTTTATGATTCTACATTTTTTCCCCCATGAATATCCTCAACCGAATTCTATCATTTTACTCAATATCATCTTTATCTTTTGCAATGGCTGCATTGCAAGTTGCACCATATAGTATCAATAATTCTGTCCCATTGACACCCTATACATTACTAAATATGGGCCAGGCCTCGGAGTGGATAATCTTTTAGTTTCTTATGTTATTTTACTGTCCCATTCCCGTACCATACCCGACACCCGTTCATTTGTATTATGTTTTCTAATGCTTATTATAAGTGTAGTGTTAATAGCAGAAATTTGGTGTAATAAGCGTAGAAAATGAACTAGAAAAATATTTATAAAAAAATTGAAAGTTTTGTTTTAGTTAATAGGGCACTTTGCAAAATTTCATCGAAGTTTATAATTTCCAGACACTTCTCTTTTCCCAAAAATACACTTTCACTTGGCAGTTCCTTAGATTCTTAGAATTAAAGTAGATAGATCTCAATTCTCAACATTGTATAATATCAAGTTTCGGTGGTTGCGATTACTGATACTATATGTCTGGCTGGCTCCTTGAGGTTATTTATGTATCAGACGGTACTTCCAACATTTAACTGTAGAATTAACTCTTGTTACTCGATCCTGAATTTGTTTATGTTATCATATTCATACATCATCTTTATCTTTTGCAATTATGCTTGTGGTTTTCTTTCAGTAGTGACTCATAAATAGATGGATCTGTCTAGTTTTGTTGTATTTGAGCTTTATCTTGCATCAACATGCTTGATGACTCAAACATTTGACCTTTACGAAGCGTTCATTTAACAATAAAATAAGAAGGATTTATACACCCTTTTGCATGATATTCATCTTCTCTCTTTCTATGGTGTCAAAGCAGATTTTTAGGTGCTATCAAGCAGTACTTGTGCTTGTCATTGTTGAAAAACAGTGCTTCGACCTTAATAATTGTGTTCCAGCTCTCATGCTCTATTTTCATGAGCCTGGTATCAAGATTTAGAGCTGGACTGAAGGCAGAGATCGGAGTATTCTTTCCTATGATAGTCCTTAGGGTTTTGGAGAATGTTGCTCAACCGAATTTCCCACAGAAGATAATAGTGTTGCGATTCCTGGAGAAGCTCTGCGATGATTCACAGATTTTGGTGGACATATTCATAAATTATGACTGTGATGTTAATTCTTCCAACATATTTGAGAGGTGGGTAGTTCATGACAATTTTATTGTGATATGTCAGAGCCTGAGTGGCACAATCATCAGTGTAGAAGAATTGACAAAATTTCAGATTCACACATTGTATCCTGATAGTGATTGTAATTTTTGAAGCTCGGAGTGTTAAATGTGTATGTTGTTTAATGTAGAATGGTCAATGGTCTACTTAAGACTGCTCAGGGAGTCCCTCCCGGTGTCACAACCACAATGTTACCTCCTCAGGAGGTAGCAATGAAGCTTGAAGCAATGAAGTGCTTAGTGGCCATTTCAAAATCAATGGGAGACTGGGCCAACAAACAACTGATTATACCTGATCCTCATTCGACCAAGAAGTTTGAATTAGCTGATGTTAGTCAAGAATTTGGTTCCCCTCCATTAGCTAATGGCAATGGGGATGAGCCTGCGGAAGGATCTGATGGCCATTCTGAAGCTTCAAGTGACATTTCTGATGCTCACACAATTGAGCAGAGGCGAGCTTACAAGCTTGAGCTTCAGGTATCAAAGCAAAGAGTGATTTGAGTGGTTAAGTCCCATGGTTCCTTTATCTTTCGTGTAGCTTACTTAAATATTTGTGGCAGGAAGGTATTTCCTTGTTCAATAGGAAACCTAAAAAAGGAATTGAGTTTCTTATACATGCAAACAAAGTAGGCAACTCACCGGAGGAAATAGCTGCTTTCCTGAAAGACGCTTCTGGTTTAAATAAGACGATGATTGGTGACTATCTGGGGGAAAGAGAAGATTTGTCATTAAAAGTGATGCATGCATATGTAGATTCCTTTGACTTTCAAGGTTCACAATTTGATGAAGCCATCCGGGTGTTTCTACAAGGATTTAGATTGCCTGGTGAAGCGCAAAAAATTGATCGTATTATGGAAAAATTTGCTGAGCGGTTCTTGAAGTGCAATCCAAAGACTTTCTCCAGTGCTGACACAGCTTATGTTCTTGCTTATTCTGTTATAATGCTCAACACGGATGCACATAATCCCATGGTTAAGAATAAGGTATAGTTATTTTATTATTCTCCATTTTCCTTAGACATAGTACCTCAGTATAAATTTAAGGCTGTTTCTTTGTTGCCTTATTTTGCAGATGTCAGCTGAAGATTTTATAAGAAACAACCGTGGTATTGATGATGGGAAAGATCTTCCTGATGAGTATATGAGATCATTGTATGAGCGGATAACGAGAAATGAAATTAAAATGAAAGAAGATGGAATTGCTCCTCAACAAAGACTCTCTACGAATAACAAAATATTAGGCTTGGACAATATCTTGAATATTGTAATCCGGAAACGTGAAGAAGATTACATGGAGACAAGTGATGATCTAATCAAGCATATGCAACAGCAGTTTAAGGAGAAAGCTCGCAAATCAGAGTAAGCTCACCTTGATTCCTTGACTGTTTCTTCCTCTCCTTATCTGTTTGAAGATTTTTCGTAGTTGAGGCTATACGCTGAGCTAATTTTGTAAAGGTCTTTTTATTATAGCATTTGTTCATTTTTAGCTGGCAGTTGTTAACTTGTTAGTATACAAAGGTGGATTTTGTTTCAGTTGATTATCTGTAATTGGTTGGTGATGTCTTCTTTTGGAATAAATTTAATTTGTAATTATATTGAACACCCCTATTATTTAGTTGTGTAAAGAAATTACAGTTGGTAAAAACAGAGAAAGTTAATTTCTCAATTAGAAAAAACTCTGAAAGTGAAAGTTGTACAGAAACTTTTTTTTATAAATATTTTATTCATATCTACCTTCAAATGGTGAATGAAATCCTCTTCCTTTTCTCTTCCCTTCCTTGAAGGCTATCAGTAAAAAAATTAATAGTTGTGTAGAGAAATTAGGGTGGGAATGTGTTTAATTGGGATAAAAATTGTTATTGATTAAAAAAAATTAATATTTGTGCTTTGCAAGTTCGGTAATCAATGCATCAGCTAAAATGCTAAATGTTACAGCCTTCTGGTTCCATTGTATTTAACTTATCAAGGGTGTATCTTCCCCTTAAGGTTTACATTTCTATTCTAGTATTTTTTATTCTGGCTATAATCCTATCAATAGGAGAGCCAAATTAATTGTTCTCAGCCTTTCTGCATTGCTCGATTATTCTTTTGTAGCTTCATTTTCTGTGACAAGGCCAGGTACAGTTAGCCAGTACTTGTTTCCGTGATACCTGTTGCCTATATACTTTGCTATTATGTGGCTGTGCCAACTCTTTGTTTTGTTTTCATGTTTTTAACAATACCTTGCAATTTTTAGGTCAGCTTATTATGCAGCAACGGATGTTGTGATCCTTAGATTCATGATTGAGGTTTGCTGGGCTCCCATGTTGGCCGCATTCAGTGTTCCACTTGATCAAAGTGATGATGAAGTGGTTATATCTATGTGTCTTGATGGGTTTCGTGCTGCCATACACGTCACGTCAGTGATGTCCATGAAAACACAGAGAGATGCTTTTGTGACTTCACTGGCAAAATTTACCTCACTGCATTCACCAGCTGACATCAAACAGAAGAACATTGATGCAATCAAGGTATTACGTTTCTGTCAAGTCCTTGTTTAGGAATATTTTGGCATGGCAAGCTCATAGTCTCGTTGAAGCTAATAAAAGTTGTCAAGATTGATATAAGAGCTTATTAATAATATTGAAAGCTGTTTATAATCTGTAACATATTTTCTATAGCTTATGAAAACGTGTTGCCTATAAACCGCGATTGGTTATAACTTATAAGCAACTTAAATTTCCTTAATGTTCTCTCTTTGTTGATTGGTTTATGCTGTTCTACAGGCAATAGTCATGATTGCTGATGAAGATGGAAACTACTTGCAAGAAGCATGGGAGCATATACTGACATGTGTTTCTCGTTTTGAGCATTTACATCTCTTGGGAGAAGGTGCTCCTCCTGATGCTACTTTCTTTGCTGTACCCCAGAATGAGACGGAGAAGTCACGGCAAGCCAGCTCAACCATTCTTCCTGTTATTAAGAAGGGAACGGGGAAAATTCAGTATGCAGCTGCTGCTGTGAGACGGGGTTCTTATGATAGTGCTAGTATTGGTGGGAGTGTGTCAGGGATGGTTTCACCTGAAGAGATGAACAATTTAGTCTCAAACCTTAGTATGCTTGAGCAAATTGGGAGTGGTGAAATGAGTTGCATATTTACACGAAGTCAGAAGCTAAATAGCGAGGCAATAATTGACTTTGTCAAGGCTCTATGCAAGGTTTCTATGGAGGAACTGCGATCCACTTCTGATCCGCGTGTTTTCAGCCTCACAAAGATAGTTGAGATTGCGTAAGGATCCTGTTCATAATTAATGTGTCATCTAATTGTGGTATTGTAGCATTATTCATTTTTATCCACTAATGAATGATATTTTTGGAACAGGCACTATAACATGAATCGCATCAGGCTGGTATGGTCAAGCATCTGGCATGTGCTTTCTGACTTCTTCATAACCATTGGTTGTTCTGAGAATTTGTCAATTTCAATCTTCGCCATGGACTCTTTACGGCAATTATCCATGAAATTTCTGGAGCGTGAAGAGCTGGCTAATTATAATTTCCAGAATGAGTTCATGAAGCCTTTTGTCCTCGTGATGAGGAAGAGTAGTGCTGTTGAAATCAGAGAACTAATAATTAGATGTGTTTCCCAAATGGTATTGTCCAAAGTGACCAATGTAAAATCTGGATGGAAGAGCATGTTCATGGTATGTGATTCCCCTCCTGCTTTTAATTTACTTGCTCTAGCAATATCTTCTCAGGATGCAATCATCCTCAGTTGAACAATGCTGGCATAACATTTTGATTATTCTTTTATAAACTAGTCGAGGCTCCGTGGGTGGGAAGATGGTAAGGTTTATTGTATTATTTTCCTTTGGATTGGGGGTGTTCATCTAAGCATTTCACTCATAAATGGAGTGGTAGAATTGTTCATCTGTCATGTGAATTTCATTAAGTTTATTTTCCTACAAGTCTAATTTGCTAAATTGATGTCACAGGTCTTCACGACAGCAGCATATGATGATCACAAGAACATAGTCCTCTTGGCCTTTGAGATAATGGAGAAGATTGTTCGGGACTACTTCCCATATATCACTGAGACCGAGACAAACACCTTCACCGATTGTGTGAATTGTCTTGTTGCGTTTACAAATAGCAGATTCAACAGAGACATCAGTCTTAATGCCATCGGCTTTCTTCGTTTCTGTGCGGAAAAGCTTGCGGAAGGTGATTTTGGTTTGTCAGCAAGGAACAAAGAGAATGAAGCTTCAGGAAGCATTTCTCCCCGGTCATCATCTCCAACAGAAAAAGGTGGAAAGCTTGAAAATGGACATCTGCATGAGAAAGATGATCTTCTCTATTTATGGTTTCCTTTGTTGGCTGGTAAGATAAGTACCAACTGTCTTTTTTTTTTCACAAGAGGAACCAACTTTGTCTGTTCAACGTACATCAAAAGGGACCCAAACTAAAAAACTTGCAATGGAAACTTAAATGAAGAGAACACCATTGAATTCAGTCTTGCATAACTAGGAGTGGTTTGGATTCAGTACAATTATTCCACCTAGACTCGTGAAAACTCTAATAGGAAATTTTAAATAAAACATGATATCAATCCTTTACAAAAAAAGAGAAGATTTCACGAACAAGATAATACTTAATGGCTGAGATTGTATCAGTTCCATTTATGAAGTTAAAACTAAACTCCACCTGAATCCCATTCCAACCATGAGACAGTGAAGTTAAGCTCTTTCTTTTTATTGTTTTGCAGGACTGTCAGAGCTTAGCTTTGATCCACGACCTGAAATCCGAGAAACTGCTTTGCAAGTTTTGTTTGACACCCTTAGAAACCATGGGCATTTATTTTCTCTTGCATTATGGGAACGTGTATTTGAATCAGTCTTATTTCGTATATTTGATTACGTCCGGCATGCTTTTGACCCTTCTGCGGAAACTGGACAGGGTGCCAGTTCTGATATACCTGAATTTTACGAAGATTCATGGCTTTATGGCACCTGCACCTTGTCCCTGGAGTTAGTTGTAGATCTCTTTATCAAGTTCTATCCCACTGTTAATCCTCTTCTTAGGAAAGTTCTGATGCTCTTGGTCAGTTTCATAAGACGCCCTCACCAGAGTCTTGCTGGAATTGGCATCGCTGCATTTGTTCGACTTGTTAGCAATGCTGGAAGTTTGTTTTCAGATGAGAAATGGCTCGAGGTGGTTTCATCACTGAAAGAAGCTACCACTGGAACCCTCCCTGATTTTTCCTTTATTGCTGGGGAAGATAATCTAAGTTTAAGTAATGAAGAATTAGTGAGTAGACAAAATCACGAGGGATCCAGTGTTCCTGAAGTTGATCAGCAGAGCTTAAGGACTAAACAGCTATATTCCTCTCTATCTGATAACAGGGTCCGATGTGCCGTGCAGCTTTTACTGGTTCAGGTAAATATTTGCTGCTACATTTTTATTCTGTTACAATGCATGTGAGCATGTCAAGCTGCGCAGGAACCCTCTTTTTAAAACACTTGTTCATACGGGTATTTTATTCGAAACTTAATGAAATTACTAACCTATGACAAGAAATAATAGTATGAATAGGACACATTAAAGGTTAGGGATCTGAACAGGAAAACGCCGATTGTTGAGGATTACAAATAAATTTATTCTTAATCGTATGTTACCACTTGTACCGGAATAACCTCTCTGCAAAGAACGTCTGCATCTTATTTGAGGCTTTTGTTTAAATGCGGTAATCATTTGCTTATTGCCTGTGTTCCTAGTGATTTAAACATGTGAATTTGTGATCATATTTTGTGTATCTTTAATACTGATCATGCAAGCTATGAATAATATGGTGTTCAACCTTGCCTACCATTCGGAGAAATTACTTCTCATATGTTCATCTCCCATTCGTGTGAGGTTAATATTAAGTGCTTTCTCACACTGCTCAACTTCTCCTATTGACAGGCATTAATGGAAATTTACACTATGTACCGGAATAACCTCTCTGCAAAGAACGTCTGCATCTTATTTGAGGCTTTGCATGGCGTGGCACTGAATGCTCACAAGATCAACAGTGATACCGAACTTTGTTCAAAGCTAGAGGATTTCAAATCTCTAACCCAAATGCAAGATCCTCCCCTTCTTCACCTTGAAAGTGAGACATACCAAATGTGTCTTACTCTAGTACAGAATCTCGCACTGGATAGGCCTCCTAATTATGACGAGGCCAAAGTGGAATCTGTCCTACTCAATCTTTGCAAAGAGGTGCTCCAACTCTACATTGAGACCTCATGTGGGCAGATCCAGGTGTTACCAAACGGTGAGCAGCCCCATTGGCAGGTCCCAATGGGCTCCAGGAAAAGACGGGAACTGAACGCGCGAGCGCCACTAATTGTGGCCACGCTCGATGCAGTATCTGCTTTGGAAGAGTCATCATTTGAGAGAAACTTGGCTGGCTTGTTTCCTCTGCTATGTGGCTTGATTAGGTGTGAACATGGATCAAAGGAGGTTCAAATGGCTCTCACTGAAATGCTTAGCTCATCGGTTGGTCCGGTTCTGTTTCGATCCTGTTGATGTTGCCCCCCATTGCCAGACCAAAATTGTATGATATATCTTGACCCAGATCTTATTTGAGTTCTCTTTTTGCCTGCCACTAAGCAATTTCAGTCAAGTTTTGTGAAAATTTGAATGTGAATGAATAGGTTTAAGGGATGCCATTTTGGGGGGAAGACTGGTGCAACTGAACCTTGTATTCTAATGGTAGCCAAGGGGGCATTGGGTGATCAAATCGCATATACTTCTAGGGTTTTTTCATGTGTATTTTATTTTCGTATAATTTACATAGTTTTGTTTTGTTGATGTTCCCATGTAAAAAGTTCATCGAGTACAGACTACGGAGAAGTTTTATGGCTTCTAATTCCATTCTTCTTGAAGATTACTACTTTATTTGTAGCAATTGATCTGTTTAGTTCTTACAGAAAAAATGTAGCCAGCCTTTTTATGCGATTGGGATTAGATGTTCGGATTAGATGTCAGGTTACAGTCGAAACATGTTTGGATGAGATGTCGGGTTGCTACTTAAACAGGTTAGACGGACGGGTTTGTTCGGACTTTGGGTTCATTCGATCTCATGGGGTCGAGTTTATTCGTTTTTTGGATTCATGCTTCCTTTTTATTTAGGAAAGAGCAAAGGAATACATGGAAGTTTGGAAAAGAAGAGTCCAGAATCAAGGAATTACAATGAGTAGAGTCATCAATGTTGTCTGGGAACCCCCTCCGGAAGGCTTTATCAAGGTCAACATGGACGGCGCTAAAATCTACGGGGCTTTGCGTCGGCGGCAGGTGTGGTTAGAAACTTTGCAGGAGAGAGGTTAAAGGGTTCTGGTGTTAATTGGGGGATATGTACAGTACTCATGCCGGAGTTGTGGGACTGACACATGGCCTCAAGATTGTTTGGAAGAGTGGTTATCGACTGATTATCGTTGAAACAAATTCCCAGGTGGTTACTAATCTACTTAAGAAAAACATCGGCCCTCACCACCCTCTCGTCAGTCCGGTACTCATGTGCCAAGACTTCTTGAAAAGAGACTGGAATATCTAGGTTCGACATGTCTTCCGCTAGGCGAATAGAGTAGCGGACTTTATAATTAATTTTGTTTTGAACTTTCCTATTGGATTGAATGTATTGTGTGACCGGCCGGAGGGTATAGTTGATCTTTTACTTGATGACGTAAGGAGTCGGACTATCCCCGTGTGATGAATATTTAGCCTTCTTTAATAAAAGCACGTTTAGATGTGCCTTCACACAAAAAAAAACAAGTTTTTCAAGTTCCGTAGTCATGCCAAAGTTTGTTTGGACGGATGTGAGTAGATTTAATTTAAACTTATTAAACAAAAAAAAAAAATTACTATTTAGTCAAATAACATTTTTGTTATAAATATATCATAATTCTCATATCTCACAAATTATATATTTAAATAATTTAATTATTTTTTGATGAAAATATAAACCTAAAAATAACAAAGTGAAACTTTTACCATATCCAAAGCTTAAAGTAACTAGCTTTAAAAAACAAGGAAACAACAAGATATATTTCCAGCTCAAAAACTCCCTACTATAGATGAAGAAACCCTTCCCAAACCTATTCTTCACGCCGTCTTCAACCTTTGCCCTCATTGGCTTCAACCTTCAATGGTTCCCTTAACTGTAACACCCCGATTCCGCGAAACTCGGGATGCTACGGACGAGACCTAACAATGGGTCCCGACCCTTGGTCTGACAACAATTTCACCGGATTTTACAACAAGATAGGGCTGAGCATCGGTCCAAAACCGCAAACCGAATCGCAACCGAACCGCAAACCGCAAACCTGAAAAACATTGACCGCAAACCGAACCGCAAATTTGCGGTTCGGTTTGCGGTTCGGTTGCGGTTCGAACCGCAAATGAACCGCACGGTTGCCGTTCGGTTGCGGTTCGAACCGCAAATGAACCGCAATTTGCGGTTTGCTTGCGGTTTTGCGGTTTTTTTGCGGTTTTTTTTTACGGTTTGGTTGCGGTTTTTTTGCGGTTTGCGGTTTATTTGCGGTTTTTTTGCGGTTTGCGGTTTTTTTTTTGCGGTTTTGCGGTTTGAACCGCAAACCGCAAAACAAAAACTTGCGGACCGCAAACCGAACCGATTAAGTGCGGTTCGGTTGCGGTATGAACCGCAATTTGCGGTTCGGTGAACCGAACCGCAATCTGCTCAGCCCTACAACAAGACACAAATAAAGGCAAAACCAAAATACATTTTTATGCAAATGATATGATCTCAAGAAACAAACAAAAGACAAACTTCAGCCAAGTTCTCAACTCCAAAGACTTGAACATCAAATACATAACAATATACAAGAAACAATACCCAAACACGTCTCCAACCAAAACCCACTCCTAAAAATGTACGGAACCCCGGCTGCCCACTCTTCCGGATCTCTCGGCCGCATTTCTAACCTCCAAGGTAATCTACAACAATCGGTATAAAACTGTGAACTAATATTCGAGGCATTAGAATCAAGGTGAAAGGCACAAACACAAGTCGATCATCATAAACACCCAATACACTCCAAAGCACACAAGTCCGATTTATTATCTTATTATTATTAAGTCATATCCCGGTCTAATTCAACTTAGGTTGTGACACAAGAGTCACCGAAACTCGTCTCGGTCCCTACTTACCGGCATGGAATGGTACTGATGCATCCGACCGTCTACCAGCACGGCATAGTCGCCAAGAACCTCTGATAGCATGAATTATAGTCTATATTTTGGGGTTTGTTTGGACGTTTTATCTTCAATAATCTGCATGTTTGTATGTATATTATGTGATTATATTACCATTTCATCTACCTTTGCGGGAATCGAGGTCTACACTAGTTTTGTTGTAATCGTAGGTAAAATGGCACGTTTTGCATCAAAAAGGAGCAAAAGGAGCTAAGGAGTCATTGGAGCTACATTCAAGAACATAGGGAAACATCCAGGAAGCACAGCCATGGATTAAAGATTCACTTTGGACCAGATTTGAGAGATTTCACATTCAGTTGTGATCCACCTCGGTTGACTACAGAGTCACCTTGACCGAGGTGATCTAGAGAAGTCGACTCGACCGAGGCGAACACCTGGGACGCGGCGAGAATATTTTATTCTTGGCTGAGATCTTTTATCTTTGGAAAGAGATCATATATTTTTGGGCTTGGCTCCTGGAAGGAAGAAGATATGATAGATCATATATTTTACCTATTTTTATGGGAAGAGATCTTTGTAAGATATCTTATCTTTGGAGAGTATTTTCCTATAAAAAGGGTTGGATTTTCCATAAATCCATATCATGCTATACCATCGATCAGGATTTATACACCGCAGCAGCCATACTCCAGTTGGGAGATTTGAAGAACCTTTTTGAAGGTTGAAGGAAGAAAGTCTATAGCTTTTATAGCTTTTGAAGGGTTTTTGTAAGATCATCTTAGATTCCCTTCCTTGTTGTTTGTCTTGTTGGATTTCTATCCAAGGAACGCTTGTTAGTTATATAATTGATTCAGTTATTGAAGCCTTTCTCTTAAGGTTTTCTTGTTCAATTATTCTCTTTCTTCCCATATATTTGATTAATACTTTCATGATGATGAGTGGCTAATCTCTTTGTGTGATTCTAGGGTGATTGGCTGAAGGTTGTGGGAAAAACAATGATAGAATGATCTTAATTACAGTAGGACCCTGAAAGTTCGAGTCTTTAACCTTAACCCTAAGCATCTCGTTCAGTCGATGAACATCTCGGCCGGGGTGGAATTTGGCTGACCGAGGTGACTTATCTAATCCGAAACTGAGAGTTAAGTGTTAGAGTTTGCCAAATCCTATTCTTATTACACCTTTCCTGGTTCAATGCAAGCCTAGGATGAGACTTACCCGGTAATTCCTTAGTTTGTTTACCTAAGATCATAAGTGTAGGTAATAAAGGTTTATCCTTTATTGGGGTTTGAGTGTGCTTTCATCCCATCTTTGTGAGTTAGCTTGAGACTTACCCGGTAAAGGTTGATTCTATTCCCATAGATGGTGTGTTAGTTTGAGGTTATAGTTCTTTATCTTAATTCCTTGAGACTTACCCGGTAATAGGAGTTACGGTTTTGGATTAGTGAGTAGTGAGACTTACCCGGTGATCTATTCCACTTTAGTAACACCTTCCCTATGCAAAAACCTCAGCTTTGTCTGCTTATCTTTAGATCTTGAGTTGGAACCACAACTAGATGCTTTAATCCCTAGAATTGCATATTTCCTTTATTGACTTTTATCATCTTTGATTGTTTTAATTACTTGTGGTTAGTAATTGCTAAAGCTTACCGTAATTGGACTTTGTTTCACTAAGTCCCTGTGATCGACCCCTGTAATTCCTTTCTTTTTACTACGATTGACCCGTACATTGCGGGTTCGCATCCTTGTTTTAAGCTTACGTCTAGGGTTATAAATTTAAAGCTTGCACACACCGTTTGGAGCGAACAACCTCCTAGCTCTCGCGGGAGCTAGACAAGTTGTCACTGCCTGTTATCATACACTTGAGCCAAATAATATATAAATGTCGGTAATCCTATTTCCGGTTTAGTTGTTATAAACGATAAAAACACACCACCCAACATACATAGATGCTAATACAAGGAATACAAGCTAAGTAAGTTCGGAGACTTACCTCGTCCCATAGATAATCCCGCTATATCCCGCTCTCACCTTCTCGCATGAAGACACTCAACGCCTGTGAAAAGGCACATGATCAACAACTCTCTCATATGCTAGAAGTCCTTAGACTCTAGTCCCAATGATCTCGCAAGATCATAAACCATAACCATGCTAGGATAACAAACTCCTAGTCCTCACGATCTCACAAGATCGTAACCATCACAACACATGCTAGGATACTCTCGTTCTAGTCCCCACAATCTCAGCAACCATATAACCACAATCTCAAGCCTCAGATACTCACAAGATCAACCAAACACTCAACGTCTTACAACAATCGACAATCCTCAAAACTCACCTAAGGTCCAAATTACTACTTGACATTCACTCTAAGTTATGCTAGATCCAACCTAACATGATACTACTACTAAACATAACTAGGTCGAGGAAAAGAAAACTCACACGATGTCAAAAGACGGAAGTCGATCTACGGATGTCGAGAATGGATGTCGAGCTTGGACTCGTTAGACCTTTATCGGGGCGCTTCCGGTCCTAACACCAAAGCTAAACAAATTTTGCTTATACGCTAAATTTGAACGGAATATATAACTTATATAAAATCTAAGGTAAAACCCGTTTTCAAAACCAAGATTAAAAACTGCTTAAATACTTTCCGGGACAAATTATACAATTATATACACATGGGTCATAATATATAACAAATATAAACTATAAGAATAAAATCCGTTATAAACTTTGGTTGAAAGTCCGTAAAAACATTTTCCGGGCAACTCATGAAGTTCCATAAACTTGGGATATATTCCGTAAATAAAGCATTGGGCAAAATCTGTAATTTCACATGTAGAGGGTAATTTTGCAATTATATAAAAGTTGGGCCATAAACCGTAAAATAGAGTATGGGTGCTTTCTGTAATTACATTTAAATATAGGGAGGCCCAATTTAATTTCCTTACCTCTTTTTGTGGCAGCTTGGCGTTCTTTGGAAGCTCGATCGGCGGGAGTAGGGTAGAGGCGGCGGCAGTGACTCCCTTCTACGGCGACGCCAGTGGCTCCCTTCCCCGGCGGCTGCAAGTCTCCTTCTCCGGCGAGGCTTGACAAAAAGAGAAGGGAGAGAAAGGTGAGATGGAGGTGAGGCGGAGGGCGCTGTAGAAGGTTTGAAGGGGAGGACAGAGGAATGGGGATTGAGAGCCTTTAGGGGTCCAGTGGTGGTAGTTGGTGACAGAACGCGGTCCAACGACAAACAAGGAGGCGACCATCGAGGGTATTCGTTCTCCCCTTTTTTCTTGTGCTTCGTGAATCATTTCCATCTACAGAGTAGGAGCGAACAGGATATTCACCATCTGCTGCGTGAGGGACTTTAAATCCGGCCACCATTTATCAAGGATCAAGTTCCATCACCTTAAAGTCCTCCCATCGAGTTAGAAGCCCGCGTTACTGAGTTCGACGAAGGTGAAGTTGGTTCAGCAGGGAAGGTCAGAGCAGAGATGAGGGCTGTTCGAGAGAGAGAGTGGTGAGCTGAGATGTGTAGCTGCCCAAAACAGAGAAGGTCGAAGGCTGAAGGGTCGGGTAACGACAAGGCTAGAGACAGGCTAGTTGATGTAGGATGGGCGGGAGAAGGTCACAGACGGGCTAGGGGTGAAGGGGATGTCAAGCAGCATCCTGAGGCGGGGTAGCCTAGGGAGGACAATCCGGGAGAGAGAAAGGAATAAAAATAAAATAGAAATAAGAATTAAAAATAGTAAAATAAAAGAAGATTTAAATTACACAAAATATATAAATATACTCGTAAAAATATCATTTACAATAAAAAAGAAATTGTTCTCACAAAATATTCTCTAATACAATAATTTAAATTACAACATAGAAATACTCGCCAATTATATTAAGCAATTTAAAATATCGCTAAAAGTAAGAAAAATAAATATCGAAAACGCGCCTAATAAAATGGGGTGTTACATCAACCATATAGCAAAACCTATTATTCTCAATCGTATCCCCGCAAACAAAAAAAACAATCAAACAATCTTCCTGCTGAGTTCTTATTGAGTGACTCCAAACACCCTGAACTAGGGTTCTTCTCCACGGACAACATCCATGGAGATTTCACCCTCGATAGTTACCAACTTTCGTTTACCGAGCTCCTCGCCATGAACTTCTTCCCTTTGACGGTCGATTATGCGGCGACGGAAGCCTTCGGAGCTTTTGGGGGAATTTCCTCCCTTCATCGCCATTTCTGCCTTTTGGCTTCTCTGCTTTTAAACTGAAGATGAAAAGCTTTTTTGCCATCTTTGGTGCAGGATAGTTTGGAGTTTCTCTAGTAAGGGATATCCTCGGAAACAAGGCTCATTCCTTAATCATCACTACCCTCTCATGTTTATTGATTCTAGCGTTGTCGGTAAGGGTGAGATCTGGGCTTATTTACAAACTTTCTACAAAAGAAAGAGAGGCCTCTCAGATTCCAATTTCATTGAAGTATTTGTCTTTGATGGGCTGATCTTTGTGGAAGATGGGGTTTCTCCCTTTGAGCTCTCCATACTCCTTTGCTTACCCAGGTTTCTGTGTGTCTCCCCAGATTGTCTCTTTTGTTTGCAGTTATTTTTTTGCTTTGCTTATTCGTTCCCTAGGTTCTGAATACCACTATATGGGTGGAATTTCCCTTGTAACAATGGTCAATGAATTGGGAGTTGCCCCACTGTAGAAGGTGGATGCACCCAAACCGACGACGTTCAAGGGAAGTCGTTCCACCAAAGACGTCGAAAACTTCTTATGGGGCATGTAGCAATACTTCCGCGTCATGGAGATTGCATACGAGGAAAGGAAGGTAAGTACTGCTTCCTTATATCTTGGCGACATAGCTTTATTGTGGTGGCGAAGGAGGACCTGCGAAAGGACCGGAGGGACCCCAATAACGACTTGGGCCGAGTTCTCGGCTGAGCTGAAGAAACAATTCTACCCCATTTATGCCGATGACGAAGCCCGGGCCAAGCTTCGGAGTCTCACCCAAAGAGGGACCGCCCGAGAATACGTAAAGGAGTTCTCGGAGGTAATGTTGCAGCTTTCGGACATGAATGAGAAGGAAGCCTTCTTCCAATTCATGGACGGACTTAAGCTGTGGGTAAGGCAAGAGCTTCACCGGCAGAAAGTTCAGACCCTTACCGAAGCCAAGACCAAGGTGACTCCTCCCGAGACAAGGGCAAAAGTGGGGAAGACCAAGGACGGGGCAGATGACCGAAGGTATTTCTATGGTCGTCTATACCCAATCAAAAGTAAATCCCGACTTAGCACTATAAACAAGTATAGTGATTAAGTAAGGGTCGAACCCAAGAGAGTTAAGGTGTTTTAGATGCAATTATCGATTATAATGACAAGTGACACAAGGGGGGAGGGGTTGGTTACATTGATGCACAAAAACTTATGAAAACGATTAATGTGACAAGTAAGACAATAATGGATGAATCTACACTAGGTTAATTCTAAGCATGCAATTGCTACTTTGGTGCATTCCTTTTACAAGTTTTTTAAGTAATCTCCCGTCTCGATCATACATATGTGTTGAGCCAACCGGCATCAACACAACTTAACCTATTAAAGTTCACCTACAAGAACAAATAACAAGTTAGCATTCAAACAAAGACTAAGGGATATAAAGAGAAGATTAAAACCGTTAAACTTATCTTTATATTTGTGTTCCTTCTCTTTAAGTAATTACAACCCGCTATTACTTAAAGTTGCTACTAGATTAAAGACCCGAACCCGGAACCTATTAATCCTAGTTGTTTGCATGCACTTTAGAACCTAAGGTGATCAATCTCAAGTAATAGTTAACATGCAATAAAACAATGGAGATCAAGGAACCACAAAGCATTACTGAATAAAAACTTATATTAAAAGAACTTACAACCAAAGTAACAAAGCAGCTTCAAACCAACCCAATGTAGCAAGGGAGTTAGCAACTCATTACAATGGAAAAACTCAAGTCTAAAATGGATTTTGTGAGGAAAAGCATGGATCATTCTAGCAACCAACCATGGACTATTTATACTATAAAAGCACTTAATTAGGAGTAAATAGCCGGCCTAAAACAGCCACCTTTAATGCCATAAAGGTGGTGTAAACAGCCGGAGTAAAGCTTCTGGCGTTACACCGCAGGGGCGGCTTTCAGGAACCGCAAGGGCGGTTTAGGCAGAATCAGTTGATCTTCTTTAGAACCGCTGGGGCGGCTACACAAATCTGCGGGGCGGATCTTTAATGCACTTTAACGTCTGACCTTTCGCCTTCCTGACGTTTCTGATGTCAAGGCGCAGGGGCGCCTTATGGCCAACGCAGGGGCGGTGACATAGACTCTTCACCTTCCAACTCCCAAGGCGAGGCGCAGGTAGGGCGTAGTGGGAGGCGCAGCGGAGCTGGTCTTCATCTCGTCAAGGCAAGTCACCGTAGGGGCGGCTGCAAGGACCCGCGGGGTGGTGGAGCAACAAAAACTTTGCTTCTTGTAGTCAAGTTGAAGATGCACTAAAGAACAATGAAATAATTAGAGAAAGAGGACCCCATAATTTTCCATTTTGTGAAATGGGCTTCTACTAAATTTGCTACAAAAAATAGGTCTGAAAATGGAATCCTAGACTACTGTGGACATTGAAAAGGGGCACATTGAAAAGGGGCACAGCCTTTTTGTAGACATGATTTGACGTTAACTTTTTGGGAAAAAAAACAAATTAATTGTTAATATTCAGCCAAAAAAAAAGATTACTCAATATTACTCAAAAAGCAACTTCTTTCGTCCTCTCCGCACGGCTGAATTTGCAATTCCTTCATTCGCCCTACTCTCAGTTCACGAAGGCGGCGCACTCTCCGAGCAGTTCGTCCTCTTTCTCTAATTATCTCCGCACTCTCCGAGCAGTTCCTTCATTCGCCCTACTCTCAGTTCACGAAGGCGGCGAACTTCTTCTTCCTTACCCAAAGCCGGCGCACTCCTATAGAAACCGGCGAACTCCTTCTCCGGCGCACTCCTTCTCCTTCGCAGTCTCAGTTCACGAAGGCGGCGCACTCCTTCTCCGTCGCAGTCTCAGTTCACGAAGGCGGCACACTCCTTCTCCGTCCGCTGAAGCCGGCGCCCCTATTCTTCAAAATTACCCAAAACCGGCGCCCAAACCTCTCTTTATTTGCCCTCTTCTTCCTCCCCTGAAACCGAAAGTTGCTTTAATGGCGGATCTCCCTTCCACTTCTGCTCAGATTCCGGCGCCGTCTTACAGTCTAGGGTTTACGGAGGCTGTTATTGAAGCAGAGGAGCGTAGGATGGCCGCCGAGACTTCGATGGCGGATGAAGCTAGGGTTTCCGCTGATACTAGGGCCCCCGAGTCCGGCAAGGCTACAGATCGTGAGGAGCATGGAGGTATCGAGTCTCCCATTGATGAGGAATCGGTAAGTATGAGCACTTTGGGTATGTATTGATTTGAATGGTTGCTTTGGGTATGTATTGGTTTGAATTGGTAAGTCATACTTTGGGTATCTATTCCCTTATATTGAGGAATGTGTGAACACTCTAGATATGTATTGGTTTGAATTATTGAGTAAATTGAGTATATGTATTGCTTTGGGTATGTATTGCTTTGAATTGACTCTGGGTATGTATTGCTTTGAATTGAGGAATGTGTGAGCAGTCATGTATGTATTGGTTTGAATTGTTGAGTAAATTGAGTATATGTATTGCTTTGGGTATGTATTGCTTTGAATTGGTAAGTCGTACTTTAGGTATGTATTAGTCTGTGTATGTATTGCTTTCAACCTCTCTTTCAATTGAGTATATGTATTGGTTTGAAATGTAGAGTAAATTGAGTATATGTATTGATTTGGGTATGTATTATTTTGAATTGGTAAGTCTTACTTTGGGTATGAAGGTAGGGTTACTTAATGTTTGGATCTTATGGGTATTGCTTTCAATTGACTATATGTATTGCTTTTAGTGTACTGCGGGCTTTCCAAATCATTAGTAAGGGTTGATTGTTTAGTAAATTGGGTTTGTATTTTTTCTGCATATTGACTGACATTGGGTAATCTTATATAAAAGTGGAATGTTTGAATATTATCTTTTATCCTTTTAACCATTATATGAAAGTTACCCAATTTCAGTTTTACATATTAGCCAACCTGAGTAGTTTTACATATTACCCAACATTACCCAACTTTGTCATATAGTTGGGTAATCTTATAGCATACCCAATATTTGTTTGAATATTATATTGACTGACATTGGGTATGTCATTCAGGAACGGAATGTTGACGTTGGTACCCAACCATACTCTGAAGAACAATCCCAACAAGTTTCGGTAATTATTGTCGTTAACATTCCACTTTTAGTAGTTGTATATATGTTATTATTAAACATTTACTAATATTGGTGGAAAAAACAGTTTAATTATAGGTGGGAGGACAATCCTGCGTTTGAGTCCGCACGGATTAATAACCACTCCAGGATGACCTTGATACCCACAATAAAAGATGCGTTGTCAAAGGAGGACAAACAACGCTTCAATCAGTGTGTCTTCAAAGATATAATCAGTATGGGTACGATGCTCAACCTGTCAAACCAACTTATCCATTTCTTGCTCCTTCGGGAGGTTAAGACTAAAAGAATTAGAAGTATGTGGTTTAGGATTAACAACTGTATGATTAGATTTGGTCTCCAAGAGTTTAGTGATATAACTGGTTTGAACTGTGGAGATGGTGTGGATGAAAAGGAAGAACAAGCTGAGATGGAGGAGGTTTTTGGTTTCCCCTCTTGTTCGATTGAGGAGTTTGAGGCTCGTTTTTTGGAAGAGCCGAAAGATTCAGAAAAGAAATACAAGATGGCGCTTGTGCTCTTTGTCGAGGCGGTCCTTCTTGGCAATGACAAGCGGCTGAAGGTATCAACCACAGTTTTGAGTTTGGTGGCTAATGAACTAAAGTTGAACACATATGCATGGGGTCGTATGGAATTTGAGCATACCCGACACTCCTTAAGGAATTGTAAGCCGGCGAAGGAGAGGCGTACCAGAACATATCATATCAGTGGATGGCCGTTGGCGTTGCAGGTGAATATTTGTTTGAAATTATCTTTTATCCTTTTAACCATTCTATGAAAGTTACCCAACTTCAGTTTTATATATTACCCAACATTACCCAAATTTGGCTTATAGTTGGATAATATTATAGCATACCCAATAATCATATATTATGTAATTTGCATTTTTGTAGATTCACATATGCAACTCCATTCCCAAACTTGGGCAAGCACTGGTGAAGGTTGTTTCCGCAGATGTCCAACCATTGTGCTTGAAGTTTGCATCGCTGACCTCAGCGAGGGCAAGCTTAAGCTATCAAAAGATTAAGCACATAGTGTCGACACTGAATGACGATGACATTGTTACACTTCCTGCATCCGAGGAAGAAGGATTATTTCAAGATGATAAGGATTGGTGGCCCCGTGTGGAGCTTGATGATTTCTTTGTGGAAGTTTTGTTTTATACTGGATTTAAGAATGTAAAAATTCTAAAGTTTTCAGCTGAGGTTGCTTCCTCCAAACTACAGTATGAGGGAGAGAAGGATAAAGAAGGGAAGGATAAGGGAGGGAAAATGAAAACGAAATCCAAAACTCAGGATGAAGATGAAGGTACGAAAGGGAAGAAAAGGAAAGCTGCTACTAGTGAAGAGAAGTCTGAATCTGATGACTTTATGGAGTCCAGTCGCTCATTGTTGTTAAGGTCCCGTACCGTGAAATCATCTAAGAATGTGCAACCAAAGAAGAAATGTAGAGTGGACAAGGATATTGGGTAAGGAAAACAAAATTTGTTTTATTAAACAACATTTCTAATTGGTATGCTATTTTCATATTATGTTTTGATAGCTTGATATTGGATGATTGCAAAAGCAAGGAAAAAGGTAAAGGTCAGAGGAGACCTAGAGTTTTTAAGTTTTGTAGAAGCAAGAGAAGGGGGAGAGAAATAACTGTTGGAAAAACACCGTTGCCGGTTGCCAATCAAACATCTGGTGCTGGAGAGATGTAAGTACTTTTATTGGGTATTGGGTATGAAATTTTTTTGGGTTTGTTGTTAGTTAAGTTTTTTTTGGATATTGTGTGACAATTGTGTTATTGGGTATGATGTGTTGTTTGGGTATGTCATGATTTTCCTTTTAGGGATGATGGGAAGAATGACAAGGTAACACCGTCGGAGGGTGTTGATGATGTAAATGAAGAAAGAGAGGTTGGACAAGAAGTAAATGTAGGAGACGATGTCAATCAAACATCTCCTGATGTAGACATGTAAGTACTTTAATTAGGTATTGGTAATGAAGTTTCTGTTGGGTATGATGTATTCTTTTGGGTTTCTTATGATTTGTACGATTATCATGCTTTCTTTTAGGGATTTTGGTAAGCATGACAATGTAACACCGTTGGAGGGTGTTCATGATGGCAACGAAACAATGTTTGAACAAGATGTAGATGCAGGTGGTGATGCAAATCAACCGCCTGCTGGTGTAGACATGTAAGTGCTCTTATATTGTGTAACTTTAATTGGGTATTGGTTATGAAGTTTTTTTGGATATGATGTGTTCTTTGGGTATGTTATGCTTTGTTCGATTGTCATTCTTTCCTTTTAGGGATTTTGGTAAGAAGGACAACGTAACACCGATGGAGGGTGTTGAGGATGGCAATGAAAGAGTGGTTGAACAAGAAGATGTAGATGCAGGAGACGATGCAAATCAACCGCCTGCCGGCGAAGGCTTGTAAGTACAATCATTTTTTGTTATTATTATTGTTAACATTGTTGGGTATGATGTACTTACTGAACTGTATCTATTATGTGTAACTTTTTTGTATGTACTAAATGTTGTTGCAATGATTTTCTTATACAATGTAGACGATCGGAAGTTTGCCCCAGTTGGGTAACTTTATTACTGGATAAACTTGTGGGGTTAGAAAAGACAAGTCGGGATTTAGCATTACAGGTTGACAATCAGGGTAAAGAGTTGATGAACCTGTCGAGGAAAGTAGGCGTAATGCAGGATCGCATTGAAAGTCAACTTGGTAGGACAAACTCAAGATTGAACAAGGTCATTGACTGCATGAAGAGCGATCCCCTAATCCAAAAGGCGAAAGATGGAAGCCAAAAAGATGATATTGTTTACGAAGTCGTGTCGGAGGATGTTCCATCAAAAGATTATGACCAAAAGATGGAGGGAGAGGCCGCTGAGGTATCCGCAACTTTATGATTGCTTGGTTATGATTATGGTTAACATTGTTGGGTATGATGTACTAACCCAACTGTCTCTAATATGTGTAACTTTTTGCTTACTAGGAACATACGTCTGTAGCACTGGAGAACAAGGATGTACTAGGGGAGGGAAATGCGGTTGAGGTAACATTATTACTTAAGGTGTTGTTGAGGTATCTGTTTTATGATTGTTGCTTTATGTTCTTATTTTATTTTAAGTTACGTGTAACTTTTTTTTACTATCAGGAAGAAACGTCAGTACCATCGGAGACCATGAACTTGGGCAAAAGTACAGCTAAAGTAGGTGCGGGAAAGGACGCTGAGGTAGTTCTGGGAAAGGACGCTGAGGTATCTGTTTTAAGTTGTGCTTATCCAAAAATAAATGCTTACCCAATTTTAAGTTACGTGTAACTTTTTTTTATTATTTTAAGTTGTGCTTACCCAAAAATACGGTTACCCAATAGTATGCATATGTAGTTACCCAAAAAATGCCTACCCAATTCCAATTATTTAGATTATATGGATATGTGTAATATTAGTGTTGGAGTTTATGAATACATGCTTACCCAATTGTATGCTTACCCAAATAAATGCTTATCCAATTGTATGCTTACCCAATCTGTTTTATGATTGTTGGTTTATGAGCTTCTTTTATTATTAGTGTCGGAGGGAAATGCGGTTGAGGTAACATTATTACTTAAGGTGTTGTTGCGGTATATGATTTATGATTGTTGCTTTATGTTCTTACCCAATTGTATGCTTACCCAAATAAATGCTTACCCAAATCTATTGTTACCCAATCTGTTTTATGATTGTTGCTTTCTTACCCAATTGTAACTTTTTTTACTATCAGGAAGAAACGTCAGTACCATCGGAGACCATGAACTTGGGCAAAAGTACAACTAAAGTAGGTGCGGGAAAGGACCCTGAGGTAGTTCTGGGAAAGGACGCTGAGGTATCTTTGTTACCCAATTTTAAGTTACGTGTAACTTTTTTTTATTGTTTGGGTAACTTTGTTACCCAAAAATACGGTTACCCAATAGTATGCATATGTAGTTACCAAAAAAATGCCTACCCAATTCCAATTATTTAGATTATATGAATATATGTAATATTAGTGTTGGAGTTTATGAATATATGCTTACCCAATTGTATGCTTACCCAAATAAATGCTTACCCAATTGTATGCTTACCCAATCTGTTTTATGATTGTTGGTGTATGATAGTGTTCTGTTATGTAGATTATGTGGATATATGTTGGATTATATGATACGTGCTTACCCAAAAAATGCCTACCCAATTCCAATTATTTAGATTATATGGATGTGTGTAATATTAGTGTTGGAGTTTATGAATATATGAATTGATAATCATTTAACTAACAAGTGCATAAATATGTGCACTAGTGCTCTAAGAATGATGGAGTCAGACGGCCAGATGGGAAACGTCTACGCAAACCATCAAACTGGGTCAAATCCCCATATAGGCAAACACAGTCCATACCCAAGGTTCCCAAAAACAGCAACTTGGTCAAGAAAGATAGGTTGGAGATGTACGATTGGTACATGACCCAGAAAAGTTGCTCTGTTATCATTGGACTGAACATAAATTGCACACGGGACCATTTCAAGGTGTTGCTGAACAGAACAGGATGGCTTACTGGAGATGTAAGTGCTTATTAATAGATTATTTATATTGTTTGTCTAATTGTCATGCCTAATATCTTCTTACCCATTATTTATATTGTTTGTCTAATTGTCATGCCTAATATCTTCTTGGTTCTTTTTTAACTAGATAATGACCGAGTTAGTTATGCATCTTCGCAAAGGGGTTAGAGATGAGCCCAGGAAACTCCGTCAAGTCACTATTTGGCCATGTGAGATCGGGCGCCATTTCAGCATGAAGGAGTTTGACAAATTCCGGGCAGCAGAAGATGCTTACGTCTTCCACAAAGATCTCATTGACTATGCTTCTGGAGCTGAACCATGTATGTTTCCAAGCGATATGTCAGTTGTTGATGTTATTTACATGCCCATCAGCATCATTAACAAGCATTGGGTAGTATTGAAGATTGACTTCATGACATGGACTGTCGTTGTTTGTGACTCCATACTTGCGTTCATGCCTGACCAAAAGTTAAACCTCCACATTCAACCGTTTTTGCACATGTTACCCAAGCTGTTTAGTCTACACAAAGAAACTCTTTACAAGAAGTGGCAGAATCGACTAAACAGTCCTTTCGTATTTACTAGGATGACTGAGGAAAAAGTCCCGCAAAACCATGAGAGGTAACTCTAAATTATCATACTGAAACATAATTGTATAGTAATAAAATTATATGGAATAAAAATTTAACAGTACATGTCTCTTTGTTTGCAGTGGTAGTTGTGGTGTGTTTGCTATCAAACACATTCAACATCTGGTTGCTGACCATGACTTAACCTCAGTATGTGAAGAGAATATTTCAGCTATGAGGGAGGAACTAGCTATGGTCCTATTCAAAAGGCAGTGGAGAAGGCCTTTTAAGTTTTAGAATTTCATTGAGTGTTGGTTAATCGTTGTAAAACTTTGTGGTAAAACTTTGAGCATGCATTTATGGTTATGTCCTCAACTTGTTAAAACTTGTGTATGAATGGTCGAAGGCTTTTGGTTATCAAAAATGGGTTGCCCCAAAAATTTAACAGTACATGTCTCTTTTTGGGTATCTATTACATAACACTTACTCAATAATATCCAGATATTTTTTCAGAAAAACTATATTGTGATCATCAAATGAAATTACCCAAAATACTGCCGCACCAAATTCATTGAAACTTACTCCCCAATAGATGAAACTTACTAATTGAAACTTATTGCGATTTATGTTGTGGAAAAACTATATTGTGGTAACCTTCATTCAAACTTAATGCGATTTATGGTTATATCCTCATCAAATGACATCTTACCCAATATACTGCCGTACCAAATTCATTGAAAGGAATAACATTGTCATACCAAAATACAAACCGCGTGAGCCCAGGAAACTCCGCCAAGTTCATCTTACCCAATGTCATCTTACCCAAAATACTGCATTCAAACTTATCCAATTGTATGCTTACCCAATCTGTTTTATGATTGTTGGTTATATCCTCATCAAATGACATCTTACCCAATATACTGCCGTACCAAATTCATTGAAAGGGATAACATTGTCATACCAAAATACAAACCGCGTGAGCGCGGTTCATCTTACCCAATGTCATCTTACCCAAAATACTGCCGTACCAAATTCATCTTACCCAAAATACTTCATTCAAACTTCGTTTCCAATAGATGTGCCACATGCACATTAATTGTGTGATACCCAAAAAATTATAGAAAAGCATTGTCAACTAGGATACCCAAAAATAACCATAACAACCATCCTTTTAACCCTTGCTAACAATGGGTTGGTTCCGACATGTTTTCTTGTTATGTCCCAACATTCCACAACACGCACATTTTGTCTTCTTCCCTTCCCCGGAGCCACGTATCCTAGCTTTTGGTAACCTTCCACATCTTTTCTTCTTACTCGGAGGATTGCATTGAATGTCTTCTATGCATGAAGGAATGTCATAATCAATTGATCCCAAAAATGGGTATATAATTTCCTCATATGTCCTCCGCCAAGCATCAACATTGTAATATTCACTTACCAATGTCGCAGGATTAATTTTAAGTGTCTTTGTAACAGCGATGGCATGCACACAAGGTATCTCCTCGATTTCAAACTCCTTGCATGTACATGTTCGATCTACTACACTGACAAGTTCATCTTCAACTCCCCACTTCACTTGATACAACATTCTTTCACTATCTAGAATGTAACAAGCATACCTTGTTGCATCAACATACTTCTTTTGGATGATTCCTTCGACCTTCGGGGTGGCTAAATCTTTGCATAGTTGTGCTTTTTCCCTTCGCTGAGCGAACCACCTACTCATAACTTTTCGTATCTCATCGACTAACGCAAGGACCGGATACTCCCTCGCATCGAGCATGACCCTATTTATAGTTTCCGCATTGTTGCTCGTCAAGATGTTATACCTCTTCACGGGTGAATAAGCACATGACCATGTTTCAAACCCAACATCTGTAAGAAGGTGCCCAACCTTTGGTTTCTCCTACAAAGATAAACTCCACAATTACTTTTTATTACCTAAACCTTAAAAAGGATACCCAATATTATTATTAAAGAGGATATTTTGCTTACCCCATCAATTATGCCGAAAAGCTCCAAACACTTATCTTTCTTGTAACACCTAGCAGCGTCTTTGAACATTTGTTGGATCCTTTTATCCGTTGATCTCTTCTTGATATTTTGCTTTAGATGGTACATGCAAACACCATGGTGAGAATTGGGGAAGTTCATCGCTATTGCTTTCTTGATGGACCTGTGTCTATCGGATACGAACAACTGATCTGTTCTATCTGCAACACACCTTCTCAAATTTCTAAAAAAGAAATCCCACGCGTCATCATTTTCACCATCAACTATGGCATAGGCGGGGGGATAAATCTGTTGATTTGCATCTTGACTAGTTGCGACTAACAAAACACCACCGTATTTCCCCTTTAGAAATGTACCATCAACCGAAATGACCTACACATGTTTTCATGTAAAGAACGTTATTTTGTCATACCCAAATTCACGATTATGACATACCCAGTTCACGATAATGACATACCCAATGTTATAAAAATGTACCAATCATATTAATAACATACCCAATAAATGTAAAAACTAACCTTTCTCAAAGCCTCATAGCCTCTTATTGATTGCCCGAAAGCAAAGAAAACAAATCTGAACTTCGAATCCTGATCAATGTCCAAAGCAACGACGCTCCCCCACATTTGCATCACGCAACTTCTGCATATAAGCCGGAACACCTTTATAGTTTTCCTCAAAACTTCCCCTCATCATTTCCTTCACAGTTTCAACCGCTTTCCAACATACCCAATATGATGCCTCAATTTGGTGTTGGTTCTTCAACACCCCTTGAACTACTAGAGGTTCTAGTAACCTGTTCACATTGGCATACCTGCACATCCAACTCAAAATTATTTTATTTTTACAAACACAATATGTTATGACTTATGTATATGTAGTTTCTAACCAATTATACAATATTACTTACATATCTCCCAACAAATGGGCAATGACGGTGACGGAAGCTTTTCTAAGATTACACCTCCTTGTTTCAAAAGAGCATGTGTGTATGTTGATGTACTTTGTCATGGTGAAATCTCTTGACTTACCCAACATAGAGAAACGAGCTCTCCATTTGCATTCTTTATCCTCACATCTAGCAAGCACAACCACCTTCTTGGACTTTTCTATCTTGTATTGAGAACAGTTATAGATTGCATTTAGAGCAAATGCAACTTTCAACTCTTTTTTACTTTTGTAAGTGTGCCCAATTTTAAGTTCCCACCTCTGTTGAAGAGTCTCAACAAAATTAATCCTTGCACTTTGCTCCGGATCCTCTTCATTTGGGTAACCAATAGCACCATACCCAGGATTTAATATTATACTACCCCTTTCCGTTCCTTCAATCAATCTAGACATTGCTGCTTGCTCATCATAAAGTATTATGCTCGAATTATCCATACCGTTTGTAGTTATTATTGTTTCTTCAATATGGCGTTTCTCTCTCGTTGTAACACACATTGGGATGCTCCATGATATATTACCCAAGTTGTTTGTGTCTACAAACATTTCAAAATCTTCCCAAGTTTCAATCTTAAATGGGTGCAAAGATGGATTTATAGTGTTTCCATAGGTCAAGGTAATATCATGCTTATCCAAGCACAAATTAAATCTTGATCCTATTAACCTCCTTAAGTCATCCATTGTTGATCCTTTCTTCATAATCATGTGCTTGATGTGGACATTACCAACATACCTCCAACAGTCATCAACACAAACCCAATCTCCACCCGCATAAACCGTAAATTGTAAAGTTTCCATCCCTATAAAGAAAAAGGCAATGTTAGTACGCTTACAAACAAACACAACTCTTACCGTTGCTTACCCACAAATAGAAAATGTAAACAAACACTGTTTACCCACAAATAGAACATGAAGTTTCAGTGTTTTAGATTCACAACTCTTACCCAGGAAGATGAGAAGTTTCAGCTTACCCCGAAATATATTACCCAGGAACTTTGAGATAACCCAGAAATAGGAACAAACTTGCTTATCCACAAATAGAAAATGTAAACAAACACTGTTTACCCACAAATAGAACATGAAGTTTCAGTGTTTTAGATTCACAACTCTTACCCAGGAAGATGAGAAGTTTCAGCTTATCCCGAAATATATTACCCAGGAACTTTGAGATAACCCAGAAATAGGAACAAGCACTGCTTACCCAAAAATAGAACAGGGCTATGTAAGCAGTCCAGATTCCGTTGAAGATGGAGCTGAACAAGTAGTCCAGATTCCTGCGTTTCAATGGGAAGAAGAAACTCAACAAACACTGCTTACCCAGAAAAGAGCTGGGCTATGTAAGCAGTTCAGATTGATATGTTTTTGAGATAACCCAGAAATAGGAACAAACTGCTTACCCAGAAATAGAACAGGGCTATGTAAGCAGTCCAGATTCCGGTGAAGAAGAAGCTGAACAAGCAGTCCAGATTCCTGCGTTTCAATGGGAAGAAGAAGCTCAACAAACAATGCTTACCCAGAAAAGAGCTGGGCTATCGGTGAAGAAGAAGCTCAACAAAAGAGTTGCTGCGTTCAATGGCATATGAATTCCTGCGTTTCAAATGGGAAGATGAAGGGACAATGGAGGGAAGGAGATGGGCTGACTGAATTGATTGGACTTTTTTTTTTTATATTTTTTCTACATGTCACCCATCAAATCAGTCTACATACCTATGACCCTTACTTTTCTGCTTTTTTCTACAATAGTAGCCCATTTTCTAAATAAAATTATGAGAGGCCCAAAATCCAAACTCTATATTGTAAAAAGCCTACATTGCAAATTTAGCCAAGAACAATCAACATTCGGACATTGATCATAATGAATTATATGTTGAGTTAAAACTCTTACAAGATATTTTGCCTAAAGAATTGTTGCAACCAATTGATATTTTGAGATTTTTGAATCGCATGGTTTTGTTTTCCTAACACAACTATTGTTTATTGAATTTTGTTGACTATCCATGTGATTGTTGCATCTCCAAAAAGAAGTTTTTCCAAGTTGAAGTTGTTGAAGACATATATGCGTTCTACAATGACGCAAGAGAAATCTAATGGATTAGCTTTGCTATTGATAGAGAACGCATTTTTGGAAAATATGGATGACGGAGAGTTGATTGAAGGATTCATTTTAAATAATGCTAGACGGATTTTAATTTTTAAATTGTATTACCTATTTTATTTCTTATATTTTTTTTTTGCGAAATAACATATTTGTTGTACGAGGATTATTTGATACATGAAACATTTTCATTTCACTATAGAGATTAATATTCCTATTGTTAGGGAAATATTTTAAGATTTATATATATATATATATATATATATATATATATATTTTGTTGTTTGTTTAAAATTGCTAATTGTGTATCATAGCTTTATTTATTAAAAAATAACTTAATCTTACGCGCAGTAATGTATTGAAATTTACATGAGAGAAAAGAATAAAAATTTTAAAACAAATAATACAGATGCTAACAAACTAATCAGATTCTTAGATGATTTACCTTAATTTGTAGTCATCACAAATTTAACAAAATGAGAAGTGAGATATTGTGTCATGAATATTTTTAAATTTATAATTATCTAAAAGTGCGTGGCCCCCACGTTCGGAGCTGCCAGTTTCCAATTCGGTCCCTCTATTTCTTCTCGCCGTAGTTCACAGCGCCGTCTCGCCTACGCTCTTCAGTCTTCCCCTTCAATTTACATGCTTATAACTTCGTTTGTACTACAACTACTTCCGTCGCCTTCATCCAAACAACGATCTTCATCCTCATTCGCTCAACAACATATATAAACGAAGGAATCACATTCTCTCCTGCGATTTCTGCCGCTAACTGTCTCAGAATCAAACACTTTTCCCCCATTTCTTATCCGAGTTTTTAGGTTTTTGGGCTTCGAGGGTTTTCTATTATCAAATGGCCGCAGTACATAACTGTTTGGGTTTCAGGGATTCAGCTGCCAGCTTCTCGCTTTCTGGTCCTCTGAACAACTACAGGAGGTTCTTTTAATTTCTAATTGGTTGCTGTTGTTATTATTTTTTTTATTCTAGGTGATGGATCTGTCAACTGTCTGGTTAAGATGAGTTCGTCTTTTATGTAGGAACCAAAATGTTGGGTGGAAGGCTCCTAGGGCGGCTGTGGTTCCCAATTTCCACCTTCCCATGCGGAGTTTGGAAGTTAAGAACAGGCAAGTAACAACTGCTCACTTCATTTTGATGTGTTTAAAATAAAATTTGAATGTGTTATCAATCATGGGATTGAATTTGATGTCCTGTACAGCTGAAGTTTCGAGTGAACTATGTGTTTATGTTAGAAAAACCCAGTCTTGCAAGAAGACTTAGGTTTTCAATGGCTTAGTAGCTTCTCCATATTACTCACTTATTGAGTAGTAAAAGGGGCATTTGATGGTAGAGAAAGCCGTGGAGCCTATAAGAGTATAAAGTGACTAGTGAAGGCAGGTTTAGTGCTGATCAATGCTAGTTAAGCCATTTATGATGCAATAAATAAGGAAATCAAGGTGGTTAAGCAGAGTCCTCGGCTTCCTGGCAAGATTTCAGTTCAAAATAGGTGTTTTTATCAGAAGAGGTATATGTTACTATCATGTAAGTATGTAACGAGAAACATCTTGTGTGATCTGAACTTGGTATGATTTAAAACTAGGTTACTCTCTCCGTCTGTGGTGGTAAGGTGTATTTGTTGTACTTTTAGACCGATAATGAACAGTAGAACTGCTGCTACGTAAGTGTGTTCTTGTTTGAATTGGTTGTCGAATGTAGATTCTTATGGGTCTAACCTTATTAGCATATTGTCTTTCAGTTTCTTTCTACTTACTTTTAGTTTCTTTATACTTACTTTTAGTTGTATTTCATGAGTGTGAAGTGTGAACACTTTCAATTTGAGAAGTCATTTATCTCGTGCTGTGCTTGAAATGAAATTTAATATCCTACAAGGATTTCGATCTAATGGATTACCTTGTACAATGGGATTTGTTTGAGCGCAGCATCATAAATGCAATTATGGGACCTGGGCATGATGCCAAGATGCCACTGTAAGGAGAACAATGTTGATCTTTGTTTCCGGAATGATGTACATATATAGGTGCAAATTATCTCATAACTTTATTGCTTAGTTGGGGTTTTAGGAGATGTGACACATAAAATATCATCTAGATGACAAGAAGGTGGATGGATTTGTAGGAAGTGCCTAATCACCATGAGACGCTCCTTGGAAGGCTAAATACAAAAGGACGTGGCAGAAAAGTGATAAGAAGTCGTATTCATACTGGTTCCAATAGATGAGGACAATAATAGAATATGGTTCTGTTTTCCAATGGCTGTTTTGTAGGCTTTTGTTTTTAGGTTCATGCACAAATATCCTAAGAGTTGTAGAATGTGAGTATCATTAGACTGTCAAGGGGTCTTAAAAATTTCATCTCTTTTGTTGCGTAATTGAGTTTCTAATCTGTCATAATGGAGTTCAAGACCATGAAGCTATCATTCCAAATTTCAGTAATTTACGTGCTAGTCTGGAACAGCATCCATTTTGTTATGGTATAAGACTTATGTCCGGTTCGGCGGTTCCTCAACTATATATGCTCTTGCCTCTTGAACTATGCTAACTGCTCTCGTTCTTGGGTTTTTAGGGCAAAAAGGTTTATGGTTTTATTGCTTTTTGGTCAGATGATTAACTCTATGATAATCGACAGGACCAACGTGGATGACATAAAATCACTGAGATTGATCACTGCCATCAAAACCCCATATTTGCCCGATGGTAGATTTGATCTTGAAGCATATGATGCCCTGGTCAATATGCAGATTAATGATGGTGTAGAGGGCATAATTGTTGGAGGGACAACTGGTGAAGGCCATTTAATGAGCTGGGATGAACACATTATGCTAATTGGCCACACTGTGAACTGCTTTGGTGGGAAAATCAAGGTGATAGGGAACACGGGTAGTAATTCAACAAAGGAGGCCATTCATGCTAGCGAGCAAGGTTTTGCTGTAGGAATGCATGCCGCCCTTCATATCAATCCATACTACGGAAAGACATCCATGGAGGGCTTGGTATCTCACTTGGCGTGTGTGCTTTCTATGGGCCCCACTATCGTTTACAATGTGCCGTCACGCACTGGACAGGACATTCCTCCTGCTGTTGTCCACACTTTGTCAGAAAATCCAAACCTGGCTGGTATAAAAGAATGTGTTGGGAATGATCGAATAAAGCAGTACACTGACAATGAAATTGTGGTTTGGAGTGGTAATGATGATCAATGCCATGACGCAAGGTGGGATTATGGAGCAACTGGTGTGATCTCTGTCACCAGTAACTTAATCCCTGGTTTAATGAGGCAGCTCATGTTCGAAGGGAAAAAAGTCTCTCTGAATTCAAAGCTCATGCCCCTGATAGAGTGGCTTTTCGAAGAGCCAAATCCTATTGGACTGAATACTGCACTCGCTCAGCTTGGAGTTGCAAGGCCAGTATTTCGGCTTCCTTATGTTCCTCTCCCCTTATCAAAAAGGATTGCTTTTGTGAATTTGGTCAAGGAGATTGGCCGCGAGCATTTTGTTGGTCATGCAGATGTTCAGGTCCTTAATGATGACGACTTTATCTTGGTCAGTCGATACTAGATGGTGATCTTGCTCTAGTCTTGTTCTCGTAAGCATTTATTTTTGCTCCTTGGACCTTCCCTCAGTTTTGAGTTGAATGTTTTTCATATTTCGCTGAATGTGTTTCCTGAGTTTGTTGTTACCTAAATGGAGGCGCAATTTTTAATGCTTATGAGATTTTAGCTTGATCCTTTTTTGATGTCATATTGCTCGTTCCTGCGCTATTGTTGTTTTGATCTGGTCACTGATGTAAATCTAGGGTTCATCATTATCTCTTATGGGCTTCTAAAAATGTTTGCTTTGAAGCTAAATCTCCTTAGATATCCTCAAACTGCAACTTTTTAATGCTTATATGATGAACCTTACTGAACCCACCATCAGTTGTTAAAATTTCGAATTTTAGAAGTGTAGTTTCATGCAATTTGCTTTCACGATTCAGCTTTCTCTATCGATCTCCTACCAGTTTCCTGTGTCCAGAGATCAATCTGAGATGGCGAACCCGGCTGGGAAATGAAACTATGCAGTATGAGAGGTAAATCTTGAATACTTGATCAGAAAACTTATTATGTATCACTGGCTTCAAGCTTTTCATGTTAAAAAACTCATTAACAACTAAAATATAAAGCTATGAAATCCCAATAAAAAGAAAGAACAGCAAAATATAAAAACAGAAGTTCAGCCTAGTGTATCTGCCTTTCTTATTGCATAAAACGAGTTCTTGCCTTGATGCACTTTGTTTACTGTCTCACATCTCATATTTATATATATAGCTAGAGAACATATGCGTACATGGAAACTCATTGTGATGGACATTGATGTTTATCAGAGAGACTGTGAAGCTGAGAAAACATAGTGTTATTCTCTTTGATCAGAAGCTCAGCCTTCTCTCTTAACTTGTTATTTTCATGTATGATGTTCTGGTTTTCAAGGTAGAGTTCCAAGTTCTTGAACACCATCATTGTTCTTCTTTCCACCATCTTCTTTCTTCTCTTCTCCACTTTGGCTTTTTTTGACAGTCTTCTCCTGTTCCAATCCAAAAATTACAGCATACACCAGCATGTGAACTTGGTTGTTACAGAATTATGAAGAAAATATTGTACTAATTGTTGATTAGATTTTGATGTTACCTATTGAGCCTCTGAATTTGAACTGGGTTGCATCTTCTTGATGGTGATGATCTTGTTAAGCCTATACACATGTCTGATTCGAAGAAGAACAGGAACAGGAAACTTAAGGTGGGTCTTTTTTCTTTGTGTGTAAATTGCATTAGAAATGGAAGATCTTTGGGGTTTTATAGAGATACGTTTGTTTGTGTTGTGGCCTCTGACTTGAAGAGATGATAAGAAGAGGTAGGGTTGTAATGGTGATGATAGGAGTAGGAGCTCATGATGACAATTGGGGAAACAAAATTCCAAAATTGTTGATGGGGAAGAAGACGACTGCAGAAAATAAAGGAAAAAGGCATCAAATATTTAGGCCACTTTGATGCTATTAGTTTATCTTCCAGTGTGTTATCATTTCTACTTTCTCCATTTGTAAGAGAAGAAAGAAGAATATGTTTCTCAATGTGCAAGAAACCAAAAAATCATCAATACCAGTTAGAAACAACAAAAAAGTAGCAATGATGTGTTTGCCTGCATACACTTGCAGCTCGGAGTCATTTTATCTCCTACCACAACGCTCCCTACGACTCTTACGGACGAGAAGTGTAAAATATTTGGTTCGGTAGTACTTTTTTTTTTACATATATGGGGTCCGTTCAGTGTGCCTCATTCAGTCGAATGAATCGAGTGAATGAGTTTCAATGGTGTTCGGTTGTGTTGTTTGGGGTTCATTCAGTCGAATGAATGGAATGAAAATTTAGGATAAACCGACCGAATGATTCATGCGATGGGGTGAGGTTGAAGCAAATGAAAATGTTTTGGATGACATTTGTATCTTTGAAACCGAAGGATTTAGGACTTTCAATTTCTCTCGTCGTCTGTTCCTTCTCCACTTCTTCGTCGTCTCGTTCAGTGCTTTCTCTCCGTCACTTCTTTTCCTTCTCGGTCATTGCTTCGCAATGGCTGTCAAAAGCTCAGATTCGTCAGCTATTTCCATTACAAACTAGAAAATTCAGCTATTTTCATCAAAAAAAAATCAACTATATTCATTACAAATAAGCTTAACACAAGGGAAGGAACACACTCAAGTTCAAATTGTTCTAATCCAGCAATGAATCTGGCAGTGAAAGTGAAAGCATGAATTCGTAATCCAGCAAGGAGCACACTCAAGTTACATGATATAACCCCTAAACTTAGCACATAATGATAATCGATCATTCTACTAATCTAGCAATGAATCAGACAAACGAGTTTAAAAGCTCAAAATGCAACAAAGAATCAATCTATCAAACAATCTCAAGCTCAAATTCAGCAACTTCAACATTCCATAGTAAAAGCATGACTTTGTTTCTGAATTTTATTTAGGGTTAAGGAATCAATCGAGAAACAAAAATACATGGCGAATGAGACTCCGACAGTTGGGGTCAAGGCGGAATTCGGTGGCGCGGGGGAAGGAACACTCCGGCGGGAAAAGGAACACTCCGACAGGGAAGGAAGATTACGGCGCAGGTGGATAATGAATCATGTGTTTAGGGTTGAAGACGGGAACAATGCAAACAACATGAAGGGGTAGCAGCCTTGGACTCGATGCCTAATTTTTCACTTTGCTCAAAATTAAAAAAAATAAAAGGTCATTTTGGTCATTAAACACCTAATTCATCACATTCATTCTTATCTTAAACGAAAATAAAAATAAAACAATTTGTTTAATTCCATTCAGTTTCAGTTTCAGTCTCAATATATCAAACAAACCCACGATATTATCTTTGAGGGTCTTTTTCTTACCATCGCTAAGACCGGTTCAACTGCAAGAGAAGTCTAGCTTCAAGAATATCTTCACCAATAATCACATTGATTGTGTTGCAAACTTAAAGAGAAAATACCAATAATGCTTGCTTGAACAGCAAATCAAGGCTCTCGCCAATGTCAACAATAAGGTTAGGGATCAACCTTTGGTCCATCGATTGGTTAATGATGTATATCCCACCTATGACATTATATGCAATATCATTATTCATCAAATAAATCAATTGACAATAAGTCCATCATCTCTTTATCATAAATGTTATAACATTTCATTCTCCACACTTGCATGTGATGAGACTTTGACGCAATTCTTGCTGGAGATTTGAGCTAAGTCTTCATTGTAACCGTTAAACTTGTTTTGAGACAAGGTGCAATGAGTTGTTCACATGTGTGTCACTATGGTCTGGGTTGCGGGAGGCTAGCCAAGTGACCGGCACTAAGAATAACTAGTATTATAAGGGGAGTCGAATCAAAGTAAGGTGATTCACGACAAGGTCAACTTGTACTAGATTTTAAAAGGCCGATGTTTGGGGTTTTTTTAGCCACATTTTATTGGCACACCTTTGATTCTTAGGCCTTATATTGGCTAAAGAATATGTGGTTAAAAATTGGGAGCAATCCAAGCTCAAATGCTTAGTGAATGTCAATGAAGCAACTAGTGAGCTTCTTAAGGAGCTACACTAGTTTGAGCAAAGATAATGGGTATTTGTGGATCTTGGAACTTACCCTAGCTACATTAAAGTGAATGAAGTTTATTGGAAGTGTTTGGACCAAAAAAAATAAGCTAGCTCTAAGCTAGCTCCGGGAGCGGTTTTGGGCTCCCTATGTGGGCCTCGGGCTTTCTAGGGCTTCAAGGCCCATCTTCCAAGTAACTTCCACGTAACTTCCATAACCGCTTTTAACTCCCCAAAACCGTGGTCCCCTGTGCCTATAAAAAGGAAGAGTCATTTGCACTTGATTTTACATTCGTTTTTGCAACAATAAAGCTTTTAGTTCCATTGTATTGACATTGGATAGGCCTTCTTATAAGCTTGTTTGCAAAATTCGAAAGACCAATATAGTTCCTTTGTATTGACAAAGGATAGGCATCCATCTTAGTTTGGTTTTGTATTGTCAAAACCTAGGATTACCCTTTCTACAAAGTAAGACAAGTAAGACTCTTACTTAGTCTTTGTAACGTGTAACGTTTTATCCCACTAAGGTCTTTGGATATTCCCGGTGTAGGGAAAATACACTTAGAAGGAAAATTCATTTATGAATGACTCATACTTAATCCAAGTCAATGTTTTAACATATAACAATCGGTTTATAAGACTTGCAATTGAACTTAAAAAACTATTAGAGTTTAGTCTACTCCTTTTCGGAGATTACAAACTCTTGGCTGGGTTTTGTCTACTCCTTTGTAAAGATTACAAACCCTTGTCTAATAATTTATTTCACTTCAAGATAAATTATATTAATTTGATTGGCAATTTGGACAACCGTCTACTCACTTAAGTGAGCCTACGACCCTTTGGTCTAAAACCGGACACCGAAAACCCAACAATTCTATTGACAGACGTATCAAAAATTCTATAAAGTCTAGTTCAAGTCCGAATATGAATAAGTTTACCTCTACCTCTTGATCATAGTTTTGGATAGGCGATGATACACCACCGTATTATTGACATCCTTGGATAGGGCTGAGCATCGGTTCAAAACCGCAATACCGCAAACCGAACCGAACCGAACCGCAAACCGCAATCCCAGAAAACGTGAACCACACGGTTGCGGTTCGGTTGCAGTTTGAACCGCATTTTGCGGTTTGGTTGCAGTTTTTTTACGGCTTTGCGGTTTTTTTTTGCGTTTTTTTGCGGTTTGCGTTTTTTTTTGCGGTTTGAACCGTAAACCGCAAAACAAAAACTTGTGGACCGCAAACCAAACCGATTAAGTGCGGTTTGGACCGCAATCTGCTCAGCCCTATCCTTGAATGTTATTGTGCATATATGTCACACACCCTTGCTCCTTGTGTCAAATACACCCTCAAGATACCCTTCATATTCCAAAAATTTGTAAATTCGTTATCACAACTATACATCTATTGACCGTAACCGATATGTCTTTTTTTGTTAATGACCTCAATTCAAAAAACCCTCTAATGATCGAGGTGTAACTATAGGAACAAAATTTCATGACTTCTTCCGAAAAAAAACTATAAGAATACCAAAGATAAAAGCGGCAGGATTATAATAGCGCTAGTATGTGTAGAGTCGAAAAACGCTTAGTCTTTTGTTTCTATTGTACGTTGAAATGAAAGGATGAGACTCCATTTTATTAGACAACTCTTTTAATCCGAAATCAATAGCTCTGGATATTCCCATTAAATCATAATTGCTTGGTTTGACTTGCCCACACGTTTTAACTCTGTAGGAACCCAAATATCACGACCTTTAAGTGTTTTTCCTCCTTATATATACTATAAAGATTCTAGTCCTTTTAATCGAAATGGGATAATCACATTTTTGTTCAAGTTTTGTGTTTCGTACACGTACTTTCGGCATCATCATCTCATTCACTTGAAATCCGATTTTAGCGAATTTGTATACCACGATTCAGTGCTTGCGGAGACGAAGTCAATGCTTCTGTTTTCCGGTGTTGACGATGGCCGAAGTCCATCGAAAATTTATCGAAAAACCCGGCGCACTACTTATTTAAAATAGTGGTTTCAACAGTAACTTTTAGGATTTTAGATGTGTAAAAGCGGAATTTCAGGAAACAATTTACTAAACATCTAAACAAGGATCGCATGCATAATATATTAGATAAGGAAGAAAATGAATACCTTTTTCTAAATTGAGGGAGAAGAAAATACCTTTTGACGCGTGTTCAAAACTCTTTCCAAGATATGTAGAGTCTCCAGTGTTACTCCTTTAGTTGGTTCACCCGAGACATAACAAGGATCACCTTAACTTTCGATTGCTAGAACGAAGGGTGAAGACTTGTGAGAGAGACAGGAGATAGGAGAATATCGATAGATTCTAACGTTAATGTTGATCGATATATCTAACAATTAGGTTAAAATTTTAACTCTTAAAATCCTCCTTATATATTAGATTTATAGTTTATTAATTAATATAAACAACCCCTTATTTATTATTAATTACTAACTCTATAATATATTTTGTACTCCTATCTGCAAAATATATATCTTTTTCACTATATATTCTTATATGGTAATTCTCTCATTAATTGATAAGCTCACCTGCTCGTTATGGTGTGACCTCGTAAGACCCGATAACATTAGCAACACGTTTATCATATAAACGTACTGATCATGGTTATCTTCTAACAAAACGTCATGACCCCTAATTAATATCATCAAATTATATATATAGCCTTATATTTAATGTGTTATCTCATCATCACTAATTACACTTTAAATAAAGGACACAATTCTTTCGATAACACCGCCGGTAGTCTCTATCTTACACCACCCACCGGCCTAACCAAAAATTGCCCGTGGTATAGTATAATGGCACTATGGTCCTGCCTTGTGATATGCTCGTCGTGCCAAGTAGCTAAACATGTAAATTCACATAGTTTCATACTTCAAACATACTTGGAGGTTGAGAATAACAACCTCATCAAGGTTGAAAATTGAATCTTTGAGGAATAATGATCAACATTTGTCGGTTGGGCACATGATAATTACATCATATCCTACCTCTATAATTATTCTTTTGTAAATTTTACT
The DNA here is from genome assembly GCA_033239125.1 of Fagopyrum homotropicum. Lineage (NCBI taxonomy): Eukaryota > Viridiplantae > Streptophyta > Magnoliopsida > Caryophyllales > Polygonaceae > Fagopyrum > Fagopyrum homotropicum. The sequence continues at coordinate 147,616,404 of BSWB01000004.1, forward strand.
CCATAACAATAATAATGTACATTAAATTCGATCTTGACCCATTATCTTATTAAATCATATCCCTATTCATTTGGGCTAATAAATAACAAGTTAGGTAAAACACACAATACACTTTAACACTTGTAGACACTACATATTAACTATAAGCTATTTTATTCACTCATTTACTTCTTAAAAACTCGTAAAACTACCAACTATGTTTTAATCTGCTCTAAATATAATGATTTGAAAAGATATAACAACATACAACTTACCTGCCAACTAGAAAAACTATAATAAACAACCAATGTTGTAATGTAGAAGAATTACGGTCCGACAAATTTCGATATGTCAAATAATGTGAGTTTTTGCATGCACGTAGACGTGTTCAATAAGGTAGATCTGACATCAAACTGTTATAACATCATGAAAAAACAATGTACGTCAAATTAATAACGTAGAGATTTTGCACGTCCCTCTAGACATACATATCCGTTAGGTTCAAACTCAATACATAACTCCGGTGATAAACTCGATTAACAATATACATGACAAACTAAATCGCAAATCTTATATGCTACTAGATACTAGTCAATGTATATGATCCTTCTCTCGTAAAATGATCTAACAATGATAATAAAATAGGGTATGCTATATAAGTTTAGCTACTCTTTTCACTGTTAACTGATTTTAGGATGATCATCTACTCTTTCTATTGTCAAGTGATTTTAGAATACTTACTCGACTTACGTAACAGATTTAAAACTAACGCACATATACAGTCAGAAGGAGAGGACGATAAGTGGGAATAATGATGGGTGTCCAAAAGTAGGGTTAGGAAGGACAAAATGGAAAACAACTAATGAGAGGAAGGAAGAGGCCAAGGGAGGAAGAAGGGAAGGTAGGCTTGTGGTGTGTTGTAAGGAAACGAAAAGGTCAATGATGCAATTGGCTAAGATTCTTGTTTTCTTCCTTTTCTTCATGTAAATCAGTGTAAAAGAGCCCCAACCTATTGTAGGGAAATGAAGCATTTTAATTATTGTTTGTTTTTTGTAATCTAGCTAGTAATAAACTTGAAACGATTAAAGGGTTAATTTTGAGTGTCTATTATGCATGAGAGAAGATTCGTTGGGCAAGGAGTGATGGCATATATATGATTATGGTTGAAGAAATAGATATAGATTAGGGCCATTTTAGAGTGTTCATGATGAACCCTTTTGAAACTTCAAGTATGGAAGGAGGCTTCTTCGCCCACTAACATTTCCTATATGTTTTATTTTGGCTACCATAACCAAACCATTCACTATGTTTCTGCAATCACCACGATACTAGTCAACTATCTAATGAAAACCATGTGCAAAATATAATAATAAATTATAGTAGTAATAAATATTATTATTATTGTCCCACCTACAAAAAGAATACCAACAATATGAAAAATTAAAAATAAATAAAAATATTTTCATATATATTGGAGTGTAACCAGGTACTTTGCCCGCACAAATTTTGACGAGTCTAAGTTGTATAAGGATATACATCGGGTGAACCTACATGTACAAACACACGAGGTTCTATCTTAAAATCAATTGATAATAAAAAAGAGTAATATATGTACTTATATGTTAAAACTTTAATACTTGTTATATATATAGAAAGACATGTACGTATTTAAGTATGGATTAGGGTTTGCTCTGCCCATTCGAAAAATAAAATAATGAGATATAAGTACGTGATATTGGAGAGAGGATAGGTGTTTTGTTGGTCTAATGGTGATATGTATATGTATATGATCAGGAGGTTTTGAGTAGGGCCGTTATATGAGACAAGTAACTCATACTCGACTCGGTAAAAGTTTGGCTCGAGTTTGTTCACTTTCTAAACGAGTCAAGTTTGAGCACATTTTAAAGCTCGTATTAATTTTAGGCTCAGCTTGGGCTCGACTCATTTATAAATGAGCCGAGCTTGAGCATGTCAATGCTCGGCTCGTTCGAGTAAAGCCCATATCGTTCGGCTAAAATAACACTATATATAGGAGCATTATTTTAGCCGATTTACTCGGGTTCGGCTCGTCAAAAGCTCGGTTCGAGCTCCTTCGCTTTCTAAAAAGCACATTTTAAAACTCGTATAAATTTTAGGCTCGACTCGGGCTCACCTCGTTTATAAACGAGACAAGCTTGAGCATGTAAATCCTCGGCTCGTTTAACTCGTATTACAAACCTAGATCCAATTAAGGTGTTTGGTTGCAAAATCAAAAATGATAAACACATTAATCTAATTTACTGGATATTTTTCAATCACCTCAAATGGAGTATTTACAATTACGCACTCCCCCTAGGTAACAAAACAATTAATGTGTTATTTTGATATCAAGTTTCCCAATTACCCTTAAAATTTTCATCTCCCATCTTTTTTATTTTGAAAATGAAGGTTATAATTGTCATTAACTAATAATGCCTATGAATTTAACACATTACAAATTACTGGATATTTTTTTTTGTTACCAAACATATTTTCTCAATTCTCAGTCATTGTAATTCTCAGTAATTCAATTCCTAAAAAAGTCAATTTCCAAAAATTGTAAATTTATTGTTTAACCAAACAAACACCTAGTTTTGAGTTCAATTCCTAATGGAGTGAAATTTTTTTCTTTCTGGTACTGTGGTACATGTTTAATACTTTAATGACAAATGACTTGCATTTATTGAACCGCTACTAAATACTAGTTATTATCCAAGATAAATCTAGTAGTCTGTCCAGAATATAAAAAGAGATAATCCTTTTAGAAAAAAAAAATGAAACAATTTAATTTACTAGGCTTTTTCTAATTTTGTGTTTAGTAAATGTACCCCTTGAGAGAAGAGTGTGTAAAGTTTGAGAATAAATACAAAAGGTTAGAGTATATTTACTTAATTAAAACATTAAAAAGTTAGTTATTACTATAGTTTTTCAAAAAAACCTAATTACCAAAATTGCCCATATATATATATATAGTGTAGATCATATGAGAACACCCCTAACGTGTATACATGAGAACAGATTCGTAATTATTATTAGTTTTGTTACGAATGTGTCATATCGTTTAATGTATTATTCGTAGTTATTGTTGGTTGAGTGGATTATTCGTAATTATTGTGGTTATTCCTAATTATTATTCGTAATTATTATTAATTATGATATCTACACTAAATCTCGACCCTTAATACTCACCATCCGACGGTCTAAGATTGTTCTCATGTATACACGTTAGGAGTGTTCTCATGAAAATCACACCCTATATATATATAATCCTTTAGTCTCTATCACTATTCTACCAAAAGCAGAAATATTATTCCTACCGACATGGAGTTTGTAGAAATAAAAGACAAGCAAAAGAGTATTAATCATAATGATGATAACAATGACAATACAAAAATATGTTTAAAACCTGCTTTAGGTACTTAATGAATCATCAAACTTGTTTAGTAATACTAAACCACATTTTATGAACACTAAACCAATCCTAGGATAAGAAAGTAGCGACTACAATCTCATCAAGGATCTTCCTAGTTATTCAAACAAGACAAACGTAATCATTAACACAACTATGTGGTTTATTCACACCTTAATTTAGTATACTTATCAGTTGATAATTATATTTAAACCACCACACTTGTGGGTTAGATTAGCAATCATCTTTTATTTTGTACAGATATTACTAATCATATTGACTAGTAATCCATTTTCCCTACCCTTATGTACAAGCCCTCACGTGGTTTTGTGCACTTGTTTTTATCATTTTATCATCGATTTTTATAAACAATATTCTAATAACATAGATTATAACAATTTTCAATGTCGTCTGACATAACAGAGGCCTCGGTGCGAATATAAAGTTGAGGCCCTTAATGTATACAAACTCTCATCATTAATGCTAAAAAATTATTTTCATCTAAAGATTAAAAAAAATATTATATAAATTAACTTTCATTCTAATATGTTGTGAAAAAAAGCACATTAGATCTAGAACATTTATTAACCATAACAAAAATGATGATTTAGACCAAAAGAGGAGGATTAATGTTGGCATTACAAACACAACAGTAAAGCCACAATACAAATATCATACTTGTTCTATTATTCAATATTATTCACCTAGATATAATGGCATGAACAACCAACTCTCGAGCAACACAAATCATGAGCACCAACATCAAGCATCCAGAATAATGGATCAACATGTATCACCTGTAACTGAACAAACACAAATGATCATGTAAAATGCTTTCTTCGAGCATTTCTAGAAGCGAAGTCATTTATAATAGTATCAATCTCTAAATTTTCCTGAACATCTTTCTCAATACTTAAAATAGCTAAACCATCAACATATCTTGTGACATAGATGATTCCAAGTAGTTTTTCAGTAATTTTAACTTAGAAAAACTTCTTTCAGCAGATGCTACAGTTATAGGTATAGTTAATAAGATACGAAAAGCAATTGAATCATTAGAATAACAATCTGTAGTTTTGACAAACTCCAACATTTATGTAGTTGGCACCAACACATCAGGTAAGTTACACTGCAATACTTTCAATTGTGGAAAAAAAATCCTCTAAATCAAGATCAGACACATTATCATAAGAAAAAGTTGCATGGAAGTTGATACAACATTCTCTAAACTCATCATCATCCAAATATTTTAAACTCTTTGAATCAAGTAAAAATCCAAATATACTCTCAAAGGCCTTTAGTTCCTCAAATCTATTTCATAATGAACTAATAGCCATATCTACAATGAATATAAAGTAATTAAGTCGAAAGGACTGTTCAGGAAATTGTATTTCTTCATCGTGATTACTTTCATCAAAGTATTTTTTTTCTTGAAGATACGACACTTTGTTTGAAAAATAGGCTCTATATTCATGTCAGATGCAAGACTAATGGCAATTTCCTTGCTTGACACAAATCCTTCACTTCTAACTTTTCAAAATAGGATATTGAACCTTCTATTTGTTTCACTGCAATGTCAATGCCCATAGATTTAGTTTGTAATTTCTTACTTATCTTGTTGATGTTAAGTAAGATGTCATATCAAATAACCAAACAAAGCAAAAACTCAAAGTTTTCAAATGGAGCAACTAAACTTTCAGCTTCACTCTTTGTCTTGGCATCATCATAAGGCACACACAATTCTATCAAAGCTAACACTATTTTTTATGGATGAAGTATAAGAGCTTTAACATTTTTTATTTGATTCTCCCAACGGGTATTACATAAGGATTTAGAGTTAAGCTGGGAACATGTTTAAGTAATCATCCCAACGTTTAGTAGAAATCGAAAATCTAGTATAAATGTGTTGTACAACTCCAAAAAATGAAACAATTTTAACACAAGAATGTGTCATATCACTAAGTGTAAGATTAAGATTATGACAAGCGCATGGCATATATAAATTAAGCTCTTGGGTTTATTTCAAGTAATCGTTTTTGAACCCCATGGTGTTTTCCCTTCATATTAGATCCATTGTCATAACCCTGCCCCATCACATCATGAACATTAAGATCAAGAGACTTACGTACATCTATTAGTTCATTGAAAAGTCCCAAACCAGATGTATCATGAACAATCAGAAACTCTAAAAAACACTCCTCTGTGTGCACTTTATTGCTTGACATGTTTAAAAATAAGCATGTCCACGGATCACGGGTCACCCGTGACCCGGCGGGTCAGTGACCCGGCAGGTTACTGGTACGGGTAAGGGTCGAGGTGATCCTTACCCGTGACCCGGCGGGTCGACCCGCCAAACCTCAATTGAAAAAAAAAAATTTTAAAAATGTAACCCACTACCTAAAAAGGTCGACCCGGCAGGTCATCTTTTTTTTTTTTAAAAAAAAAATGGGTTTTAAAATTAAAGGGCCGACCCGCCGGGTCTGACCCGTGACCCGGCGGGTCCGACCCGTGGACATGCTTATTTAAAAACCGTATTATCAAAGTCATTTGTTCTTTATGACTCACATCACGGGTGCAATCAAGAATTATAGAAAAATATTTTGCCCCTTTGATGAGTTGTATGATAGAATTCTTAACATTGGAGGCCAAAAGGGATATTAACTCATTCTGAATTTTGTGACTAAGTAATGGTTATGAATTTCCTTATTTTGGATACGTCTAACATGCTCTTACATTATGACATCAAATTCTGCAATAGTTTCAATAAATCCTAGAAAATTTTCATTGTTATCTTGATAGAGCTTATCTTTGGAGGCCCGAAAAACCAAATTATTTTTAGCAAGGCATTTTACAACAACAACTATTCTTTTTAAAACTTGTCTCCAACGCTCTTTCTCTTTGGAGATTTCTTGTTACAATTCTCTATCGTTGTTTGATTTAAGTTCAATCTTATTCTTAGTTCATTCCAACTTTTCATATTAGTCATATGCTCTCAATTTTTATTATAATATTTTTTTAATAAGAAATTGCCATATCTATTTCGTAGAAGTGAATTACTCACGTTTTTTTTTATCACTTTTCTGTATTATATTATACCATCAAAAAACTTATTATAGTCAATTATTTAACTTAATAATTTGTGAAAAATATTTTTTTTCTACAAACATAATTAACTATAACCCTCATTTGTTCCTCATTTAAAATATAACGTTAAATGAGGTTTAGATTAAAAACCAAATATAAGCTATAACCTCAAATTACCCATTCAGATTAAAAACTCAAAAATAAATCTATTTATAACTAAATTAATAATTTTAATCTCAAATAACCTCATTTAAGTTTAAAATTTATGTGAAGGAAATTTTCCTTCCTCTTTCTTAGATTGGTACAAAATCATCCGGACGCTGCTTCTCTTCTTTGAAATACATAATGAATCTCTATTTGTATCGATTTTCTGGCCTTCTTCTTTGTATCGATTTTGCTTGATGTATCATTTCTCTGATCTTCTTCAGTTGTATCGACTTTTCTTTATGTGTCTTCTTCTTCGAGCATATACACATGGGATGGAGGGTATAAGACGGAGTTTATTTGAGTCTTTTACCATTTTAAAAATACTCGCTACTCTCTATTTACCAAACATGTTACATATTTATCTATATTAAAAATCTAGTCGAAAACCACAACTACAACTACGAATCTAATATTACTAAATACGCCCTTAACTAATGCAATTCAATTGTAAATGAAAGATGACATTCTTCTACGATTTGCTTCCAAACGATTCTATTCCTTGAAAATATACAAACGCAAACTTAAAATGGATTGACTCAATTTTTCAAAAAATCACAGTTTAAAAACCGTTAATAACCCTATAACCGGAAGTTGGATGTTGTTAGGTTAAGAAGCCGAAAGATGGAATAGTTAGTTTGCTTGTATTTTAGGATGAATTATTAAAAGGGTTGTAAACTGTGGTCCACGTTATCAACATCACAATTCATATTTGCTGCTCAATTCAAAATGGGAACTCATTAGCTCTGACATCCAGTCATCAGATAGGGACTGCTACTGTGCTTGACATGGATTTACTATTATGCCCCTGCTCCCGCACAGTGTAGTAGAATTATAATGAAAGTACTGAATTTATATGATAATGTACAAGGATGTCCTCTCACAGATGCAATGTTGTTAACATTTCAATTCCAAAATGATATAATAATTCCGATCTTATGTTTTAAACCTAAAATAAATAGCATATTCACTAAAATAACATTTTTATATTATAGACTTATACACTCAAAAAAAATTATTTTAATAAAAACAATTATCAACTTATATAATATCATTAAAATAAGATTTATATCTATCATTTGATAAATTTCTAATAATTCTACTTATTATTATAAAATTATATAAGAAATTTACTATATATTTTGTGAATATAGGCTATTTGTAGTAATTTTGTAGGATATTACAATCTCATTATATATGATCCAAAAGACTCGAGACGATCCAACTCTAAAATCCCAATCCTAAGACCACTATGCTCATCAATGGATTTGGAAATTAACTGTGTTGCTGACCGATTGACCTATTTGGGAATTTCAAACCCTAACACAGCATTTTCTGACGACCCCAAAAAATTGTATGTCCTAACCGCTTTCCGTTTAAAAAAAAAATGCTCATCAATGCATGATAACTATAACAGGAGAGAGCTTGAAAACACAAGGAGAAAGCAACACCTAAAGCAGCTGGAAACGTAATTTACAGCTATTCACACCAATATGCTCAGCTAAACTATCCTATTAAAAAGAGCAAAACTTTAAAAGAATTAATAAAGAACAAGGAACAGTATTTAGCCAAGAGCATTTACCCTACAGAGTCTGCTTGAGTATCATCGTCATCGACACCTTCATCGATTGGTGAATCATCTGCTTTATCGTTAATATTATCAGCAGGGGCGTCTGCCTGCGTCTCGGCATCTGAGGGCAAATCACTCCCCATGCCCACCCTTGCATCTTTGTCGCTGCTGCTGCTGGAACCTTCAGTATCGGAATCGGAAATCTCAACTCTATTATCTTCGCCCTTGTTAGTGACGAACTGTTCCTTCATATCAGGTTCAACGATCCCAATCATCTCACTAAGTAACCTTAGATCATGAAATTTGTTCTTGGTTGTAGAAGCACTACAAGCGGCAGGCAACGAGTTGATCTGGCTGTCCGCCACCTGGGTATTAGAATCTACAAAAACCAGAGTGTTCTGTTCGTCATTGGCTGGAGATTCGTTCTCTCCATGAACAGATGGAGCTGTGTTGCATGCCCAGCTCCCTGCTACCTCGGATGCCAAGAGATCTGCTGTTCTAATGGTGCCTTCGGGGGTGTCTTCCAAGGCCTTTCCCTCGTCTTCATTTGCATTTTTGGATTGAGAATGACAAGGACTGCCTTCACATTGCATGTCAATTGGCTCAGTTTCTTGAACATGGGTGTCATCCTCAAGCTGTAATGTATCGCCAGCTAAAGTGTTTGGGTTGTTCTGATCCATATTACCTGGGCTTTCGGTTTCGAGCAAGTGCTGAGTTCCCCCAGCTTCCCCGTCCATTGGTGCAGTACCAACCCCGTTAATGTCGGAACCAAACCCACCCTTAACCATACATTCGTCAATAGGGGATTCTGCCTCTTGGGTGTTCTGCTCTTCACCTACACATGTCATGTCATCATCGTGTTTCTCTGTGACACTATCACTGGATGTATCAACCCCTTCCGTGTCGGCCTCTCTCTGGGCTAAACGTGCCGAACTAATCTTCGCACTGCTGTTGTTATTCTTGTTGCCCGTCAATCCAATTTCTCCGATTGCTTTTCTGCCCTTAGTTTCAGGTGTTTGGTTTAAGTACAAATCAAGAGAGGTGTTGTCGTAATTCTCTTCATCTTCTAGAGTCCTCTGCATTGCTTTCAGCTGCTCCTGCTGCTTAGAAAACAAGTGGTTTATCTCCTCTGTCGTAGAATAAAATGCCCGTAATTGCGTCTCTCTGTGAAGCAAATAAGCAGGAGTTAGAGAAACCAAATTGCTAACACAAACAATGAATCAAAAAAAAATTGCAAAAGGCAAGTGCACTTAAATTAAGAACTCCCCCAACCGAGCTTCAAGGATTCATAAAACAAAATGTAATTTATGTTACTCTATAATCAGGTTGTCAAAAGAAGGGAAGGGTTACATGCAACTTAGCAGAACATGCAAATAAAAATTGCAAACAAAGCAATCAAACATTCTATTTCTTGTAGGACCATAAGGTTTTTTAAGCAGCCCAGCAACAGCATACCACCATGATAGCAACTGATAGAATGAAACGCTTTTGTGTAGTGTGCTCAACAAGTACTAATTTGTGCAGATAAGGTACGGATAATGTACAACTGTACATGTACCTTGCACTAAACGAGGCCTTTAAGCTAACCCAGTAAGTATTACTGTAAATCAAGAACTCTGAAGCAGCAGATATGTGTGCATATGATTATTATTCCATAAAAACAACATAGGCCCCAGTATTAATACACGAGTGAGAAAGAAAGGAGGGGATTGAAACAGTAATTCTATAAAACGTCAAAGATTTGATAAATATTCAATTAAATACATTCTCCCTCAGTTTCACCAGAAGGGTCATTTTAGGACACTATGGAGAAGACAAAAAAACAATTATATTCTTTATTAATTACGTAACCAGAAGGACAACTGTGTGAAGTAGATTGTAAATGTCTAAAATGACAAATAATTTGAATCAAAGTCAAAAGGCCAAAACAAGAGTTATTGAGGAACAGAGAGTAATAAGTTCCACTGCAAGCGATGATAAAAATCTTAAAAACGTAGAAGTATCTCAAGGATGTGATATGTTACCGAAGCATGATTCGCTCTCTAGCACCTTTCAATCTTCGTCTCTCATATTCAAGATCCCTCATTGCAGCATTAATCTGAAGCTCAAGTGCCGAAACTTTACCCCACGCTTCCTCCCGCGCTGCCTGCTAACCACCAAAAAAATACTTATCACTTATAATAACGTCAAACATTTAGGGGGGTGTATTCAATTAAGAGTCTATAGGAATTTTTTGGAGTTTAAAAGTCTATGGGTATTGAATATAGATTTTTAAAAGTTCATATAAATCTTTAGGTATTCAATTAGGATTCAAAATTTTCCATAAAATTCCTATGGTATTTAAAAGTTTGTGGATTTTAAAAGAATCTATTATTTAATTGATTTTGTAGGATTCTTCATTACTTTTATAGCTACCTAAAATCCATAGAAATCTTTCCACAACACATAAGATTTCCACAAAATCTGTATTGACTCCATATAGAATTAAAATTTCCCACAGAATTTGCAAATCCTATGATTATTAAAAATCCATCAAAATCTTTAAAAGTCCCGATTGAATACACCCCCCTTAATCTCTTACTTACAATACAAAATATTCCTCAATCAAATTGTTCGGTTGTTCCCGAACAAAAAACTTACAGAAACTCAAAATATTCACCAAAAACAAACAACGGGCCTTTCTAATTTGCTTAACATGAATCGCTTTCAGAACAATTGACCCAAAGAAGGGCAGCAAATTGTGTCAGGGGCCACATAATTCTGAACGAGTTTTATCAAGGGCAGCAAATTGCTTAACAAGAATCGCTTTCAGGTATTTTATTTTATCTATACATCATATTATTGCTTGCTGTTCAATGCAGAATATCCATCAATACTCATATTATTAAACATGAACAAATCTGATCACATCTCAGTGTCACCATTTATAGATAATAAGATATATATATATATATACTATGTGAAAGACAAACAGTTTATTCATCACCTATGTAGAGCATGTCTGCAATCTGCGTGTGGCAAACAAAGCTTTGTTTGGCCAGATGTGCTTATAAATACTTTGTGCTATTTGCACTTCACTGGTTTGTGTAAACGAAATGAGGGCACATACAATGCATAAGGAGAAGCATTCAATCAACGGCTCTAAATTTGATCCAACCCAGTCCAAATTATGCCTTTTTTCCTTCATACAAAGTATAATTTCGGCACACTTGCAGGAAAAAGGCACTCGTCTACCTCCCATCAGAGCTCATTAGTCTCTATATGAATGGGAAATGATTCATTACTCAGCACACACATTAAATGAGTTCAGCAGAAATGTCATTAAGGTTAACAGATTTATACTCAGAATTTAATACAAGCACGGATGAAAAGGATAGAAAACAATCATCCCTCAAAAAAGAGTATTCGTAAATGGACGTATAGTTACATTCTGCATTTGTACCTTCTCACTTTCAAGCTCCTTCCTCATTCTCTGAATGTCAAGCTCAAGTTCGTCCATTCTCTATTCAAAGTATCGCACTCAAATTAACAAGATATTTAGGTCATAAGACCCGAGTAGGAAAATATAATTAAGCGAATAAAATCGATGCTAGTTTTCAGAAAAACCATTACTCTTTTGCTGGAAGCAGATGACTGTTGCCCTTCCAAAACATGGGTTTCAAGCTGCCGAACTTTATTATCAGATATAACCAACTTTTGACGGGTTTCCTCCTGGCACAGATGAACCACTCATGTAAACACTCAAATTATAAAGTTCCTTAAATCGTTTACTATTTTATCAGCACTGCAAATAAGTGTATATGTATTCCTGGGTAGTCTTTTCATATACTGAAGTGGGTGAAAGGGCACAGGTGAAAAGCTATACCAGTTTAGATCTCAAACTCTCCACCAGTGAAGAACTATCTTTTTCTGATTCCTGACAAGATAAGCATGACATTTTAAACAAATGAAAATGGAAAAAAGAGATATTGACGTCATTTGTAAGAACATAGTTCTCCAACCTGAAGCTTATTAATAACTTCTTGTTGTTCTCGTTCTCTTCTTAAAGTAGCGTCTGATAGTCGTTTCAGCTCTTCTTGACCCTCTAATTGAGCTTTCTGCACTGCACCTTTTAGATCCGCTGCAGCTTTCTCCCGCTCTTCCCTTCTCTGATCACGCTCCTCATCTAACTGCATTTTGAGCTCAGCTAGTGATGCCTTCTGACTGAAATATAAAGCAAATTTATCCGGTTTATATTTCCTCGGTGAAGTCAATTAACAGCAATTAAAAAAGGAGCTACAGGTATTAACCTAAAACCAATTACTAAAGAAGCAAAACAAAAAGGGTTGCACCATCCACATATGAAACTGATTATATCATATAAAATTACTCTAAACAAACTCCATTTTCTTTATAACCGAAGGAAAGAAGGTTTTGAATCTTTTGATGAGTAAACTAAAACAAGCACTAGTAGCCTTTTTTTCCTTTCCCTAAGAACAAGTATTGAACAGATGTCCCATTTATAATAATGATTAAATAAGAAACTAATAATCTTTGTATTATACTTTTAAAACATATAAATCAAAACAACTGCAGTTGTGAAATATACATAAATTTATCACTCACGTTGCAAATATTTTATTTGCTTTTAATTTTTTCGTGGACCCCCACATAAAGTCTTGGTTCATCAGGTTACCTTTCTTTCAGGAACACCCATCACATAAATATACGAGCAATTTGATACGCATGTCTTTGCAGTTGTGATAACACCATTTGACTACAAGGAATATGGTGATGGATCATGGATGGTATTTGCAGATAATCATAAAATCTAACAGAACTGATCATAATAAAGCAATTACTGATATTTATTGTGATTTGTGAATTCACTGGATTCTAGTGAAACTGAATTTCACCTACTTATAAACAATGTGAAATCTAGAGAAAAACTAGTCAGTAGAGAAGAAAATAATATAATGATTAGAAAAAGACTATGTTACTGAAGCATTAGTTATAACAAGGGTTGATTGCTTTAAATACCCTAAGATTTGGGTTGTTGCAGATTCTACCTGAACCATCTAAATTTCAAGAAATATCCTAACCTTTAAGAGGTGACACACATAATTCCCTGAATGTACCAAAAACTAAATAAAAAAACATTAGAGAAAACAAAATCAAAATTCATTAAATAGTTGCTTCATGGTATTACCCACAACATATCTAAAAAAGGTTAGGATATTTGGGCAAATTTGGATAATTAGGGTAGAGTCTGCAACAATTAAACGACACCGGATACAGAAATGTAGCAGCGGATAATAATACAAGCAAGTTCAGCTATATACTATGAATGGTTATAGGCTCAAGATGGCCATAATTATCAGATAACGAAACAACATAAATACCTCTTTCCTATTTCATTCGCTTCAGCACATGACTGCAAAGATGATACAAGCCTTTCATTAAGGTCTTCTATAGCATGTTTCTGCTCGGCAGATATCTTGCTGGCCTCCTCTAGTTCTTTCCTTTTAAGCTCCAGTGAATCATTCAATTCCTTAAGCTGATCAACATAAGAGTTAGAAATTGACTTTTTGACCTCTCTCATCTCCTGCAAAGTGAAAAAATCTCAATTATTCACAGGTGCTGATCATGTTCACACTAAATGAAGAAATATACAACATGGGTATTGTAGACATTGCCAAATCCCACATGAATTCTATCCTCAATGACATGCTAGCATATTTTTCAAAAAGATTTGTTTATTCCAAAAGACTTATATTCATTTCTCAAGAGTTATTAAAAGCACATCTTCTCTGTAAAGGTCAGCTCCGTGGGCATTCATTCAATGCCATGTAATCTGCCATCGGAGAGTTATTAGAGATCCACAACCGCTTTATAAACTCTTGAACATTCCAATTCTGATTAACTCAATCACAACAGAATATTAACTAAGTTATAACAAGAATGATAACCCACTCTGACAGTGTTTGGCTGGAGGATTAGATGAAATTGGTAAGGAAAAGGAAAATACTAAAGTTTTGGGTGTTCGATCCATAGTAAACAATAGAATAGCATTATGTTCTAATAAAAATAATCCCTTCAAATTCTAGAAAACTAATCTGGCCATATATAAACAGATTTGAGATGAAAAGAGATACAAATTAATTTTTTTTAATATTATATACTTCCCTAAGATAAGGAGAAATGGCGAAATTTGACAATCATCTTCCAGAATGAAAAAACGATTCACCAGCTTCAGTAACCTATGGTTACAGTCCATAAAGCCAAAATGCCGCACAAATGTTAAGCAGTAAAAAGGGGATTCAAGAAAATACATTTTCATGACGCTCAAGAACTGCACGATTTTCCTTCTGCATTGAGTCGATAGTAAGAACATTTTCTTCCAATTGCTTCCTCAATTCCTGTAGAACCCAAACATGTACTATTAAAATAAGACAGCTCAAGATCAGACAAAAGTTTCAAAATTTTCAAGCTAAACTAATCTGTAATGAGAAAATCTATATGCAACAGTAGAAAAGAGCAAGACGGAAGGATCTTATATATAGGTGATACCGTGTTTGACCGTTGAAGACTTCGAAAATCATCAAGAGAAATAGGACCATCAGGAGCACCAATACCAATGCCTTTCAATCTTTTCCCTTCAGGGGTAAAATCCTCTGATTATTAAAAAGACAATTAGAATGTTAGTTAATAAATACTTAAAGTAATTAATATTGTAGAAACACTTTGGCAAGAAAAAACTAAAAGATGTCAATATCATATCAGTCATGGGTGTGGATTTCAGGAGAAATTAAGATAATTATTTTTCTCTTTCAAATCCAAATAAAAAAAAAAAGAAAAGGAGAGAACAATCAGAACATGCATATGAAGGATACCTGCTTTCCTCTTTAAGGTCCCACCAACAGTTGAGGGTATGGATTTGATAACCTCCCGGAATACAAAAGCAAATGCTTGATCTAGACCATAAAGAACAAAGGAGGGAATTACCTAAGCTTCTTAGTATCAAAAAAATATTAAGCTAAGGGCATGTTTGAAGTGAATAAAATCATTGATCAAGTTGCAATATCACTGGGGGGGTCATCTGCTTATTGAATTTATGAAAATGCTAAGCATGCCAGATGTCAGAAATAAGTAATTAACAAGGACAATAGCTTTGATAGACATAACTAAAATTCTATAATAGATAAAATCACTGTACGAGATGATATCTTTTAAATTCAATAAATTTGATGTTCTTGTAACAATTTTAGTTCTCCCAAGAAATTACATGATCATAACAAATTCTTGATGGCACAACTTTGTAAGCAATAGGGTGCACAAATAGGCTACATCCTATCGAATTAAAAAAACATCACTAAAATTTGAAAGCTCCGTATGAAGGTAAGTAACACTCTGAAAAAATGGTCTTCCAGCCATCATATCTGTATATTTTTTACTAATCGGCTAAAGATAGTCACATACCAAACAGATTCATCATCTGCTTTTTGAAAATATGAAAAAGCTAGATCCTATCATGTCAGAGTTTACAAATAATAACAAGGACAATAGTTTTGACAGACATAATTGAAAGTCTAAAATAGATAATGCCCCATTGTACTAGTAACAAACTTGTGGGCTCAGATAGAAATACAGTTACAAAATCCAAATCAATATTTTGTATTTTACCAATATGCGGCGGTGCGGCTAAGGATATGATGTCCCCATGGCGTAATGTAACTTCAGCCTTGGAGCTGCATTTTTTAAATTTCTCCCAATTGACAAATGTTCCATTTGTGCTGAATAGGTTCAAGACATGCAAAAGTTAGAACAAATTTGACCTACCATAACAAAAGATAGTCCTGAGAAGTGAGAGAATGTATCGTCGGTAAAACTGCATTTGAAGTCGTCCGATCCAGGAAGAAAGACAGAATTATCACACAAAATAGAGATAACATAAATGTAGAGAGACAATTTTTACTATGCTGAACCTGGAATCCTTCAAGATGCACTCAGAATCATTAGTACTCCTCAAAATTTGACAATGTCTTTGACTAACTGCAGTTGAATCTATCCGGAAGCATGCATCATCCACTGATCGGCCAATGTGGTGACTATCAGCACTTAATAGCATATTTATTCCCTGTTTACAGAATTCGGTATTTCTTAACATAAAAAACACCTACACCAGTGCTTGTGATGAAGTAAACCAAATATATGAAGAAGAAACCGACAACAAAATGCACAAAATAGTAGCTATAACAACTTTTGGAATAAATGGTACGGCAATTGCAATAAGTATCATTTTCTCCAACTTTGGGGTCGTTTAATTTTTGATCCAATGTACAGAAAATGTAGTGAGTATTGAGTTTTTTTTTTCCATTCTTGAATTGGTATTAGAATCAATTGATATCAAGGACAAAAATAAACAAGCAACTGAGCAGCATTCTTATCGGAGCAATACGTCTAAATTTCACTCAATGAAGCAGATAAAGCAATGGAAGCACTGAAACAGCCTAGACCTAATCCCTTGTACAACCAACCAACCAACAAGCAAAATCATCAGCAAAAATGCGACAAACATGTAATGCAAATCCCCAAGAGAAATATAACCTGCACTCTCTTCCGAGCATTATCAGAGATGGCTGTAAGAACGGCCCAGACGTCAGGGTCCGAGCACGGGAGAGGCTGGGAAGCAATTTTGGAGGCAACGGAACGGATGGAGTCCATGGAAGCGTTAGACAATTTGGCCTGAACCGGGGCCAGAGACAGATGAGCCTTCTGGTTGCTGACCTTCCGGTCATTGGGGTGGGAGGAGCTAGTCTCGGAGACGTTGTCAGGTTGAGATTTTTTAGGGCTAGGATTTGGGGTTTCAATACGTAAGAGGTTTTGATTTTTGTTTTGAATCGACATTGCAATCGACATGGCCTAAGAGAAAAACCCTAGCTTAAAACCTCCAAAGCTTCATCGAGAAGATTCATCTGAATAGAGAATAGTTAAGACTCAAGTGTGGGTGGTGGCCAATTGGCCGGTGGGATATGGCAGGGACCGGAATTACCCACGGTCCCACGTGTTGATGTAATTTTATCATAAATTTCATTTGGCGTCTTTGAGAAGTTGGCTTTTTTGGTTGGTGATATTTTTCATACAAAAAAATTAGTTTTGTTTATTTTTTCGTTAATAATTAAATGTTAAAAAAAAGTCATAAGAGAAAATCATATTCTCCTTTCTAAACTTTGTGAAAATACAAGAGAAGAACATTGTAGACGACGGTCTATGTGGTAACTCGGAGAGGATGGACGCTTAGAGGAATCGCATCTTTGTAGCTTTGCTTCTTCTTTACTTTGATTTTCTTTACTTATCATGTGAACGAATCTAAGATTTTAACAAAAATAGGTTTTGCTTGTAGGTTTCGTCTTCTTCATTCGTTTTCTTGTAGGGCTTAAGGAGAGTTTGCTTCTTCTTCACTAGTTTGCTTGCCTGTTTATGCTCAAATTTGCTTGTTTGTTGGGTCATTAGTCGGTTTCTTCTTTTTGCTTACTTTTTCTCAAAGATTGAGTATAATTTCTACATAGTTCTTCCTTAGTTTATGCTCAGTTTTTTATTTGCATTTTCTTATTTTGATTTACAACTTTTCAATTGTGAGTATAATTTCTAACAACTTTTTTCTATATCCGCACAGTTTTGGCAACTTTCTGATTGTATAATTTATGCATTTTCTGTTTATTTTTTCTTTTGATTTTGATTTACACCTTTCTAATTTGCAACTGAGTATAATATATGCACATTTGGTCCGTGTAATTTCTAATTTTGATATGCAACTTTTTGAATTTTGATTTGTAACTTTCTTAGTTTGTTTTCTGATTTTGTAACTGAGTATAATTTTTGCACAATTTTTTCTCATTCATAATACATTGTTTGTTTCATTGTGCGTATTAGGTTGTGTTCTATTTGTATGACGTAAGATGGAAGATAAAAAGATATTGAGAATGCGTCTATGGACTGGTTTTTTTATGTAGAGGTGGATGATATTGATAAGTATAATGTATTAGATGTATACATCGAGTTATTAGAAGGGGGCGCAAAAAAGGTTTTGCTCTACCCGAAAACCCAAGCTTGTTGTATGTAAATCAGTATAAAAATCATAAATTGGAGAGAGAGGGAGGGGGGAGAGAGAAAGAGAGAGAGATTCTAATTTGATGGAGTTGTGTAGATTATCTTCCGATGGAAAAGAGTTTAAGATCTTTATTGGTTTTGTTGATAATTCTTGTTAAAGAGGTTCAATAAATACACCCCTATTTGTCACAGAAAACCCAATTTTTTTGTCTACTCATATCCATCAACTTGTCTAGTCCACAATCCACTAATTGAGCTTGTCTAGTCCACTAACTCAATCCATGCTCTGAGTCTCTGACACATTTATTGTCAGTCCACAATCGAAGCATGGCAGATGGACTCACTGCTCACTGCTATGCGTCGCATCACCTGGAGCTGCAGCGGGAATCCTAGGCTGCTTCTGCTTCCTTCTGGGAATCCTGGGGTGCTCCTGCTTTCTTCCGGGAATCATGCAAAACAAAAGTATTTTTGTTTTGGTCTTACTCTTACTCGTGTAGTCGTGTGTATATATACACTCAGCCCTTCAAATTTTGTATATCGTCTTTCCTGCACGAATCTTATATCTTCTTAATCTTCAAATTATTGTTGTAAAATTTTACACCTTTCAAACTTTTTATTTTATAAAGTAACAATAATGTCGTGGTTACGCTCATTATTCGGAAGAAGGGGAAGTAGGCGACGAAGATCTCGACATCAAATGATCGACCTTAACTTGCCCGAAATTCAGGTACTTTTTTTAATTCGTTCTATTAATTAATTAGTTATATTTTTTATTAATTTTGTCCTTATTCGTTATACTTTTTTATTAATTTTGTACTTATTTGTCAATCGAGTAGATAGTCACACAATTAATATTAAGTTTAATTGGTAACGGAAGAAGAAAAAGTAATTGTAAATTAGAAAATTATATCTCTGAAATTCTTCAAAAGTAAATTCAAGATTATTGATTTCAACTTTAATTGGTAATCGAAATTATTGATTTTAACTTGAAAAATATATAAAACTGAGAATTAGTAATTAAAATAAGTAAAAACAAATGATTACAAAAATTACGTAACAAAAGATTGGAATTGGATGAGAAAATTAGTTACTTAAAGTAAAATGGGTTTTGTTAAGAAAAATGGATAAAATTAGTTATAAAGAATTATCTACATTACAAAATTGACTTTGTGCACCTAATTAATAACAGACGATTGAAACTAAGTGTAAAATATGCTATACTTAAATGATAGCGCCAGAGAGGAACGAGGATCTCAAAAAACTAATTTGTTATAAGTATATTCCTAGCAAACTAATTTGTTTTGAATAAAATAAAAATAATTTTGTTACAATTAACCGTTTAAATATATTATTTGTTTACCTTCATTATTTACATGCTTGTTAAAGAACGATGATCTCAAAATCAAGGGATTGACCTTAACCTTACCGCAATTCCGGTATAATACATTTATTATTTACATATTAGTTAACTATTTGTTTTTACCATCATGATTTACATTTTCGCTAATTATTTGTTTTTAAATATGTTAAAAAAGGAGTAAGGATCTCCAAGCCAAGGGATAGACCTTAACTTCCCCGCAATCCCGGTTTTGATGTCTTCATTATTTAGATATCGTTAATTATCATTTGTACCTTCATTATTTACCTATTAATCACTTATTCATGTTTATATTGTTAAAAAGGAACGAGAATCGCAAAATCAAGGGATAGACCTTAACTTTCCCGAAATTCCGGTATTATACCTTCATTATTTACGTATTCGTTACTAATTGGTTGAGTGATTGATTTGTGATATTGAAAGATTTACCATATTAGAAGAGATTATTTATAGATATAGCGTGTATTTAATTTATATTACCTTACTTGTAAAAAAGGCACAAGGGCCTCAATATCAAAGGGAATACACTAGCATGCCCGAAGTTCCGGTATGAAAATTATTAATTGTTATTTAAACTATAACTTTGTACTTATTTCTTAACTTATCTTAAATGATAAAACCCACTATATATGTGAATAGACACAATTTTGTTATTTCTCCTACCTTTTGTAGCGGTATGACCCATATACGGTTGGATTCGAAGGCCTGATGTTCAATGCCAGAAGAAGACTATTAAAATGTTTTTACAACGGATGAATGGTGGCCTGACAGGGAATCTGTGATAGCTTGAGCTCGTAGTCAAGATCGACTTGAAGGCATGATTCTCACGATTACTCGATCGTGGAAGTCCTCGGAGACGCGGAAGTACGGGATGGTTCACCTAGCGTGTGAACAATATGGATCTAAGAGAGAGTTAGAGGGTAGGGTTTTTGACGATAACGATCAACCAGTGAAAAACGGGATTATTCGTCCAAAAAGAGAAATTGTCCATTTATGTTGCACTGTTATGAGGCTGGCAAGAACGTTTGGAGGCTAAAAGTTCACAACGGGATCCATAACCACGAACTGAACAAGCACTTTGAGGGTCATGCGCATGCAAGCAGATTGTCAACCGCACAATATAGTGAGGTAGTTGATCTCACTTTAGTAGGTTGCGGTCCAAAGCCGACGGTTGAGATCCTCAGGGCCCGATATGATGAAAATTCAACTTCGAGGAAACAAGTATACAATGCCCGGGCAAAATTTCAACGGTCCAAGTTGGGAGGAGTTATGACACCTATGCAAGTACTCCTCGATATGTTAAGCGTAGGAAAGTATGTCTTTAGTTGGCGAACGACTAACCAGGGGAGACTACAAGACATAGTGTTCGCCAACCCAACATCCTTGCTTCTATGGAAGAAATTTCCTTGTGTCATGATCATGGACACAACCTACAATACAAACACATAAGTTACGGTTATTTTATTTTCTTGCAGTACAATGTGTTCGGACAACAACAATATTAATAAATTACATACTCTTGTAGGTACGGTATGACCCTTCTAGAAATTGTAGGTCAAATATGCACAAAAAACAATATTTCACGTCGGGTTTGCATTCCTTTCCAAAGAAACGGAGGATACATACAAGTGGCTTTTGCATCAAGTAAGGGGATGATGCGGTGAACAAATGCCTAAGGTGATAATGGCAGACAGAGAGCTTAGTCTTTTGAAGGCACTTCCGTATACAATTCC
Source organism: Fagopyrum homotropicum (assembly GCA_033239125.1). Classification (NCBI taxonomy): domain Eukaryota; kingdom Viridiplantae; phylum Streptophyta; class Magnoliopsida; order Caryophyllales; family Polygonaceae; genus Fagopyrum; species Fagopyrum homotropicum. Next base: position 147,637,868 of record BSWB01000004.1, read on the forward strand.
AGAGGCCTATCACATGTTGTGCATATTGCACGTGGAACGCAACATAGAAGATAATGCTTACCGTAAGAGTCGTAGTGCAAGCGTCAAAAGTGTGTTCTTGGTCCAATGTTATGCCTTGTTTAGATCCCAATCGAGGGAGACATATGAAGAATGCCTCCAAAAATGCATGATGTGTGGGGGGGGTCGTTGGAGACTGATGAAATATTTAACGAGAACTTGATTGTGCCACGTTAAAAAAATTGTTAGCTTTATGACAGACCAACATATGACCTTGGAAATCGAGCATCTAGCCGGTAAGTCCTTAATACTAAACTCAAACGTTTAGACATGTGTCACGCTGATATTATTATTATTATTATTATTATTATTATTATTGTTATTACTATTGTTATTATTATTATTATTATTATTATTATGTTTGACTTCTACATACATATTGACAGGGTTGAGTCCGCTCACTCGGTCTTCAAAAGTCAAATGGACTCCCGAAACAACCGTTTAGACACATGTATAGAGCATATCCACAAGATGTTGAGGGACGAGTTTAACCAATTGATGGCTTCCTTAGAGCAATCCCGGATCCGCGTTCAAAATAAAGTGCGAAATTTGCCGATCTTTAGACTTCTATTGAACAAGGTGTCTCATCACTGTATATCAATGCTCCTTGAAATATTCAGCATTGTTTGTTCCGGTGACTATGATCCGTATTGTAGAAATTGTTACACCAGGACTACATATGGGATACCTTGTCTTCATGAAGTGGCAATTATCGCTCATAAAGGACGTGCATTCATCGAAACAGATGTCGATGTCTTTTGGCGTCAGATTCACTGGTTTGATGATGCGGATAACGAACCGAACGATCCAAGAAATGTGGACGTAAATGAAGTGGCCGTGGATGATCTCCAAGAAGCCATCCGATCCGATGAGTTAACAGATCACGAGATTATGCAAATTGGCACAATATGGCGAACCTTGAGAGACCCGGAAACCATAATGGTAGAAGCACCCGATACCAACCCAAACCCGAAGGGGAGGCCAAAGAAGGACGTAAATGAACATAGAAGATCGAGTTTTGAATACACTCGCGAAGCCATGGCCAAAGCAAGGGAAGAAAGGGAAAGGAAGAGAGCGGCGGAGGTGACGATCGAGGAGGAGGAGGAGGAAGAAACGGGAGGGGAAGTAGCGGGGGAAGCAACAAATGATGATGTAGTAGAAGAAGTTGAAGCAGATGAAACACCAGTCTTTATCTACCCGCCGGTTGTCATAGGGAAGTACGAGTTCGGGTCGAACAATTTTGAAAACTTCATGGTTCCATATGTTGAATGCCTAGCAAAAGTTCAAGGCGACGGAAATTGTGGATTCCGAGCACTTGTTGTATTATTGGGTCGCGGGGAGGATACATGGCCTCAAATTCGAAGAAGTATGATGAAGGAGCTCCGTAATCAACCGGATCGATATGATATATTTCTAGACAGGGAAGGCGTCGATCATAAACAGATGATGACAAAGCTCAAATGGTTCCGTCAAAAAGTGTTGGCACCATCCGAACATTGGATGGAGATGCCCATATGCGATGCATTGTTTGCCACGATCTACCAATGCACTCTTGTGTTTTTGGATTGGAATGCGGCTCACACAATGCTCCCATTGAGTAAACAAAAGCCTCTCAAGGGTTCCCCGGCCCCCGGATCAATCGAATTCATCGCCTGAGACATGATTTATCACCATTTATGTTGTGGTAAGTGTTAAACATCTTATGAAGTTAAAACATTAACAAGAGTTATTGATACTTTTTTTTATCTCCTAATTTTCCTTCAATTTTTGTACAGTTGAAATGTACGGCAAATTGTCCAATGCCGCCCATTCTTCAATATTGGCATGTGGGTCACGACCAAAGCGTTGAAAAATTGGACAAGACATACGAACCGCAAATTCAAATGTTTAGAGACCTTCGTGAACAATATGGTCGTCCTGTACCTTCAACATTTATATAAAGTATGCTTTTTAATTAAAAAGTCTCGATAATTAATTATTATTACTAATTAAATATGATTATTAATTATGATTAATTACTAAATAATCATAAAACTATTAAACGAGTTTAATATTAATAATAACTAATACTAACTATTAAAACTAATATAATTAATACTAATTAATAATTGATACTAATTAATCATTATTAATTAGTATTAATTAATACTAATAAACCGTCCGTTTGCTTTTTTTCATCTTCTTGCCAATTTAACCAATCATTGTACTTTAATTCATGGACAAAAGCACTAAATGTGTCCACTAAAGTAGTGTAATGATTGGCTGAGTATGTTGTATTGGACAATGATTGGACAATTATTATAATGATTGATATAATTAGTTGATTTAGGGGTGTAGAGATTTATGGGTGTATTTAAGTTGGGGCTTGTGAAATTCTACAATCGGCAAGGAGTTTACTTGAATCAAAGATGTCATCACATGATATCAATCATCTATCATTCCAATATATTATTCCATCAACAGAATATATGGATGGAACACAACCTAGAACAATTAAACCAACATTTCAGATTGCTCCACCCAATCCAAATTCAATTATAGCACCACAAAGTATTACTTTACAAAGAAGAGAAGTCTCTTCGATATCCCTCGTACACAACTTGGCGATTAGGAAGGGGACCTTTGCAACCAAATTTCAGATCTTTCAGTTTTTCATCAAAGAGAATACCTCCCACATCTACAAGAAGAAAAGGAATTCATATTCCGATGGGACTGGGCTCTACATCACAAAATCTACCAACTTTTTGGCAGCATTAGAAGTACACGTGGAGATATGATGGTTATAGGTCACACAATTGTGAGTGGAGTTGATATTGACATTGATGATGATGAATATGAGTCGTCAGATAGTTCAGATGAAGATTCAACCGTCTATTTGGATGATTTGATTGCGGAAGATGACCTTGTTTTGCCTTATGTTGATGATGGGTACGCTACCAAAAAATCTAGTGAATGAGAGTTGGATAAAGATGTATACTTTGATAAATTATATGATAATGGTGAGTTTCATATCGATAATCGGTTTGGTTTGATTAATATTAGACAATGAATGATTTTCTTCAAAAAAAGGAACACTTGTGTCGTGTTTTGAGAGATTTTTGTATCCTAGAAGGACTTGTATCTCTACTCATAAATCCGATCCTAAAAGGCTAAAAGTTGTTTCTGTAGATGAAATTTGTGAATGGAACACTTGTGTCGTGTTTTGAGAGATTTATGTATCCTAGAAGGACTTGTATCTCTACTCAGAAATCTGATCCTAAAAGGCTAAAAGTTGTTTGTGTAGATGAAATTTGTGAATGGAGTCTTCTTGCTTCTAGATTACCAGATGGACATACTTGGGCTGCAAAGAAACTGGATGGTGAACATACTTGCACGAGGTTAAATGAGTTTAATCATATGGCAACCATGTATTGGGTAGTGGAGAAGATCGTTGAAGATGTAAGAGCAAATCTAGATATTCCGCAAAAACAATTAATGAGATTCTGAATTCAAGATATGGAGTCATGTTAAGGAGATCAAAAACTTATAAAGAACTTTGTGCTTGGAGGAGATTCTGGGAAGTCATGACACTTCATATGGAAATTTATCGGCTTATTGTGAGGTTCTAAAGAGCACAAATTCTGATTCTAAGACCCATTGGTCATGAGGGTTTCAAAAGGGGTAAAGGACTTATTGGGGTTGATAGTTGCCTTTTAAAGGGCAAATATGATAGGGGCAATTTCTACAATAGCCTTGGATGAAAATCAATAAATTTTCCCTTTAACATACAAGAACACATGGTTTTAGTTCTTTTCACATCTAAAGATGCTTTGAAGGATGACTTGAGAGACAATTTAACTATAAAATTTAATAGACAAAAGGTATTTTCTTAAATCAATTGTCTTTTACACATAATTTTTTCTTAAATACATGTAACTATTATAATCTTGTTTTATGGGCTTTTTAGGGCATTGAACCAACCCTAGATGATGGTTGGTTGGGTGTTTGTAGACGTCTATGTTGTAGACACTTGTGTGCAAGTTCAAGAAAAAATATCCGGGATGGTGGATGCACAATCTGTTTTGGGAATGTTGGAAAGCATATTGTGAGTTTACCTACAATAAGGTCATAGAGGTGGTGCAAAAAGACGCTAGAATTGGTGTTTTAAGTGGTTACACGAGGCAGGAGATAAAGAACAATGGGCTAGACACACATTAGATCCTACATTATGTAGCGATGAAGTCACAAGTAACTTTGTCGAGTCTTTCAATAATACTAGAGGAGTAGAAAGATGTGGCCCAATGTTAAGTCTACTCGAAGGTTAGTTTTGATTACTAAATCTTTTATATGTAAATAATCACTAGTATGAAATTTGGTATAAAAACACCAATAATTGTAGGTATCCGAAGAACACATATTGTGTGATACGTGAAGAGTCAAGAGAGAGGCACTAAACTGGCCGTTGGATGGCATAACTCCAAAAATTGCTGAGAAGTTGAAACAAAACGTTTTAGCTTCGCGTGCGCTTCAAGTATGCCTAATTCTAAACTATCGATTTTATGCACACTTTTCACTTTTTGGTGGTTTTTATGGTTCATTTCATTTTTTATAGGTTTTTAAATCATCAAAAACGTAGTGTGAGGTCCGGGGCAATGGCCGACATTTGATCTTTCAAATTTGATCCCTCCAAGCATGAAAAAGGGAGTATGTAGGCCACTAAAATCTAGAAGACAAGAAGATGATAAAAAACAAAGAGGTAAAAGATCAACCATTGTTCGTTGTAGTAAGTGCAAGGCCTTCGGGCATAACGCAGTATATGTAAAGGTGGTTTGACGGCGAGAGAGATTAAAGAACACAATAAGGAGTACACGTTGAACAAAGGCAGAAAAAGAGTGGGAAAAAGACATTGTAAATTGAGCAACCTGATGTAGATTGTATAAGATCAACATCGTGGAACCCTTCAAGTCAACTAGACTGAATTTTTTTTTTTGGATCTGTTTTTGAATTTTTTGATTTTTCGTTTGAGAAAATTGGATGAAATGCACCCAATGACTAATTTTGTTTAGTAAATAACCGAGGCCTATAAATTTTTAAGTGAATAGCCTGATTAAACAAATAATGGCAGATTTACCGTTATTTATTATAATAAATTTTATCCTATTTTAGACGTTACTCTTATAACTTTATAGTAACTATTCTTGTAAATGAAATTGATTTCTTGTAAATTTATAATTTATTCTTGTAAATGATACTTATTTTTTTGTAATTATATTTCTTGAATTTTCTTGTAATTTTATAATTCTTACAAGAAATACGAAAAATTAATAAACGAATGTAGTCACCAAGAATTGACCTCTGGTTGGTTGCCCCTCCCCCACCCTAATACCAACTGGACAAGTTGGATTTCACGATTTGTCTTCTAGTAAAATTTTATTGTACACGATTTATCTTCTTGTAAAATTTTCTTGTATACGATTAATTACTAATTGATTAATTACTAATTGATTACGCTGATCAATTCTTGTAAATTTTTTGTAAAATTTTATCAAGAATTTTCTTGTACTCTTCATGATTTACATGAAGAGTACAAGCATGTAACATGCTAGTTTTATCAATTCACGTAAAATTTTCTTGTATTCTTTATGATTTACTAATTGATTACGCTGATTAAAATTGATAACTTCTTCAAAATACACGTCTTCAATTAGGGATTGTAGGTCAATTAAAAGGCAATAATTAATTAGGAATCTTTTAAATTTTTGTAGAAGGGTAAATTAGTCTAAAAAATTTAAAAGAGGTCATATTCTAACAAAATTATTGAGCTTCACAATTAATAAACAAAATTAGTGAACTAAGTCTACATAGCAAATTTACTCTTTTGTTTTGTCGATTTGATATGTGTTATAGAAACAATTTATGAATGCAGTCTAAGATTTTCTTTTGATCTTCTGTTTCATGTATTCACTATTAACAAAAGTACAGTATGTATAATGTTTAAGTGATTTTTTTATGTGCATTGTGTATTGTTCAACTTCTATTTTTTTAAAGCTTTTTATGTAATTTTTCAACTTCGGTTTACTATCATTTTTCAGTTTCAGTTTTTTCATCTTTAGTTCTTTTGATAATTTTTCAGCTTCAATTTTTTTCCCGAGTTTTTTATGTCATTTTTCAAATTGTCGGTTGTAGTTGTCAATCTTCCTCCTTAACGCCCACCACATGATCGATGAAATTCCTCATCTATTGAACCCAAACAAGTCCCCCCAACCCAATCTTGTGATTGTTCTCTGTTGAACACTAACCTTGGAATTCCCGAGTTTTTCTTCAATCATCAATACATAAACTCTTGAGGTTATCGATTCTTTATTTCGTCAACCTTTTTGTTTCATCGGTTTCATCTGAGTGTTTATTTCCTTAATTCTACTTATGACTCTTTTTTCATCGGAATATGGCCATGGGATCTTACCATCTCAATTTGTCATGCTTTTGCTTATTTTGATTTTGCATACCTCTATGAATTAGTCTATTGAAGTTTATTGCTTATGTATTACAGTTACTGAAGAACCAACTGACACTTTTTCTAAACTTATTGCTATCGGGAACGAACTAAGGCAAGTGTTAACTTACCATTATGGCATTGTTTACATGCAACCAAAGATCATGTTGTAAAATGGCATTATGAATTATGATTCATTAACTTGATGATGTTAATTGGCTCGTCATCTCTTGCGTAGATTCATCTTTTTTCTCTTATGTCTTAATTGGTGTTATGTGAATTCTGATTTTCTCTAAAGTTGAAATATGATCTTTTTATTTTATAAATATACTTTGTTTAATGTCATAATGCAAATTGCATTCAAAACAAAAGTTTTCCACCCTAATATCAACAACACTAGTAGCATTTGTCTCGACATACTGAAGGAGCAATGGAGTCCTGCACACACCATATCCAAGGTCACTATATTTGATGAAGTGCACTCAAACATATAATTAAGCATTTCCTCGAACTGTTTATATGAACACGAGATTGACCTTTGAGTCTTGACTATTTGTCCCCATTTCTCTTTGCTTATCTATGGAACTAATGGACACTCTCACTCGGAAGACCTCTTCCGGATCAGTCCACATTCTTCAAGTGACATATATTTCTTTCTCTTCTTCTTGTTCGTGTGCTTGTTCTTGTTGTGTATAATCATTTAATTTGAATTCATTTGCAATTTCTTTAAGTTTTTCTTCTAGATAGATCAAGAGAGAACTGTTATTTGCTAAAAAAAATTTTGAATTTGAGTGAAGACAGATTAATATTCTATGGATGGATCAATGATTCCGAATCTGTGGATTAATGATCATAAAACTTGTTTGTCGGATATCCTCTATGTGCTCGATGAAATGACTAACTTAGCACAAGTTTGAATTTCATATGTTAGCTTTGGTGTTACATTTTAAGGTTGTTTATGTCAATCAATAGACTAAATAGGACACTAAAGCACGGTTTTCTTATGTAACTCCTAAGTTTTCATAATGCTTTTCTATAAATCTTTCTACGTACTCAATTTCCAACCCGTGTGTGTAATTTATTGACACCTACATGCATATTAGTTAACGATTTTCTACTACGTACTCACTCCTAACGTAACCAACAACGTTAATTCACGAGGCGCATGCGTAACACGCGCGTCTCACATAGTCTAAGAAAAAATATGAGAAAGGTAGAATAGATAAAACTTCCAAAGCTGATGCGGACAATGTAGCAGTCGGCTCAATCAACGTTGTGATTTGACTCAAATTAGTGTAAAATACAACGTTTGGAAGATGAGGTTACATGCTCGTAAAAGGAGTCAGTCGACTCGAGCGGGTGTGGTAATCGATTTGACAAAAGGCAAAGCATCGAGCACTTCTTCAATTCTTCAACTTTCGATCCTCCATCAATTCAATCTTAACCTAGACTTCCTTGCCCGCATGGAGAATCTCATCTTGTTGTAGACATTACTCAATGATAACTCCATTTTAGCTCTAAAAGGACTATAATGCTTGCAATATCATGAAAGCACAAACAAATATGACAAACAACAAAGTAAAGAAAATCTACAAATACGTAATGCAAATCTAACTTATATGCTCAAGAGATGGATACGAACGATGGTGTAAAAAGACGTTTAAATGAATGCTATCGAGTTTTAGATAGTGGGTGGATTGACAACGTTTTTTTGTCAAAGGGTCCTTGGTTGTTGCTTCGGTGGTCATTAGTGAAGAACCAAACATAAATGATAGCCTATTTTAGCCCATTGCTTGCATGTGATATATTCCATGAAATTTGGGTATTGGGTAGGTTTTGCAAGCCTTGAGATTGTTGATCGGGATTTTTAAATTTATACCAATATATGGAGATTAAGAGTGCCGTAACGTATTCAAATATTTCTTTGGTTCATTCAAAAGGGTATGATCATAATAAATACGGAATGTTTCAAAAGACACTTGATGGAGTCATATGCTTGCATGATTGATGGCTGACATCAAGAAACTATCCCTCATGTCTGATGTGATTGTCCGAGAAATGAGGGTACATGGATATATCTTCTGCCACATGAAATGATCAATGGGTTTTGGAAGATCTGAGTATCTTGTTACTGGAAAACATTCGTAACATTCAAACAATCATATTTGGTATATTCTTTGGTTCAGGTGGTTTGCGGTGGAGTATGGTGTATTTGGAAGTGGTGGAATGATATGATATTTCGTAATGTTGTCAGAACTAGGGTTGAGCAGATTGTGGTTTGCTTTATTAAAACGAACCAAAACCACAAATTGCGGTCCAAACCGTAACCGAACCGCAGTTAATATGTTCATTATGCGGTTCATAAGATTTGGCGTTGCGGTTCGGTTGATGAACCGAACCGCAAAAACCGCAATTGAACCACAAAAACTGCAACCGAACTGCAAAACCGCAACCGAACCGCAAAACTTTTGTTTGAACCGCAACCGTTCGGTTTGTGATTCACATTTTTTGGGTTTGCGGTACGGTTCGGTTGCGGTTCCTGCAGTTTTGGACCGCTGCTCAGCCCTAGTTAGAACTATGGGCCCATTGTTATGTTTATAGGTGTAGGTGAAAAATATTGTTGACGCCTTTAGTCGTCGGAGAGAGAATTGTCGATGGAGGGAACACAGGCATAGAGGAATTGGTTTGTTGAGGCGTCGGGGAGAGAATTGTCGAAGGAGGGAACACCGAGAGAGAGGAATTGGTTTGTTGCAAGAAGCTCACCTCTAGGTGGTTAAGCCCCTCGTCCATAGATCCGTCATTGATCCCAGCATAGTGTTGTTTCTATCGATCACAACATAGTGTGTTATATTGCATGGTTTTAGAAAGAGGGCATGCACAATGAATTGAAATGAGAAGCCAAAACCTTTCAAAAAAACCGTGAAGTCTCACAGATTTCCATGTTCGATGAAATTTCATCTGGCATGTGATAGGAAGGGTCAATTCCGAGTTTATTGTAAACAAAACGAACCCAGAGCTGGAACCGCTCGGAAGGCAAGGTACACGGTGGGCCGAGTTCCATAACGACTAGCAAGCGGAGGAGACGGCCACATGACCTTAGGGTGTGTTTGGTGGGTAGGGATTATTAGGGGTTATGAGATTATTGGAGATGAAAATTCTCAAAATAATCTCCATTCACCGAACGGACCCTTAATGGGCATGTTCCTTGTTAGTAATGCAATCTCTAAACCGAATATATAATTTACTTTCCAACATTTCTGATGATTAGCATCCCAAAACTGGAAATAACTCGACACACAAAATGCCCCGTCGAATCAACATTGAAGCAGAAGGAAGGTTTCAAAAGTAATACATTTTTAGATTCAGCAAGCCATTTACACATTCTTCTTGAACCTACAATAGGATATTCCCAAGTTTTTAATTCATCAAATATTCTGCCAGAGTACACAGATACTCACTTGCAAGTTGCAACAGAGATTGACTATCCTTCCCTGGTAGGTTGTGAGGGATCTTGATCTTGCCTTCGTTCTTGCTGTACAGCCCGAGGAACAAAGGTCATGCCTCGGGTGTGCCGACGCCCAAAGCTGATGGATGGTGGTGCGTCCTTGGTGCTTAACCTGGACATTCCAGAAACAAGCCCACCTACTGCTTCTTCTACCTGCATTGCACTCGAAGTCTCCTTATCAAGAGCTTTCTTTTGATGGATCTTCTGCCTTTGCTTTTTCGATGGATTAGACTTCTTGTAGAATGTAAATGAAGTTGGGAACTTGTGCTTGTCAACAAGATGCTGCTGACGGTCTTTATAGTGCTTGAATTTCAAACCACAGCTCTCCACTAGACACTCGTACTGAAGAAACAAAAGACCTTCAATTCAGTGCATCGGGAAGAATTGGATGACAAATAAATTCATGCAAACATCATTTTATATGAACTTTCAAATCAGCAAAAAAAGCTATCAATATAGGAGTCAGGATTACTGTGAAGAACAATCACATAATTATACCTAATATATATTCATCATTGTAACATGCATGAAACACTTCTTCCCCATTCACAAGGATAATCTCACAACATCTATAATATGATTTTAACTCTGGAAAATATACTAATAAATTCAATTATCAACAAATAAAGTTTCTAAACAGTTGTGCTCTCAGCCCATGGGGTTAACTCAGAACTGTACTGACAAGTATAATGTTATAGTTCAATACAATCCTGCCTCACTATCTGCCATCACTCTTGCAAGGAGAGAGAGAGAAAGAGCACATACCATAGGATAACCCCTTGCAACTTTTGCTTGAAAGAAAGAGTCGTGCACTTCAGATATATGAATACTGAGTAAGCGGGATGTTGGATATACTCTTGAACACACTGAGCAAGTTGCCGTATGCCGCGCACTGTAATGATCCTCAAATGCCTCTACTGAACTCAATGTTGCATCACAACCAACAATTGGACAGAAAATTTTCCTGCCATCTCATGACACCCAAATTATGAAACTTTAATGAGGATTTGAATCATCAAATGGTCTCTATATACTTCACTCAAGTATGGGATATTGGAATAGGAGGAAAAGTATTAAAAGAACTACACTGCCATGAAAGTGAATAAAATAAGGATAAACACATTCAAGCAGATAGCTTTGACAAAGATTGCACTCAACAGGGTACGAGTGTCAATGGTGCGGGGAATCTCCGTCACAGGGACAGAGAAAATAAACGGGTGTGGGGACAAAGGTTATTCCCTGCATGAGGATGGGGACAGAGTTATTGGTCGTTGGAGATTACCACAAGAATCCCCAAATGGTAAATTGAATGGAGTATATGATAATTTGTTATTTTACTATAACTTGCAAGTGTTTTACCACTCTATTATTGTACTTTATAAAAAAAATCTTGATTTTATGTTAAATATGTTATTAATAAAAATGAGCCCATATATTTAAATCGTGTGAATTTATAAATGGGAATCCAAGAAGGAAACCCAATTGTGACTATAAAGGAGGAAGTTAGGCGGGGATGGACATTCCCGACAGGACGGTACAAATTTCAACTCCCGAGTGGGTACAGGGGCATTATGCTAAACGGGATGGGGATGGGTAGGCCCATTGACATATGAATTCACTTAAGCTTCCAAAGTAAACACAAGAAGCCAATTACTCAAAGCAGCTATATAATGAAACATCATTGCAAATGCATCCCTGAAATTTTATAGGAAATGGCAAAATGCAAGAGAACTTGGTGAAATTGAAAGCACGAATGAGGTCATTTGAAGTATATAGGCACTGAAAGTAATTAAGGCTTTCGGATGCTTGGCAATTTTGGGTCGCGGTGGTTGGTGATCTAGGGTTTTAAAATTAAATCCAATTTGAGGGGCAATTCTGTGTATTTATAATTAGGTAGAGAGCTGATTTGTTGAACATGAACACTACTTTATAGTTGCCTAGTTGGAAATATACACGAGATATAAAGGAAACTCTACTTACCACATTGCTATTGTGCTGATAAGAACTTTGTATGTTCAGAAGTTCAGTGCAGAAACTTGAGTTTTCAGGGAATGATCCGACTCAAGTTACTGATCTGCTCTTAATTTATTATATTTTTATCAATCTCAAATCCATAGTTCTAGAATTTATATAAATGAACAAAAATTCAAGGACCTGTTCGACATCCCTCTAAGTTCAGGGAGTCAGAGCAGAAATAATCCATGTTTTCCGGAGAACACTTTTAGGTCCTTTATAATTTCACAATCTTAGTTGTTTTCAGATAATAATGCTAGTGTTTCAATTAAATGGGTACTTTTCCTTTGATGAGTGATGAGTGAATGTTCCCTATTTCATAGACTGATGATTTCTAGAGAGAGATTGTCAACATAACCAGGGCTTTTGCCAGAATCAAGATGCCAGATTGCTGAACAAAAGTTGAGCCATGCCAAACTAATACGTAAACAATAGGCATAGCAGATTTAGTGTCAAATTCATAGCATAACTAGCATCTTAATCCAGCAGGAGACTCCAAGACAGCCTAGACAGATCTTGACTGTTACTGTTTTGATGATTCACAGGGTAATGGCTTCCAATTTCCGAAAGTTAATGTGAGAGTAATAACTGCTAAGAATGGAGTGAAGTAGGAATAAAAATTGTAACAGAGAGAGTTGCATCTTGCTTGCTATTATTTTCACAATAATATAGCAACTTATAACAACTAGAACAGACCCCGTTAAAAAACATAATTACAATAAAATATTGGAGCTAATTTCTAAACCACCTAAGTATTTGTCAGTAGATATTGGCATGATAACAATGGTGGGTGATCAGTTCCATATTCATTTTCCCAAAGCAAATATAGGCATAGTCATCAGAGGTAACCGCCTGTTACAAGTGATGACAAAATAGTCCAGAAAGGAACGGGCAAGGCTGAGACAAAATGTTCTGGAAACAGAAAGAAACGTCACTTATATGGGAACCTCTTATCCAAATAAAGAAGTACAGTTCAGAAATGCTAGTGGTACTATTAGAGTACCCACTTAACAGAAAATACCCTATATCCTTTAATATCTGAAAAAAAATTTAAACTTAAGAATAAAACATGGATATGAGAATTTTGCCGTGTTATTACAGATAACATAACTACATCCCCAAAGGCAGTGCTTAGATATCAAATTGAAGAGGGTGCATCAAAAGAGATCAAGTGTACCTTCCTTCTTCTTCCATCTTCTCAATTTGTTCCTTTTCATCCCCGCTCAAATCCAAGGCAATCTAATAGAGATGAAAAAGAAGTGGGGGGAAATTTTCACTCAAATTATAAACATTGGACAACTGTGAGTTATTAATTATAAGACTAATCATGCATGCCTGTAATAAAAAAAAAAAAAAAGGTATTCGGTTTAATCTATTTCACGCAGAGGAATGGACTAAATACTTGGTTTTGTACAGAAAACCCTTTTTTTTTTTGAATTCCAACATGAATTCAACATTGCATAATTAACTGGAATCCAAAATTTGAAATGACTTTCCAGTTCCAACATATCTTCATCATTGATTATAGTACACACAATCGAAAAACAGAAGCACTATCTTAGTATCCATTTCACAACTTCCTCTCCAATTCCAAATGAAACAGGAAGAAATACAAATTGTAGAGGGAAAATGAACCTTCTGAGAGTGAGCATTCTAAGCACGAGAAAAAAGGGAAATTCAAGACCATGCGGCCCGAGGTCGGAAAGTTGAAAGATTATTCTAGTTCCATTTCTGCAACCTCCATTTTAAAATAAAAAATATAAAACGAAATGCTAACATAGAGTGAGAGAGAAACCTGTTTAGCAAGTAGTTCTCTCTCAACATTTCCAGAAGCGAAGAAGGCAGAATCCGGAGTGAACTTCCTCCGAGCTGAATTCCAGACCGGAAACTCCAACAGCACTTTCTCCACCTCCATTGACACAAAAGACTTACTAGAAAAGTTTTTTTCAAATTCAGAAAGAGCTCGGTTCAAAGCCCAAAACCGGACGTTATGTAACACCACTGGAAGTAACATCACAAAATTAACACCCACAAAATTAAGTTCATCAGAAAGAAACTAACTGTATCACAAACCAACGCCAACAGCATAAAATACTCATAAAACTAACACCACGAATTGTTGAATGTTTAAAATGTGAAGTTAAGTAGTAACCCAAGCAAGACTAAACTAGTAAATAACACCACGATTTTCATAAATCAACACAACTAGATGATGTGATTTCTATTACCCTTAAACTAACCTACTAACCCAAACCCAGGCCCATGATCTTATCAATAACACTTCTCTCTTAGTTCATGTCAAAGCAAGTTTCGGATCTAGATCTAATCTTTGAAAGGCATTTCAATTTACTAACACTAGTGAATTTAGAGGAATATCAAGTCATGAACTTCCCTGAAGTCGAAAGTTGAAGTCTGTAATTTCCCAATTCACAATAAAGTAAGACAGCTTCGGTGGAAATAGAAAGGGACCAGAAGTGGTGATACCAATCGAAGAGATGTGTGGAGTTTTATTGCGAAAATATTGAAGAAAGTAGAAGCTGGGGCAATATATAATAGTGTGGAAGCCCTAGCATTGCGTATCTGTTTGGATGGACAACCAGAAGCCTAGTGAGGATCAGGACGGTCTTAAGCTGGAGCAACTGGAAGCCTGGTTTCGTTAGGAAAAATACTTCTGTTGAGACATTAGGGGCATTTGGGATGCATAAATTAAACAGAAGGGGATAGAATAAGGGAAGGTAAAAATTTAGATGCGCATTTCAATTTCCAGATGACCATTCCACTAAGAGGCTTCATAAGGTCTGTCAAGTAGTGCATCGATTAAAATGGCCAACATCATAAGGTCTATCAAGTAGTGCACCGATTAAAATGGTCAACATAAAACTTCAGGGGAGGGAGCCTGAATAACTACAGGATTGGATATGATGAGTTTTGTCCTTCTGATCAAGTTTAACAAAATCAAATCAACAAGCACATGGATAGTAAAATCAATCAAACTTACGTTAAACACTAGTGTTTCTATGTGTTTTGTCCTTCTGATCAAGTTTAACAAAATCAAATCAACAAGAACATGGATAGTAAAATCAACCAAACTTACGGAAAGGTAATATAAAGTGTTCATTTTCCTGTTAAATTCATCTCCAGCCAACTGCCTGACAAAGTTATTTTATATTAAGGTCTGTCCCTCGGAATATTAGCAATTGGGAATCCAGGAAAGCTGGAGCGGTATTGATCGTCCATGTGAAGTGAGGAATCAACTCGAAAACGTATATACGTATCAATCAAAGCTCTTGGTTGGAAACGCATAAACGAAGCAGAAGAAAAGACAGACGAACCTCAGAGAAGAGGGGCGTAAAGAAGCCGACGGATCACAAGCGTGTAGGGTGGGTGGACACCGACTCGCCGGCAACCTGAGAGCTAGAGAGCAGGAGAGCTGGAAAGGAAGAGATGATAGGGTTTCAGTGTTTCACTTCGCTGCTTGGGTCTTCCCTTCGACCTAGACAGCGTGATCTTCCATCCTTTCAAATTATTTAACGGGAAAAAAAATGCGAATAGTACCGAAAGCTTCGATTATCGATACTCCTTTTTCTACTCTTTTTCAAAATTATTCGGACATGTTGTGTTTGGACTTTGGAGTAAACATTGATTAGTGTTTGAAACCCTTAATTTATGGTGTGTTTGGTATAAGTTTAGTGGAGTTAATTTAGATTAAAATTTAAAAGATTAAATTTAGAGTAAGGTATTAATGAAACACTAGTATGTTTTGAGGTGGAAATAATTATATTGTCCTTCACTTATATTCTTATTTACACCTATTTAGTATCTACAAGGTCTTTATTAAACACCCTCTCATCTCGTTACCCTTCTCCATCGACGGAAGAGAGAGCACTCTCCTCGTTAACGGAGCAGAAAGAAGAATTTGTTTTGGATTTCTCCGGTGAACACTCTTCCTTAGAGGCCGCTTTTGCTTACTCTTCCTCGCTAGTCGCCCTGCTTTCCAACGAAAACTTCTTCCTTGGAGGTCACTGTCATTGCCCTCAACAAATCTCTCTTTCCTGGATGGTTCCGATTGCACCTCTAACGAATCCATGTCCGAATTCATCCATGATTCATATCTTGGTTTCCAAATTCATGTTCCTCACCGATTTGGAGCTTTTCTCACTTAATCTTTGTGTCTCAAGTACTGATTTATTAGGGTTTTTAGTTGGTTATCGATTCATTTCAATTGGAGATATTGGTAGTGCAATTGGATTTTCGGATTATGTGTTGAGTAATATGCGAACATTGGTCTATGTTACCTTGTGATTATGAATTCAGTGTTTCACTTTCGTCTATGTGTTTCTTTGATGGTTTTATGATTCAATTGACGAAGATTGGTTATATAAGCTTGACGAATGTGTTTTGTTCTTTCATATGTCAATTGCTTTTGTTGGTATCAATCGAGAGGATGACTCACAATCTAGGATTTAGATAGCATTCTTTTTTTTTTTACATATATTTTCATGTACTTGTTAATATGATTTTACCCGATGAATAGGAACCAAGGAGGTTCAAGTCCATTCGATGGTATCAATTTGAAAAAAGAAAAAAAACATGTGCTTTAGATTTTCATTTATATGGTGGCATTTTGTTGTATTTTACTAGGAATGGTCCTTTTTCTATTCATTTTTGGGATCAATCATATGTTGAAAAATGTTCCTCGGCCAAGGAACTGTGATTGCTTCTCTATGTAAACAATGGACTACACAAGTGAAAATATAGTTGTCTTGGCAAAAACTATGTACATTTTTGGTAGTTGCATAAACAAGGTCCTTTTTTTCTCATTCATTAGCAAGTTGCTGGGGTTTTTTTTTTTATACAAAGGTAAGAAGATCAGAAGGATCGGTCTCTGAAGACAAATCGTCCTAAAGCATCCCGAAGGATGAGGATATCAACATCGGAAGGAAGGGAGCCGTCGAAAGGGAGACCAGAAGACCCATAGGAAGCCAAGCGGTCAGCAACGGAATTGACTTCCCTAAAAATATGGAGAACCTGTCAGAGGAAAAACCAGAAAGAAGCACAGTGATATCCAAAATAAGCATATCAACTTTCCAAGGCGGTTTCCAAGAGAAGTTGATAGAATTAATAAGGGTAAGGTTGTCACCCTCAATCTCAATATCCGAGTAACCAAGAGTAATAGCACGGAGAATACCCTCATGAAGGACAAAAGCTTCAGCTTCAAAAATAGAGTCAACATTATACGTACCAAAACCAAAGGAGAGAGGCTCAGTCAGATGGTTCAGATGGTTTTTAATAATAAAGCCGAAAGCAGAAGAGCCATTCAAGAGGCAGGAAGCATCAAAGTTGATCTTGACTGAGTTGCCATTTGGTCTAAGCCATCTTATATTTTTAGTTTTTCTTTTTTGATTTACCATTTTTGGTTTTGAAAGATTCTGACTGCATTTAGCTTTATCCCTATCCATGATCTACTTGGTAGTGAGGTGGTTTAGATTACTTGGAATGGCTTGTTTGTTAAAGATAAGATGGTTTCGGTGCGACTAGAGATTCCACCAGAAAGTACAGAGGAAACGAAAATCCCTAATAGGGATGCTATCTTTTAATAGAAACCATAAGATCATGGATACTAAGGGTGGAGGGATCACAATTATTAAGACAATTTAGGGCTTTATCATTTTGTAGAAGATGAAAAGTGGTCGGACATGTAAAGAAAAGGGTTTTAGTGGATTCGGGTGATGAGACTAAAGGACACACTCCATCACCACCGGAATTTTTTGAATGGCAAGGTTAGTTTTAGTCGGGAGTCCATCAAGAGAGAGCTTCCAAATGAAAATTTTAATTTTTGGCATGATGTCCATATCCCAAATCCAAGATTTATCATGGGAAGATTCGAATTTATTTTTTTGGATTAAGGTGATAGATGTCTTAGTAGAGAACCATCCATTCTCATTATTGGCCCAATAGCTTCTATCTCGAATGTCATTTATTGGAAGAGCGTAATTTCTAATTTTTTCGATTATATTATCCGGGAGATTTGTTTGGAGATGGAAAATGAGATTGGGGTTCCATCTATTGTTAGAAATGTAATCCGCCAGCGTAGCCTTTCGTTGTACGGGAGATTACAACTTCTTAAATTAGCCAGTGGTTCATCCGTTAACCAACGGTCAAGCCATAATTTGATAGTACTACCATCGCCGACTCTCCATTTGATACCGACATAGAAATCTTCTTTGATTTTCATGTGTTTCTTCCATTGCCACGAAGAATTGGGTTTACAATGATAGTCCCATAGAGGTGTACCTCTATGATATTTTTGTTCAATAATTTTGACCCATATGTTGTTTCATTCTTCCATGAATACAAAATGAAAGAAGAGATTAACTTTATCGGTGAAGTTCTTCTACATATTTTTCTAGACTTTTTTTCTTAAAATTTGATCGGTGATCCGTGATCATTAATTTGGACTGCATCTTTAGGTTTCTCTTGGGAGCTTCTCATTAATAAGGTTGAGCATGGACTGATCTCTAATGTTCCTACAACGGTCGTTGTGCATTTTTTGTTTACATGATTCCGTTAGATACTGAATACAAAATGAAAGAAGAGATTCAAGCTCAAACAAAAAGATATAAGACAACAAAGCCACTGCTCCAACACCCTTTGATGGGTGTCCATGAACGTTACATGTTATATTTTGTGTAAAATGACTTCTATTTTAAAATGACATGCACGTGTTTCAGCCGAAAAACTAGTATATTTGTTAAACACTCGTTAGTCTTTAAAAACACTAAACACTAGTGTTTTCCGAAAACCATCCCAAAAAACACTAGCAAACACAAACACTAGTGTTTTGTGTTGTATGTCAAACACAACCTAAGTTTAATTATGTTTGATGCATTGCACTAGGGTTGGGTAGATATGGATTGTAAAATCTAAACCGGCGGTTTAGGTTTAAGTGGGAGCCCACAGTGCAATTGAAGAAAAAGTATAAGGAGTTTGAGTGGTTAAAGAGGAAATAAAAGCTTCACAACTAACATACTTTGCTTTGTCAATATCACACCATCCGTGTCAACATGCAACAAGTCCAAGCATAAGAGCTCATAGTCCTCCAACACATGCACACAAAAAATCCCATACTTATCAGTTTAGAAATTCTGCAAACCATAATGCAATACAAATGTTGGTTAGAAATTCTACAAACCATAATGCAATAAAAATGTTGGTTGACAAACCTTTTTTGGGAGAGGGGACTGAATATATAGGAAAGTGGTAGGCCATACAACTCCAGAAAAAAAATACAACACTTACGCTGGTAATATTAACGAATGAACCGCACATACCTTGTGAAGTTCAATTAGATTATTCGAGCTATTACAATATGTCTGTCTTCTTCAAGCTGTTTGTTGAACTTTCTAAAGAGTTCCTCCTCCTATAAGCAACACAGAAAGAACATGTAAGATAAAAAAGACTAAAGGAAGAATACAAAAAAGAGAGATATGTTACTCCATTTAGGGCATTAGCAGTCCTTGAAATGATTAATAAGTGGAGATTGAAACAACTAAACACACAAGCAAAGTGAGAATGAAGAATTTCCAAAGCTTAAAAGCCTCAAACACCAATACATCAATAAGAAACATCAGTTCATAGCAAAAGCAAACAGCAGAAGCATGAAAATAAAACCCAAACATGATTACCTAGGAAGATTGACGATGATAAAGCCCACATCACCGAGTATTCTACATGGAAAGGGATTCGCAAAAAAAAAATTGAAACAATCTTTGCACATAATAAAAGTTAATATTGAGCAAATAAGGGACTATCAGAAAGAAAGAGTACCAAAATCCATGGCACTATGCCACAACAGAGTTACCGTTATCGTCGTCACCACTAAGAGAAGGGTCGAGGAAGGCCATACAGTGAAGCAACAATGCGCTTTGTAGCACCACAAATAGTTTTAAAGTAGGCCAAGTAAGAGGAAGGTAGAAACTTACAAGTACACGGTCAGAAGAACTACCTTTCTTTTGATTTTATGGTTTGTTGTTGTTCCTTGCCTCCGGATCCGGAAAAGGAAAATCCTAAATGTGAACCGGTAGGAAAAAGGCTAAAGGCACCGATAGGAAAAGTCCTAAAAGGGTCGATGAGAAAGCTTAGAAGGAATATTCCATAAGAAATGTCCTTCTATTATTACATATGCAAAATATGAAAAATGTAGTCAAAATGGGCATGCCTTATGGCTTATGCCATGGTGGAGTGAAGACAAGACATGCCGATTGACGGGTCGACTTAGGCGGAGGCACGGATGACAACAATATCCAAAAGCGTAACTCATATATACTACTAGCTTCTTTGATTTCACATTAACAAGCATACACTTATATTACATGAAAACAAAAATAACCGAATTTCAGTACCAAATTAAGTCAGTAGTTGAGGTAATCGGACGAATGATGCATAATCGAGTTGTTATGCACAAGCACAAATTACTACACGAGGCCCTTCAGGACACTACAACGTAGTTTACCGGATAAGACTCCATACCGACTTGCACACACCATCGAGGCAAAACGTACCAACATGCTGACTTCGCCCTCGACCACGACGACAATATACTACGGAATATAACGTCCACCAAGAAGTCGATGTTTGGTCAAACAACTCGTGGTTGTTAGCCACAATCAACTATTACTAGCCGGAACAACACATATGAAGTGACCCTCAACTTGTCAAGAGGGACCATCTACACAAATATCTTAGATTTACGACCCCACATTAGAGGGGTGATCGAGGCATGAGCCTAAACCCTTTACTTCTATAATGCCTAGATAATGACCTCCCATTTACGCTTTTTTTGTTAAATCTATGTGTAAGTGATGTACTAGACTTGTAATGACTTATGGTGTCCATATAATTATACTAAAAATATAACTACTTATAAAAATAACAAAAATATTTAAGTTCGAACAAACATAATCCCTTATCTCACTATTATAATTCATCTATATCTGGGAGTTTTATTTCCGAAAAACTCAATACGAGATGATCTAGTTAATCAAATTGGAACCAACTCACTTAATTTTGTTTCCAATCTTTCTCGTTAATTTTATGCCTTATCCTCTCCTCTTTCACGTGGGTTTGATTACTTATTTTAACAAACAACCTTATTACAACCCACTCTTATCCATAATTTATCCCTAACAAGTTATCTTTTTGTGCTTTTTTTTTTTTTTTTTTTTTTTTTTTTTAAGTTTATGCATGCTTCTACAACCTATGTATTTATTCAACCTTCTACAACAGTCGCCTAAAACGTAGCAAGTTTATGCATCCTTATTGATGCATTTCTAACTCTATGCATCACAATTGATCCATGCATTAGATCCCATGACAACTCCTTAGCCTATTATTCAAATACTTCTAATCTCCCATGCGCATCTGTTGACGGACGCGGCCGTTGCACACGGGTACCACCTATGTATTTATTGAACCATGCATTAATTGGGCCTTTGGAGTGGGATGCGGCCCAATTCAATCGGGTTGCGAATTGCGATGGAGCTAAGATCGAGAATTTGAGATTGAGAGAGAACGTTCCCGGAGAAGTACACCAAGCGGCGACCACCAATGGCTACTGATGGCCGTACCTCCGTCCCAGCGAGCTGCGACAACGGAGCCGATAAGCGCCCCTGTTCCATATTCGATCTTCCTTCCGATTTCTTTGATTCTTCTCGTCTCCTCTCCTCACGCACCGAAAAGCCATCTTTCCTGGTCTCTGTTGACTCACTTGGAATCTCTTTGGCCACTTCAAAAATCCTGGAAGAAGAAGAAGAGGTAACCGCCGGAGATGAGGGATTCGAACTGCCTAGTAGGTTGTCGTGCAATACTTGCAAGGCGGAGTTTGATTCGCTTCAGGATCAACGCTCCCATTTCAAGTCCGATTTCCATCGTCTTAATGTAAAATTCTCTTTCTCACTGTCGGTACTTTGGTAATCGTGGTGGATTGGATTTTGGTCTGATTTCATTTGCAAATCCGTCCGTATCAGCGTTTAGTCATGTGATTAATTTTCATGGACTAGCCCATAGGAATTGAGAATTTTGATGAGATTTGTCCAACATATGCAATGGTTGCACGACTATGTACTGTACATTGTAGAAACTGTAAAGGTTTGATACATGAGTGTCCTAACTCTTAAGTCAAAATCCTAGGGTTTCTTTTTGCATAAAAATGAATTCCTTCATCTCCTCTTTGCACTGCCAAATGGATTTTTTTAATTTCTAAAGATGTACTTTCGTGTATGGTTTATGCACTAAATGCATCAAATTTGTGTTGAAGTATAGTATTCAACTTATCATTGTACATTGTCAGGTGAAGCTAACTCTAGCTGGTAAGAACATTGTGAAGGAGGAAGACTTTGACGAGTTCACCACAGACTCTTCTCCTAGGGATTTTGACGTATCAAGTATATCAGGTTCTGACGATGAGGAGGAAAGGGCACCTCGCAGTAATAACTCTGTGAACGAGGGACCATCCCATAAACAGAAATTGTTTATCTCTCTTCGGTCAGGAGAGAGAGTTTCTTTATGGAAGTGTTTTATCTTGAAGGACTCTGAAAGCATCTTGTATGACAATGACCAATCTGCTCATGTCAACAAGGAAGCGCAGGATTCAAACTTGAGAGAAAATGATGTGATACAGAAGCTGCAACTATTAGTTCGGGAGCCTAAGGATAACCGCTTGAGGGTTGTCTTGCTAGCACATGGAGGACATTTTGCTGGCTGCGTCTTTGATGGTAGCAAAGTTGTTGCTCATAAAACATTCCACAGGTTAGCAGGTTGCCTCTTTCCATCTGTGCTAAAATTCTTCTTAGCAGGTTGCCTATAGTTGATGCCATGCTGTGTATAAACAATTTATGATTCCCGATCTTCCTTTTTCATAGTGTCTTTGTTGAAGTACGAAGTCTAAAACACTTGAAAGGCTAAGGCCCTTGAATTAAAAAATTAGCAAATAAGTGGTAAAAAATAAATCATAATTATAATGGGATACTTGGAATTAACTGAATCTAAACATTTAGATGGTATATATCATACCTGTTTTAGTGCCCAGATACTTGTCAGTTCGAAATGCATTGCTACTTGTGAGTGTGAAAGAATAAGATGGAACCTCCAAACTGTACAGAACTTCAAAACCAATTTATTGAAGGAATTGTGTTGCCCTTTGCAACAGACTTTTTATATTGCTTAACCTATATTTCCCTTATGGTCCCTAACAACAAACTAGAAATGAGTGAATAGCTGGTCTGTCAATGTATAACCTTTCTAATTTTTTCCGAGCTTAAGATTTTACTTTCCATTGACTTGAATATTTAATTATTTTAGATATGTAGTGAGGGCCAAGGCTGGTAAAAAGCAATCATCCAAAGATGGCAGTGGAAGGTCTATACATTCTGCTGGTGCCTCCCTTCGTCGCTACAATGAACTTGCTCTGAAGAAGGATGTCCAAGAACTTCTTGCTTCTTGGAAGTCTTATTTTGATTCTTCCTCTTGTATTTTCGTCCACGCTCCTTCAGACAACAGACAGCTACTTTTTGGCGACGATAAAACACTTTTTAGCAACAATCATTGTGATGTGAGGAACATCCCCTCGGTAGTGCGAAGGCCTACATTGAAGGAAGCACAGCGTATATATAACCAGTTAAATCAAGTTGCCTATGAAGTGGAGGAGAAGGCAAATCCCGATGAGGATAATTTGATGTTAAAGACAGCAAATATCATTAATGATAGTCCAGAGTACAAGAATGTAGTGGATGTGGTGAGGACTAGTAGATCTGCTGAATCTTCTTTAAGCAACAAGATACCTAATGAACAATCAGTTTCCGACGAAAGTGAGACCGAAGTCATTAGGGCATCAACTCCTTTACATGATGCAGCAAAAACTGGAGATGTGATTCAGGTATTAGAGCTTCTGGAGACGGGGTTGGATCCTACCATTATAGATGAAAGAGGAAGGACTCCTTATATGTTAGCCACTGAGAAGGAGGTGAGGAATACTTTCCGGCGCTTTATGGCTGCAAATCTTGATAAGTGGGATTGGCATGCTGCTAAAGTGCCCAGTGCATTAACTAAAGAAATGGAAGAATCCCAGGCTGCAAAACAGGCAGAAAAAGATGCTAAGAAGAAGGCAAAAGCAAAGGAGTTGAAGAAATTGCGTAAAGCAAAGGAAAAGCAAGCACAGGTATTCTTCTCTATCATGATTGCCGAATTGCATTATCAAAATTCTATAAGACAGAATGACGGCAAGTAAAAAAAAACATAAGAAGATCAAACTTCCTCTTGGCTAGATGTGTTTATAGACCATACCGGATCTTCTATAGGTTGTCCGAGTTGCTTTAGGTACGGTCAGAGTTGTCAGACCCATAAACACTTGTTTTCTAAAAAAAATTATTGTTAAATGCAGGCCGAGGCTGCAGCTTCTGCTGCACAGTCCAAGAATAATACCACAGTTCCGTTGCCTGCCCTAGGAGTCCGACCTCAGTTGGCTTCCACGGCACCAGTGTCAAAAGTGGTGAGCTCAATTCTTTTTCATGTCACTTCAATATCTAAACCTCATAGACTTGCTTTATAAAGCAAGTGTTATGATTTATAATACATTCATTGGAAGTGGTGAGTGGATGGATTCCATCAATTTTATTTGACAACAATGCATGTAGTATTTATACAACATTTTACTTAAGATACTTTTACTAACTCTTGAACCGATATCGAAACTGAAACCGAAACCTTGAGCAATTGATCATAAAAACTTTCTTGTGGCGTGTCCAGGAGGAAGTGAGGAGAAAATTAGCAGAAGAAAGGGAAAGGCGAGCTGCAGCTGCTGAAAGGAGAATGGCAGCGGCAGCCGCTGCTGCATCATCTACCTCTCCAGGGGCAAGCTCAGTAACTCTCGCCCCCACATCAAAAACCATATCTGGATCAGCAAACGACATGGCCTGTTCTTGTTGTAACGCATCATTGTTAGGTAAAGTGCCCTTCCACAGGTATAGCTACAAGTACTGCAGCTCGACATGTATGCACGTGCACAAAGAGTCTCTGGAAGACGGAATATAGCACACTTTTCTGTTCTAAGTATGAAACACTGGTTTTGATGGAAAGATTAATGATCCGGATTCTGAAGTTCTCTCACACACGGGGGCTGATGACAACATTTGCGAGGCTAAGAGTAAGATTCTTATTTATCTAAACATTTTTTGCATTTTGTTGGTGGAAAACATAAGTTATTTACAGTGGTTCCTTTTTTCATTGGTTGTTTCTCATATTGAACTGTTTACAGTGGCTCCTTGATGATGATCGAACCAGGTGGCAACCAGTCTTATATGATGGATCCAGTGCTTCTCTGGCCAGAGGCCACTGCCATGGTGGGTTAACAGCAAATTGAATTGGCATTGGGTTTATTTTTCTTCCTAAGAATACAGAAGATGTACTTTTTCTTGTACAACTAGTATTAGCGTATGTGCAATGATGAATCCAAGAAATCCTAGTTTGAGTGGAGCCACTTGATTACTAGAAATTGAATGAAATAGTATGGGGTCCGTGTTATTGAATTTAAAGATTATTTTAGAGAATTGTAATTCCAAAATAATTCATTGTAGAGGGTGAAAAAAATGGGTTCATTTATTTAAGTGGCGTGTTATATACACAATTTTAAATTTACTTGGTACCGAATATGAACGATGTGCGGTGGCGCTCAAATAGATCTGAGCGCTTTGCGACGGCGCTCAAATCTTAAAATAAATAAAAAGGCAAAAATAAGAAAAACAATGTTTTTTCTTATTTTTTTTCCTTTTTTTTAATTAAAGATTTGAGCGGCTTTCTACTTTTGCCTTTTTTTTATTAAAGATTTGAGCGCCTTCAGAAGCGGCCCGAATCACCTATTGCATTTAGTATTTCATCGTCTACTGCATTCGTCCAATTGGTCCACGTGTCATTAGTTTAAAAAAAAATTAATTAAGGTAAAAAAGAAACAAAAGATATCCTTGACCGACTTTCTCTTTCCATCGATTTCCTCTGTAGTCTTACTCGCCTCGTCGCCGGAGCGCTCCCGCTCTATCCTTTCCTTCGGCTGCCCCACCTCCGACGGATATCCTCGCCGACCTTATCTTCCGTCTTCGCGTCTCCTCGGACACACTCGCTGAGCCTCGTTGGACACACTCGCTGAGCCTCGTTGGACACACTCGCCGCGCCTCGTCGCCGGAGTCCTCCCGCTCTATCATTTCTTTCCGCCGCCCCACCTCCGACGGATATCCTCTCTGGAGCCCTCTCGATGTATCAACACCAGCATAGTCACACATACACTCTCATCTTATTCTCATAGAAGTATAGGTATGAGAATCCCTAATTTTATTGCACTTAGGGATGAAGACAGTACCCTCAATTGGAAGATAATACCCTCAGTGAAGCAATTTTCTTCATTCTTGTTTTGTAAATCTTCAATTACATTCACTCAGTTATGCCTAGAGGGATGTGAACTAGGATTGTGGCAATTAATGACACTTCTCCTTCTACTAAAAGGTATAAAGGTCTTATAGTAGGGTATGGTTTTGAGTTGCATCTCATACTGAGTCCGTCTTCTTGTATAATTAGGTTGGTGATAACTCTATTTTTTAACTTAATCATGTGGCCAAACTGATACCTTCTTCCCTTTAATGAAGTGATATTAAACATTATGTACTGTTGTTTGCAGCATCCTATGTGTATCAGTAAGAGATAAGAGCTTAATAAATGGTGAGCAAGAGCAAGCTCTGGCACGTGGGACTTGCAAAGACTAACATGCAGGGAGAAGAACTCAAGGAAGCTTAGAGTATCAACAAATCACTTTCAGCTACTTTACCAAATAAGAGCAATCTTATTCCCCACAGGTACATGTGTATATGACTTGTATTATCACACTGCATATGACTTAATTATTCATGTTATTTTATGTTCTTTCTGCAGGAATCCAAGCTAACATATGTATTACAAGATGCTAACTCAAAACCAGACACTACTATAAGAATGCCTCTGTATTTATCATACAATTTTATGTTTAATTTTGGAATGCTTCCGCAAATGAAAAAAATGAATGGACAAGTCTGTCAATGATCTGATATGCTCTGAAATGCCTCTGTATTTATCATACAGGTTTGATAAGTTTCATCCAGCAGTTTCGCTGAAGTTAATACTTTAACTTGGATTCTTTGTTGGGCAGTCAGAATTATTTGTGCTTATACAAGTGCAACTTCCAAAGGCTATGGATTTGTTAAGTTTGCTTCTGAAATGCAAGCCGTCATAGCTCAACAGAAGATGAATTGAGAGGTCTGTCAAAGTAAATTCCAGATATTTGTTAAGTTTGTGTGTAGTTTCTGCTTTAGACTCTCTCTCAAAGGAATTAGTAAGCCATGTTCTCATTGCTTTATTGATGTCGCTAGATACTGCATGAATCCTATGATGTTCATATACCAAAATCTTATTTCAGTTTCATGGTTCAACTACTGAGAGATGGAGTTCTATGCAAACTCTGTTGCAAAGTGTTGTGATATTGATGGAGAAATTGAAAGGTAAAGAACATCAGCTTCTCAAGGAGGCAAACAAGCAAACAAATTGTGCAAGTCAAGTAGAGGCACGGAACTTGTTAACACTCCAATGATTCAGGAAAGAAAGAGTGGAGGCTTGAACTTGACAGCGTTCCAAGAATAAAGATTTTAGGAAAATAGATTATAGTTTGGAGAAATATATGTATTTATGAAAGTATGGTACATGTTTAGGTTGTTCTTCATGTAATATGAGAAAATCAAAATACTTTTCAAGTTCATGTGTATTTTGTCAGCAACCTTGAGAAATTTATATATTAATGAAAATGTGGTATTTGTTGCAACAAATTTTCTACATCTAATAAATTGTTTTTAGATAATTAGTTTTGGACTTTTCATTAGCAAATTTGTACTCCAATAGAGAGATTGTATAGCCAAAGTGGCATATACAAGTTAATAGAGATGGCTACTATTTAGCACCAATGTACAGAGCATGCAGAACATAAATGTTGATGATAATGAAACAACCATTAGAAAGAACATGCTAGCCATAGAAGTAGAAAACAGTAGCATGTATAGCCAAAATTGGGAGTCCAACAGAAACCGAACCAACTTACCTACCCTTTCTAATCTACAAAATTTATATCAAAATCATAAAAGTTTAAATCAGTGGCATGTTAGAAGAATTTATAGCATAGCAAAGTTGTGAGTCCAGTAGAAAACAGTGGCATGTTAGGAAGAACATATAGCATACCAAAGGACATGTCCTTTCCAATCCATAAAAATTTAAATTGGAATCATCTAACAGAAACCAAACCAACCTACCTACCCTTTACTTAATCCCTCTAAGAACAGTCAGTAGGGTTGTACAATTAGAACAAGAGATGTACTCATTCATGAAAGACAAGTCTAACAATTTCAAGTTTCATTAGTATGATCTTTGTTTGTTTACAAAAAAAGGATGAAATTAATTGTGTAAATACCATGTCAATGACCTCTGTTTGTTTATAAAAAGAGAATGACCTCTGTTTGTTTATAAAAAGAGAATTTCATTAGTATGAATGTATGATCGTATCATATCATAGAAGGTAGTGTATACCGTGTTGGTCAAGCGGAAGGCGGGGAGGTGTGTTGCCGTGAGGACTTCTGCCGATGGAAGGAATGGAGGTCGAGCAAGAAGTCACCAGCAAGGCACGTGTCAGAAGGATAGGAGGTCAGCGAGAGGTCTCCAGTGAGGCATGCCGGAGGATAGAAAAGATAGAGCGAGACGTTTGCCTCTCCGGCGAGTTGAAGACTTTGCGAGAGCGGGAAATCGATCGAGGTCTGCCGGCAAGTTGAAGATTTTGCAGAAGAGAATCAATTGAAAGAAAGAAATATTAACGTTTCCTTTTGTTTTCTTTTTTACCTTAATTAATTTTTTTTTAAACTAATGACACGTGGACCAATTGGACGAATGCAAAGAAATATTAACGTTTCCTTTTGTTTTCTTTTTTACCTTAATTAATTTTTTTTTAAACTAATGACACGTGGACCAATTGGACGAATGCAGCAGACGATGAAATACTAAATGCAATAGGTGATCCGGGCTGCTTCGGAAGGCGCTGACGCTCAAATTCTTTATTTTTTTTTTACTTGTTGAGCGTCATCGGAATGCGTTTGTTTTTTACGCTAGTAAAACAAACCTCGTGCATTTAGCTTTTTCGTTTATTTAATCTCCAAATAACTCCATCCGGCAAACAAGCTCATAATGCTAGATCTTCGATTATCCGCATACTTAGTCCGAGTTTTTGTAATATAGTCCAAGTAAAAGGTTAGACTTTGTTATCATTTTGCCCTTTTCTAATGCTTTTTTTTTTTTAATTTTGTTGTATCTTTTGTATGAATATTCAATTCTAAAATCTATGTATTCAAATATTATATTTTACAATTAAACTTTTTAAAAATTCTTAAAGTTACGGAGAAAAGCCAATTTCCAATGTTATAAAAGACCCCTCCATTTCACACTTCAATACTTTGTGAAGAACCGACACCAACCACTATGAGAACATCAAAACAACAGAAATAAGTGGATTTTCATCTATGGAGATGTCTTTCAAGCATGGCTGTAAAACACGACCCATAATGATACACATAAGTACATACCATTAAATGCCATATGTAGCTTGAGAGATCCATGGAACTTTGCATAGATTTTGGATAGTGTAGTCAGAAATAAATTGGAGGGCCCTATAAGTGGCTAACCTTAATAAATTGACATTTGGGTAGAACTCAAGACCAAGTAACGCCATCAGAGGCCAAGTGGGATTCCGGTGCTCTTATGGTGGATCCAAGGCCGTCCAATGAGTTTTGACGTTCAAGTTCTAAAATCAAAATGGGCCCTAATAAAAACTATAAATCGTTAAACTCCAAATCATATAATAAATTATCAAATTGTTAATATATAACATATTCCAAAATAATACATATAAAAGCCCATAAATTCTAAAAATATTGTATCATTCACTTAAAAAGTGGTATTATTCTAATATTATTTGAAATAGAATCTTCAATCAAATCGTCATAACGAATCTATCCCAAAAGATCATTCTCAATCGATATCATAGCTATACCATTAACCCTTTCTTGAGTCATTGTAGAGCACATATAAGTCTTTAGCAACTTCAACTTTGGAAAAACTTCTCTATGTAGAGTCAACAATATTATATATACAATAAGCGCATTGGAAAAACAATCAACACATTTCAAATAATTTAAAATATCAATAGGTTGCATCACTTTCTTAGGCAAAAACTCTAGTAGAAATTTCAACTACATATACAAATCATTTCTATCAATATCAGAATGTCCATAATTCGTCAATGCAACTTTAATATGACTATAAGAGGATTTTAAACAAATGACATCTATCGATTGTATCTTGTGAGAAGTAAACAAAAAACTTAAAATAGCTTCATCTTCTTGATATTGTTTAAACCTTCAAGTAAGAGAAGTAATTGTTTGATCAACAATATATGCACAATGTATCTATGATATGGTCAATACACCCCCTCAAGTTGGAGCGTGAAGATTCCGAATGCGCAACTTGAAAGAAAGATGATGAAACGGACGGTGACCAATTAAGTTGTTTTGTAAATAGGTCGGCTAGTTGATCGGATGATCTAATATGCTGTGTAGTGATTTTTCCAGCTTGAACCTCATTGCGGATAATGTGATGGTTGACCTCAATGTGCTTCGTACACTCATGGAAGGCGGGAGTTGAGGCAATGGAGCGCCGCTTAATTATCATACCATAGAGTGACAGGATAAGGAAGGATAACACTAAGTGAGCGCAAGAGGGACTTGATCAAAATGGTTTCACAAGTGGTGGCGGCTATTGAACGATAACTTAGATTCCGCCGATGAGCGATACACCCTGTTTTGTTTTTTAGTTTTCCGAGATATCGGAGAAGAGTCAAGAAGGATGAAGAAACCTACTAGTGGACATATATGCAGTAATCAGGCACGTAGCATAGTCAGCGTCGCAATAAGCATTACTGTGTAATAGACTATGCTAGAGAGAAACAAACCTTGTCCGGGGGATTGCTTGATGTATCGAAGGATATGAGTCATTGCAGCCCAATGGTTCTCGGTGGGACTAGTAACGAACTGAGACAATAGGTGTACTGCATAGCTGAGGTCCAAACACGTTATGGTTAGGTAGATAAATTGTCCCACAACTCGTTGATACTTGACCAGATCAACAAACGGCGGACTTGTATCAACATCGAGCTTGTGGTTTTGCTCAACAGGGAAAGCTGCAGGTTTAGCGTGTAAGTGACCGACATCAACACGCATATGTGATATATAGTTTGTGATATACTTATGTTGTCAATTGGTTTAGGATGTAACGTTATTTATATATGTTGGGTCCGTACCTAACACGCATATGCACTCATACCTACGACAAACCCTCTATTTAAGTTTGTTCCACCAAAATTTCATGTTACATTTCACACTCCGTCATCCAATACACTATAATTTGTAACTAACTTGAAATTGAGATAACCCGATATGCGATCGATTTGATCAACCTATTAATTGATATAAACATAAAAATTTATGAATTAATTAGGGAAATAGGACCCTTTGAAATTCTCTTTTGCAAACTAGACCTTTATACAAAAGGAAGAAAAAGTAGGTATGAAAACTAAAAATTAGGGGCGATAATTTCTCTAATTGAAATGACGGTGATTAGATATTTACATTTGGTTTAAGTATCTTTTTTACATGTTTACTTTTTATGTTTGGTTAATGTAGCTAGTTTGATGAAATTTTCAAGTCCATGAATGTTTAACTTTTTTGGGTGCCATTGTTTTCGTTACCCAAATATGAATTGTAGTATTTTTCTAATTATTGGGTATATGTTTATTGTTTTTGTGGTATGTTTCTTATTGTTGAGTATGCTTATAGTGATATTTTTGGGTATGTTTAATGGTTACCCAAACTGTGTTACAATGACCAAATGTCATTTGTTATTGATGCTTGTGTACCATATCGATTTGTGTAAATTTTGGTTATGACAAATTCAAATTGGGTATGCTTTTATACGTGTATTGGCTTTGTAGTATATTTCTTATTATTAAGTATATTTAAAGTGACATCGTGGATATGTTTTATGGTTACCCAAACTGTGTTATAATGATCAAATGTCAAACGGATTTTTGGGTAATGACCAAATGTCATTTGATATTGATGTTTGTGTACAATATCGAGTTTTGAAAATTTTGGGTATGACAAATTTAAATTGGGTATGATTTTTGTATTAAGTAATGTTTAAATTAGGTTTAAATATAAAATATTATCCAATTTATGAATATGATTTTATTTTGATATTTGATTTTTTTGGGTATGTTGTTTTCGAGTATGTTTATGTACTTTGACAAATTTATTTTTATGTATGATTGTGACATTATTTGGGTAAGCAGATTTTTGGGTAATAGGTGAGAAAGTAAGGATGTTGAAAATTCCTTTTTCTGATTGATGTGACATGTGAGATAGTACAACATGTCACATCCGATAGATTGTCAAACTTTGTCCTCTTTTTGTACTATATTTCCTCTACTCTATTTTATATGGGGTCAAAATACTAATCTCAAATACTAAGAGTCTTCTTTCTCAATTGATTTGCTTAAAAGAGCTAGTTTGTCAATTTTGCCAAATTTGCCAAAATTTATTAAACTATATATAAACATACATGCTCCAATATTTTTAATTTCTAATTGTTCAAAATATAACACACCAAAATTACGCAAAATATCAAAGTTGTTCGCCTTGGTCCCTTGTTAATCGGTCTTATCATCCTAGAGACATTGATCAAGGAGTTGGTCCACAATTTCCCGTCCGGTTGAACTAGCAGGCTTTCAAACATGTCATCAATTAGTGTCGGACGGTTTCACTTGAGGGGGCGTGCGAAGAATGAAATATTCTAACATCGATGATAAAGAAATAATGAGTATAACATAAAAAGTTGGTGTTATACTCCTATTGCCAATTGATTTTAGGATGAAACCTCATTTGTCTATGTGAGGTTCACACCTAAAATGTATCTACGCTCAACCACACGACAAACCCTCTTCAATATAAGTTTGTTCCACTAGAATTTCACGTAACATTTCACAATCCGTTATCACTGTAATTTATAAATAACTTGAAATTGAGAAGACCCGATTTGTGCTCGATTTGATCGACTTATTCAAATGATATAAAAATAAAAATGTATTATACTAAATATAAAGATACATACTTCAATCTTTATATTTCATAATACTTCAATCTTTATAAAAATAAAAATGATTTCTTTTCCATCTCTTCATTTCTTCTTCACCTCACAAAATAATATGCATCCTCTACCGAAACACTCTATAGGTAGATAATTATTTGTGTACGTTGAAACTTGAGTAATGGTTTAAGGTAGGAAGGTTTTGGAAAGAGTAATGGTAAGCACCCCATCCTTATAAGTAGCCTTCACATCGTCCTCGCTAGCGTCGGTTGGAAGGGTGAACTTGCGCATGTACCTTGCCTTTCTTCTTTCTAGTCTCAAAGCCTTTGCTCCTTCTTCGGTTTGCTTCATCTTTTTTCTTTTTCCTGTCACATGTAATACTCCGTTTTCTACTTTAACCTGTAAAGGTAAATGTTCGACACTTAATAATCGTTTCATTAACTATCTAGAGGAAAATCATCAAGATAATAACCTAAAACAACCCAAATAAAGAAGACGATGGATTACCTTAATATTTTGGGAATCAACTCCGGGCATATCAAGAATAAAGGAGTAGTAAGTAGGGTGGTCGTAGATGTCAGCCGGAGTTCTCAGCATGCCTCCACCACCGCTGTAGCCGTCACTACTGCCACCCTTCTTCTTGCCTTTGTCACTTCCCTTGCTCTCATTTTCTCCTTGATCTTGATTATGATCATGAGACAAGCTTATTACCCTCTCCATTTCATTTGTCAACCCTTCCATTTCCCCCACTTTTTGTGTTCAAGGATTGATCATCACCATATAAACGAATCCATGAAATATTTATATGTATGAACAAAGTATTAGATATTACGAGGATTTGAATGAAATGGTATCCAAATTAGATCATTTTGATCACTTTCTGACTTTGTCATAATATCCCCTCCAAATCAACGCACTGCATTGCACGTCTCCAAGTTGAAGGAAGCACGTACAGCGTGTATTGCACGTCCCTGAAGAAGATCAGGTAACCGCTTTGGTACTATTTATCCTCTTCTTGATGGTTCTTACTCGAAAACTAGTATAATCTTCGGATTATACGATATGAGAAAAGGTTGCGATCTTTCGAGATCTAAACCAGACCTAAGGTCGAACTTACCACTTGACACAAGAATACAAGAATCTCCATACCAAAATAGGTCAATTGTGAACCATGTGTCGTTAAGGTCCATTTTAATAAAAAAAAATTGTGTTGGAAATGTTGTTTGCGTGTTCGCTTTGTACAAATCTAAATTTTGACCGATTCCGAACCGTTGTCACATGACCCAAAATTTATCCACGATGAATGTCTAAACTGGATCTCGAGTTGTTCATACCAAATCTTTCGAGATCTCTGATATGAACCTTTTGTTAGCCTTAATGTTTAATGCCTGAAAAATTATATCATTGGCAATTGCCTCTAGGTCCATTATTTGTCTTAAATTTTCAGGAACAATTGCAACCTACAAAGAGTACCAATCTACCGTAGAAGGCAAGTTATATGAATCTCTCATATACATGTAGAGTGAAGAAGTTTTTGTGAACATCTATTGTCTTGTACAAAACCAAAATCCTATAAGCATTATATAATTTAAATTACTTGTTTCCATGTTCATACCTCCCGCTTTTTCGGGCGGGCGGGCCGGACCGGACGGACTGTCCGGATTTGAACAAGTCTAGTTAAGAACCATAGTTTTTGAATTATGCACAACTAGTTAAAATTTGTATTCTTTTAAACTAGACTCCAATCTACTTATTAATGGCAGAATTACCACATAGTGGTCGGTGACGGTGAGAGTTACTCACGCAATTATGTCTCGCTCGATTTTGGAAAATTGAGAGATGAAGTCTATAACCTTACTTAGTTAGGATTTGAAAACGTTCACATAACGTCATTACAAGAACAAATCGGTTAAGAACCATGACCCTTGAGTTCTCAACAACTAGTTAAAAGCTGTCTTCATTCAAGCTGGACTCTAACCTGCTTATTTATGGTTGAATCACCACACAACGGTCGGTGAGAGTTGTTCACGCAATTATGTCTCGCTCGATTTTGGAAAATTGAGAGATGAAGTCTATAACCTTACTTAGTTAGGATTTGAAAACGTTCACATAACGTCATTACAAGAACAAATCGGTTAAGAACCATGACCCTTGAGTTCTCAACAACTAGTTAAAAGCTGTCTTCATTCAAGCTGGACTCTAACCTGCTTATTTATGGTTGAATCACCACACAACGGTCGGTGAGAGTTGTTCACGCAATTATGTCTCGCTCGATTTTGGAAAATTGAGAGATGAAGTCTATAACCTTGCTTAGTTAGGATGAATTTTCTTTTGAAAACGTTTATGGATTGTGGTTTTAAACGAATGTTCTGGAAGATGTCGTAATCACATGTCCGTGTTGCCCGTGTTGATTGTGGTTGTGTTCGAGGTCTCCGAAGATCCTCCATCTAGGTGAGAGAACGTCGTGAAATCCACATTTTCGCATGAGTTATGACATCCCTTGAAAAGGGTTTCTACCATCATGCTTCCCGACGACGAGACGCCGTGCTAGTTGTTCTATCACGTGACTTCTCCATATTTTGTCAGCCTCGAGTATTTCTCACCTTCTACCATGGTATTTTTTTTAACTATGTATATGGTGTTCTTTTTTTTTTTTCGGTCTCTCAATACACCAAGTATGTTTGACGTAGCCGAACATCTTACTCATAAAAAAAACTCTAATCTCCTCCTAAGTCCTAATAAACTATCCTTACCATATATACATTCAATTTTAAAGTTTATTATTACCAAATATACATTCAATTTTATTTTTTTTCAAAACTCTATCAATAGTTTCTGAAATGTTCATATTTCTCAAACTTATATTCAAAATTTGTCAGAAGAATCTCTAAATTTTGTACCGATGATTTTGTTTTGCAAAGCGCAAAGCCATGTATGTGAACGAGTGGTAAGAGGAAAAAGCAAAGACTCGATATAATGCTAAACACCCATGACATGACCGACCCCACCAACGCTCTTAAGGCTGCTTCGTCGTCTGCCTCTTTGTCAGACAACCTCTCTGCTTTCTGACAACCCTCTTTATATCTTCCCCCTCTTCAAAATGACTAATACGAGTTCAAACTTTGTTTCAGTCCAAGACAAAACAAGTATACAAAGCACACCTCATCCCCTCTTTTTTTTTTTTTTTTATCACCCATATAATATAGGGATTTCTATACATCCCGGAGAAAATATATATTAGTTATCATAATTACGTAATTTTCGTGTGTATATTTGACATTTTTATTTATAATTTTCAACGATACACATGAGTGCGTAGTTGAAGTGAATAATTATTAGTTTTTTTTCATTACAGCTACACATATACATAGTTGAAAATTTTCAATTACGTACGCGAAATGCATAGTTGTGAGGATGAATATAAAAAATCATCTTTATTTCTGTACTTGGGTCTTAAACTTAAACCGTGGAAATCCAAAGAGGCGATTTTTCAGTTAGCAACAGTTTTGTTGAAAATATATATTTAACAACCCTTTAAAAAATAAAATAAAATAACCAAACGGGAGGTTTAACCACCGGTTTAAGTTTCTCGAAAAGAGAAACCTAAACCTAACTAGCCACCCAGCGGTTTGGTCAAACCGACAAAACTAAACCACCGATTTGGTCAAACGATATGAAAACCTCCGGTTAAATATATATATATATATATATATATATATATATAGATCGAAACTATTTAATTGAAACGCGGTTATAATTTCCGGTCTTCAAACTTTATGAAACTGGAATATAAATGCCGGAATATTATCGGGATAATTAATTCATAACTATCTTGTAAAATGGGCATTCCTAAGCCACATTTCTTAACCGTTAAGAAACGAAACAACGACTCTTTTGTTCATTTTGCCTCTCCATGTTATTTCATATCTAGGACATATCCGATGTCCTGATCATTTCTCTCAATTGAATTTTTATTAATTGGAGCTCCCAATTGCTCCGAATAACACCGGAGGGTAAAAATAACTACCGGGGGAAAAAGTAAAAATTTCCCCAAACGTCCAAAATTACGTGAGCAACATAACGGTGGGACTCATACTCATCACTTGCGAAATCTCCGCGAGTTATATGTCAATTACTATCAACGATTAAGTTAATCAACATTAATTAGAATTCGAAAATCCTAGCTATTACATCGGTTTAGGCCAACCGGATCCACGTATATTTATCTTAATCAATGGTCAAATATTAAAACTAAAAGATATCCAAAAGCTCAAAAAACAAGAAAACAAATTAAAAGAAGAAACTGAAAAATTGTTTAGCTTTTGACTTTTGCTCCCCAAATGCTGACAAATGCAGTTTTGAGTTTCCACTCTCTCTCCTTTGTGATGTGAGAAAGAAGAACATCAAGAAAACCCAAACCCACCGCTTATGGGTTACCCATATAATCATCAGATCGTTCATTAATGGGTTTGGCTTCTGTAGTGGAATTGAAACAAGGGTTTTGAGATGAAAATGATGACCGTCGATGAAGTATCACCATCGATGAAGCATCTGGGG
Organism: Fagopyrum homotropicum; assembly: GCA_033239125.1. NCBI lineage: Eukaryota > Viridiplantae > Streptophyta > Magnoliopsida > Caryophyllales > Polygonaceae > Fagopyrum > Fagopyrum homotropicum. Next base: position 147,675,775 of record BSWB01000004.1, read on the forward strand.
TTGGAGTTGGGTTTGGGTTTGGGTTTGGGTTTGTGTCTTGGGAATGGTGGGCCCAGTAGTAAGAGTAGTAGCAGAAGTGTTAGTATGGCCTCTGATGCCTCTGAAAGCAGCAGAGACAGAAGAAGAGAGTGTGGTTTATATCATGTGTTCACAAGGGCACAGTTGGAAGAGCTTAGCTTGCAATTACTCATCTTTAGCTACTTTGCTTCTGCTCTCTTTCCTCCTTTCCAGCTTTTGCTTCCCATTTTCAGCTCTCTTCCATCCTTTTACCCTTCTTTTCATCTTCTTCATTTCCCTCACCAACAACCCTCTCTTTGTAAGTTTCTCTCCTCTTTCTTTACAATTCTGTTATGTTACTTCATGATTTTCCATTTATCTTTCATGGCTTCTGTGCAAAAAGTTGGTATCTTTGACATGGGTTTTGCCCTTTCTTTTCTGGGTTTTGTTTGGTTTTTTTATTTATGATGAACACCTTCTCCCTCCATTATGTTCTTTCTGGGTAGTCTGATGTTTGAGATTGAACATTGAATTTCCTCTTTGCTTTTCTTCTCTTGTTTTGGGGCCTGGGGTCCATATCAACCAAAAGATACGGCCTTTGGTTTGGGACTTTATCACAAACTTCGAGATTTCTTCAATGGCACATCTAAATTTTGCATGTGGAACTTTCAGGTGGATTGTACATGTATATGGAGAGAAAATGGTCAAAATAGGGCTACTCTCTTTATGTTCATTCACATTTGCATGTCAAGCATAGCCTTTCTTTTCTGGGATTTTGTTTTGTTAACATATTTAGATATTCATCTTCAGCATTTATATTCCTTTTGCTCTTTGTGTTGATTCCTTGAGCAGAATCAAAGCATAAAATACCCAAAATGCTAGATTCAGCTTACTTGGACCTTTATCATAATTGTAGAATACATATGTAGGTAGATCTTAGATTCTTAGTACTAGTTTTCTCATGATTTATGGAGATACTATACAGAATTCAGAAAGAAGTTATATTACTTGCAGGCTTAGAACTCGGAAATTCGGAGTTAGATCGAAGATACGTAATGGATCAACCGAGTAGGTGCAGGAGAACAGATGGGAAGAGATGGAGGTGTAGCAGAGAGGTTATTCCAAATGAAAAGTATTGTGAAAAGCATATTCATCGCGGTTGTGGACGTTCAAGAAAGCTCGTGGAATCATCCATCGGAAAGCCTTCTTACTCTAATCAGCTTAATGGGCTTAATTTGAACTTGGTAGAAGGTTCTTGCAATGATCTCAGCACAACAAAAGTTCCCTTGAATGATAGACTGAAATTTGAAGATGCTAGAGGAAAGGATCAAAAGATTGACTACTCTGAGGATCGAAGGCGTAATGATGGAGCGACGAAGATTAGTATCAAACCACCTTCTTTCGCAATTACCAGTGGAAAGTTGGTGATTACAGGGAAACAGCACAAACTAGGGAATGATAATGGATTTGTTTATGAAAGGGTGAAAGGGCAGCAGATTGCTGTAGAAGAAAAACTAGCTAGTGCAGGGAAAGATGACAAAGTTGACGGCAATACAGAAACCGGAAACACCAGAAGCAGGAAGAGTGATGCAATGGGCTTTGAATTCTCTCCAAAAAGTGTGCTTAGAGAAGGTATGGCTATCCCACTCTATATCATTGATCTTGTTCAGTTGATTTGGCATGATTGTGTTGATTTAGATCATTTTATACAGGCAGTCTAATTCTTAGTTGAACTCTATTGTGTTTGGTTTCCTTGTCAATAACACTAAGGGCCCATTTGGTTCCAACTTCGGAAACGGAAACGGAATGAAAACAAAATGTAGCAGAATTTGATTAGTTTTGATAGCCTATACAGAAACAAAATGGGGAAACAAATACATTTTACATGCAACCACAAGGAATGATTTCCAAAAAATATTCATGAATAAGGTAAACATATGGACTATGTTCATTTTCATTCCGTTTCCGGATTTATGACCAAATGGGGGCTAAAGCTTGATCAAATCTGTCAATATTCTAAAAATAGGTTTAGGGTGTGTTGCACGCCATGCCTTATAATGTAATGTAGATTACAGTATCGGACTTTAGGGTTTGTATGGTTGTCATGCTTTAAAACACAAACATGAAGCATCAAGACTTTGGATTTTATAGCCTTATATTTTCTGCATCATTGTTCGTCTGCAATGATGGATCCAAACAAGGCCTTAAACACAGTTGTATTTGCTGCATTTGTCTCACAGGGGACAGCTTCCCGGGGGGCAATCCGTGCAACGCACATTTAGCGGTAACAAAAGAGTTGGAGCCTAATAGATGCCGAAGAACAGACGGGAAGAGATGGCGTTGTAGAGAGGAAGTGATTGCGGATGATCAGAAGTACTGTGCAAAACACATGCACCGAGGGGCAAAGAAGCGTATGGTGACGCCCCAAGAAGGCGAAGTGAATCCTTTCGCTTTGGTGAAAAGAGCCAACAAGGTTGTGGTAGGCTTTGATACCAAGGTATGATCATAAGTAGTCTTCAGTTTTGGGTGAGATGAAGGTGGGAAAAGTAGATCAGATGTTTTGGGTTTTGTAATATGCTGATCTTAGTAATATATAGTTGTATTAGGACATGATAATAGATGTTTGTAATGGTGTTAAGCATGTCCCTAACTATGTTTTTGTATTCTCTCTTTTTTATAAGTTTAGCTTATATTACCACCTCAAATGGCATTCTCTGTACCAAGTTATGAAACACAGTATAAAGATTACCCCTACAAAGAGATGACGACGCAACACTATATACAATTATACAAAGCTGATAAAAAAAGAAAAGGGCACCTATTACTCTCTTCGATTAAACCTGTTCAACTCCCGGCCTGGATGACAAGCTTCCCGGCCCGGTTGGTAAGCTTGGGTTGCCAGCCGGTTTTCCAGGCTTCCCGGTCCGGTTGGTAAGCTTGGGTTGCCAGCCGGTTTGGTGCTCATACCCGGTGGGTACCCTATTATTTTTAAATATAATAATTTTTCATATGATTTATTTTAAAAAATAAAATATATTTTTAGATAGTTTATGACATATATACTTTTTAGATATTTTCTATTCAATCGGGTTCGATCCTATGTTCATACCCGTCCAATAGCTCGGGTAATGTCATAGTGCTATTCCAGTAGCATCCCTATAGTGCTATTCCAACTTAATGAGCCAAGTTTTAGCCACACGAATCAATTTCAAATGAACTTGAAAATATGTTCATATCTACTAGTGTAGAAAGTAAATGAGCTTGAACGCAAGTAGCTCATCTCATTTAACGATCCTATATGGAGTTGAGTAGAATAAATTTGTCAACTGCGGAAAATTCCAACAATCAAGCTTGTTAATAGGGAAAATTCATTTAGTTTCCAATGTTCTTTCTGATTCATCCTTGAGGATGCCTGTGACACCATGGTTGAGTTTCTCACTCAATATTGCAGTCACTCTTAGTAATTGGAAGTTTGTGTTGAAGTTATAATCCTAAGATTGGCTCAACTGATCCATTATACTTCCCTTGAAAGGCATAAATTATTTGCTATGTATACAAACACATGTCAACCTCCAAATATCTAACTACACACACTAACTCAACAGCTTTGTCCAGACCACCCTCATATGATATATATACATATAACATGATCCCAATTCCATAGCCATTGAGCAAAAGCATAAACTTCTTCTCATGACAGAAATACAAGTGAAATGTTCACAGATTACCCAGGCCAGTAACACAAAAACATAGATTTCAAACACGAAAAAAGGAACAAGACCTCTTCAATGTTTAAGAACAATATCATGTACACATACTAAAGATAAAAATGACTTTGATGGAAACCGAAAGGTACAAGGAATCATGCCTATTATCAAAAGGTTGATGGTGTATCTTCTATAATCGGGGGAAGATGAACTCCTGGTCTCGACGACCATTGCCTACGACTTCTGTAGGCCTCTACAGCTTTTAACCGTAGCCTTTCCTGTGAAGCGTCCAAGGGCTTCTTTGGTGCCTGAGTAAAGGCAGACAGAATCTTATAAGATAAGTGAAGAGTTCAATTCACAATCTGGAAACTAACTTCCATATGGTTTTCGGAGAAGCCTTGGATTAAGGAAAAAAAATTTACCTTTGGAACTACAGCCAACTTAGGAGGTGCTTGGACTATATCTCCAAATTTAACCACATCTTTCTTTGGTGCATACAAGATATCTTCGGCACCTCCTTTCTTGTTCTTGTTCTTCTTAGCTTTAAAATATCTGCATTGATGAAATATATGAGAATTGGACATAGTCATAGATGTCCAACTGCATAAAATTATATATGCTGTTAGGTGTTAGATGTTCTCTTTCTCAACCGAAAAAATGAAGACAACAAAGGGGAAATAAGGCTTCACTTGGGTGATATATAATGTAGCAGATAAAAACATTTTTTTGTAATCTCACTAAAGATAAAAATGTGGATGCACAACCACAATAACCCATAAATGCTCGACCCAAAAACTCCACACTGGATGCAAATAATCAACAAAGAATGTTCAACCAAGGGTTTCACTCATGTGCTATGAGATTTGGAGTAATCATTTCTAGGTGTTACGAAGTTTCACTATGTTATTTAGCCATTCAGGTGAACAGGAATGTAAAATTTATATCGTCACCTCACAGTACCAAGAATTAAATACTTCAAACATCATATGAACTAAATAAGAATTCCAAGATAAGGGAACTTGAGATAAAAGAATTACTGTCATACTAAAACAGACTATATGAGCACCAATCTAGTTGCAGTTTACAATGTCATATATGTGAGTAGGATCTTAAAATCTCAAGTAAATTGCAAGTACACTACAATTGAGTATCAAGGGGGTGATACATGGCATATTGGCATGGGGCATTAATCGTAAATGAAAGGTTAAGTGGTCCAGTGATAATTTCCATGAATTGAAAAGTAGAGAAATTACCATGCTCCAAATGTATGCGGTAAGGAAACTAGGGGGAAAATTTGTATTATTTGTTAAGTGTGTCAAGCTGACGAGTCAAATTAAGAACACGATGCAAAGGAACATGTCCTCACCAAAATTTATGGATCTGCAAACAAAATGGCTGGGAGATAAATTAAGAAACAATACTCACTCTTTCTTACGCTCCCGTTTGCTAGAGCGAACACCCAACTTCTCCATTTCAGCTGCAAACCTGAGATCATTAACCTGTGTTTTCTTTCTTTTCTTTTTCTTCTTCTCATCGGCACTGTCATGTTTTCCATCATCACTATTTATACTTTGAAATTCTGGGTTTATATTGCCATCTTCCTTCCCAGTCCGCTTTCTCTTTATGTTTACGTCAGCTTCGGAGTGAGGTTTCTGAGAATAATGTATGCATTAATACAGATAAAAAATTCAACACCATGATCACATCTGAATATCTGATAAACAACTATTATCATTCTTATAATCCCTCCTATCAATTATATAAGGCATTATAACCTTTGACACAATTTTTAATAAGCGTATTAAATAACAAAAAACAACTTTTGTATTTATTTTTTCATTGATTTTTACCACTTATTAATCATCATGGCCCTTTACAATCAATCAATAAAAAGTCAGAAGTCAAAAAATACTAAATTAATGAGAATTCTCGGAAATCACCATCCAGAAAATGTACTGTCTTATATACTTGATCAAAAAGTTTAAAAGCTCAAATGCCCTATATTATAAATCAGAGGGAGTAAGTTATAACTAAGCCATGCAAATTTACACTAACTCATAAGTGTACAAAAATTAATCATAAATAATTGACAATTTAATAGGCAACAGAAAAGTCCACTTCATTTTTTCTACTTGAATTTACAATTTATTTCTAGTCAGTCGCAATTCCCCACAATGTTCGGTCAAAGAATCCAAGATTCTCCTCATTACAAGCAATGTTCCAAAATACGCATAATGGATAAAAGACGGCTGGGCACCGTTTAACATCTAGACCGACAAAGCGTTTTTTAATAATTATTTTCTTGTATTTAACCCCTAGACTTTGTACAAAACTGCATCACTATCCAATATCCTCAACGAAATGTCCTAATCTACAATCTGAATATTCATTGAATTCTCAAGCAACAAGTCAGCCTCCAGCAACTAACCTGTGCACTTCCAGTTTCAGTGCAGAATAACCAAGAAAGAGAGCGGAACCAATGACCAGAAGGCGAGAAGCAGAAGGCTTCATGGCTGCAGAGCAACAGAAGGCGAGAAGGAAGAGGCCAAAATGTGAGAAAGAGATGGAGTTGGCGTCTGCAGAACAACAGAAGGAGTCGGGGAGTAGAACAGAAAAGAAAGAGAGAAGAGAGTGCAGGAGAGAGTTACTTATGGGAGTCAGAGAGAGAGGGAGTTGCCGGAGGAGAGACAGCACCGGCGTCGAAGAGAGGAACTGAGGGAGACGGTAGTAGAAACTGGAGAACTGCGGGAGAGAGAGTTGGGGAGAGATAGAATATTTTGGGATTCAACCTGAACCATATAAAACGTCCAGCCCGTACTGAACCATTCCAGACCCCAAACCCATCCAAACAGGCCAGTCCATGGCTGTCTAGCATCTGGAAGCCACCTAGACGGCAGTCCAGGCTGTTATTAAGAACAGTGACTACAGGGATGAAATACAGGATAGAGATAGCTTAGAAAATACAACTACTGATCCCACATACAGCCTTTCGTGCAGTATGCTTTAAATGCATCCTCTTCACGCATTCATATTCTACACAACAGAGGATAGCTAGGTTACATGAAAGTAGTTATCCTCAACCTGAAAAGTTGCAGCAACGTAACCTGGAATAAGTAACAAATAGTCACACAAAGGCTCATGACATCAAAACTCTCCGGCCATTAAATCTTGCGTGGATGTTCATGCACGTGTCATATGGACTTAACTTGTATGTTCTCAGGTTCCTAAGTCCGAACCATTGTGTCCACAACATGAAGCTATGAACAAATCTTCTCCAACTTACAAAACGCAGGCTAGTCTGCCAATACCCTAAAGTCACTTATTTCCACAATTTGCCCACACATATTCATATATGTCTTCTACACTGAAATCTCCACGATTCAATTTGTCCTATACAGCTTCGAGACTTAGAAGGACTGGAATCAACATCAACTTCTCTTTGTGGTTATAAAAAAATTGCTAACTCAAAGTAGCCAATACATGCTCATCTGGGAACTGTGAATATTGCATATTTCACAAATTTGCTACAAGCCCCAAATCTCATAAAGAATTAAACCCTAACACAGTTCTATCCACAAATTAAGTTATAATCAATTTACACATAAAGTGAGAATCCCCAGTCCCAAAAAGCAAATAAAAACCCTAAATGTTCCAGGAAGTTGTTCTGAATAATGGAAATTCTCCGCATACTAAAAAAAAACCGCCAGGGGAAAAGGCTTACTTTTGCAGCATTAGTCGCTCCCCTAAGTTTGTGCTCATCGTCCCCTAGAGACATACATATCAAAATCAAATACTAAAATACAAAAATTGGAACGGGAGTTGGAGAATGAAAAAGGTGAACAGAATGAATAGAGGGTGACCTTGAGAAGCGAATTTCATAAGTTGACGAAGCTTGGTGGGTAAAGCATCAATGGTGGAAAGTACAGGCGGAGGAGGGAGCCTTGTGTTGTCTCCATGAGCGGCTCTGTAGTTCTTCTCTCTCCTCTTCTTTCCTTTCCCTCCCATTCTCCGTCGATGTTCAAAGTGACGGGCTCGAAGGCGGAGGCGGCGGCGGCGGGCAGTCGGAAGTAAACCCCTCTTTCTCCCAGTGATTGTTACGTAATTTTTGGACTTCTTTTCTCCTCAACGAACAACATGTTTATCGTCATTACTTTTCATTTTTTTTTACCATTCGAGTTTCGATTTATTAACCCAAGGTATCGAACCCTTTTATTTTATAAAAAAAATTCCTTGTTAAAAATATAAATTTATTTTTACTAAATTTTCGATAAAACTAAGATTTATCTGGCGGAGTTAAGATTAGTATTAGGTGTGTTTGGTTGGAGATTAAAATAAATTCATTTAGATTAAATTTAGTAGATTAAATTTGTGCAAGTGTTTGTACGAAGATGGAAATTATGAAAAAAAATATAGAAGGGATTAATTGGGATTGAAATTTGCCAAAAAATAACCTTACATTATCAAGGTTAAAGAAGATTAATCTCCAACCATCGATTAGGAGTCCACTCATGTCCCCTATTTAAGGTTAAAATAAGGATAAATTTATAAATTAATATTAATTAAACCTATAAAAGATCTTCAACCAAACATCTTCATGTAAATTAATTTATATCAAATAAACCTTAATAATATAAAATTTAACCCCTTTTAAATTCCATCTAGATTAATCTTCAAAATAACCTCCATCTCCTACCCAATATATTGATTGAATTTGTTCCGTTCTAAGTAAATTAGTTCTAAGTTAAACAATTTTAAGACCATAATGCTCATTCGAGCTATCCCTTTCTTTATATCCACATTTGGATCCATCTTACAGAGATGTTGTTTAAGGAGATTGATGGCTTCCGCAAAAATTAATTGACATCAGATAAACATGTTTGTAATAGTCATATTACCGTGAATCTGTATATATTAGACAATCTAGACACTAAAATAGTGTAACAAAATGCAACAAGATATTCATGTTGTCGATGAATCCATTTTTTCCTCTAACAAATGAGGCATAATTTCAATAAACAAATAACCTGCACAGAGTAAATTTTATCAATATACATATTGATAAGTAGGTAAATGTTCAGGTACGGCCCTTTTTTGCGGTACGGCCGTACGGCCGTACCGCAGGGCGACACGTGTCCCGAAAGAAAAAAAAAATTTTTTTTTTTTTTTTTTTTTTTTTTTGCTCTTTTCTGAAACGATTTTTTTTTTTTTTTTTTTTTACGGAAACTAATGAAAATTTATTTGAACTACCATGTTATAATTTATGCACTATTATCCTATAAACTTTGAACTATTCCTATATAATCCATGAACTATTACTTTTTAATATAATCCATGAACTATTCTATTATAATTCATGAACTATCCCATAATAAGTTTTGAACTATTACTTTCACTCCTTTATAAATTTTTGCACTTTAAACTATTCTATTATAATTCATGAACTATCCCATAATAAGTTTTGAACTATTACTTTCACTCCTTTATAAATTTTGCACTATGAACTATTCTATTATAATTCATGAACTATCCTTTTAGAAGTTATGAACTATTACTTAATAAGTTTTGAACTATTACTTTCAATCCTTTATAAATTTTACACTATGAACTATTCTATTATAATTCATGAACTATCCTTTTATAAGTTATGAACTATTCCATAATAAGTTTTGAACTATTACTTTTACTCGTTTTTTTTTCGGGACACGTGTCGCCCTGCGGTACGGTCGTACGGCCGTACCGCAATAATGGGCCTTACTTGAATAATACCCTTGATAAGTATACCACGAGATATTAACTCACAATAGCAACTGAAATACAAAGATTCATTAAAAATAAACCGAATCAGTCAAATCCCGATATATGGATTATAAAAAATTACTAGCATATTACTATACGAGGTGCAATAACCTAATTAGCTCCTTTGATACAATTTATTTACACTACTTATTAATTAACTCCTTTAACACAGTTTTTTACACTAGTTACTAATTATAACTCTACTTGTAAAATTACTAGCTAAATCTCGTGCATAACACCGACTTTACCACTAGTTTTGATTAAATGAAGCTTATGTATGTTAATAGTAGTTTCTATTTTATTAGGTTCCTTTTTGTATATACTAATATGTATCTTTATTTAACATCTATATATTATTAGTAAGAAGACTATTACAATATCAATGTGCTTAGTCGGGTCTATGTGAAATCTAAGTTACTCACAATATGTTGTCCTACTACTAATATTCTAAAATTTGATATCTTATTCTAGACATTTCTCTAAAACATTTATGGTCGGAATATCAATCAGTAATGCATTTACGCAATTGAGTTTTCAATTATTGTGTTTTTGTTTAAGTATTCGGTTAATGAATTTTGTCAAGCTATCTTGTAAACTCAGTTCTTGGATTTCCATATTCAGGTGTTACATGTGAAAATTAGGCTGAAAATTTTGAACTAACCTACTTGAATTATGAAATTGAAAATCTAGTCATTAATTTTTCATCTTTTAGTTTTGACCACTTAATTAAAAAAAATTATCGAACGTCCACTTGTTGATAATGCAATTGTGGACCGTCAACAATTGTTGAGAATATAAACTTAAAATGTATTGTTAAAAAATGTAAAATGTATTGTTAACTTATGTAAAATGTATTGACAACACATGTAAAATTGATTGTTATGCGGGTTTGTGACCACAATTAACTAGATCTAGATTCGAACCCTTCAAAACATTCAAATGGACGAATTACTTGAGCAAAGAACACAACTAAAAAGTGAATAATTGACAAGATCTAGATTTGAGCCGATACTGATGTTTATATTGAACATGTTGTTCAATATCAGCATCAGTTTCGGCCCAAATTCCATCCTCCTTGAACAACTTTTTAATGTTGTTTTTCTAGTTCCGTTCGGAAGCTTTATGGTGAAAGTATGTTGCGTTTCGGTCCTCGTCTCGGATCTTTGGAGCCCTAGATCGCAATTACCAATGACTCTCCTCCTCTTGGTGTAACTTATCAAGTTTGACGAAGATGGAACCCCCTCTGCGTAAACTGGACTTGTTGGGATGTTTCTTTAGAGTAGAGCAAGTTCGGCTTCAAGGGATTTATTGTCATCCTTTCTCTTGTTAAATATGTGCTTTCCCCAACTTTCAAGGTCTTGCATAACAAGGGAAAGACGACGAAGAAGGTGAGAGGTGAGAGTTGATGAGTATCAACTGTAACACATTTTAGATCTTAGAGTTATGTATTTCATACCTCTTTTACTCTCTCATACATCTCTATTTGTGTAGAAAGTGTTCACTGTCTATATATTGGTGTCTCATTCGGTTTATTTCATGTTTCATACATTCAAGGTCACTTATGGAGCATAATGATATGAAAATACCATATCACGAGGATTCAATCTTTCTTGGAGTCGGAGAATACATGGAAACATCAAGATCGATTGAAGATTGAAGAAACCAAGTAGAAACCATTGGAGTTGGATACCATTTTATGACAACATCTGGGAGATTCATAGTTTCGACCATCTTTCCTTTGTATTTGGACAACCATTCCAACTGCCAAGTTGTAGATCTTCAAAAGTAGTATTCATGGGTCACATAGTTCCAACCAAAGCAACGGAAAAGTCAGTTTTACTGAATTGTCGAAAAAGCTGTCAAATAGCGTTGTCAAACTTCCAGCCTATACCCGTAGGGATGTTGTAGGGAAGCCGTTTCACCTGCCGCCGAGAAAGAAATTAAATCTTTTCGATTGTAACTTTGGAAGGTTATATTTTGTGTAACCCTAAACTTTGAGATTTTCCGCCATATATATTTATATGTTAGCCTTAGGTTAGAGGGCACCAAAAAAACACCACACAAAAAACCACATAATCCATACTATTTATCCTAAATTAGACATCACTCAGATTTCTCTAAACCCTAGCCATCAAGTAGTTGTTTGCTTTGCTTTGAAGGTTCGCCTTACTAGAACCAAACAATTGTGAGTTTATGTCTATCTTGATTTTATATATTATATTTGCTTTATATATGATCATGTCTAGTTAAATTCTCTCATGATCTAAGGATTGAATGATCCCTATAATGATTTAATTTATTGTTTGCGCGCGTACACACATGCAAGCACACATATTATATTTATGATTGAGATTGTGATATTGCTTCTTTTCAAAACGCTTCATTCCTACCTTTTATTTGCCTTCGAAAGAAGTGGTGTTTATAACTGATTTAGATAAAACAATTGAACAACTACAAATGAATGGCGTTTATTGGATTTATTGAAAAGAACTTGGTATTGAGAGTACTAGTTTATTAAAGCTTCGAGAATTTTTAATTATCTTAGAAAGTTCCGGTCATTGTACCTCTTTCTAGCTTATGAGCTAAAAAAGAAGGTTGTTCTTGGTCTTCTCCGGAATTCTAAGTGTTTAATGGATTTTTATATACTTGCGAACCGCCGGATTGAGAGCTACGCGAGTTGGAAAGCACAATCTTTGTTTGTCTATGCCAAATTCTAGATGGTTACGTGCAATATCATACATCAATATTCATGATATATATACATACATATATATATTCATTATAGTGGAGATTCTTCTTTTCTTAGATCCCTTCCATCACATATTGTTTACCATTGTTATTGTTTTGCGTGTTACAATTGTTACCTTATTGCCTTGTCTTTCACTTAAAATAATTAATTATTAGTAGTATTCAAGTCAAACACAATCCTTGTGATTTGATACCCAATAGGGATGGCAACGGGGCGGAGTCGGGGCAGGGACTACCCTCTCCATCCCCATCCCGTTTAGTTTTATATTCCCCATCCTCATTCAGGGAATCAAAATTGTCCCCGTCCCCGTCGGATCCCCGCCTCCATCAGGAATCCCGTCCCCATATACTATTCTTAACAGTCGATCATCGTCGGAGAATCCCCGTTCCCGTACAATTTTTTCGTCAAAAAAAAAATCAAAGATAGAAAACTCCAGTATATACTAGCAGTTGAATTTATAAGACAAAATAATTTCATCATAGCTACTAAATAGTTCCATCATAGCTACTGAATAATTCCATCATAGTTTCTATAAAATTTGTCAAGATTATTAGTTATACAATTATAAATAACTTATATTGTATTTTAATTTATTTTTCATTTATATAAATGCCAAAATAATTAGTTATACATATTATACAATTATAGAAAATAATATATTAACACGAGAAAAAACTTATTCTAATACGGAAAACTCCGATGGGGATCTCCACGGGAATATCCGGCGGAGATCTCCACGGAAAAATCCGGCGGGGACGGGGACACATGTCCCCATCTCTATCCCCAACCCCTCTCGGGGAATTATTTTTTACCCCATCCCCGTTTATAATCCCCATCCCTGTATCGGGAAATCCCATGGAAATTGGGGATTATCCGCCCCATTGCTATCCTTAATACCCGATTATACTATATCCGATCATACTATATCCGATCCCGTATCCTTGCGGGGGAGGTTGTTGTTACTTTTCGGTAAAATTTCCACACGATCAAAAGTATGGAGCCAAGTATTTGTGATGACCTTGGCACAATCTGGTTGATCAATCCACCACTTCTCAAAATGTAGTATGTTCCGACGCCATTGACGTTGGTTTTCACGATTAGAGTCCAACAAGAAGATACTATGGTCAGAGCAGTACCTAGGTAAGTTATGAACTCGAAAGAGTGGATGCTTTAGTCTCTAGTCCTTAGAGATAAGGAACCGGACTAGCCGTTCCCGAATGAGGTTGTTTGCGGGGGTTCCTCGTTCCCACGTAAGCTTTTGTCCGCTCCATCCCACATCGATAAGGCCGCAATCATCATCAGTGTTATGAAACTCCATCATTTCTTTGTTTGCTCTCGGAGGACCTCCTAGTTTCTCGTGTTGTAATATAATCTGATTGAAATCCACAAAGAAGATAATCTGACAAGAATAGCTAGATCAGATTTGTCTCATGAGGGACCAAGTCTTGTGTTTTTGAGCAGTGTGAGAAAACCCGTAGATACCAACTAGTGCAACTTTATCAACCGGGTCGTCCTCATCCCATTCCACCATGATATATCTAGGAGATGAAGAGATGACTAGATGAGTGTGCAACTATTTCCCTTCTACCAAAGGTCAATACCACTCGAAAGTCCAGAGCTAGAAATGCTTAATCCGTTGTATATTTACATTTTCTCATAACCTTTTCCCTATCCTTGTGTTGCAGCATGGTATCCATGACGAAGACCACATCCGGGCACAGTTGCAACATGGTATCTGTAGGATTTTAATATAGATAATCCATAAAAAGAGAATATACAATCTGTTTATTCCAACAAGTGTGTCTACACATTTATAAAACATAAAAAGGAAATATGACTAAAGGAAAGACGTAATCTAAGCTATAATACAGATATCATGGGATAATGTATTTGCATATAAGGAAATGTGAACATTGATATAGGGATTCTCCAATACTCCCCCTCAAGTTGGAGCATGGATGTCACGAATGCCCAACTTGCGGAGGAGATATGTAAATTGATGTTGACCCAAGGCTTTGGTGAAGATGTCTGCGAGTTGATCTGATGACCGAACATGGGTGGTACGTATTGTGCCGTCTTGAACTTTGTCACGAACCACATGGCAATCAATCTCTATGTGCTTGGTTCGTTCGTGGAATACGGGATTGGACGCAATGTGTAAGGCAACTTGATTGTCGCACCGGAGATCCATCGGTTGTCTATGAGAAATGCCGAGGGATGATAAGAGTGATTTAATCCATTGAAGCTCACAATTGGTGCTGGCCATAGCTCTATATTCCGCTTCAGCAGAAGATCTTGAGACAGTGTTTTGCTTCTTAGTTTTCCAGGAAATTGGTGACTCGCCAAGAAATATAAAGAAACTAGTGAGTGAGCGACGAGTGAGAGGACATGAGGCATAGTCTGAATCACAAAAAGCAGTGATATGAAAAGAACTAGATTGAGAAAGAAGTATACCTTGACCGGGACTTCTTTTAAGATAGCGTAACACTCGAATCCCGGCATACCAATGTTGAGTAGTAGGATTTTGTAAAAACTGGGACAGGATGTGGACCGAGTAAGCAAGATCCGGTCTAGTGATAGTTAGGTATATTAGTCGACCCATAAGATGCCTGTATCTCTTTAGATTGGGGAGCGGTTCAGATTTGTCTAGAGAAAGGCCATGCCCTGGTTCAATAGGAAAAGAAGTTGGACGAGAACCTAGATTTCCACACTCAGTTAGTATATCCAATGTATATTTTCGTTGGGAAAGAAATAAACCATCTGGTGTGCGGGTGACCTCAATTCCCAAAAAGTAGCGTAAAACACCTAGGTCCTTCATGTGGAAACAAGAATTCAGATAAACTTTAAACCTAGAAATAACAGAAGAATTATTTCCTGTGATAATTAAGTCATCCACATATATAAGGATATGAATACAAATACCTGGACTTGTGTAAGAAAATAAGCTGTAATCCGCATATGATTGTTTAAATCCAACAAATTTAAGAGCAGATTTTAATTTATAAAAACCAGTTACGAGGAGATTGACGAATACCATATATGGATTTTTTAAGATGACAAACGTGAGAAGAATCAGACGTTGTTAATCCGGGCGGAAGCTTCATATACACGTTTTCCCGAAGATCTCCGTGAAGGAACGCGTTGTGGACGTCCATTTGGTGTATTTCCCATCGTTTAATTGTAGCAACTGCAAGAAAAATTTTAACAGAAACCAGCTTAGCAACGGGAGCAAAGGTTTCGTTAAAGTCTATACCTTTAGTTTGTCGATTTCCGAGAGCAACGAGTCTCACTTTGTGACGCTCGATGATCCCGTCAGATTTTAGCTTTGTTTTATAAAGCCACTTGCATCCGATAGAAGTCTTGCCATGGGGAAGAGGACCAATCGTCCAAGTATTATTGCGATGGAGAGCCTCGAGTTCTAAAGTCATGGCATCCCTCCAATGTTGGTTTTGACAAGCAACTTTGTACGTAGTAGGTTCCTGAATCTTATCAGATGCTTGAATAAAACAAGTATAAGAAGGAGAATGATGTTTATAATCCAAATAGTTAGATAAAGGATATGACACATTACCGTTGGACCGAAAAGTAGCGATGGAATCCGAGACAGAGGATGCTGGTTGCACAAGATTGCAAACAAAGTCTGTATAGCGAGTATTGGGAATAGATGTACGAGTACTACGTCGCACAGAAGGAGATGGTGAATGATCTGAAGCGATAGGAGTAGTCGCTGATGATTGTAGAGAGGGATTTAACGTATCAGTAGGTGAAATATTTTCAGCCAGACAAGGAAGTAGATTTGTTTCTGGTATGGAAGGTAGAATATTAGGTGCAGGTATTGAAGGATTATCAGCAGGGATGGAAACTGGATCCGAAGAGATCAAATTATCAATCGGATCTGATGTAGACAAAATCAAGATGGAAGATAAATTATTTCCTGTAGATGAAGAAAGGCGATTTGGAGCAGAAAAAGAGAGTCTGCGTTTGTACGTTTGAAGAGGTATAGTCCCTGAACGTTGAATAGATATAGAGGATTCAAGAGCAGGCGTATTTTGAGCAGGTGAAGATTGACTTGAACAAGATTGTTGTTGATGTGGAGATTCCATAATTCTAGGGATTAGGTTAGACGTTTGGGAAGGTGGGGGATTACCTTGATCAATATTAGAATTAAAAATAGGATTTTCAGTTAATTCATAAGAAGTTGGCGCTTGAGGAAAACTAGATATATATGTAGGTTTATTAATTTCGTGAAACGGAAAAATATTTTCATAAAATATTACATCTCGAGATATAAAAAATGTTTTTCTTTTCGAGATCGTAAAGACGCCAACCTTTTTGTTTAAAAGGGTAGCCAATAAAGACACATTTTTGACTTCGGGATAAAAATTTATTTGAATGTTTTGGGAGTTGTGTAACATAAGCAAGACAACCAAAAATTCGTATATCATCATAAACCGGCGTTTTATCAAAAAACACTTGAAAAGGTGTTTTGCCTTGTAAAACCGAAGTTGGTGTTCGGTTAATTAAATGACAAGCGGTAAGAACGGCTTCGCCCCAAAACTTTAAAGGCAAATTTGATTGAAGAAGAAGAGCTCTTGCAACATTCAGAATGTGTCGATGTTTGCGTTCTACACGTCCGTTTTGTTGAGGAGTGTAAGTACATGTAGTTTCAAAAAATATTCCTTGGTGTATGAAAAAAGATTTTAAAGGAATAAATTTCAAACCATTATCACTCCGAAATGTTTTTATTGTTTGACTAAATTGATTTTGAATCATTTTGCAAAAATCCGGTATAATTCGAGAGACTTCAGTTTTGTGTTTCATTAAAAACACCCAAGTGATCCGGGAATAATCATCCACGATAGTTAGGAAATACGAAGCACCACAAAAGGAAGGAAGCCGATATGGTCCCCAAATATCGCAGTGAATAATATCAAAAATAGCATTTGAATTCGAAATACTAATAGGAAAAGGTAATCGAGTTTGTTTTGCCCTATGGCAAATATCACAAGGAAATTGTTTATGTTTGGATAGAGTAGATTTTGTAACACCGGGAAAAGACGCAACAATATTATTAGCAGGATGACCTAGACGTTGATGCCAAATTAGCGTCATGTCGGGTAGAGAACGAACATGTGCGGCAGTTGGAACGGAAAATTTGAAATTTCGCAACCAGTAAACGCCATCCCTGGATTCACCCGCTCCAATCAGAGTCCGCGAAGCTTGGTCCTGGATAATACACAACTTATGAATAAATGTGATCGTACAATGAAGATATTTTGTTAAACACGCAACAGAAATAAGGTTGCATTTTAAATCCGGGACGTATAAAACATGAGAGATTGTAAAACTTGAATGTAAAACAACTGAACCTACACAAGTAGAAGTTGTTAGATTTCCGTTTGGCAGTTGTACGGTATATGGACGGACAATTTTAATGTTCGATAGAAGATTTAAGTTACCCGTCATGTGATAGGAGGCACCACTGTCTAAGATCCAAGGGTTACCTGACATATTTTCATTTGAGGCTGCGTGATACTGCTTGAACTTTTCTAGAAGATCAGCCCACTGCGCCTCAGTTACGTTGGACCCAAGCTGCATTCGATCACTGTTGTTGAGGGCAGCAGGTGTTGAAACGGCAGCCGAATTAGCGTGCACATTCTGGACAGCATTAGACTTGCCAGCACGAGTTTGAGGTCGAGTGTTGGCTGCAGTTGAGTGGCCTTTCGGTGGTGGATTACCGGACAGTGGATCAGTGACTCCCCTTCCGTTATTCCACCAATCTGGAAAGCCTATGATCTTGAAACAACCAGCCTTCTCGTGACCTGGTTTGTTACAGTGCACACAATATAGGTTGGATTTGTCAGGTTTACCTGGAGATGGCCGATGAAACTGTCGAGCAGCCATTGCGAGAGAGTTGAGTCTGATATCGTTTTCTTTTGACGCAGTGTGTGTGCACTCCTCCTGAATCGCCAATGCATAAACTTTGGTGAGTGGTGGAAGCGTATCTTTGGAGATCACCGAAGACCGTATGTTATGAAAGGAGTCATCGAGACCTATTAGGAACTGATGAACTCTTTCATCATCCCTTGCTGAGGCCAGAATTTTAGAGCAGGGTGAACAAATGTCCGTATGGGAAGGGAGAGATGACACTAGTTCATCCCACAACCTTCTTAAACGACCAAAATATGATGTGATGGATTGTCCCTGTTGACAACATTGAGAGATCTCAGCACGCAGCTTGAGTATCCGTGGACCATTGCCAGCAGAAAATTGTTGTTCTATGTCGAGCCATAGATCCCGAGCTGTGGTCAGATCTGTGATTGTAGAACGGAGAGACGGATCAATAGTCTGGAGAAGCCATCCAATTAGCATAGAATTCACTATTTGCCAGTGAATGTAATCTGTAGACGAAGTTTCTGGTTTTTTGATTGTGCCTTAGTGGAGGAGTGGTAGGCAGTTAGAAGAGAATGATTGAAAATACTCCCATGATTTGTATTGATGATAGGGTCCTCTATATATACATAGTACCAGTCAATCTTAAGGTGACAAGTGTCCCTATTCTAGAATATGAGAGAATAACAATACAGCTGTGTGATTCATATATTTGTACTAGTATGCCCCCGCGTTCCAAGCTGCCTGAGGCAAAGGTTGGAACGAAGCCGAGAAAATCTGGATGAAGAGAGAGGTTTGGTGAGAAGATCTGCAAGCTGGTCTTGTGAGGAGATGAAGGCAACTTGAAGAGCTTTGGCTTGAACTCTCTCACGAACAAAGTGATAGTCCAGAGAGAGGTGCTTGATCTTATGATGGAGGACAGGATTGACAGCAAGGTACGTGGCTCCAATATTGTCACACCAGATGACCGGTGGTGAGGAGAGTGGAATCTGGAGTTCGCGAAGAATGGATTGAATCCAGATCGTCTCACAAGTACCATGAACGAGAGCCCGATACTCAGCTTCTGTGGTAGACCTTGCTATTGTTCGTTGTTTCTTGGATGCCCAGGATATGAGATTAGAGCCAAGAAACACACAATATGCACTAACAGATCTTCGATCGTGCTTGTCACTGCCCCAGTCAGCATCAGAGAAGGTGGATAGCTGTAGTCGAGAAGCAGAAGATATGAAGAATTGTAGATCATGTGTGGCATTTAGATATCTGATAATTCTCTTGACTGCTTGCCAATGAACAACTTGAGGGTTGTGCATAAATTGACATATCCTGTTTACTGCAAAGGAAATATCGGGTCTGGTAAATGCCAGATACTGTAAGCTGCCTGCAATACTGCGATATTTCTGAGGATCTTCAAAGGGTAGAGATGAGGAGGAGGTGTCACAATCGGTTGCCATGGGAGTGGCAATAGGTTTCGAGTGTGTCATTCCAGCTCTCAGGGCAACATCTCTAATGTGTTTGGATTGGGCTATGTAGAAATCATCAGCAGTTCTTGTGATTTCAAGACCCAAGAAGTAGTGAGCAGGTCCCAGATCCTTGACAGGAAAGTGTGTGGACAAGGTGGCCACAAACTTTGACGATAGGTCCTTGTTGGAAGCAAACACCAGAAGGTCATCAACATAAATGAGAACAAACACAGAATGTGAGTGTTGCCGAAATATAAACAAGGATGAATCAGACACAGAAGGTTGAAAACCCATGGTCACCAGTACATCACTGAGTTTTGAAAACCAGGCACGAGGAGCCTGTTTGAGCCCATACAAAGACTTATGGAGCTTGCAGATATGGTGTGGAAAATCAGGATGTACAAAACCTGGAGGTTGGGATACATAGACATCCTCATCAAGAGTACCATGAAGGAACGCGTTTTGGATGTCAAGCTGATTGACGGACCAATGGTTGATAGCAGCAAGGGAGAAGAGGAGTCTGATTGTTGATGGCTTAACCACAGGGCTGAAAGTCTCGTTAAAATCGAGACCTGGTTGTTGGTGGTAGCCTTTGGCTACAAGACGAGCTTTCCTGCGTTCTAAGGAGCCATCTGAGTGTCGTTTGGTTTTGAAGACCCACTTAACACCGACTATGTTTCGAGTAGAGTCCGGGGGTACAAGGGACCAAGTGCCAGTGGCAATAAGAGCTTTGAATTCAGCATCCATAGCCAATCGCCACTCTGGAAACTGATTTGCTTGAGTAAAGCAGGTTGGTTCTTCCGGTATAATTTCAGTATGGGAGCAATGAGATGGCCAAGGGATGGTACCATCATGACGGATTAGTGGTTTTTGGTGATTTGTTTTGGAACGAGTTGCCATAGGATGGGAAGGAGCGGCTGGCGATAGAGAAGGATTCAAGGAGGATGATGGAGTTGTAGATGGGCCAGACTCAGGTGTAGATGGATCAGGGATCATTGGAGTGTTCGTGGGTTGGGATGTAGAGGAGCTCATTGGGCCTGGGGTTGAGGGAGATGAATCTGAGGAGATGGGATGTGATAATGGGCTTGGGGAGGTAATTGGGCCGGAAACTGATGTGCCTGAGTTAATGATCACAGGAGTTGAGGGAGAGGTAATTGGGCTGTATGGGCCGGAAATAAGGGGAAGAGAGGAGGAAGAGATGGGCTGGAAAGAAGGAGAATGTGGTTGGGGAGTGGACATAGGAAATGTGTTTTCATGGAAAATGACGTCTCGAGAGACGTAGGTTCGATGTGTCTCAGGATCAAAGCAAATATAGCCCTTATGAGACGAGCTATAGCCAAGAAAAATAGTGGGGGTGGAACGGAACATAAGTTTGTGTGGGTTATAGGGTCGAAGGTTTGGGAAGCATAAGCATCCGAAAACCTTTAGAAAGTTATAGTCCGGTTGTTTATGAAATAGAAGTTCATAGGGACTTTTATTTGTGGTGATAGGAGATGGTAGCCGGTTTTGTAAATAGACCGAAGTCTCAAAAGCATAATCCCAAAAGGAGAAGGGAAGAGATGCATGTTTTAAAAGTGTGAGACCCATATCGACAATTCGTCGATGACGACTCTCGATGCTTCCATTTTGTGAGTGAGAGTAAGGACAAGTGAGGCGGTGTGTAATTCCTAACTCACGAAACAACGGAATAAGAGGTTTGAACTCGGTTCCGTTGTCGGTTTGAAATGAAATTATATTGCGAGAGAAGTAATTCGACACAAGGGAAATGAAAGAGCGAATAATAGTTGACACATCGGATTTAAGTTTGCACGGAAAAATCCATAGGAATTTGCTATAATCATCCAAAATGGATATATAATACCGGTGTCCATTTCCTGAGATAGTATGGGCTGGGCCCCAAACATCACAAAACAGAAGCTGTAAAACGTGGGTCGAAATAGATGGACTAGAGTTGTGAGGAAGAGCATGGGCCTTAGCCCAGCTGCAAGATTCACATGGGCCTTCTAGTGAGTGGGCCTTAGGCTCTGATACCATAGTGGAGGAGTGGTAGGCAGTTAGAAGAGAATGATTGAAAATACTCCCATGATTTGTATTGATGATAGGGTCCTCTATATATACATAGTACTAGTCAATCTTAAGGTGACAAGTGTCCCTATTCTAGAATATGAGAGAATAACAATACAGCTATGTGATTCATATATTTGTACTAGTATGCCTTCAATGAATCCAAGCTTTCGCTTGGCTTGAAAAGCGTTGATCATGTTCCTTTTCCATTCGGAAAAGTTGTCGCCCTTGAGAACCACCGAGCAAAGGGAAAGACCCGGGTGATCCGAGGGATGAAGGTAATATGGATTGGTAGATTCAAGAGCTGTAGTAGGTGCCATGAAAAATCGATTGGATGAAGATGGTGTATATTGGATGGCTGATAGAGTTTAGAGGATCGGTATTAAGCCTGATACCATGTAGGATTTGAATATAGATAATCCATAAAAAGAGAATATTCAATCTGTTTATTCCAGCAAGTATGTCTACACATTTATAGAACATAAAAAGGAAATATGACTAAAGGAAAGACGTAATCTAAGCTATAATACAGATATCATGGGATACTGTATTTGCATATAAGGAAATGTGAACATTGATATAGGGATTCTCCAATATTCTCAAAGGAGAAAATTGTTCTTTATTGAAATATATACGGATCCAATCACAATTTTCAAATACAAACAAGACTATGAGAGATCAATCCACTGCCTCTCATTCTTCGAGAATAAGAGTCCCAAAAACCGAATAGCCAAAATATATCGTTGATCCAAAAAGAAAGAAAGAAGCTTGAAATACTTCGGCCTGACCTGTTCAATCATCACCTATGTATACAATTATGTTAAACATCACTTACTATAAAAGAAGTGTTGTTTAACTACAGGTAATATGATTGGCAATTTAAGATGGTGATACAAACGTCTATCGAACAATACAAATTAGGCATAAAAAAGTAAGTGTTGTTTAACTACAGGCAATAGGGTTGGCAATGAAAGATGGGGACACAAACGTCTATCAAACAGCTAATCTAGATCATCCTTGCAATGCAGCCAATAGCTGAATCTCTAAAATAATCCCCAACAGATACCAAAAGCTGAGATGATGAACGTCAATCGATTCAAAACTGCACTTCTGCTCCTGCTATACATGAGTATATACTATATATACAACAGCTAAAGATCGAAAGCAAAGAGCAAAAAGGCAGTACCATTTTGGTAAATCACTTCACATCTTCAATGCCGTTACATCTTCAGTACCTTATTATCCCTTATTTGTATAGAGTGGTTGATCCAGTCCCTTCCATCCGAGCTCAAGCATAGAAGCGACCCCTTCCAAGCTCAGCTGCAAGTGACAGAGAACAATGTGACTTGTGCTAATAAGACACTAGGCAATGAATGTCATGTTCTAGACACACATGATCTCGACCACGACCAGTAACTTACGTACTATTCGAAACAAGCTCAGCTACGGAACCGATTGTTGAAAGGTCAACAAGAATTCCGAAAGAGCAGAAGGCCAGCTTTAATCGGGGCAGGTGAAGATCATCAACTGGCTGTCTGTAGTTGACACAAAAAGGTGAGTGTTGGCCTCATTCAACGCCATAGTAGTAACATCCTGCCCTTGTTTAAGATCCAATGTATGCAAGACCTGTATCAAGATTTCAAAGGCAGGGCATTCATCTCAGTCCAGTACCCACACAAAGACTATGTTTATATAAAGATATCTAGTTTCGAATAATGTTAGAGAAATTAGAAAAGGACCAAGAGATACCTTCAGCGAATGAAAATCCAGAAAGCATATGGATGGTGATTGGATATTCAATATTTCACTTTTCTGACTGTCTTTAGATTTCGGAAGATCAGATGTCAGATCGTCTTGTGGACACGATTTGACTCCAATTAAAGCAGTCAGACCATCAGAAGAAACTTCCATGCAACTAATGGACCCATAAAACGGAAGTTGAGCTGTTGTAATTAGCAAGCCGTTCAGAGTCAGTGTGGTAAGAGTTTGGAGTGTTTGGTTCCATGTCATTATAATGCCATCAGAGGAAACACAGATCTCATGAGCCTCAACACCCACCAGTCGTCTCATTAAGCGCCCTCTGCTAATTTCATGCACTAATACATCAGAGGAGTCGGAGCAAGAAACAACAACCCCTAGGTCCGAGTTTACACAACAGCAAGCAATTTCTCTGAGGTGGCCACGTAGGATACGCATAGGTCCTTCAATACGGCGTTTCACGTCTTTGTCAGCCAGGATAGCTGCCAAGGCATTACTGTTTGTTGAAGGTAAAGCTTTTGAAGATGGAGTTTCTGGTCCCGAAGAAGATAGTAGCATGCTGGTCAACTGAAAACTGGGAATCCCGGGATGTATTCTCCAAATTATTACTGTCGTGTCTTGTGATCCAGTCACAAGGTAACTGCTATCTGATGAGAGGGACAAGCAAGTGACTGGTGCACAATGCCCAAAGGCTACTTCTAGGGTTTTTGCTCCATCTGGTGATACTATCCTAATACTGTTGTCTGCATGACCACCTGGTAATAGGATGTTAATTGTGAAGTCATCAATTATTCATGCAGGTGTAAGAGAGGCAAATGATCAAATGATGAGTTTTCTTATGGTGAAAAACGAGGCGAGTAAAAGTGTACTCATGTGTCATAATGTGCTTATTTTGTACTTGGTAATCCGTATTTGATAATGTGCACATTTCACAAGTGTGAAAAAGGGCAGACTTTAGTAGATATTTCATGCCTATGCTATGGAAAATTGATCTCTAGTTGGTATTACCTCCCTCCCACTCTAATATTTGGATCCCACGATTTATTCTTCTTTTAAAAATTATAAATATATGTTAATTATGATACTTGAATTTTCTCATACAAGAATTATTGTAACTAATTTTTTTGTACACGATTATTATATAGTATACAAGTAACTCAAAAATATCAAAATATTATTAAATTATTTTTCTTGTACACAAATGATTTGATTATTTCTTGTACTTGAAATTCATATACAAGAATTAAATACAAAATCTTGTAACATAATAAGGAAAATTGATAGATTAAATAAGGACAAATTAGTCCATTCATCAATAAAGATGTTATATACTTATTTATTTATCATTGAGGGACATCCACTAACTAATTAATTATGAACTTAGGTTATATAGCAAATTCACCCTTTCCTATTTTGGGAAGTGCACATTCATTAAACATGCACTTTATGATACAATTTGCGAACTTTTACGAACTTCAATGTTCAAGGTAGGGAAACGCCTCACCCGAACCATTTCTGTAAGAATATTTCAGTAACTTTGATTACAAATTTCCAAACTAGCCACAAATTTTTTACAAAAGAAAAATTTGTGTTTTGATTTAAAGTTCTTATTATATTGAAGTTGTAGAAAGAAAGAGAATATTGGATGCAGTATCCACTTCTACTAATTCAGTTTAGTTTTTTTTTCCTCCCCACTAATTTAGTTGAATAATTGTCCTTCTTTTACTCGGATGACGAGAAACAAAATACTGAAAGTTCCTGAAAGAAGATATTTTGTATAAAATTTATTCATGGGGGACATATGCTTAAGCTAATTTGACATAATAGTGCAACTAACACATACCATTGTAATGTATGCAAAAAGAATATTTGTTATTAAAAAAATATAACTAAAACAAAATTTTGAAGAAAATATTTTGGAATGTTATACTGCTGAAAGCCTGAAAAGCATATTATTTTCCAATTTATATCAAATTACCTCTAAACCAATTTGAGGTATTCAAAATAGCTGGGGGAGAACACTCACCAGTAATAACTTCTTCAAATTTTGTGATGCCAACTATTGCCGAGCTTCTGATTCCTGAAGCAGCAAAAGCAAAAGCTCTAGGAAATACCCATTCATCATTTGACCCTATAAAGAGGCGCATCAATGCTCCACTAGGAGAGTTTGCAGGCTTTCCGTGTTCAAAAAGGAAAGGTGCACCCTTGCCATCTTTAGTATTTGGGCTCCACTTGTGCTCTGCTACATGTGCAGCTGGAGCATGTGTATCAACAACGATAACAGTATCTGAGGATGCACGAATGGCAGAAGCGGGAAGGTTGCAGTGTCCGGGCATTGGAACCGCATATGGTTTCAGCTCATTTGGATTTCGAAATATGGTCTATTTCAAAGAATTAAATTGAAAAAAAGAAGAATAAGCAAACCATATGGTCAAAAAAAAGCATACTCTGACAAATTAACTAAAAAATGATCAATCTGGCATAATTTAGAGTTTATTATAAAGATGGGATTTCCATCACCAACTTTATGCCAGTAGATATGATATGGCTTTGTAACACTCTTCAACATGTGATATGTTCGTTCGGCCAGGATGAGATTAGGAGAGGAACAATTATAAAAGTGGTATACTATAATCCAGAAAGTTTTCCCCCCCTCCAATTCACCAAAAAGATAAAGATATTCATATATATTAGATCTTCGATAGTTTATGTCTATTTATATTAGGGTAAAGTTGAATTATCTTTCCTTATTTTATTTATATTTTATTTGTATTAGGATAGTGAATTATTATAAAAAAAAGGAGGTTAACGTTAAACCAAGAGGGTTAAACCTAGGAGGAGACTTGTAAAGGACGAAATAAAATTGCAGGGTTTTTCCACATTTGCAAGTAGAGAAACTAGCACAATCTTAGTTGATGAAAATAATATGTCCGCTAATCAACTTCATTATGGTGAAATTTCAGCTGTAGCATGAATATTTGCAAATTATGTAGATTGAAAAATCAGATCTACCTTCAAGTGAAGAGTCTCAGCTAATGACTTTCTTTTCATGTGAGGGACAGTCAAAAGCTGAGAAGGTGTCTGCCCCAAACAAGAAATCTGATCTTGAATAGCCCGTTGTTTTGCCTTTAAAAAACCAAAAGGGTTAGAAACTGAAACCTCAAAGAAAAAACATTATAAAAGTAAAAGTCTTGACATACTGGATCTGATATTTTGTTAATATCTATAGCTCCTTCATAACTTCCACAAAAGAAAACATTGTTCGCGACAATAGCTTCTTTCCCCCGTTGCTTATACCTGTTTCATTTCAATGATTTCAAATAAATGTCAAAAGGCCTCGTAAGAGAACAAGAGCAGGATCTTAGCTGCAAAGTCTCAATAGTGTAGACAAATGAAGTTTTTGTAACCTACCCAAATATCAAATCAATCCACTCATGCAAATGAGCTGACACATGCTCGCTTTCAAGAGCCATCCTATGCTTACGAACAAAATCGATTGGATCTTTGGCCCAAGCAGGGAGTTTGACATTATCTGTAATAATAGAAGCGGCCCAAATATTGAAATCAATTTGGAGTGTGACTATGTTACTTTGGTTATATACAAACATCTTTCAAAAGCACTTACCAAGGTTTTCCGCATATTTTGGCATCCCAAAATCAGCAGAGTGCTGACTGATCAATGTTTCAGGCAGGTAGAACAGTTCTGGAACCTGAAGTGTGAAATAACTTAGAGATCAGAAAATAATTCGAAAGAACTTGGCCAAATAGGCCCTTTTCTATTTCCATTAGGTTTGTGTACCCCTTCAATTTTTACCACTTTCATTAAATTGAAGTTGGAAGGTAAGGGGTTTGATTAGGGGTACATTTACTAAACATATTTATACCATGAGCCTAGTTACTAGAGACAAATCTCAAAAAGGCTTACTTAGCTAATTTGGCCAAATAATTTTAAGACAAAAAGTATGCGTTGCATAACATATCAACCATGTGGTTGCAAGAAATTATTAATATACCAATTCCTTGACATCACTGATATCCTCAAGGACACCTCTCCATGTGGTAGCAATATCTGAAAACATCTTCACGGCATGATTAGACTTTCCGCCTTGTAGTTGAATAGATAGACTGGTAAATGGCT
The DNA here is from genome assembly GCA_033239125.1 of Fagopyrum homotropicum. Lineage (NCBI taxonomy): Eukaryota > Viridiplantae > Streptophyta > Magnoliopsida > Caryophyllales > Polygonaceae > Fagopyrum > Fagopyrum homotropicum. Next base: position 147,703,336 of record BSWB01000004.1, read on the forward strand.
CTAGTCGGACAAGGTAAAACAATACCTGGTTAACAAGCAACAGTTTCATCAATGAAGGAACATAGTCATTTAAGCAATACTATATGCTGCTTAACCAGAAACAAGAAGGAAAAACATAGAAACTAATCCTATAAGACATTTGCATCTACTTGATAGTAATGTTCAGAAGTTTCACTAAAATTTTGTGAATCTAGGCTGGCAGAACATACATTTTATTCTCTGTAACTTCCAGGGTCTGATGTTCAACATGCATCAATTAGAACTTATCAATCACTTAAACCAAGAAAAGGCACTATTCAAATACAATGCATAAATATAATAACTGGGGAAAAGGAAGCCCACTTCTTGCCTAAATGCAGAAAAATGGAGCACTATAGTTTTATAAACCCAATTGAGGACTTCCCAGTGTCTTTCTATTTGCCCCAGCTATATAACAGTGTAATTTTTCCCTATATCAAAAACTAGATTCATCCCGAAGATCTACCGTCTCTTTATGCAGAATAACAAGCTGGTGGAAGGCTTAGAGACTATAAATTTGATGTCCAAATACCTAACTCCAGAAAAGTAAATCTTAAACCAACTATTCAAAAAGACAAAAAATATGTAGCATCAACAATTTGAAAAAAGAGTTCATCTGGGGGGAGGGGGTGTTACAAGTTGGAGCAATTAAGGACATATGACAAGATGCAAAATACTTAGAATCAGCATAAAAGTAGAGAGCTGAATCAAAGAAGAACAGGGTGGAAATACATAACATGACCGCGTTTGACCTTTCTGGAGAGGTTGTCCTAAATGAAATTGCATGAGTATAACACACACGTGGACTTCCCCCTAAAGAGTAGAACCTTTTCAGCCCAATAATATAGTGTGTTGTGCTCAATATTTCTAATCACGCTCTGATGTATTTCGATCATATTGGCACGTTATTACTGATGTGCAAATTTACAGTACGTCTTAGTTTTAAGCATTCCCTTGGGAAGTCAATAACCCTCAGTCGTTGACTTCATTAACCTCATCTTAGTTATTCTCTTGATCAGTTAACAAAATTTTGGGAGATGGCTATGCACTTTACAAACCTCATCTTTGCGTATGATACATGTGCTAACAGAAATAGAAGATGTGACATGCACTATCATGAATTTAATAGGCGTTTAGATCTAATTTACTAGGGATTCTAAAGCTTGTAAACGGTAAGCAAACTAAAATGAATGCATAAACTTGAAAATATGATTCATTGCATTATGAGTAAAAAAACATCTAGTACAACAATAGTTCACCGTGATTATCAGATGAGGTGAAAAATATAACTGCCTACCGTTTCAATACTTGAATAATGTGAGCCATAATGAAATTTTGGGATGAAAGGATCATTGAAACTTGAATAATGTTCTTGTATCTTTAGACGCTTTTCAGGATTAAGTGCACCGATAGGCTGTCAAAGGTCACAAATGTAAGCATACAGATTCATTTAACAATTGACAAGACAGATTTGTAGAACACCACCTTAGAAAGATCCCGATAGGAATCAGGGGTAGAAAGATCAAGATCTTTTGATCTGTAATCTGACAGAATCCATGGGAAAACAGGGTACTGAATAGATCATAGACAGTCAGTAGGTGTTACAGCTGATACATTGAATGAAGGGGAAAAGTTGCATATAAATAAACCTGAGTTATATCATTATAACTACGCCCAGCTAGAGTATTCAGTTCCATCAAGTATTCAAAATTAGTGATCTGCATAACGGATAGGGCTCATATTGTAAGATCAAAAAAATTTACAAAGCAAAAAATGTTGCTGATGGGATACTAGACAAGAAACAGTGGACTCTCTTTGTTTCATAGACATACCTCCCTCCTAGCCCAACGCTCCATCAACTGAGTTTTTGAAAGAAGTTGATCTGGTCTCTACAAAACAACCATTACGACGGAGTTACTTTGTGGACACCAGTTCAAAACTAGTGAAAGAAGACCAAAGGTATCAAAATCCATAATAGCATAAGCTGTAATGGGAACTGTCATTTTAGATCCTAGATGCCTTACACAACAAATCGACAGGATTACTTAATTCTTTTTTAGCAGTAGACAACATGCACAGTCAAATTACATAATCCGTTCTCTGCTGTTGTCCAAGAAACTATTGATTGTCTAGGAAGGATAAGTAGACACAAAAGGCTATGACCACCTTCTTATCTCTCCTCCTTTTGAGTCTCTGTGTCGCTTTATTATGTCATTTATATGCACCTTAAGCATAGGCCTTTTAATTCGACAGAAGCAAGGAAAACAGTTTGCCCGATCAATAATGGATGATCTTCAATACTGCCCACTTTTCTCCTTGGGCAGATGAACAATTTTCATGTATAAAGTACTACTAAAGTTCTTTATTTTTTCCTAACCTTATTGACGAGCTAATTGCAAATGCTTACTATCCTAACTGGCAAATCCAAACTAAAGGCGACTTTTACACTTGTGCTTGCCCTGCATAAGAAAGGTTAGGGGGGATGGTAGGGAAGTCGATTCATGCTCAATCTGATGTTTTCTGGGCCTTTCTGTATCATAGTATGAGAGGGTTTGCAGGGTTAAGAAAAAAATAGATAACTCAGTACTCTATACATGGAAAATTTTCATCTATCCAGGGGGAAATGAGCGGCAGTTGAACATTGTTCAAACTTGGAATTTGGCAGAACACATGACAAGCAACCAACTTAAGCAAAACTAGTCCCATCCCCGTGCTATCACCAGTGTACTAGTTCTACAAACATGAAAACATAAATCTAATATAAACGATTATAAGAAGATATCATAGACTATGTTTTTAAACTTATTGTGCATACACATTTATTCAATAAAAAATATAATATCCATTTTCAATTGGATCTGGGACTTATTCTTAATTGCTAGGATTATTGGTCATTTGGTACTTTATGCTCATCAAACTTTGTTGCACAAGACAAGGATCACAACTTCCAAAATGATTGAACAATTTCAACAATCTAATAATCAAATTGAGTAGCCAAAGAGGAGAGCCATAAGTGGAATAACTATTGAAAAAATTATGCTGCTGAGTACTGGCATATGAGAAGCAAGGACTAAAATGCCTGGTCGATACCAAGTCGTGCGCAAGATGCTGTGTATTACAACCTATGTTATAAAGGAAAGACTGTCCATCATTAACTGGTGCATAATAATGACACAATAAACAACAACCCATAGGCTCAAAAGTGGGAGAGTTGATAATGTAGTCATAGTCTATTGTGTCAACTAAACAGTTACTTCCTAAACAAGCAATAATAGCAGCTGCAACTTAAAAATATCTTTGTTGCTAAAGCAGCATTATTAAATTTTTTTTAAAAAAAACATGAATTCCAACCTCTGTTGCTAAATAGATACTGTTTAGATGCAGTGGGTGTGCTTGAATGATGGCTCTGTAGGCCTTTCTTCTATTTTCATTACTCTGAAGGAACATTTACAGATAACAGCAGACCAGCGGTAAGTAGGGCTATTTTGACACATCAAGGGTCAAAAATAATATATGAAGTAGCTAGAGAGTAAAATGCAGATTTCAACAACAAATACCCCAAAGTCAAAGAAGAAATTGGATCGGTCAAGCATACACAACTCTAAAGCACTTCTCCTCAATAGGTATCTGCAAATCACCAATCATAAACTTGTTGGGCAGAAAAACTTAGAGGACATACAAAAGAGAAAATGTACATAGCATGATCTTATTCAATTGCAAATACAAAGTAAACTCTCAAAAAAAGAAACAAAGAGAGGCTTGGTGACTAAGGGTTCTGTTTCTCACAGCATGGCTAGAATTTAGGGGAAATTACACAAAACTGCCTGTAGATTTGGGAGACCACCTATATAAATGGAAATTACACATATTTCCACGACATTTGGTTTTCAAGAACCACTTATAACCCTTTAAAAGTGTAATTAGAACATGTTAAATTACCACTATCTCTAAACTCAACCTAATTATAAAAAAAATTAACCAAAATGCAAAGTGCTAGTTTAACATTTTTCAAATGATTTTTAAAATGGAGAAAGCATCGTGGGTGGTTATTTGAAAATGAAACCACAATGTTGGGTAACTTTGTATAATTTCCCTTAATATGGATGAATTTGTGAAAGATATCCTAATTGGCTCTATCGTAATTCACCAAAGAGCATTATTGCATAATTTCCAAAGGAAAAAAGATGAAATTCTAAAGCACCTAATACCAAATAGTATTTAAAAATGTACGCCAAAATATCGTTTTAAGAAAAAAAATTTATATTCAGTTTCCACCTCAATATTAGACATGTTGATATCCAGGTTCTGGCCGGGCTTTATAAAATATTAAGTCCGTTTCAAGACCCAAGTCGGGCCGGGCCTGTAATGGCTGCCGTACCCCGGCGGCAGGCCGGGCTTACCGGCACCTTTTTGAAATTTTATAATATGATTTTTTTTAAAAGTAAATTATAGGGAAATTCCGGATGGTACCCTCGTGGTTTGGGGTATTCCGGATTTTGCCCACCAGTTTTTTCAAGTTCGAATGGTACCCTCAAGTTTATGTTGTTTTCCGGATTTTGCCCAAATTCATTACACTTTTTTAAATTCCATTAAAAAAATACAAAAGAAAATAAATTAAAATTAAAAAACAACTTAAAATAGAAAGAATAATTTATTTATTTTAAAAATAAAATAAAACAGTAACTTTTTTTAAAAAATACATATATTATATTAATTTAAAAATAAATTCGTTAGATAATTTTTATAAAATTTAAAAAAATCAGTTTTTTCTTTTATTTTAAAAATAAATAAATTGGGTTAGCATTTTTAACAAAATCTAAAAAAATAAGTTTTACACTTTATTTCAAAAATAAATAAAATAAGGATTTAATTTTTTTTTTTAAAAATCACTGTTTTAATTTATTATTAAATTGAATAAATCAGTTTTCTAATTTTTTTTATTTTTTAATATTACTTTATTTTCTTTCCTTTATTTTTGGGAAATAAATAAAAAAAAAATTATTTATTTATTTTAATAATAAATTAAAACAGTCCTTTTTTTTAATTATTTAAAAGAGTCCTTATTTTATTTATTTTTTAAATAAAGTATAACACTTATATTTTTAGATTTTGTAAAAAATATGCTAATTCAATCATTTATTTTTAAAATAAATTAAACACTGATTTTGAATTTTTTTAAAATTTATCTAATTTATTTATTTTTAAATTAATATAATATATATTTTTTTATAAAAGTTACTGTTTTAATTTCTTTTTAAATTAAATAAATTATTATTTCTATTTTAAGTTATTTTTTATTTTTAGTTTATTTTTTTTTGTATGTTTTTAATGGAATTTAAAAAAGTATAATGAATTTGGGCAAAATCCGGAAAACAACATAAACTTGAGGGTACCATCCGAACTTGAAAAAACTGGTGGGCAAAATCCGGAATACCCCAAATCACGAGGGTACCATCCGGAATTTCCCTAAATTATATTTAAGATATTTTATGTAAATATTAAACATATTATAATTATATTAAATATACATCTATACTTAATATTTTTTAATGTATACAATATAATAAATTATATATATATATATTATCCGGGCCGGGCATTTTGGCCTGGAGGGCCTGGAGTGGTGCCCGGCCGGATTCAGCCTGACAGGCTGGACTTTTCGGTCCGGCAGGGCTTCTTCCTCTGTTTATAGTGGCCCGTTATTCTGGATGGTAGGCCAGGCGGGCTGCGAGATATGATCAGGTCTACTCAATATGATTAGCATATCTTTTTACATTTTCCTAGTTCAATAGTGGATTATGTACGACAACAATCCACTATTTAACTAGGAAGATGTAATATTTGAATTTTATTTCAAATTTTGTTGAGCGACCATTCCTTATTTAAGATATCTTTTTAAGCACCAAAAAAATATAATTAGAAATCAGATGATATGCACAAATAAATTGCTAAGTTATAACTTTCACCCATCGATAGGATTTACATTTATACAGATATATAATACTATAATAGTCTTAAAAATGTCGATGTCGAAGCATTAGACTATAACATGTGGCATCAAAGAATTTTGTTGATCTGTAGCTATTGTTATTCAATTTTTTATGTAGTCTTGAACCCGTATTTATTTATATATAATCCATTGTTTCAATCTATATTTTGTATCTTTTTGTATCCAAATTGTGATTGAAATTATGTCCTTTTTACTATATTAATACATAGAATTCTGTTTCTACCTCAATATGATTAGCAACTACGTACTGTTTATATACCACATTTCAACCTTATCAACTTACCTTCTGCTATAAACTTGATGAAGGGAAGACATCATCCAACAATAATTCTTCACTTGGTCCCTAATTCCAGAACTACAATTCTGCTGATCACCTACTGCATTTCCAGCTTTGTCAGCAATAAAATTAATTCTCTTCGACGTAATCTGAAAAAGCAAAGTAAAACACAACCTTAGCTTTTAAAACCCTAACTCAAAAAACATCAGCAAAGACCAATGCACACTGCTAGACCATGGATGTATATGAGTGTACATGATAACTTGAAGCCAAAAAGAAAGTGAATGTGCAAAACTGACAACAAGCCAAATAAGCAGTGATCCCCTAACACCCCTATATTGACTTCTATGAATGTGCTTATTCAAGAAGCCAATCCCAAATCAGAATCAATGTTCGAAATATTAAATAAATTAGTGGAAGTCACATATGTATCCACAGATTTTGGCTGGTGTCAGACCGTATACTACAGTATAAAAAAGAAGTTCTGGATATCCAATATTCATGATTCTAAGCAACAGCATAGATGCAATTGCCATTTGTGTCTACAGCCAGGAGGAGATGAACTTTCCAGTAATCATATTACACTCACAAATCGATGTCAAAGGAAATTATGAGGTAGTTGGACAAACTCCAAGTGTCAGAAGATGATTGCAACAAAGGTAATTATGACGGCCTTGGACAACATAACTGGAAAAGACAAATAACATTATTTCTTGCCATCTGTCGGCGTATTTAGTCAGCTAGGAGTAACCATGTTCTTTTTAAGCTCATGCTCTCAAGCTCTTGGTGTATTTACTCAAGGCAACAAAAAAAATGGTATCATGAAGAATTCTAAAAACTAGTAAGTTTGCAGACAAGAACGTTAAGACTTACTTGAAGGGTTCCTTGCACAACCTTCAACAGCCTGACCATAGAAGTATGAAGCTCAAGGATAATTCTTTCATCAACCTCACTAGGAACATATCCCGGGGCAACAACTGTTGATGCTTCTTCCATGTCTTCAGATAACAACTGCATTGGTGATTCAGTTGACATTCTAGGTTGGCTATCCCCACATTGCTGCCCTTCCAAATCCTTACCACACAAGTTACTTTCTGGATGGGCATCGCCTTTAGTTATTGGATCTGCAGAGATAGCTTCTGGAGTCAACATAGAAGAACTTGATGGGTTCATGATGTCATGTTGATTCTTCCCTTGGATAACGTGGTCTAAGAAATTTGCAGCTGCACCAACGTGATCCGAACCCCTATAGTTCCTTCTCAAACACCTTCTCATTCTAGAGGAACTTTCCATGAAGTCAAGCCTCCAGAATACCTGTGAAGTGAGGAAAACTAAGTATTCTGACCTCAAAAAAAAATTAGCGCAAAGACTAGTAGCTCCAGTCAAGACTACGACAGAAATTGGTATACACAGTTCATGGAAATCACGATACAATCAACAACAAGACAAAGCATGGAGATGAAAAGAGAATTATAAAGCAATGGACCACGATACCATACATGCTGAGGATTGCATAGATGACTTGCAGATGAACCAAAAAGACAGCTAGTCTCAATTAAGTGATGAATGAGCTTCTGCCATGCACGACTTCCTGCTGACGGACGATACTTTGATATGAAATCAACTTGGTTTCTCCTATCAATCTGAAATAGACAGATAGTATTGTAGAATATGGCGCTGCAAATTCATACATGAATTATGCAGCATAACACAGGATTACAAGCATAGGGATATACCTCTGACCGTTGAATGTTTCTTGCTAATGCGAAACTAGCGACGAGCACTGCAATAAATTCGTAGGCTAAGGCATCCAAATCTTTTCCATATACTGATTTTGTATCAACAGGGTGCAAGCACTCCATCCAGGCAATTCCCATGGCCTGACGGATATTCGACCGTTGCACCCGAAGCATATCACTTGCATTCCTCCTCTGTGATGAAGTGGCCATTGCAACAGCAATTAGGCCCCTTCCTGAACCAACTTTCGCATTCCGCTCAAGATCACGGGCAGCAGCCAAGGCAGCAGCCTTTGCCGCAGCTTTGTCCCTTGGAGCAAAAGAAGATTTTTTTGGTAGTTCAAGAGGCTTCTGAAAGCTCGAAAATGTCTGAAGTTTTATTGTTTTACGATGGAGCAATGAGCCATCACGCCTAAGATGTGTTGTTAACCTCCGTTTGGGTGCGGCATCTCCTCCGGATGCACCAGCAGCAATCATTGCTAATGCCATTGCTGAAGGTGGGGATGCAAACGCAACTGCCCATCCTGGAGATATCATTCCAAGAGCAGCCTGGAGAAAAGTGTAAAAAATTATTATACAAGAGAAGAAGAAAGATAAAAGAGGCAGGGTGACCAATAGGACAACAAAGTAAGTTCAATTTACTTGCATGAATGACAAAATGCAAAACCAATTAAAATAACATATTTCTAGACAGAAGTATCCTCAAACTTTTTTTTGCTCTCTTTTACCTTGCCAATTCCAAATTATCAAACACTTTCCCACTCGTTCTCTTTCCCATCCTTCATGAAGCCTTACAATAAAACAGTAAGCCAAGCTCTTAAGCTTCAAAGGTAAATCACCATTACGATTAATCCAAGATACCTGGAAGGCTGGAACTATTTTATGTAATCCATTTAGATTGCCTCAAGGCACCTGAATAGATCCTCCGCATCATGGAAATGGAGGTCAGGCAAATTCTAGGGTCTTTACTATACTCCTTCGTTCTCAATCTGGTTACTAGCCTACGACTATGATGGCATAAAGTCAATTTGACTGTGATGGTAGGACAGGTCTTCAGAAAATGGTTGGGACCTTGAGTTCATAGGTTTAGGTGAATGTGATTAGCCTTGAGATATAACATGGTGTTCATGATATTAAAAACTAGAGGAACCTATAAACAATTGGACCACTGGATTAAATTTACCAATCTAAACCAACAAACTATCAAAGGAGTTTCGTGACTTTATAAAATTCACCTACGTTAGAAAGCCTTACACCCTGTATCACATCAATCAATCACAAAATTCAAACTGCATACCGTAAGGTTGAAATAAGTAAAACCTTGTATGACCTGAGTGAAACTCTCCAAGAGAAGTTTTCTTTATTTTTTTGCAAATGGAAGTAATATTAAGGGTGGTTTCCCATAATTAAGCTTATCACGGATTAACGGGTGATTATTTGCAAATAACCCCTTTTAAAGGATGGTTTTCAGTAATTTAACCAAAATAAATTCAGTACCAACACCACAAACAGATCGATTATCTGTATTTTTAGTCAGTTTCCCACAAACCCATACAGACCGATTCTTCTACTCCAAATAGCAAAAACAAACCAAGTATCAAATGACTCCAATTACTGCAATGTAACTATTGTGCATTTGTACTTGATAATTTGACCTTCATTATATGATAACGCTTTGCATGAGAAGAAGGCCTAAAAATGAGAGTATCACCGTAAACAATGAGAAGATTTCACAATTCACGTGAATTACCTCAACAGGAAGAGCATCTGCAGCCAAAGCCTGATCATCCACAGCTAGAGGATTATTTAGACCATCTGGAGTGAGTTCTTGAATTCCGGATAAAACCGGACGCCACCTTCTTAATACGGCAACAAATGCTGGTACAATTGCCTCCAGATAATCTTTTCGAAGAGGATTCTTATCCTTGCCAACTGCATTCCATATCTGAATTGTGTGCACCATTATACAAGAAAAAACAATAAAACAAAGGAAGAAAATTAATCATGTTTTTAAACAAGTAATATGAAGCAGTAATTATCATGTAAATTGGATTAATATGTAAATGTAAAAGCCTGAAAGACAAGAGCAGCACAAATGAAACAGGAAGTATAGGACTCTACAGAAATTGTACCGCAACATCCTCTGCTTTCTTTCACTGGATTCCTTTCTTAAATTTCATTTTGATCGCTTAATAGAGAATTTTTTTCTTCTTAGGAATAATTAATAAAAAGCATTTTGGAATGGGTTGTAAGACAACAAGGCAGAAACACACAATCAATTGATAAGGAGATAAATGGAACAACAAGTTATTGTAAATGTAAAAAGCTAACCTCGGAATAAAGAACACAGGAAGTGACCAGTACCCTCTGTCTTTTTGACTCAGAAATTGGCATGTTAAGAACAGGTGAAAGCACACTGTACAAAAGGATTTTTGGTAAGTTAAAAACCTTCACGTGACAAAAATACGAAGAGGATTATGGCATCTGATGCATATGCACTCTTGGTATTAATCAAATGCCACAGTAAGTATTTGCAGTTGATATATATCCATGGATGTTTAATGTCTGAATGGCAGAACATCAGCTTGCATGATGTAAATAATTACCACCTCACAAATATAGGACTGAAAAAACTACTCAAGGCCCATGAGATTTTTTATGAAAGAATTGGGTTAAATAGGCTATTTTTTATTGACCTGGCACATGGAAGTAACAATGTCAAAATTAATACTCATATAATTAGGAAGATTCCACACACAACCATCAGGATTACAAACAAACACCGTAAGTTCCATATGGTTCAATCTTAGTATCAAAATTTTATCAACAGCAAGAAAAAAACACATCCCTATACAGTTAACAGTTAATTGAAAGTTTAGACCACGAATTTTGGAAGCAGTAACTGTACCAGAAAATAGAGGTTTAATGCATGAAAGTATTGTAAAAACCAGAAGCACTCTTATGGGTTGTTTGGTTGAGGAGTAAGAATGGAAAGGTAACGGTTAAGGAGAAGGAAAGTAAATGGAGATGATTATCTTCATTTTATGTTTAGAAAGATCTAAAATTCCATTCTCGTGACTTTAAACATCTTATGTTGTGTTGACTCGGTAATAATCTGTTTCCTTGATGTTTTTAGCAAAACAAACGAACCCTTATTCTTAAAATACATATCTCTTGTCTTATTTTATGATAAGATAGGGTGCACACTTCTGTCCAGTGCTGCAATTTGAAATGAGAATCATTTAATTACCTCCATAATAATGAACCTAAATTGAGAGCTTGTTGACATGAAACCTTTGGTCTAAGATCATCATAGTTTGAACTACCGACAACTGTGTCTTCCTCACCACTGTCTTCTTCTCTCATTGAAAGAAGAACCATACGAAGCATGCACAAGAATGGCTGATCACTGTCCAACAATTGATGAAGTGCAGCCATACTCCCCATTCCTGTACCAGATCCTCCTCCTATACCGAGACCCCCACCAAGCTCAGGTTCATCTAGCAGTAATGCTTGCAACATCACAATTGACTTTTTTATTGTAGGTAGTTCAATCCACTTCCCGTTCGAATCTTTTTGTAAAGCAGAATTCCAGGCCTCCCAGCCACTTCCACCACCACCAAATGCACCTGCTTTTGAAGGAAGCCCAACACCATACCACAACCGACTCCTGTATTTCCACCCCTCAGCTACGTCTGATGCACAGCTCCCATATGACACAAAAGCACACGAAACAGACTCATAAGGTTCAGCTGCAGCTGCAGCCGCCAAACGCTCCATCATAGCGGCTGAAATTTGCCCATTCTCATCTGCCATTGAAGTGAGAACCTAACAAATTGACACATAATAAGGTCCACACCAATAGATTTATTGTCCATAACAGAAAACAATTTAACCAATGACAAATATATGCATCAGGAAATTTGCAACACTTCATATTGTTTGCAAATATGAATATATCATAAATTAAGATACGTAGCGACATACATCAAGAGGTAGACTGCCTGGATAACTGGGCAACGATGTGTCGCTGTTGCCATCATATTTTTTTAATTCTTCACCGGATAAGCTCACTGACTTGGAAAGCTTATTTACAGGAGTAACAAACAGGTGGGAAGAAGCAATAGTGTTGGAAGCAGGTGAAGCACGACTTGACTTGCTCTGTACACGTAAATGCTCTTCCACAAGCATCAAAAGTACAATGGAATTTTCAACCAATGCCAAAGACACTAGAGCCACATTCTCAGCTTCTGCCTTGGCATTTCTCGGAGAGGGACACTCAACAGCAACACCGGCTGCTGCTGCAGCAATTACATGTGTCTTCACAAAGAGAGAAGCTTGTCTTAGATATAACAAATAATTATCAACACCCGAAGTAGAAAAGAGATGGTAGAAAACAAGCTAAAAGTGAAGGATACTTTTACCTGGACTTGAAGTTCGCGAGCTGAGAAATCCAGCAATGTTCCTAGAAATCTTCTTTTGAATATGGGCAATGACTCTTCACGTCTGCAATGCATTATTAGAGTGCAGTGTGCCCGGGTGTCAGAGTAGACATTTTGGTTAAGCCACCCCACTCCTCCCAAAGAAAACAACAAAAAGAAAGCATAAAATTCCATCTATTTATTGTCAGAAGTTGATATCTGTAATAATCTTTATTTGAGCGAAGGGAGGTGATCCTTAAAAACAATATAGAAAAGGTGATAACCTATATAAACAAAACATAAGTTGTGGTGGAGTAAGACGAATATGGAGAATATGGACTGGGAAAAAATTAATGATGTGCAACATTTAGGATTTAAGGACACAAAGTAGTAATGCACGTGAAAACAGAACTTATCTCTGCAAGACGCAATAAGAAAGTTTAACATCTTGTCTCATATAAATACCTAACGTGCTGATTCCCAGTACTGGATCCACCCACCATGGAAAGCCATTCTGCACAGTGAATGATTGCTTCAACCTCCTGGAAAAATCAATATACATAAGAAATAAAATAAAAATGAAGATTAAAAATGAGATCAATCCTTGAAGATGAATAAGCTACTAGAATTACTGGAATCAATTACACATGAAAAATTTAGCCACAGATACCAATCACTCATACTGAGAACACCAATCAATTCTATCAGAACTAAAAACAGCAATATGGTTCCAACTTTTCAATCTTCTAGCAAATCTTAATACTACTGAATCTGGAGTGTACCATCTATGCAACATCAACCATAAAATCCAAGTTGCTGCTATAAAGAGTAAGCATAAAACTAGTGAATCTGCTAATTTCAATCTTCTACAAGTAGAAAAAAAGCTTATCAGGTTCCTAAATTTGAAGATAAGAGTCAAATTATAGCTATTTGATAAGTATCACATTCAACCAACACATTCTGTAAGAAAGCTACATTTTTTGGAATGTTCTACAGAAACGAAATATTATATTATATTTTCTTGCTACAGTTGGTTTGGCCATGCATTGAGACCAAACGTTCTATTTTATGAATTTTCTTCAAAGTGTCGTAAATATCAAGTCTTACCCAGATACCCTCATTGAATTGTACACGGCTAACTGCATCTTTTCTGGCTTGGGGTGCTTACTACCACAAACTAAGAACCTTCTTTTCTATGGATTTTGTTATAGAATGGTGTGATCTTAGCCAGCTCTAAAGATATACCTTTATGGTAACTTCAAAATTTTAATTCAAGTGATAAAGCCAAAAATGTTTATTTTCAACAATTCAAAATGATTTTAGATAAGCATAGCATATGTCAAAAGCAAAAAATTTGCATTAAACTTCAGTGAAACAATCACCTGATTCACAACAAAAATATCAAGAGAAGCATGACTTCTGAAACTAATGGAAGTTGCATCAGTATCTGAACAAAATAAATAAAATTAATTGGCACACAACCTTCCACCCATCCTTTTCTCGCATACAGGGCTCCAATATGGTCATCAGGAAATTGTGTACAAGATCCTCTATATCCTCTGTGGTTGTAGAACTAGAGCCTCTGTCGGAACCCCTCTGGTAAATCAATTAATAAATCAAGAATGTAAATGAACACTTGCAGTGGTCGCTGAACAAGACATTTTACCTATTGAAATCGATTACAAGTTTTATTTACTTCAGTTTGTCCTGAAAGTCTGAAACCAATATGACAAGACATTGGGATAAAAATAAGTACCTCGTAATTTGAAATAAGAACTTCTAAAAGCCACTCAGGCCACTCCATTTGGGTCAGAAAGCTTCTGTTATTTGAATGACTGCAAGCCAAAAACAGAAGATCCTGAAATCATAAAGGACAGTTTAGAAACCCTATCGATGTTTGTTAAGAAGGCATAATATATATATTATAGAACGTCCCATTTCAAATGCCTAACCTGTACTAATTATCTATCTTCTATCTATACTAATATACTTATATACAAAAGAAAAATACACTTATACCACATGGTTTTCTCTCCTTAGAAACATCCACCTCAACCAATCATAGATTTCCAAGTAAATCATATGGAGAATATCTTTTTTCTACAGAACTAAACAACCAATCTAATAAATAGTCTACATCAAATAATTTTGAAATAGATTATACATATGTATGCTTCATTTTTTAATCTTAATCACATGTTTTATTGAAAATGATAATATTTAAATCACAAAACTTTTAAAAATAACATTTTTAATTTCACAAGATTATATGATTATATTTATCCATATTTGAAGTAAAAAAAACATAATGTGCCAGATTAAAAAACCTTCTTCCTGTTATCTTATCTGATAATATTGCTATATATCTTATAATAGAATTTCTGCAATCTATCATATTTCCATCTATCATCTTTTTCTAATGTACTATGGATGTATATATAGTATTTTATCTGTTTGTTCATTGTAATTATTCAATAATAAATAGATTATATGCGTCGGAATAAATCACCCACGAAGCACAAATGTGTCTAGTTTAATATTTGTATATTAAGATGTACTGAACCCATTTAAAGCATTCCAGAACAAACTGGAACTGATTTCAGATAAACAATTTAGGGGGCGTTTAGTTAGAAGGGTGGAATGGAAACGGTTAAGGGGAAGGAAATGAAATGAAATGAAAATGGTTATGTTCCTTTCATATGTTAAAAGACCTCTAAATTTCCATTTTAGTTGCTAAAGAAACATGGTTTTTGATTGATTCGGTTATATTCTGTTTCCAGGAAGGATTCTTAACAAATCCAAACCGGCCCTTTGAGTGTACAACTTTTCTTAGATGATAATGACATCCAAGATCTTGGAGACCAAGGCCCAGTGAAGGGTTCGTTCCTTGTAAGGATATTGTTTAAATGACATCTTCACCAATTTTATGAAAGGAGATGTGTTAGAAAAGATGCTGAATCAGTTAATCATTCTCCTCTATTTGCATAAAGTTGTGAGAAGACTTTGTGCTATTGTTGTCATTTTCTGAGTCTGTTAAATTTAAACAACTCTGCATTTGTGGTGTTATTCCACATTTTAAGGCATGCAAGTACTTAGCTCCTCAATCTATCAATATGATTTTGCAGAGTAAATACCTGAAATTGATGTTGAAAAATGCAAGGAAAAAGACAATGATGTTTTATTCTGGAGCACACAGCTTTGTGTCTCACTTGTGTTCTTAGAGTTATTTGCATTTCTCCTTACAAAAATGTTTCTCTTAAAAATCATTTGTACCCTAAAATTAGGAGGGGGGGGGGGGGGGGGGGGGGTAAACACTAAACAATGAGCCCTGAGGTAGTACCTGTAGCACTCGACGTTGCAGTGTCCTAGATGCATAGGGAAGTGATCTTACAAGAACCAGCAAAAGCTGAAGATACTCAAACCGATGACCAGAATCATACACGTTTAATTCACCATCAGCTGCAGCAGCATTTATCTGTGACAAGAGGAAGCACACTGTATCAGCAACTGTACCTGCAGTTTTGCAAAGTCATTTTTATGAACACAACTTGAATCATCACAATATATATAAAAAGATTATCATCTCCTGTATCTTTTCCTGGTAATTCAAAGGAATAATGGTAGCAATGATGTCATACTGAGGCTCCCAAAAGAGCAATGTACACTCTGCTAGTCAGAAGCCTTGTTGGTGCTGCCTGGAAAGCTTTTTGCAGAGCAAAAAACAAGAGACAAACTTTATCTTCAAACATAGAGCTGCCTGGATCATGCATTTCAGCAACCAAGAGATCACTTGTAACATCAGAAGAAGCCTTAGATCCAAGTTTTAAATGGCCAGCCACATCGAGAGAACGCAGCAATTTGATGATTCCAAGAGCAATACCATCACTTTTGTCAGCATTGTAGATGTTACTTCTATCATTATCAGAATTAGTTTTGAAGCTAATACCACCACCATTCTGTACAAAATAATTCTCTGACGCGGACATCATTCTTCCTGTAAGCATGCCTGAAGAAGCTGCAGAAACATTACTGTCAACTTGAACAGATTTCACTTCAGCAACATCGACTGAGTGAACCCCACTTTCACACCCATCCACTGTGAACTCCTCGTCATCACTTCCGACAGAGACACCATGATCACCAGTTATCACTTCACGTTGCAGAAGAACAAGAAGTGATTCTATCCCACCACAGGATAAAAATGCCTCCACAAAAGTCTTAGACCTATCCGCATTTGGTTGTACGACCAACCTGTATAGCAGGTGTAAAGCCCTGCTTACCTAAAAAGAGGGAGGGAAACATCATTACAGAAATCAAGCAGAATAGAAAAGTATGCACCGTCCAAAATAACGATTCTAAAACTGAAGTTATTAGGTAAAAGCTAAAAAACACAAGATTGGATCACATACAAACAGAAATTTCAGACATTTGTCAAGGTGGCCCACTCCTAAAACTGAAGTTATTAGGTAAAAGCTAAAAAAAACAATAACGATTCTAATCACCGTCCAAAATATCAGGCAGCTCCATCAAAAAAAGAAAAAAGCTTAGTCATGTTACTTTAAAGAACTGAAAGCCAGATAACACTGGAATTCTTGTTACCTGGTTGGGTTGCGGGCAGTCAACCACGAAACCAAGCAAGCAATGCATATCATCGACAGCTGATGAAGGGGATGCTTGAACCACAAGGAGTTCAATCACTATAAAGACATATTCAATTAAAGCATTCACTTCCCCAACAGAATGGTTTTCCCCCTGTAAAGAAAAAGTACGCACCGAATCCTTTTCACGAACTATCCAATAACATCTCCTACAACCATCAAGAAGCATCTGAATGGCATTGGCAGCTCGCAAGACAGATGACTCTTTGATGACCATGCTAGCCAAAGATGATAAAAGTTTCTTCTGCAACCTATAGTTGCACAAGCTCCAGATCTCTAGATCCAGCAACAGAGTACTAAAAAGTTGCACCTTGAGGGCATGATTGTGATCTGGTGCTTGGCAGAGAGAAACAACAGCAGCAACAAGCTCCTCATCTTCTACACCATCAGGATTTCTTGTACTTCTTGAAGACAATGTCTGGAAAAGATAATTCAAGATCTTGGACAAAATTTCAGGGCCCCTTCCACGAGACACTTCTTCACTGTTTCCAGGATGCCGGATAGCCATGGCAATGGTTCTCAAAATTGGAGCTACCATTGCACTAGTGGCCAGAGAAAGACCTCTATTCCCTTGCTCTGGTTCTAAGCTATCAATTTTCATGTTTCCCACTCCCAGTGGAAGTAAGGACATCGGACCACCATAAGTTAAGGCCCACAAAGCCTCAACAGGTCTCACCCTCATAGCAACATGAACCTGACCAAGGACTTCGGCAGGTCTTTGAAGCAACCCTGCATTATCATATGAAATAGCAATTAAACAAATAAAGGGAGAGAGACTAGAAGCAACCACTATATACATAAAAACTCCTCAAAGTTCAAATCCCAAGTCAAAATGAGAATCTGGAAGAGGCAATTAAGTCAGCTAGCAATATCAATGGTGTATTTTAAAAGCCAAAAGTTAATTATAGAGAAATAAGAATAAAAGAAAGACAGAGTAGGAGCCATCATGGATTCATGCATATCATGTAAGTAGTAAGGAATATTTGAAACCATATCGTTCAAATCTAGGCATGACATCTAGCTAAAGAAAAGCACAATATTTACATCTCATATAATTTCTTTGAGATACAAGAGAATTTTTGTTTCAAGGAAAAAAGAGGGATGTTCAACTAGATCATGTCACACAGGAAGGGGAAAAAAAGATGTAAGGGGACAGTCAAAATGCTCAATAGACACAAGCTGTGAAACCAAACCTTCTTATAGCATATACCCTCATAGAGAATAAACATAAAACCCAATCACATAGGAGATCCACTGAAAACAAGTTACTGGAGGAAACTCTATCATCTCTCTTCGACAAAAGGCAGCATATAGCTGCAGATACGGTTGCACCATAACAGATAAACTGACCCTTAAAAGGAGATTTTAACACAATAGCTAAAATGATTAGTGAAAATAACTAATGGTACACAAAGCTAGCACTTATTTGAACAAAGATTATATGTTTCATATTGCTCATTTCAGAATACAGCAAATCAACTTGAGGTTGTCTAGATAATTAAAGAGAGTATTACAGCTCAATACAAAGAGGAAAAGAAAAAATTATATTTTCCGTATTGTTTGGCCTAACGTGAATGACAGCATTCCTGAATCTTCCTACTATTCCATTTTATGGATCTTTAGTAAGTTTGATATAAAGAGCAAAATTTTGTCCATGGAACTAGTCAATGACTTGCATATACTCCAACAACCATCTAAAAGACACGATTTGAAAATATTTACAAACCTGCTGCACTACTTGAGGAAGCATCTGGACAGAAACGACCACTATGTAATTTGGGGTGATAAAGGAGATGAATGCATCCAGTAATCTCTGCATCCAGTATTGAACTCTGTTCTGACATGCTCCTTATATGGTCAGCTGTGGCAAGCCATGGGATACCTGCCCCACTGCCAAATGATGGTAAGACATCACTTCCCCTACTTGCCAAACAAGTCATCTTCTCAGGGCCTATTGGTTCATTAAATATATAGACGGTACCCATTTCACCAAATAGGGGACATTGACTAGGACAATGTTCTGATCCAACCATATTTGGAGGAGGATTTGTCCCTATACAGCAAAATGCCAGTGGCTTGGAAATCTGAGTAAACTCAAAAGGACGTCTCTCATGAAGAGACCCATCAATATAGAGTCGTAACTCATTCTCATCCTTCCCAAGTGCAACTTGCTTGCAAGTGTGCTCAATGCCGATGAAATACCAACGTTTAGGCTTAAATGCATGAGAAAAACGCAATGAAGATTTCTTTTCCTTTCCATTACCACTCTCAACCACCAGAAATTGTGAATGAAAATATGCGCTCATGCCCTCATTATCTCCAGATAAAAAACTGAAAAGCCGAGGCATGTGCATTGTGCTTTCACCAGCCAGCGTACTTGCAGCAGCTGCAGCAGTCTTTGGCGAAGTTATTCCTGAAGTACTTGCAGCAGCTTCACCAATAGCAGCTGCAGCAGTTGCTGTGTTTAATGTGTCGGCAAATGACTCAACGTAAAGCCATGTAACAAATGCATATCCATTAGAGAATGGCCAATGGCTGTCCCCTGGACCAAGCAAACCAGATCTTTCACCAATGAACTCAAATGTACAAGTTGGTCCTCTAGATTCTTCTCCACCAACAGCCTTTTCAAATGCAACCATTAATCTAGGGGCCCATATAGTGGTTAGTGTTTTTGTAATAACCTGGAACCACTTATGCAAATCAATGACACTAAGAGAATGTGCAGCCAAGTACTGGATACAACAACATAAAGGAGCCACATCCCATCTCATCTGATCCTTGGAATTGACACTACGAACAAAAATCTCTTCTACTGATCTTAGAAGAACACTAAGTAAACCAGCAGTAGAGCACATAACCCTGTTTCTCGTGCAAGCCCGCAAAATGGCAAGAAGACCTCTAACCATCCGTGTCCTAGGAGACATGACAATGTAACTGTCACCATCACAGGGTAGCCAAGGAATAAGTTCACCTGAGACAATAGCAGCCCTGGAATTAAGCATCACATTGGGAGGGTTGTTATCTTCCCGATCTCCAAAGCTTTCAACACCACCCATCGTGGACAGTAATGAATCAACTATCAAGAAAGCAGCACTGCCACTATCTCCTTCGTCTCCAAATCTTTCTATCCCACTTACAATATTCTTTAGCTTCTCCATGCTTTCGGGCTGCCCCATAATTGCAGCATCAATTATATGTAAAAGCTCCGGTGGCACATTCGGCATAACAGATTTCTGCTTAAAAGCTGGCGGTGAACCAATTGGAGAGTATCCAGATTCATCATATAAGTCAACACCACTAGAAAGGGACTCAGTCATGTATTGTCCCTGTGATGCCCCTAATATTTCCTGAAGTCCACCTGAAAATCGCCCAACGTCATCCAAATTTGGCAATCTACATGACCCCTCACTACCAATGGCATTCTCTTCACAGTCCTTCAAAGACACCTCGTCAAACCGGGTGTTGTCAACTACTTTAGAAACAGCTGGCACGCCAACATTGCTATCACTGATACTCACAGCTTCAGGAAACAAAAGAGAGGATCCTTCCACTATTCCACCACCTTCATCACCATCTGAGACTAGACCTTTCCCAGACAGCTCTACATGTTGGTCCCCTTCCTTTGCTTCCATTTTTCTCTTTCCACTTAACGTATACTCAGGCACATTTTTCAAAAAAATCAACCTAACACGACAAAGCAAAGTGGATCCAATATATTAAAAGAGATTCATTTAGTATAAAATTAGCATAATCAATTAAGTCAATGCCACAATTGAAACTTGAAATAAGCAATTGATCTCAAAATTATGGTTAGTTCCCCAAATGAACTTAAAGCTAATCTCACAATAGTTTACAAAACTTGTCAAATACCAGTATTACTAGCATGGGAAGAAATCAAAACGACCATAAACAAGCAAAATAATTCGATGATCAATCTAAACATTGCCAAAGAATTGCAAGGTACGGAAGCATATAGAACCGTGACCTCTAGAATGACATGCAGAGAAACCGACATGAACGCCTAAATGAAGATATAAAGAGAAACTCATTTATTATAAAACTAGCATAATCAACTAAATGCATAACACAAGTGAAACTTGAAATAACCAATTGATTTCAAAATTACGTTTAGTTATCCATTAGAACTTCAACCTAAACTCACAATAGTTCACAAGACTTGTCCAACACCAGTATTACTAGCATGTGAAAAAATCAAAACGACCATAACGAGCAAAATGATTCCGTGATCAAGCTAAACCTAGCTTACGAATTGCAACGTACGAATGCATGTAGATCCGTGATCTCTAGAATGGCATGCAAGGTAACATACATGAATACCTAAATGACAATATAAACTGAATGTACCATGAATCAGGTTGAACTAAACAAACGTTGGTCAGACGGACGAAAATCAAACAAAAAAATTGTCGAAAAAGTCCGATTTGATGAATCGGCAAAAGCGGAAAGAGGAATGAAGAGATATCAAAGAGTCGAAAAATGTTACCGTAAAATCGATTGGAAAATGTGAATGAGGCATGAGACTTGATCGATGATAGAAACTTCTAGCGATCGAGGAGCAGGGAGAAGAATTGGAGGAGGATACAAGAGAGAAAGCGAGAGGAACAAAATGAGCGCGAGAGGGAAGGGTCCAGGTGTGCAACTTTGCAACTGTGCGCAACCAATTTCTTTTTTCTTTTTTCTTTTTTCTTTTTCCGCAACCACCTGGTTTACCCGCTATGAAAAAGTTCGGGTCCAATAATCCAATTATTCTTTGGGCCAATGGGCCTGATAGCTGTATTCAAAACGGTGAGAGGTGTCTATGCTCCATGTTTGCATGTGGGTCGATTTTTTTTTTAAAGAATTTGGTGAGGGAGACTATTTTTTACGAGTTTTTGTTTTTTATATCTCAATAAGTTTTACCATTTTATTGATTTGTACTATTATCTTATTATGGGTATATTTATTAAGGGTCCGTTTGGTTCCAACTCCGAAAACGGAAACGGAATGGAAACGAATTTAGTCCATTTGTATGTTTATATTCATTAAATTTTATGGAATCATTCTCCATGGTTTAATGAAAAATGCACTTGTTTCCTCACATTTGTTACCCTATAGGCTATATAGGGTATCAAAAGTAATCAAACTCTCATCCAATTACTACAAACCACAAGAAATGAATCCAAAAATTTTAATGAATAAGGGTATATGTATTGACTAGATTTGTTTCCATTCCGTTTCCGATTCCGGAGTTAAAACCAAACGGGTCCTAAATGTGATTATCCTACGGGTCTACTTAATAGAGCAATAATATTAAAAGGACTAGTTAGTGATATTGACTTCTTTTTTTTTAATGATATGCATGCTTTACGGTGGATATGTCCGGTGTATCGTGAAACTGTGTAAAATGGTAAATAGACCATCAAGAAAGAAAAGAACTTATAGAACCAAAATAACAAAAGATATCAAAGATGTGTTATGAAACACAAAAAAATGATGCGAGAGGAGCACCGTTGGGAAAAAAAGGTAGTTGGAATATAGTAAAGCGGTGAGCACATGTTGGCCGAAGAAAGTGCACGCGATACTATTCGGAGATAATAATGGTAACCTTATATTTAAACTTGTTCAAGATTAATCAAATTTTCATTACACATTTACGATTCCTCCAAGCAAACAAGTTTGATCCGTCTTCCAAACAGATTTGCTAACACCAAAGAATGCATCTCAGACAATCATTAAAAAAAATTCTCGAAAGTTACTAAAAAATTTCATTTGGTTTGCCTCGGATTGGATCAAGATCAACTAATCTCAAGTTAGGTCAAATTTGAGAAATATAAATAATTTTTTTATTCCACCAAAACTGAATAAAAATCGTTCGTCTTGTAAAGTTTTGTACAATTTTGGGTTTATTTGTATAGTTTTGTAGGTTTGTGTTCCTTTTGTAATTTGTTTAGACATTGGTAAGTATTATTTCTGGGAAGAGATTTGAAATTGTAGGTTTAAAGTTTAGAGTGTTGATCTTTCATTACTACACAAGTTGGTCAACCCATTTAGTCTTCCTATCAAATATATGCAAGATAACCCCATAACAAAAATAAAATTGAACACGCTACATAAAATATAGAAAAGGCGGCACACCAATTCAACACATACATATCAAAATTACACTTTAGATGGAAAAGAAAGAACACGAGCGAAGAACGACAGAAGACTACAAACGGCAAAAACGAAAGAGATCGAGAGAGAAGACGATATCGAAGACACTAGTTTGATAAAGAGATAAAGAGAGTCGAGAAGGACTACGAGATCTGACGGTGACAAAGCTTTCGCATAGATTTCAAGGAGTTGTTTTTATTCTTTTTGTTTTGTGTAATCACGTTGTTTTGTCCTTGGTTTATATAGTCGGTACACATCGGGTCCCTCTTGAGGCCAATAACGTGCTTGTGTGGTTTAGAACGTGATTGACCCAGATCCGTTCTTGTTCTTTGCTGAAATCGGATTAACTTGCATAAATCTGACCTCAAAACCCTTATGTGATTAAAATCAATGTAACAAGTTGGTATCATAGTTATTCATACGAATTTTGTGACATATCTTTTTTTTTTTCTTGTATTTCTTACGAAAAACTAGTGTATGTGCTTCTTTCTTTCTTTATGTTGCATATGATCTATCTTGTTGATTTTTTTTGCTATTGCGTGATGTTATCTATCTTGTTGCTTTTTTTTCTATTGCTTCAATTGCATAATATTTTTGTAGCTATCTTGATACATTGTTGAGTTTTCTTTATTTTTCCGTATATTCTCATGATAATTTTCAGTTCTTGTACAACCTGTTGTTTGTGTATTTGTCTAAAAAATGATATGTTGTTGATGAGTGTCAAACGTGACATCATATAGGTCATAGAATCATGCATTGCATATCTTTATTGTTCTCTCATACATCATTATTTGCATAGAAAGGATCCACTTTCCATATTTCGGTATCTACCTTGACTTTTTTGTATTTCAGTCATTTGCGGCATCAATTGCCCGGAAATACATCTCCCTGAAGTCAAGAGCTGAAGAGAATCCTTTTTATTTTTTTGAGTGGAAGAGGAGTGGGATACCTTACATGATTGAAAAACTACAACACGAATTCCCCTAGATATATCAGGAAGACAATGTCCGAGGTCTAAGACTATAAGTAATAATAAATGCAAAACGGCATGTGAAACGGCCGTTATGCCGTTTGGACCACATCATCATTGTAGAGGACTTTGTTGATTCCCAAAGTCAGAGCCCAACCCAGACTCAGCAAGACGGCTTGGTCAGACGGGGTGGAGACGGATTTTATGCCGTCTAGTGGTCGTTTCTATGTCGTCTCAATTGCGTAGAGAATGAATATCAAATCTTCTGATTTTATCTTTGGAATTGATATAAATTGTGTAATCCTAGACTTTGAGATTTTCCCTATGTAAGCATGTATCAACCGTAGGGTTAGATATTCTGGATCCACCTTGGAGTCTCTCTTGCTCTGATTCTATATTGTCAAGTAGTTGTTAGAATAAGGTTCGTTTTGTTGGATCTAGGCTGACACTTATGAGTTTATGTCCTTTTATGATTTTATATATTGTTTTGGCTTTATATTGGATCATGTATGACTAATCTTCCTCTTGATCTAAGGATTGGATGATCCATAAAATTATTTGATTTATTGTCGCATATATATGTGTGTGTGCACTACAAAAAATAATTCATTTAGTCACACTTGTTGACGACGACATGAAAGTTATTTGCCGACGCCAACCATCAACGGTGACGGCGGAAGCAGGTGACGCCTGACGACGCAACTTTTTTTGGCACGGTTTATTCCGTCGCTAGAATATTTTGCGACGGTCTAATACAACCGTTGCAAATATTGGCATCGCCATTGGCTATCAACGTCTAGTGTGTCATTTTCTAAATAATTTCGCAAATTTCAAAACTTGGCGACGACAGTAACTATCGCAAACTGTAAAATTGGTGGGAGATTTTGATATTGGCGACGACAAAGAGTAGTCGCAAATTTTTAAAATGTGTTTGAAATATTGATCTTTGGCGGCAGTAACTTGCCATAGCAAACTTTAAAACTAGTGGGAAAATTCTACCACAACTTGTAAAATTATATCACAACTTGTGTTATTTGAAATGACTACATCAAGCTGCAACAACAGTTTTCATAAACCAAATGAGAGTATTTAACAATCAAAATAGAATGATTCGATGTGTAGAGATGTTCACAATCTGAAAGTCCAAAACCGAGATGTCCTTCATCTTTAACAAAGTGGTAATGAAGTTCACAATCACACACTTTCATGTTCTAAACATCTTCTACTTGGACAAATTTCTTCATCAATTGCCTAATTTTCGTTAATAGGTTCCTTTTTTATGCATGATCTCCATCTCCAATAGACTCTTTTCGATGTGCACTAGTTGCAATCTATAAGATATGAAATAATAAGAATAGTTTTGGTGAGGACAAATTATAGTAATCAAGTCTTATGCATATATATGAACATTTAATACATAAACATGAAATTTTTTAAAAAAAATCAAAGATCTAGACTATCAAAACCAACTTGTGTAAGTAAATGTGAGGTCTCCCTTCATTGCCCTCCGATTGCATAAAAAGTTTTTTCAATTCTTCATACTTCATCTCAAAGTGAAGTGACTATTCCAATCTTTGATATGCTTATACTCTTTTGCTCCATAGCTTCATGGATACTAACCTTGAGAGGCAATCAAGAGCATACCTATCAAACTGATACTTCAAATGTGCCAATAATATAAACAAATATATGATATAATCGTCTTACATGTCTTGGTCATTCATCTTATCAAACACATCAATGAGGCATATTTCTTTATCGGCAAGAACAAGAGCCCCTCCTTCAAGAGTACATTCTCTTGTGACTGGATCTTTGTGAACTGTCATAGTAAGCCCCACATTTGAAGCTCCTTCTGTAACGACCCGAGTTTTAAGTAACCCAAGACGTCACTAGACTAAGACCACACAGTGGGTCCCATCAGTTAGCCTGACAAGAACTTCACAATTAGGACATTGCAATAAGAAGCACGAAGAAATAATGAAAACATTCAACCTGTCATTTATAAAACATTTACATAACAACTGTGCATGTAGTTAGTATGTATATCCCAAAACGACACTTCAAAACATGACACCCGAACAGGTGTCTTAAAACTTCAACCTGAAATCAACATGTGTACACAGTTGTACACAACCAACAAAAGACTCGCTTGCAAGCGATTAGTTTCAAAAGTAGTTCAACCAACCCTTGGGTTAACACTGCCTTGGTTGTCCACTTCCTATAGCTGACATCCCTGAAGCGTTCCTATGATCGGCATTACCTAAAAAGATTCGGTTTAAAACCGTTAGCTACCGATCATAATCTATCCACGAGAGATTATATCATCACATCACAACACAACAAATATATTCAAATACCATATATCATGCTTGATAGCATGAATTATAGTCTATATTTTGAGGTTTGTTTGGACGTTTTATCTTCAATAATCTGCATGTTAGCATGTATAATATGTGATTATATTACCATTTCATCTACCCTTGCGGGAATCAAGGTCTACACCTAGTTTTGCTGTAATTGCAGGTAAAATGGTAAGTTTTGCATCAAAAAAGGAGCAAAAGGAGTCATGAGTCATTTGGAGCTACATTGAGGAGCATAAGGAACCATCCAGGAAGCATAGCCATGGATTAAAGATTCACTTTGGACCAGTTTTGAGAGATTTCACATTCAGTTATGACTCACCTCGGTTGACCAGAGATTCATCTCGACCGAGGTGATCCAGAGACGCCGACTCGACCGAGGCGAACACCTAGGACGCGGCGAGAATATTTTATTCTTGGATGAGATCTTTTAAATTTGGAAGGTGATCTTATATTTTTGGGCTTGGCTCCTGGAAGGAAGAAGATCTAATATTTTGCCTATTTTTTATGGGAAAAGATCTTTCTAAGATATTTTATCTTTGGAGGGTTATTTTCCTATAAAAAGGGTTGGATTTCCACAAATCCGGGAGCCCGCATACAATCACGCTATACCGTCGATCAGGGTTTATAGCACGCGGCAACCGCAACATACTCCAATTGGAGAGATTCGAAGAACCTTTTTGAAGGTTGAAGGAAGATTGAAGTCTATAGCTTTTATAGCTTTTTGGAGGGTTTTGTAAGATTGTCTTCAATTCCCCTTCCTTGTTGTCTTGTCTTGTTGGATTGTTATCCAAGGAACGCTTTGTTGTGATATTTGATTCAGTTATTGAAGTCTTTTTCATTAAATTCTTCTTGTTAAAATATTCACCTTCTTCCCATATATTTAATACTTTTGTAATGATGATGAGTGGCTAATTTCCTTGTGTGATTCTAGGGTGATTGGCTGAAGGTTGTGGGAAAAACAATGATAGAATAATCTTAGATTCCAATAGGATCCTGAAAGTTTGAGTCTTTAACCCTAACCCTAAGCATCTCGTTCGGATGATGAACATCTCGGCCGGGGTGGAATTCTTCTAACCGAGGTGACTTATCCGATCCTAAACAGAAAGTTAAGTGTTAGAGGTTGCTAAATCCTATTCTTATTACACCTTTCTGGTTCAATGCAAGCTTAGGATGAGACTTACTCGGTAATTCCTTAGTTTGTTTACCAACAATCATAAGTGTAGGTAATAAAGGTTTATACTTTATTGGGGTTTGAGTGTGTTTCCATCCCATCTTTGTGAGTTAGCCTGAGACTTACCCGGTAAAGGTTGATTCCATTCCCTTAGATGGTGTGTTAGTTTGAGGTTATAGTTCTTTATCTTGATTCCTTGAGACTTACCCGGTAATAGGAGTTACGGTTTAGGATTAGTGTGTAGTGAGACTTACCCGGTGATCTACTCCACTTTAGTAACACCTTCCCCGCGCAAAAATCTCAGCTTTGTCCGCTTATCTATAGATCTTGAGTTGGAACCACAACTAGACGCTTTAATCCCTAGAATTGCATGTTTGCTTTATTGACTTCTTATTCATCTTTGATTGTGTTAATTGCTCTTGTGGTTAGTATTCACGAAGCTTACCGTTATTGACTTTGTTTCACCGAGTCCTTGTGATCGACCCCTGGAATTTCTTGCTTTTTACTACGATTGACCCGTACACTACGGGTTCGCATCCTTGTTTTAAGCTTAAGTCTAGGGTTATAAATTTAAAGCTTGCACACACCGTTTGGAGCGAACAATGCTCATGAGATGATATCATGCTTTTATGAATGATGCACGTGAATGCAGTATGAAATTTACAATTTGCGATCCCGGACCCAATCCGGAATCATTGCTTATAAGGTTCTGGCTTTGGTGTGAGCTCACCATTACACAGATTAGGTTAATTCAGACATTTGCTCTTAGGTCGTAGCCAGACTGATCAAGTCTACGGGCCAGGCTTTCTCGTGGCGAGTTATGGTCTTAACCCCTAACCACATGCAACATTTTTCCATTCATGTTAATGCAAACATTTACCATTTTCGTTAGGTGTGCGACCCGAGCCTAAAGTCCATCAGACTCGGTGTCATTCTTATACAAACGCAAGTGATCCGGGCTTGGCCGAGCTCCGGCATTCACTGCAATAGCTAGCGACCTGGCTAATGGTTAGCTCAGAGTCTTAAACAATTTACATACTATTGACCTTTACAGATCATCATTATATCACATGTCTCAAAAGGCTTATCATGTCATACATTATCATGTTTCAACAACATGTCATTCAATAGCACGCCTCAAAAGGCTAACACATGTTCATTTAACAATTTCTCATAACCATGACATGATAATAATCACAACAACATTAAGCATGCTTTACACGTCATAACATCATTTTCATCATAAAACACATCAAGCATGCTTCACACATAACATATCGCAATGCATATCAACATTTACATTTCAACACAACAAGACATTTCAAAACAACAACACACATCAACGCAATGAGATATAAATCTCTCAGGCACGGGTTTCTGCAGATCAAAGCTAAATAAGTCCGAAGACTTACCTAGATACGCTCACTGAGCAACTAAGCAATAGTTAGTCTACCGTCTTCAACACCACCTGTCGAGAATATCATATTCCTCGTATTAAACTTCTTTCTTCAAAGACCAATTAAATTCATTCCTTTGAATTTAATTATCTTATAGCGTTTTCTAGATTTCTAATTTAATTAATTAATCTTTAATTAATTAATTAAATTTCACCAGAATAACGTTTTGCCCGCAGGTAGTTTCTGAACCCGCTTGTCATTAGAACTCATCAAACAAATATCCCATAATCACCAGAATAAAGTAACGAGCATAATGAAATTTCCAATTATCCATTTTGACAAGCCTAAGGTCAATTTATGTCAAATCGCAATACTGAAAACGAATAAATTCATAACTTATTCGTTACTAACCCGATTGACGATCCGAAAGAAGATTCGGAATCACAACGACGCAGGCTACACTTGGACATCATCAGATTCACCGGAATCTGAGCGACGGAACCGACCATATAAGGGGAGGCTCGACCTGACCTTAACTTCAACAGAAACGCTGAAACTCGGTACCAAAATGAAGAGGACGAAGAGAGGAATCCGAAAACTCAAACAGAATTGAAATCGGATTACAAACGAAGAGTAGATCTGAATTTGAAGGTTGAGAGAAATCAGAACTTTTACGAGGAATTGTGAAAGGAAATAAATTAATAAATGAATTTCCGCTATTTATAGCGAACACGATAATTATCCTTTAGCAAACTCGATAATTATCCGTTTATCGATCCGAATGCGGTTTGAGCCCCTTCTCCAAACTTCTCGAAATTGGAATAATAAATCTAACATATTGTGTGGATAATTATTCCGCAACTTTATCGAAAAACGTGTATTCCTAAGCCGTCTTTCTTAGCCGCTAAGAAACGAAATAGCGACTCTTTTGGCCATTTTGCCTTTCCATGTTATTTCATATCTAGAACATACCCAATGTCCTGATCATTTCTCTCAACTGCAATTTTATTAATTGAAGCTCCCAAACGCTCCAAATAATACCAGAGGGTAAAAATTATTCCCCAGAGGAAAAAGTAAAATTTCTCCCATACGTCCAAATTTACACCAAAATCATAATGGTGGAATTCATACTCGTCATCTACACACTATCCGCGATTTATGAGTCAATTGATATCGATGATTAACTTAATCACCCTTAATCATCCTTTATTAGAATTCGAAATTCCTACCTTTTACATCACACCCCTTAAGAAAAAGTTTCGTCCAGAAACTTTAGTACACAACTCATCAGAAGACTGAATCCGTCAATCACATAATAACCTATCTTTGCATTTCGTGCAAGCATAGATTATTATCACGTTAGCGGGGTCATCACGCTCACACTAAGGAAGCCTATCACTTCCTATGTTAGCAAACACATATCAATTCACACACACATAAATCACATAAACATAGAACCATATAAGCACATTAGTTAGTGGAAAAGTTAGGTACTAATTCTTGCCTCTATCCCTATCACCGATCAAAGAACTAAACACCTCTGGATAATTTCTCTCCATGTATTCAACTGTTTCCCATGTAGCCTCTTCCATTCTCCTTCGGGACCACTGGATCTTCACTAATGGAATTTCGTTATTCCTTAACTTCTTCTTCTTTCTGTCTAACACGGCCATAGGGAACTCGGCATAGGTTTGATCAGGCTCTATCTCGATAGCATCATAGTTGAGTACATGGCTCAGATCTGGTTGATACTGTCTTAGTTGTGATACATAAAACACTAGATGTACTCCATCCATTGTTAGCGGTAATGTCAAACGATAAGCCACTTTACCAACTTTTCCAAAATCTCAAACGGTCCAATATACCGAGGACTCAACTTCCCTTTGATACCAAACGTTTGACTCCACGAGTCGGTGAAACTTTCATCCAAACGTGTGTCCCTATTTCAAACTCTAGCGAATGTCGGCGCTTATCAGCATAAGATTTTTGTCTATTTTGTGCAGCCAACATCCTTTCTCGAATCAAAGCAACTTTTTCAATATCACTTTTAACTTTGTCTGGAGCCGTATCAATGACATCGGCAGGCTCATCCCAACACAATGGGGTTCAACATTTCCTTCCGTACAGTGCTTCATATGGTTCCATCCCAATGAATGCATGCCAACTGTTGTTGTAGGTGAACTCGACCAACGGTAAATGATTTGGCCATATCGGTCCCTAATCAAGCACACATGACCTCAACATGTCTTCTAAAGTCTAAATAGTCCTTTCGGACTGACCATCTGGTTGTGGATGAAACGTTGTTGTAAAATTCAACTTGGTTCCCATTACTGTCTGTATCTGGCTCCAGAATCGGGAAGTAAATCGTCCATCTCTGTCTGAAACTATGCTCTTAGGAACTCTATGTAATATGACTATCTGATTCATGAATTCCTCTACTAACTTGTTCACATCCCAAGTTTCCTTGATAGGAATAAATCTTGCAGTCTTTGTTAATCGATCACCCACCACCCATATGGAGTCATAACCCTTGCTACTACGTAGACTGGTTACAAAGTCCATGGTGATGTGTTCCCATTTCCACTCCGGTATCTCCAATGATTGGAGTTCTCCTCCTGACCTTTGGTGTTCAATCTTAACTTGTTGACATGTTTGACACCGTGACACAAACTCATCAATATTTTTCTTCATACCTTTCCACCAGAAGTAAGGTTTAATATTCCGATACATCTTATTCGATCCTGGATGTATGAAATATGGTGTTGCATGGGCTTCAACAAGAATCCTTTTTTTTAATCTCTTCATCTTGAGGAACACATACCCTTCCCTGATATCTCATTATATTGTCAGTATCGATATGGAAATCTAAAGATTCAACACTTTCGATCACTGACCTTATTTTGGTTAAATTAGGACAACTTACTTGTTTTTGTTGAATTTCTTCCAACCAATTGGACACTATATCCAAGGTACACAGATACCCTTGGTCTTTCTGAGCCCATATTTCAATGCCACTACAAATCAAATCTTTTTGTATTTCAACTTGTACAGTTAATCGAGCAATCGCTTTTTCTTGAGCTGACTTCCTACTCAAAGCATCAGCCACCACATTAGCTTTACCAGGACGACATAGTATCTCTAAGTCATAATCCTTTATCAACTCCAACCACCTTCTTTGTCTCATATTCAACTCTTTTTGAGTGAAAATGTACTTTAGCCTCTTGTGATCCGTCATGATCTTACACGTCGTCCCAAATAGGTAATGCCGCCAAATCTTAAGTGCATGAACTACTACTGCTAACTCTAAGTCATGTGTAGGGTAGTTTTGCTCATATTGTCTTAGTTGTCTTGATGCATAGGCGATGACTCTTTCATTATGCATCAAGACGCATCCCAAGCTCATTTTAATCACATCACTGTAAACAATGAACCTAGTGTTCCATTCGGCTGACCTAACACAGGTGCAGTAGTCAATCTCTTCTTTAACTCTTCAAGGCTTGCTTGACACTTGCTAGTTCATACAAACTTTGCCTTCTTCTGAAGTAGGTTGGTCATAGGTCTTGCTATGATGGAAAACCCCTTTACAAAACGTTTGTAGTATCCTGCTAATCCTAGGAACTACGTATATCCTTTACGTGTTTGGGTGGTTCCCATGCTAACATAATTTCAATCCTGGATGAGTCAACTCTGAATCCATCTGCAGTGATCGCGTGTCCTAAGAATGTTACTCCATTCATCCAGAAGTCACACTTGAACAACTTGGCATAAAGCTTCTCTTTCATCAATACTTGGAGAATTGCTTTTAAATGTTCTATGTTCTTCACTACTTCGTGAATAAGCCAATATGTCATCGATAAAGACCACAACAAACCGAGTCCTGAATGTTGTCTTATGGATATCATCTTCTTGAATCTTCAACTGGTGATAGCCTAACCGTAGGTCTATGACGGCGAACACCTTTGCTCCTTGCAACTGATCTAACAAATCATCAATTCGTGGTAGTGGATACTTGTTCTTAATCGTCAACTTATTCAGTTCTCTATAGTCGATACATAGCCTCATTGTACCATCTTTTTTCTTCACGAACAATATTGGCGCTCCCCATGGCGATACACTTGGCCGAATAAATCCTTTATCTGTCAATTCTTCCAATTGCTTCTTCAACTCAATCATTTCCACAGGTGCCATTCTATACATAGCTTTAGAAATTGGTCTAATTCTAGGCTCTAGATCGATTCTAAAGTCAACTTGCCTAGTAGGTGGAAATCCAGGTAATTCATCTTGAAAAACATCCATAAACTCGCGTGCAACTGGAATGTCTTTTAATTGAATCTTTCCTTCTTTCTCCAGAGCATAACATAAATATGCTTCACATCCTTTCCTTACCATCTTACTTCCTTTCATCGCAGAGATCATTACCAATGGTCCTTGTAAATTACCTCCTTTGAATACATGACAAGTTCCATCCTTAGCTAACATCACTAATGTTAGCATTTCTGCATCTATCTTCACCTTATACTTAATCATCCAATCGATGCCTAGAATCACGTCATCATTATCCAATCCGGTAATAAGGATATCGGTGGGCCACTCTACTTGACCTACCTTCCACGTAAACTTTGGCTTCTTCCTCCTCTCAAATTAGGACAAGATCCTTGAGATAACATTATCCCTTAGTCTCACAAACTTTATCATATCTCTAGGTTAACTACATTTGAAACATGTAGTTGGACTTTTTGATCAATCCTTCTTGTAATGATTTAGGTCTCCACAATTGAAACATGTTCTTCCCTCTAATTTCTCTTATCGTAGCCATTATTGGGTGAACCACTATAAATATGTGTGTGTTGTATTTCTTGTTTGTTGAATTATGTTCTTTCTCACAATTCCACACAATCAACTGATATAAGTACCCGTTTGGTTGGATCGGTGGAATGGAATCGGATAAGGATTAGGAAAGGAAATGAAATGATGAGAGTACTTTCATGTGTTAAAATACCTCTAACCAAACGTATTTCTTGATTGATTCGGAATCATTCCGTTATCGGAAATGATTCCTAGCGCTTCCAAACGAGCCCTAAAAGTTTTAGGTTCTTTGGTTTTTGTAATCTAGGAGAAAGATGTCTTCTTTCAACACGAAGATTGACAAGACCACAAGGAAGACAATTTCAGTTTGTGGCAAATCAAGATGCGAGCGTTATTGAAACAACATGGCTTATGGGGGACATTGTCAAGGAAGGAATCCGATAAGGAAAAGGTTGATGCTGAGATGATCACTCAAGAGGATAAGGCGCATTCGACCATCATGTTGTGTCTTGCATATGATGTCTTATGCAAGGTTTCGGATCTGGATATCGTAGTCATACTATGGTTTAAGTTGGAGAGTCTTTATATGACGAAGTCTCTCACCAACAATTCTATAATTATTGTAATGAAAAAGGGCATGAAGGTACGAAACTTCGTGAACCCTTAGATCACTTGAACACATTCTTCTAGCTTTCACTACAAAAAATAAATAGATTTGCGACGGTGGTTTGCGTCGGCATAAGTTTGCCGATGCCATTGAGCCATTTTTTGCGACGGCATTACAAGCCGTCGTTTATTTTACGACAACGGAATTTCCGTGTCGCGAATAGTAGATCAACTTGCGACAGAGTTTAGATGCCGTTGTTAAAAAAAATGCATTCGCGTCGGCTCTTGATGACCGTCGCAAAAAACATAGGCCCATGAATTAAAAATAAATAAAAATAATAACTCTACCTTATTCCGCCTTTTTTTTCAGCCAAGAGGTAAAATCGGACTTTAGCCCTAGAAGGCTAGAACATTTATCCTGTTTATCTCTTTCACGATACTCTCACAAGTGCTCCTCAATCTGACGGTTTTTCATCCCTTCCACCATTGTTGCTCCTCAATAGAAGGTATCTCTCTTCGTCTCTTCTTCATCTCTTCGTTGTTTTGTTTGTGATTTTTGTTGTTTCTGATTCTATCCTTCTCTTTTTGGAGTTTGATTTTT
Source organism: Fagopyrum homotropicum (assembly GCA_033239125.1). NCBI lineage: Eukaryota > Viridiplantae > Streptophyta > Magnoliopsida > Caryophyllales > Polygonaceae > Fagopyrum > Fagopyrum homotropicum. Next base: position 147,738,523 of record BSWB01000004.1, read on the forward strand.
TGATTCTAATGATCTAACCAATCAAATCGGTTTAGAATTGGTCTTTGTTGAATTTGGGCAATTTGTTGTATATTGAAATGATTCACTTGTTGATACATGGCCACCTTTGCTGTGAAACTGAGCCAACCCTAACGGAAATCATCTCTCTTGTGGACGGTAAAAGATGAAATCAAATTAGATGTTATATTAGAGAATTTGATTTAATTTTTAAAGAAATTTCCAGTAGGGTTTTTTTTTTTTTTTTGAAAAGAACGGGTTTATGTTATTGTGTATTGTGAATGAGATATCCAAGCTTAAATTACTCCAGAGAACTTATTTATCGAGCTTCACTGAAAATCGTTGCTTTAGTAGACTCACACGGTTCTTTGACCAGGGAAAGGTAGGAAACTAGCGGGACACTTTTTTATTGTGGAAATATTTTTTAAAAAAACTGTTTCAGTCAAATATATTAGAGGAAGGATTTGTTTTGACCAAGTGACAATTTTTTAGAAGAATGATTGTGTCTGCCAGTGATTTATCTATTTTACTCTAATATTTGATGCTGGGAGTAACAAAGTGTTGTTGTGATTTTCACAATATAAGAGTCTGAACTTTTAGCTGATTGTTGGAGATGCTTATAGCTCTAATTATTGATACAAACAAGTTTAATATAGAGCATAATATTCTTATCCACTCATGTATATGTGTTAGCATGAAATATTGTGATATTTTAGGCACGTTTTCTAATCGCATTTGATTCATATTGATAGTCTTTGATTGATCTTTGTACATATGTGAGCTAGTATTACCTATATTGTCGATATGGATGTCTACACGAGTTCTATGTTGATTATAGGTGATTTGGAGCTATTTCCGAATGGAATCGAGCAAAGGAGAGTTGAGTTGATATGTCCATAGATCGAGGACACTTTTTGGAAGCAATTTGGAGTCTTAGATTGAGGAATGCACGAAGTATAGGGAAAAACCACGTTCTTACCCTAAATTACGGCCGTGGTTTCTGAGTCAGAATTCGATGTTCATTCCAGGGGATTCTACGGCCGTGGAACTAACCGTAGTAGTTTCCACGCCCTAAATTACGGTCGTGGAAGATTTCACGACCGTGATCTTGGCGAATCTTTTCGCCATGTTTCGAAGCCATGATCTTTTGAAGATTGGGCCGGGCCGACATTTTGCCCTGCATTATAAAATAGACGGATGAAGCAAGATTCCGTCACCTCGCTTACGACCTTTCAACCCTCGCTTAGCGGCAAAACGCACAAACCCTCATCTTGGAGGTAATTTGGAGATCTCATTGAAGATCAAAGTTCGTATTGGAGAGTTGCCGTTTGTGATCTTCGAGTTTGTGGAAGATCGAAGTTCTTGGAGGGTTTTGCAAGAAGATCCCTCTTCTTGTTTAGGTTTGATTTTGAAACGGATTGACATCCCGTTTCTCTTCCTTCCTAAGGTTGTGATTGTTTACTCTGTTTTGAATCTTTTGACAAACACTTGTTCTTGATTGTGATCTTGAGATTCTATTGAAGATTATTGATAGTTCTTGAAAGTTTTCATCTTTTATCCTTTAATTCTTGAATCAATATCAATATGACAGTTATTGGCTAAAAACCCTTAACAATTCTAAGGTGAAGGGTTGATAGTTGTGGCATAGGTGATGATAGATCGATCGCAAACAGATTAGACCCTGAGAGTTAGAGAATTATCGCCGACAACCCTAAATTACGGGCTGTTCTTGAGTTCCACGACCGTGGAATCTCAAGATCCAACCGTAATTTCCTTAAGTTTACGAGCTTGCTTTTACCTTAATCCAAAGTTAAAGATTTGCTTTAGCTTAGTTTAGACTTGTCTTTTCTAGGTGGTAGTGAAGCCTCAACAACCTCTACCTCGATTGTGAGCCTCAACAACCTCAATCGGATAAGTTAGTCTTGATCTTTAGATTATAGGTTTGGGTATTTGATGCTAATCCTTGTCTTTATGACCTTTCTATATTGAGCCTCAACAACCTGTATAGGGAGTGTCTTTTAGGTGAGTTACATAAGGTTTTTGGAACCTCAACCGTACGATTACCTTACATTAGTATACCTTTGCATATCTCAACTCTGTCTTTATATCATTTAGTATATCTTGAATCGATTGCCACAGCTGGATACCTGGATCTTTAGAATTGTTGTTTTCCCAATAATTTGCAAAACTCCTATATTTACTTGCTTGATAACCTGCAACCGAGTTCGTTCCACCCAAATCCCTGTGTTCGATACTCTGGAATTCTTGCTTAACTACGTCGATCCGTACACTGCGGGTTCGCTTGCTTGATTCTAGTTTTATAAATTTAAAGCTTATTTGCACACACCTCTAGGGGCGAACAAGTTTTTGGCGCCGTTGCCGGGGATTTGGCTTCGTCCGAATCCGGTAGCCGGTTGTCAAGCTTGGGAGCTTGCTCTCGTTATTTGATTTTTCTTTGAGTGCATGCGCAGGTCTAGGAACACCGAAGATCTCTTACCTCTTGATCAAGAGCTAGAGAAAACCTTGAGGCAAAAGCGCAAGGAAAAGAGGATGGCTCAAGAGAACGAACGCGATCTTCAAACTGAGTTGGCGGAGAAGGAAGCTCAACTCCGATGGAATGAGACTCTCCTCCAGGATGAGATGGATCGTCATCAATCTCAAGTTAACGGTCTACAAGACATGATCGTCCAAATGAAGATAAAGATGAGCGACCTTGAAGATAAGGTGGGTAAGAAGTCCTCTAGAAGGAGAACAAGGTCTAGAAGAAGAAACCACTCATCCACCGATGATAGTGATTCTTCCATGCCTCCGTTAGAAGAGATTGATCCCACGATCAACATAAATCCTTTCAATCCACAAGGAGCTGCTAACCGCCGCATTCCACCTAGGAATGCGAGGGTCGAACGTGTGGATAATGAGCCGAGAACTCTTGGCCAGCGGATGGATCCAACACAACAACCACGCCGCTTGGGTGTGAATTTTGATGCTGAAGATGTACAAGGGTTTAGCTTCAACCCTCAAGTTATCACTCTTGTTCGCCAAAGCCAGTTTGGCGGTACAAGCACTGAATCTCCACACCAACACTTGCAAAACTTTGAGTGTATGATGGAGACGATGAGACCGAAGAGCGCTACTACCAACAGCTATAAGCTCAAACCTTTCTTTTTCTCTTTGAAAGGGAAAGCGTTATCTTGGTACCAAGCTCTTCCTAGTGGGAAACTAGAAACGTGGGAAGATCTCTCCGCAGAGTTTCTCACCAAGTTCTTTCCGCCCTCCAAAACGGCGGAACTTAAAGGTAAGATTAATGCTTTTTCTATGAGACCTAACGAAAGTTTGTTTCAATCTTGGGAAAGGTTTCAGGATTTGCTCTTGGATTGCCCTCATCATGGCATATCCAAGCTTGCCTTGCTGGAAATTTACTACAAGGGGCTGGATGCGGGAACGCAATTCAACCTCCAATCCCTCTCATGCGGAACGTTCATGGACATGAGAGAAGATGACGCTTGGGACTTCATTGAGAAGCAAGCAAGAGTCATAGAGAAGTATTCCCACCGGAAAGTGGAGGGAAATCGTGTGGAGCAAGGAGCAAAGCTCACACATGAAGCTCAAAATTAGATTTTCTCCCTCAACAATGAGATTAAAGAGTTGAAGGAAACTATCAAGACCAACTTCCCAAAGCAACAAGAGAAGGATGTTGGCTATTTGGGCAACAACAACGGCGGTGATAACACCAACCGCAACAACAATAACCGGAACAATAACCGGAACAACAATTGGAATGGAAACAACAACAACCGGAATAACTACAATTGGAACAACAATCGGGGTTCGAACAACAACAATTGGCGCTCCAATCAACAAAATTCCGGTAACTCCTATCCTTCCAATTCCAATTCACTAACTCCACCCTCTTCTTCCTCTACTCCTTTGAAAAGCCAGGGACAATCATCAAATGGAGGAAACAATACGGGAAAGGAGAAGCCGGATCCCATGTTGGAAACAATCTTGGGAAAGCTTCAAGGGTTGGAGAACCGCATCATCAAGGTTGATGATCAAATTTCTAAGGTTGACAAAGCTCAAAAGGTTTTGGAAAATCAAATGTTCAACCATGCGGAGGAAGTTCCTAGAAATCAAGGGAAACTTCCAGGAAAGACGGAGGACAACCCTAAGGGAAGGGTAATGGCGATTACAACTAGGAGCGGAGTGACTACCACCGATCCGCAGCCTACGTTCGTTGAAGTCCCCGTAGAGAAAGGCAAAGAAAAGGGGAAGGAGAAGGAGGACGTCTATGTTCCTCCTCCAGCTTTCAAACCTCCCCTACCGTTCCCTCAATCTAGAGCGCGAGCGCGCCTAGACAAGCAATTCGGTAAGTTCATAGAACTCATGAGCAAACTGCATATTAATATACCTTTCATTGATGCTATTGTAGGTATGCCGGCTTATGGCAAGTTCTTGAAGGAGATTCTCTCTAACAAGAGGAAGCTAGAAGATTTCGGTGAAGTCAAGATGAGTTCGGATTCTTCGGATCTCATCAAGACTATGAAGGAGAAAATGCCCCAAAGGTGAAAGATCCAGGGTCATTTTGCATTCTCATTGGAGTGGGAGAGGTCACATATGACGCTTTATGTGACTTGGGAGCAAGTGTGAGCATCATACCACTTGCATTGTGCAGGAAGATCGGTTTAGGCGACCCTAAACCGGTGAAGATGACGTTATACATGGCGGATCGATCCATTACTCGTCCCGTCGGCATTGTAGAAGACGTCCCGGTCAAGCTCGGCAAGTTCTTTGTCCCCATTGATTTTGTCGTACTTGACATTCCTGCGGATAGTCCGGTCCCGATCATACTCGGAAGGCCGTTTCTTGCAACTTCCGGCTGCATGGTCGATTGCAAGAATGGGAGACTCGCCTTTGATATTGGGGAAGAGAAAGTAGAGTTCGTTCTTTCCACTCTAGTGAAGGAACCAATCTTTGATGAGGATATTTACAATGTCCAAGACGAAGAAGGTTTATCTAGGGAGGAGGTAAGTGCGATTCTCTTTAACGATCCCTTACAAAAGGTTATTACTATGAGTCAAACCGATGTAGGAGAAGAGGAAGAGTGCAAAGAGGAAATTAAAGCCTTAGGAGCACAAGAAGAGATGTATGAAGTGGAGTTTGAGAAACTCCACGATGAGGCTGAAAATACTCGAATCCACGGTCATACTCTGTATTCCACGACCGTGGATTCCACGACCAAAATCAACCTCCATTCCAGAGGATATTACGGCCGTGGAACACCAGAGGAAACCGTAATTTTGACCGTGGAAAAAGGCGATCGGCATACTTCTTCAACTTCTTCTAATTCTTCTCCAAACCATCCAACATCCTTAGAAACTTCTAAGGAAACATCGGATGCTCCTCAAGGATCATTGGAAGCTCCGAAAGCAATGGAACTTAAACCACTTCCTACTCATCTAAGGTACGCTTTTCTTGGATCTAATTCCACCTTCCCGGTTATCGTTAGTTCCGAATTAAGCATAGATGAACACGAACAGCTCATGATTGTCCTTAGGAAATATAGAAAAGCCATAGGCTATACTATTGAGGACTTAGTAGGAATTAAACCCTCCCTATGCATGCATAAGATTCTAATGGAGGAGGACTTTAGAACTTCAAGACAACCTCAAAGGCGGTTGAATCCGACCATGAAGGAGGTTGTCAAGAAGGAAATTCTTAAACTTCTTGATGCAGGTATCATCTATCCTATCTCCGATAGCAAGTGGGTGAGCCCAGTTCAAGTAGTTCCGAAGAAGGGAGGAATGACGGTCATCACCAATAAGAACAACGAACTCATTCCTACCCGAACCGTAACAGGATGGCGAATGTGCATAGACTACCGCAAGCTCAACAATGCAACGCGGAAGGATCACTTTCCATTGCCATTCATCGATCAAATGCTTGAAAGGTTAGCACAACATTCATACTTTTGCTACCTTGACGGTTATAGTGGCTTCTTTCAGATCCCGATACACCCGGATGATCAAGAGAAGACCACATTCACGTGCCCTTGGGGTACGTTCGCTTATAGGAGAATGCCGTTCGGGCTTTGCAACGCCCCAACCACCTTTCAACGGTGCATGATGGCCATCTTCTCCGAATACGTAGAGGAAATCATGGAAGTCTTCATGGACGACTTCTCCGTTTACGGTTCCTCTTTTAACGATTGTCTTTCTAACCTTTCTCTTGTTTTGCAAAGATGTGAAGACACTAACCTAGTTCTTAATTGGGAGAAGTGTCAATTCATGGTTAAGGAAGGAATCGTGTTAGGACACTTAGTCTCTAGTAGAGGGATAGAAGTAGACAAAGCTAAAATAGAGACCATAGAGAAACTTCCTCCCCCAATTTCGGTGAAGGGAATAAGAAGTTTCCTAGGACATGTTGGATTTTATAGACGTTTCATTCAGGACTTTTCTAAGATATCAAAACCTCTCACTAATCTATTGATGAAGGATGCAGTTTTTGAGTTTTCGCAGGAATGTCTAGATGCATTCAACACCATTCGGCAAGCTCTGATTTCAGCACCCATTATCCAACCCCCGGATTGGACTCTCCCTTTCGAGATTATGTGTGATGCTAGTGACGTAGCCATTGGAGCTGTTCTTGGGCAACGAAAGGAAGGACGAACCCACGCCATATACTACGCTAGCAAGACGCTAGACGAAGCCCAGCTCAACTACGCCACTACGGAAAAAGAGTTTCTAGCCATTGTCTATGCTATTGACAAGTTTCGCTCTTATCTTGTAGGTGCAAAGGTGATTGTCTACACGGATCATGCTGCGATCCGATACCTCCTTGCAAAGAAAGATGCGAAGCCAAGGCTGATTAGATGGATTCTTCTCCTACAAGAATTCGATCTTGAGATCCGCGACAAGAAAGGCTCAGAAAATTCTGTTGCGGATCATTTGAGTCGTCTAACACATCTAGAGGACGACCATTTACCCATTGATGACTCCTTTCCGGATGAACACCTACATATCATAGAGGAGTGTATCAGGGTAGTCTCCAAAGGTAACGAACCATGGTTTGCTGATTTTGTTAACTATTTGGTTTGCCAGGAGATACCACCCGGACTGTCATACGCACAAAGGAAGAAATTCTTCAAGGACGTCCGGGAATACCATTGGAACGAGCCTCTCCTCTTTAAGAGAGGTCCGGATGGCATCATCCGGCGATGTGTGCCGGAAGATGAGATGCAAAGTGTCATCCGTCATTGTCATTCGCTACCCTGTGGAGGACACGCTAGTTCGAACAAAACTAGCGCAAAGGTATTGCAATCTGGATTCTATTGGCCTACTTTATTTAAAGATGTGCAATCCTTTGTTTCTTGTTGCGATGCTTGTCAAAGAACATGCAATATCTCTAGAAGGAACGAGATGCCCCTCAACAACATCCAAGAGGTGGAGATTTTCGACGTTTGGGGAGTCGATTTCATGGGACCATTCCCTTCTTCTTGTGGAAACCAATACATACTATTGGCGGTAGACTACGTCTCTAGATGGGTCGAAGCAATTGCCTCTCCCACGAATGATGCCATGGTGGTGGTTAAGTTCTTCAACAAGACCATTTTTCCGCGATTCGGAACACCAAGGACGATCATTAGTGATGGAGGTTCGCACTTCATAGCCCGTCGCTTTGAAGCTCTTCTAACCAAGTATGGGGTTACTCACAAGATCGCCACCCCTTACCATCCACAAACGAGTGGACAAGTTGAGATCTCAAATAGGGAGATCAAGGGAATTCTGGAGAAGACGGTTTCAAGGACTAGGAAGGATTGGTCCTTGAAACTAGATGATGCATTATGGGCATACCGGACTGCATACAAGACTCCCATAGGAACCACACCATACAACCTTGTGTATGGGAAGTCTTGTCATTTGCCGGTAGAGCTAGAGCACAAAGCGTTTTGGGCTATCAAATGGCTGAATTTCGGCATGAAGGAAGTGGGAGAGAAGCGTCTCCTAGACATCAACGAGCTGGATGAACTCCGTTTGAACGCCTATGAAAACGCTAAGATCTACAAGGAAAGAGCAAAGCGTTGGCATGATAAGCATATCATTCCAAAGGACTTCCAAGAAGGAGATCAAGTTCTCCTCTTCAATTCGAGACTTCGCCTCTTTCCAGGTAAGTTAAAATCTCGTTGGACTGGACCTTTTCTAATTAAGCGTATTTTCCCCCATGGTGCAGTTGAAGTATGGGGTGAAGCTAGAGGAAGTTTTAAGGTGAACGGCCAACGGCTCAAGAAGTACTCACCGGAACTCCAAGCTGAGGAGTTTGCACCTACCGCACTCGAATAAGTGCGAGATTGGTCTAGCTACGGACCTTAAACAAAGCGCTTCTTGGGAGGCAACCCAAGGTATTGCATTTTCGTTTTTGTTTTCGATTCATAGTTTAGCATAGAATAGAAGTCTTTTTGCTTTGTTATGCCTCGATTTCTTCCGGTATGTTCGTGTTTTTGATTGTAGGATCGATGGAAAAGGAGAAAGGAGGGATAATGCCGAAAAGAAGTGACGAAATTTGGACTTTGCAGCTTTACAGAAGGTTCCACGGTCTCAATTACGGTCGTCATAGCTACAGTGGCCGTAATTCTCAAAAGCCTGTGAAAAATCACCAAAACCACGGGTCCGTACAATTCCACGGCCGTGGAATGCCCCGATAGACCGTGATTTTTGAAAATTTGCCTGCGAGTATAAAAGCCACACTTCATCACAAAAACACCACAATTCCTCCCCAATTCCACGCCCTAAATACCGAAAACCCGCAGCCTATCCCAAATCTTCATTCTCTAATCGTTTTCAACGATTCTTCGCTCTAAACCGCAGCAAATCCAACCAAGAACAAGATCCAAGCAACAAATCGAGTGGAAAACGGTCAACCAACCCGCATTTTGGATTTTTCAATCCGAAAAAGAGGTTATTTCCTTCTCTTCGATTCTAGTGGATTTGGTTCGTTTTTGCCATAGATTTTTAGGAAGAACTGACAAAGATTGGAAGGAATTAGATTAGGGCTGCTTGTTGTAGTGAAATTTGGTGAATTTGCTGAGATTCACAAGATTCTGTGTCGAATCACGGTCTCTGGAGGTTCCACGGCCGTGGTTTCTGAAGAACAGACCGTAATTTTGAACAGAAATGGATTTTGTAAGGAGGATGTCGGGAAGGATTAAGGAAAAGAATGGGGAGCAAAATAAGAAAAGAAAGGGCAACCCCTCAACCTCTAGGGCACCACCACCCTCATCTCCCTCACCACCATCATCACCTTCACCTCCATCTTCACCCCCTCCTCCTAGCATTCCAACCATACACGAAAACCACATAGCTGCATTCGAGAAAATAGAGGAGAGGACAGTGATAGGTCCTAGATATTTGTTGTTGGAGGATCTACATCCTCTCAACATAGTAGATGACCTTACATGGCTCTTGGATAGAGCCGGATTGCTCGTCTTCACGAACATTCGTGAAGACGCTTATGAGGAGATCACCCGAGAGGTTGTGACGTCTTTCGAGCACAGCCATGTTGATAGGACCGTCTCCTTCCGTCTCATGAATAGAGACTACCATTTGAGCATTGTTGAGTTCGGGACCATTTTTGGGTTCCATGAGACCTACAACGGTCGACTCCCTAGAAGCGTTTCCGCCAAGGATTTTTGGGAGGAAGTGGCTATGATCTACGCCGACGAGGACCGTTGGCATCCAGCTGATACCAAGGCTAGATTGATGTATCATCTAGCCTTGATGATAGCTCACCGTGTTCTTTCGGAGTGTCTCTTCCCTAGGACGGAGACGCCCCAAAAGATCAAGACGGATGAGCTATTCCTTCTTTACGCTATGCTTCATGGATGCCGCGCAGATTGTGCTACTCTTTTGGCGGCGACAATGAGTAAACTCAAGAACAAATCGAGAGGGAACATTGGATATGGTGGGATAGTGACCCACATAGCTAGGTCGTTTGGTGTAGATTTTTCAGCCTGCACCCGCATACCCGCCGTACCTCTAGGACTACATGCATTCATGGTTAGGGGACTCATCTTCCCCACACATCGAGGTCCGCCTTATACGGGCATGCCCTGGGAGAGTAGGACAGGCAGGGGTATTGAGTGGCTGCCAGAGTATTCCATTGTGGCGGGACGCCACAATTGGAAGGAGACGTTCGCTGCGATGCATGCGAACAGGCTTGTAGCTCCCCCTTACGTTCCACCACCGGTTGAGGATGAGGAGGACATGGGAGAGCAGTACGAGAGTGGTAGAGGAGCGGAGCAGGAGTTCGGCACGTTTTCGGATCAGCCGGATGCGGCCCCGGATGCACCTAGGCGCTCTCCACACCCAGCTAGAGCTTCAGGCTCGTCATCTCGCCGCGCCAGTGTGAGCGAGAGGCCCACGTGGATGACTACACCTCCCACTTGGTACAACACACCTCCTCCTTGGTCCACGACGCAGCCAGCAGCACCACCGCCACCACCAGCACCAGCACCAGCCGATGCCCCCACATGGTATGATCACGCCCCGGGCTGGTATGAGAGGATGCCGGATTGGGCTACCGGACTTTCAGAGAGAGTCGGAGCACTAGAGATCCGGGCGGATGCTAGAGACGGACGCTTAGACGACCTTGACCACATGATGAGGGACGTCTACCGCCAGCAGTTTGGGCGGTTCTATGATCCGAGTTTCTCTCCATTCCCACCTCCACCGGTGCCGCAGTGATTGATGACCGGACCGCTCGTTTTTAGACATTCCCGCCACCATTTGTGAGTTTCTTTTTCTTTTCTTCCTTTTGTTCTTTCTTGTGAACATTAGTGATGTGATCCCCACCGGGGAAGAAATCATCGTCATCAAGCCGGAACCAATCGTTTTGCCACCAACCGTCCAAGTCAAAAGTCAGCCGGAACTTATCAAAATCAATAGTTATGTGTTGGAGGTCATGCCTAAAACTGAGCCAAAACCTATTGAAATCAAACCGAAAAAGCTTGCTCCGAGCATGCCCAATGCAAGCCAATTTTCACTCTCTCCGGCTAAGCTGTCAGGTTTGCGCACTCTCAGTAAAACGACTATAACTGAGGCAATACTTGGAATTAAAATACCCATGAGTACTACTTTGAAAGGTATTTTCAATATGTACAACTTTCTAGTTTACTCAAAGTCGATATTGCAAGAGGAAGAGGGTGAAAATGACCCTACATTGCAACAAGTACGGTACTTGTATGGATTGTTGGACAAGATCATGCATGGAGGCACGAAAGATGGTTATACAAAACATATGCACGTCCTACCATACATATTTCATGCAGCATATCATCCTCATATTATTCATATATTATGCATGAATTTATGTATTGATCATGTGAAGGTCAACATGTCAACATTCAATCAAACATTGAAGGCATCTTCACACACATACATTGAATGGAGGCCAAGGTAGTTCAATGGTCTTCTTCTCCTTCAATATGGACGTCCAAGACTTGATTAGACCATCCTTGATGTGTTGTCCAAGTGAAGAGAATAAGATCCAAGAGTCATCTTTGATTAAAGGCCAAATGTGGCCATTTATGTGTTTCAATTTCCTAGAAAAACTCTTGAATTTCTTGCATTTCCTTTTGATAAACCTTTGATATTTTTAGCACTTAATTAGGGAGTTTTTAGGCTGAGTTTTGTGGCTATATAAAGCCTTTTATCCTCCCATTGTAAGAGAAGTGAAGTTAAATGAAGTAAGTTAGCCTTTGTGCTTTCAAAGTTGTTGTTTGCTTTAAAACAAAACCCAAATTCTAGGTGAGATGCTTAGTTTTCATACATCTAGGTGAGATGCTTAGGTGGTTCTAAGGTGAGAGGCCGAGGAACGAAGGTTTGAACCCCAAAGTGAGATTCCGAGGGTAGTTCGTTCGAGTTGAGGGATTCCCAAAGTGAGAGGCCGAGGGAATTTGCTCTTCATATCCAAAAACACAAAATCCAAAAAAAAAGGAGTTCCATTTCACCGATTCCAATCCGAGTGTGAACTTGTGCCGGTGGATCCTCGTGTTCGAATCGAGTTCGATCACATCAAGTGGTATCAGAGCCTAACGGTGCGAGTTCCTCAAGCTTTCGGGGATGACGATCATCAACGACAATGCAAATGGTGGTAATCGAAACAACCAACGTTTGGATAGGCTTGAAGCCCAACTAGCTGAGATATTGAGAAGGTTTCCTCTCCTTCTCTTGAACCCTCATGACAAAATACAAGGAGGTAGCAACCATGCAAACCGGAATGAACGAAGCAACAACCATCGAGAACAAAATCTGAATAGTCGTGCCCTTGGGTCCCCGGATCGTATTCAAGCATCTCAACATGACGGCATCGAAGTCGCGAGAAGTAGTTACCATGGTAATAAATCCGATAATCAATTTCCCAATGATGGCATGACGGATTCGAGGACGAATCCTTTTCAAGGGAAAGGGGACATAAAATATGTATTGGGTGGACGTGCATATGTTTGTATAACCATCTTTCATGCCTCCATGCATGATCTTGCCCAACAATCCATACAAGTACCGTAGTTGCTGCAATGTAAGATCATTTTCACCCTCTTCCTCTTGGAATCTCGACTTTGTGTAGACTAGAAAGTTGTAGATATTGAAAATACCTTTCAAAGTAGTACTCATGGGTATTTTAGTTCCAAGAATTGCCTCAGTTATAGTCATTTTACTGAGAGTGCGCAAACCTGACAGCTTAGCCGGAGAGAGTGAAAATTGGCTTGCATTGGGCATGCTCGGAGCAAGCTTTTTCGGTTTGATTTCAATAGGTTTTGGCTCAATTTTAGGCATGATCTCCAACACATAAGTATTGATTTCGATAGGTGCCGGTTGAGTTTTGACTTGGACGGTTGGTGGCAAAACGATTAGTTCCGGCATATTGACGATGATTTCTTCTCCGGTGGGGATCACATCATCCCCTTTCCCTTGAAAAGGATTCGTCCTCGAATCCGTCATGCCATCATTGGGAAAGTGATTGTGGGATGTATTACCATGGTAACTACTTTTTTCGACTTCGTTGCCATCATGTCGAGATGCTTGAATACAATCCGGGTTCCCATGGGCACGACTATCAACATTTCGTTCTCGACGGTGGTTGATTTGTCCATTCCGGTTGGCATGGTTGCTACCTCCTTGGATTTTGTCATGAGGGTTCAAGGTAAGGAGAGGAAACCTTCTCAATATCTCAGCTAGTTGGGCTTCAAGCCTATCCAAACGTTGGTTATTTCGATTACCACCGTTTGCATTGTCGTTGATGATCGTCATCCCCGAAAGCTTGAGGAACTCGTACCGTTGAGCTCTGATACCACTTTAATTCGTACCGTTGGGCTTACCACCACTTGATGTGATTCGAACTCGATTCGAACACGAGGATCCACCGGCACAAGTTCACAATCGGATTGAAATCGATGAAATGGAACTCTCTCTTTTTTTTTGGATTTTGTCATGAGGGTTCAAGGTAAGGAGAGGAAACCTTCTCAATATCTCAGCTAGTTGGGCTTCAAGCCTATCCAAACGTTGGTTATTTCGATTACCACCGTTTGCATTGTCGTTGATGATCGTCATCCCCGAAAGCTTGAAGAACTCGCACCGTTGGGCTCTGATACCACTTGATGTGATCGCACCGTTGGGCTCTGATACCACTTGATGTGATCGCACCGTTGGGCTCTGATACCACTTGATGTGATCGCACACTCAGCCTCTGATACCACTTGATGCGCTCTTCGTCCGTTGAACGCAAGGATCCGCCGGTGTTGTTCCTCCGTCGATTTCTTTTGTGTATTTTCGATTTATAGGGATATGCCAAGCAAGGAATCGTCCAGCCTCGCACCTTGGATCTCCTTGGCTCGAGTTCTTCTTTCCTCGGAATCTCACTTCGGAAATTAGACCTCCTTTGTCCTCCTAGCCTCGCACCGTAAGGACACCACTCAGCCTCTCACCTTGTGGGTTTCGAAACCTTGGCCTCTCACCTTAGTCTCTAGGTTTGTTTTGCTTTAAAGTGAAAACACAACTTCGATTGAACTCAACTCTATCTCCGGTGGGGATCACATCATCCCCTTTCCCTTGAAAAGGATTCGTCCTCGAATCCGTCATGCCATCATTGGGAAAGTTATTGTGGGATGTATTACCATGGTAACTACTTCTTTCGACTTCGTCGCCATCATGTCGAGATGCTTGAATACAATCCGGGTTCCCATGGGCACGACTATCAACATTTCGTTCTCGACGGTGGTTGATTTGTCCATTCCGGTTGGCATGGTTGCTACCTCCTTGGATTTTGTCATGAGGGTTCAAGGTAAGGAGAGGAAACCTTCTCAATATCTCAGCTAGTTGGGCTTCAAGCCTATCCAAACGTTGGTTGTTTCGATTACCACCGTTTGCATTGTCGTTGATGATCGTCATCCCCGAAAGCTTGAGGAACTCGCACCGTTGGGCTCTGATACCACTTGATGTGATCGAACTCGATTCGAACACTAGGATCCACCGGCACAAGTTCACAATCGGATTGAAATCGGTGAAATGAAACTCTTTTTTTTTTTGGATTTTGTGTTTTTGGATATGAAGAGCAAATTCCCTCGGCCTCTCACTTTGGGAATCCCTCAACTCGAACGAACTACCCTCGGAATCTCACTTTGGGGTTCAAACCTTCGTTCCTCGGCCTCTCACCTTAGAACCACCTAAGCATCTCACCTAGATGTATGAAAACTAAGCATCTCACCTAGAATTCGGGTTTTGTTTTAAAGCAAACAACAACTTTGAAAGCACAAAGGCTAACTTACTTCATTTAACTTCACTTTTCTTACAATGAGAGGATACAAGGCTTTATATAGCCACAAAACTCAGCCTAGAAACTTCTTAATTAAGTGCTAGAAATATCAAAGGTTTATCAAAAGGAAATGCAAGAAATTCAAGAGTTTTTCTAGGAAATTCAAACACATAAATGGCCACATTTGGCCTTTAATCAAAGATGACTCTTGGATCCTATTCTCTTCACTTGGACAACACATCAAGGATGGTCTAATCAAGTCTTGGACGTCCATATTGAAGGAGAAGAAGACCATTGAACTACCTTGGCATCCATTCAATGTATGTGTGTGAAGATGCCTTCAATGTTTGATTGAATGTTGACATGTTGACCTTCACATGATCAATACATAAATTCATGCATAATATATGAATAATATGAGCATGGTATGCTGCATGAAATATGTATGGTAGGACGTGCATATGTTTTGTATAACCATCTTTCATGCCTCCATGCATGATCTTGTCCAACAATCCATACAAGTACCGTACTTGCTGTAATGTAGGGTCATTTTCACCCTCTTCCTCTTGCAATATCGACTTTGAGTAAACTAGAAAGTTGTAGATATTAAAAATACCTTTCAAAGTAGTACTCATGGGTATTTTAATTCCAAGTATTGCCTCAGTTATAGTCGTTTTACTGAGAGTGCGCAAACCTGACAGCTTAGCCGGAGAGAGTGAAAATTGGCTTGCATTGGGCATGCTCGGAGCAAGCTTTTTCGGTTTGATTTCAATAGGTTTTGGCTCAGTTTTAGGCATGACCTCCAACACATAACTATTGATTTTGATAAGTTCCGGCTGACTTTTGACTTGGACGGTTGGTGGCAAAACGATTGGTTCCGGCTTGATGACGATGATTTCTTCCCCGGTGGGCAAGGTCAACATGTCAACATTCAATCAAACATTGAAGGCATCTTCACACACATACGTTGGTGGCAATTCGTACCCCGAAAGCTTGAGGAACTCGCACCGTTGGCTCTGATACCACTTGATGTGATTCACTTGATGTGATCAACAAGATCTCTCTCTAGAGGATGATGTGATCCGGGAAACCAACGCAAACGGCTTCACTTTAATTCGACCCTTCAGTATTTTGGTCATAACGAATGTTACGTTTATCCAATGAAGGTCCGTAAATACTTGTTGGAAAGCTGATTTCAAGGGCTATAATATTGTTGAAGACTTCAAGAGCAGATTCGTCCAAGAGATGGGTCTTAATTTCACTTCTTCCAACAGCCGGATTTATGGTCAAGATGTGAAGAGTCCAAAATCAATGCCTCATTATGTGGATTTTTAAGGCCTATATTTTTATTATGACTTTTGGCCTTGTTTTTGATCTTTCATCTAGCCTTATTTTCCCTATTTAAAGGCTTGCTTGGTTCATAGAAAAATAAGTGAGAGTTGATAATATTTGGAAAACAAATTGGTTACTAGGTTTTTGGTGAGATGCCGGAACCTCCTCCTTGGTGAGATGCCGGGTGGGTTGCCTTTGTGAGATGCGAGGGCGAAGGCATTAGTTCTCATAGGTGAGAGGCTTGTGAGAGTTGATGCGAGTATTGTAGAGTGGATGGTGAGATGCTTGAAGCTCTAGCAATACATATCTTGTACTTTATTTTCAATTATCACAAATCCAAAACACATGTGTATGTTTTCTTTAGTTTTTCGTTTGTCTTGCATCGTTGGATCCTTTAGCTGGGGCTTATCATTTGGTATCAGAGCCTTATTCGATGTAAGTCAATAAGAGGCATCAAGATTCGAGGACGAATCTTTTTAAAAGGTGGAGAGGATGATGTGATCCGGGAAACCAACGCAAACGGCTTCACTTTAATTCGACCCTTCAGTATTTTGGTCATAACGAATGTTACGTTTATCCAATGAAGGTCCGTAAATACTTGTTGGAAAGCTGATTTCAAGGGCTATAATATTGTTGAAGACTTCAAGAGCAGATTCGTCCAAGAGATGGGTCTTAATTTCACTTCTTCCAACAGCCGGATTTATGGTCAAGATGTGAAGAGTCCAAAATCAATGCCTCATTATGTGGATTTTTAAGGCCTATATTTTTATTATGACTTTTGGCCTTGTTTTTGATCTTTCATCTAGCCTTATTTTCCCTATTTAAAGGCTTGCTTGGTTCATAGAAAAATAAGTGAGAGTTGATAATATTTGGAAAACAAATTGGTTACTAGGTTTTTGGTGAGATGCCGGAACCTCCTCCTTGGTGAGATGCCGGGTGGGTTGCCTTTGTGAGATGCGAGGGCGAAGGCATTAGTTCTCATAGGTGAGAGGCTTGTGAGAGTTGATGCGAGTATTGTAGAGTGGATGGTGAGATGCTTGAAGCTCTAGCAATACATATCTTGTACTTTATTTTCAATTATCACAAATCCAAAACACATGTGTATGTTTTCTTTAGTTTTTCGTTTGTCTTGCATCGTTGGATCCTTTAGCTGGGGCTTATCAATTAGGGACAATGTTCGTCCTAAGTATGGGGTGGGATGTACTAAATGTTTGTAATAACTCTACTCTATATGTTGCTTTCATTCCGAGACTATCATTGCATGTTCATCATATGTTACACGTTTCATTCTTGCATTGCATGAAAAAGAACTTTAAAAACCCATAAAAATTGAAAAATTTTGAAAATTTGATGCTTCTAACGAATCGATATGATTTCCATGATAATCACTACTTGCGAATTGAGTTTGATAACAATTGCATGCTTAAAAGGATTGTGAATCAAAAAGGATTTGAATGAATGGATTTTACCTCTTTTGCAAGTTTTATAATGTGAAAATGTTACCTAAATCATGTTGAGAAATTGAAGTTGAAATCACATTATAAGCTCCTATACTTCTTGTTGAAATGATTAAGGCAATTCGATACTTTCTTTCTCCTTTCTTTGATCATCTAACTCCTCATTGAAATATTAGCCTCCCTAACCCATCCGGGAAACTTGGAAAGTGAATGAGAAAAAGGCATGTTTGATGTGGGAGGGCCATGAGAGCATATATTTGCAATCAATTGAATAGAAAGAAATTATAGGTTTGGGGAAGTCAATCATGACGATGAGTAACTCGGCACCATTCACATAGCCGGGTGTTTGTGTCTTGCCAAAGTCGGATTGAGCGATATTCCTAGCGGATTATGGTATGTGCGCTAAGGGTTTGAGGCATCTCTTGCAATTCTGAGAAACGCCAATCTCCTAGGCTTCGGTTTTTGTGCACCTCTATCCATAACTCCAAAAGTAAAGTCGAAAAAGAAGAGAGCGAAGCTCTAAGTTGAAGTGTTGCGGGAACCGCATAAGAAGAAGAAGGTAGTTGTCCACTTTCCCGGATTTATGCACCACTCTCCCTTAAAGTTTTCCCTTCCCTTCCATACTCTAGACCTTTTCTTTGAAAGTCCTTAAGATCAAAAGAATGTTATATGGCTTGGTGATCTAAATTGAAGTTCTTATAATTGATTTTGATAATATTTGAAGGTTATAATGCTTGTTTGGAAGTTAAATTCATTCATGAGTTTTCTTTGCCTTTTACTCTCTAATCAAGTGTGTGAAAGTTTGAAAAACGATTGAAGCAAGGTTTGAGAATGATCTATTCTTTAGAGGTCACTTTCATCCAAAAAAAAAAGGTACACATATTTCATCCTAACTCTTGTTTAAAGCTTTTTGAAAGACCTTGCTTAGGGACAAGCAAGTGCTAAGTATGGGGTTATTTGTTAGCATGAAATATTGTGATATTTTAGGCACGTTTTCTAATCGCATTTGATTCATATTGATAGTCTTTGATTGATCTTTGTACATATGTGAGCTAGTATTACCTATATTGTCGATATGGATGTCTACACGAGTTCTATGTTGATTATAGGTGATTTGGAGCTATTTCCGAACGGAATCGAGCAAAGGAGAGTTGAGTTGATATGTCCATAGATCGAGGACACTTTTTGGAAGCAATTTGGAGTCTTAGATTGAGGAATGCACGAAGTATAGGGAAAAACCACGTTCTTACCCTAAATTACGGCCGTGGTTTCTGAGTCAGAATTCGATGTTCATTCCAGGGGATTCTACGGCCGTGGAACTAACCGTAGTAGTTTCCACGCCCTAAATTACGGTCGTGGAAGATTCCACGACCGTGATCTTGGCGAATCTTTTCGCCATGTTTCGAAGCCATGATCTTTTGAAGATTGGGCCGGGCCGACATTTTGCCCTGCATTATAAAATAGACGGATGAAGCAAGATTCCGTCACCTCGCTTACGACCTTTCAATCCTCGCTTAGCGGCAAAACGCACAAACCCTCATCTTGGAGGTAATTTGGAGATCTCATTGAAGATCAAAGTTCGTATTGGAGAGTTGCCGTTTGTGATCTTCGAGTTTGTGGAAGATCGAAGTTCTTGGAGGGTTTTGCAAGAAGATCCCTCTTCTTGTTTAGGTTTGATTTTGAAACGGATTGACATCCCGTTTCTCTTCCTTCCTAAGGTTGTGATTGTTTACTCTGTTTTGAATCTTTTGACAAACACTTGTTCTTGATTGTGATCTTGAGATTCTATTGAAGATTATTGATAGTTCTTGAAAGTTTTCATCTTTTATCCTTTAATTCTTGAATCAATATCAATATGACAGTTATTGGCTAAAAACCCTTAACAATTCTAAGGTGAAGGGTTGATAGTTGTGGCATAGGTGATGATAGATCGATCGCAAACAGATTAGACCCTGAGAGTTAGAGAATTATCGCCGACAACCCTAAATTACGGGCTGTTCTTGAGTTCCACGACCGTGGAATCTCAAGATCCAACCGTAATTTCCTTAAGTTTACGAGCTTGCTTTTACCTTAATCCAAAGTTAAAGATTTGCTTTAGCTTAGTTTAGACTTGTCTTTTCTAGGTGGTAGTGAAGCCTCAACAACCTCTACCTCGATTGTGAGCCTCAACAACCTCAATCGGATAAGTTAGTCTTGATCTTTAGATTATAGGTTTGGGTATTTGATGCTAATCCTTGTCTTTATGACCTTTCTATATTGAGCCTCAACAACCTGTATAGGGAGTGTCTTTTAGGTGAGTTACATAAGGTTTTTGGAACCTCAACCGTACGATTACCTTACATTAGTATACCTTTGCATATCTCAACTCTGTCTTTATATCATTTAGTATATCTTGAATCGATTGCCACAGCTGGATACCTGGATCTTTAGGATTGTTGTTTTCCCAATAATTTGCAAAACTCCTATATTTACTTGCTTGATAACCTGCAACCGAGTTCGTTCCACCCAAATCCCTGTGTTCGATACTCTGGAATTCTTGCTTAACTACGTCGATCCGTACACTGCGGGTTCGCTTGCTTGATTCTAGTTTTATAAATTTAAAGCTTATTTGCACACACCTCTAGGGGCGAACAATATGAATGCAAGCTTATCATCTCATGCCAAAGTTTGTAAAATAAAGCATGTTAAGAGGCTTGTATGGAGCTTATGTATTGTGAACAGTAGAAGACAATTTAACAGCTTCTAGAGATGTCTTCCTTTGATATAGTTCCACCTTATTATGCTGATTGGATTTTTTAATAAGCAATTTTATCTACAGGTTAGGAATTTACGCATTGGAGCCATGATGAGAACTATTTTACCTGCATTGGCTCAAGCGGTGGCTATGAATTCTCAGACAACATCACATACTAGAAGCTTCAAGTATTCAGTTTATTATCTGTGTTTCCACCCTGTTAGTTGATGTTTGTGATCTTCTGGCAAATATAGATTATGGCCGTTCATAATTTGAATAATGTATCTTTTCAAAAAGTTACTAAAAAAATCTCATTGGTAATTGTATCTTAGATGACTTATTAGTTGTGATATTTATCGTCTCCTTCAAGGCTGTTCAATTAACGTTAAGTTTCTTATTTGTTTTGTTGATCCATATGTTCCCTTGTCTAACAGAGACTCTCCACAACCGTTGTTGAATCTTTCAACCTTCTCTCTAATCTGGTACTTTTCTTCCTTATTTTGAGTTTGGTATGATTTATGTATCTTTCACTAAGAAATCAAAGGTCATGCTTCCCTTTTTAAATTTGAAAGTTTATGAACATTAGGACTAAATTGTATACTATGACAGTATGATCCCTGATTTCTCACCAGCTCCTCTGATATTTTATTAAATAGGATGTGTTGGTTCCTTCTCTCATTAGCAAAGGGTGTGAATTCTCTTCAAAACTTTGACCATAGTTCTTGGCATATCCATCAGGCCAATGCTTGCAAAGTAAAATTTCAGTATTTCATTTTTGAATATTCTAGGAGATTTTCTTCTAAGGAGGGACTTGGTGTTGCCCTTTGCAGGTATTGCTAGAAAGTTAGCGTTAGCTGGATATGGAATTTTTGCACTAGACTACCCTGGTTTTGGCCTTTCTGATGGTCTTCACGGATTTCCCAAGTTTTTACACACTTGTTGACGATGTTGTTGAGAATTACACCAAAGTCAGAGGTCTGAACATATCCAAAACTTCCTAAGTCAGTTCAAAGTATTGAAAGTGTTTCTTTTGTACATTGCAAAAGATAATGTTGTAAAAGAGGCTTACAAGTATGGTTTGCTTCTGTAAGTTAAACACTAAAAGTAAAAAAAATGCAAATATGATTTACTTATGTACACGAGGAAACACTGAATCATTATTCTTCACACCATACGGGAATAATTTTCTTTTAATGATTGATTGCTACTGAATCTTATTGAATCATCACATATAATTTAACTATTGGCTATGCTATTATTTGGTGAGCAGAAACCCTTGAGGTCCAGTCTCTTCCTTGATTTTTGTTCGGACAGTCTATGGGCGGGGAAGTAGCCTTGAAGGTTCAGCTCAAACAACCGAATTCTTGGAATGGAGCTGTGCTAGTGGCTCCTATGTGCAAGGTAATTATAAATGATAGATACACAATTGTTTTCTTGTACATACCTTCCTAAATTGATTTATTCTAACATTGATGGTGATTGCTTTCTTATAGATTGTAGATGATATGTATCCTCCATGAATCCTGACAAAGTTTCTTATTGGGGTTTCCAAATTTCTCCCCGAGTCAAAGCTGGTTCCCGATAGGGATATGGCTAAGATGGCTTTTCGAGATAAGAGAGAGCTGGTACGTCTTTTTGCCAGATGAGATTGTGTTAAACTTCTTATTTATGGTTTTCTTTGTTTCTCTATGACTGATGGGTTCTTGTCAGTTAATGTATTGATGCAAGTAACTTATAACGTCATTTTATACAGGGATAAACCACGTCTGATGACAGCAGTTGAGTTTCTTAATACAACAGATGAGATTGAACGTCGGCTAGAAGTAGTATGTGAACTCTTTATCTTCTCTTTTACAGGAGGCTGTATTCCTGTTTAGTCTTTTGTAAAACTAAAAGTTCTTCACTTTTTCCTAGGAAGTCAAATGATGTTGCATAGGCAGTTTTACAATAAGCTCTGGTTTTCAAAATCTTAGATATTTCTCGATTCTATAGAAGCCTAAAGAGAGAATATGCATTGAAAGATGACAGTTGACATTTGAGCCTGTAGATTTGAGTTAGTGACTTTAGAGTCACGAGAGTTGTCTAATTTTATCTTGGTGAAAATTGTGTAGATCTTAGTGATCCTAAAATGTATCAGTTAAAACATCTTTAGGTTAGTTCTCTTCTACTTTGCGAGAGGACTTTGCACATATAGGCAATTTGACCATTGCAAACTATAACTTGTAAGTTGTAACCATAGACAGGAACTTAAATGCCATTGCCTAATTTGAACTCAAATATTCTTAGTAGTCGTTCTTGTTAATTCTATTTCAGCTTACAAGAATACAAAATCCACATACTTTAGTCTCTCAAGATTATTGGTTTAGTGTTAGCTTGTAAGGCCGTTGATCAACGAGTTTTTGTGTGATTTGAGAACTTCTAGCACTTGGCAGAATGTTATTGACAATAAACCAACGATTTAGAAAGTAATAGGGAAAGAAACTAACCCCTCGTTTGATTGATACTCCGGAAACTGACTGTAAACGTCCATGCTCTTAGGAAGTTGCTAGTATATGGAAGTTCTTAGGAGACAAGCCCATGCTCTTAATTTGACAATGTAGTGGTTGTTTGGAAGCAATAGTATTTTGCTAATGTTAGGCTTATTTTGGTTTTGTAGGGTGCAACAAGTGTTCAAGAAAATGAGTCTACTGGAGAGCAATGTCAAAAAGAGACCGCCGCTAAAGAAGTTGATCAAGAAGAAAATCCAAGTAAAAACATTTGAATATTTTGTTTCATTTTGTATTGTTCACAAGACAAAGTGTTAATCACTTTTGTTTTCGGATAAATCTAAATTGTGTAAATTAGGTACTTTTGTTTAGAAACTATATGAAGTATGTATCAATTACGATGGGTGATGACGACAATTATCAATATGCAATTCAGGTGTAACTTTTGCGTCGACATTAACCGTTGCAAAATTTGAATAATGTAGCTATCAAACGTTTTGTCACAAGGTATAGCCGTCACAATGAAAGAATTAAAAAGCAATAATTTTTTTCGCGACAACAATTGCGACAGCGAATTACCGTCGCGAATAGCTGGAAAATACACGTCATTGTTTTTGCGACGGGGTAACCGTCACATACACCGTCGCAAAAACTAAAATAAACGTCGAAGACACCAATTTTTCGCGACGGCTAGCACCGACGTAATGCCGTCGCAAGATCTTTAGCGGCGGCAAATTACCATCGCAAATACCTTTTACGACGGTCCAGTTTGCGTCGGAAAAAATGCCGACGCAATGCCGTCGCAAACAGTTGGTGCCGTCGCAAAAGGCCTTCTTACCGTCGCAAGCAACCGTCGCAAAAATATTTATTTTTTGTAGTGTTTGCGGAATATTGATGTTAAGATTGAGGATGAGGATGTTGCATTGATTCCGTTGGCATTTTTGCCGTCATCATATGAAAACTTTGGTCAATCATTTATTGTTGGAAAATATATTATTACTCTGGAAGACGTCAGGCATGTCCTTCATACAAGGAACTACGCCACAAGGTGAATGAAAGTGGTGTATACAAGGATGATCAAGCATGTGATATATTTACAAGCGGAGACAAGTGACAAGGAAAATCAGGGAAGAATAAGGACAAGAAGTCGTCTTCTTCGAAAGTTCCTAGCCTAATGACATCTGTAACTATTGTAAGGAGAAAGAACATTGGAAGAACGAATGTCATAAGAAGAAGGAAGGGATGTCGCCTGCTGAAGGGGTCAAGTATAAGGCTCCATCTCATTGTTGCAAAACAATGTACAACTTGGTTACATACGTCATCTCCTTACAATAATTACATTCCTTCCTTCTTCTTGAAAACCTAGTTGAAGAAGTCTTTATATGGACTTAAGTAGTCTCCGAGGTAGTGGTACAAGATATTTGATAGTTATATGATAAAGATTGGTTACAATATGAGTGCTTATGATTGTTGTGTGTATTACAACAAGTTAAATGATGATTCTCTCATCTATGTGATCATGTATGTAGATGGTATGCTAATAACTATAAATAACAAGTATGACATTCAAAAGTTGAAGGGTCTTCTAAGTGTTGAGTTTATGATGAAGGATGTAGGAGCAGATCGGAAAATTTTAGGAATGGCGATTCTTGCAGACAAAGGTCATAAGAAGCCTTTTTTTAATCATAAAAAGGTTTCATTGAAGAGGTGTTGCCATGGTTCGAAATATCATCGGCCAAGCCTATTGATACATCTAGTGTTGCTAACATCCATCTTAGCACTTTGTTTTCACCTCATCGGATGAGGAGAATGAGTATACATCACGAGTCCCTTATGCTAGTGTTGTAGGGAGTTTGATGTATGATATGGATTGCACAAGACCAGATATGACACAAGCGGTTAGTGTCGTGAGCAAGTTCATGAGGCAACCTAGAAAAGAACATTGGCAAGTTGTGACGATGATATTTCGGTACCTAGAGGTCCATCAAACATTGGGTTCGTTTTTGAGAATGATACGCAATGTTTGGTCACGTGGTACTCTGATTCTAACTATGTAGGAGAGGTTGATATATATTAGAAAATTTTATGACCGGTTATGTTTTCACTCTTGGGGGTTCTATTGTGAGTTGGAAGGCAACCTTACAACCAACGGTCACTTGCCTACCACAAAGGTAGAGTTCATGGATTTGACAAAAATAACTAAAGAGGGAATTTGGTTGAAGGAATTGGTTAGTGATATAAGTATACATCACGATCAAGCTATTGTATACAATGACAGTTTGAGTGCAACCTGTTTGGTCAAAGATCAAGTTCATCATGAGAAGACTAAACATATTGACGTCATATATCGTTTCTTGAGAAGTGAGAAGAGGATCAGGGTGAAGAAAGTAGGGACTACTTATAATCATTTTGATATGTTCACCAAGCCGGTACCCACAACAAGTTCCAACATTGTTTGGACTTGCTAAATGTCATAAGTTGTTGAGGGCTCATGGGGCACATCTGGATAGAGAGAGGAGTTAGGTTGAGCATTGACTAATGTATCTAGTATATTTATAAGTATTCAAGTTAAGATGAAGATTTATTGATATATCTTGAATTGGACTTGTCATCTGTTTGGGTCTTTATTGTTTGGCTCAATCTTATACTTGGTGTCCAAGTTTAATTTAGGGTTTTGTTAATCTATATATTGTAGCATTCCCTATGCCTCCAAAACTATTTGTTTATCCATCTATTCATTTGTATTCTGAAACTCCTCAATAAAATCTCTTTGAAAGTAGGCATAATTATTATTGGGTGAACCACTATAAATATGTGTGTTGTCTTTCTTGTTTGTTTAATTTTGTTCTTTCTCATAATCCCGCATAACAACAAAAAATTAATTAAATTTAAAATAATTATGATCTCGATTGGACTAGAATTTTAAAATATAACTAATCATATGAAACAAAATTTAAAAAGAGAATGGTTCGAGTAATGATGAGGCTAATTGTTGTAAAACATTATGGAGTAATGTGGGCCGTTTGATTCACTTGATTCAATGTTTTACATTCATCCACGTCATTTAATGATTTAGGAGAGGTGCGGTGGTAATTTTGTAATTTTTAGAAGGTACGGAGACAATTTGTCTTTTGAAAATTTATTTTGAAAAGGAGAATGCGGTTACATTTTTGTAGTTTTTATGACAAAAATTATAGAGGTTGTTATCTAAGTTCATAATTTTAGTTATATTATTCAATTTTTATTTACCATCAATTTTGATATTTTCTATGATTAGTTTATGTATTATTTTGTTAATTTATTAGTTATGTTTTTTTCCTTCCAGTTTTTTCCCCTTCTTCTTTTTCTAACGGACACTCTTTTCGTTTAATTTTTTTTGTACATTTCATTCAAGTTGTGTGTTTTGTTAGTTCATATTATATTATACTAATAGTTTCTATATTTTATTAGATTAATTTTCTTGTACACAAGTGATCTGACTATTTTTTTTATACCTAAAATTCAATATACAAGAATTAAATACAAAATCTTGTAATAAATTGAGAAAATTTAATGTATTAAGTAAGGGTATTAGTCCATATATTTATAAAAATGACATATACTTATTTATTTGTTTATCATTGAAAGACATTTACCAAGTCATTATTATAAAGTTATGTGTATCTTTATGTTTTGAAGTAGCATTTTTTTTCAAGAATGTTGAAGAAGTTTACTATTAGCTCTCGTTTAGAAGCGTTAAGAATCATTTTTGATAACAGAATGATTTCGAATCGATTAAAAACAACTTTGATTAGAGGTTTTTTTATCACACGAAAGTAATCCATCATTTCTATTTTTATTTCTTACCCTTATATGATTTTATCCCGTTTTCATTCCAATGTTCCAAACAAACGGGTATACATTCATAAATAACCGGAGAAAGGACCCTCTCGGGACGTCGGTCCATAATATTCCCATTGAACATGAATTTTTTCCTGCTATTTTTGTCAATCTTAAAGCACACAAGGTGCGGTGCATCCACTGGTACAGTTGTATTCAATGTATCATAAATATAAACCTAAATCACGCCTGGCCTTATTCGCTCACCTATCAAATGGCGGCTTACACAATCTCTCTTTTACTCTCCCTTTCCTGCCTATTCATTATCATTGTCCACATTCTAAAGCGCCTAATAATTGAGCAAAAATGCAGGCACATCAAGCCAAACCTCCCCCCAGGCCCCAAGCCACTGCCTCTACTAGGCAACATCCTCCACCTAACAGCAACCTCCAGGCCCCACCGCACCCTCACCGAGCTAGCCACCACCCACGCCGCCCCACTCATGCTCCTCAAATTCGGCTCTATCCCAACTGTCGTCGCCTCCTCCCCTGAGACAGCCAAAGAAGTTTTGAAAACTCATGACTCCGACCTCTCTGCCCGCTTCGTCCCCAACTCTGCTCGCGCCCTCGACCACCATCTACACTCCCTCGTCTGGCTCCCCGTCTCGCCTCTCTGGAGAACTCTAAGGTTATATATATACACAGGGTTCGTTTGGTTTATACTTCGAAAATGGAAACAATGAAAACGAATTTATTCCTTTAGGTATATTTTTTATTATGAAATTTTTTGAAATCATTTCATGTATTTTTTAAAGAATTAAAATCTAAAATAGAGATAAAATATATTATTTTTATTCCATTTTCTATTTATGTGTACAACCAAACGGGGCATAATCTTTGTTGTTTGGAGAAACAGTTATGTCTCATAAGGATACCTAATGACGTCAGGAAGATCGCCTCAACGCACCTCTTCTCATCGCAACGACTGGACGCCACTCAACACCTACGGCGAGAAAATCTCGGGCGGCTGATCGAGTACGTACAGAAGTGTTGCGAGAGAGGATGCGCGGTCGATGTGGGAGGAGTGGCGTTCACGACAGCTCTCAATCTACTTTCTCAGACTTTCTTCTCGATTGATCTCGCCGGGTATGGATCCGAGTCGGGTCAGGAGTTTAGAGGCCTGGTTTGGGGCCTTATGGAGGCGGCTGGTTCGAAGCCGAGTTTGGTTGATTTGTTCCCAGTACTGGGGTTTCTTGGCCCCATTCTTGTCGGGAGACTGATCGTCACTAGTTATAGCCGTAGATTGTTTGCGGTTTTTGATGAAATGATCGGAGAAAGGTTGGTCGGCGATACGACGTCGTTTGAGGCGCAGAACGGTAAGAATGATGTGCTGCAGACACTGCTGAAAATCAGCAGGGAGGATGACTCTGAGCTGAGCGTTGATGATATCAAGCATCTCCTTCTGGTAATGTAATTCCATCCATCTTTTTTTTTTTTTAATCAATTTGTCCGTTTCGGAACTTTCAGTCATAATAAATAATGACAACGAATTAGCCATGCACAATAATTGATCGAATCTTATCCAAATCCCTTTGATAAATGGACTTTTTACCAAAATAGAAAAAAAAAAATTAAAATATTTATCACACTAACAAAATATAAAACTAAAATATAACAAATTTTTCTGACACAAGTCTACAAATAACAATGATTAGACCGCTAGATTGCTGTTTTTTAAATCTATATATACTATTAAAATAGAATCCTTTTCGTCCACATGTCAACATCTTAACTATGCCACCTAGGACTTTTTGTCAAATATTTACAATTTTGCCACATTTAAATTACTATTATGCCATTATTCAACAAATGTATTAAATCAAAATTAAAATGTTTTCCATCTCATTATGTCAATTCAACAAAAATAATTACATGTCATCATTTTCAATATCTTACGGTTATAAAAATAATTTTAAAAAAAAATACCATATCACCTAACCGAATTTAGAAATTTCAACGGATTTTGTTTGGATTCTAAATTTTACAAAATAAATCCGAACTAACATTAAATCTTATTGGTTACAATATGAGATATAACAATATTTTATTTAAAAAATTTGTATAATCATTAATAAAGATTTTAATAATCGTTTTATTAAATTAATTTTTTTCAAAAAATAATCGATTTTAAAAAACGATTTTTCTTAACAAAAACTTAAATTTTTTAGTTATAGGTAATAATATTAAAAAAATAAATTAGAAATTTGTTACGTAATTTTTTTTATTTAACAATTTGAAAATTATTATAAATTTAATAATAACTTTTTTGTTACATGATCTAATCAAATTGATATTGATATATTCTTCTTAACCATTAGCGTTTTGTTTTAAAAAAAAATTGTAATTTGTTTAAATAATAAATTTTCAATTAATAATTAATTTTTTTCCCGCACAAGGTGCGGGTATTAGACTAGTTTCATTTTAAAGTTACGGATTATGGTTTATAATAAATAGCAATTTTGTTTTATTTATTTTTATTTTATTTTTTTATTTAAAATGTAGTCATTAAAATGTATAAGATTTGAATTCGTTAATATAAAGACACGGTCCTACCGTTATTTTTTTTCCCTTATATATTACGATGTTTTGTACGTGTACTTCGTAACTATTTTGTTTTTTTAGTTGTTAATATAAAGATGCGGTTCTAGACTACTTTTTTTTTTTTCCTGTTATACATATTACGATGTTTTTATTACATGTTTACTTCCGAACTTATAAAATGAAATTATTAAAAAAATATAAACTAGACAAAGCTATAATATATCGATTTCGTTCATATAAATTTCGGTACAAAATGCTTGTTTATTTTTTCGTTATACATATAAGAATTTTTTATTGTATGTTTACTTCATAACTTTTAATACGAAAAAATTAAAGTTTTAAATAATAAAAAAAATATAATGTCGAGTTCATTAATACAAAGACGTAGTAGACCACATGTTTACTTTCTTATGTTATACATGTTATGATATCTTTATTATATGTTTACTTCGTAACTTTTGCAATTATTAAAATTTTAAATTAGAAAATACGTATAATATCGAGTTCGTTAATATTAAGACACAATCTCAGGCTTCTTGTGTATAAAAAAGATTAGGCTGCTTTTTTTAAAAAAAAATATATATATAAACGAAATCGACATATATTATACATTTGTCTAATTTGTATTTTTTTAGGTAATTGCAATTTGTAAGTTCAGAAGTAAACATGCAATAAAAACATCGCAATTTGTATAACTGAAAAAATAAACAAGTGGTTCAGAACCGCGTCTTTATATTAGCAAATAAAAAAATAAAACAGTTACGAAGTACACGTATAATCAAAACATCGTAATATGTACCACGGGAAAATAAATAAATAAAAGTAAGACCGCGTCATTAAATTAACGAATTCGATATCATAATTTATTTTGTTTTAAATTTTAATAAATACATTTTAAATAATAAAAAAAAGCAAACCAAAACAGCCATTAATTATAAACCTTGATAATAGCACTCTGATCCATGTTCTTTATAGACTTGTGTCAGAAAAATTTACTATATTGGTAAATTTGCTTTACGTTTTGTTAGTGTAGTAAATATTTTTTTTTTTTTTTTGCTATTTTGGTAGAAAGCCCTTGATAAATCCACTTTACCAAACTCACTCTATTTGTTTTCATTCTCATTTCCTAACTATATTTACTCAACATGTTTATATTTTTTATTTATAATTATATATTCTAAAAATTATGTATTAAATGAAACTAATATTAAGTAAGATTCACTTGTAACAAAACATTTTATTAAACCTTAAAAACATAAAATAAATTAAAAAAAAGTATGATCCAAATATGCAAATACAAACATTCAAGTCCATATAAAATGATATATTGTTTCCTCAAATTTTTTATAAAACCATATTTAATATAATATATATAATATTGATGTTTATGGAAAAATAATGTATATTGAAATAAATATTTTACATAAATATACTTATTTTTATCAAAAAATTAATTAAATTTAAAACAAAATCTAATAAAATTAAAAAATCAATATTATTAATTGTATTTATCAATCGATGGCTCACATTCTTTCGTTACAAGAAAAAATAAAAATGTGACAAAATGCTATCATCTATATAACTTACTAAAACAAAGGACGCTAATACCACGTGTCAAGCAACGAGGTATGCCACATAAGCTTTTATGTAAAATATTTACTAAATTGCCGTTAATAATTAATAATAAAAATTATATTTGAAACAATTAAAATTTAATCTTAGCCCACATTTTTCAAAATACGGATTTTTTTGTTACTAACTAACTGCTAATTTAGTAATTTTTAAAATAGTAAATTTTAAAATAATTACAAGATTTTACGTAAACTCTAAATCTTTTTTGATAAGTTTTCAAAATAAAAAAGGTTTTGTTAATCAAATAATTACTAAATCAATAAGTTTTAAAAATAAATTAACAATCCTAACCTATCGATCAACCACCATTTTTTTAAACAATTACCTCTATTCATAAGTCTATTTATAAGTTTTTGTATCTTTTAAGGAAAATTGGTTCGAAACTTATTTTAAAGTAATAACATATTCGATTTATTTTTTTCATTAACGTACAAGTGTTGAACTGTAATTTGTATAAGTACTGAGGTACATATGAAATTTCATAGAAAATAAAAAAAATGTTTTGTTAACCAATTAATTACTAAATTAATAAGTTTTAAAAATAAATTAACAATCATAAGAGAAAAATCTATTTTACTAAAGCTTTTTTTTTTTTTCTAAAAATTCTATCTAGCAAGATCTCGTATCAAGCTTCTCATATAAGTTATCAAATCGGTTCCCAACTCATTCGGTCATATTTTTTTAACGTAAAAATTTCTCACACAATCTTTTCAGATAAATCTTCTCTAACAAGTTAATATCTTCAAATTTCACTATATATATCAAACACCATAGTTCATTTGTTCATCAATCTCCTATCTCCCATGGTTCTTCAAGCTAATAATTTGTTCCATTATCTAAGGTAATCTTCCGTATTTATTTTTTTTACTAATATGTTCTCACGTAAATCAAACGTTCATCTTTATTTTCTTTTTCTTTTTTTTTTTCAAAATATCATATACAACTAGGTTTACTTATCTGTGCATAGTAATTTTAATTTTTTATTAAATGTTTTCTTACTTGATATTTCATCTGATAGTTTAAGTTAAACGTTCATCTTTATCTAATATGATTTTTTAAATTTT
Organism: Fagopyrum homotropicum; assembly: GCA_033239125.1. Classification (NCBI taxonomy): domain Eukaryota; kingdom Viridiplantae; phylum Streptophyta; class Magnoliopsida; order Caryophyllales; family Polygonaceae; genus Fagopyrum; species Fagopyrum homotropicum. The sequence continues at coordinate 147,770,446 of BSWB01000004.1, forward strand.
CATTATTAAAAAAATAGAATTTTGAAAATTTGAATTTTGAAAGTTACGTAATACAAATTTGGTGATTTCTCAATCTACTTTTAAAAATTATCTAATTTTAAGGGCATATAAATTCAATAATAATCTCGATTTCTATCCGATATGATTTTTGAAAATTTCACTCTTATAAAATTCGGATTTTAAATTTTCGTTTTTTAAAAGTAATATAGTTCAGACTTTGTGATTTTCGGATTGGTCAATTTTCAAGATATTACTAAGATTCCATTCTCTAAAATTTAAATTTAAATCAATTCAATGTTTTTTTTTAAAAAAAAACTATTTAAGCTTCCAACGTATAAAAGATATGCCAATTTTGAAAAAAAACTTAAATTTTTTTTGTTAATAAAAAAACATGAGTGATTATCCTACAAGTTTATAATAAAAACTAAGATTTGTGATTTTTTTAAAATTTTACTCTAATAAATTGGAATTTAAAATTTCACTAACAATAAAACCTAAGATTTGGTGAATTTTTATAAAAAAATTCACTTTTATAAATTTGAGTTTTATAATTTTAATATTCATAAGTTACGAATTTCATATTTGGTGATTTTCGCTTCTAAAGTTATCTATTTTCAAGGATATAAATATTCACTAACGATTTTAATTTTGATCTAATAAAATTTCTTAAAATTTTACTCTTACAAAATTCAAATTTTTAAAATTCGATTGTATATGTTACTTATTTCAGATTTGGTGATTTTCAGTTTTAAAGTTCTCACTTTTAAAATATTTATTTTAAGGGTACGGATATTATCAACAATCTCAATTTTTATTGGATATGATTTTTTAAAATTTCACTTTGTAAATTTGAATTTTAGAATTTCGCTTTTTTTAAGTAGCATATTTCAAATTTGGTGTTTTTCGTTTGTGATTGATCAACAATGAAAAATTAAAGAAGTTTCCACTTATTAAGGGAAAGTCATTGAGGGCTTAAACTAATTTACTAAATCATAAAAATTTTAATTATTTGTTTCGTTTTCAAGTATTTCGTATTATAACTTTAAATAATTGGAGCAGTTATTGTTGTATAACTATATAAATATAATTACTCAAATACCATAATTATAACTTAATTTATATTTTATTCATATAATCAATATACGCAACATTCAAAATGTTCATTTAAAAATATCCGTTATCTATATAATCAATATACACAACATTTAAAATATTTATTTAAAAATACCCGTGCAAGGCACGGATTATAAACTAGTTTGATTGATTTTTTTACTTTCACAAAACCCTCTTTGCTTTTTTCCCGTTCGGTTTTAAGCCAATTTAATATTATAGTTAAAAATAATAATATATTATATTAATGCTAAAAAAAAACTTTCAGTATAAATGGTCTTGGTTGGATCAATTGATTTAATTATAAAAGAGAAGGTCCATCAAAATCGAGGTGGCAACCGGTTATCGAATGTAAAAAGAAACGTTAATTTTCTAACCTTTAAATTTTTAAAGGTTATCAAATGTTAAATAAAATTATTTTTTATAATGAATGTCACCACGTCATTTTATCTAGATTGTAATCGGTTAAAATGCAACGAGTGAACTTGCTCTTAGGGGTGAGCACAAATCCTGTCAATTCTGGTGGGATTTCATCTAAAATTAGAAATTTCAAACTTGTCTCGTCAAAAACTATTCGGGACGGATACATGCGTTAATTTCTTCATCCCGCTAGGCTCGTTCCGTACTATATAATAAAGTTTTTAATGTAAAATAATAAATATAAATAAAATCCCTACAAAAACGTAAAATTTAAAAACAGTAAACAAATTAATGGTCAAACGGGATTGGGCTCGTCCCATCTTGTCCCGATCCCAACCGGAATAAGACCCGGTGAGATTCAATCTAAAAAATCTAAGACCCGTCATGATCCCATTCCTTGTAAAATAGTCGGGATAAGACTAGAATGACTTCAATCCCGTCTCATGTCCATTCCTAATTTTAGGGATCTGCGTACATATAGATCCGAACCGATCCAAACTGATCCGACCTAAAAAAATAGTCGGAATTGGACTCGTCCCATCTTAATACTAATCAAATTACAGTTAAATTTTTTTAATAAAAATATCGGTGAATTTTTTTCAAAAAATTCCTAATTTGTGGATAGTGGAATTTGTCCTTTATCCTAACCGATCCGGACCTAAAAAATTCACTAGATTATCCGACCTAACCCAAAAAGGTATATTTGATACCTGTGTCATTCTACCCAAAGTCTACCGGAAACATGAAGCTAGTGGTTCAACCAAATTAACCCGATAACCCAATAAAACGACCCAAAACAATTCAAGAACCCAAATTTTAATTTTGGAAGTTTACCCGCCTCAACCCGGTCCAACCCTAATAAACCCGACACGACGTTACACACAAAATTCGACCAGATTGATAGGTACCATAACAAAATTTTTACACAACTTGAATTAAGTTGGAATGAAAAGGATGCGAGATTTAATATCCTTGGCCACATATATCCATAAGGTTGTGGGTGAAGTGATTGATCTTTGGCACTCACTCGCTATGGATATATCCACGTACAGGATCTTTTTGTTGCAGGAACCGACACTACAGCCAGCACGCTAGAATGGGCCATGGCAGAGCTTATTCGCAACCCATCGGTGATGCTCAAAGCTCAAGCCGAGATCGACCAACTTCTCGACCCAACTGCCTCCACATTACTTGAAGAACCCGATATCCCAAACCTCCCTTACCTTCAAGCCATCGTCAAAGAGACGCTCCGACTACATTCATCCGGCCCGTTTCTGCTCCCTCACAAGGCCGAGAAAGACGTACAAGTCTGCGGTTACTTGGTTCCAAAGAACACTCAGGTAAGAGTACCAAAGTACTGTGTGTGGAAAATGGTAACAAGTCTGGTATATGAGTTAGCTCTTTTAATTCTTCTGTACAGGTTTTAGTCAACATATGGGCTATCGGGCGTGACCCAGATGCATGGCCAAACCCGACCTTGTTTGACCCGGATCGGTTCATGGGTCGGACTGAAAGTTATATGGGGAGTCAAGGGTTTGATTTTCTGCCTTTTGGAGCGGGGAGAAGGATGTGTCCCGGAATGCTGTTGGGTAACAGGATGGTGCACCTTACACTGGCAGCACTCATTCGATGTTTCGATTGGAAGCTTGAGGGCGGGTTGAGAGCCGAGGATATGGACATGAATGAGAAGTTCGGGATCACTTTGCCTAAGGCTGAGCCTCTTTTGGCAGTTCCGTTGGCAAGGAAACCGGTTGTGTAATGAAGAGTGTTTTCAAGTACCATGTTTTTTGAGATAATCTTTGCGTTTATTTCTCGTAAGAAATATGTAAAATAAATATATTAATATAGTTATGGAGTTTTTAACTTTGATTAATAGTTTCTCTCATCGTATTGAACTTATAAATATTTGTTAAATATATATATGACAACCTTCTATTACACGATTATTGTATTGTGTATGATATGTTGGCTTTCAGTGTCCGATTGTGTGTCAACGTTATTGTAATCTTTAAGGAGTTGACTAACAACATATAGATTGTTGTAATCTCCAAAAAAAGTAGACAAACAACTTTATTAGGCAAAGACGCCGTAATCTCACAAATGAGTATGATATGTTGGTTTTTCCCATCAATGAGATTTAATTGACACATTATAGCCAGGTGAAAATTCCAAGTTCACAAATACTCATGAACTCAGCTCAAACTTGCTTAGCTCACCAAATAGTGAGCTAGCTTCTTGCATCTCAATAAACATTTGTGATTGGATTACTCTCAAACTTTGTAACAACATTCTTGAGCTAATATTATGAGGAATGCCCGAAAGAACACTAATAAAATGTATCCTAAAAACACAAAGCGTTGGGCTCTCAATTTCTGCCGCAAAAATGGTCTAGGCGTTGGGCCAACGACGCTCTTGCCAAGTCGTGACATTGTCATGAAAAAGTGAAGATATTGTCACATGACACTCGCGAGGCTCGACTAAACCAATTTCTGGCAAAGCCATGCATGATAGCCATGTCCCTTGGTTTAGTTCGGTTTAATTAAATTCCGTACTTTTACCCCGTGATTTTCTAGTTACTCTAAGTGTCGGTCACTTAGCTTGCCTCCCGCAACCCATACCATCGTGTGACACACATGTGAGTAACTCATTTCAGCTTGTGTCGACAACAAACTCAATGGTTCCGTTGAGCCTTAACACAAATATCCAATATTCCTCCCTCCATTTGAGCAAAGTTGTGAAACTTAATGTAGGAAAATTAACAAACAAAACTCTACACATAATCACAAATATCTTTCAATTGAATTTATTGATTTAGTACAAATACACATTATGTACAAAAGAATCATGGTGTCCTAACGACTTGAACCACTTAACTCGTCTAAGTACATGAAGGCAATGTACATGTGAGTTTACATTCCTTACAAACAATTGACACATTTAAAAGTTATTGTGTCCTAATCCTTTAATGAACGTGTAGGCGAGTCGACCACATACTCCCTTGAAGAAGCCTTGACACTTCACGTTCATGTGGTCAACTCTCTTTTAGCCTTGCACCTACATATGCAATTTTTCAAAGGAGTCATTAAGAAATATTCATTTCATGCTATACAAATAATGTAGGAATCAAGCATCACCTTGGATGGAACATTTTATGCTCACAACCTTCTCGGAATGGGCACATTGAATTCGGCTAAGATAATGAGCCTTAGGTAAATTAGGAGTCTCATGACAAGAGGTTTCTTTTAGGTCGTTAACTTCATCCCCTTGGTTGACTTTTGTACCAACTCCCTAGTCAAACTCTTAGTCAAGTGATAAGCTAGATTGTTGTGAGTTCTCACGAAATCGACTGACACTATGTCATGAGTGATTTGCTCTCTAACCAAATTACGTCTCACACCAAGATGTCTAGGATTTCCCTTGTATGTTTGGCTATATGCATTAGCCAATGTAGCGACACTATCACAATGAATAGATATAGGGGAAACCGGCTTAGGCCATAACGGAATCTCTATGACCAACTTCTGAAGCCATTTCGCCTCCTTACTTGTTGTGGCGAGTGCCAAAAACTCAAACTCCATAGTCAAGGTTGTGGTACATGTTTGCTTCTTTGAAGCCCATGTTATGGCACCACAACCTAGCAAGAAAACACAACCAGTTGTGGATGAATGATCCTATAGATTAGTGATTCATGATGCATCCGAGTAACCTTCAATAACCAAAGGATACTTGGGTTAACGGATTTTGAATTCCATGATTTTTTTTTAATTAAGTACCTTAATTATGACACGCCCTAGATCCTTTCAATGGTTGGAACTCGGGCAACTAGTATACAGAATAAGTAAAATATAACCGTGCTTGATCACTTAGTGGAGTCTGGATTGGTTGTCCCCTCTAGAGATATAAATGGTGTTATATTATAGTGAGAATAAGGAAATCCACTAATTTTTACACTTCAACCTACAAGTTCTGCAAAAATATAAATCTAGCGCTAGACGGTGGGCCCAACATCCAAAAAGTGGGATGGAAAAAATTGAATGGTGAGTTTTTTTTTCAAATTTTTTTATTTTTTGAGAAAATTTTGAAGTGATATATTTTAGGCCTTTTAGCTAAAAAAATCCAGATAACAAAAATGAATCACTCGTGACCGTGGTCTTACACCTTATGTTATTTCTAATTTTTAAGTTTTTTTTAGATTACATAATATTATACGATGTATGTGAAGAAGACACTTATTTCACATGTGTTCTAAACAATGATTCAACCCTTAAATTATTTGTGGGTAAATTCATTTCATTTTATATGAGGACATATGGTTGCGTAGAGTTTGTCATATAAATTGTGATGTAATAGTGTCGTTGGCTCGTTGTCGGTTTGTGCTTTGTTCGTGACTATTTAGGGAGAGTTTTATTTGTGGGCTCGAGAAGGACTCGGTCAGGTATGGATGTGGAGGTGACGGAGGCTAAATCCCTTTATGGGGCAATGATTGCAACACTTTGCTATAAGATTTCTAGGATTGCGATGAAGACGGATTGTTTATCTCTTGTTTCTAAGAGTAGGGTGTGTGTCCTCACACTACTCTTTTACTCTCAGGTAAAGAGGATTTTAGATCTATTTTGATATACATCTTTGGTCTGATGTATATTGAAACGGGAATAAGACGTTGAATTTCCCTATGCACCTTAAGCTTAATGATTTCATCAGTCTACCTCTTGTTATTTAATTATGTAATATTGTAACTTAAACCTACAGTGTAGTCCTTAAACCTTACACTTTGTTGCCTTAACCTTTAGCATAACTTAGGAATTAGGATTTGCATACTTGACTTTGACTAGCATGTCATGATTCAAGGAAAAGCTCATTGGGTATGGCTTGATCATGCCAAGTCACTCAATGGCTAGCCTTTGGAATATTAAGTGAGCTTGTCTACATGAGTATGAGTATGTGTATGTGTTGTTTATCTACAAATTTTGTCTTGGGTAATGTTATATTTGGGTTTGTTAAACAGTGTGTTTTATGTTATGTTTGGTGAGTCGGCAACCTGTAGGTTACATTTGAGGATAATGAGCCACAAACCCATTATACTCGAGCTCATATGTTTCTTTGTCTAGATCATCTCATTAACTTAAAGTTGTGTTGGCTCTTGGGTATATAGTCCCTTTGTCTTAATGTCTGATGTGAAGAGAGTGTCATTGTTCAACATCAACATTGTTTTTTTCTCTCATCTCCGAGAGAAGAAAAAGGTTGTTGGCGACGGTGTACTCCATGATGTTTATGTGCTAGAGTTCTTCATTGAGTGTTATAGAAATTGTATGCTTTACTCATCTTTGTTCTTGGTTTTCCACGCTTGTGTGCTTTTTTACTCTCTAGTTCTTTCTCCACTGTTTTTGCTTAGTTTTGTGTAACTATGTAAGGTTCCCGCATTTGATCATTTAGTGGATTCTGGATTGACTCTCCCCTCTAGTGAACTTACAGAGTAGGATTTTATACCCGAGTTGTGTTACCAAATCTGTGTGTTATTTACTCTTTCTCCCTTTCTTTGAATCGATCACTCTAGATCATATGAATATGAGTTTATGAGTTTTGTTTACGAATTTTAAGAAGTACAAATTATTCGTTGAGTAGTTAAGGAAGTTGTTTGTTTTTCTAGAAAAATCTAAAATGGAATCTTAGTTATTTAGTGTGTCAAAAATGTCGAACTTAAGGACACAATATTTGATCTTTATATATATTATGTAAAAAAAATAATATAAAATATGTAGACGGTTAGTTTTAAATTTATAATTTAGTACATTATGACGTTTGGGAAATTATATCATACATGACAATATGACATGCCGGAATTAACAAACTAACGAAAAAGACGCGATTTGGATCCTCGCATAAATTATTGACTTTTGGGAAACAAAAAACGTTTAAAATCGAAAAAGAAAATTTCTGTTTATCCTTAGCGGTTGGAAAACTTGAGCAAAGAGCAAAATCCAGGACCCTCTCGCGCTTGATCAGTTTCAATCCTTTTGAGCTATGGATATTGCGCGCAGTGTATGTGTGTGAAAGAGAAAGTATCAATTGAGTTTGAAATTATGATTCGAAACAAGAAGTCCAGCAATCTCTTGTATATATTCACACCTCAATTTCGTTTCAGCTACCTCTATGCTTGATTGCATGCGTTTGTTGTGACATATCTCTCATTTCTACGGTTGTCTTGCTTCGAACCAATCGCGATTTTGATATTTGATTGCGACACGGCATTCTGATTTTCGTTATTTGTTTTCATCGCCTTTTCTGGAGGATCGGAGTTCAAATCTGAGAAGTTGAGGGAAATATGGGGTTGATTTCTGGAACTGTAATGGGAATGGTATTTGGTATCGCTTTGATGGCCGGATGGCAACGGATGATGCAATATCGCAGCGCGCAACGTATTTCGAAGGTACGCGTTACAACCAAATTCGATTTCCATTACCTCCATTGATTTTGGCAATTGATCCTTTTCTCTGGTTATGTTTTTGAATGGCATTTGATATGTGACTCCCTGTACCAGTATTTTGTGGAAGAGGTGAAAAGGTTAAGCTGCTCGTCTTTTAGGTTACATTTCGTTACAAAATTGATTATCAGAATGAATTAAGCTTTAGAAGTAACAGGTTGGATGTCAGTAGATAACCAAGGGTGTTCCTGTTTTCCAAACATGAGGTGAGATTAGGTATGAAAACCTTAACAGTACGCAACAAATGCACTCTTTAGGATGGCATGTACCAAAGAAATGCTACAACTTGGTGTTGGTTGCTGGTTTTTGTAGTTTCTTTTAGCTTTGAAGGCTGATAATGATCTTGAAACTTTGTCATTTTGCTTGTCATATTTGTTTCTTATATAGGCAGTGCAAATCAAACTTCTTTCCGCACTTGGTAGAGATGATCTGAAGAAAATTTGTGGTGACAGTGTTCCAGGATGGATATCTTTTCCTGCATATGAGCAGGTTTGCCTTTTCTTTTAAAAGTGGTTGTGTCAATGGTTAGTTTGGTCTTAGAACTCCAGTCCCACAGTTCAGCTTGTGCAATCTGAATCCTTATTATAGATATATTAACCTGATACATAATTTAGCGAAAGTTTCCTCACTCTTACGCATCATTGATCTCATTAAATTGTCTTTCATACAACATACTCGATGAGTTTCTATTGGCAGGTTATATCTTTCGTTCTATTTCCATCCTGTCACTTGGTAAAGCTCCATGGTAGACTGATGTTTGCCCAAACCTTGAATCTCAACATGAAAAGATTGGTTCAAACCAAATTCCTTAACTTTTGGTTTAATACTTATTTATAAAATCTGAGCTCTTGGCCAAGAGATGTAAACATCTACGGTCTATTACTTTAGTAGCCATAAGCCATGCTGTTAAAAGAATAGCATATTAGAATGCATGCGTACTTGTAGAATTTATCTTCATGATGTTGATGGCTTTGCAGGTGAAATGGCTTAATAAGGAGCTGAGCAAACTGTGGCCGTTTATTGCCGATGTAAGTTCTTTTTGGGTCTAAATGGTATTCAGTAGAAATTTACAGAGCAACTTTGAGGTTTCCTTGATCTTTGTTAGATGTTTCTGGTCTCGCAAAGCAAGTTTTACAAAAATGATCCCTACTCTATGCCCTACTCTCATGCAGTATGTTGTCAACATTGGTTAAACTGCAGTTAGTTGATCTGCTGATTTTGAGATTTGCGGAAGTCGTATTGAAGACTGAAAATGTCTATGATTTAGGTTTTGCATTCGAAGATCATATTCATCTTCTCCACCAATTATCTATCTTCACTGAAATACAAGTTCAGCAACGTAGTTCAAAAGCATGATGCCACTTTACCTGCATTTCCTTGTAACCTGTTTCATTTTTGCAATGTACCTGCATATATAAACTAATATCAGAAGGCATGGCTCATAATATACCATGTCTTTCAGCAGGAAGCCTAATTTACCATGTCAATTCCTCTTTTCTAGGTTAGATATTTTAAGTTTTCAAGTTTGCTGCCTGCAACTTGACCTCTAACTTGAATTATAAATGTTGTAAATGTAATAATAGGCAGCAGAACTGGTAATTAGGGAATCGGTTGAACCTCTTCTTGAAGAGTATCGACCAGGAGCAATTTCTTCTCTGAAGTTTAGCAAGTTGACTCTCGGAACAGTAGCTCCCAAGATTGAGGGTATTTTGCTACATCTCCTTACTGTGCAAAATTCTTAACTGTGTCAGAACTAGTTGCTTTGTTGGGAGCAAGATGAAGAGAGACATTTATAGTGCAAAATGTATTTCATTCCCCATTTTGTTTCCCCACAGGGTATCAAAATTAATCAAATTCTACTGCAATTACTATTAAAGTGCAAGCAATGATTCCAAAAAAAATCACAAACAAGATTCATTTTCATTCCGTTTTCGGAGTTGCAGCCAAACAGGGCTTAGTTTACTACCCTTTTGGGTATTCCTTTGTGTACTAACTTCTTTATAAAACCAGTACGCTCTGACCCATCTTGCTTCCGGTATAGCTCAACTAAAATGCTTATCATAGTGGAGAAGTTTTTACCATCAATTAAAGCTTCTAAGTTAAATCAGCATGTACATAATGACTAAAATTAATTCAGGTATTCGAATTCAGAGCCTCAAGGAAGGTCAAATCACCATGGACATCGACTTTAAATGGGGTGGTGATCCAGACATTGTTTTAGCTGTTGATGCACATGTTGCTTCTATTCCTATTCAGGTGGCACTTAAACTATGATAACTTATCTGTAATCTGGATACTGAACTTCAATGTCAACTTGTTAGAGCTTTTTATTGAGCTGCTTTTGTCAAATTTGCAGTTCAAGGATCTTAAAGTTTTTACTATAATTCGCGTTATATTCCAACTGTCTGAGGAGATTCCCTGCATATCTGCTTTTGTCGTTGCTCTCCTATCTGAGGTACACCTGACATGATAATTGAAAGTATAACTGTTTTTCCATATGTTTCCCTGGATATTGCCGGATAGTTTATGATATACACGCTAGCTGAGAAATTGTTATTTATGAGGGAAATTGAGTGACCAGTACACAAAAGTTTGTTTGGTGGTGGACTTTCAAAACTGTCAATACTAAGAGAAGTTTGTTTGCCGACAACAATGCAAGCCCTAAAGTCTTGTTAAGCTACAATCTTTGTACATTCATGCTATGATTGTAAACCAGAACATGAAGTTCTATAGATTGTATGCAATATTCATTCATTAAATTGCAGTTCTAATTAAAAAGACAGTTCATATGGATCCCTTTGGTCACATAAAGTTTTGATGGTTGTAACAAGAGATGCTACATTTTTTAATCTGCAGCCAAAGCCTCGAATCGACTATACTTTGAAAGCTGTTGGTGGAAGCTTAACTGCCATTCCAGGAATATCAGACTTGATTGATGTAAGAAGCCTTTTCAAGTATCATTTTGTTCTGTTGCTGCTTTAATTTGGTGAAGTATTAAGCATTTTTAACAGAAGCTTATATTGTAGTGCAGGATACAGTAGAGTCTATTGTGACAGACATGCTTCAATGGCCTCACAGGATTGTTGTTCCACTTGGCGGTGTTGATGTAGACACAAGGTGCTACATATTTCCCTATTAACATTTATAACCAAATTTAGTAATCATGTAGAAGCTTTCAGCATTTTAGCAAAAAAATACTCACAGTTGAGTTTATTATTTCCTAATTAGTTTTTTTTAAAAGATCATGTTTAATCAGTGATTATGTTCTTGCTCGTTTTTGGGTGTTATGCAGCGAGTTGGAACTCAAACCCCATGGAAAGCTGTCTGTGACGATAGTTAAAGCCAATGACTTGAAGAATAAGGAGCTGATAGGGAAATCTGACCCTTACACTGTTTTGTTCATTCGACCACGTTTGAAGCTTAAAACAAAGGTCATCAAAGATAACTTAAACCCGGTCTGGAATGAGAAATTCGACCTGATTGCAGATGATAAGGAGACTCAGTCACTTATGCTTGAGGTTCTGCTTCTATTCCATTATTGTAAACTTATATATTTTTTATCCCATGAGGCTTCAATAACGAAAAGTAGAAAAGAAGACGAGGTGCTTAATTCTTAACTCTAGCCCAGTTATAAACAGCATCCCATATTGTTTACCAAGTTCCAAACCAATTCCTCAAGAAGTCAATACATGATTCCAAATCAATATCTACACTTTTTCCTGATAGGTTAGCATGTAAGTATGTAACCTCAATGGATACGCGGAAGTACACCTCAAAACTAGCAAATTCTTTGCCATTGGTTACTGAATGAAACTTGCTGTTAATGCAGGTTTTTGACGAAGACATTGGCGAAGACAAAAGACTTGGTTTGGTAAAACTCCCTCTGCATGGTTTGGAAACTGACACTCTTAAAGAGATTGAGCTGAGATTAATGCCAGCACTTGACATGACCAAAGTGAAGGATAAAAAGGATAGAGGAACCATAACAGTAAAGGTAAGATACTTTTGGATGATGTCTTCCCCATCTTTCATCTCTACATTAGTCTACTTTCATGTTTTTGTATACACAGCTGAACAAAAAGAAGCAGAAAATTTATTGTTAGGGTGTGTTTGGATCCCAGGGATTAATCAATTAGTACCCTGCATGTTTTTGTAATAAATCCTAGGATTTAATTTGTGAGGCAAGAGTATAAGTCAGGAGATGTCAATTTCTAGTTGTGAAGCTTTTGCAAAGAAAATGGTAATTGCATGAAATGACACAGACTATTGTGTTGTGATTTGAACGTCGGAGGAATAACAAGAAAAGAGGAAATGTTTTTGGTTTTGCTACACCGAACTTGCAACTAGAGTATTCAATATACTTTCGTGGATAAAAAGATTACAACCCTAAAGCTCGCTTTTTCTTCGGCCCAGAAAGAGCTAGTCTCACTTGGTCCATGGCACATCGTATAATTCTACCTAGATTTATTGTCTTATTATAACATATTGGAAGTAAATGTGTAAGGAATAATACAAACCCGAGCTTCAAGACATCGGGTATCTTAGTGTAGAAAATGTATTTTACTACTAACACAACATCAACATCAATGTGTGTTGTTGGATTTGAGGTCAAATTTGTATGTAATTAGTATCGGCTTCTTTGTTCCATCCAGGTGATGTATCATGCATTCGACAAAGAAGAGCAAATGGCGGCCCTTGAGGAGGAGAAGGGTATCTTAGAGGTGAAGACGAAGCTGAAAGAAGAGGGAATGATCGGAAGCACCATGGATGCACTCGATGATGCAGCCGGAGCAGTGGGTTCAGGCATTGGAGCAGTAGGGAGTGGATTGAGCAAGGCAGGGAAGTTCATGGGCAGGACCATCACTGGTCACTCGGGTGGATCCCGCAGGACGGGCAACTACTCTCCCGTGACTCGTGAGTTTAGTGATGGCTAGAAGAATAACAGCAATCCTGGCTTGGTTGTGTTCATATATAGCCAATGCTTGAAGCAGTTTCTTTCTTAATGTTTGATTTTTGGTTATGAATTTTAGAGCTTACAATAATGTGGTGGTGAACTGAACTGGTGATCCTCATTCTTTGAAATGATTCACCAAGTTTAGAATTACGCCACAGCCAGATGTATTTCATAATTTTGATCATTACATAGCTGACTTTTTTGGTTCAAGTCTGTTTATACTTTATAGGCTATTTGTACGTAAGATTTGCTTGTCAGTCTGAGTTAGCATTTGTATTCAAAATTTCATCGAGCACATATTCGAATTTCGAAGTGCTTAGTCAAGTGTAACCAGGTAAATTGCATTTTTAATTCCTAATTTTTACACTTCTGATGTTTTATATTAATGCCTAACCTTTGAAATTATTCAAAATAATGCAAATATTATATTATATGCAAATATTAGATATGGGTTGGGTTGGTTTGGTCTTGCTCTATTAACGATTGTATTATTCATTACCCTTTGGGTTATAAATTGGGCCTTTCTGGTCCCGTCATATTTTTGTACAATGAAGATGTCAAGTTAAATCCCCTTGTTAAGAGTTCTGTGTATATCATACTTTATACATTATATACACTTATGTATACGACGGGTACCCGGTTAAACATTCCCGGCTATTTAGTAATTTTTCTTGGATCGTATCGATACAAAAATTAGTTATTGGACTCGGATCTTTATGAATCGGATTTAACGGATCGGAATTTTATAAACACTCCTACCGTCTACACTAATTTATCTTTTATGACTGAGAACATACATTTTAAAATCAATATAAAATACTGTCGATTACATGTTTTATTTTACACATTGTTAAAGAATTAAAAATCCAACCTAAAATTGATATAGGGTTTGTCCGGTAAGGGCGATTTATAAGACTTTTCGAGCTTATGAAGAACGAAAATTATAACGAATTATAGAATTTTTAAAACAAAATCACGAGAATTACGGGAAAATTATAAAACTTATGTCATTCATACCTTAACCACCAAGCACGGCGAGAGAGTTTGAGAAATATAAAAATCCATAATTCTCATCGGGTAATGTGGGATTGAAGAAAAATAGATAAAATTTTTTTTTATAATTTTCATTCTTTAGGGCATGTGCAACAATTTCTCCAAAAATACTTCAAAATGGAGAAAAAAAATTTTCGTTTTTTCTAAATTATTTTTGTCTTGAACCCAATAGCTTCTCCCTACTAGGGAGTAATGTATATATTTAATTTTTAATTTTAAAATAAAGATGAAAAGTGTTAAATTTTATAGGTGAGAGGTATTTGGAGAAACTTCTCCTTACTGCAAATATAGGGAAACAAATGCATATTTTTTTCAAACTTCCTATTTTAGAAATTGTGATAGAGAATTTGTTGGACAAAAAAAACCTCTTAAAATTACCCAAAAGTCTAACATTTTCCAAAATAGAGTCTTATAATCCCGAATACCTACCGTATTCATAATTATCTCGACCTCTTAAAATAATTTTGAAAAAACTTAATAAGACATAAATTGTCAAATTTACATCCCCCATAAACCTCCATTACCGACCGGTAGACCTTAGACCTTAGTGGGTTGTTAAAGTAAAACTTTGAATATGCAATTACCTCAAATTAATGGGTGGTGTTGGGTAATTTCCCAAAAATATTGAAAAAGTAAGAGCTATGGTCATAGAGTTTAGCGACCCGATGGTGAGATAAGGGCAGGAAGAAAGGTCCAAAACGTGGGGGGGAAAAGGTGAGAGGCACTTGATATGGTCAAACCTCTTTTCTTTGCAATGTCATGTGACATTTGGCTTTGTAAATCAAAATCAAATAGAGTCTCATGTGCAGCCAACAACAACCAAACGAAACACATAAATATAATGCAAACTTGGACAAGTAGATAATAATTACTTACATGTGTATAAGACACATCACCACGACTTTCTTACCACAATTATTCTGCATTTTTTTGCTTCTCACTTAGATCTTCAGCAGGTGATACCATTTGTATAATGATTACTTACATAATTTTACTCTTTCTGCATTGTATCCTTTATAAAGGCTTCTTTTCCTAATTCTTTTTATTATCTTTGATAAAATGTTATATTTTCTAGGGTAAATGTGTAACCTTTATTTAGTAGTCAATCTAAAGAACTAAAATTGATCCATAGAAATCAATTCCAAAAGCTTCATAAAGAAACCCTCTTTTATTAGATATTTGAGGTGTAATTGAGATTTAGGTTTTTCAAAATTTTAGCAATTTCACTCATGTTTTGCTTGAATTTTATTTTTTCCTAAATCATCTTTTCTACACTTTTTGAATTTTTTTTAAGTCATCTTTCGTTTTTTTTGGGAGCGGTACCTTACAATGAGCGTCAATTTACCAATTTTTAATCAATATTTCTACCGTTTTATAATATTTGTCTATTTATAATTTTTCACACATATTAAAAAAAAAAGAGATATCCATTATTCTTCACACATGTTAAGATAAATTATATAAGAAATAAAAAA
The DNA here is from genome assembly GCA_033239125.1 of Fagopyrum homotropicum. NCBI lineage: Eukaryota > Viridiplantae > Streptophyta > Magnoliopsida > Caryophyllales > Polygonaceae > Fagopyrum > Fagopyrum homotropicum. Next base: position 147,785,939 of record BSWB01000004.1, read on the forward strand.
AAATAATCAATATAATTTCATTTTTCAAAAATAGTAAATGAATAATTTTTATTTTCAAATATTAAATAAATTTTAATTGACAATTATTTTTAAATTTAATAATAAAACGATGTAGTAATAATGAGTTTGAAAACCGTCTTTATTAGATTTTTGAGATGTATTTGAGATTTACGTGCTTTAAGTTCTAATATTTTTAATTTGGATGGTTTGATAAGTATTTGAGTTTGATCCGAATCTAACTTTAAATCAGCTTCAACGTTTATTCATAGATGATTTGAACTGAGCTTTTTTCAGTTTTATGAAATAAACTTATTGAAGATTAACTTATATAATCACTTTTAAATATGTTCATATTCGTCTTGTTAATTAAGTGAATGAGTCCTAGCTCAATTTTCTTCTTACCAAACTAACTTCTTCTTAACCGAATTTGGATCGAGTTTGTATAATCTCCCTATGAGTATGTTCTAAATAACTATTTACTTTATTTCTGGGTAAATAAAATCACTTTCATATAGAATATTTTGTCGATTTGTTGGGCAAAAAAGTTGATATCTATGAATGTGTTAGGTGATCCCATAATGGCGACAATGGAGAAAGTAGATACACTTTGATATATAATATTTACCACACAAATTCAAACTTTTATTTTTCTCCTTTTGGACTCACAATTTTGTCGTCACTACTTTTGGATGTTAATGAATAAATGTTTCGCTTAACATTTACTATTAAATTAAACTTACCTAATTAACAAGTACAAGACATACAAATTCAAACTTTACAATGGATACCGTATTATTTAAAGTTTTCTATTACTTTATAAAACATTATTAAGGTTGTTTTGAAATTCCATCCTTCAATTAATCACATGATGGAAAGTAATAAAAAATGATACAAATATATATATATATATATATATATATATATATATATATATATATATATATATATATATAGAGGATAGATCATATGAGAACAACCTCTAACATGAGAACAAATCGTGACCATCCAATTTTTAAAATTCAATGGTCTAGATTAATGGTAGAAAATGATAAATAGAAAACCAATTAATGTATAATAATTACTCACTCTCATTAAAAGAGAGTGAACCCACTCTCTCTTAAATGTTTTTTAAAAATATATATTGTATTATAGGAAACCGTTAGTTAAAAAAAATTCACCAGATATCTCCTTCCTCCTTTCTATTATACGTAAACCCCATTAATAGTTCTCCCCAATTCCGTCAAATCAAAAAACGAAACAATGGAAAACTCGGATTGAGTGTGCATTTGCAAATTTATTCAATTCCGTCTCTCTACAACATATGTTCAAGTCGATCATAACAACAGAATTCAACAAGCTGTCATATCCAGTCAAGAAAGCAGTTTGTTTCTCCATATGCAAATCTGAGTAAGTGTATGTATTCAAATTTACTCTTTGTAATTCAAATCGGTTTGACATAACTCGTGTGAATAACCGATAGAATTGTATAGTTGCATTGTTGAAACTCGTACGAAGAACCGATAGACTAAAAAAATTCGATGTTGATAATAAATCTAATAAACAGATTAACTACGAATAACACACTTGTATCATTTTAGTTTCAGTTGAAAAGATCATTATAATTACGAATAAACAAATTACAGGTTGATAATAAATATAATAAACAAAGTAACTACGAATAACACAATTGTATCATTTTAGTTTCAGTTGAAAAGATCATTATAATTACGAATAAAATAAATTGACGTCTAATAGAGTATTTGATCTTTCAGGCACAACCAAACAATGAGAGGTTCATAAGTCTAATGCAGTTCAAGAAGGCGAATATATGGATTTCATTTTTCAAAATTTGGAATGTGATGAGGATACCAACATGCGATGAAATGTTGATACCGACAATTGGAAAGAGGTTCAAAGCAATTGAGGATGGAAAAACTTTTTATAAGAGCTATGCATCTACAGTTGGGTTTGATGTTAGAAGGGGAGCTTCTCGTGAGGATACGGATGGAACTATGAAGCATAGGATTTTGATGTGTAGTAGACAAGGATTTGCTGATAGCTCGTCAAGTCAATGTAAGCGACTGCAAGGAAGTTATGTAGAATATATTTAGTGTTATTTTACATTATTTGAATTCGTAATTATTGAAACCTTTCAGTCCATTTAGGACTTAAGGCTTTTGATTAATAGCTGTTGTTTTATCTTTAAAAATAAATGCTTATCAACAATGTATTATTTCACTTGAAAAACGTTTATAATTACGAATTTTCTGCTTATATACATTGTTAAATCTCACTTTAAAAACGTTTGTATTTACGAATAATCACTATTATGTCAAACACAAGTAAATAATATATTATTGGCATTTTGGTTTTGAAACTTCATAGTGTAAATTATGCAAACATCCACGACACATCGATTAATAACTAGTCAAATCAAAGTAGACATTCACAAAATAAGTCAAACAATAATCCTAAAAAACCATAAAAACAGTTAAGTTTGAAGATTTCAAGTTGCTAGTAGTAGAGTACATTAACTAAATGAAGTATATCTAAACGATATTAGCATTGACCGTTTGTAATTACAAACTTAATACTTCTATACATTGTTATGTCTCACTAAAAAAACGCTTGTAATTACGAACTTAATGCTTGTATACATTGTTATAGCTCACTTAAAAAACGTTTGTAATTACGAATAACTGCTTGTATACATTATAATATCTCACGTAAAAAACGGTTGTAATTACGAATAATTGCTATTATGTCAAACACATATCTTAAAAAAACACACGCCACATGATTAACAATCAGTCAAATCAAAGTAGACATAAATAAAATAAATCCAACAATAGTCCTAAAAAACAAAAAAACACAGCTAAATTTGAAGATGTCAAGTTGCTACTAGTAGATTACATTAAGTCAAGTAAGTCTATCTAAACGATCATCATTATCATCCATTCTTGATGTCCACTCGTCAATCTGTTTAGCACCCATCTCCAAGGCATTCAAAAGGTTCTCCTTAACCTCATTGATCTCACTGGTAAGGATTCGGTGTAGATATTGAACCCTTAATGTCTTTAGACTCTGTACTCTCTGATACTTGAAGCCACATTCCCACTTAGCATCCCCTTTGTATGTTTTCATATGCCTCATAGCATATATTCCAATGTCATCAGATACCCTGTTATCTTTTCACGCCATCTTCAAAACCTTGACTTCCTCTACCTCTTGTATCCTTCCACCCATCACGTCTAATCCAACATCAATAAGGTATAGACCAAAGAGCAATGCCTGAAATTAATGTAACAAACAATGAATAATTACGAATCCAACGATTAAATTGATATTTCAAACTAATCCGTACCAGTCGAGTGACAAAGTAGTTGTAATCAATGTCGGAATCTATACGAATATCAAGTATCTCAGCCACAACAGTCTTCATATGGAAACACGCCACAAAGTGATGCATCTTACAACTCAGTGAGAACATTATCTTAAAAGAAATACAAGAAATAAAAAAAAAACTCAGTAGAAGCTTAGAAAAATACAATAATTCAACTAACAATATGAGGACTGGCCATGTCAAAATCAGTCAAATCAACACGATCTTCACAAAAGCGAAGGACAACATCCAAATCGCTAGTAAACTTTTTATATCTGCGGTCAAACTCTATCCCAACTTCTTTTACGACCGGTACATACTATAACAAAAGGTATACATAATTAGTATATACACAATAATTATTCATAGGTAGTTTAGTTTTTTCAAACCAAATATGCGTTCCATATAATTACTGTATTAACATACATAAATAGTCTACACAATAATTATTCGTAGTTAGTTTATGTTTTCAAATCTAAAATGCACTTCATATTCGCATTATTCATAATTTTTGGAATAGCATAAAACAAAGAGGACATAAACTGAAAACTCATAAAACAATTTAATAATTATGAATCATATCTACAAACTATCATGTTGATAACAAAAAATGCAGTATCAATATCATTCGTAATTATAGAATATATTTTCTCAGCATATTCCAAGAACATTACTTGAAGGTAACAAAAATTATTCATAATTAACCATCAGATACCCTGTTATCATCCATTCTTGGTGTTGGAATTCGTCGCTTCAGTCGATCTAGGATATATGTGTAGAGAAGTCTACAAACGAAATGGATCTAATAACAAGGAGAGAGGAGACGATACCTTTCAGCGGCGACCAAAAAAAACCTAGATCGATTGGAAGATGGAGATTTGATTTGTAAAGGAGTCGATTTAGGGTAAGCAGGATCCTGAACAGCCGGCGAATTACAACGACAGAAAAACCGCTGCTGGTGCGGCCACAACCGAATCGCCGTACGCAGAGCCGCCTGGAGTTCGCCGTACGCAGAGCCGCCTGGAGTTCGCCGGACGCAGAGCCGCCTGGAGTTCGTTGGACGCAGAGCCGCCTGGAGGTCGCCGGACGCAGTAGAGGGCAAACGAGCCGCCGATTGATCTAGATCCACGACGAGCCGCCTGGAGGTAGCCGGACGCAATACAGGACAACCGCAACTGAGTTCCGGAATGCTCCTCGTCGTCTTTGTTGCGCCACCAACACCGGAAGGTCCGTTGATTCGGCTTCAGAACACCCTATTCGACCGCCACACTAAAACCGTCTTTCCCAATGTGCAGCTTGTATGGAGTGAAACTAGGGATTCCAAATTGTTCTATATTTGGAAGCGCGTGTGTATTGAAATTTTATTAATAATTACGATACTAACCCTAAATCTCGACCCTTAATAATAAACAATCCTACGGTCTGTGATTGTTCTCATGTTCTCATGTTAGAGGTTGTTCTCATGGGAACCACACCCTATATATATATATATATATATAGGGATAGGATCAAGTAAGAACATAGTTTACGGTAAAAAATGAGAACAAATCTTGATCACATGATTAAACACAATTAACGGTCATAATTAATTCTTACTTTTGGATACTAATTAATCACATTTGTATATTTGGGTACATATATATATTGTTACCATGTAAGAAATAAATGTATTTACTGCCAAAATAAGTGCACACGATTAACATATTTGTTCTCGTTATTCTTCCCGTTCCAACGTCTAAACAATTACAAGGCGCCATGAAAGAAGGAATTAAAGAAGGTAGTGGGGAAGTTAGTCAGGCAAGAAACTAGTGCATGTTTGTATTTTGGCACAATTAAAATCAAGATCTCATGCACGTTTGCATTTTGACACAAATCAAGATCTCATGCAAACTCATGCACGTTTATATATTTTTGGCACAATTTGAATCAAGATCTCATGCAAGTTTATATTTTGGCACAATTTGAGTCAAGATCTTATGCACGATAGCAAGAAGTCATGCACGATTCACAATTATTTAAACAACTCATGCACAAAAATTATAAAAGCACGACTATATATAAAATGTATAACTCATGCATGCACAACTTGAATCATAATATACGATTTTAGTTTCAAGATACCAATTTACACGATTCAACAATATAGCACAAACACAACTATATATAAAAGAGTTTACTATTTGAATATTAAAACACCACTTCAGTTAAAGAAATCAATTTGCACGATTCCAATATGTATAATAGAAGCACGACTATATATATAACACCAGGAGCTTTCATATGCACGGATGCAAACACCGGCAATTGGAATCACGAATAATCAAACTCCGGTTATGGATCGGATAATGAAACGTATTATTCGTTCACCATTAATTAGAGCATACAAATTTGTTTCCATATAAATATATTGTGTATTTTCTTGTTACCATATGCACAAAACTATAATGAATTACAATCAAATGTTGTCTTATTTAGACGCTAAATCTGAACCATTCATGCATTGATCCAATGGTTCATAGGTGTTCTCATTTCCTACCGTAAGACATGTTCTTACCGGATCCTATCCCTATATATATATATATATATATATATATATATATATATATATATATATATATATATATATATATATATATATATATATATATTATTGCAACTTGCAATCAAATAGGTTGATAAATGATGTCGAGAAATCCGGGTTGTAAGTTAGGCCGTGTTGTTTTTGAGGATAGTTGAACTTCCTTATTTTAAAGTGATTTATTGGGTATGAACATGCAACGTGGTGAAACCCCTTCTATATATAAAAACCACATACATGTTTTGGACGGTGCTCTAGTAGAGATCAAGCCAGGAAAAGAAGGTGAATATATAAAATGGGAGACGTGATTACAAATCTTTGTAACCATTGGTACGCCAGAGGGGCACAAGTGGACTTGAGAGAGTGTTGTGTTTCCTTGCGTTACCAGGAGTTGAGAGATGACACATTCATTACATTATATTACATTGCATTGCATACATATCATCATGACCATTATCATCATGAGCATTATCGTTGTTTGTGTGTATTAGAGTATTAATTAGGATATATGCTTACTGCTACAAATTTACTCATACGCTTAAAGTAATTATATTAATTGTGTTACACCTATATATATATATATATATTTAACGCGTTTATAGGCTCAGTAAGTTAGTTCACATACTTTTGTTTATCGTTTGTTATGCTTGGATTTTTTGTTGGCGTTTTCGTTAATTTTGCATAGTATGTTAATGTTACAAAGTTATATAAGTTGACTTGATGAACCATGATCTTATACATTAAGAACAGGTTTATGTTTAACTGTGATAGTTTTACGAGGTGAACTTGAGTGTATATTTTTAGTATTTGATTTTAATGTTCTTCATATGATGCGTACAAGTTTGATCTGATTTGGAGTTGTGAATCTAATTTTGGGACACTAGATAATGATTTTATATTTTGTTGAATTTTAGGATATTTTAGGTGTTAGGTATGTTTCGGAGGAACTTTCCGGAGTTACTGATTAGTCGGACCCGCGTGTGCCATAGGATTTGGGAAGGTGATTGTACTCTTGATCTTGTGTTTAAGTTTGTAAGGTTGTACCAGTTTTTCTCTAATTTCTTTATATGGTTTAAAAGTGCATGTTAGTACTACTATTTGCAAATTAAAGATTGGTTGTGTTTATTGTTTTGTCGTGTTCATGTTGGAAGGTCTCATAGTGAAGTTATTGTCAAGTTAAATCTAGTGAGAACCCATTGTGTGGTTCTTATCCAAGTGACATTTCTGTTTCCCAATCCGGGGCGTTACACATGGATTATCAAGTAAAATTGACATTTTAAGAAATTGTACAAATAGAAAGTTTGAAGATTAAACAAACAATACATTTAATGATCTTTTGGCTAAAATCAAGTATAATATTTATGTTCGGTACGTGAGTCGTTGATCTACAAGGATGTAGTTTTAAATTATACCACATTGATTTTGAGAACTTATATAAGTAGAAAGTTTGGATATTTAACAAATCAAAGTATAAAATTTATTCAGGACACGTGTCGGGCGTACGTTCAGCCGCACGCCCGACACGTGTCCTGGATTTTTTTTTTTTTTTTCCAGAAACGAATGAAAAATTGTTTGAACTACCATGTTATAATTTATGCACTATTCTCCTATAAACTTTAAACTATTTCCATATAATTCATGAACTATTACTTTTTTGTTATGGAATATCACAAATACATGTTAGACATACATTCTACAAGTATAAGTTACAAATACTTGTATGTCTACTAACATGATTGCTAGGAGAATTCTAGAGTGAATTATTGCTAGATATTTTGTGGTAAATTGTACAAGGTGAATTGTTCACCTTCTTTACCCTCCTAATTTTCTATTAGGAAATTCACCTTCATTTTGCCTATAAATAGAGGCATTCACCCATTGTAACAAGTGCACCAAGAGCAAGTAAGAAATCTACTCTTCTTGTTCATTCCTCTCTTCTAGTTCTAAGTGTTCTTGAACACATTCCACAAAAGTCTAAGTAAATAAGAGCTTTAAAAGCAATCAAATTACAACACGTTATCAGCACGAGGTTCTAACTTCCAACTGAGTTTTTGCTACTATTAAGGTATGTTTCTTAAACATTCCTTGGTCTTTCATTACACAAAACTATTACATAAAATCTACTTGAGGATTATGCTTTGTAGTTGCCCTTCGCGGGATCTTCTACATCAAAAACTCAAATATTTGTAAACTAACTAAATTCGATGAGTATGCTCTGTAGTTGCCCAAATTCGGGAACCTCTACATCAGAAACTCGTTATTTTAACCTGAGATCTAAAATAACTTTTGTCAAAATAAAATTATGGTTTTTTTGGATTTACGCTAAGATAGAAACAAAATTAAGATTTGCTTACCTTTTTTGACAAAGCCCCACAAACTTCTTGGTTCCCACCACTTGGTTTATGAACGAAGGTTTCCCATCAAAATAATGATTATGATAATGATGATGATATAAATAAGGATAAGGCAAATGAAAAGCTCGATTAAAAATCGGTTGTTATTAGCAACAAGCCGACTAGTAATCTCATCATCGGCCATGGTTTTTTCTCTTTGAGCTTGAATAATGAAAATGGAGTTAAGGAAGAAGGGGATAAGGATGGTGAAAGTGAAAGTGAAAATGAAAGTAAAATGAATGGATGGAGATTAAAGAGGATAAAAAGAATCGGTTTTTACAATTTTTTCCACTAGACTAATTTAACACTATGATCACAATTTATGATACATAATCAACCATTTTTCGGACTATTGATATGACTTACATGACTACTCTTCATGGACTATTAATGACTAATAAGACTATGACTATGACTTACACGACATTCCTATTAAGACCATTGACTATGACTTACATGATTGTACTTGACGGACAATGACACAAGGACTGCACGTGACGGACTACTAACACAAGTGACTATTGACTATTTATTTGCTTATGTTTATGTCTAACATATTACTAACACATGACTAACATATGGCTAACATGTACTAACAATTTTATAATTCTGCATTTTTACTTACTTTATATACTTGATTTATATGTTTATGTAGTAACCAATGGCAAATATTGCAAAAAGAGACTTTGACATTCTTGACTTATCGGGGCAAAAATACCTTGAATGGAAGGTAGATGCGGTGACCCATCTTAAGGCGAATGACCTTGAAAAAACAATTGAGGAGAACAATGATGCCACTCCACAAGAGAAGGCAAAATCAATTGTATTCCTCCGCCACCACATTCATGAGAGCCTCAAGACCGAATACTTATTTGTGGAGGATCCTAAAGAGTTGTGGGAAAGTTTGAAAGAAAGATATGGACACCAAAAGGAAGTCCTTTTCCCACAAGCTCTGTATGAATGGAACAACTTAAGGTTCCAGGACTATAAGTCCATATCTGATTACAACAGTGCTATCCACAAGATCACCTCCCAATTGAGGCTATGTGGTCATATGATCACTCAAGAAGAAATGCTAGAGAGAACATTCTCTACTATGCATGCCACGAATGTATTGTTGCAACAACAATACCGAGAAAGAGGCTTCAAGAGGTACTCAGACCTCTTGAAAGTATTATTAGTGGCTGAAAAGAATAATGAGCTCTTAATGAGAAACCACAACCTCAAACCCACTGGATCAGTAGCAGCTCCGGATGTCAATGCCACTGAAAACACATCCGATGACAAAAACAAAAATCGCAAAGAACGTGGGCAACAGTCACGGAACTATAATAACCGTGACCGAGGTCGTGGAGATCAAGGTGGCCGTGATGGCCGTGGTGGTCGTGGTGGTCGCGGTCGTGGCCGTTGGCAAGGTTATAATAATGGCCGCCATGATAATCGAGGTAACTAAGGGAATGAAAAGCGAAAGGTCCAGACGGGTAAAAAGGAGCCCTCTCATAAGCCAAGAACTGTCTGCTACAGATGTGGCATAGCTGGTCATTGGGCAAATATATGCCGTACCGCATCACATTTGGTGGATGCTTACCAAGCTGAAAGAAACAAAGAAAAGGCTAATGAAACCAACTTTGTTGAAAACCAAGATGTTGGTAGTTCACCCATGACTAGCCTAGATGTCTCTCACTTTCTCAACTTTGAGAATGATGATGCATGTGCCTTGGACTGAAGCATTGGTTTAAGAACTTATGAGATCATCCTTTATTGTATAATAATGTATAATATGATGTAATGCCATGTAATGTCATGTAATGCTTTCTTTAAGATCTAGTAGGACTGTGTAAAATATGCTTATCCTGATGTATAATATGAAGTTTTTCTTTATAAATGGCTTGACTTATTAATGTTTCCCTCTTTATAGAATACATGGAACCTTCTAAGGAAAGACTCGATGAGAAGGAGCAATGTCTTGTGGACAGTGCCACCACACATACCATCTTGAGAAATAAAGAGTATTTCACACAATTGAAACCCTTTAAGGGAAATGTGAATACCATATCTGGTGTGGCTAAACTCATCGAAGGCTCGGGAAGAGCTCTTGTTCTACTCCCAAAAGGAACAAAAATAGTAATAAATGACGCATTATATTCGAGTAAATCTCGAAGAAATTTATTGAGCTTTAAGGATGTGCGTCAAAATGGGTTTCATATGGAAACCATGAATGAAAATGGGAGAGAATATTTGTGCATCACAACACATGAATGTGATAAGAAACAGATCCTTGAAAAAATGCCAGGACAAGCCTCCGGATTATATGAGACATATATTTATCCGGTTGAGGCTAATGTGATATTTAAGAAAAGGTCGGATGACCGAGATGAATTTACACTTTGGCATGACCGATTGGGTCACCCAGGATCAACGATGATGCACAAAATTATAAAAGGTTCACTTGGACACCCACTAAAGAACATGAAAGTTCTGCCGCCAAGTCATATTAATTGTGCGGCTTGCTCACTTGGAAAGCTAATAATTAGACCTTCTAAAAGTAAGGTAACAAGTGAGACTCCTGCATTTTTGGAAAGAATACAAGGAGATATATGTGGACCAATTGCTCCACCGTGTGGCCCATTTCGATACTTTATGGTGTTAATTGACGCATCTACAAGATGGTCACATGTAAGTCTATTATCAACTAGAAATGCGGCATTTGCTAAACTCCTTGCTCAAATAATCCGATTGAGAGCTCAATTTCCGGACTATACGATAAACAAAATCCGACTTGACAATGTAGGAGAGTTTACATCCCAAACATTCAATGACTTTTGCATGTCAATTGGGATTGATGTGAAACATCCAGTAGCTCATGTTCACACACAAAATGGTCTTGCAGAATCATTGATAAAGAGATTGCAATTAATTGCTAGACCATTATTGATGAAATCTAAATTACCACCATCTGCTTGGGGACATGCGATTTTGCATGTTGCAGCCTTGGTCCGATTAAGGCCAAGTGCAAATCATGAACAATCCCCATTGCAATTAGTGTTTGGTAAGGAGCCTAATATATCACATCTAAAAATATTTGGATGTGCAGTTTATGTTCCTATTGCTCCACCACAACGTACAAAGATGGGTCCACAAAGAAGATTGGGAATATATGTTGGTTTTGAATCCCCCTCGATCATCAGATATCTTGAACCAACAACGGGTGATTTGTTTACAGCAAGATTTGCTGATTGTCATTTTGATGAAAATACATTCCCAATCTTAGGGGGAGAAAAGAAGAAAGTGGACCCAAGGTTGAAAGAAATTACGTGGAATGCAACACTATTATCACACCTTGATCCAAGAACAAAATTGTGTGAACAAGAAGTTCAACGAATCATCCACTTACAAGGTGTTGCAAATCAATTACCAGATGCATTTACAGACACTAAGAAGGTGGTAAAGTCACATGTTCCTGCAGCAAATTCCCCTGCAAGAATTGACGTACCCATTAGACAACAAAATGTGTCCATTGCGAATGAGTCTACAACACGTCGAAAACGTGGTAGACCACTTGGTTCAAAAGATTTGAAACCGAGAAAAATAAGGAACCAAAAGGGTATAGCAGGTGAGGCTACAGTGAATGAATCAAATGAGGAACATGAGAAAGACAAAGAAAATGAGGATGAGAACATCCCAAATAAAGATAATATCCTTGATGAAAGAATCGACAACTATGAAATTGCTATAAATTATGTCGATACAAGGATACAATGGAATAGAAAGGATATCATTGTTGATGATATATTTGCCTATCCTGTGGCTAATGATATCGCAATTGAAGATGACGACATTGAGCCAAAATCAGTTGATGAATGTCGTCGTAGAAAGGATTGGCCAAAATGGAAAGAGGCAGTTCAAACAGAATTAAAATCACTTGAAAAACGTGAAGTTTTTGGGCCTGTAGTTCATACACCAAAGGGTGTAAAACCAGTCGGCTATAAATGGGTTTTCGTAAGAAAACGAAATGAGAAAAACGAAATTGTGAGATATAAGGCGAGACTTGTAGCCCAAGGTTTTTCCCAAATTCCAGGAATCGATTATGATGAAACATATTCGCCAGTAATTGATGCGACCACATTTAGATTCCTAATTGGCCTGATTGTCTTTGAAAAACTACATATACGTCTTATGGATGTCGTGACTGCATATTTGTTCGCTCTAAACGGTGTGTGCAAGCTTTAAATTTATAACCCTAGACTTAAGCTTAAAACAAGGATGCGAACCCGCAGTGTACGGGTCAATCGTAGTAAAAGCAAGAAAATTCCAGGGGTCGATCACAGGGACTCGGTGAAACAGAGTCAATACGGTGTGCTAGTGTTAATACTAACCACAAGAGCGATTTAACACAATCAAAGATGAATAAGATGTCAAATAAAGCAAACATGCAATTCTAGGGATTAAGGCATCTAGTTGTGGTTCCAACTCAAGATCTGTAGATAAGCGGACAAAGCCGAGATTTTTGCGTGGGGAAGGTGTTTCTAAAGTGGAGTAGATCACCGGGTAAGTCTCACTACACACTAATCCCAAACCGTAACTCCTATTACCGGGTAAGTCTCAAGGAATTAAGATAAAGAACTATAACCTCAAACTAACATACCATCTAAGGGAATAGAATCAACCTTTACCGGGTAAGTCTCAGGCTAACTCACAAAGATGGGATGGAAGCACACTCAAACCCCAATAAAGGATAAACCTTTATTACCTACACTTATGATCGTTAGTATACAAACTAAGAAATTACCGGGTAAGTCTCATCCTAAGCTTGCATTGAACCAGGAAGGTGTAATAAGAATAGGATTTGGCAAACTCTAACACTTAACTCTCAGTTATGGATCAGATAAGTCACCTCGGTCAGCCAGTTTCCACCTCGGCCGAAATGTTCATCGACTGAACGAGATGCTTAGGGTTAAGGTTAAAGACTCGAACTTTCAGGATCCTACTGGAATCTAAGATTATTCTATCATTGTTTTTCCCACAACCTTCAGCCAATCACCCTAGAATCACACAAGGAAATTAGCCACTCATCATCATTATGAAAGTATTAATTGTAAGGGAAGAAGGTGAATATTTGAACAAAGAAGAATTTAATGAAAAGACTTCAATAACTGAATCAAATATCACAACAAAGTGTTCCTTGGATAACAATCCAAAAAGACAAGACAACAATTGAGGGAATTGAAGACAATCTTACAAAACCCTTCAAACAGCTATAAAAGCTATGGACTTCTATCTTCCTTCAACCTTCAAAAAGGTTCTTCGAAGACTCCCAAATTGGAGTAGGCTGCGGCTGCTGCGTGTGTAAACCCTGATCGACGGTATAGCGTGATCCGAAGATGGTTGAATTGTGGAAAATCCAACCCTTTATATAGGAGAATTATCTTCCAAAGATAAGATATCTTAAAAAGATAATTTCCTAATAAAATATATCTTATCTTCCAAAATAAATATCTTCCTAAGATAATCTTATAGGAAATATCTTAAAAGATAATTTCCTAATAAAATATATCTTATCTCCAAAATAGATCTCCTAAATATATGATCTTTCTTTCAGAAATTCAGCCCAAAAATATAAGATCTCTCCTTCCAAAAATAAAAGATCTCAGCCAAGAATAAAATATTCTCGCCGCGTCCTAGGTTTTCGCCTCGGTCGAGTCGGCGTCTCTGGATTACCTCGGTCGAGATGAATCTGTAGTCAACCGAGGTGAATCTCAACTGGATGTGAAATCTCTCAAAACTGGTCCAAGGTAAATCTTTAATTCATGGCTGTGCTTCCTGGATGTAGCTCCAAATGACTCATGACTCCTTTTGCTCCTTTTTGATGCAAAACGTACCATATTACCTGCAATTACAACGAAACTAGGTGTAGACCTCGATTCTCGCAAAGGTAGATGAAATGGTAGTAAAATCACATAATGTACATACAAACATGCAGATTATGAAAGATAAAACGTCCAAACAAACCCCAAAATATAGACTATAATTCATGCTATCAAAATACCCCATACTTAGCCCTTGCTTGTCCCCAAGCAAGTTCCGCATATAGAAGACAAGATAGAATGGATTATAAGTCAAGAAAATCAATGAAAAGTCTTTCAAAAACATTTTTATGGTGTGCAACTATCATAGATCACTCTAAGAGAATACTTCATGGAATTAAAAACTCAATATGCTCAAAACATTTTATAAATATAAGAAAGTTGTTCATCTTTGCATAAAATCATAGAATGTATAATAAATCATAATTATCAAAATTAATCATGTATAATCCAGTTTAAACCACTAAGTCAATCAACAAGCTCAAGGTCTCAAGGGCTTCCCAAAAGAAAAGGTCAAGAAACGTGTAGGGTAGGGATGTATGTAGGTAATGTGGTGCTAGAATCCGGGAAAAGGATGAACTTCACTTTCACTTTGACTTGCAACATCTTCCACCAATAAGCTTTGCCTATCTAACACTTTTTTTCTTTTACTTTACTTTTTGGGATGCATGGACAGAGGTGCACAATAACCGAAGCCTGGGAGATCAACAATCATCAATTCCTTGAGATGCATCAAACCCTTGATGCACATACCATGACCCGTTAGGAATATCGCTCAATCCGACTTTGGCAAGACACAAACACCTGGCTATGTGAATGGTGCCGAGTTACTCATCTTCATGATTGACTTCCCCAAACCTATAATTGCTTTCTAAGACTTTCACTTCCAGCCCACTTCTCAACTTTAACTTGCTTTCACCACTTGCTTGCTTCCTAATTCCCGGATAGGTAAAGGGAGGCAAAATGTATATGAGGGGCTAAGCATGATCAAGAAGAAGAAGAAGAGAGAAGAATGAATTGCCTTGGTCTTTCCAGGAAGAAAGTGAGAGAACTCATAATGTGGTGTCAACCTTCAAATTCAACATAATTTAGATAAAAACAAAGTATTAAACATGCAAATAATTTCAAACAAAGCATTTAGCAACTTAAACATATTATAAAACCTTTCAAACACATAAAGAATTTAAAACCAGTCAGTAAGCAAGATCTTCACTGAGATCATATCCAGATAAGCAACACAAAAATCATTTTCGAAAACTCTCAGTTAATCCACCTCGGTCGAGGTGTTCTTGGGTCAACCGAGGTGAAATGCCTCGTTTGGCCAAGACTGACTCGGTCGAGGTCAAAAATTTTTTTTTTTTTTAAAAACCATTTTTTTCAGTTTCGACGTTTTTCTCAATCAAATAACCTGTATGCATGTATGTAATCTCAGATAAACATATAGAAGCGAAAGTGAAGCATAATAAGATCATAAATATCCATCAAAGTAGCATACAATCATCCATAGTCAAATAACATATCCGCATACCCCATACTTGGGACACACTGTCCCAGTGGGTCAAAATAAGTCTAAGGACAGGATACTCACCGAACATAGCTAAACTGCATGAAGAAGTAAGAAACAACTCCCAGATAAGCCCATCTCGGTTGGCGAAGCACATCTCGGCCGAGGTGTTCTGACAGTACCCGAGATGTATCTCAGTAAAGCTCATTTCCTCAACTTCTCGAAATTTTGTTCTTCCAGTGTAGCTCCTGAACTGTGATCCTTCCTTTTGGAATACCTGGTTGTTGTCTAGAGGAAAACAAAAACAAAGCAACTATCTAAACTAAACTAGAAAGGGAGAAGAAAGCAATACCTTGGGTTGCCTCCCAAGAAGCGCTTGGTTTAAGGTCGCTAGCTGGACCATACGGCATGGGATTACTCAATGCACTTCGAATGTCGTGGAGTGCTCATCACATCCGTAAAAATCTTCCAAGAAGGTTCCGGTTCCTAACTTCACCGGCAAATGGTAAGATCTCCCACGTACAAGCTTGTACGGTTTGATTCTCACCGGAATTCGTCTAGACTTCCTACACTTCAATGGGACATTCCTCGTGTCCCATCCTTTCCTTGATCGAGAAAACAGTTTCTCGAGAATTATAGCAGCTTCCCCATCTATAGCTTGGGGATGGTACAGGGTCCTGAGCATGCGAGGGACCCCATACTTGAACAAGAGACACTTCATCGCCTTAACGGTGTAGTGCTTGCCAACTCCACTCCTCATGATCCGAGGAGTTTCCTCTTCCAACAATTTCAAGGAAGACTTCATCTTGATCTTGGGAGGTTCTTTCGGAAGAGACCTCCAACTCTTCGGTGCTTCCCTGAAGAAATTTAGAACTTTAGTTGGAAATTCAAACGAAGTAAGAGAAATTACCTTGTAAAGTTCTCCAAAGCTTGAGACAAGTTTCGTGTTGGGTTGATAATCCACCCACGAAATCTCTCTCAGTTCTGCTGGTCTTTCTTCCACCTTGACCACAATCTCAGTAATTTGGCCAAGGTTCTCTGCATCCTCCACTTCTGGTTTTGCAGATTCTTCTTCCATCTCGGTCGAGATCTCTTCCACCTCGGCCGAGGTCTCAACAGTCGGATCGAGATCTTCCACATCCCCCTCTTCCACAAAAGCTTCAGGAGAAACTTCCGGTTCGACAAAAGGAATGCTTGGAACGTGCAACACTTCCTTATGCTCCTCTTTCGGCTTAGCATAGGATAGGGTGCTTTCCTTGAGCTCCTCCACCTTCTTCATCAACTTCTCCAATCTTGATTCGAGAGAGTCTTCAAAAGGTTGCTCATAAATGTTTTTAGGGACATTCTTCTCATCCCATATCGCAAGTTCATGCTGAATGGCCTCTTCTCTTTCCCATTCACTGTTGAACCAATAGAAGGAGTACTTCTCCTCCAAGTACTCATAATGGTCCGCCCTAGCACTTTGCCTTGCTATCCAGGCTGGATCAAATGTAGTCATCGGAAATCCTGAAAACTACAAAACTCATAGAAAGAGTAGTTAGTAGCAACAGGGGCAAGTGCCCCGAAGGCAAACCGCAACCGGCTCGGTCTAGACCAAGTCCCCGGCAACGGCGCCAAAAACTTGTTCGCTCCAAACGGTGTGTGCAAGCTTTAAATTTATAACCCTAGACTTAAGCTTAAAACAAGGATGCGAACCCGCAGTGTACGGGTCAATCGTAGTAAAAGCAAGAAAATTCCAGGGGTCGATCACAGGGACTCGGTGAAACAGAGTCAATACGGTGTGCTAGTGTTAATACTAACCACAAGAGCGATTTAACACAATCAAAGATGAATAAGATGTCAAATAAAGCAAACATGCAATTCTAGGGATTAAGGCATCTAGTTGTGGTTCCAACTCAAGATCTGTAGATAAGCGGACAAAGCCGAGATTTTTGCGTGGGGAAGGTGTTTCTAAAGTGGAGTAGATCACCGGGTAAGTCTCACTACACACTAATCCCAAACCGTAACTCCTATTACCGGGTAAGTCTCAAGGAATTAAGATAAAGAACTATAACCTCAAACTAACATACCATCTAAGGGAATAGAATCAACCTTTACCGGGTAAGTCTCAGGCTAACTCACAAAGATGGGATGGAAGCACACTCAAACCCCAATAAAGGATAAACCTTTATTACCTACACTTATGATCGTTAGTATACAAACTAAGGAATTACCGGGTAAGTCTCATCCTAAGCTTGCATTGAACCAGGAAGGTGTAATAAGAATAGGATTTGGCAAACTCTAACACTTAACTCTCAGTTATGGATCAGATAAGTCACCTCGGTCAGCCAGTTTCCACCTCGGCCGAAATGTTCATCGACTGAACGAGATGCTTAGGGTTAAGGTTAAAGACTCGAACTTTCAGGATCCTACTGGAATCTAAGATTATTCTATCATTGTTTTTCCCACAACCTTCAGCCAATCACCCTAGAATCACACAAGGAAATTAGTCACTCATCATCATTATGAAAGTATTAATTGTAAGGGAAGAAGGTGAATATTTGAACAAAGAAGAATTTAATGAAAAGACTTCAATAACTGAATCAAATATCACAACAAAGTGTTCCTTGGATAACAATCCAAAAAGACAAGACAACAATTGAGGGAATTGAAGACAATCTTACAAAACCCTTCAAACAGCTATAAAAGCTATGGACTTCTATCTTCCTTCAACCTTCAAAAAGGTTCTTCGAAGACTCCCAAATTGGAGTAGGCTGCGGCTGCTGCGTGTGTAAACCCTGATCGACGGTATAGCGTGATCCGAAGATGGTTGAATTGTGGAAAATCCAACCCTTTATATAGGAGAATTATCTTCCAAAGATAAGATATCTTAAAAAGATAATTTCCTAATAAAATATATCTTATCTTCCAAAATAAATATCTTCCTAAGATAATCTTATAGGAAATATCTTAAAAGATAATTTCCTAATAAAATATATCTTATCTCCAAAATAGATCTCCTAAATATATGATCTTTCTTTCAGAAATTCAGCCCAAAAATATAAGATCTCTCCTTCCAAAAATAAAAGATCTCAGCCAAGAATAAAATATTCTCGCCGCGTCCTAGGTTTTCGCCTCGGTCGAGTCGGCGTCTCTGGATCACCTCGGTCGAGATGAATCTGTAGTCAACCGAGGTGAATCTCAACTGGATGTGAAATCTCTCAAAACTGGTCCAAGGTAAATCTTTAATTCATGGCTGTGCTTCCTGGATGTAGCTCCAAATGACTCATGACTCCTTTTGCTCCTTTTTGATGCAAAACGTACCATATTACCTGCAATTACAACGAAACTAGGTGTAGACCTCGATTCTCGCAAAGGTAGATGAAATGGTAGTAAAATCACATAATGTACATACAAACATGCAGATTATGAAAAATAAAACGTCCAAACAAACCCCAAAATATAGACTATAATTCATGCTATCAATATTTATATGGGTCACTTGATACCGACATCTATATGAAAGTCCCACAAGGACTAAAATTGCCTGAGGTCAATTCCTCAAAGCCACGAGAAATGTTTTCCATAAAATTGAGAAGATCCTTGTATGGATTAAAACAATCAGGACGAATGTGGTACAATCGTCTTAGTGAATATCTTCTCAAGGAGGGATATAAGAACAACATTATATGTCCATGCGTTTTCATCAAGCGATCCAAAAGTGGATTTGCTATAATCGTAATATATGTTGACGATTTAAATATCGTTGGAACTTCCAACGAGCTTGAAGAAACTGCAAAGTATTTGATGAAAGAATTCGAGATGAAAGATCTCGGAAAGACTAAGCTTTGTCTTGGCTTGCAAATTGAGCACATAAGAGATGGAATCTTTATCCATCAATCTAATTACATTGAGAAAATCTTGAAAAGATTTTACATGGACAAAGCACATCCTTTAAGCTCACCCATGGTTGTTCGATCCCTTAATGTGGAAAACGATGAGTTCCGTCCTCGAGAAGAGGATGAAGAAATCCTTGGCCCAGAAGTGCCATATTTAAGTGCAATTGGTGCTTTAATGTATTTGACTAACAATACAAGACCAGATATTGCCTTTGCTGTAAATTTGTTGTCTAGGTACAGTTGTGCACCTACAAGAAGACATTGGAATGACATCAAACGTATATTCCGCTACCTTCGAGGTACACATGATCTTGGTCTATTTTATCAATACAAAGAAGATGCCACTTTGGTTGGATATGCAGATGCAGGATATTTGTCTGATCCACACAAGGCCAAATCCCAAAACGGATACGTATTCACATATGGAGGAACAACAATTTCATGGAAGTCAACAAAACAAACAATTACCGCCACTTCCTCAAATCACGCAGAGTTGATCGCTTTGTATGAAGCTGGAAGAGAGTGTGTGTCTCTACTGGCAATGATCGGGTTCATACAAAAGGAATGTGGGATGAAACCTATCATTAAAGAACCAACCATCTTGTACGAAGATAATTCAGCATGCATTGCTCAGATGAAGAAAGGACATATCAAGGGAGATCGTACAAAACATATATTGCCAAAGTTCTTCTCCACTCGTGAGCTGGAGGAAACCGGGGAAGCTGATATTCAACAAATCCGTTCTAGTGACAATCTTGCTGACTTGTTCACAAAATCATTATGCCCGAAGAAATTTGAAGAGCTTGTGCGCAAGATTGGAATGTGTAGACTCCGAGACATATGTTGAAATCAGGGGGAGTATTATACGCGCTGCACTCTTTTTCCCTTCGATCAGGTTTTTATCCCATTGGGTTTTTCCTGACAAGGTTTTTAATGAGGCAGCTTCACCCAAGCGTATAATGAGTATGGAGTCAACAACAACCGCTCAAGTTTGATAATGAAAGAAGGTGAACATTCAAGGGAGAGTGTTATGGAATATCACAAATACATGTTAGACATACATTCTACAAGTATAAGTTACAAATACTTGTATGTCTACTAACATGATTGCTAGGAGAATTCTAGAGTGAATTATTGCTAGATATTTTGTGGTAAATTGTACAAGGTGAATTGTTCACCTTCTTTACCCTCCTAATTTTCTATTAGGAAATTCATCTTCATTTTGCCTATAAATAGAGGCATTCACCCATTGTAACAAGTGCACCAAGAGCAAGTAAGAAATCTACTCTTCTTGTTCATTCCTCTCTTCTAGTTCTAAGTGTTCTTGAACACATTCCACAAAAGTCTAAGTAAATAAGAGCTTTAAAAGCAATCAAATTACAACATTTTTAATATATTATATCAAATTATTTATAAATTATTCGTTTATATGTTATGAACTGTTCCATTGTAATTCATGAACTATCATTTTATAAGTTATGCACTATCCTTTATAAATTTTGCACTTTGAACTATTTTATTATAATTCATGAACTATTCTATTATAATTCATGAACTATCCTTTTAGAAGTTATGAACTATTCCTTAATAAGTTTTGAACTATTACTTTCATTCCTTTATAAATTTTGCACTATTAACTATTTTATTATAATTCATGAACTATCCTTTTATAAGTTATGAACTATTCCATAATAAATTTTGAACTATTACTTTCACTCGTTTTAAAAAAAAATACTCGTTTAGAAGGAAAAAAAATAAAAAATTCGGGACACATGTCGGACGTATGTTCAGCCGCACGCCCGTACTGAAATAATGTGCCTTACCTGAACAGTACCCTGTATATATATATATAGGGTACTGTTCAGGTAAGGCACATTATTGCGAATAATAAATATAACCTTTTGTCCTTAGACCTAACCAATTGTCATATGTAAAACAATTTACGCAACTTCCAAATATTTTTTTTAGTAAATTATCGTATAAAATACGGGCTATAAACTAGCATCGTTAAATAAGAGAGGCAACAGTGGTAACCGCGGCGGACCGGCCGTAGTTAGAATTGTTAGGTGAAGATTCAATGTTACATATATAACGTTGATGGAGAAAAATGATAGTCCTTTTCAAAAAAAAAAAATATCATATATTTTGAACACAAAAATAATTTTGCGTTTGTCACATGTTTTAGATTTTTGGAATTTTTGTTGGAGATATGCCTTGTTGACCGGAATTTTATAATAATTTATATAAAGATTAGTAATGTTTTGTTCATAAGTTTTATAATTATTTTTATTAGGGATGAATATAAATCCCGATTCGGTGAAGTTTCATCAAGATATAGAAATCTTGTTCCAATTCTAGCTCGCTAAAAATATCCACTACAGGATACAACTCTTTAACTTCATCATCCCGCTAGACCCGTCCCGCATATAATATTTTTTTTGGTTTAAATGTAATAAATTGAACCCATAACCCCAAAACATTGGTTATATATTTAAAAAAATAATCATGTACCCCAAATTAACATATAGGCAAATGATCATTTATGATTTGTTATGGTTTGAACTTTTATTTTGGATGTTTGAACAAAATTTAATTCTAGTTTGAGAAGATTTTATAAATAAGTTATAATGCATTATTGAAAATTTTAATATCTTCGTTTTAAGTTTGAGATACATGAATATTTGTGTGTAAATAATAACGTTTAAACACTATAAACAATTACAGGTCAAGCGTGATTTGTCCTGTCATTCGATTCCAACGGATAGGACCCGACAAAATTCATCTAAAATACAAAACTCGTCCCGATGTTGTCTCATGCATAATCGTCAGGACGAGACGTGAGATGACCTCAATCCCATCTCACCCCGTTTCATACTTATCCCTAAAATTTTATAATCATTTTAAAAGCTAAACGATGCTTAACACCGTTACCGGACCTCATATGAGGAATGCTCAATCTTAAAATATTAATAGAAGCGCAAGGCTAGAGTTCATGTTTGTATTCAACCACTGTAGACGCGATAGGTGTTGTCGCCCTTCTACTTTTTTTAAGCCAAGGTACACAGAAAGTTAGTAATAGAGATTTTCTTTACGAGTTATCAAAAAAAATTCACATAAACGAAATACTAATTGGGTAAATTTGTAGAAATTATTAAATAGTACTCCCCATAACATGTATAGGTTTTTGAAGAATTTTTTTTTACAAATTTTCTATTTTTAAAAATTTTTTTATTGAAAATAGGTCATATCCTAACAAATATATTTAAACACTCCCTCTCTTTATTTTTAAGGAAAAATAACCCAAAATAATACCAACTATCAACATTGAACCGAAAATAATACGAACTTTGAAAATTACTAGGAGCGACACAAACTATCAATGTATTTACCAATAATAATACGTCATACTTTTCCGGCAAAAACTCTAGCTCCGGCGGTGACATGGCAACCGAAATGTTACATGTCATCAAATAAATGGATTAAATGTGTGATGTGGATTTTATTTTTAAAAAAATTAATTTAATAATATTTAAAATATTAAAAAATAAAAAATTAATATTTCTAAAATTTTAAATAATAATTTTTTTAAAAACATTTGTACAATTTTTTTAAAAAAATATTTATTGTAAAAATAAAAAGTTAAAAGTTTGTAAGAAAATTTAAAAAAAAATTTTAGGAAATTTGTTTTTTACAAATTTGGGAAAAAAACTATTTAGGGATTAGGTTACAAGATTTAAAAAAAAATATGATTGTTTTTTTTTACAAATTATTTTTTTTAGAATTGAAATTTTCATTTTATATAAAAATTCGAAAATAAATTTGATTAAAAAATATTATAATTTTATTTTTTGGAAAAATAAGTATTATTACATTTTTGTACGAATCTATTTAAAAAAATTTCAAACTTTATTTTTGAAAAATTATTTTTTTTAAATAAATACTTTTTAAATATTTTTTTTAAATAAATATTTTTTAAAATTTTTTAAAATTATTATTTAAAATTTTATAAATAATAATATTTTATTTTTTAATATTTTTAATATTATTAAATTGTTTTTTTTTAAATAAAATCCACATCACACATTTAACCCATTCATTTGATGACATTTAACATTTCGGCTGCCACGTCATCGCCGGAGTTAGGGTTATTGCCGGAAAATATATGACGTATTATTTTTAGTAAATACATTGATAGTTTGTATCGCTCATAGTAATTTTCAAAGTTCGTATTATTTTCGGTTCAATGCTGATAGTTGATATTATTTTGAGTTATTTTTCCTATTTTTAATAATAGTTTTTCTATAAATAACTACTATAAATCTCTCATGACTAAATATTTTTATTAGATTAAATTTCACATGTCCAAACTCTTCAAAAGACCAAAAAAAGCTATATTTATCCAAAAAAAAACTATTTAATCGAAGCCTTAAGTAGAATAATGGGTTCTACGTTTTTTTTTTTTTTTCAAACCTTACTACGCCTACGCATTGCGTAGGCGTAGTAAGTTTTCCTTAATTTTTCGAACCAAATGTAGGTTATGGACTACTACACATATGCTCTACGACTACGCATGCCGTATGCGTAGTATGGCTACGCTTCCGCAAAGCGTAGTCGTAGTCATTTTCCTTTATTTTTGAACGAAATGAGCTTGTTGCTACGCGTAGTCGGGGTATGAATAGCATGTTTCAGGGGGTACGAATAGCCATCTCTAGAATAATGGGTCAAAATTCGTTAATTTTCTGTAATACTCAATTGTCGCATCATATTTGATAAGTAGGGGTTTAATACGAGCCGAACATCGGCATGCTCAAGCTCGGCTCGTTTATAAACGAGTCAAGCCCGAGTCGAGCCTAAAATGTATACGAGCTTTAAAACGTGCTCAAGCTTTGCTCGTTTAGAAAGTGAACGAGCTCGAGCCGAGCTTTTGACGAGCCGAGCCCGAGTAGCTCGGCTAAAATAATGCTCCTATAGTGTTATTTTAGCCGAACGAGCCGAGCTTTACCCGAACGAGCCGAGCTTTGACATGCTCAAGCTCGACTTGTTTATAAACGAGCCGAATCCGAGTCGAGCCTAAAAATTATACGAGCTTTCAAATGTGCTCAAGCTTGACTCGTTTAAAAAATGAACGAGCTCGAATCAAGCTTTTGACGAGCCGAGCCGAATGGCTTGTCTCATATTATAGCCATAAGGGTCAAATATGATGAACTAATTGACGAATTTAAGCCACACTGCTGGCAGCGGACGTGGACACGTTGAATTGACTCCATGCAAAAGCTCCACCTCCCATCCCCATCACGTGACGCATACTCGCCGAGGAAGAATTACACGCGCCTTTATCTGCACGCGACTCTCACTTTTATACCAGAAAAAAATATATTAAAAAAATTGTGGACCCCACTCTTCCAACGCGAGAGGGTCGTGGCCTCTAGCAGTAGACAAAGCGAGACTAGGGTGACCACCAAAAATATAAGCTGTCACATTTCAAGTATGAAGGCCCACTCATATCTTGCCACGTCCACCTTTGCTCCTCATCCAAACCTTCCCGCCCATGCCACCTCTCAAATAGAAGCATAAATGTTTTAGATTTTTTAAACAAAGAAAATGGATATTTACTTGAATGCTGGATTTTTTTTAAATGAAAGGGGACACTTCTTGACATTATTTATATAAAATATCTTCTTTTATTTTTGCATTCAACCATTAGTATTTTTTAAATATATCATCTTCATCCAAATTGCTTTGTATTTAGGACTATGATATTGATTTCATGAATGAGAATGACATTTCAATACTTATTTTTTGTAGAGATCATATCGAGAATTGAAAATTTTCAAAATCGAGTAACTCTATGTTTATTAATATATTTGATTTATGCTATAGTAAATTTTGGGTCATTTTAACACCTCAACTATTCCAACAATATTTGAACACTTTCTATGTATGTTATTTTAAATTTTATTTGGGTTGTATAGAAGTACGAAACAAACCCTTAGATTACACTATAAAATTTAAGAAAGTAAAAAAATTAGACAAAAAATACTCTTTACATTTTATTTATCTTTATCTTTGCACAATCTCTATCACCTTCACATGCATTGTCGGACCCATCATTATCTTTACCCATTTCCTTCTTTAAACCCATGCCCTATCATGACGTGACATGAAATGACAACACTTTGTAGCTTCCCATGCATTAATTAACTTTGTCCAATCTCTGCCACCTTATCTTTATCTTTGTCCAGTCTCTGCCACCTTCACGTGCATTGTCGGACCCATCATTATCTTTACCCATTCCCTTCTTTAAACCCATGCCCTGTCAAGACGTGAACACTCTGTACCTTCATTTATCTTGACCACACTTCTGACACAAAGTAGAAAATACATTGATTGCAACAACAAGATCTTACATCAAGAGAATTGATTACAAAAACATCTTACGTAATATAGCACTAAAAATTAGGATACAACAATATAAAACATAAAATAAGAGCATTAACATCATTAGAAAATACATTGATACAACTTTCGATGATTGCAATTTCTTCAAATCATTTTGAGTTCCTTCAACAAACTTTCTTTCAATTCCTTATCTGCCATCAAGCTCATTAATTGTTCCATCTTCTTAACTCTCGCGTATTCTTTTTGCATCTCCGTCTTTTGTGCCGCCTTCGATTTCTTAAACTCTAGTATCTCGCTCATACGTTGTGATGCTTCTTCCTTTCTCTCCGTCATCACTTCAACGTGTTCATTACTCGTTGTTGATGCCTTATGTTTCCCCTTTCTCTTGGCGCTTTTGATACCTTCAGGATGATCAAAATGTTGATGATCATGCGTACTTGTTGGAGTTTCAGGAGTTGGGTTAGAACCCACGACATCTTCAGTTCAAGCCCTTGATCTTTTGCCGCTTGAAACACTTTCCTCCTTCTCTTGGTTGATCTTTTTCAAATGATCAACTCTCCATTTTTCTTCATTACGAAGAACATACCATGCATACTCATTTACAAAACTACACCCATATGTAGCTCTATAAATTTCATGTGCTTTATTAATTACATCTTGATCTCCTTCGCCGCTAGCTTTTAATTTGAGAGCTTTTTCATGGCAACCAACAAACTTACCAACCGTGTTGTTTAGCTTTTTCCATCTACACTTCATTTTATTTTTGTCTTAAGGAACTTGGTGAGGCTTCCTCCACTGCATGTAGTTGTTAGTAATTCGAATCCAAAATGCCTATGAAGTTTGGCTATTGCCATCAATTGAATTAGTACTCACGTTTATAAAACCGGAGATGAGAAGCAAATCATCTCCGTGGGTCCAATAAACGCGCTCACCATCAACATCACCGCCACCACTGCCACCATTGTCATTATCACCACCACCTCCATGACAACCACCACGATGACCACCTCGGCGACCACCACGACGACGACCACCACCACCACGATCACCACCACCACTAATAGGAGCTTCAAAACCACCACCACCACTATTAGCACCATAACCTCCACAATAACCACCACCATAACCACTATCACTACCAACGCTACCACTATTAGCACCATAACCTCCACCATAACCACCACCACCACAACACCTCCGCCATAACCACCACCACTACTAGCACCATAACCACCACCACCACCATCATAACCACCACCATAACCACCACCACTAGCACCATAACCACCACCACCACCATTACCACCACCACCATAACCACTACCATCACCATTACCACCACCAGAAGAGGGAGCTAAACTACCCTGGTGTTGGGTGATGTATGCAGGGATTTCGGAAGTTTAAGTGAGTATTTGACTATAATAATTATAGTCAAAATCTAGGGTTAAATCATTAAAACCAAACATTTCACTAAAGTTTTGAGAATTTGGATGATTATCCATGATGGATGTAGAAAGAAGAGATGTGTTTTGGTGTTTCAAAATGATCCAACACATTCACTATATATAGACAAGAATATGAGTTAATTTTATTATTTATTATATTTTTATACCTTAGAATGAAATTTAGGTTAATCTATTATTTATCTCTATGAATAATACAATAAGAAACGAAGAGATAAAAAATTGCAATAAAAATTACCCAACACATATATGAAAAAATAAGGAATAATTTTTTTGTTATTTAGTTTTTATACCTTAAAACGAAATTTATTAATATATTTTGTATTTTGATATTTTTATACCTACAAACTTTACCATAAATTTTTTTTTATAAAACTATTCTAAATATATTCAAAATGGATGTCTATAGATAGATAAAAAAATTATGAATTTTGGTATAATTTTTTTTTTATAAATATTTAATCTGAAAAATGGATTTTTAATAAATTAAAACTCAATTAACCGTGACCAATAAAAACGCGCCACGTGTCGCTGCCTACTCGCGTCAATTACAGCGCGACACGTGGCGCAAGCTGCAAATTTTTTTTTTTTTAATAATAATGGCCGCTTTTAAGCTGGCCAATGGGGGGAGACACGTGTCCCCCCTGAAGCCAAGACCCAGGTTTGGATAAAAATTTAAAAATTCAAGATATTATTTAAAAAATCGCATCCCTTGATTATTTTGTTTCAAGAATTGTGAATCATTTTCATTTTTAACTTCAAGATTTTTCATATATGATCCAAATCCTATATATATATATATATTAAAATATAATTAAATTTCTCATGAAAGATTATAATAGGAGATCGAGTGCCGCTAGTTTTGTATTACTATGCGGGAACTGATCGAGCCAAACATGGGTTACACTTGATTTCAGAAGGTGTGCCGCGAAGTGAGCAACACAATCCGCGGACCGCTTAACATGATTGAAGGTTAAAAGCGATAAATCAGTAACATCAAACAGAATATGTGAGCTGATAATAGAGACATAGGAGGACGCTGTAGGCGGATGGTGAACCTGAGTATGGAGGGTCCTGAGCTGGTTGATTAGGCGAGAAGAGTCAGTTTCCAGTGTGATAGGGAGGGAGAAATGGGCCGAAGCAATTTCCAGAGCAAAAAGAGCCGCTAGAGCTTCAGCGCAGTCGATGGAGGAAGATCCATTGAACCGTTTGGATAGGACCATCAAGACAGACCCCGTGTGGTCACGTAGGACCCCTCCAAGCCCTACGTAACCATCAAAAATTCCCGCATCAATGTTTAGTTTTAGGGTTCCAACCGGCGGAGTATGCAAGGTAGAAGAAGGTAAGGTGTGATGTGCAGATGTAGCACCATTTGAGTGTCTGGTTTGTTGAGCGAAATACGCAGCCCAACTTCTAAAACCCCACGCAAGTATTGTAAGAGAGAAGGCATCTTCCCCATACAAGCACTTGTTACGGATAGTTCAAGAGATCCAACAGTTTACAATGAACTCCGAAACAACCGAAGATCCGGCCGTATTACGGATGTCAGTCATGATGGGTAAATGATCAGAGCTTGGTGAAGAATTAAATGTATCGAGGGCCAATGAACTAGTAGGCCAGGCAACATAAGAGGATGGGCACGTGATTAGAGCATGTCAAATTGATTCATTGTCTAAACAACATCGAGAGCATAAAGGGGAGTCGATAGCGTGCCGATCAAAGAGAGTCTTTCCGACTCCAAGGTAGCCGCATCACAGACGCCAGGCAAACTGGCAAGCTTTAGGTGAGAGCTTACAACCACAAACGATGGACCAGTTATCCTGATTAGGTAAAGAGACATTCCCAAGTTTTCCAAGCCAATAGGCGGATTTCACTGTGAAAATCCCTGAAGCGTGAGCTCCCCACATAAGATGGTCCGGTTCAAGTTCAGAAAGAAGTGGAATATTGATGATCCTGAGAACATCCGCAGTCGGGAACGTAGCAGAGAGGGCCGCTAGGTCCCAAGTGAAACTTGCAGAGTCAATGAACTCATAAACGTAGACGTCAGAATGCATACCGGGGTTGAGCGTAGAGCGTGAGAAACCATGGTCCATAGGGACCCATCTGTCCTTTGTTGCGTTGATGGTCCTGCCGTTACCAACCAGCCAATTGATGCCCTCGAGAAGGAGGCCCTTTGAGCTCCAGATACTCCTCCAAGAGTAACTTGGATTCCAT
This sequence comes from Fagopyrum homotropicum, assembly GCA_033239125.1. NCBI lineage: Eukaryota > Viridiplantae > Streptophyta > Magnoliopsida > Caryophyllales > Polygonaceae > Fagopyrum > Fagopyrum homotropicum. The sequence goes on from BSWB01000004.1 coordinate 147,815,614, forward strand.
CCCCTGGAAGAATCCAGAAAAGTGGAGCCGTTGTAATAACGCGCCTGGAGAACTCGAGCCAACAAAAATTGTGTTTGGGTGAGGATGCGCCAACCCTGTCGGGCCAGTAGCACCTCATTGAATACTCGTAAGTCTCTGAACCCCATTCCCCCGTGGTTTTTAGGTTTGCACATATCAGTCCAAGAGCGTCAATGAAGCTTCCTTTGGGACGACGTTGATCCCCACCAGAACCGGGCAAGATGAGAGTGAATCTCGTTGACGAGTCCCTCAGGAAGGCGGTATACCGACATTACATAAGTGGGATACTCTGGAGAACGGCTAATAAACTTATTTAAGTTAGTAAACTTGTCAACATTTTAGTTTTCAAAGTCATCAACATTAACATCAACATCAACATCAATATTTTGGTTTCGATACCATCAACATTTTGATTTTCAAGACCTTTAACAGTATCACTAACATTAACATGATCATCACAACCATCAACATCAGATTTTTCATTTTTATTTTCATTTTTAAGAGAAATTTGTGATTCTATTATGATAAATTTATTGAGAGCTCCTCTTTGAGATTGAGTTAACTCCTCGATTCGTTTTTCTTTTTTTATTTTTTATTTTTCGGCTCCGGAATCATGTTTTCTAATTCTAGAAGACATAGCTAAAATATATATGACACAAATATAATTATTAAGGAATAAAACAACTTGATTTTTCTTTATGTAGTTTGTTCGGATCTCGAGTTCTTGAGATGGATCGTGAACTCCGTACAAGATGTTGATAATCACAATTTTTCTACATATGAACCAAATTTGCTTAGAACCGGGCAAGATGGGAGTGAATCTCGTTGACGAGTCCCTCAGGAAGGCGGTATACCGACATTACATAAGTGGGATACTCTGGAGAACGGCTAATAAACTTATTTAAGTTAGTAAACTTGTCAACATTTTAGTTTTCAAAGTCATCAACATTAACATCAACATCAACATCAATATTTTGGTTTCGATACCATCAACATTTTGATTTTCAAGACCTTTAACAGTATCACTAACATTAACATGATCATCACAACCATCAACATTAGATTTTTCATTTTTATTTTCATTTTTAAGAGAAATTTGTGATTCTATTATGATAAATTTATTGAGAGCTCCTCTTTGAGATTGAGTTAACTCCTCGATTCGTTTTTTTTTATTTTTTATTTTTCGGCTCCGGAATCATGTTTTCTAATTCTAGAAGACATAGCTAAAATATATATGACACAAATATAATTATTAAGGAATAAAACAACTTGATTTTTCTTTATGTAGTTTGTTCGGATCTCGAGTTCTTGAGATGGATCGTGAACTCCGTACAAGATGTTGATAATCACAATTTTCCTACATATGAACCAAGTTTGCTTGAAATTTAGAACTAGTTCAAAATTTAAATAATTTATAATAAAACTAAAATTAAAGTAATATAACACACACCTTCTAAATGTTGTTAATGGATAAGAATTAAGGAAATGTATTTTGTTGCATGGTTGTAATATCAATTTGAAAAAAGAAATTAAAGGATGGGTAAGAAGAATAGAAGATGACAATGGAAGAATGAGAAACTAGATGAAAAGATTAAAAAAATTCCGTTGGAATGATTTAATATACAATTGATTTATTGTGTGTAACCCATTGTGGGTTGTTGTTACTTCTTCTATTTAAAATGATTTAAATAAAAACTAAACAATAGAAATATATTATTATATTGATAAAGGTACAAAAAAGTGATTTACTTGTAGGTTGCAAATATTCTCCAGTTCCCAAGACTGAAGCTAGTATGTAGTAGTTGATATTAACATTAGTTTACTACTCCCTCTGTTAATATTTAATTGACGTTTTCAATGGTAGCACAAATTTTAAGATAAATTGATTATACCTAAAATATCCTTACTTTGCAGTACAACTTAATTATTTTAATCATTTCACTTTTAGATGAAAATGGGACCCACAAATAATAAATGATAAATTCTTCTCCTTTTATGTGACTCTGCAACTTCCTGGGGTATAATGGGAAAGTATGGGAAAAATAAGCAAAAACGTCAATTATATGTGAACATTTTAATACTTGTTAAACGTCAATTAAATGTTAACAGAGGGAGTATTACGTTTATATATATATATATATATATATATATATATATATATATATATATATATATATATATATATGGGCAATATGTTGAGTCCCATAAGATTCGGGCCCCTGTACAACAGAATTGGTTGCACAAGTGCTTAGTTGGGCCTGCCATAGAAGAGTCATGTAGCAAACAATGAAGGCTCGTGGACACAAGAAGACCTATATGACACTTTTGCACACTTTCCGTAAACACAAAGATATAGGAGGTCTTGGAATGAATTAGAAGACCCACAAGTACTTATTTTAAAAGTATTTCGAAGATCTACAACTTTGTAGTCTTCACCGAGAGCAAAGTCCTTAAAGAAAATACGTTTGAAATTGCCCAATAAAAGGAACGGGCCAAGGCAAATCCTAGAACAGTTCGTGGAACGGTTTGATAGACCGTTCTTTTCGGCGATTTGGACCTTTCAATTGAGGTTAAAAATGTAATTTTACAAAGGTGCCCAAAGGTCCATTTACTTTATATAAATACCCCTCTCACTCTTCATTTGAAGGATCCACTTTTTGTGCTAGATTTGCCCTCAAGGGTTCTAGTTAGATCCCCAATTTTGTAGTTCTTACTTTCACTCTCAAAAATGCATGTTAGCTCTTTGTTCCTTAAAAAACTTGAAGCTTTGTAGAGATTTAAGATTGAGGTTAGTTTGCTTAGTTTAATATTCTCATTTATTCTTTAGTTATTGTTTTTATTGACATGTTTTATTTTCACTGTCTCACTATTTTCTCCATGAGTAGTTAAATCTCATCCTAGGGTTTGAGGGTGAAGCCCCGTTGTATGATTGGATTTCTATGATGTGAGTGTAGTTATCAATGCTTGATGATGTTGTGCTTGAAATATTAGTCTTTATCTAGAGTTGTGAACTTGAGATTTTAGCACTAGCTTGAGAGTTTTCTCCCTAGGTCGATTTTTTTGAGTGACGACTTGAACATTGTCTTTTTAGGATTACTTTTTTTTACCTTAGTTGTTGGAATTGCTAGGCATCTTTTTTAAGCCTCATCCAAGAGGTAAAAATCTAGTCAATATGCATGGTTAAGATGTTGGAGATTGAGTTGATATATCAAAAAGCGAGAGCATGATTATTTCCTAATTTGTGTTATTCATCACTAGTGTTTGATCACGTTGCATGGCGCTCAATGCGAGAGCAAGCCACATCTAGCCTACTTTACCTTGCATTTTTGAGTGACGACTTGAACATTGTTGATTTGAATCATTTTTCACACTTTAAAAGATGTATGAAATTCATAAATGAAACCAGAAGCATACATTGCCTTGCATTGTTGGTTGCATTCATTGAGCTAAGATAGTCAACCTAGATTGGTAAGCTTAGCTTCCAATCCTAGAATATATTTTTTTTCATATTTTACACCATTTTTTTCTATTTAGTTTGAGTAATAACTATCCATGTTACCCATCTTTTTACTTTTTGCTTAACATTCTAGTTGCTTATTTTCCAACCAATAATCCAAGTTCTTGTGGATACGACACTTGATTTCTATCATGTACTACAATTGCATCACATGAAGTCATGAATTAACATTAAGGAGGTCCACAAGAACTCGAGGACCAACTATTTTTTATGACTATATATCGTATTTGCAATAATGTGAATTTAACATGGGATTAAAAATATATCCTGCTACATATTCACAAGCCATGAAAAGTGAAGATTTTGATAAATTGAATTGACGTCATGTTTGATGAAATAAAATCTATGTCTATAAACAAAGTTTGTGAGTTAGTCGATCTACCAAAAGGACATCAGAAAGTCGTTTGTTAGCGGGTTTATAAGACTAAACATGACTCTCTTTGTAAAATCGAACGACATGGAGAGAGGTAAATGATGGGGTACAAGGGTAATAACTTCTCAAATTTGAATCGAAAATCTCCTAAAATCTTAAGAAGATATTTTCTTAAAATATGTTTTTGAAATCCTTTAAATCCTTTTCAAAAATACAAATCTATATACAAACTTACAACTAAAAACATTATAAGTTTTAGGTGCATAATTTAAATATAATTATAAAAGAATAAAAAAAAAAATATGTGATTAAACGTGTGCCATTGGCATTAGGGAAGGAAGGGTCTTCCAATCAAAGTTCGAAGTCCCATAACTCCATAAATTTTATAATTTTTGTATATCTTATATAAAACTCAATTTAGTAAAACACATCACATGTATAAAAAATATAAAAATACAACCGTTTTTATAAGAAATATAAAAAAAAAAGTTAAAACCGTCTACAATTATAATATACTAAAATTTAAAAATAAAAATTTTATATGAATATTACCTTAAATCTCGTTACCCAACCATAATATTAAAAGATAAACTTATAATTCAAACTACGATATGAAAAGGTAGGTTTTTTATATTTAAATAAGATAATTTATTTACTTTGTCATTAATGTTTAAAAATTTGTTCTAAAAAATTATATTAAAACATTAATTGCACAAAAATAATTACAGTATAAGATATCTTTCCCACTAATGGTTAAACTATTTATGTCTTATTAGAATATACTATCATAAAACAATAATTAATTTTGCAATTGATTGTTATAACTTTCATTATTGTATATGTGAATTTTGAAAAAGGAAAACGTATATCCACATATATGATAGTAAGGCATGCATTAATGATTCATTCAAAGAAAACAAGGATGATGGATCAATCATGTTTGAATTGCATGTTCTTGTGGATGATGGATAAAATCATTGCAACAACCGATTAGGGTGACCGTGAGTCAGTCAGTGACGACCACGTGTTTACAGAAATAAGCCCCATTAAGACATTCGACCACATTTCATCATTATCATTATAATTACCATACAAATATCATTTATGCATGAAAAATGATACGTGAAAAAAATACAGATTTAACCTAATTGAGACACAATTTTGTACTTTAATAAACGTTTATTTCATTTTCTAGATATTATAAAAAATGTGTTCAGAATTACCATTCAAAATTAAAAAAAAAAAACATAAAATTATATATGATGATAAAAAAATGAGCGGTGTTATTCGGTCAAACAAAATTATCAAAAGAACAATGTAACTTGGAATCCGTGTACGAGTTGCAGGTGAAGTGCGGTGCGTCCGGGAGGTAGAGTATGAGTGTGCCAAACTTACTTCGGGAACGTGTAATTTTTGCTCCAACGTTCGAATTTTGATAACTTTTTAGCATATAGATTGCCAGCGAGAGACGCACATGTGGTGTGCCCAAAAACAAATCCAACGACTTTATGATAATTGGAGCACCGATGCACTCTCACTGCGCCTACGGGACGCTCTCGCAATGGGAATAAGGAGACGCACACGCAATACATCTGAAACTCCCGTTTTCATTGCAAGTAAATTGTCCGCCCCGGAAAGCTGTTGGCTCATAAGCTCATTTCGAACCGCGAGAACCTTTTGGCTTCGGAGCCGTCTTGGATCAACTAAAGGTTTGTAAAAATAATTACTTAAAATATCATTACCGAATAATTTTTTACTAATGGTTATTTGATTTTATTTTCTGAGAGTTACACAGCAAGACGAAGCTGTATGTATCTTGTAAAGAATCCAAAGCCAAAAGTGTCGAAGACGGGAAGGGCTGTCATGATTTTACTCGTCACCGACCCGTCACTCTAACAACTCCTTTCACGGCGGAATAAAGACGACGCTCCACTAATAAATGCTCTCTTTCTAACGCTTCTCCCCTCTCTCTCTATAGTTACTCCACACAAAAAGCACATATCAAATCTCACTCTTCCTCCTAATGATCTAGCAACCCCTCATTCCCTTTCTTTTACAATTATGCCATCCCGTTTCCCATTAGCTCCGGCAGCATCTCCGCCGGAGCTTTTCTTCCTCCGCCACCGTCATCCGCCCACGAGCACATCTCGCCTCGTCTCCCCTCTAGTCGCAACCGCAGCGGCCATCTCCGTCATCCTCTTCATCGCTATCCTCTACCGCAAGCTCACTCGCAAACGTACAGCCCCCGCTCCTCCCTCTGATCATCAACACCTCGCAGGAAAACAGCCTCTCCGTCGCTTCTCTTTCTCTCTCCTCCGGCGAGCTACGTCCTCTTTCTCCCCTTCTAATCGCCTCGGCCAGGGCGGATTTGGTTCCGTATACCGCGGACTTCTCCCCTCTGGCGAGGTCGTTGCCGTTAAGGTTATGGACACCGCTGGATCTCTTCAGGGAGAGAGAGAGTTCCAGAACGAGCTATCTCTCGCCTCTAGGATCTCAGTCGACGGAACTGTTGCGAGTAGGTCTCCATTTGTTGTGTCTATTCTAGGTTACTCCTCCGACAAGAGAGGCCAGAGGAAGGTGTTGGTTTACGAGCTGATGGAGAACGGTAGCTTACAGGACAAGCTCTTGGATCGCAAGTGTGCGGAGTTGATCGAGTGGGAGAAGAGGTTCAAGATCATCCTCGATGTCGCCAGGGCTTTGCATTTTCTGCACGAGCTATGTGGTCCGACGCCAGTGATTCACGGCGACGTGAAGCCGAGTAACGTCCTCCTTGATCGCGAATTTAACGCTAAGCTTGGAGACTTCGGATTGGCTAGGGTTTTGGAAGAGAACGGAGACGATGATTCGCGAGTTCTCGCCGAATCAGCCGGAGAAGTCAAGGTCAGAATCAATGGAGGCGAGGAGAACGGATCTATTGCTGAAGAGACTGAGAGCTTGGCCACATGCTTCGAGGAAGGTCTGACATTGGCGGATCGGTCTCCGGAGAGCTACACGACGAGGACGGTGGACGGCGATGGGGCTTCACCTGAGCCTACGGCGGTTACAGTGGCTGAGGCTTCTCCGTCTGAGGGTTTCGAGAAGGTGAGTTTATCGGAAAGTTGCACTGACAAAATCAGTCTGGATAGTGGAAATCGGAAGGTTTGGGGAAAGAAGAAGGGGGATTCCGGTAGGGATTGGTGGTGGAAACAGGATGGAAATGAGAGAGGTTCGGAGTCTGGAAGAGTGAAGGACTATGTGATGGAATGGATTGGGAATGAGATCAAGAAAGAGAGACCGAAAAGCACTGAATGGGTCGGAACTTCTAGTACAGCAAATGTTAGTTGTGGCGCTAATTTGTGCAAGAAACTCGAACCGAAGAAGAACAAGAAGAGACTGGATTGGTGGAACTCACTGGATAGCGAGGATCTATTCTGGAAGAAGGACAAGAGCCGCAGGAAGCCGAGGGAATGGTGGAGGGAGGAATTCTGTGAAGAATTAGCAAAGAAGAACAGAAAAAAGAAGAAGAAGAAAAACGATGATGGATCAAGCAATGCTGGTGATTTGTGGTGGCAAAGGGATGAAGATTTCACACCAGAAAGAAAGAAGAGAAAGAGCAGAACTAGTTTGGGTAGCATTGATTGGTGGTTAGACGGATTGAGTGGCGAGCTTCGAAGTGGTCGTCGAAACAGTCAAGATTGGGCCAGTGGGGATATCCCCAAGAGTGGTGGGATCAGTAGCACGCCAAGTATGCGAGGAACTGTTTGCTATATTGCCCCCGAGTATGGTGGGGGTGGATTGTTATCAGATAAGTGTGATGTGTATAGCTTTGGTGTCCTGATGTTAGTTGTCATCTCGGGGAGAAGACCCTTGCAGGTGACAGCTTCTCCCATGTCAGAGTTTGAGAGGGCAAACTTGATCTCTTGGGCAAGACAGTTAGCTTATAATGGCAAGCTGTTGGATCTTGTAGATCCACTAATTCAATCATTAGATAGAGAGCAAGGATTGTTGTGCATCACAATTGCTTTACTGTGTTTACAAAGATCACCTAGCAAAAGACCCAACATGAAAGTGGTGGTGGAGATGCTTTGTGGAGAAACGGAGCCACCCCATTTGCCTTTCGAGTTTTCTCCGTCCCCTCCGTCAAATTTTCCGTTTAAATCGAGGAAGAAAGCTCGGTGAGTTTTATCAAGAAAAAATGTGTATCTTGTGAATCACCGACATAAACTAGAGGCTACTGTTGTAGGGAAGAAAATGCTTTCACTCTTCTTCTTTTGTAGGAACTAACGAAGAACAAATTGTAATACAGACCTATTTCTAATCATAATCCTCTTTCTTTTATGATATTTGGTAAGATTACCTATTATACCTTATTGACTTTGCTTTAATCTGAGGGCCATGATAATTTAGTCACATAATCCTTTTGGAATTTTCTTTAAACTAGAGGTTGGATTTTTAGGAATCCCATGCAAGAGAACTATTAGTGTAAAGTTACATAACATTGCTTTCACTTTCTCAAGTGGTGAGGAAAACATTATGAAAAGAAAGCATCTCTTTTAGTGCATAAGAACATGGAATAAGTAATCTGCTTTCATGAAATGTTATGGGTCCCCGGACCCCGATGACAATGTCCCTTTTCCTTTGTCCATTAACTTCGTGCTAAGTTATCAGTAATCTCAGTTGACAGGTTCCAATTAGGACCCACTTCAAGTTCCATCTGTTATATGATTGAATAGGTGCTTATAGACTTTTAGGTAATACTTGCTTGTATAAATAGTTCTCTTGGCAGTTAGCAGTTTGTTTGAGTTAAAACTTTTGTCAAAGTAAAGTTTAGGAGATGACTTTGAAGCATTTTACTAGTAGTTCAATAATGCTTTAAAACATACCTGCTTTTCTTCATTTAGTTATATATGTTTCATTTTACTAGAGTTGGTGGCACTATTCACTGTTATGTTTGTTATTTATAACAAAGCTAAATAGATCAGTTTCTTCTCAATTTTTTCCTTATTTATCTATTTTAATGAATTTCATATACTGTGCCAATTTTCTTAGTGATCATTAATGCCCTAAGCGTTTGTCTCATTAAAAACTCCAATGTTTCCTGAGGAAAATGTGAAGAGCTGTTGCTTAGTAATCTACTCTTGGATTCATCAACTCTCAACAGGTGCATTTCTGCCTTGCTTTCGGAAAGAAGAGTATTCTGATCTTTGCAAAGTTGGAAATTTTGAACTCTTCTGATAGTCACTGTTTATTCTGATGATGACAGAAAGCTTATTGAAGCATATTTCAAATAATGCACAAGTTGGTAAGCTTCATTTTGGTACTGCTTCTATGTTCATCATGTCACTTTTGGCATTCATAAGTTGCTTGGTTGGAGTGTCTACTGGATTGCTAAATATGTTCTTCAAGTTGCTTGGCTTTTGATTACTTGTAGTCATTGCTGAAAATCAGATTTAATAGTCTCCGCATTATTATTGCTGCAAATATGCTAAGAAAATGCAATTCTACTATATCAGCTATTTGTGACTGACCAAAGGTAACCTCTTTAATTCTCATATTATATTATAGCTTTGAACCTGGTGTGTTTGATCTTTCTCGAGCAACCGGCAGCTTATAGGAACTTGATAAAGATCAAGGTTATTTCCAATTGAATTGGTCATGATTTGCAGTTTATGATTCTTCCTGGAGAATTAGCCTGCTTTGCTCTACTTATCTTGATGCAGATCAAGGTTTATCTACTTTGAAGAAGCTGATCTCTAAGCTGCAGAAATCAAAACCCATCTGGTCAAGTGAAGGCGCACACGCGCTTGCTTGAACTTTGTTATGTGGCAAGGACTACTATGAAAGGACCACTGAGGAACTAACATATCATAAACTTCTTGTTTGTAATCATACATATAGAAGTCATAATTCACTCGATAGAAAGTCTTCCTTGGTCCCATTTCAAGTTGTTACTCCTCTTTTTCACCTACCATGGGCCCTGATCTTTAAGTAGATACCTGGTCCATATCAATCCCTGTTGTAGTATGAAGCCAAAAAAGTGAAGGTATGTGTACTTCAAATCAATGGTGCATCTATTGGTAGAGATGTCCGGTGTGTTTGATAGTATTTTTTAAGTTCCGGCTACCTATTAATTTCCCATGTACATGTGCATTGTTTAAATGACAATCAGTTGTTATCCATTTATTGATGCAGGAGCATCTCAGGATCACATTCTGACATAGGATCACGGCTAGGATCACAAGGATCACATCAGGCGTTAGGATCATATTTAGGAATAACCATGGTTGCAAGGACATGTTTAGAGCCTCTAAGAGGAGAAAGAGGCAATAGAGGCAATAAAAGGTTTGATCTATCCATTTCCCTTTCTATCCGTTGTTTTCCTTTTTTTCATAGTCTTCGGGCGTTGAAAGATCGGACAAACCTACACGGACAAATATCCCGTATCATTTATGGCACGATATATATGATTTAGCATTTGTAAGCGTGGTTTCTAAATGTAGAGGTGAAAATTTATATTCATCACCATAACTCGCACTTCGCGTGTGTAGTTTTGAGTGTGTAGTTTTGAGTGAAAACCAATTCACTCAACCAGGGGGTGCATAGTTGGAATTACTGAAAACTAATTTTTAAAATATTTTTTTAATACACCAACTGCGCACACGGTTTCCCCTCAACTTTGTAGTGAAGAATAAAGATTTTGGCCGATATATCTAGCATTGGATTCAATAAATTAGGATCACGTACAAAATCCTACTCTTCAAAATAGGGTATCAGGTCCATCATCTATTGATGTGAGAAATCGTTTGCTACGTACATCAATTCTAAACAAAGGGATGCCACGTCATCCTACTTTCATTGTTAGGTCTTCAACGTGAAACAAGGAGAAACAATCAAATAACCTCAAATCTTGACAATGAATCACACTTTTCCCTCCAAAATTTATTCCTACTCGCATGCATTCCCTTGAAACTAAATCAACAATCTTCCGTACAATTTGATTAATTACCAAAAAATTCTTCAACCCTTCCCATACTCATGAACATGGCAAAGTTCGATCCTTACGAACACCTCAAGATCTCTCTCAATTCCAATGGCACCCTTTCGCGCCATTATCAAGTCCAAACGGTCCAAGCAAACCCAAACCCGAGACAAGGCGAGGCTGTGGCATCAAAAGATGTAACCCTTAACGCCGAAAGGAAAACATGGGTTCGTATTTTCCGTCCCTCGAAACTTCCTTCAAACGATTCTCGCGTTGCCAAGCTCCCTATGATGATATTCTTTCATAGCGGAGGTTGGATATGCAATAGTGTGGCTGATATCTTTTACCACAACAAATGCGCACAAATTGCGACTTCTCTTCCATCCATTGTTGTAGCGGTTAACTATCGTTTGGCTCCGGAAAACCGGATTCCAGCTCAATACGAGGACGCGGTTGATGCACTCTTGTGGGTGAAGCAACAAGGCCTTGACCCTAAGGGTGAGGAGTGGATTCGGGATTATGGTGATTTCTCAAGGTGTTACTTGTTAGGGAGGCAATGTGGTGCAAACATAGTATTTAATGCTGCTCTTAGGGCTTTGGACCTTCAACTTAGTCCTTTGAAGATTGCAGGGTTGATACTCAACCAACCCATGTTTAGTAGTGAACATAGGTATGTACATTAACACATTTCATCCATTCACATTTATTTGACTTTAATGCCTAGGGAAAAAGATTTTATATATATATATATGGTTGAGTTCAAGTGAAAAGGGTCTTAGAATTAGAAAGAATTCACAGCACTGAATCAAATAACAATTGTTCAAATATGTCAATTGTTTCATTGTATTTAAATTTGTTCAACTATATTCAAAATTATTCGAAATATATTCGAATCAAACTAGGGTTAAGTCAAAGTTTGCACGGATTCCGCTTTGTGTACTCAAGCCTATCAAATGACAAATGGATCTATGGAGAAATGGAATGATACATAGTTTGTAATTCTATTTCTATTACATATACATATGCAGGACAAAGTCGGAGTTGATACATGCCGACGATGATCTTCTGCCGATGCCGGTGTTGGACTTGATGTGGGAGTTGGCGTTGCCAAAGGGCACAAATAAGGATCATCGATACTGCAACCCAATGGGAAACGCTTATCAGAAGAGGATATTGGGGCAACTAGAGAGGTGTTTGGTTATTGGTTATGGAGGTGATCCAATGTTTGATAAACAACAAGAGTTTGTAACCATGTTGGTTAGTAGTGGCGCTAGGGTTGAAGCTCATTTTGATGATATTGGATTCCATGGAATCGACCTTATTGATCCTAAACGATCTGATCACAGTATGGACCTTATTAGGGATTTTATATGATCCACTATATGTTTCTTTTTATTTTGATGATATAACTAACCATTTGTTTTTTGGATAAGAAACTTAGATGGACATTATAACTGAATTGGATCAATTTGTATTGGAAATGGATGAGGTTGAAATGGAACGTATATGGATAAAGTGTGTTGAAAACCTATCTTTGTTAATTGGATGCTTCAATGTTGAATAGAAATTGTTATTCGGTTAGACGGAAGGAGGCGGTGCATTAGCATTGCGAGTGCACCTTCCGAGCGCATTGGATACGCGCTCCGCACTTGCAATGCGAGTGCGTCAGAGAGGTTACGTTTGTCGTATGAGGGGTGGATGAATGATGTGGCAGACATTCAACTAGGGCAAAGTCCGGACACATCCGTATTGCGAGTGCGTCCAAGCATCTCCATTTGTCGAAATGAGAAGTAAAAATTCGGACTCATCCGCATTTTAAAATTTGATATCTATTGAACTTTTTACCATCCAAATTTTTATTAAATAAAAATAAAATCAGATGTGTTAATCATCATTATGAAAAATATAAAAAAAAACATTTTAACAAATACTTTAACTTATTATAAGATAGATAAAAAGGTTGAGCTTTATTTTCTCTAGCCCACCAAAAATATCCATTGTTGCTTGCATTGTTGAAAAAGTTGGACCTTGTTTTTGGCCCACCCAAATTTGTACGGTTTGTAACAAGCTTTGTAAAACTGCAACAACCTCTACAAGCCCGCAACAATAACATGTCTCTCATATACCAATACTCAGTTGGTCTAGTGGTATGAGGTGCTAGACTCTTTAAGTGGTTAGTCAATGGGCATCGGGAGTTACTTATCAACCTTTTCAAAAGAAAAAAAAAAAACACGTCTCTCCTACCAAACTGTAAAAGATTAAAAAATCCGTTAAAAAGGCCGATAAAACGGGTGACGGGTGAAGGAGTAGTAAATTAGGTATGATTCGGATAAACAGTGGATCCATCCATTACCAGATCATCACCCTCCCACCAATTCGTTTCGTGATGCCATCAATTATATAAGTTCGAAGTCAATTTATTTGAAATAACATATATACGTGAACATGTAAGTCTTAACCGATCCACCCTCTATATTAGTTGGGTGCTGACGGGTTAGCAAGATTATCATCCACCACCCTAATCCATTGTCATCCATATTCAATAATTTGCTTTTCTATTAACATAATTATTTAGGAATTTTGGAAACAGAGGATCTGCAATGCTCTAAGAGGGCAGAGTTGAAACATGAAAAATCAAATAATCAAACGATTGGCTAAAATCCTTCGATATTGCAGACAAGACAAAATTTGCATTTCAAAACAAAAATTGACAAGAATTTCATTTCAAATTACATCATTCACAAGAAATTCGAACACGGTCCATCAAGAAAGAGCAGAGTGAGATCTAATGAAGGTCATGACAGACAAAAGCAAATCCTCGGCCGCAACGGGAGCCGTGGTGTCGACCACAAGCTTTGGCACATCTCCGGCATCATACTCATAGCAACCGTCGTACCTATCCACCATCCGCTTCATATCCTCCCACGTGGCCGCTTGATTCCATCTAGAACCGACCTCTGCTCCTCGCCGTTCAAGCCTCCGACGCCACTCATCCTCATCGCTGGATCTGCACTCAACGACAACGACGGTAGCTCCCTGGCCATCATCGGCGGCGAGTTGGAGGAGGCGGTCGAGGCGAGAGCGGCGGGAGAGTGGGGAATCGAGGACAACGCTGAGTCCGAGGCGGAGTTGAGTGGAGATGAGGTTCCAGAGGGATTGGTAGGAGAAATCGTTGGCGAGGTCATCGGCGGTGGAAGAATCGAGATGGTTGAAGATGGAGGAGGAAGCACTGTATAGATCGTCCTTGTCGAGGAGGGGGCACCGGAGATTTCCGGCGATGGCATGAGCGAGGGTGGATTTGCCGGTGCCGGGGTGGCCTTTCATCGCAACCACCACTTGCCTTCTTTTTCCCTTCCGAGCCTCTTCCATTTGTGTTTGCCCCATCGACTATGTGTCATGTGTATGTGAAGAAGAATATATTTCCCTTTTTGATAGAATATAATTGTAATTAGAATATAATTATGGCTCCCTTTGTAATTATTGTAAATACGATCATTATTAATATGAGCCATCTGACGATGGAAACCCTAAGGGGAATTTATCATATTCTCACATGGTATCAGACTCTTCGTTCCTCTAAATTTTCTTCCGCCTCTTCCAAACCCTACGGCTGTGTCATCTTCACGCCGGATCTTCCCCTTCCTCAATTCTTCGATGGCTGCCGAACGGAAACCTTCTTTCCATTCCGCCCTCGGAATACGAGTTCTCTAACTGTAAGTTATCCGGTTTTTCGTCAATCAATGCTTACTGTTTACAACTCAAGTCTTTAACGGATCAACTCAAAGGCGTTGGTTCACCGGTCCCTGAAACTCGACTTGTTCTCCAACTAATTTCGGGTTTACCCGCTGAATACAACGCTGCGGCAAGCTTCATTCAACAATCTGATCCCCTTCCGTCATTCACCAAAACCCGATCCCAGTTACAGCTTGAGGAAACGCGTATGGCATCGCAAAACGGAACTGGCCAAAATCAAACAGCCCTTGCTGCAGCCCACCGGAATCAGTCCGCCCCTCCAACAGCACCGACGACCGGCGGCGCTCCTCCTGCCGACTCGGACCAGCCTCAACAGCGCCGACCTCGGGGAAAGAAAGGGAAGCAGCGGACGTCCGGCGGCGGTGGCGGAAACCCTGGCCAGCAGCAGCAGCGCTACATCTGGCGTCCAAATGCCGGATGGGTGCCCATCTCTCAGCACGCGGCCCATTCTTCTACTGGCCCACCTGCTTCAGTTTGGCTCCCAACAGGCCCACCTGCGAACAGGCCCATCTGCCCCTATCCTCAGCAACCTTTTCAGCCTAGTCTGCTGGGCCCAATTCCTCAACAGGCCCATCTGCATGCTGAATTTCAGCCCACTGCGCTGGATAATGCTTTTGCTACTATGTCCTTAAATCCGACGGACAATAATTGGTACATGGACACGGGCGCCACTTCCCACATGACTCATACTCCAGGTATACTCTCGTCTATTTCGCATAATGGTCCATCAAATTCGATAATTGTTGGAAATGGCATGTGTATTCCATCTACAGGTATTGGAGAAACCAGCTTTCACACCTCAAACCAACCATTACGCCTATCCAATGTTCTTGTTGCCCCCAAAATTGTTAAAAATCTTGTTTCCGTTCGACGTTTCACTTCTGATAACCTAGCTAGTGTCGAGTTTGACCCTTTTGGTTTTTCTGTGAAGGATCTTCAAACGGGGGCGGTCCGAATGAGATGCAATAGCTCCGGGGAACTTTATCCGGTCACCAAGTCTTCCCCAGCCCACGCTCTTTCCTTAGAGTCGCCTAGTCTTTGGCATGCTCGTCTAGGCCATCCCGGTGCTCCTGTTCTAGATTTACTTCAAAATTCTTCTCTTTTTCGATGTAAGAAGGAGTTATCCTCCTCTCTTTGTCATGCTTATCAGTTAGGAAAACATCATAAATTACCTTTTGAACGGTCTATTACCACTACATTTGCACCTTTTGACATCATTCATAGCGATCTCTGGACTTCTCCAGTTGAGAGCAAAGAAGGATTCAAATATTATCTTTTATTTCTTGATGATTTTTCACATTTTTTATGGGTCTTCCCCATCAAATTTAAATCTCAAGTATTCGATCTTTTTGTGCAATTTCACCAATTTGTCAAGACTCAGTTCAATAAATCCATTAAAACTTTTCAATGTGACATGGGTAAAGAGTTCGATAATTCAAACTTTCATCGATTTTTCACCTCTCATGGAATCGCTTTCCGCTTTTCTTGTCCCTACACTTCACCCCAAAACGGTAAAGCCGAACGCATCATCCGTACCATCACAAATATGATACGTTCGCTTCTTTTCCACGCTTCTCTTCCCGTCTTCTTTTGGCCTCATGCATTAGAAATGACATGCTACCTCCTTAACATCTTACCATCCACCACAATCAAAAATCGATCACCCACTCAAGTGTTGTTCTCTATAACACCCGCCTACAATCATCTCCGAGTCTTCGGCTGCCTTTGTTATCCAAATCAAAGTGCCACAAATTCACACAAACTTCAACCCCGTTCCATACCCTGTGTCTTTTTGGGATATTCGACTAAACACCGCGGGTACAAATGCTTAGATTTAGCAACACACAAAATTATTCTTTCCCGCCACGTCACCTTTGACGAGTCAAATTTCCCGTTTGCCACCTCATCACCCCCCTCCCCGCCTTTTCCGAGTGATCCGGATATTTCTCCGTACCATGCTGAAATGCAAACTCAGGATTCCGCCCCCCGTCGATCTGAATCAGCTCAGCAAACCGATTACCCTCCTGCGCTTGCTGGCGTACCAGGCCCATTACCCACCGGCCCAGTCCGCCCTCCTCAGCCCAGCCTTTTCCTGCGCTCCCCAACTGCTCCTTTGGCCCAGCGTACGCCTGCCCTCCCTCTTTCCTTTGGCCCAGTCCCTTCCAGCCCATCAGCCCAGACTGGCCCAGCTTGTATCAGCCCTCCCAATGATACTTCCACTGGCCCGCCTTCCCCAATCCCACATCAATCGGATATCTCTCCCACCCACGTTACCTCCTCCTCAAATATTGAACAGCTCCCACCATTAATTCCTCAAACCCGTCCTCACACCCGTAGCCAATCCGGAATCACCAAACCAAAACCGATCTTTGATCTTTCCGTATCCTCCACAAAAATTTCCCCCATACCCAAATCCCACAATGTAGCCCTCCAAGACCCGCAGTGGAACACTGCCATGGTCGACGAATATCGAGCCCTTATGCGGAATAAGACTTGGGTTCTGGTTCCTCGCCCTGTTAAGGCTAACATTGTGCGATGTATGTGGATTTTTCGTCATAAGTACAGGTCAGACGGTTCCCTTGAACGTTATAAAGCTCGGTTAGTTGCAAATGGATGTTCCCAACAAGTTGGTATTGACTGTGAAGAAACCTTCAGTCCAGTTGTGAAACCAGCCACTATCAGGACTGTTCTTAGCATTGCAGTATCCCGTTCTTGGACCATCCATCAACTTGACGTTCAAAATGCCTTTCTACACGGGCATTTGAATGAGACGGTCTACATGTTTCAACCTCCAGGTTTTCGAGACCCCTCTAAACCTAATCATGTATGCCTATTGCAGAAATCTCTCTATGGTCTTAAGCAGGCACCCAGAGCTTGGTTTCAACGATTTGCAGGCTTCTTATTTCAGTTAGGATTCATCGGCAGTAAGAGTGATTCATCCCTCTTCATTTACCGCCATGGGTCCAACATCGCCTATCTGCTACTTTATGTTGATGACATCATCCTTACTGCATCTTCTGAAAAGCTCCGCACTCAGCTGATCACCCATCTCAGTAAGGAATTTGCTCTCAAAGATCTCGGGCAGTTATCATATTTTTTGGGCATTTCCGTTCGTCGGTGTTCCTCTGGTCTATTTTTATCTCAGGACAAGTACGCTAGGGAAATTGTTGAACGTGCCAAAATGACCAACTGTAAACCATCTGCTACCCCTGCTGAGACATCTGTGAAACTGAGTGCATCTTCTGGTCCAGCAGTAAGTGATCCAACGCTGTACAGAAGCCTAGCTGGGGCACTTCAATACCTCACTTTCACACGTCCTGATATCAGTTATGCAGTACAACAAGTCTGTCTCTTTATGTATGACCCCAGAGAAGCTCACTTTGCTGCCCTTAAGCGCATCATTCGCTACGTTTCGGGCACATCGACTTTAGGTATCACAATTTTTCCTTCTCAGAAATCAGATCTTATTGCTTATACAGATGCCGACTGGGCTGGCTGTCCTGATACCCGGCGCTCTACCTCCGGTTATTGTGTCTTCTTCAACGACACCTTAATATCGTGGTCTGCCAAACGACAATCCGTTGTTTCCCGCTCTAGCGCCGAGGCAGAATACAGAGGAGTTGCCAATGTGGTGTCCGAATGTTCATGGCTACGCAATTTACTGCTTGAGCTTCATTGCCCCCTTACCAAAGCTTCTGTAGTCTACACTGATAACATATCCGCAACATACCTTGCCAGCAACCCAGTTCAACATCAAAGAACCAAGCATATCGAGATTGACATTCACTTTGTCCGCGATAAGGTTGCCCGTGGTCATGTTCGCGTTCTCCACATTCCATCGGCTTATCAGTATGCAGACATATTTACAAAGGGCCTTCCACGCCAATTGTTTCTAGATTTTAGATCCAGTCTTACTGTAATACCTCCTCCAGTTTCGACTGCGGGGGTATGATAGAATATAATTGTAATTAGAATATAATTATGGCTCCCTTTGTAATTATTGTAAATACGATCATTATTAATATGAGCCATCTGACGATGGAAACCCTAAGGGGAATTTATCATATTCTCACACCTTTCTCCTTTAAATTTTAAATTTTAAATACATTGTATTTTGCTTTGCTAGATCCGATAAGTTTCGAGTCTTGTGAACAAATCATTTTAGTAATCAACCTTACTAGAGCATATAATAATATACTTATAACATTAGGGTTAGAGAGTTGAACTATTCTAGAGAGTTCTATCTAAAGGACAAAATCATGAGACCATATACATATACATTTTCTCTCTTTTACTTGCACAATACAATTCAATTCTCTTAGCCATGAAAATCTTAACCCCTCTCTAGAAAACTACTCACCACCACCACAAAATGATTGACAAAATAATTTTATTTAATTAACGTTAATCAAAGTCATATCCAAACCAAATTTCCTCAAACAAGTATAGCAAATAAGTAAACAGGGGTTTTGTGGTGTTTAAAGGGACAAAGAAAAGAAAAGCAAGTAGAATTGATGTTGTTTAACAAATTGAAAAAACAACCACACTTGACCATATTCACTTTCAAATGGTTAATCATAGTTTCCTTTGAAGTTTTTAAAGTGTTTGTCCTCATACTGATCATATGTAGATATTAGTTCAATCAACCTTAGTATAACTTAATATTGAATACAATCCATAAACTTATAAGACCGGATATAATATTAACATTCAAACTATGATAATGGAGACATATAAAAGAAACAACCCGTTACTCTTAATATATGGTTAAATTCTCCTCACAAAAAAGACACTTGCAATCCGCTTATGTCAATTGTTTTTCCATATTAGAAGAGTGACCCAAACACGGAACCAACAATTCTTAGCACTTTGTAAAAGACCAAACTACTTATGTGATAAAACTAGGTAGAAAGTAAGATGCAAACAAAATTAGACACAAGGAAAATAACACAAATAAGTTGTTGAATTTAAACTTCAAATATCATAAAACGTACAATCAAGCTCTTATATGAAAGCTTCAACAACCAAGTGTATTTAGAGAACTTCAGCTCTTCATGAGAGAGTTCTACAATAACAAAGCAAGAAAGAAATAGAGGTTTTTGGATGTGAATGAGATGCCTCTAACACATGCCTAGCACATCTATATATACTACTCCAGGTATGGGTGAGCATCACCGGATATCCGATCCGATCCGAAGGCTCGGATATTCGATCCGACAAACTTTAAAAAGTCCGATCTGAATCCGATCCGAGAACACCCGGATACCCGACAGTTTTATCCGGACGGATATCCGATCCGACAAACTTTAAAAAGTCCGAATCCGATCCGTGAACACCCGGATACCCGACAGTTTCATCCGGATGGATATCCGATCCGAAAATCCGATCCGATCCGGACATTTATTCTTAGACTAGTATGATATATCCGATCTGATTCGATCCGACCTTTTCCTCTAAGCCCCGATCCATATCCGATCCGATGATCAAAAAATATGCCCGGATCGGATCGGATTCGGATCACCAATTGTCGGATATCTTCAGATTCGGATTTTTCCGGACCTGATCTTCGGATTAGTGGATCGGATTAGTCGGATCGTATAATTTTGCTCACCCCTAACTCCAGACATTAAACATAGGAAAAGAACAACCTCAACCGTCAACTTAAAGTTTCATAAAGTGTGGGTTTGAAACCATCGAGTTTATTACAACTGTTGAATACCTGCGGGGGCGAAATCTGGGAGCCACACGTGCGAGATAGTGAAATTTCCAACAATCGTTTCATCTTCAAAGGAGTCGCGACCGCGGCTTGGATGGTTGCGGGTGCGTGATCTTCTTTAGTTTTTTAAACTGCCACAATTCTTCACTTTTTGTTTTGAAGCGCAGGTGCGGCTACTGGGTGTCACGGGTGCGTTAAGTCGAAGGGTTGGCGTCTCCAAAAATGAAGTCACGGGGGCAAAAAGATTAAATGTCACCAAGACAAAAGTCAGAGGCCGAGGGCGGGGTGTCACCGCAGGCGCGGCCCAATGCCACCGCCGTCACGATGACAGGGGCGTTGGAGCGCTGACAGAGGCCGTGGGGCGGAGAGCAGCTGCAGGACGGGTCTTTAGGGCCACGGGGGCGGTTGCTCGACAAAACCTTCTTCTTGATCTTTCCTTTGTTTCTTTTCTTCATCAATCTTTGCTAAATCTCTTAAATTCTTCCATGTTTTCTCCTTCAGTTGGATTCACAAAGATAGCACCAATATACACACATATGACTCGAAAAACATACTTAGACTACGTATTTGTGATAGTGATTCTATCACCTATCAATGACCCACCACCACCACCATCTTATCTTTAACATAACACAACCATACACCTTCACCATGCTTCCGAATCTAGGAAACCCTTATTTTTCCATAGCTCGGCCATTGTCATTGTCAAGCTCAACCAAGCGAACTTCCTACTCTAGAAGGCCCAAATAACACAATACATATGTGTATTGTCATTATACAAGCTTGTTGATGGCTTATATTCTTCTCCATCTCCAACAGATCCACACTTCCATGAATGGCTCGTAAAAGACCGAATCGTCATGACCATACTAACATCTTCTCTCACAAAAGTTGTCCTTGTCCTGGTCATAAACCGCACCTCCTCATTGAGATCAGGACAGTTCATCATGAACTATTTGCTGCTCGGTCAAGCACTCAGGTAGTCCAAGCCCGGTTACAACTTGCATCAATGAAGAAAGGTTCCGAGTTTGTCATTGACTACTTCATCAAGGTATGTAACCTTATCTTTCCACTCACAATTGCAGGTCACTCCATTCCAGACTTGGAGTTCGTGGGCTATTTACTTGTTGGTCTCAGCCCAGACTACGAGTCTTTGGTGACTGCTTGCTCAAACCAACCTATCTTACCAACTTCAATGCAAGTATTATCCCACCTTCTGGTTCATGAAGCTCGGTTAACTAACCAGATTACCGACACATCCATGTCCTCCTCATCCTTTCAAGCAAACTACACCAACTTCAACAATGGTCGGGGATCTTCCCGGGGAGGTAAAGATAGAGGTCGTGGACGAAGTTCATCCACATGACGAGGATCCATCCCCTCTTACTTCACTGGCCAACTTGATACTCGCCCTGTTGCCAACTCTGCACCAAGCCTGGATACACCGTCTTTACTTGTTAGCACCGGTTCGACCATGCCAACGAGATAAAGGTCGTTCTCTTCTCACTCATGCCTCCATTCCCCTCTCATACTCTATGGAAGCCCTCCACATGACCACATATCTCAACAATGTAATGCCCACAAAACTCCTCGGAAATAGGAACCCGACGCTTGCCTTGTTTCAACGTCAACCTTTCTACTCCCCTTCTTCGGGTTTTCGGGTGTCTTTGTTACCCTAATATAGTCGTCACCTCCGCACACAAGCTTGCTCATTGCTCCACCCCGTGCATCTTTATAGGATTCTCGACCTCCAACCGTGGATATCGTTGTCTCAATTTACAAAATAAGAAAATCATCATCTCGCGACACGTTACCTTTGATGAATTGACATTTCCGTTCGCTTGTCCCATTCTGGATGACCACTAGCACCACCTCGGACACAATCCCCATAGACCGTTTAGCCCTAAAGAACCTGACCGAACCCACGTCCTATCCGCCTCAAAGCCCGATGTCCCCTATTGTTGTACCATCAGCACAACAACAACAACCCGCCCCTAAACACCAAACCCCCTTGTGGAAACTCCACCCCTCCGATCCACACACTTGCCCACCCACACCCCAAACCGCACTACTCGCTCTCACTAAGTGCCGCCACAAACACCAACACACCCTATGGCCACCCGGCTCTAATCTGGCATCCGTAAACCCAACTCCAAGTATGTCATGCTCACACCGCCACAACCAGTTTCTCCGCTTCCCAAATCACCCATATTAGCGTGTAAAGACCCTAATTGGCTTGCGGCTATGAGCGAGGAATTTAGTGGTTTAATTAAAAATGGTATTTGAGAACTTGTCCTGAGGCCTCGTGTTACTGATGGTTCACTCGAGCGTCATAAATCTCACGTGGTAGTAAACAGGAAATCGTAGTAGGTTGGTATTGATTGTGAGGAAACTTTAGTCTGGTTGTCAAGCCACTAACGATTCGGACTGTTTTGAGTCTAGCATTATCCCGTGGTTGGCCTATTCACCAACTTGATGTGAAAAATATGTTCCTTCATGGGCACCTTCAAGAGACTCTGTTTATATACACCTATTACCTGGTTTTTGAGATCCTAGGTTCTCGGATCATATATGTCACCTACGCAGATCCCTATACGGTCTCAAGCTAAGCAATCCCCCCGTGCTTGGTTCCATCGGTTTGCTACATGCATTTAATCACACGACTTCCATTGATATAGTAAGAGTGATCATGTAATAACCGAAAATTTTAAACTCCGTTAACCCGGATGTTAACCGAATTCCGGTATGTCAATCTTAAATAAATAAATAAATAAATAAACGAATTAGGTTCTATCATTTTATGTGACTTTAATTCACATAAAATGATGACACTATGTAACTGAAATAAATTTTACGCACGTTAAAATTAAACAATAATTTATACAAAACGGAATATAATTTCGTATTATATAAATTCCCGCGCATAACCGGAAATCCGAGGCGAGTAACGAGTTTCGTATCCTTATTTTTATGCGAGGGCAGGCCGGATGTGGCCCATTACTAGGCCCACATACCAAGCCCACCAGCCCACTTCCTAAACTAATTCTAACCCTAACCTAATTATGCTTAAACCTAATCTAACCCTATTTCACCCCACCTGCTGCGTGCCGCTGTACACCTTCTACCTTGTATCCTGAAACCGATAGCAACAACCATCCGAGAGAGAGAGAGGTCCGCCGATGCCCTGGTGGTGGGGAGAGCCGCTGCTGCTGCCACCGCCCAGTCGCACGCTCCGCCACTCCCGTCGACCACCAACGACGCCGCAAGCCACCCTCCTCCCTTGCCGCAGTAGACCTTCCCTTTCCCTTGTGCCGACGCCGCATCCCACCAGCAACCACGCTGCAACCGCCGAGAGTCCGCCGCCAACGCAGTCGACCGCCTGGTGAGTCGGCTTTCCCTTCCGTCCGCTACCTTCCTCTCTACTTCGAGACTCACCGACCGCTGCTCTGGATGTCACACCGCAACCGCGCTCGACCACCACTGAAGACCGCCAGGGTACTGACCGACATCGTGACGAAGCGTCCTCTTCGCTGCTGTGGTGAGTTCGTCCTCCCTCTCCCTCCGTTCCTATCTCGCTTCTCCTATCGTATGTATAACCGGTTAAACCACAACCTCTCAGACCCTGCACTGTCTTCAGCCAAAGGTGAGTGCGCTGTGAGGAGCTTTTCCGAACCAGCCTACAAGCTCCGGCATGGGACGCTTTGCTACACCCTGCTGCGCCGCAAAATCCGGAGAGGAAGACCTTCTGCAGGCTGCGGTAGGTAGGCCTTCTGATGTACAACAATGTGTGTAGAGAGAGTTCGATATGTATGTGTGTGTGCTGAATAAGTCATGGTATACCTACGTATAGTAATGCTGAACGTATAAGTATATGTGTACATATAGAAGGAGTATGTTTGTATATATATACATACATGTACGAATAGGAGATAGGTAAGAGATGTGGAAGTGTAGTGTATATGTGAATGTATATATAGATGTAAAGGTTTAATGATCAATAATATATAAGAGTAGATTTAGATTGAGAGGGTATACTTGTTTATACATGAACTGTAGAGTGTTAATGGGAGAGATAAAATATGTATTTATATATATATATAAGCATACCGAGTAATCACATGAGTATACGAGTTGAAGGAAAAGTTAAGATATGTACATAAGTATATATAAATGTATAAGAGTAGAGTAGTAACCGGAAAGGAGGAAGAGTGTTATTCTTTTTCGAGTGGATTCAAGTTGAACTTATAACCCATAAGTAGCTAACCGAGAGACAAAGTATGGAAACAAGTTCTAAAATGAATTAGTAAGTTTAAGAATAAACTTTGAGTTTTTTTTGGCATTAAGGGTAAAATGGTCTTTTACTGTAAGAAAGCTTTTTCCGTAATCCCTTCACATGAGGTTGGACATCGGGATGTGATTTTGATCCACATGCCTTAATTGACAGGCGTTCGAGTTACCACGAGTACAGACCGAGTTGAGACTGGTTAGAGTGTGATTTGACTAAGGTAAGTCCTTGCGACTTACTTAGCTGGTTTCTGGATATTAGTTGGGTAATGATGGTTGTGTGTACAATGTGTGTTATAATAAATAACAACTTGTTAGGACGACCGTGGTTATATTGTTTTAAGGCCCAAGTGTATGTATAACGGGCCGTGACATCACTGCCCAGCTCTGCCAGGAGACTGGGAGGTTCTCTATACCCAGACCATACAGGTACACGGTGAGATGCATCGGATCCACTCCTGATGGGTACACGGGGGCGGAGGCGAGGTTTGGGAATCCCTCGTGTCACAAAATAAGTATCATTAGAGTGAATGACTTAAACGAAGATAATAAATGGATTGTTTGAAAGCATGATGAGTGTTTATTATTTTGTGTGTGTGTGTGCTATTATTATTCTCCTAATGTTTAGATAACTAGCTAATAGTTGTTTTGTTGTGTTTTTAGTTTTACTGCAGATTAGAACAGCAGTTGAGTGATCCGGAAGTAGTGGTCAGCCGGGTCTCCGTACTCTTTAGAGTAGGGGTTTGGGTGGTTGCCTTGTTGTCTTTCCCTTTGTTAAGACAGTTAGTCTTTTCCGTTGTTTAAGTATGTTAGGCTGTTAGACTTTGTTGCATTCATCCTTTTACAAATACATTTGATGAATTTCGGTTTTTCTTATTTGTGTCTTGTTGCAAGATCCTAGTAATATTGTTGTCAAACTGAGGTCGGGACCCATTGTGAGGTCCTAACCAGTAATACTCCGAGTTGTGAGAATTCGGGGTGTTACAACATGGTATCAGAGCTCTAGGTTGGCAACAATGGCACTTGAAATCTTTAGAAAGACCGAATAAGTACTTGAGAAGAACCCGAAAAGGGATCTAAGTTTTAAAAAGAACTTTTGGTTTTCAAATGCATGCATAGTCTGGTTGGGGATAGAAAAGTACGGCTGACCACCACTACTACCGCGGATCTCAGTATGCTTAGTTTAGACTTATAGTATTGTACAATTATGTATGTTATGTAAATATCTATATATATGTAGCATGTTATTACCCTAGAAGATATGAAATATCCTTTAGTTGAGTTATCATGATGCGATCATCGCCTCATGATAAAACGGTTGGAGATCTTAAAGGATATCTGTAAGAAGATAGTGGACTCATACTCCAAATTGTAACATTACATTATGGCGGACGCCCTGGTGGTTTCTACAATTGTACGAAGAACGAGTGGTTAAGGAGTTGAGGATTACTAGAGGATGTTAACAACAAGAACAATCGGGCGAGAAAAGAATATCAAGCAATTCAAATAGAAGTGATAGAAAACCGTACAAGGATTTTGGCGGGATGACGACGAGAGGTGAAACTCAAGATGCATGTAAGGACTAATAAGAGCGCGGATTGAAGAGGACAACATCAAAACACCATTCAAACAAAGTATAGCACAACTACACTTGGCGGGTTAAAGGACACTACAACCAAGGTGGATGCCACCATAGACAAGTATGAGCATGAGAGTACAAAGAAAATTGAGTGTTGACCCAGAAGTAAAAGAAAAAAAAATTTATTAGTAAATTTCATAACCATAGAGATGGGTTGACTCCTTTAGAGACACGAGAATGTTGAAGGAAAGCACGACACAAGTATCAAAGATAGTAGAAGTCTGAAATTGAGACAACGGATTTCCATGAAGGTAATGTTACAAAACAACATCCACCGAGGAAGAAGCATATGCGGGAAGAATCATGATGGACTTGAGGGATCATAATAACTATTCAATCACCAAGAGACTTAAGTTAACCATACTAGTGGTTCACTACAAAGAGCTGCAGGTAGACGATAACTTAGGAAAAAGGAACCGCGAAGATGGGTTTGTAAGCCATCACGGAAGGTTTGATAAACCCATAGATGGCAGGTGAATAATGCAAGAGAAAGGTGTAAATTGGGGAAGGAGCTAAATGTGTATAAACGGATAACCTATAAGGATAAGTTTTCACCTTGTATATCCGCATCGAAAGAGATAGAAGAAAAATAAGTCTACGATCTGGTAGAAGACCAACTACAGACTAACTAGTAATAACGGGGAACTCACACGTCTGAGTTGACCAGTGATGACCGGTTGGTAGATAAGAAGAATAACATCAGATTTACTAAAGAATGTTACCGACATATGGAGAATCTCTACAAAAGATCAACGACGACAATTGTAAATTTAAACCGATACAAGTACCAGTACCCTTAATAGTAACATGGAATGAGTTCGAGCCAATATCTCTAATTAAGAATTTAAGGAGAAGATTTTGACGGCCGGGAATGACCTCGTAGGTCTTTAAAGAGATTAAGGAAATGGTTGTGAGCAGTTTCTTACCTTCTGGCTAAGAAAAAGGTACAGTTCACAGTAGTACTAATGGATTGCATAAGGAGAACTAGAGGAGTAAGAAGAAGCAAATGATTTTGATCATGTCCAACGTCAATCAAGACAGAAGGTGCTTAACAGGCCAAACATATGAGAATGATGGTGCTCTCCCGAGGTTTACCGAGGAAGCCTTTTTGACTAAAGATGTCACACAGAATAACTACAGTTATAGAGACGCAGTAAACATAGAGATTATGACCTTAGTGTCTGGATAATATGTCTCATCGAGTTGTGAGATGATTGAAGATAGAATCTGCATGTTGGCTAGAATAGACATGAGAAGGAGTAAAGTTGAATGACTAAAGATTGCTAAATAGGTCCGGTATTACCCCCAATAAGATAATTACTGAAATGTGTGTATATAAAAGTTTAATGAGAAATGGAGGTTCTCCATTGAAAATTCAAGCTCGACTGATGACATAAGAGTTGATAAAAGTAATAAGACCAACCAACGTGGTCCGTAAGGCGTATACGAGGAAACACAAGGGGATTTAACTATCCTACTAGGGGGTAAAGATTTATAGAAGATAAAGCGACATGGGCATAAGAACAACATAATAAATGCGAGTCAAGAATTTTTATTTTTGATAAAATCGTATACAACTGAGGTTTCTTATGCAAATGGTACCGATATGTGTTTAATAAAAGTCATATACATCAGACCGATAATGCTTGGATGGATAAAGTGTAAACCAAAAGAATAACTTATACAGTAAGAAGGAAAGTCATATATCAAAAGGCGAGTCTTGCTAAATTGAAATAAAGTGTTGAGATGAGGATGCCTTTGTAGAATCTATGCAAGAGTACAACGTAACTGAGATTCCAACATGAAATGGGCAGTAATGATCAACTGAAAGTTTAGACCGATTCAAGGGAGGAAATTGTTATAAGACGAGTCACCTAGTAGAAGAGTTCACAAGACAAGCTTGTGAAAAAGAAAAAAAAAAAGCACCCGGATATGAGGGTCTAAGGTGCATGGAAGGGATACCTACAATGGAGTGTGAAGCAAAATGTAGACTTTACAAGTGTGGAGAGGTTTTGACCCCCTCAAAAATATAGGAATTTGAAAGAAATCGCAATGTCGGTATCAAAGAGTTGAAGTCCTGTAGCGGAAACAACGGAGTATCATGAAGGCAATGTTGCCGGTAACACCATCGAAGGAACGTATATATACGAGAACGACCTTGGGGGACTCGAAAGTCCAAGGTAACCCCAATTATCACGGGACCTGAGTCATCAACACCGACGGTCCATGCAAGGGAAACTGCAAGGGGATGATAACTAAAATCATCAGAACTAGAAAGACACTTACCAGCTATCGTTGAAGACTTGGAATGACTATTTAGGTCAAGATGAATGACCCAGTTGGGCTCGAGAAGTAGAGTTGGTCTAAGGAAACAAAAGTGTGGAAGATAAAACGAATTAGCAAAGTATGAAAGGATTAATCGAGCAGATGATTCTCACCAAGAATTTAACGCCAGTATAGTTATGAGAAGAGTAAGTCCGGGATATAGAGATAAGTCAATTATAGACTGACCGACGTCAACTGAGAATGTGTAAGTGTTGGTTGGTACTGACGAGTACGGTACCGTTAAGAAGAGACATTAGTGAATGCGGATTTAAGAAGTAACTTTACCGATGCCTTGGAGAATTTCCAAGTAGGTTACGACAACCTTCTGGATGATCTAAGGATATGAAGAGAAATCGAGTTAGAGGTTGCTTACTGGTTGGTTAAGAACAGACTACGGTTGAATAAGAGAGTAAGGGTCCGTTTGAAGAGGATCTTGCGAGTATTAGAAGGGAAGTATAGGCGGGAGCTGGGTAAATCATGTTGACCCTCAGAAAGACGCCATGGTGACTAATGGGTGTTACAACAGAAGCGTGGTAGGCCCATAACCCGCAGAAAAAAAAAATCAATCAATGTTAGATAACTGTGAATTCAAGTTAAGGAATTAGAGATCTATATGAACGGGTTTACTTGAGATTGTGATTTGTTTTGAGTTATATAATTTTGAAAAGTGACAAGAAATAGGTGATGAGGTATCATTTGAGAAACGGTCCAACTGAGTCGTAGTAGGGAGAAAAGACCAAGTGCGTGGTCTTCCAAAGAGCATTAACCACCTACTAAAGTACCGGGAGATGTCTCAGTTCATTGTTTCAGAAATTATAGACGGGATCTTCCGAAAAGTCGGGAGCAAATGGATTCAATAGAAGGAAGAAAGTTTTATTGTTATTTTGGTAGTCGCCAAAAGATATAGAGGTGAGTTTAGAAAGGGAACCGTTGATATATATAAACTGTTTGAGCCTTCATTTTATCGGTTGACACTATTACCTATACTAGAGGATGTACGCCACCATTTCCCACGTCTCAATGAGAGAGTACTTACCGGATAAGAGTCACGTCATCAGCTTTAAGAATCGGATAGATGAGCCAAAACAAACCTTTGTAGAGTACCCAGTAGCGGTCTTGGAGCACAGTACTAGACGTCTACGGTCCAAGGAGATACCTTTGTTGCGGATCCAGTGGTCTAGGAGAGGAGCTGATGAGGCCACTTGGGAGACTGAGGAGAGTATTAGACATAACTATCCCGAGTTCTTGTGGGGTTAGAGGTTACTCTTGTATTGACGAGTTAGTACTCGGATGTTGTGTTGTTTGACCTTTCAGGTTTTTATATGGATTTGAGTGATTACGTTTTATGTGATACATATCTGCTTTTGATGATTGAGTAGTTGCATGGTAGCAAACGAAAATGTTTAAAAAACTAGAATATACCAAAGGAAACGTGTGGGTAAAACAATGATTCTAAGTTTCGGGACGAAACTTCTTTTAAGGGGGCACTGATGTAATAACCGAAAATTTTAAACTCCGTTAACCCGGATGTTAACCGAATTCCGGTATGTCAATCTTAAATAAATAAATAAATAAATAAATAAATAAATAAACGAATTTTAGGTTCTATCATTTTATGTGACTTTAATTCACATAAAATGATGAGACTATGTAACTGGAAATAAATTTTACGCACGTTAAAATTAAACAATAATTTATACAAAACGGAATATAATTTCGTATTATATAAATTCCCGCGCATAACCGGAAATCCTAGGCGAGTAACGAGTTTCGTATCCTTATTTTTATGCGAGGGTAGGCCGGATGTGGCCCATTACTAGGCCCACATACCAAGCCCACCAACCCACTTCCTAAACTAATTCTAACCCTAACCTAATTATGCTTAAACCTAATCTAACCCTATTTCACCCCACCTGCTGCGTGCCGCTGTACACCTTCTACCTTGTATCTTGAAACCGATAGCAACAGCCATCCGAGAGAGAGAGAGAGGTCCGCCGACGCCCTGGTGGTGGGGAGAGCCGCTGCTGCTGCCACCGCCCAGTCGCACGCTCCGCCACTCCCGTCGACCACCAACGACGCCGCAAGCCACCCTCCTCCCTTGCCGCAGTAGACCTTCCCTTTCCCTTGTGCCGACGCCGCATCCCACCAGCAGCCACGCTGCAACCGCCGAGAGTCCGCCGCCAACGCAGTCGACCGCCTAGTGAGTCGGCTTTCCCTTCCGTCCGCTACCTTCCTCTCTACTTCGAGACTCACCGACCGCTGCTCTGGATGTCACACCGCAACCGCGCTCGACCACCACTGAAGACCGCCAGGGTACTGACCGACATCGTGACGAAGCGTCCTCTTCGCTGCTGTGGTGAGTTCGTCTTCCCTCTCCCTCCGTTCCTATCTCGCTTCTCTTGTCGTATGTATAACCGGTTAAACCACAACCTCTCAGACCCTGCACTGTCTTCAGCCAAAGGTGAGTGCGTTGTGAGGAGCTTTTCCGAACCAGCCTACAAGCTCCGGCATGGGACGCTTTGCTACACCCTGCTGCGCCGCAAAATCCGGAGAGGAAGACCTTCTACAGCCTGCGGTAGGTAGGCCTTCTGATGTACAACAATGTGTGTAGAGAGAGTTCGATATGTATGTGTGTGTGCTGAATAAGTCATGGTATACCTACGTATAGTAATGCTGAACGTATAAGTATATGTGTACATATAGAAGGAGTATGTTTGTATATATATACATACATGTACGAATAGGAGATAGGTAAGAGATGTGGAAGTGTAGTGTATATGTGAATGTATATATAGATGTAAAGGTTTAATGATCAATAATATATAAGAGTAGATTTAGATTGAGAGGGTATACTTGTTTATACATGAACTGTAGAGTGTTAATGGGAGAGATAAAATATGTATTTATATATATATATAAGCATACCGAGTAATCACATGAGTATACGAGTTGAAGGAAAAGTTAAGATATGTACATAAGTATATATAAATGTATAAGAGCAGAGTAGTAACCGGAAAGGAGGAAGAGTGTTATTCTTTTTCGAGTGGATTCAAGTTGAACTTATAACCCATAAGTAGCTAACCGAGAGACAAAGTATGGAAACAAGTTCTAAAATGAATTAGTAAGTTTAAGAATAAACTTTGAGTTTTTTTCGGCATTAAGGGTAAAATGGTCTTTTACTGTAAGAAAGCTTTTTCCGTAATCCCTTCACATGAGGTTGGACATCGGGATGTGATTTTGATCCACATGCCTTAATTGACAGGCGTTCGAGTTACCACGAGTACGGACCGAGTTGAGACTGGTTAGAGTGTGATTTGACTAAGGTAAGTCCTTGCGACTTACTTAGCTGGTTTCTGGATATTAGTTGGGTAATGATGGTTGTGTGTACAATGTGTGTTATAATAAATAACAACTTGTTAGGACGACCGTGGTTATATTGTTTTAAGGCCCAAGTGTATGTATAACGGGCCGTGACATCACTGCCCACCTCTGCCAGGAGACTGAGAGGTTCTCTATACCCAGACCATACAGGTACACGGTGAGATGCATCGGATCCACTCCTGATGGGTACACGGGGGTGGAGGCGAGGTTTGGGAATCCCTCGTGTCACAAAATAAGTATCATTAGAGTGAATGACTTAAACGAAGATAATAAATGGATTGTTTGAAAGCATGATGAGTGTTTATTATTTTGTGTGTGTGTGTGTGCTATTATTATTCTCCTAATGTTTAGATAACTAGCTAATAGTTGTTTTGTTGTGTTTTTAGTTTTACTGCAGATTAGAACAGCAGCTGAGTGATCCGGAAGTAGTGGTCAGTCGGGTCTCCGTACTCTTTAGAGTGGGGGTTTGGGTGGTTGCCTTGTTGTCTTTCCCTTTGTTAAGACAGTTAGTCTTTTCCGTTGTTTAAGTATGTTAGTCTGTTAGACTTTGTTGCATTCATCCTTTTACAAATACATTTGATGAATTTCGGTTTTTCTTATTTGTGTCTTGTTGCAAGATCCTAGTAATATTGTTGTCAAACTGAGGTCGGGACCCATTGTGAGGTCCTAACCAGTAATACTCCGAGTTCTGAGAATTCGGGGTGTTACAGATCAATCTTTATTTGTTTACACCTCTGGTTCTAGGATGGCTTATCTACTTTTATATGTCGACGAAATAGTTCTGATTGCTTCCTCCACCGACGTGTTGAAGCGTTTGATGCTCATTTTGACAACTGAGTTTGCTATGATTGATCTTGGTCCTCTTAACTATTTTCTAGGTCTTCAAGTTACTTGGAGCACCGCAGGATGTTTTTGAGTCAGTTGAAGTATGCCCATCAGATTATCAACAAAGCACACATGGCCTCCTGCAAGCCGACAACCAATCCCGTTCAGACCAGAACGAAACTGGAGGCCAATGACGGGCCCCCAGTTTCTGACCCCGGGCTCTACCGTAGCCTCGTTGGCGTCCTTCAAGACCTCACCTTTACCAGACCAGACATATCCTACGCGTTTAAAAAATGATGTCTATTTATGCATGATCCCGAGAGCCTCATATTCAAGCTCTCAAAAGGATCATTTGGTACATTCAAGGTACAACCGATTTTGGTTTATAGTTGACAACGTCTTCGTGCTCCGGTCTCACTGCATAATCGGATGCTACTTTGGGGGGGAGGGGGTGCCCAGACACTCATCGTTCTACGTCCGGTTATTGTGTTTGTTTGGGGGATAATCTGATCTTGTGGTCTTCAAAGTGCCAACCTACTATGTCTTGTTACAATGCACAAGCAGAGAATCGTGGGGTTGCTAATGTTGTAGTCGAGACGTGTTGGCTTCATAATATTCAGATTGAGCTTCATGCTCCTCTAAGGAGGGCGAGTATTGATTATTGTGATAATATTAGTATTGTTTACTTGTTTGCTAACTCAGTTCAGCAGCAGCGCACTAAGCATATTGAAATGGATATACACTTTGTGAGGGATAAAGTTGTTCTAGGTCATCTTCGAGTTTTCATGTTCCTTTCAGCCACCATTACGCGGGCATCTTCATGAAGGGACTTCCCTCGCCACTCTTCTTGGACTTTAGATATAGTTTATGCATTCGTCCTCCTCCCGCATCGGCTGAGGGGCAGTTGTTAGTTAGTTTATTATGTATATTCTAAATCTTGGTAAACCTAAGGGTACTCTTGTAATTGTCATGTATCTTGTAAACCCTATTTAAACTACTTAATAAAATATGTAGAATCAGGGACTCATTCATGAAATAACGGAAACATCCTATTGGACATCTTCATTTTACACTAATTTAACGTGGAATAATTTGAGTTCATTTAGAAACAAATGTTTGCTAAAATATTACCTTTAAGTTTGAAATTTAGTTGCTATTAAGTTATGAGAATTATCTCTTCAGCATGTTGATCAGAAACCAAGAAATAGAGATCAATGGAGGGCTCAAGTGTCCCATTAACAGAAGATTGATTGATTTTTTCATTAAAATAGCAACTAAAATTGCAATTCTTTTATCAGTGTTTAAAGGTTGCAACAATGAAATGTATGAGCTCTGATTGTGAAAATTTTCAACTTTAAAGGGACTCAGATTGCCAATTGAGAGCGGAGGTCAATGAAGGACACTTAAAACCACACCAGTCAAAGTCTTGAGTGCTCTCGCAACTTTAGCAACATGAGACACTAACGCCTCTTCGGCTCTTATAGACAAATTCATGAATAAATTTCAAATTTGTTCATTCTCAATTAATTTCTCGCTTTTCACTCCTTTAATTGTTGGTTCTTGCAAAACTTATAGTTACGAAAGTAAAGTAGCAAGAGAAGATATTTTTTTTTATTGATAATGTGCTAAAGAATGATATAAGGGAGAATCGTCATCGATGAACTTGTATCTCTTCTTTGCGGAAGAGAGAATTGTCATTGACGACGACAGTCATAAATGCGAGATTCACTTATTTATTTATATAGTAGTCAATTTACAAAATCTAAAATACCGGTTGTTAGTTTTGCAATTTCATAACTTAAATATGTTAGTTACAAAATTTTCCCAATAAAAAATATTTTGTATAGCCTTGGACCCTTTATTTATAGGGGCTTGTAAATTGTCGGTTTTACATGATAAATAATGTGGGATATAAAAAAAACATTGTAATGTCAATGTTCTAGTTTAGTGCCCGCACCTTGTGCGGGTTTTGTCTAAATAAAAAAGTATTATATTTTTAATTTTATATATTATGTATTGGATATTAATCTATAAAAACTAATTTAAGATTAAGAAATACCATTACATCCAAACTTAGCCATTTTTATTAACTAATACGACTAACATCATATTGTGAAGATTAAATTAAAAAAACTTATAAAATAAAAGGACATACTTAAAAATATATTAAAAATATTATTATTAGAGTATTATATTTATACCTCGATATAACTTTTAAACCTTAATTATTTATTATAAAAAATGATATAGAAAAGATTAAATAGATTTATAAAATAACATATGTATTTTTATAAAGTAAAAAGATGGTAAAATTTAACTATTTTGACTGCTGAATAAACTATAAACTATTTTTATTAAGAAAGAAACAAACTAGTTGTATAGATTATCATTAACATTAAAATTTTGATATTGTTATGAATAAATAATTAAGTGAAAATAATTTCTTATGATATTTAGCTATTAAAAAAAACATAAATGTACGTTAAATAATTCGTAACATGTGGGATGTATCAACAACAATTTTGTTGGATAAGATTTATAAAATAAAATAAATAATGTCAAGATGGATAATATAATTTTTTGAAATAAAATGCCACTACATCCTTACTTATATAAATCTAGAGGTGTAAAATTTAATTCAGGTTTTAAATTTTAAAAATGTGTAAATCTAGTTAGAATATGCGTGATATTTTCTAAGCAAAATAGAATTATAATATATGAATTTATTTATTTTGATCGGATCAATATAAATTTTGTTATCAAGTGACAAATCTGTAAATAAATAAAAAAAATGTTAATGGGGATGACTTTAGAAATTAACTTGTGGATAAAATGAGGTTTGTTTTAGTATTTTTTATATATTTATTAAAAAAAATAAAAATATAAAAAATTCAAAATTAAATCAAAAAAATAAAAAATAAGAAAATAAACTATGATATAAAATTCGAAATTAAAAATTAAATTCAATAATTAACTTAAAAAAATTAAATTTCAAAATTTAAAAATAAGGAGAAGAAAATTAAATAAAATTTTAAAATGGGCCTATATTATTTTTATAAAATTATAATAACAGAGTTTAAAAAATTGAAGAACATTTCATAATCTTGTTTGTTAAAATTTTGAAGATCTTGTTTGTTATTAATATTCTATGATTTTTTTATTTTAAATATTTAATAGGTGTATGTAACAAATTTGTAAATAAGTCAAACAAATACTTACGTGGCATATTTAAAAGGTGATGTGTTATTTAAAAAGTGATGTGTCATTGCTGATTGTTTATTAATATTTTTTAAAACTTATTTTATCAAAGAAAAATGGCAAATTTGTAAATATCTTGTGGCATATCTGTAAATATATTGGAAAAAATCCTAGGTGGCATGTCTCAATGGTTGACATGTGGCCTTAATGGGTTCTCTTTTAGTATGTTACTAGTTTTAATACCCGTGCCCTGCACGGGTTAGACGATAATTGTGTGTCAAAAAAATGTATGATAATTTACTATGTTGAGGATTGTCGTAATTGTTATGTGATACTTGTTGCAAGATTGTATTTTTCACATTATGAATGTAAGTCAAGCAAGAATTCAAATCCTGCAATAACAATCGGGAAAGAAGATTTCAGGACAATATCCTTTGAGATATTCGAATGCCGAGTTAGTATCAATCCTAGAAAAAATTCGGGTTTTATTATATGAGATAAATAAAAAGTCATGTGCACAACATATACTAACAAAAAAAGAAGGGTAAAATAAATCATTAGAGTTAAATCTACAATATTAAATAATAATAATATATTAAAATGTAAATGAAAGAAGTTTATATAATATAAGTAGCATGTCTAAGTCCAAATTTACAATATCAAATAGTTAAATTTAAATAGTTAAATTTAAATAGTGAATTATCTAACCATTAATAAGACTAATAACATATGAAGTTACTAAAATGATTAAGTTTACTAAATATTTTTAAAAAAATTCAAAGTAATAACAACTATCAATTAAACTCAAAATAATACAAACTTTAAAAATTATAGAAAATGATACATACTATTTCAAGATTTTTTTTTTTTTTTTCTGATGTTTAAAAATACTTTTTGTATTATTTTTTTCTAAAAAATAAATTAATATGTAAAAAGTCATAAATTAAGTAAAATATTTTAATATAAAAAAATTTTGAAACATTTTTTCTGATTTTTTAAATACTTTTGTGTAAATGACAAAAAAAAATTTAAAAAAATATTTGATTTATTTTTAAAAAGCCGATAGTTTTTGAGAAAACAAAATCGAATTTAACGTTTTTGGGAAAAATAAATTGGAATTTTTTCCATATCTTTTTTAATATGAAATTATGAGTTTTTATAAAAATTATTTTAAAAATATCTGAAATTGTTTTCAAAAAATAATAAAATCGAAATGAAAAAACACTTATTCTAAAAATACGATCTTTTAATTATAAAATTTTTTTATTCTAAAAAAATGATAAATATTTTTGTTAATCGTTTAAAAAAATTATTTTAGAAAAAAAAAGTTTATAAGTTTAGAAAAAACCGAAGTTAAGTTGAAAAATATATGTAAACAAAACAAAATTGAATTTAAAATAAAATTTATAAGTTTAAGAAAGTATAAAGTTCAATTACAAATTAAAAAATATCAGTTGATAAAATATTAATATCTTTAAAATTAGATTGCAAATCTTAACTATTTCGATTTTTAAGCTACAAATAATTAAAAATATTATTAATATGAGAGAATAAAAACAAATATTAGTTAGTAAAATATTTAAAATAATCCATAAATTAAATATTTAAAATAATTTGGTTTAACATGGTGGGACCGGGATCAACGAAAAATTGACACGTGTTAATTTAATGATGTGGATTCATCAGACTGTGCCATGTGTAAGTTTACGGACTACTTTAGTATATAGACTAGTGTAATACCCGCACCTTGTGCGGATTTGCGTTTTAAATTTAATTTTATAATACATATTATAATATGTTAAATATAAGGTTCAGATACACTAAATATTGAAATGTGTAATAGTATTCATGCACTCAGTTTAATTATATATATATATATATATATATATATATATATATATATATATATATATATATATATATATATATATATATATATATATACACTATTGTATTCATTTTTAGGTATGTTATTATCATTGTCGCACATAGTTTTACATCAATTACAAAAAAAAGCTATAAGATAGATAACAAAAAAAATTACAGCAAAAAAGAGATAATTTAAAAAAGAGAAATATTGCTGATTAAAATAAAAAATTACAACAATAATATCAATGGTTAAAAAAGAGAAATATGTAACTTTTTTTAAAATACTTTTTCAAAAGTTTTGATATTATCTCACAATTATCTCTGATTTATAATATAAAAAGAGATAATTTCTTAATAATGAACATTACAAAAAAACTATACAGTTGATAATTAAAAATGGTAAAAGCTAAAAAAAAAAAGTTGAGATTTAGCCTTTTCTATTTAAATGGAGATATCACAAACAGAATTCCGTAACAAAAAAAAAATTGCAGCAAAAACTTAATTTAAATTGCTAAAAAATATTGTTGATTAAAATAAAAAAGTTTTGCTGAGGTTAATTTTTGAGAGGACACGTGGCAAAAATTGCTTCTCCCTTAATATATACTAGTGTATTACCCGCACCTTGTGCGGGTTTAGATTTAATAAACGGTTAATACTTATAAATTTATATGTAGAATTTTGGATGATAAAAGTGTGGAAAATGAAATTATAAATAATATTATGATTTTATTTTTCTTTTAAGTTATCTTTTCTCATCTAATAGTTCTAGTTTTTGTAAATGATAGATACACGTCTCGCTCGATCATAACTATATGTATAAAATTAAGAAAATTACAAAAATGAGTAGGAAGTAAAGAAAAGCAATGAGAATACAGTATTAAAGGACGATTGCGCCACAATAAACGGAAATTTTTAGCCAATTTGATTTGATTTTTTATAATTGAAAATTTACTTTATTTAAGGCTCTCCCCACAATTATTTTTCAAGGAAAATTATATTACGTAATTGGTCATAGTTTTTTATTTTATTTTATTTTATTTTATTTTATTTTATTTTATCCTGCATGAGATGTAATATGGAGGAAATTACTACGTATTCACGAAGAAATAATGATATTAGATCAAAAATGAACATTGTTTACTTCCTTTACTTTTTCTGGGAAAAAACATGGACAATATTAACTTATTATAAATAAATAATAAAACATGTGTGAATAATATAAGTTAATTGAAAGATAAATAAATAATCAAGCACCATAAACAAATTATCGTACAATAATTCCTTCCACAAACAGACTACAATCAAATGCACGACATCAAGGAAGGCTACCGATTCTAGAGACAAAGAGATGTTGTTAATCTACTGTCAAGTTCATAATCTCGACTTTTCAACCTTCTTCCCATTCAACATCATCGTCATTGCTTGACATAACATCAACTTCAACCATCAAGTAAACCTCCAAGTTCTTTCCGACACTTACATTTCCTCTAATGAAAGTCACGCATCACAATAGGAATAATTATAGTAAACATTATAAGGATAAAAGAAGACAACTGCCGGTTGGTTTACTGTTCTGTTCATCGTCAACTTAGTGTTAGACTTCATGCCAACTTGGCGAGTAGACAAATCAACATATAAAGTAGATGTACGCACAAACCTGAATTTTAGCCGAAGATTCATACCTTATATGATAATATCCATGAAAGCAACGATATCACTCATTATAGTAAGATAGTAGACCAAACGATAATATCTGAAAATCCTATCCTATCCTACGTGCATCTATTTATACAGGCAACGTTGTGATCAAATTTTTTAGGATCTCTTAGTAATATCTTAACAAAATTTTCATTTATACTTTTTAAGTAAATAAATTGTTAAAATCTTCACTAAATTAAATAAGATTGTCCAAGTAGATAGGCGGTACTTTTTACAAAATAATTCGGAATTCAAATTTTAATCTTTAAAAATAATTACTATAAATTCAATTTATTGATATGATC
Source organism: Fagopyrum homotropicum (assembly GCA_033239125.1). NCBI lineage: Eukaryota > Viridiplantae > Streptophyta > Magnoliopsida > Caryophyllales > Polygonaceae > Fagopyrum > Fagopyrum homotropicum. The sequence continues at coordinate 147,855,473 of BSWB01000004.1, forward strand.
TTGTATTTGAAAAATGTTTGTTTTTAAAACTCCGATTACAATTTCTTTCTCAGATTCAGTTTTTTATTTGATATTTTTATAATTTTCGATTGCAAAATATTTATTTTAAAATTCTGAAATTAAAAAAAAATTGGGCTGACGTTAATTGCTGAGAGAGGACACGTGGCAAAAAATGTTTCTCTCTTAATATATATAAGATAAGATAGATATAGAAGATTCATTTTAAAACTTTATTTATAGATAATAAAAGTGGTGTTATTCATAAATGACTCTTTAAAATATACTAATTTATTTTTTTAATTAGATGGATGATTACAAAATTAATTTAAATTAATAGAAGTTTGAAACAATTTGGTTTACTAGAATTTTTCTAGTTTTGTGTTTAGTAAATGTACCATTTGAGAGAAGAGTGTGTAGACTTTAAAAATAAATACAAAAGGTTGGGGTATATTTATTTAATTGAAACATTAAAAAACCTAGCTACTACCGTAGTTTTTCAAAAAAGTCTAGTTACCAAAATTTCCCTATAAGTTTCCTAAATATTTTTGTAAGAAAGTTGAAATGGTGTCGTTGTTTGGTTGACGTGGCCTAAACACCCTTTATTGTAGTAAGTTAAATAAATTTTTGTTAGACTATTTAAGTTGACGGTTCAAAATCCTGTCTAAATTTAAAATTTCTATAGCGGTCCCTCAATTTTTTTGTGCACTTTCGTAGATACATTAAACATGTCCATTGTATGAGTCCTTCACTATATATATATATATATATATATATATATATATATATATATATATATATATATATATATATATATATATAAAAGTTTAATAAATTAGAGTTTAATAAATAAGTTTAATAAATAAACATTTTTAATAAATTAGAGAAGTAACTAAATTTTTTAATATTTCAATAATAAGTTATTTATATTTCAATTAAGTAAATTAGAGTAGTAAATATACTCCGACCTTTTTGCTTATTCTCGTACTCTACTCTCTCTCGGTATAAAGAGAGGTTACCCCCTTACATGGGCATGGAACAGAGCCACACACTTGTTTCCCGATTACAGACAGGGGACAGAACTCTTTACTCGTATAGTTAACTCTATGATTTGTCTCTCTCTCCCGGTGCATAATTGAAGCTGAATGCGAGTTCGAATTCCATGGAGCTGCCGAAGGTACTGATGCTTCAGACATCGCCTACATACAACCTCTTCGAATCCGAATTCTCCAGAGACTTCCATTTCATCAAGGCCTTCGAATCCTCACTCCCACTGCCAGAATTCCTAGCCTCCACCGCCGACGCCACCTCCGCCACCGCCATGCTCGCCACCGCTATCGGCCCTCTCATCACCTCCGACCTCCTCCGACTCCTCCCCTCCCTCCGCTGCATCGTCACAACCTCCGTCGGTGTCGACCACATCGACCTATCTGAGTGTCGTCGCCGTCGCATCTCTATCGCCACCGCTGGCGACGTCTTCTCCGACGACTGCGCCGATACTGCTGTCGGCTTACTTATCGACTTATTCCAGAAAATCTCCGCCGGAGATCGCTACGTTCGGTGTGGACCTTCGAAGACTTCAGTTGACCTAAAACTTGGCACCGCGGTACGCAATTCCGATCTCGCCTCTTTCTTTCCCCTTGTTAATTGATGAATCAGAATCTGTCTAATTACTGAAATCAGGTGTACGTTGTGTTTCACATTGATTTCTTCAGCTTATATTAGGAGTTTGTCAAATCAATATGTCAATATGAATCCATAGAAAAAGCAATGCATAATATCTTCAATTGTGGTCCGATTTCATCAATTTGTCAAATCAACATCACCACTTTGTTCTATTGTTCTAATCACTTGAACTGGTTGCAGCTGGGAGACAAGAGAGTAGGAATCGTTGGACTAGGCAGGATTGGTTCGAAAATTGCAAGAAGACTCGAACCTTTTGGCTGCAAAATCCTCTACACATCGAGGAAGAAGAAGGCATCAGTTCCATACAAATTCTACCCAGACATTTATGGATTGGCAGCTCAAAGTGACATTCTAGTCATATCCTGTACATTAACTGATGAAACCAAACACATGGTGAACAAGCAAGTGTTGAATGCCTTAGGGAAGGAAGGTGTAATTGTGAACATTGCTCGGGGTGCTATAATCGATGAAACTGAGCTCATTAGTAGCTTGATTGAAGGAAGAATCGCGGGTGCTGCCCTGGATGTGTTTGAGAATGAGCCCTTTGTTCCGAAGGAGCTCCGGGAAATGGACAATGTCGTCCTCACTCCTCACATGGCAGTTTACACCACGGAGTCATTTAGAGGCATCTACGAGTGTATGTCTGCAAATCTCAAGGCGTTTTTCGCGGATCAACCTTTGGTCACTCCATTATTGGATGGCTGATGATTATGGCCGGTATGTTCTTGTCTAAGTTAAAGGGAAGTCATGAATGGTTTATCTGTGATGGTTTGTAATATGAGGTAAATAAAGCGAGTATAACATTAACGTGGGCTGCTCGGTTTTTGATAAATTAGGCCAATTTAGGTGATAATTAGTTTTTTTTTTTATCAAGCCTCACTAAACATACTTGGTGCATCGAGAGGTCGAAATTGACAAATGGACAAACTGCCATACATATAGCGAAAAACCAAGAGAAAAGTACAACAAACACTACAAGCAAATAACCGAAAAGGTAAAAAGATCCAAAAAATTCTGAACAAACAAGTCATGGGAGAAGACGAAGAACACTCGAGTCTGACAGAACATGGAGAGGACACGAAAAAGATGAACTAGCGCGGTGTCTCGTCTCTGGGAAGCAGAATAGTAGAAATCCTTTTAAAGGGGATGGGATACCTAATGCGAAAATGTGGATACCATGATGTTCCTCCACCTAGATGATGGATCTTCGAAAATCTTCAAACACAACCACGATCAACAGGGTGTGTGACTACGATATCTTCCGGAACATTTGTTTAGGCCACACTCGATATACGACTTCAAAGGGAAAGTCATTCCAAACTTCTTCTTCCTCTTCTCCTCCTCCTCTTATATTATGTTTCGTTTTCCGAAAATTCTTTGAATACTTTTACCAGTGCAAACCACATTATTTTTCATGAATGTCTTAGAAGACTTGTTTTGTCACAATTGTGTGATAATGGACAATTTGTAAATGATTTAAAGTAGATGGATTGAATGGGTTAAGTAAACCAGATTCTTTGGCACCTTGCCAGTTACCATAATTGAACAAGGGCACGTGGGTAGAAATGCACAAGTTCATTTTTGGACAACTGTCTCAAGATATGTTCGACACAACAAAAAAATTTGAATTAAAAAGAATTCGATTGAAGTTACAAGCTTTTATCAATTGTTCATGCACTTTCAACAAAAGAAGGTTTGTCACACCCTTGTCAAATTTCCCAAAAGTCATTTATAGGAAAACTAAAAAGTTTTCATATATATCAGTAAACGTTGACAAAATTTTCAAATTTAGGTTCAAAGGGTTGTCAAATAATCAAAATTTCTTGATGGGCAGATCAAAGGGAAGAGAGAGACACCGATTAGGGTGTTCATAGCTCACAAATATGTTCAAATACATTAGAGTTTAGGTTGGGAAACACCAAGAAGGTAAATGTAACTCTCATAAATAATTAACAGATTATCTTTTTCAATATTGTTTCCAAGAGCATAAATCTCTCGAGTTTGTTCAAGAAAGTAGCTAAGCACTGGTGATTGTTCAAAGAGTATAATCGATTACTCCAAGTTTTTTAGTATGTATGTGCGACTTCAAAAAAACGAAGACTTTTTGCTCCTATCAATGTTGTTCTTCCACTTAAATTAAAGTTCGAGTGTTAAAAGATGATTTTTGGTTTACATGTTGGTTTGGGGTCAAATCATAGACTTGGTCAACGTAAAGGTTCTAACTTTCAATTTTGTATATAGTTTAATTTTCATGGAAGTTTCAAAATAAGATTGAAGATTAGAGGTTTAAGAAAAGAAATAGAAGATAAGACATTTATAAGTAAATAAAAATAAAATATGAGGTTTAGTATTTTATAAATAAAATTTTTTAAAAGCAAAATAGTAAAAAGATAGGGGGACAAATGATCTAGAAAGATAACCATACAATAAAGAAGCTCAAACCACAAATAAATTAATGATCTCACATTGACAAAACACTTGAAAGGCAAAAAGAAAAACAACTCTAAAACATTTTAAAAACCATCTTTTCTCACAATCATTTATATTTGGTAAGTTCACTTCTAAAACAGACTATAATTATAAAAGTATAAACAAAGAATGAAGAACAAAAGAAAAGGAAGAAGACCCGCATGATAAGAAGAATTTATAAAGAGACAAGATTGAAAAACAAACAAGATGTCAAAGAAATTAACATAACAAATAACGAAACACAAATAAAGCAAAGAAAAATATATTTTGAAAAAAATTTATTCCTCTAAAATTTCACGTTGGAAATAAATTTCTTTCCAAACATAGCTTTTTGTATTATAAAGGTACAAATATTTTTCTTTTCGTAATTTATTTTTTGTGGTTCTTAGTCAAAGAACAACACATGTGTTTTGTGCAATTTTTTTTCTTATATTTTTGTCTTCCTGTCATTGTCAATTTGTCATTGACACTTGTTTGTGTTGATATTGGATTTTAATCCATATAAGTGTCAGTTGGGTTATCATGCTAAAGCATTCATATAAGGACCAAAATTTATATGAATATCCGCTATTCAAACCATGTTATGCTCGAGTATCAAGTGATTTCAATATGGTTCATAAGTATTATATACTAACCTATTGTTCAAAGAGTAGTATTACATGTCCTTTCTCCTTAGGCCCAATATGAGACCAATATCATGAACATGTAAAGGCCCACAATAAATATAATTGCTTTGCTCTTTTTTTAAAGGTTTATTTATCCTTTTGTTTTGATCGCTTCTTACCTGATGCACTCTTCTTTATTTATCCTTCTGCATATATTATTAACTTAAATTTAAAAAAATAATCCACATCACAAATTAATCAATTTTTGATGACATGTCAAATTCCGGTTGCCACGTAATCGCCGGAGTTAGTATTTTTGTCGAAAAAGTAAGACATATTATTTTTGGTAAATACGTTGATAGTTTGTATCGCTCCTAGTAATTTTCAAAGTTGGCATTATTTTGGGTTTAATGTTGATAGTTGGTATTATTTTTGTTTATTTTTCCTCAATATAATTATATTGGATCAAGTAGTATACTGGTGGTTGCAATCAAGTGATCGAACTACTCGTGCACGAACAATAATAGTCAACATGAACTACTCGTGCATATACCACTCGCATTCGTGCACGAACTACTCGCATCGTGCATGAACAACAATAGTCAACATGAACTAGTGAACTACTCGTGTACGAACAATAATAATCAACACGAATGTCCGACGAAATTTAGTTACCAATGAGAACGATTAATAATGATTTTAGCAATGAACAATCGTTAGCAAATACTTTTAAGATAATTTAATGGATGTACATCAATTAAATATTTGTTTATCCGTAACGAATAGGTTCATTACATAATCTATTATAGAGTGATACATATTATGACTTTCTTTATTTCATATTAACTACTAGCCAAATAAAATGATATTTATCCCACCAAAAAAAAATGATATTTTTCTCATCCCATCCGACGTTTATCTAATCATTTTAAAATCAATTAAGATTGTGTTTGGTTGAGGAGTAAAAGAGGCTATTTTAGATTAAAATTTAGGAGATTAATTTATGTAAGTGTTTGGATAAAGATGGAGATTATCAATAAAGATTATATCAGGGGTTAAATGATATTAAAAATGGCTAAAATATAACCTCATAATACCAAGGTTAAAGAAAATTAATTTTCAACCATCATTTAGAATTCACTCAAATTTATAAATAACTATCAATTAAACCCATTAAAAAATCTTTAACCAAACAATTGGATATAAATTTACCTCAAATAATTCTTTATAAACCCCACCTAAAATTTACCTCTTCTAAATTTTATTTAAATTAAATTTTAAAATAACCCCATCTACTACCAAATACGCCCAGTTTTTACTTTTTACAGTAGTCAATGACTCAATAAGGCATATTGAGTCAAGTAGTGGAAGGACCATGTGACCATAATTATTGGGATATTCCAATTATGGGGATGGGACCATGTGACCACTGACCAGTAGGCAGTAGCCAATGGGGACATATCCAACCAAATGTAGCGAGTCTCTGTGTGCTTCGTTGCTAGGAGTAGCAGAGCACTTGAATCTTAACTTTGAACTCCATGGATTTGCCCAAGGTTCTGATGCTGACTACGTCTCCCACCTACAACCAATTCAAACACGAATTATCCACAAACTTTAACTTGATCAAGGCCTTCGAATCCTCCCTCTCAATCCCAGATTTCCTCACCTCCAACCCCGACGCTGCCGCCGCCACCGCAATGCTCATCACCCCTATGGGACCTCCCATAACCTCCGACCTACTCCGCCTCCTCCCCTCCGTCCGCTGCATCGTCACCACCTCCGCCGGAGTCAACCATATCGACATGGCTGAATGCCGTCGCCGTAGTATATCCGTCGCCTCCGCTGGCGACGTACGCTCCGATGACTGCGCCGATACGGCGGTCTCGCTCCTTATCGACTTATTCCGGAGGATATCCGCCGGAGATCGCTTCATTCGCCATGGATCTTGGAAAACCCTAGAAGACCTGCGACTTGGTACCTCGGTACGCAATTTCCAAATTCCAAATTTCAATCGCCCCTCTTTCCCCCCTTTTCTTGTCTCATATGAATCGAAATCGATTGCGTTAGCAAAATTACGAGAATGTGTTTTCAATTTCATGTTTTTCATTGATTTGTATGCATTGACACATTATAATGCATCAACCAACGGCTAGGGTTCATCTGGATTATATTAAAGGTTGAACTGGTTGCAGTTGCGAGGCAAGAGGGTGGGAATCGTCGGACTGGGGAGTATTGGCTCAAAAATTGCAACGAGACTTAATGCCTTCGGCTGCAAAATTCTCTACACATCGAGAAAGCAGAAGCCAACAGTTTCATATGCATTCTACAAAGACATACATGAACTAGCAGCTGAATGTGATGTTCTTGTCATAACCTGCGCGTTAACTGAAGAGACCAGACACATGGTGAACAAGGAAGTGTTGAATGCGTTGGGGAAAGAAGGTGGGATTGTTAACATTGCACGGGGAGCTATAATCGATGAAGCGGAGCTCATAAGGAGCTTGGTTGAAGGAAGGATTGCAGGTGCTGCCATGGATGTGTTTGAGAATGAGCCCTTTGTTCCAAAGGAGCTCCGGGAAATGGACAACGTAGTCCTCACTCCACATATGGGGGCTTGGACGGAAGAATCATTTAGAGGCATTTACGAGAACACGGTTTCAAATTTCAAGGCTTTCTTCTCAGATCAACCTTTGCTGACTCCAGTCCTGGATTACTGATCAGTATGGTATGTTTTCATTTCTGAGACAAAGGCCAATTTGATGAGATGGGTATTATCTTATCTTATATGTATTAAAGGAGAGCCTTTTTTTTGCCACGTGTCGCATCTGTGTTTAATTCAGTCTCCCAAAATAATTATAAAAAGTAATTAATATAAAAAGTAATTAATAATCGGTTTTTAAATCAAATTTTTTAATAAAAAAATTTGTTGAGTAAAATAACAAATGGATTACGCTCTATTTACTGATATCTTTCAACCAAATCTTCCTCCATACCACTTATCATCAATTAAAAATTAAAACAAATATATTATGAGAGCTCAATTTATATACTAGGTAGTAAACTCATTCATGTAATAGTTACAACAAAGATAAAAAACCTCATTATATAGTTCAATAAATATACCTTATTTTAAGAAGGTTGTCAACCATTACATGAATGCGTTTCATTCCATAACACATTTCTTTTCTATTCTTCCATTCCAACCCTTCAATCACACCTAAACTGCAAAAAATTCACAATATACTTAAATGAGGAAAAAATGTCAATAATTATATTAAGGTTCGAAGAACTTTTTTGTTTAACCATGCATAATTTTTTACGACTTTGAATGTACCTTCCAATACGATATATTAAAAAGTAATTTAAAAAATAATCGAATTCAAATAATGTAGATTTTGCAGTTGACATTTAACCAATAAAAAATAAGATCCAGCTAAACTTTTAAATCCTCAACCAGTTAAAAAGGATGTTTTTGTTTAACCATGCATAATTTTTTTTAAGTCTATCCATCTTCATCTAATTAATTAATTAAATTAAATTAATATTATTGTAAGATATACACTCTTATTTTCAAATAAGATTAGTTAGTCGTATCTCTAAAACTAATTAGTTTAGATTACATAGAATATTACTCTTCATTCAATTAATTAATTAATATTATTATTGTTATTTCAGCCTTATCTTCAAATCTTTTAGTTATTCGTATCTTTAAAACTAATGAGGTTAGATTAGGTTAGATTACATAGTATATTACTCTTCAGCCTATATAAATATCGTTCCTATTGTTCATAAACACACCACCATTTCTTCAACATACACACCTTCATTAGGTTTACTTCATTCTCTTTCTTATTAATCATTAACATTTTCGGTTTCTGATTATTATTTTTTTGTTCCATTTCACAGGCAATGGAGAAGAATTTCGTTTTGATTAATGATCCAGTTCAAAGTGCAGGCTCCGAGTTCGAGTTATGTCTATATGGGATGTTTACGACACATCACTGAAGGATCCTATCATTATTGGAAGGGACATGGTTTGTATCGATGAGAATGTAAGATACTTTCTTCAACTTCATCTATAATTGTAATTGTTTTTATATATAAAAATGGTTTTGGTACTGCACAGTTGAGTATTACATTCACTTATTCTAATGGGTTATGGATGTTTTGTAGGGCACTAAGATTCAAGCGTTCTACAAGAGATCTTGGTTCAAGAAGTTCAATCATGTTCGTGAATGTAAGATACTTTCTTCAACTTCATCTATAATTGTAATTGTTTGTTATCTCAATGTAATTCATTAGTTTTTAAAAGTTTTCACGTTATTACCCAGGGAAATAAGATGGAAGCAAGAGTTGAAACTCAAACATATAATAATGTTTGTGCCGTTTTAAAGGAGGGTAATGTGTGTGGTATTACAAACTTCAATTGCATTCAGAAAAGAGGACCAAGAAGATTCAGCCAACTAAAGTTCTCTATAGAGATCATGCACTCTACTGATGTATCACAAGTATTATCAAATGGATCCATTCCAATCCATAGGTAAATTAAAGTTAATTTACCTAATGATATATGTACATATTATTGTTTATGTAATAACTTTTATATAAAATTTTGTTTGACAGATGTTATCGGAGTAGTCAGTTCCATTTATCCTGAACAAAATTCAAGGGGAGGAAAAAACTTATGTGTGATATTATACGATACAAGGTAGGATACATATAGTTATTTTTTACAAATTACAGCAATATAACTTAAAATTTTATTATGTTTATTATATTTTAGATTAGTCCAACATTATTTTTCTTGTGTTCAGGTTTGCTACACCAGTACTTATAGACCACAATATCACCACAAAATCATATGGAACTAAATCAGCAAAGAGGCGCATTGAATTCATATAGTCTTTAGGGCGTTTTAGATTTTATTCTATTACTGCAAACTAAAATTTCTTTTATATTGCTTTCTTATTGTTATTTCATTTCATAGTTACAGATTTTCAACTACCAAGAAATAAAAAGCATGGTAATGCTATATATATCATATATTATTTCCCATATATACTTACGGTTGTTTTTTTTACAAAAGATGGGATAAAATGACAGTTACATAACATGAAAATATTCAGTACTAAGTATAATCATGAATCATATATTCCATTTTTATGCTTCTATGTGTGTTGTCAACTACTGAGTTGTTATGAAGGAAACTCACATCATGGAGCATTTGAAACATAAAATTCACACATATAGTTTTTGGAAGTCTGAACTGTTGACAGAAAATATAAAACACGTTCAGCAACAAAATATAGAATTACCAGACATAGGAATCAATTGGAGCTGTTTTTCTCAATTATCAACCTTCAAATCCTTATTTGTTATATAACATTGATCTGAAACAGATAATTATAACTAATTAGTAGACTGATAAAAATTTCAAATCCAAAACATTTCAAGAAATCAATAAAGTATACTCATCTGTTGGGTGACTTCATATAGAATATTGTTTCTTCCTCCATTATTCATTCCTAATAATAAAAAGCTCCACTGAATCAGTAAATTGAAACATAATTCGTCAGGCCCTATTTGAATGTAGATGAGACAGATAAAGTCGAAATTCCAAAAAATGAAATTGAAATGTGCATATCAAAACAGATCAATAAAACTCAAATAATCAAATACCTTAAGATTCAGTCCTAAAAATGTTGTCTCCCTTCGATTTGAGTGTGAGAATATATCTCAATACGATTCAAGTGACTTGGGAAGTAGGGTTTTTTTGAAACGATTTTCGGAATAGGGTTCTCTACATATTCATCTGATCCGTTGAGACATACGCGGAGAGTGAAACCATGGATTAGGCTCTCTAATCTGAAAAGAGAGTATACGAGCTGTAGAGTTTTTCTCTAATTAGGTTTTCGAATTGGGGCTTTTCTTTGTGAGGAATGTCGAGAGACGACTGAGAGTTTTGATGTCCAAAAATATATTCCTAATAAAATATAATTATATATTTATTAATTACTAAGTATTTGTCTAATGGGCCTTGGTTGTGTAACATGGGCCATTTCACCGAATTTTATAGAAAAAATTTTATAATATTAATATGCTATCACTTGCGAGAATAATAATTTTATTATTAGTAAATTATGTATGATAACTATCGAATATATTCATATAAAATAAAATTATTTTATTATTAATTATAATGAGTCAAAAAATAAAAAGTTTGTAACATATTAGTGTAAGTTTATTTTAATTAACTTACACTAAGATGATATAATTAATTATTTTTGACAAGTAAAATATTATAATAAATATATATATATATACCAAAAACAATATAACAAAAATCCGTGCGGTGCACGGGTCATACACTAGTTTTTAGATTGTTGGGGATGAAAATTGTTTGGGGAATGTTAAATATTGCAAAATTTGGTGTTTTCCACGTGACAGAGGACATTGTTGGTTGTCAATCTCGTATCAAAGCTGTGTGAAATTATTTTTATACCGATTTGTATTTTTTAAAACTTGTATTGTTTTTTTGTTCCTGTTTTATAATCGTTATTATTCTTGATATTGTAGCAATATAATCCGGATTCTGTAAACACTATTTTAAAAACCGTATTAGAATTTATGTATTTAATAAGTGTAAAAAGAATATTTTGTTGATGTATCATGGAATCCCTTTATAAATGTTTAACAAAAAAATGTAGGAGTGTTATTATTGTGAATAAGTCAAGCTTTATAGCTTCATGTTTAACTCATTTATAATCAAACGGAATTCGTTCAAGACTCATTTATACTCGAATTGTTTAAAAAGTGAAGCAGCTTGAGACAAGCTTTTTTCGAGTCAAGACCAAGCTTGAATAGTTCGGCATATGTAACAACCCAAATAAAGATGAAAGAATTTGGTCTACTAGGCCTTTTTAAATTTTGTGTTTAGTAAATATACTCCATAATTTTTTACCACTTTCATTTAATGGTAGGTAAAACTAATTAACTCTTCTATTAAAAAAAAGAATATTTAATGTTTGTTATGTAAGTTTTGATTTTAATTACTGAATTTGTTTTTTATTTTATTTTATTTGCCTTTTTATTTTCTGTTTTCATACCGGATTTTCATCCCTGACATTTACATACTGGACATTTACATACCGGATATTTGACATACCGGACATTTTACATACCGGAATTACATACCAGAATTACATACCAGAATTTATTTTTTTATCCTTTTTTATTTTTTTATAACTACATACCGGAACATTTACATGCAGCTAAATAAGTCCAAGGGACTTACCTCACTTGAAGATAATCTTAACGCTCAGCAAACACTCAGATATCCTCAGGAAATGAGCAAAGGGAAGCCTGCTCAATAAGGCATCACGAATCAGGAACCAAAACGATTGCTAAAACTCTATAACTTCTAGTCTCCATGACCTCTAAGAGATCTACACAAGCTAGGGTCACAAACCCTAGTCTTACAGATCAACAAGGGGCAACAACATCCAGAAGAGCCAAGGAAAGGGGCGAGGAAAGAAAAGAAGGAAAGCAGCTCACCAAAGACAGGAAGACTGCAGAGAAAACGGAGGGGCGGCATGAAGAGGCGCAGGGGCGGCAGCGTGACAGAGGCGCAGGGGCGACTCTGTGCATGCGCGGGGGCGGATCTTTGATAGAAGCGTCTATCGACTTCTCGATGACAGTATAACCACGACAAAGGCCAAAGCTTGTTGTTTTCAACACTCTCACACTTCACAACTCAACCAAGGGAGCCTGTGAACGTCAATATATCAACAACGGAACGATCTACAAGAATCAAGACTCAAACTTGATCCTTGGAGAAGAAGAAAAGGAAGAACGAAAGAAGAAAATGATACAGAAGGAAGGACATGCAACAACTACATGAACGTGAGGAAGAAGCAACAAAAGATGAACTTACACGTTCAGCAAGATCACAAGAATCAAGGTTGCAACACTCGAGGGTTGAAGAAAGTGTAAGCAAGAAACGGGAAAAAGAAGAAAAGACGGGAATATAGAGAAAATGGATGGAAAGATAGATAGAAGGACGTTCTAGGGTTATGAATAAGATAGGAAAGTCGGTCCATAAGATAGAAGATCATATCTTCTATCTATGCAAAGAAGATAAAAATGAACGAAAGAAAGATCGGGCATGATGTGTAGTCAGCCGTAGGGGCGGATGACCCTGCCGCAGGTGCGGCTTACCGCAGGGGCGGCACACTTCACCGCGGGGACGGTGAAGGCGAAAGACCGAGGTCTTACATGTTTCTTATGTTGCTAACTACAATGAGAAATCACATAGTTTTGGTAGCTTGGTTACATTAGATGTTATATTTAGTGCCCGTTTGGTTGGAGCGGTGGAATGGAAACGGAATGGAATCGAATAAGGGTAGAGAAAGGAAATGGAATGGGTGAGATTAATTTTATGTGTTAAAAGATCTCTAACCAAACATAGCTTTTTGAATGATTCGGAATCATTCCGTTACCGGGAATGATTCCCGGTGCTTCCAAACGGGCCCTTAGTCTTTGAGGGAGATTATCTAATATTAGAAAGGTTGAATCGGTTAGTCTTATATTTTGGTTGCTAGTTCACATGATCCAACTTTGTTTTTTATATGGGTCGGCGTGTTGTAATGTGGTTGATTCAGCTAGAGGCAAATTGGGTTCAATACTCCTGAGCTGACTTTGGGTTTCAAACGAATCAGTTCACTTAAGTGAAACGGTGCGTATGAAGTTATCACATATGTATATATTGAAGAGGTGAGGCTTGAGAAAACCCTAATGAAAGAGTTGCTGCTTGAAGGGCGATAAGCTAGGGCTCCTCAAGAACAAAGAGAGAGAGTGTGTGATTAAGAGAAGAGAAGACGGAGGTGGTTGCCAAGGGATCGAGACGTTTATCCTCGATTCTAATCCCTCCAACAAAGATCCTCGATATCTTGTTCTTCTAGTTTTATCTTGTTCTTGCTTTCCGTCTAGGTTTAGGTTGTTTATCATGTTGTTCTTGCGTGCAAACACTACAACCACGATTGTTCTAATCATCTTGAATGCTCAGTGAACTTTGGGATCAGATCTCCCCTCTTGAGGTTAAGCAGTCGTAGGGTTTATGCCCGAACTGCGTAAACAATTCTCGTGTTGATCTCTTTATTCCTGTATATATGCATATACATGATAATAAATATCATATATTGGTATCGGAGCATCTATTTGTATCTATCTTGAATATTCTTTGTTATTCATATGTGTATTTCCATTGTGCTTGCTTTAAAAAGTAGATATGAGTCTTGTTTTTGATGCCCTAAAACTATAGCTTGCTTTGATTACATGTGAAACCATTGTTTGTGTGCATATATTGTCATGTTTCTTCAAAAATACTAACAGCTTGTGTATTTTGTTGAAAAGGGCAGATGCAACTGTAAGGATGAAACCTTTTAATGGGTCTAGTGACTTCACCATGTGGAAGGTGAAGATAAGGGTTATCCTGACTAATGAGAAGTGCCTAAAAGCCATCATTGTAGGATACATTTCCATGACAACTGAAGAAAGGAAACAAAGAAATGGATGAGCAAGCCATGCTGAAATAATGATTCTGTTAACTGACGACGTGGCTCGTCAGGTTCTAAGTTTTACTACAACCAAATCTCCGTGGGATGCTTTAGAAAAACATTGCTTGGAAAAGTCTTTGCACTCTAGGATTTCCATATTACATAGATTGTTTACCTTTAAAATAGATATTGCCCTGGCATTTAGTGAAAATTTGGATAAATTTTTTAAAAATGAACCAGCTAGATGTGATGATGAGTTCAAAGAAACTTACCTTGTTGTCTTGTTATTAGGGTCTTTACCAGTCCAGTTTGACACCCTTAAAGATGTTATTTCAATTTAGCTCTAAAAATGTAACACAAGAAAAAAAATCATAGAGGCCATAACCGAGAAGAATGAGTCTTTAAAGGTGTTTAAGTGTAATACTGAAAAGAAATCAGATGTTAAACTTAAAGTTCTTATGGCTAAAGGTAATTCTAAAAGATATAAAACAAGAAAAATGATAAACATGAAAAAGAAAAACCTGGAACTTCTAACTCTGATAAAACAAATATTCATGTGAACTGCTTATGAAAAGGTGTCCTTGTTTGATAAAATTCAAGTTGAATATTCATGTGAACTGCTTATGTGCGCCAATTCTGATACTAAAAACCCCGATGTTTGGATATTAGATTTTGGTTGTATCATGCATGCTTCTTATGATAAGTCTCTGTTAGAGTTCTCCAAAATGTTAGATGGGTTCCAAAATTAGAAGAAATTTGATGGTGAATCTGTTTTAGATGACCTGAACTGTTAGATCAATACTAGTAATGGGATAAGGGAAGTCATAAGGAAGAAACTACTCTTATAAAAAGTATCAAAAAGGGTGGATTGTATCATGTTATTACTTCACCTAATTTGATTCTTACCACTGTTGATAATAAAATGACTACGGATCATACTAAAATGTGGCATGATAGACTTGGACACGTAGGAAATATAGGTCTTAAAAATCTGTATAAACAAGACCTTATTGATAAAGAACTTGTTGACATAAAAAATTTTTTTAAAAAATCTGTGTTTTAGGTAAAAAAAACATAAGCATAGTTTTAACAATTCCTCTTATAAAGCTGAAAAAACCTTTTGAATATGTTCATTCTGACCTTTGGGGACCTGCACAGGTAGATACCATAGGTGGAAAGAGATACTTAATCTCTTTTATAGATCGCTATTCTAGAAAAGTTTGGACTTATCTTCTTAGAATCAAAAATTGAAGTTTTTGAGATTTTCAAAGACGGGAAACAATCTGTTGAGAATCAATCAAGTAATAAAATAAAGTGTCTTATAATTGATAATGGCCTAGATTTCTGTAATTTTTAGTTTAATAATTACTGTAAAACTCAAGGGATTAAGAGACACCTTATTATACTTGACACACCACAACAAAATGGCACGACTGAAAGAATGAATATGACTTTCGAGAAAAAACTAGGTGTATGTTAATTAGCTCAGGTATGAAACGCTCTACGTGGGAGCTATTGTCACTGATTCATACCTCATTAATAGATCACCATCCTCTGTTATTGAATTTAAAACTCCTCAAGAGATATGGACTCGGAAGAAACCTAACATTAAAAACTTAAAACCCTTTGGATGCACATCAGGAGATGTAACATTAAATACTTATTTGACTTATATATTTTCATATTATCTTATCAAACAATTTCATTTCCTTAACTATTGATCAATATAATTCTCTTCATCTTCAACTTCATCTACGTACTCTTACTTTACCAACGGACCCATAATATAATCTAGGGTTGTTAATTGGAACTAGTTTCTGACGGAACCGTTGGAACCAAACTTTTTTTTACAGTTCAGTCCGGTTCCTCTTAATTATTTGCAGATTTTTTTTAAACTGAACCGTTATAAAAACGGTTTGATCCACTTCGGTTCCTTAAAATAAAAATATATAGGAATTGTTTGTATTTTTTAGGTAAACTATTTTAAGTAAAATAACATAATATAAAAAACAAAAAGCTTAAAAAAGGTATTGGTCTCTCTTTGGTATAGTGACTATAATATTTTTTTATATTCCTCTCTCTCATTCATTCTTTCCTCACTAAATCGGCTTGTCCAATTCAACAACTTCTTTAACTATGTTTGTCTTCAATCCATAATTTCTTTAATTTATACTATGAAGATTTCAATTCCCGCACCTATAGGACAATGTATGTAGTTCGTCGAGATATGCTTGAGGTTTCAATTCTATCTTCCATTGTAGCAACGTATTATAAGACATGTTTGAGTTATCAAGAATTAGAGAAAATTAAGACAAACCATGTAAAGATTAAAAACATTTGTATACTTAACAAAGTTAAAGTATTTGGACTTAACTCCTACAAGTCATATGCAAATGAAAGTCGTTAAATAGTATTTGTTAGGTTGAAAACGGTTCCTTTGTGATTCGGTTCCAAACAGTTGCAATCATTAAAAATACAAGAACCGAACTGTATACCTAAAATGGTTCGGTTCTTTATTTAGTTAGGTTATAAACGGTTTCACCTCATAAAAGTACAAGAATCGAACCGCATATCCAAAATGATTCGATTTCTGGTTTACAAAAAAAATCATTGTTCAGGAACCACTTAACAATCCTAATACAATCTCTTTCATTCTCTTATCAAACGAGATAGAGAATTATTTCATTTTTTTTATCCCCTTAATTTTGTTATTAACCAAACACAGTTCATCTAGATTAACCTTTTAAAAAAACAACCTTCGATATCAAAGACAATCTAATATTATCGTACTCCCTCCGACAAGTAATTATCGTTTTAACCTTCCACCATTATCAAACAATAATAATCATTTAAACTATTTTAACATACACTTTACACACCTTTTTTTTATTATCATTATTTAGTTAATTCTGCATTTGTCCTTTTCATCATATTATTTAGTTAGTTCTTAAAACTATGAGTTATGAATCAACCATGACGTTTGAGCAATGTCGACACTATATCTCGGGAGTCATGCCTTTGGACTTTGGGTGTTACAACGATCTTATACTAAAAATCTTTTGTAATTAAAAAGCTAAATACATCGGGTTTGAATTACTAACGTCAAATTTAGTCGTAATCCGGCAGCGCTCAATGGGCGCCGGTGCCCAAATTTTTTTTAAAAAATTTCAAGGAAAAATAATTTTTTTTTTTATTTATTTGGTCGCCGGCTGATGGCGCCGGCTCCCAGATAAAAAAAATTTATTCGAAAAAACTGATTCTCTACTTTAAGGGTTCCAAAAAAAAATATAATATTTGGGCGCCGTCGGCGCCCAAGTTGAGTGCCGAGGCCTTGCAATTGATTTTCGTAAATTTAAGTTACGTGTATATAACACGCCCCTAATTAAATAAATTAAGTTAGCAAGTAAGTGGAAGAACGTGGTCACGTGGACTCGTGGAGTGTAGCGCGAGTCTTGTAGCTTGGTTGCTAGGAGTTGGAGAGCAATTGAATCTTGAGCTCCATGGATTTGCCCAAGGTCCTGATGCTGAGTACGTCTCCCACCTACAACCAATTCAAATACGAATTATCAACAAACTTTAACTTGATCAAGGCCTTCGAATCCTCTCTCTCAATCCCAGAATTCCTCACCTCCAACCCCGACGCTGCCACCGCCACCGCAATGCTCGTCTCCCCTATGGGACCTCCCATCACCACCGACCTACTCCGCCTCCTCCCCTCCCTCCGCTGCATCGTCACCACCTCCGCCGGAGTCAACCATATCGACATCGTTGAATGCCGTCGCCGTGGTATATCCGTCGCCACCGCTGGCGACATCTTCTCCGATGACTGTGCCGATACTGCTGTCTCCCTCCTTATCGACTTACTCCGGAGGATCTCCGCCGGAGATCGCTACGTTCGCCATGGATCTTGGAAAACTCTAGGAGGCCTGCGACTTGGTACCGCGGTACAATTTCTAATCTCGCCTCTTTCGCTCTCTTGTCTCTTATGAATCGAAATCGATCGCGATTGCGAAATCACGAGCAATGTGTTTCCAATTTCATTTCTTCAACTTTTTCATGAGTTTCATTTGTATCCATTGACACATTATAATGCATCCACCAACGGCTAGGGTTCATCTGGATTCTCACAAAAACCATTTTTTGATTTAAGATACAAATTAAAAGATTGACCTGGTTGCAGTTGCGAGGCAAGAGGATCGGAATCGTCGGACTGGGGAAGATTGGCTCAAAAATTGCAACAAGACTGAATGCTTTCGGCTGCAAAATTCTCTACACATCGAGAAAGCAGAAGCCAACAGTTTCATATGCATTCTACAAAGGCATACATGAACTTGCAGGTAATTGTGATGTTCTTGTCATAACCTGCGCGTTAACAGAAGAGACCAAACACATGGTCAACAAGGAAGTGTTGAATGCGTTGGGGAAAGAAGGTGCGATTGTTAACATTGCACGGGGAGCTATAATCGATGAAACGGAGCTCATTAGGAGCTTGCTTGAAGGAAGAATTGCAGGTGCTGCCATGGATGTGTTTGAGAATGAGCCCTTTGTTCCAAAGGAGCTCCGGGAAATGGACAACGTAGTCCTCACTCCACACATGGCGGTTTGTACTGTAGAATCATTTAGAGGCATTTACGAGAACACGGTTGCAAATTTGAAGGCTTTCTTCTCAGATCAACCTTTGCTGACTCCATTGTTGGATGACTGATCAGTATGGTATGTTTTCATTGCTGACTCCATTGTAATTTTTAAAACCTGTATTGTATTGTTTTTTTCCTGTTTTATAATTGTTATTATTCTTGATCCTTTTCTTATTTATTATAGCAATATAATCCGGATTTTAGAAACACTATATTCAAAGCCGGAGCCTCTATTGCCACGTGTCAACGCCAGATTTCTCGAATGCTAAAAAATTATTTTAAAAAGTAATTTTTAAATGTTAATATAAATTGAAAATTGATTTTGAAATTCTTTAAAAAATATTTTTGAAATTTTTACGAATTTTTTTACCAACAAGCATATCTTAACAAATCAATTTAAAATATAATTAATTAGAAGAGATAAATACTTAAATGAGAATTAAAAATCATAATATTGATTATAATTTTATTTTTTGAATTTTTATTTTACAAAAATATGCATATAAATTTTTAAGTATTAAATATTTATTAAAACTGAACCCACACAAAATGCGGGTAATACACTAGTTAAATATTAAAGCAGAGACCTTCTTTGTCATGGGTCAACGTCACAATTCACACAACTCCCAAAAATATTTTTAAAAATTTATTATTTTGATTATTTTCAATAGAAAATAAAAAAAAAACAAATCCCCGATTCTATAATTAATTTATAAAATCTTACTATTATCTAGAAATTCACTAAATCTTCTAATCAAATTCTAAACATATTTATTTTTATTCAAAGCTAACATATATAATCATTACAAAAATTATGTTATAAATCACAAACTTAAGTAAAGGAACGTGATCTAATTATATTAAACATTATTTAATATATAATTAATCATAAGAATAAAAAAACTTAAAAGAAAGTTAAAAATAATAATAACAATTATAATTTCATTCTCGAGGAAAAACCTCTCTACTGCTCATTAAGAGGAAAACCCTCTTTTCCATATCAGAATAGGGGAAAAAACCCTAGCCTCGAAGCATAATCAACAAGGTTCTCTCTCCTTAGGTAAGAGTGAGAGATGAAACCTAACCATCACCGATCTCGACATACCGGCCCTTTATCTCGGCAAACCAGCCCCTTATCTCGGCTTACCAGCCACCCTTTTGGCCGACCGACCATCTCTCTCGGCCTAACGACCATCCATCTAATACATCTCTCGGTCCCTAGCCGATTCCCTCACAATAGAAGCCGAAATTTTTCCGATGAAGGCAAACAACACTTTCTCCACCATCTTCGTTTGTGCTCCCATGCCTTCCCTTTACCCGTGGTTGGCAGTCCAACCTCTACTCTAGATCTGTTTGCTAAGCTTCATAGCTTCACTCAAATCTATCGGTCCCATGGCCTATTATCGTTCTTTTGGCGTCTTCTTCCGGAAGGCATGACCATGGAGCACCTGTGACGATTTTTGGGTTAATCCCTGGTGACCAACTCCACCCTTGCTTGACTCCCGGAGTGTTTCTTTTACCTCTGTTTCATTTACCAGCAAAAATCTGGTTTTGTATTGTAAAATCAAAATAAATGTTTGAGATTCAAGTGCAATAGGATTTCCTTGTTCAAATGCACTGGTAAGCTCAAAATTTTGCTTGGCCTAGACCAATGAACAAGAAAGATTGAAGTCTGATTAACGTAGTTTGCAATTTTGTTCTTCTTTGGACTGTGCACGCAAATCTCCCTTCCTAGTCTTTTGCTGTTGAGCATTGACTGCTTGAGTTGCTGATGCAAACTTGAAATTTTCAATGCCTTTGTAACTCGTTCAATTTAACGAATTATCTCCAAAACAAACCCGGTGACAATCAAAATCCGGCTGCTGACTCTGGACTAGGGTTTTGCGCGTCACTCTTTCTCCATGGTTGTTTAATTGGGCCTAAAGCCCTAATGGCCCATCCGTCAATAAGAGTATAAAAAAAATATGACAAGCAAAATTCACAATTTAAACCTTCCGACCTAATGGTTTCATTCTCCGTCTAACAAGACCAATTACACCAAAAAACGAGAATTCAAAAAAAAATGTATATATATATATATATATATATATATATATATATATGTATATATAATTTTCATAAATGAAATGAAAAAAATAAAAATTATGGGCGGTCAATTTTTTACTCATGTCTACAAATCAACCCATTCTGAACAATCTTCTTCCTACAAATCAACTTCTTTTATCCATCAAGTTCTACACCTTTATCCATCAAGATTCTCGTGCTCTGCAATCTCGTCTTTTGAGATTTGATGCAGTCATTTGCTGGCGATTTCGTGCGTTTATCGAGGAGGCGTGGATGTGTGAACGACTCCTGATGGCTCTGTTGCAGTCCAAATCTGAGGTGTCCACAGTTGTTCCCCAGACTTTCCCTGTGTACTTCCTTCGAAGATGAACTTTTATGCTCGTTGCCTCCTGCCGGCTGGATCATCTGCTTTCCACTTGAAGACTTTTTTGCTTTCGGTTTCATTTTGATGTATTTTTGTGTAGTTCTTTTCTCCCTTATTTGTGTCATGACGGTTAGACCGTCTGCCGATTTTTTTGGCCTTTCGATCCACTAGACGGCGCGCCGCCTAATTGTTTCGAACCGCTTTCCATTTTCATAAAAATTAAAAAAATAAAAAAAATAAAAATTATAATTTCATTCTCTACATTTTTATCATACAAAAGTATACATATGAATTCTAAGTATTGAGTATTTATTAGAATTCATATGTATTCTAAGTATTGAGTATTTATTACAATTCAACCCGCACCTGTATTGCACCTGTATTGAGTATTTATTAGAATTCAAACCGCACAAGGTGCGGGTTTTTATTCAAGACAAATGAAGATTTAATCAAATCAAGTAATTTTTACATATGCCGCACCTTCATCTAGTAATTTTTAGAGTTTTTATTCAAGACGAATGAAGCTTTAGCATTATCATATTCAACTCGTTCATAATCAAATCAAGTTCGAACCAAACCTAAATTTTAAGGAGGTTTAAAAAAGTGCTCTCATCCAGCACGCTTATATAAAGAGTTAATGGACTCGAATCAAACTTGATTAACTCGACTCATATCACATCCTACATAAAATCAACTTCCATCTTTAACCTCCACCTTCAATTCCTTAGAGCCTAAAATTTCTCTCTCCAGGTATCTTACGATTGATTTTCTCCATTCCTATCAATCCCTACAGCTTTGGAAGGCTACATCTCGGGTTTTCGGTAAGCTCCTGGTCAAGCTATTTATCAGATTTAGGTTCGTTGCGGATTCACAGTATGGTTTCCCACATGATAACAAGAAGTTTTTTATGACACAACAGCAAATAAAGCCAGGATGTATATACAAACTGCAATGCTGCATATAACCCAAATGTTACACACCTCTGATCAGCAAAAATGAAAGCCAAAGAACTTACAAATATGAAACTCGAGAACCCTAAAATCCAACAACACTCAAAACTCTCCCACTGGAAACGAAAACTTTCCATGCCACTACCCGCCACTCGTACACCCATGTTGTATCAATAGTACTAACCACGCAAACAACACTAACCAACCGAGAGAGACATATGCCATCCGAGGAATTACGAGTACATTGACATTCATCTCTAACCTGTCTCGTGAGGTGTTTGATTATTATTTTCCATAATGATGGGATGTAGTAGAGGTGAGAATATGGCTAAGAGTAGTGGGTTCCTTCTCAAGTAACCGAAGAAGTCATCGTAGCTGATGATCCCGTCACCATCTGTGTCGAATGCATTGAACAACTCAGAGACCTGAGATGGAGAATTATCTTAGTTTATGCAAAGGACTTCAGAACCAAATTAACGAAATTCATATTGATATGAGCAAGGATACTCTAAAGACTAAAACAACACAACCAATTCAATTTAGGCCACTTTGCACAAAATCCTTTACAAGTAAAAAAATTACGTTCAACCATTGGTTCTTATCAATATTTGCTAGCAACTTAACAGCCAAACTCATTTTAGCGTTCTTTAATAGAATTATAAATGTCTTAAATTCCATCTTAAATAGACAAATTAGTAGTTTGTTCTATAAAAACGAGGGGCAATTTGAACATCTCATACCTTTAAAATCGAACTTTTTTTAACTTGCTGGTGCTAGCAAAAACATTGGGGGGACTAAATTGAAATAACCGTGGGTCGTTAGATACAACTTTGTTTTTACATAGTCATTTATGTAAGGTGGATTAAATAAGGCGGCTTGATGATGTACCAGACTAAATTGAAATAATCAGGTCATTTAGAAACAAATTTGTTTATAAATCATCATTTATGTAAGGTGGACTGAAATAAGGGGCTTTACAAAATGTACCCTAAATTGAAAATAACAGGATTATTAGATACAATTTTTTTATGAATAGTCATTTATGTAAGGTTGGTATAAATGAAGGGGGGCTTTGCATAATGTACCTGAAACATTTGGAGTCCATCAAGTACAATTCTAAAACTAGTGTATTACCCGCACTTTGTGCGGGTTCAGTTTTAATAAATATTTAATACTTAGAAATTTATAAGTATTTTTTTGTAAAATTAAAATCCGAAAAATGAATTTATAATCATTATTATAATTTTTAATTCTCTTTTAAGTATTTATCTCTACTAATTAATTATATTTTTAAATTCATTTGTTAAGATATGTTTGTTGGTAAAAACAAATTCGTAAAAGCTTAAGAACTATTTTTAAAAATATTTATTTAAATATTTAAAAAAAATAAAAATCAATTTCAATTTATATTAACATTTAGAAATCACTTTTTAAAATAATTTTTTAGGCTTTGACAAACACAGCGTTGACACGTGGCAATAGAGGTTTATGCTTTAATAGATATAAGATTAACATCAAGTACAATTCTAAAACATGGCGTTGAATCGTATCACCCCCACCCGAGCCCCCACAACCATTCCTATGGATGAGAACGGGTTGAAGTTTGGCTCAGTGCCGGAAGTGCAGGTGGCATGCGGTGGGGAATCAAACGAATGGAAATGATACGAAGATCCCGGAACTTTTGCTGAACCAAACGCAAAAATTAAGGGTGTGTTTGGTAGGCCCTTACAAGGGAAGCTTTGCCCTTAAAAGCTCCTAATAAGGGCCTGCCAAACACACCCTAACTCGGGTGATTCCTTTTCCTTGATTCCAGGAATCATACCAAACATCCCCCTAGGGTTATGAAGATGTTATGAACAATAATGTAATCAGCATCGTACCTCATTATCGTTCACATCTGGAATGGAAAGAGAAGTTGAATTTCCGAACTGTGACAAATGCATCAAAAGCGAAGTTAGATCAGCAAGCTAATTGTGTTCTTGACCAAATAGAAAATGCAGCTAGAATAAAACTAACCTCTTCTTTTGAAATAAAATTGTTTTCGCTTGTACAGCATTTGGAGAAGACAAGTTCACATGCCCGTTGAAACAATGGCTGCTTCAAAACATGGATTGACCCAAATAGAAACTGAAGCAGCATATGAACCCAACATCAGTACGGATTTGGTTTGGGTTAAGTTTGGATAAAAATTACAATTTAATGTACAAATCAATCGTCAAAGTTAATCAACCCTTCATCCGAGCTTTCACTATTTTAGTTTACCTTTTCACGGTTCATTCATTTGTGTAGGGAAACTTCACCAGGTGAATTTTTACTCTACTTCATCAGAAACTACACCGGGTGAAGTTTTAATTGAACTTCACCAGATCACATCCCCATTAGTATTACCGATTTTAATTATAATACTTGTAGGTGATTGGTCAGTTTTGCTATTAAATTGAATATAGATGCAGCAAATTTGTATTCCTACAGATTATGTTTGGCTCCACATTTACGGAAAAAAAAGTGAAAGCAGTGGCACGAGGAATCATAATGGTGTGCATAGGGTCACAGACAAAGTTCATTTTGGAAACAAGTCTATAGTGAGATATTTAGATTGCATTCTGAACTTTGAAGATAGAGAGGTTCAATATACATGGGAAAAAAACTGCAAAGAAAGAAAATAGCTATACCTCTTTGAACGTAATCTTTCCTTGCCTCCCTATATCAAGGAATGTGAAAATCTGCGTTTCATATTCGAAGTAAGTCCCAACTATCAGGCACGAAAATAAGAATATAAAAGTTCATTTGCGAACGGAATTCACAGAGCTATCATTCATACAAGAGGATTCAGTTTATATTTCTGATTTCTGAATAGAAATTTCTCGATATCTTTATCAAAACATTATTTTGAATCAGTCTGATTTATATATGCAGTCAAAATGTTGCCTGTAAGGTAGAAGGAGATTACAGCAAATGACACCTCAAAATCACATAATCTTTACATTTTGTACTTACTTTTTCAGAAACGCTGCAAGCCTTCAGCCTCATTACCCTTGCAAAATCAGAGAGGTTGACATAACCGCTGCACGAAGGTAAATAAAATGAATGGCATCATGTCCGTGTACAAAAGAATCAAGATTGTCTTTCAGGTAAATTCACGGAAGCACATATTCCATAAATCCCTTGGATAATATTGATTTCAATTTCTACAAGGCTTAAAATGTATCAAATCGATAACTATGGAAAAGCATAAACAAGATATGCATCTTTTAGGGTGTGTTTGGATGCAAAACACTAGTCTTGGAATGCATGTTATGATTTATACTACATTTTAATGCAAGTGGTGTTTGGATGCACTATACATAATTTAATCTGCACAACAGTACACATCCTATTCATACTAAACTTATCCCAATGCTACATAGTTTAATTTTAAAGGCTAATACTACATAATTGTTTTATGATACATGACATCCAAAAACCTTTATATGACCTGAAATCCTTTATGTACTATTTAGCCTCAGAAAAGACTAGAAGTGAATTCCCGACTCTCTTGTTCAAAAAGAGTGTAAGGAGATAATACTCCCTGGAATGCACTCCTCCCTCCACTTGCACATAACAACATTTCCTATCTACTAGTTTGAAATGCTATTTGGATATCCAGTAACAAAAATTCAAAAGACTTGGGGAAGTATAACACTGAACTTGTCCCCTCACTTTGTTCCTTCCCCTAAAGTGATCAGTACACTACAAGTAGAGCTTCATATCGTTTTCCTTTAATAGGCGCATGGTAAGGGCATGCATACAGGGTTAATACCTCTCATCAGGGTTCATGGTAAGAAACTTGTCCAAAATCTCCACAGCTTCCTGGCTACTAATGTGATATGCCTGTATGATTACCAAAAGGCTCAATCAGATACATAAAATTAAAAAAAAAAACACAGAGAGAGCAAAACAACTCAAGACAACGTGCTTATACATAGAGAACAAATAGAAGAACAAAAGGTTGACAATAACTACTTTTGCTTGACAGTTTGCTTCCTTAATAAAGGAGATACAAGCACAGAATATGAGTCACGAATGCCTTTGCATGGAGTATATAAAACTAGAAATCTACAATAGAAGGGTTACACAAGCTGACTATCAAAGATTTTTTTATAAAAGTTCCCAAACAATCTTTTAACTGACTCATTAAAAATTAAATAATAAAATAGTTATATTCAAATAAAAAACGTCAAACACCTTCATTTAAAAAAAACATCATAATATATATATATGTGTGTGTGTGTGTAGGAAAATGATCAAATGAGAACGGTTATTAATGTGAGAAATGAAAACGAATCATAGCCGTGAATGTGTCAGATCCAACGACAAGCGTATATGCCGCACATATGTGCGCCTCACAAGGCGCATCTGTGCAGCGTATGATATGCATCGCATTTGTGCATCTTATGAGGCGCACATGCCTAGCACGCGTCATGAAATTGTGCCGTGGATCTGGATTAAAATAAACGTTCCAGATTTGTTCTTATTTCTCACCTACCCACTCGTTCTCATCAAAACACATCCTATATATATAAAATATACAATGACTAATTAAAATTATACATAATCTGTTTCTGCAATATATGTTATAATCAGATATTATTGAACAAAATATACGTTTATGTACACACTAAATATCTTTAAACCTGTATGATAAAGAAAAGGTTTTCAAAATTTTCATACATTTTAAAAATGTTTCAAAATTGGCCAAGACCAGATATTAGTTTACCTTTGCCAAGAAAGATACATATTTTATTTTCTTATGTTATAAAAGATTGACAAATCTCAAGGTCTTTTTCAAACATAATATTAATATAGATATGCATTTATTTAGTCATTACAAACTTTGACGGGAAACTTTTTAATCCATTGTGCACCATGTGTCAGTGTCAAAAATTAGATTTTATTAATTGTATAAAAAAGCTAGATAAAAGATTTCAGCTACTTGGATAGAATGAAGAGCATAAACTCTCCTAGATAGTATGGTTAGATAAACTCTTGTCACATGAAGACAATCGCTTCTTCAGCTGATGTCCTATTTCAAGTATCCCTACCACTGCAGGGTTTGGTGAATATGTAAATAGCACAATGTGCAGCCAAGGCAAGGACTCAAACACATCCAACTTTTCAGGTCACAATGGTGCCCTTTGTTGCTCTGGCATATGCTACAGGGAGAGATAGTTTACTCCTTAAAAGGCATGCAATTGTGGCTTGGGGTACTCACAAATGATGCATTAGTTTTAAATATTTAGCAAAAACAAGTGATAACTGATGAGTGTATAAAATTGAAAACTAGATAAACACTCACAATTCAAGGAGGCGCACACACAAGAACAGTGCACAGAGAATACCAGAGCCAGATGATAAAGAAGATCAACCAATGGGACTAAACTCTAATATGTACCCAAGAGAGAGGATAACTCTCTAGCCAAGGCAAAGCCGTCCAGAATTCTTAGCAAAATATTACATGAATCCTAGCTAAGGATTAATAACCTTATTTACAGTTATCTAGATGCTTTGTCGCCATACACCAGCATGTAAATCTAGATAGACTCCACCACAGTCCTAAACGTTTGCCACAATAGCACATGGGTTTCTTCTCCTATACTAATTTGGCGCAATCCTAATATTCTCCATTGGCACATTTTGTACCTCAACAACAAGTTTCTGATCAGCAATATGTGTGGGCAGATGCTGCAGCACATATGCTGCATTAGCTGGACAAAGTAGCTGTAGACAAGTTCTCCAAAATCCCAGCCCACTAAAATGAGAGCAAACCTTCCAGTTAAGTCTAGGACAAAATGCTATCCCTGGAGAATGACATTATTTAGAGAACAATGTAATATGCTATTAATAGAGCGCCACACTGCTCATCTTTATCTATAAGACCATTAGCAGTTCCACTTCACCTAGCCACTACATTTTTCTCTGCTGAACTCCTCAAAGACGATGAAATTTTCTAAGTTTTTTCCATGGATAGTTACTTTCTTGTGTATACGAGATATTATACTTGGGCATGCTAGTCAAAACTATCAAAACTTATTCCAGAAATACTTATATGAAAAACAAATCCATACAAATAATGATAAAATATGACAAAAACGACACACTTGGTAAAGTTAGTTACTGACTGCTGCATGTGGAAATCTTTTTAACGCAGTTTCATAAATGCGGGATTACTACGCCAGGTGTAGTGTAGTTCACAACCGAATGAGAATCATTCAATAATGATTCACTGTTAGATGCAATCAAACTGCGAGTGATTAACACAAATTCTTACCGATTTTACCTTTGCCATTTCAACCATGTAAATTGAAGGGTTTTCCTGCCAAGAATCATGAGAGATCATCAGTAATTGATATGAGCCGTTTTTCAATATTACTATATTTATAGGCTCTACCGTTTTATGATTAAAAAAAAAACCCGCAAGATTGTAAATAAATTTATACTCTTTTGGTTTAGATAATATCAGACAGCTTACCAAACAAAGCAAAGCATCTTTCATTAATTTTTGTTAGAAATCCCAAGGGAAAATGATGATATAATAAGACAAGTATCACTTCTCTTTGTGAAAATTGCAAAAGCAGAAGTGTCTATCCCACAAAAGCTATACGCTGATCAGTGAGTTTCATTATATAGAATCAATGTGACAGGGCTATTTTTTAGAGTAATTGTCCAACTCTGGTTAATAGCTGCATTATAAACAAACGGTGTGTCATTGTAAGACTTACAGCACTTCCATCTTGTAAGAGAATAAGTCTGAACAAGCAACTAATTTTTCAGAGGATTTGTTGATGTTATTTTTCTTTTTCTGACCCAGAACTTTTTAGTTGGATTTAATGTAGAATTACATTACAAAATCAGACCTGGTGATAATGACGAAAATATGCAAGGGTTAACCAAAAAGACAGCATTAAGAGCATGTAGAGAGGACCAACCTGTTTTGACTCTACTGCTCTTGTCAAGAGCATTAAGTCTCCATAAGAATGTGATGTTTGTACAACATTTAGTGATGTAGCCATTGCACGACCAGTCTGCAAGCATTAACACGCCAGCTCTACGAGCGTAAGCTTAATATGTCATTTGTATCATGCAGTAGAACATGAACTCCTATCAAAACCAATGGTATGGATTTAAAAATGGGCAAATCACATATTTGATCCTCACGAGGGTCCCTAAAAACATCATGAAAACTGACACAAGAACCAACATGCCATATTTTCCATAAATTTGAGGCTTCATTATGGCAAAAAAAAAGTCAAGGACAATTGACCTGCAGGTTCAAACAAAGCATGCAACTACCAGAAAAATATTATGGTAAACCAAAATGTCAGCCAAAGTTGAGGCATTAATTTAAAATCATGGTGAAGAAAAAATGAGTTAGTCATATGTAAATTACTCAAAAGCTTATTTAAAAATGAAAGTCGGTAATCTTCACTCTGGCAATGAGCTGAAGATTCACAGATCCACACAAGAAGACAATCAATTAACTATTCTTGTATTAAAACTATGCGCAGCAATTAAAACGTGCTATAAGGGGCGGGAGGGGATAGGGATCAGCATAGACTGACCCTTTCAGCAAAAGAGAACACGTCTCTTTGATTCTCTAATGGTGAGATAACAGGAAGATACTCCACCTGTGAAACAAGAGAGTTACATAGACCTTAAGCAGGAAAAATGTAGAAGAATCTATCTTACCAATAGAAATGTAAAGGTGCCATAACTAGCAAAAGTAGCAAGGAGAAATGATTTATAAACAATACCTCCATGAAATTGTGAAACTGGGTGAACATTCGGAACATGAGCTTTGCCAGAGAAATGTTACCCCTACATAGGTCACAGATGTCATATAATGATTTGGATGGCAAGAAGCACAAATTACAAGTACAAAGCATACCAAGATTGATCAAAGTGCACATATGGGTAACGAACAACCACTGGTTGAATTGGATAGCCAGGGATAAATGCTCCGAGTTGAAAAGATAGAAGAAGCCGCCCATTGGTCGTAGTTCCCTCGGGAAACAAAAGAACTCGAGGAAATTGATTGCATGCAGCCTTTCTCTGCATTTAGGCCCTTGAAAGCACATTTCTGTATCATAATGGCTTATAATTGATAAAAATGTAAATACCTAAATGTTAACTAAGATTGCAAGGTACAGTGAATCCTTTTGAGAATACAAAAAGATTAAAGAGTAAACACAGTATTTTTGTTAAGTGAGTATATTCATATAAATTAGATCAGAGATTCACGGAAAATGAACATTTACTTCTATAAACTATAAAAAGAGCTCCCCAAAATCCAATTCTGTCCTAAGTAATATATATCTAGTCAATATCATTTGTATTGCACTGTTGCCGACAAAATCTAGACCTACTTTTACAGGCTCACATCACCAGCTTTTTTAGAAAAGTCCTCATCCCAGCCAAATGAAATCACGCTTTAGCAGTGGGTGAGTTATATACATGTCATTGCTTAAAAGAAGCTCTAACCTGGAATACCCATCATCCACTTAACAAGATCCAAATATGTAACATTTTGTAAACAAACAAAAAAAAAAAATTATACCCATCATCCACTTCACAAGATCCAAACATGCAACATATTGTATAAAAAATAATAATAAAATAAGCACAGACATGGAGAGAAAAGGAACCTTACTACCTTTATTTCACTGACAGCATTCTTCCTTGATGACTGAGAGAATCTATTGACATATATAACCTGAAAAAGCAGCAGGAAACATGTGGTGTTTAGCATCCTAAAATATTAAACACAGATTTCAGATGGCAAAGCCCATCTTTATTAACTACACATACAGAATTGGAGATGAAATTTTAATAAACACATGTGTTATGCAGAAGAAGAACTATACGTATTAGGACGATATTAATCAGTACCAATGTGATGTAATCCCAAAGTCTATTTACAACACAGAATATGAAAATATAATGTGCTTAATAGCCAAAATAATATTATGATTTGAAGCAGGTTCTTGTACTGTGTATGAATATTAAAATGAAAATCCAGCAGGAAAACATATTCAATTTAGGGGTATACGCTGACCTGCATTGCTCTAATGATAGTCCCAACAACAGGCAAGGAATCATGGGAGTCCGAAGAGACAATTGTTGGAAATAATTCATAGAAGAAGAAAATAGGATCGATGTATGATACATGATTTGAAACAACTATTGGGGCCACCTCCCTGGATGCTGGGCGTCCTTTTCTTTTTATCCATTGGTAGCTGTCAGATTGAAAAGGATAAATACTCCGACAATTAGGTATGTGAATATTCACAGTTCAAATAAACAGGTTTTGACAAAGCAAAAAAAACATCAGCATCTACACATTATTAATCAAATTTTGAAGTAAAGCATGTTAAGATGTGTGGAATATATTGTCCCACATCGACAATATGATAATACTCGAACCTAATATATAAGTCCTAGGGCTACTCCTATTGCCAATTGGTTTTAGGATGGAACCCCGAAGGCTTGTTTAAGGTGATGGTATGCATGGAAACTTATTCAAAACCATGCTGAATGTGTATTGTATACCATAAACCTGCTAAAATTCATGAGCCCGGCTACCAAGTAAAGAACAATCTCCATCCATCCAAAACTACCAAGTACTCTCTCCCTAGGCAAACATGTATATATGATACATTCATGATCTATCTCATCAGACGTAATCCACAATAAATGATAACTAATCAATTAATACATAGAGAAGACCGCACACACTTCTCTGTCTCAAATTTATACCATACATTGTTATGACTACAAATTAGTTCATAGTCAGTTTCACAGGCTCATAGTTGATGGCCAAACCCAACTGTTCAAGTATTTGATAGACAAGAAACTAGTGCTATGCTGTTGATGAAGCATGTCTGTTTATCCTATTGTTTCCTAAAATTAATCAGCTAGTAAGGATTATTGTTAACAGAAAAGAAGTAAATCAAAGGCAATTCAACTCACTGGAGTGAAATATAATACTGTAACGCACAAAGTCACAAGGACAACACCAGGACTCCAACCTAAAACTTCGCAATCTATCAAACACATCCTAGAAACCATAAAGACTGCCAAGATCACCAGCTGATTTTACTAGTAACCAAAATCATTTCACAATAGCCACCCACCCACAATCATCTTACTCATAAAGAATATAAAGATGTCTTCTAAAAGGTAGGACAACTTACAAAATCACCACTTAAATAACTCGGTTTTTCACAAAAATCACCCGTTAACAAAAGAAATTCGTCTTCTGTAAGTGAAACACCACACCTGCCTCATAAGTGAGTAGTCAGGCAATACTGACAGACCCTTCACAATAATCTAAACCTTTGTCCTTTGACCACGTCGGCAAATTATTTTGCAGCACAAAATCATTCCTAGTCACCGTGATTCAAATACCAAATAAAAAAAGCTTAATACTCAAAATCAGAGAGCTGGGACTTTTACCCAAAGGAGAAGAGTATACATCGGGAGTAAATCCGGGTAATCCACATAAACCGACGTCGCCATTTGGGCATAGGGTTCTGCGTATCCTTCCAACCTTGAAGCGCAATTTTAGTCGCAATAAACCCTAGAAGCAAAGTCACCCCAAACAACACAAGCCTGATCAAAGCAAGGGGCAGGCACAAAACGATCTTAAACCACTCATAAATCCCTTCGATCTTGGGTGTGTGGTTCCGAAACGGATCAATCGTGGAAGAAGCGGGAACAGAGAATCCAGCCGAACCCAGAAACTCGTATGGATTTTCAGCACAATCCAATTGAGAATCGTCGCCATTGGAGGAACGTTGATCGATTGTTAAAGTTACATGAGGTTGCCTATTTGAGGTGCTACGCTTTTGGGGAAGCAAGGGAGAGCTTAGATCGCCTTCAGCCATGGCGACCAGCTAAAGAGGACAGGTGAACAAGATGGAGAAACGAAGAAGAAGGATCGTACAAAAAGGAGACAAGTTTCAGAGAGATTGGATCAATGGAGGGGAGAGAATTGAATGGAAGGTGGAAAAGCAGTCACCTTTTTGAAATTTCAATTTATTAATATCTGTGGGGATGGTGGGGCGGTGATCAAATTTGGACGGATTTGGTTAGCAATAATGTTGTTGTGGATCAAGCAATTAAACTACTGTTAGTTCGAGATTGGTGGTTTTGGTTTTTTTGGATTTGATTTTAGTCTCATGTCAAAAATCAATGGGCAATCAAATGGAAGAATGGATCAGGGTCGAGCAATGAGTCATGGGTTTTATTTTTAAAATAAACTAGTATAATACCCGCACCTTGTGCGGGTTTTGAAAAAAATGAGAAAGAATATTGTTAAATGGATTTTTTTTACGTGTTTTTGTTTTGTATATTTCTCTAATCTAATTGACTTACCAACATTACTTTATTAAGGATAAATTTACTAAATGAGATTATACTATGGACATACCTAATGGAATAATAATATTATTATATATATATATAACAACATTTTTGTTTTTTTTTCGATTATGTAATGAGTTTAGGGATTTTTTTCTTGGTTAATGGGTAACAATTTAATTTTACAATTTTTTTTGTATTTAACAACTCTTTTGTTTTTTCTTGGATTATAATGCTTATTGGTGTATTAAAAATTTTATTTTAATTAATTATTTTTCGACTATAAATCTATTAGTTAATTAGTTATTTTTATTTTTAATTATTAAAATTACAAAAGATTTATGTGATCTACAAGCTAAGAAACTTAACATAATTAAACAAAAATTTAATTAATATAACGCGGTCTATATCTACAAGCTAAAAAAAATTTAATTTAATTCAAAATTAACTTCAAAGTCCGATAACTATTATCTAAAAATAACTTATTTGCTGATTGGTGGAAGAAAATCAATAAATAAATAAAATTAACATAAAAAAAGGTCTACACGTCAATTTTTTTTAATAACTTGAAAATAGATTAGATACACGGGGTTACGGTTAAAAATCAAATCAAGGGATGAAACAATAGAAAAACGATTGTTAATTATACAATTTCAAAAAAAATTGTGGGAGCTCCATTTCGAAATACTACTCTCACAACGCACCACGTAAACTGTCATGTATACTGCTCTAGTAGTAGATATAGACTCGCCCATAAAGTAAAATTTTTAGTTCCAAAAAACTAAATTTTTTTCGACAAATTTGTAAAACATAAAAAGTTCTAAGGGAACCATGAAAAAAATCACATGGAACGTTCGGAAAAAAAATTCGTTCGAATAAAAATCCTAACAGAAAATATAATTAAAATGGAAATGAAATCGAAACTAATTTACTTAAAATCCAAAATAAAAAGATATAACAACAATGGAAATCAATTTACCGTCAAAATGGATATCAATTTTGTTGATAAAATGGGAGTTTTTTATTTAAAAAACTATCAAAAAAATCCAATGGAATCATGTAAAAATTTATTATATATTTATAGGTATTTTTCAAAAAAAAAACAACGTAAATTTTGATGGATTTTATCAAAAAAAATTGTTCGCTTAAAATCAGATGGAACATTTCGAAAATAAAATTCATTTCAAAATCAATTTAATTAAAACTCGCACATAACGTAAAGTTGTAGTTTCAAAAAAATAAATTTTGTTCAAAACAAATTTGTAAAACATAATAGTTCTAAGCGAACCATGGAAAAATCTGATTGAACGTTCAAAAAAAAATCCGTCGAATAAAAATCCTAACCGAAAATATAATTAAAAGGGAAATAAAAATCGCAATATATTTTAATATATTTTTATAAATATTTATTTATTAAAAAAATGATTTGGTTGTTAAGGTGATTTGATTGTTAAAGCTAATTCGATTAATTTTTTTATTATTATTAAAAAAATGATTTGGTTTCTATAAAATTATTATTTTAATAATAAAAGATTTTATGGTTTAAAAATTAGTGTAAAAAATAAAGATTTATTGGCTTTAATTGTGGGAGCTCAATTTCAAAAATCCTGCGTCCACAGCGCACCACGTCATCAACCCGTGCTCTGTTTTAGTAAGTATAATAGATTTGGTTTCTATAAAATTATTATTTTAATAATAAAAGACTTTATGGTCTAAAATAGTGTAAAAAATAAAGATTTATTGGCTTTAATTGTGGAAGCTCAATTTCAAAAATCCTGCGTCCACAGCGCGCCACGTCATCAACCCGTGCTTTGTTTTAGTAAGTATAATAGATTTGGTTTCTATAAAATTATTATTTTAATAATAAAAGATTTTATGGTTTAAAATAGTGTAAAAAATAAAGATTTATTGGATTTAATTGTGGGAGCTCAATTTCAAAAATCCTGCGTCCACAGC
Organism: Fagopyrum homotropicum; assembly: GCA_033239125.1. Classification (NCBI taxonomy): domain Eukaryota; kingdom Viridiplantae; phylum Streptophyta; class Magnoliopsida; order Caryophyllales; family Polygonaceae; genus Fagopyrum; species Fagopyrum homotropicum. The sequence continues at coordinate 147,891,152 of BSWB01000004.1, forward strand.
GCGTCACGTCATCAACCCGTGCTCTGTTTTAATAAGTATAATAGATTTGGTTTCTATAAAATTATTATTTTAATAATAAAAGATTTTATGGTTTAAAAATTAGTGTAAAAAATAAATATTTATTGGCTTTAATTGTGGGAGCTCAATTTCAAAAATCTTACGTCTACAGCGCGCCACGTCATCAACCCGTGCTCTGTTTTGGCAAATATAATAGATTTGGTTTATATAAAATTATTATTTTAATAATAAAATATTTTATGGTTTAAAAATTAGTGTAAAAAATAAAGATTTATTGGCTTTAATTGTGGGAGCTCAATTTCAAAAATCCTGCGTCCACAGCGCGCCACGTCATCAACCCGTGCTCTGTTTTAGTAATTATAATAGATTTGGTTTCTATAAAATTATTATTTAAATAATAAAAGATTTTATGGTTTAAAAAATAGTGTAAAAAATAAAGATTTATTGACTTTAATTGTGGGAGCTCAATTTCAAAAATCCTGCGTCCACAGCGCGCCACGTCATCAACCCGTGCTCTGTTTTGGTAAGTATAATAGATTTGGTTTCTATAAAATTATTATTTTAATAATAAAAGATTTTATGGGTTAAAAATTAGTGTAAAAAATAAATATTTATTGGCTTTAATTGTGAGAGCTCAATTTCAAAAATCCTGCGTTCACAGCGCGCCACGTCATCAACTCGTGCTCTGTTTTAGTAATTATAATAGATAATAGATTATAATAGATTTGGTTTCTATAAAATTATTATTTTAATAATAAAAGATTTTATGGTTTAAAAATTAGTGTAAAAAATAAAGATTTATTGATTTTAATTGTGGGAGCTCAATTTCAAAAATCCTGCGTTCACAGCGCGCCACGTCATCAACCCGTGCTCTGTTTTGGTAAGTATAATAGATTTGGTTTCTATAAAATTATTATTTTAATAATAAAAGATTTTATGGTTTAAAAATTTGTGTAAAAAATAAATATTTATTGGCTTTAATTGTGGGAGCTCAATTTCAAAAATCCTGCGTCTACAGCGTGCCACGTCATCAACCCGTGCTCTGTTTTAGTAAGTATAATAGATTACATAAAATATCCCTTAAAATACCTCTCCTTATTTGCTGAACTAGCCTAAACTTTACTTTTTATTAAAATGCTTATAATTTTATCAAGAAGAAATCCACATGTGTTGTGTGGTATATTTTACTATTAATAATAAAACTGGTAACTCGTAACTCATCATTGAATATTTATAATAAAAGGTAGATTGAGGATAAATGTAAAATATAAATAAAAATAAGTTTGAATAATATGAGTTATATAGTTAGATTATGTATTATAAATTTATAATCTTGGATGCAATATGTGAATAGGAGAATACCAACATAGGTTAATGTTAATAAATATTTGTATAGCGATAATAAAGTGAAACATTTGTGTTATAATTTATATTTTGGTAATTTAGTAAGTAAATAATAAATTTATGTGTATGTTAAAGGTAAAATAAATAAAATATAATCATCTAATAAAATGTTTGGTTAAAGATTTGAAAAAGATATTTATAATTATAAAAAAAATATATAATATACCTTCTATAAAATTTGTAATTATAGACATGTATATGACACTACATAAATTAATGAGAAATAACACGTGTATTTAAGGTCATTTGTTTTTTTAATTTATATATATTAGACTTATAATTATATACATGCTAAATTTTTTATATGCACTTACTTTTTTATATAATATTCGACAAATTTTGAGCGTTGATGTTGTTTATAAGATCTCTTGCTACAAGAAGTTTTTTCTGTCTATTTATTTATTTATTTATTTATTTATTTATTTATTTATTTATTTATTTATTTATTTATTTATTTATTTATTTTAAAGAAAAATAAATCATGATAGATCACAAATGATTAGTAGTTCATCATTAAGCATCCTGGTTAGATTATTAATTTTGAAATAGCACGTGTATTTAAGGTTTTTTTTTTAATTTATATATATTAGACTTATAATTATATACATGCTAAAATTTTATATGCCCTTATACTTTTTTATATAACATTGGACAAGTTTTGATCGTTGATGTTGCGTATCATATCTTTAGCTACGAGAAGTTTCGCCCTGTCTATTTATTTATTTATTTTAAAGAAAAAAGGAAGCATGATATATCACAAATGATTAGTAGTCCATCATTAAGTATCTTGGTTGGATTATTAAGTTCCAAATATGTATATATGAGTCAAAATGTTATCAACTCCATTGATTTCTCGAAAGTTGTGCTTGTGAGTTGATTTGAATCTTCTCGGTTCGAGGGGATTTGTCATTAGCATTTCAAATTTTCATGGGCTTATCATAGATCTTTGATGGCATTAATGACATATAAAGAGAGGGTTTTGAAGATCAAAAGAAGAAAAAAAGAAACAAAAAAAAATTGTCTACCATCTATATTTTATACATCAAGAGAGGGTTTTGAAGATCCGGAAAGTCCTAGAAAGGTATACAAACTTAAGAAATCTAATTATGGACTTAAGCAAGCATATAGGAGTTGGAATCTTCGTTTTTCTAAAGTGATTAAATAGTTTGATTTCATCATATACGAAGAAGAGTCTTGTGTTTACAAGAGCTTAGTAGGAGAAAAGTAGCATTTTTGGTATTATATGTGGATGACATGTTACTCATTGAGAATGACATTCTAATGATGAAAACATTTAAAGAATGGCTTAAAAAGTAATTTCCAATGAAAGACCTAGGAGACGTCAAGTACATATTAGGCATCAAGATTTATAGAGATAGATCTAAGAAGTTGATTGGTCTTAGTCAATGTATGTAGATAAAAGTCCTTGGGAGTTTCAACACGATGAACTCAAAGAAAGGGTACATGCCGATGCAACATGGCTTACATCTCAACAATACTCAATGTCCTAAGACATTTGGTGCAACTGAGAGAATGAGCAAGATGTCATATGCTTCCGCAAAAGAGCATTTTTAAGTATTTAAGAAGAAATAAGGATTTTGTGACATTATGTTTAGATTTATATGAGTTATTTCAATGAGCCCATTCATACTAGAGCCAAATGGGCTTAAGTACATTAGAGAGTTCTTTGAAGAAATTTGTGTTTGATGGATAATCTATTTATCATTTTTTGTGACATTATGTTTAGATTTATATGAGTTATTCATATTCTTACTTGATTATTACTTAAATATTAAATAAAATATACAAACAATTTTATAGTTACCAAATGGGCTCATTGAAATAGTTTTGATGACTGAAACCTAATTAAGTGAACTGAAATTATAAATTTGTTTAAAGTTCATAGTCCGGGTAATTAACCTAGATATAAATGATTGTATAAAAGACTATATTGTGAGATCAATTGACATACACAAGTCTCATGTGTTATAGGGACATAGAGGTGCCTTATCGATTACATAGATTTGTATGTTGATGCATATTAGACAAACCGATCTCATGACTTCACATAATCCGATTGCGAAATCATAAAGATATTCATGATTAGTGAATTCCTTAGACATGAGCGGGATATTGTTATCATTAAATCGATGGTATATCTTTGACCCTATCAAGCGTTGACCTTAACAACAATTATAAGTTAAAGGTAGTGATTGAGATTGTCAAAGTTTGAGCGGGAACTATAATCTCACAAGATTGGGTATTTACTTATATCTCAAACATGACATGATGAATTTGGAAGTGTCTTAACCACTTGAAAAGTAAGAACTGTAGAAATGCGTGAGCACACCCATGTGAATTAGTAGCAATCATTAGGATTAACAATTCGATCTCAAGAGTTTAAAAAACATATTTGATGGTGAAGAACCGAGTAGAGGATAAATAAGGATAGAAATACTCTAGGAGGGGTTGAATAGAGTATGAGAAGTTTTCGCAATATCGGATATCAAGGCTTTGAAATGAATCTCAAGGCCTTAAACTAAAAAGATCGACACACGATATGTTTACGAAGTTCGGCCCTAACAACCTACATCTCCGCCTAGGGTTTCCAACCCTGGGATTCTAACTATCTATGATCTGCTTCGTTTGAGTCCTAGATACAACCTAGAAGAACTTTCATTCTTCTCTCAATGTAGCCTCAAATGTAACGCCCCAAGTTATGGGAACTCGAAGTGTTACAGGCTAGGACCTCACGTTAGGTTCTGACCCTCAGAGTAGCAACGACACAACGGATCTTACAACAAGGCACAAACAAATGAAAACCAAAACTCAATATAAAATCAAAGATTTAAACAAAGGGAAGCGTCAAAGACTCGCAACCGAGTTCAAAACAAAAGGGAAGACAACGACAAAAATATAAACCCGATCCCGTCCTATAATGTACGGGAACCTCCGCTGACCACACCATCCGGATCACTCAGCAACACCTATATCTTGCAAGACATCTACAACATCGGTATAAATTGTTAGCTAACATTCTAGATATCAGAAAGACAGTATAGGCACAAACACACATAAAGTAAAATAAACATATAGCATGCTTGCACTCAACCGATTATTATCTTTTATTACGTTATCCAATTACTAATTCAACTTATGGTTATACACGAGAATCGCTACGATCTCGCCTCCATCCCCTTTCACCAACAGGAATAGAATGTATGCATCCTTCTGTCACCTGCTGGACTGGTCGCGAGAGCACCTCCCAGCTTGCCCATTCTGAACTGGACAATCGGTATCCGCCCGGTTATAATACACTTGGGCCAATTACGGTTATAAAGGTCAATCCTAGTTCCGGTTATCAATTATACGATAATAACAACACAAACAATCCAAAACAATCAAACTAATATAAGGAATGCAACTAAGTAAGTCCAAGGGACTTACCTCACTCGAAGGTAACTCAAACGGTCAAGGATCAAATCAATTTCCCTCAAGAAAGGAGCAAGGAAAACCTGTTCACACAAGACATCAAGAATTAGGAACAAAACGGTTACTAGAAGTCTATAACTTTTAGTTTTAATGATCTCTAAGAGATCTCTACAAGATAAGGTCCCAACCTTAGTCTTACAGAACACTAAGGGTCAACAACAACATCAAGAGGCAAGAAAAGGAACGAGGAAAACAAGGAAGGAAGCAGCTCACCAAATACGGGAGCTACTACAGAGAAACCGCAGGGGCGGTTCTGTGCAGGCGCGGGGGCGGGTTTCGGTGTAGAATGTTGTCGACTCCTTTGACAATAAGGAACACAACAAGGCTAAGGATTGCTTCTCTCAACACTTCACACACGTCACAACTCAACCAAGGGAGCATGTGAATCATCAAAGGATCAACAATGGAACGTTCCACAAGAATCAAGAATCAAACTTGAATCTTGGAGAAGAAGAAAAGATGAAACGAAGGGAGAAAACGAAACAGAAGGAGAATGCATGCAGCAACACATGAACATGATGAAGAAACAAAGAAATATGAACTTACACGTTCAGCAAGATCACAGGAAACAAGGCCAGGGCAACGGTTGCAGCTCTCAAGGGTGGAGAAAACGTATGCAAGAAATGGGAAAAAGAGGGGAAAGAAGGGGATTTATAGGAACGGGGTGGAAAGATAGAAGGAAGGACGTCCTAAGGTTAGGAATAAGATAGGAAAGACCCGACCCATAAGATAAAAGATCGGATCTTCTATCTATGGAAGGAAATAAAAACGAAACGGAAACAGATCAGCGCGATATGTGGCAAATCCGCAAGTGCTGATTGCCCTGTCGCAGGAGCGGCTCACTGTCACCGCGGGGACGGTGACAACCAAGGCTTGCCGCTGAGGCGTCCTTCTTCACCGCGAGGCGGTGAAGGCAAAAACTGGGGTCTTACATCAACACTACGATCTAGTCAACTCAGGTCTCGCAATAATAGTCTAGTTAATTCGTAGAGTAACACTAAGTATAAAACAATAATGATATGTCAATGTAGCTCTATGCGGATTGCCCAGCCGCAGGAGCGGCTCACTGTCACCACGGGGGCGGTGACAATCAAGGATTGCCGCTGAGGCGGCCTTCTTTACCGCGGGGGCGGTGAAGGCAAAAACTAGGGTTTTACATCAACACTACGATCTAGTCAACTCAGGTCTCGCAATAATAGTCTAGTTAATTCGTAGAGTAACACTAAGTATAAAACAATAATGATATGTCAATGTAGCTCTATGCATTTATCTAACTCTTCTAAACTAAAACTAAGTACGTTATTGAGAAGATAAGCTTTTGATCGATGAAGAAGACTTAAAATGTTTACTTGTAAGCTTGTATCTTCTTCTTCATCAATGAATACTTTTATAATCTTATGTAGAGGCAGCTTCTTATAGCCATTGTAACATCTTCACAATCTCCACATAATCTTTGTTGTTGAACGTTCGAATAAGCAAGACCTCCGGTTGATTGTTATAGCCAAGCCGTTTGAATATCTTTAACAACTTCTTTATATGAGATCTTCTTGTTGTAGCCATTTTGAATATCTTCGAGTAATATCTTCAACAACTTCTTCATATGAGTTCTTCTTGTTGTAGCCGTTTGAATCGTTAAGATCTTCATCTCTCTTAGATCCGCACAATCTGCATTACACATGTAACAAACCAAGACTACAATATATAATCGATATTTGTTAGTATATAAAACCGCATTTATGTTAAGTCTTCCATCATCCTAAAAATCGAATATTTAAATATCAAGGTGGAGTTATCAGATGGAAATATGGTGTTCATCATATAGTAAGTAAAGACATTAAGTGACAAAATAATTTAAATATGTACATTGTTGTAAAGTACAAGTGAAAGATTGAAGGAATTGTGTACTCTAATGTGCAATTATTGATTATGTTATAGGATATATAACTCAATGACATTGGTCATAGCGTTTTGTGAGTCGTTAGATCGAAAATAAAGGATGGTGGTGATTTTTTTGTAAAATAGGCTAACAAAGATAAAAAAAATCCTTCAGTTTGCATACGTTCATACCGATCGACGAATTATTTCTTCAAATTTACAAATGATACAAGTCTTTAAATAATTCCTTAAATTTTGCAGAGGATCGTACGAACCTATTTCTTCAATTTTGCTTATAGAAAAAAGAATAGTCAAGTCTTTTTTTTATTATGGGTGTGATTGACTTCTCTTTTTTTCGGTCAATTAACCGTATAGGTCTATGTTGGAACGATCGAGCTGACACGATTTCAATAGGACCGTAACTACTGACAGAGACAACCCAACAAGTAGCTATGATCAGAAAACAACTACTTATAGCACAAAATTGACAAAAGTCTTATGCAGACCTCAAGCGCCGAGAAATAAATTTCGAAATAGGAGACAAAGTCTTTGTGAAGGTTTCACCTTGGAAAGGAGTATTCAGGTTTGGACAACGGGAAAAACTTAAACCAAGATATATAGGACCCTTTGAGATCCTAGATAAAATAGGCCCAATAGCATACCGTTTGGCCTTACCACCTACCTACCAAGTACACAATGTTTTCCATGTATCACTACTTCAAAAATACATTCCTGATCCGTCCCATGTAATCAACTATGTTGATATTGAGATACAAGCGGATGTCACAAATTCGGAGGAACCCGTCCAAATTTTGGAGCATCAAGAAAAGTATTTGCGAAATAAGATCATTCCCTAAGTAAAAGTTATTTGGTCAAAACAAGGAATCGATTTTTTAACGTGGAAAACCGCAAGCGATATAAAAAATCGATATCCTCACCTCTTTGAAATATGATACTTCGGGGGCGAATTATATTTCTTAGAAGGGGAGACTATAATACCCCGCTAAATAAGGTACAATATTAATTTTTATAAGTTTCGATATAAGTATAATTTATATAGGCTTATACCGTGTAAATACTAGTTGATTTACATAACTATCTATAGAAGTAGTAAATAAATAGGAAATTATGGGCGAATATGTATATTAAAGGGATTAGATTTAAATAAATGAAGCAAAAGGGTCTATAGTATAATTTGGAAAAGTAAATAATATGTAGGGTAGATTCTTGTTAAGCATGCATGAAAACCACATAACTTTTCAATTCTTAGACAACAGGATAGATGGTCACCTATACAAGAAGATTAAAAAAAAGTAAATAAGATTCTTAATCCATAAGGAAATCGTACTATATAAAGAGAAGCTTTTAGGCACAAATGAAGCATACCCCTAAACATACACAAACACAACAGGTACTAAGTTAACGTACGAGTAAATTCCTGAGCTAGCAAGAGTCTCCTTTGTTAAAAGGCAAGTGGGTTATAGTTATTTTAAATACCTATCGTAATCGGTAATGCTTATATATTTATATATGTATTAGAGAAGTAATAATTATAGGTATATCAATCAAGATATGTAAAATTAAATAATTATATATTTTTGTACTAGACTGACGTATATTTTATTGGTTCAATAGTTACTTGATCGGTAAAGTGATAGTATATGAACCGATGAAAATGTGAAACGTGTGTCATTAAAGGGTGCGGACATTATGGGTAAATAATAATGACGGCTCGGGATTATTATTAGAAATGTCCGTTGGGGCTTAGTGGACCCCAGGAATTAAGTCGTCTAATTCCGATCGCGCTACTGGTAGGCAAATTTAAGAGTCATGGATTTACCAAGAGGTTCTCCAAGACTTGTCTTTCGGTTGATTAATGATTAAAATCAGACCTGACATCCACGGTGAAATTGCTAGTGTAACGCTAACGCAACTAATTGTTCTCCTTTAAAATTGATTAAAGATTGAATGTCTAGTAAGGTTGAAACTATGAATAACATTTATTATATGATTTTAAGTTATTTGAAAAGTTAGGTTAATCCAGCTTGCTAGTTTATCACATAAACTGACCCATTTTTCTTTTTCTCTTTTGTGCTTTGATTTTGTTGTTTATCAACCTATTGGCAGGTTAAGGTGAGTATGAGATGAAGTATTGGAAGCACACCGGAGTTACACCTGATCACCTTTCACCCTCCCTTAGAAGTTTATATATAACTACACTTAAATCTATGTTTTAATATATATATATATATATATATATATATATATATATATAAAAGTGAGTTTAAGTTGATGTATAATAAATCCGTTATTATATAACTCATTGAAGTCTTATTAATTAGCCTGAGGCGAATTTCAGTGGTAATAATGAAACCGTTGACGTTGTAGCAGACCTAGTAAGATGTTAGATTAGGGTGTTACATTGTTTGAGTATTGATTGTATTTGTTTTGTACTTGTATAGAGTATAGACTGTGATTAAAGATTGAATGTCTAGTAAGGTTGAAACTATGAATAACATTTATTATATGATTTTAAGTTATTTGAAAAATTAGGTTAATCCAGCTTGCTAGTTTATCACATAAACTGACCCATTTTTCTTTTTCTCTTTTGTGCTTTGATTTGTTTGTTTATCAACCTATTGGCAGGTTAAGGTGAGTATGAGATGAAGTATTGGAAGCACACCGGAGTTACACCTGATCACCTTTCACCCTCCCTTAGAAGTTTATATATAACTACACTTAAATCTATGTTTTAATATATATATATAAAAGTGAGTTTAAGTTGATGCATAATAAATCCGTTATTATATAACTCATTGAAGTCTTATTAATTAGCTTGAGGCGAATTTCAGTGGTAATAATGAAACCGTTGACGTTGTAGCAGGCCTAGTAAGATGTTAGATTAGGGTGTTACATTGTTTGAGTATTGATTGTATTTGTTTTGTACTTGTATAGAGTATAGACTGTGAGTTTTTGAGTTGTGCATATAACGTGCTTGAAGAAATATTCCAATGAACTTACGCCTTCTTTTTTTTTTTACATTTTGATAAAAAAAATGAACATAATAAGTCTAACCTTGTGCACTGCTTCAAAGAGGCTCTCCATGATCTGCTGATGCTCTTTATCGTTTTTCTTCTGCATCCTCTCGCTGTCCTTCATCACCTTGTTTTGACGCTTGCACAGCTGCTTTATGCGTTTCTCGTGAAACTTCCACAGCTTCACACACTCCTTCATCACCTTGTCCTGACGCTCGCACAGCTTCGCACACTGCTTGGATATTTTTTTGATGACGGCTCCACATCTCCTCACATTCTTTGGTAAGTTTCATGTCCTTGTCAAACAGGACCTGAAGCTTGGAGGTCAGATCTACATGCATCAAGCTCGCAATTTCGAACAGATTCAAAATGGCATCCTCCACAGAAATTACTCGAAGCTCCACCTTCTTTTCCATTTCATCAATTTGGCTATGCAAGTCACATCGATGATGTTCAATCAGAGTTAAAACATTAGATGCCTCTACAAGTCGCACCGGGGGGGAAACAGTGAGATGGAGGGCGGAGGGGGAGGGAGAAGAAGAAGAAGAAGAAGGGAATTGAAATGAACGACAACGGTTCCACATATTTCAAGAAGAAGAAGAAGAAGAAGAAGAAGAAGGGAATTGAAACAATAACCTTACCTCTTCTCCTCCGCCAACTCTATACACAATGTAGAATCTCCAGAGATATAAAGGTGGTCTCGGCGCCATGATTGAAAAACTCGCAGAGATTCGCAAGAAAATTGGCGAGAGTGCAGATATTCACTGAGTGAAATGACCGAGAGTGCAGAGATTTGCAAGAAAAGTAGGTGTGGTTTGACCGAGTGAAAGAAAGGTGGGTGTGCCAAATAATGTAGGTGTGGTTTATATGGTAGAGTCACGCGGCTCTACCTTTTTTAGGATATAAGCCGTTCACCCAAAACTTCCAGCAAAATCGTCTAACTCAAAAGGTAGAGCCGCGTGGCTGTCCTTCATCACCTTGTTTGGCGCTTGCACAACTGCTTTATACGTTTCTTGTGAAACTTCCACAACTTCACACACTCCTTCATCACCTTGTCCTGACGCTCGCACAGCTTCGCACACTACTTGGATATTTTTTTGTGATGGCTCCACAGCTCCTCACACTCTTTGGTCACCTTCATGTCCTTGTCAAACAGGACCTGAAGCTTGGAGGTCAGATCTGCATGCATCAAGCTCGCAATTTCGGACAAATTCGAAATGGCATCCTCCACAGACATTACTCGCAGCTCCCCCTTCTTTTCCATTTCATCAATTTGGCTCTATAAGTCACATCGATGATGTTCAATCAGAGTTAAAACATTAGATGCCTCTGTAAGTCGTACCGGGAGGAAATAGTGAGATGGAGGGCGGAGGGGAAGAAGAAGAAGAAGAAGAAGAAGAAGAAGAAGAAGAAGAAGAAGAAGAAGAAGAAGAAGAAGAAGGGAATTAAAATGAACGACGACGGTTCCACGTGGTTCTACCTTTCGGATATTTAATAGATATGGATTGGACAACTCAATTCTTGTCTTTGGCATGAAATTTACTGTAGCCACGTGCATGTTCTGAAAAAGGTAGAGTCACGCGGCTCTACCCTTTTTAGGATATATGCCGTTCACCCAAAACTTCCAGCAAAATCGTCTAACTCAAAAGGTAGAGCTGCGTGGCTAAAGGCCAAACCTAAACCTAAACCGTCAAAATTCAAACCGGCAGTTTAGGTTAAACCTAAACCGCCGGTTTGGTCGGCGGTTTAGCCGGTTTATTAAAAAAAATTGAAAAACTGGACCAAACCGGACCAAACCGGCGGTTAACTTCCGGTTTTGAGGACCAAACCGGCGGTTTACCGCCGGTTTGGTCCATTTTTTAAAAAAAAAAATAAAAAAAAAATAACCAAACCCGCGGTTAAACCGCCGGTTTGGGGTAAACCACCGGTTTAGGTTTGACCAAAGGCCAAACCTAAACCGTAAACCCACGGTTTGGCCAAACCGGCAAACCTAAACCGTCGGTTTGGCGGTTTGGTTCAAACCGGACCCATGTCTACCTAAATCTCTGGAAGTTGAAACGGAAATGAGATTTAGACGTTGTTTAAACAACTTGAACAAAAACGTATACATATGTGTACTTTCCACAATCTCGTGTCAAGCCGATTACCCACAAGACCATGTCACTTATACATGGAGTACCCGTTTAAAGTTTCCCTTTACACTCGGTCCTTTGGAGTGTTCTCTTGAGTGTTAGTCCTTTTCTGAAAGAAAGTCGTACGGGGTAAATCATTGAAAGATCAATGCCCTTGAACGTACGAAACGAACTGTATTCTTTTAGTCACTGCTAGTCTTGCTTAAAGACTAACGCAACCGCTTCTTGGTTGGCTGGCGTCACTCGATCTCTTACGAAACGTCAGCCAATAGCTTTCAGATGTGAAGACGCTTCCGAGTGTGAAGATGGAGAAGATGGCGCATAGAAGGTCCTTGAATTGAAGAATGAAGTTTTTCTCGTTTTATTAAGCTTCTGCTATCGCTTATTGTAAAAATCGCTTCCGTTGTTTCTATTGTATTTTATCGTCCGTTGTTGTAAAAGATTTAGTGGAATTTAATCTACCCTTATTAATATGATTGCTTCCGTTGTTGTTTAAACATTTGCTTCCGCTGTATTTCTATAACATGTATTGTTATTGCATTGTATGCCATTATTTTATAAAACCTCCTAAGTGAGCACGGGTAGATTGTTCTAAACCCGGGTTCACTGGAGTGACACCCCACTTGGACGGTCGGTTTTCCTTGTTAAAAAGTGGGGGTGTTACAACATTAGTAGATGGTAGAGTCACGCAGCCAAGAGTAGTAAACCGTCTAACTCATTAGGAAATGTTAAATGTTATGTCTATTTTGGTGAATGCGAGTGAAACTTTATGGTTAACAAAACCCTAATGACATCAAATAGAAAAGTAAAACTCTGTGGTTAACAACCGAAAAAGGTGAAACATCGAGAACACCAAACATAATTTTTCAAAATTTTAATTACCAATTAGCAATTTTATAAATCAATAACTAAAACTAATAAATTAACAAACAACAAACATTCTGGTCGTTTTACATAAATAATAAGGACTCGGTTCAAGTGCGGAGTGATTCTACCAGTGCGGAATTATGGAGCGTTGTCAAAATGACACATGTCGATTTTTTTCCCTAACAATTTTTTTCCAAATATTTTTCACATTTCGTTCAAATTTATATATTGTGAGTTCAAATTATATGCACTAATGGTTCATACATTTTTACAATTTTTTCATCGAGTTTTTTTTTCTCCTTCTTTTTCTAACGGGGAACTTTTTTCGTTCACAATTTTGAATATTTCGTTCAAATTATATTTTTGTTAGTTCATAATATATTGTACTAATAGTTCCTATATTTTTACAAATTTTTTCCCGTAAGTTCATAATAATTCATGGACTAATAATATAAAAATGTTTGAACTAATAGAAAATTCGATTTGAACTAATAATATAAAAAAATTGGACAAACATATTATAATAAAGTATTATAATAACCATAACTATAAAAATTTGAACTTTATAATATTAGTTAAAAATTTGGGTATTATTAGTTTGAACACTATGTTTTGTTAGTTCAAACATTGTGTTTTATTAGTTCAAACATAATGCACAAATTAGTAAATTAACAAAACAATACATGAATTGACTATAGACAATATCATAGCGGTATATAAAATTTGAACTAATTAAATGAAAATTATAAACCGAGATAATAATTGTTACATTTTTCTCATAAAAATTACACAAAAAAGTGACCGCGTTCCCCTTTTCTAAAACATATTTTGAAAATAACAAATTTATCATTGTTCCTTCTAAATATTACAAAATTACTAGTTCATATCCCGTACCTTGTGCGAGTATGTTTAAATATTGATGAATCTTCACAAGCGAATCTCGGAAGATCTGTCTACAAGTAGATAAGTGAAAAGAAAGGCGGGAGGGAGACACTTTCATAAAACGGAATAGTGAAAACCAAAGTTGTTGAAATAATAGTTATTGAAAACAAATTAAGGAATTAATAAATAATGGCGGAATGATTGTGATGATTGAAAACGTAGGGAATAACTTGAAAATTTAGACGAAGCAGCTCTGAAAAATATGATCATCAAATTATAACAACCTTAAAAAAAGATGAAGAAATATAAACAATATTGGACGACAAAAACTGTCAGAAAAATGATGAAGTATTATCACATATATAGCGTGAGTGATAAAACGTAGAGGATAAGTAAAACGTACAAGAAAAATTAACCAAGGTAAATTGTGGAATTAGTAGATTTTGATATTTTTTAATTTGATAAAACGTAGAGAGTCAACGAGATATACTTAACTTTTTATTAATTTTTTAAAAGATTAGTTAAGGAAAGATTTGCTTTAGATTTTGTTTTAGTAAAAAAATTTTATTGGTTTAATTTTTAATTTAGTAAAAGATTTAATACGAGAAAATTGTAGGGGCGCCACGTCAGCATTAGTGTAGTCTACTTTATTTATTATATATATATAAATTACTTTTAATCTTCTAAATCATTAAATGACGTGAATGAATGTAGACTATTGAATCAATTGAATTAACGACATAAATTATGGATCCATAATGTCTTACCAAAATACTTCTCCTATCATGGACCGTTCCTATTGATAATAAAAATTAGTAAAATACATTATATAAGATTTTTGTAAAAGGTAGCTTACTAAAAAATTTTATTTTTTGGAAAATCTAAAATTTACATGTACTCGCCTAAGTCTTCTAGAATAATAACTTAGCACATGCGTTCACATATATAATACTAAACTATAGTATTTAGTTAATATTGTTAAGTAAATAAATCATTTCAAATAAAAATTTCAAAATAATTTACCAAAAGCGTAACAAACGTATATCTAACCCAACTGATAGTCAAATACTCTGTAGATCTATCTGGTGATGAAAGCAACTTCCATTTTCTATTGCATTCCAAGTGCCACCAAAGGAAATTGTAGATTTTCTCACACTTCAACACCTGATGCCGTATTATAATTGAAAGCTCGATATCATCAAATCAGATGGCGTTGGATGATCAATCTGACATTATTGGGATGAATTGATTGCCAAACCCAATTCCCGAACCTTTCCATTTTAAACCTAATCACCAGTTTAGGTCGAAGACAATTCCAGAGCCTTTTTCCATTCCCATTGACCACCGCTGTTGTCTTAAGGAATAAGGAAGTTGGAGTGTGCAAGGAAATCAGGGATTCAAGTACGGTTTGGTGGAGATTTGACCATTTCATTGATCAACGAAGGTCAGCTGCCCGCTTGTTATATATAACCTCGCGTCTTGCATTGAATGCTCGGTTTCTTTTGAAGAAATCAATGCCGTGTAGTTAATACTACCTGGGAAGTTTCGGTTCTTTGAAGCTCAATATTTCATTATATTCCCAAATCGACTGCTATCGCTCTTCTGAATCTCATCGTGTTCCTTGTTCTCGATCTTCTGTCAAGTTTTGTGAAGGTCGTCAGTTGAGATATTCACCGATCTATCACTGTCCCCAATTTCTATCAACCATTTGATTATCACGGTAATCTTCTCTTTCTTCTCCAAACAATCTCATTTGCGATCTGTTTCCTTGATCGACGTTGAACTGCGGGAATCATTCGTGTTGATCCAGATAGATCGACTGATATAATTCAATCTGTGGTTAGGTCACCAACAAGAGAAATAAAATCCCTGAATTGGATAGTTCTTTTGTTCAGTTGATTTGTGTATAAGTAGTAGACTTCGGATTGATTTGTGTGCAAACACTAGTTTGGCCTTTGATCTGGAGCGGTTTAGGTGTTGGAAGCTGAATATTTTCTTGTTAAATTAGATGGACAGATACAACCCTTCATCACAATACCCTTACAACCATGGATATGGATATCCTCCACCCCCAAATCAAAGTTACCCACCACAACCACCACCACCATCACTAGAACATCCGCCATACCCATATCCATATGCTCCGCAACATCAACCTTATCCTTATCCCTATGGGCAACCTCCCCCTGTATACCCGAATGTGCCCCATGTGTCACAGCCACAAGCAGCACAAGCTGCCCCTCAACCTTACTCATACAATCCCTACCCATCTCCCTCTGCACCATATCCTCATTTTTCACCTCAACATGATAATAGTAGTCAGCATGGTTCAACTCATTCTCATTATCAAGATTCTGGTCACTATCCGCCACCACCAGAAATTAATACCTACCCTCCACCAGCTAGTAGCTTCCCAAGTAGCCATGGATATGAAAATCACCCGCACCCGCCTCCTGATGGCAAGAATGATTATTCCAACAAGCCTTCAGAGCTTTCAGCATATCCACCAATAAATGATCTTATTGCTGATATGCGTTTATCTGATAAACCTGTGTCTGTTCCGGCCTCTCCTTCAGCACCTTCGGCGTATCCAGCTCATCAGCTATCTTCTTCTCCATCGGCAAATTATGAGCATTATGGAAATTTTTACAGGTATCCATCTACTACAAGTTATGAGGGATCTTACTCAAATAGGATTAATCCACAATCTGTGCCTGCCTTCACACACTCGACTTCACTTGGTGGTGGTTCACAGCACGGCTCAAATCATGGTTTACAGCATACTCATAGTCTGCAGCCTGTTTCGTGTTTACAGCATAGTGATAGCCAGAAAATGCAGCTTGTTCCATATTCACCGTCCAAAGGATCGTTAAAGGTTCTGCTTTTGCACGGAAATTTGGATATATGGATCTACGATGCAAAATGCCTCCCAAACATGGACATGTTTCACAGAACTTTAGGAGATATGTTTGGGAACTTGTCAGGAAACGGAAGTAATAAACTTGAAGGTATTGCTCGTAAGATTACTAGTGATCCATATGTGTCAATATCAATAGCAGGTGCTGTGATTGGGAGGACTTACGTACTTAGCAATGATGAGAACCCAGTCTGGATGCAACATTTTAATGTTCCTGTGGCACACTCTGCTGCTGAAGTTCAATTCATGGTAAAGGATAGTGATGTCGTTGGTTCGCAGCTGATGGGTACTGTAACTATTCCTGTGGAACAGATATATTCTGGGATGTTAGTCAAAGGCACTTATCCCATCCTAAACAATGGAAAGCCTTGTAAGCAAGGAGCTGTCTTAAGTCTTTCAGTTCAGTACATACCAATGGAAAATTTGTGTATATATCATCATGGAGTGGGTGCTGGTCCTGATTATCAGGGTGTTCCTGGTACATACTTTCCTGTGAGGAAAGGAGGAACAGTTACCCTCTATCAAGATGCTCATGTTCCCGATGGCCTCCTACCTAGCCCGTGGCTTGATTCAGGATTGCAATACATACATGGAAAGTGCTGGCAGGACATTTTTGATGCGATAAAACAAGCCCGGAGACTAATTTACATTACAGGCTGGTCAATTTGGCATCAGGTTAGATTGGTGCGCCATAGCGGTCCAGCTTTGGAGTACTCCTTGGGGGAGCTTCTCAGATTAAAGTCACAAGAAGGTGTGAGGGTCCTTTTGCTTGTATGGGATGATCCTACTTCAAGAAGCATTTTAGGATATAAAACAGTAAGTAGCTTCTCAACTAAAGACATCTGATTTCCTTGTTAATAGCGATACTGGGTTCTTTGACCTTTAGGTAGTCTTTTTACCTGCCCTGTCAGGAAATCTAAATTTCTGTGATCTATGATTTGTTCTATTTTTAGAATTTATGAGCATTGTGCCATATTTTGACTGCTTTTGTTATTGCACAGCAAACTGATTTTTTTGTGATGTTTTGCAAGATTGAAATAAATTGTTCCTAGACCTGCTTGAGCCTATTGAGCCATCACACTTTTCAGTTTTTATAGCTAGTAGCTAGTGTACATTGTGCTAGGTTAAAGCAAAATCCAGTTTGTCAGATGGTTTCAATTTTTGTTTTGTTCTATATTATTGTACCTCAATCCCGTACTGCAAGCTATTTAGAGGATGTTGGAATGAGGACTGTGTTGAGTGATTGTACATGCTCTGGTAACTACTTTTCCCTTCTTGATGGACTTGGATATTGATTTGCTTGTCATCTCATGACTGTGCAGGATGGTCTAATGGCAACTCATGATGAGGAAACTCGCCGCTTCTTTAAGCACTCCTCTGTCAGAGTGCTACTTTGTCCCCGTATTGCAGGAAAACGACACAGCTGGGTCAAACAGAGGGTACATTTTTTACAATTTTGTTTTCTTCTCTGCAAGGTTTATAGATTACAGAACACTGGTCCTGCTTGTCCTACAAAAATATCTGTAGAAGTAGTTCCCATCAAAATCTGCTGCTTCTTAGTAGGTAATTGCTTTGTACCTTTGGGATGAGAAATGGGTGGCTTTGCCCCTATAATGCCCATTCTGGCATGAGATAATCGCGGAAGTTTTACAAACTTGTGGGTAACTTTGGTTGTTCTTGTACATTAGTTTTTTCCAAGTTTTCC
The DNA here is from genome assembly GCA_033239125.1 of Fagopyrum homotropicum. Classification (NCBI taxonomy): domain Eukaryota; kingdom Viridiplantae; phylum Streptophyta; class Magnoliopsida; order Caryophyllales; family Polygonaceae; genus Fagopyrum; species Fagopyrum homotropicum. The sequence goes on from BSWB01000004.1 coordinate 147,909,479, forward strand.
CTAATGCAGAAGGACAGATAATAATGCTTCACTGAATAAATATAATCAGTCTTGTCCTGTGTATTCTCAATTGAACAACACCAACCTGTTCCACTTCCCTCTGTGGCCGAGGCCTTGTTTCAACCTAGTTATTTCTGTTAAGAACATTTGCGTTACTTGCTAGTTGCTAGAAGAGATCCTTACATAATTGTCTATTGAAACCTTCTACAATCTGTTGAATATGTTGTATTGTTTTGCTGGTTCAATTAAAATTTTCATTACATTTCATTTCATTTCAGGAAGTTGATTTAATATATACCCATCACCAGAAGACAGTCATTGTGGATGCTGATGCCGGAAATAATGTGCGAAAAATCATTGCATTTGTGGGCGGCCTTGATCTATGTGATGGGAGATATGATACTCCTGAACATACTTTGTTCAGGACTCTGAATACAGTGCACTCTGATGACTATCACAACCCTTCTTTCGCTGTAATCTCTTTTCCATTTTTTAATTATATTCTACACTATGATCATTGATTATATTGAATATGAGTTCACAATTTTTGGGGCATTGGTAGAAATGACAATGGATCTATTTCACTGAATTTGGTTCACACAATTAATCAGCATCGAAGACTCTGTATTGATTGGTTTGACCATACAAAATAAAGATTCGTCTTCGTGGCGTTGACTGTATTCAGCTGTGCAAATCAATGGATCTATTTCACTGAATTTGGTTAACACAATTGATCAGCATCAAAGGCTCTGTATTGATTGGTTTGTTTTACTATCTATTCTTCACAGGGAAAAACAGATGGCTGTCCAAGAGAACCATGGCACGATTTGCATTGCAAAATTGATGGACCTGCGGCTTATGATGTTTTGACTAACTTTGAAGAAAGGTGGTTGAAGGCTGCTAAACCACGTGGAATCAAAAAATTAAAAACTTCTTATGATGATGCATTACTCAGGTTAGATAGAATAGAAGATATCATTGGAATATCAGATGCTCCTTGCCTTAGTGAGGATAGCCCGGAGGCTTGGCACGTTCAGGTGAATTGATATACTGTGGTTCAAAATAAAATGAGAAAAATATCAGCTCATCTCTTTTTTTTTTTGTTGGGTATCTTGGTCACAGATTTTCCGCTCAATTGACTCAAATTCGGTCAAAGATTTTCCAAAGAATCCAAAGGAAGCTACTAGCAAGGTCCGGTCTGAGATAGTGATTATCTTCCCTCTTATTGTTATGCTTTTTCTGAGAATATCCATATTCTTTTTATACTTACTAAAGTAGAAGACGTAAGAGTGATGTGTCATGCTCATGTTAATTTTGCTTATGTATGGTGCATAAAATTAACGCCAGAAAATTATTTTTTAAAATATTAGAACAAATTGTTATTAAATAATGTATTATAAATCACTTTACATTTTTAAATTTATCCTAAACTAGCTTATTTCCCATCCCGGCACATTATTTATTATATTGATTAAATTTATAAACATTCAACATTCTTTTTCTTTATTATCAGTCAAATGTTTAAATAGTAAATCTTAGATAATATAACATTCTAACTTTTATTAGATATTTTAACAATTTTAGATAATACTTTCATTTATAAGAATTGTTTGACAAGTTTATCTTTAACACGTTTTTACGTTATCTTTAGCACATAAATTAATATCTTTAAAAAGAAAATTGGGGTTCGAACCTCTTCTCGACAAGTAAGAGAAATCAATGTGAGCGCGACACGTCACCCTTATGTCTTCTACTTTAGTTAGTTAGTTAGTATATATATATATATATATATATATATATATATATATATATATATATATTCATTTGTTTGTAAAGGTACACTATGATAAAAACGTGTTGAAAATATTCATAAAAATGTGTTAGAGACAATCATGTTAAACAATTGTTATAAAGTTTGTTTAGCAGTCTTATCTTAAACTGTAAAAAGATTTTAAAATATTATATAATCTATGATTTACTGTGTACGCATTTGATCGAGAATAACGAGAAAAAACACTGAATGATTATTCAATATTATTGAAAAAAAAAATAGTTTTATTATAACCGGGGAAATTTTGTGGTCATTTAATTTAAGTTCATCGAATCATTTGATATGTTGTGTCCAGCAAATTCTTATTTTGCTGACTGTTCTGTAACTTTAATTTTTCTACAAAACAACTTATTATTGGCATTCAGTGATTATTGAAGGTTATATTAGTATGGTAAAGATACATTAGAGGACCATGTTAGGCTTTTGGCCAAATGTTACTGTAGTTAGTACAATGACAAAAACCAAAAAAAAAAAGCTAATCTGCTCTTCGATATTTTCCTGCATTTTGCTATTTTTTCATTTCTTCTTCCTTTGTTTCTACTGATATCTTAACATATGGTCTTCTGACGTTCCTCCATTCATAATTGCTTGAACTGGCAGAATCTTGTATGTGGGAAGAACGTGCTTATTGACATGAGTATACATTCGGCATATGTGCATGCTATTCGGTCTGCCCAGCGTTACATATATATTGAGAACCAATATTTTATTGGGTCCTCATACAACTGGAATCAACACAAGGATATAGGTGAGAAATTTAACTGTTAAAAGATTGCCAAAAACTTCGTTTTTTTTGTGTTCAGATGTAGTGAAAAAGTTGATTGCCTGCATTGGGCTATCAATCCAAGTTCTAAAACTTACTCTAGAGCCGTGGGAGTGATGATTAGCCAAGTTTTAAAACTTGCTCTATCTATCCAAGTTCTAGAACTTACTCCAGAAGTGTGTTACACAGTCCTCTTGTGGTCGTCTCATTTCCTAACCTGTAATGTTGGCTGCAGGGGCAAACAATTTAATACCCATGGAAATTGCTCTTAAAGTTGCCAACAAAATTAGAGCCGGCGAGAGATTTGCTGTATATATCGTTATCCCTATGTGGCCAGAGGGAGTCCCAACAGGTGCTGCCACTCAAAGGATTCTCTATTGGCAGGTAACCAGTCTACTTTCCTTCATTATAAAAACTTCTACTTAGCTCTTTAATTATGAGTCTTGATGTATTCCGAGATGGGGAGATGGTACATTTATTTCTGAAATTAGAAGATCAGTTTTCCTGAACCACGTGACTATCATTTTCTTACGCAATGCTGAGAAGATTGGTTGTTAATTATTATTGGAATAAGGAAAACTGCACGTGAAGTGGAATATATTTATGATTTGTACTAATCCAATCACATAAAACATGGCTGCAGAACAAGACTATGCAAATGATGTATGAGACAATATACAAGGCTTTGGAAGAGGTAGGGCTTGAAGGTTCTTATACACCACAGGATTACTTGAACTTTTTCTGCCTTGGAAACCGAGAAGCTTTTGATGGAATGCCAGCTACAAATACCGGGACTCCGCATCCACCAAATAGCGCCCAGGTACTTACACTTAAAAAGGGCCTTGTCTATTGGTTGTATAAAAGATTATTGGATACACTTTCATGAATCTTTTCTTATCCCAGATTGCCAGTCTCCTTATCTTTCAATTTATTCAAACAATTGCTGATTGCTTTACGAATACTGTGTATCTTGCATTTCTCAGGCACTTTGTCAAAAGAGCAGAAGGTTTATGATCTACGTCCATTCAAAAGGCATGATAGTCGACGACGAGTATGTGATATTGGGCTCCGCAAACATCAACCAGCGTTCAATGGAGGGAGTAAGGGATACTGAGATTGCAATGGGAGGATATCAACCTAACTATACCTGGGAGAGAAAATCAGCCCATCCACACGGCCAGGTAAATTTTGATATCAATCATTTCTAATATCCTCAACTCACATGATACTAGGAATTTTATAATGATGAATTTAATCTTGCCTACCATTCTGGGTGTGTAACCCCTTTCGAGCAATCTACACACGAGTTGATACACCACATAATAGTGGGATTATCCATACCTTATACCAATATCTTGATATCTCCTCTACGACTAAACCCATACCACATGCCATATCTATAATTCGTATTTCTTGTAACTTATTCTTGTAAATGGGAAATTAATTTCCGAATGTTGTCCTGGAGAGTTGATCTCTGGTTGGTAGTCCCTCCCATCCTACTACCAACCACAAGTTGGATCCCACGATTTATTCTTCTTTTGAAAATTTTAGATATAACTAATTTTCTTATACACGATTATTGTATCATATACGAGTAACTCAAAAATATTACTAGATTATTTTTTTGTACACAAATGATTTGATTATTTTTTTGTACCTGAAATTCATATACAAGAGTTGGATACAAAATGCTAACATATTAAGGAAAACTGATATATTAAATAAGGGCAAATTAGTCCATTCATCAATAAAGATGCTATATATACTTATTTATTTATCATTGGGGATATCTACTAACTGATTATTACGAGCTTAGGTTACATACCAATTTCACCCTAAATCTTTTCTAGTTTCCTCATTTCACATTTTGCTAGCATCCTCATTTGCTCTATCATCAGTGAAATTTCTGTTAGACTAAAGTTTTTATGTTCCAACCCAATGCTATCAGTGTATTAGGAACTCGTTAAAGCTTCTTAAGTTCTTTTTTTCTTTTGTGTTCAAAGATATTCGGATACAGGATGTCTCTATGGGCAGAACACCTGGGAGGTCTTGAAGAGGTCTATAACGAACCACAGACCCTAGACTGTGTGACAAGAGTACGAACCCAGGCTGAGGCGAACTGGAGACAGTTTGCATCAGAAACGGTAACAGAAATGAGAGGTCACTTGCTAAAATACCCCGTGGATGTAGATAGAAAAGGTAAGGTGAAGCCCCTTCAAGGATGTGAACAATTCCCAGACCTCGGGGGAAACATATGTGGTTCCTTCTTAGGCATCCAAGAGAATCTTACCATTTAAGAAACGCTCTTTGGGACGACACATGGATTTCTGAATGCAAATGCTGGCATGTTTCGACATTGTTACTCGTATAAGCTGATGTACATATTCTTTCTTTGATCATGTGTCGGTCGATGAAGGTGATGGGCTTGATCATCCGGTTTCATTTCTGGAAAGTTTTTTGGCAGTTTATAACATTTAGCCATTGTTCATAAACCATCCCATAGCAACAACCTGATCAATGTCTTAATGCTGTTTAATTTTTGATATATACTCAGTATTTATGATAGATGGATGAATGATACTTTGTTTATTTTATAAATGTGGAAACTATCCCACATCATAATAAACAAAGTAGAAAGTTGACCTCGGAGCCATCCATAGACAACTACCTTAGCGAGCGGTAATTGCTATTCGTACCATGTTTCCGTGCTATTTATATCCCAACCACGGCTACGCACTGCGTAGCCGTAGTCGTAGTCGTTTTTCCTTAGTGTTCCGAATGAAATATATGTTATGGACTACTACACATGACGGATGCGTAGCATGACTATGCATACACCATGCGTAGTCTCCATTTTCCTTTATTTTTCGAGCGAAATGAGCTTTTGTTGTTACGCTTCCGCAATGCGTAGTTGTAGTCGGGATATAAATAACACGTTTCGTGTGGTACGAATAGCAATCTCGCTGGCGAGATTTCAGGTCATTCTGGAAAACAGTTCAACAACTTTAAGTATGAATAAATGAGAAGCAGATATCGTTGATAAGGAGAGATTTACTTTGGTCAATCCAAAATCAGAAAGTTTGACAGTTCCATCGGAGGCAACTAACTAGTATACTTGTACATCTCATGTCCCTAAAAGAAGCAATATATTAAATCTTTCATTTGTCAATGGCTCTGAAAGTTGAGTTAAGAGCTTAATGAAAAAGAAAATTTAGTTTGAATTGTAATATGAACGGCCCGGGTTAGTATAAACGGATTTAATATTTTATGAAGTTCGAATCCAATCCGAACCGGATATGAACAGGTATAATTATCTTGTAGTGTTTTGAATTTTCATACATAATATCTTTTAATATATTAACTATCATGTCTAATGTTTTTTGATTTTTTAATTTTTTCAAACTAATAGCTTTTAATATTAATTTATTGGAATAAAATATTTTTCATTTGTAATATATTCTAACATTAATTAAAATACTCTATATTTTTCATCTTAAATTAGATGAAAAAAAATTCTAAACATATACAACATGGGTGTCTATAGATAGAAAAAAAAATATATTATAAATTTTAAATAAAAATTATTATTATTTAACAATAAAGTAGACCAATATATCCATTTAATCAATCATAATTCATAAAACATATCCTTATGATTCTATCCTAATTGTATACTTTTAGTAGAGGCCGCGTTCTCTACAATAGAAGTTGACACACGTCGTAATGTAGTGTTTGGATAAATCCGTAAAACGCCGGCGTTTGATTTTTTTTTTTTGGTAAGCTTCATCCAAGCAAGCTCTAATGAATTGTTGCTTTTATAAGTTTCGTATCAGTTGCGGATTGAGCTCCGATGAAGTTACTCTATCAACTTCACGGTGAAGTTTGATAAATTTGGACCATTGATTATAGTTAATGATTCATATTTATTTTTTAGATTAGTGAAAAAGAAAAAAAATTACAAGATCTTACCTGTATCAATTTATATAAAGAGATCAATTTTAAATTTTAGACTAATTTCTGTCAATTATATTTACTTTCAACTATTGATTTTTGGAAAACAACAGTTTTTTCATCCATCTATTTAGAAAGTGTAATAAAATTAACAATATTACTAAAAACAAAGGTCTAAAATGGATACTTTAAATAAGAAAGCTCTTTTTAATTCGTTTATTAAGCAAACATATTAAAACTATTTAAATAACACAATATAATCATCAGTATTGTGATAAAATAAAGTAAACAAAAACTTTGTAGGACTTGTAAATTTTTTACAATAATGACACTTCTTTATTTTTAATATTTGAGATGCCATCCTACCTACATGTAAGATTATAGTTTTTGTAATAAATTTTACCTAATTTAATGCATGCAATCAAACACATTTATTTGAATCAAACATGTTTCTAAAATTAATTTGTTTCAAATTTAAACCCATATATAAAATTAAAATTCTTTCGATAAATTTTATCTCAATTAATGTAATCTAATCAGACACCTTCATAACAAATAAGTATTTTAAACCAATATTTATAACTAAAACCTAATTAATAGTTTATTTTTGTTAAAAATATCAAATTTAGCCATTAAAAATATTTATTTAGTTACTTTTAAAAATATCCGAACGTAGCACGGGTATGTATTCCTAGTTCAAATATATTTATATTTTCTGATAATTAACTAACTTTTTTTCCTCTAATAGATGAACTTAACATTAAAAAAGTGATTTAATAGTATCCTATTGATATTAAATTTATAAAATTGCTCACTAACATACCTTAGTTAAAATCATTTGCAAAATCTATATTGTCCATCGTTGACAATGGATTTTTTTAAATAATTATATGTATTTGAAAATTAATCTCTTACAATAAATGAAATAAGATGTATTATTTTTATCATTTGCAAAATCTATAAGATGTATTATTTATTCAAACTCCACCATCGGCGTCAAGGTGCCCATTTTGCAGTGTGCAGAGCTACTATCTGAGAGAGCAAGAGAACGCGTATATATAACCCTAATTAGGAATTGTAAGCGCGTATTCTTGGATAGCCAACGGAAGCGATTCTTTCTCTTACATTCTCCCAAATTTCTGAATTGCAATCGCTCCATCTGACTTGTTCGTTCGCTCCGTCGATCAACAATGGGGCGAGCAAAGTTACCTATGAAATACATTGAAAAAGATAAAGCAAGAACAACGACGTTTGAGAAGCGGAAGAATGGGTTGAAGAAGAAGGCGTACGAACTCGCTACGCTTTGCGATGTGCCAGTTTGTGTCGTAATCTACCAGGATACAAATTCTGAGCCCGAAACATTCCCATCAAACCAGGCCGAGGTTCAAACTGTGATTGATCGATACATATCGATTCTTGAAAAAGAGAACGCGAAGAGAAGCCTTGGGCCGCAAGAATCTGTACGAAGCAAGAAAAGAAAAGCTGATCATCAACCAAGTTCTAATCTTCAAAAAAAGGCTTCAGTCCATGGTTCTAATTTCCCGACTTGGTTTAGCGATCTTGATGGGTTAAGTAGAGAACAACTTGCGAATTTGTCTTCTGATTTGGATTGTAAGCTGAATGCTGTCGACGAAAGGATGCGAAATTTGAGGGGTAGTTTCGGGATTTACAATGGAAATTGTAATGCAGTTACTCCAGTTACTGGTTGCGATGGAATGCAGATGCAGTGGCCTATGTGTGGTGGCGGGTTTGATGTGCCGGCTGGTGGTTCGTGTAGCTGTGAAGGCGGTATGGGGTCTGGCTTATATTCTGGTGGAGGCGGGTTTGATCTGGCAGCTTATGGTTCGTGTAGCTGTGGTTGTTCGGTTGGGTTCAGCTATGACCCTAATGAGTTCATGGGGTCTGACTTATACGATGGACAGGTCGGTCCATCCGATTGGTTTGGTGGTGTTGGATTTGATCTGCCGGCCGGTGGTTCCTCTAGCGGCGGTGGACAGGTGTCACAGGTCGCTCCATCGCATGAGACTTCCGGGCTTAGTGACGGCTCTGTGGAGGATATGATACGTGAATTAATGTGGTCTGACGATGAAAGCTAGTTTTTTTTTTTCGATTTATGATCAAATTGTATCCACATAGTCAAGTAGGAGAAATTGTAGCCACAGTTAGAGTCAAAATAGGGTCTTTTTTTGGAACTATCTTGTAGAGTATCTTTGAATTCTGAATAAAATACAAAGCAAAGACTGTCACAATCACTATACTATCATACTCAATATTGCCTCTCTTCGCCTCTTTTCTTTGTTGGTGTTTGAATATTAGATGGCCAGACTTGTATGCTTTCTTCTCCTCTACTGCTTTCTTTAATGTTGTGCTCTACAACTTCTCTCTTTTGTCGTCAACAATGAAGTAAACAACAATATGAATCACTATTGTGTCAATGTAATCTGCTTGCACACCATGTTTGTAAAAATGCTGAAAACAATATAACTGCCATACTGCAGCTCCTCTGGTAACATCAATGTCTCTCACGTTGGATTTTTGTTTGGTACATATTCTCCCTCTGCTTCACTATTACCATTGCACAAATCATTATACTATTTTGGGCTTTATCTGCCGGCTGTTTTATTGCCCAAATGGTGTGAATTCAGCTCAATGGTGATGATAAATTCAGGTCGAAAGTCATCTCAAATTGTGAAGATAAGAGTTCCTCTCTTGTTCTCATTTGTGCTTATTTTATATAGATTGGTTATCTTGGGTTCTCTGCTGGTTGTTCTTCTGCAACTTCCTTCTACTTTTCTCTCCAACAATGGAGGAATCAACAACTAAAACTTGCAGATTCACATTGTAATATGACACACAGGTTCTCTTAAAAATGTCTGGACCAAGACTGTCACAACCACTCGACTATGTTAAGAAGATTTCATCGCCTTCAGCGTATCCTGTAACCGAGGACTGGAATCTTGAGCCACTCTAATTTTGGTAAATTCTGTTCTAGTATTCAAATTAGGAAATTGTAGCCAAAGATACTCAAATAGGATTTCACTTAGCTATTGTGCTTGGCAATTGAGATCTGAAATGTAGCTATTGTGAGAGTGTAACAACTTGTTGTGCCATTAATGTTCATTGGGCAGATGGAAAAGATTGTGATAGTTGTTATCTGAATTCTGATATTGAGAAGCAGCTTTAAGTATGGATAAATGAGAAGCAGATATCTTGGGTCAATCCAAAATAAAGAAAGTTTGACAGTTCCGTGGGAGGTAACTAGTACATTTGCACATCTCATATCCCTGAAAGAAGCAACGTATTATTTCTTCATCTGTCAATGGCTCAGAAAGTTGAGTTAAGAGCTAAATGAAAAGAAAAACAAAAATTACCCATGAACAATATTCCTTGAATGAAGATACTCCAAGCCTGACAGGATTTGCCTGGAGTATGCAGCAATTACAGAATCTGGGAAAACATATGTTTCATACAAACTTGATCGCGAACCGTTTGTTACAAGCTCTAAGAAGATATAGAGGTTTGCATCATCCTTTTCAGTGCCAATATACTGCACTATGTTCTTGTGTTTAAGCTTACTTAATAACTCAATTTCCTAACAAACAGAAGAAAAATAATGGTGAAATTCTGTTTTTGGGTAAAGTTTTAGAATAAGATATGTGCTTAATTCTCTACTTGCTGAATGGCGAGGATTGATTCCCTTTCTTGTCTCCCCTGATCATGCAAAGATACCTCTTTAATGGCAAAAAAATATGCCATCCCTGCAAATTCCTTCATATAAACTGTTGCAAACGAGCCTTGTCCTAGACGTTGGCCCTTTTGCCAGTTGCTGATATTAACAATGGGGGTTACAGCAACAGCGTTATCATTTGCGTTGATCTGGAGATCATCTGGAATGTGTTGTAAAGACATCTTGCCAATGCAAAAATCTCAGACGAATGAAGCAATTAATATGACCAGAATCATCTCTCCCATCAACTCCTTTACACAGCCTTTCACCATCTACTTGAATTCTAGTAGCTATCCATAATACATATACACGTGGGCCACTGTAACACTACAAATTGTGCTATATCTGTGTTGGTAAACAGTACCTTCACCGTCTTCAATTGGAATGCGGCGCACTGGAACCATGTGGTTCACCAACTACTTGATTCTTCGATGCCTTTGATTGATAGTGGAGACTGTGTATACAGTCACATGGTGACGCTTGTTGCTTTCAAGGCGAGCCTTTCGTCTTTCAATTGTACCAGATGAATGTCTTTTGGTCTTAAAGACCCATTTCACACCCAACACATTTTTGGAGGAGGATGCACTGGCAGAAACAAGAGACCATGTTCGTGTTTGGAGAAGGGCTTGAAGTTCTAGGTTCATGGCATTGAGCCGATCTTGGTGTTTGAAGGCTTCTGAAAATGGCAATGGTGTGTCAAGAATGGAGGAAGAAGAAACAGAGGGTTTGTGAGGCCATGGAATTGTGCCGTCAGAACGAAGAGTAGGTTTTAGGAATGTTCTATTAGGAATGTTCTATTAGGAATTGTGCTGGCGGATGGGTTGGATGATGTAGAAATGGGAATATTGGTCACCCTATTAGAAGGGCTGGAGGATAAAGAGAGATGGGTCGCAGGAGGTTGTGGGCTGAATGGAAGCTGGCCCATACATAGTAGTTTCAAAATTGGGATGAGAGGGAGTTTTGAATTGCATTGGATATGACAAAAATTTGATAGGGAAGAGAGGCATACTCCGTTTGTGATTGAGAAGTGGAAGAGGGGTTTTTTTTTTTTAGAATGTGAATGCTGACTCGAGGAATATGAAGTCCCGAGAAACGTAAGGGCGGTTGTTAACCCGATCAAAACAAATGTAGCCACAATGATTAGGGCTATAATTGAGAAACATGGTAGGGTTGGATCAAAAGGAGAGCTTGTGAGTATTATAGCCGAAGGTTAGGAAAACAAAGGCAATCAAATACTCGAGTTGCTTGGCAAAGAGTTTTTCAAAAGAGGAGATATTTTGTAAGATGGGTGTGGAAAGACGATTGATTAAGTAAGTTGAAGCCTCAAAGACATAATCCCAAAATTTAAGAGGAAAAGAGGCTTGTTTGGAATGAGTGAGCTCGGTATCCACAATGTGACGGTGACGAGATTCAACGCTCTCACCTTGAGGATGAGAGTATGGACAAGGCGATGAGTTATACCAATGTTGTGAAAGAGGGAACGAAGTAGTTTGAATTTGGTGCCACCGTCGGTTTTGATGGATATGATTATAGTGTATAAGAAATTGGTGAGTGAATTGATGAATTTTGAAATTGTGGGGAAAACCAAATTTATTGTTGGGTTGGCAAATGATCAAATAAACTTGGAAAATCATCAATAATCAAATAAACTTGGAAAATCATCAATAATCACCAAATTTAAGTTGTATTTTATAATTTTGTGTTATCCTGCCATTTTGGTATCAGAGCCAAGTGATTAAATAAACTTAAAAAAATTAAATTTTAAAAAATTAAAAAGTAAAACTGGAGGTTTCCGAAAATTGTCCACATAAATTAGCACCACATGCAAAACATTTAAACGCTGGACAAGGTCATCACGAAGCTATTTTAAATACCATAATCGTCAATATTGCATATTTAAAAGTAAGCCTAATTAAGTTGAGAACAACTTTTACAAAATGCAGGGAAGAAATATCTACTACTCTATTATCTATTAGAGAAGAAAACAAAAAATTAGTTCTTGAAATAATCAACGAAATTAGACATCTTGGTGCAATACCTTTCTTAAACCCTCCAATAAAAAAGTCAGTCGGTTTTTCTTATAAGTATCTTTTTCAAAACGAAAATCCCCAAAAGAAGTTTTCAGTACCAAGTTTAAGTAAAAAAACCCGAAACAAAAGAAGAACAAGAAGAAAAGTTAGAAAAGCAAGGAGACATTTGATATGTTTGACAAAAAAATGAGTTCTTTGAGTAGTGACGAATCTAGTTACTACAGTGATAAAGAAGAAATGTATCAGCAAATAGGATTAATCAAACTTAAAGACCTAGAAACTAACCCTTAAGTGAAGTTAAACGAAAACTAGATAAAAAGATGGGTAAAAGAGTTATAGATGTTAATGAAGTGGAAGAAGAAATAGTCCAAAACAAGAAGTTAACAAGGCCACTAGATTTTGTTATCGAGAATATGAACAAGGGTCAACGAGTCAACAAAGAGTTAATCTAAAACCAAAGAATTTTTAGAGAAAACAGCTAAATTTCGTTCAAAAAGGAAAAACATAATGGAAAGGTTTCCATAAACTTAATTTTGATGGTTCAAAACTTGATTCGGGAGCAACTACTATTGGTTACGTGATCCGGGACCATAATGGAAAGGTTGTGAGCCTCGATGCAAAAAAGAATCACTTTACCTCGGTTATTAAAGCGGAAGCATTTGCCCTAAAATCAGGCCTACAAGAGGCTAAAAGACTACAAATTAAAAAGATTGGAATTGAAGGTGATAACATTTGTGTTATTAAGGCACTCCAAGGTTTGTGGAGTTGTCCTTGGAACATCGAGATGATTATTTCCGACTCCAGATTGGATCTTCGCTCTTTCGACAAAGTCCATATCAGACATATTTTCAGAGAGATAAAACTGTGTTGCTGACCGTTTAACCCATATGGGATTTTCGACCCCCAATACCCGTTTCTCTGATGATCCCGAACTTTGCGCTCTCATCCGAAAGGATGCTTTAGGATGGACTACCTCTAGGAGATAGTCATCCTAACCGCTTTCCATTATCAAAAAAAAATTATTATGTATATTATAATAATTTTATTTTTTTCAAATATAATTTTTCTTACCATTTAATTTGAGTTTTTGTTAGTTTGATCAAAAAGTAAAAATAAATTATAACGGGACCACTTAAGATTGTACTTAAGATTAGACTTAAATAAGACCAAATTTTCTTGATTCTAGCAAAATTTACATATCTCTCTCCTAGTTGGATCTAAGAACATGGTTAAGATTAACCAATGTGAATGCTCTGAGGGCTTGGTAGAGGTAGAAGGGAACGGTGAGTTTGGTAAAACATGGGCTTTGGCCCATGAACAAGACTCGCATCGATCACTTGTATGTGGGCCTTTGGAAATGGACGAAACCCGTTGGATTATTGGAGAAGATGGAAACATCAAAAATAAGGAGACAACGGTAGAGGGGTTGGGTAATGGTGATCATGTGGGTTGCTCGTATATGGGCCTAGTTGGGGGTTCATGCCCATGTTTGGAAGGAAGTAGAGGAAACCCCAACGTTTATTTTGAGATATATATCTTTAACTCTTCAACTTGACAATTTAAATATGATTCTCAAATAATCTAACATTAAAATTTATATATTTGTTAAATATATCAAAGTTAGAATATAAAAATATCTAATCATCTTATAATTAAAAGTAAAAATATATATTTTTTAAAATATTTGATAAAGATATATTAAATTATGTAGTGTAGAAGATTGTGATATATATATATATATATATATATATATATATATATATATATATAGATTTTAGTTCAAGTGAGAAGGGAGCTTGTAGATAGGAATTAGGAGGGTTGTAAGCCGTTGGATGAATTTTAAATCAAGGGCTCTCACACGCTCATCATTAATGGCATTTTTGTAAATTGACTTAAATTTTGAAAAAATGCTCTTACGTTCAAAATAGTCATCGGTGTTCTTACTTTTATATGCAATTGTTCATGTTTTTATATATCAGTGTTCATAGTATTTTTATTCATCAAAGTGTCATGACCATTTATTCTTTTGTGTTCATTTTATTATGCATAAATGTTCAATTACAGTATATAACCACAAAAAATAAAAACACTCATCACAAAACGTTAAAAGATGATCTGATAATATGTTATGTATGTGTCAAAGTTATAGATAAGTCATTGGTGTTCATACTTTTATACGTCATTGTTCATGTTTTTATTTGTCAGTTGTAATATCCGAAATTTTAATTCCGCTTAATTCCGATTAAAACCGGATTTCGACCCGTGGATCTTTATTATAATACCTAGCTCACAAATCCTATCATTTTATGCAAGTTTAAACTCACATAAAATGATGAAATTTTTATAACCAAACCCTAATCTTGCAAACCCTAGTGTATATATATATATATCTTGATATTTATGGCAAGGTCGTGACAAGTTTTGACAAACTTGTGACGAGGCCATGACGGAGTCATGACAAAGCCATGACGAGACCATGACAAGGCCATGACGAGATCATGACGAATGAGGGACAAGGTTACCGGGCGGTTGTGACAACCCATTCCGCAGCAGCCTTCAGCACAGTCAGGCAGCTCCTATTGCACCAGATGCTAGCCCATTCCGCAACAGCCTTCAGCCCAGTCAGGCAGCTCCTATTGCACCAGATGCTAGCCCAGTCCGTCAGCTCTAGCTTCAGCGCCATAGGCCCGTCCAGCCCAACCCAACAATTTCATCTCTTCAGCGCCATAAGCCATCCAACCCAACCCAGAAGAAGGTGATCTCGCACGCTGCAGCCCCAACAAAAAAGGAAGGAACTCTCTCTCCTATCGGACGTGTGAAATCCCGTAACTGCCGGCCTCTACCTTGAATGAGGGGATTTGCTGGATCACAACGTAGAGCAACGCCAGGACGTGCACGCACCAGCCGACTCCTCTCTTCTGTTTCACACCAAACTCTCTTCTTCATGGCTGCGTTGTTCGACCCTCTCCTTGGCGCCCCAACCTGCTGCAACCTGGTGCGGCTCAACTCTACACACAACCTCTATACAGACCCTCCTGGAAGACGCCTCATCCCAGCCCTGCTACACCAACACTCACTGAAGACACTGCTGTCGACTTGGATCCTCACCCCACTGCAACTGCCAAAACATCTGGAACTGTCGCACACAAGGTAACTGGACACCCTCTCCTTCGTCTGTTCATAGCACACGCAATCTGACTACTAACGTCGAGCCAAGACCACCTGACACCTTGGTGACCAGACGGGTAAGCTTCTACACCTTTTGTCGATACAAGTGAGAGAAGTAGGGAGAAGTAATCTAAACCTTGTGTTTGCCATCCACAGGTATCGAACCTGGAACCTGCAGCCCTCCCTATCTCGAAACAAAACGTTGCGGGTGAGTCTCGAAGCTCAGACCACTTGCACACTGCTTTTCATTTCCAGAATTATGTGTTGAGTAGCCATCTTTAGGGCTACATTTCGATATCTTAAAAACATTATCTACCGTCCAATTTTTAGTATGATATAGAGGGACATGCGTAGTAAGATATATTAAAAGTTTAGGCCGATCCAACGGTCGGATCTGGATCTATAAGAGCTCAAAGTAGGCTAGTTGGGCTGTTTGGGAAAGAACTTAGAAATTGGCTAAGTATAGGTTTCTAGATTTTGGAACCATCTTTGAAGATTTTTGTAGGAGTTGTTGTTGAGTGTTTTTGAGAGATCTTTGTTCCTATGAGTATTATGTATTTCATAGAGGACCTAGAATTTTATTTCGGAATTTTATATTTTTATCCGAGCCTCGTATTTTAAGTAAAAGTCGGACCTTAGCGGTTTTTTGTGAAAATCAAGAATGGTGTATAACTCTTATAAATCTTTAGCGAACCTTTCTATGAGAGCCAGATGGTGGAAATAGGTTTCAGAGGAGATTTTGAACTAGGTGATAGGAATTCTGGAGTTTCGGGACCAGGGATAAAATGGTCATTTTACCTTAGGAGGACTTTTTAGTCTTTTCCTCTTGATGAGTTTGTACATCTTAGAAGTTATACACTTCTAAGAGTTGTGACGTATTTTGATACACTTGCCTTCTATATCAGGCGACTGAGTTGCTACGGTTGCAGACCGATTTGAGATTGAGCGAATTGTGATTTGATTCAGGTAAGTCTTTGCGACTTACTTAGCTGGTTTCTGGATATTGGTTGAGTGATATTAGTGGTGTGTGTACCATGTGTGTTATAATAACAACTTGTTAGGACGACCGTTGTTATTATGTGTTAAGGCCCAAGTGTATGTATAACGGGCCGTGACATCACTGCCCAGCTCTGCCAGGAGACTGGGAGGTTCTCTATACCCAGACCATACAGGTACACGGTGAGATGCATCGGATCCACTCCTGATGGGTACACGGGGGCGGAGGCGAGGTTTGGGAATCCCTCGTGTCACAAAATAAGTATCATTAGAGTGAATGACTTAAATGAAGATAATAAATGGATTGTTTGAAAGCATGTTGAGTGTTTAATATGTTATGTGTGTGTGTGCTATTATTATTCTCCTAATGTTTAGATAACTAGCTAATGGTTGTTTTGTTGTGTTTTTATTTAGTTTTACTGTAGGTTAGAACAGCAGCTGAGTGATCCGGAAGTAGTGGTCAGCCGGGTCTCCGTACTCTTTAGAGTGGGGGTTTGGGTTGTTGCTTTGTTGTCTTTCCCCTTTTTTGTTAAGACAGTTAGTCTTTTCCGTTGTTTAAGTACGATAGGCTGTTAGACTTTGTTGCATTCATCCTTTTGCAAATAAATTTTATGACTTTCGGTTTTTCTTATTTGTGTCTTGTTGCAAGATCCTAGTAATATTGTTGTCAAACTGAGGTCGGGACCCATTGTGAGGTCCTAACCAGTAATACTCCGAGTTTTGAGAATTGAGGTGTTACATCAGTGTTCATACTTTTTATGTCATTGTTCTTGTAAATATTATAAATTATTTTTTAATAAGAAATTTTGTCGAACAGTTTGCGTGCACACTAAAAGGAGTATATAGATTATTTAGTTGAAGCTATTAGACCAACTCAACATATGCATATACATGTATTTTTTTTCAAACAAACTTATCAATACAAAAATGATTCAAACAAATTTGATTTCGAACACAAACATCAATCATAATGAAACAAAAACCTTAAGAATGGAAATCTAAACAGTGAGAGTAGAAATTCGAAGAAACAAAACCTGAATCATCTTGTATTCTCTTTGATTTCACAATTTTTATGTGATCGATCACTGAACGTTATAAACACGATTTGAAAGAAAAGTATAATTTTCAAAAAAAATGAACATCATATTATAACATACTTGTAAAAAAAAGAACATCATATTTAATTAACACGATTTGAAAGAGTAGTATAATTTTCAAAAAAAAAAATCCGAAAAAATGTTGGGAGAATTTGACATACTAGGCTTTTTTTAGTTTTTGTTTAAGAAAATGTACCCCAAATTTTTTACCACTTTCATTTAATAGTAGGTAAAAATTATTAACCCTTCTATTAGAAAGAAAGAATAAATGATGTTTGTTATTTGTTATATAAGTATAATTTTTAATTACTGAATTTGTTTTCTTTTATTATTTTTCTTGCCTTTTTTATTTATTTTTTATTTTCTTTTTTATTTTCTGGACTGAATTTCTCATACCGGAAATTCTCATACCAGAATTTTCATACCAGAAATTATCATACGAAAAGTTCATACCAGAAATTTCATACAAGAATTTTTTTCATACCAGAATTTTTTTCATACTAGAATTTTTTCATACTAGAATTTTTCATACCAGAAATTTCATACGAAAAGTTCATACCAGAAATTTCATTCCAGAAATTTCTGAATTAAAACTAGCGGCACAATCAACACTTGATCCTTGTGCTTTCTGTCCGCTATTTATTTTTGTTTACATAATACTTTTATTTTGAGACAATTTTAACATATAATTCTCCACTCAAATAATGCTCAACTCCTCCACGTCTTGTCAATTTGTCATTGTCAACTGAAAAAAGAACAAGTCTTTTAGAAACCAAAAGAGACGGTGATGGACCCATTTTTGCAAACCGTCATCATATACGCAATTTACAATTAAAAAAATTGCAAAATTACAGCGAGCCCCCTAAAGTTTGCAAAATTAAATATTAGACAATTAAAATTCATTCCGGTATGTAAATTTCGGTATGTAAATGTCCGGTATGTGAAATTCTGGTATGTGAAATTCCGGTATGTGAAAATCCGGTATGTGATAATTCCGGTATGTGATAATTCCGGTATGTGAAAATCCGGTATGTGAAAATCCGGTATGTGAAATTTCGGTATGTGAAAATTATGGTATGTGAAAATTCCGGTATGTGAAAATCCGGTATGTGATAATTCCGGTATGTAAAATTCCGGTCCGGTATGTGAAAATTCCGGTATGTGAAAATCCGGTATGTGAAATTCCGGTATGTGAAATGTAACGACCCGTTTATTGGGTGCGTTTGTGATACTTATTTTCCCGTATTTTTGTTAACATTTTAATGGCCTCAATATATTTTTTTTTCGACTATGTTTACGTCGTAATTCCAATTTTATTTGATATATATATATTATCCGTATTTATACCATCATATTATTATCAGGAATATTTTACGGGAGCAATTTATATATCGTAACTATAATTTTACGAGGATATACTTTGTTTATATATTCATTATATTATTTTGTGGAAAAGTTCGGAAAAATTTTCCGATCCAAAATCCCGTTCCGAACTCTTTAATCGAGTTATTCGATTACTCTTTTCCTTTATCTATTATTTTATTTATTTTTATTCTATCTTTCTCCCTGATGGCGTGTTGCTGTAGAACTGGGCATGACCCTTCGTTACTTGTGTGTGTTGGCGCCCTAGCCAACCTAGGTACTGCATTTGAAGATAGCCGCCCAAAGCCAATCTACAGGCCCTCATTCAGCAGCCCCTCTTCTTCTTTCTTCACGCAGCATCTTAAACAACACTCCATCTATCTTCTTCTCTGTCTTCCCTCAAGTCCTTACCTGTGCAGCTCTTTGGTTCCCATTTCTCCAACTCTCAACCACCTACAACCATGCCTCTCACCCCGGCTTCTCCTATCGCCCATCTCTCTCTTCGTTTGACCCTGCAACCGGAGATGACCCTTCAACGGCCTCACAATAACCTTTACGTGCCGCTGTCGGCCTCTATTTCGCCCGGAACCCCTGTCGTCTCGAACACCCAGCAGGAACTCGTCCTTCTTTGTTTCTCACACCGTCGGAGCAGTCAACCATCGACACCACCGGAGACCTCTGCAGATAGCCCCGCCGGACTGGGGAGCGCCATGCCCTGCCGGCGCCATTCGCTGCTCCTCCTACCCTTCGTCTCTCCTCTGCAGCCACCGGGTAGGAGCAACAGACACCGGAACTCCCCCTGCGTTGGGCCGCTAGACAACGCCGGAGCTCCTCCCTTGCAACGTCGCCGGCCTGCCTTGTCGAAGCCACCGGAGGCTGGAGCCGGCACTGCCCTGGGCGCCGCTCACATATCTCCTCCTGCGCGTTATGTCCAGAGGTTGATGAAACCTCTTTTGCCCTAATTAAATCGACCCCCTAAACTCTAGTGTAATTGCAATTTGGAACCCAATTTTTGTAATTGCAGATTTGACCCACTCTTCTGAAATTTAGTGATATGCCCCTGCATGATTAATTACAGATTTAGCCCAGATTTTTTATTTACAGAAAATGCCCAAGGTTTTATTTACAGAATATGACCCAAGTTTATGAAATTGCTCATTTTTGCCCTAAAAATGTATTTGTCTATTTTAAACTCGGATTTCAATTACGAGATATTCTTATGTTTTTATACACGGTACATTATCTCTATGTTGGATTAATTTGGTTATGGCTCAAAGATTTAATCCCGGGTTTTAACGTTGACTTTTGAAAACGAGTTTTTCCTTAGAGTTATATATATTATATATTCCGTTCAAATTTAGCATATGAGCTAAATTTGCTTAATTTTGGTGTTAGGTTCGGAATCGTCCCGATAAAGGCCTAACGAGTCCAAAGTCGACATCCATTGATCGACTTCCGTCTTTTGACGTCATGTGAGTTACCTTTTTCCTCGATCTAGTTATGTTTAGTTTTAATATCATGCTAGGTTGGATCTAACATAACTTAGAGAGAATACCAAGTAGTGGTTATGGACCTTAGGTGAGTTTTGTGGATTGTGAAATGTTGTAAGACTTGAGGAGTTGATTTTTAATCTTGTGAGGTTGTTTATGGCTTTAAGTTATATGTTGAGCTTGTGACAATTTAGGGGTTGAGGTTGTATGATTTGTTGAGATTGTGGTGACAAGGACGAGAGTATCCTAGCCTAGTGTTGTTACCATTGTGATCGTGGGGGCTAAGCATGTTATCCTAGTGGTGTTGGGAGTTATGATCTTGCGAGATCCGAGGGTTTAGGAGTCTTAGGACTTCTAGCTTCTGTTGAGTGTGATATGAGCATGAGGGATTCTAGGATGCGGTCCTAAAATTGAGAGTCAAATGGTCTTGCGTAGATCATTTGTATAGAAGTCTAAGACTTCTATTGTGAGTGTGTTGTTGTTGATATAGTTATCTTCTTGTGAGCAGGTTATGAGCTTCCTCCCTAAGGAAGCGAGAGTGTTGTGAGTTGAGTGTGGTGACGAGGTAAGTCTCTGGACTTACTTAGCTCGTATTCCTTGTATTAGCATTGATGTGTGTTTGGTGGTGTGTGTTTATTATTTATAACAACTAAACCGGAATTAGGATTACCGACCTTTATATTATTTTGGCCCAAGTGTATGATAACGGGCGGTGACAACTTGCCTGGCTCCCGCGAGAGCTAGGAGGTTCTCGGCGACTATCCCGTGCTGGTAGACGGTCGGATGCATCAGTACCATTCCATGCCGGTAAGTAGGGACCGAGGCGAGTTTCGGTGACTCTCGTGTCACAACCTAAGTTGAATTAGAACAGGATATGACTTAATAATAATAAGATAATAAACCGGACTTGTGTGCTTAGAGTGTATTGCGTGTTTATGATGATTGACTTGTGTTTGTGCCTTTCACCTTGATTCTAATGCCTCGAATATTAGCTAACGGTTTTATACCGATTGTTGTAGATTGCCTTGCAGGTTAGGAATGCGGTCGAGAGATCCGGAAGAGTGGGCAGCCGGGGTTCCGTACATTTTAGGAGGGGTTTTGGTTGGAGTTGAGTTGGGTTTTGTCCTTCGATTGTTGTGTTTTGTATGTCGTGTATTTGGCGTTCGGTTTTTTTGTTGTATCTCGGCTGAAGTCCTTTGTTGTATTGTTTCGGGTTTTCTTTTCATTTGCATAAAAATGTGTTTTGATTTTGCCTTGTTGCAAGATCCGGTGAAATTGTTGTCAAGCTAAGGGTCGGGACCCATTGTGAGGTCCCAACCCGTAGCATCTCGAGTCCCGCGGATTCGGGGTGTTACAAAAGTGGTATCAGAGCCCTAGGTTGACAACAATGGCACTCACAATCTTCTAAAGGCCGAATAAGGAATAAACAGAACCCCGCGGGTTTTGAGTTTTTGTTTTCAAATCACATGCATGAGTCGGGGTAGAATGTACGGACCACCACTCCTTCCGCGGATCTCGGCAGCATAGTTTATTGGATTTTTAGTATATATATATGTATATATGTAGATATGTATCGGGGACTTAGGATGTTTTTGTTCTATTATTGTATGTGGATTGTAGTTGCATGATGGACATGATTTATGTGTATAGTTGTATATGTAAACGATTATATATTTTGGACCTTGTATTGTTGTAATGGAATGCCGAATGCGTGATATTAGTAGTAATATGGACTTAGGACTTATATAGTTATGGATACGTATTCCTATTATATATAGTAGCATATGGAGTTATAGGACCTTTTACTTGAGATGTTATTATGATATCATCGCCCTTGGACGACGTCGTTTTACATAGGATAGTGTACATACGAGGACGAATATGCTCAAGTTTCAAGTTGAGAGCTACGTTCGGGCGAACACCTTGGAGTTCTTGTACTCCTTTAAGAGGATGTCGAAGAGGAGGAGTAGAGATGACATAACCAAAGGACGAACAAGTGGAAGGAAAATTCGCCGCAACTTAAGAGAAATCGAGATGAAGACCATACAAGAAAAATGAGTAACATTAATGTGCGGAAGTGGTTCCAATGGAACTATGATTTAAAGACAACAAGACCAATGTAGATAACGAGCTTAAGTTCTTCTAGTAGACGCGTGGACAACTAAAGATACGAATCGAGAAGGAGATTGATACGCTCTAGCAAGGTTAAAGGTGGTATTCCTTCAAGACGTGAAGTTTTCTTTAGACGCTCCTAAGCATGTGAGCCAAGACGAGAAGAGTGATCGAACCATTTGCTAAAAATTTAAGATACCGTAAGTTAAGCTTACGAGGTACCAATAAGTGAAGTGTCAACATCACTAGAGTTATGAGAAGAAGGAATGGTGGGGATTAACATGGACTTGACCGGTTTCCATTATGATGATAAGGCTAAGAAATGCCAAGAAGGAGGAATTGAGTATAAGTGATGATCCTAAGAAGATGAAAGATAAAACGAGGAGCTTTGATCGAGAGACTTAAGATACCAACCAAGAGGAACACGAGGGGATGCTAGCTAGGGCTATAATATTTGGGAATGTGCACTTCAAGGATATCAAGGAAGAATGGTTAAGCCTATGGAAGGGGGTTATAAGAAACAACAAGGCCAAGAAGAGTATAGATACCTTATGGAAGAGGAGGAAAGCATGGTACGAGGAAAGAAATAATGGAGATTAAGGTAGAGTACCCAGAGGACGGTAGCCTTCATAAGAGAGGTAACATGGAAAGTGTAGTAGAATGGTAAGACGTTGACTTGGGAGAAGGTCAACTATAAGTTGACCAGTGACAACTAAGAATGCGCAAGTGCGAGTTGTCTATTGGTGAGTGTAGAGGGGATGAGTAAACAAGATTATGAGCATGTAGAGGATCGGCAACAAGAGCTTAAAAGTATTTGCGGTGGATCAATGTCAATGGTAAGTAGTGAGGAAGTATGTCAACTAAGTACAATTATCTTAATCAAGTAACATTGCATGGGATCAATGCGGGTGAATGTATCAGACCTCCCGGGGAGTGATTGTAATGATCGTGTGCGACTTTATTAGGTCATGGGATTGATAAATGGGGAATGACACGTATCAAAACTTTAAAGTACGATTGGGGCGAAGAAAACTAGAAGAACCAAGAGGAAAGTTAGGCTTCTTTTGTTCTTGTGCGTAAAGGGGATGCATAGTATGTTCGTTATAATGAAATGGAGGTCATGTTTTCACAAGCAAAAGCTAAATCGAGGGTTTTGTGACTCGCATGGCGAAGCCATAGTGGCTATGACGTGAAACGAGAAATCTAGATTAGGGCAACGCAGCAAGCTTAGGGTTATGATGTTAGTGCTGGTGGAATCATGAGTGGATCTTCTAGAGTTGTGGTTGGGAAATTCTGCCTAAAGGCACACTGTCACAGATGTGAAGTTGCTCATAGAATATCAAGAAGTGCATAGGGTGACCGACAAGAGTAAGAGAAAACTGAGTTTCAAAGTTTGAAGTCGATATGAGACGTACACGAAGTACATGAAAGATTGAGGTTAGAGCCTCTATGGTCGGTTTGACGTTGCATAAGGAAATGAAGTGTAAGGTTCTACACCTACTGAAAGAAAGGATGTCTATAGTGAAAGCTGATGTGGGATACGGAGAGCTCCTCCCATAGGTTGGGATGTCCAAGGGAGCGAAGGAGATTGTATCGATTTGTTATAAGGCATGAACGAGTCTTGTAGTTAAGACCTTTGTGACTGAACACATGCGCGAGATCAAGAGATGTTATTATCGCCATCCCTTTGAAGTGAGAAGAGATATTAAGTTGAATTATTGTTTAACCAAGGCTTCAAGAGTCGGGAAATTCGAGCCAGTTCCACGAGTTTAGGAGATGAAGGATCATTGAAAAAGGACGGTCAACATTGTAGCTACAAATGGAACAATACACGTGTTTAAAGGACGTCACCCCAACAGATCGGGGTAGATCATTAGTATCATGACCACTTGTAAAGTGATAAGACAAGATTGTGTCGGTTATTACGATATGTGACGGGAAGAGAAAAGATGAAAACTGAGATATCACGGACTCCAATACGTTAGAATATGGAATTTTCCAGTAAGGTCGAGCTTGATTAAATTCCGATATCTAAGGCGTCGTATGGGATAACACTTGTGCAGAGACATGAGTTGTGGAAGCAAGTGAAGGAGAAATTGCAAGAATTTAGTGATAAGATTTCATTAGAAATAGTGAAATGTCATAGAGAACACCGGACGTTATATTGAACTCTTGATTTAAAGTTCATATTGAAACATATCTTAAACTCTTGATTTGAAGTTGTTATGAAGAACACCAGTTTGCGAAAAGAGGGACGGTTATCTCTGTTCGTACATTATAGTGAGCTGAACATGATAACAATGAAGAACAAGTATCCCTTACAACGTATATACGATCTACTTGACCGGTTGCTAGGGTCAGTAGTCTCTTCTAATATTAAGTTAAGATTTGATAGTCACCAATTGAAAATTTGAGTCTGAGATATTGCAAGTACGGCATTTTGGACCAATCAGAGTCACTACGAGTTATAGTTATTCCATATGGGCTTACTGATGCCCGGATGAGATATTTTGGATCTACTCTTGAAAAAGGAGAGACATATGACATGTTGTCTCGGGATGGCAAACCCCGAAAGATGTGGTAGAGGTTACAAGTTTTCTTGGATATGCTGAGCTTTACCAGATCTGTGAAGGGAGAAGTTGTATAACACCAATTATGGTAACCTACTCCGTATGACAATGAAGTACTGAATGGAGCAAAGAATTGACAAAGGAGTTGCTGAGAGTTAAGAGGAGATTCATTGGTGCAATTGTTTTGATTTACCTTGTGGTTTTATGAGTTTGAAGTGT
The DNA here is from genome assembly GCA_033239125.1 of Fagopyrum homotropicum. Lineage (NCBI taxonomy): Eukaryota > Viridiplantae > Streptophyta > Magnoliopsida > Caryophyllales > Polygonaceae > Fagopyrum > Fagopyrum homotropicum. The sequence continues at coordinate 147,934,795 of BSWB01000004.1, forward strand.
ACTGGTGATTCTTCAAGACAAGGTCTTGATCGAGTATTGCGGAGCGATGAAAAAGTAATAGCATGCGTGTCTCATTAGTAGAAGCGGGTAAAGTAAGTACTTCCTTCGTTACCTGGAACGTGGAACAAGAATGGAGGGAACGTAACATCAAGTTTGGTTTGACAAGAACCCAAACCAACAACGTAAATTGGAACATCGATCTTCATTGATAGACAAATTAAAGGGAAAATAATGGAGATGCTGCATCGAAACCGAGGACGTTGAGTTCAGATATTTTGACCTTCTTGAGATCTTAGCACGAGTTGGAGAAGTGTCTTATAAGTTGGCGTTGCTGCCAAGAGTAGAGAGGGTGCACCCGGTGTTTCATAGGTAACAATCGAGGAAGTACATGCATGATTCAAGACGTGTGGTCTGTCATGATGATCTAGTGACAGTCGAGGAACCAATGAGGCTAATAGGAAGACGGGAGATAGTATCTTTGATTGAGTTTTACGCTGAGTTAGTAGCATCAATATAATCGACGTGTTAGACCTAGGGTCTTCCCTTGGAGGAGTCATGTGCATGTGTGATATTATGTGTAGATTTTACCCAATACGGGAATGTGCTATATGACCTGAGATATCTTGTCGTGGTAGTTGACTATATTTTGTGTGTAGATTAGAAGGTTTAAGCCTTCCTAGTTTGAGAGTTCATACCTCGGCCTTAAGGGACCGAGAAGTTCGACGTATAGCAAGTTTCGGGACGAAACTTGTTTTTAGGGGGATCTAATGTAACGACCCGTTTATTGGGTGCGTTTGTGATACTTATTTTCCCGTATTTTTGTTAACATTTTAATGGCCTCAATATATTTTTTTTTCGACTATGTTTACGTCGTAATTCCAATTTTATTTGATATATATATATATATTATCCGTATTTATACCATCATATTATTATCAGGAATATTTTACGGGAGCAATTTATATATCGTAACTATAATTTTACGAGGATATACTTTGTTTATATATTCATTATATTATTTTGTGGAAAAGTTCGGAAAAATTTTTCGATCCAAAATCCCGTTCCGAACTCTTTAATCGAGTTATTCGATTACTCTTTTCCTTTATCTATTATTTTATTTATTTTTATTCTATCTTTCTCCCTGATGGCGTGTTGCTGTAGAACTGGGCATGACCCTTCGTTACTTGTGTGTGTTGGCGCCCTAGCCAACCTAGGTCCTGCATTTGAAGATAGCCGCCCAAAGCCAATCTACAGGCCCTCATTCAGCAGCCCCTCTTCTTCTTTCTTCACGCAACATCTTAAACAACACTCCATCTATCTTCTTCTCTGTCTTCCCTCAAGTCCTTACCTGTGCAGCTCTTTGGTTCCCATTTCTCCAACTCTCAACCACCTACAACCATGCCTCTCACCCCGGCTTCTCCTATCGCCCATCTCTCTCTTCGTTTGACCCTGCAACCGGAGATGACCCTTCAACGGCCTCACAATAACCTTTACGTGCCGCTGTCGGCCTCTATTTCGCCCGGAACCCCTGTCGTCTCGAACACCAAGCAGGAACTCGTCCTTCTCTGTTTCTCACACCGTCGGAGCAGTCAACCATCGACACCACCGGAGACCTCTGCAGATAGCCCCGCCGGACTGGGGAGCGCCATGCCCTGCCGGCGCCATTCGCTGCTCCTCCTACCCTTCGTCTCTCCTCTGCAGCCACCGGGTAGGAGCAACAGACACCGGAACTCCCCCTGCGTTGGGCCGCTAGACAACGCCGGAGCTCCTCCCTTGCAACGTCGCCGGCCTGCCTTGTCGAAGCCACCGGAGGCTGGAGCCGGCACTGCCCTGGGCGCTGCTCACATATCTCCTCCTGCGCGTTATGTCCAGAGGTTGATGAAACCTCTTTTGCCCTAATTAAACCGACCCCCTAAACTCTAGTGTAATTGCAATTTGGAACCCAATTTTTGTAATTGCAGATTTGACCCACTCTTCTGAAATTTAGTGATATGCCCCTGCATGATTAATTACAGATTTAGCCCAGATTTTTTATTTACAGAAAATGCCCAAGGTTTTATTTACAGAATATGACCCAAGTTTATGAAATTGCTCATTTTTGCCCTAAAAATGTATTTGTCTATTTTAAACTCGGATTTCAATTACGGGATATTCTTATGTTTTTATACACGGTACATTATCTCTATGTTGGATTAATTTGGTTATGGCTCAAAGATTTAATCCCGGGTTTTAACGTTGACTTTTGAAAACGAGTTTTTCCTTAGAGTTATATATATTATATATTCCGTTCAAATTTAGCATATGAGCTAAATTTGCTTAATTTTGGTGTTAGGTTCGGAATCGTCCCGATAAAGGCCTAACGAGTCCAAAGTCGACATCCATTGATCGACTTCCGTCTTTTGACGTCATGTGAGTTACCTTTTTCCTCGATCTAGTTATGTTTAGTTTTAATATCATGCTAGGTTGGATCTAACATAACTTAGAGAGAATACCAAGTAGTGGTTATGGACCTTAGGTGAGTTTTGTGGATTGTGAAATGTTGTAAGACTTGAGGAGTTGATTTTTAATCTTGTGAGGTTGTTTATGGCTTTAAGTTATATGTTGAGCTTGTGACAATTTAGGGGTTGAGGTTGTATGATTTGTTGAGATTGTGGTGACAAGGACGAGAGTATCCTAGCCTAGTGTTGTTACCATTGTGATCGTGGGGGCTAAGCATGTTATCCTAGTGGTGTTGGGAGTTATGATCTTGCGAGATCCGAGGGTTCAGGAGTCTTAGGACTTCTAGCTTCTGTTGAGTGTGATATGAGCATGAGGGATTCTAGGATGCGGTCCTAAAATTGAGAGTCAAATGGTCTTGCGTAGATCATTTGTATAGAAGTCTAAGACTTCTATTGTGAGTGTGTTGTTGTTGATATAGTTATCTTCTTGTGAGCAGGTTATGAGCTTCCTCCCTAAGGAAGCGAGAGTGTTGTGAGTTGAGTGTGGTGACGAGGTAAGTCTCCGGACTTACTTAGCTCGTATTCCTTGTATTAGCATTGATGTGTGTTTGGTGGTGTGTGTTTATTATTTATAACAACTAAACCGGAATTAGGATTACCGACCTTTATATTATTTTGGTCCAAGTGTATGATAACGGGCGGTGACAACTTGCCTGGCTCCCGCGAGAGCTAGGAGGTTCTCGGCGACTATCCCGTGCTGGTAGACGGTCGGATGCATCAGTACCATTCCATGCCGGTAAGTAGGGACCGAGGCAAGTTTCGGTGACTCTCGTGTCACAACCTAAGTTGAATTAGAACAGGATATGACTTAATAATAATAAGATAATAAACCGGACTTGTGTGCTTAGAGTGTATTGCGTGTTTATGATGATTGACTTGTGTTTGTGCCTTTCACCTTGATTCTAATGCCTCGAATATTAGCTAACGGTTTTATACCGATTGTTGTAGATTGCCTTGCAGGTTAGGAATGCGGTCGAGAGATCCGGAAGAGTGGGCAGCCGGGGTTCCGTACATTTTAGGAGGGGTTTTGGTTGAAGTTGAGTTGGGTTTTGTCCTTCGATTGTTGTGTTTTGTATGTGGTGTATTTGGCGTTCGGTTTTTGTGTTGTATCTCGGCTGAAGTCCTTTGTTGTATTGTTTCGGGTTTTCTTTTCATTTGCATAAAAATGTGTTTTGATTTTGCCTTTATTTGTGCCTTGTTGCAAGATCCGGTGAAATTGTTGTCAAGCTAAGGGTCGGGACCCATTGTGAGATCCCAACCCGTAGCATCCCGAGTCCCGGGGATTCGGGGTGTTACATGAAAATTATGGTATGTGAAAATTCCGGTATGTGAAAATCCGGTATGTGATAATTCCGGTATGTAAAATTCCGGTCCGGTATGTGAAAATTCCGGTATGTGAAATTCCGGTATGGGGAAATTCCGGTATGTGATAATTCCGGTATGTGATAATTCCGGTGTGTGAAAAAATTCTTCATTCTAGAAAATAAATAAAAAATAAAGAAAATAAAAAGATAAAAAAATTAATAAAAGAAAATAAAAAAAGAAATTCAGTTTTTAAAAAACATTTGAAAGAAAGAAGAAAACAAGAGGATGGAGAAGGTTTGAAGGTAAAAAAAAATAAGAGGGGTATATTTACTTAATTGAAAAACAAAAAAGCCTACTTACTATCACTATTTTTCTAAATAGCCTACTAACCAAATTTGCCCAAAAATGTTTTTAAAAAATACAAAAATGAACAATTAATGTTAAAAAAATGAATAGTTAGTGTTGGGAAAAAATGAACATTTATTGATAAAATATGAACAATGACTCTTTTAAAATGAACACATACTTACAAAAATATGAACACCGTTTTTTATTTTCAAAAGAAAATCTGGAATAAAAAAAGAAAAAAAAAACGGTGACGTGGCATGCCACATGTCACCACCCCAACTCTCCTCATTTCTATCTGCAAGAGTCCTCCTCACCGGAACCGGACCCTATATATATATATATATATATGTTGACTCCCATGTAAAATGAGAACAAATTGTATTTGTTAGATCGCTAAATAGATGGCTGAGATTAGTCGATATTAAATGGAGAAAAATCGTGTGATTAGTGGAAGAAATATTAGCCGGGCCTGATTCATATATTCGGCAGTATAATCACATATATTCGGTGTTTACATGTTCACATGACAAGAGGTGTTTACATATGAGTCTCTCTCTCTCTCTCTCTCTATATATATATATATACTTATGATTTTGTTGTATTAGTAATATTATGAAAAAAGTGACATGTGACACAAAGTAAATAAGAGAATGACATGTGACGTGAAAATCTTTCCTTGGACCGATCGAGAGTGTTATTGTTATTAAGACTCTAGTTAAGTTCATTCAATTAGAAAGTTGGACCTTAGACCGGATTGTTTTACCTTTAACAAAAGAGATGAAAATTTTTATACATTTGTCTCACATGGCCCAATAAAAAAATAAGAGGTGGATAAGGACGATAATTTTGTTCATATCCTAATCATCTTATAAGACGGGTGAAAATACAAAAAAAAAATGATGTTGGTTGGATTAGGGATGTTAGCGGAGCTGGTTAGGGGTTGAGACAGTCTTGTTCAACCCCATTTAACAAAATGTCCACCATTTCCATTCCATTCAAGGATTATCTTATGCTCATTCTGGCATGAGATAATTGCGGAACTCTTACAAACTTGTGGGTGACTTTGGTTGTTCTTGTACATTAGTATTTTCCAAATTTTCCCTAATGCAGAATGACAGATAATAATGTTTCATTGCATAAATATAATCAGCCTTGTCCTGTGTATTTTTGATTGAACAACACCAACCGGTTCCAATTCCCTCTGTGGCCGAGGCCTTGTTTCAACCTAGTTATTTCTGTTAAGAACATTTAGGTTACTTGCTAGTTTTACCTAGAAGAGATATTTACATAATTGCCTATTGAAACCTTCTACATTTTGTTGAATATGTTGTATTGTTTTGCTGGTTCAGTTTGATTTTTCATTACATTTCATTTCAGGAAGTTGATCTCATATATACCCATCACCAGAAGACAATCATTGTGGATGCTGATGCCGAAAATAATGTGCGGAAAATCATTGCGTTTGTGGGTGGCCTTGATCTATGTGATGGGAGATATGATATTCCTGAACATACTTTGTTCAGGACTCTGAATACAGTGCACTCTGATGACTATCTCAACCCTTCTTTCGATGTAATCTCTTTACCATTTTTTTATTATATTCTACAGTATGATTGTAATAGTTAGGATTTCCGAATTATAATTAATGTTGATTAAATTAATCATTGATAGTAATTAACATATAACTCGCGAAGATTGCGTAAGTGATGAGTATAAGTCCCACCGTTATGGTCCTCGCGTAATTTTGGGCTTATGGGAAAATTATCACTTTTTCCTCCGGGTAATTATTTTTACCCTCCGGTATTATTTGGAGCATTTAGGAGCTCCAATTAATAAAAATGCAGTTGATAGAAATGATCACGACATCGGACTTGTCCTAGATATGAAATAACATGGAAAGACAAAACGGACAAAAGAGTCGCTATTTCGTTTCTTAATGGCTAAGAAAGACAGCTTATGAATACACGTTTTCCGATACAATTGTGGAATAAATATCCCTACAATCTTCAAGATCTATTATTCCAATTTTGAGAAGTTTGGAGAAGGGGGTTCAACCCGTCTTTGGAGCGGTTAAAGGATAATTATCGACTTCGTTAAAGGATAATTATCGTCTTCACTATAACTAGCGGAAAATCGTTTATTAATTCATTTCCGTTCACGTTTCCTCGTAAAAGCTCTGATTTCTCTCAAACTTAAAACTCATATCTACTCTACGTTTCTAATCCGATTTCAATTCCATTTGAGTTTCTGGATTCCTCTCTTCATTCTCTTCATATCGGTACCGAGTTTTTGCATTTCCGAGTAGATGAAGACCTGGTCGAGCATATATGTCAGACAGTTCCGTCGCTCAGATTCTGGTGAATTTGATGATGTCCATGCGTAGCCTGCATCGTTGTGATTGCGAATCTTCTTTCAGATCGTCAATCGGGTTAGTAACAAATAAGTTATGAATTTATTCGTTTTCCGTACTGCGATTTGGCCTAAATTGACCTTAGCCTTGTCAAAATGAATAATTAGAAATTCCATTATGGTCAGTATATTATTCTAGTGTTTATGGGTTGTGTGTTTGATGAAATCTGGTGACAGGTGGGTTTAGAAATGGCTTGCGGACAAAACATTATTCTGGTGAAATTTAATTAATTAAAGGTTAATTAATTAAATTAAGATTAGAATTGAGATTGTGGAATACTGATTAGATGCATGCTAGGTGTCACAATGACTTGAGGGTCATGATGATGTTATGGGTATCGGTTATGGCTTTAAGGTTTAGTATGTGTACGAGTATGATGAGATGCTATGTTGAGGATATGCCTCTGACATTTATGAATGTGTTGAGGATCTAAGGTTGAGATTTGAGATATAGGTTGGTTGTGGTTAGTGAGACGAGTCTCCTAACCTTTGCAGTATGTGATTGTGTGTGCCTTGCTTTTACAGGCGTTAATTACTTCCCAAGGGGAAGCTGTGGTGTGGTACAGGTTACGAGTATTACAAGTAAGTCTGTAGGACTTACTTAGCGTTCAGTTGTGGATTGGTGTGATTGTAATGGTTGTGTGTGTTCATATGGTTGTGCATTTATAACCTAAACCGGACTAGGATGACCATTTATTACCTTAAAAGGCCCAAGTGTATTATAACGGGTTGTGACCACTTGCCTCCGCTCGAGGGTGGGAGGAGGTGCCCGGAAGCTGATCTCACGGGGGGGGGGAACGAGTGACGATCACCCCCATGCAAAACCCCTGTGTTACGGTGGAAGGGACGAGGTTCTTTAGGCTTCTCGTGTTACAATATAAGATGAATTAGTAATGGAATAACGTAATTGAAGATAATAAATGAATGTGTGTGTGACATTGCATGTGTGATGCGTGGATATGTGTCTGTGCTATTACCTTCATTCTTATTCTTTACTGTAGCTAACGGTGTATACCGTGTTGTAGAGGATCTGCAGGTTAGAAAGACTACAAAGTGAGTCAGATGAGGTTACCAGCCGAGGACTTCTGTACATTAGGTTACTCGTGGGATATGGGATATTTTGTATCTGATGTTGTTTTTTGTACTCGGCTTGATGTTGTAAAACCTTTTGATGGATCTTATCCAGTTTTATGTATTTCGGTTTTAATTTGTTTGTGCCTTGTCGTAAGATCTAGTGAACTTGTTGTGATGCTAGGGTCAGGATCCATTCTGAAATAATAAAAAAATTTGTCTTCGTATGCACAGTTGTGCAAATCAATGGATCTATTTTCACTGAATTTGGTTTACACAATTGATCAGCATCGAAGACTCTGTATTGATTGGTTTGACAATGAAAAATAAAGACTTGTCTTCGTGTGTGTCGGCTATATACAGATGTGCAAATCAATGGATCTATTTCACTGAATTTGGTTTACACAATTGATTAGCATCAAAGACTTTGTGTGTGTGTGTTTGGAAAAATTAAAAAAAACACTAGTGTACGTGTTTTTTAGTGTTTTTGGTAGTGTTTGAGTATTTAAAAACACTCGTACGAGTTTGGTATTACTAGTGTTTTTTTACAAAATGTTTTTTTGTTAAAAAATACTATTTGCCCTTACTTTTCATCCGAATTACGTTCTTATACCCGGTAATTACTTGCCCTATCACTTGTGTTTTTTCGATTTGCCTTGGCTTGCAAAGAGGATGTCAATGCTCAACCTCACTGACACTTGAGAAAGAAAAGAGAAATTTTGATTTGATTAAATATGTACCATTATCAAAGTAAAAAGTAGAAGCTAACATATAACGAGATCCATATAACCACATATGATCAATCAAGAAGAATGTTTAAAGAAAGAAGAACATACAGGTGGACATATTCATCTTTATGAGCTTGAAATCATCAAGAGTGAAACCTCAAGCTTTGTTGGCCAAGTGCACCGCGTCAACCTGTTCTACATCCCATCACTGAAAGGAACACATTCAATTGGAAAATCATTCATTGTTTCTTATAATCAAACCAAATTGGACCTTATGACGGGCAAAATGATTAAGCCCGCCTTCAATTCATACCTAATGGTGGGGTGGAGAGATAATTACCTGATCAAGATTCCTATGCTCATTTCCAGTCAAATTCACCTAATTTATTTAGAACCAAATGATAACTAGAACTGACAGAAGTACAAGTTGAATGCAGAGTCGAGTTGATTAGTGTGCTTATTCAAAAAGGAAAATAATTTGAAGCAAGAGATAGCATACCGGAATAACATATACGTATTTGGTTGGTATGGACAATAGACGGGGCAATTTCGATAAGTTTCGAAACAAGAAATGTATTACTCGAACAATTTAGAAAAAAAATATATAGATGTTGAATGGAATTGGGGAAATCAAGGGAGTTTTTTGGCTCGGTCTTGATAAGCTTGCAAAACAAGACGAGAGGAGCCGAGTTTAGAATGCAAAAATTGTGGTGGATACAAAGTAAAAGGTCCAGATGAGTGTGTGGGTCTTCATTATTCACTAATTTAAAAATTCTTAAAGGGTTGAGGAAAGAAGAGTTACTTATTAAAAAAAAAAGGAATGGAAGAAAATCAAAAGTGCACAGCTTGAGTCTAGAGTGAAGACTTTATTCGTGTCAATTCATGGACACTTTTCACCAGTTCAATTCCAAGAATAGTTCGATCGAAGACGTATATCTCAACGTTATGTTGGATTGGGTTTGTATGGATCCAAACACAAAAGGATCATATACCACTTCCAATTAATTAAGAATGTGATGGTCAATGCGAGTTTGATCATCCATGTGGGTGCGAGTAAGCAAAGACATATTTAATCATCACATCCTATATACTCAGAGAAAATAGCCACATACTCATCAACCTATGAAGAAGCAAATCAACAATTAATAGTCAGACCCCGGTTATTTTGTACGTGGGAACCCGGTTAAGGAAGCGTGGTTAACGGGAGCGAGGTCCGACAGTTCGCACCCCGGTAAATGTCACCGCGTTAATATTTTTGAACCCCGGTTTTTTAATAACCGGGGTAAAAGTCGGACCCCGGTTATTTTAAAAAACCGGCGTAAAAATCGGACCCCGGTTATTTTAAAAAAACAGGTGTAAAAGTCAGACCCCGGTTTTTTTAAAATAACCGGGGTCTGACTTTTACCCTAGTTATTTTAAAAAACCTGGTAATTTTTGGACCTCGATTTTAGTATAATAACCGGGGTATTTTTTACCAGTTTTTAAAATTTTATTCCACGGTTTCTATATAAAACCGTGTTAATTTTTTAACCGTAACTTATTATTGTTAATATGAAAAATAGCTAATTTGACACCTGCTTAAATTACACAATACGTATTGTACTTAACCGAAATTATTAATCAGTAAATAAAAAAATTAAGCTAAAATACATAAGCAAACTTATCATGTAATTTATATTCCAATCATATAATCCCAAAGTAATATCAAAAAACAAACCAAGTTTCTACCGTTCTTCGTTCTGAAAGTAGATTATATATCTTAACAAAAGATAACAAACACTTTTTACCGATGGTCTCTACATGAAAAACTAAGCTAGACAAGTCAGTCAATGTCGATGCATTTTTGAATGAGAGGCTCCACAAACTCGAGCCACTCCTTGTGCATTTCATGAAGATGGTCTTTGTCATACGTCTTCGGTGAGCCATTAAAGTACTAAACAATTACAGATTAAACAACAAAAGTAAGCAACAATATATATCAACAATTTTATATGTCGATATTTTAAATGTAGTAAGTACACGTGCATACCATTTGCGAAATCACCACCATCACCTCTCGGGTGCATTGTCTGCGTTGTGCAAATAATCTCATCATTTCTCGAAGAGGGACTTGCCATTTACCTGGACTTGTGATAACATATATACATTCTATTATTAGTTAATTAGAAATATGGCAAAAGAAGCATTCCAAAAATTACAAATAATGCTTCAAAATTACTAATGCTTTAAAATGAGGTAATTTACTGGATTGACCTTGCCTTTCTTTTAAATTACTAATATCTTTTCCATTCTTTTAATAATTGTTTCTTAAATATCTATAATTCATAGCACCAATTCCAAATCAAATACGCACTATGGTTACACCCATAGCTTCCAAGACAATTAGGAGCTCAATGTTGTCAACTTTAGTGATCATCTAGTGCCAATGATTAGGTTATTGTACCCAAGATAATAAAATAGGAGTGAAATGACAAGTTGAATGAAATTTCAGATAAATAAAACATAGATATCTTTAATTAGCACACAAAATTACTCAACACAAATTTGAACTAACTAATTCTAGCGATACAGGAAACAAACAACTAATTCTAGCAATGTAGAAAACGAAATTGACAAGTCGAATGAAATTTCGGATTGTGTGTCAGTTGTTCCTTTTAAACGAATGATGTCAGAAGGTATGAATCAGTAACTAACAAAGCCAGAACAGACTTCTTTGATCCCACAAATTCCTCTTTCTGACCAAGAACTTGTCTTGAATGTATTTGCTGAATTTGTTGGTTTCTACTCCATGAAAACTGAATCTAAAACAAGCAGCTAATTCTAGCAAAATATCCAATTTCAGGAAACGTAGAGCGGGTAAGGTTTAAACGATCCGAACCCCAAATTTAAAGTAAGCAGCAACCTCCCACGCAACCCCAAATTAATACAAGCTACGTCCAAAATGCTAATACTTTTGAAACAAAAGGCCCCTAAATATCTATTAGGAGGCAATTATAATTCAAAAGATTCTTGGTAATCCACCTTGCTTTGTGGTGGAGTTGCAACTGTCAGGGACAACTGCCCTAAAATCTAGTTTCCCTTTGGTTCAAGAAGATTTAAGTGACCACTGAATCCTGGTTCCTCTTCCAGGTAAACGAAACAAAAATGACATAACCTCAGGTCCTCCCTGAGTAGAAACGAGATGAAACAAAAAGAAAACAAGAATCCTGATACCTCTTCCAAGTAAATGAAACAAAAACAACGTAACCTCATGTCCTCCCTGAGTAGAAACGAGATGGAACAAGAGACTTACTTGTTAAAAATACAAGGCTTCAAAGAAACCATATATGACGCCTGAATCCAAATGAATCAGCAACAAGCAGAAGCTCCTATGCAAATAAATCAGCAACTCCAAGTGAATAAGCAATAAACAGCAACATCTGAATCCCTAATTGAATCAGAAAATCCGATAAATAAGCAACTCCGGTCAAATGAATCAACAATAAACAACAACTTCAAGAATTTTGTTTTCGATCGATAAGTACTAAATAGAGTAATTAAGGAAATTTACTTAGCAAGAAAATATCAAATTTATCTTTGTTGATTAAAAAAAAATTAAAAAAATTAATTTTGTAATATATAGCTAAAGTGACCAAAACAAATAATTTACTTACCAATTTTATAACATTTTTTTTAATTGACAAAACAAATTCTATTATATATCACTTTTATCATATGATTTAAAATGTCTTTTGTTCATCAAATAATTTTGTTTATTTGTGTTAGTGATGACGGCGGAACAATTGCAAACTCTTGACGAGTTAAATATCAATGTTCGTATGAAATGGAGAATTGAAGTTATCTTCAGATACATGCAATTAGCACATTGCCAAAAAAGAAGCTCAGGTGACATTTCTGAACTTCAATCACCTTAGCACATTGCCAAAAATTTCATCTCATTTAGCTTTGAAATTATGTTCTTGGCATGGAGGTAACACCTATCTCTTATGTTAGCCAAAAATTTCTCAAAATCATCCAATTTGGTTGGTCCACTACTGCTATAGTATACAAGAACATGTACTGGTTCATCGGATGTAGAACCCCCACTGTTCATCCATTAGTTTCATTAGAACCAATAATTAAATATAAAGCCAAAAAAAAAATTTATGTTCAAATTACATGCATCATAACTACTATCATCTGAATTATGAAGGAAGGAGGTTTTGTTGATTTTTAGGAAGATACAAAAAGATTTGAGACCCATTTGGAATTAGGATATCATAAACTAAAGAATGAAATACAGCTTTATGTGATAAGTTTAACAGAAATAAGCTTGTTTTTAAATAACTGCAAAACAATATTATTAGATCTTCAAACACTATTTGTATTAAAACATTCATCAATGAACACACCCTAAAATAGCATGTGAACATAAGTCCACCCTTTTCAAATCAAAAGATTCCAATCAACCACAGAGGAGAAAACCTTCATTTTTTGAGAAAATTGCAGATTTTGAAAATCAAAATGGGGAAGGCTTTCTTGCTCTTACTCACTGTTTTAGTATTAAAGCCATCAAATTCTTCTTTTTCTAAATAACAAAAAATTCTATTTAGATTATATATTACATTCATCCAATATTTTTTTTTCAATTAACCATCCCTTACTACCCCTCCGTTGACATACAACCACCAAAATCCAAATCAATCTATGTAAAAATATGTGGGCAGAGCAAACATACAGCCATGAAATCAACTTTGGTTCTTTCATTCTTTCTTCTCAACCAAAATCATTTTTCATATTTTCTCAGTTCTCACCAATCACCATCATGTTCATCACTACTAGTCTCCTCCTTTGTCGCTCACTATTGCTCCAGCAAACCTCAGCTTTCGTCCATTGGCTTCTACATTTAATCGATTTGTTGCTCGGAATTCACCCCTTGGATCCGAAGATCAATTTTCTATTATTCTTGAAGTTGATGGGTACAACTTGTAGAAATATTACTTGCTGCATTGCAAGAAAAGAAATCCACCATATATACTACAACTGAATTTACTCACAAATTAGAAAATACATGTGGCCAAAAATAGATTTGAAACACATAATTCAAATAACAAGACTTTCATAATGATAACTTGATTCTACATTACTCTACTGGTGATAATTGATAAATAACTTATCATGGGGATTGGTATTATTCAAATTAAGCAACACCTCTATGTTCCCTATATAGATGAATTGCCGTTATTAAAGTGACATTCAACTGACAAATCTTAGTTTCTAAAGTATCAGAATGTTGATGATTGATTTAGAATTGTGAGTTTATACAACAATTTCATAGAAATTTTTCTTGAAAAAAATTTGAAAATCCAGATTATTCTAGTTTCTTCTAGGAGGGAGAATCTTAGATCGGCAACAATTGACAACTTGGTTGATGTAGGATTCCATGGTTGGGCTAGTCTCATTCTAAGGTCTATACTTTTTCTAGTGTAATTGTAAAATTCATGTATCTGAAGATAAATGAATAATGTCTTGATGTTGTTTGATATAGGGGACCTAATGATGAACTGAAGGAAGTTCAGAACTACAAGGCAGAGATCAGGAACATTGATATTTAACTCGCCTGGACAAACCTTATAGGCAATAGGTAATGTAGCTCATTGTTCACAAGATGTAGAAAGGGAACACTTCAATCACCTTAGCACATTGCCAAAAAAGAAGCTCGGCTGACATTTCTAACATTCACATCGTGATAAAAGTGTGGCTTTCTATTTTACCACAAGCAGAAAATTGCAGTTTATGGTACAAAATTTCAATGTGTCGTGAGATGAATATTGTGTTAATTACATATTTATAATCATGAAGTATCTCACCCCACTAAAGGAACGTGTTTAGGCATATGCTCATGTTCAGGCTCTATGGCCCTATCTCCTCTCCGCACTTCAAAATTTGAAAACATCGATTGCTAAAGTTAGCAACAAATAGTTGTGCTCATAAATGCAGCTCCCCAAAAACTAATAAATGCAAACTGACCCTAAACTATTTATTTTTGAATCACATCAATCTGAGGAGTTTTCATAATATGAAGTCAATTCCAAATAGGATTAGACATTCAATTTGTGCTAAAAAAAAAAGAAGTAATAGAAAAACAGTAGACTGCATGTTGACATCTGAACTGGGATAAACTTGTTCAATATACTGCCTGTAATATCCGGAATTTTCATTCTGTCTAGTTCTGTTATAAACTCGATCTCAATCAGTTTATGCTTATCCGTCTACTTAGTTAGACATATTATCATAGGATTTATCATTTTATGTAGACTCCTTCACATAAAATGATAGAATCTTTTAAATAGTTTATCATTTTATGCAAACTACTTCCGCATAAAATGATAGAATTCTTAACCGATCTTAATCTATAATAAACTCCATACCCGCCTAGTCCGTATATTTATGTGTCGGAATCTTGTCCAGCCAGAAACTCGCTAAATTAAGGAGCCCAGCCGCAGTCCAGTTTAGCCCATCTGTTACTCTATATTCCAGCCCTACAGCCCGTCTTTAGCCAGTTCGGCCTGCATTCTTCAGCTCAGCCCAGCAGCAGCACAACTCCAGCCCAGCAGTAGCACTCCAGCACAGTCCACCCAGCCCAGAAGCAGCCCACTGCTGCCTTGTCCAGCGCCAGCTCCAGTCCACCGCTGCCTTGCCTGTTTCAGCCCAGTTCGACCTTGCATTCTGCAGCCAAAGCCAGCCCAACAACAGCAGTTGCCAACGCTTGCTTCAGCCCAGAAGAACGACCCTTTGTATTCTTCAGCCAACAAAAGATCTACAGCCATTAATTGCTCTTAAACTCCCACATAACAGCACATACGGTTCAGCTACAATTACGCAGCAGTTACACAACATAGGAAAAATGTCAGTTTGGAACCAAATAAAATTTTAGGAGTTAGAATATGATTTTAGAACCTCAAATAAGAGTTTAGACATGAATTCTAGATTTTTCGGGACCAAGGGTAAAATGGTCATTTTACCCTAAATTAACACTGTAACTAGTTATGTCTTAATACATTATTCGATCTTAGAAGTTTTAGACTTCTAACTACATGAGAGTGTGCTAATACACTTATCGCCTTTGACAGGCAACTGAGTTGCTACAGTTTACAGAGTGAGTGGTTTACAAAGAGTCAAGCGTGATAACAGGTAAGTCCTTTGGGCTTACTTAGCTGACTTCTAAATATGAGTATAAATGATGATGGTGGTGTGTGATTGAAATGTTTAAGGAGATAGGTTGTGATATATAATTACCGACCTATATTTTGGTCTAAGAGTAACGGGCGGTGGCATTCTGCTCAGTAGCTTGCGGGCGCTGGGGGTTTCTTTCGGGACTAGTCCATACTTGGTTTGTAGTGATGCTACCAGTGGAAGTCAGCTAGACCTACACCAGTTGGATAAGGAACGGAGGCGAGAACTAATAATAATTCTCGTGCCACAACTTAAATTGAATAATGTGAATCATTTAAATAATAGATAATAAACGGTTGAGTGCCAGCATGATGTTTGTTTATTTTTGTTTCTGCGTGTGCTTGTGCTGTTATCATTTTGCTTATATTTGGATAGTTAGCTAACTGTTGATATGTTGTGTAGATTTGCCACAGGTTAGAGCAGATGCCGAGTGATCCAGACGGTTAGAGCTGTCAAAAGTTGACCTGACCCGTGAACCCGAATCCGAACCCGACCTGGCCCCGAAAATTTTGAAAAAACAGAATGCCCGAACCGACCCGCTTGAAACCGATTTAATCCGAATTAATAAATGACCCGAAGTAACCCGGCCCGAATGACCCGATTACCCGAATAACCCGACCCGAAGTAACCCGATAGCCCGAAGTGGCCCGACCCGAGTGACCCGATAGCCCGAAATAACCGACCCGATATAACCCGGCCCAAAGTAACCCGACCCAAATTGACCCGGTAGCTCAAAGTAACCCGATAGCCCGAAGTAACCCGACCCGAATTAACATGGCCCGAAGTAACCCGACCCGAAGTAACCCGATAAGTATATAATGGCATAATCCATACTATAAGTTTATATTATAAGTCTATAATGACATATTAAATACATATTACATAACCCATTCTATAAGTCCGATATCCAAATCTAGTTAAAGATCATTTCGATTAACAAATCACTCAAATATTTGCGGATAATTATTCAAACCGACTAAAATCGTTCTTCACACAAATACATAATTCATACTATAATTTTTAAGAATTGGAACTTTAAAGATATTTTTTTTATTCATTATATTGTCTATATATACATAAATACATATTACATATTCCATACTATAACTATAAGTCTATCATGACATTCTGCAACTCCGACACGATAAATGTATGGTAATAATGTTTTTAACTCATTAAAATAAATTTTGATTTTAACTTATGGTTTACTAATTACTTATCAGAATTATTTTCCAACTTTAATTTTCTATTTCCTATACAAGTATTAAAATATATATATTACATAATACATAGTATAATTGTATAAGTATATATGATGACAGTTTTGAAGTATTAATTTTTTACCTTGTTGGAGAAAAGATGTCTTAAACTGTTAAAAATAAGTTTCTTTAAAAAAAATTGTATCAATTATACGGTTTTCACTTTCATTTGAATTAAGTTATGTGACTAATTGACTATAATATATTATATTTTATTGTACACTTTATAACAAACAAAATATGAAAAAAAAATATATGGATTAAATGGATATGTCACATTAGGTATATCGATCAAATGGATCAGTCACATTAGATACATGGATCAAATGGATCAGTCGGATATCCAGATCCGATTATAGTCATTTTTAATTAAATGGATCATGCTAAAATTATTTCGATCAAACAAATCACCCAAGTATTCACGGATAATTATCCGATCTGACTAAAATCGTTTTTAAATACAATATTTTATAATTTGGATCAAACAGATCAACCAAATATCAACGGATTATTATCCGATTTCATGAAAAGTGATAAATAGTTACATTCGAATAAAATGTTACTTTCAAATAAAGTATCAAATAATATATAAATAAATAAATATATATATATATATATATATAGTGTTTCCCACTAGTTTACTTAAACGTAATAGTTGATTGATATAAAATTATATTAACGATATGCCGGTTATTGATCATAATCAAATTAATTGAAACATGATCCAAACCGGTATTAACCTAAATTGATATCCGATCTAAACCGACTTGACCCAAAACAAACCGTTAAAAAGAGAGATTGTTTTGACCCGACCCATTTGAACCCGAACAAGTGATACCCAATCCAAACCGACCTGACCCGAAACAAACCGCTAAAAAGAGAGGGATTGTTTTGACCCGACCCGTTTGAACCCGAGCTTGTTGTGACCGACCCGAACTGACCCGTTGACCCCGTTTGACACCGCTATCTAGAAACGAGCTAAACCGACCCGTTATGACCCGAGAACCGGGGCTACCCGATAACCCCTTATAACCCGAATAATCGATACCCGACCCAAACCGACCCAACCCGAACCAATCCGGTTATTAACCAAGCCTTTTTTTGACCCGACCCATTTCAACCCGAGCTTGTTGTGACCCGACCCGAACCCGACCCGTTGGCCCCGTTTGACACCTCTACAGACGGTAGTTGTCAGCCGGGGTGTCGTACTTTAGGATGTTTTACAGTTTCTGCATTTGTGGGATTTATAGTTGAACCTTGTTTCCTCTCGTACTTTGTTATATTTCGTTTTCCGGCTGTAGTCGATCTAGTCACATTCATGCATTGTTAAGAACTATTTTATGATTTCTGATTTTCCTTATCTGTGCCTTATTGTAAGATCTTGTTAAGTTGTTGTCAAACTAAGGTCGGGACCCACTGTGCGGTCCTAACCAGTAACTCCCTAAGTTATAAAATTTGGGGTGTTACACTGTCAAACCTTTAAAACACTCTACCAATTCCCAACATAGCTAGAACAATGGATGTGAGTTAGAAAAACAGTAGACCTGCATCTGAACTGAGATGCAAGTCTTGGAGATCCTGATACCAAACAAACCTAGAATGCAGTTTGTCAAACGTGACTTTTTGATACCAAACAAGTATCACACTCATAACAAAAATGTTCCTTCGCATAACGTTACTTTCTTCACCATAAACCCTAATCTATGTTCTTAATTCAAGCGAGATACGCAAGGCAACATCAAATGACAAAAACAGGGACATTCAACACAAATTCATCAAGTAATAGATAAGATATCCAATTAGCGATTTCATACCGTACATGTTTAGTGCTTCTATTCACAACGCGCAACTCCCAGCCGGGGTCGAGGTGGAGACTCGCCCGCCACTCACAAAGAGGGAGGTTTTGTACTAGTGATTAGAGAGAGAGAGAGCAGATGCCCTCTGACTCGCAAAGAAATAAGCAGCAGCTATGTCCCATTGCAATTCTTTTGTTTAAATTCTCTACTTATGAATCACAATTAGTGGTGCTTTCATTATTCATAAATGGTTGAAACTATTTGAGTTTGAAGAAAGATGAACATCGTGGTGGGAGCACAAAATCAAATACCCTCGTTCATCGCTAAAATATGCATAGTTACAAACAAACACAGGGGGACAACAAAGTTACTTTGATGAGAAATGTCCTTTACAACCAAGATTTTGTATGCCAAACATCTCATGCATGACATGATTATGTATAAGTACGTGAGTGTGTAGCATGTGGTGAAAGATGCCATATATACCACCGCTTAAATCTGCATGAATAATTTGCATGTCATGTTGCATGACAAGGTGTGCATATGTGTTTGACTTGAAAAGTTTAGTCCTCTTGTTGGTCGATTTATTAATATATGTCGTACGTAGTTACGTGCACTTTACACTAACCTACCTCATACTTTGATGTCTTGTCCAGCTAGTATATATGTAAAGAGTAGGTATTTAAGTACAACATGTACATATAAACCGAGACACGAAGAATGGAGAAAAGTGAGGATTTTTAATGTAATCTCGATCGTAAGTGAAAGGAGGATAAGCTAAATAGTACGTTCAAACTCAAAGGCATTGTAAATAACATTGAGCCCGAAGTCAAGAAGAAATGAACACATGCATGTCCATTCAAAGATGAAGATATGTAAAGGATAGGGAAAGAGAAGGCGAGAATTTATGGTCGTAAGGTCAGAAAGACCCGATAAACCATTTAGGTAGAATTATGTATGATTTGATCCCTATGAAATGGTACATATAGAAAACTCAATTTCACGACTATTAAGTTCAATCACAAATTCCAAGTTGTTACCCAAATGAAAGCTCTATTAAGAACTACGTTTGAGTTGATTCCGTTGAAACAGATACGTAGGAAACTCGCCGCAGTCATACCCTAAACAAAAAAAAGGGAAGAAGAGGAGAAATATACTCAACTCAGAATTTTTCATACGCAAATGATAGTCGGATAATTTGGAAAACCCTTCATAGAAGGTGGGTCCGAGTGATTCTGGTGATGGGTGAAAAGGGAGAAATGCAAGTGATAATTAATGCGGATTTTTTTTTTGAAAACCCTTCATAGAAGGTGGGTTTGGATCCGACATATGATACATGGAAATCTAAAGTCCGCAAAAATATATCTATGAACTACGTAAGGCTTGATCCTTTTGAGGGAAGGTACGTAGGCAACCCGTCGGGTGCAGCGCAAATACTCAAGAAAGAATGAAGAGGTTATCAAGAAAGAATGTATCAATATTGTTTTAGAATCGTGAGAATACACGAATAAGGGTCGAACTTTAATAAACATATTTCAAATAAAATTTGTTATGCAATTTTATTTTCTTTTAATATATTTTTTTTGCCTAACACCATCTATTTAGAAAGTGTAATAAAATTAACAATATTACTAAAAACAAGAGGACAAGATGGATACTTTAAATAAGAAAGCTCTTTCTTTTGGTAATAACAAGAAAGCTATTTTTAATTCGTTTATTAAGCAAACATATTAAGAGCCCGTTTGTTTGTAGCTCTGAAAACGGAAACGGAATGGAAACGAATCTAGTTCAAAGTATATTTATATTTTCCGGTAATTAACTAAATATTTTTCCTTTTAATAGATGAACTTAACATTAAAACGTGATTTAATATTATCTTATATATTGATATTAAATTTATAAAATTGTTTACAAAAAATATACCAAGTTAAAATCATTTGCAAAATCTACATTGTCCACGGTTGACAATGTATTTTTTTTAATAATTTATGTATTTGAAAATTAATCTCTTACAATTCATTAAAATATAATTTTTTCTTTATTAGTATTTAATAGATAAGTAAACCTTACTGTCTGAATTTATTCAAACTCCACCATCAACGGCATCAAGGTGCCCATTTTGCAGTGTGCAGAGCTCATATCTGAGAGAGCAAGAGAACGCGTATATATAACCCTAATTAGGAATTGTAAGCGCGTATTCTTGGATAGCCAACGGAAGCGATTCTTTCTCTTACATTCTCCCAAATTTCTGTCTTGCATTCTCCCAAAATTCTGACTTGCATTCGTTTGCTCCATCGATCAACAATGGGGCGAGCGAAGTTGCCAATGAAATACATCGAAAAAGATAAAGCAAGAACAGCGACGTTTGAGAAGCGGAAGAAATCGTTGAAGAAGAAGGCGTACGAACTCGCTACGCTTTGCGATGTGCCAGTTTGTGTCGTAATCTACCAGAATACAAATTCGGAGCCGGAAACATTCCCATCAAACCAGGCCGAGGTTCAAACTGTGATTGATCGATACATGTCGATTCTTGAAAAAGAGAATGCGAAGAGAAGCCTTGGGCCGCAAGAATCTGTACGAGGCAAGAAAAGAAAAGCTGATCATCAACCAAGTTCTCATCTTCAAAAAAAGGCTTCAGTCCATGGTTCTAATTACCCGACTTGGTTTAGCGATCTTGATGGGTTAAGTAGAGAACAACTTGCGAATTTGTCTTCTGATTTGGATTGTAAGCTGAATGCTGTCGACGAAAGGATGCGAAATTTGAGGGGTAGTTTCGGGATTTACAATGGAAATTGTAATGCAGTTACTCCAGTTACTGGTTGCGATGGAATGCAGATGCAGTGGCCTATGTATGGTGGCGGGTTTGATGTGCCGGCTGGTGGTTCGTGTAGCTGTGAAGGCGGTATGGGGTCTGGCTTATATTCTGGTGGAGGCGGGTTTGATCTGGCAGCTGATGGTTCGTGTAGCTGTAGTTGTTCGGTTGGGTTCAGTTATGACCCTAATGAGTTCATGGGGTCTGACTTATACGATGGACATGTCGGTCCATCCGATTGGTTTGGTGGTGTTGGGTTTGATCTGCCGGCCGGTGGTTCCTCTAGCGGCGGTGGACAGGTGTCACAGGTCGCTCCATCACATGAGGCTTCTGGGCTTAGTGAGGGCTCTGTGGAGGATATGATACGTGAATTAATGTGGTGATGAAAGCTAGTTTTTTTTTCGATTTATGATCAAATTGTATCCACATAGTCAAGTAGGAGAAATTGTAGCCACAGTTAGAGTCAAAATAGGGTCTTTTTTTGGAACTATCTTGTAGAGTATCTTTGAATTCTGAATAAAATACAAAGCAAAGACTGTCACAATCACTTTACTATCATACTCAATATTGCCTCTCTTCGCCTCTTTTCTTTGTTGGTGTTTGAATATTAGATGGCCAGACTTGTATGCTTTCTTCTCCTCTACTGCTTTCTTTAATGTTGTGCTCTACAACTTCTCTCTTTTGTCGTCAACAATGAAGTAAACAACAATATGAATCACTATTGTGTCAATGTAACCTGCTTGCACACCATGTTTGTAAAAATGCCGAAAATAATATAACTGCATATTGCAGCTCCTCTGGTAACATCAATGCCTCTCACGTTGGATTTTTGTTTGGTACATATTCTCCCTCTGCTTCACTATTACCATTGCACAAATCATTATACTATTTTGGGCTTTATCTACAGGCTGTTTTATTGCTCAAATGGTGTGAATTCAGCTCAATGGTGAAGATAAATTCAGGTCGAAAGTCATCTCAAATTGTGAAAATAAGAGTTCCTCTCTTGTTCTCGTTTGTGCTTAGATTTTATATAGATTGGTTATCTTTGATTCTCTGCTGGTTGTTCTTGTGTTCTGCTCAGCAACTTCCTTCTACTTTTCTCTCCAACAATGGAGGAATCAACAACTAAAACTTGCAGATTCACATTGTAATATGACACACAGGTTCTCTTAAAAATGTCCGGACCAAGACTGTCACAACCACTCGACTATGTTAAGAAGATTTCATCGCCTTCAGCGTATCCCGTAACTGAGGACTGGAATCTTGAGTCGCTCTAATTTTAATTTTGGTAAATTCTGTTATAATATTCAAATCAGGAAATTGTAGCCAAAGATACTCAAGTAAGTATTCATTTAGCTACTGTGCTTGGCAATTGAAATCTGAAATTTAGCAACTTGTTGTTTTGTTATGCCATTGATGTTCATTGTGCAGATGGAGAAGATTGTGATAGTTGTCATTTGAATTCTGATATTGAAGAAGCAGAGGTTGGTCCTAAGATTAACATGATTTAATTGAGCTTGGAAACCCAATTTGATAGCATGATGAGAGTATATGTATGATGCTGGGTTTCTGTTTTGTATGTGACATAAATATCACTATTGCCCAATGGCAGAGACAGACAGGACTGGAGGGGGCTGTGGTCCCTGTTGAGGTGTAATATGAAATGCTGCAAGTAGGACCTGAACCGGATATTAAGTCCGATAATTATACATCTGACCCGGCTGAACCAAAATAAACATATGAATCAGTAAACCTGACATATATATATATATATATATTCCATCAGTATCTCCAAGTAAAATAAGTTAAACACATTTTGATAAAATAAAACTCCATAACAAGCATCTGGGTTTTCATTGCCATAGGTGGTGAAGCTGAAGAAGTCTACCCTGTAATTCAACTGTCGGCATGCATATTCAGAAAGGGATCGTCCAACAGAAGTGTAGCAGATGGGCGAGCATCGGGATTGACTTGTAAGCACCTCAATATAAAAGACTGCAAGCCTGTTGATAGAGTCTCGGGCATAGGAGGTAGTTCACCCTTAAAAATCTTGTAGATTGCCAGCAACTACAACACAAACAACAACACTTACAGACACCGACTGAGATTAAGGTAATATACTACAAATCAAAAACTTGCAATTGACAATTGACATACACTTTCCAATTGATGGTAGGGTTGTTTCCCTGCTGCCATCTCTAGTACTGTACAACCAAAGCTCCACATATCTGCTGCACTTCCATAACTCTGATTGTTTGGATCAACAACCTGGATAACACACTAGCATATCATATTTTATGAATGTGGAAACTACCCACATCATAATAAACAAAGTAGAAAGTTAACCTCTGGAGCCATCCATTGACATCTACCCTTTTTAGGTTTCACGTCATTCAATTTCAGTGCCTGGAAAACAATTCAGCAGCTTTAAGTATGGATAAATGAGAAGCAGATATCTTGATAAGGAGAGATTTACTTTGATCAATCCAAAATCAGAAATTTTGACAGTTCCATCGGAGGTAACTAGTATATTTGCACATCTTAAATCCCTGAAAGAAGCACATATTAAATCTTCATCTGTCAATGGCTCAGAAAGTTGAGTTAAGAGCTAAATGAAAAGAAAAACAAGAATTACCCATGAACAATATTCCTTGAATGAAGATACTCCAAGCCTGACAGGATTTGCCTAGCATATGCAGCAATTACAGAATCTGGGAAAACATATGTTTCATACAAACTTGCTAGCGAACCGTTTGTTACAAGCTCTAAGAAGATATAGAGGTTTGCATCATCCTTTTCAGTGCCAATATACTTCACTATATTCTTGTGTTTAAGCTTACTCAATAACTCAATTTCCTAAAAAAACAGAAGAAAAATAATGGTGAAATTCTGTTTTTTGGTAAAGTCTAGAATAAGATATGTGCTTAATTCTCTACCTGTTGAATGGCGAGGATTGATTCCCTTTCTTGTCTCCCCTGATCATGCAAAGATACCTCTTTAATGGCAAAAAATATGCCATCACTGCAAATTCCTTCATAAACTGTTGCAAATGAGCCTTGTCCTAGACGTTGGCCCTTTTGCCAGTGGTTGATCTGGAGATCATCTGGAAGATGTTGTAAAGACATCTTGCGAATGCAAAAATCTCAGACGGGTGAAGCAATTAATATGACCAGACTCATCTCTCCTAAAGGAGTCCTTCAGTTGACTTGGACCAAACAAAAGTCTTTCAGTTGACTTGTCCATTACAAGAAATTTGTGGTTCACCAACTACTTGAATTCTAGTAGCTATCCATGATACATATACATATGGGCTACTGTAACACTACAAATTGTGCTATGTTTGTGTTGGTAAACAGGGTGTGAGAAATTAACCTACCTTCACCGTCTTCAATTAGAATGCGGCGCACTGAAACCTTTGGCGGTAATCTCGTGCTGTCGTGGCTTGCTAATGAGCAGCAGAGGTTGCCTACTAGATAACATAGTTAAAATGATTCTTCGATGCTTTTCATTGATAGTGGAACATGTACATAGAGCTGTGTATACAATCACATGGTGAAACGTGTTGCTTTCAACAATGAATTATAAAGTGTGATGAATTAGTCTGCATTGAGACAGTTGTCACTTGATCCTCTAGTATCCCTCTCGATCCAAGCTGTAATAGTTCTAGTTTGGAGCGTAGCAGAGTGATTCGTGCCGAGGGTAAAGGTTTGGAAAGAGCATCCGCCAATTGATTTGATGATGCAACACACGATTGAGTGTCTATCCAAAGGATCACCATCCCAGTCTGCGTCGCAGACTGCCTAGAGCATGTTTGTGGTTGTTGAAGATATATGAAATTGGAGATCAAGTGTAGCGTTGAGATAACGTAGGATTTGTTTGACTCCTTGCCTTTGGCTACAAGACGAGCCTTTCGTCTTTCAATTGTACTAGATGAATGTATTTTGGTCTTCAAGACCCATTTAATACCCAGCACATTTTTGGAGGAGGATGCAGGAACAAGAGGGCCTGAAATTCTAGGTTCATGGCATTGCGCCAATCTTGGTGTTTGAAGGCTTGTGAAAATGACAATGGCTCGCCAAGTATGATGGAGGAAGAAGAAACAAAGGGTTTGTGAGGCCATGGAATTGTGCAGTCGGAAGACATGGAAGGTTCAATTAGTAAAGAGGGAGATGGGAATATGGGTCACACTGTTAGTAGGGATGAGATGGGCCGCAGGAGGTAGTGGGCTGAATGGAAGCGGGCCCATACATAGTTGTTTCAAAATTGGGATGAGAGAGGGTTTGAATTGGATTGGATATGACAAAATCTGGATAGGGATGAGAGATCTATATTCAATAATTAAAGACAAAGCATTTTCTTTTATGTGGTTCTTCTTTAATTAGAATATGATATATGTCATTTTTTTTTAATGTCATTTTTTTAAAAATAATTATATATAAATATAGTTTTCAATTTCAAATTAGAGTAATAAAATCTATATACATGAACTATCCCTTTATAAGTTATGCAAGATCCCTCTATAAGTTCTGCATTATCATTTTAATTCGTTCTTGGAAGGAATAAGGGGGGGAAATTGGACATGTGTCACATCCTATGCTACCTTGACGGCTTACCGTCTTACCGTTATGAACTATTCTATTATAATTCATGAACTATCATTTTATAAGTTATGCACTATCCCTTTATAAGTTTTGCACCATCATTTTCATTCGTTTCTGAAATTAAAAATATAATTTTTGGACACGTGTCATCTTCCTAGCCTATCTTACGGCCTTACCGGAAGAAAGGGGTCTTACCTGAACAGCTCTTTAATTATTACAACTTCTTTGTTTAAAAAAATATTATTTAAACTGTCTAAGATAATTTTGTAGTTAAACTTTTTAAATGTTCTCTATTTTAATTATTATAAATTGTATACTAACATTAACTTTAAAAATATTGTCTAAATTAGTCTATTTTTTATTGTTTATCTAAAAATATAATTAATTTAATAATAAAATATTAATTTCTCTTTAGGTTAATTAATTAAAACCATTATATGACATCATTTTTTTATAAATTTAAAAAAATTATATATATCCATTAAAATATATAAGTATACTAGTATATTTTAAATGTGATGGAGAAGTGGAAGAGGGGATTTTTGAGAATGGGAAGGTTGACTCGTGGAATATGACATCCTGAGAAATATAAGGGCGGTTGTTAACCCAAATCAAAACAAATGTAGCCACAATAGTTAAGGCTACAATCGAGAAATATAGTAGGGTTGGATCCAAAGGAGAGCGTGTGAATATTATAGGGATGAAGTTTAGGAAAACCAACTGAATGCTCGAAGTGTTTTTTACTTGGCAAACAGTTTTTCAAAATGGGAGATATTTTATAAGATGGGTGTGGAAAGACGATTAATTAAGTAAGTTGAAGCCTCGTAGGCATAATCCCAAAATGAGAGAGGCTTGTTTGAGAAGAGTGAGCCCGGTATCCACAATGCGATGGTGACGAGATTCAACGCTCCCATTTTGAGGATGAGAGTATGGACAAATGAGGCGATGGGTTATACCAAGGTTGTGAGAGAGGGAACAAAGTGGTTTGAATTCGTTTCACTATCGTTTTTGGATGGATATGATTTTAGTGTTTATGAAATTGGTGATTAAATTGATGAATTTTGAAATTATGGGAAAACCAAATTTATTGTTGGACTGAAAAATAACCAAATAAATTTGAAAAAATCATCTATAACCGATAAATATTACTTGCAACCGTTAATCGACAAAACACCCCATACATCCATGAAGAGTCACTGTAAGAGCTTGGTAGAGATAGAAGGGGACGGTGGGTGTGGTAAAACATGGCTTTAGCTCAAGAACAAGACTCGCATGGATCACTTGTACGTGGATCTTTGGAAATGGATGAAACCCGTTGGGTTATTGGAGCAGATGGAAACATAAAAAAAAGGGACGACGGTAGAGGGGTTGGGTGATGGTGATCACGTGGGCTGCTCGTACATGGGCTTAGTTGGGGGTTCAAGCTCATGTTTGGAAGGAGTAGAGGAGACCCCAACTTTTGTTTTGAGCTATCGATTAACTCTTCCACTTCACAATTTAAATATGATTCTTAAATAATCTAGCTTTAACATTATATTGTAAAAATTTATATATTTGTTAAATATATCAAAGTTAGAATATGAAATTATCTAATTATCTTATAATTAAATGTAAAAAGATTTTTAAAAAAATATTTGATAAAGATATCTTAAATTATGTAGTGTAGAAGATTGTGATATATATATACACTTATACTTATGATTTTGTTTGTATTAGTTAATTAGGAAATTTTTAAATAAGGGTTATGAAAAAATACACGTGACACAAAATAAATAAGAGAATGATATGTGACGTCAAAGTATTATGCTTTAACATAAGTTATATAGCTTGGTCCGAGTGAGAGTGTTATAGTCATTAAAATTTTAGTTAAGTGTAACACCCCAAATTCTCGGAACTCGGGGAGTTACTGGTTAGGACCTCACAATGGGTCCCGACCTTGGTTTAACAACAACATTACTTGGATCTTACAACAAGGCACAAACGTATTTAAAACAATTTCTAAAACATAATATTTTTAATGTATAAACGTACACATGTGACAGCCTTACAAACATATATAAAGATACATAACATGCATGCCGTATGGAAGACTCCCCCGTCCCCATCTAATGAGTACGTGGACCCGGCTGACCATCCGTTCCGGATCTCTCTGCAACTGTCTATCTCTACAGATCTACAACACGGATAAACCGTTAGCTAACTATCCAAATATAAGCAAAATGATAACAGCACAAACACAAGCAGAAACAAAAAAAAACAAACATCATGCTGGCACTCAACCAATTATTATCTATTATTTAAGTGATTCACATTATTCAATTTAAGTTGTGGCACGAGAACTATTATTAGTTCTCGCCTCCGTTCCTTATCCAACTGGTGTAGGTCTAGCTGACTTCCTTTGGTAGCATCACTACAAACCATGTGTGAACTAGTCCCGAAAGAAACCCCCAGCGCCCTGCGAGCTACTGAGCGGAATGCCACCGCCCGTTACTCTTAGGCCAAAAATACAGGTCGGTATTTATATATCACAACCTATCTCTCTAACATGTCAATCACACACCACCATCATCATTTATACTCATATTTAGCAGTCAGCTAAGTAAGCCCAAAGGACTTACCTGTTATAACGCTCAACTCTTTAATAACCACTTGCTCTGTAACTGTACCCACTCAGTTGCCTGTTAAAGGCGATAAGTGTATTAGCACACTTTCACGTAGATAGAAGTCTAAAACTTCTAAGATCAAATAAGTATTAAGACGTACTAGTTACATTATTAGTTTTAGGGTAAAATGACCATTTTACCCTTGGTTCCGATTTTCACGAAAACTCTAAAATTCATGTCCAAACTCCTATTTGAAGTTCTAAAATATATCCTAACTCTTAGAATTTTATTAGGTGTGAAACTGACATTTTTCCTATGTTTCTATTTTCCGGAAGAACCGAAAAAGGTTTAACTTCGGCTCTAAATATAAAATTCTTAACAACTTATAAAATTTCCGAATTAAATATCTAGATCATCTATGAGGTTATATCTAGCCTTAGAAGAAGGAATTACTCCAAACTGTTCAGCCGATATTTTTATAATAATTCCCAAAGTCGGTTCCTCACTCTACTTTCCTATACTTAGTCAAATTTTAAGTTTAATAAAACTGCTCAACTACCTAACTTCGGGAGCTCGTAACTTTCAATCCGACCGTTCATTTCTCCCCAAATTTTAATATGATAAACTACATATATCCGTCTACAACATATCCAAAATTCAACGGTGGATCTTTATCCAAACATTTTATAATTGATCGACAAGATGGGCTGTTCGAAACCTAAAAGCTGAAGAAATTAAATTAAATTTACAGCAGCCAAAATTTCCATTGTTCATAAAAATATGCAGCAGTCCTTTATTCTACTCTTTAGATCTATATGCTCAGCAGTGTACTAATTCGGACTAACCTAAACACCGGAGGAATGCTAGTCGGATCCCGGTGCAGCGAGGTGCGGCGTCGGCTGGTTCGTAGCACTGCAGATTAAGTCGTAGGGCTGCAGTGAGGTGCTCATTCACCAATCGACAGAAGGAAGCGGAAAGAAGGGCCAGCATACTTACCGGTCGAAGGCGGATGGCGGAGGCTCGGCGGCGTGGGCTGCTGCGCAACTGGAGGCGATGGCTGCTGCGCTACTGGAGGCGATGGGCTGCTGCGCTACTGGAGGCGACGGCTGCTGCGCAAGGAGGCGATGGTTGCGGCACTACTGGGGGCAGCGGCGGCGATCCAGTGGCAGGCGGAGGAGGTGCGACGGCGTCTCCTTCGTACCTACGGAGTTCCTACGGTGGTTGAGATCCGGCACAGCGAAAGGCGGAAGGGGAGAGGAGAGGCAGAAGACTTACCGGAACCCCTGCGGTGGTCGGCGGACGGCGCAAGGCGCGGTGACGGTGGTGGCAGAAGGGTGGCTGCGCCGGACGGTCTTGCGAGAGAGAGGGATAGGCAGTAGCGGCGTATCTCTTGTCCAGGAGAAGATCGATAGGTAGGTTAATTAGCGTAGGATTAGGTTAGATTAGTTTAATTAATTAGGGTTTAATAATTAAATTTTAAAATGGGCTTAGGAAAGTGGGCTGATGGTTGGCCCAACTGAGCGGTGATTTCAATTACGGATACGCAACTCATTATTTGCGTGCGGAAATTATAAAAATACGGAATTAATTTCCGTATTTTATAACTTATTTTTATTCTTATTTTAATGTACGTAATTTATTTCCGGTCATTAAATTTATCATTTTATGCGAATCTAGGTCACATGAAATGATAGAACCAAGCTCGTTTTTATTTACTTATTTATTTATTTACGATCTTCTCATCGGACTTTGGTTAATTTTACTTTACCGGAAATTTAAAATTTTTGGTTATTACATCAATGCCCCCTTAAAAGAAGTTTCGTCCCGAAACTTAAAATATCTACCCTTACTCGCACATTTCTTTTGGTATATTTTAGTTTTCTCGACATTCCGTTTCCTACCATGCAGCTACTCAGGCATCAACAAACAAGTATCATAAAACAAAAACAGAGTCGCTCAAAACAATATGAGAACCTGGAAGGTCAAACAACACAACATCCGAGTACTAACTCGTCAACCAGAAATAACCTCTAACCCCGCGAAGAACTCGGGATATTTACGTCTAATACTCTCTTCAGTCTCCCAAGTGGCCTCATCAGCTCCTCTCCTAGACCACTGGATCCTCAGCATAGGTATTTCCTTGGATCGCAGACGTCTGGCACTGCGCTCCAAGATAGCTACTGGGTACTCTACAAATGTATGGTCAGGCTCAACTGTCAGATCCTCATGGCTAATGACGTGTCTCGGATCCGGATTGTACTCTCGCAGCTGAGATACATGAAAAACTGGGTGTACTCCCTCTAATCTCGGTGGCAGTGCTAGTCGGTAGGCAACCTCTCCGACTCTCTCTACGATCTCAAATGGTCCGACATACCGGGGACTCAGCTTCCCTTAATGCCGAAACGTCTAACTCCCCTCGTAGGTGACACTCTCAACCACACCTGTGCACCTACTCTAAACTCCAAAGGTCGACGCCTCTTGTCGGCGTAGGACTTCTGACGACTCTGAGCTGCTAACATCCTCTCCCGGACTAAGGCAATCCGGGCGATGTCGTCCTGTATCTGATCTGGTACTACTCCATCAGCCTTGCTAGGCTCATCCCAACATAGCGGTGTACGACATCTCCGGCCCTACAAAGCCTCATAAGGTGCCATCCCAATAGACGCATGTCAGCTGGTATTATATGAAAACTCTACTAGTGGGAGGTGATCTGGCCATACTTGTCCCCAATCTAGCACACATGCCCGCAACATGTCCTCTAGGGTCTGGATGGTCCTCTCTGACTGACCGTCTGTCTGTGGGTGGTAGGCAGTGGTAAAGTGAAGACTCGTACCCAGAGCAGTATGTACCTGCTGCCAGAACCTCGAGGTAAAACGTCCATCCCTGTCGGAGACGATAGTCCTCGGTACTCCATGGAGTCTCACAATATGCCTGGTGAACTCCTCTGCTAGACGGCTTACCGGCCACGTTTCCTTAATCGGAATGAAACGTGCGGTCTTCGTCAGACGGTCTACTACTACCCAAATGGCATCAAAACCTCTGATGAGCCTCAATCCAGTGACGAAATCCATAGAAATGTCTTCCCACTTCCAATGTGGTACTGGAAGTGGGTGTAGCTCTCCTCCGGATCTACGATGCTCAATCTTGACCTGCTGACAGGTCGCACACTGGGCTACATATCGGGCCACATCAGGCTTCAAACCACCCCACCAGAAGGAACGTCTCAAGTCCCTATACATCTTCTTCGCTCCTGGATGTACGGAATAAGGGGTAGTATGAGCCTCACCTAGTATCCTCTGCCTCAGCTCACGGTCTGATGGCACACAAACACGGTCCTGTCGTCTCATCACTCCATCGGCACCAATAGTGAACTGAGGTGCCTCATCTCGTGACATCCGGTCTCGGATCCGGGTCAACATCGGACAGGTCTCCTGCTTCTGTCGGATCTCACCCAACAGGTCAGGGAGTAACTCTATGGTGGCTAACTGATGAGCTGTATCGGGGAACTGGATCTCTATCTCCAACCAAGCTAAGTCTCTCTGTAGCTGTGGCTGTACTGTAAACCGAGCTATCGCCTTCTCCTGAGGCGTCTTCCGACTCAAAGCGTCGGCAACTACATTCGCCTTTCCGGGGTGGTAAAGAATCTCAAGGTCAAAATCCTTGATCAACTCTAGCCACCGCCTCTGGCGGTTATTCAACTCCCGCTGAGTGAATATGTACTTCAGACTCTTATGGTCTGTGAAGATCTGACAGGTCGCTCCATAGAGATAATGACGCCAGATCTTAAGAGCGTGCACTACTGCTGCTAACTCCAGGTCATGAGTGGGGTAGTTCTCTTCATACGTCTTCAGCTGTCGAGACGCATATGCTATAACCTTACCCCTCTGCATCAAGACGCACCCCAAGCCCAGCTTGGATGTATCACTGTACACTACGAAGTCTTCTGTACCCTCAGGCTGTGCTAAGATCGGAGCAGACGTCAATCTCCTCTTCAGCTCATCAAAACTCTGCTGACACGGCTCAGACCAGACGAACCGAGTAGTCTTCCTTAGAAGGGAAGTAAGTGGTCGGGCGATCAGGGAAAACCCTTCCACAAACCGACGGTAATACCCTGCCAATTCAAGGAAACTGCGAACCTCCTTCACGTTCTTCGGAGGTTGCCAAGAAGACACTGACTCAATCTTCGCCGGGTCGACCTTAATCCCCTCAGCAGTCACCACATGGCCTAGGAAAGCCACCTCTGACATCCAAAACTCACACTTGGATAGCTTAACATATAGCTGACTATCCTGTAGAATCTGCAGTACTGTCCTCAAGTGCCCATCATGCTCCTCTCGACTTCTAAAGTAAACTAGAAAGTCGTCGATGAAGACCACTACAAACTGGTCTAAGAAGTCGATGAAAATCCCATTCATCAACCCCATAAATACTGCTGGCGCATTAGTGAGCCCGAATGGCATCACTACAAACTCATAATGACCATACCTAGTCCGGAATGCCACCTTAGGTATGTCCTGGTCTCTCACTCTCAGCTGGTCATAACCCGATCTCAAATCTATCCTCGAGAACACTGACACTCCATGCAGCTGGTCCAGCAGATCATCTATGCGAGGCAGTGGATACTTATTCTTGATGGTGACCTTGTTCAACTCCCGGTAATCAATACACAGCCTCATCGATCCATCTTTCTTCCTCACAAATAATACTGTGTGCCCCAGAGAGAAACACCAGGACATATAAAGCCCTTCTCTGCTAACTCCTCTAACTGCTTCCCCAACTCAAGCAACTCTATTTGTGTGGAATGCTAAGTTACTTCTATCTGGTCTGACGTAGGGTCTGATCAAAATTATCTACTTCTTCTTACTCCTCTAGTTCTTCTTTTATAATCCATCCGTACTAACTGTGATATGCACCCTTTTCCTAGCCAGTAGGCAGTAAATTCTTCACACGCTTCCCTTGGTCTTTAATGAAATAAAAGGGGGTCCTTTCTGACCGTCTAGTCTTTTTTTTTTTTTTTTTCTTAAGTTCTTAATTAGGGATCCTTGCTCGAACTCACTCCATGTTATTATTAAGGTGCTAGCACGCGGATCGATTTAGTTTCACATTTGTCGTTGTTGATCTCTTGAAGGGTCCTCTAGACGTCTATAAAATTCGTTCATCATTCTATAGTTATCCTCCTTATCTGATAACCAGTACTACTGGTAGACCCGCACGTGTTATGTCTCAATTATTACTGACTGGTATGTAGTTGACCTTCCATAAAATCACAGACTTATTGTTCTTCTATCTCTTTTGAGGTTTGATAGACTTGGTCAACATCTATCTCCTCTACTTTCTTTGTTAATACTCTTTTAGTTTCCTCCACAGTCTGCACTTCTCTTGTTCTCTTATGAGGTCACTATACTCTTCTGAGTCTAGTCCTAGCATTCATCTGTCACCAATGAGTTCATCAAGTCTTCCACATTAGCTTGTAAGCGTGTCTTCGCGATTCTCCTTACTTTAGTCATCATCTGTTTGCGGTTCTCTGGTATGAACCGTTAGTGTTGGTAACTTAAATCTCTTTGTAATTGAGAAATTATTGCGGACCCTTGAGTCCACCAAATCACTTTTCCACATTCTTCCCCTTGTTTAGTTTCGTCTTGATCATGTCGCCTTTATAAAAATTCGTTGTCTCAATTTTAGACTTCTAGTTTCTTGGATACTTATGTCGGACTTTCATTCAAAACTCTCATACCCTTGAAGGACTCCACATGCTTCCATGGTTACAGGATTTATTTCTCGTCATCAAACTCACTCTTTATCTTTGTACCTTTTAACCTCTCACAACTGGGTCGACACTCTATCTTCTTTGTACTCTCATGTCCATGCTTGCTTCTGGCGGCGTCCGTCTTGATAGTCACGTCCTTTACACCGAAATTCTTGGTTGTACTCCGTTCTATATGATTCTTGTTTCTCCATTTTTATCTCCATTCTACGCTCTCGTCGTCTCTTGCATGGTTCTTCTAATTCATCTCTCGACTTCATACGACAAAGCCCCTTGCATGATTCTCAATTTCTTCTTTCTAAGCTGACTCGGGAGCTTCTTTCTCATCCGGTTGTACTGGCGGTAAAAAAATTTTCTAAACATCTTTACTGCTTTGCCCACCCGTCCTTCGGATGATTTATAAGTCACCAGGACGTCCATCAGAGTATCATACTAATTCTTGGTCAGAATCCCTTATCTCGTGTGGAAAACTCTTCAAACTCGTTACCGATTTATCATGAGGCGCTAATCGCTTCATGATATCACAACTAAAGATTACAAGATATCCTTTAGGATACTAGCATACTACACACACACAGATATATAATTTACACTAAAACCTATCGATATAAGTCTATATACTAACTCACCTATCGTTCCAAGCTGCAGAGATCCACGGAGAACGATGGTGGTCCGACGTACTACTAACCCAACAACCCGACTATGCACGTGTGTAAAAACAGAGATCCGTTTTGAAAATCTTAGACCCCTTTCGGGTTCTAGTTATTTTATACATTCGGTCTTTCGGAAGATTTCAAGTGCCATTGTTGCCAACCCAGAGCTCTGATACCATGTTGTAACACCCCAAATTCTCGGAACTCGGGGAGTTACTGGTTAGGACCTCACAATGGGTCCCGACCTTGGTTTAACAACAACATTACTTGGATCTTACAACAAGGCACAAACGTATTTAAAACAATTTCTAAAACATAATATTTTTAATGTATAAACGTACACATGTGACAGCCTTACAAACATATATAAAGATACATAACATGCATGCCGTATGGAAGACTCCCCCGTCCCCATCTAATGAGTACGTGGACCCGGCTGACCATCCGTTCCGGATCTCTCTGCAACTGTCTATCTCTACAGATCTGCAACACGGATAAACCGTTAGCTAACTATCCAAATATAAGCAAAATGATAACAGCACAAACACAAGCAGAAACAAAAAAAAATAAACATCATGCTGGCACTCAACCAATTATTATCTATTATTTAAGTGATTCACATTATTCAATTTAAGTTGTGGCACGAGAACTATTATTAGTTCTCGCCTCCGTTCCTTATCCAACTGGTGTAGGTCTAGCTGACTTCCTTTGGTAGCATCACTACAAACCATGTGTGGACTAGTCCCGAAAGAAACCCCCAGCGCCCTGCGAGCTACTGAGCGGAATGCCACCGCCCGTTACTCTTAGGCCAAAAATACAGGTCGGTATTTATATATCACAACCTATCTCTCTAACATGTCAATCACACACCACCATCATCATTTATACTCATATTTAGCAGTCAGCTAAGTAAGCCCAAAGGACTTACCTGTTATAACGCTCAACTCTTTAATAACCACTTGCTCTGTAACTGTACCCACTCAGTTGCCTGTTAAAGGCGATAAGTGTATTAGCACACTTTCACGTAGATAGAAGTCTAAAACTTCTAAGATCAAATAAGTATTAAGACGTACTAGTTACATTATTAGTTTTAGGGTAAAATGACCATTTTACCCTTGGTTCCGATTTTCACGAAAACTCTAAAATTCATGTCCAAACTCCTATTTGAAGTTCTAAAATATATCCTAACTCTTAGAATTTTATTAGGTGTGAAACTGACATTTTTCCTATGTTTCTATTTTCCGGAAGAACCGAAAAAGGTTTAACTTCGGCTCTAAATATAAAATTCTTAACAACTTATAAAATTTCCGAATTAAATATCTAGATCATCTATGAGGTTATATCTAGCCTTAGAAGAAGGAATTACTCCAAACTGTTCAGCCGATATTTTTATAATAATTCCCAAAGTCGGTTCCTCACTCTACTTTCCTATACTTAGTCAAATTTTAAGTTTAATAAAACTGCTCAACTACCTAACTTCGGGAGCTCGTAACTTTCAATCCGACCGTTCATTTCTCCCCAAATTTTAATATGATAAACTACATATATCCGTCTACAACATATCCAAAATTCAACGGTGGATCTTTATCCAAACATTTTATAATTGATCGACAAGATGGGCTGTTCGAAACCTAAAAGCTGAAGAAATTAAATTAAATTTACAGCAGCCAAAATTTCCATTGTTCATAAAAATATGCAGCAGTCCTTTATTCTACTCTTTAGATCTATATGCTCAGCAGTGTACTAATTCGGACTAACCTAAACACCGGAGGAATGCTAGTCGGATCCCGGTGCAGCGAGGTGCGGCGTCGGCTGGTTCGTAGCACTGCAGATTAAGTCGTAGGGCTGCAGTGAGGTGCTCATTCACCAATCGACAGAAGGAAGCGGAAAGAAGGGCCAGCATACTTACCGGTCGAAGGCGGATGGCGGAGGCTCGGCGGCGTGGGCTGCTGCGCAACTGGAGGCGATGGCTGCTGCGCTACTGGAGGCGATGGGCTGCTGCGCTACTGGAGGCGACGGCTGCTGCGCAAGGAGGCGATGGTTGCGGCACTACTGGGGGCAGCGGCGGCGATCCAGTGGCAGGCGGAGGAGGTGCGACGGCGTCTCCTTCGTACCTACGGAGTTCCTACGGTGGTTGAGATCCGGCACAGCGAAAGGCGGAAGGGGAGAGGAGAGGCAGAAGACTTACCGGAACCCCTGCGGTGGTCGGCGGACGGCGCAAGGCGCGGTGACGGTGGTGGCAGAAGGGTGGCTGCGCCGGACGGTCTTGCGAGAGAGAGGGATAGGCAGTAGCGGCGTATCTCTTGTCCAGGAGAAGATCGATAGGTAGGTTAATTAGCGTAGGATTAGGTTAGATTAGTTTAATTAATTAGGGTTTAATAATTAAATTTTAAAATGGGCTTAGGAAAGTGGGCTGATGGTTGGCCCAACTGAGCGGTGATTTCAATTACGGATACGCAACTCATTATTTGCGTGCGGAAATTATAAAAATACGGAATTAATTTCCGTATTTTATAACTTATTTTTATTCTTATTTTAATGTACGTAATTTATTTCCGGTCATTAAATTTATCATTTTATGCGAATCTAGGTCACATGAAATGATAGAACCAAGCTCGTTTTTATTTACTTATTTATTTATTTACGATCTTCTCATCGGACTTTGGTTAATTTTACTTTACCGGAAATTTAAAATTTTTGGTTATTACATTAAGTTCATTCAATTAGAAAGTTCGACCTTAAACCGGATTTAACTTTAATAAAAGAGATGGATATTTTGATACATTTATCTCACATGGCCCACTAATAAAAAAAAGTAAAAGTAAAAGGTGGATAAGGACAATAATTTTATTCGCATCCTAATCATCTTATAAGACGGGTAAAAATACAAAGAAAAAAAGGTGATTGGTGGATTAGGGATGTTAGGTTGCGTTCGGCATGTCAAAAAAATGGGATTATTTAGAAGATTATTGTGCCCAGATAATTTTTGGGATTATTTTGACCCAAAAAAAGTATGCAACTAAATATTATTGGATTATTGGATGATTACTGAAAATTTTCATCCCTCAAAATAATCTCTTGGTACCACCAAACGGACCCTTAGTGGAGCAGGTTAAGGGTTGAGCTAGTCATGTTCAACCCCATTTAGCATAATGACCATTTATGTTCCATTCAAAGATTAAAAGTTGTTTCTAACCCCGCTCCCATCGGGGAATCCCATTCCCATTTAGTTTCTTTTATTTCATGATTTTGCGTATTTTTTCATGAATTTTCTCGATTTTAATCTTCACAATTTACTCAATAGTTCATAGTGGAATACCGGCCACTAGTTAACTAAACAATCATACTCATTTTATGATTCTACGTATATTCCTCATCTAGTTTCTTCTACTATATAATTCTCACGTAGCTTTTCATACGGAATTGCTCAATAGGTTTCCCAACGGAGTCCTTGACGGGTCGGATCCAAGACAGAGAGTTGGGTTGATACATCTATAACCGACCTCATCTCATTCCCCGTATTATGATTATTTTTGCGCCATACCAATTAAAAACCCTCTTCTGTGACGGAAAACCTCCACGACTATTAGGGAATCTTCGCCTCAGTGACACCTTTAATGTGTATATTATTTATAACTGATTTTTTTTGTGACGGAAAACCACAAAATAATGAAAGTTTGATGATTGTCCATGCTACAGTAACATACTGTACTATATATTACTTATATCCCATTTATCAATACTATTTGTTTTTAAATATAAATTGTGAAACATGTGTAAAAGTATAATGAGCATTAATAAATGAATGCTCATAAAGTATAATAAGTCATTCCTTACAAAATAAATTCGAAAAAGAGAAAAATATAATATATCGAAAGTAAAAGAAGATAAGATGCCTCGTGATTTTACTAGAAAAATAAAAGAAGAAAAAGAATCACGATAGTTATAAACAAAGTAGGAAAGGAAAAGTAGAGAACAATTACAAGTGGGAATAAGGATAGCTCTCCTCTCATAGAAGTGGGAATAACGCTCATTTTCCCCCTTTCCTGGAAACGCCGAAAGTAGACTTATTGCCCGTTACAACTTCACTTTCCTTGTTGGATTGGAGGACCCAACTCAAATTGGAACCTTTTCTTTATTGCCATATATTTCAAATCTCAATCAGTGCCCATTACACGCTTGCATTACAAAAATCAAAAATAAAAATATTATATTCGTACTTGTAGTTGTATTTACGTTTGATTTTTGAAGGACCGACGTGGTGGTTATGACTTGTGAATGTTTATATTTTAACTAACAAAGCTATGCTTCTACGTAATGTAAACACATGGCATTCTTGCATTTGATGTGTGTGAAAATGAGTTGTCTTCTCGAGTTGAATAGGTAGCCAATACAACTTGGAATACAAGCAAATAACTACATTTTTTTTATTATTGAACTGATTACAATCGAAAGCAACGCCAACAACCAAGGCCCCCTGCATCTACATACTCTGAACAAACTTGGATCCAACAAACCTATCTAATACTGAGATTATCAATATGATCGCCCTCCAACAAATCTCTGACTTTTTTTAATGAACAAGAAATGCATGTAATAAAGACAATCCATGGCAGTCTATGCCAAGGTAAAAAGAAGAAAAACAATCAAGTTTGGGAGTCCTACTGGGTGAAGATGATGATCAAGGATTACCCTAGATCAATCTTCATTTTCGTCATCGTCAATACCGAAAAAGAATTTATCATTGAGAAGCTCGGTTGCAGAGGGCCGAGCCCTAGGTTGCGCGAGACACTTCTCAATGAAGGCCTTGAATTCGGCGTCCTTTACCTTGTTCAAGGCGTCTGGCCTTTGCCCGTTTGTTACTTTCCTGTATATCTTTGCTATGTTGTTGCACTCGCTGTACGGAATCTCTGTAGTTACCATCTCGAGGAGGCACATTCCGAAAGAGTATATGTCCACCAACTCTGTGTAGTCCTCCTCGTACAGCTCTGGGGCCATGAACTCTGGTGTCCCCAGAACTGAATGTGCTGCGTGGCTCTTTCCTACTATTGCTGCCAATCCCAGATCTCCAATTTTCACCTGCAAATACACACAAACTTAATATTTGAATGATTCATAACTCCAGATTGAGATGGAAAACGTGACATCCTTTGATAAACACGAGAAGTCATTTTAGCATGTCCGTTTTGTCAACGGAAAATGATTTCAAAGGACAAAGGGCGTACTTCAACCAGGTTTCTGCCAACTACAATTCTACATATAGTAAGATAAGGCAAGTCTCTTTCCTAAGTTCAACCCAAAAAAGGACAAAAAATGACATAATAAGTAGATAACCAAGCATCCAATTTGTTTGAATGTCAAAGGCAGAAGTTGGTTACCTGGCCAATGTTGCCATTGACAAACAGATTGCTACAGTTGAGATCCCTGTGGATGATGCAAGGCTCGTGAGTATGCAAATACTCCAACCCCTTCAAAATCTGCTTAGACCACTTCTTCAGGGCCTTCATGGACACGTGCTTGTGCTTCCTCCTATACTCCCTCAGATTTCCGGATGTGCAGACCTCGGTTATGAAGTTCAATGTGCTCTTCTCATCATTCTTCCAAACGCTATGGAGAGATATGATGTTCTTGTTCTTCAAGGTCCTTAAGAGCCTCACCTCTGAGAAGAGCCTATCAATCATAACTCTGTCATCGCTCAAGTACTTAAGTTTCACCTGGTTCCAAGCAACTTCGATCCCTTCTTCTTGATCAAAGCCACGGTATACCTTTTTAACAGCTCCAGAACCTAAAAGCTCCCTGTACCTGCCATACCTTCCGGTTGGATCCACCTCCTCAAACAGCTCCGAATCTCTATCAGGTGGCTCATATCCCTCGCTTGGCATCTGATGATTTTGTTCAAAAGGATACCATGTCAATTCTCTTTTTATACCATCCAAATCACGATCACATGAAATAGATCTAACAAATCCGGTAACTTCATCTGACATGAATATTCATCTTTAATTTTTGAAAACTTCAATCGACAAACAAGAAACGTAAGAAGGAATAATCGCTAACACTAATTCAATGAAAATTTGATACACGGCAGCAATGCAGCGTTTTAAATGGATCAAATAAATTTTCTAAGAAGATGAGAGAACACGCTAACCCTACAACATTCAATTTCCTGAAATTATCCGATCAAATCTTATAAACCGCGTAATTAATCTTCAAATTAACATTATGTTTCGCGCGTGAAATGGAATTGCATATTGATTTCGAAATTTTTCCAGAAAAAGCCAAATCCGGACCAAATCAACCAAAACAAAAGGAAAACAAAACAACAATAAGGACGCGTCAAAA
This sequence comes from Fagopyrum homotropicum, assembly GCA_033239125.1. Classification (NCBI taxonomy): domain Eukaryota; kingdom Viridiplantae; phylum Streptophyta; class Magnoliopsida; order Caryophyllales; family Polygonaceae; genus Fagopyrum; species Fagopyrum homotropicum. The sequence goes on from BSWB01000004.1 coordinate 147,976,199, forward strand.
CCGCAATTCAGTCACCGCAAAAAGGCGAAACAAGAAAATACGAATAGTCAAAGAAAACAGAGAAGATTCAAGAGGAAGGAATAGAGAAAGATGACCTTGAAACCTGGAAATGAGAGGAGAGGAGCGAGAGAGGAGCAACTGCAACAGCAAGTGTGACCGCTAGAGGAATGGGGACGAAGAGTTTGGGAAGAAACGGGGGGAGAGAGGAAGGAGAAGCAATAGTCGAAGCATGATGCAAAAAAGGCCATAGGGTTTATGGAGAGACAGGTATTTATACTGCGCCTAATAATGAGGGATTTCTTGTTAAAAGGGATTTTTGGAGATTTTACGAAAAATCATTTTTAGAATTTGGTGGGTGGTTGAAATTTGAGTATTTAATGGATTTCCCCTCCTATTAAATAATAATATTTCAAATAGTATATACCTTTTGGGTTCATTACATTCACAAGTCAAAATAACAACTCTTTGAACATTGGTTTTAAAAAATTACTTTGATTGGGTCCTAGTTTTATCCTCCTCAAATCGTGCTCGTAAAAAGCTATTAGATTGCAAATGAAAAAGATTAAAATTAGGAGTGACAATTTGTGTGTCATTAAGACATTTTTAAAGTTTTTGGAGTTGTCCTCAGAAGATCGAGATGATTCGATCCGACTCCATATCGAATTTTCGTTTCTTTGATGAAGTCCAGATCAAATATGTTTTTAGACAAATTAACTGACCGATTTGAAAATCTCGACACCTAATACTATTTTTTTTATGATCCCGAACTTCGTGCTCTTATCCGATTTGTAAAGATATTTTAGGTCGAAATACTTTAAGAGATAGTCCAACGTAACAAATTTCCGTTTTCAAAAAAGAAACTAAATATTTGGCCGACTATAAGCCAAATTACTGCATTAGAATTAAATAAATTATAAAATAGTCACAAGTATATTTTTCCAGTTCGTCCATTTCCTGCATTTATTTTTGTAATAACTTAATTGGTATGATTTAAAGTGGATCCGTATAGAATCGGGTATGGAAAAAACTGCAAAAGTTGTCTTAAACGGATCTTATTTATTGTTTATGCGTGATTAAACGGATCTTATAGGGTTGTAGCCTTGTAGGGCATGAGGCACATGCCCTCGAACCCTATAAGGGTCTGCAATGATTTTGAAGTTAGAGGTGTATTATGTATATTGTATTGGGAGGCTGTTTGGGATCTTAATGTCGTCTTTCTTATTGAACCATGAAATTTGCAGAAATGCTGATATTTATACATCAAGGGTCTCAAATTCCATAAATTACATGCCTTCTCCCATTCATTCAACTTTCTAGTTTTAAATCAGTTCGCGGTGTTGATTCAGTGATGTGCTTGTTTGGCTCAGCTTCCTCGCAGACGTACAACACCATTTCTGAGCACTTATTTTTTGGCCTGGTGACCGGAGCCGGAGGTTGCAACTGGGTTTCATCCGCCGATACGGTGTAGGGGACGATACCACAACATTCGTTTTTTGGGATATTGAAGGATGAACGAGGAAGCATGCGTAAATTATACTTTATTTAAAAATATATATTATCTTGTTGTGCAACTCTATCGAGTCGTGTGCGCAGGGTAAAATAATATATTGGTTAATAAAAAGACATTTGTAAAATCAAGAGTTATTATTTTGTTATTAATGTCTAATATCTATTAAAAATAAGTCTCTTTTGTCACTCGTTAACGCCACCTTTTTTGAAATCCAAAATTTATTTTAAATAGTGAATTCTAAATTTTAATATAAATTGAAAAGTGAATTATAAATTTTTATAAAAAAATATATTTACAAAAATAGTTTTTAATAATTAAAGTTATATGTGAACATATTTTTTCGGTTGTTCCAAAATATTTTATACTCGTCAAAACGAATAAATAATACTTTTATATATATATTTATATATAAATGTGATAATGAATCTAACCCTTAATTTTCAAAACTGGCACAAAATACGGGTATTACACTAGTTTCAAAAATAAAATTGAAAAATTGGATCTAATAATAGTAATTTTACACATTATTGAAAGGGTTTTATTTTGCTAAGTCTTTCTCCAAGAGGCCGGGAAGAATACTTAAATGTTGTAATTTGATATCTGCCTCTTATATTATTGACCCCACCAATTTTGAATATTTGTGAAAATGGCTTTTTCAGTTTTTATTGGCAAGAAAAATAAATATATTCTGAGCATATGCTGTACGGATGTACCTCACGCAGATGCACCATAATACGTCCACCCGTATAATTTACTATAATTTGTTTACATAAACTATACGTATACAGATTATATAACTTGTTGAAAGGTAAACTAATTATAATATGATATTTAAACCCCATTTTGACTTTGGACTTTCCGTACATGGTTAAAGGTTAAACATAATGATAATTAGTGTTATTTGATTCAATATCCTTCAAACTTCATATTGGCCGGCCTTGTAAACTCGTCAAAATCTATCTATATGAAACGACAGTAAGCTTTAGAATTGAACACGCTCTCGTACGTTCTTCTACGTTTTATGTATTTTCTATTAGGATAAAGTATCTCTATGTATGTAATACATTCACTAAAGAAGACTATCATACATGTCCGTACGAGCATGACCCCTTCCGCCACTCTTGGTGTCACAAGTTCATATTATCTTCATCCTTTGGATCATCCGGATTTTTTTATTGGCTAGGTCATGTTCAGAGGAGATAACTTTTCGGAATAAAAAAGGAATGTGATCAATGTCTTTTTGAGTCACACGCAAGCTTGGCTTCATCGAAGGTACTATTACGGAATCAGACGCCACTTCTATCAATCATATTCATTGGTACACGATGAACCCTATGCTCATCGGATGGACAATGCAAACCATTGACCTATCACTATGATCATCGATCTCAACATTGGACACTATTTGGGATTTGTGGTTTGATATCGAACAAAGACTTTCAATCGACAATGGTCTCCGAGTTCTCAAGCTTCGTGTTGATATTGTCCAACGTCGTCAACTTGCCAATAAGACCCCTTTAATAAAGCCTCTTTCCTCTTCGCCAAACTCCTCCGTGCAAACCATTGATCTATACATCCCCTTTCTTTTGAGATGCTCCAATATCCCCTCCTCAAGTTTGAACATGGATGTCACAAATGTTCAAGTTCCAGAGAAGATCCGGAAATTGATGTTGACCTAAAGCTGAATACGATTGTGAGTTCCTCCACCGATAAAACATGCGTGGTATGTATAGTGCCGTCTTGAACCTTGTTTCAAAACACATGACAACCAATCTCTATATATGTGTTTGGTTTGTTAGTGGAATATTTGATTGGATGCTATATATAAGACAACTTGATTATCGCACCGGAGATCCACTGGTTGTCGATGAGAAATGCGTAGGGATGAGAGCATTGATTTAATCTATTGAAGCTCACAAGCAGTGGTGGTCATGACTCTATATTCCGCTTCAGTAGAAGATCTTAAGACGATGGTTTGCTTCTTAGAATACCATGAAATTGGTGGCTCGCTAAGAAAAATAAAGAAACTAGTGAGGGAGCGATGAGTAAGAGGACATGAGACATAGTCAGAATCGCAAAATGCATTGATATGAAATGAACTAGATCGAGAAAGAATCCCGAAATTTTTTGAGATAGCGTAACACACGAATCCCGTCATACTAATGTTGAATAGTGGGACTTTGTAAAAATTGGGACAAGATGTGGACCGAGTAAGCAAGATCCAATCTAGTGATAGGTAGATTAGTCGACCCACAATGTATAATTAAGTTGGGAAAGAAACAAACCTTGTGGTGTGTGGGCCTGGTGAGTTCAATTCCCAAAAAATCAACGTAATTAAAGATCTTGGTGTGAAAATATGAATTCAGATAAACTTTAAACCTAGCAATAACAAAAGAATTAATGCCTATGATAATTAAGTCATCCACATATATAAGGATATGAATACAAATACATGGACTTGTATAAGAAAACAAGTTGTAATTGTCATCCACATATATAAGGATATGAATACAAATACATGGACATGTATAAGAAAACAAGTTGTAATTTGCATATGATCGTTGAAAATCAACATGTTGAAGAGCATAACTTAATTTATAATACCAATTACGAGGAGATTGATGAAGTCCATATAAGAATTTCTTAAAATGACAAACGTAGGATGAATTGGATGTAGTTAACCCGGGCAAAGGCTCCATTTACACATTTTTCCGGAGATCTCCGTAAAGGAGCACATTGTGGACATCCATTTGGTGTATTTCCCATCGTTTTGTCGTATCAATTGCAAGGTAAGTTTTAACCAAAACAAGCTTAGCAACGGGACCAAATGTTTTATTAAAGTCTATACCATCAGTTTGACGATTTCCGAGAGTAACAAGTCTCACTTTGTGAGGCTCAATGGTCCTAGAAGATTTTAGTTTTGTTTTATAAACACGCTTGTATCCGATTAAAGTATTTCCAAGGGAAAGAGAACCAATTGTCCAAGTATTGTTGCGACAGAGAGCCTCGAGTTCTAAAGTCGTGGCATCGTGCCACTATTGGCTTCGTCAATCAACTTTGTACGCAGTGGGTTTCTCTTTTACCATATAAACCATTAATAAAACTGATAGAACAATCTTGAATAAAATAGATGACATTAAATATGAGAATAAAGATTTAATAATATTTTTTTTGAAATTAAAGATTAAATTGGACAAAAGGAGTTCATGAGATTTATCTGTCTGACGAATTTTCGGCCTTTCAATCAATGAGACAATATGTCGTTTAGTGCTTTGAATTGCTTTCCCTTTCATTAAAAAAAAAAGAAGAAGAAGTTACCTTCATTTTGCAACAAGTCATTTATTTATAAGAAAAGTGTATGGTTTCCTCCATAGAAAAGGCAACAAAAGAGTGGGACATAGAGAGAAGATAAGATAGGAATCTGCATAGCCATCCTACACTACAACAATGTCAGACGGTGGCTGGACGATCGTCCACTAGGGTTTGTGTTGCATCTAGCAATCTCCCTATGGTTTTGTGATGTTATCCCATCAATATGGAGGGAGAGGTGGGACGGTTGTTCCTCTTCATCTTGCTTGATTTCTGACTTTTTGGTTTGAGCTCTTCATGCACCAATCATCCAAGTCTTCTTCATGTGATCCTTTGAGGTACAATATTATGCCTCCTTCAAAGATGCTCTTGGATATGACATTTAAGCTCCAAAAATACTTACAATTACACGAAGTGGTTGATGTTTATCCGATACCTTTGGATATAAAATAAGCATAAAGTCATATAGCCCATGCAAAGTTGATGAAAAACAAACCTAAAGTTCATGGAAAACTAGTCTAAGGGTGTGTTTGGCACACGGCCATTTACATTGGTGTTAGGAAACACTACTGTTTAATAGGGGTTGTTTCTAGTAACACTAGTGTTAGGAGTCCTGAAACCCTTAAACCGTGTTTGGCAGAAACACTAGTGTTTCGTAGCCAGATTTTCAGGGTTGTTGTTGGGTTTTCGCATTTCCCAAACTGATTCATCTTCGTGCTCCATATCGGCGATTTTTTGGGCGATTCGGCGAGAGCACCGTCGTCGTCCTCAGGGCATCGTTCCCCCTCATCAACATCGGTCGTCGTTCCCTTTGTCAACATCGTTCAGCATCCATCGAGGTTAGCCGGTATATTAGGGTTTGTTGTGTGTTTCTTCGCCTCTTCAGTTCCTGCATCTATTCATCGAGGTTAGCCGGTATATTAGGGTTGGTGAAATTGATTTTTGGATTCGGTTTGTGTGTTTCTTCGTATCTTCTTTTGCTGCATCCATTCTTTTTCCTGCATAGCTATCGATTTCGAATCTGATTGTTCGAATGTGGTGAAATCTGGTGAAATAGTGATAACTGGTTTCACATTTTTATGGTATGTGTTGAAGTTTTGATGACTGGTTTCACATTTCCTGCATAGTACTCCAATCTGAGTGTTAATACTGATCCTCATCTTCCACAATTTCCGTAGAAGTCAGGTCAACCCAACCATCTTTTCGATTATTATGAGATTGCAGAAAGGCCTAGTACTGAGAAAGGATAATAAAGAAGAAATTATAACGTGGTGAAAGAATTAATCATACCGATGAACAACTCAAAAACTCGAAGGATGGAAACTACAGATGAAAGATAGAGATCAAATGATTCTTTGAGAACATAGTCATTTTACACATGGTTTGGTTCTAATCGACTCTCCTCATAGGTAGCTTGATGCATCCTACCAATGCAAGTTGAAACTTGCGACTCCCTGAGTAACTAAGTTGTTGATCTCTTCTATAAGATGCGTGAACCATTTTGGCCCCGGTTCAGCGCTATGATAACTAATTCAAGCAAGGATAACAAAGAAGAAATATGGTCAAACAAAAGTAAGCTGGAAGCATTAACAAAGAAGAAATATGTTGAAAGTTTTGATGACTGGTTTCACATTTCCTAAAGTTTTGAATTTCCTGCATTAGTATGCTGCTCTGTTCTATCGATTGTCTTGCGTATGATTTAATGCTGGCAATCTGATTTTAAGCACTTGGAAGCTAATTTATCATATATATAGCCTCTACATTATGCTTCTCATTTAATTACAGCAGGTTATGCAAAGTTCATGAACAAAAATTGCATCTTTTTATCACAAACAAACACATGGGAAAATAAGATGAACATCAATGCATTTTATACCTGAGTTGTCTTCCCTGAACCTGTTTCCCCACAAACAACAAGAACATTATTCTCCTTCAGTAATTGCAGAATTGCATCTTTTGACTTGGCAATAGCAAGTGAGGCTCTGTTTTTGAACATATCCTACAAATAAAATTTAAGGGCAGTAAGACTACCTTTTATCCATATAATGAAATGCTAAAAAAAAAAAGGACTATTTGCTGATCTTTTCAACATTGACTCCAAAAATGTACAAAAAGATGCAGTTGAAACTGTTGATATGATGGACGTCATAATCATTCATCTCGGCCTCGTATACATGTACAACTGCTTAGTTTCTTGGACTGAATCATCTTCTAGGATAGCCAGTAATATCCTGATTGATTTTGCATTCCTTTCTGGGTCACAGATTCACAAGAGGGAAAACCATGGGATGAAACTGGCTCAAAGGGTAGTATTGGTTACTGATTCAACACAATTCAGTATTGGTTACTGGCTCAAAGGGTAGTATTGGTTACTGATAACTGGTTTCACATTTTCACTTTGTTCCAAATGTTGTACTCGAAAACCCAACCAGTATATATAAGAATTCATTAAAGGATGCATTAACCCAACCAGTTTGAGAAAGATCTGAACCTTTATGCCATCAACCACAGATGCAAAGTTTTTTGAGAATTATCATGCCATGTTTATTCTTGCTTCTCTGTAGCTTCTGTCTGAATGTGATGTGGTGTTTTTGGGAATTATTGCTTCTATCTAAGTTGAGATTGGTGTCAAAACATTTACTTTATCAATTATATATTACTAAATGACAAATTGTTAATCTATTTAACTGCATGGTTGTGTGTTAGATAGCAATGGACGACTACTCCGGTTTTGAGAGCGACATACACATGTCAGATGATGATCCCATCGAAGATGAGATGCTAACGTACGCATTCGATGATAGTGGATGTTCATCAAGTTTGAGGGATTTCGTGCAAGGACTACGTGAAGAGAGGAGAAGATTGAATTATGAAGTTCGAGTATTGCGCTTGTGGGAAACTGATGTTGCTATCATGATTGATGCATTAAAGGGAGAACTTAAAAAAGAGAGACAACTGAACGATAAACTCCGGACTGAAAATTGTGTACGATCATTTGCTTGGGGTTTACTTTGTGGGGTTGCAATTGCTTTTTATGTAATGTACTACTAGGGGTTTACTTTGCGGGGTTTCAATTACTTGTTATGTAACGTACTAATAGGGTGTCCTTACCCAAGAATCAACAATGTATTACTTTGGTTAATGTTATTGGCCTTGTGTTTTTGCTTTTTATAACTCAAACGTACTAATAGAATGTTGTTTACAAATTATAAAAATAGTGTCAGCAACAACATAAAGGAGTGTTTTAAATCCTGATTGATGAGAAATGTTCATAAAAGAGTACAATTTCAAAAGTTGGACAATGTCGGTTATACATCAAATATATTACTACATATTCCTTCTTGCATTCCATATTGTTGTTGCAATACGATCACGAATATGACCCATACCTCTTCCATTGTCATTGGTCTCTTCCACTTCTTCTACCTCGTCTTGATTAGTTGTTGGCAACTCATCTTCATCTTCTGATAAGTCATCGTACCCTGAGTATAGACGAATAAAATTGTGTAATGCAAAGCAAGCAAGATGAATGTCAACTTGGGTGTAGTCCGGGTAACAAGGCATAGCAGATAATAACTTTCATCTCTTCTTTAGGATTCCAAAGCAACGTTCAATGCAGCTTCTCAGCGAAGAATGTGCTTTGTTAAATGCTTCCTTTTTATTGCTAGGAGGCTCATTGTCAAACTAATTTAGGTGATATCGAGTCTTTGAATATGGAACTAGGAATCCCGGTCTATCAGCATAACCCTTGTCACAAAGATAATACTTATCTGATGGTGGAAGCGGGAAGTTGAGATCGGGGTTGCAAATTGCATTTTCGAGAACCTTGGCGTCATGAGCCGACCCTTCCCAACCGGACAAGACAAATGTGAATAACATATTAAAGTCACATACGGCGAGGACGTTGAAAGTGACAGTATGTTTCCTTCCAACAAAAGGAACTTGAGAAACTTCTTCAATGCATGCACTAGTGTGCGTACCATCCAGACAACCAATGCAGTCCTGAATTGGTTAGTTCAGATAAGTCCACTGTATATTTATTTTATATGAAGAAAATCACCTACTATAAATGATTTTGTTTACCTTAAAGTAATCCTGGTACCTCGGGTCAGCTGCGATGTGGGATGGTGTTCTAGGAAAATTTGGGTTCCGGGGACGGATGATATCACCTGCTAGTCCACACCCTTCATGTCCACGTCCGGTAATAGAGTTCAATACGCTATGGAAAGAGCGGTGTACAGTTTCGGTTGACCTTTGAAAGTGTTCAGCAACAACACGAACCGAGCACCCTTGTGCAAGGGTGTATAAGAACAAACCAACCTTTTCAATTATCGAGACTTCAATAGAAGAAGTGAGGCCATAGTTCTGCTCCAACTCGTTACATAAACGTCGGAAAACTTCAACATCCATTCTGAACATGTTCACTGTCCGAATGTGATGACCATTCAAGATCTCCTCCATCCAAAGTCTCCCCCAATCATACTCAGTGTAACAAGGCTCCTTGTATATGTGCTTGTAGTAGTGATCAACGGCAACGGCATATTGTCTTTGCAATTCTTGGTGTGACTCAATGATGTTGAACCGTCGAATTTGTCTACGCTCATTGCCGTCACTGTCACTGCTATCAGTACTAGAACTTGACATTAAAAACCTGGAACAAAAAATTGTGCAAATAAGTACTACTATTAAAGAATGTACTATGATGCAACTTATTTGTAGGTAATAAGGAAATGAGTTTCATGAAATTTCAAAATAAATAATCCAACAACACATACACACAATCCAACATGTTTTTCTTAATAAAAGTACTTTCATAAAATAAATCTAACACTCGAACAATTACATCAATGACCGCTCATACTCCCATGTCAATAGGGGTGTAATACGAGCTGAACGAGCCGAGCATCGGCATGCTCAAGCTCGGCTCGTTTATAAACGAGCCGAGCCCGAGCCGAGCCTAAAATTTATACGAGCTTTAAAACGTGCTCAAGCTTGGCTCGTTTAGAAAGTGAACGAGCTCGAGCGAGCTTTTGACGAGCCATGCTCGAGTAGCTCGGCTAAAATAATGCTTCTATAGTGTTATTTTTGCCGAACGAGCCGAGCTTTTACATGCTCAAGCTCAGCTTGTTTATAAACGAGCCGAGCCCGAGCCGAGCCTAGAAATTATACGAGCTTTAAAATGTGCTCAAGCTTGGCTCGTTTAGAAAATGAACGAGCTCGAGCCGAGCTTTTGACAAGCCCAGCCCGAACCGAGCCCGAGTAGCTTGTCTCATATTACAGCCCTACATGTCAACCAACTCAACCTCTCCTCATCATTATCCAGGTGCAGTAGTATGTTCATATCCTTCCTAATTTTAGTCCTCCCAAAAATGTAGCACCACAATGGACTTCCACTTTCAACCAAGTTATTCTGGACCATCCTTTTGACTACATCCAACCCTTTCTGAGTCACTCTCTCTTCATCTCTTGCTTTAGAATTTACCTCTTCCTGGAGTACTGCAAGCAATTTGTCACTATTATCTTGTGAACGTTCCAAAAAAGCTTCCAATTTGGAAGAGCCAACTGATTGTCTTCTTTTCCTCTTCATCGGACCCTTATCTTTATTACCCTTAGTTGCCGGTGTTGGTTCGGTGGATTGAATCGGTTCATCATTGGCGTCTGCTTGAACTCCATAGTAGCTAGAAGTGCCACCTTCATTAACAGTGCCAACAAAATTACGGAAAAAATCACCACCATCACCGTCATCTTCACCTATACCTAATTCCTCATCATCTGCAAGTGAGATAGGCTCAAGTGTTGCCTCACGAACCATTCCAGCTGACATGGCTAGACGACCTGTAGCTACATTTCCAGCAAACAACGAAGTCAGCAACTCCTCATAGTCCGCATCCATTCCCTTGTTTTTATACTTCTTACAATCTACGTCTTCCTACAATACATAAAGCACATCAAGTTAAATAAATTATTAAACATCACAAATTAATATGTGTAGAAGCTATAACAACGTAGATACTGACATTGATAAATTACCTTTATCTTTCTATCCCACCATTCATTGGAAGCCGTAATCATTCGAGTCTTCTCGTCCCATCCTAGACCAGTCTCAGATTTCCTAAGATGATTTCATGCCTTGTATTCCTTTTTCATTGACTCGTATTTATTTTTACAGAAATCCTTAACTCCTTCCTTCCCAGCCTTACTAACAAATGTAGTTGATATCTCCTTCCAATTGTAAGTTTGCTTGCTTCCGTTTTTCTTTTGAAAGTCATTTAAAATTGACACTAGAAGTTTAACTAGTTCAAAAGTCCAAGGAAAATTTGGACCCCTACACTTTTGTGAGAGATTATTATTGTCCATCTACAAGCTCAAAACAATATAACATATGTTTAGTACAAACAAAACACCACAAAATGAAAAATTATAATGTATAAGATTGGGTACACTGGAAGCATTCTAAAAATCAGATTGGGTACACTGCAAGCATATATTAAAAAAATGGTATCAGGACCCCATTTTTATACTGGTGTAGATATGAAAGAACAGAGAAGTTTCTCAAACTATCGATGGATCATACATACAAACCTAAAACTGCAGCAATAAATTCTTCAACTTCAATCTCAAACTATCGATGAATATAAAACCTAACAGTTTTATATTCGTTATCATGAGGTCAGACACTTATTTGATGATCTATATGACTTTGTAACTTTTGTTCAGATGGTACTTTCATTCGAACTTCCATTTGCTAGGATCACTCTTTTCAAGTTTAGCAGCAGTTCCACAAAGCTCAGACCACACAAGAACAAAGATTAAATGGAGAATGGACACAATTGCAAGAGTATGAAGAAGTTTCAGTAACAGTCAAACAAAGATTAAATGGAGATCAAAGGGCTAAGAGTATGAAGAAGTTTCAGCAACAGTCTAACTTTAACAAAGATTAAATGGACACAATTGCAACCCATAAATTACAGAAGCCAATAGTCACAAAATTACAACTCTGAAGAGAAGAGTAAGTTAGATCAGTTTGGAAATAAAATGTAACAAAGGAAGCAACCCGAAGCACAATTGCTCAACAATCACGCAAACGCAGCAACTACAACCTTAAAACATAAACATGGTAAGAATGATTCATACCAATTTCAGTAAATAGAATAATAGAATCTCCAATTTACATAATTCGATTAGTATCACAAGATGGCTAGTATCAGATTCGAAATGGAAGCATTATATTAACCCACATGAACTCAGATTCGAACAACATGTATACAAACTGACCCTTAACAACATGGCTAGTATCAGATTCGAAATGGAAGCATTATATTAACACACAGGAACTCAGATTCGAACAGATCATTCAATACATCAGATACACTGCAAATTCTAATAACTCAGCAAACATGACATTCAACCAAACAAGAAGACATTCGAAAAGCAAAATAGATGCAGGAACTCAAATTATAAACTCACTGCAAACATGACATTCAACCAAACATGACATTCAAAGTGTCAACATCATTATACGAACACTATTCGAACTCCAGATTTGAGCAATCAGAAACAATAAAAATTAAACACTCTTAATATTCGAATTGGAAAGAAATAGATGCAGGAACTCGAAGCCATATGTCAACCAGTTACACAATTTTTTTGATGAGAATAGTGCTGTAATCCAGCAATCAGAAACGTACCTCAAACTCGTCGCCTTTTCTCGTCCCCTTGCCGCCGTCAGTTTCGTCGTTGCCGTTGCCGTCGCAGGGTACTTGCTCCAGATCGGGGAAGAAGATAGGTTTTTTATGAGAGAGGGTGTTAATTATATACCCGGTTAATGCGTAAATATTGTTAATAGATGAGGATAGTTTGGGTATTTTGCACGGAGAAACCCTAGTGTAACCCCAAAACTCTTGCTCAGATGAGAGTTTCACAAACAATCGGAGAAACACTAATCACCACTGTTTCTCTGGGTGCCAAACACTCATAAAAACGAGATACACTAAAAAACAATCAAAAACACTAGTAGTATCCGTGTGCCAAACACAACCTAAGAGCGTACTAACAACTATTTGACTATTTGAGTAAACCTATGAGTATTTAAACAATCCACTTGTGTTTGCAAGTATCATGTGTTTTCTATCTTATATAATTGCATATAGATACAATATTCATGTGTTTTCTATCTTTATTTTGTTTCATGACGAATTTGTAAAGAGAGACTATATGGTATTTCAAGTTGTGCAATTCCGGGATCAAATTGGTGGAGAAATATGTCCTAATTAAAAAAGTCTATCGGCACACCGTGGATTTTCCTAAAAGTATGTAAAATTAAAAAAAAAAACTTTATTTTTGAATGTCTAGAATTACATAAACAATTATTCTTTTAATTTTTCACATAAATTATCACATTCAATCTCGATCTTCTTGATATAAAGGTTGAAACCTTCCTATAATCCCACAAAACCTTTTCCGCGGGCAACATAAATGTTTGGGTCTTTACTACACTACCACTTTGATCTCTAATAACAAACCCAAACAAAAAAAAGTCTTTTAGATCTTCATCACGATGGTTGCAAAGATTGTTGTAGATGATAAACATTCTTCTTCTTTCGTTCAATTTAGCTTCAACTGATAAACCATTCTTGGAATCTATATAACATACTAAAAGAGAACCCATTAAGGCCACATGTCAACCATTGAGGCATGCCACCTAGGATTTTTTCCAATATATTTACAGATATGCCACAAGATATTTACAGATTTGCCATTTTTCTTTTATAAAATAAGTTTTAAAAAATATTAATAAACAATCAGCAATGACACATCACCTTTTAAATAACACATCACCTTTTAAATATGCCACGTAAGCATTTGTTTGACTTATTTACAAATTTGTTACATATACCTATTAAATATTTGAAATAAAAAATCATAAGATATTGATAACAAACAAGATCTTCAAAATTTTAACAAACAAAATTATGAAATGTTCTTCACATTTTTTAAACTCTGTTATTATAATTTTATAAAAATAATATAGCCCCATTTTAAAATTTTATTTTTCTTCTCCTTATTTTTAAATTTCGAAATGTAATTTTTTTAAGTTAATTATTGAACTTAATTTTTAATTTTGAATTTATATCATAGTTTATTTTATTATTTTTTTAATTTAATTTTGAAATTAAATTTTTTTTAATAAATATATATATTATACTAAAACAAACCTCATTTTATCCACAAGTCAATTTCTAAAGTCATCCCCAATAGCATTTTTTATTTGTTTACAGATTTGTCACTTGATAACAAAATTTATATTGATCAGATCAAAATAAATAAATTCATATATTATAATTCTACTTTGCTTAGAAAATATCACGCATATTCTAACTAGATTTACACATTTTTAAAATTTAAAACCTGAATTAAATTTTACACCTCTAGATTTATATAAGTAAGGATGTAGTTGCATTTTATTTCAAAAAATTATATTATCCATCTTGACATAATTTATTTTAGTTTATAAATCTTATCCAACAAAATTGTTATTGATACATCCCACATTTTACGAATTTTTTATCGTACATTTATAATTTTTTAATAGCTAAATATCATAATAAATTATTTTCACTTAATTTTTTATTCATAACAATATCAAAATTTTAATGTTAATGATAATCTATACAATTAGTTTGTTTCTTTCTTAATAAAAAATAGTTTATAGTTTATCCAGCAATCAAAATAGTTAAATTTTACCATCTTTTCACTTTTTAAAAGTTTATATGCTATTTTATAAATCTATTTAATCTTTTCTATATCATTTTTTATAATAAATAATTAAGTTTTAAAAGTTATATTGAGGTATAAATATAATACTCTAATATAATATTTTTGATATATTTTTAAGTATGTGCTTTCATTTTATAAAATTTTTTAAGTTAATCCTCACAACATGATGTTAGTCGTATTAGTTAATAAAAATGACTAAGTTTGGATGTAATGGTATTTCTTAATCTTATATTTTTTTTATAGATTAATATCCAATACATAATATATAAAATTAAAAATATAGTATTTTTTATTTAGACAAAACCCGCACAAGGTGCGGGCACTAAACTAGTTTACCCAAAAAAGGTTGTTAGATTTTTTATTATCTGTTTAAAAAAACAGATCCACTCACATTTGTCCAATGTAGAGTTGTAATAATTCCTTGATCAAATGTTGTGTAGGTGCGGATCTAGTTCATCTTATTCTTCCAAACTACAAAATCCAATAGGATGTATGCACATATCTAAACTGTTTAGAATCTATTTTGTATCTCTCAATTGGAAAAGCTCCAAAGATCCATTAAAAGGATGCAACACCATAGCTAAACACTATTGAGGGGATTTTTTAATAGTGAAAGTGATTAGGGTGAGTGTACATGAAAGTCTAGTTTCCTCCTGGATTCCGGTTCCACGACAAGTAGGAGGGATCCCCGAGAGTCCTGCATAATCCAAACACAAGCCAAATAATAATCTAGTACCTAGATCTTTATTTGGCAAAAAAAATGAAGCAAGTGTTGCTGACCTTGGCTTGAAAAAGTACATAACCACAAAGATGAATGCCAATAACAAGCATGCTCCTCCAATTGCAAGGTATGTGGCACCAAGAGCCGCGTTTTTTCCTCCGACCCAACTTGTTGTCGAGAGGATCAGTTGTTTCTTTCCTCCAAAAGAGTAGCTATTGTAGTTATTTTGTATGATGACTGAGATCTTTTGATTCGCTTCTAAATCTGACTCTATCTTCCCATACAACTTCCTGAAGTCTGGAAGAGCTGCAGGCCTCATCCATACTATAAGATCCTCTTGCTCTTTCAACTTTCACCAAAACAAAACAAAAAAACAAATCATCAACATGTAAAAACCAAGCATCATAATTGTTGAATATATATATAACCGCGTAGAATTGGATAACTTTACGGGTTTCTTCTCATCTAGTTTGGCACCCCCAATGAGTCCTTGAGACTGGAAGTTTTTAGGGTACACATCGCCTCCAAACTTGTGATTCACATCACTTTCCCATGCTATGCCTTTTTTGACGACGGGGATAGACTTATCATTGACGGAGAATTGATAGGTGTCATTGAATAGGCTCCAAGCAATCAAACCACAAGGAACAATTGGGGATTGGTCTTTTGCTTTATCCTCAGGGGAACACTTTTTAGTTTCTTGCTCCTTCGATGCACTCTTCAATTGTTCATCACTTCTACTTTTCACGTACCTGCAAATGTATGAGAGTTATGACAGCAACGTCTTGTGATCGAATATAATTCAAGTTTTCTGCATCTCAACACATACTTACCGTCGATGGTTTTGATAGAACTTATCTAGCTCGTAGTATATATAGATTGGGCCCTTCATTCGCTTTGTCACCTAAAGAAGAGAAAAAGACCATTTATGCATTTTTATATAAACATCAAGAGTAGGATAAACTGAGAATCAACTTACATCCAAAGTTGCTGTGCATGATTTGTTAGAATCAGAGTTTTGAATGTAGCCAACTAGATTGTTGTTGTAAGAGGAGGGAACACACTTGTCATCATATCTATGTGTGATCTCAACAACCTACATTATTGTAGTTGGAAACATGGCTTCATTAACAATTAATTGGATTGGATAAGTATCGTTCAAGATAACTGAGGATTAGAGAAAACTTGCATTGTCTGAGGCATTTAATGAAGCAAACCCAATAGGAATGAAGATGATGCCTATGGCCATGAATCCGATAACGATCTGAAGCAAGTACCAAACATATTAAGGAAAGTATGTAACGAAGCAAAAGCATTAGGGATATGTATATGATAAGATAACAAGTTGTTTCTTACAAGTGCTGGGGTAAGGATTGGTTTGAATGCAGGAAGTTCTTGTTGTGTGAATTTAGAATCTGCAATAAGGAATGAAATCAGATTTGCTGTCAATTCACCAACTCAAACTCAAATCGATAGCACGAGACCATTCATCTCGATCAATCATTATGATTACGAAAGACAGTGACCTATTTGATTACAAAAATGCAAGACAAACAACAAAAGTTGAACAAAGCAAATAATCTACAAATCGCTATCGCAATTTCATTCACTCAAACAACACAAACAAAATCCCTAATCCGACACAACATATCTCCGGCTTTCAATTCAGATTACACATCTTAAATGCAAAGAAACAACACAATATGACACAAGTGTATAGGTCATGAACCAAATGAATCGAGCGAGAAAGGAAACGAATAATTGAAAATGAGGAAAAGTGGGGTTTCATACATACGGGTTTCTTTGAATTCTTTTTCGAAGAGGTGGAAGATTCGGGCGGTCGATCGCCTGCTTTGGAACTCATCTTCTTCCCAAATAAAAAGTTTCTACCGTGCTGCCAAACAATGAATACTAATTGGGGATCAAATTATACTTCAAATGTAGAGAGAAAATGTCGTCATTTTCAGGAGCTCGGTAATGTGAAATTTTTGGAAAGCAATTCAAAAGCTTGTGTGTTCTTCCCACAATTTGATATTATTAGCTTCTTTCTCGTCTATTCAGCCTTCAATTGTGCGGATTACATACCTTTTTTTTTATATAACTAGTATAATACCCGCCCCTTGTGCGGGTTTTGAAAAAAAATGAGAAAGAATATTGTGAAATAGGTTTTTTTCGTGCTTTTGTTTTGTATATTTCTCTAAACTAATCCTGCGTCCACAGCGCGCCACGTCATCAACTCGTGCTCTGTTTTAGTAAGTATAATAGATTTGGTTTCTATAAAATTATTATTTTAATAATAAAAGATTTTATGGTTTAAAAATAGTGTAAAAAATAAAGATTTATTGGCTTTAATTGTGGGAGCTCAATTTCAAAAATCTTGCGTCCACAGCGCGCCACGTCATCAACCCGTGCTCTGTTTTAGTAAGTACTAGTTTTAATACCCGTGCCCTGCACGGGTTAGACGATAATTGTGTGTCAAAAAAATGTATGATAATTCACTACGTTGAGAATTGTCTTAATCGTTATGTGATACTTGTTGTAAGATTGTATTTTTCACATTATGAATGTAAGTCAAGCAAGAATTCAAATACTGCAATAACAATCGGGAAAAGGATTTCAGGACAATATCAGTTGAGATACTCGAATTTTGAGTTAGTATCAATCCTAGAAAAAATTCGGGTTTTATTATATAAGATAGATAAGAAGGCTAAAACAAATCATTAGATTTAAATTAACAATATTAAATAATAATATATTAAAATGTAAATGAAAAAAGTTTATATAATATAAGTAGCATGTCTAAGTCAAAATTTATAATATCAAATAGTTAAATTTAAATAGTGAATTATCTAACCATTAATAAAACTAATAACATATGTCTAGTTACTAAAATGATAAATTTTACTAAATATTTTTTTTTAAAAATTCAAAATAATAACAACTATCAATTAAACTAAAAATAATACAAACTTTAAAAATTATAGAAAATGATACATACTATTTCAGGATTTTTTTTTTCTGATTTTTTAAATACTTTTTGTATTATTTTTTTCTAAAAAATAAATTAATATGTAAACAGTCATAAATTAAGTAAAATATTTTTAACATAAAAAAAAGTTTGAAACATATTTTCTTATTTTTTAAAACTTTTTTGTAAATGACAAAAACTTTATTTAAAATATATTTGATTTATTTTTAAAAAGCCGATAGTTTTTTTTAGAAAAAAAAAAAATTGAATTTAACGTTTTGGGAAAAAAAAATCGATTTTTTTCCATATCTTTTTTAATATGAAACTATGAGTTTTTATACAAATTATTTTAAAAATATCTAAAATTGTTTTCAAAAAATAATAAAATCGAAAATGAAAAAACACTTATTCTAAAAATACGAATTATTTTAATTATAAAAAAATTTATTCTAAAAAAAATGAAGAAATATTTTTGTTAATGGTTTAAAAAAGGTATTTTAGAAAAAAATAGTTTATAAGTTTAGAAAAAAAATGAAGTTCAATTGAAAATTAAAAACAAAAAAAAAATATATTACTATGTTTAAAGTTTTATATAAAAAAAATAAAGTTTTCAGTTCAATTGAAAAAAAATAAGTAAACAAAACAAAATTAAATTTAAAATAAAGTTTATAAGTTTAAAAAAGTATAAAGTTCAATTATAAATTAAAAAATATCAGTTGACAAAATATTAATATCTTTAAAATTAGATTGTAAATCTTAACTATTTCGATTTTAAGCTACAAATAATTAAAAATCAATTAATAATATGAGAGAATAAAACAAATATTAGTTAGTAAAATATTTAAAATAATTCATAAATTATATATTTAAAATAATTTGGTTTAACATCGTAGGACCGGAATCAACAAAAAATTGACACTTGTTATTTTAATGAGGTGGGTTCATCAGACTGTGCCATGTGGAAGTTCACGGGCTGCTTTAGTATATAGATAGATAATAGATTTGGTTTCTATAAAATTATTATTTTAATAATAAAAGATTTTATAGTTTAAAAATAGTGTAAAAAATAAAGATTTATTGACTTTAATTGTGGGAGCTCAATTTCAAAAATCTTGCGTCCACAGCGCGCCACGTCATCAACCCGTGCTCTGTTTTAGTAAGTACTAGTTTTAATACCCGTGCCCTGCACGGGTTAGACGATAATTGTGTGTCAAAAAAATGTATGATAATTCACTACGTTGAGAATTGCCTTAATCGTTATGTGATACTTGTTGTAAGATTGTATTTTTCACATTATGAATATAAGTCAAGCAAGAATTCAAATACTGCAATAACAATCGGGAAAAGGATTTCAGGACAATATCATTTGAGATACTCGAATTTTGAGTTAGTATCAATCCTAGAAAAAATTCGGGTTTTATTATATAAGATAGATAAGAAGGCTAAAACAAATCATTAGATTTAAATTAACAATATTAAATAATAATATATTAAAATGTAAATGAAAAAAGTTTATATAATATAAGTAGCATGTCTAAGTCAAAATTTATAATATCAAATAGTTAAATTTAAATAGTGAATTATCTAACCATTAATAAAACTAATAACATATGTCTAGTTACTAAAATGATAAATTTTACTAAATATTTTTTTTTTAAAATTCAAAATAATAACAACTATCAATTAAACTAAAAATAATACAAACTTTAAAAATTATAGAAAATGATACATACTATTTCAGGATTTTTTTTTCTGATTTTATAAATACTTTTTGTATTATTTTTTTCTAAAAAATAAATTAATATGTAAAAAGTCATAAATTAAGTAAAATATTTTTAACATAAAAAAAAGTTTGAAACATATTTTCTTATTTTTTAAAACTTTTTTTTTAAATGACAAAAACTTTATTTAAAATATATTTGATTTATTTTTAAAAAGACGATAGTTTTTTTTAGAAAAAAAAATTGAATTTAACGTTTTGGGAAAAAAAAAATCGATTTTTTTCCATATCTTTTTTAATATGAAACTATGAGTTTTTATACAAATTATTTTAAAAATATCTAAAATTGTTTTCAAAAAATAATAAAATCGAAAATGAAAAAACACTTATTCTAAAAATACGAATTATTTTAATTATAAAAAAATTTATTCTAAAAAAAATGAAGAAATATTTTTGTTAATGGTTTAAAAAAGGTATTTTAGAAAAAAATAGTTTATAAGTTTAGAAAAAAAATGAAGTTCAATTGAAAATTAAAAACAAAAAAAAAATATATTACTATGTTTAAAGTTTTATATAAAAAAAAATAAAGTTTTCAGTTCAATTGAAAAAAAATAAGTAAACAAAACAAAATTAAATTTAAAATAAAGTTTATAAGTTTAAAAAAGTATAAAGTTCAATTATAAATTAAAAAATACCAGTTGACAAAATATTAATATCTTTAAAATTAGATTGTAAATCTTAACTATTTCGATTTTAAGCTACAAATAATTAAAAATCAATTAATAATATGAGAGAATAAAACAAATATTAGTTAGTAAAATATTTAAAATAATTCATAAATTATATATTTAAAATAATTTGGTTTAACATCGTAGGACCGGAATCAACAAAAAATTGACACTTGTTATTTTAATGAGGTGGGTTCATCAGACTGTGCCATGTGGAAGTTCACGGGCTGCTTTAGTATATAGATAGATAATAGTATTGGTTTCTATAACATTATTATTTTAATAATAAAAGATTTTATGGTTTAAAAAATAGTGTAAAAAATAAAGATTTATTGGCTTTAATTGTGGGAGCTCAATTTCAAAAATCCTGCGTCCACAGCGCGCCACGTCATCAACCCGTGCTCTGTTTTAGTAAGTATAATAGATTTGGTTTTTATAAAATTATTATTTTAATAATAAAAGATTTTATGGTTTAAAAAATAGTGTAAAAAATAAAGATTTATTGGCTTTAATTGTGGGAGCTCAATTTCAAAAATCCTGCGTCCACAGCGCGCCACGTCATCAACCCGTGCTTTGTTTTAGTAAGTATAATAGTATTGGTTTCTATAAAATTATTATTTTAATAATAAAAGATTTTATGGTTTAAAAAATAGTGTAAAAATTAAAGATTTATTGGCTTTAATTGTGTGAGCTCAATTTCAAAAATCCTGCGTCCACAGCGCGCCACGTCATCAACCCGTGCTCTGTTTTAGTAAGTATAATAGATTTCCTTTTAGTTCACTATTATTTTTTTTTAATTTACTTTTTGTTCACTTCTTTTGCGCGGATTACATACTGTGTTCTATTACCTTTTTTTAATTTCCTTTTGGTTCAATTTTTTTATTTTATTTTTTATAAACGGAAAGCGGTTAATTTCCTTGCGGATGAGGACACGAAGTTCAGGCGGATGAGGACACGAAGTTCAGGATCGTCAGAAAAACAGGTGTTGTGGTTCGATATTTCCATATGGGTTCGATATTCTCATATGGGTCAGTCGGTCAGCAACACAGTTGGTTTCTTTGAAAGTATGTCTGATATGAACTTCGTCAAAGAAACGGAGATTCAATACGGAGTCGGAAATAATCAAATCGACCTCTCACGTACAACTCCACAATCCTTGGAGTGTCTTGATACCACAAAGATTATCACCCTCGATTTCGAAATCTAATAGCCTCTTGTAGACCCGATTTAAGGCATAAGCTTCAGCTTTTATTACCGAGTTAAAGTTATTTTTGTCGTATCAAGGCTAACAACCTCACCCTTGTAATTCCTAATCACAAAGCCGATGAATGTTATTCTCGAATCGAGTTTAAATCCATCAAACTTAAGTTTATAGAAACCAGGTTTTGGTTTATCCCACTTAATTTTGTTTTTTTGTTTTTTTTTTCCTTCTTTTTTTTTTTTTAATTTCCTTTTGGCTCACTTCTTCTAGTGCCAGCGAGATCATGTACAAATGTAACCTTTTTTTTTTGTTAGACTACTAGTTTAGCCCACGACTAGTTTATACCCGTGTCCTATCATTTACAAATATAATATGTCAACGACCCGTATACGAGTAGGTTACAACGAATAACGACCCATCTACTAGATATTAATCCGATATCAATGAGTATTATAATTTATCTTGGTTAAAAAAAGTTTCAGAAATATATGATTTTGTTTAATCTTCAAACATTCTATTTCTATTTATATAAATTCTCAAATCGTCATCTTATTTGATAACTTATATGAGATAGCAAAATTCATGAAAATATGACAATTTTAAAATTTGTGGATAACAAATAATTTTAAGATTAATTATCACAAAAATAATTGTGTTAGTAAAAATAAAATTGAAGTAAATTTTGTGTGATATTTTCGAAAAAGTTGATGGCATAATTTCGAAAATTGAGATTCAACGTTATATTGGGAGTCCGTCACGCATTTTGCTAAGTAGGGTTAAGAAATGGGCTGGGCTCACTGGGTATCATGTTTGTGATTTGGGCCATGTCAACCCAATTTCTTGACATATCGTGGGCCCAATGGCCCATATGACTTGGTCCATATTATAAATCTGAATTATGCCCATCATCAACTCATACACAATTTTCCTTAATCTATGAAATTCATTAATTTGAGGATTTTTAACAAGCCTCCTCTTTTTTTAATCGTCAACTACAATGAAAAGAAATTACGCAAAATATTTGATATAGATTTTTTGTCCCCAATATCATCAATCCACCGTTTCAAATATTGCAAATTACTAACAAACTATTAATCAGAATAATTTTGTACATTTAAAGTACAAAAGTCATCTTTGAAAATAAAGATTAAGAACCGACGGTTTCATAGTAAATTAAAATTAAAAGAGTAATTTTCAAATCAAATGTCAAAGAACTGAAGAGGGTTGTTCAAGACCCATTATAGTGGTAAGACTGTGTGACCGGCGGCTGTGCAGTTGACACGTGTTTTAATTTATTTTTTTTTAAAAGAAATATATATTCTGGATACTTTTAATTATAATGAACTACCATGTTATAAGTTATGCATTATTCTCTTATAAACTTTGAACTATTCTCATATAATTCATAAACTATTACTTTTGAATATATTATATCAAATTATTTATAAATTAATCGTTATATGTTATAAACTATTCTATTATAATTGATGAACTATCATTTTATAAGTTATGCACTATCCCTTTATAAGTTTTGCATTATGAACTTGTCTATTATAATTCATTAACTATCCTTTTATAAGTTATGCACTATACCTTTATAAGTTTTGAACCATCATTTTCATTCGTTTCTGGAAGAAAAAAAAAAAAAAAAAAAAAAAAAAGGACACGTGTCAACCGCACAGCCTTACTGCAAATTAAGGGTCGTGCCTGAACAATAGCCAAGAACTAAAATTATATGTGATTTAACAGTTTGATATTTTAGATGCGTAAAAACGAAATTTTAGGAAAGAAATTTTTATAAAATCTAATAATAATCATATACATATATCAATTATACAAATGAAAAAAAATGTATTTTGATACGTGAACCGGTTCTTTGAAGGAGTTAATGAAAGCTCAAACGTGAATCATCTAGTTAGTTCTTCCGGTATAGATATTAGTCGTCTTAATATTTAATATTAGTTGCAAGGATCGAAGGCGAATCGAAAGAGAAAGCGGGAGAAGGCAGTGGGTTGGTGTAGTTCGAACTAGGGCTGCTGAGTGCTGACTTGCTCTTGTAATTTGGGATAGTTTTATGGGTTAATTTGAGGCAAATCCGTCTTTAATAATATTTGCTCATAATTATTTTCTAAAGTAATAATATATTTTAGTATTAATCTTTATTAGAAGATAATGCATTACTATCTAATAAACACAAACTCATTTCTTATATCAAATATAACATTATAATATATATTCTTATATAATATGCTTTCTTATTAAAAATCTAGTCCATCAACCTAAAAGGATCTAAGCTCGTAGGATCCGATAATACTAGCACCATATTTTATCATAAACAATACATAAGTCATAGTTAGCCTTTAACAAAACCATATGACTGCCTAATATCACCGGACTATATATTATTATGTATTATCATATAGCATACTCAACAATCTATACATATATTACTAAAACAACACCCATTTTGCCCATGTGTCAACCTCTAAGGCCGTCCACGTCAGCATTTTTTCAATTTATTTACAGATCTGCCACAATGTATTTACATATTTATCATTAATTATTTTATAAGAAAATTTTTTATTAGAATTTGTAAACAGTCATCATGCCACGTCAATTTTATTGAAATAAATAATTAAAAAAAATAAATTTACTTATCTACCAATTAAAATTAACAAAATGATCTATTCTAACTCGATTTGTTGAGAAAATCTACCGCAAATCTTCTAACAAGATTTGAACCATTTGTTAAATTTAAAATTAAATCAAATTTTGCTTCTCTATCTTTATATAAGTAAAAGTGATAATATATTAAGGTATACATATAATACTCGAATAATAATCTTTGTAATATAATTTTTAATTATATTCTTTTATTTATTTAAAAAAAATTAATCATCACATGTTAGTCATATTAATTAATAAAAAACAATTTTTATTGTAGAATAATATCAAATATATGATGCATGAAAGTGAAAATATAATATTTTTTTATTTAAACAACCCCGCACGAGGTGCGGACACTAACCTAGTTACACCTTAAGGTGAATGACACAATTTCTTCGGTCTCTTGTATTTTACAACAAATGTGGAATGTTAAAACTTATATGTCCCTTAATGTCTTTACTTGGATATATGATGAAAACAACTTTGTCACCTTATTTCTTGAAATCAAACCGATAATCCTGATGATTATTATTAATACACCTTAGCGTGAACATGTATTTTCACAGTTCTCACTCTTTTAAGTTGTCGAGATTAGAGGCGTACCTAGGTGGGGTTGGCAGGGGAAGTGACCCCGTTGACCCAAATACATTGTTAAGCCCTCTCTGACTTCCTTGTCTTACAAAAAACATTTCAAAAGTGGAATTTTTCCGTGTTTTTTGGTATCAACATGAACATGATTGGATGAGGTTTTCACTCTTGGAAGGAACGGACAACAAGCAGTCTTACGCCCACTAATTCATAGACGAGGGTTTAGTCTTCGCATCTAGCGCACCATATATATTTGAGAGTGAACTTGTAATAGATGAATTGAGTAACTCAGACGGTTGCTCATTTAATATAAAATTTGTTCTGATGAGTTCGATTCTTATAGATAGCAAATCCTCTGCCTATTGATTCTCACTACCGAACTTTTGTTTTTCGATTCCCTAGTTTAATTAATTTCAGTTTTCATCGAGTTTAATTAAATTCATTAGCTTTTTTTTTCATGATGTACCATAAATCATACCCTCTTGTAATTTATGAGAAAAGAAAAAGGTTTTTTTTAATAAAACCACATTTGGGTGATATTATTTACAATATAGTATTGTAAAAATTTATCAATAAGTGTTATACTAGGAGTTTGTTTAGATTTATATTATTTTAAGTTTATTGATAATCTTATTTTTCTATATACTAATATTCTTAAATGAGATAATATTTAAGTTAGTATTGTTGAAGAGGCCATAAAAAGTATAAAAAATTTCTATTAAACGATATTATATATATATATATATATATATATATATATTTCAAAATATCGTATTATATTTTTTAAGAGTTTTTGCTAAATTTAGATAAGATATATACAAAGGCCGCTACAAAACTTTAAAAAATATTTGGCCCTTTCTGAACAATGTTCCCGGCACCGCCACTAGTCGAGATACCAATTCTTTCCAAATATATCATGACAATAATGAAATAGGAGGACATATGTGGTATTGCGAAACTATAATCCCACTCAAAATTTGGCAATCCTAATCATTGTTTTATAACTACTTGTTACGGTATGCTTTTGACAACGTCAAAGATATATCATTACTTTAACGGTAACTTATATTCAGCTCATCGCTAAGGAGTTCACTAATCATGAATATCTTTATGACCCCGTAATCTGATCATGTGAAGTCACAAGATCGGTTTATCTGATTGGTATCGGCATACACATCTATGTAATCGATTAGACATTTATATGTCCATATAACACATTAAGCTTGTGTTATCAATCGATATCACAATATAGCCTTTTATACTGTCCATTTTTAGATTTGACATAAGATCAAACAAATGAGTCTTACCACTACTCCATTCCAAGTTACTCATTTGGTCCTCATATAAGCATTCCAACAAACCATTATCGTCCACATGAAAGCGCTTCAACGAACCAATATGGTCCATATGAAAGCATTTCAACTAATTCATATGGAAGCGTTCTAATTAACCAATATAACCCATATGAAAGCACTCCAATGAGCTCATACCAACAAGTGACAAGTCTTGAAGAATTAAACACTACCCCTTCCACAAGTGGCTAAAAAAATTCAAAGGACAATAAGCCCCTCATGAAAGTATTGCTCGTCAAGGTGGCCAACAACGAGTGAAATGGTACCAAGCAGAAGAGTTAGTACTTGCATGTGCATAAGTCAACACATGCAATGTTGTTGAAATTGATTAAAAGGTGGCACAAAATATCCACGAGTATCGTAAAACTTGTTGGATGTTACCAACAAACATCTAATCGAAGAGCAAGTGGAGAAAGAGAGATGAATGTTCTTGAAATACCACATGCTATTAACCTTTCCTATATGGGTGAGACCTTTATACTTGATGCATGACGTGACTCGTGTGAGCTTCTAATGAGCCAAAGTGATTCACAATCGTAAATAAACTTGTTAAGAAAAGCGATGAAAGCTCAAAATCTTCCAAGGTGAATGAAACCACACCCTACTCGTCAAGCTCCAACCCACCTACCCCTTCAATGTTGCTACGTACACCCTATAATACAACATTTATTGGATAAACAACTAAACTACTTTATCCTCTGAAAGAAATGTTGAAAAATAGAAGAGACAAAAGAGATTAGAGTTCATGTAATCTTGTTCCGACAATATAATAAAAATAAAATTGTTGATGATTACCTAGTTACTCAAAGTTTTTTTATGCTGACTACCCTTCTTAGACAAGGTAGTAGACCCCTTTCAAAATAATTTAATGTATAAATTAAGCCATAATTTGAATATGTGACGTGCAAATATGATATTTATTAGTATTTTTATGTATTTCTTCAAACATAAGTGAAAAATAGCTCCGCAGTTTTGTTATAATTTTTACTAAAATTTTGTTTTTTTTTGTACGTGTAATGTCTTTTGATCTATTTAATTTTATATATAATGGCTTGTAATATGTCATATTTTATGTGATATCAATATTTTGGTGCAATGACTTTAATATATTTTAATTTAATGTGTCATATTTATTAAATTTATAATAAATATTGAATATCATCGTTTCAACCGAATCTATATTATTTTAATTCATATAAATGACCATCGTATTTGTTCTTGGTCTTCTCGATACTTTGTGGATTCAAGATTAAGGTTGCTACATTTTTTTGTGGATTTGTCTAATAATCGAAAACAATCCATTGACTTTTATAACTAAAGAGACCTAAGTCTTGTGTACTTTTATAACTAAAGATTAAGGTTGCTACATTTTTTTGTATAGAACTTGTTATTTGTTACCCCCATATTATATCTCTCTCTTGGATATAAATAAATGTTAATTATGTCAAATAATTCACAAGAAAGTTAAGGGTATGTTTGATAGAAATAGATTTGTGGATTGTTTTATGACATGGGTAACAAAAAAAAAATAATGTTAGAGTATCTATATTAGATATTCATAATATAATTTTTTTTTAATTTATAAATTTGAGGTTAAACATCTGTATTATACAAAATATTTTTAGAAAAATGTTATTTCTTTAATGTTTTCTTGCCTACCCAAAAACCGTTTACGCCAACAAAAGTTTATAGCGTTTGTTTAAGATTATTAATTAAAAATTTTGGCATTAATTTTATAAAATAATGGGTGATGTTCTAATTTGTCTATGATAAATAAATGATCTAAAACGCTATATTTAGAAAGATAAGTTGGACTAACTCATACCTATGAAGAAGAAAAATCGTTCTTTGTTATCGCTCATTTTCTCATTCTACTACCAAATACAATAATCGGTTTGAGTGATTCCGAACTGGTTTTTAGTTCTTTGTGAATCGTACTAAACGGAGTCCCACTAAGGGCTCGTTTGGTTTTGACTCTGGAATCGGAAACGGAATGAAAACGAATCTAGTTCATATGTATATCATTGTTCATGAAAGTTTGTGGAATCATTCCTTGTGGTCTGAAGGAATTGGAGTAGAATTTGATTACTTTTGATACCCTATAGGGTAACAATATGTGAGAGAGCAAGTGCATTTTGCATTAATCCCCAAAGAATAATTCCACAAAACTTCATGAATAAGGATATACATATGGACTAAATTCGTTTCCATTCCGTTTCCGTTTTCGTGTTGGAACCAAACGGGCAAGTATTATATGAAATTGAAAGGTGTAAGCCATGCGATTAATGAGCATAAAACATAAGATATGTTTGGTCGGTTTTTAGGGTTATACAATGAATGTTATAGTTGGACGTCATTAGCCTTCGACATCAAACTTATTGTTTGCCGGTGGCGCCGCCGCCCCCACAAATATTGCATTTAAACCTTTCTTATCAACACCCATGTGATGCTCTTATTCATCACCCAACCTTAAAGCTTCTTTTTCTACATTTTGTTAATTAATATGTATAAATTGTACATATTTTAAATCTTATTCTTTAAATGAAAGAATTCTCTGCTTATGTTTAATTCTATTTTATGAAGTAAATATTAAAAACACAAGGGTTTATATACCATTATAAAGCTTTCTGCAAGAGAAGTTTTTATATTTTATAAGTTTTTTGTTAGAAATTTCATCAACTATATATTTAAAAAATTTAGTATTGTTTTTTAATTAATTATTGTGTTATGATATATTTTGGTGAAAAGCTTTAGTTGGTTGTTATTTTGACAAATATTGAGAAGTTAGTAGTATTACTATAAGGTCGTTTTATGACGTTTTAGTGTTTTAGATATTATAAGTCGAGTTATTTTATGATGGTGACATATTAAATATGTGGTTAAACTATTAGTTACAAATAAGTAATCTAAGAATTTATTTGGGAATCTTGAGCTTATTATATTTGAAGTTGAAGTTTATTGGTAGCTGAAATTAGCAGAACATTTTAAGAGGTTTTTTTACAAGTTTGATGGGCGTATAGTTGAAGAAAGTTTTTTTTATAGTTGATATACATGTAAATTACTTAAAAGGGTTTATTTTTTTTATTAATATTGATATGTTTTAGCTTAACCTTTATAATATAGTATTCAATAAATTATCATAAGCTTTTTAAGCTCCATCCATGTAACTTACAAAATAAGATATATTTAAACTTGTATAAGCTAACATAAACTTTCATAAGTTAGATCTTTCAAAAACCAAGAGACGTAGCTAGGCGGGGGCTAGCCTTGCTGACCCAAATACACTGAGACGTAGCTAGGCGGGGGCTGGTCATGCTGACCCAAATACACTTCTCTCTCTCTCTCTATCTATCTATCTATCTATCTATCTATCTATCTATCTATCTATCTACCTATATATATATATATATATATATATATATGAGAGTGAACTTGTAACAGATGAATTGAGTAGCTCGGGTGGTTGCTCGCTTACTGCAAAACACGCATATCCCCTAGCTCATGGTTTTCTATAATCTTCATAAGATAGCATAAACTAGTCTCCCAAACGGGCCCTAAATTTTTTGTATGCAACTAACCGAGTGATTTTAAGAGTAAAAGGAATTACAATATTTTTTACAAAAATTGTATTTCAGGCATTTTTAAATGAATGTTAATTGATTACATTAAAAAAATGTATAAAATAGGTGAATTGCAAGTAAATTAAGTAAATAAAGGCTAAACCATTTATCAAATAAATCGTCTTTTAAGCAAAACTTTAAAATAAATGATAACCTTTGATTATAATGAATTTCAAATTTGAAGAAATTTATAAACCAAATATTCAACTTTAAGATACAAGTTATATATTTATTTTAGTAATGGTTTGGATCTATATATAAAAGAATACTATAAAAATTTTAGCTAGCAAATAGATTTCACAAAATTAATTTCATGGAGTTGGGGTTGTTGAGTTTATTTGTGAAGGCATTGAATGATCAAATAAAAATTTTATTTTTCAAAAGTATAATAATATGTTGCTATTATATTATTATTTAAAAACCTATGATATATTATTTTCAAATAATTCTACCAAAGTAACATAATATCGCGATAGCTATAACTTGATTAATAAAATTATTAGTGAAAACTATATAGTATGTAAAAAAACTTGATACAATTTAGTAATTATGAGGGATAAATTTAAGTATTTAATATATCAAGGGATTAAAATTTTATAAAAAAATATAATATCAATTTAATAATTTAGTTAATACATGAGTTTGTTATTTCACCGAATAAAATTTAATAAAAAAAGATAATGTTAATTTGATGTATTTTATTTTAATTAAATAATAAAAAATAAATAATTCAATTATACAAAAATATTTTCCGAGATTTTTTAATTAAATTAGTAAAGTAAATAATAAAATTAAGTTGATAGAGGTATTATACATATCCTGATATCCGTACAATAGAACGATAGCGATACATGTATTGTATATGAGTGATGTACAACGTTTTTGGTAATATAATAACGTATTTTAGTTTAGGTAATTAGCTATAAATATATTGAATAAATATCATCTTTATATATTTCCAAAAATAATTTTAAGAGTGTATTAATAATTTTGTTTGGTTACTTAGTAGTAAGGTAAAATATTATTTTGCTTAACTAAATTGTAACGTAATTTGATTATTAAAAACAAATTCACTGAGAAAGTGCACCAACATGACGAGATGTGATAGCACTATTGTGGGACACGTCGTGATATTGTAACAACCGGAATTTCATTCCGGTGTTATAATGTGAGTCACCGTGACCGCGCATACGGTCGCGTAGGACTACCTACCCGCGGATACAACCCATGGTCGTGTCGTAGCGGTTGTGGTAAAACAGAAGATCGTGATATGATATTTTGTAATTGTGGTTGTATCCTTTCCTTTTTGGGTCGGAGACCCGATCCTTTTGATGCGTCCTTCTAAACTTTCTCGACCTTAGCAACAACAACCTTTTCTTCTTCTTTCGTCGTTACCTCTCTTCCTCGTCCTCTTTTTCATCCACAATCATTCTTTCATCAAAGTATTCTAGAGTCTTTTTTTGGACGGGAGCGTCAACAAGTTCAGTTAGGTCTTCCTTGCGTACGCATCCGGATCTGACAGTAAGTTCTCCTTGTTCTCTTCTTCTTCTTCTTCCGCGTTTTCTTGTAACATTGAATCAAGACTTGTTCTTGATTGTCCTTCCTATTGTGCTGGTTGTTGATGAAAGACTCTTGGGAGTAGATGAACCATCAACTTTGTAAGCGACACCAGGAATAGAGCAACAAGAGCCAAGGAGGCACCGGAACCTCGCTTCACGTCGAGGAGCCCCTCGTCGTACGTTTTTGGAGTTCTCCCATGACCGCATCTGCACCTTGCCGCGGTCACGACTTCACCATTGTCACTACACCCGCGCCTTAGACTACCGCAGTCTTGGCATCTCAGACCTTGTCTCCGCGGTCGCGCCTTCCTGCGTCCACGGTCGTGTCATCTCTCAGAGGGTACCAATCTTTTGGTACTTTGATCTTTCCTTTTGTAGTGTCATGCTAGGTTGGAACCTAGCAAAACTTATGTGAATTCCAGCTACCGGTGGTGTAAGGTTATCTTATGGAATGAACACCTTAGGCGGTGTTGGGGACGTGTTGTGAGATGTTAAGAATAGGAAAACTATTGATACAGTTTTTGAAACTATTGCTAGTGTTGGATTGTTGATGTATGTATAAGGTTTGAGTAATTGGGATAGACTTGAGATAGTCATGATTGACCTAGGAGTTAGCGACTTCTAGCGTCAGATAGTTGATTGATCCATGTGTGCTTTGTATAATCAGGCGTAGAGTGTTTTCCTGCGGGAACTGAGCGTTGTTGATAGTTGGGATTACCTTGATTCAAGTAAGTCCCAAGGCGGCTTTCATATATTGGTTGAGTACATGAGTGGTGTTTGCAATATGCGTTATAGTATGTTATTGGTTAGTATAAACGACATGTAATTAGTCCATGAGTAACGGGTGATGGCAATCTGCTTTGGGAGTATGGGAGGTTTTTTGTGACTAGGTCATACCTGGTATACGGGGAGGGTATTGAACCACTCCATATGGTATACGGGGAGGTGCTCTGTCCACTATAGCTAGATAAAGGGACGGAGGTGAGAGGCGTAGAGTTCTCGTGTCACAAGTGTAATTGGATTATGAGTGTATGACATTATGAAAGATAATAAAACGGATTATATGATAGCATGCTCGATCGGTGTTTATTTTACTTCTTTATGTGTGTTTGTGCTTATGTGCTCTTCTTATATATATGAATGATTAGCTAACAGTTTATCCGTGTTGTTAGATGCCTTACAGAATAGGGTAGCTGCCGAGTTATCCGGATTGTGTGGTCAGCCGGGGTTCCCGTACATGTAGGATGGGTGATGGTTTATGTATTTTCGTTCGTTGTTGAGGTTAGTAGTGTAGATTGAATATTATTGTTATACTTGGTTGTGAGTCTTTTGTTTATCTTGACATTGCATGTTTTAATATAGATTTTGGTATTTTAACATTTGTGTCTTATTGTAAGGTCTGGTAATATTGTAGTCGAGCTAGGGTCGGGACCCATTATGAGATCCTAACCTGTAACGCCCCGAGTTTGAGATTTGGGGTGCTACAAATATAATAAAATGACTTCACGAATAAGCAACATATGGTATTTAAAGGGTGAGTGGGGTAACTATACTCTTTATGTACAGTATAGCAATGTAGCATCAAGGAAGTTGTTTGCTGATTTCGATTTATACAACCCAAGCCTGGTCGATTTACACAAAGTACAAATCTGGTAGTTCGGGGGTTTCGAACTTGGCTGATAGGCTCACCTTTTATTAGCTGAGTTAGTTGAATTTGAGTATTCTATTGTTTTTTTAAATTGTACTTAAGTTCTAATTACTTAAACTTGTGTTACCCAAACGTAATATCCAAACTCAATTTACACAATTTATCTAAATTCGAGTTACCCAATTTCGATTTTACCCAATTTGTAATTTACAAAAATTTTGTGAATACCAAAGCCCTCTTCCGATTTACACAAGCCCTCTCAATTTACACAAATCATCGTTCGATTTACACAAGCCCTCATTCAATTTACATAAAGCCTTCTCGATTTACACAAGCCTTCATTCGATTTATACAAGCCCTCTCGATTTACATGGGAGAACATTAGTGCATAAAAAAGTGTAAAATACAGATCTCATAAATTTGGGTCGTTTTGTGCAAATAAAACCTTGGGACATATTTTGTAAATATCACAAAATAGTGGGCCAAGATCATAAATACCCAAAAATATGGTTGAAACCCTAACTTGCTTTTGCGTTCATCTCTGCAGGCTTCGACAACAACAATGAAGAAACCGTGTATGGTGGCTGGTGAGTTGCATTCTTCCTGTGTCTTCCCTGCCACCTCCAGGGTAAACCTAAATTGGCATATCTATTCCCTTCTGCCGTTGGGGTAACCCTAAATTGGCAATGGTAGTAGGAAGTATAAAGGATGATGGAGACACATTCTTGGGAAATTTTTGGTATAAGTTTCTGGTTGATTTTCTGGTATGAGTTTATAGTCTAAGTTTTTAGTATGAATTTCTGGTATGATTTCTGGTTGAGTTTTTGGTATGAGTTTTTGGTTGAGTTTTTTGTATGAGTTTCTAGTATGAATTTCTGGTAAGAGTTTTTGGTATGAGTTTATGGTATGAATTTCTAGTTGAGTTCTAGTTGAGTTTCTGATATGAATTTCTAGTATGATTTCTGGTTGAGTTTATGTTATGAATTAGTGGTATGTTTCTGGTTGAGTTTCTAGTATGAGTTTCTGGTTGAGTTTCTAGTATGAGTTTTTAGTATGAATTTCTGGTTGAGATTCTGATATGGTCTTTGGTTAAGTTTCTAGTATGAGTTTCTGGTATGAAGTTCTGGTATGGTTTCTAGTTTAGTTTCTATCATGGTTTTTAGTTGAGAATCTAGTATGAGTTTTTGGTTGAATTTCTGGCATGAGTTTATTTGAGGTCAACACCAGGGGTGATCTTAATGCGAACGGTCCTCCACCAGAAATAAGCCTGATCCTTCAGTAGAGTTTGTGCTATGTTGACTCGACATCCCTCTGGGCAACCGATTGCCTCCATAGCAGAATTCAACTGTCTCAGCCACAACTCCATTTCCAATCTTGTCTTTCCATGAAAGTGGGAACCTTTAGCTGGTCGAAAGCCTTCAACCAACTGTGGGGATTCGGCTCTTTCGCCTCAGCCGGAACTCTAGTAGCCTCAACAACTCTAGTAGGTGCAACAACAACCTCCGTAACTCTCTACGAAACCTCAGTTGATCTCGCGGGAACTGGCGGTGCAGGTCCTCCAGTCCTGATAGCCTCCTCAACTCTATGCACATAGTCGCGATATATAGAAGCTCCGATAGACACTCGTCCGGACTCCGTCGAAAGCGCTCTCTGTGCTCCGTACCTAGCGGCGGTCCCGTTACCAGCCTCAAGAACAACACTCTCAACAACTTCTTAAGCGAACGCCTCAGAAATAGGCAGATTAACAATTGGGGCTTGGCCCCGACCTCTAGCTATTGGAGGTCTTTCTGCATGTCCTCGTCCACGGACGGTAGGTGGAAGAGGTGGTCGATCCCTTCCTCGCCCCATAGTTGATGTAGCTCTAGTACGTGCCATATACGATAGGAATATAGATATATAAGACTATATATAAGGTCACGCTACAGCTAAAGCAGAAATCCAAGAAAAGACATATAAAGGCCAACATATAAGAAACTACACTACTGAGATCCGCGGAGGTAGTGGTGGTCACCCGTACATCTATTCTAGACCGACAAGTTTAAAACAAAATCCCCTTTTGAAAACGTAGACCCCTTGCGGGTTTTGTTTTTTTATCTATCCGACCTTTAGAAGATTTCGAGTGCCATTGTTGCCAACCTGGCTCTGACACCATATTGTAATACCCCAAGTTCTAGGAACTCGAAGCATTACGGGCTAGGACCTCACAATGGGTACCGACCCTCAAAGTAGGAACGACACAATGGATCTTACAACAAGACACAAACAAATAAAAACCAAAACTCAATATAAAACCAAAGGTTTAAACAAAGGGAAGCGTAAAAGACTCGCAACCGAGTTCAAAACAAAAGGGAAACAATAATTGAAACATAAACCCGATCCTGTCCTATAATGTACGGGAACCCCAACTGACCACACCATCCGGATCACTCAGCAGCATCCTGAACCTGTGAAACATCTACAACATCGGTATAAACCGTTAGCTAACATTCTAGATATAAAAAAAAAACGTAAAGGCACAAACACACATAAGGTAAAGTAAACATATAGCATGCTCGCACTCAACTGGTTATTATCTTTCATTAAGTTATTCATTACTAATTCAACTTCTTTTGTCACACAAGAATCTCTCGAAACTCGTCTCCGCTTCCGTCTACCAACAGGAATATATCAGTATTATCCGTTACTTGCGGGCCTAGGTTGCAAGAGCACATTCTAGTCTCCTGTAGAACTAGACAAGTGGTCACCGCCCGGTTATAACACACTTGGGCCAATTAGGGTTATAAAAGGTGGTTCCTATTTTGGTTATCCGTTATAACATGATAAACAACACAAACAAGCCAAAACACTCAAACCAATATAGGGAATGAAGCTAAGTAAGTCCAAGGGACTTACGTCACTCGAAGGTAACCTCAAAGCTCAACAACAACTCGAAGAACAACTTAGTTCCCTCAAGAAGGAGCAAGGAAATCATGTTCAAACAAGCATCACGAATCAAGAACGAAACGGTTGCTAGAAGTCTATAACTTCTAGTCTCAATGATCTCTAGGAGATCTCCACAAGCTAAGGGCTCGACCTCAGTCTTACAACACACTCAGGGGGCAAAGAACATCTATAAGAATCAAGGAAAGGGACGAGGAAAGCGAAGAAGGAAACAACTCACAAGAACGGGAGTTACTGTAGAAGAAACCGCAGGGGCGGCTGGACCAAGGCGTAGGGGTGACCACGTGACAGAGGCGTAGGGGCGGCTCTGTGCAGGCGCCGGGGCGGGAATCGGTGCAGAAGCACTGTTGGCTCCTCGACGACAACAGAACCACAACAACGTCAAAGCTTGCTCTTCCAACACTCTCACATTTCATAACTCAACCAAGAGAGCCTGTGAACAGCAAAACATCAACAACGGAGCGATCTACAAGAATCAAGACTCAAACTTGATTCTTGGAAAAGAAAAGGAAGAATGAAAGAAGAAAACGAAACGTACGGAAGAACATGCAGTAACTCCATGAACATGAGGAAGCAAAGAAAGATGAACTTACACTGTCAGAAGGATCACAGGAAGCAAGGGAGACGGCTGTAGCTCTCAAGGGTCAAGAAAAACATATGTAGGAAACGCGAAAAAGAGGGGAAAGAAGGGAATTCATAGAAAATGACGAAAAGATAGATGGAAAGGACGTTCTAGGGTTAGGAAGAAGATAAGGAAGTCGGCTCATAAGATAGAAGATCGGATATTCTATCTATGGAAAGAAGATAAAACGAATGACAGAAAGATCGGGCGCGATCTGTAGTTAGCCGCAGGTGGGGCTTGCCGCAGGGGCGGCACACTTCACCGGGGGTGAAGGCGAAAGACTGGATCTTACATTTGCCCACTAAAATTACTTATTCACCCTTAAAATTATCCATATGGTACCCTTAAATCCGCCGATTTTTCTTTTATTTTGTATCCAAACAAATAAGGGCCTATGTTGTATTCTAGATACAAAATAGGCCCTATTAGGTCAATCTTCTCATATTTAAATAAAGTTATTGTATGAAACTACGTCAAGTATCAATTCACGAGTTGTTTTATTATATATATATATATATATATATATATATATATATATATATATATATATATATATATATATATTCCTACTATTGTTAATAATCGCAATGGGATTCAACTATAACAATATTTATAAAATTTATAAACTAAAAATAAATGTTTTGGAAGATAGTTCAATAGTGAACTGTGGTGCTAGTGGAAGATGAAAGAGAGAGTGGCTACACATTATCCTAAACTACAAAAATCTTAAAGTAAACAAAGTTTACTTATTTTCCTTTTACGCTTTGGTTACAAAAGATTTTTTTATATAAAAATCACATTCTATAATACTTTTTTCTGTCCCACAAGATTGACTTTAAAAACAAAATATTGTAAACGACACCACCATACAAATACATTTTATTAATTTGATCCACATTTATTACTTTTTATTAACTTTCAGTTATATTTACTATTTTAAAAAACTCTTTATTATAGTTAATTATTTAATTAAAGAATTATTGTAAAAATGTTTTTGTAAAAAATAACTGACATATACGTAATTAGTTGATGGATAAAATTAATTTAGAAATAATACTTTCAAAATTTATTAAATTTATGAAGGATTTTAAGAGTATTCCGGTCAAAATGCTAAATATTGACAAAAAAAATTTACCAAAAATAATATAGTGGTAAAATATAATTTATAAATTGTTCTTTTTAATATATAAACTATATAAAGTTGGTTTGTAAAAAACAACCGTGTTAGAAAATGTTTTTTTTCCCAAAAAAACTCTTTTAAAAATATAAACTAATCGCATTATCATATGATAAGTTATTTGCAATAATAAAAACTTCATATATATATTTGGTAAAATATTTTTTTTTCTACCAAAAAACAATATAGTGGTAAAATATTATTATTTTACTAAATAATATATTAATTTGCAGTAATAAAAAGTTTTTTCTACTTATTTTATAGGTGATAACAAATGACAATAACATACTATTATCTTAAAAAATGACAAATTAATATTATATTAATTTTATCTTTATATTTATTTGGTTACTGTGATATATAATATTGCTTTTCTTTTTTATTTAGTCACAAGATATATTTATTTAAAAAAACTTTTATTAAAATAATAATGATAAGTATAATACCGTAGGTTTGAGAGCTCAAAAATATAAAATATTTAAAATATATCATTATAGATCAATATATGAATATATGGTGCTTTTATTGAATAGGTGTTATAGATACTTTTGTATTAGTGTAAAATGGATTTTTGTTAAAATAGTTCATTTTTTGATGATTTAAAATAAAAGAAATTATAATTAGTACGTAGGATATTAATCAAAGTATATTGTATATTAACAAATTTTAATTACATAAAAATTATAAATAGGTATGTTGTTATACATAGTAAAAGAATTTTTAAAATTAAAGGTTTGTAATGATTTTAGATTAAAAAATACTAATTAATTAAATATTATTGTGACGTGACTTAAAATATATACGATAAGTATAAAAAATTTAACAGGTGATTGCATGAAACCGCGTCCAATATAATTTACAATTTGTTTTAGCATACAGTCAAATATCAGAAAAATTGCAGAATATCATTTATAAAACCTATAAATGTCAAATATATAATTCGATCCTAATTCAAATAAGTTAGATAAATTGCGGTTGGTTCCCCTATAGTTTGAGATTTTTTAATATTGTCCATAATTTTAAAAAAAAATCGGTTTCGAGTCCCTCATCTTTTTCGAGATTTTCCCAATTGGGGGATAGACATCTATTAGTTTAGTCCGCAATAAAATAAAAATCAAAATCAAAAGAGAAATTGAGAAATTGATGAAGAATTGGAGGAAAAAAAAAAAGATGAAAGTTACCATGGTAGCGTGCTTGGAAACTTGATCACCATCTTAACAACATCATCCCATCTTACCTTGTCAAGGGAAGTAGGAGGGTCCGATTCAAAGCCTGCAAAAGTTAGTATCAAATTTAAGGTATAAAAGGGATTGTGGAAAGAAATAGGATAATAGTAGATAATAAGGGAATATGAAAGCTGAACCTGAAGAGTCTCATGAATGGTATTAAGATGCGAAATCAAAGTAATATTGAGATGCTTAGCTTCTCTCTCGACTTTCCCTTCGGAATCGTCGTTTTTAGAGGGAGAAGAGTGGTGTAAGGGTGAGGAGGAGGAGGACGGCGAGAGTTTTAGACTAAATTTGAATTACATATCTCTGCGACGACTTAACCAAAAAGATAAGATCATGACGTTGAATGTGGAAGAGATTAAATCGTTTCATTCAAGATCGTGATGTTAAATTTTTTGACAGAGTTGGACAATTATCAGAAAATATACAAAATTAAGGACACAAATCGAACTGAAAAACAATGTTGAATAAATTCTATAAAATTCCAAATTACAGGGATAATGACCAAAATTTTCCAAAATATTATCATGATTTGTTAGTACATATGACAATGTGAGGCCATCTCCAATAACAAAGGGTTATAATAGTTTTGGGCTAAAATTTAACCATGAAAAAATATCTAATATTTATTATTACTTCAATGATCTCCAATAATAAAAGTGTTAATTTAGCCCTTTATTAATTAAGTATTACAAGAGTTCATTTTTCTATCTCCTTCCCATTGGTTGTTGCATTATTTTAAAAAAAAGATGGAGCAAGTGAGTTTAATATGTGGTCTCATTTGAAGAGTTAAAGGATTAACTTGAGGGTTATATTTAGCCCTTTGTATCACCCTTTAGCCCTATGACTTTTTATTATTGGAATCCATTATATAATAAAGTATGACTAAAGAGGGCATATAACTTCCCTTATTGGAGATGGTCTGACATGCTAAGTTAGTATTTTCAGTTATTCTACAACTTATGACAAAAATTTTTTTCATTTCTTTACCCTCCAATGATCTATTATACTTACTAAAACAGAGCACGAGTTGATGACGTGGCGCGCTGTGGACGTAAGATTTTTGAAATTGAGCTCCCACAATTAAAGCCAATAAATCTTTATTTTTTACACTATTTTTTAAACCATAAAATCTTTTATTATTAAAATAATAATTTTATAGAAACCAAATCTATTATACTTACTAAATCAGAGCACGGGTTGATGACGTGGCGCGCTGTGGACGCAGGATTTTTGAAATTGAGCTCCCACAATTAAAGCCAATAAATCTTTATTTTTTACACTATTTTTTAAACCATAAAATCTTTTATTATTAAAATAATAATTTTATAGAAACTAAATCTATTATACTTACTAAAACAGAGCACGAGTTGATGACGTGGCGCGCTGTGGACGCAGGATTTTTGAAATTGAGCTCCCACAATTAAATTCAATAAATCTTTATTTTTTACACTATTTTTTAAACCATAAAATCTTTTATTATTAAAATAATAATTTTATAGAAACCAAATCTATTATACTTACTAAAACAGAGCACGAGTTGATGACGTGGCGCGCTGTGGACGCAGGATTTTTGAAATTGAGCTCCCACAATTAAAGCCAATAAATTTTTATTTTTTACACTATTTTTTAAACCATAAAATCTTTTATTATTAAAATAATAATTTTATAGAAACCAAATCTATTATACTTACTAAAACAAAGCACGGGTTGATGACGTGGCGCGCTGTCACCGCTGTGGACACAGGATTAGATTAGAGAAGTATACAAAACAAAAGCACGTAAAAAAAACCTATTTCACAATATTCTTTCTCATTTTTTTCAAAACCCGCACAAGGTGCGGGTATTATACCAGTAACTACATAAGTCTTCCTTCTTTTTTTTTTTACCATGCATACACTACCTATATAAATTGATAAAAATAGTCTTATTTTTGAAAAATTGATAAAAATATTACCAAAAATTAGCTATTAGGAAACACATATATAAATTCGCACATTTAAAAGGGAGATTTCAAACATAATATATAAAGTTGGTGGTCATCCTATTATTGATTGGTTTTACGATAAAAGTCAATGAACTTTATATTGGGTATAAAGCGCATGTGTACATGATCACGTTCTAGTGTTATACGATCCGTCTGTGTCGGGCTTTAAAAACGCACGGAGTAATACCATTAGATTAATAAAATTAAATTTGCAAAACAAAGAGATGAATGACTTTTTTCAAGAAGAAAATAAAATTGTTAATATTAAGAAACAACTAATAGTATGTATATCTAATCTTTATAAATATAATTAAACTGGCAACAAAAATAAAGAAAATACACTATCACGATTAAACATGTAGACACGTAGTGCACAAAAATAAATCACCTGCCTTCGAATTTTGGGTGTAGGATTTATTGTTTGTGATATGAGGAAAGAAAGATAA
Organism: Fagopyrum homotropicum; assembly: GCA_033239125.1. Taxonomy (NCBI): domain Eukaryota; kingdom Viridiplantae; phylum Streptophyta; class Magnoliopsida; order Caryophyllales; family Polygonaceae; genus Fagopyrum; species Fagopyrum homotropicum. Next base: position 148,017,968 of record BSWB01000004.1, read on the forward strand.
ACTATTAGCACAATAATCTATATATACTACTAAAGTAGACTACACTAATGCTGACATGGCTCTCCCACGTTTTTTTCTCGAATTAAATTTTTTATTAAATAAATAATTAAGCCAATAAATTTTTTTTTATTAAAACAGAATCTAAAAAAATCATTTTTTAACTAATCTTTTAAAAAATTAGTCAAAATTTAGAAATTTTATAAATAAATAAATCTAAAAAAAACCTAATAATATCTACTGATCGTAAACCCTAAACTTCTTCCATACGTTTTACGTATCCTCCAGCTATATATTTAGATAGTAATCCGTCCTATTCCATTCAGTTTTTGTCTTCTGATCATATATCTTCATCTTTTTCAAGGTTATCATAATTCAAGATTGCTTCGTCTGAATTTCCAGGTTATTCAATACGTTGTTATTGTTCATTCATTTTTTTTTTTTGAAAACGGAAAGCGGTTAGAAGTGAACTATCTTCTCGAGGTAGTCCATCCTAAAGCATCCTTGCGGATGAGAACATTAAGTTCGGGGTCGTCAGAAAATGGTGTGATGGGGTTCGAAATTCCCAAATGGGTCAATCAGTTGTTATTGTTCATTCATTGATTTGTTTTCATATTTGTTATACTGATTTTAGTTTTATCTTCAACCTTTTCTGCTCCCAATCTATAATGGATCTTCTTCTTCTTTTCCTTCCCGGTCTGCTTCCAATTGTTTTTTTCGGAACCGATTTTTAACATTCTGAGCTTGAGAGGTGGGAACGTCTTGACTGGAATTGATGTTCCTCACACTAGCATTTATTTTTCTTCGCGATTGCGTAGCCCTTCTACTCATTCAGAGCTATGATCGCAAACTCAATTTTGTTTACCATTCTCAGACTTTTATCGAAAAAGCAGTGATTTTTCATCGTCATTTATCTTTTTTGATAATATATTAAAACAAAAATCTCTTAATTTTAATTAGTTTCGATAAAAAAAAGTTTTCATTTTTTTTCTTTACTTTTAATCAAAATATTTTTGGTCAACGATATTTTAGCAACATTTTTTTTAATCTAATTTTTTTTATTATAACAGCCGGCTTTTAATCAAAATATTGTCGGTTAGGATTTTTTTTATTTGATTTAAACAAAAATAAATATTATATTTTTTATCAACATATTTTTGGTTAGGATTTTTTTAGCAGCTGATTTTTTTAATTTATTTTTAATCAAAATTCAAAATTTGACGAAATTATTATTTTTCATGGTTTTTAACGTTACTTTAATCAAAATTTATTCAGTTAGGATTTTAACAACATATTTTTTTAGTTTTAATCAAATTGCTTTCTATTAGGATTTTTTTTTTCAGTTTTAACCTAATATTATTATAACAGCAGATTTTTAATCAAAATATTTTCGGTTAGGATTTTTGAGCGGTTAGGATTATATCGTAACATTTATTCAAAATATTTTAGGACAACTATATTTTAGCATCAGATTTTGTATTTAGTTTTAATCAAATTGTTTTCGATTATAATTGTCTTATTTCAAAATTCAATTGGAATTATTATATGTTTTGGAACATTATAAAATTTATAAAACTGTTTGTTACGTGTTTTTTGTTTTGATTTTAACAACAACTTTTGAGTGTACTTTTAACCAAAATATTTTAGGTCAACGAAATTTTTGCAACAGATTTTTTAGTTTGATCGAATTGTTTTTATTATAATAACAGATTTTTAAATAAAATATTCTTAGTTAAGATTTTATTATTTATATTATTTAAAAAAAAGTTGATTATACTTTTAATCAAAATATTTTCGAAAAACTATATTTTAGCATCACATTTTGTAGTCAGTTTATGATTTTCTTATTTCAAAATTCAGTCGGAATTATTGCATGTTTTTGAACATTATAAAATTTATAAAATTGTTTGTTACGTGTTTTTGTATTTGTTTTGATTTTAACAACTTTTTTTTTTTTATTATACTTTTAATCAAAAGTATAACCAAAATATTTTAGGTCAACAAAATTTTTGCAACATATTTTTCTTTTGTTTTAATCGAATTTTTTCAGAATTTTCTTTTCCAAAATTCGATCCCGATTATTATTTTTTTATTTGATTTTCACAAAAAAATTGATTATACTTTTAATCTTAATAGATAAATATAGCCTGAATTTACTTGACATTTGTTTTTTTATAAATATCTAGATTTATTTACTAATTGCTGGATCTTTTTTCTAATTAGAATTTCTTAAACTATTTAATTTTTAGAATTTTATTTTACCTAAATATATTTTTTTTCTGTTTTTTTTTTTTTCAAATTTGTTAGTGTTATAAATTTTTTATAATTAGATTTATAATTATATTTTATAACTTTTTTACATGATTCTATAATTATTTATTTTTTCAAATTCGACTATTGTTACATTATTTTTACATAAATATATTTTTAATATATGTTAAATTGCGTTTGTATTAAATTAAGATTTCTCATTCACACGACTTATGTCATCTTACATAAAAGATTCAACATATAAATATACCCGCACAAGGTGCGGGCTATACACTAGTTATTAAAATAAGAAAAACGAACAGTTAATATAGAAAATTAAAAAATAGATTAAATATACTTTTTTCCATAGACATTTACTTTGTAAATTCCTCTAATTTTATTCCATATATAATTTCTCCGTAAAGAAAAGGATTGGTTAAATAAGAAAATTATTTACTAAATTAATTTATTTTATGAGTACTATTAATAGAGTAATAATCATAAAATGTCTAATTAATTATTTTATCCAAAAAAAATAGCACAATAATCTATTAAAAAAAACTATCAGCCCAATAAATAGACGTATGCTCTTAAGAAATGAATAATTGGAAAATATGTACTATTACTGCATCAACTTAATAGTTGAAAATAAGAACTAAGCAGTACTTCAAAAATCATTATTAAAATACCAAAAATGAACCGTTAATGTAGAAAATAAACTCGTTATAAATTTATATGATCTAGGGTGGATTGCTTTTGAGTAGGGTTGTTGTGTAAGATTTATGAGCACTGAAAATATGAAATATTAATATCAAAATTGTATTAATAGAAGAAAAATAAACTCATAATATACATACATGTTCATCTACAGTAGAAATAAACTGTCAAATGAAAAATAAATTCACAGTATAAAAATAAAAACCTAAATTACAATTGAATTAAGAAAAGGAGGGAGAAATTTGTAATAATCCTGTTCTTTTGATTTTTTACTGTTACAAAATAAAAACAGTAAGGCTTAATATAAAAAAGATTGAAATTGAGGTTGATAACTTATGTGTTATTAAGGCACTCCAAAGACTTTGGAGCTGTATCCGGAAAGGTCGAGATGATCTTATCCGTCTCCCGACTGGATCTTCGCTTATTTGAGAAAGTCCAGGTCAGACATGTGTTCAGAGAAATCAATTGTGTTGCTGACCGATTGACCCATCTGAGAATTTTGAACCCCAATACACCCTTTTCTGACGATCCCGAACTTTTTGTTCTCATCCGTAAGGATGCTTTAGTATGGACTACCTCCAAAAGGTAGTTCGCCCTAACCGCTTTTCATTTATAAAAAAAATAATAAAAAAAAAAATCCAACGGTGCATTTGTACGAAACATAAATGGTCAGGCCCGCACAATTGGACCCGGTCTGATCCGGACCAAATAATGGAAACATGACCCGCTTCCTTTGTTTTATTATAACCGGTCAAGAATCTAAATCCGATCCGGCCACAATCACTTTTTGGCTACCATACGACGCCGTATCAACGTAACGACAACAAATAACAAAATGAAAAAAAAAAATATCAAAACGTAAACAATTTAAACGAAACGGCGATTGCATTCAGATCCAGCGTATATGGTCAACTACACTTCTCCTTCCTAAGCCCTCTCTCCAAACCAACACAAATCTACAGTCACCACTTTAGTTTTAAATTACTCTTTTGCCCTCCTTGTCTTTCTCTCCCTTCCCCTCTCTTTGTAGTAACCGTCTGTCAGTGCTCCAATGGAAGAAGCTCGGACCTCCGACGATGCGCCGGGGAGAGGCGAGACAAACGGTGGAGGTGGTGCGAGGTATAAGCTCATGTCTCCGGCAAAGCTCCCGATCTCAAGGTCGCCATGCCTCACCATCCCGCCTGGGCTCAGTCCGTCGTCGTTTCTCGAGTCTCCCGTTCTCCTTTCGAATTTCAAGGTTAGTTTCTACTTCACTCCTGGATTTAGCTAAAGAGTTTCAAATTTTGCTGTTTTTGCAGCGTAATTGACAATCTGATGGAAATCTGTTTCTGAGATCAATTGTAATTGCACGCGCTAGCTACTAACTATGCTCGGCGAATTGTGCGCTTTAGGCCTTAGAATTTAGAGTTCAACGTTGGTTTGTGGGATTGCTTAAAAAATTATTTATGAATTATCCTGTTGTGCTTTATCGTATTCCGTCTCTCTCTCTCTCTCTTACTGTGCACATATGTGCAGGACAGTAGACAGTGGGACGATTAAGCAATGATTTGCTTTGGATTTTTATGTTAAAGAAAAAGCTCTTACAATGTGAGAGTATTTTATATGTTTTATTTGATAATGATATGCATGCAATATAGACCTATAGTACTTGGTTTTCAATTTTCTTAATCCTTTTCTAGGTTAAAATCTTTTTATATGAAAATTTGTTTGATTAAAGGCCGTCGAATCCTGATCCTCATTCTCCATTACGCAATGAAAGTGAAATTATTCCTTCAGCTGGGTTCTGTATGTCCATCATACGAAATTTGAAAAATCCTTCGTTTCACTGAGAATATGCTCCTCTTTTCACAAGTGCTGAATCTCTTCTGCTTTTGCAAATCAGTGTTGTTTTTTCACAGTGTCTCATGCTTTTGCTTTTGGCCCTTTCAAACAATTTGAATTTGTCTTCTTTTGCATCCAGCGATTCGGTGAGTTGGCAAGTTGTAGTTTTCTTTTCAGGGATATGACTGTGCCTACTGACTGATTGCAGCTAGGTGAGGGAATCATGTTCGGTTCAACACTAGTTGAGTTGCTAACATTAAGAGGCCAATTGGGTTCGAATGTTTGTTGAATTTGTCTTGGTTCATGTAGTTTTGCTTCCCTTTTTCTTTTTCTTCCCTATTTATGTATTTTGGTTGCTGAACCTGATAATTGACACTCTTTTGTTTTTTTTTTTATCTTATCCTCCAGGCAGAGCCATCTCCTACCACTGGATCTTTCTTCAAGCCTCAAATGGCGCACACCTATGGAGGGTCAACCATGTTTTCATCAATCATAGATGTTTCTAGTGGCTTGAATGAAAATAAATCAAGTTGCTTTGAGTTCCAACCAATTTCAAATTTAGGATCAAATTTTGTTGCTGGCCTCTCCGTGGAAGGGGCTATGGTATTGTCCTAGACAAATCTTTTTGCTGCTACTGAAAGCTCAAGTGGAATATCTCATTATCATAAGAATTTAGATGACACAAATGTGCATCAATGCTGCAAAAAGATGTTCTTCTGATTTTTGAGTCTTGATATTGCATTTAGTCTATTATCTTTAGGTGAATGTAGTACTTGAAGATGTCATTTTATGTTACAAAGTGTGATAACACATTCATCCAAAACTTATAAAAGAATCTTGCATCGCCCCAAATACCATAATCATGATATAAATAATTAGATTTATGTCTATATACATATGCGCGTGATGATTTTTACCTTACTTTTATTGTTGTAACCAAGACTTCTGCAGATATGAATAGTATGAAGAGTGAGCAAGGGATGCAGGCTCAAGCACAGTGCTTATCTTTTGTTCAAGAGTCTTCTCCGGTGACTACTCTAGCTATGGAAAATGATTTTGACAAAACAAATCAAAATTCACAACCACAGCATAATCGTGCAGGCATAGCCCCAGTCATGAATGAGCGTGTATCTGAAGATGGATACATTTGGCGCAAGTATGGGCAGAAGCTTGTAAAAGGAAGTGAATACCCTAGAAGCTACTATAAATGCACACATCCTAATTGTGAAGTCAAAAAGTTATTCGAGTGCGCTCCTGATGGACAGATTACAGATATCATCTACAAGGGAACACATGATCACCCTATGCCTCAACCTACTAACCGAACGTCTGCTAGCTCGATATCCATCCAAGAAGAACAATCTGAGAAATTCTCTTCAGTTGCTGGTCAAGCAGGTGACTGAAGCTATTTTAGGTGTAATTGTCCTTTTATGGAGGCTCAGAAATATAAATTGTTCAATTTTGTCTCAACACACAGATTGTTGTGATGCCCTTGAGTTGCCTTCGTGTGCAGCTAATGAAACGACTGTAGAAGATGGAGTGTCTCAGTTGAGTAGAGTCCCTGATGATATTGATGCCGACGATGACCCATTTGCAAAAAGGAGGTAATATACTCTTTTTGGATTTCTATTTCTGAAATCAGTATTTTTGTATAGCTTGGAGTCTTGGACTGACTTTTCCTATCATGGACGATAAGCAGGAAAATGGAGAATGATGGGGTGGATATCAACAATTTGATCAGGCCTATTAGGGAGCCTCGTGTTGTTGTACAAACCTTGAGTGAAGTTGATATTCTTGATGATGGGTATCGTTGGCGAAAGTATGGGCAGAAGGTGGTGAGAGGAAATCCTAATCCAAGGTATGCAATGTGATCATGCTTTTGGCAATACTTGAAATTAATTTGGTAACACAGCGTAGTTTGTTGGTAAGTCTGTACTAGTTAAAATAATTGTTTTGCAATTATGGACTTAATTCTTCCTCGGTTAAAATAAAAAGCTTCTTCCTTGTTAGTTAGCATTATATGTGATATTGCATCTTGATTCAGCTGTGGTTGTATCTGCTGAATTTACTTGATTGGCAATCTTCCATTTTGCTTATGCAAGCCTTTTGTGCTTTTACGTCCAGGAGTTACTACAAGTGCACGAGTGTTGGATGCCCGGTTAGGAAACACGTGGAGAGAGCACCACACGATCCTAAAGCAGTGATAACAACATACGAGGGAAAACACAATCATGACGTGCCTATTGCTAAGACCAGTATCCATGACACAATTGCAAACCCGACATCGAGGGTCAGACCACATGATGGTGAAACCGTGAGCCTTGATCTCGGTGTTGGGATGAGCTCCACTGGTGAGCATGCACCTAATCAACCTCAACTGTTGGCCACTGAACCAATACTCGGTCAAGATCAGATACGTCCCTCTAACCTTCTTTTTCTTCAAGCTGCACCAAACTCTACATATCCTGGCTATATACATGGTGCTATGATGATGTATGGATCTAGTGAAAGCCGTAGAGAGGGGTTTGATGCTAGAAACCTGCCATTAAATCATCCCGCAAATGCTTACCCTTCGAGTATAGCTAGGTTACTGATGGGTCCTCAAGGGATTTAAGATCAAGTTTCCTAAGCTACGCCCTATCTTTATGTTGAGTATATAATAGAGGAAAATCACTCAGTTTTTCCCCTCTCTGTTTTTGCTTCTTAATATGTGTACTAGTGTGCAACTGTTTTGCTTTCCGTGGTTATGTTCATTCACATTACAAGGTATCAGCTCACCTGTGTGCAAGTTTCTGTGTGAACTGGTTTCGGTTTCGTTTCCCTTGCTTGAATTCTTATCCATGATTCACAACAACAGATGATATACATTTCCTGACTCAAACTGAACCAATTTAATCAGTATGTATGTGATATAACATCACTTGTATTCAGTAAGGATATACATATAGATACCGTAGCTCCAGATAGAGCCGAATCCAATCATCCAGAGAAGAACCTCCTCCAAGACTGCCATGGCAGAAATCCTCCTGTTTTGACAGCAGTACAGCAAAAAAGCCAAATCCATGTTACTATTGTTAGAACAAAAGGGGTGAGATGAGAGTAGATTACCGCATCGAGGACAACGGAAGTAGTACTTGTTATCCCTCAGAACCAGCCCTGATCCTTTACAGACGCTGCATTCTCTCTGAGCTACCTGTCATTCATGGTGCTGAAGCTCAATACCACTAGGACTTGCCTATATGAACAAAATTCATAACACAAGCTCTAGTACCCTCATACAAACTATTTAAAACTTGGGTGAAACTCACTATTCTTTTGCTGAATTCAATCCCAGCAACCACAAAAGGCACAACACCCGCTGCACAAGTCAATGGTAAACACACATAAAATACAAGTGACCAGGAATCAAAAATCACAGAGCGGTAAGAAGAGAGAAGAAGCACACACACCTAGAGTTCCTACAACAATTTCCCAGGTGACCCGAGCTTCAGATGGGTCAGTACTTGTCACAACCGAAAAAACGTCATTTACAGCTTTGGCTCTATGCTTCAGTTTTCGATGCTTAGTTTCTGGATTGCCGAGTAACGAGATGTTTATGTGGTTGAGTTTACAATGTTCTGTAATATGGTTGCTTGTGAGCAAGTTTCTATGGAGATTCGGAGACAAACAAACACTTGAAGAAGAGAGAGATACCATTTTTCTGTCTCCTAGCAACTCCAAATGGTGTTTAGTTTTAGACAGCAAAGAGGAGACTCTTTTAGTGGTTCTGGTTCTTGCCACCTCATTCACAAAATGTGGCCTGTATAAAAGCTTCGTTTAAGCTGTGTCTGAACTATACCCGTTCAGATCTGGGCAGCCCGCCCGGCCCGGAAAACGGGTGGTATGAACAAGGAAGAAGCCCATCCGGCCCGGAAAAAGCGGGTGGGTATGAACAGAAGAAGAAGTCCGACCGGGTCGAAAAATCCGGCCCACCAAGCCCGCCGGACTGGTCTGGACACCACTCTAGACCCATCCGGGCCGAAAAGCTTGGCCCGCCGGCCCGTGTAAAAATAATAAAAAACACATATATTACGTTGTATCTATTATAAATATTTAGTATAAATATAACATATTTAGTATAATTATAACAAAATTAATATATTTTACATAAAATATCTTAAATATAATATATTTTTAGTAAAATCATATTAAAAATATTTTTAAAATATTATTTTTTTTACAAAAAAGGTATCCGTAGGCCCGACCCATTACAACCATTTCAGGTCCGGTAGCCGGGTTTGGCTGGGTCTGGATAGACGTGCTTGGTATTTTATAAAGTCCGGTCCGAGCTCGGATATGAACATGTCTAGTGTGAACTAGTGGTACAACCGGGTCAATCCTATCTGACTACTCATATATTCGATTCGATTATTGTACAAAAGGCTGATCCGTTTGGATCAACAATTATCGGATACCTTCGGATTTGAGTTTTTCCGGATCGGATCATATTGAAAATTGCCAAGGAATGACCCGACCCATTAATGTCTTTTCATCAACAATTCAGCACCCGCTTCAAAAGAACTGCCATATGCCATACAAGTAACATAATTTGACTAATAACAATCGGTCATAAGTCATCACAGAAACAGAGGATATCGTGAACCCTGTATAAGACAAGTTATTTTTCAACAATCACTCTAGAGTAGTATCAGAGACACTTAACAATGACCTTGTTTTGCTCTCTAATACATTCTTTTTTGACTCTACCAAACTACGCCTATTTACATATCTAACTCAAGATCTCGTAGTTCTTTTTTCAACTTGTATATTGACAAAAACCTGTGCATATCCTGCTTCTTCTTTCAACTTCTACCAACCTGCATTATGCAACTATACTAATTCTCTCCATCATGTACCTTTTATGGAGCTCGCGTAAGGTTGAAAGGAGGAATAATCTATTCTTAGTTTGTATGTGAAGTGAAGCTCTACAAGTCTTTTTCTGATTCATCCTCTTGATTTATAATCTTAATGTCCCTGTGCTACATGACCATTGAAATGCTGCTTGGTATCTGAGGCGCGAAAGGGCTGTCCGGAAGATTGATTGCTTGACTGCTGGTAGATAACAAACTTAACATCATGTATGTTAGAGTGATAAGAAGATCAACATAGTACTTGAGTAAGATAAGAATCCTTACCTTTCAGGATCTGAGTAGTTACCCCCGGAGTTCCTGGACTGATCATCGCTGGTGGACCCGTACCCGTTGTTTGCAACGTCGAATAAATGGTTGAAATAGTCCATGGATGGGAACTTGGAGTACTCTGCAACAACTAAAGGTTAATCATGTATAGCAGAAACTAAGGATGAAACGAGAAGTCGAGATTGATGATGTATAACCTTCTGAGCTATTCATGTCTTCCATTCCATAGTTGATGTAAGTTGGACTAGAAACCGGTTTTCGTACTAGCTTTAGTTCCGATAGACGTCTTGTCTCGAATTCTAGTGCCCGCTCTTGCTCCTCCTTTAGGTGTCTCTTCAAGAATCGCGGTGCCTCGCGTCCTCTTGACACTATAAGCAATACAAGAAATCAATCTCAAGAACTAGTCTATGTGGCAACTTTTTTTTGCCCAGTGCTAATTCTATTCTACTCACTTAAATGAATCTCAGATTCAACATCCCAGTAGTTTCCTTGGTAATACATCTGATGCTCAGTTTTGTCCATGTACTTCCTGCAGCAAGGCAAATCCGAAATCATAGACATTCTTAGACACTGATACAATAGAGTACTGAAACTTTTCACAACAGACAATCACCTTTCAACTAGCTTTGCCTTTTCCCTGTAAGGTTTGACGAGCACACGAGCTCCACAGACGAAGTGCGGATTCCCCTTGACTAAAACCATCTTCACAGTGCTAGAACACGAAAATGTCACAAACCCGAACATCCTTTTTTGTTGGCAAGGAATCCTAACATCATCAACAGGTCCAAAAGTACTGCCAAGATAGTAAAAAAAAAAATTCACAACCAAAGAAAAACTCTTGATGAACAAATTAACAAAGATGTTTGTATATAGAGAACCTGAAGTAGTTTGACACATCTTCTTCAGTGAAGGTGCTCTCAGCTGGGAAGGTTAAGTATATCTGTCGGGAACCAGCAACGACAGGACCCGGATCCTTCCTATCACTATGATTATCAAGAGTGTACTTTGCTGCATCTTCGGATAGAACAACGAAATGTTGTCCATGAGGCCTGTATGATTAGAAAAAGAAAACAGAACTAGATACAATAAGCAATTCAGATGAAAGTTACAAGTTTGATGGAGTGGCTGACTGATTCAACCAACCTATCAAACAAGCGAATGCTCTTTAATCGAGCAAGAAGCTTAGTCAAGCTATAGCCGGCTTTTCCGTGCCTTTGGCTTTCAGTAAGGTACCCTTCAGCTTGGAGGCTTCTTCCATACTTTTCCTGATACATCATAGGCAATGAAGCAATGGAAACAGGATTTCCTCTTCGAGATTTCAACAGCTCAGTTATCTCAATCTCTAATTTCTCCATAGAACCCGGAGAGAAAGGATGATCATCACAATTAGCATCCATTGGGTTTGAGGCAAACATATGGGAAAAATTCTCCGGAAGGGAGTGAGCGCCGCCGCCGCCACCATGAAAGTACCTACAGTTACTTCCATGCTTACAATACCCTTTGTAAAAGTAATGACACATCTTAAGTGAGAAATTCGGCAAGCTCGGTGATCTCCTTCCCATTCTTCCATTCATTCCTCCAGGTGATGGATCAGAGTAATAGAATTCCCCTTGAAAACCAGCTGCTCTTGCATCTAACTGTTCCTCAAAGTTCAAAAACTGACCAGTTTGATTCATAATCCTATTGTAATCTTCAGGAATCGAGTCATGGAGCCCCAAAGACGCGCGGGGATTCCAGTATGGATTGGGTGTTATAGGAATGGGCAATGAGTAATTGCTAGATGCAGCTATAAATGGGTAATGACTGAAGATCAAAGGATGTTCAGTGGCTTGTACAGGTGATGTACCATTACTAGCATTACCCGAAACTCGGGTTGCTACAGATAATCGAAGCTTAGCTTCTTGCACTTTCTCTTCTATTACCTTATTAGGCGAATGCGCCAAGCGTATCATGTCTTTCTCACTGTAGCCTTGCATTAGGAGAATCCCCACAATCTTGCTCACATTTTCTGGTTCCACATTTTGGATTCTATCAAACAGAAGCTTAGTTGCATCATGAAAGTCCATCTCTACATCTAGTGTTATAATCTGCAAGTGTCAATATATACAATATCATCTTTGTAATGAAAACAAAAACTTACAAGAAATGAAATGAAAGATGAAATACAGTAGCTTAGATACCCAGAAATATTGAGTTAATGTGAAGAGTGAAAGATTGTCAGTGGGACAGAGAATCTATCTCTCTATTGTCTTTGTTCTCCACTGCAACAAGATCTCTATCCACCCCTTTCTCCCTATCAACTGGCTAATTTATACTTTGGATGATGACAAATTTATGTTTTTTTTCTGTTAAATTTTAGAAATTTTCTGAAAGAGAAAATTAAGAAGTTTTCAAAAGGTTGAAACTTTAAATTTGGTTCCGGATATGGTGCAGCTGTTGAATTTACAAGTTTGAATTTATCTATCCTATTTTCAAGAATTGCTTTGATTATTTACCCAATACACATCATGTAATGACGTAGCTGCCATTGTTTCTTTTGTGAATAACCTTTTTTTACTCAATTTTGGAAAATAAATACTTTAACAATTTAAGGGTTATTTTTTAGTCATATCCTTAACATGGGATATTGCTCTATAGAGGCTTATTACTTCAAAATGAACATGATTTGCAAGCATAAATTATAGATTTTCGGGTCGGTTTGGGCGAAAAAACAGTTCACATCTGAACTATTTTTTGTCAAATTACTAGGACATGTTAAATTTTTATATAGATTGATAAATTTTTTTGTCTGTTTAATTGTTATGTATCATTCAGATTGATAATTTAAAAAGATTTCTAGGGTATAATTTAATGAAAATGGAAAGGGGCATTTCTGGAAATTGAAAATGAGAAAAATCTTTATCTTAATTTTTTAAAAGAAAATAAAATGATGGAAAGGCTTACATTAGCGGAGAGTGAGCTATTCAAATGGCAGAAAATGAGGGTAAGAGTTGAGTGAAGCATCTGGCAAAAGTAGATTAGATCTTGAGAGAGATTTATGGAGTATAAAGTGGGATTTTTTTTCCAAAAATAATAAGCAGAGAAAAAATATTTTTTATGATTATATGCATAGAATAGAAAGAAAGTTAGGGTGGAGCATATGGTAGTTTAAAAATACAAATTCTACTAATTTTTTTTAGTTAGTTGGAATATTAAAGGGAGCTTGTAGTTTAAAGTTATTTTTAAAAAAATGAAGGCACAGCAGTTTACGCTATTTTTTGAAAAAAATAAGAAAGAATTCGGTGAAGTATGCTCTTTTCTATTGACTTTTGTTTTGTATATCCCTCTATTTTTTAGTACTCTAATTGACTTTTACTTTTCCTCTATTAAGGGTATATTTACTAAATGAGATTATGTTATGAGCTTACTTAATAGAACAATATTAATAAAAGACCTCTTTAGTGATATTGACAAAAAAATGAAGGCACCGCAGTTTACAAAAAGAAAAAAAAAATACACGTAAGTCATAGTTTTAAGCTATGACTTTCGTATTAAAAAAAAAAAAAAAAAAAGAAAAAAAGAAGGAAAATTCCGGATGGTATCCTCGTGGTTTGGAGTTTTTCGGATTTTGCCCAACATTTTTTTCAAGTTCGGATGGTACCTTAAATTTATGTTGTTTTCCGGATTTTGCCCAAATTCATTAAACTTTTTAAAATTCCATTAAAAACATACAAAAGAAAATAAACTAAAATTAAAAAACAAATTAAAATAGAAAGAATAATTTATTTTTTTTATAAAATAAAGTAAAACATTATTTTTTTTAAATATATTTTATATTAATTTAAAAATAAATAAATTATATAATTTTTAAAAAATTCAAAAAAATCAGTGTTTTATTTATTTTAAAAATAAATAAATTAGATTAGCATTATTTTTTTAGCAAAATCTAAAAACATAAGTGTTATAATTTTTTTTAAAAATAAATAAAATAAGGACTCTTTTAAAAAATTAAAAAAATCACTGTTTTAATTTATTATTAAAATAAATAAATTTTCTATTATATTTATTTTCCAAAACTAAAAGAAAGAAAATAAAGTATTATTAAAAAATAAAAAAATAGAACAATGAATTATTTATTTTAATAATAAATTAAAACAATGATTTTTTTTAAATAAGAATAACACTTATGTTTTTAGATTTTGTTAAAAAATGCTAACCCAATTTTTTTTTTAAATAAAATAAACACTAATTTTTTTGAATTTTTTAAAAATTATCTTATTTATTTATTTTTAAATTAATATAAAACATTTTTTTATAAAAAAATTACTATTTTAATTTAGTTTTAAAATAAATAAATCATTCTTTCTATTTTAATTTGTTTTTTAATTTTAGTTTATTTTCTTTTTATGTTTTGAATATATTTTTAAAAAATTTAATGAATTTGGGCAAAATCCGGAAAAGTATATAAACTTAAGGGTACCATCCGAACTTGAAAAAACTGTTGGGCAAAATTCGGAATACCCCAAACCACGAGGGTACCATCCGGAATTTCCCAAAAAAGAAAATCCATAGTTTAAAATTACACGTTATTCATGTAAATCCATAGTTTTAAACAGGGCTATTATGTTTGTATGGCTACAAACTAGGCCCTCTAATTTAATTTAAAAGCTCTACTATATCAATATTCTCATTATTTTAAAATGTGAAATTGTAGGGGCATACTTTGTATATGTGATACCAAAAAAAGCTCTACTACTTACATCAATATTCTCTAGTTTTAAATTACGAGTCTGGTTTGAGCCGAACTTTTTTTCTATTCTCGAAATTAGTTTTTCACCTTGGCTATTGCGAAAAATATTTTTCTTTATTTCAGAATTAAAATGCTACAAAGTTTGGAATTGAATAGCATTTCTCATTGCTCCATTTTTTTTAAAAAAAAATTAATTTACCTTTTTCTTGGTCCTCTACAAATATTTCTTTTTTTTTGTTCATGTATGTATGGATGTACCCTTTGATGTTTGTTTTTTTGAAAATGGAAAGCGGTTCGAAACCATGAGACGGTGCGTCGTCTAGTGGGTTGAAAGGTCGAAAAAATCGACACACGGTCTAACCATCACGAAGGACAACAAATAAAGAAGAAAAGAAATACACAAAAATACATCAAAATGAAATTGAAAGCAAAAAAGTCTTCAAGGGAAAGCAAGATGATCCATTCAGCAGGAGGCAACGAGCATAAACGTTCATCTTCGAAGGAAGTACACAAGGAGGAAGCTTGGGGAACAACTGTGTTCCATGGACACCTCAGATTTGGACTACAACAGAACCTTCAAGAGTCGATCACAAATTCACGCCCCCTTATCAACAAACGCACAAAACCGCCAGCAAATGACTGCATCAAACCTCAAAAGAAGCGATTGAAGAACACGGGTATCTTGATGAATAAAAATGTAGAACTTGATAGATAAGAAAAAAGATAAAGATGATTGTGGTAAGAAGATTGTTCATAGAGGGTTGATTTATGTTGTCGTGCTATTTACAAGACGTTATTAACTAATACATAACTGACGCACAATGTGCAAGTCAATAAAATCCCACACAAAAATAATACTATGTTGACGTGCAGTTTCATTGTGTATCAGTGTAAAAAAAAGTAAAAGAAAAAGAAATCAAATTACAAAGAAAATGTCTAAAACTAACAAGCATTGCGACTGCACATCATTGTTAGACCATGTGCAATAGAGAGCCCCGAACTCATATTTTTTTTCATGTCACGTCAACAAGATTCTTACATGTCACCTTAATAGCTTCATTTTAGCTTTTCACTTAATTTTATCCACAACAAAGAGCCTCAAACTCCAATTTTTACATTTTACTATCCTATTTATTTTTTATAAATCAATGAATTGTATATTTATATATAATTTATTATTAAATAATATTACTAGTTCTATTATAAATAAACATTAGCCATAAAATTTAAAATGTAAATATAATTGGGTAAAATGGGGAAATAGGTTGTTGTAACCATGAGCATACAAAGGATCCCAAGTTAAAATGTGTACAAAATAGGCCCCTCTAGATTATATAAAAAAAAATTATTAAAATAAAAAAAGGATATTAAGAAAATCAGAATATGTTTCTCTCTCTATTTATTAAGCAACTAATTGTTAGAAAACGGCAAAGTAAATATCTTTTTCTCTCTATTGATTAAAGAAATCAGAATATCTTCCTTCTGTTCGTCCTTTCCAGAATTTTTGTAGCATACGGTTGTTAATCCAACTTGCGTTCATCTATGACGACGATATTGAATCAATCTTGGTAAGATTTTCGCAGCAACATATGTACATATTCGTCAAAGACAGCAAACATATGTAAATATAATTAGTTAGTAACATTTTCGCAACAACATATGTACATAATCACCAGAGACTGTAAACATATGTACATTCAAACACAAACATAAGTCTGTATTATAACATATTTTGTTCTACTGTACATATTCTAATCAACAACATGCTATATATACACACAAAATATGTCTGTGTATCATCAAACCCCTATCCAAATGTACACAAACTACATATTTGGTACATATATAGTTAGTCAATAACATTTTCGCAGCAACATATGTGCATAATTAGTTTTTAACAGACATTCAAATCGATTGATGAGTTATAGAGTAATTTCGAATATGTATGGGTACAAAAGAGTGTTTTTCTTCAAAAACCTGAGTACAATTGTTGAAGATATCATACCTGACTATGACGATTGAAGATAGTCGATTCTAGATTTCAATAATCCTTTGAAGTAATTGGTAACTTAAACCTATTGAAGACGACCGTTGAATACTCGATTGAAGGAGAATGTTGAGGATGAAGAATGGGTTGAAGACGAGACATCGAGATGACTGAATATGGAGAATCTTGAGGATTAAGAATGGCTTGAATGACAAAAATGACGGATATTTGATATTGGAAAGTCTCAAGCACGGGTACCCTTCTTAACCGGTTTCCTATGTTTAAGCTTAGTTAATATATTTTACCAAATAAATATCTTCCATTAAGTTTGTACCTGCTTATTAAAGATTCCCTTAATTACTAAATCATCTTTTTCTAAAAATTGTAAAATGCTTTTTAACCGGTTTCCTATTTTTAAGCTTAATTAATATATTTTACCAAATAAATATCTTCCATTAAGTTTGTATCTGCCTATTAAAAATTCTCTTAAATACTAATTTATCTTTTCCTAAAAATTGTAAAATATTGGAGGTCTTGTTTGTTTTCTAGAAAAATAAGTTACCTTAGTAGCTTAATATTCTCAATATTTTTTAAAATTGATGACATAAAAAATTTAAATAACAAACAACTTAATAAAAACACAATTTAAATAACAACTAACATAACAAAAATTACATACTCATAAACAACATGGTGTTGTTCAGGTAAGGCACATTATTCCGGTAGGGCCGTGCGGCTGAACGTAGAGCCGACACGTATCCCAGAAAAAAACAATTATTTATTTATTTTTTCTCTAGAAACGAGCGAAAGTAATAGTTCAAAACTTATTAATGAATAGTTCATAACTTATAAAAGGATAGTTCATGAATTATAATAGAATAGTTCGTAATGCAAAATTTATAAAGGAGTGAAAATAATAGTTCAAAACTTATTAAGGGATAGTTCATAACTTATAAAAGGATAGTTCATGAGTTATAATAGAATAGTTCAAAGTGCAAAATTTATAAATGATAGTGCATAACTTATAAAATGATAGCTCATGAATTACAATTGAATAATTCATAACATTTAAACGATTAATTTATAAATAATTTGATATAATATATTAAAAAGTAATAGTTCATGAATTATATGGGAATAGTTCAAAGTTTATAAGAGAATATTGCATAAATTATAACATGGTAGTTCAAAAAATTTTCATTCATTTTTGGAAAAAAAAATAAAAAAAATTCGGGACACGTGTCGGCTCTACGTTCAGCCGTACGGCCGTACCCTAATAAATGAACCGTACCTGAACAGTAACCATAAACAACAAGAACGGAAAAACATAATTTCAATAACGAACAACTGATAAAAAAAATGCAACTACAAATGTTTAATGATGATCACCGGGGTTTCCGAACTTTTGTCTTATATGCTCAAGTAAGTCCGCTTTTGGTTGGTGATACATACTTGTGTTGCGAAGTGCACTCCTATTTTGTATAAAAAGAGTCATTCCTAATAAAGGATAGTGCATAACTTATAAAATGATAGTTCATAAATTACAATTAAATAGTTCATAACATTTAAACAATTAATTTATAAATAATTTGATATAATATATTAAAAAGTAATAGTTCATGAATTATATGGGAATAGTTCAAAGTTTATAAGAGAATAGTGCATAAATTATAACATGGTAGTTCAAAAAATTTTCATTCGTTTCTGGAAAAAAAAAAATTCGGGACACGTGTCGGCTCTACGTTCAGCCGTACCCAAATAAATGAACCGTACCTGAACAGTAACCATAAACAACAAGAACGGAAAAACATAATTTAATTAACGAACAACTAATAAAAAAATGCAACTACAAATGTTTAATGATGATCACCGGGGTTTCCGAACTTTTGTCTTATATGCTCAACTAAGTCCGCTTTTGGTTGGTGATACATACTTGTGTTGCGAAGTGCACTCCTATTTTGTATAAAAAGAGTCATTCCTAGTGGAAGATCTGAGGCGATTGACTCATTAACAACAACTTGATTGAATTGGGATAGATCATAGTATAGTTGTCAGGTATCACATTCATCTTCAACGATCATATTGTGAAAAATGATGCATGTCTTCATTATTTTTTCGAGCAAATTAATGTCTCAAGCAAAGCGCATGATGATGTCTAATAACAAAACGAGCTTGCAAGACACCGAAAGCTCGCTCCACGTCTTTACAACATGACTCTTGCCGTTGAAAAAACAATGCATATTTCGCGCCAAATGAGTATCAAATTGACGGTACAAATGTAGCCCATGCGAGATAAATGTCATCGACAAGGTAATGCGTCATGTTATAATGATTACCATTTACAACAAAATATGTCATGTGTGCTCGACCATGCAACACATCATCAAACACATGAGAATGGTAAAAAACGTTAACATCATTACATGTACCCAGAGTTCCATAAAATACATGTCATATCCACAAACTGTAAGATGCAACAACTTCTAGCACAACAGTTGGCCTTTTGTCACCCTTGACATATTGACCTCCTCAAGCAGTGAGACAGTTCTCCATTTCCAATGCATACAATCTATACTATCGATCGTTTTAGGCTAACCTCGTTGCTCTTCTACGTATAGTATGTGTTACATTTCTATGACATTTGGTATGCGTAAGTACTCGTTCGCGAACAAGTTTATAATTCCATCAACAAAGTGGAATAAACAAGATCTTGTCGTGGACGCCTCAGTTCAAACACAATCATCGTCAACGTCCACTTCATACGATAACATACGTATGGTTGCGGTGTATTTTTGCAACGGGCTTAGGCCTGACCTACTAGTCGCATCCGGAAGTTGACAAAAGATTGGAAATAAATTTGACAAAGCATTGACAACACGAAGAAATATGTGTCACCTCATTTCGAATCTTCATCGAAACAACCTATCATTGTAGGTCGGCGTCGAAGATAAATAATTTTCGAACAATCGAGCATGCCGGCCTTCACGATATCTCTTAATGTATGTCCGGCTTCGACGTTGTCGTGAACTTCCAACATTTTTTGGGACCAATTTCATATTAAGCTCATCAAATTTTTTTATTGATTAGTCTATCTATGTTCATATTGGTTTCATAATGTGGAGGAGATGAATGAGACGGAGGTGTAAGGACGAGCTTTGTTGATGAACAAGTAGAAGAGCTTAATAAAGAAGGAGAATTGCAATTCAAATGTCTTTTAGACATTGTGAAGTTAGAGAAATGAAAGTGAAAATGTGTGGTAGACATGTGAAGCTCACTTTAGGTTTTTATAGAAAATATTGGGTGAAATTTAAGATTAATTTGAGAGGAAAAGTTAAATTCAAATTTATATTCGAAATTCAAATACAATGTCATATATCATTTATTATGTACAATAGATCCGTGCTTCTTATTTTGTGATTATTCATTTATGTTATTATGTCGTTAAATTTTCGTATAGGTAGTGTAATTTGTAGTAAAGAAGATAACACAATTATAATAACACAACTCGGATTTTGTTATTTTGCCTTTCGGGAATAAACTTGTTTTTGTCATTTTGTTATTATTGTTATATGTGTACTTTTTTGTTATTTTACCGTTTATCCTTAAATTCTCGCATTTGTTATTTTTCTTTTTTTGTTAAATTCTTGTTTTATTATTTTACCATTATTATTAAATTATATATTTTTTTAATTATTTTACCGTTATCGCTAAATTATCACTTTTGAAACCGTGATGGTGAAATTTCGTTTATATTATTATATCGTTAACTATTCTGTATTTCATATTTTTTGGCTATTCATTTATTTATGATGTCGTTAAATTCTCGTTTTTGTTACTTGTTGTTATCGTAATCAATAAATCGTTTTTTCGTAATCATTAAATTCTCGGTTTTCTTATTTTGTAGTTATCGTTAAATTTCCGTTTTTATTATGTTGTTTTTATCATTAGATCTCTACTTCAACCGGTGAAGTGTAGGAGAAGGCCGGTTGCTCCAAATCATGAACTCAAATCAAACCGTTGTTAGGAATCTCATCTTCATGTGAAAGTGAATGTAATGGACATTAACAAATCATGAGCCCATATCAAAATTTTATTTTTAACGTAAGAAAAAGTAAATTTCCATGGATAGAAATGAGAGATACTTTCAGTAACACCAGCTTGTCCCCGAGCATCTCTTGTCTCAAGTGAGTGAAAATGTGAAAGTCAGCTCTTATTTTGAACACTTATGTATATGCTCTTTTGTGACTAACAATAAAGAAAAAAAGAGAACAAAATGAAGAAACATAACTTTATTTTTTTCTTGACTAATTAACAAATACGAGCTACGAAATAGACATTCTTGATCGTCCATAAAATCATACAATTTGAGTTTGATATATATTTTAGGTTAAAAAAAAAGAATTTAGTCAAATAAGCCCTAGTCTATTTCCATTAAATTTGTGCACCCCTCAATTTTTATCACTTTCATTAAATTGAAGTTGGAAGGTAAGAGAGTTTAATTAGGGGTATATTTACTAAACATATTTATACATGAGCCTGGTTACTAGAGACAAATCTCAAAAAGACTTACTTAGCTAATTTAGCATAAAAAATGTACTATCAAGTTTGATTAATTAATTCACCGGTTGTTTATCTATGAGATCTATTCCTAAAATCAAAGGCCTTCACATCTAGGAGTTTGTCTGAGATTTATACTCTTATCTAGAAAATTGATATAATTTCATGGTTTAGTTGAATGAGTAAAAGATTTCTTACACTTGAGAAAAAGGAAGCCAAACAACTCGAACCGTAATGGTGTCCCGTATTCAACCTTCCTTTGCATTGAGGAGGAAGAAGAGCTCCATCTATAATCAGTGAAGAAGAACTCCACATGTACATTGAGAATGCATATTTTGAAATTACTTGCTAAAAATTCTCCAGTTGTAATTAGAAATTCTTTCTAATTCTACTGTAATTGAGAATTTCTTTATATAATTGAGGAAGAAAAAATAAATCTTGTGTATTTCATTAGGTACATTTTGAATTTGCTTACAAAGAAGAACTCCATCCTTACAATCATGAAAGGTGCATCGGAAAAAAGATGAGCCTGCATATTTCGACTTTAGTCTTATGATATTAATTTTGTAGAGTATTTTGATTTTTTATTATAATCAAAATTAATTTAGAATCATTTACTAAATACTTGAACACAAATTTTCTATTAACCACAAATTTTAAATAACATGTTCATAACACAACCACATTCCTGAGCACATTTTTACTAAACACTCCCGTAATGATGTAGGTAACTTGGATAAACACAAAGCCACTTGTCGAATGTTCTCTTTGTCGAATTTTCACTCCTCCCTGGGAATCACCAGAGAATTTAGAAACGCAGGGCAACGTCAAACTGCGCCTCTTCCACCATTCTTCGCCACCCTCATCACCACTCATAATCTAAGCCCTACTTTATCATTTCGATTCTCTTTTCGACGCCCTTTCAAATTTCATAGGGCCATTTTCATTCTTGTTGTTAGACAATTTTAGGGTTTAAGCTCAACCTGCCGTAGCATTTCGAGCAAATTTGGAGTTGCAGAATAGAGATACTCCTCATAAATCGTAAAATTATGTTGAATATGGAACGGAGGAGGAGAGATGAACTAGCTTCTAATATCAAATATCTCTTCTTGATGCTTAGCTAAAGATTCTTTCTTCTTGTTAACGTATTGTTCTTAGCGAGCTCGCCTATCATGGCGGGACTTTCGTTGGATTCTGTTGTTTTCGGCTGCTCAAGAGGATTTAAATGTTCAGGGCCTTCAGCGCTGACTTTCCGGGCCTCGCGAATGAGGTTTCCTGTCCGCATCTCGCCGAGGAATGCATCTTGCCGGTTGCCACCGATTTCTTCAAGCAAACCTGTATGTAAAAGCTTTTCTAGTAGAGCATTCCTTCAAAATCCGCGTTTTCAGTGTTGTAATTACAAGAAAAGGGACGAGGGGTTTGTTGTTGGTAGCGGAATGGAGGAGCAGAGGGAGGGCTCTGTTGGCGATGGCGGATTTTTCGAAGTTATGGTTAAGCAGGGAGTAGTCTTGGCTGCTTTGGTCTGTGGGATTTTGGTGTTTAGGTGTCAAGGGGCCATGGCGTCTGAAGGGACTGTTGATGCTGGTTATGGTGTTATTGGGCAGAGTATATTGTTGTTGAAGAATGCTTGGCCTAAGACTCAGCAACTTCTTCGAGTTTTTAAGGATCAAGGGCTGATCTTAGCTGCACTTTTGGGCTTATCAGCATTTTTCTCCATGGCTGAGACTTCTATCACCACTCTCTGGCCTTGGAAGGTGAAGAATTTAACGCTTTGAGTTATATCACATCCCTTCATTATAGTATGGCAATTCTTCTCTATGTAACTTAAGTAATGGATATGCAAGTGTGATAAAAATGTGTTCTAGATGTTTCAATATCAGAATCTTGCTAGTATCTGTTTATTTTCCAGGTATCAGATGGAATTTTTATTTCTCTAAGCACATTCATCTAGTTAATTTAAAAAATTGGTTATATCCTGAATTATGTCATCAAGACTGAAACGCTGTCTTACCATGTTTTCAAAGTCATCATAGTGTTCTACCTGTTGATGTCTGCGTTTCATATTTATGATATGGTTGTCAAATTTCCATCGATAAAAACAGTGGTAGGCAATTTTTGATGACTATTTGATGTCTAAAGAATGTAGCATTATGTTTTGACTTCACGTCAATACCTTTCCAGGTGCGGGAATTGGCTGAAAAAGAACCTGATAATGGTGTATTCAGAATGCTTCGGAGTGATGTCACTCGGTTTTTGACAACTATTCTAATTGGCACAACGTAACTCTCTTTACTTCTGTAGCTTTTGAACTTTTCTGTGGACCTTTTTGACAAAAGTTCTTGTATATGAACAGCGTTGTCAACATTGCAGCAACTGCGTTAGTTACAGAGGCTGCAACAGCAATCTTTGGTGAAGCTGGAATTAGTGCAGCAACCGGAGTGATGACAGTATAACTCAAATCTTCTATCCAGTTCTTCTTTGAGCTAGACTTGTTCTTCATTTATGAGGAAAAACCTTAAATTTTGCTAAGAGTCCTTTTACCCCTCTAGGAGTGAGACAATCAACTTTACTATATTAGTTAAATTGCTTCCCTTACAGGAAAGCCACTCAACACGGTGAATAGTCTTGACTTAATTTTGTTTCATGTTTTCTCAGTTCCTTTCTAATCTTACACTTCATGTTCACCTTTAATAGCTGCAAAATATGTCAGTTACAGTTGATATGCCCATGAAAACCTCTTTTCTCATTTATTCTAGTCATCTAATTTCTCATTCGATTTGTGTTCTATAGGTTGCTATTTTGCTACTCACTGAGATAACCCCCAAAAGCATAGCTGTTCATCATGCTACTGAAGTTGCTAGAGTTGTGGTAAGTTCTGAGGTGTTGATTGCTTCCACTTTTATTGCAGGGTTTTTTAATTTGATATTGTTTTGTTCAGAGAAATAATAAAAGCAGATCACATCAAATTCTGACTTTCTTATTCTGCGTATAATTTCTGTGTTCGATTTACTCCCATCATGTTGATATGCTCACATGCCTTTCTAATGTCTCTTAGGTCAGACCAGTTGCATGGCTTTCCTTAGTATTGTATCCTGTTGGAAGAGTTGTCACCTTTCTATCAATGGGAATGCTAAAAATGATGGGTTTAAAAGGAAGAAGGTTAGCTGGATTTCTCCTTACGAAAGTAGCGTTGGTTTTAAGAGTTCACTCATGTCATTTATATACTGAATTTCTCACAAATTCCAGTCTTGATGACAATTTTGCCTATCTTAGTTTTGAACTTGGGGCAGGTGTTGAATGGGGGCATGACATAAACTTGGTTCCTAAAGCTAAAAAAAGTTGAGCCTTGAGTTGTGATTGTTAAATATGAATTGCACACCATCAACAACTTTGTAGTTAGATTAGGAGAACTGCATGTTCTTCAAATGTCAGATTTTTGTCTTTAGGATAAGTAGCTTTTGCATATGATTGAACCTACAAGGAGCAATGAACTCTTTCTTGAATAACTTGTGACATATGGGCGTATTTTTGAGATCGTTTCTACAAAAAAGTGATCATGAGTTTTCTTGAGGCTTTGATGGTTGGCCTGTTTAGTTTTTCATCCCTGCTAGTTGTAGCTGCATCAATAACTTGATCAGATTTGTGGAAATATTATTTGTTAATACTCGACTCTTGCCAAATTTGTGTATTAGTGAGCCATTTGTCACAGAAGATGAATTGAAATTGATGCTTCGAGAAGGTGGCGCAATAGAGGAGGAAGAGCAGGTATATTATATCTGTTATGCTTTGACATCCCTTTTGTGGCATTTACTTTGTCTCCTTTTTGTCCCTCTTTTTGACCCTGTAGTTTCTTATGTTTTTGAACTTCTTAATGCTATTTTTCTTTTGTTAAATCTCCAACATTAGAACTTCAATCTACATTTGATGATGCCTTCTGGAATTTGTCCTATTAACTATGTGATAGTAAATAACTATCATTAATAAAAAATAACCATTGTAGTTTTCCTCAATGGTGAATATTATTAGTAAAGTTGCTATTCCATTGATCTTATGGACGCACCATTCTCTATACGGAAATAAGTTTTCTAAGAGTTAATGTCCGGTTATCTTGATGATTATTCTCAGGACATGATCCAAAATGTCTTGGAGATAAAGGACACACATGTTAGAGAGGTGATGACCCCTCTTGTTGATGTTGTTGCTATTGATTCTAGTGCCACCTTAATTGATTTTCACAAATTACGGGTGACCCATCAATACTCCAGGTCTGTTTAAATTTTACAGGATTCACTTTTTTGCAGTTATTCTATATTTTCTCTGTCTGGCATTTTCACTCGATTTATCTTTATCAGGGTGCCTGTATTTGAAGAACGTATTGATAACATAGTTGGTGTTGCATATGCAATGGACTTATTGGATTATGTGAAGAAGGTCAGCAATTTTCTGTTGCAGTCCTCAACTCCTTGTTATTGCTTGATATACTTTTGTCATTAATAATGCATGATGCATCAATCTCACATCTTGCAGAATTCTTAACTGTTTAATTTTATAGGGGGAGCTACTTGAAAGTTCTTCTGTTGGAGATTTTGCACACAAACCAGCTTACTTTGTGCCTGGTAATATGACATTATGGTACTTGTGTTTGCTTAGTCATATAAGTATCCTACAAGTTGAGCCCGCTTCTTGGAGCCAGAAAATATGAACAATGAAGCCTATAGCTAGAGCCTCGAGGCTAGATTTAGTTAACCTCGCTTAACTGGTTGTGAAGTGGACAATGAGTTGGATCTCTTGATTTAAGGCTTTTTCTGTATCCTTTTACTAGATATCTTGCTTTTTTTTTGTAAAGATCTTGCTTGTCTCGTCAACAAGCTAGAGAGAACTGGTTATCATGGGTCTATTAATTGGTTCATTAGTTTTATATGGTTGATGTTGATAGGCAGATGAGAAAGCTAGAGAGAACTGGTTATCATGGGTCTGTCATGCACATTTGGAATCACAATTGTGAATGTTATGCATCCTAAATTTTGAGCAGTTCTTTCCTATTTGTTATCAGGCCCATGCTCTTGTAGATATTTGTAATTAGTGGAATTTAGTCGGTTAGGTTTTTGAAATTGATCAGCGTGTTATTGGAAATAATTAAATTAAATTAGCTTGTAATTGCAGATTCTATGTCGGTGTGGAATCTTCTTAGAGAATTTCGGATTCGGAAGGTGCATATGGCTGTTGTTCTGAATGAATATGGAGGAACTGTAGGGGTATGCAGTTTTGGTTTTCACAAGCAAGATAGTTTGATTGATTTGATGGGAGTTGACTTTCCTGTTATATTGCAGTATTGGCTTTACTAGCTCTAAAATGAAAATTCTTAGCAAGCATCTTCCCTGTGCTCATAATATCTTTCGTGTTTGAATTTGCAGTTATCTCCTTCCCTGTTTCATGTTCAATCTTGCAATTTTGTTTCATTATTCCATAACCATTTGATTGAAGAGGCAATAATATGTTAAGAGTAGACCTGGGAAAAGTCGGGTTGGCCTGTCCACCCAGATAAATGGGTGGGTATGGATAGGTTCAGGCCCATCCGGGCCAAAAAGCCCGATTGGACCCCGACCTGGGCGGGTACGGGCAAGGGTCCAGACCGAGAAACCCGTTTTTATTTTATTTGTTTAAAAATAAAATGAAAAATGTAGGGGTAAATGGTAGGATTCGAACATGATACCTTGTAAGGTTCAAATGTCCCCAATCGTTGAACTACTTTAGTTGCTTCAAGTGGCTATCTTTGGTTTGTGAATTATTTATTCGTATAGATCTAAACCTTGACACAAGTTATTTCTTGATTTCTCATTAGCATCTGTGGTGATCTATGCTGTAGAACAACTTAACCTTTATGTTTTTACATTGTTTGTGAGACAGATTGTTACTCTGGAAGATGTAGTTGAGGAAATTGTTGGTGAAATCTTCGATGAAAATGATTCAAAGGTGAGGAGAAATGTGATGTTATTCACTTATTACTTTTGTGAGCTTTAACCTATTTACTTACAAAATGATTCACTAAAGTGACGCCACATTTTTCTGAAGTTTGAGTCTGCAATCTTGTTGGACAGAATGATGAATGACTTTTTTGTAGCATTACTTAATGACTTTCTTTCTGCTCCAATCAAATTCAAATGTGCTCTATGATTCATTGCTATTCTTAATGGACAAGCTAGCGCTTAAGTCCATTATAGACCATGTTCAAGAAGTGCCTGTCAGTAATTATGGAGAAACTATAAACCACATCTGAGGCATTTTTGTTTAGATGTGCTTTATATTCGTTCAACTGCAAAATATATCATTTCCATGGGGTATTGTTTGACGATATTAGCTATGCATTCTTTGCATCAAATAATCGAGTCTTTCTATTTCGGGAGATGGAGGCCTTGTTCAAGTGAAACGTATGATGCTCCATTTCTTTAATGTCGCCAACTCGCCATCATTCATTTGAGATTGAATGTAACTCGTGTTTTTAGTACTTGACCTTGGCAAATGACCAATTCAATTAGTTGACATGGTTCAGTAGCTGTAGCCATGTTTAGGTTTCACACATGCATCCAATTGTCATATATATGTTGCTCCAGAACTCAAGTTTTCTTTGCCACCATTTACTAGGAGGAAATTCAAAGGAAAACAGGCTACATTGTGATGCGAGCAGAGGGAATATATGATGTTGATGCAAATACATCAATTGATCAGCTAGCTGAAGATTTAAACATTAAGATGCCTGAGGTGTGGCTATTTTGCTTCATGCTATCTTTTCTCCCCCTTCTTCACTTCTTATTTTATAGTTGATGCCTCTTCTCTTTGTACTTCAGTTATCATTATTTTCCTTACAAAACACATTCTTCCCTCATTTCGCTAATTGCTTCACATATTCTACCTACATCTTTCACGATAGGTGTTTACTCCTTTTTACTCCAGGATCATCAGTATGAAACAGTTTCCGGATTTGTTTGTGAGGCATTTGGATGTATACCAAGATCGGGGGAGAGTATCAAGGTGCTGCTTGAAAGGGCTAATGAAGACGACAACGAAGAAACAAAATCTGAGCGTAAGGATCCCAAAGATAAGGTTCAGGTTTTTAAGCTCGAGGTATGATTTGTTTTCTTTGGAATAATGCTATTGGTTTTGATTGTTCTTTTCATTACTTAGCCTGATTTCATGACGGAGACTCCCAAACACGGGTATCCAAAAGTTAGTCTGTTAACTCTATTGTTTCTCCTCTTCCTATATTGTAAATACAACTATTTGTCCATAAAACAAGGATGGTTAATGCTATGTATCTTATCTTCTGCATGCATTGCCTAAATGATGCATTTCTGGCACAGGTATTAGCTGCAAATGCTAGAAAGGTAAGTGCTGTACGGTTTGAACGGATAAGCACAAGCAACGGTTTGCTGGAGTCAAAAGAGGTGGCTCGAGTTCTACCCAAGATAATGAAAAGGAATTGGGGGAGCGACGATGAGTCAAGCAGAAAGAATGACAATACTGATGAGCTACAATTTCCGGAGGGAGCAGAAAACGATAGATCTTACAATGAGAGCAGATATCAGGAGAACAGCACAGGTAGCGGCGTCAAGTTTTTTGAAGTTGCAGATCAAGCAGATGCTTATGATAGTTCAAAAAAGGTCTAGTTTGACATACCATTCTTTCCATTGCCTTAGCTGATGTGGGTAAGAAAATGCCCAGATAATTAAAGGGTTTTCTTTCATCTCCCCATGCTCAAAAGATTGAACATAGAATTAGGGAAAAACAGAAGCAATAAATAGGACTCGCATGCCAGTGCTTTTCTTGATGCTTATGCTTCAAATGGTGCAATATCAAGTTCCTTGTTGATTTTTCGTGTTATTACAAAGTCTCGTCTGGTTCTATCTGAGTGGTAAGTCTGGAACTCATGTTCTTTGTGTTGTCAACTTTCATGATTCTGACCTACAGAATCTTGGATGCAGCTGCCATGCATGTATATAACTGAACTCAGCTGTCTTGTATAAGATAATAACGGTAGTGTATGACATCCATTTGTGTGTAGGAGATGGTGAAACAATTAGGTATCTGAAACCAGAATAAGGGTTGCCACTTTCCTGTCGTGAATATAACAATCAATCGAAATAGCATAGATAGCTGACCAACCATAACGAATATTTAGTTAATTTTCTACTTAAATCTATTAGATAAGAAGAATTTACTGTCTTGCTGAACGACTGACCTATTTGGGAACTTCGAACCCTAACACTAATTTCATGCACTAATTTTATGACGGTCATGATGTTCTCATCCGGCGTAATTATGATCATTGCTTTACGATTCCTTCAGTTGGAATATTGAAGAAGGAATGAATTGTCAGTGTTGTTGCGTATACAATGCATCATATTGGTGTATTGATTACAATTGGTGCGTCATGATAGCATATTTTCATGCTATGTTTATAGATGTGTTTTTATGTGTTTCCCTTGTTTTGCTTAATTTATATATGTACATCTTAGCTAAAGCTTAAACGTCAAATAATGTCTACTCCCGTTGTGTTTTTATTTATAGGTGTTTTAGGTCTCAAAGGGAGTTTAAAAGAACATATTCAACATTCGAACCATTCCAATGAGCAATCATCATATCATCATCTACCTCATTAGAACAAAGGAAGTAAGAAGGCAAACATGAGCATTTACATGGAGCGAAGGAAAGAAGAAGGAAAGGTCCAAAGAGTGACCCTCTACAACCTTTACTCGATCGAGTGGCTAGAAACTTGAGCTAATAAGACAGTTTGCACAGTTTCAGTAAAATAAAGCTATAGGGGATACCTCAAAATGAACTAGAAGACCCACAAGTACTTGTTGGAAAGGTATTTCGAAGAGTTATAACTTTATAGTTCACACCGAGAGCCGAATCCTCAAGGACACCTTTAAAATGAAAACCGATGCGCCAGTCGATGCACCACTCGACCCAAAACTCGCCAAAGAGGACACTTCACTTGACCAAAGAAGACAAGGTTGTTAAAAAGCTCAACATAGTTGGTGTGGAACCTCGAGTGTCCGTTCACTAACTTTGATATTGATGAAAGGTGTGACATTCTGGTCTTATGGAATGACACACACCTTGAGTTGGAAGTTGGGGAGATTGGTGAGCAGTTTATCATTGTCCTTATCACCTACAAGGTGACTAGATTACATTATGGGATTGTTTTGTCTATGGTGTTGGAGGTATCACTTATCACAGACGAGTGTGGGATTCTATCAGATGTTGGTTCAACGACTTCCCTATGCCATGAATTGTCTTGGGAGACTTTAATAATGTCATGTACCCAGATGAGCGTATCAATGGTGTACTTGTACGTATGCACGAGTGCAAGGGCATTTTGGACGCTAGCTATGAGCTTGGCCTATCCGATGTACCATTCACAAGTGATAACATGTTCACTTGGACATATGGTACTATTTAGAGTAGGATTGGTAGATTCATGCTTAACCATGATTGGCTAGAGCAGGGTGTATCGTTGTGCTAGTTTTCCTAACAAAGGGCAATTTTCGGATCACAAACCCACAATCAACCATATCACTCGCCGTCTGGTGTCAAGAAAGCCCAATTTTAAATTCTTTAGTATGTGGGCTTTCCATGACCTGTTTAAGGAGATTGTGAAGGAGAACTGGAGTTACCGACTCCGGGGAACCTACCAATTCCGTCTTTGTTCTCTCTTCCGGGGCATGAAAGGCCCTCTGCGAGGTTTGAACAGACGATACTTTGGGCATGTTACGCTCAGGATGTGATACGCAATGGGTTTTAAATTTATATTCTCGTTATATTTATCCTAACTCCTAGCGAACCCGCAGTGTACGGGACGTTTGTAGTAGGAATAGTATTCCGAGGTCGAACACAAAGACTAAGGTGAGATTGATTCGATTAGTGATTAAGTCTAGTGAAGATCTAGGTTAAGAAAAAGGAAAGGAAATAAAGAAATGAAAATCTAAATGTTTTTGGTGGGTTTTTAGATGATCAATTAAGGATCACAAGTCATGCAAATAAACAAATCGACTATGCTAACAAATCAACTCAAACAAACAAGCTAAAACGAGATATAGATCAAGAGAGAAAAGCGGATTCTAGGGGTTGGAAGTTCCGGTTATGGCATAGAACTCAAGCTATCTAATCGTTCCTTGGATAAACTATGATGTGTTGGGAATAAGTGTTTCTAGATTGGGATCAATCACCGGGTAGGTCTCATGGTCCACTAATCCGTTCCTAAGGTCTTATCACCGGGTAGGTCTCTAAGAACCTAAGGGATGAAATTCTACACAAACCGGATTGTTACCTAGGAAGCTAACCTATCCTTACCGGGTAAGTCTCGAAAGGGTTAGTCCTAAACAACTATCCTAGCACACTTAGTCCAATGGCGGCGTACGAAGCTCACCACTACCTAGGGTTTGTCATCTTTGAAATCTAAGAGCAAGAATCACCGGGTAAGTCTCTTCTAACACTTAGTAGCTAACACTAGGTCACCCTAGGGTAGATTTAGCTCAACAAACACTTAGGATTTCAACACTCTAACAATCTAAAGCTAGATCCATCAAACAAGGGAGAATCACGGGCTGTTCTACACCTTCCACGGCCGTGGAAAGGCAAGAACAAACCGTGGACTCCAACAGAAACTACGTCCAAGCAAGAGAGTCATCCAAGGGCTAATCTAAGTCCATCCTATCATAGTCCTAGCCATAACCATTCCTTCCTTACCCTAGAATCACATCTATTTAGCCTACAACATACATCATAGCAATCAAATTCATCAAACATAAAATCATGGCTTCCATTTGCAAGATAATGAAGAGAAAGAGATGAACAAGAGAAGTAAACAAAACCAAGCTGAAAAACGGAATTAGAATGACTCACAACCCTTCTTAAAGAAGGTTCAAATGATTCATACAATCTCTAGAAATTGATTCCGAAATTCTTCACTACAAAGCTATCAAAATCTATCAATGGTGTGCTCTTCTTCTTCTCCAAATGAAGCTCTTCCTCCAATGGTAGCTTCCTTCTACCTCCTTCTTCCAAGAATCTTCTTGTTGAGAGAATATTTTGATTGGATGATAGTGGATAATGGAGAGCTGCTCCAAGATGATTCTCTCAGCCAATGCAGGACCACTTTTATACTACAACTTTGCAAGAGCTGGTCAAGAGATCGTGGCACAGCTGTCACGAAAACCTGGCAAAATCCACGGGCAGTTCCACGGCCGTGGAGTGTCAGTGAACCGTGATTTTGTGCTTCAGCTTTGCCTTTGATCATTAAGCTTCGATTTGGTGCATGGCTTGTGTTGGCAAGGTTCCATGAGTCCTCCCTAGCCTTTAGCTTGCATCCTAATGAGTCCGAGGGTGTGTCATCTTGATGAACGATCCTCAAACGTATCGTTTTAGCTCCTAAATCTCCCAAAATACCTACAAAGCAATGCACAAGTCCGTGTAGACGTCTATCTCGACATAATACATGAATTGAGTGCAAACATCGTGAACTAGTGCTAAACCATGCATGATTGAGCGAGAAATCTATCTAAATGATTACCTAAACCTAAGTCATAAATCGTGTTATCAGGGCACATCTTTGAGAAGGCAATGACGGACAATGATGACTATGCAACTTGCCTTGAGAGCCTTAGAACGGACCTTGAGTCTAAGTCCGTTCGTACTAACTTCACAGAGTACAAATATAAGGCTAAGAGGCTTAATCTAGTGGAGAAGCGTTTCTATGCACAATAGGCGAAATCCAGGTACGTTCTCAAGAGTGACAAATCTTCTTCCTATTTCCATAGTTTGATGAAGGCCAATGGGCAAAGGGATTTTATCCCTTCGCTCAACCTGACTGATGACTAGACCACAACCTCCTTGAGGAAGTGGCCGGGGAGTTTGTTTGTTTCTTTCAGGGTATGTTTGGAGTAGAGAAACATGTGGAGGAGGCACTGAGGGAGTAATTTGTGTGGGACATGTGTTATAAATGAGGAGAAGCGAGGACTTTTGGACCAGTGCCCAACGAGGAGATCCGAAGGGCTCTTTGGTCCATTGGTGATTTGAAGGCCTCGAGCCCTGACGAGTTTTCGTCTAAGTTCTTTAACACGCCATGGGAGACGATGGGGAGTGAGGTGTGTGCAGTTGTGCAGGAGTTTTTTTGTAACGGGAAGTTACTATGACAAGTGAACCATACCACGGTCTCACTTATTTCCAAAGTTGAGGCTCCTTCCCGTGTGGACTAATTCCAACCCATCTCTTCTTGTAACATTGTCTCACTAAACTGATTGCGAACAGGTTGATACCGTGTCTTGGTATCTCATTGACTTGGCCCAATCTGCTTTCGTTCTAGGGAGGTTGATGTTAGACAACATTTTTCTTGTCCAAGAGCTTCTACGGAGATACAATTTACGGAGGGATACTAGGTGTTTCTTCATGAAGATTAACCTCGCCAAGGCTTATGATACGATCTCCTAGAAGTTCCTATGATTTTGCACAATGGAGTTGAGTTTTGCAACCAAGTTCATTGACTAGGTGATGGTGTGCGTCACTACGACGTCATACTCGGTCCGGGTTAACAAGACTATGTATGAGTTCTTCCAAGGTCATCATGGGTTTAGGTAGGGATTTACAATGTCGCAGATATTTTTTTCATATGCATGGAGTTTTTGTCCAGGATGATACGTGCGGAGACTCCAAGGCCGAGTTTTACCAACATTGTGATGAGCTTAGGATTTTGCACTTGATGCTTGTAGATGATGTGGTCTTATTTTGCAGAGGTGTTAGACAATTTGTTGATATCTTGTTGGAGTGCTTATGAAGTTTTGAGAGGATTCGGTTCTAGCGGTCAGCCTTCCCAAATCCTCAATCTTCCTAGCATCAGTTCCAAAGATTGAGGCGTTTGGGTTGATACATCTTTCGGGGTTTGCAGTTGGTGAGTTTCCTTTCGATATCTAGGGATCCCGATCGCACCTCATGTTCTACGTGTTATAGATTTTTCTCCTCTTTTTAAAAGGATTGAGAAACATATTTGTGCGTGGAACAAGAGGCATCTCTCCTTTGCAAGGCGGTTGTAATTGATCATGTGTGTGTTGTAGGGTACTAAGATCTAGTTATCACTTTTGCATGTACATGCTCTAGTTTTGGACAAAATGATTGGTTTATGTAGACAATCCTTGTGGAGCTGGTCCCGTGCCACATGGCCGTGGGTTTGCATCCCCAGGAGAGAGGGGGTTTGGGTCTCCTTGACCTTAGGTCATGGAACTCGGCATTTATGTGCAAGTACTACCGGCACATTCATGCTAAGAGGGACAACCTTTGGGTGTGGTGGATTCATCACAAATACTTACAAGTAGTGGAGCCAAAATCGTGAGTGGCCCATCTTTGGGACTTGCCCTTGGTGAAGGCTATCATTAGTGCCAAGGATGAGGTAACCACTTTTGTTGATGAGGAGATGACAATAGATGAGATCTTGGAGTCCTGCTGTCATGGTGACCGTATTTAGAGTCGTGGA
Organism: Fagopyrum homotropicum; assembly: GCA_033239125.1. Taxonomy (NCBI): domain Eukaryota; kingdom Viridiplantae; phylum Streptophyta; class Magnoliopsida; order Caryophyllales; family Polygonaceae; genus Fagopyrum; species Fagopyrum homotropicum. Next base: position 148,052,728 of record BSWB01000004.1, read on the forward strand.
GGCTTACGAGGTATTTAAGAGACAAGAGGAGACACTAGAACAGTTCAGATTGGCGTGAGACTCAAGTAACACGCTCAAGCATTGTTTCATTCTTTGGATGACGATCCTTGTATGACTTTCTACTAGAGACAAATTGCACTTCCTTGATATAGACCCGACGTGCCACCGATGTGGAAGTGAGAGTGAGTCTTATAACCACTTGATCTTTGGTTGTACGTATGCGCTGAATGTTCGGAGGCAGATTTCTGAGGAATATTGGATGCCTACTAATATTTATAATAGAGTAGATGTTATGGATTGATTGCTTTGTTCCACATACGACATGAGTTGGACGATTAAAGCCTAAATTTATGCTCTTTTTTTTTTTTTTTTTGCTTCGGTTTACTATCTTTGGCATGCCTAAAATGCCTTGGTGTTTGACCGGAACAAGATTCCGGTTGTAGTTCAGGTCACATGTTTTGTTACGTGAGTTGTATTATGCTCATGGTTTTGTGATTGCATGGATATATGTTTGTATCAGACTTGGGTCCCATTTTCTGATGGCTTTTCCGAAGGTGAATGGTCCCTTGTACCGATGGTTTGGCACATATTTGATTTGTGAGTGTCATTGTGTATTGATGACATTGCCGAAGGTGGACGGGCCTCGTGAGCGGTGTTGCTTGATGTATGTTTTGCTTTATGTTTTGAGGGTTGATGAAACGTTCAAGAGGATTGCATGCCTACCTGAAGTACGTGGGCCTGCTTTTTGTAAGAGTTAGGATTTTCGAATCCTAATTAATGATGATTAATGTTGATTAACTTAATCATTGATAGTAATTGACACATAACTCACGAAGAGTGCGTAAGTGATGAGTATGAGTTCCACTATTATATTTTTGGCGTAATTTTGGACTTATGGAGAATTTTCACTTTTTCCCCCAGGTAATTATTTTTACCTTGCGATAGTTCATCTCGGTAGAACAAGGAAAAAACCTATGTAGTGGATTCGAGTACCACAAGAGCGCACATTAATGATGTTATTTGGAGCATCTGGGAGCTTCAATTAATAAAAAAGCAATTGAGAGAAATGATCAGGACATCAGACATGTCCTAGATATGAAATAACATGGAAAAACAAAACGGCAAAAAGAGTCGCTATTTCGTTTTTTAGCGGCGAAGCAAGACGGCTTAGGAATACGCGTTTTCCGAGGCAATTGCGGAATAATTGTCCACATAATATTCCAGATTTATTATTCTAATTTCGAGAAGTTTGGAGAATGGAGTTCAACCCGCCTTCGGATCGGTGAAAGGATAATATTGACTTCGCTAAAGGATAAGTATCGTCTTCGCTATAAATAGCGGAAAATCAATTATTAATTCATTTCCTTTCACGTTTCCCCGTAAAATATCTGACTTCTCTCAACCTTCAAACTCAGATCTACTTTCCATTTCTTATCCGATTTCAAATCCGTTTGAGTTTTTGGATTCCTCTCTTCATTCTCTTCGTATGGGTACCGAGTTTTCATAATTCTGAGCAATTGAAGGCCTGGTCGAGCATATATGTTACTAGGCCGGTTCCGTTACTTCAGTTCTGGTGAATTTGATGATGTCCGAGCGTATCTTGCGTTGTTGTGATTCCAAATCTTCTTTCGGATCGTTAATCGGGTTAGTAACGAATAAGTTATGAATTTATTCATTTTCCGTATTGCGATTTAGTCTAAATTGACCTTAGACTTGTCAAAATGGATGTTTGGAAATTTCATTATGCTCTTTATATTATTCTAGTGATTATGAGTTGTTTGTTTGATAAAATCTGACGACAGGTGGGTTTAGAGATTGCTTGTGGGCAAAACGTTATTCTACTGAAAGTTAATTAATTAATTAAAGGTTAATTAATTAAATTAGGATTATAATCGAGATTGAGGAATGTTAATTAGATGATACCTTGAGAGGTTTGAGGAATTGTGAGATGTTGAGTTTATGGATTGATAGTTATGATCTTTGAGGATATTGATATTGTGGATTGTGTTATGGTTATGATCTTGCGAGATCTTGAAGTCTAGGAGGTGGAATCTCCTAGCATGTGGATAGTGATTGATATTTGTGTGCCTTGTTTATATAGACACTGATTGTTTCTTCAAGGGGAAACCGTGACCACTATTTAGGACTACCTTGTGACAAGTAAGTCATGTGAGCTTACTTAGCTGGCGTTTATGGATTGAAGTGATTGTGATAGTGGTGTGTGTGCATATGTATGTTGCATTGATAACATAACCGGACTAGGACGACCATATACGTATTAATTGGCCCAAGTGTATGATAACGGGCGGTGATAACTTGTCTAGCTCAAAATGGGGCAGCTAGGGGGTTCTCTACAACCATTCCACCAGGTGGTGATGATTTGCACCAATTCCAAACATGTGTGGTGAAAGGGGACAAATGCGAGGTTGTTTTACTCCTTGTATCACACCGAATGAATTATTAATGTTATAACATAATGAAGATAATAAACGAATGTTGTGTGAGCATGTGCATGTTATGATGTGATTATGTGATTATGTGTGTTGTTACTGTTATTTGTTAGCTAACGGTTTTATACCGTGTTGTAGATGCTTTGCAAGATAGGAAGATTGTAGAGTGATATGGAGAAGTGATCAGCCGAGGGCTTCCGTACATCTAGGATGTTATGGGTTTTGGGATTTGTATGTATACGATGTTGTTTTATACTCGGCTGTGGGGTTTTGTATGTTCTATGATTCTGATATTTCCATTTTATAAAGGTTTGTTTTATATTTATATGTACATTGTTGTAAGATCGAGTGAACTTGTTGTCAGACTAGGTCAGAACCCATTGTGAGGTCCTAGCCCGTAGCACTCCGAGTCTTACGGTTTTGGGGTGTTATAGTTTTTTGGTCATGTGCGTTATTTTTTTGATCATGTACATATGCATTGTTACACATGAATGTTTGGGGTCTTATTGGGCCCAATTAGACTTTCTCTTTTTCTATGAATTTACCATTTACCCCTCAAGTGGGCATTCACTTGAGGTAGGAACACAAGATCACTCGAGCTAAGAAGCCAAAATGCACAAAGTATCAACCTACCTCGAGTTTACAACACCACTCGAGATATGAAGCCGACAAACTCAAAGTACGTAGACGAGGCACTCAAGCTAAGTGTACAAGGTTAAGTCAGTGGAGCACTCAACTTGCTTTTAGGGGGGACCACATCTCTTAGGCCTATTTAAGAGGCTCTTGAGTGATTGAAAATATAACAATTCATTATCCCATTACATACATGTAAGAGCCTGAGCTTTTGGAGCTTAGGAGCCTTGCTGAGCCTTAGCTGAGTTAGATTTGACACTGCCAGCCGCCCCAGCGGACCCTGCCAGCCGCACCTGCGCCCCAGGTGAGCCGCTCCTGCGCATGGTTGATCCGCCCTTGTGGTTTTGTGCGGCTGCAGCCACTTTTGTTGACCTCTTGACTTGCTTTTGGGTTGGCTTCTATTATAAGCTTTTCTTACCTTCAGATGAAGTGTTTCTTCATCCCTCCAGTCCCTCTCTTCCTCCTCACGTCCTTCATCATCTTCTTCTTCTCCTTTGATCTTCTTTGATCTTCTCTTGATCTTGTGAGTGAGTTTTTGAGAGTTTGAAGTGTTCTTTGGCCTTAGATGACTTTGTTATTGTTGTTGTGTGTTGCTGTTGATGTGCTGAAGTGGTGAGTGGTGTGGATGCTCTATAGTTGCAGCCTAGGTTGGTGTGGTAAGTTCTTTCTCTTCTTCCTTCATTCTTGCTTCTTTCTTCTTCCTTCTAGCATAGGATCACAAGTTTGGACTTGTGTGGATCCCTTCCTAGCTTTTCTGATGATCATATATATGTATGTATACATATGTATTGTTGTGGTGGGTTGAAGAAGTGAAGAGAGTCGAGAAAGAGATCGAAGAGAAGCCGGGACCAACTCTCTGCATAGTTGGCCGCCCCTGCGCCTGAACCCAGCCGCCCCTGCGTATGCTGTGGACCGCCCCTACGCCTGGTGTGAGCCGCCCCTGCGCCTCACTGGGTCAGCTTGGAGTGCTTGGCTTCTGTTGGTGCATACCTTGTTGGTATGTCTTCCTTCCTTCCTTTCCTCTAGCTTTGGCGTATTTGTTGGCTAGGTTAGGATGGTTAGGATGACTGGTATGCTAGTGATGTGCCTTAGGCACTTGTGTTGATGTTGAGAGTATGCCATAGGATAGGTTGTAGGTTGGTTCTGGTTATGGAGAAGAGTCTCCTAACCCTTTCAGGTTGTGGTGTTGTGTGCCTTGCTCTTGCAGGCATTGGTTTCTTCCCCGAGGGGAAGCTGTGCCGTGGTAGAGGATACGAGTGTATCAGGTAAGTCCATAGGACTTACTTAGCGTACGGTTGTGGATTGTATGATTGTAATGGTTGTGTGTGTTCATATGGTTGTGCATTTATAACTTAAACCGGACTAGGACGACCATTCATTACATTTATATGGCCCAAGTGTATTATAACGGACGGTAACCACCGGTCTCCGCCTGTTGGGTTAGGAGGAGGTGCCTTGAAGATGATCTCACAGGAGGGAACGAGTTATGGTCACCCCCATGCAAAACTCCTGTGTTACATTGGATGGGACGGGGTTCTTGAGGCTCCTCGTGTTACAAAAGAAGTTGAATTAGTAATGGAATAACGTAATTAAAGATAATAAATGAATGTGTGTGACATTGCATGTATGAGTTGTTGTGGTGTGTTTGTGCTATTACTTTATGCTTATCTATTGCTATAGCTAACGGTGTATACCGTGTTGTAGTTGATCTGCAGGTTAGGAAGACTGCAGAGTGAGCCAGATGGTGTGACCAGTCGAGGACTTCTGTACATTAGGATGCGTGGGTTGGGGATCTTTTGTATCAGTTGATGTTGTTGTTATGGTTTTGTACTTGGCTTTGAGTTTGTAAACTCTTTTGTTGTATCATACAACTTTTATGTATTTGTTTTTACTCTACTTGTGCCTTGTTGTAAACTCTTTTGTTGCAGCAGCAGCAGCAGTAGCAGTAGGAGTAGTAGTAGTAGCAGCAGTAGCAGTAGTAGTAGTAGCAGCAGTAGCAGTAGCAATAGTAGCAGCAGTAGCAGTAGCAGCAGTAGTAGCAGTAACAGTAGTAGTAGTAGTAGCAGCAGTGACAGCAGCGGCGGCGGCGGCAGCTGCTGCTGCTAGCAGTAGCAGTAGAAGTAGCAGTAGCAGTAGCAGTAGCAATAGCAGTAGAGATATCATTTGGGAACTTGTTTTGGCCGAATTTGTATTCAATAAAAGAAGTGTTGGTGTTCTTCACAATTTCTCTTGCTATATCTTATTCTTATATTGTTTTGACCATATCTTTGGATTGGTAAGTCCAAATTCGTCCATTTTATTTCCTACATTTCTCATTTCTTGCATACTTTGCAACATGTCACTTGTTTCTACTATTAACCATGTTGAGATTTTCCATGATGAGTGAGTAGTTTTTTGCTAGGTTTTGTGGTGAAAAAATCCCCAAATCATGCTAGGATAACATTGTTCTTATGTTGTGTTTATAGTTTGGAGGGAAAAAAAGGCATATTAGTAGCATATAGGAGGGACCGAATTTACCTTATTATTCAATCCATGTTTGGACTTATTTTGAATATCGGATGTTAAAATAAAGATAGTTTAGATTGTTCACATAACACAATGTATATTTTTAAGCATGAATGAATGATATATCAGTTAATCATCTAAGTTGAGACTGATAAGTAATACAAGGATGGTTGTGCAATGTTGAAATGGTTATCATGCTAGAGTATAGTGGTTAGGGCCGAAAGGATTATCACCTTACTTGTGGTGTTATCGTCCAAATTATGATTATGTTGGATGGTATAAGCAAATAGCAAACACCATGTGATGCTTATATTGTCTAAGATAGTCATAATTAATCCCAAGCTTAATCAACTAGTGTGCAAGTAACAAACTTCATGTGATGCATACTATTTGACACAAGTCAAATGCTTTGACAAAGCTCACCTAATACCATGTTATCTTAATACTTGCTACCTTTACATTTTCCTTCATTGAATGAACACAACATGTTTGAGCATGCTACTAGCTATTGTATGAGAGTAATAGCCCCAAACCTAGTGCTTTTTCTCATATTTGATACTTGATCTTGTTACTTGCTTACTTGTTACCCCCAAACCCCAAGCATTGATCCATTGATCACTCTTTTTGTTTTATTTTACACACTTGAACCTTTTCTATTGAACTTGAAACTTGTCAAGATATACATTGTCCATTGGGATCTCGACCTTGATGCTATAATCATATACTAACTTTGACAAGGTCATATACTTGCGGTAAATGTGGTTATGAAATGTTCACCCACTCCACATCACGTCACATGTGCCCTAGATGCTCACTTGTTTCTATGCGTGGTCCAAGGGCCCTGACGAAGCACAATATTAGGTTATACTTGATTGGTTGGGGGAGGATCACATGTCTAACTTGCTTTGCACGGGTGATTTTAATCAAGTTTTTACGAGTGCAAATAAATCAGGTGGCTGCAATCCAGATTTTACTCAAATGGTAGATTTTTGGAATGTGTTATCTAGATTGGGTCTTTTGGAGGTTGAATTTCAAGGTCACCGATTCACTTGGGACAATGGCCGAATGAGAACAAAGTTTATACAAGAACATATTATACAGTTTTTCCATGAAATCATAGTTAGATCGTTTCCTGGTCCTATGCCTCATCATCTTGATCGTGAGGGGTTGGATCATGTACCGGTTATGGTTTATTCTTCGCGCTAGGAGGGAGATGTGGCGATGAAACGGTCGAGGAATCACCCGGCTTGGTTTAAACCATTATGGACTGAAAATGAGGAGTATCAGACCATTGTTGAGAATGGTTGCCAGTCTCCAGTTCTTCACTAATCCCAGATCTATTTGTGTTACTTACTTTTATTGATCTTCTTACAACTTTTTGATTCTCACTTTACTCTACCTTCTTATCTCTAGGAGATACTTTAATTTTGTCTTAAGAAACCAAAACTTGATCGTTTCCGAGAGTTAAAAACTCTTCTAGAGATATTAAGCTCTCTTTTTAAAACAAAAACTAAGTAATTTCTTTAAATAATCTCTACTTCATATTTTTTTCTCTCATAAAATCCTAAAGTATTCTTATCTATATTGTTTTACATAATGGTTGATACGGCCAAGATCAAACCATTTGATGGAAACTTTGATTTTGCCACGTGGCAATTTAAAATGAAAGTCATTTTGATCAAAGAAAGATGTTGGAAGTTGTGACTACTACATGCCCAAAACGAACTAAGGAGGAGGAGAAAGAGGAGCTAGATCAAATTGCTCACTCTGAGATTATGTTACGTCTCACTGATGAGGTTGTCCGCCAAGTTCTTGTTCGCTCCAAAAGGTGTGTGTGCGGAAAAACTTTATATTTATATCCAAGGATAATGCCTAACGATAACGAACCCGCAGTGTACGGATCAATGTAGTAAGGGCTGATATTCCGGAGTTGATCTTAGGGAATTAGTGAGAACAAAGCAGCAAACCAATCTAACTTGTAACGCAAGCAAAGCAATGATCAAGTGTAATGAATAAGATAAAAGAATAATTGGGGGAACGTAAATTCTAAAGATCCAAGTATCTAGTTGGGACTTTTGATTCAAGATGTCTAAAGATGTGTAACATACAAAGTAGGATAACAACAATATATTATCTAAGTTAGGATATCGTACGATGAAGTTCCAACACCCTTTTGTCTCACCCAAAGATTCTACTTAACGGATGTTGAGTCTCGTCAAAAAAAGGATCTAAGGATATGATTACACTCTCAATACCAAACACTAACCCAAGGAAGTCAAAAGAAAGCACAAAGGTACATGCTATGACATCTCAACCTTAATAGAGGATTTTGAATCCTTTATTACCTAGAACTCGTATTATAACCAAGCAAGGCTATGGGTAAGAATGGTTCAACAAGGCTAGGGTTTAGGCAATCTTTAATTTTGGGTAAAGGTAAAAGCAAAACACGCACGATAGAGGAAACCACATTAGGATCTTGGGGAACCACAGACGTGGTTCCTTAAGAACATGCCGTGGAAAACCTTCTGCAAGGATTTCGACTCACAACTATCAAGGCCCGATCTGTTAAGGTTAAATCTATCATTATCTATACCACAACCATCAACCCTTCACCCTAGAATCACAGGAAGGGTTTAGCTAACAATCATCATCATATTCAATTCAAGATTAGAGGAAGAAATTAAGAATAGCATGCAACCAAGGAATCACAAGAAGAATCATTGTATATCTCAACAATCAATCTCCAAATCTCAATAATTGAGTCAAGTAACAAGTAATCTCGGTATTTGTGTTCTCAAAAGACAATAACCAAAACCTAAGAAAATCTCACAAATATCTCCAATCTCCAAAGCTCTTCAATTCCTTCCAATGATGAAGCAAGAGAATCTTGAACGTGGAGTAATCCGTCAAACCTAAGAAGTGAATCCGAGTGTGTAGCGTCGTCCAAGTGTGTCCTCCAAAATGCAGCCGTCAACCTTCTTTTATAGAATAAAATTAGGTCTAAAGGCTCCCTCCTTTACGTTGCTGACGTGACAATAACGGAACGGCTTTTCCCGAAGAAAACCACGGGTGACGTCATCAAAACCACGGCCGTGGTTTGTCCCATGATGACTCTCGACCTTCCTTTCCACGTGTGAAAATCAAAGAATTACCAAAACCTTGGCGGTGGAAGTTCCTTCTTTGGTCGTGGTTCTTCTTTTTCGATGCCTTTCTCCTTTGCTTCACTTCATACTCCTTCCTAGGCTTATCCAATGCTTCCTAATGAACTCCACATCGATCAATACTCCGCGAATACTCCTTTTTAATCCAATTTTAGCGCCAATTCACCTAAAATCACAACAAAACTTGTGTAGACCTCGATTCCAACATAATAAGTGAATATACTCAATAAATGCTATGAAAACATGCCCATGTACTTCAAAAGAAAGGGAAAAGCCACCTATATGCACATCTAAACTACGTCATATTTCATGCTATCAAAATACCCCATACTTGCCTCTTGCTTGTCCCTAGGCAAGGTTCAAATCTAGAATACAAAGATGTATAAAATATGAATACAAAGACAAGGGAAAACACAATATTTTTGGTTCTGTGCTTCTATTCAAAGATCGCTCTCCACATTTGTATAATAGCTTTCCGAACACCGTTATGCGAGTAAAAAGACTCATGTCTTACAAAAAATCATCATATCTTGCAAAAGTTTTCAAAACAAGCATCATAACCTGAAGCTAATCAAAATCAAAATCAATCATGGAAAAATCCAATTTAAACCACAAAGCCAAACAACAAACTCAAAGATCTTAAGGTCTTTCGAATGTAGGTCAAGAAACATGTTAGGGTGGGATATGTATAGGATTTGTGGTGCAAAATCCGGGAAAGAGGACAATAACATCACAACTTCTTTAAACAAACTTCAACACCCACCAATAAGCTCTTTTTCTTTTTTTTTTTCAGCAAATATTTTTCTTTACTTTCACTTTTTGAGATCAAGGACAAAGGTGCACAATAACCAAAGCCTAAGAAATCAACATTAACTTTATTTTTCGAGTTGCCTCAAACCGTAATGCACATACCATGACTCGTTAGGAATATCGCTCAATTCAACTTTGACAAGACACAAACACCCGGCTATGTGAATGGTGCCGAGTTACTCATCATCATGATTGACTTCCCCAAACCTATTTTTTCTAACACACTTCACAACTTTCAACTTCAAACTTCACAACTTTTAAACAATTGCATCCTAATTCCCGAATAGGTTTAGAGGCAAGAACATATACATGAGGAGCTAGAAGGTGAATCAAGAAGAAGAAAGGAATGAAAATCGAAGTGCCTTAATCATATCAATAAGAAGTGCAAGAACTTATAGAGCGGTTTCAACCTTCAATTTCTCAACATGATTTAGATCAAATTCCAAATTATCAAACTCGCAAGAAAATTCAACAAAACATTCAAATTTTTCACAATTCACAATTCAGTTTAAACACATAAAAATCATCAATAATCCATTCCACAAGTTGTTTTCATCATTGAGGTCTTTTCCAATCCTAGAAGCACCAAATTTTAAAATTTTTCAAAATTTCCCCCCTGATTTTTCAAAGCTATAAAATGCAAGACAATATCGAAACATGTGACAAGAATAACGAAAATGTAAAGTACGATGGACATAGAGCAAAGCAAGTATCAAAGTAGTTATTACAGACCATGTTTCTCAATCACCCCATACTAGAACCACACATTGCCCCCAATGTGCAATAAAAGAAAGAAAAGTAGAAGAAACACACAAAGTCTGATAAAACCGAAAGAAGTGGAACGTCATGATCCGAGTGGTGGAAATAGGAACCAAGAGGGGTCATATGGACGACTAAACTGCTGCTGATACATATCACTCATCATCCTCTGATCCTCCATATGACGCCGAGACGGCTACCCATGCGCTCCATGCAAACGGTAGTACCGTTCATCTGTGACTGCGGCCCGGAAACCTATGGGGGTATCTCATCGAACCAAGTAGGGCGCTCGGATGTGCTGGCGCGGCACTAGGAAGGGCTAGCACGGGGTCGGCATGCTGCAAACCTCCTAGGAGGGTCAGGATACTCTCCGCTAGCAGGGAAATCAGTCGGCGGCTCAGGAAAGCTGCCATAATTAGTCTCGGCTCTGAACTCACTAGGACTAGTGTCCGTCCCAATATCCATATCCTCCATCCCTGTCCTATACCCGTCTCATCTGTAGGGACATCCTCAATGTACTCAGGACCAACTATGTCGGCATGCATCGGCTCGAATGTGAGCTTCAAGCTATGGGGGTTCCTAATGGAGTAATTCGATCTCCACAAAATCCCCCTCTCACTCATGCCCTCCCAGGGCACAACAACATGTGGCGGACCTCAGTGACGGGGAATCAGAATACCCCTAGCAATAAATCTCTTAAGTCCAAGAGGTCTAGCCTCAACGGCTAGCTCACAAGAAGAATAGTCCACCTCCAACTGTCTAGCAATGTGGGTCACAATCCCACCAATACAAATATCACCCCTTGCCTTATTCTTGATCTCCTAAGGCTATTGGCTAACATGGAGGCACAATCTGGAGTAATTCCGGTGGCCATGCAATACAGGATAAAAATCTCATCGGCTTTCAGCTTCCGTGAGGTCTCAGTCTTAGAGAAGAGACACTCAAACATGATCCTATGTGCAAGCTTGAAAGATAAGTTGTAAATCAACTTATCCTTCGAGTCGTCTGGATGCCACCTATTAGTTGATCTACTATCACATCGATGCTCTCTCAAAAAACGCTAGGCTTAATTAGTGTGCCCAGGGAAGGTCCCATGTGTAGTCTCTCCAAACCCAAGCAGCCTAGCAAACCTCACAATCGACATAACATAGTTACGGTTCATCATCCAGAACTTCACTGTCCTCTCTCTAGCATCATGATCGAAGAAACTAAGGAATTCCATTGTCAATTCCTCATAAGCATGTTCCCTAATGCCTATGAATGTCCTAAGCCCAACTCTATCAATCATCATGTTCAGATCATCAAGGACATTCATGCACTCAAGCTCCTCAAGCACTAAGTACATATGGGCTATAATGGTTCGATGTTGAATTGTATTATAAGTATCCTTAAATTCCTTTAAGATGAGAGGAAGCCTCGGAGGGGGTGGTGGTTGTTGTAGAGGTTGGGAGGAAGAGCCTTTGCCCTTACCAAATAGATTTCGGCCACTACGACGAAGACCGTACATAATTGGTGAAACCACGGGCTGTTCTTAAGAAACCACGGTCATGGTTTTCAAGATCTGGCCGTGGAAATTGTCGATTTTCCGCAATTTACCAAATTCAGCAATTTCTTTCACACACAGCAGACCTAGACTATTTCTAAGTTCCAATTCATCAGTTCTCTAGCAAAATCTTCAGCAAAACAAAAGAAATCAACCTAAGATCAAGGAAGAAGAGAAGAGAATCAAGAGACAGATCGAAGAGAAGCCTTAGAGGTGCCTCTCTGCTGTTCGACCGTCCCCGCGGATTGGAGCCGCCGCCCCTGCGGCTGAGTGTCACCACCCCTATGGTGTGCTGAGCTCATGCGCTTCCTTGTTTACACAGGTGCGTGTCCAGGACATACCTAGATTGGTATGTTTTCCTTCCTTTCTCTTTTGGGGCAATGAATAAGTGAAGAGAATCAAGAGACGGATCAAAGAGAAGCCTCAGAGGTGCCCCTCTATTGTTCGACCGCCCTCACGGATTAGTGTCACCGCCTTTGCGGCTAGGCCAGTGTCGCCGCCCCCGTGGCTGAGTGTCACCGCCCTTGCGGTGTGTTGTGCTCCTGCGCTTCCTTGTTTACGCATGTGCGTGTCCAGGACATACCTAGATATGTTTTGCTTCCTTTCCCTTTTGGCTTAGCTTGAGAGTATAGCTAGGCTAGTGGTGTGTTGATGAGTGTGATGATGTACATGTTGAGTTAATGCCTTAGGCATTTGTGAGTATGTTGAGATATCGAGGTTAGATACGAGTTATAGTTTTATTATGGTTATGAAGTGTAGGAGACGAATCTCCTAACCTTGACAACGATTGATATTGTTTGTGTCTTGCTGATGCAGGCGCTGATCGTTTCCTCGAGGGGAAACTGTGACGTGGTACAGGCTACCTGTATATCAGGTAAGTCCATAGAACTTACTTAGCAAGTATTTGTGGATTTGAGTGATTGTGATGGTGGTGTGTGTGCATATGATTGTTGCATTTATAACCTAAACCGGACTAGGACGACCACATATATACGTTTAATAGGCCCAATTGTATTATAACGGGTCGTGTCCACTTACCCCAGTTCTATAGGTATTTGGGGGGGGGGGGGTGCTCTTGCAACTCAGGCCCACAGGTAACGGATAATCCTGGTCTATTCCTGTCGGCAGACGGAAGCGGAGGTGATTTTTGAGAGATTCTCGTGTCACAAAAGAAGTTGAATTAATAATGGTATAACGAAATTAAAGATAATAAATGGATGTGTATGACATTGCATATTGTGATGTGGTTGTGTGTTTTTATGTGCTATTCTTTTCATTCTTATTCATGTTCTGTTAGCTAACGGTTTTATATCGTGTTGTAGATCTTCTGCATGATAAGAGGAATGTAGAGTGAGCCAGATGGTGATCAGCCGAGGGCTTCCGTACACGAGGTTCTGCGAGGGTTTTGGGGTATTTTGTATATGTTGTATATGATGTTTCCGTTTTATACTCGGATGTGTTTTGTAAACTCTGATTGTATATATTTATATAGTTTGATGTATATGGTTTTAATCTATGTGTGCCTTGTTGTAAGATTCAATGAAATTGTTGTCAAACTAGGGTCAAGATCCACTGTGAGATCCTAGCCTTGTGACACTCCGAGTCCTGCGAATTCAAGGTGTTACAACACTTGTGATCCTCTTATATTCAAAGTCAAATTGGTTGCTAATGGTTTAACCCAAAGAGAAGATGATGATTATAATGAAATCTTTTCTCTTGTTGTCAAGTATAAAAATTTGAGGTTGCTTATATCCATTGATGATGTTTATGATTATGAATTATAACAAATGGATGTTAAGATTGCGTTTTTACATGGTGATCTTGATGAAACTATATATGCATGCGCTAGCCTAAAGGTTTTATTGACATAAAATATCCTGATCTTGCTTGCTTTTTAAACAAATCCATATATGGTTTAAAGCAATCACCTAGACAATGAAATATAAAGTTTGACTATTGCATGAAAAAGTTAGGATTTATACAATGTTCTTATGATTCTTGTATATATATGAAGTATATTAAATATGATGCTCCTATTTATGTTCTTCTTTATGTGGATGCCATCTTAGTTGTATGTAAATCTAAACCTAGACTATATGAGATTAAAGCTTCTTTGAAAGTTTCTTTTGATACGTAGGATCTTGGTCCTGCTCCGAAAATTCTTGGTATTAATATCATTCGTGATAGACCTAAAAGAAAAATCTGGTTGTCTCAACATGATTATATTTTGAAAGTGTTAGATGGATTCAACGTGAATATTGAAAAGCATGCTAGCATTCCTCTTGGTGCTCATTTAGAACTCACTAAGTTTGGAAATTGTCCACTACTCAGATAAATCACACGAAATTTGTTCCATATGATGTTGTTGTAAGTTCTATAATGTATGCAATGATCTGTACAAGGCCTGATTTGGCCATTGTTATTAGTGTTCTTTGTAGATATCTAATCTATATGAGAAACGCTGGTGTGCCATGAAATTTCTACTTAAGTATCTTGCTGGCACATCTAACCTTCCTCTTGAGTAGGGCATTCACATTAAGTCCAAAGATTTGTTGGGATATGTTGATTTAGATTATGCTACTAATAAGGATACCATAAAATCGACCACATGTTTTTTGTACACTTGGTGTGAGAACTGTGTGTCATGAAAGTCACAACAACAATCTATTGCTGAATTATCCTTCGCTGAAGTTGAGTATATAAGATCTTCTGAAGCTGCAAAATAATTTGCATGGTTACAAGGAATCTTGAAAGAAATTGAGAATACTCCTTATGTAGCTACCCTTTATACAAATAGTCAATATGAAATGTATTTGTAAGAGGATCCAATATACCATGAAATGACCAAAGACATTAATGTCAAATATCATTACATTAGACATAAATTGGAGAATAAAGAACTATATATGAAGAAAATCGATGGTGAGGTAAATCTTGTAGATTTTGGAACTAAAATTATCGCAAATGAAAAGTTTATTTTTTGCACGGACTTCCTCCACCTAAAGGGAATCACTTGATAAACCTTCACTGATTAGGCATCGATGACGGATTCCAATCCACTATTGCAAATGTTTTTAAAAAATGTTCAAACTACAACTTACAAGGATTAAGAGGGTGAGTTGTAAAGACTTTTGGGCAATGATGAAGATTTGGATATTTCCGAATCCATGCTCGTGTTGATCCAATGCCAGAATTGGAGAGTTGGGCTTGTTGTTGGGTCGTTAGGAGAGTTGGATCCATTCTTTTTGGGCTCTGCCCGAAAAAGCCGTCGAGCTCAATGCTCATACAAGCATGATGGATAGATAAACTGGATTTAATGAAGAGAAAAAGATATGAGCCGGTTCATGACGGTTTAGTTTGATACACTTCATTTTAGTGATACTCAGTGTTTTGGTATATATATATATTCTTAGCTACCCTTGAGCTAAAAACTCTAATCTCGTTAGCCGCTCTTCTCTTCGTCTCTTCTCCTCCAATCTTCTCTGAGAGAACTCCACATTCGAAAGGGAGATCGAGAGCTTCAATACGAACCTTGAACTAGGTTCTAACCACAGATTGTGGGCACGAAGAGAGTATTTGGACTTTCATACTCGTTTGATTTGTATCTGTTAGCCTCTTTTACATTTGGTTTTGTTTGTTTTGGATTTCTGTCAAACTCTTTACTTTTGTAATCCTTTGTATGTTTGGTTATGCTTTTTGAGACGATAGTGGATTGGGTCTTCTTGAGATCCCGGAGACGTAGGACTTCGATCCGAACCTTGTAAACAAATCATTGTGTTCTTGAACAAATCGTTCTAGCTTTTATTGGTTACGAACTTTTATTCTATTAAAGTTACGATATTCGATTTCAGTTAGACATGATACAGCTGAAATCACATCCGATAACAAGAGGTTCCGTAATATGAGTGACTTCTTCAACAATATCCTCCCATACTTTTGTTTCTCCTGTTTGGTTTCGGAAGGGAAAACACCACAAGCAAATGGTAGCTCGTCAAATTGTTGACATCTTTGGCATGGATTGTTCATAGTAACAATTTCCCGAAACCTTGAGCTTCAACTCTAACAAATCCAAAAAAATTGAGTCTATCACAAATCTTTTTTGCACTTTCTCCCGAGGTTTAGGATTCAAATATTGCTAGAATGTCTATTTTATGTTGTTTGCAAATATATTAAATAGAGTGTCGGAATTCTTTCTTGCAGGCCCGAACGTTCCAAAGAAGACAGTTTAAAACAAAACTTACGATCGAGAAGGATGATGGACATCGTGGACTAAAGGTACAAGAATATACCTCAACAGTAGGAGCTAGTCATGGGTCCGATTTAGGGCAAATCGGGGAACCAACGGTTTTCAACTGGCCCAAACCGGCGGTTTAGGTTTGCCGGTTTTGCCAAAAGGCCGGTCGACAATTTAGGTTTGCCATTTCGACAAACCCAAACCGACGGTTTGGTTAATTTTTTTATTTTTTTAATTTTTAAAGGGACCAAACCGGCCGATTTGGTTCACAAACAGTCGGTTTACCGCCTAGCAAACTGTCAGTTTAGATTTAACCTAAACCACCAGTTTTGTTTTTCTCGATTTAAGTTTAGGTTTGGTCGGCGGTTCCTAAACCTAAACCGGCGGTTTAGGTTTAGGACCCAAGTCTATTAGGAGCCCCTACAAGCTGCTTTCCTCTGGTACTATTGCGCTTTCACTCCTCTCGACATCATTGCCAGGCTCCCGGGACTCTACATGAGAATTAGATGGGTTCACATTAGGGGTATGGACATTGATCTCCTTGTCAACTCCCTTGGCATTGGGGTTGGTTATTTCATCATCCTTCAATCATTCTTTTCTCCTATGTATTTTTTGGTTTCAAAACCGATACACTGGACTCCCGGAGACGTAGAAATATTATTTACAACCTTGTAAACAAATTTAATGTTGTCTTTCTGTTACATTTTTTTTTATCATGATCAACGTGGAGGCCTTGCATGGAGTGGACCCTACACAGCAAATCCAACGCTTCAACCAATGATCCAAAGTCACATCCATGTATCACGCTAAACATGTAGTTGCAACCATCGGCCCCGGAATCACGCAAGACCACCCTTACCTCCCACCCAACCATGAACCAAAGCTGCGGTCACAAACTCACAATTAAGTTCATGAAACCCAGCCACAGACAAAAACTGGGTTCATATCTGTGATTTCCTATAAAACATGTATATGAATATATTATAAAAAAAAAAAAACCTCTACAAAACTTCCTATATAAAAAAAATGGTGTATTCTATGATTTCTATCTCTATCGGTCGTGTATAAACTTAATTCTATCACACAATTCAGTTGCTTTCCTTCGTCCTGTACTGTACGACAATGAGGATGAATTTAGAGCCGAAGCCATTTATCTCCATTGATGAACTTCATGTTCAAGTAAGGCCTTGCTTGATCGTAGTTCAACGTCCTTGTGTTCGATCTTGCCCCCTTTCCTCTGCACCGGAACTCCCCGAACACCGCTGTCTCTCTAATAGAACACAAACAACAAACCTCAGAGCTAAATTCATTATTCAACCACAATGATTTCCAATTCAAATTAAGCTGATCCAACTTTTTACCTTCTTTCACTTTTATCCCAGTAACTCCATCTTTCAGAAGTAATGATATCTTGAATGTCACAGTAAGAGTAAACGGTTCTCGAGTAATTCCCCCATGCTCGGCCAAGATCGACCATTCCTGATCCAGTTATGTTACAGTTCAAGAAGGAGAATCCGGTGTTCTCGTCAGGTTTGGCCCTTGATTGGGCTGCTATGGCCCCAAATTGATCAGCCACCGAGTGGATTTCCGAATGCTTGTAGATTGATAAGGCGTTTCCAAAGATGAAATCTACTGTTCCTTGAATGAAGCAGCTGAGGAAGTAATGCGATCCTTGTTCGTCTAAGAGTGTATCCTGGAATCCGAGAAACGAAACCTTGTAGAATAGCGCCTTGTCTCCTGATACTCTCAGTGCTACTGCTTGCCTTCCTTTATCACCTGGCCGTGCTACTACTGTATTCTGTTTCATCAATGGCGTTCGAAACCTCAATTTCACAATCAATCTAATATTAAATGATTTTGATATGGTTTGAGATGGATACCTGAAAGGTGATTTCAGTAGCGCAAAAGTAATCAGAGAAGATAGAAAAAGTAGCGGTGTTGAAAGTGCCCATCTCTTGTCCATTAGGTAATCTATCACTTGATTTATCGTTCCAAACTATGACAGTGTTTAAACTTTGATTCTTCATCCCTATCAATGAGACGAACGGCTTTGAAATTGGGACAACCACTTTCTCCCTGCAATTCCCAAACAAACAAATTCACAACAGAATGTCAGAATTAAGAGATTGTAACTGCCACGTACACCCCACTACATGATTAAAAAGCTGTTTAGCCATACCTGTAAATCCCTGGAAGAACCAGAATCTTAATCCGAGCACGATTTCCATCGGGGACTAAATCGATTGCTCCTTGAACAGTAGTCGAATCTCCGTTTCCAGATTGATCAACGACGATTACTCCCGTCAAATTCCGGTGAAGAGTATTCGAATCTATTCCCATCAGAATTTGATTGTTTACACTAACATCATCCCAAGTGATGAACTGGTTTGAGGTTTTTGAATCGAGCGTCGTCAGAACCCTAGCTGATACATTGGCGATTCCGATTCCGAGAAGAAGAGTTACTGTAAGTAAAATACAGTTGAACAGAGAAAGATGAAGTGAAGCGAAAGCCATGGCTATCTATTCTATTTACTTAAATTGAACTTGGAGCTGTGCTCTCCGATGGCGTGTTTAACAGATTTTGGATGATATGAGAATTAAATACAGAGAGAAACGTGGTTTGGATGAATTTTTATAAAAAAAGATAAAACAAGATTTAATATATCTAATCGGTTTCGGATAGTAACCCAAGGGTAAATTTCATAAGAATTCCCTACAGAAATCTATCCACTTTATCTTTTGTCAGAAGATAAATATATCCACTTAAACCATCTTAACTGAAAGATTTAGTAAGGATGTTTCCCGCCAAAATTGTAATTAGTAACGGCGGTAAGTAGTAGCTCAAGTTGTAGGTTTTACTTTTACTTTCTTGTAATTCAAGAGAGTGGGTTGAATTCGCATTCAGTAATTGATGAATTTGAGTCATTTAAGTACGTTTAAGTTATACATAGTGTTTGACTATAAGATCACGGTATCTATATCTAGATATCAATCTATAAGATATCAATATCGATATTAGTATCAAAATATTGATATTGATATCAAGATATCGAGAAAAGTAATTTAAAATATATGATACTACTAATATTTTGAGTATAAAAGAAAAAAATGTGTAGGAGGAATGTTTCAAGATGTGTAGCAGAAATGTATCAAGATGTCACATTGATATCAATATATTTGTAACCAAATACTGAATTTTTTTATATTCATACTCATATATGATATCTAAATATCAATATCAAACGGTTTATATTTAATTCTCTATTAAGTGTAATTTTAAAATTTTACACTATTAATTATGATAAGGATTTTTCATTTTAGTGTCTTCAAATTTAAACTTTTGCTCTTGATATCCACAAGTTTTTAAGTTTTCTCTTTGTACTCTTATGGTTCAGTTTGTTTTCTCTTTATATTCATTCTTAATATATTATATTAAAAATTCAAATAAAAATATAAAAAACAGAAAAATAAACTTAAAACTAATTATAACCTCATCAAAATTTTTAACTAAATAATTTTATAATAGAATTTTTTAATATATTTTAATTAATATCTAGAAAATTTAAAGCTATTTTTATTATTAAAATTAAAATAATTTTTTTACTTATTTTTGAATTAAAATAAAATATTAAAAACTAAATTTAAATCTAATTCAATAATAAATAAAATTTACTATATTTTTATTTTAAGTAAGGGTACACAATTCGTGTTAAACCTTATTATGACTACATTAAAATTTTAACATACTAGTGTTACAAAATACATTACTAATGGTATAGAAGTATTTTTTTATGTTTTAAATTTTGTTTTTTTTTTCATTTTAGTAGTCTAGTAAAGTATATTTAAAATCAATAATGTATTCATATTTAAAATGAAAATATAGTAATTTTTATTTATTTTTAAATTAGTTTTAATTTTAATTTTTAAAATTTTATTTTAATTCGAAAATAAGTAAAAAGTTACTACATTTTTTTCTATTTTGATTCAAAAACTAAAAATTAGCTTAAAATTAACCTTTTTAGATTCTTTAATTTAAAAAAATGACAATTTTGGTAACTAGGCCTTTTTGAAAAACTGTAGTAGTAACTAAGCTTTTTAATGTTTCAATTAAGTAAATATACCCCAACCTTGTAAGATCCTAGGTTTTTGCCTTCACCGCCCCTGCGGTGAAGAGGGCCGCCCCCGCGACCAGACGCCCCTGCGGCAATGAGATCCGCCCCTGCGGATCGTGCGACAGATCGCGCCGATCTGTTTTCGTCATTTTATCTTTCTTCCATAGATAGAATACACGATATTCTATCTTATGGGCTGGTTTCCTTGTTTTCTTTTTAACCTAGGCGCCCTTTCCATCTAGAGTTCTAGCCTCCCTATATATTCTTTTCTTTCCCCCCTTTTTCCCGTTCCTTCCTATCGTCTTCAAACCCTAGAGAGCTGCAGCCGTCCTTTGCCTCCTGCGATCTTGTTGAACGTGTAAGTTCTTCATCCTTTGTTCCTTCTTGCGTTCTTGCACTGCGGCATGCTTCCTTCCTTTCGTTTTCTTCGTCTTCTCTCCTTTTCTTCTTCTCCAAGATTCAAGTTTGAACCTTGATTCTTATTGGCTTCTCGTTGTTGATGTATCGTTGTTCTCAGGCTCTTTGGAGTTGAGTCTTGACGTGTTGGAGCCAAAGGTTCGAGCCTTGGTTGCCCTTGCTGCGAGTTCTGTCGAAGAAGAAAGCCGACAACAGTTTCTGTCACGCCGCCGCCCCTGCGCCTGCACAGAGTCGCCCCTGCGCCTCTGTTCAGCCGCCCCTGCGCCTCTGTTCAGCCGCCCCTGCGCCTCTGTTCAGCCGCCCTTGCGCATCTGTCTAGCCGCCCCTGCGGTTTCCCTGTAGTAACTCCCGTCTTTGGTGAGTTGCTTCATTCCTTCCTTTCCTCGTTCCTTCCTTGGTTCCTTGTGGTTGTTCTTTATTCCCTGAGTTGTGTAAGACTAAGGTTGAGCCCTTAGCATGTGTCGATCTCTTAGAGATCATTGAGACTAGAAGTTGTAGACTTCTAGCACCCGTTTCGTTCCTGATTCGTGTTGCTTGTTCGTACAGGCTTTCCTCGCTCCTTTTCTGAGGGAAACTGAGCTTCCTTGAGTGTTTTCTAAGTTGTTTGCTAATCTCTTGTGTTACCTTCGTGTGAGGTAAGTCCCTTGGACTTACTTAGCTTCATTCCGTGTATTAGTTGGATTGTATTGGCTTGTTTGTGTTGTTTATTCATGTTATAACGGATAACCGGATAGGATTCACCCTTATAACCTTAATTGTCCCAAGTGCATTATAACCGGGCGGTCACATCTTCTGCCTAGCTCTTGCGGGAGCTATGAGGTTCTCGGCGACTGACCCGTGCTGGTTAGATGGTCGGAGATATCTGCACCGTTCCATTGCCGGAAGAGGTGACCGGGGCGAGTTTCGAAAGAATTCTCGTGTGGCAAAAGAAGTTGAATTAGTAATGAATGACTTAATGAAAGATAATAACCAGTTGTGTGCAAGCATGCTATGTGTTTACATTACCTTATGTGCGTTTGTGCCCTTACACTCTTGCTTATACCTAGAATGTTAGCTAACGGTTTATACCGTCGTTGTAGATGTTCCGCAGGTTCAAGATGTTGCTGAGTGATCCGGATGGTGTGGTCAGCCGGGGTTCCCGTACATTATAGGACGGGACCGGGTTATGTTTCTTTTGTTGTTTCCCTTTTATTTTGAACTTGGCTGCGAGTCTTTTCCGTTCTGTTTGGTTTAAACCTTTGGTTTTATACCAAGTTTTGTTTTTCATTCGTTTGTGCCTTGTTGTAAGATCCGTTTACTGTTGCTACTTTGAGGGTCGGGACCCATTGTGCGGTCCTAGCCCGTAGCGCTTCGAGTTCCCAGAACTTGGGGTGTTACAATATGGTATCAGAGCTCTAGGTTGGCAACAATGGCACTCGAAATCTTCTACGGGTCGGATGAATAAATAAAGTAGAACCCGCAAGGGGTCTAACGTTTTAAAAAGGAGAGTTTTGTTTTTAAACCGTTGGTCTGGGATAGATGTACGGGCGACCACCACTACCTCCGTGGATCTCAGCAGTGTAGTTTCTTTTGTTGGCCTTTACATGTGTTTTTTCTTGGATTTGTGCTTTAGATGTAGCGTGGCCATATATCTATATATATAGTCTTATATAACTATCCTTATAGCAGATGGCACACACTAGGGCTACCGCTGCTATAGGGCGAGGAAGGGGTCGACCACCACTTCCACCTGTCGTCCGTGGACGAGGACGTGCAGGAAGACCTCCACTAGCTAGAGGTCGGGGCCAAGCCCCAGTTGTCGATCCGCCTACCGCTGAGGCGTTTGCTGAAGAAGTTGTTGAGAGCATCGTTCCTGAGGCTGGAAATGGGATCGCTGCTAGGTCTGGAGCACAGAGGACGCCATCGACGGAGTCCACACGAGTGTCTATTGGAGTTTCTGCATATCGCGACTATGTGCACAGAGTTGAGGAAGCTATCAGGACTGGAGGACCAGCACCAGTGCCGCCAGTTCCTGCAAGATCAGTTGAGGTTTTGCAAAGAGTTACCCAAGTTGTTGCCCCGCCTGCTGGGGTTGCTGAGGTTGTTAGAGCGCCGGCTGAGGTAAAGGAGCCAAAGCCCGATAGTTGGTTGAAGGCTTTCGATCAGCTGAAGGTTCCCGTCTTCGTGGGAAAGACTGGCTTAGAGGTGGGGCAGTGGCTAAGACAGGTTGATTCTGCTATAGAAGCTATCGGTTGCCTCGAGGGACGTCGTGTCAACATAGCGTAGACGTTGCTGAAGGATCAGGCTCAATCTTGGTGGAGGACCGTTCGTAGTAAGGTCACCAGTTATGAGTAGATGAAGACGGTGATTAGAGATCGCTACTACCCTGCAACTATGAGGACAGACCGTCTTCAGGATTTCCTTGAGGCTGGATTCGAGGATTTGCCTAATGCTGAGATAATCCTCAAGTTTCAGGACGAGTTGACATTGCTAGGTCCTTCTGCACCACCGGAGGATCAGCATGTTTACCTTTTCTCTCGAAGGTTGAGAGAGTCGACACACTCTTATCTTACGGGTTTCCGTTGTGAGTCTTTGACGGATTATCAAGATAGAGCTTCTGCTTATGAGAGAGACCGACCGGGTCAGAGGAGAGCTTCTCAGACTGGAGGTCCTGAGAAGAGACAAAAGACTGGATCAGCCAATCCTGGAGCTGGAGCAGTTGGTTTTTGGCGTAGTCAAACGCCTTGACGTTCTGGTTTTCAGCAGAGTTCTGATAGAGCACGACAGTGTTATAACTGCGGAGTAGCTGGACACATCCGAGCCGATTGCAAGAAGCCAGCAGTGACTTGCTTTACTTGCGACAAGCCCGGACATAGAGCTGCGTATTGCCATCAAGGCAAGGCGCTATCCCAGCAGGGTTCTTCACCTGCTAGTGTTGCTAGAGGAGGACATAGATCGCAGTATCAGCAGCAGCAACCGAGAGTTTCTAGTTCTACCGTTCCTCAAGGTTCCACTCCGGGATAAGGGAGAGGTAGAGGACGTGTTGGTGGATCTGCAAACACGAGAGATGCTTCAGCTAGGGTGTATGAGTTGAGGAGTGCTATAGAGCCGACAACGCCAGCAGCTACAGGTTCCATTCATATTAATGGTTTTCCTGTCCGAGTTCTTTTCGATACCGGTGCTACGCATTCTTTTATATCTGATGCTTGCGTAGATAGATTGGCCTTAGTTACTGTAGAAGGTAGACCCTTCTTTATAGGATTACCCGATGGGGGTAAGATTCGAGGTACACGAGAGGTTCGCGATTGCCCTATTAGATTGGGAGGTCGCGACTGGCCAGCTAACTTCTTCGTCATGTACTTAGTACATGAAGAAGTTATTCTGGGCATGGATTGATGGACCGACACCGAGCAATTTTGGACATCGGAAAGAGGACTGTGACAATAACTACAGATGCAGGCCATGTGGAGATATTCCGAGGATGGGATCTCGGGAAGACTGGTACAGTCATTAGTGTAGTACGAGCTGCAAGACTTATCAGTCAGGGTTGCGAGGCTTTTTGGTGTTATGCCATGAAGAATAGTACGAGTCCGGCTTTGGAGGAGATTCCGGTAGCTTGCGAGTTTGCGGACGTCTTTGGAGAGCCATCAGGTTTACCCCCACGAAGGAGTGTAGACTTTGGCATTGAGCTAGAGCCCGGTACGAGACCGATTTCTAAAGCTCCTTATCGTATGGCGCCTATCGAGATGCTTGAGTTGAAGAAGCAGCTCGAGGAGTTAGCAGAGAAGCGCTTCATCCGCCCTAGTGTATCTCCTTGGGGTGCACCAGTTCTCTTTGTCAAGAAAAAAGACGGGTCAATGAGGTTATGTATCGACTACCGAGAACTGAACAAGGTGACGATCAAGAACAAGTACACTTTGCCTCGTATCGACGATCTTTTGGATCAGCTACATGGAGCTTCAGTGTTTTCGATGATCGATCTGAGATCTGGATATCACCAGCTGAGGGTAAGAGAGCAGGACGTAGCTAAGACAACTTTTCGGACCAGATATGGACATTACGAGTTTATAGTGATGCCATTCGGGCTTACGAACGCGCCCGCAGTCTTCATGGAGTTGATGAACAACATATTCATCGACTTCCTAGACCAGTTTGTAGTTGTCTTTATCGATGACATTCTGGTTTACTCTCGCAGTAAGGAGGAGCATGCAGGACATTTGAGGATTGTTCTTCAGGTCTTTCAGGATAGAGAGTTGTACGCCAAGCTCTCTAAGTGCGAGTTTTGGATGTCCGAGGTAGCATTCCTTGGTCACATTGTTTCAACTGAAGGGATCAAGGTAGATCCAGTGAAGATTGAGTCAGTAGCCTCTTGGTCGCCACCTAAGACGTCAAGGAATTTCGCAGTTTCTTAGGGTTGGCAGGCTACTACCGGCATTTTGTTGAGGGCTTTTCTGTTATCGCCCGACCGCTCACTTCCTTGTTGCGGAAGTTGACGAGGTTCATATGGTCTGAGTCGTGCCTGTAGAGCTTTGAGGAGCTGAAGAAGAGGCTGACCTCTGCTCCTATTCTAGCTCAGCCAGAAGGCATTGAGGATTTCGTGGTTTACAGCGACGCATCCAAGCTGGGCTTGGGATGTGTTCTGATGCAGAGGGGAAAGGTGATTACTTACGCGTCTAGACAACTCAAGACGTACGAGGAGAATTACCCTACCCATGATTTGGAGTTGCCTGTTGTGGTTCACGCTTTGAAGATTTGGAGGCATTATTTGTACGAAGCTACGTGTCAGATATTCTCAGACCACAAGAGTCTGAAGTACATCATCACTCAACGGGAGTTGAATAACCGCCAGCGCAGATGGTTGGAGTTGATCAAGGATTTCGATCTTGAAATCTTATACCACCCGGGGAAGGCTAATGTGGTAGCAGATGCCCTTAGTAGGAAGACTCCCCGAGAGATGGCGATTGCTAGGCTGACGGCTCAGCCACAATTACAGCAAGATCTGGCATGGCTGGAGATGGATATCTACATTCCGGATTCCGACAGTCAGTTGTCCACCTTGGAGATAGTACCTGATCTGTTGGCCGAAATCCAACAGAAGCAGGAGAGTTGCCCAACTTTGACACAGATCCGAGACCGGATGTCTCGAGGAGAGGCGCCACAGTTTGCAGTTGGTGCTGATGGAGTTCTGAGACGCCAAGAGCGTGTTTGTGTGCCTTCAGATCGAGAGTTGAGACAAAGGATCCTTCAGGAGGCTCATTCTTCACCTTATTCTGTACACCCTGGTGCGAGTAAGATATATCAGGATATCAGACGCTCTTTCTGGTGGGGAGGTCTGAAGCCAGATGTGACGAGATATGTAGCTCAGTGTGCGACCTGTCAGCAGGTCAAGATCGAGCATCATAGACCAGGAGGCGAGCTACACCCACTTCTTGTTCCTTAGTGGAAGTGGGAAGACATCTCTATGGATTTTGTTACCAGTTTGAGACCGAGTCGAGGCTTTGATACTATCTGGGTGATAGTGGATCGACTGGCGAAGACCGCACGTTTCATTCCGATCAAGGAAACGTGGCCGGTGAGTCAGTTAGCAGAGGAGTTCACTAGACAGATAGTGAGACTTCATGGAGTACCTAGGACTATTGTCTCGAACAGAGACGGACGGTTCACTTCTAGGTTTTGGCAGCAGGTTCATGCCGCCCTAGGTACGAGTCTACAGTTCACGGCCGCTTATCATCCTCAGACCGATGGTCAGTCTGAGCGGACCATCCAAACTCTGGAGGACATGTTGAGAGCCTGCGTGTTAGACTAGGGGCAGGTGTGGCCAGATCACCTACCCTTAGTAGAGTTTTCGTACAACAACAGTTGGCACACATCGATCAGGATGGCTCCTTATGAGGCTTTATACGGACAGAGATGCCGTACACCGTTGTGTTGGGATGAGCCGAGTAGTGCTAGCGGAGTAGCACCTGAGCCGATACAGGATGACATGGCTCGAGTAGCAGTGATCCGAGAGCGGATGTTAGCAGCACAGAGTCGACAAAAGTCTTATGCAGATAAGAGGCGTAGACCTTTGGAGTTCAGAGTTGGAGCTCAGGTTTGGTTGAAAGTATCCCCGACACGTGGCGTCAGACGTTTCGGTGTCAAGGGAAAGTTGAGCCCCAAATATGTTGGACCATTCGAGATACTTGAGCAAGTGGGAGAGGCAGCATACAGACTTGCGTTGCCACCGAGACTCGAGGGTGTTCACCCAGTCTTCCATGTGTCTCAGCTACGGGAGTACATACAAGACCCGAGACACATTGTCAGTCATGAGAATCTAGTGATCAGGCCAGACCACACGTTCGTAGAGCACCCAGTGGCTGTCTTAGAGCGTAGTATGAGACGCTTGCGTTCGAAGGACATCCCGATACTGAAGATTCAGTGGTCGATGCGAGGAGCTGATGAGGCGACTTGGAAGACAAAGGATGGTATCCAGAGGAACTATCCGGAGTTTTACGCTGAGCTTGTTGCACCTTTAGCTTAGTCAGTCGTTATAGTTTTCCTTGGTTGCGTTGTGAACGCTTTTGGTTGACTTTTGTGTTACGTGCCCCGAGTGGGAATATATGAGTTCAGTTCTGTTTCTGTGTGTTGTTGTGATCGTGAGCTTTTGCAAGTTTCGGGACGAAACTTCTTTTTAGGAGGAACTGATGTAAGATCCTAGGTTTTTGCCTTCACCGCCCGTGCGGTGAAGAGGGCCGCCCCCGCGGCCAGCTGCCCCTGCGGCAGTGAGATCCGCCCCTGCAGATCGTGCGACAGATCGCGCCGATCTGTTTTCGTCATTTTATCTTTCTTCCATAGATTGAATACACGATATTCTATCTTATGGGACGGTTTCCTTGTTTTCTTTCTAACCCTAGGCGCCCTTTCCATCTAGAGTTCTAGCCTCCCTATATATTCTTTTCTTTCTCCCCTTTTCTCGTTCCTTTTTATCGTCTTCAAAACCTAGAGAGCTGCAGCCGTCCTTTGCCTCTTGCGATCTTATTGAACGTGTAAGTTCTTCATCCTTTGTTCCTTCTTGCGTTCTTGCACTGCGGCTTGCTTCCTTCCTTTCGTTTTCTTCGTCTTCTCTCCTTTTCTTCTTCTCCAAGATTCAAGTTTGAACCTTGATTCTTGTTGACTTCTCGTTGTTGATGTATCGTTGTTCTCGGCTCTTTGGAGTTGAGTCTTGACTTGTTGGAGCCAAAGGTTCGAGCTTTGGTTGCCCTTGCTGCAAGTTCTGTCGAAGAAGAAAGCCGACAACACTTTCTGTCACGCCGCCGCCCCTGCGCGTGCACAGAGTCGCCCCTGCGCCTCTGTTCAGCCGCCCCTGCGCATCTGTCTAGCCGCCCCTGCGGTTTCCCTGCAGTAACTCCCGTCTTTGGTGAGTTGCTTCATTCCTTCCTTTCCTCGTTCCTTCCTTGGTTCCTTGTGGTTGTTCTTTGTTCCCTGAGTTGTGTAAGACTAAGGTTGAGCCCTTAGCATGTGTCGATCTCTTAGAGATCGTTGAGACTAGAAGTTGTAGACTTCTAGCACCCGTTTCGTTCCTGATTCGTGTTGCTTGTTCGTACAGGCTTTCCTTGCTCCTTTTCTGAGGGAAACTGAGCTTCCTTGAGTGTTTTCTGAGTTGTTCGCTGATCTCTTGTGTTACCTTCGTGTGAGGTAAGTCCCTTGGACTTACTTAGCTTCATTCCGTGTATTAGTTGGATTGTATTGGCTTGTTTGTGTTGTTTATTCATGTTATAACGGATAATCGGACTAGGATTCACCCTTATAACCTTAATTGGCCCAAGTGCATTATAACCGGGCGGTCACATCTTCTGCCTAGCTCTTGCGGGAGCTAGGAGGTTCTCGGCGATTGGCCCGTGCTGGTTAGACGGTCGGAGGCATCCGCACCGTTCCATTGCCGGAAGAGGGGACCGGGGCGAGTTTCGAAAGGATTCTCGTGTGACAAAAGAAGTTGAATTAGTAATGAATGACTTAATGAAAGATAATAACCAGTTGTGTGCAAGCATGCTATGTGTTTACATTACCTTATGTGCGTTTCTACCCTTACACTCTTGCTTATACTTAGAATGTTAGCTAACGGTTTATACCGTCGTTGTAGATGTTCCGCAGGTTCAAGATGCTGCTGAGTGATCCGGATGGTATGGTCAGCCGGGGTTCCCGTACATTATAGGACGGGATCGGGTTTATGTTTCTTTTGTTGTTTCCCTTTTGTTTTGAACTCGGCTGCGAGTCTTTTCCGTTCTGTTTGGTTTAAACCTTTGGTTTTATACCGAGCTTTGTTTTTCATTCGTCTGTGTCTTGTTGTAAGATCCGTTTGCTGTTGCTACTCTAAGGGTCGGGACCCATTGTGCGGTCCTAGCCCGTAGCGCTTCGAGTTCCCATAACTTGGGGTGTTATAAACCTTTTGTATTTATTCTCAAACTCTACACACTCTTCTCTCAAGGGGTACATTTACTAAACACAAAACTAGAAAAAGTCTAGTAAACCATATTGTTTAAAAAAAAAAATAATACTTCTATACATTACTTAGTTTTTATAAAATTAATATTTAATGTGTTCATAATTAGTTTTCAATTTAGTTTTTTTAAATTTTTTATTTATAATTAAATTTTTAATAAAATATATTAGGAAAGAGTATAAAGTGAAAACAAACCAACCCATAAAGATACCAAAAGAAAACTTACAAACATGTGGATATCAATAGAAAAAGTCCAAACTTGAAGGGTATTAAGAGGAAAACACTTATGAGAATTATTCTTGAAAAATTGATTATGTTGATTATTTTTATTTAAATTGTATTGGATAAAACGGTGCTAAATAAGTAAAAACTTTATGAAATTAAAATTATTTAATATTTTAAAAACTATTTTCTTAAACTTTATTATGGTTAAATTAACACTTAATGATGATTGCAAATGATGTCATGAATTGGTTTATAGTTTTAATAGAAGCTATATATGCTCGCTTCAGGCCCGTCCAACAAGACGTGTTATTCGGTACAGCAACACAGGTACCCAGTTTTTTTGGAACCTCATAATATTTACTTTTAGTTGATCTAATAAACAAAATAGTGCTTTTAACAATGGTTAAACCTCCATAATATGTGCAAATGGTCAAAAGTTCAACTTTTCTTTCTACTTTTTTTTAAATTTTATTTTATAATATTTTGTATCTCCTCTTTTGCTATTTTTATTTTTTCTCCCTTTTGCTTTTATATTTCACCAAAAATATATTAAAATTAAGAACTATATTCTTTTACTTTTTATTGTCATTCTTTCATGTATTTTTTTAATTAAAAAAGTAATTTTAGTTTTTTTTTTCTAGTTTTTTCTTAATAAAACATATTTTCTATATTTGATAATAAAAAAAAAAAAGTGCCTCCAAAACTCATTGGACGGCCTTGACTCATTTGATACTCGAAACTTTATTAATTTGATAACCAAGTTTATTAATGACTCAATAACACTTTTTCATGAAATTAAGTTGAGAAACTAATTTACTATCATTAATTAATACTGATAGACTTTAGGAGAGTGTAAACTAGATATCTTAAAAAAATATCCCAGGATTGACCGTTTATTCGGGTATGAAACAGGGTTACTATTGGGACGGACATCCCGCTAACACAGGTGGAGTCCACCCCCCCCCCTCCTGAACCCCGCACAAAGCCAGACGCAGTCCGCCTGAGCTCCAAGTTGCAGAAGAGTTATAGTTGTTGAGAGTGAAGAAGGGTCAAGGAAGAAAGGTAGACTGCGCCCGCGCAGACGCATTCCGCCTACGCCTGGCTTGGCGTGAGGGCGGAGTGCGCCTGCGTCTGACTTGACGCGGGGGCGGACTCTGCATGTGTTAGTGGGATGTCCGCCCCAATAACATCACTCGATATGAAAATATGGAGTGCCGCTGTACTAAAACATGTAAATTTTTTACAAGCATTTTGTTTAATTAAAATATTTTGTATATTTCGTTATTTTTTTTATTCTATTAGTTCAAATTGGTTCATACAATTTTATAATTTTTTTAAAAGTTCAAAGTAAAGTGAACTAATAATGTAAAATGTATAAACTAATAAAACCTTTTGTATGAATTAACGGTATAAAAGTTTCAAATTAACAAATATTATAATAAAAATGTACTAAAAAAAATTTTGTTCCATAAACATTACTTGAGAATAGTGCAAAAAATGAATGAATAGTGTAAAATATGTGAACTAAATTAACAAAAACGTTAAACTATATTACTGACCGAATGACCCATTTGACAATTTCGAACCCCAACACATCATTTTTTGACAATTGTGAACTTTGTGTTCTCATCCACAAGGATGTTTTAAAACTAATAAAAAAAATTCCAGTTATGTATTATAACATGTCTAAAACTAATAAAAAATGAAATAAAACATTAATTTTAAAATTTCGATTTTCTATTCTGACATGTCTAAAACTAGTAAAAACAAAATAAAGGTATTAATTCCACGATATCAGTTCTCAATTCTAACATGCCTAAAATTAGGAAATAAAATGACAAAAAAGAAGAAAAATAACAATCCCATTAAATAAAATAATATACTTACTTCCATATGTGTAAGAAGCTTATTTGGATTGCTATACTTCTTTTCATCGAACGGATGATTAACGTTTTTACCATCGGATTCAACTTCAATCTCTTCGGAAAATGACGAGATATTTTACGAGTTTTTTTTAGATTGAGATGTCGAATTGTAATTTGGATTTATGTGAAATATATATTGAGGCAGCGGCTAGGGTAAGCGAGACAGGTGATCCGTTCAAAAAGATAAGGCTCGAGCGCAATCAAAGATACAAAACGGGGCACAATCACAAGGTGCGGTGATCGCTCAATGCGGGATGTGAGTCCCATTTTCTTCCGGCCGCAATTTCCCTTCTATTAGAATATGACCCCTCGGTGACCTTAACCTAGAGTGTGACCCTTGACTACCTCATGAACCTTGCTTTTCTCAATTGAGAAGCTTTTTCCTCGTCTCTCATCCTCATTCACGGCTCTCTCTCTCTCTCTCTCTCTCTCTCTCTCTCTCTCTCTCTCTCTCTCTCTCTCTCTCTCTCTCTCTCTCTCTTCCTTCTTATCCTTCATCTCCTTCCTTGAGCTTCCTTGGAGGTTTCTCTTGCAAGTGTGAGCTTGTCCATCCCGTATGCAAGCTAGGTACTACAAAATCGGGTTGCAGAGTAAGTCTTCTTCCCCTTCTCCTTCTCTTCCTCTCCTTCTTCCTTCATCCACCCTTGTGTGTGAGCACTGGAGAAAGACTCACTCAAGTCGGTCCTTTCTTGTGTTGCATGTGCATTTGTCTTGTCTAGGCTGTGAAGGAGAGTGGTGATCTTATGGTGGACGATTAGGGCCGAGCAAGCCAGCAGGGGAGGCAACAAAAAGCATGTTGCACATCGAAGAGCCGATGATTTGCTGTTTTTGGAGTTAGACCGCGCCCTAACCTAGCCACGGGTGCGCCTCCCTCCACACGCAGGTGCGCCTCCTTGGAGCCGCGGGTGCGGCTAACTGTCTATGGTCGCGTCGTTTCCTTCCTTCCCGTGATCGCGCCTTCTAAGCTTCGCGGTTGCGTCTTTCCTCCAGTGAATACCCTCTTCCTCGATCTAGTGATCCTTCTCTTAACTTAGTAATTCTTAGAGGTAGTGGCTTGAGGTTGTGGTGTTATGATCTTTGGGGCCGTGGAGAATAGGATGAGAGTATCCTAGCATAGCATATATGATCGTTGAGACTTGAGATAATCGAGACTAGGAATGTTTTGTCCTAGCATGTGAGTTGTATGATCTTGTTAAGATCATTGGGACTAGAAGTCCGAGGATTTCTAGCTTGTTGGTTAGTTGGTCGATCGTGTGCCTTGTTTGACTAGGCTTAAAGTATCTTCCTACGGGAAGCGGAGTGCGGTTTATATCGAGTTTACCCTTTGAGACATGTAAGACGTACCCTGGACTTACTTAGCTAAATTTTATGTATTATTTTGATATGTGATGGTGGTGTGTGTATAAGTTTCGTTATAACAATGAAACCGGAGTCGGACGACCTTGTGAGTTATAATTGTCCCAAGTGTAGGATAACCGGACGGTGACATCACTTTCCAACTTTTGAGGGAGACTGGGAGGTTCTCTGCGACCATGCCACACATAGTATACGGGGAGGGAAATAAATCACTCCACATGGTATACGGGGAGGTGCGTTGAACCACTCATGTTGGTTATATGGGGACAGAGGCGTGAGTCATTGACTTCTCGTGTCACAAGCATAAAACTAAATTATTAATTAATCGAATGAATTGATAAAGATAATAGTCGGCTTGTGTGCTATCATGCTATGTGTTTATGGTAGCTTATATGTGTATGTGCCTTACTGTTATTCTAATGCTTAGAATGCTGGCTAACGGTTTTATACCGATGTTGTAGATGTCTTGCATGTTAGGGACGCTACCGAGTGATCCGGTGGTGGTGGACAGCCGGGGTGCCCGTACATTATATGACAAGATTGAGTTTTATATTATTGTTGCATGAACTTTGTTGTTGTTTTGTTGTAAGAACTCGGTTGTGAGTCCTTCGGTTGTATTTGATTTATTGTTACATTAAAGCTATTTCAGTTTTGCCTTTTATTTGTGCCTTGTTGGAAGATCCGGTAAAATTATTGTAAAGGTAAGGGTCGGGACCCATTGTGAGGACCTAGCCAGTAGCATCCCGAGTCCCTCTAATTTGGGTGTTACAATGTTTACTATTATGTGGTTTAGAATGAGGCTTGAGGGAGAGGATACAACAAAAAAGGAATTAGTAGGAAAATCGGATGACAATTTGGTTATTCCGCTCCTTTGCTTTATGGTATGATATTTAATGTTGCTTTAACACTCTTGTTTGTTACGTTTGAAAAGGTTCACTAGTACAATTGTCGGACTATATGATTTTTCACATCAGTGAAAACTTTCCAAATGGAGAATTACTGGAGGAAGCTAATGATAATACAAATAAGTTTGTTTGATCTGTTATCTTGGGATATCAAACAACCTTCTTTATCACCAAGATATTTATTGAAGTTTCTGAGAGTATAAAGACATACAAAACACTTCAAGTTGTCGTTTGTTTGCTGTTGACCTAGTGAATGTCGATATAAAGAGAGGATGTGTTTACATATACTAATATACATAGATAGAAAACGAACCCAACACATTGGCAAGACTGGTCAAGGTTTCATGAGTTGATCATCTCGTTTCTCTATTGTAGTCTATGAGTCTCTTGTGTCCAAACACCTTAAAATAATGTCAACAAGATTAAAAAAAGGTCGCATCGTTTTGTCGTTTAATTATTCATAAAATTTGTAATTTTATATTACTTTAATGATTGGAATTATAAATATTTTTAATTAATAAAAAAAATGAAAATAATAAATCAAATATAACCAGATTTAATCTTAAATTACATAATTATAGCTCTACTTGCAAATTTACTAGTTAAAGTCCGTGCGTAGACAAACTTGACCACTAGTATACATATAAATTGCACTAAGAACTATTATTTATTTAATATAATGAGAAATGTGTCGTCTAGTATTATTTTTTATAAGTATGTGAAGAAGTTGTTGGGAGTTTCATAGAGATCAAAGTAGAGAACAATTTGTTGGTTGTATGGAGAATTTTGTGTCAAAAAGTTTTGTAATTTGCTTCTCCTCGATTAACTATTTGTAACCAACTATTGGATTGGAACTGTGTAATACTTTTAAGTTGAAAAAATATTATGAATATTTTCACTACTTGTGTATTATATTGTAAGACCTCAATTTTGCTTTCACCGCCCCAACGGCCTGCTATGCTTGTCACCGCCCCCGCGGTGACAAGGGGCCGCCCCTACAGCACAGGCAATCCACTCTAGGAGATTTGCCACAAATCGCGCCCGATCTGTTTTCGTTCATTTTACCTCTTTCCATAGATAGAATATCCGATCTTCTATCATATGGGTCGGCTTTCTTATCTTCTTCTAACCCTAGAACGTCCTTTCCATCTATCTTTCCAACCCTCTTCTATATATTCCCGTCTTTTCTTCTTTTTCCCGTTTCTTGCTTACGCTTTCTTCAACCCTTGAGTGTTGCAGCCTTGCTTCCTGTGATCTTGCTGAACGTGTAAGTTCTTCCTCCCTTGTTCTTCATCACGTTCATGTTGTGGCTGCATGTCCATCCTTCTGTTTTGTTTTCTTCTTCTCCTAGATACAATTTGAACCTTGATTCTTGTTAACATCCTCGTTGTTGATGTGTTGTTGGTCTCAAGCTCTTTTGGTTAAGTCTTGACGTGATTGGATCAAAGGTTCGAGCTTTGGATCCTTTGTTGGGAGTTTCTATCAAGAAGAAACTCCAACAGAGTCTTTTGCCAGTGCACCGCCCCCGCGGCTGAACATACCCACCCCCGCGGCAAGCCGCCCCTGTGCCTTGCTCCGTCGCCCTTGCGGTTTCTTCTGCAGTAACTCTAGTTCTTGTGGGTTGCTTCCTTTCTTTCTTTCGTCGTTCCTTTCCTTGATTCTTATGGATGTTCTTTGCCCTCTGAGTGTCTGTAAGACTAAGGTTGAGACCTTAGCTTGTGGAGATCGAGAGATCATTGAGACTACAAGTTATAGACTTCTAGCAACCGTTTTGTTCCTGATTCGTGATGTCTTGTGTGAACAGGCTTTACTTGCTCCTTTCTTTTGGGAAACTGAATTGTTCTCTGAATTGTTGTTGAGCTTTTAGATTACCTTTGAGTGAGGTAAGTCCCTTGGACTTACTTAGCTTCATTCCGTATATTGGTTTGAATGTATTGACTTGTTTGTGTTGTTAATATTGTTATAACGGATAACCGAAATAGGATTCACCTTTATAACCTTAATTGACTCAAGTGTATGATAACTGGACGGTGGGCACTTGTCTAGTTCTACAATAGACTAGAATGTGTTCTTGCAACACAGGCCCGCAGGTAACGAATAACACTGATCTATTCCTGTTGGTAGACGGAAGCGGAGGCGAGTTTGAGAGATTCTCGTGTGACAAAAGAAAGTGAATTAGTAATGGATAACTTAATGAAAGATAATAACCGGTTGAGTGCGAGCATGCTATATGTTTATTTTACCTTATGTGTGTTTGTGCCTTTACGTTCTTTCTCATATCTAGAATGTTAGCTAACGGTTTATACCGATGTTATAGATGTTCCACAGGTTCAGGATGCTGCTGAGTGATCCGGATGGTGTGGTCAGCCGGGGTTCCCGTACATTATAGGACGGGATTGGGTTTATGTATATGCTCTTGTTTCCCTTTTATTTTGAACTCGGTTGCGAGTCTTTTATGCTTCCTTTTGTTTAAACCTTTGGTTTTATATTGAATTTTGGTTTTCATTTCTATGTGCCTTGTTGTAAGATTCGTTGTGTTGTTGCTACTCTGAGGGTCGGGACCCATCGTGAGGTTGTAGCCCGTAACGCTTCGAGTTCTCAGAACTTGGGGTGTCACATATATCTAAATTTATTCTTGACAACCTCTAGACTGTCAAAAGTCATTGTTGATAGCCTCTGGACTGTCAATAAGGCTTGTTGACAATCCAAAAATTGTCAAAAAAAATCTTGTGGACAACCAGTTAACCGTCAAGAAGCCTTGTTGACAATCTAAAAGTTGTCAAAAAGCCTAGTTAAAGGTCCAAAAAATTGCTCAAAAGCCTTGTTGACAGTCTAAAAATGTCAAAAAGCCTTGTTGACACTATCTATAGACTATCAACCAGAATTGCAAACATGTGATGATAACCTTTAGATTGTCAACAAGAATTGATTGTCAATAAGTGATGACAACTTGCTGACGGTAAAAAAAAATATTTGAAAAAATTTGGAGTTTTATTAAAGAGAAATTTTGTTTGGTGCCCTCAAAATTTTGCCTTTTCTGATTGGTACTCACTAAGTTTTAATTTTCTGATTGGTGCCCTTAGGGTTTTGGTTTATTCCGGTCCGTGCCCATTTTGGTTAACAAAAAATTTATTTTATATTTCCTTCGATTTCTAATTAAAAAAAAAAAAAAAGAAAGAAATGATCCTTGCGCCTTCATTGTTGGGTTTATTAGCAAGAAGCACATCGTCGCTAGTGACTTCCCATGAGGAAGGGCTCGCTTGAGGCCATAAGTCTCCCATTGATGAAATTTGAGGCATCTACGTTGGTTGTCGCCAGCTTTTCAAACCAAACACACAAAAGATATAATGTCTTGTTATCCTACACACAAAGACACTTTGTCCATCTTCCTCTTTCACCATTCAAAAGGAGATATGACATAAAGAAGCCCAAAGGCACAAAAAATGGATTTGATTGGATTAGGGTACTGAGAGATGGGAAATCAAACTGGAATTTGGAAATCCATCATTCGATAGTCATGGTAAAGCTTATACAACTACATTTCAGTTAAGCAATAGTGTTTATCATTTTGCGCGCAGTTGTCCAAAATGTACGAATAACAGTGCATAAACACATAATGTATCTTATCTTAGTGATGGAGCCTATAAATAGACAGGAAAATCAAATCCTTATTACATTATAAACCCCACGTCCTCTTCAATGTGCCGCTTCCTTGGTAGGCGTACCCTTCAATGTGCCGCCTCTTCAATCAACTCGAGGATGCTTCAATATCAAAGGCTTAATATATTGTTTGTTGTGTCCCGTTCTGTTACATCGTCAGTGGCTTCTCCTTACCATGATCGGGTCGTTACCCTCACACAAATGCAACTCAAGTGTTATGTTATGTTTTTTATTCTTGTATTGATCATGTAAGATAGGACATGAGAATAAATCTAGCACTTTGTACTATGGTCTAAGTAGAGAATTGTAAGATGTTCATGTGATAGTTTGCTATGTGTTTGATCTTGATGCCTATCATGACTCAAAGTTGCCACTTAGTTAACCTAAGTAAGGTAGCTTGGTGATTAATATGATGACAAGATTCATATACATGGGTATGCTATTGTGTGACTTAGGAGATACTTAGGTGTAATGAGTGTTTTGTGAGTTGTGTACTTCTCCAGCTAAATTAGAAGACTGGGCTTGGAGGTCCACTTGAAGCCCATCTCTTGATCCAGAATGAAAGGCCTGCTTACGGGTTTATGATGAACCGGTCACTTGAAGGATGAAACCGAGTTTGAGGGTTTGTTAGAGCGTGTCATGAAACGCTGCGTTTGACCTTGGTTAAGTTTTGATATTTAAAAGTTCTAAAGCAGCTCTCCTTAACCCTATTGAGAAGGCGGCAACTTTGGTGCTTCGTCCACAGAGAGAAAGAGAGAGAACAGAGAGAAGAGAAGAAGAACAGATCTTCCAAATCTTACTTGAAGCAAGAAGGATCTCTGTTGAAGAAGAAAGATGAAGAAGAGAGGTTTGAAGATCTGTAATCTCTGGAGTCTCTTCTCACCATCGCTCGTTGGTTTGCGATAGTGACGAAAATCAAACTCAAATCTTCGTCAAGGTGCCTTTGAGGGGGGTTTTCTTCACCTTTGCTTCTTTATATCTTCTGAGTTCTTCCTTGTTACTTTCTTTGCTAGATCATAGAAAAGTGCTAGTTTCTCGTGTGTCTTGTGTTTGTAACCTTGCTTGTGTGCGAATATTGTTTGTGTCTTTAGCCGGATTTACGGCTAGTGAATCTAGAAACTTTAGAATTAACTATCACATGTTAGATGTTATGATTCTCAATTATTGTTCTTGATGTTTGGATAGATAATCTTGTAATAAGCGGCTAATGCCTGAAAATATATTGAACTTTTCTACATTATATTGATCTATACAAATTATGCGCTTCTTGTTATTTTTCCCATTCAACATTAATTTGTAGTGCTTTATACAACTGTGACATGCCTCTCTTTAGAGCTTGATAGTGTAATTTTATGAATTGAGTCTCTCACTCTCACTCTACTACATTATATTGATCTATATCGAAATTACCTAGTCCATAAATATAAAATGCTCTCTAACTATATACGTATACAATATATACGTACTAACAGGTAGGATTAAGAGTTTAATTAGACATATAGGGCTCGTTTGGAAGCGTTACGATCATTCCTGGTAACGGAATGATTCCGAATCAACCAAAAACTATGTTTAGTTCATGAAAGCAATCCCATCATTTCCATTTTCTTTCCTTACCTTTATCCGATTATATTCCGCTTACATTCCACCGCTCAAACCAAACGGGCACATGCATGTCTTTATTATCGCCTTGAACTAGTGGGCTGAGCTTTTTACGTTAGCAAGCTTGGGCTAGGATTTTATTTTACAAGAATTATTCCCTAAAATTGAGAATTTTTTTACTCATATATGAATCTGAACAACATTACAAAGGGAAAAAAATGTGATTATCTCTTCTTATCTTTCACTCTACTTGATTTTGTTTATTATCTATTAGGTTATTTATTTGTTAGTAGAAGGGAACGTCTCTATTCTCGCCTTATTTTGTTTGAAATTATTGACTGACTGTTATTTCAGTAACCTATGAATGAATCAAATGTATGTTGTGTGTTTTAACTGGTCCAAATTATCACTGCCTTGTGGTAAATCTCATGCACATCTTATTTACAGTCCTTGTCCGAGTAAACTGAAACCTTGGAATTGCTTTGTGTATTAAGTTTGCAATACCAGAAGATGATGCTTGTTTTGTCTAAGCAAGTTCTGGAGAAGGGAGTGGTAGAAACTAAAACATTGTTCATGGTACTATGGATTAGAGTATATGACTTCTTCGTCGTCTCATGTCTCTTTCGTTTGATTCTGCCATTCTCACACGAATACAAAAACAAGTTTTTGTGTTTGCTTCGAACATATGACACAAATAAGCACACATATTCAAAGCACATGGCGTGTGTTATGCACGCGTGCCGCACCTACTTTCATCAATGGAGATAGCTTATACCCTCTTCAATTGCAACAGAAAAATTAAAACTTGGTTAGCACTAACTGAAAAGAATGAAATTTCGAGGGGACCAAATAAATTTTCTGTTTTTTAAACAAATGGTTAATTTGGCAAAACTTAAACAGTTAGTGGTTAGTTAGATTGATTATCCTACGTGATTATTTTTGGGTGTGAAACATAAGTAAAATATGGAAGTTGGTAAATAAGTTTAGCATCTTTCTAAAAATAAATTAAGTTTAGCAGTGATAATGTGCATGTCAGTTAAGAAACACATGAACTCAAAATAGAGTAATAAGGCGGTGCATTTGGACTTCGTCAAGAGTTTCATTTGAAACGCATGTATTCATATTGATAAGCCCCCAACCTCATCTTCATTCATTCTTCCTTTCAACGTTTTGATTTATTATAAGGAGAGCTTCATTCCTTTAACTGAAACAAAGTGTGGGAGTGAATGTTATTATATCCCACATTCAAAACATGACAAATATAGGAGACATGTCAATATTATATAATTGAGTCGAGTACCATTTGTATCAAAATAGGTGTTTTTCAATCGGCTATAGTGTATACACACTAAGTAGGATTAGTATATGAAAAAGCTAATTTATTATACGTTTACGTTGAAATCGTGTGTTGTTACATTTTTTTTATCGACATAATAATGCTAATTAAGATTGACCAAATTTTGCTAAGTAAGCTTTTTTGAGATTTTACTCGGCTAATTAGGCACTGCTAAACTCTCATAACCCTTCGTTCTTTTCCTCTTGTGCTCTTTTCTGTTGGTTGGCGCCAACTTGCCCGGTCTTTAATTTTCGATTCATCCTACTGCCCGTCGGTGAAGACGGTGTCAATCACATCCTCCAAACTCAACTACCACGTTTTCCGGTACCTCCACGAATCAGGTCGAGCCTCTCTCTCCCTCCCTATGCCTCTTATTTGAAGACTTATTCATGATTTCGCACGTTGAAGATCCGATTTTGCCCCGTATCTCCCTGTTTTTCCAT
The DNA here is from genome assembly GCA_033239125.1 of Fagopyrum homotropicum. Lineage (NCBI taxonomy): Eukaryota > Viridiplantae > Streptophyta > Magnoliopsida > Caryophyllales > Polygonaceae > Fagopyrum > Fagopyrum homotropicum. The sequence continues at coordinate 148,093,259 of BSWB01000004.1, forward strand.
TATCAAGGAGCTATGGTTTTAGAATTGAAGTTGCGCCAGCGGCATTATCCTTCTTCAATTGAATGTTGATCTAAATATCTGTTATTGATGTAATTTGAGAACCTCACTTTCTTGGAATTCTTTGAGGTCTTTCATGTCCGTTCTGCATGAACTGAAGAACTGTTATGAACATATAATACAGACATGTGCAATTATATAGGGGTTTGACATTTTTTAGTTCATACAAAAATCATACTAGAAACTCAACCATAAAATACCAAAAACTCAACTAGAAATTCATAATAGAAACTTATACCAGAAAATCAACGCAAACTCATTCCAGAATCTCAATCAGAAACCATACCAGAAATTCATACCAGAAACGCATACCAAAATCCATACCAGAAACTCAACTAGAAACCATACTAGAAGTTCATATCAGAAACCATACCGAAAATTCATACCAAAAACTCATTCTAGAAACTCAACCAGAAACCATACCAGAAATAAATATCAAAAACTCATACAAGCGGAAAAAAAAAGGCAAAACAAAATAAAAAATGCAATCAGCAATTATTTTTACCTAACAAAAGAAAATTCATATGTTTGTCTCTTATTATAAATAGAATGAGTTGATTACTTTTACCTAATATTGGTGAAAGTGGTAAAAATTAAAAGGTACACAAAATATAATGAAAAAAAAAAGAGCTATTTGATCAAATTCTTTCTTTAAAATTCCAAGGGATGGAAGCATACTTGTTACTATACTTGCCACTAAAGTATAAAACAAAAACAATGAGTTTCGCAGGGACAATGTAAGAAACAAAGTCAACATGGTACACAACTAGTAGCAGACAATATTAGCATCAATCTCCAACAAAGCAATATTGTTCAACATAACAATAAAGTTGCTCAGAAAGATAGTACCTTAAATGTTTCTAATACAAGCATTTAAACCGGGCATGAAAAATCGTGTATCCAATATTATTGTGAATCTCAAAAAGCTACATTTGAGAAGACACATATCTACGATAAAATTTTAAGTTCAACATGTAAAAAGGTTATCTTCCTGATAAGATTCACCTTAGAGGAACTTATAGGAAATTCAGGATTTGTTGAATTCTCTCTTCTTAAAATCGTTTGCTAATTCAACCTAACACTATTGTATTAAGTTACAATGAGGATCTTGTATACATTCTTGTTGGTGTTGCCGGCATGCAAAATCTAAAAATATTGATGTAACAATTATTGATGAAGACAATACACCTCTTGAATTTTTTAATAAAAGATGAAGACAATCACAAATCCGGTTGGACCAATCGTTGAATGGGTATAAAAACGGGTCAATTTTGACATATTGTTAATCCCATACTCCCAATAGCTAAAAATTCAAGAGGAAAGAAAAAATGAATATAGACCGAAAAGGAAACACAACATCACTTCCTCACTCTTCTCGTTCGGTTCTCAAACAAATGGAATTTTTACAAATGTGTAAAAACAACTCTTTGTCTCGTCTAAAGTTTAGTCGAAAACTTGGTAAAAGAAAAGAAAGAGACCAATTGAAAGTAGCAAATGACAATTCAAACTACCATGAATGCAATTCAATCGAGCTTCCAATTCATATATGAACTATTAGCAAAAAGCTTAACTGAACTCTGAGTGGAATGCTCTATATTTTCATTCAACACTTCTTAAAAACCCCTAATTTCAAAATTTTGAAGATTTTGTTATTCAAATCTCAAAACAGTATTTAGTTGTCTTTGAGAACAACGACGAGTAGGATTGTTCATCCGGTTCAAATCGGACCGGATCTTAACATAAATTTTTGGTCCGGTCCGGTCCAGAGCGGTTTGACCAAATTTTCTCTCTTTTTTTGGTATTTTTAGGGCCTAAATTGGCCCATTATAAAATTGACAAACCAGACCGGACTTGAATTTCCAGGTACGGTCCAATAACAGTTTTACAATCTAGGTCCGATATGGACCAAAATTTGAACGATCCTAATGACGAGAGGCTCAAATAAAATACATTTCTTCCTATGACAATTTTCGCCAAAATGTTCTATATGCCTTGGTTGTATCAGCCTATGATATATGAAGAGATTTGTGAACTGAAAGCTTGTTTATTTCATTGACCTGTTTATATAGGGAAACATAAAGAGATAAAATAATAAACTAATAACAAAAGATAAGCTCAATAATAAGAGATAAGTCCAATGCTCTAAGAGATAAGCTCAATACTCTAACACTCCCCCTCAAACGGGAGGTGTGGAAGAAACAACTCCAAGCTTGCGAATTAAGAAGTTGAAACGAGTAGGTCCAAGAGCTTTAGTCATAATGTCAGCTAGTTGGAGTGTGCCAGTAACATGTTGTGTTTGAATAATGTCTCGTTGAATCTGTTCCCTGATGGTATGACAGTCAATCTCAATATTTTGGTACGCTCATGAAATACCGGATTGTTGGCTATATGAATGGCGGACTGATTATCACAAAAGAGGAGCATAGGAGCCTTGTGTGAAACCCCGAGTGAATCAAGTAGAGAACGAAGCCAAAGGAGCTCACAAGTAGTAGTTGTCATTGCTCTATATTCGGCCTCAAGAGAAGATCTAGAAACCGTAGCTTGTTTCTTGGTTCTCCAAGAAATGGGTGAATTACCGAGGAGAATGAAGTAGCATGTAGTTGAGCGTCTGATGCAAGCTGCATAATCCGAATCACAAAAAGCACGAATACACAAATCACTAGAACGAGATAAGAAAATACCCTGATCTGGTACCGACTTTAGGTAACGAAGAACCTTTAAGGCAGCATCCCATTGGCCACGACGCGGAGCAGCCATAAACTGAGAAAGTGTATGAACCGAGTATGCAAGTTCTGGGCGAGTGATGGACAAGTAGATAAGACGGCCAACCAAACGACGATATTTCTCAGAATCATCAAGCAGAACAAAGAAATCTGATTGAAGACCATGATCAGCAGACATCGAAAACGATGCGGGTTTGCATCCAAGAAGACCAGAATCAGCTAGAATATCTAGAGTGTATTTCCGTTGGTTCAACCATAAATCAGAAGGTGTATGAACAATTTCAATGTCTAAGAAGAACCGAAGGGGTCCAAGGTCCTTCATATGAAAGCAAGCATGAAGATAGTCTTTAAATCGACGAATGGTAGCAGGATTATTTCCAATAATGACTAGATCATCCACATATATCAAAATGTGAAGGATGATACCTGACCGCCTAAAGGTGAAGAGGGAGTAATCAGCCGGAGACTGAGAGAAACCATATTTCAAAAGAGCAGATGTGAACTTGTGGAACCAATTCCGTGGAGCTTGACGAAGACCATATAATGATTTCTTTAGACGAAAAACTTGGGACGAGGTTCGAAAACCGGGAGGTGGTAGCATATATAATTCCTCATGCAGATCCCCATGAAGAAAAGCCTTGTGAACTTACATCTGATGAAGTTCCCAATTATAGATAGAGGCAATTGCGAGAATTAGTTCAACTGTAACTAATTTAGCAACAGGAGCAAAAGTTACATTATAATCAATGCCTTCTTGTTCACGGTTGCCGAGTGCAACCAAACGCGCCTTATAGCGCTCAACCTATCCATCGGAGTTGTATTTAATACGAAAAACTCATTTAGAGCCAATAGATTTACGATCGAGAAGAAGATCAACATATTCTCAAGTGTTGTTGCGGTGTAAGGGTGTCATTTCATCTTGTATGGCCTTTTTCCATTTTGGGTTAGCAACTGCGTCTCTAATAGAGGTTGGTTCTTGTTTTTGATATTCAGAGTTAATAGTAGTAACATAGGCATGAGAAAAATGTTCATATAATAAAAAATTGTTTATGGAATACCGGGTAACTGATTTCAGTGGAGGAGAAGTTTCACCCGATTTGGAATCAAAATGACTTGCCTTTTGACAAACATAGTCTCGTAAAAGGATAGATGGTTTTGAAGTACGGGAGTTACGACGGGTGGGTTTTTGGTCGGAGTAACAGTAACAGGTGGTGGAGTCGGAATGATGGGTTGAAGGATTTTGGTGCCCATGGGAAGAGGGGTAGAAATAGGTGAATTAGTAGAGGGAGGTGAGGGACACGTTGGAGGGGTGGTTATAGAGATTGGGGAGGGGTTTCGTGGGTGGGGGGGGGGAGAGGGGGCATCAACAAAAGGCAGGGGAGAGATACAGGGGAGCCCGCAATATGTGGAGGGAAAAGTGGGAGTTGAGAGGGTTTTAGGGGGGCGTAGTAGGTATAGTTGGGGGGTCCGCGTCAAGGGAAATTTGTGGGAGGTTTTCTAAGGTGGGGGTTGTTTTTCGTGGGTTTTTAGGTAATATTCGGGGGGGGGGGGGGGAATCAGTGGGGTCTGCTATGGACTTTGTAAGTTCAGGAGAATTTTTCATTTCGGAGAACGGAAAAATATTCTCGTAAAAATGTGCATCCCGTGTTGTAAAAATTTCTTGGGTATCAAGATCCAACATTTTCCAAGCCTTTTTATGAAGATGTATATCCTATAAAAATGCATTTTCGACCTCGAGGTCGAAATTTATCCGAAAACCGAAGTATAAAGGAACAATAAGCAAGACAACCAAACACCCGAAGATGGTCAAGATTTGGTGGAGAGCCATGAAAAAGCTCATAAGGAGTTTTGTGATGGAGGATGGGAGTAGGGGTGCGATTGATAAGGTAACATGCCGTAAGAACACTTTCTCCCCAAAGCGAGACGGGTAAATTTGCTTGAAACATTATGGATCTAGCGACATTAAGGATATGGCAGTGTTTGCGTTCTAACCTCCCATTTTGTTGTGGTGTGTAGGTAAAAGAGGTTTCTAAACGGATACCCTTACCTTTAAGAAAAGGTTAAAGGGAAATAAATTTTTTAGCATTGTCACTGCGAAATGTTTTGACACAAGTGTGGAATTGATTCTCAACCACGACACAAAATCTCTAATTAAAGTGGCGACTTCGGCTTTTCCTTTATTAAATAAACTCAAGTGTAACGGGAGTAATCATCTAAAATTGGTATGAAAGTAGGAACAACCGGAAGTAGAAAGGGTGCGATAAGGACCCCAAATATCTAAGTGGACTAATTCAAATAACGACAAAGCATAAGAACTGCTAACCGGAAAAGATGATCTAGGTAGTTTGGCCCGGAAACATATGTCACATGGATAGGTGGTTTTGGTGATGGAAGGATGACTAAGGCGATTATGGTGGGTGGTGGTGTCAATAGTGGTAAGACACAAAGGGAGCGGAGAAGCATTTATCATCCAACGAAGCCAATAGATTCCATCACGAGCTTCACCCACTCCAACCACTGTCCTCGAAGTACGGTCCTCTATAACATAAAGTTTATTAGTTATCATAAAAAACACAATTCAAATCCGTAGTTAACTGATTTAGATAAAATAGATGACAATCAAGTCCTGGAAGATTTAATACTCAGGGCAAGTGAAGGGAGTTATTGAGTCGCAAGGTGCTTGCGTGTTCAGCGGAGACTAAAGCTCCATTAGAGAGTTTAATCCGGCATGTAGTGACGGACTTGAGCGTTGAAAGTAATGAACGATCACCTGTCATATGAAAAGAAGCCCCCGAATCAAGAATATGAGGGAACGAATTTGAACGGTAGGAGTTCAAAGCAGATATGAGAGTATTTCATTGAGTATCATTAATTGCAAGACCAATGTCTTTACGGTCCTCAAAGGTTAAAGGACCAGATAAGGGATATGTGGAGTTAGCTTGTCCCGCCACCCCAATAATTGTGGTGGTCGTCATACCAGCCAAAGTCGTTTCGACGACCAAAGTATTTTATGATACTGGCTGCCAAAGTAGTTTCTGATACCGGTTGCCATAGTCGTTTCTGATACCGACAGCCGAAGTATTCCTTGATACCGCAAAAGCGGCAAAAGGTTAATTTTAGGGTATAAGGTTTTGTTTTGTGCGGAAGCGTAGATCAAGGAGAGTGTTCTGATACCAATATACCATGAAGAGATTTGTGAACTGGAAGCTTTTTATTTCATTGACCATGTAATGTTTATATAGGGAAACATAAAGAGATAAAATATTAAACTAATAACAAAAAATAAGCGCAATAATAAGAGATAAGTTCAATACTCTAAAAATATATGACATTGAACTAATAATTTTTGAATTTTTCTTCTATCATTTGTTTTGATTGATCTCTTTTGTTGGCAACTAGAACAATGAGAACACGAAGAACAATATATATCATCTACAATAAAAAAAAATTAATTCTTATTGTAGATTTAAAAGAAATTGTAGTGGACATGTTGCTCTAAGTCATTCAACATCAAGTATAACAAGCGAAATATCAATCTCTCAACCTAGACTTCCGTCGCATGACAATGGGCTATTCGCTTATAACAACTAAGAGAAAGAAAAAAAGTAACTCTAACTCATTCGCCCAAAGTCATATAAGTTTTTCACCTTCTTCCACGACAATAGATTCTCACGTCATTTGACCAAACCAAGTCTCGATAAAAAAAGTCATAATTCAATCCCAAAATTATAAAAGTTTGAGGGATATTACGTAGGCAGCGATGAAAATCACAAACGCATTGCGTATTCAAAATGTGTAACCGTCACAGTTACAAGTCCGAAACCATACAAAAAGTGGTTTTTTTCTGACATTTGACAATGACACGGGTTTCAAAACCGTGTCAGTGTCATTTTTTTGTTAGAATTTACAAAGAAAAATCATCACGGATTCGAAACCCATAACCATTATTAGATTACGGGTTCAATCTAAAAGTGGAGGTCTTTTCTCTTTATCTTATGTTTTTTTATAACGAAAAGCGGTTAGGTTGGACTACATCACGAAAATAATTCAATCTAAAGTATCATTACGGATGAGATCACGAAGTTCGTGATCATCAAAAAAATTGTTGTCTAGATATCCGAATGGGTCAACTGGTCATCACACAATTGATTTTTTTAAAGACATGCATAATTTGGATTTTGTCAAAGCGAAAATATGGTTTGAAGAATGGAGTCGGATAAAATCATTTTAACATCCCAAGTGCAACTCCAAGAAGCTTGGAGTGTCTTAATGACACACATCAAAACTCACACCTTTGTCTCGAGCAAATTTAGGATTTAACCTCAAACCAACTAAGAATTAAAAACCATTCATTAACACTTGACTCAAATGTCAAGTGAATAAAATTGATCAAGTAAGACCGAGAAATTTTGGATGTATCAAGTCAAATGCATTCCTTGAATGATCATGGGTAATTGAGTAAATTTTTTGACCAATATTAAGCGTTTAACTCATCCCGCTATCTTAAGTGATATGTATTGTTTAGACTTGTACAAAAATGGGTTTGGGTCGGGTCGGGCCGTGTTATTACTAAAAACTCTAGCAATAAGGTACGGGCCGGACTTGTTCGGGCCAATAACACTGCTCATGTCCACCCATGTAAAATATGGGCGGGCTGCCGGGTCGGCCTGGATGGCCCGTATGTACTTGTTTGTGCGTTTTTTCCTGGGATTTATCGTTTAAATTAAGTAATATAATGTATTTAACACACTTCTAATCCAATTATACTTGCATAGTGCACTACCAACAAGTTCAACAACAATCAACGCACAAAAATGAATAAATCCAAAAACCTGAAAAACGACAAGTACCATTACACTCAAGTTAGCCCTGCAATCTTTTACTACACACGATTATAACTCGACAAAGTACTCCAAACAAACTAAATGAAAATTTAGAGTACGTGACACTCAAAACAATATAAATTATATATATATATATATATGTAAAATTATATACGGGTCGGGCCGGATTAGCCCGCGGGCCAAAATGTTTACCTATACCCGGCCCGCCAAAATACAGGTCAGTCCGGGTCATGCCCGAACGGGCCAACCTAACTGTCCATACCCATATTTTTTCTCGGCGGGTGGGCGGTCTGGACAGACCGGCTCGAATTTGTACGGGTATACTATTGTTGTGAACAACACTTAGCAAGACCCTCTCATCTAAATGGACAGTCTAAACTTGTTCGCGTGAATTCTCTCTCTTTGAATTAGAGATTGTCATTGATTTACAAACTGATAGAAAAATGAGACATTTTGACTCCATCACTTGCACAAACAATAAAACAGTTTATGCAAAAAAATATCGCTCAAACGTGTTAAGAACAGTGCCTTTCCTGATATATTGGATGCCCCGGTGCAAATCTAAACTAGTGTATTACCCGTACTTTGTGCGGGTTCAGTTTTAATAAATATTTAATACTTAAAAATTTATATGTATATTTTTGTAAAATAAAAATACGAAAAATGAAATTATAATCAAATATTATGATTTTTAATTCTCTTTTAAGTATTAATCTCTTCTAATTAATTATATTTTTAAATTGATTTGTTAATATATGCTTGTTGGTAAAAAAATTCGTAGAATGTTTAAAAACTATTTTTATAAAAATATTTATTTAGATATTTTTTACAGAATTTAAAAATCAATTTTCAATTTATATTAACATTTAAAAATCACTTTTTAAAATAATTTTTAGGCTTCGAGAAATCTGGCGTTGACACGTGGCAATAGAGACTCCTGCTTTAATATATACTAGTGTATTACCCGCACTTTGTGCGGGTTCAGTTTTAATAAATATTTAATACTTAAAAATTTATATGTATATTTTTGTAAAATAAAAATCCAAAAAATGAAATTATAATCAATATTATGATTTTAATTCTCTTTTAAGTATTTATTTTTTCTAATTAATTATATTTTTAAATCGATTTGTTATGATATGCTTGTTGGTAAAAAAAATTCGTAAAAGTTTAAAAACTATTTTTATATAAATATTTATTTAAATATTTTTTAAAAATTTAGAAATCAATTTTCAATTTATATTAACATTTAGAAATCACTTTTTAAAATAATTTTTTAGGCTTCGAGAAACTTGGCGTTGACACGTGGCAATAGAGACTTCTGCTTTAATAGATATAAGATAAGATAAGATAAGATATTTTCTAAAATTAAAATTTAATTGTTTTACTGACATTTACTATAACAAAATTCAAAGATATTTTAAATATATTTTAACTTTAATTAATGACTTTACTAAAATATTTTTTTTTATAGACTTTAAATTTTAAAAACCACTTTTTAAAAAAAATTTGGGGCGGGGAGAACCGTGGCTTGACACGTGGCAATAGAGGCTCCTACTTTAATATATATAAGATTAGAGGTCCTCAATGTATAAGTTTTTTTTAATTAATACTAAATTATAAATTGGGTCTCATAAGCGAGCAAAGTTGGATGAGATTTTGTTTTTATTTAACTCATTTCTTTTTGACTAAAAATCAGCACATTTTAAGAGGTGATATGGGCTGTTGTTTAATTTTTAGTGTTATTGGGCTATTTTTTGCCTATTTTATCTCAACTTCATATAATATAGATAAATACCTAAATTTTAAATTGGAACCCATGAAAAAATGGGCGTAGAGTGGAAGTCCCTATTGTCCCACCCTCTGGGCCGGGCTTGGTTAAGATATCAATTATCGAGAAACTTGTGTTTAGGACCTACATTCCGTTGAGAGAAGAAGAAAATAGAACCGATAAAAATAAATAGTATATATATATATATATATATATATATATATATATATATATATATATATATATATATATATATATATATATGTTATATTGTACAACATAGTAAAAAAAAAGTGAACCATCAATACACCGTAGAAATTTTGTTCAATGATTTGGAATTTTGTATTTTGGGCCTTGTAGGTTGATGATAAAGTGGATTCAAATTCGGTAATTGATGTAATGAACAAATGATATTTTTAGTGATCAAGATGTGTGGTCTACGATTTTGTACTTTGATGGAATTTGCGGTGTAGCCTAGTTGAAGACACCCTTGCCATTGAAGTTTTCATTCCTATTAGCGAGCTCATCTGTACCGGTTGCGCTTGATCCACCCGTTGGATGTTATTGTCTTCCTCGAGTTTGCAGTTGTTGTGGTTACATGAAAGAGTTGTGAATTTGTGATTGACTCTTGAAGACTCTCGTTGAAATTCAAATATGAAGTGTTCACAATTGTTCCTCAAAAACCGCTTGTGCACTATCTCCAACAACCTCGTCTCCCAATTGTTATCCCGTGATTCTAGTTTCTCCTCATTTCACTTGGTGATCCGCTTATGCACTTTCTCCATCAACATCCTATCTCCTTGACACCATTTTAAGTTTTTTAAACATTCAACTGAATAGCTTCCAACCATTTTTATCCTAATTTGGTATGAGATATTGTAGATCGCTTGACAGTAGGAGCATGGATAGAGGAAGAGAAATAAGATACAAGAACCTGCAGTTCTGAGAATAGGGTAGAAGAATGAATGAATGAATTCGGAACAAAAACATCAAACTCGCAACAGTTTTACTCAAGGATACGCGTTTACATGAGTCCTTGTTCTGCATTTCCCAGGTAACGAGTAGGATTTCATCATGAAAAAAGTGTCTCATGAAGTCAGAATAATGTTTGTATCAACATCAAACACTGTATGTTTTCTTACCAAAGAGATATCCAAGAAAAAATCGATTCTTTGAGATAAGAATATCTAGAACGAAATTCAGAGTGAAAGTATAGAGCTCGAGTCACTTCCAAACGATATGTGCACTCCATTCTGTTGAAGAGCAGCAGTACAACTAGTTTACAATAGGATTCTTTAGATGACAGAAAATCAAAGGACAAATTGCTAGATCCGCAACTGCATTACATTTTCACTTCTAAAAATTTGCCCCTTTCTGCTAAACTAATCCACCATAAACAAAAATAAAAGGTTTGCAGTGTTGAACCTAATACCTGCAAGTGTAAGAGGGGTGGAGTGCGCCACACGGCCCACACTAGAGCTCACGAGAAGGTGCACAAGTTATCTGTGGATGGGATCAGATGGAAGAACATCTAGGCATCACAATTACAGAAATCAACTGATTGAATCCTCTTCCACTCTTTTCATTTCTTCAGAGTTCGCTTCCACATCAAAATTTCAAAATGTAGAATTGCAACATCAAATAGTTCGAATCTGCAAGGCTCTGAAATCTTAAAATCAATCACTCATCAACCCTGAGCTTAGAGTAAACTATACAAAACAACCCAAACTTATGCAGTTGCACCCTCATAAATCTAAATTTGTACTGAAAAAGAATGCTCCCAATCCAGAAGATTTAGGCTCATAATTCAAGCAAAAAGCTTTATAACACTTGCTTAAATAACTCCTTCAAGATTCAGATTCTATGAATACTCTCAGTGAGATCCAAGAGCATTCCTGTTGATACCTGTCATGTTCCAAGGTTCGGTGAACTAGTTGAAATGGGTGCACCATGTGAGTATCTCCACTGCCCACAAGCTAAGCATTTGTCCAGCTCGACACCATTTTCTAGCGTACAAAATTTACAAGACCACGACTTGTATATGGCTGCTGCAACTTTGGGCTTTGGGGTGACACAAACAGCACATACAGGAGCTAACGGCTGCATATTTGCATCATCAAAACCATCAGATACAGGAATGATACAGTTTTACACAACGAGCAAACGATGACTTACAGGATTCAATAGAGTGCAAGTTTCACACTCCCACATCATGGCCTCCTCATCCTTGTCGTGTGCCCGTATATTCTGATCTATTACAGACAAAGGATTGGAACTCGGATCAGACTGGTGAATTCGTTTGCCTGTTGTTGCAGATAACGTGTCTATGCTTCTTTTTTTAGTCACTGTCACTGAAGACTGGTTTTTAGTAGATTTAGAGGCGCTTGAGGAAGAGGCACCCCGTTGAGGGTTCAAATCTGTCCCTGGGACATCGGCAGAAATTTCTTCATCTACAGGGATGTTGCCTGATGCTGAGGCACACCATATCTCATCTTGTAGTCTCCTCTCAGCAGCCATTGCAGCAGCTTGGATGGGACTTAGTGAAGACATGATGCTTTTATCTCCTCCTAGCCGTTTTGGTCCTGGTGGGAGAAGAGAAGCAATGCGTTGTCTATCTTGTGCCGCGTTCAATGCAGTCTTACGCAATGAAGAAAGAGGTGGTTGCCGAGAGAATCCACCTAGACGCTTCCCAGGTAGATCAAATCCCTGCCCTGACCCACTTATTCCCTTTGCCATAAGTTCCTCACACTCCTGTAAGATTAAGAACCACAGAGTACATGAAATGAGATGACATCATCCGAAAGGCTCGTGAAAATAGAAGGATTGGAGTCTACACTAACAAAGAGGATGTATATGACTAAAAGACACCTTTCTGAGTTCGTCCCAGAGCTTATAAAAACTTGCATTGTGAGGACCGTGGGCATTATGGCAGAGTTCGTGAAGCATTGTATCAAGAACCTGTTCAAATGGGATAAAATCCAAATCCCTGTTTGGTCTCCGAAGCCTCAACTTCACGTGTATACCAGCTCCTACATTCAATCCGAGCAGACGTGGGTTCGTTGGACTGCAAATCAGTCAAGAGCACATAAATCAATTTCTCGTAGTGACCAGACACAAACAGGGACCGCATTACTTGCTCAGCATATTGAGCTCTTACAAAAGAAAGAAATGACTATAAGTCTATAACAAGGAACATGAAACAAGCTAATGACGTAAGAAAAACCATCATAAATGAAATTTACACAGTAAATATTGAACAACAATAAGTATAAATTACACAAAACAGCCAATAAACACCTAAATAGGCCATTTTGCGCATTAAAACAAGCTGTAACCACAAGAACACATGACACCACAAGTACAATAATGACCAATTTCACAGAAGCCTCACACGTGAAGAATCATTCCTCCTTTCGATTCCTTTATTGTTGTGGAAGCATTTCAATTCTGCTAAGACTTGCAATTCCAAAACAACACTAGAAAATACACAACAAAGTGGATTAATTTGATTACCACATCTCAGAGAGAATCTTGACCCGCCATTTGTGTTTTTGCATAATCGGTTGAACCTGCTTAGCAATACGCTCAAGCATCTTCTTCGCTTTTTCCTGTTCTGGCTTCCTGACCAGAGCTTTGATTTCCCAAACCTTGTTTAGATCACCCACTTCCATTTTGTGCCCCTCTTGCCTATTTGTTTTGGAAGAACCCTTTGCCCTATTTTATCCCCGACAAAAACCCTAATCTCCAAATCGGGCGACGGCGAGAGAACCTTGGTTAGCTTCGAGCCAATACTGAAACCAATGAACAAGGGTTGTGATGGGGTTGGATTTGAAAGGATCGGTCCCCAAATTTGGGAGGGAATCGACAAGGATAACCAACACAGACGCAACACACGGTTTGAAGTTTGAACCTGGAGGATGACGAGTATTCATAGAAAATTTCAAAACCGAAAATTACGGTTCGACTGGACCGCCTTTTCGGTCGACCCAACCCGCCTACTAGGAACTTTTTTCTCACCTCAAGGAAAAACGCTCTCTTTTCTGGAAATAAAAAAACCCTAGGAGCGAAATGACTAGGATTTCAAATTCCGGCAGGCGTTTGTGTCTGAACTTGGCCGGCCATAGAGGTGGAGGGTCCACTTCCGACGAAGGGTGAAGGGGTAACTAGCATTGATAATGGGGAAAATCACTATGAGGTTGGTCCTGGTGGAAATGAGTTAAGTGATCGGGATGGACGGGAGAAGATTCTGAAGGATAACATAGAGAACCCAATCGAAGGATTGGTAGGGGGGAGTACTTTAGTTTTTGGCATAGGCTGCAATGTATCAAGCGAAGAGAAGAGTACAAAAGACGATGGTGAAATTGGGAAACAAACTAAATCCTGGAAGGAAGGCATGATCAAGCGGCCTTGGGGGGAGCTGCCCCACCCTCCAAAAACAAACAAAAAAAAATTTGCTAAAAAACAATTCATATCGCTTCTCTAGTTAATAAAATTATATTTTACGATTTATTATTTTTTAAATATCATTATTATTGTGTCGACCCAACCCGTCTATTAGGCGTGACCAAGAGAATTTCCCGTTTTAGGCTCGGAGTGAAATAATTCACCAAAATGCACGAGATTTGTGGTTCGGAGTAAAAGCGCGGTCTTAGACCGCACTCTTATTTGTAACACGCGTTGTCGATGATAACATTTTAATATCCGAAATAAAGATAATAAAAATACAAATAGAGGTGCGGTTCTAGAACGCACATATAGTGTAACGTTTTTGAAAGAAAAAAAATATATAAAGATAGACCGTTCCTATAGGGCAGCTTCTTTTTTTTTAATATATAGGCGCAGTCCTGGACCGCTCTTCTTTTTGCAATAGATCTCCAACCCGAAAATCTCGTGTATTTAGGAAATAATTTTGCTCTGAAACTAATTGGGGAAATTTTTTCCTTTTTTTTTTTATTGTGGCGAAATATTTTGTTTTTTTTCTACTTTCCATTTGATACCCTTTTTGGCAACATGAATTATTCGAACAGTTAATTATTTAGTATTATCAAAATATGTCAACTCGCAAGATAGGTTTACGTCCTTTGTTGTCAGATTGATTGTTTATTTGTAGCATTCACTATTTATTTTTAGTAGACTTGTAGTCAAAACTTCATAAGTAGATGACAAATTGACTTTATTTTTATCGCTATTTTATTTTCATAGATATTTTTATCGTAAATAAATTTTCGCCCCCCCCCCCCAAATCATGCGGCCGCCACTGGGCATGACTAGAGTAAAAGACAAGAGCTAAGAAGGTTCTAAAAAAGATATGAATGCTTTGGTGGGTATGATGAAACTATGGTTCCCTTTTGGACCGATGGAGACCCATGCTTCGAGATTGACCCCATCATTTCGAGATTGACCCCATCATCTCAAAAACTCTTGAAGAAGAATGGAAGATGTCTATAGTCTTCAAAGCGTGAGGATATCCTATAGCATTCTTAGTCATGGAAAGAAAAATAAGGGAACTATGGAAATTTGGAGATAATATTCAACTGATTGATCTCGAATATGAATTCTTTGTTGCCATATTCAAGAATGAAAATGAATTATTAATGGTGCTAATGGGTGGTCCGTGATTGGTTTTTGGAGATGCTTGATAATGAGAAGATGGACATCGGAGTTCGTGACAACGGAACAGATCTCATCAACACCAACTTCACCAGGATGACTGGGATTCCGATGCAATGGTACAATGAGGCCATGGAACATTGCAACTGGAGTTGGCAAGCCTATTGCAATGGATCCGAAAATCCACAACCTTAATAGATGGCGGTTTGCTAGGATTTGTGTTGAACTTGATCTCAGCAGACCCTTAAAGATAGTGGTCTTCATCAATAATAAACGCTATCTTGTTGAGTACAAAGGGTTACAACATTTATGTTTCAAGTGTGGAAGGTATGGGCACTATGCCTCCCGCTGCCAATTCAAGAAGGAAGAACAACAAACTGAGCAAACAAAGAAGACTAGTCCAGAGGAAGCTAATATTGAGGAGCAAATCAATGGGATGTAAGCTACGTCACTGGACCCAATGCCGCCAGTGAACCAAGAAGATGAGCAGTATGAGCCATGGATGTTGGTGGGGATGAGAAATAAAACCCATAATGGAAAGGATTTAAACTTACCTTATTCTAGAAAGTCAAAACATAATAAAAAATATCTCTTTTCCAAATATCAAGGAAAGAATATGAGGACTACCAAAAGATATGAAAAGCATGATAATGGAGGGAAAATGAAAAGAGGTATTGGGACCAAGGTTGACAAGGAGTATATCAGGGCTGATGGAAATAAGGCAAATCAAAAAGACCACGTGACAACGAGTAAGACTGTTGACGAATCTCAAAATGGTAACAACAGCACACGTGCCATGCAAAACCCAGGGAGCAGAGTGGCGAGTTTAAGCAAGATACGTAAAAACCAAAATGAGAATGGAGTGGTTTTTGAAGCGAAGACATCTACGGGAGAAGAGGCTGAGTTGGAGAGGAAGAAGAAGTGAAACAACTTGATGAATGAAAGATAGAGGTTATCTCGGAAAGCTAAAAACGTGAAGGAAGGAAGAGTAGAAAGCAACACCTTGATATGTAAAAGACTTGGGAAGTAGACCGAGACACTCATGTTTGTAGATTTTGAGAGAGACAGATTTGGAATGGAAGACAAGAAAAGAGATATAATTGGGGAGGACATGGAAGAAGAGTTGGCAGCCAAAGACATAAGCAAAATGGCGCTTCCTATTGTTACTACTATTAAAGAGTAGTCAATTATGAAGAACTCATGGGCCATGACTACAGGGAAAGTACTACAAATAGAAGAGGGACAAGAAGTCTATAAAATAGATGAAAAACAAAGAGCAACTTGGGAAGAAGGAACGAATAAGTCTGGGCCTGCATGAGGATCAACAAGCGAGCCCACAAAACGAAATTACCTAGATCTCCTTACTAGTGAACATGTCTTCTCATGACCGTACCCCAGGTGTGTAGCATCACTTTTATATCAGTTTATGAATTGTATCTTTTGGAATGCCCATGGAGCTGGCAAGAGAGGCTTCAGACGAGTGGTTAAATACTGTTGTAACACACACAAGATTGACATTCTTGCAATCTTTGAACAACGTATATCGGGAGATTGAGCGGAAAGGGTGTGTAATCGTTTAAAGTATAAAGGTTGTAAAAGAGTAGAAGCAGTAGGTTTCGGAGGTGGTGTTTGGCTACTGTGGGATGACACTCAGCTCCAAGTCACATTTATCAGCACCTCACCTTTTTTTCATCCATGCAAAGGTCTCTTTCAAAGGTAAGACCATTCATATTATAGCAGTGCATGGTCCTCCTTTAGACATTAGACAGAAGCCTTTCTAGGAAGTCCTAAATAAGGAATTGGTTGGCATGAGCAACCCTTATATTATAGGGGGGATTTCAACTGCATCACCTCTTTAAATGAAAGCATTGGTGGAGTGGGAAAACTTCATAAGGACTCAGACTGTTTTAACGATATCATACATAATTATGGTCTCCTGGATCTTGGATTCACTAGACATGCGTTCACATGGGACGATGGGAAGACTAGGAATCAAGGCATACGAAAAAGGTTGGATAGGTTACTGATGAACAACGACGCTAGGATGGCTTGGCCGGATGCCTCTGTGTGTCATTTGGCTAGGTTTTCCTCTGATCACTCGCCCATCTTTCTCAGATTATAACCATCGGTAACTAGGAGACGAGATAGGAGGACGATCCGGTTCGAGGTTGCATGGATAACACACAACGACTTTATTCCTATGGTAATACACTACTGGAAGATGCATGGTGATGGAGGTATTCCACTTTCTATTCTTAAAAGGTGGCTTTTATTATGGAATCGTCGGGTGTTTAATGATGTTTTTCGCAAGAAACAAAGTGTCATGAAGGAACTTGTTGAGCTACAAAGTAACCCGACTTCTAATATATCCAACATGGGGAGCGCGAGAGAATCAGTTCTTCAGATTAAACTTGAGGAGGTTCTGAAACAGGAAGAAATCATAAGGTTTCAGAAATCGAGGGAGAAATGACTCTCCTTTGGAGATAGAAACAATTCATATTACGATTATAAGGAGAAGACGTAATATAGTGGATGGGCTCACAAACTCCGATGGAAGTTGGGAGGAAGAAAGCGAGAAACTAGAGAAGATTGTTCTTGGCTCTTTTTAAGAGCCTTACAGTAATCAAGAGGAAGCGAATTCTATACATATAGATACGATGGGCTGTGGACTTCCTTCAACATCAGAATATGAGATAAGCGAGCTTCTCAAGAGCATACTCATAAAGAAGTTTGGAGAGCGGTAAAGAGCATGGACGGATTCAAAGCACCGAGGGTAGATAGGTTCTAACCTATTTTCTACCAAAAATGTTGAAGCATTATCGGGCACTTAGTGGTTAGAGAAGTGAAAAGGTTTTTCGACAATAGAAAGCTTCCTATGGGGATCAACGAGACCATCATTTGCCTTATCACCAAAGTGGACACTCCAGAGCTGATTAGCCAGTTTAAACCCATTGCTTTGGGTAACGTGTTGTATAAAATCATGAGTAAGGTGATAGTACAGCATATGTAGAGGGTTATTGAGACCTTGGTAGGACCTACTCAGGAAGTTTCATACCAAGGAGATACATACGAGATAACATTGTCCTAATGCAAGAGATCATTCATTCAACTAGAAAGAAGAAGTTGGGAAAGAAATGGATGATCCTAAAACTGGAACTTGAGAAAGCGTACGATCGGTTAAGATGTGATTTTGTTCAAGAGACCATTGACGTTGCAGGTTTCCCCACCGAATGGTGTGAGTTGGTGAAGGTGCGCATCTCGACCACAAGTATGCAAGTCAATTGGAATGGGGAACTCACAAGGAAGTTTATTCCGGAAAGAGGACTCCAACAAGGGTACCCGTTCTCTCCTTACTTATTCGTCCTATGTATGGAGAGACTTAGTAACATTATTCTTTAAGAAGTTGCTCAGGTAGATGGAAACCTATTAGGTTGTCTCGGGAGGGACTGAAGTTATCACATCTCTTCTTTGCGGATAATTTAACTCTTTTCGTGGAGGCTTCTCCGGAACAGTTAAGATTTATTCTAGGGTGTTTGGAGAGGTTTTGTAGGTCTTTGGGTCAAAAAGTCAACATTCAAAAGTCGAAGGATGTTTGTTTCTCCTAATGTACCAGAGGGGATGAAGGATATTTTTCAGAATTCGAGTGGTTTTGAAGTTACTAGAAAACTTGAAAACTG
This sequence comes from Fagopyrum homotropicum, assembly GCA_033239125.1. Classification (NCBI taxonomy): domain Eukaryota; kingdom Viridiplantae; phylum Streptophyta; class Magnoliopsida; order Caryophyllales; family Polygonaceae; genus Fagopyrum; species Fagopyrum homotropicum. The sequence continues at coordinate 148,111,941 of BSWB01000004.1, forward strand.
CCTTGGTATGCCTCTACTGCAAGAAAGAATCTGTATGACTACTTTCTCCTCCCTACATGATAGAATCAACAAAAAACTCAGTGGTTGGAGGGGAAGAAACCTGAGTTTTGTGGGTAGGGTGATCCTTACCCAATAAGTCTTAAACTCGCTCCCTCTACTCAATGTCCTCGACGTTGATACCGAAAGGAATTTGTGATGAAATTGATAAAATGAGTAGGGCCTTCATCTGGGGTCATTATGAAGGAACAAGTCGAAGGCATATTGTTAACTAGAATACTATATTCTCTTCTAGAGCATGTGGTGGTTTGGGTGTGAAATCAATGAGAGTACTTAACTTAGCGATTATAGGCAAAATAGGTTGGAGGTTCTTGAAGGATGATAAAAGCCTTTGGGCTAGAGTAATCAAAACTAAGTACATAAGGGAGAATGAACAAGCTCACTAGGACCTACCAATGTCTGGAGGAGTATTTTGACAAGCATTAGAGAGGTTATCTCACCGGGTCACCGCTGGATCATAGGTGATGGCAAGAACACAAATTTTTCGGAAGACATGTGATTATTAGACAAACTTCTTATAGAAACATCAACAACTACAGTCAGTGAAAACCTCATGAAGTTGAAAGTCAATGACTATTGGAGTGAGGAAGAGGGGTGAAATTGGAGTATACTAAAAGACCTATTGTCGATGAACACCACGTTAACTTTGGCTGCAATGCCATTGAGGTTAACTACGGAGGAGAGCTTAAGTAATAGTGATATCATAAATAAGAACTGGCATGGAGATGGAGCAAGGATGGAAATTACATAGTTGCTACTGCATATAGCATACTGAGGAAGGAAATGATGGGATGCCATATGGATAGCCAAATATATTGCCGGGTATGGAGGCTAGAAATTCAAGAGCAGACACGTACATTCATCTGGAGGCTCTTACAGGGAGGAGTGTTGTCAAATGTAGAAAGGAAGTGACGCCACATCAGCATGAACGATAGTTGCGGGCTGTGTACGAACACTCAGGAATGCTATGAACATCTTTTTCAGGACTGCACTTTTGAGCAAGAATGGGTGGATTAGAGGGATTGCATGCAAGTCGATATGGAGCATATTTTTTCCGGCAACCTTTTGCGACTTGAATACGAGGTAATTTACTAAACCGTAATAAGTTCAATAATATGTGTGATTGGAGTGTTATCTTTACATTTGGACTATGGTGGCTTTGGAAATGGAGAAATGAGAGAATATTTGAGAGAAAATCCACAAGGTCTAATGGCCATACTTTTATTATCGAGAGGACCTTAGAGTACATTCGAGCTTGGAAAAAGAATGCTAATATCAAGGAGAGCATCACGAAAAAATTGATTCAAGTCAAATGGGACCCCACTAGAAAAGGTGATGAAGATTAATTCGGATGGAGCGGATAAAAGCGACAGGCACGCTACAACGACATGAGTCATTAGGAATAATGTAGGAGAGTGATATCGAGGTTACGTTGTGGATTTGGGTATCTGCACGGTCTCCATGTCAGAACTATGGGGTATCCATTATGGCCTTAAGAACACTTGGGAGAGTGGACATCGAGCTTTGATTCTGGAAACAGATTCACAGCTTGCTATCGCCCTCTTAAGCAAAATGTTGCATCGGTATCACCCTCTTGTCAGTCTGGTCACTAATTGTCAAGACTATATTAGAAGGGACTGGACTATTCAGTCCCGACATGCCTATCGTGAGGCGAACAATGTTGTGGACTGTCTAGCTACTCTTGTTTTTTATTTTCCTTTTGATCTAAGTGTATTGAGTTGACCCTCCCAAGGATGTAGTTGATCTTTACGTTGCGATGTAAGGGTCGGGTTGCGATGTAAGAGTCGGGCTATCCCCGTGTGTACTACTTAGCTTCCATATATAATAAGCATGACTAGATATGCCGGAAACACTCTCCTTCTACCTGACAAAAAGTATTTAATATTCTAAAAATCTATGTATTAATATAGTTAAATAGGTCGATCCGATTGAGTTCAAATTGAGTAATCTCGATTTCATGACACACCAAATTGTATCTCATACCCAAAATTTTCAGTTGTGGGTTTAATTTATTGGATTCATGTGTATTTTTATTCGATTTATTATTGACCATCCTCCGCTAATACGTAGTATAATTTTAATTCATTCATTTAATTTAATTATTCATATTCATTTCTTTTAGATAACAATAAGAAACTTTATTTATTAATTTGTAGATAATTAATATTAGTATATTGCTTGGAAAAATAAAATCTAGATGTATAATATACGAAAAAACACAATACAATTAATATCCAAAATAAAATGTTATATCTTCTTCACCAAAATTTTCTATTTAAATTCAAATAAATAAAAAAAGTACTATATTCGATATTAAAAAATGCAAATAAACGCATGAACTATTTATTTTATTTTTTGTGTTAACTTTGATTCGCATGGTTCGAATGACCAATATTTTTGTTTACATACGAATCGTGTATTTCGTGGTCCATTTGACACAATACCAATTTCTTACTACATTTACAGTTTCAGATTCGAATTCCATACTGGAGAAGCATAATCATCTGCAATTTCATACTCATCCAAGATAATCAATCTAGACTATCTAAATCAAACCTTCTCCAATCCCAAATTGTATGACCGTATACTCTATGACACCAATCTCCATTCTATACCGCCTCTAACTACAAACATCATATAAGCAACCCTCAATTCAAGTATCCCAAATCATGACGACAGCAATGACCCCTACGCCGGAAAACACAGCCAAAAACTTCCAGACCGGCGAATCCGCCCAAACACTCTTCTCAGGCTTATACCCTTTAGCCAAGAGATGATTAATAGACACATAAACAAAAACCCCACAAGCCAAACCCATAGAAATAGCAAAGATCCAATCAGCCACAGCTCCCTCAGCTGTGGCATCTATGGCAATCCCAATTGCAACCCCAATTGGACTCGAGATTGCAAACGCAAAGGCGTAAGCTGCACAAGAAACAAATGGCCGGTCTGGGATCATCTTCAGTAATGCTATTGACATGGCTATGGCTGCGAAGATCTTGTGGAGTGAAATTGTCCAAAGAGCCTTCCATGCGTCTGCTTTCGTCTCCGCTACTCCTATGGCTATTCCTTCGAACACCGAGTGGAAGCATAGTGCGAAGATTAGGAGAATCGTGTCTCCTACCGAGCTCGCTGCGGTTATTCCATGAGCGCTCATATGACCTGCTGCTTCAGATTCAGATCTTAAATTCGCGCCTCCATTACCGTTTTTCCCATCTGGATCACGATGAACAATTTCCAATTTCATTCAACACCAATCAAAACCCTAAAAAAAAAAAGCACAAAATGTTAAATCGACAAACCTTCAATGGCGGTTCTAGAAGTCCGGGCACCATTAACAGCGTGTCCTCTACTGTATACATACTGAATAGCGCAATCAGCCAACATAGTAAGCAAATAGCCAGCAGCAGCAAGCATAAACGCAAAAGGGTATTGTTTGGGGGTCAAATCTTCAAAAGTCTCATTAGCATCGCTGAGGAAATGCATAAGAGCAGTACCCAGAAACACACCCCCAGCAAACTGAGTACCCACAACCAAAAACGCGTCGTTCCATTTGAAGAAACAGGGGGATACGCCTCCAATGAAGGTACCAAAGAAGATGAGTATCAAACACCATATTTTGACCAGGATAAGTGATTTCGCCCTCAGATTAGGCTTTTCCGTCGACGCAGCATCTGAGACGTCGTCTTCTTGGGCTGTGGTGTGGAGTAGAAGGGATAAGAGGAGGAGTAGAATGTAGAAGAGGATACGAGATCGACGATGAGCCATTTCCGAGTTTTGGTGAAGGTGAATGCATTTGTGTGTTTAAGCTTCCTTATATGTGACTCACGAGATTCTTCGTCTTCTTGTTGTACTGCACAAAAAAAAAAACAGAGTATTGGTAGTACTGACAATAATAAAAGCCTCTGCAAATTTGTCTTCACACTAACTTAAGGATATCAGTGAAAGTTAACCCAATTTGACCAATCTGATTAAAATGTGTTTCAGACTCATTCAACTAATGCAATTCAAAGTGGATGATGATCCATATTAACATTTTAATGTTATAATAAAACTCATTGAATAGTTTGAATGGAAAATGTAGTACATATGGTGATGTTTCCTGGTAAATGCTAATGTTAATGTAGTACAATTAGAATTGCGAAGGGTTGGAGAAATTGGACCATTTGTTTTGTTCTTTGGTTGAAATTTTGAACACGGGATTATGCATTCCCGATATTTTTTGGTGGAAGAAATCCAACGGTTGATCTGATACGTTAGGTTTAAATCCAACGGTTGATATAGAAGTTGCTCCATGTGGGTCCTCAAGAGTTTAGTCTCCGTTGACGTCAATTGTAGACCTTCTAACATTTGATTGGATAAATTGCAGAGACCACTTCTTACCTTTTAAGCTAACATTGTTCTAAAACGAGGATATTCGTCGACTATTTTTTTATCGGCAATAAATAAATAAATAATGTGATATAAGTAGGTGTTTGTTAAGTGGTGGGTGATGGTGGTTAAGTTGTTTGAGTACATCCTACAACTAATCTTAAACGGTAAATATATATGTATTTGGTGGGTCACAAATTTTGTGACATCTGAGTAATTTCTGAATTTATAATGAATTATTTAAAAGTGTTTTTTTTAAATCTAAATTAATTTTTAAAATGATTTAAAAAAATGTTTTTGAATAACTCGAGTTTTTTTGAAAAATTGATTCAGTTCGGTCTTCTTATTCAGTTTATTGAACCGGTTCATAGTTTAGAGAAAATAATATTAAAATAATAAAATTTGGGCCCGTATGACGGTAAAAATAAAATGAATGCAATAAAGGGGCATGCGATATTTTGGTAACATAATACATCTAACGGGTGTTTTTATTCAATAAGACATTTAACGGGTTGTTAGTTGTAAATAACCCTATTTAACGGGTGATTATCGATAATTTACACTAAAAAATGTCAATATGTTTCTATTTTCAAAATTTTATGTAGTTTATGATTTTCATTTTATTTTCTTTTTAATATTTGATTTTTAAGGCAATTATTATAAATGTTTTTTCTTTAAATTCTTATAGGTGTAATTTATCAAAAGTGAATTGCATACTTGCATGTAGCGCAATATTAATAACTTGAGAAAACTATCATGAAATCGATCCGGTATTTTAGAATCACCTATTTTAAAATCACACACAATGTATGTGGTTATAACTTAATAGGACTTACCAAAGCAAATGATACCAACACCACTTGTCACACAAGTAGAGATAGCAACATTACCTTTTTAAAATAATTACAAATATGTCATTGTTATATAATTTATTAAAAAGAATAGGGCAAATTAGGTTAATAGGCTATTTTGAGAATATGAATTAGTAACTAGGCTTTTTTATTTTTGATTAAGTAAATGTACCCATACTCATTTTTTTACTGTGATAACTTACGTACTCTCGCTTCTTATTCTCCTTTTATTTCTTCAAACACCGTCCCTCTCCTTCTCTCTATTTCTCAGATCTAGATCTGGATCTGAGGTGCTATGGCGTTTCTCATCCTCCCGCTGCCCTCCATTCCTCCTCTTCGACCGATGAGATTCCCCTCTCCTCAGTTTCCCACCATCTCTTTTGATCCTCCTTCCCCACAACCACCTGCAAAGCACAACAGCCCAACAAAGCTATCAAAAGCAAGGAGTCGGCGGCAGAGTTGGCGGAGGAGTCCTTCACAATAGCGGCAAGAGTCCTGGATAGTGGTGATGCTCCTTCGTACCTCTCTCTTGCGCACCATAATCAGGGCAACCATGGTACACCACATCAGGCGCTAGATCTGTTGCCACCCTCGCACCCCAGAAATCAAGGCCGAGCCCTCCAGCGACTGGATCTCTCTCTCAACCTTTGGGTTTTAATCAATCTTCAATCCAAAGCTTTGGTCTATCTTGGGTGGCTAGGGGACGATGGTTTACATACTCAGATGTAGAGTTTGTTAGTGGAGTTTACCGGAATCATATGGGAGGATCATAGCATACTGATGCAAATGTTTTAGGACCTCCTCTATCTGACTGTTAGTATCAACTTATTTTTTGATGACAAGCTAGTTTTTAAGATGCAGAGTATTGGGTTATACCTGGACACTATAGTAAGACTCATCTCAATTGATTTATCAAGTTGGTAGATGTTCTTGCATTTTTGTTTTACTGTTTTTTCTTTTAACAATCCAATCTCGCTGCTAGTGAAAACGAGGCACTTGATCAAGATGTTGAGGAGTTAAGAGAGGGACTAAAGCAAGAGGTTTGTTCCACTAATCACATGAAGAGCATTGACCGAGTTGTTATGCATTACCTTTGTTCCTTTATTTTAATCCAATAATTTCATTCAGTTTGGGAAAAAGAAGTCCGTTTAAGATGATAGAGAAAGAGAGAGGAGGTATGCATTAACAATAGTTGCTCATGTCTTTACATAAGTTTTTTGCATTTGTTAATAACCATCTTTCTGATTTGTAGATACATGGAGCAACTTGCTATGAACTAGCTGAGTATGACAAACCATCTTAGTCATGGTGGCAGTCTTTTGCTATTGTATTTGCCTTGATTATTTCCTGCACTTAGTTGAATAATGTGATATCTCTAGCTTCCTGTATTTTATTCCATTAGGTGTACAATCTTCAAGTAATCCATTTTGGTATGATATGCACCAGCCCTCAGGTTAAAGCAGATAGAGATGCTCAAATGTAGTCACACAAAGAACATTCCGAATAGGAGGCGCATGTTAGTGTTTAGATGGAGCAATTGTTTACATGTGAATGAGAAGGAGAGGTCTGTTAGTTTAGGAGAAAATAAAGGCTAATAAGGAAGGTGAAGATATGAATTTTTTAACTTCCGGTATGTGAATTCATGTATGTAAATCCGGTATGTAAATTATGGTATTTAAATTATAAAAAAAATATAAAAAAAACAAATAAAAACAAAAAAAATATTCTGGTATGAGTTTCTGGTATGAATTTTTTTACCAGAAACTCATACCAGAAAATTATAAATAAAAAAAAGATAAAATGAAAAATCTGGTATAAACTTCTGGTACGAAAAAATTTTTGGTACGAAAAAATTTCTGGTATATTGTATGAAAATTTCTAGTATGAAAAAATTCTGAATTTCTGGTATGAAAAAATTCTGATATGAAAATTTCTGGTATGCAAAAATTATGGTATGAAAATTTCTAGTATGAAAAAATTTTGGTATGAAAATTTCTTGTATGAAAAAATTCTGGTATGAAAATTTCTGGTATGAAAAAATTCTGAATTTCTGGTATGAAAACTTTCCGGTATGAGAAATAAAAAAAATAAAGAAATTAAAAAAGTCAAAAAAAAATAAAAGAAACTAAAAAAATAAATTCAGTAAATAAAATTTAAAACTTACACTTATATAACAATAAGAAACATCAATTATTATTATTTATTTAAAATAGAAGGGTTAATTATTTTTACCTACCATTAAATGAAAGTGGTAAAAAATTATGGGGTACATTTACTAAATCATATTCTCAAAAAAGCCTAGTATATCAAATTCTCCCAAAAAAATATAGTTGATTGAGTAATGATTTTTTAATTACACAAATCCGTAATTTCATTTTATATTTATGTAGTTTAACAAAGTTATATATTTCCGTTATAATATATTTTCATTCTTTTTCTTAAAAACAATTTTCTCATAATTATCTTCAAAAATCATTTGTTGTCTACAATCTTTTTTAACCCGGTCATATTTTTACGAATTTTGCTACATTATCCATATCGGTTATCAAGAGAGGTTGACACTTTGAGGAATTCTATAATTAGAAGGTTTGATTGTTAAATAAATTATACATTTTTGACTTTTGGCTAAGATAAGTATAATTATTCATATCATATTAATATATGTTATGTGATTAGTTGACCTATTGATATGTGGGTCGTTGACTTACTGGTACATAGATCGTAACGACCTATTGATATGTGAGACTATTGAGTGTTGGACTAAAGATTCAAGTTCAAATCTTTTTGACAACATGTATGGAAAAATTGATATTGAAAGGGTTTTATAAATGAGTCACAATCGTATTCGATCCGTACATAAAACGTTTTTTACTGATCGAACCGGACGAATAACAAAAAAAAGAGATTTATTGAAAGAGTCTCTTATTTCTTGTTTTTGTCTGAATTAAATCACTCTCCATTTACCTTTATTCCGATTGTAAATGTAATGATATAAGGTCATCTTTATAAATAAAACAGAATGTGTGACTTCTGTTACAGCTGAGCTTAGCTCTTCTTCGTGTATAAAGAGGCCAATGTAACAGCGATCAATCAAGAGATTCAGTTTACACTTTCCATTCAATCTTGTTCTTAATTCTCTCTTAAAATGGTCTCAGAGCGAGGAATCTTGCTTTCATAATCAAGGTTCATTTCTGACCTTGATTGTTTGCGTGTTTTAGGGTTTCTATCCTTGTGTTTGAGGAGAAGCCATGGCGACAGACAAAAATCCGATCAATGGTGTATGCAACACCACTGATCCATTGTACCTATCTACTTCTGACAATCCAGGCATGCAGCTGGTATCAACATTGTCCGATGCTCTCAATTTTTCCTCCCGGAAAAGAAGCATCAGAATGGCTTTGGGGGCTAAATTGAAGCTTGGATTTTTCGATGGATCTTGCTTAAAACTTGTTAAAGGTGAAGAGAAAATTGCTCGATGGATTCATGCAGATTATATGATCTGATGTTGGATCATACATTCAATGAAGCATGAAGAGGATTTCACTTATGTGGAATCTGCAAAGCAGCTGTGGGAAGAGATAGTTGAAAATTTTGAGGCATCTAATGCACCTCTTGTATATCAAATTCAAAAGAATTTGTCTAATATCAAGCAAGAAAATCAAAGTGTTGTTGTCTATTACTTGAAACTGAAGAAGATATGGGATGAGTTGGAGACCACAGATGGATTACCTTCAGTGTAATGGAATTTCACACTGTCCTTGTGAAATTCTCAAAAAGCCTTCATAAAGGGATGCTAAAGAGAAGATGATGCAGTTCTTGATGGGATTAAGTGATCAATTCGATCACATTGGTCCAATATTTGGACCCACTACCTACTGTCAATAGAGCCTTTCACATGGTTCTTCAAGAAGAAAAGGAGAGGGAGATTACTTCGGTTCCCTCATCTGAGGCACCAAATTTTACTGATGCCTTGGTTGCAATCGACAAGTTCCTTTTAGGCAAGCTAGTGGAAGCATAAGAGATTTCTAGAAGGAAAGAAGTGATAGAAAATGTGACCACTGTCATGAAAAAGGACATCTAAAGGCGAGTTGTTTCAAGATCATTGGATATCCTGATTGGTTCAAAGGCAATAAAAGTACTAAACCAGGAAATTATCATGCTCAATAATCATCTCGAGGTCAGGGATCTTTTGTTGCAAATATGGTGGATAAAGTAGTTGTCAATTCACCTATTGATGGATCTGATGAAATCAATATAGGACGCATTAAACTTGACAATTCTCTTGTCAGTGCTATATTTCAAGAAATTGTGAAATTGATGCAGCATAATACTTCCATGCCAAGAGCTGCAAATTTTGCAGGTAAATGATAGCTTTACTAGCTAATTCATCATCTATATCCTATGATTGGATACTTGATTCAGGAGCATCTGACCATATCTCTTATTCTAGAGAATTATTTGCTGACTTCACTTTACTCACAAAACTAATGCTCATTGGCTTACCTATGGATCGATCAAGAAAGTACTTTACACTGGGTCTGTCATTTTATCTCCCAGTCTTACCCTTCATCATGTATTGTACATGCCAAAATTCAAACACAATCTCTTGTATGTCCCTCGACTTGTGAAAAATTCTAACTATCAGGCTTATTTTACATCCCATCACTGTGTGTTTCAGTGGTCTCTACAGATTTTATTTACCTACACAGGAATTATAGAACAATTGTGATATCTCCTCTACTCATGGAGTTTCACAGTTTGATAATAAGCATGTTGAATTGTTTCATGCTAGACTTGGTCACTCCTCCTTGTCTAAGATGGTTCATCTGAAATTTATTTCGTAATACTTCTGCCTCTCAAAAACTGGATTGTACCACTTGTGTTTTAGCTAAACAACACAAGTTACCATTTCCACATAGTGTTGCCCTTGCTAAATCTTGCTTTGACTTGATTCACATTGACATATGGGTCCTTATCATACACCTTTTGTGGTGCTAAATACTTCCTTACTATTATGGATGATCATACACGATGTACATGGACTTATCTCATGAATGATAAGACTCAAGTTTATAGGATACTTTCTGGTTTTGTTGCCTATGTTAAAAACCAGTTTGGTAGTTCTATTAAATGTTTCAAGTCAGATAATGGTTCTGAATTTCTTCAGAACAGCCTAGCCTCATTATTTCTTGCTAATGGAATTGTTCATCAGAGATTTGTGGATTATGTGTCTCAACAAAATGCTAGAGTCGAGAGGAAGCATAGACATCTTTTAGAAACTGCTCGAGCACTCAAGTTACATTCTGCTTTACCCTTGCATTTTTGGGGGGAATGTATTCTTGCAGCTACTTATCTCATCAATCTGTTGTCATTATCTGTGCTTGAATGGAAAATTCCATTTGAACTTCTTCACCACATAGAAGCCTCTTATGGTCATCTCAGAGTGTTTGGAGGTTTATGTCACACTTTACTTCCCTTTCGAGACAAGTTTCAAGCAGTTTCTAGCCTTGTGTTTTCATTGCTTATCCACCTGGTCCAAAAGGTCAAAGTGTATGATTTACACACTAAAAAGATCTATGTTGTCAGGCATGTTACTTTTCATGAGTCTACTTTTCCCTTCAAAACTCCTACTTTCCCTTGCATCCTTTCTCCACAAAATCTACCATTAGTATCACCTTCTGTTGATCATAATTCCCCTGCACTTGCCCCTCTAATGTATAATAGTCCTACTCCTTTTTAACCACAAAATTCCTCTTCTTCTCCTTCCTTTGCCTCCCCTATTCCTGTGTCTTTTGATCAATCTAAATACCTCTTCTCCTACTTCTTCTACTTCACCTATTGAGTCTTCTATGCCAAATAAGTATGTCTTTCCCCTTCCTACTCCTCCTCAAAGACCATCTCGTTTCATACATAAACCAACTAGTTTGCATGATTACATATGCGCCATTACTCAATCTATTTCTCCATTTAGATGCAATGCCATTTCTTCAATGACTACTAATCATGCATGATGCAACTTATGTTAAGTTTTTCTGCAACATGTTATCTACTTTTGAACCATCTTATTACAACCAAGCTAAAAATGATCCCATTTGGATAGTAGCTATGAAGAAGGAGATTGATGCTCTAAAATTTAACATAACATGGCCATTGACCGATTTACCTTCTGGACATAAGGCAATGGTTCTAAATGGGTTTATAAAGTAAAGTATAATCCAGATGGATAAGTTGAAAGATGTAAAGCTCGACTTGTGGCCAAGCGTTATAATCAACTTAAAGACAAGGATTATAAGCACAATTTCTTTCCAGTTGCCAAATTTACTACTGTCAGAATGCTTCTAGCTTTTGCCTCTATTCAATCTTGGCCCCTTCATCAATTGGATATCAATAATGCTTTCTTGCATGGTTTCTTAGATGAAGAAGTTTATATGACTCCATCTCATGGTTATGACAAAGCTCTACCTGTTCAAATTTGTCATCTAAAGAGGTCTTTATATGGTTTGAAGCAAGTCAGTCGACAGTGGAATGTCCAACCTACCAAGTGTTTAATTGCTCTTGGTTTTGTTCAGTCTCGACATGATTATTCTCTCTTTGTTAAGCATTGTTCTCCTGACATTGTGGTTGCCTTAGTCTATGTTGATGATATGCTTTTAGGTGGTGATATTCCTCATGAAATTAACTCAGTCAAAGCTGCTTCGGACAAGACATTCACTATTAAGGATCTTGGCTTAGCCATATTCTTCTTTGGCATGGAAACTTTCAGAGATACTTCAAGGCTTCTTGCAAATCAGAGAAAGTATATTTTGGATATTCTTCAAGATTCTGGCATGAAAGATTGTAAACCTGCATTATTTTCAATGCAGAAGAATTAAAAACTTACTCCATATTGTAGAGAAGTTATCAGCATTCAATATCCTATAGAAGATTGGTTGGTCGACTACTTTATCTCACACTCACTCGTCCAGACATTACATATACAGTTCAACAATTAAGCTAGTTTTTTTCATCTCCTAGAGTGCCTCATTTGAATGCTACTATGTAGTTGCTCAGATACTTGAAGCATACAGTTAATCATGCCTTATCCTATTCATCTACTTATACTCTCGCCCTCATTGCATATAGTGATGCAGATTGAGGGTCATGCACTTTCACATGTCGATCCATCACTGGCTACTATGTTTTTCTAGGTTCATCATTGATTCTTGGAAGAGGAAGAAACAAAAGACTGTCTCCAAGTCCTCCACTGAAAGTGAATATAGAGCAATGTCTACTACTACTAGTGAGTTAGTATGGCTACATGGGTTATTGTCTGACTTTCATGTTTCTATACCTCTACCTATCCACATGCATTGTGACAACAAAGTTGCTCAACATCTGACTGCTAATCTTGTCATCCATGAGAGCACCAAACATCTCAAGCTTGATTGCCATTATGTGAGAAATGAGGTTCATCAGTCAAGAGATTCAATTTACACTTTCCATTCAATCTTATTCTTAATTCTCTTTTAAAATATAGGCATCAATATCATGATAAATAAAATATTTAGGTAAACATACTTCAAATTTAAATCCTTTAAATTTTTTTGGTAGGACGATTTTCCTCTAATGTTATATCATGCAAAGAATAAATTCCACGAATTTGATAACCTGTAATATTGAGAAAAGAATTGCTTAAAGTGAGCCCATATGGCCCTATAGACACCAAAGCCCAAATTTCATGTCACGAACACACTTCAATTTTTCAATCACATCAAAATTCAACCACAAACACCAAATTGATACCCTGAAAAACTAATCGTGACATTATACAACTCATGTTATATTGATATTATCATTACTTATTTAGATTTTATGTTTTAAACAAATCTGCAATAGTTAGTATGGGTGTTATTCAAGTAAGGCACATTATTCCGGTACGGCCGTGCGGCCGACCGTACGGCCGACACGTGATTTTTTTTTCTTTTCAAAACGAGTAAAAATAATAGTTCAAAACTTATTATGGAATAGTTCATAACTTATAAAAGGATAGTTCATGAATTATAATAGAATAGTTTATAGTGCAAAATTTATAAAGAAATGAAAATAATAGTTCAAAACATATTAAGAAATAGTTCATAACTTCTAAAAGGATAGTTCATGAATTATAATAGAATAGTTCATAGTGCAAAATTTATAAAGGAGTGAAAGTAATAGTTCAAAACTTATTATGGGATATGTCATGAATTATAATAGAATAGTTCATGAATTATAATAGAATAGTTCAAAGTGCAAAATTTATGAAGGATAGTGCATAACTTATAAAATGATAGTTTATGAATTACAATTGAATAGTTCATAACATATAAACGATTAATTTATGAATAATTTGATAAAAAATATTAAAAAGTAATAGTTCATGGATTATATGAGAATAGTTCAAAGTTTATAGGAGAATAATGCATAAATTATAACATGGTAGTTCAAATAAATTTTCTTTCGATTATGGAAAAAAAAAATCGTTTCAGAAAATAAAAAAGAAAAAAAAATTTTAAATTTTTTTTTTTGGGACACGTGTCGGCCGTACGGGCGGCCGTACGACCGTACCGCATTAATTGAACCGTACCTGAACAAAAGCCTAGTTAGTATTCCCTCTTATTCTCATTATTTGTCTTCGAATTTTAAAATTTTAGTTATAATAAGTATTAAGATATTTAAATTTTATAAATAGAAATTTATCTACATTTTCATTTATTATTTATATTTTAAAAATACTATTTCTTCTATTTCCGTATAGCTCTCTATATTTTACTATTGTTTTCATACAATTTTTTTTAAGTATAGTACATCAATAATTACCGCACTTTCTGTTTTTAATTTATGTGATTTTTTATATATAATGTCAAATATTGATTTTATTCATTAGGTTAATTTATAGCCAAAATTTCGAACCTGAATTTAAAATTTTTCAACTTGCTAGGACATCTCTATTGATTGTTATTCTAAGGGTCGTTTGATACCAATATTCTCATTAAAGGTATTAGGTATAAGTACAAAATATGAGTATCAGAACATGAATATTATATTGATATCTGATATCCATGTTTGGTATCAAGATATGGGTTTCAAGAGAAAAAAGCGGAATTTTCAAAACCCTAGATATTTTGATGGATGAACCACCAACGGTTTCGGCAACTATAGAAGGTCGGAGGTGGCCGGAAGAGGGACGGACGAAGGCGGTTGAGCAGAGAAGCATCAACACAAGGCGTTCGCGGCCTCGCGCGAAGAGAGATCAATTGCTTCCTTCCTCCCCAATTTAATATATCGATATTTTTTGATGTATCGAGAGACCAATTGCTTCCTTCCTTCCCTCGGAAAATATTTCTTTAAAGGCCCAAAGTATAAGGAAGCTGAAAAATGTCGAGGGAAGGAAGGAAACAATTGGTCTCTCCCGATACATCGAAAAATATCGGTATATTAAATTGGGAAATTCAGATATGAGTTATCAATTTGATACCGATACCCTAAACATCGGGTATGTGTATAGGTGATACATATACTCAGGAGCAGCCCTGGGGGGGGGCAACTGCCCCACCCTCCAAAAAAAAACTTTGGTGAAAAAAAAATCGTTTCAAAATGGGTTGTGGCTTCTTTCGTTTATAAAATTGTTTTCTACGATTTATTATTTTTTTAAATCTCACTATTCTTGTATTATATTTAAATGTTTTTTTGGATCTTTCGCCGAAGTGAACGAAAATTCAAAAGAATTTCCCATTTTAGGCTCGGAGTGAAATAATTCACCAAAATGCACGAGATTTGTTGTTTGGAGTAGAAGCGCGGTCTTAGACCGCAATCTTATTTGTAAAACGTGTTGTTGAGGACAACGTTTTCAATATCCGAAATAAATATAATAAAACACAAATAGAGGTGCGGTCCTAGACCGCGGCTATAGTGTAACGTTTTTGAAAGGAAAAAAAAACTAAAGAGGCGCGGTTATAGGGCAGCTATTTTTTTAAAATATATATATATATATATATATATATATATATATATATATATTCCAGTTCAAGTGAGGAGGACCCTTGTGGATAGGAATTAGGAGAGCCGTGGTGATGTCACGTGGCAAGCCACGTCACCGTTTTTTTTTTTTTTTTTTTTTTTTTTTTTTTTTTTTCCGAAAAAAAAGTGACGTGGCATGTCACGTGGAACCACCATAAAATGAACAGTTAATAATAAAAATATGAACACTACCTATAGCAAAAAATGAACAATCATTAATAAAATTATGAACACTTTGAGAAATATAAACACTTACTCTGAAAAATATGAACACTTACTCTGAAAATTATGAACATACACTTGTAAAATAATGAACATCATATTGTTTTACACGATTTGAAACAAAAAGAATTTTTTTTTTCGAAAAAAAAAACGGTGACGTGGCATGCCACGTGTTACCATCCTGGCTCTCCTCCTTCCTATCCGCAAGGGTGCTCCTCACCGGAACCAACCTCTATATATATATATATATATATATATATATATATATATATATATATATATATATATATATATATATATATATATATATATATATATAGGAAAAGGATCAGGTGAGAACGTGTATTACAGTAAGAAATGAGAACGGATTTAGACCGCACGATTTAATGCATTCGACGGATATGATGAGATATATATTTAGGCTGTATTTAATGTCATATTATATGTTACAATATGAGTTACGGTATATAACTATTTTCCTAATTTAGCTAACGATCCAATTATTACCAAATTATTATATATTTTTCGGTTTTTCGTTTATCCAATCATCTTACCGAATTTACGATTGCACGCTTAATTCAACATTCAACAATATCATATGCATGTGAATATTACATAACACGAATACACCATTACAATGTGCACAAATAGAAAGGGGCACGTGTACATGCACACTAGTGCATTCTAGGACAACACTCACGCATATGAATGTGCACGACTAGTAGTGCACTAGTGCACACACTCTAGGCACGTGCACATGCACATTACTAGTGCACGTCTAGACACATATGAATTGCACGACTAGTAGTGTACACACTCTGGGCACGTGCACATGCACATTACTAATGCACGTATAGACTACACTCACGCATATATAAATGATATTGATGGTTCGTGCACAATTAATTAGTTATTAGCAATATTTGTTTCCATGTAAGCGTATCCGTGTATAATATTGTTACCATATGCAAAATTACTATAATAAATGAATATGAATGCTTCCTTATATAGGCGATAAATCTTATCCGTCCGTGAATTAATCCAACGATACATATGTGTTCTTATTTCTTACTGTAAAACACGTTCTTACTTGAACCTAACCCTATATATATGCGCGGTCCACGACCGCGCCTTTAAATGTAATATTTTTTAATTTTTTTTTTGTATTTTTGTTTATTGTAAGTAGATGACATAAACTTTGTTTTTATCACTATTTTATTTTTATAGATATTTTTATCGAAAATAAATTTTCGCCCCCTTTTAAAATCCTGCGACCGCCACTGCATATACTCATACCTTTATTTAGAACTAGTCGGGACGCGCGTGCTTCGCACGCGCGCCGTAGATGAAATTTAAAATTACACGAGATGAAATCGAGAATCGTTCAATTTGTGATAATTCAGTACAAATACACGTCGTTTCGTAATAAATGTACTTTTAAAACTGAATTTACATCGAAGAATAATGCTAAGGTGGTACACGGTGCTTGTACATTTGGAAGGTGCTACGTGGTGATCGTACATTTGGAAAATAAATTACACGTACATACATGAACAAATGAATAAAAAATGAGAAAATTGGTGATTTAGGGCCCTTTTTGATTAGTGTAGATTAACTAGGCCCCTAGGATTATTAACCCAAAAAATAAAGATAAACAAAAAGGAAGAAGAGATAAAATAGGATAGTCGGATGAGCTGTTAAATAAAAACCGTAATCAAAACGTGCCTTAATTAAACAATAAAATTTTAAAAAAAAAGGCAACTGTAAAACCCACGAATATCGCGCCATCTGCAACCTCTATGAGAGAGAACACCCATCAATCAAACACATCAGCACGTATTCCAATCGCCGGTTACTTTACCCTTTCTTCTCCATTTTAGACGATTCCAGGTCCAAATATTCTCTGGAGAACTCTCAGCATCATCGATTCAAGGTATCGTCTTCACATACATTTTTCGTTTCTTGTACTAATACTTATACAGTTAAGGCGATAATCATAATCGTTTATTTCATGCTCTATTGAAGGAAAGTATACGCATATCGCCATTGAAGATAGTTGAAGATAGCTGAAGAACTGTTCGAAGAGTATCGTCTTCCATAAATCAACAAAAGGTACATTTTTTGGTTCGATATGAAGTTTATTGCAACCTATTTGTCGATTATGTACTAAATCCGTACAAATCAAAAACTAATTTGAATATCGTCTTCTAGAAATTACACAAAGGTTAACAGTGAAAGTTTTTGGGGAAAATGTTCTGTTTCTATGTAGACTTATTATGTTCTGTTTCTATCGTCTTTCATCCGTTTCATTCCTTCATCTAAGTACTCAGTATATGCCCAGATCTGTTATTGTGATTATGTTCTGTTTCTATCGTCTTCCATCTTCCATCTGTTTCATTTCTTCATGTTATACTGTTATGATAAACAGAAATGTGATACATGGTTTATCCAACTGAACAACTGGTGATTGTGTACTAGATTATACAAATTATGTCTAATATGCACCTCATATATTATTAGAATTTGATACAGAAATGAGTAATTGGTGATTATTTGTTGATGCATGTCGGATACTGTACTGAACAATAGCAAATGCATACATAGTATGTATAAACTAGGCCCTACTGAATACATATAGAATATGTATAAGTATCAAGAAAAGGCAAAATTGATTATGAATTGAAATATCATACATGTAGAATATGTAGACAAGCATCATGATTTGGTACATATAAGTGCAGATGTGTAGATAAATAGCATACATGAATGTGTTATGTTTATAGCTCGTATCAGGGATACAAATTATGTATTTACAATATGTACATATAGCATTCAATGTAAGTTACAAATTCAACTAATCGTACTAGTTCATTTATAGTACAAACACTATGGCAAGAAAAAAGCAAATGGCCATTAAGCCCCACATGAGGAAAGATCATCCTACTTCTGGGGCTGGTCCTTCCAAGCAGGTATCCAAATGTCTTCATTATGTAGTATTTAATCAGTTGCAGCTCATTAGATTAATGTACAGATTTATAAGTAGTAAAATGTAATGGTCTAATTATAATCATGTATTAGTAAACAAGCATGAGACTATCATACATCATATGCATATATTTATGTAACTGTCATGCATATGTTGTTAAAATCATATTGTTTTCAAAAACAAAAAAAAAAAAAACTGATTAGTACATGAGTAAGTACATATTTATGTAACTGACATCATATGTATTAATAAATATACACAAGTTGATAAAAGGATGCAATATGTATAAATATATACATATATTATGATAGCATATGTACAGGGTTCGAAAACAGTGGAGTGTACACAGGTAATGTACTTCAATATGTAATAGGCAGCACATATTTATGAGTACATCATTATATGTACCTTCATATACATATACAAATGTGCTGATAAGTCACAAAATGAACAGGGAATGGAAGGTACATACACTCAGGATGTCGCAACAATGAATAGGGAGGACAATCCTCAACTGAAGGTTGGAAAAAATATTGTAGAATACATAATATTCATTATTTTTATAATGTACTGATATATTACAACATAACAAATGTACCTTTACAGTTCACATATCGATGGGTGGAAAATGAATCCCCTCGGATGGCTCGTATCAACAGCTTTAGTCGACTCCAGCTTATACCATTGATACTTGACGGGCTGTCTGAGTTAGACAATAAAAGAATGAAGAATGGGGTTTTTGGGCCAATAATTGAAATGAGCACACGGCTCAAAATGTCAAATCAGATCATACACTTCATGTTGATGAGGGAGGTTCAGACAAGGAGAAAACACTCTATGTGGTTTGGAGTAAAAGATGTACTGCTAAGGTTTGGAATCAAAGAGTTTGAAGAAATAACTGGGCTCAACTGCGAGGAGGATTTTTTTGAATCATACGATGAAACACCCGATGTCGAAATGAAAGCTGTTGTTGGGGTAGAAAGATGCTCAACTAAAGTTCTGGAAGAAATCTACATGAAAGAACCCAAGGAATCCCCATTCAAATACAGAATGGCCCTCATCCTTTTCATCGAATGTGTTGTTGTGTCCAAAGACAGGAAAACCCAAATCAACCAGCAAACGATCAACATGGTAAATGATATGGACCTTTTTAACTCTTTTCCATGGGGTAGACTAGCTTTCGTACAGACCAAGAAGTTCCTTCAATCCTGTGAGGCTGGTAAAGATAGGAACAGCGGTGGCTACAACATTGGAGGGTTCCCACTTGCGCTGCAGGTATGTGTAAATATGATTGGTGTTTATCTTCAATTGATGTTTCCATTTAAGCAACCAGAAAATGTGCATTGAAAATACAATGTTTATGTAGTGCATATCCACATATATTAATACATAATCATAAAATATATAAGTGTGCATAAATATTTTATGTTTGTATGACATATTTTACAGATATTTGCATTCCACTCAATTCCAAAGCTTGCAAAGGTTTTCGCAAGCTTAATAAATGAAAATGCATCACCTTTGTGCCTACGTTGGGTATCAAAGTCTGGTAAAGGGGGTAAGCCGTTCCCTGGGTATGCAGACATTAAGGGTATTATAAATACCCTTGAAAAGAAGGAAATAAAAACAGTACAAGGTCTCAGTGAATCGGATGACATCGATAGGTGGGTCACAAAAGAGGGAGAAGATGAGAGGATTGATTTCTTGTTTGAAGCTGGATTTGAAAAGTTTGACTTAATAATTACAAGGCCAAATATTGTGCATGAGAAGGAAAAGGAATTCAGGTACGTTATGAACTGTTTTGTACATTACATTGTTTTATGTAGATGATAGTTAGACATATTTATTGATAGGTTTTGGTTGTGTAGTCCAATTGTACCAGAAATAAAGATTAGGAGCATATCAAATACGAAGGATGATGAAGATGCTGATGACTTTGTTGATCCACCTAGTAAGTTTATACATATTTATTGACTTTGTTAAAGAATTTACTTTTTGATTACATATTAAATGAGATGTTCTGGACATATAATTTGTGTACACAGAAAAACAAAAAGTGGAGGCGAAAGCTGTGGAAAAGATGAAGGGAAAAAGGAAAGCAGAAAACACTAGCCCAATCATCAAGAATCTCAGGTTATCACTTAATTAAAACAAGTATTTTTTTATAAATACAGAATATATGTAGTTGATAATGCATATGTTAAACGTCATGTAGATCGTCCAAGAGGACGAACAAGAACAATGAATCCCTATCTGCAGAAACGATAGATGCAGCTCCTGATAAAGAACCCGATGGAAAGAAGGAGAACTTTGCTGAAAAAACAGAGGAAAAGATTCCGGATAGCCCAAGGTTAGTATTACAATGTATATAATTTAATACATAAGTTAGAAACATGCCAATAAATATATACATATGATTCAAATTGTAAAGAATATTTACCGTGTTTATCAAGAATGTAAATAATTTATGTATTGAACTCTCAGAATGGAAGCAACTCAGCCGGAGTGGGTTGCAAAAATATTGGAGAAATTGGAATCAATTCAACGGGAGTAGAAAGACATTGCAGACAAGGTTGAACAACAAGGAATTATGATTGATGATTTGACAACATATTCAAAGGATCTTGGAACGCTATATGATAAGATAGACACAACTGTTTACATGGCAAGCAAGAGGACCGAGAACAAAATCAAAATTCTTGTCAAAGAACTTATAGCCCAATCAGCTGATACAAGAGGGAATGCCCCAACTGAAAAGAGTGATGTTGCTTCTCCAAAACAGACTGCAGATGATGCTTCTGTTCAAGAAATAGGTGCTGGGTCGAGCGAGGTATGAAACAACACAAGTGTGTAGCCTATAATACAAAAACATCGTAGAATATGTAATATATATGTATATTTATGTAACTGAATCTGGTACTATACATATGACATATTTAAAAAATATGTAATGTCTGTTTACCGTTTTGTTAAAACAGGGCGTCAATGTAATAGAGCCTGTTCGAAGGGTTGGACTTAGGGTCCCAAAAGATAGTAAATACAAGCGTACCCCGTTCAGAAAAAACGTGAAACTTCCGAAAGAACCACCAATGAGCTTGTTACAAACAGCTGAGCGTCAAAAAATGTATAACTGGGTGAAGAACAAAGACGATCAAGGTATGATTCGGGGTTATATTAAGAACATATCCAGAGAATCAATACAGGACATACTGAAACAAAGCGGCTGGATTAAAGACGAGGTATGTACACATAATCAATACATATATATACACGCATGAGACTATCATACATCATATGGAAATAGGCGTGAGATTATCATACATCATATGCATAACACAATTCAGTAAGACTATAGAAACATAAGTTGCCTACGTATTGAAATATTCAGATATGTACATACGCAGGATGTACAAGTTGCTCATACACAGAAAATGTATAAATAATGTGATTCCAATATTCATGCTTTGCCGTAGATTATTGAATAGATCAATATGTGTAAATAATATGAACACAAAATTTGCCAATTTCTCTATACTTGCTTGAACAATTTTCATGCTTTGCCGTCAAAAAATGTATAAATAAAGTGATTCCAATATTTTCATTTGCACCTGCTCTTGATGTGGTCAATATGTAATTGCTGTTGCCTTGAATCAACACGTAAATGCTCATATGTACAACTTAATTATATATATATACAGAATGTGTAGTTATGTTTGACCCCGTAAATTTGTTTCCACAGGCTATTGATGAGATAATTATGAACATGCGGAAGAGCATTGTTGACAACCCTGATCGATTCGCCAAGATTGCTGTGCTTTCAACTGTTTGGACTAGGGCATACAACCGTACAGTGTTTGAAAAGCATATTACTATGAAAGAATCGAAGCAAAGTTTCAATCAAAGCATGCACGAGGTTATTTCTGGGGACAGTCCACAGATGTTCCGAAAGGCGTTATATGACGTTGATGTCATATATTCACCATTCAACCTCCAAGAATCCCATTGGGTTGCTCTTGAAATTGATTTCCGTACGTGGTGCATATATGTTTATGATCCACACATACACTACACAAAGGATGACAAACTGCATAACCTTCTTGAGCCCATGGCTGTTATGCTCCCTAAACTGCTTGGAGTACATGGCAAGCACAAAAGGCTTGGAGATCGACTAAAGGGCCCACTAAAGGTGATCAGGAAGACTGGGTTGAACATCAACGCTGACGGGTACGTGTTGTGTACTTAAATTATGTAGTTTCCATATAATACTACATACTTTGTAATTATGTACACTTTTTTGAACACAGTGGAAGCTGTGGCATATTCACTCTAAAGTACATACAGTATTTAGCGTCTGGACGTAAAAATTTGAGTGCTATCAGCGATGAATTTGTTCAAGCAAGTAGAGAGAAATTGGCAAATGTTGTGTTCACCCGGGAATGGCGCGACTGGTTCAATGAGGACTGAAATCTTCCAATTATGTAGTGGTTTATGTAACCCAAATACTAAGACTTCCATTTTACTGATTTGTGTTTTAAGTTTTTCGAATGGGTTGATGAGGATTGAGAAACTTCTGTTTATGTAACGGTTTAAGTAACCGAAATACTTAGACCCAAATGTTAATCCTTGTTTTTAGTATGACCCGTAGCTACTATACACATGGTTGTGTATAACGGTTTGATATTCATTTTACATGTTCGTCTGACATAATAAAGTTAGATAAACAACACAAAAAGCTACAATTGTTCAGACTATTAACTTATGCTAGATATTTGTACATAATCGATAAAATTTTACATTAAAATAAAGCACACATATCAATTAAAATTTACGTACATAAAATAAAAAGGTACATATACGCATATAAATTATGTACACAACGTCGTTTGGGTTCGAATTTGGATATAATGATTTCCAAATACATTATACATTTATTAACAAAATAGAGTATACGAGTTATATATGTATGTGTGATATACATATTCTAAAAAAACGACGTTTGTTTATACATAATAAAGGCAATTTTTATAAAGTTGATAATAAAATAACACATTATGTACGGATAAAAATAGTGAACTAATTATCAAATAAACTTGGCTATTTCGGCTGATTTACACAAGTTTTCTTAGTGTGTCCACTAAAGCCACAACAACTACATTTTCTCTTAGATCCTTGTTCCCAAGATGCACGAAACCTGGACTTTGGCATTCTTCCACACCTCTTACGCTTCAATGGGGGCTCACAAGCAATATCTGAAACGTATATCGGTATATCCCAATCTGACTTGTTCGGCACCGGGTAAATAACCTCTGCATATCCAGACCTCCAATATTCTGTGGAATAATATTTACTTACAAGATAAGAAGGACTCATACCTACGTGTTTCGCTGCAGCTATTGCATGTATGCATGGTATTTCTTCTATATCAAACTCTTTGCAGGCACAAGTCTTCATTTGCAAACAAACAATGACATGTTCATCCGCCCTTTTTACCTCAAATTCCATCCTATCTGCGTCAAGTGTGTACACAAAGTAAGAACCTGCTTCATCAAACCTTTTTTGAATGATAGCCTCAACTTTTGGTGTGGAAACATCCACACAAGATTGCGACTTTTGACGGCGTTCCGCAAACCACCGTGACATAAACTGTCTGATTTCATCCAGCATTGCTAAAACTGGATATTCCCTCCCTTCTTTCATTATGCCATTAACACACTCGGCGTTGTTGCTAGTCATTATGTTATACCTTTTCCCAGGAGATAATGAACGAGCCCACGTTGATATCCCCATCTCAGTAAGCAACTCTCCCACCTTCGGCTTTTCCTATACATATTTTTATACATAAGTATACATATTATATACATAACGAACCGATGAATACATGAAGTAACAACACATACAAGAGATATTTGCCTAAGTAGTTCAATGCAGTCAGATTCTCTGCATTTCTTTGCCCCTTCAATAAACATTTGTAGGATACGGTTCGATCTTGTCCTCTTTCGCAGGTTCCCCTTAAGATGCCAAATACAGTAACCATGAAATGCCAACCGATAGTTCGCTGAAATACCCTTCTTTATTGAATTATGTCGATCAGAAACAAACACAAGTTCCTTGTTATCCGGAATTATACGACTCAAATTATTAAAGAAATCCCAGGACGCATCATTCTCACTATCAACAATACCGAAAGCAATTGGGTAGATTTGTTGATTTGCATCTTGCGCAGTTGCAACGAGCAACACCCCTCCATATTTCCCACTTAAATGTGTGCCATCTACCGTTATAACCTACATATTTTTAAAAAATGTACAAATTGAAATACATAATAAATTACAGAGTACTACATATTGTTAAGAAAAAATGTATTGTACCTTCCGCATTGCGCCAAATCCTCTGATAAACTGACCAAATGCGACAAATACATATCTGAAACGATTCTCATCATCAAGCACAAGGGCAGAAATGGTACCATTGTTCACTTCCTCTAACATATACAAATATGCGGGGATGGAGCTATAATTATCTTCTGAAGTTCCTCTAATCATATCCTTAACGGCCTCCTGTGCTTTCCAACACTTCCAATAACTAGCATTTATTCGATGTAAACTCTTCATAACAGTGACTATCTGATTAACCGAAGGTAACTTCTTCGAGTTGCCGTACCTACATAAACATTGTGTACACAAATTAGTACACAACATACAGTCAATAATATAAAGTTTAGCTATAATATACAACATACATTGATTTCACTTTCTCTGCAATTACTTGATAGGAAGCTCCCCTGTTCCCAGCTCTCCTCATGTGATACGAACATGTGTGTGTGGACACATACCTTGTTGTTGTAAAATAACTTGATCCCCCAAGCTTAGTGAAACGAACCCTCCATTTACACTCTTCGTCAATACATCTTGTTGTTACTGCCTTCATTTTTGACTTAACAATCCTATATTGGGAACATTCGGATATTGAATGCAAACACAAAGCATTCTTTAACTCTACCTTCGAAGAATATGTTTTCCCCAATGCAAGCTCATAATCATGCACATCTGGTACATATGTATCTACACGTGGCACTATCGCTAGTGTGTCACCCGGCGTAAGATCTCCTTCTACTGTCAACGACATATTTGATGAATATGTACTTAAATCAAGCTGCAGATAATCGTTCATAATTTGTTCTCCATTATGTAACGCATCCAGTGTCACAACATTTTTAGGTTTATGAACACTTACTGTCGTCACACACATTGGCACACTCCACATGAACTGCTGCAGACCATTTATTTGGAGGAATGTTTCCAAATCAACCGTTGTGGTGACGTTGAATGGTTTGAGTGAAGGATTGAATGGATTCTTGTACGATAATTTGATATCAAAGTCCGACTTACATATCCCAAACTGCGTTGAAACTTTATCTATTAATCCCTCAAATGTGCAAGATCCATCTACAGCAAGAGGCTTGCTTGTAACATCACCAATGTATTCCCATACATTAGTATTCAGCTCCCAAACACCACCGTAATAGAATGTCGCAAATACAGTACTCATACCTAATACACAAATAACAATAACATTTTACATTACATACACACCACATACCTTCACGACATATTCAATACACAAGACACATACATATCATACCAACATATATTATTTTTTCATTGTACAACGACCAATAACAATTATGTTTACACCCAAACAAAACACACTAAACGACACACAAATACGTATTACCTGGTAAATACGCAATCTATTGGTCGTTGTGACAAAAATATGTAGTCGACCACCACCTTATTGTGTACACACTCGTTATCTTCTGACGACACTGAGTAGATCAGAAGGACCAACAATGGCGTCCAGATTTTCGGATGAAAAAAAGCCCTAGGACAAAATCAAATATGTTGTTGATTATGAGCGCCTTATGTATACGATCGAATCCTATCGAACGATTACGGAGTAATGAAGATGAGAAATCATAGATTCAATGTAGAAGACGACAATACCACAAACTCGGATGAAGCAGCAATGGCGTCAACAAAGCTTCTGCAAACGATCGTCTAATGGACATTCAATTAATGAATGGCAATTATCAAAACGCCTATTTCCTTATTTAACGGCTAAAATAAATTTTAATGACTTAAATTAGGCTAATTAATACGGATTATTAGGAAAGAGAATTATCCAGCAAATCTATAGAATCCTACATATTTAATTCATTAATCTTTTTTGTAAATTATAGAGGGGCCTAGTTTGTTAACAAGAAACAAAAAGGGCCTAGTTTGTACACACCATTACATAAGTTGCCTACTTACCCAACTCATCCATAAAAAATTACAAAACATATGCACAACTCACTTTCAAGAAATTTCAATGGAACTGAAATGAATGCAAAATAAAAAATAGTCAAAATACAATACAAATAACCTGCAAATGTAACAGAAGACTGAAATACACAAACAAAAGAGAAGTGGCAAATAGCACGAGTTTCCAAAGTCTTCACAATAGAAGAAAAAATGCTTAGCTTTAAAGATTTGCGTATCTAATATCTCATAGATTTGCTCCCTTTCCGATCTCCTCTAGAAGTCAGCTCTCTCAGAACTAAGATTGATCTCTGACACATAGGTTGAGCTTCAAAGCCTCCTCACTTGCCACCCTATCACTTCTGTACCAAAGCAAAAGAATAATCTCATCATAGGTGTGCGGAAGAAAATGGTGAACCTTCATACTTGTTACAGTATTAACTTGTAATACAAATCAATTAAGCATCACAAACAACATTGACACAGGTAATAAGCAAAGACCACCGATCAACATTTTTGTGATATGAAAGATATTCTCTCCTCTTTTTTTTCTCAACATAAGAAGATATTTGCAAGAAGGGGCACTCCAACTTAGGGAAGAAGCATTGTTTAGTAATGAGCAAAGGGAAGAAGACTCGAAGCCATCCAAGAGAAACCAAACAAAAAGTGAACGCATATGTTTCCGTTTTTTTGTGGTCACCTTCCGTAATTGTATAAGTCATATTCTCCCTCATTGTATCAGAATTGTAGCTGCTCAAATAGTTCATTATTTTTCCTTTGTTTGATCTCACAAAAAAGGTAGCAACTCATTTTTATTGGTGTTCTTCTAGCCTATCTCCCCTAAGCAACTTCCTACTTTTCTTGTTTGAATTTAACCACAGTCCTATTTTCCTAGGTACTAATTCATTTATTGTTCGACACTGCTACTGACATGGATGAATTCAAAATTTCTTAAACTCTCTTGAGAAACAATCAATGGGTAACTATTCTTAGTCCATGATTTTAATCAATTTCAAACCACAAAATGACGACTCCGATGCTACTAACCATATCACCAATTCCTCACGGCATTTCTGTACTTAGCAGCAATTCCTAAGAGCAAGAAAAATGTTGTTGCATATAGTTCTTTAGCCGCTATTATTGGCCAATGGAACATGAATATCAATAAACGTAAGTAAGCCTCCATCCGGCAAAACACACTTTTCATGCGTGTCTCAAGGACCCGATGGACGGATTGAACCTGTACCCTTTATAAGTATTTGAAAAAGTAGAACACAAGCCGACAATCAAGAGGAAAGAAGCTTTTGGTTTCTTGGCCTAATTAATATCCTACGGAACATTGCATGGAGACTAAACATAAAAAAACTAAGAACAACGCAATTGCACATCAACACCATAAAAAACGGATGGAAAATATCAAGAACTAACATTTTTAACATAAGACATCAAATATACAAAGGATCATGGAAAACACAGGAAGGGGATGTTCACTTTGATATGTGCTGAGACTTGCAGTTTTGTGTATGTTATCACTTAGCAAAATCCCACTTTTCAAAATCAAATTCAAATGACCAAATAGACAGGTCTGCAGGATCACTTAAATTAAGGTCAAGTAATGCTCTTTGAGCTGCTTCGGTAAGAGGTGGATGCACAGGGCTGAAGAAGAAAAAACCGCCCTTTTCAAGTAACTTTACACATTCCTCTTTTACCTTTGTGAGTGTAATTCAACTTGCTCTCAAAAACATTCTAGTGATGCTGGTTCCTGGAAGAAATACAAAGGTTCAAATACGACTAACAAAGAACCTATAATGCATGAGCAATCAACAGAGATTCCATAAGGTTTATTAGCTTTTGGACTTGTTTGCTCTGTCATGTTGACAATACTGATGAATGAGTAAAGAAATTTGATGGCCTTTTTGAAGTTATTCTACTCAATCATCTCAAACATAGTACATTATCTCCAAATTCACATTCAATTAAACAAGTGATTGAATTAACAATTATATAATCCAAAAAGAGACCTAGTACAGACTCCGGATTCACATAAATTAGCCAAGTACTTGAATTAGAATGATCAAACAACTCACAATTTCAAACTTGTACACACAATTAATTTTTTCTATTGAATTGTTACATTCTTGATAGACAAACAAACCTTTTATAAGGATACCCACGAGAATAGCTTCAGTTCCAGTATTGGAGTACTTGAGCTTCCTAGCTTCTAGTTCGCCCATTGTACATGACTTTATTGCCCTTGATAAGAATGTGTCCACAACATCAATAAACAAACTCAAAGTTTCCCCTAATTACAACCCGGTACCGGTATTTATTCTTACAACAGCGACCGAGAAAACACAATTTGAATCACTTTGGCAATTTCCTGTCGGCAACCTTCTCCGGATTCCTGTCAAAGTAAACAAATAAATTGGAAAGTCGAAATCGGATACAAAAAAAGTCATTGAAAACCGGGAATTTATACAAGGTTACGCAATTGGAAGCTTAATGAAACATATATAGATCACTAAAATCAGGAGGTAATGTAAACAAATTGACAAATTTAAGAAGCAAAGATTGAACTCGAAGCTTACCCTGATTGCCAGTGGGGAAGGGGGAAGTTGAGATTGGAAAACAAAAAGGGATTTTGAGTTCCCTGTTGAAAGGGGCCGGAAAGGACTGAGTTCGGGGATTCGTTTCCAATTCTGAAGCCTGAAGAATGGATAGAGAAGGAGATACATAATGTACCAAAGACGACTTTCAGGTCCAGCCGGTTGAAGACCTAATTTTAAGGGGTCGTTTGGTATTGATACACTAATTAAAGGTATCAGGTATCAGTATCGGATATGGGTATAAAGATATGGCTATCAGATTGATAGCCATATCCCTGTTTGATAGGTTACAGATATCATATATCAGATTTAGCCAGCAAAGTAACTTCACATTTTTACCTTCATCAATGTCACACCAAAGGCCAAAAACCACCTTCTTCCAAGGAGACCATGAACATACGTTCAAGCATCCAATACACCTTCTCCCATTTTTGATTTCCAATTCTTCTTCCATCATCCTTACCCCTTCCAGATCGATTGACCTAGACTGTTCCAAATTTGTTCCAATAGTAGTAGGCTTATAGTCTGGTCGACATTATCAAATGGCTTGGCGTTGGCAGAATGAGGGAGAAACGAAGGCTCGATGGTGAAGGAGGGAGAAGGAGAAGCAAAGTCTCGGTGGTGAAGGAGGGAGAAGCGAACCGATAGATAAAAAATTCATACCTCCCAAAAATTAGGTATATCAGATTTGGGGTTTTAGAGGTATTAGGTATCAAATTGATATCGATATCCTGAAATACCAAACATGGATATGGGTATCGATGATACCCATACCCATATCTTTAATTTTGATATGGATACCAAACGAGGGCTAAATAATCAAAAGAAGTAGATATGGCAAAAAAAAAATAGCAGAAAATGAATCAAAGTGAATGGATAGAGAAGTAGATACGGCAAAAAATAGTAGAAAAGAAAACACACCAGAGGAAGAAGAATAACAAATTTATATAAAAAAAACCAAAAGAAAATGAATTGAATTGAACCTGTAAGTTGATTGCACATGAAATTAGGGAAGAAAGAAGACCATTGGGTTAGGTTTCATACCAAGACGATGGATGAAAAGAAGACCATTGGGTTAGGTTTCATACCAAGAAAAGCCAAAACATATCGATGAGTCATGTATAAAAACATAGAAGAGGCGAGCAACGATTCCGTAGCTTTTTGCCTAGCGAGATCGACATTATCTACAATCTTCCTCTTGCGCTCTTTGGATTTAGGGTTTGCTCATGTCCAACACCTTCCATTTCCGCGCTGTAGGAGAAAACAAATCACAAAGCAGCAGCAACCCCAAATATGAGAATCGATAGATTAGGAGATAAAAGGGAAGAAAACAAACGACGAGAATAACCTGAAACCGAAGTGAAAGATCTGCAGGCATGATGATACCACCGAGTTGAAGCTGATACTCGTGGAACACGATAATCCACTCCATTTGGAGAAGGAGAAGCTGATATTACAAATGTGAGATTTGAGGAGAGATTGAGAGATGTGATTCTTGTTTTAATAGGGTTTGTCCAAGCAAAGAAGACGAGGTGGGAGATGTTGATGTTGGAAGATCAAGAGGTGTACAGAATAAGCCATAAACAACAACACGTATGGTAAGAGAAAAGGATATAGAGACATGTGTATAACTAAGAGTAACACGTATGCTTAAGAAAAGGATATAAAGACATCTGTATAAGTAAGGGTAAAAAAGGAAAGTTACTATTCATTGAGCAAACTCCCACGTTTAGTATAGTAAAGATAAGGATATAGATACCAAACGAACCTAAGTATCAATTCTAACTAAAATTAATATATGTTGACAACCAACTGGAAGCAACATTCGAAAACGTCCAAACAAGACCTTGAAATAACGTGAAAGATACAAAAAATTAATCAATCAATCCAGCATTTCATTAACAAAATCATTTTTCTGATAAACAAAACCAGATGGATACAAAAAAATCCACGGTCTTCTTCAACCTAGCTCTCTCCCTAATTATCTCCATGAAATGAGCTTACGTTAGGAATGAATTGATAAATAGTTATGGAATTACAAATAAAAAATACTTACACTCATCAAATCGATCCTTGTATATATGAACTCATACTCTCTCATTGAGCTATAGAGAGAGCTAAAAATATGGGTTTGAAGTGGGTTTTGATCCTTACCAAAATAATATCATACACAAATGACACAACCAAGCTATGCCCAGAAGCCTTGGAGAAGGCAAGTAGGGCTTGCTTCCAGATGCCCCTTCATTACCCGCGATACTCGAAGGCCGATTACGAGAACATGGATGAGTGGAGGGTGGACATGCTCTTGGCACAGTATGGACTTGATCACTTCAAAGGCACCCTTCAGGAGAAGAGGGGATTTGCCATGGGGACTTTCCTTTGGCCTAATCAGCTCTGAATACACTATCTGCAACCTTAAGGCTTTGTTTGTTTTATAAAGTACAAGACCCTTGTGTTTTTTAAGAAGTAATCACTATATGATGTACAAGTCTGCTGTAATAATTTGAATGATTTCCTCATTTGAACAAGCTTTGAATTCGAGTGATCAATGATTTCCTCAGTTGAACATCGATTAAGTTTGAATTAAGCTGAAACACCTAAGGAAAGACTGGTAGGATTCTTGTACTGAAAATCTTTGAAGAACATATCTTAATGATTTTGCAAACTGATGGGATGAGAGATTTATCAAATAATCATAAAAATGATCCATCCAAACCCACCAAAAAAAACTGGACAGAAAAAGAACAAGACCAACCCTTTTGTGGGTCGTCGGATGGTTGTGACTCAGGTCTGAATTCGAGTTCTTCGGGTTCATATCCGGATCCGAACAAGCTTGTTGTGATTGAACGAGTTAAAAAGTCTTTTTGGTATTGCTGCATAAAATTTGGAGATATGGTTTTCAATAGATTTTTGTGAACTAAAACCTATCCATTTATACTTCAATAGATAGAATGTGTATTACGGGGACTTCGCCCCCGTAATACCCCGATCCGAGACCCCGATCCGAGCTCATTAAACCATGGACTCAATATATTAATATATGTTTCCCCGTACCCAGCCATAACCTCGGCCCAGGAAGAGCTCGCTCGGTCCTTTGCCCTTCATATAAGTCTATCTAGATTTATTGTCTTATTACAACAAAGCTTTAACTAATAATCAATCCAGGTTACCCGGATCGGATTTAGACTAAACGTTGTTAGATGTTTTCTTCTTCTTTCTTTTGTAAATTGAATTCTTATTCAGTTGATGGATTTGGAGTTCTAACTGTGAGTATTTTCTTTGAAGGCCCAGAGTAAAGTGAAGCATGAAACCAAGAGGATGTGGTGGTGCCACCTGTGCATGTCTACATCTTTGAAACCCAAGGGCAGTATTGTCATTTACTACCATCATCACATGCCCACACTCCTTATATATACTGAAAGCTCAACAAATTGTAGCCATTAACTTAGCAGACCAATCTAAGTTTCATAATTCTCCTCACTAACCTAAGTTTCCCCTTTCCCTTCTTATCAACATTAATACATTCAAAGAGGAAGAAAAAACCATGGATTCAACCTTTGCCACTCAAAATATAGAATCTACCAAGAAGATCATAGCATATAACATCCTC
This sequence comes from Fagopyrum homotropicum, assembly GCA_033239125.1. Classification (NCBI taxonomy): domain Eukaryota; kingdom Viridiplantae; phylum Streptophyta; class Magnoliopsida; order Caryophyllales; family Polygonaceae; genus Fagopyrum; species Fagopyrum homotropicum. The sequence goes on from BSWB01000004.1 coordinate 148,145,000, forward strand.
AAAAAAGTAACCAAATTCCTCCTCTCATACTATGTGCTCCTTACCTTCTTCTCGAATCGATCTTGGCTATCTTTCTCCCACATCGTCAAGTTTCTTTCCCATGTCGATGACAAGAACTGCATATTTCTTGTATGCAATGTGTTGGTAGTTATCTTAGCGAAGTCATCAAAAAGACTCTCTACCTCATCCGAACCAACCCCTGCGGCTCAGATTCTTCCCGACAAACCTCCTCAAGGCACCTTACTATACGATGAGAACTCATCTATGGCGTTGCAACTCGTGGAGATTCCGTACGGTGCATATAAAAGTGACGAGCTAATAACAAATGTTGTGGTGGAAAAAAATGGATCATTCGCGAAAGATATAGAAGAGGAAAATGAATCAAATGTTTGGATAGCTAAAAATGAAGCTGAACCTGAAGTAACTGTAGATGAGGATGAAGATGAAGACGAAGTTGAAGAAGGGTCAATAGCAAGAATGAGTACCGAAGACCTGAACAAAAGATTTGAAGACTTCATAAGGAGAATGAAGGAGGATATCAGGATTGAAGCTCAACAACAACTCATTGTTGTTTGATTCAAAATACTATATGTACGTGTAACAAGCCAAGAATAAACTATAAGGTCGATGTAACGAATACATGAAGATATATCGAGAGGATCAAAATAATCAGGGTTACGTTGTGATTTGTCTAAATTAATTAACACTTGTCATATATTTGGACAATTTTTTTTTGAAATATTTGGACAAAAATTTTGCTAAACAAAACAAGTAAAGATATAAATTAAAAGTTTTAAACAATTAATTATATAATTGAAATTTCAAATATAGTAAAACAATTATATATATCTGAACAAATACTTATTATACTTAAAAATTAAGATTTTTTTAAAAAATAATTTGGGCTACTGGATTCCTGCTGGATGCATGGTTGAAAGTTTATAATGAAATAGTTGAATGTTTATTGCAGATAGCTTATTACATCATGAACCGTAGAAATTTACGTAGAAAATGTGGAGATTAAATAGATAATTTATGTGGGTTGGTGAACAAGATATCTCTGTCTAAGAATTAGACTGCAAAGCAGATTAGTTAATGTAAATATTTGACTGCATGGTAAGCAGTGATTAAATTAGTTGAGTGGATAATGATGAAGCAGGGCAGCTGTAAATAAAATTATTTAAAAAATAAAATTGATGATATGCAGCACGTAGACATCAGCAGCTTAATTGCAATTAGCGACATGGGAGAAAAATCCAGCTGGTCCAATCCATGAATACGTGGAAGATATGTTACCTGTAATCGATATACTAATCTCATCACGTCAAATACTTAATAAATGATTATATTTTTCACCAAGCAAAATCATTGCAAAGTTTAAGGTTATCTGCGTACACTATACTAAAAAAAAAACATGCATTTTGCTGCCATACACACTTTTCTCATTCAACAGAAGTTTAGAGAGATTGAATGTCGATCTGGTTTTTAAACATCACAAATAAACTCTTTCATGTCGTTTTTTTAGGCGCCATAAAAATTTGATGTTCTCGTCTTGTATAAACTTGTGTTTAACCTTCTTCCTAATATAGAGGAACCTTACGTCAATAGCATCTATATGTAAAATTCTCTTCTAATACGTGCACCTTTGCATAGGTCCAAATATCGATATTGATAATAGTGTAAGAATTATTCTCAATTTCTTCTTGCAATCCTTTGAGCCATTAGTTGTTGTGATGTATTCATCTTTTGTTGAAGACGGATCAATCAATGACCGTTGTTAAAACTTCTAAAATATATAAGTTTTTGTCTATGGAAAATAGAGCGAAATAACAGATTCCTTGTTATCTTTATTATCATCATAGTTAGAACCGGCATAATCATTTTACGAAATCTGCTCTTTGTACACTAAATATTTATTTTTAGCATCATGTATCTAAGCATGTATATCATGACATCTCAATGAGGTTGACCATGTCTAGACATATATCTTCCCAGGACACTAATGCCAAAAGCTAAATCAGAAGTGAGGTTGACCATGTCTAGACATATATCTCCACAGGACACTGATGCCAAAAGCTAAATCAGAAGTGAGGTTGACCATGTCTAGACATATATCTCCACAGGACACTGATGCCAAAAGCTAAATCAGGACGTGTACGTACAAAACATAACATACATGATACAACCATCGCTACATATGTCACTTTACACATTTTTGTTTGTCTCATAGGGTTGTGAGAAAGTCTTTTCTTGACAATTCTTAGTGTGTTTCTATGATGTAAGTTTAAAATTATGCATCTGAAACCTAGCTAGTTAAGATTTTGCACGTAATCTATTTGAGTTAAACTACTTATACTCAGCTCGAGTTAAATTAGTCTACTATTAAAATATTTTGCAAACTAAATCGTCGATAAAGAAGTCGAATATAAAGATGTAAAATCTCCCTTCCGGTTTGTTCTCGAATAATTTTGATGGACATGGACGTTGACAAGACTCTTTAAGCATTGGTTACAGATGGGTGATGAATTTGATGGTGCTGCACTCGATCGTGTGATTAAGTTGCCATGAAGTCTCCCTTTCATCCCATTCCCATATCCATTAAATAGACGACCCCAATACACCAACCCTTATTCTAGGTCAAGTCTTTTATTGTTATTCTTTTCGCATCATCACTGAGATTTGATCGGTAAGCAATAGGTCTTAAATGCAATATGCAAGTAGGTGAGATTGAGACCCAATAACTTAATTAGTTTGAATTTGATAGAGAAACTTGGGACACTAGTAACCGAATAACATAAGGCCTGCACCATTAACTACTTATCCTGCATGGATCCTGGGCATGCACACCATGCACTATGGGAATAAATGGAGAAAAGGAAATACTAAAATGGTACAAAAATAAATTATGATCATTTTTTTATTCAATAAATTGGTTATATCGTATATCATGTTGAGATGGGTAGAAATATCCACGTTGACAATACGATACTACGTGAACCTAACATATAAGTATTAGGGTTACTCCTCATATTATCGATCAATTGGTTTTAGGATGAAACCTCGAAGTCCTGTGTGTAGGTTCACTTAACGTGCATCCCCTCTATGTATTAGACCCGTCAGATATAAGAAAGATAAATTAACACGGTATCAGAGCAGGTCCGATCCGGATCCGTTATCTTGTGTTTGGGTCAAGTGTCAACTAGTCCACGATAGTTGCTGCACTTGAGGAGGAGATATTTGTAACAGTCAAAAATCAAATATGGCCTAATCGGGAATTTTAGGAAGTTAAACGGGTTTAACGGAATCAAAACCGTCTTAACAAGAGATCGATACCTAGATGATATAAACCCGGTGTTATTTGGAGCATTTGGGAGCTTCAATTAATAAAAATGCAGTTGAGAAAAATGATCAGGACATCGGACATGTCCTAGATATGAAAAAAACATAGAAAGGCAAAAACGGCCAAAAGAGTCGCTATTTCGTTTCTTAGCGGCTAAGAAAGACGGCTTAGGAATACGCGTTTTTCGAAACAATTGCGGAATAATTATCCATACAATATTCCAGATTTATTATTCCAATTTCGAGAAGTTTGGAGAAGGGGGCTTAAACCGCTTTCGGATCGGTAAAAGGATAATTATCGACTCCGTTAAAGGATAATTATCGTCTTCGCTATAAATAGCTGAAATATCGTTTATTAATTCATTTTCTTTCACGTTTCCTCGTAAAAGCTCTGATTTCTCTCAACCTTCAAACTCAGATCTACTCTTCGTTTCTAATCCGATTTCAAACCCGTTTGAGTTTTTGGATTCCTCTCTTCATTCTCTTCATTTTGGTACCGAGTTTCTGCATTTCCGAGCAAGGGAAGGTCTGGTCGAGCATATATGATACTAGGGAGGTTCCGTCGCTCAGATTCCGGTGAATTTGATGGTGTCCGAGCGTAGCCTGCGTCGTTGTGATTCCGAATCTTCTTTCGGATCGTCAATCGGGTTAGTAACGAATAAGTTATGAATTTATTCGTTTTCCGTATTGCGATTTGACCTAAATTGACCTTAGGCTTGTCAAAATGGATAATTGGAAATTCCATTATGCTCGTTACATTATTCTGGTGATTATGGGCTGTTTGTTTGATGAGATTTGATGACAGGTGGGTTCAGAAATTGCCTGTGGGCAAAACGTTGTTCTGGCGAAATTTAATTAATTAATTAAAGGTTAATTAATTAAATTGGGATTCTAGAAAATGCTATAAGCTAATTAAATTCAAAGGAATGAATTTAACTGGTGTTTGAAGCGAGAAGTTTAATACGAGGAATATGATATTCTCAACAGGTGTTGTTGAAGGGTTCGGTTTAATTATAGCTTACTTCTTTGTGAGCGTATCCAAATACGAGAAAGGAGGATAGTCCGAGTGGGAAACGGACTCAATAGTTGGTTTGCAAGGTTTTATTGTTCTTACCTGCGAGGTAAGTGTATATGAATTACACTTGCTTAATATATGTTATGTATTTAATATGCTATGATTTTATGCATGCTTGAGTGTATATATATATTTGTTATGATTGTATGCATGCTTATATGTATATGAGTGAGACGATGATGATGACTTGATATTCCTTATGAAAGCATGCATGAGGTACATGAGATGATAGTGGAAAGAATGTGATGAAAGAATATGATGAAAGCATGAAATTGAGTTATGATATGAAAGTGATAATATAGGTTGGTAATTGATTAATTAGCCCAACTGGGTCCCGCACGGGTTTCCGGGGGACGAGGTCGCTACCTGATCTACAGGGGGCCTCAGAGGTCGCTACCTGATCTACAGGGGCCTCAAGATAAGAAAAACAGTCAGAGGTCGCTACCTGATCTATAGGGGGCCTCAAGATAAGAAAAATAGTCCAAGATCGCAACCTGATCTACAGGGGGTCTTAGGACAAGATGGCCGAGGTCGCTACCTGATCTACAGGGGGCCTATGATGCTATCGGGTTGGCCAACCGAAAGAAAAAAAAAAGAAAGAAAGAAAAGAAATACGAAAGCACATGAGAAAATATATCGTACGATCAGTTGGGGCTAGTTAGTTAATTATCACCTATGCATCGATGCAATCGAGTCTAGCATGTTATGTGTTATGTTATGATTATTTTATGTGATGAGATGATATGTTTATATGTGATGTGTGATAACATGCTTGAATGTTTATGTGAAATGTGATATGAATGGTTGTGGAATTATATGTGAATGTGGATATGTATGTGTGCTTTGAAATGTGAGGAAGGGTATAGAGTGTCCTTTGAGGACGGGATATTAGATACTTATATATATTGGGAGAGTGCGATTTGTATACCCTTACTGAGCGTGTGGCTCATTGTTGTTATATCCACATATTTTTCAGCTACTCAGACTCGGCCTGATCAAGGCAAGGACATTGGACCCAACAACTGGATTTGAGATCATATCAGGTGGGCTGTTATGGGATGCTACCGCCTAGGATGTTTTGCATGGTTTTAAAACAGTTGTGTTTTGGTTAAACGGAGTTTATGACGTATGTTAGTATGTATATATGTTGTGAATATGGTTGTAAGATAAAGTTTTAAAAATTTACGTTTTCCGCTTTTCCGCTTATTGTTTTAAACAGGGTTAATTAACTGGTAATAAACTAGAAATGAAATTGGTGTCACAGTTGAGATGTGTATAAATGTTCACATCGACAATATGATACTACGTGAACCTAACATATAAGTTTTAGAGCAACTCCTATTACCAACTGGTTTTATGATGGAACCCGAAGGCTTGCTTGGGTGTAGGTTCACTTAATGTGCATCCACTCCACATATTAGACTCGCCGGATATATAAAAATAATTAGCATAACAACAATATAGCTTATATTTAGTCAGCTGGCGTCAAGGGGGTGTCCCTTGTCTAGGATTCGGGACGGATTCGTCTTCGGGTCCAAAAGAAGTGTCTTGCTAACCGGTTAGAGCGTATGGGGTTCGAGGGGACGAAGTAACTCCCTCACCCGGGATTCGAGGACGGAGTCTCCACTTACTTAAACGATACGGTATCCACGTAGTTTGACCGTCTGACATATGTTTAGGCCTTTACTGTATGATTTAGACTCATACTTGTCGTCAATTACTATTTTATAGTTTCGGTGTTCTAGTATATTTTGAACCTCTAAAAGGTTGAGAATGACACAATGATGCATCATATAGTAGAATCATCCATACATAGACGCTCGTCTTTGAACAACACACATCTATTCAGACCAAGCCCTTTATATGAAGCATTCAATGAGTGCCTGCAGGTACTGCTCGAATGAGAAGAAACCAATTTGAACACAAGCGCCCTATTATTGGATATATGAAAATTTATGGTTTTAGAGAATCAATTAATCGCATTGAAGAAGATTCTAGAATTGAAGCAATGAATGCATAAGAATACATTTAGCAGCAATCTTAACCATACACGTAAATGGTAGCAAATTGGGCAACCCGGTAGTACTTGTAGGCAAATAATAGAAGGTTGGATAAAATAACTCAGAATTGTCTAAACATTACCACATCTTTTGGGTTGACTAAACTTTAATACTTCGTCGTTTAAACTATCAGAACGGTACTTCAACTATTGAGTCTGACCAAAGATTAATATTTAGGTTACTGTTCATCCGTTATCTTCACAAATCTATGTGAAAGTTTAGGGCAAAATTGTCCAATCTCACATAAATCCTAAGCCCCAAATTTTGGAGCTTAGGATTTATGTGAGATTGGACAATTTTGAGGCTTAGGATTTATGTGGGATTGGACAATTTTGCCCCTGAAATTTCACACAGATTTGTGAAGTTAACAGATGAACAGTAACCTAGGTATTAATCTTTGGTCAGGCTCAATAGTTGAGGTACCGTTTTGATAGTTTAAACAACGGGGAACTAAAGTTTGGTCAGCCCAAAAGATGGGTACCGTTTAAAAAAATTTCCTTAATAACTAACTATGCATTTTACCACTATTATTCTATTAAGAGTACCCATAACATAAACTCATTTGGTAAATATATTCCTATTTAACCCAATTCCTTTCATCTATGGGAATGATATATAGGGTAAAATTAGAGGGGTTTACAAAATAAAACTCAACTCCAATAAGGCCCATTCGAACCTAGTATATGGTTACTCAAGTTTATGTGTTAGTACCGGGTCTCACGTGCATGCACACTCTTATCATACAACTCCGATATGTAGTCTCTATCGAACTTTGATATGGTATCAGAGTGGGTTAGTCTAATTAGCTTGAGGTGAGTTGACTAAGTAGACTTTTTTGCCTATTGTAACGTCAAGTAGACACTTTTACTTAAGTTCAGGCCCAATTGTATTGATAAAGCCTAACTCCAATAAGGCCTATTCGAGTTACTAGTCCAAGCCCGATCCAAAATACAAATTTTATATCTAGTAAATTGAAATTACCAAATTTATGTGTCTACATTACGTACAATCTTGAAATGAGCACTCAAATCTATGTCCAATCTTTTGTTTGTGAATCAAAATGTTGCTACATGTAATATAAGGCAATTCCAAAACCAAAAGGATGACAGATTAGCAAAAAAAATGGGAAACAAATTAGCAAAGCTGCTAAAAGTGAAAGGGACAACAACTTACACTAACCAGATTGAAGGCGAGTAGACCGGGCGGCGGTCTGGATGTTTCAATCCCCGGAAACCAGATCGGAGGAAGCCGAGGTCGTCGCTGCCTAGATCCACCGCTGATGTCGTCGCTGAAGGCTTCGACATTGTCAGGCGCAAACCACCCGGGGATGAAGGTTGAAGAAGACCACCGAGTTCGGTTCTAGAACTACTACGAGAAACCGTAACTACTTTGGATATGGAATCTGGCGATCGCACCTGATTTTATAGTATTTATATTTTACGTTCCCTTATGCTCCTGTAAATAATTATTTTTGGATTTAAAATTTTAGACAAAAACAAAACAAAAAAGTCTCTATACACCAATCTTCTCATTAGTTTATCTGTTCTAACATGTGGGTTAACTATAAATAGAATGAGATGTTAGATATGTTTGTCCAAAAGTCTCTATACACCAATCTTCTCATTAGTTTATCTGTCCTGAGCATATTGCTAGACCGCTTGATGGGGTCAAGTTGTTGGGTGGTGTTGTTAGCCTTGACCCGGCCTTTTGTTCTCGGGTTGCTTTGATGAGGGTTGCGAAAACCAAATCTTTGATGGAGGCTGTTATGAGATTGGGGGACCCCAGTGTGAGCTTCGGCTTCTTCGGGTTTGTTCCGGTGTGTCCCGTCTTTACTTCGCAATGCGGACTGCTCCCCTCTCATTTTTCCGAGGCTATGGGGGTCTTTGATCATGCCCTTCGTTGTTGTTTTTTTTAGCAGATTGTCACTGCTGGAGTGGCTGGATTTGGCCCCTTTCAATGGCGTCTCTCTACTTTGTTGATTAGTGACGGAGGGCTTGATATTCTTTCTTGTGTTGATACTTTGCATTTTGCCTTTTTGGCTTCGAGACCCATAGCTTGCAAGATCAGATCTTGAGGCTTTCTGGTGTTTCAGTTGATGGAGTTGCTTTTGAGACGGCTGCTGCTTGTTGGGTCAACTTTTGTAAAAACTACTATGTAACACCCCAAGTTTTGGAAACTCGAAGCGCTACGGGCTAGGACCGCACAATGGGTCCCGACCCTTAGAGTAGCAACAACACAACGGATCTTACAACAAGGCATAAACGAATGAAAACCAAAACTCAATATAAAACCAAAGGTTTAAACAAAGAAAAGCTTAAAAGACTTGCAACCGAGTTCAAAACAAAAAGGGAAAAGCAACAACAAAACAAAAACCCGATCCTGTCTTATAATGTACGAGAACCCCGACTGACCACACCATCCGGATCACTCAACAGCATCCTGAACATGTGGAATATCTACAACGACGGTATAAACCTTAGCTAACATTCTAGATATCAGAAAGAGCGTAAAGGCACAAACACACATAAGGTAAAATAAATACATAGCATGCTCACACTCAACCGGTTATTATCTTTCTTAAGGTTATCCATCACTAATTCAACTTCTTTTGTCACATGAGAATCTCCCGAAACTCGCCTCCACTTCCGTCTACCAATAGGAATAGATTAGTACTATCCGTTACCTACGGGCCTGGGTTGCAAGAGCACATTCTAGTCTCCTGTAGAACTAGACAAGTGGTCACCGCCCTGTTATAATACACTTGGGCCAGTTAAGGTATAAAAGGGTGGATCATATTCCGGTTATCCGTTATAACAATAATAATAACACAAACAAGCCAAAACACTCAAACCAATATACGGAATGAAGCTAAGTAAGTCCAAGGGAATTACCTCACTCGAAGGTAAACCAAACTCAGCAACAACTCAGTTTCCCTCAGGAAAGGAGTAAGGAAAGTTTGTTCAACAAGCATCACAAATCAGGAACGAAACGGTTGCTAGAAGTCTATAACTTCTAATCTCAATGATCTTTAAGAGATCTCCACAAGCTAAGGGCTCAACCCTAGTCTTACAGCATCCTCAGGGAACAAGGAACATCTAGAAGGAACAAGGAAAGGAACGAGGAAAGAAAGGAAGGAAGTAACTCACAAGAACGGGAGTTACTACAGAGGAAACCGCAGGGGTGGCAACACGCAAGGGCGGCACGGCAAAGACGCGGGGACGGTTTTCAGTGCAGAAGTGTTGTCAACTCCTTCGACAACAAGGAACACAACAAATTCCAAAGCTTGCTCTTCTCAGCACACAACCACGTCACAACTCAACCAAGGGAGCATGTGAACATCAAATGATCATCAACGGAACGCTCCACAAGAATCAAGGATCAAACTTGATTCTTGGAGAAGAAGAAAAGAGGAAAACGAAGAGGGAAACGAAATAGAAGAGAATCAAGGTGCAGCAGCACATGAACATGATGAAGAACAATGGAGGAAGACCTTACACGTTCAGTAAGAACACAGGGGGCAAGGCTGCATCACTCTAGGGTTGAAGAATACGTAAGCAAGAAACGGGGAAAAGAAGAAAAGACGGGAATATATAGAGACGGGCTGGAAAGATAGAAGGAAGGACGTTTAGGGTTAAGTACCGCCTGGGCATCGAGATGTTTAGGGAGGGTTCCAAGTGCCCTGCTTGTGAGAAGGGCATTTTGGACGCTTGGGGTGACCATGCTCTTGCTTGTGTTGCACAGGTTGGTTTTAATCACCGGCATAACATGGTGCGTGATGTCATTTTTTATGAGTGTCTTATGATTGGGATCTTTGTTCGAAAAGAGGTCCATACTGGTATGGTTGATGGTGGTGGTGGGGAGATGCGCCCGGCCGACATCCTTTTCTATAATTGGTTTCAGGGTAAAGACACATGTGTAGACATCACTGATACTTCTCCTTTGTCGTCAATAAGTCCATTTCTAGCTTCATGCGGGTAAAACTGTGAGAGTAGTTGCTGATAAGAAGAGAAAGAAGTATGCGGAGGTTTGTAGCTCCATGGGGTATCACTTTCTTCCCTTTTCTTTTTCCACGTTTGGCGACCTGGGTGATGACGCGGTGAAGCTTCTTAAAAGATTCGGCTCATTTGCTAAAGAATTGTCCGGATATAGTAGGACTGTAGGAGTACCTGTTTTATTTTGACTAGGATTGCGTTTACCATTCAAAAGGGATGCGGAGCCCAACTTGTTAGTCGGCTCCCATCCAACGGTATGTAATGTGTTTTACCTTCGATTAATAATAGTAATAATAATAATAATAATAATGATGATGATGATGATGATGATGATGATGATGATGATGATGATGATGATGATGATGATGATGATGATGATGATGATGATGATGATGATGATGATGATGATGATGATGATGATGATGATGATGATGATGATGTTAAGATAGTAGCTGATTTCCCGTGACTCCTCCTTCGATTTGTTCAACTGTTCTTTTTCCTTCTCAATCTTGCCAACAACTATATGCCAAGATTGTGAACGATGACAAAAATCCCAAATCGAATAAGGTTAGGGTTTTGTTCTCGAATTGGGATCCATCGAGCTTATATATCGTAGCCTTGTTCTTATGAACAAGGGATGTTAGTTTGCTAACAAAATGCATTTAGCACGCGGTCCTAGACAATTAAGGATTTAATGAATCATATTGGTTTAAGAGAATAATAATAAAGTATTCAAAAATGGACTTATTGACGACAATATTGATGTATCTCGGAAGAGAATGTTAATTTGCTAACAAAATGCATTTAACGGGCGACCGTAGACAATTAAGGATTTTTTTCTGAAATAATAACAAAATAAAAATAAATTCTTACTTTAGGCATGGAGTAAAACTTATTCCAAGAATAAGAAGGTTTCCAATGAGACTCAAACACCGATCTTTGCATCAAAGTCCATTGTCCTTACCGCTAGGCTATGAGAACTCTCACTAACAATCAATGAGATGCAATAAATATACATTACTCTTGTTCAAAAACACCGAAAAAATAATAAGCAGAAGAGATGGGTGAGGATTCGATCCTCGGACCTTTAGATTAAAGAGCTTCCCCGTTTCCACGGCACCACTTCGATTTTATGATATATTTTCAACACTAAATATATATTATCAACAAATTTATAATCACAATGCTCCGCTTCTTTATATTTTCAATCTAACTTGTTTACTCCTATATTTTGTATCTGTTTTTTTTCGAATAATAACTATAATTTTATGTTATTTTTTAAAATTATATAAAATATTCAATAAAAATTGTAATTATTAATTCTATAGACGTTAAATGATATTCATACATCAATAACAAAAGGATATAATTATTTTTTTTAAAACTGTAACTCTTATATTTGTAGATGAAAAATCGTGAGCTACAGTTTTCATTAATTAAAAATATAATTATGTTATATTATAATTTGAACTTAAAATCATATGTGTGTTATTTTTTGTAAATATTTATATTTTTAGCATGATTTGAAACTGTAAAATAATAAAGACTAATTAATGAAATTGTAACCCACTATTTGCGAAAATTATAACTCACGAATTTAATTTGAACTTAAAATCATATTTTGTGTTATTTTTATATATGTACTTGTATTTTTCAAAGTATGAATAAAAATATAAATATTTATAAACAAAATGCACAAATATGATTTTAATTCAAATTATAATATAATTTTAAAATAATATTTTTAATCAATGAAAATTGTAACTCACGAATTTTCATTTATAGAAATAAGAGTTACAATTTTTTTAAAATAGTAATATCTTTTATTTATTGATGTGTGAATCTCATTTAATGTCTATAAAAAAATAAATAAGAGTTATAATTTTTTTGAATATTTATATAATTTTAAAAAATAAAGTGAACATATAATTATTATTTAAAAGATATTACAGAAAATATATGAGATAAACCACTTAGGTTAAAAATATGAAAAGCAAAACATTGGAACTCACTAATTCTTACTTTGTTGATAATAATATATTTATTATATTGAAACAATTTGGTTTATTAGGCTTTTTCTAGTTTTGGTTTAGTAAATGTACCCCTTGAAAGAAGAGTGTGTAGAGTTTGAGAATAAATACAAAAGATTGGGGTATATTTATTTAATTGAAACATTAAAAAGCCTAGTTACTACTCTAGTTTCTCAAAAAGACCTAGTTACCAAAATTGCCCTAATATATTTAGTTGAAAATATATTATTAAATCGAAGTGGTGCTGCGGAAACGGGGAGGGGAAGCTCTTTAATCTAAAGGTCCGAGGATCGAATCCCCACTCATCTCTTTTGCTTATTATTTTTTTCGGTGTTTTTGAACAAGAGTAATCATCTCATTGATTGTTAGTGAAAGTTCCCATAGTCTAGCGGACTTTGATGTAAAGATCGGAGTTTGAGTTTCATGGGGAACCTTTTTTTTTTTAATTTGACACGAATTAAAAAAAAATATTTGTGAAGAACCCGCTGTTTCAAACTGTGGGTTTCTGTTACTAATAAAAATTTGGGTTCGTGCTATTCGTACCCACATATTCATTCTAAATGTACCACAAGCATGCCTACGCATTACATAGCCGTAGTAAGAAGATGATTTCGTTCGTAAAACTCACTGGAAATATACTATGGTTACGCATTACGTAGCCGTAGTATATTCCACATAGCCGTTGGGTCATTACGTTTACGCATTGCGTACGCGTAGGATAGATTAGTAGCCGCTATCCAACGGTTATGTAGCCCAAATATTAGTATAAGTATTATGCATTCCACCGAATTCGTACATAATCAATCCATAAAAACTCATTTCATACCGTTGTTTCGCAAGAAATTCTCATTCGAAGATGACTTCCGACGATGGAGAAGCGGGGTATCATTCCGGCGATGGAGAAGAGGAGTTCCGCGCCAACGATGGAGATGACGGTGTTGATCTCGGTGGCGGTGAAGATGATGGAGATGACGGTGTTGATCTCAGTGGTGGTGAGGAGGGCTTGTTCAATCCCGCGATGATTAGCAACTACGATCCATATTCGGTTGTTGAGGTTAGTATTTTCATTTTGTTTGTTTTAACGTAGTTTAATGAATAATTAATGATTTAATAGACAATTAGTAGACAATTAGTAGACAATTAGTCGTTAATCAATTAAATTAGTTAATGTTATCTTATATGATTTAGTCGTTAATTAATGATTTAGTAGACAATCAGTCGTTAATTAATTACATTAGTTATCAATTAGTGGTTAATTAGTCAATAATTAATTTAAATTGTCGTTAATCGAAGAAATTACTATTTAATTAGTAAAAAATTAGTAGAAAAATAGTCGTGAATTAGTGAATTACTGGACAAGTAGTAAACAATTACTCGTTAATTAATGATTTAGTAGACAATTAGTTGTTAATTTATGAAACTAGTTATCAATTAGTCGTTAATTAGTGAATAGTTATTGTAGGCTGCCGTTATTCCCGATGATTATGACTATACTAGTTTGTTCGTAGACCATCGGTTATGGATGAATATGGACTCGTTACTTGCATGAGTTATTGAGAGAGCCGGAAGTAGAATTATGGCTCTCATCAAACTGAAGTCCTACAAGTCGGATGATCGTCGTTTTGGAAAGGTAATATTTGTGTGTGACAATTACGGAGTCCGTAAGAGTGAGGCGAAGGACTTGAGGAAACTATGCAAAACGAAGAAGTCCGATTGTAATTTTTGCTTACATGTTGATGAGGTGCAAAGGGGTCTTTGGGGTGTGAGGATTGTTCACGGAATTCACAATCATCCTCTTCCGAAGAAGTTGGTAGGTCATGCATTTGCTGGACGGTTGACGAAGGCACAAATGAAACGAGTCCAAATTTACACCGAAGCGGGAATGCCTCCGAGGAAAATTGTTCCTTTGTTAAAGATTTGTTTTGAAGATCCCGATAAGATGGTCACTTCTAGGAAGCAAGTTTCAAACGCTCGAAATAAAATTAGGTTGGAAGCGATGGAAGATCGAACAGTAATTTAAGAAGCGTTGAAATTCTTGAAAGAGAAGGATTACTTCTGGGATATTAAGATGGAAACCATCGAAGGAGGAGAGGAAGTGAGCGACTTATTCCTAGCCCACCCCGAGTCGAAGCGTTGGGTAGCCATGTTTCCATACGTCGTCATCATGGATGCTACATACAAGACGAACAAGTTATTATGTAATTCATTTATTTTGTTTATATTAAACTCTTTCTTAATTACAAATTCTCATACATTATATTTTGAAGATATGACATGCCGTTGTTGGAGATCGTCGGATTGACTAGCACAGAACAAACTTTTCCCGTTGCATTTGTGTTAATGAAACGGGAGACAATGGGTCATTACGAATGGGCTCTGAAACGCATTGCCATGTTATTCAATGGAAAGAAGCCGGAAGTGATAGTGACGGACCGTGAACTAGGTCTCATAAAAGCAATGCCTAGGGTATTCGCAGATGTCAAACATATTTTGTGTGAGTGGTACATGTTCAGAAACATCGAATCAAATAGTTGGTGGAAGTCACATTCGCCATCCATCCAAACAAAATTCATGAGAGATTGTCACGAGTTGTTTGACTCGACTACTATTGCGGCTTATGAGGCGACGCTATTGCATATGAGGGATAGTTGGATGGACAAGTATCATTTGATGGAGTACCTCGAGAAGAAATGGTTGGACAAGTACAAGGAAGCTATTGTTCGTTGTTGGACCAATCACTACCTCCATCTCGGATCAAGGACGACAGAAAGGTTAGACAAATACTCCTTACATCTTTTATTGTTAAGTTTACTATTAATGATCTATTCTATAATCTAAAATTATGTTCTAATCTTAGGGCCGAGGGTGCTCATTCGGTGTTGAAAAGAACTCTTAAGTCTACTTGTTGTAGATTTGATACTCTCATCTGTAATATCCGGAATTTTTATTCCGTTTATTTCTGTAACAAATCCGATCTCGATCAGTTGATCCATATCCGTCTACTTAGTTAGACACATTATTATAAAATTTATCATTTTATGTAGATTTCCTTCACATAAAATGATAGAATCTTTTAAAAGTTTATCATTTTATGTAGCTTACCTTCACATAAAATAATAAGTTTAGCCCCAAACCCTAATTTAGAATATGACTCGTCGTTGACAAGTCTGTGACGAAGCTGTTACAAGGCCAGACAAGGCTGTGACGAGTCTGTGACAAGCCCAGACAGGCTGTTGACAGCCCAGCGCCAGTGTGCCCAGCGCCCAGCAGCGCAACTTCAGCCAGCGCCAGCCCATCTACTGTTCCCTTGCGCCAGCCCAGTCCAGCGCAACTTCAGCCAGTGCCAGCCCATCTGCTGCTCCCTTGCGCCAGCCCAGTCCAGCGCAGCTTGCCCAGCAGCTTCAAGCGCAGCAGCCCAGCCTTACAGCAACTCCAGCCCACTGCCTTGATTGCTCTAGCCCGTGCAAATGCGTGGACCCAGTAGGAAAGGACAACAGTTCAGCCGTTACTTTTTCCCCTCTTTAGCGTGATCTGATTCGTTCTTTCCCCCACCAATTCTTTCCTTCTGCAAACCGGATTCTTCGCAATACATACGCTGCACATGATCTTCCTTCCTTATACACTCCTCCTCTTAATTCTGTCCAGATTCACGCCATTCATTCGTCTGTATCAAGTGCTTCAACGCAACAGCAAGCAACACATTCCAACGTCACTTCCTCCTTCTCCTTCCCTTACTGATCTACCACAGGAGCCTAAGTTCTGCACGCAGGGGGTCTGTCCTAGGTGAGTCTTCGTCCCTATACCGCCTGATATCGACAGCCTGGAGAGACGAAGAACGTTGGTAAGATCCTTCACCCTCCTGTTGTGGCCTTCAGAAGCAATTTATACATACGGTTTCATCTTCTGTTCCTCTCTTGAACCGTAGTTTAATTAGTAGGGCTTCTCTTCTTTGCAGCTATATTCGAGCCATTTCCTTCCTAGATCAGTCGAGAACTCCTAACCAATAGCTGCTGGAAGAGGTGAGTTCTCTTGTCTACAGCTTTTATTCGTTTCATCTTCTGAAGAATGTAGTGTAGTTGTATGTATTGATCTCCGTGAGAAAGAGTTTTCCGATCTCGTAAACTGGGGTGAGGGCTGAGGGTTGTGAGTGTTCCTTGGGGTCAAACCGGTGATCATAGGAGGACTTTAAGAGTAGAGACAAGGGCTGCTGCTGTATACTTTCTTTTTATTCGGTTTTTAGAAGTGAGGAACTGCCTAACTTGTAGACCAATGTTTAAGAGTTAGGTTGAAGATCCACCGTTGAAATTTTAATAGATGATAGGTAGATGTATGTAGTTTACTCTATTAAAATTTGATAAGAAATGAACGGTCGGATTAGAAGTTATAAGCTTCCGAAGTAGGGTAGTTAAGTAGTTTTTTTTTAAAACATTAGTTTTGGCTAAGTATAGAAATTGTAAGGGGATCAGTCAACTTTGAGAATTTTTATAAAAATAATGGATGAACAGTTTTGAGAAATTCTTGCTCCTAAGGGTAGATGAAACATCATAGATGATCTAGAGAAATTATTGCGGAATTTTTATAAGCTTTTACGAATTTTATATTTGAAACCGAAGTTAGACCTTTACGACCTTTTGGAAAATAGGGAAATAAGAAAAGTGACAGTTTGTAACCAAACTAAACTCTAGGAGTTGGAATATGACTTTAGAGTCTCAAATAGGAGTTTAGACATGAATTTCGGAAAATTTGGAAGTCTCGGGACTACGGGTAAAATGGTCATTTTTCCATAAATTAGAGCTGTAATTAGTTATGTCCTATTACGATCTTCTATCTTAGAAGTCTTAGACTTCTAATTATGTTGGAGTGTGCTAATGCACTTATCTCCTTTGACAGGCAACTGAGTTGCTACAGTTTACAGAGCGAGTTTGGTTTACAGAGAATCGAGCTTTATAATAGGTAAGTCCTTTGGGCTTACTTAGCTGACTTCCGAATATGAGCATGAATGATGATAGTGGTGTGTGATTAAAATGTTTAGAGTTATAGGTTGTGATAGATATTTACCGACCTATACTTGGCCTAAGAGTAACGGGCGGTGGCATTCTGCTCAGTTAGCTTGCGGGCGCTGGGGGTTTCTTTAGGGACTAGTCCATACTCGGTTTGTAGTGATGCTCCGGCGGAGGTCAGCTAGACCTACACCCAGTTGGATAAGGAACGGAGGCGAGAACTGTTAATAGCTCTCGTGCCACAACTGTAAAATTGAATAAGATGAATCACCTAAATAATAGACAATAAACGGTTGAGTGCCAGCATGATGTTTGTTTATTTTTGTTTCTGCGTGTGTTTGTGCTGTTGTTATTCTACTTATATTTGGATAGTTAGCTAACGGTTGTTATGTTGTGTAGACTTACCACAGGTTAGAGCAGATGCCGAGTGATCCGGATGGTAGTGGTCAGCCGGGGTATCGTACTTTTAGAGCGTATTCCAGTTTCTTTATTTGTGGGATTTCTAGTTGGATCTTGGTTCTTTTCTTTCCTTCCGTACTTTGTTATCTTATGTTTTCCGGCTGTTAGTTGTTCTGGTCACATTCATACATTGTTAAGATTTATTTTATGATTTGTGGTTTTCCTTATTTGTGCCTTGTTGTAAGATCTTGTTAAGTTGTTGTCAAACTAAGGTCGGGACCCACTGTGCGGTCCTAACCAGTAACTCCCGGAGTTGTAAAATTTGGGGTGTTACATCATCAAGGTCATCCATAGAATGATTGGAGATCAGATTGATGAGATTCATGGTAGCATAGAGAAGTCGCGTACTCATACTATCGTAGGCATCCAAGAAGACCCTATGTTTACATTTCTTATCCGAAAAGTGTCGAACAACTGGATGAAGTACTTGATCGAGAAGTGCAAATTGGCGCGCCAAGGGACATTTGATGCTACATGTGACGATTGGTATTGGAGGCAATCATACGGGACCCCGTGCGTGCATGAGTTTGCAGCGGCCCTCCGGGAAAACAAGCCTATGTTTTTTACTCCAGTGCATCCCTTCTAGAGGCAGGTTTTGTGGCATGAAGTCACCGAAGAAGTGGAAGAACCCGAGGCTATTCCTCTGTCGATGGGGGGTATTACTTTGACATCCAGATTTGAGCATGCTCGAGCTGATAAGGAGTCACAAATGAGGAAGTCGTCACAAAGTTCTAGAGGAAGAGGTCGAGGACGAGGCCGAGAACGTGGTCAATGGCGGATCTAGGGGGTGGGGTGGCTAGGCCATGGCCCACCCCAACTCAATTTAAAAAACAATTTATACAATAATCCAATAAAATATTTTTATTTATTATTATTTTTAAAAGTTGCAGGCTTCATTGAGTACTTTTGTTAAATTTTTTTGTACTAACGATTAATTATTTGAATGATTTTATAATTACAATTTATTAGAATTTAAAATTTTTTAATTTTTTTAGTTTTCGCCCATCCATCAAAAATTTCTGGCTCCGCCCCTGGACGTGGTCGAGGACGAGCTGACACCACATGCGAGGCTAGTACCATCCCGGAGTCTCAGACGACTATTCCAACTCAACCTTTTGAATGAGTGGTCCGAGGATTCAACTAGGGTTATCGGAACATCCCAGCTTTTATGTTATCTTACGTTGATCGTGTGATAGATGTTCCGGGCGATGGACATTGCGGATATCGATCACTTGGTGCGTTATTGGGTTACTAGCAAGATGAGTACATTTGTGTCCGGAGAGAGCTTGCTTGGGAGTTGAGTAGGCACATGCATGTATACTCCGAAATACATGGCGATGATGAGATTGAAGAATTTATTGACAACGTCAACTACCTTAACCTCGCACCTTGCGCATCACAGTTCTGGATGGAGGTTCCTACTTGTTCTCTCGCATATGCCACTTTGTTTCGGGTGTCCTTTGTCGTCTTCTCTAGGTTGGACTCCTACACTTGCTTGCCCTTGATTACTGATTTTCTGAAGAAGAACAACAACCTCCAACAGAAGTGCAAGCAATCGCCGTACTCATGATCATCACTACGTTCCGGTAAGTCCATTTAATTCCAACGTACTTATTAATACGTTTTAAAACGCAAAAGATGTTTGATTAACTTGCCCTTGAATTGTGAAAACAAGTTTGGTTGCATCAAAACGCTCCACTACCCTCGACATGTCTTGATTGGATGCGAGGTCATGACGCTTCAGTTGATGGTTTTGCCCACATATATGACCGAAGAATAGCGAGATACGGAAGACTGCTTCAGAGACAAGAAGATGCGAGTTCTTAGTTTGGAATCTATCAAGTTTGAAAGTGTAATTGAATTGTGATTTCGAATTGTGGTATTGAATTGTGATTTCGAATTGTGGTATTGAAATGTGTTTTTGGATTGTGTTTTTTCATTGTGATTTTGATTTGTGGTTTTCAAAAACAAATCACACATAATAAGTAACAAAATTAACAAGTCAAAGTAATAACACATGTTCGTACATAATAAGTAAATTTAAAACCAAAATGATCAAGTCAAAGTTTCAAACGTCAAAGTCTAATCCTGTCGCTGAGATGCCCTAACAGGAGGTGGCGCCTCTGGTGCCTCGTCTCCTCCTAGAACATCTAGTAGACGGTAAAGAAAATCAGTCTCATATGGAGGACCACGGGCCAATGCCTCTCGAACCATACCTACAGCTATCTGTATGCACTGTAGAACAAAAAAAACCTTTAATTACTCAACTAAATCTTAAAAAGAAAATGAACTTCAAAGTAGCAATTCATATCTGTACCCGCTCTGAAAGTACAACAGGTGCAACTGGAGGTGTAGGCGGTGGTGGTGCACCATCTGGAGGTGGTTGCAGGTATGGGTGAATACGTGGTAAGAACCATTCCAAGAAGTACTCATCCATCTGCCATGGGTCGACAACTGTTGGGACGCTCTGTATGTCGTACGGATGCTGGTCTCGCGTCGCCCACAGATGCCACGCGTCAAGAGAAAACAGCAGCTCATACTTCCCTATCCTCGCCGGCTTCTTCATCACGAAGGGGCGAATGATACATCCGGGAGGAACTGTATGAAGCTGTGGGGGGACAACCTGGACACGCCCAAACTGGCGTAGCATAAATTGTGGGTGATATGGCTCCTCCAACCAACAGAAGCGTATCACCCCTAAATAGGCTGATACGCGCATCTGCCCAATCTGAAAGTCGTCGAGTGAACCCCACGGCATCCACGTCACCTACGACAAACATACAAAGTCAATTCACAAGGTTAATTCAAGAAGCGTTGAAACTTGAGTTATTAGTACCTCGTCCATCCTACACCTCGACAATTGCGCCCTAAATCCCAAAAGGGCCGATCTCTCCATCTGTCCAGTAGGAGCCCTCTCCGAACTCTGTGCATGTCTCGCATCTCTCTGTCTAAGAGGGTCAATATGCCCTCTAGGTCGGAAGTGAGGGAAATAAGCGTGAATCTAGGACTGCCCAAATCATATCATTTTCATATTAATATATCAATTAAAAGATTGTAAACAATGAAATTATAGTTCATTGCATACCTCTAAAAGAAGAGAACAATCGGCTAATGTATGAACCTCCCTCCTAGAGGACTCGCCGAGCTGTGTGTATAGATATGCCGGTGTGGCAGTCCCCAAGCACGGGACGCCATGGTGGTGGGGTCACGGCATACGCTCAATAGATGAGACTTCACCTTGTTCCTGGTCTTGTCAATGAACAGGGTGGAGCCAATGAGAAGAGCAAGAAATCCGCTAGCGATGTCCTCCTGTCTAGCATCTAGGGACTCAACCATAGTCCTAAGCGTGGAGAGGAGATGAGAAGACGGCCACCCACCCGCCTTCATGGCGGCCTTCACCTCCAACGGCGGGCAGCCGAACATGGAGATGAAGAGTGTGTCATCCCTGGCGCCCATAAGAGGTGATATACGTCGTGAGGGTGATAGAGATTTGGCCCCTTGGGAAGTGAAATCCGGAAGTCTCTGGATACCACCTCTTAGCAAAGGCAGATGCAAGCGCATGGTCGACACCGCCCCATTGCATCTCTAGGAGGCCGTGCAGTCCACTCCCCCTAACGAGTGTCATCCACTCCGACTCTAGAAATCGATCAACAAGGCTACGTAAACCAGTGACCGTGGCACCTAGCCGATAGACTCGTAAAACAAATCTATCATGTTATGAAAATATCATTTAAACGTAAGTAACACGTTTGAATTTAATGAAATATAAATAAATAATCGAAATTTAAATTCATATCTGACCGACCCATATGTCGCGAGCGACGTGAGTCTCATAACAGTAAAGTAGGTCCCGTATAGTGGGACCTCCAAGATACCCAACAGCGTCATCTGCAACCTCAGGCGGAGGTGGAGGTGGAGAAGGATGCGGTGGTGGTCCACCCTCCTGACCGAGTCTCCTACTCCTGGCGGAAGAGCTCTCTGAATGAGCGGGTGCAGGTGATCGGCGGTTCATGGTCTCATGCAACTCCATAACAAAAGCGTCCACGTCTGCCTCGGGTAAGATCTGGCCGCCAGAAACTTTGGAGGAACCGAATAGCATGTCCATCTGCTCGTCTACATGCTCCTCCCGTACTCTCTTCTCCTCGTGAGGATCCTCCTAGACGTCATCACGATGCACTACTCCCATCTCTATCATCCGCCGCTTACAGTTCGAAACCGTAGCGGCCCATGCCCGAGTACTAGTCCCGACAACCTACATAATTTGCATAATCGTTATCTAATTGTGTACTAATTTCATTAATTATTGACTAATTATCGACTAATTTAATTTGTAATCGACTAATTGGTAACTAATTGTCTACTAATTACCTAATTAACAATTAATTTCATTAATTAACAACTAATTATTGACTAATTCACTAGTAATCGACTAATCGGTAATTAATTGTGTAACACCCCGAATTCTAAGAACTCAGGACATTACTGGTTAGGACCTCACAATGGGTCCCGACCTCAGTTTGACAACAATATTACTAGGATCTTGCAACAAGACACAAATAAGAAAAACCGAAATTCATAAAATGTATTTGTAAAAGGATGAATGCAACAAAGTCTAACAGCCTATCGTACTTAAACAACGAAAGAGACCAATTGTCTTAACAAAAGGAAAAGACAACAAAGCAACAACTCAAACCCCCCACTCTAAGGAGTACGGAGACCCGGCTGACCACTACTTCCGGATCACTCAGCTGCTGTTCTAACCTGCAGTAAATCTAAAAACACAACAAAGCAACCATTAGTTAGTTATCTAAACATTAGGAGAATAATAATAGCACACACACACATAAAATAATAAACACTCATCATGCTTTCAAACAATCCATTTATTATCTTCATTTAAGTCATTCACTCTAATGATACTTATTTTGTGACACGAGGGATTCCCAAACCTCGCCTCCGCCCCCGTGTACCCATCAGGAGTGGATCCGATGCATCTCACCGTGTACCTGTATGGTCTGGGTATAGAGAACCTCCTAGTCTCCTGGCAGAGCTGGGCAGTGATGTCACGGCCCGTTATACATGCACTTGGGCCTTAACACATAATAACAACGGTCGTCCTAACAAGTTGTTATTATAAACACACATCGCACACACCACCATTATCATTCAACTAACATCCAAAAACCGGCTAAGTAAGTCGCAAGGACTTACCTGAATCAATTCACAACTCTCAAAAGTCTCAACTCGGTCTGCAAACGTAGTAACTCAATCGCCTGTCAAACAAGGCATGTGGATCAAAATTACATCTCACACTCTTAGAAGTTATAACTTCTAAGTTTTACAATCTCGGGGAAGGAATTTACGAAAAAGGTTTTTCTTAGGTTAAAACGACCACTTTGCCCTTGATCTCGAATTTCCGAAAAGTCTATTATTTAGTTCTCATATTTTCTTTTTCAACTCGTTTCTTCTGGTTCTCAAGGTTAGCTTACTAAAGGTTATGAGACTAAATCTCAAACACTCGTCAAGAAAACGAAATCCTTCCTTCCCGGTTATTATTCTATTCTTATACCTATGTGTATAAGTATATATATACGTTACCTTTCTTCATTGATGTATATACTTATGTATACACACTCTATTTATTAATATTTATACACTTGTATCTCTCATCTCATACCTACATATGTACGTATATATATACACGGCATTGTTACTTATGTAATTATTTATCTTCCAACTCTTACTTCTACATATACCCCTCTATGTATTGTATTCCTACATCAGCACGTTTATATCTACTGCTCAAACATGTATACACTATATATATTCAGTATGCCTACACCTATATATATATATATTATATATATATATATATATACATTATCCTTATACATGTATATATATTTTTATATATTCCCCTCTTATACATCTATATATACATTTATATATGTACGTAATCCCTCCACATATGTTTATACTTATATATATATTCCACTATTATACAACTATATATACATATATACGTACACTACACCGATACACATATATATACTTATATACAAACATACGCACACTGCACTGAGGAGGAACACTCACCCGTCGAGCACACTCAATCCCGCACCTGGAGAGAAACAGCTGCCGGGACTACTCCGAATGGACCCACACGTCCTCTTGCGATAACGAGTCGAAGATGGCGGTACTCCGGCTGGTGGAAGGAAACAACGGGTTGAAGCGGAGCTCCGTCTGCAGTGGCTGGTACCCACACCTTTGTCTTGTTCCTACTGGGTATGCAACCGTCGGGAGTGCAGCAACGTAGGCTTGGTATCATTGCAGCAGGTCGATCGGTTCCCGATGCTGAATATGCAAAGGTCGATATGGAGCAGTCGTGTGTGACGTCGGCTGTGCAACAGGGAAGTCTTCAGCAATTGTTTGCCTCAGAAAGGGAGGGAGAGAGATCGGCACTCACCTGACCGTGAAGACGAAATCGAAGTCGCTCGGAGACGTTGCTGGTCATTGCCGCCACCTTCGATCTCGCAAAGGAAGGCAGGAGAGGGGACCTCGATGCTCACCCGTCGAAGGAAGGGGGTAGCGGAGTCCGACGCCTAGGAAGACCGTCCGGCCGAGTTGCAGTCGGCGCTGGCTCCAGTGGCTCTTCCAAGCTGGCAGTCTTGGTTCAGCGGTAATCGCAGATAGGCGGCGCTTCTCTCGGGGATCTCCGGCAAAGACGAGCCTCGTCCCCAGCAGCAAGTCTGATGTGGCGGTGATGGTAGCTATTGAGCAGCAGGGTGCCGGTGAAGATTCCCCTGGTGCTAGTCGACTGCGACGGATGGGAAATTGGACGATCGATTAGGTAGTTTAATTAGATTAGGGGGAGAAATTAGGGTTAGAATTAAGTCTGATTACGGAGGTTGTTTAGGGTTTAGGTTAATTGTATTATGGGCTGGGCTGGGCTGACCTGAAATTTGGGCCGGGTCCGTTGGGTCAGCTCATCAAATAAAACAAAAGGGCTGAATGAATAATCGTTACTCGTACGGAATTATTTACGGTTACATAAATTCTATCATTTTATGTGAATCAAGGTCACATAAAATGATAGAATTTAATATTGTTTTATTTTATTTAAAAGAATAGAGGTTGGCGGATCGGAATCCGATTTGATCCGGTATTAAACGGATTTTAAAATTTTCGGTTATTACATCAGTGCCCTCTTAAAATAAGTTTCGTCCCGAAACTTAGGATAATGTATCTAATCACACGACTTTCTTTGTATATCTTGGTATCATTAAAATTTCGTTCTCTACCGTGCAACTACTCAAACATCATAATCAAGCACACATGAAAAGAAACACAATCTCTCAATCCAACTAAAACATGAAAAGTCAAACAACTCAGCATTTGAGTACTAACTCGTCCGTACAGAAGTAGCTGCTAATCCTGTAAAGAACTCGGGATAATTACGTCTAATACTCCCATCTATCTCCCAAGTGGCCTCATCGGCTCCTCGTCTAGACCACTAGAACTCTACAAAAGTATGAACCGGCTAAATTTTCTAATCTTCATAGCGAATGACGTGTCTCGGATTCGGTAGGTACTCTCTCAACGGTTTGGTTTTCTAAACTTACTTCCAGCTCCCTTGACGACTCTACCAACCCATAAACTTTCCCTTCCACTGGGCCCACTTGCTTTTTCCTTAGAAAGTTCCCGACTATCGATTCTGAAATAATGATCTTAAACTTCTGTCGGCACTTTACTAAGTGCCTAATGTTCTTTGTAATACAAACCGCTTGACCCGGTTTCCTCAATGTGACCTAATCGAATCATTACTTAATTAATGGGTTTTCACCTACTTCTTGTCAAGCTTTCAAATTTATATAGCTCAAAACAAATCACACCCCAAAGTGGACCTTTTCATATAGATCTCTAATTCCTTAACTTGAAATCATAGTTAACATAACATTGATCTTCTTCATCTGTGGGTTATGGGCCTACCACACTTCTGGTGTAACACCCATTAGTTACAATGGCGTCTTTTTGAGGGTCAACATGATTTACCCAACTCCCTCCTGTACTTCCCTTCTAATACTAGCAAGATCCTCTTCAAACAGACCCTTATTCTCTCACTCAACCGTAGTCGGTTCTTAACCAACCAATAAGCAACCTCTAACCCGATTCTCTCCATATCCTTAGATCATCCCGAAAGGTTGTCGTTGTCTTCTTGGGGAATCCTCCAAGGCATCGGTAAAGTTACCTCTTAAATCCGCAGTCACTAATGTCTCTTCTTAACGGTACCTACTCGTCAATACCAACCAACACTTACACGTCCTCAGTTGACGTCGGTCAGTCTATAATTGACTTATCTCAATATCCCGGGATTACTCTTCTCATACCTATAGTGGCATTAAATTCTTGGTGAGCATCATTTGCTCGATTAATCCTTCCATGCTTCGCTAATTCGTTTTATCTTCCACACATTTATTTCCTTAGGCTAACTCTACTTCTCGAGCCCAACTGGGTCATTCATCTTGACCTAAATAGTCATTCCAAGTCTTCAACGATAGTTGGTAAATGTCTTTGTAGTTTTGATGATTTTAGTTATCATCCCCTTGCCGCTCCCCTTGCATGGACCGTCGGTGTTGATGACTTAGGTCCCATGATAATTGGGGTTACCTTGGACTTTCGCGTTCACCAAGGCCGTTCTCATATATACATTCCTTCGTTGGTGTTACCGGCAATATTGCCTTCATGAAACTCCATTGTTTCCGCTACTAGGTTTCGACTCTTTCATACCGACATTGCGATTTCTTTGAGGAGGTTAAAACCTCTCCACGCTTGTAAAGTCTACATTTTGCTTCTACACTCCATTGTAGGTATCCCTTCTATGCACCTTAGACCCTCGTATCCGGGTCGACATCTTATCTCTTTTGGTCTCTCAAGCTTGTCTTGTGAACTCTTTTACTAGGGGACTCGTCTTATAACAATTTCCTCCCCTGAATCGGTCTCAAGTTTCAATTGATCATTAATGCCCATTTCATGTTAGAATTTCAATTACGTTGTACTCTTGCATAGATTCTACAAAGGTATCCTCATCTCAACACTCTATTCCAATTTAGCAAGACCCGCCTTTTGATACATAACTTACCTTCTTACTGGTCAAGTTATTCTTTTAGTTTACACTTTATCCATCCAAGCGCTATCGGTCCAATGTGTATGACTTTTATTAAACACATATCGGTATCGTTTGCATAAAAAACCTCAGTTGTATATGATTTTATCAAAATCCAAGTTCTCGACTCGCATCTTTATGTTGTCCTTATGCTCGTGTCGCTTCATCTTCTATAAATCTTTACACCCCGTAAGATAGTTAAATCCCTTTGAGTTTTCTCGTACACGCTTTACGGACCACGTTGGTTGGTCTTAGTACTTTCATCAACTCTTATGTCATCGGTCCAGCTTGAATTTTCATGGAAGTACCTCCAATTCTCATTAAGCTTTTATATAAACACTTTTCGCTAATCATCTTATTGGGTAATACCGGATCCATATACAACCTTTAGTCATTCAACTCTACTCCTTCATATGTTTGTTCTAGCCAGCATGTAGATTCCATCTGTAATCACCTCACAAATCGACCACACATTTCACCAAGGCTTAAATCATACTCTCTATGTTTGTGCCTCTTCTGTAATTCCAATTATTCTATGTCACTTCTTTAATCACAAGGGTTTCCTTTGTCAATCTAGACAGTTTGACCCTCTTCGAAGGAGCACTATTAGTCCTACTCGTGTGGAATGCTAAGACATAGAACATGTCCACAATCATCTAATTCTTCTTACTCTTCTAGTTCTTCTTACAGGGATCCCTCCATACTAACTTTGTTATGTATTTTTCCTTAGTCAGTAGTAAGCATCTACTCACAATAATTCTCTTTGCACCATAACTATCCTCAATGGTCATTACCGACCGTCAAGAGCTTACCTTTAATTCCTTTATTAGAGTTGTCATATTGGACTCTTTCAATGTTATCATCATGGTTACTAGTACTTGTATTGATTTAACTTCACCATTTTCGTCGTGGATCTCCGAAAGAAATTCACCATATGTCGATAATATTCCTTTATAACCTTGTGGTTGTTCTTCTTATCGGTTAACTAACCATCACTAGCTAACCCGCACATGTAACTTCTAAGTTGTCACCAAGTAGGATATAGTTGACCTTCTACAACATCATAGACTTACTTTTCTTCCGTCTCTTTTAAGGCTTGATATACTTGGTGAAATATATCTCCTCCAGTCTCTCTGTTTATACTTCTCTATCTCCTCCTACAATCTACACTTCTGTAAGATCGTTATACTCTTACGAGTCTAGTTGTATCATTCTTCTTCCATCAACAGACTTTTCAATCCTTCTAGGGTAGCTTGTAGGTACATCTCTGTGATTCTTTTACCTGAGTTATCGTCTATTTGCGGTTCTCTATTATGAACTTGTAGTGTTGTTAGCTTAAATCCCTTTTGAATGAGAAGTTATTGGGGTCCCTCGAGTTCACCAATACTCTTCTCACACACTCTTCTTCCTTGGGTGTTGCTTGTAATGCTGCCTTTACAGAAGTTGATTATTGTTGTATCACGGTCTAGGTCAAAACTCTCGTGTGTTCTACGAGATCACTCCACTTCCATGTTGGTGAGATCTTCCTTCCCCTTTCTGGCAATGCGTAAGCTTCCAAGTTGCAGCTCTTTAATTCTTCCTATTTGGATGGATAATGTATCTCGTGTTGATTTCCATACTTTTGACTGTCTCGGTTATCAATCTGGATTGTGGTCTCAAGTAGATTGTTGAGAGTGGTCATATTCTGCCTTGCTTTTGGCATCAACTTTCACTTCCTAGCCTGTCAGTGAGCTTAAATTTTATGTCTCTTTTCTTGATCGCTATTATATCTCCATTTTAACTTTCATGTCTATGGCAATTTTCAACGTCATCCTCTTTGTTTGTGAAGTCACTTTACACAACTTGGAAGAGCCTCTAAGTTGTCGTTCTCAATTTCCCTAGTTGGCGATCACCCCTTGCTTCTCCGGAACTACTCTCTTGTATGACCTTCATTTGATCCTGTTGAGTTGACTCAGGTTCCGCTTGCCATTTTCGTGGGTATTATCTTGTAGTCTTCACTCTTCCGTCTCCATGTTCCTCAACGAATGCAATGGATTGATCGGATGTTCACCTAACTTAATGCTCATAAGCTCAACATACTTAGGTGTGTCAGCTGAATGAGGATCTCATTCTGTTATCTCCATTAAGGGCATAATATACTATAAGTTTCTACTAATCTTCTACATATACTTATCTATATCACATATATTTATAATCAAGCTTAGAAGTCCAACTAAAGTAAACCTAAAGTCTCTCTACTAAACATACTGAGATCCACGGTAGTAGTGGTGGTCAGCCGTACTTTTCTATCCCCAACTAGTCTATGCATGTATTTGAAAACCAAAAGTCCTTTTTAAAACTCATATCCCTTTTTGGGTTCTACTTAAGTACTTATTCGGTCTTTCAGAAGATTTCAAGTGTCATTGTTGCCAACCTAGAGCTCTGATACCATGTTGTAACACCCCGAATTCTCAGAACTCAGGACATTACTGGTTAGGACCTCACAATGGGTCCCGACCTCAGTTTGACAACAATATTACTAGGATCTTGCAACAAGACACAAATAAGAAAAACCGAAATTCATAAAATGTATTTGTAAAAGGATGAATGCAACAAAGTCTAACAGCCTATCGTACTTAAACAACGAAAGAGACCAATTGTCTTAACAAAAGGAAAAGACAACAAAGCAACAACTCAAACCCCCCACTCTAAGGAGTACGGAGACCCGGCTGACCACTACTTCCGGATCACTCAGCTGCTGTTCTAACCTGCAGTAAATCTAAAAACACAACAAAGCAACCATTAACTAGTTATCTAAACATTAGGAGAATAATAATAGCACACACACACATAAAATAATAAACACTCATCATGCTTTCAAACAATCCATTTATTATCTTCATTTAAGTCATTCACTCTAATGATACTTATTTTGTGACACGAGGGATTCCCAAACCTCGCCTCCGCCCCCGTGTACCCATCAGGAGTGGATCCGATGCATCTCACCGTGTACCTGTATGGTCTGGGTATAGAGAACCTCCCAGTCTCCTGGCAGAGCTGGGCAGTGATGTCACGGCCCGTTATACATGCACTTGGGCCTTAACACATAATAACAACGGTCGTCCTAACAAGTTGTTATTATAAACACACATCGCACACACCACCATTATCATTCAACTAACATCCAGAAACCGGCTAAGTAAGTCGCAAGGACTTACCTAAATCAATTCACAACTCTCAAAAGTCTCAACTCGGTCTGCAACCGTAGTAACTCAATCGCCTGTCAAACAAGGCATGTGGATCAAAATTACATCTCACACTCTTAGAAGTTATAACTTCTAAGTTTTACAATCTCGGGGAAGGAATTTACGAAAAAGGTTTTTCTTAGGTTAAAACGACCACTTTGCCCTTGATCTCGAATTTCCGAAAAGTCTATTATTTAGTTCTCATATTTTCTTTTTCAACTCGTTTCTTCTGGTTCTCAAGGTTAGCTTACTAAAGGTTATGAGACTAAATCTCAAACACTCGTCAAGAAAACGAAATCCTTCCTTCCCGGTTATTATTCTATTCTTATACCTATGTGTATAAGTATATATATACGTTACCTTTCTTCATTGGTGTATATACTTATGTATACACACTCTATTTATTAATATTTATACACTTGTATCTCTCATCTCATACCTACATATGTACGTATATATATACACGGCATTGTTACTTATGTAATTATTTATCTTCCAACTCTTACTTCTACATATACCCCTCTATGTAATGTATTCCTACATAAGCACGTTTATATCTACTGCTCAAACATGTATACACTATATATATTCAGTATGCCTACACCTATATATATATATTATATATATATATATATATATACATTATCCTTATACATGTATATATACTTTTATA
The DNA here is from genome assembly GCA_033239125.1 of Fagopyrum homotropicum. NCBI lineage: Eukaryota > Viridiplantae > Streptophyta > Magnoliopsida > Caryophyllales > Polygonaceae > Fagopyrum > Fagopyrum homotropicum. The sequence goes on from BSWB01000004.1 coordinate 148,176,015, forward strand.
TATTCCCCTCTTATACATCTATATATACATTTATATATGTACGTAATCCCTCCACATATGTTTATACTTATATATATATGCCACTATTATACAACTATATATACATATATACGTACACTACACCGATACACATATATATATACTTATATACAAACATACGCACACTGCACTGAGGAGGAACACTCACCCGTCGAGCACACTCAATCCCGCACCTGGAGAGAAACAGCTGCCGGGACTACTCCGAATGGACCCACACGTCCTCTTGCGATAACGAGTCGAAGATGGCGGTACTCCGGCTGGTGGAAGGAAACAACGGGTTGAAGTGGAGCTCCGTCTGCAGTGGCTGGTACCCACACCTTTGTCTCGTTCCTACTAGGTATGCAACCGTCGGGAGTGCAGCAACGCAGGCTTGGTATCATTGCAGCAGGTCGATCGGTTCCCGATGCTGAATATGCAAAGGTCGATCTGGAGCAGTCGTGCGTAACGTCGGCTGTGCAACAGGGAAGTCTTCAGCAATTGTTTGCCTCAGAAAGGGAGGGAGAGAGATCGGCACTCACCTGACCGTGAAGACGAAATCGAAGTCGCTCGGAGACGTTGCTGGTCATTGCCGCCACCTTCGATCTCGCAAAGGAAGGCAGGAGAGGGGACCTCGATGCTCACCCGTCGAAGGAAGGGGGTAGCGGAGTCCGACGCCTAGGAAGACCGTCCGGCCGAGTTGCAGTCGGCGCTGGCTCCAGTGGCTCTTCCAAGCTGGCAGTCTTGGTTCAGCGGAAATCGCAGACAGGCGGCGCTTCTCTCGGGGATCTCCGGCGAAGACGAGCCTCGTCCCCAGCAGCAAGTCTGATGTGGCGGTGATGGTAGCTATTGAGCAGCAGGGTGCCGGTGAAGATTCCCCTGGTGCGAGTCGACTGCGACGGATGGGAAATTGGACGATCGATTAGGTAGTTTAATTAGATTAGGGGGAGAAATTAGGGTTAGAATTAAGTATGATTACGGAGGTTGTTTAGGGTTTAGGTTAATTGTATTATGGGCTGGGCTGGGCTGACCTGAAATTTGGGTCGGGTCCGTTGGGTCAGCTCATCAAATAAAACAAAAGGGCTGAATGAATAATCGTTACTCGTACGGAATTATTTACGGTTACATAAATTCTATCATTTTATGTGAATCAAGGTCACATAAAATGATAGAATTTAATATTGTTTTATTTTATTTAAAAGAATAGAGGTTGGCGGATCGGAATCCGATTTGATCCGGTATTAAACGGATTTTAAAATTTTCGGTTATTACAAATTGTCTACTAATTACCGAATTAACAACTAATTTCATTAATTATTAAACTAATTATCGACTATTTCACTAGTAATCGACTAATCGGTAACTAATTGTCTACTAATTACCGAATTAACAATTAATTGCAATAATTAACAACTAATTATCGACTAATTAACTAGTAATCGACTAATCGGTAAGTAATGGTCTACTAATTAACCAATATACAACTAATTTCATTAATTATTAAACTAATTATCGACTAATTAACTAGTAATCGACTAATCGGTAACTAATTGTCTACTAATTAACCAATATACAACTAATTTCATTAATTATTAAACTAATTATCAACTAATTAACTAGTAATCGACTAATCGGTAACTAATTGTCTACTAATTAACCAATTTACAACTAATTTCATTAATTATTACTAATTATCAACTAATTAACTATTAATCGACTAATCGGTAACTAATTGTCTACTAATTAACCAATTTACAACTAATTTCATTAATTATTAAACTAATTATCGACTAATTAACTATTAATCGACTAATCGGTAACTAATTGTCTACTAATTAACCAATTTACAACTAATTTCATTAAATATTAAACTAATTATCGACTAATTAACTATTAATCGACTAATCGGTAACTAATTGCCCCCAATTAACCAATTTACAACTTATTTAACAACATAACGACTAATTTAAGTGATAATCGAATAATCGTTAACTATCAATTAATTAACGAGTAATTTCATTAATTAGACTAATTGAACAACTATCGTTAACAACTAATTCCACTAATTGTTTACTAATTCACTAATTTACAAAAATTTTTATTAATTATCGACTAATTAGTTAATTAATTACCGGCTATTTAACTAAATAACTACTAATTTAACTAACTATACAATAATTTTTAACTAATAGTCCACTAAATCGCTAATTAACGACTAATTCATTAATTAATTCACTAATTTTATACTTATTCACTGATTAACAACTAATTTCATCCAATCCTACACTAATTATCGATTATTTTTCCCTAATTAACGTATATAACGACAAACGTAATAAAAATAAAATAAATTAAAAAAAACGTACCCCAACCTCGCTAGAAACACGAGATGTCACACAACCTCGGACTACGGCTTCCCCTAAGCGCCCTCCACGTGCGCCCCGTCCTCGCCCAACATCGGCATCGGAAACGGCACGTCCTCGACTCTCGCCGGAAAAGCTGCCGGAGGAGTCACCTCCACCGTTGCCGAAGTGGCTACCCCGGACTACACCTCCGTCTCTTCCTCTGGTTTTGACCATGGATGCCTGCTCGTGGTGATGTGGTGGTAAACGTCGACGGAGTGGGAAGAAAGAGGGTTGAAGAAATCATCGTCTTCGTCGGCGATAGAGAGGAAAGGGAAGAAAGCGGCGTAATTGGGGAAGACGACGACTTTGCATTATGGAGCCGAAAATTCCTACGCCTACGCAGCGCGTAGACGTATTTACTTTATGAAGTTTGAAATGAGAAAGTAACTACGCCTACGCGTTACATAAGCGTAGTTACTTTCTTTTCTTTCTTTTTTTTTAACCTCAGAAAATGACCCATTTACTAGGTACATTTATCATGAATATGTGGGTACGAATAACAATCTCGAAAAATTTGTGAAGAACCCACGGTTTCAAACTCAGGTTCCCCATTTTTTTTTAAAAAAAAAGAAAAACGAAACCCGCAGTTTCAAACTGCGGGTCTAATACTCTAATCCGACCCTAATCCCTTCCTATTCTCAGAATAAGTTTTACTTCATTTCTAAAGTAAGAATTTATTTTTATTTTGTTATTATTTTAGAAAAAAATCCGGATTTAAAAGGTGATTAAGTGCAATTGACCTCGTTTAGCGGATGGTTTTCGGTTATTTACTCTTAAAAAATATGTTATATTTTTTTTAATATGGTCGTAAAATCTCATTAAAAAATATGTTATATTTTTTTAATATTAATCAGTCTCATAGGGAACCTTTTTTTTTTAGTTTGACACGAATTAAAAAAAATATTTGTGAAGAACCCGCAGTTTCACCAATCTTCTCATAAAAATTTGTGAAACGAATTAATTAAACTACGGGTTTTTGTTACTAATAAAATTTGTGAAGAACCAGCAGTTTCAAACTAAGGGTTCCCCATTTTTTTTTTTTTAAAAAAAAACGAAACCCGCAGTTTCAAACTGTGGGTCTACTCCGACCCTAATCCCTTCCTTCGGAATAAGTTTTACTCCATGCCTAAAGTAAGAATTTATTTTATTTTGTTATTATTATAAACCGGATTTAAAAGGTGGTTAAGTGCAATTGACCTCGTTTAGCGGGTAGTTTTCGGTAATTTACTAAGGACAAACATGATGTGGTAGTAAAATCTCATCAAAAAATATGTTATATTTTTTTAATATTAATCAATAATGGTAAATTCCCGTTTTTGTTATTTTTCCATTATTATTATATTATGATTTTTATTATTTTGCCGTCGTTAAAATTTTGTTTTTTATTGTTTTGTTGTTATCATCAAATTCTTGTTTTTGTTATTTTTTGTTATTATTGTTAAAGTCTCATTTTTGATGTTTTGTCGTTCTTGTTAAATTTTCGATTTAGTTATTTAACTGTTATTGTTAAATTTTATTTATTGTTATTTTTTCGTTATCCTAAAATTCCCTTTTTTTTTTGTTAATTATCATTTTTTTATTTTAACATTATCGTTCTTTTTCTTAAAAATAATTTTTCCGTTATCGTTAAATTTTTGTTTTTATTATTTTTTCTTTATTGTTAAATAATTGTTTTTGTTATTTGATTGTTATCTTTAAAGACTCATTTTTGTTATTTTGCCGTTATTGTAAAACTCTCATTTTAGTTATTTTACCGTTGTCATTAATTTATCGTTTTTGTTATTTTACCATTTTTCTAAACTTTTCGTTGTTGTTATAATGTCTTTATCATTAAATTTTCATTTTTGTTATTTGCCGTGATCGTTAATTTCTCTTCTTTTTTAAAAAAAAATTTTCCGGTATCAGAATTTTTCTTTTTTGTAATTTTCTGTTCTCATTAAGTTTTTTTTTCCTTTACCAAAACTCGTAAACTCATATACAAAAATATAAATCAATGAAACTCATAAACTTCACAGTATACTCACACTAGGTGTATTTAAAAGTAGGAATGATCTACAACCATTAGTCTCGTTCTACAGTTCATCTGTATCGGACTTTGACAAAAACTTAAAAGTCATTTTTTTGCCATGGGGATTTAGAAGAAAATAATTGTAATACAAGTTTGAAACTTTTGATTATATTTAAGAAATACTCTAAATTACATTCATTTTTTTTAGTGATAGGTACGAAATTTACAATTAAATAACTAAAGTAGTTCTTATAAAGTCAATAACTACAGATACAGAAAATTGGGTTTAAACTTGGGCAAATTTGGTTAATAGGCTGTTTTGAGAAATAAGAATAGTAAGTAGGCTTTTTTATTTTTTTTAAAGTAAAAAGACCCTTTTTCTTATTTTTAACCGTTCAACTCCGAAACCCTAATTCTCATTTCCTCTTTACTCTCTGGTAGCCGCAACTTCCCTCTTCCATGACACCTGCGAAATGGAGCAATCTCCAAGACATTTTACAGTGAAAATCCCTTTCTCTCTCAAAAACCCTAGCCGTCCTCTTTGCTCTCCTTTCCTTCCACTCCTCCGAGTTTAGATTCAACCAAACCACCATCAACCCAACCACGGACAAACTCTTCGAATCACTTGCATTCGACCTCAGAGAACTACCTAAATGGAAGACAAGTTGAGGATGCCAAACGGGATGAAAACGATGCCGTTGCCTCTACTTACAAGGCGGCTTAGCAACCCAACCATCAGCAGACTTATAGCCGAGTCGGTTACCAAGACACGGAGCCCAATGACTCCGTCTCCGGTCGGCTCCACGCAACTCAGGTCCATCCTTCAGCGGCTTGAGATCATGGAGATCGAAAGTCGAAATCTCCTCGAGAAGCTCTTCTCCATGGTTCAGAACGACGCTCGGCTCGAGAGGTATATCCGTAAACGATTGCAGGTGTATTGTCTTGGTGATCGAATGTTTTTCTCCTTAAATATTTCTATTACTAGTCTTTCCTGATTCATTTTTTTGTGCTGTATTTTGTTGTGATTAATTGGGTTTTAGTGATGTGAATCTGTCCAGATTAGTGATGTACCATGTTCTGAAGAGCTATCCAAATCCTGTGCCAATTTGTTCTCAAATATATGATAAATCATTTGGATAACAACTTGTCTGTGGCACATAATCTAGTATTGCAGTTGTTGGAGGGTAGCGATTACGCTTACAATTGCTTCATATATATTGTAAAGTCTTGATTCGATATAAATAACATAAATTATTGTAGCATTCCTGAGGATATTTGGCTTCCTACGTATGCAGCTTTTTATTTCCATGCTTACTTTGATGGATGTGTTTGCTTACACTCGATTGTTCATTAGTTGTGCAATGATTGTGGTGTCCTTGACAGAGAAATTGCAGTAAAGGCGCAAAGCTACAGGTTGTAATTTGTGGATTATAAGGAATGTTAATTACTGATATGTGTGCGTGTCGAGCTGGGGCTAGTATTTGCATTATGTATATACTGTATGATTTGAATGTAGAATTCAGTTAATTTTAATTACCAAACTTGGAGCTGCTAATATGTATGGTATGCATTTTATATCTTGTACAAACTTGTTTGGGGATTTCTCTTCTGCAATATCTAACATTTGCATTTCTGCACAATCCACTTTTAGTTGAAGCTTCTCCAGTCATTCTCGTATATTTGGATGGATGAATCGATGGTCTTGTCATGTATATTTTATACGGAAATATATGGTGGATGGATGAAGTGATGGTGATGTCATGTGTATATTGTACATGGAAATATTTGTTGAAAGGGTGAATTAAGGGCCGTTCGGTAGAGGAGTAGTAAGGGAATGGCCGCCGGTGGACTAATGTCTGAGATAGGGGTAGTCATAGATTTATATATGTATATATGTTTGTTTCTGCAATTTACAGGCACAAATTATAAAGGGTAGCCTTTTTTATGGTATGTAATTTTATGATAGTTTTACCTATCATTAAATGTAACTTTATGGTATGTAATTTTATGGTATGAAAATCTGGTGTAAAAAAATTATGGTATGACAAAATGTAATTTTATGGTATGTAACTTTATGGTATGTAATTTTATGGTATGAAAATTTGGTGTAAAAAAATTCTGGTATGACAAAATGTAATTTTATGGTATGAAAATCTAGTGTAAAAAAATTCTGGTATGACAAAATGTAATTTTATGATATGTAATTTTATGGTATATAATTTTATGGTATGAAAATCTGGTGTAAAAAAATCTGGTATGACAAAATTCTTGTATAACAAAATTCTGGTATGAACTTTTCGTATGATAATTTCTGGTATGAACTTTTCGTATGATAATTTCTGGTATGAAATTTCTGGTATGAAAAAATTATGGTATGAAAAAATTATGGTATGAAAAAAATTCTGGTATGAAAAAATTCTGGTATAAGAAATTCTGGTATGAAAAAATTCTGGTATGAGTATGAACTTCTAGAATGTAATTCTGTTATAAAATTCATACCAGAAAATAAAATTAAAAAAAAGGCAAAACAAAAGAAAAAATAAAAGTCAAAAAAAGAAGTTGTACGTAACAAAATTTTAGATTGATTTGCAATTGTAATGCATCTTCTTTTTTTATTAAAATAGGGGTTACTTAGTTTTTTTTTTTATTAAAATTGGGGTTAATTAGTTTTACCTACCATTAAATGAAAGTGGTAAAAAATTTGGGGTACACTTTCTTAAACAAAAACTCAAAGAGGCCTAGTATGTCAAATTATGTCTTTAAACTTTGCAACACTATCGAAATAGAGAACATGAAACTAAAGTCTACACCTTTTTTTATTTCTAAAAAAGGTCCAAATAGGGTGAAATTCGAGTATTTGAAATATAAAACAAATCAGGGAACAAGACCCCAAGACTTTTTGTACATTGGCTTTGATCCTTAATCTTTATGTCTTCATGTTAAAAAGTCGTTATTCAAAAGCTTTTTATTTATTTTGGTCTTTTAAGCCATATTAATTAGGCTTGTCAATTCTCGAATATTAAAAAAAAAAAATTGTAAAAGTTGGTATTCGCATCCGACTCAAAAAGCCGATTATCCGGTCCGAAAAGGTAAAATATATCGGATATTCTACTTTGAATATCTGGATTGTCCGAATACAAAAAAAAATGGGCATCACCAGCTTGTTTTTTTCTTCAAAATCCTCACCGCAATAAACGGAAATCCATATGAGAATCGAGAAGATTTGAGTGGAGAGCGAAGCAAGCACGGCAAATTACACCAAGTGATTTGGGGGTTCAAGAGAGCGGCGGCACTAACCCACCACTCACTATGACGGAGAAAAGAGAAGCAGGCAAGTATGATGGTCGTCTACTCAAATGAACGGAGAAGGGAGAAGTAACATCCTTCTCGCGAGAAGAGAGAATGAGATAAGAGCGGTGGTCTCAGGACTCGGGTCACAAGCGAGTATCGTCGCCTCTGAGTGAGAAGAAAGGTTGTCTCATATTCGCTTGAGTCAAAATAGAGGTTGTCTCATGATCACGAATATCTGGTAAAAAAATTAGATTCCTATATGATCCGTATATTCGAAATTTTTTACAGATCAGAGTAAATACAAATATATTTTACCGAATCGATTAGATATCAAATATTCTCAACTCGAATTTTCGGATTGGTGAGAGATACAATATTTTTTTAACGCTCCTAATTTTACTAGCTCAAATGATTTGCAAGCAAAAATTACATTTCTTCTTTTATGATTGACATCTACCCACTCGATTCCAATATCTAATAAAGCCATCATAGCTTTTCATTTCTGCAACTATAATTAACTTAATCTCATAATTACATTCGTATTAATATAACTTTCGTGAATTTTATATATTAAACGCTTGTCTTCCATTTCACCGATGGTATCACTTTCTTCTTCTTTTTTTTGTCAAATTTCTTTAAAAAATAGAGAGAATTATATGAAGGATTAATGATAAAATCCATTCTTATTTCGATGCAAAATTGCAACATTATTAATACGTCAAAATTTTCTGTATTTATATTTGAAAATAAAAAAAGGACAAGAATAATTAAGAGAAAAGACAGAGAGAAGAAGATAACTGGAGGCGCCAGACAGGCGCGCCTTTTCAAGCAACGGCTATAGCGTGGCGGGCCCCTACGCGCAACGGTAACTTCCTATTCCTTCCCCTACTCTTTTCATTTCCGCCTTATAAATCTCTTTTCTTCAGAGTCCCCTCTCTCGTCCCCTTACAAATAACGGAACATAAAAAAGTAACCACCCACCGCCACCACTCCCACCACCGCTCGTAGGCTCAAGTCTCAGTTGTCATTTTCCGGCCACCCTAACTGATACACCAACATATAATCAATATGCAGAAACTCGTTTTAATTGCCTTCTTTGTCCTTTCGGCCTCAATTGCATCCGGTTCCCAGTCGCCCGTTAGTTCTCCTGCATCGGCGCCTGTATCGGGGTCTAGAAAATCTCTGTCTCCGGCATCGGCACCTGTACCGCAGTCTAGAACGTCTCTGTCTCCGGCAAAATCCCCTACGCTCAATTCTCCGCCGGCGCATTCCCCTGCATCTCCCTCTCCAAAGTCTCCGACATCATCACCGCCTGTTGCTTCCCCTGCCCCTGCAATTTCTCCTGCAAGCAACCCATCCGCTGGCGTTGTCTCTCCGGTTATCTCTCCCGTCTCTCCTCCGGCATCTTCCCCTGATTCTTCTGCGACCAGTCCATCCCCATCAAAAGCTTCTCCCGCAGTTGCACCGGTTAGCAGTCCACCGACATCCATTGCCCCAGAGGCACAGATTCCGGCGACTGCAGCGACTCCATCGGGTCCGGCGGATGTAGCACCGACCCCGGAAAAAGAACCCATCACCTTTCCTTCGAGCAGTCAGCCCAGCGGCGCTCCGACGAGTTCTGCACCGGAGACTGCAGAGGGTCCAGCCAGTGATGACTCTGCTTCCCCCACGGCAATGACTCCCCACCGATATGGAGTGATTTTGGGCGGCTTCGCTGCTGCCGGACTGGCCTTGGTGTTTTAAGTTTCCACTTTTTCGCTACTTCAATTCTATATTCTAGGGTTTTTGTTCCTCATTCGTTTGTCCATCACGATTAACAACATTGTTTTTATTTTCATGTATACAGCTTGCTGTTTCGTCCTGGTAAATTGCAAGTAACATACAATTTATCATCTTAAAATCACCCAAGGATTTCAAATACCACAAACAATGTAGGATCATCAATAGTAGCTAATTATAATGTCATCTTCAATAATCTTCCTAGAAATCAGATAAACCTTGCCAAGTAGTAAGTGAATGCTGAGCAAAAGAAGATTTTCTACTTCAGGTCCAAAAATATGCTAAGTTCACAGAAATCCGACACCTGAAGAATCAACTTTATATATGACAACTAGCGAATTCTACATGAGGTTTGTTTAATCAAACTATTCATAAATTGCATTTTGTGACATTAGCAATGCCTTGACCCAATTCTCGAGACTTTGGCGACACAAGCCTGTGATGCCGTCTCGCTTGATTGGCTTCTCTATACTCTTGGTCATTACTTGTGGTCGTGGCAACTTTCAGCTTGTCGCTGTTAATTGTTAACTTCTCTAGGGTTTGTTATTCAGAGAAAGCCGAGTGATCTTCAATGGCAATTCAATCTGTGATACTTATGTACTAGACGAATCAACATTGAAAGAAAGAGAGATCCACAAGAGTGAAGGAGAAAAGAGGGTTTCGGCTCCATCTTCTGTGTTCTTGTTTGTTTTGATTGCTTGTGTGCATTCATCTCTCTTTTGCTTCTGTTATATATTGACTGTGTTCAAACACTTGTAAGGAGAAGAAGGGCTCAGTTTATGGGTTAAACTAGTCATCAGCAAGCAAAAGCCGAGGGAGATAATAGAAATGGAGTACTGCTAGTTGATGGGATGGTTTCTGAGATGCCAAAAGAAAGAAGCCAAGGTTTTAAATTTTTAGTATGACCCCCTTGATGTTTGTTTACTGTCAAAGGGATATGGTTTTTCAGGTTTTGAATAGCACAAAGAAGCATATCTGTACATAACTAGCACATACTTTAGTGATAGACATTCAAGTGTTATGGCATGATTTCACATGGAAAAAAAATACTGGCAGAAGAAAGCAAGAGGAAGATGATATCATGATTTAATATGTAGGTAGGCCAGCTTGCTTTTGTAACGGAGCATGACAAAAAGCATACATCCACTTTATGCAAAGGTGAAGTAGAAAGAATCTCAAGATGCAAGATAGGACATAATAAACTCAAAAAGACCCAGCTCTGATTAAGAGAATAGTGCATTATAGCCTATATATAGTGTATAATGCAACACTTGCCTACCAAATTATGTCTTATTTGACGTTATGTGAAAAGGGAAATTCTGCCTCCAGCAGTTCCAAAAGGTAAATTCTAACTTCTAACAATCAGCTCTGCCCAATTAGAGATTACTGATCGTAGAGATAATATATCTAGATTTGTTCACACTAATCATGTGTTATATTGTTATGGCATATATGTTTGAAGAATACCAAGAAGAGTATTAGCCTATTTCCATGCCATATACAAAAAAGAAAAGGCACAATTCCATAACAAAAGCTCAATTACAGCTTTGCTAATTCAATTATGCCGACAAGCCCCAACTGATTCTAACAAGCAAGTTTTCCCAACAACTCCCAAGCAAAACAAAAGTAGAATTACGGACATTCAACGTTTCAATTAATTCCAGCATACCTTGTGAAATCTAAAAGTACTCGGCATATGGCCTATATCATATTACTCTTAACATTTACATCATATGATAAGGAATTTACCTTCAGACTGAAGTATGCTACATATCAAGTTGGTGCAGGATAGTATGCAGGACCTTCTATGCCCGAGCGAAGTAGCAGGATCATGGAACTAGCAATCAAGCACGCCAAGATACAAATGAACAATATACAGCTTTTAGCAGAGAAAAGCTTATCCATATAATCTCTCTCATCAGGCAACGAGCAAAACTCCTTCACTGTAACTTCAACCAGAACGTCCAGAAGTTTCTTGAATCTCAGATCCATACCAGTAGAGCTCAGCATCTGCAACCTCGCTTGCTTGAGATATTTAACCACCATCTCCACCTCAGGCAGATTTTCTAAACTGCATAATTCCAAAATCTCATCTCCATCTAAATCAAACAATTCATTGCTGTTGGTTGTGATCGCCGAAGATGGAGTAAGATCAGCTGTCATTGATGCTTTTGACAATGCTGATGGTGACGGACTGTTCATGTTTCCTAGGACAATATTCTAGCACAAACGAGCAAATTAAGTTGAGAATTCCATGAAGTTTTCAAGTATCAACGTTGACAGACATATATCTAGAAAACATTAGAGGTAGTAAACACAATCACAAAATGTTGACCGTGACTTCGGATGGTACCTCAGTGGAATCTGTCTCGAGGTCTTCTGAAACTTCAACTATTGATGTACTATCGATGCTACAGTTCGTCGATTCAACCGGTGCCTCTTTGGATACCAACGAAAATGCGGTGTTCAAGCTTTTCTTAGTGATCTACAAGTACAAAATTCAAATTAGAAAGATGAGAGGGAGGTTTAGACTTCTTCGGAAACAGAAAACCAGAGATTAGGGTTTGCGATTGTACCTTTTGAGGTTTCTTAGCTTCATCGGAGGGAGATTTCAGTGAGGAATCCTTTGATCGGCGATTCACCAGCTCCACTCGAATTTGGTTTTGATGGTTCTTCATCTCTCTCGATTTGATTCCCCTTGGCGCGGAAGTTGTTTGAGAGAACAGGATTATCTATCATCAATTATATGTTTTGGGGAGAAAATGATGCATTGGGCTGCCCCTCTTTTATTTGGGTCTAGCCCATTACGGTTTTGGTGAGAGGTTTAGCCCATTACCTAGCTTAGTACCGTGCCTTACACGGAATTTATAAAAATGTTGAGCTGAAAAGTATTATTATCTTAAATAATATATTGATATCATAGTAAAAAAAATTATTTATAATAACCTTTATGTAACATAGTATTTGAAGAAAATCTATATACTGAGTTAAATTATTTATTAAGGCCATTGTTGAAGTTGAACGCATCTAAAAATAAAAACTATATAAGAAGTTAAAACAAATTAAATAAGTGCCTAAGCGTAGAATAACGACATTCATTAAAATTAATAAAAAGTACTTGTAGGATTTACAATATTATTGTAAAATTTATTATAAATTGCTTTACTCTTACTCGTAGTATTACATCTTTTGTTATTCTTGTCGCAACTTATGATATATTCAAGCCTTTGTTTGTGGTGACTTTGATTATTTATGGTATAAGACTTGCGTTAAGAAAAATGTGGAGAAGAAGAAATGTTACGATAATTAATCTTTTGTTATAATTAATATATATATATATATATATATATATATATATATATATAGATCTTATGAGAATACCTCTAACGTGAGAATATGAGAACAGATTCGTAATTATTATTAGTTTTGTTATGAATGTGCTATATCGTTTAACGTATTATTTGTAGTTATTGTTGGTCGAGTGAATTATTCGTATTTATTGTTAGATTCCTAATTATTATTATTTGTAGTTATTATTATTTTTGATATCTATCTTAAATCTCAATTCTTAATACTCACATCTATATATATATATATATATATATATATATATATATATATATATATATATATATATATATATATATATATATATAATTGGAGATATTTTGGTCGATCGTCGTGGGACACTCCGCCTCCTAGTTCCTGCATCATAGATTGTAAGGAAAGACTCGCTTCTTACCTTAACCTTCGTATTAAACTTTATAATTATATAAATCTATATTATCAATTACCTTAACGTATTTTTAAAAATAAACATAAATATAAGTTGGAATTTAAACAAACACGATTCATATTCGTATAATTGTATGGAAGATGAAGTCAACTGCAGAAAGCTTGCTATGGAAGATGAAGTCAACCGCTAATGGAAGATGAAGATAGATTCGAGCGCGCAATACATACGTATAAATGGAGCACTAGCACATCACCGCAAATCACCACTGCAAACGCCACCATTAATAGCCACAACTTCCGATCAGCTCCCATTGGCTATGGAAACTCCGCCACAGTTCCACGACATAACCGCCATCCTCTCCCCCTACCCTCAGTTCTCCGTCTTCAGTCACTACCTAACACTCACCGGAGTAGCCACTGCCATCAACGGCCGCACCGGAAAAACCGTCTGCGTTGTGGACAATTCCGCAATGGAAGACCTCCTCTTTCACAATCCACCCCTTTCCACCCTCCAAAACATTCTTTCCTTCCACATCTTTCACGATTGTTACAAGGCCTCCGCTCTGCCGCGCTGCAAAGAGGCTATCCCCTGTTTCGGAGGCGGCGATTCCGGCAATATTGTCATCAGATGTCCCTATGAGCGCGTTGAGTTCGACCACTCCGCCGATGGTAAGATCCGATTCATCGTCCCCTTCGCCGGCGGCGGAATCTCCGAGTTTCAGAAACAGATTAAATTCGTGAAGAAGACCTACCTTTCCGTGATCCAGATCAGCAATCTCCTCCCAACTCTCGATCTTCTCTCTCCTAGTCCTTCATCAGTCTTCATAGAAGGGGAAGATCTGATTCGGACGATCTACAGTCATGGAGCCAGATCGTTCGCAGCCGCCATAGCCTCGTTCAAGCTGGCGGTAGAAGCTCTGAGAAATAGTCTAAGATCTGGCAAAGGATTAACCATTTTCTGTCCAATTGATGAAATTTTCCGGTGCTCGGAGTATATTCGAACGGATTTAGGGATGCACACCGACGAAGACCAGATATCGGTGTTGTTGTACCACGCAGTGCCGAGCTACAACTCAATGGAGATGCTGCGATCTGCGAGAACAATAGAGACACTTGCTACTCCGAAGGGAGGGCGGATGGTGAGTTTTGGAGTGAAGACCGTCGACGGTGAGAAGGATGTGGCGGTGGAGCCGCCGACGTGGCTTGATGAGGAGGATGTAGAGTACCGGGAGACCAGGATTGTGCGTACGCTTGTGGATAAGGAGCCGCTTGCACTTTACGCCATTGAAGGTGTGTTGACGTCGGTGCTTTACGGAGCTTTGGCTTCCTAATCTAGCTGATGGAGGAAGCCGATTTCTGACACTATCCGTTACAGTAAATCAATTGAAAGGAAAAATGGAGAGGGGAAGAAAAAAAACACACCGTCATGTTTTAAATTGTTATCATTACGTGTTTAAATTTTCTTTCAACCTTTACGGGGTTTAAGTATAACAAATTGTTACCATCATATTTTAAAATATCTTTCACCGTCATGTTTTAAATTTTTTTTTAGCTATTTTCCTCTTAAAATAGTTTTATTGTAAGTTTGTAACGGAACATGATGACTAATTGAGTACGAATGAGATTGCATTATCGCATTATCTTTCTTCTTTTTGTAAACTTTTTTCCTTACAAAAATCTATATACTTTAAAAACATAAAATTAAAATTTAACAAACTTTTTGATTAAATAAACATATTTGTATTTACATATGTATCTTTATTAAAAAACAGGTAGTTTATGTAATTTTTTTGGTTTAATATCACTTTACAAAAATATTCTAAATGAGTATCATAAAAACTTAAGTTATTCCAAACGAACAAATTATTATTGCTGAACTATATCTTGTATTGTTTTTATCATTCCGATATTATTAATATTGAAGTACAAAAATTTATATTTTAAAGGAAAATAATTTTTTTTAGTGTTTCTAAATTTCCGATTTCAATGTACTACTACTAATATTATTATTTTTAATTTATTTTCGGATGTGGTTCAATGATTTGAAGATTTTTTTAATATAAAGTTCCAATTACAAAATATTTGAAAGGTTAGTTATTGTTTTTCGTTATATTTGGAATTGGTTAAATGATAAATATTTTAAATTTAAGTTTTGTTTGTTGTAGATTCTTTTATTTTAAAAAAATTGAAGCTTTGATGTTAGAATATATATATATATATATATTTAAATTGCTTTCTTAGATTTGGTTACACGATTTGAATAATTTTTTAAAATTTTTTTTGTTGAATTAGTTAATTATAATTATAATTTATTAATTAATACAGAAGATATACTTAGTTATAGTTGTTATAATTTGATGATTTGGTATTTTTTTTGATGAGTAGGATGGTGAGATGTAAAATATTTTGTTATGATTTAAATTTATTAGATTTTAATGGCAATGTTGTAATTTTTATATGGCAAAAATGTAAATATTTGCCAAAAAATCATAGGTGGCATGCTTCATTGATTGACAAATGACATTAGTGGGTTGTGCTTTAGTAGTATATATAGATTGTATAAATCTAAACCAGCGGTTTAGGTCCGGTTTGGTAGGTGGTTAGCCGGTTTTGAGGATCAAACCGGCGGTTAACCGACGGTTTGAGGACAAATCGGCCGGTTTGGGGTAAACTGCCGGTTTAAACCCACGGATTGGCCAAACCGGCAAACCTAAACCGCCAGTTTGGACCGATTCACAAACCGCCGGTTTGACGGTTTGTGACAAATTAGGACAAATTTTGTCCTAAATGTTTTTATGACGAGAGCCCTAGATTCTTATATAATGACTCGTTTTTTCAACTTAAAGAGAATACCCCGAGTTTGCTATTCGTACCCACATAAACATGTTATTCGTACCCAGTATACGCTTGCGAGAGGCGTAGTCGAAGTTCTTCTTCTTTTTTTTTAATCAGAAAGTGACTATGCCTGCGAGAGGCGTAGTCACTTTCTGATTCAAAAAAAAAGAAGAGCGTGCGACTACGCCTCTCGCAGGTGTAGTTACTTTCTGATGATGAAAAGTAACTACGCTTGCGAGAGGCGTAGTCGCACATCTTTACGCTTTCCTTCTTCAGCGCAGCCGCACTCTTCTTCGTCTATCTTCTTCCCTTTCTTCGTTTCTTCATCGCCGACGACCACGAATCCAAGACACAGAAGACCAACCACCACACACACGAAGATGGTGAGAACTAGGGGGAGAGGTGGCGGGATTGTTCGTACCGGTGGACGCTCCGGCAGCGGAGGAGCTGATTCCGGCAGCGATTCCGGCGACGGCCGGCGAGGAGGCGTTCCTGATTTGGGCGCTGGACGAGGAGGACGCTCACGAGTTGTTCGAGGATGTCGCACATCTCGTGTTGTTAGTGGGGTACGGATTTTATTTTATTTATAATTTATTTTATATTTATTTAATTAATAGCTAATATAATTTTAATTTAATACATTGTTTATTAATTAGTGTGTTTTTTTGTTAATTAGATAGCAATTAGTGATTAGTTAGTAAATTTGTAGACAATTAGTCGTTAATCGAAAAAATTAGTTGTTAATTAGATAGTTAAGTAATGAAATCAGTAGTTAGTTAGAAAATTAGTCGATATTTAGTTGTGTTATTACTCAATAATAAATAAAATTAATCATTAAGTAATGAATTTGTTCAAATTAGACAAATAGTAGACAATAAGTCGTTAATTAAAGAAATTAATCGTTTTTTACTGATTTAGTCATCAATTAGTGAACATTTAGTCGAGAATTAATGAAATTAGTTATCAATGACTCGTTGTTTGAAGAAATGACTCGTTAATTAGAGAAAGAATAGACAATTAATTAGTGAACAATTAGTCAAGAATTAATGAAATTAGTAATAAAATTAGTCGTTAATTAGTGGTTTAAGTTAATAATTAGTGAATTATTTGGCAAAAAATAATGTAATTAGTGGTTAATTAGTGATATAAGTTAATTCATGTAGGCAAAAAATAATGTAATTAGTGGTTAATTAAAATATAAGGTAATTATTGGTTAATTAGTGATATAAGTTAATTCATGTAGGAGAATATAATTAGTTGTTAATTATTGCTATTAGTTAATGTAATTAGTTTAACGGTTAATTAGTGATATTAGTTAACAATTAGTGGATTATTTGGCAAAAGATAATATAACTAGTCGTTAATTAGTGGTTTAAGTTAATAATTAGTGAATTATTAGGCAAAAAATAATGTAATTAGTGGTTAATTAGTGATATAAGTTAATAATTAGTGAATTATTAGGCAAAAAATAATGTAATTAGTGGTTAATTAGTGATATAAGTTAATTCATGTAGGAGAATATAATTAGTTGTTAATTATTGCTATTAGTTAATGTAATTAGTTTAACGGTTAATTAGTGATATTAGTTAACAATTAGTGGATTATTTGGCAAAAGATAATATAATTAGTCGTTAATTAGTGGTTTAAGTTAATAATTAGTGAATTATTAGGCAAAAAATAATGTAATTAGTGGTTAATTAGTGATATAAGTTATCAATTCATGTACGAGAATATAATGAGTCGTTAAGTATTGCTATTAGTTAATGTAATTAGTTTAGGGGTTAATTAGTGATATTAGTTAACAATTAGTGGATTATTTGGCAAAAGATAATATAATTAGTCGTTAATTAGTGGTTTAAGTTAATAATTAGTGAATTATTAGGCAAAAAATAATGTAATTAGTGGTTAATTAGTGATATAAGTTATCAATTCATGTAGGAGAATATAATTAGTGGATTATTAGTCAATAATTAATATAATTAATCAATAATTAATTAAATTATGCAAATTATATAGGTTGTCGGGCCTAGTACCCGAGGATGGGCCGCTACGGTTTCTAACCGTAAGCGGCGGATGATAGAGCTTGGACTAGTGGATCCCGATGATGTCCAGGAGGATCATCAGGAGGAGGAGGAGGAGGAGAGGCTGCATGAGTCCGATGCGCATGTCGAGGAGCGGATGGACATGCTATTCGGTTCATCCGACGTTTCTGGCGACCATATCCTACCCGAGGCGGACGTGGACGCTTTTGTGTTGGAGTTGCATCAGTCTATGGAGCGCCGTTCCCCTGTCCCCTCTCGTTCAGAGAGCTCTACTGCTGGTGGTAGGAGTGTTGGTCAGTCTGGACAGGAGGGTGGACCTCCACCACCACCACCACCTCCACCTCCGCCTCCGCCTCCGCCTGTTGATGCAGGTCTCGACCATGGGTATCCTGGAGGTCCCGCTATACGGGACCCACTAGTGAGCTACGACACCCATGTTGCTCGCGATATATGGGTCGGTGGGGTACAAATTTATATTTCAATTGTTATTTTATTTTTTATTACATCTGATTATGTTATTAACGTTTAAATGATATTTGCATTACAGGATAGAGCTGTCTTACGGGTATATTGGCTAGGAGCCACTATGTCTGGCTTGCGTACCCTTGCCCATCGATTTCCTGACTCGGAGTGGATGGCGCTTGTTAGGGAGAGTGGACTACACGGCCTCCTGGATATGCAGTGGGCTGGGGTGGATCATGCGCTTGCATCTGCCTTCGTGGAGCGGTGGTATCCAGAGACCTCAGGATTTCACTTCCCATGGGGACAGATCTCGATCACCCTCCATGACGTTCATCAGTTATTAGGACTTCGCATCGACGGGATGAGGTTATGGGGGTCCGAGATGATACTCTTTTCACCTCCATGTTCGGCTTCCCGCCGATGGAGGTGAAGGCCGCCGCGAAGGCGGGTGGGTGGCCGACATCTGATCTCCTCTCTACGATCAGGAGTATGGCAGAGTCTCCAGAGGCGAGGCAGGAGGACATCGCCAGTGGATTCTTAGCTCTTCTTATTGGCTCCACCCTGTTCATTGACAAGTCCACAAACAGGGTGAAGTCTCATCTACTGAGCGTCTGTCGCGACCCGACTACGATGGCGTCTCGTGCTTGGGGGACAGCTACGTTAGCGTATCTGTACCGACAGTTGGGCGAGTCCTCCAGGCGGGAGGTTCATACATTAGCTGGTTGTTCCCTTCTTATTTTTTTTTAATTTATTGTTTTATACAAGTTATAATAAAGGACTTATTTTTTTTACTTTATACAAGTTATTGTTTTATAATAAAGGAATTATTTTTTTACTTTATACAAGTTATTCAACTAAAGTTTCTTATTTTTTTTAATTTATTGTTTTATTGATATATTAAAATTATACATCTTAATAGTGACTACTTAGTGGAACAATGGTCATGAAGAATGGATTATCTGTCAAACAGGCCCTAACACATTCAATACAACAATTCAAAACCACAAATGCAAACAATAACTCAACAACACATTCAATACAACAATTCAAAACCACAAATGCAAACAACAACTCAACAACACATTCAATACAACAATTCAAAACCACAAATGCAAACTACAAGTGATAGACTACTAACTAGGAATCCGCCTCTTCTTCTCTCTGAAGGAGTCTTCTGTATCTCGCTATTCTCCGGTCATATACGTGGGTGAAACACTCAACTGAAGCATCGTGACCTCGCATCCAATCATGGCATACCGGGGGCAATGGAGCGTTTTGGTGCAACCAAACCTGTTTTCAAAATTCCAAGGCAAGTTAATCAAACATTTCTGACGGCTTATACGTATTAAAAAGTACGTTAGAATTAAAACAACTTACCGGAACGTAGTGATGATCATTAAGTACAGCAATTGCTTGCACTTCTGTTGGAGGTTGTTGTTCTTCTTCAGTATCGGCAATCAAGGGCAAGCAAGTGTATGAGTCCAATCTAGAAAAGACGACAAGGGTCACCCGAAACAAAGTGGCATATGCGAGAGCACAAGTAGGAACCTCCATCCAAAACTGTGATGCGCAAGGTGTAGGGTTAAGGTAGTTGACGTTGTCAATCAGTTCTTCGAGCTCATCATCGCCATGTATTCCGGAGTATACATGCATATGTCTACTCAACTCTCAAGCTAGCTCTCTCCGGACACGAATGTACTCATCTGGATGGTAACCCAATAATGCACCAAGTGATCGATATCCACAGTGTCCATCGCCCGGAACATCTATCACACGATCAACGTAAGATAACATAAAGGTTGGGATATTCCTATAACCCTAGTTGAATCCTCGGACCACAAGTTCTAACGGCTTAGTTGGAACAGTCTTCTGAGACTCCGGGATGGTACTAGCCTCGCCTGTGGTGTCAGCTCGTCCTCGACCACGTCCTCGGCCTCGGCCTCGAACTTTTCCTCTAGAACTTTGTGACGACTTCCTCATCTGTGACTCCTTATCAGCTCGAGCATGCTCAAATACAGATGGCACTCGACGCTGCTTGTTTCCCTTGTCAGAAGGATGTGAAATTCTCGGCTCCCGAGCAACTGACTCCGTCGGATACAACACAGTGGCCGCATAAGCCCCAAACTTGTCTACAATGTCTTGACTCAACCTGCCCTCCCTGTGCATGGTCATAAAAGATGCCAAAGTAATATCTCCCATCGACAGAGGAATACCATCGGGTTCTTCCACTTCTTCGGTGACTGCATGCCATACAACTTGCCTCCAAAAGGGATGTATTGCAGTAAAAAACATAGGCCTGTTTTCACGGAGAGCCGCTGCAAACTCATGCACGCACGGAATCCCGTATGATTGCCTCCAATACCATTCATCACATGTAGCATCAAATGTCCCTTGGCGCGTCACTTTGCAATTCTCGATCAAGTACTTCATGCAGTTGTTCGACACCTTCCGGATAAGAAATGTAAACATAGGGTCTTCTTGGATACCTACGATAGTATGAGTACGCGACTTCTCTATGGTACCCTGAATCTCATCGATCTGATCTCCAATCATTCTATGGATGACCTTGATGAGAGTATCAAATCCACAACGAGTAGACTTAAGAGTTCTCTTCAACACCGAATGAGCACCCTCAGCCCTACGATTAGAACATAATTTAAAACTTTTAGTATAAATCATTATTAGTAAACTTATCAATAAAAGATGTAATGAGTATTTGTCTAACCTTCCTGTCGTCCTTGATCCAAGATGGAGGTAGTGATCGGTCCAACAACGAACAATAGCTTCCTTGTACTTGTCCAACCATGTCTTCTCAAGGTACTCCATCAAATGATACTTGTCCATCCAACTATCCCTCATATGCAAGAGCCTCGCCTCATAAGCCGCAATAGTAGTCGAGTCAAACAACTCGTGACAATCTCTCATGAATTTTGCTTGGATGGATGGCGGATGTGACTTCCACCAACTATTTGATTCGATGTTTCTGAACACATGCCACTCACACAAAATATGTTTAGCATCTGCGAAGACTCTCGGCATTGCTTTTATGAGACCTAATTCTCGGTCTGTCACTATCACTTCCGGCTTCTTTCCACTGAATAACATGGCAATGCGTTCCAAAGCCCACTCCAAATGACCTGTCGTCTCCCGTTTCATTAACACAAACGCAACGGGAAAAGTTTGTTGTGTGCTGGTCAATCCAACGATCTCCAACAACGGCATGTCATATCTTCAAAATATAATGTATCAGATTATGTAATTAAAAAGAGGTTAATATAAACAAGATAAATGAATTACATAATAACCTGTTAGTTTTGTATGTAGCATCCATGATGACGACGTATGGAAACATGGCAACCCAACGCTTCGACTCGGGATGGGCTAGGAATAAGTCACTCACTTCCTCCGCTCCTTCAATGGTTTCCATCCTAATATCCCACATATAATCCTTCTCTTTCAAGAATTTCAACGCTTCTTGAATTACCGTTCGATCTCCCATCGCTTCCAACCTAATTTTATTCCGAGCGTTTGAAACTTGCTTCCTAAAAGTGACCATCTTTTCGGGATCTTCAAAATCGCTCTTTAACAAACGAACAATTTCTTTCGGAGGCATTCCCGTTTCGGTGTAAATTTGGACTCGTTTCATTTGTGCCTTCGTCAACCGTCCAGCAAAAGCATGACCTACCAACTTCTTTGGAAGAGGATGATTGTGAATTCCGTGAACATTCCTCACACCCCATAGACCCCTTTGCACCTCATCAACGTGTAAGCGAAAATTACAATCGAACATCTTCGTTTTGCATAATTTCCTCAAGCCCTTCGCCTCACTCTTGCGCACTCCGTGATGCTCACACACAAATACCACTTTTCCAAAACGGCGATCATCCGACTTGTAGGACTTTAGTTTGATGAGAACCATATTTCTACTTCCAGCTCTCTCAAGAACCCACGCAACTAACGAGTCCATATCCGTCCATATCCGATGGTCCACGAACAAACTAGTATAGTCATAATCATCGGAAATATCGGCAGCCTACAATAATTATTTCAAAATTTTCATTCACTATGACTATATCATATATTCTAACATTGCTAAAATTAATTATTGACTAATTTCTTCAATTAACGACTAATTTCTTCAATTAACGACTAAATTCTTCATTTAACAACAACTAACATTACTAATTGACTAGTTGTCTACTAATTCATAAATTAACGACTAAATCATATAACATAAAACTAACTAAAACATATAAAACTAAACTACGTCAAAACAAACGAATTGAAAAAACTAACCTCAACACCCGAATACGGATCGTAACTACTAA
Organism: Fagopyrum homotropicum; assembly: GCA_033239125.1. NCBI lineage: Eukaryota > Viridiplantae > Streptophyta > Magnoliopsida > Caryophyllales > Polygonaceae > Fagopyrum > Fagopyrum homotropicum. The sequence continues at coordinate 148,198,915 of BSWB01000004.1, forward strand.
GCATCGCGGGATTGAACAAGCCCTCGTCACCCTCCACATCATCTTCACCTCCGCCGAAATCAACACCGTCATCCTCTTCTCCATCGCCGGAATGATATCTCGCTTCGCCATCGTCAGAATTCATCTTCGAATGACTTTTTTTGCGAAGCAACGATTCACAGTGAGGTTTTATGGATTGAATACGTACGAGTTCGGTCGAATGCATAATATTTATACTAATGTTTGGAACACATTACCGTTGTATAACGGCTAGTTGATAAAACTACGCTTACGGGAAGCGTAGTCGTAGTTTTATCAACTAGCCGTTGAAAAGACTACGACTACGCGTCTCGTAAGCGTAGTCTATCGACGACTACTACGCCTACGAGACGCGTAGTCGTACAAAACTCTCCTAGAGATTTTGAGTATCTACTACGATTACGAGAAGCGTAGTCGGGTAATGGGTATGAATAGCATGTTTATGTGGGTACGAATAGAACTAACCAGAATACCCTCTCAATATCTTAGCCTTCGGCTTTTTCACATTTATGAACATGCGTACATCTATATTGACATCTACCCCCCCCCCCCACCAAAATGTATTTAATATGTAATGGCAAACACTCCTCGATAGGATATATGCTAGTACATGTACCATTTATCTGATGAAGGTAATTGTCCGTTCGTACCACGTAAAACATATTATTCATACCACTTGTCCGACTATGTACTGCGGAGCCGTAAAAACGATTTAATATTTTGTTTTTTTTATTTTTATTTTTTTGGCCAAAAACCCTATTTTTTTAAGCGAAATTTCTACACTATATATTGAATAACACCCGCATTTAAACCTGATTTAGGTTTTGAGCACATGCGTCAGGAGCCGACGCTCAAATAAATATTTTTTTTTAAAAAAAACAAGCGTTTACGCCTCGCATGTTAGACGGGTACCTATAATTGACCTTAATGCTCCGCATCCGGAATACGTATGTGTAAATGTAATACGTTTAGCATGAAACCCGTGGTACGAATAGCAATCCGGGTGAACAAAGTAAATTAGTGTGTTTGTTCTTGTCCATTAAATTGGTTCCACCATCTTTTTTAGGTTGTTATAACGATAACTTTCCTAGTTGAGTGACTTACACCAAACCCGTTTGTGCCACTAAAGCCCGGAGCTCAGATCATGTAGACAAATTCAACAACCACCGGATTACTTTGTGGTTTTGTGTGATGTACATATTTTATTTGTTTTGAGGCCCAAGATCCGGCCTTAAGAAACAGGCAGAAATTTGACCCGTATCAGGCCCAAGTTTGGGCGGAGTTGAGCCACACAGTTTCATTGATCCTGGTTTCCATTTCATTAATTTAGTTATAATTCCATTAGGCTATTTGGAAATGTTTCTTCCAGTTCTTCAACTTTATTTCATTTTTTTCATTGTAATTTCCTAATAGAAACTGGACTGTTAAAACACTTAAATTAGGAAATCTAGACTGCATATCAAGTCACAATCAAACATGCTGATGTTATTACCTTCATAAATTCACAAGGATTTCAAGATGAAGATTTTTCAGATGCACACTTTTTCTTCAATACATGATTGCAGACTTATATAACTGGAATTGACAGACAATGACACTAATGTGGTATATGCTCCCAAGATGCGTTCCTTGCATTAGCATACTGTTAACAGTTCAGTGACCCTGTGAATTTTGACATTGTAACGAGTAAAGACGTTGAAAAAACATAAGAGAAAATATTTGCGCATTTTACCTGAAGATAAGACGTAAGCAAAAGAAACATACGTCATATTCATCTTCCTTGCATTAGCATACTTTCTGTACAGAGTTAACCAACGTACACATGTATATGCACAAAAATCACAACACCAGCTACATGCTTACAGCCACTGAGCTACATATACCCCAACAAAAAGCCTCTGCTTATTCCGTGTAACTAACAAATACGACCACTCTTACCGAACTCTTTGAATGCGCAGAGACATGCAAAAACTTGTAAGGATCATTGTCTCATAGAAGGTGGCTCCTCGACGATGAGCTGAACGTGTCATAGAGGTGTTTTCACTTCCAAGTGGCAGAAAGAAGATTAATAGTTACCCACAAAGCAAAATGACAGTCAGCACCTAACATCAGCATCATCATTTACCCAGGCGGAAGATAACCATCAGCAAAAGGAGGAATTGACAGTCAATACCAAACACCAGCACTTTTATTTACCCACGCAGAAGGATAACCATCAGCAAAAGGAGGAATCCTCTGATTTACCTATATCATAGGAATACAAGTTTAGCAAATAGTTGCTTGAAGCTTAATCTACTCAACATAAAGTATCAGCATTGCAAATGCACGACTTACTGCATATCAACAATGGGCATTTTTCAATGATATATTTGAATGCAAGATCAGACTGGGGAAAACTAAGGGCCTGTTTGGAATCCATATCTAGATACCAATATATATCAAGATATGGGTATGAGATTGATATCCACTAGAGAAAGAGTTCTAGAGAGGAAAAATAGAAGAGGGAGGTAAAATATAAGATATATGATACCGCTCTTTTTTTGAGTATATCAAAAAAGGGAGAAAAATTGTGATGAGTATATCAGTATATCAAATTGATATTCATATACTTATATATAAAACACTGGGTATGGATTTTTTTTTATGTCGACACCCATATCTGATATCTAGAATGGATACCAAACACACCCTAAGATCTTATGAAACAAATCAGACTGTAGAAAAGTAAGATCTTAGCAAATAGTTGCGTAGCTTAATGCCTCAGTAGAAAGCTAAAGCTTCAAATGGAGGTTGCAAGGTTGGAAGGATCAAGATAGGAACCAAATCATGGGTGCCCTAGGCCCTACGGATCAAATTGTAGAACAGTAAGATCTAGGAAACGGATATAAACTTATTTAAATAGATAAACAATATAATACGAGCAGATATCACAATAAAATGCCCCAACAGAATGGGTGTAAGTAAAATAGTTAGGAGTATCAAACACACGGCCTGTAACTCACAATTGTTGAGCTAAAACTAAAGTCATCAACACTTGATTTGTCAAAAACTGTAGATTCAGCACATGTGTGATTGAAAATTGAGGATTCCAAACAACCATATGATAGGATCCAAAACTATCAATTGTATCACTTCAAATTTAATTCCGTTGTCAGTTAGTTATTGATTTTCCAGATCTCCGGTTCCTAGTTTTAGGCACATTATTTGTATCATATCACTTTCTCGACATTTCGCATTAAGCTATATACTATTTAAAACAACCTATATACAGGCCAAATGTAATACAACGAAGCAACCTGTTTTTGTTAACATAGTTAATAAATGTCATCTAAATGTTTAATCAAATAATGAATAAATAATCAAGTATTTTCGAGTAAAAAAAAAAAATTTTGGATAACGAAAATTATACTAATATCTAAGTAAATCTGAAGAAACTTATAATCTAATAAAACCAAATTATAACAGCTAATTTATTATGTTTCCATAAAAAGTCTTGGTGAAGCTTTTATCAGAAGTTTTAGTAGTCATATTCTTTTACTAAAAAAATCCTTTGCTATAATTTTAATTTTCCACATCTTAAATACCATATTAATTTGCCAAATTTGAAATTTTAAGCTTTCCTCGCAAGCTTTTTTTAACCATATTCATTTTTTACTATGTCAATTTCCAACGAATGTATTCCGATACAGGACGGAAGGCACCTTTTAGCTTCTAGACGGCGAGACAGCCTTCTAGACGGACCATACATTTTTTTTATTTTCTTGTATTTACCCCCTAGGCTATTCATTTCCAAAGTCTTCTACATTTCTAAAATCAAGAAAATATCATGCAAGAGGGGGCGGCGGGAGTAGGAGACTGCAAGAGAGAGAGTCAGGGTAGAATTTGGGGATATAACTGTTGTGTAGCCCGCCCACATTCGTACCATCCAGCCTTGTCCCCGTCTAGACTTGTCCAAAACCCGTCCGGACAAGCCCATACCGCCCAAAAACGGTACAGGGTCATCCAAACGGCATCAGGACTGCCGTTTTTAGAACACTTATCACTACAAACCATTTCTACCTTCTATCACATTCTAAACTAATCGCTTTAACTTAAAATTTTAAAATAAGCAAATTCATTGAAAATTATATGAGTACGCTTTCTATCTATTTTGATCATTCCACTTTCTCTCTTATTATACCCCTATTAATAAATCAACATCAACTTTGTTGATTTGCAGAGATCATCACATCTACAAGTATTGTTTCTTGAACATTGATGTTGTGATACCTCCATAACTTGAATTCAACCTTCAATCTTTCTATACATGCAAATAATTTATTCTCCATATATTCATTATCACTCTCTCTACATGCCTATATTTTTAAGTTAAATCCGATATTATTTTATTCCTTTCAAATCAATGGCCTAAAATATATTTGCTTTACTCGACTACTTTTCTTCTATTCGATGCAAAATTAATTAATCACTTATGTTACTAAGTGTAGTGTATCAACTAATTTCACATTTTCGTTCCCGTTAGTTATTCTTATTTATTCATCTGATATTCAAGATAAATATAATTATTCATAGAATTCTAATCGACTAATCATTATTTTAATTTATCTTTACACTTTCGGTTTTCTTAAGCATATCTTAATAGTTAGTCGTGTAGGACAAAACATGCTAACTAGTTTGTTTAACATATGGACTAGAATTCACAAGTTCTTCTCTCCCATTTTTTCTTCTCTTCCATTTCCCCCCGACTAAACCTAGCCCCCATATGGCCACCTGTGAAATTTGTGGTTGTCAGAGGCAGGAAACCGATCTTCTTCTTCCTCCTTCGGTTCTAATGTTGAAATATTATTGTTCCACCGACCTACTCTTCTTTGTTGAATTTTGAGTGTGTTATTCCAATTCTTTCACTTTTTACGATTAACAAATTTTTATTATTGTTTTCCTCGGTTGATTATGTTGTTTGGTTGTTGTTGATTTGCAAAATAGATAGTTTGCTTTTCAATTTTGAAACTAAGTATGTTTATTTGAGATTGTAAGACTAGATTATGTTTATTTCAATGTTTTGTAAGGCTCAAAATGTTTGTTTCTAAGATTTTGTTTGGTTATTTTGTTGTCACGTTGATGTGTTTATCTACTCGTATATCATTGAGTTTTTCATATATATCATTATGATATATACATTCTACATTTCAATAGCTTTAAAATGATATATTATTTGTTTTCCTCGCCGTGTCCCCATTTCCTAGGCTTTTGAGGGTCGTCACTTCCTTGTTTCTCGCCGTGTTTGTGTCCGTGCATCATAGGTTAAATTTGTTCACTAGAACTCTTATGCATTAATTTTTCATCTTCCCTCTCCCACAAATCCATTCATATGTATCCATTGTAATAATAACACAATCTACAAATTCCCTCTCTCACATATCTATATGCAAACCAACAAGATACACGGATTATTTTCCCCTCCCTGGCCCATCTTAGAAGTTTTATTGTAAATTCAATATTTCATGGAGAGGAAACCGATATGATCGGGTGTAAGATTTCGCCGGAAGTCATAGCAAATTTGTATGTCGTAAGATACAAGGATTATTTTGCACCGGTTGATACCATATATGGAAATTTAACAGACTTTTCCCCTCCCTGGCCATCATAAAAGTTTTATTGTAAATTCAATATTTCATGGAGAAGAAACTGATATGATTGGGTGTAATAGGCAATCATATGTATGATTTCAACGGAATTCATAGCAAATTAGTATGCCGTAAGACATTCATTTTAAGATATGTCATCGAATGTCAACGGTGTAAGATAGACAATCTAAGGTGCTCAAATGGTAATTGAGTTATAGATCGCACTTAAGGATGTGTAAAGAAGGGGAAAATCCCATCTCAATTATAAACAATATTTAGCCTCTTATATAAGGTTGGAGGTCTACTCTTAACTATTTTATAGTGGTTTCTAGATACACATCGGTTTGTGTTGGAATTTTGGTGCATGATGTGTCTATATATACGCCATTACGTGCAAGGCAAATGTTATTTGACCCACCAAAATTTAACAACCCTAATTTTAGTTCAGACAAGCTATTCAAAATTGGTAGGGGTGTGAGCAAATTTGGCAACGCCATAGAGAAATTTTTAGGAGCTTGTGCATGTTGAGTGAAATTTTGGGACTTTGAGCGTGACTCTACAAGAGAGATGGAGAAGGGTAGACGGAGGGGACATGGAAATTGAGCCAAATTGGGGTCTCAAATGGGGTGTTACTATTCCATGAAGACTAAATGGTAGAGATCTTGCTTGAGTCTTAGAATCATAAGACACAACTGATCTTATGTGATCCCGATCCATATAAGATGTCCTTCCGTGGATCTGGATCTACATCCTAATAGCCATGGTGTGTTGGAATCATTGGTCCACGACTAATCAAGTTTATATCTAACATCACGATTGGCAAGCAGATGCCATCATAGGCATCCTGAAACATTTCAACAGACTTCAATTTGCATCAACAAAGAATAACTTTGGTTACAAAATGAAGCAACAACCATTTAAATGAAAAGGAAAACACAATTCAAAAAGGAAATAAGTAGCATAAAAATCCCTTCATTTTTAAATCAACTATAGCAAAGCAAAACCAGCATCAACCACAAATGATACTCTAACAAACTGATGGAAAAATTACCTTACATAGGTTGTTTGAGAGTAGTTGAGCATCCAACTTCCAGCACAGCATCAATTGTGACATATAGCAAGCTTCCCAGTGTATTCATCAGGCACCCCGTAATCAATGCTAAGCTCTTGCATGGGTGCGATATTCTCCATTGCAAAAAGCATCATGTGAGGAAACATCATATTACTATGATCATAAAGCACAAACTGCACCATCACATTGGGACAGATGCTATGAGTCATATAGCAAGCCACATTTCTTAAAGTTGATACATCCATTGCAAAATCCAATGGAGGAAGTGAAGGTTCTGTTGGCTGGACATACTCTGGAAATACTTTAGACATATCCCCCCATTCTTTCCATCTTGGTGCAAACTGCCCAGGATATATCAAACTGTCTCCACCCATACTACATATCTCTGCCTGATCTCTAGTAAGAATGACACCAGCATATTCACAGATAAAAGAACCAGCGTATATCAGGTCAAGCGTTCGGACACCCCAACCCGTTTCAGCTGACCTAAACACTTCCAATCTATGCCTCAGCCTCTTTTGACTGACACGGTTCCGGCAAGATGGAGGGCAACTACAGTTAGGACCACATTCAAAGATAAGTGGTTTCCCCCTCAAGAGAAATCCAAACTGATCAAAAGGAATCTCACCCCCGTTTTTCTTCCCGCATAAACAACTATCTGTGCAGCCAGTAACGCAATTACACCCAGCAGTATTACCCGAGGCATGATGTACAAAGTGAGGAAAAACAGTCCTTGGAAGATACTCATAGCACATTGGATCATACTCAGAATCGATGTCATTAAACATAAATATAGGCACACTCTCTTTCTTGCCAGAGAGATCAAGGGTCATGTAACCCTTAGGCCTAAGCTCCAATGGTTTAACCCTAAGGGTTTCAGCAACCATCCATTTAGTTGAACCCATCTCAGGCTGACCCTCGATTCTCAAAAGCCGAAACCTATAAACACCAAAACCAGATTTGCCAATTTCAAACCATGACTCAACAATCTTATACAATCCATCATACACATAAACCCTAGTTGTAAGTCCATTGCAACTTAATCCCCTCATAACCCTAATCTCAATCCCATGTACCATGCTCTTTTCTAAAGCCAGATTACCACCCTCCAGTTTCTGGTCACAGCAAAACTTGCCATTCTTATCTCGGCCACCATGGCCAGTATAAACAACCATATCCCCTTGATCATCATCATCCTCATAACCACCTGAAACAATAACACTTGTGGCAATGGGTTCCCCATTTGGGCTCTCGCTTGAAGGCAAGTAGTCAATGCCAGCTTGAACTTGACCATGGAGACCAACCACACACAATTCCATCCTAAATAAGAATAAATCCCCTACAAAAACCCCAGGAACCGCCCCAACGATCCTCTTCTCACGATTCAACCATAAACCATTTTGCCTCATGAGTGTTGAAGCCCGCAAATCACCCCTTGACTTCTTCCCGCCCCCAATTCCCACTCTTTTCTCCTCAGAAAACATATGAAATATGCGTATAGAATCATAAAGCATTCGAGTACGTCTTACCAGATCTCGGTAGAAAGTATAGTCTTCCTGACTCATACCGGTCACCCTAACAAGCTCCTTTGAACGTTTTTGCCGCTTGTAATTTGGGACCAAGTTTTTATCAGCAGATTCAGCTGGGACGGGTACGATTGCCCCAGTTTCCGCATCCAACGACCATGATTCAGTTCCCTGGTAATTGTTGCTGCTCTTGCCTAGCACCGAGCGAAGCATCTCGGAAACTCTAGCGAATTCAGCGTAGACATTTCCATCTTGGGGCAAAGGATCCGCCAGTAGAGCCAGAGCCTCGTCTAAATCAGAATCAACCGAATCTGGTAATGGCGTTTGAGGAGAGCTGGGGATCGAATCCGGATCGAGGATTATTACTGTAGGAGGAGCGCTGGGAGTCAAATTTAGGCCCCAATCTACGGTTCCTGCGAAGAAAGAGGGTTGAGGCAAGGGCTCATCGTAGGGCTCCATTTTGGGACGGTGGAGTACAGGAGGTTTCGAGGAGCTCGCGCCGGAGCCGGAGCCAGAGATTGTTGGATACGGGTTGAAATTGGGATCTTGAAATGGAGGGATTGATCCCATTTTTGCTGCCAGGCCAAAGAGACAGGAGTGTGAGATGTCAGATGTGTTTACGGAGACACAAAGACGTATATGAATATTCTAAAATATAAGACCGAAGCTTACCTTTTACGTAGATCAAAAAGTAGAGTTATCTTTGAACCAGTGCCACAGAGCATAAATGAGAGTGGCGCAGACAAGAGATGATTTTTTGTGAACAAGACACAAAATTAGGTCACAGATCTCGCATCTCATTCACTTTATACTGCCTTTAAAAAACGCGTATCAAATAATATTTGAAAGAATTTGGATAAATAAGTTTTTTTTTTTTCTATATCTCATTAATTTTTACAACTTTCATTAATAATAGATAAAAGTAATTAATTTCTCTATTTTTTTTAAAAAAAAAGAAACAAGATGAATGTAAAATTAATTAATTCGAATTTGTAATTAACTTTTTAGAAAAAATGATGAAATAAGGCATCTTTAAAAAAAGAAACAAGATGACTTGTAGACTAATCAAACTTTGTACATTCTTTTGATGATACACAATATTAATACATAATTTCAATTATACAATGTTCATACACAATTTGAATTACACAACATTAATACATAAAAAAACTTATGTAATCAAACCTTGCGTAAATGACGGACTTGTGTAACGAAACATTGTGTAAATGACAGACTTGTGTAACCAAACTTTGTATAAATGACAGACTTGTGCACATGACATAAACAAACGGAACTTGTGTAATTAAAAAACGACCGAACCTTGTGTAAATGACTTACTTGTGTACATGGCATAAACAAACGGAAGTGCCTAGTTTGAATTTCCGTAAAAAAAAATGCCGAGAATATCACAACCCAAGATATCCGGATTAGTGAAAGAAAATAAATGTCATGTACTCTATGTTCAAATTCTGGTTTGATTAAAGCTCTCTCCGCTAAACCCTAAACACGCAAACTGGCGGCGAAAAGGCGGGTCTGCCTGTGCTCCGGCACCGGCATCTCAGTGTGGGTTTATCGAGATCGGAATCGATGGAGGAAACCAATCCTCCACCAAGCTTTTCGGAGGGAACGACTGCTACTGAAGGAAATGATACTATCATGGAAGGGAATGAAGTTACTGGGAATACTATACAAATCCTTCCAAGCAATGACGAATCAAAAGATGCAGAAATAGCTATTCAACAAAATGAGACGGCACTACCTGTAACCACATGGCTGACAACAGTGGGACTCAATTCAACTTTGTGGTGGGCAGCAATGGTACCAAGGAGAAGTCCACTACCCCACAAAACCCAACCTGGAGAGAGATTGCCCTAGGCACGTCTATGAACAAATCTCAAAACCAAATAGAAGTTGGGATATCTCTGGAAAATAGGATAGACATTTCCTATCCTTTTGGACCTGATGGCAATCCTGCCATCACAATTGCCAAAGATATCGCTGAAGCTTTAGAGGTTAGATGGAAGAACTCCATTGTTTTCCGGGTTCTTGGGTATCCTATTGCACTTCCAGTAATGGAAAGAAAACTCAAAGAAATCTGGAAATATGGTGGTAATCTCCAACTAATCGATCTTGAGAACAACTATTTCATAGCAAGGTTCAAGAATGAAAATGAATTACTTATGGTACTCACTGGAGGACCTTGGACAATCTTTGGACGCTGTCTCATAATGAAAAGATGGACACCAGAGTTTGTCACCAACACACCAATCACTACAGCACCAACATGGATAAGGATTATGGACATCCCTGTACAGTGGTTTAGCGAAGGCATATTATGGAAGATGGCAGAAGGCATTGGAACACCTATATCCATTGATCCGAAAACTCTCATGTTTAACAGAGGAAGGTTTGCTAGAATCTGCATTGAAATCGACCTAGAAAAACCTCTCAAAACTGCAGTTTTCATCAATAGCAAAAAATGTCCGTTAGAGTATGAAGGTCTAGAAACCATTTGCTACACATGTGGTAGGTACGGACATCTTGCATCAACCTGCCCCACCAAGGCGCCAGCAGTCCAAGAAAACACAAGAAAACCAAAAGCAACATACCATATTAATACTACAGAACATGTCCTAGTGTCTCCGACAACTGCCGGAGAGGAGAAACTCACCGCCGGCGAGGAGGAGGGCTTCGGACCTTGGCTGCTGGTAGCAAGGAAACCCAGACAGCATAAAGGGAAAGAAAAAATTACAGAACATTATGGAAAGTCTCATAGTAATACAAGGCAAGGGAATACAGAAAATGCAGGAAAGAGTGGATATCAAATGAAAAAGGATACCACTCAAACTAAGGCCGGAATCAGCTTCAACCCGGGACCCACACAAAAGATCTTCTCTCAGAAAAAGGATATGGAGACAAAAAGAAAAAACGAAAAGATAACCCCAGATACACAGGCAGGAATTAAATCGCACCAAAAAAAGAATGCCCATAAATTAGACGAAGCAGAAACAAGTGCAGCTGGGAGCAGCAGGGGGACCAATGAAATTGTTTTTGAAGCAAAAAATGAAAAAGAGAAAAAAGTTGAGCAAGCCCAGCTGGAGAGGAGACAAAGAAGAAACAAACTCAGAAGAGACGCTAGAAGAACAACCAGAGATATCAGCCAACAGGAAGAATCAGGAGAGAAGGAGAAACTGCTAAAACGACCAAGACCAGCTGAAGATGAGACTACCCGCCTACGCCTCGCCAAAGAAGGGAAAGGAGAAATAGACTCGACAACAATCTCGAGGGATAATTCTACCAATACTATGGAGGTAGGGAATAAAATGGATCAAGCAGCTAAGGATACACAAATGAAAGTCACCATTATATGTGATGGAGTTGGACAACAGATACCAGAGCAAGAATCCATTTCTGATACGTCTAACATGGAAGAGGATGTCTCGCAAGAGGAAATTGAATTTGCAACAGAAGGTGCAGCGAAAGATAACTCTCCAATTTAATGGTGGTATCCTCCCTGACCTTTTTCCTTCTATCTATTGATGTTATAATGAATTGTGTCATGTGGAATGTTTTCGGAGCCCACAAAAACGGGTTTTGACGTGTAGTTAGGTACATCTGCAACCATCACAAAGTTAACGTTTTGGCTGTTTTTGAGCCTCGCATTTCGGGAGTTGCTGCTCAAGCTATTTGCGAAAAGATTAACCTCTCTGAAGTTTGTCGCGTCGAAGCTGAAGGTTTCGAAAGGGGCATTTGGCTTCTATGGGACAAGGAAAAAATTTCTTTAAATATTCTTAACAAGAATAAAAATTACATACATGCTATCATAGATACTGACACCAATGAGTATCACTTGGTAGTCATATATACCCCGCCAAACATAACTAGAAGAGAACAGTTTTGGAGGGATCTTGACAATCTATTAACCAGCTTACAAGGCCCTATTATTGTGGGTGGGGACTTCAACTGCATCATGTATAGCCATGAAAGATCAGGGGGCTCTGGCAGACTCCATGGTGACTCCAACACCTTCAGACACTTAGCTTCTAAGCATGGTTTGATTGACCTCGGATTTACGGGTCCGGCCTTCACTTGGGATAACGGTAGAGAGGCTAACGCAAGGATAAGCAAACGTCTGGATCGAATTCTTGTTAACCAGGAATGCAGACTACGGTGGACGGATTCCCATGTTCGACATCTAGCCCGCTACTGCTCCGACCATTCACCTCTTCTGCTTGAGCTCAATCCTTACATCAGACACAGAAGAGAAAAACGTCCTTTTCGGTTCGAAGCTGCATGGATGACTCACGAGGACTTCTATCCCCTAGTTAAAAGTGTTTGGCGTAATCAAAACGAGGTTAGGATTGCTCTTAACACCCTTAAATCTTCTCTTCTAACTTGGAACAAGGTTGTCTTTGGTAATGTGTTCAGCAGGAAACTAAAAATTATGGAAGATCTTAGAGCATTACAAACCAATCCACATTCTGCCACTTCCAGAAGGCTCATCAAGAGAGAGACTAAATTAAAAGAGGATCTGAATAAAACATTGGAACAAGAAGAGATAATATGGCTTCAAAAATCACGTGAACAATGGTTGTGCAACGGTGACAAGAACACATCCTTCTTCCACATGTCAACTGTGATTAGAAGACGGAAAAATAGAGTTAGCGGCTTATACACTACAGACAACATCTAGGAAGAGGATCCGACTCTCCTGGAAGCGCATGTCACTGAGTATTATAAGAACCTCTACAGCATCACCAGTACTGGTAATCAGCAACAAATTTCTAACGGTTTCCCTATTCTGGATGAAGAGGTTTGGACTCGCATTATGACACCTGTCACTAGAGAGGAAATCTGGCAATCAGTCAAGAGTATGGGAGCCCTAAAAGCTCCGGGAAAAAATGGATTTCAACCCATATTTTATCACAAATGTTGGAGCATTGTGGGAGATATGGTGAGCAAAGAAGTGAGAAGATTCTTTGAAACCCAATCACTCCCGGAAGGTATGAATGATACTCTGATATCCCTCATTGCAAAGGTCGGTAACCCGGAATACATTAGCCAATATAGACCGATTGCGCTTTGCAATGTCAACTATAAGATCATCACCAAAGTCATGGTTAATCGGCTCCAAACAACCTTATCTGCTCTTATTGGCCCCACGCAAGGGAGTTTCATTCCGGGGAGGCAAATTCAGGACAACATTGTCATCATGCAAGAGATTGTTCATTCGACTAGAAGAAAGAAACAAGGAAAAGGATGGATGATCCTTAAGTTAGATCTAGAAAAGGCTTACGACAGACTCAATTAGGATTTTATCGAAGAATCAGTGCATTTGGCTGGCCCTCCTCATGAATGACAGAATATGATCCGTGAATGCATCCGTTCCCCCAAATTTCAAGTCATCTGGAACGGAGAACTTACTAACCAAATCATACCGGGGAGAGGTATCAGACAAGGTGACCCGTTATCACCCTATCTCTTCCTTATTTGTATTGAGCGTCTCAATCACATGATCAGGGAGTCGATAGAACAAGGGGACTAGAAGCCTATATTTCTCACCAGAGGTGGTCCGGGAATATCTCACATATTCTTCGCAGGCGATATCACTCTTTTTGCAGAAGCATCAACATCTCAAATGCGCAATGCTGTTAAGCTCCTGGAAATCTTCTATAACGCATCTGGGCTGAAAATTAGCATACAGAAGTCAAAAATATTTGTCTCAACAAACGTCACTCGTGAGACCAGAAAGGATTTTGAGAGCATAAGTGGTGTAGAGACAACAAAAAATCTAGGTAATTACTTGGGTATGCCAATTCTTCAAGGACGCATATCAAAATGAAACTTTGAGCCTCTTCTGGAGAAAATGAATGCGAAACTAAATGGGTGGAAGGGCAGATCTCTCAGTTTTGCTGGGAGAATCACACTCACAAAATCCGTCTTATCTTCACTCCCGGTATACTCTATGTCTGTCCTCAACCTTCCTAAATCCATCTGTGAACAGGTAAATAAGATATGTAGAAATTTTATATGGGGCCATACAGTGGAACATCGACGGATGCATACTGTGGCCTGGGGCGAGATAACCAAATTTGTGGATAAGGGAGGGCTTGGAGTAAAGGACATGGTTGCGCTGAACACGGCCCTTCTAGGAAAATTAGGCTGGAGATTTTTTAAGGAGGGTGAATCTCTATGGGCTGAAATCCTTTGCACAAAATACGTCCTCACTGCTAACCGCAATGGTAGAATCCACTCACCATCACATATATGGAGGGGGATCACACATGGGATACAAGAAGCTGTCATACCTGGCGTTAAATGGACTCTTGGCGACGGTCGAGACATTGCCTTCTGGAAAAACCCATGGCTGCTGGACAACGCATTCGTAACCATCCTCTCCAGCAACAATATGCCCCAACACCTGGAAGCAAGAGTCAGAGAGCTATGGATGGAAGGTATGGGATGGAAGTGGGATGCTATCGCCGATTTTCTTCCCAATGAAACCCTAATGAAATTAGCATCTGTACAACCCATGGACAAGATGCTCCCAGGCAATAATCTGAGCAATAAATACGAGATAAAGGACAATATTACCTGGAATTTGTCAAAGGATGGAGACTACAGTATCTCGTCTGCCTGTAACGCTATATGTGGTCACGATAACTTGAGCTCTAGTGAAGGAGGCATTTTCTCAGTCATCTGGAGCTTGAACATTCATCAGAGGGTGAAAAGCTTTATTTGGAAACTTTTGAAGGGAGGAGTGTTATCCAACAGCGAAAGGCTAAGAAGACACCTGTCAACCAATGCTCTTTGCGCTACTTGTGGCCACACCCAGGAAACCAATCTACATCTCTTTCGCGATTGTCCGGAAGTGAGGAAAATGTGGAAAGATCTGAGTGCTGAGGTGTTCCTGGAAGGCTTCTTCGAAGTCCCTTTCGCTTCATTGATCAGAGGTAATATCCTTTCTAGTCGTTTCTTTAATAGCACATGTATGTGGAGTGATCTTTTTGCAGTTGGCATCTGGTGGACGTGGAAATGGAGGAATGAGAAAGTCTTCAGAAATGAGGCAAGCTCGTTGTTTCGTCGATCAGACATCAAGAACAAAGCCATGGAATACCTTAAAGCTCGAGCCACACACCACTTGAAAGCTCTTTCACATTCAAGAAGTATCAGATTTATTGCATGGGAAACCCCTCCTCCGGGTACGTATAAGATCAACACCGACGGGGCGAAACGAATCTCGGGCCATGCTACCGCTGCAGGTATTATTAGGAACAATGTGGGGGAGTGGATTCGAGGATATGTGGTTAATCTAGGATCATGCACGGTCCCTATGGCGGAAATTTGGGGGTGTTGCATGGTCTTAGACTTGCTTGGGATTATGGGTATCGATCTGTGATTATCGAGACTGATTCACAATTGGTAACTGTACTCCTTAAGAAAGCATTACCCCGGCACCACCCCCTCTTTAGTCTGGTAGTAGCTTGCCAAGACTTTTTGAAAAGGAACTGGATTATCCAAATCCGTCATGCCTACAGCGAGGCGAACAAGGTAGCGGATTTTCTTGCAAACATTGCTTTTAACTTTAATCTAGGCCTGAATGTATTGAGTGACCCGCCGGAGGGTGTTTTTGATCTTTTGCATGCTGATGTAAGGGGTCAGGCTATCCCCCGATTGATTACTACTTAGCCCCTTTTATTTAATAAAAGCGCGTCAGATGCGCCGGAGACCACTGACTCTCCTTCCAATAAAAAAAAAGATATCCGGATTAGTTATAGATTACTTCCTTGTTTAATGGTTTAGAATATTGATTAGCATCTTTAATTAGACAAAATATTAACATTAAATAGGAGAGAGAAGGATGACAAATTAGGTAGGATCTTTAATTATTTTTAAATAAATCTTTTTTGTAAAAATAGGAAGTGCCTAGTTTGTCTACACGTGACAAAAAGTGTCTAGTTTATATTACATGTTACATAAACTGCCTACTGAATTTGTTTTTTATTTTCTTTTATTTTTTTTGTCCTTTTTATTTTCTTTTATATTTTATGTTATGAAATTCATACCGAAAATTTTCATACCAAAATTTTTTTATACCAGAATTTTTCATACTAGAAAATTCATGGTATGCGAAATTCATGGTCAACTTATGTGATAGGGCTAGGTGATCTTCGGTTAGGAATGTCCTCACGCCTACCATAATTTGGTGATGCAAATGGACAATTAGGTGAATTAGATGAGCATGTAGAAGCTAAAAATACAAGCAACAACAAATAGAGTACTTGGAGACGGTGTTGCAGAGGAGCGATACAAAGCTCAGCCTTCAAGCTCTACTAGTGATGTTCTCTCGACCCCATTTCCTGTTTTTGTATCGTTTCCATGAAATTTTATGTTCTCCCTTTCTAGGTTTTTGTTTTTGTTTGAATTGATTGTTCTTGCAGGTCTTCTCTAATCTTCTCAAGGAAAGTGCAGTCCCTGTGCTTGGCAACTACCAGATTGGCCGGGCTCTAAACCTTCTCTATCTCTTGCCGCTTCCTCTTCGTCTTCTCTAATCTTCTGTTTAAATTGACTGTTCACGAGTCATAGTTCATGCCCAAGGAGGTTCTTTGGTAGAATTTCGGTGAAAACGTGCGAGGGATTGAGGTTGGTAATGGACAAGACAAAGAATAAGCGAGGTCCTTTGCCGGCCTTTTTAATGCCAAACCAGAAGCAAAGGAGAGAGGAAGCAAAACCCTAGATTGAACGGTAAAAATAAAAAGGGGTACATTTTCTAAACGAGATTATAGTAGGGGCCTAGTTAATAGATTGAAAACTGGAAAAAGACTTATTTACCAAATTCAGCCATAATATTTTTTGTTCGATTTTCTAATTCGGGTCTAAAGTATAACTATCTATTTTTAGAAATAAATCTTCAAATATAGTCCGAATAACATGATCTACGAAAATAATTTCCAAAAAATACTCTTAATATTAATTTTTTTATTAAAGAAAGAAATTTGATTCACTAGACAAATATAGCGATTTGAGAGGCATCAAAGTGGTAGACAAACTAGTTGTCATGTTTTAAAAGACCAAAATAAACAAAGAAAATTACAAAAGAACGAGAACATGATACATAAGGACACGATCCAAGAGAAGCACGAAAGAGATGGAAGAAAATTGTAGTAAATAGATGTGGTGAGAAGACCTCAACCGAAGAGAAAAGTGCACAAAATTATCATGGGAACAACAGTGAAGATCTCGGATTTAGACTCGGCTATTAGCCGTCAAATTTTGATCACACGTCAACAACCCTTCCAAAGTAAACAAAACCCGATCTGACATCCAAGACCAACAAATACAATGATAAGTCCAAAATTTAATAACCGGAATTTTGAAACCCGTTAAACCGGATTTTAACCGATTTCCGAAATGTCAATCTTAAATAAATAAGTACATAAAATAAAAGTAAAATAGAACGAGTGTTGTTCCCATCATTTTATGTGATATTAATTCACATAAAAAGACGAAATCTCTTAACCGGAAATAAATTACACACTTAAAATAAGAATAATAATAATTTATAAAATACGGAAATTAATTTCCGTATTATATATTTTGCCGCATATAATTAACGAGTTACGAGTTCCGCTTTTGATTTCGTGAGATCAACGCTCTATTGGGCCAACCCTAGGCCCAAGCCATCAGCCCACTTCCTAAGCCCATCATTAACCCTAAACTAATCCTAACCCTAAATTAATTAATATGATCTAACCTAATCCCTTCTAACCTTTCTGCCGTTTACTGCCGCTACCTTCATCTCCCACCTTCTGAAGAGAGCGTCGACCAGCAGCCGTCCGCCTTCCACCGGAGCGCCGCCACCGTGCCTGCGCCGCGCCCGTCCGCCGTCCCTGCTCGCCGGCAACCTATGCCTAGGTAAGCCGTTTTCTCGGCCAATCTCTCCTCTCCCTCTCTAATGCGGATCCGCTAACCGTTGTTGTGCAACCAGGCCACGCCACTGAACCGCCGCCGCTGCTGCCGCCGAGCCTGCGCGCCTTCCGCCGTCCGCCGCAGTGAAGCCGGTAAGACCTGGCCTCCTTTTCTTTCCGTCCTCCTTCTCCACGCCTTCTGTCCCGTTTTCGATAAACGTTAACCAGCCGCCTCTTCGATCTGCAGCAGCACCGCGAGCCGCCGCCTCAGTTGATCCCGCAGCCAAGCCGACCACCAGGAGGGGACCGCCGGAACGCCAGTACATCGCCGCCGGAACCCAGCCCATCGACGCCGGACTGCAGCCGGTAAGATCCTCCTTCGGTTCTTCTTCCCTCCTGTTACCTGTGAGTATAATTGCGAGATTTTATACGTATATAATTAAAATAGGATACATATATATTTGAGATTGTATACGTATATATTTGAGTTGGAATACGTAAATAAACTGAGATTGAGTTGCTAGTACACGGTGAGGGGTATATACATATACATATTGGAATGAGTTGCTAGTACACTGTGAGAGTATATACATATACATATTTGTAAGTACACTGCGAGATGTATATATATATATATATATATACATATGAGAATTGTATGAGTATAGTACCATGTATACATGCATATATATATATATATATATATAAGAAGTAGAAGCGGGAAGTTATAATAAAAATAGGTATCAGTTAGTATAGTGTATATAGGAGTTGTGTGTGCCGGGTATATATAAATATACATAAATATATATTATATAAAAATAAAAGTATACCTAAGTGAAGTAAAGTTATACATATGGATCGACATATATATATAAATCTACTCATACGAACGGGAGTTACGGAATTGTCATGTATATAGCTATATATATATATATATATATATATATAAATATCGATTGGTTACGGTTTTAATATGAACTGGAAGTAAAGGTTATAGTATGTACCTAGGTATACATACGTTTGGAAGAGTTTTGGAGTGTAACTTATAACTAGTGTAACTATCGAAGGAATTGATAGTTTTCTAAATTAAACTTCGAGGAATTTCGATACCAAGGGTAAAATGGTCTTTTACCATAAGAGAGCTTTTTCCGTAATTCCTTCGCATGAGGTTGGACGTTGAGACGTGATTTTGATACACATGCCTTCATTGACAGGCGCTTGAGTTACCACGAGTACGGACTATTTGAGGAGTGTTAGAGTGTTTTGACTCAGGTAAGTCCTTGCGACTTACTTAGCCAGTTTCTGGATATTAGTTGAGTGATAGTGGTTGTGTGTGCTTTTTGCGTGTTTAATAATAATAACTTGCTAGGACGACTGTTATTATTACGTTTAAGGCCCAAGTGTATGTATAACGGGTCGTGACATCACTGCTCAGCTCTGACAGGAGACTGGGAGGTTCTCTATACCCAGACCAGGCAGGTACAAGGTGAAATGCATCGGATCCATTCCTGATGGTTACACGGGAGCGGAGGCGAGGTTTGGGAATCCCTCGTGTCACAAAATAAGTATCATTAGCGTGAAAGAGTAACTTAATTCAAGATAATAAAACGGACTTGTTTGAAAGCATGATGAGTGTTTATATTTTTTCTGAGTGTGTTTGTGCTGCTATTATTCTGCTAATATGTAGATAACTAGCTAACGGTTCTTCTTGTTGTTGTTTTAGATTTACCGCAGGTTAGATCAGCAGCTGAGTGATCCGGAAGTAGTGGTCAGCCGGGTCTTCGTACTCCTTAGAGTGGGGGTTGGGGGTTGTTTTTGTCTTTCCTTTCTTTTGGGTTAAGACAGTTGTTCGTTTCTTTTGTTTAAGTACTTTAGGCTGCTAGACAGTGTTGCATTCATTACCCTAAAAATATTATTTTTATGAATTTCGGTTTTCTCTATTTGTGTCTTGTTGCAAGATCTTAGTAATGTTGTTGTCAAACTGAGGTCGGGACCCATTGTGAGGTCCTAACCAGTAATGTCCCGAGTTCTGAGAATTCGGGGTGTTACACAAAACATACGTCTTTTAAGCCATCATTTGCATGCTTTTCATACCTCATTTGGTTTGATTTGTGTTCATATGGAGCATATATGCTTCCTATTGTGTATTGTGCTATCTACTTTGATTCATTTTGTATTACAAGCGGTCGAGCCAAAAATGAGCAAAAACGATATGAGGTCAAACATATCATAGAAGACATTTGCATTGAATGAGGATTGAAGTTCCAAGGTAGATTTGTGTTGAAGAATGAAGAATCAAATAACCATGTGAAGATCATTGATATTGGACCCCATTTTATTACGACCTATGAGAGATTCCCGATTTCGACCATTTTCCCTTTGTATTTGGACAATTGTGTCAACATCAAAGTTCTAGATCTTCGAAAGAGATTCAAAACTAATCAGTCTCATGGTTCCAACTACAACAGTAGAAAAATAAGTTATACTAAACTATCGAAAAATTGTCAAAAGTGAAGTTGATGCCAAACGGTCGTCTGTAGGCTGTTTGGTGTCCGTTTCGCCGTTGTTGTTTGCTGAAATTATATTTTCTCTTATTTATCTTATGTTTATGGAATAAGATTCATATTTTCACCCTATGGTTTGATCTAAACATTATATATAGATAGTTCTAGGTCAAATTAAAGGTGTGTCGCATCCGACCTTAGGGTGTACGAGTTTCTAGGGTTTCAAAGTTCCAAGTCTACGTTGCGGCACAATAGTGTTAGATTTCTCTTTCCTTTTTTTTTGTAAGTACTTTTCATATTTGATGTGTTACCTCATGTTGAATTTCCATATAATCGTACCCTGCATTCATCTACTAACTTAACGCCTTCTGAGTGTGTCTACGGGTTGAATTCTTTGACCCCTTTTGATCTTATACAATTGTCTATAGAGGAACGAGTAGATTTTGATGCAGGAAAATAAGCGGAAGTCATCAAGTAACTGCATGAAAAGATACGTGTAAGCCTGGAACAAAAAAGGCACGCCGTAGCTACAAAGGCTAATCGGAATCGCAAGGAAATACTATTTAAACCAGGAGATCTAGTTTGGTTGCATCTAAGAAAAGAACAATTTTCGGAGAGGAGGAAGTCTAAGTTGTCTCCAAGAGAAGATGAACCATTTCGAGTCAAGCGTAAGGTTGGAAACAATGTTTATGTTCTGGAGCTTCAGAAGGAGTATGGCGTGAGCTAGCAAGACCTTCAATGTAGGAGATTTAAGTCCTTTTGAGTCTAGTGATGAGCATGGTGATGATTCGAGGACAAATACTTTCAAGAAGGGGAGTATGATGTGGGACCATCCCCAACACCTCTTAACGAACTCATCACTAGAGCTAGAGCAAAGGCATTGAAGAAGGATGCTACATTATCTTCAAGCTCTATCATGGAAGGGTATATCACTAGATCAAGAGAAAAGTCCATCCAAGAAGAGGTTGTTAGCTTATTGGCAATATGTACACCTAATGAGACTCCACTTGTGTCTAAGTCTGTAACACCCCGAATTCTCAGAACTCGGGACATTACTGTTTAGGACCTCACAATGGGTCCTGACCTCAGTTTGACAACAATATTACTAGGATCTTGCAACAAGACACAAATAAGGAAAACCGAAATTCATAAAAAATAGTATTTTAAAGTAATGAATGCAACACGGTCTAACAGCCTAAAGTGCTTAAACAAGGGAAAGACGAACAACTGTCTTAACGAAAGAAAGAATGACAAACACAACCCCGACGCCCACTCTAAGGAGTACGGAGACCCGGCTGATCACTACTTCCGGATCACTCAGCTGCTGGTCTAACCTGTGGTAAAACTAAAACACAACAAGAGGAACCGTTAGCTAGTTATCTAAATATTAGAAGAATAATAGTAGCACACACACACACATAAAAATGTAAACACCCATCATGCTATCAAACAAGTCCATTTTATTATCTTAAGTTATGTTACACATTCACGCTAATGATACTTCTTTTGTGACACGAGGGATTCCCAAACCTCGCCTCCGGCCCCATGTAACCATCAGGAATGGATCCGATGCATCTCACCTTGTACCTGCCTGGTCTGGGTATAGAGAACCTCCCAGTCTCCTGTCAGAGCTGGGCAGTGATGTCACGGCCCGTTATACATACATTTGGGCCTTAAACGTAATAATAACAGTTGTCCTAGCAAGTTATTATTATTAAAACACACACATAGCACACACAACCACTATCACTCAACTAATATCTAGAAACTGGCTAAGTAAGTCGCAAGGACTTACTTGAGTCAAAATACACTCTAACACGTCTCAACAGTCCGTACTCGTGGTAACTCAAACGCCTGTCAAATAAGGCATGTGTATCAAAATCACATCTCGATGTCCAACCTCATGCGAAGGAATTACGGAAAAACTTTCTTATGGTAAAAGACCATTTTACCCTTGGTATCGTAAATTCCCGAAGTTTATTCTTAAACTTTCTAATTCCTTTTAAAACTTGTTGCCATACTTTGTGTCTCTCGGTTAGCTACCTATAGATCACCAGTTCAAACTTGAATCCACTCGAAAAAGAATAACACTCTTCCTCCTTCCCGGTTACCATCTATTACATATATTATCCGTATTATATACTTTAACCTTTCTCCTCAACTCACTTATTAATTCTGTAATTATTCGGTACTCATATATATATATCTACATATTTTATTTTCCATCTTGTACGGATATAGGTACACTTACGTCATGAGTATACATATTCTTATGTTTCTTTATATATATAAATCATGAAATCCCAACTTATTTATATATATATTTATATCTCTTTTACATAAATTCATAACTCCCAACTCATACTTATATATTAACTCATATATGATTATATATACATCACTCTCGCATTTTTATATATTCTATATTTAAGCTTATAAATATACTCTTATATATAACTGTATCACGAACTCTTCCAACTATACGTACATGTAGGTATTTAATATACAAACTTACTCCTTCTAAATGTAAAGATACATTTATATGTTCAGCATTCCCATACGTATACACAAATACCTATTCAGCACCTAAACATACTTATAAAGCTATCTCCACACACACACTAACCTACCGAACTGCATACCCGTACTACCTTCAATCTATTGTTCATATGCGTAAACAAATCTCAGTTTATATACGTTTTTCAATCTCAGCTTATATACGTATTAAATTCAGTTTATATACGTTTCCAACTCACAAGAAATACACGCAGGGGACAGGAGGGAGAAGAACCGAAGTTGCAGTCCAGCGGCCGATGTGCTAGCTTTCCGGCGGCCTCCCTGGTGGCCGATTTGCTCCTGCTGCGGAAAGTCGCAGGCTTTTGTGAGCCTCGATCAATAGAGGGCTCGGTGGTGGTTCTGGAGCTGCTGCAGGGCCGAAGCGAGGCGGCGCAGATGGTCCCATCCTTCCGGTGGGGTCTTGCGGTCGACGAGAAGCAGTGCAGCGGCGGCTCCGGTGGCGTGCGCTGCTGCTGGATCGAAGGTGATGCTGGTGGTCGATAGGAGGCGGCGAACGAGGACGGCGGTGGCGTACTGCGAGGAGGACGACGGTGGCGTACTGCGACGAGGACGGCGGCGCGGTGGTTCGGCTGCGTACAAGGGTTCGACAGAGGGCGCGGTGGCTCGGTGGTGGTCTTGTGCGTTGTTGCAGTTGGCTTCGTACAGAGAGGGGAAAGGGAGAGCAGGAGCGGCGTAAGGTTTAGGTTCAACTTGATTAGTAGCTAGATTAGGGTTTAGGTTAATTAGGGTTAACGTGAAGTAATTAGAGGAGAATTAAATTAAGTTTGGGCTGGGCTGGATGGTCATACGGCCCAACATCAATCCGATCTATCACGAGATTGCTGAGGGGAATTAAATTATAAGATTCGTTCGGGATTTTTATTGTGCGGGAATTTATATAATACGGAATTAAATTCCGTATTTTATAAATTTATTATTATTCTTATTTTAAGGTGCGAAGTTTATTTCCGGTTACAAGGTTTCGTCATTTTATGTGAATTAATGTCACATAAAATGATGGAAACAACACTCGTTTGATTTTACTTTTAATTTATGTACTTATTTATTTAAGATTGACGTTTCGGAAATCGGTTAAAATCAGGTTTAACGGGGTTTAAAAATTCCGGTTATTACATCAGTGCCCTCTTAAAAGAAGTTTCGTCCCGAAACTTAGAATAATTCTCTTAATCGCGCATTTCCTTTGATATATTTTAATTTTCTCGACATTTTCGTTGACTACAAGCAACTACTCAATCATCAACAGAAGGCATGTGTCACATAAAACGTAATCACTCAAACCCATATAGAAACCTGAAAGGTCAAACAACACAACATCCGAGTGCTAACTCGTCGGTACAAGAGTAACTTCTAACCCCGCAAAGACTCGGAATAGTTACGTCTAATACTCTCCTCAGTCTCCCAAGTGGCCTCATCAGCTCCTCGTCTAGACCACTGGATCCTCAACATAGGTATCTCCTTGAACCGCAGACGTCTAGTACTGCGCTCCAAGACAGCTACTGGGTACTCTACAAATGTATGGTCGGGCTCAACAGTCAGATCCTCATGGCTGATGACGTGTCTCGGATCCGGGATGTACTCTCTCAACTGAGATACATGAAAGACCGGATGGACACCCTCTAGTCTCGGCGGTAATGCTAGTCTGTAGGCCACCTCTCCAACTCTCTCCAAAATCTCAAAAGGTCCGACATATCGGGGACTCAGCTTCCCCTTAAAGCCGAAACGTCTGACTCCTCTCGTGGGTGACACTCTCAACCATACATGAGCACCCACTCTAAACTCCAATGGTCGACGCCTTTTGTCGGCGTAGGACTTCTGACGACTCTGAGCTGCTAACATCCGCTCTCGGACTAGGGCAATCCGAGCGATGTCATCCTGTATCTGATCTGGAGCTACTCCATCAGCTCTGCTGGGCTCATCCCAACACAAGGGCGTACGACATCTCCGTCCGTACCAAGCCTCATAGGGAGCCATCCCAATAGATGCGTGCCGGTCGTTATTATATGAAAACTCTACCAGTGGAAGATGATCTGGCCATACCTGTCCCCAATCTAGTACACACGCCGAGAGCATGTCCTCTAAGGTCTGAATGGTCCTCTCAGATTGTCCGTCTGTCTATGGGTGGTAGGCGGTAGTAAAGTGGAGACTCGTCCCCAAAGCAGTATGTACCTACTGCCAAAATCTCGAGGTAAAACGTCTATCTCTGTTAGAGACGATAGTCCTCGGTACTCCATGGAGTCTCACAATGTATCTGGTGAACTCCTCAACTAGACGACTCACCGGCCACGTTTCCTTAATCGGAATGAAACGTGCGGTCTTCGTCAGACGATCTACCACTACCCAAGTAGCATCAAATCCTCTGCTGAGTCTCAAACCTGTGACAAAATTCATAGATATATCCTCCCACTTCCACTGTGGTACTGGAAGTGGGTGGAGCTCTCCTCTTGACCTACGATGCTCAATTTTGACCTACTGGCAGGTCGCGCATTGGGCTACATATCGAGTCACATCGGGCTTCAAATCACCCCACCAGGAAGATCGTCTCACATCCTTGTACATCTTACTCGCTCCAGGATGTACTGAGTATGGGGTAGCATGAGCCTCACCTAGTATCCTTTGTCTCAACTCACTGTCTGACGGCACACAAACGCGATCCTGACGTCTCATCAATCCATCAGCACCAATAGTGAACTGTGGGGCCTCATCTCGAGACATCCTGTCTCGGATCTTGGTCAAAGCCGGGCAAGTCTCCTGTTTTTGTCGGATCTCATCCAACGGATCAGGAAGTAACTCCAAGGTAGCCAACTGACTATCATTATCGGGAAACTGAATCTCTATCTCCAACCAAGCCAAGTCTCTCTGCAACTGTGGCTATACTGTCAACCGGGCTATCGCCCTCTCCCTAGGCGTCTTCCGACTCAAAGCATCAGCTACCACATTCGTCTTCCCGGGGTAGTAAAGAATCTCAAGGTCGAAGTCCTTGATCAACTCTAACCACTACCTCTGGCGGTTATTCAACTCTCTCTGAGTGAATATATACTTCAGACTCTTATGGTCTGTGAAGATCTGACATGTCGCCCCATAGAGATAGTGACGCCAGATCTTAAGAGCATGGACTACTGCAGCCAACTCTAGATCATGTGTGGGGTAGTTCTCCTCATACGTCTTCAACTGTCGAGACGCATAGGCTATGACCTTACCCCTCTGCATCCAAAACTCACACTTGGATAGCTTAGCATACAGCTGGCTATCCTGTAGAATCTGCAATACTGTCCTCAAGTGTCCGGCATGCTCCTCTCGACTCCTAGAGTAGACTAGGATGTCGTCAATGAAGACCACTACAAACTGGTCTAAGAAGTCAATGAATATCCCATTCATCAACTCCATGAACACCGCTGGTGCATTAGTGAGCCCAAATGGCATCACTACAAACTCATAATGACCATATCTAGTCCGAAATGCCGTCTTAGGTATGTCCTGATCCCTCACCCTCAATTGGTGGTAACCTGACCTCAAGTCTATCCTCAAGAACACATACGCTCCATGCAACTGGTCCAACAGATCATCTATGCACGGTAGTGGGTATTTGTTCTTGATGGTTACCTTGTTCAACTCTCTGTAGTCTATGCACAGCCTCATCGATCCGTCCTTCTTCTTCACAAATAACACTGGAGCGCCCCAAGGAGACACACTACGGCGTATGAAACTCTCTGCTAGTTCTTCTAACCGCTTCTTCAGCTCAAGCAGCTCTATCGGTGCCATACGATACGGAGCCTTCGAGATCGGTCTCGTGCCCGGCTCTAAGTCAATGCTGAAATCAACGCTCCTCTGTGGGGGTAGTTCTGGCAGGTCGTCACTGAATACCTCTGCAAACTCGCATGCAACCGGTATCTCCTCTAGTAATCCTCAATTCTTTAGCCACTCATTCTTCGGACAGTTGTAGAAACCACCAGGGTGTCCGCCATAATGTAATGTTCCAAACTGGGGTATGAGTCCACTATCTTCTTATAGATACCCTTTAAGATCTCCAAACGTTTTATCATGAGGCGATGATCGCATCATGATAACTCAACTAAAGGATATTTCATATCCTCTAGGGTAACAACATGCTACATATATATAGATATTTATATAACATACATAATTGTACACTACTATAAGTCTAAACTAAGCATACTGAGATCCGCGGTAGTAGTGGTGGTCAGCCGTACTTTTCTATTCCCAACTAGACTATGCATGCATTTGAAACCAAAAGTCCTTTTTAAAACACAGATCCCTTTTTGGGTTCTGCTCAAGTACCTATTCGGTCCTTCAGAAGATTTCAAGTGCCATTGTTGCCAACCTAGAGCTCTGATACCATGTTGTAACACCCCGAATTCTCAGAACTCGGGACATTACTGGTTAGGACCTCACAATGGGTCCTGACCTCAGTTTGACAACAACATTACTAGGATCTTGCAACAAGACACAAATAAGGAAAACCGAAATTCATAAAAAATAGTATTTTAAAGTAATGAATGCAACACGGTCTAATAACCTAAAGTGCTTAAACAAGGGAAAGACGAACAACTGTCTTAACGAAAGAAAGAATGACAGACACAACCCCGACGCCCACTCTAAGGAGTACGGAGACCCGGGTGACCACTACTTCCGGATCACTCAGCTGTTGGTCTAACATGTGGTAAAACTAAAACACAACAAGAGGAACCGTTAGCTAGTTATCTAAATATTAGAAGAATAATAGTAGCACACACACACACACATAAAAATGTAAACACCCATCATGCTATCAAACAAGTCCATTTTATTATCTTAAGTTATGTTACTCATTCACGCTAATGATACTTCTTTTGTGACACGAGGGATTCCCAAACCTCGCCTCCGCCCCCGTGTAACCATCAGGAATGGATCCGATGCATCTCACCTTGTACTTGCCTGGTCTGGGTATAGAGAACCTCCCAGTCTCCTGTCAGAGCTGGACAGTGATGTCACGGCCCGTTATACATACACTTGGGCCTTAAACGTAATAATAATAACAGTCGTCCTAGCAAGTTATTATTATTAAAACACACACATAACACACACAACCACTATCACTCAACTAATATCCAGAAACTGGCTAAGTAAGTCGCAAGGACTTACCTGAGTCAAAATATACTCTAACACGTCTCAACAGTCCGTACTCGTGGTAACTCAAACGCCTGTCAAATAAGGCATGTGTATCAAAATTACATCTCGATGTCCAACCTCATGCGAAGGAATTACGGAAAAACTCTCTTATGGTAAAAGACCATTTTACCCTTGGTATCGTAAATTCCCGAAGTTTATTCTTAAACTTTCTAATTCCTTTTAAAACTTGTTGCCATACTTTGTGTCTCTCGGTTAGCTACCTATAGGTCACCAGTTCAAACTTGAATCCACTCGAAAAAGAATAACACTCTTCCTCCTTCCCGGTTACCATCTATTATATATATTATCCGTATTATATACTTTAACCTTTCTCCTCAACTCACTTATTAATTGTGTAATTATTCGGTACTCATATATATATATCTACATATTTTATTTCCCATCTTGTACGGATATAGGTACACTTACGTCATGAGTATATATATTCTTATGTTTCTTTATATATATAAATCCTGAAATCCCAACTTATTTATATATATATTTATATCTCTTTTACATAAATTCATAACTCCCAGCTCGTACTTATATATTAACTCATATATGATTATATATACATCACTCTCGCATTTTTATATATTCTATATTTAAGCTTATAAATATACTCTTATATATAACTGTATCACGAACTCTTCCAACTATACGTACATGTAGGTATTTAATATACAAACTTACTCCTTCTAAATGTAAAGATACATTTATATGTTCAGCATTCCCATACGTATACACAAATACCTATTCAGCACCTAAACATACTTATAAAACTATCTCCACACACACACTAACCTACCGAACTGCATACCCGTACTACCTTCAATCTATTGTTCATATGCGTAAACAAATCTCAGTTTATATACGTTTTTCAATCTCAGCTTATATACGTATTAAATTCAGTTTATATACGTTTCCAACTCACAAGAAATACACGCAGGGGACAGGAGGGAGAAGAACCGAAGTTGCAGTCCAGCGGCCGATGTGCTAGCTTTCCGGCGGCCTCCCTGGTGGCCGATTTGCTCCTGCTGCGGAAAGTCGCAGGCTGCTGTGACCCTCGATCAACAGAGGGCTCGGTGGTGGTTCTGGAGCTGCTGCAGGGCCGAAGCGAGGCGGCGCGGATGGTCCCAGGCTTCCGGTGGGGTCTTGCGGTCGACGAGAAGCAGTGCAGCGGCGGCTCCGGTGGCGTGCGCTGCTGCTGGATCGAAGGTGATGCTGGTGGTCGACAGGAGGCGGCGAACGAGGACGGCGGTGGCGTACTGCGACGAGGACGGCGGTGGCGTACTGCGACGAGGACGGCGGCGCGGTGGTTCGGCTGCGTACAAGGGTTCGACAGAGAGGGTGCGGTGGCTCGGTGGCGCACCTGTGCGTTGTTGCGGTTGGCTTCGTACAGAGAGGGGAAAGGGAGAGCAGGAGCGGCGTAAGGTTTAGGTTCAATTTGATTAGTAGCTAGATTAGGGTTTAGGTTAATTAGGGTTAACGTGAAGTAATTAGAGGAGAATTAAATTAAGGTTGGGCTGGGCTGGATGGTCATACGGCCCAACATCAATCCGATCTATCACGAGATTGCTGAGGGGAATTAAATTATAAGATTCGTTCGGGATTTTTATTGTGCGGGAATTTATATAATACGGAATTAAATTCCGTATTTTATAAATTTATTATTATTCTTATTTTAAGGTGCGAAGTTTATTTCCGGTTACAAGGTTTCGTCATTTTATGTGAATTAATGTCACATAAAATGATGGAAACAACACTCGTTCTATTTTACTTTTAATTTATGTACTTATTTGTTTAAGATTGACGTTCGAAAATCGGTTAAAATCAGGTTTAACGGGGTTTAAAAATTCCGGTTATTACAAAGTCTTCTTTAGTGACATTGTTGTCGACTGCAAAAGGACCTTACAAGAGTAAAGATGATCAAGGAAGCAAGGAAAGTGGCTAGAACGAGACTTAAGAGAATCAGTTGTAACGCCCGGAATTTTAGTTCCGGAAGGAGAGCGGCTTGATAGCCTTTAGTGTTAGCCACCGCCCCCGTGGCTTAGGAGAACCGCGGTCGCGTCCATCCGCGGGCACGACTCAGTCGTCCCGCAGGCGCGGTGAGCCGAGTGAATGGGATTTTTATTTCCGTTTTCTTTCTATCTTTCGTTTTGTCCCTTTTGAGATTTCCAACCCCCCTCATTACCCTAACCCTAGGATGACCTTTGGGCAACCTTGACCTTTTGTTTTCTCTTATAAAACAGTTTCGCTTCTTCCATTTCTCATTCACGTATATTATATTCTCTTCTCCCTCTTTCTCATTTCTCTCCTTCTCCTCTATTATCTACCATATCCTTCTACTTCTTGTGAGCTGCCAAACAAGGGTGTGGACTGCAGATTTGTGCTACAGAGTAAGCCTCCACCTTCTTCTTCTTCTTCTTCTTCTTCTTCCTCTCTTCTTATTCCTTCTTCCTTCTTGCAATCCTAGGGTTATGAAAGCCGTGGACACAGAGAGTCCTTTCTTGTGCTTGCTTGTGTTCTTGATTGCTTAGGTTGTGGAGAAGGGTTATGATCTTGTGGTGGAAGTTAAGGGACGGCCAAGCTAAGCGACGGCCAGACCTATAAGTCTTTGCTAAAAAATATACAAAATTATTGCGAAAATACGAACAGAATGGAAACCATCTTGTCTAAACTCATTCACCCTCTATAAGGCGCCTTCGTAGCTAACAAATCAATCCACGATAATGTTCTCATTGCCCATGAAATTTTCCACTCTTTTCGATCTAAAAAGAGTAAGGAAGGATGGGCCTCCATCAAAGTAGATATGGAAAAAGCATATGACCAAGTCAACTGAAACTACATCATTAGCATCCTCAAAAGATTTGGTTTCAATAATAAATTCGTCGGATGGATTAAAGAATGTATAACTACAATCTCTTTCTTCGTTCTTGTTAATAATTGACCAACTGAAAAAAAAATTCCGGAAAAAGGACTTAGAAGGAGATCCCTTTTCCCCTTATTTATTCATCCTAGGGGATGAAATCCTGACACAAATGCTACAAGAAGATTGTAACAACTATGACAACCATATTGGATTCTTTGTGTGCAAACATGCAACACCAATCCCATTTCTCTCTTTCGCTGATGACATGATCATATTTGCTAAGGCAAATTTGGCCTCATGTCAAAAAACAAAGAAAATCTTAGAAATGCATTGTTCCATATCGGGACAAAGGATTAACTTTCAAAAATCAGCTTTCCAAACAATAAAAAATACTAATGAAAGCAACATTGCCCACTTTAAAAATGTTCTAGCAATGAATCATACCATTACCCTCGACAAATATCTTGGATGCCCAATCATCAACTGTAGAGTGACAAAAGAGACTTTTGGCGACATAAACCTCGATACAAAACAACAACTTTCGAAATGGAAAGCAAATTCCTTATCATAAGAAGGGAGGAACACCCTTATAAAACATAATTTGCTGCTAAACCAACCGTTGTCATGCAAAGTTTTATGTTCCCGAGTCATAATCTAGAAGAGTTAGATAAAACATATAAACAATTCTTTTAGAACAAAGGGGACCAACATAGACCCATCATCAGTTGGGATGTAATATGCAAATCAAAAAAGAATGGCGGTCTTGGATTAAGGAAATCTTTAATCACAAATAAAACATTACAAATGAAACTCTTGTGGAAAATTTTGGTTGAACCAAATAATATATGGGTTAAAATTATAAACAAAAAATATTTTAAAAAATCATAATATTCTTCATTACCAAAAGAAATTATCAACATCTTGGCAATGGAATAACCTTATGAAGCTAAAAACTGAGTTAAAAAATGGTATTATTTGGCAGATCGGAAATGACAAATTCATCAACTTCTGGTGTGACAATTGGGTAACAACAACACCACTTATAAAAATGGCCCAGAACACCAATCAATTTGACACAAATATAAAGGTTAGTCACTTTATCAACGACTCGAGACAATGGAATATAAAAAAAAATGATAACGAACTACAAACTATCATCAACCTAGAGATTAGGAAAAAAATCTAGGAAACAATTATACCAAAAATGATATTCAAGATAGATTATATTGGAGATGTAGTACTAATGGTTGGTTTACTACAAAATCTGCATCGGAAATGATTGAGAAAGATTCAAGCATGTTCCCGAACTATACATGCGATTGGATTTGGAACCTCGATACCCAGCCTAAATTAAAAACTTCATTTGAAAATTTTCACAAATCGGAATCCCAACAAAAGATAAGCTTGACAAAAGAAGAATTGCGTAACAAGGCACTGTGAACTATGCAAACGCCATCTAGAGGACTTATTCCACTTGCTCATTGAATGCCCTTTTAGCAACCAAATTCTTGCAAAAGTCGACATGTCAATATTAACTAAAGTAAACAACATTAGCCTTGTCAATAAAAAAGCTCACGACCTCCTACAAGAAATAAAGAATAAATTGGACTTAACAAGTTTGCATGTCTCGCAACTATCTGGTGGAGTATTTGGTTCTTCAGGAATAAAATTATTTTTGGGAATGAGCCTATTGGTCCTTGCAATAAGGTTATCAACTTCATTAAAAACCAAATCCAAATGTGGAAAACTAACATCATTGTTGAAGACGATTATGATATAAAACAACAACAAAAGAACATTATTTCTTCCAAAAGGAAGAATAATAATATTAAGTGGGATAAACCAAAATCTAGTTTCCATAAGCTTAACTTTGATGGATCTAAAATCGATTCGGGGTTAACATTCATTGGCTTTGTGATTCGAAATCACAAGGGTGAGGTTGTTAGCCTTGATGCAACAAAAAATAACTTTAACTCAATAATAAAAGCTGAAGCTTATGCTCTCAAATTGGATAAAAAAGATAAAAAATGAGGGTGATAACCTTTGGGTTATCAAGGTACTCCAAGAATTTTGGAGTTGCCCGTGGGAGACCAAGATGATTATTTCCGACTCTAAACTGGATCTCTTTTTCTTTGACGAAGTCCACATTAGGCATATTTTCAAAGAAATCAATTGTGTTGCTGACCGACTGACCAACTTGGGAATATCGAACCCAACACCTGTTTTTCTGACGATCCCGAACTTCGTGTTCTCATCCGCTAGGATGCTTTAGGGTGGACTACCTCTAGACGGTAGTCCAATCTAACCACTTTCCGTTTTTTTTTAAAATAAATGAATGAATTTTATCCAATTTTACCTTGAAACGATATCATAATTTAGTTGAATGATTATTTTTATGTCATCACACTACAATAAACACTACCAAACCTTTGAAGGTTCAACTCCACACAACCCTTTTTCACCTTTCTAGCCATGAATATGGAGATTTTAAAAAACAAGATATCAACACTAGTGTTGCTTTCACCCCCGGTGGGCTATAAACACTACCAAACCTTTTTGTCAAGATCTTGCTAATACAAATTTAGTGTGATGACAAAGAAAAAAATTATACAGAAAAGCAGCTGCCAATTTTAAACGTTCTTACACATACGTCTTATTTTGCCCTAGAGCCAAGAATCAAGATTAAGATTAGTAGTACTCTAGCTACATATTTACTCTCTACTAGAATAATATCTTCTTTAATTTCATCATTACTTCATCGCTCTCATTTCCGAACTCTTTCTCCTGAATTGCCAATAATTTATTCAGCATCTTAATAGCTTGTTTTGGTTCTCCCCCAATATCGCTTGGATTGAAACGCAACAGCCGATCACCTCCTCTACAAAATAAAATATCAATAGAGATCCAAATGGATTTGATTATGATCTAAAACTAGATAGTACTAATTCCATACTTATTAAGGAGTCTAAATTTTGTATAGGTTTTTGAGCCAAAAAAACTATATTGACTTGATTTAATACGTAGAGAAGTTCAAGCATAAAGACGAAAATGAGTGTGTGCATATTGAGCTTTCAAGCTTCAATATTAGATCATGTTCAATCAGTTTCTATGATGAAAGAGTAAATTATCTTCCATACTTACCGGTCCCATTTGAACAACAAATAGTGATCTTTAAGGCAACAAAGCAATAAGAGCCCGTTTCGTTTTAATTCCGGAAACATAAATAAAATGAAACCGAATCTAGTCCATACGTATATCCTTGTTCATGAAAATTTTGAAATCATTCCTTGTGGTTTAAAATAATTGTAGTAGAATTGATTAGTTTTGATATCTTATAGGAAAACAAAATGGGGAGAAACAAGTGCATTTTGCATAAAACCACACGGAATATGATTTCAAAATATTTCATGAACAAGTGCTTTAGACAAAGTCTCGGATTTATTGGGGGATCAATATGAAATTGGGTTTTTAGTACCAATGCATTCATAGTCCGGTTGATAAGGAAAATGTTTCTATGCTTCTTGAGGTTTTAGACTTGAGGCCCTAACTTAGTAGTTTATTTAGCATACACTTATATTTTAAATTTGTGGGCTCTTTGGTTATTTTTTTTGTTAATGGACAGGCCTCCAAAATCAACGAATCAACCCTACTTCGGAGGATGTCAAAAATATATATATATATATATATATATATATATATATATATATATATATATATATATATATATATATATATATATATATATATATATATATATATATATATATATATATATATATATATATATATATATATATATATATATATATATATATATATATATATATATATATATATATCCTTACTATAATAAAAGTGGGAGTTCCCCAAATGAATAGGGGATTTCCCACATTGCCTTGTGGTATTTTATTTTCCTATTTTACCCTTGTTTATTTTTATAAATTTCCTTTTTGTTTTATTGGATGACTCACCTTTACTTCACGTGTCTTCTTCAGCAAGCATCGTTGTGGCTTCTTCAGGAAGTGTATTCTTCTCCAACGTGTCTTCTTCTGCAAGCATGGTTGTGGCTTATTCAGGAAGTGTCTTCTTCTCCAAATAACTTTGTGGCTTCCTTTGAAAGCAACCTTCACTTTTGGCTTCAACTGCGTAAAACCCTAAATGTATTCTACACTTCTTGCCGTCTTCTTCCCCACAACATTGCTCTCCTTCCTGGTGAAGGCATTGGACCGAGATTATCTGATCGACACCGTCGGCTCATTAACCTTCTCCCTCTTCCTCCGGATGTTGATTTCAGGTTAGCTCTTCGACCTCCTCTTTCTTTTCTCTCAAGTCTGACCCTTTCTCTATTCTGCCTCCTTTCAAAGGTGTAGTGAGGAATACAACAACAAGGAAGTAAGATCTCATCTTCAGGTTCTTCCTTAATCGATCTCTTCTCGCTTCAGGTTCGTCGTCAACCGATCCCTTTTAGGATTGAGATTAGTTTATGTTGAATTTTCTGTTCTTAATGTTTCTCTTTTGGTACTAGGGTTTCTACGGGTACCGATCGACATCTCCTTCAAGATCTGCATCAGGTTCGTCCATCTTTGTAATCAGTATAGTTTTGTTATTTATATTCATGCGCTTTCCATTCTTCTCCGCTAATTGCATCTTCATTGTTGAATGCATAAATTTGGAGTTTAACCGCCTTGAATTCTGTGTACCAAATTTATTGTTCGTCATCGTCTAGGCCCTAGGAAAATTGAGTATGGTAGAGATTGGTGAGATTTGTATAATCCAGCTTGAATTTTTGTTCTTCTCTCCTTTCTCTTTATCAACTAGGAAAATTGAGTTTCTACTTTCAGATTTAGCATTGTATGTGTAATCGATATTTGTGTGCAGTTTCTTGCTTGTCAGTTATCATCAACTATGTTGCACGGAAACTGGAAATGGAAACGCCAATCTCAAAATTTACAAGAAATGAAACATGCAGGAAATATTAATATAGAATTGAATATTTATTAAAATTTTGATTTATTTTAGGAGACTCTAAAAAGAAAGCATATGAGTGAATTTTGAAGAGTAATATATCCCTACACGTTTTGTTAGAGTTTTAGAGGAATGAGATAGTTAATTAGTATCGAACAGAAAAGTTGGAAAATAGAAAAGAGAGAGAGAGAAGGTTGAGGGGAGAATAAGAAGTTTCCAAAACATTTTTTAGAGTTTTTGGTTTTCTGAAGTTTTCAAAAAGTAAAATTTAACCTTAATTTAGAGAGTTTTCGGGTAACTTAGATCATCATAAGTGAGCATCATGTTGACGTGGCAGAATTGAGTTTCCCAGGCATGAATTCCTACTTCAGATTTCTTAAAGTATTTATGACATTATATGAACCACTATTTTTTTTTGTTTACAAAAATGCTCATATAATTTACTTTTGTGTTGTAAGGAAGCTATCGGTTGTTCTCTAATTCATATTAATGCCCCCAAAAAGTGATAATCAGATGTGATTTGGAATTGCTCTTGGTGCATTATTTTTTGTTAACTACTTCTCTCTTCCAAATTGGAAGTAACAGCTTCTTTTAATCTTTTTTTTTACACAGCTCATGCATCTTCATTGATGGGAATGGAGGCTCTCATGAAGTAGATTTAGAGGAACTTGGCAAGTCCAAGGCTGATAAATTTTGTGTGGCTTCTACTATATCCTTCCGATCAGTATTTATATGGTCGAAGTTGTAGGTTATAATTGCCTATGTTATCGCAACATCATCCGCAATAAAACTAATTGATGGTATCAATCAAAGTGAGGTGAGGCGTAGGGCTCTGGTGTTATTTTGTTTCATACACATGAACACTTATGCAAAGGTGAGTGATTGATCCTGATTTTTATCTTGGTAATGGATTGAGCTATCTAACGAGGATAAATTAGTACGAAGAATTTTGAAATATGTGGCAATGATAGTTGAACTTTAGCATCTACTAGCAAAACTTTGCTCACACTTGGCCTTTCTGTATGTTCAAAATTGAGTAATGGAGTTGCAAATGAAACTCAATCTCAAGATGGATCTTGTTCTCAGAATAATGAGTTTTGTGGCTTGTTCCGTGTATTTATTTCGATCCTTGTTGTTCTTACTTTTCTTTCTCCGTTTCCCTTGTTTTCTTTCTTTCCCCACAAACCATTGCTGCATCTATCGCTGTTCGTGGCTCTTGCGTGCTTGGATTTCAAGTTTTACATTGAACATCATTCACTTGTTTCCTATTGTTGCATTCACCGATTGCCAGCTGACATCTTGTTTTTAGCGCGTATGATGCGTGTTAACCCTTTTGATCCGTGATTGTTTAATTTTCTTTGATGATTTTCCTATCGTGGCTTTTGTTGTTATTTGAAAGACATTTGTCTTTGCATGCATATTCATTTTCATGTATAGTTACTGGTTATTAACCTTTATTTGTTGTGTTTGATGTTTATCCTCTCATGATTTGTTTTTATTTTGGTTTTCCCGTTTCAGGTTTTTCATCTACATTGGCGAGAGACAATTTGGGTTTGGTATCCAATCGACTCCCCTTATATTCTTGTTTTCGAATCTCCAATGTGACATGAGAATTTACCCGAATCCCTACGTATCACCGATTCTCAATGAGCTAACTAGAAAGTAGAAGATGTTCATAAAAATTTTGCAATTAGATATCTTCTTCATAGTTATGATTCACAAGAGATCCATTTTCCTTATTCTCTGTATGCCTTTTAACTTCATGGATTATTGTAATAAGATATCTAGCTTCATTTTTATGCTCTAAATTTATTGAAGGTCTTTTTAATTTTGTTGAATTAGACATTAAGATGTTTTTTCTTGTTTTGTAGGGTCAAACCATTGATCTTATCACCTACTACAAAATTGGCTACTCAGATCCGGACCCACTATTTCGGCCGTTGGTTGCTATATAAATATACTTTTCCATGCATGCATCAGAGGTCAAAGTGCTGGTGAAGATATTAGGAAGGACGGAAATGGAGTACATGTGGTGTCTGGAACCCCAGGCAGAGTTTGTGATATGATGAAGAGGAGAATGTTGAGAAGTAGACACATTAAGCTACTAATTCTTGTAAGTTAGTTTTATCACTTTTATGAGGTTGTTCTTAACTAGCAGTAGGAGTTATTCTTGAATATTGGATTCATATCAATTTTCTTTTATTATTGGACAAGATGAATCTGATGAGATGCTTAGTAGAGATTTTATGGATCAAATCTATGGTATTTACAAATATCTTCCCCCATAACTTAAGGTAACACTAGATCTTTCTACGTTGCTTGTGGAGTGGATGTGCTTGGGCACTTCCTGACTGCAGTTTGGAGATTGCTATTTCCATATTGTCTTTTTTTTCCTGTTTTTTGTTCCATATTATACAAGTTGAGGTCTTTTATGTTCGTCAACAACAACAAATGTCGCCGTCTTTGCAACAACAACAACGACAAGCGCATATTGACACCGTTTCGCAGCTTGTCGCTGGTGGAATCGTGAGTGCCGTCAAGCGCATATTAACTAATTAGTTATTAGGTTGTGGGAGTTCTATTGATGCCTGCATATTTTAGGGAGCTTTTTGAAACTATTGATATACTTGATGCATAGCTGGTCGAATAAGGGAGGAGTTTGAATTAGGGAGGA
Organism: Fagopyrum homotropicum; assembly: GCA_033239125.1. Lineage (NCBI taxonomy): Eukaryota > Viridiplantae > Streptophyta > Magnoliopsida > Caryophyllales > Polygonaceae > Fagopyrum > Fagopyrum homotropicum. The sequence continues at coordinate 148,237,821 of BSWB01000004.1, forward strand.
GTTTGGTGTTGATTGAAAGGCCAATCTTGTCTTTTTCTTTACTGTGACAATTTGATGTAAGGAGGTTCAGATGATCTCTTTGATGTTTGTCTGTAATTCAGACTTCTTTGTCCTGGTTATCATCTAATTTTTAATTTATTTGTAACATCCGGAAATTTAATTTCCGTATATTTCCGAGACAAACCGGAATTCGACAGGTTCGGACTTTTCCGTCATTCTTGTCAATTTATGTGATACCGAGTTCTTCAATAATTTTATTATTTTATGTGATGTCTCTACTTACATAAAATACGCGAAAACTGATCTACCTTTTATTATCCTTCAAAGGAGTTGGATCCATTAAAATAGGCCATCCGGGCCCGTAAAGACTCGTCATTTGGGCTCGTCATGGGAAAGCCAGTTGGGCCCATTAAGGGGCTGAGTGAAACCTGCTGTTACGCTCTTCATTTTTACGTGACTGCTCACCTCTCCCTTTAGCCCTAGTTCTACCCCACGTCTTGAACGAGCCGCCACCCTCCTTCCCTGGGCAACAGCCGGCGCGACCCCCCCTACCGCCACTAGTGGCGCCGACCGGTGTCAGCCATGCCCGCCACTGTCGACGCTGAACCGGAGTGCTGCTCCTATCTGCTGCTCGTGTAAACCGAAACACTTCAACCCTAGATGCCTCCTCGACCTGTTTGTCGTCCGACTCGAGACCACCCAGGAACGCCGTTCGCCTCGAGCCTCCCAACCTTGCAGTGTAGCGGCCATCCGGAAGCAGTCGACCTTCACCACGCCATCTCCAGGCCGCCGGTGCTCTCTGCGGCTGTTAGCAACAGCAACCAGGGTTGCGCATCACTCAACAAACGTTGTCTCCTCCCTCACTTCGATTCGACCTCGAGACCTTCTGCGCGAGAACAAATAGATGAAGGTACTTCCTCTATTCTGCAGTGAGTCTTCAGACCCTCTTCGAACTTTTTTTTTTGTATAGATCGACCAACTCACAACTGTTCTATCTCTCCTCATCTCCCAGCCGCTGGTGCGTCCAAGTGACAGTTTCCGATCCATCTTAGTCCTCTTCCAAACCGTCTTAGTGAGCTTGTCGAGTCTCTCTTGTCGGGTAAGCATGTTCCCTCCCTTCTTTACATTACACTCCCTACTTATGTGCTGATGAGAGCCTCAATTGTATCCTAGACTCTTCCATAACAGCCCTAGAAGATGGCTCGTGAGCTGCTGCGTTTTCTGCGTTGTCAAGTGATGAACATCTAACTTCGGGTCCAAGTTTAGGTATGAAACACTGATCCATTTTGGCTGAAATTTTTATATGTTATATAGGGGATATTGTGATAGAACATATTAAAATTTGGGCTTATTCTGAGTTATAGTTTAGGAGATATGATTTTCTCAAGTTGGCTACTCATGCAGTTTTTTTTTTATGCTGATGCTTGGGATGCAGTTTTGTGGAATAGATTTGGATGGGTTATTGACTTCTGTTAGACTTGAATTTCTGACAAGTTATAGTTGATATAGTATAGTAGATCATACTAAAATTTTAGAGGAATCCATGTTACGGTTTGAGAGATATGGGGTTTCAAAGTTCAGTTTTATAAATGTGCTGAGTTGAGAAAAACAGCATGGGATGCTGTTTTGTGAGATGGTTTTGAATAAGCTATTGATCTCCGTTGGACTTGAATTTTGGATATGATATGGTTGACATATTATTGTAGAACATATTAAAATTTGAGAGGAATCCAGCGAGTGGTTTGAGATTTATGATTTTTCAAAGATGGAGTCGTAAGCAGTTTTTCTGTTGTGCTGAAATTCGGTTTTGGGAGATAGTTTTAAATAGGATTTTGATCTCCTTTGCGTCTGAATTTTGGATATATTAGAGATAAGATTAATAGTAGAACATATCAAAATTTGGGATAAATACAGCGAGTAGTTTAGGAGTTATGATTTTTCAAAGTTAGGACAATGTGCTGCTTGTTAAGTGTTGTACCAAACTTTAGAAATTTTTGTAGAAGCGATGCTTTAACAGCTTTAAAAAATTATTTCTCCTATGAGTAGATAGGATATCCTAGATGACCTAGGAAATTACTTCGGAATTTTTATAAGAGTATTCGAATTTTATATTTGAAGCTGTAGTTGGACTTTAGTGACTTTTCGAGAAATAGAAAATGGGTGGTTTTTCTAGTTGTTACCTAAAATCATCCTAGGGAGTAGAATATGGTTAGTTAGTCTCAAATAAGAGTTTAAACATAAATTATGAAATTTTTAGAAGTTTCGGGACCAGGGGTAAAATGGTCATTTACCTGTATAAGGGTATTTTGGTAATCTCTTGTTGATCGATTTTTATATCTTAGAAGTTGGAGACTTCTAAGAAAGTGGGATACATTATTGATTCTCTTGTCTTGTATAACAGGCAATTGAGTTCCTACGGTTACATACCGAGTTGAGATTAAGAGAGTTGCGACTTGACTCAGGTAAGTCCTTTGGGCTTACTTAGCTGACTTCTGAATATGAGCTTGAATGATGATAGTGGTGTGTGATTGAGATGTTTAGAGTTATAGGTTATGATAGATAATTACCGACCTATACTTGGCCTAAGAGTAACGGGCGGTGGCATTCTGCTCAGTTAGCTTGAGGGCGCTGGGGGTTTCTCTAGGGACTAGTCCACACTCGGTTTGTAGTGATGCTACCGGCGGAGGTAAGCTAGACCTACACCCAGTTGGATAAGGAACGGAGGCGAGAACTCTTAAGATTTCTCGTGCCACAACTGTAAAATGGAATAAGGTGACTCACTTAATGAACAGATAATAACCGGTTTGTGTGCCAGCATGATGATTGTTTTATGTTATCTTGAATGTGTTTGTGCTATCCTTATTCTGCTTATATTTGGATTGTTAGCTAACGGTTTATCCGTGTTGTAGATTTGTAGAGATAGACAGTTGCAGAGTGATCCGGAACGGATGGTCAGCCGGGTCCACGTACTCATTAGATGGGGACGGGGGAGTCTCCCTTACAGCATGCATGTTATGTATATATATATATTTTGTAAGGCTGTCACATGTGTACATTCATACAGTAAAAAAATATTATGTTTTGAAATTGTTTTAAGTACATTTGTGCCTTGTTGTAAGATCCAAGTAATGTTGTTGTTAAACCAAGGTCGGGACCCATTGTGAGGTCCTAACCAGTAGCTCCCCGAGTTTCGAAACTTGGGGTTTTACATTATTTTAATATGTATTTTCTTCACTGTAGATACGAGCAAGACCCCTATAACAACAACACAACTATAGGGATAAAGTTCTTTACAAAAGCCGTAAAAGAACCCATTTGTTTGAAGCCCGTACAACAACTACAACACAACTATAGAGATATAGTTCCTTGCAAAAGTCGTAAAAGAGTCCATTTGTTCGAAGACGCCAACAAGTGCCTAAAGATACAGGCTTGCCATTTACCAAATACATTACATTTTTCACATGTAGAATGTAATATCATTTTTCCATTACTGGATCAGCATTTTCGTTTGGTAAAAAACAATACTACCTATTTCTTCAATTGTTCATTTCACTGCGATCTCTATTCCTTCACACCATCAAACAAAAAATTTAAGATGTTCATGTAATAAAAAACCTTCCAATTTCAATTATACGATTAAAACTCGCGGCGCGCGTGCGAAGCACGCGCGTCCACCCTAGTATATATATATATATATATATATATATATATATATTGAATCATATATAAATAGCTCTTACCATGTAAACATGAGAACAAATTACAGCTATACCGCTGAATATATGTGACTATACCGCCGAGTATTTCTTCCACTAATGACACGTTTTTTCCCCATTAATCTCACCTAATCTCAACCATCTATTTAAAGATCTAACGAATACAATTCGTTCTCATTTTACATGGTAAGAACTGTTTACATGAGAGTCAACCTCTCTCTCTCTATCTATCTATCTATCTATCTATCTATCTATCTATATATATATATATATATATATATATATATATATATATATATATATATATATATATATATTGACTCATATGTAAACAATTCTTACCATCTAAAATGAAAACAAATATTAGCCCTTCATCTGATTAATCAAATGGCTGAAATTTTACCCAAATATTTGTTGGAAAAGCCTAACCACTCTTCTAATTGTAGTGTGTAATACACTCTCTCACTTAAGGTAATTTTTGGATTTTTCTAATAATTCCAAATAATATCTTCTTACACTATTTTAGGTAGTTACAAATTATAGAATCTTCCAATTAAGTGATTTTAGGTGGTTATAAATTACAGAATCTTCCAATTAAGTGACCATACGCACTTAATTCCTTAAACTAAAGCCGGTACACGGACAGTATAATATCCAAAACTTATATCGAATATATTCGGTAACTATATCTTGTATATTCTATACTTATATTGTTTATACTTGGTAAAAAGAACATTTAATAATCTATCATATTATGTATGGTTAACGGTGTTTACATACAAGAAAATGTTCGTCTTTCCTATGTTTGTTGTGGTATACTCACTGTTTTTGTGAAGACAAATTACTTCCAAAAAAGGAATGTAAAGATAGTTATAACTATATCCGGTAATATAATTATATTATTTCCGGTAATATAGTTATATTATTTCCGGTAATCTTGTTTGTAAATCGATTACATATTATAGTATTGAAACCCTAAATAAGAAAGCGTAAACTTCATTACCCAAGTGTACAGGTTGCGCTCATTAACATACAACACACTAAAATGATATATATCCGGTAACTATATCATGTATATTCTGTAAAATATATCGTTTATATTCGATAAAAAGTGCATTTACTAATCCATCATATTATGTATGGTAAACGGTGTTTGCATGCAAGATAACAATCGTCTTCCTATGTTTGCCCAAGTGTACAGGTTGCGCTCATTAACATACGACACCTATAATATTCTATATCTGGTAACTATATCATGTATATTATGAAATTATGTCGTTTATATTCGGTAAAAAGTACATTTACTAATCCATCATATTATGCATGGTAAACGGTGTTTGCATACAAGATAACGATCGTCTTCCAATGTTTGTTGTAATAAATCTACTTTTTATCGAATATAAACGATATATTTTACAAAATATACATGATATAGTTACCGGATATAGAATATTTTAGTGTGCCGTATGTTAATGAGCGCAACCTGTACACTTGGGTAATGGAGTTTACGCTTTCTTATTTGGGGTTTCAATACTATAAAATGTAACCGATTTACAAACAAGATTACCGGAAATAATACAATTGTATTACCGGATATAGTTATAACTATCTTTACATTCCTTTTTGGAAGTAATTTGTCTTCACAAAAACATTGAGTATACCACAACAAATATAGGAAGACAAACGTTTTCTTATATGCAAACACCGTTTACCATACATAATATGATAAATTATTAAATGTTCTTTTTATCGAGTATGCACGATATAAGTATGGAATATACAAGATATAGTTACCGAATATATTCGATATAAGCTCTGGATATTATATTGTTCGTGTACCGGATTTAGATTAAAGAATTAAAAGCGTATGATCACTTAATTGGAAGATTCTGTAATTTGTAACTACCTAAAATAGTGTAAGAAAATATTATTTTGAATTATTAGAAAAATCAAAATTTTACCTTAATTGAGAGAGTGTATTACACACTACAATTAGGAGAGTGGTTAGGCTTTTTCAACGAAGATATATATTTTTTTTCTTCTTATAATCTCGTCTAATCTCAGTCATCTATTTAAACGATCTAACGAATACAATTCGTTCTCATTAAACACTATAGGAGTTGTTTACATGGGAGTCAACCCCTCTCTCTCTCTAGGTTGAATCATCAATTTAATTTCTAATTAAGGTCCCATTAGCCGTCCAACATTACTGATTAACCTTATCATTTAATACAACCAGTCATTTATAAGAGGCCCATCTAATTTCAATAGCCATGCACTTATATTTATATATTATTATATACATGTATTGAAGTTGAAACTATGTAGATCAAGGGGCCCAACCGCCCAACATTTATGGGAGTTGTGATTTGTGAACTACACCACTACGGAGATCAAATCAAAGGGGCCCAAACAACCAAACTTTTTTTAATTTCAATACAAGAGTTGAAGAGTTAGAAGGGCTTTTTTTTTATTTAATTAAGTAACTAATTAGATATATTTTTGTATTTTAATTATAATTAAAATTAGATTTAAATGTATTAGATTTCTTAAATTCTGAAAAAACACGATATTACTTATTTTGGCTTGTAATCTTTCACTTTTATTTACATTTTTTCTTTTAATCATTATTTTTTTAATTTTCCTCTCTACCTAAATCAAAATTATATATATATATATATATATATATATATATATATATATATATATATATATATATATATATGACCCATATGGAATGGAAAACTTCTCAACTTAGCTCACTATATCGCATCTCTTTATTCGTCTTGCTTCTATTGCGATTAAAAAGAAATTTGGAGTTATATTCGGTGTAGATTGACTTGGTGCTTGGTGAGACGCACACAAACAAGAACGGTACGTAGTTTACCCCAAAGAAATGAGTATGACATTATTTTTAAATCGCTAAGCTATATGTTAATGAAGGACACCCGAAAATAATATTTGCCTGGACAAAAAAATTCAAGGACCAGCCCTGATATAAAGTATCATTAAGAGCAACAAATAGGTCAATTGTACAAATATATGACATAAAGTCGGCAGCTTAAACATAGTGAATAAGTTACCATCTTATTACAAAATTGCACAATGATACAATGACTAACACTTTGAAAAAGACAAATAGATACAAAGACCACAATCATGCATATAATCAATCGAGTGGACTACATAGACTAACTCAACATATAAATGGATATTTAACTTGCCTTGTACAAAATTGACAAGACAATCGGTCTTGTAGATTTTTTTTTGTTTCAAAGAAGTAGACCAAGTGATTAGATTGTATTTGGAAAAAAAATTGATGTAGCATAACAATGTGTCAATGCAAAAAACACTTACAAGAATTAACTAGATACCCTTTTGACCTTTTTCGGGGAACGCACCCCCACGCGCTGGTCTCTTCCCCCGCGTGGCTCCCCAACCCCGCCCCTCGAACCCGCCGCCCCTTCTTGCTTCTCTTTAGTTCACTACATTTGGGAGGGGGGGGGGTCCAAGAGGTGCAAGAAACTTTCCATCAAAATCTCCGACCTCACCCGTAGCCCAAGTGTCGTCTCCAATTTTGTTCTAGTCTCCTCTTCACCCTCTCTCAACCCCTTTGACCCTATCCCTGAGGATCTCATCTGAACCAACAACCAGCGGCTCGCTAAAGCCGCTCTATACCCCTCAGCTCCGATCATCTCTCCTACTACACCCATCGATCCTACATCCTCCAATGCACCTTCCGCTCCTTCTATATCTCTCTCCCCAAACCTGCCTCAAACCAACACTCTTGATCAAACTTGCAACCTTGTCACCATCCCCCCTCATCCCCTTCACCCCTCTCCGGTTACTCTCCCAATTAGTCAGTCTTCTCCCGTTGGCGGTGATCCTGAGGATGGTTTCAATGGTTCTAATGATCCTCCGCCGGTTGCTATCCCCTCCTACAAGGACCTGATCTTGAAAGCCTCTTCTTTGAACCACGTGTTGCAATCCTATGTCCTTGGGCTCGAGGAGGGTATTATCTCATTGACCAAGGAGGATGTCTCTAATACCATTCTTAAATGGGATTTATATCTCATCGGGTTCACAATAGGAAGCCCTATCTTCTTTCAAAAGATGGGATCATTCACCTCCTTGGCTTGGAACTCCGTCAAGCAGCCAAAGACCATGCGTAATGACAATGGCATCATGGCCTAAAGCTAGACTAGTCTAGCTTGTCTTTTGTTCCTATTTGGGAAACCCTTCACGACTTGGACTACCATTTCTAGTCCCCCCACATTCTTGCTAGGATTGGTTCGGCCATTGGAACCCCGATTCTCAATGACTCCTGGTCCACTTACCAAGAGAGGTTTGGGTTTGCAAAAATCCTCGTTGATGTTCATGCCTTCAAGCCACTACTTTGTGTTATCACACTCAATGGCCCTGATGGAGAGTCTATTAGTCAAAGAATTACTTATGACTGGATTCTAGACCATTGTTCCAGGTGCATGGAATTTGGACATCGATGCAAGCTAGTGGTTGCTCCAAAATCCCCCTTCAAAAAACCCTTAGCCATCGATCCCTCCCCCTTCTTCAAAAGAACCTCTCCTACCCTCGCCCGATATCGCCCTACGTATTCACGTGAGACCTTCACCCATTACCCCTTACGCAACCTCCATGCACTCCCCAGATGCTTGTCTATTTCAAACCCTAATGGCGAGACTGTCGCCCCCCAAGATACCCCTTGACCTCTTTCTCCTCCTGACTCAGCGGAGGAAAACCACCCTACTCCCTACATATCTCCGAGTTAGTTCTAACTCCTTTGGTTCCCCCTCTTCCCTCAGCCTCTTCACCCCAAGAACCTCAACCCTCTACCCTACCACATCTCTCCCCTTTAGACATCAAGAGATGTGCTAAAAATCAAAGCATCTCCCAATGAATCTTACCATATGTATCTGAAACATTAGGGGATTGAATCACCCTAACAAGCAAAAAGCTATTCATGATATTGTCAAGAGACACAACATCCATGTTATTGCCATCATAGAAATAAGACTCAAGAGGCAGAAGATGAACAAACTCTCCCCCTACCTTTTATCCGGATGGAATAACATCTCCAACTTCTCTCATGCCCATAATTGTCATATTTGGGTTTGGTGGAACCCCCAAACCCTTCACCTTTCCCTCATATCACAACCGACCAACTTATCCATTGTCACCTCCCTCAAACCGTCAGGCAAGCTACCCCCTCACCTCCCACTCATCTTGAATTCTCCTTCATTTACGCACATAACCATCCTTTGGATCGGAGTAGCCTTTGGCATTCGACATCTACTATCGACCTTTTTAACTCCTCCACCCCTTGGGCTCTTCTTAAGGACTTCAACGTCACCTTATCTCTTGCCGAGAAGATGTCGAGAGATACCCCCGTCATAACCCAAACCTCTTTAGAGATCTCTGCATGCTTTACCACCAACTCTCTATCTGATCATGTGTAATCTGGAAGCAAATACACTTGGAGTAACAAGCAGTCGAGTAGAACTTGGTGCAAGCTCGACAAGATCATCACAAATCTCCGCTGAAACTCTACTTTCCCTAACTCCACTGCTCATTTCGACAACCCATACATTTCAGATCATTCCCTGGCCATCCTCTCTTTGGACAAGAAAACTCCCAACCCTAAGCTCCAATATAGGTTCAACAACAATTGGGCTTTTCATGAGGACTTCCTCAATGCTATCTCTGAGGTTTGGGAGCGGTCAATCCATAGGCACCTCATGTTCCAACTTACACACAGATTAAAGATGTTCGAACCGATCCTCAAGAAGTTCCACAACATAAAAATCGAAGGCATCTATGATTCTATTGAGGACCTCAAATCCTTGCTCACTTCTACTCAAAATACTCTCCAAAAGACCCCTCTTGGCCCTCATCTTATTGATACTGGAAAAAAAAATACTCTTTATAGTCTTTGTCTGAACCTTGACCTACTTAGAACCACCCTTGCGCAACTCTCCAAGGACATTTGGATCAAACATGGGGACCAATGCTCCGCTTTCTTCTTCAAGAGCATAAAATGTAGGAGCACCAACACCATAAACTCTATCACTGACTCCACCAACACCCTTACCCATGACCCTGAAAAGACTATAACCATCATTGTAAACCATTTCTCCTCTATCCTAAACCCTCAAACCCCATCAAATATACCCCGCTCCCCTATCTTCCTTATGACCCTACTTACGCATGATGATATCCAAGCCCTCAAGAAGCCCGTGACCCTGGACGATATTAAAGAACCCATCTTTAACATGGGGTACAACAAGGCCCCATGCCCTGACGGCTTCAATGCCTTCTTCTTCAAGTCCTCTACATCACTAGTGACAACTTCTCTATCGCTATCCTTGAGTTCTTCAAGACTGGTAGGATGCTTAAGTAGATCAGCTACACATCCATCACCTTAATCGCCAAGAAACCCATCTCTCCCCTTAGACTACCATCCCATCTCATGCTGCAACGTCTCCTACAAGTCTATCACCAAGATCTTGGCTTTCAGGATTAATGTTGTCCTTCCTAACATTATCGATAACTACCAAAGTGCTTTCGTGAAGGGACGTTCTATCAAGCATAACATCTTACTTTGCCAGGAATTATTCAAGAAGTACAATCAAAACCATATATCCCCCAAATGCGCAATCAAGGTTGATATCTCGAAGGCCTTTGACACCATAGAATACACATTCATCCTTCAAAGTGTCCATCAGCTTGGCTTCCCTGAGTCTTTCATTCGATTGATCCATGCATGTATCTCTAATGTATCCTACTCCATCAACATTAATGGATCGCTTAGAGGGTACTTCAAAGGCTCTAGAGGTCTCAAGCATGGACGCCCTCTGTCCCCCCCCCATCCTCTTCGTTATTGCCATGGAAATGCTCTCTTCAATGATCCAAACCAACACTACCAATCATGACTTCAACTATCACCCCAAATACCATAACCCTCGGCTCACACACCTTTGGTTATTTGTTGACGACTTAATGCTTTTTTGTAGGGCGGGCATTACTTCCATATATATATATATATATATATATATATATATATATATATATATATATATATATATAGGGTGTGGTTCCCATGAGAACACCCCTAACGTGAGAACATGAGAACAATCGTACACCGTTGGATGTGAGTATTAAGGGTTGAGATTTAGAGTAGATATCAAAAATAATAATAACTACGAATAATACTAATTAGGAATCCAACAATAACTACGAATAATCCACTCAACCAACAATAACTACGAATAATACATTAAACGATATGACACATTGTAACAAAACTGATAATAATTACGAATCTATTCTCATGTTCTCACGTTAGGGGGTGTTCTCATAGGATCTATACTCTATATATATATATATATATATATCCTAAAGAGCACTCTTGACTCTTTTGGTGACTACTCTGGCTTAATGACTAATGTTGAGAAGTCTTCCATTTTCATTGGTGGTGTTTCGCCTCAAAGCCGCAACCTTATCACCAATGCGATTGGTCTCACCCTTGGTGGTCTTCCCTTCTATTACCTTTGAGTCCTTGTCGGCAACAAGAGGCTCAACATTTCTGACTATCATCCTCTTATCAACAAGATCACTAGCAAGATTAACTCCTGGAGTGCTAAAACCTTTTCCTACACTGGAAAAAAGCAAATCATTTCATCCATCCTCATGTCTATGAGCCATTATTGGTGCATCGTCCTCTTCATCCCTACCACCGTACTTCACAAAATTCAAAGCCTTCTTAGGTCCTTCCTCTGGTCTGACACCGAATGCAGCAGGCGTGCCCTGGTTGCTTGGGCGTTCGTTTGCTCTCCTACTAACAATGGGGGGTGGGGTTCAAAGAAATGCTCTCTTGGAACAAAACATGTCTATCTAAACTCATCCATGAGATTGACCATCACAACGTTAACCTTTGGAGCTCCTGGATCTGGAAGAACATCCTCAAAAGTGCCACCGTTTGGAACATCGGGGACTGCTCTAATCATATTCACATTTGGAGTATGATCCTCAAGGTCCACGGCGAGATTCTCCTTGTTGGTAAGGGCCTAACCTCATTCTCCTCGACGGCTCATTCTCTACAACAAATTCTTATCATAACTTCAGGAACCAAAACCTCCCTTCCCCTCCTTATATGTAGAAGCACATTTGGCATGATATCAACATTCCAAAATATAGTTTCATCACTTGGTTAGCTAGCCATCAAAAACTTACAACCCTCAACAAACTCCTCCTATAGAACATGATCACTGATGATACTTGCAAGATTTTGCGGGAGCCACCAGGAGACCGAAACTCCCTTTGGAACTCATGTAAATAAAAATATTTTTTGTTTAAATAACACAAAAGACTGAAGATTAATTGAATTACAATAATGACGTGTATTGACATTTTAGGTTTCAATTTTCTTCAGGAAGCTAATCTTGTTATCTCACAGTGAAAACCAAATTCATTTTCTGCCTAAAGTCAAGAAAGGTAAGTTACAAAAAAACCATTAATCATAAGGTTGTATACTTTTTGCATATGATTAATCAAATAACTTCGATAAACATTCATCAAATAGAGCTAAATAAGCACAATGAAAGGTCTTCAGCAAGTTCAAGTTGTGGAAGGTAGAAGTGGAAAATCAGACAGTGAGGAAAGTGAAGTATATGAGATTTGATAATGGGACAAAGTACACGAATTCTCAGTTTCAGAGTTTTATGGTGAGCATGGCATTCAGAGGCAATATACAGTGCGGAAGACACCACAATGGAATGATGTTTCTGAGAGGATGGATCATTCCATTATAGAAAAAGCGTGGTGTCTTAGATTGAATGTAGGGCTTCCAAAGCATTTTTGGGTAGAGGTAGTGAGTATGGCAGTCTATTTGATAAATAGATCACCCCGGACTTCTCTTGACGGAAAGGTTTCAAAGGAGGTATGGGTTGGTTCAAATTTAGACTTATCAAATCTGAAAATTTTTGGTAGTCTAACATATGTGTTGATTCCAAGTGATGAGCGAACAAAGTTGGATGCAAAGTCTAAGAAATGCATCTTTTTGGGTTATGAGAAAGGTGTGAAGGGTATCCAGTTTTGGGATCCTGTTGCAAAGAAACGTATGTTCATTCGATATGTTGTATTTGATGAGTAGACAATGATGTTACATGCCAAGGAAGTTGAGAAACCTGTAGTTATAAAGACTGAATCCAAATCAGCAGTGGAGGTGGAGCTTTTAGATTGTAGCACACCTACACCAGCAGGTGATGAGCATGATGTAGATCAACAACAGGTATTTATAGATTTTGGAATCACCTTTAGATCTATAGTAAATTAAATTTCTACCCTTAAAAGAAGGCAACATCACACAAGCAACATCATGTGGTCCCGCTGGCACATGCAAGTCACCGGTTTACTAGCGCAGTCTAGGGGGTCGGTCCAAGTTCTGTAGTGGCTAGGCCAAGTGGTCCAAGGATGGGCAAGTCGGTCTAGGAGGTCGGTTCAACAGATGGTCCAAAATGTCCTAGGTTGGTCTTCTCTAGTCTTATTTCCTTGCTTTTGTGGGGTTGTTTTGACCTTCTTGGTACTTCTTAGGCCATTCATAATGGGATCTTTAGGGAGTCATTTGGATCTCTAGGGAGCTTATTTGGATTTAAGGGAGATGCAACATCAACGTCTTCCTTATTGTTCATGGTGAAAGCTTGAAGTCAACACAAAGAAGCACCATATTTCTCTTCATATCTTGGATGTGTCTCTTAAGCTCAAGGTGGCCTCAAATACCTACAAAATCAAAGGAGTAGACATCCATATAGCAATAATGTGCTCAGAATCTCATGGAAGGGTGTCTAAATTAACAATGCAAAACTACACTACAAAAGCTCCTAAAGACTAGCATGAAAACATGCTATCAGTGGTCAATCGATTGGACCCCACTTGCCGATCGAGCTCACTTGTGATATTTGTTGACGTTTATCTTCTATCCTTTTAATATCTTTTAGTTTGGGTTATATTTTAGCCCGTACATTTGGATGTTTTTCTTTTTTAGCTATCCATTTTCTAGACAATTTTATCTTGTAGTTATAAGATAGAATTTAGAAGATTTGGTTTTGGCTAGCAAAACCCTAAGAGTGTGAGGTTAGATGCCTCCTATAAATAAAGCTTTCAGCCATTAGGTTTTTCATATTTAGTTTTCATTCGAAGTTTATGTTAAACGGTGGAAGTGATCGTAGAAGTTCTAACGAAGTACAACGACCTCCCCCGCAAGTATTACGGGATTAGATATATGTAGTATAATCGGGTTATCGAATCATAGATTTGTGTCTTAATTGGATAACATTAATAGTCCATTATTTTAAGCATAAAAGAAAGATAAACAAGCAATGGTAAAAATCAAAGCAATGATGGATGTATATCGATTTACGAACTAAACAAAGAACCTAATGGATCAAACTCATCCTTTGTTGCTAGGACTAGGTAAGTCCAATATTTTGCTTTCAGGTGATAATGTCGGGTTCGGATTTAATTGCATTGAAAAGACAGTTTTGTATCCAAACCTTTTTTGTCATGAGAGGAAAGTTGATCTATAAAAACAAGATTTCCCGCGATAATGATTTAACATATTGATGTATGTATATATTTCATGAACATTGGATGATAAACAAATTAGGTAACCGTCTAAAATAACATTGGGCATAGACAAATCAAGACCATATTTTTCAACTCATGTAATTCTCAATCCAACGGTTCAGTGAGTATAGGCAAACCCATTAACCATTTAGAAATCTGGAAAAGACCAAGAAAAATCTTTGCTTGTGTTCAACTTAAAAAGGTTCAAAGACCAAAACTTTCTATGATGATTAAGAATGCTCGAAGTTTTTATGAACTATTACTCTCAAAACCATTTTTTCTCAATAAATGCAAAAAAAAAACTCTCTTTTGTCCTTTTACTTGCTTTATCTAAACCAATAAAAAAAACGACACTCCTTTTAGAGGTTTTCAAAAGGTGGAGTGAAACACTTTGAAAAGAAACAATTTCAAAGCCTCAATTCATAAAGATATATGCATACGATATATTAAAACATTATGTGGATCATCCAATCCTTAGAACAGGGAAGAAATTTAGCCAATCATGATAAAGTATAAACCAAAGATCATATATTAAATCAAGAAGGACGGAACTTACAAGAGTTTGGTTCCTTTAGGGCATCCTTCAAGCAAAACTAACAATATATGACAGCTAGAATAAGGAAGGAATAGAAGACTAATGTATTCAGGAGGAATCATTGTATATAACCCTAAGGCTGGAGGTGTTTATATAGGGGAGAAAGTAGAGTATAAGATTTATACAAAATATACACTTTCCATAGATGAAGTCGAAGATTTTGGAAGCTTTCGCTGTGGCGGCCAAACTTTAGGCATACAACCACCATACGGTTGTATGCCACCGTTTGGTGGGCGTCTCACACCCTTGTCATGGGTTGTATGGAATGGGTCATGGTGTCGAAGTCTCATGCCAAACGTCTGGTCAAACGGCCTAGCAACGTCCACCAAACACCCGTCTAGTGGCCGTTTGGAGGGCATTTCACCAACTTGCCACTTCTAATCTCGAATCTTTCTCTTCTGCTCCGATCTTGCGGACTTTGTGTTGAAGTTTCTCAATCATATTGATCTTATCTTCTAGCTTTGACTTCAGGGAGGATGCAAATCTTGACACTTTCGATGTTTTAAATGCTTGAAACACATAAAAGTCAAGGTAGATACCGAAGTACCGAAAGTGGATGATTTCCGTATGAAACAGAATAAATGGGATAGAATAGAGAGTAGAATATGCATGAAAACATGGTGTACAAAGTGATACATTTGACACTCATTAGGAAGTCCGCAACACCGGTCGATCAACCGCCCCCTTCTAGTCAATTGACCGGTCCTTTTCCCTTCAATTAATAAAGCGTGAATTTGAATTAAGTTATGTCTTGATAAATTCATTGGTTTTAGGGTCCGGAGAGTCCAACAACATTGCTATATGATGTTGATCGTGATGCAAATATGCCTTTTAATATTTATCTATGAGAGTTATGGTAGTCTTGGATTGGTTTATGCAAAATGCGAGAGCCGGGTGTGGAATCTTTCATCACTATATGCTCTTCAAGGTGTTGGTGGCAAAATGCGAGATCCAAGTCACTCATTCCTAAACGATTCCGATCGATATTTGACAATCAAGTGGTATTGTTCATGTGACAATCAAGAGGATTTGTCTTCCACATAATATGATTTACATTCTAACTTGGATTTATCAATTGAGATATATGTATTCATGCCGTGGTGCTCTTGGTCTTGGAACTTCATTATCAATTGTTTATTATATATTCCTTCTCTATAACTTTCAAAGTCCGTGATACTGAATCACACAACAACAAACTTTCTTTATGTCTTTTGTTATTGTCTTACAAGTTTTCTATACCAGTAAATTGACCGGTATATGTTTCTCTTCCCATTTGCTTATGTTTTCATATTTTATTATTTGTTTGAGTATGGTGTCTTAGATTGATCGACATGCGACATCGATCGATTGAATGACCTGTTTATTTTCGAGTCTTATTTGTGCTTTATTTATTTATTTATTTATTTATTTATTTATTATTATTATTTGGTTTCATTATTAATTCGTCAAATCATTACATTGTCTCCCTTGAGTTCGATCCCGATCCCTTTACTACAATTAAGTCTTGTAATATTTGTGAAATTTGAGACTCATGTTTCAAACCTCATCAATCCCCTCAACAACAACTTTGTATAATGGCAAACAACCCCATATGTGTTTTGATTAAGAAATTGATTTTCACATTGACACCTTTATGTACTCCAAGCCCAAATATTGTCAAGACTCAACCTCTATCTACTCAAGTAGTATCTCACCAACTCTTTATGGCCTATGCATAACACGTAAAGTTCTTTCATGCTCAACTTCCCCCCAACTCCTTATGATGTACATGGATATAGGGGTGAGCATCTCCGGATATCCGATCCGATCCGAAGGCTCAGATATCCGATCCGACAAACTTTAAAAAGTCCGATCCGAATCTGATCCGAGAACACCCGGATATCCGATAGTTTTATAAGGACGGATATATGATCCGAAGATCCGATCCAGATATACGATTCGAAGATCCGATCCGGATATACGATCCGAACATTTATTCTTAGACTAGTCGGATACATCCGATTCGATCCGACTTTTTCCTCTAAACCCCGATCCGTATCCGATCCGATGATCCGAAATATATGCCCGGATCGGATCGGATTCGAATCACCAATTGTCGGATATTTTTGGATTCGGATTTTTCCAGATCGAATCTTTGGATTAGCGGATCGGATTAGTCGGATCGGATATTTTTGCTCTAGCCCTACATTGGATACGATGAGTATCCTCATTTTTTCCATATGAGGTAAATTATCTCTTACAAAACACTTATAGGCTAGTGCCTACTCCAACACACTTAATCTTACACGTAAAATGAATTAAATACCATTATGGCAAAACCAATGTCCTCGAAATTATTGACATGTTACTCCCAAATTAACCACTATAGTCAATAATACTGTGCTACTTATGACCCCATGCTTAAGAATTCAAAAGCTCACGAGTATCATTAAACTTGATTGTGATAACTATTTAAAAACAAGACATGACAAACACATTCAATCATAAGCACAATCACAACAACATTAACCTATCTTTATTCCAATGTTCCAGAATGTCAAACATGATGAAATCATGCACACGACTTAAAAATCTAAATTCTAAAAAGGTAATGATTTTCAATCATCTAAAAACAATTTATAAAGCCGCTTACAACTTTATTATAAATCACAACATTAACCTATCTTTATTCCAATGTTTTTTTGGTAAAAAAACACACAAATTTTACAAATTTATAACAATGATTTTGTAAAATCATGCAAATTTTTGTATGTTAGATAAATACCCTTCGACGAATATATTCATGGTTTTTGTGATGGTTTTTGATGATAAGTTATTGCGATAGTTACATAACTTACATATGATAAATGTTGACGGTACCAAATGGTGAGGTATGGTTATTGAAAATTAAGAGGTATTGATGGTTGTGGATGAAGTACGTAGTGATTATTAATACTATGCATTGATGATTATTGTATGTTTTAAGATTAGTTTTATTCAAAATCACTTATTGATATCTAATTATGTACATTATATGCTATCCCATTTTGATACACAAAACTTTGTCATAGTTGTAATTATTCAATTTACTTAATCAAGCATTAACTTATACTCGACTTACGTTATAATGTGTTATAATGCTTTATTTTAAATAAAATACTTTAATTTTATTAGTATTTTTAGTTATAAGTTCCTTAAATGATGTGTTATACGAGTTTGATCTAATTTTAGAGTTTTAGTTATGATTTTAGAGTGTTAGCTAACATGATTAAGTAATCTGCGTTG
Source organism: Fagopyrum homotropicum (assembly GCA_033239125.1). Classification (NCBI taxonomy): domain Eukaryota; kingdom Viridiplantae; phylum Streptophyta; class Magnoliopsida; order Caryophyllales; family Polygonaceae; genus Fagopyrum; species Fagopyrum homotropicum. The sequence continues at coordinate 148,256,034 of BSWB01000004.1, forward strand.
TTTTAAGACATGATCCATGTATTAGATATGTTTTGGATCAATGTGTCTTAGGACTTTGGGGAGTGGTGATAGTTCATTTATTCAATCATGTTTGCCTCTAGATATTAATTGGTATTGTTAGACTTGGAATCTTTTTATATGTCATACTTATTACATCGTTTCCGTCTTGAGGTTATACAAACCATACAAACCATTTTATATGTCATACTTATTATATCATGGTCCATGTATTAGGTTTAATTGTTGCGGTTCAAGACGGTTTCGAGCAGTTGCTCCCGACTGCGGGAAGATATGTCACTTCGTTGATAAGATCTCGCCTACAAACACCGATTTTCTCCCTCACCAACTGTCATCCGGAAGAAGTCAGTGGCAAACTAGATCTACAAAAGAAGAGGAGAAGGGAAGAAGTCAAATAAGAAGGTTAAAGGGACGGCTAGGGTTTCGTAATAACGATTTATAGATTTTTTTATTTTACTCTCCGCGTTAAATTTCAATTTTACCCCTTACATTAAATTTAGATTTAATATTTTTAGATAATTGATAGGGACCTAATTAGTATTTAATATACAAAATATGCCCTACTAGCTAAATTTTCTCCATATATCCTTCCAACCATTCTTGTTGTGCTAAGTAAATTCCAAAATTAAAATATTTTTATTTTAATTTTGTATGGCAGATCTTCTTAACAAATATTAGTTCTAATTTAAAAAAAAAAAATTAGAATTACTGATAAGATCGATCTGATTTGAGTTGTTAGGTCCGAAATACTTTTTCTTAAAATTCTAATTTAAAAAATATAAAAGGAAAATTTCGGATGGTACCCATGTATTTTGGGATTTTCCGAAATTTGCCCATCAGTTTTTTACTGTTTGGATGGTGCCCTTAAACTTTCTTTAGTTTCCGAATTTTGCCCAAATGTGTTAAAGTGGGTAACGGACGTTATCTTCTATTTTTTTCAAAAAAGATGTTGAAATTAAAATAAAAAACAAATTAAAGCACGTTTTATTCAGCTTGCTAAACTGAAGCATTTGAAGCATTTCTCATCTCTGTCAAACTCCAACTTCCATAAACAAGGCACTTGAACTGGATTTTTGTAATAGATTTTAAAATCTTAAATGAGGAATAAGGACAATCTCAGATGATGTACGAGTTTCAGGGAGAACTTGGAGATGGCCATGGAACTTGGGGGAGTCTGAGTATGCAGATCTAGCCCACGTCATAGAAAAAGGGGACTCTATTTCTTCACACCTTCGAATTTAATAGCGATTGGGAGGATACTTTGAGTTACTCTTTGGAGGGGGGGGTTCGCAAACAACTGGTGTTGGTGCTATTGAGGAAGACAGGTACCCCTTGGATAGGACTAGGAGAATTGGGGAACCTTGAGGGGGAAGGCAATAATCCTACTACTTATTCAAATGCTTGTCAATTAATCTCTCTAAATACTCGATCTAGATGAAGATGAGCCCTATCGAGCCGAACCTAGCGATTTGCCCCCATTACAATATTTTTTTTTGTGATATACTACAATGGAGTCTCAGTCGTATTATTAGTTCACAAAAACTATCTCGTTTAACTCTGCCACAGCTACAAAATTAGGCCTAATATATGACTACACTAGGAAGTTAGCGTTTAATAAGCTTAAAAGCTACAAATGAACCAATGAAATTTCTAGATTTCCTCCAAAACCTGAATAACTGAAACAAAGGATCTGCAAACTCAAATTAGAGATTTAGGGTTTTCGATTGTTCAAAGTTGGAAGACAAAGTGCGTAGACAGAGAATCAATAAAGAAGAGAAGGAGATCTAGATTTCTGCTTCAGATGGGCATGGACACGGATTTCTCTGTCAAGATTAGAAGATCAGAAGTAGAAGATCAGAAGAGGAGAGTTTTGTTCTTTCAGCTTGTTTTAATTTCCTTTTTTTTATCTTGTTTCTTTTAGAACTAGATAACGTCCGTCACTCGTTTTAACAGGTTTGGCAAAATCCGAAAATGGTAAAAACTTGAGGGCACTATCCAAACAGTAAAAAACTGATGGGCAAATTCCGAAAAACCCCAAAATATAGGGGTACCATCCGGAATTTTCCAATATTAAAATATAAAAGTTTTATTAAAAATATAATATTAGTTAACAAATTTGTTATGTTGATAAGATCGATCTTAACATATTTATTATTGAAAAATTTAAGTTAAAAAAGTTGTTATTTAAATTTTGCATGGCGGATCTTCTTAACAAATATTCATTGTTATTGATTTGTTAGTTATAAAAATTTATATTGATAATTTAGAAGAAAAAAAAAAATTTTGACTTTAATAGAGAGAGCTCAATTTCTAAATATTCACAAAAGGGAGCGCCACGTCAGCTCTAATGAACTCCACTTTAGTATATTTATATTGATTATATATATAAAAAAAAGTCGTTATAATATATATTTTTGTCATCCCTCAAATCCGTTTGTCAAGATATTGTTATTATAAAGTACGTCATCGTTAACATTTCGTTTGTCAATGTCACTTCATTTTAAAATACAACCGTACGTGTTAAAATATCGTGTCAGAATGTCGTACTGTAGTTTGTTTTATGCAATGTCTTAATTGTTACCGGTGTGTCAAAAAGTCGTCATAACTTTTTCATGTCCCGTAATTGAATTTGTCAAAACTATAACGTAAAAGTAGTTATTTATAACGATATTTCGTCTGTTGCAATTGCATTAGATGAAGCCATTATAAGTAATTTTCTTGATGTTAAACCGTTTTTCGGTTGTTGCATAAAGATATTATGGTTTGCAAAATATATTATCATTTATATGTTCTAATGTAGATCAACACTATTTGACGTTAAACCGTTTGAGGTCATGAATCGAACTTACTCTAATACCATGTAAAGAAGTGAAGAAGACAAAGTTGACTCTAAAAATATTAAGGCTGAATTGACATATTGGGCCTTCTACACAAGAAATTTGGAATATAGGGCCCTCCTAAATTAAGTTGAAAAAATGGGCTCTTATTTTGCAGACTAGTTTTTACATAGTACAAAAAGGGCTAAAAAGGAGCTGATTGTTGACTGCTGGCTGCTGTGCAGAAATTGAGTTGATTGATGACATATTTGATTGACATTTTTGGAGGGAGTTGTTGGCCCAGATTGGTTTCCTGTAATTTTTTTTGGGTATGTACGTAGTTATTACCCAAAATGCATACAAATTCACATACCCATGTTTGATATGATTGTGTAAGTGTTTTGTAAGATATTGATATGTTTGGGTAAGTGGTTTGTTTGTATGGTTGTCAATGTAGTAATTTTTTGGGTATGTACGTAGTTATTACCCAAAATACATACAAATCTACATACTCAGGTTTGATATGATTGGGTAAGTGTTTTGTAAGATATTGATATGTTTGGGTAAGTGGTTTGTTTGTATGGTTGTCGTGTAGTACATCGAACATGGTAAGTGCATATCCCAATATTGAAATCAAAATTTTGGATAATTAAACATAAATCGTAATAAAACATACAAAATAGATGACACACCTAACATACCCAAAAAATAACAACTCAGTTTTGTTAACCAATAATGTGTTAACATTCTCACATAAGTTTCTACCCAAAAAAACAACCTTACCCAGTCCAAACTTACCCACCTATCCTGCAAAATATCTTTCCTACATACTTGGGTAAGATGAAAAAGAAGAACGAGACGACCATGGTGCTTGGTGGCTCTCGAGGGAGAAGACAACCGAGGAGCTTGGTAGTTGCTGACTCCAATCCTGTGCTCATACATTACTCAAAAAACATTACACAAAAAACATACTCAGCTCACACAATACTCAAAGTGCTCATACATACTCAAAATGCTCACACATTGCTCATTTCAAAGCAATACCCAAAAAACGCAATAAATACATTCAGGGAGTAATCAATTACTCAATCCATACCCAAGAAACATACCCAAAGTGCTCACACATTACTCAAAGTGCTCATACATACCCAAAGTGCTCATACATATTACATACCCAAAGGCTCATACATACCCAAAGTGCTCATACATACCCAAAGTGCTCACACATTTGATGGTACTCAAGGGTAGTACGACTTACCAATTCCTCATCAATGGCAGACTCCAACACTTTAGCCTCCTCACGAAATGTAGCCTCGCCGGAATCGGCGGCCATCCTACGTTCTTCTGCCTCAATGACGGCATGATTAAACCCTAGAATGAAAGAGGGCGCCGGAATCTGAGCAGAAGGGAGACTCGCCGGAATCTGAGAAGGACAAAGAGGCAGTTTCAAGGGAGGAAGAAGAGGGCGAATGTTGTTCAGAGGGAAGGAAGAAGAGAGCGACGATTTCAGGGAAGGAAGAAGAACACGACGACGGTTTCAGGGGAGGAAGAAGAAGAGGCCGACGGTTTTAGGAGAGGGAGAAGAAGAGGGTGACGGTCAGGGGAGGAAGAAGAAGAGGGCGATGGTAACAAAGAAGGAGAAGAAGAGGGCGATGGTGGTTCAGAGGTAAGGAAGGTCGCTGGTGGTTCAGAGGCAAGGGATGAGGAGGCAAAGAAGGAGAATACTACCGTCTTATCAAATTTAAATCTGGGAGAACCATCATTTCATTTTCAAGTTCCAACAGTGCCCTATTTTACTAGATTCAGACCTACTTTGTTTTTATTTTAGCTAGATGCCCATTTTACAAAAGTAAAATGTAAGGAGCCCCATTCCCCTAATTAATTCAAATATTAATTTAGATAATTGAAGGCTTGCTTAGAACTTGTTTATTCCATTGAGTTGAGAACATTTATATATAAGTGACGTAGATATAAAGTAATAGATAAAAATAAACTAAGATAAGACCGAATCTATTAAGATAAGATCAAGTTTATCTCTAACTAAAAAAATTACAAAAATTAATATCCAGAATACATACAAAAACATGTAGGTGCATGTAGTGAATCTATGGGCAGTAAGAGATGATCAAGAGGATGACGATGAACCAAACGAGAGTCTAGGGAAGATGCGATGTTGAGCACCGCCAAATACATGGTGGATCCTATTTAGAGATCTGTGGAGCTGATTAGTGTCAAATGTAACATCATATAGATATTAGAATCATGCATTTCATATGTTTATTGCTCTCTCATACATCACTATTTATATAGAAAACATCCACATTTTGTATTTATTTATCTACCTTAACCTTTTTGTGTTTCACTCATTTCTTTTGTTATCATTAATGTTGCCTTTCTCCATCCTTTTTACTTGGAAAAATTAATTTTTAGTATCTATTAAATCAGACGTGGTCCTTGTGAATTCGATACCCGAATATACTACACTCAATCCCGTATCCTTGAGGGGGTTGTTGTTAACTATTTGGTTAAAATTTCCAGGATCACGAGCCTACTTCCCCTTTTCATCAACCCTATGTTTGTCCAAGCACATAATTATATAGGATTTATGCTCTCTTTCTGGCTAGAAACATATTTCATAGAGTTTTAGAGAGAAAGAAAGCTTTTAGGGTTAAGGGTTAAACATGGGCCCAATACATGTTTTTCCGTACCCGGTTAGGACCGAGCGAGCAAGGTCCTTAACCCATCGTATCTTTCTACCTAAATTTATTGTCTTATTATAACAGTGCAAAAACACCATATTTAAAAAAAATGAAACCTTTAGATAAGGAATCATCATAAGGTTTAGAGGGGAGCAAAGCAAACAAAGGCCACGAAAAGGAAAATAGAAAAGGGCTTGAATGTGAAATCGAATCAAAATAAGGGTGTGTTTGGATAGATACAAAGTTGAAAAGATATAGGGCAATTTTGCTAACTAGGCCTTGAGAAATAAAGGCGACGAAATTGTTAAATTTATCTTTTTAATATCTGTCGGATCTAAGACGTGGAGGGGATGCACGCCACAAGTGAACCTATCCACATTAACCTTCGGGGTTCCATCCTAAAACCAATTGACAATAGTAGAAGTAACCCTTGAGTTTATATGTTAGGTTCACATTATTTATTTAGTCGATGTGGGACACAATAATCCACACATCTCAACTGAGGAAACGGAAGAGGGCTTCAAGCCTCCGTCCTTCTTCTCTCCCAATATCTTTGCCAGTTCCAGAGAAACACTCCACATGTTGGTCATTTCAATCCAAAGCTTAGATTCTCAGCTCAAAAACAACTTACAAATACAAGTCTGTATAGGAAAAAAAAGGCAGAAAAGTACATTGCATTGTTTGAAGAAAGTTAATTTAGATCAACGCCCAAACAATGGAACACGAAATCTTCGTCAGTTCCTCTAATTCCCTCTACTAATTTATTTAACACACTAATTTCATAAATAATTAAACCGAAAATAAAACTCAATTAACTGTAAGTAGTAAAGTCCGAACCCACCCCAACAGTCCTCTGCTCATACTCTTCATCAATGAAAATTTGAAGCAAAAATGTTCCAATTAAGAGACGAAGGAAAACTAGGTTTTTTTCAACAATGTCTTAACAATATGTGTTCAATAACACCACGACTTCTCAAGCGGTGGTGGCCCCCATGCCATTGTCAGCCACCACCAACGCTGCCGCCACTTACACCACCATCATTACTGTAACGGCTCGTCCCCCACCGCTTGCAGATCCGCAGCCTACAAATATGGGGATTATGTTCCCACCTCGATAATAATAGATACTCCCTGAACTTATATGCTGGACTTGATCGACCGCTCATATGCCCTCGAACGTGCAATCTGTTTGTCTGACCACCACCGGTGAAGTGCCTAGCTCTAGTAGCGGCGGAGGGATGTTGCTTATTCTAGGGTTTACTCATTTTGAATTAGCAAATGAATTCTGGTTTTTAGTTTTTTTTTTTTTTTTTTTAAATTAGCTTCCTTATATTATATCTTTATAATGTGGTTACATATTGCATCTGGTCAATAGATGGAATTTGGAAATTTCTTTAGTCTAGAATATAGTTTAACTATTTGTGACCCATTCAAATTAATAAGATAAAAAACAACTTCCAATAATATCATTTATATTGGAGTTTTTTTTTTTAAAGTCACATTTTAAAATTCTATTTTTTGACAACTAATTTTTTAATTTTTTAAAAAGTAAAACCACCTTAAATAACATAACTTATTTTTTATAATGAAAATTTTTTTGATGCACTAAACAACACATCGTCTAGTGGTTCAAAAATCAAAAACTCATTAGACATAACCGGCACGAAGAAAAAAAAAAAAGAAACATATAAAATCACATTATAATAATTCGGAAAAAAAAAAAGAGAGGTGTCAAGGGAAAGGAGAACATGTAAGTCATCAAAAAGTGGAGAGCAAAGGTTTGTCGGAAAAATTCACATAGAGAATGTTAAGGAGCAAATGTGGATATATACCTCGGATTTAGACTCGAAGAAGAGTCGTCAAAAGTCCATCACAAATCTGGGACTCCTCCTAAACAAACAATTTAAACCGCAACCGTAAGTTGTTCCGAATTCGAAAGAAGCCTCTAAAATCATGAAAAATACAACATGAACAAGAGTCTATACCTTTGTTGGGGCACTACGCTTGATTTACACTCGGGCGACGGAAGAAAGCCGTCACCACAAACAAGAGTCAACCCTCGATCCTCCCCTCCCGGGGGAGGAAAGGATCGAGGGTTTTCATTCTCATTCATCCTCGAAGTGGATTTTTTTTCTAAATTTAATCCTTCTATCAACCCCAATCAACTACTACTAACCCATGTATCGTACGACCCCAAAATATTAGATTAAATAAGTTCTTTATGCTAATATATTTTGTAAATTAACTTTTAAATTTTAATTTGATACAAACACCTTTGATTTTTCTGTTTTTCTTTTTAATATATAGTTTTATTACATATTTTAAATACTTTTTGGTTAATTTGAAGAAAAGAAATTTCTGATAGATGAACGTTAACCCATTATCATATTTTTACTATTTAATTTTGTATAAAACTGACTAGATAATACATTTTCTAACGTTTTCTGATATTTTACAGCACACAGTATTCATAGAAATTGATTTGTAACGTTTTCAACCTTCTGCGCAGCAACTAAAACGCATCAACAATCATCAATTACGAGATCTCTTGATACTTCAATTGATTTACATAATTTTTCAATTCGAACCCGACTAATTTATACAAATTAGGCATTCGTCATGCAAGCTGGTGCACAGTAAGATTTAATAATATGAAAATAAAATCAGTTAATATGTGTGGAATTGACTCACGCAAATGAAAGTAGTAACTGCAATCTGCATTTACTGGTATCTCATCGTTTTGCTCCTGGAAACAGCAAGATTTTCTTCAAAATTTAGAAATTTTGAATCAATAAAATTCTTTTTATAAAATTTAATATAGAAAATACATACCAAAACAGGCAGCTGCATGCAGTGAATCTATGGGCAGTAAAGGGAGGATCGAGAGGATGACGATGAAACAAATGAGAGTCCAGGGAAAATATGGTGTTGAGCACCGCCAAATACATGATGGGTCCCATTTAGAGATGTGTGGAGCCCACTCCCTCTTTTCAACAACCCTATGTCTGTCCAACCGCATAAATATGTAGGATTATATGCTCTTTCTTTCTTACAAGAAACATATTTCACAAAGTTTCAGAGAAAGAGAGCTTTTAGGGTTAACAATGGAGTCCGCCAACATTCGGAGCAGGAAGACGATGAATCATATGCTTCACTCGCTTTCTTCTGCAACTCATCTGCAAGCTAGGGCTGATCGTTCACCGAAAAATACTAGTAAGTATTTTTTTTTTAAATTTCCCCCAATTTTTATATAAATTTGTGTTTTTCAATGGGTTTCTCGATTTCGTGCTTGCTTAGAACATGCCTGATCTTCTCAAATCCATGGCTCTCTTAATCTTTTTGTGGGTAATATTAGTAAGTCTTAATCTTTCTTCACAAATTGAATGGGTTTCTGTGTAAACTCAACAAAGTGTAATTGATTAGGGTAATAATTATCATGGGTCATAAAGAAAATGTTACCTTGATTATAAATGTTAATGAGATTTATTTTCTATATTTCTACTTTTTAAATAACATTAAAAAAAGTATAATTTAAATATAGGCAAGAAGTAAACGTTCGGTTTGGTTTTGTTTTTCAAATTTAACTATTTTTTAGATAATTAAATTAAAACTTACAAAGTTCGAGAGTTTGGGTAGTTTGCGTGGTGAAACTCGTGCACCGCTTCAAACCAGAAAAAAAGAACGGGAAGGAGTCCAGCTTAGATTTAACTATTTACATTTTAAATGTATTTCTTATAATATTCATTTTATATTATATACTTGTTTAAAATAAATACTTATATAGAAACCTAATTTACAATCTGTTTTGTAAAGTTATGTACATTGTGTTTAAGCATTTGCTTATCTATATTCATAGTTTGCAATTTATCATGCTAGATATTATTATATAATATGTTGTTCTTATTACAAACTAAATTAGATGTTAAATTTTAACATATTTCACGTATGCAATATTCCTTATTTTTTATACACTAAATATTTGTACTATAGTATGTTAAAAATTCTATTTATATATTTTATATGATGATATTGTTATACATTATATTTACATTGGTGTATAGTATGTTAAAAGTTAAAACCACACTACCTTATTTTTAAAATTATGAATTTTTATAATAATAAAATAACTAAAGAGGTTTAAAAAAACATTGAAAGCATGATATCACAAAATGTGACATCTTAGGTTTCTACTTTAACATAAGTTATATATGAATTTAAAATAGAGACCAAAATATTTTGTTAGATTAAGTTAAAATTGTATCTTCAAGTATCTTGATCAAGTATTTTAATAAAGTTTATATTATTTGATGTTGTTTATGTTATGGTTTTATTCGGGATTTTTCGGTCTCTTGAATTTTGTCATTTTTTTTACTGAATTGGAAATTTATGCAAATTGTAGTATGGAATTTCAATTACTCCTCTGAGTAATTGAACTTGTAATTTTAAGGGTTTTTTTAGTTCTTACGGAGTCTTATTTTGATCGAAAGAGAGTCTAAATTTACCACATTTGGGAGCCTGTTTTATTTAAATGAGACAGTAGGTTAAGTATAGTATCTCTAAATACATCTTTTTTAAACTCGCGTCGCCTCGAACAAGACTCTATCCAACCGTACGTTTAGAGATGCGGCAACTAGTAGTTTCACCGGTTTAATAAATAAATGAAAGATATGTAAAACTCATATCAATCAACGGTAAGTCGTTAAGTCCGTGCCCATCACAAAACCGGTATCAACGGTAAGTCACTAAATCGGTATTTTTGTCGTTTACGAAAATAAAGGAGGGATTCGCAAAACCGGTATCAACGGTAAGTCATTAAATCAAAGCCCACCACAATATTCTTGTGCTCATGCTCTACATTAATGAAAATTTATCTACATCATGTTAAATCTCTTCTTAATCGAATAAAATATTTCACTATGTTTTCCTCAGATATTTTTTTTATGATCTCCTTAACACGAAAATTATTCTAATTTCACTATTTTTTTTTAATGTGATTTATATTTTTTTTAATGTGTGGGACAGTACATGTCCCAACAGGTTCGCCATCGCCATTTCCAATTCATCCAACTGCATATGGTGGGCCACCTCCATACGCGCCGCTGCGACCGCCTGCACCGTACCCATTTGTGTTGAACGGCACCATGATTCCTCAAGCGGCGGTGGCCCCCATGCCAACCACCAACAACGCAGCCGCCTACACCACCATCACCACTGTAGCCGCTCATCCCCCACCGATTGCAGATCCGCATCCTCAGAATCCGACAAGGGAGCGGTGGGCCAACCCCCTAATGCCGGCGTCAAGCACGGTGAAGATGCTGCGAAGCACACTGCCTCGGGAAACAAAGATCACCAACGAAGCAAAAGAATTGATCCAAGGATCCATCGGTGAGTTCCTCAGCGTCATCTCCGGCGAAGCCAATGACCGGTGTGTGTTAGAGCAGAGGAAGATCGTCAATGCTGACGACATCAAGTGGGCCCTCACTCGTGTCGGGTTCTTCGATTACATGAAAGTCGTCAACAATTTCGTGAGCCACACTGAGTTTGAACGCTCTAACAAACGACGTCGTTTGGCGATCACCGGGCCGATCAATAACCCACATGTCGGGCCTGGTAGTGTTGGCGGTGGGCTATTCACGCCGCAGATTCAAGCCCCGAAACCGCAATACGAGGATGAAACTACTATGAGCTTATTTGAGTTCGGTATGAGTTTGGGGGTGGATCTGAGTAGCGTGATCGAACAAAACCCGGATCTGTTCGGTCCGACCACCGTCCCCAGCGAAGTGCCTAGCTGTGGAAGCTCTACTAGTGCCGCCGCTGGTGGAATGGGTGGTGCTGCTCCTGCTGGAGGCAATGATGAAATCGGAAATGGATATGCTCCTGGGTATCCGTATTTCACCTCTTTGCTGTGTGGTTATCATGATGAACTCTTGGGATCCTACAATCCTTACGATGCATATTTCAACTGAATTAGGCCGATCAACGAAATCATGCATCTATGACGTAATTGTGTGTTTTCCTTTCTGTTTGCTGTATGTTTATTCTGTGTTTTGAAGAACAGTCTTGCTTATTCTAGGGTTCACTCATTTTGAATTAGCAAATGGATTCTGGTTTTTAGTCTTTTTTTTAAATGTTAGTTTCCTTTAAATTTATCTTTATAGTGTGTTTACATATTGCATCAGCAGGTTAAATGGTGGATTCTGGTCTATAATGGTGGTTTAATTATTTTGCTAATTAAAAAAGAAAAAAAAAGAAGAAGAAGAAGAGAGTACTGTCATCAAAATATCCCTAAATTCAAAAGAAGCCACTAAATATCATGAAAAATATGACAAGTACATAGAGTATAAATTTTTTTAAAAAGAGTCAAGGGGTTGGAGAGTCATGGAAGTTGGATTAAATAACTTAATTATGATAATATTTTTTGTAATTTTTTTTAAATAAACACCTTATTATAAAATTTGAATTTTTTTTTAATAAAATATCTAGATATTTTAAATAACTTTTGGTAGATAATGCTGACCCATTAATATTTTTTTATATTATTAAATCTTGTATAAAATGGACTAGATGATACAATTTTTATCGTTTCCAAATATTTTACCGCACACAGTATTCATATTATTGGTTTGTAACGTCTTCAAAGTTGTGCGCAGCAGCTAAAACGCACCCAAAAACATCAATTATGAGATCTTTTGATACTTCAACTAAATTACATATTTTAATTTTTAAAAATACTGAACAAAGTTAATACCAAATCCCATTTCATCTAAATTATAATATTAAAACTAAATAAACCTGAAAAAATAACATCTAAAATCTCATTATACCTAATCGTAAGCATATTTCTTTCTGAAAATACGACATGGTTTGTTGTGATGAAGATGACGAAGGGTTGAGAGGTTCGACCTGCAATGAACAGTCAAATTGCAGGTGGGTCCCGCTTGAGATATGGAGCCCACCATTTTCCAACAAACCAGCTTCGGGACAAATATGGGGCTTCTAAATACGTACCTTCCTCCTTGCCAACAAGAACACTCTCACTCTCTCTGAACAATAAAAAAAGATGGATACAGAGAAGACGAAGACAAATTCTGGTATCATCCAAACTCCGAAACCGTCTTCCTCGGCGGCGACCAATCCCGGTACGTATACATACAGTGCCGATCACTCCTAAGCTTAGCCATTTCTCATCTTCGATAGGATAATCACTCTTCTGGCATTATCCATTTCAGAATTTTACTGAATTCCACAGTGCCAATTTGAGTTTTTTATATTTTGTCTATGTTTTCCGCTCCCGATCTTCAACTGAAGCATGGTTTTCAGAGCCCAGTCGCTCGATTTGTTGTTGTTTGACTTGTTTCCATGGATGAGCCCTAAGATAGCATGAACAGAAGCTAGCTAGGTCTTTATCTTTTCTGGGTGCTGCACAATTATTTAATTTTTATAATACATGATTATAAACTAATATGAAATTCTCATCCTTCTAAATTATTTTTAAATTAATGAAAATTTTGTGTGTTGGATTCAGATTGGGGATGTATCATGTGACTTTATCAAGTAAAAAAGATAGGGTTTTCTCATGAAACAAGAAAAGGCATATTTAGAGGGCACTTTCAGGTGACTGGCATCATCATACCATGATGTCAGATGTGGTCTGTATGAGTTCTAGGGCTTCTTGATGTGACTTTGCCTGTTATTCTATTTTAACACAAATTTTCATTTTAATTAACATCAACAAATATGAGAAAAATGACAAAACTTTAAATAGATTATTGCTTCTGGTTAGTTGCTGATGCCAACTTCACAAATTATTATTCTATATAGTCAAACGTTACAAGTTATTATAACTTTTGGATTTTTCTATTTTCACTACTTTAAACAGTACAAGTAGCTAAAAAACATTACATCTATATAATTATTATAAAAATTTTTTATTTTAATTTTATAAATGCGGTAAACTCTTCATACAAGTTTTTTATTTTAAAATTTAATAGTACACATATTCTTGTTCATGTATTAGTAAAATGGTGATTCAAAATTAGGTTTGATATTTGTGATTAAATCATATTTGAAATCGTATTTAAACTGGAGTTAATTTATATATCATGACTTTTGTCTTAATGAAGTAAAGTTTTCTATTTTATATATCATTTGAAAGTTGTGTTTAAATAACAAAATTTCCAATAAAATAAATTATGCTACAAAAGTATCAAATATAAATCTATAATTTCATATTTTTAAATGTTATATCTAGTAAACGATTTTACTTATTTAAATTGTCTTCGGAAGAGATTTTATTTATATGTTTATGGGTATTTTTTGTAATAGTAAAATAAGTTAGGAAATATTTTAATAAATAAGAATTTTATAAAGAGTTGAATAAAAGAAAGATAAATCCATACAAATTTGAAAGAAACTTAAACTCTGAGAGGGTTTTGAACCTGTGCCACAGTTTTGAGCATTTCCCCCTCGAGCTTCATTTCGAACCGAGCTAAAATATATTGTTTCTTGGACTAGTTTTTTTTGAACTGAAAAAGATTGTCAATTTAATTAATATAATGGTTTAAAAAGAATATATATTGTTTTTTTTTTACTTTTTTTTTGTTGTAATGTTTTTTTTTTTACTTATAGTACTATGTAGCTGATGTCATTAATCATCCATCATTAATATCACTAAAATTCATACACCATAGAATCAATTGAATACCAATTGTCAATTTACGTAATATAAGGATAAAGAAAGAATATATAATATTCTTTTTTATTTAGTATAAATATTTATGAAAAATTATAGTACTATGTATAAACTTTTAAAATATTATATATACAATATATAATACTTAAAGTATTTGATGATACAGATTACATGAGTATTATATACATTAAAAGATTGAATATTCTTAGTTTAAGGAGAACTATTTTATAAAACATTAGCTTAATATCCGTATCTTGTACGAAACTTGTTTAAAAATTAAATATATTTTCGTAAAAATATTTGTTTTTCACTGCTAAAAAATGGCAGAAATTCTACTTTTAATAATTGATAAAAAAAATATAATAAGATATTTCCGAAAACATCAACAATAAAACTTAACCCAAACATGAAGATAAGTTACTTGCATAAATTTAAGATAGAAAAATATAACTTAATCACCGGGACAACAATAAAAGATACACTATAATATTATAATGTTTTTTTCATGAAATTTTGTAAGTTATTTATTATAAATAATTTATCACACACATGTGATGTCAATTTATTTTCTTATAGATTATATGTTATGATTTTATTTTTTTTCATTTCCTAATGTTTCATACACATACAACTTTATTATATCATTTCATCAAAATCCCATTCGTGTATTATAGCTAAGTTTAGATAAGTAGACATGTGTATAATTACAATTCAACTAACCTATTTTACATGATAAAATTTAATTACAATTCAGTTTAACCTATTTTACATGATAAAATCAAATTACTTGTTGAAGAATGTTAAATAAGATGTAAAAATATGAAAATATTATTGTAAATTTGTAAAATACGAAATTGAGAAGTCATAAATTTTGCTTTTTTTTTTGGTACGGGAAGTTCACAAAATTCTCTTCGTTTTAGTGTAGTTCGATCCATGGTCTTCATATTTTGTATTTTCTTCCCTCTTTCCGTATATTTAATTTAATTTAAGAAAATATTTATATTTAACACTTTATATGTTCATCTTTCATTTATTTTATATATCTAGCATAATATTTACAATTTATCATGATAAACTATCTATAAATAACATGCTAATTGTATTTTACATAAAAAAAATCTTTGTATTTATTAATTTAAAATATTTATAGTTGTATTGAGTGCTTCTATATTTTTTGTTATACTTAACATTGCAAACTAAGTTATTAGTCGATATTCAGATTATGTTCTTTTATTTCTCATTAGATTTTTGTATATACTAATTTCGATCACGTATAATATTACACCTTATAAGCGAGTCTGACGACACCACCAACCATGGTCACAACTGAACGGCCACCTCCAGAGCAGACACACCGCCGACAAGGCGGTGGCGAGTATAGGAGAGGCAAGGCGGCGAGCAATGACCATATGTCAATGGCAAGCATCATCCGAATCATGCGGAAGGTGTTGCCGCCGGACGCAAAGATCGGAAAGGAGGCAAAGAAAACGATCCAGAAATGCCTAACGGAGTTCATTCACTTCCTCACCCACGAAGCCAATCAGCATTGCCAA
Organism: Fagopyrum homotropicum; assembly: GCA_033239125.1. Taxonomy (NCBI): domain Eukaryota; kingdom Viridiplantae; phylum Streptophyta; class Magnoliopsida; order Caryophyllales; family Polygonaceae; genus Fagopyrum; species Fagopyrum homotropicum. The sequence goes on from BSWB01000004.1 coordinate 148,271,812, forward strand.
AGTGACCAGCGGAGCATCGTCAGTGGCAACGACGTCGTTTGGGCCATCAACAATGCCGGCTTCGATATGTACACTGACATACTTCTCCAGGAGCTCCGTCGGTACCAAGAGTCGCAATTCAAAGGGCTGGGGGGCGAGAGGTTTCTTCCGGTGCTTAATGAGGCGTTTGTGGTTCCTATGGTATCCAATTATGGCCCATTTGAGGGATCCACTAGCGGCAGCGGCGAACAGAGTGTTCCGGTGAGTGAGCCGCTAGTACGGCCGGAGACTCCTTTTAGTTTATCTGGGGGTACCGAGCTGGAGGAGGATTTGGCAGAGATCGACTCCTGGTTTGCGACTGGTGCAAATGGTGATGTCAGTGGTGACACCGACGGTGGAGCTGGCGACTCCGACGAGTAGTAGCCGGATATATTTGAATGATGTTATATGCTTGTTTAAGTTTCAACAGTCGAATTTTGCTCGAGGGATTAGGGCAAGATCATGTTAGTGCGTCTGTTATATATCATAAGTACCTTAACTAATATTTAAGGATATTTCATCGTACTCTAGCCTTGCTTATACTCCTTCTGGTTCATGTCATTAGAGTATTAGAAATTTAGAAGAGGGGTTCACAATTATAAGTATCATTAATAATTATTTGCATTTTTAAAATATTATTTTCTCTATTTCATATAACCATATAACAGATCTATGTATTACACATTTTATTTATAGTTTTCTAATTTGTAAGATTTTTTCCTCTTGATGTTAATTATTGGAACCTGACTGAGTATATTGCAAGTGTTGGTTTATGCTAGTGAGTGAGGACTCTCGCACTTTCCCAGCAATGCTGATAATTGCACTATTTAATATTCTACAAATGGTATTAGTCAATTTGGAAGAAGAGTTCCCAATTAATTTGTCATGGTGAGAGTTTAGATTATATTTCTAGTTTGTACATTTGAGGCATAAAAACCTTTGATTTTCATGTGTAAGAGTGAAGAATAGAAATACATAAGCCCTGATTAGTTAAATGGTTTTGGTGGTTGTGGTTGTAAAAAAGTGTTTTCGAGATTTGTAATTAATAAAACACGTGTTTAGTTAAATGGTTTGAAACTAAGTTTGATTTAAAGACCAAAATATTCCTAAAATAAGTATGAGCCAAAAAAATATTTGTCCACCCGATACTCAATCCATCGTCTCATTTCTTTCTCTCCTCCCTCTTCACACCATAACTATTGTCTTCTTCATCTTCAAGGGCTTCCAATTGTGCAATATTTGGTTCAACTTCAATAATCAATTGAAGAATTCGTCTTGATACTAATTGTAGCACCGAGAGAAGAAATCCCCGTGTGTGCTCCAAATTCATATGCAAGCTTCAAATTGGGCTCTTTAGATCACCACTTCAAGCACTCTCTTAAGTCAACAATGGTGATTTCCAGCCCCGTAAAAGAACCCCGACATTGTTTTTTGTCTCACAATCGCAACTAGCTAGCGAATCCAACCCTTAGAAAACTTGATTCCCAAATCCCTGGATTGACCTTCCACTGCACCGTCGCTGTCCGTTTTCCCTGCATCGCTGGATTCCACTTTCATCTACACCGCCGGATTCCGCTTTCCCCTACACCGCTAGGTTCCGCATTCTACACCGCCGGGTTCCGCCTCCACTGCACCGCCGGAACTAGCCTTCCCCTGTACCACCATATATTCCGCCTTCCACTAATCTGGTTGGAGTGAAGTTCAGGGCAACGAAAGAGGGTCGATAAGAGAAGAAGGCATGAGAGGGTAAGGATGGAATGAAAAAATAAAAACTCCTAGAAATCTAGCTCCTAAAACCTTCAATTACAAGAATTCAAAATAAACCCAAACAATTTGATCTAAATTCACAACCTTAACCCTACAACTTCAACTAAACACCACAATGTAAAAATCCCATATAACCCTAAACTAAAAAAAAAAAAAGACCACCAACCACATAACTAAACAGAGTCATGGGCCATAAGCTACTTGTAGCACAATAGCAACCATCTTACTCTGAATTTAGCTACGTACTTTTGCTTAACTTTTGTATATTCAATATAATTTTGATAGCTTATTCTTAAGAAATTACTTTCTTGGATCACAAAAAATTACTTTCTAGCGTCTAAATATTGATCAAGATTAAATGTCGTTTTATGTTTTCAAGTTTATTAATTAAGAGAGTTGTGAGAATAGTTTTTAAAAATTATTTTATATTAAATAATTTTATAACAAAATGTTCCCTCGTCGGTTAAAAAGGGTGGTGAACATTTATTAAATGGTAAAACCAAATAAACTTTATAAACCTAAGGTTGTTTAATAATTGTGTCAATGGATAAAAAGTCATTTTTATGATTGGAGAAAGTAATATTTTTAGGGGGTGTTACGGGCACGGTTCAAGATTTCGTTAATGCACCACGCTTACGGAATGCGTGACCGTGACGGTCACGCATTTCGTAACCGTAAAAAATTATTTCTTTTTCCTGACATCACGGTTACGGGTTCCGTAACCGTGATGGTGTCAGAATTTTTTTCTTTTCGAGTTAGAATTCATGTAGAAAATTATCAAGGATCCGGAACCCGTAATCATGACGGTTACGGGTTCCGCAACCTTGACCTTTTGGTCACCGTAACCTTATGACGGTTACGGGATCCGTAAACGTGGTGCATTAACAAAATCTTGACCCGTGCGTTTACGACTTCCGTATTTTTATTATAAAACAAAAAAGTTTGAGGCAAGGGCTCAAGTGTGAATTGGAAATTTAGGATATTCGAGTTATTTTACAAAGGATTTATTGGGTTCAAGAGTTATGATTGAATAAAACGAGGACAAAGAATACATTATCGCTGACGTGGCGTGTTGTGGGAGTAGTATTTTGAAATAAAGCTCTCACAATTAACGCCATAAAATCTTGAGAAGATTAAACTAATAAGACAACTTTTTTTATAGAAAACAAACTAGACCTCAAGCATTTAACAATTTTTTTAAAAAGGTAAAATAAATATTAAGAACATCTTAATTAGGTAGTTACAATATTAATGGAAGATAATTAATTATTAAAATATATTAAATAAACTAAAAATTAGGAGACTGGTTAACGTAAAAAAGGTAAGCGTAATATTGAGATTTCAGAATCTCTTAAATCCACCATTTTGCCATTTTAACCGAAGTCAAACTCAAAGCAAAAATCGTTCTCTGAAGTCGAAAGCAGATTCTCCATCGTCATTCTTCTCCAGGTCTCTTCTTCAACTCATTCTTCTACATCAACATGCGATTTCAATCGAGTATTCAACGATCATCTTCAACAAGTATAACCGAAACCAAACCCAAAGCAAAAATCCGTCATTTTCGCCTATCTTTAATTGCCATTTCCAAGTATGATATTTTCGTCGATTGTACACAAGTTTTCGAAGAAGAAGACTCTATCTTACACAAACATATTTGAAATTTCACTGCAACCCATTAATCGATTTGAATGCCTATTAAAGACCAGATTTTATGATAGTTATGTACCGATTATGTAGTTTGTGTACATTTGATATTTTAGATGTGTTGAAATACAAACTTCTATTGTGTTCGTGTGTATCAAATATGCAAGTTGTGTACATTTGGACATGTATTTGATGATACACAGACATATTTTGTGTGTACATATATCATGTTGTCAATTAGAATATGTACAATAGAACAAACTTTGTTGTAATTTACCAACCAGACGATGATACACAAACATATTTTGTGTGTACAAATATCATGTTGTCAATTTGAATATGTACAGAAGAACGCAAGGATGAACAACCGGATGATGAGAGTAACTTATTGAAATATTTTCTTACCCGTATGATAATTATTAATTGCTTATTAAATGGAGAGATAAATATATTCTGATTTCCTTAATATCCTATTTTTTATTTTTAATATATCTTTTTATATTGTATGGAGAGGCCTAGTTTGTATACATTTTTTACTTGGGGCCCTTTATATGCTCATGATTATAAAAACTATATATTCCCCCATTTTACCCTAAAATCTTTGTTTTTAAATCCCTTAATTATTTTTCTAATAATTTTTAAAGATTTGTAAGATTTTTGTCGTATCTTTTTTTTTGTTAGATGAGAATTACTTGGGTAAGATTTTGTAGTATCTTTATTAAACTATGCTTTATTTTTTGAACTAGTTTCTTTTAATTTTTTGATTTTCCACATCGGTTATCAAATAAGACTGGTAGTTTTACAACTTGTATATATAGAGAGTTTGAAGATTAAACAAATCCTACATTTCTTGGCATTTTCGCTAAGTTCAAGTATAATTATTATTCATATCGGATTGATAATTGTTATGTGGGTCGTTGACCTACTATCATATGTAACACCCGGTTCTTTTGGAGGCTCTTTAGGGCAGACATCAGGTAGGTTACCCACGGGGCGGCCACAGGGCGCCGCAGGTGCGTCAACCCGTAGAGGTGGTCATTGTTTTCCGCGGGACGGGTAAGCAGTGGGCCGCATCGTTTTGTTTCGTAACCGACGTCCCTCTAGAGCTCTTCATCACCTTGGGAGAAATTACGTAAGTATGTTCTCCTCTTTCCCTTCTTCTTCCCTTCTTCCATCGTTGATTCGTCTTCCCTTCTTTACCTCTTTCTCCTCTTCTGATTTTCATCATCAATAACACGGTGTTGTCACCCTCAACGGACTGCATCAAGGATTAACAAGGGCACCGTCTTTATAGATTCCGGAAGAACCGCTCATCTCCTTCGAGGGTGTCATCGAGTAAGGGTAAGTTGACTTCCCTTTCCTTCCTTTGATTACCATATGGCTACACGAAGACCGAATTGAATATACATAAAGTTACAAGAAGATTGGAACGAAGGTCGGACTCGAAGAAGAGAAGTCGGAGTTCGTAGTCGCTAGTGTTGCGGCCGCGCCTGCCATCACCGCGACCGCGCCTCACCGCCCCCGTGCCTCAAATCTGCCGCAGGTGCGTCCTCTGTGTCCTTGCCGCCCCTGCGCCTCTTCACCGCCGCGGCTGCGGTTTTCCTCTAGTGAGACCCTTAAGTCGTCCTTGTGACTTAAGGGTGTTCTTTTGGTAAGTCTTTCCTCCTTCCTTGTACCCTTTGATCATGATGTAGTATCATGTTAGGTGGCTTAACAGATCTTGAGCAAATCCCATGTAGTGGGTTAGTTTTAGGTTAGTTTTCGAGTTGCATTGAGGTTTGCATAAGGTAAGAAGTTGTTAGGATGTAGCTTCGTATGGATATGGTTTGGTCATAACTTATTGCCTTGAATTATATCAGGCATTGAGGAGAATTTTCTGATCGGGTTGGGAGATAGCTGAGAGTATTCGGTTTCAGGTAAGTTTGTAAGACTTACTTAGCTTCTATGATATATTGGTGAATGCTTGAGTGGTGTATGTTATTGTGCTATGATGGTTGTATCTTTCCATATATATATATATATATATATATATATATATATATATATATATATATATATATATATATATATATATATATATATATATATATATATATACCGACTTATTATTTGGCCCACGGGTAACGCACGGATAACGGGCGGTGATCACTTGTTCAGTTCTCCCGAGGGAGTCTAGGAGGTGATTCGTGACTAGGCCAGACTTGGTATACAGAGAGTGTAACACCCCAAGTTTCAGAACTTGGGAAGTTACTGGTTAGGACCTCACAGTGGGTCCCGACCTTAGTTTGACAACAACTTAACTAGATCTTACAACAAGGCACAAATAAGTGAAAACCAGAAATCACAACGTATGTTTAATAAAGTCATGAATGCAACCAGAAATCCTAACATCCGGAAAACACAAGTCTCACAAACCGAGAATATGAAAAATTCAACAAAAGAAAGGCCAACATAAAGAGAGGACTGCAACCCGTCCTATGAAGTACGACACCCCCGACTGACCACTACCATCTGGATCACTCGGCATCTGCTCTAACATGCGGTACGTCTATACAACAAATATAATTGTTAGCTAATTATCCAGATATCAGAAGAAATAATAATAGCACAAACACACTCAAGATAACATAAACAATCATCATGCTGGCACACAAACCGTTTATTATCTGCTAATTTAGTGATTCACTTTATTCCATTTTACAGTTGTGGCACGAGAACTCTTAAAGTTTCTCGCCTCCGTTCCTTATCCAACTGAGTGTAGGTCTAGCTTACCTCAGCCGGTAGCATCACTACAAACCGAGTGTGGACTAGTCCCTAAAGAAACCCCCAGCGCCCGCAGGCTAATTGAGTAAAATGCCACCGCTCGTTACTCTTAGGCCAACGTATAGGTCGGTAGATAATTACTACTAGAATACAACTATAAACATATCATTCACACACCACCATCATTATCCACACCCATATCTAGAAGTTAGCTAACTAAGCCCAAATGACTAGCCTAAATCATATCACAATTCCTGTTATCACAACTCAGTCCGCAACTGCACGAACTCTATCGCCTGATGTAAAAGGCAAGGGGGTCAAAGATGTATCCGGAGACTTCTAGGATTTTAACAAGATCATTGAAAGAGAAGAAACAAAATAAAATTACCCCTATAGGGTAAAAGACGGTTTCTAAAGCCAACGCGAAAGGACTATAGAGTTTGAAAGGTTTCTCTAATTTCCGAGCTTCTTAACCAACTAATTAAGTCATCCTTAATCTAAATCCATACACTTCTATTAAATCCTCAAACTCCGAGGAGGATTTAGACGTCCCATGCCCTGTCGGATTGATCCCATCTATGCTCATATAAGTGCTTGATAACCCAACAAGACATCCGCTCGTGTCATCTACATCAACGTGCTAATGAACCTTTACTACGTGATATTCTGTTTCATGCCTAATAAATCAACAACAACAACAACAAGGGTCCAACACTAACTAAAATGAGTCTAACTTATACACTTCATTACTGTTTAATTCCTTCGTAAACTCACTTCACTTTCAGACATAGGTAGCTACAAGGTCTACCCCTAACCTTACAAATTAACCCGCTCCCACAACCGATACGAAGTCCTCTAAACTAGTCTTACCTCCGTCGTCCATCTGTGCTCGCAACCTTCCTATATCAAATCATAGTGCTCCTGCTACACCTATATGGCCAAACGCACAGCCCACCTAAAGCCTCACAACTACCTTTACTGCACAAAACAAATATACAGAGGGTAAAGAAGCTCACCAACGACACTAGATGACAACCAACGTGGGGATAGGAAGGGAGTTCGGTTCGATGTCGGCACAACAACCTGTGCACCTACTCTAAACTCCAGAGATCGATGCCTCTTGTCGGCGTAGGATTTCTGATGACTCTGAGCTGCTAACATTCGCTCTCGGACCAAGGCAATCCGAGCGATGTCATCTTGTATCTGATCTGGAGCTACTCCATTAGCTCTGCTAGGCTCATCCCAACACAATGGTGTGCGACATTACCGCCCGTACAAAGCCTTATAAGGGCCATCCCAATAGATGCGTGCCAACTGTTATTATATGAAAACTCTACAAGGGGAAGGTGATCTGGCCATATCTGTCCCCAATACAGTACACAGACCCGCAACATGTCCTCTAACGTCTAGATGGTCCTCTTAGACTGACCGTTAGTCTGTGGGTGGTAAGTAGTGGTAAAGTGGAGACTCGTCCCCAAAGTAGTATGTACCTGCTGCCAAAATCTCGAGGTGAAACGTCCATCCCTGTCGAAAACGATAGTCTTTGGTACTCCATGAAACGTGCGGTCTTCGTCAGACGGTCTACCACCACCCAAATAGCATCAAAACCTCTCCTGAGTCTAAATCCCGTGACAAAATCCATAGAGATATCCTCCCACTTCCACTGTGGTACTGGCAGCGGGTGGAGCTCTCCTCCGGACCTACGATGCTCAATCTTGACCTACTGACAGGTCGCACACTGAGCTACAAACCGAGCCACGTCAGGCTTCAAACCACCCCACTAGAAGGAACGTCTTACGTCCTTGTATATCTTGCTCACTCCTAGATGTACTGAGTATGGGGTAGCATGGGCCTCACCCAATATCCGTTGTCTCAACTCACTGTCTGATGGCACACAAATACGGTCCTGATGCCTCAACACTCCATCAGCACCAATAGTGAACTAAGGTGCCTCATCTTGAGACATTCTGTCTCGGATCCTGGTCACAGTCGGACAAGTCTCCTGCTTCTATCGGATCTCTCCCAACAGATCAGGAAGTAATTCCAAGGTAGCCAATTGATGAACTGTATCTGGAAACTGAATATCTACCTCTAACCAAGCCAAATCTCTCTACAGTTGCGGCTATACTATCAACCGGGCTATCGCCTTCTCTCGAGGCGTCTTCCGACTCAAAGCGTCAACCACTACATTCGCCTTTCTGGGGTGGTAGAGAATCTCAAGGTCGAAATCCTTGATCAACTCTAACCACCGCCTCTGGCGGTTATTCAACTCCCGCTGAGTGAATATGTATTTCAGACTCTTATGGTCTGTGAAAATCTGACATGTCGCCCCATAGAGATAGTGACGCCAGATCTTAAGAGCATGGACTACTGCAGCTAACTCTAGGTCGTGTGTGGGGTAGTTCTCCTCATACGTCTTCAGCTGACGAGACGCATATGTTATGACCTTACCCCTCTGCATCAAGACATACCCCAAGCCTAGCTTGGATGTGTCACTGTATACCACAAAGTCATCTGTACCCTCAAGTTGTGCTAAAATCGGAGAAGACGTCAATCTCCTCTTCAGCTCCTCAAAGCTCCGTTGACACGGCTCAGACCAAACGAACTGAGTAGTCTTCCTCAGAAGGTAGGTGAGTGGTCGGGCGATCAGGGAAAACCCTTCCACAAACCGGCGGTAGTAACCTGCCAAACCGAGGAAGCTACGAACCTCCTTGACATTCTTCGGAGGTTGCCAAGAAGGCACTGACTCGATCTTCGCCGAATCGACCTTAATCCCCTCAGTAGTCACCACATGGCCTAGGAAGGCCACCTCTGACATCCAAAACTCACACTTGGACAGCTTAGCATAAAGCTGACTATCCTACAGAATCCGTAACACTGTCCTCAGGTGCCCGGCATGCTCCTCTCGACTCCTAGAGTAAACTAGGATGTCGTCAATGAAGACCAGTACAAACTGGTCTAAGTAGTCGATAAAAATCCCATTCATCAACTCCATAAATACCGTTGGCGCATTAGTGAGCCTGAATGGCATCACTACAAACTCATAGTGGTCATACCTAGTCCGGAATGCCGTCTTAGGTATGTCCTGGTCCCTCACCCTCAGCTGGTGATAACCCGACCTCAAGTCTATCCTCGAAAACACTGACGCTCCATGCAACTGGTCCAGCAGATCATCTATGCGAGGCAGTGGATACTTGTTCTTGATGGTGACCTTGTTCAACTCTTTGTAATCGATGCATAGCCTCATTGATCCATCCTTCTTCCTCACAAACAACACTGGTGCTCCCCATGGAGAAACACTAGGGCGTATGAAGCCCTTCTCTGCTAACTCCTCTAACTGCTTCTTCAACTCAAGCAGCTCTATCGGTGCCATGCGGTACGGGTCCTTCGAGATCGGTCTCGTGCCCGGCTCTAACTCAATGCTGAAATCAACGCTCCTCTATGGGGGTAACCATGGCAGATCGTCACTGAATACCTCTGCAAACTCGCATGCCACTGGTATCTCCTCTATTGTCAGGCTCTTACGTTCCTTCATGGCATAACACCAAAAGGCCTCGTAACCCTGTGCTATCAATCTCGCTGCTCTCACTGTACTGATAACCGTGCCGGACTTTCCGAGGTCCCAAACTCGAAATATCACTTTGTGCCCCTCCTCAGTGGTGACAGTCACAGTCCTCCTGCCAATGTCTAGGACCGCTCCATGTCTCATCATCCAATCTATCCCTATGATCACGTCCTCATGTGCTAAGCGCATGACTAGGAAATCTACCAGCCAATCCCGATCTCCTAGATGAATAGGGCAGTCATGAATCTCTCGGGATCCTCTAATCTTACCCTCATCAGGTAACCCAACTACAAAAGGTATACCCTCTACCGTAGCTAAGGATAACCTATCTATGCATGTATCTGATATAAAGGAGTGTGTAGCACCTGTATCAAACAAAACTTGCACAGGTAAATCATGGATCAAAATAGTACCTGTGGTTGTAGGTGCCGCTGGCTGATCAGCACTCCTCAGCTCAAATACTATCGACGGGGCTCCTCTGGTGTCAGTAGTACCACCACGTCCCCTGTCACAGCCTGTCCCTATGCAGTACTGTGTGAAGCAAGGTGTCCTGGAGCACGGTATTACCGTTGTTGCTGGCTCGGCGCTCGTTACTGAGGAGGTCCCTGTCTACTCCCCTCACCACTTGCAGGGGAAGAAACTTGATGTGAAGGAGCCCTACCCTGACGGCAGAAGGTAGCCATGTGTCCCGGCTTGCCATAAGTGAAACATGTAGTAGGTGACCTCTTGCAGTCTGTCTTAATATGATCGCGACAACCGCAGTTAAAACACTGGCGATCTCTACCCGAAGTCTGAACTGTAGGGTGATATCTAGGTCTCCCCTGAGTCTCTCCTCGCCCATAACCAGCTACTACTGCACTGCTACTAGCATACCCTGTCCTCTGCCGCTCATCCGGCCCACCCAACTGAACTTCTCTCCTCGGAACTAGCTTGTCCCTCTCATATGTAGAAGCTCTATCCTGATAGTCTGACAAAGACTCGCAGCAAAATCCTACAAGATAAGAACGAGTGCTCTCTCTCAATCTCCGGGAGAAGAGGTACACATGTTGCTCTTCAAGTTATGCAGCTGGTCCAAGTAGGGTCAACTCCTTCTGAAACTTCTTGACGGCCTCAGCAACCGGAATATCCTCAAATCCCGCCTCAGTGAAGTCCAGAAACTTCTCTCTCCTCAACGAGGCAGGAAAATACCTCTCTCTAATACTGCTCCTCATTTGCTCCCAACTGGTGACTCGGCTACGAATGATCCGCCACCAGGAATGTGCCTCTTCTGTGAACAGAGTATGTACTAACTCCACCAATCTATCCTCTAGGCAACGTATCGCCTCTAGTTCAGTCTCTACGTGCCCTATTCAATGCTCCACCTCCAACCCTATCTCTCCATTGAATGAGGGAACTTTCAAGGAGTTGAAAGCCTTCAACCACTCATCCGGACTCGGGGCTCTAGACCCAGCAGGAGCTATGTCAGCCTCAACTCTCCTCTCAGGCACAACCGGCACCTGAGTCACTCTCTGTGACACCTGAGCTGACCTAGCTGGTGCTGGCGGTACCTGGGCAAGTCTCTCTGTCCTGGCAGCCTCCTCCATACGTTGGACGTATGCTTTGTACTCTCTGTACTCAGATGCCCCTATAGAAACGCGTCCTGACTCAGTCGAACGTGCCTCATGTGCTCTAGACCTAGCAGCGGTCTCATTCCCGACCTCGGAAACCATACTCTCAGCTACCTCTTCCACTGCAGCATCTGGCATGCTCGCAACAAGTGGATCCTCTCGAGGAGCTCGACCTCGACCTCTGACCAGTGGAGGTCTACCTCCACGGCCACATCCTCTAATAGTAGAAGTCCTATCACCCCTATCCTATCTAGCTGGAGTAGCTCTAGTATGTGCCATCTGCACGAGTGATAACAACTACAGTTATAATCTAGCTAATCGGTCAAAAGCAGTAAAATTCTAAAGTGATCATACTAAGAATGCCGAGATCCGCGGAGGTAGTGGTGTTCCTTCGTACTTTCTATCCCAACCAGACTATGCATGCATTTTGAAAACCATAATTCCTTTGGAAAACTCAGACCCCTTTCGTATTCTGCTTATTTACTTATTTGTCCTTTTTAGAAGAATTCAAGTGCCATTGTTCCCAACCTCGCTTTGATACTATGTTGCACCCCAAGTTTCAGAACTCGGGAAGTTATTGGTTAGGACCTCACAGTGGGTCCCGACCTTAGTTTGACAACAACTTAACTAGATCTTACAACAAGGAACATATAAGTGAAAACCAGAAATCACAACGTATGTTTAATAAAGTCATGAATGCAACCAGAAATCCTAACAGCCGGAAAACACAAGTCTCACAAACCGAGAATATGAAATAGTCAACAAAAGAAAGACCAACATAAAGAGAGGAATGCAAGCCGCCCTATGAAGTAAGACACCCCCGGCTGACCACTACCATCCGGATCACTCGGCATCTGCTCTAACATGCGGTACGTCTATACAACAAATATAATTGTTAGCTAATTATCCAGATATCAGAAGAAATAATAATAGCACAAACACACTCAAGATAACATAAACAATCATCATGCTGGCACACAAACCGTTTATTATCTGCTAATTTAGTGATTCACTTTATTCCATTTTACAGTTGTGGCACGAGAACTCTTAAAGTTTCTCGCCTCCGTTCCTTATCCAACTGAGTGTAGGTCTAGCTTACCTCAGCCGGTAGCATCACTACAAACCGAGTGTGGACTAGTCCCTAAAGAAACCCCCAGCGCCCGCAGGCTAATTGAGTAAAATGCCACCGCTCGTTACTCTTAGGCCAACGTATAGGTCGGTAGATAATTACTACTAGAATACAACTATAAACATATCATTCACACACCACCATCATTATCCACACTCATATCTAGAAGTTAGCTAAGTAAGCTCAAATGACTTACCTAAATCAGATCACAATTCCCGTTATCACAATTCAGTCCGCAACTGCAGGAACTCCACCGCTTGATGTAAAAGGCAAGTGGGTCAAAGATGTACCGGAGACTTCTAGGACATTAACAAGATCATTGAAAGAGAAGAAACAAAATAAATTTACCGCTATAGGGTAAAAGACGGTGTCTAAAGCCAACACGAAAGGACTATAGAGTTTGAAAGGTTTCTCTAATTTCCGAGCTTCTTAACCAACTAATTAAGTCATCCTTAATCTAAATCCATACACTTCTATTAAATCCCCGAACTCCGAGGAGGATTTAGACGTCCCATGCCCCGTCGGATTGATCTTATCTATCCTCATATAAGTGCTTGATAACCCAACAAGACATCCGCTCATGTCATTTACATCAATGTGCTAATGAACCTTTACTACGTGATATTCTGTTTCATGCCTAATAAAGCAACAACAACAACAAGGGTCCAACACTAACTAAAATGAGTCTAACTTATACACTTCATTACTTCGTAAACTCACTTCACTTTCAAACATAGGTAGCTACAAGGTCTACCCCTAACCTTACAAATTAACCCGCTCCCACAACCCATACGAAGTCCTCTAAACTAGCCTTACCTCCGCCGTCCATGTGTGCTCGCAACCTTCCTATATCAAATCGTAGTACTCCTGGTACACCTATATGGCCAAACGCACAGCCCACCTAAAGCCTCACAACTACCTTTACCGCACAAAACAAATATACAGAGGGTAAAGAAGCTCACCAACGACACTAGATAACAGCCAACGTGGGGATAGGAAGGGAGTTCGGTTCGATGTCGGCACAAAAACCGCGAAAAGCCCGTCCTAGATTGCTTGCGGCGGTCTGTGCATACACGGAGTCAAAAGGTTGTGATTATCGAGTTCAACAAGGTGTAACGTCTAAAGGCTCACCTTGGCGATTCTGGTCGGTGACGGTGTCGGATCCTTAGTTCCCGTCTACTGCGTGTAGAGGCACTGGAGGAGAGTCCGACATCGGCGCTGCAGTAGAGGTCAAGAGGGCTCGGTGTTATCACTTCTACAGATCTTGGAGGCTCGACTACGAGGTTGGGACCACTGCTGTTGTAGACGTTAGACATCTCGACATTGCTGTAGAGCTAGGATTAACGTTGGCGCTACTGCGGTCTGGAGACAGGACGATGTTGTGGCGGAGGGCTGGGAAACTCGATTTGGTTGTTGTAAAAAAGTTGGGAGTTGTAGCGTAACTGGAAGACGTATTCAGGGGAAGGCTAAAAGCGGTATGAAATCTCGTACGTCACGGAGAAGGAGTAACGGTGGGTTGGGATGGAGGTCAAAGATCTCCCTTTTGTAACGTGCGCGAAACATTCCCCTGAAAGTGGATGTTGGTGGCTGTCTGTGTGATGTGTAGGTACGAGTATGACCCCAAAAAAATGACAGCCCAGCTGAGTCATCAGTTTAAGAAATGGGCCGGTGATGATAGTTATAAGGGGAGTTAAATTGAAGCTTTTATCATCCGGCCCATTTTAACACTTACCCAACATCACAATTTATAAAACTAACATAAACATAATCTAGAAAAGTATATTTTATGTGGGTACTATCACACATAAAATACTAAAACTTATTTGACTAAAGATACACAAATTATGGTGTAAAAGATCGAGTTGGGTGAAAACCGGTACGATTCGGAAATAAGCGAAGTAAAAAAAATCCGGATATTACAGAGAGGGTACCATACCACTCCATTGTTTATACGGGGAGGTGTGATGAACCACTCCGGCTAGATAAAGAACCGAAGGTGAGAGTCTAAGACTTCTCGTGTCATACCTATAATTGAATAATGTGGATGACCTTAATAAAGATAATAATAAAGGAGTTTTGTGATAGCATGATGTGTATTTACCTTTATCTTTATATGTGTTTGTGCTTCAATGTTTTCCTTTATGTTATAGTTAGCTAACGGTTTATCCGCGTTGTTAGATGCCTTGCAGGATAAGGTAGCTGCCGAGTGATTCGGGGGAGGAGGTCAGCCGGGGTTCCCGTATGTGATAGAACAGTTGTGGGTTTTTACATGTTATGTTTAGTCGACTCTTACAATTTACCTTATGGTTTTCGTTTACGCCTTTGTACCTCGGCTGAGAATCTATTATCTTATTTGGCATTGCATATTATTATATTTGGATTTCTACGTTTTATCGTTTGCGCCTTGTTGTAAGATCTAGTAATATTGTTGTCGAGCTAGGGTCGGGACCCATTGTGAGGTTCTAGCCCATAGGGCCATGAGTTTGAGATTTGGGGTGTTACATTATATGAGTCGTTGTCTATATAGTTTTAAAAGATCGTTAACCTACGGATACGTATTTGATTTTTTTATTTAGTTTAACAACATCCAATACTCATACTTTTGGTATAATATTTTTCTTCTCATAAATATTTATTATTCATAATTTTTTTATAGTATTTTTTAACATAAAAATAATTTTTATTCATTTTTGAAGAACCGGTAGGTGAAATAAAAGGTTAAAAGATACTCTAGAGGGGGGAGTTGAATAGAGTATGAGAACTTTTCGCAAACCAAATCTCAAGGCCTTGAAACTCCTTTCAAGGGCCTTGATGTCGATCTGTGCTCTTTGTGAAACTTTGATTTCAAGGGCTTTGAAACTACTTTCAAGTGCCTTGACCTCTTGCTCCTGCAAAACAAAGTTAGTCAGAGTGAAGTATATATGGTGCGGAATTGAAAAGATCGACACGAGGGTATGTTTACGAAGTTCGGCTCTAAACAGCCTACTCCGTCCCAGGGTATAGCCTTAGGATCTAACTATCTATTATCAGCTTCAAAGAGTCCTAGATACAAACTAGAAGAAATCCCCTTCTTCTCTCACTGTAGCAATGCTACGATCTAGCTCCAACTCTCAACCTAGCTATAATAGCCTAGTTACTTCGCAGATAACACACACTCTCGTATAACACTATTTAGATCTTCCAATGGAGCTCTTGTGTTTTCTCTCTCTAAGGGGATATAGCTTTTGCGTAAAAGAGAGAAAGAAAAACAATGAATGAAGATATTTTAGGTTGCTTGAAGACGTAAAGATGTTTTCCTGTGTAAGCTTGTATATTTGTCTTCTACGACCATCATCTCCATTTATACTCTTCTATGGATAGGTCTTCTAACCGTTGTAGAGATGACCATTTGAAGATGAATCTTCTTCTCCATGAAGATCGTTTCTTGTTTTGAGATAAGGTAGACGTTGCAAATCTTCAGCTCCTGAGAACACGTCGAGTCCTTAGCTCCTTGATCTTCTCGTCTTTTGTTGAACAGAGAGAGAGAGGATATTTTTCTGCTCTTTGATTTCAGAAAAATCTTCTGAAAATATTCTCTAATCTTCGGTTGAGATCTTTCTTCGGTTGATGAGATCTTTCTGTTAAGCAAAAATCGTCCTGAAAAATCTTCAGCTCATTTGAATCCTTGTTTCGTGCATCTGTAACTCCAAGGCCTTTGAGATCGTCACTTTATAAACGCTATCTTCTTTTTCCTTGAGTTATACTTCAAGGCCCTTGAAATCCATATCAAGGCCCTTGACATTTTGATAAAACCTGCATTTAATTCAAACCAACCAAACATCTAGAGAATATAACCAATACATTGTTAGTGTATCCAACTACCACATTTGTGTTAAGTCTTCCATCATCAACACCTGTAAAACATTTATAAATAAGGTGGAGTTTTCAATCTCCCCCTTGATGGAAGACAACACAAATGTTTTATCGTACCTGCATTTGTTAGTTTAGCAATGCATATGAAAATCAAAACTAAAAATGCAGAATGTAGTATATCGAAATGTCGGATCATATTTCTCCCCCTTTGTCTTTCAACAAGGGAGAAAAAACAGTCAAAGTACGGGAGTTTAAAATACGATACAGACCCAAAATAGTATTTTCACAAACCACATAGAAAAATCTTCAGAAAACCAGTCAGCTTAATTCTCCTCATAGAACTTCATCTTTCCTTTGGATGAAGATTTCTTATAATGCCAATCATCCATTTCAGCTGCCAAACGTCTTCTCTTTTCTTCAGCTCGTCTCTGCTTAACTACTTCATACTCAACCTTTGGCAAGAACATTGGCTCAACATGAGTTGGATACAAAATTGATTTATTCTGTACACGCCTTTTACATTTCATCAGCACATTCTCAACCTTCTCTTGAGTATGTTGAGCTACATCTTCAGGTATGGGCAAAATGCTTCCCATTGTAGTCAGTGTAAGAGCATTCATCAAATACATCTCATTGACTTTAGCATTTATGGTAGCTAGCAACTCAAAATTTGTATTCATTCTCCTCTTGGTGTCAAACTGAAAATCAGATAATTCACGATTGAGACAAGCTATTTCTTTTTCACAACCCTCTAACCTGATTTCTGGAGTAGGAGAAGGTTTGACTTCTTCATTTGGATTTTGATTAGTTCCTTTTCCTTTTAAAGTCCATGTTCATGCAAGAGTTTTCTCAATCCCCAGACGTTCTAAGTAATTTTCATCAATTTTGCTGGTAATAGACTGTCTTTCCTTAGAGGATGTGTCAATTTTGTAATAATCAAAGACCTTAGGCAGAAAATTTCCATAAGGCAGAGGAATAGGTCTTTTAGAATTGACAGAATGCATCATATGGTTGAGAATTAGATTAGGCACATCTATGTCCATATCAGACATAAGCAAATGAATTTAATTCCAGGGATTGATCAGTCAGCAGCTCTCTTGAGTTTGCACGAGAAACGACACATCTAACCAGTATGGTAAACACTATTTTAGCCTCTAAGGTTAGAGATGTATGAGTAAGTTGACGTGAGGTTGAATTTGGAACCAGAAAATTCTCCTTAGCAATACGAACACTCTCTGATCTTTAAGGATAGTTGAATACAACATCTGTAGGAATTCCAAAAATCTCACTTAGAATAGAAGGAGTGAGTAAAATCGGAGTACCTTTGACTGAAGATTCAAGAGTGATGCATCCTTTGTCCCTTTTATGGTGAGATTAACATAGAATAGTCTCGTGAGTCGTGGAAAAACAAAATCTCCAGGGTTTAGAACCTTCCAGATAATCGAACTCTTCAGCTTGTCTATGCAAGGTATCTTAAGGGTATCAAGAAAATCAGTATCCACCAAATCACACATACAGATCGGTCGATTGTGAAAACCATCAAGCCAAGATCCAAAAGCTTGAAAATTAACGAACCATGATGAGGAAAGATCGGTAGTCTGAGATATATCCAGATCTTCAGAAGAATTTTCTTCTTTAGCAATTGAGGAATTCTGAACAACTTTCTTTTTGGGAGCTAGAGGAGCAGATCTCTTGCTTCTGGGTGTCATGAGGAAAGTTTGAGAGAGAAATCAAAGGATTTTGAAATAGGGTTTCTTGTGAAAGAATAAAAAGATAGAGAAAGTAGGTCCTTTTTAACAGGAAAATAACAAAATCTTTGAGAAAATCAAGCTTTTAAAAGACCTATAAAAACCAATAACAGCAAATCTTTTTCAAAATTTTCAAACAAAAAATTTATTAAAAATATTTTAAGAATTGAAATATCTAAAAGATATTAATTCTTAAAAGATCCGTATATTTAATATACCCTGTGAAATATGTTTCAAGGCCCCTTGAATATTATTTCAAGGCCCTTGAAAACATCAATTGGGTTGCATGCGTAGGAACAATTAAACTCGTTTACTCCCCCTACGTTAATGCTTCCTTGTTCAACATAACAAGCTCCAATCTAATAAAATTACATTGTTCCTCAGGAAGAGGCTTGGTAAAGATATCTGCAAGCTGCAAGTTAGTTGAGATAAAAGAAATCAAAACATCACCTTTCTCAACATGATCACGTATGAAGTGATGCCTTACATCAATATGCTTAGTCCTTGAATGCTGCACAAGATTTTTGGTTATAGAAATAGCACTAGTATTATAACATTTTATAGGAATACCTTTCAAGTCAAAGCCAAGATCACGAAGTTGTTGAGCAATCCAAAGAATTAGTGCACAACAGGCTCCTGCAACTATATATTCAGCTTCAGCTATGGATAGGGCAACAAAGTTTTGCTTCTTGGAGTGCCAAGTGATTAGGGATGACCATAAGAATTTGCAACATCCAGAAGTACTTTTTCTATCGACCTTATAACCTGCATAGTCTGCATCTGAATAGCCAACAAGATGAAACGAGCTTTGACGAGGGTACCATAACCCTAGATCCTTAGTGCCATTGAGATACCGAAAAATTTTGTTCACAGCTATCAAATGTGACTCTTTAGGATCAGCTTGAAATCTTACACACATGCACACGCTAAACATAATGTCAGGACGACTAGTAGTTAGATACAACAATGAACCGATCATACCTTGATACTCCTTTTGGACTAAACTTTTGCCATTCTTGACATGGTCTAGCAAAAGTGTTGAACTCATAGGAGTCTTTGCAACCTTAGATTGATCCATTTTATACTTTTTAAGCAAGTCTCTAGTATACTTGCATTGATTGAGAAAAATTCCTTTCTTTGCTTGTGTAACTTGAAGTCCAAAAAAGAAATTTAGCTTTCCCATTAAGCTCATTTCAAATTCTCTACACATAATATCTGAAAATTCCTTGCAGAGGGAGTCACTAGTAGCACCGAATAATATATCATCAACATAGATTTGCACTACTAGAATGTCGTTGCCTCTAGTTTTGATAAACAATGTTTTATCAATCAAACCTCTTTTGAAATTGTTTTCAAGAAGATAGTTAGACAATCTTTCATACCAAGCTCGAGGAGCTTGCTTAAGACCGTAAAGAGCTTTGTCTAATATAAAAACATGATCTGGAAATTCATCATTTTCAAAATCAGGAGGTTGAGCAACGTAGACTTCTTCTTCTAAGAAACCATTTAGAAAAGCACATTTTACATCTATTTGAAAAAATTTTATGCTCATGAAAGATGCAAATGCAAGTAGCATACGTATGGCTTCTAACCTGGCAACTGGAGCAAAAGTCTCCTTATAATCAATACCTTCTTCTTGGTTATAGCCTTGTGCTACAAGTCGTGCTTTATTTCGAATAACTTTGCCACTTTCATCCAATTTATTTCGAAAGACCCATTTCGTGCCGATAATTGATTGATGTTTTGGTCTTGAAGTAAGAGTCCATACCTTGTTCCTCTCAAATTCATTCAATTCATTTTGTATAGCAATGATCCAATCAGGTTCTTGAAGAGCTTGAGCGTAGTTCTTTGGCTCGACAAGTGAAACAAAAGCGGAGAAGGCACATAGATTGTTAACTTTAGATCTAGTTTGAACTCCAGCATTTGGATCTGAGATCACATTCTCTTGTGGATGATATGAGGAGTGTTGAACTTTTCTTCTTTTAACAGATGGAGCAGATCCAGAAGGTTGAGCTTCATATGTTTGACGTTGGGTTTCAAGCCCTTGAAGCGGAGTTCTGTTATCACAGTTTCTTGTTTCAAGGTCTTGAAGGTGTGTTTCAAGGTCTTGAGGGTTTTCTTCGGTATCTTGAATCTTTTCTTGCATATTCTTGTCTCGATCTTTAAGATCTTCCTCTTCATCCGAATTATGATCTTCTCTTTGATTTAGATTTAGATCTGCAAAACTTTCGCTCAAAGTACCATCATTGCTTTCATAAAAAATTATATGAATGCTTTCCTCGACAATTTTGGTACGTTTGTTATAGACACGATAAGCTTTGCTATTTGAAGCATATCCAATGAATATAGCTTCATCACTACGTGCATCAAATTTCCCAAGATTATCTTTGTCATTGTTATGAACAAAACAAGTACATCCAAAGGATTTGAAATATGAAATATTTGGTTTTCTTCCTTTAAAGAGTTCATAAGGAGTCTTTTTTAAAATAGGGCGAATTAAACATCTATTCAAAATATAATTTGCAGTGTTTACTGCTTCAGCCCAAAAGCTTGTTGGCAAATTGTTTTCTAAAAACATTGTCCTAGACATATCCTCAAGAGTGCGGTTCTTTCGTTCCACAGCTCCATTTTGTTGAGGAGTTCTAGGGGCTGAAAAATTATGTGAAATGCCATATTTTGCACAAAACAAGTCAAACTTTAGTTGATCAAACTCTCTACCATGATCACTTCGTATGGAAACGATTGGTAGGTTTTTCAAAGTTTGTAACTCCTTACTGTTAGCATGAAATATTGTGATATTTTAGGCACGTTTTCTAAGTGTATTTGATTCATATTGATAGTCTTTGATTTAGCATTGTTGCATTTGTGAGCTAGTTTGCCTATATTGTCGATATGGATGTCTACACTAGCTTTATGTTGATTATAGGTGATTGAGAGTCATTTCCGAACGGAATCGAGCAAAGAAGAGTTGATTGAGTATGTCCATGGATTGAGGGCATTATTTGGAGCAAAATGGAGTTCAACTTAGGGAATGCACGAGGCTAGGGAAGAATTACGTTCTTGCCCTAAACTACGCTCTAAAATACGGCCGTACTACAAACCACGTTTAGTTCCACGGCCGTGGAACCTTGCAAAGGGAGGCGTGATGCATTCCAGTAACTATTACGGTCGTGGAATCCATGGTTCAAACCGTGACACTTTCCACGCTCTAAATTACGGTCGTGGAACCTTCCACGACCGTGATCTTGGCGATCTTTTTCGCCACATTTTGAAGCCACGATCTTTTGAAGATTGGGCCGGGCCGATATTTTATCTTGCCCTATAAAAAGACGGACGAAGAGAAATTCCGTCATCCCAGCATATCCCCGCTTAGACGCACTTTGCGATCTCGTTTAGACCTTGGCTTACGCCTTCGCTTAGCGGCACAACCCTCGTTTGGAAGCATTTACATCTCATTGGAGATCAAGGTTCGTGTTTGGGATTTGCCCTAATCTCGCACTTTTGGTGGAGATTGCTGTTGAGATTTCCGGATCGGCGGAAGATCGGAGTTTTTGGAAGATTGTTGCAAGAAGATTTCTCTTCTTGTTTAGGTTTGATTTAGAAGACGGATTGACATCCCGTTCTTCCTTCTTTCCTAAGATTGTGTTTGTTTGCCTTATTCTGAATCTATTGACAACATTCATTCTCGATTGTGACTTTGAGATTGGTTTGAAGTTTATTGAAAGTTTTCGGAAGTTTTCATCTTTCTATCTTTTAATTCTTGAAATTGATATCAACATGACTGTTATTGGCTAAAAACTCTTAACAATTCTAAGGTGAAGGGTTGATAGTTGTGGCTTAGATGATGATAGAGCGATCGTAAACAAATTAGACCCTGAGAGTTTGAGAGAATCGTCGACGAACCCTAAATCACGGTTTGTTCTTGAGTTCCACGGCCGTGGAGTCTCAAGATCTAACCGTAATTTCCCTTAAGTTTACGAACCTGCTTTTACTTTAATACAAAGTTAAAGATTTGCTTTAACTTAGTTTAGGCTTGCCTTTTCTAGGTGGTAGTGAAGCCTCAACAACCTCTACCTCGATTGTGAGTGTCATAACCGTAATCGGTTAAGTTAGTCTTGATCCTTGGATTACAAGTTTGGGTATTTGACATTAATTCTTGCCTTTAGAACCTTTCTATATTGAAGCCTCAACAACCTGTATAGGGAGTGTCTTGTAGGTGAGTCATATAAGGTTTTTGGAACTTCACCGTACAATTACCTTACATTAGCATACCTTTGCATATCTCAACTCTGTCTTTATATCATTAGTACATCTTGAATCGATTGCCACAGCTGGATGCTTGGATCTTTAGGATTGTTGTTTTCCCAATATTTGCAAAAACTCTCATATTTACTCGCTTGATAATCTGCAATTGAATTTGTTCCCACCCAAATCCCTGTGTTCGATACTCTGGAATTCTTGCTTAATTATATCGATCCGTACACTGCGGGTTCGCTTGCTTGATTCTAGTTTTATAAATTTAAAGCTTATTTGCACACACCTTTAGGGGCGAAAAAGTTTTTGGCGCCGTTGCCGGGGATTTGGTTTCGGCCGAATTCGGTAACCGGTTGTCAAGCTTGGGAGCTTGCTCTCGTTATTTGATATTACTTTGAGTGCATGCGCAGGTCTAGAAACACCGAAGATCTCTTACCTCTTGATCAAGAGCTAGAGAAAACTTTAAGGCAAAAGCGCAAGGAAAAGAAGATGGCTGAAGAACACGAACGTGATCTTCAAGCGGAGTTGGCGGAGAAGGAAGCTCAACTCCAATGGAATGAGACCCTTCGCCAGGATGAGATGGATCGTCATCAATCTCAAGTTAACAATCTACAAGACATGATCTTCCAAATGAGGATAGAACTAAGCGACCTTAAGAATAAGGGAAGCAAGAAATCCTCAAGGAAAGCATCAAGGTCTAGAAGAAAAGGTCACTCATCCGCTGATGATAGTGATTCTTCCATGCCACCGTTAGAGGAGATTGATCCCACGATCAATGTGAATCCTTTCCATCCACGAGGAGCTGCTAATCGTCGTGTTCCACCAAGGAATGCGAGGATCGAACGTGTAGATGAAGAGCCAAGAACTCTTGGCCAGCGGATGGATCCAACACAACAACCACGCCGTTTGGGCGTGAACTTCGATGCTGATCACGTGCAAGGGTTTAGCTTCAACCCTCAAGTCATTACTCTTGTTCGCCAAAATCAATTTGGCGGGACAAGCGCTGAATCTCCACACCAACACTTGCAGAACTTTGAGTGTATGATGGAGACAATGAGACCAAAGAGCGCTACTACCAACAACTATAAGCTCAAGCCTTTCTTCTTCTCCTTGAAGGGGAAAGCATTGTCTTGGTACCAAGCTCTTCCTAGGGGGAAACTAGACACGTGGGAAGACCTTTCCGCGGAGTTCCTCACTAAATTCTTTCTCTAGATCGATATAGTTTTGATGGAGAGAGGAGAGGTTGTCCTTAAGAATCAGGTTCTCTGATTCCAAGGCCTTGATATTGTCATCAAGGTCTACCTTTTTTGTGTTAAGATTTTCAATCTTCAGAGACATTTCACTTAGTTGTTTTTCTTGTTCAAGTAGCTTTTCTTTTAAAGAATTTATCCTTATTCTATGTTCCTTATCACATATGATAATATCTTTAAGGAATTATTTCAGGTCGATTTCGGGTTGAGACATAATATTACTTACCACATTGTCGACATACAAGTTTGAATCTTCTTCATGATCGGCCATGAGACACAAGTTTGCTTGTTCTTTTTCGTCTTTTGAAATATTTGTTGATTCTGAATCACTCCATGAAGCAACCATAGCTTTCTTCTTTCGATCATTTTTCTTGAAGTTGGTCCTCTTCTTTTGTGGACAATCCTTCACAAGATGATCTGTTTCACCACATTCAAAACAAGTTAGTACTCTTGTTTTCTTATTAGAGTTAGAAAACTTACCTCGGGGTTTTGATGCTCGTGGATATTTTTTATTAGCAAATTGTTTCTTAATCTTGAGAATTCTTGTGCCCTTAGAGATCATGGCGATTGCATCTTCTTCTTCATCATCATCATCGCTCTCCTCTTCGTCAGATGGTAATTCATCTCTTCTTGATTTTAATGCCAAATTCTTGGAGTTCGATGGGAGCTCTCCATCTTCTTCACCAAGAACTATTTCATGTGTGATGAGTTTTCCAAGGAGGTCATCAAGAGGAAGAGTTGTGAGATTCTCAGCTTCTTCAATAGAAGTCATCTTTGGTCCCCCACTTGGCTTTAGGTAGGCTCCTTAGAACCTTCCTCACTTTCTCTTCATTTGTGAAGATCTTTCCTAGTGAGTCCAGGTTGTTCACGATCTCAGTGAATCTGGTGAACATATCTTTGACTGATTCATTTGGAATCATCTTGAATAACTCGTATTGTTTGAGGAAGATGCTAACCTTTGTTTCCTTGACTTGACATGTTCCTTCATAAGTGACAACAAGCTTGTCCCATATTTCTTTAGCACTCTTGCATGATGAGATGTGGTTAAATTCATTTGCATCTAATCCACAGTATAGTAGGTTCATTGCTTTGTAATTCTTTGACACACTGTCCAGGTCAGCTTGTGTAAGGTCATCTTCCTTCTTTGGGACTTGGACACCTTCAACCGTTGTCATTGGAACTTTAGGCCCATTTTGAATGATGCTCCCAAGCTCCATGTCCTGGTCAATAATGAACATACGCATGAGTGCTCTCCAATGAGCAAAGTTGTTGTCACAAAAGAGTGGTGGTCGAGATGAGGATCTTCCTTGGGAAAATCCATCATCACCTACAGCATTCATGATTAGTCTCACTAATGGTTAAATCAATAAACGTGAGTCTAGCTCTGATACCAATTGAAGAACCGGTAGGTGAAATTAAAGGTTAAAAGATACTCTAGAAGGGGGGGGGGTTGAATAGAGTATGGGAACTTTTCGCAAACCAAATCTCAAGGCCTTGAAACTCCTTTCAAGGGCTTTGATGTCGATATGTGCTCTTTGTGAAACTTTGATTTCAAGGGCTTTGAAACTACTTTCAAGTGCCTTGACCTCTTGATCCTGCAAAACAAAGTTAGTCACAGTAAAGTATATATGGTGCGGAATTGAAAAGATCGACACGAGGGTATTTTTACGAAGTTCGGCTCTAAATAGCCTACTCTCCGTCCCAGGGTATAGCCTTAGGATCTAACTATCTATTATCAGCTTCACAGAGTCCTAAATACAACCTAGAAGAAATCCCCTTCTTCTCTCATTATAGCCAATGCTACGATCTAGCTCCAACTCTCAACCTAGCTATAATAGCCTAATTACTTCGCAGAGTAACACACACTCTCGTATAACACTATTTAGATCTTCCAATGGAGCTCTTGTGTTTTCTCTCTCTAAGGGAATATAACTTTTGCGTAAAAGAGAGAAAGAAAAACAATGAATGAAGATATTTTAGGTTGCTTGAAGACGTAAAGATGTTTTCTTGTGTAAGCTTGTATATTTGTCTTCTACGACCATCATCTCCATTTATACTCTTCTATGGAGAGGTCTTCTAACCGTTGTAGAGATGACCGTTTGAAGATGAATCTTCTTCTCCATGAAGATCGTTTCTTGTTTTGAGATAAGGTAGACGATGCAAATCTTCAGCTCCTGAGAACACGTCGAGTCCTTAGCTCCTTGATCTTCTCGTCTTCTGTTGAACAGAGAGAGAAGATATTTTTCCGCTCTTTGATTTTAGAAAAATCTTCTGAAAAGATTCTCTAATCTTCGGTTGAGATCTTTCTTTGGTTGATGAGATCTTTCTGTTAAGCAAAAATCTTCCTGGAAAATCTTCAGCTCATTTGAATCCTTGTTTCGTGCATCTATAACTCCAAGGCCTTTGAGATCGTCCCTTTGTAAACACTATCTTCCTTTTCCTTAAGTTATACTTCAAGGCCCTTGAAATCCATATCAAGGCCCTTGACATTTTGATAAAACCTGCACTTAATTCAAACCAACCAAACATCTAGAGAATATAATCAATACATTGTTAGTGTATCCAACTACCACATTTGTGTTAAGTCTTCCATCATCAACACCTGTAAAACATTTATAAACAAGGTGGGGTTTTCAATTTTAGATAATGCCCGCACATGATGCGGGCACCAAACTAGTTAGAGTACAAGATAGGAGAAAATTTATATATCAAAAAGCAAATCCTAGGAAATACATCAATTTGGAACTTTAGCTAGAGTGGCTAGCTTCGCCAATGGATCAAGGGGTTGAGTTTAAATTTTCCATGATCTTGAGAGGTGTACGTGGAATTTGCATTAGGGGCTACATCATTGAAAACAAAGTCGTTTCTTGACCTCTAGATGTGGTAGATAAAGCATGTGGTCGAGATGGTGATTTAAGACTTGAAAGATAAGCGATAGATAAGAGCCAATCTAACCATCCATGGAGAGTGTCTAATCTTTGGGAAATATAAAGCCTATTGAGGAGGATCTCAAGAGTAGAAACTAAAGTGCAACATTGAAAGACGATGTGATCTTCCGTTTCTTCATAGTTGTGCACATATGGGACAAGAGCTTAAAATACTCCATAAGTAAAGCTTTAAGGAGGTTGAAAGTTTATCTGAGATGCAATCCAAGAGATGAAGCTACATTTGAAAATGTTGAACGCGCTTCTCCCAAGAAGATTGTTCCAAGGAGAAAGGGCACCAGGAGGCTGCATGTTATAACATCGGAGGTGTTGTATTTGTTTTTAGATCCAGTTAGGATATGGTGATTTCAGATCCATTATGAAGAAGAGCATCTCGGGTTTGAAAAATAGAGCGCTAAATCCAAATTTGATTGGAAGAGTAGTTGGTTGACCATACAAAGTGATTATGGAGGATGTACGAGTGGGCCTAGATAGTCCTTAGGCTAGAGCAACGGTTAGAGTCAAGTTAGAATATGAGTTTCCAATGTAAGTTTCATTCCATGAGAGGATTTCCTTGAGACCAAGTCCACCTTCACATATGGGTCATCAAGTCAAATCCCATGCAACAAGGTTTCGTCGACCATTGACTCTTCCGGACCAAAGTAAAGTAGATATAGACTTAAACCCAAACTTAAATTTTGGGTATCCAACCAGCAGTTTGCCGGTTTAGCAACGGTTTGTTAAAAAAAATTAGTGATTAGTATTGTAATTAAAAAAAATAAAAGAAAAAAGAAAGGGCTTGAACCGGTTACCTGGTTGCCTACGTATCCTCTCGGAGTTAAGAGGAATCAAAACCAACATAGTTCTCTTACCTTTACTTACCTTTTTTTGGACTTCCGAGTTATTTTCGTTATCTCGGTTACCTTTCGGCCTCGGAACTCGGAAGTAGTGCGTCGTCATTGGTGTTGGAAACCGATTTTGAGTCATACACTGGGGCATTCCATTGTTTCCGTTTCTCCACCCTTATCCAATCTTGAATACAAACTTGTGCCTCCAACTTTGTGGGCTTCAATTGAGTTCTTTTGTAATTGAGCACGTTTCCTTCTTTGCTAAATGCTTGTTCTACAGCAACCGTTGATGCGGGCACGACCATGAATTGTTGTACAATTTTCACTAATATTGGATATTTCGGGGATATTTTCTTCTACCTATCTAAAATATCAAATGAATATTTGTGACACCTATTTCATTTCTAGTTTATTTACAGTTAATCAACCCTGTTTAAAGAAATAAGCGGAAAAGCGGAAAAACGGAAAACGAAAAATTTTAAAACTTTATCTTACAACCATATTCACAACATATATACATACTAACATACGTCATAAAACCCTGTTTAACAAAACACAACTGTTTAAAACCACACAAAACATCCTAGGCGGTAGCATCCCATAACAGCCCACCTGATATGATCTCAAATCCAAGTGTTGGGTCCAACGTCCTTGCCTTGGTCAAGCCGAGTCTGAGTAGCTGAAATAAAATGTGGATATAACAACAATGAGTCACACGCTCAGTAAGGGTATACAAATCACACTCCCCAATATATACAAGTATCTAATATCCCGCCCACAAAGGACACTCTATACCCTTTTCTCACATTCCAAAGCACACACATACATGTCCACATTCACATTACATCCACAATCATCCATAACACATAGCATATAAACAATCAAGCATGTTATCATACCACATATAAACATATCATCTCATATAAACATATCATATCATACCATCACATATAAATAATCATAGCATAACATATAACATGCTAGACTCGATTGCATCGATGCATAGGTGATAATTAACTAACTATCCCAACTGATCGTATGATATATTTTCTCATGTGCTTTCGTATTTCTTTTCTTTCTTTCTTTCTTTTTTTTCTTTTGGTTGGCCAACCCAATAGCGTCCTAAGCCCCCTATAGATCAGGTAGCGACCTCAGCCATCTTGTCCTAAGACCCCCTGTAGATCAGGTTGCGATCTTGGACTATTCTTCTCATCTTGAGGCCCCCTATAGATCAGGTAGCGACCTCTGAGGCCCCCTATAAATCAGGTAGCGACCTCGTCCCCCGGAAACCCGTGCGGGACCCAATTGGGCTAATTAATCACTTATCATCCTATATTATCACTTTCATATCATAACCTAATTTCATGCTTTCATCATATTCTTTCATCATATTCTTTCCATTATCATCTCATGTACCTCATGCATGCATTCATAAATCATATCAAGTCACCATCATCATTTCACTCATATATATAAGCATGCATAAAATCATGGCATAATAAATACATAATATATATTAAGCAAGTGTAATTCATATACACTTACATCGCAGGTAAGAACAATAAAACCTCGCAAACCAACTATTGAGTTCGTTTCCCACTCGGACTATCCTCCTTTATCGTGCTTGGATACGCTCACAAAGAACTAAGCTACAATTAACCAAAACCTTCAACAACACCTGCAGAGAATATCATATTCCTCGTATTAAACTCCTTGGTTCTAACACCAGTTAAATTCATTTCTTTGAATTTAATTAACTTATATCCTCCTCTATAATCCCAATTTAATTAATTAACCTTCAATTAATTAATTAAATTTCGAAAAGAATAACATTTTGCCCGCAGACAATTTCTGAACCCACCTGTCATCAAATCTCAACAAACAAACAGCCCATAATCACCAGAATAAAGTAACGAGCATAATGGAATTTCCAATTATTCATTTTGGCAAGCCTAAGGTCAATTTAGGTCAAATCGCAATAAGAAAAACGAATAAATTTATAACTTATTCATTACTAACCCGATTGACGATCCGAAAGAAGATTCGGAATCACAACGACGCTAGCTACGCTCGGCCACCATCAAATTCACCGGAATCTGAGCGACGGAACCTCCATAGTATCATATATGCTCGACCAGACCTTCCCTTGCTCGAAAATGTAGAAACTCGGTACCAAAATGAAGAGAATGAAGAGAGGAATCCAAAAACTCAAACGGATTTGAAATTGGATTAGAAACGAAGAGTAGATCTGAGTTTGAAAGTTGAGAGAAATTAGAGCTTTTACGAGGAAACGTGAAAGGAAATGAATTAATAAACGTTATTTCCGCTATTTATAGTGAAGTCGATAATTATCATTTAGCAAAGTCGATAATTATCCTTTAGCAAAGTCGATAGTTATCCTTTCACCGATCCGAAAGCGGTTTAAGCCCCCTTCTCCAAACTTCTCGAAATTGGAATAATAAATCTGGAATATTGTATGGATAATTATTCCGCAATTGTCTCGAAAAACGTGTATTCCTAAGCCGTCTTTCTTAGCCGCTAAGAAACGAAATAGCGACTCTTTTGGCCGTTTTGCCTTTCTATGTTTTTTCATATCTAGGACATGTCCGATGTCCTGATCATTTCTCTCAACTGCATTTTTATTAATTGAAACTCCCAAATGCTCCAAATAACACCGGGGTGTAATATCATCTAGGAGCAGGTTACCTCGAGAGGTATCTCGTGTTATAACGGATTTAATTCCTCAAAATTCTCGATTAGGTCATCTTCGATTTTTGACTGTTACAAATATCTCCAACTTTAAGAAATTTTGTTCCGAAATTTAAGAAAGGACGTAGAACCAAACTCATAGATATATCAAAAGGATGCACAACCGGATCACAATTTTTCGAGGTTTTTACTCAAAAAGATAGGGGTATCTAGCTCTCATATCTCGCTCGGTTTTCCATGTAGCCTCTCGAGCTGAATGATGTCCCCATCTGACCTTCACCATCGGAATCTCCTTGTTTCTAAATTTTCGAACCTTCTTGCCTAATACCTCAACTTGTTCTTCTGGGTAGGAAAATTCTCAGATACTTCTAGCTCAGGTTCGGGAATGATATGACTCAGATCTGAGCTATACCTCCGTAGCACCGATACGTGGAAGACGTCATGCAATCTTGATAACTCGGGTGGTAACACCAACCTATATGCAAGTGGTCCGATCTTCTCTAAGATCTCATATGGACCAATGTATCTCGGTGCTAACTTCCCGTGCCTACCAAATCTCATAACTCCCTCCAAGGAGATACCTTCAAAAACACTCTATCGCCTATCTCATATGTCATCTCTCGTCTATGGCGATCAAAATAGCTCTTTTGACAATCTTGTGCCGCCTTCAAGCACTGCTTTACTACTTGTACTTTCTCTATTGTCTACTGTACAAGTTCAGGACCCTCTATCTGTCGCATGCCCTCAAAATCCCAACATACAGGTGTGCGATACTTCCTTCCATACAAGGCCTCGTAAGGGGCCATACCAGTACTCGAATGAAAACTGTTATTATATGCAAATTCGAGCAATGGCAAGTTAGAATCCCAGTTACCTTAAAGCTCCAAAACACAAGATCTCAACATCTCCTCCAA
Organism: Fagopyrum homotropicum; assembly: GCA_033239125.1. Classification (NCBI taxonomy): domain Eukaryota; kingdom Viridiplantae; phylum Streptophyta; class Magnoliopsida; order Caryophyllales; family Polygonaceae; genus Fagopyrum; species Fagopyrum homotropicum. The sequence goes on from BSWB01000004.1 coordinate 148,302,804, forward strand.
GGTCTGAATCATTCTCTTTGATTGTTCGTCTGTCTGAGGATGAAATGCCGTACTGAAATGCAATCTTGTACCTAAGGCATTTTGCAAACTTCTCCAGAAATGCGATGTAAACCTCGGATCTCTATCAGATACAATCAATACAGGGACTCCGTGCAGTTGAACAATCTCTCTCACATACAACTCTACCAGTTCATCTAAGGAGTTATCTTGTCTTATCGGTAGAAAGTGAGCAGATTTCGTCAATCTGTCTACAATCACCCATACCGTGTCATTCTTTCTGAAAGTCCTAGGAAGTCCAACCACAAAATCTATTGTAATCCGCTCTCACTTCCACTCAGGAACTGATAAAGATTGTAACTTTCCTGCTGGTGTTTGGTGTTCAGCCTTCACTTGCTGACACACTAGACATCGAGCCACAAAATCAGCTACCTCTCGTCTCATCCTGGGCCACCAATAGATCTTCCTCAGGTCGTTAAACATGTTCGTACTCCCAAGATGCATGGAATACCTCAAGGAATGTGCCTCTTCGAGTAGCTTCTTCTTTAACCCCTCAATGTTTGGCACGCATATCCGTGCATCTCTATATAACACTCCCTCATCAGACAATTGGAAGTGTGTAGTGTTAGCATATCCCACTTTAGCTTTCAACTTCTTCAGTGTAGCATCCTCATCTTGTCTAGTTGAAATCTCATCAAGAATCAACGGTCTAACCTAAATGTTCGCTATCAACTTAGATCCTCTTACATCCATCTCTACTCTCATAACCTTGAGAGCTAATAGATGCTCAACTTTGTAGTTGACCTTACTGCCTTGGTCACTGCTCTTTCTGCTAAGAGCGTCAGCTACCACATTCGTCTTTCCTGGATGGTACTCTATAGTGCAATCATAATCCTTGAGTAACTCCATCCATCTTCTCTGCCTCAGATTCAGATCCATTTGAGTGGGGATATACTTCAGGCTTTTATGATCGGTAAACACCGGAGATGTATCACCATAAAGACAGTGCCTCCAGGTCTTAAGAGCATGAACTATTGCAGCAAGCTCTAGGTCGTGTGTAGGATAGTTCTTCTCATGAGGTCACAACTGTCTAGATGTATATGTTATTACCTTCCCTTCCTGCATTAGAACTCCTCCTAAGCCACTCCCAGATGTGTCAGTTTAAAACCACAAAGTTACCCTTATCTGAGGGTACAACCAAAATAGGAAACGTAGTCAATCTTTTCTTAAGTTCTTCAAAGCTCTCTTGACAGCTGTTGTCCCATACAAACTGTTGATTCTTCTTTAGCAAGTTAGTCAATGGGCGCGCGATACTCGAGAAGTTCTTTACAAACCTCCTGTAATAACCTGCAAGTCCTAAGGAGCTGCGAATCTCCGTAATGCTTTTCGGAATTTCCCAGTCTGTAATAGCCTTGATCTTGGATGGATTAGGTTGTATACCATCTTATGATATCACATGTCCTAGAAAGCAATCTGATCCGTCCAAAACTCGCACTTGCTGAACTTCGTGTACAACTATCTCTCCCTTAATATCCCTAAGATACGTCTCAGATGTTCTCTATGAGTATCTGCATCTCGGGAATATATCAAGATATCATCAATGAAGACCACGACGAACTGATCTAGATAAGGTTGGAAGATCGAGTTCATCAGCGCCATGAATGTTGCAGGTGCATTCGTCAACCCAAAAGGCATAACTGTAAACTCATAGTGTCCATACCGAGTATGAAAAGTTGTCTTCGGCATTGAATTCTCTGCTATCCTCAACTGCCAGTATCCCGTTCGAAGGTCAATCTTTTAAAACACTATAGCACCCCTTAACTGATTAAGCAAGTCCTGTATCCTCGGTAAGGGATACTTGTTCTTGATTGTGATTTTGTTCAGCTAACGGTAGTCTATGCACAATCGTAAACTACCATCCTTCTTCTTCACAAAAAGCACTGGTGCACCCCAAGGAGAAATACTCGGGCGTATAAAACCTTTCCCGAGCAACTCCTCTAGTTGTTTCTTTAACTCTTTCAGCTCTAGTAGAGCCATTTAGGAAGGAGCAATTGATATAGGTGTTGTACCTGGTAATGCCTTAATCTTGAAAACTACCTCTCTACTCGGAGGTAAACCAGGTAAATCATCAAGGAAAACGTCAAGAAATTCTCTGACAACATCCACCTCAGATACTCCGGGGCTAACAATAGCAGAATCTGACACACTAGCCACATAAGCCTGACACCCTTCCCGAAGTAATCTAAAAGTTTTCACTATAGATATGAGGCAAGTAGGAATCATATTCCTCTCACATGTCAGAATCACCTCTCTCACCCCATCTACCTCCATGGTGACTTCCTTTGTATAACAATTAATCAAAGTTATAAGAGTGGATGACCAACCCATTACTAACATCACATCAAAATCTCTCAAGAAATCATCTCATGTCAGCACATGTGGTATACTATGGCCATTAGGGACCGTGTCCCACCAGATCCAATCTTTAGGAATCAATAGAAAAGGTAGATTCCGTCTCTAGTTGCTCCCTCAAGCAAGGATATAGCATATTGTACACATCTTTCATTAGCGTAGATAACTCCATCTAGAATGGACGTAATGTTCCTCAATCACTCATCCACTACTAATGGATCAGTGGTCCCCTCATACGGCTTATCTCCTTGTCGGAGAATCTTCTCGAAATTCTTGTCCATCTTTACTAGAATAATACCCGCCTGAGACATTGTTGTGCCTGTGGTGGTATAACTTCTCTCAAATATTTCACTAAATCAGGTATACCAGCCATATCCGATGGTGGTAGTGATACGGGCTAAACTGGCACCTTAGGGTGCTCTTGATCATTTCTACCCTAAGCATGAGTAGACTCAGTCGACCCTTCATGGTTGTGCTCCGCCGTCTAAAAGAAAAAGAAACTTTCAAAAGATTTTCAGAAAACTTCCCACAACCCAAGCCAAGGAATCATATCCCTACTCTGATACCAACCAAAATGTGACACCTATTTCATTTCTAGTTTATTTTCAGTTAATTAACCCTGTTTAAAGCAATAAGTGAAAAAGCGGAAAAACGGAAAACGTAAAGTTTTAAAACTTTATCTTACAACCATATTCACATCATATATACATACTAACATACGTCATAAAACCCTGTTTAACAAAACACAAATGTTTAAAACCACACAAAACATCCTAGGCGGTAGCATCCCATAACAGCCCGCCTGATATGATCTCAAGTCCAGGTGTTGGGTCCAATGTCCTTGCCTTGGTCAGGCCGAGTCTGAGTAGCTGAAATAAAATGTGGGTATAACAACAATGAGCCACACGCTCAGTAAGGGTATACAAATCACACTCCCCAATATATATAAATATCTAATATCCCGTCCCCAAAGGACACTCTATACCCTTTTCTCACATTCCAAAGCACACACATACATGTCCACATTCACATTACATCCCAACCATCCATAACACATAGCATATAAACAATCAAGCATGTTATCATACTACATATAAACATATCATCTCATATAAACATCTCATATCATACCATCACATATAAATAATCATAACATAACATATAACATGCTAGACTCGATTGCATCGATGCATAGGTGATAATTAACTAACTAGCCCCAACTGATCATACGATATATTTTCTCATGTGCTTTCGTATTTCTTTTCTTTCTTTCTTTCTTTTTTTTCTTTCGGTTGGCCAACCCGATAGCGTCCTAGGCCCCTTGTAGATCAGGTAGCGACCTCAGCCATCTTGTCCTAAGACCCCCTGTAGATCAGGTTGCGATCTTGAACTATTCTTCTCATCTTGAGGCCCCTTGTAGATCAGGTAGCGACCTCTGAGGCCCCCTGTAGATCAGTTAGCGACCTCGTCCCCCGGAAACCCATGCGGGACCCAATTGGGCTAATTAATCACTTATCATCCTATATTATCACTTTCATATCATAACTCAATTTCATGCTTTCATCATATTCTTTCCATTATCATCTCACGTACCTCATGCATGCATTCATAAATCATATCAAGTCAACATCATCATTTCACTCATATATATAAGCATGCATAAAATCATGGCATAATAAATACATAATATATATTAAGCAAGTGTAATTCATATACACTTACATCGCAGGTAAGAACAATAAAACCTCGCAAACCAACTATTGAGTCCGTTTCCCACTCGGACTATCCTCCTTTATCGTGTTCACAAAGAACTAAGCTACAGTTAACCAAAACCTTCAACAACACCTGCGGAGAATATCATATTCCTCGTATTAAACTCCTCGGTTCAAACACCAGTTAAATTCATTTTTTTGAATTTAATTAACTTATATCCTCCTCTATAATCCCAATTTAATTAATTAACCTTCAATTAATTAATTAAATTTCGCCAGAATAACGTTTTGCCCGCAGACAATTTCTGAACCCACCTGTTATCAAATCTCAACAAACAAACAGCCCATAATCAACAGAATAAAGTAACGAGCATAATGGAATTTCCAATTATCCATTTTGGCAAGCCTAAGGTCAATTTAGGCCAAATCGCAATAAGGAAAACGAATAAATTCATAACTTATTCGTTACTAACCCGGTTGACTATCCGAAAGAAGATTCGGAATCACAACGACGCTAGCTACGCTTGGACACCATCAAATTCACCGGAATTTGAGCGACGGAACCTCCCTAGTATCATATATGCTCGACCAGACCTTCCCTTGCTCGGAAATATAGAAACTCGGTACCAAAATGAAGAGAATGAAGAGAGGATTCCAAAAACTCAAACGGATTTGAAATCGGATTAGAAACGAAGAGTAGATCTGAGTTTGAAAGTTGAGAGAAATCAGATCTTTTACGAGGAAACGTGAAAGGAAATGAATTAATAAACGTTATTTCCGCTATTTATAGCGAAGTCGATAATTATCCTTTAGCAAAGTCGATAATTATCCTTTCACCGATCCGAAAGCGGTTTAAGCACCCTTCTCCAAACTTCTCGAAATTGGAATAATAAATCTGGAATATTGCATGGATAATTATTCCGCAATTGTCTCGAAAAACGCGTATTCCTAAGCCGTCTTTCTTAGCCGCTAAGAAACGAAATAGCGACTCTTTTGGCCGTTTTGCCTTTCTATGTTTTTTCATATCTAGGACATGTCCGATGTCCTGATCATTTCTCTCAACTGCATTTTTATTAATTGAAACTCCCAAATGCTCCAAATAACACCGGGGTGTAATATCATCTAGGAGCAGATTACCTCGAGAGGTATCTCGTGTTATAACGGATTTAATTCCTCAAAATTCTCGATTAGGTCATCTTCGATTTTTGACTGTTACAATATTCCCTATCAAAACTAAAACATATTGTTAAGTCTTGAAATTCTGCACTTGAGGATGAATGTCTTGGTATTGTTGTTCTTTTGGCTAAAATTTCTTGTGCTTATGAAAGAAAATAAGCTGAAGAAGAAGAAGAAGATGGTGTAGGAGTAGGTGTGGTAGAAGAAGAGCTATCACTTATTTGAAATGAAGAAAATAAATTTTCAATTTCGATACGAACATGTTGAATAATGTTAGTAACTATGGCATTTAAACCCAAACAATCATAATAAACAAGAGAAAAATGGGCATGTAGGCCGTTAATGAATCAATGTAGAAACAATAGACAATTGTGTATCTATGAAGATAAACTAGGCCCTTTCAAATTTTATTAAAAAGATATATTAAAATAAAAAAGGAGATTATGGAAATTAGAATATTATTATCTTTGCTATTAATATAAATTAGAAGATCTTTCTCTCTCCTATTAATTATATATAATTTTGTTAATTAGGATAATAAATTATTCTTCTCTCTCCTCTTAATTATATTTAATTTTGATGATGTACAATATTAGTACACAATTTCAATTACACGATATTAATACATAATTTCAATTACCCAATGTTCATACACAATTTCAATTGTTATGTCAATTTATGTAGTTAACACATTCGGTCGTTTTTCAATTACACAAGTTCCATTTGTTATGTCATAGGCGATGATTGTAGGTGGTTCCGATGGTTATAGGCGATGGTTGCGGCGTTTACGGCGGTTCCGGCGAGGGTTTCCAGAATCGTCTTCTTTGATGGTTGCATGCTCGCACTTCAAGAAGATCCACGCAGCATTCAACAATGGCGGGGCTAGGCGGTCATTGAAAGAGAAACCTTACCACATCTACATTCACTCGACGACACACAGAAGATGAACCACACACATAAGCGAAAAGAGAAGAAGCGCAAAATCGAAAGAGAAACCTTACCAGATCTACGATCAATTGAAGCCTTGCAACCGCCTTCATCAATGGCGGTCTCGCCGTGCACGCACCTTTCTTCGATCTAGTTGTCTTCTCCGACCAGACGGTTTCATGCGGTTCTGAGCGGTTTCTTCCAATCGAGAAGCAGACGGATTTTTGACGAGATGACCGACTGCCAAAAACCCTAGCAGGGCGATTGGGGTGATTTTATAGGGCTTGCCAAAATTTTGTTAACCGATTTTCTTATTTTTAGCATAATATATTCTAATATTTAATTATCTCTCCTTAAAATCGGTAATTACCTAATAGATAATCTTAATATCTAATTTACCTTTTAGCATAATTAATATATTCTAATAATTAATTATCTTTCCTTAAAATCAGTAACTATCTAATAAAGATCATCTTAATATCTAATTTACCTTTTAGCATAATAAAGATCATCTTAACATCTAATTTATCTTTTTGTAAAAATTGTTAAATACTAGGGGTCTATTTTGTATCTTAAATACAAAAAAAAAGCTTTATAATTTATACACCAATTATCTCAATAAACAATCAACAAATCGGAAAACCATTAAGTTAAAGTCTAGGATCAAAAACGGCGGTTATAAGATAAATCATAGGAATGTCGGGGTAATAATTTAGCCATTTCGATTTCATGTCATTTAAAATATTTATATGGGTTGGAAAAGTTGTACCGTTTATAAAAGCCTCGAAAACATTTACGGCTATCTCTAAATATTTACAAGAAGTTGGGGTGTAAACGTAACTCATGGCATTAGTTGCATCACTTAAAATCTTTAAAATATTACAAATATCAATGCAAGTTTGCCAAACATTTTCATCATCAAGAATTGACCAAGGAATGTTTTGTGCGGGAAACGCTAGTAAAAGATTGTTGTACCGAATGGCTTGACCAAGTGATTTGTAATTAGAGTTCCAACGTCTTTTGAAAATGCAATTAGATGAACATTATTAGCTAAACATAATTCTTCTTTTTTTTCCCCTCAATTCGGAGTAGTGTCAGCTGTCAAATATGATCAATAACGTCAGTGATGGGGTTAACATATTCGCTAAAATCTTAAGTCCATCTTAAACACATAATTTTAAAATATGACATGCACATTTTTTATGAGTAAAAGGAGTTCACAAATATTGTCCCGCCTGCTCGACCACAATGGTTTATAGCGTCGGTGTTAGCGGATGCATTATCAAAAGAATTTGAAAAAACTAAACCTTGTAAATTAAATTCTTGTAAAACCGTTTTTATCATGTTTGAAATGTTTGTTGCATCAAATCTTTGGTTGAAATTGGGAAATACAATAACATATTATGCAAAAACATATCGTTATCAATAACATGTAAAGTAATGCCCATGTAAACATATTTTTACGATTGAGTACTCCAAATATAACTACAAATAGATACTTGATGCGAATATGATGCCAATATTGAAATAGTTTTCCCTCTCTTTTGTAGGTAAGATTTGGAAATTAATTTGAAAGCGATTTTGCGAGAAGTTGGTTTAAAAGAAGGTTGAAGATATATATTTAGTGCTATATGCTCGAACTTCTTCATATTAACGATAAAAAAATGGAAATGCATGAGGCCATATAATATCGGCTAACTTTAGACTTTCTTCATTATGATTATACCTAAATAGAGGAGAATGAGAGGAAGAAGATGCAAACCCATGGGACAATTGTGATTGTCCCCGTGATATCCCTGCCTTTTTGGGATGGATATTTTGCATGTGCGGTTGCAAAGTTTCATAGCCTCCATTCTCCTTCCACTTGTACACCTTTGAACAATAGTTGCATAATACTTGACAATAATCGTTTACCGGCCCCCCTTCTTGTAATGCTTCGTAAAAATCTCGGATGTAAGCATTTACGGTTGAATTAGTTGTTGTGGTATTTCGGTATTTTTGGGGTTTTATGGGCATTTGAGTTTCACTTTCTTGGGTGCTAGGGAAGAATTGAAAAGAAATGTTGTGACTCGGTTTTGCCATTACGAGAGTCGAGAGATGAATTCGAGAAAGATGAGAATTATGAGAATATGAGATTGACAGTATTAGAGAGTAAATAATGTAGAAATATGGTGTGAGATAAAATGAAAGAGGAGTTGATTATTTATAGATTTATAGGAGAGAGTTTTTTTTAAATAGCATTTTTTAAAAAATAAAAAATAATAAAAACATTGTGCAACGGCGTTACAACAGTGGGGTCCAACCAACGTCTCTTTAAAAGACCTGTTGTCGGCTTGCAAAGAGTCGTTGTTAACGACTCTTTGCAAACCCAAAACCGGCAGTGTTTAGATTTTTTTTAGCAAACCTAATCTTAAACCGGCAAACCTAATCCGCCGGTTTAAGTAAATCAGCGGTTTGGGCCGGTTTGAAAACCGTCAATTTGACGGTTTAGGTTTAACCGGACCTAACTCTATACTTATATTACATGACCTGTGCTTTTGAAATGGTCTTGTATCTAATTACGTCAAAAAAGACATAACTAGCCCCATTACATAATTTGAGCTTGAACTGTGTAATATTCAAATTTATCGATGTTTTAGTTGATAATACCGAAACCTAAGGATGGTTTTGTGTAATTTACCCTAAAAAGTAGTTGGCTTTTCCCGCTTGTCCACCGGTCCTCTATAGTCTCCCTTCTAGGCTTCTCTTCTCCTCTTCCTCTGTTCGACTGTTCCCACTTCTCTGGTTCGTGCAGCCTCCATACGTCTCTTCTGGTGGGCGTGTTTGCTTGATGCTATCTTCCTCCTCGCACAACCAATCGTCGCCACACATGCATCCTCCGCGACCCATTCGCTCTCTCCATTGAGCCCGCTGTCGTCCGGGACAGTACATCCACGAGCAATTCCCACTTGTCTCCGTGAATTCCTTGCATGATCACGACCCTTATTAATTCTAGAAGATCCATCGTGTTTTCTGATTTGAACCGGAGGCTTGTGTTAAGGTTAATTTGCCCTATACCACTTTTGATCACAAACTGTTCGACAAAATGTCTGAATGAGTATAATTCTTAGCTCAGCGATCGTGGAGATAAAACACCTGCTTAGTTTGTCAAAATTTTGCAACTTCACTTCATAACCTTTTGTAGGCACCATGCGCAAAATTATACGTATTTACCACAGCTTTCACCACTCCTTGTTTCACTTTTTCAACTTTTATTTCCTCTTGTTTGCATTCACTTCAGTGTTCTGAAGATATCTCTGTTTGCAGAGTATCTATATCTCTCTGGGAATATTTAAGAATGAAAGGAATCAATTTTGTCGGAGTGAGTTTGAGAGGCTCTTCAAGATGACTGAGTTTATGGTGCTGGTTAAAGAAAGAGCCGAAGGTTAAAATGTTGATATTCTCTCTGATCTCGTACAGACTAGCCAAATCTCCTTCTAATTCAAGCCTGCAAAGGTATTTTAAGCATTTTCCAGAAAGACGACGTTGTTGCCCTTACAGTTCCAAACCAGGGAAAAATGGTCGCCAAGCTATAGGTAATATTCTTTACTTCTCTAATGTTGTCTTTCTTGATGGTCCACATCCTATAATCTGATACCTATCTGAAAACGTTTCTATTGAGTTTAGTTGTCTAGAATCTATCACCTTGATAATGCTACAAGGATGTTGTATTTGCTTTGTAATAATCTCTTTTAAATATACTAAGATTGGTAGTGATTTGTTCGTCTTTTTTGTTAATACTGTCGGTGCAGTCGATATGGAAAGTAGTATCTATAACATCCTCACCGTTGAGCGATGGGAGTCTCTGAACCACATGAAGTATAGATTGGCTTCACTTAGACCTGTTCACGGAATTCTGGCGCTGAAATTTCTCAAGTGGATCATAAAACAACCTGGGATGAACCAAAAACATATTACCTATCTGTACTGTATTACTATTCATGTTCTGGTTAGGGCTAGAATGCATGACTCTGCCAAATCAATCCTAAAGCATCTGACACGGATGACAGGTATTGGTCCACAATCTGTATTCGGAGCTCTTATGGATACATACCAACTTTGCAGTTCAAACCCTTCAGTGTTTGACCTTTTAGCTAGGGTTTATTTGAGAGGAGGGTTGATTCAAGAAGCTTTGGATACATTTAACTTTGTTGGGTGTAGAGGATTCAAGCTCTCAGTTTTCACTTGCAACATGATTTTGTCTGCCATGGTGAAAAAGCAGATGGTTGGCTTGGCTTGGTCATTTTTAAAAGAAATGCTTGAATTGGGAGTTTGTCCAAATGTTTCTACTTTCAATGTGCTGTTGACTGTTTTATGCACAGAAGGGAAGCTTAAGGCAGCTAGAAATGTTCTCAAGAAGATGGAAGAGGCTGGCTATGTGCCTAATGTGGTTACTTATAACACATTGATCAGTTGGTTCTGTAAGAAGGGTAGATATAAATCTGCCTTTCAACTTATGGACCACATGGCTTGTAAAGGTATTGAAGCAGATATTTTAACATATAATATGGTTATTGACAGTCTTTGTAAAAACAACAGGAGTGCTAAAGGTTATCTACTGCTGAAAAAGATGAGGAAGAATATGCTGTTTCCAAATGAGGTCACTTATAATACTCTTATTAATGGCTTTGTAAAGGAGGGGAAGGTTGGTGTTGCTCATAAGGTTTTTCATGAAATGTCGTTGTTCAATCTGGCTCCAAGCTGTATTACTTACAACACGTTGCTTGATGGATACTGTTCTGAAGGTGAATTTGACCAAGCTTATGAAATTTTATGTAGAATGGAAGCATCTGGAATTATACCTAATGAAGTCAGTTATGGTGCCCTGCTGAATGGTTTTTGCACTCATTTTAAGTTTGATATGGCAAGAAGTCTAATTGAGAGGATGAGAAAAGATGGCATTGAACTTAATTGCAGTATGTATACTATGTTGATGGATGGTTTATGCAAGGGTGGAATGCTTATCGATGCCATAGAATTGTTGGATACAATGTCCAAGAATGGAGTGCTTCCTGATGTAATTACATATTCAGTTCTCATTAGTGGATGCTGCAGAGCTGGCCAGATGTATAATATGTGGGAGATATTGTGCAAGATGTACAGAGCCGGTATTCCCGCAAACAATATTGTTTACTCAACATTAATTCACTATTTGTGTAAGCAGGGGGATGTTGCGGCGGCATTGCAAGTTTATAAAGCCATGAGTATGAACAAACACAGAATTGATATTTCTACATGTAACTCACTAGTTAAATCAATTTGTGAGAGTAAACAGTTGAAAGAAGCAGAGGATTTTGTGTTCCATATGCATAAGACCGGTATTCCTCCAAACTCTGTGACTTTTGATTGTATGATAGATGGTTATGCAAATGTGGGGGATGCTGGGAAAGCATTTTCCTTGTTTGATGAAATGACTGTACTCGGGAACCACCCAAGCTATTTTACTTATACTAGTTTGCTCAAAGGAATATGCAGGAGTGGCAATTTGAGGGATGGAAAAAGATTTTTCCACCTAATGCAGAATATTCCAGGTGCTGTGGATTCTGTTGCTTACAACACATTGCTTGCTGCATTGTGTAAATTTGGGAGGTTGACGGAAGCCGTGAGTCTTTATGATGGAATGATTAGGAACAATTTTAAGCCTGATAGGTATACATTCTCCTGTCTTGTAAGTGGGTTATGTAGAAAGGGAAATGTGGTGACAGCCATTCTTTTTTTGAGAGATTTATCAGAGAGGGGCATTATTGATGCTTGCCAGGTCATGCAAACATCTTTGATTGGTGGTTTGGTCAAGGTTGGCCATGTAAAGGCAGCTTCATATGTCCATGAAGAGATGATGAATCAAAACATCCACATTGATGTCGTAGCTTCTAATGCAATTATGGATGGATATTGTAGAGGGGGCCAGATATTAAGGGCGACTGAAATTTTTAACTCATTGAGCAGAAATTTCTGCTCCAATATAGCATCATACAATATTCTCTTGCACAGCTATGCTAAGAGGCAGGACTTGTCTATGTGCTTCAGGTTGTATGATGAGTTGATGAATCGAGGCTATCAACCTGATAGATTAACTTATCATGCACTGGTTCTTCTGTTTTGCCGATTGCATATTGTTGAACTTGGAGTGAAGTTTATCAGAAAGATGATAGTGCAAGGTGATGTGCCGGACTTGTCAACGTTTAATATGATTATCAGAACATGCTGTGAGACTGATAGAATGCGGATGGCCTTTGATTTGATCGATATCATGACCTTCACTGGCGTTTTGCCTGATAGAGATACCTACAATGCTTTGATAATTGGGCTAAATAGGAATTCTGCTTCTGCAAATGCTTTGACAACTGAGATCAATAGGAATTCTGCTACTGCTATAACGACTGGGCGCAGTAGGAAGTCTGTGTTTGAATATTCTTATATGATATTGCACGAAATGATCGCAAATGGATACACTCCTGAAAGTTCACAATTCATGACTTTGATGAACGGAATGCTAAGAGTAGGAGATGTGGCTGGGGCATTCAAAGTGAAAGATGAGATGAAAAGCCTCGGTGTAACGACTCATGATGTAGCTGAGAGTGCAATGGTCAGAGGCCTTGTGCATTGCAGGAAGATTGATGATGCATTAATGGTTCTTGATTGCATGCTTCGGATGCGACTGATTCCAACTAAAGCTACATTTACTACTTTAATGCACGGGCTTTGCAGAGAAGCTAAGGTGACAGAGGCTTTGAGGATGAGGGAAGTCATGGAAAAGTGTGGACAGGAACTTGATGTGGTTTCGTACAACGTCCTCATTTCTGGTCTTTGTGCTGCTGGTGATGTCAATGCTGCTCTTGAATTATACAAGGAGATGAAGCAAAGAAGACTTTGGGCAAACACTACAACTTACACTGTTCTTATTAAAGCCGTGCTTAGTAGCAAACATGAATCAGGTTGTGAAGCTTTGGCTGTGGATCTAAAGGAGAGAGGATTCATACCATTAGAGGTTCCAATCACAGAAGATATGCCTGGCCAGCTGATTGCTGCCCTTGAAAAGTTCAAGTTCTTGAGGGTCAAAGGAAGAAAATAAATCCTAGATACATGGAAGGTCCGGAAGAAAAACTTGGTTGTTGGTTAATGTGGGTCGGTGTTTGATAGAAGATTTTCTGTATCCTTAATCCGTGCCTTATCTCAACTATATATGTCCTCTGGTGATTTTCACCTGATATTAATGATAAGTTCCCCTTTCTGGTATTGTGGTCTCAGACAACAATAATAAAATAAAAGGAGCATCTTATCAACAGTTTTGGTAGGGGGTAAAGATCATCAATCTGACTTTTGAAGTGCACGCTGGGTTATTGTATGGTGCATTTGCACCAGACTCAAGAATTAGATATGTCCCAGATCAAGACCGCATCATGCTTAATTGCTTGAGGTTTGTTTGTTTGTTATTCTTTTTTTCTATCCATTTTTGGGGTGAAAGCATTATTTATTGGTTATAAATTAAGAATTTATTTTGCAAAATGTTATTTCGGTTTACTACTTGTATGTTTAATTGTTTTTCTGCATTCTTATCTAGCTCGTCTCTGTCGAAAGAGAATTTATTGAATTTTTAGCCTGCCACCGTTGTTCCCCCTCCTGATATGTAAATATAAATTGGTTAGTTTTGCTAGAAAATAAGGAAAAATCAAGGACTAAACTCACAAATATGCAGTGCAAATAAAGGACATGGAACAAAATAGGCAGGGGTTGCTCTTCTCGAGTGATTTTAATGTATGGCCGCGAACTTGAAAACACCTGAACCAATAAATGCAAGTTTTGATTGGCATAAACTGGGAGCTTCATTAGAATGGATAGGAATTGAAGTATGCTCGATAGCTAAGAACAAGATTAAGCATGTATTTCAATGTGTCTCTCTTTGGTAGTGAGGTCCACAAATGGGTATGTGACTTTTTATTTCATGCAATAAAGCTGCGTGGTTATTTGGATGCCTTTTTTTTAGTCAAGCAAGCACTAATAGGATTTTTTTTTTCTCATTTATCTGAGCCTCCCTCTTGATATGCATGACAGGAACTGTCCTCTGTACAGTCGCATCCTTGAACTGAACCAAAATATATCCAAGTTTCTTAGTAATGCTAAAACAGATGGCTGCAAGCCTGCAGCGAAGCAGAAGACATTTATAGAGATCCTCCATGGATGCTCTGCTGCATCAAGTCCTGATATCTTTATAAAAGTAACAGGTGAGAGAATAAACGTTACAGGTGCTTGAAACCACGCTGATGAGCAAGATGCACGGTGACTTGTAAATGCTCTTAGAAACTCTGCGCTAACGCTGATAGTCAGATATGAGAATGAGGGTGAGGACGAGGTTAAATCTGTAACTTTAAGGCTGTTGCCCTAAACTATAGGATCAACCATGAAGCTGGTTTCCGCAGACAAACATGACATGTTCCTTCCTTCCCCACTTAAATGGTGTTTCTCTTGTCCTCTAATCAACATAGTTGAACTTTGTGGAGACCCAGATAAGCATATAGTAGAAGAGGCTTATATGATTAGTCTTAATCACTGACACAATCTTGTTATTTGTCTTCGCAGTTGTCCTTTGACTTGCATGCCAATGTGGGTTCAGCTGATGATAATGGTCCACCGGAGGTGGTCAATGTGGAGGAAATCGATCCGACTACATTTGGAAAAGGTGTTTGTGGTTTAGTGTTATCAACAAATCTCCTTCAACAATGAGAGGTTTGTGCTCATCTGATTGTTTCTTGGCATGCTTGCACATCTATGCTACTGCATATATCTTTGCTGTGGGATTACGGTATTGTTACTGCATATTCAAGACCAGGCTATTGTACGAAAATAGACGAATTTGACCACAGTAGTAGGGGTGGGCATGGGACGGGACAGGACGGGATAGGGGTCGTCCCGTGTCCCGTCCCGCAAGTTATTTACGGGACGGGATTTATGTTTTTTTTCTTCGTCCTGCGCGAGTCTTGTCCCATGTGGGACGGGACGAGACGAATCCCGCGAAAATTATGCACCGATTATATTCGATATGTATACATGTTTTCTCTCATGTTTAAAGACATAAATGATCAGGGACAAAAAAACTCGATACCTAATTATCGATTGAGAAAATTGGTGTAGAAGAGCCTTTTTGTATCCATAATACCAAATAGGCCCCTCTATTTTTCTTCCAAAAAATAAAGTTAAAAGAAATTATAAATTATGAGTAATAAGGTAGTTATTTAAGGGCAAATTAGTAATGTAGCATAATCACTGCCTAAAAGTTAAAGATATATTAAATCAAAAAAAAAAGGCAACAGCATGATACGGTATCTTCGGTTCGTCTTCTTTCCTAAACATTTCCTCCCAAAAATTAAGTTCCATTTGGAACCTCCATTGGATCGTGAGATTCTCCATTCGCAACCTCCATCTTCAAATCGTGAACTTCGACCGTCTTCAACCTCCTGTCTGGTCTATTCTTTGTGTAACAACAATCAATCCTTGTAAGTATTCTAAATTCTCTCAACAATATACCATTTTAATGGCTTTGATTTTGGTTCAAACCGAAAACAATTGATGAACGTTTTCCCTAAAATCCATACTCAAAACCGCCATTGTTGATCTTTAACTACATGACCTTAATTTTGAAATTATCCATTTCTGTGAAATTTATGTATTCGAATCCACAGTGATGAAAGATTATGTACATAATTTTAAGCAAATACATAAACCGAACTATGTACATAAAAGATTATGTACATAATTTTGAAATTAGCCATTTATGTTCGTCACCTTCATCGTTACCGACACTCAGCACATAAAAATCAACGACACATAAATTTAACAACTACATAATTTTAAGCAGATACATAAGCCGAACTTATGTACACATACACACATAAGATTATGTTCGTCACCTTCATCATTACTGACACTCAGCACATAAAAATCAACGCCACATAAATTTAACTACATAATATTAGTAGATACATAAAATACGCAGGCATATCTCAATACCTTCTCAACGATAATGGTTTAAACTTAAACATATACAAACTTATGTACACATACAGACATAAAATTATGCTCGTCCCCTTCATCATTACCAACACTCAACACATAAAAAATCACCGACTTATAAATATACGAAATACATAATATTAACAATATACATAAATTACGCAGAGCAAATTGAAGAAACAGATCATCAAAACGAAATAAATCGGCAGTTATCGCAAAAAAAATAGAGAAAATATTTTTGACAGTAAAGGAATAACTCTGTAGCATGGTGGTTATTGCTTTAGAAATGGAGAATTTCGTGATTCTGGGATCACGTTTACAAGTAAAGTATATTTGGTATCCTAACAACATCCTGTTTTGTAGGGGACCATATTAAATAAGCATATTTATTTAAAAAATTACCACATCAGCATTTTTTATTTCCAGCAGGGGTATCAATTTATTTGAGAATTAATCTTTATCATAAAATTACTAGGGGCCTACTTTATCTACATTTTTACAAAAGAGACTAGTTAATCTACATTAATACATAATTAGCCTACTTCCCCTTTTCTCTCTTATCGATTCATGACGCCTACATTAGTAATTAATACATTGAAAACAAATTCAAGTTACATCAAAGTGTCTTACCGATTCACATTCAAAAAATAACAACAAATAATTTACAAAAAAAATTATATTTATTTAATTATCGATTACAATTGTGGGAATCCACAAATACAAGGGCGATGGAATGGACTAGAGCAAGGCGGCGATGGAACGGACCCGAGCAAGGCGGCGAACGGACTAAATCAAGGAAGAGTAGAAACTCTAGTATTTTAGATTCAACCAAATGAGTCGTAAAGAGTGAGTGAATGACTGATGAAAAATTATCGATCTAATAAATTTGAAAATATAAAAATATTTTTAAAATTAATATTATAAGAAAAAAATTTATGTATATTATTTATCTATATAATATTTATAAAAAATATAAAAATATTATTTATATATATATGCGGGACGGGACGGGATACACATTTTTTTTCCAAATCCCGCCGGGATTGGGACGGGACCGGGATGGGACGGGATTAACCGGGATTTATGCCCACCCCTAGACCACACCGATATTCAACCATGTCGATTGCAAATTCCATTGTAACATATCATCTCAAAGTTTGAATGCAAAGTTTAGGGCTTGTTTGGTATCCATATTTGGATATTAGTATATCTGTATTAAAATATGGATATGAAATTGATATTTAGTGTCCGTTTGGTTGGAGCAGTAGAATGGAAACGGAATGGAATCAGACAAGGTAAGGAAAGGAATGAAAATATGAGATTACTTTCATGTGTTAAAAGACATCTAACAAACATAGTTTTTGATTGATTCGGAATCATTCCGTTACTGGGAATGATTCCTAATGCTTCCAAACGAGCCCTTAATATCTATATTTGGTAGGCTGTAGTATATGAGTTTCACCATGAAGGAACTTTGTGGAGACTTTCCTCTAGAGAACAGAGTTTTGGAGAGCAATAATGGAACAGGTGAGAATAATCTTTGGGCACGGGCGCATTGGGGAACCCTCCACCCCTCATTTCGATAAAGAGAGGATCCATGCCCACTCCCGCTGCGAAAATTAACGAGTTTAAACTGATCCGAGTAACACGTTTCATGTAACCGTTCGTTAATCCGAATAACACGTCTCATATAACCGTTCGTGTTATGGATGACATGACATTCCACCCGTAGAAACTCGACAAGCAGACCTTTCTCATACACAGCTTTTATGATTCCTATTCCAACCATTAACTATGACACCGATACATAAACATATTTAGGATGAAATGAATATAATATTGCTGTACGTAAGGAACTAAGCAGACAACAGCTAGATATAAATGAGCCAGTTCAGATTTCCAAAGAAGACAGGCCACCAATTTGCTAAGTTTTTTATTAGGTAAATTCGCTATTCTCATTAAAAATTCAAATGTTGGATCCTGTTTCGTGCACTATTTGTTATAATAAATTAATAATGTCCCATTTTTTGGGCTAAATTGTTTTAGTAAGCCAATAATAACTATGCGTTTGTATGGCATAATGTCCTATTTATTAAA
Organism: Fagopyrum homotropicum; assembly: GCA_033239125.1. NCBI lineage: Eukaryota > Viridiplantae > Streptophyta > Magnoliopsida > Caryophyllales > Polygonaceae > Fagopyrum > Fagopyrum homotropicum. The sequence goes on from BSWB01000004.1 coordinate 148,321,172, forward strand.
ATACTGCATTGCCAAATACTTATCGAAAGTAAACGGACGAGACGATGGAATTCACGAACGCACAATGACTAAGGGTTCCAAATCCGTGAAGATTTTCTTTGTAAATTTTTTTTAAAAAAAAGGAAGAAAAGCATCACGGATCCGGAATCCGTAACCATCACCATTACGGGTTCCGGATCCGTGATAATTTTCTTTGTGATATCTAATCCAAAAAAAAAATCTGACAATGTCACATGACATATGTTAGAAAAAGATTTTTTTTCACAGTTTTGGAACCCGTGACCGTGACGGTCACAGATTCCGTAACCGTCGTCCGTTTACGAAATCAATCGTCGTGCCCGCAATAGCCCATACCCGCAATAGCCCATACTTATTGAAATCTTTTCTTTCTTGTATTTTATTCTTAATTTGATAGTAATATGATTAATATGATAATAGCTATGAAAATGTGATTGAATATCAAGAAAAAGAATACTCATCTTTACACACAAAAACTAAAATGAAAAAAATCAATATGCAAAAACAAATGCAAAGTAGAAAAACTCATTTGAAAGTTGAAACAGAAATTCATGACATTAAATTTTGTTGCTTACATTCAGGTCAATTATTTGTTTTTCGGTCGGCTTTTGTTTATTAAAGTTTTGAGCTTGACTTGATTAATTTAAATAAATAAATGACAAGTGGAAGAAAGAGGAAATAAAAATAAAAATGGAGGAGAAGCAAAATTAAAATACCAAAAATGGAAGAGAAATAAACACCGTTACATGAAGTAACGCCGGTAAAACCAACGGCGTTTTGTGTCCCCAAAAGTCCCCACGTTCACATGAGCTATTTCTGGGGAAGCTCACAGGTCATCATCACCATTCCCATTTCCCCTGCCTTCGCCATCTCTCCTTTCCCTTTCCTCTCTCATAATTTAGTCCTCCGATTTCCCTCTGCAAAATTCTCTCTGCTACCTGTATTCATGGCGGTATGTGCATTCTTGATCTCCTTCGCCGTTTCAATTACTTTCTTTCAAGTTTCGTTTATACCCTAAATTGGTTCACGTGCTTTGTTCTTGAAATTTGGTTGATCGGTGATATTTGGATCAAGCTTTACATTTGCATCTTCATTTAGGGTTTCTGCGGTGCTTTGGATTGTTTCATTTCGGTTCATTACGGGTGTTTGTCATTTGAATTGCGTAGAGTTCTTTATGTTTCACATTCGAGGTTGCTAGTGCCGATTGAGACTCATTTGATGATTTGGTTTTGGTAACCAGATTGTGTTGCTGATTTGATTGTTATCTCGAACTTAGAAGGGTGATTGTTTGGCTGTGTTGCATTTCGCGTAATTGGGAGGATTGGTTGTTTTACAAACCTCTTTGCTTCTTCTTCTTTTCTTGAAGAGATAAACCTCTTGATCTAAAGATGGATGCATAACAATGCTATGTATTCATTTTAATGCGTTTTGTGGCTACATGATCTGTACGGTTGTGGCAGATAGTTCATCTACGTGATTGGCAATATAGGATCATTTGGATAGAGCTTTCAGCTTGCAGAGCAATTCATTTAGTCTAGAGCTGATTTAATTTAGTCTGCGTGTATGTTATGTAAGCGAGATGGTTGCAGTAGGGTGTGTTTTTTTGTTGGCATATGGGGTTGATTGTTGTGGGATGGAACATGGCATATTCTCTCTTAATCAAAAAAATGTATCTTTTAGTGCTCATTTTCCAAAAGTCAATTTTCGTTACTTCATGGAATATGTTTCTGATGCAAGATATTTTTTAGTATGCCAACCGTGAAAATATTGCTGTTAGGAATTATATGTCATTGGCATATCATGTATTCTGTTGTAGTGTTTGTGTCACTATTAATAGTGCTTTCTTTGATGTGACACTAGAAGTTCAGTTGCCTTATGGATTCTTTAATTTGGCTTTCCAGGACAAGGGTAAACCATTGCCCAAGTTTGGGGAATGGGATGTAAATGATCCTTCATCAGCAGAGGGATTCACTGTCATTTTCAATAAGGCTCGAGATGAGAAAAAGACTGGGGGGAAACAAGATTCACCCGGAAACAACCGTTCTGATGCCAAGCCAGGGACGGAGCATGCCAAGGCACAACATGTAAGTTGTCTAGGTTCCTATCTGCCTTTTCTTTAGTGCTTATTAACATTCATTGGTTGTTCCTCGTTGAATTTTGTTATCCTCAGCTAATGAAATCCTTATTTTTGAAACTTGTTAATGGATGGAAATCACAGAATAAACTTTCTTTACTTAACCTCATGGAAAATGTGAAAAAGGAGATTGTGCTACTGCTATATTATACTATTGAGATATCTTATGAAGTTACTTGTTACAAAGAAAATGTGAAATATAATTGTAGGGAGCTTTGGAAAGATCATTTAGAAGTTACATGTTGTAGATTGTTTATGTGGATGGTGAGCTTACTTTTGCAAGTTATTAATTTGTTGTTGATTGGACTTGCAGAAAAAATGGTTGTGCTGTGTGTCAGACCCAGATGTACAATCTTAATGAGGGTTATCATATTACCTGAAAAAAGAAGAAGGATTTATAGGGTTTTTTCCAGACTAAAGCAATGCCAACTTATTTTCCTAGAACACAAATTCAGTGGAGTTCTGGTAGGTGATCCTGAATTGCCATGTATAGTTTGTGTTGTAAGAATGTGTTGGTTTGGAGAAGAATTTGTGAAGGGAAAACAAATTTAAAAAAAAACAAAAAAAATTATATTCATATGTACTGACTTGTGAGATTGCATTATTGAATCTGAGTATCCTTATATTTCACTGTCCGGCCTCTTGCTCTTTGTCATCCTTGTCTTTTTGAATTGTTCTTTTTTGAAGCTGTGAAGCTTTCTGGTTTGTGAATTGTTTAAGATCGTTGCATTTGAAGAATACCCCTTTGCTTCCCGTAGTGGTTCTTTGTTTCTTCTCTAATACAATCTTGGATATCGATGGGAAATTGTTGTTTTGGCTTCAGTGCACTCTGGGTGTGCTTAGTATACTATATATGTGGTTGTGGCAACGAGTAGAGCTGTGGCTGTGGTTGTGGCTGTGGTTGTGAATGAAACTAAATTAAAAATAATCTCATATCTTGTGAGATGAGATATTAGAATTGTTGTTTAGAAATCCCAAAAACCACAACCAAAAATCCGAACAGATATAAGATTAAAATCAAATCTCAAAAACCACAACAACCAATCTCATACTAAACACAATAATCTCATCTTTTTCTTCAAACCTACTTGTTATAGGTGCATTATACCCCGACTCACCGTAGGTGTATTGTAAGTGTATTATAGGTAAAAGATACATATGAGTTGGATACACGACGCTCGATCTACTAAACACACCCATCTCATCTTTTTCTTCAAACCTACTTGTTATAGGTGTATTATACCCCGACTCAATGTAGGTGTATTGTAAGTGTATTATAGGTAAAAAAAAATACATATGAGTTAGATACACGACGCCCGATCTACTAACGGACAAAAAAATTTATATTCCGAGTACGCAACAACTTGTGCCAATGACGGCAAACAAAATTCTTTTTTCGAAGAAAAAAAAATTGAGCTGTATTTGTTCACATTTTGCAATGGCTTAATTATGTGCCGGCAGCCTCTGATTGCACCCAACCATCATGTGTCAACGGCCTCCTCAAGCGCTCTCTGAGTGCCCCCAACCATCCTGTGTCAACAACCTCCTCGAGCATTCGTCCTGCACCGCTGGATTACGGCTTTCACCAACAAATGGTATATCGAGCATCTTAAATAACACACCTCATAAAACAAGTAAATTGCAGAAATTAACCTCTTCTATAACTTGTTTTTCACATAACCACCTGTCATATTTTAAATTTTTATTTAACCACCGCTTATAATACATTAATTAACAAAGCACCACTCAGATATTCCGTTTAACATTTGTTATTAGTATAGGTCCTATCTAATAAAAATGTTTCTCAAATAATTAAAATTCACATTAATAAAATAAAAGATACCTTTTTTTCCAAAATGCAAAACTTTTGTTACATTTCTTCTTCTGTTCTTACCTTTTCTATAAACTCTCACCCAAAAGTCTTCTTAAGTTCTTTTCTCTGTAAATTGTCACTTGTTCCTTCTTTTGAATGTTATGTCACTGATTGTACACAATGATAAAAATCCTAGAAAGAGCCACTTTTAGCTTTGAATTCTAGATCAATAATAAGACCGGTCGCCCTTGATCGTCTAGAATTGTGCCTAAATGTTAACTACTACATCCAACAACATTGTAATTAGTTTCCTTTTCCTTTCTCCGGCTCAACCTATTTGAATTTGAGTATCAGTTGTGTACCCATGGTGTGTTGATTATTGAGTTGTATGAATGACGGAGGTGGCAGTGGCGAACTTGCAAATCAAATACTTCAGGGCATCCTCTCGGGGAAACTATCTAAATGAATATCAATGTGGTATTGATTTGCTAACAGCTTTATAATAAAGTTAAAATATGAATTATTATAGACCTGACAACCGAAAAAAAGTAACATGATCTACTAGTAACATGATAATTGGGTCACAACTTCTTCACTTTAAGTTATAACATGGGTTTCAAATGCAAACTTGATTCATACCAAAATTTAAGTTAAATAGTTTATGAATAATGAAAAAGGATGAGATGTTACTAAAATTGATCCCGATCTTTATAACACCCTTGATCTTGAATTCATATAAAGAATAAAGAGAACGAGTATTTCTAAACATGAGATTTAAATTAGGTTTTAGTGAAGATGTGGTAAAAATGAATCATTCTCTTCTTTATCAAAACAACAACCGAACTAATTAATGAACAAAGATACACAACAAAATACATGATTTGATATGGAAAATGAATAAGCATCAAGTATTAAGAATTTTTTGAAAAATATCAAAAAAAATAATAATAAAAAAAATAAAAAGTATGCCAACCAAGATATCTTGATCAAAGAAAAATTATTGTGACTATGCACCATGAATAGCGCAATCATCGTCAATAAGAACTCCTGCATTTGTTGTTCATCATAACTTACACTAAACATGTAGTTGAACATGTTTTTGACACAATCTTAAACATATTTAATAAAACAACACATGAAAATAAAAAGACTAAATGACATTCGCTTCGAATTGAAAGGAAAGATGGATCGGAATGGAATGACCCGATATGCAACAATTTGGTAGGAATTTGGTATAGTAAGAGAAATAATTCTCCAAAGCAATTAGGGACGTTCAAATAGTGTCATAACCTTCATTTAACAACAAATCGAGGAATGAATATAAACTATAAATAAATGAGGATAACTACGAAATTAGGCCTTTGTTGAAGAATGAATATAAACTATAAATAAATGAGGATAACTACGAAATTAGGCCTTTGTTGAAGAATGAATATAAACTATAAATGAGGATGACTACGAAACATCCATTGCGTAATCGGGAGAAATAAACAATAGACTAATATTATGCTTTGTTAAACTAAATTGTAATGGATCTAAACCCGTTTTAAGTGAAACATCTAAATTGTAATGGATCTAAACCCGTTTTAAGCGAAACATGGACCCCTTATGGCGTAAGAATTCATAATGATGAGATTGCTTGTCTTGTACATAACTTGAAAATTAAAGAAATAAACGGGATAATTTGGATGTGATTCAAACACTCTAAAGTCGTTGGAGTTAATCTTGATGGGTCGATATGTTGTTAGCCAACCTTGATGGGTCGATATGTTGTTAGCCAACTCCATGCAAAATCTCCGATCCTTTGACGAACATATTCTCAATTAATTGTGTAGCTGACCATCTAAACCCAACTAAGAGACCCGGACCATCCACAACAACAACAAAATTTGATGATAACAAATTTTGTGTTTAGATCCACAGAGATGTTTTAGTTTGGACTAGAAGGTAATAACACATTTTCGTTATACAAAAGCAAAGAAAAGAGTACTTTCATATAAAATGATATTGCAATGCTAGTTTTGCATTATATAACGGTTATCCCTCAAGAAATCGTCTCTACGTGTCTCTTTTTCTCTCCAAATCTTCGATTTCATTTATAAAAATCACAGTGCTAGCATCGACAACTGAGCTACCCTTTCAAATTCGAAGTTAAAACACAATAATCTAATGTGGCAGTTCCTTACACTCTAATTGTCCCGAGTTTCTTCTCGAACAGGCGCCGGAGGAGATACACTTGCAGCACACTGGCACTAATGAGTGCAGCCGACTCAAACAGTGCCTTGTAGATTGCCCTTTTGCTCATTACTTCATTCACTGCAATCATAGTACACGTGAAGAGACAACAAGGTTAATATACATGCATAAAAACTGACCCACACATCATTTTGACATAGAAACTACCGATTTCACAATGCTTTGCGTTTTTGATAGTGCAAATCCGGAATCAACACTAAGCACACGAAGTATGCACAATCTTAGGGAAACCACAAGAGCCAATCTCAAACAAGCCAAAGGCAAAAGCCTGATTCCTTCACAACCCTAACAACTAGAAATTACCCTTTACTGTCAATTACTATTCTAGCCTCAGCTATCCATATGCCTAACAATTTCCTTCACCATTAGTAGATATTTGTCACTTTCGGATGGTTTGCGCAAGAAATTCTTTTACTTCGGGATAGATTCTAGGGAAATATTGACTTATTACATCTTTGTTCATAAATCCAATGAGCTCGAACCTCTTTGATGTTTCAGACATTATAAAGGTTCTTCTAGTGTCTAAAACTATACAATCAGGGACGTTCAAGAAAGTTATTCAGCAAATGATTGATAGGAGCGCTTACCAATAGCTTGGCGCTCTGTCTGAGCCTCTAGCCAATGCTGTTCAAACTGAATGTTGTAAAGTGCTTCCTCCAGTTTCCCTATCTGCTCCAAAACCGGCTTAAGATGCTCTACAGATTCACATAACAAGGTTTAATTACCCAAATGATCCTAATTTTCACATCCCTTTCATTAACAAGCCAATGGACTGGAGAACAAATCATGCAGTTTGCAAAGTGAACAAAAGTCAAGCGGGACTCACCGTCTTTTGCATGCTGTTCATAGTAGGTGAAATGGCCAACGTGAACGTCAAAATCGATCGTTTCATGGTAAGGAGACTTGTTGGTAAAACAGAACTTATACACTCCTTTCTGATGAGCAACAAACTCAAACTTCTCACTTATCTTGTCACGAAAATCTTGGACTTGATCTCCATTAGGTCCTTTGACCTGATTAACAACAGATAGTTTACCAAATCACTTCTAAAATTAGATCCAAATGAACATCTGGGGGCCAGGAAACAATTTCATACAGAAAAATTATTTTCATCTAATGTGTGCAGAGAGGTGAAAAGGAAATCATTAATCCAAACTTTTACTCATGTGAATCAAATGTTCACTTTGTGTAGTGTAGACTTGAGTAATTCAAATTCACATAGGCACAAACATTCATGCACACATTATCAGAAAAATGAGTACTGCAAAATAAAATGCAGAAAACCAATTCAAGGAGATAAGATCACAATAGATCCAAAATTCAATAAAGAGGTTACCACGAGGTCAACTCCATCTTCAGTCTGCCATGACGAATCATACTTGATCACAACAAAAGAAGCATGGACAGTGTCCCATTCGTACTCGACCTTGTGAGAGAAGCATTCCTCTCTGTCAATTACAAACCTAATCCCAAATGCCTGCTTGATTGTAGCCAAAGTAGCCAGCAATATAAAAACTGTGGCTGAAGGTGATGATAATAACCTCATCTGTAGAATTCAGAAGAGAATAAGTAATCAAACTACACCAGTCACCAAAACATTCAGAAAAGCCACATAGACATTGGGATAAAGTAGATCTTAGTGCTCTACAATTCACAGAAGAAAAACCTAGCATCTGACAACTGATAGAATTGAAAAACCCAGCTATGTAATTTTGTTCTCAACATGCAAGTATAATCATAAAGAGAAATCAAAAGTATCAAAGAGCTTGCTATTTGCATAAAGGGAAATCTAGGATTTTCGTTCCAACCCCTTACAAATCACAAAACACAGAGATCCATTACTTTCTCATCAACCAAAGAAAACCCTAGTACCGAAATCTAGGATTTAGCCCAGAAAACATGATGGAAAAAGAAAAATTACCAGACAACAAAAGAAAGGAAGAAAGGAAGAGACTTTCTATTTGCATAGAAGGAAAATTGGCCATGGAAAAGAGATCTGAAGAATACTGTGTAATCACCCAAAAAAACCCAATTACCATGATAGAATCTCTTCATGTTAAAGCAGACCCAGTTGGATCAAGATAAATATTGGCCGAGAAACTACATGGGTCAAAGGAAGTATATGAAAATCGAATTGCAAATTCAATTAAGGAACCAGAATTTACCTTGGAACAAAATTAGGGTATGGCTCCCAAATTCGATCAGTGGGTAGAACTTACCTAATAACTTTACAAGAAGCAAAGGCTAAGAAAAGGTAAAAGCCGTCGATGGCCGGATCTATCAAAGGGCGAGAGAGAGAGTCAACTGAAGACGGGAGAAGAGGGTTGAATATGAATGCGAGAAGAGGAGTATTGGATAGTGGTTGAGTGTCAGCGTGGCGTGAGGGAGTATCTAATGACTCGCATGATATGAAATTAACACAAGTACAAGTTACAAGTGTTACTTCCCTTTACTAGAATAGCATGAGCTCTACAAACAACAACTATAACTATTTTCGGCTAACATAAATATGCTCTACAAACTACAACTATTTTCGGCAACATAAATCTTGCCAATTTGAATCTATTTTAGATATATTATATGAAATCAAAAACACTTAGAGTCCACACAAACAAAGGTGATATCGTGTTTTGACTTGTGTCCAACCCAAAAAATTCCTAAAAAAAAAACAAATGAACGCTCCGCACGCGTCTTCAAAAATTCTCAAACCACCGCTCCACCCTACACTATGTTGGAGATCGATTCTCCTCTGGACTCACAAATCCAAGTCGTACCACAAGGAAATCTTAAAGAGAAATGATGCAATCGGCTACAATACTCCATGGATTCTTGGCGGCCTGAAGATCTGTCATCTTCCCCTACGAAATGATAAACGTGGGAGTTTCTTATCTCTGATAGCCCTAGCGTTGGGTCCAAGGATGAGAAGACCCAAGTCAAAGTGCGGCCTCCGGCTAGACCTCCGGAAAGAATCAATCATCGGTCGGCGCTGTCAGAGAGTGGTTGGAGGGTGTGGGGTCCTCTCTTTCACGAACTTGCCGGACTGCCCAGAAGATGGCCTTTAAATCTGACTCAATCTTCAATTGGTTCCTTGTCTTCAAAAATATCCTTTGAACTCACGCAAATTGATGCGTCCTTAGACACGTCAATGAAAGATTTCGAATCTAGATCAAGCAGAAGCTCAACTACTCCTTAGTTGAAGTGCGGATGCGTTTGAAGGTGGGTTGTGGAAGCTTAAAGATGGAGGCGGAAGTTGAATGGTTGAGTCGATCTAGATTGATCGATCAAGCCTTGAAGTGGATCGGTTGAGTTGATTCTTAAAGAATCCTCGAATGTGGATGAGTTTGTATCGAAGATCCAAAAGAAGAACTTTGAGAGGATGGAAGAGATTGAGGCTCAAGTAAGTAGGAGGAAAATACTTCTCAAATACTTAATCAAATTGAACATGCTTTACAAATGAGCCAAGCATCCCCTTATATAGTGGATGATACAAAGAGACGGAACTTAAATGACGGAAACAAAGTTGGAATTAAAGTTCCGAAAATGAAAAGCCTAAAAATATGAAAGGTTGGGAATTTAAGTTCGGAATTAAGTTTCCGAATTAAATTCCAAAACCAAAAGTCTAATCTTAAATTCGAAAAATTAAGTCCCGGAAATAAAGTCCCGAAAATTAATATTATGAAAATAAAACGATTTATTATTACAAAACGCTTAAATACGAAAAATGCGTCGGGACGGTTCCGGCTTGACAAGTTTCATGCCATGGTGGCGTAGAGGCACGGTTGCAACCAATGGGCCTGTGACAAGCAACGCTGCGGGCGATGGATCCGGTAGCTTGGGCGATGGCCTTAGCACGGGAACGGGTGAGCGGTACATCAGAGCGAACCCGGAATGTCTCGTCTTCCTCATCTTGGGACATAGGGGTCAAGGGCGCATCACAAATCTTCTCTTTTCTCTCTGGTCATGTCCATTCTAATACTTCTTCTGGCCTTTGGTCATTTCTTTCTTTCCTGCTTTATGCTATGGATCCGTCGAAGGACTCCTTCTTGGACAAGCTTTTCTCTGACCCTCCAGGATGCAACACCGGTATTGACCTACCAACTCCTCCTAATCCCAACTCTCCTCAAGGTGAGAATCCAAAAACAGAAGCTACTGCCATAAGCCAAAAGCTTAACAAAAATAATTCAACCAACAAGAATACAAAGGAGAAGGGGAAAAAACCTGTTAGTGACACACCTAACCCAACGGAGAATCAGGATAATGCCTCCACTGGTGATGACAGTGAGCTTGAAGAATACATGAAACAATTTGATAATGCCCGTAAAAAGGCATTGAAACTCAAAGAAGCTTCTTTGGTTGAAAGAGTTTTTGGTGATCCCATTGAGTTTGCTAAAATCGAAATGAAATTTACTAAAGACTGGATTCATCCTTGGTGAGTTCCATTTCATCCCAAAAGCAAACAACTGGTTTGAGCTAAGGTTCACAAACCTCATCGACAAGAAGAAGGTTTGGGATGAGCGTCCTTTTCACATTTTCGGTCAGGTTCTTATTATGCAAAATTGGACCCCGAAATTCGACCCATTTATAGAAAACATATCAAGAGTCGATACATGGGTCCGTATTCCAGCTTTACCAATGAAATTGTGCAGCCCAGAAGCCATACAAGCTATTGTGAAGAAACACAATCTAGGCACCTTTGTTAAATATGACCTCAACAACGAGAGGAAACCGGGGAATAAATACCCGAGATTCTGCATTAACGTTGATATGACAGGGAAGGTGATTGGAGAAATCCTCATTCCGAAAGGAAAACGAGACTCCACCATTTTCAATGTGTGGTTTGAAGACTTCCCTGAAGGATGCGGGAACTACGGTATGATGGATCATACCTACAACAACTGTCCTATCCGCATAGTTCAACCAAAAAAGATTCAAGTCACAATTGTTAGGACTTCGGAAAAGGGAAAAGCAGATTGTACTACCCCTTCCTCTACTGAGCAAGTAAATGTGGTTGATAAGGAATGGAAGACGGTGGAGAAGAAGAACAAGACAAACTTGGAAACAACAGACAAAGAAATTTCTACCAAGCCATATACTAATGGTACAGGTGGGGTTAATGTCAATTTTACGTGTGTTGATAATCTGGAACAACCTAACCCTTCCGTGGGCAAGGAAAGCTCAAACCAAATGATGCCAAATCTGAAAAAAGGTATGACTAACATTCATAACCCTCATATACTTTATTCCCTCAGTTACACTAATCTGGACTTTGTAGTTTCTCCTGATACAGTACCCCCCCCAGTGACACAATGGAGGAAACAAAGAACATGATACTAGAGAAGGATATTGAGAATATTCAATGCCTCATGGATGAAGATGATATCCTTACGGGGATGATGAGAACATCACCTACTTCGATGAGGATTTCTTGACGGATGGAATTGAGGTGGAATCCAATCTCGAGAAAGCTCCATCCAATGCCTCATTTCATTCACTTAACTCAACTGATGGATCGGTTATTCTGAAAATGGGAACTCTGAAAGTTCAAAAAGACAACAACTCAGTGACTCACTCAGGCAAGAGAGCTATGGATGAAGATGGCATGGATACGGCCTCCTCTGATGCTTATGGAGACAACAAGAAAAAATAACTAGATAATATGTTAACACAACTCTAACTCGTTTTTGCTTCTTGGGGTAATATCTTCCCTTTGAATGTTGATCTTCCTTTCAATCCCAAGATCTTTCCAAGTAACCAACAAGACATCCTGATTATGCTTTTTTTATGCGTTTCTACTCAATTCCTCGGATGTTTTTGCACTGGTTTGGAGCCCTTCAAACTCTCGATTAGCTCTCTGATCCCAGAAAATGAGCAGAATTGCACTTGGCCTTCTACCTTGCAGAATGTTCCTACCTCAGTTTTTGTGGACGAGATGTCCTACTTTTGTTGTTGGATTAGCTCCTTTGTTCACCTGATTTGTGTCGAGTTGGAGGGATGTTGTATTGTCAAAAAACTATTGTTTAACGGTACTTGTATTTGTAACTCCGTTAATGTCGGCGCTATCACGCTTTGGTTATTATCAATCAGATGGTGTTTGTATCGTATCCAGATTTTCCATTGGTGTTGTTACGGTCTGTATAGACAAATGGATCACCTATCCTTCAACGCTAAAAGATCACTATTCAAATGGACTAATTGGACTCCTTTTAGGCTCTTCCTAAAACAACCCAAACTAGCACACCATAACCAAGAAACAACCCCTCGACAGAAGCCCGACAATCTTGGATGGGCCTTCATTGCTAAATTCAAAATGAATACCATTTTTGAAAATTTTGGTAAATCTAAAAAACATTCATTCATATAGCTTACCCGAACACATAAAAGACGTACAACTGTGCGATACCCGCATTATCAAACGTAAACTTATCAAGTTGTTATGAATATAAGTTTCTGGAACATTAGAGGGATGTGCCGGAATAACCTCTGGACAAACCTCGAAGTCGTCTGCAAAATTCACAACGTATCTATTTTAGCTTTAGCTGAAACTAAATCTGAAAAACCTCCGGAAGAGATGCTTTGGAAATCGGCAGGTTTTGACAACATCATTTAGTGTCCCGGAATGGGGAGAGCGGGAGGCCTATGTTTGTTGTGGAAAGCATACCAACTAAAAAACTACTCCATTAGATTCATTGCCAAAAGTGAACGATTCATCTATATTAAACTAACATGTTTCAATCAAAATCACAAAACTAATATTATATTTACGTACGCTCCTCCTCAAGAAGGAGAAAAAAATGCGTTTTTGAATTCAATGACCAATTTAATTAACATTTCGCATAACCCATGTATTGTTATGGGGGATTTGAATGAAATTCAAAATCACTCAGAAAAACAAGGAGGAGCAATTATCAACTCGAATAGATTTATTAGACTCACCAATTTTAAAAACTTATGCAATCTAGGCGATACCCAAACAATAGAAAACCAATTCACATGGAGGAAAAAACGTGACGGACCAAATAACATATTTGAAAAACTTGTCAGAGTACTTGTACATAATCAAAATTTTCAATGGTATCCGATGTTAAAAACAAAAAACCACGCTTTCACAATCTCGGACCATTGCCAAATATTAATTGAATTAACTGACCCAAATCCGTATACCCCACAACCTTTTAAATTCAAAATGATGTGGACAAAGCGCAAAGCCTTTGAAAACATTGTCAAACAAACCTGGATAGCCAATTACGGGGGAAACAATATGTTCAATCTAATCAAGAAAACACAACTTCTTAAAACAAAAGCAAAACAATGGAGTAAGGTTAACTTTGGAAATATTTTCAAACAACTCAAAGAGGTGGAAACCCAACTCCCGAACATCCAGGGCTTACCGCCCCAAATCCAAAATCATAGAACCGAAAACCTACAAAGTAACTTACTAGTAAAACAAAACCGTCTTATAAACTACCACCAAAGATACTGGAGACAAAGAACTAAAAATATAAATCTCAAGAATAGTGACACAAATTCCAAATACTTACATTGGATTGCTACCGGTAGAAGAGATAAAAAAACACCTAAAAGAATTAATAAATGCAAACGGAACCTCTATATCATCCGAAAAGGATATTAGGAAAGAAGTTTTCAACGAATTTAAAAGCAAATTCTCAAGATCTCCCCTGAACACAAATCTTCTCAATGAAAAACTTCATCTCATAAAAAACAAAGTAAGCAACGATGATAACGAGAAACTAACAAAAGCACCAACAAATGAGGAAATTAAAAAGGCCATCTTTGATATTGGATGCGATAAATTCCCAAGACCCGATGATACGCCATCTGATTTTTATGAGAAATATTGGCACATTGTGGGTACAAATGTGTCAAAAGCCATAAAAAAAAAACTTTTTTAGAAGTGGAAAGCTTATCAAAAAAAAATAATCATACTTTCATTACATTAATTCCAAAAGTTGACAACCCCACAACAGTTAACCAATTTAGACCAATCAACCTTTGCTCAACGATTTATAAAATAATTGCTAAAATTATTACGAATAGAATGAAACCCTTTATGTCGAAACTCTTCCACTCTCTACAAGGAGCTTTTGTTACAAAAAGATCAATCCATGACAATATACTTATTGCCCACGAAATTTTCCACTCTTTCCGTATCAAAAGTGGTAAGGAAGGCTGGACGGCCATTAAATGTTGACATGGAAAAGGCTTATGATCAAGTCAGCTGGGATTTTATTATCCACATCCTACATAAGTTTGTCTTTAATCAAAAATTTGTTGGATGGATTGAGAATGCATTTCCACTATCTCCTTCTCAGTTCTTGTCAAAAATGGTCCAACTAAACAATTTTTTCCTGGGAAAGGACTTAGACAAGGAGACCCTCTATCACCTTACCTTTTTATATTGAGAGCTGAAATTCTCACACAAATGCTACAAAATGACTGTAATAATTACTACAACCACATTGGATTTCCCATTTGTAGGAGCGCGACACAAATACCCTTCTTGGCCTTTGTAGATGACATGATCATCTTTACGAAAGCAAACTCGAATTATTGTCAAAGAAAGAAATTCTGTAAATTTATTGCTCCATTTTCGGAAAAAATAAACTACCTCAAATCAACCTTTCAAGCGACAAAAAATACCCCCACAAATACGATCACTGAAATCAAAGGTATCCTCAACATGGAACATTCCTCATCCTTTGACTACTATCTTGGATGCCCTATTATTAATGGCAGAGTAAATAAGGAGACATTCAACAATATTAATAATAGAACAAAGAAGCAACTACGCAAATGGAAAGCAAACTCCCTATAACAAGAAAGTCGAAACATTCTTATAAAGCACAACCTCGCTACCATTCCTTCTTTTGCTATGCAAGGATTTATGCTTCCAAGACACAATCTGAATGAACTTGACAAGACATATACAAACTTCTTTTGGAAGAAAGGCGACAATCATAGAGCTTTGATTAGTTGGGATTCAATTTGCAAACCAAAAAAAAATTGTGGGCTTGGTCTAAAAAAGGCTCTCACAACAAATAAAACACTACACATGAAACTCCTATGAAAAATCCTTACCGAACCAGATAACATATGGGTTAAAATAATCAATGTAAAATACTTGAGGAATATTAACATTTTACAATACCATCTCAAAGGACAAGCGTCATGGCAATGGAAAAACTTGATGAAACTAAAAGTTGAGTTCAAAAATGAAATTATTTGGCAGGTTGGCAACGGTAAAACCATTAATTTTTGGCAAGATCCTTAATTAAATTGGTTCATAATACAAATATCATCGATACTCATATAAAGGTAAGTCATTTCATCAATTCAAACGAATGGGATCACACCAAAATTAAAAATGAACTCCAAAACGTCCTAAGCCCAACAATCAGAAAAAAAATCTTAGAAACTATAATCCCAACAAATGATATACAAGATAGGTTATACTGGAGAAGCAACTCGAATGGTTGATTCTCCACTAAATCAGCATCAGAATGATTGATCAGGAGTGTGGATGACTCCCTGAATTTCCTTGTGACTGGATTTGGAAACTCGAGACTCAACCAAAAATCAAAAACTTCATATGGAAAATCTCAAAAAACGGGATCCCAACTAAAGCTAAACTCATTGAAAGAAGAATGGCGGTTATAACCAATTGTGAATTTTATAATCATCAACTCGAAGACATTGTACACCTCCTTTTTGAGTGCCCATATAGCAAAAGCGTAATCACTAAAATTGACAAGACTATCATGGAAAACCTTAATACCATCAATACAAATAATAAAAAACCACACGAACTTATTTTGGAAACTAAGAATAAGATTGGACTAGCAAACTTTTCACGACTGACCACTATATGGTGGAGCATATGGTTTTTTAGAAACAAAGTCATTTTCACTAACGATAATGTCGGATCGGATCACAACATCGTCAACTTTATCTTTACACAAATCCAAAACTGGAAAAATTGAGCCGTTGATGATGACATATACGAAATTAACTATAACCAAAAGAATAAGACACCTACAACTAGAAAGAAAAATTATATCAAATGGGAAAAACCAAAATCTGGTTTACATAAACTCAACTTGACGGATCTAAACTAGATTCGGGGATAACATCCATTGGTTTCGTTATACGAAATCACAACGACAAAGTAATAAGCTTTGACGTTAGGAAAATTAATTTCAACTCGATCATTAAAGTAAGAGCATACGCACTTAAAGCTGGCCTTAGCGAAGCAATAAGGCTTAATGTAAAAAAGATTGAAATTGAGGGTGATAACTCGGTCATTAAAGTAGACTATCACTTAGTGCTATGAGCTTAATGGGTGGATACTAAATTTTAGCTCAATAGGTTTGATGAGATTTCATTAAGTAAATATATAAAACACAGTAGATATGGTCCCCAATATGTCAAATAGACCTACTGTTCTCCATTCTCTACTCATGTTTGGTTGATGAACAATAAATATAAAGATTGATATGTAATTTTCGATTTCTTAATAACTCTATCATAATCCTTAATAACTCTAATATGATTGACTTTTTAGTGTTTGTAATGTAGAAAATTTAATTATTCCAACACTATTCATATATCTCAGACTTATATGTGAATCTTATATATATATATATGTTAGATTCACATATATTTAATGTGAGAAGTTATTCGTACGTCTCACTTTGCCCAAGTTTCTTGAATGGCCGAACATTGTTATGGTTGAAATTGAAACTTAAAAAGGAAATAGTTTACACACTGTGATAATCATTGACCATAAGACGAACGGTCAACTTCCTGAACCACCTAAATTAATAACAAGAAACAAGCACATATTGTGGAGGAAACTATCATAGACTTAATCGTGACAGAATTGGGCATCTTACCCTTATCCTTTCTCACGAAAAGAGCTTCATACAACGGCAAATTCAAAACTACTATAATCAAACATACCAAAACTTGGGAGCAAAATTTCTCAACCATCATCTCGTTCGTTGCCAATCTCTTGACCACAATCACTAAACAGAAGACGTTGATCAGGGCAAGTGTAGCCAAGATGGTGAACATAGGAGAGGATACACCAAACTCGATCTTCTCTCTCATGTACCTCTTGGTGACATCTTCATCGGCTACTTTGGCAGTTATAACAAAGCTCATTTCGGATAATCCGACCAACTTGAGGATTGAATCGAAGAAGGCAAAGAGGTAGGAAGAGACGCGCTTGTAGAGCCACATCCTTTGCTCATTCCACCACCCGAGTACGGTGCCTCCTGCCCAAAGGAACTCTCCTAGACTATGTGTGTAGCTTGCTATTATGATGTAAGCAAAGGGAATGAGCCAAGGACTTGATACCTGTCAATCCATACATATATACAATCAAACATAGGAAAACCGTATTACGACAAATTTTGGTAGACCAATATAACGAGGGATTCACATGTCAATAGTCAAGCACAAACCCGCATTAGGTCCAATCCCAACAAATAAGTTAGTTGGATTTCGTTCTAACATCAAATGACAATGGGAGGAGGCTCTTTATTTTTGTATATTCAAGGAGTAGCCCTAGGACTTCAATTTTAGGTTCACACAATATCAGACTAATTGACCCTTGGCACGGGCGGATAACATACATCAAGACTTCGGGGTTCCATCCTAAAACCAATTGGCAATAGGATGGGTAGTCATAGGACTTAAATGTTAGGTTCACACAATATCAAATTGCCGATGTGGAACATTCCACACATCTCAACAGGGGTCATTTTCACAATTATGCGTTTTTCGCTTTAATTAACTTAAGACCACACATCTAGAGTAAAAACGGTTAGTTACCTCAGGAAAAAGAGGAATGCCGGCGACGAGGAACAAGGAAGGGATGATGGAATAGAAGAGGGTGGCCAAGCAATTGCAAGCCCAGAGGCAATAGTAAACATAGCCCATTTGAAGGAGGAGACTTATCCTGCCATGTCCAAACCAAAAGGGGCAATACTTTGAGAGGAATATCTGGAAGTCACCTTCACTCCACCTCTTGTGCTGCACCAAGGTCTCAATTAGTGAGGTAGGAGCAATTCCCATGAATCCCACCCTACTCGGGTTATAGTAGGCTGTCTTCCACCCGCGACACTGGATCGACAACCCTGTTATTATATCTTCAAGTGGGCACCCGTACTTCAAACCCATCTGCACGTATACATCCAAAAAATTCTGATTCACTAATCACTTGATATGGATATCTAATCTTTTGATATTCTTCATGTGTTAATCATTTAATGATTGGGAACATGATATTTTTGAATTCCATTATAGCATTAGAAAATTATTGAGCTAATGAATAGAATTAGACAAACCTCTTTACCCCATTGAGTATTGAGGTCATATGTGCAGCTAGCGAGGTTCTTGGCATTGTGCTCCAACTCGATTAAACTCGTTTCCTCGTCCTTCTCGTCTCCAATTTTCAGAGTCTTCCATTGAAGAGGATAGTTTGCATCATATTTTTTCCCACATAATACCTCTCTTTGGTGAAAACAACCACTTCCCATGTATGAAGGGCCCCCAACACCATCTAACCCGTACAATTCCAACTGAAATTGGGTTAACCACCAGTTAGAAGAGAAAAAAATAACAAACGATTTGGAACTGAATTATCAATATTCATCATTCGGCAAGTAGAGTAGATGCTTAAGTACCTCTCTGATCACACGAAGGGATGAACCATAGACATCATTCTTGGTAAGGTTTTCGAAGATCTGAGGAAACTGCACGAATCCGATATCCTGGCTTTGTTTTTCATCCATAAAGAAGCAGAGGGCATCACGTATAGATTTTGAATTGTTTGAGTACATGTCACAGTCAACATTAAGAATTATCGGTCCATTGCTAATCTTGGATGACACCCTTATCTGCAGACAGTACACGCATTTCAAAATTTAAAGATATTTGCAAAATAGTTCATTTATAATAAGATGTGCACGGGAAGACTATATCAACCAGAGCATTCATAGCACCGGCTTTGAAGTTGTGGAAATGTCGTGGTCTCTTCTCTCGTGCTAAGTAAACCAAGTTTGGCATAGAATTGCCTTCAACATCTTTGGCATCAGAGTTCCTTCCATCAATCAATATCTGATAATTTGAACTTTAAAGGCTCATAATCTATAATGATATGTTATACATATGACTTGGCCATGATCACAGAATTAACAAGATAACCTGAAGGATGGTATCATGGTTGTGTTTGGAAGTGTAAGAGTTCCACTCAGCAAAGCCTTTGTGCAGGAACCGTATCTCCTCCGGAATCCTACCTAGCTTTGTTGAATTCTCTATACGCTTTGCCATGTCCTCATATAGTTTCTGTATGTATATGTCAACACTGAATTAACCAAACCCACAATTAGGGCTTATTTCAGAATCAGTTATGGGTATGAGTATTTTGAACATAGCAACCAGCAAATCTCCCATGATACCCTAATAAACCAAACACATATGTAGGTATCTGATACCAAACAGGCCCTTAGAATGCAAAATCGTCCGAAAGAATGATATTACCTTGATGGAGCTGAAAACAGCAGCTGGATGCGATTCCGGGGGCTTTAGAGCAGACTTAAAATACGCAGAAGGGGAGGTCGGCTCGACATTGAAGTTCCTGCAATAAGGCAGCCAGTGGCGAGCGAAGGTGGAAGCCTCCCACAGAGAATAGAAGGTGATGTCAGATCCACAGTCATCGGACAAGTATACACTGAGCTTCTCCGGTGGATAGTCGTATGCCATGACTGACAAGACCGTGTTGATCACCATCACCGGTGGCTCCAAAGACGGATCTGCCGTGCACACAAATACGTCCACCCTTGGCAATTCATTCTCAAATCTGAAAATTCCCACCGTCAATTTCAAAACTCAATTAGAGGAATAGAGCATATAGATAATAGATTAGAACGGCGACCTCTGGGAGAGCCTGTGCCTGAAGGTGGAACGGCGAACCGGGTTCCACCGGAGTGACTGAGCTAGGATCCAGTACAACCCGAACCACAACTCAGCAGCGAGTACTCCCATCCATCCCCACCATCCGACGGTTGTCTTCCATCCATCTTCATCATCACCTGACTCTTGTAGATTAGGACGATGAGTTGCTCTGTAAATCAGAATCGTTAATATGCTTACAAGCTGGGAGGCCGCAAAGACTCTGTAGAGGAGAATCCCCTTCATGCGCCTGTTCTCGAACAGTGGAGCATAGCTCTCTTCTTCTCCCATTAGTCTTTAGTCTTCACCTACAAAATACAAACATAATCATCATCCATATTACCAGCTTCATATGAAAATAGCTTTAGCCACCAATTTATTTAAATAGTTTATATGTATCTTCAAAACAATATTCGTATTTTATATTTCGAGAGCTGGTTCATGTATCATGTACTAATCTCAGCATCAATTATTGATGTTTTTTCAATCATAGTATATTTATATGTAATTATCCAGTCCATGTTTTTAGTAACTAACTTAATTCTCTTTAAATTATACAACTCTACTATAAACAACTCATTTATTTTTTAAAATTAAAATATATATTTTACATATATTTGAGTATAAAATAAAATAACATGTTAATCACACTGAAAATAAAATTTTTATTTAAATATAAGTTATAATAGAAAAACTAAGTAAGATTTATTTTAAATAAATTTTTATTATTTAAATAGAACTTATAATCAACATTAAATTATTGGTAATTTATAGTTTTTCAATATAGTTCATACATATTTTTTATTACTTTTGTGACTGTACTTTTTTATTAAATTGAGTTAATATTTATATGATTTTATGTTAAATATATTATTTATACAAATAAGTTTATATATTTAACTCATGTGAATTTCTATATGAAAACTTTAACAAGAAACCTTACGAAAAATTCGACGATACTATAATTGCTGAAACTTAGATGGGGATGGGGATTTCCTGACAAGGACAGATATTCGACGGGGATGATGTTACAACTTTTGATCTTTGAATGGGTATGAGGGCATTATTAATGTTAAACGGGGGTGGACATGCCACTCTCCGAATTGAATCCGCCCCGTTAGCACCTTTATTTGCAGACAATATTAACAAGGACGAATAGCAATCGAGGTACATTGACCACCACATAGCAATGGTCGAAAGCATTTCGAAATGAGAGCTAATGTATTTTTTTTCCATCTTATTGCTTAACTAATTACCTAATTGTATTTTTATTAGATGATATACTTGGTAGTTAGATAAGTTGAGCATCGTACCATAAAATCAATAATCGGATTAAAAAAGAAAAGCAACCCAAATACTAATTAATAATGTTGACGCGATTGTAAGTTTACAGCTTCTTGTTGTGTTTGTCACATTGTTATTCCTACTATTAAATATGCGGTGTTTTCTATTGCTGAGCTAATTTGTGTAAACCTCATGTAGAATGATTTCTACAAACTCTAAGTCAAGAACCTAAAGATCAACGAGAACTTACAAAAATTCTTATTGATATAAGAGTAGGGAATGAACCAACTTTCTTCTATTTTATATACAATATTTACTATAATTTTTCTGATCTTTATATGCTATATTTTCATGTATTCTTATTGAATTTGTCCGGCCCTGACCCAACTTTTCTCTATTTTATGTTGATTCTTTTATCAATGACTTATTTTATTTGATGTCATGTCGATCTTTCAGGACGTAACAACTTTTCATCAAAATAAATCTATTGGAGATGAAGCTCACAGAAAAGGCCATCACTAAGTAATTGACCAAGAAAACAACTCAAGTGAGCAACATTAAATATACTTTAGCTTGGATGGTGTAGGTTTAAAGTGTTTAATTTATAGAATAGGAATGATTTAAGAATTAATTAGGGAAATAGGACCCCTTGAAATTCTCTTTTATAAACTAGGTCTCTATACAAAAAGAAGAAAAAATAGGTATGGAAACTAAAAAATAGGGGTAATAATTTCTCTAATTGAAATGATGGTGATTTGATGTTTACTTTTGATTTAAGTATCTTTTTTACATGGATTGGTTTTGTAGTATATTTCTTGGGTATGGTTTTGGGTATGATTGTGAAAATAGAGGCAATATATTTCTTGACAAATTTATTTTTGGGTATGATTATGACATTATTTGGGTAAACGGGTTTTTGGGTATGCTTTTATATGTGTATTGACTTTGTAGTATATTTATTATTATTAAGTATATTTTTAAAGTGATATCGTGGGTATGTTTTATGGTTACCCAAACTGTGTTATAATGATCAAATTCAAGCGAATTTTTGGGTAATGATCAAATGTCATTTGATATTGATGTTTGTGTATAATATCGAGTTTTGAAAATTTTGGGTATGACAAATTTAAATTGGGTATGGTTTTTGTATTAAGTGATATTTAAATTGGGTATAAATATAAAATATTATCCAATTTATGGATATGATTTTATTTTGATATTTGATTTTTTGGGTATGTTGTTTTCGAGTATGTTTATGTACTTTGACAAATTTATTTTTGGGTATGATTGTGACATTATTTGGGTAAGCGGATTTTTGGGTAATAAGTGATAAAGTAAGAATGTTGGAAATTCCTTTTTCTGATTGATGTGATATGTGAGATAGTACAACATGTCACATCCGATGGGTTGTCAAACTTTGCCCTCTTTTGTACTCTATTTCCTCTATTCTATTTTATAGGGGGTCAAAATACCAATCCCAAATAGTATGAGTCTTCTTTCTCAATTGATTTGCTTAAAAGACTAGTTTGCCAATTTTGCCATGATTTAAATCTAAGATGTACATGCTTTTCATCATGGTATGGATGTTGTTGATTTCAATGTGTCTATAAGTTAACTTGACATATTTATTGAAGATGTTGAATTCCGGTGTAGCCTTATAGAGAACTTCACATTGAACTTTAATCGATAAATATTTGCGACATTGTGAATTGTGACGAACACCGGCCATCACAAATAAGAAAAAACATATTTTGAAAGTGTATTGTAACGACATACCATTGTTACAAATGAGACTATGACACATGTTGCCGTATATTTATTTCTATCACAAATGGATTTTATGATGTTTATCTGCGATAGTAGTGTGCCGACGCAAATGTCTTTGCTACTACACGACGTCGTCACAAATTGACATCTTCGCGTCGCCTGAGAATATTATTTGCGACTAAGTGTAATTGTGTTGTTACAGACCGCCATAGCAAATGGTTTACAACGACAATTGGCCGTGACATAGACCTTTTGTGACACCATATTTGACGTCGGGAATTTGACGACGCAATGCCACCACAAAAGAGTTAATAAACCCCAACAAATAGGAAACACCCAATTCACACATCTATGATCTTACTAAACAAAGAAACTCGATTTTCACTAACAAAACCTTCTATCATCAAAGCATAAACTCAAATAAACACATAACAAATGAGAAGTCCTCAAATAATATTAACATCAATTTGTTGAAACTTGAAGGAAATCATTAAACCTAGTTAGATTCTAGACCAACCAAAAGAAACAAGTACATATCAAAAGAGTAAACACAATTGACTTAAAGGTGATAGAATTTGGCATCTTACCCTTATCCTTTCTTAGGAAAAGTGCATCATATAAGGGCAAGTTTATGGCCACCAAAGACCCACATACCAAAACTTGCAACCCAAACTTCTCCATTGTTACCTCTCCCGTTGCAAATCTCTTAACCGCAACCACAAGACATGAGAGATTCACTAGAGCAATTGTTGTTAAAATTGTGAACATAGGAGAAGACACACCAAACTCGAGCTTCTCTTGCATGAACCGTTTTGTAACATCCTCATCCGCTACTTTGGCCGTTATGACAAATTTTAAGTCGGAGAATCCGACCAGCTTGAGAATTGAATCAATGAAGGCGAAGAGATAGGAGGAGCTGCGCTTATATAGCCATATCCTTTGCTCGTTCCACCACCCAAGCGCCGTGCCCCCAAACCAAAGGAACTCTCCTAGGCTGTATGCATAGCTTGCTATTATGATATAAGCAAAGGGAATGAACCAAGGACTTGATACCTAAAGCAAAGAAACGACATAAGCTCGGTGAGTTTCATCCTAAAACCAATTGACAATATGAATAGTAATTCACTTACCTTATATACTAAGTTCAGAATGTCTTATCAACTCTAGAGCAAAAAGGTTATTTACCTCGGGAAACAAGGATATGCCGGAGAAGAGGAACAATGGAGGGACGGTGGAGTAGAAGAGGATGGCCAAGCAGTTGCAAGCCCAAAGACAGTAGTAAGAATAACCCATTTGAAGGAGGAGACTCATCATGCCATGTCCATACCAAAAGGGGTTATACTTTGAGAGGAAGATCTGGAAGTCACCCTCACTCCATCTCTTATGTTGCACCAAGGTATCATTCAGTGAAGTAGGAGCTAGCCCCAAGAATCCTGGCCTACTCGGCTTAAAGTAGGCGGTTTTCCACCCGCGACACTGGATTGATAATCCTGTTATCACATCTTCAACAGGACATCCATACTTCAAACCCATCTGCACATTGAGTGTCCGTTTAGTTAGAGCGGTGGAATGAAAACGGGATGAATCAGATAAGGGTAAGGAAAGAAAATGGGAATGATGAGGCTACTTTATGTGTTAAAAGACCTCTATACAAACATAGTTTTTTATTGATTCGAAATTATTTCGTTTCTGGAAATGATTCTGGTTTCCGTTAGTGTTCATCTCGGCTATGGAGAATTGGAGATGGACGTATACCTCTTTTCCCCATTGAGTGTTGAGCTCGTATGTACAACTAGCTAGGCCAACGGTCTTGCGTTCCAACTCAATCACACTAATCGCCGTATCTTCTTCCTCTTCATTTTGCGTAGCTCTCCATTGAAGAGGAACCTTCACATCATATTTTCTCCCACACAATACTTCTCTC
Source organism: Fagopyrum homotropicum (assembly GCA_033239125.1). Classification (NCBI taxonomy): domain Eukaryota; kingdom Viridiplantae; phylum Streptophyta; class Magnoliopsida; order Caryophyllales; family Polygonaceae; genus Fagopyrum; species Fagopyrum homotropicum. The sequence continues at coordinate 148,346,342 of BSWB01000004.1, forward strand.
AAGTGAAAACAACCACTTCCTACATATAAAGGGCCTCCAACGCCATCTAACCCGAAAAAATCCGCCTAAGTTAAAAAAGTTCAACATGCACCAATTAAACAATCCTCTATATAAACGTGGGTTCAAATTTCACCAACACTTATCAACTTACCTCGGTTATGAGGCGAAGGGAAGATCCGTACAAATCATTTTTTGTCATGTTCTCATAGAGTTGAGGGTACTGCACGTACCCAATCTCTTGGCTTTGTTTTTCGTCCATGAAGAAACAAAGGGCATCGCGTATAGATTGCGAATTGTTCGAATACATGTCACAATCAACATTAAGGATTATTGGTCCGTTGCTTATCTTGGATGAAACCCTAATCTGCAAATACATCGATTACTTAACATAAGCTCTACAAGATTTGAGATCGATTATGTGAAGAAGAAGAAGAATATCATTACCAGAGCATTCATGGCACCAGCTTTAAAGTTGTGGTGGTGTTGTGGGCGCTTCTCTCGTGCCAAGTACACGAGGTTCGGCATTGGCTTGCCTTCCGCATCTTTGGTATCCGAGTTCCTTCCATCGATTAGTATCTGATATATTGCATGACGAATTGATCTAATGTTCCCACATCGATAATAGGTTAATTAAGAGTTGGATGAATCACCTGAAGGATGGTGTCATGGTCACGTTTCGAAACGTAAGAATCCCAGTGAGAAAAGCCTTTGTGCCCGAAACGTATCTCCTCCGAAACCGTACCAAGCTTTGTTGAATTTTCTATACGCTTTGCCATGTCGTTGTACAGTTTCTGTGGATATAAAATACCTTTTTTTAAAAAAGAATTTCTTCTAATTTTAAATTGGTTTTTAATTTATTTTTTTTAAAAAATAGTTTTTCGATTGTAAATGCTATACCATGATAGAGTAGAAAGCGGCGGCTTGACGTGGCTCGGCGGGCTCAGAAGCGGACTTGAAGTAGGCAGCTGGGGAGCGGGGCTCCACGTGGCAGCTCCTGCAGTAAGGCAGCCAATGTCGGGCGAAAGTGGAAGCCTCCCACATCGCGTAGAAGGTTAGGTCGGAGCCTCCGTCATCGGATAAGTATACGCTCAGCTTTTCCGGTGGATAATCGTAGGCCATCACCGACAACACCGTGTTCACGACCATCAACGGCGGCTCTATTACCGGATCCGCCGTGCATACGAAAATGTCCACCCTCGGCAATTCTTTCTCGTACCTGCCAATTTCACCTTTACTTTATTTAATAATAATAAATTAACTTAATTGGTAGGTTGTGTCCATGTTATACGAATAATCAACTGTGTTTGTTCTCAAAAAAAAAATAAAAATAAAATACCATTGATAAATATTTAGAAAATAACAAAAGAGTAGGGTCGGTCTATTCCAACATAAACTTAATAAACTTACCTTGGGATAAAGCAAAGTTCGATTAGAAGACCACGAATATATATATATATATATATACACACTATCCCTGCATTACTACTCGTACGGTACACGTTTCTTTTGGGCGGTGAACCGAACTAAAACCGTAAATTGTGCCTTAAACCGCAACCGAACCGTAACTAATCGGTTTTGTTTTTGACTCATCATATTTTGCTTGCGATTTGTGGTTCGGTTGATGAACCGATCGTAAAATGCGGTCCAAACCACAAGTCGCAACCAAGCCGCAATCAAACCGTTAAATATTCGAACCACAATCGAACCGTAACCGAACTGTAACAAAACGGTTCGGTTTACCATCCACATTTTATAGATTTGCGGTTTGCGATTACTGTTCGTGCGGTTTCCTCGACACCATCCCAAAATTTTGGGTACCTTGATATATTAACGTTAGAGTATCGTTATCGAATTTGTAATTAAAATATTATATATTTAATATCAAATGCGAAATAACATGACTATTTTGCAAAGTAAAACAACTCGATCAAACGGCGTTGACTTCTATGACTTCATTTCTTGCTTGTTGTTTGTTTTTATTTCACTTGATAATTTGATGATTATTACTAAACTAACTCTTAATCTTATTCTGAAAATGAATACCAAAGTAACTGTATCAAGAGAGAAAGGTGAAGGGTGACCTTTGGGAAAGACGGTGCTTGAAGGTAGAACGGCGAACCGGGTTCCAGCGTAACGACTGAGCTACGATCCAGTACAACCCGAACCACAACTCAGCAGCGAGTATCCCTATCCAACCCCACCAGCGGACGGTTGTCTTCCACCCATCAACATCGTCATCTTGTAGGCGAGGAAGATGAGTTGCTCTGTAAATGAGAACCGTTGATATGCTGAGAAGCAAGGAGGCCGCAAAGAATCTGTAGAGGAGAATTCCATTGAATCGCCTCTTCTGGAAGAGCGGAGCATAAGGCTCATCTTCTCCCATCTCGATCTCCCTCTTGCGCTTGCTTGCAGGTTATCAATATTTTATAGCAATTCTCATCCACCTCTCTTACACTCAATTATTACACAATTTTTATAAGGTTATCTAATTTTAAAAAAATTTTTAAAAAAATTGATAAATCAAAATCTATGAAAAAATAATAAAATAAATGAGTTGTGTGTAGATGGGTCAAATAAGCATGATTAAGTTAAGAAGGTGTACAATAATATTGTCGGAAAGTAACAAAAAAAAAAAGGGTTACTGAAATTAGCTTTCAAAATGGATTTATATAATAATAATTATAATAGGCTTTCTAAATAGTTTATACTTTATAGGAATATTTGACTTAAATTATGACAAATATTAACTTCCAAAATATTGAAACTTTGAAAATTACATTATATTTGACACAAACTTTGTAGCACGATAAAGACATGAACGAAAAAGACATATCACTGTACCAATTGAATGATTGAAATTTTATTTTGTAAAAAGCCTAAAAAGTTAAATCTTTCCTGTATAATTTCGTGTTCGGATTTGCTCAATTTGAATTTGACAATGGATAAAAGTGTTGAAACAAATTAAGTTTTTTTTAAGTAATAAATATTATAATAAAAATGTATTAATAAAATTATGTTTCATAAATATCACTTGTGAATGAATAAAAGTGTTAAACTATAACTGTAACTATAAAGTTTGAATACTTATAATATTATTTTAAAATTTAGGTAACATTATTTTTTATTATATAAACATGTAAAAGTAAATAGTGTATATAAGCATAACTAATAAATATAAAAAATAATACATGAACTAACTATTAAAGATATTTATAATGATAGTATATAAATTCTAAACGAACTAAACTAATAAAATAATTGTTAAAGTATATAAACCATCATTACAAACAGTTTGAACTAATATAATCAAATGAATTGTACAAAAGTTAGAAACGAAAAAATATTCGATAAAAAAGTCACCAATTTGTTTAAAAACTTATCACCGCACCTTATTAAATTTACAAAATATCACCACATTTTATATTATATTGTTTCATTTATTAAAAAAATTTAACACATTAAATCAACAATTCAAATTATTCCACGACTATTCACCAGAAAGAGTAGGTACTTTGACCACTCTCTTGGTATTATAGAGTAAGAATAAAATATTAATCAACCTCTCTTACTGATGCTTATCATTTTTCTTGAAAAATGAAACAAGAATATGTTTGTATTTGTCACAAGTTTGAGTCCCTTTAGTCCCAAAACTAGATTTTTTTTATAGGGAAAAAAATTATCCTCTAACGGTCCATCAATATTATTTAGGGAATAAATAAGACCTCATTGATAGATGTTAGGGTTAAAAACCTAAACAAATGGTGAGAAGTAGAACCACGCCAATACATTGATGTTATGGTATCCTATTTATAGGATTACAAAGAATTATTAAAGACAAAATATCTAAGATATGATAAGCTAAGCTAGGTAACAAATAATATTGAAATAATACTAATATAATATTTGACATGATATCATATTATTATTATTATTATTATTATTATTATTATTATTATTTTCTAACATGCCCCCGCAGTCAAAGCATAGCGTACCGAAGGTGAAGAGTGAAACAATGAAGAAGTGAATAACAACGGATACTGAGTTGGTCGGACAATCAATGATGTCTTCGGGTGCAATCACATATTGTGACGCCAAAGTCAATGTATGGTTGGTCACTTGATCGTAACCGAGGTTGTGGTTGGGCAAAAACTGATCCCGTTTGTGGTAATCGGAACATGCGATTTGAGTTAGTCCACTTGGTCGTTTTCAACGAGCCGAAATGGATATGGATGAACCGTTATTTGGATCGACAAAGTAGATGCCGTTGTTGGAAGTGTTTGAGTGGGCAAATAGGATCTGAAGTGCCGTTAGGCAAAACCACTCTGATATCATTATAGATGTTAGGGTTTGAAAACTCATATAAATGGTGGGAAGTAGAATCACACTAATACATTTGATGGTATTGTATCTTATTTATAGGATTACAAACAATTAAGCTAAATTAGCTAACAAATAATATTGAAATAATACTAATATAATATTTTGACATAATATCATATAATTGATATTATTATTATTCTTTCCTAACACTCATTTCTATTTTATTAGTTTTTGGTCAGTATTTGTTATTCTCTCCATTTTAAAAAATGCATGTAAAAACGATAATAAAATTGTATTATATGAAAATAGAGGAAAAAGTGTTTTGAAAATAAAAATAATAACAAAAACAATAGATGAATTCAATAAGTATTAATAGTTATTACAAACCGAGGCCGGACTTCATGATCCAACGTTCCCTTCTGAGTATGCCTCCGATTACAAACTTGTGTGGATGAGTGTTCATGTACCATCTCCATATGTTGTTGGTGGGTCTTCTTGGCTACCTCCAGGGCTTCTTGGCATAAGAGGCACAGGCTGGGAGTTGTTGTTCGGTATTCTTACAGGTTCGTCGTGGCAGCTGGTGTTCGATGCTTATCACTACCGATTGACCCCTTGGTGGTGGAATATATTGCTATTATATTAGGTCTGGACACTCTACGAGCCTTGGACGGCTCCTAGGTGATTGTTGAGACCGATGCTTTGGGTTGTGTTGCGCGGATTTTCGATCTTTGGTTTCTTCTTATACTTCCTTCCCGTTTCGCATGTGCGACGTCTGGGTAATTAAGTGGCTCATTATATCATCCGTTTGTTCCTTTGCATGATACCTCTACTTTGTATACGGATGATTTCCCGTTTGGTATTTTGGCTTTGGCTGAGCTTCATATGTAGTATATTCATTGGTTTTCCCGTAAGAAAAAATAGTAATTACAAACCAATTTTTTAATCCTCTAATGTCTTATTTCGAGAACTAGTATATAAGAATGGAAATGGATCGGTTGATGAGTGAGTGTACCATTTTCACCCATCGCTCAACTTACTTAAACTCGCACCCAACTCGTCAACCACTTGTCTAACACTTCACCCGTCATCCACCCCCACACCCACCCATCACCCACCGGGTATTCGGGTGGTTTGGGAGAAATAAATGGTTCTGTAGTGTTTTTTTCGTTTATAGACATTTAAAAGTGTAGATGAGTACAAATCTCAATTTTGTTCCGTTCCCATCACGATCCCGGTTCCTATTCCGGCGGAATTTCATCTAAAAATAGGAATTTTGAACCCATCCCGTCAAAAAATATCCGGGACGGGATACCAGTCTTAACTTCTTCATTCCGCTAGACATGTCCTGTATGTAAAAAAAAATTAATGTAAAATATAGATAAAATTTAATCCCTAAGCATAAAACATTAGTTATATATTTTGAAAAAGTTAAAATATACATACCCAAATTGAAAATTAGTCAAATGACCCAAATCCGTTTTGACCCAAATTGAAAATAATCAAATGACCCAAATATATTTTAGATTTGTTATTATTTTAGTTGTTTAAATAAAAATTAATTATATTTTGAGGAGATTATGTAATATATTGTTATGAATTGAATGTATAAAATAAAATTATTTTTAAATAAACACTAATAAATCTAACAGCAAATTGCTTTTAGTTACAAACCAATTCAATGAGACGATGCAAACAAATGCAATTTTTTCATACAATAAATAGAAATCAACATAAATAAAAAGCTATGATGCACGGACACGGACACGGGAAACGGACACGGCGAGAATCGGGGAAGCGGCAATCCTCAAAAGTATAGGAAACGGGGACACGGCGAGTAAAATAATTAATATATTATTTTAAAGATATTTAAATATAGAATTACTATATCATAATGAGATACATATATATGAAAAAAAATCAATGATATATGAGTTGATAAAAATATTAACATGATAATAAAATAATCGAAACAAAAGCTTAGAAACAAACATTTTCAGTCTTACAAAACATAGAAATAAACATATTTAGTTTTATAATCTGAAATAATCATACTTAGTATCAAAATTGAAGAATGAATCATTCATTTGCAAATCAACAATAACCGAACAACATGGTCAACAAAGGAAAATAATAATAAATATTTGTGAATTATAAAAAGTGAAAGAATTAGAATAACATAGTCAACATTCAACAAATAAAAATCACAAAATAAATTAATAATCAAATATTCAAAATTAATTTATAAAATCATAAGAAAAATGGAGAGAAGAGCCGGTCGGCGGAACAACATTTCAACATTAGCGCCGGACAAGAAGATTGGTGTCCTACTTCCGACAACCACAATCTCGCAGGTGGTCATGTGGAGCTAGGTTTAGTCGGAAAAAATGGGAAAGAAGAGAAAATATTACGGTATATAAGTTTTTATTTCGTTGATCATGTCTTGACCGACACAATCCGCATCCTCACCGTATCCTAGACGTGTCCTACCTTGGAAACGTGTCTTGACCGTGTCCGGTCATATTTGACCGTGTCCGAGCCGTGTCCGGGTGTGTCCCCGTTTCCGACACGGCAGGACACGGGACACGCCGCCTTCTAGAAGTGTCCGTGCATCATAGATAAAAAGTGATTGATCAAATAAGGGAGATAGCGATTAAATGAGTGAAGTATTCGCGTTAACGGTTGAATGGTCGGCGTCGGAATGAGGTGTCGAAGACCCGAATGTTTGGTGAATAAATTTAAAAATCCGGGGATTCGGGATCATGCGGCTTCAACTCTTTGGCTAATTGCAAGACAAATGTTAAAAATTAGTATAAACTTTAGGGTTTTAGTGATTTTTTATACTAATTTATGTTAAAACTAGTATGAATGTTAAAATTTTAGTGATTTTTTAAAATTAATTTAAACGGATGGAACGGGCGGGTGGTTGACGGTTCGGTAGTGGGTGGTTGTACCTCCACCCATACCCTCTCACCACCTATCAATTTCACCCGTTAACTGCCTAGCTACCACCCGAAATTATACGAAATTTCGACAGTATATTCGATTCGGTTGACCGGTTGGGTTAGATAGTTATGCACCCATTTCCGTCCCTAGAACCAAGGGGGTATTATTTTATTTATTTAACTTTGATTTTATACATAAATGACCCACGTCCTTTAATTAAGTATAATAACAAAAGTTTAGACGTGCCATTGTTGATAAATAATCTGTAAATTAAAATCTAGTAGTATTTAAAAATTAATATTATTAAAAATTATATTTTCCATATAATAATACAATCGTCGTCAATAAGAATATCTTTGACAAAAACTACGTATCATACTACCATCAACAAAGTCAATCTTAGAGATACCAGTCTCAAGATTTGTTTTCTAATAAAGTTTTCACCTTTTACTTTTGAATCATTTTTCTCATTCGTAAATTCATTTAAAAATATAAAAAAATATAATATAATAGCTGTTTTAATTTTTAGAATAAAAAGTAAAAAATACAAGAAGAAAACCTGAAGAATATTGAATAAAATACGGAAAAATTATGTATGCGAATTGGATTTTTGTTTAAAAATTGTGGAGTGGTGACAAGCGCAGTGACGTCGTTTTGTTCGAACTGATGTGTTGCATCCAATCACTCTTGTGGTTAACATTTGTTTAATCAAAGTTTAGGTGTCATTACTCTTCAAAAAAAAAAAAGTTTAGGTGTCATTAGATAAGGTTAAGCAAAATAAGTATTTTTTTTATTTAAAATGAAACAAGTATTGTTCTTTAAAATATCCTCAGAAGACGCTGATCTAACACGGCTGCTGCATGGCAAAATGGCTCATGTTTGGTCATTGATAGCGATTTCGATCATGGAAGAACTTATATTCAATTCACATGGAATTACATTTTGGGATTAGGTTTTGGACAATGATTTCAAGTATATAATGATTAAAATTCTGTAAATAATTCTGCCGTAGAACTAATCATCAAAGTTTTAAGTTTTGTAAAATAACCGATATATAAATTTTATACGAGTGCAATCAAGGTATGAAGTAATAAAAATGGAAATTAAGAGTAGAGAAAATTAAGATCGGAGGTTAATTTTCTTAAAATACGTTTCCTAACTTATACAAAGTCAACCATTCAATGTGGGTAAGCATGTTTGGTGTGTTCATCAAAATATCTAATTCTCTTTCGAGCTTATGAAACTGTATCATGTCATGCTCAAATCAAAAGAATATAAAACACTAATAGGAAGAAGCAAAACAACAAACAACGTCGTGACTATTTTTCATATGTCAATCAAATTAATCCTATCATGGATGACATCACACAAAAAAGAAATCGATCATGCTATCGCTCCGGATCTTCCCTAATCATACATTCTAGAGGTCTAATAATACAAAATCAACTAAGGGTGTGTTCGTTAAAGTTTTTTGTGTAGATTTTACAAGAGCTTTGTGTGTTTTTTTTTAAAACTTGTTAGTGTTTGACACACTAGCTTTTTGTAGAGATTAGATTTTAAGAAAATTTTTTGAGGAGATTTTTCGGAGAGATTTTAAGAAGCTAGTGTTGATAGCTTTGTGAAGATTACTGTGTAGCTTTCACTTATTTCTTCTAATTTTATCCCTTGTGTCATATCTCTTATACTTTAAAAATATTTTAATATTTATACGTTTTGGTAAATTCATTCTATACATCTTCCAAAAAAAATCTCATTTTACCAAACATCAATTAGATTTTTAAATTTACAAAGTCTCTCACTAAGTCACTCAAGCAAATATTCGCTTAAACTACCAAAAAAGCTTATACTAAAGTAAAATCTCGCGGTGTCGAACAGGGCCTAAGTCTCACCTTTCAGTCTAGATTTAGATAACTGACCTAACATTCAATGACACAATCATGAATCATGGATCAAGTCAATGTTTAACAAGAAAATCATGGTTAGAAACCAAAATCACGAACAAATGAGACTAATCCAACATTGGAGATATAACCCCAAATTTCGAAATTCATAGTACATATCTAAACATGCTTCATTTTTCCATCACTTCATGAACAAACACTCATACAAGCTAGAAAAGCATAGATTTAAAGTTTTTACCCCCAAAACTAGAAATGAAATTAGTGACCCATAAATAACTCTAATCCAAACTTAACATTCAACATATCAAAATGTAGAGAATAGGAAGATAATAAGACATTTCACAAAAAGAACCAAGGAAAAGAGATTACCAATGGAAAAAGGGACACTTCTTACTTAACTTCTTGAAGAACAATGAAGAACAATCTAAACTAATCAAATTTGATTCAAATCTTTGGGAATATTCTTGCGGAAAATGGTTCATGATTGTCACAATAGGAAGCCCATGCTTTTATATGAAGGGTTGGGACATGGACCTCTTACAAAAGTAAAAAAAAAACGTGCAAAAATAATTAGCTTTCTAAATAAAAAACTCGACCTGGGTAAAAGTTGTTCTTAGGTCGAGTTTCTCAACAGGAACAAAACTCGGCCTAAGCAATGAGAAACTAGACCTAAGGCAAGCATCAATTTGGTCGAGTTTTTGTGTTGGTCTTGTTTCTTGACTTCTTTTGGAGTTCTTCCTTGAGGATTCAGATGTCAGTGTAAACTACAAAGTTATAGTCCTTCAAAATGCCTTTTCAACAAGTACTTGTGGGTATTTAATTCATTTTGATGCTTCTTATAACTTTATTTTACCAAAACTGCTCAAAAATGACCTTTAGGTCTTCTTGTGTTCACAAGTCCTCATTGTTTGCTTCGCTTCATGATTCTTCTTTGGAATTTCTAAACATTCATAATTGACATCTAAAAGTGTCTCTTTAATTGTTCTGGATCCTTAGCCTCAACTTATGCACACTAAAAACAATCGATTTGCCACAACAATACACAATATACCACCCCAAAAGACCTTTTGAGACGGCGTTGCAACAATATTTATGTTCTCGCAAAAATATGTGTCGCAAATGGTATTTGTGACGGAATCCTGCTGCAACACCTTTTGCAACAACATTGTGACGACAAACGATGTCGCAAAAGTGTGGTTTTGTTTTCTTTTTTTAAAAAAAGACTTTATAACCCAAACATTGAAGTACGGGTTATAAAGTCCTTTTTTTATATAAAAAAAATTGTAAATTTATTCTTGTACTATTTAGAAGAGCATACCCAACAACCAACATGTACTTTAATGCATTTCTTGTTGCTTTGACATCATAAGTGTTCAATCTTATAATAACGTCTAGAGCATATATAACATTTGCTACGATTCTAAACAAATGTCTCTTCCATTAAGCAATGAAACAACTAACTTATGCGTTATCTTTATAAAAAAAATAATAAAGTAGAAACACCAAAAGAAAAATAAGACAAAGGGTGTGTTTGACACAATACAAGAAACACTAGTGTCTATGAACACTAGTGTTTTTTGGGACGGTTTTTCAGAAACACTCGTGTTTAGTGTTTTCAAATACTAACATCCGTTTGACAAAAACACCAGTGTTGAACCGGCCCATGTGCATATCACGTGATTATCAATGGGGGTGTTGTGCTGCAAAGTCTCATTTCTTCCCTCTCGCGTTAAGGCTTTTTGGGTTGGGCGATTCGTTGGTGATTTGGGCGATAGGGAAAAATCGACGCTGCTTCCACCACCAACATCCTCAATCCGTCGCCCCCCTCTTGGTGAACATCAAAGGTTAGTCTCCTCATTGTTTCCCTACCTCAGTCTTCTCCGTCGTCGATGGTCTCCAAAAGTGTTTGAGAGTTGGGAGAGATTAAGTGAGTGTAGAGAGCAAGTGTTGTTGTTAGTAAAATGCTTCCCTCTATGACCTTTTGGTTGTTTTCCTATATTTATATTGTCAACTCCGGTCTCTTGACTATAACTACTCAACTTAAATGCATCAAACTTGTGTTGTCTGAGAAGGGATTGAGAGTTCATCAAACTTTTGCTAGTATTTGGGGATATGTTGTTTGCCCAAAAAGTGCGTGCAATCAAGTTTTAAATTTATAAAACTAGAATAAAAGCAAGCGAACCCACAGTGTACGAATCAGCGTAGTTAAGCAAGTATTTCAGAGTATCGAACTCAGGGATTTGGGGGATCAAATTCAGTTCACAAATTATCGAGCAATGAAAATTGAAGCTTTTGCAAATATTGGGGAAAACAGCAACCCTAAAGATCCGGATGTCAAATTGTGGCAATCGATTCAAGATATACTATAGATATAAGGACAGAGTTGAGGTTTGCAAAGGTATACTAGGGTAAGGTAATGTACGGCGAAGTTCCAAAACCCTATATGTCTAACCCAAAGACTCTCTCTATAAAGGTTGTTGAGGCTGCAATATAGAAAGGATCTAAAGGCAAGAATTAATCTCAAATACCCAAACTTGTAACCCAAGGATCAAAACTAACTAAACCGATTAAGGTTGTGACACTCGAAATCGAAGTAGAGGTTGTTGAGGCTTCATTACTACCTAGAAAAGGCAAACCTAGACTAGATTAAAGCTAATCTTTAACCTTGGATCAAAGTAAAAGCAAAATTCGTAAACTGGGGTAAATCACGCCTAGATCTTAAGAATCACGGCCGTGGAAACCTAAGAACAGGCCGTGATTTAGGGTGTCAACGATATTTCTCACACTCTCAGGGTCCAATCAAATTACGATCGATCTATCATTATCTAAGCCACAATTATTAACCCTTCACCTTAGAATTGCTAAAGGGTTTTAGCCAATAACCATCATCATCAATTCAATAATCAAGTTTAAAGAGAAAATGGACGAAAACCTCAAAAACTCAATGACTATCAAACAACCAATCTCAAATCCAATAACAAATGTTTGTATTGAATGAATGCAGAAAAAAGGAATAGAAACCCTCACAACAATCTTAAGGAACAATGAAGAACGGGGTGTCAATCCGTCTCCAAAGATAAACCCTAAGATAATCTCGATGTACACAATCTCCGAAATGCCTCCTTCTCCGAATCTTCCTTGTACGCAATAAAATCTTCAACCCTTCCTCTCTTTGGGGATCCAAATACTGGGGCTATCACCGTTCTCCCTTCAATATTGAAGGCTATCGAATATATGTAGGGATCTCTCTAGGGTTTAAAGATAAAACCCTAAATATTTGGGCTGAAAATAAGTCGAATCCGCTGGTATCAGAAGATACTCTGGGCCGCGTCATAAGGTATCAGAAAATACTTTGGCGCATCAGACGGTATCAGAGAATACTTTGGGCCGCGTTCGATGGTATCAGAAAATACTTTGGGCCGCGTCCGAAGATATCAGAAAATACTTTGGCGCGTCAGACGGTATCAGAGAATACTTTGGGCCGCGTCCGAAGGTATCAGAAAATACTTTGGGCCGCGTCAGATGGTATCAGAAGATACTTTGGCGCGTCCTACCTTCCTTTTATTGCTCCTTTTTGTCCCGCATGGCTTAATCCTTAAATATGCTATTTCGCTCCATAATTCGCCAAATTACCTACAAATGCAATAAAACTCTGTGTAGACCTCTATTCTTACAAAGTAGGTGAATATAACCATAAATGCCATGAATGTATGTCTATGCATGCAAAATAAAGGGAAAATCTATATAAATACATGCCTAAAAATAGGTCATAATTCATGTCATCATATGTTCGAGAAGTGATTATGAATGACTATTGCTATTGATCGATGTGTGCACCTGAGAAGTGATTATAGAATGACATCGTGCCTCTTATCCTGGTTTGCATAGTTTTAATGTTAAAATTTGGTTTTCTTCCTAGAGTTTTAGGAGTGTGTTGCTGAAGTTTTGAAAAGATTGTTGTTGAAGTTTATCTTATATGTTTTTGCTCGGTTTGTATTGATTGAAGCATGATTTCCACATGAAATATTATAAACTGTAATTCATGTGTATTGGTGACATGATTTCATAATTGGCAAGGTAGGGTGTTTATCTACTGGATTGTTGTGTTGGGTGATATAGAAAACTCAAAAGAGCTATAAATTTTCAACTCTTGATGTTTGATAGTTGTTTGGATGTTTTGTAAAAACAATTATTATAAGTTGATGATTTGGTTCCATAATTTGCAAGGTAGGGTGTTATCCATTGGATTGTTGTGTTAGGTGATATAGAAAACTCGAAAGAGCTACAAATTTTCAACTCTTGATGTTTGACAATTGATTGGATGTTTTTTAAAAAAAAAGTATGATAAGTTGGTGACTTGGTTCCATAATTTGCAAGGTAGGGAGTTTATTCATTGGATTGTTGTGTTGGGTGATATAGAAAACTCGAAAGAGCTACAAATTTTCAACTCTTGATGTTTGACAGTTGCTTGAATGTTTTGTAAACAAAAATATAATAAGGACTTATCATTTGAGAGTGTTTTAATAACACGGGTTTACAATTCCCATACAGATTGGGTATTATAATTATGATGTGCTTACAAAGGTGCAACATTTTCAGTTCAAATTGTAGCACGTGGAAACAGTGTATGCTAGCTCAAGTACAAGCTGAGTTTACTGGTTGTGCCTCTTATGTTTTTGCTCGTTCTGAATCCATGATTGAGTTTACTAATAAGGTTGATAACTAGTTAGGAGATTTGATGTGTAGTAGAGTTTACTGCTAGCCATCTTTTAATGCGTAGTATTTTTATTTACTAATTAGAGGTTCATAAATTGCCTTAAGACTTCAACTCAGGTTTATTAATCCATCATGTAACTTCGCAATTTCTAGACTGACTCAGTTTTGCATGTGTTTTGGTAGTTCAGCTTGTCTTGATGTTGTTTTGCTAGTCCAGTTTTTGTCTTCAATGCTTCTATGATGTAAAGAACTTGATTGACTACAATTTATTAATATTGATTGGACTGAATCGGTTTTGCATGAATCTTTGTGTGTTAGGTACCAATGGACAACGACTCTAGTTATGACAACGAAGATCCCGAGTACTACAATTGGGGAAAGGGGATATGGATGACAGAGGATGATCCCATCGAAGATTTTTACGCCTTCGATGATAGTGGTAGCTCATCAAGCTTAAGGGACTTCGTGCAATGGCTACGTGAAGAAAAGAGAAGATTGGATTATGAATGTCGAGTGATACGTATGAGGGAAATGAAGAGTGTTGCTAATATTGAGTCATTAAATGTAGATCTTACTCAACAGAAACAATTGAACAAGATAATTAAAACGGAAAATTGTTTAACTACGTTTGTTTGGGGTAGGGTTGAGCATCGGTTCAAAACAGCAAACCGAACCAAACCGAACCGAACCGAACCGCAAACCGTAATCTTGGAAAACGTGGACTGCAAACCGAACAATAAAATTGCGGTTCGGTTTGCGGTTTGAACCGCACGGTTGCGGTTTGAACCACAAATGAACCGCAATTTGCGGTTTGATTGCGGGTTTGCGGTTTTGCGGTTTCATTTGCGGTTTTGCGATTTTGTTTGCGGTTTGGTTGCGGATTTGCGATTTGGTTTGTGGTTTGGTTGCTGTTTGGTTCCAAAATAATAAACATAGTCATATAGAGTACATGTAAACATCCAAAAAGATCAATGGCAACATGCCAACATCCAAAACGGCCAATGACAACATGCCAACATCCAAAAAGACCAAAATAAGACATGATTCTTACATACTCCATCATGCACTAAAACTCCAACTCCATGATTCACCACCTATCAACAAATTGAACAAGACAACAAGCAAAATAAGACCATTGATCAATGAAGACAACAAGCAAATCCAAAAAGACAAATAGTTATGGCAACATACCTTTTCACTTGACTTTTCAAATAATAATAATAAGTCCTTTTTCAATGCCAACCGACGAGTTTAAATGTTCCAACTCTATACACGTGAAAACAATAAGCAAAGATTGCCATAATTCCATATAAGTAATATAACATTTTATACAATATTATAACTAAGTGAAAATGAATGTCTAAAAGTTAAGTATTACCATGATACATCTTCATCATCTCTTCCTCTTCATCCTCTATATTTTCCTCATCAATAGTGGCATTATTTATGTTAGAGGTAGACCTAATTTTTACAAGTAGCCAATCTTGTGCACAAATAAGACCTTCAACTATCTATTATAAGAAGATAATAATTAAGAAAAGTTATAACATAATACAACATATTATTACTTATAAGCAACTAACCAACGGTCCATACCTTGGGATTTAAGGAACTTCTATAGTCATCGAGAGTACGTCCTCCGGTACTGAATGCAGATTCAGATGAAGCGGTACTGACCGGGACGGCTAGCACATCACGAGCCATACATGCAAGGATAGCATATCTTCCTACATTCACTCTCCACCACCCTAATAGATCAGTCATCTTACCTGAAGACCTCGGCTCAATCAAATATGCCTCAAATTCAGATGTAGTAAATTCACCATCAGAACCGCAAACGTCCTCAAGTTGTCCAAATAGTTTTTGAAAAAACGTATTGCCTGAGGTAATAAACTCATTGTCTTCATGTAGTCATAAGAATATAATAAGAAATAATAATATAAGTTTAAAATTTAAAGGAAGTAATTTACATCGCCCTCCAAGTGAATTAGAACTTGATGAAGCTTGAGTACCCGAGTCTTGAGAATGCTGAGTAGTATACAAAACCTTATACTGCTCAAACAATCTAGAAGTGTAGTCCTTGACTCGTTGTGATAATTCTTTACCTTTTTCCACCCCATGTATAGCTCCAAGACCCATTTCCACCATAAGCAACTTCTGTGTCGGATTCAGAATAATAGCAACAAAGATCAACATATTCATCTTCTCCAAATTGCCCCAATACTTATCACATTTTGCCTTCATCTGAATAGTCATTGAACTACAATCAATATCATCACTCCTCATCAACTAATTCAACACATCAATGAGGTGACCAATGTGGTAGAAAACATTACTGATCGTCACATAAGATGATCCTGGCACATCTTTAGTGAACGTATAAAACTCAACTAAAAACTTCACAAGAAGCTCAATCTTCTTCCACTCGTCTGTAGTAATATCCCCTAAGCAATGATCATTACCTCCTCTTGGAGTATCAATCCGGTAAAAAACAAGCTTGTATTTCAAAGCAACATCAAGCATCAAATAAGTGGATTTCCTTCTAGTAGCTACGTCAAGGACTATCTTCCTTTTGCATTCAGTTTTCAATCTTTTATCTTCTTCTTTAAACACATGTAGTCTAGCAGGAGAGTACATTACATACCGAACAATGGATCTCACTTTTTCAATACAAATCATATGCAACTTCAAACCATCATTCACAATCAGATTATCAATGTGAGCTACACATCTCATATGCATGTTATGTCCACTATAAATGCATGATCCATTTGCTACAGTCATTTCTTTCAAGGTATCACACATCACATCATTAGAACTAGCATTATTGTAACACCCCGAATCCGCGGGACTCGGGATGTCACATTGGGCTAGGATCTCACAATGGATCCTGACCCTAGCTTGACAACAAGTTCACTAGACCTTACAATATGGCACTGACAGATATAAAACAAATACATAAAACAGTATAAACTGTATGACCCAAAGTAAACAACAACATAGCCGAGTATATAAAATGACATCCTCACACAGGATGTACAAAAGATCATCCTCGCGCAGGAGGGAAAACACAACAACCCCAAACCAACCACCTAATGTACGAGAGTCCTCGGCCTGTCACCCTGCCAGATCACCCAGTAGCGCCTAACTTGTAAACATCTACAACACGGTATGAAACCGTTAGCTAACCATACATATACGAGGTAATGCATAAGCACAAGCACAATCATGAAAGATAAACACTTCAACATGCTATCACACATTTACCCATTTATTATCTTTATATAATAACCATTCACTCAAAAACCGTATATATATAGATAGATAGATGAAAGTATGTGACACGAGGACCGATACATCCCCGCCTCTGAGTGCAATGTCCAGCTGTACGAGTATCGGTCACACAATCCGTGTACCCTATGGGAGTCGATTGTGCCCTTCTTGTAAAGTAGTCTGGCCCGACATCAGAGAACCTCCCAATCTCCACGGTGGGATGAAAGGGAAAAGTTATCACAGCCACGCAGTGGGGCAGTCAATAGAACATAGGTCGATAAAAACGACAACTCATGCTATCATAGCAAACATATAAAGCACACACCACTCATGCAAACACCCAATATAGGGATGGTAGCTAAGTAAGTCCTACGGACTTACCTCAACCTCGTACAATCACAACCACGATCAACCTCCAATCCTGAGAGGGACACTGCCTAATAACAAGGCATAAAGAGATATCAATACTCCTATCAATCAAAAAGGTCACATCTAGACCCAAGGGATCCATAAGGATCATAATCAATCTATAATCAATCTATAGGCCTCACAACCAACTAAACCTCAATATCTCAATATAACTCACAATTCCTCAAATCTCAAGGTAGTATCTAATCAACATTCCTCAATCTCAATTCTAATCCTAATTTTATTAATTAACCTTTAATTAATTAATTAGATTTCGCCAGAATAACGTTTTGTCCGCAAGCAATTTCTAAACCCCCTGTCATCAGATTTCATCATACAAACAACCCATAATCACCAGAATAATATAACGACCATAATGGAATTTCTAATTGTCCTATTTGACAAGACTAAACTCAATTTAGCCCAAATATCATTACGGAAAACGAATAAATTCATAACTTATTCGTTACTAACCCAATTGACGATCTGAAAGAAGATTCGGAATAACAACGACGTAGGCTACGCATGGACAACATCAAATTCATCGGAATCTGAGCGACGGAACCGTCCCGGTGACATATATGCTCGACCAGCCCTCCATATACTCGGAAATGCAGAAACTTGGTACCGTTATGAAGAGAATGAAGAGAGGAATCCAGAAACTCAAACGGAATTGAAATCGGATTAGAAATGGAGAGTAGATATGAGTTTGAAGATTGAGAAAAATCAGAGCTTTTACGAGGAAACGTGAAAGGAAATAAATTAATAAAGGATTTTCCGCTATTTATAGTGAAGACGATAATTATCCTTTAGTAAAGTCGATAATTATCCTTTAACCGATCCAAAGGCGGGTCGAACCTCTTTCTCCAAACTTCTCGAGATTGGAACATTAAATCTGGAATATTGTAGGGTTAATTATTCCACAACTGTCTCGAAAAACGTGTATTCCTAAGCCGTCTTTCGTAGCCGTTAAGAAACGAAATAGCGACTCTTTTGGCCGTTTTGCCTCTCCATGTTATTTCATATCTAGGACATATCCGATATCCTGATTATTTCTCTCAACTGCATTTTTATTAATTGGAGATTCCAAATTCTCCAAATAACACCGGAGGGTAAAAATAATTACTCGGGGGAAAAAGTAAAAATTTCCCCAAACATCCAAAATTACGCCAGGAACATAATGGTGGGACTCTTACTCATCACTTGCAAAGTCTTCGCGAGTTATATGTCAATTACTGTCAACGATTAAGTTAATCAACATTAATTAGAATTCGAAATCCTAGCTATTATAATTATCAACAGTGATGGTGAACAATTTAGCATCTAAACTCCATGCTCTCAAACAATCATCAATCCCTCTAGCAAGTGATTCACCCCTATGACTAGATATCTGACAAAAATTTAATATCCTGCTCTGCAAATTCCATTCATTATCAATAAAATGAGCAGTTATAACCATGTAATTAATTCTCTAAACTAAAGTCCATGTGTCAGTAGTCAAACTAACTCTTTGACAATTCTTCTTCAGCCAACCATGCAATGCAACCTTTTCACTCAAGTACACTTCAAAACAATCTCTAGAAACAGTGTGACGCGAAGGTACTTTAAAAGTAGGACAAGTAGTAGCAATAAATCTTATAAAACCACATTTTTCCACTTGCCTAAAAGGCAATTCATCAAGAATAATCATTTCAGTCAAAGACTTTCTAGAATCATCTTGATTTAGCACCCAACTTTTTACTTTACATTGTCCACTTTTAGCAAATTCTTCCAAGACAATTTTAGATTGGGTACCTTTACTTTTGTTGGCCAGATTTTCTACACATCTCGCAAGATGACCAGTCAAATTTGATGTGTCATTAGTCCTTTGTTCAGCTGCAAACGTCTTGCCATAATGGATGCACTCAGCCCTTAACTTTTGGTTCTCATCACGGTATTGTTTGTAGTGATCCCAAAACAACCTTTTTCCCTTTTTCCTCTTAATTACGTTGATGTAAACTCTATTGATAGTACTTGGACCACTTGGTGTCGGTGGATTTGGTGCAACGGTACTTGGTGTTGATGGAGTTGGTGCAGTACTCGGTGGTGGTAGGTTCGTTGACGGAGGGAACGTCTCTTCTTCATTCCCATTATCAAGATGGTAAGAACTTGTTCATGTATCCAAAGCAGAAGCGGTTGAAGAAGATAATTGAATTCTTTTGGCGGTAGATTTCTTCCTTTCTCCTCTTCGTACTTGGGAACTCGACATCTATTCAAAAACAATATGAACAGACGAGTATTCAACAATCAAGCAACAACAACAACATA
Source organism: Fagopyrum homotropicum (assembly GCA_033239125.1). Lineage (NCBI taxonomy): Eukaryota > Viridiplantae > Streptophyta > Magnoliopsida > Caryophyllales > Polygonaceae > Fagopyrum > Fagopyrum homotropicum. The sequence goes on from BSWB01000004.1 coordinate 148,366,210, forward strand.
CTAGTGAGCAGAATAACAGAAATGCTACATATTCATTTTAAGCATTCAACATATTTGTCTAATCATCTTAAGCAGTCAACAACAACATACTAGTGAGCAAAAGAACAGAAATGCTACATAATCAAACAACAACTACAATCAAACTGAGCAGTCAACAACTCAACATTAAGCAGTCACATATATTTTATACGACAATAAGGTCGGACTCACAGTAAATGAGAAGGAAGAACAGAAGAATAGAAGATTCACGACTTGATGAGAAGATACTCACTGTGAAGACAGGGCGGGTTGAGTGAGTGGTGACTGGGCGGTTCGTTTGGGTGGCGAATGGGTCAGACAGTCGGATTGGCGAGATGTTCCACCTTTGTGACGGCGGCTGGGCGACAGGCTGAGCGTCGTTGCGTGAGACAGAATGTCACATAAGATTTAGTGAACCGATTGAGACGGCGATTGGCGACAGGCTTGCGGCGACCGGGCGGCGGACTGGCGGAGGAGGCGATTGGGTTGCGGTGAGTCGACGACTGGCTGAATGTGTAACACCCCAAATTTTACAACTTAGGGAGTTACTGGTTAGGACCGCACAGTGGGTCCCGACCTTAGTTTGACAACAACTTAACAAGATCTTACAACAAGGCACAAATAAGGAAAAACCAGAAATCATAAAATAGTTCTTAATAATGCATGAATGTAACCAGATCAACTACAGCCGGAAAACGTAATATAACAAAGTACGAAAGGAAACAAGGTTCAACTGTAAAACCCACAAATGCAGAACCTGTAAAACGTCCTAAAGTACGACACCCCGGCTGACCACTACCGTCTGGATCACTCGGCATCTGCTCTAACCTGTGTCAAATCTAAACAACATATCAACAGTTAGCCAACTATCCAAATATAAGCAAAATGATAACAGCACAAACACACGCAGAAACAAAAATAAACAAAGATCATGCTGGCACTCAACCGTTTATTATCTATTATTTAAATGATTCACATTATTCAATTTAAGTTGTGGCACGAGAATTATTATTAGTTCTCGCCTCCGTTCCTTATCCAACTGGTGTAGGTCTAGCTGACTTCCACTGGTAGCATCACTACAAACCATGTATGGACTAGTCCCGAAAGAAACCCCCAGCGCCCGCAAGCTACTGAGCAGAATGCCACCGCCCGTTACTCTTAGGCCAAAATATAGGTCGGTAATTATATATCACAACCTATCTCTCTAAACATTTCAATCACACACCACCATCATCATTTATACTCATATTTAGAAGTCAGCTAAGTAAGCCCAAAGGACTTACCTGTTATCACGCTCGACTCTTTGTAAATCACTCGCTCTGTAAACGGTAGCAACTCAGTTGCCTGTCAAAGGCGATAAGTGTATTAGCACACTCTCACGTAGTTAGAAGTCTAAAACTTCTAAGATCGAATAATGTATTAAGACATGACTAGTTACAGTGTTAATTTAGGGTAAAATGACCATTTTACCCTTGGTTCCGATTTTCTCGAAAACCCTAAAATTCATGTCTAAACTCCTATTTGAGGTTCTAAATTCATATTCTAACTCCCAAAATTTTATTTGGTTCCAAACTGACATTTTTCCTATGTTTCTATTTTCCGTAAAAACGTAAAGGTCTAACTTCGGTTCTAAATATAAAATTCTTAACAGCTTAATATAATTCCGAATTAAATCTCTAGATCATCTATGAGGTTCTATCTAACCTTAGGAGGAAAAATTCCTCTAAACTGTTCAGCCATTAATTTTATAATAATTCATTAAGTTGACTACTTCCCTTACAAATCTTATACTTAGCCAAAAACTTAAGTTTACCAAAACTGCTCAACTACCTAACTTCGGGAGTTCATAACTTCTAATCCGACCGTTCATTTCTTCCCAAATTTTAATATGTTAAACTACATATATCCAACTACAACATATCCAAAATTCAACGGTGGATCTTTATCCAAACGTTCAATAATTGGCCGACAAGATAGGCAGTTTATAACCTTAAAGCTGAAGGAATAAATTGGATTTTACAGCAGCCCCTTATGTCTATCATTTTATTTATAACTTCCAGCAGCTACCTATTACTATCTTAACTATGTTTAAGGCCGAACTACAGCAACCTAAACAATACTATGAATCAAGATAGCTAGAGACATTACAACCTAGTTATAAAGGAAGCAACAACTCTCTACTGCACATGGCTTACCTTGCTGCAGTGGGTTAGGAGTGCTATTGTGCTCACAAACTTCCCAGACCTTGCTACCCGGATCTCAGAAGGTGATCTAAGATACCTGCAGTTTGTTTAGGACAAGTCAAACTCGACTGTTTAGGTATTTACTTGGGAGGATGATGGTTCGGCTACACTTACTTGGCACTGCAGTAGGGAAGTCGATGAAGGAGGTTGTACGTATACACTCACTTAAGACAGCACGTTAGTGACGGAAGGTGAAGGGAGAGAATGGCTCGCTGGTTGGAGATCGGTCTGTAGCACTCTTGCACACTCACTGGACGTACCTGTTGACTCTGCAACATAAATTCACGTCGGATCTTCTACATATACAGACGACCAGGGAGAGGGTAAGTAGGATACCTGTTGGATGTACCTATTAGTCTCCCGTCTTCCTACTGGCGATGGCTGCACTGAACGGTCGTGGTGCAGATCATGCTGGCACTCAACCGTTTATTATCTATTATTTAAATGATTCACATTATTCAATTTAAGTTGTGGCACGAGAATTATTTTTAGTTCTCGCCTCCGTTCCTTATCCAACTGGTGTAGGTCTAGCTGACTTCCACTGGTAGCATCACTACAAACCATGTATGGACTAGTCCCGAAAGAAACCCCCAGCGCCCGCAAGCTACTGAGCAGAATGCCACCGCCCGTTACTCTTAGGCCAAAATATAGGTCGGTAATTATATATCACAACCTATCTCTCTAAACATTTCAATCACACACCACCATCATCATTTATACTCATATTTAGAAGTCAGCTAAGTAAGCCCAAAGGACTTACCTGTTATCACGCTCGACTCTTTGTAAATCACTCGCTCTGTAAACGGTAGCAACTCAGTTGCCTGTCAAAGGCGATAAGTGTATTAGCACACTCTCACGTAGTTAGAAGTCTAAAACTTCTAAGATCGAATAACGTATTAAGACATGACTAGTTACAGTGTTAATTTAGGGTAAAATGGTTGGTTCCGATTTTCTCGAAAACCCTAAAAATTCATGTCTAAACTCCTATTTGAGGTTCTAAATTCATATTCTAACTCCCAAAATTTTATTTGGTTCCAAACTGACATTTTTCCTATGTTTCTATTTTCCGTAAAAACGTAAAGGTCTAACTTCGGTTCTAAATATAAAATTCTTAACAGCTTAATATAATTCCGAATTAAATCTCTAGATCATCTATGAGGTTCTATCTAACCTTAGGAGGAAAAATTCCTCTAAACTGTTCAACCATTAATTTTATAATAATTCATTAAGTTGACTACTTCCCTTACAAATCTTATACTTAGCCAAAAACTTAAGTTTACCAAAACTGCTCAACTACCTAACTTCGGGAGTTCATAACTTCTAATCCGACCGTTCATTTCTTCCCAAATTTTAATATGTTAAACTACATATATCCAACTACAACATATCCAAAATTCAACGGTGGATCTTTATCCAAACGTTCAATAATTGGCCGACAAGATAGGCAGTTTATAACCTAAAAGCTGAAGGAATAAATTGGATTTTACAGCAGCCCCTTATGTCTATCATTTTATTTATAACTTCCAGCAGCTACCTATTACTATCTTAACTATGTTTAAGGCCGAACTACAGCAACCTAAACAATACTATGAATCAAGATAGCTAGAGACATTACAACCTAGTTATAAAGGAAGCAACAACTCTCTACTGCACATGGCTTACCTTGCTGCAGTGGGTTAGGAGTGCTATTGTGCTCACAAACTTCCCAGACCTTGCTACCCGGATCTCAGAAGGTGATCTAAGATACCTGCAGTTTGTTTAGGACAAGTCAAACTCGACTGTTTAGGTATTTACTTGGGAGGATGATGGTTCGGCTACACTTACGTGGCACTGCAGTAGGGAAGTCGATGAAGGAGGTTGTACGTATACACTCACTTAAGACAGCACGTTAGTGACGGAAGGTGAAGGGAGAGAATGACTCGCTGGTTGGAGATCGGTCTGTAGCACTCTTGCACACTCACTGGACGTACATGTTGACTCTACAACATAAATTCACGTCGGATCTTCTACATATACAGACGACCAGGGAGAGGGTAAGTAGGATACCTGTTGGATGTACCTATTAGTCTCCCGTCTTCCTACTGGCGATGGCTGCACTGAACGGTCGTGGTGCAGATGGCAGGGAGGATTGCAGTATCGAGAATCGTCAATGAGAAGAGCTTCTGTAACTTCTCGCTGGATGTATCTGGACGCAAAGGAGAAGGAAGGTGAGCAGCTGTATCCCTTGATTTTAGGAAGCGTTTAAGGCAAGGAGATCTGCTCTCTAATTAATTCTGTATAGGTGCTGAACGGTTTCTTTCTCACAGTTGGTTGGGCTGCTCTCTGCACATCCGGATAGCTGGAGTAACGGGCTGGAGTTGACGCTGCTGCTGGGCTGGACGAACATTGGACTGAGCTGAAGACTACAGGTTGGCGCTGGGCTAGAAGGCAACGCTGCTGCTGCTGGGCTGCTGGGCTGCACGAACACTGGACTGGAAGAAGCAGCAGGCGTGGGCTTGCGTTGGCTGAAGCAGTCAAAGCAAACAGTGGGCTGTTGGGCTGGGCTAGCTGGCTGCAGAACTGGATCCGTTGGAGCTGAAATATCGGTTAACAGATGGGCTAAAATGGGCTGCGGCTGGGCTCCTTGATTTAGCGAGTTTCTGGCTGGACAAGATCCCGATATATAATTATACGGACTAGGCGGATAAGGAGTTTATTATAGATTAAGATCGGTTAAGGATTCTATCATTTTATGCGGAAGTAAGTTACATAAAATGATAAACTATTTAAAAGATTCTATCATTTTATGTGAATGAATCTACATAAAATGATAAATCCTATAATAATATGTCTAACTCAGTAGACGGATATGGGTCAACAGATCGAGATCTATTTTATAACGGAAATAGACGGAATAAAAATTCCGGATTTTACATCAGTACCCCCTTAAAATAAGTTTCGTCCCGAAACTTAGGATAAGGTACCTACCCCATACATTTCCCTTCAAGATTTATATTCTAGCATGCAACTACTCACGTCATCAAGCACATAGACATAAACAATTATGTAAACATATAATCACAGAAGTCATATAAGGTATCGTCTCGGTACTAACCCGTCGGTACTGAGGTAGCGGCTAACTCCGCAAGGAACTCAGGGTAATTACGCCTAATACTCTCCTCTGTCTCCCAGGTAGCCTCATCAACTCCTCGTCTAGACCACTGAATCCTCAGCATTGGTATCTTCTTAGAACGCAGGCGCCTAATGCTACGTTCTAGGACGGCTACTGGATACTCCACAAAAGTGTGGTCTGGCTCAACTATCAGATCCTCATGACTGATGATGTGTCTAGGATCCGGTATGTACTCTCGCAACTGAGATACATGAAAAACTGGGTGTACTCCCTCTAATCTCGGTGGCAGTGCTAGTCGGTAAGCAACCTCTCCGACTCTCTCTACGATCTCAAATGGGCCGACATACCGGGGACTCAGCTTCCCCTTAATGCCGAAACGTCTAACTCCTCTCGTAGGTGACACTCTCAACCACACCTGTGCACCTACTCTAAACTCCAAAGGTCGATGCCTTTTGTCGGCGTAGGACTTCTGACGACTCTGAGCTGCTAACATCCTCTCCCGGACTAAGGCAATCCGGGCGATGTCGTCCTGTATCTGATCTAGTACTACTCCATCAGCCTTGCTAGGCTCATCCCAACACAACGGTGTACGACATCTCCGTCCGTACAAAGCCTCATAAGGTGCCATCCCAATAGACGCATGCCAGCTGTTATTATATGAAAACTCTACCAGTGGGAGGTGATCTGGCCATACTTGTCCCCAATCTAGCACACATGCCCGTAACATGTCCTCCAAGGTCTGAATGGTCCTCTCGGACTGACCGTCTGTCTGTGGGTGGTAGGCAGTGGTAAAGTGGAGACTCGTCCCCAGGGCAGTATGTACCTGCTGCCAAAACCTCAAGGTAAAACGTCCATCCCTGTCGGAGACGATAGTCCTCGGTACTCCATGGAGTCTCACTATGTGCCTGGTGAACTCCTCTGCTAGACGACTTACCGGCCACGTTTCCTTAATCGGAATGAAACGTGCGGTCTTCGTCAAACGGTCTACCACTACCCAAATGGCATCAAAACCTCTGCTGAGCCTCAATCCGGTAACGAAATCCATAGAAATATCTTCCCACTTCCAATGTGGTATTGGAAGTGGGTGTAGCTCTCCTCCGGATCTACGATGCTCAATCTTGACCTGTTGACAGGTCGCACACTGGGCTACATATCGGGCCACATCAGGCTTCAAACCACCCCACCAGAAGGAACGTCTTACGTCCTTATACATCTTACTCGCTCCTGGATGTACGGAGTAAGGGGTAGCATGAGCCTCACCTAGTATCCTCTGTCTCAGCTCACTGTCTGATGGCACACAGACACGGTCCTGTCGTCTCATCACTCCATCGGCACCGATAGTGAACTAAGGTGCCTCATCTTGTGACATCCGGTCTCGGATCCGGGTCAAAGTCGGACAAGTCTCCTGCTTCTGTCGGATCTCACCCAACAGGTCAGGAAGTAACTCTAAGGTGGCTAACTGATGAGCTGTATCGGGGAACTGGATCTCTACCTCCAACCAAGCTAAGTCTCTCTGTAACTGTGGCTATACTGTCAACCGAGCTATCGCCTTCTCCTGAGGCGTCTTCCGACTCAAAGCGTCAGCAACAACATTCGCCTTTCCGGGGTGGTAAAGAATCTCAAGGTCAAAATCCTTGATCAACTCTAGCCACCGCCTCTGGCGGTTATTCAACTCCCGCTGAGTGAATATGTACTTCAGACTCTTATGGTCTGTGAAGATCTGACAAGTCGCTCCATAGAGATAATGACGCCACATCTTAAGAGCATGTACTACCGCAGCTAACTCCAGGTCATGGGTGGGGTAGTTCTCCTCATACGTCTTCAGCTGTCGAGACGCATATGCTATGACCTTACCCCTATCCATCAAGACACACCCCAAGCCCAGCTTGGATGCGTCACTGTACACTACAAAGTCCTCTGTACCCTCAGGCTGTGCTAAGATCGGAGCAGACGTCAATCTCCTCTTCAGCTCCTCAAAACTCTGCTGACACTGCTCGGACCAGACGAACCGAGTAGTCTTCCTTAGGAGAGAAGTAAGTGGTCGGGCGATCAGGGAAAACCCTTCCACAAACCGACGGTAATACCCTGCCAATCCAAGGAAGCTGCGAACCTCCTTAACATTCTTCGGAGGTTGCCAAGATGACACTGACTCAATCTTCGCTGGGTCGACCTTAATCCCCTCAGCAGTCACTACATGGCCTAGGAACGCCACCTCTGACATCCAGAACTCACACTTGGATAGTTTAGCATATAGCTGACTATCCTGTAGAATCTGCAACACTGTCCTCAAGTGTCCGGCATGCTCCTCTCGACTTCTAGAGTAAACTAGAATGTCGTCAATGAAGACCACTACAAACTGGTCTAAGAAGTCGATGAAAATCCCATTCATCAACTCCATAAATACTGCTGGCGCATTAGTGAGCCCGAATGGCATCACTACAAACTCATAATGACCATACCTAGTCCGGAATGCCGTCTTAGGTATGTCCTGATCTCTCACCCTCAGCTGGTGATAACCCGATCTCAAATCTATCCTCGAGAACACTGACGCCCCATGTAGCTGGTCCAGCAGATCATCTATGCGAGGCAGTGGATACTTATTCTTGATGGTGACCTTGTTCAACTCCCTGTAGTCGATACACGGTCTCATCGATCCATCCTTCTTCCTCACAAACAATACTGGTGCGCCCCAGGGAGAAACACTAGGGCGTATGAAGCCCTTCTCTGCTAACTCCTCTAACTGCTTCTTCAGCTCAAGCAGCTCTATCGGGGCCATGCGGTACGGGGCCTTCGAGATCGGTCTCGTGCCCGGCTCTAACTCGATGCTAAAGTCCACACTCCTCTGTGGAGGTAGCCCTGGTAAGTCGTCCCTGAAGACCTCTGCAAACTCGCATGCGACTGGTATTTCCTCTACTGTCAGGCTCTTGCGCTCCTTCATGGCATAACACCAGAAGGCCTCGCAACCCTGTGCTATCAATCTGGCTGCACTCACTGCGCTGATAACTGTGCCGGTCTTTCCGAGGTCCCAACCTCGGAATATCACTCTGTGACCCTCCTCCGTGGCGACAGTCACAGTCCTCCTACCAATATCCAAGACTGCTCCATGCCTAGTCATCCAATCCATCCCCAGTATCACGTCCTCATGGGCTAAGGGCATAACTAGAAAATCTACTAACCAAATCCGGCCTCCCAGGTGAATAGGGCAGTCATAAATCTCTCGAGATCCTCTAACCTTACCCCCATCTGGTAACCCAACCACAAAAGGTACACCCTCTACTGTAGCTAAGGACAATCTATCTACACATGCATCTGATATAAATGAGTGCGTAGCACCCGTATCAAATAAAACTCTCACAGGTAAGTCATGGATCCAAATAGTACCTGTGGTCGCAGGTGCTGCAGGCTGCTCAGTGTTCCTCAGCTCGAACACTCTCGATGGTCCTCCTCTGGTGTCAGTGGTACTACCACGTCCCCTGCCACGACCTGATCCCTGTGCAGTACTGTATGAAGCAGGATGTCCTGGAGCCCGGTACTGCTGCTGCTGACTCGGAGCTCGGTACTGAGGGGGTCTCTGTACACTCTTCTCAGCACCTGCAGGAGAAGATCCCTGCTGAGAAGGAGCCTTGCCCTGACGGCAGAAAGTAGCTCTGTGTCCCGGCTTCCCACAAGTGAAGCAAGTGATAGGTGGTTTCGGGCAATCCGTCTTAATGTGATCACGGCCACCACAGTTAAAGCACTGTCGATCTCCACCGGGAGTCCGAACTATAGAGTGATAGCTGGACCTCCCCTGAGTCTGTCCTCGACCATAACCTGCCACTGTTGCACTGCTACCAGCATGTCCTGTCCTCTGCCGCTTATCCGGCCCACTAGACTGAGCTGCTTTCCTAGAAGCTGGCCTATCTCTCTCATAAGCAGAGGCCCTATCCTGATAATCAGACAAGGTCTCACAGCGGAATCCAGCCAGGTAGGATCGGGTACTCTCTCTCAACCTCCTGGAGAAAAGGTAAACATGCTGCTCTTCTGGAGGTGCAGATGGTCCAAGCAAAGTCAACTCTTTCTGAAACTTCTTTATGGCTGCAGCAATCGGGATATCCTCAAATCCCACCTCAATGAAATCCTGGAATCTCTCCCTCCTCAGCGAAACTGGACAGTACCTGTCTCTAACAATGTTCCTCATCTGCTCCCAGCTGGTGACTCGGCCACGAATGGTATGCCACCATGAATGAGCATCATCTGTGAAACAGGTCTGTATCAAATCTACCTGTCGATCCACGGGGCAACGTATTGCCTCCAAAGTAGTCTCAATCTTCCCTATCCAGTGCTCCACCTCTAGCCCTATCTCTCCGCTGAATGAGGGGACCTTCTGAGAGTTGAAAGCCTTCAACCACTCATCCGGTCTCGGTGCTCTGGACCCAGTAGGTGCTCTATCAGCATCAGCCCTCCTCTCAGATACAGCCGGCACCTGAGACACTCCCTATGTCACCTGAGCTGACCTAGCCGGTACCACCGGTGGTACCTGAGTAAGCCTCTCAACTCTGGCAGCTTCCTCCCTGCGCTCAACATAGGCTCTGAACTCCCTATACTCAGATGCTCCAATAGAAACACGTCCTGACTCAGTAGAACGTGCTCCTTGCGCTCCAGACCTAGCGGCGGTCTCAGGCCTGACCTCGGGGCCTACACTCTCAGCTACTTCTTCTACAGCAACCTCTGGTATGCTTGCTGCAGGTGGGTCATCTCGAGGAACTCGTCCTCGACCTCTCCCTAGTGGAGGTCTACCCCCACGACCACGCCCTCTAGCAGCAGGGGTGCTATCAGCTCGATCCTGTCTGACTGGGGGAAGGGGGGGACGACCCCTACCTCGGCCAGTCACTTGGGCAGCCCTAGTACGTGCCATCTGCACGAATAGTAATAGCTACAGTTATAAACTAGTTAATCTATCATAACAGTAAAAGTCTATAATTATTCTAAGAATACCGAGATCCGCAGAGGTAGTGGTGGTCATCCGTACTTTATATCCCAACCCGACTCTGTATGCATTTTAAAACCAAAATTCTCTTTGGAAAACTCAGACCCTTTTCGAGTTTTGTTTATTTACTTATATGACCTTTTTAGAAGATTCAAGTGCCATTGTTGCCAACCTAGAGCTCTGATACCATGTTGTAACACCCCAAATTTTACAACTTAGGGAGTTACTGGTTAGGACCGCACAGTGGGTCCCGACCTTAGTTTAACAACAACTTAACAAGATCTTACAACAAGGCACAGATAAGGAAAAACAAGAAATCATAAAATAGTTCTTAATAATGCATGAATGTGACCAGATCAACTACAGCCGGAAAACGTAATATAATAAAGTACGAAAGGAAACAAGGTTCAACTGTAAAACCCACAAATGCAGAAACTGTAAAACGTCCTAAAGTACGACACCCCGGCTGACCACTACCGTCTGGATCACTCGGCATCCGCTCTAACCTGTGTCAAATCTAAACAACATATCAACAATTAGCCAACTATCCAAATATAAGCAAAATGATAACAGCACAAACACACGCAGAAACAAAAATAAACACAGATCATGCTGGCACTCAACCGTTTATTATCTATTATTTAAATGATTCACATTATTCAATTTAAGTTGTGGCACGAGAATTATTATTAGTTCTCGCCTCCGTTCCTTATCCAACTGGTGTAGGTCTAGCTGACTTCCACTGGTAGCATCACTACAAACCATGTATGGACTAGTCCCGAAAGAAACCCCCAGCGCCCGCAAGCTACTGAGCAGAATGCCACCGCCCGTTACTCTTAGGCCAAAATATAGGTCGGTAATTATATATCACAACCTATCTCTCTAAACATTTCAATCACACACCACCATCATCATTTATACTCATATTTAGAAGTCAGCTAAGTAAGCCCAAAGGACTTACCTGTTATCACGCTCGACTCTTTGTAAATCACTCGCTCTGTAAACGGTAGCAACTCAGTTGCCTGTCAAAGGCGATAAGTGTATTAGCACACTCTCACGTAGTTAGAAGTCTAAAACTTCTAAGATCGAATAACGTATTAAGACATGACTAGTTACAGTGTTAATTTAGGGTAAAATGGTTGGTTCCGATTTTCTCGAAAACCCTAAAATTCATGTCTAAACTCCTATTTGAGGTTCTAAATTCATATTCTAACTCCCAAAATTTTATTTGGTTCCAAACTGACATTTTTCCTATGTTTCTATTTTCCGTAAAAACGTAAAGGTCTAACTTCGGTTCTAAATATAAAATTCTTAACAGCTTAATATAATTCCGAATTAAATCTCTAGATCATCTATGAGGTTCTATCTAACCTTAGGAGGAAAAATTCCTCTAAACTGTTCAACCATTAATTTTATAATAATTCATTAAGTTGACTACTTCCCTTACAAATCTTATACTTAGCCAAAAACTTAAGTTTACCAAAACTGCTCAACTACCTAACTTCGGGAGTTCATAACTTCTAATCCGACCGTTCATTTCTTCCCAAATTTTAATATGTTAAACTACATATATCCAACTACAACATATCCAAAATTCAACGGTGGATCTTTATCCAAACGTTCAATAATTGGACGACAAGATAGGCAGTTTATAACCTAAAAGCTGAAGGAATAAATTGGATTTTACAGCAGCCCCTTATGTCTATCATTTTATTTATAACTTCCAGCAGCTACCTATTACTATCTTAACTATGTTTAAGGCCGAACTACAGCAACCTAAACAATACTATGAATCAAGATAGCTAGAGACATTACAACCTAGTTATAAAGGAAGCAACAACTCTCTACTGCACATGGCTTACCTTGCTGCAGTGGGTTAGGAGTGCTATTGTGCTCACAAACTTCCCAGACCTTGCTACCCGGATCTCAGAAGATGATCTAAGATACCTGCAGTTTGTTTAGGACAAGTCAAACTCGACTGTTTAGGTATTTACTTGGGAGGATGATGGTTCGGCTACACTTACGTGGCACTGCAGTAGGGAAGTCGATGAAGGAGGTTGTACGTATACACTCACTTAAGACAGCACGTTAGTGACGGAAGGTGAAGGGAGAGAATGGCTCGCTGGTTGGAGATCGGTCTGTAGCACTCTTGCACACTCACTGGACGTACCTGTTGACTCTGCAACATAAATTCACGTCGGATCTTCTACATATACAGACGACCAGGGAGAGGGTAAGTAGGATACCTGTTGGATGTACCTATTAGTCTCCCGTCTTCCAACTGGCGATGGCTGCACTGAACGGTCGTGGTGCAGATGGCAGGGAGGATTGCAGTATCGAGAATCGTCAATGAGAAGAGCTTCTGTAACTTCTCGCTGGATGTATCTGGACGCAAAGGAGAAGGAAGGTGAGCAGCTGTATCCCTTGATTTTAGGAAGCGTTTAAGGCAAGGAGATCTGCTCTCTAATTAATTCTGTATAGGTGCTGAACGGTTTCTTTCTCACAGTTGGTTGGGCTGCTCTCTGCACATCCGGATAGCTGGAGTAACGGGCTGGAGTTGACGCTGCTGCTGGGCTGGACGAACATTGGACTGAGCTGAAGACTACAGGCTGGCGCTGGGCTAGAAGGCAACGCTGCTGCTGCTGGGCTGCTGGGCTGCACGAACACTGGACTGGAAGAAGCAGCAGGTGTGGGCTTATGTTGGCTGAAGCAGTCAAAGCAAACAGTGGGTTGTTGGGCTGGGCTAGCTGGCTGCAGAACTGGATCCGTTGGAGTTGAAATATCGGTTAACAGATGGGCTAAAATGGGCTGCGGCTGGGCTCCTTGATTTAGCGAGTTTCTGGCTGGACAAGATCCCGATATATAATTATACGGACTAGGCGGATAGGGAGTTTATTATAGATTAAGATCGGTTAAGGATTCTATCATTTTATGCGGAAGTAAGTTACATAAAATGATAAACTATTTAAAAGATTCTATCATTTTATGTGAATGAATCTACATAAAATGATAAATCCTATAATAATATGTCTAACTCAGTAGACGGATATGGGTCAACAGATCGAGATCTATTTTATAACGGAAATAGACGGAATAAAAATTCCGGATTTTACAGAATGTGTGAATGATCGATTAGGGTTGAAAATGAAATGTCGACGACTCCCAATTTCCCTAATCCCCTTTCCCTTCTTCGTTGCAGTGTTTTTTTTTATTAAAACGCAATGTTGCAGTTTGCGGTTCGAACCGCAACTCCATTTTTGCCGGACCGCAAACCGAACTGCAATGCTACGGTTCAGTTGCGGTTTGGACTGCAAATTGCGGTTTGGTGAACCGAACCGCAATCTGCTCAGCCCTAGTTTGGGGGTTAGTTATTGGGGTGGTACTTGTTGCATTTGTAATGTACTTTTAGGGCTCTATCAAATGAAACAACAATGTATCAGTTTGGTTATAAATGTTATTTGTCGATCCTTTGCTTAGGTTTCTTTCATATCACATTTTCAATTTCATCATACAAGAACGTAAGTTTAAACAACATGTCTAAATTATAAGCTTACACAGTCAAACATAAGTTCATATAAGTGGGAAACAATAATATCACCTAGATCAAACATAAGTGTACATATATAGCCGGAACCAATGTCACAAATAAATCTAACATAAAATTACATATTCCTTCTTGCATTTCAAATTGTTGTAGCAATACGATCACGAATATGACCCATTCCTCTTCCATTGTCATTGTTATCCTCTACGTCTTCTACCTTGTCTTGGCTTGTCGTTGACAACTCATCCTCATCTTCTGACAAGTCATCATACCCTGAGTATAAACGTATAAAGTTGTGTAACGCAAAGCAAGCAAGATGGATGTCAACTTGTGTGTAGTCCCGGTAACAGGGCATAACAGATAACAACTTCCATCTCTTCTTTAGGATTCCAAAACAACGTTCAATACATCTTCTCAAAGAAAAGTGTGCCCGGTTAAACGCTTCTTTTTTGTTGCTTGGAGGCTCATTCTCAAACTGATTTAAGTGATACCGGGTCGTTGAATATGGAACTAGAAATCCCGGTCTATCTGGATAACCCTTATCACAAAGATAGTACTTATCTAGAGGTGGAAGTGGGAAGTTGAGTTCGGGGTTGCAAATAGCATTTTCGAGAACCTTCGCGTCATGAACCGAACCTTCCAAATCAGACAAGACGAAAGTGAACAACATATTAAAATCACATACGGCGAGAACATTGAAAGTCACGGTATGTTTCCGACCGACAAACGGAACTTGTGAAACTTCTTCAATGCATGCACTAATATGTATACCATCGAGACAACCAATGCAATCCTGAATTAGAACGATATAACGCCTATTATTGAAAAAATGTAAAATGTGATAAATAATTATAACACATATGAAATTATTTATGTTTACCTAAAAGTAATCCTTGTATCTCGGGTCAGTAGAAATGTGTGATGGTGTTCTAGGAAAATTTGGGTTTCAGGGTCGGATAACATCACCTGCTAGTCCACACCCTTCATGTCCACGTCCGGTAATAGAATTTAGTACGCTATGGAACAAGCGATGTACAGTCTCGGTTGACCTTTGAAAGTGTTCAACAACAACACAAACTGAGCATCCTTGTGCAAGAGTGTACAAGAACAAACCTACTTTCTCAATTACCGAGACTTCTGTAGATGAAGTGAGGCCATAATTCTGCTCTAACTCGTTACATAAACATAAGAAAACTTCAGCATCCATTCTGAACATGTTCATTGTCCGAATGTGATGACCGCTCAAGATCTCCTCCATCCATAGTCTCCCCCATTCATACCTAGTGTAACCAGACTCCTTGTATATGTGCTTAGCTTGTAGTAGTGATCGGCTGTATGGCGTATTGTCTTTGCAACTCTTGATGACATTCTAAAAATTAATACGGAGAATTTGTCTACGCTCATTGTCTTTGTCACTATCGGCACTATCAGTACTAGAACTTGACATATTTGAAGTTGGTGTTGAGAACTTGTAAACATATGTGCACATAACATAAACATTGAAGGTTAACAATCTTGAATGAAAATCAAATTCAATATATAAAACAAAACATTCAATCCAACAAGCACGTGAAAATAAGAAAGTAGTTTTATGAAAATGAAATTCAAGTTCAACATACAATCCGACAACTACATCACGTTGACCGCTCATACTCCCATTTCAACCAATTCAGCCTTTGTTGATCATCATCCAAGTTCAACATTATATTCATATCCTTCCTCGAATTAGTCTTCGAAATGATATAACACCACAATAGACTTCCATCCTGAACCAAATTATTCCGGATCATTCCTCTAACAACTTCCAACCCTCTCTGAACCACCCTCTCCTCATCTCTTGGCCTTAGAATTACCTCTTCCTGGAAGAGTGCTAGCAACATGTCACTGTTCGGTTGTGAACGATCCAAAAAGGCTTCCAACTTAGATGACCCAATAGATTTTCTTTTTCTCTTCATCAGACCCTTGTCTTTGTTACCCCTAGTTGGCGGTGGTGGCTCTGTAAATTGGACCGGCTCATCATTGACGTCTGTTGGAACTCTAGAGTAGCTAGAACCTCCACCTTCATTGGCAGTGCTTGTAAGATTTTTATTAATCTTATTATTATTAGTGGACTTACATATTATAATAATAAATTATATTGTATGACTAAATATCAGCGGGATAATAAAAGTGATTCAATCAAGTAAAGTCTGTAGACTTTAATTAAGTGGTATGACTTAATGGGTGAATATCAGATTTTGGCCCAATAGGCTTAATGGATTCTATTAGGTCATTACATAAACGTTATTAAATTATGGTCCTCAATATGTCAAATTGATAAGCAGTTTTCTATTCTCTTCCCATCAGAGAGAAAACCTAAAATAAACCCTAATGAGGTTTGACTCAGAAAGACTATATACCTACAACACTCATTTGGATCGTAGATTTCGCACTAAGGCTTGATCCAATAGCTACTATGAAGCCAGGTATGTAATTATAGATTCCTTAATAACCCTAGCATGATTGACCATTGCATTTACGGTTTAGTAAATTTGATTATTTCAAAAGTGCCAACATTACGGAAAAAATCACCACCCTCACCGTCATCTTCACCTAAACCTAATTTCGCATCATCTACAAGCGAGATACGATCAGGAGTTGCCTCACGCACCATCCCAGATGACATGGAAAGATGACCCGTAGCTATATTTCCAGTAAAGAGTGAAGTCAAAAACTCCTCATACTCGATATTCATCCCCTTGTTCTTATACTTCTTACAGTTTGCACTTCCTACAACACCGTATGAAAACAAATGAACTTATAGAGAAATTATTAAAATCATTTATTTAAATATTTACAAGATGTAACAAAAGAAACAAAAAATATTAATTACTTTTATCTTCCTATCCCACCATTCATTGGAAGCCGTGATCATTTGAGTATTTTTATCCCAACCTAGACCCGTCTCAGAACTCCTAAGAAAATTTCAAGTCTTGTATTCCTTTTACATTGCCTTGAATTGATTTCTACAAAAATCGTTAACTCTAGTCTTCCCACTCTTACTAGTAAATGAAGCAGTTATGTCCTTCCAATTGTACGCTTGCTTGCTCCCATATTCAATTAAAATCGACATTAGAAGTCTCACAAGTTCGTAAGTCCAAAGAAAATTTGGACCCCCCGTTCGACTTTGTGAAACATTATTATTGTCAACCATCTACAACACTACAACAAATTCATGTGAGGTTTCTATCAACAAATCTAGAGTAATGAAAAAGAATACAACATTGACCACAAAAGTTGACAGCAAGTCAGCACAAGCACACACATATAATCTTCACAAGCACAAGCAAAAAACAATGACAGCAAGCTAACACAAGAACAAGAAGAAAGCACAAGTAGAAAGCAATGAAAGAGGATACAACATTAACTTTGGATGAGTACACGTATATACCTTAACAACACAAGCGCGGATATAAAACATTCACAAGCACACATATTAAGCAAAACTTTGGTGGAATACACATATATACCTTCACAGAATGTCAATGGAAAAGTAAGTTTCAGCTTGTCAACAAGTCAGTTGCAGAAGCACACATATTCAGCAAGCCAGCAGAACAAGTACACATATTTAGCAAGTCAGTTGTAGAAGCACACATATAAGCACCTGTAATCAACAAGTCAAGCTTTTTTGTACAGTCTAAATATTATAACCTTTATATAACAAGACCAAATTGTATTGGAGAATTTACAAAAGCTTGACAACAAGTCAACATTGACATCAGATCAGCACAACTTCACAAGCACACAAAAGGCAAAAATTGAATAGAAAAGATGACACCAAACTAATAATGTTCTATACTCTATACACTCCATGTGTTGTCAAAAGGTGTTTTCTTGCCTTCTCTTTATGAATACTTATAATAATAGGAACTAATTCTATCTGAGCTTCAGTTAGGCCTTGGAAGATTTTTTATTATAGCTCATCTTTCCCTCTATGATCATGTCACATAAATGTGGTGTTGGTGTTGCTATATGATTTATAAAGTGCACTTGCTATAAATATTCAAATCCACTGAGTATCACAATCACAAGAATCCATCGTCAGTTTGTTCCCTGAGATATTTATGTTGTGGGTTATGTAAAGCGATAAAGTATCCATCAAGCACAAAGGAGCTAATTCTGACTTGATCACACTATCCCTAAAACTATAGAATTGTCAAATTAGGGAACTCATCGGTCAAGAATTTGAAGTCTACAAAGAACAACAAAGCAGGTCGAGTACAAGGAACAACAAAGCAGGTCGCAAGTATCTGGTCGCACTATCCCTAAAATCCAAGAATTTGTGTTTTTGAAGGCTGGCAACCAGTACCAATAGCAGTTGAGCAGATTAGCAACGATCGAGTACAAAGAACAACAAAGCAGGTCGCACAAACAAACCAAGAACAAGATATCAGGTCACACAATCAACTGTATTTTCTATAAGAAGTATAAACAAAAACAAGCTCAGACAACCGGCAATAAGCAAACAAAGGAGAGAAGGGTTGCTTATCACCGGTTGAATGCTTGATGAAGGCGGATGAAGGACAAAAGGTCACAAAAACGCAAATATATATTTGGTAATATCGTAAATAGCTTTTAATATTAAGGGCGACGGTGTAATTTACACGTTAAAAATGCTAGTGTTGGCAAGAAACCCTTGCGGGAGTGATGGTTTCAAAAATGGAGCCTCAAACACGTATCACTAGTGTTTTTCAACGGGCCAAACACCCGTTAATTGCAAAAACACTCCGTAACACGCAGAATCACCAGTGTTTCCTGCGTGCCAAACATACCCAAACAAAATTATTAACTTTTACTAAATATAACATATGCTTACATTCCTCTATTAGATTCACCACCGAGGAAAGAGAACATATGCATTCACATGATTATCTCACGCTTCCAATCTCTGCATTTTATGCGACATTGCATAATACCCATTCACTAGTGACTTTAGTGAATCCGTGAAACGCTCTTTCAACACTAGCTTCGTACATAATTTGTACACTAGACTTAATATCCACATATTAGAAAATATAATCGATTTTCCGGTAGCTACATACTTATCGGTATCTACTCAAACCTTGGTTTGTAATCAAATTGTGAAGGTCTCTAATTGAGTTTTCTCTAAGTTACTATAGGTATACACAAGGAACAAACAAATGGGCACAATTAACATACAAATGGGCACAATTAACATCATGAAATTTCACACACAAATTTACAAGCATTAACAATACTGATTTCATTTTATTCATTCAATTAACACAAAGCAAAGAAGAAACGGGACTCTCTCAACCGTAGATTGAAAATTTTGTGAACACTCTTCGATCCGTAGAATATAATCATATAAATTTTTTATTAATGAAAATTGAAGTCCTACAAACTGAAACCATGAAAAACAAGTGTAATGAGGAGCCATGAACCCTAATTGAAGGAATTGATGTACTTGAAGGGATGAAATTGACTTCTAAAATTGTAGATTTCACCTCCAGAAGTGACGATATAAAGCGAGGAAGAAATCATGAACGATGACAAAAGGAATTCATGAACACGCACCAACGAAGGTCGTCGTCTTCTACGTGTGACAAGAGTAATTCATGCCTTTTCAGTTTTTAAAACTCCAACACTCTATTTTTACTAAACACGTTTATACGAGATTTGGATTAAAATCTCAATTACTAAACATGGCATAAGCACACCTTTAAGTATATAAATTGATTTGAATTAATTAGGAAAATAGGACCTCTTAAAATTATCTTTTGTAAAGTAGACTTCTATATAAAATAAAGAAAAAATAGGTATGAAAACTAGAAAATAGGGGCAATAATTGCTTTAATTGAATGATGGTGATTAGATGTTTACTTTTAGTTTAAATATATTTTTTACATGTTTACCTTTTACCTTTTATTTTTGGTTAATGTAGCTACTTTGATGAAATTTTCAAGTCCATGAATGTTTAATTTTTTTGGGTGACATTGTTTTCGTTACCCAAATATGAATTGTAGTATTTTTTTCATTATTTGGTATATGTTTATTGTTTTTGTGGGATGTTTCTTATTGTTGAGTATGCTTAAAGTGATATTTTTGGGTATGTTTTATGGTTATCCAAACCGTGTTACAAGAACCAAATGTCATTTGGTATTGATGTTTGTGTATAATATCGATTTGTGTAAATTTTGGTTATGACAAATTCAAATTGGGTATGTTTTTATACGTGTATTGGCTTTGTAGTATATTTCTTATTATTAAGTATATTTAAAGTGATATCGTGGGTATGTTTTATGGTTACCCAAAATGTGTTATAATGATCAAATATCAAGCGAATTTTTGGGTAATGACCAAATGTCATTTGATATTGTGTTTGTGTACAATATCGAGTTTTAAAAATTTTGGGTATGACAAATTTAAATTGGGTATGGATTTTGTATTAAGTGATGTTTAAATTGGGTATAAATATAAAATATTATCCAATTTATGGATATTGTTTTATTTTGATATTTGATTTATTGGGTATGTTGTTTTCGAGTATGTTTATGTACTTTGACAAATTTATTTTTGGGTATGATTGTGACATTATTTGGGTAAGCGATTTTTTTGGTAAGCGGATTTTTGGGTAAGCGGAGGGCTGCATTTTTTTTGCCCCAAATTCCCTCCAAATGTCAATCAAAAGTGTCACGGTCAGCACTCACATCAGTCATCATCACTCTAGTCAACTTTTTGTCCTATTTATGAATTAGTCTAGTAAAATAGGAACCCTATTTCTCAATTTGTAATTGGTAGGGCCTAAATTTCAACTCTATAATGTAAAAGACCCTAAATGTCAATTCATCCAATTGATTTTTTATATATTCAACTAGTTCCAACAACAAATTTAGCATATGCTCATCGATTATATCCGGCTCGATATTGGATCATCGGTCCTCCTACGAGGTTTGGATTAAATATATCAACTAAAAAATTTCTTGTGTAACTCAACATTCGATTAATTTCATACTTTCAACTCCTCGTAATATTTCTACTCACCGACTTAAGTTTTGATCCACGATGATGTTTTAGATTAAACGAACCATTTTAGAAAATGATCAACGCTAACAATTTTTCATCTAAAAAAAGATAAAGTCATTCTCCCATTCTAAAAGTTTATCGAATATCAAATAGATCGGATCATATCAATGACGACTCCAAAGAAACAACTTTCCTTAGAAAAACAAAGGGAAATTCCGGATGGTACCCTCGTGGTTTGGGGTATTCCGGATTTTGCCCAACAGTTTTTTCGAGTTCGGATAGTACCCTTAAGTTTATGTTGTTTTCCGGATTTTGCCCAAATTCATTAATTTTTTTTTACATTTCATTAAAAATATACAAAAGAAAATAAACTAACATTAAAAAATAAATTAAAATAGAAAGAATAATTTATTTATTTTAAAACTAAATTAAAACAGTAAAAAAAAAAATTTTAAATTTTATATTAATTTAAAAATAATTTAATTAGATAATTTTTTTAAAAATTTAAAAAATCAGTATTTTATTTTATTTAAAAAATAAATAAAAAAGAATTTTTTATAAAATTTTTTAAAAATTCACAATTTAAAATAAAGTAAAAGGAAATTTATAAAAATAAAAAACTGATTTATTATTTTAATAATAAATTAAAACCGTGAATTTGTAATTTTTTAAAAGAATCTTTATTTTATTTATTTTTAAATAAATTATAACACTTATGTTTTTAGATTTTGTTAAAAAAATACTAATTTAATTTATTTATTTATAAAATAAAATAAAAAAATGATTTTTTGAATTTTTTAAAATTATCTAATTTATTTATTTATAAATTAATATAAAACATTTTTTTTTAAAAAATTGTTTTTTTTACTTTAGTTTTAATAGAAATAAGTCATTCTTTTTATTTTAATTTATTTTTTAATTTTAGTTTATTTTCTTTGGTATGCTTTTAATGGAATTTAAAAAAGGTTAATGAATTAGGGCATAATCCGAAAAACAACATAAACTTGGACTTGGCTCCCATGAAGTTATAGAATCAACTTCATGTGAAGTTGATTCAATCTAAACCATTGATCTAAATCAAAGGTTAATATTAGTACACATGAAATGAATTTTTGATATAAAAGGAAACAAGATATTCTTCTCTTATACTAAAGGAGATATTTTAAATTACATATATAATATTTTATAAAAATAACTTATATATTCAAAAGAATCTTTTTTTTTTTTAGTAATATATCACTGAAAAAAGTAATTAAAATCAGACACTAAAATGTATATGCTGAAAAATAAAATTTTGATAAAACAAAGAAGGACTATTAAACCAAATTAACTAAAGTTAATCATATATAGAAAATAAGATATTGGATTAAAAGAAAATCAAATATTATTCTTTTTATTTTAAAATAGAACTAACTAAAATATTTCAAGATAAAAAACATTTTATTATACACAACAACTATTAAGTTCAACTCTATTGTATAAAAATGTGTTACATTATATGTTGTAAATACTAAATAGTTGTAAATACTAAATAGTTGTTGTGTATAATAAAATAGTTTTTTTTTATCTTAAAATATTTTATTCACTTCCATTTTAAAATAAAAAGAAGAATATTTGATTTTCTTTTGACCCAATATCTTATTTTCTATGATTATCTTTACTTATTGATTTAATTTGGGTAAATGTTCCTTCTTCTTCTTTCTTTCTTTTTTTTATCAAAATCTTATTTTTCAGCATATAAACCTTAGTGTTTGATTTTAATTACTTTTTAGTGATATATTACTAAAAAAAGGATTTTTGTATATATAAGTTTTTTTTTAAAACAATTACATATGTATTTAGAAATATCTCCTTTAGTATAAGAGAAGAATATCTTGTTTCCTTTTATATCAATAATTTATTTCATGTGTATTAATCATAACCTTTGATTTAGATCAATGGTTTAGATTGAATCAACTTCACATGAAGTTGATTCTATAACTCCATGGGAGCCAAATCCCATAAACTTAAGGTACCATCCGAACTCTAAAAAACTGTTGGGCAAAATCCGAAATACTCCAAACCCGGAATTTCCAAAAAACAAAACATTAGGAAGAACAGATGGGAAATTGATGAAAAAGGAGCCAATCATGGTGTACTCACAGACAGTATAGATTGAGCACTGTTTGACCATTCTCTCCCTAATTATCGTCTTTTGTCTCTCTCTCTCTCTCTCCTTTTACTTTGCTCATCTCTTCATTCACAATTTTTTACTCTCTCGGCGGCCATATCTCTCTCATGCCCGAATTATTTTTTCAAAATCGTCCTCGATTTCAAACCAGACAACCTCGCAATCATCCCCACACATAAATTTCTGCCCCACTCCATCACAGTATTTCTTTCATTTTCACCTACAAATTTCTTCTCCAGAAAATTCCAGTCTCTGTTGTGTGATCCACGCTGTAATTCGTTCAGATGGTGAATTTTCTCCGGCGCTGCTCTGGGTTGCGGTTTTCGCTTTACACTCTCTGAAGAAGAACGCCAAAGACTCCGATCGTGATCATTGATCTCAAGTTCCGATTTTTCTGTATAATCTAAGGCTCGTTAGACCTTCTAAGGGGGTTCCTTAAAATTCCGTTGAATTAGGGTTTATGCGACTCGCTCTTGCCTGTATCTTCAGGTTTGTTACGTGCTTTCTAATTTGACCTTGTCGTTTTCGTTTGCTGTCGTTGTTTTGTGTCACTAGTGTTGTAGGTTTTTTATTGAAAGTATTTTGCTTGAAATTTTAAATTGTGTGGTTTCATATGGTAAGTGTCGCTCGTAACCGTCTATGTCGAATGAGTTCTCTTTTGGGAAGGGTGTTAAATGGCTTCTTCAATTGACTGATTGTGTTTATGCATTCTTATGCTAACGGTTGCCCACGAGGAATTCCATATTTGGACTGTTTAAGCGTTCTGATGAAGAAAGGACTTGTGAATTTTTAGCTTAGCTAGTGGCAAAAAGTAAAGGATTTCACTTCTCAAGTTGTGTTCGAATGTTTAGAAACTCTGTGTTTGACCCGTTTAATTTGACCCTGACAGAAGAAAATTATAGTTGGATTAAGTATGTTTACCTTGCAGATCATACCTACCACTAATGCTAGTTTAATCATTGAGTAATTGAGTAAAGGGAAGGATTGCAGATTTTGCCCCTTTCGGCTTGGTGATCCTTTTTTATCTAATAATACCGGTGAGCAACTGAAAATGCTGGTTGTGTTTACATCTTGTTTGTTTGGAAAATTGTGACAAAATTGGTTTTATGGAAACAGCAATGGCTTTCCATACCAAAGATGGAAATAACACATTTTAGTTACATCAAGCAATGATAGATCACCGAGTAGAGAAACAATTCTATATTGTCAATTTGTTACATGCTGCCGTGTCTAATCTGGTCTATTCTGAAGGGAAGTTAATTTCTCACCTTCCAAGTGTTGCTTGTTTGTGTTTGAAGAGATTTAAACAAACCGTTGTTTACTTTGGCTAAGAGTAACCTCTATTTACACTAAAAACAAATGTTCAACTTGCTTGCAATATTGATTTTCACTGTCCTTTATAAATGTTCTGTTTTCCCCCTGTTTGGATATGAACATCCAATTGAAGTTTCTGTTATAGAATTAGGTTGACATTGTGGTGAGCCTTGTGACTATGTAAGTTATGAGCACATTTGAACTTGGTTCGTTCATGTGCTTACAAGCATTACTTGATTTGTTCCAGCATATATGGCGCTTGATATATGCATACACCTATCTCACTCTACCATTTTGTCTTGGGTCTTGCCCATTCTGTGGGCTGTTCAGTGTTCAGTATATGGAGTATACCCAATCCAAGCCTATTGGCTTGAGATTGCACTGGAATTTTCCATGAGGATTGCATTCCAGACTCCTTTCTTGTTGCAACAGTTCTTATGCAGTTAACGTGCCTGATAAATTTATTATTGGTAAGGTAGAAGACATAATCGGAGTTATCTCATGTTGGGTGACGAATGGAAACCACTAGCATGAGGCTTTAGTATTATACCACTTTCTTATGAAAAGACACCCGAACGCCCAATACTGTACTTGTTTGCTTTTGATATGAGCTTTAAATAAGAATGATTAAACTTCAATTAGCTCCTAAGACTTGTTAGAAGACCAAACATAATCTGCAGCATATCCTTTCAAAAATAAATTCTGGGTGTCATTATCCCAACGGAAGTAATCTGGAGTTTGATATTACGAAATCCACAATTGAGCCAATTTGTTTGCTTGATGATTGAAGTGCAGATTCCAGGTGCTAAATGGAAGGAAAATTATCTATTACATGATTAGTTTTGTGTGTTGTGTTCGTTGTAAGCCTCTTCATAATACTTTTGGTTGTTGATTTCGAGCAGGTAAATTCAAGAAATCACTGACAAAATAAAGAACATGATTAGAAGGGTACAGATGAAAACTACTTCTTCTCCTAAAGTTGGAGTAGGAGAGGTGGACACAAGTGCACCATTTCAGTCAGTCAAAGATGCTGTCAACTTGTTTGGTGAAGGTGCATTGTCAGGGGAAAAACCTTCCATTAAGCTTGTGAAACCGCATTCTGCTGAGGTATGTGATCTGTTCGAAGTTCTTTTTTTGCAGCTCTGATATGGTAATTCATCTTAAAGAACACTAATATGCTACTCCTATCTATGGTAAGAGAAAATGATTTACTGATTGAATCGTCAAAATTCAAAGTGTCCTGTGAATTCTTCATGCCAGTTGAACACATACAGGAAAATATCTGTTTTATGCTTTTTAGTTGCTATAGTTAATATAAAGCTTGATCTAAATAATATTTGCTTAGTCAAACCCTCTGTTTCCTGCTATCATTGCAGCGGGTGTTTGCCAAAGAAACACAGCTTCATCTAGCTGAAAGGGAGCTCAATAAATTGAAGGAACAGCTTATAAATGCTGAAAGTACAAAAGCTGAAGCCCTTGCAGAGCTCGAAAAGGCAAGGCAAACTTCACAAGAACTGGCCCAGAGGATGGAAGCTATTAACAATTCAAAAAAAGTAGCACTGAAGGCCACGGAATCAGCAAAAGTCCAAGCCAAGCAACTTGAAGAAGCAAACAGTGGGAGCCTTGCTGTGAACACTGTGTCTCGGCAACAGGACTTGGAGTGTACAATAAAACAGTATGAGAATGTTCTGGAAGAACTTAATGCTGCAAAGCAGGAGCTTACAACTATCCGTCAGGACTACGATGCATCTTTAGAAGCTAAAACCTCCGCCAATAAGAAAATTGAAGAAGCAGATTTTGCAGCAAAAGTCAACTCAGAACGAGTTCAGGAAATTTCTAAACAAATTTCTGATGCAAAGGAAATGACTGAGCAAATAAGTCAAGCAACAAGTGAAGCTAAACAGGACCTGACAATGGTGTTTGCAGATAAGGATGTGCAGAGGCAGACACATAAAGCTGATTTGAAAGAGATGGAAAAGAAGTTGCAGTCAGTGAAGAGAGAATTTGATCCTGAAGTTGCCAAAAACCTTGAGGTCCAATTGGCTGAAACAATGAGCGAGATCCATACATTGCAAAAGGAATTGGAGAATGCCAAAACATCAGATATGGAGACTCTAGGAACAGTCACCTCAGGGCTAGAGGGTGCAAAGAAGTCACTCCATAAGGTTCTAGAGGAGGAAAGCGCCCTCCGGCAACTGATGGAATCATTGAAGTCCGAACTAGAGAACTTGAGAAAGGAGCATTCTGAGCTGAGAAAGAAAGATGCTGAAACAGAATCTCTTGCTGGAAATCTGCATGTGATGCTCAGGAAGAGTAAGTCTGAGCTTGAGAGGTGTCTAGCAGAGGAAGTTAAGTCAAGAGGGGCTTTCGATGAAATGATTGAAACATTTGACGAGCTGTCATCAGAGACCAAGCATGCTTGTGATGAAGCACAAGAACTCAAGCTCAAAGCTGAAGAATTGGAAAAAGAAGCTCAAGCCCTGAGATCCTCTCTAGAAGAATCTGATAAGCTTCTCAAGGTCACTGTAGAACAAGCTGAGCAAGCAAAAGCTGCTGAGATAAGTGCCCTTGAGCAGATCAAGATCTTATCAGAGAGAACCAACTCTGCACGCTCGTCAGTGTCGGAATCTGGTGCTAAGATCACTCTCTCAAGGGACGAGTTTGAGTCCCTTAAACGAAAAGCAGAAGAATCAAACAAGCTGGTAGAGCTGAAGGTGGCAGCCGCCCAGGCACAAGCGGAAGCCGTTAAGGCTGGTGAGAGTGAAGCACTTAGGAAGCTGGAGGCAACTCAGAAGGAGATACAAGACATAGTAACCGCTACCCAGGAAGCACTGAAGAGAGCAGAGATGGCAGAAGCTGCTAAGAAGGCAGTAGAAGGAGAACTGAGGAGATGGAGGGAAAGAGAACAGAAGAAAGCAGCAGAAGCTGCATCTCGGGAGAGTGAGACTGCGGCTCACACAGAGAAAACCCAAACCCGTCAGGCAACAACAGTCAAGATTTCACCTATCCATAAGAAATTTCAGAAGCAGATATCAGACATGTCAACAACCCCAACTAAAAAGCTAGAGAGAAGAAAAACCTCCTTGCCTAAGAAAACAGCAATTCCTCATTTAGGTGACATCTTCCACAGGAAGAAGAGCCAGGTTAAGGCGGGGACACCATCTTATCTTCCTGGTGAAAACCCTGTCTGATGGATGAATATGGTAAGTACCACCTTAAGCTGGTTTTGTTTATATCTCATTGAGGAAGTTAAATGTGTGAAGTGATGTTACTGTGTCGCTCGCAGTTTTAGACATGGATATTATGAACGTGAATATGGGCAAAACAATGAGTTTCAGGAGTGTTATGTGTATACTTTGTACTTTGTTTCTGGTGATTTTGCATCTGAAGGAGTACCATTGTAAAGATCATGTTCTTCTCTTTGGCCGAGAAGTTGATGGATGCTATGAGTTCCCATCCAATCACCATGAGTATGATTTAACTGTAAATTTTCATTGCTCTTTGCGAGAATGGGGAACACCCATCTTCGCTCCTTGAAGATCACTTGGTGTGGGGAGCCTTCTTTACGTTTACCAAAAGTACCTTGCAACACAGTCTAGTGTTGAGATTCATCATTTGTGAGCTTGTCAATGTCAATCTCATGTTTGGGTTCTCATCGATCGGTTATAGGTAGATAAATTCGATATTCATTCATAATCTCTTGCAAGACGTCAACATACATGTCAACTTCCCTCTTCTTAAAATTATCTTACCATTGATTCTCCTTCTCAATTGGTTCCAAATATCCCGTAGCATGTTGTGAAGGACATTTGCAAAATGTCCTAGTAAAGTAGTAAACCACAAGAGAAACAAAATGTAGGCAGGCATTCCTATCGAGTACGAGTAGTCATCATGGTGTCCAAAAACATAAAGTTACCCAACAAACTGATATTATAGTTGATTATAATGTTATCACAGTTGATGATAATGTTTTTGTGATAACGTAGTTGGTGATATTAAAGTTGATGACTATATAATTATAACAATATAATTGGTGACACTACAATTGATGACAATGTGTTGATGATAGCAATTTGGTGACAAAATAGTTGGTGATGATACCATTATGACACTACAATGATGACAACACAATTAATGACAATATCGTTGATGACAATATAGTCGATGACAATCTAGTCGATAACAATACACTCAATGCTATATGGTTGATGAAAATAGAGTTGATGGCAGTCTAGTTAATGATAGATCAGTCTATGAAAATGTTTTGGTGACATCGTAGTTTATGACATTACATTTGATGATCGTTTGATGATAATATAATTTGCGACATGATACTGATAATATAATCAATGACAATACAATTGCTGGAGTATAATTAGTGAAAATAAAGTTGATAGTTGATAATATAATCAATGACAATACAATTGTTGGAGTATAATTGGTGAAAATAAAGTTGATGACAACGCGTGGTATTAAATACACTATGACAAAATTATTAAAAGCATAATTGGCATACAATTGCGTGTCATGCTTTGAAAATTCCAAAAATTATGATGACTCCAAGACGCCGGCATCCCGAAAAATATTTTATTTAAATGTGAGATTTAAAAAGAAAAGTATAATACTAAGGCACATTGAGGTTGCGTTAACGTTCAACTTAAACTTGCAATTATAATGCGCGTCATTTATATAATAATAGTTTTGATGTCGTCTAGTTAGCATCGTAGTTAACGTTGTTTTTAACGTACGGTGAAAATTTTTAAGTAGTCTCCATAACTACGCACTTCGTCTGCGTATGGGGAGCGTAGTAGTTTCCAAAATAAAAAAAATATTAACTACGTATTTTGAAAAGTACTACTACGCTACCCACACTAGTACGTAGTTGTGGTGACGAATAGAGATTTTCGTAGCTACTCTAAGTTAATCGGAACACATTCACGCTTCCCTTTTCCTTAAAAAATTCCACAAAGTGACACGTGTCAGATTATCATGATCCGCATACCAACCGGTTCTCCTTATATAAAATATGTTCGTAACTTATTTATTGTTTCTCTCCTTTCCCCTTTCTTCTTCTTCACAGTCCCAATCTCCAACAGCAAATTTGCAGACTACAAAATCGAAGACTTCTTTATCCTCAACAAATGTCGAGCAACAAAGACGACCCTTTGAGCATTCTAAATCCACACTCATCTTCTCCGATCCCAGTCTCTGATGGAGACATCGCCAACTACCTCACAGACCACAACAATGCTCAAATTGGAAGCGCTTCTGGAAGCTTTCAGAGTGACAACCTACTTGGCGGCGGTAGCGGCGTAGACATCGCAACCGCCGAGCTCGAATTCGGGATCTTGAGGCCTGATTTTCGTGAGAGCTCACTTGTTGGTACTGTCGACTATTACGAACGCCATGTATTTCTTTGCTATAAAAACCCTCGAAATTGGCCTCCAAGAATCGAAGCCGCTGAATTTGATCGCCTTCCTAGGCTCCTCTCCGCTGCCATGACTGCTAGGAAGGGTGATATGAAGAAAGAGGTTTGTAGGGTTTTCTTGGTTGATTTTGCTACTACAGTTAAAAACACTTTAGCTTGTGAAATTGAATAGCGTGTGTTTTGGTTTTGATAACCATGTGATATGTCTAGCTGTACTTGTGTTGTAAGTCGTAGGTTGGCAATTTAGCTTTAGTTGCATTCTGGAATTAACTTCTTTAAAGACTGCAAATTGGTATCTTGATCGTTGAATGGTCCATTATTTAGCTCCAAAATGTTTCTTTTAGCACACAAAAAGAAGTATGTTTTGCTATAATCAGATATGTGGAACGCTGCGATTTGATGCATCACTTTTGGGTTTTGCAGTATGCAGCATCTTAGAATGTTTTGTGCCAAGAATGATACCACTTTAGGGATTTGAATATGCTGTCTTTGTTTCTCATTTTATTAGTTGCGTCCTCAGTGGAAGGACTTCTTGATTTGCTAAACTCTAGGATTTATCGGTTGAGATTGATATTTAAGCTGTTAATGGTCACTAGAAGTCTAGAACTTGCCTCTTTAGCTTTTCGGAAACGAAAATGCAGATGAACGGTCCCTGGACCA
Source organism: Fagopyrum homotropicum (assembly GCA_033239125.1). Classification (NCBI taxonomy): domain Eukaryota; kingdom Viridiplantae; phylum Streptophyta; class Magnoliopsida; order Caryophyllales; family Polygonaceae; genus Fagopyrum; species Fagopyrum homotropicum. Next base: position 148,396,691 of record BSWB01000004.1, read on the forward strand.
TGTTCGTTGACCATCTAGGCCATACTAAAAGTATGATAACAGAGTTTCTATAATGAAAACAAAGGTATAAAAAACATCTTTCAATTATTGAAGCATACACATACCTTGAGAGCAGTCTTTTTCTTTGATATAGTCACTAAAAGATGTACTAGTGCCTTGAAAATGTAGTGTTCAACTCCTATTACCCCTAACCATTTTCTTAGGACAATGTTTAGGATTATCATTTCGGAAAACAAGCACACATTCTCCTCTTGGTGATGCAAAATGAAATCCTGCATGAAGTACTAATTGCCTGCCTAGCCAGAATATGATCTTTCTGTCTTTGGGATTCTCTTTCTTGCTTTCCTTTTGCCTTTTGTGAGTGGGGAGGGGCATATGGACATAATATTCTCTCTAACAGTGAGTTATCAACATGCTGCTCCTTCATAGTTGTTTAAGGAGCTACTTTTGCTTAGAGTATCATGGTTTACGATTTATTACATCTCTACATGATGGCTATGACTGAAATCTGAAACCCTTTATCTTTTCCTTGTTTCACATGGAAGACCCGATTAACAATTTGTGAGGGGCATGATGGAACTGAAACTTCAAATGGAGATGTGTTAATCTTCCCAGACATGGTTCGCTACAGGTTGATGATTTGACTTTAATACTGGTTATTTAATAGTTTGTTCATGTAGAGAGTTACTTTGGTTTATGCTGACAATTTTGTTGATAAATGTAGGAGGTTGACACATTTTGATGTTGATACATTTGTCGAAGAGGTCCTTATTAAAGATAGTGAATGGCTTCCTGGATCCCCTGAGAAGCTTAAAGGTTTTTATGTTTTTGTGTGCTGCCATGGAAGCCGAGATCGTCGTTGTGGTACATGTGGACCTTTATTAATTACTAGATTTAGAGAAGAAGTTGAATTGCATGGTCTTCTGGGAAAAATATCTGTTAGCCCATGCTCTCACATTGGTGGGCACAAGTATGCGGGGAATGTGATTATATTCGGATCAAAAATTCCAGGAGAGGTGCCTGGCCACTGGTAAGAGGTCATATTAGCCCCCCTTAATGGAGTTTCAATCCTTCCTTTCGCGACCTGTAATACTTCAAGAATGTTGTACAAGCTTTATTTGCACATGTATGTGGATAAATTGTCAACTTTCTCATAACTCTCTGCAGGTATGGATATGTTTCTCTGGAGGATGTACCTGCATTGCTTCAACAACATATTATGAATGGAGAGATTGTAGAGCCACTCTGGAGGTAACTTCCTTGTTTTGTCATTGACTAATGAATTTATGAGGCTTTATTGCTTTCAGGGATTTATTAATTTCCGAGACTCTTTTGTATTCTGTCTTTATTTGCTAACGAAATGGATCATTGCCAAGACAGATAAATGTGCATAAATATGGAGAAAGAAGCTTCTTGACCTTCAGTGTATTTTTTGACAGAAACAAAACGTACATTCATCGCTTATATTATTCAGTATGTCTCTAATAGAATTAGGTCCTTTAAACCTCAAAATCATTAACAAGCAAGCTTCGGTAACCTGTGTATTCTGCATTGATTCAGAATCTGTTTTCCGTGTTGACCAATATATTGCCTACTTTCATCTTGCTAAGTGTAAGACTGTCACCTCAACATCGAGTCTTGTGCTCTTTGTTCTATGATGACCTCTCTCTCCAAGAACGTGTGTGGTTGATGAAATACTAATTGAACTTTCCCACGTCGTATAATCATGTATGGCAGAGGTCAAATGGGTTTAACAGAAGAAGAACAAAAGAAAGCACAGGATCTGAGGCTCCAAAGTAGTGGAGTCAATACAGGAAGGAGTAACGGTCAATCCTCCCAACTTAACGAGAATGGCGGTTCATCATGTGCAGCTCGGTCTTCTGGAATCAACGGTTGCTCTCAGGGTGACGGAAAAGGTGTTTGTTGTCAGAGTCGTGTAACAGTAGAAAGCAAGGGTAATAATATAGACAGAAGTGAGAGCATGGAGAAAAAAACAAGGAAATTATCGCGAAGTAACAGCAGCAAGGGTGGGGGGAAACGCAAGGTATGTGGTATGCCAACTTGGATAGAGACCTGGGAAAGGGAAGATACATATGCAGCCATTGCTGTTGTTTGTGCTGCTATATCTGTTGGTTTTGCCTATAGAATCTACAAGCAATTGACATAGCCACTTTGCCATCTTCTGGAAAATGCTTCCCCCAGTTAGTGTTGTAAGTTGTAAGGAAGTCATCCCACTTTGTGTTAGGTGTACATAAGCTCCATCAAGGGGTATTAGAAAAAAGAAAATGGCTGTCCTGCTGTGGTGTTTGTGGGTCATGGCTGTTCTGACCTTAAAATTGGACTTTTCAGTGTTGCTTTCTCAAGGACTTGTAAGGGGGCACAGAGGAACATATTGTGTGCTTTTAGTAATTGAATGTGTTTTACTTAGATTATTGGTTTATGGTATAATAACCCACTTGGCTAGTAGTATGGGTTAAAATGTTGTCTCACAGGAACTCATTCACTTGGCATTTAAGAAGATGATGATTCAATAATTGAGAAGTCTATTATTGTATCGGGTCAAGACTAGTGTTAATTGTCTTGAGTCGAGTCAATAATTGAGAAGTCTCATCTTCGGTAGAATTGTGTTAAACATATTTTAGCAGACTTGGCATGTGATTGATAGTTTTTTGTGCTAAGGATGTGTTTGTTTGTTCATAAACACCCGTTTATAGAAATAGATTATATTTAAAATATTATATAAATAATATTTGTTATAATAAAATAAACTGATTTAGTGTTTAAATGAAGCATTTTAATGAAAAAGTATATTTAATAAACATCAATTTCTTTTTTTATTTTTTTTTAATAATAATCGACTAAGATATCAAAGCAAATAGATTATTATTATTATTATGGAAACATTTAGCCAAACAAAGTTTATGATATTTTAAAAGCATAACTTAAATTTTATAGCTTTTCTTTTCTTTTTTTTTTCCTTTTAAACTCGAATTTAAACATATACTAGTTTATAATGATGCGCAAACAGACACACCCTATAGAACGAAGAAATCGTAGCTTATTTCTTTCTAGGAAGTGAGACCTTTTCAAATTTAGATAATCCGAGCTTAGATTCAGCTCCTTGAGTCGAACAAATACTTAACACCATCAGTTTAACTTGATGCACTACAACTTTCACAGAATCAAGAACTTATGATGACATTTCAACTTCCTTTCAACCTTAAATCAACAATGTCAATGAACCCAAGCAACATCAACAATAATAATTCATTATCAAATCATCAAGAACACCTAACAGTCCCCTCCCCCACCCAACCCTCCTTTCTATAAAATACATTCAAAATCTACAAGATCTTGTCCAATTTGTTTTCCAAATCTATCTTCAGAAGAAATCGAACTCCAAATAATTACCTGGGGGATTGGGGTCAGAGACACTATTTCCCATACTCACCGTGGCAGGCGGCGGCTTTCCACTCGATGAAGATGAGGGGGGAGGCGTGGAGATCCTCTCCAAGTCAACTGGCCTTGGGATTTCAGGTGGACTCGCACAGCGGATCAAGGCCCAATTCACACCTTCAAAGAAAGGGTGTTGCTTGATCTCTGTTGCTCCACGCTTGTAAGCCAGCCTGTGTTGAGGTTCCTTCACTAGCAGACCCCTTATAAGATCTCTAGCCTGGAAACTGACCACAGGCGACTCTGGAAACCGCAGGGGCTGACCCACAACATTGAATAAAGTAGCCCGGTTTCCGGAACCCTTGAAAGGCGTCTTACCAAATAGAAGCTCATATAGGAATATTCCATAAGTCCACCAATCAACTGCACTACCATGTCCTTCACCTTTGATGATCTCAGGGGCCAAGTATTCATGGGTCCCCACAAATGACATTGATTTGGCCCCAGTTGGCTCAGCAATGAGCTCGGGTAGTGGGCTGACCTGGTTTCCCACATCGTTCTTTGGCTTCCGCTCTTTCTTGGATTTGCTAGAGAAGAAGCGGGGAGAGAAACAACTCGTGGGGGCCACGCATGATGGTTGAATACAAGAAGGCTCAATGCAGACAGGTTGAGCACAGTAGCCTGAGCTCTTCTTTAAGCCCTCAGCCTCGGCTGATGAGGATTTGACTAGTGTAGGACTGACGGTACATCGGAGGGAGAGGTCAAAATCCGAAAGCATGATGTGTCCATCGTCTCTGACTAGGACGTTTTCGGGTTTAAGGTCCCGGTAGATAATCCCAAGCATATGAAGGTACTCCATAGCAAGAAGAATCTCTGCTACATAAAACCTGCGTAGGATGAAAATCAGAGATACCAATTACTACAGCAATGCTGAAGTACAAGAATAAATAGAGATCATTAGAAAGATTTTAAGGGAATGCGATCCTTCACTTTTCACTAAAAAACACTACTCTATATTTAAAACAACCGCTTTTAACTTTTATCATCAAATCATATGAAACTTATTCTCTAGTTTACTCAGCTAAAAATTATGTTTGGGTTTGATGCAAATGTGCTCAAAACGGAATTATGACAGAATGTTTTTGGTGTTCACTATTTGCTGAGATGTGTATACAATGTATATATAGACAAGTTGACCTAAAATCAACGGACTGTCTGTCTTGCATACAATCTTGTCCGAGGTAATGAGACAAGAAAAAAAATAGATCCTTATACAAGATCATGTGATATCATTTTATGGTTTGCTCGGCTGCTTATACAAGCTATGAGTCAAAGGCATAAACAGAAATAAATCCAAGCAAGCTTGCAAATGTTCCGACTCCATTATGAGCCTATGGTATCTAACAGACCACATATTTGGCAAACATTTTCAATGTCAGTAGTTTAAAAACTGCATAGAACCCTAACCCAATTCTAAAGCCAACCATATTTCCGCACTATCATGTTTATAGTCAGTTTTGGGTAAGTGTGTAGATCCAGGGACACCCATAGAGGTGGGTTATTACGGTGGTGGCAGGATAATGGTGGATATACTGTTATTGCTCCCAACTTGTCAAACTCAAACCTTCACATGAGTGCCATTACTTCATTTACTGTAAACTTTATGATTCATGTTTGTATAGGATAGATTACATATGTGCACGCAATAGTATTGACTCGTAATGTTTCCTAGATCTAGCTTAGTTAGGATAAGGGTATGGACGCGTGTTATAGCTGACTCATGTAGTACTCGTTGCCGGTTCATTGGACCCTGGTGGCTTGTACTCATTAGGAAGTTGTGGCATGTGTTGTATACTTATCTCTTGCATGGTGTTGAAGCTTCGTGGCATGAAATGGTGTCTGATGGGCAACAGGTTGTGTTATATTAGTGGACCGGGTTCGCGGTGTGATGACTCTATCTACAGACGTGTTTTTTGGCTCGGTTCGAAAACACTTAAATGAAACGCTGCGTTTGGGTCATGACGAGGAGGTATATAAGCTACCCTCACCTTCACCTAAACCCTAAGCGAGTTGCAGCCCTTGCCGCTGAGAGAGAAAGAGAGCTCCTCTGAGAGAAAGCGAGAGAGCGCGATCGAAGAAGAGAATGGAGGTGGTTCGCTAGGGTTCGAGACGCTCATCCTCGCCTGCTCCTCTCCTGAAGAAGATCTTCTTGTTGAAGATTGCAAAGCTTGATCAGAAAGCTTTGCGTAGCCACACAGGGGCTATTTCTGAACCTTGTTCTTCGTATCCCCTTTGTTCTGACTTGTTTCTAGGTTTAGGGTTTTGCTTGTTGATCTTGCGTGCACCTTTGTAATCAAACCTATATTGTAATCGTTCTCGAATGCCTAGTGAAAAATGGGATCGGACCTCCCCTCTTGAGGTTCCGCAGACGTAGGGTTTTAACACCCGAACTGCGTAATCAATTCCGTGTGTTGATCTTTTGTTTGGTATTAAATCATATGAACGCATAATAATAATTCTACATTTACATTTGTAAATATTCCTAATTTTCTGTTTATATGCTACCTTAATCCGTAAAGGAAAGCATTTTAAAACATCACATCGTCCAAATTGATTGTCATAAAAAAGTGCCATGCTCTATATTTAAAATAAATCTCGAAATCCTACACGAATAATGCACACATAAACAAGTAAAGTAATGCTAACAAAGTAACAATCATATATCCAAACATGTAGGTGGTGTACAAGGGAAAGGAAAGTTGTATTCTATCATGTTTAACATCTATAATGTAAAAAAAGGCCACATACGATTTTCAGGCGATAACTCGAGATATATTAGACTTGTCTTATGCTTCAGAACTTGATACGAGCTATTTTAATATAAAGAGAATGCTAAAGACCAAACACACCACACGGACACCTTAATATCAGTTAAAAAAAAAAAAAAGATAACTGCAAAAGAAAATAGCATTCCAAGTAACAGGGTAAAGAAGAACATATAAAAATCTCAAGATAATATAAGCAAAAAATAGCTCAGTAGAAAAGAGGTCATACTTTACAGCTTGCTCAGTGAAATACTTCCCCGGTTGTCTCTGACGAAGCGTATGCAAGTCACCTCCTGGGCAAAACTCCATCACCAAACAGGAGAACTTGTCAGTCTCAAAATGGGTATAAAGAGTAGGGAGGAACGGGTGATCTAAAGACTGGAGAATCTCTCTTTCTGTCTGTGCCCTTAGCAGCTTCTTGCGGCTTGCCAGAGATGCTTTGTCCATAACTTTCATTGCAAAGTAACACTTTGTTCCACTCAATTCCGAGAGGTAGACACTTCCGATATCCCCACATCCCAACCTCTTGAGAAGTCTAAAATGATTCAACCCAAGGGCTCCATCTCTTGCACGAATGACCTGGATGGCTTCCCACCTCATGTCTTGTGCTTTGTGGGGTTTGTTAATGCTACTTAGGCTGCTGCAGGTGCTTTCATCACTCACATCACTACTAGTACTTGCCCTACATACACTACTCTTACCGCTATCAACAAAGTCAGCTCGTCCACTAGTCTTAGCACTTCCACTAGTCTTGGCAAGGCTCCCGGTACCATCACTAACTTTAGCAGTAGATGGACCAACACCCCCTTTAGCAGGTGAGGTCTTATTTCCAGGCATTGATACAGGAACAAATGCTGGACTTCTTTTATCATCACCCAATGCCAAATTTGAATCAAGTTGATTTACAATCTCACTGACAGAACCCTTTTGGGATGCATGCAATGAGCTACCTAAAGGCAGAGGTTTAGATGATTTATTAGGAGTAACAGGCTCAATTAATGTACTTGTCTTTGAAACCTGCAAAGGTGGAGGCTTCCGAGAACCCCCTTCAACCACAGAAGTACCTGATGAAGCTCTCATACCAGACTTTGTTGCCATTGTAGTACACAAAGATTTGTTAAACAGTGGAGATCAAGCATACCCCTTATTCAGCATCAAATTTCCCACGCAACTACTTATCCCACTAGTTGCATCTACAAAACATTCTAACCCCGTCAGCATCATACTAATTTCTGCGATAAAGAAATGAAATAAAAACAGTTAGTTACCCACAACCATTGTTATGTCACTAATCATATAGCAGGAAAACCCATCAAAGACTGCCGCTGAAGCAAACATTACACAACAAATAAGTGGTCGTCAAAGAGGAACAAATACTAAGGTTATGGAAGGAGAGTGCGAGTAACTAGCCCTTTTAATTTTGTGTCTTCGCAAGTTCATTGGATCTTATAATTCTAACATCAAGCACTTGTGCAGAGAATCACCCTGGGCGTGTATATATATTTAAAACATATCCGAATATGAACAACCCATTAACCAAAAGTATTGCCACATAAGAAAATAATAAATCTTGAAATCACCTGATATTAAGAGAGGGGAGACCTTTAGAGCATTGGAGTGAGTGGTATGCAAACGATAATAAACAGTGAAACCATATATGATAGAAAGCCTAAATAAGCGAACAGAGTATGCACACCGGAATTTCGTTGAAATATCACCTGATAAACAAAGCAATATTCATTCGGTTGCAAAGTTCATCACCAAGAAACAAAAATATGTGGAGACTGTGGCAATCAATTCAACTAATGGATTGCTGGACAGTGATCAATCAATCAATAATCAAAAGCAACGAAACAAGAGATGAAAAAAGAGGACCGAACAATAGGGTAAACAGGTCACCAGATCCCATCAATCAAAATTTCCAACCTAATTTAATCAACCCCAAACCGGATCCAAAACCCTCAGCAAGATCACAGATGCAAAGATACAATGACAAAAGCTCAAAGGAGTAAAACCCAACAAACAAAAGGGCAGGACCAGTAGAAAGTAAACAGGAAAAAGAAACCCAAAAAGAGGATACCTGGTTTCTCTAAAGATCTGAACTTTAGGGTTTTGCTGTAAAGTTTAGGGGGAAATAGGGAAAATATTGAGCGTGTAGAAAGACGAAAGAGAGATGGGGAAGAAGGGCAAGCTCCTACTCAAATGTGTGGAGAGAGAGGTGGGGGAGAGGAAAGGGAAGAAGATGGTGTTTGTGGGGTACCAATACCATACCCATTGGAGAAGAGAAGAGAGTGAAGCCATACGGGTCAAACTCAAAGCTAAAGTAGTTTTCCTCTTTTTATTTAATTAACAGAAATGAAAAAAGAAAATTTAGTATTTTGATTTGTTGTTGATTTTGGTTGAATTACATATCTATTTTGTCTCAAACTCAAGGGCTAAATCAACATGTGGGCCTACAAAAACTCCAACCTGTCCGTCATGCTTTGTAGTTTTTTATAACTGAATTATTTATAAAAAAATATATAAATTTATTAATTAGTCAAAGCTATCAACGTATGTTCTTAAGACACAAACTAAAATAACTGCTTGTGATTAATATTTGGCCAAATTTGATAACGAGATGCTTTGATTTCTGTCTTTGGTAAACATTTATAAACCTTTAATTTAATTTATAAATTCGGGTTTATTTTTTAGTAGGTGTTTACTTGTGATTGAGTTTATTTTTGAACGAGTTTATTCGGATTTATAAACCTCTAAAAATTTATTTTTCATGGATGGATTTATTTTTTCTTTATATCCGAAATTGCCCTCGTTCGCTAAACATGTGCACGGGTCACGGGTCACCCGTGACCCGGCGGATCACCGACCCGGCGGGTTCGGGTTCCCCCGGGTCGCGGGTACAGGTAAGGGTCGTTAGATCCTTACCTGTCAACCCGTCGGGTCGACCCGTAACGGTCACAAGATTTTTTTAAAAAAAAAACAATATACTTTAATAAATCTAACCCAACAACAATTCTATAAATACCCCAAACCCAATACATTTCATCTCACACCAATTTTCATTCAGTCATCTATTCACTCTCTCAATCTCTCCATAATTTTCAACTCTTACATTCAATTACTCTCCTAATCTCATATTCTCATTCTCTTATTTTTCATTTTACCACTCTTACTACTACATTCTATTATTAAAAAAAAAATGTCTAGCCGAGGAAGACGTTCCGTTAGTGGTGCCGGTCCTTCATCCGGCGAAGGTTTTACCCGAGGACGGCATTCCGTTAGCGGTCCTCCAACCGGTTCGGATTTAAGGCGAGACTTATTAAGTGGAGATCACGAGATCTTCGAGGAGGATATCATCACGGAATCACCTACTTTCCCCAACACCCAAGGATCCGAGACCGAATTCACGGAGGAGCCGGAGGAGCCGCCGTTGAACAACACTCAACTAACGGCGGCGGTCTTCCGATTTTGGTTTACAAAAGGTGCTCCCGATGCCAACGGAGTACAAGCACAAAAAGGGAGAAGGCTACAGGAACTACAAGAGGCATATCCGGAACAAGCATCCCGAAAACATGAGATTAGCACGAGGGCAAACACAACTTACCGGGTAGGCATCTACTTCTAACCAACCTCCTTCTCTATTTACATATGATCATTCTTCTTCTATGGATGCATTTTCGGAAATGTTGGTTGTAGATTCTTTAGCATTTAGTTTTGCACAAAATATTGGTTTTAATGATTGGATGCAAAATCATGCTCAACCCGCATATAAACCGATTTCTCGTCAAACCGCTAAAAGAAAAATGATGCATAAATATAAAATTCGTAAAAAAGAACTGATTAAATATTTTATGGACAACGGTGATATTCAAGTTACTATTTGTAGTGATATTTGGACCGACGGTTTTCAAAAAAATCCATATATGGATATTACTTGTCATTTTGTTGATAAATTTTGGATTTTAAACAAAAGAGTTTTAGCATTACGAGTTTTCAACGTTTGATTGCAAATGTTTTGGAAGAATATAGATTAGTTTCACGAGTTTTTTCAATCGGTTTTGACAACGCCTCCGCTAACACGGCTTCCATTAGAGATTTAACCAACTATTGTAAGCCGACGATTGGAGGTAAATTTTTTCACATTAGGTGTGCCGCTCATATTTTAAACTTGTGTGTTCAAGACGGTTTAGCATACGTTGGAGATTTAGTACAACCTATTCGAAATATTCTTAATGAACTTTGGTCAAAAAAAAGTGTACGTACTAAATGGTATGCATATTGTAAACAAAATGGCGTTTATCCTAAAAAAATTTCAAAAGATGTTTTTGTACAAGATGGAACTCTACTTACAAAATGATTTACGAATCATATGAATATCGAGAACTTTTAAGTGGTTTTGCCGCACAACATATTGACGGTAATTTTGTTTTCAGTGAATCTTGGATTTTAGCAAAATATGTAATGGAGGTTTTTAAATATTTTTATGATGCTACTAACACTTTTAGTTATGCTTATACACCAACTTCAAACATATTTTGTTATGTAGCAATTAATATTGCATTTGCAATTCAACAAGGTCTTTTAATTGAAAATATTTCACAAGCTATTTTTTCAATGCGAACTAAATGGTTAGATTATTATACAACCATTCCCGATGTTTTTCTTGTTGCATTTGTGTTAGACCCTAGACGTAAAATGGATGGTTTAAAACAATTTTTAGAAAGTTATTATGAATTTTTAGGTTTAGAACAACATCCCGATTGCCATGTTTCTACCATAATTGCTAAAGTTAAAAAATTATTTGATGAATTATTGGTTCAATATCATGTTTCCGACCGAGGTCAATCTTCTCAACCCCCTCCTCGTCCTTCATCTTCAAGTTCATCTAAATTTAAATCAATTGCTAGAGATTTGTTTGACCCGAAAAGGGCAAAAACCACGTCGAGTTCCAACTCGGAACTCGACGAATATCTAACCATTTCTTTTGAGTTTGTCAATGATGAAGAAGAAGAGAATTTCAACATATTAGAATGGTGGAGCCGACCTGAGAGAATGAGGTTCCCTACCCTCTCAAGGATCGCGGCACAAATTCTCGTCGTTCCCGCCTCAACGGTAGCGGTTGAGCAAACCTTTAGCCGGAGTGGAAAGGTGCTCGATCCGACGAGATCAAACATGTTGCCCGAGACGTTGGAGGCACAAGTCCTCCTAGCCGATTGGAGGAAAGGGGAAATGCGAACACAAAAAAAAAACTCTCGGCGGAGGAAGGCGACGAAGATGACGACGAGCGACAACAAACGTCATCGGATGTATCAGCGGGAGAGTCCGACTAAGGTAAGGGTCAATCGGTGATATAAACAAAGGTAAGAGAACTACGTGGGCTTTGATTCCTCCTCCCCGAGAGGATACGTAGGCAACCGGGATTCCGGTTCAAGCCCAATTGTTCCCTTTTTTTTTTAAGTTTAAGACTTAAACTTAGAAAAGAACAAAACAAACTAATAAAAAGAGGACTTATGTAACACCCCAAGTTCTGGGAACTTGAAGCGCTACGGGTTAGGACCGCACAATGGGTCTTGACCCTCAGAGTAGCAACAGCAAACGGATCTTACAACAAGGCACAAATGAATGAAAACCAAAACTTAATATAAAACCAAAGGTTCAAACAGAAGAAAACACAAAAGCTCCACAGCCGGGTCAAAACAAAAAGGGAAACAACACGAAACAAAACTCAATCCCGTCCTATAATGTACGGGAACCCCGACTGACCACACCATTCGGATCACTCAGCAGCATCCTGAACCTGCGGAACATCTACAACGAAGGTATAAACCGTCAGAAGCTACTGTCGGGCTTCTCTTCGACAAATCTCACAGCAGGGGCAACCAAAGTTCGAACCTTTGGTTCCAACACGTCGAGACTCCACTCCAGAGAGCCTGAGAACAACGAAGGGTCAACAACGGAACACTCCACAAGAATTAAGGTTGCATGTCTTCTCCTTCTGTTTTGGTTTCTTACTTTCGCTCTTTTCTTCCCTTCTTCTCCAAGGATCAAGCATGAGCCTTGATTCTTGTGGAGTGTTCCGTTGTTGACCCTTCGTTGTTCTTAGGCTCTCTGGAGTGGAGTCTCGACGTGTTGGAACCAAAGGTTCGAACTTTGGTTGCCCCTGCTGTCAGATCTGTCGAAGAGAAGCCCAACAGTAGCTTCTAACGGTTTATACCGTCGTTGTAGATGTTCCGCAGGTTCAGGATGCTGCTGAGTGATCCGGATGGTGTAGTCAGCCGGGGTTCCCGTACATTATAGGACGGGATTGGGTTTTGTTTCATTTGTTGTTTCCCTTTTTGTTTTGACCCGGCTGTGGAGCTTTTGTGTTTTCTTCTGTTTGAACCTTTGGTTTTATATTAAGTTTTGGTTTTCATTCGTCTGTGCCTTGTTGTAAGATCCGTTTGTTGTTGCTACTCTGAGGGTCGGGACCCATTGTGCGGTCCTAGCCCGTAGCGCTTCAAGTTCCCAGAACTTGGGGTGTTACAACTTAAACTTAAAAAAATTAGACCTAAACTTTAAGTCCAATTTTTTTTAAGTTTAAGTCCTCTTTTTATTAGTTTATTTTCTTTTTTTTTAAGTTTAAGTCCAATTTTTTATTAGTTTATTTTCTTCTTCTTTTTTAAGTTTAAGTCCAATTTTTCTCTTCTATTTATTTTCTTAATTTTTTAAGTTTATTTCCATTATTTTTTTTTTAATGTGAGGTGGCCGACCCGTCGACCCGCCGGGTCTGACCCGTGACCCGGCGGGTCCGACCCGTGGACATGCTTATCGTTCGCATCTTTACAAATCCCACCATAACATTCACACCGTGAAATTCATTGCCTTCAAAACAACCACATCATTGTCGTCCACAACTATACCTTCGAGATTGGATTCTTCGATTACCCTCCGACTCATATCTAGATTGGATTATTCTTTAATTTTTTAGGGGTAAAAATATATTTTGCACTAAAATAAATCACAAAAAAAACCTTTAGTAAACATCCTTATCGGAATAATATATATAAACTTATCGGGTTTATAAACACGAAAATAAACCATAAATCCTTATAAACCCATTTAGTTTATAAACCCATAAAAACACAAACATTTGGTAAACATGCCCTAAATAGGCTCATAGAGTTTTTATAATTAAGTGAATGTACCACGTTTTTTTTACCGTTCAAACACACTTAGGACCTAGGGCTTCACATGCTTCCTCTCCCTCCTCTACTTTTGATACTTGTTTATCACCTTGAGAGAGCAGCACGCCTCAACGAAGTCTTCTTCTCTCCCATCGAATCTGGACTCAATGACACAATCCTCCAGTTATCATTAACTGGAGGATTGATCTCATCTAGTTATCATCAGATCTCCTTTCTTTCTCCTAACTAGTTTCTTGATGATCGGGAATTGTTACGCTCAGGATGTGTAATGTGTGTACGCAATAAGCTTAAATTTATGCTCGTTATATTTATCCTAACTCCTAGCGAACCCGCAGTGTACGGGACATTTGTAGTAGGGATAGTATTCCGAGGTCGAACACAAAGACTAAGGTGAGATTGATTCGATTAGTGATTTAGTTTAGTGAAGATCTAGGTGAAGAAAAGGAAAGGAAATAAAGAAATGAAAATCTAAATGTTTTTGGTGGTTTTAGATGATCGATCAAAGATCACAAATCATGCAAAATGAACAATTAACTATGCTAACAAATCAACACAAACAAACAAATTAAACACGAGATATAGATCAAAGATGAGAAAGCGGATTCTAGGGGTTGGAAATTCCGATTATGGCATAAGACTCAAGCTATCTAATAATTCCTTGGATTAACTATGATATATTGGGATTTAGTGTTTCTAGATTGGGATCAATCACCGGGTAGGTCTCATGGTCCACTAGTCCGTCCCTAAGGTCTCATCACCGGGTAAGTCTCTAAGAACCTAAGGGATGAAATTCTACACAAACAGGATTATCACCTAGGGATCTAACCTATCCTCACCGGGTAAGTCTCGAAAGGGTTAGTCCTAAACAACTATCCTAGCACACTTAGTCCAATGGCGGCTTATGATGCTCACCACTACCTAGAGTTTGTTATCTTTGGAATCTAAGAGTAAGGATTACCGGGTAAGTCTCTCCTAACACTTAGTTGCTAACACTAGGTCACCCTAAGATAGGTTCAACTCAACAAACACTAGGATTTCAACATTCTAACAATCTAAGGCTAGATCCATCGAATCAGGGAGAATCACGACCTGTTCTACACCTTCCACGGCCGTGGAGTGTCATGAACAAACCGTGGACTATAGCAGTGGGTTCGTTAAATTGAATGAGTCATCCAAGGGCAATCTAAGTCCATCCTATCATAGTCCTAGCCACAACCATCCTTTCTTTACCCTAGAATCACATCTATTTAGCCTACTACCTTCATCATAACAATCAAAATCATTAAGCATAAAATCATGGCTTCCATTTGCAAGATAATGAAGAGAAAGAGATGAACAAGTGAATCAAACAACCAAGCTGAAATTAAGATTAGAAATACTCACAACCCTTCCAAAAGAAGGTTTAAATGGTTCATACAACTCTAGAAATCGATTCCGAAATTCTTCACTACAAAAGCTATCAAAGTCTATCAATGGTGTGTTCTTCTTCTCTTCTCCAATGGAGCTCTTCTCCTTCAATGGTAGCTCTTCCTCTTGAGAGAATCTTCTTGTTAGTGTGTGTGAGAATTGGATGGTGGAATGGAAGATGAAAGATGCTTCTCTCAGCCAATGCAGGACCACTTTTATACTACAACTTTGCAAGAGCTGGCCAAGAGATCGTGGCACAGCTGTCACAACCGCCTGGCAAGAACCACGGGTGGTTCCACGGCCGTGGACCTTCAGTGAATCGTGGTTTGGTGCTTCAGCTTTGCCTTTGATCATTAAGCTTCGATTTGGTGCATGGCTTGTGTTGACAAGGTTCCATGAGTCCTTCTTAGCCCTTAGCTTGCATCCTAATGAGTCCGAGGGTGTGTCATCTTGATGAACGATCCTCAAACGTATCGATTTAGCTCATAAATCTCCCAAAATACCTACAAAGCAATGCACAAGTCCGTGTAGACGTCTATCTCGACAAAATACGTGAATTGGGTGCAAACGTCGTGAACTAGTGCTAAACCATGCATGAATGAGTGAGAAATCTATCTAAACGACTACCTAAACCTAAGTCATAAATCGTGTTATCAGGAATGGCGATGATTGATCTCCTCTAATTATCATTAGTTCACGGATCTCAACAGACCTCCTTGTCTTCTTATTCACTGATTTTGCTTTCCCCTTGTTATTCTTCTCTGGTCGAGGTTTATACATCTCCTCCGCGGTCGAAGAAAGGATTTAAATTTCTTTCGGTTCACATAAGCAGGTAGTCCAACGAATGCTTGATGTCAAAGAAGAAAGGGAAATCAACAAACAAGAATGGTTATTAGAAGTTGCTCAAGAGGGTGCCCTTAATTCACTAGCAAAGCAAAACCGCATGGGACTGTTTGTAGGCTCGAGGGAAGGACGCAAACCATGTTGATGCGTTTCTAGTATGTGAATCTTCTTTTCTAGCATGTGAATCTTTGGTTCTAGTATGAGTTATTACTTGTTCTAATTCAAGGCTTTTTTCTAGAACCGGCGGTTGAATGTCAGATTGTTCAATTGCCGACGGCGCGGTTGCTTCTTTGTCCAAATCCTTCACTTCATCTTCTTCATTATCATGGAAGCTCAATTCTCCTGCATCATGTTTGGGTTCCTCGTAATTTACTTGAAGTTGTAACTTTGTGCCTTGTAATACATCTTCTTCTTTCACTTGTAGCCATTGTTGTTCTTCTAATATATGAATGTCTTAATTTCAAGTGAAGAAATAAATGGAGGGATTAGGGTATGTTTGACACCTCGTTATGAAATCTTTATAAAAGACCTTATTAAGATATTGTTAAATTGCTTGTTGAACTCGAAAAAATATATTGTTCATACTAGAAAATTCTAGTATGAATTTTCCAGTATGAATTTCTGGTATACAATTTTTTTGTATAAATTTCATATCGGAAACTCATAACAGAAAATAAAAAAAAATTAAAAAAGAGCAAAAAAAACAAAATTAAATTCATGTATGAATTTTCTTCATACTAGAAATTCATACTAGAAAATAAAAAAGGGGGAAAATCTAGTATGAATTTTTCATACTAGAAAAAAAAAGGCCAAAACAAAACAAAAGAAGAAAAAAAAGGTCAGATTTTACGTAACAAACAAACAACAAATTCATGTTGTTTCTTTTTTTTTTTAATAGAGGGATTAATTACTTTTACCTACCATTAATGAAAGTGATAAAAATTAATGAGGTATAGAAACCAAAAGAAAATAGAAAATGGCTTATTTGGCCAAAAATTTCTTAATATTTACTTCTCTTTAATATATATACTAGTCTAATACCCGCACCTTGTGCGGGATTGAATTTTAATAAATTGTAAAACAAATATAATTATTAATTAAACAATTATGGGCAATTTTGGTAACTAGGCCTTTTTGAAAACTATAGTACTAACTAGCCTTTTTAATGTTTCAATTAAGTAAATATACCCCAACCTTTTGTATTTATTTTCAAACTCTACACACTCTTTTCTCAAGGGGTACATTTACTAAACACAAAACTAGAAAAAGTCTAGTAAACCAAATTGTTTCAACAAAATTATTAGCTAAATAAATCACGATTTTTTTAAAAAGGCGTTAACATCTTTTAATGTAGAAAAGAAATGTTAAGAAGGATATATTATTACAAATCTGATTAGATCATGGGTTACTGTTCAGGTACGGTTCATTTATTAGGGTACGGCCGTGCGGCTGAACGTAGAGCCGACACGTGTCCCGAAAAAAAATCCAAAACGAATGATTTTTTTTTCAGAAACGAATGAAATTTTTTTTGAACTACCATGTTATAATTTATGCACTATTCTCTTATAAACTTTGAACCATTCCCATATAATTCATGAACTATTACTTTTTAATATATTATATCAAATTATTTATAAATTAATCGTTTATATGTTATGAACTATTCAATTGTAATTCATGAACTATCATTTTATAAGTTATGCAATATTCTTTATAAATTTTGCACTTTGAACTATTCTATTATAATTCATGAACTATCCTTTTATAAGTTATGAACTATCCCTTAATAAATTTTGAACTATTACTTTCACTCCTTTATAAATTTTGCACTATGAACTATTCTATTATAATTCATGAACTATGCTTTTATAAGTTATGAACTATTCCTTAATAAGTTTTGAACTATTACTTTCACTCCTTTAATTATAAATTTTGCACTATGAACTATTCTATTATAATTCATGAACTATCCTTTTATAAGTTATGAACTATTCCTTAATAAGTTTTGAACTATTACTTTCGCTCGTTTTTGGAGAAAATAAATAAATAAATAAATAAATAAAAATATAAATAAAAATTTCGGGACACATGCCGGCTCTACGTTCAGCCGCACGGCCCTACCGGAATAATGTGCCTTACTTGAACAACTTCCTTATATCATGTAGCAAAAAGTTAATTAATAAATTTAGTATTAGTATTTACCAAAGTATTAAATAAAAAAATTACATAAAAAATTTCCGATTTTAATTTTTTAATATTCTTGGATGTAAAATTCTTAACTAAACAAATTAAAAATATTTTAAATATCATTTATTAAATTCGACTTTTTAAAAACAAATTCGATTTAGTAGTTGGTAATATGTTATATTTAAATCTAGTTTGTTTTTAAAAATTAAAATTTTAAAATTACATCAATAAACAATAAGTTTGGTAAATTATATAATTTAACATATATAGTGTAATATAGATATTTAAACAATAAGTTTGGTAAGTGGATATATATTATGTATTATAGGATAATTATTTTAATAGGTAAGATGTCAACTATATATGTATACATTTTTTCGAAAAATCAAAATAACGTAAAAATGACATGTGGCAATGAATGAATGAGGAAGTGACATTAAGCGCTTTGACTTTAATATAGTATATATGTATCATTGGGAGTACCTTGCAATAGGGGTACTTCCCTTTTACCCTTTATACGCGAAAATTGTGTGGTTTTCCCTTCATTTATTATGGTAATTACGTTGGTCACCTGTTTTGTTTTTTTTTGGCCCCGCAACAACCGAAAGGCGGCATTAGGGTTACACACGTCTTTACCGTTGCATATCCTTTGTGTTATAGTGACGTTTTCTTTCCACGTATCTCTCTTGCTTCTTCTTCCTTCTTCGATTAATGACAGATTCATTGTTTCTCTTCTTCGTATGTTTTCGTCTGTAATATTTGTTAAGGTTCTCCTCTCTCAATTCTCCCGCTCCTTTCCGTTCCTCCTCAAATCCATCTTCGGGCATCCCCCTCAAATGAAATCTTTATCAAAAACCTCCAGCGACGGTATCGGAGATGAAGAAATTATTGGTGTGGCCATGATACCTGACTACACCTCAAATATGTCGGATGAGTGTTTGGGTTTAGTATTCTACTACCTTTTCGCTGACTATAGAAAGCGATGTTTTTAAGTATGCTCTCAGTTATTCGATAAGGTAAATCCTAGATTCAATCGTTTCAAATTTCCGTCTCTTTTTCAGTTCTTCGAGATAATTACGGAGGTTCCTCAATCGTCTTTCTTTGTTCTTGGTTGCCTTTCTCGTCTTAGGTATGATTCTACTGTCTCAAAATTTTCTTCGCTCATCTTCTTCCTTCTTCTTGTGCTTTCTTCTAAGGTTTCCATTCTGCAGCGATGGAACAACTAACGAGCATTACTATCTCGCTTGCCGTACCATGCTTGAGATGCTCAAGGACCGTGGCTACATCATTCCATCCTCCGAAGTCAACCTCCCCCTCACTGGATTTTGCGAGATTTACGGGCCCAAACCAAACCCTGACCACCTCCGTATCTCTATCTCCTCCGATCCGACACCGATAAGAAGGTTCCCTTTTTCTTCTCTATAGGTTTTGGTTTTTGCTCGCTTTAATTAGGGTTTGATTCCCCCTTGCTACTGTTTTTGCTTATAACGACAATCTTGCATGAATGTGTTTGTACCAAGGCTTAAATGATTGTTTAGTGGTGGAATCATGGTGCTATAACCATATGTCTTATAGATTGAACGAACTTTTCCATATCTTACTATCGACGTCTAATTCGAATCATTGTAGATGTTGGTGGTGTTCTGCGGGGTGGCCATGATCAAGATCTCTGTAATCTGTGGCATTGTAAGCCAGATTGTCAACAAAGAGAGTTTGGTCGGTCTCATATTAGTGGTGTAAAATCAAATCACTAGCCATGCCATGAAATCACTTGATTTACAACCCTGTAAAGTTGAGGTTTTCCAAGTGAGCTCTATTTCCTTGTCATACCTTTCTCTTTAGCTTTTGTTAGATATATCTTCTCGATTCCCTTGATCATTATGTTTTCATATTTTATTAGTAGTAATTAAGCCTTTTCCTCTACATTGTTCAAATCACGGACTTGCTTGTCAATATCACTAAGCATGTGTTGAAGCCAAATCACCGCGTAATGGACAACAAGGCCAAACAAAAGCTCTTACAGAAATACAATTTGGAAGAAAAGTATATTAGTTGTTTTTCATTACTAAGCTATTGATTTGTAGCTTATGCATTCTTTAGTCATTAACCAATTTTGCTTCAGTCTAAGATCATTGATATTACACTCATGAAAGAATGTCTCAGAAAAATGCGGTTGTCCTTGATAACTAACATTTGTTGAAACGTCGTCAGTTTGTGCAACTAATGTGTCTATTGAATTCAGGCTATATGTTAGCTAATGTTTTTGTTATGAGAGTACATCTTTCTAAATCAAGGTATGATTCAGATCCATATGTATACTAAAGCACCATGTTCATCTTTCCGGGGGATTTATTTTTTTTTATCGAAATTAATTGATTTGTGATATGCTATTTCAAAATGTTGCAAAGTTATGAATCATATTGTTCTTTAATTTCTTTTGAAATCATGAATTTACTTTGAATTCCTTCTTTCGTGAAGGAAGAATATTGATGACATTCCAAACGAGCCCGTATACATTGTTTAAAATTACTGCTAAAGTCTAGGTACATTTGTTGAATTCATTATTGAGTTTATACAATTGTTAGGTTTTTTAATCACGTCTAACCAAATCATTGCAAAATGGAAATATTGAGGTACCCAAAAAAGTGTAAGATGTATAATGTAATATGACTATTATCCATTGGAGTAAATAAGACATTGCCTATGAGTGTAGGAGGATGGTACCAACTGCTTGGGCAATAACTGGGTCATAAATGGCTTCTTTATTTTCCTTTTTTTTTTACCCTTGATCTTATGTATCACATTTTGTGTTGCTATATTATCTTGTAGGTTATACTATTAATTATAGAAGAAGGAAATAATGATATGATTTTTTCTTCTTCTACAACATGCAACTGCAAGATCATGGACTATGTTGTGATTTTCGGCGAGTTACTTAGAGAATAGAGAGAAGACAAAAATGTTTTGTGGTTTTGCTGCACAAACCTTGCAACTAGGGTTTTCAATATGCTTTCGTGGATAAAAGGATACAACCCTAAACCTATCTATTTGTAGCGAAATAGATAGAATCCGTACCGTGGGGGCTCCGCCCCCCCCCCCCCCCCACACACCCCCTTTCGCCCCGGACCCATTAATCCATGGGCCCAAAATATGTTTCCCGCTTACCCGGTCAGGACCGAGCGAGACGAGCTCTTCCCGGGCCTTCAAGCGGAAAGAGCTCCTCTCGCTCGGTCCTTGGCCCATCATATCTGTATACCTAGATTTATTGTCTTATTATAACAAACTACATGGGAGTTGATGATTGCCCATCTTCTTCCCGCTAAAGAGAACATCAAGATAAGAGATGGTGATTTTCTAGGTTGACAAAAGCAAATTTACTTCAAGCATTGCCTTTGTACTATGTTCCCCGTACTACATCACATTAAATTACAATAACGAGCAAATAGTTGTAGAAGCCCGACATACCCCAAACACATTCAAGTATCGATGCAAGGACAACAAAGAAACTTACCAGCTACAACAACAACTAGCATAATGATGATTTAATTAGACTGACAATAACTTGTTACTTCACTTACAGTTCTTTAGATTATATCTTTTTGCTATTGTTTATGCACATGATTTTTTGGATGAATTTTGATGAATAACGTATTAAGACAAACAGTACCCTTGTGAGCACTCTTGACCTTTGTGTAAGATCTGAGGTTTTGCCTTCACCGCCCCCACGGTGAAGAGGGCCGCCCCTACGGCCAGCCGCCCCCGGGGCTGTGTTGATCCGCCCCCGCGGATGACGACTGATTGTGCCCGATTTTTTTGTCCGTTCTTTTATCTTCCTTCCATAGATAGAATATCCGATATTCTATCTTGTGGGCCGGTTTCCTAATCTTCTTTCCAAACCCTAGACGCCTTTCCGTCTATCTTTCCATCCCGTCCCTTTATATTCTCTCCTTTTTCTCTTTTTCCCGTCTCTTGCTTACGTCCTTTTCAACCCTAGAGCGCTACAACCGTCCCTTGCTTCCTGCAACCTTGCTGAACGTGTAAGTTCATCTCTTCTGGTTTCTTCTCCACATTCATACAGTTGTTGCATGCCTTCTCCTCCTGTTTTGGTTTCTTCCTTTTGTTCTTCTCTTTTCTTCTTCCCCAAGAATCAAGTTTGATCCTTAATTCTTGTGGAGCGTTCTGTTGTTGATCCTTTGTTGTTCTTAGGCTCTCTGGAGTTGAGTCTTGACGTGTTGGAACCAAAAGTTTGAGTTTTGGTTGCCCTTGCTGTGAATTCGGTCGAAGAGGAATCCCGATAGAGCTTCTGTCAGTGCACCGCCCCCGCGGCTGCACATCCCGCCCCAGCGGCAAGCCGCCCCTGCGCCTTGCTCAACCGCCCCTGTGGGTTCTCTACAGTAACTCCCGTCTTTGGTGAGTTGCTTCCTTCCTTCCTTCCTTTCCTCGTTCCTTCCTTGATTCCTTGTGGTTGTTCCTTGTCCCCTGAGTTGCTGTAAGACTAAGGTTGAGTCCTTAACTTGTGGAGATCTCTTAGAGATCGTTGAGCCTAGAAGTTATAGACTTCTAGCACCGTTCCGTTCCTGATCCGTGTTGCTTGTTCGTACAGGCTTTCCTTGCTCCTTTCTTGAGGGAAACTGAGCTTTCCTGAGTTGTTCCTAAGCCTTTTGTGTTACCTTCATGTGAGGTAAGTCCCTTGGACTTACTTAGCTTCATTCCGGGTATTAGTTGGATTGTATTGGCTTGTTTGTCTTGTTATCATGTCTATAACGAATAATTGGAAATAGGATTCACCCTTTGATAACCTTAACTGGCCCAAGTGTATTGTAACCGGGCGGTGACCACTTGTCTAGTTCTACAGGAGACTAGAATGTGCTCTTGCAACCCAGGCCCGTAGGTAACGGATAGTACTGATCAATTCCTATTGGTAGACGAAAGCGGAGACGAGTTTCGGGAGATTCTCGTGTGATAAAAGAAGTTAATTAGTATTGGATAACCTTAATGAAAGATAATAACCGGTTGATGTGTGAGCATGCTATATGTTTTCTTTACCTTATGTGCGTTTGTGCCTTTACGCTCTTGCTTGTACCTAGAATGTTAGCTAACGGTTTATACCTTCGTTGTAGATGTTCCACAGGTTCAGGACGCTGCTGAGTGATCCGGATGGTGTGGTCAGCCGGGGTTCCCGTGCATTATAGGACGGGATCGGGTTTTGTTTCTTTTGTTGTTTCCCTTTTGTTTTGAACTCGGTTGCGGAGCTTTTGTGTTTTCTTTTGTTTAAACCTTTGGTATATGTTGAGTTTTGGTTTTCATTCGTCTGTGACTTGTTGTAAGATCCGTTTGTTGTTGCTACTCTAAGGGTCGGGACCCATTGTGCGGTCCTAGCCCGTAGCGCTTCGAGTTCCTAGAACTTGGGGTGTTACACTTTGGACATGCATTTTTATGTGTTCTTTCTGATACGGGGAATCCCAATCTTTAGTATGATTGACACAAACAAAGATTCAACCAAAATGGTTAACTCACAACAATTTCCCAATCAAACCTCAACTTTAAATTAACTTGCTAAAACTAAAACTAGGAAGATATTTTTATAGTGCTAAGAGCCTTGCAATCCAAGGCAAAGAAATAAATGCAAAAATTCCAAAAGTTCATAACCTATGAATTAAAAACAAATAAACCTTAGACTTTAAAATGTCTAAGTTATTATTCATCAACTGTCTGATTGCGGGCACGTATCTTCCATTTTCTGGAAAAAAATATAACCGTCGTATTAAAGCGGAAAAACGTCGGAAATGAAATGTTAGAACGCTTAACCGCGGGCACAATTATAACAAGTCAAGCCGGGGGGAGCGGACGGAAGAAGGCAAGTAGCGGGCGTAGACGGAGAAGCCGCGAGCGCATGAGCACCGAGCCTTGGGCATTTCTATGCTGGCGGCGGGTGCGCCTTGTCGAGTCGTGAATGTGCCTTGTTTGGTTGATGGCACAGCCTGGCTGGTTGCAAGCAACACTTTTGTGCATGCAGGTGGATCGACATGTGACGTCAGGGGTGTTGGTTGGGAGCCACGGGTCTTGCGTGCGTGGAGTTGGTATGGTGGTGCGCAGCTTCGATGCTTCTTCCCTAGATGGCCTCAACCCTTGATCTCATAATAGGACTGTGTGAAGGGTATGTAGGGTAGACCAAAGATGGTCCCACATCAAGGTCAAGGATGGTCCTACATCAAACTTCCCTTATTGGAAAAGATTTGACATCGAATTTTGATGATCCTCATATTTAGACTGGTGAGGACTAACATCACCATAAGCAACCTTAGATTTGAATTTCAAAACCATGGTCATTTCCTTATTATTTTCAAAGCTTTCGACAATTTGCATATGGACTGATCGGAAAACTCCTACAAACACAAGAACATAAGTAAATTTAGATATGAACTCATAATCAACAATTTGGTTAGCGGGAACTTCCCTTAAGTGTTTATTTTGTGTATACAATGAATTGTTGTTCATAAGAATGTTTTTAGGATAAACAATAGCACAATCATATATGTAACAAACAAAAACACAAATGGCCTAGGCATGAGTAAACTAGGTGGTATAAGGGTTGTTTTCCTATCTTTAATCCTCAATTCATGATCAGCTCACTTAGGAACCTTAACAACATCTCCCAAGTTACATATGCATCTTCCAAGACATATCTACCTATTAACCCCCCCCCCCCCCCCGCGTAGATAACCTAGAAAGTCTCAAATCTACATGTGCAACTTCATTCTTAATGCTCTTCCTGGAAGGATTTACCAATCCGGAATTTGAGACCGCAACTCACAAGTCTCTTTCGGTTTAATCCTAGGAGTTATAAGATACTCTATGTTTCTAACCAAAGGCAAAACAAGGGGTATATCCTTCGTAAAGAGTTCTACGGGACAATCTAAAGATGAATGCACCAAGTGGTATATCCTTCGTAAAGAGTTCTACGGGACAATCTAAAGATGAATGCAACATGTTAGAGGTCATATCATAATCAAGATAATAAGCACATTCTAACTCAGATTTATGCACATCTAGCTCTACCTCATCCGTATCATGCATAAACACATCCGATTTTGACACATTCAGTACAATAGTATCTAAAAATATGCTCATCATCATAATTAAGATTATTAATAGCAACATCCTATGATGATTTATGCATCTTCACCTCCTTACTACCTAGATCATGCTTGTGCACATCACACTTAATAACATCATCCAGTGTAGATTCACGTGCATGCAATTGATCCCCATCTATTACATGCTCATCACATTCAATATCATCTACTAAATAAAATTCATGCTTAATTATTTCATTACGGTCTATAGTATGTGACACAATCTCATATTTTGATTTTATCAATTCTAAGTGACTAAACATTAAAGTAGAAGGTTTAGACGCACTTCTATTTAGAGTTTTGGTAACCCCAATTGCTGGCAATTAGTAGAACCAATGGTGGGTGGTGTGTTGCGCGAACTTTGACACTTATAGACTGATTTCTCCCATTGTTGCACCAGTAGTCCCTCTTTCCGGGGCTGGTGAACTCGTGGTTCCAATGCTTCCAACATGTACCTCTTTTCCATTCTTATAGGTGGTATTAGAGCATATCGAGCCTCTATAATTGTCATACTCTTGTCCATCATTGCTAGGTCATTTTGCATCTTTTTAGAAGGCTAACGAAGTCGGCTTGGGTTGACCTTGGTGACCTAAACATGCTTCAAAAACAAAAAATAAAACACAAAATTATGTAAGTGTTAGCAAAAACCTTTAGAAATCCTCACAAGTGTTTTCCCCTCACTCTCACTCTTAAGTTGGTGTTGCCCAAGCTTCTTGATGCATTTGCTTTGCAAGGATCAACACTTCATTAGGCCAATGTTCTAGCACCAAACGAGCAACGCCCTTGACTATGTGTAGTAAGATATACAACAGAAAAAGGCTCAAGTAACACAAACAAGAAAATACAATTGACTCTAGAAAATGACTCAAATGATGTTTTTATGTATCAAAACAAAAGATACAACTCTAGAGATGCGATATACTCAAGAGAGATGACTAGAAGAAAAATGGACACAAAAACATAGAAGTGACTTACTTGCTTGTGCTTGGATGGTAGAAGAGAGCATTGACTATCGATATGGATAAGCTAGTGATGTTTTATGATGTTCTTCCTTGTTGCCTTGATGGTCTCTTCACAAAGTGGATGACTTGCTCTTCTTACTTTTTCAACACTTAAATTAAAATAACATGTAATGTGTTTTGCAAAAATTAAAAAATGAATGGATTTTTTTATTTGATATTTTTTGACTTTAATGCAAATAAAATTACCAAAAACAAAAGAAACAAAGATACTTAAATGGAGTCGACTTAGTGACAATTGTGGTGATACGGTGTCTAGCTCTTCTCCAACCAACTCAAACAAATTTAGTTTACTCAACTAACAAGAATCAAGAAAAGACTCAAAGATGAAACTAAAACTCAAAGATAACTCGACTCAAAAATGGAAGACAAAGAAGACACTTACAACCTTGGAGTGGACGTGGAGTTGGATCAAAACACCGGTTGGACTCTGCTACCACCTTTGATACGGGGAATCCCGTTGTTCGTCCGATCTAGGTGAATTGATTCCTTCAAGGCTCAAACAAAATAGAAACTTAGATAATGACACTTAGAATGACAAAATAAAGTAAAGGATAGATGACGGAAATTGAAACACAAAAGAACCAAGGGGATCAAGAGATAGAACCTTGATCTTAATTGATCAAAATCCGTATCTTTGTCTTACCCATTATAGACCCATTAGTCTATAAAAATATTGGCATATTATTGGACCTACGGTTACAAAAGTAGTCAAAAGTTTTTGTAGAACTAGAAAAATCCTAAAACAAATCAACCATACCTTTATCACCCTCATTCCAAAAGTAGACAATGCATTAACAACTACCCATTATAGACCCATTAGTCCATGTTCAATCATTGCAAAAACCTTAGTTAAAATACTAAGTGTAGTTCTCACAAAATTGATTGAGATGTTACAAGGTGCTTCCACCAAAATAGATCAATTCACGATAATGTACTAATTTCTCATAAAATATTACATGAATTTAGATCCAAAAAAGGCAAAGAAGGATTCATGGCAACAAACTCAATATGGAAAAGGCCTATGATAAAGCGGAATGGTCGTTCCTAAAAGCAGTCATGGTAAATTTGGTTTTGGAGATAAATTTAGAGGTTGGATAGAAGAATGTATCTCGACAGTTTCATACTTCCTATTAATAAATGACTCCCCAACGAATATTATCCTCCCAAACAGAGGTCTACGCCAATGAAACCCACTATATCCGTTGCTTTCAACCTAGGGGCCAAGATACTAGCTGGAAACATACAAAAAACTAGCAATGAGAATCGGAAGATAATAGGCTTCCAATCTCGATAAATGGATCTAATATCCCTTTCTTTTGGCTTTACTGACGACATAATAATTTTCACCAAGGCAACAACAACATCAAGTAACATGATTCAGTTTGTATTAACTTACTATTGCTCGGTCTCAGGCCATGTAATAAACTACCACAAATCAGCATTCAAACAACAATAAATATAGACCCAACAACTAAGAGAAGAATACATTTACATATTTGGTAATGCAGTAACAAACAACCTAGAAAAATGCCTAGGATGCCCGATCATAAACGGACAAGTAAATAAAGACACTTTTAATAGTGTCATCTTAAAAACTAAACAACAACTAACCAAATGGAAAGCCTCATCCCTATCTCAAGAAGGTTGAACAACCATGATTAAAGTCAACCTAAATGCAAAACCAAGTTACCTAATACAATCTTGCGTGCTTCTTGCAAGCAAACCGAACTAGATAAATAGACCTTTCTTCTAGAAAAGGGACCGAATTTTCACTCCCTCATTAGTTGAGACAAAATATGCAAACCAAAAATACTAAGAGGAACGGGAATCAAGAACGCGGAAGATATGAACAAGGCTTTACATATGAAACTACTTCGGAAAATAATGACGGAACCGGACAACATTTGGGTTAAAATTTGAGAAGAGAAATACATCGAAGGAACATACTTATGGAACTACAAAACCAGAAACAACATGTTATGACAAGGAGCTTCATGGATTCTTTTTGGGAAAAAGAGGATTGAGGCAAGACGATCCTCTCTCTCAATTATTATTTTATGATGTATGGAGTTCCTATCCCGGCTACTTAAGGTTAAGATGTGCAAGCCACGATTCAAGTTTCATCACCATTATGAGGAGCTAATGATCACACATTTAGCATTTGCCGATGATGTTGTGCTATTTAGTAGGGGGATGAGACCTCGATGAGCATCCTAATGAGTTGCTTACATCGGTTTGGAGCGATAAGTGGGATGAAGGTTAGCCTAACTTAATCATCGATGTATCTTGCTTCGGTTCCAAATGGGGAGATCTTGGGGTTGATGGAGATCACAAACTTTCTGTTGGGGACTTTCCCATTCATATACTTAGGCATACCTATAGCACCTCATATAGTGAGAGCATCAACTTATACACCTCTTTTAGACAATTAGTGTCCATCTCAATGCATGGAATAAGAAACATGTATCCTTTGCTAGTAGGAGGGAGCTCATTGCATCCATGATTCAAGGTGTGGATAGCTTTTGGCTCTCCATCCTCCCGTGCCTAGTCTTGTTATGGATCGAATTATTAAGTTATGTCGGCAGTTCCTTTGGAAAAGGCCGAGAGTATCATGGGAGAAGGTATGTAAACCTAAGAGGGGAAGTGGTCTTGGACTACGGGACCTTAGAGCGTGGAATATGTATTTTATGTGCAAACATTATTGGCAGATACATGAGGGTCGTGAACGTTTATGGGTGAAGTGGATACATCGTAGACACCTAAAGGTGGTAGAACCAAGTGAATGATAACCTCACAAACAAGACTCACCACTTATTAAAGCGATCATAGCCAGTTGAGACTGAATGGTTGAGATGGGGGAGCAAGGTGGTGATTTGGAAACAACGATGCATGATTTAATACATGATGAGAGATTCAAAGTCACTAAGGCTTACAACCTTATACGTCCAGGAGGAGAGAAAGAGTCATGGCATAGGGTCATATGGAATGGTTTCAACACCCCGTGACATTCATTCATTCTATGGATGATGACATTGGGGAGACTCTCGACACATGACCGGATGACTTTTCTTGACATAAATCCTATATGTCATTTGAAAGTTGAGACACATGAACACCTCTTGTTTAGGTGTGAGTGTTCACGAGCTATATGGAAGGATGTAAGACACAATTTTGGTTTGGCTGGAGAACTACGCACATTGGAGGTAACCTTGAGATGGTTACGTCGAAAAGCACCGGGAAGAGATAGGCAAAGTGCAACCATGATTTTTGCATGCTCGGCGACAGTCTACAATATATAGCATGCACGTAATAACCTAGTGTTTGATGGTAACAGGATATTGATTGATGTGATCATCAGACTTGTCAAGACACATGTGTTTAGGCTACTTCACGACATTCTTGGGCAAGATTGGCATTCTTTAGATATCACATGAGGGGTGTAGTATTACTGATCTGAGTTCTATGGTTGTTTTGGATTTCATTTTAGATGTTGGCTTTGGCATGTCACGCCATATGTGGCCGGGCATGTGTGAGTGCTGGTTTTTTGTTGTTTAAGTCTTTTTTATGTTGGTGGTGAACGATTTGTAGCCGGATTATAAGGCCTTTTTGGCTTTAGAGATGACACTACTTTCTTCTTTCTATGATTTTACCACTATCGAGGGGAAAAATAATAAATTTAAAAGAAGACTTTGAAAAAGGTTTTAGATGGAGCGTCAGTGATGAAAAAACCATTAAATTCTGAAAAGATCGATGGATAACTGACCAACCATTAAAACTGGTGAATGATAAAACATTGATAAACACATATGCTCTAGTAAACAACTTTATAACAAATAGACAATGGGACCAACTAGAAAATTTTCAAGTGGATAGTCTACTACAACATTACATTATTAGAAAATTAAACATGTACAACCTACCTTGAAATGAAATACAAGACAAGTTGTATTGGGCGTCCAGTGTAAAAAGATGGTTCTCTACCAAATCGGCAATAGATCTATCAAAAAACGTAAGGTGGAAACACAAAGTTAACACATGGTTTTTGGGATATCAACATACTACCAAAATGTAAAAACTTTTTGTGGAAATTGTCCCTAGATGAAATCCCAATAAAAGAGATGCTAGAAAAACAAAAAGTTCTGGTCTTAATGCATTGCGAACTTTGTCAGCACCCGATAGAGAGTAAGTGTTAAACACCTTTTCTTCAAATGCTCGTGTACATTACATAATATTAAACTTGATAAAATTAGAACTTTCCTACACAACTATGATCCAACATACCACAAAAGTCAAAACTATGGACATCTTCATGGAAATAAAGGGAAAATACAACCCAACAAAATTAAGACAAATAGTGGTTTCACGGTGAAGCATTTGACAAATGAGGAACCAAACAATTTTTAACAAGAAAAATACCGCAAGATTAATTCAATTGATACAAAAACAAATTAAAGATTGGGACAAGGCTACTTCAAAAACACCAAATTGTAATACAAGGCCTCCAAAAGAGGGCCTCCAAAAGGCCATAAGTTTAGGATTCTCCACCATTGAAATTGTGGAGCAAAAACATTTGACTTTATCATCTGAGACCATAATGCCTCAACACTTGCTGCGGGAATGGGTAGATGTGGAGCATAAACTATCCTTCAAGTGGAATCTAATTATGCTCTAAGAGAAGGCCTCCAAAAGAACATAAGTTTAGGATTCTACACCATTGAAATCGAAGGGAATAACCTTGAACTCATTCACTTAATCAATCAGATCTAGAAACCGTCATGGAAAGCACACATGATCATTTCTGACATCTCCATTTTGATTTCATAGTGTACACAAGTTAGAGCCCAACATGTCTTTAGGGAAATCAATGTCGTCGTAGATAAGTTTGTATCACTTGGCTATTGCGCGATACGGTACGAGAATATTCCGCGGGACGTTGAAGACTGATAACACGATTTATGATCTAGATTTAGACACTCATTTAGATAGATTTCCCGCTCATTCATGAATGGTTTAGCATTAGTTCAAGACATTTTGCACTTAATTCATGTATTTTGTCGAGATAGACGTCTACACGGACTTGTGCGTGTTTTATAGGTATTTCGAGAAATTTAGGAGCTAAAACGATGCGTTGAGGATCATTCATCTAGATGACACATCCTCGGACTCATTAGGACACAAATTAAGGGCCAAGGAGGACTCATGGAACATTGCCAACACTAGCCATGCACCAAATCACAACATAATGATCAAAGGCGAAGTTTCTGTACAGAATCACGGTTCTCTGACAAATCACGGCCGTGGAATCAACCGTGGATTTTGCCAGATTCTTGTGACAACTGTGCCACGACTCTCATGGCCAGCTCATGCAAGTTTGTTATAAAAGTGGTCCTTCATGGGTTGTGAAGGGCAGCTGGGAGCATCTTGGAGCAGCTCATCCATTCTCCATTTCTCTAACAAAAATATCCTCTCAAAGAAGAAGATTTTCTAGGAAGGAAAGTGTCAAAAGGAAGAAGAAGGACTCCATTGAAGAGGAGAAGAAACACACACACCATTGCCACTCTTGCTAGTTTTGTAGTGAAGATTCCCGGATTCTATTTCTAAAGTTGTATGAACCCTTTGAACCTTCTTTTGGAAGGGTTGTAAGTTGTTCTAATTCTATTTTCAGCTTGGTTTTGAATTAAGTTCACTTGTTCATATCTTTTCCCTCATTATCTTGCAATGGATGTTATGATTTTATGTTTGTTTATTTCGATTTCTACTATGAATGTTGTAGGCTAAATTGATGTGGTTCTAGGGTAAGGAAAGGATGGTTATGGCTAGGGCTGTGATAGAATGAACTTAGATTTGCCTTGGATGACTTGTGTGTTTGAACGTATCCTCTGTTAGGAATCACGGCCAGTTCTTGCCAAACCACGGCCGTGGTTTAGGTAGAACAACCCGTAATTTTCCCTGTTTCAATGGATCTAGTCTTAGATTGTTAAAATGTTGAAATCCTAAGTGTTTGTCAAGTTAAATCTACCCTAGGAAGACCTAGTGTTAGCGACTAAGTGTTAGGAGAGACTTACCCGGTAATCCTTACTCTTAGATTCCAAAGATAACAAACCTTAGGTAGTGGTGAGCCTAATAAGCCGCCATTGGATTAAGTGTGCTGGATGGTAGCCTAAAACTAACCCTTCCGAGACTTACCCGGTGAGGATAGGTTGGATCTTAGGTTAGCAATCCGGTTTGAGTAGAATTCCATCCCTTAGGTTCTTAGAGACTTACCCGGTAATGAGACTTAGGGAATGGACTAGTGGATCATGAGACTTACCCGGTAATTGATCCCAATCTAGAAACACTTAACCCCAACATAGTTAATCCAAGAAATGATTAGATAACTTGAGCTTTATGCCATAACCGGAACTTCCAATCCCTAGAATCCGTCTTGTCTTTCTTTGATCTATACCTTGTTTAGCTAGTTTCTTTGTTTTGATTCGTTAGCTTAATCGACTGATTACTTTTACATGAATTGTGATCTTTGATTGATCACCAAAAACCAACTAAAAACAATTGAGGTTTTCATTTCTTTATTCCTTGCTCATTTCTTAACTTAGATCTTCACTAGACTTATTCATAAACCGAATCAATCTCACCTTAGTCTTTGTGTTCGACCTCGGAATACTATCCACCCCTACGAACGTCCCGTACACTGCGGGTTCGCTAGGAGTTAGGAGAAATATAACGAGTATAAATTTAAGACTTATTGTGCACATATTCTGAGCGTAACAAAGACCTCATCCGAAATGATGTTTTAGGACGGTCAACTTATATATGTTGGTCCTTCTTGTATTCTTACCTTTGTATAAAAAAAAAATTAATGATCGTGAGGGAATTAGAGCATAAGAAAAAAGAGGGGAAAAAAAGTTTGATCACAACGAGCCAATCTAGAAGGAGCACCAAAGGAAGTGCCTGTCAAACAAAGCGAGGAAGAAACAACTAGAACAAGTTTTCTGAAGTAACAGAGTACAACTCTTTGAGACCACGGTGGAAACCTCAGATTTTGACTCTCCTTTAGAGCTTTCAAATTTTGATCACGTACCACGACTCCTTCTCACGAACAAATTCAACACTTCTTCCAGACAAAGCTCACAAAATCAAGACGTACTCCTTACTGACAGACCATATAATGTGAAACAAAAAAACTTTACGATTGTTGAATGTTTTTTATAACACTCTTTAAATGAACACTAGTTCTTTCTTTGTGGGGTCTTCACGTGATTAGACCGTGTTAGGAGCAAGACAATAGATTATTAGAATTGGTTCATAACTTTTAACCTTTTGATTTGTTTTTAAGAATACGAGAGCCTTGATTTTAGTTTTTTCAAGAATGGAAGGTTATTCGTTTAAACCATGATACAAAGAAAATCATGTTTAAAAGCGCAAATTAAACAAAATAAAATTTTTCCAAGAGATATCATGGCCTTTCCACAAAATTCTTGTTGGAATGAAAATCATCTTCAAGAATTTTCCTTAGAAAGTTTTTAGAATGATTTTTTTATTGATTTATTTTAGAGGTAGATTTATAGTTTTATGGTGAAAAACTTCAATAAGATAGTTTTCGATCCATAATGAGATAGAAATTCACCCAGTATCAGAGAAGGAATTCCATTTTGGATTCATTAATGGAGTGTCAGAAATAAATGGGCAGTTGACAAAAATTATAAGAACACCAAAGGCAACGAGGGTTTGTGAACCAAGCAAATATGCATATGCTAATAAAAAGTCTTGATTTTACAATGCCTTCGAAACAAAAAATGGATAAACACATCAACTTGTGGGCTACTCGACTTGTACCGAAGAAAGGAAACACAATATTGGTTAAACATATAGACAAGTAACTCAACAAAGAACTTTGGTGACATCACTGCTTCTAAAGCCCTAATCAAGAGGTGAGAATATGGTCAAACAAACAATATGTCCATATGGTACAAAGATCTTGTTTCCCCTTATGCTTTCAAGTCAAAGTGTTTCAAGGATTATGTAAATAACTAAATCTCTTTAATAATAGATGTTGGTATAATATCTTAGATAAAGATGTCAAAAAAAACTATTATCTTCAAAAGAAGAAGAATATACATCTTTTGTATTTTCAATGAACTACATGTTTTAAAAAGCAAACTTTATAATCAATAATAAGCATGTTGTAAAGTCAACCTACTTGTTATCTGATTTTTATAAAAATTGAACAAAGTCATCTTTATTAACACATATAAGCAACATCCAAAAACAAAAATGAAATACATCAGTTGAATTCAAAGGGGAATCT
Organism: Fagopyrum homotropicum; assembly: GCA_033239125.1. NCBI lineage: Eukaryota > Viridiplantae > Streptophyta > Magnoliopsida > Caryophyllales > Polygonaceae > Fagopyrum > Fagopyrum homotropicum. Next base: position 148,430,993 of record BSWB01000004.1, read on the forward strand.
CGGAATCAACTACAATGGGTTTGAAGAGTTTGGTGGATCTAGAAACAGGGAATCATGGTTGTGGCCATCGACAAGAAAAAAGGCCGGATTAGTTGAGAACCATACCAAAATGAGAAGTGATTTCTAATTCCTTTGTCGAAGCAACATACACCCCTTCGTTGCAAAACCGAAGGAAGACATCACTGGAGTGAAGCACCTTTAAGCAGTTTCTCAAAAAGAAGAAAAGTGGTATCATTGAGTTGTAAGCTCATAATGTAGATTCCCGAGGAACACCCTTATTAACGAGCATCGACAAATACCGTGACACCAAGGAAGGGGTTGAAGCACAGACTTCCAGAAATCGAAACCTCAAGCGCCGACAACGACAACCGAGGACTAAAACAGAAGAAGCGGCTTGGTTTTAGAGAAATGGGTGATGAAGGATAAACATTGGAGATGTGATGGTGGGGAAGAGGCTTTGGTGGTGTATTGGTAGCATGAGTTAGGGTTGATAACGGGAGTTACCCAACGTCGATCAACCATAGTTGATAGGATTGAGGGTTTTCCTTTGAATAGTAGGCATCGTTTGATATACCAATTAAAACTCGTTTTATTAGGACAAGCACATACATGCCAAATATATAATCACCGTCCCTTATCAACAACATACTACAATATCATTTTAAAGGTCTAGCGTCTTGGCAATGGAACAACCTTATAAAGCTCAAATTTGAATTCAAAAAGGAAATTATCTAACATGCAGGTAATGGTTTCACCGATCCTTTTAAATTTCAGTAAAAGCTAATTCCATAACGGAATACTCACATCACGAACGAGGACGATTATGACTTTAAACAAATACAAAAGAATGATAGCTCCGTCATAAGGAAGAAAAACAACATTGAGTGGAATAAACCAAAACCAAGATTCCATAAACTTAACTTTTATGGATAAAAACTCGATTCGGGAGAAACATCCATTGGTTTCGTAATACGAAATCATAGCAGAGAAGTTATTAGTCTGAATGCAAGGAAAAATAACTTCAACTCAGTAATCAAAGTTGAAGCTTTCACACTTAGATGTGGCTTGCAAGAAACAATCAAATTAAAAATAAAAAGATCGAGATTGAGGGTGATAACTTGTGTGTTATCATGATACTACAAGGGTTGTGGAGTTGTCCATGAGAGGTCGAGATGATTATATCCGACTCCAGACTGAATCTTCGCTTCTTTGACGAAGTCCAAATCAAACATGTGTTCAGAAAAAAAATCAATTGTGTTGCTGACCGATTGACCCATGTTAAAATTTCGACTCCCAACGCCAATTTTTCTGATAATTCCAAAATTCGTGTTCTCGTCCATAAATACGTTTTAAGGTGAACCATTTTTAAAAGATAGTTCACAAATTTACCCCAGTGCACAATTAGTGACTTCAATAGTGCCAGCTCAGATGCCACTGGCAGCGCCTTGAGATGGCCCCATGGCCATGTCCCCATCCACTAATCACACATGGCAAAAGAATTTTAAAATGAGAAAAATGCAAACTCCGTAAGAAACTTTAAATTCTTTTTCTTAAAATTCAATGAAAAAGAAAATCAAAATCGAAGTCTCCCAATCCTTCAAATATTTCTTTTTCTTACGCTCCCTAATTTCTTCTCCCTTTCAAAACCTCCCCATTTCTCGTTTCTCTCTGCAATGTAATATTCCTTCAAATTTCTTCTCCTCTCTGTTAACACACACTCTCTCACACACATTGCCATCTTCTCTTCTCCGTTTCTCCCCCTGTTTTCTTCAGCTGCAAAGGAAAGGAAGGGAAAACGAAAAAAAATATATATATAAAAAAAGGGAAGAATGAGCAGCAACAGCGGCGCCAATACTAGGGTTTCGATCCCGACCACTATGAGGAAGACGATTCAGGACATTAAAGAGATCAGTGGAAACCATAGCGACGAGGATGTCTACGCAATGCTCAAGGAGTGCTCCATGGATCCCAATGAGACTGCTCAGCGCCTCCTCTTTCTTGGTATTTTTTTTTGTTTTTATTCTACTTCTCGCTAAATCTTTCATTTTCTATTTGATTTTTGTTATTGGGGTTGTGGGTGTATTAAATCAGACTATTTGGTTTGCGGGTCTTTAATTTGCCGTGTAATACTGTAATGGTTAGAGGATCTGTGATGTCGTTTGTAAGTGCATATGGGTCTGTTAGTTTTCATTCATTTTGGTCGAATTATTCAGGGTAGCCTGTTACCCCTTTCGTTTAAAAAAAGTTTCAAATTTCAGCTCCTTAGTGGTTTTGGCATTATATTGTAGCTGATGTCAGGTGCTATCTGTGGTTTGCTTCTGGAGCTAGCCTGATAGGGTTGCTGAAGTTTAGTGTTGATTGATCATGTATTAATATTCAGATTTGTATTGGTGGGTTGGATGGGGCAAGGGGAGGCGGCTGCAGGGATGATAGACTGCTTGACTATTGTTACGTAATGTTTAAATTTTGTTGTTTGCATAAACAATGGTTCTTTGCGACCAATATGGTCAAGGAATGTTTGAAACCATAAGCTTTTATTATAGCTCATTACTTCTATGGGTATAGAATCCCTTAGAACTTGATTTTATTAAATCAACACTGGCTTACTTTTTGCTGGCTAAAGTAGCTATGCTTTGCAGTTGGTACATTGATGATAACATGTTTTTCATGGCTTAAACTTCTTACAATTTCATAAGCGCATTTACTGCTGTTGAATTGTCTATAGGTGTTTTTTGCGACCAATATGGTCATTGCTTACATATCTTAATTTAGCTGTTGTGTGAGTGGATATTGGACATACCTTTGTGAGTTAATAACTGTTTGGATTCAGAAGATATGGACTAGGAAATCACTAAGGGAAAAATGTCCTAGAAGTAACTATGAACCAGCATTTGTCCATCCTTTTATCACTTCCCATGGGGCAGTTCTTTGTGAATGTGAGATATCTTTGATGCCTTATTTTCTGGAGAGGTTGATGACTTGATAGATATATGCTTGTTATCTTTGTGTTTATCTTGAAGTTTTACTTTTTCTTGACGATCTACCGCTATATGTTTCCAAATTAGGATCAACTCTTATCTCGGGGAATCTAGAAACTGGTCTTTCTTGCAGTCTTTATTGGTCTCTTAATTTGTTATCCAATAATCATTTATAAGAATGTAAATCTTTTCTTCATGCAGATACTTTTCATGAGGTCAAAAGGAAGCGTGACAAGAGAAAGGATGTATGGAGTCATATCCTAACAGATGCCTTTTTCAAATTTATGAACATTTACAAATGTTTATCATCTTTTATTGTTTTCTTAATATACGTAATCCATTTATATGTCAACTCAATTGGATACTTGGATGAACACATATTTTAATGATGCAATATATGTTGGTTATGTTTTACGCCTATATGGGCATGTTTGCATAAGCACCGGATCAGGGCCTTCTCTTGATCTTTTGTTAGTCTTGTTTCGGTGATAGATTGTTCCATATTTTGTACGTCATGGTTTGATTTGTTTGGAATGTTTTAGGGTTGCATTACCTGACTAGCACCTTAGTGTTAGGAAGACAATGAGGGCATTTTTTAGGATATGTCAAGATATCATCAATTCTTAGGCTCGTACTTCATATTACTGCGTAAGGAGTTACTATATGGAGTGCTTATGATGTTCAAGTGTATGATATAAATCTGAAGCATTCAGTCGGCTTTATCTTTTATCCCAATTTTTGGGCAACACTTAATATTGTCATTAGCTTGATGTTATCTATAGGTTGAGTTTGTAATCAATAAACAACCCATGATAGGAAGCTTTTGGAAGAAAATAAAGAAAACTTTCACGCTATCTTTTATATTCAATCGGTCCGGATGGAATAGTTTTTAGTCTAACTTTTACCTGGAATGAGCTTTCACGGTAGTAGTTTAATTGGATAGGTTATGTTGTCTCACTGTGAGTACCTTCATACTTGATTCATGAAGTGTGTAGTTGATAAAGAGCCATGCATATATATTGCCTAAAGCTCTTCATAGTTACTATGCTTCACTAAGAACAACACATATTCTCCGTGGGCAGAATCTTAATGGGAGAATATTTGAAAGTCCTACTCGAAAGCCGGGCAATCAAGGACGAGGGGCTAGGAGCGGCCGAGGGAGTTTTTCTTCTCAATTCAAATCTCATGGTACAATTACATAGGATTTCTACTATTTTCCTCGGTGAAAACTATCCATTTTACACACATAGACATGAATACAGGTTTTAAATGCATAAACTTTAGTTTTCTTTGTTAACCAGATTACTTTTCTATTTGGTGCCAATATATTTGTACTTCTGCTAATCCTCTACAGATTTTCATTGTGTAGTTTATTCTCATAATTCTTAATTATCCATTCTGATTGTTGCTTACTCATGTTGCTCTAGAAAGACTAAAGTATCCTTTCTTATTAAACTCATATTCAACATATGTCATTGATTCCCTTTTCCCCTCTTAATCTACATCTTACTGTTTTTTTTTTAAATAAAAGAAATCGTGCTTGGGACTAATTGGTGGTTCATAAACTAAACTAGTAAAAATGGTTGTTTTATTCTAAAGAGAATCCCCATGTAGGTCATGCGCCTTTGAGGCTTAATATGATTTATCAAAATAAGCTTTTTGCTCTTATCTACTTAGGCAATGCTTGTATATCGTCTGCACTATGATTGTATCTCTCTCTTAGCACATTGTATTGGTTACCTTTAGCAATTTCCTGGTAACCCATGTTCATGGAAGTTCTTGTTAACATCGTCCTTCTTTCCCTATATTCATGATGTTAGATGCTGGAGGTGATAGGGTTGCAGCTATTAGGAAGGAGAATGGATTAGCAGATAAAAGAGAACGAGGTCTTCAGCTCTCCTCTCTTCCTGTTTTGAAGGAAATGGAAACGAAACCGTTTCCACCAATATCAAAGTAAATTCACCTTTATATCTTTCCTAGAATTTCCAGCAGAAATACTTCTTTGCAAATCACAACTCTCTTAGAGATTATTCCTGAAAGATGAACTATTTTATGTGTTGACTCTGAAGTTAACTGTGTCTGGTTTTGGATTTGTCTTGTACTTTGTAGAACATCAATTATCCCTATGAATGGCCCCACTTGTTTGCATATTGATGGTCTGAGTAATGGGCATGGGCATATCAAGAAAAATTCTGAAACTGATAATATTGCGATCCCAAACCATGTCAAAGATGTTCGTCTACTAAAGCCAGAGACTACACCTCCTCAGGCAAAGGTGAATGAAGAACATGCTGCATCTGCGGATATTAAACTTGTCTCCATGCAATCTCGCGATTCTCAAATTTCTACTGCAGTTGGTGCTGAGAAGAGCCACGATATTGCAGCTAACTTGAAAGATTCTGTCATTGCTGATGAGGCTCAAACAAATCAACTTGGACCAGGCAAGGTTGGTATGCGAGAGCTTTGTTCATCCAGGAGTGAGAATCCTGAACATAGTCCCGTGCAACCTAAGATGAATGGTGAATCTTTGGGCACCGAAAAAATCTCATTTTCTCCAGAATGTGACACTGTTCAGTCTTCTTTGATGAATTCTGCAGGTCTAGTTAAACTTAAAGGTATAATCTGCATCTTTTTGTAAATAATTTTTGCATCAATTATGCTTTTTTAGAAATAATTATTGGTATGTTCTTCTACAACTACTGTCACTGAAAAAGTATGTATGCTTATTAGTCTAAGGTCTTCATGGTTAAAAGAGTTTCTCATTTCTGTACGGGGTATAATTTTTAACATCCCTTACAGTCATTAGGTTCTTGAGTTTTTGGAGGTTTTTCATCTTCTTATTTTGCTCATTTGTGACTTCTCTGAATCAAAACGTCAGATTCTTCAACCTCATATGCCTTATCTAGCATATAAACATGCATATAGCTGAAGTAGTAGGCTTGTTTCTCTCTCTATTGCTCCACATTTTCCTTTGCAGTGGGAGATGTATGATTTCCAGTTTGCAAATAATTTTCCTTTTCTATGGTTATATGTATAAGGGCCATTAGGCTTATTAATTAAGTAGATTAAATATTCTTTGAATCTAACTCGAGGATGTTGAACATCACAGCTGTTGAGGATGTGTCAGCAAAGCTGAATAAGTTAAAATTTGCTGAGGTTCAACATGTTATCCTTCCGGACCATATTCAAGTTCCCGATGCTGTAAAAAATGTCTTAAGTTTTGGAAGCCTTGATGCAAGGTTCGGGGTTGGATTAAACGATACAAACAGTTCTGTAAGCAACAGTAACTTAGACCAGGCTTCTGAGTTTTTGGAAGATGGAAGTGCTGAGGAACCTGAATCATGGTGAGTGGGATATGTGGATCTTTTTACATTTTTACTTTCTTTTTCATATTAAATGTCCTCTTTTCCAATTTTTGTTGACATGTTCATCAATCTTGATTGTGGTAATGAAGTACCTTGAAAGACTTCCAAATCTTCAAGTATTTAGGATTTTTTTTTACTCAAGTAATTGATGTAGTAGTTAAAGAGTAAGCCCTAACTTCTTATGGCTTGTGATTTTACTGAAGCCTGCCATGTGCACTTATTCGTTTAGTCTTATTTGTGGTGTTGGGTCGCTTTCTTTTCAAGTATGGAAATAGGGATCTTAAATCATTGTTCTTCTCACCCATATTTATGCTGTGGGCAAACATTGTGCACAGTGAGGAAGGTACTCCAACTGCTGAAGAGGAAAATTATCCCAATTCTCCACAAGATGTCCCGGAGACGATTTCATCTCCCGAAAACAACTTTTCAGCTTCTCAAGATGATCAAGTGAAGCAGGAGGCAGTGCCAGCTGTAGGCCCTCCATATCCCATTGTTCAACCTGTTCCTGCCTATGGATTTGGTTTCATGCCTCCCATGCCCGTGAGCCCATTGGTACAAATTGAAGGGCTTGACCATCAAGCTCGGCTTTTGAACACTGTGGTAAGTGTTTCTCGCTTGCTCTTCCAAATGTAATTCTCAATTACTGTATCATATACTCAATGATGTGATCGATCTTACTGATTGTTTGACACTACCCCGACATTGTTGTAGATTGGAAATTCATCAGCTATACCAACAACATCAACACCACCTCTAATACAATCACCAGGAGCTGTCCAAAGCAATGGAGCTGCATCTGCACATACTTTGCCTCTTATCCGCCAGCCATATCCTCCCAATTTCATTCCTTACACACACTACTTCCCTCCATTTTTCATGCCACCTACACTTCAGTTCCTTGGTCATGGCGGTTTTCCTCCACAGTTTCCAACTGGCAATATGTATCTGCCAGCAGCTGCTGCTGCTTCAGGCATGAAATTATCCCATTCTTATAAGCCAGGGACCAATATTATGAGCCAAGCACCAGTTGGGGTGCCATCTGGTGCTTTTGGAATCTATGGCCCTCCTCAAGTCGGCTACAATCCTAGTGCAGTCGTGACATCCGGAGGCTCTAATGTTAATGAGGATCTCGTGCCTGCTGGGTTGAAAGAAAACAACTTGTACATAGGACAGCAGGTTCGTTGTCCCTTCTTCCCAGTACTACTGCAATATAATTGGTAACATGAATTCCTTCTTCATTGATGATTGTCCTTGGTTAGAATGAGGGAAAGAAAACAGAAAAAAAAACTAATCTAGTAAAACAGAAAAAAAAACTAATCTAGTCCATTTTTTTGGTTTGTTCATTGTGTGCCACCACGACACATCTCATTTCCGCATAATTTTTTCCCCTTCCCTCCATTTCTTCACATAAAACTTCTTGGCTGAGAAATGCTGCGACGGTGATTCAATGAATAATATTCCAAATATGGACTAGAGTATTAGACTCACTTCCTTTCCATTTCCCTAATCATTACCAAATGAGCTCTATGAACATCGCATGTTATGTAGGCCATGATCTGGGTTTAGAATCCTATGTGGAATCCTGACTATTCTTTAATATTTCCCATTTGAGCAGAGTGAAGGTACACCAGTCTGGCTTCCAGCCCCTGGCCGAGAGTCAGCATCCTTGCCCATTAATCCCTTCTTCAACGTTCCTCTTCAAAGCCAGCATGCATTTGCTGCAATGTATCACCCGTTACAGACTGTTGCTGCTCCAACAGCTGCTCAACCACTTGTTCAGCAGCCCGAGTCCATGGCAGGATCACCAGAACCAGTACCGCCTTCCTTTCACCAGCCACCCCAACACCAGCAGCATATGAACTGGAACGGCGGGTTCTAAACACCTCCTTTGAACACCACCAAACCTGTTACGGGTAACTCATAGTGACCATGACGACGAAGACCAGAAGAAAAAGCCCCCTTGGATGAAAGAAGTATACATCGGCCCGGTCTGAGTGTAAATACAGAATTGCAGCCAATCAATATATTTTGAATGAAAATCAATGGGTTTTGGAGGGTTTCATACATGGGTTTGGAATTTAAAACCTTTTGTTTAGGTATCGGAAAAGGCGATAGGTACAAGACAGCGAGGGATACAATACCATTGAACTGATGTTGTGTTGTTGCTATCATCCTCCCCGAGTAGTCTGCTAAATCCGGGTTTTGCCATTTTAAGTGTTGATTCATAGGAATTTAACTTGCTATTATTTTCTGATAGGAAAGTGTGCTCTCAACTGTATACCGAATTTTGGCAGAATTTGCTGTTATGGGAGGGTGTAATCATATCAATAGTTGTTTGACAATGTCATTTTACCCTCAATAGAGATTTTCTTCAACCAGACTTCAAAATCTTGCATCTAGTTTATTAGTGTTCCAACAATTATGTTTGATAAGGCTTATAACCAGCATACACTCTATTAAAAATCGGTTTATATCTTTCTTAATTCCAACTCGATTATTGATTCAAACCGGTTTCCAGATGGGTTGATTAGTGCCATGATCTCGTCACTTCAGTGTCAAGAAAACAGAGAGTTTATCATTTCATCCCGTTTATTCCTTTACTTACACTGAATTAGTGAATTATATGACAAACAGAAAATTGGTTGGTTTCGGCCTTCTTGCTTCTGTACAGAGTTCCGGTCTTGTTTGCAGGGGAAGGGAGGGTGTGAGATTTAACTAGCAAAGTTTCCAGTCAGATCGGGTTACGACGTGCTTCCAATTTCATACCTCATGATGCTTGTCGATCAACAGAAGCGACGGTTTTAGCATCAGCTGTTTCTAAGTCTAACATTTGAGCATCTGACTTGGTCTTGGAAGCTAGCAACGAGTTTTGAATGGGAAGGTTCTCGACAGAGTCCTTCATGCTTAATGAGGTATACATGGACATTCCACCTAGTGCTGTAATTGCTCCACATAGGCTTATGGGCCCAGGATCCGAATCGAAGAGTAGATAGCCTCCAAGAAGAATAATACAGGTCTTGAATTGCCCTAACACAACATGGGCAGTAGCAGATGTTGCCCTGCAATTACAAGAGATGGTAGATCAATATCCACCCTACCAAATTCCATAGGCAAATCTTGATTACGTCGAAATGCATAATACAAGAGATGGTATAAAAACTATTTTAGAGCCCATTATACATTTTAGCATTGTTTGGAAGACCTCTTATATTACGCATTAATGGAAAACTTGTCTTTGGAATACATCCTACATTTTAAAATCCGATATTGCATTCTATACCAAAAACCACATCCAAAATTGGTTTTAAGAGGTGATTAGTAAGAATTCAAGATCGAAAAAAACATACCCTAATGCCAAGGCTCCAGACCACTGAAGAAGGAAGCCAAGGACAGCTGATAGAAATATTGTAGACGAGTTACTGATATCCCATTTAAAGGCCAAAACTCCCGGAGGATCCAACCATGGCATTAGAGCTAATAAGAAAAAGATTGTCACTGGAGTTGTCTTCCACATCAATCTGCATTTGGAAATGGGAAATGAACTAATCAATCAAACTTTCACAACATCCAGGTCTTCAAACTAAAAAATGTCAAAATATGGAATTACATACGCTAGAGCGGTCCAGTTGCTTTGTTGTTGCAAGTTAGACCAAAGGATCTTATTAATTGCACTCGGAACCACCCAAGCGATTGCAATACAAGCACCGAAGAAATTGAACTCCAAATCTGTCACTGTCGCCACTGCTACGCCTATTGAAACGACTCCTAAGGCCAAAACCTGAACCAGCAAAAAAATGTTCTCGATTAAAAGATGTTTGTGGTGCAATAAGAACAAATTTAATAAAAAGGATAACAGAATCACCTTATGATAAGATATAGTTCTCCTAAAGAGAATAAATTCACTAAGAACAATGGTTGGTGTCACGGCAATTTTAGCCATCTGGTAGAAACCGACACTGAAAGAAGATAGAAAATTTAACCAAGTTTAGTTGTCCTGATAATAATATCTCCATCACACATGAAAAACTCACCTATTATGATGTAGACTCGTATTTGCAAATCCAGTGGCAAAGGACATAACGGCTCCCAAAATGAAGATAGAAGAGTAAGGAGTGGACTTCGAAGGAGGCGAGGCGGGAAGCCATGAAAATGCTTTGAACAAGGCCATCAAAGTCCAGGCTACTGCATAGTGGATTAATGTAAGGAATATTGGGAAATTGAATCCAATCCTTCCCATCACCATTTTATTTGTGAGAATAATCCCAACAGCAACCATGAAATTAAAGGTCATTGCCACAATAGGGCCGCAAAACCGGTGTTGCAACCTCTTGGCTGATTCTGATGTTCGAAGATCATTGTAAAGAGAAGCCCGGATCTCCTCGAGGGCTCGACCTGATAGAAGAGGATGAGCTTCAGAATATGAAAATGACAAACAATCACCCAGCTAGCCGAGTGGTTTTTGCATGACTGGGAGGATCAGGACAACATACTAACTGAACTAGCATTACAAATATACAGCAAACTTAGAGCTATACCAATTCATCAATAGTTTACAGCTTTACATAATAAATTCAGCAGAAAACTCCTACTTCTGTAATCTTCATGTAGCAGAAAGGTGAAGGATACTGGACCATATCCAAAGGGTAAATCCAGATCTTCTCCATTTCAAATCATGTCTCAAACTATGTTCCATAATGTAAATAAAGCAGAAGCACTTTACGCTGTAATGTAAGACAGAGTTGATCGTACTTGTCTGCTGTAACATAAGCTAAGAGTACTTGACAGTTCATTTGGATTACCAAAGGTATATACACAAGATCACACTAAACCATTGAAAAATGCGTCTACCTATACACGTGCATAAGCACAGGCTGATCACTCAAATTGGTATCATTTGGATGACCATATTTGTATCTGGAACAAAGATCCAGTACAATTAGGTATTTCAAACATGAAATCAGTTTCCTTTTGCTTGAACTGCTGAGGCAAAGCTACAAAAATTCTACTAGAATCATACGTTTTAGTATTACATTTTACTTCAAAGAAGCAGATAAAACTAGGTTTAAAGATTAAAACTTGTCAAACGGGAAAAAAAGAAAAATCAATATAACCTGTAAGAGGAACAGGAGAAGCTTGAAATTGAAAATCTGAGATGGGTATTCCTCTGGATGATAAAACGGAAATGCGAGATGGCTTTTGAAATTTTGAACGCCATGGTCTAATTGAGTGTCCAGGCATATTCAAGACAGCGAGGGGAAGAAGAAGAATATGGAGCAGTATGGACTATGGATGTTCAAAATGCAGCGTCTTAAGATGGTGAATACTGAAGTGACGCGTTTTGGTAGGTAGGCCACATGCAAAGAATGAAACACTGCCAAGTGCCAACTGGAGCCTTTTCCCAGTTCCACCGAAATTTCGCCATCAAATCAGCTATTCCAGTAGACCAAAAAGTAAGACTAATATGATTTTGTCGTTTTTACAAATTGAATCGCTAAAAAAGAGGCAGCTTTCATTTTCATGTTGAGTACAAACTAAATCAGTTTTGTTTGTTAGTATTAATTCATTCCTCAAATTATGAAACTGAAGATATGATCTTTATAATCATAATAACATTACCTAAAAACTGACATTTGTTATATCATTAAGGCAGAGATGATATCGAATTGTAAATCAAAAGCAAAACCAGAACGAGGGTATTTCCAGGAATCACATGGGCAGTTTTTTACTGATCCGATAATGTCAGGATTCAGACAACAGAAAGAAAATAAAAAGAATGAAAAACTGGGTACCTGCTTCTCCAACATTACTGTCTTTTCTTTTGATGAATTTTCTGGCATCTTTCCACAAACCCATTTCCTATCAACTCATATACTAATTTCTCCTCGCCATGAATTGATTTCCAGCGTTATGGATGAATATAACCAGAGAGGAAAGAAAAGTAAGTAGATTGGGAAGAAAGCAAAGGTCTGATTACCCTTGTGTCGAAGAAGATGAAATACCTTTTTCAGATTTAGAGAGACCCACAACACTCACTTGTCTTAATGAATCTTCTTTTCCTTGCTTTGTGATTTATACAAGATGATCTATAATTAAGGATTAACAGTGCATAATACTTTTGACGTTCTCCTTCTTTGGATAGAATTCAATTTATTAGATCATTACTATATATTTCTGATTATTTACATGTATACACGAAAAGTAAGATCATTACTATATATTTCTGATTTCTATTTGACGTGGCTTGCTTTTGATTGATGTATTATACAAAAAAGTTGTGAAAAGACATATTGTCAATATTGTAATGTGAGACGTATAAATTACAGCAAAGCATGTCACATTCAGCAACAAAGAATACATATATTCCAATTAAAACAACATGCAGCATCCACAACTGTTTGCAAAATTGACAAAAACATGTATGAAAAATGCATAGGCTATACTTGTGTTAGTGTACATATCTAGAAAGTAAGAACAAGTGAATGTGACACTAGAGATGCTATTACATGAAGTTTTGGATCACAAGGGGACATGTTGCTTTCTTTCCAAAGATTCATTCTCACTCTTGATGGCATCAAGATCAGCTTGTAGTTTCTCCATGTCTAAACTCCTTGAGGCAATGGCTGTTAACCTGGCTTCAATATCAGCAACCTCTCTTCTTGTTCTATCAGTCTCGAGGATTTTCGCTCGAATCTCTTCAAAACTGTTGTGGATGCTTGTGAGTAACTTGTACGCTTGGTGCCCTATGACGTCTTTCTTTGCTTCCCTGCAGAAAGCAAAGCGAATCAATGAAATTCTAAAAACTTGGGTCATTTCCCTCTATGTTTAAGAAGCTAAAATGGAGGATTCTGCGAGAATATTTGCATGATTAAGTAAGAGAACAAGCCTTACCGCAACACAATCTCATCAACTATTGCATAACTTCGATGAAGTCGTTCCTCAACTGAATTACTCTCTAATTGGAGCTCTCTTGTTTCTTTTAAGATGCGCTCTATGTCTGCATTTTGTTTCCTACTGTTCTTCGTAATCTCTGTAATCCTCTCAACATATGATTTCCTCGTTGCAACTTTTGGTTGCCTCTCAAGTTCTGTTGTAAGTTTGACACATTCCTCCTCCCTATCAAATGAAAAGCATCAATTGACAAGTTAGACAACTTCTGGTAATACAAAAAGCTTAAAGGGAAAGACATCCACATCAAAGCACAAGTACTTTTTTTTTTTTGGTAAGTAAGCACAAGTATATTTCATACAATGCCTCTAAAGAAAACAAAGTATGGTAAGAACTGCTAATTTTGTATGAGAAATTTTTTTTTCCCAGCCAGCAAGTGAATGACCAATAGGAAACCTACAGAAAGATGAGCTCTCGTTGTGCATATAGACTGCTTGAGAAGTACCTATTTCTGATTTCGGATAAGATGGACTCTGTCTCTAGTTCAATGTTTTTTAGAGTTTGGAGTTTTTCCTGAGCATCAGGACTGTTTACATGTAGCGACTGTAGCAAGTCAACCTTTACAGGGCCTTCAAAAGCCTTTCTTCTAGCTTCTTCCAGGATCGTGAATTCCTGCAGATTTTACAGCAGACAACCACTTATAGTTTTTAACTGAACATAGTCACAAAGGAAATATGGAAAAGCCAGAAACCAGTCATCTGCTATTTTTGGTTTTCATATTAAGGAACTTTCTTTATCAAAGTGGAAATAGCTTTTGATTACAGTGCAATTACTAAACATGATACTTACAATAGTAAGAACTCAAATTTACTGCTAAGTAGAGGCCTAGTTCAATGTATTGAGGTTTTTATTTTATTTTTTATACCTCAGATCGGAGCACTTGGAATGAGGTCGATCCCTCTACAAATTTTGAAATATCTTTAACATCTCCATGAGTGTCCTCAATTTGATCACTTTGCCTCAACTCTCTGAAAGTCTCAGTTGGTTGTCTAATGCCATCATTTTCACATGAATTCGTGCTTATACATAGCATGCCAAGATATGGAGTAAGACTAGCTGTTTGGTCGATCTTTTCTGAAACAACACCAGCTTCCATATTTGATTTTTCCATTAAGGCCATGTCATTGTTGCCTGAGAATTCCATATTTGTCTCTGAACAAGCTTCTGAAGTGCTTTCATGATTATCTTCAACATTGTTTACTCCATCATGAATATCTAGTGATTGAGCATTTTCTGAAGTTTCGGATATTTCAGACAGCCTTTTCACCAAAAATCTGACCAATTTATACAAGTCTTCTTCAGATGGGTACAGGAACTGCCGTAAGCAACACATGTAGTCTCTAAATAAAAATAGTTATAATATTATAGAACGATAAAAAAAGATGATGAAAATGCTTAAAATTGAACAGACAGGAACTTCTCAACAAAAAATTCTACCAAAACTCAAAGTACATGTTAGGAGCAGTGTTATAAAGACAACAAAGATGAAAATGATATGCTCGATTTGCTTCACTTGCTTTCCCCCTAGTCTACACATGAACACCATATAAATATGCAATACAAGAAATGTTGGTGATCTAGTAAAATTCTACTGAGGATTTTCCTTTTGAGTAAAATTCTACCAACCTTAGACTGGTTTTACAGTAACATAGCAAGGCCGTCTACACTGAGTCACTGATTAGATTTTGGTCTTAATGGAAAATATAGATCTACATGCTTGCAGCATTCCTAGATGAACCTGAATCATATTTCAATAAATTTCGTTTTGCAGTTCCTTTTTCCCAATTCCAAATACGTTATAAGAAGCAAACTTGAAAGTTACTCTGAAGCATCAAGAGCCCTAATTTCATTTCAAGTTTCCCATCATCATCAGTCCTCCCAAAATCCAGCGTTGTAAACTTATTGCAAGTTGAAAGAAAGAAGGAAGACAACCAAAACCAAGAAATCTCAGATCAAATTTCAACTGGGTTAGCAGAGAGAGAAAATAGGGGACCTTGTGGAAGCTAATGTCGCCAATGAAACCGAGATTTGTGAGAGCGGAAGCAACATCGGTGCAGATCCTAACGCGATCAGCCATGGAATCCGGCAGTGAAGTCGGAAACGATGGCGTTTCGTCGCTGATGGGGAGGGGAAGGCGGCGAAGTGACTGGGTGCAGATGGAGAAGATTGTGGTAGGGTTGATTTGACCGACTGATGAGATCTCTGATGGGATCTCGATCCCGAAGCTCTTGAGGGAATTGAGAAGTATTTCCTGCGATTCTTCCATCATGCAAGCAAAGCTAACAGTAGCAGCGTGAGAGCGGTACAAGCGCAACCTTTGTGGCAACAATAAAAGCAGCAGCCAATTTGCTGTGGAAGTTCTTGCTTCGATCGCTTTGTTACGATTTTTGAACTTATGTCTTATAGGATGGTCACACTAGGGGGTTCAAAAAATATCCGATCCGCCAATAATTCGCCGATCCGACTCAAGGATATCCGACATTTACTCGATCCGACGGAAAGCTATTCGTATCCGTTCCGATCCGGCAGAAAATTTCGGATATACGGATCGGATACGGATCTTGTTATTTTTAAACTCGGATATCCGTTATCCGATATTATACAAAATATTAAATGAGTTATAACACTAATGTTCAAGTAGCTGAGTTGGTGAGAGGGAGTTGCCATCTCACCCAAAATTTTTTTTTACATTTTTAAAACCCAAACCCTAATTTCCCTATGAGCACTTGGAGTCGCCACTCGCCAGGAAGACACTCGACACTCTCACTCTCTCTCTATTCAGTAACTCTAAGGGGACGGCGAATCGGCGAACAACTCAGCCTCTATCACTTTCGTCGGCCTCCCAAGTCTCCGACGACTCCGAACGCCTTCGTCTCCTTCGGGCTTCGTTGGCTCAGGCGCTCAGCAGTCAATCCCTCTTCTTCTACTCTCTCGTCTTCACTCTTCACCTTCGTCCCGATTTGCTGCAACTCACTTCGACTCAGGTGCTCAGCAGCCTCTCGTCCCTCTCTCGCTTTGTTGTCCCGATTTGTTGCATTTGTTGTCCCGATTTGCTGCAACTCACTTCGACTCAGGCGCTCAGCAGCCTCTCTCGCTTTGTTGTCCGATTTGCAGAATGCATATTACTGCATTGCAGTCTTTACTCTTTACATAATTACAAATCAGATTTTTTGTGTATCCGGATCACCGGATATCCGCTGTCGGATATCCGGTAGATTCCGGATCGGATCCGGATACCATTTTCACAAAAAAATTTTTTTTTTGGGTGAGATGGCAAGGAGACTCAAACTGCTGACCTTCGACACTCTCACTCTCTCTCTATTCAGTAACTCTAAGGGGACGGCGAATCGGCGAACGACTCAGCCTCTCTCACTTTCGTCGGCCTCCCAAGTCTCCGACGACTCCGACCCTCAGTACCTTGCGTCCTCGCCTTCGTCTTCTTCGGCCTTCGTTGGTTCAGGCGCTCAGCAGTCAATCCCTCTTCTTCTACTCTCTCGTCTTCACTCTTCACCTTCGTCCCGATTTGCTGCAACTCACTTCGACTCAGGTGCTCAGCAGCCTCTCGTCCCTCTCTCGCTTTGTTGCATTTGTTGTCCCGATTTGCTGCAACTCACTTCGACTCAGGCGCTCAGCAACCTCTCTCGCTTTGTTGTCCGATTTGCAGAATGCATATTACTGTATTACAGTCTTTAGTCTTTACTCTTTACAGAATTACAAATCAGATTTTTTGTGTATCCGGATCACCGGATATCCGCTGTCGGATATCCGGTCCGTTTACACTTCTCGGATCGGATATCCGACAGATTCCGGATCGGATCCGGATACCATTTTCACAAAAAAATTTCCCCGGATATCCGGGAATGAACAGCCCTAGGTCATACAACTTTTATTTTTTTCTTTCAAAAAACAGAGTCATGTTGTGTAAAAATATGGAATATGTTTACATGTGAATTATGATTAGGAAATTGATTGAGGTAGATCAGACGAACACTTATCAGTTCCTAGATAAAGTTTATTGTTAATGTTAGTTTGTTGGTGTTCTATCAAGTTTGGTTATATAATAAAGGAGCGTGGAAATTGGATCACCCCTTCGGGAAATTGGTATGTGAGTTCATTTTTATGAGAATAGAGAAGACTGATTCTTTCACAAATCCAAATTTTTTCAACACTTTCGACAATAAATTTTATGTTTTTTTTTTCTTTTAAGGTCGAGCTATATTATCACGAACCCTTCCTTATTCTTCTAAGGATGAATTATGTTAGACATAATGCTCTTTAGGGGGTCCACTATGATCTTAGCGATAATCTTATATATTATAGGAATAAGGTTAATCGGTCAATAGTGATTCCTTGCGGTTAGATCGTCTATTTTTGGGATTAAGTAGTACATCGTTTTTAGTAGTTTGTCTTTTTGAAATAAATTTTTAACCATTAAGGCTATGACATGCTCAACAATATGCCAATACTTTTGATATAACTCATATGACATCTCATATAAATCCGGAGATTTGTCATTGTCAATGTAAAAAATGGCATTCTTAACTTCGGCGTTGGGTGTTGGTCATGTTAGATTAACGTTGTTTATGTCAATGGTCTCATTTGTTTACTTGGGAAAGTTGTTTTTTGATAAAGTCATTTTAAAATTTTGATTAAATGACATCGATTTTGTTCGATGTGACACCGCCATCAAATTGTTACGTCTTTGATGAGGATTATGATTTTCTACCACATGAAAATGTGGTAATATTTGGTATTCTGATCAGATAAATTGACGTGTGTCGTTTTAGCCATCATAATTATTTATTTCCTAATGAATTGAACCTCGTTTTATTTCATCCAACTCTCAGAAGTAGGATGTGGAACTCGTATTTTATGGTAATATAAATTAAGATTATGAGTGTATGAAATCACAAATCACACAAAAATCACATGCACGATTGAAGTTTTTATAACATTTTCTATTTTGAGATCATTACACAAATTTCGAGTCCAACAACAATAATTACTCTTCATTCCGTTTTCAAACACAAACATCATCTCTATCATCAAACACAAACATCATATGTAATCCCCATTTCTTAGACCGGAAAACACCCATTTCTTAGAAGTGGGGAAAATTGATTGAAAATGGATAACCAAGCAAACACATCCTCCTCCTCAATTCGAAAACCCGCCACTCCAACGTCACCCGCCAACTCGCGGGCGCCATCACCCACTCGATCGGTGCCGACATCCTCCGCCTCCTCCGGAGATCCCCAGCTAAGGCTTGCATTTTACATAGCCATGGCTCATGGAGGTCTCTTATTCGCAATACTTACCCTCTACGGGGTTTGTAAATTGCTCGACGAATATCTTCGGCCCCTAATGTGGGCAGTTCTTTGTTCTATCCCATTGCGTGGGATTCAACACACTCTCGTTGATTTCTGGACAGAGCCTCTTCAATTGGGCCTCACAGAAACCATAATGGCTATCCCCATCGCCATTTTCAGGGTCTTTATAGGCACAATTGTCGATTTCAAAGATGGGATGTTTCAAATCTTCCTCAGAAAAAACAGGCATCCAAGTATATATAGGAAGAAGCGAAGTGGATTCTCCAAATTGCTTAGATGGCTCGTTTCTTTCGATATCTTTGTGATTGTTTATGAGCGTTTAGGCATTTTTGGAGCTTTAGGTCTTCTTGTTTTCGGATTTTTGTTCAGCTCTAACGGTTTAGACTCTAGCATGGGTGCAGTTTCATCTCTTAGGAGAAATAGCTTTAGGAGAAGCAAGCTTAGCGGTTTTTTCACTCGTGGAATACATAGGAGATTAGATACAATTGTAGCAATTGGATTGATTGTTGTGATGATTATTGGATTCTTGTCATGCTCCATTTTCTTTTCTTACAAGATTGGTGTTGAGAGTAAGAATGCAATGTATAAGTTGAAGACTCGTGTTGAAGAGAACAATTACGCTGGATTTAAGAAATGGATGGATGATAATGATGTTCCGGGAATGGTAGATAAGTATAGTACTCAATTCTACGTGACAGTCTCCGATCAAATTGATGGTCTTGCAGTGCAATATAACCTGACAGAATTCGTTACCGGAATCAAGCAGTTTGTGATCAAGCCGACGACTAATTCCTCAGGGCATTCGACGTCTATGGTGACTTCATCTCCATATGCAGAGAAGTTAATTAGTGTGAAAGTTAACTTCAAGAAAGGAGAATGGGGGAAGACCTATCATGGACTAGAAGGCATATTTCATGAGTTGTCAACAAAGAGAGTCGATTTGATTGAGAAGGTGAAAGCTTTTGCGGTTCAAGGACTCGACGTTTCTCAACGTGTGTTTGCAAGCAGCAAATCAGTTGTAGGAGGAAGTGCAAAGTTCATGTTTACAATACTCCTCTCTATCCTCTACGGAGCAGCTGGCTTTCTGAACTTTTTGTCTCAATCAATGGTGTTTTTCTGGGTTTTGTATTACCTTATAACTTCAGATTCAGGAGTGGTAACCGAGCAAGTCTTACGTATGCTTCCTTTATCTAGCTCGACAAGGGATCGATGCGTTGAAGTCTTGGACAAGGCGATATCTGGTGTGATGTTGGCTACTGCTGAGATTGTATTTGTTCAAGGATGTTTAACATGGCTGTTGTTTAGGTTGTTTTCTATACATTTCTTGTATATGTCAACTGTTCTTGCACTTGTTAGCCCTTTGCTACCCATCTTTCCTTCTTGGATTTCGACGATTCCCGCGGCTTTGCAACTAGTGTTGGAAGGGGAATACTTGTTGGCTATTATCTTAGCATCCATTCATCTTGTGTTGATGGAATATGGTGTATCAGAAATCCAAGAGGACATTCCTGGACACAATGCTTATCTCACTGGGCTTAGTATCATTGGTGGAATGACATTGTTTGAATCTCCAATCGAGGTATATCACAACACCGTATGATCTTCATTGTTTACTATTACTGATCATGGTTAATGTGTTTCAGGGTGCAATCATGGGTCCGCTAATTACAACAGTTGTGATAGCCTTGAAGGGATTGTACACAGAGTTCGTGTTGAATTAAGCGAAGGACAAGAATGGTGTTAGTGTTCATTTAAACGACGGGCCTTGTAAATCATTCATTCATAAAATGGGTCACTTTCGAACATATATGATATATGTATCCAAATACATAAAATTAAAGAAGTGAATAGAGCATGGTTTTTAAATGAGTAGGGCATAGCCGGATCTGATTCCACAGTAGATTCCTCACACCACTAATTTCTCATCGTATACGATACGCCCTTCAATTATCGAACTCAATAAACACGTGATATAAGTTCTGTCTGATTCAGTCTGGATACGTATTTTATGAGAATTGTAGGATTCACCTCATCTCGTTGGAATAAATTTTTTTTAATTATTTTTAAAAAAAAATTTTATGTGTCAAACCTTCGTCTTATATACGTAGTGACAAAGCCAACTGTTTTTCTCAGCGGGACAAGACTATGTCCTTAAAATTTTTTTTACTCAATATATGTATTAAAAACAATTAGCGATGAGAAAAAAACATACTTATTAATTAAATTAAACGCATTTTAGGGTTAATGTTCAGGTACGGTTCATTTATTAGGGTACGTACGTGCGGCTGAACGTAGAGCCGACACGTGTCCCGAATTTTTTTTTTCCTAGAAACGAATGAAAATTTTTTTGAACTACCATGTTATAATTTATGCACTATTCTCTTATAAACTTTGAACTATTCCCATATAATTCATGAACTATTACTTTTTAATATATTATATCAAATTATTTATAAATTAATCGTTTATATGTTATGAACTATTCAATTGTAATTCATGAACTATCATTTTATAAGTTATGCACTATCCTTTATAAATTTTGCACTTTGAACTATTCTATTATTATTCATGAACTATCCTTTTATAAGTTATGAACTATCCCTTATTAAGTTTTGAACTATTACTTTCACTCCTTTATAAATTTTGCACTATGAACTATTATATTATAATTCATGAACTATCCTTTTATAAGTTATGAACTATTCCTTAATAAGTTTTGAACTATTACTTTCGCTCGTTTCTAGAGGAAAAAAAATTAAAAAAAAATTCGGGACACGTGTCAGCTCTACGTTCAGTCGCACGGCCCTACCGGAATAATGTGTCTTACCTGAATAGCACCCCGCATTTTAGTTCATTACTACAAACTAGAGTATAAAACAAAAAATAATTCATGTCAACGGTAATTGTCTGACTTTTAAGACCTTACTAACAACTGATTTTGGATCTTGAAAGAGACGCCAACATTGCATTGCTAGAAATGCTTGATTGAAGACTTTGAGATCTCGAAACCCCATACCCTTAGGTTCTTAGGAAGACATAAATGCTCCCATGTGCACAAATGTATTTTACGCTTTTATTGCTAGAACCCAAATAAAATTTAGCCAACATACCATGCATGACATCAATGACACCATCTGGGATTTTTATAAACACTCATAACATATACATGAGTACTTTGTGCCACATTTTTTAAGAGGATTTCCTTTTCATCCTGAGATAGGAGCCTCTCTTTCTATCAATTAAGCTTTTTCCTTTATATATCATTTATATAGTTGAAAATATCTTTCTTTGAACGTCCCATATAAGAAGGTAGTCCCAAATATTTTGGGTGGGCAAGAACCAGTTTGACCACTAACCTTGCCGTCAATTTTGTCTGAGTAGCAACAGAGATATTTTGGCTAAAAGCAACCTCTGACTTGTCCAATTTAATATGTTGTCCTGAAGCACTCTTGAAGTTATGAATAACATTGAGAATAACATCACAATCATTGAGCGATGCTTTGTTGAAAATAAGACTATCATCAGCGAAAAGGAGTTGTGACAACTTTGGACATTCCTACAAATACTAATACTAGTGAAATGTTTCATGAAAGCTGAGTAAGAAAACATGTGAGAAAAAACATTGTGCATAGAACAAAAGAGGTGATATGGGGTCGTCTTGACGTATGCCACTAATAAAAATATCAAACATAATATACGCAATATATATATAAATATAATTCAATATTTATTCCAACTACAAAAATCCTAAAAACTTTATATAAATTTAATTTAAGAGAAGAAAGATCAAACTTATGATTTTGTTATGACCGTCGAATTTAAACCGAGATTGATGATTTAGAGAATTGAATATTTTAATAAGATGAATTAAATGTTAGCCGCCAGAATTCCTGAATGAAGTTGCCGCCAAATTAATGTTAATTACTAGATTTAGATTAATACTCCCTCCGTAACGTAAAGAATGTCGTTTGATCCTAAATCACAATATGACAATTTGTTTGACGTTCATTTACTCCCACAATCTGTAAAGTATACGAAGTATAAAAGAGTGGAATAGTCTTCCAATTGCACATCATTTATGAGCTTTATATTTCCAAGCCAACTCTTGGGTTTCTGATAACATGAATTATAGTCTATATTTTGGGGTTTGTTTAGACGTTTTATCTTTCATAATCTGCATGTTTGTATGTATATTATGTGATTATATTATCATTTCATCTACCTTTGCGGGAATCGAGGTCTACACCTAGTTTTGTTGTAATCGTAGGTAAAATGACACGTTTTGCATCAAAAAGGAGCAAAAGGAGCTATGGAGTCATTGGAGCTACATTGAGGAACATAAGGAACCATCCAGGAAGCATAGCCACGGATTAAAGATTCACTTTGGACCAGTTTTGAGAGATTTCAGTTCACATTCAGTTGTGAATCACCTCAGTTGACCACAGATTCATCTCGACCGAGGTGATCCAGGAAAGTCGACTCGACCGAGGCGAATACCTAGGACGCGGTGAGAATATTTTATTCTTGGCTGAGATCTTTTATATTTGGAAAGTGATCTTATATTTTTGGGCTTGGCTCCTGGAAGGAAGAAGATATACTAGATCTTATATTTTACCTATTTTTATGGGAAGAGATCTTTCTAAGATATCTTATCTTTGGAGAGTTATTTTCCTATAAAAAGGGTTGGATTTCCACAAATCCAAAATCCCGCTTAGCACGTTATACACCATTGAAGGCTGCGAGATCCAGCATACATCGCTGCAACCATACTCCAGTTGGAGATTTGAAGAACCTTTTTGAAGGTTGAAGGAAGATTGACGTCTATAGCTTTTATAGCTTTTGAAGGGTTTTGTAAGATTACCTTAGATTCTCTTCCTTGTTGTCTTGCTTGTTGGATTTTTATCCAAGGAACGCTTTGTTGTGATATTTGATTCAGTTATTGAAGTCTTTTCATTAAATTCTTCTTGTTCAAATATTCACCTTCTTCCCATATATTTGATACATACTTTCATAATGATGATGAGTGGCTAATTTCCTTGTGTGATTCTAGGGTGATTGGCTGAAGGTTGTGGGAAAAACAATGATAGAATGATCTTAATCACAGTAGGACCCTGAAAGTTCGAGTCTTTAACCTTAACCCTAAGCATCTCGCTCAGTCGATGAACATCTCGGCCGGGGTGGAATTTGGCTGACCGAGGTGACTTATCTGGTCCGAAACTGAGAGTTAAGTGTTAGAGTTTGCCAAATCCTATCCTTATTACACCTTTTTTGGTTCAATGCAAGCTTAGGATGAGACTTACCCGGTAATTTACTTTGTTTGTGTACCTAAGATCATAAGTGTAGGTAATAAAGGTTTATCCTTTATTGGGGTTTGAGTGTGCTTTCATCCCATCTTTGTGAGTTAGCCTGAGACTTACCCGGTAAAGGTTGATTCTATTCCCTTAGATGGTGCGTTAGTTTGAGGTTATAGTTCTTTATCTTGATTCCTTGAGACTTACCCGGTAATAGGAGTTACGGTTTAGGATTAATGAGTAGTGAGACTTACCCGGTGATCTATTCCACTTTAGTAACACCTTCCCTATGCAAAAACCTCAGCTTTGTCCATTTATCTTTAGATCTTGAGTTGGAACCACAACTAGATGCTTTAATCCCTAGAATTACATGTTTCCTTTATTGACTTCTATATCATCTTTGATTGTTTTGATCACCTCTTGTGGTTAGCATACCGTAATTGGACTTTGTTTCACTAAGTCCCTGTGATCGACCCCTGGAATTCCTTGCTTTTTACTACGATTGACCCGTACACTGCGAGTTCGCATCCTTGTTTTAAGCTTACGTCTAGGGTTATAAATTTAAAGCTTGCACACACCGTTTGGAGCGAACAGTTCCTAAACGTAAGTAAAGAAAAGTTCAGACTTCTTTCATTTACATGCATTTTTCAAATTCAAACTTCATTATTTACATGCATTCCTGTAAACTTTCTCATTCACTCATCTCCATTTCTCCATCTATTTTGCATTAGATTTATGGGGATGTCAATGTTATCAATGGAGATAAACTCGTTTTTCCTTTCGACCTAAACGAAATATATTACAATCGAGATGTACAAGAAATTGAAGCGAATAAGGTGTTTCCGTTTGATTTAAACAAAGTATGCTACGATGAAGGTGAAGTTCGCATCGACAAAGAGGTCAAAGTGAAAGAAGATAACAATAACACACATGTAGTCGGTGAAGGTAGTAAAATGGGGGCATGTTGAAAAAGACTTTCCGGATCATATTCGTCTAAGTATGGGCTATTTTCTTTATGGTGAAAGACAATTTCCTTGTAATGAAGAGCTTCTAGAGAAAGTTGTTGAAGATAGTTATGGTGAAGATAGTCTTGACGAAAGAGAAGATACCGTCGAAGTCGATCAAGTGATCATGGAAATCCTTCTTTCCAAATGAGATTTTCGTTTATGTTTACTATTGTGCTAGAACTTTAAAAACTTATGCTTGCTACTATGCTAGATTCATGTCTCTTTTTGCTTTACTTACCCTATGGTGAAAGACAATTTGATATCACACATTCCTACTGTTATTTGATATTGCTAGTTTTTTATATAGTGAAGTTTGCGTAAAATATGGTTGCTTTTGTTATTGATCCATTTTGATATATTGAATTAAAACAAAAGAGATCAATATTGTGACTAATTCCTACTCTCAATAGCTAATGCTACGGCTTAGCATTGGGCAATTTAAAAATTGGTTGTTAAATTAATGAGCAATTTTAGTTTCATTTATTTCAAGTTTAGTTGTTCCTTTAAAATTTGATATTGTTATTTGCTACTAGAGTACAAGTATATGAAGACATAATTACAAAAACTTCCCTTAATTAAAAAATGTTCAAGATAACAAATTCCTAACATATTCTACTAGGGAACGCTCACAAGTTATTTGTTGCGGTAGACATCCATCTCTATCTAGTGCATCCTTACTTATGTGTGGTATCTTATATTTGTTGGATCCTTCAATCTTCATAATCTCTAGCATGCACAATTGAAGTGTGAGAAACACATTGTTCACCTTTTTCGTAGGGTATTCTTGAAACGCCTTTTCCACTGCTTCAATAAGCTCTTTGACGGTCTTTGCACACTCCTTATGTTGCAACGACTGAATGGCTCTAAAATAACCAAGATCTAAAATATTAAGGTCGGGTGAGTTTGGTGGTTGACATATTAACCGTATGTCAAAGCCGTTTTGTGATGCCGGTCTTTGAAAATCTACATCACTTGCACTAATATGCGTCCTCGCATTATCTTGTTGAATGAAGATAGTTTCCCGTGAGTCCTCTATTGGCCAATTAGCTTGAATTGCCGGTATAACCTTTTCGATCAAAAAAGTTTTTACCGTCTCTTTTGTAACCGATGTGATAGGCTTAATCTCCATTGTTCCGGCCTCTCTATTTCTACTACGTCGTTGTGCTGGTTGATTCTTCACAAAAGGAAAGCAACCTATTTTTCCAGAAAGCACCACATTCCCAACCTCATCAAATCATGGACGAGCCATGGCAACCAAGAACATCACTTTACCGATAAAATTCTTGCTTTGACAAGTTCGTAGAGGCTCTTCTTCAATGGGATGCAAGTAGTAAGCCTCTGATTTTTTGGTCATGTAGAACCACTTTTCATCAATATGCACGACATTGTACATATTCATAAACTTTGGCTCTTCTAAAATGCTCCTTGGATCTATCATGGAAAGACAAAATTCTAAACGAGCCCGTTTGTGCTCGTCCCTTAAAAGAGGCTTGATGGCATTTGAATGACGTCGTAGGAGGCCTTGTTGTAGACGCCTATGTAAAGTCATATGGCTAATGCCCAAATATAGTACAAGTGACCTTAATGTTGTTCGTCGTTGTAAAGGGACGTTCTTGATTTGATCCAAGGAAATACAAATTCTCTTGCGACCGCAATTCTTGGTTCGCCTATGTGACACATCAATCGATTGACCACTAGGTGTGTCTTTTGCTCGCTTCCAAATTCTTTGAATCGTTCTCAACGGTACGGAAAATAGAGCCGCAACCTCTTTAGTCGTAGAGATTTTTAATTTCCTGTTAACACTTTTAGCCAACAAAGTATTATAAATTGCCCATCTATTCTCATTTGAAGTGAAGGTTTTTCTCCTCCTATGTGCTTCTTGTGTTTCCTCATGGCCATTTTCCTCCTGGACAATTGTATCTCGCACAAAAGAATCTACAATGAAAAAATTAGCTTCTTCTTTTATTTGAAAATAAAGAAAGCAAACATGACTTTAAAAAAACCAGCTTCACCTAAAATCAGACCAAAGTGAAAGAAGAGAATAATAATTTTTTTTGGCAAGTGTCATTGTACCTCTATTTAGACTCTCAAAAGATCCAGCTTCATGTGCTACTTCCTCCTCTTCTTGAAGTAATTCGGTCACATTGATTTCGTACACCGGTACTTCGAAATCTTCAGTTGGATCGACATTCAAATCTATAATGATATTCCCCGTGGATGATGATCGAATTAATATCGGAACATCAACTTCATCCTCTAACCTTGCTTGTGCATCGAGTCGATGATCCCCAACATCAAATGTGAAGTTATCTTCCATATCATTCCCGTTTTCATGGCCAAACGGGGGCTCGTTTAAATTGAATAAATGTTTCTCATGATTATTCATTGTTTGAAAGATGTTTCTTTTACAAGTTATCCTCAAGAAGTTAGATTTATTCTCTATATATAGCGGTTAAATTTAGTCATACAAATTTGATTTTGGCTCCAAATAAATTGATGAGCAAATATTGGTTTGTTTTATCACTAGCTGAAATTTTTAGTTTTGCTTTTGTCTCCGATGAAAATCTGGGAAAAACTAAGTGATGAAATTCATTAATTTTGGCTCTAACAGAGGAGAATATGACTAATATTTTAAATTTTGTTTTTGCCTCCAACGAAGTAAACTTTTGCCCAGATTTGCTTTTGCCTCAATTTGCTTTTGCCTCCACATTCCACTTGATCGAAACTCGAGCTCCAAAGTACTGGTTGTTTTTCATGGGAACCATAAAATATGGAGTGTTTATAATAAGTGTCCAACTACTCATCTTCCAAAGCAAAGAGAATTTATAATGGAAATTGTAACTATACAAATGAAATTCATTAATTGTACGGTTCATACTATGCAAATTATTCTTACATTAATTAACTCTTAAATATCGTGCCCATCTCCAAAACGTCATTCATTTTGTTACCGAGGGAGTATATAAGGATTTAATGCTAGTTAAATAGGTTTAAATAATTGAAGATGTATTGGTATAGACTTTATAATTTTAAAAGATAAATTCAATGTGTTTTGGACTGTTAAAAAGTCAAAATCCTAGGTTTTACGTTATACACTGCCGCTTATTTCCTTCGTTCCATCTTCAGCTTCCTCCATGACTCCACTCGTTCGTCTTTTGTCTTCAGTTGTCTCTTCGATCCTGCCCTTACCCTTGGTCACCAGAAGGTCTACAAGAGCAGTGGGCAACCTACCCGTACCCCCAGCTCCACCTTTGTAGACACGACATTAAATTACTTAATCACGCCAAACTTTATACGCCTCACAAAACGTACAAAAAAAAAAAAAAAAGACAAAATTGGTGTGCGACTCGTAAGTCAGACATAAAAATAATTTATGTACGGCTTACAAAGCGCACCAATTGATTATAAAAAAAATAATTAAAATTTGCTTTGCCTTCCACTTTCTCGCACCTAACCTGTAGTTGAATAGTAGGGCTGGCCACTCACACACGCTCACCATCTTCGAAGAATTGAAGCACCTCTTGCACTGTCTACATCGCCTCTTGTGGGATCGTTAGGATTGCCTGGTCCCTCTCACAAGTTACAACTCGCATGTTTGATGAGAAGGCTCGAATCGCCTATTCAGTTGTCGTTTTCTCTTACCCTCTTTTTTTCAAGAAATCTTATGGGTATTCACTAGTTACAGATTTGGACGAGCCTAAAAAGGCAAAAAAAATATTTATTCGATATAAGCTTTGGTTGAGAAATATACAATTGGTTTTTCTATACAAAAAAGGCAAAAAAAAAAAGAGGCAATTTTGGTAAATAGGTCTTTTTGAGAAACTAGAATAGTAATTAGGCTTTTTAATGTTTCAATTAAATAAATATAGCTCAACCTTTTGTATTTATTCTCAAACTCTACACACTCTTCTCTCACGGGGTACATTTACTAAACACAAAACTAGAAAAAGCCTAGTAAACCAAATTGTTTCAATAAAAAGTATTATTAGGATAATTTTCTTGTACACGAGTTGTTTGAATATCTGAGATTCATGTACAAAAATTAATACAAAATATTGTAACACAGAAAAATTGATATTAAATTAAAGATAAATTAGTCTATATATTCATAAAGATGATATATACTCATTTATTTATCATTGAGGAACATTCACTAAATTATTATTACGAAGTTATGTTACATAGAAAATTCACTCTAGATTATATTCCTTCTTTTTGTTTATGTAATTATAACCAAATGATATTAATGTATTGTACAAATATATAACCTTCTATATTTAGAAATACTTTTTCTTGTATGGTTATCGATCTAAGCATGTAAGTTGTTATTTGTTTAATTTCTATATTGTGACTTGTTGTTCCGGTGATCGATGGCGTGTTCAATATTATTAGATTTGCGTTTTGAGTTGTGGTTTGTAGTTAAGGTTTGTGATTTTTCGAGTGTATATTTGTAGTTGAGGTCATGAATGTCTTTCTCCTATAGATATGAACTTTTCACACAAAAAATCAATTCAATGAAGATGGTTTTCATTTTATCACTCAAGAATGGACAAATGAAGAATATAGTGTGAACCATAAAAGGAAATTGAAGATGAATGGGGAAATGAAGATTTGACGGCTTTCCTGTTATTGTAGATCTAGGTGAAGATCTGAGTAGGTGATTAATAAGGATATAAATACTCTAGAAGGGGGGTTGAATGTAGTATGAAAATTTTTCGCAATATCGGATATCAAGGTCTTGAAGTCGATCTCTGCGCTTAGTGACAAAACTGTTTCTGAAGGCTTTGAAGTGGATCTCAAGGCCTTAACTTTAAAACCTGCAGAAAGTTGTTAGTCACAATAAAATGCAATATAAGGTGCGGAAATGAAAGATTGACACACGATATGTTTACGAAGTTCGGCCCTAACAACCTACTCTCCGCCTAGGGTTTCAGACACTAGGATCCTAACTATCTATCTATTTACTAGCTTGTTGAGAGTCCTAGATGCAACCTAGAAGAACATCCCTTCTTCTCTCAATGTAGCCTCACTACTACGATCTAGTCAACTCTATTCTAGCAATAATAATGTAGTTACTTCGTAGAGTAACACACTTGAGTATAACACTAATATGATATGTCAATGTAGCTCTTGTGTTTATCTCACTCTGACGAATAAACCTAAGTAAGCTCAAAGAGGAAGATAAACTTTTGGATCGATGAAGGTGTTGAATGATCGCTTGTAGGCTTGGTGTCTTCATCTTCAATCGATGTCTTCTTTTATAGTCTTCTACGGAGGATCTTCTTCTAGCCGTTATCATGTAGCCGTTGCAACCTCTTCCTTCCACAAAATCCTTATGTTTGTTGAACAAGATCTTCTCATGTGTCGTTTGAGTAGATCCTTAAAGCAAGATCTTCTCCAAGATCTTCTCTTCAAACGTTCTTGATAGCCGTTTGATGACTTCAAGGAGATCTTCGCCAAGATCTTCTCCACAATCGTCCAAAATCTTCAACAAACTTCTTCATAGCCGTTTGAAATCTTTAATGAGATCTTCTCCACAATTCTCTCTTCAAATGTCTATCTTCTCCAACAAGATCTTCTTGGTTCGTCGTTTGGCCGTTTTAAGATCTTCATCTCCTAGATCTTCTCGTTTGTTTGTTTGGTTGTTGTAGTAAGTCTTCAACCGAGATCTTCTCTTGATGTTTGTTCATGACCTACACATACTTCACCCGAGATATTCTCTTGTTGTTGTCCATGACCTACACACACTTTTTATCAAACAAACCAAGACAAGCAATCTAGAAATATAATCGATATTAGTTATAAAAACTATATTTTATGTTAAGTATTACATCATTTAAATTAATAAAACAATTAATATCAAATGTGGAGTTATCACTAGGCTTCTATTACGGTAGATCTAGGGTTTGTGGAGTTAAGAAGTAGGCCATTGTTGGGGATTCAACGAAATCCATTGTTGAGAAGATGGGAATCATTCCAAATCTACAGTTTTAGGTTTAAAAGGTCATTTTGTAATGGTTGATCCAGTAGGGTTTTACGACGGTTTCAAGAAGTCCAGTCAATATTGCTTCCGGTTTCTTCTTCTTCTCAATACCATTGTCGACACTAACCTTTTTATCGACAATGACCTTTTCAACAATGACGAAGAGCAGGATGAAATTAATAGTTAGAGACTCAAATCTGAAATCATTTTGCAGAATAGAAAGAACATAAAGACACCGATCAAGGTTAAAATGCCTATTTTTAAAAACAATTTGATCAAGGTTATTGCTATTCATACCACATTAAGCATACTATACATACTGCTCGTACGACTACGCATTGCGGAGCCGTAGTAAGCGTTTTCTTAATTTTTTTATAATTTATTTTTTCAATTTGAGAGCCGACGCTGGTGCCCAAAATCCTATTTTTTCAACGAGATTTTCACACTTTACATCGAAAGACACCGGCATTTTAACCTGATTTATGATTTGAGCGTAGACGCCAAGAGTCGGCGCTCAAATAAATATTTTTTTAAAAAAACAAGCGTTTACGCCTACGCATGTTAATCGCGTATCTCTAATTGGCCTTAATGCTCCGTGTACGGAATGCGTAGGCGTAAATGTGATATGCATACATGGAACGTGTGGTACGAATAGCAATCGGGTTTGATCAGATTTCGATCGGACTAAACACTATATCATAAGCAACAAACTATTTTAAAAAAATTTGATCAGATTCATTTTTAAAAAATCTATGTTTTATTTCTGTTTTCTTACAAACATTTCTCACAATACCGAAACATCTAAAATATTT
This sequence comes from Fagopyrum homotropicum, assembly GCA_033239125.1. NCBI lineage: Eukaryota > Viridiplantae > Streptophyta > Magnoliopsida > Caryophyllales > Polygonaceae > Fagopyrum > Fagopyrum homotropicum. Next base: position 148,462,704 of record BSWB01000004.1, read on the forward strand.
TATTTCAAAAAACATCAAATATATAAAGATATCGCACAATTGTGCGGGATATGAACCAGTTAAATTCAAACAAAGGTTAAATTTATTATCTTCAGGCATAATCTCATGCAAAACTCGTAGAGCATAATGTCGACATCCGGTAAATAAAAGACTGCACAGATAGATTTTCGGATCTTAAATGAAAGGCTCTTTAAAAATCTTGAATCAACGCCGTTGATTCAACGGGGCTGTTTATAATACCCGAAGCCTCAGTGTCAACGGACGTCTTTCCCAAGCTGCCAGCTCTCTCGCATCTCTCTCTCTCTCTCTAGTCTCTCCTTCTCTGTTTTGCAGCTGTGTGTATTTGCACTTGCTGGAATCCGGAGGAGAGGGAAAATAATAGAAGAGATGAGCGATCTGAAGGCCAGGTTTTTGGAGGTTTACAAGGTTCTCAAATCTGACATTCTCAATGATTCTCTCTTTGAATGGGACGATCCTTCTCGCCAATGGGTTGACCGGGTACTTATTTCTTCATGAACTGCTTTCTGTCACTTAAGTGGACTTACATTTAGTTCTTCTTTCATTGGGTTTTTATCCAAATCTATCTTTCTGCTAAATTGAGAAGTAATGATGACATTCCTGATTAATTTCTGTAGATTTGGAAGGAAGCTTCAATAAGATTTTATCTTGTCTTCTTAACATTCAATTTCAATCAGTACATTTTCATCCCATTTTGCATCCGGATGATGTCCTTTGCCCTGATGTTTTCTGCACACTTCCTTTATCTTGGCCGCCATTTTTATTAGTGGACCACGTTTGTGCTGATAATTTTAGCTCTTAAATATGGATCTGCAGTGGGTGTGCTGTCAATTATCACAATCATTACTGGTTGCGAATTGATTGCGTATTGTTAGGCAGAAGATATGAATAATAGGTCAAAGGTTCTTGGAATCTGATAAAAAAAAATTAATGGGATTAGTACTTCAATGCTTATTCAAGGTTTCCTGATGCTAAAATTATTCTTGGTTCTTGAAATTATACCAAACGGGTCCTTAACTGCTTCCTTTCATGGGTTTGCTTGCAGATGCTCGACTACAATGTACCTCTAGGTGGGCACTCAAATTGCTCTTTCGTTCCTGTAAACATCATTTTCTTGTTTGTTTGTATATCCAGTCATTTGGTGAAAATTTCTGCTGAATGTGGCTTGCAGGGAAGCTGAATAGAGGGCTTTCAGTTGTTGACAGCTACAAGCTGCTCAAAGGAAGTGAATTGACAGATGATGAATTCTTTCAAGCCAGTGCACTCGGTTGGTGCATCGAATGGGTGCGTATATCTTTGAGAGATCTCTTGTGATTTGTGTTTGTGTTCAACTGTTCATTCTCTTTTGGATGTCAATGTGTTTCTGAATTTCATTGTTTGGTATCTCTTCTTTGCTGCACTTTTTCAGCTTCAAGCATTTTTTCTTGTTCATGATGATATAATGGACAACTCTCAAACTCGGCGAGGCCAGCCTTGCTGGTATCTAGTTCCCCAGGTGTGTATCTTCTATTTGAGGCTGTTGCCTTTTCTTATCAAGAATAAGGGATTGCTTTTTAACTTGTGGATTATGCTGTAGGTGGGAATGATAGCTGTTAACGATGGTGTACTACTTCGTAATCAAATCCAAAGGATCCTGAAGACTCGTTTCAAAGGAAAACCATACTATGTGGACTTGCTTGATTTGTTTAGTGAGGTGAATCCTTGATTCTAGGACAGGACTACTGGTTTTACTTAATTACTTGGCAATAATCCTAGCCTTGTTTTGACAGACCGAATATCAAACTGCTTGTGGGCAAATGATTGATCTAACTACCACCCTTGAAGGAAAGCAAGATTTAAGCAAATACAATATGGACCGGTAAGTGGGAAACTATCGGAACTTCTGTTCTATACAGCTCCGAAATTATTAGATTGTCAACATATATTTTCTAATATGCATCCCTTCCTTTTTTATTTATGTACAAACAGCCACCGTCGAATTGTTCAGTATAAGACTGCCTACTACTCGTTTTATTTGTCGGTAGGTAAATTTATTCTGTAGATTCATCTCAACTGTATGTATATCATATTATCATATTATCATATTTCACTCCATGCAAATCAAATTTATGATTACTCTTTCGCACAGGTTGCATCTGCTCTTGTATTGTTTGGTGAAAATCTGGACAACCATGTTGATGTTAAGAACATTTTGGTTGATATGGGGACATACTTCCAAGTTCAGGTGAGTTGCATTTTCCATATTAGATATTCCCAAAGATGGTACTGCAACAAAATTCAGCTAGAAAGAATGTAAATACTTTGACTGTCTGCTGTACTTTGGTATTTAACCCAAGTTGATCTCCTCCTTTGTTATTCGATATTTGCCTTCTGTTTTCTCCTTTTTAGGATGACTACCTTGATTGCTATGGAGATCCCGGTTTTATTGGCAAGGTAAGGTTTTGGGAAAAAAATGTTTCAAAATTCTTGTATATACTTCTTTATATCTTCAAGCTATCTGACAGGAGATTTTGAAATATTACTAATTTGATTTGATACTCTTGGCACTTTCAGATTGGGACAGACATTGAGGACTTCAAGTGTTCTTGGTTGGTAGTCAAGGCATTGGAACTTTGTGATGATGAACAGAAGAAGTTGTTGTTTGTAAGAAACCAACACTATTTGCGTGATGCTATTTTGCTGCAAGAAACCTGTATGTGCTGATAAATATATTACCTTTTCAGGAAAACTATGGAAAAGAGGACGCGGCATGTGTGGGTAAAGTGAAGGAACTCTACGGACAACTAAATCTTAAGGTTAAATACTCTGCTCTTTCTAATAATCCACATTTTTCTCTTCCTATCTTCTAAAGGTGTTGACTTGTATTGCAGGCTGTATACGAGGAATATGAGAGCAAGAGCTATGAGAGATTATGTAAGTCTATTGATGCCCATCCGAGCAGCGGAATTCAGGCAGTTCTAAGATCATTCTTGAGCAAGATTTACAAGAGGCAGAAGTGAAACCTCTGTTTGCTCCTATTCTTTCCACGCTTCATCATATTTGATGGCTAATTGCGATGTTGTTGTTGTTGTTGTTGTTTAGTATGTTGCAGAAGAGGATTATAGAATTGGTTTGTGATGGTTGTTTTTAGTTTTGCTCATTTCTTCTTGTTCCAATATCTTTAACCCTCTCCTCCCCATGTATCCTTGTGTTTGTTATTTGTCTGTGGATGATTCAACATTCATTTCTCAATAATAATTGTGTGTTGACAAAGCATTTCTGTTTAGCTCCTTGTTTTACAGCATCCCGATTAGTGGTCTTAGCTTGATGACTACTGCAACATGCAGCATCTTGATCACCTATATATGTACCATTTTCTTTGCTAGAATTCAGCAATGATTGAGTTTATATGTACAGAATTGCAGATTTTTTGCAGGGAAAATTGGTTGGTAATGTGGATAACTATCAACTAATAACCTATAAATAGGAGAATGAAGATTTAGAATAACCACAAGTTTTTGGTACCAAGAAAATAGGGGAATTGAACAAGTCTTGGACACCATAAAAAAAATTTGGTTGCCTTATATTTCCTTTACTTCCTCCTCATGATTCTCTTGATTGGATTTCTCTATATCCTCTAAATCTTCTATTTCCTACGCCAATGCCAAGAGGATTGGCGTCGTAATCAACCACCTAACAAGTTTTGGTTAGTATTTTCCCTTAACAGAAGGTTGACATTAATGAATAACTATAATGATAGATTGATACTGTTGGTGTTGGTGCAGATAAAGAAGCCGAATAGCAAGATGCAAATGGTAAGGGAGGAAACGGAGCATGAGGAGGCGAATCCTTCAAAGCTCCAGACCTCATTTTCAGCCAAGCCAGAAATGCAGGATCTGTGTGGCAATAAACATGCATCAAACAACAAGAGATACAGCTGCCTTTGTGCACCTACTAATCACGCTGGTTCGTTCAGGTGCAGAATGCACCGGAATGCTGAGCCGGGTAATAAGTGGAGATAAGTGCAAGCTCATTAGGTATAAATTCATTTTCAGCAGAGTTCACACTAATGTTACCTAAGTCTATTTTCAGAACGATTTGTTATTGATCCAAACTGTAAATTATTCTATTTTGTAACAACTGATGCATGTGTATATATGCCTTTTCCTCATCCTTGAATATCACTGTATTGTTTCCAACAACACTCTTTGATTATCTGGGTTCAAATCCAAGATAACCTTTTTCTGCAAGAACAGTCCTTTTTATACAAAGAGATCAAGTATCTATGTTGGCGATTGGACCTTTAAACCAAAACCGTGCACTTAAAATCCAAGATGAACATGTGAGAAGCCCGAGACCACCAATCGCAATAGGCGTGTAGTTGAGTGTCTGTGAAGTAACAGGGTAGGCAGTTGGCAAGGAAAAGAGGATTGAAATGGTGATCACCCACACTACTGCTATCCATCCAACAACCACCCCATATCGACCCAAATTGAAAGGTCCTGCTACAAAAGACTTGCGCGCCAACGTCACTCGGAAGAAGATGGGAAGTGCATATGCAATGTATAGCCCAATTGTTGCCACAGACACCATTGCTTGGAATGCCACCAAGCTCCCTAGTGACTGCATGCCAAGATGGGGAATTACAAGTATTAACTATCCAATAACCTTTGTTTTTCCGGACACTCGTCAAGCTTATCAAAACGAGAATGCTTAAGGTAGGTACCGTCAATGCCATGCAAAAGGAAATGAATGCTGATAGCCAAACTGCATTGATAGGAACTTCATGTTTGTTCACTTTATGCCAAAACGTCGAGAATGGCATGGCCCCGTCTCTGGAGAATGCATATACCATCCTACAAAGAAAGATTACAAATCTACTTAATAGAACAATATTTATTGTTAAGAGGCCTACTTAATGATATTGGCCGTTTGGTTTTGTACAAGGATCTACATTTACCTTGAGTTACTTGTAACTGAACTCATGCCACAGAAGAAAATGGCAACAGCAACCACAGCTAAGCTGATGATTCCTCCAGCTCCAGATCCAAACCTACTCTTGAAAGCTATATAGAATACTTGCGCAATGGCGTAGCCGCCTGCATCATTGTCTTTGCTCAGAAGATAAGGGATGTCCTTAACTGCAAAGGTGATTCCAATTATGTAACCCCATCCAATAACTATTGATATTCCAATTGCACTTATTATGCCTTTTGGTCCATTCTTATCTGCATTTTTAGTTTCCTCTGTCTGCATTTGCAAAGTCAAGGAATCATTCAAATTTATCTTAACTGCACAGATAAAAATTTATCATAAGACAGAAATGCAAATTACCATATGAGCAGATGCATCATAACCAGTGAATGTATATTGACTCATCAGAAGGCCAAGCACAAAGATGTGAATCTTATTGTTAACGCCCGTGTCATTGTCAGTGTTGAAGTGAGTGAAAACAAACTCGGCACTGGCCCTCTCTCTTGCAACCATAGGGATCACAATCATAAGCACAAAGACACCTACAGCAACAATTGATGTATAACACAGTTACAAACATTTTTTTAAAAAAATCTTAACATGTATGTAGTCATACCTATGATATTCCAGACAGCAGCAAGCTGTCCGAAGAACGATAGCCATGAGATAGACAGACTGTTTAAGATAGCATGAAGAAGAAGGATTCCTCCATGGAAACCGATTACAACATACTTGGATGCTTCATAGCCTCCGCCATTTTTGCCTCCTGTACTAAGAAGAACAATAACTTGCAAAAGCTGTGCAAGTGAAAAATCCACACTTGTTGTAACTGCCCACTGCGCGCAAAAGAAAGAATTTGTCTTAATTGACACACAAGATAGGCCGAATCCCAACACATAAACCCGACGAGGTTATGCAACAGTGCTTCATTCCGAAGTCTATATATTACCTGACCAACAATGTTGAACCAGCCGGTCATCCAAGAAGCAAAAGGGGCCCAATTGACACCAGCAAGCTTAGCACTCCAGTAATAAAGGCCACCAGAAGTAGGGTAAGAGGAGCAAATCTCTGCCATTGATAACCCCACAAACATGGTGAAGGTTCCACATATGAACCAGCCATAAACCATAACTACTGGCCCACCAAACATCAGTCCATTGTTATACAATGTTGTTATAGCAGTTATGACTGATATTATTGAGAATGAAAACGCAAAGTTTGACAGCACCCTGAACGAAAACACAATTATTAGAGCTTTGAGCTGAACAGAGGAAATTACTAGATTGGAAAAGAGGATGAGTTTACGAGAGTTCACGCTTGAGCTCCTGCTTGTAGCCGAGCTCATTGAGACGGGCATGGCCTGAATCTAGTGGAAGCTCATTTTTATGTAATCCCATGTTCAGGGGTCTGGAAATGATCTTTCTTTCTTAGTCTTGGGCTCTTAGCATGATAGTGAAGACAAAGAGAATGAAGAACGTCCAATGAAGCTGAAATTAGGGTCAACGAATCACAGGAATCTGATTTTATTTTGTTAAAATAACAAGTAATCGATTTGGAGATTCTCTGACATGCGATGAATGATGATCGACAAATACTGTTTCATTACACGGTGCCACGATCGTGAAAAAGGATTTCACTACTGGCAAGTTGGTATTATGATAGGTTGTTAAGATAATTGTTGGAACCAAATTAAATACGAGTGAATTTGCTAAATATCCACAATATGAACTCTTTTAAAAATTTTAGACTAACTAGTGTTAGCCCGCACCTTGTGTGGGTTTGTTAATAAAATAGGTTATCATATTACATTTTTACTATATTATATGTTGTTAACTTTATTAGTTATATGTTATGAGCTCGTATAAATAACGCGTTAAGTGTTACATAGTAAATGAGACCACGTAGTCCATGTGTTGATCATTAATTAGTTTTATGCTAATAATTTTTTTTAAATCTAATTGATTATTTAATAAATAATAATTTAAATAAAAAAACATAACCAAATAATTTAAAAATACCATAATATGATACGAATTCAATTAGTAAAAAAAATTAATTGGCTTAATTTTTGATTTAGTAAAAGATTTAATCCGAGAAAAAAACATAGGAGCGCCACGTCAACATTAGTTTCGTATGTTTTAGTAAAGTATATAGAATATAAATGTATATTTAGTATATTGATAAAATAAGAATTACGAATTTAATAGTTCAACGGTCCACAAATCAGTAGGTTACAAGGACCCACAAATTAGTAGATCACAAGGACCCACAAGAGCACAACGACCTACAAATCATTAGGTCACAACGACCCAAAAATCATTAGGTCAAAACGACCAAAAAAATTAGTAGGTCACAATGATTACATACAAATACTAATCCGATATGAATAAGTATTATATTTGATTCTGATCAAAAGGTTCAGAAATGTATGAATTTTATGAGCCTCAGACACTCTAGATCTATTTATACATGTTTTCGAAGTGTCATCATTTCCTCATAATCAATGTGGGAGAACAAAAATCATATTTTACAAAATAATTATGGTTTAATTAAAAAAAAATTTATTAGTTTAATTCGTGATTTAGTAAAAAGTTTAATCCGAGAAAAAACGTGGGGGCGCCACGTCAAAATTAGTGTTTTTTTGCTTTAGAAAAGTAAATAGAATATATATGTATATTTAGTATATTGATAAAATAAGAATTATGAATTTAATATTTCAACGGTCCACAAATTAGTAGGTCATAAACGACCCATAAATCAATAGGTCACAAACGACCCACAAATCAGTAGGTCACAAACGAATCACAAATCAATAGATCACAACGAAAATTAGTAGATCAAAATGATCCCCACAAATTAGTAGATCACAAGGACCCACAAATCATTATGTCACAATTCACAACGACCCACAAATCAGTAGTTCAAAACGACCCACAAATAAATAGGTCACAACGATCCAAAAATCAGTAGCTCAGTAGGTTACAAACGAACCACATATCAATAGGTCACAAACGACACACAAATTAATAGGTCACAACAACCAACAAATTAATAGGTCACAAGGACCCACAAATACATCAGTAGGTCACAACGACCCACAAAGTATTAGATTAAAACGACCCACAAATCATTAGGTTAAAATGACCTACGAATTAGTAGGTAACAACAATCCACATCCAAATACTAATCCGGTATGAATAAGTATTATACTTGATTCTGACCAAAAGGTCCAGAAATGTATGATTTGTATAATCTTCAAACCTTATAGGTTTATTATAAATGTTGTCAAACTATCATCTTTCTCTGATAACCGATGTGGGATAACAAAATTCATATTTTACAAAATAATTATGGTTTAGTAAAAAAAGGATTTATTAGCTTAATTCGTGATTTAGTAAAAATTTTAATCCGAGAAAAAACGTGGGGCGCCATGTCAGAACTATTGTCTTTTGTTTTATGTAAAGTATATAGATGTATATTTAGTATATTGATAAAATAAGAATTACAAATTTAATAGTTTAACGGTCCACAAATCAATAGGTCACAAACGACCACAAATTAGTAGGTTACAACGACCCACGAATCAGTAGGTTACAACGACCCACGAATCAGTAGGTCACAACGACCCACGAATCAGTAGGTCACAACGACCCACGAATCAATAGGTCACAACGACCCATGAATCAATAGGTCACAACGACCCACAAATTCATAGGTCATAACTACCTCAAATTAATAGGTCACAACGACCCACAAATTCATAGGTCACAACGACCCACAAATTATTAGATCAAATCGACCCACGAATCATTAGGTCAAATCGACCTACAAATCAGTAGGTTACAACGACCTAAAAATCAGTAGGTTACAACGACCCAAAAGATCTAGAAATGTATGATTTGTATAATCTTCAAACGTCTATTTATACATGTTGTCAAAGCGTCATCCTTCTCTGATAACCGATGTGGTATAACAAAATTCATACTATACAAAATAATGAAGGTTTAGTAAAAAAAAAAATTATTGGCTTAATTCGTGATTTAGTAAAAGATTTAATCCGATAAAAATGTGGAGCGCCACATCAGCATTAGTGTCTTTTGTTTTAGTAAAGTATATAGATAGGAAGGAAGTTAAGCTTACGGGTATGAGATAGGCTTATGAACAATATCTTTTAATTTTAAATATTTGAAAAAAAAAATTAAAGAAGAGGAAATGTTATTGTAATCGAAATTAGTTAGTAATCCAAATAAAATACTTTAAAATTGAAACTAATAAAAAGATTTAGACTAATTATGGTTTAGTAAAAAAAGAATTTATTAGCTTAATTCGTGATTTAATAAAAAGTTTAATTCGACAAAAAACGTGGGGCGGCACGTCAAGAATTAATGTTTTTTGTTTTAGTAAAGTATATAGATGTATATTTATTATATTGATAAAATAAGAATTACGAATTTAATAGTTCAACGGTCCACAAATTAGTAGGTCACAAGGACCCATAAATTAGTAGATCACTACGACCCACGAATCAATAGGTCACAACGACCCACGAATTAGTAGGTCACAACGACCCACGAATCAGTAGGTTACAACGACCCACGAATCAGTAGGTTACAACGATCCACGAATCAGTAGGTCACAACAACCCACGAATTCATAGGTCACAACGACCCACAAATCAATAAGTCACAACGACCCACAAATTTATAAGTCACAATGACCCACAAATCAGTGGGTCATAACGACCCATAAATTATTGGGTCACAACGGCCCACAAATCAATGGTTCACAACGACCCACAAATTATAAGGTCAAATCGACCCGAAAATTTGTAGGTCAAAACGATCCAAAAATCTGTAGGTCAAAACGATCCAAAAATCTGTAGGTCAAAACGATCCAAAAATCTGTAGGTCAAAACGATCCAAAAATCATTAAATCAAAACGACCCAAAAATCATTAAATCAAAACGACCCAAAAATCATTAGATCAAAACGACCTACGAATTAGTAGGTTACAACAATCCACATACAAATACTAATCCGATATCAATAAGTATTATACTTGATTCTGACCAAAAGGTCCGGAAATATATGATTTGTATAATCTTCAAACATTTGAGGTCTATTTATACATGTTGTCAAAGTGTCATCCTTCTATGATAACCGATGTAGGATAACAAAATTCATATTTTATAAAATAATTAAGGTTTAGTAAAAAAAAGTTATTGGCTTAATTCGAGATTTAGTAAAAAATTTAATCCGATAAAAATATGGAGTCTTAATTTTTTTTTTTACAAAATAATCAAAGATTCTAGCTATCTTTTAAACAAATCTTTTAAAAACATAAAAAAAGATTTTTTTAAATATTCTTAATTATTTGTGCCGGAAAATTTTTTTACCGTTTGTTTTATAAAATTTATATACTTTAATAAAAAAAGTTTTTTTGACCAGTTTGTTTTGTGGCACAAAAATAAAGATTTATTGGCCTATAAGATCTTGGAGAAACTCCAACAAAAAAAACTACGTAAAATTTTGAATAGCAGTCTAGTAGTTTAGTAAAAAAATTTTTTTATGGCTTAAAAAAATAAAGATTTATTGGCCCAAAAATTATGGGAGCTCCATTTGATTACTGATTCCACAGCGTGCCACGTCATCAAATCATACACTCTATTTTAGTATGTATAATAGATAATAGATTTATCCTTCTACAAGAATTTAAAAGATTACTAATTAATTATTGCCTTTTAATTGACCTACAATCCTTAAATGAAAAAGGTGTATTTTGAAAAAGTTATCAATTTTAAGGCGTAATCAATTAGTAAATCATAAGCAATACAAGAAAATTTTACGTGAATTGATAAAACTAGCATGTTACATGAATCATGAAGAGTACAAGAAAATAAAATTTTACAAAAAATTTACAAGAATTGACCAGCGTAATCAATTAATAATTAATCGTGTACAAGAAAATTTTAGAAGAAGATTAATTGTGAAATCGTGTACAATAAAATTTTACAAGAAGATAAATCGTGAAATCCAACTTGTTTAGTTGGTATTAGGGTGGGAGGGGCAACCAACCGGATCAATTCTTGATAATTAATCAATTAATAAGTATTATTTACAAGAATAAATTATAAATTTACAATAAATTTGTTTCATTTACCAGAATAGTTACAATAAAGTTATAAGAGTAACGTCTAAATTTGAATAAAATTTATTATAATAAATAAGGGTAAATTAGTCATTGGTACATTTCATCCAATTTTCTCATTAAATAAAGCATAGGAATAAAACCTGTTTTAACATGTGGGTGCGTCTGACACTTTTCTGGGCACATTTTCGGTGGGCTCCGACCATTGTCAACACCGGAAAGTGGGAGCTCTCGCGTTAAATGGAGGTTCGGGGTTAGGTTGTGGTCTTTGGATCACTGCCCATTTTCAATAGGGGAACGGCGTAGGTAAACCGGCTTGTTTGATGGAAGTGTTAGAGTACGTGCTCAATATATTAGGCCTAGTATATTTGGTTCGAGTCAAAATACCGAGTTTAAACGCAAGCTTTATAGATACCGGGTTGAGCTTCTTGCAGTGCTCGAAAACTTCTTGTACTATGAGGCTCTAGCCAAGAAGTGCTCGAAAACTTCTTGTACTATGAGGCTCTAGCATTTCGATTGGAGTATAAGGAAGATGCTCATTAGAAGAAAAATTAACCCAAATAATTATAAAGCAAGAGTGTATAATTAAACAGTGTATAAGAGTGATAATTTTACCCATATCGGATACGCGACCATCCGATCAAAAGAAAAGGGTAAAAATCCGTTAAAAACATGTGTAATAAACGGGCGATAAATTGGGTAAGGTCCAAGTGAACGTGTTATCCACCCATCACTCACTCATCTATATGACGTCAGTATTCACCCGTTTAAAATTAATATTATTTACCCTTATTTGCTTACTATATAACTCAATTTAAGTAAACCACATATTTTCCTTCCTAATTCATTTCCTTTGATAAATTATTCTATCTCTGATTATTGACTCGTTATAATCGTTTATTTTGTCTACTTAACTTGATATTATACATAATCTTATGCTATTTTGAGTTGGACGTAATCTCTTTATCATTTTGTTATAATAAAATAAAAGAGAAAACTACATTAAACCACCCTTAATTTTTAGTTGTTTGCAGTTAACCACCCTTAAAAAAATTCTTTGCATTGAACCACCCTTAATATTACATTGTTTGCATTTAACCACCCAAATTCAACTTCCGTTATAAATCGTTAACTGTAAAAAAAAAAAATAAATAAAAAGAAAGATATAATACTATATGAGAAAGAGAAAAAAAAGCATCTGAAACTAAAATCAAAAGTAAAATAGTGAGATGAGAGGAGATATTTCTATACGTGTGAGTGGTAGAAATAAAGCAACATAGAAAAAGATAAAAGGCAAAAGGATAAAGAGAAAAAGCAAAAGAAGAAAGAGTAAAGTGAATCATCTCTTCTTCAATTCACACACCAGCAATCGAATTAAGGGTTCTTACCGATGAGCTCTCAGCTGCAAAATTCTTGTCTAATGGTAAATCTATTATGCTCTTTATTTATGATTTCGTTCATTAAAGTATCCTTGATCAATTTGTAGTTAAATTTGGTTGTTGAAGAAGTGACTGAGAATGGTGGAAATGAATTGGAAGATGATGTTTTGGAGAGTTTAGAAAGAGTTCCAGCTTCAAATTTAGTGTTCATTAATACTTGTGGATAGCCTTCTCTTGAATTCTTCTTACCAGATGGTAATCCTTTTCTCTTATCTTGGATTTTGATATGTTATATTGTTATGTTATCATTCTCTATAAACAATTTTGTTTTGTATTCTGTTTTGAACTTGGAATTGTTGTTTGTGGAAGCAATTTAATTCTCTTTTATTGAGTTTTTAAAAGCTTGAAATTGATACTCAATACCAAGTTAAGTGATAAAATGTTGATATTTAGGCTGTTTGGTTTTGTAATTGAATCAAATTCATTTTGCAACACGAGCTTCTCATTGTTTATGCTCTTTTGATTTGGTTGTTTCATAAAAAATTGCTTTGCTGCTTATGGTTTCGGCCTCTCTATGCAGTAAAACAGCATGTCTAGTCAATAGTAAATTTACATTTACTTAGTGCAAGCATAAATATAGTTGTGATGCATACACAATATAACATTTAGACTTCAACCGACTTTCTTGATTTACTTTGTTAAATTATGCAGTTGTCTTCATATTCTTTGTTTTGTATGAACTAAAAACTTAAACTGCAATCAACAAACATCATAATAAGTCAAGTATTAAAAAACTCATATGAAGGAGTACAAAGTCTTCCAAATATTTGAACTATCAATAAGAAATCATCGTATAAGAAATCATCGGTTACTAGTGTCATGTATGTGTGGAGCATCACATTCAGCACTTTCGCAACATCAGTAAGTTGAGACTTGAGAGCTTGAAGCAACCTAATACATAAAAAAGACCTTGAAACTACAGAAGTATAACTTAAGCACATGAATTACCCAAATTATACAACACAATAATTCTTTCATTCCTTTCTATTTTTGGTTTGTAAAGTAGCTTTGATGGTGTTTGCTTTTCTTGGTCTCCCCCCTACGCTTTTGGCCTTGGGTGCTTCATGTGACTTGGGAGGATTAACACACTTTGGTCTTGTATGCCCTTCTACACCACAACGGGAACACTTGTTCTTCCCAACTCTATATCTTTGTTGCTTTTTAGACGTCTCTTCTCCTTTTTCTCGCCTCCTAGTCTTTTTTGGTCTTCCAGGTTGAATGATAAACTGAGGTGGATCTGGAGGTGACATGTCAACTGATTCCCATTCAATCTCTCCGGGTATTGGTTGAACAATTTGCCCATATGCCTTCAAGTAAGTTTCTTTAGTGTAATATTTGTCAACATAATCCTCCAACTTAAAACTTCTCAGTAAGATGCAAGCCATTGCATGCACACATGGAATCCCAGTTAAATCCCATTTAACACATCCACACTTTCTTAGACTTAAATCAACCACATACCTGCGATCTAAATGATCAACTTCATATCTATGATCTCCAGCCCACTCAACTTTGCACGTACTAAAGCTGTTTTTTTGTAGAGACTCCATCCTTTTTAAGGCTTTAGGAGTTATAGAGGAAGTAACATTCTTCATCCCTTCCCTCTTCGACACAAAACGTTTCATTAATTTTCTTCTGATCCACTCGCACATGGTCAATATAGGCAACTCTCTAGCTTCTAATATATAACTATTAAAGCTCTCACACACATTGTTCAACAACATGTCTGACTTGCAATCATGCTTAAACGCATGGTTAGACCATGTTCTTGGTTCAGCTTTCATCAAATAGGAGAATGCCCCTTCTTCTAAGCTTTTAATGAAATTCATTGCCACATCGAAATCATACTTAGTAGTTGCCCTCGCTGCCGCCCACAATGCATCCTTATATGCTTTTCCACCCCATTTGACTTTAAAATTGTTATGTAAATGTCTCACACAAACTCTTGTCTCAGCCATGGGCACTACATAATGCAATGCTTCAAGTAGTCCCTGTAAACATACAAAATATAGTCTAAGTTAAAGATAAATACTTTATAAACTAATTTCAAACTAAAAGAAATAAGTACCTTTTGTCTATCTGACATGAAGGTGATATTTGCATGGCCTAAATCTCTCATCAGATTTTCCAAGAACCAAATCCAAGTTTCCTTCCTCTCAGCTTCAACTACTGCATATGCCAAAGGGAATATATTGTCATTTCCATCCTTTCCAACTGCAGAAAGAATTTGTCCAGTATATGCCCCTTTCAAATGGCATCCATCTAAGCCAAGGATCGGCCTACATCCCGCTAGGAAACCTTTCTTACATGCATCCAAGCAAATGTATAATCTTTGAAAGATGGGTCTCTCGGGATAATCTAAATTGACCTTCACATATGCTGAGCTACCGGGGTTCCATTTTATGATAGTTGCAGCATAGTTCCACACCTTTCCATATTGTGAACTAGCATCACCTTGACACATGATATACGCTCGTATTCTCGCTCTGCATGCCTGAGTAAGAGAGATCTCTACATCATGGTCTCTTGCTACTGCATTCTTAAAAGCTTTCAAACGCCAACGTGGATCATCCCTATAATTCTCCAAATATTTCTCAGCCAACCAAATTGATGTCACCTTCTTATTTTGCATGCGCCATCCACATTTGTGCTCAGGATTAAAGCTTTTTAATTGAAAGCTACCATCTACTCCTATTCTTCTTGCGCAAGCCTTAAAATCACATAAACTCTCCTTACACTCACAATTCTTTCTCCCATGTTTGAAGCTACATTCACACTTATACTTACAATAAGCTGACACCTTAAGCTTGTCATTGTGCAAATAATAGTAGTCACGTTTTTTTTCGATTGCAAATTGTCTCAAAGCCCTTCTGAAGATATCATTTGAACCAAACACCATACCATTCTTGAAGACGATAGGTTTCATGAAGTCCACATGTGGGTTAAACTCAGGGTACCTATCCAAAAACAAAAAAAAGCCTGTATTAATACAAACAAATTTTTCCTTTTTAATATATTACTAGATTAGATTACCTTGGTGTTTTCCTTTGATCCGAATCACTACCACTTCTTAAACAATCAACATCAAAATCATAAGGAACAACATCAGAAGCAACTTCATCATCTTTCCCTTCGTGTACAACAACTTTGTTTGTATTATCAACCACAATGTCATCTACAAATTCTGTAAATATATCACCATCTTCATCTTCACTATCCTTGAAACTAAAATCACCATCTGAAGAAGAAGAATCTGAACCCACAACTATACCATTACCAAATAAGTTGGCATCATCAATCTCAGAAATTTGACATGATTGGTTGTGAGATGCTTGAAGTTGTGATGAACAGGCTTTAGGAATATATGTTGACCTCCTTACAATGGATGGGCTGAGATCATTGCCTTTAACAACATATATATGAGCAACTCTATCACCTCCAACTGAATTTACCATGTTCATTATATCACTGTCAACTAAAAGTTGTTTCAAACCGTTGTTGATACTTTTTCCCGCTTCGAGGTACCAAAGCTCTTTAATGTTATCTGCTCCAACTTCATTATTCATATAATCTTCTAAATCAAGCTTAGAAAGCCTATCGGGATCAACACCATTTTTTATATGCACTAATCCGTTGATATATCGCATTCGGTCAGATTTAATCTCAAATTGACCACTATGCTGAAATCTCACTTTAATATTCATGTTACTACCTGCACATGCATGTTTTGAAACAAAAAATACATAAAAGAGCAAATTAGGAAGACAAACATTTGTAGTCTTCCATGTGAACTAGGAAAAAGTTGAATATATGATTTTTGACCCAAATCTCTAATTTATTTAGACAAAAAATTTTTTTATAATTTTTGTTTACCTTCTTTTGTAACAGATTAGAAGTAAACGATACACCTATCCTCCAACGAGATGATTATCCAGGATCACCTTCAACAAGCGAGTGTTAATGGTCTATGAGAACAGGGCGACTATGGCTGCAGTAATCAAGAAAAAAGGATCAAAGTTATGCAGATCGAAATACGTAACTGTGAAGAAAGAAAACCATACCGTTCGGGTACAGGAATAGAGTCAAGATCATGTATGGTTTACTGCAGCTTTTGATCCTTTGCCTTCTCGTCAAGGTGCAAACTTTTGACAAGCGGTAGTGAAATTGTAAACCTGCAGATTAGGGAAAAATATTCTATAGGAGGCAGGTGTGATTTTGGATTAATTAAAAA
Organism: Fagopyrum homotropicum; assembly: GCA_033239125.1. NCBI lineage: Eukaryota > Viridiplantae > Streptophyta > Magnoliopsida > Caryophyllales > Polygonaceae > Fagopyrum > Fagopyrum homotropicum. The sequence continues at coordinate 148,479,492 of BSWB01000004.1, forward strand.
ATAATTGTATATATCCTTCTTTCTTATCCACTTAACGTTGATTTAACAGGTGTTAAGTATGGGTGGTTGTATGCAAACAGTTTACAATTTAGGGTGGTTTACTGTAGGTTTTTTTATTAAGGGTGGTTAAATGTACACAAGTATATATTAAGGGTGGTTTTATGCATTTTTCTCAAAATAAAATCATCTGCATGGTTTTAATATTTCCCTTTGAATGTATGTTTCCTAAGACAGAGATTAGCCTAATTTTTCCGAATCAATCAAAAGATTCAGAAAATGAAAAAGGAAATTAAAGTATAGAGTTGCATTTTGATGATCACGTTCACAATACGCAGTCGAAATCGGTAGTAGAATGTAAAGTAGAGCATTCGCTGCATATTCGTTACCATAGCAAGAAGGAATGAGATCTTCTAGCAACTCTTTCTGTCTCTATAAATATATACAAGGTCAAAGTTGCTCAACACAGAAGATTCAAAAGAATGGCAATGGCAACGATGAAGTTGATGTCGACGCTGCTGTATCTGATCATGTTTCTTCTGTTCATTATGAACATGGTCGACGCCCTATCAGTACAGTGTCGACAAGGATGCTACAGCGAGTGCAAATCAAGCAGCGACTTCCGTGACTGCTATGTCACTTGCTTGTCTGCATGCTCCTAGACACATATTCTTATGTAATCGCATATGTTTAACTCTAATTACGTAGTGATATGATTAATAATGAAACGTATGCTTTAATTTCCTAATATTTATGTCTTGTTGTTCAGTTTTGCACTGTATAAAGCGTATGCTTGAGTTGTTGACTTTCGAGATGTTGTTTTGCATATCCACAAACCTTCTTCTTCAATTTGATCATCTTCAATTCAGAAATATGGTGATCTGCTCATTTGTGAACACAGTAGAGATATACTCAAGTTAAAACTAGTTTACTGATATGTTGAATCAATCGCGATTAAGGTTGGTCATTGTAGAGCTCTTGACATATGGATAATATTTAGGTCCCGTTTGGTTTTAACTCCGGAATCGAAAATAGAATGGAAACGAATTGATTCCATAAAATTTCATAAATAAGGATATACATATGGACTAAATTCGTTTTCATTCCATTTCCAGAGTTGGAACAAAACGGACCCTTAATATTATGTGCAAATGGTGTATATCTCATTTTACATTTTATTCTCATTCTTTATGCATTTTTATTACAAAAATATTTTTTAAATTTTCTCTCTGTTTTTTCCTAATAAAATATAATTTTTAAATTAATAATAGAAAAATATTGCCATTTGAAACTCCAAAAGTCATTGGACAACCCGGATTGGTATATGAACAATCCGGTTAGTCACTTTAATTTAACACATGTTACACATGCATCTACTTTCCTTGATTGAAATTTGATGAATCTAATTATCTTTCCGTATATATAAGCTAATGGCATTGTAATATTTACTTGTCATATCACCCCTCTTTTAAAAATAAATTCTAATAAAACAATTTATTTTTATATTCTATGATTCGACTTTCATATATTTCTTAATGTCTATTTTAACTTAAATAGCTTCTATTTTGGACATTATTTTCCGGAAAAAAGTTAAGAGTTGCAATGCTTGTTCATATCCTCAATGTTGCTGATCATTATTTTCCACCAAATGATAGGATTTTATATACGCTTTTTTAAAGATAGATAAAGATTTTATATATCAACTAATTGTTATAATTTGTTTTATATTTCCTCACAAAACATTGTGTGGTTTTCCTTGCATAGGCTTTTCATTTTTTAGATATAAAACCGAATAGTAGTAATGTCACAATTATTAAATCGAATTTATCCTTTTCAGAATCAACCAAATAGTTTTTCCGAAGAAATTAAGGGCCCGTTTGGTTCCAACTCCGGAAACGGAAACGGAATGGAAACGAATTTAGTTCATATGTATATCCTTATTCATAAAATTTTGTGGAATCATTCCTTGAGGATGAATGCAAAATGCACTTGTTTTCCCACATTTTATTTCTCTATATAAGGTATCAAAAGTAATCAAAATCTACTCTAATCCCTTCAAACCACAAGGAATGATTCCAAAAACTTTCATGAACAATGGTGTATATATGAACTAGATTCGTTTCCATTCCGTTTCCGATTCCGGAGTTCAAACCAAACGGGCCCTAAATATGCCGCTCTCCATTTTAAAGTTTCCATTTGAGTTAGCTAATATTTCTATAATTTTCGTTTCTTTAACCAACTACCTTTTATAGTCTTTTTTAAGTAAAATCACCATATATGTATTTCACTAAATTTAAAACGAATACAAATTTATTTTAGAGGACTACTGCACTTTAGTTGTATTGCTAATATATATATATAGTCAATTACATGATTTTTCAATTTATGACCATTATAATAAGAATTAAAAAAAAACTACATTTAAAAGTTCTTATAATAAAGTACCTTATTTTAATTTAAAGAAAAACTAATTGTTTCAAAAATAAATAACTAATTTAAAAAATCAATTTAATTAGTAAATTATATGTGACTCAATTTCATCATTTTAAATCAATTTAATTAGGAAATTTTATTATATAAGGTGGTTTTACTAAGAAAAAATTATAAAGATCATTTGTTAAAAAATACATTATTTAAAAAGTGGGGTTTTTTTTTTCTCCGAAAAACTCATTATTTTTATTATTGTATTTTGAAATAATATACATGGCTATTATAATATTCAAAATAAATTTTGTAAATGATTATTTTATTATCTTATATGAAATAATTTTATACATACCAAATTAATGTTTCACTAAATATTATACATATTCAAAAATAAAATTTCCACACATTGTAGAGGCCACATACTTCAGAAACATTAATATAGATTGTCATGTCGAGTAAAGAGAAAAAATTGGTGTAGAAAAGCCTCTTTTTTTTTCTCATATACAATCTAGGCCCTTTAATTTCTACACCAAATAATAAAGGTAAATAAAAATTAATTAATGCTGAAATTAGGATAACTTATTAAGGGTTTTTCCCTAAATGATATAATAAACTACCAAAAACAAAAAATCGAAATCCCATAAAAAAGGCAGCTGGATATTTATTGATATTATGGGATTCGTCTCTTCAAATTCCATGCTCAAAACATCTCGAGAAAATAGCGCCATAGATATTTTGGAGAGTATTCACTTACAACTCGCAAAACACTCGTCTTCTTCGTCTTCAACCTTCAAATGTTGTCTGTGAAAATTATATACATAATTATGTACATAATTTTCAAAAACAACACACTCGTCTTCTTCGTCTTCAACCTTCAAATGTTGTCTGAGAAAATTATGTACATAATTTTCACATACAACACATAATTATCTACTTATGTACATAATTATGTACATAATTTTCATAGACAACACACTCGTCTTCTTCGTCTTCAACCTTCAAATGTTGTATGTGAAAATAATGTACATAATTTTCACAGACAACACATAATTACGTACATAATTTTCACAAACAACACATAATTTACCAAACAAACGATGTTACAAAATATCAGATATGGCTACACAAATGTAATGATGAAATTGTTAAAAACAAATTGTATAAGGCTACATAATATGAACTACAAACTCGCCTTAAAACGCTCGCCACACAGATCTGAATGCAAAATCACCAACCGCAATCAATGAAATTGACATAAATTGAAGCAAATTGGAGAAATAAACACCCAACTGTAACGAATGCGACGTCAAAATGGTCGGTAATCGTATCCCGCAAGTTGAATACAAACACAACCGATTTATGTAAATTTATAAAGTGAATTCTAGACAAAACACACACTCTGAATGATTTTTGATGATGATGAAAGCTTCTCTGTCTAAAATGGAGGTTGTTTCCCTCAAATCTGTTTAGTATCGTGATAAATAGACGCACGTTGGAAGAGATATTTTGGAGAAACTGTTTCCTTAATTGTAGGTAACTAATATCAATTTTCTTAATTAATTATAAAACAGTCAAATTAATTAGGAGTGAAATTTTGATTAACTAAGGAAGAATATTCAATTATTGAATAATTTATTTTTTCTGTAAAATTCGAAGGGCCTAGTCTCTATTCATTGATACATAACTGTCTAACTCTTCTACATGAATTCAATAACAACCTACTTACCCCTTTTACTCTAGTAAAGATCGTATTTTCTTTAGTTGTTAAACTCCTATATCAATTTTTTTAAAGGTTGATTTTTTTAAAAGGTAGAAAAAAAATATTTAAAAGTTTGGTACAACAAGGGTTGGGGAGATGTTGTTGGCTTTGACAATGTTTTAAGGTGAGAGATGGTTGAACACGAGAGTGAACTTAAAAAGGTTCTTGATAGGGAGTGTGAAGTTCATACATAGTAGAAAGTGGTATGAGTTTGACGTAGAGCTGAGAACTCTTGTCGGAAGATGAGGGTGAACCATTGGTTTTAACAAAAGAGTTTTGGAATAGGGAAGTTCCTCAAGAGGGGTCCATCTCAGTGAAAGCATTAGTAGAGAAAGTACATAAGCCAAAGAGACAAAAGGAGATTCAAGGCTATCGGTAGTACAAAGGACACATGTGTTATCGTCGATGATGCCCAATTAAGAAGGTGTCCCTTAGTTTGGAGGTGATGGAGAAAAAAGAATTAAAGCTATAAAAGAGCATTTGGACGAATATAATGTAGGCCTTGTAGGCCTTATGTATAGTTTTTTCCCAAGGAAAAAAGATTTCTCTCGAGTAGAGAGCAACATAGAGATGTTGGCCACATGTTGATAACAGGGGAGAAGTCCACGAGTTAACATTTGTAGTCATATTGATAATAGGGGAGAAGTCCCGATTGATGGGCCTTCTTGGACCAACGAGGACCCCTAAGACATTGAGAGGTTGCTCATAGAGAAGTTGGCCACATGCTGAAGTTTCCGTTGAGTATTGTCATTGATACCTAAGAAGAAGATGAGAGATTTTCTTAGGTTGATCAACAATTACGGAACAGTTTTCGGCTTTGCAAAAAAATCACAAGATCGTCCACAAAGGCAAGATGAGTAAGCTTTATAGATTCACACTTGGAGTGGTAGTTGAAGCCCGTAACTGAAAATATTAGTGAGCATTGTGGAGAGATACTCCGTAATAGTGACAAAAAGATATGGGAGAGGAGGTCACCTTGACACAAACTTCATTTACCTTCGAAGAAACCATGAAGCTCACCGTTATAAAGGATAGACTAAGTGGGAAGGTAAAACATATCTTAAGGAGGTTGATGAAAGTTAGGGAAAGAATAAGGCAAACAAAACATTTTGAAGGAAACTCCGATTGACTATACCGAAGGTTTTGCTAAATCCAACCTTCATGGTACCACAAGGGGGTCGGGGTTTCTTTTATAAGGTAGAGTATTTTTGAGGCGATCAACAAGAGCTTTTGTAATTGTTTTATAAATTATATGGCAACAAGAGAACAACCAAAAGTTAGAAGGGGCGGTGTGTTGGTGTTCTTGTGGATTATTGCAATGAAGGTATGATTATTTTTTTGAGAATTTTCCATTCTTAAGGAATAATAATTTCATTACCCACACCAAGTCATGCTTTATTGAAGAAATGTGAGTTATAAACATCAAGGTCTGAGGCTTTACGATCATAAATGGAGAAAAAATATTTGTTTAATGGTGGATAAGGAGTAAGGGGCCGGAGAAACAAGGCCTCACAATGGTTGGTTGATGGAAGTGCCCTCACTAGCCAAAAGTCGGCTAGTGGGAACATGTCATATGTTTGGCTTTTTTTAAATTAAAACCCTCATTACCATTTAATTACTAATTAAATTGATGACATCGTAGAGACAAGGGGATAACAACCTCATGGGTTGACGCCAATATAGACGTCGACTCCATTCATTTTTTAAATATCAAAACGACGTCGTTTTAGCCATTGTTCATCAACTAGGTGTGCTCTCACTAGCCTTAATCCGGTCAGTGAGAATGTGTCATGTGACATTTTTAATTAAATCCCTTGTTTTCCATTTATATACTAAAGAAAAACTAATCAAAGTGATACATTAACTTCAACATAACACACAACTTATAACATAAAATTGAAATGAAACAAAATGACAACTCTAAACATACACTACCAAACTTAAAAATGAGACATAAATTCAAGTATAAAGTTCCTTGATCAAGTCATTATTAAGCTTCTCTTTGATGGAAGTCAGTGAACATGCCATGTCCATCAAATTAAAAACAAGGGTGAACTTCCTTTTATTCTTATTCTCTTTGATCTTCCTCTCCTTCAACACCATTTCTTTTGTCTTCCCAGCTTCAGAAATGATATGTACAACTTCAACCATCTCTTCTTTGCTTTCAATGATTCCTTTTGCACTTTCAGTTTACGGAGGCGAATCTCGAACTCCCTATTCTTCAGATCCATTAAATTTTCAAGTGATTTTGAATTGTCAGAGATCTATGTTGTACTTACTAGTTTCTTCCCCGACCTCTTCAAACTAGTCCGTCCGTGAGGACGAACAAATGAACTATATAAGATTCCACATTCATTGGTGTAGTTTCAAATTTGGAGTTTGATGTGTATGTTTCAAACTCATATACCTTTGTCCTCTTGGAATTATTCCCTTACTTTAAAGTTGTTGGTTGTATATAGGTTTGCCAATTTGACTCATTTCTAAGCATGTGCCATATGGGTTCATGCTAGAACTTGTTTTGGAGGGATATAATTCCCTATACAAAACCCTAGCATCCTCGGACATCATCTTCAAATTATCCACTCATTCTTCCCCTTTATGTTGGTGCATATATACCTGTAAATTTAAAACAAGTGTATTAAGTTAAATTACATAAAAGCACATCTTATTTCACAATTTTTTCACTTAACCGCCTCTTATTATTATCTTTTTTCAATTAACCATCTTTTATATCAATCCGCTAACAACTAATTTCTTCAGTTAGAATTCCATCCAAATGTTGGTGGGTCCATATAAAGTTTGGAAATTAAGTTGAAATAAAATAATCAAATTGAGAAATATCTAAAAAACCAATTTTGTTTTGAAAGGATTAATTTGCAAACCCTAGTCAAAGCAACACTTCACCATCCTTCAAATTTGGATCTATTTGAAGTTTTCAAGGCTGAAGATCAGTCAAGCGATAAATCAGATCGATTTGTACCGAAGCCACCAAAAGAAGAGTATTTCCCTCCACCAGCCAACCCATTTCACCGATATGCCAAATTCATAAGATTTTCTTAATGGGTTTATTGTTTGCCTTGTTTTAAAGCTCAAGTTTAAAGAAAATTCATTACAACGGGCCTTTGATTCCCCTCCGAGTTCTCGTGTTTCCTTTACCTAAAGTGAAAATTATATCGGAGAAAGTTCGATTACTAGGTTTCTACTTTCTACATAGAAGCTCCATCCAAGGTATCCATTTAAACGGGCAATTTGGAGATCAGATTAGGAGGGTTCTTAGTAGTGGAGAAAATAAATTAAAGAAGTTCAATTCAATTGGGAAACTAGAGCATCAAGACAACAACCGATACATTATGAAAACAAGCTTCATAAAAATTTTTAGTTCACAAAAAGACATGAGAATAATGATACATCGCCTAGAAAATGAAACCATGAAATATGTAACTTGGTTATTAATTTTTTTTAAAAATTTTATTTCTATTTTATTATTTATTTTACAACTTACTTTTCGATTTTGTTATAAGCACCCCAAATATTTGGATGGAACTCTAACACAAGTAAATTAAATGGGGGTGATTTGCTATATAAAATGTGGTTAATTGGAAAAAAAAAGAAAAGAAAAGGCGGTTGAGAGAAAATAAATAAATGAAATAAAATAATTATAGGATATGCGCTGGGGCGGGCCCCACTAGAGCGGCGCTTGCGTGGAGCCTCTATCTAATTTGTGAAGAATAATCTCATGATCGTCGATCCACCGTTGCCGTCATTATTCACGTATCAAAATACGCAAAGCCCAGCCCAATTGACAGTACCGTATACCCCCAGTCTTCTCAGTCCACTGTACCGTACAGCGGTCAATGGCACATTATGTAAATTGAACCAAGTCTCAGGGTAGTCGGTAAGCTGTATACCTCATGGTGACTCACCCTCCCCAGTTCCACCACCGACTATAAATACTCCATTAACGCCTACCATTGTAATCGAGCTCTGAATTTTGGCTACCTTCTCAGCCCCCTCTTCTCTCTCCCTCTCTACCACCTTCTCTCCGCCTCTCTACAACCTTCTCTCTCCTTTCACATCTTCCTCCTATCCGTGACTCTGTCAGCAAGTCGGAGTTTGAGGTACGCACGGGGATCTGCATTTTTAGAATGTCTTGAAGTTTTTTAAGTTGCGTGTGATTCTGAACTTTTGCTTCGCAATTGTTAGCGAATTTGAATTGGTTTTGTCATTTTGAAGGATTGCTTTCTGGATTGATTCCAAACCAGTGGGATTTTGACATTCTTTATCTCATCAAGCTTTAAGTTCTCGGGTTTCTGCCGGTGATCTGATGGTGGTTGAGCTGTTCAGCTCATCTACTGTAGGGAAATCAAGTTTTTTTTTTTGTGTGGCTGAATTTGGTTGATTTCAGATGTGGAGATTCAAAATTTTCTTTTGTATCTCTCTGAATTTGAAGTGGATCAGAGGATAGCACGATGATATTGGGTCATTGAAAGTGTACGGTTGTTAATTTCGGGAATGGAAATGCCTGAGGATGTTGGAGGTGTTAATCGACCAGATAGTAATTCAAAAAGTTCAAATCATGATTGGCTAGCACTAGTCGGATAATTGGTTTAGTTAGGCTTGGTGGAAAGCTATAATAAGGATCCATTAGTTAGTTTGCCTAGAAGGCTAGATTTTACCTATTTAAGGCTTATGTTCTTTAAGAGCTAATATGAGCAGATCTACAAGCTTTGCGAATTGAGCACTCTCTATATGTTTGAGGCAAGCTTTGCTATGGAAAGCTGTAATAAGGATCCATTTGTTGTAGTTGAAATTTTACTACCCTCCATGTTTGTGCATTCAGATTTCTGCACTTTTGTGAGTTTTAAAGGATCTATAGTTGCAAGCCTAACATTTGAGAGGATGTAGTGAATGGATAGTTTTATGCTGCTAACCAAATGTTCTACATGCAGGCTGTGGGTTGTTCTTTTACCCATGGGGTCAAATTCAGTGGCAGACATGATTGAAGCATCATCAGGGGTCCATTTTTCTGGTTTCCATATGGATGGTTTTGCATCGAGGACATCAGCAACTGAACAAAGTACCAGTTCTGCAGAAAATATCTACAAACAGCCATTTGTCATTGGTAAGTATTAATGTCTTCAAATGTCTTCTTTTGCACAGTGTTTTAAGCGAAACAGCTCAATGTCGGCACTGAGCATGCCCTAGATATTTGACGAGTCCCATTGAATAGCTATTTCTTGCCTAATCTTCTTTCATCATCAATTGTCTGTTAAGATAAACACATTTCTTGTTCTCAGTTCCTCGTGTCTCAGCATTTTAAAACTCTTGTTTTGTCGATGATGATATTGTCTGCATGTAATTGTTTGCACAACTTCTTTTCATATTGGCAATAATTTGTATTACCAGCTCACAGGCTCGTATCAAGTTTCAACTGCCAATGGGCGTAATTTAATTTGGAGAATAATACACTTGTGGAGATTTTGACAGTTATCTGATCATGAAATGTGTATCCCTTAGGTCAGTAAGCCTAATTTTAGGCATCATCTTGGGTGATGACCATGCTATTTTGTTCTTGGCTTACCTAAGAAACTCTTTTTTTTTTTTTGGATTCATTGAATTATTTTGTTCTTGAAGAGGCAGATATCTCCCAAATTAAGTTTCTTCTTCGGTTCTATTGATGAAATTCTTGTAGGAGTTGCTGGAGGCGCCGCTTCAGGAAAGACTACAGTTTGTGATATGATCATTCAGCAGCTTCACGATCAGCGTGTAGTTGTTGTGAATCAGGTAAATTGGTAGAAGTAGAATTGTGAGTCGTGGTAAAAACATACAACATGCAACTCAGGGAAACCCTGGGTCAAATGCCACTAGCCTCCGACAGAGAGACCACAATAGGCTAAAACCTGTGAATTGATGCTCCATGCATACCTAAATCAGAGGCTAGTCCCTTGTTTACGTTTGAATTTCGGTCTGTTGGTCACCTACTCTGACTTTACACCTCTTCTTCCTCTTCCTCCTCCTACCTGTCTATATTATTCACTCTTCTAGCTTAAACTTCATCTTTCCATAACCTTCTCTCCAATGTAACCATGCCATTCCCATCATTGATACAAGTTTTGTCCTGTGGGCTGGGCTCTCATTTTCCCAGAGTCGTTGTGCCTTCTAGAAGCTTCCAGGATTTTTGGATGTCACATTGGTCATCACATCAGCATTTAGCCTTCACAGCTGATATTCCAAGATTTCCTAAATTAGATTGTAAACACTTATTTTTATTCAGTATTTTTTTTGTTGCCTATTGGAGCTTAAACTTTTCATTCCTCACAGCCTAACTGTCAGAATTCTAAACTGTCCTAGAAAAAAAAAAAAAAATCTTTCTAGAACTTTCTCCCCTTGTGTGTGACATAGTTTTGGGTTGAACAAAAAATAATCATGATTTTTCTTAGTCTTGCTGCTTTATCTATTTGACATCACAAGTCCTAAAATATAAAAATGGATGTCATGACTTGTAACAGGATTCCTTTTACCATAGTTTGACTGAAGATGAACTTGCATTGGTTCAGGAGTACAATTTTGATCACCCTGGTGAGCTTCTGTTAAGGCCGGACTTCAATGAATATTACATGTTGCCTTCATTCCAGTCATTGGAGCAGTTGAAGACACTTAGGGCCCGTTTGGTTTAAGCTCCGGAAACGGAAACGGAATGAAAACGAATCTAGTATATATGTTTACCTTATTCATGAAATTTTTTGGAATCATTCCTTGTGATTTCATGCAAAATACACTTGATTCCCTCCATTTTGTTTCCCTATAGGGTATCAAAACTAATCAAATTTTACTACAATTATCAGAAACCACAAGGAATGATTCCAAAAAATTTCATGAACAATGATATACGTATGGACTAGATTCGTTTCCATTCCGTTTCCGGAATTAACACCAAACGGGCCTTTAGTGTAGTTTCATGCTTTCCCTATATCTAAAATAGTTCCATATGATACAAATTTTATAAGATGCCAATTCTCACTAGTTGCCAGGTTTTCTAGAGGTCAGCAACCAAGTCCAAATATTTGTCAGATTCTGTACATCTAGAGTTGGTTTCTATAACACAAGCTCACATATATATTTTCTGTTAAATATTACTTTTAGAAGGATAATGAGTACCATATGCATGATCTTGGATAAGTCCATGTAATGTCACTTTTCTTTTCATCAGATGCATTTGACACTGAGAAGCTGCTCTTTACTATGGAGAAACTAAGGCATGGACAATCTGTAGATATCTCGAAGTATGACTACAAAAGTTACAAAAATGATGTATTTCCTTCACGAAGGGTATGCCTCTTCTCTAAAAAATTTGTGAGATGCTTATATTCGACATGACTTGCTGTTTTGCAAAAATACACGGACAAAGTTTATCCTATACAACGTGCAGTTTTTCTTAATCCATGTAATTTTTTAGCACTAGGCAGGATTTCCATCTATAGTCCTGTATAAATTATCAGTTTTTTCATACTTGAAATTCAATATGTGCAAGTCACATGATTTCCTGGCAGGTCAACCCATCAGATGTAATACTTTTGGAAGGAATACTAGTCTTCCATGATCCTCGTGTTCGTGAGCTGATGAATATGAAGATTTTTGTTGATACAGGTTTTTTTTCCCTTTTCTTTTCCTGCTCCCATCTTTAGTTATTTTACCTACTTTTTGTGGACTTCTACATACTCCCCCTAGAGTTTACTATTGTGGACTTGCTACATCTTTAGTTATTTTACCCACTTTTTGTGGACTTTCTACATACTCCCCCTAGAGTTTACTATTGTATCAAATATTTTTTAATCTGCCAAAATTAGGTTCCAGTCTGTGCTTAGTTATAGCTAAAAGGATCCTTTTTTTCTGTTACTTACAATTTCAGTTAGACGTGTACCAATTTTTGTTCCTTACCTTCCGCTAATGGATTGTGAGTATATTTCAGTTTACTTGTAAGCATTTTTCTTTTTCCTATTATGATCTACTAGTGGATCTTCTAAACAAATGATAGTTTATAGATGATTACTCACTCATCTGTACTTGCAACTGAAATTAATCTGTCATAAATTTGTTTTGCACTGTGAAGGATGAGGATGATTTTTAGGAACATGAGATATGTTATGTGTCCTTCTCCTAAGACAGTTTGTGGTTTCATCGTTTAACTTGCTTTTTCTTTGGTGCAGATGCTGATGTACGCCTGGCAAGGAGGATAAGGCGTGATACTACTGAGAAATGTAGAGATATAGGGATGGTTCTTGATCAGGTTAGCACCCTTAATTCATATTGATAATGATATCTTATGAGATGTATCATATCTAAATATGATTATATCCATCATGGTAATGACATCTTTATGAGATCTATCATATATCATATATGTGATTACACACTCATCGTGATTACACCGCTTCTGTCTGCTGTAAGTTAGTCTAATTTTTGCTCCAAGTATTGCGGAAACTTCTATCATCTATGTCCATGAGCAAGACTTTCTCAATTGAAATTTATGCTATTTAAAGTGCACAAGAATAATGGTTTGCTTCATTATATATGCAGTACTCCAAGTTTGTTAAGCCTGCATTTGATGATTTCATACTTCCAACAAAGAAGTATGCTGATATTATCATTCCTCGTGGTGGTGACAATCATGTTGCGGTAGATCTAATAGTACAACATATTCGCACCAAACTAGGTCAACATGATCTTTGTAAAATATACCCGAACCTGTATGTCATCCATTCAACCTTCCAGGTAATATGAATTATCATGCTGCTGTATCTTGTTTTGTCCTTATTGAAAATTCTTACCAAAACCTCTCTCTCCAGATACGAGGCATGCATACACTTATACGGGATGCTGAAACAACAAAACATGATTTTATTTTTTATTCTGATCGACTGATTCGTCTGGTGAGTGTTTCTTCTCCGGTTTCCCCTTAGAAGGAAGGTTACATCCTGATCTTGACTCACTAGTTAATTTGGTCTGTTAGGTTGTCGAGCATGGTTTAGGACATCTTCCATTTACAGAAAAGCAGATTATCACCCCAACTGGTGCGTAACCGTAAATGGTTGTTACTGATCTTAGTTTGGCTTCTTCTTCCTTGTTTTGATTTCCTATTTAACTTCGAAGAAAACACTGAGGACGGCATTGGTTGTCATGTAGGTAATAGAGAATATAGTAGTAATATAGAAACATACAGTTTCATAAGAGTCTTTGTGAGAGTTCCATTTATTCACATCTGTTGAATTAATAGCTTTATAACTTCTTTTGAGGTGCTTGTGTTTGCTTGCTTCAGTCTGCTATCCTAGTAGTTTTTTGCTGGATCAAACACTTGTGCTTGTATTGGGAGAGAACCTTTTATCACGAGGGATCTTGTCTTGATACGTTCTACAGTCATGGTGCTTTATTTGATGTTGTATACATTGGCAAAGCTCTTACCTTTCGGCCCAAGTTGAATGTCATAAAAATGAAATTTCTTTTGTAGCTCTTCAAACTCAGCCAAAGTAGAATTTGTCTTGTGATTTGATGTCAAATGGAATGCTAAAATAACATATTTTCCCGTTTTCTATTCACTATTTGTGTCATTCCAGAGTCTGTATATACTGGTGTTGATTTCTGCAAGAGATTATGCGGAGTGTCCATTATAAGAAGGTACTTCTCATAAATTTAAACAGCTTGTTTATATGCATAGATGTTGCAGCAATTTGAATTTCTTAACAAAGGGAAGGTTTGTACTGATTTGAGTTTCTAGTTATTTTACTTTCTTTTTTCAATTTTTTTTTACTTCACTAATCTATCTCAATATTTTGTATCCCCCCAATAATTTATTTCGATTATGACAGTGGTGAGAGCATGGAGAATGCACTACGTGCCTGTTGTAAAGGTATTAAGATCGGAAAGATTCTAATACATCGGGAAGGTGACAATGGCCAGCAGGTTTGCACCTCTTTGATAATCTCCCTTTAGCAGTCGTGCACTCATGCATGAGTCAAGACCTCAATTTAGTGTACATATTTATTCTCTCCTTTCAATCTCACTGGCAGCTAATCTATGAAAAACTACCACAAGACATAGCAGATAGGCATGTCCTCCTTTTGGATCCAATCCTTGGAACAGGTATGCATATTTGTGCAGTATTGAATGCACAAAACCCTTATTCTTGCACAGCTCCTTTCCTATGGAAACTAATTCGAGCATATTTGACTCTTCCGAGAATCCTATCTGGGGACATAATATGAGAATTACCTAATACTGTTCAAAAACAAAGAAAGTAATATTGGCCAAATATTTGCAAGCAGGCTTGTCTTTATTGACTCCTTGTGCATCTTCTTTTCACCGCTGCATAGCTCATAGCTGACCTTCTCTTCTTGAAAATGGAACCACAGGAAATTCTGCTGTTCAAGCTATATCATTGCTTATAAGCAAAGGTGTCCCTGAACCAAATATCATATTTCTCAATCTCATATCTGTAAGCAACCCTAGCTATCCTCACTTCCTGCACTAAAATGTCGTTCGAACAAGATTCAACACGAAATGGTTATATCGCTCACTTCCTTTTGTTCATCAGGCACCCCAAGGAGTCCATGTGGTTTGCAAAACATTCCCTAGGATTAAGATAGTAACATCTGAGATTGAGACTGGCTTAAACAAAGAGTATCGAGTTGTTCCCGGGATGGGCGAGTTTGGTGACAGATACTTCGGCACCGACGACGAGTAAACTTATGGGTTTGGCCTTCATCACCGGTCTCTTTACAACCTGCAAAATTTAAAGGACACTTCTTATAAAGACTTGAGTATATCAATGGTTTGTGTGTTCTAATCATCTAAAGGACATCTGAAATGGTTTCAGTTTTGGAATCTTTTTCCTTAAATGTTTTCATATCTTTATTTGTTTGACTTCAAAATCCATGAAGGATGATTGATCATACAGGAATCCCAAATCAGCAGATGATAGAGCTTCTATCTTTTGTCTGAAATAGTTCAAGTTAACTTGTTCAACAAGCTTTCCTATTAATTCCATTATTATATCAAAATACTAAAAGAAATTCAATCAACTTTGAGCTTGAAATTAACATAAATAAATATCAATTCTGTTAACTCCACCTTATAATAAGACATTACTTATGGTTGATGAAAGCCAAAACCTTGGTTTTCAGGTTTTTGTAAGACCTTACAAGTTTTGGTAAAGACATTACAGTGTCTGGTAAGGCCTTACCATATTACAGAAAACCTTGGTTTCCAGGTTTCAGTAAGGTCTTACATGAACTGATCTTACTAAAATTGGACAAAAACTACACTTGAGTTACGTACGTCAACAAACACACATTCATCTCAACAAACAAATCTCAACAAACAAGATTGGATCAAATCTCAACAAACCAAGATCTTCAAAGATCACGATGGCAAAGATCTTTCTCAACGATCAAAAATGCTTATACGCTTGCCTATTTAAAGAGACAAGGAAGAAGACACAAACACACATTCATTACCTACGACTGAAACGCAAGTGACAAATCGACTCATCCTTTTATTCTTACAAAGTGTTGATCTCACCTTCGAAGTTCTATCGTTCTACTCCCTTGAGAGTGTGAGATCTTATTCGAGCTTATAGTACAATTCAACTAGGATCATACAAACAGTTATTTCTTCTAGGCACGTTGGATACTGTTGTTGTATCTGGAGTACTTTAGTTTTCCTTTTTGAGTGTGTGAGTTGCTAGATAGGAAGTGTAAGACTTCTGAGTTTAAAAGAGGGAAGGTCTTCTGAAGATTGTATCTGGAACTCATCAAGAAGAAGGAAAATAAAGCTACTTGGAATCCTAGGGTTGAATCAATCCTAGGCGGGGACTAGGTCGTGTTGGTGACCGAACCTCGTTAACATATCGTGTGTCCTTTACTGCTGATCTCGTCTTGCTCTTAACATTCCTGGTTTGTCTAAACCTTTACGTTTAAAATCAATCTTAGAGAAACGAGTAAGGTCTTATAGTTACTAATAAGACTTTATCTCGTTTGATAAGGTCTTATCCTTTTCGATAAGATCTTACCTATTCTGAGATTGCGAAAAGTTTCCATACTCTATTCATCCCCCCTTCTAGAGTATTGGCTAAACTATTTATCTGCCTATTTCGCATTTCAATTGGTATCAGAGCCTAACTCACGTCTTCTTAGATATTATTATCTGTGAGGCTAACTAATGGCAGGTGAAGGTCAAGGCGGATTTGGTCAAGGAAGATCAATTTCTCGACCACCTCTTTTTGTAGGAAACAATTTTATGCACTGGAAATCCTTGATGCAGATGTTTATCATCGATCAAGATTTAGAGCTTTGACATATTATCAAGAACGGACCTCTCACTCCTGCCAAGGATGGTCCCGACAATACAACAGTAAACAAGACAGAAGCTGAATTCAATCAGAAAGATCTAGAGAGCGTGGCGAAAAACTACAAGGCCATTAATCTATTATATTGTGGTTTAAGTACTGATGAATTTATTCGTATATCTTCATGTAGATCCGCTAAAGAAATATGGGATAAATTAGTGGTCACCTATGAAGGAACCAGCCAGGTCAAAGAAACCAAAATAAGTATCTTTCTGAGGCAATATGAATTGTTTAAAATGATCCCAGATGAATCAGTCAAAGTAATGTTCACCCGTTTTACGGAGATCATTAATAATCTTGACTCACTGGGAAAGACTTTCAAGAACGAAGAAAAAGTCAGAAAGATACTTAGATGCTTGCCTAAAGCAAAATGGGGTCCCAAGGTAACTACTATAGAAGAAGCACAAAACCTCAATACACTTGCTCTTAATGATTTGCTGGGCAAATTAATCACCCATGAATTGATCCTCAATGAGGACGATGGGGATTTACCAACAAACATTAAGAATTTGGCACTCAAGGCAAAGAAAGAGGAACCACTGGAAGATTCTGAAAGTGATGATGAAGATCCCTTCGCTCTTATCACAAGAGGACTAGCTAGAATATTAAAAATGAAAAAGCAATTTTCAAACAAAGAAAATGCTGGATCATCTAAATACAGAGGTAAGTCTTCTAACCCCTTGAAGAAGAATCGTGTTCTAAATTGCTATGAATGTGGTGAAACAGATCATCTTGTTAAAGAATGTCCTCAAAAGAAGAAGAACAAATTCAAGAAAAAGGAATTTAGCAAGAAAGCCATGGTAGCAGCTTAGAGCGATTCAAACTCCTCGAGTGATTCAGATTCTGAAGATGATCATGCAAACTTGTGTCTTATGGCAAAAACCGACAAAAATCAAGATCAATATTTGGATGGAATGGTAAGAGATCTTATATCTAGTCCTACTGATGTTTTATCAGAAGTACTGAAAAACATGATTTCTAATGAAGAAATTTACAGCAAAAAAATCAACATTTTACAAGAAAAGCTTAATGATCAGGAAACTTGCATAAGAATGCTTTCGCTGAAAGTTCAAGATCTTGACAGCATACAATCAGATCTTGACACTGAGGTTAAGGCCTTACGATTGGAAAATTCCAAACTAAAGGCAAACCTCTCATCTCTTAAGACATGTAATACTGACTTAGAGATTGAAAAAGTGAAACTTTCTGAAAAATGTCAAGAACAACAAATAGCTCTTGTGCAATTTACTAAATCTAAAGCTACTCTTGATAAAATGCTTGGAGAACAACAATTATCCTTAAATCGAAGTGGAATAGGATATAACAGGAATTTTCCTGCTAAACCCACTACCACGCTCGTTAAGGCAAAAGGAAATTGGAGATTTCCTACTTGTTTCTTTTGTTGTAGAAAGGGTCATGTAAAGGAAAATTGTCCTTATAGAAGAACGGATCCATATGGATCTAACTTTGTTTATTGGTCAAGCCGGAAATGATGATTTTCCGTTTTGCAGGATATCACCAAGACTAAAAAATGGATAATGGACAGTGGTTGTTCAAGACATATGAGTGGGAAAGAATCTCTTTTCGACACTCTAAAGAAGAAAATCACTGGCACAATAACTCTTGGTGACAAAGGAAAATGTGACATTCTTAGTATCGGTAACATTGGTCTTGATTCAAATAATAATATTAAAGATGTTTATTTGGTGGATGGCTTAAAATATAACCTTCTCAGTGTTTCTCAGCTTTGTGATAAAGGAAATTGTGTTAGCTTTGACAAGAGGAAGTGTGAAGTTCGAGATGAGATGACAGGAAATTTAGTGCTAACAGCTCACAGGGATAATAATATATATGCTGTTAATACTAACCAAATTGCAGGGACAAATTTAAAATGTCTCAAGGTCTTATCAGATGACTCAAGACTATGGCACAGACGACTTGGTCACATCAGTTTACATTCTCTTAACAAACTCAAATCAAAAGATCTTGTAAGAGGTCTTCCTGACCTAAAATTCAAGGTAGATGAATTATGCAATGCTTGCTCAAGAGGTAAACATACTCGTAGTTCTTTTTAAAAGAAGCAAGTGGTAAGTACTACTAGACCTCTTGAACTTCTCCACATGGATCTTTGTGGACCTATGCGCGTCAAATCTCCCAAAGGCAAGCAATACATTCTTGTTATTGTTGATGATTATTCTCGATTTACTTGGGTTTTCTTTCTTAAAATTAAATCGGAAGCACTTTTATACTTTTCAAAATTTTGTAAGGAGTTACAAACCTTGAAAAACCTACCAATCGTTTCTATTAGAAGTGATCATGGTAGAGAATTTGATCAATCAGACTTTGATGCATTTTGTGAGAAATATGGTATTTCTCATAATTTTTCAGCTCCTAGAACACCTCAACAAAATTGTGGAACGCAAGAACCGCACCCTAGAGGAAATGTCTAGGACAATGCTATTAGAGAATGATTTGCCTAAGTCATACTGGGCAGAAGCTGTTAATACAGCAAATTACATTCTTAATAGATGTTTGATTCGATCAATGTTAAAAAAAACTCCTTATGAGCTTTTTAAAGGAAGAAAACCAAGCATATCTTACTTTAAACCATTTGGATGTACGTGTTACGTACATAATAATGGGAAGGATAATCTTGGAAAATTTGATGCTCGTAGCGACGAAGGTATATTTCTCGGATACTCGACTCAAAGCAAGGCTTATCGAGTATACAATAAACGTACCAAAGTAGTCGAGGAAAGTATCCATGTTTTGTTTGATGAAAATGATAATGGTATCTTGAGTGAGAGCTTTGCAGATCTTGACCTAAATAAACATGAGGAAGAGGAACAAGAAGTTGATAAGAATGTCAAAAACATGCAGGAGCCATTTCAAGACCTTACAAACGTATCTCAAGACCTTGAAATACCTTCTCAAGGTCTTACAAATGAAACCAGTCTTGAAGATACATCACCTCCTGAGCAACAAGAGCCGTCTTCTCCACTTCCTATTAATTCTGAACCTGATGTTTATAATCAGAGAAATGTCCGGAGGAAATTCAAACATGCATCATCCCATTCAACTCAGGATATCATTTCTGATCCCTCATCTGGAATACAAACTCGCTCGAAATTAAAAGACCTATGTGCCTTTCATGCTTTTGTATCTCTTGTAGAACCTAAGAAGTATACCGAAGCTCTTCAAGAACCTGACTGGATTATCGCTATGTAAGATGAGCTAAACGAGTTCGAGCGAAACAAAGTATGGACACTTACGGCAAGACCCAAAGGTAAATCAGTTATCGGGATAAGATGGGTCTTTTGAAACAAGCTGGATGAAAGTGGTAATGTCATTCGGAATAAAGCTCGTCTTGTAACTCAAGGTTACAATAAGGAGGAAGGTATTGACTACGAGGAGACTTTTGCTCCCGTAGCCAGGCTTGAAGCCATTCGCATACTTCTTGCTTTTGCATCTTACATGAGTATAAAACTTTTTCAAATGGACGTAAAATGCGCCTTTTTGAATGGTTATTTAGATGAAGAAGTTTATGTTGCTCAACCTCCTGGTTTTGAAAATAATGAATTTCCAGATCATGTTTTTAAGCTTGACAAAGCTCTTTACGGCTTAAAGCAAGCCCCAAGAGCTTGGTACGAGCGACTTTCAAAATATCTTCTAGAAAATAACTTCAAGAGAGGGTTGATTGACAAAACTTTATTCATTAAAACTCATGGAAAGAATATTCTTGTTGTTCAAATTTATGTGGATGATATCTTGTTTGGAGCAACTAATGAATCTCTTTGCAAGGAATTTTCTGACATCATGTGCAAGGAATTTGAGATGAGTATGATGGGAGAATTAAACTTCTTTCTTGGACTACAAGTACATCAAAGTAAAAAGGGTATCTTCCTCAATCAAGGAAAGTACACAAGAGACATTCTGAAGAAGTTTAAGATGAATGAATCAAAAATAGCCAAAACACCAATGAGCTCTACTCTCTCTCTAGATCAAGACCTTACCGGCAAACAAGTAAATCAAAAAGAATTTCGAGGTATGATCGGATCCTTACTATATCTTACTGCTAGTAGACCTGACATTATGTTTAGTGTTTGCATGTGTGCTAGATTTCAAGCTAACCCAAAGGAATCACATCTCATTGCGGTAAAAAGGATATTAAGATATCTTAATGGTACAAAAGATATAGGTCTATGGTATCCCACACAAAGTAGTTTCGGTCTTATCGGATATTCCGATGCTGATTTTGCAGGATATAAAGTGGATAGAAAAAGCACTTCAGGGTGTTGTCAATTTCTTGGTACATCTTTAATAAGTTGGCATTCCAAGAAGCAAAACTCAGTGGCTCTCTCAACAGCCGAAGCTTAATATATTGCTGCTGGAGCTTGCTGTTCGCAAATCTTATGGATTGCGCAACAACTCCAAGATCTTGGATTCAATTTTAAGGATATACCAATAAAATGTGACAATACCAGTGCTATTTCTATTTCCAAAAATCTTGTACAGCATTCAAGAACGAAACATATAGATGTGAGACACCATTTTATACGTGATCATGTAGAAAAAGGTGATGTGTCTTTGACATTCATTTCTACTGATCTACAACTAGCCGATATCTTTACAAAACCTTTACCCGAAGAGAGATTTAACTTCATACGGTTAGAACTTGGTATGCTTAAAAGGGAGGCACAAATGTAGGGGGAGCAACTATTGTTTTACAATATTGATCTTATTCCCTACATTAAGACCTTAAAATACATTTCAAGGCCTTACTAAATGTAGGGGGAGCAACTATTGTTTTACAATATTAATTTTATTTATGAAAATTTGTATGTTTTATTTTTGATCTTTTTAAAATTTCTTAAAATTTTACGAAGATTTTTAAAAGATTTTCCCTCTCTCTATCTTATACCAAATCTTCAAAGATCTCGTTTTATGATTTTCTTTCTGCGCTTCATAAATCCTCCGACTACCTTCTCGTCTCTCTCACCTTCAAACCCTAACTCGCAATGGCTCCCAAGCGATCTTCAACTCCGTCCACTGTTTGAGCATCCAAGAAGCAGCGATCATCCGCTAGAAAGGGCAAAGCTATTCTGGAAGAATACAATCCAGATTCTGATTCTTCGATGTCTACACCCTCTCCTTCTCGGCAAATTGCTCAAGCCGTTTATCCCCCAGTCGCAAAGGATAGACCTCAACATCGTCTTCGATCACCACCTTCGGGGTTTGAGGTTAGTAGTGAAGCACCATTTTCTTGGTTTTTAAACTATACCAAAGTTGGGATGTGGAAAGATGGTTTTGCTAATCGTCCTCTGAGCTTCTGTGAAACTGTTGATGAGAATTTTCTTGAGTCTATGGATTTACCATGCATTAAGCTGTTGAAATGTTCAAACATCTGGAGTTTGTTCAATCTGGAAAATTTTGCATTTCCACGACTTACCCGACTCTTTTTTGTCAACCTTACTGCTCACCGAGAAAAGGGAATTCTGACCTTACATTCCCAGATAAAAGGGCGAAAAATTACCCTTTCTGCTTCTTCCTTGGCAATCATCTTAGGAATTCTTGAGAAAATTGATACCAAATCCTATCCCTCAAAAAGTGTGTGTCTTGCACATGCCCAGAAAACATTTTTTGAGAAACAAATCCCTTCAGTCGCTACTTCTTCAAAGTCAAAGCAAAAACAAACCCATAATGTCTTAACTTTAGAGGCCAAGATTGTTTTCACTTTGCTTGCTAGGTGCATCCTACCACGAAAGCATTCCAGAGAGTTGATAACTGACAATCTTCTGGAAATTCTGGATTTGATTCTTACTAGGTATGCTATTGATGTTCCTAACCTCATTTTATCCTACATGTTACACACTGTAAACACTCCTTTGACAACCCCTCTTCCCTATGCTAATCTATTTCCAAAGATCTTTGAGTTCTTTGAAATTGATACTACAGATGAGGATAAGATTTATCATAAAGGAAAAATTGACGAGGACTGTTGGGGAAGACTTGGGGTTGAGAAAACCTTATCTGGGGAATGGATTCTGAAGAAACATCAGCAAATTGCTCAGCCTTCTTCCGAACAGAGAATTCAGGATTTGGAGGTAGAAGTGGATGCTTTGAGGAAAGATCTGAATACTGCTCGTGCTGATATTGTGGATAGACAGGATGACACACATGAGAAGTTGTTAATGGTAAATGAGAAGCTAAATCAGTTACTATTTTTGACATTTCTATCTCATAGGGCAACTACCTCAATCATGTCTTTGGATGAGGATGTTGTGGAACACATTCAAGAAGTGTGTCAGAATGTTGTGATTAACTGTGAACGCAAGGTGTTGAAACGTTGCATTCTTTGACCCACAGTACCTGAGCCATCAATCTTGACAGTAGAAGAATATGGATTGGTCAAGAAGTACCGAAATGAACAGGAAAAGCATTTGGCAAAACTGATGGCATGGACCAAAACTGGGGATGCATAGGATAGATGGAGGGAAAAGGTGCATAATCGTTTTCGCAGACCAAGAGATGGTCCTTCTTCTGCTTATGGGCAATGGTTTGATGAAGTTGTTGAAGTCTCTGATGATGAAGATTGATCTTTTCAAATTCTAAAATTTTCTTGCTGAAAGACAAAAAGGGGGAGAATATTTTCTGTCTTTTGAATCTTTTGAAAAACCTTGACTTTGGTTGTTTTGGTTTTGTTGTTTCTGTTTGGTTGTTTCTGTTTTGAAAAACTTGCTTGATTTGATATTTTTCAAAATTTGATCCTACATGTGTTTCTGTTATATTGTTTGTTCAACTGCAGGAAAATAGATCATAAGTTTTGTCTTTCATCAAGGGGGAGATTGTTAACTCCACCTTGATAATAAGACATTACTTATGGTTGATGAAAGCCAAAACCTTGGTTTCCAGGTTTTTGTAAGACCTTACAAGTTTTGGTAAAGACATTACAGTGTCTGGTAAGGCCTTACCATATTACAGAAAACCTTGGTTTCCAGATTTCAGTAAGGTCTTACATGAACTGGTAAGATCTTACTAAAATTGGATAAAAACTACACTTGAGTTACGTACGTCCAAATGGTTTTTCCTTCTTGTTGAGTTATTTAAGGGATTTGATTTTAACAAATCTTTGATTTGTTTTAATTAAATCTTCTTGAGATAAAATTGGAAGATTTCCTAAACCTCAACAAACCGTGCTTGACTTCACATCTCAACAAACAAATCTCAACAAACAAGATTGGATCAAATCTCAACAAACCAAGATCTCCAAAGATCACGATGGCAAGATCTTTCTCAACGATAAAAAATGCTTATACGCTTGCCTATTTAAAGAGACAAGGAAGAAGACACAAACACACATTCATTACCTACGACTGAAACGCAAGTGACAAATCGACTCATCCTTTTATTCTTACAAAGTGTTGATCTCACCTTCGAAGTTCTATCGTTCTACTCCCTTGAGAGTGTGAGATCTTATTCGAGCTTATAGTACAATTCAACTAGGATCATACAAACAGTTATTTCTTCTAGGCACGTTGGATACTGTTGTTGTATCTGGAGTACTTTAGTTTTTCTTTTTGAGTGTGTGAGTTGCTAGATAGGAAGTGTAAGACTTCTGAGTTTAGAAGAGGGAAGGTCTTCTGAAGATTGTATCTGGAACTCATCAAGAAGAAGGAAAATAAAGCTACTTGGAATCCTAGGGTTGAATCAATCCTAGGCGGGGACTAGGTCGTGTTGGTGACCGAACCTCGTTAACATATCGTGTGTCCTTTACTGCTGATCTCATCTTGCTCTTAACATTCCTGGTTTGTCTAAACCTTTACGTTTAAAATCAATCTTAGAGAAACGAGTAAGGTCTTATAGTTACTAATAAGACTTTATCTCATTTGATAAGGTCTTATCCTTTTCGATAAGATCTTACCTATTCTGAGATTGCGAAAAGTTTCCATACTCTATTCATCCCCCCTTCTAGAGTATTGGCTAAACTATTTATCTGCCTATTCCGCATTTCAAATTCAAATCCTATGGTTCAAACGAGGAGTGTGCAGATTTGGACCAGGCCGAAAAACCGGACCGGTATTTATGGCCGGTCTGGTTATGGACCGTAATTACCGGATCCGGTCCCGTCCCAATCCCGATCATGATCATACGGTCCGGTCCTACTTAACCAATAAATTTTTTTTACTTTTAAATTAAAAAATCAAAACGGTCCGGACCGAACCGTGGTGGACTGGATCGTAACGGTCTGATCGGACCGGTTCCACAGCTCTAGTTTAAACCCTGACCCAACATTATTATTAGATTTTGGACTGGTCCAACGTTATTATCAGGCCATTTGTCAATTCATTTTTTTTTTAAAAAAACCGAGGTGGCTAATGGGTTCGGCTCTTGAGTTAAAAAGAGGGTTTATATGGGTTCAGGTTTTAATTAGAAAAAGAAACCGGTTCATATCGAGGGTATGAAACTTTGTTAATAAAATTTATTAAAAAGATTAAATAATCTTCATAGACTAAACAAATAAAAACTTTCATAAATATTGAAATAAAATTATTAATGTATAAAAAATTGTACAGCTCATATTTATAGTTAAAATTTAAATTTCGCCTCTAATTTTTCTTCTTCTTATATGTTACTCTGTAGCTTTTTTCAGAAGATTTTTTTATATTAGTTTGGTTAGCATCTTCATCCCATAAACTATTTTATTCAAGCATTAAAAAAAAGATAGGTTAGTCGTCAAAGCTAAAATATAATTTGAATAGCTTATAATTAAGCTACTTGCTTGTTTAGCAAGTAGATTATAAGCCGTAGAGCAGCTGATTTTCATAAGTTATTGTCAACAATTTATAATTTTTGTAATATATATGTGCATACTTCATCACAGTTGGTGGTGTTTATCTATTGAAAAGTGTTGACAGAACATAAGGTTGTGTTAGAATTAGGGTTATATTTGTTATTTACTCTTTATTAAGTTAACCTGATGGTTCCTCTTTGTGTAATATTTGATCGTGAGTTCATCAAACTCTACAAGTTGGTAAACTGAATGATTGTGTGAAAAAGGAATGTGAAGGGATAATAGAACCAAATTTTATAGTTAAGATGACAATTAATATAATATCATATCAATAACATTCTCACGGTAAGGAAATACAAATAAGAATATTAAATGGTCTGATAAATTGATCCAATGACATGAGAGAATCAAACAAATTCAATTTGAAGCCAATTTCTTAAATCCTTCAGTAGTTGTATTCTGGCTTCTTGTAGTCGGGTGTTGGAGTGTAAACTGGTGCCTTGTAGACGGGTGTTGGAGTGTAAACTGGAGACTTGTAGACGGGTGATGGAGTGTAAACTGGAGTCTTGTAATCTGGGATTGGAACGTAAACTGGGGCTTTGTAGTACACTGGAGATGGAGTGTAAATTGGCTTCGGGGTGTAAACTGGCTTCTTGTAGTACACTGGAGATGGGGTGTAAACTGGGGCCTTGTAGTACACTGGAGATGGGGTGTACACTGGCTTCTTGTAGTACACTGGAGATGGGGTGTACACAGGTGAAGACTTGTATTCGGGAGAGGGAGTGTATACGGGCTTCTTGTAGTATGGAGATGGAGTGTAGACAGGTGAAGGCTTGTATTCAGGAGATGGAGTGTAGACGGGCTTCTTGTAGTATGGAGATGGGGTGTACACAGGTGAAGGTTTGTATTCAGGAGACGGGGTGTAGGCGGGCTTCTTATAGTATGGGGTGTACACAGGTGAATGTTTGTATTCGGGGATGGGAACGTAGACAACGGGCTTCTTGTAGTATGAAGATGGAGTGTAGACGGGTGTAACTTTGTATTCGGGGATAGGAGTGTAGGCGGGCTTCTTGTAGTATGGAGTTGGGGTGTAGACGGGTGAAGCTTTGTATTCGGGAGAAGGAGTGTAGGCGGGGGCTTTATAAGCCGGAGAAGGAGAGCTGTAACCATAGTAATCCGCGGATGCAAGGGCGGCCAAAGCCAAGAAAAGCAAAGAGGTCAAGAGGGGAGAGCTTTTGAAAGCCATGATCGAATGATGCTTAGGCTAACAAACTCAAAAGAGAAGAATGGGTTGATGAGATGCAGAACTCCCTATTGTGGATGACCTTTATATAGTTTTGTTTTCAGAAGATTTCAAAGAGTAATTGGCTGCACGTTGGGCATGTATAATGTAGTTAGGATGCACGTTGTATTAGTTTACATCTTCAGCACAACCACTAATTGAAAACTCTTGATTTATTCTCATTGATTTTCTTAAACTTTGTTGGCATTCACCCTTACAAAGAACCTCCATATCTTCTATAGAAAGAAGCTTCATTTAATTGAAATGATACAAAACGACCCAAGAAGGCAACAACGTAGAGAACCCTAAGTTTCACATAATGATATTTTCTGACACAAAGTAGGGTGAAATATGCTGTCAGATCATCTGGAGCCTTATATGTAGCCTTCTCTATTGCCTATTTCTGATTGGTCAATTTATTAATTTTAATTATTATTCCTAAATTAAAATTAAAAACTAAACTTATCAATAAAATCCTACAAAATATCTTTTATTTTTTAAACAATATACCAAATCTTATTCTCTGTTTCTCCCTCACGTTAATCTGATTCCCTATTCTTCTATTTTCTTCTGCTACTGGTTCCGTCATAGCCCCAACCTTCATCCACCAGAGAAGATCGACCCGCTGTCTAGCCGAAAAGCCGCCGCAGATCGCGCATACAGATTAATCACTTCACGATGGATGATGTTGTTGACCAGTTTGCTACAAAGATCTAGAGTACATTTAAAAGAGCCAGATTAATCACTTCACGATGGATGATGTTGTCGACCTACTGGATCAGCTGCAGGGAGCTAATCGGAGGAATAGACTAATGTTATTGTATTAGATAACCAACAATTTTAGTTGAGTGTTTAGCATCAATTTAGATAAGAATTTCTATTTAAATCAATTTTAATACCAAAAGTGCAAGTTTACCACTGTGAATGCAAGCTACCATGTAACCAGGTAAGTCTGCCATTGTGAGCTTTTGTCAATGCAGTAAGGTGCAAAGCTGAAAAATGAAGGGACGTCACACCAGAGTTCTTGTAAGGAAGAATGTAACTAAGTATCATCTAATTGCTTGAAATACAGCTTAATTAGCATCTTCTAATTTCCATAAAGGCATCTAATTGCTTGAAATGTAGCTTGAAATGCAAAATTGGAATATAATCTAACCTAATTACATAATTTAACCACTAAATAAATATGGTTCAATGTACAGTATCATCTAACCGCTCACTAACAATGATGAGAAAGAAATAGAGAGTAGAATCTGCGGTGGCTTTTCGGCTAGACAGCGGGTCAATCTTCTCTGGTGGACGAAGGGTTGGGGCTATGGCGGAACCAGTAGCAGAAGAAAATAGAAGAATAGGGAATCAGATTAACGTGAGAGAGAAAGAGAGAATAAGATTTGGTATATTGTTTAAAAAAATAAAAGATATTTTATAGAGTTTTATTAATAAGTTTAGTTTTTAATTTTAATTTAAGAATAATAATTAAAATTAATAAATTGACCAGAAAGAGGCAATAGAGAAGGCTACATATAAGGCTCCAGATGATCTTGACTGGAGCAAACGGCCCTCACATATAATAGGCCATGGTAGATAAAAAAAAAATTAAAGGCTTAATTTTATTCCAAAAAAATAATTTTTTTAAAATAATCTTTTATAAAAAAGAGTTTTTTTTTTTGCAAATATTAATATGATTTTTCTAAATTGCACAATAATCATGTGATTTTACATTTTTTTTAATCTATAAAATTGTTTAGTAATTGTAAGTAGCCCAATATTAAAATAACTTTTTTTAAATATGATCAAACTGTGAGGTATGAATAAAAAATAATACAAACTTTAAAAATTATTAGTTGGTATACAAACTATTTCACATTAAACCAATTTTGATACGGGGTGAAGTTATAGCCAATTTTATTACAAAAATTGCCCATAACTTTAAATCATACAAAATTACCCCAACATTATATTTTCTTTCACAAAACACCCATATAACTTTTTTATACCTAACGAATTATATAATAAATGTTATTTGTCACTTTATTCTTAAATATTTAAGGCCATTTATTTAAAATATAACAATAATAATGATTGAGAAGTTTAAACACTTTAAAAATAAAGTTTTGGTTAAAAGACTCATACT
This sequence comes from Fagopyrum homotropicum, assembly GCA_033239125.1. Taxonomy (NCBI): domain Eukaryota; kingdom Viridiplantae; phylum Streptophyta; class Magnoliopsida; order Caryophyllales; family Polygonaceae; genus Fagopyrum; species Fagopyrum homotropicum. The sequence continues at coordinate 148,508,282 of BSWB01000004.1, forward strand.
TGATGACATTCCCACAATTTTTTAGTATAAAGTAAGATTGATTTTGAATTTTTAAAATTTAAACATGGAATGTAGATTTTTTTCCACAAATTTAGGTTAAATATATTAATTTTAAATTTCAAATTACACAAATTTCCAAATTAGTATTATATTCGTTCGTTAAGTTTTACCTACAAATATGGATTATTCCCTCAAACTACACCCATAAAACAATAATGACACAAAACATAGTTCTATTAACCAAAATTTCATTTTTAAAACTTCTTATTTTTTTTAATGAATAAATTACCTTAAATATTAAAAATAAATTGATGACTAACTTTTCTTACCTAATTCGTTAAGTATACAAAAATAACATGAGTGATTTTTGAAAGAAAATAATTTATAGGGGTTATTTTGTGTGATTTAAAAATCTGTGGGCGATTTTTGAAATAAAAGTTGGCTAGATTTTCACCCCGTATCAAAATTGGTTTAATGTGAAATAGTTTGTGCATCAAATAGTAATTTTTGAAGTTTGTATTATTTTTGATTCATACCTCATAGTTGGTATCATTTTTAGTCATTTTTCCATTGTAAGTAGCCCAATATTAAAATAATTTTTTTTAAATATGATCAAACTGCTATGCAATCAGAGATCTCTGCCCTGCATCAAAATCAGACTTATGACTATGTTTATCTTCCCCTTGACCGGTGTGTTATAGGATCCAAATGGGTCTTCCGCATCAAATATAAATCCAACGGTGATATTGAACGATATAAGGCGCGTTTGGTTGCCCTTAGTAATCGTCAACATGAAGGTTTTGACTATATTGAGACTTTTGCGGTTTTGCCCTTGTTGCTAAGTTGGTTACTTTAAAGCTTTTTCTATCTGTTACTACAATCTAGAATTGGAAACTTCATCAGAAGGATGTTCATAATGCTTTCCTTCATGATGATCTACATGAGGAAGTCTACATGCTCTCTCCGCCTGGTTTTCACACCTCTAGTAAAGTTTATCGTCTACATAAATCTCTATATGGTCTTCGATAGGCACCTCACAACTAGTTTCACAAGTTTACTAGTACCCTTCACCGTTACGGGTTTCAACAGCCATATGATGATTATTCCTTGTTCACTTATTGCAAGCGAAAATCACCCTTTAAATCCTGAATTATCTATGTTGATGATCTGGTTATTTTTTGCAACAATCCTGCTAACATCTCCATATTCAAAGATTATCACCATACTTGCTTTCACATGAAGGCTCACAATCTCCCACGTTTCTTTCTTGGCATTGAAATTGTCAAGACCCCAACTGGAATTTGAATTAATCAATGCAAGTATGTTATGGATACTATTAACGATGTTTCCTTCTTGGTTGTAAACTATCTCCGTTCCCTATGAATGTCAATCACAGTCTACAAACTAACATATTCAGCTGCCCTAGATGATCCGGAAAATATAGATGCCTTGTTGGGTGTTTGATCTATTTGTCTATAACTCGCATTGAGTTTGCCTACTCAGTTCATATTTTGTCTCAGATCACGTCCAGACCTCGCATTGGTCATTGGCATGCTGCCTTAAAAGTACTTTGGTATCTCAAATCATTCTGCGCAAGACATCTTTCTTTCAAGGTCCAGTGATCTTATTATTATTGTCTTTAGTGACTTTGATTATGTTGTTTTCCCTACGAAAAGACGATCCACCATGGGTTACTATATCCTTCTTGGCATGTCCCTGGTTTCTTGAAAGAATAAGAAGCAAGTTATTGTCTCCATGTCACCAGCTAAAGCTGAATATAAGCAATAATAACCACTTCTTGTGAATTTTCTCTAGCTTCTCTCTATTCTCACCTCTCTCTGCGTTCATCATAAGCTTTCAATGAAGCTTCAATGTGACAATCAACAACCATTCACATTGCCGACAATCCGGTATTTCATGAATGAACAAAGAATGTTGAGGTTGATTGTCATATGGTTTAAGATCAAGTTTCCATCGGCACCATTCGTACATGTTCATGCCTAACATTGAATAGTTGGCAAACATTATGACCAAAGCCTTAGGCCCGTCTCGCTTTAAGTTTCTTTTGTTCAAGTTTGGAGTTGTCACTTCCTCACCTCCAACTTGAGGAGAGTGTTTTCGAGTTTGGATAATTAGGTTAACCTGAGAGTTTCCATTTGTGTGTATATTTAACATTACATTAAATGAATAAATCGGCTTGTGAGTTCCTCAAATTCTAAAAGTTGGTAAGTTGAATGATTGTGTGAAAAAAAAGAATGTGTAGGAATAATAGGAGAACCGAATTTATATTTAACATGGCATTTAATATAATATCATATCAATAACATTCTCGTGGAAAGGAAATAAAATAAGAATATTAAATTGCCTGATCAATAAATTGATCCAATGACATAAGAAAATTAAACAAATTCAATTTGAAGTCCAATTTCTTAAATCCTTCAGTAGTTGTATTCTGGCTTGTAGTCGGGTGTTGGAGTGTAAACTGGTGCCTTGTAGACGGGTGATGGAGTGTAAACTGGAGCCTTGTACTCTGGGATCGGAACGTAAACTGGGGTCTTGTAGTACACTGGAGATGGAGTGTAAGCTGGCTTCTTGTAGTACACTGGAGATGGGGTGTAAACTGGGGCCTTGTAGTACACTGGAGATGGGGTGTAAGCTGGCTTCTTGTAGTACACTGGAGATGGGGTGTAAACTGGGGCCTTGTAGTACACTGGAGATGGGGTGTAAGCTGGCTTCTTGTAGTACACTGGAGATGGGGTGTAAACTGGGGCCTTGTAGTACACTGGAGATGGGGTGTAAGCTGGCTTCTTGTAGTACACTGGAGATGGGGTGTAAGCTGGCTTCTTGTAGTACACTGGAGATGGGGTGTACACTGGCTTCTTGTAGTACACTGGAGATGGGGTGTACACAGGTGAAGACTTGTATTCGGGAGAGGGAGTGTACACGGGCTTCTTGTAGTATGGAGATGGAGTGTAGACAGGTGAAGGTTTGTATTCAGGAGATGGAGTGTAGACGGGCTTCTTGTAGTATGGAGATGGGGTGTATACAGGTGAAGGTTTGTATTCAGGAGACGGGGTGTAGGCGGGCTTCTTATAGTATGGGGTGTACACGGGTGAATGTTTGTATTCAGGGATGGGAACGTAGACGACGGGCTTCTTGTAGTATGGAGATGGAGTGTAGACGGGTGTAACTTTGTATTCGGGGATGGGAGTGTAGGCGGGCTTCTTGTAGTATGGAGTTGGGGTGTAGACGGGTGAAGCTTTGTATTCGGGGGAAGGAGTGTAGGCAGGGGCTTTGTAAGCCGGAGAAGGAGAGCTGTAACCGTAGTAATCCGCGGATGCAAGGGCTGCCAAAGCCAAGAAAAGCAAAGAGGTCAAAAGGGAAGAGCTTTTGAAAGCCATGATCGAATGATGCTTAGGCTAAGAACTCAAAAGAGAAGAATGGGTTGATGAGATGCAGAACTCTCTGCTCGATGGCCTTTATATAGTTTTGTTTGGAGAAGATTTCAAAGAGTAATTGGATGCACGTCGGACATGTATAATATAGTCGGGATGCACGTTGTATTAACTTAACAAATTTTGTACATGTGATTATTGTATGTATAATGTAGTTGGAATGCACGTTGTATATGTGATTAGGGTGCTATATGAGCAAACGGCCCTCACATATAATAGGCCATGGGAGATTAAAAAAAAATAAAGGCCTAATATTCCAATAAAATAATCTTTTATATAAAGAGAACTTTTTTTTACAAATATTTAAATGATTTTTTTTAAATTGCACTATAATCATTTGATTTTACTTTTTTTTAATCTATAAAATTGTTTAGTAATTGTCACTAGGTAAGTAGCCCAATATTCCTATTTTGATATAGCCTTTTTTACAGTAATGTTAATTTTCAAATAACTATTAAATTACAATTTAAGCTTAATCAATAATTTGAATTTCAAATCAATCTTAGTTCAAATTGATTTTGTTAAAAAAAAAAAAATACGAATCAAAGTTTGAGAATTTCACCACATAAGTCAACCGGCATACAAAAAGAGAGCGGCAAAATCGTGTTCATTATAATCAAGGTAAACTTATTGAGCCTTGTTGAAAAAAATACTTTAGACTCCAAAGTATGTAAAATAAAATTCACAATCTAAATTGTAATAACAAATAAAGTGTAAAGGATATTAATATTGGTGGCCCATCAAATCCGAAATTGTCCAACTCGACTACCCGACCCAAGCAAATCCAAAAAATGCCCAACCCGACTCAACTCCGGCACCTACCCGTCGGAGTGTCAGTGTCACCAAACCTTCCGTCATATTTCGTGACTTTGTGTGTCAAAAGGCAAGCTCATACTTTCATTTGGAACGACATCTCTCCTTCATGGTCTTCATATACGCCTTATTCTCTGGTTAATTATTTATCATATTGTAAGTTGTCTCCGACATATTATCCAACAAGAGCAAGATCCATCTTCTTTCAAAGAGGTTGCCACAAATATGCATTGGTGAACTGCTATGCAATCAGATATCTCTGCCTTGCATCGAAATCAGACTTGGGACTATGTTGATCTTCCCCTTGATCGGTGTGTTATAGGATCCAAATGGGTCTTCCGCATCAAATATAAATCCAACGATGATATTGAACGATATAAGGCGCATTTGGTTGCCCTTGGTAATCGTCAACATGAAGATATTGACTATATTGAGACTTTTACCTATGTTGCTAAGTTGATTACTTTAAAGCTTTTTTTATTCGTTGCTACAATCTGGAATTGGGAACTTCATCAGATGGATGTTCATAATACTTTCCTTCACGGTGATCTACATGAGGAAGTCTATACCGCCTGATTTTCACACCTCTAGTAAAGTTTGTCGTCTACGCAAATCTCTATATGGTCTTCGATAGGCACCTCGCAACTAGTTTTTACAAGTTTACTAGTGCCATTCACCGTTACGGGTTTCAACAGTCATATGATGATTATTCCTTGTTCACTTATTGCAAGCGAATATCACCCTTCAAATCCTTAATTATCTATGTTGATGATTTGGTTATTTTTGGCAACAATCCTGCTACCATCTCCATATTCAAAGATTATTATCATATCTGCTTTCATACGAAGGCTCTCACTCTCATACTTTTCTTTCTTGGCATTGAAATTGTCAGGACCCTAAAAAACTGAAATCTGATTTAATCAGTGCAAGTATGTTATGGATACTATTAACAATGTTTCCTTCTTGGTTGTAAACCATCTCCGTTTCCTATGATTGTCAATCACATTCTACAAACTGAATATTCTGCTGCCTTATACGATCCGGAAAATATAGGTGCCTTGTTGGGTGTTTGATCTATTTGTCTATTACTCGCCTTGAGTTTGCCTACTCATTTCATATTTTGTCTCAAATCATGTTCAAACCTCGCATTGGTCATTGGCATGTTACCTTAAAAGTACTCTGGTATCTCAAATCAGCTCCTGTGTATGACATCTTTCTTTCAAGGTCCAGTGATCTTATTATTATTGTCTTTAGTGACTTTGATTATGTTGTTTTCGTAATAAAAGACGATCCACCACGGGTTACTATATCCTTCTTGGCATATCCCTGATTTATTGGAAGACTAAGAAGCAAGTTATTGTCTCCATGTCACCAACTGAAGCTGAATATAAGCCATAATAACCACTTCTTGTGAATTTCTCTAGCTTTGCTCTATTCTTACCTCTCTCTGCGTTCATCATAAGCTTTCAATGAAGCTTCAATGTGACAATCAGCAACCATTCACATTGCCTACAATCCGGTATTCTATGAATGAACCAAGCATGTTGAGGTTGATTGTCATATGGTTCAAGATCAAGTTTCCATCGGCACCATTCGTACATGTTCATGCCTAGCATTGACTAGTTGGCAGACATTATGATCAAAGCCTTAGGCCTTTATGGCTTCAAGTTTCTTTTGTTTAAGCCTGGAGTTGTCACTTCCCCACTTCCAGCTTGAGGGGAGTGTTTTAGAGTTTGGGTAATTAGGTTAAACTGAGAGTTTCCATTTGTGTATGTATTTAACATTACATTCAATAAATAAATTAAATCGCGAGTTCATCAAATTCTAAAAGTTGGTAAGTTGAATTATTGTGTGAAAAAGTAATGTGCAGGAATAATTGGAGAACCGCATTTTATAGTTAAGATGACATTTAATATAATATCATATCAATAACATTCTCGTGGAAAGGAAATACAAATAAGAATATTAAATGACCTGATCAATAAATTGATCCAATGACATGAGAAAAAAAAAACAAATTCAATCTGAAGTCCAATTTCTTAAATCCTTCAGTAGTTGTATTCTGGCTTCTTGTAGTCGGGTTTTGGAGTGTAAGTTGGTGCCTTGTAGACGGGTGATGGAGTGTAAACTGGAGCCTTGTACTCTGGGATTGGAACGTAAATTGGGGCCTTGTAGTACACTGGAGATGGAGTGTAAATTGGCTTCTTGTAGTACACTGGAGATGGGGTGTAGACTGGGGCCTTGTAGTACACTGGAGATGGGGTGTACACTGGCTTCTTGTAGTACACTGGAGATGGGGTGTAAACTGGCTTCTTGTAGTACACTGGAGACGGGGTGTAGACTGGGGCCTTGTAGTACACTGGAGATGGGGTGTACACTGGCTTCTTGTAGTACGCTGGAGATGGGGTGTACACAGGTGAAGACTTGTATTCGGGAGAGGGAGTGTATATGGGCTTCTTGTAGTATGGAGATGGAGTGTAGACAGGTGAAGACTTGTATTCGGGAGAGGGAGTGTATACGGGCTTCTTATAGTATGGAGATGGGGTGTACACAGGTGAAGGTTTGTATTCAGGAGACGGGGTGTAGGTGGGCTTCTTATAGTATGGGGTGTACACAGGTGAATGTTTGTATTCAGGGATGGGAACGTACACGACGGGCTTCTTGTAGTATGGAGATGGAGTGTAGACGGGTGTTACTTTGTATTCGGGGATGGGAGTGTAGGTGGGCTTCTTGTAGTATGGAGTTGGGGTGTATACGGTTGAAGCTTTGTATTCGGGAGAAGGAGTGTAGGCGGGGGCTTTATAAGCCGGAGAAGGAGAGCTGTAACCGTAGTAATCCGCGGATGCAAGGGCGGCCAAAGCCAAGAAAAGCAAAGAGGTCAAGAGGGAAGAGCTTTTGAAAGCCATGATCAAATGATGTTTAGGCTAAGCAACTCAAAAGAGAAGAATGTGTTGATGAGATGAAGAACTACTGGATGGCCTTTATATAGTTTTGTTTTGAGAAGATTTCAAAGAGCAATTGGCTGCACGTCGGGCATATATAATTTAGATGGGATGCACGTTGTATTAACTAATAGATCATGTCTAATGCTTCTATTAATTAGTTTACATCTTCAGCACAACCACTAATTGAAAACTCTTGATTCATTGTCATTGATTTTCTCAAATTTTGTTGGCATTCACCCTTACAAAGAACCTCCATATCTATATTTGATTTTAGTATAATGGATTTTCTATAGAAAGAACCCTAGTTCGTTTGAAAATTATAAGATTATGAGGATGAAATTTGTTCTTCGTTTTTATCCATACAAAACGACCCAACATATTGGTATTTTCTAACACAATATAATAGGCAATGGGAGATAAAAAAAAAAAATTAAAGGCCTAATATTCCAATAAAATAATTTTTTATAAAAAATAGATTTTTCATTACAAATATTAATAAAAATTTAAATTGCACAAAGTCTATGAAAAACATAAATTATATTTAAAGGTTACGTATAAGGAGATTATAGTAACTTATATAATAAAAAAAAGCATATTCAAATATAAAAAATTTGATAACTTTACGCTTACCTTAATTTCAATAAGTTTTGTTCTTTCAAACACCCACCTGTAATGCCCGGAAAATTTTTATTCAGTTTAATTCCGAAGCAAATCGGACTTCGAGCCGTTGACGGTTTTCCATTCTATCTAGTATTTCTTTCTTCACGAATTTTATCATTTTATGTAGAATTTAATTCACATAAAATGATAAAATTATATCAAGCTCTAATTCTTATAATTATTTATCATTTTATGTAGAATTTAATTCACATAAAATGATAGATTTATATCAAACCCTAGTTATTATAATTCATTCTTATCGATGACTTTAGACGAGATCATGACAAGCTGTGACGAGATCATAACTAAGCTGAGACGAGGCCATGAAAAACCCGACAAACCTGTGACAAACTCATTCATGGGCCTGACAAGACCATGACGAGTTTTGACAAGTTTTTGACAAACTATTCAGCCCATCTTTCTTACAATTATTTCAGTCATCCTTCTTGCAATTGTTTTAGCCCATCCCTTTGCTATGATGGCCCAGCTACCCATAACCCTCCAGCCCACACGGACCTGCTGTCGCCCAGCCATCCTCGCACAGCAGCCCAGCCTGTTTACGAGCCCAGTAGCAGCCTTCTTGCAGCCCGTACAGCCCAGTTCGCAGCCCACAGCAGCCCACTCTCCTATGCTTCAGCCAGTGCAGCGCCAGCCCACTCCTATGCTTCAGCCAGTGTAGCGCCAGCCCACTCCTATGCTTCAGCCCAGAACCTTGCTCATGCTAGCCCAGCTACACGCTCAGCCCAGGAGGATGTAACAGTTGGCCCTTCCTCTCCCTTTTCTTCATAACGTAACCGATGCTGAATTGAAGGAGAGCTGTTGTAATGACTCCTTAATTCACGCAGCAGATCCATTCAGCCTGCACGTTTCCTTACACCTCCCTACGTACAGAAGCTTGATTTGAAGCAGCCGTTCAAGCGCTCGTGCACACAATAACACAACAACCAACGTCCTTCCTCTTCCTACTCTTATATTTGTGCTAGTCGAGTCTCTCTTGTTTGGTAAACATCTCCCCTCCCTTCTATACATTGCGCTCTCTATATATATGTGCTGATGTGAGCCATTTGAATCCTAGAACCTTTCATAACAGCCGTGGAAGATAGCTAGAAGGGCTGGGAATTTTCTGAGTTTTCGGAGGTGACGAACAGTCTACTTGGAGTCACGATTTGGGTAAGTTAGACTCCTCTTTTCTGGCTGGTTTTCGGATATGTCATAGACAGTAGTACATAGTAAAATATACTAAAATTTGGGAAGAATCGGAGTTACGGTTTGAGAGTTATTGTGTTCCAAAGTTGACGCCTCATGCAGTTTTTATATATGTGCTGAGTGTTGGGGAAAACAGCAAGTGATGCTGCTTTGTGAGATGGTTTTGAATAAGCTCTTGATTTCCGTTGGGCTTGAATTTTGGATATGATATGGTTGACATATTGTTGTAGAACATATTAAAATTTGAGAGGAATCCAGCGAGTGGTTTGGGATTTATGATTTTTCAAAGATTGAGTCGTAAGCAGTTTTTCTGTTGTGCTGAAATTCGGTTTTGTGAGATAGTTTTAAATAGGATTTTGATCTCCTTTGCGGCTGAATTTTGGATATTTTAGAGATAAGATTTTATAGTAGAACATATCAAAATTTGGGATAAATCCAGCGAGTAGTTTAAGAGTTATGATTTTTCAAAGTTAAGACAGTGTGTTGCTTGTTAAGTGTTGTAACCAACTTTAGAAATTTTTGTAGAAGCGATGCTTTAACAGTTTTAAGAAATTCTTTCTCCTATGAGTAGATGGGATATCATAGATGATCTAGGGAATTATTTCAGAATTTTTATAAGATTATTCGATTTTTATATTTGAAGCTGTAGTTAAACTTTAGTGACTTTTCGAGAAATAGAAAATGGGTAATTTTTCTAGTTACTACCTAAAATCATCCTAGGGAGTAGAATATGGTTAGTTAGCCTCAAATTATAATTTAAAAACATATTCCGAGTTTTTGGAAGTTCCGGGACTAAGGGTAAAATAGTCATTTTACCTTAAATAAACACTGTAATAACTTCTGCACATAGAATCGTATATCTTAAGAGTTTTAGACTTATAAGTATCCAGGAAAATGTGTTGACCCACGTGCCTCCTCTGACAGGCAATTGAGTTCTGCACTTACGGATTTAGTGGTGGTTAAGAGAGAGTCGAGATTTGATTTTGGTAAGTCCACGGACTTACTTATCTAGCTTCTTGTATGAGTGTAATGTGTATGAGTGGTGTTTGTTAGTTATGATAAACAACGAAACCGGATTAGGCCAACTTTATTATTTACGTAATTGACCCAAGTGTATGATAACGGGTCGTGACATCATCTGCCTAGCTCTTGCGAGAGTCTAGGAGGTTCCCTGCGACCAGCCCAGTCCGGTAGACGGTCAGATGCATTAGTACCATTCCGCGTTGGTAAACGGGGACAGGGGTGAGGTTTGGGAATCCCTCGTGTCACAAAATAAGTATCATTTGTAATGACTTATCACCTAATTAAAGATAATAAAAGGATTGAGTGTTGCATGTTGATTGTGTATGATGTGTGATTGTGCTTTTACCTTTATACTTATGCATAGAATGTTAGCTAACGGTTTTATACCGCTTGTAGATGCCTTGTAGGTTAAGACAGTTGTAGAGAGATCCGGAGGGAATGGTCAGCCGGGTCCACGTACTCATTTAGTTGGGGACGAGGTTGTCTTATATACTTCATATGCGTCGTTTTAGTACCTTTGATTTGTAAGGCTGATACATAATTTTTCATGTATATATTGTTTAAAGTTTTCAAATGTTTTTAATACTTTTGTGCCTTGTTGTAAGATCCAAGTTAAATTGTTGTCAAACTAAGGTCGGGACCCATTGTGAGGTCCTAACCAGTAGCTCCCCGAGTTCTCAGAATTTGGGGTTTTACACCACCAAACCTTAAAAAACAAATAAAATTGATCAATCAGTTACTAATTTTTACTATCTAATAATCTTCGGCTCCAACTACCCGTAAGCTTTGACTCCAATAAGTTCAGGGTTCTCAGACGGACTTTATAAATGTTGCAATCGGATGTAATTTGGGTAAAGTAGGATCTAGAAAGAATATTCGGTTGATGATTTGATGAAAAGCATTTACAATATATAAAGGCCCCAAATAGGCATGATTTTAAGATACTAGTTGTAATTTGTAAAGGTGCATGTGGTAGGTTTTGAAAGGAGACTAGTAAGTAGTCTTCCTGCTCCTCAATCACATGAAAAGAATGGCTACTTCATCAAATGGAGCATTAAGCAATCCTATAATTGGCCCCTCTTACAAAGCAACTTTTGCACCTAAAATATGGCAATCTTCAACAATGACAACACTTTTGTACTTCAAAGTGGCAAAGCTAAATCATTTACATGTTGTAGAAACAAATTATTTCTTAGTGTAAATTATTAATGTACAAAAACACAAATAAAATGTGTTGGCTGTAGACATGGGTCCATTTTGAATCAAACCGGCGGTTTGTGAACCGGCCTAAACCGGCGGTTTAGGTTTACCGGTTTGGCCAAATTGTAGATTACCGGTTTAGTTTTTTTTCCCCCAAACCAGCGGTTCAGTGAACCAAACCGGCGGTTAACCAGTTTGGTCCAATTTTCAAGTTTTTTTTTAGTAAACCGGCTAAACCGCCACCAAAGCGCCGGCTTAGGTTAAACCTAAACCGGCGATTTGAATTTCTACGGTTTAGGTTTAGGCTTGAGTCCCATGTCTAGTTGGATGTTCCTCCTCGACCTAGTTCTATTAAATCACGAAACACTAATAAAGTTGCAAATTTTTATTGGTTAATTAGACCTTCCAATATAGTTGTGTTGTCTTTGAATCTACATTTTCTATTATAGGAAGATATTTAATTGAATTATTATACTATTTTACAAAAACAAATCATGAAATCGTAATAGTTCATCAAACCTAATATGTAAGAGCACTTCTTGTCCTCTTATTGTCATCACTTTTTAATTTTAAAAAAAAAATATATTGGCCTTATGTATCAAACTTTATTCGCATGTCAAGCATTTATAACTTCATACATACGTAATTTTAACATTAACCATGTGTATTATTAAAGTAAATAAATAAATATTTTTATTTTCTTAATTATTTTTAAGCAAATATCAATTGCTAATTAGGCTTTGTTTTCTAAAAATTGAACTTATGGTTTTTTACAAAAAAAATTTAAAAAAAAAGTTTTAAAGATTTTAATATTTTATTTACTTATGTTTTTTTAATTTTAAATTGAACTTTATTTTTTTCAAAAAAGTATAAACTTTATTTTTTTTTATTTAATTATTTGTTTACTCTAATTTTATAATTTTCAGTTGAACTTTTTTTCTTCGGTTTCTAAAACCTATAAACTTTAATTTATTTAATCTTAAATATTGTTTAATTATAATTTTTTATTTTTAACTTAACTTTGTTTTTTCTAAAGCTTATTAACTTATTTTTTTATTGAAAATACATTTGTCTTGCGGTCCTTGCGGATACATATTTTTTTTAAAACCTTTTCAATATTTTTTATTTTAATAGTTTCACATATATTATTAGTTGTTAATTAATTTACTATTTAAATTTAACCATGTGGTTTTATGATATTATAATCTTATATATATTATAGGAGAAGCATCTAAATCCACGTGTCTCACCATGAGAACAATAATGCCACGTGTCATTTTAGCAATTATTAACAGTCCCAAATTTTTAATTAAGTTTCTTAAATCTTATCATATCATAAATTTTAAATATTAAATCTTTAAATTCAGTAATTTTAATAAGATTGCTAAAATCAAAAAAGAATTACTAAAAATTTGACTCATATTTCTCCTTAACCCACAAATTTTTTTAAATCTTTTCATTATGTAATTTAAATGTATATTTATTGCTAATATAAATTGGATAATTTAAAAAAAAATATACTTAAAATCTTTTGTCAACCTTATTCAAAGAGTGCATTATAAGTTTTCTACGTTGATTTTATCACATTATGTGTAGGGCTAATTTAGTAAGTAGGCTTTTTCTTTTTTTTAATTGTACACTAAGTAGGCTTTTATTAGTTTTCCAATTAGTAAATATACCCCATTAATATTTTTACCGTTCACACAAACCTAAAATTCACGTTCCTTCGCTCTTCTCTTCCGGTCGCTTTCCTCTGGCCGCCTCTCCCCTAACGTCGTTGGAGTGACTTCTGCCGCCTGCTCCACCGCCTCTCCCTTAACCATCGCCGGAACCGGGAGCCGCCGCCAGCCCTTGGTCAACCTTCGATCCCTTGCCTCACAGATCTGCAAAGAATGAAGGTATGAGTTCGATCCGTTGCCTCACAGATCTGCAGAGAATGAAGGTATGAGTACGGTATGAGTTCGATCCCTTGCCCTCACATACCCTCGATCCCTTGTCACTGACCACCACCTCCGTGGCTAGTGTGCTCTGTTTCTCTGGGTCCATTTTGAAATGTTTTACAGGACATTTTGAAATGTTTTACAGGACATTTCATGAAGCAGAATTGTTTGTTTTTTTTTTTTTTTTTTTTGGGTGGGGGGGGGGGGTGGTGGGGCTACAATCTGTGGGGTGCAATTCACAGGCGCATGTTGGTGTGTGGGTGGGGTGGGGTGGGGGGGGGGTTGTTTCCGGCCGCCGGTGGACTAGTGTATATGAGGGGTAGCCATACAAAATGTGTATGTGTATGTGTCTTTGTTTTGCATTTTACGGGCACAAATTATGAAGGGAGAGGGTAGGTTCTTTTTTATGGTATGTAATTTTATGATGATTTTACCTAGTATGTATGTAATTTTATGGTATGAAAATTTGGTGTACAAAAATTCCGGTATGAGAAAATGCAATTTTATAGTATGTAACTTTATGGTATGTAATTTTATGGTATGAAAATCTGGTGTAAAAAAATTCCGGTACGAGAAAATGCAATTTTATGGTATGTAACTTTATGGTATGAAAATCTGGTGTAAAAAAATGCTGGTATGAGAAAATGCAATTTTATGCTATGTAACTTTATGGAATGTAATTTTATGGTATGAAAATTCTGGTATGACAAAATGTAATTTTATGGTATGTAATTTAATGGTATGTAATTTATGGTATGAAAATCTGTTGTAAAAAATTCTGGTATGACAAAATTCTTGTATGACAAAATTTTGGTATGAACTTTTCGTATGATAATTTCTGGTATGAAATTTTCGTATGATAATTTCTGGTATGAAATTTCTGATATAAAAATTCTGGTATGAGAAATTCCGGTATGAGAAATTTAGTCCAAAAAATAAAAAAAATAAAATAAAATAAAATAAAAGGCAAGAAAAATAATAAGTAAAAAAAATAAATTCAGTAACTAAAAATTAAAACTTATACTTATATAACAAATAACAAACATCATTTATGCCTTTCTTTCTAAATAGAAGGGTTAATAATATTTACCTACTATTAAATGAAAGTGGTAAAAAGTTTTGGGTACACTTTCTTAAACAAAAACTCAAAAAGATCTAGTAATACAAATTATCCCTTATGTGTATTAAAATTTTTTGTTAAATTTATAGTGCATAAATTATATTAAACTCTAATAAAATAATTTTATATTTATATATCTATAATAGATATTAAATCATATCTCGTGCAGGGCACGAGTAATACACTAGTTTTTAACTTACAAATGCTACTTATTTATATAAATCTCTTTCATTTATATTTGTATTTTATTATTTAACTTTTTTAATTAAAATTTTATGATATGTGTTACACATGACCTCATAATAAACATATTTTTAGTAGATGTGAAAATGAATAGTAATATAACTTTATTTTAATTCTTGAAATTAATTTAGAAAATCTTTAGTAAAAAAACTAATTTGGTTACATATTCGTGTAGTTTCTTCAAAATATCTATATGCTAAACAATTAAAGTAGTATATGAATTTGAACTTGACATAGTTTCATGCAACCACATCATCAAATTTACATAAATCAATTATTCGTTAAGGCACGTCACAATATTATTTAATTGTTTGTTAATATATTTACAATTATCATTTGGAATCACTTTGGCTACATATCCAAGTAGCTCGAGAATATTATACCGGTTTACGACTATTGTTGCAGGGTTTGAATTCTTAGTTGAATTCTATTCATAATATGAAAAAAATAAAACATACAACAATCATCACAAAACATATAAAATAATTTATAACTAATAAATTATCAAATATTTTTTTATATACACAATTATCATCTAACCCGTACCCTGCACGGATATTAAAACTAGTAAGTTTTAACTTCAACTACCAATAAGCTTTAATTTTATAGTTTCGATAATCTAGTGATTTCCAAATATACCCTTAATTATTTATCATTAGAACACATTCACTAAATAGTTATCATGTAATTACATTACACAGAAATTCTCTCAATCATTTTATGAGTACACTATGGAGACTACAATATACGGTCTTTTGTTTGTTGAATGGAGTACAAATATATGGTCTAATCCGGTGGAGTAATGTCTTCTATAAACACTAGTAAATGTATGTCCACAGTCCACAGTCCACGTCCACTAATCAAACAGGTAAACACCATAAATATTTTTTACCTCCAAAAAAGAAAAAGAAAAAAGGTACAAAAAAATTCAAAATTCCGATCATCTTTTGGTAGTGCACCGCCGGGCGATCAAAACTCCGGTGGGCGGCGCCGTCATCTCCAATAAACACGTAGCATGGAGCCAATACGAATATCCAAGTCGGCCGGCAAGTTTTGCTCTTACCCTAAACCTTCCCCTGACCTCATACTCCACTCTGTTACTCTCCACCTTTCGCTGAAGCTCCATGGCCACCTTCAATGGCAGATACACCAAACTTGAAATCATCTTCACCGTTCCGACCATCTTCCCTCCTTTCCTTCTCAACTCAAACCCTTGCGCCACCGACCTCACCGCAATAGGTCGCCCAGAAAACGCCAGTTCCAGATCCACCCCCTCGAATTTCACATCCATTTTCTCGTTCGGGTTTGTGAAATTGGCGACGAACGAGAAGTCTCCGTTGAGATAATCTGCCGAATCGAAGTATACAGCGTTCAAATTCGCGCTCGGGACATCGAATGTTGGGTATCTCGGTTTAATTACGGCGAACACGATTACCGTTGTCAATCCAAATAGGATAAGGAGGACGCTGAAGATAAGGCAGACAACCGCCCCACACCATACTGCCGGCGAAGTCCGGTGGTGTGTGTCCCGGAGGATGATCACCGGCGAGGCTTCTGGTATTCTTTTTCCGGTGTACGGAGTCGTCGGCGGGGTGTAGAAGGACTGGAACGATGGAGAGGGGGTGGGTTGACGAGTGGGTGGAGTTTGGAACGGAAAAACCGCCGGCGATGGAGGAGCTTGGTGGTTGTTATGGCGGTGACTCGGTGGTTGCCGGAGAGGAAGCATTTGGGCTGACCTCATTTAATTTACAGAATGAATGTATATACTCCTCTGTGTATCTGTATTTGCTTTGTTTGAGAATCTGGATTCTGGAAAGTGTTTATTGCTGTGGATATGGCTGTGTTTGGATTTGATTACTCAGATTGAAGAGACAATGGAAGCTAAAAAGGAAAGGAAGAGGAGATGAATGAGTTTGGCCATGAAAGTGGTAGCTAAAGCAGTAAAGCTTATATTGGGCTAAGTGGAGCAAACTTTGAATTGTTGGATATAAATTTATATGAAGAAAGCCAAGTGTTGAATTTTTGTAAATTGAATATTAAAATATTAAGCTAAATTGCACAAAAGTATACCTTATCTACCTTATTTTTTTATGGGATTGGGCATCGGACGGGATTGAGGTCGTCTGCGTTATATCCGGTAAATTATAAGCGAGACAGGATGAGACGGCAATTATAAATTTTTTCTTCATCTCGCGCAGCCCGTGTCCCACGTGAGACGAGATGAGTCTAATCCCGCAATAATTATGCATTGATTATATTCAACATTTGTACCTATTTTCATGCATGTTTAAAGATACATGTTAAAACAAACTCGATACCGAATTATAGATTTAAAAGATCTACATTAACAGTTATTACATTCAAAACGAATACAAGTTATATCAAAATGTATCTTATCAATTCACATTTAAAAAATCTAACACTGCACTACACTACGCTTTTAATAGTTAACAAAATATAACATTATGTTACACGTTATAATTTCTCATAATACATCAAAGCGTCTATATAATATTTTTAAAAATATAAAATTACTGAACGAAATTTTTTCATCCAATCAAGTGTTATTTTTGTATTTTCATATGCTTGTCACTTTTATATACTTTTTTTTTCCTTCATATAACTAAGTTAAGTAAGAAGTGAATTTTTTAATTTGTTTTTTTTAAATATTGAGTGTTCGTTTGGTTGAAGCGGTGAAATGAAAACGAAATGGAATCGAATAAGGGTAAGGAAAGGAAATAGAAATGATAGAATTACTTTCATGTGTTAAACAATCTCTAAACAAACATAATTTTTGATTGATTCGAAATCATTCCGTTATCGGGAATAATTCCTAACACTACCAAACGAGCCCTGAATGAAAATCGGATGTTAAAAGGTGTGTAACGAAAGAGAGAAAAAGTGTTAGGAGGGAAACGACATTTTAGAGAGACCCAAAAGCTTTTGTGAGTTTGCTTTTACATTTTGGTTATTTGAATTGAATTTTATGCTTAAATCCACCATGTTAAGTAATCTGGGAGTACACGTGTCAGGTGGGTGGGGTAGTTCATCACATGATCAGGCGGGCATCAACGGCTACGATTTACCCTAGAGGAATGTTCATGATTGGCCAACAAGGAGAGCAAAAATTTGATTGCCTTTTGTGGGTGGCTCTATAAAGCAAGTCTAAATTATTCATTATTGTATGGATTAATTAAGTATAAGATGAATCATGAATATACCAAAATGTACATATGTTTGTTTGTCTATATCATGGCAAATCTTATTACGTTACGCTAAACATAAGTACCACAACTTTTTGTGATTAAGTGTTCAATTTTAAACTGAATTTCATCGCATAATTAACACAAATCATGCACCACGGAGAAGCATTCGATCGTATGTTCTTTTATAAAAGCAGGATATGTGATGTGTACCAAAAAACCACGGTGTGGTTTGACGATAAAACTAAGGCCCTGTTCGACGGAGCTTTTCGTAAAGCTTTTGTACAGATTTTGAAAAATGAAAGATAATGAGTTTTCGATACAACAACTTATTTGGTAGATTAGGTTTTTCAGAAGCTTTTTGGTCCAATTTTAAAAGGTTTCAAATGATATCTTTTTGGGTAGATTATCAAAAATTTTTTACAATTTTACCCCTTATACTAACTTTAATAATTTGTATATTTTTGTCGACTTTTTGGTAAATCTATCTATTTATTATATTTTCTAAATTTATAAAACTTTTTAAAACTCTACTAACAAATCTACCTAAATAGCTAAAGTTACTCAAAAAAAATTAAGCTAGTCAAAAATCTCGCTTTACTGAACATATCCTAAAAAATTTGTTGGATCAAACGTCTTTTTAATACTCTCGCTCCAAATTATAAACATGCTATTTTCTCACCTATAGAATTCTCCCAAGTCTTATAATTGTTTTGTCATGCTCCTTCAACAACAATTTACCCACTTATTAATCCAACAATTTTTGGAGATTCTCACTTATTATCGTGATATAAAATTTTCACATAAAACTAACTAATTAACTATATGTATGATTTGATAGTAGCCTTTTTATGGTAATAAGTGAAGACTCTTAAAGCTGTTTTGATACTATTATTATGCAATCAGGATTGAGAATGAGTCATACACATATATAATGTTTTGTATGACTTAAAATCGGAATGGAAATGATTCAATCGAATGACGCATTTCAACTATTAAGAATAACTTAATTCCATTAATGAAAAGTGAGTATCATTCATTCGAAACTATAATTTATTTAAATTTAAAACCACATATATATTTTTTCATTATACATATATTATACTCATTTATTTAAAATTAGAAAATAATAAATAGTATTTTTAATAAAAGTATTTACCGAACAATTAATTTACAAAAAAATGGTTTATACAAAAGACTAGTAAATTAATAATTGACTATGATACAAATATTTAGTCAAAGATGATATGTCACCGAAAAGTGCTCGAAAACAATATATATGGTTAAGTTATAAGAAATAGATTTTATAGAAGAAATTATATACCTATTAAATTTGACGTTTGATTCATGTTTGTATTTAAAATCACAAGTTTTGGTCTTCATTTTTCTTAAATATATATTAAAAATATCTGATATGCACATTATAAACATCACACATATATCATCAAATATCAAATGGTTTATCATTTCATAATTCATATAAAATAAATAATATGTTTCTAAAATTCTCCATTTCACAGTCTTACCAAACACAAAGTACCATCAATGATTGATTTTAATTCTTTATTTTATTTTGATTCCCGATCCTAACTATATTCCTACTATCGTACCAAACGATTCCGATATTCATCCAAACAATTAACGGTATTGGGCGATGCCATTTTTTGTTGAACTCATTCTCAGCCCACTCTTATTTGTGGTCATGACATTGGACTCCCAAAGTACAAACCGATAAAATTCTCCATTTAGCCTCATTTAAATTTCTTTTTTATGGGCTCCGCCTCCGTATAATGATTTAATGGGCCGTGTTTGACCCATTTTCTACATGTTCAGGCCCATAATCGGCCCATTTTCTACCTATGCTTTAATTAGCAAGTTCCAAGTTAGCTTTTCCCTCCTGATGAAGGCTCCATGTTCTTAGTTGGTAGAATATTCATTGGCCCTTTTGTTTATTTATATTAATTAATCCGTGTATTATTTCTTAATCTTTACTTTAGTTTGCACTTTGTGTTATTAGTCTATTTCTTATGTACCATCCTCACTTCCTTTAGCTTTAACGACGTACGATTTTAGTGTCACATTAACTTCGTCGGTAAGTTTACATAACACACAGACATATAAAGAAAGCATGAAAAGTCAAGAAGCTCAATAAGATATCGCCACGTGGCAGCATAGTGATTGAGTGGTGGAGCTACTTAGCTAGACTAGTAGTTGTAGTGGAACAACTTTCAAATGTAAAAAGCATAAGAAGCAGTGAAGGTATCTCCGGTGAGTCTCACTGGACAGAAGCTACAATGGGACAAGCGATGGCCACCATGTATCAGCGCCTCCTGGGCAGAGAAGCTGGGAACGATCACGAAGATGACGAGGAAAGTCTCGGATTCTTTGATCGGTTCTGGAGAATTGTACAACGAATCATCAGCTTCTTAAACAGGTTGCCGCGCGGAGTCGCCGGCACCCCGCCGTCCGATCATCAGATTCCAATCCATCCCAACCCTGATGATAGCCACTTCATAGACATCCGCATCGATGATCTCGCCTTCCATAGCCGGATCCCTGAAATTCCGGTGACATTAGTAGAAAACAACGTCGCCCACGATAAGCTACCGCTAGTAGAGCAGCGACCACTGGTGTACGACGTTGCGGTCACAAAAGCTGAAACCGTCGAAGGTGGTATCAGTCACAACACCGGTAGGATATGTCCGGTGCCGGAGAACACCACTTTGGGAAGTTTGGGGCATTACAGATGGGATCAAACCATACTGCTTGTTGGAGAAGGCGATTTCTCATTCTCGACAAGCTTAGCCGTTGCTTTTGGCGACGCTTCTAACATGATTGCCACTTCGCTCAATCATATCGGTAATCATCGCCTATTTGCTTTCATCCTTTGCAATTGCAGCCGTACATTTATAATTTGGGATCTTGGATGCAGACTTTTTGCAGAAAAACTACAAGAAAGCGGAGAAGAACATCCTGGAGCTGAAAGGTAGAGGATGCAAGGTAATGCATGGAGTGGATGCTACTAAAATGGCAAATTCACATCGCCTACAGTCGATCAAATTCGATTGCATTGTCTACAACTTTCCCCACGCTGGGTTTAGTAAACGCCAAGCCAACCGGGATGCTGAAATCAGGTATTTCACTCATTATTCGAGTTGTTAATTGCTTACATATCAATATATTTCTTACGTGTAAAGCAAGTTGCATGAACACCATAGCAAGCATCAAGAGCTAGTGAGAGGATTCATGGCGAATGCAAAGACGATGATAAAACCGGAGGGTCAAATACACATAGCTCACAAGTGTATAGGGTTTTTCCGGCAATGGAACTTGAGAGACCTTGGCACAACCGAAGGCCTTAGACTTGTAGAAGAATCACCCTTCAAACTCAAAGACTATCCAGGCTACTCTACCAAGTATGGATATGGTGGTGATGGAGACTTCAATTGTAACCCTTCTAAGACTTATAAATTCCAGCTTGCTACCTCTTCCAAGAACAAGAGAGGTAAAAAGCAAAAAAAATGAAGTAGAAGCTCTACTTTTGTTGGTTTCGATCGTCTAGTTACCACCAAATGTCTTTCCAATTACCAGCTCATCCAAGAAGAAGATATCTAGCATGTTTGGCACATCTGCACTTACCTCTTCTCAATTGTCATGGAATGGAATACTTATGTGTATATGTAAAGTGTAAACCATGTGTTTGTTTTTATTTGTAACCATATTTGTATCGAAGATAATAAGTTCATGACAAGGATAGCTGATGCATGCTAGATGGCACTCGTAGAACCATTCATTTATGTAACAGAAATGTAACTGACTCATGTATAAAGCTGAAGAGAATAATACAATAGAATGACTTTTGGCTGCATTCTAATCATCTCTCCCTCTCATATTCTCTCTTCTCTCCTTCCTTCGATCATCATTCAGATCATCATTCATGGAGTAACATGGTATATATCATACTCTAATTCCATGGACGAGTCTTCTTCTGATTCTCTTCTATCTCAACAAAAGGCCAATTCCAATCCCAATTCTCTTGTACAATCGCTTCTCACTGAATCTATTCTCATGGAGCAGATGCAAATTCATTACTCAGATCCACCATCTCTTCGACTTTCAACCACATTGCTCAATGATACTAACTACAATCGTTGGAAGCGATCTGTAGAAGTATCTCTTTTGGCTAAAAACAAGCTTGACTTCGTCACTGGAGAATGCAAACGGCTAGTTGCAGCTCTTAAACTCATACATAAGTGGGAGCAGAGTAATAATATGATCGTCTCTTGGTTGACTCATTCTGTTGAGTTCCATTACTCAAGGTAATTCTTCTATCACTGTGTCTTTTACAAGACTAAAGAAACTCTGGGAAGAATATGTCTTAGCTTTGGAAGATCAAGTATGTAGTTGTGGATCGAATGAATTAGCACTTTCTTTTATAAATGATCAGCAAATCATTCAATTTCTCAGTGGTTTGAACGAGAGTTTTGCTATTGTGAGGTCCAATGTACTCATGATGACCACTTCACTGGATCTTGGAGAGAGATATAAAATGGTGCTCAAGGATGAAGCACAACGAGGCCAAAATTCCCTTCATTCTTCCACTGATGATGTTGCGGCTCTTTATTCACAACATAAACACAATTCCTCTCATCAACGAGGTAATCTTGATCACAAATCTTCCTCTGGAAAGAGTCTCTTATGTGATCATTGTAAGGCTAAAAATCACACCGTGGATCGATGTTGGCGTTTACATGGCTATCCCATAGTACCTGCTCCTGGTATTCCTTTTGTGATCATTGCAAAATGACTGTTCATGTTCTTTCTAAATGTTGGAAGGTGCATGGTTATCCTCCTGGCCATAAACTAGCAACAACTGCAACAACTTCCTTATCATCAGACCAGATGACTCGCCTCTTGTCTCTTCTTGACAAAACAAACACTTCAGAACATAACCAAGAATCTCATGGAGCCTTCCTTGTTGGTATGCCTTTATGTTTCATGTCAACTGATATTACTTCACACTGGATCATTGATAGTGGGGCTACATATCATATCACTCCACATCTTGATCTTTTCTCCTCTTATAAACCGGTTGATCATTCTATCTTCATCACTATGCCTAATGACAAGAATGCTTATGTTGCTCATATTGGCACTGTAATTCTTACATATGAAATAACCTTACAACAAGTGCTTTCTCATCTAATGTTTGCTCTCTTCAGGCCCCTTCAATAAATCAGCCCTTGGTGATTGGTAAAGCATGCAAAGGGCTATATGTTGTGGACAAGTCATCACCATTATCAAACTTTACTCCCATTTATAATAATATTCTTGCATATGAACATGTTGTCCCTCTTTCATACTCTAATATGTCATGTAAACTCTGTCCCAAAATATGGCATTGTAGGTTGGGACATTTACCTTTCAATCAATTGCATTTTATTGACTCTCTTTCTAGTACTAAATCTCATGATATTTGTCAAATTTGTCCACAATCTAAGCAAACTCATCAATCCTTTCCCATATCTACTACTACTACAACTAGCCAACCTTTTGATCTTTTGCATATTGACACTTGAGGACCATATAAACAAAGCACATGCAATGACTTTGCTTACTTCCTTACCTTAGTTGATGTTTTCACTAGGTGTACGTCGGACTTACCTCATGGCACACAAAATTAATGCCTTATCCATACTACAATCATTTAACTCCCTTGCTCACACTCAATTCCACACTAAGATCAAGATCATACGTTCTGACAATGCTCTTGAGTTCTCTAGTTCTCATGCCAATCTTTTCTACACACAAAATGATATCATTCACCAATCCTCTTGCCCATATACACCTCGGTAGAATGGAGTTGTTGAACGTAAACATCGATATGTATTAGAAGTTGCTCGTGCTTTAAGTCCCTCTCATGTACTGGGGTGAATGTATACTCATTGCCACACACATCATAAATCGGTGTCCTTTACTAGTCCTACACAACAAGTCTCCTTTTGAACTCTTATTCCACACTTCTCAAGATTATTCTACCCTTTGGGTCTTTGGTTGTTTGTGCTTTGTAAGCACTACACCTGCTCATCGAGATAAATTTCAGCCCCGAGTCATCCCTTGTATTTTCTTGGATATCCCTTTGACAAGAAAGGTTATAAATTTCGGACTATATCCTCTCGAGAGATTATATTTTCCAAGGACATTGTCTTCCATGAGATAATTTTTCCCTTCCATCACATTGATTCTTATTGCCCCACTCTTCCCATTCTATCCTCCTCCTCATTTGACACTTCCATCTTTATACCCTCATCATCTCCTTCAACTCCTCCTACATGTGATACTACAAGTCCTCTTACCTGTGATCATACCAATATTATTCCGACTTCTCCTTCATCATCTCCTTCATCATCCTCTTTTTTACCTTGTCCCACATATTTACTCGCTCCATCATCACCATCTCATTCTTCTCTACGAGCTAGAAGGTCTACTCGACCTCATCAAACTCCACCCTATCTTCGTGACTTTGTCTGCAATTATGGGTCGAGCAACTTATCTTCACCATGTATGTTTCATTCTTCCTTTTACCCTTCTTCTCACTTTGCCTTTATCACCTCCTTATCTTCTTGTGTTGAACCCACTAAATATAGCGAAGCCTCCAAAAACCCATACTGGATACATGCCTTGCAACAAGAATATCATGCCCTTCAAACCAATCACACCTGAGATCTTATGCCCTTACCTCCTCATAAAAAGGTCATTGGTTCTAAGTGGGTCTTTAAGGTTGAATTAAATGTTGATGGTTCTTTAGTACAATATAAGGCAAGGCTAGTGGCACAAGGATTTACCTAACAAGCAGGCATCGACTATCACGAGACCTTTTCTCCTGTTGTCAAGATGACAACCATCTGTAGCATCATTGCTATTGCTGCTTCTAAACGTTAGATTTTACACCAACTTGATGTAAATAATGCATTCTTGCATGGGGATCTTCATGAGGATGTTTATATGAAGCTTCCTCCGGGCATACCAAACCCCTTATCTTTAGTTTGCAAACTAAAAAAGTCACTTTATGACCTTAATCAAGCCTCCTGATAATGGTTTCATAGGCTTACCACATCCCTTATCACACAAGGTTTTACTTCATCCAAGAACGACTACTCCTTGTTCATCAAACGAAGACAGTCTCTCACTACCATAATAGCCATCTATGTTGATGATCTACTCATCACGGATCTGACAGTGATGAAATTGCTCGAATTAAATTGCATCTTGAAAAAACTTTCAGCATTAAGGATCTGGGTATACTGCATTATTTTCTGGGTTTAAAAGTCACTTATGTACCTACTAGAGTCATCTTATCACAAAGGATATTTACTTTAGAGCTTTTGCATGATGCTCAACTACTAGAAGGTAAACCTACTTGTACTCCTCATCCTCTCAATCTGAAGCTTTATCTTGATGATAGTGATTTTATTCTAGATGCTTCGGTCTATAGATGTCTAGTAGGGAAACTAAATTTCCTTACTAATACTCGCCCATATTTGTGTTATGTTGTCCAATACCTTAGTCAGTTCATGCAAACACCAAGAAGCTCTCATCTTCATGCTCTTCATCATACTCTTCGTTATGTACAGGGTACAATTGGTGATGGCATTTTACTTAATGGCAGTGACACTCTAACCCTTCTAGCATATACAAACTCCGACTAGGTTGCTTGCCCCTCTTCTCGACGCTCTGTGGGAGATTTTTTGTGTGCTCCTTGGTCAATCTCCTATCCGTTGGAAATCAAAGAAGAAAGGTATTGTCTCTCGTAGCTCTTCTGAGGCTGAATATAGAGCCATGACATGTGTTGTTGCTGAAGTCACATGGATTGTTCGTTTACTCAATGATCTGGGTGTCTCCACTACATCTCCAGTTCACTTGTACTGTGACAACAAACTAGCTATTCAAATAGCCAATAATCTTGTGTTCCACGAACGAACAAAACACATAGAAATTGACTACCATTTTACACGTGATAAGGTGATGGAATGCTTGCTTGAACTCCATTTCACATGTACAAATACCCAATTGGTTGATATCTTCACTAAGATTGTACCATCTCAGCACCAAGATGTACTTCTTTCCAAGCTTGCATGGCTCGATTCTCTCCATCCCCAAGCTTGAGGGGGTGAAAAGGATAGTTGATGCATGCCATATGGCACTATTAGAACCATTCTTTTTTGTAACAGAAATGTAACTGACTCATATATAAAGCTGAAGAGAATAATACAACAGAATGACTTTTGGCTGCATTCTAATCATCTCTCCCTCTCATATTCTCTCTTCTCTCCTTCATTCGATCATCATTCATGGATTAACAGTTCCCACGTTAAAAGTTTGAGACATTTTGAGCCTAGTATATAAGGTCGGTGTGTTACTCCTCCTATTGCCAATTAGTTTTAGGATGTAACTTTGTTGGGTTTATGTGATGGGCTTGAGCCTAATTCTACAATCCGTCGATATCGAACTTTGATAGTTTGTGTACAAGTTATAATGGGTTATCTTCTAAATCCTAAATTCCAAATGAACGGTTAGTGATTTAAGAGAAGGCTCGTTGGGTTATTTGGACCGGCCGATCCAAACAGAAGAAGCCCTTTGGTCCGGACCCTTTTGTTGACAACATCACAATAACAAAAGAATGTTTAGTTTGTTGGTGAAGATTGAACCAAAGTTGAGTCGGATCTCTACTAATTTAAACAATGACATTTGATGGTCAATAACATTGTAAATGCTAACACAATGACATTTGTGATGTCAACAATACAATAACAAAAGAATGTTTAGTTTGTTGTCATTCATGGTATCAACAAAAGGCCATGTGCATTGATTTTGTCAACAACACCCTTAACATTTTAAAACTGAATGTTTTATGTGTTGTCAACACCACCACAAAGAGATGAGTGGATGTTTTCAACAACATCCAAAAGACCTTGAAAAGTTACTTTATGTTCTAGTCAACAACACCATGAATAACAAAGTATTGGTATTGATGGTTTCAACAAAAGGTATGTGTATATTGACGTTGTCAAAACCACCATAAAGATATGTTGAAGATAATAACTTCTCATATCTAAAGTATGGAGATTCCGAGCCTAGTATAGAAGGTTGGTGGACTACCCTTCTAATGCGTATGTGCGCTCGTATGCACATGTCACCGCTCTCCAATCTGTTTGTATCGGATTTAAAATGATATCCGAGCGATTAACCTCTAATCGGCCCACGATCTTGTACACTAGTTTTACTTGTGTTGAAAATAATAACTTTTCACATCTAAAGTGGAGAAATTCCGAGCGTGATATATAAGGTTGGTGGATTACTCATCCTATTGTCAATTGGTTTTAGGATGTAACCCGTTGGATTTATGTGATGAGCTTGAGCATAACACGGATGTGCGCTCGTATGCACATGACCTCACTCTCTAGACCGTTTGTTTTGGACTTTAACAAGAGATGTGTTGTTGTTGTTAACAACACCTTATACACCATGAAAAATAATGTCTATGTTCATGTCAATAACACTATAGATAGTAAAGTATTAGTGATAATGTTATCAACAAAATGTATGTGTGTTGATGTTGTCAACAACACCATGAATAAGTATTCTCTATACTATCAATAACACCCTAATCACTGTAAAATTGTATGTTTATTGTGTCATCAACACCACCACAATATTACAATATAGATGTGTTGATGTTGCCAACAACACCCTAAACACCATGAAAAAAATGTTTATGTTCTTGTCAACACAAATCAACTACAATTTTCTCATGTTTTCTTAAGGAACAAATCAATTATAATTTTCTCTTTGTATGCATCCAAGCACTCGTACTTGGTTGAATGTATGTTTTGGCAAATGCTACAGTTTGGATGAATTTGATCGTGTATATCCCACAGTTTACTATATTCATAATTTGGGAAATATTGTATTAATATTTGTATTTAATAAACTACTTACATAATATAAAGATTTTCTTATCCTTATTGTCTTGTGATAATCCTTGCACTCGTTCAATTGTCATCTTTTTGTAAAGATGTTTAAACCTTTTTGAAAATATATTTGAATCCTTCATCATTATTGACAATTCTACACAAATAAGCTTCAGCAACTGTGCTAGTTTTTTCTCGTTGACTTAATTATCAAAACAACCATATACCTTTACCTTTCATTCTTCCAATTTCATTCCAAATCTAGTCAACGCTTGTTGTCGATGTTGAATGATCAATTCATTTTTCTTTGAACCTTCCCGATTTTTGGCAAAGTTCCGTTGTTGAATGTGGTTTGTCTACAATTTTGATACTTGATAGGGTCTCAACGAAAGACGACCTAAACTGTAAACTTAAAGAATTTTGTAGTCATAGTACATGATTGCAATCAAGTATAGTATTCATAAGGACTTCGTTGATTAGTTGGAAAAAGAACAATTAGATTGTGTAAGGAAAAACAATAAAAAGTGGATACCGTGGATTTTTATCAAGTTGTGGTAAGTAGATATATAGAAAATGGTGTAAAAATACGAAAATATCTAGGATTTGGGAACTACTCACACCAACTCATGGTTGACAAACATGCCCAAAGGATATACAAATAATGATAACAAAAGTGGAACAACATATGAAAATTCAAAGTGGGTATATCTTCAATTCTTTCCATGACTGAGATGGCCACTAAGGTCCTCGATCATGGTTGGTTCTTTGGAAGCAAACAATACCATTTCAATTCTAACTCTTGATGAAGGTATCTAGCTTAATCCTAGTGATGACACCTCCATGGCTAGAGTCTAGAGAACATGGAGAAGACGATGGTGCTGCTCTCACACCACAAAAGACACACACTTTATATGTATTTTGGAATTATCACCAATATTCAAACATCCAACACACCAAAATAAGGTATGTTTGTGTTATCAACAATACCACAAACATCTTAGTGTTGGTGTTGTCAACAACACCATAAATACCGAAATATGGTGTGTTGGTGTTATCAACAATATTGAAACACCATCACCACAAACACTTTGATGGTGTCAACACAAACGCAAAATAATGGTATTGGTGTTGTCAAGAACACCACAAACACCCAAATATGGTGTGTTAGTGATGTCAACAACACGACAAACACCAAAAATAATGGTGTTGGTATTAAGAACAACACCACAAACACCAAAATAGGGTGTTAGTGTTATCACAATAGCACAAACACTCAAATAAGGATGTGTTGGTGTTACAAAATTAGGGTGTTGATGCTATCAACAACACTAGAAATGGCCAAATAGAGCGTGTTTATATTGTCAACGTCACCACAAATGCCAAAATAATATATTATCAGCAAGACAACAAGACAACAACACCAAAATAAGGTGGCAGTGTTGTCAAAAACATCACAATCATCAAAATAGAGTGTCGGTATTACCAACAACACCACAAACACCAATATAAGGTGTCTGTGTTGTTATAATATCAATAAATGCCACAAACACCAAAGTAGTGGTGCTTGTGATGTCAACACTACCATGCACAAACACTAAAAGTGTAATGTTGGTGCCAATGACCACAAATATCCGAATAGGGTGTGTTCGTGTTGTCAAGTGCATCACATGCCGTCACAAAAATCACAAACACCGAAAAACGTACACAATGAAGTTATTGTCAACTCACCAGAAAACACTAGAAAGTCCATAAAGTATAACCAACACGAATTGTTCAAATACAATCAAAATGTAAGCCACATTCAACGAAAGTTATTTTCTAAAGAAATTGAAAAACACAAAATAGATTCATCAATAATACAAACGAATTTATTGTCGCCAACTTAAACATAAAGACATATTGAGTATGAACAAAAACTTATATTATGAAGTCATAGTCCTATTATAAAGTCATATTCCTAAATTAAACGTCGTTATAAAATCGAGTCTGATTTCTTCTTCATTGTTAATACTGCTTTTCTTGTTAAGTATTACTTGATTAGAAAAACCTAAATATGTTCTTCTCTCCTTGTTAATATTGCTTTTCTTGCTAAGTACTTGATTAGAAAAACCTAAATATGTTCTTCTCTCCTGCAATTTATGTGAATGATGTTGGGAGAAGGTAGGAAATTTGGTTTGGATGATGCTTTTGTTTGTTGATTTGAAGAATTTAATGTGAATGGCTTGAGAAGTTGAATGGGTTTAAAGTTTCGACAAGGAGATATAAAGTTTGAGCAGTTTATTGAAAGGAGATAGAAAACTTATAACTTATGTCATATACCCATTGTGTTTGTAAATATTGAGAAGTTGGTGACAGTTTCTATAGATTATTTGAAATTTTTTCCCAGTATCAAAAGACTATATTTTGTTCATGTATATTTTAAGGAAGACAAACACTCGACAAAATATAGCATAATATGATATTTAGCATATCCACACTTGGTTATACTACTAGTTAAAGATAAAGGTATAAAGGTAAATCTAAAATGGTG
The DNA here is from genome assembly GCA_033239125.1 of Fagopyrum homotropicum. Lineage (NCBI taxonomy): Eukaryota > Viridiplantae > Streptophyta > Magnoliopsida > Caryophyllales > Polygonaceae > Fagopyrum > Fagopyrum homotropicum. The sequence goes on from BSWB01000004.1 coordinate 148,538,591, forward strand.
CCATTAGCTCTAAGCCTATAATGTAGCTTTTGGATTATACATAAATCATTTGTACTTTGGGTTTGTATTTCTGAAAAATAAAAGATCTTTTTTTTCGTTTTTTGGAAAATGGAAATTAATTAGGACAAACTATCTTCTAAATTCTAAATATACTGCATCCTAAAATATTTATGCGGATGAGAACACGAAGTTCGGGATCGTCAAAACCAAAAATCTTATTAAAAGTTAAAATTTTCAAATATGATATTCTTCATCTATATATGCATATATGATATTATTTACCTAAATTTATTTAAACACCGATACATGTCGGTATAATATTATTTTCAAATATGATATTTCTTAATCTTTACTTTTCTTCGTGTTATTAGTTTACCTCTTGTGGTGGTCCTCATTTTTTCAACTTTAATGATGTACGATTAAAATGTCATATAAACTTCATCGGTAAGTTTAGGTAGTAAACAAGCATATTAAAGTCAATAAAGTAACCTTAGAAGGTAAAAATTATTCTGATTGTCTAATTTTTACTTTGATAAAGTTACGCTAATAGCATTAGCATTTCAGAACTTATAAAGGAGTTTATTATTTGATTTTATTAATTTATAATTTATATGGTGAAAGTTAAAAAAACACACAAGGACGGTAAAAGAAAGAAAAAAAGATGTCCAATACGATATCGCCACGTGGCAGAACAGTGATTGAGTGGACGAAGTGATTGCGGAGTAGCAGAGCTGCAGTGGAACAATTTTCAAATGTTATAAGTAAAAGAAGCACTGAAAGTCGAAAGGAGTGAAAGTATCTCCGGTGAGTCTCACTGCACATAAGCTACAATGGGACAAACGGTGGCCACCATGTATCGGCGCTTGCTGGGCAGAGAAGCCGGGAAATCCTTGCTTAATGATCACGCTAGTCATGACGAAAGCCTCGGATTGTTTGACCGGCTCTGGAGAATGGTACAACGGCTCACCAGGTTCTTAAACATGTTACGGCGCGGAGTCGCCGAAATTCCCCCGCCGTCCGATTATCAGATTCCGATCTATCCCAACCCTGACGATAACCACTTCATAGACATCGGCATCGATGATCTCGCCTTCCACAGCCGGATCCCAGAGATTACGGTGACCTTGGTAGAAACCGACGATGAGTTACCGCCAGTAGAGCAGCGCCCATCGGAAATTGAAGATCATGTCTTGGAAAGCTTGATCTGCAACGTTGCGATCACAAAAGAAGAAATTCCCGGAAGTGGTGTCAGTTACGACACCGATAACCTATCTCCGGTGGAGGAGCGACCGATCTACAGAAGATTGGGTCCGTATAGTTCGGATCAGAAAATTCTGCTGGTTGGAGAAGGCGATTTCTCTTTCTCTGCAAGCCTGGCGGTTGCTTTTGACGACGCTTCGAACATGATCGCCACTTCGCTTGATTCTTTTGGTACTCACCTTCTTCTTCCTTTCTTTTCCCATAAGTTCGATCGTCTCTTTATTTTCTGACGTGTTCATGAAGAAATCTGGCGGTGATCAAACGCTTTAAAAATGTTGAGATTTTCATGTAAAATTATGTTTAACCTTAGTATAATTTTTATTCCGAAAATGTTGAATAATCATACTCGATATTTTTATACAATTTTTTAAAAATGTTAAATTAAAAAAGTGATAAAATATAATATTTTACTGTACTATGTAAACTTTGATAAAAGAATATTTAAAATTTATATTTAAATCAAAATTTTATTATATGCCTGAATTTCTCTTATACTATAATACGTAATATGTATTATATACAAAACCAAAGCTAGAAATGAATAATCATGGTTGACTCTATTGAAATAATTTAGTAAGGTATAGGGGCCAATGCTAGGACTAGGGATGAAAAGTAGTCAATGAGTCATCTTGGTTGACTCTTTTTGGTCACCTCTAAGTCATTTTTTAATTTCCTCTTTATTGTGATAATAAGTCTTTTCATAAATTTTAAAATTTGATCCCTTCGACTTTTAATTCATGACTTTTCTCTCATGCTTAACTAGAATGAGGATAAATCCTTGATAAATTTGGTAGTGATAGATTAAATTAGCGACAATGAACACTCCTAATATCTAGAGTAATAGGCACTTACTATTAGACCAAAGCTCTCGTTTGACGTATATTTTTGTATACATTTTTTAATAGCTTTTAAAAACTTAAAATCTTGTAATTCTTTGGTAGTATAAAAATTATTAGGGTAGTTTTAAGGAACGGGTATATAAATTAATTATATTTTTATAAATAATTTTATTGAAGAAATTAAATAAAATTATAACAAAAATTAAAACAAAATTGATGTATCATAATAATTTTAACATTAGAGTACTTTAAAAAAAAATTAACTTAATATATTTATAGTCCTTATTAATAATTTTTATTAGAAAATAAAAAAGTTATAACATCTGTTAATTTAGTGATTATTTCTAGTTAATATAGAATTGTATACTTATATGTTAAAATTAGAATAAAAAATTATCTAATCATCTTATAAATAAGTGTTAAAATTTTCCACAAAATATTTCATAAGAATATCTTATAAATTTGTTGAAAATTGTGATAAAATTAAAAATAAAAACAATATATTTATAGTCTTTATTAATAATTTTTATTTATTACGTAATTAGTACAACGATAAAATAAAAATGCACGAAAAAATGACACATGACGCGAAGTTCATAAGAGAATGACACGTGATATGAAAGTCTTATAGCATAATAGTTATCCAATATTAATATAATTTCACATTAAAGTTCACACAAAATACTGAAATAGGTAACCACTTTCTTAATAAAATTAAAATATATTATTTTAAAGTGTGTGTTTTTAAAAAGTTATTTAGTGTAAATATATATGAAAAAAGTAAGCTTAGTATTTAAATATATTTAAGTTTTATTACAGAATAATTATTTTAATAAGAAACATGATATATATATATATATATATATATAATTTTATCAAAAAATCAAAATATTGAAAAAAAGACATTTAACATAATATAGTTGAGGAAAGGACACGTGAAAAAAATAGTTTCTCTTTAATAATAGATATAAATTTATTTTTCGTACCGAGTTTATACTAACTCATGATCTCGGGTTATATGAATTGTCTAAGCCCTTTTTCACTTGGATTTAGGTGTTTTTTGAGATCCATTATTTTCTTTTCAAAATGAATTTAAATTATACTATAATATATAATATGTATTATATACAAAACCAAAGCAGTTTAATCGTTGTTAAAATTTCTCATATTTTCAACTTGTGTATGGAATCACAATAGTTGTATTTTTTTTAGTTTTTTCAATTATAAACATTGATTATAATTAATCTGATTTATTATGAATTAACAGTGTGGTCTAATTGTGATCCCTTTATTTTTGATTAAAAGGGTGATCTTAAATAGTAAATTTATATTTTTAATGTTCATACTCAAGCCATGGGGCAACCAATGGAAAAGAATTACCAAAATGATTAAACAACGCGATTTTTATACATGTACGTGTACATTAGTAAATGTAATGTAAAAAAAAATAATTTCTTGTGGTTTTGGATGTAGATTTTTTAATACAACATTACAAGAGAGCAGTATACAACATCATGCAACTAACAAGTAGAGGATGTAAGGTAATGCATGGAGTTGACGCTACCCAAATGGCAAATTACCCTCACTTACTCTCTCTCGATTTCGACTGCATTATCTACAACTTTCCCCATGCTGGCTTTGCTGATCGCCATTGTCCCCGCCACGTTCAAATTAGGTATTCATCTACCTCTCTAACAACTAATCCAGAGTTACTTCAACATAATATATGATAATTACTTTTGTGTTGCTCGTGGATATCCATATATAGCTCGCATCGCGCCCTAGTAGGAGGGTTTATGGCTAATGCAAAGAAAATGATAAGAGGCGATGGTCAAATACACATTACCCACAAGTGTATGGGGTTCTTTCTCGAGTGGAACTTAGAGGAGTTGGGTTTAACTCAAGGCCTTCGACTAGTAGAAGAATTACCTTTTGATCCCCGAGACCATCCAGGCTACTCTACCAAGTTTGGATACGGGGGTGATGCAGAATTCGATTGCAGGCCTTGTAATCGATATAAGTTTCAGCTTGTTAACACTTCCAAGAAGAAAAAACGTAGAAAGCAAAAGAAAATGAAGTAGAAGCTCTACTTTTGTCGGTTTCGATCATCTAGTTACCACCAAATTGAACGTACGCCTTATAAGGCCTTTAACTAGATGAAAAAGGTGCTTGTGTTGGTTTTAAACTATCTAGACTATGTACTTCTACATGTTGAATCCGTGTGTATTTTTATTAAACCGGTAAACTTGGCATCCATTGTATAATATCGCGGTGGTGAAATTATGTAAAATATGGTGTAATTTTTGTCTTTTGTTTTCTCCTTCCTTAATTTAATGGATCAGCTGGGATCTATGATGAACAAACCCCTAAAAGGCAGAATGTCCTGTGTCCGACAAGCGGACACGACGGAACACGGCTCGGACACAATTAAATATGGTCCGACACGGTTCAAATGTAGGACACATCAAGGACACGAGGTGGACACGGTGAGGACATGGACCGTGTCCGATCGAGACTCAGACAATAAAAGTTTTCCCTATTTTGTAAGGCTAAAAAAGAAAAAAACATAGTTTAAAAAAATAAAGAAAAATTGATTTTCTCTCCCTTTTTATCCACATAAGCCTAGCCAATATATGTTCACCTGAGATTTTGTGGTTGTCGAAAGCAGGACACCGAACTTCTTATTCTTCTTTTTCAACGAAGTCTTCTTCTTCATTGACTGTGTTGAATGTGTTATTCCGATTCTTTCACTTTTTATAGATTTGATTTTTTTTATTGTTTTATTTGGTTGATTAAGTTGTTCGGTTATCGTTGATTTGCAAAATGAATGATTATTTCTTCAATTTTGAAATTAAGCATGTTTATGTGAGATTGTAATCCTAAATATGATGATTTCTATGTTTTGTAAGTGAAAATATTTATTTCTAAGCTTCGTTTTGGTTATTTAAAGATGTATTGAAAACTTTAAAGTTGGATGACCAACATAACGGCATATCTATTCACCAAATATACAATACCGGATTGATGATGAGGAAGGAGATTGCCAAAGGATTAATCCAACAAGCGCTCCTTTTCTTGACCAACGAGATTACTATGTCCACATTAGAAAATGTCCGCACACAGATGAAATAGCCGGTTTTGTACCTGCACATTAAAACGTAAGAAGGAAAGGGTGTGTGTGATGTAGAGGGTGTGTGTATGAAGGAGTGAGGGTATGAGCGGAAGTGGATGCCGAAGCGTGAAAAGTGGATATAGAAGCGGGGACACGAACGGGAGGGGGAGCATGAGGTGAGGAAAAGGGAACCAAAGTAGTGGATGAAGGTGTGTAAATGGTGTCCTCATCATCTGACTCAGACCAAGCCTCCTGATGAGGAAGTGATATGAGCGGAGAGTGAATATTAGCAACCTAAGTAATAAGAGTAGGTTTAATAGTAGGAGCGGGATTAAATTGAGATGGAATAGCAGCGACTTCAATAGAAGGAGCGGAATCATATGTAGACGCGGCAACCTCCGCATCCTTTACTCGCTGCTCGCTACTCGCCTTAGAGTAAAGAAGCGGTAGATGGTGGTCGTCTCTTCATCCTATGTTGCTCGACAACGATCTAAACCGCTTTTCGAAAGTAATAAAGTTATCAAAACTCAGAATTTCGTATATAGTAGCTAACAATAATCAAGTTTTAATTTTTTTTAAACAAAATAAATGTGACGCGCATGTTTTAAATAGGCGCATGTGTCCACACGCTAGCTTCAACACAATCGGTATGCATTGAAGCTGACAACTTACCGCCAACGCAATCGGCCTACGTTGAAGGTGAGCTCCACAACAAAGAAAAAGTTGTTGTTTTTTTTGTTTTTCGTTTTCGATTCCGATTCCGTCATACCATATTCCGATTCTAACTTAAACTAAGTTTTCGATTCCTATTCCAATTCTGTTACTAAACTAAAACTAGCAATTTCCTAATAAAAGCGTTAAAAACGAAATTTATAAAACAAAAAAAAAAGAAAAATACGCAAAAACTAATAGAAAACGTACCTCTAGTGCACCCAAATCACATTTTTGGTAATTAAGGACGTCTTGAAGAATCAATCAAATAGAGGTTTTTGAGATTTTTTTTCTCGTTTGAAAGGAGAGCTTATCGGGCTTTCTTTGTGCTAAAAAACTTAGATTGTGATGGAAAACGACAACGACTTTGCTTCAAGTAGAGTTTCATCTTCAATAGAGTCGGTCTGCTGTGTTGAAGTTAAAATAGCTCAACTTAGTGAGCATGCATTGAGTTTTAAAAGTTTTTACACAATGAACATGTACATTTATCATTTTTAAAGCTTTCTATTTATGGGCTGAAAATTTTTCTTCTTCATTCTATCTTGAGGTGTCAAACGGGCGGAGCGGCCGAGTTCGGGTCGGGTCAATTTGTTTTGGGTCACTTTGAGGCGGGTCAAAATTGTCTATAATGTCATGTTGGGTTTATTCGGATCGGGTTAAGTTCGGGTGCCCTTGCACAACTGATAATCGGATACTCGGGCAATCATGGGTTGTTTTAATCGGTTATCGGGCTAATTCGGGTCGGACTCAGATCGGGTCGGGATCATTTGTACAATTGAAATTTGGGTTCATGGTCTATTTCGGGTCGGATCACTTCAATTATCGGATTATTCTAGGTCATTCTAGTTTATGTATCGGGTAAATCAGGGTTGAATTACTTTGGGTATAATCAGGTTCGATTATTTTCGGGTCGACAATTTCCGGATTTGATTGTTTTTAGGTTGGACTAATTTTTTGTGACAGATCGATTCATACAAGCTCAAACTTATTGTGTTTTTTTCTTCATATTTATAGGTTGGTCTCCTTTGTTAAGGCAACTCGACATATTCATATTTAATTTCAAATAAAAAGTACAATAGTTGGGTCAATTAACCTAAACCTTTTGAACAAGAGAGTTAAAAACATAGGTCCGCCTGAGCATGTGGAGATGAACACGTGATTAAGACCGATTTGGTCGGTTGACTTATGGTTGTACCTACACCCATACCCACACCATCACCCATCAACCGCTCACCACCCGGAGTTCATCGGAATTTTACCCGTATATTCGGTTCGGTTGACCCATTGTGTCGGGTGGTTGTTCATCCATTCACGTCCCTATGTGCGAGGTGAGCACATGCGCAGGAGAAAACCTTGGTTTAGTTAATAATTGTCTAATATTATTTTTGCGTATGAATTATAAGTGTGAAGTCTCCTTGTCCTAGTGGTTGAGGTCCTTGAGAATCCTTACAATAGAAATGATAAATTGATAAGTAAGGATGAGATATCATATGTGCATTAAAAACATTTTAGTGTAACTATCAATATTGCTGTTGACTTTTATGACTATATCTTTAATTTTTAACCCATTAAACCTTAAATGTAAAAAGTATTGATAGTAAATAATATATAGTTTCATTTAAGGGTATACTTATAATTGAATATTTTTACGATTTTTCTTGTGGGTGTCTTCCACATGTTTACACTTCCTTCTTCATGCTTCTTTTTTCCAAGTCCCTTAAATCATCGACAAGCTCCGCCACTCCGCTCTCCTTAATCCTTACCCCAATGATTAATTTCGTTTTTGGTCTTTTTTCCGCCGTCGTTCAGGCCAAATTCTTCTTCAATTTCTCCCTCACCTTCTTTCCAAAGACAGTTTTGATCCTCCAATCACAAAACACATCACAAAAGGAGTAAATAAATTAATTGACCCTAAACACATACATATTCAGATAAAATAGATTTACAAAAAATAGGAAGAAAAATAGAAAATGAGTAAAAAAAAAAGTTTTCCATTCAAAATTTTATAGTGGACTTAGTTATCATCAAGGCCGGCCAATGAAACACGAAGATGCTATGCAAATATTAATTTAAATATAAAAATAGTAGATTTTGATAATAAGTTATTTTTAAAAAAAATAAATTAAAAAAATTAGTCGATATTAAATATTTCAAGCTACGAAATTAATCATATAAGTATAAATTATATTTGATAATTCTAACATATCGCCCTAACGTTCAATGCATAAAATCAATTTAGGAAAAAAAAACAACCTTTCACAGTTTTTTTCCGAAAAATATATAAATGTAGATATTAAATATAAAATTGTTAAAAAAACTTTTATAAATTTTTTTAAAATTCTCATACTCTTACCATCACAAATTGTTAAAATTTTAAAAACCATTCACATGACACAAACATTTAAGGGTAAAATGGGAGAGTAGGTATATTTTGTAACCATGAGCATATAAAGGGCCCCAAGTTAATAATGAGTACAAACTAGGCCCCTTTAGATTATATAAAAAAAATTTATTAAAATAAAAAGAGGATATTAAAGAAATCGGAATATCTTTCTCTCCATTTATTAAGCAACTAATTATTACAAAACGGAAAAGTAAATATATTTCTCTCTCCATTAATTAAGGGAATCAAAATATCTTCATTTATTAAGGAAATCAAAATATTTTTCGGAATCTTCGTCCTTTCCAACTTGTGTTCATCCATGGCGACAGATATTGAGATTTCCGCAGCAGCAAATGCACATAATCGCTTGAAACTGCAAACATATGTACATATACAGTTAGTCAGAAACATTTTCGCAGTAAAATATGTACATAATCACAGAGACTGCAAACATATGTACATGCAAACACAAACAGAAGCTTGTATAACAACATATTTTGTTCTACTATACATATTCAAATTGACGACATGCTATATGTACACACAAAATATGTATGTGCATCATCAAACCCCTATCCAAATGTACACAAACTACATATTTGGTACATATATAGTTAGTCAGTAATAATTTCGCAGCAACATATGTACATAATCAACACATATGTACATAATTAGTCTTTAACTTATACTTGTTGAAGACGATCGTTGAATGCTCGATTGAACTTCATCATTCTCAACTGAATCTTGCCGATCAATCCTCAATTCCGTCACAAAAGCCCTACAAATCGGACTCCCCAAATAGATTGCGCAGATTGCGTCAATTGAACTTCATCATTCTCCACTAAATCTTGTTGATAATATATGGTTACGAAAGAGTGGTTTTCTTCAACAACTAGAGCATAATCGTCGAAGCAATCTTACATGGCTATGGCGACTGAAACTAATCGATTCGGGAGGACGACGATGGTTGGGAGGAGGACGACGATGGTGAGATAATCGATTCGGGAGGAGGACGAAGGTTGGCAGGACGACGAGACCTCGAGAGCACCGGCTATGGCGAACTGCTTCCGTCTTCGTTGAGTGATTTTTTGATTTGATTTTGGTTAGTAATTGAAATCCGAAGATGCTGGATATTTATTAATGGAGAATATCACGGACGATTACCTTATTTAACCGTTTAGTTATTTTTTTGCTTAATTAATAAATATTACCAAATAAGTAACCTCCATTTAGATAATAACTGCCTATTAAATATATCCTTAATTAATAATACATCTTTTTCTATAAATTATAAAATTAGTGGGACCTTGCTTGAATTTTAGAAAAAAAAAGTTACCCTACTAGCTTAATCTTCTCTAATTACAAATTTAATATATTATAACTACAACTCTCCTGCCTTTTTTTATTAATAACTTGACATTTGGTATATAAATAATTATAACTATAAGAATAAGAAAATAACTTCTTTAAATATAAATAATAATACTTTATTATATATATATATATTATTATTTTTTTTCTATTTTAAAAAAAAATAAAGTTAGTCCAACTAAACTATCTCTAAAATTAAAGTAATTAATAATTTAGTTGTAAAAATGAAACACACACGTTCCACCACGGCTATCTGGATTTTATGTTAAAATTCATAAAAAGTAAAAATATATTATATAATGATAAAACTTAACGGAGGCACTCTAAATTCGAGGCTTTGGTTATCATATACATTATTCTGCTTTGAGTCAACTTCCTACTTGTTCTTGGAATAATTTGGGTTGAGTTATTTTGGGTCGGACATTACGAGTTCACTGATCATGTCGGGTCAATGGCTTTCGGGTTTCGGGCATTTTGGGTCAAGTTATTTCAAGAATCGGATCATTTCGGGTCGGGTGCTTTCGGTTTCGGGCGTCGCCGGACTGGTTTATTCGGGTATAATCGAGTTACAGTCACTTTCGAATTTGAGTTATTTTTGGTTTCGGGTTCCATCGATTAACACCGCATCGATCTCATATGCGTATTTTTTCCTTTTAACGTGCGACGATCAGGTTCGCATTGGACGGATCCGACGAATTTCACGGGTCGGGCCACATTTTAACATCTATAATTCTATCTAAATTTTCTTTTATATCAAATTCAACTTAAAAGTTAAAATCCCTTCATCTTTGTAAGAAAAAAAGAAAAGAAAATAGTAGTCCAATAGGGTCACGAAACGTGCCAAGTGTGGTGGCACAACTTTCAAATGAATGAAGTGATATAGGAAGCTTGGGGAGTTGGAGCGACCTTTCAATGCCCACAGCGGAATGGAAACCGTCTCATTTGTCTGATTGTCTCTACGCGCAGCATGCAGAAGCTACAATCAAAGAAGTAGAAGAAGATCACTGAACTGAAAAAGGAGCAGGAAAAAATGGGTCAAGCGATCAACGCCATGCATCGGCGGTTGCTGGGAACAAAGCCGGAAACTTATCTGTAGTTGATCGCTTCTTGAGAATGGGACAACGTATCATTCAATTTTTAAGGCGGTTGTTTCGCAGAGGTGCCGGAAAACCGCCCTCGGATGAAGCGTTACCGATCCATCTCAGTTCTGGTAGTTTAAAGGACGTGATAAATATCCCGATATCCGGAGGTTATGAGAACATCACTCCCATTCACCACTACATAGATATTGGAATCGAGGATCATATCGTCTTCGAAAGCCCAATCCGTGAAGTTGCATGGCTGGAGGGGAAAGTTGACGGCATCGATGAGAATTCTCCGGTGCCGGAGTTAGGGCACCTACAAGGGGAGCAGCGAGCCGAGGGAATTAACGAGATCCTATCCGAAATCACTATTGGTGAAGTTTCCATTGCATCGGCGGAGAAGAGAGACGACGGCAATCACACTTACATAACCGATGAGATATCCCCGGTGCCGGAGAAGCAAGCCTCCGACAATATCCTATTCGAACGCACATTTGCTGAAGCTGTAATTGCATTGGTGGAGGAGAAAGCTGACTGCACCAGGAGGATATCTCCTGTGCCGGAGAAGCGGCTAAAGAACACCAGTCGGGGAAGTTTGGGGCATTACAGTTGGGATCAGACCATACTGCTTGTTGGAGAAGGAGATTTCTCCTTCTCTGCAAGCTTAGCCGTTGCTTTTGGCGACGCTTCTAACATGATTGCCACTTCCCTAAATCATATCGGTAATCATCTATTTGCTTTCATCATCTTTCCCCTTTTTAGTAACCCTAAATGAATGACCATGTTGATGAGTTTGTTTAATGATGATGATGTTTCTCGAGTTGTATGTAGAGTTTTTGCAGAAAAACTACAAGAGAGCAGAGATGAACATCCTGGAGCTGAAGAGCCGAGGATGTAAGGTAATGCATGGAGTGGATGCTACTAAAATGGCAAATTTACGTCGCCTACAGTTCACCAAATTCGATCGCATTGTCTATAACTTTCCCCACGCTGGCTTTACAAATCGTCAAGCCACCCGGGAGGCCCAAATCAGGTATTCACTATACTCAATTGTTAATCCTTACATGTCAATATATTCATTACAAGTAAAGTTGCATGAATATGACAGCAAGCATCAAGAGTTAGTGAGAGGATTCATGGCGAACGCAAAGACGATGATAAAACCGGAGGGTCAAATACACATAGCTCACAAGTGTATAGGGTTTTTCCGGGAGTGGAACTTGAAGGAACTTGGCACAGCTGAAGGCCTTAGACTTGTAGAAGAATCGCCCTTCAAACTCAAAGACTATCCAGGCTACTCTACCAAGTATGGATATGGTGGTGATGCAGACTTTGATTGCAGGCCTGCTAAGACTTATAAATTCCAGCTTGCTACCTCTTCCAAGAAGAAGAGAGGTAAAAAGAAAAAGAAATGAAATAGAAGCTCTACTTTTGCAGACTTCGATTGGAAACCAGTCATGAAATGGCAACTTTTGTTGAAGTAAAGAAGGTTGATGGTGAATTGGTGATCGAGAGCAGAAGAATTGAAGTAAAGATGCTCTACTTTTGTTGGTTTGAATCATCTAGTTATCACCAAATATGTCATGCATGTCTTTCCAATTGCAGTGGCTTCTAAGCATATATATGTATATAGGCAGCTGATTTTGTTTATGATGTTCAGTGAACTGGTAATCTAGACATCAATGGTGGTGGTTGTGTTATTTCACACTTTTACTTTAGCCAAAGTGGCATAAGGTGTTCAATCTCAAATTATAAACTAATTTAAAATACGTTACTATTTGTTTCGTTTATAAAAATGAACAAACCCAAACCAGAGTTTTTTTTTAACTGAGCTCGAGACAAGTCCCGAGTAGTTCGATTAATATAACAACTGCATGCAATCATATTCATATCGTTGTGATATGCAAGTTTTTTCACTACATGATTCTCATCTTTGATGTTGATGGAGCAACAATTCAGTTGTCATCACTAATTCACCATCACCCTTCGGACGTTATCGCTAGCCACGATCTTTGTTGAACTCGATACCTTTGCCACACATTTAAACATCGATGATAGTCAAGGCATGATTTTGTTTATATAAAACAGAAAAGAACGAATATTTTGTATAAAAGAGGGTGGTTTAGGAAAGAAGTCAGTAAGGTAAAACTGACACAGTGAGAGTTGTAAGAGTATGCTCTTGTATATGCATACAACACTAATCTTAACCTATTTTTAAAATAATTTTATTTTTTTTTTATCTCAACGTAAGAATACAACTACTCACGTCAATAAAATACATCAATACGTTCTTAATATATTATATATATTGATTATTTTAAAATGAGAGAAACCTAATATATTATATATATTGATTATTTTAAAATGAGAGAAACCTAAGTAAAATGAACGTCTATCGATAGACAAAATTATTTCATAAATTATAAATATAGAATTTTTTTTATTTATATGATAACACTAAATGCATTTATTAAAATAAAAATAAATATACACTACTCCCTCCGATCAAAAATAAGTGTAGTTTTAGCATTAGAAATTTAATCACAATTATATGTCGTTTTAAGTTTTCTAGGCCAATAAATGAACAATAATTGTAAGAAATGTTCTTGAAAATTGGTGTAAATGATTAATTTTAGTTCTAAAATCTTTCTTATTGGTTTAAAAGAAGGTTGAATACTAAATAAGTGATAAAATTAAAAAAAACTTTACAAAATCTATATTATTTAATATTTTTCTTAAAAATTGTGTCAAAGTCTAAAATGACAGTTAATTATGATCCGAGGGAGTATTTTTTATCCATTAAATATGTTAAAATTATCGTAAGTATAATTCTTAAAATCTATATCTATCTATCTATATACTAAAGCAACCCGTGAACTTACACATGGCACAGTATGATGAATCCACATCATTAAATTAACACGTGTCAATTTTTTGTTGATCCCGGTCCCACCATGTCAAACAAATTATTTTAAATATTTAATTTACGAATTATTTTAAATATTTTACTAACCAATATTTATTTTATTCTCTCAAATTATTAATTTTTTTAATTATTTGTAGCTTAAAAATAGAAATAGTTAAGATTTGCAATCTAATTTTAAAAGATATTAATATTTTGTCAACTGATATTTTTTAATTTATAATTGAACTTTATACTTTCTTAAACTTATAAAATTTATTTTAAATTTAATTTTGTTTTGTATACTTATATTGTTCAATTGAACTAATAAACTTTATTTTTTTATATAAAATTTAAAGATCTTAATATATTTTTTATATTTTTAATTTTCAACTGAGCTTCATTTTTTTCAAAACTTATAAACTATTTTTTTTCTAAAATAATTTATTCAGACGATTAACAAAATATTTTTTCATTTTTTTAGAATAAATTTTTTCTACAATTAAAAGAATTCGTATTTTTAGAATAAGTGTTTTTTCATATTCGATTTTATTATTTTTTGAAAACAATTTCAGATATTTTTAAAATAATTTGTATAAAAACTCATAATTTCATATTAAAAAAGATATAGAAAAAAATCAAATTTTTTTTCCAAAAACGTTAAATTCATAAACCAAACATTTTTTAAATTTTTTTTTTTGTCATTTACACAAAAGTATTTTAAAAAATTAGAAAAAATGTTTCAATTTTTTTTATATTAAAAATATTTTACTTAATTTATGACTTTTTACATATTAATTTATTTTTAAAAAAAATAATACAAAAAGTATTTTAAAAATCAGAAAAAACACTCCTGAAATAGTGTGTATCATTTTCTATAATTTTTAAACTTTGCATTATTTTGAGTTTAATTGATAGTTGTTATTATTCTGAATTTTTTAAAAAAATATTTAGTAAAATTTATCATTTTAGTAACTTGATATATGTTATTAGTCTTATTAATGGTTAGATAATTTAATATTTAAATTTAACTATTTGATATTGTAAATTTTGACTTAGACATGCTACTTATATTATATAAACTTCCTTCATTTACATTTTAATATATTATTATTTATTATTGTTAATTTAAATCTAATGATTTGTTTTACCCTTCTTTTTTTATTAGATATGTTTTACACATGACTTCTTATCTATCTTATATAATAAAACCCCAATTTTTTCTAGGAATGATACTAACTCGGCATTCGAGTATCTCAAATGATATTGTCCTGAAATCCTCTTTCCCGATTGTTATTGCAGGATTTGAATTCTTGCTTGACTTACATTCATAATGTGAAAAATACAATCTTACAACAAGTATCACATAACAATTAAGACAATTCTCAACATAGTGAATTACTATACATTTTTTTGACACACAATTATTGTCTAACCCGTGCAGGGCACGGGTATTAAAACTAGTATACTACTAAACTAGACTACACTGACGCTGACGTGGCGCCTCCAGGTTTTTTCTCGGATTAAATCTTTTATTAAATCAAGAATTAAGCCATAAAACCTTTTTCTTACTAAAACAAAATCTAATAAGAAATCTTTTTTTCAACTAATCTTCTAAATAATTAATAAGAAATAAGAAAGTTTTATAAATAATAAATAATCTATATTCTATATATACTACTAAACTAGACTACACTGATGCTGACGTGACGCCTCCAGGTTTTTTATTGGATTAAATCTTTTATTAAATCAAGAATTAAGCCATAAAACCTTTTTTTTACTAAAACAAAATCTTAATAAAAAATCTTTTTTCAACTAATCTTCGTCTAACTTTTCAGGTTATTCCCTACGTTTTCAATCATCACACTCATTCTGCTATTGTTTATTCATTCCTTAATTTGTTTTCAATAACTATTATTTCAACTTTGGTTTTCACTATTACATGTTTATGAAAGTCTCTCCCCTTCCGTCTTTCTTCTCACTTACTTACTCGCAGACAAATCTTCCGAGATATGCATGTGAAGATCCATCAATATTTAAATGTACCCGTACAAGGTGCAGGATATGAACTAGTTGGTTCTAACAAATCTTTTCAAGTCACTTATACATAGCAACTTAGGCCCTATTTACCTGCGGGTTTATAAACTATCATTTAGTTTATAAACCTTTGCTGACTTTGTGGTAACCGCTTACATGTGAATGGGTTTTTATTTGACCGAGTTTATTTGGGTTTTTAAACCCGTAAAAAATAATCTGGAGCAATAATCCTGCAATTAGCCGAAAATGCCCTGATGTTTCACACTCATTCAACCCTAAAGATCGATCGAGAGAAGAGAGGCGAAAGAGGCGACAACGAACGAGAGAAGAGAGGCGACAGAGGCGACGACAGAAGACTAGCGACGAGGCTCCAACCCTGCGAGGCTGCAACCGCCGGCTGTGAGGTAGTGACGACAATCACCTCTCCATCCCACCCTGTGATTGGTGCGACGAGTAAGGGTGTTCGTCGGATGGTGCGAAACCCTCTATCAGATGCTGCGAAAAGGTCTTTCTCTCTTCAATCTTCTCTTATTTCACTCACATGATTAGGGTCGTTTTCTTGTGCTTACTTTCACTCATATGACTATGGTTAGGGTTATACTGATCGTTTCTTACTTTTTTTCGTTCCTTTCGATCAGATTTCTGCTTAGGGTTAATACTCACATGATTGATTGAATGATATTGGATTTGAGATGGTTTAATACTCCGGACTGATTATATGTTTGTTAATTAGACTAGAGTTCATACTCACTTGATTAGGATTAATAGTCTCTAGATTCAATTCATCAGATTTGTGCCTCAGTAGAGTGGACTTATGGTTATTAAAATTCATCAGGTTTGTCTCTAGATTCAATTCATTAGATTTGTGCCTCAGTAGAGTGAACTTATGGTTATTTGTACTAGTCAGCTCAAGGTGTTTTGATTATTGTTTTAAATGAGATCTAGTTGTTTATGTGTTACATATGAAAGCTTGTTTTTTAGTCTTTAATGTATTGCCTTTCATAGAAATTTAATTTTGACAGCATCAACCTAGTTTCATATACATATATAATGCTCTTTCCAACACCCTACTTGTTGTTGACAAGTAAATTAAAAGTGCATTAGGTGACAACAAATTGAAAGCTCAATATTTAATTTTAACTAGTAATATATTGCCAGAACTTACATTTTTATTAGCGTTCTAGCTTTTGGGAATCTTATTTGTGGCAGGCATTGTAAAATGGCATTATGATTATGCTATAATATCTATTGTAAAATGACATTATGATTATGCTATAATATCTGTTCATGTAATTGATGATCTTTTTTGCCTCATCATCTCTTGCATAGATTCATCTTTCTCTTCTGTCTTAATTGGTGCTATGTTGTAATATCCGGAATTTTTATTCCGTTTATTCTGTAATAAACCCGATCTCGATCAGTTTATCTATATCCGTTTACTTAGTTAGACACATTATTATAAAATTTATCATTTTATGTAGATTTCCTTCACATAAAATGATGGAATCCTTTAAAAGTTTATCATTTTATGTAGCTTCCCCTTCACATAAAATGATAGGATCTTTATAAAATTTATCATTTTAGGTAGCTTACCTTCACATAAAATAATAAGTTTAGCTCTAATTTAGAATATGACAAGGTCCGGACAAGTCTGTGACGAAGCTGTGACAAGGTCCAGACAAGTCTGTGACGAAGCTGTGACAAGGCCAGACAAGGCCGTGACGAAGCTGTGACAAGGCCAGACAAGGCTGTGACGAGTCTGTGACAAGCCCAGACAAGGTTGTGACGAGTCTGTGACAAGCCCAGACAGGCTGTTGACAGCCCAGCCGCCCAGCTGCTTCACGAGTCCAGCGCCAGGCGCCCAGCTCGCCAGTCTTCAGCCCAGTCCGGCCTTGCAGTCTTCAGCTCAGCCCAGTAGCTTCCAACAGCCTGCTCGCTGAATCTCGTTCTGGCCCAATAAGCAGTAGCAACCCGCAGCTTCTCCAGCCCAGCTACATGAGGAGACATAACGGCTGTGCTGAATTTACTTCCTTCTCTGTAACCGCATATCTTCCAGCGGATCTGCACAAATATCGCGTCTTCCCTTCTGCGTTTCTTCTCCTTCCTTTTCTGCGTTTCCTTTTCTTCTGCAATCGCTCGAACTTTCACCTTGCAGACGGTACAGACCCTTCATCCGACGTCCTCTTCAAACCAACGCACATCTCGCTCAGCAAGGGACTGAACCAAGACGTCCTCTTCTGCACACGTCCAGTCCGTCCTCTTCTGCACACGTCCAACCCGTTCCAGCGTAGGAAGCACCTTGGGAGAAGCCAACATACCTCACGCCGCTTCTGCTCTAAGTGGTGAGTCTTCGTCCCTCTCCTCCCTTTCCTTCTTCCTCTTTCCGGATCTGAACGTGACCAATGTGCAGAGGCTGTGGGATCAACCAGCAGGCTCGGTTTGGTACAGATCGGAACCAACAACAAATTAACATTCTAGCTGCAAACCGGTAAGAGCCTAAACTTAGATTAAAATAGGTTTCCGATTAGTTGAAGTGGAAGGTTATTATATAATCCTTTGTGTATATTATTTCCGTAATGCTAGAATGATAAGCTGCTGTAGTCGGACTTGAACCTGGGTTAGGTTGACCTTGGTTAGCTGCTGAGTATATAGACATAAGGTAGGAATAAAGGGCTGTTGTAATTTTCATTTTTATTTCCTTCAGCTTTTAGGTTACAAACAGCCCATCTTGTCGATCAATTATTAAACGTTTGGATAAAGATCCACCGTTGAATTTTGGATATGTTGTAGATAGATATATGTAGTTTAGCATATTAAAATTTGAGAAGAAATGAACGGTCGGATTGAAAGTTATGAGCTCCCGAAGTTAGGTAGTTGAGCAGTTTTGGTAAACTTAAATTTTGGCTAAGTATAGGAAATTAGAGTGAAGGAACCGACTTTGTGAATTATTATAAAAATATTGGCTGAACAGTTTGGAGAAATTCTTTCTTCTAAGGTTAGATAGAACCTCATAGATGATCTAGAGATTTAATTCGGAAATTTTATAAGCTGTTAAGAATTTTATATTTAGAGCCGAAGTTAAACCTTTTCGATTCTTCCGGAAAATCGAAACATAGGAAAAATGTCAGTTTAGAACCAAATAAAATTCTAGGAGTTAGAATATAAATTTAGAACCTCAAATAGGAGTTTAGACATGAATTTTAAGGTTTTCGAGAAAATCGGAACCAAGGGTAAAATGGTTATTTTACCCTAAAACTAATACTGTAACTAGTACGTCTTAATACCTTATTTGATCTTAGAAGTTTTAGACTTCTATCTACGTGAGAGTGTGCTAATACACTTATCGCCTTTGACAGGCAACTGAGTGGTTACAGTTTACAGAGCGAATGGTTTATAAAGAGTCGAGCGTTATAACAGGTAAGTCCTTTGGGCTTACTTAGCTGACTACTAAATATGAGTATAAATGATGATGGTGGTGTGTGATTGACATGTTAGAGAGATAGGTTGTGATATATAATTACCGACCTATATTTTGGCCTAAGAGTAACGGGCGGTGGCATTCTGCTCAGTAGCTCGCGGGGCGCTGGGGGTTTCTTTCGGGACTAGTCCATACATGGTTTGTAGTGATGCTACCAAAGGAAGTCAGCTAGACCTACACCAGTTGGATAAGGAACGAAGGCGAGAACTAATAATAGTTCTCGTGCCACAACTTAAATTGAGTAATGTGAATCACTTAAATAATAGATAATAAACGGTTGAGTGCCAGCATGATGTTTGTTTATTTTTGTTTCTGCGTGTGCTTGTGCTGTTATCATTTTGCTTATATTTGGATAGTTAGCTAACTGTTGATATGTTGTTTAGACTTGATACAGGTTAGAGCAGATGCCGAGTGATCCAGATGGTAGTGGTCAGCCGGGGTGTCGTACTTTAGGACATTTTACAGTTTCTGCATTTGTGGGTTTTACAGTTGAACATTTTCCTTTCGTACTTTATTATATTCCGTTTTCCGGCTGTAGTCGATCTGGTCACATTCATGCATTATTAAGAACTATTTTATGATTTCTGATTTTTCCTTATCTGTGCCTTGTTGTAAGATCTCGTTAAGTTGTTGTCAAACTAAGGTCGGGACCCACTGTGCGGTCCTAACCAGTAACTCCCTAAGTTGTAAAATTTGGGGTGTTACAACATGGTATCAGAGCTCTAGGTTGGCAACAATGGCACTTGAAATCTTCTAAAAAGGTCATATAAGTAAATAAACAGAACCCGAAAGGAGTCTGAGTTTTCCAAAGAAGATTTTGGTTTTAAAAAGCATACAGAGTCGGGTTGGGATAGAAAGTACGGATGACCACCACTACCTCTGCGGATCTCGGCAGCTTAGTACATTTAGAAATGTTATATTGATGTAGTAGCTGCTTATAAAGATATGTACAATAGATAACTTATGTCGAAGGTTAGTAGCATAATAATATATTATGTCCTTAATAGAGATTAATGAGTTTCTCACTCCGTTGGCACATCTAAGTAGATTTTGGAGGGTGTCAACGTGAGGATTAGTATGCACATCTTATGTGCATTAGGGTAGACGAATGGCAGACAACTCCTCCGATTGGTTGAGGAACGTCGAGATGGAAAAGTGAAGGCTGAAGGACAACACCAACGACCATGGCATGAAGGGGATCCCGAGTTAACTTAATAGGATCAAATGAAGAGTATACATGAGAGTAGTTCCGGAAAAGCATTGGATGGTCGACAATGATGCAGATTTGGAGCGACATCACAGAGGTTCTTTCAAGTGTGGTGTAAAATAACGATACGAACCACGTAGATACCGTCAAAAAACAGTCATAGTAATGAAAGTCAGAGTAAGGTTTAGAACCAATCCAAACAAGAAATATTAAATTTAAGCTTACCGACAGACCAATATATGAAGGTTGCTGTTAGAAGCAGGGCGGAATATGACCACTATTGGCAAGGTAAGTCGGCATCCTAATCAAGAGGGTCCCACCTAGACACTGATAACCTAAGAGTTAAAAAGAGAGATGTCGTCAAACCAACTATGAGGACTTAAAGAGCCGCCCAACTGAAGCTTATGGAATTGCCAGAAAGTGGAGGGTAGAATTCATAAGCATGGAGGCAGAGTGACTTTCTATATGACAAGTGAGTTACAAGAAAGATGGTGTTACCAATATCCAAATGATAGATACTTGAAAGCGGAGTCAAAGGATCACTATAAAGGCAACATTATAATCTAACACCAACTCAGGAACAAGAGTGTGTGAAAATGATCGTGGCATACCCAAGGGCCGTAATAACTTTCTTCTCACAACGGGACTTAAGTGACCAACACCAACGATTCACACAGGAGCACCGCAAGCAGTTGATGACTGAGGTAAAAGAAGTCATGAAGATGTATTTACGAGCTATCGTGGGAAATCTGATGAGTCCATTGACGGCAGATGAATGATGCAGCTAAAATAGGAAAGAGTATCGTGGGCTTATAGTGAGGAAGAGAAGTGTGAATTATAGAAGAAGCGAAAGGAGTATAAACAGAGAAGCTGGAGGAGATAGATTTCCACCAAGTAAATCAAACTTCAAAGAGATAGAAGAAAGGTTAGTCTATGATCTAGTAGAAGGTCAACAATAGACTAAATGGTAACCATCGGAGCCTTTACATGTGAGGGTTAACTAGTAGTGACTGGTTGACATATAAGAAGAATAAACACACGGTTACGAATGAATTCTATCGACATGTGGAGAAGTCCTTAAAGAGATCAAATACGACAATTGTAAAGTCAAATTGATACGAGTGCAAGTAACACCGAATAAGTCAAGTCCGTAAATTAAAATTTTAAAGGAAGAGTTGACGGTTAGAAAGGATCATTTATATTATTAATGATATAAAGAGAATGGTTGTGAGCAGTTGGTTACTATGAGCTAAGAAAAGGGTACAAATCATAGTTAGTACAGATAAAGTCGTATTAGAAGAACTAGAGGAGTAAGAAGAAGAAGATGATTTTGATCAGATCCTACGCTAGTCCAGATAGAGGTTACTTAGCATTTCACACAAATGAGATTGATGGTTCCCTCCCGAGCAAAAGTTGGGGTCAACTTCTAGATTGACATAAGAGTGTTGACTTTAGCATTGAGTCAAAGCAGGGCATGAGACCGATCTCGAAGGCCCCGTACCGCATGATGCCGATAGAGCGGCTTGAGCTGAAGAAGTATTTAGAGGAATTAACAGAGAAGGGCTTCATATGCCCTAGTGTCCCTCCTTGGGGAGCACCCGTATTATTTGTGAGGAAGAAGGATGGATCGATGAGGCGGTGTATTGATTACTGGGAGTTGAACAAGGTCACCATCAAGAATAAGTATCCACTGCCTCGCATAGATGATCTGCTGGACCAGCTGCATGGAGCGTCAGTGTTCTCGAGGATAGATTTGAGATCGGGTTATCACCAGCTGAGGGTGAGAGATCAGGACATACCTAAGACGGCATTCCGGACTAGGTATGGTCATTACGAGTTTGTAGTGATGCCATTCGGGCTCACTAATGTGCCAGCAGTATTTATGGAGTTGATGAATGGGATTTTCATCGACTTCTTAGACCAGTTTGTAGTGGTCTTCATTGACGACATTCTAGTTTACTCTAGAAGTCGTAAGGAGCATGCCGGACACTTGAGGACAGCGTTGCAGATTCTACAGGATAGTCAGTTATATGCTAAACTATCCAAGTGTGAGTTCTGGATGTCAGAGGTGGCGTTCCTTGGCCATGTAGTGACCGCTGAGGGGATTAAGGTCGACCCAACGAAGATTGAGTCAGTGTCATCTTGGCAACCTCCGAAGAATGTTAAGGAGGTTCGCAGCTTCCTTGGATTGGCAGGTTATTACCGTCGGTTTGTGGAAGGGTTTTCTCTGATCGCCCGACCACTTACTTCTCTCCTAAGGAAGACTACTCGGTTCGTCTGGTCTGAGCCGTGTCAGCAGAGTTTTGAGGAGATGAAGAGGAGATTGACGTCTGCTCCGATCTTAGCACAGCCTGAGGGTACAGAGGACTTTGCAGTGTACAGTGACACATCCAAGCTGGGTTTGGGGTGTGTCTTGATGCAGAGGGGTAAGGTTATAGCATATGCGTCTCGACAGCTGAAGACGTATGAAGAGAACTACCCCACTCATGATCTGGAGTTAGCAGCAGTAGTGCACGCTCTTAAGATCTGGCGTCATTATCTCTATGGAGCGACCTGTCAGATCTTCACAGACCATAAGAGTCTGAAGTACATATTCACTCAACGGGAGTTGAATAACCGCCAGAGGCGGTGGCTAGAGTTGATCAGGGATTTTGACCTTGAGATTCTTTACCACCCCGGAAAGGCGAATGTAGTTGCTGACGCTTTGAGTCGGAAGACGCCTCAGGAGAAGGCGACAGCTCGGTTGATAGTACAGCCACAGTTACAGAGAGACTTAGCTTTGTTGGAGGTAGAGATCCAGTTCCCCGATACAGCTCATCAGTTAGCCACCTTAGAGTTACTTCCTGACCTGTTGGGTGAGATCCGACAGAAGCAGGAGACCTGTCCGACTTTGACCCGGATCCGAGACCGGATGTCACGAGATGAGGCACCTCAGTTCACTATCGGTGCCGATGGAGTGATGAGACGACAGGACCGTGTCTGTGTGCCATCAGACAGTGAGCTGAGACAGAGGATACTAGGTGAGGCTCATGCTACCCCTTACTCCGTACATCCCGGAGCGAGTAAGATGTATAAGGACGTAAGACGTTCCTTCTGGTGGGGTGGTTTGAAGCCCGACGTGGCCCGATATGTAGCCCAGTGTGCGACCTGTCAGCAGGTCAAGATTGAGCATCGTAGATCCGGAGGAGAGCTACACCCACTTCCAGTACCACATTGGAAGTGGGAAGATATATCTATGGATTTTGTTACTGGATTGAGGCCCAGCAGAGGTTTTGATACCATTTGGGTGGTGGTAGACCGGCTGACGAAGACCGCACGTTTCATTCCGATCAAGGAAACGTGGCCGGTAAGCCGTCTAGCAGAGGAGTTCACCAGACACATTGTGAGACTCCATGGAGTACCGAGGACTATCGTCTCCTACAGGGATGGACGTTTTACCTCGAGGTTTTGGCAGCAGGTACATATTTCTCTGGGGACGAGCCTCCACTTCACCACTGCCTACCACCCACAGACGGACGGTCAGTCCGAGAGGACCATTCAGACCTTAGAGGACATGTTACGGGCATGTGTACTAGATTGGGGACAGGTATGGTCAGATCATCTCCCACTGGTAGAGTTTTCATATAATAACAGCTGGCATGCATCTATTGGGATGGCACCTTATGAGGCTTGTACGGACGGAGATGTCGTACACCGCTCTGTTGGGATGAGCCTAGCAAGGCTGATGGAGTAGTACCAGATCAAATACAGAACGACATCGCCCGGGTTGCCTTAGTCCGGGAGAGGAGTTAGCAGCTCAGAGTCGTCAGAAGTCCTACGCCGACAAAAGGTGTCGACCTTTGGAGTTTAGAGTAGGTACACAGGTGTGGTTGAGAGTGTCACCTACGAGAGGAGTTAGACGTTTCGGCATTAAGGGGAAGCTGAGTCCCCGGTATGTCGGTCCATTTGAGATCGTAGAGAGAGTCGGAGACGTTGCCTACCGACTAGCACTGCCACCGAGATTAGAGGGAGTACACCCGGTTTTTCATGTATCTCAGCTGCGAGAGTACATACCGGACCCTAGACACATCATCAGTCATGAGGATTTGATAGTTGAGCCAGACCACACTTTTGTGGAGTATCCAGTAGCCGTCCTAGAGCGTAGCATTAGGCGCCTGCGTTCTAAGGAGATACCGATGCTGAGGATTCAGTGGTCTAGACGAGGAGTTGATGAGGCTACCTGGGAGACAGAGGAGAGTATTAGACGTAACTACCCTGAGTTCTTTGCGGAGTTAGCCGCTACCTCAGTACCGACGGGTTAGTACTAAGACGATACCTTATATGACTTCTGTGATTTTACGTTTAAATGATTGTGTATGTTTATGTGCTCGATGACGTGAGTAGTTGCTTGCTAGAAAATAATTCTTGAAGGGAAATGTATGGGGTAGGTACCGTATCCTAAGTTTCGGGACGAAACTTATTTTAAGGGGGTACTGATGTAATATCCGGAATTTTTATTCCGTTTATTCTGTAATAAACCCGATCTCGATCAGTTTATCTATATCCGTTTACTTAGTTAGACACATTATTATAAAATTTATCATTTTATGTAGATTTCCTTCACATAAAATGATGGAATCCTTTAAAAGTTTATCATTTTATGTAGCTTCCCCTTCACATAAAATGATAGGATCTTTATAAAATTTATCATTTTAGGTAGCTTACCTTCACATAAAATAATAAGTTTAGCTCTAATTTAGAATATGACAAGGTCCGGACAAGTCTGTGACGAAGCTGTGACAAGGTCCAGACAAGTCTGTGACGAAGCTGTGACAAGGCCAGACAAGGCCGTGACGAAGCTGTGACAAGGCCAGACAAGGCTGTGACGAGTCTGTGACAAGCCCAGACAAGGTTGTGACGAGTCTGTGACAAGCCCAGACAGGCTGTTGACAGCCCAGCCGCCCAGCTGCTTCACGAGTCCAGCGCCAGGCGCCCAGCTCGCCAGTCTTCAGCCCAGTCCGGCCTTGCAGTCTTCAGCTCAGCCCAGTAGCTTCCAACAGCCTGCTCGCTGAATCTCGTTCTGGCCCAATAAGCAGTAGCAACCCGCAGCTTCTCCAGCCCAGCTACATGAGGAGACATAACGGCTGTGCTGAATTTACTTCCTTCTCTGTAACCGCATATCTTCCAGCGGATCTGCACAAATATCGCGTCTTCCCTTCTGCGTTTCTTCTCCTTCCTTTTCTGCGTTTCCTTTTCTTCTGCAATCGCTCGAACTTTCACCTTGCAGACGGTACAGACCCTTCATCCGACGTCCTCTTCAAACCAACGCACATCTCGCTCAGCAAGGGACTGAACCAAGACGTCCTCTTCTGCACACGTCCAGTCCGTCCTCTTCTGCACACGTCCAGCCCGTTCCAGCGTAGGAAGCACCTTGGGAGAAGCCAACATACCTCACGCCGCTTCTGCTCTAAGTGGTGAGTCTTCGTCCCTCTCCTCCCTTTCCTTCTTCCTCTTTCCGGATCTGAACGTGACCAATGTGCAGAGGCTGTGGGATCAACCAGCAGGCTCGGTTTGGTACAGATCGGAACCAACAACAAATTAACATTCTAGCTGCAAACCGGTAAGAGCCTAAACTTAGATTAAAATAGGTTTCCGATTAGTTGAAGTGGAAGGTTATTATATAATCCTTTGTGTATATTATTTCCGTAATGCTAGAATGATAAGCTGCTGTAGTCGGACTTGAACCTGGGTTAGGTTGACCTTGGTTAGCTGCTGAGTATATAGACATAAGGTAGGAATAAAGGGCTGTTGTAATTTTCATTTTTATTTCCTTCAGCTTTTAGGTTACAAACAGCCCATCTTGTCGATCAATTATTAAACGTTTGGATAAAGATCCACCGTTGAATTTTGGATATGTTGTAGATAGATATATGTAGTTTAGCATATTAAAATTTGAGAAGAAATGAACGGTCGGATTGAAAGTTATGAGCTCCCGAAGTTAGGTAGTTGAGCAGTTTTGGTAAACTTAAATTTTGGCTAAGTATAGGAAATTAGAGTGAAGGAACCGACTTTGTGAATTATTATAAAAATATTGGCTGAGCAGTTTGGAGAAATTCTTTCTTCTAAGGTTAGATAGAACCTCATAGATGATCTAGAGATTTAATTCGGAAATTTTATAAGCTGTTAAGAATTTTATATTTAGAGCCGAAGTTAAACCTTTTCGATTCTTCCGGAAAATCGAAACATAGGAAAAATGTCAGTTTAGAACCAAATAAAATTCTAGGAGTTAGAATATAAATTTAGAACCTCAAATAGGAGTTTAGACATGAATTTTAAGGTTTTCGAGAAAATCGGAACCAAGGGTAAAATGGTTATTTTACCCTAAAACTAATACTGTAACTAGTACGTCTTAATACCTTATTTGATCTTAGAAGTTTTAGACTTCTATCTACGTGAGAGTGTGCTAATACACTTATCGCCTTTGACAGGCAACTGAGTGGTTACAGTTTACAGAGCGAATGGTTTATAAAGAGTCGAGCGTTATAACAGGTAAGTCCTTTGGGCTTACTTAGCTGACTACTAAATATGAGTATAAATGATGATGGTGGTGTGTGATTGACATGTTAGAGAGATAGGTTGTGATATATAATTACCGACCTATATTTTGGCCTAAGAGTAACGGGCGGTGGCATTCTGCTCAGTAGCTCGCGGGGCGCTGGGGGTTTCTTTCGGGACTAGTCCATACATGGTTTGTAGTGATGCTACCAAAGGAAGTCAGCTAGACCTACACCAGTTGGATAAGGAACGAAGGCGAGAACTAATAATAGTTCTCGTGCCACAACTTAAATTGAGTAATGTGAATCACTTAAATAATAGATAATAAACGGTTGAGTGCCAGCATGATGTTTGTTTATTTTTGTTTCTGCGTGTGCTTGTGCTGTTATCATTTTGCTTATATTTGGATAGTTAGCTAACTGTTGATATGTTGTTTAGACTTGATACAGGTTAGAGCAGATGCCGAGTGATCCAGATGGTAGTGGTCAGCCGGGGTGTCGTACTTTAGGACATTTTACAGTTTCTGCATTTGTGGGTTTTACAGTTGAACATTTTCCTTTCGTACTTTATTATATTCCGTTTTCCGGCTGTAGTCGATCTAGTCACATTCATGCATTATTAAGAACTATTTTATGATTTCTGATTTTTCCTTATCTGTGCCTTGTTGTAAGATCTCGTTAAGTTGTTGTCAAACTAAGGTCGGGACCCACTGTGCGGTCCTAACCAGTAACTCCCTAAGTTGTAAAATTTGGGGTGTTACATATGTGAATTCTGATTTTTTTATATAATATCGATCTCTTCTAAAATGGTATTAGATTCAGTTATCATTTCTATTTGTTGGTTGTAGTTTGATAATTCAAGACTCCAACACAAGAGAAAGCTCCTCAACAGACACAACGAGCTCTAGTGGTTCTAAACATCGAATCATAGATTGTCCCCTAGCAATGCGTTTGACAGCGAAAACACGAGTGCCTACAAGCTCAAGTAGATGGCCTGAGAGAATCCTTAGGGCAGGGGAGAAGGAAATGGATGACTTTGTGGAGAATGTTAACCTACAATTGGCGTTATCTGAATCGCGTGCTGAACTAGAATCTGCACAGAAAATTGGAGGGCTGAAGGGGGGATATTCAACGTTAGTGTATTTTTAAATTGTATTTTAATCCTTGTAGTAGGTGTTTTAATCATGTGCCGATTAATGTTTAGGCTACCATGATGGGGTGTTAAGTAATAGACAATGTCTCTTTTGTGGAATTATAGTGGATATCGTCATGTTGTATTGTAGTTTAACTATGAATGTAGCCGTTAGTAATGACTTATTGCGGTGTTTTATTATGAATGAAAGTGGCTGATTGCTTCTGTTTGAGTTGCTTGAGAAGATAGATGATTATAGTATAATAGTATGGCTATATCTTTTCCTGAATATTGTGTTAGAGATTGACAACCAAAAATAGAATGGTTTGTACCATTTTGACTTGCCTTTTGGTCCCATTAAGAGGTGATGTTGTTACTTGTGCATGAAACTTGTGAGACAGATGTTGATCCTGTGATGAATTGGTTTTACCAATTCATGAAAGATATATGACAGATGTTGATTGCTTTTGTCTGAGTTGCTTGATAAGATAGATGATTATAGTATAATAGTATGACTTTATCTTTTCCTGAATCTACTTATTGGGAAGTGAGAGATTGCTCTCAAGCATGAAAGATATATGACGCTTCTGCATCTGTGAGATTAATGCTTCTGCATTAATTGCATTTCTGCATTACCATCTTCTAGCCTATATCATAAGCAACACAATTGTCACTAGCTTTATCTTTTCCTAAATTTTATTTATTAAGTCTTTTGATTAATATTAGATGTTAGTTATTTTGTTTTATCTATTATGAGGATCTATTGCTTGTAATTGATTATTGAATTGAAGTACAAATCATTAGATACCGCAGTAGGCTAATTGCAGGATTATTGCTCCAGATTATTCATCTCTTCTTATTTTCATTCTTGAGTTTCTAACAGATAATACACAACCATCATGCAAAAACCTAAATTACAGATTTCAATTTGTAGATGAGGAGGCAAAGTAAATGTCAACAAAACGAACCCCCAAAAACATAGATCAAAAAAATTGGACCGAGCTGAAACCGGTAAAGTGTCGGAGAGAAGACCAGTGATCCTAGGACCCAGCCAGTTGGTGCATACTAATAGACTTATATCTGCTACTTTGCTTCCTGAAAGAATCCTTCTAAGAATACTAGATTTTGATGCTGAACTTTGATAACAAGTATACCTGTACACAGTTTTTAACTAGACACATTAAGCACTTCACAAATACATTATTTTCATCGTTTTAATTTTCATAACTCAAATGTTGTTAAAAAGAAGATTGAAAGACTGAACCTTGCTGATGAAAGAATATGTTCTTAGCATTAGGGCACGACTCCTTCATCCCTCATTCATCATCCATCTCTTAGCATTAGTTCAATGCTCTTAGTAAGTGATGCTTAAATTTCTTCCACCAATCATGAAATTGAGACAGCTCGATGAGTAGTTGGGACTCAAATTTACAATAATGTTAGGATAAAGATGAATGCTTTTATTCCAATAATCTTTTTATTCAAAATTATAATCAAGGGTGATTAGTGGGTGGGGATACCACATAGTTCAAAAAACTTAAACTACTTTAACATGACCGGATTTAGAACACATTAACTATAACCCCAATTCAACTGTATTTTTCCATTTAGTTAGAATGATTAGTGTAATTACCTGAGATAATAATTTTCACTTTGAAGATGGGTATGTAATGACCTAAATAAACTTGGACAATTTAGTGCTACATAAGAAAAGGGCGCATCTATTTTGGGTGGGTTCATGTTTGGGATTGTTTTAATCATTGGAAAAGTTTGAATACTATATTTGCAATTAGCAGCAATTACATAACTCCCATTTGCTTTTTGTTCTTTTGTTTTTGCTTATTATAACAAATTGTTTGCTTCAAATTCAGTGCTCTTAGTAAGTGCAAATTATGATTATCTTCCAACATGCTAACCACTCTATAACTCTATTATTCTATGCCACTAAATATGAACTAAGGGCCTGTTTGGTATTAGTTGGATGGAGATTCATTTAGATTCATTTTCATTGTATTCTTCGGGTTGGAAAAAATTTCGCTGTTTGGTATCAGTTTCAATTTATGTATTATATTCTTTTACGAGATTCTTTTGGCAAAAGAATCCCGTAAAAAGAAGCTTGGCACCCAAGCTTCTTCGAGATTCTTCGGGTTAGATTATTTTTTGTTCCACCCATACCCTCATCGTTTATCTTTCTGTTCTGAAGACGATACTCTCCAGTCCTCCTCCTTCGATAGAACACTCTCACTACAAGAAAATCTTGATTTTGTAACATCATAAAGTGTAACGATTAGTCACAATAAAATGGCACATGTGAGTCATTTCAACACTAAAAAGTGTGCAATGTGTGTGTGGCTAAAGAGGGTGTGACAAATTTTTTATCACAAGAAAAACTATTACTATTTCCAACAAAGGAAATGGTGTGAGTGTTACCAACGGCTTTTAGTGTGAGAAAAAATATCCCTATTAATGATATTATTTCCAACAAAAAAGGGTGTGAGCCTTACCAATGACTTCTAGTGTGAAAAAAATGTGGTGATTATTAAATATGTGATTTTTTTTAATTAGGGTTTAATAATTTTTATAGATAAATAATAAAATTTTTAAATCTTCACAGTTCCAAATAAATGTATTTTTCGTGAATAATATAAACAATATGACCGAAAAAAGACAATAAAATGAGAAAAAAAGAAGCAATGGACTATATACTTATAATAAGGAACTCTTGTATATTTCTCATAATAGAGTAAAAATATCATACATGGTCTATTTACATTTGAATGCAATTACATATATCTATCCGAATTATAATTACAATTATAAATATAAGATAAAATTATAATTACAATTACAACTATACAAATGTAGCAAACTTATATATATAAAAGATCCCAAAAGTTGAAGATTCATATCATTGGAACTTCCCCATTGACTAACACAACTTCACGATCACGACAACTATATGATCTTGATCGGATTGCAGCCGGACATCTCTTGATCGAGTACCAATATGGAGGGGTACTGGCTGATGCTTGGAAGGGTGTTGGAAATCGGTTAATAAAAGGCTTGAACAGCTCCGTTTCACCCTACAAACACATGTATCACACACAAGAGTATAAAAACTAGGTAACCTTAATTATATTTTCAACTTTTTATATGGAGATGACTTACAATTACTGGGACAAAATGAACTTCATAATTGCCAACGGTCCAAATCCAGGGCTGGTAGGCGGTGCTTCTCTCGACGAATCTTCTCCATATATCCCATCTGACGAGTTTGAATCAAATGTTACATAGTTTTAATCAACATACCTATGGAATATATATATATATATATATAGAGGGTGCGGTTCCTATGAGAACAACCCTAACATGAGAACATGAGAACAATTGTACACCGTTGGATGTGAGTTTTAAGGGTTGAGATTTAGAGTTGATATCAAAAATAATAATAACTACGAATCCAACAATAACGACGAATAATCTACTCAACCAACAATAACTACGAATAATACATTAAACGATAGAGTGAGTTGGTTAAGTAGGCACTTAAAATTATGTAGAAAAAGATTAATTAGAAAACATTGCGTAGAAGGTAGGATTCGAACTCTGGACGAGTTGCCCCTCCCTCCCACCCTTATACCGATTGGACTAATTAAACTTTGTATATTCTTTTGATGATACACAATATTAATACACAATTTCAATTACACACTAGTGATACATAATTTCAACTACATAATGTTAATAAATGAAAGACTTGTGTAATAAAAAACCTTGTGTACGATGTAATACCCGAAAATTTTTTTTATCTTCCGTTTAATACCGAGCAAACCGGATTTCGATCCGCTAACCTTAATCATTAAAATAAAAGAAAATGATATTAAATTCTATCATTTTATGTGACGTTGATTCACATAAAATGATAACTTAATTAATTCCGTAAATAATTTCGTAAATAATTCCGTACTTTTTTTTATAAAAATAAAAATCGAAGAGCGGTTCCGTGCGAATAATGATATAAGTATCCTTCTATATTAGTAGATGAACAAACCCGGCCCAATTTGCTGGCCCATGTTTCTTCAGCCGGCCCAAACCTTACCCTAACCTTATCCTTAATTAAGTTTTAACCTAATTAATTAATCCTAACTACTGAGCAGCAGTATCAGCCGGTCGTGGCTTCTTCTCCCCTTTCTTCTTCTTCAACAGCGACGGAACGCTTCTCCCCGGGCCAACACACACGCAGTCACCGGCGTCGGAGGACCCTCGTCGACCGCTCCTTCATCGTTAGAACTTCCCCATCGTGCGGGCCGAAAGCCTCGGTTGCTCTTCCTTGTACGCTGAAACCTGGAGGCCGCTAGGACCCAAGGACTTCCCTCACCGATCTGCCGAGCGTTGGAATCGGACCAGACAATAGGAGCAGCCACATACAACCGGGGACCCTTCACCGTCGTTGCTGTTGCCGCCTGCAGTGAACGTGGGATCAAAGAAGCCCATCCGGCCTGAGTCGGAAGGGAGAGGCGGACCAATTCTCTTGCACCTCTGATTCGGATATCACGGACTGCAACCGCCGGTAAGCCAGCCCTTCCTACTGCTCCTCTCTTTCCTACACATCAAAGCATGGATCTGATGTAGGGCCATTACGTAGCAGCAGTAAACTAGCATTTCCGTCGACAATAGCAATCGCCGGACTCCTTCTTAGCCGACAGTCATCGGACTCCCTCAACCACTGCAGTGGGGTAAGCAGGTCTCATTCTTGCTTTCATTTACACACTTGAGGATAGATTTTGTGGTGGATTGCAGAAGTTATAGGTGGGAGATGGACATGAATCGATGGAGGTCATAGATGGGAGGTGTACACAGTTGGGTGTAGATCACCTAGTTGGTAAAAGTGCTGGAGAGAATCGAACCTAGGATGTATGGGTAGAGGGGTTCTTGTTTGTTTTGAAGTTTGTTGTCAGTGGGAGTCGAAGTTGAGACCTTTGTCCTTGCCCTTTTATTTCCAGATTTTGATGTTGGACCTACAGACTTTGAGGAGTTATTTCTATGCTGTAGGATGATCATCCACCGTTGATTTTTTGATATTTTGTAGATTGAAATACTTAGTTTAATGTGTTAAAATTTGGGAGAAAGTTAACGGTCGGATTAGAACTTATAAGGTCTCGAAGTTGGCTATTCATGCAGTTTTCTTTTAGTGTGCTGAGTTTGAGGAAATTTGCTTGAGATGCAGTTTTGTGGAATACATTTGGAGGAGTTATTGACTTCTGTTAGACTTGAATTTCGGACACGTTATAGTTGATATAGTATAGTAGATCATACTAAAATTTGAGAGGCATCCAGCGAGTGGTTTGGGATTTACGATTTTTCCAAGATTGAGTCGTAAGCAGTTTTTCTGTTGTGCTGAAATTCGGTTTTGGGAGATAGTTTTAAATAGGATTTTGATCTCCTTTGCAGCTAAATTTTGGATATATTATAGATAAGATTTTATAGTAGAACATATTAAAATTTGGGATAAATCCAGTGAGTGGTTTAGGAGTTATGATTTTTCAAAGTCGACTCAGATTTGGGCTAAGTATAGAATTTGTAAAGGGAGTAGTCAACTTTAGGAATTTTTATAAAACTGTTGAATGAACAGTTTGGAGAAATTCTTTCTCCTAAAGTTAGATAGAACCTCATAGATGATCTAGAGAATTAATTCGGAATCATTATAAGCTGTTAAGAATTTTATATTTAGAACCGAAGTTAGACCTTTACAATTCTTCCGGAAAATAGAAACATAGAAAAAAATGTCAGTTTGGAACCAAATAAAATTTTAGGAGTTAGAAAATAAATTTAGAGCCTCAAATAGGAGATTAGACATGAATTCTAGATTTTTCGAGAATTTCGGGACCAAGGGTAAAATGGTCATTTTA
Organism: Fagopyrum homotropicum; assembly: GCA_033239125.1. Lineage (NCBI taxonomy): Eukaryota > Viridiplantae > Streptophyta > Magnoliopsida > Caryophyllales > Polygonaceae > Fagopyrum > Fagopyrum homotropicum. The sequence goes on from BSWB01000004.1 coordinate 148,572,547, forward strand.
CCCTAAATTAACACTGTAACTAGTTATGTCTTAATACATCATTCGATCTTAGAAGTTTTAGACTTCTAACTACGTGAGAGTGTGCTAATACACTTATCGCCTTTGACAGGCAACGGAGTTGCTACAGTTTACAGAACGAGTGGTTTACAAAGAGTCGAGTTGTATGTCAGGTAAGTCCTTTGGGCTTACTTAGCTGACTTCTAAATATGAGTATAAATGATGATGGTGGTGTGTGATTGAAATGTTAGAGAAATAGGTTGTGATATATATTTACCGACCTATATTTTGGCCTAAGAGTAACGGGCGGTGGCATTCTGCTCAGTAGCTCGCGGGGCGCTGGGGGTTTCTTTCGGGACTAGTCCATACGTGGTTTGTAGTGATGCTACCAATGGAAGTCAGCTAGACCTACACCAGTTGGATAAGGAACGGAGGCGAGAACTAATAATAATTCTCGTGCCACAACTTAAATTGAATAATGTGAATCACTTAAATAATAGTTAATAAACGGTTGAGTGCTAGTATGATGTTTGTTTATTTTTGTTTCTGCTTGTGTTTGTGCTGTTATCATTTTGCTTATATTTGGATAGTTAGCTAACGGTTTATCCGTGTTGTAGATCTGTAGAGATAGACAGTTGCAGAGAGATCCGGAACGGATGGTCAGCCGGGTCCACGTACTCAGTAGATGGGGACGGGGGAGTCTTCCATACGTCATGCATGTTATGTATCTTATATATGTTTGTAAGGCTGTCACATGTGTACGTTTATACCATTAAAAATATTATGTTTTAGAAAGTGTTTTAAATACATTTGTGCCTTGTTGTAAGATCCAAGTAATGTTGTTGTTAAACCAAGGTCGGGACCCATTGTGAGGTCCTAACCAGTAGCTCCCCGAGTTCCGAGAATTTGGGGTGTTACAACATGGTATCAGAGCTCTGGGTTGGCAACAATGGCACTTGAAATCTTCTAAAAGACCGAATGTATAAAATAACTAGAACCCGAAAGGGGTCTAAGATTTTCACAACGGATTTCTGTTTTTACACACGTGCATAGTCGGGTTGTTGGGTTAGTAGTACGTCGGACCACCATCGTTCTCCGTGGATCTCTGCAGCTTAGTAGATGAGAAATAGTTTGTGGACTTATAGTATTGTATGTTTATGTAAGTTATATGTATATCTATACGCATGTAATTTTTAGTACCTTAAAGGATAGGAAATATACTTTAGTTGAGTTAATATCATGCGATCATCGCCTTATGATAAAATTTTGATAGATCGTAAAGAGTATCTCTATAGGAAAATAATGGACTTCGACCTCGGAGTAAAGTAATGTGTCCGGACGTACATTCTGGTGATTCCTACAACCATCCGAAGAACGAGTGGGCAAAGAAGTACAGATGTGGAGACAATTTTCACCACAAGTACCGTCCGAGGGGAAAAGAATCCCCGAATCAACACAGGCAGAATAAACAGGAATTTATACAAGGGACTTGGTCGTATGAGGCTGAGAGATGAATTAGAAGAATCATGTAAGAGACGACGAGAGATCGGATTAGAGATAACGATAAGGGAACAAGAATCATACAGAACGGAGTACAACCAAGATTTGCAGAATAAAAGATGTTATAATCAAGGCAAACGCCGCCACATACAAGCATGGGCATGAGAGTACAAAGAAGATAAGGTGCTGACCCGAGGCGAAGAATTAAAAGAGTACAAAGACAACCATTGACAAATGAGTTTTAAAAAAAAAAAAAAAAAAAAAAAAAAAAAATGAAATAAATTTCATCATCATAGAGACGATTTGACTTACTTAGAGATGCAAGAAATTGTAAGAAATCGTGACGTAAGTATCAAATACAATAGAGGTCTGAAATTTTAGACAAAAGAATTCTATGAAAGTGACATTACAACACAACACCAGATAAAGGGAGGAATGTTAGAAAGGGATTTTTGGTGGACTAAGGAGTCCACAATAACTTCTCATTCACCTAAAGATCTGAGTTACCAACAGTTACAGTTATATTAGATAACCGCAAACAGATGATGAACCAAGTAAGAATAATTGTGAAGACACGCTTACAAGTTATTGTGGAAACCTTGATAAACTCATTGACGACAGATGAATGCTAGGACATCTCATAAGAGAACAAGAGAAGTACAGACTGTGCAAGGAACCAAAGGGGTATTGACAAAGAAACTGGAGAAGATAGATTCTCACCAAGTGTTTCAAACTTCAAAAGAGATTGAAGAACAATAAGTTCGTGATCTTATAAAAGGTCAACTACAGACTAGTTGGTAGTAACTGGGACATAAACGTGCGGGTCAACTAGTGGTAACTGGTTGGCATATAAGGAGAATAACCATAGACCTATGAAATAATTTTATAGACATCTGGAGGACCCTTCAAGAGATCAACGGCGACAAATGTGAAGTTAAATAGATACCAGTGCTAATACCCTTAATAGTAACATGAAGTGAGTTCGAACTAGTAACTCTAATTAAGAACTTAAGAAGAAAGACTAGATGGCCAGGGATGACCCCTTATGTCATTGAGACCAAGGAAATTGTGTGAGTGAATTACTACCTACTGTCTAGGAAAAAGGTACATATCACAACTAGTACAGATGAATTATAAAAGGAGAACTAGAGGAGTAAATATACACTTTGATAAGGTTCTATGTCAGTCAAGACAGAGTGTGCGTAACCATTCATACAAGGTAGGATGAGGATTCTCTTACGATAATTGGGGAAGAAACCCTTATGACCAAGAGATGCACAGAATGAAGACCTACAATTGAGAGTAAGAGTGAAGATAGACTCCACAAGTGTAGAGGAGTTTTGACCTCGTCAGAGATATAAGAAGTTGTAAGGAATGACGATACGAGTATCAAAAGGAATAAGAGGCCGGTAGCAGAGTCAATGGAGTTCAACAGAGCAATATTATAAATAACGCTAATGAAGGAACATGTAAGAATGACCTAGTGGACTGGTGAAAGAGAATTGGTCTAAGGAAACGGAAGTGGGGAGACCGAACGAACTAACAAAAGGGAAAGGATTAACCGAGTAGTTGTTACTTACTAGAAATTTTATGCCAATAGAGGTACGAGAAGAGCGAGTACGAGATATCGAGGTGAGTCAACTATAGACTAACCAATATCCATGGAGGATGTGCAAATGTTGCTGGTATTGATGATTTATGTGCCGTTAAGAGGAGATATTTGTGAATGTGGATTTTCGAGGTAGCTTTACCGACGCCTTGGAGGATTTCCTCTTATAAGCAACGACAACCTTCTTGGATGAACTAAGGTATAAAGAGAACCATGTTAGAGATTTCGTAATGGCTGGTTCAGATCAAACTCCGGTCGAGGTAAAGAGTTTGGATCCGTGTTAGAAGAATTCAAAAAAATGAACGGGAGAGGTTGTCTTCTAACCGTTATCTTATATCTTGTAAGCAAGTAATGGAAGTTCTTGATACTTCATCCGTATAGGACTCGTGGTAGAATCGGGAGGAGGAGTTTTGGGGTCAATCATTTTAGACTCAAGGAAAATGTCCTTATGGTTAACGGGTGACAACATAATTATCAAAGTAACACAGCGGAAGCGTGATGGGTCCTAACCCACATAACAAGAAATTCGAGAGTACAGAAAATGACGTGTCGAGTGTAAGACGGTGATAATTGGTAAAATGCATTTTGTTTAGAAAGAACGTGAAATAGGCTACGTGGAGTGACAGAAAATTTTGTAGAGGAACTGTATCACCATCTAGATAGATGAGAAAGTATGTGCACATAGAAGTATAGAAAGAGAGTGGTACCCCATTATAGATACAAGTGAAGCATGCCGACCTCGTCACATGTCGGCAGACAAGTAAATAGGGAACTTAATACCTAGCAGGGTACTTTAGAATGAGTTTCTTGATGGAATGAAAAAGGAAGCTACGGGAGTGTACTTACAGACCAGTACTCGTACATATAGAAAACATAATCTCAAGAGTAGAGTATAAGAAGAATTTTATACCAGAACAGATCCGAGTTGCGTTGCATGTCAGAGAAATATTATCGGTCTGATAGACGTGAGGGATATAAGAGTAGAATGTTGATGGTGTGTTAGCAGTTATCGAGCAATTAGGATCAAACGATGGTGAGGTAAGATTACCTTGTGCCTAGTGTTGTCATCGCGAATACATTCTATATCACCTAAGATTTCGATACTGCGTAAGAAGCTTGAGTGGAATTAGAGATCTATATGGAAAGGTCCACTTGGGTGTGTGTTGTTTTGAGTTATATCAGTTTGAAAGCTTGATAAGAAGTAGGTGAAGAACCGTTAATTAAGGAACGATCCGATTATGTCACATTGAGGAAACCGGGCCAAGCAGTTTATATTACAAAGAGAATTAGACACTTAGTAAAGTGCCGACAGAAGTTTAAGATCATTAAGTCATAAGCGACAGTCGGGAACTTTCGAAAGGAAAAAGCAAGTGGGGCCAATGGAAGGAATAGTTTGGTAGAGTCATCAAAAGAGCTGATGAGGCCACTAGGGAGACCGAGGAGAGTATTAGACGTAATTATCCCGAGTTCTTTGCAGGGTTAGATGTCACTTCTGTACCGATGAGTTAGTACTCGGATGTTGTGTGGTTTGACTTTTCATGTTCTTACCTTGGAGTGAGTGTTGTGTTTTATGTGATGTGTGTCCGAGTATGATGATTGAGTAGTGGCATGGTAGAAAACGGAAATTTTATGAAACTAAGATTTACAAAGGAGGTCGAATGATTAGTTACATTATTCTAAGTTTCGGGACGAAACTTATTTTTAAGGAGGCACAGATGTAATACCCGAAAATTTTTTTTATCTTCCGTTTAATACCGAGCAAACCGGATTTCGATCCGCTAACCTTAATCATTAAAATAAAAGAAAATGATATTAAATTCTATCATTTTATGTGACGTTGATTCACATAAAATGATAACTTAATTAATTCCGTAAATAATTTCGTAAATAATTCCGTACTTTTTTTTATAAAAATAAAAATCGAAGAGCGGTTCCGTGCGAATAATGATATAAGTATCCTTCTATATTAGTAGATGAACAAACCCGGCCCAATTTGCTGGCCCATGTTTCTTCAGCCGGCCCAAACCTTACCCTAACCTTATCCTTAATTAAGTTTTAACCTAATTAATTAATCCTAACTACTGAGCAGCAGTATCAGCCGGTCGTGGCTTCTTCTCCCCTTTCTTCTTCTTCAACAGCGACGGAACGCTTCTCCCCGGGCCAACACACACGCAGTCACCGGCGTCGGAGGACCCTCGTCGACCGCTCCTTCATCGTTAGAACTTCCCCATCGTGCGGGCCGAAAGCCTCGGTTGCTCTTCCTTGTACGCTGAAACCTGGAGGCCGCTAGGACCCAAGGACTTCCCTCACCGATCTGCCGAGCGTTGGAATCGGACCAGACAATAGGAGCAGCCACATACAACCGGGGACCCTTCACCGTCGTTGCTGTTGCCGCCTGCAGTGAACGTGGGATCAAAGAAGCCCATCCGGCCTGAGTCGGAAGGGAGAGGCGGACCAATTCTCTTGCACCTCTGATTCGGATATCACGGACTGCAACCGCCGGTAAGCCAGCCCTTCCTACTGCTCCTCTCTTTCCTACACATCAAAGCATGGATCTGATGTAGGGCCATTACGTAGCAGCAGTAAACTAGCATTTCCGTCGACAATAGCAATCGCCGGACTCCTTCTTAGCCGACAGTCATCGGACTCCCTCAACCACTGCAGTGGGGTAAGCAGGTCTCATTCTTGCTTTCATTTACACACTTGAGGATAGATTTTGTGGTGGATTGCAGAAGTTATAGGTGGGAGATGGACATGAATCGATGGAGGTCATAGATGGGAGGTGTACACAGTTGGGTGTAGATCACCTAGTTGGTAAAAGTGCTGGAGAGAATCGAACCTAGGATGTATGGGTAGAGGGGTTCTTGTTTGTTTTGAAGTTTGTTGTCAGTGGGAGTCGAAGTTGAGACCTTTGTCCTTGCCCTTTTATTTCCAGATTTTGATGTTGGACCTACAGACTTTGAGGAGTTATTTCTATGCTGTAGGATGATCATCCACCGTTGATTTTTTGATATTTTGTAGATTGAAATACTTAGTTTAATGTGTTAAAATTTGGGAGAAAGTTAACGGTCGGATTAGAACTTATAAGGTCTCGAAGTTGGCTATTCATGCAGTTTTCTTTTAGTGTGCTGAGTTTGAGGAAATTTGCTTGAGATGCAGTTTTGTGGAATACATTTGGAGGAGTTATTGACTTCTGTTAGACTTGAATTTCGGACACGTTATAGTTGATATAGTATAGTAGATCATACTAAAATTTGAGAGGCATCCAGCGAGTGGTTTGGGATTTACGATTTTTCCAAGATTGAGTCGTAAGCAGTTTTTCTGTTGTGCTGAAATTCGGTTTTGGGAGATAGTTTTAAATAGGATTTTGATCTCCTTTGCAGCTAAATTTTGGATATATTATAGATAAGATTTTATAGTAGAACATATTAAAATTTGGGATAAATCCAGTGAGTGGTTTAGGAGTTATGATTTTTCAAAGTCGACTCAGATTTGGGCTAAGTATAGAATTTGTAAAGGGAGTAGTCAACTTTAGGAATTTTTATAAAACTGTTGAATGAACAGTTTGGAGAAATTCTTTCTCCTAAAGTTAGATAGAACCTCATAGATGATCTAGAGAATTAATTCGGAATCATTATAAGCTGTTAAGAATTTTATATTTAGAACCGAAGTTAGACCTTTACAATTCTTCCGGAAAATAGAAACATAGAAAAAAATGTCAGTTTGGAACCAAATAAAATTTTAGGAGTTAGAAAATAAATTTAGAGCCTCAAATAGGAGATTAGACATGAATTCTAGATTTTTCGAGAATTTCGGGACCAAGGGTAAAATGGTCATTTTACCCTAAATTAACACTGTAACTAGTTATGTCTTAATACATCATTCGATCTTAGAAGTTTTAGACTTCTAACTACGTGAGAGTGTGCTAATACACTTATCGCCTTTGACAGGCAACGGAGTTGCTACAGTTTACAGAACGAGTGGTTTACAAAGAGTCGAGTTGTATGTCAGGTAAGTCCTTTGGGCTTACTTAGCTGACTTCTAAATATGAGTATAAATGATGATGGTGGTGTGTGATTGAAATGTTAGAGAAATAGGTTGTGATATATATTTACCGACCTATATTTTGGCCTAAGAGTAACGGGCGGTGGCATTCTGCTCAGTAGCTCGCGGGGCGCTGGGGGTTTCTTTCGGGACTAGTCCATACGTGGTTTGTAGTGATGCTACCAATGGAAGTCAGCTAGACCTACACCAGTTGGATAAGGAACGGAGGCGAGAACTAATAATAATTCTCGTGCCACAACTTAAATTGAATAATGTGAATCACTTAAATAATAGTTAATAAACGGTTGAGTGCTAGTATGATGTTTGTTTATTTTTGTTTCTGCTTGTGTTTGTGCTGTTATCATTTTGCTTATATTTGGATAGTTAGCTAACGGTTTATCCGTGTTGTAGATCTGTAGAGATAGACAGTTGCAGAGAGATCCGGAACGGATGGTCAGCCGGGTCCACGTACTCAGTAGATGGGGACGGGGGAGTCTTCCATACGTCATGCATGTTATGTATCTTATATATGTTTGTAAGGCTGTCACATGTGTACGTTTATACCATTAAAAATATTATGTTTTAGAAAGTGTTTTAAATACATTTGTGCCTTGTTGTAAGATCCAAGTAATGTTGTTGTTAAACCAAGGTCGGGACCCATTGTGAGGTCCTAACCAGTAGCTCCCCGAGTTCCGAGAATTTGGGGTGTTACATACGAAATACTCGAGCATACACAATTTCAACTACACAATAGTGGGTGGGAGGGGCAGCTCGTCCGGAGTTCGAATCCTACTTTCTACGCAATGTTTTACTTATTATAATTAATAGAAGAAATAAGAATATTTAGTTGCCCGATATAACAAATTATAAAATTTAATTGATTATTAATAAGAGAGACCTCTTTTAATGAACTCATTTATCTTTATTTTTTATTGTTAAAATTAGGGTGCCTAGTTTGTATCTAAGATACAAAAACTACCTTCTTTCGCCATATATATATATATATATATATATATATATATATATATATATATATATATATATATATATATATATATATATATATATATATATATATATATATATATATATATATATATATATATATATATATCTTTTTCCATGGGATAGTTATCTGGATAGGATAAGTCCCAAGTAACAACATTGCTTTCCCCGGAACCAAATCGTTTTCATAGCAAGTCAATGACGAGTTTGAATAAAATGTCTGCCCGAGGTCACCTGCAAATCCCATAGAAAATATATATAGCTCAAATCTCATTGAGTCAAAGAACATGCACATGGATCTAGAGATGGAAGTACCTACCTATGATACCAAAAGTGTAAGGAATATCAGGACCAACTTGAGGTGGAGTCGTAAACCACAAAGTTCCTGCAAATTCGCTCATCCTCCGTCACCCTCAACTTCCCCAAACTCGCACCATCCCTTCCTCGTCCCGCGTCGAAGGTCCAGGCCGTCGCAGCAAAGGTGGCTACCTTGGAATCACCGGGAGAGAAGTTTTGATGAGATTCGTCCCATAGTCGAGTTCATCTGAAAGCTAATGAAAATTATGAAATGGTATCTTGTTTTTGTAACTCCTCTCTAGCACGATTGGTAACTAAAAAATATCTCAAATTAAATCTCAAAAATAAAGGAAATATCCACCACGTACGTTTATAATGGGCTCATGGAGGAAGTTATCAATTTTAAAAATCCCTATAATTAAGGCAAATCCTAGAACTAAGATGTGTTGTGACTAGAATAGTTTTAGCTTTTCAAAAAGATATAAATTTGAAAAAAAAATTTTGGTGAAAATATAAATTTGAAAATACTCACAACAATCACCAAAAACGACGGGACGGTAGTGTCAAAAGAGACGGAAATAACCGAAGAATTCGTAAACGATTACAAGAACCGATTCAAAGCGTCAGTAATGGACAAGAGTAAAATGCAATGTCAATTACAAGTTATATACCAAGAAATATCTGCAATAGATAATAACCACTTGGAAATGCCATTCTCCACAAAGGAAATAAAGGAAGCTATTTTCAATATTGGGGCGGATAAATCTCCGGGGCCGGATGGAATGTCGGCGAGTTTCTACCAAAAGTATTGGCACATTGTCGGTCCAACAGTGACGTCAGCGGTTAAGAGTTTTTATAGAACCGGAAAAATTCTTAGACAACTTAATCATACGTTTATTGCTCTTCTACCTAAGAATGATAACCCAACATCAACATCCCATTATAGACCTATTAGCTTAGTGTCTACGGTTTATAAAATTATCTCGAAAATATTAGCAAAGCGATTAAGTCTAGTCCTACCTAAACTTATTCATCCACTACAAAGTGCTTTCATAAAAAATAGAGCTATTCAGGATAATGTCCTCATTGCTCACGAAATATTCCACGGTTTCAAATCAAAAAAAGGAAAGGAGGGATACATGGCTATGAAATTAGATATGGAAAAAGCATATGATAAAGTAGATTGGGAATTCCTAAAAGCGGTCTTACAAAAATTCGGTTTTGGAGAAAAATTTAGACACTGGATACACGAGTGTATCTCTACCGTCTCATATTCTATATTAATTAATGACTCACCCACCAATTTATTCTGCCCGCAACGTGGTCTTCGACAAGGAGATCCACTGTCTCCGCTTCTTTTCAATCTTTGTTCAGAAGTGCTTTCTAGAAATTTACAGAGATTAGCCAATGAGCATCCAAAATCTATAGGTTTCCCTATCTCAAAGAATGGAACTAGGATTCCTTTCTTAGCATTTGCGGACGACATTATAATATTTTCCAAGACAACGATTCAAGCGAGTAATTTGGTACTCACAGCATTAAGAGACTATTGCGACATCTCTGGTCAAATAATTAATTACCATAAATCAGCGTTTCAAACTACGGCTAACATTGATCAAACTAATAGAAGAAGAATCCAGGGCCATTTAGGGATCAATTTATCCACAAATTTAGAACAATACTTAGGTTGTCCAATTTTTAATGGGCGAGTAAACAAAGAGACATTTAATTCAGTAATTATGAAAACAAAGCAACAGTTAACCAAATGGAAAGCATCTTCCTTGTCCCAAGAAGGAAGAATAACGTTAATAAAAGCTAACCTTAATGCAAAACCAAGCTACATCATGCAGGCATTCATGCTACCGACAAACATCCATATAGAATTGGACAAACTAAATAGAACTTTTTTCTGGAATAAAGGTCCAAATTTTCACCCTTTGATTAGTTGGGATAAAATTTGTAAACCACGCTCACTAGGTGGAACGGGGATCAGAAAATCAGAAGACATGAATAAAGCCCTTCAAATGAAACTTTTGTGGAAAATTCTGGCGGAACCAGATAATATTTGGGTAAAAATTGTTGAAGAAAAATATCTAAGGGGTACCCGACTTTGGGAGTATGAATGTAGAAAGAACGCATCATGGCAATGGAAGAAACTAATTAAGTTAAACGAAGAATTTAACAAAGGTCTCAAATGGAGGGTTGGGGATGGAAACACAATCAGATTCTGGAAGGATAAATGGTTACTAGATAAACCTTTGCAAGATTTGGTAACAAACACAAACATTGTGAATGAGGTGGAACTTACGTCAGCATATATTAAGGATAACTTCTGGGACATCCAAAGAATCAACCAATTAAGTAGTATACTACCACTGAACATAATCGAAAAAATAAAAAGATATAATCTTCCCAATAGTTACATTCGGGACAGATTATACTGGTCAGGGAATGAGGAAGGATGGTACTCGACTAAATCTTCCTTAGAATTTTTTCAAAAACACAAGGTCGGAGTTACTTCGGATAAATCTTGGATTTGGAAAATGGACATTATGCCCAAAATTAAAAACTTCTTATGGAAGCTAGCCCTGGATGGCCTACCGACAAAGGAAAATCTAGATAGACAAAAGATCCCTGTTGTAATGAATTGTGAATTCTGTAATCACCATACTGAAAGCACCAAACACCTCTTCTTCCAATGTCCATTTATGATTTCGACCATCAAAAGTCAAAATATAACAACGATCTTAAAAAACTACGATTTTACTAATTGGAGAATCGCCGAGGCTCTCCATGACTTGAAAGGATTATTATCAAATAAAGAAATGAACCTCACTGTAGTTACATGGTGGAACATATGGATGGCAAGAAATCAATACATTTTTAACAAAACAAAAATTCCAGAAAATATAAAAGGCATAGCTTTAAACCAAATAGAAGTGTGGAACGAGGCAAATAGAAAACAAAATTTGAACAACACAACAAATAAATCACTAAGAAGATAAAAGAACATTAAGTGGAAGTCTCCGGTTAATGGCTTTCACAAACTTAATTTTGATGGCTCACAAAAAGCGTCAGGTAAATTTTCTTTTGGATTTATCATCCGAAATCACAATGCCGCCCCAATCGAAATTGGAGGTGGCAGGTGTGATGCTGAATCCGTTTTGGAAGCGGAAGCTCTGGCCTTACGAAATGGCCTCCAAAAGGCCAAGGGCATTGGAATTAAATTCATTGAGATTGAAGGAGATAATTTGACTCTTGTTAACTCGATCAATCATATCTGGAAACCTCCTTGGGAATTGGATATGATTATCAACGACATTTCAAATATCATCTCTGAGTTTACGGTCTCCGTCACTCGACATATTTTTAGGGAAATTAATCTGGTTGCGGACAAGATAGCTTCTCATGGACACAATTCCGACATTCATATTGAAGAGATTCCAGAAGATGTCCAAGACCTCATCCGCAAGGATGCCTTAGGCCGATTGGTTTCTAGAAACTGATCCACCTAGTTTTCTTACCTTTGTATCAAAAAAAAAAATAAATAAATAAATTTGAAAATACTAGGAAGAAAATTAAGATATTATATTAATCGTATCAACAAAATTTATATTTCAAACAATTAGGAATAAAATTAAAAGTTGACCCATAAAGTTAATTATAACTAATATTAAATTTTAAATTAATAAATATTTTTCATAAACAAAATAGATAATTATATTAATATTTTTAAAATTGAATTCATATAATATGTCTAAAATTTATTACGATAACGCTACGTATTAATCAACATAATAATTCTAATAATATATATAACTATTGATATAGAGAGTGGAAAAAATATAATATGGTGCATGTTTCATACTATTTTTTGGAATTTATAATTTTTATGTAATTCACTTCCGATATTGTTCAAATTCAAGGGATTAATTTTGTATGTTTATTATTGAATTAATATTTTAGATAAACAATAGAATTAGTCTAATTTAGACAATATTATATTTTTAAAATTTTTATGTCTTATTCAATATAAGGTCTAAAAGCAATTTAATATTTATTAATTACTTGTTAATTAATATAATAGTTATATGTTTATATGTTAGAATTAGAATATAAAATTATTTAAACGTTTATGAAAGAAAGTTAAGAGTTAAAAGTATATATATTTGATAAGAAATGAATAAGAGAGTGACATGTTGCATAAAGTCCTCTATCTTAGTATAAGTGGAAGCTCAATCAGAAACCTTACTCGCGTGATAATTGAATCCGATTGTGTCATGGTCATTCGGCCACGTCATATCTCATTCCACGTTTCGCTCTCATGGTGGAGCTCTTTTTTTTTAAAGGTTAGAGTAGCTCCCGGATGTAGAGCAAGGGTATAAGTGTGGCCCAAGTTGGAGATACCCTGTCAATACCAATTTTTTCATACATGTCTCCAAGAGGATTCGAACTCGAATCTCCAAACTAACACTTAAGGAGTCTAGTACCACAATCACTAGACTAACTGAGTATTGGTATGGTGGAGTTCTTCTTCATGGCATCATTGTTCTTGCAAGTTATTTTATCGAGTTTACACTTAGACATGTCTCTAGAAACAAGAATAACTCGTAGTCTAATATACAAGTTCGGTGGACTACTTCTCCTATTGTCAATAATTATACGAACGAAGCTCACTAACATGTTGGACTCGAACCCAATACGTATATGTTCTCATATCGACATGCAACATCATGCTCCACGTTATATTCGACTCATCCGATTTTCACAATATTTTTACTTTTTTTTTATATGCCTATGTTATATTAGATTAAAATTGAAGTTAATTAATATTATAGTATATCGTTTATTTAGTGCTTTAAAATCACGACTTATTTCTAACGTACGAAGTCGTCCCAACTAATAGTTGTTGGGAATTCCTACAACTCGCCAACAATTAAAGGTGTAAGATTGTATGCTATCAAAATAAGGTGTGAGTAAAATTAAGTTGTTAGAAATTCCCACTACTGGCCAACAAAAAATACATCACTAATCATCACAAAATAACCGAGTTTGACCAAAAATCACAATCTGGTTGTAAAAATACGATGATCAGTTTTGTGCCCAAAGCATGGCAGCAATCTCATCGCGTATTTGTTTCGTCCCTCTAACATTAGAATGTTGAGCAAATTCTTCTCCATCGGATTCTTCATTATCGTCACCTTAATGAAGGTCTTCATCGTCACTATCATCATCCAAGATAGTTTTATCTTCAATTCCCATAAACAAATCATCATCTGCACAATCTGTTGTGACACGTCTAATCCTGACGAAATTATGTAGGGCAAAACAAGCCAGAATATTGTCAACCTGCGTGTCAACTCCGTAACTTGACATGACTTTCAATATCTTCCAACACACCTTTAAGAGCCCAAATGACCTCTCAATGCAACTTCGTAGAGAAGAGTGACGTCTGTTGAAAGCCACTTTCGCATTCCCAGAAGGGATATTCTCAAACTGAGATTGATGGTACCGTGTCTTCAAGTACGGTACCATATACCCTTCCTTATCCGAGTAACCCTTGTCGCATAAGTAATAACGACCTAAATAATTGAGATTATTATTGATTTAACCGCTTATTGGAATACATGGAAAGAAAAACATTGTCGAGTTAAGCGAAATTCTTACCCGGTGGTGGGTGTGGAAATGTCATAGACGGGGGTATTAACCGCTTGTTCGAAGACCTTTGCATCATGTGTTGATCCCTCCCACCCAGCTGAAACGAAGGCGAACAACATATCAAAATCACATACCGCCATAACGTTGAATGTGCATATCCCTTTTCGTCCCCTATAAGGTATCTGATCGGCCTCAGGTATGCAAGCACTTATATGAGTGCCATCTATACAACCAATCGCCCCTTTGAAGTATTGAGAATATCGTTGGTCCTTCTGAATGTGATTTGGCACTTCAACAAACAAAGGGTCTCTAGGTTTAATAATATCTCTAGCCATACCACGAAACCCTTTATTGCGGCCGACAATGGCTTCAAGGATCTCATGAATAGCCATTGAAATAGTTCGTATAGATAGTTGGAATCTCTCAGCAACTGTACGGTATGATACACCTTGAGCCATTGTGTATATGAATATCCCCAACTTCTCAAGGGGACGCATATGTGGAGAACCACGCAAGCCATACTCGTTAACTAGAGTGTTGCATAGCTCATGTAACACATGTTTCTCCATTCAAAATGCATTCATGCATCTCGTCTCTGTACTAGAGTTTAGGACATCGTGCATCCAACTAGAACCATCGTAAGAAGAATTGAAAGTCCGTATTTTATGGACATGCATGTAGTAGTGTCGTGCAAACAAATCACTCTCGTTTTGCAATTGACGCAAACTGAGACGTTGTAATTTGCGTCGTGTGCCACGTCCCGACATTTTCCTGCTCCGATAATGGAATTAAACAAAATTAATAAATATCAACACATATACAAAATAACAAAACATTAATCAAACCAAACATTTTTTATAAGTGAAAACTACTACATAGAGTTGATTGAAGTTCATACAAGAGGCAAGGAAAATCAACATGAATTTAAACAAGTTCAACATAAAGAGTACTCAAGTTGCAAATCATGATGAAACTATAACTAAACGTATGTCACTTAGGGCAAAGCACCCTTCTTCTCTTCTTTCTTGTACTGCCAATCCAACCATTGGAATCTAGACTCATTGTCGGGCATCGACTTGAACATTGCACAAGCAATATCTGTCAAAAGTAAGTGGCAGAAAAGCACCACAAAGGCGAACCTTTCACCATTAATCCATCCGAGACCAAATCTAACATTGTCTTCATCGAGTCATCTGTTTCCTTTAGTAATTTATTAGGACCTTAACAGCGTTCGCCTCTGCCTCCCACAATGCTACCATACTTCTAGTTGCATCCAGCGATGCTGCTAGATGATCATGATACAGTGAAGAACCAATACTCCTCCTTCCACTACACTTATTGACTCCCTGAGAAGATGTACTGTATTGTTTCTTTCCTTTAGAACGTGCGGGAACGGGATCAGGTGATGTCTGATGGACATCTTGCACGTCAGGTGCATCATTCTCTATGATCAAATCATCCCAATCATCAACACCAAGTTCTTCAACATCTGTTGGCACTTGTGTGTCAAATATGGGAGAGGGAGAGGGATCCATTGAGGGTGCTACACAATGAGACCCGGTTGCAACTGTGCCCGCAAAAAGGTATTCCATCATTGATTCTACTTCCGGATGAAGGCCATGCTTCTTGAAAACGCGGTAATCTTTGTTCTCCTGCAATGATTGTAAAATATTAGGTAAATTAAATTACATTAATTTACCTTACAATTTTAAACTAAATTTGATGAACTTACCTTAAGCTTCATTGACCACCACTTGGGAGACGCCGCGATACAGTGTCTCTCGTAGTCCCATCCCAACCCCGTTTCACCGTTCTTCAGTTTCAACCGCAACTTCCATATCCCTCTTAGAGTGTTAAACTTATTCTTGAGTGTCTCCTTCTTACATTTATGTCCAGTCTTTTCCTCAAAACTGTTCGTCAAAGATATCCAACTAAACCCATTCTTCTGCCCATTTTGTCTTTGAAAATCACATAGGAATTCAAGGAAAGTCCTTGTAATCTCATATGTCCAATTGAATGATTTGTGGTTTGTGTTTCCCCTTTGTTTTCTCGTTGTTGGCCGACATATTTGTTGTTCAATATCATGTAAACAACTTTGTTCCATAACACATAAACTTTTTTAGGGATAGAAACTTAATTTGGAGAAAAATAAACCTACAAATAAACCCAATGTAAACACCATTTCAAAATTAAAATATATAAACCGGATTAGTACCAAATATCGATACTAACTCTTCGTTTTCCGTTCCATGTTTACTATCATCATCAACTGTAATTAAACTCAATCGTCACAAGGAAAAAGAAACAGATATCCGAAGCCAAAAGAGGAAACAAAAATGGGGCAAGTGATCACTAATCTTTACCGGTGGTGGCTGCACCAAGTCGACGGCCCAAAGCCACTCTCTGCTGAAAGCGCACCATCCACAACGAGTAACTTCCCAAATACATATTCCTCTCGTCCAATCGTCAACCAGAAGGAGTATCCGTCGCGGTCGTCTGGTTATGATTCTAGAAATGCCGATGACAAACAGCCAATGCTTCCTCAAAGGACTGCATCTTGTCCAATCGTTGCCGAAAATGGAAAAGAACATCACAGCCCATCGAAGAAGATGAGTACAGTAGCAGAATCTGGTACATTCGTTGCCAACGTCAATGGAACGGAACATCACAGCCCATCGAAGAAGATGAGTACAGTTGCAGAATCTGGTGTCGTCTCCTTGCCAATGTTGAGGAAGTTGGGGCCTGAATATATGACATTGCTGGTTGGTGAAGGAGATTTCTCATTCTCAGCCAGCCTTGCTGTTACTTTCGGTGATGCTTCTAATTTGGTCGCCACCTCTCTCGATACTCTTGGTAATTAATTTCCAATCTGCATATTTTGTTTATATGTTGTTGTTACTTTATTAGAAATGTATAAAAACATGGGTGTTGCAGAGATTTTGAGGGAAAATTATAAGAGAGCTGAAGTCAATATCAAGGAGTTGACTAGCCGAGGGTGCAACGTAATCCATGGTGTGGACGCTACCGCCATGGCCAACCACCCCCAGCTCGAATCCCTCAAATTCGAGTTCATCGTCTTCAACTTCCCCTATGCTACGATATCCGATCGCAAGTCATCACGAGATGCTCAAATCAGAAAACATCAAGAACTGGTTAGAGGGTTCTTGGCAAATGCAAAGAAAATGATACAAGGCGACGGCCAAATACATATCACCAACCCGTGTTCAGGGCACTTCCTGGAATGGAACATTAAAATGTTGGGCTTATCCGAAGGACTTCGACTTGTGGAAGATTCAGCGTTTGATTCTCGGGATTATCCTGGCTACTGTGCTAAGTTCGGGTGTGGAGGAGATGGAAGTTTCGGTTGCAATCCTGCTAAGACCTATAAGTTTCAGCTTGTCTCTACCAAGGGAACTCCAAAGCAAATGAAGTAGAAGGGTCTGTGTGCTTATATATCTAGCTGATAATTTATATTAGTATTTCCTGCATGTATTTTGATTTAAACCTAGCTACCGATGATTTTTCCATGCCATTTTGGCTTCAATGGTGGGAAGTTTGGAACTGTGCTTTGGTTTGTTGAATTGAATACAGTAGCCTTTTAATTTGGAGAGGCAAGTCATTCGTAAGTTGTCGGAAGGTGAACCATACGTGTGCTTTGCCGGAGGAGCTCCAGCTGTTGCAAATGAGACCACCTGGGAAAGGGCTGACGGTGTTGGACTCTTGGTGGTGAGACGGTGGCGCATGCTGTAGCTGCCGGTGTAACGGCTAGTCATGGGAATAAAAACATGAATTTTTTTTGCATGGTAACTTATATTTTTCTGTTTTGAATTTTTTAATTTTAGGGATAATGTCTCCAAAACTTATTAAGAGATATTTAATTGTATATTTTTCCTTGATAAGAAAAAATATGGTGAAGAAAGATTAACTTATTTATGGTCGAAAGATATATTTTTTAAAATTATAGAGTATTGGGACATTCTCTAAAAACTGACATTTTTTTTGTATATAATAAAAAACAAGTGTACCCCAAAAAAGTTATACTTATACAATATTTAGATAATTATATACGAAGAAAATTAGACAATGTGACAAATTAAAAGTAGCAAAATTTTGTATATAATCAAAAAAAAAAAAAAAAAAGGAAAACAGCAGTCCAATACGGTCACGAAACGTGCCAAGTGTGGTGGCACAACTTTCAAATATATGAAGTGATAAAGGAGCAGGAGAATATCTCCGGTGAGTCTCATTTGTCTCTACGCGCAGCATGCAGAAGCTACAATCAAAGAAGTAGAAGGAGCAGAAAAAAAACCATATACACTGAAAGAAGTGAAAGTATCTCCGGTGAGTCTCACTGCACATAAGCTACAATGGGACAAACGGTGGCCACCATATGTCGGCGCTTGCTGGGCAGAAAAGCCGGGAAATCCTTGTACTAGAATAGAGCCAGCCCAGCATTAGAAGCCCACAGCTGAGAGCCCAATCACCCTAAGAATCGTACTGTCAATGATTCTATATATACATGTACTCAGTGACTATCATGAATAAGACAAGAAATACAATTTCAGAATGTCTCCCATTATGGTATCAGAGGCCTAACGGCAAACGCCCCTCTTCTCTGGCCTGCACCACAAACCCTGCCATCAATGGCTGAAAACAGAAATCAAAACCTCTCTTTGTCCTCCATTTCCTCCTTTATCACATCCAAACTTACTGCTGATAATTTCCTCCTCTGGAAGGCTCAAATCAGTCCTATTCTTGGTGCCCAAAACCTTTTTGAATTTGTTGATGGTTCAAAAATTTGCCCTGAGAAGTCTCCCCAACCTCCCCATTCCAAAGATTATACAGATTGGGTCTCAAAGGACCAGTTTGTGCTTGCCATCCTTACTTGTTCCTTAACTGAACCAATTCTTATTCAGGTTCTGGATTGTAAAACTGCAGCAGATGTCTGGAATCGTCTTCATTCTCTCTTTGCCTCCACTTCTAGTGCAAAGATAGTTCAGACTCGTCTACAACTTGCCTCTCTTAGCAAGGGAGACTCCTCCATTACAGATTTCTACAGCAAGGCTCGAAATCTCGTTTCCTGCCTCACTACAGCAGGGCAATCTATTTCCGATACAGAGTTTACGAGTTTCCTTCTGGCTGGACTTGGACCTGACTATGATTCTATAGTCACCAGTCTATCCACACAGGTCACTCTTCCTTCACCATCTCAAATCCTATCTCATCTGCTAGTACATGAGGCTCGTATAGCTCGGCAACAGACAGCTTTACTACCCACCCCCCCTTCAGCAAACAATACTGAAACTCATGGTCGGGGTTCCCAGTCTCGCTCCAACAACAACAACAATGGTAGCAGGACAAATGGTGGCCGGCACAACAATGGCCGAGGCAGAGGTCGAGGGCGAAGTTCTCCACCAAATCCCCATCAAAACTTCACTGGTGCCCCTGATACTCGCCCCATATGCCAGGTTTGCTCAAAACCTGGTCATACAGCCCTAGTCTGCTGGCATCGCTTCGATCATTCATATGCTGCTCCTCCTGCTCAATCGTTCCAGGCTCACGCTACCTCAACAAATTGGTACCCAGATACCGCTGCGACACACCATTACACTCCTGACTTGGCCAATCTGCGCCTTGATAGCCTTCCTTATCAAGGGACTGATACTGTGTCTCTAGGTGACGGCTCTACCATCCCAATTCAGCACCAGGGTACTTCTAGCATTCAATCGCCATCTCGTAGCTTTCTTCTCTCAAATCTCCTTCACACCCCTCTTCTTAACAAGAATTTACTTTCTGTCAATCGTTTTTGTCTTGACAATAACGTTTACTTTGAGTTTCACTCACAGCGTTTTCTTGTGAAGGATACCAAGACCCATCAACCTCTTCTTCAAGGAACTGTTGAGAATGGTCTGTATGTGCTGCCGGCTGTCCCTGGTTCATCGTCGTCTTTTCCTCAGCTCCATCACACCTCCACCGAACAAGCCCATCTGTGGCATAACCGGCTAGGACATGCCTCCAAGCCTGTCATCCAGTCCATCACTAACCAACTACCAGGCCCAATTCGAAGCCCAGCTTTATCTCTTGATGGCTGTACCTCTTGTTCTTGGGCCAAAGTCCATGCCCTCCCACACCCACCAAGTCATTCAAAAAGTGATAGAGTATTGTCTCTTTTATTTCTCGATGTTTGGGGACCTAGTAACACAATGTCTTTTAAAGGACATAAATATTATGTTTCCGTTGTTGATGATTTTTCCAAGTTTATTTGGCTTTTTCCCTTACCAACCAAATCCTCGGTGACACCGGTGATCACAAATTTCTTCAAACTTGTTACAAACCTTTTATCAACCACAATCATTTCCGTTCAAACCGATGGTGGCTCGGAATTCAAACCCTTAATCCCTCTTTTTCAAACTATGGGAATCACACATAGGCTCACATGCCCGTACTCTCACCAACAAAATGGCTCCGTCGAAACTCGACATCGTCGAATTGTCGATATGGGCTTAACCCTTCTCAAACACTCATCATTACCCCTCCGTTTTTGGGATTTCGCCTTTGAAACGTCCACATATATCATTAATCGTCTCCCAACCCCAATCCTTCAAAACAAGACCCCTTTTGAGTTAATTTTCAAACACCCACCAAATTACAATTTTTTCAAAGTTTTCGGATGCCTTGCTTTTCCGAATCTTCGTCCCTATAACAAACACAAATTAAATTTTCGTTCTCAACCCACTATCTTTCTAGGTTACTCATCAAACCATCTTGGATATACTTGTTTTGATTGGGTTCAACAAAAATTTTACACCTCTCGGGATGTTCTATTTCATGAACACACCTTCCCGTTTTCACAAACCATTCCTACAACCCATCAACCACAACAAACTTCTATTCCCTACAGCCCACCTGTAATTGCGGCCCACTCCCTCCCTTCCGCTTCACCCAACACGCCAAGCCCATCTTCTCAGCCTTCTTCTACCACATCTAGCCCAATACCTTTGGATCTCCCTTCCGCTTCCTCTGACGAACCCAATATATCAATGGGCCAACCTGAAACCCACATCCATCCCATGAGAACTCGGGCCTCACACCAAATCCATAAACCTTTGATCCGTCATGATGGAACCATACCCTGGCCTCCTCCACCGTCTTGTTCAAACACAATCACCATCCCAGATGAGCCGCCCAACTTTACAGTAGCTTCCAAATTCCCAGAATGGCGCCTAGCTATGGAACAAGAAATTCAAGCCCTTCTTGCAACCAACACCTGGAGCCTAGTTCCCTCCTTGCCATCTCAAAATACCCTTGGAGTGAAATGGGTGTTTAAAACCAAACGACTTTCTGATGGCAAAATCGAACGGAGAAAGGCTCGTCTAGTCGCCAAAGGCTATCACCAGATGTATGGCCTCGACTACCATGACACTTTTAGCCCCGTAGCCAAACCTTCAACCATCCGTCTCTTACTCTCCCTGGCAGCCATGAACCAATGGACAGTCAGGCAGCTCGACATCCAGAATGCATTCTTACACGGAGACTTGCTTGAAGAGGTATACATCTCACAACCCCCTGGTTTTGTTCATCCTTCTTTCCCAAATCATGTGTGCAAATTGAAAAAATCCCTTTACGGCCTCAAACAGTCACCTCGAGCCTGGTTTTCTCGCCTTGGTGACACTCTAAACTCCATGGGTTTCACTTCTTCAAAATCAGATACTTCAATGTTCCTTTTCAGATCCAATTCTGACTTTGCTTGCATATTGGTCTATGTGGATGACCTTCTGGTCATTACATCCTCTCCAAATCTTGCTACCAAGTTCACCGCCACATTGTCTCAATCCTTTCCAGTCAAAGATTTAGGTCCAGTAAGTTATTTTCTGGGAATTGAAATACAGAGGGACAATACTGGCTTCTATCTTTCCCAGAAACGATACATTCAAGACCTGGTTACCAAAACTAATATGCACAATTCAAAACCAGTGTCAACCCCTCTGGCCACCACTTTTCAAGATACCTTTCCTCAGTCCCCTCTTTTCAATGATCCTAAGCTCTATCGAAGCACATTGGGGAGCCTTCAATACCTTGCCTTCACAAGGCCTGATGTATCTTTTGCTGTCAACAAGCTTGCCCAATTCATGCATCATCCTACACAGGCACATTGGCAGTCGGTCAAGCGTGTACTACGTTACCTGAATTGTTCATCTTCCCTTCATTTTCACATATCATCTACACCAGGATCTCTACTCTCAGCTTTCTCAGATGCAGACTGGGGAAGTGATACCTCTGACAGACGTTCTACAAGTGCCTATTGCGTCTATCTTGGAAGGAATCTCATCTCCTGGACATCAAAAAAACAGCACACGGTGGCTCGTTCATCCACCGAAGCTGAATATAGAGCCCTTGCTCATGCCACATCCGAACTATTATGGCTTCAGTCTCTTTTAATGGAACTTGGAGTCAAGCTCTCTCATCCACCAACTCTATGGTGTGACAATCTGGGTGCTACCTATCTAGCAGTCAACCCTGTAATGCATCACAGGATCAAGCATTTGGATCTTGACTACCACTTTGTTCGGCAGAGAGTTCAGACCAAGGCCTTAGTCGTTGCATTCGTTTCCTCCAAAGATCAAGTTGCTGATCTACTGACCAAAGCTGTGTCTTCCACTCGGCTGGCTACACTACGCTCCCACCTCCGACTCACGGACTTGGGACCGACAGGGGATACTAGAATAGAGCCAGCCCAGCATTAGAAGCCCACAGCTGAGAGCCCAATCACCCTAAGAATCGTACTGTCAATGATTCTATATATACATGTACTCAGTGACTATCATGAATAAGACAAGAAATACAATTTCAGAATGTCTCCCATTACCTTGCTCTCCAGAATGGTACAACGGATCAAAAGGTTCTTAAACAAGTTACGGCGCGGAGTCGCCGAAACCCCGCCGTCCGATTATCAGATTCCGATTTATTCCAACCCTGACAATAACCACTTCATAGACATCGGCATCGATGATCTCGCCTTCCACAGCCGGATCCCAGAAATTACGGTGACACTTGTAGAAACCGACGATGAGTTACCGCCACTAGAGCAGCGACCATCGGAAATTGAAGAGCATGTCTTGGAAAACTTGATTTGCAACGTAGCGATCACAATAGCGGAAACTACCGAAGGCGGTGTAAGTTACGACACCGATAACCTATCTCCGGCGGAGGAGCGACCATCGGAAGTTGAAGAGCATGTCTTGGAAAGCTTGATCTGCGACGTTGCGATCACAAAAGCGGAAACTACCGAGGGCGGTGTCAGTTACGACACCGATAACCTATCTCCGGCGGAGGAGCGACCGATTTACAGAAGATTAGGGCCTTATAGCTCGGATCAGAAAATACTGCTGGTTGGAGAAGGCGATTTCTCTTTCTCTACAAGCCTGGCTGTAGCTTTTGACGACGCTTCGAACATGATCGCCACTTCGCTTGATTCTTTCGGTACTCACCTTCTTCTTCCTTTCTTTTCCCATAAGTTCGATCATCTCTTTATTTTCGGACGTGTTCATGAAGAAATCTGGCGGTGATCAACCGCTTTAAAAATGGCTTCGTCGAGATCTCTGAAAAACTAATCAAATAATGAAATGTTATTTTTTCATCTCCCATAAACTGTTACAAAAATAAACTGTTAAAAGCTCCCATAAGCTACCAAACACAACTTCCCAAACTCCAGCTTCCTTTTAGGGGCCAGTTTATTTTAAACTCCGAAAACGGAAACAGAAATGGAATGGAAACGAATCTAGTTAATAAACATACCATTGTTTATGAAAGTTTTTTTGAATCATTCCTTACAGTTTAAAGTAATTGGAGTATTATTTAATTACTTTTGATATCCTATATGGTAATAAAGATATCCTATATGGTAATAAAATTGGAAGAATCAAGTGCATTTTGAATAAAATGACAAGGAATGATTCAAAAAAAGTTCATGAACAAAGTATTCAAAAAAAAGTTCATGAACAAAGTACACATATGTACTAGATTTATTATCATTCCGTTTTCTGTTTTCGGAGTTACTACCAAACGGAGACTTAGTGTTTTTCGAATTGTTCGGATCGGTTTCACAGTTCAAGTTTTTCTTTATATTTTAATAGAAAAACTGAAATAGACTCCTATATTTTCGCATGGTCAAACGAGGGAGTAGAATAGTAGAGAATCTGTGTAAGGTGAGTGAAAGAAGTGAAAGGACGGCATAGCTACTAGTAGAAGATTACAAGCTACAAAGAAAAACAAGAATTAAGAAAGACGATGACGGTGAGTAAGCTATCCCATATCAGTGCATCAAAGCTTAAAAGAAGAAACGTAAGAGAGAAAAATGGGAAAATCTTTGCCATTTGATCTTATCAGGAGATTTTGGAAATGGTTGATCAAGATCTTAAAGCAGTTGTTTAGGTAGAGTCGGAAAACCGCCCTCAGAAGATTCGTTTGGTGCTAACAAGGGTACACAACTAATCACCTACAATACTATAGACGACAAGATCAATAGGTTTATTAGTAAACTGAAAAACACTTGGGTGATGCATGTTTATTATGATATGACCGACAAATTTCCAAACCCTAAATATATGTACTTTGGGGTTCGATAAAGCATTTTTGGTGACAAATTACAAGAGAGCGACGAGCAACATCGAGAAGCTAACAAGTAGAGGATGCAAGGTCATTCACGGAGTTGACGCTACTCGAATGGCCAACCACCTTCCGCTAGGCTCCCTCAAATTCGACTGCGTTGTCTACAACTTTCCCCATGCCGGCTTTGCTAATCGCCAAGCCCCCCGAGACGCTCAATTAAGGTGTTCACTATATACCCTTGAGTTGTTAATTCCTTACCTACCAATATACTCCTTACATGAAAAGTTGCATGAATATGACAGCAAACATCAAGAGCTAGTGAGAGGATTCATGGCGAACGCAAAGACAATGATAGAACCAGATGGTCAAATACACATCACTCACAAGTGTCGTGGATTCTTCCTGGAATGGAACTTGAAAATGCTGGGTTCTACGCAGGGCCTTAGACTATTTGAAGAGTCGCACTTCAATTTCCGAGATTACCCGGGCTACTCTACCAAGTTTGGATATGGAGGTGATTGGAATTTCAACTGTAATCCGTCTAAGATGTATAAATTTAAGCTTGCAAGTTAACCTAAATCATATATGGGTGTACTTGTGTTAATTTCAATTTTCAAGCCATGTACGTACTGCTATAGCTATCATGCATGTATTACCCCTTTGCACTGCACTAAGGGCATCCGGCCACTAACTTATTTCCGATTCAACATGTAACTCGATTTGAATTTCATCCTGCATAGGTATTTATTAGTAACTAATGCTAATTCAAATCCTTAATTTTGATCAAGTTTTTAATCCTGATGTTGTTAAGTTTCAACTCCTTTCTCTCCATGAAGTTGAAACTACATTCTTGTTAACAGAAGGATGTTAAAAGAAAATAGAAAATTAAATTAAACAACAATGTCACCATTTGAAAACAAATGTTCTGTTTTCTGTATGAATGGAAGCAATCCTTCTGAAACACTCTCTAATGTTCAAGAGAAACACTCTTTCTCACAACACTGACAACACTGTTGGGTAAACCCCTACCAACAGGACATATCTAGCATCACTTGGCTGTTGCCCGCAGCCACCATAGCTTCGTTGTGCATTTTCCTCATACTGCGGCATTATGGCTAGGGTTTCCCACAGGACACATCTAGCATCTCTCACCTAAGCTAAATTTGGGCCTTTTGGCCCATTTGACATTTAAGTTGAATTCTGTTATTGGAAAAAAATTTATTATTATAATATTAACAGTAATATTATTAAAAATTATCAAGAAAATTTTTAGGTTTCAAATCCTTGGTTAATTTTGTCCCAAAGACTTTCGTGCGGCCTAACAGCGATGATCTCGGCTTAACGACCCCAAAAACACCAAGATGAAAAAAAAGGTCGATCTAATCCTGGTCTAACGGTTTCATAGACGTCAAAAATGTTGTTATGGTAAAAATTAAAGTCAATTAAGTTTTGACCAATTTCTTTGTTGTTCGAGTCAATATTTGACATTTTTATACAAAATTAAAATAATGATCGATCATATGCTGATCTCAATCCCAACAACATAAATCAACCCTTTATAAACAATCTTCTCCCTATAAATCACCTTTCTCTTACCCATCAAGTTCGACACCTTTATTCATCAAGATAACCGTGTTTTGCAATCTCGTCTTCTGAGGTTTGATGCGGCCATTTGCTGGTGGTTTCGTGCATTTGTCAAGGTGGGGGCGTGTATTTGTGATCGACTCCTGACAGCTCTGTTGCAGTCCAAATCTGAGGTGTCCACAGTTGTTCCCCAGGCTTCCCCTGTGTACTTCCTTCGAAGATGAACATTTACGCTCGTTGTCTACTGTTGGCTGGATCATCCTGCTTTTCCTTGAAGACTTTTTGCTTTCGGTTTTATTTTGATGTATTTTTGTGTATTTCTTCTCTCTTTTATATGTGTCCTTCACGACGGTTTGATCGTCTGCCGATTTTTTTGGGCTTTCGAACCACTAGACGGCGCGCCGTCTAATGGTTCGAACCGCTTTCCATTTTTTTAAAAAAATAAAAAATCTATGAACACAAGATAGAGCGAAAGAAAATGAACTATGTATTCATTGATAAGGGAAATCAGATACACGAACTACATCTGTACAAGGCTTATATATGCCTTTAGAGTTTGTAATAACAACTAACAGAAAGTTGTTAGGGCTCGTTTGGTATGACTTAGGAATGGGGTTAGAATTAGGAATCAAAATGGAATAAGGAATTGGATAAGTCATTCCTGATACTTGGTGTTTGATATGATGTTAGTATGAAATATTTTGAAATCATATCATATTTGATAATATATGTGTGAATGTTTATAATGTAAATATATGTTATTTTTTAATCTACATTTAAGAAAAATGAAGGCTAACGAATAACTTAAGATTAAACACGAAACAATCGTCAACCCAAATAAATAGGTATATATATATATATATATATATATATATATATATATATATATATATATATATATATATATATATATATATATATATATATATATTTCTTCTATCAAATATATTTTTTTAATTGAACAAATTATATTATTTTCGAGCATTTTTCGGTTACATTACATCTTAAATGAATTATTCGTATTATAGGTAAAAAAAACTTTTTTGTCAAAATGATGTTTTTCTACAAAATAGTTATATAATTTAAATTAATTGATGGACAATAAAAAAATTATAAAAATATTAATTTTATTTTGTGAAACTAAATAAGCAAGTATATATATAATAAAAATATATAAATGTAGTTTTAAATTTAAAATGAGTTTATGTTGGAATGAGATACCCACCTTTAATTTCTAGAATCAACTTCTTCTCTAGAGTTGGAATGAGAACATTCCATGGAATCATTCTCATTCCGATTCCAAGACTTACCAAACACGAGGTATTGGTACGACTCATTCCGATTTCGATTCCTGATTCCATGGGAATCGTACGAAACGAGCCCTTAGTACATCTCCCTTATTTCTATATTAAGCCCTTTTATCTCTAGTTTTGCATGCACACGTATACATTTCCATATCCCCTTCAAGTTAGAGTTGGAGAAACAAGTCCAAGCTTGTGAGTTAAGAAGGAACGCTGAGGAGAACTTAAGGCTTTAATTTTGTGTACAAATCAACAATATGAAGAGAAGATTTAACATGGACAATAGATATGAAGCCTTTAAGCACCTCATCTGTGATGAAATGACATTCAATGTGAAGATGTTTGGTCTCTCATGGAACACTAGGTTGTCAACTAAGTGCCGAGCAACCTTGTTATTCACTTTCAGCTGAAGACTTTGAAACTGTCTTCTGCTTTTTTGTTTTCCATGAAACCAATGCTGAACAAAGAAACAAGCAATAACCAGAAGTAGATTTACAAGTAAATGCACAAGACCCTCAATCAGCATCACTATATGCTGTAAGAGTAAGATCATTATGAGATGGATAACTTAAAGCAAGATCAATTGATCCTCTGAGTTTTTTGAGAAGATGAATAAATGCATTCCAATGTGGCATACGAGGGCAGGATAGAAAATGACTTAATTGCTGGACAAGATAAGCAATATCAGGTCGTGTCAAAGTGAGATACAAGAGCCTTTTAATTAATCTTCTGTAAGATTCAGGTTGATCAAATAAATCACCCAACTTTGGAGTTAATTTCAAGTTACCTTACATTGGAGAAGACATGAATATGTATTTTCTCTGATCAAATATGTATTTTCTCCAAAAATGAGTCTCGCGACGGACATTCCGTCGCCTGAATTAGTCGCAACACAACCGTTCACCCTAGTATTCAGGTGACGGAAGTACAATCCATCGCCTAATCCACTCTGTGGCGATGAAAGGATGATTCGTCGCCTAAGAATTGGAGTAACGAAAATCATTTAGGCTGCGATTTTCTAGCTTTGTCGCCTAATTATAAGGCGACGGTCTTTGTTTAGGCGACGGAATGTTTCGTTTAGGTGACAGCTTTTGTCGTTGTCGCCCCAATAATTACGCGAGGAAGTTTTTAAATCTTTCCCTCGCCTTATTTTGATTGGGCATGAAAAAAAATAATTGAAACGTGTACTAAACCTGTTAAAAATACCCATACTTGAAATTAGACAACCAACAAAATATGTCAAAACTCAAATCACACAATCAACAAAGTCTGTCAAAACCCGCAAAACTACACATACTTGCTTGGCATCCACAAAATTCCACACAACCAACTAATTCAAAATCCGCACAAAATTCCACACAACCAACTAATTCAAAACCCGCAAAACTACACATACTTGTTGTTGCATCCACAAAATTCCAAAATAGCTCAAGCATACTAATTGCTTGGCATCCACTACATACTACCTGAAGTTTGAGCTTGTTGTGGATAATTTTTTAACATTACAATTTTGTTAAATAATTTTTAATTATAACTTTTTGCCTTATCATCGTATTTTTATTGAAGAATCTTTTTGTCAAATAATATTTTACCTTCTTTTTTTTATTATCTCCCTTTTTATAGTTACGTTGTCAATCTCTAAAGCTAACCCACGTCCGATTTTTGTTTATCAAGTTAATGATATTTTTTTGTTTTATTTTGTTAATGTTATTTTGACAACTTGTATAACAATTCACAATAACAAATCTATATACTCCATGTATCCAATTTTTTACGTTCTTCGATTTTTTAAAATCAGTTACATAACTTATGTTTTTCAAGTTAATTAAAATTGATTTGATTTGAACGCCTCTTTTATTTTATTTTTGTTTTATTTTATTTTTTTTCGCGTCAACAAATTAGTTTTTATGAGATCATATTTTTTAACTTCAAGTTAATTTAACATATGTTATGGCTACATCAATTTTAGTCGTAACATATTTACGGTTCATAGCTTTGGATCCATACTCTCTAATTCATTCAGGTACGGTATATATTTTTTTTGTAGTTTCTATTACTTTCACAATTTTGTCGTAATAGTGATTTTTAATGATTCACGTTTCTTTGACTGACTTTCAATATCCATCGTTGTTCGCTTCTGATTTCTATGTTGCCTCATGCAGATAATTATTGTCCGCCGTCTCCAGTCATAGCCACCAATTATCCGTTATAATCATGTATGCGTTTTTCAACTTAAATTCATGTTTGTACCAAAATTTGTAAGATTTTGTGATCTCTACATTCTTGTATTATTTCAATTGTTGTTCACTTTTGTATCTTTTTCGATCACACTTTTATCTCTTTTGTTTGCAATTTATGTATTTTTATTATAAAATTTGTTGCATTCTGATTATAATTATCGAGTATCTTTTTTCCAATTCATTTTTTATATATTTCGATTACAAAATATGATACAAAATATGATATATTTTTAGTATTTCGATTAAAAATTTATCTATTTTGTATATAAATTTTCTTTATCTTTATCTATTCTAAGTAACTATTTCGATTACAAATAATTCTTTATCTCTTCAAATCACAATTTTATGTATTTTTAAGTTCATAATGAATCATATTTTATTTGTTTTTGCTTTTTTCATCTATTTTATTTGTGTTATATAACTTTCCTATTTCAAAAATTAAATTTTAATTTTAATTTTAAAATTATAACTACTTATCTTACTTAGATTATTTTTTAAACATTTTAATCACTTTATCTTATATTTTATCATATTACGAATATGGTGATATGCGTATTTTGGTTTATATTTTTCATTACTATTGCATTATATTCAGTTTTTTTTGTTAATATGAAATTTGGTTGATCTCATATTGATATGTTTTTTATTATGTACGTAAACTTTTTTTCTTAGTAATGTTTTAATATTTATCTGTATCTTTTTCTATTTTTTTTATGTATTTCGATTACAATTACAATTTTATGTATCTATATACTTTACTAAAACCGACTACATTAATGCTGACATGGTGCATTCACGTTTTTTTTTCGGATTAAACTTTTTACTAAGTCACAAATTAAGCCAAAAAAATCTTTTTTACTAAAGCTAAATAAATTTTTTAAAACTAACTAGATCAACATCTTTATAAATCGTAACAAGATAGATCAGTTGAAACTAACATATTTAATTGGTTTTATCGATTAATCTATATTTGAATTATGATTATTATATTTTTTTACTAAATCACAAATTAATCCAATTTTTTTTACTAAAGCAATACCTAAATTATATGTGATTAATTTTCTTAAGATATGATAGATTGAGTGTTTTTTTTTTACTAAAACAATATCTAAATTATATATGTTTAACTTTTTAAAGATATGATAGATTGAGTGTTAAGTTTCTCATGTACGCTACGATGTTAACTTACAAGTGAAGCAAAATCTAGATTTCAGATAATATTAACGTAAACTTCTAAAGTACACTTCACACATTATTTCCACTATATATATGGAATGCACCTTCTCATAAGCCAATACACTTTTCTTATTTTCCATGTTAGTCTTAACGTAAACTTCTACTGTTTATTGATCATGTTTCGTCGTCTTTTTCCAGTTCCGACGATTTGAAGATATTTTCTAGATTACAAATTTATTGTTCGTTGTTATTTTTCAGTTAACTCTTGCACCATCTAATAAGAAAAAGTTTGTATATTGATACATATTTTAAAAAATATTCCATATATTGTCGTATTTTTCATGTTCCATCTATAATAAGCTTCGTCATATCATTCATGTTTTGTAGTTTTTTTTTTGTAAATTTTGATCAGATTTCGATCGACCAAAACACAATCTCATAATCAATAGACTGTTTTTTAAAATTTTGATTGAAATTCGCTATTTTAAATGCCAAATTTTTTTGGAAATTTTAATCAGATTTTGATCGGCTTAAAAACCATCTAATAAGCAACTAGAGAATTTTTAAATTTTTTGATCAAATTCATTTTTTAAATATCTATATTTTGTTTCGATTTTTATTTTTACAAACATTTTTTACAAAAAAAAAACTCTTTTTTTTCTTCACAAAAAATTTGTTAGTGGTAAATTAAAAGATCTATAAGACATTTTTTCATAAAAATAAATTCGTTCTTATCTTTAATATTTATTGTTTTCAAGAGAATTTTTTTTTAACAAAATTTTGATCCTATTTGATTTTTTTCAAATGCCGAAAAGATTTTGTAACTTAAAAATTATATATATATATATATATATATATATATATATATATATATAGTTTCCACTTATAGAAATTAATGTTATTTTTTTTAAAAAAAATCAAATATGTAAATATACCCGTAAAAGGTGCTATTTAAATTTTGTATAGCGAATCTTCTTAAATATTGATTTGTTAGTTATAAAAAATTTATATTTATAATTATATACGTAGAAAATTAGACAATGTGACAAATAAAAAAATAAGCAGATTTTCGTATAAAATAAAATTAAAGGAAAACAGTAGTCCAATTAGGTCAAGAAAGCGATGAAGGAAGCGACCTTTCAATGCAGAAGTTACAATCAAAGAAGTAGAAGAACATTACTCAACTGAAAAAGGAGCAGGAAGGGTCAACCGATCAAAGCCATGCATCGGCGGTTGCTGGGAACAGAAGCCGGAAACTTATCTGCAGTCCATCGCTTCTGGAGATTGGGACAACGTATCATTCAATTTTTAAGGCGGTTGTTTGGCAGAGGCGCCGGGAAACCGCCCTCGGATGAAGCATTACCGATCTATCTCAGTTCTCCGCCGTCCGATTTTCAGATTCCGATCTATTCCAACCCTGACGATAACCACTTCATAGACATCGGCATCGATGATCTCGTCTTACACGGCCGGATCCCTGAAAAGTCAGTGACTTTAGTAGATAACGACGACGTCGCCGACTATGAGTTGCCGCCAGTAGACCAGCGAAAACCGGAAATTGACCAGCATGTCTTGGAAAGCTTGATCTACGACGTTGCGATCACAAAAGTAGAAGCCACCGAATTCGGAGTCAGTTTCGGAACCGATAACCTATCGCCGGCGGAGGAGCGACCAATTTACAGAAGATTGGGGCCGTACAGTTCGGATCAGAAAATATTGCTGGTTGGAGAAGGCGATTTCTCTTTCTCTGCAAGCCTGGCTGTTGCTTTTGACGACGCTTCGAACATGATCGCCACTTCGCTTGATTCTTTCGGTACTCGCCTTATTCTTTCTTTCTTTGTTTTCCCATAAGTTCGATCTCATCTTTATTTTCATACTGTTCATGAAGAAATCTGGCAGTGATCAACCGCTTTGAAAGTGTTGAGATTTTCATAAAAATAACACCTTTCATGTAAAATTATGTTAAATAGAAGCAGAAAAGAATTATGAAAAACAAGGTTGTTTATTTTGAACCTGGACCACAAAATTGTGGTTCCTATAACAAAACTAATATAAATTATATCTGAATCGAGTTATACCTGAATCGAGTTTCAAAAAGTTATTCTTTTGAGCGTGTTTGAATTCGTAATCTTTATCATCAATCATAGGTTGTGGTAGTATAGCACTACACATATTTATTATGATATGACCGACAAATTTCCAAACCGTTAAATAAATGTATTTTGGGGTTCGATAAAGCATTTTTAGTGACAAACTAGTTTAGCGCCCGTGCCGTGCACGGGTATTTGAAAATATATTTCTTACAGTTTTTTTTGTATGAGTAATTTTTTATAGATTTATTTTTCTTATTATATTTTTTTGATTTGATTACGAATGTTTATGTTAAATAGTATACGCATATAAGAAAAATAATAACAACATAATTGTTGACCCAGTTCGGGGCATACCAAGCCAGGAGTGTCCACTATCTCTGTATTATAAAAATCACAATATTAATAATGTCAAAAAACAGTTAAAATTGTGTACATTTAATATAATAGAAATCACGATGATAACCTTTGACGTGAAACCTCGAGCACATGCGTGACAGTCCGATCCTGAAAAAGAGAAGAAGATAAACTTTATATAAGTGTAAGCTTAAGGACGGGTTATGATCGCTTGATATTATTGATTGAAAATGAAATAAAATGAAGAAGAAATTCTAACGTACCTTAAATTATGTCGCGAAAAACTTCATCATATACAACATTAGTTGTAGTATCTTGAACCTTGCCCTTAGGGTCACATATCATAATCCTTAATCCATCTCTGCTCGTCACTCTTGAGATAGCGACATATAATTGGCCGTGACTGAAGACCGGTCTAGGCAAATATATTTCAACCTGTGCAAGGGACTGACCTTGACTTTTATTTATAGTCATAGCAAAACATACCATAATTGGGAACTGTCTCCTTCGAAATTTAACAGGAATTTTCAAGTCTGTGGGTGTAAGAATTGTTCGCGGAATGAAGACCTTATGACCTATATTGTTCCCAGATATTATTTCTGCCTCGATGATTTGTTTTCTAAGTCTCCTAACTATCAGTCTGGTTCCGTTACACAACCCTGCTGACTGATCAATGTTTCTCATCAACATAATTGGAATTCCAACTTTCAGTCTCAAGACATGGTTCGAAAACCCAGAACACTTGATGCAGTTCAAGAACTCGCTCGAGTAGAAACCATCATCAAGAGAACCTTCGCTTGGACATATACTATCCGAACTCAAGTACTCTGTCACGTCTCCAGGTATCAATGATAGAATATAGTCATTAACCTTCTCAACAATCTCATTGGTAGGGGCGAGAATAGCTCTTTCTTGAAAGTAGGTCGGTGGATCCTGGATATTGTAACTCAAAGGATATACATGGTCAACAATAGTTGCAATCGGGTCACCTGTAGATGCAAGTAGGAGATCTTCGGGGATGGTAATCTGAGCTTCTCCATTAACACTTTCACCTTCCGTGCCATCTCCAATGCCCAATATCCAATCTGAAAACTCCTTAGCCTTTCGAGCTTCTAATTCAGTAACTCCACGTATAACCCTCATGTTTTGAGTTAATTTAAGCACCGTGCAGTGATCCCACAAATATGACGCATTGATTGCAGCAAAGACAATATCATGTCTACTTCCATGACTTACAACAGGCAAATTTGTCTAAAATCACCACCAAAAACGACAACCTTACCACCAAACCGGAGAAGTGAGCAGTCTGGATTATAAGATCGCATGACGTCCCTTAAACTTCTATCGAACGCTTCAAAACAACATTTGTTAACCATGGGTGCTTCATCCCATATTATCAGCTTTGTCTTTGACACTAACTCAGCCAGATCCGTACCTAAACATATAAGATTAAAACATTAATATATTGTTCAGTGTAATATGAACAATATATTAAAAAAGAAGTTTTAATAATTGAATAATAAGGTTTATACCTGCACGAATGTTGCATGTTGAACTTTTGTCAACATTTATTGGGATGCCAAACCTCGAATGAGCGGTTCTACCGCCTGGAAGCAAGAGAGCTGCATTACCACTCGAAGCAACTGTTAGAACGATCTCACCTTTACTCCTCAAACCAGCCGAAAGGGATCTCCGTATAAAAGTCTTTCATGTTCCACCGTATCCATAAAGAAAAAACACCCCCCCTTATCAACGGACACAGCACACATAATCTGATCATACACTCCCCTCTGCTCGTCGGTGAAACTGGAAACCAATCTGTCATGGTCCAAAGATAACTGGGATCGATCATAGTTTAGTTCATCTTGAATTAGTCTATTATGCTGCTCCATAATCAAGGCTTCGTCACGATAAGGCATAGACTTATTCGTCTTCAAACTGCCGCCGTTCCTCTGTAAAAGTTTCTCTATCTCAACCAAGACGTAATTTTGCAGCACGACATCATCTAATTGCAAATCTACGTACAAATAAACCAAGTTAAACATGTGTACTTACCTAGTACAAAATATACTAAACAAATTGAAAAAATAATGCAAAACTCGAATTAAATTCATATACATGAAAGAAAGCATACCATTATTACGCAACATCCTTCTCTGTCGTGCAAGAATATCATCAGATAAGTACTTCCATACTTTGGCCCAAACCAGATGAGGCGACAACATGCTACCTGAGAGATACAACATGACGAATAAATTCCGAAGATAACCAGCAGTTCCCCAAAAACTTGCTTCTTTTATACCGTCAATGTATTCTCGGTCGTCATCCAACAACCCCATAGCATAACATGCTTCCCTAAATGTGGCATATAGTGTACCGTTGATTGTCCGAATTTCCTTGTAGCATGTAGGACCCTTAATATGATTCAGCAAAACCCTCAAGTAGTACCTCTCTCCAAACCCAGGTGAAACGTGGTATATCCTCCCTAGTGTATATCCCGCACCTTGTGCGGGTTTGTTAATAAAATAGCTTATCATATTACATTTTTTTACTATATTATATGTTTTTAACTTTATTAGTTATATGTTATGAGCTCGTATAAATAACGCGTCAAGTGTTACATAGTAAATGAGACCACGTAACCCATGTCTTGATCATTAATAAGTTTTATACTAATAATTTTTTTTTAAATCTAATTTATTATTTAATAAAAAATAATTTAAAGAAAAAGAATAATCATATAATTTAAAAATATCATAATCTGATACGAATTCAATTAGTAAAAATGATTAATTTGCTTAATTTGTGATTTAGTAAAAAAATTTAATCCGAGAAAAAACATAGGAGTGCCACGTCAGCATTAGTTTCGTATGTTTTAGTAAAATATGCAGAATATAGATGTATATTTAGTATATTGATAAAGTAAGAATTACAAATTTAATAGTTCAACGGTCCAGGAATCAGTAGGTTACAAGGACCCACAAATTAGTAGATCACAAGGACCCACAAATCATTAGGTCACAACGACCCAAAAATCATTAGGTCAAAACGTCCAAAAAATTAGTAGGTCACAATGATTACATACAAATACTAATCCGATATGATTAAGTATTATATTTGATTCTGACCAAAAGGTTCAAAAATGTATGAATTTTATAAGCCTCAAACACTCTATATCTATTTATACATGTTTTCGAAGTGTCATCCTTTCCTCATAATCGATGTGGAAGAACAAAAATCATATTTTACAAAATAACTATGGTTTAATTAAAAAAGATTTATTAGCTTAATTCGTGATTTAGTAAAAAGTTTAATCCGAGAAAAAACGTGGGGGCGCCACGTCAAAATTAATGTCTTTTGTTTTAGTAAAGTATATAGAATATATATGTATAATTAGTATATTGATAAAATAAAAATTACGAATTTAATAGTTCAACGGTCCACAAATTAGTAGCTCACAAACGACCCACAAATCAGTAGGTCACAAACGACCCACAAATCAATAGGTCGCAAACGAACCACAAATCAGTAGGTCACAACGAAAATTAGTAGATCACAATGACCCCCACAAGTTAGTAGATCACAACTCATAACGACTCACAAATCAGTAGGTCACAACGACCTACAAATAAGTAGGTCACAACGATTCAAAAATCAGTAGCTCAGTAGGTCACAAACGACCCATATATCAATAGGTCACAAACGACACACAAATTAATAGGTTACAACAACCCACAAATTAATAGGTCACAAGGACCGACAAATCATTAGATCACAAGGACCGACAAATCATTAGGTCACAAGGACACAAGCATCAATAGGTCACAACGACCCACAAGGTATTAGATTAAAACGACCCACAAATCATTAGGTTAAAATGACCTACGAATTAGTAGGTAACAACAATCCACATTCAAATACAAATCCGGTATGAATAAGTATTATACTTGATTCTGACCAAAAGGTCCAGAAATGTATGCTTTGTATAATCTTCAAACCTTATAGGTCTATTTATAAATGTTGTCAAACTATCATATTTCTCTAATAACCGATGTGGGATAACAAAATTTATATTTTACAAAATAATTATGGTTTAGTAAAAAAGGATTTATTAGCTTAATTCGTGATTTAGTAAAAATTTTAATCCGAGAAAAAACGTGGGGCGCCACGTCAGAATTATTATTTTTTGTTTTAATTAATTATATTGATGTATATTTAGTATATTGATAAACTAAGAATTAGGAATTTAATAGTTCAACGATCCACAAATCAGTAGGTCACAAACGACCACAAATTAGTAGGTTACAACGACCCACGAATCAGTAGGTCACAACGATCCACGAATAAGTAGGTCACAACAACCCAGGAATCAATAGGTCACAACGACCCACAAATTCATAGGTCACAACGACCCACAAATTCATATAGGTCACAACGACCCACAAATCAGTGCGTCACAACGACCCACAAATTATTATATCAAATCAACCCACAGAGGTAAAAACAAACTATAAATCAGTAGGTTACGACGACCCAAAAATCAGTAGGTTACGACGACCCAAAAATCAGTAGGTTAAAACGACTCAAAAGGTCTAAAAATGTATGATTTGTATAATATTCAAACCTTGTAGGTCTATTTATACATGTTGTCAAACTGTCATCCTTCTCTCATAACCGATGTAGGATAACAAAATTTATATTATACAAAATAATTAAGGTTTAGTAAAAAAAAAGTTATTGGCTTAATTCGTGATTTAGTAAAATATTTAATCCGATAAAAACGTGGAGCGACACGTCAACAGTAGTATCTTCTGTTTTAGTAAAGTATATAAATAGGAAAGAAGTCAAGCTTACGGGTATGAGATAGGCTTATGAAAATATCTTTTAATTTTAAATATTTGAAAAAAAAATTAAAAGAAGAGGAAATGTTATTGTAATCGGAATTAGTTAGTAATCCTAATAAAATACTTTAAAATTGAAAGTAATTAAAAAAGATTTAGGCTAATTATGGTTTAGTTAAAAAAAGAATTTATTAACTTAATTCGTGATTTAATAAAAAGTTTAATTAGAGAAAAAACGTGGGGTGACACGTCAAGAATTAGTGTTTTTTGTTTTAGTAAAGTATATAGATGTATATTTATTATATCGATAAAATAAGAATTACGAATTTAATAGTTTAACGGTCCACAAAAAAGTAGGTCACAAACAACCCAGAAGTCATTAGGTCACAAGGACCCACAAATTAGTAGGTCACAAGGACCCATAAATTATTAGGTCACAACGACCCACGAATCAGTAGGTTACAACGACCCATGAATCAGTAGGTCACAACAACCCACAAATTAGTAGCTCACAACGACCCACGAATCAATAAGTCACAATGACACACAAATCAGTGGGTCACAATGACACACAAATCAGTGGGTCATAACGACCCACAACATATTGTGTCACAACGACCCACAAATTATTAGATCAAATAGACCCAAAAATTTATAGGTCAAAACGATCCAAAAATCTGTAGGTCAAAACGATCCAAAAACCATTAGATCAAAACGACTCAAAAATCATTAGATCAAAACGACCTACAAATTAATAGGTCACAACAATCCACTCCACATACAAATGCTAATCCGGTATAATAAGTATTATACTTGATTCTGACCAAAAAGGTCCAAAAATGTATGATTTGTATAATCTTCAAACATTTGAGGTCTATTTATACATGTTGTCAAAGTGTCATCCTTCTCTCATAACCGATGTGGGATAACAAAATTCATATTTTACAAAATAATTAAGGTTTAGTTAAAAAAAGTTATTTGCTTAATTCGAGATTTAGTAAAAAAATTTAATTCGATAAAAATATGGAGTCTTAATTTTTATTTTACAAAATAATCAAAGATTCTGATTATGATTTAGTAAAAAAAAAAATTTATTAGTTTAATTTGTAATTTAGTAAAAAGTTTAATTAGAGAAAAACGTGGGGTGGAACGTGAAGAATTAGTGTTTTTGTTTTAGTAAAGTATATAGATGTATATTTATTATATTGATAAAATAAGAATTACGAATTTAATAGTTCAACGGTCCACAAATTAGTAGGTCACAAACAACCCACAAAACAGTAGATTTTAAGGACCCAAAAATTAGTAGGTCACAAGGACCCATAAATTATTAGTTCACAACGACCCACGAATGAATAGGTTACAACGACTCATGAATCAGTAGGTCACAACAACCCACAAATTAGTAGCTCACAACGACCCACGAGTCAATAGGTCACAATGACCCACGAATCAATAGGTCACAATGACCCATGAATCTGTGGGTCACAATGACACACAAATCAGTGGGTCATAACGACCCACAACATATTGGGTCACAATGAAAACGAAATTATTGGGTCACAACGACCCACAAATCAGTGGGTCACAACGACTCACAAATTATTAGGTCAAAACGATCCAAAAACCTGTAGGTCAAAACGATCCAAAAATCATTAGATCAAAACGACCCAAAAATCATTAGATCAAAAGGACCTACGAATTAGTAGGTCACAACAATCCACTCCACATACAAATGCTAATCCGGTATAATAAGTATTATACTTGATTATGACCAAAAGGTCCAAAAATATATGATTTCTATAATCTTCAAACATTTGAGGTCTATTTATAAATGTTGTAAAAGTGTCATCCTTCTCTGATAACCGATGTGGGATAACAAAATTCATATTTTACAAAATAATTAAGGTTTAGTAAAAAAAAGTTATTGGCTTCATTCGAGATTTAGTAAAAAAATTTAATCCAATAAAAATATGGAGTCTTAATTTTTATTTTACAAAATAATCAAAGATTCTTATTATGATTTAGTAAAAAAAGGATTTATTAGCTTAATTCGTGATTTAATAAAAAGTTTAATTAGAGAAAAAATGTGGGGTGGAACGTGAAAAATTAGTGTTTTTTGTTTTAGTAAAGTATATAGATGTATATTTATTATATTGATAAAATAAGAATTACGAATTTAATAGTTCAACGGTCCACAAATTAGTAGGTCACAAACAACCCACAAATCAGTAGATTTTAAGGACCCACAAATTAGTAGGTCACAAGGACCCACAAATTAGTAGCTCACAACGAACCACGAATCAGTAGGTCACAATGACACACAAATCAGTGGGTCATAACGACCCACAACATATTGGGTCACAACGACCCACAAATCAGTGGGTCACAACGACCCACAAATTATTAGGTCAAATCGACCCAAAAATCTATAGGTCAAAACGATCCAAAAATCTGTAGGTCAAAACGATCCAAAAATCATTAGATCAAAACGATCCAAAAATCATTAGATCAAAAGGATATACGAATTAGTAGGTCACAACAATCCACTCCACATACAAATGCTAATCCGGTATAATAAGTATTATACTTGATTCTGACCAAAAGGTCAAATGTATGATTTGTATAATCTTCAAACATTTGAGGTCTATTTATATATGTTGTCAAAGTGTCATCCTTCTCGGATAACCGATGTGGGATAACAAAATTCATATTTTACAAAATAATTAAGGTTTAGTAAAAAAAAGTTATTGGCTTCATTCGAGATTTAGTAAAAAAAAATTAATCCAATAAAAATATGGAGTCTTAATTTTTATTTTACAAAATAATCAAAGATTCTAGTTATGATTTAGTAAAAAAAGGATTTATTAGCTTAATTCGTGATTTAATAAAAAGTTTAATTAAAGAAAAAACGTGGGGTGGAACGTGAAAAATTAGTGTTTTTTTGTTTTAGTAAAGTATATAGATGTATATTTATTATATTGATAAAATAAGAATTACGAATTTAATAGTTCAACGGTCCACAAATTAGTAGGTCACAAACAACCCACAAATCAGTAGATTTTAAGGA
Organism: Fagopyrum homotropicum; assembly: GCA_033239125.1. Taxonomy (NCBI): domain Eukaryota; kingdom Viridiplantae; phylum Streptophyta; class Magnoliopsida; order Caryophyllales; family Polygonaceae; genus Fagopyrum; species Fagopyrum homotropicum. Next base: position 148,613,924 of record BSWB01000004.1, read on the forward strand.
CCCACAAATTAGTAGGTCACAAGGACCCACAAATTAGTAGCTCACAACGAACCACGAATCAGTAGGTTACAATGACACACAAATCAGTGGGTCATAACGACCCACAACATATTGGGTCACAACGACCCACAAATCAGTGGGTCACAACGACCCACAAATTATTAGGTCAAATCGACCCAAAAATCTATAGGTCAAAACGATCCAAAAATCTGTAGGTCAAAACGATCCAAAAATCATTAGATCAAAACGACCCAAAAATCATTAGATCAAAAGGATATACGAATTAGTAGGTCACAACAATCCACTCCACATTCAAATGCTAATCCGGTATAATAAGTATTATACTTGATTCTGACCAAAAGGTCCAAAAATGTATGATTTGTATAATCTTCAAACATTTGAGGTCTATTTATATATGTTGTCAAAGTGTCATCCTTTTCGGATAACCGATGTGGGATAACAAAATTCATATTTTACAAAATAATTAAGGTTTAGTAAAAAAAAGTTATTGGCTTCATTCGAGATTTAGTAAAAAAAAATTAATCCAATAAAAATATGGAGTCTTAATTTTTATTTTACAAAATAATCAAAGATTCTAGTTATGATTTAGTAAAAAAAGGATTTATTAGCTTAATTCGTGATTTAATAAAAAGTTTAATTACAGAAAAAACGTGGGGTGGAACGTGAAAAATTAGTGTTTTTTTGTTTTAGTAAAGTATATAGATGTATATTTATTATATTGATAAAATAAGAATTACGAATTTAATAGTTCAACCGTCCACAAATTAGTAGGTCACAAACAACCCACAAATCAGTAGATTTTAAGGACCCACAAATTAGTAGGTCACAAGGACCCACAAATTAGTAGGTCACAAGGACCCACAAATTAGTAGGTCACAACGACCCACGAATTATTAGGTCACAACGACCCATGAATCATTAGGTCACAACGACCCATGAATCAGTAGGTCACAACGACCCACGAATCAATAGGTCACATTGACCCACGAATCAGTGGGTCACATTGACCCATGAATCAGTGGGTCATAACGACACATGAATTAGTGGGTCACAACGACCCACAAATCAGTGGGTCACAACGACCCACAAATCAGTGGGTCACAACGACCCACAAATCAGTGGGTCACAACGATCCAAAAATCTATAGGTCACAACGATCCAAAAATCATTAGGTCAAAACGACCCAAAAATCATTAGATCAAAACGATCCAAAAATCATTAGATCAAAAGGACCCAAAAATCATTAGATCAAAACGACCCAAAAATTATTAGATCAAAAGGACCCAAAAATTAGTAAGTCACAACAATCCACTCCACATACAAATGCTAATCCGGTATAATAAGTATTATACTTGATTATGACCAAAAGGTCCGAAAATGTATGATTTGTATAATCTTCAAACATTTGAGGTCTATTTATACATGTTGTCAAAGTGTCATCCTTTCTCTGATAACCGATGTGGGATAACAAAATTCATATTTTACAAAATAATTAAGGTTTAGTAAAAAAAAGTTATTGGCTTATAAATAATAAAAATAAAAAGGAGATTTGACTATAACCTATAAAATCTTGGAAAATCTCAAAAAAAAAAAGTTACGTACAATTTTGAATAGAAGTTTGTTAGGTTAGTAAAAAAAGCTTTTCTCCCACAAAAAATAAAGATTTATTGGCCTATAAAATCTTGGAGAATCTGTAACAAAAAAAATTACGTATAATTTTGAATAGTAGTTAGTTTAGGAAAAAAAGATTTTATCGCTTAAAAAATAAAGATTTATTGGCCAAAAAATTGTGGGAGCTCCATTTGATTGCTGATTCCACAGCGCGCCACGTCATCAAATCATGTACTCTGTTTTAGTATGTATAATAGATTACAAGAGAGCGACGAGCAACATCGAGAAGCTAACAAATAGAGGATCCAAGGTCATTCTCGGAGTTGACGCTACACAAATGGTCAGCTACCTTCCGCTAGGCTCCCTCAAATTCGACTGCATTGTCTTCAACTTCCCCCATGCGGGCTTTGCTAATCGCCAAGGCCCTCGGGACGCTCAAATAAGGTGTTCACTATATACACTTGAGTTGCTCTAATCCTTACCTACCAATATACTCCGTATATGTAAAGTTGCATGAATATGACAGCGAACATCAAGAGCTAGTGAGAGGATTCATGGCGAACGCAAAGACAATGATAAAATCAGATGGTGAAATACACATCACTCACAAGTGTCGTGGATTCTTCCTGGAATGGAACTTGGAAATGCTGGGTTCCACGCAGGGCCTTAGACTTGTTGAAGAGTCGCACTTCAATTTCCGAGATTACCCGGGCTACTGTACAAAGTTTGGATATGGAGGTGATAGGAACTTCAACTGTAATCCGTCTAAGAGGTATAAGTTCAAGCTTGCAAGTTAACCCAGATCATATATGGGTGCACTTGTGTTAATTTCAATTTTCAAGCCATGTACGTAAGTATACTGCTATAGATATATATATTACCCTTTACACTGCACTAAGGGCATCCGGCCACTAAGGTCTTGTTCGAAGGGAATATTTTTTTTTTTTTAGTAGTTTAAGCTTTTGGGTAACTTTAGTTTGTTTGTTAGATTTTTTAGTAGAGTTTTAAAAAGCTTTTATAAATTTCGAAAATCTGACGAATAACCTCTAATTGATGTTTGGTAAAAGTAATTTGTGGATAGATTTACCAAAAAGTCAACAAGTACAAAAATGTACAAAGTGTTAAAGATGTAAAAGAGGGGCAAAATTGTAAAAAAAAAATTATAATCTACCCAAAAAGCTATCGTAGGAAGCTTTTTCAAACCCCATCATAAAGCTTCTCAAATAGGTCCTCGAAAATCTAATCTCTTCAAAAATCTATTATACCAAACACCATTAGCTTTCAAAAAATACAAAACTATACAATAATCTACGCAATAATCTCCGCCGAACAAGGCCTAATTTATTTCCGATTCAACATGTAACCCGATATTGAATTTCATCCTTCATATATAGGTATTTAGAGTGTGTTAGGTAGGGTGTTTTTATGGAGTTATTGGGAAACTTATATACTAAGATTATTTTTAGAATTATATTGACCTAAATAATTATTCAAATACAAATAAATTATTATATTATTAAAAAATTATTAAAAGATAAATAATAATCTCTCAAAATAATCTCGCTATCACGTCGAGCTTACCCTTAGTAAGTAACTAATAATATTCAATTGCATAATCACCAATTTTGGAAGTATGTTTTTCTAACTAAATTGGTGAGATTCAATATCTCATTTTTAGACTCAATTTGTCTATCATATACTTTATTCCATATTTTTTAAATTAAGAATAACTAAATCTTAAGGTTTCATTTAATATTTCATGTATAACTGAGTACATTATTTTATTACTTTATTCTCACATTTAGATGTAAGAACAAAAAAAAAAAAAGAAGGATTAATACCGCATGACATTACTTATTTTAATTAGAGAAAAATATCGGAAATTATCCCTTAAATAGGGTTATTGTAATTAACTACCGGATAACTTCAAAGTTACAGAAAATGACCCTTCACAACGGTTCCATCAACAGAATAACACCCCACTGTTATTTCATCCAAAATTTCGTTAAAGGACCCACTTTTAAATATGTTAGGCCCTGTTTAGTTGCGTTGGGGAGGGATTTTTTTCAAAGTAAAGAGGAAGTTGTAGATAAGGTAGGTTTTATGTGGCATAGGATTCAAGAGTTGGTGGATGCGAGCGGTGGTGAGCCGACAGAAGATTTGGGGAGGAAGAAGAAATGGCTTGTGAAGTGGGATCAGTCGAAGGTTAGTTGGATCAAGGTGAACACTGATGAGACTATGAGGAGTCCATCCGGACATGTTTCTGCTGCTTTAGTTTTGAGGAATGATGGTGGGGACCGGGTTAATGGTGTGGGGATTAATTTGGGGATTGCTTCGGTGTTGGAAGCAAATTTGTGGGGAGGGCTCATGGTTTGGATCTTGCTTGGAGTGAGGGGTATGGGAGGGTTATGGTGGAAGTTGATTTGAGGCTTGCGATGGATCTGATCAGGAGGAGTGGTGTATGTCCTTCGCATCCTCTCTACAACCTGGTTATGCGGTGCCAAGACTTCTTAGCCCAAGATTGGGTTATAGATCTCGGTCATTGTTTCGGGAAGGAATAGAGCGGTTATGTGCTTGTTAACTTCGCTTTCAGTTGTGGTATAGGGGCTCATGTTTTTGCGACTCCCCGGGGAGTGTTTTGGCGATTAGTTTGAACGATTCTCGAGGAGTTAGTCTTCCTCGGATGACTCGTCTATAGGGTTGTATATTTTTTCCATGGAGTGTTTCACTCCTTTTTACCAAAAAAAATAAATAAACTCAACAGTCAGGGGCGGCCGCATGGGGGGGCGTGCAGGGTCGATCGACCCCCATTAAAAAAAATAGATAAATAAATAAATTTATTTGTGAAAAATGAAAAACAGAAGAACACACTATAGCAGGCAGGTTAAAAAAATGCCCTTGCAGATTCCGCAGAAGATAGAAGCGAAAAAGCTCCGCCAGACCGCCACTTCTCCTCTCCGACCGGCGCTCACCACTGGTGCCTGGTGGCCAACCGCCACTGCTCCGCCTCCGTCGACCGACGACCGACGACGCCTGCTCCTCTGCGATTTGCGGCTACGCCTCCGGCTCCGGTGACAGCCTCAGCCGCCCCTGCTCCTCTGCGATTTGCGATTTTGCGGTCATTCGACAGCCTCGACCCGCCTCCGGTGACCACGGAACTGCCGGAATTAACTGTAAGTGTCTCACTCTTTGGCTTTTCCAGCTTTTTATTGAATGTATTCCTAATCTTAACCCTAATAACAGTACATTAGTTAGATTTTTCAATTTAGGGGTTTTTGGAATTTTGATTATTTGACTTTGCAATTGTTGAAATTTGATCTTGATATTGGTTATTTGGCTTTGTAATTGTTAGTAATAGTGGCTTGTACAAATTTGATGATTGGTTTGATAATTGGTTATTTGTTTAGGAAATGGACAAATTTATTATTCGAACAAAGAAACGACCCTTGTTGAGTATTGGATCGTCTTCCAATCCCGCAAACCCCCAAAATGTGAATGGTGTTGCTAGTGATGATGTTACCATTGATGATATTGCTAATGCTAGAGATGATGATGTAGTTGATGATGATAATATTGAGGATGATAATGTTGATGGTGAAGGTGGTTTCACTAGGGTTGATAGGGGAGAAAAAAAACCTCGAATGGAAAACATGAGTAGTGAAGTTATTAGTGATCCGGGATTGCGCAAAGCTTTGGAAGAGTATGATCCTTCACTTAGAGATGATGTGAGGAGAGAGTATGTGGTTAGAGGTCCTTGTCAACCCCTCTCACATGAATTTCCACGGAAGAACATTGGGAAGACGTCGAGGTGTTTTTTGCCAAAGTGGTTTGAGGATTTCGAGTGGTTAGAATATAGTGTTTCTAAAGATACGTCATTTTGTTTTTGGTGTTTTCTCTTTAGAGGGGAGACAAAACACAAAAACTTGAATGATGCATTTGTGAAAATAGGATTTTCTAATTGGAAGAAGGCTTATGAGAAGTTTAGAGAATATGTGGGATTAGTCGGAAGTCCTCACCATGAAGCTCGAATCTTATTTGCCAATTTCAAAGATCAAAGACAAAGTTTGACAAGATGTGTATCTGGTGCAAATGCAACTCAAGGTGCTCAATATCGTATTCGTTTGACATTTTCTCTACACATTGTTAGATTTCTTCTTCTACAAGGTTTGCCATTTCGGGGTCATAGAGGGTCAATGGACTCCGACAACATGGGGAATTTTAAGGAGATGCATAATTGATCTAGTAAACGGATTGTTGAAGTTGAAAACGTGGTGAATGAGAATGCACCTAAGAATGCTCAACTCACTAGTCATCGCATTCAAGATGATCTCAAAATTGCGTGTGGGGCAATGACAAGGAAAGCCATAATTAGTGATCTTGGAGACAAAGTGTTTTCGTTATTGATTGATGAGGCTCGTGATAGTTCGATCAAGGAACAAATGGATATTGTTATCAGATATTTGAACAACAAAGGCGCAATCATAGAGAGGTTTCTTGGAGTCGTTCATGTTGGTGACACAAAAGCTCGTTCTTTGAAAAAAGAGATTGATGTCTTTTTTGCTGAGCATGGATTATGTATCTCTAAACTAAGAGGTCAAGGATATGATGGAGCTTCTAATATGCGAGGTGAATTTAATGGATTGAAGGCTCTAATATTAGATGAAAACCCCTCTGCAAGGTATTTTCATTGTTTTGCTCATCAAATTCAGTTGGTTGTTGTTGCCATTTCAAATGATATTCAACCAATACAAGAGTTCTTTGGGTACTTATCACAAATCACACACATGGTTGGAGCTTCTTGTAAGAGAAAAAATGAGTTCCGACAAGCTCAACATGACAAGATGGTGGAGATGTTGGAAACGGGAGAAATCTCAACTGGGAGAGGAAAGCATCAAGAACTTTCTTTGGCTCGGCCGGGAGTTACACGTTGGGGTTCACACTACACGACCATTGCCCGTGTTCTACATTTGTGTTCCTCAACTATCAAAGTGCTTGAAAATATTCATGAAGATGGAGGTCCAGATTCCAATCGGGGAATGGCTCAAGGCCTTGTTGAGAAGATGGAGAGTTACCGGTTTGTTTTTATTGCCCACTTGATGAAACGAATTTTGGGCATAACAAACTATTTGTCACAAGTTTTGCAGAAAAAAAATCAAGATATTTTAGAAGCCGTTAATCTGGTACGAACCTGTAGGAGACAATTTCAAGATTTGAGGAATGATGGGTGGAATGAACTTTTAGAATCTGTCAACGTTTTCTGTGAAAAGAATAATGTTGTCGTTTTGAAAATGGATGAAAATGTCCCGGGTCGATTTAGTGCAAGACGTGTTGGAAGTGTTATCACAAACTTTCACCACTTTCGAGTTGAAATATTTTGTCAGGTAATTTATCATTTTCTTATAAATTCATAACTATTTTATTTAATGAATATTACTATTATATTTTACATTATGTTCATTTGTAGGTCATTGACCAACTTGATCGAGAAATGGAAAGTCGCTTCGGTGAGTCAAACTCTGAAATACTCGCTTGTATGGGATTTTTTCATCCAAAGGATTTCTTCTCCAATTTCAATAAGTCTCAGCTAGTTCGACTTGCCCAACATTATCCACAAGACTTTTCTGATTATGATCTGAGTGTACTTGAAGATGAATTGGCAACATGGATTTATGACATAAAGGAAGATAACAAGAGTTCTTCGTTGAAAAATATAGGAGAGGTGGCATGCAGGATGGTTGAGAGAGGTATTCACACTGTTTTTCCTTTAGTATATCGCCTTTTGGAGTTGGTTTTGGTATTGCCAGTTGCGACTGCTACTGTTGAAAGAGCATTCTCTGCAATGAAAATTGTGAAATCTCAATTGCGTAACAGGATGTCGGATGAAAATCTCACCGATTCTTTAGTGTGCTACATTGAGAAAGAGAGTTTCAAAAGCGTTGATGATGAAGATATTCTTCAATATTATCAGAATATGTCAAACCGCAAGATGGGTTTACCTCCTTTGGCGTCCACTTGAGTTATCTTGTAGCATTGAACGCTAATTTGAAATGCTTAACTTTTAACGTTGTTTTATTGTAATATTGATTAATGTTGCAGCAGTGAAACTTTTATTTCTAGTAAAAAAAATTATAATATTATCTTCGTTTATACTTTTTCGACCCCCCTTGAAAAATCCTGTGGCCGCCCGTGACTCAACATATAAAAATTGGGTTGCATGTTCTAAGTTTTAAATTACAAAACAATACATATATTTATAACTTAAAAATGGATAACCAACTAAAATTGCCTATCAACCTTGTAAGAAAGATAATAGTAGATAACCTTTTTCAAGAGATACTTGGAAAAAAAAAATCAGATCTCAAATTTGTATAAAATCAAAACTATATCTCAAACTTGTATAAAATCAAAACTATAACTTTTGTAAAAAATCAAAACTATATCTCAAACTTGTGTTTCAATGATTAGAAGAAGGGTGCTTAAGGATTTATATTCGAAATACTCAATAACGTGAAGTTGTATGACTCCAATTATTTTCGTGGAAGACACCGGAGGATAGAAATTAAAGAGTAACAAAGAGTCGAGGAAGGGATACTAGGTTAAATATTTTTACTTTTGAAGGCGTAAACAGGTTATCGTATAAATGCTTTGAGAACTTATATAGACTAGTCGGGACGCGCGTGCTTCGCATGCACGCCGTAAATTAAATCGAAGATTGCACACCATATATGAAATCGAAAATCGATCAATTCGTAATAAGTCGGTACCAATAAAAAAAGTTGGAGAAAAGTTAAATAAAATAAAATACATACAAGAATAAAATGTAAGTGCATAGTTAGACAAGTTGATTTCGTTTCACCTTATGAGAAAATTAAATTGGTGAATAAAATAAATTACATGAGCTTTTTTATAAGCTAAAGAAATGTAATACATTAAGAGAAAATTATTTCCAAGCGTCCAAGCGTCGTTGCATCAACATTATGTGTAGTGAAAAAGCACACTCATCCGCTTGAGGAGAAGGAAGCCCTTCCTCATCATTAACAACAAAGATTAAGTGCAACCTTAAGTACTCAAATACCCCATATTACGACGGTTACCGGTGTTGAGCAGAGTAAGGGTCAGAATTCCATACCACCGCAGTGCGTATGTTGAGCAGAGTCGAGATCGGAATCTCTTTCCTTAATTCTAAAAACACCATGTATTATGATGGTTACCGGTGTTTAACAATCCCAGGATACAACTGTTGTTCGAATCCGTTCCTCGTAATAGAACCAAAAGCCTACGAATTAGTAGTGTGTTGCACTCTTGAGATCAAAAAAGCTCGCAAGCTTGAAGAGAGAGAAGAGAGCAGATTGAAGGTGTGATTGAAATGAGCGGAAGAGCTCTCTATTTATAGGAGCTGGAGGGGACGGATTGGGCTTTGGGCTTCGGAGCCCATTGACTGTCCCAACCCGTAGTCAATCTTATCAACTGATTCTTTTTTGTAGAAGTCAAAAACTTTCTCCCCAATTCTCGGATCTTGTTGGACGATCTGTTGGACTGAATTTTCGGATATCCAGTCCGGTCCACTCGAATGAGCTTGCTGATCCGATCCGTTGTAGAGATGGGCCTGGCACGAACGGCACGACACGACAGGACCACGAGCTCGGCGCTCGCGCATATGGTGGTTTGCCTACGTCGGTCCCCATTGTAAATGGGTAGTGACCTAAGGCCACATGTCTTAGAGCAAACTTACCCTATATATCCCATTGTTTCTCCCTCCATATAGTCGATGTGGAAAGCACCCAATTTTGACTATTTTTCCAATTATTGCCTATCAGGCAACCAACTTTGGGCATCCATTTCTCATTCAAACGGAACTCAAATTTAACGTATGAATATACCACGAGCAAGAGCTCACAGAGACGAAGCCAACACTCCCACTTTTCGGTGTTGATAATGGCCGGAGCCCACCGAAAATGTGCCTGGCGCAAACATGTGTTAAAACATGTTTAATTCATTCTTTTAATAATTTAGTTCCAATAATACCCCACATGAATAGGAATGATTCTAAACATATGCTTCTCTGTTTTTTAGACATACAGAATTTTCAAGTGTACAGTCGAAAAATCACTGCATCCGGACTGGTACCATTTTTCATGCTTGAACCGTCCGTAGTGAATAGCTATCGGATTTACTCGACCAGGTAGTGATTATGATGTCTTGAACCACCCGTGCTTTTATGTAAACCGAGACAACAACTATCACACAATTTCATTTTCTCGCAGAATGTTTGGTTCTCTGGTTGTGTTCATTTTGGCCTTGAACATCCTTGGTTTATTCATGAGTGAATTTGGAGAATTCAGCCTCACCTTATTCTCCTAGACACGGCCCCATGTCACACTCACAAGGTGATTGACCATAAAGAGTATCTTTCATACTCCCCCTTTGTTTCAAGGCGATGAAATCATTAAAAGCCAAGCTTAACCTTAACTCATACAATTTGCACTGTCTATCATCCTTAGGAACTGGGTAGAGACAGTGCTCCACCAGATTCAACTTGGTTAGGTTGTCCCCTTGAACCTACATCATGGGATCTCCAGTCACGTAGGTAGGGTTGTCCTTCAACCATCCTCTTTCGTAATAGGCTTTAAACCCATTCCTTTAGATGATTTTAAAACTTGATCTCTTGACAAACCCTTAGTAAATGAATCTAGGTTGTCAGCTGATTTGATATAGTCAATCGAGACTATACCTGTTGAGATCAGTTTTCTAATGAACTTATGTCGTCGTCTAATATGACGTGACTTTCCATTGTATAAAACGCTCAGTGCCCGAGCTATAGCCGATTGACTATCACAGTGTACACATAATGCCGGCACTGGCTTTTCCCACATCGGAATATCTTCCAAGAAGTTCCGAAGCCACTCAACTTCTTCTGCTACTTTGTCTAACACAATGAACTCAGACTCCATTGTGGATCTGGCCAATAACGTATGTTTGGAAGATTTCCAAGACACCGATGCACCACCAAGTGTAAACACATATCCACTTGTGGATTTTGAGTTTCTAGAGTCGGATATCCAATTTGCGTCACTGTATCCTTCTAGAACTGCCGGTTGGTTACTATAGTGCAACCCATAACTTTGAGTATAACGGAGATAGTTCAATACTATAGTTATTCCTTTTCAGTGATTATGTCCTGAGTTACTTGTATAGCGACTTAGTACATTAACTGAGTGCGCCAATTCAAGGCATGTACAATTGGTTAAGTACATAAGACTCCCAATTACACGTTCATACTCAAGTTGTGACACTGAGTCCCCACATTTTTGGTCAAGTGGAGTTGAGGATCCACAGGAGTCTTAGTTGTTCCACTCGAGTAGTTATTAAACCTCTCAAGGATCTTTTCAGCATAATGAGCTTGAGACAGGGTAATACCTTCGGAGTGTCTAGTGATTGTAATCCCTAGAATAACGTCCGCTAATCCCATATCTTTCATGTCAAACTAACCCCAAAGTAAATTCTTAGTTCGTTTGATCATGTCTTTGTTGCTTCCAATGATAAGCATATCATCGACATATAGACATAGCAAGACATATCCCGTAGGAGTATTCTTGATGTATATGCACTTGTCACATTCATTAATGTTGAAACCATTCGACATCATTACATTGTCAAATTTTTCATGCCACTGCTTAGGAGCTTGTTTGAGTCCATAAAGGGACTTTACAAGTCTACACACCTTGTGTTCTTGTCTAGACACAACATACCCTTCAGGTTATTTTATGCAGATCTCCTCTTCTAAATCTCCATTTAGAAAGGCAGTTTTTACATCCATTTGATGGATTTATAGGTTTCATAATGCCGCTATTGCTATTAGCATTCTTATAGAAGTTATTCTCGTAATGGCATAATAGGTGTCAAAGAAATACAACCCTTCTTTTTGTCGGAATCCTTGCACTACAAGCCTAGCCTTGTACTTCTCAATTGAGCCATCGGTTTTCAACTTGGTTTTGAAAATCCATTAGCACCCAAGTGCTTTACACCCTCTTGGTAAGTCAACTAACTCCCATGTATGGTTTTGCATAATGGAGTCAATCTCACTTTAGACTGCTTCCTTTCATGAAGGTGCGTCAGGTGTAGACATGGCTTATGTGTAACTTCTTGGTTCTTTCTCCATGAGATATGCCGTTATAAAGTCATCCCAAAACGATTTTTTCATTCGAGGTTCTTCCTCGGCTATTTCATTCTCAGAAGTGCCTTCCTCACTTTGTTCACGAGTTCGTTTCGGATTTTCTTTATCCTTACATGGAAACACGTTTTCAAAGAAATAAGCATTCCTAGATTCCATTATTGTATTAACATGTATATCTAGTATATCTGATTTATGTACCAGAAATTGATAGGCACTACTGTTGTGTGCATATCCTATGAAAATACAATCAACGATTTTAGGTCCGATGGTGACCTTTTTAGGAGGTGGTACAACCACTTTTGCTAGGCACCCCCACACTTTGATGTATTTGTACGATTACTTTACCTTTCCAAAGTTCATATGACATTTTGTCAATTACCTTATGCGGTATTTTGTTGAGGATGTAATTGGTAGTAAGCAATGCTTCCCCCCACATTCTGGGATAACCCTGAATCCTGCAACAAAGTGTTCATCATCTCTTTTAGAGTTCGGTTCTTTCGTTCCGCAACTCTGTTAGATTCAGGTGAATAGGGTGCACTTGTTTAATGAACTATCTTGTGTTCTCTACAGAACGCGTTGAAAGGCTCATCGTGCTCGCCTCCTCTATCACTTTGTACGACTTTGATTGTCTTACTAAGTTGGTTTTTAACTTCAAACTTGTATTCCTTGAATTTTTCCAACGCCTCATCCTTGCTTCTTAGTAAGTAGATATAACAATATCTTGTACAATCGTCAATAAATGTGACAAAGTATTTTTTACCTCCTCTAGTTTGTATAAACTTCAAATCACACAAATCAGTGTGAATTAAGCCTAGAGGTTATGTAGTTCTCTCCACTTGTGGAGATGGCATTTTTATGAGTTGTGCTTGTACGCAGACTTCACGTATGTCTTTGTTCAATTTGCAATTTGGAATTAGGTTTAAGTTCATCAGTCTTTTGATAGACTTATAATTTACATGTCCTAATCGTTCATGCCAAATATTAAAAGACTCAACAACATAAGCAATAGGAGTTTTATTCATTGAACCAACATTCCGTCCTTGACATACCCTTTGCCTATATAAATCCCATTCTTCATGAGAGTGAGCTGATCAGACACAAGCTTCACGGTGAATCCATGCTTGTTGAGTAAAGATCCGGAAATCAAGTTCTTCCGGATATTTGGCACATGCATGACATTGTTGAGAGTCCGCTCTTTTTCAGACGTCATTTTCAGCACTATCTTGCCATGACCTTCGACCTTTGATGTGGACGAATTCCCCATATATAGGTGCTCGTCCTGCTTATTCTTTTGATAGGTGGTAAACATCCCCTTGTCAGAACAGATGTGGCGGGTAGCACTAGTGTCATACCACCACTCCATCGGGTTGCTCCCGACCATGTTCGCTTCAGACGTCACAGCAGCCATTTCAACCATTGTCATGGGCTTGTGTTTGAGCTTTGCCCTTGCCTTTGCGTGGGTCGCCCTTGTTCCGACATTCGTCGTACTTGTGACCTATTTTGCCACATGCATGACACTTGCCGGTGAACTTCTTTTCAAGGGTAACCCAGAGTTTCCTAGAAGTTTTAACCAATATGTACACTTGGTACAACGAGTCAAACAGGCGGCTTAGAATCCACCATTTGTACACATAGTCGATGTTCAGATAAGCTTGGAGTCCTCCACATTTGCGGGTTTACCCTCGGTCACATGTCTGTCGATTTTGTGCATGGTTATGAAGAATAACATCTTCTGTTGCCAGATCTTGAAATTAGTTCCATCGAACTTGTTTGGCAACAATCCTACGCTCGGAGAGCCAGGCATTGGTACTGTGTGAGGGACAGGTTGTTGACCAGGCTATACACCCCTATTTGCAGCATCACTAAGGAGCCTCAAGATACTTCCATCATCGGAAGTGTTCGCACCATCGGTAGTTTCTTTTGTTTTATGAACCATTTCAGTTACACGGAAACAACCACGGTCAGTATCTCAATTTTTTGATCGGAAATCGGAACTCAAAAACCGAGTTTTAATTTTTTCGGGTATAAGTCCGTACAAGAACATACTTGTTTTCGATTTAATATTTAAATCGAATTCAGGTTTAAAAACAAATTCGTTTTTAATTTTAAAGATTAATTTTGAAAACTAAATTTAGTTTGACTATTCCGGCGCCTTATCTGCAACACTTCATAAACAGTTAGTGCATAACAGTTTAACAAGTTTTTAGAATTAAGACTTTAGGAACCGGTTTGACTATTCCGGTAGATAATCCGGTTTGACTATTCCGGCGCCTTATCTGCAACACTTCATAAACAGTTAGTGCATAACAGTTTAACAAGTTTTTAGAATTAAGACTTTAGGAACCTGTAATATATCAGTTAAACTGCATGCAATGTAACAGTAAGGGTCAAAATTTCATACCACCGCAGTGCGTATGTTGAGGAGAGTCGAGATCGGAATCTCTTTCCTTAATTCTAAAAATACCCCGTATTACGACGGTTACTGGTGTTTAAAAATCTCAAGATACAACTGTTGTTCGAATCCGTTCTTCGTAATAGAACTAGAAGTCTACGAACCAGTAGTGCGTTGCACTCTTGAGATTAGAAAAGCTCGCAAGCTTGAAGAGAGAGAGAGAGCAGATTGAAGGTGTGATTGAAATGAGAGGAAGAGCTCTCTATTTATAAGAGCTGGAGGCGACGGATTGGGCCTTGGGGTTTGGAGCCCATTGACTAGCCCAACCCGTAGTCAATCTTATCAACTGATCCTTTTTTGTAGGAGTAAAAAACTAACCCATAGTCAATCTTATAATTAGGTTCACCCGCCCCACCCCGCCCGCCACGACCACGACCACAAGCTCGGCTCGGCGCGCACGCGTGTGGTGGTTTGCCTACGCCGTTCCCCCATTGAAAATGGGTAGTGACCTAAGGCCACATGCCTTAGAACAAACTTGCCCTATATATCCTATTGTTTCTCCCTCCATATAGTCGATGTGGGAAGCACCCAATTTTGACTATTTTCTCAAGTTATTGCCTATCACACAATCAACTTTGGGCATCCATTTCTCATTCAAATGGAACTCAAATTTAACGTATGAATATACCACGAGCAAGAGCTCGCGGAGACGAATCCAACACTCCCACTTTCCGGTGTTGATAATGGCCAGAGCCCACCCGAAATGTGCCCGGAAAAGTATCCGGCGCACACATGTGTTAAAACATGTTTAATTCATTCTTTTAACAATTTAGTTCCAACAGATGACGCTTAAAGGGGGTCTTTGAGGTGGTTTTAAACTGTGTTGTTGTTGATTGGAGATGGGAGGGTGAAGGGAGAGTGCGAAAATGATTGGGCGAGGAAGAGACATGTAGGCGGAGAGAAGGTGATGGTGGTAGGCTAGAGGCGATTGTGGCGGAGAGGATGTGAGAAAGGGAAGCGGAGAATGGTAAATGAAGGATATCGAGGAATAAAGACAATGGACGAAAGAAATGGCCGGGCTAGGGTTGAGAAGCCAAAACATATATCATAGATGAGTCATCAAATAACTAAGGAGAAGATAACACGTGTACAAAGAAATGAATAAATTGTTGTAATAAAATAAGAGAATCAGAAATTAAAAAATCTAGGGATAATTTAGGAAATTTTCTATTCATTTGGGATACTCTTCCATTTAATATAGTATAGATATAGATATAGATATAGATATAGAAACATTTGGTTCAAACTGGTTTCATACCGAAAAAAATCGGATTAAACCAAATAAAAAATCGATAACCAATAAATTCCAGGTCATAAAAAGAACCATTCAATAAACGGTTTATATTCGATTTGGACCAACCTGGTGGAACTAAATCCGTAAAATAGCAATCCCATCCTAAACTAGAAAACATATTTGAAACGGAATATGATGTGGGTCTTAACTAGTTCGTCCCACTAGGCGCGTCGCATATATAACTGAATTTTTAACTTAAATTAATCATGATTGTTGATTCAATATAATCTAAACCATTAGTTTTTTACCCTAAAAGTTGTTGCAACTAAATTAAATAAAACTATATTTAAAACATGTTTTAACACATGGGTGCGCCGGACACTTTGAGGGCACATTTTCGGTGTGCTCCGGCCATTGTCAACAATGGAAAGTGGGAATTTTGGTTTCGTCTCCGCGAGCTCTTACTCGTGGTATATTCATACATCAAATTTGAGTTTCGTTTGAATGAGAAATGGATGTACGAAGTTGGTTTGGTGATATGCAATAACTTGGGAAAATAGTCAAAAATGGGTGCTTCCCACATCGACTATATTGAGAGAAATCCAATAGGATATATAGGGAAATAATGTACTAAAGGCTTTGGCATTTGGGTCGCTACCCATTTTCAATGGGGGACGGCGTTAGCAAACCACCACGCTTGCGCGCCGCACCCCCCCCCCCGAGCCGAGCCGTGCTCGAGCCCGTGCGGAGCTACACAACGACGAGACGGGCGGACCTAGATGTAATATGAGATGGCCACCTATATTATTTTTGGGTTGACCCAACTCAAAGTCCAACGGAGTTCAAGATGAGGAAGGCCTTGGGCCAGGCTCATCTTCGCAGTCCACTAGATCAGTCAAACAGGTAACCAGATTACAATCCAACGGATCCGGGAAAAGGGGGTTGTTGGGCAGTTGTTGACTCCGAAAATGGGCAGTGGCCTTTGGGTCGCTACCCATTTTCAATGTGGGAACAACGTAAGCAAACCATCACATGCGCGCGCGCCGAGCCGAGTCGTGCCCGTGCCCGTACGGAGATGCGTTGTGACGAGACGGGCGAACCTATATGTAATATGGACTGACCATCTATATTATTTTTGGGCTGACCCAACTCAAAGTCCAATGAAGTTCAAGATGAGGAAGGTCTCGGACCAAGCCATCTTCACAGTCCATTGGATTTGTCAAACAAGTATCCACATTCTAGTCCAACAGATCCGGAAATAGGTGGTTGTTCGGCAGTTGTTGACTACGAATTTGGGGGTTGTAGTTGGGTCGTCCTTTGACTCCTAAAAACGTGGCCTTTGTGTGGATCAAATTGACTCCCATCTTGGGCCAGCCAACATAAAGAGTTCTCCTGCTCTCATTCTAATTACACCATCAATCATTCTTCTCATCTCCTCAGCTTTCGAGCTTCCTAGCTTATCTCGAGAGTGCAAAGCACTACACTGGTTCGTAGGCTTCCAGTAAATTATGAAGGCTGGATTTGAACAACAGTTGTATCATGTGATTCTTAAATACTGGTAATCGTCATAATACGGGGTGTTTTTAGAATTTAGGAAATAGATTTCGATCTCGATTCTACTACACATACGCACTAAAGGTAGTATAAATTCCGACCCTTATCGTTATTATGCATGTAGTTTAGCTAACGTATTACACAGTTCCTACAATCTTAATTCTAAAAACAAATTATATTTTATTAAACTGTTGTGCACTAACCGTTTATTGAGTGTTGCAGATAAGGCGCCGGAATAGTCAAATCAGGATTATTTTTAAATTTAGTTTTCAAAATGAATTTTTAAAACAAAAACGATTTTGTTTTAAAACCTGAATTCGATTTAATTTTAAATCTAAAATAAGTCTGTTCTTGTACGAACTTCAATCAAAATTTATACTCGGTTTTGAGTTTCGATTTCTGAACAAAAAATTGATATATATATACTGACCGTGGTTGTTTCCGTGTAACAAAAATAGTTGATAACACCAAACAAACTACCGAGGGACAAAACACTTCAGAAGATGGTAGTATCCTCCAAATCTTGACTCTTGTTGCGGGTGGAGGAAGCGGTGAGCCGACGCCCCAAATCCAATTGGTCTACAATCGGTTGTCCTGTCAAACCCAACGACCGGGACAGATCCACTTCAAAGTGGTGCGCAGTCCGATCATCAACCTGTCTCTCAGACATTACCATTGGCTGGCTCTTTGAACGCAGGATTGTTGCCAGACATGTTCGATGAAACTAACTTCAAAACTTGGCAACAAAAGATGTTATTCTTCGTTACCATGAACAAATTGGGCAGATATGTGACCGAGGATATACCCGCCAATACAGGTACCCTCCAAGCTACTATGAAAGGCGAATATGTATGCAAAGGATGGATTCTGAATCGCCTATATCCGGTCCTAATAAAATGTATTTGTTTGTGAGCAGTAATATTTGCACCCATAATCCAAATTAGTGATTGACATTTCATATAAAAAGGGTGAAATGACTGCTCTGCTCTTTGTTATTGTTTCAAGGCCCTCATCAACGGCTATTGGCATTCTCTCGTAATGCAGTTGCCCATGGTAACCTACTAAGTCAAAGTGATATAACTAATTTCTATATTCTTAATCGTGTATTACGTTCCGCATAATATTAATTAGTAATTAGACAGTTATTGTTCCAAGTTTGTTTGACGTTGATTATATAATTTAAGTGAAATTAAAATTAGTAGATATTAAACGCAATTATATATTTTTTTAATCATCTTTAGTTATGTATTGAAGGGCGTAATTAGTATTCAATTAATTTCGTGCTTGGAGTGCAACAACGAAATTGAGTTTAATTAATTTCAAACCATGTATTGAAGGGCGGAATTAGTATTCAATTAATTTCGTGCTTGGAGTGCAACAACGAAATTGAGTTTAATTAATTTCACACTTATGGTCTGAAATTAAAATTTGCGCACTTGTGGTATGAAAGCGGAATTGAGTTTAATTAATTTCGTAATTAGTGTTCGGAAACAAAATTGAGCTTAAGGTCGTGTTTGGTTGGGAATTGAAGGAGGTTAATTTAGATTAAAATTTAAGAGATTAATTTATGTAAGTGTTTGGATGAAGATGGAGATTGTGAAAAAATTTATATCAGGGATTAATTGAGATTAAAAATGGTCAAAAAATAACCTCATCCTACCAAGGTTAAAGGAGATTAATTTTCAATAATCAATTAGATTTTCACTCAAATTTATAAATTGTATCAATTAAACCCATTAAAAAAAACTTCAACCAAACATCCTAACATAGATTATTTTACATCAAATAATCCTTAATAAATCCCACATAACATTTAACCCCTTTTAAATTTCATCTAGATTAATCTTCAAAATAACCTCCATCTCCTACCAAACACACCCTAATTCATTCCGTACTTGAGGTGCCAAAGTGAAAGTGTTTTTAATCAATTCTACACTTGGGCCTCGAAAGTGAAATTGGTTTGAAGTAATTCCCCACTTGGAGTCCGAACTCGAAAACTACAAAAAAAAAAAAAAATTTTGAATGCCCACACCCGAAGTGCGGAATTAAGTAATTTTAAAAATAAAATATATGGGTACATCTATCATGTCCCTTAAAATTATTAAATTGTTTATAATGAATGTTGTTCAGTGAAACCGAACTTACGTTCAAAAAAAATATAGTTAGAACCGATCAGTTTTAAGTAAACGGTTCGACTCCTGTATTTTTAATATGTAGAACCGTTTGTAACGAATCACAAAGGGTTGTAGAAAAAGAAATTCCGGATTGAAGACAAACCTTCTTAAAACAGAAGTCGAAGAACTGGAGAAGACGATTTAGTGAGGAACAAATGAATGATAGAGAGGAACATAAAACAATACTAGAGTAATTATACCGAAACATATCATATAATCGTAATTTTGAAAATAACATTGCAATTACGAAGAAGAAAATATACAAATAAATTAATATTAAAACCCACTTATTTGTTGCATTTATCTCCACGTTTGGATCACTTGAGACGTAGGCATTTGTTAGTAAAACATATCATATAATCGTGAAATTTTATGTCCATATACGATTCATTTTATATCGCGGACACATTTCAACTGAACCGCAAAAATCTTAAAAACTTCAACTAAACTAACAAAACTAAAACACTAATCCTAATCTAAAAAAATATATTTTTTTACAAATGTTACTGTTTGTTCATGCGTTATATTCAGACAAAAGGACAAAAGTTATTTCTTACATTTACTTCTTCTCTCAATCCCAATTTTTTAGTGTTGCTAAATAAATTCATTATGCCATTTTATCATTGATAAGACATCAATAATGATTATAATTGTTGATTTGATTAGACTAATAGAGGGTTTAAGTTACCCTTTTGTTTTATTGTATGCTAGAGCGTTTGTAGGAGGGCACTTGAAGATGTGTCCTTGGACTTTTCATAAATATAAATTGTGTTGTGTTTTTGTTCTCATGTTCGATCAAATGGCTCAATGAAAGTTACAACCGTTACCATCTATCGGTCGTAAATCTATATTGAATCTCGTTCACATTGTTCGAATGTTTAGATGATTCTACTTCTTCACCAAATTGACAAGAGGAATATGATGCTTATTCTCTACAAGTGATAAATTAATTTTATTGAAAAAATTGTAAATACAAGAAGCTAGTGCATCACATAGGTCACATAGTGATTTATGACTGGACGGCGAGAGTGAGAAAATTGAAGGCGTAGAGCTAATAGTGACTGAAAACTTAAAATGAAGTGACACCAAGACAGTAGCTTTCAAAGCTGTCCAGGGCTCATCTGAATAACCTCCACCATCATCCTAGCCGCTGTTCCAAAGAACACGGAGAACCCTTTTACGATGGTTTTCTTGTCATCTGATGAGGAAATTTGGTTCGATGATTCATGGTTTTCGGATGATGATTATGCATACAGTTCTCGTCACCACCACCACCACCACCACCACCACCACCGTGACTTCCTGTTCATGCTTGGACACGAAAAAAGAAAGAAGGAAAAAAGAAAAAAGAAAGGAAAAAAGCTCCGGGAGGTACAAGAGCTCATCTCGGACAGTTTGACGATGAGTCCAGTAGACGAAGAAGATGAGGAATCCACCGACGGTAATGGTCGTATCCGGTTGGGAATTTTGTGTCCTTACCGTTCATATCAGAAGATACTGCTGGTCGGAGAAGGCGATTTCTCCTTCTCTGCTTGCTTGGCCCGTTCTTTTGATTATGCTTTCAACATGATCGCCACTTCCCTAAATGATTTCGGTAATATCACCGCTTTGCTTTCTTCTTCTTTGGGTAAATCTGAACTGAGCTACGTCCATTTTCAAATTATTTATATTTGAATTCGGGTCTTGGATATTTAGGGTTTCTGGTGAAAAACTACAAGAGAGCAGAGAGAAACATCGGGGAGATAACGAGAAGAGGAGGCACGGTCATACATAAAGTCAACGCTACTAAAATGGCTAATCACCCTAAGCTACGCTCACTCAAATTCGACTGCATTGTCTATAACTTTCCGTTTGTTGGCTTTGCTTATCTCCGTGATCCCAAAGTCTCCCGTGAGGTTGAAATCAGGTATTCGATGAGCTAGCTGGATTGGATTTGCAGATTAGGTCGTCACGAATGTATTATATCTAACCTCCATTGTTACTGTCATAGCAAGCATCAAGAGCTAGTGAGAGGATTTATGGCGAACGCAAAGACGATGATGGAACCTGATGGTGAAATACATATCACTCACAAGTGTGTCAAGTTCTCATTAGATTGGAACTTGGAGATGTTAGGATCAATGGAAGACCTTCGACTTGTAGAAGAATCGCCTTTCGATTTCCGAGACTATCCTGGTTACCGTACCAAGTATGGATTTGGAGGTGATAAGAACTTCAATTGCGTGCCTGCTAAGACGTATAAATTTCAGCTTGGCAAGGTTAACCAAGAACGAGAGTAGCAGCTTGAAGAAAACAGAAGATCAATATTTGTATTGATGATTTTGTGAGCTCTCTCGAGTTATTGCCCGATATGCCTGGCCGCTTTTGTATATCCTTTTGTCGATGGAAATATATTTACTGTTTCTGTATACCTTTTGTGGGGGAAACAAAACATCCTATCCATTATATTACTTCATTTTGAAAGATAAATCTCCTGAAAAAACATGTTAAGATGTGTGGAATATTGTCCCGTATCGACAATATGAAAATACCGAACCAAACATATAAGTACTGAGACTACTCCTTCTATTGCCAATTGGTTTTAGGATGGAACCCGAAGACTTGTGTAAGGATATACATCATGGGTGGACATAAACAAGCGTTTGTGACCCGAACAAGTTAGACCAACGCGGCCCACACCGTCCCGATAGAGTTTCTAGTTAAAGCATCGAACCCGGATAACTGAACCGGGCTCAAAGTACAACAGATCATATCGTTACGGTTCAACCTTTATTAATTACAAACCTGCAACCGACACAAATATAATTATGCAAACTTAGATGATTGTTTGCTAAGTGTTAGATCAACTCCCTCACAAAATTAATTATTAATTTATTACAGCATCTGGTAGCTACCTTAACCAATGATTCGTCAGTTGACTAGCAACATACAAGATTGAACCATTTACAAACATACTATCTTATGTTCTGTTTGGTAGTATTATAGGAGATTATTTCAAGAACTTTCATACGGAATAATCCCATAATTTTTATTGAAGAGATAATTTCATCTCCAATAATTCCATAATCTTCAATAACTCTTACCCACCAAACAGACCCTAACATCATAAACTTGAACCATAATCATAACGCATCTCAAATAATAATAATAATGGTGGCTTACTAAAACGCTCTGAATGAGTTCCCCCATCGCCTCACCCTCGCCGGTTACTAATGCAGCCCCCGCCCCTCATCCTGATCCCCCTGATAAGTCGCCGGAGACTAAATCCTACGCAGCGGCAGTAGGTGGCCAACGTTCTTCGGCTGCTCCATTATGCTGTGATACTCTGATCGAATCACGTCGGATGCGTATTTCTTACCCGGAAGGTACTCGCGGACTCGCAGTTGCGGAATTGGACCCTGAGGTTGTTGAATCATTGTCAGAGAAATGGAAGACTACAGTGATTATAAAGGTTTTGGGAAGGCACGTCGCTTTTCGTTTGCTGGAGAGAAGATTATACCAACTGTGGAGGCCCATAGGTCTGATGACCATTCTGGATCTACCTAATGGATATTACGCTGTTCGGTTCAACCAAGAAAAAGACTTTTTGAAAGCTCTCACTGATGGTCCATGGGAAATTTTTGGCCACTACATTACGGTCCGACCTTGGTCAGCTCACTTCGATCCATACCATGATGATCTTAGGGCCATATTTGCGTGGGCAAGGTTATTTGAACTTCCAATGCAACTGTATGACGAAAGGGTTTTGTATGGGCTGGCTTCCGCGTTGGGTACACCACTGAAAGTTGATCTCCACACGTTGTATGCTACTAGAGGGAAGTTTGCTAGGGTTTGCATCGAAATTGATTTGGAAAAGCCACTGATTGGGACCATTCTCATTGGCGACAATAAGGTTCATGTGGAGTATGAAGGATTGAACTCTATTTGTCACCGATGTGGGTTATATGGTCACAGTGTTGAAAGATGTTCGCAGGTCCCCGTTGCAGCCACTTCAACTGGATCCGAGGATGCAAATACTTCTGTTAACCCGGCTACTCCTATTGCAGTTGACACGAACACCGAGAATGGCAAAGCAGAAGCAACCGGCGGTCAGGATGACGACTTTTTGGGTCCCTGGATGACCGTCGACAGGAAGCCCCGCCGGTCATCGAAACACCCGGTTTCGAAGAGTTCTAAAGCTGGTCCTCATTCCGGCAACAGTTCTGCCGTTTTGGTTTCTCCAAATCAAACTGAAAGGCCATCAGTTACTGATAATGCCGGTTACGTTAACGGAGTAATGTCGAACGTTAATGCCCCAATTATTACACCATCATTGGCCCGCAATCATGAGCAGGAGGTTACACCAAAATCAGCGCCCAACGGTTCAGTAACTTCTAACCCTAGTAATCATCAGAAAAACCCAAAACGGGCCAAAGTGATGGGCCCCGAAACAACACCTGTCTGTCAAACAGAGGCAACTCCAATACAACCCAATAACCTGACTATTATACCGACACAACCGATTATCAAGTTGCCAAGGGCATCACCGCCAAACCCTAATGGTGTCTCTTCTTCTGCCCACGCTCCCGACATCTCTCCTCCACAAGGATCAACTGATGACAGACCCGGGATGGACGTCGACCCAGCTAGGCTTGTTGGTGCGGCTGACACCCAACCGCCTGATGGTTCGGATGTTATTATGGGGGATGTGTCTACATCTAATGTTACCTGCATGTCGACCCACCTCTCCGGTGCCGACGTTTCCAAATGAATACACTTATTTGGAACTGCCGGGGCGCGGGGAATAGACGGTTCCGTAAGGCCCTTAGTTTCATGTTAAACCGTCATAAAGTTGACATGCTAGTGTTTGCTGGAAACAAAAATCTCTGGGGATATGGCGACTGATGTTTGTCGCCGAACGAAATTTACCGATCATGAAAGAGTGGAAGCGATTGGTTTTGAAGGAGGTATTTGGTTGCTATGGAATTCTGCGAATGTCAATACTACTGTTATACAGAAGGAGTCAAATTTTATGCACGCGAGGATTTTAATCGGTAGTCATACCCTTAACTTCTTTGCGGTGTATAACCCTCCCTCTCCATCCCGACGGGTCGACGGGTGGAGCTCTTTATTAGCTGCTATTCAGGCTTGCTCTGGTCCCATTGTGGTGGGTGGAGACTTCAATTGTGTCCTGGCTCATAATGAAGTGGGTGGTAACTCGAGCTCTCTTTCCCCAGATTCTGCCCACTTTCAACAATGGGTCGATGCTGCAAACGTTATTGATATGGGATTTAGCGGCCCAAGGTTTACGTGGAACAGAGGGTTGTCGCTATCTACTAGATGCTCTAAGCGGCTTGATAGGGTTTTTATGTGCGGTTCGGCAAGAACTATATGGGCTGAAGCTTCTGTCCGTCATCTGCCTTCCCTGTCCTCGGATCACAACCCTTTACTTCTTCAGTATTACCCGCCAAGGAGGATTGATCCCTCTCGTCGTCCCTTCCGGTTTAAAGCTGCCTGGGTTTCTCACCCCGGATTCTTACCAGTTGTGGAATTTGCTTGCGCCGAGAATGCTACTAATGGGTTAAGAAGTGCTCTGTCGACCCTTAAGAGGAGGTTGCAAAGGTGGAATAAGGAGACGTTCGGGAGAATCGAAATCAGAAAGAATGCAATCTTTGACCGCCTGGCTATTATTCAAAAGGATTTGGAAGCTAATCTTGACGCCGGCCTTATCGAGCTCCACGCCACTATCCAGTCTGAGTTGGAAGAGATCCTTGATCAGGAGGAAATCCTGTGGCTTCAGAAGTCAAGGGACATGTTCATACGGGAAGGTGATCGCAACACTGCTTATTTTCACATGAGTACGATTATTCGGCGTAGATATAATCGAGTAGATGCCATAAAGAATGATGCGGGTGTTTGGATTTCGGATCAGAATTTACTCCGTAAGAATGCACGGGATTACTTCCAAAAACTCTTTGCGCCGCCGCTTGATGTTTTGAGCGTGAATGAAATCCATAATACTTATACGGCGAACTTCCCAAGTGGCCCACACATTGATTTCAATCGGATGTGTATGCCATTTACTGTACAGGAAATTAAGCAATGTGTCTTTTCTATGGGGCCCCTTAAAGCTCCAGGTTCGGATGGGTTTAGTGCTATATTCTATCAAAAGTCTTGGGCTGCGGTGGCTCCTAATGTTCTCAGGTTCGTCAACGAGTTCTTCGAGTCTGGAGTGATGGCTGCGGGTATTAATGATACAATCATCTCGCTTATTCCCAAACTTAACAAGCCGGATCACATGTCCCAATTTAGGCCTATTGGTTTATGTAATGTAAGTTACAAACTCATTTCTAAACTAATGGTTAATCGTTTACAGCCGGTGATGGGGGATCTTGTTAGCCCGTTTCAAAGTAGTTTCATTCCGGGAAGAATGATAGAAGATAATGTGATCCTTGTCCAAGAAGCTATCCACTCACTGGTTCGCAAAAAGACTGGTAAGAGATGGATGTCAATTAAGATTGATCTTGATAAAGCCTATGATAGACTGTCGTGGTCGTTTGTCGAGGATACATGTAACCGGATTGGCTTGCCAGAGTCGTGGTGTAGATGGATTTCTGGTTGTATTAGGTCTCAATCGATGGCCGTTCTTTGGAATGGGGAATTATCGGATTGCTTCACCCCTACTCGAGGCGTCCGGCAGGGAGATCCGCTTTCCCCTTATCTATTTGTCCTTTCACTTGAGAGACTTGGTCATGCGATTACAGGATTGGTTGACTCGGGTGCTTGGGTTCCTGTGGTAATTAAGCGCGGTTGTCCTTCGATTTCTCACGTTTTTTTTGCAGATGATATCGTCCTCTTTGCTGAAGCGTCCGTTGAGAATGCTAAGGTTTTACGGGACTGTCTCGATGAGTTTTGTATGGCATCGGGCCTCAAAATTAACATCCAGAAATCTCAAATTATGGTGTCTCCCAATGTGACGGGTTCACTCAGGGAGAATATTCAAAGTTATCTAGGTTTCCCCGTTGTAATTGACTTCGGGAAGTATCTTGGCTTCCCGATTCTGCATTCGAGGATGAAGAACGATGATTTTCAGTTCCTCATCGAAAGAACAAAGACTCGGCTCTCCTCATGGAGAGGGCGACTTCTCAGCTTCGCCGGCAGACTCACCCTGGTTAAGTCGGTATTATGTTCTATCCCGGCTTATATTATGCGTGTGGTTAAGCTTCCTGTCAAGATTTGCGAGGAATTGGATCGTTTATGCCGAGCTTTTCTCTGGAATGGATCTGAATTACGCAAGTCTATACATCTCGTGGCTTGGAGGGAAGTCTGTTTGCCAATTGAGTACGGGGGGCTGGGTATTCGTCCATGTGCGGAGGCAAATGGTGTGGCCCTTGGTAAGCTAGCCTGGCGGTTCATGCATTCTTTCTCGGAGCCGTGGGCTAATCTCCTAGCCTCTAAATACAAGTTGGGCGACCTTTTATCTATCATGGATTGTCAGGGACTCGATAAGGGCTCTTACGCTATGAAAGGTATTATTTGGGCTAAACGCAATATACTGAAACTCGGAACGAAATGGGTTATCGCTAATGGTAGAGGGGCAAGGTTCTGGCTTGATAATTGGTGCGATGATCTACCGTTATTGGATTTCGTTTTGCAGCCCTTACCCGCTGACGCCTTGGATGCAACTGTCGCAAACTACTGGGTTTTTGGTTCGGGTTGGGACTGGTCCAGTATCTCCCCCTTCCTTCCCCCTACTAAACTACTGAAAATCGCTTCGGTGTTGCTTCATGAGTCCGACGATGTTAAGGATTGGGTGGCGTGGCGCCTATCCCCTGACGGACTGTTTTCTTCGTCTTCGGCTTACCGTGCTCTTATCACTCGGAATTTGGCACCTGACCCTTGGGGGAATTTGTTTCAGGCTGTTTGGAGGCTCAAAGTGCCGGAACGCGTGCGATGCTTCATGTGGCTGGTTGCGAAGGGTAGGTTAATGACGAATGCCGAATGCTTCCGGCGTCATCTTGCATTGAATCCTAACTGTCCCTTGTGTACAAACAATGAGGAATCCTTAATGCACTTATTTAGAGATTGCCCTTCCATCTCTTCCATTTGGTGCAATTTATTGTCTATTGAGGATGTGGGGAATTTCTATAACTCAGATGTTAAGCTGTGGTTGATTCACAATCTTTCTAGGCTTGATTTGATTGAGCAGAACATCCCTTGGGCCTCCTACTTTGCAATTGCTTTGTGGAAGCTTTGGAAGTGGAGGAATGATGCGGTATTCAGACGCTGTCCTCACCCATCAAATCTTGCCGTTAGTGTCATGGCTCATACGAAGGACTTTGTTGAGGCTCACAGGAAACTATCGGTTAGCAGGTTAGTACCTTGCCCCAAAAGAACGCTGGAGGTGCGGTGGGAAGCCCCAATGGAAGACTGGATTAAGATAAATACTGATGGGTCTGTTCGAGCCAACATTGGTTGTGCTGCTGCAGGAGGGGCGCTTCGAGATTCTCATGGGCAATGGTTGGCTGGATTCGTGATGAATATTGGTGAGTGTACGGTTCCGGCAGCGGAATTATGGGGACTTAGTGCTGGTCTCTATATTGCATGGGAAAAGGGGTACCGTTACGTGGAGGCGGAGGTTGACTCGGACCTTGTCGTCAGACTCGTTGGTAACAAGATTGCGTTTTCTCATCCCCTATTCAGTCTGGTATCACGTTGCCAAGACTTCATTCGTAGGGAATGGATTGTCCGGTTCCGTCACATTTACCGCGAGGCTAATATGGTAGCGGATCATCTTGCTTCTTTAGCCCATGCTTTTCCTCTAGGGTATTTTATGTTAAACAATGCACCAAGTTCTGTTATTCCTTTGTTGAAAAACGATGCCCGAGGCGTAGCGAACCAAAGGCTTGTCAGTTGTTAGCTTCTTTTTAATTTATTAATAATATGGGTGAAAGTACGCTTTCCCTGTCTTCAGTACCAAAAAAAAAAAATCATTACGCATCTCATACAAATAAGCAATTATTGTAAAGAAGGATATTGGGAAGTAATAGGTATACTTCCCTTTGCAATATTATAATAAAATTATTTATTTTAAATTTGCAATTATTTATGCTAGAGAATTGAAGCAATAAAAGTTAACGGATTATCAAACACTATATTTTAAGCCTTTAAGGTTAAAAATTTTCAACGTCTGAAAAATTAGAATACTTTATTTAGTTTGATCCCCTAAAAAGCAAGACGTTATTATACAAAAATAGTCGTAAAACAAGAATTGACAGACTGTGATAACTGATTATCTGACTGAAAGCTAAATAACGAAGTGACACCATGCAGTAGTGAGGAAGCTGCAGCGCCTACACCGTGAGCTTTCAAAGCTAGTCAGGGCTCATCATCGCATTTGCATTAAATGGCCGGTAATCCAAAGAGCAAGGAGAAACCGGTTAATATGGCTTCCTCGCTATCTGATGACGAAATTTGGTCCGATAGCCAGGATGCATGGTTTTCCGATGACGATTATGTCTACAGTTGTCGCCACCACCACCACCGCCACGACTTCCTGGATATGCATAGACCCGAAAAAAGAAGGAAGGAAAAAAGAAAAAAGACAGGAAAAAGACTCCGGGAGGTACAAGAGCTCATCTCGGAAAGTCTGATGATATTTTCTGGAGTACTAGACGAAGACGAAGAAGAGGAGAAATCCACCCACGGCAATGGCTGTATCAGATTGGGAAGTTTGTGTCCTTACAGTTCAGATCAGAAGATACTTCTGGTCGGTGAAGGCGATTTCTCCTTCTCTGCTTGCTTGGCCCGTTCTTTTGGATATGCTTCTAACATGATCGCCACTTCCCTAGATTCTCTCGGTAATTATACATCGTCCCTTTGATTTCTTCTACTTTCGGTCGATAGACATGCTTAACCTGCCGTACATCTGTGTTATGATTACAGAGTTTGTGTTGAAAAATTACAAGAGAGGCGCAAACAACATCGATGAGCTAACAAGTAGAGGATGCAAGGTCATTCACGGAGTTAACGCTACAGAAATGGCGAATCTCCCTCAACTTCAACACCTCAAATTTGACTGCATCGTCTTCAACTTTCCCCGTGCCGGCTATGGTCATCGCCTGAAACCTAACGTCTCCCGCCGTGATGAAATCAGGTAATATATATATATATATATATATATATATATATATATATATATATATATATATATATATATATATATATATATATATATATATATATATATATATATATATATATATATTCTACCAGTTAGCTTGGATTCGATTTGAATTGCTACGTGATTGCTTTATTACGGTGAGATGAATATTGTTGTAGCAAGAACCAGGCGCTAGTGAGAGGATTCATGGCGAACGCGAAGAGAATGATAAAACCTGAGGGTGAAATACACATCACTCACAAGTGCGTAAGGTTTTCTCTGGAATGGGAATTGGAGATGTTAGGGTTAATAGAAGGTCTTCGACTAGTTGAAGAATCACCCTTCAATTCCGAAGACTATCCTGGCTACAATACCAAGTATGGATTTGGAGGTGATCTGAACTTCGTGTGCGTGCCTGCTAAGACGTATAAATTTCAGCTTCAAGAGCAAGAGGACTAGCTAAAACAAAAGATCAACAATCATATTGGTGAATGGTGATTTTTGCAATTATGTGACTTCTTTGGTAATTTTTGCGATTTTGTATATCCATTTGTTGCAGTCGGCCACTGCAGTACTATGCATTTAGGTAGCTCTTTCTTTTTGTTGGGTTCTTCTGGTATATAATCGATCTAGTCTTTTATTGCATTAGATCATAATTATTTTTTAATGATTTTTAAAATTAAATCTACTCATGACAAATTTTGAAACTGATAATTCAAAACTCTTTATGAATCGTGTAATTCAAACTTAAAATTTTTTGTGAATCATATAATTCGAAATTGTTTATGAATTGGGTAATTCGAATTCTACATTATTTATGAATAGGATAATTCGAAATTGTTTATGGATTGGGTATCTGCCCAGGGTATTACCAAATTTTCTTACGCAACGTATTGCCCAATTATTCTCATACCTGAACCGAAGCGTAATACCCAATGGTATTATTCTCACCGCCACTACTCGAATCTAGTAGATACTCGGAGAAACTTCACTGCCTCCGCCGACAATACTGCTGCCGATGCTCGGATACCTTTGAACGATGACTGGAGAATCTTCCTCTCCGATAGCTACTCATTTACTGTTGTTACCTTCTGAAACCCTAGCTCATGGAGTCCAGAAGATGAAGAAGAGAGAAAACAAAGTTTAAGAAGAATGATTGAATTGAATTAAAAGATGTGTCTGCTACAAGCCTTTTATAGGCTGACTCACGTAACAAACTCATCAACAAAATGTAACCACCTCCTCATAAATAAAAGGCATATTGCTTTATTACACTTTTCCTCAGCTGAATGTATCTATACG
This sequence comes from Fagopyrum homotropicum, assembly GCA_033239125.1. Classification (NCBI taxonomy): domain Eukaryota; kingdom Viridiplantae; phylum Streptophyta; class Magnoliopsida; order Caryophyllales; family Polygonaceae; genus Fagopyrum; species Fagopyrum homotropicum. Next base: position 148,644,587 of record BSWB01000004.1, read on the forward strand.
CTATCACCCCGGCTCAAGTTGGAGTTGTGGAGTCAAAACTCCCAACTTGCGAATTAAGTCGTGATGATGAACACTAGTGAGCGGTTTGATGAGAATATCAGCGAGTTGAAGATGAGTAGGAACATGTGACAAAGAAATCAAGCCATCCAGTAACTTTTCTCTCACAAAATGACAATCTAGATCGATGTGCTTCGTCCGTTCATGATAAACCGGATTGCGAGCAATATGAATGGAAGCTTGATTGTCGCACTTCAAAGGAATCGGTTGAATATTAGAAACCCTCAATTCATGAAGTAACCTGGAAAGCCAAGCCAACTCAACACAGACACGAAGCATAGAACGATATTCAGCTTCAGCTGAAGAAAAGGAAACAGTTTGTTGTTTCTTTGATTTCTAGGATATAAAGATACCGCCAAAGAAGAAAATGTAACCACTGACTGATCGACGAGAATGAGGGCATGATGCCCAATCAGCATCACAATAAGCAAGTAACTACGTGTCTGTGTCATCACGAAGTAGAATCCCCAAATCGGATGTACCCTGGAGATAACGCAATGTGTAAATAGCAGCATCAAGATGTGGTTGACGTGGGTCTTGCATAAATTGACTCAGGAATTGGACTGTGAAAGCCACATTTGTTCGAGTGTGTAATAGAAAATTGAGTTTACCAATGAGTCGACGATACAAAGAAACATCTGATAAAGGATCCCCAACATTAGGCAAAAGATTGCAATGTAGATCCAAAGGGGTAGACAAGGGTCGAGCATTGTCAGAATAAAAATCAGCCAATACTTCCTTGATAAACTTTCGTTGAGTGAGAACCAAGCCATGTTGATGAGGAATAAATTCGATTCCAAGGAAGAAATGGAGAAGCCCCAAATCTTTAGTTTTGAACTCAGTGTCAAGGAAACGCTTAGTAGATGCAATTTCACCTAAACCACTTCCAGTGAGAAGATTGTCATCGACATAAACCACCAGAAAAACAGAACCAGAACTAGTATGCTTAATCAACAGAGAGTAGTCATTGAAGGATTGAGTGAAACCCTGTCGTTTCAAAGCACTAGCAAGCTTAGCATACCATTGACGGGAAGCTTGCTTAAACCCATAAAGAGATTTGTGCAGTTTACAAAGAATCTCTGGAGAAAGGACAACAAAACCTGGCGGTATCTTCATGTAAACATCTTCATGTAAATCGCAATGTAGGAAGCGTTATTCACATCCAGTTGAAAAATATTCTAGTGTTGTTTAATAGCCATACTAACAAGACTTCGAACCGTAGTGAGCTTGACTACTGGTAAAAAAGTCTCAGTGTAGCCGACCCCTTGCTTTTGTGTAAATCCTTTGACTACCAAACGTGCTTTGAACCTCTCAACACTGCCATCAGAATTTCGTTTGATTTTATAAACCCAACGACAACAAATGGCCTTTTTGCCTGGAGGTAGAGGAAGTAAATCCCATGTGTGGGTCTTCTCTAATGCAAGAAACTCCTTGTTCATTGCATCCACCCATCGAGAATCAAGGCGAGCTTGATTATAACTTACAGGTTCTATTTCCATAGGGGCAGAATCACCAACCACAGCTTGAAAACTAAAGACTTGTGGTAGAAGAGAGGTTAAAGTATGATGGAAAATGTCTGGAGAAGAATCATGAGTAACACTGCAAATATAGTCTTGTAAGTACGAAGGTGGGCGTGTGATTCTTGTACTCTGTCTCAAAGAAGGATTAAGGTTTGAAGGTTGTTGTGAAGTGGACGGTGCAGAATCACTGGATGATAAGGAAGGGATAGTGGAGGGTGTTTGTAATGAAGAATGAATGGGAAGTATAGGTGAACTGGGAGGATTAGAGGTAGGGGACTTGTATACGGGTGAAACATCATCTGCATAAGAAGCCAATGATATAGGAAACAAAGGTTGTTCAGAAGTGGTTTAAGCATAGGGAAAATTTTCTTCATGAAATTTAACATCTCTAGAGACAAATATGGATTTGGTATCAAGGTTATACAACTTATAACCCTTCTTCCCATAAGGATATCCTATGAAAATGCACTTGGAAGCTCTAGGTTGGAATTTGTCTCTCCCTTGTTTCAAAGTGGAAGCATAACAAAGACAACCAAAGGTCTTAAGAAGATGGTAATCTGGGGGTTTTTGAAAAAGAATTTCATAAGGTGAAATGTTTTTAAGAAGAGGTGAGGGTAACCTGTTGATTAGATGAGTAGCAGTGAGGATGCAATCCCCCCAAAAATGAACCGGAAAACAAGACTGAAGTAGTAAAGCTCTTGCACATTCAAGTAGATGTTTGTGCATTCTTTCAACTATACCATTCTATTGGGGTGTTACAACACAAGAGGTTTGATGGAGGATTCCTTTGCTTTCCAGGAAGGTTTTTGTAGCATAACTGCTCCCCAGCTCAAGAGCATTATCTGATCTTATAATTTGCACCTTACAATTGAACTGAGTCTCCACCATCTCAACAAAATTGTGAATATAATCAAAAGCATTTCCTTTTCTGGCCATCAAGTGTGTCCATGTAGCTCTGCTAAAATCATCAACTACTGTAAGAAAGTACTTATAACCTTCCATAGTAGCAGTATGGTAGGGACCCCACACATCAATGTGCACAAATTGAAAGATGGAAATTGATATCCTGCTCTTTAGAAAAGGAAGTTTGTGTTGTCTAGACTTAGCACATACTTCACAAGATTCAATATTATTGTCTTTTACAAATTCTTTGGAGGGAAACAAAGATTTGAGTTTATAATATGGCAAATGACCAAGTCGAATATGCCAAAGATTACAACTGTTATTCTATGATGCAGAAAAAGACAAAACAGATGAGGCATAATCCTTCTCTTGTTGCTGCTTTTGTTCCAAGATATAGATACCATTCTCTGAGCTACCAATTCCCTGTTGCTTCTTCAGAAAATGGGCATGCATTACGCATGAATCTGAAGTAAATGTGATAGCACAATTCAATTGTTGTGTCAACTTGGAGACTGAAATCAGACTGAATTGGAATTCTAGTACAAACAACACATTCTGCAGTACTAGATCAGATCTCAATATCACTTCACCTTCAATCTGTATATATTTGAATTTTAGTTCCATTGGGCAGCATGACAGAAAAGGGAACATTCAAGTTTCTTATTGAAGAAAGAAGATTGAACTCATGACACATGTGGACACTTGCACCACTATCAATAATCCTCCTTCCTATTGAGAAAATAGGTTGAGAATTCATACCGGCCGTAGCCATAGTATTCTGAATTGTAGAAGCATTGACTGTAGCAGAACCACACACTCCTGTATTGTTGCCTTCCTTAAGAAGACTCATAAGTTGCATACACTGTGCTGAAGATAAACCAGGTATCTGAGGAATCTGAGTTCCACTATGAGATCCTCCATCTTGTACTAAAGCTGCAACTTTCTTGGTTTTGGTAAATTTAAATCCTGGTGGAAAACCATGGAGTCTGTAGCAAGTCTCAATGGTGTGTCTATTTTTATTGCAATGTGTGCAATGTAGCAGATCCTTGTTCTGTTTTGAATTGTTCCTTGCAGATTTATCAACCATTTGTTTCATCGATCCAGGCTGTTCGGAATTCTGACCATTTCCTGCATATAGAGATGCAGCATTATGAAGATATCTATTGTGTGCTCCAACTTCCCTCTGTGTTTCTTCCTAAGAAGCGTTGAATAAGCTTCAAAGGCGGTAGGTGCAGGTTTCGTCATGAGTATATGACCTTTGACAGAGCTATAAGAGTCATTTAACCCCATTAAGAATTCCACAAGTTTCTGAACTTCATCATTTTCATGAGAAACTTGTGTAGAACCACACTTCACACAACAAGGAGGTTTAGATAAACCTGTAAGCTCATCCCACATTATCTTCATTCTAGTGAAATAGTCTATTATGGATTCATTAGCCTGAGAAATATCACATATCTCCTTTCTCACTGCATAGAACTGAGCACTGTTTGACTGACCAAAACATTTTTCAAGTTCTAACCATAAATAAGAAGTTCATTCATAATACATGACACTGCTCCTGATTCTCTTTGTTAAGCCATTCAGAATCCAGGAAATCACCAGGTTGTCACATCTATCCCAGAGGTTTGCTAAAAACCGATTGTTCTTAGGACGCTCATAGCTTCCATCAATGAAACACGATTCGTTTTTAGCAAACAAAGCTATTTTGATTGAACGTCTCCATTTATTAAATGTTTTTCCATCAAATTGATCAGATACAAGAGATAAACCTGGTCCTTCAGATCATGGATGTAGAGTGGATTATTCACATCAACAGTTGATCCTCCAAAACCGAACCTCGCAACACTAGATGAAAACTAGTTTGTTTGTTCATTTTCATTCCTTCTGAACAAAGTAGAATATGAGGGAGATCGAATTATTTCGATTAGATCTAGAATTGAGTTTGGTGATGGAATTTCAGATTTGATGAAAATTCCGAAGGAGATTCGAAGACTGTGAAGAGATTCGAAGGTGAATGAATTGCGGAAAGGCCTTAAAATCCAAAGGAGAAAAAAACGTATGTCAAGGAGAGAATGAATGAATGATCGAGCACAAAATTGCTCTGATACCATGTTACCTTTTGAAACCCTAGCTCATGGAGTCCAGAAGATGAAGAAGACGGAGTCCAGAAGGTGAAGAAGAGAGAAAACAGAGTTTGAGAAGAATGCTTGAATTGAATTAAAAGATGTGTCTGTTACAAGCCTTTTATAGGCTGACTCACGTAACAAACTCATCAACAAAATGTAACCACCTCATCATAAATAAAAGGCATATTGCTTTATTACACTTTTACTCGGCTGAATTTATCTATACGCTATCATTGTCGCCGATAACTGCTAGAATCAGATATGGGACGATGAATCTTCTCGTTGCCAAGTTAAGGAATTGAGAGCATGATTGTTACAACTTTTTCTCAAATCGAGAGGGATCACCATTGCTGCTCTTTAAAACGGAGAAGAAAGAGATCAAATGCTCTTCGATTTGGAGGGGATGAGGAAGGTGCAAGTCGGGCCATCCTGGCCGGCTTGTGTGGGCCACAAACGTTATCAATGTCCACCGATGTAAAAAGTGGGCGGGCTGTCGGCCCGGATGACCCGTATGTATATGATTGTATGCTTTTTCCCCGGTATTTATCGTTCAAACAAGTAATATAATGTATTTAAGACACATTTTCAATATAATTATATTTACATAGTGCACTACCAACAAGTTCAACAATAATCAACACACAACAATAAATAAATCCAAAGACCTGAATAACAATAAGTACCAATATAGTCAAATTAGCCATGCAATCTTGTATTACAAACGAGTATAACTCGTCAAAATACTTCAAACAATCTAAATGAAAAATCAGAGTATGTGACACTCAAAACAATATAAATTATATATAGATATATAAAAAAATTATATGTATAAAACTATATACGGATCCGGCTGGGTTGGCCCAAGGGCCAAAATTTTTGCTCATACCCGTCCCACCAAAATACGGGCCGGGCCCGAACGGCCAAACTGGCTGCTCATAACCATGTTTTTTTCCGGACAAGTGGGCTGGACGGGCCGACCCATATTTGTAGAGGTCTAATTTAGGTCTTAACATTGGGTATTAAAATTGGGGTGGGTATTACGTTCACTAATTAAAATTGGGTATTTGATTTCCGGCGATAAAAATGAGTAATAGAGATTGGGTATTAAAATTGGGCATTAATATAACTTTTAAATAAAATAATAACAGAATAGTAAGATTCAATTAGTCCAATTGATAATAGTGTGGGGGTGAGCATGTTAGTGAGGGTCTACTTCATATTCCTATATCCAATTACACAATTCACCCAATTAAACAATATTAATCACGAGGGACGTAATTTATCTCCTAAACAAAAAGGGTCGTATTACACCAAATATCTCTATTTTTTTTTTGAAAACAGAGCGGAATTATGTAACTTATCTAGGAATCCTATGAGTACCTAGAATTTTTAACCAAAACTAGTTCATATCCCGCACTTTGTGCGGGTATTTTTACATGTTTGATGTTGTTTGAATAAAATGTCAACAACTTACGTGTGAGAACTAATAATATATATGAAAAAAAAAAGAATTAATCAATTTTTTTTAATTTATCACTAATAAAAATTTTGTACAAAAAAATAAAAAAATAGCATATAATTTTGGAATTTTCTTCTTATTGTCATCAAGGTTTGAACTTTGGTATCCACTAAATTTCAAGTTTCCTCTTGGTACCCTTGTAGCTCTATTTGTTTCCTCTCTATATCTATTCTTAATATATTATAATATTTAATTTAAAATAATAGAAAATCAGGAAAAAAAATTTTAAAACAAATTATGACCTCACTATATTTAAATTAATTAATTTAAAACAGTTTGTTACTTATGAGATGGTGTTTAGTCCGATCAAAAATTGATCAATTTAAAAAAAATCAAATTTGATGAAAATTTTGTTGAAAAAGTTGCTAAAAAACAAATATTAAAGATAAAAATAATTTTCTTTTATAAAAAAACGATTTACAAAATATCGATATTTTAAAAAAAACACAATTTGAAAATTTTTAAAAACTGTCTGTTGGTTATTAGATGGTGTTTAGGCCGATTGAATTATGATCCAAATTTTATATAAAAAAAAATTTGGTCATTTTCAAAAAACTAATCTAATCAAAGTTTTAGAAAATAGTATTTTGCTTATGAGATGGTGTTTAGGCTGATCAAATTTTTTTAATAAAATACGGCCAAACATGAAAAATACAACGAAGTTTATTAGACGGAACATAAAAAATACGACAAAACGTGGAAAATTTCAAAAGACAAATAAAAAAACATATCACTATCCCTGTCTTAGCCCTCCTCACCAAGTTTTTGTTGGAGGCAGACGTAGCATCTCTTTTTCGACATGCTCGTTGAACGAACCAAGGAACTTGTCTAACTGAATCCTCATCAAAGAGTGATAGAACCTGAAAATTGTATCCAACTTCGCTAAATTTGTTTTCATGAATTGTTTCAGAACAGAGTGCGCGGTCTCTGCCCTGTTCAGAAATAACAGAGCTAACTCCAAATTGGGTAAAAAAAAATTTAAATTGTTGTGGAATACGTACCTATTCATCGGGTTACTTTCGAAGTTCATATATTGATCCGTCCACGCGAAAACAATTCGTCTCTTGTAAGGATCTAGTCATTGCGTCCTCACATATTGTAAAAGATGTCCTCTCTTTTTCCACTTGTTTTCAATTTGAGTTAACCGTCTCTCGTAAGACTCTTCTGTTTTGGATTTAAATAAACTCATGTAACTATTGGCAAATATTTGAGCGAGTTCTTTATCCATGTGATTATTCCTAGCCATTCCTTCAATGTTTTTGTATATGTGACGACGACATAACAAAAACTGGGTTTTTGGGAATATAGGATCAAGAGCGTTCATAAGAGCCTTCTCTCGATCCGTGACAATTATATTTGGTGTCCTCTCGACGCGCCTACAAAGCTTTGGAAGTTGCTCAATCGCCCAGACATAATTCTCTTCCTTCTCCGTGGATAGAAATGCACCGACAACGTTAAAGTTCAACCATGTCGATGTAAACCCAACAATTTCAAAAAATGGCACCTTGTATCTGTAAAAAAATATCATCAAAAAGTTAAGTTTACATACATCAAAAAAGGCATCTTACGGAAACGTTAACAACTGTGAAAGCTTACGTGTTGGTGTTGTATGTTGAGTCCATTACCAATACGTAAGGGAATGCCTTAAGGAGGGCAAGTGATTCCGGATGTTCGAAGAAAATGTCGCTCACTTCACCGTCCTTGTTTCCCCTATGCTCACAGAAATAACCCTCTTTACGATATTCGAAAAAGAATTGTTGAGCGACTGTCCTTTAATCCAAGCCTTCTTTACGTAATTTTTGCCTCTCATTGTAGATTTGTCTCATCCTGGTGTTGTTATCATTATCAATGCTCAAAGCACTGACAATTTGGGCAGGGGTGTAATTACTGGTCCACATCTTCTTTACTAACTTCTTCTCCTCCTCATTCATCCTTCGCGCAAATGCATGACCCTTTAAATTTCTTCCAAGCTTGTGGTTGTGAACACCACACTACACGTCAACTTTCTATAAACCTTGGTAAGTCTCATAAACCCTAATTATGAATTCACACCCGCTCTTCTTCATCGATGCATTCTTCCTCTGATCGAGCTTGCTGCACCTTTTTTGGGGTGTATACTCCATATTTCTCGCACGAAAGCCATGTCTTTCTCAAACTTCCGAGGACCGACTTCTGTACGCGACTAACAGAAAAAATCATTTTATTTTCATCTCCGAATTTTCGAACCCATTCAATGACCTCCGGTCGACTATTGAAGCTTTTGTCAGTTGTGAACAGGCTAGAGTGATCCTTACTCCTCGCTTCTGAGGCGGATGCATTTACGTTTTCTGTTGATCCTTCATCTATGTTGAGATTATCAACGTCCGCATCGATCTCCTCTAAACCCTAAAAAATAAAAAAAAAACACTCATGGTCATTCTATTATAAGGTTGTCCGTCACGGACAAAATAAGAATGTCCGTGACGGACGGGTTGTTTTCCGAATTTCGTTACGAAACCAAAATAACGTTACATTCTTTCAAAATTTGGCTATGATTGATCAATGGTCAAAAATCTAAGTTCAAACACGATTGAAAACCTAAACTACGATTAAAGTTTTCAACTTTATTAATCAAAAAGACCAAATTTACTTACCTCAATATTATATTCGTCTTCGTTCTCAAAACTCAAAGATATTTCTTCATCATCAATATCATAATCTTTCTCGTATGACATTGTTAAGTTGTTTTTTCAAAAAGAATAGACCGTCAACTGGTTGAATTTGAGAAAGAGGTATGAAAATAAGGTTGAATGAGGGTTGGAGGGCATTGATTACGGTTTTTATAGGATGAAAATAATTGATTTAAGATTTATGGTTGCTAAATTATGGAAATAATGATATTATTTATCCGAAAATAAGATTTATGGTTGTTAAATTATGGAAATAATTATATTATTTATCCGAAAATAAGATTTATGGTTGTTAAATTATGGAAATAATGATATTTTTTATCCAAAAATAACCTTTTCTAATTTTATCTAAAATAAAAGATAAGTTGGTTGAAACGTTTCCGGATTCTAGTCTCATGGCCGGGTTGTCCTCACGAACAAACTTATGTTGTCTTTGACGGACTACATGAAGACATTTACTAAATAACGAACATTTATTCGTAACGGACAAATGTGCGTTATTTAGTAAAAAAAAATGCGCTAAACGCTTTTCCTTAGTATATAAGATAGATACGCAGTGCTTCCTTGATAAGTTTATGGGAAAACGTATATTAGAAGTTTAACTATTAATTTTATCTTAAAAAAAATTGTTGAAGATATTATTATTTTGCTGAACAAATTTAGGATTTGGAGGAAACATTATCACGTAACAAACACAAGTAAAAGATATGATTTTTAACTGATCTGATTTACGTTAAAAAAACTTGATTGGTTTGCTTTAACATATTTATTTTGAATTTTTTGCGATTTTGATTTGAAGTACGTTAATCGAAGTAAAAAAAAATAATTTAGTTAACTGGTTTGGTAAAATAATTAATCAAAATAATTAAAATTTAGCAAAAAAATTGGAACCACTTGTTTGTTGTTAAAAGCAAAAAATCGAAAATAATTAATTTATTTTTAATAACAAAAAAACTGAAAAGTAGTAATCTAAATAGATGGAAGGTTCGATTTGATGGTTTAAAAAAATAAAAATTCACATAATCCTTTTTTGTGATATTGTTATAAAAAAATTTTAAAAGCAAAGGATTTCAATAATTTCGATTTTTAATTTTTCTATTCGTGAGATTTCGGTTGCCAAGTCTTTGTCGAAAAAACATAAAATCCACAAGAAAAAGATTCCGATTGCCAAGTTCTGATTAAAAAAATCCACGTCACATAATTATATATATATATATATATATATAGAGAGAGAGAGGGGGTGCGGTACCCATGACACATTTGTAACAAAACTAATAATTATAATTATGAATGGTTCTTACAATTACACGATAAGGCCGGTTCTCGTATATATATATATATATATATATATATATATATATATATATATATATATATATATATATATATATATATATATATATATATATATATATATATATATATATATAATTACGTTTTTTCTTTCAAATTTATTTTGATTTCTATGACTTTATCATTGAAAAACATAAAATTGTAATCCGATTATAAAATGACTTTAAAAAAGTAAAGTCAATTTATTAAAATATTGTAAATGCAAGAATCAAATGACCTTTTTTGACACCGTGAATTGTGAATAAGACGGGAAAGTGGAGGTGTAAAGGTAACAGTGACACCAAGAAGCAGTGAGGAAGCTGCAGCGGTAACAGAGTGAGCTTTCAAAGCTACCTAAGGCTCATTATTACCTCCACAATCATCCTGAACGCTACCCCATACACGATGGTTTGGTCTGATTTCAGTTCCGACGGCCAGGATGCAAACACTGCCTGGTCTTCTGATGATCATACTCTGTACACTCCCCGTCACCACCACCATGATTTATTGGACATGCTTGAACACCAAAATACAAACAAGGAAAAAAGAAAGAAGAAAGGAAAAAGGTTCCGACACCTTCAAGATCTCATCTTTGAGAGCTTGACGATGAATTCGGTAGACGAAGAAGCGGAGGAATCCTTCAAGATCAGCTGGGGAAGTTTTTGTCGGCCTTACAGTTTTGATCAGAAGATATTGTTGGTTGGGGAAGGTGATTTCTCCTTCTCCACTTCCTTGGCCCGTTCTTTTGGTGACGCTTCGAACATGATCGCCACTTCCTTTAATTCCGTCGGTAAGTCCCATCATATTTTTTTTCATTTCCTGCTTCTACAGAACAATATTCTTGCCCCCGTGAGTCGTGACTAGTAGTCATGCGTTAATCTCCTGTCTCATATTTTACTTCCTTTTGCATTCTCCTTTATCATTTTAATTTCATATTTTATCATAATATTATTGTGAACACCGTAGATACTGTTTGAGTGGCAAGAAAGAGAAGAATGTGTATATGTATTTGATGCATCTGTTACAACCTCCCTTTATTTACACAATTAACCCTCTTATTCTTTCTATTTACAAACATACGTATATACTCTATAATTATATATAATTGTGGTAGACCTGCACAAATCCGGGCCGGCCCGTCCTGCCCGCCCGCCCGGAAAAAAACATGGGTATGGACAGCTAGTTTGGCCCGTTCGGTCCTTGCCTGGCCCGGCCCGTATTTTGGTTGGACGGGTATGTATAAATATTTTGACTTGTGGGCCAACCCGGCCCGTTTGTATATATATATATATATATATATATATATATATATATATATATATATATATATATATATATAAAATTTATATATATATAATTTATATTGTTTTGAGTTCACATTTTCTAACTTATCATTTAGTTTTGTTTGGAGTATTTTGACGAGATATACTCGTTTGTAATATAAGATTGCAGCGCTAACTTGACTGTAATGATACTTGTTGGTTTCAGTTATTTGAATTTATTCATTTTTGTATGTTGATTGTTGTTGAACTTGTTGGTACTGCACTATGCAACTATAATTGGATTGAAAGTGTGTGTTAAATACATTATATTACTTGTTTTAAACGATAAATCCCGGGGGGAAAAATGCACAAGCAAGCACATACGGGTCATCCGGGCCGGCCCGGCAGTCCGCCCGCGTTTTACATGCGTAAACACAGACAACATTATTGGCCTGGACAAGCCGGGACGGGCCAGCCCGGCCTGAATCTTTTTTGTACAGGTCTAAATTATGGTAAAAACTAAGATTTTTTTTTTTTTTTTTGTATATTACATTCTTTGTAACGATTTTCAGTTAGTTATTTCCTTGGACGTAGAGTTTTTGATAGGAAATTACAGAAGTGCGGCGAGCAATATCGAGGAGCTAACAAGTAGAGGATGCAAGGTAATGCATAGAGTGGACGCTACTAAAATGATGAATCACCCTCAACTGCGCTCCTTCAAATTCGATTGCATAGTCTACAACTTCCCCTATGCCGACTTTACTAATCGTGAAGCCACCCGGGATGGTCGAATCAGGTAGTATTCATGATAATTAAGGTTTTAATTCATTTACGAAGTAGATGCTAAGCTTTATTATGAATGCCACAGCTTGAACCAAGAGCTAGTGAGAGGATTCATGGCGAACGCAAAGACAATGATAGAACCAGATGGTGAAATACACATCACCAGTAAGTTTTTAGGGTTCTTCTCGGAATGGGACATTAAACTATTAGGGTATGTAGAAGGCCTTCGACTCGTAGAAGAATCGCCTTTCAATTTCCGAGACTATCCTGGTTACCGTACCAAGTATGGACGTGGTGGTGATCAAAACTTCAGATCCGATCCTGCCAAGCGTTATACATTCCAGCTTGGTCCTGAAGAGGAACGAGAGAGCTGGATGATGGATTCGGAAGACGAAGAAGAAGAAGAAGAAGAGGAATTCGACAACATCAGTTGGGAAAGTTTGTGGCCTTACAGTTTTGATGAGAAGATATTGTTCGTCGGAGAAGGCGATTTCTCCTTCTCAGCTTGTTTGGCTCGTTCTTTTGGCGATGCTTCTAACATGATCGCCACTTCCCTAGACTCGCTTGGTAATTCAGATCTTCCACTTTCTTCTTTGATTATTATATATTTCGTAATATAATCGAAAGAATTGAGTTAAATAAGCTCTTTTAAGGTTTTGTTTTGTAAATCTCTCCTATTTTACCCTTGACGAAAGAATTTGACTAAATTGGAGTATAATTACTAAATGAGGCTATGTGAACTCTTAATAAAGGAATAGTGGAAAAATATTTAGTTAGTTATTTTACCTAATAATTTTTTGTTGGGGTTATACAGAGTTTTTGATAACAAATTACAGAAGTGCGGCGAGCAACATCGAGGAGCTAACGGGTAGAGGATGTAAGGTGATGCATGAAGTTGACGCTACTAAAATGGCGAATCACCCAAAGCTAGGCTCCCTCAAATTCGACTGCATTGTCTACAACTTCCCGCATGCAGGATTTGTTTCTCGTTGTGATCCCAACATCTCCCGTCAGGTTCAAATCAGGTATTCGTGTATAAATTTACTTCGATTGGATTTGATTATTTATAAGCTCCATTGTTACTTGACCATGCCGGCGTGAATGACACAGCATGCATCAAGAGCTGGTAAGAGGATTCATGGCGAATGCAAAGACAATGATAGAACCCGATGGTGAAATACATATAACTCACAAGTGTTGTGGATTCTTCCTGGAGTGGAAGTTGGAGATGTTAGGAGAAATGGAAGGCCTTCAACTTGAAGAAGAATCACCGTTTGATTTCCGAGACTATCCTGGTTACCATACCAAGTATGGATTTGGCGGTGATAGAAACTTTGATTGCAATCCTTCTAAGAGGTATATATTCGGGCTTGACAAGGTCACACAAGAAGGAGATTGTTGGGATAATTAAAATTTCTAAATCATAAAATCAATCATGCCAGATTGGCAAGGTATCTAGAATTACATACGTAGTTTCATAGTAGTAATTAGATCAAACCTTAGTGCGGTATCTAGGATCTAAATGAGCGCCGCAAATATGTAGTGTTCCACAGTCAAATCGAAACTCATTAAACTTATTTGGTCAATATCGATATTCACTCATTAAGCTGATACCGCTTAATTAAAGTGTACGAGCTTTACTTGACACTTTTATTAGCCGTTCAAGGTGTTGTACGGAGGAATATCGTTGTTGATTGCGGAAGTGTTGGGGAGCATGATGCTATTCTGCGTCGAATCATCTTTAAAAATCTTGGTTCCGTAGATTTTTTTTTCTTGTTTTTTAGTACCAATCTCCAGTTTTCGCTTTACTAGCCAATTGTAGTATTTGTGAGAATAAGATAAATTCCCCTTAGGGTTTCCATCGACAGATGTGTCATATTAATAACCAACGTATATATAATAATTACAAAGGGAGCCCGCAATTATACTCTATATACATATGCGTTCTATCATACCCCCACAGTCGAAACTGGAGGAGACGTTACAGTAAGACTGGATCTAAATCTAGAAACAATTGTCTTGGAAGGCCCTTTGTAAATATGTTTGCATATTGGGAAAGCCGATGGGACGTGGAGAACTTGAATGTGACCGCGGGCAACCTTATCTCGAACAAAGTGAATGTCAATCTCGATATGCTTGGTTTGTTAGTGTTGAACCGGGTTGCTGGCAAGATACGTTGTTGAGATGTTATCAGTGTAGACTACAGATGCCTTGGAAAGGGGGCAATGAAGCTCAAGCAGTAAATTGTGAAGCCTTGAACATTCAGAAACAACATTGGCAACCCCTCTATATTTTGCCTCGGCGCTAGATCGTGAAACCAGAGATTTGCGTTTGGCAGACCACGAGATTAAAGTGTCATTGAAGAAGACACAATAACCTGAGGTGGAGCGATGGGTATCAAGACATCCAGCCCAATCGGCATCTATATAAGCAATAAGATCTGACTTCGGGGAAGGAGAAATGGTGATACCTAATGAAGTTGTGCTTGATATATAGCGGATGATGCGCTTGAAGGAAGCAAAGTGAGCCTCTCTGGGATCATGCATGAAAAGGCAAACTTGTTGTACTGCATAACTAATATCAAGGTGTGTGAAAGTCAAGTACTAAAGCGTGCGCTCCAGCTAAACTTCGGTATAGGGTCGGTTCACTGATTGCCGGACCAGATGAGGCACTCAGCTTCACAGAAGGCTCAGCAAGTGTAGCAGATGGTTTACAGGTGGTCATTTTGGCACGGTCTACAATCTCCTTGGCGTACTTATCCTGTGATAAGAATAAACCAAAGGAACTCCGACGAACTGAAATACCCAAAAAGTACGATAAAGCCCCGAGATCCTTAGGGGAAAACTCCTTACTCATAAGCATGATTAGATGGGTACATAACTCATCAGAACATGCAGTAAGGATGATGTCATCAAAAGATGCGCAGGTGGACTGGTATCAATCGGCGGCCTAGAATTTGGGAAGGGAGGGGGATGCGCTGGATTGGGTAGGGAGGATTGTGGGCCAGAAGTCAGTGGGCCAGGGCAAGGGGGATGCACAGGAGATGGAGTCAAAGAGGAAAGTTGGGACGGGCCACAGGAAATTGGGTTGGCAGAGTTTGGGTCAGGCGAGTGGGGAGCTGGGCTAGTATCATGCACAGAAGAGGAAAGGATTGGGCTAGGCGAATTTCCGTTTGGGGCTGGAGCTCCCACACGTGGACCGGCAGCCTGAGAAGCCATTTCTGTGATATGGAGACGAATCCGTGTCACCCGGAAAAGACGGGAAAGAAGACACATGAGAGATGAGGTTGCAAACGGAAAAATGGACTCGTCGAATGTGACATTACGAGAGAGAATAATTTTGTTTGTGGCTATATCTAAACATTTATACCCCCGATGATGAGATGAGTACCCTAAGAAGACACAATGAGAGGAGTGGTGTTGAAGCTTGTCTGAGATGGTGGCGGTTTTGTTTGGGTAACAAAGACAACCAAAAACTCGAAGATGATTGTAGAAAGGGGTTGTGAAGTACAACATTTGAGTGGGTGACCGATTTTGAATTGTGGTGGAGGGTAAGATGTTTAGAAGATAGCAGGATGTTTCCAAGGCATGGGGCCAATAGAAAACCGGAAGTGAGGCATGAAAAAGAAGAGAACGCATCATATTTGTGATCGTACGTGTGATGTGTTCCGCTTTACCATTTTGAGGTGAAGTGCATGGACAAGAAAAACGGAAATTGATGCCGTGAGTGGTGAAAAAGTTGTGAAAATTTGAGTTGTTGAACTCTCGACCCATGTCGCATTGGAAATTTTTAATAGTCCGATGAAATTGAGTCCGAACCAGTTGGTGAAATTGCACAAATAGCTCATAAACTTGAGATTTGAATTTGATGGGAAACCCCCATAAAAATGTGTGTAATCATCAAGAAAAAGGAGATAGTATTTGAAACCTTCCTTGCTCTCAACCGGTGACGTCCAAAGGTCACTAAGGATGAGATCAAAGGGTGCAAAAGTAGTGGTAAAAGACCATTCAAACGGAAGCTTATGATGTTTGCCCAATTGACAAGCATGGCATATAGAGGAGAGTTTCTCTTTATTACAACGAAAAAAAGAAGAATTTTTAAGAAAATCTAGAATAGGCGCTCCAGGATGACCTAAACGAGCATGCCAAAGACTAGGTGACTCAATACAAAGAGCGTGGCCTTGGGATGACCCGGTGACAGAATAAAGTTCCCCCGAACTATTGCATCTCAGGCATACGGTCCCCGTTTATAGATCCTTCACAAAAAAAACCAAACAGATCAAACTCGACACAAGCACGGTTATCAGATGTGAAACGTCTTATCGAAACTAGGTTCTTAACAATTTGTGGTGCAACAAGGACATTAGATAAACGTAAGGGATTTTTGGTTGTTGGGAAGGTGGTTTCTCCAATACCTCTAGGAGGAATACGCATGCCATTGCCAACAATTATCGAATTTGAAGGACCATTATACGAAACAGACGAGAGTGTACCTGGAGTGTGAGTCATGTGTGATGTTGCGTCGGTGTCCATGTACCAAATGTTGTCCGTCGGATTTAACGACATTATAGCAAAAGAAGTGTAACGACCCGGGTTTTAAGTAACCCAAGACGTCACTAGGCTAAGGACCACACAGTGGGTCCCATCAGTTAGCCTGACAATAACTTCACAAATAGGACCTTGCAACAAGAAGCACGAAGAAATAATGAAAACATTCAACCTGTCATTTAGAGAACATTTACATAACAACCATGCATGCAGTGAGTATATATATCCCGAAACGACACTTCAAAACATGACACCTGAACAAGTGTCTTAAAACTTCAGCCTAAAACCAACACGTGTACATAATTGCACACAAACAACAAAAGACTCGCTTGCAAGCGATTAATTTCAAAAGATGTTCAACCAACCCTTGGGTTAACACTGCCCCAGCTGTCCACTTCCTGCAGCTGACATCCCTGAAGCGTTCCTATGGTCGACATTACCTAAAAAGATTCGGTTTAAAACCGTTAGCTACCGATCATAATCTATCCACGAGAGATTATATCAACACATCACAACACAACACACATATTCAAATACCATATATCGTGCTCATGAGATGATATCATGCTTATATAATGCACGTGAATGCAGTATGCAATTTACAATTTGCAATCCCGGACCAATTAATCCGGAACCATTGCTTTACGATTCTGGCTTTGGTGTGAGCTCACCATTGCCCAGATTAGGTTAATTCAGACATTTGCTCTTAGATCGTAGCCAGACTGATCAAGTCTACGGGCCAGGATTTCTCGTGGTGGGTTATGGTCTTAACCCTCTAACCACATGCAACATTTTCCCGTTCATGTTAATGCAAACATTTACCATTTTAATTAGGTGTTCGACCCGAGCCCGAAGTCCATCATACTCGGCGTCATTCTTATACACGCGCAAGTGATCCGGGCTTGGCCAAGCTCCGGTATTCACTGCAAAATACTCACTTTACATACTCTTAACCTTTACAAGTCGCCCGCCATCATATCACACGTCTCAACAGGTCTATCATGTCATATAATACCACGCCTCAATAGGCTAACACTTATCAATTTAATCATTTCACATAACCCTAGTATGATACACATAACAACAACATTAAGCATGCTTTACACATCACATCATATAATCATATTCATCATAAAACACAACAATAACATTAGCATGCTTCACACATAACACATCAGAATGCATAACATCAATCAAAACTCAACACAACAAGATATAAATCTCTCAGGCACGAGTTTCTGCAGATCGAAGCTAACTAAGTCTGAAGACTTACCTGGATACGCTCACTGAGCAACTAAGCTATAGTTAGTCTACCGTCTTCAACAACACCTGTCGAGAATATCATATTCCTCGTATTAAATTTCTTGCTTCAAACATCAATTAAATTCATTCCTTTGAATTTAATTAGCTTATAGCTTTTCCTACATTTCTAATTAAATTTCACTAGAATAACGTTTTGCCCGCAGGCAGTTTCTGAACCCAACAGTCATCAAATCTCATCAAACAAATAGCCCATAATCACCAGAATAATGTAACGAGCATAATGGAATTTCCAATTATCCATTTTGAAGCCTAAGGTCAATTTAGGCCAAATCGCAATACGGAAAACGAATAAATTCATAACTTATTCGTTACTAACCCGATTGATGATCCGAAAGAAGATTCGGAATCACAACGACGCTGGCTACGCTCGGAAACCATCAAATGCACCGGAATCTGAGCGACGGAACCGGCCATGTAAGGGGGAGGCTCGACCTGGTCTTAACCCTTCAACGGAAACGCAAATGCTCGGTACCAAAATGAAGAGGACGAAGAAAGAAATCCGAAAACTCAAACGGATTAGAAATCGGATTACCAACGAAGAGTAGATATGAATTTGAAGGTTGAGAGAAATGAGAGCTTTTATGAGGAAATGTGAAAGGAAATGAATGAATTTCCTCTATTTATAGTGACGTCGATAATTATCCTCTAACATTATCCTTTAGCAAAGTCGATAATTATCCTCTAACATCATCCTTTAGCGAAATGGATAATTATCTTCTTGCATTATCCTTTAGCAACATTGATGATTATCCTTTAGCAAGTTTGATAATTATCCTCAAACATTATCCTTTAGCGAAATGGATAATTATCCTCTTGCATTATCCTTTAGCAACAGTGATGATTATCCTTTAGCAAGGTTGATAATTATCCTCAAGCACTATCTTTTAGCAAAATCGATAATTATCCTTTTACCGATCCGAAGGTGGTTTGAGTCCTTTCTCCAAACTTCTCGGAATTGGACTAATAATTCCGGAATATTGTGGGTAGTTTTTTTGCAATTTCCTTGTAAATGCATATTCCTAAGCCGTCTTTCTTAGCTGCTAAGAAACAAAATAGCGACTCTTTTGGCCATTTTGCCTTTCCATGTTATTTCATATCTAGGACATGTCCGATGTCCTGATCATTTATCTTAACTGCATTTTTATTAATTGAAGCTCCCAAATGCTCCAAATAACACTGGCGGTAAAAACTATTCTCAGGATGAAAAGGTAGAATTTTTCCCTCAAGGTCAATCTCAGGCTAGAAACTCAATGGTGGAATTTAAGCTTGCCAATTTCACCTCATTCGCAAGTTGACCCAATATTACTATCAATAATTAGGTTTAATCTGCCACCTTAATCATGATTATTTAGGATTCGGAAATCCTAGTTCTTACAAGAAGAGTCTAATGTTGTAGGCTGAAAAGTAGAAGCCAGATGGGCCTGCTGAGGCTGGTGTAGTGGGCCGGCCCCAAGAAGACCTGTTGTTGTTGTTGTGGGTAAGCAGAATAATGCTGTAGTGGGCTGGAGGGGAATGGGGCCGGATTCCAGGATTGTTGAGGTGGGCTTGTAGGGAACTGGGCCGGACTGTGCTGCTGTAGGGGCAACTAACCACGCGATGGATTCCAGACGAAGCGCTGACTTCCACCCCCAGAACGTTGCTTCCCCTTGCGTCCCCGACCACGGCACTAGTTCGAATGGTCCACCGGAGTCGAAGGAGCACCGGACTGAGGCGGTGCTGTGGCGCCAGAAGACGGAGGAGGGCTGGAGCCACTGGACTGGGAGTTCTGAGTCGCCGCAATGAGTGTTGTTGAGGACCCGGATTGAGACGCCATTCGCGTTTCTTCCAACGGAAGCTGAGATCGGGCTTTGGTGAATGATGGAAGCGATCGGATTGTTGAATAAAGCTCGCCTCAACATTATACTCAGAGGGTAATCCCGAAGTAAGTTGAAGAACGAGTCGAGTTTCGGGAACCGGTGAGCCAACTCTTTTGAGTTGATCTGCCAAAGACTTAAGTTGGAGGCAATAAGCGTTAATGGAGGCAAATCAAGATAACTTACAGCTTGAGAACTCGTGTTCGAGATAAACGACACGAGTGTTTTTGCTATCTTGGAAAATGTCTTTAACTCGATTTCAGGCATAAAGCGCCATATCATCGGAGTCAAGAATTTGGAGCAATATATCCCGGGAGACTGTACTGTAGATCCGTTGAAGGACCGCTGCGTCAACTTGAAGCCATAGGGAATCATCAATGTCCGTAGGTTTGGGAACCTTCGCGTTGATGTGATCGAGGACGTTGTGAGCTTTCGCCGTAACGCGAAAGAGAGTAACCCAAGAAGCATACGGAGTGTTATGGTCAAGGACGAGAACAATATTGTTCGTGATGTTAGGAGATTCCGAGGGCGGAATGGAAAGAAGGTTTCCGGTCGGTAGCCATTGAAGAAAATGGTAGTGAAGGGGAGGAACGGCGGTACGTTTAGAGGGAGCGGAAGAGGGTTAGAGGAACGAGAACCTCTGATACCATGTGAGAATAAGATAAATTCCCTCAACGTATTTACAATAATTACAAAGGGAGCCCGCAATTATACTCTATATACATATGTGTTCTATCAATATTCATATGGAGTATAATTGAGATGACATGTGTAAATTGAGAGGGCGTGTGTAAATCAAAAGGGCTTGTGCAAATCACTAATTTGGAGTTTTGTGTAAATCATTAATTTGATAAATCATATTGGAAACTCAAATTTAGATAAATTGTGTAAACTGAACTTGAGTATTACATTTAGATAACACTAGTTTGTAGTTAGAAATTAAGTATAGGTTTAAAAAAATGACAACATATCAAGTTCAATTAGTCCAAGGGCATCTAAGTTAGAGTTCAAATTTCCCTAACTATAAGATTTTTATTTTGAACCTTGTGGATAGTGAATGGGCTTGAACTTGTGTAAAACAAAAAAAGCCTAATTATGTTACACTGGACAAAATAAGCATGGTTTCCCAACTCACCCTTAATTATTTATACATTTATAACTTTTTAGTAAATCAATAATACAATTCTACCACAAATCTACTTTTACTAAACATCAATTAGATCATAACAACACCTTGTAAAAATCAACACCATAAACTATGAAAAAAGCTTAAACAAACTTAAAAGGACATATTACCGAACAAGCTCTAAATTACTTATGGTGTTATGTTTTGTAAAATCGCTATATATAAGTTGCAAAAAGAATACCACATCAATTTTTTCATAAACAATAAAAAAAAATTATAACTACTTTGTTGTTCTTTTATTTCCTCCTAAGTTATAAAGTCAGTACATACTGTACACTAGAAGAAGTTATAAACTAAGGTAGTTTTTTTTAAAAAAAAAGTAAATATAAATATTTAAAGATAAAAAAAATTAAAAAAAATGAGAAAGGGGCAAATAAATTCCAATATATTGACGCGGCTGGTAGACTTGTACTGGTACACCAAAAACTGAAAAAAGCTAGCAAAGGAGAAGCAGTGGGCAGTGAGGATAGGTGTTTCTTTCAAAAGGTGCCATCTTTCCAAGCACGTCGAAATTCAAAAATGGGGCAAGCAATCGCCACGCTTTTCCGGCGATTGTTTCTGTTTGTCGAGGAAACGACGGCCAGCAGCGGCGTCGGCTTGTTTGATCTTTACTGGGGAATTGTCAAAGCAATCTTAAAGCTCTTAAATCAGTTGGTCGGAAGAGTCGCCGGCAAGCCGCCGTCAAAAGATCCCATTTTAAGCATTTGCATTGCGGAGGAGCAACAGGTGGTCGTCCCTGAGAGCAGTGCATCGTCATCTACAATAAGTGAAATCGAGATCGATGATAATCCGTGGCCAAGGTTGGGGCCGTACAGTGGGCAAGACAGGATATTGCTGGTAGGGGAAGGTGATTTCTCATTCTCAGCAAGCATTGCTGTTGCTTTTGGAGATGCTGTCAATTTGATCGCCACCTCCCTTGACTCTCCTGGTAAATTTTAACTCAGAATCTCTTATTTTCACCATATCTCGTTGATTTATATGTGAATTTGATTAAATTCCTTTCATACTAACAGATTATGATATAATGATATTATTATTTTTAGTTCTGAAAAAATAATTAAAATAAGTAAATGATTATGTGGAAGAAGAAGATGGTCTAAATGGGACTGCAGAGTTGGGTCCTCCGTAGGTCATCCCCTATGTCTTATTTTAATAAAGTAGGTTGTCCTTCAGTGGAATCAAAAGTAATTAGCGTAAAGGATATATGCATAATGGTTTTCTTAGTGGAAAAGAATGCGTAATTGTTTTAACCCCACCAATAATGAAAGGACATCAATCACCATGACTAAGTAAAGAATTTCTGCAACCATGGCATCACAAACATTGGATGATAGGTAAGATTTTAAGAGATCTTTATCCCACACCTCTTCGAAGAATTTCTTACCAGTTTTTTTTTTTTTAAATTATTTAAGGATCCTCTCTCTTCCATCTCAAAATTTAAACAGGTTTTTTAAATTTCTTTAAATTACGTAACTCTAATAGAACAAATCTTACTTCCTTACAATTGGGCAAAAGCAAAAATAAAAATCTCAATTTCCTTATTTGTGTGAATCAGGCAGAAATTTGTCAGGATTCATTTCTTCCTGAGAAACTTATTTCCACTCATGACATTGATTCATTAACTCATTCTGACATTAATCTTTATTTTTATGTTAAGAAATAGTTAAAGAAACTTCTTTCCACTCATGACATTGATTCTTTAATCCATTATGACATTAATCTTTATTCTTTAATCCATTTTGACATTAATCTTTATTTTTAAAAGATTACTTGTATATATGAAAAGAAGAATTTATAGAGTTTATACTAGACATGGAGTGAGACAAGGTCAAGCTAGAGGGAAATTACATAAGATGAATACCAAGGGTCTTAATCCACTTAACTGAGGTGTGAGATATGTCCTTCCAAGTACTAGAAGTGTAATTCTTTGTAGTAGCTATAATGTTATGAGCACAAGTGGTAGGATGTGTGAACTTATTGTTGTACAAGAGATCGTTTCTCGCTTTCTATACGAAATAGATGTAGCTGGTAGTTGCGGAGATTCGGATGTGAGAAATAAGATCATGCTTGCGAGGTTTGAGAGAGCCGAACCAGCCCCAGAGGTTAGTTCTGAAGGGGGGGGGGGGAATAGGTTGATGAAGCCAACGGAATGTGAGGTCGAGGACTACCTTGGAGTAACTACAGTGTTGGAGGAGACGGTCTTCATTCTCAGAGTGATAACCACAAAGATTGCAAGTCTCAGTCCGGACAATGTTCCACGAAAGGAGCTTTGAGAGGGTAGGTAGTTTTTTATGACTAGCCAACCACGAGATGAAGCTACACTTGGGGACGTTTAAACTGCTCCAGATGATGGCGAGTTAGAAGGGAGGGTCAAGAGGTTGAGGCTTCCAGAAGAGGTCATATGTTGCAGAGGAGGAGAAGGAGCCATTGGGCCTAGCAGTGATATTGGGGAAGAGATTTAGAGTAGATATCAAAAATAATAATAACTACGAATAATAATAATTAGGAATCCAACAATAATTACGAATAATCCACTCAACCAACAATAACTACGAATAATACATTAAACGATATGACACATTCGTAACAAAACTGATAATAATTACGAATTTGTTCTCATGTTCTCACGTTAGGGGGTGTTCTCATAGGATCCATACTCTCTCTCTATATATATATATACACTTGATTGCTGCAATGGCAATGCTCACCAAAATATACACACTTTGAACGTTGCAGAATATTTGAGGGACAACTACAAGAAAGCTGAGGCCAATATCACGGCTTTGACTAGCAGAGGGTGCAAGGTAATCCATGGTGTGGACGCTACCACCATAGCCAACCACCCCCAACTGCATTCCCTCAAATTCGACTACATCGTCTTCAATTTCCCTTTCGCTACCTTCTCTGATCGCAGGCCCCCACGAGCTGTTCAAATCAGGTATATATAAATCACCTCCTTAAAATTTGCAATTTTTAATAAGATTATTTTATATTCATTTGCATGCAGCAAGAATCAAGAACTGGTTAAAGGGTTCTTTGCGAATGCAAAGAAAATGATAGAAAGTGATGGTCAAATACACATAACCCATCAGTGTTTCGGGCAGTTCCTGGAATGGAACATTGAAATGTTGGGCTCATCCGAAGGACTTCGGCTTGTGGAAGAAACACCCTTCACTTCTCGAGATTATCGTGGCTACTGTGTCAAGTTTGGTCGGGGTGGAGACGCGAGTTTCGGTTACAATCCTTCTAAGACGTATAAATTCCAGCTTGCTAACCCAACCAAAGAAGAAGAAGAAGAGGACTTGGTGGTCAGTCGATCACAAGTTCAACCTTGAGCATTCAGCATTCTTCGTATCTTCACATACTCTCGGATCTCAATCAAGTCAGTATTGACCTCAACTTCCTTAATTGTGAGGGAACCTTAGTGGGTTGAGGACATTCTTCCACTAATAACTCCAGTTTAGCTCGGGAAACGCTAAGAATGTCTGCAATATTATAAACGCACGCTAGATCTCCAAAACACAAAAGGAAGAAATTCTACCAGATACAATGTAAAACTTGATAGAATTTTTGGAGGATAAATGGAAAAGGTGGAAATTTGAAGAGGAAGAACAATTGTACTTTGAAGCTCATATTCGAATGTTCTTCACAACTTGTTTTAATCAACATTACAAAGTTCCTATTTATAGGATTATAGTAACATGAATCTAGTATAAGTTTTCTAAGACTTAAATATTAGAAACTTAACAACATAAATTTCTAATTTATTCTAATGCAAAGATGCTTTGAATGTGAAACAATTCTATCTTAATTGTCTAATTCAAATGCATGTATTTTAAACTTCTAAGAAATTAAGTTTATTTTCAACACTCTCCCTTAAACTTAATTCCTAGTGATTCCAAGCATTTCACGCCGAATTCTCAGAACTCGGAGTATTACTGGTTAGGACCTCACAATGGGTCCCGACCTCAGTTTGACAACAATATTACTAGGATCTTGCAACAAGACACAAATAAGAAAAACCGAAATTCATAAAATGTATTTGTAAAAGGATGAATGCAACAAAGTCTAAGACTAACTGTCTTAACAAAGGGAAAGACAACAAAGCAACAACCCAAACCCCCACTCTAAAGAGTACGGAGACCCGGCTGACCACTACTTCCGGGTCACTCAGCTGCTGTTCTAACCTGCAGTAAAACTAAAAACACAACAAAATAACCATTAGCTAGTTATCTAAACATTAGGAGAATAATAATAGCACACACACACATAAAATAATAAACACTCATCATGCTTTCAAACAATCCATTTATTATCTTCATTTAAGTCATTCATTCTAATGATACTTATTTTGTGACACGAGGGATTCCCAAACCTCGCCTCCGCCCTCGTGTACCCATCAGGAGTGGATCCGATGCATCTCACCGTGTACCTGTATGGTCTGGGTATAGAGAACCTCCCAGTCTCCTGGCAGAGTTGGGCAGTGATGTCACGGCCCGTTATACATACACTTGGGCCTTAACACATAATAACCATTCCTAACAAGTTATTATTCTTATTATAACACACATTGCACACACAACCATCATCACCCAACTAATATCCAGAAACCAGCTAAGTAAGTCGCAAGGACTTACTTGGGTCAAAACTCAAATCCCGTTGTCTCGACTCGGCCCGTAGCCGTAGAAACTCAACGCCTGTTACAAGGCAAGTGGATCAAAATCACATCCAGATGTCCAACCTCATGCGAAGGAATTACGGAAAAAGCTCTCGTACGGTAAAAGACCATTTTACCCTTAGTGCCGAAAATTCTCAAAGTCTATCATTTAGTTCTAACATTTTCTTTTAGAACCTATGTCCATAATCTATTTCTCATAGAAAAAGTTTGGTGAGGATTTAGTAAGGTTTTATAAGAGTTATCCAACATTATTCATTTATACCATAGTCGTTAAAGCCTGATTTTGGGTTCATAAACGCCGCTTGGATAAGGTTATAAAAATTCCAAAATAAAAATCCTAGATACTCCATGATATGCATGCTAAACATAAGGGTAAAGATCTCAAAACAAAACTCAACTATCACTCTCCCATAAATCTCACAAGTTGGAATAAAAGCTGAATTTTCCATACTTAGCCAATTTTCCTCTGCTGTAAAAATAGCCCAACTGTCCTACTTTGAGTCCTTATAAGTTCTAATCCGACCGTTAACTTTCTCCCAAATTTTAACACAGTAATCTACATATATCAATCTACAATATATGAAAAGTTCAACGGTGGATTCTCGATTTAAGTTATAGAAAATAGGCTCTAAAGTCAGCAGGTCGAAGCTCAAGGTAAGAGTGTGCAGAAGGTCTTAAGTTCGAGCCCCCCCTCCAGCAATACTTCCTATTTAACAAAACCAGCAGGTCCTCATTTCGAAACTGGCGGGGTGCACTGTTGAGGTTGTCCAAAGCTTACAGAACACAGGTTCCCTCCCTTCAACTAAGCGATCTACATATCTACAGCAGGTTTCTTCCTCTCTACCTTAGCATGCTTGGAAAACAAAACAGCAAGCAGCAGGCTTACTTACCGGTGTGACTCTCGACTGGCTGCAAGGGTTCGGAACCGGTTGGCCTGTACTCCCCACGCTGCCCCGCTCTAGTGACTACTGCAACGCCTAGGGTCTTTGTTTTGTATCGATCGTCCTAACCGTTTATGTACTGTTGTTGTGTGAAGCATAGATCAGACAACTGCTGCGACTCGAGAATAGGGAGGAAGGGGAGAGATGGACAGAGGTACGTCTAAGGCTAGCAGTAGCGGTCCTTCCTTTTCAGCAATGGGTCGTTTGGCCAAGGTCGTGGGAATCTGTACGGGTCTGCGGTTCCGCTTGGAAGGCTCGCTGGTGTCATCCCCGTGTGCAGAGAGCGGTCTTTTGGCGAGGACAGAAAGGTGGGGAGAGAGGTATGCGAGAAGGCACAACAGTACGTAGCGGCAGCAGGTCTTCTGGTTGCGGCGGCGAGTGGAGCTTCTGGTTCCCGGCGGTAGACGAACGAAGGCGGCTCGGCTCGCTGTCGACGCAGAAGGACTAGGTCCGGCGCAAAGGAAGGTTTCTGGCGGTTGTCGGTCAGACGTCTCCAGTCGCCGGCTCGGCTTGCTGTCGACGTAGAAGGACTCGATCTAATGCTGAGACGTTGGTACGAGTAGAAGTTGCTGCCGGATTAGGTTTAATTAGATTAGGTTAAGAGGGAATTAGTGAAGGGTTAGGAGAGATAAAGATTGGGCCAGCTGAAAGCTTTTGGGCCAAAATTGGGCCTGCTCCTCAAATAGAATAAATGAGCTAAAGAATACTCGTAAATTTCCCGGAAACGTTAAGAGTACGGAATTAATCATGGGATTATTTACGGTTTACATAAGTTATCATTTTATGTGAATCAAGGTCACATAAAATGATAGAAGTAACATCTAACCCCGCAAAGAAAACACAATCACTCAATCCAAGGCAAAAACATGAAAAGTCCAACATACAACATCCGTATACTAACTAGTCGGTACAGAAGTAACATCTAACCCCGCAAAGAACTCGGGATAATTACGTCTAATACTCTCATCTGTCTCCCAAGTGGCATCATCGGCTCCTCGTCTAGACCACCGGATCGTCAACCTTGATATCTCCTTGGACCGCAGATGTCTAGTACTGCGCTCCAGGATCGCTATTGGGTACTCCACAAAAGTGTGGTCGACCTAACTACAGATTTTTCATATCTGGTGACATGTGTCGGTACCAGTAGGTATTCTCTCCACTGGTCATGTGGAACACTAGGGTACACCCTCGAGTACTGGTAGGGGTGTTGGTTGCTAAATAACTTCCAACTCAGTTTTAAGATCTCAACGAGTTGCTTGACCAAACTCCCTTCCAGCTCTTTTAATGACTCTACCACGACTAATTATAAAAATTTTATTCCTCGTGCTGGTCTCACTTGCTTCTATCTTTTGGAAGATCCCGTCTATCAATTCTGAAACCATACTCTGTGCTTCTGACCGAACATTACTAATTGCTTAATGCTCTTTGTAATACAAACCACCCGGCCCGGTTTCCTCCATGTGACCTAACCGGATCGTCCCTTAATTAATGGGTTTTCATTTACTTCTTGTCAAGCTTTCCAATTTATATAACTCAAAACAAATCCCACACCCAAGTGGCCCTTTCTATATAGATCTTCGATTCCTTAACTTGAAATCATAGTTAACCTAACACTGATTTCCTTCCTCTATGGTTAATGGCCTACCACGCTTCTGGTGTAACACCCATTAATCACGGTGGCATCTTTCTGAAGGTCAACATGGTTTACCCCACTTCCGCCTATACTTTTCTTCTAATACTAACAAGATCCTCTTCAAATCGACCCTTACTCTCTTACTCAACCGTAGTCTGTTCTTAACCAACCAGTAAGCAACCTCTAATCCGATTCTCTCCATATCCTTACATCATCCCAAAAGGTTGTCGGTGCTTACTTGGGGAATCCTCCAAGGCATCGGTAAAGTTACCTCTTAAATCCGTAGTCCTTATTGTCCTTTCTTAACGGTATCTACTCGTCAATACCAACCAACACTTACACATCCACATTTGACGTTGGTCAGTCTATAATTGACTTATCTCAATATCCTGGGCATACTCTTATCATACCTATACCGGCGTTAAATTCTTGGTGAGCATCATTTGCTCGATTAATCCTTTCATACTTCACTAATTCGTTTTATCTTCCACACTTCAGTTTCCTTAGGCTAACTCTACTTCTCGAGCCCAACTAGGTCATTCATCTTGACATAAATAGTCATTCCAAGTCTTCAACGATAGCTGGTAAGTATCTTGGTAGTTCTGATGACTTCAGTTATCATCCCCTTGCAGTTCCCTTTGCATGGACCGTCGGTGTTGATGACTTAGGTCCCGTGATAATTGGGTTACCTTGAACTTTCGAATCCACCAAAACCGTTCTCATATATACGTTCCTTCGATGGTGTTACCGGCAATATTGTCTTCATGAAACCCCGTTGTTTCCGTTACAGGGCTTCAACTCCTTGATACCGGCATTGCGATTTCTTTCAAATTCTTATATCTTTGAGGAGGTCAAAACCTCTCCACATTTGTAAAGTCTACATTATACTTATACACTCCATTGTAGGTATCCTTCCCATGCACCTTAGACCCTCATATCCGGTGGACATTTATCTCCTTTGGTCTCTCAAGCTTGTCTTGTGAACTCTTCTACTAGGTGACTTGTCTTATAACAATTTCCTCCCCTGAATCGGTCTCAACTTTCAGTTGATCATTACTGCCCATTTCATGTTGGAACTTCAGTTACGTTGTACTCTTGCATAGATTCTACAATGGCATCCTCACCTTAACACTTTATTCCAATTTGGCAAGACCCGCCTTTTGATACATGACTTTCCTTCTTAGTGGTTAAGTTATTCTTTTGGTTTACACTTTATCCATCCTAGCGTTATCGGTCCGATATGTATGACCTTTATTAAACACCTATCGGTAACATTTGCATAAGAAACCTCAGTTGTATATGATTTTCTCAACAATCAAAGTTCTTGACTCGCATTTATTATGTTGGTCTTATTACTTTCATCATCTCTTATGTCATCAGTCCAGCTTTAATTTTCAATGGAGTACCCCCATTTCTCATTAAACTTTTATATATGCACCTTTCGGTAATCATCTTATTGGGGTAATATCGGGTCCATATAACAGCCTTTAGTCATTCAACTTTACTCCTTCTCATGTCGGTTCTAGTCAACATGTAGATTCCATCTGCAATCACCTCATAACTCGACCACACATTTCACCGAGGCTTTAAATCATACTCTCTATGTTTGTGCCACTTCTGAAATTCCATTTATTCTATATCACATCTTTAAATCGCAAGAGTTTCCCCTGTCAATCTAGACAGTTTGACCCCATTTTTTTTTTTTTTTCTTCTCGGAGGAGCACCATCAGTCCTACTTGTGTGGAATGCTAAGACATAGAACATGTTCACAATCATATGTCTCTTCTTACTCTTCTAGTTCTCCTTACAGGGATCCCTTCTTACTAACTTTGATATGTATCCTTCCTTAGTCGGTAGTAAGTAACTACCCCCAACAATTCCCTTTGCCCCATTACTATCATCAATGGTCATTACCAACCGTCAAGAGCTTCTCTTTAATTTCTTTATTAGAGTTATCATATTGGACTCATTCAATGTTATCGTCAATGCTACTAGTACTTGTATTGATTTAACTTCACCATTGTTGTCTTTGACCTCTGGAAGAAATTCACCACATGTCGGTACATTCCCTTTATAACCTTGTGGTTATGCTTCTTATCTGTCAACCAACCATCACTAATTAGCCAGCACGTGTAAATTCTCTATTGTTACCAACTAGTCTGGAGTTGACCTTCTATAAGATTGTAGACTTACCTTTCTTCTGTCTCTTTTGAGGTTTGATAAACAAGGTGGAAATATATATCTTCCATTTATTTTCCTTTAGCTCCTTCTACAAATTACACTCCTATAAGAGTACTATACTCTTACGAGTCTAGTTGTATCTTCGTCTCCCGTCAACGGACTTATACATTCTTCGGCGATAATTTGTAGACATTTCTCCATGATTCTTTTTACCCGCGTTATTATCCACTTACGGTTCTCTGTTATGACCCGCCAGTTTTATTAACTTAAATCCTTCGTGAGTGAGAAGTTATCAAATACCCTCTTTTTCCCCAAGGTTATTCTCCTACACCCTTCTTGCTTGGGGTTGCTTGTAATGTTGCCCTTACAGAAGCTGATTATTGTTGTATCACGGTCTAGGTCAAAATTCTCGTGTATTCTACGAGATCACTCCACTTCCATGTTGGTGAGATCTACCTTCCCCTTTCTGGCAATGCGTAAGCTTCCAAGTTGCAACTCTTTAATTCTTCCTATTTGGATGGATAATGTATCTCGTGTTGATTTCCATACTTTTGACTGTCTCGGTTATCAATCTGGATTGTGGTCTCAAGTAGATTGTTGAGAGTGGTCATATTCCGCCTTGCTTTTGGCATCAACTTTCACTTCCTAGCTTGTCAGTGAGCTTAAATTTTATGTCCCTTTTCTTGATCGCTACTATATCTCCCTTTTGACTTTCATGTGTATGGAAATTTTCGACGTCATCCTCTTTGGTTGTGAAGTCACTTTACACAACTTGGAAGAGCCTCTAAGTTGTCGTTCTCAAATTCCCTAGTTGGCGATCACCCCTTGCTTCTCCGGAAATACTCTCTTGTATATCCTTCATTTGATCCCGTTGAGTTGACTCTCGTTCCGCTTGCCATTTTCGTGGGTATTATCTTGTAGTCTTCACTCTTCCGTCTCCATGTTCCTCAACGAGTGCAATGGATTGATTGTATGTTCGCCTAACTTAATGCTCATAAGCTCAGCATACTTAGGTGTGTCAACTGAATGAGGATCTCATTCTGTTATCTCCATTAAGGGCATAATATAACTATAAATTTCTACTAAACTTCTGCATATACTTATCTATATCGCATATATTTATAATCAAGCTTATAATTCCAACTAGAGTAAACCTAAAGTCTCTACTAAACATACTGAGATCCGCGGTAGTAGTGGTGGTCAGCCGTACTTTTCTATCCCCAACTAGACTATGCATGCATTTGAAAACCAAAAGTTCTTTTTAAAACTCAGATCCCTTTTCGGGTTCTGCTCAAGTACTTATTCGGTCTTTCTAAAGATTTCAAGTGCCATTGTTGCCAACCTAGAGCTCTGATACCATGTTGTAACACCCTGAATTCTCAGAACTCGGAGTATTTCTGGTTAGGACCTCACAATGGGTCCCGGCCTCAGTTTGACAACAATATTACTAGGATCTTACAACAAGACACAAATAAGAAAAACTGAAATTCATAAAATGTATTTGTAAAAGGATGAATGCAACAAAGTCTAACAGCCTATCGTACTTAAACAACGGAAAAGACTAATTGTCTTAACAAAGGGAAAGACAACAAAGTAACAACCCAAACCCCCACTCTAAAGAGTACGGAGACCCGGTTGACCACTACTTCCGGGTCACTCAGCTGTTGTTCTAACCTGCAGTAAAACTAAAAACACAACAAAACAACCATTAGCTAGTTATCTAAACATTAGGTGTAACACCCCAAATTTTACAACTTAGGGAGTTACTGGTTAGGACCGCACAGTGGGTCCCGACCTTAGTTTGACAACAACTTAACATGATCTTACAACAAGGCACAGATAAGGAAAAACTAAAAATCATAAAATAGTTTTTATCAATGCATGAATGTGACCAGATCAACTACAGCCGGAAAAGTAATATATCAAAGTACAAAAGGAAACGATGTTCAACTGAAAAACCCACAAATGCAAAAACTGCAAAACGTCCTAAAGTACGACACCCCGGCTGACCACTACCATCTGGATCACTCGGCATCTGCTCTAACCTGTGTCAAGTCTAAACAACATATCAACCGTTAGCTAACTAACCAAATATAAGCAAAAATGATAACAGCACAAACACAAGCAGAAACAAAAATAAACAAACAACATGCTGGCACTCAACCAATTATTATCTGTTATTTTAGTGATTCACATTATTCAATTTAAGTTGTGGCACGAGAACTATTATTAGTTCTTGCCTCCGTTCCTTATCCAACTGGTGTAGGTATAGCTGACTTCCTTTGGTAGCATCACTACAAACCATGTGTGGACTAGTCCCGAAAGAAACCCCCAGCGCCCTGCGAGCTACTGAGCGGAATGCCACCGCCCGTTACTCTTAGGCCAAAAATACAGGTCGGTATTTATATATCACAACCTATCTCTCTAACATGTCAATCACACACCACCATCATCATTTATACTCATATTTAGCAGTCAGCTAAGTAAGCCCAAAGGACTTACCTGTTATAACGCTCGACTCTTTAGTAACCACTTGCTCGGTAACTGTACCCACTCAGTTGCCTGTTAAAGGCGATAAGTGTATTAGCACACTTTCACGTAGATAGAAGTCTAAAACTTCTGAGATTAAATAAGTATTACGACGTACTAGTTACATTATTAGTTTTAGGGTAAAATGACCATTTTACCCTTGGTTCCGATTTTCTCGAAGACCCTAAAATTCATGTCCAAACTCCTATTTGAAGTTCTAAAATATATCCTAACTCTTAGAATTTTATTAGGTGCGAAACTGACATTTTTCCTATGTTTCTATTTTCCGGAAGAACCGAAAAAGGTTTAACTTCGGCTCTAAATATAAAATTCTTAACGGCTTATAAAATTTCCGAATTAAATATCTAGATCATCTATGAGGTTCTATCTAGCCTTAGAAGAAAGAATTTCTCCAAACTGTTCAGCCGATATTTTTATAATAATTCCCAAAGTCGGTTCCTCACTCTACTTTCTTATACTTAGTCAAATTTATAAGTTCAATAAAACTGCTCAACTACCTAACTTCGGGAGCTCGTAACTTTCAATCCGACCGTTCATTTCTCACCAAATTTTAATATGATAAACTACATATATCCGTCTACAACATATCCAAAATTCAACGGTGGATCTTTATCCAAACGTTTTATAATTGATCGACAAGATGGGCTGTTCGAAACCTAAAAGCTGAAGAACTTAAATTAAATTTACAGCAGCCTTTGCCTTCCATTTTATGAAAAAAAATACTCAGCAGCTCCTTAACATTATGTTATTTATGCTTAGGCTCAACAACAGCAGTGCACGTACACATGGATGACAGTGAAGTTGAAGAGAGGGGGAGCAAGCTTACGGAACTGCAGTCCGGCGTTAAGGGGTTGGCGTTTCCGGCGGTGAAGGCTTGCGTTCTGGCAGCGATGGGCGGTCTGACTGGAGGTAGGCAGCGGCGGCGGCGCTGTGGTGACTCCGGTGTAATACGAGGCGGAGCAGCGTCCTTTCTTCCTGCAGAAACGGGGCTGTTGAGTCTCGGACAGAGAAGAACGGAAAGAGGGAAGCCAGCACTCTTACCGGACTCGACGGAAAGCGGCGTAGGTTCGTCGGCGTTGGGCGGTGGTTGGCAGCAGCGGCGACGGAGCTCAAAGGCGTGCCTCGCAGTGGCTGCGTGAACGCCAACGTTAGGCCATTTGTTGCGAAACAGAAAGGAACGGAAGGGATCGACCGAGTCGGTGGCTCACCTGAGTGTCGCAGCGGTGGACGGTGACGCTAGGCAAGGCGGCGCCAGGTTTCCGGCGGAGGACGAAGGCTGGCACTCCGGTTGAAGGTAGCGGTGCTGCGCTTCTTCTGTTGCAACGGAAGGGATGCAGAATCACGAAGTTCAGAAGAAAAGGTAAGCGGCAGGAGGGATTAGCGGCTGCTTAGGAAATTACATTAGGTTAATTTAGGTTTAATTAGGTTAATTTTAAAAGAATGGGCTGACTGGTTGGGCCGGAAATTTGGGCCTAGTAGCGGGTTAACTCCAACCTCACTCTCTTTAGAACAGGATCCGGAACTCGTTAAAGTGCGGGAATCTATATAATACGGAATTAGTTTCCGTATTTATAACTTATAATTGATTTTATTTTAAAAGCGTAAATTATTTTCGGGAATTTAATTTATCATTTTATGTGAATCTAGGTCACATAAAATGATAGAACTAAACTCGTTTTATTTTACTGATTTATTTATTTACCATGGTCTCCTCGGACTTTGTTTAATTTCACTTTACCGGAACTTAAAATTTTTGGTTATTACATTAGGAGAATAATAATAGCACACACACATAAAATAATAAACACTCATCATGCTTTCAAACAATCCATTTATTATCTTCATTTAAGTCATTCACTCTAATGATACTTATTTTGTGACACGATGGATTCCCAAACCTCGCCTCCGCCCCCGTGTACCCATCAGGAGTGGATCCGATGCATCTCACCGTGTACCTGTATGGTCTGGGTATAGAGAACCTCCCAGTCTCCTAGCAGAGCTGGGCAGTGATGTCACGGCCCGTTATACATACACTTGAGCCTTAACACATAATAACCATGGTCGTCCTAACAAGTTATTATTCTTATTATAACACACATTGCACACACAACCATCATCACCCAACTAATATCCAGAAACCAGCTAAGTAAGGGGGGTGTATTCAATCGAGACTTTTAAAGATTTTGACGGATTCTTAATAATCATAGGATTTGCAAATTCTGTGGAAAATTTTAATTCTATATAGAGTCGGTACAGATTCTGTGGAAATCTTATGTGTTGGGGGAAGATTTCTATGGATTTTAGACAGTTATAAAAGTAATGAAGAATCCTACAAAATCAGTGAAATAATAGATTCTTTTAAAATCCACAAACTTTTAAATACCATAGGAATTTTATGGAAAATTTTAAATCCGAATTGAATACCTACAGATTTATATGGACTTTTAAAAATCTATATTCAATACCCATAAACTTTTAAACTCCAAAAAATTCCTATAGACTCTTAATTAAATACACCCCCCTAAGTCGCAAGGACTTACTTGGGTCAAAACTCAAATCCCGTTGTCTCGACTCGGCCCGTAGCCGTAGAAACTCAACGCCTGTTACAAGGCAAGTGGATCAAAATCACATCCAGATGTCCAACCTCATGCGAAGGAATTACGGAAAAAGCTCTCGTACGGTAAAAGACCATTTTACCCTTAGTGCCGAAAATTCTCAAAGTCTATCATTTAGTTCTAACATTTTCTTTTAGAACCTATGTCCATAATCTATTTCTCATAGAAAAAGTTTGGTGAGGATTTAGTAAGGTTTTATAAGAGTTATCCAACATTATTCATTTATACCATAGTCGTTAAAGCCTGATTTTGGGTTCATAAACGCCGCTTGGATAAGGTTATAAAAATTCCAAAATAAAAATCCTAGATACTCCATGATATGCATGCTAAACATAAGGGTAAAGATCTCAAAACAAAACTCAACTATCACTCTCCCATAAATCTCACAAGTTGGAATAAAAGCTGAATTTTCCATACTTAGCCAATTTTCCTCTGCTGTAAAAATAGCCCAACTGTCCTACTTTGAGTCCTTATAAGTTCTAATCCGACCGTTAACTTTCTCCCAAATTTTAACACAGTAATCTACATATATCAATCTACAATATATGAAAAGTTCAACGGTGGATTCTCGATTTAAGTTATAGAAAATAGGCTCTAAAGTCAGCAGGTCGAAGCTCAAGGTAAGAGTGTGCAGAAGGTCTTAAGTTCGAGCCCCCCCTCCAGCAATACTTCCTATTTAACAAAACCAGCAGGTCCTCATTTCGAAACTGGCGGGGTGCACTATTGAGGTTGTCCAAAGCTTACAGAACACAGGTTCCCTCCCTTCAACTAAGCGATCTACATATCTACAGCAGGTTTCTTCCTCTCTACCTTAGCATGCTTGGAAAACAAAACAGCAAGCAGCAGGCTTACTTACCGGTGTGACTCTCGACTGGCTGCAAGGGTTCGGAACCGGTTGGCCTGTACTCCCCACGCTGCCCCGCTCTAGTGACTACTGCAACGCCTAGGGTCTTTGTTTTGTATCGATCGTCCTAACCGTTTATGTACTGTTGTTGTGTGAAGCATAGATCAGACAACTGCTGCGACTCGAGAATAGGGAGGAAGGGGAGAGATGGACAGAGGTACGTCTAAGGCTAGCAGTAGCGGTCCTTCCTTTTCAGCAATGGGTCGTTTGGCCAAGGTCGTGGGAATCTGTACGGGTCTGCGGTTCCGCTTGGAAGGCTCGCTGGTGTCATCCCCGTGTGCAGAGAGCGGTCTTTTGGCGAGGACAGAAAGGTGGGGAGAGAGGTATGCGAGAAGGCACAACAGTACGTAGCGGCAGCAGGTCTTCTGGTTGCGGCGGCGAGTGGAGCTTCTGGTTCCCGGCGGTAGACGAACGAAGGCGGCTCGGCTCGCTGTCGACGCAGAAGGACTAGGTCCGGCGCAAAGGAAGGTTTCTGGCGGTTGTCGGTCAGACGTCTCCAGTCGCCGGCTCGGCTTGCTGTCGACGTAGAAGGACTCGATCTAATGCTGAGACGTTGGTACGAGTAGAAGTTGCTGCCGGATTAGGTTTAATTAGATTAGGTTAAGAGGGAATTAGTGAAGGGTTAGGAGAGATAAAGATTGGGCCAGCTGAAAGCTTTTGGGCCAAAATTGGGCCTGCTCCTCAAATAGAATAAATGAGCTAAAGAATACTCGTAAATTTCCCGGAAACGTTAAGAGTACGGAATTAATCATGGGATTATTTACGGTTTACATAAGTTATCATTTTATGTGAATCAAGGTCACATAAAATGATAGAAGTAACATCTAACCCCGCAAAGAAAACACAATCACTCAATCCAAGGCAAAAACATGAAAAGTCCAACATACAACATCCGTATACTAACTAGTCGGTACAGAAGTAACATCTAACCCCGCAAAGAACTCGGGATAATTACGTCTAATACTCTCATCTGTCTCCCAAGTGGCATCATCGGCTCCTCGTCTAGACCACCGGATCGTCAACCTTGATATCTCCTTGGACCGCAGATGTCTAGTACTGCGCTCCAGGATCGCTATTGGGTACTCCACAAAAGTGTGGTCGACCTAACTACAGATTTTTCATATCTGGTGACATGTGTCGGTACCAGTAGGTATTCTCTCCACTGGTCATGTGGAACACTAGGGTACACCCTCGAGTACTGGTAGGGGTGTTGGTTGCTAAATAACTTCCAACTCAGTTTTAAGATCTCAACGAGTTGCTTGACCAAACTCCCTTCCAGCTCTTTTAATGACTCTACCACGACTAATTATAAAAATTTTATTCCTCGTGCTGGTCTCACTTGCTTCTATCTTTTGGAAGATCCCGTCTATCAATTCTGAAACCATACTCTGTGCTTCTGACCGAACATTACTAATTGCTTAATGCTCTTTGTAATACAAACCACCCGGCCCGGTTTCCTCCATGTGACCTAACCGGATCGTCCCTTAATTAATGGGTTTTCATTTACTTCTTGTCAAGCTTTCCAATTTATATAACTCAAAACAAATCCCACACCCAAGTGGCCCTTTCTATATAGATCTTCGATTCCTTAACTTGAAATCATAGTTAACCTAACACTGATTTCCTTCCTCTATGGTTAATGGCCTACCACGCTTCTGGTGTAACACCCATTAATCACGGTGGCATCTTTCTGAAGGTCAACATGGTTTACCCCACTTCCGCCTATACTTTTCTTCTAATACTAACAAGATCCTCTTCAAATCGACCCTTACTCTCTTACTCAACCGTAGTCTGTTCTTAACCAACCAGTAAGCAACCTCTAATCCGATTCTCTCCATATCCTTACATCATCCCAAAAGGTTGTCGGTGCTTACTTGGGGAATCCTCCAAGGCATCGGTAAAGTTACCTCTTAAATCCGTAGTCCTTATTGTCCTTTCTTAACGGTATCTACTCGTCAATACCAACCAACACTTACACATCCACATTTGACGTTGGTCAGTCTATAATTGACTTATCTCAATATCCTGGGCATACTCTTATCATACCTATACCGGCGTTAAATTCTTGGTGAGCATCATTTGCTCGATTAATCCTTTCATACTTCACTAATTCGTTTTATCTTCCACACTTCAGTTTCCTTAGGCTAACTCTACTTCTCGAGCCCAACTAGGTCATTCATCTTGACATAAATAGTCATTCCAAGTCTTCAACGATAGCTGGTAAGTATCTTGGTAGTTCTGATGACTTCAGTTATCATCCCCTTGCAGTTCCCTTTGCATGGACCGTCGGTGTTGATGACTTAGGTCCCGTGATAATTGGGTTACCTTGAACTTTCGAATCCACCAAAACCGTTCTCATATATACGTTCCTTCGATGGTGTTACCGGCAATATTGTCTTCATGAAACCCCGTTGTTTCCGTTACAGGGCTTCAACTCCTTGATACCGGCATTGCGATTTCTTTCAAATTCCTATATCTTTGAGGAGGTCAAAACCTCTCCACATTTGTAAAGTCTACATTATACTTATACACTCCATTGTAGGTATCCTTCCCATGCACCTTAGACCCTCATATCCGGTGGACATTTATCTCCTTTGGTCTCTCAAGCTTGTCTTGTGAACTCTTCTACTAGGTGACTTGTCTTATAACAATTTCCTCCCCTGAATCGGTCTCAACTTTCAGTTGATCATTACTGCCCATTTCATGTTGGAACTTCAGTTACGTTGTACTCTTGCATAGATTCTACAATGGCATCCTCACCTTAACACTTTATTCCAATTTGGCAAGACCCGCCTTTTGATACATGACTTTCCTTCTTAGTGGTTAAGTTATTCTTTTGGTTTACACTTTATCCATCCTAGCGTTATCGGTCCGATATGTATGACCTTTATTAAACACCTATCGGTAACATTTGCATAAGAAACCTCAGTTGTATATGATTTTCTCAACAATCAAAGTTCTTGACTCGCATTTATTATGTTGGTCTTATTACTTTCATCATCTCTTATGTCATCAGTCCAGCTTTAATTTTCAATGGAGTACCCCCATTTCTCATTAAACTTTTATATATGCACCTTTCGGTAATCATCTTATTGGGGTAATATCGGGTCCATATAACAGCCTTTAGTCATTCAACTTTACTCCTTCTCATGTCGGTTCTAGTCAACATGTAGATTCCATCTGCAATCACCTCATAACTCGACCACACATTTCACCGAGGCTTTAAATCATACTCTCTATGTTTGTGCCACTTCTGAAATTCCATTTATTCTATATCACATCTTTAAATCGCAAGAGTTTCCCCTGTCAATCTAGACAGTTTGACCCCATTTTTTTTTTTTTTTCTTCTCGGAGGAGCACCATCAGTCCTACTTGTGTGGAATGCTAAGACATAGAACATGTTCACAATCATATGTCTCTTCTTACTCTTCTAGTTCTCCTTACAGGGATCCCTTCTTACTAACTTTGATATGTATCCTTCCTTAGTCGGTAGTAAGTAACTACCCCCAACAATTCCCTTTGCCCCATTACTATCATCAATGGTCATTACCAACCGTCAAGAGCTTCTCTTTAATTTCTTTATTAGAGTTATCATATTGGACTCATTCAATGTTATCGTCAATGCTACTAGTACTTGTATTGATTTAACTTCACCATTGTTGTCTTTGACCTCTGGAAGAAATTCACCACATGTCGGTACATTCCCTTTATAACCTTGTGGTTATGCTTCTTATCTGTCAACCAACCATCACTAATTAGCCAGCACGTGTAAATTCTCTATTGTTACCAACTAGTCTGGAGTTGACCTTCTATAAGATTGTAGACTTACCTTTCTTCTGTCTCTTTTGAGGTTTGATAAACAAGGTGGAAATATATATCTTCCATTTATTTTCCTTTAGCTCCTTCTACAAATTACACTCCTATAAGAGTACTATACTCTTACGAGTCTAGTTGTATCTTCGTCTCCCGTCAACGGACTTATACATTCTTCGGCAATAATTTGTAGACATTTCTCCATGATTCTTTTTACCCGCGTTATTATCCACTTACGGTTCTCTGTTATGACCCGCCAGTTTTATTAACTTAAATCCTTCGTGAGTGAGAAGTTATCAAATACCCTCTTTTTCCCCAAGGTTATTCTCCTACACCCTTCTTGCTTGGGGTTGCTTGTAATGTTGCCCTTACAGAAGCTGATTATTGTTGTATCACGGTCTAGGTCAAAATTCTCGTGTATTCTACGAGATCACTCCACTTCCATGTTGGTGAGATCTACCTTCCCCTTTCTGGCAATGCGTAAGCTTCCAAGTTGCAACTCTTTAATTCTTCCTATTTGGATGGATAATGTATCTCGTGTTGATTTCCATACTTTTGACTGTCTCGGTTATCAATCTGGATTGTGGTCTCAAGTAGATTGTTGAGAGTGGTCATATTCCGCCTTGCTTTTGGCATCAACTTTCACTTCCTAGCTTGTCAGTGAGCTTAAATTTTATGTCCCTTTTCTTGATCGCTACTATATCTCCCTTTTGACTTTCATGTGTATGGAAATTTTCGACGTCATCCTCTTTGGTTGTGAAGTCACTTTACACAACTTGGAAGAGCCTCTAAGTTGTCGTTCTCAAATTCCCTAGTTGGCGATCACCCCTTGCTTCTCCGGAAATACTCTCTTGTATATCCTTCATTTGATCCCGTTGAGTTGACTCTCGTTCCGCTTGCCATTTTCGTGGGTATTATCTTGTAGTCTTCACTCTTCCGTCTCCATGTTCCTCAACGAGTGCAATGGATTGATTGTATGTTCGCCTAACTTAATGCTCATAAGCTCAGCATACTTAGGTGTGTCAACTGAATGAGGATCTCATTCTGTTATCTCCATTAAGGGCATAATATAACTATAAATTTCTACTAAACTTCTGCATATACTTATCTATATCGCATATATTTATAATCAAGCTTATAATTCCAACTAGAGTAAACCTAAAGTCTCTACTAAACATACTGAGATCCGCGGTAGTAGTGGTGGTCAGCCGTACTTTTCTATCCCCAACTAGACTATGCATGCATTTGAAAACCAAAAGTTCTTTTTAAAACTCAGATCCCTTTTCGGGTTCTGCTCAAGTACTTATTCGGTCTTTCTAAAGATTTCAAGTGCCATTGTTGCCAACCTAGAGCTCTGATACCATGTTGTAACACCCTGAATTCTCAGAACTCGGAGTATTTCTGGTTAGGACCTCACAATGGGTCCCGGCCTCAGTTTGACAACAATATTACTAGGATCTTACAACAAGACACAAATAAGAAAAACTGAAATTCATAAAATGTATTTGTAAAAGGATGAATGCAACAAAGTCTAACAGCCTATCGTACTTAAACAACGGAAAAGACTAATTGTCTTAACAAAGGGAAAGACAACAAAGTAACAACCCAAACCCCCACTCTAAAGAGTACGGAGACCCGGTTGACCACTACT
This sequence comes from Fagopyrum homotropicum, assembly GCA_033239125.1. Lineage (NCBI taxonomy): Eukaryota > Viridiplantae > Streptophyta > Magnoliopsida > Caryophyllales > Polygonaceae > Fagopyrum > Fagopyrum homotropicum. Next base: position 148,686,636 of record BSWB01000004.1, read on the forward strand.
TCCGGGTCACTCAGCTGTTGTTCTAACCTGCAGTAAAACTAAAAACACAACAAATAAACCCAATGTAAACACCATTTCAAAATTAAAATATATAAACCGGATTAGTACCAAATATCGATACTAACTCTTCGTTTTCCGTTCCATGTTTACTATCATCATCAACTGTAATTAAACTCAATCGTCACAAGGAAAAAGAAACAGATATCCGAAGCCAAAAGAGGAAACAAAAATGGGGCAAGTGATCACTAATCTTTACCGGTGGTGGCTGCACCAAGTCGACGGCCCAAAGCCACTCTCTGCTGAAAGCGCACCATCCACAACGAGTAACTTCCCAAATACATATTCCTCTCGTCCAATCGTCAACCAGAAGGAGTATCCGTCGCGGTCGTCTGGTTATGATTCTAGAAATGCCGATGACAAACAGCCAATGCTTCCTCAAAGGACTGCATCTTGTCCAATCGTTGCCGAAAATGGAAAAGAACATCACAGCCCATCGAAGAAGATGAGTACAGTAGCAGAATCTGGTACATTCGTTGCCAACGTCAATGGAACGGAACATCACAGCCCATCGAAGAAGATGAGTACAGTTGCAGAATCTGGTGTCGTCTCCTTGCCAATGTTGAGGAAGTTGGGGCCTGAATATATGACATTGCTGGTTGGTGAAGGAGATTTCTCATTCTCAGCCAGCCTTGCTGTTACTTTCGGTGATGCTTCTAATTTGGTCGCCACCTCTCTCGATACTCTTGGTAATTAATTTCCAATCTGCATATTTTGTTTATATGTTGTTGTTACTTTATTAGAAATGTATAAAAACATGGGTGTTGCAGAGATTTTGAGGGAAAATTATAAGAGAGCTGAAGTCAATATCAAGGAGTTGACTAGCCGAGGGTGCAACGTAATCCATGGTGTGGACGCTACCGCCATGGCCAACCACCCCCAGCTCGAATCCCTCAAATTCGAGTTCATCGTCTTCAACTTCCCCTATGCTACGATATCCGATCGCAAGTCATCACGAGATGCTCAAATCAGAAAACATCAAGAACTGGTTAGAGGGTTCTTGGCAAATGCAAAGAAAATGATACAAGGCGACGGCCAAATACATATCACCAACCCGTGTTCAGGGCACTTCCTGGAATGGAACATTAAAATGTTGGGCTTATCCGAAGGACTTCGACTTGTGGAAGATTCAGCGTTTGATTCTCGGGATTATCCTGGCTACTGTGCTAAGTTCGGGTGTGGAGGAGATGGAAGTTTCGGTTGCAATCCTGCTAAGACCTATAAGTTTCAGCTTGTCTCTACCAAGGGAACTCCAAAGCAAATGAAGTAGAAGGGTCTGTGTGCTTATATATCTAGCTGATAATTTATATTAGTATTTCCTGCATGTATTTTGATTTAAACCTAGCTACCGATGATTTTTCCATGCCATTTTGGCTTCAATGGTGGGAAGTTTGGAACTGTGCTTTGGTTTGTTGAATTGAATACAGTAGCCTTTTAATTTGGAGAGGCAAGTCATTCGTAAGTTGTCGGAAGGTGAACCATACGTGTGCTTTGCCGGAGGAGCTCCAGCTGTTGCAAATGAGACCACCTGGGAAAGGGCTGACGGTGTTGGACTCTTGGTGGTGAGACGGTGGCGCATGCTGTAGCTGCCGGTGTAACGGCTAGTCATGGGAATAAAAACATGAATTTTTTTTGCATGGTAACTTATATTTTTCTGTTTTGAATTTTTTAATTTTAGGGATAATGTCTCCAAAACTTATTAAGAGATATTTAATTGTATATTTTTCCTTGATAAGAAAAAATATGGTGAAGAAAGATTAACTTATTTATGGTCGAAAGATATATTTTTTAAAATTATAGAGTATTGGGACATTCTCTAAAAACTGACATTTTTTTTGTATATAATAAAAAACAAGTGTACCCCAAAAAAGTTATACTTATACAATATTTAGATAATTATATACGAAGAAAATTAGACAATGTGACAAATTAAAAGTAGCAAAATTTTGTATATAATCAAAAAAAAAAAAAAAAAAGGAAAACAGCAGTCCAATACGGTCACGAAACGTGCCAAGTGTGGTGGCACAACTTTCAAATATATGAAGTGATAAAGGAGCAGGAGAATATCTCCGGTGAGTCTCATTTGTCTCTACGCGCAGCATGCAGAAGCTACAATCAAAGAAGTAGAAGGAGCAGAAAAAAAACCATATACACTGAAAGAAGTGAAAGTATCTCCGGTGAGTCTCACTGCACATAAGCTACAATGGGACAAACGGTGGCCACCATATGTCGGCGCTTGCTGGGCAGAAAAGCCGGGAAATCCTTGTACTAGAATAGAGCCAGCCCAGCATTAGAAGCCCACAGCTGAGAGCCCAATCACCCTAAGAATCGTACTGTCAATGATTCTATATATACATGTACTCAGTGACTATCATGAATAAGACAAGAAATACAATTTCAGAATGTCTCCCATTATGGTATCAGAGGCCTAACGGCAAACGCCCCTCTTCTCTGGCCTGCACCACAAACCCTGCCATCAATGGCTGAAAACAGAAATCAAAACCTCTCTTTGTCCTCCATTTCCTCCTTTATCACATCCAAACTTACTGCTGATAATTTCCTCCTCTGGAAGGCTCAAATCAGTCCTATTCTTGGTGCCCAAAACCTTTTTGAATTTGTTGATGGTTCAAAAATTTGCCCTGAGAAGTCTCCCCAACCTCCCCATTCCAAAGATTATACAGATTGGGTCTCAAAGGACCAGTTTGTGCTTGCCATCCTTACTTGTTCCTTAACTGAACCAATTCTTATTCAGGTTCTGGATTGTAAAACTGCAGCAGATGTCTGGAATCGTCTTCATTCTCTCTTTGCCTCCACTTCTAGTGCAAAGATAGTTCAGACTCGTCTACAACTTGCCTCTCTTAGCAAGGGAGACTCCTCCATTACAGATTTCTACAGCAAGGCTCGAAATCTCGTTTCCTGCCTCACTACAGCAGGGCAATCTATTTCCGATACAGAGTTTACGAGTTTCCTTCTGGCTGGACTTGGACCTGACTATGATTCTATAGTCACCAGTCTATCCACACAGGTCACTCTTCCTTCACCATCTCAAATCCTATCTCATCTGCTAGTACATGAGGCTCGTATAGCTCGGCAACAGACAGCTTTACTACCCACCCCCCCTTCAGCAAACAATACTGAAACTCATGGTCGGGGTTCCCAGTCTCGCTCCAACAACAACAACAATGGTAGCAGGACAAATGGTGGCCGGCACAACAATGGCCGAGGCAGAGGTCGAGGGCGAAGTTCTCCACCAAATCCCCATCAAAACTTCACTGGTGCCCCTGATACTCGCCCCATATGCCAGGTTTGCTCAAAACCTGGTCATACAGCCCTAGTCTGCTGGCATCGCTTCGATCATTCATATGCTGCTCCTCCTGCTCAATCGTTCCAGGCTCACGCTACCTCAACAAATTGGTACCCAGATACCGCTGCGACACACCATTACACTCCTGACTTGGCCAATCTGCGCCTTGATAGCCTTCCTTATCAAGGGACTGATACTGTGTCTCTAGGTGACGGCTCTACCATCCCAATTCAGCACCAGGGTACTTCTAGCATTCAATCGCCATCTCGTAGCTTTCTTCTCTCAAATCTCCTTCACACCCCTCTTCTTAACAAGAATTTACTTTCTGTCAATCGTTTTTGTCTTGACAATAACGTTTACTTTGAGTTTCACTCACAGCGTTTTCTTGTGAAGGATACCAAGACCCATCAACCTCTTCTTCAAGGAACTGTTGAGAATGGTCTGTATGTGCTGCCGGCTGTCCCTGGTTCATCGTCGTCTTTTCCTCAGCTCCATCACACCTCCACCGAACAAGCCCATCTGTGGCATAACCGGCTAGGGCATGCCTCCAAGCCTGTCATCCAGTCCATCACTAACCAACTACCAGGCCCAATTCGAAGCCCAGCTTTATCTCTTGATGGCTGTACCTCTTGTTCTTGGGCCAAAGTCCATGCCCTCCCACACCCACCAAGTCATTCAAAAAGTGATAGAGTATTGTCTCTTTTATTTCTCGATGTTTGGGGACCTAGTAACACAATGTCTTTTAAAGGACATAAATATTATGTTTCCGTTGTTGATGATTTTTCCAAGTTTATTTGGCTTTTTCCCTTACCAACCAAATCCTCGGTGACACCGGTGATCACAAATTTCTTCAAACTTGTTACAAACCTTTTATCAACCACAATCATTTCCGTTCAAACCGATGGTGGCTCGGAATTCAAACCCTTAATCCCTCTTTTTCAAACTATGGGAATCACACATAGGCTCACATGCCCGTACTCTCACCAACAAAATGGCTCCGTCGAAACTCGACATCGTCGAATTGTCGATATGGGCTTAACCCTTCTCAAACACTCATCATTACCCCTCCGTTTTTGGGATTTCGCCTTTGAAACGTCCACATATATCATTAATCGTCTCCCAACCCCAATCCTTCAAAACAAGACCCCTTTTGAGTTAATTTTCAAACACCCACCAAATTACAATTTTTTCAAAGTTTTCGGATGCCTTGCTTTTCCGAATCTTCGTCCCTATAACAAACACAAATTAAATTTTCGTTCTCAACCCACTATCTTTCTAGGTTACTCATCAAACCATCTTGGATATACTTGTTTTGATTGGGTTCAACAAAAATTTTACACCTCTCGGGATGTTCTATTTCATGAACACACCTTCCCGTTTTCACAAACCATTCCTACAACCCATCAACCACAACAAACTTCTATTCCCTACAGCCCACCTGTAATTGCGGCCCACTCCCTCCCTTCCGCTTCACCCAACACGCCAAGCCCATCTTCTCAGCCTTCTTCTACCACATCTAGCCCAATACCTTTGGATCTCCCTTCCGCTTCCTCTGACGAACCCAATATATCAATGGGCCAACCTGAAACCCACATCCATCCCATGAGAACTCGGGCCTCACACCAAATCCATAAACCTTTGATCCGTCATGATGGAACCATACCCTGGCCTCCTCCACCGTCTTGTTCAAACACAATCACCATCCCAGATGAGCCGCCCAACTTTACAGTAGCTTCCAAATTCCCAGAATGGCGCCTAGCTATGGAACAAGAAATTCAAGCCCTTCTTGCAACCAACACCTGGAGCCTAGTTCCCTCCTTGCCATCTCAAAATACCCTTGGAGTGAAATGGGTGTTTAAAACCAAACGACTTTCTGATGGCAAAATCGAACGGAGAAAGGCTCGTCTAGTCGCCAAAGGCTATCACCAGATGTATGGCCTCGACTACCATGACACTTTTAGCCCCGTAGCCAAACCTTCAACCATCCGTCTCTTACTCTCCCTGGCAGCCATGAACCAATGGACAGTCAGGCAGCTCGACATCCAGAATGCATTCTTACACGGAGACTTGCTTGAAGAGGTATACATCTCACAACCCCCTGGTTTTGTTCATCCTTCTTTCCCAAATCATGTGTGCAAATTGAAAAAATCCCTTTACGGCCTCAAACAGTCACCTCGAGCCTGGTTTTCTCGCCTTGGTGACACTCTAAACTCCATGGGTTTCACTTCTTCAAAATCAGATACTTCAATGTTCCTTTTCAGATCCAATTCTGACTTTGCTTGCATATTGGTCTATGTGGATGACCTTCTGGTCATTACATCCTCTCCAAATCTTGCTACCAAGTTCACCGCCACATTGTCTCAATCCTTTCCAGTCAAAGATTTAGGTCCAGTAAGTTATTTTCTGGGAATTGAAATACAGAGGGACAATACTGGCTTCTATCTTTCCCAGAAACGATACATTCAAGACCTGGTTACCAAAACTAATATGCACAATTCAAAACCAGTGTCAACCCCTCTGGCCACCACTTTTCAAGATACCTTTCCTCAGTCCCCTCTTTTCAATGATCCTAAGCTCTATCGAAGCACATTGGGGAGCCTTCAATACCTTGCCTTCACAAGGCCTGATGTATCTTTTGCTGTCAACAAGCTTGCCCAATTCATGCATCATCCTACACAGGCACATTGGCAGTCGGTCAAGCGTGTACTACGTTACCTGAATTGTTCATCTTCCCTTCATTTTCACATATCATCTACACCAGGATCTCTACTCTCAGCTTTCTCAGATGCAGACTGGGGAAGTGATACCTCTGACAGACGTTCTACAAGTGCCTATTGCGTCTATCTTGGAAGGAATCTCATCTCCTGGACATCAAAAAAACAGCACACGGTGGCTCGTTCATCCACCGAAGCTGAATATAGAGCCCTTGCTCATGCCACATCCGAACTATTATGGCTTCAGTCTCTTTTAATGGAACTTGGAGTCAAGCTCTCTCATCCACCAACTCTATGGTGTGACAATCTGGGTGCTACCTATCTAGCAGTCAACCCTGTAATGCATCACAGGATCAAGCATTTGGATCTTGACTACCACTTTGTTCGGCAGAGAGTTCAGACCAAGGCCTTAGTCGTTGCATTCGTTTCCTCCAAAGATCAAGTTGCTGATCTACTGACCAAAGCTGTGTCTTCCACTCGGCTGGCTACACTACGCTCCCACCTCCGACTCACGGACTTGGGACCGACAGGGGATACTAGAATAGAGCCAGCCCAGCATTAGAAGCCCACAGCTGAGAGCCCAATCACCCTAAGAATCGTACTGTCAATGATTCTATATATACATGTACTCAGTGACTATCATGAATAAGACAAGAAATACAATTTCAGAATGTCTCCCATTACCTTGCTCTCCAGAATGGTACAACGGATCAAAAGGTTCTTAAACAAGTTACGGCGCGGAGTCGCCGAAACCCCGCCGTCCGATTATCAGATTCCGATTTATTCCAACCCTGACAATAACCACTTCATAGACATCGGCATCGATGATCTCGCCTTCCACAGCCGGATCCCAGAAATTACGGTGACACTTGTAGAAACCGACGATGAGTTACCGCCACTAGAGCAGCGACCATCGGAAATTGAAGAGCATGTCTTGGAAAACTTGATTTGCAACGTAGCGATCACAATAGCGGAAACTACCGAAGGCGGTGTAAGTTACGACACCGATAACCTATCTCCGGCGGAGGAGCGACCATCGGAAGTTGAAGAGCATGTCTTGGAAAGCTTGATCTGCGACGTTGCGATCACAAAAGCGGAAACTACCGAGGGCGGTGTCAGTTACGACACCGATAACCTATCTCCGGCGGAGGAGCGACCGATTTACAGAAGATTAGGGCCTTATAGCTCGGATCAGAAAATACTGCTGGTTGGAGAAGGCGATTTCTCTTTCTCTACAAGCCTGGCTGTAGCTTTTGACGACGCTTCGAACATGATCGCCACTTCGCTTGATTCTTTCGGTACTCACCTTCTTCTTCCTTTCTTTTCCCATAAGTTCGATCATCTCTTTATTTTCGGACGTGTTCATGAAGAAATCTGGCGGTGATCAACCGCTTTAAAAATGGCTTCGTCGAGATCTCTGAAAAACTAATCAAATAATGAAATGTTATTTTTTCATCTCCCATAAACTGTTACAAAAATAAACTGTTAAAAGCTCCCATAAGCTACCAAACACAACTTCCCAAACTCCAGCTTCCTTTTAGGGGCCAGTTTATTTTAAACTCCGAAAACGGAAACAGAAATGGAATGGAAACGAATCTAGTTAATAAACATACCATTGTTTATGAAAGTTTTTTTGAATCATTCCTTACAGTTTAAAGTAATTGGAGTATTATTTAATTACTTTTGATATCCTATATGGTAATAAAGATATCCTATATGGTAATAAAATTGGAAGAATCAAGTGCATTTTGAATAAAATGACAAGGAATGATTCAAAAAAAGTTCATGAACAAAGTATTCAAAAAAAAGTTCATGAACAAAGTACACATATGTACTAGATTTATTATCATTCCGTTTTCTGTTTTCGGAGTTACTACCAAACGGAGACTTAGTGTTTTTCGAATTGTTCGGATCGGTTTCACAGTTCAAGTTTTTCTTTATATTTTAATAGAAAAACTGAAATAGACTCCTATATTTTCGCATGGTCAAACGAGGGAGTAGAATAGTAGAGAATCTGTGTAAGGTGAGTGAAAGAAGTGAAAGGACGGCATAGCTACTAGTAGAAGATTACAAGCTACAAAGAAAAACAAGAATTAAGAAAGACGATGACGGTGAGTAAGCTATCCCATATCAGTGCATCAAAGCTTAAAAGAAGAAACGTAAGAGAGAAAAATGGGAAAATCTTTGCCATTTGATCTTATCAGGAGATTTTGGAAATGGTTGATCAAGATCTTAAAGCAGTTGTTTAGGTAGAGTCGGAAAACCGCCCTCAGAAGATTCGTTTGGTGCTAACAAGGGTACACAACTAATCACCTACAATACTATAGACGACAAGATCAATAGGTTTATTAGTAAACTGAAAAACACTTGGGTGATGCATGTTTATTATGATATGACCGACAAATTTCCAAACCCTAAATATATGTACTTTGGGGTTCGATAAAGCATTTTTGGTGACAAATTACAAGAGAGCGACGAGCAACATCGAGAAGCTAACAAGTAGAGGATGCAAGGTCATTCACGGAGTTGACGCTACTCGAATGGCCAACCACCTTCCGCTAGGCTCCCTCAAATTCGACTGCGTTGTCTACAACTTTCCCCATGCCGGCTTTGCTAATCGCCAAGCCCCCCGAGACGCTCAATTAAGGTGTTCACTATATACCCTTGAGTTGTTAATTCCTTACCTACCAATATACTCCTTACATGAAAAGTTGCATGAATATGACAGCAAACATCAAGAGCTAGTGAGAGGATTCATGGCGAACGCAAAGACAATGATAGAACCAGATGGTCAAATACACATCACTCACAAGTGTCGTGGATTCTTCCTGGAATGGAACTTGAAAATGCTGGGTTCTACGCAGGGCCTTAGACTATTTGAAGAGTCGCACTTCAATTTCCGAGATTACCCGGGCTACTCTACCAAGTTTGGATATGGAGGTGATTGGAATTTCAACTGTAATCCGTCTAAGATGTATAAATTTAAGCTTGCAAGTTAACCTAAATCATATATGGGTGTACTTGTGTTAATTTCAATTTTCAAGCCATGTACGTACTGCTATAGCTATCATGCATGTATTACCCCTTTGCACTGCACTAAGGGCATCCGGCCACTAACTTATTTCCGATTCAACATGTAACTCGATTTGAATTTCATCCTGCATAGGTATTTATTAGTAACTAATGCTAATTCAAATCCTTAATTTTGATCAAGTTTTTAATCCTGATGTTGTTAAGTTTCAACTCCTTTCTCTCCATGAAGTTGAAACTACATTCTTGTTAACAGAAGGATGTTAAAAGAAAATAGAAAATTAAATTAAACAACAATGTCACCATTTGAAAACAAATGTTCTGTTTTCTGTATGAATGGAAGCAATCCTTCTGAAACACTCTCTAATGTTCAAGAGAAACACTCTTTCTCACAACACTGACAACACTGTTGGGTAAACCCCTACCAACAGGACATATCTAGCATCACTTGGCTGTTGCCCGCAGCCACCATAGCTTCGTTGTGCATTTTCCTCATACTGCGGCATTATGGCTAGGGTTTCCCACAGGACACATCTAGCATCTCTCACCTAAGCTAAATTTGGGCCTTTTGGCCCATTTGACATTTAAGTTGAATTCTGTTATTGGAAAAAAATTTATTATTATAATATTAACAGTAATATTATTAAAAATTATCAAGAAAATTTTTAGGTTTCAAATCCTTGGTTAATTTTGTCCCAAAGACTTTCGTGCGGCCTAACAGCGATGATCTCGGCTTAACGACCCCAAAAACACCAAGATGAAAAAAAAGGTCGATCTAATCCTGGTCTAACGGTTTCATAGACGTCAAAAATGTTGTTATGGTAAAAATTAAAGTCAATTAAGTTTTGACCAATTTCTTTGTTGTTCGAGTCAATATTTGACATTTTTATACAAAATTAAAATAATGATCGATCATATGCTGATCTCAATCCCAACAACATAAATCAACCCTTTATAAACAATCTTCTCCCTATAAATCACCTTTCTCTTACCCATCAAGTTCGACACCTTTATTCATCAAGATAACCGTGTTTTGCAATCTCGTCTTCTGAGGTTTGATGCGGCCATTTGCTGGTGGTTTCGTGCATTTGTCAAGGTGGGGGCGTGTATTTGTGATCGACTCCTGACAGCTCTGTTGCAGTCCAAATCTGAGGTGTCCACAGTTGTTCCCCAGGCTTCCCCTGTGTACTTCCTTCGAAGATGAACATTTACGCTCGTTGTCTACTGTTGGCTGGATCATCCTGCTTTTCCTTGAAGACTTTTTGCTTTCGGTTTTATTTTGATGTATTTTTGTGTATTTCTTCTCTCTTTTATATGTGTCCTTCACGACGGTTTGATCGTCTGCCGATTTTTTTGGGCTTTCGAACCACTAGACGGCGCGCCGTCTAATGGTTCGAACCGCTTTCCATTTTTTTAAAAAAATAAAAAATCTATGAACACAAGATAGAGCGAAAGAAAATGAACTATGTATTCATTGATAAGGGAAATCAGATACACGAACTACATCTGTACAAGGCTTATATATGCCTTTAGAGTTTGTAATAACAACTAACAGAAAGTTGTTAGGGCTCGTTTGGTATGACTTAGGAATGGGGTTAGAATTAGGAATCAAAATGGAATAAGGAATTGGATAAGTCATTCCTGATACTTGGTGTTTGATATGATGTTAGTATGAAATATTTTGAAATCATATCATATTTGATAATATATGTGTGAATGTTTATAATGTAAATATATGTTATTTTTTAATCTACATTTAAGAAAAATGAAGGCTAACGAATAACTTAAGATTAAACACGAAACAATCGTCAACCCAAATAAATAGGTATATATATATATATATATATATATATATATATATATATATATATATATATATATTTCTTCTATCAAATATATTTTTTTAATTGAACAAATTATATTATTTTCGAGCATTTTTCGGTTACATTACATCTTAAATGAATTATTCGTATTATAGGTAAAAAAAACTTTTTTGTCAAAATGATGTTTTTCTACAAAATAGTTATATAATTTAAATTAATTGATGGACAATAAAAAAATTATAAAAATATTAATTTTATTTTGTGAAACTAAATAAGCAAGTATATATATAATAAAAATATATAAATGTAGTTTTAAATTTAAAATGAGTTTATGTTGGAATGAGATACCCACCTTTAATTTCTAGAATCAACTTCTTCTCTAGAGTTGGAATGAGAACATTCCATGGAATCATTCTCATTCCGATTCCAAGACTTACCAAACACGAGGTATTGGTACGACTCATTCCGATTTCGATTCCTGATTCCATGGGAATCGTACGAAACGAGCCCTTAGTACATCTCCCTTATTTCTATATTAAGCCCTTTTATCTCTAGTTTTGCATGCACACGTATACATTTCCATATCCCCTTCAAGTTAGAGTTGGAGAAACAAGTCCAAGCTTGTGAGTTAAGAAGGAACGCTGAGGAGAACTTAAGGCTTTAATTTTGTGTACAAATCAACAATATGAAGAGAAGATTTAACATGGACAATAGATATGAAGCCTTTAAGCACCTCATCTGTGATGAAATTACATTCAATGTGAAGATGTTTGGTCTCTCATGGAACACTAGGTTGTCAACTAAGTGCCGAGCAACCTTGTTATTCACTTTCAGCTGAAGACTTTGAAACTGTCTTCTGCTTTTTTGTTTTCCATGAAACCAATGCTGAACAAAGAAACAAGCAATAACCAGAAGTAGATTTACAAGTAAATGCACAAGACCCTCAATCAGCATCACTATATGCTGTAAGAGTAAGATCATTATGAGATGGATAACTTAAAGCAAGATCAATTGATCCTCTGAGTTTTTTGAGAAGATGAATAAATGCATTCCAATGTGGCATACGAGGGCAGGATAGAAAATGACTTAATTGCTGGACAAGATAAGCAATATCAGGTCGTGTCAAAGTGAGATACAAGAGCCTTTTAATTAATCTTCTGTAAGATTCAGGTTGATCAAATAAATCACCCAACTTTGGAGTTAATTTCAAGTTACCTTACATTGGAGAAGACATGAATATGTATTTTCTCTGATCAAATATGTATTTTCTCCAAAAATGAGTCTCGCGACGGACATTCCGTCGCCTGAATTAGTCGCAACACAACCGTTCACCCTAGTATTCAGGTGACGGAAGTACAATCCATCGCCTAATCCACTCTGTGGCGATGAAAGGATGATTCGTCGCCTAAGAATTGGAGTAACGAAAATCATTTAGGCTGCGATTTTCTAGCTTTGTCGCCTAATTATAAGGCGACGGTCTTTGTTTAGGCGACGGAATGTTTCGTTTAGGTGACAGCTTTTGTCGTTGTCGCCCCAATAATTACGCGAGGAAGTTTTTAAATCTTTCCCTCGCCTTATTTTGATTGGGCATGAAAAAAAATAATTGAAACGTGTACTAAACCTGTTAAAAATACCCATACTTGAAATTAGACAACCAACAAAATATGTCAAAACTCAAATCACACAATCAACAAAGTCTGTCAAAACCCGCAAAACTACACATACTTGCTTGGCATCCACAAAATTCCACACAACCAACTAATTCAAAATCCGCACAAAATTCCACACAACCAACTAATTCAAAACCCGCAAAACTACACATACTTGTTGTTGCATCCACAAAATTCCAAAATAGCTCAAGCATACTAATTGCTTGGCATCCACTACATACTACCTGAAGTTTGAGCTTGTTGTGGATAATTTTTTAACATTACAATTTTGTTAAATAATTTTTAATTATAACTTTTTGCCTTATCATCGTATTTTTATTGAAGAATCTTTTTGTCAAATAATATTTTACCTTCTTTTTTTTATTATCTCCCTTTTTATAGTTACGTTGTCAATCTCTAAAGCTAACCCACGTCCGATTTTTGTTTATCAAGTTAATGATATTTTTTTGTTTTATTTTGTTAATGTTATTTTGACAACTTGTATAACAATTCACAATAACAAATCTATATACTCCATGTATCCAATTTTTTACGTTCTTCGATTTTTTAAAATCAGTTACATAACTTATGTTTTTCAAGTTAATTAAAATTGATTTGATTTGAACGCCTCTTTTATTTTATTTTTGTTTTATTTTATTTTTTTTCGCGTCAACAAATTAGTTTTTATGAGATCATATTTTTTTAACTTCAAGTTAATTTAACATATGTTATGGCTACATCAATTTTAGTCGTAACATATTTACGGTTCATAGCTTTGGATCCATACTCTCTAATTCATTCAGGTACGGTATATATTTTTTTTGTAGTTTCTATTACTTTCACAATTTTGTCGTAATAGTGATTTTTAATGATTCACGTTTCTTTGACTGACTTTCAATATCCATCGTTGTTCGCTTCTGATTTCTATGTTGCCTCATGCAGATAATTATTGTCCGCCGTCTCCAGTCATAGCCACCAATTATCCGTTATAATCATGTATGCGTTTTTCAACTTAAATTCATGTTTGTACCAAAATTTGTAAGATTTTGTGATCTCTACATTCTTGTATTATTTCAATTGTTGTTCACTTTTGTATCTTTTTCGATCACACTTTTATCTCTTTTGTTTGCAATTTATGTATTTTTATTATAAAATTTGTTGCATTCTGATTATAATTATCGAGTATCTTTTTTCCAATTCATTTTTTATATATTTCGATTACAAAATATGATACAAAATATGATATATTTTTAGTATTTCGATTAAAAATTTATCTATTTTGTATATAAATTTTCTTTATCTTTATCTATTCTAAGTAACTATTTCGATTACAAATAATTCTTTATCTCTTCAAATCACAATTTTATGTATTTTTAAGTTCATAATGAATCATATTTTATTTGTTTTTGCTTTTTTCATCTATTTTATTTGTGTTATATAACTTTCCTATTTCAAAAATTAAATTTTAATTTTAATTTTAAAATTATAACTACTTATCTTACTTAGATTATTTTTTAAACATTTTAATCACTTTATCTTATATTTTATCATATTACGAATATGGTGATATGCGTATTTTGGTTTATATTTTTCATTACTATTGCATTATATTCAGTTTTTTTTGTTAATATGAAATTTGGTTGATCTCATATTGATATGTTTTTTATTATGTACGTAAACTTTTTTTCTTAGTAATGTTTTAATATTTATCTGTATCTTTTTCTATTTTTTTTATGTATTTCGATTACAATTACAATTTTATGTATCTATATACTTTACTAAAACCGACTACATTAATGCTGACATGGTGCATTCACGTTTTTTTTTCGGATTAAACTTTTTACTAAGTCACAAATTAAGCCAAAAAAATCTTTTTTACTAAAGCTAAATAAATTTTTTAAAACTAACTAGATCAACATCTTTATAAATCGTAACAAGATAGATCAGTTGAAACTAACATATTTAATTGGTTTTATCGATTAATCTATATTTGAATTATGATTATTATATTTTTTTACTAAATCACAAATTAATCCAATTTTTTTTACTAAAGCAATACCTAAATTATATGTGATTAATTTTCTTAAGATATGATAGATTGAGTGTTTTTTTTTTTACTAAAACAATATCTAAATTATATATGTTTAACTTTTTAAAGATATGATAGATTGAGTGTTAAGTTTCTCATGTACGCTACGATGTTAACTTACAAGTGAAGCAAAATCTAGATTTCAGATAATATTAACGTAAACTTCTAAAGTACACTTCACACATTATTTCCACTATATATATGGAATGCACCTTCTCATAAGCCAATACACTTTTCTTATTTTCCATGTTAGTCTTAACGTAAACTTCTACTGTTTATTGATCATGTTTCGTCGTCTTTTTCCAGTTCCGACGATTTGAAGATATTTTCTAGATTACAAATTTATTGTTCGTTGTTATTTTTCAGTTAACTCTTGCACCATCTAATAAGAAAAAGTTTGTATATTGATACATATTTTAAAAAATATTCCATATATTGTCGTATTTTTCATGTTCCATCTATAATAAGCTTCGTCATATCATTCATGTTTTGTAGTTTTTTTTTTTGTAAATTTTGATCAGATTTCGATCGACCAAAACACAATCTCATAATCAATAGACTGTTTTTTAAAATTTTGATTGAAATTCGCTATTTTAAATGCCAAATTTTTTTGGAAATTTTAATCAGATTTTGATCGGCTTAAAAACCATCTAATAAGCAACTAGAGAATTTTTAAATTTTTTGATCAAATTCATTTTTTAAATATCTATATTTTGTTTCGATTTTTATTTTTACAAACATTTTTTACAAAAAAAAAACTCTTTTTTTTCTTCACAAAAAATTTGTTAGTGGTAAATTAAAAGATCTATAAGACATTTTTTCATAAAAATAAATTCGTTCTTATCTTTAATATTTATTGTTTTCAAGAGAATTTTTTTTTAACAAAATTTTGATCCTATTTGATTTTTTTCAAATGCCGAAAAGATTTTGTAACTTAAAAATTATATATATATATATATATATATATATATATATATATATATATATATAGTTTCCACTTATAGAAATTAATGTTATTTTTTTTTAAAAAAATCAAATATGTAAATATACCCGTAAAAGGTGCTATTTAAATTTTGTATAGCGAATCTTCTTAAATATTGATTTGTTAGTTATAAAAAATTTATATTTATAATTATATACGTAGAAAATTAGACAATGTGACAAATAAAAAAATAAGCAGATTTTCGTATAAAATAAAATTAAAGGAAAACAGTAGTCCAATTAGGTCAAGAAAGCGATGAAGGAAGCGACCTTTCAATGCAGAAGTTACAATCAAAGAAGTAGAAGAACATTACTCAACTGAAAAAGGAGCAGGAAGGGTCAACCGATCAAAGCCATGCATCGGCGGTTGCTGGGAACAGAAGCCGGAAACTTATCTGCAGTCCATCGCTTCTGGAGATTGGGACAACGTATCATTCAATTTTTAAGGCGGTTGTTTGGCAGAGGCGCCGGGAAACCGCCCTCGGATGAAGCATTACCGATCTATCTCAGTTCTCCGCCGTCCGATTTTCAGATTCCGATCTATTCCAACCCTGACGATAACCACTTCATAGACATCGGCATCGATGATCTCGTCTTACACGGCCGGATCCCTGAAAAGTCAGTGACTTTAGTAGATAACGACGACGTCGCCGACTATGAGTTGCCGCCAGTAGACCAGCGAAAACCGGAAATTGACCAGCATGTCTTGGAAAGCTTGATCTACGACGTTGCGATCACAAAAGTAGAAGCCACCGAATTCGGAGTCAGTTTCGGAACCGATAACCTATCGCCGGCGGAGGAGCGACCAATTTACAGAAGATTGGGGCCGTACAGTTCGGATCAGAAAATATTGCTGGTTGGAGAAGGCGATTTCTCTTTCTCTGCAAGCCTGGCTGTTGCTTTTGACGACGCTTCGAACATGATCGCCACTTCGCTTGATTCTTTCGGTACTCGCCTTATTCTTTCTTTCTTTGTTTTCCCATAAGTTCGATCTCATCTTTATTTTCATACTGTTCATGAAGAAATCTGGCAGTGATCAACCGCTTTGAAAGTGTTGAGATTTTCATAAAAATAACACCTTTCATGTAAAATTATGTTAAATAGAAGCAGAAAAGAATTATGAAAAACAAGGTTGTTTATTTTGAACCTGGACCACAAAATTGTGGTTCCTATAACAAAACTAATATAAATTATATCTGAATCGAGTTATACCTGAATCGAGTTTCAAAAAGTTATTCTTTTGAGCGTGTTTGAATTCGTAATCTTTATCATCAATCATAGGTTGTGGTAGTATAGCACTACACATATTTATTATGATATGACCGACAAATTTCCAAACCGTTAAATAAATGTATTTTGGGGTTCGATAAAGCATTTTTAGTGACAAACTAGTTTAGCGCCCGTGCCGTGCACGGGTATTTGAAAATATATTTCTTACAGTTTTTTTTGTATGAGTAATTTTTTATAGATTTATTTTTCTTATTATATTTTTTTGATTTGATTACGAATGTTTATGTTAAATAGTATACGCATATAAGAAAAATAATAACAACATAATTGTTGACCCAGTTCGGGGCATACCAAGCCAGGAGTGTCCACTATCTCTGTATTATAAAAATCACAATATTAATAATGTCAAAAAACAGTTAAAATTGTGTACATTTAATATAATAGAAATCACGATGATAACCTTTGACGTGAAACCTCGAGCACATGCGTGACAGTCCGATCCTGAAAAAGAGAAGAAGATAAACTTTATATAAGTGTAAGCTTAAGGACGGGTTATGATCGCTTGATATTATTGATTGAAAATGAAATAAAATGAAGAAGAAATTCTAACGTACCTTAAATTATGTCGCGAAAAACTTCATCATATACAACATTAGTTGTAGTATCTTGAACCTTGCCCTTAGGGTCACATATCATAATCCTTAATCCATCTCTGCTCGTCACTCTTGAGATAGCGACATATAATTGGCCGTGACTGAAGACCGGTCTAGGCAAATATATTTCAACCTGTGCAAGGGACTGACCTTGACTTTTATTTATAGTCATAGCAAAACATACCATAATTGGGAACTGTCTCCTTCGAAATTTAACAGGAATTTTCAAGTCTGTGGGTGTAAGAATTGTTCGCGGAATGAAGACCTTATGACCTATATTGTTCCCAGATATTATTTCTGCCTCGATGATTTGTTTTCTAAGTCTCCTAACTATCAGTCTGGTTCCGTTACACAACCCTGCTGACTGATCAATGTTTCTCATCAACATAATTGGAATTCCAACTTTCAGTCTCAAGACATGGTTCGAAAACCCAGAACACTTGATGCAGTTCAAGAACTCGCTCGAGTAGAAACCATCATCAAGAGAACCTTCGCTTGGACATATACTATCCGAACTCAAGTACTCTGTCACGTCTCCAGGTATCAATGATAGAATATAGTCATTAACCTTCTCAACAATCTCATTGGTAGGGGCGAGAATAGCTCTTTCTTGAAAGTAGGTCGGTGGATCCTGGATATTGTAACTCAAAGGATATACATGGTCAACAATAGTTGCAATCGGGTCACCTGTAGATGCAAGTAGGAGATCTTCGGGGATGGTAATCTGAGCTTCTCCATTAACACTTTCACCTTCCGTGCCATCTCCAATGCCCAATATCCAATCTGAAAACTCCTTAGCCTTTCGAGCTTCTAATTCAGTAACTCCACGTATAACCCTCATGTTTTGAGTTAATTTAAGCACCGTGCAGTGATCCCACAAATATGACGCATTGATTGCAGCAAAGACAATATCATGTCTACTTCCATGACTTACAACAGGCAAATTTGTCTAAAATCACCACCAAAAACGACAACCTTACCACCAAACCGGAGAAGTGAGCAGTCTGGATTATAAGATCGCATGACGTCCCTTAAACTTCTATCGAACGCTTCAAAACAACATTTGTTAACCATGGGTGCTTCATCCCATATTATCAGCTTTGTCTTTGACACTAACTCAGCCAGATCCGTACCTAAACATATAAGATTAAAACATTAATATATTGTTCAGTGTAATATGAACAATATATTAAAAAAGAAGTTTTAATAATTGAATAATAAGGTTTATACCTGCACGAATGTTGCATGTTGAACTTTTGTCAACATTTATTGGGATGCCAAACCTCGAATGAGCGGTTCTACCGCCTGGAAGCAAGAGAGCTGCATTACCACTCGAAGCAACTGTTAGAACGATCTCACCTTTACTCCTCAAACCAGCCGAAAGGGATCTCCGTATAAAAGTCTTTCATGTTCCACCGTATCCATAAAGAAAAAACACCCCCCCTTATCAACGGACACAGCACACATAATCTGATCATACACTCCCCTCTGCTCGTCGGTGAAACTGGAAACCAATCTGTCATGGTCCAAAGATAACTGGGATCGATCATAGTTTAGTTCATCTTGAATTAGTCTATTATGCTGCTCCATAATCAAGGCTTCGTCACGATAAGGCATAGACTTATTCGTCTTCAAACTGCCGCCGTTCCTCTGTAAAAGTTTCTCTATCTCAACCAAGACGTAATTTTGCAGCACGACATCATCTAATTGCAAATCTACGTACAAATAAACCAAGTTAAACATGTGTACTTACCTAGTACAAAATATACTAAACAAATTGAAAAAATAATGCAAAACTCGAATTAAATTCATATACATGAAAGAAAGCATACCATTATTACGCAACACCCTTCTCTGTCGTGCAAGAATATCATCAGATAAGTACTTCCATACTTTGGCCCAAACCAGATGAGGCGACAACATGCTACCTGAGAGATACAACATGACGAATAAATTCCGAAGATAACCAGCAGTTCCCCAAAAACTTGCTTCTTTTATACCGTCAATGTATTCTCGGTCGTCATCCAACAACCCCATAGCATAACATGCTTCCCTAAATGTGGCATATAGTGTACCGTTGATTGTCCGAATTTCCTTGTAGCATGTAGGACCCTTAATATGATTCAGCAAAACCCTCAAGTAGTACCTCTCTCCAAACCCAGGTGAAACGTGGTATATCCTCCCTAGTGTATATCCCGCACCTTGTGCGGGTTTGTTAATAAAATAGCTTATCATATTACATTTTTTTACTATATTATATGTTTTTAACTTTATTAGTTATATGTTATGAGCTCGTATAAATAACGCGTCAAGTGTTACATAGTAAATGAGACCACGTAACCCATGTCTTGATCATTAATAAGTTTTATACTAATAATTTTTTTTTAAATCTAATTTATTATTTAATAAAAAATAATTTAAAGAAAAAGAATAATCATATAATTTAAAAATATCATAATCTGATACGAATTCAATTAGTAAAAATGATTAATTTGCTTAATTTGTGATTTAGTAAAAAAATTTAATCCGAGAAAAAACATAGGAGTGCCACGTCAGCATTAGTTTCGTATGTTTTAGTAAAATATGCAGAATATAGATGTATATTTAGTATATTGATAAAGTAAGAATTACAAATTTAATAGTTCAACGGTCCAGGAATCAGTAGGTTACAAGGACCCACAAATTAGTAGATCACAAGGACCCACAAATCATTAGGTCACAACGACCCAAAAATCATTAGGTCAAAACGTCCAAAAAATTAGTAGGTCACAATGATTACATACAAATACTAATCCGATATGATTAAGTATTATATTTGATTCTGACCAAAAGGTTCAAAAATGTATGAATTTTATAAGCCTCAAACACTCTATATCTATTTATACATGTTTTCGAAGTGTCATCCTTTCCTCATAATCGATGTGGAAGAACAAAAATCATATTTTACAAAATAACTATGGTTTAATTAAAAAAGATTTATTAGCTTAATTCGTGATTTAGTAAAAAGTTTAATCCGAGAAAAAACGTGGGGGCGCCACGTCAAAATTAATGTCTTTTGTTTTAGTAAAGTATATAGAATATATATGTATAATTAGTATATTGATAAAATAAAAATTACGAATTTAATAGTTCAACGGTCCACAAATTAGTAGCTCACAAACGACCCACAAATCAGTAGGTCACAAACGACCCACAAATCAATAGGTCGCAAACGAACCACAAATCAGTAGGTCACAACGAAAATTAGTAGATCACAATGACCCCCACAAGTTAGTAGATCACAACTCATAACGACTCACAAATCAGTAGGTCACAACGACCTACAAATAAGTAGGTCACAACGATTCAAAAATCAGTAGCTCAGTAGGTCACAAACGACCCATATATCAATAGGTCACAAACGACACACAAATTAATAGGTTACAACAACCCACAAATTAATAGGTCACAAGGACCGACAAATCATTAGATCACAAGGACCGACAAATCATTAGGTCACAAGGACACAAGCATCAATAGGTCACAACGACCCACAAGGTATTAGATTAAAACGACCCACAAATCATTAGGTTAAAATGACCTACGAATTAGTAGGTAACAACAATCCACATTCAAATACAAATCCGGTATGAATAAGTATTATACTTGATTCTGACCAAAAGGTCCAGAAATGTATGCTTTGTATAATCTTCAAACCTTATAGGTCTATTTATAAATGTTGTCAAACTATCATATTTCTCTAATAACCGATGTGGGATAACAAAATTTATATTTTACAAAATAATTATGGTTTAGTAAAAAAGGATTTATTAGCTTAATTCGTGATTTAGTAAAAATTTTAATCCGAGAAAAAACGTGGGGCGCCACGTCAGAATTATTATTTTTTGTTTTAATTAATTATATTGATGTATATTTAGTATATTGATAAACTAAGAATTAGGAATTTAATAGTTCAACGATCCACAAATCAGTAGGTCACAAACGACCACAAATTAGTAGGTTACAACGACCCACGAATCAGTAGGTCACAACGATCCACGAATAAGTAGGTCACAACAACCCAGGAATCAATAGGTCACAACGACCCACAAATTCATAGGTCACAACGACCCACAAATTCATATAGGTCACAACGACCCACAAATCAGTGCGTCACAACGACCCACAAATTATTATATCAAATCAACCCACAGAGGTAAAAACAAACTATAAATCAGTAGGTTACGACGACCCAAAAATCAGTAGGTTACGACGACCCAAAAATCAGTAGGTTAAAACGACTCAAAAGGTCTAAAAATGTATGATTTGTATAATATTCAAACCTTGTAGGTCTATTTATACATGTTGTCAAACTGTCATCCTTCTCTCATAACCGATGTAGGATAACAAAATTTATATTATACAAAATAATTAAGGTTTAGTAAAAAAAAAGTTATTGGCTTAATTCGTGATTTAGTAAAATATTTAATCCGATAAAAACGTGGAGCGACACGTCAACAGTAGTATCTTCTGTTTTAGTAAAGTATATAAATAGGAAAGAAGTCAAGCTTACGGGTATGAGATAGGCTTATGAAAATATCTTTTAATTTTAAATATTTGAAAAAAAAATTAAAAGAAGAGGAAATGTTATTGTAATCGGAATTAGTTAGTAATCCTAATAAAATACTTTAAAATTGAAAGTAATTAAAAAAGATTTAGGCTAATTATGGTTTAGTTAAAAAAAGAATTTATTAACTTAATTCGTGATTTAATAAAAAGTTTAATTAGAGAAAAAACGTGGGGTGACACGTCAAGAATTAGTGTTTTTTGTTTTAGTAAAGTATATAGATGTATATTTATTATATCGATAAAATAAGAATTACGAATTTAATAGTTTAACGGTCCACAAAAAAGTAGGTCACAAACAACCCAGAAGTCATTAGGTCACAAGGACCCACAAATTAGTAGGTCACAAGGACCCATAAATTATTAGGTCACAACGACCCACGAATCAGTAGGTTACAACGACCCATGAATCAGTAGGTCACAACAACCCACAAATTAGTAGCTCACAACGACCCACGAATCAGTGGGTCACAATGACACACAAATCAGTGGGTCACAATGACACACAAATCAGTGGGTCATAACGACCCACAACATATTGTGTCACAACGACCCACAAATTATTAGATCAAATAGACCCAAAAATTTATAGGTCAAAACGATCCAAAAATCTGTAGGTCAAAACGATCCAAAAACCATTAGATCAAAACGACTCAAAAATCATTAGATCAAAACGACCTACAAATTAATAGGTCACAACAATCCACTCCACATACAAATGCTAATCCGGTATAATAAGTATTATACTTGATTCTGACCAAAAAGGTCCAAAAATGTATGATTTGTATAATCTTCAAACATTTGAGGTCTATTTATACATGTTGTCAAAGTGTCATCCTTCTCTCATAACCGATGTGGGATAACAAAATTCATATTTTACAAAATAATTAAGGTTTAGTTAAAAAAAGTTATTTGCTTAATTCGAGATTTAGTAAAAAAATTTAATTCGATAAAAATATGGAGTCTTAATTTTTATTTTACAAAATAATCAAAGATTCTGATTATGATTTAGTAAAAAAAAAAATTTATTAGTTTAATTTGTAATTTAGTAAAAAGTTTAATTAGAGAAAAACGTGGGGTGGAACGTGAAGAATTAGTGTTTTTGTTTTAGTAAAGTATATAGATGTATATTTATTATATTGATAAAATAAGAATTACGAATTTAATAGTTCAACGGTCCACAAATTAGTAGGTCACAAACAACCCACAAAACAGTAGATTTTAAGGACCCAAAAATTAGTAGGTCACAAGGACCCATAAATTATTAGTTCACAACGACCCACGAATGAATAGGTTACAACGACTCATGAATCAGTAGGTCACAACAACCCACAAATTAGTAGCTCACAACGACCCACGAGTCAATAGGTCACAATGACCCACGAATCAATAGGTCACAATGACCCATGAATCTGTGGGTCACAATGACACACAAATCAGTGGGTCATAACGACCCACAACATATTGGGTCACAATGAAAACGAAATTATTGGGTCACAACGACCCACAAATCAGTGGGTCACAACGACTCACAAATTATTAGGTCAAAACGATCCAAAAACCTGTAGGTCAAAACGATCCAAAAATCATTAGATCAAAACGACCCAAAAATCATTAGATCAAAAGGACCTACGAATTAGTAGGTCACAACAATCCACTCCACATACAAATGCTAATCCGGTATAATAAGTATTATACTTGATTATGACCAAAAGGTCCAAAAATATATGATTTCTATAATCTTCAAACATTTGAGGTCTATTTATAAATGTTGTAAAAGTGTCATCCTTCTCTGATAACCGATGTGGGATAACAAAATTCATATTTTACAAAATAATTAAGGTTTAGTAAAAAAAAGTTATTGGCTTCATTCGAGATTTAGTAAAAAAATTTAATCCAATAAAAATATGGAGTCTTAATTTTTATTTTACAAAATAATCAAAGATTCTTATTATGATTTAGTAAAAAAAGGATTTATTAGCTTAATTCGTGATTTAATAAAAAGTTTAATTAGAGAAAAAATGTGGGGTGGAACGTGAAAAATTAGTGTTTTTTGTTTTAGTAAAGTATATAGATGTATATTTATTATATTGATAAAATAAGAATTACGAATTTAATAGTTCAACGGTCCACAAATTAGTAGGTCACAAACAACCCACAAATCAGTAGATTTTAAGGACCCACAAATTAGTAGGTCACAAGGACCCACAAATTAGTAGCTCACAACGAACCACGAATCAGTAGGTCACAATGACACACAAATCAGTGGGTCATAACGACCCACAACATATTGGGTCACAACGACCCACAAATCAGTGGGTCACAACGACCCACAAATTATTAGGTCAAATCGACCCAAAAATCTATAGGTCAAAACGATCCAAAAATCTGTAGGTCAAAACGATCCAAAAATCATTAGATCAAAACGATCCAAAAATCATTAGATCAAAAGGATATACGAATTAGTAGGTCACAACAATCCACTCCACATACAAATGCTAATCCGGTATAATAAGTATTATACTTGATTCTGACCAAAAGGTCAAATGTATGATTTGTATAATCTTCAAACATTTGAGGTCTATTTATATATGTTGTCAAAGTGTCATCCTTCTCGGATAACCGATGTGGGATAACAAAATTCATATTTTACAAAATAATTAAGGTTTAGTAAAAAAAAGTTATTGGCTTCATTCGAGATTTAGTAAAAAAAAATTAATCCAATAAAAATATGGAGTCTTAATTTTTATTTTACAAAATAATCAAAGATTCTAGTTATGATTTAGTAAAAAAAGGATTTATTAGCTTAATTCGTGATTTAATAAAAAGTTTAATTAAAGAAAAAACGTGGGGTGGAACGTGAAAAATTAGTGTTTTTTTGTTTTAGTAAAGTATATAGATGTATATTTATTATATTGATAAAATAAGAATTACGAATTTAATAGTTCAACGGTCCACAAATTAGTAGGTCACAAACAACCCACAAATCAGTAGATTTTAAGGACCCACAAATTAGTAGGTCACAAGGACCCACAAATTAGTAGCTCACAACGAACCACGAATCAGTAGGTTACAATGACACACAAATCAGTGGGTCATAACGACCCACAACATATTGGGTCACAACGACCCACAAATCAGTGGGTCACAACGACCCACAAATTATTAGGTCAAATCGACCCAAAAATCTATAGGTCAAAACGATCCAAAAATCTGTAGGTCAAAACGATCCAAAAATCATTAGATCAAAACGACCCAAAAATCATTAGATCAAAAGGATATACGAATTAGTAGGTCACAACAATCCACTCCACATTCAAATGCTAATCCGGTATAATAAGTATTATACTTGATTCTGACCAAAAGGTCCAAAAATGTATGATTTGTATAATCTTCAAACATTTGAGGTCTATTTATATATGTTGTCAAAGTGTCATCCTTCTCGGATAACCGATGTGGGATAACAAAATTCATATTTTACAAAATAATTAAGGTTTAGTAAAAAAAAGTTATTGGCTTCATTCGAGATTTAGTAAAAAAAAATTAATCCAATAAAAATATGGAGTCTTAATTTTTATTTTACAAAATAATCAAAGATTCTAGTTATGATTTAGTAAAAAAAGGATTTATTAGCTTAATTCGTGATTTAATAAAAAGTTTAATTACAGAAAAAACGTGGGGTGGAACGTGAAAAATTAGTGTTTTTTTGTTTTAGTAAAGTATATAGATGTATATTTATTATATTGATAAAATAAGAATTACGAATTTAATAGTTCAACCGTCCACAAATTAGTAGGTCACAAACAACCCACAAATCAGTAGATTTTAAGGACCCACAAATTAGTAGGTCACAAGGACCCACAAATTAGTAGGTCACAAGGACCCACAAATTAGTAGGTCACAACGACCCACGAATTATTAGGTCACAACGACCCATGAATCATTAGGTCACAACGACCCATGAATCAGTAGGTCACAACGACCCACGAATCAATAGGTCACATTGACCCACGAATCAGTGGGTCACATTGACCCACGAATCAGTGGGTCATAACGACACATGAATTAGTGGGTCACAACGACCCACAAATCAGTGGGTCACAACGACCCACAAATCAGTGGGTCACAACGACCCACAAATCAGTGGGTCACAACGATCCAAAAATCTATAGGTCACAACGATCCAAAAATCATTAGGTCAAAACGACCCAAAAATCATTAGATCAAAACGATCCAAAAATCATTAGATCAAAAGGACCCAAAAATCATTAGATCAAAACGACCCAAAAATTATTAGATCAAAAGGACCCAAAAATTAGTAAGTCACAACAATCCACTCCACATACAAATGCTAATCCGGTATAATAAGTATTATACTTGATTATGACCAAAAGGTCCGAAAATGTATGATTTGTATAATCTTCAAACATTTGAGGTCTATTTATACATGTTGTCAAAGTGTCATCCTTTCTCTGATAACCGATGTGGGATAACAAAATTCATATTTTACAAAATAATTAAGGTTTAGTAAAAAAAAGTTATTGGCTTATAAATAATAAAAATAAAAAGGAGATTTGACTATAACCTATAAAATCTTGGAAAATCTCAAAAAAAAAAAGTTACGTACAATTTTGAATAGAAGTTTGTTAGGTTAGTAAAAAAAGCTTTTCTCCCACAAAAAATAAAGATTTATTGGCCTATAAAATCTTGGAGAATCTGTAACAAAAAAAATTACGTATAATTTTGAATAGTAGTTAGTTTAGGAAAAAAAGATTTTATCGCTTAAAAAATAAAGATTTATTGGCCAAAAAATTGTGGGAGCTCCATTTGATTGCTGATTCCACAGCGCGCCACGTCATCAAATCATGTACTCTGTTTTAGTATGTATAATAGATTACAAGAGAGCGACGAGCAACATCGAGAAGCTAACAAATAGAGGATCCAAGGTCATTCTCGGAGTTGACGCTACACAAATGGTCAGCTACCTTCCGCTAGGCTCCCTCAAATTCGACTGCATTGTCTTCAACTTCCCCCATGCGGGCTTTGCTAATCGCCAAGGCCCTCGGGACGCTCAAATAAGGTGTTCACTATATACACTTGAGTTGCTCTAATCCTTACCTACCAATATACTCCGTATATGTAAAGTTGCATGAATATGACAGCGAACATCAAGAGCTAGTGAGAGGATTCATGGCGAACGCAAAGACAATGATAAAATCAGATGGTGAAATACACATCACTCACAAGTGTCGTGGATTCTTCCTGGAATGGAACTTGGAAATGCTGGGTTCCACGCAGGGCCTTAGACTTGTTGAAGAGTCGCACTTCAATTTCCGAGATTACCCGGGCTACTGTACAAAGTTTGGATATGGAGGTGATAGGAACTTCAACTGTAATCCGTCTAAGAGGTATAAGTTCAAGCTTGCAAGTTAACCCAGATCATATATGGGTGCACTTGTGTTAATTTCAATTTTCAAGCCATGTACGTAAGTATACTGCTATAGATATATATATTACCCTTTACACTGCACTAAGGGCATCCGGCCACTAAGGTCTTGTTCGAAGGGAATATTTTTTTTTTTTAGTAGTTTAAGCTTTTGGGTAACTTTAGTTTGTTTGTTAGATTTTTTAGTAGAGTTTTAAAAAGCTTTTATAAATTTCGAAAATCTGACGAATAACCTCTAATTGATGTTTGGTAAAAGTAATTTGTGGATAGATTTACCAAAAAGTCAACAAGTACAAAAATGTACAAAGTGTTAAAGATGTAAAAGAGGGGCAAAATTGTAAAAAAAAAATTATAATCTACCCAAAAAGCTATCGTAGGAAGCTTTTTCAAACCCCATCATAAAGCTTCTCAAATAGGTCCTCGAAAATCTAATCTCTTCAAAAATCTATTATACCAAACACCATTAGCTTTCAAAAAATACAAAACTATACAATAATCTACGCAATAATCTCCGCCGAACAAGGCCTAATTTATTTCCGATTCAACATGTAACCCGATATTGAATTTCATCCTTCATATATAGGTATTTAGAGTGTGTTAGGTAGGGTGTTTTTATGGAGTTATTGGGAAACTTATATACTAAGATTATTTTTAGAATTATATTGACCTAAATAATTATTCAAATACAAATAAATTATTATATTATTAAAAAATTATTAAAAGATAAATAATAATCTCTCAAAATAATCTCGCTATCACGTCGAGCTTACCCTTAGTAAGTAACTAATAATATTCAATTGCATAATCACCAATTTTGGAAGTATGTTTTTCTAACTAAATTGGTGAGATTCAATATCTCATTTTTAGACTCAATTTGTCTATCATATACTTTATTCCATATTTTTTAAATTAAGAATAACTAAATCTTAAGGTTTCATTTAATATTTCATGTATAACTGAGTACATTATTTTATTACTTTATTCTCACATTTAGATGTAAGAACAAAAAAAAAAAAAGAAGGATTAATACCGCATGACATTACTTATTTTAATTAGAGAAAAATATCGGAAATTATCCCTTAAATAGGGTTATTGTAATTAACTACCGGATAACTTCAAAGTTACAGAAAATGACCCTTCACAACGGTTCCATCAACAGAATAACACCCCACTGTTATTTCATCCAAAATTTCGTTAAAGGACCCACTTTTAAATATGTTAGGCCCTGTTTAGTTGCGTTGGGGAGGGATTTTTTTCAAAGTAAAGAGGAAGTTGTAGATAAGGTAGGTTTTATGTGGCATAGGATTCAAGAGTTGGTGGATGCGAGCGGTGGTGAGCCGACAGAAGATTTGGGGAGGAAGAAGAAATGGCTTGTGAAGTGGGATCAGTCGAAGGTTAGTTGGATCAAGGTGAACACTGATGAGACTATGAGGAGTCCATCCGGACATGTTTCTGCTGCTTTAGTTTTGAGGAATGATGGTGGGGACCGGGTTAATGGTGTGGGGATTAATTTGGGGATTGCTTCGGTGTTGGAAGCAAATTTGTGGGGAGGGCTCATGGTTTGGATCTTGCTTGGAGTGAGGGGTATGGGAGGGTTATGGTGGAAGTTGATTTGAGGCTTGCGATGGATCTGATCAGGAGGAGTGGTGTATGTCCTTCGCATCCTCTCTACAACCTGGTTATGCGGTGCCAAGACTTCTTAGCCCAAGATTGGGTTATAGATCTCGGTCATTGTTTCGGGAAGGAATAGAGCGGTTATGTGCTTGTTAACTTCGGTTTCAGTTGTGGTATAGGGGCTCATGTTTTTGCGACTCCCCGGGGAGTGTTTTGGCGATTAGTTTGAACGATTCTCGAGGAGTTAGTCTTCCTCGGATGACTCGTCTATAGGGTTGTATATTTTTTCCATGGAGTGTTTCACTCCTTTTTACCAAAAAAAATAAATAAACTCAACAGTCAGGGGCGGCCGCATGGGGGGGCGTGCAGGGTCGATCGACCCCCATTAAAAAAAATAGATAAATAAATAAATTTATTTGTGAAAAATGAAAAACAGAAGAACGCACTATAGCAGGCAGGTTAAAAAAATGCCCTTGCAGATTCCGCAGAAGATAGAAGCGAAAAAGCTCCGCCAGACCGCCACTTCTCCTCTCCGACCGGCGCTCACCATTGGTGCCTGGTGGCCAACCGCCACTGCTCCGCCTCCGTCGACCGACGACCGACGACGCCTGCTCCTCTGCGATTTGCGGCTACGCCTCCGGCTCCGGTGACAGCCTCAGCCGCCCCTGCTCCTCTGCGATTTGCGATTTTGCGGTCATTCGACAGCCTCGACCCGCCTCCGGTGACCACGGAACTGCCGGAATTAACTGTAAGTGTCTCACTCTTTGGCTTTTCCAGCTTTTTATTGAATGTATTCCTAATCTTAACCCTAATAACAGTACATTAGTTAGATTTTTCAATTTAGGGGTTTTTGGAATTTTGATTATTTGACTTTGCAATTGTTGAAATTTGATCTTGATATTGGTTATTTGGCTTTGTAATTGTTAGTAATAGTGGCTTGTACAAATTTGATGATTGGTTTGATAATTGGTTATTTGTTTAGGAAATGGACAAATTTATTATTCGAACAAAGAAACGACCCTTGTTGAGTATTGGATCGTCTTCCAATCCCGCAAACCCCCAAAATGTGAATGGTGTTGCTAGTGATGATGTTACCATTGATGATATTGCTAATGCTAGAGATGATGATGATAATATTGAGGATGATAATGTTGATGGTGAAGGTGGTTTCACTAGGGTTGATAGGGGAGAAAAAAAACCTCGAATGGAAAACATGAGTAGTGAAGTTATTAGTGATCCGGGATTGCGCAAAGCTTTGGAAGAGTATGATCCTTCACTTAGAGATGATGTGAGGAGAGAGTATGTGGTTAGAGGTCCTTGTCAACCCCTCTCACATGAATTTCCACGGAAGAACATTGGGAAGACGTCGAGGTGTTTTTTGCCAAAGTGGTTTGAGGATTTCGAGTGGTTAGAATATAGTGTTTCTAAAGATACGTCATTTTGTTTTTGGTGTTTTCTCTTTAGAGGGGAGACAAAACACAAAAACTTGAATGATGCATTTGTGAAAATAGGATTTTCTAATTGGAAGAAGGCTTATGAGAAGTTTAGAGAATATGTGGGATTAGTCGGAAGTCCTCACCATGAAGCTCGAATCTTATTTGCCAATTTCAAAGATCAAAGACAAAGTTTGACAAGATGTGTATCTGGTGCAAATGCAACTCAAGGTGCTCAATATCGTATTCGTTTGACATTTTCTCTACACATTGTTAGATTTCTTCTTCTACAAGGTTTGCCATTTCGGGGTCATAGAGGGTCAATGGACTCCGACAACATGGGGAATTTTAAGGAGATGCATAATTGATCTAGTAAACGGATTGTTGAAGTTGAAAACGTGGTGAATGAGAATGCACCTAAGAATGCTCAACTCACTAGTCATCGCATTCAAGATGATCTCAAAATTGCGTGTGGGGCAATGACAAGGAAAGCCATAATTAGTGATCTTGGAGACAAAGTGTTTTCGTTATTGATTGATGAGGCTCGTGATAGTTCGATCAAGGAACAAATGGATATTGTTATCAGATATTTGAACAACAAAGGCGCAATCATAGAGAGGTTTCTTGGAGTCGTTCATGTTGGTGACACAAAAGCTCGTTCTTTGAAAAAAGAGATTGATGTCTTTTTTGCTGAGCATGGATTATGTATCTCTAAACTAAGAGGTCAAGGATATGATGGAGCTTCTAATATGCGAGGTGAATTTAATGGATTGAAGGCTCTAATATTAGATGAAAACCCCTCTGCAAGGTATTTTCATTGTTTTGCTCATCAAATTCAGTTGGTTGTTGTTGCCATTTCAAATGATATTCAACCAATACAAGAGTTCTTTGGGTACTTATCACAAATCACACACATGGTTGGAGCTTCTTGTAAGAGAAAAAATGAGTTCCGACAAGCTCAACATGACAAGATGGTGGAGATGTTGGAAACGGGAGAAATCTCAACTGGGAGAGGAAAGCATCAAGAACTTTCTTTGGCTCGGCCGGGAGTTACACGTTGGGGTTCACACTACACGACCATTGCCCGTGTTCTACATTTGTGTTCCTCAACTATCAAAGTGCTTGAAAATATTCATGAAGATGGAGGTCCAGATTCCAATCGGGGAATGGCTCAAGGCCTTGTTGAGAAGATGGAGAGTTACCGGTTTGTTTTTATTGCCCACTTGATGAAACGAATTTTGGGCATAACAAACTATTTGTCACAAGTTTTGCAGAAAAAAAATCAAGATATTTTAGAAGCCGTTAATCTGGTACGAACCTGTAGGAGACAATTTCAAGATTTGAGGAATGATGGGTGGAATGAACTTTTAGAATCTGTCAACGTTTTCTGTGAAAAGAATAATGTTGTCGTTTTGAAAATGGATGAAAATGTCCCGGGTCGATTTAGTGCAAGACGTGTTGGAAGTGTTATCACAAACTTTCACCACTTTCGAGTTGAAATATTTTGTCAGGTAATTTATCATTTTCTTATAAATTCATAACTATTTTATTTAATGAATATTACTATTATATTTTACATTATGTTCATTTGTAGGTCATTGACCAACTTGATCGAGAAATGGAAAGTCGCTTCGGTGAGTCAAACTCTGAAATACTCGCTTGTATGGGATTTTTTCATCCAAAGGATTTCTTCTCCAATTTCAATAAGTCTCAGCTAGTTCGACTTGCCCAACATTATCCACAAGACTTTTCTGATTATGATCTGAGTGTACTTGAAGATGAATTGGCAACATGGATTTATGACATAAAGGAAGATAACAAGAGTTCTTCGTTGAAAAATATAGGAGAGGTGGCATGCAGGATGGTTGAGAGAGGTATTCACACTGTTTTTCCTTTAGTATATCGCCTTTTGGAGTTGGTTTTGGTATTGCCAGTTGCGACTGCTACTGTTGAAAGAGCATTCTCTGCAATGAAAATTGTGAAATCTCAATTGCGTAACAGGATGTCGGATGAAAATCTCACCGATTCTTTAGTGTGCTACATTGAGAAAGAGAGTTTCAAAAGCGTTGATGATGAAGATATTCTTCAATATTATCAGAATATGTCAAACCGCAAGATGGGTTTACCTCCTTTGGCGTCCACTTGAGTTATCTTGTAGCATTGAACGCTAATTTGAAATGCTTAACTTTTAACGTTGTTTTATTGTAATATTGATTAATGTTGCAGCAGTGAAACTTTTATTTCTAGTAAAAAAAATTATAATATTATCTTCGTTTATACTTTTTCGACCCCCCTTGAAAAATCCTGTGGCCGCCCGTGACTCAACATATAAAAATTGGGTTGCATGTTCTAAGTTTTAAATTACAAAACAATACATATATTTATAACTTAAAAATGGATAACCAACTAAAATTGCCTATCAACCTTGTAAGAAAGATAATAGTAGATAACCTTTTTCAAGAGATACTTGGAAAAAAAAAATCAGATCTCAAATTTGTATAAAATCAAAACTATATCTCAAACTTGTATAAAATCAAAACTATAACTTTTGTAAAAAATCAAAACTATATCTCAAACTTGTGTTTCAATGATTAGAAGAAGGGTGCTTAAGGATTTATATTCGAAATACTCAATAACGTGAAGTTGTATGACTCCAATTATTTTCGTGGAAGACACCGGAGGATAGAAATTAAAGAGTAACAAAGAGTCGAGGAAGGGATACTAGGTTAAATATTTTTACTTTTGAAGGCGTAAACAGGTTATCGTATAAATGCTTTGAGAACTTATATAGACTAGTCGGGACGCGCGTGCTTCGCATGCACGCCGTAAATTAAATCGAAGATTGCACACCATATATGAAATCGAAAATCGATCAATTCGTAATAAGTCGGTACCAATAAAAAAAGTTGGAGAAAAGTTAAATAAAATAAAATACATACAAGAATAAAATGTAAGTGCATAGTTAGACAAGTTGATTTCGTTTCACCTTATGAGAAAATTAAATTGGTGAATAAAATAAATTACATGAGCTTTTTTATAAGCTAAAGAAATGTAATACATTAAGAGAAAATTATTTCCAAGCGTCCAAGCGTCGTTGCATCAACATTATGTGTAGTGAAAAAGCACACTCATCCGCTTGAGGAGAAGGAAGCCCTTCCTCATCATTAACAACAAAGATTAAGTGCAACCTTAAGTACTCAAATACCCCATATTACGACGGTTACCGGTGTTGAGCAGAGTAAGGGTCAGAATTCCATACCACCGCAGTGCGTATGTTGAGCAGAGTCGAGATCGGAATCTCTTTCCTTAATTCTAAAAACACCATGTATTATGATGGTTACCGGTGTTTAACAATCCCAGGATACAACTGTTGTTCGAATCCGTTCCTCGTAATAGAACCAAAAGCCTACGAATTAGTAGTGTGTTGCACTCTTGAGATCAAAAAAGCTCGCAAGCTTGAAGAGAGAGAAGAGAGCAGATTGAAGGTGTGATTGAAATGAGCGGAAGAGCTCTCTATTTATAGGAGCTGGAGGGGACGGATTGGGCTTTGGGCTTCGGAGCCCATTGACTGTCCCAACCCGTAGTCAATCTTATCAACTGATTCTTTTTTGTAGAAGTCAAAAACTTTCTCCCCAATTCTCGGATCTTGTTGGACGATCTGTTGGACTGAATTTTCGGATATCCAGTCCGGTCCACTCGAATGAGCTTGCTGATCCGATCCGTTGTAGAGATGGGCCTGGCACGAACGGCACGACACGACAGGACCACGAGCTCGGCGCTCGCGCATATGGTGGTTTGCCTACGTCGGTCCCCATTGTAAATGGGTAGTGACCTAAGGCCACATGTCTTAGAGCAAACTTACCCTATATATCCCATTGTTTCTCCCTCCATATAGTCGATGTGGAAAGCACCCAATTTTGACTATTTTTCCAATTATTGCCTATCAGGCAACCAACTTTGGGCATCCATTTCTCATTCAAACGGAACTCAAATTTAACGTATGAATATACCACGAGCAAGAGCTCACAGAGACGAAGCCAACACTCCCACTTTTCGGTGTTGATAATGGCCGGAGCCCACCGAAAATGTGCCTGGCGCAAACATGTGTTAAAACATGTTTAATTCATTCTTTTAATAATTTAGTTCCAATAATACCCCACATGAATAGGAATGATTCTAAACATATGCTTCTCTGTTTTTTAGACATACAGAATTTTCAAGTGTACAGTCGAAAAATCACTGCATCCGGACTGGTACCATTTTTCATGCTTGAACCGTCCGTAGTGAATAGCTATCGGATTTACTCGACCAGGTAGTGATTATGATGTCTTGAACCACCCGTGCTTTTATGTAAACCGAGACAACAACTATCACACAATTTCATTTTCTCGCAGAATGTTTGGTTCTCTGGTTGTGTTCATTTTGGCCTTGAACATCCTTGGTTTATTCATGAGTGAATTTGGAGAATTCAGCCTCACCTTATTCTCCTAGACACGGCCCCATGTCACACTCACAAGGTGATTGACCATAAAGAGTATCTTTCATACTCCCCCTTTGTTTCAAGGCGATGAAATCATTAAAAGCCAAGCTTAACCTTAACTCATACAATTTGCACTGTCTATCATCCTTAGGAACTGGGTAGAGACAGTGCTCCACCAGATTCAACTTGGTTAGGTTGTCCCCTTGAACCTACATCATGGGATCTCCAGTCACGTAGGTAGGGTTGTCCTTCAACCATCCTCTTTCGTAATAGGCTTTAAACCCATTCCTTTAGATGATTTTAAAACTTGATCTCTTGACAAACCCTTAGTAAATGAATCTAGGTTGTCAGCTGATTTGATATAGTCAATCGAGACTATACCTGTTGAGATCAGTTTTCTAATGAACTTATGTCGTCGTCTAATATGACGTGACTTTCCATTGTATAAAACGCTCAGTGCCCGAGCTATAGCCGATTGACTATCACAGTGTACACATAATGCCGGCACTGGCTTTTCCCACATCGGAATATCTTCCAAGAAGTTCCGAAGCCACTCAACTTCTTCTGCTACTTTGTCTAACACAATGAACTCAGACTCCATTGTGGATCTGGCCAATAACGTATGTTTGGAAGATTTCCAAGACACCGATGCACCACCAAGTGTAAACACATATCCACTTGTGGATTTTGAGTTTCTAGAGTCGGATATCCAATTTGCGTCACTGTATCCTTCTAGAACTGCCGGTTGGTTACTATAGTGCAACCCATAACTTTGAGTATAACGGAGATAGTTCAATACTATAGTTATTCCTTTTCAGTGATTATGTCCTGAGTTACTTGTATAGCGACTTAGTACATTAACTGAGTGCGCCAATTCAAGGCATGTACAATTGGTTAAGTACATAAGACTCCCAATTACACGTTCATACTCAAGTTGTGACACTGAGTCCCCACATTTTTGGTCAAGTGGAGTTGAGGATCCACAGGAGTCTTAGTTGTTCCACTCGAGTAGTTATTAAACCTCTCAAGGATCTTTTCAGCATAATGAGCTTGAGACAGGGTAATACCTTCGGAGTGTCTAGTGATTGTAATCCCTAGAATAACGTCCGCTAATCCCATATCTTTCATGTCAAACTAACCCCAAAGTAAATTCTTAGTTCGTTTGATCATGTCTTTGTTGCTTCCAATGATAAGCATATCATCGACATATAGACATAGCAAGACATATCCCGTAGGAGTATTCTTGATGTATATGCACTTGTCACATTCATTAATGTTGAAACCATTCGACATCATTACATTGTCAAATTTTTCATGCCACTGCTTAGGAGCTTGTTTGAGTCCATAAAGGGACTTTACAAGTCTACACACCTTGTGTTCTTGTCTAGACACAACATACCCTTCAGGTTATTTTATGCAGATCTCCTCTTCTAAATCTCCATTTAGAAAGGCAGTTTTTACATCCATTTGATGGATTTATAGGTTTCATAATGCCGCTATTGCTATTAGCATTCTTATAGAAGTTATTCTCGTAATGGCATAATAGGTGTCAAAGAAATACAACCCTTCTTTTTGTCGGAATCCTTGCACTACAAGCCTAGCCTTGTACTTCTCAATTGAGCCATCGGTTTTCAACTTGGTTTTGAAAATCCATTAGCACCCAAGTGCTTTACACCCTCTTGGTAAGTCAACTAACTCCCATGTATGGTTTTGCATAATGGAGTCAATCTCACTTTAGACTGCTTCCTTTCATGAAGGTGCGTCAGGTGTAGACATGGCTTATGTGTAACTTCTTGGTTCTTTCTCCATGAGATATGCCGTTATAAAGTCATCCCAAAACGATTTTTTCATTCGAGGTTCTTCCTCGGCTATTTCATTCTCAGAAGTGCCTTCCTCACTTTGTTCACGAGTTCGTTTCGGATTTTCTTTATCCTTACATGGAAACACGTTTTCAAAGAAATAAGCATTCCTAGATTCCATTATTGTATTAACATGTATATCTAGTATATCTGATTTATGTACCAGAAATTGATAGGCACTACTGTTGTGTGCATAT
Organism: Fagopyrum homotropicum; assembly: GCA_033239125.1. NCBI lineage: Eukaryota > Viridiplantae > Streptophyta > Magnoliopsida > Caryophyllales > Polygonaceae > Fagopyrum > Fagopyrum homotropicum. The sequence continues at coordinate 148,723,800 of BSWB01000004.1, forward strand.
CCTATGAAAATACAATCAACGATTTTAGGTCCGATGGTGACCTTTTTAGGAGGTGGTACAACCACTTTTGCTAGGCACCCCCACACTTTGATGTATTTGTACGATTACTTTACCTTTCCAAAGTTCATATGACATTTTGTCAATTACCTTATGCGGTATTTTGTTGAGGATGTAATTGGTAGTAAGCAATGCTTCCCCCCACATTCTGGGATAACCCTGAATCCTGCAACAAAGTGTTCATCATCTCTTTTAGAGTTCGGTTCTTTCGTTCCGCAACTCTGTTAGATTCAGGTGAATAGGGTGCACTTGTTTAATGAACTATCTTGTGTTCTCTACAGAACGCGTTGAAAGGCTCATCGTGCTCGCCTCCTCTATCACTTTGTACGACTTTGATTGTCTTACTAAGTTGGTTTTTAACTTCAAACTTGTATTCCTTGAATTTTTCCAACGCCTCATCCTTGCTTCTTAGTAAGTAGATATAACAATATCTTGTACAATCGTCAATAAATGTGACAAAGTATTTTTTACCTCCTCTAGTTTGTATAAACTTCAAATCACACAAATCAGTGTGAATTAAGCCTAGAGGTTATGTAGTTCTCTCCACTTGTGGAGATGGCATTTTTATGAGTTGTGCTTGTACGCAGACTTCACGTATGTCTTTGTTCAATTTGCAATTTGGAATTAGGTTTAAGTTCATCAGTCTTTTGATAGACTTATAATTTACATGTCCTAATCGTTCATGCCAAATATTAAAAGACTCAACAACATAAGCAATAGGAGTTTTATTCATTGAACCAACATTCCGTCCTTGACATACCCTTTGCCTATATAAATCCCATTCTTCATGAGAGTGAGCTGATCAGACACAAGCTTCACGGTGAATCCATGCTTGTTGAGTAAAGATCCGGAAATCAAGTTCTTCCGGATATTTGGCACATGCATGACATTGTTGAGAGTCCGCTCTTTTTCAGACGTCATTTTCAGCACTATCTTGCCATGACCTTCGACCTTTGATGTGGACGAATTCCCCATATATAGGTGCTCGTCCTGCTTATTCTTTTGATAGGTGGTAAACATCCCCTTGTCAGAACAGATGTGGCGGGTAGCACTAGTGTCATACCACCACTCCATCGGGTTGCTCCCGACCATGTTCGCTTCAGACGTCACAGCAGCCATTTCAACCATTGTCATGGGCTTGTGTTTGAGCTTTGCCCTTGCCTTTGCGTGGGTCGCCCTTGTTCCGACATTCGTCGTACTTGTGACCTATTTTGCCACATGCATGACACTTGCCGGTGAACTTCTTTTCAAGGGTAACCCAGAGTTTCCTAGAAGTTTTAACCAATATGTACACTTGGTACAACGAGTCAAATAGGCGGCTTAGAATCCACCATTTGTACACATAGTCGATGTTCAGATAAGCTTGGAGTCCTCCACATTTGCGGGTTTACCCTCGGTCACATGTCTGTCGATTTTGTGCATGGTTATGAAGAATAACATCTTCTGTTGCCAGATCTTGAAATTAGTTCCATCGAACTTGTTTGGCAACAATCCTACGCTCGGAGAGCCAGGCATTGGTACTGTGTGAGGGACAGGTTGTTGACCAGGCTGTACACCCCTATTTGCAGCATCACTAAGGAGCCTCAAGATACTTCCATCATCGGAAGTGTTCGCACCATCGGTAGTTTCTTTTGTTTTATGAACCATTTCAGTTACACGGAAACAACCACGGTCAGTATCTCAATTTTTTGATCGGAAATCGGAACTCAAAAACCGAGTTTTAATTTTTTCGGGTATAAGTCCGTACAAGAACATACTTGTTTTCGATTTAATATTTAAATCGAATTCAGGTTTAAAAACAAATTCGTTTTTAATTTTAAAGATTAATTTTGAAAACTAAATTTAGTTTGACTATTCCGGCGCCTTATCTGCAACACTTCATAAACAGTTAGTGCATAACAGTTTAACAAGTTTTTAGAATTAAGACTTTAGGAACCGGTTTGACTATTCCGGTAGATAATCCGGTTTGACTATTCCGGCGCCTTATCTGCAACACTTCATAAACAGTTAGTGCATAACAGTTTAACAAGTTTTTAGAATTAAGACTTTAGGAACCTGTAATATATCAGTTAAACTGCATGCAATGTAACAGTAAGGGTCAAAATTTCATACCACCGCAGTGCGTATGTTGAGGAGAGTCGAGATCGGAATCTCTTTCCTTAATTCTAAAAATACCCCGTATTACGACGGTTACTGGTGTTTAAAAATCTCAAGATACAACTGTTGTTCGAATCCGTTCTTCGTAATAGAACTAGAAGTCTACGAACCAGTAGTGCGTTGCACTCTTGAGATTAGAAAAGCTCGCAAGCTTGAAGAGAGAGAGAGAGCAGATTGAAGGTGTGATTGAAATGAGAGGAAGAGCTCTCTATTTATAAGAGCTGGAGGCGACGGATTGGGCCTTGGGGTTTGGAGCCCATTGACTAGCCCAACCCGTAGTCAATCTTATCAACTGATCCTTTTTTGTAGGAGTAAAAAACTAACCCATAGTCAATCTTATAATTAGGTTCACCCGCCCCACCCCGCCCGCCACGACCACGACCACAAGCTCGGCTCGGCGCGCACGCGTGTGGTGGTTTGCCTACGCCGTTCCCCCATTGAAAATGGGTAGTGACCTAAGGCCACATGCCTTAGAACAAACTTGCCCTATATATCCTATTGTTTCTCCCTCCATATAGTCGATGTGGGAAGCACCCAATTTTGACTATTTTCTCAAGTTATTGCCTATCACACAATCAACTTTGGGCATCCATTTCTCATTCAAATGGAACTCAAATTTAACGTATGAATATACCACGAGCAAGAGCTCGCGGAGACGAATCCAACACTCCCACTTTCCGGTGTTGATAATGGCCAGAGCCCACCCGAAATGTGCCCGGAAAAGTATCCGGCGCACACATGTGTTAAAACATGTTTAATTCATTCTTTTAACAATTTAGTTCCAACAGATGACGCTTAAAGGGGGTCTTTGAGGTGGTTTTAAACTGTGTTGTTGTTGATTGGAGATGGGAGGGTGAAGGGAGAGTGCGAAAATGATTGGGCGAGGAAGAGACATGTAGGCGGAGAGAAGGTGATGGTGGTAGGCTAGAGGCGATTGTGGCGGAGAGGATGTGAGAAAGGGAAGCGGAGAATGGTAAATGAAGGATATCGAGGAATAAAGACAATGGACGAAAGAAATGGCCGGGCTAGGGTTGAGAAGCCAAAACATATATCATAGATGAGTCATCAAATAACTAAGGAGAAGATAACACGTGTACAAAGAAATGAATAAATTGTTGTAATAAAATAAGAGAATCAGAAATTAAAAAATCTAGGGATAATTTAGGAAATTTTCTATTCATTTGGGATACTCTTCCATTTAATATAGTATAGATATAGATATAGATATAGATATAGAAACATTTGGTTCAAACTGGTTTCATACCGAAAAAAATCGGATTAAACCAAATAAAAAATCGATAACCAATAAATTCCAGGTCATAAAAAGAACCATTCAATAAACGGTTTATATTCGATTTGGACCAACCTGGTGGAACTAAATCCGTAAAATAGCAATCCCATCCTAAACTAGAAAACATATTTGAAACGGAATATGATGTGGGTCTTAACTAGTTCGTCCCACTAGGCGCGTCGCATATATAACTGAATTTTTAACTTAAATTAATCATGATTGTTGATTCAATATAATCTAAACCATTAGTTTTTTACCCTAAAAGTTGTTGCAACTAAATTAAATAAAACTATATTTAAAACATGTTTTAACACATGGGTGCGCCGGACACTTTGAGGGCACATTTTCGGTGTGCTCCGGCCATTGTCAACAATGGAAAGTGGGAATTTTGGTTTCGTCTCCGCGAGCTCTTACTCGTGGTATATTCATACATCAAATTTGAGTTTCGTTTGAATGAGAAATGGATGTACGAAGTTGGTTTGGTGATATGCAATAACTTGGGAAAATAGTCAAAAATGGGTGCTTCCCACATCGACTATATTGAGAGAAATCCAATAGGATATATAGGGAAATAATGTACTAAAGGCTTTGGCATTTGGGTCGCTACCCATTTTCAATGGGGGACGGCGTTAGCAAACCACCACGCTTGCGCGCCGCACCCCCCCCCCCCGAGCCGAGCCGTGCTCGAGCCCGTGCGGAGCTACACAACGACGAGACGGGCGGACCTAGATGTAATATGAGATGGCCACCTATATTATTTTTGGGTTGACCCAACTCAAAGTCCAACGGAGTTCAAGATGAGGAAGGCCTTGGGCCAGGCTCATCTTCGCAGTCCACTAGATCAGTCAAACAGGTAACCAGATTACAATCCAACGGATCCGGGAAAAGGGGGTTGTTGGGCAGTTGTTGACTCCGAAAATGGGCAGTGGCCTTTGGGTCGCTACCCATTTTCAATGTGGGAACAACGTAAGCAAACCATCACATGCGCGCGCGCCGAGCCGAGTCGTGCCCGTGCCCGTACGGAGATGCGTTGTGACGAGACGGGCGAACCTATATGTAATATGGACTGACCATCTATATTATTTTTGGGCTGACCCAACTCAAAGTCCAATGAAGTTCAAGATGAGGAAGGTCTCGGACCAAGCCATCTTCACAGTCCATTGGATTTGTCAAACAAGTATCCACATTCTAGTCCAACAGATCCGGAAATAGGTGGTTGTTCGGCAGTTGTTGACTACGAATTTGGGGGTTGTAGTTGGGTCGTCCTTTGACTCCTAAAAACGTGGCCTTTGTGTGGATCAAATTGACTCCCATCTTGGGCCAGCCAACATAAAGAGTTCTCCTGCTCTCATTCTAATTACACCATCAATCATTCTTCTCATCTCCTCAGCTTTCGAGCTTCCTAGCTTATCTCGAGAGTGCAAAGCACTACACTGGTTCGTAGGCTTCCAGTAAATTATGAAGGCTGGATTTGAACAACAGTTGTATCATGTGATTCTTAAATACTGGTAATCGTCATAATACGGGGTGTTTTTAGAATTTAGGAAATAGATTTCGATCTCGATTCTACTACACATACGCACTAAAGGTAGTATAAATTCCGACCCTTATCGTTATTATGCATGTAGTTTAGCTAACGTATTACACAGTTCCTACAATCTTAATTCTAAAAACAAATTATATTTTATTAAACTGTTGTGCACTAACCGTTTATTGAGTGTTGCAGATAAGGCGCCGGAATAGTCAAATCAGGATTATTTTTAAATTTAGTTTTCAAAATGAATTTTTAAAACAAAAACGATTTTGTTTTAAAACCTGAATTCGATTTAATTTTAAATCTAAAATAAGTCTGTTCTTGTACGAACTTCAATCAAAATTTATACTCGGTTTTGAGTTTCGATTTCTGAACAAAAAATTGATATATATATACTGACCGTGGTTGTTTCCGTGTAACAAAAATAGTTGATAACACCAAACAAACTACCGAGGGACAAAACACTTCAGAAGATGGTAGTATCCTCCAAATCTTGACTCTTGTTGCGGGTGGAGGAAGCGGTGAGCCGACGCCCCAAATCCAATTGGTCTACAATCGGTTGTCCTGTCAAACCCAACGACCGGGACAGATCCACTTCAAAGTGGTGCGCAGTCCGATCATCAACCTGTCTCTCAGACATTACCATTGGCTGGCTCTTTGAACGCAGGATTGTTGCCAGACATGTTCGATGAAACTAACTTCAAAACTTGGCAACAAAAGATGTTATTCTTCGTTACCATGAACAAATTGGGCAGATATGTGACCGAGGATATACCCGCCAATACAGGTACCCTCCAAGCTACTATGAAAGGCGAATATGTATGCAAAGGATGGATTCTGAATCGCCTATATCCGGTCCTAATAAAATGTATTTGTTTGTGAGCAGTAATATTTGCACCCATAATCCAAATTAGTGATTGACATTTCATATAAAAAGGGTGAAATGACTGCTCTGCTCTTTGTTATTGTTTCAAGGCCCTCATCAACGGCTATTGGCATTCTCTCGTAATGCAGTTGCCCATGGTAACCTACTAAGTCAAAGTGATATAACTAATTTCTATATTCTTAATCGTGTATTACGTTCCGCATAATATTAATTAGTAATTAGACAGTTATTGTTCCAAGTTTGTTTGACGTTGATTATATAATTTAAGTGAAATTAAAATTAGTAGATATTAAACGCAATTATATATTTTTTTAATCATCTTTAGTTATGTATTGAAGGGCGTAATTAGTATTCAATTAATTTCGTGCTTGGAGTGCAACAACGAAATTGAGTTTAATTAATTTCAAACCATGTATTGAAGGGCGGAATTAGTATTCAATTAATTTCGTGCTTGGAGTGCAACAACGAAATTGAGTTTAATTAATTTCACACTTATGGTCTGAAATTAAAATTTGCGCACTTGTGGTATGAAAGCGGAATTGAGTTTAATTAATTTCGTAATTAGTGTTCGGAAACAAAATTGAGCTTAAGGTCGTGTTTGGTTGGGAATTGAAGGAGGTTAATTTAGATTAAAATTTAAGAGATTAATTTATGTAAGTGTTTGGATGAAGATGGAGATTGTGAAAAAATTTATATCAGGGATTAATTGAGATTAAAAATGGTCAAAAAATAACCTCATCCTACCAAGGTTAAAGGAGATTAATTTTCAATAATCAATTAGATTTTCACTCAAATTTATAAATTGTATCAATTAAACCCATTAAAAAAAACTTCAACCAAACATCCTAACATAGATTATTTTACATCAAATAATCCTTAATAAATCCCACATAACATTTAACCCCTTTTAAATTTCATCTAGATTAATCTTCAAAATAACCTCCATCTCCTACCAAACACACCCTAATTCATTCCGTACTTGAGGTGCCAAAGTGAAAGTGTTTTTAATCAATTCTACACTTGGGCCTCGAAAGTGAAATTGGTTTGAAGTAATTCCCCACTTGGAGTCCGAACTCGAAAACTACAAAAAAAAAAAAAAATTTTGAATGCCCACACCCGAAGTGCGGAATTAAGTAATTTTAAAAATAAAATATATGGGTACATCTATCATGTCCCTTAAAATTATTAAATTGTTTATAATGAATGTTGTTCAGTGAAACCGAACTTACGTTCAAAAAAAATATAGTTAGAACCGATCAGTTTTAAGTAAACGGTTCGACTCCTGTATTTTTAATATGTAGAACCGTTTGTAACGAATCACAAAGGGTTGTAGAAAAAGAAATTCCGGATTGAAGACAAACCTTCTTAAAACAGAAGTCGAAGAACTGGAGAAGACGATTTAGTGAGGAACAAATGAATGATAGAGAGGAACATAAAACAATACTAGAGTAATTATACCGAAACATATCATATAATCGTAATTTTGAAAATAACATTGCAATTACGAAGAAGAAAATATACAAATAAATTAATATTAAAACCCACTTATTTGTTGCATTTATCTCCACGTTTGGATCACTTGAGACGTAGGCATTTGTTAGTAAAACATATCATATAATCGTGAAATTTTATGTCCATATACGATTCATTTTATATCGCGGACACATTTCAACTGAACCGCAAAAATCTTAAAAACTTCAACTAAACTAACAAAACTAAAACACTAATCCTAATCTAAAAAAATATATTTTTTTACAAATGTTACTGTTTGTTCATGCGTTATATTCATGCGTTATATTCAGACAAAAGGACAAAAGTTATTTCTTACATTTACTTCTTCTCTCAATCCCAATTTTTTAGTGTTGCTAAATAAATTCATTATGCCATTTTATCATTGATAAGACATCAATAATGATTATAATTGTTGATTTGATTAGACTAATAGAGGGTTTAAGTTACCCTTTTGTTTTATTGTATGCTAGAGCGTTTGTAGGAGGGCACTTGAAGATGTGTCCTTGGACTTTTCATAAATATAAATTGTGTTGTGTTTTTGTTCTCATGTTCGATCAAATGGCTCAATGAAAGTTACAACCGTTACCATCTATCGGTCGTAAATCTATATTGAATCTCGTTCACATTGTTCGAATGTTTAGATGATTCTACTTCTTCACCAAATTGACAAGAGGAATATGATGCTTATTCTCTACAAGTGATAAATTAATTTTATTGAAAAAATTGTAAATACAAGAAGCTAGTGCATCACATAGGTCACATAGTGATTTATGACTGGACGGCGAGAGTGAGAAAATTGAAGGCGTAGAGCTAATAGTGACTGAAAACTTAAAATGAAGTGACACCAAGACAGTAGCTTTCAAAGCTGTCCAGGGCTCATCTGAATAACCTCCACCATCATCCTAGCCGCTGTTCCAAAGAACACGGAGAACCCTTTTACGATGGTTTTCTTGTCATCTGATGAGGAAATTTGGTTCGATGATTCATGGTTTTCGGATGATGATTATGCATACAGTTCTCGTCACCACCACCACCACCACCACCACCACCGTGACTTCCTGTTCATGCTTGGACACGAAAAAAGAAAGAAGGAAAAAAGAAAAAAGAAAGGAAAAAAGCTCCGGGAGGTACAAGAGCTCATCTCGGACAGTTTGACGATGAGTCCAGTAGACGAAGAAGATGAGGAATCCACCGACGGTAATGGTCGTATCCGGTTGGGAATTTTGTGTCCTTACCGTTCATATCAGAAGATACTGCTGGTCGGAGAAGGCGATTTCTCCTTCTCTGCTTGCTTGGCCCGTTCTTTTGATTATGCTTTCAACATGATCGCCACTTCCCTAAATGATTTCGGTAATATCACCGCTTTGCTTTCTTCTTCTTTGGGTAAATCTGAACTGAGCTACGTCCATTTTCAAATTATTTATATTTGAATTCGGGTCTTGGATATTTAGGGTTTCTGGTGAAAAACTACAAGAGAGCAGAGAGAAACATCGGGGAGATAACGAGAAGAGGAGGCACGGTCATACATAAAGTCAACGCTACTAAAATGGCTAATCACCCTAAGCTACGCTCACTCAAATTCGACTGCATTGTCTATAACTTTCCGTTTGTTGGCTTTGCTTATCTCCGTGATCCCAAAGTCTCCCGTGAGGTTGAAATCAGGTATTCGATGAGCTAGCTGGATTGGATTTGCAGATTAGGTCGTCACGAATGTATTATATCTAACCTCCATTGTTACTGTCATAGCAAGCATCAAGAGCTAGTGAGAGGATTTATGGCGAACGCAAAGACGATGATGGAACCTGATGGTGAAATACATATCACTCACAAGTGTGTCAAGTTCTCATTAGATTGGAACTTGGAGATGTTAGGATCAATGGAAGACCTTCGACTTGTAGAAGAATCGCCTTTCGATTTCCGAGACTATCCTGGTTACCGTACCAAGTATGGATTTGGAGGTGATAAGAACTTCAATTGCGTGCCTGCTAAGACGTATAAATTTCAGCTTGGCAAGGTTAACCAAGAACGAGAGTAGCAGCTTGAAGAAAACAGAAGATCAATATTTGTATTGATGATTTTGTGAGCTCTCTCGAGTTATTGCCCGATATGCCTGGCCGCTTTTGTATATCCTTTTGTCGATGGAAATATATTTACTGTTTCTGTATACCTTTTGTGGGGGAAACAAAACATCCTATCCATTATATTACTTCATTTTGAAAGATAAATCTCCTGAAAAAACATGTTAAGATGTGTGGAATATTGTCCCGTATCGACAATATGAAAATACCGAACCAAACATATAAGTACTGAGACTACTCCTTCTATTGCCAATTGGTTTTAGGATGGAACCCGAAGACTTGTGTAAGGATATACATCATGGGTGGACATAAACAAGCGTTTGTGACCCGAACAAGTTAGACCAACGCGGCCCACACCGTCCCGATAGAGTTTCTAGTTAAAGCATCGAACCCGGATAACTGAACCGGGCTCAAAGTACAACAGATCATATCGTTACGGTTCAACCTTTATTAATTACAAACCTGCAACCGACACAAATATAATTATGCAAACTTAGATGATTGTTTGCTAAGTGTTAGATCAACTCCCTCACAAAATTAATTATTAATTTATTACAGCATCTGGTAGCTACCTTAACCAATGATTCGTCAGTTGACTAGCAACATACAAGATTGAACCATTTACAAACATACTATCTTATGTTCTGTTTGGTAGTATTATAGGAGATTATTTCAAGAACTTTCATACGGAATAATCCCATAATTTTTATTGAAGAGATAATTTCATCTCCAATAATTCCATAATCTTCAATAACTCTTACCCACCAAACAGACCCTAACATCATAAACTTGAACCATAATCATAACGCATCTCAAATAATAATAATAATGGTGGCTTACTAAAACGCTCTGAATGAGTTCCCCCATCGCCTCACCCTCGCCGGTTACTAATGCAGCCCCCGCCCCTCATCCTGATCCCCCTGATAAGTCGCCGGAGACTAAATCCTACGCAGCGGCAGTAGGTGGCCAACGTTCTTCGGCTGCTCCATTATGCTGTGATACTCTGATCGAATCACGTCGGATGCGTATTTCTTACCCGGAAGGTACTCGCGGACTCGCAGTTGCGGAATTGGACCCTGAGGTTGTTGAATCATTGTCAGAGAAATGGAAGACTACAGTGATTATAAAGGTTTTGGGAAGGCACGTCGCTTTTCGTTTGCTGGAGAGAAGATTATACCAACTGTGGAGGCCCATAGGTCTGATGACCATTCTGGATCTACCTAATGGATATTACGCTGTTCGGTTCAACCAAGAAAAAGACTTTTTGAAAGCTCTCACTGATGGTCCATGGGAAATTTTTGGCCACTACATTACGGTCCGACCTTGGTCAGCTCACTTCGATCCATACCATGATGATCTTAGGGCCATATTTGCGTGGGCAAGGTTATTTGAACTTCCAATGCAACTGTATGACGAAAGGGTTTTGTATGGGCTGGCTTCCGCGTTGGGTACACCACTGAAAGTTGATCTCCACACGTTGTATGCTACTAGAGGGAAGTTTGCTAGGGTTTGCATCGAAATTGATTTGGAAAAGCCACTGATTGGGACCATTCTCATTGGCGACAATAAGGTTCATGTGGAGTATGAAGGATTGAACTCTATTTGTCACCGATGTGGGTTATATGGTCACAGTGTTGAAAGATGTTCGCAGGTCCCCGTTGCAGCCACTTCAACTGGATCCGAGGATGCAAATACTTCTGTTAACCCGGCTACTCCTATTGCAGTTGACACGAACACCGAGAATGGCAAAGCAGAAGCAACCGGCGGTCAGGATGACGACTTTTTGGGTCCCTGGATGACCGTCGACAGGAAGCCCCGCCGGTCATCGAAACACCCGGTTTCGAAGAGTTCTAAAGCTGGTCCTCATTCCGGCAACAGTTCTGCCGTTTTGGTTTCTCCAAATCAAACTGAAAGGCCATCAGTTACTGATAATGCCGGTTACGTTAACGGAGTAATGTCGAACGTTAATGCCCCAATTATTACACCATCATTGGCCCGCAATCATGAGCAGGAGGTTACACCAAAATCAGCGCCCAACGGTTCAGTAACTTCTAACCCTAGTAATCATCAGAAAAACCCAAAACGGGCCAAAGTGATGGGCCCCGAAACAACACCTGTCTGTCAAACAGAGGCAACTCCAATACAGCCCAATAACCTGACTATTATACCGACACAACCGATTATCAAGTTGCCAAGGGCATCACCGCCAAACCCTAATGGTGTCTCTTCTTCTGCCCACGCTCCCGACATCTCTCCTCCACAAGGATCAACTGATGACAGACCCGGGATGGACGTCGACCCAGCTAGGCTTGTTGGTGCGGCTGACACCCAACCGCCTGATGGTTCGGATGTTATTATGGGGGATGTGTCTACATCTAATGTTACCTGCATGTCGACCCACCTCTCCGGTGCCGACGTTTCCAAATGAATACACTTATTTGGAACTGCCGGGGCGCGGGGAATAGACGGTTCCGTAAGGCCCTTAGTTTCATGTTAAACCGTCATAAAGTTGACATGCTAGTGTTTGCTGGAAACAAAAATCTCTGGGGATATGGCGACTGATGTTTGTCGCCGAACGAAATTTACCGATCATGAAAGAGTGGAAGCGATTGGTTTTGAAGGAGGTATTTGGTTGCTATGGAATTCTGCGAATGTCAATACTACTGTTATACAGAAGGAGTCAAATTTTATGCACGCGAGGATTTTAATCGGTAGTCATACCCTTAACTTCTTTGCGGTGTATAACCCTCCCTCTCCATCCCGACGGGTCGACGGGTGGAGCTCTTTATTAGCTGCTATTCAGGCTTGCTCTGGTCCCATTGTGGTGGGTGGAGACTTCAATTGTGTCCTGGCTCATAATGAGGTGGGTGGTAACTCGAGCTCTCTTTCCCCAGATTCTGCCCACTTTCAACAATGGGTCGATGCTGCAAACGTTATTGATATGGGATTTAGCGGCCCAAGGTTTACGTGGAACAGAGGGTTGTCGCTATCTACTAGATGCTCTAAGCGGCTTGATAGGGTTTTTATGTGCGGTTCGGCAAGAACTATATGGGCTGAAGCTTCTGTCCGTCATCTGCCTTCCCTGTCCTCGGATCACAACCCTTTACTTCTTCAGTATTACCCGCCAAGGAGGATTGATCCCTCTCGTCGTCCCTTCCGGTTTAAAGCTGCCTGGGTTTCTCACCCCGGATTCTTACCAGTTGTGGAATCTGCTTGCGCCGAGAATGCTACTAATGGGTTAAGAAGTGCTCTGTCGACCCTTAAGAGGAGGTTGCAAAGGTGGAATAAGGAGACGTTCGGGAGAATCGAAATCAGAAAGAATGCAATCTTTGACCGCCTGGCTATTATTCAAAAGGATTTGGAAGCTAATCTTGACGCCGGCCTTATCGAGCTCCACGCCACTATCCAGTCTGAGTTGGAAGAGATCCTTGATCAGGAGGAAATCCTGTGGCTTCAGAAGTCAAGGGACATGTTCATACGGGAAGGTGATCGCAACACTGCTTATTTTCACATGAGTACGATTATTCGGCGTAGATATAATCGAGTAGATGCCATAAAGAATGATGCGGGTGTTTGGATTTCGGATCAGAATTTACTCCGTAAGAATGCACGGGATTACTTCCAAAAACTCTTTGCGCCGCCGCTTGATGTTTTGAGCGTGAATGAAATCCATAATACTTATACGGCGAACTTCCCAAGTGGCCCACACATTGATTTCAATCGGATGTGTATGCCATTTACTGTACAGGAAATTAAGCAATGTGTCTTTTCTATGGGGCCCCTTAAAGCTCCAGGTTCGGATGGGTTTAGTGCTATATTCTATCAAAAGTCTTGGGCTGCGGTGGCTCCTAATGTTCTCAGGTTCGTCAACGAGTTCTTCGAGTCTGGAGTGATGGCTGCGGGTATTAATGATACAATCATCTCGCTTATTCCCAAACTTAACAAGCCGGATCACATGTCCCAATTTAGGCCTATTGGTTTATGTAATGTAAGTTACAAACTCATTTCTAAACTAATGGTTAATCGTTTACAGCCGGTGATGGGGGATCTTGTTAGCCCGTTTCAAAGTAGTTTCATTCCGGGAAGAATGATAGAAGATAATGTGATCCTTGTCCAAGAAGCTATCCACTCACTGGTTCGCAAAAAGACTGGTAAGAGATGGATGTCAATTAAGATTGATCTTGATAAAGCCTATGATAGACTGTCGTGGTCGTTTGTCGAGGATACATGTAACCGGATTGGCTTGCCAGAGTCGTGGTGTAGATGGATTTCTGGTTGTATTAGGTCTCAATCGATGGCCGTTCTTTGGAATGGGGAATTATCGGATTGCTTCACCCCTACTCGAGGCGTCCGGCAGGGAGATCCGCTTTCCCCTTATCTATTTGTCCTTTCACTTGAGAGACTTGGTCATGCGATTACAGGATTGGTTGACTCGGGTGCTTGGGTTCCTGTGGTAATTAAGCGCGGTTGTCCTTCGATTTCTCACGTTTTTTTTGCAGATGATATCGTCCTCTTTGCTGAAGCGTCCGTTGAGAATGCTAAGGTTTTACGGGACTGTCTCGATGAGTTTTGTATGGCATCGGGCCTCAAAATTAACATCCAGAAATCTCAAATTATGGTGTCTCCCAATGTGACGGGTTCACTCAGGGAGAATATTCAAAGTTATCTAGGTTTCCCCGTTGTAATTGACTTCGGGAAGTATCTTGGCTTCCCGATTCTGCATTCGAGGATGAAGAACGATGATTTTCAGTTCCTCATCGAAAGAACAAAGACTCGGCTCTCCTCATGGAGAGGGCGACTTCTCAGCTTCGCCGGCAGACTCACCCTGGTTAAGTCGGTATTATGTTCTATCCCGGCTTATATTATGCGTGTGGTTAAGCTTCCTGTCAAGATTTGCGAGGAATTGGATCGTTTATGCCGAGCTTTTCTCTGGAATGGATCTGAATTACGCAAGTCTATACATCTCGTGGCTTGGAGGGAAGTCTGTTTGCCAATTGAGTACGGGGGGCTGGGTATTCGTCCATGTGCGGAGGCAAATGGTGTGGCCCTTGGTAAGCTAGCCTGGCGGTTCATGCATTCTTTCTCGGAGCCGTGGGCTAATCTCCTAGCCTCTAAATACAAGTTGGGCGACCTTTTATCTATCATGGATTGTCAGGGACTCGATAAGGGCTCTTACGCTATGAAAGGTATTATTTGGGCTAAACGCAATATACTGAAACTCGGAACGAAATGGGTTATCGCTAATGGTAGAGGGGCAAGGTTCTGGCTTGATAATTGGTGCGATGATCTACCGTTATTGGATTTCGTTTTGCAGCCCTTACCCGCTGACGCCTTGGATGCAACTGTCGCAAACTACTGGGTTTTTGGTTCGGGTTGGGACTGGTCCAGTATCTCCCCCTTCCTTCCCCCTACTAAACTACTGAAAATCGCTTCGGTGTTGCTTCATGAGTCCGACGATGTTAAGGATTGGGTGGCGTGGCGCCTATCCCCTGACGGACTGTTTTCTTCGTCTTCGGCTTACCGTGCTCTTATCACTCGGAATTTGGCACCTGACCCTTGGGGGAATTTGTTTCAGGCTGTTTGGAGGCTCAAAGTGCCGGAACGCGTGCGATGCTTCATGTGGCTGGTTGCGAAGGGTAGGTTAATGACGAATGCCGAATGCTTCCGGCGTCATCTTGCATTGAATCCTAACTGTCCCTTGTGTACAAACAATGAGGAATCCTTAATGCACTTATTTAGAGATTGCCCTTCCATCTCTTCCATTTGGTGCAATTTATTGTCTATTGAGGATGTGGGGAATTTCTATAACTCAGATGTTAAGCTGTGGTTGATTCACAATCTTTCTAGGCTTGATTTGATTGAGCAGAACATCCCTTGGGCCTCCTACTTTGCAATTGCTTTGTGGAAGCTTTGGAAGTGGAGGAATGATGCGGTATTCAGACGCTGTCCTCACCCATCAAATCTTGCCGTTAGTGTCATGGCTCATACGAAGGACTTTGTTGAGGCTCACAGGAAACTATCGGTTAGCAGGTTAGTACCTTGCCCCAAAAGAACGCTGGAGGTGCGGTGGGAAGCCCCAATGGAAGACTGGATTAAGATAAATACTGATGGGTCTGTTCGAGCCAACATTGGTTGTGCTGCTGCAGGAGGGGCGCTTCGAGATTCTCATGGGCAATGGTTGGCTGGATTCGTGATGAATATTGGTGAGTGTACGGTTCCGGCAGCGGAATTATGGGGACTTAGTGCTGGTCTCTATATTGCATGGGAAAAGGGGTACCGTTACGTGGAGGCGGAGGTTGACTCGGACCTTGTCGTCAGACTCGTTGGTAACAAGATTGCGTTTTCTCATCCCCTATTCAGTCTGGTATCACGTTGCCAAGACTTCATTCGTAGGGAATGGATTGTCCGGTTCCGTCACATTTACCGCGAGGCTAATATGGTAGCGGATCATCTTGCTTCTTTAGCCCATGCTTTTCCTCTAGGGTATTTTATGTTAAACAATGCACCAAGTTCTGTTATTCCTTTGTTGAAAAACGATGCCCGAGGCGTAGCGAACCAAAGGCTTGTCAGTTGTTAGCTTCTTTTTAATTTATTAATAATATGGGTGAAAGTACGCTTTCCCTGTCTTTAGTACCAAAAAAAAAAAATCATTACGCATCTCATACAAATAAGCAATTATTGTAAAGAAGGATATTGGGAAGTAATAGGTATACTTCCCTTTGCAATATTATAATAAAATTATTTATTTTAAATTTGCAATTATTTATGCTAGAGAATTGAAGCAATAAAAGTTAACGGATTATCAAACACTATATTTTAAGCCTTTAAGGTTAAAAATTTTCAACGTCTGAAAAATTAGAATACTTTATTTAGTTTGATCCCCTAAAAAGCAAGACGTTATTATACAAAAATAGTCGTAAAACAAGAATTGACAGACTGTGATAACTGATTATCTGACTGAAAGCTAAATAACGAAGTGACACCATGCAGTAGTGAGGAAGCTGCAGCGCCTACACCGTGAGCTTTCAAAGCTAGTCAGGGCTCATCATCGCATTTGCATTAAATGGCCGGTAATCCAAAGAGCAAGGAGAAACCGGTTAATATGGCTTCCTCGCTATCTGATGACGAAATTTGGTCCGATAGCCAGGATGCATGGTTTTCCGATGACGATTATGTCTACAGTTGTCGCCACCACCACCACCGCCACGACTTCCTGGATATGCATAGACCCGAAAAAAGAAGGAAGGAAAAAAGAAAAAAGACAGGAAAAAGACTCCGGGAGGTACAAGAGCTCATCTCGGAAAGTCTGATGATATTTTCTGGAGTACTAGACGAAGACGAAGAAGAGGAGAAATCCACCCACGGCAATGGCTGTATCAGATTGGGAAGTTTGTGTCCTTACAGTTCAGATCAGAAGATACTTCTGGTCGGTGAAGGCGATTTCTCCTTCTCTGCTTGCTTGGCCCGTTCTTTTGGATATGCTTCTAACATGATCGCCACTTCCCTAGATTCTCTCGGTAATTATACATCGTCCCTTTGATTTCTTCTACTTTCGGTCGATAGACATGCTTAACCTGCCGTACATCTGTGTTATGATTACAGAGTTTGTGTTGAAAAATTACAAGAGAGGCGCAAACAACATCGATGAGCTAACAAGTAGAGGATGCAAGGTCATTCACGGAGTTAACGCTACAGAAATGGCGAATCTCCCTCAACTTCAACACCTCAAATTTGACTGCATCGTCTTCAACTTTCCCCGTGCCGGCTATGGTCATCGCCTGAAACCTAACGTCTCCCGCCGTGATGAAATCAGGTAATATATATATATATATATATATATATATATATATATATATATATATATATATATATATATATATATATATATATATATATATATATTCTACCAGTTAGCTTGGATTCGATTTGAATTGCTACGTGATTGCTTTATTACGGTGAGATGAATATTGTTGTAGCAAGAACCAGGCGCTAGTGAGAGGATTCATGGCGAACGCGAAGAGAATGATAAAACCTGAGGGTGAAATACACATCACTCACAAGTGCGTAAGGTTTTCTCTGGAATGGGAATTGGAGATGTTAGGGTTAATAGAAGGTCTTCGACTAGTTGAAGAATCACCCTTCAATTCCGAAGACTATCCTGGCTACAATACCAAGTATGGATTTGGAGGTGATCTGAACTTCGTGTGCGTGCCTGCTAAGACGTATAAATTTCAGCTTCAAGAGCAAGAGGACTAGCTAAAACAAAAGATCAACAATCATATTGGTGAATGGTGATTTTTGCAATTATGTGACTTCTTTGGTAATTTTTGCGATTTTGTATATCCATTTGTTGCAGTCGGCCACTGCAGTACTATGCATTTAGGTAGCTCTTTCTTTTTGTTGGGTTCTTCTGGTATATAATCGATCTAGTCTTTTATTGCATTAGATCATAATTATTTTTTAATGATTTTTAAAATTAAATCTACTCATGACAAATTTTGAAACTGATAATTCAAAACTCTTTATGAATCGTGTAATTCAAACTTAAAATTTTTTGTGAATCATATAATTCGAAATTGTTTATGAATTGGGTAATTCGAATTCTACATTATTTATGAATAGGATAATTCGAAATTGTTTATGGATTGGGTATCTGCCCAGGGTATTACCAAATTTTCTTACGCAACGTATTGCCCAATTATTCTCATACCTGAACCGAAGCGTAATACCCAATGGTATTATTCTCACCGCCACTACTCGAATCTAGTAGATACTCGGAGAAACTTCACTGCCTCCGCCGACAATACTGCTGCCGATGCTCGGATACCTTTGAACGATGACTGGAGAATCTTCCTCTCCGATAGCTACTCATTTACTGTTGTTACCTTCTGAAACCCTAGCTCATGGAGTCCAGAAGATGAAGAAGAGAGAAAACAAAGTTTAAGAAGAATGATTGAATTGAATTAAAAGATGTGTCTGCTACAAGCCTTTTATAGGCTGACTCACGTAACAAACTCATCAACAAAATGTAACCACCTCCTCATAAATAAAAGGCATATTGCTTTATTACACTTTTCCTCAGCTGAATGTATCTATACGCTATCACCCCGGCTCAAGTTGGAGTTGTGGAGTCAAAACTCCCAACTTGCGAATTAAGTCGTGATGATGAACACTAGTGAGCGGTTTGATGAGAATATCAGCGAGTTGAAGATGAGTAGGAACATGTGACAAAGAAATCAAGCCATCCAGTAACTTTTCTCTCACAAAATGACAATCTAGATCGATGTGCTTCGTCCGTTCATGATAAACCGGATTGCGAGCAATATGAATGGAAGCTTGATTGTCGCACTTCAAAGGAATCGGTTGAATATTAGAAACCCTCAATTCATGAAGTAACCTGGAAAGCCAAGCCAACTCAACACAGACACGAAGCATAGAACGATATTCAGCTTCAGCTGAAGAAAAGGAAACAGTTTGTTGTTTCTTTGATTTCTAGGATATAAAGATACCGCCAAAGAAGAAAATGTAACCACTGACTGATCGACGAGAATGAGGGCATGATGCCCAATCAGCATCACAATAAGCAAGTAACTACGTGTCTGTGTCATCACGAAGTAGAATCCCCAAATCGGATGTACCCTGGAGATAACGCAATGTGTAAATAGCAGCATCAAGATGTGGTTGACGTGGGTCTTGCATAAATTGACTCAGGAATTGGACTGTGAAAGCCACATTTGTTCGAGTGTGTAATAGAAAATTGAGTTTACCAATGAGTCGACGATACAAAGAAACATCTGATAAAGGATCCCCAACATTAGGCAAAAGATTGCAATGTAGATCCAAAGGGGTAGACAAGGGTCGAGCATTGTCAGAATAAAAATCAGCCAATACTTCCTTGATAAACTTTCGTTGAGTGAGAACCAAGCCATGTTGATGAGGAATAAATTCGATTCCAAGGAAGAAATGGAGAAGCCCCAAATCTTTAGTTTTGAACTCAGTGTCAAGGAAACGCTTAGTAGATGCAATTTCACCTAAACCACTTCCAGTGAGAAGATTGTCATCGACATAAACCACCAGAAAAACAGAACCAGAACTAGTATGCTTAATCAACAGAGAGTAGTCATTGAAGGATTGAGTGAAACCCTGTCGTTTCAAAGCACTAGCAAGCTTAGCATACCATTGACGGGAAGCTTGCTTAAACCCATAAAGAGATTTGTGCAGTTTACAAAGAATCTCTGGAGAAAGGACAACAAAACCTGGCGGTATCTTCATGTAAACATCTTCATGTAAATCGCAATGTAGGAAGCGTTATTCACATCCAGTTGAAAAATATTCTAGTGTTGTTTAATAGCCATACTAACAAGACTTCGAACCGTAGTGAGCTTGACTACTGGTAAAAAAGTCTCAGTGTAGCCGACCCCTTGCTTTTGTGTAAATCCTTTGACTACCAAACGTGCTTTGAACCTCTCAACACTGCCATCAGAATTTCGTTTGATTTTATAAACCCAACGACAACAAATGGCCTTTTTGCCTGGAGGTAGAGGAAGTAAATCCCATGTGTGGGTCTTCTCTAATGCAAGAAACTCCTTGTTCATTGCATCCACCCATCGAGAATCAAGGCGAGCTTGATTATAACTTACAGGTTCTATTTCCATAGGGGCAGAATCACCAACCACAGCTTGAAAACTAAAGACTTGTGGTAGAAGAGAGGTTAAAGTATGATGGAAAATGTCTGGAGAAGAATCATGAGTAACACTGCAAATATAGTCTTGTAAGTACGAAGGTGGGCGTGTGATTCTTGTACTCTGTCTCAAAGAAGGATTAAGGTTTGAAGGTTGTTGTGAAGTGGACGGTGCAGAATCACTGGATGATAAGGAAGGGATAGTGGAGGGTGTTTGTAATGAAGAATGAATGGGAAGTATAGGTGAACTGGGAGGATTAGAGGTAGGGGACTTGTATACGGGTGAAACATCATCTGCATAAGAAGCCAATGATATAGGAAACAAAGGTTGTTCAGAAGTGGTTTAAGCATAGGGAAAATTTTCTTCATGAAATTTAACATCTCTAGAGACAAATATGGATTTGGTATCAAGGTTATACAACTTATAACCCTTCTTCCCATAAGGATATCCTATGAAAATGCACTTGGAAGCTCTAGGTTGGAATTTGTCTCTCCCTTGTTTCAAAGTGGAAGCATAACAAAGACAACCAAAGGTCTTAAGAAGATGGTAATCTGGGGGTTTTTGAAAAAGAATTTCATAAGGTGAAATGTTTTTAAGAAGAGGTGAGGGTAACCTGTTGATTAGATGAGTAGCAGTGAGGATGCAATCCCCCCAAAAATGAACCGGAAAACAAGACTGAAGTAGTAAAGCTCTTGCACATTCAAGTAGATGTTTGTGCATTCTTTCAACTATACCATTCTATTGGGGTGTTACAACACAAGAGGTTTGATGGAGGATTCCTTTGCTTTCCAGGAAGGTTTTTGTAGCATAACTGCTCCCCAGCTCAAGAGCATTATCTGATCTTATAATTTGCACCTTACAATTGAACTGAGTCTCCACCATCTCAACAAAATTGTGAATATAATCAAAAGCATTTCCTTTTCTGGCCATCAAGTGTGTCCATGTAGCTCTGCTAAAATCATCAACTACTGTAAGAAAGTACTTATAACCTTCCATAGTAGCAGTATGGTAGGGACCCCACACATCAATGTGCACAAATTGAAAGATGGAAATTGATATCCTGCTCTTTAGAAAAGGAAGTTTGTGTTGTCTAGACTTAGCACATACTTCACAAGATTCAATATTATTGTCTTTTACAAATTCTTTGGAGGGAAACAAAGATTTGAGTTTATAATATGGCAAATGACCAAGTCGAATATGCCAAAGATTACAACTGTTATTCTATGATGCAGAAAAAGACAAAACAGATGAGGCATAATCCTTCTCTTGTTGCTGCTTTTGTTCCAAGATATAGATACCATTCTCTGAGCTACCAATTCCCTGTTGCTTCTTCAGAAAATGGGCATGCATTACGCATGAATCTGAAGTAAATGTGATAGCACAATTCAATTGTTGTGTCAACTTGGAGACTGAAATCAGACTGAATTGGAATTCTAGTACAAACAACACATTCTGCAGTACTAGATCAGATCTCAATATCACTTCACCTTCAATCTGTATATATTTGAATTTTAGTTCCATTGGGCAGCATGACAGAAAAGGGAACATTCAAGTTTCTTATTGAAGAAAGAAGATTGAACTCATGACACATGTGGACACTTGCACCACTATCAATAATCCTCCTTCCTATTGAGAAAATAGGTTGAGAATTCATACCGGCCGTAGCCATAGTATTCTGAATTGTAGAAGCATTGACTGTAGCAGAACCACACACTCCTGTATTGTTGCCTTCCTTAAGAAGACTCATAAGTTGCATACACTGTGCTGAAGATAAACCAGGTATCTGAGGAATCTGAGTTCCACTATGAGATCCTCCATCTTGTACTAAAGCTGCAACTTTCTTGGTTTTGGTAAATTTAAATCCTGGTGGAAAACCATGGAGTCTGTAGCAAGTCTCAATGGTGTGTCTATTTTTATTGCAATGTGTGCAATGTAGCAGATCCTTGTTCTGTTTTGAATTGTTCCTTGCAGATTTATCAACCATTTGTTTCATCGATCCAGGCTGTTCGGAATTCTGACCATTTCCTGCATATAGAGATGCAGCATTATGAAGATATCTATTGTGTGCTCCAACTTCCCTCTGTGTTTCTTCCTAAGAAGCGTTGAATAAGCTTCAAAGGCGGTAGGTGCAGGTTTCGTCATGAGTATATGACCTTTGACAGAGCTATAAGAGTCATTTAACCCCATTAAGAATTCCACAAGTTTCTGAACTTCATCATTTTCATGAGAAACTTGTGTAGAACCACACTTCACACAACAAGGAGGTTTAGATAAACCTGTAAGCTCATCCCACATTATCTTCATTCTAGTGAAATAGTCTATTATGGATTCATTAGCCTGAGAAATATCACATATCTCCTTTCTCACTGCATAGAACTGAGCACTGTTTGACTGACCAAAACATTTTTCAAGTTCTAACCATAAATAAGAAGTTCATTCATAATACATGACACTGCTCCTGATTCTCTTTGTTAAGCCATTCAGAATCCAGGAAATCACCAGGTTGTCACATCTATCCCAGAGGTTTGCTAAAAACCGATTGTTCTTAGGACGCTCATAGCTTCCATCAATGAAACACGATTCGTTTTTAGCAAACAAAGCTATTTTGATTGAACGTCTCCATTTATTAAATGTTTTTCCATCAAATTGATCAGATACAAGAGATAAACCTGGTCCTTCAGATCATGGATGTAGAGTGGATTATTCACATCAACAGTTGATCCTCCAAAACCGAACCTCGCAACACTAGATGAAAACTAGTTTGTTTGTTCATTTTCATTCCTTCTGAACAAAGTAGAATATGAGGGAGATCGAATTATTTCGATTAGATCTAGAATTGAGTTTGGTGATGGAATTTCAGATTTGATGAAAATTCCGAAGGAGATTCGAAGACTGTGAAGAGATTCGAAGGTGAATGAATTGCGGAAAGGCCTTAAAATCCAAAGGAGAAAAAAACGTATGTCAAGGAGAGAATGAATGAATGATCGAGCACAAAATTGCTCTGATACCATGTTACCTTTTGAAACCCTAGCTCATGGAGTCCAGAAGATGAAGAAGACGGAGTCCAGAAGGTGAAGAAGAGAGAAAACAGAGTTTGAGAAGAATGCTTGAATTGAATTAAAAGATGTGTCTGTTACAAGCCTTTTATAGGCTGACTCACGTAACAAACTCATCAACAAAATGTAACCACCTCATCATAAATAAAAGGCATATTGCTTTATTACACTTTTACTCGGCTGAATTTATCTATACGCTATCATTGTCGCCGATAACTGCTAGAATCAGATATGGGACGATGAATCTTCTCGTTGCCAAGTTAAGGAATTGAGAGCATGATTGTTACAACTTTTTCTCAAATCGAGAGGGATCACCATTGCTGCTCTTTAAAACGGAGAAGAAAGAGATCAAATGCTCTTCGATTTGGAGGGGATGAGGAAGGTGCAAGTCGGGCCATCCTGGCCGGCTTGTGTGGGCCACAAACGTTATCAATGTCCACCGATGTAAAAAGTGGGCGGGCTGTCGGCCCGGATGACCCGTATGTATATGATTGTATGCTTTTTCCCCGGTATTTATCGTTCAAACAAGTAATATAATGTATTTAAGACACATTTTCAATATAATTATATTTACATAGTGCACTACCAACAAGTTCAACAATAATCAACACACAACAATAAATAAATCCAAAGACCTGAATAACAATAAGTACCAATATAGTCAAATTAGCCATGCAATCTTGTATTACAAACGAGTATAACTCGTCAAAATACTTCAAACAATCTAAATGAAAAATCAGAGTATGTGACACTCAAAACAATATAAATTATATATAGATATATAAAAAAATTATATGTATAAAACTATATACGGATCCGGCTGGGTTGGCCCAAGGGCCAAAATTTTTGCTCATACCCGTCCCACCAAAATACGGGCCGGGCCCGAACGGCCAAACTGGCTGCTCATAACCATGTTTTTTTCCGGACAAGTGGGCTGGACGGGCCGACCCATATTTGTAGAGGTCTAATTTAGGTCTTAACATTGGGTATTAAAATTGGGGTGGGTATTACGTTCACTAATTAAAATTGGGTATTTGATTTCCGGCGATAAAAATGAGTAATAGAGATTGGGTATTAAAATTGGGCATTAATATAACTTTTAAATAAAATAATAACAGAATAGTAAGATTCAATTAGTCCAATTGATAATAGTGTGGGGGTGAGCATGTTAGTGAGGGTCTACTTCATATTCCTATATCCAATTACACAATTCACCCAATTAAACAATATTAATCACGAGGGACGTAATTTATCTCCTAAACAAAAAGGGTCGTATTACACCAAATATCTCTATTTTTTTTTTGAAAACAGAGCGGAATTATGTAACTTATCTAGGAATCCTATGAGTACCTAGAATTTTTAACCAAAACTAGTTCATATCCCGCACTTTGTGCGGGTATTTTTACATGTTTGATGTTGTTTGAATAAAATGTCAACAACTTACGTGTGAGAACTAATAATATATATGAAAAAAAAAAGAATTAATCAATTTTTTTTAATTTATCACTAATAAAAATTTTGTACAAAAAAATAAAAAAATAGCATATAATTTTGGAATTTTCTTCTTATTGTCATCAAGGTTTGAACTTTGGTATCCACTAAATTTCAAGTTTCCTCTTGGTACCCTTGTAGCTCTATTTGTTTCCTCTCTATATCTATTCTTAATATATTATAATATTTAATTTAAAATAATAGAAAATCAGGAAAAAAAATTTTAAAACAAATTATGACCTCACTATATTTAAATTAATTAATTTAAAACAGTTTGTTACTTATGAGATGGTGTTTAGTCCGATCAAAAATTGATCAATTTAAAAAAAATCAAATTTGATGAAAATTTTGTTGAAAAAGTTGCTAAAAAACAAATATTAAAGATAAAAATAATTTTCTTTTATAAAAAAACGATTTACAAAATATCGATATTTTAAAAAAAACACAATTTGAAAATTTTTAAAAACTGTCTGTTGGTTATTAGATGGTGTTTAGGCCGATTGAATTATGATCCAAATTTTATATAAAAAAAAATTTGGTCATTTTCAAAAAACTAATCTAATCAAAGTTTTAGAAAATAGTATTTTGCTTATGAGATGGTGTTTAGGCTGATCAAATTTTTTTAATAAAATACGGCCAAACATGAAAAATACAACGAAGTTTATTAGACGGAACATAAAAAATACGACAAAACGTGGAAAATTTCAAAAGACAAATAAAAAAACATATCACTATCCCTGTCTTAGCCCTCCTCACCAAGTTTTTGTTGGAGGCAGACGTAGCATCTCTTTTTCGACATGCTCGTTGAACGAACCAAGGAACTTGTCTAACTGAATCCTCATCAAAGAGTGATAGAACCTGAAAATTGTATCCAACTTCGCTAAATTTGTTTTCATGAATTGTTTCAGAACAGAGTGCGCGGTCTCTGCCCTGTTCAGAAATAACAGAGCTAACTCCAAATTGGGTAAAAAAAAATTTAAATTGTTGTGGAATACGTACCTATTCATCGGGTTACTTTCGAAGTTCATATATTGATCCGTCCACGCGAAAACAATTCGTCTCTTGTAAGGATCTAGTCATTGCGTCCTCACATATTGTAAAAGATGTCCTCTCTTTTTCCACTTGTTTTCAATTTGAGTTAACCGTCTCTCGTAAGACTCTTCTGTTTTGGATTTAAATAAACTCATGTAACTATTGGCAAATATTTGAGCGAGTTCTTTATCCATGTGATTATTCCTAGCCATTCCTTCAATGTTTTTGTATATGTGACGACGACATAACAAAAACTGGGTTTTTGGGAATATAGGATCAAGAGCGTTCATAAGAGCCTTCTCTCGATCCGTGACAATTATATTTGGTGTCCTCTCGACGCGCCTACAAAGCTTTGGAAGTTGCTCAATCGCCCAGACATAATTCTCTTCCTTCTCCGTGGATAGAAATGCACCGACAACGTTAAAGTTCAACCATGTCGATGTAAACCCAACAATTTCAAAAAATGGCACCTTGTATCTGTAAAAAAATATCATCAAAAAGTTAAGTTTACATACATCAAAAAAGGCATCTTACGGAAACGTTAACAACTGTGAAAGCTTACGTGTTGGTGTTGTATGTTGAGTCCATTACCAATACGTAAGGGAATGCCTTAAGGAGGGCAAGTGATTCCGGATGTTCGAAGAAAATGTCGCTCACTTCACCGTCCTTGTTTCCCCTATGCTCACAGAAATAACCCTCTTTACGATATTCGAAAAAGAATTGTTGAGCGACTGTCCTTTAATCCAAGCCTTCTTTACGTAATTTTTGCCTCTCATTGTAGATTTGTCTCATCCTGGTGTTGTTATCATTATCAATGCTCAAAGCACTGACAATTTGGGCAGGGGTGTAATTACTGGTCCACATCTTCTTTACTAACTTCTTCTCCTCCTCATTCATCCTTCGCGCAAATGCATGACCCTTTAAATTTCTTCCAAGCTTGTGGTTGTGAACACCACACTACACGTCAACTTTCTATAAACCTTGGTAAGTCTCATAAACCCTAATTATGAATTCACACCCGCTCTTCTTCATCGATGCATTCTTCCTCTGATCGAGCTTGCTGCACCTTTTTTGGGGTGTATACTCCATATTTCTCGCACGAAAGCCATGTCTTTCTCAAACTTCCGAGGACCGACTTCTGTACGCGACTAACAGAAAAAATCATTTTATTTTCATCTCCGAATTTTCGAACCCATTCAATGACCTCCGGTCGACTATTGAAGCTTTTGTCAGTTGTGAACAGGCTAGAGTGATCCTTACTCCTCGCTTCTGAGGCGGATGCATTTACGTTTTCTGTTGATCCTTCATCTATGTTGAGATTATCAACGTCCGCATCGATCTCCTCTAAACCCTAAAAAATAAAAAAAAAACACTCATGGTCATTCTATTATAAGGTTGTCCGTCACGGACAAAATAAGAATGTCCGTGACGGACGGGTTGTTTTCCGAATTTCGTTACGAAACCAAAATAACGTTACATTCTTTCAAAATTTGGCTATGATTGATCAATGGTCAAAAATCTAAGTTCAAACACGATTGAAAACCTAAACTACGATTAAAGTTTTCAACTTTATTAATCAAAAAGACCAAATTTACTTACCTCAATATTATATTCGTCTTCGTTCTCAAAACTCAAAGATATTTCTTCATCATCAATATCATAATCTTTCTCGTATGACATTGTTAAGTTGTTTTTTCAAAAAGAATAGACCGTCAACTGGTTGAATTTGAGAAAGAGGTATGAAAATAAGGTTGAATGAGGGTTGGAGGGCATTGATTACGGTTTTTATAGGATGAAAATAATTGATTTAAGATTTATGGTTGCTAAATTATGGAAATAATGATATTATTTATCCGAAAATAAGATTTATGGTTGTTAAATTATGGAAATAATTATATTATTTATCCGAAAATAAGATTTATGGTTGTTAAATTATGGAAATAATGATATTTTTTATCCAAAAATAACCTTTTCTAATTTTATCTAAAATAAAAGATAAGTTGGTTGAAACGTTTCCGGATTCTAGTCTCATGGCCGGGTTGTCCTCACGAACAAACTTATGTTGTCTTTGACGGACTACATGAAGACATTTACTAAATAACGAACATTTATTCGTAACGGACAAATGTGCGTTATTTAGTAAAAAAAAATGCGCTAAACGCTTTTCCTTAGTATATAAGATAGATACGCAGTGCTTCCTTGATAAGTTTATGGGAAAACGTATATTAGAAGTTTAACTATTAATTTTATCTTAAAAAAAATTGTTGAAGATATTATTATTTTGCTGAACAAATTTAGGATTTGGAGGAAACATTATCACGTAACAAACACAAGTAAAAGATATGATTTTTAACTGATCTGATTTACGTTAAAAAAACTTGATTGGTTTGCTTTAACATATTTATTTTGAATTTTTTGCGATTTTGATTTGAAGTACGTTAATCGAAGTAAAAAAAAATAATTTAGTTAACTGGTTTGGTAAAATAATTAATCAAAATAATTAAAATTTAGCAAAAAAATTGGAACCACTTGTTTGTTGTTAAAAGCAAAAAATCGAAAATAATTAATTTATTTTTAATAACAAAAAAACTGAAAAGTAGTAATCTAAATAGATGGAAGGTTCGATTTGATGGTTTAAAAAAATAAAAATTCACATAATCCTTTTTTGTGATATTGTTATAAAAAAATTTTAAAAGCAAAGGATTTCAATAATTTCGATTTTTAATTTTTCTATTCGTGAGATTTCGGTTGCCAAGTCTTTGTCGAAAAAACATAAAATCCACAAGAAAAAGATTCCGATTGCCAAGTTCTGATTAAAAAAATCCACGTCACATAATTATATATATATATATATATATATAGAGAGAGAGAGGGGGTGCGGTACCCATGACACATTTGTAACAAAACTAATAATTATAATTATGAATGGTTCTTACAATTACACGATAAGGCCGGTTCTCGTATATATATATATATATATATATATATATATATATATATATATATATATATATATATATATATATATATATATATATATATATATATATATATATATAATTACGTTTTTTCTTTCAAATTTATTTTGATTTCTATGACTTTATCATTGAAAAACATAAAATTGTAATCCGATTATAAAATGACTTTAAAAAAGTAAAGTCAATTTATTAAAATATTGTAAATGCAAGAATCAAATGACCTTTTTTGACACCGTGAATTGTGAATAAGACGGGAAAGTGGAGGTGTAAAGGTAACAGTGACACCAAGAAGCAGTGAGGAAGCTGCAGCGGTAACAGAGTGAGCTTTCAAAGCTACCTAAGGCTCATTATTACCTCCACAATCATCCTGAACGCTACCCCATACACGATGGTTTGGTCTGATTTCAGTTCCGACGGCCAGGATGCAAACACTGCCTGGTCTTCTGATGATCATACTCTGTACACTCCCCGTCACCACCACCATGATTTATTGGACATGCTTGAACACCAAAATACAAACAAGGAAAAAAGAAAGAAGAAAGGAAAAAGGTTCCGACACCTTCAAGATCTCATCTTTGAGAGCTTGACGATGAATTCGGTAGACGAAGAAGCGGAGGAATCCTTCAAGATCAGCTGGGGAAGTTTTTGTCGGCCTTACAGTTTTGATCAGAAGATATTGTTGGTTGGGGAAGGTGATTTCTCCTTCTCCACTTCCTTGGCCCGTTCTTTTGGTGACGCTTCGAACATGATCGCCACTTCCTTTAATTCCGTCGGTAAGTCCCATCATATTTTTTTTCATTTCCTGCTTCTACAGAACAATATTCTTGCCCCCGTGAGTCGTGACTAGTAGTCATGCGTTAATCTCCTGTCTCATATTTTACTTCCTTTTGCATTCTCCTTTATCATTTTAATTTCATATTTTATCATAATATTATTGTGAACACCGTAGATACTGTTTGAGTGGCAAGAAAGAGAAGAATGTGTATATGTATTTGATGCATCTGTTACAACCTCCCTTTATTTACACAATTAACCCTCTTATTCTTTCTATTTACAAACATACGTATAATCTCTCTCAACGGGGGGGGGGGGGGGGGGGAGGGGGGGGGGGGGGGGGGGGGGGGGGGGGGGGGGGGGCCGAAAAAAACATGGGTATGGACAGCTAGTTTGGCCCGTTCGGTCCTTGCCTGGCCCGGCCCGTATTTTGGTTGGACGGGTATGTATAAATATTTTGACTTGTGGGCCAACCCGGCCCGTTTGTATATATATATATATATATATATATATATATATATATATATATATATATATATATATATATAAAATTTATATATATATAATTTATATTGTTTTGAGTTCACATTTTCTAACTTATCATTTAGTTTTGTTTGGAGTATTTTGACGAGATATACTCGTTTGTAATATAAGATTGCAGCGCTAACTTGACTGTAATGATACTTGTTGGTTTCAGTTATTTGAATTTATTCATTTTTGTATGTTGATTGTTGTTGAACTTGTTGGTACTGCACTATGCAACTATAATTGGATTGAAAGTGTGTGTTAAATACATTATATTACTTGTTTTAAACGATAAATCCCGGGGGGAAAAATGCACAAGCAAGCACATACGGGTCATCCGGGCCGGCCCGGCAGTCCGCCCGCGTTTTACATGCGTAAACACAGACAACATTATTGGCCTGGACAAGCCGGGACGGGCCAGCCCGGCCTGAATCTTTTTTGTACAGGTCTAAATTATGGTAAAAACTAAGATTTTTTTTTTTTTTTTTGTATATTACATTCTTTGTAACGATTTTCAGTTAGTTATTTCCTTGGACGTAGAGTTTTTGATAGGAAATTACAGAAGTGCGGCGAGCAATATCGAGGAGCTAACAAGTAGAGGATGCAAGGTAATGCATAGAGTGGACGCTACTAAAATGATGAATCACCCTCAACTGCGCTCCTTCAAATTCGATTGCATAGTCTACAACTTCCCCTATGCCGACTTTACTAATCGTGAAGCCACCCGGGATGGTCGAATCAGGTAGTATTCATGATAATTAAGGTTTTAATTCATTTACGAAGTAGATGCTAAGCTTTATTATGAATGCCACAGCTTGAACCAAGAGCTAGTGAGAGGATTCATGGCGAACGCAAAGACAATGATAGAACCAGATGGTGAAATACACATCACCAGTAAGTTTTTAGGGTTCTTCTCGGAATGGGACATTAAACTATTAGGGTATGTAGAAGGCCTTCGACTCGTAGAAGAATCGCCTTTCAATTTCCGAGACTATCCTGGTTACCGTACCAAGTATGGACGTGGTGGTGATCAAAACTTCAGATCCGATCCTGCCAAGCGTTATACATTCCAGCTTGGTCCTGAAGAGGAACGAGAGAGCTGGATGATGGATTCGGAAGACGAAGAAGAAGAAGAAGAAGAGGAATTCGACAACATCAGTTGGGAAAGTTTGTGGCCTTACAGTTTTGATGAGAAGATATTGTTCGTCGGAGAAGGCGATTTCTCCTTCTCAGCTTGTTTGGCTCGTTCTTTTGGCGATGCTTCTAACATGATCGCCACTTCCCTAGACTCGCTTGGTAATTCAGATCTTCCACTTTCTTCTTTGATTATTATATATTTCGTAATATAATCGAAAGAATTGAGTTAAATAAGCTCTTTTAAGGTTTTGTTTTGTAAATCTCTCCTATTTTACCCTTGACGAAAGAATTTGACTAAATTGGAGTATAATTACTAAATGAGGCTATGTGAACTCTTAATAAAGGAATAGTGGAAAAATATTTAGTTAGTTATTTTACCTAATAATTTTTTGTTGGGGTTATACAGAGTTTTTGATAACAAATTACAGAAGTGCGGCGAGCAACATCGAGGAGCTAACGGGTAGAGGATGTAAGGTGATGCATGAAGTTGACGCTACTAAAATGGCGAATCACCCAAAGCTAGGCTCCCTCAAATTCGACTGCATTGTCTACAACTTCCCGCATGCAGGATTTGTTTCTCGTTGTGATCCCAACATCTCCCGTCAGGTTCAAATCAGGTATTCGTGTATAAATTTACTTCGATTGGATTTGATTATTTATAAGCTCCATTGTTACTTGACCATGCCGGCGTGAATGACACAGCATGCATCAAGAGCTGGTAAGAGGATTCATGGCGAATGCAAAGACAATGATAGAACCCGATGGTGAAATACATATAACTCACAAGTGTTGTGGATTCTTCCTGGAGTGGAAGTTGGAGATGTTAGGAGAAATGGAAGGCCTTCAACTTGAAGAAGAATCACCGTTTGATTTCCGAGACTATCCTGGTTACCATACCAAGTATGGATTTGGCGGTGATAGAAACTTTGATTGCAATCCTTCTAAGAGGTATATATTCGGGCTTGACAAGGTCACACAAGAAGGAGATTGTTGGGATAATTAAAATTTCTAAATCATAAAATCAATCATGCCAGATTGGCAAGGTATCTAGAATTACATACGTAGTTTCATAGTAGTAATTAGATCAAACCTTAGTGCGGTATCTAGGATCTAAATGAGCGCCGCAAATATGTAGTGTTCCACAGTCAAATCGAAACTCATTAAACTTATTTGGTCAATATCGATATTCACTCATTAAGCTGATACCGCTTAATTAAAGTGTACGAGCTTTACTTGACACTTTTATTAGCCGTTCAAGGTGTTGTACGGAGGAATATCGTTGTTGATTGCGGAAGTGTTGGGGAGCATGATGCTATTCTGCGTCGAATCATCTTTAAAAATCTTGGTTCCGTAGATTTTTTTTTCTTGTTTTTTAGTACCAATCTCCAGTTTTCGCTTTACTAGCCAATTGTAGTATTTGTGAGAATAAGATAAATTCCCCTTAGGGTTTCCATCGACAGATGTGTCATATTAATAACCAACGTATATATAATAATTACAAAGGGAGCCCGCAATTATACTCTATATACATATGCGTTCTATCATACCCCCACAGTCGAAACTGGAGGAGACGTTACAGTAAGACTGGATCTAAATCTAGAAACAATTGTCTTGGAAGGCCCTTTGTAAATATGTTTGCATATTGGGAAAGCCGATGGGACGTGGAGAACTTGAATGTGACCGCGGGCAACCTTATCTCGAACAAAGTGAATGTCAATCTCGATATGCTTGGTTTGTTAGTGTTGAACCGGGTTGCTGGCAAGATACGTTGTTGAGATGTTATCAGTGTAGACTACAGATGCCTTGGAAAGGGGGCAATGAAGCTCAAGCAGTAAATTGTGAAGCCTTGAACATTCAGAAACAACATTGGCAACCCCTCTATATTTTGCCTCGGCGCTAGATCGTGAAACCAGAGATTTGCGTTTGGCAGACCACGAGATTAAAGTGTCATTGAAGAAGACACAATAACCTGAGGTGGAGCGATGGGTATCAAGACATCCAGCCCAATCGGCATCTATATAAGCAATAAGATCTGACTTCGGGGAAGGAGAAATGGTGATACCTAATGAAGTTGTGCTTGATATATAGCGGATGATGCGCTTGAAGGAAGCAAAGTGAGCCTCTCTGGGATCATGCATGAAAAGGCAAACTTGTTGTACTGCATAACTAATATCAAGGTGTGTGAAAGTCAAGTACTAAAGCGTGCGCTCCAGCTAAACTTCGGTATAGGGTCGGTTCACTGATTGCCGGACCAGATGAGGCACTCAGCTTCACAGAAGGCTCAGCAAGTGTAGCAGATGGTTTACAGGTGGTCATTTTGGCACGGTCTACAATCTCCTTGGCGTACTTATCCTGTGATAAGAATAAACCAAAGGAACTCCGACGAACTGAAATACCCAAAAAGTACGATAAAGCCCCGAGATCCTTAGGGGAAAACTCCTTACTCATAAGCATGATTAGATGGGTACATAACTCATCAGAACATGCAGTAAGGATGATGTCATCAAAAGATGCGCAGGTGGACTGGTATCAATCGGCGGCCTAGAATTTGGGAAGGGAGGGGGATGCGCTGGACTGGGTAGGGAGGATTGTGGGCCAGAAGTCAGTGGGCCAGGGCAAGGGGGATGCACAGGAGATGGAGTCAAAGAGGAAAGTTGGGACGGGCCACAGGAAATTGGGTTGGCAGAGTTTGGGTCAGGCGAGTGGGGAGCTGGGCTAGTATCATGCACAGAAGAGGAAAGGATTGGGCTAGGCGAATTTCCGTTTGGGGCTGGAGCTCCCACACGTGGACCGGCAGCCTGAGAAGCCATTTCTGTGATATGGAGACGAATCCGTGTCACCCGGAAAAGACGGGAAAGAAGACACATGAGAGATGAGGTTGCAAACGGAAAAATGGACTCGTCGAATGTGACATTACGAGAGAGAATAATTTTGTTTGTGGCTATATCTAAACATTTATACCCCCGATGATGAGATGAGTACCCTAAGAAGACACAATGAGAGGAGTGGTGTTGAAGCTTGTCTGAGATGGTGGCGGTTTTGTTTGGGTAACAAAGACAACCAAAAACTCGAAGATGATTGTAGAAAGGGGTTGTGAAGTACAACATTTGAGTGGGTGACCGATTTTGAATTGTGGTGGAGGGTAAGATGTTTAGAAGATAGCAGGATGTTTCCAAGGCATGGGGCCAATAGAAAACCGGAAGTGAGGCATGAAAAAGAAGAGAACGCATCATATTTGTGATCGTACGTGTGATGTGTTCCGCTTTACCATTTTGAGGTGAAGTGCATGGACAAGAAAAACGGAAATTGATGCCGTGAGTGGTGAAAAAGTTGTGAAAATTTGAGTTGTTGAACTCTCGACCCATGTCGCATTGGAAATTTTTAATAGTCCGATGAAATTGAGTCCGAACCAGTTGGTGAAATTGCACAAATAGCTCATAAACTTGAGATTTGAATTTGATGGGAAACCCCCATAAAAATGTGTGTAATCATCAAGAAAAAGGAGATAGTATTTGAAACCTTCCTTGCTCTCAACCGGTGACGTCCAAAGGTCACTAAGGATGAGATCAAAGGGTGCAAAAGTAGTGGTAAAAGACCATTCAAACGGAAGCTTATGATGTTTGCCCAATTGACAAGCATGGCATATAGAGGAGAGTTTCTCTTTATTACAACGAAAAAAAGAAGAATTTTTAAGAAAATCTAGAATAGGCGCTCCAGGATGACCTAAACGAGCATGCCAAAGACTAGGTGACTCAATACAAAGAGCGTGGCCTTGGGATGACCCGGTGACAGAATAAAGTTCCCCCGAACTATTGCATCTCAGGCATACGGTCCCCGTTTATAGATCCTTCACAAAAAAAACCAAACAGATCAAACTCGACACAAGCACGGTTATCAGATGTGAAACGTCTTATCGAAACTAGGTTCTTAACAATTTGTGGTGCAACAAGGACATTAGATAAACGTAAGGGATTTTTGGTTGTTGGGAAGGTGGTTTCTCCAATACCTCTAGGAGGAATACGCATGCCATTGCCAACAATTATCGAATTTGAAGGACCATTATACGAAACAGACGAGAGTGTACCTGGAGTGTGAGTCATGTGTGATGTTGCGTCGGTGTCCATGTACCAAATGTTGTCCGTCGGATTTAACGACATTATAGCAAAAGAAGTGTAACGACCCGGGTTTTAAGTAACCCAAGACGTCACTAGGCTAAGGACCACACAGTGGGTCCCATCAGTTAGCCTGACAATAACTTCACAAATAGGACCTTGCAACAAGAAGCACGAAGAAATAATGAAAACATTCAACCTGTCATTTAGAGAACATTTACATAACAACCATGCATGCAGTGAGTATATATATCCCGAAACGACACTTCAAAACATGACACCTGAACAAGTGTCTTAAAACTTCAGCCTAAAACCAACACGTGTACATAATTGCACACAAACAACAAAAGACTCGCTTGCAAGCGATTAATTTCAAAAGATGTTCAACCAACCCTTGGGTTAACACTGCCCCAGCTGTCCACTTCCTGCAGCTGACATCCCTGAAGCGTTCCTATGGTCGACATTACCTAAAAAGATTCGGTTTAAAACCGTTAGCTACCGATCATAATCTATCCACGAGAGATTATATCAACACATCACAACACAACACACATATTCAAATACCATATATCGTGCTCATGAGATGATATCATGCTTATATAATGCACGTGAATGCAGTATGCAATTTACAATTTGCAATCCCGGACCAATTAATCCGGAACCATTGCTTTACGATTCTGGCTTTGGTGTGAGCTCACCATTGCCCAGATTAGGTTAATTCAGACATTTGCTCTTAGATCGTAGCCAGACTGATCAAGTCTACGGGCCAGGATTTCTCGTGGTGGGTTATGGTCTTAACCCTCTAACCACATGCAACATTTTCCCGTTCATGTTAATGCAAACATTTACCATTTTAATTAGGTGTTCGACCCGAGCCCGAAGTCCATCATACTCGGCGTCATTCTTATACACGCGCAAGTGATCCGGGCTTGGCCAAGCTCCGGTATTCACTGCAAAATACTCACTTTACATACTCTTAACCTTTACAAGTCGCCCGCCATCATATCACACGTCTCAACAGGTCTATCATGTCATATAATACCACGCCTCAATAGGCTAACACTTATCAATTTAATCATTTCACATAACCCTAGTATGATACACATAACAACAACATTAAGCATGCTTTACACATCACATCATATAATCATATTCATCATAAAACACAACAATAACATTAGCATGCTTCACACATAACACATCAGAATGCATAACATCAATCAAAACTCAACACAACAAGATATAAATCTCTCAGGCACGAGTTTCTGCAGATCGAAGCTAACTAAGTCTGAAGACTTACCTGGATACGCTCACTGAGCAACTAAGCTATAGTTAGTCTACCGTCTTCAACAACACCTGTCGAGAATATCATATTCCTCGTATTAAATTTCTTGCTTCAAACATCAATTAAATTCATTCCTTTGAATTTAATTAGCTTATAGCTTTTCCTACATTTCTAATTAAATTTCACTAGAATAACGTTTTGCCCGCAGGCAGTTTCTGAACCCAACAGTCATCAAATCTCATCAAACAAATAGCCCATAATCACCAGAATAATGTAACGAGCATAATGGAATTTCCAATTATCCATTTTGAAGCCTAAGGTCAATTTAGGCCAAATCGCAATACGGAAAACGAATAAATTCATAACTTATTCGTTACTAACCCGATTGATGATCCGAAAGAAGATTCGGAATCACAACGACGCTGGCTACGCTCGGAAACCATCAAATGCACCGGAATCTGAGCGACGGAACCGGCCATGTAAGGGGGAGGCTCGACCTGGTCTTAACCCTTCAACGGAAACGCAAATGCTCGGTACCAAAATGAAGAGGACGAAGAAAGAAATCCGAAAACTCAAACGGATTAGAAATCGGATTACCAACGAAGAGTAGATATGAATTTGAAGGTTGAGAGAAATGAGAGCTTTTATGAGGAAATGTGAAAGGAAATGAATGAATTTCCTCTATTTATAGTGACGTCGATAATTATCCTCTAACATTATCCTTTAGCAAAGTCGATAATTATCCTCTAACATCATCCTTTAGCGAAATGGATAATTATCTTCTTGCATTATCCTTTAGCAACATTGATGATTATCCTTTAGCAAGTTTGATAATTATCCTCAAACATTATCCTTTAGCGAAATGGATAATTATCCTCTTGCATTATCCTTTAGCAACAGTGATGATTATCCTTTAGCAAGGTTGATAATTATCCTCAAGCACTATCTTTTAGCAAAATCGATAATTATCCTTTTACCGATCCGAAGGTGGTTTGAGTCCTTTCTCCAAACTTCTCGGAATTGGACTAATAATTCCGGAATATTGTGGGTAGTTTTTTTGCAATTTCCTTGTAAATGCATATTCCTAAGCCGTCTTTCTTAGCTGCTAAGAAACAAAATAGCGACTCTTTTGGCCATTTTGCCTTTCCATGTTATTTCATATCTAGGACATGTCCGATGTCCTGATCATTTATCTTAACTGCATTTTTATTAATTGAAGCTCCCAAATGCTCCAAATAACACTGGCGGTAAAAACTATTCTCAGGATGAAAAGGTAGAATTTTTCCCTCAAGGTCAATCTCAGGCTAGAAACTCAATGGTGGAATTTAAGCTTGCCAATTTCACCTCATTCGCAAGTTGACCCAATATTACTATCAATAATTAGGTTTAATCTGCCACCTTAATCATGATTATTTAGGATTCGGAAATCCTAGTTCTTACAAGAAGAGTCTAATGTTGTAGGCTGAAAAGTAGAAGCCAGATGGGCCTGCTGAGGCTGGTGTAGTGGGCCGGCCCCAAGAAGACCTGTTGTTGTTGTTGTGGGTAAGCAGAATAATGCTGTAGTGGGCTGGAGGGGAATGGGGCCGGATTCCAGGATTGTTGAGGTGGGCTTGTAGGGAACTGGGCCGGACTGTGCTGCTGTAGGGGCAACTAACCACGCGATGGATTCCAGACGAAGCGCTGACTTCCACCCCCAGAACGTTGCTTCCCCTTGCGTCCCCGACCACGGCACTAGTTCGAATGGTCCACCGGAGTCGAAGGAGCACCGGACTGAGGCGGTGCTGTGGCGCCAGAAGACGGAGGAGGGCTGGAGCCACTGGACTGGGAGTTCTGAGTCGCCGCAATGAGTGTTGTTGAGGACCCGGATTGAGACGCCATTCGCGTTTCTTCCAACGGAAGCTGAGATCGGGCTTTGGTGAATGATGGAAGCGATCGGATTGTTGAATAAAGCTCGCCTCAACATTATACTCAGAGGGTAATCCCGAAGTAAGTTGAAGAACGAGTCGAGTTTCGGGAACCGGTGAGCCAACTCTTTTGAGTTGATCTGCCAAAGACTTAAGTTGGAGGCAATAAGCGTTAATGGAGGCAAATCAAGATAACTTACAGCTTGAGAACTCGTGTTCGAGATAAACGACACGAGTGTTTTTGCTATCTTGGAAAATGTCTTTAACTCGATTTCAGGCATAAAGCGCCATATCATCGGAGTCAAGAATTTGGAGCAATATATCCCGGGAGACTGTACTGTAGATCCGTTGAAGGACCGCTGCGTCAACTTGAAGCCATAGGGAATCATCAATGTCCGTAGGTTTGGGAACCTTCGCGTTGATGTGATCGAGGACGTTGTGAGCTTTCGCCGTAACGCGAAAGAGAGTAACCCAAGAAGCATACGGAGTGTTATGGTCAAGGACGAGAACAATATTGTTCGTGATGTTAGGAGATTCCGAGGGCGGAATGGAAAGAAGGTTTCCGGTCGGTAGCCATTGAAGAAAATGGTAGTGAAGGGGAGGAACGGCGGTACGTTTAGAGGGAGCGGAAGAGGGTTAGAGGAACGAGAACCTCTGATACCATGTGAGAATAAGATAAATTCCCTCAACGTATTTACAATAATTACAAAGGGAGCCCGCAATTATACTCTATATACATATGTGTTCTATCAATATTCATATGGAGTATAATTGAGATGACATGTGTAAATTGAGAGGGCGTGTGTAAATCAAAAGGGCTTGTGCAAATCACTAATTTGGAGTTTTGTGTAAATCATTAATTTGATAAATCATATTGGAAACTCAAATTTAGATAAATTGTGTAAACTGAACTTGAGTATTACATTTAGATAACACTAGTTTGTAGTTAGAAATTAAGTATAGGTTTAAAAAAATGACAACATATCAAGTTCAATTAGTCCAAGGGCATCTAAGTTAGAGTTCAAATTTCCCTAACTATAAGATTTTTATTTTGAACCTTGTGGATAGTGAATGGGCTTGAACTTGTGTAAAACAAAAAAAGCCTAATTATGTTACACTGGACAAAATAAGCATGGTTTCCCAACTCACCCTTAATTATTTATACATTTATAACTTTTTAGTAAATCAATAATACAATTCTACCACAAATCTACTTTTACTAAACATCAATTAGATCATAACAACACCTTGTAAAAATCAACACCATAAACTATGAAAAAAGCTTAAACAAACTTAAAAGGACATATTACCGAACAAGCTCTAAATTACTTATGGTGTTATGTTTTGTAAAATCGCTATATATAAGTTGCAAAAAGAATACCACATCAATTTTTTCATAAACAATAAAAAAAAATTATAACTACTTTGTTGTTCTTTTATTTCCTCCTAAGTTATAAAGTCAGTACATACTGTACACTAGAAGAAGTTATAAACTAAGGTAGTTTTTTTTAAAAAAAAAGTAAATATAAATATTTAAAGATAAAAAAAATTAAAAAAAATGAGAAAGGGGCAAATAAATTCCAATATATTGACGCGGCTGGTAGACTTGTACTGGTACACCAAAAACTGAAAAAAGCTAGCAAAGGAGAAGCAGTGGGCAGTGAGGATAGGTGTTTCTTTCAAAAGGTGCCATCTTTCCAAGCACGTCGAAATTCAAAAATGGGGCAAGCAATCGCCACGCTTTTCCGGCGATTGTTTCTGTTTGTCGAGGAAACGACGGCCAGCAGCGGCGTCGGCTTGTTTGATCTTTACTGGGGAATTGTCAAAGCAATCTTAAAGCTCTTAAATCAGTTGGTCGGAAGAGTCGCCGGCAAGCCGCCGTCAAAAGATCCCATTTTAAGCATTTGCATTGCGGAGGAGCAACAGGTGGTCGTCCCTGAGAGCAGTGCATCGTCATCTACAATAAGTGAAATCGAGATCGATGATAATCCGTGGCCAAGGTTGGGGCCGTACAGTGGGCAAGACAGGATATTGCTGGTAGGGGAAGGTGATTTCTCATTCTCAGCAAGCATTGCTGTTGCTTTTGGAGATGCTGTCAATTTGATCGCCACCTCCCTTGACTCTCCTGGTAAATTTTAACTCAGAATCTCTTATTTTCACCATATCTCGTTGATTTATATGTGAATTTGATTAAATTCCTTTCATACTAACAGATTATGATATAATGATATTATTATTTTTAGTTCTGAAAAAATAATTAAAATAAGTAAATGATTATGTGGAAGAAGAAGATGGTCTAAATGGGACTGCAGAGTTGGGTCCTCCGTAGGTCATCCCCTATGTCTTATTTTAATAAAGTAGGTTGTCCTTCAGTGGAATCAAAAGTAATTAGCGTAAAGGATATATGCATAATGGTTTTCTTAGTGGAAAAGAATGCGTAATTGTTTTAACCCCACCAATAATGAAAGGACATCAATCACCATGACTAAGTAAAGAATTTCTGCAACCATGGCATCACAAACATTGGATGATAGGTAAGATTTTAAGAGATCTTTATCCCACACCTCTTCGAAGAATTTCTTACCAGTTTTTTTTTTTTTAAATTATTTAAGGATCCTCTCTCTTCCATCTCAAAATTTAAACAGGTTTTTTAAATTTCTTTAAATTACGTAACTCTAATAGAACAAATCTTACTTCCTTACAATTGGGCAAAAGCAAAAATAAAAATCTCAATTTCCTTATTTGTGTGAATCAGGCAGAAATTTGTCAGGATTCATTTCTTCCTGAGAAACTTATTTCCACTCATGACATTGATTCATTAACTCATTCTGACATTAATCTTTATTTTTATGTTAAGAAATAGTTAAAGAAACTTCTTTCCACTCATGACATTGATTCTTTAATCCATTATGACATTAATCTTTATTCTTTAATCCATTTTGACATTAATCTTTATTTTTAAAAGATTACTTGTATATATGAAAAGAAGAATTTATAGAGTTTATACTAGACATGGAGTGAGACAAGGTCAAGCTAGAGGGAAATTACATAAGATGAATACCAAGGGTCTTAATCCACTTAACTGAGGTGTGAGATATGTCCTTCCAAGTACTAGAAGTGTAATTCTTTGTAGTAGCTATAATGTTATGAGCACAAGTGGTAGGATGTGTGAACTTATTGTTGTACAAGAGATCGTTTCTCGCTTTCTATACGAAATAGATGTAGCTGGTAGTTGCGGAGATTCGGATGTGAGAAATAAGATCATGCTTGCGAGGTTTGAGAGAGCCGAACCAGCCCCAGAGGTTAGTTCTGAAGGGGGGGGGGGGAATAGGTTGATGAAGCCAACGGAATGTGAGGTCGAGGACTACCTTGGAGTAACTACAGTGTTGGAGGAGACGGTCTTCATTCTCAGAGTGATAACCACAAAGATTGCAAGTCTCAGTCCGGACAATGTTCCACGAAAGGAGCTTTGAGAGGGTAGGTAGTTTTTTATGACTAGCCAACCACGAGATGAAGCTACACTTGGGGACGTTTAAACTGCTCCAGATGATGGCGAGTTAGAAGGGAGGGTCAAGAGGTTGAGGCTTCCAGAAGAGGTCATATGTTGCAGAGGAGGAGAAGGAGCCATTGGGCCTAGCAGTGATATTGGGGAAGAGATTTAGAGTAGATATCAAAAATAATAATAACTACGAATAATAATAATTAGGAATCCAACAATAATTACGAATAATCCACTCAACCAACAATAACTACGAATAATACATTAAACGATATGACACATTCGTAACAAAACTGATAATAATTACGAATTTGTTCTCATGTTCTCACGTTAGGGGGTGTTCTCATAGGATCCATACTCTCTCTCTATAT
The DNA here is from genome assembly GCA_033239125.1 of Fagopyrum homotropicum. Taxonomy (NCBI): domain Eukaryota; kingdom Viridiplantae; phylum Streptophyta; class Magnoliopsida; order Caryophyllales; family Polygonaceae; genus Fagopyrum; species Fagopyrum homotropicum. The sequence continues at coordinate 148,766,161 of BSWB01000004.1, forward strand.
ATATATATACACTTGATTGCTGCAATGGCAATGCTCACCAAAATATACACACTTTGAACGTTGCAGAATATTTGAGGGACAACTACAAGAAAGCTGAGGCCAATATCACGGCTTTGACTAGCAGAGGGTGCAAGGTAATCCATGGTGTGGACGCTACCACCATAGCCAACCACCCCCAACTGCATTCCCTCAAATTCGACTACATCGTCTTCAATTTCCCTTTCGCTACCTTCTCTGATCGCAGGCCCCCACGAGCTGTTCAAATCAGGTATATATAAATCACCTCCTTAAAATTTGCAATTTTTAATAAGATTATTTTATATTCATTTGCATGCAGCAAGAATCAAGAACTGGTTAAAGGGTTCTTTGCGAATGCAAAGAAAATGATAGAAAGTGATGGTCAAATACACATAACCCATCAGTGTTTCGGGCAGTTCCTGGAATGGAACATTGAAATGTTGGGCTCATCCGAAGGACTTCGGCTTGTGGAAGAAACACCCTTCACTTCTCGAGATTATCGTGGCTACTGTGTCAAGTTTGGTCGGGGTGGAGACGCGAGTTTCGGTTACAATCCTTCTAAGACGTATAAATTCCAGCTTGCTAACCCAACCAAAGAAGAAGAAGAAGAGGACTTGGTGGTCAGTCGATCACAAGTTCAACCTTGAGCATTCAGCATTCTTCGTATCTTCACATACTCTCGGATCTCAATCAAGTCAGTATTGACCTCAACTTCCTTAATTGTGAGGGAACCTTAGTGGGTTGAGGACATTCTTCCACTAATAACTCCAGTTTAGCTCGGGAAACGCTAAGAATGTCTGCAATATTATAAACGCACGCTAGATCTCCAAAACACAAAAGGAAGAAATTCTACCAGATACAATGTAAAACTTGATAGAATTTTTGGAGGATAAATGGAAAAGGTGGAAATTTGAAGAGGAAGAACAATTGTACTTTGAAGCTCATATTCGAATGTTCTTCACAACTTGTTTTAATCAACATTACAAAGTTCCTATTTATAGGATTATAGTAACATGAATCTAGTATAAGTTTTCTAAGACTTAAATATTAGAAACTTAACAACATAAATTTCTAATTTATTCTAATGCAAAGATGCTTTGAATGTGAAACAATTCTATCTTAATTGTCTAATTCAAATGCATGTATTTTAAACTTCTAAGAAATTAAGTTTATTTTCAACACTCTCCCTTAAACTTAATTCCTAGTGATTCCAAGCATTTCACGCCGAATTCTCAGAACTCGGAGTATTACTGGTTAGGACCTCACAATGGGTCCCGACCTCAGTTTGACAACAATATTACTAGGATCTTGCAACAAGACACAAATAAGAAAAACCGAAATTCATAAAATGTATTTGTAAAAGGATGAATGCAACAAAGTCTAAGACTAACTGTCTTAACAAAGGGAAAGACAACAAAGCAACAACCCAAACCCCCACTCTAAAGAGTACGGAGACCCGGCTGACCACTACTTCCGGGTCACTCAGCTGCTGTTCTAACCTGCAGTAAAACTAAAAACACAACAAAATAACCATTAGCTAGTTATCTAAACATTAGGAGAATAATAATAGCACACACACACATAAAATAATAAACACTCATCATGCTTTCAAACAATCCATTTATTATCTTCATTTAAGTCATTCATTCTAATGATACTTATTTTGTGACACGAGGGATTCCCAAACCTCGCCTCCGCCCTCGTGTACCCATCAGGAGTGGATCCGATGCATCTCACCGTGTACCTGTATGGTCTGGGTATAGAGAACCTCCCAGTCTCCTGGCAGAGTTGGGCAGTGATGTCACGGCCCGTTATACATACACTTGGGCCTTAACACATAATAACCATTCCTAACAAGTTATTATTCTTATTATAACACACATTGCACACACAACCATCATCACCCAACTAATATCCAGAAACCAGCTAAGTAAGTCGCAAGGACTTACTTGGGTCAAAACTCAAATCCCGTTGTCTCGACTCGGCCCGTAGCCGTAGAAACTCAACGCCTGTTACAAGGCAAGTGGATCAAAATCACATCCAGATGTCCAACCTCATGCGAAGGAATTACGGAAAAAGCTCTCGTACGGTAAAAGACCATTTTACCCTTAGTGCCGAAAATTCTCAAAGTCTATCATTTAGTTCTAACATTTTCTTTTAGAACCTATGTCCATAATCTATTTCTCATAGAAAAAGTTTGGTGAGGATTTAGTAAGGTTTTATAAGAGTTATCCAACATTATTCATTTATACCATAGTCGTTAAAGCCTGATTTTGGGTTCATAAACGCCGCTTGGATAAGGTTATAAAAATTCCAAAATAAAAATCCTAGATACTCCATGATATGCATGCTAAACATAAGGGTAAAGATCTCAAAACAAAACTCAACTATCACTCTCCCATAAATCTCACAAGTTGGAATAAAAGCTGAATTTTCCATACTTAGCCAATTTTCCTCTGCTGTAAAAATAGCCCAACTGTCCTACTTTGAGTCCTTATAAGTTCTAATCCGACCGTTAACTTTCTCCCAAATTTTAACACAGTAATCTACATATATCAATCTACAATATATGAAAAGTTCAACGGTGGATTCTCGATTTAAGTTATAGAAAATAGGCTCTAAAGTCAGCAGGTCGAAGCTCAAGGTAAGAGTGTGCAGAAGGTCTTAAGTTCGAGCCCCCCCTCCAGCAATACTTCCTATTTAACAAAACCAGCAGGTCCTCATTTCGAAACTGGCGGGGTGCACTATTGAGGTTGTCCAAAGCTTACAGAACACAGGTTCCCTCCCTTCAACTAAGCGATCTACATATCTACAGCAGGTTTCTTCCTCTCTACCTTAGCATGCTTGGAAAACAAAACAGCAAGCAGCAGGCTTACTTACCGGTGTGACTCTCGACTGGCTGCAAGGGTTCGGAACCGGTTGGCCTGTACTCCCCACGCTGCCCCGCTCTAGTGACTACTGCAACGCCTAGGGTCTTTGTTTTGTATCGATCGTCCTAACCGTTTATGTACTGTTGTTGTGTGAAGCATAGATCAGACAACTGCTGCGACTCGAGAATAGGGAGGAAGGGGAGAGATGGACAGAGGTACGTCTAAGGCTAGCAGTAGCGGTCCTTCCTTTTCAGCAATGGGTCGTTTGGCCAAGGTCGTGGGAATCTGTACGGGTCTGCGGTTCCGCTTGGAAGGCTCGCTGGTGTCATCCCCGTGTGCAGAGAGCGGTCTTTTGGCGAGGACAGAAAGGTGGGGAGAGAGGTATGCGAGAAGGCACAACAGTACGTAGCGGCAGCAGGTCTTCTGGTTGCGGCGGCGAGTGGAGCTTCTGGTTCCCGGCGGTAGACGAACGAAGGCGGCTCGGCTCGCTGTCGACGCAGAAGGACTAGGTCCGGCGCAAAGGAAGGTTTCTGGCGGTTGTCGGTCAGACGTCTCCAGTCGCCGGCTCGGCTTGCTGTCGACGTAGAAGGACTCGATCTAATGCTGAGACGTTGGTACGAGTAGAAGTTGCTGCCGGATTAGGTTTAATTAGATTAGGTTAAGAGGGAATTAGTGAAGGGTTAGGAGAGATAAAGATTGGGCCAGCTGAAAGCTTTTGGGCCAAAATTGGGCCTGCTCCTCAAATAGAATAAATGAGCTAAAGAATACTCGTAAATTTCCCGGAAACGTTAAGAGTACGGAATTAATCATGGGATTATTTACGGTTTACATAAGTTATCATTTTATGTGAATCAAGGTCACATAAAATGATAGAAGTAACATCTAACCCCGCAAAGAAAACACAATCACTCAATCCAAGGCAAAAACATGAAAAGTCCAACATACAACATCCGTATACTAACTAGTCGGTACAGAAGTAACATCTAACCCCGCAAAGAACTCGGGATAATTACGTCTAATACTCTCATCTGTCTCCCAAGTGGCATCATCGGCTCCTCGTCTAGACCACCGGATCGTCAACCTTGATATCTCCTTGGACCGCAGATGTCTAGTACTGCGCTCCAGGATCGCTATTGGGTACTCCACAAAAGTGTGGTCGACCTAACTACAGATTTTTCATATCTGGTGACATGTGTCGGTACCAGTAGGTATTCTCTCCACTGGTCATGTGGAACACTAGGGTACACCCTCGAGTACTGGTAGGGGTGTTGGTTGCTAAATAACTTCCAACTCAGTTTTAAGATCTCAACGAGTTGCTTGACCAAACTCCCTTCCAGCTCTTTTAATGACTCTACCACGACTAATTATAAAAATTTTATTCCTCGTGCTGGTCTCACTTGCTTCTATCTTTTGGAAGATCCCGTCTATCAATTCTGAAACCATACTCTGTGCTTCTGACCGAACATTACTAATTGCTTAATGCTCTTTGTAATACAAACCACCCGGCCCGGTTTCCTCCATGTGACCTAACCGGATCGTCCCTTAATTAATGGGTTTTCATTTACTTCTTGTCAAGCTTTCCAATTTATATAACTCAAAACAAATCCCACACCCAAGTGGCCCTTTCTATATAGATCTTCGATTCCTTAACTTGAAATCATAGTTAACCTAACACTGATTTCCTTCCTCTATGGTTAATGGCCTACCACGCTTCTGGTGTAACACCCATTAATCACGGTGGCATCTTTCTGAAGGTCAACATGGTTTACCCCACTTCCGCCTATACTTTTCTTCTAATACTAACAAGATCCTCTTCAAATCGACCCTTACTCTCTTACTCAACCGTAGTCTGTTCTTAACCAACCAGTAAGCAACCTCTAATCCGATTCTCTCCATATCCTTACATCATCCCAAAAGGTTGTCGGTGCTTACTTGGGGAATCCTCCAAGGCATCGGTAAAGTTACCTCTTAAATCCGTAGTCCTTATTGTCCTTTCTTAACGGTATCTACTCGTCAATACCAACCAACACTTACACATCCACATTTGACGTTGGTCAGTCTATAATTGACTTATCTCAATATCCTGGGCATACTCTTATCATACCTATACCGGCGTTAAATTCTTGGTGAGCATCATTTGCTCGATTAATCCTTTCATACTTCACTAATTCGTTTTATCTTCCACACTTCAGTTTCCTTAGGCTAACTCTACTTCTCGAGCCCAACTAGGTCATTCATCTTGACATAAATAGTCATTCCAAGTCTTCAACGATAGCTGGTAAGTATCTTGGTAGTTCTGATGACTTCAGTTATCATCCCCTTGCAGTTCCCTTTGCATGGACCGTCGGTGTTGATGACTTAGGTCCCGTGATAATTGGGTTACCTTGAACTTTCGAATCCACCAAAACCGTTCTCATATATACGTTCCTTCGATGGTGTTACCGGCAATATTGTCTTCATGAAACCCCGTTGTTTCCGTTACAGGGCTTCAACTCCTTGATACCGGCATTGCGATTTCTTTCAAATTCCTATATCTTTGAGGAGGTCAAAACCTCTCCACATTTGTAAAGTCTACATTATACTTATACACTCCATTGTAGGTATCCTTCCCATGCACCTTAGACCCTCATATCCGGTGGACATTTATCTCCTTTGGTCTCTCAAGCTTGTCTTGTGAACTCTTCTACTAGGTGACTTGTCTTATAACAATTTCCTCCCCTGAATCGGTCTCAACTTTCAGTTGATCATTACTGCCCATTTCATGTTGGAACTTCAGTTACGTTGTACTCTTGCATAGATTCTACAATGGCATCCTCACCTTAACACTTTATTCCAATTTGGCAAGACCCGCCTTTTGATACATGACTTTCCTTCTTAGTGGTTAAGTTATTCTTTTGGTTTACACTTTATCCATCCTAGCGTTATCGGTCCGATATGTATGACCTTTATTAAACACCTATCGGTAACATTTGCATAAGAAACCTCAGTTGTATATGATTTTCTCAACAATCAAAGTTCTTGACTCGCATTTATTATGTTGGTCTTATTACTTTCATCATCTCTTATGTCATCAGTCCAGCTTTAATTTTCAATGGAGTACCCCCATTTCTCATTAAACTTTTATATATGCACCTTTCGGTAATCATCTTATTGGGGTAATATCGGGTCCATATAACAGCCTTTAGTCATTCAACTTTACTCCTTCTCATGTCGGTTCTAGTCAACATGTAGATTCCATCTGCAATCACCTCATAACTCGACCACACATTTCACCGAGGCTTTAAATCATACTCTCTATGTTTGTGCCACTTCTGAAATTCCATTTATTCTATATCACATCTTTAAATCGCAAGAGTTTCCCCTGTCAATCTAGACAGTTTGACCCCATTTTTTTTTTTTTTTCTTCTCGGAGGAGCACCATCAGTCCTACTTGTGTGGAATGCTAAGACATAGAACATGTTCACAATCATATGTCTCTTCTTACTCTTCTAGTTCTCCTTACAGGGATCCCTTCTTACTAACTTTGATATGTATCCTTCCTTAGTCGGTAGTAAGTAACTACCCCCAACAATTCCCTTTGCCCCATTACTATCATCAATGGTCATTACCAACCGTCAAGAGCTTCTCTTTAATTTCTTTATTAGAGTTATCATATTGGACTCATTCAATGTTATCGTCAATGCTACTAGTACTTGTATTGATTTAACTTCACCATTGTTGTCTTTGACCTCTGGAAGAAATTCACCACATGTCGGTACATTCCCTTTATAACCTTGTGGTTATGCTTCTTATCTGTCAACCAACCATCACTAATTAGCCAGCACGTGTAAATTCTCTATTGTTACCAACTAGTCTGGAGTTGACCTTCTATAAGATTGTAGACTTACCTTTCTTCTGTCTCTTTTGAGGTTTGATAAACAAGGTGGAAATATATATCTTCCATTTATTTTCCTTTAGCTCCTTCTACAAATTACACTCCTATAAGAGTACTATACTCTTACGAGTCTAGTTGTATCTTCGTCTCCCGTCAACGGACTTATACATTCTTCGGCGATAATTTGTAGACATTTCTCCATGATTCTTTTTACCCGCGTTATTATCCACTTACGGTTCTCTGTTATGACCCGCCAGTTTTATTAACTTAAATCCTTCGTGAGTGAGAAGTTATCAAATACCCTCTTTTTCCCCAAGGTTATTCTCCTACACCCTTCTTGCTTGGGGTTGCTTGTAATGTTGCCCTTATAGAAGCTGATTATTGTTGTATCACGGTCTAGGTCAAAATTCTCGTGTATTCTACGAGATCACTCCACTTCCATGTTGGTGAGATCTACCTTCCCCTTTCTGGCAATGCGTAAGCTTCCAAGTTGCAACTCTTTAATTCTTCCTATTTGGATGGATAATGTATCTCGTGTTGATTTCCATACTTTTGACTGTCTCGGTTATCAATCTGGATTGTGGTCTCAAGTAGATTGTTGAGAGTGGTCATATTCCGCCTTGCTTTTGGCATCAACTTTCACTTCCTAGCTTGTCAGTGAGCTTAAATTTTATGTCCCTTTTCTTGATCGCTACTATATCTCCCTTTTGACTTTCATGTGTATGGAAATTTTCGACGTCATCCTCTTTGGTTGTGAAGTCACTTTACACAACTTGGAAGAGCCTCTAAGTTGTCGTTCTCAAATTCCCTAGTTGGCGATCACCCCTTGCTTCTCCGGAAATACTCTCTTGTATATCCTTCATTTGATCCCGTTGAGTTGACTCTCGTTCCGCTTGCCATTTTCGTGGGTATTATCTTGTAGTCTTCACTCTTCCGTCTCCATGTTCCTCAACGAGTGCAATGGATTGATTGTATGTTCGCCTAACTTAATGCTCATAAGCTCAGCATACTTAGGTGTGTCAACTGAATGAGGATCTCATTCTGTTATCTCCATTAAGGGCATAATATAACTATAAATTTCTACTAAACTTCTGCATATACTTATCTATATCGCATATATTTATAATCAAGCTTATAATTCCAACTAGAGTAAACCTAAAGTCTCTACTAAACATACTGAGATCCGCGGTAGTAGTGGTGGTCAGCCGTACTTTTCTATCCCCAACTAGACTATGCATGCATTTGAAAACCAAAAGTTCTTTTTAAAACTCAGATCCCTTTTCGGGTTCTGCTCAAGTACTTATTCGGTCTTTCTAAAGATTTCAAGTGCCATTGTTGCCAACCTAGAGCTCTGATACCATGTTGTAACACCCTGAATTCTCAGAACTCGGAGTATTTCTGGTTAGGACCTCACAATGGGTCCCGGCCTCAGTTTGACAACAATATTACTAGGATCTTACAACAAGACACAAATAAGAAAAACTGAAATTCATAAAATGTATTTGTAAAAGGATGAATGCAACAAAGTCTAACAGCCTATCGTACTTAAACAACGGAAAAGACTAATTGTCTTAACAAAGGGAAAGACAACAAAGTAACAACCCAAACCCCCACTCTAAAGAGTACGGAGACCCGGTTGACCACTACTTCCGGGTCACTCAGCTGTTGTTCTAACCTGCAGTAAAACTAAAAACACAACAAAACAACCATTAGCTAGTTATCTAAACATTAGGTGTAACACCCCAAATTTTACAACTTAGGGAGTTACTGGTTAGGACCGCACAGTGGGTCCCGACCTTAGTTTGACAACAACTTAACATGATCTTACAACAAGGCACAGATAAGGAAAAACTAAAAATCATAAAATAGTTTTTATCAATGCATGAATGTGACCAGATCAACTACAGCCGGAAAAGTAATATATCAAAGTACAAAAGGAAACGATGTTCAACTGAAAAACCCACAAATGCAAAAACTGCAAAACGTCCTAAAGTACGACACCCCGGCTGACCACTACCATCTGGATCACTCGGCATCTGCTCTAACCTGTGTCAAGTCTAAACAACATATCAACCGTTAGCTAACTAACCAAATATAAGCAAAAATGATAACAGCACAAACACAAGCAGAAACAAAAATAAACAAACAACATGCTGGCACTCAACCAATTATTATCTGTTATTTTAGTGATTCACATTATTCAATTTAAGTTGTGGCACGAGAACTATTATTAGTTCTTGCCTCCGTTCCTTATCCAACTGGTGTAGGTATAGCTGACTTCCTTTGGTAGCATCACTACAAACCATGTGTGGACTAGTCCCGAAAGAAACCCCCAGCGCCCTGCGAGCTACTGAGCGGAATGCCACCGCCCGTTACTCTTAGGCCAAAAATACAGGTCGGTATTTATATATCACAACCTATCTCTCTAACATGTCAATCACACACCACCATCATCATTTATACTCATATTTAGCAGTCAGCTAAGTAAGCCCAAAGGACTTACCTGTTATAACGCTCGACTCTTTAGTAACCACTTGCTCGGTAACTGTACCCACTCAGTTGCCTGTTAAAGGCGATAAGTGTATTAGCACACTTTCACGTAGATAGAAGTCTAAAACTTCTGAGATTAAATAAGTATTACGACGTACTAGTTACATTATTAGTTTTAGGGTAAAATGACCATTTTACCCTTGGTTCCGATTTTCTCGAAGACCCTAAAATTCATGTCCAAACTCCTATTTGAAGTTCTAAAATATATCCTAACTCTTAGAATTTTATTAGGTGCGAAACTGACATTTTTCCTATGTTTCTATTTTCCGGAAGAACCGAAAAAGGTTTAACTTCGGCTCTAAATATAAAATTCTTAACGGCTTATAAAATTTCCGAATTAAATATCTAGATCATCTATGAGGTTCTATCTAGCCTTAGAAGAAAGAATTTCTCCAAACTGTTCAGCCGATATTTTTATAATAATTCCCAAAGTCGGTTCCTCACTCTACTTTCTTATACTTAGTCAAATTTATAAGTTCAATAAAACTGCTCAACTACCTAACTTCGGGAGCTCGTAACTTTCAATCCGACCGTTCATTTCTCACCAAATTTTAATATGATAAACTACATATATCCGTCTACAACATATCCAAAATTCAACGGTGGATCTTTATCCAAACGTTTTATAATTGATCGACAAGATGGGCTGTTCGAAACCTAAAAGCTGAAGAACTTAAATTAAATTTACAGCAGCCTTTGCCTTCCATTTTATGAAAAAAAATACTCAGCAGCTCCTTAACATTATGTTATTTATGCTTAGGCTCAACAACAGCAGTGCACGTACACATGGATGACAGTGAAGTTGAAGAGAGGGGGAGCAAGCTTACGGAACTGCAGTCCGGCGTTAAGGGGTTGGCGTTTCCGGCGGTGAAGGCTTGCGTTCTGGCAGCGATGGGCGGTCTGACTGGAGGTAGGCAGCGGCGGCGGCGCTGTGGTGACTCCGGTGTAATACGAGGCGGAGCAGCGTCCTTTCTTCCTGCAGAAACGGGGCTGTTGAGTCTCGGACAGAGAAGAACGGAAAGAGGGAAGCCAGCACTCTTACCGGACTCGACGGAAAGCGGCGTAGGTTCGTCGGCGTTGGGCGGTGGTTGGCAGCAGCGGCGACGGAGCTCAAAGGCGTGCCTCGCAGTGGCTGCGTGAACGCCAACGTTAGGCCATTTGTTGCGAAACAGAAAGGAACGGAAGGGATCGACCGAGTCGGTGGCTCACCTGAGTGTCGCAGCGGTGGACGGTGACGCTAGGCAAGGCGGCGCCAGGTTTCCGGCGGAGGACGAAGGCTGGCACTCCGGTTGAAGGTAGCGGTGCTGCGCTTCTTCTGTTGCAACGGAAGGGATGCAGAATCACGAAGTTCAGAAGAAAAGGTAAGCGGCAGGAGGGATTAGCGGCTGCTTAGGAAATTACATTAGGTTAATTTAGGTTTAATTAGGTTAATTTTAAAAGAATGGGCTGACTGGTTGGGCCGGAAATTTGGGCCTAGTAGCGGGTTAACTCCAACCTCACTCTCTTTAGAACAGGATCCGGAACTCGTTAAAGTGCGGGAATCTATATAATACGGAATTAGTTTCCGTATTTATAACTTATAATTGATTTTATTTTAAAAGCGTAAATTATTTTCGGGAATTTAATTTATCATTTTATGTGAATCTAGGTCACATAAAATGATAGAACTAAACTCGTTTTATTTTACTGATTTATTTATTTACCATGGTCTCCTCGGACTTTGTTTAATTTCACTTTACCGGAACTTAAAATTTTTGGTTATTACATTAGGAGAATAATAATAGCACACACACATAAAATAATAAACACTCATCATGCTTTCAAACAATCCATTTATTATCTTCATTTAAGTCATTCACTCTAATGATACTTATTTTGTGACACGATGGATTCCCAAACCTCGCCTCCGCCCCCGTGTACCCATCAGGAGTGGATCCGATGCATCTCACCGTGTACCTGTATGGTCTGGGTATAGAGAACCTCCCAGTCTCCTAGCAGAGCTGGGCAGTGATGTCACGGCCCGTTATACATACACTTGAGCCTTAACACATAATAACCATGGTCGTCCTAACAAGTTATTATTCTTATTATAACACACATTGCACACACAACCATCATCACCCAACTAATATCCAGAAACCAGCTAAGTAAGGGGGGTGTATTCAATCGAGACTTTTAAAGATTTTGACGGATTCTTAATAATCATAGGATTTGCAAATTCTGTGGAAAATTTTAATTCTATATAGAGTCGGTACAGATTCTGTGGAAATCTTATGTGTTGGGGGAAGATTTCTATGGATTTTAGACAGTTATAAAAGTAATGAAGAATCCTACAAAATCAGTGAAATAATAGATTCTTTTAAAATCCACAAACTTTTAAATACCATAGGAATTTTATGGAAAATTTTAAATCCGAATTGAATACCTACAGATTTATATGGACTTTTAAAAATCTATATTCAATACCCATAAACTTTTAAACTCCAAAAAATTCCTATAGACTCTTAATTAAATACACCCCCCTAAGTCGCAAGGACTTACTTGGGTCAAAACTCAAATCCCGTTGTCTCGACTCGGCCCGTAGCCGTAGAAACTCAACGCCTGTTACAAGGCAAGTGGATCAAAATCACATCCAGATGTCCAACCTCATGCGAAGGAATTACGGAAAAAGCTCTCGTACGGTAAAAGACCATTTTACCCTTAGTGCCGAAAATTCTCAAAGTCTATCATTTAGTTCTAACATTTTCTTTTAGAACCTATGTCCATAATCTATTTCTCATAGAAAAAGTTTGGTGAGGATTTAGTAAGGTTTTATAAGAGTTATCCAACATTATTCATTTATACCATAGTCGTTAAAGCCTGATTTTGGGTTCATAAACGCCGCTTGGATAAGGTTATAAAAATTCCAAAATAAAAATCCTAGATACTCCATGATATGCATGCTAAACATAAGGGTAAAGATCTCAAAACAAAACTCAACTATCACTCTCCCATAAATCTCACAAGTTGGAATAAAAGCTGAATTTTCCATACTTAGCCAATTTTCCTCTGCTGTAAAAATAGCCCAACTGTCCTACTTTGAGTCCTTATAAGTTCTAATCCGACCGTTAACTTTCTCCCAAATTTTAACACAGTAATCTACATATATCAATCTACAATATATGAAAAGTTCAACGGTGGATTCTCGATTTAAGTTATAGAAAATAGGCTCTAAAGTCAGCAGGTCGAAGCTCAAGGTAAGAGTGTGCAGAAGGTCTTAAGTTCGAGCCCCCCCTCCAGCAATACTTCCTATTTAACAAAACCAGCAGGTCCTCATTTCGAAACTGGCGGGGTGCACTATTGAGGTTGTCCAAAGCTTACAGAACACAGGTTCCCTCCCTTCAACTAAGCGATCTACATATCTACAGCAGGTTTCTTCCTCTCTACCTTAGCATGCTTGGAAAACAAAACAGCAAGCAGCAGGCTTACTTACCGGTGTGACTCTCGACTGGCTGCAAGGGTTCGGAACCGGTTGGCCTGTACTCCCCACGCTGCCCCGCTCTAGTGACTACTGCAACGCCTAGGGTCTTTGTTTTGTATCGATCGTCCTAACCGTTTATGTACTGTTGTTGTGTGAAGCATAGATCAGACAACTGCTGCGACTCGAGAATAGGGAGGAAGGGGAGAGATGGACAGAGGTACGTCTAAGGCTAGCAGTAGCGGTCCTTCCTTTTCAGCAATGGGTCGTTTGGCCAAGGTCGTGGGAATCTGTACGGGTCTGCGGTTCCGCTTGGAAGGCTCGCTGGTGTCATCCCCGTGTGCAGAGAGCGGTCTTTTGGCGAGGACAGAAAGGTGGGGAGAGAGGTATGCGAGAAGGCACAACAGTACGTAGCGGCAGCAGGTCTTCTGGTTGCGGCGGCGAGTGGAGCTTCTGGTTCCCGGCGGTAGACGAACGAAGGCGGCTCGGCTCGCTGTCGACGCAGAAGGACTAGGTCCGGCGCAAAGGAAGGTTTCTGGCGGTTGTCGGTCAGACGTCTCCAGTCGCCGGCTCGGCTTGCTGTCGACGTAGAAGGACTCGATCTAATGCTGAGACGTTGGTACGAGTAGAAGTTGCTGCCGGATTAGGTTTAATTAGATTAGGTTAAGAGGGAATTAGTGAAGGGTTAGGAGAGATAAAGATTGGGCCAGCTGAAAGCTTTTGGGCCAAAATTGGGCCTGCTCCTCAAATAGAATAAATGAGCTAAAGAATACTCGTAAATTTCCCGGAAACGTTAAGAGTACGGAATTAATCATGGGATTATTTACGGTTTACATAAGTTATCATTTTATGTGAATCAAGGTCACATAAAATGATAGAAGTAACATCTAACCCCGCAAAGAAAACACAATCACTCAATCCAAGGCAAAAACATGAAAAGTCCAACATACAACATCCGTATACTAACTAGTCGGTACAGAAGTAACATCTAACCCCGCAAAGAACTCGGGATAATTACGTCTAATACTCTCATCTGTCTCCCAAGTGGCATCATCGGCTCCTCGTCTAGACCACCGGATCGTCAACCTTGATATCTCCTTGGACCGCAGATGTCTAGTACTGCGCTCCAGGATCGCTATTGGGTACTCCACAAAAGTGTGGTCGACCTAACTACAGATTTTTCATATCTGGTGACATGTGTCGGTACCAGTAGGTATTCTCTCCACTGGTCATGTGGAACACTAGGGTACACCCTCGAGTACTGGTAGGGGTGTTGGTTGCTAAATAACTTCCAACTCAGTTTTAAGATCTCAACGAGTTGCTTGACCAAACTCCCTTCCAGCTCTTTTAATGACTCTACCACGACTAATTATAAAAATTTTATTCCTCGTGCTGGTCTCACTTGCTTCTATCTTTTGGAAGATCCCGTCTATCAATTCTGAAACCATACTCTGTGCTTCTGACCGAACATTACTAATTGCTTAATGCTCTTTGTAATACAAACCACCCGGCCCGGTTTCCTCCATGTGACCTAACCGGATCGTCCCTTAATTAATGGGTTTTCATTTACTTCTTGTCAAGCTTTCCAATTTATATAACTCAAAACAAATCCCACACCCAAGTGGCCCTTTCTATATAGATCTTCGATTCCTTAACTTGAAATCATAGTTAACCTAACACTGATTTCCTTCCTCTATGGTTAATGGCCTACCACGCTTCTGGTGTAACACCCATTAATCACGGTGGCATCTTTCTGAAGGTCAACATGGTTTACCCCACTTCCGCCTATACTTTTCTTCTAATACTAACAAGATCCTCTTCAAATCGACCCTTACTCTCTTACTCAACCGTAGTCTGTTCTTAACCAACCAGTAAGCAACCTCTAATCCGATTCTCTCCATATCCTTACATCATCCCAAAAGGTTGTCGGTGCTTACTTGGGGAATCCTCCAAGGCATCGGTAAAGTTACCTCTTAAATCCGTAGTCCTTATTGTCCTTTCTTAACGGTATCTACTCGTCAATACCAACCAACACTTACACATCCACATTTGACGTTGGTCAGTCTATAATTGACTTATCTCAATATCCTGGGCATACTCTTATCATACCTATACCGGCGTTAAATTCTTGGTGAGCATCATTTGCTCGATTAATCCTTTCATACTTCACTAATTCGTTTTATCTTCCACACTTCAGTTTCCTTAGGCTAACTCTACTTCTCGAGCCCAACTAGGTCATTCATCTTGACATAAATAGTCATTCCAAGTCTTCAACGATAGCTGGTAAGTATCTTGGTAGTTCTGATGACTTCAGTTATCATCCCCTTGCAGTTCCCTTTGCATGGACCGTCGGTGTTGATGACTTAGGTCCCGTGATAATTGGGTTACCTTGAACTTTCGAATCCACCAAAACCGTTCTCATATATACGTTCCTTCGATGGTGTTACCGGCAATATTGTCTTCATGAAACCCCGTTGTTTCCGTTACAGGGCTTCAACTCCTTGATACCGGCATTGCGATTTCTTTCAAATTCCTATATCTTTGAGGAGGTCAAAACCTCTCCACATTTGTAAAGTCTACATTATACTTATACACTCCATTGTAGGTATCCTTCCCATGCACCTTAGACCCTCATATCCGGTGGACATTTATCTCCTTTGGTCTCTCAAGCTTGTCTTGTGAACTCTTCTACTAGGTGACTTGTCTTATAACAATTTCCTCCCCTGAATCGGTCTCAACTTTCAGTTGATCATTACTGCCCATTTCATGTTGGAACTTCAGTTACGTTGTACTCTTGCATAGATTCTACAATGGCATCCTCACCTTAACACTTTATTCCAATTTGGCAAGACCCGCCTTTTGATACATGACTTTCCTTCTTAGTGGTTAAGTTATTCTTTTGGTTTACACTTTATCCATCCTAGCGTTATCGGTCCGATATGTATGACCTTTATTAAACACCTATCGGTAACATTTGCATAAGAAACCTCAGTTGTATATGATTTTCTCAACAATCAAAGTTCTTGACTCGCATTTATTATGTTGGTCTTATTACTTTCATCATCTCTTATGTCATCAGTCCAGCTTTAATTTTCAATGGAGTACCCCCATTTCTCATTAAACTTTTATATATGCACCTTTCGGTAATCATCTTATTGGGGTAATATCGGGTCCATATAACAGCCTTTAGTCATTCAACTTTACTCCTTCTCATGTCGGTTCTAGTCAACATGTAGATTCCATCTGCAATCACCTCATAACTCGACCACACATTTCACCGAGGCTTTAAATCATACTCTCTATGTTTGTGCCACTTCTGAAATTCCATTTATTCTATATCACATCTTTAAATCGCAAGAGTTTCCCCTGTCAATCTAGACAGTTTGACCCCATTTTTTTTTTTTTTTCTTCTCGGAGGAGCACCATCAGTCCTACTTGTGTGGAATGCTAAGACATAGAACATGTTCACAATCATATGTCTCTTCTTACTCTTCTAGTTCTCCTTACAGGGATCCCTTCTTACTAACTTTGATATGTATCCTTCCTTAGTCGGTAGTAAGTAACTACCCCCAACAATTCCCTTTGCCCCATTACTATCATCAATGGTCATTACCAACCGTCAAGAGCTTCTCTTTAATTTCTTTATTAGAGTTATCATATTGGACTCATTCAATGTTATCGTCAATGCTACTAGTACTTGTATTGATTTAACTTCACCATTGTTGTCTTTGACCTCTGGAAGAAATTCACCACATGTCGGTACATTCCCTTTATAACCTTGTGGTTATGCTTCTTATCTGTCAACCAACCATCACTAATTAGCCAGCACGTGTAAATTCTCTATTGTTACCAACTAGTCTGGAGTTGACCTTCTATAAGATTGTAGACTTACCTTTCTTCTGTCTCTTTTGAGGTTTGATAAACAAGGTGGAAATATATATCTTCCATTTATTTTCCTTTAGCTCCTTCTACAAATTACACTCCTATAAGAGTACTATACTCTTACGAGTCTAGTTGTATCTTCGTCTCCCGTCAACGGACTTATACATTCTTCGGCGATAATTTGTAGACATTTCTCCATGATTCTTTTTACCCGCGTTATTATCCACTTACGGTTCTCTGTTATGACCCGCCAGTTTTATTAACTTAAATCCTTCGTGAGTGAGAAGTTATCAAATACCCTCTTTTTCCCCAAGGTTATTCTCCTACACCCTTCTTGCTTGGGGTTGCTTGTAATGTTGCCCTTATAGAAGCTGATTATTGTTGTATCACGGTCTAGGTCAAAATTCTCGTGTATTCTACGAGATCACTCCACTTCCATGTTGGTGAGATCTACCTTCCCCTTTCTGGCAATGCGTAAGCTTCCAAGTTGCAACTCTTTAATTCTTCCTATTTGGATGGATAATGTATCTCGTGTTGATTTCCATACTTTTGACTGTCTCGGTTATCAATCTGGATTGTGGTCTCAAGTAGATTGTTGAGAGTGGTCATATTCCGCCTTGCTTTTGGCATCAACTTTCACTTCCTAGCTTGTCAGTGAGCTTAAATTTTATGTCCCTTTTCTTGATCGCTACTATATCTCCCTTTTGACTTTCATGTGTATGGAAATTTTCGACGTCATCCTCTTTGGTTGTGAAGTCACTTTACACAACTTGGAAGAGCCTCTAAGTTGTCGTTCTCAAATTCCCTAGTTGGCGATCACCCCTTGCTTCTCCGGAAATACTCTCTTGTATATCCTTCATTTGATCCCGTTGAGTTGACTCTCGTTCCGCTTGCCATTTTCGTGGGTATTATCTTGTAGTCTTCACTCTTCCGTCTCCATGTTCCTCAACGAGTGCAATGGATTGATTGTATGTTCGCCTAACTTAATGCTCATAAGCTCAGCATACTTAGGTGTGTCAACTGAATGAGGATCTCATTCTGTTATCTCCATTAAGGGCATAATATAACTATAAATTTCTACTAAACTTCTGCATATACTTATCTATATCGCATATATTTATAATCAAGCTTATAATTCCAACTAGAGTAAACCTAAAGTCTCTACTAAACATACTGAGATCCGCGGTAGTAGTGGTGGTCAGCCGTACTTTTCTATCCCCAACTAGACTATGCATGCATTTGAAAACCAAAAGTTCTTTTTAAAACTCAGATCCCTTTTCGGGTTCTGCTCAAGTACTTATTCGGTCTTTCTAAAGATTTCAAGTGCCATTGTTGCCAACCTAGAGCTCTGATACCATGTTGTAACACCCTGAATTCTCAGAACTCGGAGTATTTCTGGTTAGGACCTCACAATGGGTCCCGGCCTCAGTTTGACAACAATATTACTAGGATCTTACAACAAGACACAAATAAGAAAAACTGAAATTCATAAAATGTATTTGTAAAAGGATGAATGCAACAAAGTCTAACAGCCTATCGTACTTAAACAACGGAAAAGACTAATTGTCTTAACAAAGGGAAAGACAACAAAGTAACAACCCAAACCCCCACTCTAAAGAGTACGGAGACCCGGTTGACCACTACTTCCGGGTCACTCAGCTGTTGTTCTAACCTGCAGTAAAACTAAAAACACAACAAAACAACCATTAGCTAGTTATCTAAACATTAGGTGTAACACCCCAAATTTTACAACTTAGGGAGTTACTGGTTAGGACCGCACAGTGGGTCCCGACCTTAGTTTGACAACAACTTAACATGATCTTACAACAAGGCACAGATAAGGAAAAACTAAAAATCATAAAATAGTTTTTATCAATGCATGAATGTGACCAGATCAACTACAGCCGGAAAAGTAATATATCAAAGTACAAAAGGAAACGATGTTCAACTGAAAAACCCACAAATGCAAAAACTGCAAAACGTCCTAAAGTACGACACCCCGGCTGACCACTACCATCTGGATCACTCGGCATCTGCTCTAACCTGTGTCAAGTCTAAACAACATATCAACCGTTAGCTAACTAACCAAATATAAGCAAAAATGATAACAGCACAAACACAAGCAGAAACAAAAATAAACAAACAACATGCTGGCACTCAACCAATTATTATCTGTTATTTTAGTGATTCACATTATTCAATTTAAGTTGTGGCACGAGAACTATTATTAGTTCTTGCCTCCGTTCCTTATCCAACTGGTGTAGGTATAGCTGACTTCCTTTGGTAGCATCACTACAAACCATGTGTGGACTAGTCCCGAAAGAAACCCCCAGCGCCCTGCGAGCTACTGAGCGGAATGCCACCGCCCGTTACTCTTAGGCCAAAAATACAGGTCGGTATTTATATATCACAACCTATCTCTCTAACATGTCAATCACACACCACCATCATCATTTATACTCATATTTAGCAGTCAGCTAAGTAAGCCCAAAGGACTTACCTGTTATAACGCTCGACTCTTTAGTAACCACTTGCTCGGTAACTGTACCCACTCAGTTGCCTGTTAAAGGCGATAAGTGTATTAGCACACTTTCACGTAGATAGAAGTCTAAAACTTCTGAGATTAAATAAGTATTACGACGTACTAGTTACATTATTAGTTTTAGGGTAAAATGACCATTTTACCCTTGGTTCCGATTTTCTCGAAGACCCTAAAATTCATGTCCAAACTCCTATTTGAAGTTCTAAAATATATCCTAACTCTTAGAATTTTATTAGGTGCGAAACTGACATTTTTCCTATGTTTCTATTTTCCGGAAGAACCGAAAAAGGTTTAACTTCGGCTCTAAATATAAAATTCTTAACGGCTTATAAAATTTCCGAATTAAATATCTAGATCATCTATGAGGTTCTATCTAGCCTTAGAAGAAAGAATTTCTCCAAACTGTTCAGCCGATATTTTTATAATAATTCCCAAAGTCGGTTCCTCACTCTACTTTCTTATACTTAGTCAAATTTATAAGTTCAATAAAACTGCTCAACTACCTAACTTCGGGAGCTCGTAACTTTCAATCCGACCGTTCATTTCTCACCAAATTTTAATATGATAAACTACATATATCCGTCTACAACATATCCAAAATTCAACGGTGGATCTTTATCCAAACGTTTTATAATTGATCGACAAGATGGGCTGTTCGAAACCTAAAAGCTGAAGAACTTAAATTAAATTTACAGCAGCCTTTGCCTTCCATTTTATGAAAAAAAATACTCAGCAGCTCCTTAACATTATGTTATTTATGCTTAGGCTCAACAACAGCAGTGCACGTACACATGGATGACAGTGAAGTTGAAGAGAGGGGGAGCAAGCTTACGGAACTGCAGTCCGGCGTTAAGGGGTTGGCGTTTCCGGCGGTGAAGGCTTGCGTTCTGGCAGCGATGGGCGGTCTGACTGGAGGTAGGCAGCGGCGGCGGCGCTGTGGTGACTCCGGTGTAATACGAGGCGGAGCAGCGTCCTTTCTTCCTGCAGAAACGGGGCTGTTGAGTCTCGGACAGAGAAGAACGGAAAGAGGGAAGCCAGCACTCTTACCGGACTCGACGGAAAGCGGCGTAGGTTCGTCGGCGTTGGGCGGTGGTTGGCAGCAGCGGCGACGGAGCTCAAAGGCGTGCCTCGCAGTGGCTGCGTGAACGCCAACGTTAGGCCATTTGTTGCGAAACAGAAAGGAACGGAAGGGATCGACCGAGTCGGTGGCTCACCTGAGTGTCGCAGCGGTGGACGGTGACGCTAGGCAAGGCGGCGCCAGGTTTCCGGCGGAGGACGAAGGCTGGCACTCCGGTTGAAGGTAGCGGTGCTGCGCTTCTTCTGTTGCAACGGAAGGGATGCAGAATCACGAAGTTCAGAAGAAAAGGTAAGCGGCAGGAGGGATTAGCGGCTGCTTAGGAAATTACATTAGGTTAATTTAGGTTTAATTAGGTTAATTTTAAAAGAATGGGCTGACTGGTTGGGCCGGAAATTTGGGCCTAGTAGCGGGTTAACTCCAACCTCACTCTCTTTAGAACAGGATCCGGAACTCGTTAAAGTGCGGGAATCTATATAATACGGAATTAGTTTCCGTATTTATAACTTATAATTGATTTTATTTTAAAAGCGTAAATTATTTTCGGGAATTTAATTTATCATTTTATGTGAATCTAGGTCACATAAAATGATAGAACTAAACTCGTTTTATTTTACTGATTTATTTATTTACCATGGTCTCCTCGGACTTTGTTTAATTTCACTTTACCGGAACTTAAAATTTTTGGTTATTACATTAGGAGAATAATAATAGCACACACACATAAAATAATAAACACTCATCATGCTTTCAAACAATCCATTTATTATCTTCATTTAAGTCATTCACTCTAATGATACTTATTTTGTGACACGATGGATTCCCAAACCTCGCCTCCGCCCCCGTGTACCCATCAGGAGTGGATCCGATGCATCTCACCGTGTACCTGTATGGTCTGGGTATAGAGAACCTCCCAGTCTCCTAGCAGAGCTGGGCAGTGATGTCACGGCCCGTTATACATACACTTGAGCCTTAACACATAATAACCATGGTCGTCCTAACAAGTTATTATTCTTATTATAACACACATTGCACACACAACCATCATCACCCAACTAATATCCAGAAACCAGCTAAGTAAGGGGGGTGTATTCAATCGAGACTTTTAAAGATTTTGACGGATTCTTAATAATCATAGGATTTGCAAATTCTGTGGAAAATTTTAATTCTATATAGAGTCGGTACAGATTCTGTGGAAATCTTATGTGTTGGGGGAAGATTTCTATGGATTTTAGACAGTTATAAAAGTAATGAAGAATCCTACAAAATCAGTGAAATAATAGATTCTTTTAAAATCCACAAACTTTTAAATACCATAGGAATTTTATGGAAAATTTTAAATCCGAATTGAATACCTACAGATTTATATGGACTTTTAAAAATCTATATTCAATACCCATAAACTTTTAAACTCCAAAAAATTCCTATAGACTCTTAATTAAATACACCCCCCTAAGTCGCAAGGACTTACTTGGGTCAAAACTCAAATCCCGTTGTCTCGACTCGGCCCGTAGCCGTAGAAACTCAACGCCTGTTACAAGGCAAGTGGATCAAAATCACATCCAGATGTCCAACCTCATGCGAAGGAATTACGGAAAAAGCTCTCGTACGGTAAAAGACCATTTTACCCTTAGTGCCGAAAATTCTCAAAGTCTATCATTTAGTTCTAACATTTTCTTTTAGAACCTATGTCCATAATCTATTTCTCATAGAAAAAGTTTGGTGAGGATTTAGTAAGGTTTTATAAGAGTTATCCAACATTATTCATTTATACCATAGTCGTTAAAGCCTGATTTTGGGTTCATAAACGCCGCTTGGATAAGGTTATAAAAATTCCAAAATAAAAATCCTAGATACTCCATGATATGCATGCTAAACATAAGGGTAAAGATCTCAAAACAAAACTCAACTATCACTCTCCCATAAATCTCACAAGTTGGAATAAAAGCTGAATTTTCCATACTTAGCCAATTTTCCTCTGCTGTAAAAATAGCCCAACTGTCCTACTTTGAGTCCTTATAAGTTCTAATCCGACCGTTAACTTTCTCCCAAATTTTAACACAGTAATCTACATATATCAATCTACAATATATGAAAAGTTCAACGGTGGATTCTCGATTTAAGTTATAGAAAATAGGCTCTAAAGTCAGCAGGTCGAAGCTCAAGGTAAGAGTGTGCAGAAGGTCTTAAGTTCGAGCCCCCCCTCCAGCAATACTTCCTATTTAACAAAACCAGCAGGTCCTCATTTCGAAACTGGCGGGGTGCACTATTGAGGTTGTCCAAAGCTTACAGAACACAGGTTCCCTCCCTTCAACTAAGCGATCTACATATCTACAGCAGGTTTCTTCCTCTCTACCTTAGCATGCTTGGAAAACAAAACAGCAAGCAGCAGGCTTACTTACCGGTGTGACTCTCGACTGGCTGCAAGGGTTCGGAACCGGTTGGCCTGTACTCCCCACGTTGCCCCGCTCTAGTGACTACTGCAACGCCTAGGGTCTTTGTTTTGTATCGATCGTCCTAACCGTTTATGTACTGCTGTTGTGTGAAGCATAGATCAGACAACTGCTGACTCGAGAATAGGGAGGAAGGGGAGAGATGGACAGAGGTACGTCTAAGGCTAGCAGTAGCGGTCCTTCCTTTTCAGCAATGGGTCGTTTGGCCAAGGTCGTGGGAATCTGTACGGGTCTGCGGTTCCGCTTGGAATGCTCGCTGGTGTCATCCCCGTGTGCAGAGAGCGGTCTTTTGGCGAGGACAGAAAGGTGGGGAGAGAGGTATGCGAGAAGGCACAACAGTACGTAGCGGCAGCAGGTCTTCTGGCTGCGGCGGCGAGTGGAGCTTCTGGTTCCCGGCGGTAGACGAACGAAGGCGGCTCGGCTCGCTGTCGACGCAGAAGGGCTAGGTCCGGCGCAGAGGAAGGTTTCTGGCGGTTGTCGGTCAGACGTCTCCAGTCGCCGGCTCGGCTTGCTGTCGACGCAGAAGGACTCGATCTAATGCTGAGACGTTGGTACGAGTAGAGGTTGCTGCCGGATTAGGTTTAATTAGATTAGGTTAAGAGGGAATTAGTGAAGGGTTAGGAGAGATAAAGATTGGGCCAGCTGAAAGCTTTTGGGCCAAAATTGGGCCTGCTCCTCAAATAGAATAAATGAGCTAAAGAATACTCGTAAATTTCCCGGAAACGTTAAGAGTACGGAATTAATCATGGGATTATTTACGGTTTACATAAGTTATCATTTTATGTGAATCAAGGTCACATAAAATGATAGAATTTAATATCGTTTTCTTTTATTTAAAAGAATTAAGGTTGGTGGATCGGAATCCGGTTTGATCTGATATTAAACGGAGTTTAAATTTTTCGGGTATTACAGGTGCCTCCACAAATCGACTCACAAGCCCAACACTATAAAGAATATCAGGACGAGTGCATGTCAAGTACCTCAAGCTTCCAACTAATCTCTTAAACATTGTAGGGTCAACCCTCTCCCCTTCCTCGTGCTTTGAGAGCTTGATCCCACAATCGACTGGTGTACTTACAACTTGGCAATCATCCATTTTGAATTTCATCAGAATCTCCTTAGAAAATTTCTCTTGGGAAATGAAAATCTCATCAATTGCTTGCTTAATCTCAATGTCGAGATAATAGGACATGAGACCAAGATTTGTCATCTTGAACTCTCTAGTCATTGCTTACTTGAACTCTCCGAACATACTCAGGTTATTACCCGTGAAGATCATATCATCAACATATAAGCAAACAAACAATGCATCACCATTTTCACACACCTTGGCATAAAGAGCGTACTCGTTTGGCATTTGACAAATCCATTATCTTGAAGATACTTGTCAATCCGACTATTCCATGCTCGTGGTGCTTGTTTTAAGCCATATAAAGCTTTCTTCAATTTCAACACTTTACTTGTATGACCTTTGATCACATAGCCTAGTGGTTGTTCAACATAAACATCCTCTTCGAGCACACCGTTTAGGAAATCACACTTCACATCCATTTGATAAATATTCCACTTTTTCTTAGCTGCAAGTGAAATGATCAAACGGACAGTCTTTAGTCGTGCAACTGGAGCAAACACCTCACCATAGTTGACCCCTGGATGTTGACTATAACCTTTTGCTACTAATCTTGCCTTGTACCTCTCAAATTTTCTTGAGCGTTCTTCTTCTCATGGAAAATCCACTGTAGACCGATGGGCTTTTCACCTTCTGGTAGAGTTGTCAACTCCCACGTGTCATTTTTCTTGATCGAATTTATCTCTTCTGCTATTGCGGTTCTCCATTTTTTATCATTCACTGCCTGTGCAAAATCTATTGGTTCAGAATCAGCAAACAACAATAAAGAGTTAGATCATCATCTAGTTCCTCATAAATTTCTTCAAGGCTTCTCATGTTTGGTGTTCTTCCGCTCGAACTTTGATAGAAAGACGAAGATGGTGATGACGATGGTGTTGCCGTTCTTGAAGATGAGGGTGAATTTTGAGTAATTGGCGAGCGGGACAGTGTCATAGGCTCTTGTTGAACAACTTCCTCTTGCCCTTCTTCATCAAGAGCCGGAAAGAAATCATATCTCTCCTTGTCTTCAATGCTCCAATCCCATGTATCTTCTTCAAAAGTGACATCTCTACTTACAACAATCTTTCCTACGACTGGGTCGTAGAGCTTGTAGCCTTTTGAACTCTGAGCATATCCGATGAAGACATGTTTCTTTTTTTTGTCTTCAAGTTTCGATCTCCCTTGATCTGGTACGCGAACATAGCCAATGCTCCCAAACACTTTCAAATGAGATGCACTTGGCTTTCTTCCACCCCGTGCTTTTTGTAGAGTTCTATCTAACAGGCTTTTTGTTGAACTTCTGTTAGATAGATAAACTACATAGTCAACTGCCTCTGCCCAAAACTCCTTAGGCATCTTCTTTGTCATCAACATGATATGGGTCATGTTAAGAATGGCCCGGTTCTTTCTTTCAACAATGCCATTTTGTTGAGGTGATCTTGGAACTTTCAAGAATCTTTTTATGCCATTCAAATCACAAAACTCATTGAACTCGTTAGAAGTAAACTCATCACCTCTATCGGTTCTTAAAGACATGATGTAGTGACCACTTTGTTTTTCAACAAGAGCTTTGAACTTTTTGAACATAGAAAAAACTTGAGATTTTTCTACGAGAAAATAAACCCAAGTCTTTCTACTAAAGTCATCAATAAAGAGCATAAAATAGTGGTTCTTACTGAACGATGTAGGCTTGATCGGTCCACAAACATCCGCATGTACAAGTTCTAGTGGTCGATTGGCTCTTGTGGTGCTCTCTTTCGGGAATCTATTTCGGAATTGCTTTCCTACAAGACACCCCTCACAAAGTTGGTCTGGTTGGTCAATTGGTGGCATCCCGTTCAATATCCTTCTTCGTGACATCAACTTTAAGCTTCGAAAGTTCACATGTCCAAACCTTAGATGCCATAACCAAGGTGTCTCTTTCACACAAGCTTTGAGACATTTGGCTACATCTGTTTGAATGTCAAGCAAGAACATTCTATTTTTCGTCATGGGTACCTTGGCGATCACATTCTGATGATCAATTTGGAGCAATAGGCTACGGGTTTTCATGTGCACTTCGTAATTCTTCTCCAAAAGTTGTCCCAAACTCAAGATGTTGCTCTTCATGTTAGGAACGAAATAAACATTGCTAATGAATTGATGATCACCGTTCTTGATTTGAATCAGAATCGTACCTTTCCCCTTGATGGGAACTTTGGAGTTGTCTCCAAATGTAACACACCCTCCCATCAACTCGTCAAGCTTCACAAACTTGCTTTTATTACCACACATGTGATTGCTTGCCGCATTGTCAAGGTACCACACATCTCTTTTGTCTTTCTCACCGCCTTGGTAGGCTAACTATAAAGTGGCATCATCCACTTTTGTTTCCTCTGCATAGTTGACCTTTTCTTCGGGTTGGCTAGGGCACTCCCACAATTGTACTTTGAAACTCTTATTCGAATGTTGTTCACAACTTGTTTAAATCAACATTACAAAGTTCATATTTATAGGATTATAGGAACATGAATCTAGCATAAATTTTTTAAGACTTAAATATTAGAAACTTCACAATATAAATTTCTAATTTATTCTAATGCAAAGATGCTTTGAATGTGAAACAATTCTATCTTAATTGTCTAATTCAAATGCATGTATTTTAAACTTTTAAGAAATTAAGTTTATTTTCGACAAAACTAACACTATATGCTCAAAAGATGGATAATAATACAATGAAAAGCATATATGATGTCTATGTACATACTTCCTTTAACTTGGAGATGAACTTCATTAAATCCCAATCTGATGTCTATGTACATCACAATACATGTATAGATGGATCACATCTACCAAATCAATATCAATGTATCCCAAACAATGAACAATTGATACACATACAGCAAAGATACAATCATGCAAACCAATCAACAAAGCTGCTAAACTCCTAAGTACTTCATAAACCCTTCCAAGCTCCAAGAATCTCCTGCAACACCTCAGCAATGAGCTCCCTATCGGCGCACAGCACAAACGCATTCAATTCATCTTTTAAGTCACAAATCTTTCCAAATTTCACCAGATACCTCATGCACTCATGCTTCAGATCACCCAAGCCATACAGATACGCGCTCTGAAGCCGCTGCAACACGTTCTTGGTGTCGATATCCTCAACCAAGCTGACATGGCATGCCTCCTTGAGGTCACCCACGTCATACTTATCGGCCGCGCCCAAGAGGGCAAGACGATGGGCGAGGAAGTCATCGGAGGAGATGCAGCCGTAGAGGTACGACAAGAACGCCTGGCAGGCATCAACAGACATGTCGGAGATGGTTACTTGAGAGAGCTCTTTCTCCTTGAGATTATGGGAGAACATGCTCCGGAACACTGGGGAACGCGAGGCGAGGAGTGCGCGGTGGGCCTGTAAGACGCCGCCGTCTGACGCGTGGATTACAATGTCGGTGAGGATGGAATCTGATAACATTTTTCCGAGTGAGGAAAGTCCGGCGGCGTCTGATTGGTGGCGTGGGAATAGAGTGTCTTCCCAGATCGAGATCGGATCTCCTCCCTGTAAAATTTTAAGAATCTATTTATAAATTACTCATAAATCGTAACGTATAACCATGGAGGATGCATCCTTACGTTCACAGTAGTCTTAAGATCAAGAAATTCAACGTCGATGATCACCTTCCCGGAGAAGGGTGTCTCTATAACCCAAACAAAATCCTCACTGCTTTTGATTTGCTTCTCTTTTACTTCTGCAGTAGATGAATCGTAAAAACCAACTCTTTGATTTTAAAAATTTTATATACAAAATGAAGAGTTTTACCGGGGTGATACAGAGTGTTGCGATTGACAGAAGAATGAACAACTCGAATAATGAAAGTCGCGATTGGGGGTTTCTCTCTAACCAGATTTGATATCTCCGGGAATAGCTTAACCACTAAAGATTTGTTCTTTTCAACAGCCAGATGCCTACCAAATAAGAAAACAATTACAGAAATCCAAAAGATTAAAGAAGGGTTTAGTGGTTTTACCAGTTCCATTTGCCAATCCTGAAAGGATCGGACTTGCGGAAAGTGCAAGATCCAAGATTTTCGATCTTCCATTGAGCGAGGCGCGACGTCGTTTCGACTCTATAAGCAGATTCCGAGGTCATTCTGAAGGTGACGTGAGCAAGGGCGTGTTTGATTTCATGGATGCAATCGAAAATCCCAACGAGCAATTCCTCTGTCTTTCCCAGCTTCGATTTCTTCACTGTATCTCTTCTCACTCATCTACTTTCCTCTCTGACTGTGTTGCCGGCGAAACAGGGGAGATTAGGGGAAGTTATTATGAGCTAGAATCTCTTTTGTCTTGTTGTGAATAATTGCAAGCGAAAGATTCAATCTTTGTATTATAATGAATTAAGAGTATGTTAATCGGTGGTGGGTCTGGGGATTTGGAGGTTTCGGGCACGCAAAGTTAATGGGTAGCTTTCGAGTGGTGAGGAACAAGTTGCTCCATTCTTGTAAGGGCTGAACTTGATACAGTATGGGTAAGGGCTTGTTTGGATAGGGGTATATTTATTGGCTTGCACTTCACTGCAATTGGATGGGGAATCCGATTTTGAGAATGGGAGCTTGTTGGAAGTTTGTTGGTGTGGTGATTGGAGCTTTGAAGGCACGAAGAGGGGCCGGATCGACAAGATTATGGGGGCTTTCAAGCAAAGTATCTAATACTTTGTTCATTTCCCGAAACTATCCCTCTAAACAAAGTAGAGATGCACCTAAAGCTTAAGAACCTCGTATTGCTATACTTATGTAGTTGATACGATCCCTACATCGTAATGCTTAAGAATGAGTATCCTATATATTGATGAATTTCGGTCATTGGCCTACCAACATCCAATAGTTACAAAATTAGTTGTCTAAACAAAGTATTCAACGGATTTATAATATAATCAAACAATGTGATTAGGAATAGGATATTAAATCATTCCTCTTTTACTCTTTTGCCTTAGTCGAATTAATTACGGTCATTTGTTTTTTTTTTTTTTTTGAAGGTTTACTTGTATTAGAGAAAAAGAAGAATGTACATAGTGGGGATACAAAGCTCATGCTCAAAAGAGATACAAAGATTCTATCTTAGATGAACTCCTAGCATGCGGGTCGTAGCAAGTGAGTTAGAAGATCTGTCCTTCCAGTGGTGAGCGAGATGCAGTTTAGTTGCACGGATTGCTTCATCAGCACAATCAATAGCTCTTGTAAAATTGTTGTTGTAGATTCTGCCCTTCCAAGAGTAATAGAGATGGACAGTGATAGAGGCAATATGGGTGCAGTCAAGTAGCTTCTTCCTGGGGGTGTGGTTAGAGCCAAGCCAATCCCAAAGGTTGCGAAGGTAAGGAGCTGGGTAAGGAGTTCTCGTACATCTAGAAATGATATCAAGAATGAGGGAGGTATAGGAGCAGTGGGACCAAAGGTGTTCGTCATCTTCTTAACTGGAATTGCAAAGTCTACAGGTGTCGGAGGATATGATATTCCACTGGAGTAACTTGGAAAGGGTGGGTAGCTTCTTCAGGTTGGCCATCCAGGCAATGAATCTGCACTTGGGTAAATTATAGTTGCTCCAAATGATCTGGCAGATGGGAGCAGCAGGGGAAAGAGTTGTTGATCGGAAGAGCCAGTAAGTCTTCTTAGAAGAGAAGGAGCCATCAGGGTTAGTAATGGTGGTAATATGCCTGCTACCAGAAGGAGGAAGAGGTAATTCATCTCTGAGGTTGATGATGCATTTCCAAGAGTGGCTGGAGTTGCAACCTGCTTGGTGATCCCATATAGTATGTCGTTTGAGGATGTCATGTTTAACCCGGGAGCTTCAGAGGGTGTCATCATTTTTATCAAAATCGTAAATTTGCCGGGCTAGGCAAGCTTTGTTTCTGGTGCTAAGGTCAAGTAATCCTAGTCCACCATGATCCTTGGGGGTGCAAACATTATTCCAAGCCACAAGGGCTCTCCTACTACTATCCTTGTCGGACCATAGAAAGGAGCGGAGGAGGGAATGAATTTTGGTTAGGATGGCGCTAAGGTCAAGTAATCCTAGTCCACCATGATCCTCGGTCATTTGTTTTTAGGATGAACTTATGTATTAAGTATGGGTCTAACACGTATGTGCGCTCAAATGCACACGACAAGTAGTCTTAGTGGCCGTCGGACTTTAATTTGGTATTAGAGCAATTCGATCTTAGGTCATGGATATTTAGGCTTGTTGATCGTGGAAGTTTTATTACTGAGAAGTTTTA
The DNA here is from genome assembly GCA_033239125.1 of Fagopyrum homotropicum. Taxonomy (NCBI): domain Eukaryota; kingdom Viridiplantae; phylum Streptophyta; class Magnoliopsida; order Caryophyllales; family Polygonaceae; genus Fagopyrum; species Fagopyrum homotropicum. Next base: position 148,796,243 of record BSWB01000004.1, read on the forward strand.
ACCCTTGTACGCGCGCATGGATACGAGATCGAATATAATATAATCGGGTATCGAATCACAGAGATTGTGTCTGATTTGGATGATATTAATAAATAATTATTTTAAGTGAACAGTAAGGCAATAAGGTAGTAATTGTAACAAGCGAAAGCAATAACGATTGTAGACAAATATGTGATAGAAGCGATATAAGGAAACAAGAATCTTCACTATAATGACTTAAGGTATTGATGCATATATATAACTCATGAACATTAATATATGATTAATTATAGGTAACCATCTAAAATAGACTTTGACATAGAAAAACATAGATCGTGCTTTCCAATTCGCGTAGTTCTCAATCTAGCGGTTCGGCATGTATAGGAAAACTCATTAAACACTTTGAAATCTGGAAAGACCAAGAAAAACCTTCGCTTTTGGCTCTTTAGTTATGAAAAAATAGAAAGATTGGAACTTTATAAAATAGTTAGAAATCCTCAAAACTTTAATAACTAGTACTTTCAAAACCAATTTCTTTACATTAAATTCAATAAAACGCCCTTCGTTTGTGTCTCTTCAACTGTTTTATCTAAACCAATTATAAACACCACTTATTTTGAAGGTAAATAAAAGGTAGAAATTAAGTACTTTGAAAATAAGCAATATCACAATCTCAATTCATAAATATATGTAAACTATAAGATAAATCATTATAAGGATCATTCAATCCTTAGATTGAGCGAAAATTTAGTCAAACATGATTAGATATAAAGCAAAGGCAATATATATATAGTCAGGTTAGACATAAACTCCCAATTTTTTGGTTCCAGTAGGACGAACCTTCAAAGCAAAGCTAACAACTATTTGACGGCTAGGATAAAGAGAAATTTGAACGATGACTAATTCGGGATGAATCGTGGTTGACATATGAATATGTAGGGGGAATTCTCGAAGTCTAGGGTTACACAAAATATAACTCTTCTAAAGTTACAATCAAAATATTCCTTCTCAACGGCAGTCGAAACGGCTAACCAACGACCTCCAAATAACATACCTACAACCATAAGCTAACCGTAGACATGCCGTTTTGCCAGGCCGTAGAGTATGTATTAGGTTGGGCTTCGAAGTTGGGATTTGATAGAATCTTCTACCGTAATGAGGTATGTGAAACGACTACCTCACGGCTTCCTTGGCCATTTTGCTCATCTGTAACTTCAAATCGTGAATCTTCATTTTAAGGCATATTCAGTGGACTTTGTGTTGCATCCACGGTCATGTAAAGTCTTCACTTCAGCTCAGCTTCTAGAAGGAGGTAATTCTGCCACAATTGATGTTGTAAATGCCTAAAACACATTAAAACCAAGGTAGATACCGAAATATAGAAAGTGAACGCTTTCCTTACAAATAGAGATGTATGAGAAAGTAAAAGGGGTATGAAATGCATGAATATAAGGTCTAAAAAGTGTTACATATGACATCAACCAAATACTCCATACTTAAACCTTGCTCATCCTCAAGTAAGATCATGTTGTAAGCATATTATGTATAAGGACAAATGGTTGCCTCAACTAAGAGTATAACAAACAACTCAAACCATGTCATCATAGCATCAATCATTGTAAGAGGATAAATAAAGAATTATAGTCATCCAAACCGCTATAGAAGTATTCAAGAAGTGCTCCTCTCTCGAATCCGTGAGAATTGGCGGTGTCCACCCGATTCCTTGTATGTTCAACAAAAGTTACAAGGTAGTCTCAAGCTTCATATTCATTCTTTCTTGTGAATCCATGGGAATTAGCGGTGCCCACCAGATTTCTTGTAGTGTCACTCAATCCATTAAATAAGTATTCGAGAAGTGCTCCTTTCTTGAATCCATGGTGAGGTAATGAATGCAGCAATTCGTTGAACCTTTCCCATGTGGATGTTTGCTCGAGAAAGTAGTTATCAACCCTTCCCATGTAGCGAAAGTACCAGGGGTGGTTTACATCCAATTAGTAGTCTTTCTTGTCAAAGAGAAAATAAATACTTGCATTCTCAAAGCATCGGGGTATTATTCTCATAATTCAAAGTATTCATAATATTTTCAAAATTCAGCAAATGTTGATGCGGGTTCTCGTTCAACTATCTTGAGAATTGATCATTTTGGATCAATCTGATGATGTCGGTGTAGAGGTTGAAGTCTCTTCCTCCAAGTGTTGTTAACACAAAAGTGTGGTTGGGCACCCTCTGCCTAGGATTTATCGTAGCGTCCAGCGTTTGAGGGTGACGATCCCTTTCAGCAGCGAGTGTGGCACTGATCCCTAAAAATCTCAGCATGCAGATCAACAGCGAGGAGTTGATTTCCTTGATCCTTCATTGTTATAGCAACGGTAGCAATCTTGGCAGAATTTTGTTTGCGGAGGGTACGTTCAATCTCGTTGTCTGAAGTGACAAGTTTACTTAAATCACGGATCTTAAACATTCAACAATCTAACTTGAGGATCAAAAACAAAAATAAAAAGATTCAACATACAAAACAACTTAAAATAATCTAGAATTAATGTCAACCAATTCAATCAACAATCATGGAAGTTTTACTAAAGTACAAATAACCTCCCCCGCAAGGATAAGAGATCAGATGTAGTATAATCGGGTATCAAATTCATAGAGATTGTGTCTAATTTGGATGACAATAATAATTAAGTGAAAACAAAACAAGAAAGAAAGCAATAGTAACAAGTGAAAGCAGTTATGATTATGGACAACAATGGATTAAGGTGATCTAAGGAAATATAAATTTCCACTTTAAAGAATTAAGATATTGATGCATATATATATATATATATATATATATATATATATATATATATATATATATATATATATATATATATGTATGTATATATTATAAACATTGATATATGATAATTGCAGGTAACCATCTAAAATAGCATGGGGCATAGATAAACCAAAACCGTGTTTTCCAACTCGCGTAGCTTTCATTCCAATGGTTCGGCGAGTATAGAAAAACCCATGAAACATTTAGAAATCCGGAAAAGACCAAGAAAAATCTTCGCTTGTGGCCATTCAAGTTTAATAGGTTTCAAAGACCGGAACATTCTACGATGATTAGAAATCCTTGAAGCTTTGATAGACTTCTATTCTCAAAACCAAGCTCTTTTTAATAAATCCAATAAAACAAACTTCATTTTTGGCCCTTCACTTGTTTTATCTAAACCAGTTAAAAACACAACTTCTTTTGAAGGTAATTAAAAGGTAGGAATAAAATATTTTGGAAAGAAGGATTATCAAAATCTCAATTCTTAAATATATATACAAACAATAAATTAAATTATTATAGCGATCATTTAATTCTTAGATCATGAGGAAGTTAAGTCAAGCATGATAGATTATAAAGCAAAACCAATATATTAAATCAAGAAAGACAATACTTACAAGTGTTTGGTTGCAGTAGGACGAACCTTCAAAGCAAACTAACAATTATCTTGACGGCTAGAATAAGGAGGAATTAAAAGACTACTGAATTCAGGAGTAATCAGCGTATGTAACCATAAGGTTGGGGTATGCTCATATAGGGGAGAAATCGGAGTCTAGGATTTAAACAAAATATATGCATTTCAAAGATAAAATCGGAATTTTGGAAACTTCTCATCGTGACGGTGAAACAACCAACCAACGGTGGTCATACGGTCACCTTATGGCCGTCTAGTGGCAGTTTACCTATCGTTTTGGTAGGTTGACTTGCAAATCTTGGGTTGGGCCTCAACGGGGCTTTTGGCGCGGACGTCAAAAGACTCACAACCCAAACGGCCACCCTACGGCCGACTGGCCGTACCATCTAGTTGGTTGGCCTGTTCTGATGCTCTAATCTCGATTCTTCAACTTCAAAGCTAATCTTTGTGTTGTAGTTCCTCAGACATATAAGGTCTTCTCTTCACCTCTGACTTCAAGGAAGGTGCAATCTTGGAACATTTGATGTCTTAAATGCCTGAAACACATAAGCGTCAAGGTAGATACTGAAATACAGAAAGTACGTGGATGATGGTCGTATGTTTAGGCATATAAGGGATGAAAAAAGGATATGAAATGCATAAAAAAAAAGGTGAGTAACATTTGACATACATCAGAGGAGTTGTGTGCTCCTCCATAAGTACCTCAACGTTAGAAAGAGGTGTCTACTCCTCGATAGGTACCACTCCACCTCTCGTTGCTCGATGGGAGGATGTCGTCACTAATCTTATTTCCGTCCTCTATTTATTCCAATATTTTTGTACGCAATCTACAATTTTAAAGTTACAAATATGCGGTATTTATTACTTATACGAACAATTAAACGATATTAAAAAATATTATATGTTTAAAAATATATATAATTTTTTTCAAGTTAGAAATATGGTTTTTTTTTAGGTTATAAATATGTGATTTTTTTCTCTAACCTTATTTGAATTTTTCAAGTTATAAATATACGATTTTTTTCCTAAGTTTATTTGCTTTTTTAAAGTTAGAATTTTTATTTTTAGTTGAGATTTTTAAAAAAAGTTAAAGTTAAAAATATGCGATTTTTATTCTATAAAATTTATTCAAATTTTAAAGTTAGAAATATGCAATTTTTTAAGGTTTGAAATGTTCAATTTTTTTCAAACAAATATTAAAAAAAATAATTGATTTTAATTGGTGGCGCGTGAACTACATGCGCCACCACAAGTTACCGGCGCGTGACGTGTACGCGTTTGTAGGGTGCGTCTTGACTACACCCCAGGCCGCCATGTTCAACCTCATGTGTTCTTCAATGACGTAAAATGCCGATTTCAATTCGGAAAAAACACAACAAACCTAATCTATTTAACGCTAAATCTCGCAAAATTTAATTCCGATTCTTTCTAATCTAACCGATTGATAATCTACTAAATACCAGTTTAAAATGAGAAAAACACACTTTGATTCCCGATAATCAGCGTTTTCGCATAGAATTTGCTTCGATCTTTGTGGATCTACAACATTCGAATCCTGATCCATTGATTGTTGCATAAATCTCTCGAAATGGTTGGTGGGTGACTCTTCAATATGAAGAAAATGTCGAAAGAAAATGGGAAGAGGGGGCGGAGGCGGCAACACAAGCAGCGAGCGAGGCTTTTATATCCCTCGCATATCAGGCGCAGTTGAACTACAACTAGGGTCGTAGTTCAACTGCGTCCGGCCTCGTAGTCGTACTGCGATTGCACCCCAAACTCTTCTTTTCTATCCGCCTCGTATTCAGAATTCGATTGGGTTGAATCATTCGTAATTTTGTCCATAACCAGATAAAATCACTCATTGTAATTTACTACTATGAATAATAAAAAAACAGAGAGAGAATGAAAACTGATTATCATATATTTAATAAATTAAGATAAATGGTTAAAATACAAGACTTTGTTAGGTAAGAAGCATTGGACGGATAAAAAAAATATGAGAAGATTAAGCTACTAAGGGGTGTTTTTTTTTTACAATACTAACTAGGCCCTTAATATTAACAATTAAAAAAAAGATAAATAAGGTGGTAAGAGGATCTTAATTAAGCAGTTAAGGTAACAGTTAAAGATAATTAATTTTTTCGAATATATTAATTAGGCAAAAAAAGGAAACCGGTTACCAAAATTTGGTAATTGTAGATTGAAGATCGGAGAATATCTTTTGTGCGCCATTCTCACTCTTTTATCGAAAACGAAACATCACTCCATCTCATTCTTCCTTCTTCATCTTCAACCTCCAACTTCATTCTTCCTTTTCAGGCGGGACCGGGCGGCGAGTGTAGAGGTGGTTTCGATTCCAACCCAGGGGAGGCGAACGACCTAGGCGAACAACAGTGACTCGACGACTTCTATGGCGTGGTTGTTTGACTCGCCGGCTCGATTCACGCACAGATCCAAAGCAACAGAAGGTGGGGACAAATGCAACGAAGGTGGGACTCGACGACGGCTTCTATGACGGCGTCGATTGCTACGGACTGGAACTGATCTGAACATATCTGTTGGAGGTGTAACAACTGGTTTTTGGCTGTCACCTCCCCAGCGGCAAGCCGCGGTCGTGGCAGGGTTAGCCGCCCCTGTGGCTGACTCTAGATCGGCCCGATCTGTTTTATTCCATTTTTATTTTTTTTCTATCTTAGAAGATCAGATCTTCTAAGATATGAGCAAGTTTTCCTTCCACCTTGTAACCCTAAAAATGAGCTTCATCTATCTTTTCCAATTGTTCTCTATATGTTCTCGCCGTCTCTTCCTTTTTCCATTTCTTGCATACGTTTTCTTCAACCTTGAGCAAGCTGCGACTTTTCCCTTGCGATCTTCTGCAGAACGTGTAAGTCTTCATCCCCTTGATCCTTTTGTATGTTCATGTATACCTGCAACATGCTTCTTTCTTCTTTTTTACGTCTTTCTCTTTCTCGTTCTTCTTCTTCTTCTTCTTCTTCATCATCTTCTTCTTCTTCTTCTTCTTCTTCTTCCCATGAATCAAGATCGAGTCTTGATTCTTGGTTACCCTTTGTTGTTGACGAGTTGTGTTTCTAGACTCTTCGGTTGAGTGTTGACGTGTTTGAGAATTGAAAGAACCAATCTTTGGTCACTTGCTGAGTTCTTGTTGTCAAAGGTGAAGACGCGGTTTCTGTGTAGAAATCGCCCCCGCGCCTGGTCTGTCCCGCCCCGCGACTGCAACCTTTTGTCGCCCCCACGCCTCTGTCTAATCGCCCCCACAATTCTCCTGAGTGACTCCTATCTTTGGAGAGTTATTTCCTTCCTTGCTTTATTTACCCTTTCCTTATGCTAGATCATGTTAGGCTGGACCTAGATGATTAGTGTGAATTACGATTAGTGGCTTGTTGCTCCCCATGAGTTGTTTACGCTTGAGCTATGTTGTTGATGACGTTCCTTGCGAACCTTGAGACTATGAATCCTTCTCCTAGCATGTTGAGATCAGTTAACAATCATTGAGACTAGAAGTAGGGAACTTTTAGCACGCTGCACTAGATCTATTAGAGATCATTGAGACTAGAGTTATGTAGACTTCTAGCATTCGTTCAATTGCTAATTCCCGATGCTTTGTTTGAGCAAGCATCTATCATTTCCTTCGGGAAACTGAGCAGTTAGCAGATTCTTGAGTTACCTTTGAGTGAGGTAATTCCCTTGGACTTACTTAGATGCATTCCGTATATTGGTTTGACCGTATTGGTGGCGTTTGTGTATCTTTATCGTTATAACTGAACACCGAACTAGGATGACTTTATTACAGTAATTGGCCCAAGTGTTTTATAACCGGGTGGCGACCACTTGTCCAGTTCTACAGGAGACTGGGAGGTGCTCTTGCAACCCAGTCCCACATGTAATGCATAGTACTGATCTATTCTTGTCGGCAGACGGAAGCGGAGGCGGGTTTCGGGAGATTCTCGTGTGACAAAAGAAGTTGATTAGTAAAGGGATTAACGTAAGGAAAGATAATAACCGGTTGAGTGCGAGCATGCTCTATGTTTATGTTACCTTATTATGTTTGTGTCTCTATTGTCTTTCCGATATCAAGAATGTTAGCTAACGGTTTATGCCGCTGTTGTAGATGCCCTACAGGTTAGAGATGTTGCTGAGTGATCTGTACGGTGTGGTCAACCGAGGTTCCCGTACATTATAGGACGGGATCGGGTTTATATTTCTGTTGTTGACTTTCTCTTTTGTTTTGAACTCGGTTGCGAGTCCTTTGTATTTACCTTTGTTATACCTTATGGTTTTTATATAAGTTTTGGTTTTCATTTATGTGTGTCTTGTTGCAAGATCCGATGTTATTGTTGTTACTCTGAGGGTCGAGACCCATTGTGAGGTCCTAGCCCGTAACGCTTCGAGTTCCCAGAACTTGGGGTGTCACAATATGGTATCAGAGCTCTAGGTTAACAACAATGACACTCGAAATCTTATAAAGGTTGAATAGATAAATAAAGAGATCCGCAAGGGGTCTACGTTTTTAAAAGAGGGTTTTGTTTTAAACTTGTCGGTCTGGGATAGATGTACGGGCGACCACCACTACCTCCGCGGATCTCAGTAGCTTAGTTGTTTCTTCTTTTATGTTGGCCTTTTATGTGTTTTTCCTGGATTTCTACAATAGTTGATAGTATGGCTTTATACATCTATGTATATCCCTATTGGAGATGGCGTGTACTAGAGCTACATCTGCTATGGGGCGAGGAAAGGGTCGAACACCTCTTCCACCTACCGTCCGTGGACGAGGACGTCCAGGTAGACCTCCACTAGCTAGAGTTCGGGATCAAGCCCCAGTTGTTGATTCGCCTGTACGTCGTTGAGGCGTTCGCTGAAAAAGTTGTTGAGAGTGTTGTTCCCGAGGTAGGGAACGGGACCGCTGCTAGGTTTGGAGCATAGAGAGCACAATCGACCGAGTCCGGCCGAGTGTCCATTGGAGTTTCTACATATTGCGACTACGTTCAGAGAGTTGAGGAGGATATCTAGATTGGAGGACCTGCCCCAGCATCGCCAGTACGCGCGAGATCAATTGAGGTTTCGCAGAGAGTGTCGCAGGTTGTTTCCGCACCTGCTAGAGTTGTTGAGGTTGCTAGAGTTTCGGATGAGGCAAGAGAGCCGATACCCGATTGTTGATTGAAGTCATTCAATTAGCTGAAGGTTCCGTTTTTCGAAGAAAAGACTAGATTAGAGGTGGAGCTTTGGCTAGGTCAGGTGGATTCTGCTATGGAGGCGATTTGTTGCCTAGAGGGTCGTCGAGTTGATATAGCATAGACGTTGCTGCGAGATCGGGCTCATCACTGGTGGAGGACCATTTGCAGTAAGGTCACGAGTTATGAGCAGATGAAGACTGTGATTAGGGATCGTTATTGCCCTACAACTATGAGGAGAGAGTGACTACAAGATTTCCTCGAGGCTAGATTTAAGGATATCCCTATTGCTGAGATTGTCAGCGAGTTTCAGGAGGAGTTATCTTTGTTGGGTCCGTCTGCACCACCTGAGGATCAGCATGTATATCTTTTCTCTCATAGATTGAGAGAGTCTACTCGCTCTTATCTTGCTGGTTTCCGTTGCAAGTCTTTGACAGACTATCAAGATAGATCATCTGCCTACGAGAGAGACCGGTTGGGTCAGAGGAGAGTTTCTCAGGTAGGAGGCCCTAAGAAGAGGCAAAGGATTGGACCAAGCCTTATTGGAGATGGAGCATCTGGGTTTAGGCGTAGTCAGACACCGGGACGCTCTAGTTTCCAACAGTGATGCAGAGTTTTGACAAAGGACGGCCGTGTCATAACTGCGGAGGTGTCAAACACATTCGAGCTGATTGTAAGAAGACTACACTGACTTGCTTTTCTTGTGGAAAGCCCGGACACAGAGCTGTATTTTTCACTCAGGGCAAGGCACCATCACAGTAGGGTTCATCACCTACTAGTGTCGCTGGAGGTGGGCAGTGGTCGCCTCAGTATGAGTATTAGCAACATCAGAGAGCTCTTGGATATACCGTTCCTCAGGGTTCCGCTCAGGGATAGGGAGAGGTAGAAGACGAGGTGGTGGTACTTCCGACACCAGAGTTGCTTCAGCTAGATTTTACAAGCTGAGGAGTGTAGTGGAGCCGGCAGCTCCAGCGACCACAGGTACCATTCACATTAATGGTTTTCCTGTCAGAGTTCTTTTCGATACCGGTGCAACGCATTCTTTTATATCTTATGCATGTGTAGATAGATTGGCCTTAGTTACCATAGGGGGGAGACCCTTCTTTATAGGATTACCCAATGGGGGTATGATCAGGGGTACACGAGAGGTTTGCGATTGCCTATTAGATTCGGAGGTCGCGATTGACCATGTGGCTTCTTCGTCATGTACTTAGTACATGAAGAGGTCATCTTAGGCATGGATTGGATGGATCGACATCAGGTTGTTTTGGACATCGACAAGAGGACAATGACGGTAACTACGGAGTCAGGCCATGTAGAGATTTTTTGAGGATGGGATCTCGGAAAGACCGGTACAGTCATCAGTGCAGTCCGAGCTACGAGACTTATCGGTCAGGGTTGCAAGGCTTTTTGGTGATATGCCATGAAGGATAGTACAAGTCCAGCTTTGGAGGAGATTCCGGTAGCATGTGAGTTTACCGACGTCTTCAGAGAGCCATCAAGTTTACTTTCACAGAGGAGTGTGGACTTTGGCATTGATTTGGAGCCCGGGACGAGACCGATCTCGAAGGCTCCTTACCGCATGGTGCCTATCGAGATGCTTGATCTTAAGAAGCAGCTCGAGGAGTTAGGTGAGAAGGGCTTTATCCTCCCTAGTGTATCTCCTTGGGGTGCACGAGTACTCTTCGTCAAGAAGAAAGATGGGTCGATGAGGTTATGTATTAACTACCGAGAGCTTAACAAGGTGACAATCAAGAATAAGTACAGATTGCCCCGTATCGACGATCTGTTGGACCAGCTGCACAGCGTCTTAGTGTTTTCACGAATTGATATGAGATCCGGATATCAACAGCTGAGAGTGAGAGAGCAAGACATAACCAAGACGTCATTTCGGACCAGATATGGCCACTACGAGTCTGTAGTGTTGCCATTTGGGCTCACAAATGCGCCCGTCGTTTTCATGGAGCTGATGAACAGCATCTTCATCGACTTTCTAGACCAGTCCGTGGTGGTCTTCATCGATGATATTATGGTATACTCTCATAGCAGAGAGGAGCATGCAGGACACTTAATGATCGTACTCCAAGTCTTGCATGATTGAGAGCTCTAAGCTAAGCTCTCTAAGTGCGAGTTTTGGATGTTTGAGGTGGCCTTCCTTGGTCACATTGTTTCCCCCGAAGGGATCAAGGTAGATCCGGCGAATATCGAGTCTGTAGCATCTTGGCTACCTCCTAGGAACGTCAAGGAAGTACGCAGCTTTCTAGGATTTGCGGGCTACTACCGTCGATTTGTGGAGGGCTTTTCAGTTATATCCCGACCACTTACTTCCTTGTTGAGGAAGACTACGACATTCGTATGGTCTGAGCCGTGCCTGCAGAGTTTTGAGGAGCTAAAGAGGAGGTTGACTTCCGCTCCTATCCTAGCCCAACCAGAGGGCATAGTTGATTTCGTAGTTTACAGTGACGCATCCAAGTTAGGCTTATGATGTATTCTGATTCAGAAGGTTAAGGTCGAAGAATACGCGTCTAGACAGTTGAAGACGTATGAGGAGAATTACCCTACCCATGATTTCGTGTTAGCTGTTGTTGTTCATGCTTTGAAGATTTGGATGCATTATATGTACGGAGTGACGTGTCAAATACTCACATACCATAAGAGTTTGAAGTACATTTTCATTGAGCGGGAGTTGAATAACAACCAAAGGAGATGGTTGGAGTTGATCAAGGACTTTGATGTAGAGATCTTATACCACCCGGGGAAGGCGAATGTGGTAGCCAATGGCGGATGTAATATCCGGAATTTTTACTCCGTTTATTTCTGTAACAAACCCGATCTCGATCAGTTGATCCATATCCGTCTACTTAGTTAGACACATTATTATAAAATTTATCATTTTATGTAGATTCCCTTCACATAAAATGATAGAATATTTTATTAGTTTATCATTTTATGTAGCTTACCTTCACATAAAATGATAGGATTCTTATAACTAATCCTAAACTGTAACATAATCCGGATCCGTTTATTCCGTACATTCAATTATCGGGATCTCGATTCCGGACTGCAGCTAGCACCGGGTTGCTGCTTCCTTCACCCTTGCGCCAGCTCTAGCCCATCTTCAGCCCAACGGATCCAGCTTTTGCCTTACCTTTCCAGCTCAACGCAGCTTGCCCAGCAACTCAGAAACTTGCCCAGTAACTCAAAAACTTGCGTCAGTCCAGTCCAGCACAACTTCAGCCAATGTGCCCAGCTCCAGCCCAGCGGAACTACCTTGCTTCAGCCCAGGATTGTGCCGGCCTAGCTGTTGGAGAAGATCCAAGAGCAGCTTACGTCCAGCCCAACAGGAAAGAAGAGAGGCTGGCCAGCTCTGTTGCAGCCCATGAAGATCCCTCACGCCGCTGAAGAACGTTACGCAGAAGTAACTGCCCTGGAATCTCGCAGGCATTCAAGCCCTTCCAGATCTTCTTTCCTTACGAAATTAAATCCATTATTCTGTCCAAATTCACGCCATTCCTTCGTCTGTATCGAGTACCTCAACGCAACAGCAAGCAACCCCTTCCAACGTTACTTCCTCCTTCCCTTCTGTCTACGGATTCCAGCAGCAAACGCCTTACCGTCTCCACAGATCTAGTGAGCAGCAGACATTCCTCACCATCGATTTAAGTAGAGACCTTTGCAAACTGTGAGTTTTCTCTTCCTCCCTCCTTGCCTATTCCTCTTCGATCAGACCAGTTGCTGAGGTACTGATGTAATGATGTCCTACAACCTTGTACAGATTCGTCCGAGTCTCATACCCCTCCCAAGCGTAACTATCTACTCGCTGTAGCCCTTAAACGTAGGTAAGAACTCAACTTTCATCTACTCTACTGTTGCACATGAAGGGAAGGTGTAGATCATGGTTTTGTCAATTACAGTAGACCGGACCCTGCACCATTGATTTTTCTATTTCTCCCACCATATACAGCAGATGAGCTGTATAATCATGATCCTTGTACTGCCATTTTTTATTTTTGAAATTTAGTGTTGAGTAGCCATCTTAGGACCAGTTTTCGTGCCTTGGAAATAAGATCCACCGTCAATCTTTTTAGATGTTGTCTAGTGTCATGCATAGGGTAAGATGTTAAAAATTGAGAAGAAATGAACGGTCGGATTATAAGTTATAAGCTTCCAAAGTAGAGTAGTTAAGCAGTTTGTAAACATTAGATTTTTGGCTAAGTATAGAAATTGTAAGTGGAGTAGCCAACTTTGAGAATTTTTATAAAAATAATGGATGAACAGTTTTGAGAAATTCTTGCTCCTAAGGGTAGATGGAACATCATAGATGATCTAGAGAATGAGTTCGGAATTTTTATAAGCTTCTACGAATTTTATATTTGAAACCGAAGTTAGACCTTTACGACCTTTTGGAAAATAGAGAAATAAGAAAAATGACAGTTTGTAACCAAACTAAACTTTAGGAGTTAGAATATGACTTTAGAGTCTCAAATAGGAGTTTAGACATGAATTTCGGAAAATTTGGAAGTTCCGGGACCAAGGGTAAAATAGTCATTTTACCATAAATTAGTACTGTAATTAGTTATGTCCTATTACGATCTTCTATCTTAGAAGTCTTAGACTTCTAATTACTTTGGGAGTATGTTAATGCACTTATCTCCTTTGACAGGAAACTGAATTGTTACAGTTACAGAACGAGTTTGATTTACAAAGAATCGAGAATTGTAACAGGTAAGTCCTTTGGGCTTACTTAGCTGACTTCTAAATATGAGCATGAATGATGATAATGGTGTGTGATTGAGATGTTTAGAGTTATAGGTTGTGATAGATATTTACCGACCTATACTTGGCCTAAGAGTAACGGGCGGTGGCATTCTGCTCAGTTAGCTTGCGGGCGCTGGGGGTTTCTTTAGGGACTAGTCCATACTCGGTTTGTAGTGATGCTACCGGCGGAGGTCAGCTAGACCTACACCCAGTTGGATAAGGAACGGAGGCGAGAACTGTTAATAACTCTCGTGCCACAACTGTAAAATTGAATAAGATGAATCACCTAAATAATAGATAATAAACGGTTGAGTGCCAGCATGATGTTTGTTTATAATTTTTCTGCGTGTGTTTGTGCTGTTGTTATTCTACTTATATTTGGATAGTTAGCTAACGGTTATTATGTTGTGTAGATTTACCACAGGTTAGAGCAGATGCCGAGTGATCCGGATGGTAGTGGTCAGCCGGGGTGTCGTACTTTTAGGACGTTTTGTAGTTCCTTTATTTGTGGGATTTTCAGTTGGACCTTGTTTCTTTTCGTTCCTTCCGTACTTGGTTATATTACGTTTTCCGGCTGTTAGATGTTTTGGTCACATTCATACATTGTTAAGAATTATTTTATGATTTCTGGTTTTCCTTATCTGTGCCTTGTTGTAAGATCTTGTTAAGTTGTTGTCAAACTAAGGTCGGAACCCACTGTGCGGTCCTAACCAGTAACTCCCTGAGTTGTAAAATTTGGGGTGTTACAACATGGTATCAGAGCGAGGTTGGCAACAATGGCACTTGAAATCTTCTAAAAAGGTCATATAAGTAAATAAACAGAATCCGAAAGGGGTCTGAGTTTTCCAAAGAAGATTTTGGTTTTAAAATGCATACAGAGTCGGGTTGGGATAGAAAGTACGGATGACCACCACTACCTCTGCGGATCTCGGTATTCTTAGTATTATTATTATAGACTTTCACTGTTATGATAGATTAGTTAGATTATAACTGTAGCTGTTACCGTTCGTGCAGATGGCACGTACTAGGGCTACACCAGTGACTGGCCGAGGTAGGGGTCGTCCCCCCTTCCCCCAGTCAGACAGGATCGAGCTGATAGCACCCCTGCTGTTAGAGGGCGTGGTCGTGGGGGTAGACCCCACTAGGGAGAGGTCGAGGACGAGTTCCTCGAGAGGATCCACCTGCAGCAAGCATACCAGAGGCTGCTGTGGAAGAGGTAGCTGAGAGTGTAGGCCCCGAGGTCAGGCAGGAGACCGCCGCTAGGTTTGGAGCGTAGGGAGCACGTTCGACTGAGTCAGGACGTGTATCTATTGGAGCCTCGGAGTATAGGGAGTACAGAGCATACGTCGAGCGTATGGAGGAGGCTGCCAGAGTTGAGAGGCTTACCCAGGTACCATCAGTGGTACCGGCTAGGTCAGCTCAGGCGACACAGGGAGTGTCTCAGGTGCCGGCTGTACCTGAGAGGAGAGCAAATGCGGATAGAGCGCCTGCTGGGTCTAGAGCACCGAGACCGGATGAGTGGTTGAAGGCTTTCAACTCTCAGAAGGTTCCCTCATTCAGTGGAGAAATAGGGCTAGAGGTGGAGCACTGGATAGGGAAGATAGAGACTGCTTTGGAGGCAATACGTTGCCCCGAGGATCGACAGGTGGATTTGGTGCAGACCTGTTTCACAGATGATGTTCATTCATGGTGGCGTACCATTCGTAGCCGACTCACTAGCTGGGAGCAGATGAGGAACATTGTTAGGGACAGGTACTGTCCTGTTTCGCTGAGGAGGGAGAGATTTCAGGATTTCATTGAGGCGGGATTTGAGGATATCCCGATTGCTGCAGCTATAAAGAAGTTTCAGAAAGAGTTGACCTTACTTGGACCAGCTGTACCTCCAGAAGAGCAACATGTTTACCTTTTCTCCAGGAGATTGAGAGAGAGTACCCGATCATATCTGGCTGGATTCCGTTGTGAGACTTTGTCTGATTATCAGGATAGGGCCTCTGCTTATGAGAGAGATAGGCCAGCTTCGAGGAAAGCAGTTCAGTCTAGTGGGCCGGATAAGCGGCAGAGGACAGGACATGTTGGTAGCAGTGCAGCAGTAGCAGGTTATGGTCGAGGACAGACTCAGGGGAGGTCCAGCTACCACTCTACAGTTCAGACTCCCAGTAGAGATCGACAGTGTTTTAACTGTGGTAGCCGTGATCACATTAAGACAGATTGCCAGAGACCACCTACCACTTGCTTCACTTGTGGGAAGCCGGGACACAGAGCTACTTTCTGCCGTCAGGGTAGGGCCCCTTCACAGCAGGGATCTTCTCCTGCAAGTGCTGAGAAGAGTGTACTGAGACCTCCTCAGTACCGAGCTCCGAGTCAGCAGCAGCAACAGTACCGGGCTCCAAGGCATCCTGCTTCATACAGTACTGCACAGGGATCAGGTCGTGGTTGGGGACGTGGTAGTACCACTGACACCAGAGGAGGACCATCGAGAGTGTTCGAGTTGAGGAGCACTGAGCAGCCTACAGCACCTGCGACCACAAGTACTATTTGGATCCATGACTTACCTGTGCGAGTTTTATTTGATACGGGTGCTACGCACTCCTTTATATCAGATGCATGCGTAGATAGGTTGTCCTTAGCTACAATAGAGGGTGTACCTTTTATGGTTGGGTTACCAGATGGGGGTAAGGTTAGAGGATCCCGAGAGATTTATGACTGCCCTATTCATTTGGGAGGCCGGATTTGGTTAGTAAATTTTCTAGTCATTCCCTTAGCACATGAGGACGTGATATTGGGGATAGATTGGATGACTAGACATGGAGCAGTCCTAGATATTGGTAGGAGGACTGTGACTGTCGCCACTGAGGAGGGTCACAGAGTGATATTCCGAGGTTGGGACCTCGGAAAGTCCGGCACAGTTATCAGCGCAGTGAGAGCAGCCAGATTGATAGCACAGGGTTGCGAGGCCTTCTAGTGTTATGCCATGAAGGAGCGCAAGAGCCTGACAGTAGAGGAGATACCAGTTGCATGTGAGTTTGCAGAGGTATTCAGTGACGACTTACCAGGGCTACCTCCACAGAGGAGTGTTGATTTTAGCATCGAGTTAGAGCCGGGCACGAGACCGATCTCGAAGGCCCCGTACCGCATGGCCCCGATAGAGCTACTTGAGCTGAAGAAGCAGTTAGAGGAGTTAGCAGAGAAGGGCTTCATACGCCCTAGTGTTTCTCCCTGGGGCGCACCAGTATTATTTGTGAGGAAGAAGGATGGATCGATGAGGCTGTGTATCGACTACCGGGAGTTGAACAAGGTCACCATCAAGAATAAGTATCCACTGCCTCGCATAGATGATCTGCTGGACCAGCTACATGGAGCGTCAGTGTTCTCGAGGATAGATTTGAGATCGGGTTATCATCAGCTGAGAGTGAGAGACCAGGACATACCTAAGACGGCATTCCGGACTAGGTATGGCCACTATGAGTTTGTAGTGATGCCATTCGGGCTCACTAATGCGCCAGCAGTATTTATGGAGTTGATGAATGGGATTTTCATTGACTTCTTAGACCAGTTTGTAGTGGTCTTTATTGACGACATTCTAGTTTACTCTAGAAGTCGAGAGGAGCATGCCGGACACTTGAGGACAGTGTTACAGATTCTACAGGATAGCCAGCTATATGCTAAGCTATCCAAGTGTGAGTTCTAGATGTCAGAGGTGGCTTTCCTAGGCCATGTAGTGACTGCTGAGGGGATTAAGGTCGACCCGGCGAAGATTGAGTCAGTGTCCTCTTGGCAACCTCCGAAGAATGTTAAGGAGGTTCGCAGCTTCCTTGGATTGGCAGGTTATTACCGTCGGTTTGTGGAAGGGTTTTCCCTGATCGCCCGACCACTTACTTGTCTCCTGAGGAAGACTACTCGGTTCGTCTGGTCTGAGCCGTGTCAGTAGAGTTTTGAGGAGCTGAAGAGGAGATTGACGTCTGCTCCGATCTTAGTACAGCCTGAGGGTACAGAGGACTTTGTAGTGTACAGTGACGCATCCAAGCTGGGCTTGGGGTGTGTCTTGATGCAGAGGGGTAAGGTCATAGCGTATGCGTCTCGACAGCTGAAGACGTATGAGGAGAACTACCCCACCCATGACCTGGAGTTAGCTGCGGTAGTACATACTCTTAAGATCTGGCGTCATTATCTCTATGGAGCGACCTGTCAGATCTTCACAGACCATAAGAGTCTGAAGTACATATTCACTCAGCGGGAGTTGAATAACCGCCAGAGGCGGTGGCTAGAGTTGATCAAGGATTTCGACCTTGAGATTCTCTACCACCCCGGGAAGGCGAATGTAGTTGCTGACGCTTTGAGTCGGAAGACGCCTCGGAAGAAGGCGATAGCTCGATTGACAGTACAGCCACAGTTACAGAGAGACTTAGCTTGGTTGGAGGTAGAGATCCAGTTCCCCGATACAGCTCATCAGTTAGCCACCTTAGAGTTACTTCCTGATCTGTTGGGCGAGATCCGACAGAAGTAGGAAACCTGTCCGACTTTGACCCGGATCCGAGACCGGATGTCACGGGATGAGGCACCTCAGTTCACTATTGGTGCCGATGGAGTGATGAGACGGCAGGACCGTATCTGTGTGCCATCAGACAGTGAGTTGAGACAGAGGATACTAGTTGAGGCTCATGCTACCCCTTACTCCGTACATCCAGGAGCGAGTAAGATGTATAAAGACGTGAGACGTTCCTTCTGGTGGGGTGGTTTGAAGCCTGATGTGGCTCGGTATGTAGCCCAGTGTGCGACCTGTCAGCAGGTCAAGATTGAGCATCGTAGGTCCGGAGGAGAGCTCCACCCACTTCCAGTACCACATTGGAAGTGGGAGGATATATCTATGGATTTCGTCACAGGGTTGAGGCTCAGTAGAGGTTTTGATGCCATTTGGGTAGTGGTAGACCGTCTGACGAAGACCACACGTTTCATTCCGATTAAGGAAACGTGGTCGGTAAGTCGTCTAGCTGAGGAGTTCACCAGACACATTGTGAGACTCCATGGAGTACCGAGGACTATCGTCTCCGACAGGGATGGACGTTTTACCTCGAGGTTTTGGCAGCAGGTACATACTGCTCTAGGGACGAGTCTCCACTTTACCACTGCCTATCACCCACAGACAGACGGTCAGTCTGAGAGGACCATTCAGACCTTAGAGGATATGTTGCGGGCATGTGTGCTAGATTGGGGACAGGTATGGCCAGATCATCTTCCATTGATAGAGTTTTCATATAATAACAGCTGGCACGCGTCTATTGGGATGGCACCTTATGAGGCTTTGTACGGGCGGAGATGTCGTACACCGTTGTGTTGGGATGAGCCTAGCAAGGCTGATGGGGTAGTAACAGACCAGATACAGGATGACATCGCCCGGATTGCCTTAGTCCGGGAGAGGATGTTAGCAGCTCAGAGTCGTCAGAAGGCCTACGCCGACAAAAGGCGTCGACCTTTGGAGTTTAGAGTAGGTGCACAGGTGTGGTTGAGAGTGTCACCTACGAGAGGAGTTAGACGTTTCGGCATTAAGGGGAAGCTGAGTCCCCGATATGTCGGTCCATTTGAGATCTTAGAGAGAGTCGGAGAGGTTGCCTACCGACTAGCACTGCCACCGAGACTGGAAGGAGTCCACCTAGTTTTTCATGTATCTCAGCTGAGAGAGTACATACCGGATCCTAGACACGTCATCAGTCATGAGGATCTGATAGTCGAGCCAGACCACACTTTTGTGGAGTATCCAGTAGCCGTCCTAGAGCGTAGTATTAGGCGCCTGCGTTCTAAGGAGATACCGATGCTGAGGATCCAGTGGTCTAGACGAGGAGCTGATGAGGCTACCTGGGAGACAGAAGAGAGTATTAGACGTAACTACCCTGAGTTCTTTGCGGAGTTAGCCACTACCTCAATACCGACCGGTTAGTACTGAGACGATACCTTATATGACTTCTGTGATTATATGTTGTATGATTGTTTATGTTTATGTGCATGATGGCGTGAGTAGTTTGCATGCTAGAATATAACTCTTGAGGGAAATGTTTGGGGTAGATACCTCATTCTAAGTTTCGGGACGAAACTTATTTTAAGGGGGTACTGATGTAATATCCGGAATTTTTATTCCGTTTATTTCTGTAACAAACCCGATCTCGATCAGTTGATCCATATCCGTCTACTTAGTTAGACACATTATTATAAAATTTATCATTTTATGTAGATTCCCTTCACATAAAATGATAGAATCTTTTATTAGTTTATCATTTTATGTAGCTTACCTTCACATAAAATGATAGGATTCTTATAACTAATCCTAAACTGTAACATAATCCGTATCCGTTTATTCCGTGCATTCAACTGTCGGGATCTCGATTCCGGACTGCAGCTAGCATCGGGTTGCTGCTTCCTTCACCCTTGCGCCAGCTCTAGCCCATCTTCAGCCCAGCGGAACCAGCTTCTGCCTTACCTTTCCAGCCCAGCGCAGCTTGCCCAGCAACTCAGAAACTTGCCCAGCAACTCAGAAACTTGCGCCAGTCCAGTCCAGCACAACTTCAGCCAATGTGCCCAGCTCCAGCCCAGCGGAACTGCCTTGCATCAGCCCAGGATTGTGCCGGCCCAACTGCTGGAGAAGATCCGAGAGCAGCTTACGTCCAGCCCAACAGGAAAGAAGAGAGGTTGGCTAGCTCTGTTGCAGCCCATGAAGATCCCTCACGCCGCTGAAGAACGTTACGCAGAAGTAACTGCCCTGGAATCTCGCAGGCATTCAAGCCCTTCCAGATCTTCTTTCCTTACGAAATTAAATCCATTATTCTGTCCAGATTCACGCCATTCCTTCGTCTGTATCGA
The DNA here is from genome assembly GCA_033239125.1 of Fagopyrum homotropicum. Taxonomy (NCBI): domain Eukaryota; kingdom Viridiplantae; phylum Streptophyta; class Magnoliopsida; order Caryophyllales; family Polygonaceae; genus Fagopyrum; species Fagopyrum homotropicum. The sequence goes on from BSWB01000004.1 coordinate 148,816,470, forward strand.
GTACCTCAACGCAACAGCAAGTAACCCCTTCCAACGTTACTTCCTCCTTCCCTTCTGTCTACGGATTCCAACAGCAAACGCCTTACCGTCTCCACAGATCTAGTGAGCAGCAGACATTCCTCACCATCGATTTAAGTAGAGACCTTTGCAAACTGTGAGTTTTCTCTTCCTCCCTCCTTGCCTATTCCTCTTCGATCGGACCAGTTGCTGAGGTACTGATGTAGTGATGTCCTACAACCTTGTACGGATTCGTCCGAGTCTCATACCCCTCCCAAGCGTAACTATCTACTCGCTGCAGCCCTTAAACGTAGGTAAGAACTCAACTTTCATCTACTCTACTGTTGCACATGAAGGGAAGGTGTAGATCATGGTTTTGTCAATTACAGTAGACCGGACCCTGCACCATTGATTTCTCTATTTCTCCCACCATATACTGCAGATGAGCTGTATAATCATGATCCTTGTACTGCCATTTTTTATTTCTGAAATTTAGTGTTGAGTAGCCATCTTTAGGACCAGTTTTCGTGCCTTGGAAATAAGATTCACCGTCAATCTTTTTAGATGTTGTCTAGTGTCATGCATAGGGTAAGATGTTAAAAATTGAGAAGAAATGAACGGTCGGATTATAAGTTATAAGCTTCCAAAGTAGAGTAGTTAAGCAGTTTGTAAACATTAGATTTTTGGCTAAGTATAGAAATTGTAAGTGGAGTAGCCAACTTTGAGAATTTTTATAAAAATAATGGATGAACATTTTTGAGAAATTCTTGCTCCTAAGGGTAGATGGAACATCATAGATGATCTAGAGAATGAGTTCGGAATTTTTATAAGCTTCTACGAATTTTATATTTGAAACCGAAGTTAGACCTTTACAACCTTTTGGAAAATAGGGAAATAAGAAAAATGACAGTTTGTAACCAAACTAAACTTTAGGAGTTAGAATATGACTTTAGAGTCTCAAATAGGAGTTTAGACATGAATTTCGGAAAATTTGGAAGTTCCGGGACCAAGGGTAAAATAGTCATTTTACCATAAATTAGTATTGTAATTAGTTATGTCCTATTACGATCTTCTATCTTAGAAGTCTTAGACTTCTAATTACTTTGGGAGTATGCTAATGCACTTATCTCCTTTGACAGGAAACTGAGTTGTTACAGTTACAGAACGAGTTTGATTTACAGAGAATCGAGAATTGTAACAGGTAAGTCCTTTGGGCTTACTTAGCTGACTTCTAAATATGAGCATGAATGATGATAATGGTGTGTGATTGAGATGTTTAGAGTTATAGGTTGTGATAGATATTTACCGACCTATACTTGGCCTAAGAGTAACGGGTGGTGGCATTCTGCTCAGTTAGCTTGCGGGCGCTGGGGGTTTCTTTAGGGACTAGTCCATACTCGGTTTGTAGTGATGCTACCGGCGGAGGTCAGCTAGACCTACACCCAGTTGGATAAGGAACGGAGGCGAGAACTGTTAATAGCTCTCGTGCCACAACTGTAAAATTGAATAAGATGAATCACCTAAATAATAGATAATAAACGGTTGAGTGCCAGCATGATGTTTGTTTATAATTTTTCTGCGTGTGTTTGTGCTGTTGTTATTCTACTTATATTTGGATAGTTAGCTAACGGTTATTATGTTGTGTAGATTTACCACAGGTTAGAGCAGATGCCGAGTGATCCGGATGGTAGTGGTCAGCCGGGGTGTCGTACTTTTAGGACGTTTTGCAGTTCCTTTATTTGTGGGATTTTCAGTTGGACCTTGTTTCTTTTCGTTCCTTCCGTACTTGGTTATATTACGTTTTTCGGCTGTTAGATGTTCTGGTCACATTCATACATTGTTAAGAATTATTTTATGATTTCTGGTTTTCCTTATCTGTGCCTTGTTGTAAGATCTTGTTAAGTTGTTGTCAAACTAAGGTCGGAACCCACTGTGCGGTCCTAACCAGTAACTCCCTGAGTTGTAAAATTTGGGGTGTTACAGCGGATCTAGGGGGTGGACTGGCTAGGCCATGACCCACCCTAACTCAATTTTAAAAAAAAAAATTTTACAATAATCCAATAAAATATTTTTATTTATTATTGTTTTTAAAAGCTACAGGCTTCATTGAGTATTTTGTTAATTTTTTTTGTATTAACGATTAATTATTTGAATGATTTTATAATTATAATTTACTATAATTTAAATTTTTTTAATTTTTTGAGTTTTTGCCCATCCATCGAAAATTTCTGGCTCCGCCCCTGGTGGTAGCTGATGCCCTCAGTATGAAGACTCCCCGGGATATGGCGATCGTTAGGTTGACAGCTCACCCTCAGTTACCGGAAGACCTTGCATGGCTAGAGATGGATATCCAATTTTCGGATTCCAACCACCTATCCACCTTGGAGATAGTACCTAATCTGTTGGTAGAGATCCGACAAAAGCATGAGAGTTGTCCAGCTTTGACACAGATCCGAGACCGGATGTCTCGAGGAGAGATGTTCGCTCCAAACGGTGTGTGCAAGCTTTAAATTTATAACCCTAGACTTAAGCTTATAACAAGGATGCGAACCCGCAGTGTACGGGTCAATCGTAGTAAAAGCAAGAAAATTCCAGGGGTCGATCATAGGGACTCGGTGAAACAAAGTCAATACGGTAAGCTTCGTGAATACTAACCACAAAGAGCAATTAACACAATCAAAGATGAATAAGAAGTCAATAAAGCAAACATGCAATTCTAGGGATTAAAGCATCTAGTTGTGGTTCCAACTCAAGATCTATAGATAAGCGGACAAAGCTGAGATTTTTGCGTGGGGAAGGTGTTACTAAAGTGGAGTAGATCACCGGGTAAGTCTCACTACACACTAATCTTAAACCGTAACTCCTATTACCGGGTAAGTCTCAAGGAATCAAGATAAAGAACTATAACCTCAAACTAACATGCCATCTAAGGGAATAGAATCAACCTTTACCGGGTAAGTCTCAGGCTAACTCACAAAGATGGGATGGAAGCACACTCAAACCCCAATAAAGGATAAACCTTTATTACCTACACTTATGATCGTTGGTACACAAACTAAGGAATTACCGGGTAAGTCTCATCCTAAGCTTGCTTTGAACCAGGAGGGTGTAATAAGAATAGGATTTGGCAAACTCTAACACTTAACTCTCAGTTATGGATCAGATAAGTCACCTCGGTCAGCCAGTTTCCACCCTGGCCGAGATGTTCATCGACTGAACGAGACGCTTAGGGTTAAGGTTAAAGACTCGAACTTTCAGGATCCTACTGGAATCTAAGATTATTCTATCATTGTTTTTCCCACAACCTTCAGCTAATCACCCTAGAATCACACAAGGAAATTAGCCACTCATCATCATTATGAAAGTATTAAATATATGGGAAGAAGGTGAATATTTGAACAAAGAAGAATTTAAGGAAAAGACTTCAATAACTGAATCAAATATCACAACAAAGCGTTCCTTGGATAGCAATCCAACAAGACAAGACAACAAGTGAGGGAATTGAAGACAATCTTACAAAAACCCTCCAAAAAGCTATAAAAGCTATGGACTTCAACCTTCCTTCAACCTTCAAAAAGGTTCTTCGAATCTCTCCCAACTGGAGTATGCTGCTGCTGCTGCGTGCTATAAACCCTGATCGACGGTATAGCGTGATGTCGGAATTGTGAAAATCCAACCCTTTTTATAGGAAAATAACCCTCCAAAGATAATAAATCTTAAAAAGATCTTTTCTCATAAATATAGGTAAAATATATGATTCTGCATATCTCCTTCCTTCCAGGAGCCAAGCCCAAAAATATAAGATCACTTTCCAATTTTAAAAGATCTCAACCAAGAATAAAATATTCTCGTCGCGTCCTAGGTGTTCGCCTCGGTCGAGTCGGCGTCTCTGGATCACCTCGGTCGAGATGAATCTCTGGTCAACCGAGGTGAGTCACAACTGAATGTGAAATCTCTCAAAACTGGTCCAAAGTAAATCTTTAATCCATAGCTATGCTCCCTGGATGTAGCTCCAAATGACTCATGACTCCTTTTGCTCCTTTTTGATGCAAAACGTACCAAATTACCTGCAAATTACAACAAAACTAGGTGTAGACCTCGATTCTCGCAAAGGTAGATGAAATGGTAATATAATCACATATTATACATGCTAACATGCAGATTATTGAAGATAAAACGTCCAAACAAACCTCAAAATATAGACTATAATTCATGCTATCAAGAGGCACCACAGTTTACAGTCGGTGATGATGGATCTTGAGACGCTAGGAGCGTGTTTGTGTGCCTTCGGATCGAGAGTTGAGATAGCGGATCCTACAAGATGTTCACTCTTCACCTTACTCAGTGCACCCCGGTGCGAGTATTAATAATTATCAAAGTGTTAAATAATTTTTTTTATTTAAGACTTTGGTAATTATTAATACTAAATTTAATAATTAGTTATTTTTTTATAATTTATTAAAATTCAACCCCGTACAAGATGCAGATATTAGACTAGTTTATTTAAATTTAGACATTAAATACCCTAAATTTATATTATTAACATCTATATATAACTATAACTATATATATTGATGATAATTTAAATTTAACGTTTCACATTACCTTAGATTATAGGGTGAATTTGTAAAGTGTGCCTAATTTACTAATGTTGTATTCAATAAGCTTACAAAATTATTTAGAAGAAAATATGTCTTTATAATGAAGTAATTTCAATACTACCTCTTATTAACTCACATTCTATATTACACAAATGTCTTTCCACAAGTAAATATTTTCTCACCTAAATAAACTTAGTTTAAATATATTACCAGAAGTCTTTGCATTAGTAAATATTTACACAAATTTCTTAACTATACGAAACGGTTTATAATACACTAATATTCGATATTCATTTACATTACACTACGTAATCTATATACACAAACTTAATCATAAATCTACAAAATATTTTCAAAATACACACATACTAATACTTAAACAAAAGTAAACTTAAGTACCAAAACATATGAAAAATGTTCCTATTAATCCGTCCACCAATATATTGACTAATTGCCATAAAACAAAAACTCATATCTTCTCCATTGATTTTGAATAACTAAAAAAAATATTCTCCATTATTATCTCCGGATATTTTATTACCTAAATTAGTGTAATTTTAGTACATTAATATATTTACACGAAATTAGTTTTAAATACACAAGACATATGTAAATATTAAACAATTGACAATACATTATTGAATCTCGTATGTTGTAAAAACTGAACGAATTAGTGAATTATATACATTTACACGAAACAAAATTTCTCACTACATAAAATAAAAATACTCAATAATTTTGATTACACAAATTCAAGCATTACGAATTAGTTACTTAAATAATTTTAATTACACGAAATATAAGTACACAAAACACCAAATTGTATAAAGAAGAAAATCATAAGATATAATTTGTTTGAAATTAACTTAAGATACGACTCTTGTTATTTAACAATCAACGAGAATTTAAATCAAATCTTCATGACTACAAAATATTATTTTTCTTTATACGTAGCCTTAAAAATACTATAACATATATCACTAATTAAAACTTAAAAAAATCAAATTTCCTCTAAATTATATCATAAATTATAAATACATGGGACGACATTGATTGTCATGAAAGCTTACTTTTCTTTAATTTGGGTGAAGATTTGTAGTTCGTTCGAAAACGATAGCTTAACTTAGTGGAGCAGTTGAAATCTTCGACGGTGTACGGAGTCTAATTTCCCGGAATTCACATATCAAATCTTTGAATTATTCATGGTCTTCCATTAAACGGTCTAATGTTTTTTATTGTCCTTTTTAAAACTTCCAATTTTCACATTCTTAATAAAGAAAAGTCGAGGTGCATGATATGGAGAGACTCTTGTTAATAGACTCCGATGACTATCATATATGTCGGAGATAATAAGTTCTCACATCGAATGGTGGGGACACTCCGAGCCGCGTATATAAGGTCGGTGAGCATGTGCGCTTGTATGCACACGAGTCCCACTCTACCGGCCCGTCTGTATCGGACTTTGACATGGTATCAGAGGGGTTAGCCTCAATTTGGCTCGCGATCCTAACTTGTAGACAAGTGCAACTCGGTCTATATCCGATGTGGGACACTGGATCCGAGCCTAGTATGTGTTCGACTTGGGTCTAATGCGCAGGTATACTCGTATACACACGATCCCGCTCTACCGGTCCGTCTATATCTCACTTTGACAATATACGTAAATAACCAAATTCTTAATTTTCTTCAGTCGCTTATGCCAACCTACCTATAAATCAATCATGCAACTTCAAGTTTGAATGCAGCTTAATTATCTGATTTACTTTCCACTAATGGTCTTTTAAGAAATTAAATAATATATAGTTGCGTCAATTTATATTACTATCATGAATGGCCCACGTAGCTTACAAGTCAGTCAATGGCCGGTCCTAATAAAGAGTGTAAAATGGATTAACAGTCAACCTAAAACTAAAAAGTTAATAAAATATTACAGTAAACAGAAAAATTCAGAGAAATACTCAGCAAACCGTGTTGCATCTCCATCAATATATATATATAATTCATATCAAATATACAGAAGCAATCAAAACTAAAGAAACCATATATTCTCATTCTGTGCGTCATCGTCTCCATCAATATGAAGGTAAGCATGCAAATTAAAATCAATTTTGATTCTTGTAAGCATCTGAATCTAAGTCTGTAAAATCATACTTTACTGCAGAAAATTGTGATTAAGGTTCCAATGAACTGCGAAAAGTGCAAGGCAAAAGTCCTGCAGATTGCTGCTAAAACACAAGGTACGTAACTTATATATACATACGTGCATGGTTCATGCATGCAGATTCCTAAACTTTCTGTTATAATTAATCTGCACGTACAGGCGTAAATTCGGTGGCGGTAGTGGGAGAGATATCGGACGGGAAGATTATGGTGATCGGAGATGGGGTGGATTCGGTGACGCTGACGAAAGCGTTGAGGAAGAAGTTGGGAAGTGCAAATATAGAGACTGTTGAAAAAGTGAAGGAAGAAGAGAAGAAAAAAGAGAAGGAAAACGATGAGGCAAATGTGTCGAAGCTAGAATACTATCCTCTTCCTCCTCAATCTTATTACTATGTTCCGGCTGACATGTTAGGAGTTGTTACATACCCTAACAGCACTTGTAGCATTATGTAATAATTGTCATTGCCTCGATTTATAAGTTAGACGTGAAAGGTGTTTTGATGATTCAATAGGTTTATATATGATTGATGTATCAATGGAATGCGTGTTCACCGCCAAATGGAATGTGCAAATTCCCGAAAAACGGGTTAGATTCAAGTTCATCACATAAATTTGATAGGCTCTCAAAAAAGAGTTTCAAATTTCAAATGATCTGCACACAACCGAGCGTGTTAGATTCAAGTCCATCACGTAAATTTAACTTAACCCTCTCTAAAACCCAGTGATAATAGAAAGATTAGTAACAATCGTTGGATTTCGCCACAAGTATGAACGCACATGCACGTGAATCCGACCTCAATACATAACTTTCATACTAAAATTAATTAGCAATAGGAGTAATCATCAATCTTGTATAGTAGGTTTTGTTGTTTCTTTATTATCAATGCGACAACAATTAATCATCCACACACTCAAGTGCAAACGTCTGACTCGGTTGACACTTAACGACATGATTTAAGGCCGGCTAGCCCAATCAAACGGGACAAACAATGTCTGGGTCCGTCACCAAAGTCCAATAAATCAGAACTTGAGATTGAACTGCACTTTTGAGCATACATACGTATGGAATTCGAACCCAACACATAAATATGGTGAATTTTCATCATAAAACCAATTCGTAATAGAAGGACTAAAGTAAACCACCAATCTTAAAGTGATTTCGTTAATGCATGCGAAACATTTTCCCATCGTCGACCAATGAATATTAAGCCCTCCAAAGTACGCAATTGATTTAGTAGGAATGTGAATTGAAGCCACATATATATAATTCATGTTTGCCAAGGGTTCCTTCCAATACAAGAATAGACGATAAGTCAACCATTCGTCAAGCTAATCCTAAATATTAGTTTTTTTTTTGGTGAAAAAAGAGCCGAAACTCCCCGCGTCTAAGCGCTTTTATTAAGAAATTACAAACGATAAAATCGGGGAAAGGAAACTCCCTTCAAATCGTCTAAAATAATGTTCCTAATACAAAGTGGCGCCTCTATCAATCGGTGCACTCCAAGATCTAAGGTAAAGGCGTAATTAGCAATCGCATCCGCGACCCTATTCCCTTCCCTGAACACATGCTCGAGTATAAGTTGTCATTCTCGAGTAAAGAAGCCTTGGCATCGTATAACCAGGCTAGCAAGAGGGTGGGCAAGACTCACTCCATTGTTGATCATCCCCACAACAAGGAGGGAATCTACCTCAATCCTCACTTTCCGGAAGCCCATCTCCCAAGCAAGCTCCATACCATGAATAATACCCCATAATTCTGCCTCCGGAACTGTCGTGGTACCAAGATTAATTGCCATGCCTTGTACCCATTCTCCATTTTCGTCTCTAATTACCGCTCCAGCAGTGGCTCTTCCTTGGTCCCCCCTCAGAGCCCCATCCGAGTTCATCGTCACCCAACCGACGTCCGGTTTTCGCCACTGGACCAATCTTTCTTGTTTCAATTGTGCATTGGTAATACTATTTCTACTCCAAGCCTCAGTAGCCTCCTTATAAGCCTGGTGAATGAAGCTCACTTTGTCCTCCGATATGCGCCCCTCATTAAAGGTTCTCGCATTTCGCCATCTCCATATCCACCAAACTGTAATACCAAACACATTCCAAATGATGTCCTTGTCCGGAACTTTTCCCATGCTAATATTCTCAAATAGCCAAGCATCCCATTCCAACTCGAAAAAAGCCGACTGCAAGTTATGAGGGACCAAGTTAAGCCATATATTCCTTGCGTAAGTGCAATCTCTTAACAGATGGAGCGTTGATTCCTCCATGTTTGGACAAGCAAGGCAGTTTGGTGACTCCGCAATGTGTCTTCTATGTCTTTCCTTGTTTGTGAGGACAATGGCCCATGCAAGTTCCCACATAAAATAACGAATCCGCTCCTGAACCCTCATCTTCCAGATTCCTTTAAAGAGGTCTTCTCTGATTCCCTCAGTTCGACGTATACTGTTTACTCTATGATAAGCAGATTTTATTGAAAATACTCCATCTTGGGTTAGTAGCCATCTTATTGTATCTTCTTGCTCTCCTTCAGTCCACAGGCGGGTTGCAATCACTCGGAGGAAACTCGAGTATTGGACATTGGGATGATCGGTGGAAGTGGAACTCCTTGCCAGTTGCGACTAGTATTTATTTTGATCCATAGTAGAAGTCGAGTTCTGTAGTGCTGAATATTTCAACAGAGAAACGGTCCAATGCACAATCCCTTTCCTAAGGAGATTTCAAGTTTGGGAGAATTTTGAATGCAGCTTAAATATTTGATTTACTTTTCCTACAAAAATAAGAAAAGATTTAACCTCTTTGATGCCATTTAATTTATTCAAGTTTGGACTTTAACTTTTAATATCTACAAATTTTTTAGTTTCTTCTTGGCATCTTTGTGGATTAATTTGTTTTCTACTTATACCTTTTTTAATTTATTTACAATAAATTTATAAATAAAAATATGAATATTTGGTCAAAAACAAATCATATTTTCTCATAAATTTTAACAGCGTATAATTATTTACTATCATTATTATGAAAAAAAAACAATACATTTTATTTCTTGTTTAAAAAATATAATACTAATGTATAATTACTATAAATTTTACAAATAGACTTTAGAATAAAAAATAATCTAAAGTCTCAAGCTTCAAACCATAAAATTCACTTTCAAACTTCTCTTTACTGGTATAGAGGTCGAGCTAGGTTTTAAATAATTAATTAAAAAATATGATGTGATAATTAATTAATTTTATACATGATATACGAAAAAACTGAAAAATATGAGGGCAATTTTGATAACTAAGCCTTTTTGAAAAACTACAATAGTAATTAGGTTTTTTAATATTTCAACTAAGTAAATATATCTCAACCTTTTGTATTTATTCTCAAACTCTACCCACTCTTCTCTGATGGAGTACATTTACTAAACACAAAATTAGAAAAAACCTAGTAAATCAAATTGTTTCAAAAACAAAATATAATATAGTAACATTATTAAATGTTTAAAAGATTAAAAGTTATTTATTTCTCAAATATTAAAAATATTAATATGAGTTAATTAATATTTTCTAAAATTTTAAATATAGGTGTAACTATCGGAATGGCCCACGTAGCTTACAAGTCAGTCAATGGCGGACAATTAATGGAGAACATATTTGAAGGATTAAGAGTCAACCTAAAACTAAAAAGTTAGCAAATACATTACAAAAAATAGAAAGATTCAGAGAATAGTCAGCAACCCATGCTTTCTAAGTTCTACTTCTATATATATATATTCTCATCATGCATCAATTATACGTACCAAAGCAATTAATCAAAAGTAAAAAAAAAAACGATATATTTCCATTCTGTACGTGATCGTCTCCATGAATATGAAGGTAAGCATGCAAATTAAATTATGCCTTGAAAACTATTTTACTTATTTCGATTCTTGTAAGAATCTGAATCTGTGTCTGTCAAATCATACTTTACTGCAGAAAATTGTGATTAAGGTTCAAATGAACTGCGAAAAATGCAAGGGGAAAGTCCTGCAGATTGCTGCTCAAACACAAGGTACGTATATATATATATATATAAATATATACGTGCATGGTTCATGCAAGCAGATTACGATCAACTGGATATAAAACTTGTTGTTATAATCTGCACGTACAGGCGTAAAGTCGGTGGCGGTAGTAGGAGATATATCCGACGGGAAAATCATGGTGATCGGAGAAAGGGTTGATTCGGTTAAGCTGACGAAAGCGTTGAGGAAGAAGATGAGAGGAAGTGCAAATATAGAGAGCGTGGAAGATGTGAAGGAAGAAAAGAAGACGGAAGAGAAAGCTGCTGAGCCGAAGGTAGAATGGTGTCCATGTCCAAAGTATCAACCTCATCCTCAATCTTATTATTGTGTTCCGGCTGACATGGTAGGAGATGTTACATACCCTAATTACAACACTTGTAGCATTTTGTAACACTCACTGCCTCTTGAATGGTCATTTATAAGGCATGAAATGTGTGTTGGTGTTTTTGAGTTATGCAAACTAGCTTCTGCTTATTAATAGTTTATGCCAATAATGTTGTATTTTTGTGAGTGTTGTAGATTGCATGTTTATCATTTGATCTTCAATGGAATGTGTGTTCATCACTAGGGAGGACAGTGTCCCGAATTGTTTGATCAGGGGCGTACGAATTAGACCCGCATTTTACGGATAGCCGAAAATCCGCCCAAAACAAGATAAAAACCTATGAACGAAACTCGAATGACGGATGTAACGGACGATGGTCCGGGACGGATTTGGTGAGCAACTCAGAAACCACTACTCATACCCATCGTCCATACCCTAACCATTTTAATATATATACTTGTATACTTCCCTAATATGTAACCTTACACCTTTTAATACTTATATAATAGAGAAAAGTACATAAACCCACTCTTAATAATTATTTTTTAAATAAATCATCTTTTAACAAAATTTTAGCGTTAAACAACCTTTAATGTTCAACTATTTGCAGTAAATAATCACCCCTTATAATTTTTTTGGCATAAAATCACCCTTAATTTCTAAATGTTTGCAATTAACCACCTCATACTATATAAAATCGCTTCAAAATTTTTAAAATTGAAGCATTGACAAAGTAAATTTTATTAATGATATCACATTTAGTTTCTATAGTTTGATTAAGTATTATAGTTTGGTTAGGTATTGAAATTTATACTAGAAAAATTATCAAAAAATTATACAATTTTATTACCCATGTACAAAGAACGATAATAGATTGGGTTAGAGAAAACCTAGATTGTCGGTTCGATCACCGTGTCTATGATAAAATCCATCTTAACCGATCATAGGTTTTCAGTTTTCACTAAGTCAAACTTTAGCAACGTCCATTGTCTACCCTTTTTTTTTTCCTCCTAACTCATAGAGTGAACCCATGGTATCCTGAATCTAACACCACAGATGAAGCTATCTTGAATAGGTCCAACAAGTTAGCCAATGACAAATTGCATTTATTGTCAACTATTATTTCCTAGCCTCTGTGAATATTCTAATCTTAAAGGGTAAAATAACTAACTAGTTTACAACTAATTACTCTATTAAGAGTACCCATAACGTAAACTTATTAATAAATATATCCCTATTTAATCAAATTCTTTCTTTTAGGGAAAATTATAAATATGATAAAATGAGAGGGGTTTAGAATACAAAAACCTATAAAAAAAAAAAGTGAGAGTCTATTTTACATAATTCTTTCAAGCTTATACTACTAGTTAGACATGAGACCCAAACCTAAACTTAAACCGTAGAAATCCAAACCGCCGGTTTAGGTTTAACCTAAACCGGCGGTTTGGCGGCGGTTTAGCCGGTTTATATAAAAATTAAAAATATATATAATAAAATAAATGGAAACTAGACCAAACCGGACCTATGTCTACTACTAGTGTAGTTCTCGTACCCTGACACGGGTAAACACATCGGTTATATCTTTCAAAATAGTTTGAATGAATTGGTAAATAATTTTCTTTAAAATTTTAAACAAAGGTGATGTATCATAATGATCTATATCTTATATCTATTAAAGCAGAATCCTCTATTGCCACGTGTCAACGCCAGATTTCTCGAAACCTAAAAAATTATTTTAAAAAGTGAATTTTAAATGTTAATATAAATTAAAAATTGATTTTTAAATTCTTTAAAAAATATTTAAATAAATATTTTTATAAAAATAGTTTTTAAACTTTTACGAATTTTTTTTACCGACAAGCATATATTAACAAATCAATTTAAAATATAATTAATTAGAAGAGATAAATACTTAAATGAGAATTAAAATTCATAATATTGATTATAATTTTATTTTTTGAATATTTATTTTACAAAATATGCATATAAATTTCTAAGTATTAAATATTTATTAAAACTGAACCTGCACAAAGTGCGGGTAATACACTAGTATCTATTAAAGAAGGAGCCTCTATTGCAACGTGTCAACGCCAGATTTCTCGAAGCCTAAAAAATTATTTTAAAAAGTGATTTTTAAATGTTAATATAAATGGATAATTGATTTTTAAATTATTTTAAAAATATTTAAATAAATATTTTTATAAAACTAGTTTTTAAACTTTTACGAATTTATTTTACCAACAAGCATATTTTAACAAATCAATTTAAAATATAATTAATTATAAGAGATAAATACTTAAATGAAAATTAAAAATCATAATATTGATTATAATTTCATTTTTTGAATTTTTATTTTACAAAAATATGCATATAAATTTCTAAGTATTTAATATTTATTAAAACTGAACCCGCACAAAGTGCGGGTAATACACTAGTATACTACTAAAACACAACCCACTAATGTCACTTGTCAATCAATGAAGTATGCCACCTAGGATTTTTTTGGCAAATATTTACATTTTTGCCATATAAAAATTACAACATTGCCATTAAAATCTAATAAATTTAAATCATAACAAAATATTTTACATGTCATCATCCTACTCATTAGAAAAATACTAAATCATCAAATCATAACAACTATAACTAAGTATATCTTCTATATTAATTGGAACTTTAATATAGAAATCTTCAAATCATTGAACCACATTCGAAAAGAAAATAAAAATTATAATATCAGTAGTACATTGAAATCGAAAATTTAGAAACACTACAAAAAAATTATTTCCTTTCAAAATTTATATTTTTGTACTTCAATATTAATAATATCAGAATGAGAAAAACAATACAAAATATAGTTCTGCAATAATAATTTGTTCGTTTGGAATAACTTAAGTTTTTATGATACTCATTTAGATTATTTTTGTAAGGTGATATTAAACCAAAAAAAATTACTTAAACTGCCTATTTTTTAATAAAGATACGTATGTAAATACAAATATGTTTTTTTTAATCAAAAATTTTGTTAAATTTTAATTTTATGTTTTTAAAGTATTTAGATTTTGTAGGTAAAACATGACGGTGAAAGATATTTTAAAATATGATGGTAACAATTTATTATAGCGGAACCCGTACAAGTTTGAAAGAAAATTTAGAAACATGATGGTAACAATTTATTATAACTCAACTCCGCACAAGGTGCGGGTCATATACTACTTTTAACAATAGAGTAATTTAAAATTTTAACTAAATAAATTATATTAGGTAGTTTAAATATTTTTTTTTAGAAAATAAAAAAGATGTAGCATCTGTAAATATAGTGATTATTTCTAATTAATATAGGAATTGTATATTTGTATCTAAAATTAGAGTAAGAAATTTATCTAATCATCTCATAAATAAAAGTGTTAAATTTTTCCTGAAAATATTTGATAAGATTATCTTATAAATCTTTGAAAATTATGATAAGATTAAAAATGAAAACAATATATTTATAGTCTATATTAATAATTTTTATTTATTTTGTAGTTTATACAATTATAAAAATGAAAATGCACGAGAAAATGACATAAGACGTGAAGTTTATAAGAAAATGACACGGGACGCGAATGTCTTATGCTTTAATAGTTATCTAATATTATCATAATTTCACATTAAATGTTCATACAAAATGGGTAACCATTTTTTAATAAAATTAAAATATAATATTTTAACGTGTATGTTTTTAAAAAGTATGTTTAGTATTATATATATATATATATATATATATATATATGAAAAAAAGTAAATTTGGTAAGTAGATATATTTAAGTTTTATTATAGGATAGTTATTCTAATAAGAATTATGAAATATATATCTATATATATATATATATAATTTATTGCAAAATCAAAATTTTGATAAAATGACATGTGGCAGGATATAGTCAAAAAGCGACACGTGAAAAAATAATTTTATATTAATAGTAATATACAGATATATAGATTTTAGAGTAGATCAACTCACCTCAACTATGTCTGCATATAAAAGCTTTTTCGAGCTTTGGGACCTCACACCTTAAAGCACTATCACTAGTGATGAAAAAAATATTTCCTCCCCACTCTCTCTCTTTATTTATCACTCCTCCACATCATCTTTTTTCACTCTCAATTTTTTTCATCTCATCAACAATAAACTTAAAAATTCTCTATCAACCTTCTCTCCTACTTTTTTACCTACCCCACCACATTCTCTCTTACATTTTTTAACTTTTTATTTATTACTTCATATATATTTATTAATCAAATAAAAATTATTAAGCTAATTAAATTAATCATAATTATTAATGTTATGACATGTGAAACAATTAATTAAATAATATAATATTTAATAAGCCGTAAAATACGGAAAGAAAACATTAAAATAAAACATGAAATACATTACATTAGTGAGATAAAACTACAATACATGATGTAAAAACATGATTCAATAAGATTAAAGCACCGTAAAAACTAAATGAACGTACAAACACGATAATGAAATTGCGAAACTCAATCATGAAATCATAGAGATGCCAATAGATTTTAAGGACTACTATCACCAAACTTTTTCCAAATATGCTCCATTAAGTCATCTTTAAGGGATTGATGAGTTCGTCTATCACGCATAGCGTCCCTTCTCTCCAAGTATTTGTTAATGCTGACCAGACGTCTTGTCTGAAATTGGAAAGCTTCATCATTGTTGACGATGGCACTTGCACTCGCTTCACCTCTACGGCGTGAACGTTGATTAGGATGATTTGTTTCGTAAAATCTTCTTATTACTTCGGCATTCTTATAGGTGTCTCGTTCATCCTCCACTATCATGTTATGTGTAACACCCCGAATCCGCGGAACTCGGGATGCTACGGGATGGGATCTCACAATGGGTCCCGACCCTTAGCTTGACAACAATTTCACCGGATCTTGCAACAAGGCACAAATAAAGGCCAAAACCGAATACATTTTTGCAATGCAAAGAAACCCAAAACCATACAAACCAAAGACTTCAGCCGAGATACAACCGAAAGACCAAATGTCATACACGCGGCATACAATATATAAGGAATACAAAACTCAAACACGACTCCAACCAAAACCCAATCCTAAAATGTACGGAACCCCGACTGCCCACTCTTCCGGATCTCTCGGCCGCAATCCTAACCTACAAGACAATCTACAACAATCGGTATAAAACCGTTAGTTAATATTCGAAGCATTAGAATCGAGGTGAAAGGCACAAACACAAGTAAATCAACATAACACACAATATACACCAAAGCACGCAAGTCCGGTTTATTCTCTTTTTACTATTAAGTCATATCCCGTTCTGATTCAACTTAGGTTGTGACACGAGAGTCACCAAAAATCGCCTCGGTCCCTACTTACCGGCATGGAATGGTACTGATGCATCCGACCGTCTACCAGCACGGGATAGTCGCCGAGAACCTCCTAGCTCTCGCGGGAGCCAGGCAAGTTGTCACCGCCCGTTATCATACACTTGGGCCAAAATAATATAAAGGTTGGTAATCCTAATTCGGTTTAGTTGTTATAAACAATAAACAATAAACACACACCATCAAACACACATCACTGCTAATACAAGGAATACTAGCTAAGTAAGTCCGGAGACTTACCTCGTCACCACACTCAACTTACAACACTCTCGCTTCCTTAGGGGAGAAAGCCCATAACCTGCTCACAAGAAGATAATTATATCAACAACAACCTACTCACAATAGAAGTCTTAGACTTCTATACAAATGATCTATGCAAGACCATTTGGCTCTCAATTCTAGGACCACATCCTAGAATCCCTCGTGCTCACATCACACTCAACAGAAGCTAGAAGTCCTAAGACTTCTAAACCTTCGGATCTCGCAAGATCATAACTCACAACACCACTAGGATACTCTTTTTTCTAGTCTGCACAATCTCAACAATCCTACAACCTCAACCCCTAAATTTTCACAAGCTCAACATACAACTTAAAGCCATAAACTACCTTATAAGATAACAATACTACCTTAAACTTAGAATCAACATCAATCCATCAAAATATATCAAAATATATCAAAACATGAAAAATTCAAATTATGACGTAAAAATACTCGGAAAGAATATTTTATAACACCCCAAGTTCTGGGAACTCGAAGCGCTACGGGCTAGGGCCGCACAATGGGTCCTGACCCTCAGAGTAGCAACAGCAAACGGATCTTACAACAAGACACAGACGAATGAAAACAAAAACTCAATATAAAGACCAAAGGTTTCAACAACACAAGCGAAAAGACTCGCAGCCGAGTTCAAAAGGGAAACAACAAAAGAACATAAACCCGATCCCGTCCTATAATGTACGGGAACCCCGGCTGACCACACCATCAGAAACACTCAGCAGCATCCTGAACCTGCGGAACATCTACAACGACGGTATAAACCGTTAGCTAACATTCTAGGTATAAGCAAGAGCGTAAAGGCACAAACACACATAAGGTAAAATAAACATATAGCATGCTGGCACTCAACCGGTTATTATCTTTCATTAAGTCATTCATTACTAATTCAATTTCTTTTGTCACACGAGAATCCTTTCGAAACTCATCTCGGTCCCCTCTTCCGGCAATGGAACGGTGCGGATGCCTCCGACCGTCTAACCAGCACGGGCCAGTCGCCGAGAACCTCCTATCTCCCGCAAGAGCTAGGCAGATGATGTGACCGCCCGTTATCATACACTTGGGCCAATTAAGGTTATAAGGGTGAATCCTAGTCCGATTATCCATTATAACATGAATAAACAACACAAACAAGCCAATACAATCCAACTAATATGCGGAATGAAGCTAAGTAAGTCCAAGGGACTTACCTCACACGAAGGTAACTCAAAGCTCAGGAATAACAGCTCAAGAATACTCAAGAGAGTTCAGTTTCCCTCAGGAAAGGAGCAAGGAAAGCCTGTACGAACAAGCAACACGGATTAGGAACGAAACGGTTGCTAGAAGTCTATGACTTCTAGTCTCAAAGATCACTAAGAGATCTACGCATGCTAAGGGATCAACCCTAGTCTTACAGCACTCAAAAGATGTAAGGAAAGGAATGGGGAAAGCAAGGAAGGAAGTAACTCACAAGAATGGGAGTTACTGCAGAGGAAACCGCAGAGGCGGCTGGAATGAGGTGCAGGGGCGGCTCTGTGCAGGCGCGGGGGCGGCGGCGCGACAAAAAGCATTGTCGGCTTTCTTCTTTGACAAAACTCGTAGCAAGGGCAACCAAAGCTCGAACCTTTGGCTCCAACACGTCAAGACTCAAATCCAAAGAGCCTGAGAACAACGATACATCAACAACGAGAAGCCAACAAGAATCAAGGTTCAAACTTGATTCTTGGAGAAGAAGAAAAGGAGAGAAGAAGAAGAAAATGAAAGGAAGGAAGCATGCTGCAGTACAAGAACGTAAGAAGGAACAAAGGATGAAGAACTTACACGTTCAACAAGGTCGCAGGAGGCAAAGGACGGCTGCAGCTCTCTAGGATTTGAAGACGATAGCAAGAAAGGGGGAAAAGGAGGAAAGGAGGGAATATATAGAGAAGGGTTGGAAGGATAGAAGGAAGAGACATCTAGGGTTAGGAGAATAGAAGGAAGACGGGCCAAAATCCCAAGGATTGAAAAAGATAGGAGAAGACGAAGATAGAACAGCTCGTGGACGGGCTGGGCCTAGCCGCACATGCGGCTGGGCCGTGCCGCAACCGCGGCAGCGAGGTTGAGCCACGTCTGCGGCTCCCCTTCACCGCGGGGACGGTGAAGGCAAAAACGTGGGATCTTACATATTTAGACTATTAAAATATCAATAAATATACGGAAAGATACTTATCGAGAACACGCCTAAAATTTGGGTGTTACATTATGAATAATGATATAAGCCTTCATAATATCGGCTAATATATCTTCATCATAAGCGAGAGCCGGTTGTCGTACAATTACGAACCTCACTTGTAGAACTCCAAATGCACGTTCAACATCCTTACGTGCACCAATTTGACAATCAGCGAAAAGACTTTGCTTAGGAGTTTGAGGATGAGTAAATCCTTGTACAAAAGTAGCCCAACTAGGGTAAATATCATCAGCTAGGTAGTACGCCATGTTGTATTCATGACCATTGACTGTAAACTTCACAGGAGGTGCCCGGCCTTGCAAAACATCACTAAATACACGAGAACGGTAAAGTACATTAAGGTCATTACACGAACCTGGAATACCGAAAAAAGAATGCCAAATCCGTAGATCTTCATCCGCAACAGCTTCCAAAATGAGGGTTGCGTTCTTGTTTCGTCCACAGTATTGACCTTTCCATGCATTAGGACAATTCTTCCACTCCCAATACATACAATCAATACTGCCTATCATGCCTGGAAATCCTCGTTGCTCATTTTTGTAGAGGATCCTTCGTAGGTCTTCATCCGTCAGACATCGTAAATACTCAACTTCAAATATCTTGATTACGCCTTCACAAAATTTAGAAGGCATTTCCGTGCAGTTGTTTGACCCATCCTCAGGTATTCATCAACCGCGTCGGGAGCCACCCCATATGCTAACATTCTCATTGCTGCAGTGCATTTTTGGAGTCCAGATAACCCCAACTTCCTAGCTGCATTTCGCCTTTGTTGGAAAAACTCATCATTTTCCACCACCTTATTCACTATCTTGCAAAACAAAGGTCTTTTCATTCGAAACCTCCTCCGAAATTGATTCTCATTATACACTGGAGGATCCGCAAAGTAGTCTCTGAATAAGTGGTTGTGTCCTTCTTCACGGTTCCTATCCATTAGAACCACAACTTCAACATCTTCATTATTGTGTTGCCTTTGGCGTGGTACTGGAGGAAACAATATAGATGGTAAGAGATTATTGACAAAGTTGTCAATAATTTGAGGGATTTCTTCATCACTGTGTGATGAAGAACTTGAGCTTGAAGAGCTTCTTTGAAACAACATTATTTTTATCTCAGAATTTTCAATAGATATTTTGAGTTGGCATTGAAACTCATTCATGTTGTGTTCTTATATTGGATGAATTGATCAATGTATACATTTAGAAATGACAATACAATGTCATCGTTTGACATCAGATGAATATGACAATACAAGACCATGCTTGTCATAACTTGGTCAATGTCATTATTATAAAAACTATGACATAGATGTGACCATTCACTGAGACACAATTCATTGTGATAAAGTGACAATGATATTTCAGTGATACAAGAAAACAAATTTCAATTAACATAGAAAAATCATTACACAGAAACATGACATTGGAAAAAGATTTCAAACAAAATACTCATAACCATGATATTGAAAAAAAGACTTCAAATTACAAGACACTTAAACGATGACTAATACTTAAAAACAAACATCAAATAAAACTTAAGTAAATAATTAAAATTACTCCATGAGTAATTTCTCCTTCAACTTGTCTCAGAGTAGTTAGATGTAATCGTCAAAATCCATGAGTAATTTCTCCTTCAACTTGTCTTCTCTTGGGGTCAACGATGCCTTAGACAACAACACTTGTAGCATATCAAATTTCTGCTTCTGCTTCTCAGCCTTCATTCGATTTTCTTGAACATCAAGATTTCTCGCCTCTAATTCCAATTGTCTCTGCTTTCTTATTTCCTTCTGCCTCTCAATCTCCAATTTTTCTTGTTTTAGAGCCATCTCAGAACCTCGTTGATCATTATAAGCCCTAATTTGCTCACTCATATTGGATATATCTCCTGTTGCAACCCCTTTGCCTTTTCTTCTAGCCTTGGCTTTCTTCACACCATCTGGACGACTTATACCTGCAGATACAAAACTACCACTAGCATCGTCTCTACTTCTCTTGCCACTACCGCTGCTATTTTCAAGATCAGTTTCCGCCTTGTGTTCAACATCAACTTTCCTCCTTTCTTCTTTATTCATACCCCACCTCATGAACTTCCTCCACTTTGGATACTTGTTCACCATCTCCCAAGCACTTTGATATTTGAAATTCCTTGGTGCACCTTGACAAGACCTTCGAAATAATTGATGGGCATTTTTTGTAACATCAGCTTCATTGTACCCACTTCCCGTTATTTGACCAGCTTCTTCCAAAGCACCGACCCAAATGAGTAAATCTACAGCCATCCTTTTCTAGTGAGTCTCCAACTTGTTCTTGTTCCGCTCTGAAATCTCATGTGGTTGATATTGACGAGCCGCTTCATATTATTGATGTATATCTCTCCAAAGATCAGCAAATTTTTTATCTTTGCCAATAATGGAGTCTGTACAGTTGGTGAAATAGGCCTCAATTAGAGCTTCTTCTTCTTTGACAGACCAATCACGGTTGTTTGTTGCGACCGGAATTGACTGATTTCGATTGACTAACAATGGAGGTGGCACACCTGATTGCGGAGGGAAATGTTGTGTTTTCGGAACATTATCTTCTTCATCACTGATCATTTGGGTGTTGCTTCCTTGAAAAACGAGTGGAGAATTCTCGTAATTTTGAGAGTTAGGAAAAAAGTTTGGTAAGTGGGTGGAGGAGTCATTTCTTGTGAATGTGGTTGTTGTGGAGGAAAATTTCTTCCTAAGCTTGCAAGAAACTGAGAAAAATGAGGATGATTGATAAAAGAAGGATCGAATTCGTTGAAATTCATGAACGAGTTGTGAGGATTATTAGGATCCATTTTTCCAAAAAGTGAACAAAATAACACACTCCAACTACGAGTTTAAGTGATAATTGAGAAAAATGAGGATTTTTGAAGTGTGTCAAAATATGTCGAAATGGGTGTCTACTTATAGAGAAAAAAAAAATATTACCGTTGGTATAATTTATTTATTTTTTATAATTATTGAAATCAAAATATTACCGTTGATATAATTATAACGGTAATATTTTTAAACCTATAAAAATGTGGGTCCCACTTATGAAAAAGTAAACAAAGATATGCAAAAAGTAAAAAAAATAAAAGAAAAAAGTGCAAAAAAAAGTAGAAAGGAAGTGCAAAAAAGTAAACAAAAGCAAGTTGAAAATTTTTTCCATGCGCCATATTTTTTACAAATCTTCTAGATTTTTTTGCAGAATTTGTACTGGTGGGAGTACTTTTGTGGAAAAAAAATTTTCCAGATGAAAAAAAAATTACTGGTGGCAGTGGTCTTATGAAGAACAATATATTTATAATCTAATAATTTGAACCGTTCTCTATTATCAAAAAAATAAACTATCCTATCAACGAAATCTTCGGGAGAATTATTAGCCCTACAACAAAAATAGTCTTATAAATATAGAAATTGTAAAGTTCTATATAAAACTGTTATAATATTTTCTGATAATTTAAGGTTCAAATCTTTTGTACAATGTTTCGGTCAAAACGTTAACGTGAATATTGATAACATGATATGATTTTTATATCTATATACTCTACTAAAACAGTATACATTAACGCTAACGTGGCGCCATGTGGAGGCAGTATTTAAAAGTAGAGCTCTCACAATTAAGCTCATAAGTCTTTTATTTTTAAGGCCAATTTTTTTTTATAACAGAATATCTACCTTCGTTGATCAATATTTGGTTGTTTTTATTTTTAAATACAATAAATATTTTAGTAGCCTATTTTTGGGGAAATTTTAACAATTTTTACGTTGATTAACAAATTTTTTGTTAAATGATTTGGTTGGATAATTTTTTTAATATTACAATTTTATTAAATAATTTTTAATTATAACTTTTTGCCTTATCATCGTATTTTTGTTGAAAAATCTTTTTGATAAATAATATTTTTATATTCTCTCTTCTTCTTTTTTATTATCTCCCTTTTTATAGTTACATTTTCAATCCCTAAAGATAACTCACGTCCGACTTTTGTTTATCAACTTAATGATATTATTTTGTTAATGTTAATTTTACAGCTTGTATAACAACTCACAATAACAAATCGATATACTCCACGTATCCAATTTTTTACGTTCTTCGATTTTTTAAAATCAGTTACATAATTTATGTTTTTCAAGTTAATTAAAATTGATTTGATTTGAACGCCTCTTTTATTTTATTTTTGTTTTTATTTTATTTTTTTCGCATCAGCAAATTAGTTTTTATGAGATCATATATTTCTAACTTCAAGTTAATTTACCAAATGTTATGACTACATCAACTTTAGTCGTAACATATTCACGTTTCATAGCTTTGGATCCATACTCTCTAATTCATTCAGGTACGGTATATTTATTTTGTAGCTTCTACTTTCTATTACTTTCACAA
This sequence comes from Fagopyrum homotropicum, assembly GCA_033239125.1. Classification (NCBI taxonomy): domain Eukaryota; kingdom Viridiplantae; phylum Streptophyta; class Magnoliopsida; order Caryophyllales; family Polygonaceae; genus Fagopyrum; species Fagopyrum homotropicum. The sequence goes on from BSWB01000004.1 coordinate 148,839,888, forward strand.
TTTTGTCGTGATAGTGATCTTTAATGATTCACGTTTTTTTGACTCACTTTCAATATCCATCGTTGTTCGCTTCTGATCTCTATGTTGCCTCACACGGGTAATTTTTGTATATTGTCTCCAATCATAGCCACCAATTCTCCGTTATTATTATGCATGCGTTTTTCACTTTAAATTCATGTTTGTACCAAATTTTGTAAGATTGTGTGATCTCTACGTTCTTCTGATCTCTATATCCTTGTATTATTTCAATTGTTGTTCACTTTAGTATCTTTTTCGATTATAATTTTATCTCTTTCGTAATTTTATGTATTTTTAGTATAAAATTTGTTGCATTCTGATTATAATTATCGAGTATCTTTTTTCCAATTTATTTTTTTTATATTTCGATTACAATTTTATATATTTCTATTATAAAATATAATATATTTTAGTATTTCGATTAAAAATTTATCTATTTTGTATATTAATTTTCTTTATCTTTATCTATTTTTTGTAACTATTTCAATTACAAATAATTCTTTATCTCTTCCATTCACAATTTTATGTATTTTTAAGATCATAATGAATCATATTTTATTTTTTTGCTTTTTTCATCTAATTTATTTGCATTATATAATTTTTCTATTTTAAAAATAAAATTTTAATTATTTTATTTTAGAATTATAATTACTTATCTTATTTTGATTATTTTTTAAACATTTTAATCACGTATATTAAAATTTATCATATTACGAAGATGTTGATATGCCTATTTTGGTTTATATTTTTCGTTACTGTTGCATTATATTCAGTTTTTCTTTTTTTTTTTGTTCATATTAAAATTTTGGTTGATCTCATGTAGATAAGTTTTTGATTATGTACGTATATTTTTTTTTTTTTTTTTTTTTAGTACGGTTTTAATATTTATCTGTATCTTTTTCTATTTAATTTTTTTTATGTATTTCGATTACAATTACTATTTTATGTATCTATATACTTTACTAAAACCGACTAATTAATGCTGACATGGCGCCTTCTGTAATATCCGGAAATTTTTATTTCCGTTTAATTCCGAATCAAATCGGACCTTGAGCCGTTGACGGTGTTTCCATTTTATCTAGCAATTCTTTTTCATAAATTTTATCATTTTATGTGGAAGCTAGTTCACATAAAATGATAAAATTATATCAACCTCTAATTCCTATAATTACTTATCATTTTATGTAGAATTTAATTCACATAAAATGATAGAATTATATCAAATCCTAATTCTTATAATTATTTATCATTTTATGTAGAATTTATTTCACATAAAATGATAGATTTTTATATTAAACCCTAATCCATAAAACCCTAATTTAGAACATGACTTGTCTTTGACAAGGTCATGATGTCCTAGTGACAAGATCAAGACGAGCCCAAGACGAAGTCAAGACAAGGTCATGACGAGACCAAGACGAGATCAGGACAAGGCCATGCATGGGCTCGACAAGACAATGACAAGGTTTGACAAGGTCCTGACAACATCAGCCCACTCTTAATTTTACTTGTCTTCAGCCCATTATATTTTTTTTGGATTCAACTGTCCAGCCTTATTTCTCCCTTGCTGACGGGTTGGAGCAGCCCAAGAAGAGACAACCTGTTGCTGCTAATCCGTGCGGCCCGGGAAGCCAGCAGGCGAGATGAATCCAGCCCATGACACGCCAGCCCACCTTCAATACCACGTTCAGTTGAGGAACGTTACTCAAGAGCGTAACAGCGAGATCTTCGTTGATCTCTTTCCGTTTCAGCTGCGTGCCTCCTGTCCAGATACATGCTGTAGAGAAGACCACGATTCCCCTTCCTTAGGTCGCGCTTTCCTTCTGCAGCGTACAGTTCGCGAGGTCTCATTCATGTCCGCATTCATCCATCCTCCCTCTCCTCTCCTTCGCAGCAAACCCAATCCAGAAGTGTGGCTCGCCCCTTTGCAATACGTAACGGTGGCTGAGCATCCTTCTTCATCCCGTAACTGCTCCTGGATTTGCACAGGAAAAAGGAGCCAGTCTAGCCGTGAACCACGTTCTCTCTTCTGTCCACCACCAGCAGCCTCCCGTCTTCGTACACACCAACAACTTCTGTCCACCAGCAGCCTCCCGTCTTCGTACACCAGCAACTTTAGGGCCTTCGTCTTTCATACCTTCGAGCCTCCGAATCGGGTAAGCTTATACCGCTCTCTCCAGTGCACTTCTGTCCAGTTAATACATGCCTAACGAGTGCCCTTTGATGTGTCCTAAGCCTACCAGATGAGCCATAGATGAGCAGTAAGGATTCATGCAGTTTTCTGAATTTTCATGAAGTGACGAACAGTCATCTTTGGGTCCAGATTTGGGTATGTTAGACACCTCCTTTCTTGCTGATTTTTGGATATGTTATGGTCGATATTGCATTGTAGAACATACTGAAATTTGAGCCAATTCTGAGTTATAGTTTAGGAGATATGAGTTTATCAAGTTGGCTTCTCATGCAGTTTTCTAAGTGTGCTGAGTTTGAGGAAATTTGCTTGGGATGCAGTTTTGTAGAATAAATTTGGAGGGGTTATTGACTTCTGTTAGACTTGAATTTCGGACAAGTTATAGTTGATATAGTATAGTAGATCATATTAAAATTTGGGAAGAATCGAAGTTACGGTTTGAGAGTTATTGTGTTTCAAAGTTGACGTTTTTAATATATGTGCTGAGTGTTGGAGAAAACAGCAAGTGATGCTGTTTTGTGAGATGATTTTGAATAAGCTCTTGATATCCGTTGGACTTGAATTTTGGATATGATATAGTTTACATACTGTTGTAGAACATATAAAAATTTGAGAGGCATCCAGCGAGTGGTTTGGGATTTACGATTTTTCCAAGATTGAGTCGTAAGCAGTTTTTCTGTTGTGCTGAAATTCGGTTTTGGGAGATAGTTTTAAATAGGATTTTGATCTCCTTTGCAGCTAAATTTTGGATATATTATAGATAAGATTTTATAGTAGAACATATTAAAATTTGGGATAAATCCAGTGAGGGGTTTAGGAGTTATGATTTTTTAAAGTCTACTCAGATTTGGGCTAAGTATAGAATTTGTAAAGGGAGTAGTCAACTTTAGGAATTTTTATAAAACTGTTGAATGAACAGTTTGGAGAAATTCTTTCTCCTAAAGTTAGATAGAACCTCATAGATGATCTAGAGATTTAATTCGGAATTATTATAAGCTGTTAAGAATTTTATATTTAGAACCGAAGTTAGACCTTTACAATTCTTCCGGAAAATAGAAACATAGGAAAAAATGTCAGTTTGGAACCAAATAAAATTTTAGGAGTTAGAAAATAAATTTAGAACCTCAAATAGGAGATTAGACATGAATTCTAGATTTTTCGAGAATTTCGGGACCAAGGGTAAAATGGTCATTTTACCCTAAATTAACACTGTAACTAGTTATGTCTTAATACATCATTCGATCTTAGAAGTTTTAGACTTCTAACTACGTGAGAGTGTGCTAATACACTTATCGCCTTTGACAGGCAACTGAGTTGCTACAGTTTACAGAACGAGTGGTTTACAAAGAGTCGAGCTGTATATCAGGTAAGTCCTTTGGGCTTACTTAGCTGACTGCTAAATATGAGTATAAATGATGATGGTGGTGTGTGATTGAAATGTTAGAGAGATAGGTTGTGATATATAATTACCGACCTATATTTTGGCCTAAGAGTAACGGGCGGTGGCATTCTGCTCAGTAGCTCGCGGGGCGCTGGGGGTTTCTTTCGGGACTAGTCCATACGTGGTTTGTAGTGATGCTACCAATGGAAGTCAGCTAGACCTACACCAGTTGGATAAGGAACGGAGGCGAGAACTAATAATAATTCTCGTGCCACAACTTAAATTGAATAATGTGAATCACTTAAATGATAGATAATAAACGGTTGAGTGCCAGCATGATGTTTGTTTATTTTGTTTCTGCTTGTGTTTGTGCTGTTATCATTTTTCTTATATTTGGATAGTTAGCTAACGGTTTATCCGTGTTGTAGATCTGTAGAGATAGACAGTTGCAGAGAGATCCGGAACGGATGGTCAGCCGGGTCCACGTACTCATTAGATGGGGACGGGGGAGTCTTCCATACGTCATACATGTTATGTATCTTTATATATGTTTGTAAGGCTGTCACATGTGTACGTTTATACCATTAAAAATGTTATGTTTTTTAGAAATTGTTTTAAATACATTTGTGCCTTGTTGTAAGATCCAAGTAATGTTGTTGTTAAACCAAGGTCGGGACCCATTGTGAGGTCCTAACCAGTAGCTCCCCGAGTTCCGAGAATTTGGGGTGTTACACCTTCACACTTTTTTTTCGAATTAAACTTTTTAAATTCACAAATTAAGTCAATAAATCTTTTTTACTAAAGCTAAATAAATTTTTTAAACCTAACTAGATCAGCATCTTTATAAATCGTAACAAGATCAGTTGGAACTAACATATTTAATTTGTTTTATCGATTAATCTATAATTGAATTATGATTATTATATTTTTTACTAAATTACAAATTAAGCCTTTTTTTTTTTACTAAAACAGTATCTAAATTATATATTTTTAATTTTTTTAAAGATATGTTGATATGATAGATTGAGTGTTAAGCTTCTCATGTACGCTACGATGTTAACTTACAAGGGAAGCAAAATCTTGATTTCGGATATTCTTAACGTAAATTTCTAAAGTACACTTCTCACATTATTTCTACTATATATATGGAATGTAGTTTATCGTAAGCCAATACACTTTTCTTGTTTTCCATGTTAATCTACAAATTTCTACATCTTCCAAATCCAATTCTATTGTTTATTAATCATGTTTCGTCGTCTTTTTCAGGTTCCGACGATTTGAAGATATTTTCTAGGTTACAATTTTATTGATTCGTCATATTTTTTCAGTTAACTCTCACACCATCTAATAAGAAAAAGTTTGTATATTGATATGTTTTTTTTAAAAATATTCCATATTTTGTCGTATTTTTCATGTTCCATCTAATAAGATTCGTCGTATTTTTCATGTTTCGTAGTATTTTTTTTACAAAATTTTAATCAGATTTTGATCGACCAAAATACTATCTCATAAGCAATAGACTGTTTTTTTTAAATTTTGATTAGATTCGTTTTTTTTAATGCCAAAATTTTAAAAATTTAATCAGATTTTGATCGGCTAAAAACCATCTAATAAGCAACTATCTCATAAGCAATAGACTGTTTTTTTAAATTTTTTGATCAAATTCATTTTTTAAATATCTATATTTTGTTTCTATTTTTATTTTTCAAACATTTTTCGCAAATATTAAACTCTCTTTTTTTCACAAAAAATTTGTTATTGATAAATTAAAAGATCTATAAAGCATTTTTTCATAAAAGATATTCACCTTTATCTTTAATATTTATTATTTTCAAGAGAATCATTTTTAACAAAATTTTAATCATATTTTTTTTTTTTCAAATGTCGAAAAGATTTAAAGGTAAGATTTTGTAACTTAAAAATTATTATTATTGTTTTTTTTTACAAATTTTTTGTTAGTAAACTAAAATAAATATTTAATAATTTTTTTAATAAAATATATCATTAGTTTCCACGTACAAAAATTGATGTTATTTTGTTTTTTAAAAAAATATCAAATATATATAAATATACCAACACCTTTGCGGGATATAAACTAGTTTAGTTAATAATGATGGGGCTTACTGTGAGAATTATTTTGTAAAATTTAATATAAATAAAACAAATTAGATAGTAATGCTCACTTTTACCAATTTTACAATAAAACTAAAAAAACATTTTATTTTATAAATGTAAATAACCTAAGAAAATATTACATGTGGATTTATTAATTTTCAAAAATTGAAAATAAATGAACTCTTTGTAGTCATTATAAACATAGTACAACTCGAGTCCATTGTTGTTGAATATTTCGACAGAGAAACGGTCCAATACATAATTGGGCCTCACAACAAATTTTGGGCCTAAAACAAACGTTGGGCCTAAAACAAACGTTGGGCCTAAGCCCATTACATTTTCTTGATGCTTAAACATCAAAATATTCAAAACGTCAATGCATCATGCCGTATTCCCAATTCCCATTCCTTACCTTACAACACACAACACGTGAAAACGAAGCTGAAATTTGAGACACAATGATCGATTCGAATTTCACGAGCAGCAATTCAACAATATCAGCAGATAGCTCCTGTTTAATTATCTAACCAAACCTATGCACACTCACATCAGTCTAAAATAACAGATCCAAACGCGAAAACCTAAAACAGATCCAATTAGGGGTTACCAGAAGCAAAACAGCAATGCCGATACTAAAACGGAGGAGGAGCGAATCGGCGGCGAGAGTAATGGAAAGCAGCGGCGGTTCCATCGACTCCGGCGTCGGAGAGGTGCAGGTCGTTGTGCAATTTGTGAAAACCGTCTTTGAAAACTCCAAATCCGAAAACAAAGCCGATTGCGATTACGAGGACGATGATGCAAGTGCAGAACATGTAAACCTTGGTAGGACAACAGAAGCACATCGTTAGTGTTGTAAAATTGTAATCCTTGAGAATTGAGTTTCTCGTCTTCGAGAATGAGAGAAGAAGAAGATATGGGGATTCCAAACGGATGAGCTGATAGGAATTTTACAGTAGTAGAGGAACCGTTGAATTCAAAGCCGCTTACCTTTCTAAATTCCCTTTTCGCCCTCGTTTTTTTTGTAATTATTTTAGGGTATATTCTGAATAGTTTAGGATAAAGTCGCAACAAATCTAAAAATTATGATATTTTGAGTAATTATCCCTTAGGTATGATGTAATCTGAAATTGATGGAAAATTTAGTCTACAGTTTTCGAGGTATTATCTGAACAATCAAGATTAACATGTTTGGTTTCATATGATACTAGTTTAATAAAATTACAAATAGTAAAAAACATTTAATTTGGATGTATATGTTGTTTTATAACAGGATATATGTTTTACACATTTAAAAATTCAATAATTTTATGAGAGATTGTATATCATCAATAGATTTATTTTTTTGTAATAAATTAAAATTATTTAAATACAAGATTGTTATTTACCCAAACAACTCCCGTCATTCTCGAACCCTTTTAAATCCACCTCCCAGTTACCCCATAAATTCGACTCACAGGTTTAATGGGAATACGTCCCCATAAGCTAGAACTCGTCAAAGTTCGGATGTTTGAGCAATAATTATAATTCTGATAGTTGGATGCGAACATTGGATTCGATTTCAAACGCACCACAAATATTTCTTTTAAATTTACCAAAAATACGTATGTCAAAAGTCACCAAAATTCAAATGTTGGAGCAACGATTATAATTTTACGGAAAATATTTTATAGAGCTTACAAGTTTCTAGTCTCACTCATAACTCACGAGGGAACTTTCAATTTATAATTAAAATAAGATGGCATTGTACTTGATAATTCAATGTAAAGTAAAGGTGGATACTTTGCTACACTTGGAAATGGATATTTGGATCTTTGCAAGTCCATTGGGCAGTGAGCGACTGAGCGTGCAGGTGATACGGTGTGGTGCGAATCATGGGATTCTCTGGATTTATAATAATGTAAGCACCTAGGGTAGACAAACGATTGGTCAACTTGTATTGATGAAAGAGGCATGGCCCCACATGACCACATCATGATACATCCAATATTGTAGTTTAGAACTTACGGCAAATCTGTAACACATAATATCGTAACTAAATATATTAACTTATGGTAACGATTATATAAGAATATAGTTATTATCGTGCCTTACCACCTTGATGTTTCGTTTAATTTTTTTCATTTGTTTTGGAATATAATACTTTTTTGTATGTTTTATACTTGTTAGTTTTTCATTGGTAGAAAGTGTTTCATTATTTTACTATAAGATGACAAAAAATGCATAGTATAAGTTTATGTATCGATCATTTTAAACAACAATGTCTACCAATCTAGTTTGGATTATATGGATGTAAAGGTCGTGGCTAAATGTTTTTGTTAGTTTAGTGTGTTTTGGCTCTTGGACTTAAAATTGTTTTCAATGACCTACCATTAAGTTCGAATAAAATAGTGTTGTATACTAATTAAATATATTTGAAAAATATTAAATATAATCGACAAAAATAAACATATGTATGTATAAGTTAGCTCAACTGGATAAGCATGTCCACAGGTCAGGGGTCCAGGAAGGGTGACCCGAATCCGGACCCGTGTAAACGGCCAACCCGGCGGGTCACGGATCAGACCCGGCGGGTCGGCGGGTTGGCCAATTGTTTTGTAACACAACTTAAAAAAAAAAAAAAAAAAGGAAGAATTAGGTTTGAACCGGAATCCCGGTTGCCTACGTATCCTCTTGGAGAGGAGGAATCAAAGCACACGTAGTTCTTTACCTTTTTTTTTATATGATTGACCCTTACCTTAGTCGTCGGACTCTCTCGCCGATACATCCGATGACGTTTGTTGTCGTTCGTCGTCATCTTCGTCGCCTTCCTCCGCCGATAGGTTGTTTCTTTGTGTTCGCATTTCCGCTTTGTAGGACTTGTGCCTCAAACATCTCGGATAACATGTTTGATCTCGTCGGATCGAGCACCTTTCCACTCCGGCTAAAGGTTTGCTCAACCGCTACCGTTGAGGCGGGAACGACGAGAATTTGTGTTGCGATCCTTGAGAGGGTAGGGAACCTCATTCTCTCCGGTCAGCTCCACCATTCTAATATGTTGAAATCCTCTTCTTCTTCTTCATTGGCAAACTCAAAAGAAATGGTTAGATATTCGTCGAGTTCCGAATGGGAACTCGACGTGGTTTTTGCCCTTTTTGGGTCAAGCAAATCTCTAGCAATTGATTTAAATTTAGATGAAGTTGAAGATGAAGGACGAGGAGGGGGTTGAGAAGATTGACCTTCATCGAAAACACGATATTGAACCAATAATTCATCAAATAATTTTCTAACTCTAGCAATTATGGTAGAAACATGAAAATCGGGATGTTGTTGTAAATCTAAAAATTCATAATAACTTTCTAAAAATTGTTTTAAACCATCCATTTTACGTCTAAGATCTAACACAAATGCAACAAGAAAAACATCGGGAATAGTTGTATAATAATCTAACCATTTAGTTTGCATTGTATAAATAGCTTGTGAAATATTTTCAATTAAAAAATCTCGTTGAAGTGCAAATGCAATATTAATTGCTACATAACAAAATATGTTTGAAGTTGGTGTATAAACATAACTAAAAGTATTTGTAGTATCATAAGAATATTTAAAAACCTCTATTACATCTCTTGCTAAAACCCAATATTTACCGAAAACAAAATCGCCGTCAATATGTTGTGCGACAAAATCACTTAAAAGATCTCGACATTCATATGATTTGGAAATCATTTTGTAAGTAGAGTTTCATCTTGTATAAACATCTTTTGGAAATTTTTTAGGATAAACACCATTTTGTTTACAATAAGCATATCATTTAGTACGTATACTTTTTTTAGATCAAAGTTCATTAAGAATTTTTTGAATAGGTTGCACTAAATCTTCAACATATGTTAAACCTTCTTGAACACACAAGTTTAAAATATGAGCGGCACACCTAATGTGAAAAAATTTACCTCCAATCGTCGGCTTACAATAGTTGGTTAAATCTCTAATGGAATCCGTGTTAGCGGAGGCGTTGTCAAAACCGATTAAAAAACTCGTGAAAGTAATCTATATTCTTCCAAAACATTTGCAATCAAACGGGCAATGTTTTGGGCGGTGTGTTGTTCGTTGAAAACGCGTAATGCTAAAACTCTTGTGTTTAAAATCCAAAATTTATCAACAAAATGACAAGTAATACCCATATATGATTTTTTTTGAAAACCGTCGGTCCAAATATCACTACAAATAGAAACTGGAATATCACCATTTTCCATAAAATATTCAATCAATTCTTCTTTACGCATTTTATATTTAAGCATCATTTTTCTTTTAGCGGTTTGGCGAGAAATCGGTTTATATGCGGGTTGAGCATGATGTTGCATCCAATCATTAAAGACAACATTTTGTGCAAAACTAAATGCCAAAGAATCTACGGCTAACATTTCCGAAAATGCATCCATAGACGAAGCATGATCATATGTAAATAAAGAAGGAGGTTGGTTAGAGGTAAATGTGTATCCGGTTAGTTGTGTTTGCCCTCGTGCCAATCCCATTTTTTCGGGATGCTTGTTCCGAATATGCCTCTTGTAGTTCCCGTAGCCTTCTCCCTTTTTGTGCTTGTATTGTGCCGAACAAAAATTGCATTTGCATAGTAAATCCCGTTGGCATCGGGAGCACCTTTTGTGAACCAAAATCGGAAGACCGCCGCCAATAGTTGAGTGTTGTTCAACGGTTCCTCCGGGTATTGGGTCTCGGATTCTTGGGTGTTGAGGAAAGGAGGTGATTCCATGTTGATATCCTCCTCCTCGTAGATCTCGTGATCTCCACTTAAGCCCCGCCTTATATCCAAACCGGTTGGAGGACCGCTAACGGAATGACGTCCTCGGCTAACACCTCCGCCGGATGAAGGACCGCTAACGGAACGTCTTCCTCGGCTAGCTATTTTTGTTTGAATAATTGAATGTAGTAAGAGTTGTAAAATGAATAATTAATAACAAAATAAGAGAATAAGAATATGAGATTAGGAGAGTAATTGAATGTAAGAGTTGGAAATTATGAAGAGATTGAGAGAGTGAATAGATGATTGTATGAGAATTGGTGTGAGATGAAATGAATTGAGTTTTGGGTATTTATAGTAATGTTTTGGGTTGTAAAATATTATAGTTTATTGTTTTTTTTTTTAAATTTTACCGTCACCGGGTCAACCCGGCGGGTCGGCGGATAAGGATCCCTCAACCCTTACCCGCACCCGGACCCGTGGTGACCCGGACCCATCGGGTACCCGCCGTTCAGAACCCGCCGGATCACGAGTGACCCGTGGACGTCCCTACAACTGGATAACAAACATAAAAGATCTCAGCCAAGAATAAAATATTCTCGCCGCGTCCTAGGTGTTCGCCTCGGTCGAGTCGGCGTCTCTGGATCACCTCGGTCGAGATGAATCTCTGGTCAACCGAGGTGAGTCATAACTGAATGTGGAATCTCTCAAAACTGGTCCAAAGTAAATCTTAATCCATGGCTATGCTTCCTGGATGGTTCCTTATGCTCCTCAATGTAGCTCCAAATGACTCATGACTCCTTTTGCTCCCTTTTGATGCAAAACGTGCCATTTTACCTACAATTACAGCAAAACTAGGTGTAGACCTCGATTCCCGCAAAGGTAGATGAAATGGTAATATAATCACATATTATACATGCTAACATGCAGATTATTGAAGATAAAACGTCCAAACAAACCCCTAAAATATAGACTATAATTCATGCTATCAAAATACCCCTAGAATTTATAACCTCAGTGAAGATCTTTAAACGGTGTGTGCAAGCTTTAAATTTATAACCCTAGACTTAAGCTTAAAACAAGGATGCGAACCCGCAGTGTACGGGTCAATCGTAGTAAAAAGCAAGAAATTCCAGGGGTCGATCACAGGGACTCGGTGAAACAAAGTCAATAACGGTAAGCTGCGTGAATACTAACCACAAGAGTAATTAACACAATCAAAGATGAATAAAAAGTCAATAAAGCAAACATGCAATTCTAGGGATTAAAGCATCTAGTTGTGGTTCCAACTCAAGATCTAAAGATAAGCGGACAAAGCTGAGATTTTTTGCAAGGGGAAGGTGTTACTAAAGTGGAGTAGATTACCGGGTAAGTCTCACTACTCACTAATCCAAAACCGTAACTCCTATTACCGGGTAAGTCTCAAGGAATTAAGATAAAGAACTATAACCTCAAATTAACACACCATCTAAGGGAATAGAATCAACCTTTACCGGATAAGTCTCAGGCTAACTCACAAAGATGGGATGGAAGCACACTCAAACCCCAATAAAGGATAAACCTTTATTACCTACACTTATGATCGTTGGTACACAAACTAAGGAATTACCGGGTAAGTCTCATCCTAAGCTTGCTTTGAACCAGGAAAGGTGTAATAAGAATAGGATTTGGCAAACTCTAACACTTAACTCTCAATTTAGGATCAGATAAGTCACCTCGGTCAGCCAAATTCCACCCCGGCCGAGATGTTCATCGACTGAACGAGATGCTTAGGGTTAAGGTTAAAGACTCAAACTTTCAGGGTCCTACTGGAATCTAAGATTATTCTATCATTGTTTTTCCCACAACCTTCAGCCAATCACCCTAGAATCACACAAGGAAATTAGCCACTCATCATCATTATGAAAGTATTAAATATATGGGAAGAAGGTGAATATTTGAACAAGAAGAATTTAATGAAAAAGACTTCAATAACTGAATCAAATATCACAACAAAGCGTTCCTTGGATAACAATCCAACAAGACAAGACAACAAGTGAGGGAATTGAAGACAATCTTACAAAACCCTTCAAAAGCTATAAAAGCTACAATCTTCAATCTTCCTTCAACCTTCAAAAAGGTTCTTCAAAACTCCCAACTGGAGTACGGCTGTTGCGTGCTATAAACCCTGATCGACGGTATAGCATGATCTTCCGGTGTAAGCGGGCTGTTGGATTTGTGGAAATCCAACCCTTTTTATAGGAAAATAACCCTCCAAAGATAATAAATCTTAGAAAGATATTTTCCCATAAATATAGGTAAGATATATGATTCTGCATATCTCCTTCCTTCCAGGAGCCAAGCCCAAAAATATAAGATCACCTTCCAAAGATAAAAGATCTCAGCCAAGAATAAAATATTCTCGCCGCGTCCTAGGTGTTCGCCTCGGTCGAGTCGGCGTCTTTGGATCACCTCGGTCGAGATGAATCTCTGGTCAACCGAGGTGAGTCATAACTGAATGTGAAATCTCTCAAAACTGGTCCAAAGTGAATCTTTGATCCATGGCTATGCTTCCTGGATGGTTCCTTATGTTCCTCAATGTAGCTCCAAATGACTCATGACTCCTTTTGCTCCCTTTTGATGCAAAACGTGCCATTTTACCTACAATTACAGCAAAACTAGGTGTAGACCTCGATTCCCGCAAAGGTAGATGAAATGGTAATATAATCACATATTATACATGCTAACATGCAGATTATTGAAGATAAAACGTCCAAACAAACCCCTAAAATATAGACTATAATTCATGCTATCATACCCGCCGTTCAGAACCTGCCGGATCACGAGTGACCCGTGGACGTCCCTACAACTGGATAACAAACATGTAAATAATAATTAGTAAGAAGATCATAAGTTTAATTTTCAATTGGGTTGTATTTTATTTTTTTAACACGTGTCATTCGGCCCAATAGCACAAGGTCCCTAGATTTTTTAGGCGTTATAAAATTTATTTTTAGTTTATTTACCTAAAATTAGAGTGCTTGACATATTAATTAAAGTTCAATATTAAGTCTAAAATGGTCATGATTTCATCATCTTCTTTGAATCAAACATTTCTAATCATGTTTTATAATATCTATATTTTCTCTTTTTTTTTCCTCCTAAGTTATAATATTTCAACTTAAAAAGGGTCTCAATTTGTATTTCATTTTCGTTCTTACATACATTTTTTTTATAAAAAATATTTTTCTATCCTTATTTTTTTGCTTTTTACTCATAAAATATAATTACTAAAATTAATAAAAATATATATTTTTATGTTACCATGTGGCTTTCAAAACTCATTGGACGGCCCTGATGTGCAATATTGTATAATGCCTCAACTAAGAAGATATAGTAATCAATGCAAGTACTCTCAAAAGCAATATCATCGTTACACAAATCGTAGTAAAAAATAAGAAACAAGATCAATGATTCTAAGACCATTCAAGGATATTGCATAACTCTCTTGTCATGGGTGTAGGGATAACGAAATGAACAAGTTAAATATTAAAAAAATGATCTAATAACAAAATCAATGAACATGTTAAATATTTAAAATTCTTCGGACTTCTAAGTTTATACAAGCTCCTATTTAAAGAACACCTCATGCTTCTCCTCAACCTCATTTTTAGAGTTATCTACTTGTATTGTCAAGTATTCTGTGTTTTGTAGTGGACTCTTCTGAGTTTTAGACAAGTTTTATTGGTGAATGTTCGCGTTGTTTGTCATGAAAGGGTAGCGGATATGCGATCGATTCTTGAAGGCTCTACTTCGAGTCCAAATCTTAGGTGTCCACGGTTGTTCTCCAGACTTTAGTTCACCGCACTTTTTTCGACGACAAACGTTATACTCTCCGTTCTCTTATGCATGACTCACTCTCCTTCTCCTTGAAGATCTCGTTGCTTTGAAGTCTACTTGTTGTACTTTTGTCCTTTTCTTTGATGTTCTTTGTTCTACTTCTTCATGATAGTTAATACATATGACGATTTCTTTCGGCCTTTCAATCTATTAGACTTGTCGTCTAATGCCTCAAACTACTTTCCTTTATAAAAAAAAAAGGAAAAAAATTATCACACAATCTACACCCCAAGAAATTTAAGTATTAAAAATCAAGTGTCAAAATCATTGTTACTCATACACTATTATTATTATTATTATTATTATTATTATTATTATTATTATTATTATTATAAAACCGAAGGTAAAACACATTACAAGCCGTTGGATGGGAGCCGACTAACAAGTTGGGCTCCACATCCCTTCTGAATGGTAAACGCAATCCTAGTCAGAATAAAACAAGTACTCCTACTATATCCGGACAACTCTTTAGCAACCGAGCCCATCCTTTTAAGAAGTTCCACCGCGTCGTCACCCAAGTCGCCAAACGTGGAAAAGGAAAAGGGAAGAAAGTGATACCCCATGAAGCTACAAACCTCAGGATACTTATTCCTCTTATTATTATTATTATTATTATTATTATTATTATTATTATTATTATTATTATTATTATTATCTTTTCAAAACTGTTGTTTATTCTTTTCCGTGCCAATTGACAATTTTGAGTATCATCTAAGATCTCTTGTTGCACTTTGTGTTTTGATATTGAGTTGCATTTGTTGGTGTTGGAGCTTTTGTTGGTGGGTCAAATTTATCCACTTGGAGGGGTCATAGACTCATAGACGTGTGATCAAAACTTGACGACTCAAGATCGAGTTCAAATTCGAGGTTTCCATCGATGTTTTCCATAATTTCTTGTGCATTTTAAATACTTGGGGTCGATGCATTCTCACCACTTTTTTGTTTCGACTTCCTTCCTTTCCCTTTTCTACTTCTCTTAGATTGGATCTTTGTGCCTCTTTGTCTAGTATTTTCTTTTGATGTTTTTCTTTGTCAATTGATCCATTTAAACATGACGGTAAATCCATCCGCCACTTAGTGGCCCCTCAACCTCCTTTCTTTCGTCGAGAAAAAAATATAATAAATTAGCAAGATCAAAATAGGAGATTGCACGGTGAGATTTAACATGAGCGAGCCTACGAGATTACTCATTTACCCTCCTTACCTATAGAAACCAAAAAAACGATCACTTCATTCACTCAAAATAAAGTTGTCCAACAAAACGTGTCATAACAAATTACAAAATTTACACTCATACTAACTATGACAATTTTTTTTAATTTTATAATTGACATAATATTTTTGTTTTGTATTTTCGTAAACATTTTGAATTTCCTAATTTTCACGAAATTTTAATACCCTTTTCTAAATAAAACACAAGTGAAAAACAACACTTTAACTAATCACCCCATTAAAAGTCTTAAGTTATAGTTTATTTTCTACTATTTTTTGAATAAAATATAAATTTATACTATTTGTACTGTGGAATAAATTATAGAAAATGAAGTATTTCAAACTAAATATTCACAAGAATCATCACCCACCGCAATATCCTTTCACACTAAGGGCCCGTTTGGCGGTACCTAGTTTTTACGGAATGAGGTTGAATATGAAGATGAAGTTGAAAAGGAGAATGAATATTAACGAGATGAAATAAAATAAAAATTGTTGGTGTTTGGTAGAAAGGGAATTATCATAGGTATGAAGAGAATTTTTATGGGTGAAATTACTAAAATGGATACGGAGTAAAATAATTTTAGTTAACCACATGATTATCACTTGAGTAGGATTGTGCACAACGTTATGCCTTTGATGTATTCCAAAGGCAATGATCAGTGTATTCGATTCCAATTGTTTGATTTTTGTCTTCCAGTACTAAATCCTATAATTCATCAACTCTTAATTTGAAGATATATAAACATGAAAAGATCCTGTTTTTGATGCTTGTTGCAGCGAAGGTGTTCTTTGGAGGGATAGATGACAAAACTTTTATCTGATAGTGGAATCTCTAGAAGAATTGGTATTGCATCTTTTATTGAACTAGAAGTTGCTACTCGATCTTGTATGTGCTTTCTTCGCCAAATATACCTCTAGGAACCAACAATGATGACAATTTTGATCCCGACATAGAAAACATAAAAATGTATGAAGATTTTAGTACTCCTATCGACGAGGGACTCCTCATGGGGGACAGTATTTTGGATCAACTGGAGGTCCATTGGAAGAACAAAACACAAACAAAAGTAACAGATAATGGAAATGCTTCTTTGGGTTTGAAAGGATTGATAAGTTTATTTGCGCATAACCAATTGAGGCTACCGTTCATGTTCGAAGGCATTCAAATGAGAGTCTAAGGAGTGAAATGAGTTCAAATAAAGGTAGTGGATTGTCTAACTCATTTACTCCTAACATATTCAAAGAAGCAAATCTTGAGCCAACTAGCGTTGGAGATTCTAGAGTAATGAGAGGCTTTGGTGCCTTGAATTACAATCACATAATGGTGAAGAAATACTTTTTCCAGTTGATCAACAAAGTAAATTGAATCGGATTCACATAATGGAGATTCTAATAGTTTTTTGTTTATGAGATGCGAAATATCGACAAGAATGACAATGAGACCAAGAAAATAATTGTGTAAATGAATGCATATCAACAATGGTGAACTAAGAGTAGATGAATAAAAGAAGAAAGCAATTGCAAGAAGCAATTAGGAGAAGAGAGGGGAAGAGATGAAAAATCTAAAATCTGCAATAAGAGCGGGGAAGAGATGAAACAACCTAACATCAAAAGCAATTGTAAGAAGAGAGGGGAAGAGACGAAACTTCAATTGGGTGAACTCCAATAGACGATTAAGGAGCTAGAAGATGACAGGGGGAGACGGCTAACCTTAGGGTTTCAGATGAAGTTTTGAGGGTAGAATTGAGAACGCTTAAGCTAGGGATATCAGTTGACGATAAAAATATAATTTCAATCATCTTCAACCCTTTCAACCACACCTTCATCCTTAGGAAGACTGCTCACCGGACATAAAAAAGCAGGCTGGGATGAAGTTGAGCGATAAACTTCAACTTCAACTAGGTATCGAACGGGCCCTAAGTCATATCGACGGGTGATCGAGTGAGTCGGATTTATTTTGGATTCAACCTAAAGACTTAAATGAAACTTCAAAATAGACGGAAAAAAATATCATACAAAGGAAATTAAATCACACACATAATATAACATGTTAAATTGATAACACAAGTAAACTATTAAGAATTACATTTCCTAAAATCCAACATTTTGAAAGTCGAAACTAAGTTTGAAACTATAAAGCAAATTGTTATATACAATTTTTAACTCGATCGACTTTCATCAACTCATCTGACTTGAAAAATTACTCACGATTGTGATACTTCGAAATGAGAAGATACTACAAACAATAAAAAAATAAATGTAATATTTACAAGTTATTTGATTAAGTTTAAAACTTTAAATTTTATTTACGCATGTAAGAAGTAATGATTACCATCAAATGTTCACAGTCTAAAAAATTTCATCTACCAAATATTCTTCACCCTTATAAAAAATACCATGTTCGAAGATCATCGATACATAATTTTGAAGGCCTATGGAGTATGAAGTGGTTGAAACGACTGAATAAGTGTTGCTTACACTAGTGGAGGGATTAACTTTGATTTTAATAAGACTATACATATAAATGACATATTTACATATATTTTTAAATAAGGTTTTGGGTGAAACTCAGGTCGGATTGTGGGTCGGGTGATGATTTCTACTATCGTCACTCAAAACCGTAACCGAACCATCATCCGGTCAACTGAGTTTCAACCGCACTTTTTTTTTTTGGGTTTTTACTCCTTTTAATTTCGTCCAAACGGATAGCCGTTGGACGCACATGAAATTATAATCCCAAAACCGAGTGAGCTCAAACAAAAATAAAATAAAATAATTTAGACGTAGTCAGACCCCAAAACGAAGCTTAATAAATTTACGTTTTGTTCCATTTAAGTTTAATCCGAGTTGAAATAGATTCCAAATACGTCGCAAGTAATAAGTTGGTGGTAATAAAATGCCATAAAATACTAACCAATCAAGAAAACATAACCTAATTTTAAAATTGAAATTAAAAATTGATCTAAATAAAATAATCATTTAACCAAAAAAATAGAGTAATTTCATTGGCTCACATGGTCACATCACATAAACTTTAATTTTTGGCCTCCGTAATTGATCAAACCATTACAAAGAAGGATTCAGGAGCAAAGCTGCCTTCTATCTCTCTCTTTCTTTCTCGCGTGTATTTCTCCTACGTGCTTACTAGTTGCACTCTCTGGGCTTTTGTGGACTTCAGAGCCCCTGTCTGCTTCCACTCGTAGATCTATCGGCGTCTCCCTCCACTTTTCTTAGCCAATCTGGTAATCTATTCTCTCTCGGTTATCGAAAATAGGGTTTCATAGGGATCTAATTTTTGCAATTTGGTTTATAGTTTATACTCCTGTATTCGATAAACTGCTGAAATGATTTTTGTTTCTTTTATCTTTTGTTGTTATTGTTTGTGATTGGTTTTGGATGTTAAGAGATTGATTGGTGGAGAGTTCCTTTAATGGCTTCCGGTGGTAATCCGAGCAATCAAGGCGGTGGTAGTGGTGGTGGCGGGGTTCCTTTTGATATGAATAAGTTGTTCAATCCTGCAAACTTGCCTGCTCAAAACCCTAATAATTTGGGAACTGCTGGTTTTCCACCTTCATATGGCCCTCCCAATCCATCTGCATCCTATCCTCCCCCAACTGGACCTTACTCTTATATGCCCCAAATGCCTGGATTTACCCAGGTCCCTTATCCACCAGATCAAATCCCTAACTTGCAACATCAGAGGTCTGTCTCCTTTCCAACTCCCCCTCTTCATCCTACACCGAGTGCTCCTCCTCAAAACCCGAACCCAGGTGCTCGTCTGATGGCCCTGCTGAGTGCCCCTCCTACTAATTTTGAGTATACACCTCAACCAAGTGCTCCTATGCCTCCTATGCAGCCATCTTCATCTGGGATTTCGGAGTTTCCAATGCCCACTAGCATAGCTGTATCATCTTCCGTGCAACCCAACCATGCTATAAGTGCTGCCATTTCACAGCCAGCTCCAATGCGAATGCCTAGCAGTAAGATCCCCAAGGGAAGGCATCTGACGGGTGAGCACGTTGTTTATGATGTGGACCTTAGATTGCAAGGTGAAGTGCAGCCTCAGCTTGAAGTTACTCCCATTACTAAGTATATTTCGGACCCTGCACTCATTCTTGGGCGCCAAATTGCTGTCAACAAGACGTATATTTCCTATGGGCTTAAAGGGGGAAACATCCGTGTTCTGAATATAATCACCGCAGGGAGATCATTGCTTCGTGGCCACACACAGGTTTGTCATTTTAAAACTAATGTTTTCACTGTTGTATTAACATATATGATAAATTAATGTTTGTATAGTCAGATCATTATGTTTATTTTGAGTCTTATGATGCCAGTTTCCGTTTAGTTGTTATCCTCTTTCATTAGACTCTGTTACAGTTGATCAGGGAAGGTTTACCAAGGCTGAGCTACTGATCTTAGGATAATTTACTGGTACTTGGAACTAGGCTGGTATAGCAACACACACAAAAAAGACTGGAATAGCAAAGCTGCCAAGTTTTATCGTCTATCCCAGTTTGATCCTTGTCTCACTGACTATGACAGAGATATATTTCAATGTTAATGAAAGTGATTGTGTTGTTTTTCCATGTTTTTTACAGAAGTTAGGTTGACTAATAAATTGCCCATTTATATATTTTAATTGTTTTCCATTTCCCTTTGATTGAATTTTTTTATGTTGTAGTTTTAACTGCTGCATTTCTATTTTATGTTATTTCTTCCATGTCTAACTATATTTCCTCTTTCCAGAGAGTAACTGACATGGCCTTTTTTGCTGAGGATGTTCATCTTTTAGCCAGGTATTACTCTAATCCATTAAACTCAGTTGCATATTTTCTGTTTGAACTTTGTTTAACTTATAGAATCTTCTGTAGTGCAAGCACAGAAGGACGGGTGTATGTATGGAAGATTTCAGAAGGTCCAGGTGAGGAGGATAAGATACAAATTTCAGGAAATGTCATCACTGCTATTCATATAGTTGGGGGTAAAGAAGGTTCAATACACCCACGCGTTTGTTGGTATTGTCACAAACAAGTAAGCATTTACCCTGTGCGTGTGTTGGAATCAAAGCAGTTATGTTTTAATTTTAAGGTCATTTGAATAGCGAAGTGATTGATTTTTGTTTCCTTCTGCCTTGAGCTTATGATTTTATTTTTACTTTTCCCATCAGCAAATCTACATATTTATCATTTCTATGACTTGTTATCAATTTCTTTATTGATTATCTTTTGCAGGAAATTTTGGTGGTTACTGTTGGTGAGAATATTTTGAGGATTGATACTACAAAAGTTGGGAAAGGTCAAGTGTTTAGTGCCGAAGAGCCTCTCAAATGTACGTTGGACAAGCTGATCAATGGGATCCAGTTCGTTGGTAAACATGATGGAGAAGTGACTGATCTTTCTATGTGCCAATGGATGACAACTCGCTTGGTTTCTGCCTCAGTAGATGGCACGGTCTGTCACGAACCCAACTCTTTGTGATAGACTTATTACTTATAGTAGAATAACTCGTGATTGAAAGAAAAGGAAGACGATGTTAGGTCATAACAAACTCCTGTTTAGGAAATGTAAAAATATCAGCAGGCACAAGTTAAAAGCACAAGATTTGGATACCTGCCCAGAAAAGAGAAAGTCATGTATAATTCATCACATTTAGGGGGTATTTCTTTGTAAATTTCGGGCAGAAAGCACTGGATGATCTTTAGGAATTATTACTTAATGTGTATTATCAGTTTACTCAACTGCTAATCAGTTGCATAGGTAGGGCAAATAAAGTTGCTTTGATATTTTGTTTTTATTTTTTGTGTGGAAGGTGGGGGAAGGGAGATGTTGGGATTATAAATGTTGTGATCATTTCATGAGACTATAAGTGGGTTCTACAAGCATTAGACAGTTACAAGTTTATGCATGTAAAACCTTAGCATCGCTGTAGTTTACTACATTTTCAAGTTGTCTCATCAACTATTGTTTTTTCGTCTTTTTGGAGCATACTTATTTTTCTGGTATGACCACTTTATGTTTCTACTTGAGCTGTCTATCAATTTTCTTGTGCGATCTTATGAGTGAGTAATTTGGTTTCTGACACTGTTTACAGATAAAGATTTGGGAGGACCGCAAATCAGAGCCACTTCTAGTGCTGAAGCCCCATGATGGGCAACCAGTTAATGCAGCTATGTTTTTGACCTCTCCTAATTGCCCAGAACATGTCATTCTTATCACCGCAGTATGCATTTCTCACTCTTTTAATTTTGTATTATGCCTTTTTTGTTCTTTCAAGCTCTCTAATTAGTTACTGTTCACAAAGATGAGAGCATTTTCCCATATTAGATACTTTGGATGATGATGCTCTATTTTTGGACATACAAATGGCTTGTTATAGCAAGGCTATGCTTCCATATGAGCTATTCTTTTTCCCCCTTCTTATTTTAATATGTGGTTAACTCAAATATCTGTACCATTTACAGGGACCACAAAATCGGGAAGTGAAGCTATGGGTTTCATCAAGTGATGAAGGCTGGTTGCTGCCTAGTGATTCCGAGTCATGGCGATGTATACAGACACTTGAACTGAAGAGTTCCACGGAGTCTCGGAATGAGGAGGTGTTCTTCAACCAAGTTGTTGGGTTGGAGGAGGTGGGGCTTCTTTTACTTGCAAATGCTAAGAAGAACGCCATATATGCTATACACCTCGATTATGGTGATAACCCAACTTTAAGCCGCATGGATTACTTAGCAGAGTTTACTGTGACAATGCCCATTTTAAGTTTTACTGGAACCAGTAATGTATTACCCCATGGAGATGTGGTTCAAGTTTATTGTGTTCAAACACAAGCCATACAACAGTATGCTTTGGACCTGTCTCAGTGTTTACCCCCACCAATGGAGAACTTTGGATTAGAGAAGTCAGACTCTAGTGTCTCTCGTGATGCAGCTGACGGGATTTCTAATTTAGACACATCAGGAAGTAAAGCTTTTGAGATGGCCCTGTCTAGCCCTGGACCCAAGCCCAGTATCCCAGACAGCGTTACTGAGATTAAGCAGGCAACAAGCGCTGCTTCAGAAACAGTAATCTTGCAAGAAGTTAAACCTTCAAGTAGAGATTCTAATCCTGCTATCGCAATGCCTGTAATTACCCATAGCGATGTTTCTGTTGCATTATCTGTTCCTCTAAGTCCAAGATTATCTCATAAACTTAGTGATCAAACTGTTGATCAAGCAGTTGCTGATTATTCAGCTGATCGGCAGGTAGATAGTGCTCAAACAACTCTGCATAATTTACCTTCTACAGATAGTGATAAAAGAATTGCACAAGCTGATGTTAACCCTTCTTTAATGTTCAAGCACCCAACTCATCTTATAACTCCTTCAGAGATTATGGCTACATCTCCCTCTGATACTACTCGTCTTGTTGAGAGTAAGAGTGAGGTTGAAGCTAAGATACAGGATGTTGTTGTCAGCAATGAAATAGGAAATGTAGAGCTGGAGGTTAAAGTTGTAGGGGAAACTGGATTTGTTAAGGATGGTAGTTCAAGCCCAAGAGTGGAGCTTCAAATCCCAATAGACCGGAAAGAAAAATCCTTTTATTCTCAGGCATCAGATCTTGGAGTTGATATGAGCAGAGAGGTCTGTGCATTACCAAATGAAGCATCTATCATGGAAGAAGCACAGAATAGCATCATGGATGTTCTAGCACAACCTTCAAATTCTGGTGAAGAACCTGATGGAACTAATGATTTATCCATGGTGTCAACTGATTTTAGTGCTTCAGCTTCGGTTCCTCCAGCACAAACTCCAAATTCAAAAAGTAAGAAGCAAAAGGGAAAAATCACTCAAGCATCTGGTCAAGGATCCTCATCTCTTAGTGCCTACAACTCAGCAGATTCAATCAATGACACTGGTGCTGCTTCAAGCGTGCCTTCTGTTGAAGCTGCTTCGCTGCATCTAGCATCTATGCAGGAGATGATGTGTCAGGTAACTCTAATTTATGCTTTGAGTTGTTTTGGAGTGTGTTTAGGCAGATCTCAGCGTGATAATAGTGTGACTTTTATGGGAATTTTTAGCACATCTACTTTCCAGACCTCTCAAGCACCAGTTAACAGTTATTGTTGCTCAATCCTGTGGGAGTTTGTGTCATTTGTAGAACAAGTTAATTTCCTTCCCTTCATAAAGACTTGTCACATGAAAATGCAAAAACATAAGTGAATATCAAAAATTGCGATACTCATATAATGAAGTCAAAGGAAAATGTACTAAGATTTGATGAGCATTCATAGAATTGGGTATTCCATAAAAATGTCGTGTGTTGGGGTGGGGGATATGTTAGGTGTGGTTTCAAGTCACTTTCCTGAGTGTTGACCTTGAATCATTATGTTGAATGTGGTAAAATGCTGTTTGAGAGCAACCATCGATGGAAGTTTTTGTGCTCACAGCTGGTGCTGGAGCTGGTTTGAATGCTTAGGTTATTTTGACTTTAGTACATTATCTTGCTATTAGAGAACAAACCACCTGCTAATTCAGTTGGTAGCCAATTTGCACTCTCAACTCATAAAACTTGACAAAGCTAATAACTTGTTTTACCCTGTTTTTCTTCTGTAAGAAAAATACAGTTTGAATAGTTAAAATGCATTCATCAATTGCATCACAGTAATTTGAACTGGCCCCATTTAACCCCATATTAACATAAGAGCAACATATTATTGCTTTTGAATTATCCATTTCTAATTAATAGGTTAGAGTTTTTGTTTTATCAAAATTTTGTCAAGGCTTTATATGTTGGGCGATGAAGTATCAATGTTTTGAGGTACTGTAACGGAGTGGACCAAAACTTAAGGCTGCTAATTATGTAACATCTCCTAATTACATGATTATCTAACATCTCTTGATTGTATGAGTTGAATTAAATCTGGTTGTGTGACTACATAACATTATTGAGCCTAAGTCAGAGCACATTTTGCAGAAGACCTTGTATTTGGTGAACATATGTTAAACAATTGTGCGATCTGTACAGTTATGCATGTCTGTCTAATCGGTTTTTCTTGACACCACTGTTTGTTTATAACTTGTTCGCAGCTTGTGGCTACTCAAAAAGAAATGCAGAAGCAAATGACAGCAATGTCTACTGTTCCTGCTAAGGAAGGTAAAAGACTTGAGACAGCTCTTGGGCGAAGCATTGAAAAAGTTGGGAAGGCCAATGCAGATGCTTTGTGGGCTCGCATACAGGAGGAGACTGTAAAACTTGATAAGTTGATTCGAGAGCGTACCCAGCAAATTACAACTTCGTTGACAAACAGCTTTAACAAGGACCTGATTCCTATGGTGGACAAAACATTGAAGAAAGAAATAGCTGCAGTTAGCACAAATGTTGCTCGTACTATCACCCCAGTGATTGAGAAAAATATTTCGTCAGCTATTGTGGAAACGTTTCAGGTTAGACCTTTAGACTGTTTTCATGTTAATTACTTTGTCCGTTCAAGGGAAGAACTAAGTTCACCATGTGATGCAGAGAGGGATTGGTGACAAAGCTTTGAATCAACTAGAAAAATCTGTTAATTCAAGAATTGAAGCTATCATTGCCAGGCAAATACAAGTGCAGTTTCAAACATCTGGAAAACAAGCACTTCAGGTACGTGTTCATCTTATTGTCAAGGTGGTATTAACATTTAACTTTGCTCCATTATCTTCTTGTATCCTCAGCTGTATTGAATACCTTTTTTCTTTTTTCTTTGGTTTTTCTGCTGTTTGGCCCTTACACATAAGTAATGATGCTGATTGTTCTTAAACTACTTAATTAACCGAGGACCCAAATATTGCATATTTTTATGTTGGGTTATGGGGTCCGTTCGGCATTTGCTTTCAAAATGACCAACCTCCATTTCAACCCATTTCATCCCCATAATCTCACACTAAAAGGTTGACATTTTGGGATAAATCTCATTCCCAATCAATTTCATCAGCCCCTACATTCCATTTAATTCACTCAACCGAACGCACCCATGGTGATGCTTTTATGAAAAGCAATATGGGATATATTCATAAAGGCTTTGCCCACTTATTTATTTGTAACTATTTTCTTTTTTCTATACTTTCCTCCCTTTCTATATAGTGTCTGTATCAACCAGTTCCATGTTCTAGTAGTAGAAAAAATGCTCCCACAGTCCCACCTACGTTTCTTATGTCTAGTAGTGGAAAATATGCTTTGATTATACATTCCCATATCACTGATACAACGACACTATGGTACTTACCTCTTGGTGCAGGAGGGCCTGAAGTCTATTCTTGAAGGAAACATAATCCCTGCATTTGAAATGGCATGCAAAGGAATGTTTGAGCAAGTAGATTCTGCCTTCCAGAAGGGTATGACAGAACACATTGCGGCTGCACAGCATCAAGTGGAGTCTGCCCATTCTCCATTAGCTATGACCCTGCGGGTGCGTTTATATATACTCTCTTATTTACCTATAAGTAAGATATTTATGTCATCCCTTTCCAATGACATACACATGAGGTTATCTTGTTTGCAAGTCATTCCTCATACACGAGATGGCTTTTCTCCATACAACATTCTGAACCATAAAATCTGCTCATTCTTTATTGATTTCTAACCGATTAAAAAACTAAACCAGTATTTCTGATTTGAATTGTAGCATATCCCATTTAAGAGTGGTATTTTCAAAATATAAATTTCATTTTAATATCGATCTATTGGATTTACAGGAAACTATTAGCTCAGCATCATCAATCACTCAATCTTTGAGCGGGGAGTTGGCTGAGCAGAGAAAGATTTTAGCTCTTGCAGCTGCAGGAGCCAGCTCCAAAGCAATATTACCTTTGACTCAGCAGACAAACGGGCCTTTAGGTGGTCTACATGATAAGGTCCATTTCAAATACCTTGGCTTTTACAAACATAAGTTGTTGATATCTTCACCTATCTTCTATATTGACTGACATTCCTTTTTCCAAATTAGGTCGAGCAACCATTTGATCCTACAAAAGATCTATCTAGACTGATATCAGAACACAAGTACGAGGAAGCTTTCACTACAGCCCTGCAAAGGAGTGATGTCGCCATTGTATCCTGGTTATGCTCACAGGTACCTTTTTTTTTAAAAAAACTTTTTTGGAGACTTAATTTGCATCGATTACTTTGACTATGTAGAAAACAAATGTGCTGGTCTGATCTTCAGATGGTTGACTAACCCACTTAACTTAGTCCATTGAGTGTGATAAAGGGTCTGTTTGGATGTCATGCATTATAATACAATTATGTAGTATCAGACTTTAAAACTAAACTGTGCAGTAATGTAGTACCATTGAAGTGGAAAAAGTGTTTTTCAATAAGACATTATATCTTAAAGCATCGAAACATTACTTTCGCTGAAAGGTATTTCAAGACATAACACTTGCACTGTAAAGCATCAGTTTTGCATCCGAACAAGCAGTAATTCTTGTGCTAATCAGTAGCTTCTTTGTAAATGGTCATGTTTCAGGTCGACTTGCAAAGGCTATTGTCTACGAATCCTCTGCCGCTGAGCCAGGGAGTGCTGCTTTCACTTCTCCAACAGCTAGCTTGTGACATCACCAAGGAACCTTCCAAAAAATTGCAGTGGATGACAGACGTGGCAGCGGTCATAAACCCGGTGGACCCAATGATTTCTGTTCACGTTCGGCCGATTTTCGAGCAGGTCTACCAGATACTAAATCACCATCGTAGCTTGCCGACCACAACGTCCTCGGAACAAACCAGCATTCGTATTGCCATGCATGTCATCAATTCAATGCTGATGACCTGCAAATGATCACTTCTGTTTCCACATTTTGCATCATTTTGATTCTTGTTGGCATAGCATGATTTCGACTGCTCATATTATCAGGTGGAACTAAATGGTATTATGTATAGAGTTTATGTTCCTTTTTGATGTTTTGTGTTCCCTTTCTTCTTGTAGCTTCTTCAACATTGGAAAAAAAAAAGATTTAGGGTTGGTATTGACTGTTCAAAGTTGAAACCTTTTAGGAACAATAATGGAAATCTCATATGTAGACTATCCATGACTCCTTCAAGATAGGCAAACACAGATATCGAACATTACAATCTTTGTTGAAGTGCTAATTGTCATTTTAGCATTACTTTTGGTCAGTTTTATTTATCACGTAAGATATTTTGGCTAAAATCTATCAACATTATCCGTAATTCACTATTGTTAAAATCTTGATACGATTTTATGATTTTAATGATCATAAGATCCGAATTCGGTACAATGATCTCGACATTAGGTGAGATTTTATTAGATGTATGATCTTAAATGATCTCGACATTAGGTGAGATTTTATTAGATGTATGATCTTAAATTATCTAAGTATGAGTTTATGCTCCAGAATATGGTACGTTGAACAACCGATTTTGATCTTCCGTTGTTAGACTTAACTTGGACGGTTAAAAATCGAGTTGGTGTGGATTGTAAGAGATAAGGCAATGAAGTTGGAAGAGAAGTGGAATGAGCTTGGACATCCTACTTGTACGGTTCAATTAAATATGTGGTCGAGGGCCCTTTATAGATTAGCTTTAGGTTTGAACCGTAGAGATCCAACGGTTAGATCGAAAGTAATGGAAGATGAAGGTCGGATAGATACAAAGTTCTACCCAAAAACTTGGAGGAAATATTGCAAAGTGTGAGACGTGTAGTTGGGAGGGAAGCTTGACGAATTTTTATACATTTGGATGTTCCGTTTTGACCAAGTAATGACATAATGTGGTACTAGAAAGCTAGGGAGAAATGGATAGTTCATGACTTCATGGTGACATCTGGAACCCGTTCGCTAGCCTGTACGACAGTGTCCAGATTTGATTGGTAGGAACTGGAATGTCCAGTCCCGCCATGTTTCAAGTGAAGCAAATTTTGTTGCGGACTATCTTACTAAATATGCTTTTCAATCTCCTCTAGGTTTACATTGCTTGATACCCTCAGATGACTTGCTTCTTTGTTTATCTGGTGATAGGTTAGGGAGAACGTCTCATAGGGTTAATCTTTGTAATTTTCTCATTCTCATTGAATAAAAGCTGGATTAGTCGTCTCTTTAAAAAAAAGTTCTACGATGAGAAGATGAAACATTTGTAATAACAAATCAAAGTATTTACTAGTCAATTAGTAACCAGTGCCCTCATATTAAAAATCAATGCCCCATTATTATTATAATTATTAGTTTCTTATGTAGCCATTATGATATCTTACCATACAAATGTCACTCGATTTGTAACCATACAAATATTCCAACATACATTCAGTTTTTTTGCGCCATTTGATTTTTGTGCCATCCACGTGGTTGGACAACTGTGATTCATGACATGTGGATGGTGTATATTATGTTTCATTTTTTGTTTACAAAATTAAAAGTATTACTAGTTATATTTTTTTTATAAGTTTTCAGTATTGAACAACGGCGAGATTAACAATTTATTTGTGTGAAGCAACAAACCGATGGACATATAGATATGTGAGTATTCCAAATGAACAATAATGTGAAGGAGTGATCAAACTGAAGGACATATAGATATGCGAATATTCCAAATGAACAATAATGTGAATGTGTGATTAAAACCGACGTCTTATAATAAAAAATGAAAACGGTTGTAATAAAATTTTAGTCAATCAGTTAACCACTTCATTACATAAAAAATAAATGCTCCACTACTAAAAATAGTTTTTATACATAGTATTTATGTGACTAATATAATATCTTGCCGTATAAATATTTGTTAATGTGACATTAAGAACCATAAATTTAAACATATAATATCTTTATAATTTTTTAATGTCTAAATAAGTAATGATAAATTTTTTTAAAAATTCAATACAAATATATGTTAGATTTCTAATTGTTTTGAATCGGGTTATTTTAGATTCGGACCAACTTCCGCATTTTCGACAAATTTCCGTGCAAGGTAAGTTGCAAACAATATTTATTATATTTCGCCGGGTTCATATCGTGAAAATGTTTTAGATATAAGAAGAGATAAAAATATACACAAAACTAAATATAAGAAGATATAGAACATTAATTTAAAACATTAATCATTATGAATTATTTATTAAAATAGTATAAGCACATAATATCTTAATACCACAGGTATTGATGATCCTAAAACCTACCCACAAGGATGATAGAGTCAGTTGTAGTAAATCGAGTGTCAAATTCACAAGGATTACGAGCCCTACAACCGATTTGATTTGAATTCTTTCAGCACTCTCTAGACGCTTCGTGTTCCCAAACGAATCAAAACCTTTGTTTGGCTTGTACTTAGACAACATAGAATTAAAATCCTTGAGAGAATGAGACGTCACATTGCTAAGTCGGATTGTTGTCCTGTTTGCAAGTGCCACCATGAGACTCTCCCTTATCTCCTCCGAGATTGTCCCCGGGTTGACACCTTTTGGAGAAAGATCCTACCCCCATGTTCTTTTGTCAACTTCTTCAACATGGATGTCTCCTTTTGGTTGTCTACCAACCTTGCCTCTTGCACTGCTACTAACATGGAATCTCAATGCCCATGGAACATTACTTTCGTTACTACGCTATGGTATTTCTGGAAGGCCCGTAATGCATGCGTGCTCTACAGTGAGACCCTTTCGCCCTTGTATGATCACATTATCCTCTCGCAAGAAACTCAATTTTACAATTTCATTCAACCCTTTACCATGAAACCAAAGAAGGCTCAATCTTTCATAGGTTGGTCTCTTCCTAGGGCAAACAAGATTAAGGTGAACTCGGATGGTGCCATTTTAAATGATGATATAGCTTCTATTGCTAGGGCCATTCACAACGACGATGGGAACTAGGTCTATAGATACGTCCATATCCTCGGCTGATGCATTGTCCCAAGGGCAGAACTATGGGTGTGCTTGATGGCCTTCAACTCTTCTAGGATTTAGGCTTCCACAATGTCATTCTTGAGATTGATGCACACATTATTGTGGAGATGCTCAATTCTGACATAAGCCTCTGGCACCCCTTTGCTAGTCTGGTACGACAGTGCCAAGATTTAATTTGTGGAAACTGGAATGTCCGGCTCCGTCATGTTTACCGTGAAGCAAATTTTGTTGTGAACTATCTTACTAAATATGCTATTCTATTTCTTTTAGGTTTACTGATGTGAGACCATCTCCAACGCGAGGGCCAGTTACACGCTAAGGCTAAAGCATTAAAAGATAAGCCAACAACTCCTTCACCTTCACCTTCTTCGGATTCAGTTATGGGTGGAACAATCACACGGTCAAGAGAAAAGGCGATCCAAGATGAAGTTGCGGATGTACGCTCAAGGAAACTCTCCTCACTCTCAAGAGTTCCTTGGTGACATTACTAACTGTTATAGAGGAGCCAAGCCACGACCAAGAAGACCCACCAAGCAAAGAAGAAGGATAAGAGCAGGGAAGAGTCCCAGAGAAGGAAAATCGACCGATTTTCGTGTAGGAAAAATCGATCGATTCTTGTGTCGGATTTCCTTCACTAGAATGAGCTTTGCAAAAGATCCGGCAAAGATCTTAATTTTTTTGGCAACTATCTTTTATATTTTATTTTCTTAAAGCTCTTAAACTATCTTAAGGAAATTATTAATTTTGGATCCTATCTTTTAGGATTATTAGTAGAATATCTTGTAAAAGATATCTTTTCTAGATTGCCTTTTAAAGATATCTTTCCTAATTTTAATAATTGATCTCCCTTATAAATAGCCTTATAGGGGGAGATTGTTAGTTTATTAAATTTGATATTATTCCACATATTGTGTGAACTTGCAGCTTCGTTTATGAAGTTTGTATTTTATTCATTCCTATTCAATCAAAGAGAGAGCCTTGATTATATTGTTGTGAAGTCCTTGCTAGATTGTGCTTGTGTGTGTTAATCTTATTGAAGGTTGGTGCTCCTGGTCAATACTAGTCTCTCCTTGTGCTTGTCTTAATTATAAGACTTGTGTAAGGTTAAAGAAGTGCGGGCTAAGGTAATCTTCTCGTTTAAGGGTTTTGACACATCATTGGTCAAGATTCTTTTGCGGAGCTATCTTTTTAATTTATCATTCCGTATTCACCTTATTATCTATCCATATCATTCAGTAATTCTTGTTCCGAGTTTGTCAAAAAATCGCCCTGTTCTTGGAGAAAATCGGCCTATTTATCCTATAGAACAACCCGATTTTATCCCAGTTAAGGACTTTCAATCTAGATCGGGAACTGCGGCTTATCCCGTATCAAAGTGGTATCAAGCTAAGCGATTGAAGTCCGAACGTTCATAAAAAGATTTAATTTTTATTTGAGTCTTTTTTGAGTCATATAAAATCGAGTCTTTTCTTGTTCGTCATCCTTGTGAGATTATTTGAGTTTAACGTGCGTTGATATGTGTAAGTTTGGAAGAGAGAAACACCATCACCCAAACACAAGCCAACCGTTGACCTTGAAACCTCGCCCATACAAAAAAAAAGACAGGAAAGAAAGTTCTTGAATGTCAAATCCAAGAGCCGATTTTTTTTCAAAGAAAATCGACTTGTTCTTCAGTAGATCGACCGATTTTTCATTTGATTTTTGCTACTGTAGCCAAATTTCGAAGAAATATTTGAGGCATACTTTGCAGAATCGAAGTGCACCCTGTGCAAGAGTAATGCAATAGAAGAGTTCCAATATATACCTTGAAACAATCAAAGAGTTCAAGCCATACATAAACCCAAATCCGGTTATCTATCTTTCTTAACTTCGCAACTCAAGGTACATTCTTCTCTCTTCTTAATCTCTTTTGTGCTTTTCTTTAGCCTCTTTTCGATTTTAAACACTAATTCTTTCCTTGAGTGTGTTACTTAGTATCTATACTTCTTAACATACTTGTTGTCTATCCGAAATCTTTCTTTCTACCTTGTCGTGTGTGGAGTAAACTTCTTACAAGGATTCTTTACCCATCGCACCCCACAAGAACCTTTATCCGAACCAAGTTAACTACTTGATTCAACCAAGGAGTTCTAGGGAAACCAAGACGCTGATTTGTAAAGAAGCATTAATCCATACAATTCAATTTCGTCAACCAGCTTGCGACAACACAACAAGAGCGTGAGTGCGAGAGAAAACAAGAAAGGTCTTTTCGATTTCTCTAAATTAACGAGTTTGTTGTTACTATGCGTGTTGATATAGATGTCAGAAAGAGATAGTCCACGTGGCTCTCAAACGGACAACGCTCCGAATATAGAGGACATTGATACGCCCCCGGATGGCGATGCCATCCGTGTTCCGGCTAGAAGGACCCGCACATTTTGGGAGACCATTATTATTATTCGGCTATTTAATAATAAGTCTTTTTGTATTCGGAACTTTAATTCCGGAACTTAATTCCGTGAATTAAATTCCGACCTTTCATATTTTAGGCTTTTCATATTCGGAACTTAATTCCGACTTTTAATACCGTCATTTATGTTGAACTCTTTGTATGGCCTTCATCCACTATATAAGGATGGCTTGGCTCATTTGTAAAAACATGTCTATGTTGAAATCTAAGTATTGAGAAGGAAAACCCTCTTACTTAGTTTAGGCATCACCCCTTCCTCCATCATCTAAAGTTCTTGCTTGGATCTAGTCTTTGATCCAAGCCTCCACATTCGAGGATCCTATTGAAGGATCAAACCAAACGCTTCCGCCACCCAAATTCTAAGTTTGATTCAACTCAAACAATCAAGAAGAAGTAGTTGAAGTTTCTCCTCGATCTAGATCACCCCGTTATTCTATCATTGGTATCAGAGCTCGGGATCGAGGTCAAGTTCTTTACTAAAGTTCTTGATTGTTCTTCATCAAAATTTTTTTTCTCTTCAGTGTTCTTGAAGATCTTCAACTGTTCTTCGCCGTTCTTCGAAGATCTTCAACTGTTCTTCGGTGTTCGTCGAAGCTCTTCATCCGTTCTTCAGTGTTCTTCATCGTTCATCATGTTCTATGATGATTCTGATTCTTATGATGAGGATGAAGAATGGTTACCTCCTCCACCGAAGGCCAAGCAAACCACACGGAGGTACCGACGGA
Source organism: Fagopyrum homotropicum (assembly GCA_033239125.1). Taxonomy (NCBI): domain Eukaryota; kingdom Viridiplantae; phylum Streptophyta; class Magnoliopsida; order Caryophyllales; family Polygonaceae; genus Fagopyrum; species Fagopyrum homotropicum. The sequence continues at coordinate 148,873,455 of BSWB01000004.1, forward strand.
GACAATATTATGAGGACGAGGAGTGGTTGCCTCCTCCGGACCCACCAAGGCCCCACCGCCGGCATCCTACTCTCCAAGAGGAGTGGTTGCCTCGTCCAAATCCACCAAGGCCTAAAGAGAGCATCCATGGGTATCCACATGAACACCGACAATGTGTTGCCGTCTTAGCCAAAGAGAATGTCGCTCTAAAGCATGAGATAGAAGCTTTGAAGGCACAAATGGTTTCTCTCATGACGGCCGCCCAACAAGAACAACAGTTGTGTGATGATCCATTGGAAGAGGCCAAGGAAGAAATCATCATTCCCGAGGTATCCCCGATCATTCCAATTCATCTTGTCAATCCGTTATGTGGAGAATATTTTGAAGATGACAAAGATGAGATCATCATCAAGGGTGAAGAAGCCATCAACCATGACAATGACACCATTATGTTATTGGCCTACAAATTTGAGCCGGTTGACCCGAGGTTTGACTTTGTTTTGTCTAATCATTTATTTACCGGCTTACCCTTGCTTCTTTCCGGCATGCCTCCGACGTACAATGTCATAAGCTTAAAGGGCATGGAATACAAACTCACCGGCGAGGCCATCCTCATGTACTACAAGTTTGAGCCTCCCGATTTCAACAAGCTTGGCGGCCCCAACATCCTTGTGAAAGACTACAAGTCGAAGCCGCCCGACTCCGACATTATGCATCCAAGGTTGATTTTCAAGGGTCTTGTTCTTCAAGTGACTCCTTTCTTTCTTTACGGTGAAACGAGGACGTTTCACATTTAAGAGGAGGAGAATGATACGCCCCCGGATGGCGATGCCATCCGTGTTCCGGCTAGAAGGACCCGCACATTTTGGGAGACCATTATTATTATTCGGCTATTTAATAATAAGTCTTTTTGTATTCGGAACTTTAATTCCGGAACTTAATTCCGTGAATTAAATTCCGACCTTTCATATTTTAGGCTTTTCATATTCGGAACTTAATTCCGACTTTTAATACCGTCATTTATGTTGAACTCTTTGTATGGCCTTCATCCACTATATAAGGATGGCTTGGCTCATTTGTAAAAACATGTCTATGTTGAAATCTAAGTATTGAGAAGGAAAACCCTCTTACTTAGTTTAGGCATCACCCCTTCCTCCATCATCTAAAGTTCTTGCTTGGATCTAGTCTTTGATCCAAGCCTCCACATTCGAGGATCCTATTGAAGGATCAAACCAAACGCTTCCGCCACCCAAATTCTAAGTTTGATTCAACTCAAACAATCAAGAAGAAGTAGTTGAAGTTTCTCCTCGATCTAGATCACCCCGTTATTCTATCAGACATGTTCAAGCAAATAATGAGCAAGATGTCCAACATGGATAAGCGGCTTGAGCAAGTGGAAGCAAGGCCCAATATGGATTTACGATCTGAATCTCGCATAAGATTCGATCTGAAGGCTGTTTATGAAGTGGACGGGAGTTCCACTAACCCACCACCACCACTACCACCACCATCCCCAGAATCCACAATACATCATCAACCGATACCCGGTTATACTCACCCCAATCAATTCTTTGACGCTAATCGCAATCCACATTTTGGTGAAGAATTTGAGGATATGAGTGATGAAGAGGATGAGGGAATGTGGAGAGAGTACACACGACGTCATCAATGAAGAGAACACTATAATGAACACAATCGACCTCAATAGGATAATGACGGGATTGAGAAAGTAAATGTCAAAATTCCGAGTTTCGAAGGACGATGCGTTCCGGATGCTTACATGGAGTGGGGGACCAAGATTGAAGAACTTTGGTCTTGCCATAACTTCAGCGAGCAACGGAAGATCCAACTCGCCGCGTTGGAATTCCAAGGCTACGCTCTAATTTTGTGGGATCATCTCATCAAAGAACGGAGAAGAGCGGGAGAACCGGACATCAACACTTGGGAACGGATGAAGACCTTCATGAAGGCTCGGTTAGTGCCCTCACACTATGGTCGGGAGTTGAGATAGCGATTAGAGAACCTCAAGAAAGGTTCCATGTTCGTAGAGGAAGTCTACACCGCCATGCAAACGACAATGGTGAAAGCCAACGTACAAGAGGATGAGGAGTCTATTATGGCTCAATTTCTAAGAATTTTACATCCCTCTTTAACTAATGAAATTAATCTTTATCCCTATGCTTCTAAAACTAATTTATTGCATTTGACTATAGGGTGGAGAAAAAGCTCAAAGGACGGAATCAAGGAGCAACTTATTGGACTCCACAGAAGAAAAATCGTCCCACTAACAGGAAAATCGTCCGATTTTTCGACCGATTTTATTCTCAGAACGACGATGGAAAACATTCTTGCCCGATCCAGCAACTCCTAAACATTCTACTCAGTCTCGTCCTTTGAATGAGCCTTCAAAGGACCATAAAGGAAGTACTTCTAACTCTACCTTAAGATTTAGAGACATTGTTTGTTTTAAATGTCAAGGTAGAGGTCACTATATGCGCGATTGTCCTAATAAATGAGTTTTATTTCTAAATCAACAAGGACAATATGAAAGTGAAGAAGAACATGAGCATGATTGATACGCCCCCGGATGGCGATGCCATCCGTGTTCCGGCTAGAAGGACCCGCACATTTTGGGAGACCATTATTATTATTCGGCTATTTAATAATAAGTCTTTTTGTATTCGGAACTTTAATTCCGGAACTTAATTCCGTGAATTAAATTCCGACCTTTCATATTTTAGGCTTTTCATATTCGGAACTTAATTCCGACTTTTAATACCGTCATTTATGTTGAACTCTTTGTATGGCCTTCATCCACTATATAAGGATGGCTTGGCTCATTTGTAAAAACATGTCTATGTTGAAATCTAAGTATTGAGAAGGAAAACCCTCTTACTTAGTTTAGGCATCACCCCTTCCTCCATCATCTAAAGTTCTTGCTTGGATCTAGTCTTTGATCCAAGCCTCCACATTCGAGGAGGCTTGGATCAAAGACTAGATCCAAGCAAGAACTTTAGATGATGGAGGAAGGGGTGATGCCTAAACTAAGTAAGAGGGTTTTCCTTCTCAATACTTAGATTTCAACATAGACATGTTTTTACAAATGAGCCAAGCCATCCTTATATAGTGGATGAAGGCCATACAAAGAGTTCAACATAAATGACGGTATTAAAAGTCGGAATTAAGTTCCGAATATGAAAAGCCTAAAATATGAAAGGTCGGAATTTAATTCACGGAATTAAGTTCCGGAATTAAAGTTCCGAATACAAAAAGACTTATTATTAAATAGCCGAATAATAATAATGGTCTCCCAAAATGTGCGGGTCCTTCTAGCCGGAACACGGATGGCATCGCCATCCGGGGGCGTATCAATGATCATACCCACATCAATGCATTACATGGGCATGATCATGATAATCAAAGTGATAGTGATTGTGAATATAAGCATGGTGATTCTTTGATTGCGAGACACACTTTGCATGCTAAAATTGATTTATGTGAGGATAATCAACGTGAAAACCTTTTTCATACTCGATGTGTTGTTCAAGGAAAGGTTTGTATCATGATTATTGATGGGGTAGCTTTTGCAACATTGCTAGTGAGAAATTGATCACTAAATTGCAAATCACTACCTTCTACCATCCTTGACCTTATAAATGGCATTGGATGAATGAATGTGGGGAATTAAAGGTTAATAAACAAGCTCACATTGCGTTTACTTTGGGAAAGTATGAGGATATTGTTGTTTGTGATGTTGTGCCTTTGCAAGCATGTCATATTTTGTTAGGCCTCCCTTGGCAACTTGATAGAAAGGTTATTCATGATGGATTTTCTAATAAACATTCGTTTGAGTTTAAAGGGAAATCCATTACTCTCAAACCCATGACTCATTTGCAGATTGCCGAGCATTACGACAATAAAAAGGAGAAACGCAAGCAAACACTACAACATTTAGAAGCATTCATAGCGTTTGAAAAACGTTATGATATACATTAATAGCATTTGTATAAACGCTATGACAGAGCCCGCTATAATAGGGTCACAACTTTTCATAGCGTTTGTGCAAACGCTATGAAAAGTGGACCTATTATAGCGTTTGCACAAATGCTATGGAAAAGTCATCAATAATAGCGTTTGTGCAAACGCTATGAAAAAGTTGACCTATTACAGCGTTTGTGCAAACGCTATGAAAAAGTTGACCTATTACAACGTTTGTGCAAACGCTATGAAAAAGTGGACCTATTATAGCGTTTAAGGAAACGATAAGGAAAAATGGACATATTAATAGCATATGGTGAAACGCTATGGAAAAGTGGACCTATTAATAGCGTTTCCTTAATTGCTATGGAGATAATGTCATTTATAGTGTTTTATAAACGCTGTAGAACCCAATAATAGCGTTTTCTATAAATGGTATAAAAACTCAATAACGACATCAGACAAAAACCACATTGTTTCATTTTAAAGATTCAAAATGCTACAAAACATGAGTTGTTTAAAACAATTGTTCACCATGAGAGCATAGTTTGACAATACTAATCTAAAATGGATAATCATTTAATGTTATTTCATATTGTAACAACTTTGTCTACTGGCCATGCAATTGTTGTACCAACAGCATCTTCAATGCACTCTAACTTAGATGTTGCCCTCCAAAGTGTTGCATCAAGAATCTTAGGTATGTCAACCCAAACTCGTACATCATTAGGACCTAAAGAAACAAAATGAACAAGCTGATTCGGCTCACTTGAAGCCACCGGCCTTCAACAACTACCTTTCGGTTTAACTAACGCTTCTAGTACTTTTATGACGTTAATGAATCATGTCTTACGCCATTTTATTGAAAATTTTGTGGTTGTTTACTTTGATGACATCCTCATTTATAGCAAAGCCATTGAGGAGCATGAAGAACACTTAAGGGAAGTACTTGCAACTCTTAGATCTGAGTTTTTATATGTCGATATTAAGAAATACGAGTCTAGTACTAATCAAGTGATTTTCCTTGGATTTGTGGTCAACACTAGAGGTCTTGAGGTGGACAAAGAGAAGATCAAAGCCATTCAAGAATGACCTACACCTACCACCGTTGGACATGTGCGTTCTTTCCATGGATTGACAACCTTTTATACGCGCTTTGTGAAGGATTTCAGCACCATAGAAACCCCTCTCATGCATCTCATGAAGAATCAAGTACCGTTCGAGTGGGGAGAAGCGCAAGAGAAGGCATTCTCGGAACTAAAGAGACAATTATCAAATGCACATCTTCTTGCACTTCCGGATCTCACCAAACCATTTGAAGTAGAGTGTGACGCTTTAGGTATTGGTATATGAGGAGTACTCATGCAAGAAGGTAAACCTCTAGCATACTTTAGTGAGAAAATAAAAGGTCCATGTTTGAATTACTCTACTTATGATAAGGAACTATATGCTTTATTTCGAGTTTTCAAAACATGACAACACTATCTTTGACCTAATGAATTCATCCTTAGAACTGATCATGAGTATTTGAAGCATTTTCGAAGGCAAGATAAGTTGGACAAAAGACATGGATGTTAGATGGAATTCAGTGAGACATTTCCTTATATTATTAAATATAAGAAAAGGAAGGATAATGTCGTAGCGGATGCCCTTTTCAGAAGGTATACTTTGATCACAATAATGAATTCCAAGGTCCTAGAATTCCATTATATCAAATATCTATACGAGGATGATGAAGACTTTGACGACGTTTACACTGGATGTAAAAATCGACCTAGTGTTAGGAAAATTGGCCATTTTCTAACCGATTTGCCCCAGTCGAGAGATAATTATTATCTTTTCGAAGGTTTTATGTTTCATGAGGATAAAATTTGTATTCCTATATGTCTCTGAGATTATTATTAGTTGAGGAAGCACATATGGGAGGATTGATGGGACACTTTGGAAGAGATAAGACTTATCACATGCTTTATTCTCACTTCTTTTGGCCTCACATTGCTCGAGGATATTGAACATTTGATTAAGAGGTATCTTGTCTGTTTAAAAGCGAAATTAAGAATAAAACCACACGGTTTGTATACTCCTTTACCGATTCCTACATCACCTTGGCTTGACATTAGTATGAATTTTGTTGTAGGTTTGCCAAGGACTAAGAGGGGGAGAGTTTCTATATTTGTGGTTTGTTGATCACTTTTCTAAAATGGTTCACTTTATCGTTTGCCATAAAACTGATGACACATATAATATTACTAACTTGTTTTTCAAGGAAGTTGTTAGATTGCATGGAGTTCCAAGAACTATTGTGAGCAATAGAGATGTCAAGTTCCTTAGCTTCTTTTGGAAGACACTTTGGGGAAAGCTAGGTACAAAGTTGTTGTTTTCAACTTCTAGTCATCCTCAAACGGATGGTCAAATGGAGGTAACTAATTGAACTTTGACTACAATTTTACGAGCTATTTTGAAAGATAATTTGAATGCTTGGGAAGATATTTTACCACATGTTGAGTTTTCTTACAATCGTACCTTGCATTCATCTACTAACCTAACGCCGTTTGAGTGTGTTTATGAAGTGAATCCTTTGACTTCCTTTGATATTATACCGTTTCCTTTGAGTAGGTTTTGTTGCAGGAAAGCAGGTGGAGTTCATAAGGGAATTACATAAGAAAACGCGCTTACGGATGGAGCAAAAAGGAATTTATGTTGCTTCCAAAGCAAACCAAAATCACAAGGAGATGCTATTCAAACCCGGGGATCTTGGGTTGCATCTACGGAAGGAGTGCTTTCCGGACAAGTGGAAGTCTAAGTTATCTCCAAGAGGAGACGGACCTTTTAAAGTCAAGAGGAAAGTTGGTGATAATGCTTACGTCTTAGAGCATCCAGCTGACTATGGTGTAAGTCCCATCTTCAACGTTGGTGACTTAAGTCCTTACGAGCTTAGAGATGAGCGTGGTGATGATTCGAGGATGAATCCTTCTCAAGAAGGGGAGTCTGATGTGGGACCATCTCCAACGCGAGGGACAGTTACACGCTCAAAGGCTAAAGCATTAAAAGATAAGCCAACAACTCCTTCACCTTCACTTTCTTCGGATTCAATTATGGGTGGAGCGATAAGACGGTCAAGAGCAAAGGCGATCTAAGATGAAGTTGCGGATCTACTCATGACATGTACACTCAAGAAAACTCTCCTCACTCTCAAGAGTTCCTTGATGATGTTATTAACTGTTATAGAGGAGCAAAACCACGACCAAGAAGATCCACCAAGCAAAGAAGAAGGATAAGAGCAGGGAAGAGTCTCAAAGAAGGAAAATCGACCGATTTTCGTGTAGGAAAAATCGATCGATTCTCGTGTCGGATTTCCTTCACTGGAACGAGCTTTGCAAAAGATCCGGCTAATATCTTATTTTTTGGCAACTATCTTTTATATATTATTTCCTTAAAGCTCTTAAACTATCTTAAGGAAATTATTATTTTTGGATCCTATCTTTTAGGATTATTAGTAGAATTTATTTTTAAAAGATATATTTTCTAGATTATCTTTTAAAGATATCTTTCCTAGTTTTCATAGTTGATCTCCCTTATAAATAGCCTTACAGGGGGAGGTTGTTAGTAGATTATATTTGATATAATTCCACATATTGTGTGAACTTGCAGCTTCACTTATAAAGTTTGTATTTTATTCATTCATATTCAATCAAAGAGAGAGCGTTGATTGAATCATTGTGAAGTCCTTGCTAGATTGTACTTGTGTATGTTGATCTTATTGAAGGTTGATGCTCCTGGTCATTATTAGTCCCTCCTTGTGTTTGTCTTAATTAGAAGACTTGTGTAAGGTTAAAGAAGTGTGGGTTAAGGTAATCTTCTCGTTTAAGGGTTTTGACACATCATTGGTCAAGATTCTTTTGCGGAACTATCTCAGTTCATATCTTCCTATATCTCTTTCATTTATCATTCCATATTCACATTTTTATCTATCCATTTCATTCACTAATTCGTGCTATGAGTTTGTCGAAAAATCGCCTTATCTTGGAGAAAATCGGCCGATTTATCCTATAGAACAACCCGATTTTATCCTAGCTAAGGACTTTCTATCTAGATCGGGAACTGCGGCTTATCCCCACATCATTTACATTTTCTTGATACCCCTTCAGATGATTTAATTCCTTGTTTATCTGGTGATAGGTTAGGGAGAACGTCTTCTAAGATTACCTCTTTGTAATTTTCTCGTTATCATTGAATAAAATGTGACTCAGTCGCCTCTTTAACAAAAATAACCCAAAATATTATAGGTTGAGAAGATGAAACATTTGTAATAACAAATCAAAGTATTTACTTTTTTTTTTTTTGGTGGAAAAAGAGCCGGGGCTCCCCGCGCCTACGCGCTTTTATTAACTAGGATGTAAAACCAATCGAGAAAAACGAGGGAGTGAGACTCCTCTCAAATCGTCTAACAGGATGTTTCTAACGGAAATAGGCACCTCAACAAGGCAGTGTACTCCAATATCAAAATCAAAGGCAAGGTTAGCGATCGCATCAGCGACTCTATTCCCTTCCCTAAATCAAAGTATTTACTAGCCAATTAGTAAACGGTGTTCTCACATTAAAAACCAATGCCCATAATTATTATTATTAGTTTCTCTATGCATAGTGATTATGTAACCGTTATGATATCTTACCATACAAATGTTACTCGATTTGTAACCATACAAATATTCCAACGTACATGAGTTCAGTTTTTTCCGCCATTTGATTTTGTGCCATCCATGTGGATGGACAACCGTGTTTCATGACACGTGGATGGTGCATATTATGTTGCATTTTTATTTATAAAATTAAAAGTATTACTAGTTATATTTTTACAATTTCTCAGTACTGAACAACGGTGAGATTAACACTTTAATTTGCGAAAAGTAACAAATCGGACATATATGTATGCGAATATTCCAAATGAACAATAATGTGAACGCGTAGTTAAAACCGTAATTTTATATTAAAAAATTAAACGGTTAGCCACATCATTATATTAAAAATAATGCTCCACTATTAAATATTTTTTTTAATACATAGTATTTATGTGACTATTATAATATCTTACCATACAAATATTAGTTAATGTGGCATTAAGAACCATACCATAAAATATTTTCATAATTTTTTTATGTCTAAATAAGTAATTTTCTATTTTTTAAAAGTTTTCAATGCAAATATATATTCGGATTTCTGATTGTTTTAAATCGGATTATTTTAGATTCGGATCATTTTCCGCAGTTTCGACAAATGCCCATCCAGTTGCAAACATTATTTAGTTATTTGGTTGGGTTCATATATTGAAAATGTTTTAGATGTATAAAGAGATAAAAATATGCAGAAAATTAAATATAAGAAGAGATAAAACATTAATATATAATATTAATGATTAAGATTTTCTAATTTAATCACAACAGAAATCACAAAATTAGGGAGTGAATTTTACAAAATCTGGCTTATCCTACACCTCAATCCTCACCATACGCTACCCTGAATCTCATAGATGGTAAACATTTACCAAATTACTACAAACGCTAAACACAAATTCTTAAATTTACTGCTTTGCTGCCAGAAATGGTAAAAAAAAGCTGGAAATTACTTTCACCAGCACTGATCAGTTTCCCACCTACTAGTGTAGAACCCGGAACGACGTCGTACATGGCTCAGAGACTCATCAGAGCTAAACGACGCCGTCGTGAGCCTGCCGATTCTCCCTGCGAATCCCATCGACGCATCATACGTGGCTCTGCTCGTCGGATTTGAGAGAGTCTCGTAGGCGCGGTTAATTTCGACGAAATCGCGGCCGTCGGAATGGTCGGAGGCGGCGTCGGGGTGGTAAATCTTGGCTAAGTTGCGGTAAGACGCCTTGATCTCCGGTATCGAAGCGCTGTGTTTCAGCCTCAGCACCTCGTAGAGACTCTGCGGTGGAGGGTTATCAGGGGTGGTGGTATCGGGGAGGTCATGGAGGGTGGATCTGCAGTGAACGGCCGGAGGAAGGTGGCGGAATTGGGGAGGAGGAGGGGAAAGGGAAGGGAGCGTTAGAGAATTAAACATCGAAGAGGGCTGGAAGAGGAAGAAGAAGATGTGTGCAAATTATGGTGTCTGTATCAACCCTATTTATACGCCTACAATTTGGTGGTGCGGGCCGTGGCGGCGAGTTTAGCATTTTACTTTTAAATAAAGGAACAATAAATATTTCAAAAAGATTTATAAATAATTAAAAAAGTTATAAATAAAATTACAATTAATAAAAGGGAAATTCCGGTTGGTACCCGGGTATTCCGGATTTTGCCCATGACTTTTTCAGAGTTCAGTTGGTACCCCTTAATTTTTACATTTTTTCGGAATTTGCCCAACCATTAAAAAACCGGTTAAACTTAACGTTTCGATTGATTAGAAAATGTGGGAGGTATGATTCAATTTTTTTTATTTCATTTCACTTTCCTTTTGTTTCATTTATTTATTTATTTCTTTTCAATTTTTTTATTTTTTAATAGAAAACGTTAAGTTTAACCGGTTTTTTAAGGGTTGGACAAATTCCAGAAAAATGTAAAAATTGAGGGGTACAATCGAACTCTGAAAAAGTCATGAGCAAAATCCGAAATACCCCATACCACAGGGGTACCAACCGGAATATCCCTTAATAAAATTTATTGAGAAAGAAAGGAGAAAAATCAATGATAAATTGAGAACGAAAGAGCCGCCATCGGTGCACATATTAAGTTAAAAACTAGACACTAAAATTGTATAAGACATTTCACATATTAAGTTGAGTATGTGGGTGAAGTTGTGTACGTGAAATTGGGCAGTGACAGAGCTAAACAATTTTGTAGGGGGACAAAAAATATATTAAATTAAAAACTAAACACTAAAATCTATAAATTAAATAAAAAAGTATACAGAAGTTTTTGTACTATAAATTAGAGCTCCTGAGGAAAGGGTTTCCGATGACGCCATTGATAAAGAATTGGTAACCCGTACTACCCTTGAGTACCATGAATTGAGTAAAGTAAATGATTCCTTAATGTTTGCATTTTTTGGGTATTGCTTTAAATTCAGTATATTGTGTGCAGTTTGGGTATGCATTATTGAATATATGCTTTTATAAGATTTGATTTGGGTACGGATTGAGTAATTGATTACTCCATGAATGTATTTAATGGGTATTGGTATCATTGATTTTGTGTGTTGTTGTTTGGGGTATGTATAATTAAAGAGAGACTTGATAAGATTTGATTTGGGTATGAATTGAGTGATTGGTTACTTAATGTTTGCATTTTCTGGCTATTGCTTTGAATCCGTATATTGTCTGCAGTTTGGTATGCATTATTGAAGACAGGCTTTGTAAGATTTGATTTGGATATTGATTGAGTAATTGATCACTCCATGAATGTATTTATTAGGTATTGCTATCAATTGATTTTGTGCGTTGTTGTTTCGGGTATGTATTATGAAAGAGAGGCTTGATAAGATTTGATTTGGGTATGGATTGAGTGATTGGTTACTTAATGTTTGCATTTTTTGGCTATTGCTTTGAATTGAGTATATGTGTGTGCAGTTTTAGTATACACTATTGAAGACAAGCTTTTGTAAGATTTGATTTGGGTATGGATTGAGTAATTGATTACTCCATGAATGTATTTACTAGGTATTATTATCAATTGATTTTGTGCGTTATTGTTTCGGGTATGTAATATGAAAGAGAGGCTTGATAAGATTTGATTTGGGTATGGATTGAGTGATTGTTTACTTAATGTTTGCATTTTTTTGGCTATTGTTTTGAATTGAGTATATGTGTGTGTAGTTTGGGTATGCATTATTGAAGATAGGATTTTGTAAGATTTGATTTGGGTATGGATTGAGTAATTGATTATTCCATGAATGTATTTACTAGGTATTGCTATCATTGATTTTTTGCGTTGTTGTTTCGGGTATGTATTATGAAAGAGAGGCTTCATAAGATTTGATTTGGGTATGGATTGAGTGATTGGTTACTTAATGTTTGCATTTTCTGGTTATTGCTTTGAATTGAGTATATGTGTGTGCAGTTTGAGTATGCATTATTGAAGATAGTCTTTTGTAAGATTTGATTTGGGTATGGAGTGAGTAATTGATTACTCCGTGAAAGTATTTATTGGGTATTGTTATCAATTGATTTTGTGTGTTGTTGTTTGGGGTATGTATTATGAAAGAGAGGCTTGATAAGATTTGGGTATGGATTGAGTGATTGTTATTTAATGTTTGCATTTTCTGGCTATTGCTTTGAATTGAGTATATGTGTGTGCAGTTTATGTATGTTGACAAGGCTAAAAACCTATGGTCGTTGTCTTTTAGCTTTAGTCAAAGTAGGAGTCCTAACGTTACACTTAACCAGATTGTATAGTGTAAGTAAGGGTCGAACCCAAGAGAGTTTAGTCGAGTTTTGATTAGATTCTATTACCGAATTGTAACCAATTAGGGGGGGGGGGGGTTAGATTGTAACAAAAACAAGACAAAAGCGATTAAAAAGTAAGCAAAGATGGTGATAATAGATATGATTTAAGAGCTACACTAGGTTGAATCTTAGCATGCATACTACTTGGTTGGTTCTTTTTCTAAGCAATTCATCAACGTCCCATCTTGATCTTAGATATGTGTTGAGCCAACCGGCATCAACACAACTTAACTAGATTATTGATCCATAAACCTACAAGATCAAAACACAAGTTCACATTCTAGTAAAGGCAAAGAGATATAAAGAATGAATAAACAAACCATTAATCTTTCTTTATAGTTATATTCCTTTCCTTTAGAAAATCACAACAAGTTTTTACCTAAAGGTTTACTACTAGATTAAGGACCCGAACCCGGAATCGATTAATCCTAGCACTTTGCATACAAATGTAAACTTAAGGTGATCAATCTAAGTGATAAAAGACATGCAAACATAAGTGAGAGATCAAGAAAGTATAACACAATTGAACTGAATTAACTTATATTATAAAAGACTTACAACCAAATAGCAATGCAGCTTGAATCAACCCAATGTAGCAAAGGAAGGTAGAAACTCATTACAAAATGACACTTAGGAAAATAGAGCTTTTTGGGGAAAATATGGACGATTCTAGCAATCAGCCAAGGGGGCTTTATTTATACTACAAATTGCATAAAAAGGGAGTAAATGGGTTGTCTAAACAACCACCTTAAATGTCATAAAGGTTGTGCAAATAACCGGATTGTATAATGTAAGTAAAGGTCGAACCCAAGAGAGTTTAGTCGAGTTTTGATTAGATTCTATTACCGAATTGTAACCAATAGGGGGGGGGGGGTTTGGATTGTAACAAAAACAAGACAAAAGCGATTAAAAAGTAAGCAAAGATGGTGATAATAGATATGATTTGAGAGCTACACTAGGTTGGATCTTAGCATGCATACTACTTGGTTGGTTCTTTTTATAAGCAATTCATCAACATCTCATCTTGATCTTAGATATGTGTGACAACTTAACTAGATTATTGATCCGTAAACCTACAAGATCAAAGCACAAGTTAGCATTCTAGTAAAGACAAAGAGATATAAAGAATGAATAAACAAACCGTTAATATTTCTTTATAGTTATATTCCTTTCCTTTAGAAAATCATAACCAGCTTTTACCTAAAGGTTTACTACTAGATTAAGGACCCGAACCCGGAATCGATTAATCCTAGCACTTTGCATGCAAATGTACACTTAAGGTGATCAATCTAAGTGATAAAAGACATGCAAACATAGGTGAGAGATCAAGGAAATATAACACAATTGAACTGAATTAACTTATATTATAAAAGACTTACAACCAAATAGCAATGCAACTTCAATTAACCCAATGTAGCAAACAAAGGAAGCTAGCTCATTACAAAATGGCACTTAGGCAAATAGAGCTTTTTGGGGAAAATGTGGATGATTCTAGCAATCAGCCAAAAGCTGTATTTATACTACAAATTGCATTAAAAGAGAGTAAATGGGCTGTCTAAACAACCACCTTAGATGTCATAAAGGTGGTGCAAACAAGCGGAGTTAAATCCTCTGGCGCTAAACCGCGGGGGCGGGTGACCGAAGGTATTTTCTATGGTTGTCTATACCCAATCAAAAGTAAATCCCGACTTAGCACTAAGAACAAGTATAGTGATTAAGTAAGGGTCGAACCCAAGAGAGTTAAGGTGTTTTAGATGCAATTATCGATTATAATGACAAGTGACACAAAGGGGGGGGGGGGTTGGTTGAATTGATGCACAAAAACTTATGAAAACGATTAATGCGACAAGTGAGACAATAATGGATGAATGTACACTAGGTTGATTCTAAGCATGCAATTGCTACTTTGGTGAGTTCCTTTTACAAGTTTCCAAGTAATCTCCCGTCTCGATCGTATATATGTGTTGAGCCAACCGGCATCAATACAACTTAACCTATTAAATTTCCGTAAACCTACAAGAACAAATAACAGGTTAGTTTTCAAACAAAGACTAAGGGATATAAAGAGAAGATTAAAACCGTTAAACTTATCTTTATATTTGTGTTCCTTTTCTTTAAGTAATCACAACCCGTTATTACTTAAAGTTGCTACTAGATTAAAGACCCGAACCCGGAACCTATTAATCCTAGTTGTTTGCATGCACTTTAGAACCTAAGGTGATCAATCTCAAGCAATAGTAAACATGCAATTAGACAATTGAGATCAAGGAAACACAAAGCATTACTGAATGAAAACTTAGATTTAAAAGAACTTACAACCAAAGCAACAAAGCAGCTTCAAACCAACTCAATGTAGCAAGGGAGTTAGCAACTCATTACATTGGAAAGCTCAAGTCTAAAATGGATTTTGTGAGGAAAAGCATGGATGATTCTAGCAATCAGCCATGGACTATTTATACTACAAAAGACACTTAATTAGGAGTAAATAGCCGGCCTAAAACAACCACCTTAAATGCCATAAAGGTGGTGTAAACAGCCGGAGTAAAGCTTCTGGCGTTAAACCGCAGGGGCGGCCTTCAGGAACCACAGGGGCGGTTTAGGCAAAATCGGTTGATCTTCTTCAGAACCGCTAGGGCGGCTACATAACTCCGCTGGGGCGGATCTTTAATGCACTTCAACGTCTGACCTTTCGCCTTCCTGACATTTCTGATCTCAAGCCGCTGGGGCGTCCCTATGTCGACGCAGGGGCGTCGACATAGCCTCTTCGTCTTCTAGATCCCAGGTTGGGGCGTAGGCAGGGGCGTAGAGTGAGACGCAGGGGAGTTGGTCTTCATATCTTCAAGGCAGGTCACCGCAGGGGCGCCAAGGAGTGGCGCAGGGGCGGTGACACACTTCATGGCCGGCGCTGGTGAAGGCGTAGGGAGCGTTCCAGTGGAAACGTCATCCGCAGGGGCGGCTGCAAGGACCCGCAGGGGCGATGAGGCAACAGAAGCTTTGCTTCGTGATCGATCTTCACTCCTAAGTGCTTGTAACTCCTTCTTTAGCTTCTTTTGATTTTCTTCTTCTGGACCAAGGAGTTAGTAGCATAAACCGACACTAATGCAATAAAAAGACTCTAAAAACTACCCTAATTGATAGTGATTCCATCACCTATCAAACTCCCCCATACTTAGACCTTTTACTCGTCCCGAGTAAAAACAAATGACAACAACTAGACTCAAAGGCCTCAGGAAGCATGAGTAAGCAGAAAGATAATGGAAAACAAGAGAAAAGCCAAGAAAGAAAGAAGGAAAAGAGAGGAAATGTGAGAAAAAGAGATACTACCATCCTTATCGCTCCAAGTTGCTTCCGGGCGCTGGTGAAGGCGCACGCTACGTTGCTAGAGAGCAGAGTCACCGTAGGGGCGGTGACACTACTCCGCGGGGGCGGTGTGGCACCAGAAATGTTCCTTCGTTGTTTTTCTTCAACTCCCTAGTGTTGCTAATACGTTCTTTTGCTTTATTTGGACTTCTTCATCTGGATCAAGGTATTAATTAGTAGCACAAACTAACTCAAAGACACTAAAAAGACTCTAAAAACTATCCTAATTGATAGTGATTCCATCACCTATCAAAACTCCCCCATACTTAGACTCTTTATTTGTCCCGAGTAAACAACACATCAAACAATTCAGCATACAAAGCCTCAAGAAGTATGGTGCAGTAGACAAGATGAGAAAACAAGAGAAAAGACACCAAAAGAAAATGAGAAAAGAGAGAAAATGAGAAAAGGTGAGAAACTACCATCCTTATTGCTCCAAGAGTGACCTACCCGGACATCCTCCTTATGTTTCCCCTTCTTATATCGCCAACGCCAGAAGGAGAACCTACACTTGGTATCGCTCATTTTGCCAAGGAGCCCATCTGGGTTTTCACCTTGCCACTCTTCTTCTTTTCATGATAATCTCACCAAAATCCTCACATCCCTCAAGTCCAATTTTTAACCAACCTAGAGTTGGTCGGACTACCTTCTTTTTGCCTAAACCGCATTTTTGTGTTTTCGCTTTATCAAAGGATTTTCTTGCCTTTTTCTCAATTCTTTGGCTTTTTCTCTTTTTTTTATTGATTGAAATTCAACATGAATTACAATTGATAAACTCAAAAGACAAACACACCAAATAAACTGTACATGCATAAAATATTCCCTCCCTCATACTTGAAGATCACTTTGCCCTCAAAGTATGAAAATAAAAGCAAAGAACAATGATGTGGAGAAGGGAAAGAGAAGCTCACTAGTGGGATGGTCCGGCTGGACCATCCGGACCCTGCTCCGGTGGGTAGGGGAAGTGGCCAATGAAGTGCTCCTGCCTCCAGTAGATCTTGTAAAGGCGACCCTGTTGAGCATCCAAACAAGCACCAAAGGAAGTCTCAAAGCTGGCTTCCCAAGCCAGCTGCTGAGCCTCCATCCTCTGCTGCTGAGCTGCCTACTAAGCATCTTAACGCTGGTCAAAATGCATGGACATCCTCCCCTCGAAGCTCGCCTGCCAAGACTGCTGCTGCTCAAGCATCGTGTTCTGGTAGTCGGTATGTCACTACTGGTGCTGAGTGGTCAGAGCCTCCATTTGAGCTCGCAGGTTGACGTGCTCGGGTCCCTCCTCCTCCGCCGCGGTGGGCATCTCCTAATCATTAGGAATAGACATGTGGTCCTCATATGGGGCCTTATTAGAGCTCGTCACATGTCTCTCAATAATGGAGATGTGAGATCACCTTGGGACGAGTGGGTCGGCCGTAATGTAAAGCTCGGAGAGCTCATCTCCGAAAGACAGCGGCTAGGGGAGGTAGATGATATGACTCTCATGTGCAAAAGACAACCAAATTAAAAGAGGTTCTCACCATCCCTCCTTAGAAGCTTGCAACACCGGAGAAGACCTTCGTTGTAGAACGGGATCGACATCCCATCCTCCAACTCGGCCAAATCCATAACCTGCTCCAAAATCAAGGAGACGAATCCACCTCCAACAATATCTCTCGGCTCGTTCTTCCTAATCCGCTTCAAAGCGGTGTGGAAGAGGAAGATCCAGTCCCGCACGTTGTCACATGCCGGAATGCAAGCTTAGCATACAACAGGGGAAGTTCCTTGAGAGCGACCTTGTTCTCCTCCTTGTGTCCATAGAAGACACACATGATGATCTTCGAGAGGAGCATCAAGAAGGGTGAGTGAGCTTGTTATTGTACTTACCCCCGCATGAAATTTGGAGCTGGTAGCAGCTTGCCAACATTCCACCAAGTCCGGTGTTGGTGCGGACTCCAACCATTTGTCAAAAGGGTTAATAGTAACCCCAAAGGCCTCCTGTAGCTGAGCAAAGTTCACCGTGTACTTCCTTTTGTTGTATTTACAGGTAAGGCCGACACAGACATGGTCCTCCTCCATATTAAATGTGGCCACAAACTGTCTGGTGAGCTCATGATAGGTTAGGGCACTCTTTTGAAGGAAGTCCCCTAATCCAGCATTGTCGAGGAAGGACTGCATACTCTCCAACATTCCCAACTTCTCCAAGATCGGAACATGCAAGAACCGAGTAGGATAGATCACCCGGTCTTGCACGATATCATACCGAGCCTTCTCACTCTTAGTGATCTTGTATTTCGTTGTTGTGTCCATTCTAGCAGCAAGTTCGAGCAAAGCAATTAAAGTCACAAAGAAAGGAAAGAAGATCGACCTCTCTATTGTGATTTACGCAGGGGTGTTTGGAGGACCCGCAGGGGCGGACAAGCGCATGGGCGGGTTGGAGCAGGAGCAAAGACGGACGAAGACTGTAGGCGATTTTGACAGCTTCGTTGGTGGTGGTTGTGTGGCGGCTTCTCCTAGTGGCTGGTGGTGCTGCGTCTAGTGGCCGATGGTGGTTGTTGATGGGGGAGGGTAGTAGGGAGTGGTGGTTGAGTTTTAGGGTTAAGATTTGTGAGAGAGAGGAAGTTGGTAGGTCGCAACAGACTGAAGGGTGGGGCAGCGAATGGTGATGGCGTAGGGGCGTTGACAGGGGGCGTTGTAGTGGTGGCGTTGGAGCATTTGCAGTGGATGTGAGTGAGGGAGATTGTGGGACGCAGGGGCGTTTGGGGATGAGGTGTGGCGTGTTTCTCGAGAGAGAGGAAGGTAGGTGAGGAGGACAGAGAGAGAGGTGGATGGGGTAGGTATAGACGTTGATTCCAATTTTTTTCTTTTCTTGTTAAACCCGCACATGCGGGGTATTGTCACCGCGGGGCGGTGACAAAAGGGGAGGGGAGACGCAGGCCCAGCTCCGGGGGCGGCACTGGGAGCATTTGTCAAGGAAAAAGCCGCAGGGGCGGGGGTCTGTCACCGCGGGGCGGTGATAGCTTAGAGTTGGCGCTGGCCCAACGCCGGGGACGGGTTGGGAGTGTAATGTCACCACAGGGGCGGTGACATAGGGTCGCAGGGACGGTTTTTTTGACAGAGCCTCCTCTTCTTATTTTCTCGGGTTGCCTCCCAAGCAACACCTTTGTTTTTAGTCATTGGCTTGATGTAAGGTCTTCACTTCTCTGCTTGGGCCTCCTCCAATACCATCTCATCGATCGGATCATTCTTCACTCCTCATGGTATAACTTGAGCCTTTGTCCATTGACTTTGAAGATCTTGTGTGTTTGTGGATCGTAAAGATCCACAACACCATGTGGATGGACTTCGGCTATCATATTAGGACCTATCCACCTTGAACGGAGCTTTCTTGCAAAGAGTTTCAAACGTGATTGAAATAAAAGAACTTTGTTACCTGCTTGGAAGTCCTTCCGTAGGATATTCCGGTCATGCCATGCGTTTGTCTTTTCCTTGTATGATGTGGCATGGTCGTATGCATCGAGCCTTAATTCCTCAAGCTCTTGTAGTTGCAGCTTTCGGAATTCTCTTACTTCATTCACGTTCATGTTGCATTTCTTCACTGCCCACCAAGCCCTGTGTTCTATCTCCACCGGTAGGTGGCATGCCTTTCCGAACACAAGTCGGAATGGTGACATTGCAATAGGAGTCATGTACGCTGTACGGTATGCCCACAAAGCATCATTGAGCCTTAAGCTCCAATCCTTCCTTCCGGGGAAAACCGTCTTTTCAAGGATCATCTTGATCTCTCGGTTTGATACTTCAGCTTGCCCATTGGTTTGTGGGTGGTATGTTGTGGACACTCGTTGATGGATATGATACTTATTGAGGAGGGCGGTGATCGTCTTGTTGCGAAAGTGAGCTTCCCTATCGTTTATCAAAGCTTTAGGGATGCCAAACCTTGCGAAGATGTTGTCCTTAAGAAAAGCTTCCACAACTTTAGAATCATCAGTTTTGGTGGCCTTTACTTCCAACTACTTGGAAACATAGTCCACCGTAAGTAATATATAGATATTCCCAAAGGAGCTAGGAAAAGGACCCATAAAATCTATCCCCAAACATCAAAGAATTCACAAAAGATAAGCGATGATTGAGGCATTTTATTCCTCCTATAGATATTACCTATCCTTTGACACCTATCACACACCTTACAAAACGCAAAAGCATCTCGAAAATGTGTGGCCAAAGAACCCCGCATCCAAGACTTTTCTAGAAGTTTTATTTGCACCAAAATATCCCCCACATGCTTCCGGATGACAGAAAGAGAGAACAAATTGTACCTCATTATCTGGGGTGTAACGGCGTATTACCTAGTCACTACAATGTTTCCAAAGGTATGGATCGTCCAAACGTAATGCCTAGCCTTGAATTTTACCTTCTCTCTCTTTGTTTTGGTGAAGTCTGGAGGGTACTCACCTTTAACAAAAAAGTTAACGATGTCAGCGAACCAAGGTGTAAGAGAATGCAACTTATACAATAGCTCTGTTGTAATATCCGCAGGGGCGCCTAGAGCAAACCGCAGGGGCAGCAAAATGGAAGGCGCAGGGGCATTGGATTTTGGCCGTAGGGACGGTGTTGCGTAGGGGCGGGGTTCTGGGTCTGCAGGGGCGGTTACACAACAGAGGGTTGTGTAAAAGGTGTCGTTTGGGAAATTTCCCAAGATAGCCTTCCTTCTTGCTAGATCTTCTTCCTCTTGCACCAACCGACTCAGCTGATCAGCCACAAGGTTCTCCGCTCCCATTTTTTCCCTAATTTTTAAGTTGAACTCACTTAGAATTCGAACCCAACGGATCAACCTTGGCTTGACTTCCTTCTTGGTCATGAGGTAACGGAGTGTTGCATGGTCAGTAAAAACGATTACCTTTACACCAAGAAGGTATTGCCTGAATTTCTCCAAGGCAAGCACCACCACTAACATCTCCTTTTTGGTGTTGGAGTAGTTCCTTTGAGCGCCATTCAACGTCATTGATGCGTAGTGTATTACATGTGATGCTCTTCCGTATTTTTTTAACTAGGACGGCTCCTACGGCATAATCGCTGGCGTCGCACATGATCACAAAGGGCTTCTCCCAATTGGAAGATTGGATGATAGGTGCACTTGTGAGGCAAGCCTTTAAAGTGTCAAGCGCCTTCTTGCAATCTTCATCAACTATGAATGTCACGTCTTTGTTCAGGATCTCGCACAACGGTGCTGAGATCTTGGAGAAATCCTTGATAAAGCGCCGGTAGAAACCTGCATGACCTAAGAAAGAGCGAATTTCACGCACATTAGTAGGGTAAGACAAACTTTGAATTACGTCAATTTTAGCCTTGTCCACTTCTATTCCTTTTGATGAGATAACATGCCCTAGCACAATACCTTGCTCTACCATTAAGTGGCATTTTTCAGAATTGAGAACTAAATTGGTTTCTATGCATTTTTGAAGAACAAGTTTTAAATTTCCTAAACATGCATCAAAACTATCTTCATGGACGGTAAAATCGTCCATAAAAACCTCAATAAAGTTTTCAATATACTCGGAAAAATACTTATCATGCACTGTTGGAAGTTGTTGGGGGCATTACAAAGTCCAAATGGCATTCTACGATATGCAAAAGTGCCAAACAGACAAGTGAAGGTTGTCTTCTCTTTGTCCTCCGGGGCGATGGCTATTTAAAAATAACCCGAATATCCATCCAAAAAGAAATAGTATGGGCAACCTACAAGACGCTCAAGCATTTGGTCAATAAAAGGCAAAGGGAAATGGTCTTTTCTAGTTACCGTGTTTAGCTTGCGGTAATCAATGAAAACCCTCCATCCGGTTTGAGTATTGCTTGGGACCATCTCACCATACTGATTTTCCACCATGGTGATCCCTCCCTTTTTCGGAACGACTTGGGTTGGACTAACCCATTTGCTATCCGAAATTGAGAATATTATATCCGCTTGGAGAAGCTTCAATACTTCCTTTTTGACCACATTCATCATGGGCGGATTTAGTCTTCTTTGTGGTTGCCTTGATGGTTTTGCCTCTTCCTCAAGTTGGATCCGATGCATACATGTAGAGGAATTAATCCCCTTAATGTCCACAATG
This sequence comes from Fagopyrum homotropicum, assembly GCA_033239125.1. NCBI lineage: Eukaryota > Viridiplantae > Streptophyta > Magnoliopsida > Caryophyllales > Polygonaceae > Fagopyrum > Fagopyrum homotropicum. The sequence goes on from BSWB01000004.1 coordinate 148,895,310, forward strand.
GTCCAACCAAGAGCGATCTTGTGCTCCTTTAGGATCATCACCAACTTCTCTTCTTAATGAGGGGACAACTTTCTAGAAACGATCACCGGCAAAGTGTCGTTTTCCCCTAGAAAAGCGTACTTGAGATGTTGTGGAAGCTCTTTCAACTCGATCACCGGAACCTGCACTATAGAAGGAACAAACTTTTCGCTTGGAGTTAGCAAGGTGGGTTCAATGGCCAAAGGTGAGAGAGGGAGCCTTTTGTGCCCATCCAAGTGAGCTAGAACTTTCTGCATGTTAAATGTTAGTGCATAGTCCGAATTATGAATATCAATATCGTTTTCAATTATACTCTTCAATTTTAATATCGGAAATGTTAAAAATATCTTGAATAATTGGTTCAATCACATCAATAGCACAAAGAGAATGGTCATCGATGGGGTGTTTCATAGCATCATAGATATTAAACTCAACCACTTCGCCATCAAATTCCATAGTTAATTTACCACTAACATAATCAATCTTAGTTCTAGCAGTTTTTAGGAATGGTCTTCCCAACAAAATAGGTGCAACATGTGAATCATGTTCCATATCCAATACGAAAAAATCAGTAGGAAAAATCAGATTATCAACCATAACTAGCACATCCTCAATTATTCCTTTTGGATAAACATTAGACCTATCCGCTAGTTGGACAACAATCCGAGTATCAAGAAGTGACCCAAGACCAAGAGATTGATAAATGGAATAAGGAAGAACGTTTGTTGACGCACCTAAGTCAAGTATCACTTTGTCAAAGCGAGTTTTGCCGATGACACCAGGGATGTTCACCATGCCCGGATCACTACATTTCTTGGGCATTCGTCGTTGGAAGACTGCTGACACATGCTCACTCACCTGGACTTTTTGCTTTCCCTTCAGCTTTTGGTTTCTCTTGATCGTGCAAAGCTCCTTCAATAACCGAGCATACTTAGGAATACTCTTCAAAACTTTCAAAAGTTGAATGTTTACCTCACATTTGGAGAACGTCTCAAAGAGATCCTTATCCTCTATCACCCTTCGCTCCTTGAGTGCTTTGGAAAAGGAGCCGGAGGTTTTTCAAAGTACAACGGTGGAAAACTAGGACGGATGTAATATTCTTCTTCCTCAAAACCCCCTGTCGACTTTTCCGCAGGGGCGCCAAGTTGCAGGCGCAGGGGCGGCTCAGGGGCTGTCACCGCAGGGGCGCTAGGAGATCCGCAGGAGCGGCTGTGGGGGCGGCATAACCGTTAGAGGGTACTTCTTTTGATTGCAAAGCTGGTTTTGGCTGAACTTGCCTCCCGCTCCTCAATGTTAGAACACTAACATTCTCCTTAGGGTTCACGACAGTTTGGGAAGGCAAGTTCCCCGAGGATCGAGCTTCGATCCTTGTGATGGCTTCCGTCATCATAAACTATTATGCTCGAATTAGCCACACCGTTTGTAGTTATCATTGTTTCTTCGATATGGGGTTTCTCTCTCATTGTAATACACATTGGGATGCTCCATGATATATTACCCAAGTTGTTTGTATATACAAACATTTCAAAATCTTCCCAAGTTTCAATGTCAAACGGGTGCAAAGATGATTTTATAGTGTTTCCGTAGGTCAAGGTAATATCATGTTTATCCAAGCACAAATTAAATCTTGACCCTATTAACCTTCTTAATTCATCCATTGTTGATCCTTTCTTCATAGTTATGTGCTTGTTGTGGACATTACCAAAAAACCTCCAGCACCCATAAACACAAATTCAATCTCCACCCGCATAAACCATAAGTTGTAAAGTTTTCATCCCTATTAAGAAAAGGCAATGTTAGTACGCATAGAAACAAATATAACTCTTACCGCAAGACATGAGAATGGTGCTGCTTACCCAAAAATAGAAGTAGTAACTTCAGTATCTTGAGATTACCCAAAAAGTTTGAGGGTTTCAGATTCACAAAAACAAGAGATCAAAAGTTTCTGTCAACTTAAGGCCTTCCTCTTCATGCCTTTTACACCATAGAAACAAACATTACTGCTTACCTAGAAATAGAATAGGGAAATGGGTTTATAAATAAGGAAATGTAAGCAGTCCAGATTCCGGCAATGCACAAGCTCAACAAGAGGACGCGGTGTGTTGTTTGGGAATTTGGGCGAGAGAAGTTTCTTTCAAATTATCCAGCAATGTATCCATGGAGTTTTTTGTATTGGAACAAGGAAATGGGTTTATAAACAGGGAAGAAGGGGGCTGCGTTTTTTGGGGCAGAGGGCTGCGTTTTTTTGGGGCACAAATTCCCTTCAAAATTTCCATCAAACGTGTCACCAGTCAAATCATATGTACTGTGACTGAGTTATTTTCCTAAGGTCGTTTGTATCCTGTCAAAATATTTTCCGAACACAACACTAAAGCAGGTATAGTGATTAAGTAAGGGTCGAACCCAAGAGAGTTTGTGTTATTTTGTTAAATTCAATTATTGATTATAGGACAAAGTAACAAAAAAGGGGGTTTTGGAATGAATTGATGCACACAAAACTTAAAAAGCAATTAAAAGAGATTGATAAGATGATGATGAATGAATCTACACTAGGTTGATTCTTAGCATGCGATTACTACTTTGGTGAGTTCCTTTTACAAGTTTCAAGTAATGTTCCGGTCTTGATCGTATGTATGTGTTGAACCAACCGGCATCAACACAATTTAACAAGTTAGTGTTCCGTAAACCTACAAGAACAAGTCACAAGTTAGCTTTCAAACAAAGACTAAGGGATATAAAGAGAAGATTAAAACCGTTAAACTAATCTTTATAATTGTGTTTCTTTTCCTTTAAGCAATTACAACCCGTTATTACTTAAAGATTACTACTAGACTAAAGACCCGAACCCGGAACTTATTAATCCTAGTTGTTTGCATGCACTTAGAACCTAAGGTGATCAATCTTAAGTAATAATGACAACATGCAATTTAGATAATTGAAGCTCAAGAAACACAAAACATTACTGAGTAAAACTTATATTAAAAGGAACTTACAACCAAAGTAATAATGCAGCCACAATTCAACCCAATGTAGCAAGAAAACTTAGAAACTCATTACAAAGGAAGCAAGAGAGAATAAAAGTGGGGAATGATGGATGATTCTAGCAATCAATCATGGTCTATTTATACTACAAATGGCACTAAATGGGAGTAAATGGCCGGCCCAAAACAGTCACCTTTAATGCCATAAAGGTGGTGTAAACAGCTGGAGTAAAGCCTCTGTCGCTGAACCGCAGGGGCGGCCTTCAGATCCACAGGGGCGGTTCAAGCGAAAACGTTTGATCTTCTCCGTGGCCGCAGGGGCGGCCTAACAGTTCCGCAGGGGCGGAACATTGATGATCTTCAAACGCTTGACTCTTCAACTTTTTGTCGCTTCAGATGCCGAGCCGCAGGGGCGGCCCAGTGTCAACGCAGGGGCGGTGGCACTGACTCTTCAGCTTCACAGCTCCACAGGGTGAGACGCAGGTAGAGGCACAGGGACGCCGATCTTCGCTTCTTTAGGATAAGTCACCGCAGGGGCGCCAGGGAGTGGCACAAGGGCGGTGACAGTCTTCGTTCCTGGCGCTGGCGAAGGCGCAGGCTGCGCTCCGGGACGTGGTGTCACCCGCAGAGGCGGTGACACTGCTCCGCGGGGGCGGTGAGGCAACAGAAGCTTTGCTTCGTGCATGGTCTTCAACTCCCAAGTGCTAAAACTCCTCTTTTATCTTCTTTTATTCTTCTTCTTCTGGATCAAGGAGTTAGTAGCATAAATCGACACTGATGTGACAAAAAGACTCTAAAAACTAACCTAAATGATAGTGATTCCATCACCTATCAAACTCCCCCATACTTAAACCTTTTACTCGTCCCGAGTAAAACATATGACAACAATTTTTAGACTCAAAGGCCTCAGGAGGCATGGGTAAGAGGTATAGGCAATGGAAAAGAAAAGCCAAGAAAGAAAGAAGGAAAAAGAGAGAAAATGTGAGAAAAAGGTGAGAAAACTACCATCCTTATTGCTCCAAGAGTGACCTACCCGGACATCCTCCTTATTACTCCCCTTCTTATGCCGCCAAACGCCGGAAAGGGAACCTACATTCGGTGCCGCTCATTTTGCCAAGGTGCCCTTTTGGGTTTTCACCTTGTCACTCTTCTTCTTTTCTTTGATGATCTCACTTGGAACTCACATCCCTCAAGTCCAATTTTGCACCAACCTAAGGTTGGTCAGACTACCTTCTTTTTGCCTAAACTGCCCTTTCGGATTTTCGGTTTATCCAAGGATTTTCATGCCTTTTTTCAATTTCTTTGGCTTTTTTTTTTGAATTTCAAACCGAATTTTTAAACTACAACTTAAAGCAAACACTCTTAAAAAGAAACTATACAAGCAATGATAATTCCCTCCCCATACTTGATGCACACTTTGCCCCCAAAGGGGAAAATGAAAGCAAAGACAAATGTGGGAAAGGGAGAAAGATGATACCACTAGTGGGATGGTCCGGCTGGACCATTCGGACCCTCCTCCGGTGGGTACGGGAAGTGGCTGAAGAAGTGCTCCTGCCGGCGGTAGAGCGTGTCGATAGGGCCTGCTGAGCATCCATCCGACGGCCAAATGAGGTCTCAAAGCCGGCTTGCCAAGCCAACTACTGAGCCTCGAGCTGTTGCTGTTGAGCCGCCTGCCACGCATCCTGCTTATAACCAAATTCACCCAAAATATAATTGGGATATTATCTCATAAAGAGTGAAAAAAGAGAAAAATAATCCTAGGAAGAATGAAAGAGATAATTGGGTGATTAAAGTCACGTAAGTAAAATTGGGTAACATATTAGGTATGAGGCTTGAGTATTACCATATTGAGTATTACGTTATTACGTTGGGTATTAACATATTCTCGGGTATTAACATAATGAGTATCATACTTGTATATAGCCTCATATGACCTTATCCGGGGTTGCGATGGAAACAATGAATGAAGAAATCAAGTATGGGGTATTTTCCCAAAGAAGTGTGAATGTTCGAAAGAGTTAATTCGCAAGTTTGGAAAGTATTATGCTTATGAAGATCTTTTTTTGGTTGGTTAAAGGAACTAAAAAACATTCCCACCATTCTTGCTGCCGTAGATAACTTGCATTGGATTGAAGTGAAGTTTATATAGTGCTTATCCTTAAAGAGTGTTTTAAGAGCTTAAAAGTCAAGTGTTATGAGCTCCTGGAATAGGGCATCCAATCTAGAGCGTGTTTGATCCTCAGTGGTGAAATAATGAAGTGGTTCGATTTTGGCTAAATTCGATACCCCGGGTATTATAAGTCATTTGGCATGATTTTTGACCTCACCTACATTGTTTTTCCTTTATCCCATAACCCCATTACAACCTATGAATATACCTCATAATTCTTATCTTTTATTTTTAGTTTCATTTGACAAGTGGTGAACATTAAGAATGCCTTGACAAGCCTATGATAAGATCTTTGCACGGTTGTTGAATTTGAGTGATTATTGATATATACTTAAACACATCATGTAAGATTGAGTGATACACATTATCCTTTGAGTGATTTGGAAAGTGATGATTCATCTTTCTTCCTTTGATAGTGATTGGTGCTATGATGACATGGTTTGAAAAGCTATTCTTCTTTCTAGATAACACTTGCCTTTATTTGCATATATTGTTCCATATGACATGGTCTTACTCGGGGACGAACAAGGTTTAAGTATGGGGTATTTTGATGAGTCCAAAACACACGTCTTTTAAGTCAGCATTTGCATGCATTTCAAACCTCATTTGGTTTGATTTGTGGTCATATAGAGCATAAATCCTTCATATTGTATATTGGGGTGCTTACTTTGGTTTATTTCATATTTTAGGTATTCGAGGTCATAAATGTGCAAGAATGATGAAAGAATGTCAAAGTATGAGTTTCTAACCTCCGTAAGTTCAAGCATATCTAAGAAAGCATATATATTGACTTAGAATCAAAGTTCCAAGGTAGACTTATGTTGAAGAAAGAAGAATTTAAGAAGCTTGTGAAGATCATTAATGATGGATGCCATTTTATGATGAACTCTAAGAGATAACCGACTTCGATCATCTTCCCTTTGAATTGGACAATTGTGTCAACTGTAAAGTTGTAGATCTTCTAAAGAGCGTATAAAGTAGTACTCATGAGTCTAGTGCTTTCATCCAGAGCAACGGGAAAGTCGGTTTTACTAAACTGTTAAAAAGTTGTCAAAAGCTAGATTTGATGTCAGACGACATACATGCCGTCTCATGGCGTTGTTTTGCTGAAATAAGATTTTATCCTATTTTATCTTATGTTTATGGGATGAGCTTCTTATGTCCATCCTAGGGTTTGATCCAAACGTTATAAATAGACCTTTGTAGGTCAAATTGGAGGAGTGTCGCATCCCACCTTAGGGTGGACGAGTTTCCAGGGTTTCAAGGTTTCAAGTCCGCACCGTGACACAATAGAGTTATATTTCCCTTTCCTTTGCTTCGTATCTACTTTTCAACTTTGGTATTTATGAAAGTTTTTTTTTATTATGTCTAGTTGATTTCTTCTTAAGTTATGGATTGGATGGACCCTAATGGTTTGATTTATTATTGCTTATATGTTTGTGAATTGAGATTGTGATATTGCTTCTTTTCAAATTACTTCATTTCCACATTTTTTTACCTTCGAAAGAATTGGTATTTATAATTGGTTTGAATAAAACAAATGAAGGGCCACAATCAAAGGGTGTTTTATTGGATTTATTGAAATAAACATGGATTTGAGAGTACCGGTGTATCATTGATTTGAGGATTTCTAATTTTCGTAGAAAGTTCCGGTCTTGTACATTTTCTAATTGTGGGCCAAAAGAGAAGGTTTTTTTTTGGTCTTTTTAGGATTTCTAACTTCTTAAAGTGTTTTCCTATACTTGCCGAACCGTCGAAGTGAGGGCTATGCGAGTTGGAAAACACGGTCTTTATTTGTCTATGTCAAAGACTATTTTAGATTGTTAGCTGCTTTGTTGATATATCATTGTTCACGAGTTTCATATATGTAATATTACTATAGTTCATTATAGTAGGGGTTCGCGTTTGTCTATGTCAAACACTATTTTGAGAGATATTTTAGATGGTTATCTACTTTTGCAATGAAGAACTTCTACTGATAGATCTCGCCCAATGTCCCCCTCCTTCCCCCACCGTGGTAACACGATGTATAAGTCCGACACCTGCCTGGTGCTGGAAGGTCGGAAGGAAAAGGTTCTGAGGGTATTTGAGTCAGCTACGCCAATAGTGTAGCTAGAAGCACGAGTAAGATCATTAGTAGATGGAGGGGCCAATTCACTCAAGATTTAACATAAATTTGGTCTACCGATCTACAACAAGATTTAACCATATATAGGCCTTTTAGGGCTGAAATTAAATGAAAATCTAATTAACTTGGGCTTAAAACACCTTGGAGGCCCAATTAACAAATAATCCAAATTATTAAAAGAGTATCTTTTGGGTAAAAATAATACGTCATATGCCTAAGGGGAGGGCTTACGGTTGGACTGATTCTGGATGAAAATGACCTATTTTCGGGTTGGAATATAAGCAGTTGGCCTTAGTTCATGGTTGGAAAGATAACACCATCTTCGGCAATGTCTCTATAGAACCCAACTTTATAAGGCAACTCTCAAATTCGTGCATATCTTCTCCAACTTTCTCCCTTATATTCTATACTTGAGCTCTCGTCAATGTTCCTCTTGATTGTTCTTCGAATGTTCCCTCATCATAACTCCGCTCTTGAAAAGGTTTTGATCTTGAATCATGGCCCTCGTCCTCGTCAAGATATGGAATAAGATCAATAACGTTAAATGCAGCACTAACTTCATAATCTCCCAGAGGCTCCATCTTGTAAGTGTTATCTCCTATCCTTGAAGGGTCCATCTTCTTGGGCATCTAGCTTTAACTTGCATCTATATGGGAATATTTTCTTCCACAAATGGATCCAAACGAGATATCCAAGTTGGAAGATCACTTGGTGACGTCCCTTGCTCTCTCTTGCGGCATTGCTCTTGGCTTTATGGAGTAGTTTCTCTCTCGTATGCTCATGCAACTTCATAATGAACTCCAATTGTAGGGATGTCAATGGGTAGGGTTTGAGGATGAGAGCACCCTACGCATTCTCATCCCCAATTAGTATAACGCCCCTGTCCCTACCCCCATCGTGTATTGAAAATTGTCTCCGTCCTCATCCTTGTCGGATATTCGTCCCCATCGGGGAATCCCCGTCCCCGATTAATTTTTTCCATTTTATAAAGTGTTATGAGTTTTGCCGTAAAATTCTCCGTCTTCACCCCGTCCCCGTTTAACTTTAAGAAGTTTGATAAAAAAAAACAATAACTCGGATAATAAATGTGAATTATGCCATAAACTACAAAGTTGTTACTTTGTTTACCTATTTAAATAAAAAAACACGAGAAAAAAATCCATAAATACTTTTTCCAAAGTAAAGGTATATTGTGTATATATTAGGTTCCATTTGTTCAAGAATCGAGAAACGTAGTACAGACTAGTGTAAACTAGAGTTGGGTCCGGTTCAAACCAAACCGCCGGTTTGACCAAACCGGCGGTTTAGGTTCGCCGGTTTGGTCGAACCGGAGGTTTACGGTTTAGGTTTAGGTTTGGCTCTCGGCCAAACCTAAACCGACGGTTCAAACCGGCGGTTTTAACCGACGGTTGGAACCTTTTTTAATTTTTTTAAAATTTTTTTTGACAAACCGACGGTTAGTCAAAAAAGACGTTGCATCTTAATTTATTTTTTTTTAAATAGTTTGTCAAACCGGTTTGAGTTGGGCCGGTTTAGGTTTAGGTTTGGGACCCATGTCTAGTGTAAACTAAAATAGTTATATCTAACTAACATTTAGATGAAAATAATTATATCTTACTAACATTTAGAGTAAGATCTCAAGATAAAATATTATATTATTTTATCAGTTTAATTTTATGGTTTAGGATTTAAGTTGCACACCAAAACACGTATTTGAGAGACTAACATACAAAAAACACAACATGTAGTGTGTGTGCACTCGTGCATTTGAAGTTTACGATGTATTCAAACATTTCACGAGGGTGTTATCATCATATGATATAAAACTAAATTAATATAGGTTAGCATTAGCATAATATACACATAATCATCAAATAAGTATTTAAACTTAATGCACATTTTTTAAATTACAGTTTGTGTAAGTAAGAACGAGTATGATATTCATAAGCCTTAAAGTACAAAAGTGTATATAGTTTAAAATTTTAGTAACTATCGGCAATTTTTGAATTTACATATAGTTTTTGAATTAAATTTCTATTAAACTTGAAATTACAATGAAATTCTAAAATAAATAAAATTTGTTTATTTATGTATCCCGGCGGGATTCCTTATCGGATTCCCTATTGGGGATCCCCGACAGGTTTGGATTCGGATCGGGGAGCACGGCGAATACCACTATCTTCATCTCCGTCCCCATCCCTAAGTCGGGAATTAAATTTTCCCCATCCTGTATCCGTACCCATTTAAAATATTCATCTCCATCCCAATGACGGGTAATGCCCGTGAATTTCATCCCATTTACACCCTTATCCACGTGTTTCCTCTTAATCAAAATCATCTTGCTCCTTCATAGGAAAAGAAGTAAGATCAAGTGAGGTTAAAGGGTTCAAACCAAAGCACATTCAAAGGGGATGAGTTGAGTTGATAAATGAAGTGTCCTATTATATGCAAACTCAGTACATGAGATAAAGCATCTTTCCGAGCCTTGATATTTTTCCTAAAAATATTTCTAAGAATGGTGGTAAGAGTCATATTAGTTACCTTAGTTTGGCTATCATTTTGAGGGTGACTAGAAGTAGAAAACAATAGCCTAGTTCCTAGATTTTCCCAAGGGTTTCTCCAAAAATAATTGAGGAAATTATCATCCCTATCACTCATAATGGTCTTAGGTAACCCATGTAACCCTACCACTTCCCCTACAGAAAAGATTAGCTACATTAGATGCATCATCTGTCGTATGATAAGCTATGAAGTGAGTCGTCTTAGAAGACTTATCTACAACCACAAATACTAAATCTCGACCTCTCTTATCTTGAGTAACCAAACGCTAAAATTCATTATATATTCTCCTAAGTGGTTGTAGGGATAGACAAAGGACTATATAAACCATGAGACTTTAGCTTCGATTTAGCCTTCAAATATTCACTACACATGTTCACTAGGCGCTCAATATCCCAAAGCATACAAGACCAAAAGAAATGCATATGCAACATGTGATGCCTTATCTCTGCCAAAATGTCCCATAAGGTCTCCTCTATGACACTCCTTAACTAATAATAGTCTAAGAGAACACCTAGGATTACAAACCTTATCAACTTTAAACAATAATCCCTCAAAGAAGTAAAACTTCTCTAAGGAACCTCACTCAATACATTTGTTATGAATATCTCCAAAATTCAGATCATCTACATAGATCTCCTTATTATAAGCAAATCCTAGCTTCCTCCTCGATCATAATGTAGTCAACAAAGTGTATCTCCTAGAAAGGGCATAAACAACAACATTATCTTTACCTTTCTTATGCTTAATAACATAAGGAAATGTATCAATAAACTCCATCTACCTACCATGACGCCTATCTAGTTTATCTTTGCTTTTAAAATGCTTTAATGACTCATAATCAATATGAAAAATGGATTAACTAGTCCATAGACAGTGCTGCCATGTTTTAAGGATCTAAACAAATGGATATATTTCCTTATTATATCTGGAGTAGTTTAGACTAACACCCTTTAATTTCTAAACAAAGAAAGCAATGGGTTTACCTTTGTATACAAGGACTCCTCCAATGCCAAGTTTGAATGCATCACACTCGACCTTGAAAGGACGATTGAAGTCCGGAAATACAAAAAAAAAAGGAGCTTGTGCAATTTTCTCCTTCAATTGCTAGAAAGTATGACCCTACTCATTTCCCCAAGTGAATGCACTACATTTCTTAGTAATCTCAATCAAGGGGGTGGTAATGGTGATGACATCCTTGATAAAACACCTATAAAAGATCGTCAAGCCATGAAAAATGCGTACTTAGATGGTTATTGTCAGGGAAGATATTCTTGGATGGCTTTGATCTTGTTCTCATCGACTTATAGTCCTTGTGATCTCACTACAAAACCAAGAAAAATAACACTAGCAAAACATAGCTCACACTACTTGAGATTGGCAAATAAGCACTCGTTACAAAGTGTAGTGAGGGACTTCCCTTAAGTGTTCTTCATGTGCTCCCCATGATTTGATATGAGCAAGAATATCATTAAAATAGACTACAACATATCTACCAATGAAATGACTAGGCGCATGATTCATAAGACGCATAAAAGTACTATGAGGCTTAGTTAAGCCAAAACGCATCACCAACCACTCATACAAACCAAACATGGTCTTGAATGCCGTCTTTCACTCATCTTCTTCCTTAATTTGAACATGTTAGTCTCCACTCTCAAGATCAACCTTTGAGAAATAGTGGCTCCCTGTAACTCATCCAACATATCATCAAGGTGTGGGATAGGATGACGTTATTTGACCGTAATCTTATTGATGGCGCAACAATCTACACATATTAGCCATGCTCCATCTTTCTTAGGCACTAGAAGGATAGATACCACACATGGTATGAGGCTCTCACTCACATATCCCTTAACTAGAAATTCCTTAACTTAAGATTTTACCTCATGAGTTTCCTTAGGGTTTATCCTATAAGTCGGCCTATTAGGTAAGTTATCTCCTAGAGTAAGATCTATTGGGTGCTCTTTCCCTCTAATTGGAGGCAAGCCCGATGATAACTCTTTAGGAAACACATCAATGTACTACTCAACTACCCTCTAGATGTTCTTAGGTATGGTGACTTTAAGATCATCACTCAACAAGCTCATTTCCTTACGTAGCAACATGAGGGTGGTATCCGGGTCTAGGAACCCTTATTTAAGCTCTCTCTTGGACACTAATAGGATGGATTGGGGTTGTTTTCCGGGGGTTGTAGCTGGTTGTGGTAGGAATTATTTAGGGTCCATTTTGAATCGCTTCTTAGCATGATTCCTCTCGAATTCAGTAACTACTTGCTTGGGTTCCATCGGTTTAAGCACAATATTATTTCCTTGAAAATCAAATGAAATTATTCTTCCCTCTATGATAGTTATCCTTATCATATTGTCATGAACGGACCAATAATATATGACAAGCTTGCATAAGGGCAACATCACATAATATAGTGTCCTCACCGACTCCAAGCTTTAGTGTGACCTTAACTTGATTATTCACTTTTTACTCACCACAATTATTCATCCAATTTAGTTTATAAGGTCTAGGATCAAAAGTAATAAGGAGTTGTGGATTTTTGAACCATTTCAGTGCTAGCAATGACACGACAATTTCTGCTATCAACTATCACGTTACAAACATTCCCTTTATCTAAGCATCGAGTATGGACTACATTTACTCTTTGATTATAATCATAAAGGGTATGTTGAACACTTAAAACTCTCCTAATAACCAAATAATCATCATGTTCATTTTCAATTCCTTTATCACTATCATCATCATAATCATGTTCAAATAACAAGTTAGAATGTATTTCAAGCTCATATTTTTCCGATGCATATTCATAGTGTCCTAAGGCATATATCATGAGAATTTTCTTATTAGGAAAATCCTTCATCATGTGACCTCTACCTTGACACTTAAAACAAACAAAATCTCTAGCTCTAGAAGACAAGTTAGAAGTACTCCTTCTTGGGGTTATGAGAACTCCATTCGGTGTCTTAAACGTGGCCGAAGGGGTGGTGGTTATTGAGGTTTTTGTGCGAGCTGAATGTAACTCGATCATTGCCTTCCTCATGGTTGAAGGTGTACTCAAGACTGGATGAAAACACTATGTTGGTTATTTTCATCCAACTAAGTTCTTCCTCTCTAGATTCCTCACCTTCATCTTATTCTCCACTTTGATGGTGAGGTGTACCAAATCTGCCATAGTCTCATACGAATACAAGGCTATTTCGCTAGCAAATGGAGAGTTAAGGATTCATAAGGACCTAAATTTGTAGTATCTTATTCCTCACAAACATCAACCTTAACCATGGTCATTTGCATGGCACTATATGTCTCCTCGGCACTCATGGAACATTGTCTACGATTGTCTAGACTCTAACGTAGTTCCCGGCTATAGTGTAGAGTTACAAACCTAACTCGAAGCAAAACTTTCATGTGCTCCCAAGTAGTGATATCCGGCTCCAAGGTTCTTCTTCTTTCCTTCAACAAGTTATTCCACCATATCAAAGCATAACCAATGAACTCTAAAGTTGTGTATTGTACGTTCTTTGGTTTCAGGATGTTGTTGGAACTCCAAATCTGCTCCACCTTCATCTCTCATGATATGCATCTGCATCACACTTGCCCTCAAATGGAGGAATCTTCATCTTAGCCTTAGAAAATGCTTCAGTCTCATACTCACGCTTCCTACGGGGCGGTTGGTATCTAAATGGTGCACAATCCCTCTCTTTTTCATCCTCTTCCTCGAATTCAACTTCCCTCTTTTCTTCCCTTCTTTGCATTTGAAAAACGTTGTTAGCAAACGTAGGACCATAACGTCTATTCTCACCTTGGGTTGAAGTCTCAACGAAAGGCACTTGTCGGGGTTGGAGTATGGGTTGTTGGAACGTAGTGATTGTTCGTGGTTGTTGGAATATAGGAACTATTGGTGGTGGATGGATATTACGGCTCTCCATGTCATTCACCTATATTGTAAGGTTTGTGGTCTTATCCGGCATCTCTTTAATCATGGTAACAAGTTTGGGGCGGATGGATTCGATTCCCCTTTCAATTGAGTGACTTCCTAACATGATCAAAACACTAAAATAACAAAGAAACTCATTGGGTTAGCTTAAAACACAAAACAACTCACGAGTGTTTCACTCTTTGTGTTTGGCACTCTCTTGCAAAGTTTTCTAGCTTGTCGTGTTACGATTTGAATGGATCAATAGCAATATCAATATAATGATGTCAAGCAAATCAGAACCAATGTTTTCAGGTCAACGTAAGATTGTGTAATAAATTAGTCTCAAGCAACAAACGTAAGAAGACAACTTATGTGATACAAAGGGCAAAATAGCAGAAAATATTTTGGCTATCTTCAAAACCAATGAAATGCTTCTTTTATTGACAATGCACAACCTAAAAACAAGGAAAAATGGTAGGCAAAAAAGGCAATGCAAAAGGCTAAAAGATCAACACAAATAGTGAACAAGGAACTAACACAAGTTTCTTTTTTCTCTTCTTTTTTTTTTGAACTTTTTGATATAATAAATACTCTTTTTCTTTCAACATGCACCAAATCAGAATTATGTACTGATTTTAGGTAAGTAAAGAAGATAAAACTGGTTTGGTAAAAAGAGCATATTTTGGGAAAGTATGACTTCGGTTTAAGGCAAGTTTTCAAAAAACACTTTTTCTCTGTTTTTTTTTGAAAGGTTGGTGGTTGAAGGTTTTTAATGTTCCAAAGATATTTCTTGTGGTTACAAAAATAAACAACAATAATCGACAAATTAATGGAATTGAAAATAATAAAATAACGAGATAAATAGACTAACCGAGAAGGTAATGATTCCATCTACTCTTTTTGGTAATTTTTAGGATTTTTTGATGCAAAAACTTGGGCTCTGATACCACTATGATAGGGTTCATCCGTAAATTGTCCTGATCTTTGACACCAAAACTCGTTCGTGCAATTGAAGACTCGAAATGGATGAAAACGATCGATGAAAGTGAGATGGAATGGGATAAAAAGGAAAAATTAAATTGAATCAGTAAATGGATAGATCAAGGTTGAACCAATTGAAGCGACGACATGAACCTTGATCTTGTTGGATCAAAACCCAAGATGCACGAGCAAAAGACCATTTCGCTACAATCTTACACAACCAAGAAATTAAGCCAATGTAGCGCAAGATGGGGCTTGTGAATGTTTGATACCACCAATACTCGCAATGGAATTGAAACACAAAACAATCCAAGGTAAAAACAAACCGGCAATATCTCTCTCACTTGATTTGGTCTTTTGCAATGAAGAACTTGAGGAAATCGTCAAATGTGATAGAAATGTATTTTTTAACATAAATCCAGTATGTCATTCTACATCAAGATTCAACCATATATGTAGGTCTTTTAGGGCTGAAATTAAATGAAAGGAAAACCTAATTTAATTGGGCTTAAAACACGTTTGAGGTCCAATCACAAAATAACCCAAATTATTAAAAAGAGTATCTTTTAGACTGAAAATAACTTGTCACATGCCGAAGAAGAAGAAGGCTTGACGGTTGGACTGATTCTAGAAGTAATTGGCCTAGTTCCGGATTGAGAATATAAGCAGTTGACCTCCACGTAATAGGATCGCGAGCTGAATAGATATTGACCGCTTTGATACCATATAAAAGTCTGATACAGACAGACCGTAGACCAGGACCGTGTGCATATGGACGCACTTGTACGTTAGACCCAAACTCAACACATAAATCCAACGAGGTTCCAACCTAAAACCAATTGTCAATAGGAGAAGTAGCCCACCGATCTTATATACTAGGCTCGGAACGTCCCCAATTTTCGACGTGAAAACTTACCATCTCCAACATGAATCAATTTGTTGTCTTTGTCATGCCATTTTAAATTTTTAACTGATTGACGGATTTCTAACTTTTTAATCTAGAATGTTCATTTGTGTGCAAGTCGGTTAAATGTGTTTTAGGTTCATTTAGGTCCAAAACATTTACCGACCAAGTAAGTTCGATTTTCGGGACATATATTATCGGAAATTGGTTTTAAGTCTAAATCTAAGCCGAACCGACCTTTTAGGCCCGGTTCTAATTTTCACCAATAAAAAACGATTTTGAATTCGATTTGTATAGGTTCGGTTCGATTTTGTAGATCCAAAAATACATCATTAATATTAGCAGAGAATTGTTTTAGCATTAGTTAGTTTGCTAGTTTGGTATTGATGAGTTGTTTTCCTGGCATACAATTCCTACTTTGGTATACATCATTTCATGATAAGTGACCATTATTTATATTGTGGGTATGAATTATCAATTCATATATATGTTAGAGGCAATTATTAAGTGGGCAAGCACAACCACATATAGTATAATGAGGTAATCGTGCAATGCAACAAATAAAGGTTTCTAGTTTGGTATTTATTTAGAAAAGAAAATGATTTGTGATTCATTTTGGAAAGTTTAGATTGATGAATTAAGTAACAATTATGGTAGAAAGTTGATTATGAGTTGATTAAGTGGACTAGTGAGCTTCATCGTGGATCGAGAGGTGATTCAACACGGCAAGCTTCTTAATAAGTTTGTTGTATCGTGTGGGTTTGTATCTTACGAGTTAATTTGGTTAATTTGTTATACAAGATTTGGTGTTTATTTTATGGTTCCGGCTATTCGTACCACATTAACCATACTATATATACCCCTTCTACGTCTACGCCTTAAATTTTCGAACCAAATGTATGTTATGGACTACTACGCATACGTCATGCGTAGTCGTAACCCATACTACGACTACGCGTGACGTATGCGTAGTATGACTACGCATCCGTCATGCGTAGTCGTAGTCATTTTCTTTTATTTTTGAACGAAATGAGCTTGTTATCACGGCTACACATTGCGTACGCGTAGTCGGGGTATGAATAGCATGTTTAATGTGGTACGAATATCAATCCCGTTATTTTATACAAATGGGATGATACGTCATTGGAGTTTCAACGTCCAGTCTTCCACTTCGGAAAAAGTAAGATTAATTGTTTATTATTTGTTAAATAAATGATAAATGTTAAAGCTAAGTTACAAAATCATGAATGTAGAAGAATATTAGCTTAACGAACGCATTTTTATTTTCATTAGTTTTCGTAATAAATTAATGAAGCTATCAACATTAGACCCTCCGCAATTGAGGATAAGGAATTTCTAAGTTCTCCCCATGTCATTAATTTGATGACATGACGGAGTGAGGGATATAGGAGTCGGGGGATTGAGGTCAATATTGACGTCAACTCTATTATTTAATTTTTATATATCAAAACGACGTCATTTTGACTCGTTCTCAGTGTTGGGCGCGTCATGTGGTAGGGTTTGTAATTACAATTAAAACCCATTTTCTTTAGAACATGAACTTGTTTTTGTAAAAATTAAACTATTAAGTTGACATGGTAGGAATATCGTTAATATGACAGGAAAAAAAAGAGAGAGAGGAGATTTGAGCCTTTGTGTAGCACATGATCTTATTCAACTATTACTGTTGGATTTTGATGTCAAAGCCCAATACAGACGGACCGGTAGAGCAAGGTCGTGTGCATATGAGCGAACATGCGTATTATGCTCTAGTCCAACACATAAATACGATGAGGTTCCACCATAAAACTAATTAACGATAGGTGAGTAGTCCACCGGTCTTATATACTACGCTTGAAATCCCAAACTTTCTATGTGAGGATTTATTATTTCTAACATTTGAGTTAGATGGGAATTTGCAATAAAATAGAATGACCTAATAATTTGAAAGTTTTGGTGATTATTTTAAATGGTGAGAGTGTCTTATGGATCCTTATTGGTGCGGGAATCTTCCAGCAACACCAACAATCTAAGTTCGGTCAGAAGATGGCCTGCTAAATGTTAAGATAGATGTATATGAAGGGGTGATGATTAAGAAACAAGTTGGTGACTTCTGTCATTGCGCCAAGGGAGTTGATAGACGTACCGGTAAAAATATCTAATAGTAATCACAACTACGCACTTTGCAAGCGTAGTTGATAGGGTTCTCAACTACGCATATGGGGTACGTAGTTGGAATTCAGGGGAAAAAAATTAAAAATAGCAATTACGCTTGTGGGGAGCGTAGTAGTAGTTCCCAAAAAAATTATAAAAATAACCCACAAACGTAGTTGATATTTTTTTGGGTAAAATGGTTAAGTAGGTAGTTTTTGTATTATTGTGTACAAACTAGGCAATTATTGTTTTAGTTGACAAACTAGGCCCCTAGGTGCTGTTCAGGTAAGACACATTATTCTGGTAGGACCGTGCGGCTGAACGTAGAGCTGACACGTGTCCCAAATTTTTTTTTTTTCAAAAACGAGTGAAAGTAATAGTTTAAAACTTATTAAGGAATAGTTCATAACTTATAAAAGGATAGTTCATGAATTATAATAGAATAGTTCATAATGCAAAATTTATAAAGGAGTGAAAGTAATAGTTCAAAACTTATTAAGGGATAGTCCATAACTTATAAAAAGATAATTCATGAATTGTAATAGAATAGTTCGTAGTGCAAAATTTATAAATGATAGTGCATAACTTATAAAATGATAGTTCATGAATTACAATTGAATAGTTCATAACATATAAACGATTAATTTACAATTGAATAGTTACCCCAATTACCAACAAAAAAAATTTATTATTTATAAAAATAAAGATCCTATAATCTTTCTCTCTCATCTTCAAAATTATTTATTTCCTTTAATAAAAATGGTAATTGATGCTAACAACCGTTATTTAAGGAATCATTCAATAACCTTCAACCACGTTTGTAGATGGTTGTTCATCGTCATCCTCTTCCGAAACAGAACGGCGGTTTCGATATACTGGTGTTTGATTCCGCCAATGATCCCGGGCGATTTGATCTCGATTTATGTTCGCGTCGACATAACATCCACTTATCGGTAAGTTTATTTCATAAATTTTGATTGATTCGTTGTTCTACTATAACTGCTTCAATGGCGTGATGTACTCAACGAACTAGTATACGTGTTTATGTACGTAATCTCGTGTGCGAGATACAAAATATGTAATCGATTGCATATGTTGTGTTCATATTGGGAATTTGTTGAGGCACTAAACTTATGTAATCGATTGTGGTGAAAACAATTATGTACTATTGTGCAAAAAATATGTACATAATGTTTGTTTTGAGTTACTAAATTTTATGTTAATGTGGACGTGTACGTTTGTATTTTTCAATTCATGTACACAATTTGTAATAGTTTGCATAAAAAATGTACAAATTGTTTGTGTTGCTTTACTTAATTTTATGTTTCGGTATTTGTGTACGATTGTATTGTTTAATTCATGTAACACAATTTGTGTGTTGTTGAACTCATAATGTTTGTGTTGAACTAGGGCAACAAGAAATTACTTGGGTGTTCTCGTTCACAGGATTCGGAAATGGTAGATTATCGACGAAAAGGTGCTACTGGCGACGGCGGCGATGGCGAGACGTGAAGATAGGTTACTAATGGCGACGGCGACGGTGAGAAGAATGAAGAAACGATTCGGAATACCTTCTTCCGAAAATTTGGGATGTATATTGTGCGTGAATGGACATTTGGAACATTTCCACAATCTTTGAAATACAGTTTCCTTTTATTTTTAGTTGTTTTTGGTAGTTTCTTTTAATAAACTAGTACATATCCCGTGCCTTGCACGGGTATTTGTTGAAACATATTTTTGAATTTATATGATGATTAACATCTAATTTTATTTTTATATAATAAAAAATGGTTCGAGAGATAGTCAGTGGTCTCCGACTCTCCGATACATCGGAACGCGCTTCTATTGATAAGATATTGAGCTAAGTTCAACAAAAATATATTGGCAAAAAAAGCTCGCAATTTCTTTTTAATTATTGTTTGATTGATATACAAAATTGATGAAAATTCTAATTACTTATTCTTTTAAATTTTATTTTCGGGAATCTATACACAATCTTCTAAATTTGCTAATAAATTTATAACTACTTTTATTTGACTTCTGCAACAATCTTCCTACAACCACTAAAAGTTTTTGATTCTCTAATCTCATTGAATTCTGCAAATCTATCATCTCGATGCTTCCACAAGTAAACAACAATCTTCCTATGTTCTTCACATCATCGCTCCACACCGTAGTGTGAGCGCTCCTCTACTCAAAACCTCCGCCGGAGAATTCGCAGTATACTATATTCTCTTCCTTCGCCCGATTGTATAGGTAAACAAAGTTCATAACCGGAGACGACCTGTTTTCGGATACAGATCGAGCTTCACCTACGGACTCAAAATTCATCTTCTCCTGAAATATGTATATAAGATTACAATTGATATATTCATGTCGTAGCAAAATAGATTTTATATAACATTACTGTTACTTAAATTAACTTCTCATAAAAATTAAAATATTACCCAATAAATAATTTTTTAATCAATTAAAATATTAAGTAGGTCTTAAATTTTCAGACTTCTTCAAACTGAATAATTATAAATTTTAGATTTGTTGTAGATTTGAATAAGTAGTTAAGGAAAAGTGAGCAATTGCAAACTTTTACGATAAGTATTTTGAATATTTATGTTTTTCCACAAATTTGTAGATTAATTTATAAATTAAATAAATTATTAGTTAATTTAATTGTTATATAAAATGAATAGAATTTGGTAAAAAAAATTCTGCTTAATCGTTTGGATTGAAATCTCTATATTTTTCACAAAATTTAAATTACTAAATATTTTTATAAGAAATGATTGTATTGATTCTTATATATCTTCTTAAAACTTAAATAATTTAGTATAAACTATTTAACGTGAAAAATTTTGTGAAATTAATTATGACTTTATAATATAAAATGCTTACACTCTAGATGAGTGAACAACTTGTTCCTCAACAACATCCACCATGGAGAGAGCAAACACCTTGAATTAGAAGAAAATTTTTGCAATATGATTAGTTGATAATTAACCAATTGAAAATATCATCAAAATTTTGGATTGACTCAAAATTTTCTTCTGATCCGATACAAAGAACTAACTAATCACATATCTAATTTTGGTACAAATAGATTTACTCTGAAATTTTCTTATCGATTAATTTTGACTTCAATATCTACGTTCTAACTTCCGATGCACTCTTTTGTTTTAATATTTGTTTGTTTTTTATTTTTTAGATTTTAGATACGATTTTATTGATACAGGATAAGATAAGATTAAAATAATAATTTAGTAATTTAGTAATTTTTTTCCGATTTATTAGGAATGGAAATTTCATAAATATTTTACAAAAAAAACCGATGTGGCATACCTCGTTGCTTGACACGTGACATTAGTGTCCTTTGTTTTAGTAAGTTATATAGATTACAACAATTGTCATAATTTACTCCTTTAAATTAAAATCATCTTATTTATTTTATCTTTATTTTTCATTGTAAAAAGGCAGGGGCCTAGTTAGTATTCTCTAAACAAAAACTACTCTAGTACCTAAGTTTTCTCATATTTTTTTGGGAACTATTACTACGCTTCTCATACGCGTAGTTGAAGACCCTATCAACTACGCATTTGAAGTGCGTAGTTATGGTTACTACTAGAGATTTACGCACGCGAAGTGCGTAGTTGGGTAATCGAAGTTGGGTATGTGGAGGTTGGGTACGTGAGGATGGGTACGTGAACTTGGGTATGACATTTTTTTCCCTTCTTCCTAGTATTATTAAAAGAAATCGCATACATTAAAAAAGTGTATACTTTGTATACCATTATAAAAATAAGTGCATACTTACCAAAATCATTCATCTTTTATCCTACTTGTTAACCTGTGATTTTTCGAAGATGAGATTTTGAATCAACTTAGTTTTGTCTTACTCTTTTCAGTATAAATGTTTGTGTTTGTATTTGATAGGGTTAAACACCTATAATGTAATATATTTTTTTAATTTTTGATGGGTTTTTCTTTTTCTTATATATAAACTCTCAACCGCTTATTTTAGTTTTCGTCCTTCTTTCAATCATTTCTTTTCTGAGGTTTATCTTCTTCTTTTTTTTCAAATAAATTATTTAGTCCAACCTTCGACTTTCTTGTACCTCTAATATTCGGCCTTATTTGATCTTTCCCTCAAACTGATTTAAACTAGAATAAGTAGAACATAGAACCAACTTTCTCAAAAACTTTGATTTGACTCCAAACTAACTTGTTGACGAAAAAAACATCAACACTCAACCTCGAGTGCTTAGCTCTTTTAACAATCTCGACTAATTGAAGTTACACTTTTTAACAATCTCGAGTGTGTAGCTCTTTCCTTGAACAATCTCGAGCGTCCATAATGCTCGTGTGAACAATTTTGAGCATGATGTTCTCTTGTCTAACTATGCGAGCTATTTTTACTTTCTTAGTTTCTGGACTATATGCGGGTTTTGGGAGCAGCAAATGTTGTAATCGGTGTCCCTCTTCTCGTTGATTCACCCGCAAACAATATTCTTCAACAATCCTTCATATCTATGTCCAACATTTTTCAACTCTAATGATAGAGTGGAAAATTGTTGGGTAAAATGGGGGAGTAGGTATATTTTGTAACCATGAGCATTTAAAGGGCCCCAAGTTAATAATGTGTACAAAATAGGCTCCTCTATATTACACAAAAAAGATTAATTAAAATAAGGAGAGGATATTAGGAAATTAGAAGATCTTTCTCTCTCCTATTTATAATCAATTAATTTTATTAAATCGGGTAACTAAATATTCTTCTCTCTCCTATTTATAATCAATTAATTTTATTAAATCGGGTAACTAAATATTATTCTTTCTCCTTTTTATAATCAATTAATTTTATTAAATCGGGTAACTAAATATTCTTCTCTCTCCTCTTAATTATAATAATAAAAGATTGTGTCAGGTAGGATTTGAACCGTGGATGACAACCCCTCTCTCCCACCCACCCTTATACCAACTGGACTAGTTAAACTTTGTGTATTCTTTTGATGATACACAATATTAATACACAATTTCAGTTACATAATATTAATACATAAGTTTTGTTTGTTTATATTGTGTACACAAGTCTGGTTACACAAAATTCGTCATTTACACATGGTTTGTTTACATAAAGTCCGTCATTTACACATGGTTTGGTTGCATAAGTCCGTCGTTTACACAAGATTTGGTTACATCAGTCCGTCGTTTACACAATATCTGGTTACACAAGTCTGTCATTTACACATGGTTTGTTACATAAGTCTGTCGTTTACACAAGTTTGGTTACATAAGTTTGTCATTTACACATGATTTGTTTACATAATTCCGTCATTTACACATGGTTTGGTTACATAAGTCCGTCGTGTACACAAGATTTTGTTACATAAGTTCGTCGTTTACAAACATCGTAGTAGTTCGTAGAACTGATTTCAGTTTGCCAATATCAATCAAGCAACAAGCAATTATGCAGTGGGAGTAATTTACACAAGAAAGTTCTTAATTCAATAAAAGACGGATATATTGTGTACACATGAAAATCAGATCACGGTAGAAAATGGAGAAGATTTGTACCCCATATACGCACTTTAGTTCGCCGGAGATCCCTCAGAGGCAGGAGGGTGGGAGACGCTGCATTCGGCGCCATTACCAGATCTAGCCGATCGAGAAAGAATCTCAGTCAGAGTACTCATGGCACGGATTTGCATCTCCAAATCCGAACGCCCTCCACCGCTAGCCGATGTCGACGAGGAAGAAGGGCTGAGTTGGAACTTTTTTACCGATTGGAGAAGTTTCGAGGAGTAGATTTATCCGCCGTCAACGCCTCCAATTCGCCTTCTTCTCACTCGTCTCTGTCGCCGGCTGCTGAAGGAACGTCGCGGCTCCAACGCTCTTTGACTTCGGCTGCCGCCATCAAGATGAAGAAGGCGCTGAGTCGCTGAGATTGCGATCTTCGACTTCCGGCTTAGGGTTGAAGATAGCAGGGCGTATTCTGAATGCTGAGAATGGTTCAATTAGTAAGGTCAAATAATACAGTTACCAAATTTAATTAACGGTTTCCTTATTTTTAGCCTAATTAAATGCTCATGGTTTCTTTAAATACTTAATTAAGATTTTCTTTCCACCTTATTTATCTTTTTTATTTTAATTGTTAATATTAGGGGCCTTGTTTGTATTATAGAAAAAATAGTTACCCTACTACCTTAATCTTCTCAAAATTGTTTAAACCATTGAAGAAAATATGAAGTTTTAGACAAATTCTTAAGCTTTAAAATTTGATATTGTGTACATTTGTATATTAAGACAATTTTCCAACTTCCCTTGAATTGACTTTGAGGTTAAAAAAAAATTTACCCGTTTATAAAGAAAAAGCTTGAAATTTCAAGCAAAATATTTTTTTTACTTTAGATTTTGTTGTTGTGTACAATCATGTATTTGGGCAATTGTCCAAAAAATATATACATCTTGTGCATTGCTATTCATGTGCCTTTGTATAGTTGTGTCAACCGACAAGATGTTAGAAATTTGGGTTTATCTAAATTGTTGAACTCGTTCATTTAAAACCATTCAAAAGCTATCTATAATCAAATGTTTGCATTCGGAGAAAGTCTCATTAGACATTCACGAAACAAAAATGAGGTATCGTGTCCCGTAAAAAGTCCTTCTAAGGCTTTCCGGAAAAAGATAAAAAAAAAATAATAATAAGAGGGAGAGGAGGAGGAGGAAGAAGAAGAAGAAGAAGAAGAAGAAGAAGAAGAAGAAGAAGAAGAAGACACTTTACTTTCTTGACAGGATGACCTTTATGTTGGTGATGTTGCTCAAGTGTGGTGTGTCCTTGTTTGATCGTGTTGATCATGGTTGTGTTTAAAGTCATTGAAAAACTTTCATTTAGGTGGGTGAATGTCGTGGGATTCAAATTTCTCAAATGGTATTTTTTCCCTTGCTATGGATTTATGTGGTCCTGCTCCCTGCAGCGAGACGCCGCAGTAGTTCGTCTACCTCGTATTCTCTTAATGATTCCGCCGTCTTCGAGCTTTCATTAACCTTTAATTTGATTTGTGTGTTCCGTCTTTTAGGTTGTTTGGGGGATTTTTGTTCTTTATCAAGTGTTTAGGAGTTCCTTTGTTGGTGTTATGTTGATTCGTTGATAGCTTACATATTTATCTTTATTCTGCCTTTCGGTACAGCCTCGCTAAATGAATGTGACATAGTCAAATTGTTTATCCATTTATCATAAAGAATAGTAACAACTAAAATATTTAATCTTAAACTGTTTTCACTTTTTTAAAGATTGTTTTCGTAGAAAACAGAAAATTTTCTTTTCATCGTATTATGATTATCTTTCTTTTCAAAGAAATTCCATCGATTATGGTTTTATTTGTATTTTATTTGTAAAATATATATTGTTTTGTATTCTCAAACAATAAACTTAATTTCTTTGTTATTTATCAATCTTTTTTTCTTAAAAGAGTTAATATGTGAAATTTGATATTTTATATGTTTTTCATAATTATTAAAATATTATTGATGTAAAGTACATAGTGTATTGTCTTGACTACAAAAATACATTAATGCAAACTAATTATTTTATAAAATATAGATACGAGAATTTCTCAAAGACATGAAATATCATGTTTCGTTTATTAAGTCAAGTCATCCTCATCCCACGTATCACTTATTTTATAAAATAATAAATATAAGAAACGAGAATTAAACTAATATTAAAACAGATGTACTTATTCACACGCCTCATTTTTTCGTGCATTGTGTCATTTTTTTTTATGTATTTATCATTTTTAAAAAAATTATTGAATAATTATAAAATTATTATTTAAAAAATATTTTTTAATAGATTAGATTAAGTCCCCTCATAATCTCCTATTTTATTAATGTCGCAAATGTTCGTTCATTTTCATAATTTTCCGGCTTCTATACCTCAAACTCTCATTCAATCCCTCATGCGTACTACAACTATAGCTAGTGTCCTTCCTTCTTACAAATTCCGACTTCATCCCTCTCCTATAATAAAGAGGACGAATCTAAGAGAATGTCAATTTCAATGTTCTCACGAAAGTTAAAGATCGAAGACTTTGCACAATGCTATATATTTTAACTTGTCAAAATGAACTTTATTATATTTTGATTGAATATTAGCTTTAAATATATCGGTTGTATTTGAACCGAGAAAAATACGACCCCTCGGACAAATACGGCTAATAAAAGTTATGATTAACTGATCGGATGAAGATTTTAGAAGACGGGATCCGTAAAGCATTCAAAAAGAAAGTGTGATGAAACTAGCTCATCTTGGTTCCTTTAATAAGAGGTGTACTTACATAAGAACCAGATACTTGTACAAGAATCCAAATTCTGAAAATGACAGATCAGAATAAGCATTAAGTAAATGTAAGAAGTATGCAAGTGATGTAAAGCCGCAACAATGATTGTATCCCGCCATCTGGTCTTTTATAACGCTTCTAGGATGAAGGGGACCCAGTTAAGATGGATGATAAATCAACTAACAAATGGTACTGTAATGATTTGTTCTCCATGGATAAATTTATGACAGGTTGCTGTTCAAATGTGGCCTACACATGGGATGATGACTATGTTGTTTTCAGTTGCTTGTGAGGTGGCGAATTCATTGAGATTGCTTCTAGAAGACTTACTGTTCCTCGTGGATACCTCTAAGTAATGGCGTCTGTCAACATGCATTTTTATGGCTCGATAATGACTGTGAATCCTGTCACAAATTTTTTTAAAAGTACAACAAAAAAAATATTAAATGTAGCTCTAAGTAATGGCATATGTGAGTTTCGGTACTCACAACGTCTCCTCGGCCTCCAAATAAAATTTAGTTTATCTGTAATCAAAACTTCTCAATAAATTCTCTTAAAGTGCACAATTATTTGTAAGGAACCATTATAAATAATATGTGTATTATCTTTCTTATTTGTTGAATTTTATAATGTCTCATAAGACCGTACAACAAACTAGTATAAAAGTTCTTGGGTTCTTTTATTTTTTAATGATCTGGGAGAAAGATTTCTCTTTCAACAAGATCGACCAATTCACAAGGAGGAGAAATTTCAGCCTGTGGTAGATCAAGATGCAAGCATTGTTGAAACAATTGGGCTTATGGGGCCGTTGCCCATGAAGGAATTCGATAAGAAAAAGGGTGATGTTGTTGAGATGGTCATTCAGAGAATAAGAGACATTCGACCATCGTGATGTGTCTCACATATGATGTATTATGTGAGGTTTCATATTAGGACATCGCAATCAAATTGTGGCTGAAGTTGGAGAGCATCTACATAACGAAGTCTCTCGCCAACACGTTGCTTATAAAACAACGTCTATTCAGCTTGCAAATGCAGGAAGATACGCAACTTCGTGAACACTTAAATCACTTGAACACAGTTCTTCTAGGTTTGCGTAATATTGAGGTTAAGATTGGGGACGAAGATGTTGCGTTGATTCTGTAGGTATATTTGCCGTCATCATATGAAAACTTCGATCAGTTATTTGTTGTTGGAAAAGATATCATTACTCTGGAAGAAGTGAGATCTACCCTTCATAAAAGGAACTACGCCAAAAGGTGTATGAAAGTGGTGTAGGTAAGGACAGTCAAACATTTGACATATTTACAATCGTAGGCAAGGGACAAGGAAAATCAAGGAAGAAGAACAAAATTTGTCTTCTTCAAAAGGTCCTAAGTCTAATGACGTCAGCTACTACTATAAGTAGAAAAGGCATTAGAAGAACGAATGTCCTAAGAATAACAAATCGCAGAATTCTAGTTATGCAGTTGTTGTAGAAGATAATTTTAAATCTGATGAGGACATAGTTTTGGTTGCTGGTGAACTTATTTATTAGACTAATGTGTGGGTTCTTGATTTTAGGGATTCCTATCACATATGTCTTAATAGAAAGTGATTTGAAACTTATAAGTAGGTAGATGATGACAGTATTTCCATGTCTACAAGGCGGTTGCAATCGACACAATTAAAATTACGACAAATGAGGTAGATTGTGTACATTGAACAACGATAGGCATGTTTCACTTATTACTTAGAATCTAATATCACTTAGTATGTTGGAAAATGAGGGTAGTTTTGAATGTATGTAAAAATTCTGATGTTATTATAAATGGTGTCGAGATGGGCACTTCATATTTCATGTAGGTTTCTATTGTTTTTGGGTCTGTTTATGTTGCATATTCAAAGGTTCATAAGGATGATATGCCTAATTAAGTTATGGCATATGATACTCGGTCATATGGGTGAAAAAGGTATGTATGTAGATTCTAGCAAAGGTAGATCTTCTTGGGAAGACAAGATCAAGAACCTTGACTTATGTGAACATTGTATCCTTGGGAAGCTACACTACATCAAGTTTCCAAAGGGTATACATAAGACAAAAGACACACTGGATTACTTTCATTCGGATTTTTGGAGTTCGGATAAGGTTGGGTCTTTAGGAGGTAAGCGTTATTTTTTTATTATTATCGATGATTATTTAAGAATGACTTGGTTGCTTGACATGAAGCACAAAGGAGAAGCTTTCAACAACATTAAGGAGTGAAAAATGTTAGTGGAAGATCAAAAGGTTGCAAACTGATATGGTCTAGATTTCTGTTAATAAGTTTGATCAGTTCTACAAGGATGTTGGAGTTGCTCGCCATCATACAGTTAGACATACACCACAACCGAATAGTGTAGTTGGGAGGATGAATCAGACTGTACTAGAGAGAATGAGGTGCATGCTCTCTAATGCAAAACTGGATAGTAAGTTTTGAGAAATAGTAGTGACTACAACATTTTAATTAATAAAATACAGGCCTTACATTGGCATAAACTGCAAAACTCCACTTAGTGTTGATAACTAAGTGGAGATCTAGTTTCTTACTAAAGAAGAAGAGAAACATCCACGTTAGAAGTTAAGTTGTCAAAGTCTACAAGATAAGAAAACCAACCACCATAAGCTATTCACAAGAGCTAAGTTGAGGGTCGCTTAAGAAGTTGGAGCAAGACCTCCACAAAAGTACAATTTTGAGAATATGGTTGGTTATGCTTTATAGGTTGTTGAAGAGGTGGATACTCATGAACCATCCACCTATAGAGAAGTTGTATCTCGGTCTGAAGCTACATAGTGGTTTGCATCAATGGAAGACGAGATGGAGTCACTTCATAAGAATCAAACTTGGAAGTTAGTCATACCGCCTAGAGAGAGGAATGATATTACTTGCAAATGGATTTTCAAGAAGAAAAAAGGGATGTCGCTCGTTAAAGGGATCAAGTATAAGGCTTGAGTTGTTGAAAGAGATTTTTATCAGAGAGAGGGAGTGGATACAATGAGATTTTCTCGCCAGTAGTCAGACATACCTCCATCAGAATGTTAGTAACAACAATGACACATTAGGATCTAGAGCTCAAACAACTTGATGTAAAGACATATTTTTTTACATGAAGAGTTACAAGAAGAAATGTACATGCCTCATCCAAATGATTTCCATGTTCCAAGGAAAGAAAATTATGTTTGCAAGTTGAAGAAGTCTTTATATAGACTTAAGTAGTCTATAAGATAGTAGTACAAGAGATTTGACAACTATATGATAGATATTGATTACAACAGGAGTACTTATGATTGTTATATGTACTACAACAAGTTGAAGGGTGATTTTCTCATCTATCTAGTCTTGTATGTCGATGATATACACTTTTTGTTCAAAAATTAATATGAAAATTGATTCTTTGATGGATTGGGTTCTTCTCTTGTAGAATGCTTGATATTGAAGTATGGATGATGAAGTTACGTATCTTGATTTGGTCACTAAAACTGAGAAGTTTTATGTTGATTTAGCAATGATTTTTCAGTTAGATTATGTTATCAGTTTTTTAATATATTGATAAAATACTATCACTTTTTCAAATCGAAAACGACTGGATCTAAAGCGAACCAGTCTTTCAAAACCAAAAGAACACAAAAGAGTTTGGTGACGCGGTTCGAGTTAAGCTCTACTCTGCGGGATCTCAGGAGGGGAGAGCCAGCCCAATCCACTAGGTAGAGTTACAGTGTAGAACGGTTACAGGATAAGCACACAAAAACACAAGAAACCATACGAGATCAAGAACAGGATAACAAGAACAAAGATAGGTGAGAGGTCTGTAAACCACCAAAGGTACCGATCTGTGCTTTGAGGCAAAGCAAGATCTAGACAACAGAGAACGTCTCAAGACAACTCTAAAACGAAGTACTCGGCTCGGATCTCTCTCTCACATGTGTTTCTCTCTTTCTCACTTTCAGATCTAGGGTTTCTCAGTAGAAGTGTTTCGGCCACCTTAGGGTTAAACGACAGAGAAGAAAGCTTAAGTACTCAGTGCCACGAGGTGATACTTCAGCAACGCAACGTTTAACCATGCAACGATGCAAGCCGCTTCATAACCTGGTGAGATGGACTGGGGCACTTACCATTGGACCTCGATCAACCAGGCCCAACCGGCCCTGCATTCAGCCCATCCTCAATAGAACACAAGCACCTTGTCCAACCCATCATCAAACCCAACCGGCCTCACACTTAACTCAGACCCACTAATTTGTGGCTAACTCGAACCGGGTTTAACTAATTCCTAACAAATGCCCTCCTAAACCAGGTTCTACGACTGCATACTACCAGTAGTGGATTAGTGGTACTCCTGTCCTTCATAGATCCAGTGTTGCTGTCCTTCTCAGCCATCCTCAATATGCAAAGAGTCTCTGCAATATGAGAACTTGTCAGCAGGGACAATCTTGGTTCCAAAATCAGCTGGATTTACATCTCCTTTGATTTTCTGTATCACCAGTTGTTGGTGCTTGATCTTCTTCCTTATGTAGTGGTACCTGATATCAATATGTTTTGTTCTTTCATGATACATGGGATCTTTACATAAGTACAAAGCACTTTGACTATCAGTATATATAACAGGAACATATGTCTTATTTTCTATTTCTTCTAACAATCCTTTGAGCCATGTAGCTTCTTTGGCAGCTTCAGTGGCAGCCATGTACTCAGCTTCGGTTAAGGACAGGGCCACAACAGATTGTTGTTGAGACTTCCAGGAAATGCAATTCCCAGCCCAAGTGAAGTAAATAGCTGTAGTAGACTTCCTGTTATCCTTGTTACTAGCATAATCAGAATCTACAAATCCAATCAGGTTAGTACGAGAGATATGTTCTTTATATACAAGACATTTATCCTTGGTACCACACATATATCTGAGTAAATATTTCATAGCATCCCAGTGAGGCATACCAGGATTAGACATATATCTACTTAAGACAGATATTCCAAAAGCAAGATCAGGTCTAGTGCACAACATGGCATACATTACAGAACCTACAACAACATCATATGGTATGTTAGACATTTTACTTTTGCCTTCATCAGAGGTAGGGCAATCCTTTTTAGACAACTCAAGGCGCCCTCCTAAGGGTACACTTGCAGGTTTACAATTAAGCATATTAAACTTCTGCAGAACTTTATGCACATAATCAGTCTGAGATAACAACATGAATTTCTTAGATCTATCCCTAAAGATGGAAATTCCTAATATTTTCTTAGCATGTCCTAGGTCTTTCATGTCAAAGTGATTTTTCAGATCATGTTTTATGCTAGCTATAAGAACTTTAGAAGGAGATATTATAAGTATGTCATCAACATAAAGTAACACATACAGTGGATCATGCTTCTTAATATTCTTAAAGTATAAACAAGTATCATATTCACTTCTGACAAAGCCCAATTTAGACATACAAGAATCAAACTTTAAATTCCATTGTCTAGGGGATTGTTTCAATCCATAGATAGATTTTTTAAGCAAACAGCATGCATTGGTATTTTTAGAATCAATGAAGCCCTTAGGCTGTGACATGTAAATTGTTTCATTTAAATCACCATGCAAGAAAGCAGTCTTAACATCCATTTGTTCTAATTCCCAGTCAGAAACAGCAGTCATTGCAAGCATAAGTCTCAGAGTTTTATACTTAACTACTGGGGCAAAAATGTCATTATAGTCTATTCCTTCTCTCTGTGTAAACCCTTTAGCTACCAGTCTAGCTTTATATTTGTCAGGTTCATTAGGAGATAGACCTTCTTTTATTTTATAAATCCATCTACACTGAACTAGTTTAGAATCTTTAGGTTTATTAACTAAGGTCCAAGTGTTATTAGCATGCATAGAGTCAATTTCATCTTTCATAGCAGCTATCCAGAGTTTTGAATCCTTATAGTTAACAGCTTGTTCATAAGCTTCAGGAGTGTAGGGATTTTTCACAATTGAAGTAGTAATAAGAGCATATTCAGCAATATTAGCATATTTCTTATTTGGGATGATAGTTCTAGCAGCCCTGTCCCTGGTTAGCTGGTACTGACCATGAAAATCAAAACGACCTGAGTTAGTGCTACCTTGTCTTGTACTAGGGGAACTCAGGTCGTTATGACTTTCATGGCCTGTTCTAGCACTGGGGGACAAGGTAGGAACACTAAGGTTATCAGAAATATTAGGCTCATCTACCCCCCTTAATTGTTGATTATGTGAATTATTACTATGTTCAGGTTGTGAAGGGAAGCTACTACTTTCATTAGTAGTAGTATCATCATTAGGTAGATCACTACCTTCAGAATAGTCACCAATGTCGAATTCAATTTCAGCATTGTTGTGACTTGCACTGGGCATGTAAAAAGAGGTTCCAACATTGGAATTCTCTTCAGACTCACCAGCAGTGCCACTAGTCTCACTGGGATGTTTATTTTTAAAGTGAAAATCTGTTTCATTAAAGGTAACATTCCTAGACACAACTACCTTATACCCTCCAGGTTGAATAAGGAGTAGTTTGTAACCTTTGACACCCTCTGGGTACCCTAACATAATACCCTTTTTAGCTCTTGGTTGTAGCTTGCCTTCACTCACATGAGTGTAGGCCGTGCATCCAAAGGGCCTAAGGTATTTGAGATTAGGTTTCCTATTAGACCACAGTTCATAAGGAGTTTTGAATCCTATAGCTGAGGAAGGGGATCTATTGATGAGATAAGAAGCCGTAGTAACAGCTTCTCCCCATAGGGAAGGTTTGAGACCAGCACTAACTAGCATACACCTTGCCTTTTCAAGCAAGGTCCTATTCATTCTTTCAGCAGTTCCATTCTGCTGAGGTGTTCCAGGGATGGTTAAATGTCTTTTAATGCCTTGTTCTTTACAAAATTCATCAAATAATTTGTTACAGAATTCAAGCCCATTGTCAGTTTTTAGACATTTAATCTTTTTATTAGTTTTTGTTTCAACAAGGTTTTTCCAATTCTTAAAAATTTCAAAGGCTTCATCTTTGGTTTTAAGAAGATAGACCCAAACTTTCCTAGAGAAGTGATCTATAAAAGAGTTAAAGTATCTCCTTCCACCTATGGTGTCAACCTGAGCAGGTCCCCAAAGATCAGAATGGATGTACTCTAGAGGTTGTTTGGTTACATAACTAGAGGTTGTGAAACTATGTTTGGTTTTCTTTCCTAAAATACAGGTTTCACATATATCTAGGTTAGCAGGTTTATTATCTATCAGACCTTGTTGATACAAACTAAGCATTCCCTTATTTCCCATGTGTCCCAGTCTACTGTGTAGGAGAGTAGTTTGAGCTAGAGTCATTAGATTTGTTGTTTTAGACAGATTAATTTCAGGTGAGGTAATAACATGGTATAGGCCTCCTTTATTAATGCTTCTAATTAGCACAACATTATCTCTAATAACATCTCTAACACCATTTTTGGTGACAATGGTACAGTTCAAATTATCAAAGACAGATTCTGATAATAAGTTTCTCCTAAGTTTGGGAACCCATCTAACATTTTGCAAAACTCTAGTAACACCATCATGCATACATAAAGGTACATTTCCAATTCCTTTTATAGCTAAACTAGTGTTATCACCTAGCATAACTTCTCCAGCATTATACAGATCGATGCTACTAAAAACAGATTTATTAGAAGTAGCATGCATAGTACATCTAGAGTCCAGAATCCAATCATTCATGGTATTAGAAGAGGTAGCACACACCAGTAATTCATGATGATATAAACATGCATTAAGAGGCATTTTATACTTAGAGTAATCATGTTTAGATGAGCATACAAGCAGTTCATTAGGATAATCAGATACACATAAAGATGCAGAATGAGTAGATTTATCTTTGTTAGATTCATCTTTCTTTTTCTTCCTACATTCTTCCTGGTAGTGTCCTAGTTTACTGCAATAGAAGCATTTTTTATTCTTTTTATCACAATCATTTGAGTAAGAATTTTTATTCTTGTCTAGTTCATATTTCTGCTTATATTTTTATTTGTTTCTTTTATTTCCTTTCATCATAAGGGCCTCAGATTTGTCATCAGTTTTATGACTAGTTTTAAAGACTTTCATACTTTCATTTTTCTGTATTATTTGTTCCAGTATTTTGTCCTTAGATATTTCATCCTGACTAAACTGGATCACATCTTTAAAAATTGTCAAACTGACTAGGCAAGGCATTCAATAAAAGTATAGCAGAATGGTCATCAGAGATCTTGTCATTACATCTTTCTAAGTCTTGAGTTAATTTCAGAAAAATGTCTAGATTATCATGCAAAGACAGGTTGACATTCATTCTAAAATTAAACAATCTACATAACAGAGATATACGACTAGGCAAAGATTTTTTCAGATAAAGATCTTCTAATTTTTTCCAAAGCAAAGAAGGGTCAGTGAGACTTACAACCTGACGAGCCACGTCGTCAGCTAATCGTATAAAAATCTCAGAGTGAGCTTGCTCCTCAAGCTCTTGTTTCCTATTGGGGGAAGTATCCGGAGGGAACTTTCCTTGTATAGTGGTCCAGCACTTTTCCTTGATTAGGATTGCTTTCAACTTCAGTTGCCATATGGCAAAGTCAGAGGTGCCATCAAAGGGCTTAATCCTCACTGTGTTTTCCGACATAGTCCCGTGTCTAAGAAGACACGATCCCAGATGTCGTACTTAGGGTCTATATGAGGGCAGTCTTTAGAATTAAAGAACCTGCCGTCCTGTGTTTAAAAATCAAAGCACCTCAAAACACTGTAAGTTTTGGGTTCTTTTAATTTTCTTGTACCTAGGGTTCCTTAAGCAACAATGCTTGAAGGAATGAACCTCTTTTCTGGGTTTTAAAAAGAGCCAGAAGATTTTTCAAAGATAGTTTTGAGACGAAAAACAAAAAGAAAAAAGCGATGGAGTAAAGCGGAAGCTAATTTTTGAAAAAAGAGTCTTCAATAAAAGAAAAGAGAAAAGACATTCACAGATGAGGAAGAAGATCGATTGAAAAACCAGATCTCTAACTTTAAATCGAGAAAACCTTGCTCTGATACCAATTTGATAAAATACTATCACTTTTTCAAATCGAAAACGACTGGATCTAAAGCGAAACAGTCTTTCAAAACCAAAAGAACACAAAAGAGTTTGGTGACGCAGTTCGAGTTAAGCTCTACTCTGCGGGATCTCAGAAGGGGAGAGCCAGCCCAATCCACTAGGTAGAGTTACAGTGTAGAACGGTTACAGGATAAGCACACAAAAACACAAGAAACCATACGAGATCAAGAACAAGATAACAAGAACAAAGATAGGTGAGAGGTCTGTAAACCACCAAAGGTAACGATCTGTGCTTTGAGGCAAAGCAAGATCTAGACAACAGAGAACGTCTCAAGACAACTCTAGGACGAAGCACTCGGCTCGGATCTCTCTCTCACATGTGTTTCTCTCTTTCTCACTTTCAGATCTAGGGTTTCTCAGTAGAAGTGTTTCGGCCACCTTAGGGTTAAACGACAGAGAAGAAAGCTTAAGTACTCAGTGCCACGAGGTGATACTTCAGCAACGCAGCGTTTAACCATGCAACGCTGCAAGCCGCTTCATAACCTGGTGAGATGGACTGGGGCACTTACCATTGGACCTCGATCAACCAGGCCCAACCGGCCCTGCATTCAGCCCATCCTCAATAGAACACAAGCACCCAGTCCAACCCATCATCAAACCCAACCGGCCTCACACTTAAACTCAGACCCACTAATCTGTGGCTAACTCGAACCGGGTTTAACTAATTCCTAACATATATTTATTTGGATTTTGGCTCGTACTCTTGTTTGAAATTTTAAGCTTAACAAAAAAAAACCTGCCAACAAGTGTGGACTTAGCCGAATATCCAATCCGTGTTCCTTTCTCGGACCGGATATTTGGCAAATTTCAGAACGAATACCGTTTTCATGCAATTTTTTCCCCGAATATTCGAATTTAGATATTCGAATGGATCGGATATCCGGAAATGAAGAGTACTTATTCGAGTGGTGGTTGATTGAAATTACACGTTACAAGTTAGCAAGTGAGGTTGTGGCATTAGTAAAAGAGGCCCAAGGACCCAATAAGAGTCCAAGTAGAGCTTTTTCCAAAACTCCAACATATCATAGTTGTCATTGAGAGCAAAGTTTAGCTCATTACATGTTATTAAAAAGATGGTCAAAACACCTTATCCAAGATTGTATTACAAAATGATGGGAGCAAGTAAAACTAAACACATCATAGTTGCATTGTCATTGTTTTAAATAGATGTATCTATAAAGTTATTCTAGATAACAAAAAGTAAACAAGAAAACTGTGAACATACTCTAAAGCAAAACCAAAACAAAATGTCTGATGACACACGTGCAATCAAGTAAAAAACCCTAAATGCATGACATAGCTATCATATGATCATCTTCAGAAACTCCAATATCATCGAGAAAAGGGTCAACGTGACGTTGACCAGGTGCCTTGCAAGTGAGCTACCGGCCCCCCCAATTGTGATCACACTGTCAGTAGCGTTGAATTTTTTAATAGAATCATGCACCTTCAATGTTATTCTTCATCCCATCGTCTTCTTCTTCCTTTTATATTTCTTTTAATTTCCTCCTTATAAAGAAACTCAGCTTCCATTTTAAACTTGTTAATTCTCAGAGCCTCCTCATTCTTTGCCTTGCTATATCCACTCTTGCTTTCTTTACTATTTCATACCCTTGAACATTTTCATACCCAGCAAAATGCCATAAGAATCCACTTCAATTAACATATTTCTCATCTCTTGTATTTTTAAATATATACCATCAGAGATTATGGGTAGAGTTCCTTGCTGTGAGAAGGATAATGTCAAGAGAGGTCAATGGACGCCTGAAGAAGACAACAAGCTTTCGTCTTACATTGCTCAACACGGCACTCGCAACTGGCGACTTATCCCCAAAAATGCTGGTTTCTCCATCTCCCTCTCCATCTCCTCCGCTTTTTCTTTTTATATTTCTCTTGCTTGTATGTATTCTGAAAGTTGTTGTCTTTCTTTCGTGTGTTAAAGGACTTCAAAGGTGCGGAAAGAGTTGCAGACTAAGATGGACAAACTACCTTCGACCTGATCTCAAACATGGCCAATTTACAGACTCTGAGGAACAAACCATTGTCAAGCTCCACGCTGTCGTCGGCAACAGGTACCTTCTAATTTAATACTGTTGTGCTTTGAACGAGTTAATCAGAGGAATAGCGAGAGAAGAGAAAACGATTGTGGTTTTGCTGCACGGAACTTGCAGTTAGGGTTTTCAATATACTTTCAGAAAGAGCTCGTCTCGTTTGATCTTGATCTATCGTCTCAGTATACCTAGATTTATCGTCTTATTATAACAAATACTTATTCGTTGGATTCGTGTCTAATGTGCATGTGCGATTTTCAGGTGGTCGCTCATCGCAGCTCAGCTTCCGGGCCGGACAGACAACGATGTGAAGAACTATTGGAACACAAAGCTGAAAAAGAAGCTATCAGGAATGGGGATAGATCCAGTAACCCACAAGCCCTTTTCACATCTCATGGCGGAAATTGCCACCACACTTGCACCACCACAGGTTGCACACCTAGCAGAAGCGGCACTCGGTTGCTTTAAAGACGAAATGCTCCATCTCCTCACCAAAAAACGAGTAGATTTCCAGCTCCATCCTCAAGGAAACAACTTGAATTCCTCGTATCTTGCGGAGAAGACGCAAGACGAGAAAGATAACACCGTCGAGAAGATAAGACTCGGGTTGTCGCGAGCAATAAGAGAAACTGACCATGTGATGATACCCAACAAGCCTTGGGATGAGATAATGCCGCCAACGCAGTTTGATGGATTAGGTGGAGGGTTTCCGGGTTCGGTTTCCGGGTTTCAGTATGGACAGTCGTCTTGTGGGAATGAAGGGTCGCCATGGAATCAAAGTATGTGTAGTGGTGGTAGTAATTCTACTATGGGAGATCAAATGGGACACTTGAAATTGGAGGAATTGAATGGAGATGATTCTGAAGCTGCTAAAGAGGATGTTAATGGATCTAATAGTCTATTTGGGTCTGATTGTGTGCTTTGGGACTTGCCTTCTGATGATCTCATGAATCCTATTGTCTAAATCATCGACAACCTCAATTTCTATCTTTTTTTTTACTTGGAATAATGCTCTACGTACGTACTGGTATTGATTATTGTGCTAAATCATGTACTGTGTAAAATTACATTCTATAGTTGAACTTAGGTTATCTAAAACATAAAATGGAATGTTTTCCTTGTTCTATCTTTTCGTGTACTAAATCCTCTGTGCATTGATCTAAGGACATAATAGATATAAGAAGATATGCATCTTCCAAGGAGGAGGTTCAAGAAACAACTTACGTATATAGAATTATAGACATATTCCTCTCTATATTCGTATTGTTGTAGTTAATGATATTGATGTAAACAAATTACATTCATATTTAAAAAAAATGAGATTATCTAAGACATGAGAAGGAGTTCCCGTTTATTTTACGTCTCAACGGGAGACGTAGTTCTAAACTAAGATAATGTGGGGTCTACACGTCCGTAAGTGGTTTGTTTATTATCAATGAGATGGTTTTCGGCTTGGTCCTAGAAGTCTATAACCATAACATTTTAGTTAATCGGGTTGTTAGGCGTACCCATATAAAAATTGAAAAATTATATAACTCCGCAGTTCGGGTGCGAAATCATTTTTTTATATTTTTCGGTTCAATTCTAGATTTGGTATCCGAAACGGAAGTCATTTGGAGCCAAAATGAGTGAATTAATTTCGCACACCGAAACTTAAACAGTTCTACATTGGACCCTGAAACCAAAATTAAAGCAGTTTCATGTTTGGTCCTGGAACCATAACATTTTTCGCGTTTGGGCCTCAAAACCGAAGCCAATTCCACGTTTGGGCTCACAAAATTCATAACTTTATTATTTTTAAACGTTCTTTATTTTAGACACCAAACGTGGAATCAATCAGCATGGTATCGTCTGGAAACCGGCTTCCATTTCGAGAACCAAATACAAATATGTCAAAACTCTTAATTTCAAAACACTAATGCGGGATTGAGATTACAGATAAAGTAATATATATGAGTTCGTCTAACATTTCCGTAGATAAACGAGTGAATATGAGCCTAAAACTAAAACGGTCCAAATTTAATGAACTGAACCATATCTCATTAATGCTTTCTTCTTGTAGGATTAGTCCATTTGGCTAGATTTTTCTCAACCTCACGGACATAATTTAATCTAATTTCACAGCATCCAAACTATAACTATTTCTTCTCTACAACTCTAAATCCTAACTGCATCCAACCCATATTCTCATCCATGTGCATTTGAATGATATTTTAATAAAAATAGGAAATAAATTAGTGATTATTTTTCATTTCGCTGAAATTATTATTCTCACGTGACCGAGACATATACTAAATGAAAACAATTTATTGCTGGGTCACTTTTTATGTAAAATGACCGTTAAAGCTTAAAAGGAAGGCGTTCATCTAACGCCGTGAATGAAAATCCGACCGTTGAAAGGCCGTTTCAGACGCGCAAATCGGGAATCCAAGATATGAGAACTGAAACAAAGTGAACGTTGGACTGCTTTTCCTCGATAAACGGCCTTACATAAACCGCCCATTCCCCTGTTTCTCCACTCTCCAACATCTCAATATTGATCTCTCAATTGGCTTGCATCAAAGAAACCCTAATTTAGAAAATGGGGGAAACACATGTAGTGGAAATCCCAGTAGACGAAGAACAACAGATGAAGATGGTAACAGCGATCCAACATCACCCATTGATGGAGATCTCCCATAGTCCAGGCCACCTCCTTCTCCTCAAGCTATGGCAAAGAGAAGATCATCTCTTCGCTAAAAGAATCGGTATGAAGGAAACTCGGTTGGATTCTATCAAGCGAGAGGTTTCCCACCTCTGCTGCTCTTTCCTCTTCTTCCATGGCCTTTTTCTCACCCTCCTCTTCACATCCTCAACTACTGGGTCCCAAAGAAAGGCATACTGGTGGGTCCCATCACTTCTGTCACTGGTGACGTCACTAGCCATCGTCTTCCTGGTGCAAGTGAAACTGTGTATGTATTGGAAGGTTGAGAGACAGTTGCAGCGGGCGAGAGTTGAAAACAGAGCATTGGGGAGGTATGTGCAGGAATTGAGGATGAAAGGTGCGAGTTTTGATCTATCTAAGGAAGCCACTTCATGTTGTTCTACTAAGAAGATGAAGAGCTCTAGTGTGGAGATTAAATGGAAGCCTGTTGCTTGGTGTAAGCAATATCTGGCTACGATTTGTCTTGTTGGATTTACTGGGTTAATGTTCCCTGCTTCCAAGCTCATCCTCTGTGTTTTCTGAACTTCAGTTCTTTATGTAAGGATGAAGAATGGTTTGTTAGATGAGACTAACACCTAATTCAGCCCCTGATCTTACTTGTACGATTCTTTTGTTCATTTAAGTAAAGCTAAAAATCCAAAGGCATTAATATAGCTGATTTCCCCTTGTCTATTAATGTTCATGTTTGAAGTTTTTGGCAAAGGAAAAATATGCTGCAATCAATAACAGGACAGAATATTTGAATTGCAGTGCAGTTTTGCAGCTCAAATGACCAATTTGAACACATTCATGATGACAGAAGAAGATCAAACTAAAAAAAAATAATCCGTAAGATCGGGGGATTGAACCCGACGTGAATCGAAC
This sequence comes from Fagopyrum homotropicum, assembly GCA_033239125.1. Classification (NCBI taxonomy): domain Eukaryota; kingdom Viridiplantae; phylum Streptophyta; class Magnoliopsida; order Caryophyllales; family Polygonaceae; genus Fagopyrum; species Fagopyrum homotropicum. Next base: position 148,936,200 of record BSWB01000004.1, read on the forward strand.
ACGCAACCTTCTGATCTGGAGTCAGACGCGCTACCATTGCGCCACGGATCCCTGATGAAGATAAATACAAATTGTATTAATTAATGAGATAGGTATATGTATAAATTGTTATATTATGTGGGAATCACGGGAAAGAGCATGAGAGAGAAGAATATGTGTTTCGTTTCTTTTTGGCTTATTTGAGCATTAAGTATAGACAAGCTCACAAAAGTACTAAATTGATTATAATTTATTGATTAATTAATTCATTGTGAGAAAAAGTCAAAACTTTATTAGACAACAAAAATTTGGGGAAAGTTTATATTGAATTGTAATGATCTCCTCCCTCACTGAAGCACCTTTCGTCTGTTTCTTTTTCTCTTCCTCCTTATCAGCTGCTACTCCGCTAGCTGCTTTTTTACCTTCCCACTTGCACCTTCATACCCAAGAAACAACACCCTTGATTTAGATTTTGATTTTGCTTCTTAGCTAAGCTAAATACAATTTTAGGGTTCCTGTATAATCAAGCTACTACATGAATCTTTGATTCAGCTAAATACTCTTTCCCAGAACTTTTTCTGGTTGGGTCGTGATTTCTCAGAGGAATTCAGGTAAGATGGGGTTGAAGCTCAAGGACGTAGATCATCTGAAACTGAAGATGACAGAAGAAGATGAAGCATCAGTTGATGCGCTGATCAACATAAAGTGCAAGGTTTGTAATAAGGAATTCAGATCAGGTAAGGCCTTGGGAGGTCATATGCGTGTCCACGTCCAACAACGGCAACATCAGACGTCGACCGCCGCCATGATCAAGAACAAGCAAAGGTTCGATATTGGTATAAATCAAAGCGATCCCAGATGCTTTGTTTGCGAGAAAAGCTTTGTCTCTCTAAAATCGCTTTTCGGACACATGAGATGTCATCCTGATAGGGAGTGGAGAGGTATGCAACCTCCTCCTTCTTCTTCTTCCTCGTCGACTTTCTCGTATTCTGATCATGATAAGATCAATGAATCATACTCAGCTGCTTTGTCAGCTGGATGGTCGAAAAAGGCTAAGAGAGGTTTTCGGAAGAACGCCATAGCTATGAACCCTAGCAGCTCTAACCCTACAAAACCAGCAGGCGATAATAACAACGACGACGATCAGATACCAAATAGAATAGTAGTAGTTTCTGAGGAGCTAGCAATGAAGCCTGAGTTTGTATTCGAGAGCTTAATGAAGAACAATAATACCATTGGAAAGAAGAGGAAGAGGGTCAAAACTATAAAGCTCAAGGATTTGGATCAAACACCATTCAGCCATGTCCATAGCACAGCGGCAGCTAAATACTATAAATGCACGACATGTGAGAAGCCATTTGCTTCTCCTCAAGCGCTTGGAGGTCACAGATCCAGCGCCCATAAAGAGCGGATGATCAGGAATAATAGAAAATCAGTAGTTCTTGATTTTGATCTTAATCAGCTACCAGCTGATGATCATCAGCTCAATCAAGAGATATGTACATTAGTCTAATCTCAAGTTAGCCGGCTAGCTCTACTCATAAGTTTGTGTTAATCCCGTTCTGCACGTTATGTAGTAACATGACATAAGAGTTTTGTCTCTTCTGGTGTCTTCTGTAATCTTTATCTCAGATGAGGTCATTATTGTGCAGGAAACATTCAGAAGGAGCGTTTGAATAGTTGTTATGTGTGCCAAAATGTGGATTTGCTGTATGAACTTAGAAAAGAAAAGAGCATAAATGATGATTCATGATGTTTGGTCCAAAGGATGTGAGGTATGAGGTTGTTGAATGTCACACAAGTGTTGCTGCTGCTGATGTGTGAGCTTTAGAATATTATATACTTGTTCAGAGGGTTTGATTGATGGTAAGGAGATCGATGTTGATGGCCAAGATTGTAATCTTTTTATTTGCTTGAAAAATAATGAAGTTAGTGGAGGAGCAAATAGAAATGTGTTGGGTAGAAAAGAAAGTCAAGATATGTCCTCTTCACCTAAGAGACCCAGCTCGCCTCTTCAGAATCCTTCTTTGCCTTTTACTTTTCTTGCAAGGTTTAACCCTTCATCTCTTCTATCTTTTACATTAACCTGTATTATAATAAATAGGTATGTGTTGCCTACAATCCACCCTTTAGATATAAAAAGTAGAAACAAATATTCATGGATTATAGGATATTTACTATATTCGGATAGTTCTGGATCACCGGACAGTCGGATAGTTCCGGTTCACCAGATAGTCCCGAATCACTGTATATTTTCGGATATCATGTTATTAAATGGGAAAATATTAAATGTAATTTTTTTAGGAATGATAAATAGGATTTGTATATTACAACTTTGTACTAGTATTTATATTTAAAATATATTAAATGGGAAAATATTTTAGTTAGGCAAAGTAATATATTTAACATATATTACAATATTACATGGTAAAATATTTTAGTTAGGCAGAGTAATGAATTAATAATGTTTATTTGTTTATAATTTATACGTACTCACATAACCACATTAATCTCATTTAATTTAATTAACCATATATTCAAGTATAACTTTTGGAATAATTTTTGATAATAATGTTTTATTATAATTTGATCTCATTGTAACATATAAATTTTTATAAATATATTTATAAGATGATCTCAATTAATCTTTTATTAGAACTTTGTCTCATTTAAATGAACAAATGTTCATGATAATCGTTTAACATAAGTTGGGCTCTTTGTAATATATATATATATATATATATATATATATATTATTCTCATTAATAATCGAAGTTGATCTCATCTTATGATGTATAGATTTTTGTAAGCTGGTTTTAGTAATAATTTTTTATTAGAGGTTTGTCTCATTTAATGAGCAAATATTTTTAATAATCTTTTATTAGAAGTTGATCTCATTGCAAGAAATAAATTTTTATAAGATATTCTCCATAATAATCTTTTATTATAATAACTATAACTATAAATTTATAACTATAAGTTAATAATAATTTATTTTAAGAAAATTATTATTAACATATATAGTTATATGCTTATAACTTTATTTGAATTTTCGAATCAATTAGGCCGATCAATGAGATTTTTGGATCATTCGGGACATTCGGATCAATGAGAATTTTTTTAATCATTCGGGTTAGTTGGGTCAAGATGTTGTCATTCCGATTGAACAGATCACCCGTACATCCGCATATAATGATACGATCCGACTCGACTAAATCAAATTCGGATAGCAAATTTTATTTTTCGGATCGGCCAGATATCCACGTGTAATTATCCAATCCGATCCGGCAAAAACTCTCGGATATCCAACCGGATCCGGGTCGAGCTTTAAATCCGGATATCCGATCATTCGGATCGGGTCAATTCGATGCTCACCCCTACTAGTATATAACGTAGTTGATTTCTCCTCTCGCTATCAATTGGTTTTCATTCGAAACTCCTTACAGCTTATATGTTGGCATGGGCACATGATATGCTCATATGGGTTAGTGGCCCGCAGTCCGCAAAGCCGCTGATATGGATCCTTTTTTATGTATGGGTTTTTCCATTCTTTAAACAATGATCGATTGATCGCCATTCTCATTGATCAGCCATAGTTAATGTTAAATAAGGTTATTTTTATATATAACGAATTTTACATTAAAAAAAAACTAACAACCATATAATAATGATCATTTAAAAAACTTCACCACATCTACGCATATGAAAGGTGTAGTTGTGATGATAAATAAAGAAAATTACGGGTATATCGATCAACCCCTAATTTAACTAATTTTGTGAAACACCAAATAAAAACATATTGATATTAGTATGTGAACTATGTATAATGGAATACAACACGTCGAGCACCAATACAAACAAGAGTAGCTAGAACCGGTGGCCCAATGATCGAAACAATACCAAATAGAGTGAAACATATAATTGACAACTTTGATAAATTTGCAGGTTTCACTCAGCAAAAAATCCCCTTAAAGCAAGTTTGTTTCCATCCTAGCTCATTTGTTCAATGTGAAAGAAGACTCAATCAAGATTTGGAGACGACGACAAATCAACATCCAACCAAACAAAAAGCTTTGTTGGTGACAAGAATAGAAGGATCCTATTTGGGTTGGGACAACACCATGTCATAAAAACACTAGATAGTGCTGCAATTGTGGGTCCATATTTAGAACACAAGCATTCAATACAATGTACTAGCAAAAGGGTCCTCTCCAAGGAGGAAATCTAGGGTCCAAAATTGATGAATATTCTCGATTTGAGCAATCCAAGGGATCGGAACTCTACGGTGAAGTTGGAAAATTTCCGATTCATTGTCCGAGGATCCGGATTCAGTAAAGTTGACAAGTTTTTATTCAACTCGCCTGAAATGATTGATTCTCGGATCAGCCGGATCCAAACCCGTTACATGATGGATTCTCGTATCCGTGGATAGGCAAATGTACAAGATAGTAAGATACTATACAAAAGTTTCACAAGGGGAAGAGCATCATCAAGCAGAACTTTGCCAAGAATGAACATCTTATCTATACAAGATATATTGACAAAATCCTCCCAGCATGGTGGCAATGCCAACAATCCATCTGTGTCTAGTTCTACTGGGAAATGTAGACACGACAAATTCACCCTCACAAGCACACAAACTGTATGCACATTTACGAACTAAACCTCTTTCAGAATCACATCAATAAGTTCTAGTCAGCTTCAAAAATTGGCAATCCTACAACTCGGATCAAACGAGTTCAGTTGCTCTCGTTTGTTCCTCTATAGATTCACTTTTGTTAGCTACCTGTTTATAGCAGTCACCGATGCTTGTTAAAGGTAGTAGCCGAAAACTGAGGAAAAGGGATTTTTCATCATTCATTCCTGCTCACTATTTTGCTTAGCTCCACCTGCTGGTTCTCAATCCGGCTGACCATCCGGGAAATGTCATCACCAGCAAAGGACATGGTGCCTTCCTTGGCAAGGCGGTTTTGCTTTATCTTTAATATACCCTGTGATACCTCTCCCATGGAAGGGCGTTTCCTAGGGTTTTTATGTAAGCATTTGTAAGCGAGCTTAGCTAAGTCCCTAACTTCTTGGATATTGCACTTCCCAACAAGCCGCTTGTCGAGTATTTCATCAACCCCTTCTGGGTCCATCGCCGCCTGGAGAAGAAAGAGACAAAAACACAAAAGATATTAGAAATTTGGGATAGTAATTCGCAAGGTATTTTTTGTGGAATACATTTAGGAAAAAGCGAAACCATAGTAACTCACAAGGTTGACATAGTCCATCAAGTTCGATTGAGGATGAATGCATGTTATGAGCTCAAAGATTATAACTCCAAAACTGTAGATATCACTCTTCACAGATGATTTGCTAGTAGAGATATAAGCTGGATCCATATAACCATATGTACCCTTTAGACTAGATGCCCGGCCATCGAAATGCTCTTCCTTTGAAAGCCCAAAATCAGCAACCTTATTCCAATAATACAATAAAAAAATATTAGATGTGCAGGCAGGAGATTTGTACAATGCCCCATCTTCTTTAACTTAGCTATGTTCACGGATTCTCGTGAAATTTGATTACCTTAGCTCTCATAGAACGATCTAACAATATATTAGCACACTTCAAATCCCGATGTACTACAGGTGGAACTGCCTGTTACAGGAACTATTATGACAAAGAGAATTGCAACAGAATAAATTCCAATGATAAGCTAGTAAAACAACCTACATACCCCTTCATGAAGATACTCTATACCATGTGAAATATCTAAAGCAATTTCAAGCCTTTCATCCCAAGTCAGTGCATCCTCATCATTTCCTATGTTTCAACATGACAAACAAAAAACCATGTCAAGGCTTCACAAACTACAACCATATAATCCCTTTACCTTCTCCAAGTTATACAAACTACAACCACATCAATACCAACAATTCCCAATACTTCTAATCTATGTATGGAGTACCCTGTGCTGATTCTCTGAGCAATTCATTATTGAAAGAAAGTAAACAGATTCATTTTATGATTCAATTTGCCTAGTGTCAGAGAAAGTTAGGACGAGACAAAGGAGGAAGCGTCTATTAAGCCTGCAAATGTCGTTACATCTTATTTTCTTCGAGGGCCAGTACTTGGATATATCTTCCAGGAAATTGGAGTAAGTAAGTGTGCCACTTTCAAATTATAATTGGTGTTTTAGGCTATAGCTTTTTTAACCTTTGTAAATAATAAAATACCCTAAGTGATTTTTTTTATAAAATAATTGGAGCAAACTTAAGAAAAAAGTAGTTTTGGAGTTTCAAACCGTGAGTAATCGTCAAAGAAGACCCTCCCTCACCCTAGTTATTAAATGAACAAGATGTATCTTATGGACTTTTTTTATATCTTTTTATAAACATAAATTATACCCGAATTGACACACAATACTTGCATAAAATAAACTTACACAAACTAACACAACCACAATCACACATGGAAAACACATCAAAATTTATACAAACATTTACACAAAATAACACGACCAAAATCATAATAGAAATCTAACCAAACAAAAACTTGAACAAACTAATATACACCAAATAATTACACCGGTAAGTGAATAAAATTCACATGAAGTAACACACACTTGCACAAACTAGCAGACACAAAATAATTACAAGGATAATTCCATGAAATTTACACAAACTAACACACAAACCCTTGCACAAACTAGCACACACCAAATAATTACACGGAATAACTCAATAAAATTTACACGAACTAACACAAATAAAAACTTGCACAAACTAACACACCAAAAAATTATTACACAAATGAAAAGGCATACTTCTTTTACATAAAAAAATTTAAAAAAAAAACATTTTAACGTAGATTATACGGCATTACGAGAATAGAGCACACTTTGCAAACGTCGCATATATCTATCAAATACATAGGTCACCTTGTAGAGTCAAAAACTCAACAAAAGCTATATAAGTACGGCTGAAACGTATGACTAATAAACCTGAACTTATAGCAACCACTAACAACAGAAAATGGTAATAAATGAAGGAAAGAAACATTACAAATTACCATATAAAAGGCTCTCCAAACTCCCATTACTCATGTACTGATATACTAACATGCGTTGCCCTTTATCCACACAGTAGCCTACCAAATTGACAAGATTCCGGTGGTGCAGTCTACCAAGAAGAGATACCTGCAAGAAAAAGGAAGCCAATTTTGAAAAGGAAAAAAAAAACAAATCAATTTGGTATGCAATACTAAACTGAACTGAAAAGTATAACTTTCTTCTCGAAATAACCCTGAAAGTGCGAATAGTATGGCCTTTTTTGCTCAAGCCCTCTTCCATGGAACTCCTTTTCTTATTTAATGATTTGAAAACTAAACACAACAACTCTACGAGCAAGTTCAACTGTTCAGTTTTAGCCGGTCGCCACATGGATAAAGTGATGTGGCGACATTCATTGTTGAAAAAACGATCTCCACCCGTTTGTTTTAGTCGGTTTTTATTTGACATTTGGTGACCATAGAAATTTCAGATGCTAGAATCTTGACATTTATTGTGGCATTTCTTAACCGATTGCCAACAAGATTATAAGCATATGGGTGGACCCATATCATTATTTTTCTTTTAAAATAAATTTTTTTAAAATTAAAAAATCAACATTTGCAATTGTATTTTTTAACAAACCACTTTTATTTAAAAATAATTTTTGAAGTAAAACCACCTTATATTATATAACTAGTTTAATACACGTACCTTCTACGGTTTGCTTTTTAAACTTTGATGATAAAATAATTAATATTATAATATTTTGACCATGTTATTATCAAATATATATGTATATTTGTGATTTAAAATTTATTTATTTAAAAAACATGAAATAATGTGAAAATATGTTTACCCTTAGTTGAAAACTCTAAGGTTAGATATGCAAATCTTATGTTTACCTTTACTTAAATCTGTAAAATAAATACATTAAAAAAATTTAAATAGATAATTAAAAAATTTATGACATTAATTGTGAACTTTGACACGTTACTCTAAAGTTACTCCCGGATGGACAAATGACATAAGATTTTCAACTTTATATTTATAATAGTTTATGAAATTAAATGACTGATAATCATTTTCTAGTGAAATATTAGTTATTTGACCAAAATATCCCTAATTAATCAATTTAAAACAAGTGCTTTTTCCATTATTTTTAAAATATATTTTATGATGAGATTTCATTTTAGTAAATAATTTTACAAACTTTATATGTATAAACAATTCAATTTAACATTTAACTTTTTATAATATAATTAAATTTTGTGTTTGTTTATAAAAAAAGTTAAAAGATGTTATTTTCCTAAACAAACTTCAAATTATATCACTAAAAATAAATAACTAAATAAAACCACATTGTATTTAACCGGCTAAGAAATAAAACAGGTGAAAACACAAGTCAAGGACTCAAGTGTCAACGAATAGTAACTGACCCAGTGACGTTTTAACCCCGTGAATTTTGACATTTTGATCCAATGGGTGAACTTGCTCTAAGGAAACAAAAAGGAGGGCGACCCTTCATATGTACACTTTTGGCCTCTATACTACATATGCAAAAAATTTAAACAAAAAAAAAACAGTAGAAACAAAGAAGCTCAAGGTTGAGACACAATATGACCACAGACCCCTAGAACCAAATGAAGATAGATCAGGGTCTCCTGTCTTTACTCATTATGGACATCTGAAAACTAATCCTATTTGGCTCTTACAAATTTAATCCCTTACCTCTGTCTGAAACTCTCTCTCGCCTTGCTTTGAGTCGGATGCCAAAACTTTAATTGCTACCACTTCCCCGGTAGTCATGGTAGCCTTGTATACTGGCCCAAATGATCCCTGTCCCAACAAGGTTGTGAAATTCTGAGTGCCTTTCTGTAGGTCCCTGGTCAGCATGACAGTTTAGAAGTGTTATTTATCTGATTTCACAGAGAGCAGATCACATGTGGTGTTATTTAGGGATAGAGCAACATGAAAATCTGCTACTTCACAAAAAAACATCTACCCTTGCTATGAAAAGAAATGAGAAATGCTAGTGAAGGGATTAACCACAGATGCTAGTATTAACCATTTTACTCATATAGTGAAATACTATAGTCATTAGATGCGGCCAACAGAAAATGTGGGAGCCTTATACTAACAATCAGATATTGAATGGAAAAAGATCACCTACTTGTACAAGTATATTGGTATTCCTGAAGCTGAATGGGATCGATCTTTATTCTGATTATTCCACCATGAGGACCGTGGACTTCTATCATCTATTGGTTGAACAACAACAGAATTTGCAAAAGACACAGTAGATTCAATGCTTGGGTGAATGCCATTTGTTTGCAGAGGTTGACCACTATGGTCCCCTGAGAAATTTCGAAGTTTTGATCGTCTGGTCCACCACCTTATGCAGAAAAATACTAAAGAAGTTACCAAACTGCCAACGACCACACCAACGAGGGTGCATATAATGGCCAACTCAACCTGCTTCACCATGATTTATATTTGTGAAACAATCCGAGGGAGCATCTTGACATTCTGAAGTTCAACTGCAAAGAGTACAAAATTAAGTAAAAACCTTCTACATATAGCTTACATGTGTATACAAATAGTTGATACAATCTGTCTCCAGGACTTAATCTACCTAAGGTACTTCTTAAAAGCAGTATATTTAAGACTAAGCATAAGATGCAGGATGCATATTAAAAGCAGTACATTTAAAATCTAGATTACGGTGCAAGTACATAAAAAAAGTTCTAACCCAAGAGTTCCTAATCCCATTCATGTGTGGAAAGCACGTAACCAATGGCCATAAACAAGGTAGAAGATCTCAAGGGGCAGGGTCATTGTCTACCAGTTCTTATCTTCAAATTTTAACCCTATGCTACAGATAATCAATGACCATAAACAATGAAAAATCAGGTTTTATCTAGTGAAGGATATGAATTTGAAATAGTCAAAAGTCCAGACAGCATGAATTGACAAAAAAAAATCCCAAAGATAAAAATTGACCTACAAAAAACGTTCTTCCATCTGAAACACACGAATAGCTATTTACATTGTGATCCCTCTTTCAATATTGTTACCAAAATGCTAAGAACAGAAACCCACCAAATTGGACTCCGTCCCTGACCCTTTTACTCCCTTCTTGAGAGGAAGAAGAGCGGGCAAACAATCATAAAACCCATAAACAAGAAGAAAAGGATGCGCACGAAACGCCAAGTGAAGGAATTGGGTATTTGGGTGAGAAGCGATCAAGGTAGCGAATTAAAGATGAAAGCATAAATTTGTTACCTTAACTTCCAAAGAGGAGAGCCCAGAAGCGCAGCTGTACATATGGTGGTTGGGAGAAGGTGGATAAGACGGCGAAGACTTGAAAAGCTCAACAGGTGACTGGGGGCTGAGAGAGAGTTGGTAAGTATATACAGAGAAGAGGAGAGAAGGAAGACCTGGTATTCGCTGCTCGAGTTGCTTTTTGAGGAATGTCTCCTTCGCAAAATAAGGGTCCCAACTTTACTTTTTTATTTATTTTTATCTATTTTGGCTGCTTCACGATGTGATTTGTTGCCTTGTTGGGTGTAATTTTGAATTGATTAATGAACATTTTTTAATATCACATCAACTACAAAAATTTATCAAAACATCGACTTTAAAAATTAGGAGAAAAATAACTAAATATAATAAAAATATGAATTAAATGTAATAAGATCGATCACCGGCTGTTTTAAATGGCGTTCGTGTTCACAAATATAAGACGGTCAAAACATATTCATTATTTATAATTAAGTAAATGCGAATTGAATATGAACAGTATGTAGTGTTTAATGGTTTTTTTTATTACTTTTATTTTTTTTCGTTTTAGTTAAATATAAGTCGATTAATGAACTTGAACCAAACGGGTACAAAAATATGAAATGTACTAAAGGCACAAACGATTTTAATAGGCATTGCTATCTATATGTATAATTAGATGGCTAAAACAAGTTCATCGCCTGATATGAACTGCATGCAAAGTAGAATATGAATGAAATATTATAGAAGTATGAATGACTACTTTTATTTGATTATTGTAGTTTATTGACAACAAAACATACACGATGTTCATTTAAAAATGGATATGTACATTTGAGCAAACACACAAATTGATAAACTAAATAAAAACAAATTGATGAAGTAGACGAGACCCTCACAAACTCTGTTGTTATTCTTCTCATTGACATTTTCACGAACAATATGTGTACAACACAAAATCAACTAACAATAATGTTTAAATTCATTAACGGGTGTTAATTGTTAAAGTTGATGGAAAAATTGGTCAACAACAACCATGAAATGAGTTCATCAAAAGGTTTTGCAAATTTACATTGTTCCTCAATATTCCTCTTATTTTCTTTCATGTTAGAGGAAAAAAGAACTTTAAAACCAATACTCCTTAACAGATTTAGGTTAGATTAAAAGAAAACCTTTAAGTTTATAGATTTTTTATCGTGAAGAAAGGGAGGAATTGAGATGGTGGTACATTGGTTTGAATTGGTCGAAAGAAAAACGTGTTAATTTATCTTTTATATCCGGTGGGAGGGTTTGCATGTCAAAGTGAACCTACACACAAATCTTTCGAGATTCCATCCTAAAACGAATTGACAATAGGAGGAGTAGTCCTAGGACTTAAGTGTTAGGTCATATTGTCGATGTGGAACGTTTTCACACTCAACACTCCCCCTTAAGGATGTCTTAGCCGAACAAGCGGATATCATACATCGCTAATCACAACTCAAAACATGATAATGATGCCCGCACGAACCTACCATGATATCATGTTTTTTTTTTTTTTATCCAACGAGTCTAAGACGTGAAGGGTTTTTACGTTAAAGTGAACCTACACACAAGACTTTCGGGGTTTCATCCTAAAACCAATTGACAATATGCGAAGTAATCTTAGGACTCTCATGGTAGGTTCATGTATTACCATATTGTCGATGTGTGACACTTTCACACTCAGCAGAACGAAAGGATTGAACGTGCATTAAGGAATTAATGTTTTATAGGATGTCTATTATCTTTTTTGGTGGGAATAGGATGTCTATTATCTGTTTTATCCTCAACTGTCCTTGTAACATCATTCGGTGATTGAATGCAATTGAATGGCCTAATTTACTTTGTAACTCCATATTGTAGCAATGCATTTACCTTAATCACTGTGTAATTGAACAATACATAGTAAAGCTAAAACAATCTTATAAAGTTTTTAATTAATAAATTTATTTTATTTTTACGGGTTATTTTGAACAACTTTTCTATGTTTTTTTATACATTAAAATTGAAAGATAAAGTTAAAAATAAACTAGAAAAAACATTTATAACCGAAATAAAAGATATGAAAAATCTTTAAAATATTATGATTACTAACATATTCTTAATCATAGATTGTGAAATTTGAGGATGGTTTGTAGGTCTTTATTGACATGTATTTTTTTGTTCAAATATTTAATTTATAATACATTATCCAACTTGGATTATGGATTTTCTTCCAACCAGCTTCGTATTTCAACACCTTTGTCTTCACGAAAAAGTGTCTTTCTACAGTAATACTCACAATCTTGAAAACTCGATCATTCTCTATTCCAAGTCCACCGGATAGTGATTGTAAAAAATTAATGCTACGTACATATATTATTCAAATTTTAGGGACGGAATATTACCTCATAACCAGGACAGGAAAGGGATCGAGAAAAACTCATCATTATAGTCGTTTTGTATCAACTTCTTTCACATGAGAGCAACCAACGAGCAATCTCTAAAATTGTACAACAGTGATTCGGTTTGAACCCAACAATGGCAGCACTCATCAAGAAGCGGCATATGCCTCTTTTTCTATTTTTATTGGAAAGCACCCCTCCCTTATTAATAGGTCCGTTTTTCCATTAGGCTCGGGAATATTATTTACCCAAACGTCACCCAATGCAAGCACAATACGTATTCGAGTCTATCCCGTGTTGTGCATGTGTCCCCCGAGTGCACCATGAGTGCGTGAGTGTGTGACCTCACATGACTAGTTTTTGCCAAAATTCAAACATTGTAGCAATGACCATAATTCTGAACATTGGAGAACTCGAAGTCTACATATACAGATGGAAACGCTCAAACTTTCTATTTCCTCCAATATAGGTTGATTGTTTTAAAAATATCGGCATACGAAGATGGAGATTATATCGATTCCAGCGATATTAACTTGAACCTTCCATTTGACGAGATCAAATATACCGACCCAAATGAACTTATAAGTTATAGCGCATCTTCAAGTAAAATCTCAATAAAATTTGATTATGTTATTATATGGCTATGTACGTAGAAATTGTGTATATTGTTCTTATTATATATTCTCATTAAATGTATGATAGCATAACGTATTAATACGTGTATTAAAATACATTATTAATAAGATTAAATACTTATTGCAATAGTAAAATGTTTTACTCACATTAGGATCTCCGGAATTTTTATGTGACGGTAATAAAATAAAATTTCTGCTATGTTTGAGCTCCACGAATATATTTGTGAATGTTTATTAGAAAGTCTGAAACCAAAAACAAAACTTGTAGCATTGCAGTGCAACCTCCAATCGTCTTCAAGTTCCTCCTCAATACGCCTCTCAAACACCTGTATAGATATGCAAGTGTGTCCGTGCCCCAAGCGTACGAGTATATCCACTCGTGATCGCGAACCAAAATATCAACCACAGTTGGAGCCTATTGGTAAATTTGTCGACTATCGTGAGCAACACAATAAAAAACAAATATGTGGATGCCATGGTGGCTGGAGGGGCAAACCCCATCACACACCGTCAAAATGGTGACCCCTCTACAAGAGCTCTCAATAAACCCGAGCCTAATGCCGACATGCCTCTGTGGTAGATAATTAAAACTTGTCGACTAGCCCCTCTGCTTGGTGAAGAAGATAGTGGCGTTATACGAGCCGAACGAGCCTTAGCGTGCTCAAGCTCAGCTCGTTTGAGCCCGAGCCGAGTTTTTGACGAGTCGAGCCCGTATACCTTGTCTAAAACCATGCTCATATAGTGTTATTTTAGTCGAACGAGTCGAGCTTTCCCCGAACAAGCGAAGCTTTATCCGAACAAGCCGAGCTTTTAACAAACCGAACACGAGCCCGAGTCGATTGTCTCATGTATCAGCCCTAGAAGAGGAGGTTATTTTAACCATTTAACATACAATCCCCAATAAAAGTTAACTCTGCACAGCAAGTAAAATACAAGATTTATTGTTTTGTTTAAACCTCAATTCCTTGCTGGGATGCTAAAACCTGCATCTAACCCAGTCCTCTACCCCCTCAAGATGACACACAGATTCCTCATCAATACCCCAAATGACTAATACAAATGAGAACAAATTTATAAATACGGGCAGTCCTGTAATGCAGTTGGATTGCGAGATTTTTCCTCGACAGCTTCTTTAAGCTTCCTCCCTAATGCAAATGCTAAGGGTGGCGGGACAGCATTTCCAATCTGCCTGTGCCTACTGTGAATGTTCCCGAAAAATTTGTATCTATCCGGAAAGCCCTGCATGGAGACAAGGATGAAGTCAGATCCTTGAGCCGATTTCTAAGCACATTGTAGTACCATTCATACAAATATGATTATTCTTTATGACATTGTTGAGCTGTTTTAGAAGCTTTCTAGCATTTTTACCAGATTGCAGCCATAAGGAGCCAGCAATAGCGGTATTATACTATTATGGTAGTAACTAATCCCATATGAGTATTTCATAAACATTTGGCCATAATTTGTAAATGACACACAGTTGACCTTTCAGTAACTCATATTTTGCCTCTTGGCCAATTTAAATGCTTAAGAAAAGTTACAAAACAGAAACGTGGCATGAGTTTGAAAAAGACTTACTTGGGTTCGAGCACATTCTCGGACAGTAACAATTCTGTCCTGGTCAGGATGAAAGCACATTCCAACCTTTCCCATTGGTTGTGGATCAGTAATAGACGTCGGAAAGTTTCCTTCCCAATCCAGCCTTCCAAACAAGCCCTTCCACTGATTGTGCCTTTCAGCTGTGTTTGGTAGACACCAGGGAATCAGATCAACCATTTGTCCTGTAGACAAGCGAACCTGGAAGGAAGATGAAAATCAGAAAAGCTTTTCAACCACAGGCATGATAAAATCACAATTCCAACACCTGTAATTTAAGGAATACAACACATTGTCCTCAAATTATTACAAATCAAACGCCTTAATGTTTCCTTGTTGGTTCCTACAAGAAAAATGCAATTATTTTGCATATTGTAGCACAAAGTACCTTCTCATCAGGAAGGTCACGCCAATCTGCACCAGGCCGTTTAGGGATCCTCTGGCACCGGATGAGATTTAGTTCATTCATTTCCTTTGATATATGATCAGTCAAAGTCACCATATCTCCGCGAATCATCTTTTGAAACCATGACACAGGCTCGTTTTTGTACTGCAAACCAGAAGAAAAGTTAACACTTTGGTAAATGGCATTCAAAAATATCAGAAGACTTCCCTGTAACTGGGAAATATGTACTACACAAGAAAAAAGATCTAACCTCCATGGTATCCTTGGAAGACCCATTCTCCACAGCTGGAAGATCACCGATTGTATCCCTAACAGTAATAGCACGAAAAGGGGCACCAGTTGATGTACTTCTTGCAGCAGCATACTGTACATTGTTATCTAATGTAATTCTCAGTTCATGGCCAGCAAATACATGCATCGGTTCTGGCCATTCAGGCAATATCTCATCAGGAGATGCAGCCCATATGAATGCACGTTTACGGGATTGAGAAACACCATAAGCTCCAGCTTCTAAAATTCCATATCTCACCTATATAATACAAATAGTTCACATAATTTAGTTCATGTTTGAAAGTCGTGCATTATAACACAATTATGCGGTATATCTAGTAGATGTAGTATGACATTAAAGTGAAAAAATTGTTGCCAATAACACATTAAAGAATCCAATCATCCATTTATTGTAAGGCGCCACGTGACATAAAACATGCATTATAAATCACGCGTTTTGCATCAAAACAAGCCCCTAAGTTATAGGAGAGGTGGTGACAGGTTTTCCCCTTTATCTGAAGGGTGAGGGTCAAAAGCATCGTAAGGTTTTCTGTCATAACACTCAAAAGTGCTGGAAAGAAAGCTCTAATTACACTACCATAATTACTAAGTAACTACATGTGAGAAAACTAACATGCTTGATGCACAAATCGAAGAGATTGAGAGTTTCAGTTACCTGATAGCCCATCTCAAGAAGTGAAGCCAATGCTAGCCGAAATGTCTGGCCTTTGTTGAATGACACAAAATTCCTAACATTTTCTAAGAGAAAGTATCTGGGCCTGAAGTAATCCGCAAAGGATAAAAATGCTAAAATCATCTCACATTGAACTTTACTCCATGTGCTTTGGTTAAATCGATTCATTCCAGAAAACCCCTGCAATACAAGAAGCAAGTGAGCATAGATCTTTCATCTACATTTTTGCGAAATATTTCAGTAAATTCTACCTGACAAGGTGGCCCCCCGTTGATAAAATCAACTTGTCCAGGTTTAGGCAAATCATTAATGACCTTCTCACCGAGCTTTTCAACCAACTCATCAGCTTCTGGAGTGGAAAGACAATCACTTTCATCCCCACAGGCATTCATTACAGCCCTAACACAAACATTAGAACATGGGCACAATTTGAGGAAAAAATAACCAAAATCTGTATCAAAACCTGTAAGTTCAAGATCATAACAAAATGTATACCTCAGAATTACATTGCAATTGTTGATAAAGATTGTTGCTTCTGGGTGGTTAAGACCAAAAGCTTCTCCAGCAGGTTCCTCATATTCAATAGCCCATTTGGTCAGTGAGACACCTGCAGACAGTTTTTAAATAACAAGGTCAAACCCATATCTCTTTCATGACAGCACAAACATGAAGATGATTAAACAAGCAATTGCTGGTTCTAAATCTGGAGATGAGCTAACAAGAAAAGGGCTCCATATTACCTGACTGCTGCAAACCTTCAGAGAGTCCACCACAGCCAGAAAAGATGTCCAGAGTGGCCAATTTATTTGGAAGTGAAGAATCTTTTTTATCAACAAAATCATCAGACTCTCCTTGTTTACCCTTACCTTTCTTCTTTTTGTTGGCCAAGTCATCTTGTAGGGAACTCAGCCTGATGCTGCCTGGTAACTAATAAGGATTTACAACCATTAGAGAAAGAACAGAACTGACCATTAGAGAAGATATCTTGTAAATTTGATAAGAAACAATTAGATACCTGCTTGATAGCTCCACCATTAGGATCATAGATATGATCACAGAGAAAAATGTGCTCGTATAAACCGGGGCTCTTCAAAGATGGAACATCATGTTTTCTCATGACTTTGCATTTCCCTTCAATAGAAGCCAAAGTCACTACAAGTACTTCTTCACTGTAATAGACCTGAAATTCATTTAAAAGAGAGCCTTTAGAAGCCGTGTTATACACAACTAAAATATCTAGGCTCACAGGGAACTTCATAATTCAGTCTTTACCTCTCTGACATCAGAGCGATATGCCTTCTCCACTGAGATGTCCTCTGGTCTGAAAAATCTCCGGACTTTAGCCTTAACTGATTCAGGAATTACTTTTCTAGAAGTACTTGGTGGCAGAATTTCCAAGAGTTGACAAACAACGAATGGTTTCAATCCCACATTTCTCCCACTCTTGAAAGTTTCTTTTTCTCTGTCATTTGCTCCAATCTGATGAGAACGGACATATACAAAGTCTTCAACTTGGTAAGCAGTTCCTTTATATGTGAAGCTACTTTTGGAGGTGTTCAGCTTGAACACCTGCTTTTCTTCCTGGCTTTCCTTCATTTCACAAGAGTAGCAAATTCCACTGCCAATGCCCAAGGTCTCACTGGGAAGCCTTAGGAATGCACCTCTTTGAGGTGAGTACAAACACTTGCAGTAATACTCCAATGGTAGTCCTCTCTTCTTTCTCTCCTCTGCTTTTTCCCTGTCAGTCTTGTCGGCTTCAGCATTAGCTTTGCGATGCTGAAAACCCCATGGCTTCAACCGTATTTCCACTGTCACAGTTTGTTTCACTGCCCCGAGTTCAAATTCCAGACATTCATTTGTCATGAACACCTCCCTCTCATTAGCAGCATTACCCAAAATTGTCTGAGAACCTCTAAACATAAGTCTCCCGTGAACCATCTTTCTTCCATCCAACTTTTCAACCAAATACTCCACAAAATACAGCGGAGGAAATTCTTCTGAATCGATGGTTTCAATGAGAACAGAGCCACCTACTGAAACTAACTCTCCACGAATATAGGCCTGCTGAAAAAGAATCTCATTGGCACTTGTTTTCCCTGCTGGTTCTCCATGCCATTTGATATCCTTATTTGAACAGCGCAGCCTTTTCTGAGAGGATACTGACGGAGACTTGCCAGTTTCCTCTGTTGATACTTTCTCGTCCACCTCCTCTTCAGGATCATCTTCATTTTCTTCTGCCTCATCTTCAACTTCTATATCCTCCTTTTGTTCGACATTAGATCCCTCCTTTGAATCCTCAGGAGAATAGTTTGAATAAAACTCCCCCCAAATTCTGTTAATCGATCTGGTGGTTGTAGCTGGCATCAGCTTCTTCTTTGCTGCAACAGTTGTCATTGTTGCTCTTGGATTCAAGTTGAATCCTTTATTAATAACAGCTTTCTTCTTTACCAACCATTTAGTGTGATGCCTGCTTTCCATTTTCTCTTGAAGCCCGCTAATAAAAGCAGACTTTCTGATGGTATCATCAGGATACTCAGCAAATTGTTGCAGAATTATCTGACCATGAACAACCACATACCTCTCTACTGCTGCTACGTTTGATGATATAAAAGCAGGGTGATCCTTATCAACTTCAGATAGCTTCTTGATCATATCTGAGAATGATATGCGTGCCACCCGGCTCTGTTCTTTTAAAAGCATGATGATACTGATTCCCAACCGAGCTGTTTTTATTACTGTCTCATACCATGGAGCATACTGCTTGGACGGATTTCCAAGTCTATACCTATTGAAGTAGTAGAAAGATCAGGATACATGACAAAAGAAAATTAAATCAATCATTATGATAAAAATGACCACAGTTGAAAATGTGAGTTGAAAGTATGACATATGGAATAAAACTCAGACGGTTGCCTATCAAAGCATAATGAGTCAGGCAATCACAATTTAGTGAACATATGTGCTAGCCTACACACAAGGAAACACTTTCACACTGAAAAGCAGCATATCACTTTACACCGTCAGTTATAAATAGTGGACCAAAGATGCCTTAGCTTCTAAAAATGACTCCTTGCAAATTCTTACATACTATATACATCGGAAGAAAATTGAAATACGACCCATCTCTTGCTAATTACAAATTTTAGAAAGTAAGAAAAAGAAAAAACAAACAAATCGCCCATAAAAAAAACTAATGAATTTACAAGACCACCTAGAACAAGATTTAAACTAGAAACGATTATAAATTATAATTTCTAGAAAGGGAGAAAGCTTAACAAAGCATGTCATTATTGAGTCACACTGATGACCTAAAACAAAGATATGAGTCAAGTTGATGACCTTTAGCTCTCAATTTCTGACCTAGAAAGTGAGAAAGCTTCACAATTGGAGAGTAAAACATTCTCACCTTCTAGCCTAGTAAAGGTCAGCATGACCCGTGTCATTATAATTATTCCTTTTCTAAGTAGCCAATAATGTATAGCTAGAATAAGCAGTAGGTCGAATGTTCAATGTTCTTGTGGTGTTTATAATGCGTAAAATGCAGTGAGTGTTCTACATCCATGGTTTCTTACAAACCTGTATTGGGAAACAATAGTGAGTACTTAATGACATGACAAAGATGGCCCTAGCAAATTGTTAATTAAGGAAATAAGAACCATGTATGGAAGATCATACCAGGCCATATCTGTTCGGATTGATATGAAGATCATAGATGCTCCAAACTCAATCATCCATTCCTTTATAGCACTCAGATAGATTGGCATTCCATCAGCATCTGTCATTGCAGCAGATACTGATGAAGATTGATCTGCATCAAGACAAAACCCAGAATATCCACTTCCATCATCATCTCTCATAAGACCGGACCCAAAAATTGCCATATCAATATCAGCACAAGGTTTCATCGGCAGAAGCTCCAATGATATCAGCCTTGAGTCAGAATTATAAAGTGACCAATCATGAAGTATGTTTCTGGGAAGTTCGTCTGGGTCACAAATATCCATTGAACTCTCGTTGACAACATATTCATCAGTTTCTTCAAAGCATGGTTTGTAATAAGCTGGCAGAGGATAGTCATTTGCAATCTCATCTTCATTTATTTTGATATAAAACCTATTGGATGATGGACCTCTCTGCTTATTTTTCTTATTTTTCATGGAACGCCAATACTCTTCTTCTTGCAATAGTCGAGCCATTTTTACATCTTCATCTTCTTCATTAGGCATCGATAAGTTTGACTGGTCTTTCCTCTCCCCGTCTCTAATTTTCAGACTCCCATTTGAAACCATGTCTGCTGGTGCGGTACAGAAAGAGCCAAAAGCGGAACTACTCTTACTCTCATCACGGAGAGCATTGAGCACAGATAGATCTGCAAATTTTTGCTCATGCTTCTGAGAGGTCTTGTCCAAACCAACCAACTGATTATAAATGAAGTCACCTTGTGAAATGAAGAACTCCTTGATTGATACCCCTTGAGGAAAATTCTTGCTGTCATTACTGGAGCGCACGAATCCAGCAACCAGCTCATCAAGACATATGTCTGGATTCCCACCAGATGTTTTAGAAACTTGCTTATATACTTCAGTACAAGCACGAGCCTTCTCATAGAACAGGCCATATATCTTTTTATAGTTCGGGGCTGGCCTGACACAATCATAATCAGCAATCAGTGTGGAAACCCATATGACAGGAGAACCATCTTCATAGCCAGAAATATCCCATTCTTCAATGCGACCAAAGCATTCACATTTCACCCCCTTTTGTTTGCTTTTATCAGAGCTCGGCTCTAGGGGCAAGACTACACCGGTAATGAACAAGTCTGTAACTTCAAGCATTTCTACGGGTTGAAGTTTACCATCTTCATCATGAAATAGAAAATCTGTGAGACGTCTATTTGGCCGAGACTTAGCCCTGTCGGAGTTGCCATCATGCCCAGAGGTGTTATCAGGCTCAGAGGTCAAGCCGATTGCAACTACTTCATCATCAACAACGCAGTCTCTTTTCATTTCGAGGACATTGTCTTTTTCATTCAAGCGGACAGCCTTCTCCTTGAAGTTTGAACAGGCTGCAGCACGCTTAGGCATCTTCCTGGAGGGCAATGTAAGTTCTTCATTTTTATCACGTTTTCCTTTGGCTTTCTGTTTACCTTTAGGCCCTGTTCCATTGGTATCACACAAAACTGAATCGTTGGTTCCATCAACACTTCCCATTCCTGGGTAAGAAAATGCAAACAAGTCAATTCATTGGCATAAAAGTCTTGATGGATGCAGATTTTCTGAAGTTAACTAAGCACAATGAGTGCTCATATTTAAATACTACAAAATAAACACAGACAATAATACACCCCAGCCATATTATATCTACAAAGTCTGTGAGGAAAAACCACAAAGCATAAGGTAACAAAACGATGAAAATTAACTAAGAGGGAATCAACTATAATAAATAGTCTATGTTAAAGGAAATTAAACTTTACAGCTAATTTGCATCTTAATTATATAAACCGCATTGTCACGGTTTCTTTATTTCTGTGTCAGCAGGTTTGCCCCAATATTATTTCTATTAGGCCGTCTGGGTCATCTTACCTATTTGTACTCTCATCATAATTTGCTCAAGGTAGATTATCAAAAACAGATATGATTACAGTCTCTGGAACTTTTCAAATTGAATTCACTCTTCACTAAACAATTCCTACACCCAGGTCTCCTAGTCTCGAGCCTTCGGTAAGATTATCACAACAATCATTTCTCACATTAATACAAATCATGTAACGCTGCCTCCACATCAAAATTGCGTGGTCAGGCTACTACAACGCCCAAGCCCAAATGCCCAATTCTAGGTTTGCCCTAACTTTCAAGAACTCTACAATTCCCAAAAACAAGTAATAAGCTGAAATAGCCCTAGAGCTTAACTGGCCCATTCAGCCATTCAGATACAAAATCAGACCCGATCTGCAGCCAAACAACCAACATAGCAGCAAATCGAACAAAAACAATCCCGAGATAACCGATCGAGGAAAAAGCAAAATCAAATAGCGATTACACTAAAATGGGGACAAACGACCAAGATTGAGAGAAAAAGAGAGTACCTGGCATAAAGAAGTAGCCTTCTTCGAGCCCGATTAACGCGATCGCCGAGGGTTCAGCAAGCAAGAGTTGAGTGAGGGTCGGCTAGAGAGAAGCCGTACCTTTGCGAAAAACAAGGTGGTGAATGTCTGAGACCCTGAGGTTCACTGAATATAAGTAAAGAGAAAGTGGAGGGAAATTTTAGGAGGGAAATGTTAGGGTTTTTGGATTTTTGGGAGGGAAGCCCTTCTCAATTCTCACTTTCCCTTTGAGCTTATCCTAATACAAATTCATTTCCACTTCTGTTGATTTATCCGGCAAATTCATAGAATGTAGTATGAGTCTATGATAGATCAACTTGGTGCAGGGTGATTCATCAAAAATCTTTTGGATATTGTTGCAGGAAGATAAGTTTTCCATTTTTAGAAGTTAAATTTAATAAGATAGAAATCGGGGGATAATAGGCGTCTTTACGTATATACTTTACATAATAATGAATTTCATAATCGATTCATAAAATATAGTGGTGGATAGATATGTATAAGGAAACTACTTTTTGAAATTTAAATGTTCGTTATTACTGTAGCAAACTCAGTTGCGTTTTACGCGCGCGCGTGAAATGATGTATCTTTAAAGCGAAGTTATTAAATTGTGCTAATGCGGTATCATGGAGATTTTAGTGTGATTTCACGGTAGACGGAATTGAGCGACACATATACTTCATTACACATATATATGCATCTAACACACGACACAAAAGGACCTTAGTCCTTCAATATATCATGATACAAAATTATGTTACATGGTGTATATTCTTCCAAGTGATTTGATATACAGCACAGAAATTCAATAAATACGTACAATTAAATACACTTGATAAAATGTTGTAGATGGAATATAGTTTTTGAAAAAAGTATCATCCTATCTTCTTAAGCTAAAGGCTTTTCAAATTCTTAACATACTTGTAAGAAAGCTTGCTTTGGGCAATTCGTGGTTTTCTAAAAAAACGGAGTTGTTGCTTCGAGACAGTGAAAGCTGATTTTCGAAAACTATATTTCATCAAGGTGATGAGTTGTTGCTCAAAGTAAAATGATTTTCTAAAAAAAATGAGTTGTTGGTCAAAGTAAAATGATTATAAGTTGCAGAAAAGCAATTAGACCGAGATTAACAGTGTTGACTTTTGGATCTTCATGAAATTGGTGGGTTCTTGTGCTTGATTTGCACGGAAAATCTTTTGTCGTGTATCTCGAGGGCTTCATCAAAGTGATGAGTTGACATGCTCATGGTTTTTCTTATTCGGTTGATTTTGGTGCATAGATTGAGTCGGAAGACGTTTTTGGAGCCTCGTTTTACACTTTTTCAAAAGAATGAATCATGTTGTGCTCATTTTTATTATGATGTTATTCCATTAGTGTTGATTTGTTCCTCACGTGCTTTATTTTCTAGAGAATTTATAATGATTGTGCCTTTTGTCATTGTCTTGTTCTCTTGATAATAGTTTCATCCGTTGTTTTTTCCCGGTCTCTCAACACATTAACTTTGTCTATTGTAGTATAATCACTTTATGTTTATCTTACAAAAATACAAAAGAGCGTATACATGTATTGTGAGTGTAGAGAGCATCATAAGACAACGGTGGTGGAATAAAACAAAAACCACTTCTACATGCTTACAAATCAAGCACGTTTAGCATAAGCTTTCTATAAAAAAAATCATTTGATTCTCAAAAAGAAACTACGACAATATAATAGCATTTTAAGGGTATATCAAATAACCTAATACAACTAAGAATTTAATAATTCCAAATTGGAATTTAGAAAGACTAAAATGATCGGAGATTGTGGTGAAATTTGGTAAAGAGATGTGAATAAATAAATAAATATATAGTAAGCTATCAACAGAACTTGTTAACAAGAGAAATAAATAACGACATTCTTGAAGTCATTTTGACAGGTTTACAATGTTTGGACAAGGCGATAATTTGCTTAAAACCTACGTGTAATGAAATAAAAGTAATAGTATGGCATTCAATAAGCCATATAATTGAGATAAGGTGGTTATACCCAAAAAAACTTATATTGATCACCATCATGATTAATCAATAAATTACGTAAGTCAAACATGTACAACTAAATACAAGCTTTGATAAAATATATTCAAATGAAACTCTACTATAGGCAATTTGAGCTTGTTACTTGACAATTTTATATTCTTAGGCAAGCTCATCAACACCCTACAAGATGTAATGCATGACCTCTTTATGCGTAGTAATCTCTTAAGTAAAGTCTCTCTTTCGCTTTTCTTTTCACACCATATAAGATAAGTTATTCAACATAACATTCACTAATTAAGTCAATGTCCCCTTCTCAAATGAACTATATGGTGTTGCACATCCCTCCTACTAATGTAAAAATGGATGCAAATATGTCGGATGTATTGAAAATAAAAAATGATATTAAAAAATAAAAATCAAATAATGTATCATTTTTTAATGAAAAAGAAAATTAGGACATACATATTAAGAACAACTCTTTGTTTTTGTCTTCTTCTCCCAACTGCTCGTACTATTCAAACTCGTAACATGTGTCGATACCTGGCTCGTGGCTTCAAGTATGTTTGTATACAAATGCTCTACCTTTGATAATTAAGGAATAAAAGGGAGATTTTCGAGATGAGTTATAGTAGAAAATCTTTTAACAACCATCATTCCGCTGCATTATTAATTATAACTTGATGTTAAGAGATAAATCATCTTATATGGGACAATTTCGTCAATGCTCTATAAACTTCAATTTTAGGACAAAAGTTACATATAGAGCCAAAACCGAGAGAAAATATATCAAACATTTAAAAAAAATTACTTATTAGTTTATTTTGGTTTTCACAAAAAAAAACTTGGAGCATTGATTATAAATACAGCTTATTGGTTAAAAGATAAGAGAAAGTACTCAAAAATTAAGAAAAAAAGGTAGAATCACTAAGCATTTGCTATGTTAAATAGATTTAGTTGCATTAGAGCTCAAACCGAACCCCAAATAACCAAATACAAACACAAGAAAAATAAAACAAAAGATAACCACCAACTAAAACATGCAATTGAAAATAAAAAGATTACATGTGAGAAATTCGAGCTTTGTGCTAAAAAAAAACTAGCAAGATAAGAATTGACCTAACATATAAATTTATAAAATTAAAACCTGTACAACAGAAAGTGAAACCCCAAAGGTATGCAGAATAGCTACATTATACATTAAGCACCAAAATAGGCAACAACATAGACTATTAACAATTCAACTAAAACATGAAAATAAAAATATGAAAAGTAAAAGGTCGGTAAAATAGCTACATCTAACATTAAGCACCAAAATTGCTACATCAGACATTGACCATCAAAATAGGCAAGCCTCGGGTGTTATTTAATTTCTTGATGGTCCTAGATTGACGGTATAACTATGAATCGACAAAAAATTTAATTTCAAAAATACCTAAAACTTATAAATTTGGGCAACAATTAATGAATGTTATAAAAGAAGGAACAACTGCCATAAATAAGTTTTCTCCTTATTTTTAAGGATAAATTTGCATTAATTATATTTGTCGAATTGAATTACCACCCTCTTCCGCCTTTATGAAATCATCAATCTCATGATGAAGAATGTTAAAGCTTGTTCTTTTTGTGTGAAATGAAATTAACATCCTATAAACAAACCTAATTTTTCTTTTACTTTCAATGGAATATAAAAAAACAACCATCTTTATTCTTTTAAAGCATGTGCTTCTCTTTAGTTGTATTTATTTTTATAAAAAGGAATTTGAAGCACTAGGCAAACCAAGTGGATCGAGAGGCCACTGGATGGTAGATGGACTGACAATCGTGCTTTAAAGGACCAAATGACAAAGAAAATCATCAAAGGGCGGGAAAAATAGGAACAATTGTCCTTCGAAGCAAAACACAAAAGGATAATTGAAGGAAATCGGAGCAAATACAACGATGATAATGCGTCATCCCGAAAAAAGTGCATATGAAATGGGGAACAACTATGAAATCCTCAAATATGGACTTGATCTAGAGCCATCATGTTTTGATCACACATCCACAATCTCTCAAAGTGGACAAACATGGTCCGTCATCCATATAGAAACACCAACATCAACAAATACAACTCTGGATGCACCGGAGACCACTGTCTCTCCTTCCCACCAAAAAAAAAATCAACAAATACAACTCAAAATCGGAACACAAATGCTACAAGAAATATCACATAAATTTTCTATTTTTTGACATTTGTTTTAATGCTTGGATTTCTTGTGGTGTAGATTATGTGATTTTTTTTCCTTTCAATTATTGGTTAAAAAGGAATAAAAAAGAAGGGTGAGTTTGAATTTGTCCATATATTACACTGATCCAAATATGAACTTATGTGTTAAACGGGTATGATGAAAATGCAACTAAATTTAATTACCTCGTAGGAATTTCATGCGAAATACCTTATAGCATATCTTTTTGGATTTTGCTCAAACCTCATAATAAAAGTGACCCTTACCATATCTTGTCCAATTGTTCCTCTAACTATAATTGTTTCTTTTCGTTATACTTTCCCACATAATTACTACAACTAAAAAGTTATTTTGCATTCTCTTCAATCATCTCCTTTAATTCTTTTGCGGATCAAACTTGTTTGTTCATAGTTTTACAAATAAAATATAATTTTTCAATAGCATCTTAATAAGATTATAAGAGATTGTCAATGCTCAAGGATAACTATGATATTTGTGCTCAAAAGTTCTATATTGACTTTAATATCACATGGTAATAATATTTCCTTCAAAACACAAGATAATAACTATTATTTCATTAAATATATTATAAAATCAAAATTTATACAATTATTATATAAGAAATAATTTTGCATCTTACCTCTTACATGATTATTAATGTTCTCTTACATAAATTTCTTGTTGACTTGAGACACGTACTCAATCAACACAAACGAATTGAACTATAAATGAGCTAGTCGATGGAACTATATCAAGTATACGATTCTTTGGAATGTGTTATTTATAGTGGAAGTGGTGTGGTGGGTCTATAGATCACAACAAACAAGACAATCATTGGAGGTGGAGGTTGTAGTGGCCTACGAGGGTGTATGTGGCTCTGTGACAACAAATGAGCAGATAATGGTGGTGCATCATAAAGTTGTATACAAATTGATTTGAAGGGGTGAAACAACTAGACAATTGTATCTTGGAAATATATGATTTGAGGAATGGAAGAAACATCATGCCGGTTCCCATTTTCAACCAAATCAGTTAAACTCATAATTTCAAGTTTAATTGTACGAGTAAGATACATGAGATTTCCAATTCCGAATGAAACGCATTTTGTACATAAAGTAAACAAATATGTCAAATTACTGATGAAAGAGCATCAAATGTGAACTTCGTTATCGAGCTTATAAGAGTGAAAAGAAAGGTTACATGAGATCACATTGAGAATTGAAGAAAACAAATTTTCAAATGAATAAATACCAATAAACTTGGCAAACCAAATGCAAAAACAATAGTGCACACCAATGAACCAAAACTTTATATAAGAAGAATATTTAGTAAAAATCCTTCAAAAATATTCGTTGGTGGTTCATGATGAGAAACAGAATGGTGGTTCATGATGAGAAACAGAATAATCAAAGTATTTCTATTCATGTACTTTTGTTGTTATTAGTGAAATAATCCAACTAGATGATCAATCGGCGTCATCATTGATCTCGATCGTAGTTATGCTCTCTATTTAAAAGAAGATTGAGATTTGGAGGAAGAAAGGAAAATGAGAATTCATAACATCCGTCAGTCTGATGAGGCGGTGGATATGCGAATAAAAAATGCTCGACGATTGTAGAAAAGAGAAGATGTGTGGTGCAAGGGAATTACAACACATGAACATTGTGACTAAGCAACACATAGAGGTGAGTGAGAAAGAGAAATGGCAAGACTTTGGGCAACATACATGGACAGACATTTAACAAGACATTAGAGTGAAAGTTGACTCACACAAATATAAATAAGATTACTATAGATAAGAGGTTCTATCAGTGTATAGTAGTTTTGATTTGAAATTTCTTTCTTTAGTCAAATCATTGATTGTTTGTGTTCTTGTGTATGACCTGAAAAAAATTTAAACTCCGTTTAATACCGGATCAAATCGGATTCCGATCCGCCAACCTAAATTCTTTTAATTAAGAATAAAACGATATTAAATTCTATCATTTTATGTGACCTGAATTCACATAAAATGATAACTTATATAATTCAGTAAATAATTCCGTAAATAATCCCGTAATTAAGTTTCGTATTTTTAACGGTTCCGGGGAAATAACTCTTCTTTCAGCCTTGATTTTAATTGATGAGTTGGCCCAATGGACCCGGCCCAAAAACAACTGCAGCCCATCCTACCCTAATCCTAAACCTGATTAACCTAATCTAATGATGTAAACCTAATTAACCCACGTACCTTACCTCTTCTTCATTTTTCTGCACAACCGGCACCAACAGAGTCTTCGGCGTTCTCGGGCAACTGCAACTGAGGGAAAACGCCGCCCATCAATCCTCCTAGACGACCTCCATCGACGCCGGATTTTGCACACCACCATTGACGAGAGCGGCGACGGGCTACAACACTTCAAACCGCCGAGCCGTAAGGACTACTCCTGCTTACGTTCCTGATCTGATTCGAGAGCAACAGAGGTCTCTTTAGCCGTCTCTGTCGACCATCAGGTAAGCCAGCCATCCGCTTCTGCCCTCTTCCTCCCTCTTTGTCTTCGCGTAATACTATCCGGATACCCTGACCGAAGTTTCACACAGTGTTCGCTCCAAACGGTGTGTGCAAGCTTTAAATTTATAACCCTAGATGTAAGCTTCAAACAAGGATGCGAACCCGCAGTGTACGGGTCAATCGTAGTAAAAAACAAGAAATTCCAGGGGTCGATCACAGGGACTTAGTGAAACAAAGCAGGTATAGGTTGTCAATGCAACTACTAACCACAAAAGCGATTAAACAATCAAAGATGATAAAAAGTCAATTAAGGAAATATGCAATTCTAGGGATTAAAGCGTCTAGTTGTGGTTCCAACTCAAGATCTAAAGATAAAGTGGACAAAGCTGAGATTTTGCAAAGGGAAGGTGTTACTAAAGTGGAATAGATCACCGAGTAAGTCTCACTACTCACTAATCCCAAACCGTAACTCCTATTACCGGGTAAGTCTCAAGGAATTAAGGAAAAGAACTATAACCTCAAACTAACACTCCAACTAAGGGAATAGAATCAACCTTTACCGGGTAAGTCTTAGGCTAACTCACAAAGATGGAATGGAAGCACACTCAAACCCCAATAAAGGATAAACCTTTATTACCTACACTTATGATCTTTGGTAAACAAACAAAGGAATTACCGGGTAAGTCTCATCCTAGGCTTGCATTGAACCAGGAAAGGTGTAATAAGAATAGGATTTGGAAAACTCTAACACTTAACTCTCGGTTTCGGATCAGGAAAGTCACCTTGGTCAGAAGAATTCCACCCCGGCCGAGATGTTCATCGACTGAGCGAGATGTTCTAGGGTTAAGGATAAAGACTCAAGCTTTCAAGGTCCTACTCGGATTAAGATTATTCTATCATTGTTTTTCCCACAACCTTCAGCCAATCACCCTAGAATCACACAAAGAAATTAGCCAATCATCATCATGAAAGCAATAATCAAATATAAGGGAAGAAAGTGAATAATTGAACACAAAAACTTTAAGAAAAAGGCTTCAATAACTGAATCAATTATTAAACAAACAAGCGTTCCTTGAATCACAATCCAATCAAGACAATCAACAAAGAAGGGAATCTAAGAGAATCTTACAAAACACTTCACAAAAGCTATAAAAGCTATCAACTTCCTTCCTTAAATCTTCCTTCAACCTTCAAAAAGGTTCTTCAATTCTCCCAACTGTAGTGGGATAAACGGCTGTCTTGCGAGGTGTAAGCGGGTGTTTTGCCGTTAGCGGATGTCGGATTTGTGGAAAATCCAACCCTTTTTATAGGAAAATTCCCTCCCAAAGATAAGATATCTTAGAAAGATCTTTTCCCATAAAAATAGGTAAAATATATGGGCTAAATTATCTTCTTCCTTCCAGTAATCCAGCCTAAAAATATAAGATCCTCTTTCTAAAAATAAAAGATCTCAGCCAAGAATAAAATATCCTTGCCGCGTCCAAGGTGTTCGCCTCGGTCGAGCAGCTCCTCTGGATCACCTCGGTCGAGGTGGTACTGTAGCTGACCGAGGTGAATCACAACTGAATGTGAAATCTCTTAAATCTGGTCCAAAGTGAATCTTCAATCCATTTTCATGATTCCTGGATTCTTCCTTAAACTCCTGAATGTAGCTCCAATGACTCCTTAGCTCCTTTTACTCCATTTTGATGTAAAACGTGCCATTTTACCTACGATTACAACGAAACTTGGTGTAGACCTCGATTCCCGCAAAAGTAGATGAAACGACAATATAATCACATAATATACATTCAAACATGTAGATAATTGAAGATAAAACGTCTAAACAGGTCCCAAAATGTAGACAATAATTCATGCTATCACACAGCAGCAGCACCGAGACGACGTTGGGTGCTTACAGTGGTGCCGATCGACACAACAACGAGTGCCCTCCTCCGCTGCAGTTGGTAAGTACTCCCTTCTCCTCCAGATTTGGACCCAGATGAGGAGGGTATACACTGATGACCTGTTGATAGGTGCAGACGAATTTTTGTACCCCAGAGACGGGATCCGAAAGGAGCTGCTTGGACAGTGCAACGGTGGAGAGCGAGCGAGCCATCTTCGAACCCTCTGGGACAACCAACCTGTAGAACCGAACCGAGATGCGGTTCCTCTCCGAGTGTGTGACAAGTAGGCTGGACGGGTGAGTACTTTCCGCCTCGGTGCACTGTCGTATGTTGTATACAGAATTATATGTAAATGAGTGCTGAGTATATGTAAGTATATATAAGGGCAGGGGTACTGAATGTATATAGACATATACATGTTTGAGCAGAAGATATAACATGCTTATGTAGGAATACAGTACATAGAAGGGTGTATATGTAGAAGTAAGAGTTGAAAGATAAATAAATATATAAGTAGCAATGTCGTGTACATAATATACGTATATATAGGTATGAGATGAGAGATACAAGTGTATATATATGAATAAGTAGAGTGTGTATACATAAGTATATACATAGATGAGTAAGGGTAATGTGTATATATATATATATACTTATACACATAGGTATAAGAGTAGAAAAATAACCGGAAAGAGAATGATGTTGTTATCTTGACGAGTGTTTGAGTTTTAACCTCATAACCTTTAGTAAACTAACTTGAGAACCAGATTAGGGAAGCAAGTTCTAAAATAAAATATTAGGAGTTTAAGACTAGAATTTTTAGAGTTTCCGAGACCAGGGGTAAAATAGTCTTTTACCTTAAGAGTTTGGGGATGTAATTTTGATCCACATGCCTTATTTGACAGGCGTTTGATATACCACGAGTACGGACTGAGTTGAGATCGGTTAGAGTGTGATTTGATTCAGGTAAGTCCTTGCGACTTACTTAGCTAGTTTTTGGATGTTAGTTGAATGATAATAGTGGTGTGTGTGCAATGTGTGTTATAATAATAACTTGTTAGGACGACTGTTGTTATTATGTTTTAAGCCCCAAGTGTATGTATAACGGGCCGTGACATCACTACCCAGCTTTGACCGGAGACTGAGAGGTTCTCTATACCCAGACCATGCAGGTACAAGGTGAGATGCATCGGATCCATTCCTGATGGTTACACGGGGGCGGAGGCGAGGTTTGGGAATCCCTCGTATCACAAAATAAGTATCATTAGTAAGAGTGAATGACGTACATGAAGATAATAAATAGATTGTTTGAAAGCATGATGAGTGTTTACTTTTGCTATGTGTGTGTGTGCTATTATTGTTCTTCTAATGTTTAGATAGCTAGCTAATGGTTGTTTTATTGTGTTTTTAGATTTACCACAGGTTAGAGCAGCAGCTGAGTGATCCGGAAGTAGTGGTCAGCCGGGTCTCCGTACTCCTTAGAGTGGGGGTTGGGTTGTTGTTTTGTCGTTCTTTCCTCTTGTTAAGACAATTAGTCTTTTCCCGTTGTTTAAGTACTATAGGCTGTTAAACCTTGTTGCATTCATCCTTTTAAAAATACATTTTTATGAATTTCGGTTTTTCTTATTTGTATCTTGTTGCAAGATCCTAGTAATATTGTTGTCAAACTGAGGCCAGAACCCATTGTGAGGTCCTAACCAGTAATGTCCCGAGTTTTGAGAATTCGGGGTGTTACATCTTGAACCTCCTTTTTTATTTATAATTGTATTCCAAAAGGTTCTTTACTTGTTTTTCTTATAATAGAAAGAAATTTGACTTACATATGAGTTTAGTGAATCAAGAGACCGCATAAAGTTCCATTATTGACATCGCTAGATCCACAAAAAACCGGCATTCTGGAATAATCGTGCCATATATGAGCCCTGGTTCAACCAAGCCCGAGATGCCTCCACCGCCATGGCCAACCCTTTAATTTTGGCATAACCTTGTTCAAACTCGGCGAGCCTCACTTTGTAGAAAGGTGCTTACCCACGAATCGACTCGGTCGGAGTATGGCTGAATATTTTTTGATTAATTGTAAGAAGTCTCTCATTTTTTTAAACTATTTTTTCTTACAATTGATCAACGACTTAAATACACCATTCAATTACAACCATAATATGTTTTAGATAGAAGAGATATGCTCTTTCTGAGAGCTGATACTCAAAAATCAAAATCTCCTTCCAATTAACAAAGAAGCAACAATCGTTCATCAAAACAATCATTACATGCTAAAAGTAATAGATGTATCTACAAAATGACAATAAGCAAACTCTTTGGTTATTTTTCTCAAAGCTATACACTTCTACGTGACATGTTTTGTGTGACGTGTAGTGATTTCTGATAACTCCACCTTTGTTATTAATTGTTTTATTTAATGATGGAAGACTTAACATAAAATGCGTTTTTTATAACTAACAAATATCGATTATATATCTTTATTGCTTTTCTTGGTTTGTTTGTTAAATGTGTGTGTAGGTCATGGACGATATCAAGAATAGATCTCGACTGAAGACTTATTACAACAACCAACAAACAAACAAGAAGATCTATAAGAGAGAAGATCTTAAACGGCCAACCAACCAGCCAAAAAGATCTTGTTGAATAAAGATAAACGTTTGAAGAGAGAATCTTGGAGAAGTTCTCATTGAAGATTTTGAACGGCTATGAAGAAATTTGTTGAAGATCTCGAACGGTTGTGGAGAAGATCTTGGCGAAGATCTCCTTGAAGACATCAAACGGCTACTAAGAGAACGGTTGAAAGAGAAGATCTTGGAGAAGATCTTTTATGAAGATATCTCAAGCGGCTAAAACTTTCTAGTAAAGATATCGGTTAACCAAACATCCAAGTCAAGGCCTATCATTTTAGTGTTATACTCAAGAACGGTTGAATGAGAAGGATCTGTGGAGCATGAACGTTACAAATGGCTAGGAAAGCAACGGCTAGAAGACGACGCCTCCACATAAGCTATAAGAGACACATCGATTGAAGATGAAGACACCAAGCTTACAAGTGAAAGAATTCAAGTCATCTTCATCGATCCAAAAGTTTATCTTCCTCTTCGAGCGTACTTCAGCTTATTTGTTAAGAGTGAGATGAACACAAAGAGTTACATTGACATATCATTTTAGTGTTATACTCAAGAACATTACTATACGAAGTAGCTAGGCTATTATTGCTTGAATAGGAGTTGACTAGATCGTAGCATTGAGGCTACATTGAGAGAAGAAGGGAAGTTCTTATATGTTGTTTCTAGGACTCATTAAGCACATAATAGATAGTTAGATCCTAGGGTCGAGAAACCCTAGGACGGAGACGTAGGCTGTTAGGACCGCATTCGTGAACATATCGTGTGTCGATCTTTTACATTCCGCACCTTATATCGTTTAAATTGTGACTAACAACTTTCTGCAGGTTTTGAAGTCAAGACCTTGAGTATCACTTCAAAGCCTTGAAAAACAGTTTTGTCACAAAGCACCGAGATCGACTTCAAGGCCTTGAGATTCATTTCAAAGCCTTGATATTTGATATTGCGAAAAGTTTTCATACTCTATTCAAACCCCTTTTAGAGTATCTCTAAACCCTATTTCATTACCTACTCGGTTCTTCAATTTCTTTAGAGTTTGGAGCAAGTGTTGGTGATAATTCGAGTTGTTTGTTTTGTTAGGATGTGGATTTGTGATCAGCTCGTGTTGGGTCTGCGTCGATTCTAAATATGAGGTATTACAAGTGTTTCTCAGGTTTTTCCCGTACAGTTTATCTATCCACGGATGCTATGCTCATTGATTTTTAGTGATTTGACTTGTACTCTTTTCCTTGAGAAATCGATGTTTTCGGATCACAATGTCTTACTTTTGGGTATTTCTTTGATTTTTGTTTCTTTTTTATGATTCACGACGGTCTGTCCCTCTGCCGATTTCCCGATTTTTCGATCCATTAAACTCGTGTTTGTTTATTTTTGTTAATTGCAAAAAGGAAATTTCGGACGGTGCCCTATACTTTTGACTTTTTCAAAATATGTCCTTAAGCATTATAATTTTAAGGAATATGTACTTCTACCATTCAATAGTTAATTTTTTGAATAAATTATTATTTTTATTTTAAAATATTAATAAATGTTAATTTATGAATAATCCGAAAATATTTAAAACTCAAAACCGTCCAAAAATTAAAAAATTATTGACATAATTGATAAAAGTAAAAATATCACTTAAATCGTAGTATAAGCTTTTTTAACCGACACGTTCGAGCACGCCTCGTCTGCTAAGCACGCGGTCATCCCTCTTTTAAGTCCATTTTATTTTTAATTTGGCTAGTTAATGTAATTACCCTTCTAATATAATTTAATTAAATAAATAAAATATTGCTGTCTGTAAGAAATTAAAACAAATCTCGGTATTGGGAGGCACATCCTTTCTTCACCGATTGCCCTGAGCCCCTGACCAAGCAATTCGTTTAGGCTTTTCTCTTCCGATTCCTCCATGTCTGTCTCCCTTCTCTGTCGCTGTTACCTCTGAAAAATCTTGAACAAAGGCAAGTTTTCTAGTAAAGCACGGAAAATCCTTTAAATTTGTTAGTTTTTACATTTGCTAGCATTTCAGTGGAAGATCCCCCTTGTGTACATTCCTATTAATCGAATTCGGCTGACAAAATTTCGCGAGATTCGTTGTAATCTTGAATGTATTTGGTTTTGCGGATGGAGTGGTTGACAGCTCTATCCATTTGGTTTTGAGGTTGCAGTTTGATCATAAGGTTTTGGGAGTACCTTGTTGCTGTTCTTGGTTCGTGGCGATTGACAAATTCAATTACTGAATTTAGGGTTCTGAAAGTTGGGGTTTTCTACACATTACAATGGGAATTTGAGGATATCCTAAGTTGGTTCAGCTTCGCCTTTTTGGGGTATTGGTTCAAGAGAGTCCATATAGTGCTCAATTGAATTTTCAATCATGGAAAGTTTCTCTGTGATTTAGTAATTTCATTGAACTACTGTTTAATGGGTGAAGTTTTTACAGAGGAGATTTTTGGATTGATTTCCAAGTTCTTAGGTAAAGGCTGCACATGATTGGAATAATAAGTTAGCGATATTTGTTGCTACTAGAGTA
Source organism: Fagopyrum homotropicum (assembly GCA_033239125.1). Classification (NCBI taxonomy): domain Eukaryota; kingdom Viridiplantae; phylum Streptophyta; class Magnoliopsida; order Caryophyllales; family Polygonaceae; genus Fagopyrum; species Fagopyrum homotropicum. Next base: position 148,972,359 of record BSWB01000004.1, read on the forward strand.
GAGGGATCGAATGAAGAAATGACAGTACTTATATAAGTGTTAAATGGTTATGCATTAGCACATATTTCTTGCCTTTTTGACTTGTTTTTTGGAGAGTATCATTATGATTATGGTATTGACTGATGATTGCATTTCAAAGATATCTAGGGTTAGGTTTAAGGAAACAACAGATGCTTGCTATATTGGACAATCAATACAGACATCCAGTTATGCTCTGTGAAATAGTTGCAATTCTATGCTTCAATTTTTATTGTTTGATCTTTTCTGTGCACGCTTGAAGTATGACACTCTTATCAAATTTATACTCTTTCTTTCAGACAGTAAATTCTCGAATCCGAAGGATATCAGCTTATTAGTGCCATGGAGACAGAAATTCCTTATGAATCAACTATTTCTATTGTTGATGGTAACATTGGTGAATCATCAAGTTATCATTATCGACAGGAAGATAATTCATCTCATGGAGGCACAGTGAGAGAATCCAGTAGTGCAAAGGAGCTTCTCACACAAATAGAGCTTGATATAGCTTGTTCAAGTGAGAAGCTGGTTAACCTGAACTTGCTCATGTTCCATGTGGCAGAAAGAGCAAGTGACCTTGAAGCCATAGCATTAGATAATATAGTGAAAGAGGAAACTATAGCTAATTCTACTGAGGAATTGCTAGAGTTTGACTTCCTTTGTGAAATATTCGATTCAGAGGTCAGGGAATTAGATGATTTTATAGCCACTCTGCAGACAGAGATTCTCATTGCACGTGAAACGATCTCTTCTAGCAAACATTTGGAGAAGTCTTTGGCTTTACTCTTGGAGAGGTTAGATGGCTCTGAAGTTACATTGAAGCAATCACAGGATGAAGTCACAGATTTGAGGACTCAATCTGCGAATTTGCAAAGGATCTTATCAAGTTTCAGATGTGAAGAAAATTGTAAGTTACCTTTTTGTCATTCCTTGCAATATTCTCCCCCGGATCAATTTTAATTTTTGTTTAGTATCTGGATTTTGATCAAGTTTATATGTTATTTTAGGTTTTCTAGACAATTAATTAATAGTGAGTTATGAGAATTGTTATTGAAAATGCTTTTGTTGACCTTTTGTTTTCAAATTATTCATTCACTGGCTTAGGAGGGTGCTGATAATTAGGAAAATTTAAAAATATCAAGTTTATTAAATATAAAGCTGTGTCAAATATAAAAACAACACTTAAGTGGATTGGAGGGAGTATCTGGTTAAGGCTTTAAATTCCGAGGCACACATCTTTAAGCTTTCTAGAAAAATCAACTGCATTTATGCGAACCCTTTCATCGGAGTGTCACATGAATCGTATAACTCATAAATCGACTATTTTATTAAATTTATTACCACAATTTTAAAGCATGATTAGATTTATTATTTGTGGGATTAACTGTACTTTTACACGGTGTCTCTTCATGCTAATCTGTGGACAGCGCAAGTGGGCAAGGATGCATATTATATAGAAAATGATAATTTTCTGCATAATAATGCAAAAATCAAAATGCAAACGTCTGAGCAGCAAAGGCATATTTTGAGGATGTTGGAAAAATCTTTAGCCACAGAGATGGATCTTGAGAAACAGCTGATGGAGTCGAAGGAAACGGAAGAAGAGCTAAAGTCAAGGTTACATTCTTCTGATGAAGAAGTATTGTCCTTAAAAGAACAAGCAACCACCCTTTTGCAAAGGCTATTTGAGGCAGATAGTGCTGCTGAAGTGCTAAAGGGAACCTCAAAAGAGCTAATGGGCCGACTACATTTAAACCAGTTTAGTCTGAACGGTGCAGCCCAACGAGAAGCTGAACTGAAGTCTAGGATAGAGAGCTCACAATCTGTCACTTCAGAGAAGGTAACTTTATCTGTTAAATGTTGCATAGGGAAACCTAAGGAAATACAGTTTCTGCTATTAGTTATAATTTTTATAGATGAAACTTAAGAGTGGCATAATCTCATGCACCTAATGATATTGCAGGACGAAATTGCAGTCTTGAAAGAGAGAATCTTTGTGGTAGAGAGCAGGGCTGAAGGAGCTGAGGTAAGGTGCAAATTATTGGAAGAAACAAATGCAAAACTCATAGAAGAGCTGGAGCTTGTGAGAAACAGTAGCACTCCTGTCCAGATAGTTGAATCATTGAAAAAGCAGCTGCAAGAGGCAGATATACAGCTTCAACACGCTGCTGCATCCGTGGATGCAAGTCAGGAGAAGCAGGCGATGCTGTATACTACAATCAATGACATGCAAACTGTTATTGATGGTCTTAAGTCAAAAGTTCATAAGGCTGAAACTCGTGCAGATGATGCCGAGGATAAGTGGATCATGCTATCAGAGTCCAATGCTGAGCTCAATGAAGAGTTGAACGTTCTGAGGGGGAGATTGGAATGCTTGGAGGCATCTTCCCAACAAGCAGAAGAAGCAAAAGCTGCTACAGCAAAGGACATAAATGTCCGAACCAAGGTTATAATGGATTTAGTCATGCAGTTGGCTATTGAGAGAGAACACCTACATAAAAAGGTTCCTCCTATCCCTCCTCATCCTAAGACCTTTTTTTGTTTGTTTTTGAAATGTAAAATATATATATTTGTCAACCCTTTGGTTTTCTCAGTGGGATACTGGGATGTAGCTCATAGTTGATATATTTTTCTCTTTGACACTTGGGCGGTTATCCAAATGCTTATTTAGAATACCAGTAGATTGTATACTTGCCCTTATTGGACCATCATAAACAGTCTTATCTATTCATAAAGTGACTGTTTATTTGGAGGACTTTAGCTGTCATGATCAACAGGTTACTGAGAATTTTACTTGATTTTCTTCTTTTGCTGAACAAAAATGCATCACACATTGAGCTAGTACCGGATGTTGCACACATATTAGTTTGTAGTTTATTAATGTGATACAGGTACTTAGAGTTTATGTATACGTTTCCAATATGACCATCCTCTTAGCTTTCAACTGTTTTCCATTTGCAGGTATCTTCAGTTATGAAGGAAAATAAATTTCTCGTGGAAAGTTTGCAAAAGGACAAATCTTTGGACACAAGTGATCATGTTGGAAATGAAGACAAAGAAGGGAAACCATCGATTTTCACTGAAGAGGTAACGATTTACGTGCTTTCAGTCTTTTCCGAGTTCACATCACCTATGAATTTATCGGATGATAGGTCTGCAATAGATAAGATGTATGCGATTAATGATACTTTAACCAATAAATGTTTCAGCTATATTATAGAGTATGAATTAGGAATTTTCATATTGGCACATCCAAGATTTTGACATTTTTCACAGTACGCAATGAAAACTGAACAAAAAGATTTAGGACCTCTACCTTTTAGAAAACAAAATGAAACTATTATTATTACTACGGTGACACTGATGTTTTGGTTACTGCAGCCCTACCCTATGAGGATGAACAAAAGAATGCTATTTGCTTAAGTAAATACCATTCTTCTCTAAACAAGGAGTTTTATGTACATGTATTGGAGCTTTGCTTCCCTCTTGCTGATTTTTTCCTTGTGTTTTACCCTAGTGTCTGGTGATCAGAATATGTGGTAATATTACATGTGAAGAAACACCTAATCTTATTTTTCTCAATTATGTGGGTTATATATTTTATTTCGTAGTGCTATTTGGTTGTATCTTTGTGTGTTAAACATTGCTGGTAGGTAACTACAATATTCTGGCTCAGTTGCTCACACCCATTTTTTGTAATATACCAATATCTAGCTGGGTAAATCTTTAAGTATCTAGCTTTGTGGGATCGATGTGTTTTTTTGAGGAAAACGTGCTCCAAATTTATGATTTTGTTGAAAAGAAATTGGTGTGATATTTTCATGGGCAAATAGTAAATCTCCATTCACATCTTTTAGTTGCATAATCCTCGATATTTCTCTATCTGCAGCTGCAAAATGCACCAAGGGACACGTGGGATGGTGAAGCAAGTTCACCGAGTCCCAACGAGGTCGACTTGAAGCTCAACACGGTGCGGACAATCGATGCTGGACAACTTGGGTTGAAGCACTTGCTCATTGCCATTCTCGTGCTGGCATTGGCTGGGCTGGCAGTTTGCTTCCTTAACCAGCAAAACTGCCCCTTCTGATGCCTTTGTTTTGATCCCAAAACATGTAACAAATAGAGTTGTAAGGGTAAGAGGCTTAGGCATCAAACTTGTTTTGGTGGTTGAAAACGAATCCTACTTACAGAGTGAGTGTCAGGGAGAAGAGAGCTAACTGAGAGCTGTTTTTTTCACCCTTTTTATCTTCTGTAGCCTATCTTCTATAATCCTTCGCATACCTATATGAGAATGATGATTTTGGAATTAGGTGAATCTTATTACACTACGTAATGCTGTGTAATGCAAAAATACATTTTCCTTCTCCATCCTACTAACCGTATTGAAGAAATAATTTTCAAGAATGCTATTTGGTCAAGGCTTGTGCCAAGCACTCATGTTTTCAAGTGAATAAGTGATACAAGTGTTATGAGGGTTAAGCACAAAGAAAGCCTTATCTCACTCTTAATGGAAAAGGGATAATATAATAGATCTAATACCGATCTCTTCTTGTTGAGCCTCATCTCTTTCTAATGCATGGGTGTGTTTGACATGTCGTTCACTAGTATTTTTGAATGAGTTTCTGAAAAATATTAGTGTTTAGTGTTTGACCGTATTTGCAATATACACTAGTAATTTTTATAAGGGTCATCGATCGTCGTCGTCATTTCTTCAGTCTTCATGAAAAAGAAGTATAGGGCGATTCTGAGATTTCTTCAGTCTTCATGAAAAAGAAGTATAGGGTGATTCTGAGAACTCGAAGGTGAAGACATCGCCGCCTGCTTCCACCCTTCGCCACCGACTTCCACCACCGACAATCGCTCACTGGTACGTTTCTTCAGTCTTCACGGGAAAGAGTATAGGGCTAGGGTTTTGTTTCGTCTTTCTTCTTTGACGAGCAATCCGTCGTCTTCTCTCTGTCGACGGAGCAATGGATGATAGAGAATGTTCCTTAATTACAAGGTAAAAGGCATAAATACGGATAAAATTTAACGGCAACATTGTCAAACATCCGTTTACTTTACAAACAATCAAACATCCGTTTACTTTACAAACAATCATAAAACACTAGTGTTTAACTGTTTATGAGTTGCCAAACACACCCCCTAACTTATTTCCCTTATTAATATATGCAATGAGATCTATTAAAATCTTATGAGATATTCTCAAGCTTGCATTGAAACTTTGAAATGAAACTAATTAGTATAATATAAGTAGATAGAATCTCTAGTATTTATAAAAAAAGTTGATTGGAACCTTATATTCTAAACATTATCTAATTAAATCGAACAAGTATCTCTTACCACGAAAACTACAACCTAGATCTTTATGTATTAGAAAAATGGGTGAGAATATTGGCTAACAACAATGTTTGTGACACAAAGATACAACCACATAGCACTAAAGACCCACATAATTGAAAACACAAAGTTTGCTTATATCTCCACATGCATGAATATCGATTGGCATGATCATCACCACCGGCACCGCATATTCTCATCACTAAAACACAAGCCAAAACAAAGAACTAGAGGTCGATATAATCCTTTGTTTAGACGAGAATGGTATGTAATAGCTAGATAGGTATCTAGACTTTACTAGCTTAAGGGCATCAACTTCTTTATAGGTTCATTAACTATGTATTATAAGCCAATCATTCAACTGCCTCACGACTGAGTTGACATACAACCGAAGTATATGATTCGTATTTTGTTAGGCTTGTATCAAATTTATCCTCATGTTTTGCATGTAACTTTGCTCGCTCTTATGTTGCTATAGCCTTTACGAATAACAAGGCATGCATTTGTTAAGTGCTCATTCCATTCTTTCTCTATCACATTCTTTAAGCTTGTAATCAATCCGATTCGACTTTTGGTAATTCACTTCTTTAGAGCTTTTATTCAAATCTTATGACGCTATATAGCCTATATTAGACGCTAACAAAACAAAGACCAATAAGGGGGTCCATGAAATTCTCATTTTATCCCTTCGTATTAACTTCTTATGGCGTCGATCTACCTGTGTTCTACTTATGTCTTAGGGCCCAACCTATCCTAGGACAGAATCTACCGACGTAAACAAAACAAAAATAAATTATTCCATCTTTTGTATCAACTCCCTAGGGCGCCAACCTACCTACCTGCGTCCTAGGACTCAACCTATCGGCGTTCAATTATCACCAAACAAAAAAGAGCAAAGAAAGGGAGGACTAAATCCTCCTCACAATTCTTCACTAAACTAACAATTTTCGCTCAAGACTCACCGCCTTCAAATACAAGTAACGAGGAGCATCAAAATGCAAAAACCTTCAAATTTCTGCTGTTCAACCTAGATTTGGAGTTGTTGAATTTCCGCCAACTTGAGTGGAGCGTTAGAGTAATTATCAAAAATTTACGGGAGGGCATAATACATCAACTTGCAAGCAAATATAAAGTTGAACTATACCATTATCTTACTAACATAATCAACGAACGATTAATTAAAAAAATTAAGCTAAGACAATGACACCGGCCATTAGAAAAAGTAGGATTAGGCTCGAATCAAAAGCAAAGTTAGTGTTGATGTAACCAAGCACCCGTCAGATAAAGACTTGTCATTAAGGAGAATAAACATACTTACTCTCATAATCAACCATTTTTGCTCAATAATATATTAATCAGGCTAGTTGACATTGACAAGTGTTTTTTCTTCTCAAATCTCAATCAACAAACAAGTCATGTATTGTACGTACGTATATACTCACAACAAATGCAGCCAAGATGATAGGTTAATTTGTAGGTATTAATAAAATTATCATATTAAGCATGGTGGTTAGTTCTTGTCAAAGACCGATACAGACGGACCGGTAGAACGGATTCGTTTGCATACGAACGCACATGCGCATTAGACCCAAACTCAAAACATAAATTCGATGAGGTTCCATCCTAAAACCAATTGGTCACCGACCTTATATACTAGGCTTGAAGTATGCACAACTTTCGACGTGAGAACTTATTATCTTCAACACGCCCCCACAACTCCCGCAAGTGCAAATAGAGGATATAAACCGAGTTGCACTTGTTCACAAGTTAGGATCACGAGCTGAATTGAAGATAACCGCTATGATACCATGTCATAGTCCGATACAGACGGAACGGTAGAACGGGGTCGTATGCGTGTGCATTAGGCACAAGGCTAAACATAGATAAAACCCTAAAAATAATTAGTAATTTAAAAATACCGAAATTACCATATAATAATCCACATCGCAAGTGAATGATTACTTAAACGTACCTAAACGCACGGAAGCTGCAACACGAAGGAAAAAAACGACGCCACTAACCCCATTATGTAATATATACATGTACTTAATTTAATATAATTAAAATTTCAGATAAAAATATTTAAAAACAGTTGCTTACATGATAGCATACAATACGTTCAAGAAAGTACAAGTATAAAAAAAAAAATCTTATATGTATCAAAGGAGAGACCTTTCTTGCCATGTGTCAACACCACAATTCACGCAGCTCCAAAAAATGTTTTTAAAAAGTTATTATTTTGGTTATTTTCGATTAAAAAATCTCCGAATCTATAATTAATTTTTTAAATCTTCTATTTTTTAGAAATCCTCTAAATCTTCTAATCAAATTCTAAACATATTTATTTTTTATTCAAAACTAATATATAATCATTAAAAAAAATTATATTATAAATCATAATTTTGAGAAAAGGCACGTGATTTAATTATATTAAATATTATTTAATATATAATTAATTATAAGAAAAAAACTTAAAAGATAATTAAAAATAATATTAACAATTATAGTTTCGTTCTTCGGATTTTTATCTTACAAAATTATACATATGAATTTCTAAGCATTAATGTATTTATGAAAACTCAACCCGCATAAGGTGCGGGTAATACACTAGTTAAAAATTGTAGGGGCAATCATTCATTTTTAATTTTGTTAATTTTGTGGAGTGACTAGCCTCTAAAATTTTTTGGCCAATTTTGATAATTAAGGTTTTTTTAAAAATTAAATTAGTAATTAAGTTTTTTAATGTTTAATATACCCTTTATTTATTTTCAAACACTCTTCTCTCGGTATATTTACTAAACACAAAATTAAAAAAAAGTCTAGTAAACCAAATTATTTTATTTTTTTTATTAAGAGAGCAACAATAAAAACATTTCAATACAAGAACCTAAATCCTCCTATAAAAATAGATAAATTAGGATTCTTAAATCTCGTCAGTTCGACAAGTTGTATCCAATAATATTTTTTTTCTTGAAAACTAATAATACGTTCCAAAATATTATATTGAAGTTATATAATGTAAATTACATAAGGTATCTTTACTATAGAATTAAAAAAAAGAGTAATACACGATATCTAATATTGAATTTATAACACCAAAATTAATTTATGAAATAATTGGGTAAAATCGACTCTTTTTTTTTTTAAAGATTTTTGTTTTGTACACCATTTTAATTTTTTTCAACCCTCTATCAACTCCTCTATTAAATGAGGAGCAATTATTACTATCTATTAAGAGTATATTTACTTAATGAGTTTATCCTATGAGTACTCTTAATAGAATAATTATGATAAAAACTTAATTTTACCATTTCACACTTAATTTATTTGGATTGAAACTTAATGCATATTGAAAATGTTATATTCGAATCACAGTACCCAAAACACTAAAACGGGTGGTTCTCTAATAAAAAAAGAAAAATAACCAAAAATAATATCAACTATCTATATTGCACTCAAAATAATATATATTTTGAATATTACTGAAAACAAACTATCAATGTATTTATAAAAAATAATACGATCTTATATTCAAATAAAAGGTTAGCTTCGACAATGACGTGAGAACCATTTTCTTTTCTACATGTCGTAAAGAAAATGATTTGATGTAAGATGTACTTTTATAAACTTTACCTTGAAGCCTTAGATCTAATTTTACCATCTACCTTTACGTTTAATATGTATTTTAAACATTTAATTAAAAAAATGTGCGGCCCAAATGGACTTGATCCCTTGCCCATATCTCTATGCTGACCTCCTAGCCGAACTTCCCGGTCCGATCAGACTTGAGGAAACTGCCCACATCCGTCCATTTATCCGAGGCCGACCCGGCTCTACCCAGGTCTAGGCCGTTTTATTGCACGAAAAGTGTGACCTATGTGAGAAGAGGGTGTCAAATCGTATCATGATCAAAGAAACTTGCAGCGTATCTTGGGTGGGCAGTAGCCTTAATGGGGTGCACAAAATATACATAGTGGTAATATAGTACAAAATGAAGGACCCTCTTCAATTTATAGGGTTTGAATTCAATTTGTCAAATTATGAAGTAGGCCCTTTAAAATTAATGCAAATAGAGAGAAAGTGACAATCTAAGCAATGAGGTGGTGCCCTGGTGCCCCATACACTCGCGCCCTTCAACTACTTGGACCCACTTCTATCAATTTATGAGATTTCACCTTAACTTTAACTAGTAATATTCTTTTGCCATTATTTATGAAAAGTTATTGCATGTTGTCTTTTTTTTTTTTTTTACAACGAAATTCGGTTAGGTAGACCAACATTTTAGATGTAATTCAATCTAAAACATTATTGTGGATAAAAACACGAAGTTTGGGATTATCATAAATTCTAGTGTTGGGTGTCGAGATTCCTAGATGAGTTAACCAGTCAACAACACAATTGATTTCTCTGATGACAAGTCTAATTTGAACTTAAGAGAAGATCCAACCTGAAGTCGGATATAATCATCTTGACCTCTTACGAAAACTCCAAAAAACTCGGTGTGTCTTGATGAACCGTCACCAACGATTTCGATCTTTTTGATATGCAATCTGATAACTTCTTGCACGCTAGTTTTAAGAGAAAAAACTTCCATTTTTAAAACCAAATTACAACTATTTATTTTGCACCAAAAGTTCCACTAAGTGCCCTTTGATTGAAGTGGTGAAATATAAACGAAATGAAATCGGTTAAGGGGAAGAAAATGAAATGAATATGATTAGATTACTTTCATTTGTTAAAAGACCTCTAAGCAAACATATTTTTGTTATTGATTCGGAATCATTCTGTTAATGAGAATGATTCTTAGCGATTCCAAACGAGAAGTTTGTGAAATCCAAGCTTTAGTCTTTCCATTTAATGGTTTTTTTTTCTGCGTTTGCTAGTGTTGTTTTTTGGTGGTGGCCTCTATGTCATAGTCATCCTTATCACCGGCGGTTTTTTCTCATTTATGGATTTGATTCTTCATGAAAATAACTGTGTTACTAAATGAGTCAAGAGACTCATTATTGAAAATAATTTTATCCCTTGAGAACCAAATACTAGTAATAAGGGCAATCTAGAAGTAAATGAAATAAATCCTCGAGTTGATAGTTACGCAATTCACAATAAAAGAATTGGGTGAAGTGGACTTTTTTTTTATGCTCTTTTGTTTTGTAGACTCCTCTAATTTTTAGCACTCTAATTAATGTTAGGTAAAAGTAATTGGTCGGATTTTAACCCACTATATAAAAAAAGAAGAAATAGATAGATATGGAGAGATTATAGGGAGAGAGTACAAATTAGTGTTTTCAAGATATTCTGTTACCATTTTTTATCGTAACTGTTATGAAAGAGAAATAGACAAATATGGTGAGAGAGAGAGAGTAAAAATTTGAGTGTTTGGTAATGTATTTCTGATATGGTTTTTGGTATGAGTTTTTGGTATGATATGAGTTTCTAGTATGAGTCTAATATGATTTTTGGTATGAGTCAGGTATATTTTCTGGTATGAATTTGATATAAGGTAATATATGTTGATGTGTTCTTGGTATGAGTTTCTAGTATGGTTTTTGAAATGAGTTTTTGGTATGGTTTTCGATATGAGTTTTTGATATGGTTTTTGGTTGAGTTTCTCGTATGAGTTTCTAATATGAGTTTCTGGTATGAGTCTAGTATGATTTTTGGTATGAGTTTATGGTATGAGTCTTGTATGGTTTCTGGTATGAGTTTGATACGGATTTTTTGGTATGATTTGTTGATGTGTTCTTGGTATGAGTTTCTAGTATGATTTCTGGTATGAGTTTCTGGTATGATTTTTGGTATGATTTCTGGTTGAGTTTTTTTGGTATGAGTTTCTAATATGAGTTTTTGGTATGAGTTTCGTATGGTTTCTGTTATGAGTCTGGTATGGGTTTTTGGTATGATTTGTTGATGTGTTTCCTGTGTATATTGATATGAGATTCTGTTATGAGCTCTAGTGTGTATATTGATATGAGATTCTGGTATGTTTTCACAATCACAAGAAGAAGAACATTACATAATATGCATACATAAATCGAAACTCGAAATCAAAGTAGGGATGACAATTTCTTGGTATGACGGATCTTAATAGAGAAGAAGATGATATCTAATACTCGAAAGTGGGAGGATTGTGTGTGAAAGATTATAGGGAGAGAGTACAAATTGAGTATTTTTAAGATATTCTGTTTCCATTTTGATCGTAACTGCCATGAAAGAGAAGAATTACCCAGATATGGAGAGATAGAAATTATAAATTTGAACAGTAAAAAATTTAGGAGTATATTTACTAAATGTGTATATGCTATGGGTAATCTAAATACAGTTTTATTGCTAAAAGACCAACTTAGCCAATTTGCCCATTCACAATTTCTAGTAACCACAATTTTCCTTTCGTCAAGTTTTACTTTTATTTGTAATCTATTTTTTGAAAATTCTCATAAAAAGTTCTGTATGTTAGGTTGTTTGCTAAGTTTTCAGATTTAACCACACACATTAACACTTATCCTACATTAATAGCTTATAAACCAATTTGGTTGAAAACTACCCATTTTAACTCCACCTCTAATATAATCTATCTTATATTTTATTTTTAGGGACAATTGTTTAGGCTAAGGATATTCTGGAAATCGCTATTAGTTTTATTAATACCCCACTCCTAAGATTTATTAATATAGTTATTTACTTTGATATTATGGTTAATTTGATTTATATATATTAAGAACACTTTTATAAATGACATAGTGATAACCTAGTCAAGGCTAAAGATGTTTTGGAGATCGCTATTAACGTGTCTTCATCCATAAAAGATTTAGGTTATAGTGCTATTTGCTTTGTGGAGAGGCCTTGTTTTAGGGCAGTTGTCCCATACTCCCAATATTGGAGGATGTGAATCACATCAACTTTTTTTGTCTTTGCATAAAATTGGGCGATCATTGTTTTGGTACTTGTTGAATTATGGTAAGATCGACTTATACGTATGTGCAAACGTGTAGGTATATTATAGGGCATCAATGTTAGGTAAATATAACATACATTGATCTAGTATGGAGCTAGCTCATAACTTCATTCGAAAGGAAGTTATTAAGTGGTGCCCTAGCTCAATTAGTATTTGGACCATGCCTAGATTGCTTCATACAATTTGGGAAACAAGAGTATGGAAGCCAATCAGGGTTCAACAACAATGAGAACTATATTCAAGGTCAAGTCATTCTTGTGCATTTGTCACTTGGCGTGACTGGCCAACAAATCCGAACCCGAACCTGAAAACCAAACCTGAAACCCTTTCCTTTCTATACACATGCAATTGGTTAGGGTTTGTTCAAGGTGAATTATGGTTTTATTTCTTCTCATTTCCTTCTCTTATCCATTATTGTATGGTTTATCGATTCCGTTATCAGGCGAAAATGAGGGCGAAGACAACCATAATCACATACTTGACATGAGTCCTAAACCAAAACCGGCTAGGAACCGCCGGTTTAAGTTTAAGCTAAACCTAAATCGGAAAAAACCAAACCGGCTTGTTAAATTTTTTTTGAGAAACCGGACCAAACCTCAAAATCAATATAGAATTACTCTTAAAGTATAACTCTATCTAAATAAATGTTGAAACGCCGATTTGGGGTAAACCGCCGATTTAAACCGGACCAAACCGGCGGTTAATCGACGATTTGAGGACCAAATCAGCCGGTTTGGCCCCTTTAAAAAAATTTAACTAAACTGGCGGTTAAACCGCCGATTTGGGGTAAACCACCGATTTAACCTGTTGATCGAAGATTTGCCCTAAACCGGGCCATGACTACCACATACCACAACCACCCACAATTTTACTAACACCCTTGCTCTTACCTAGTTTCAAATATAGAATTACTCTTAAAGTATAACTCTATCTAAATAAATGTTGAACACAATCTTATGCAACTACAAATTAATATGATATAATTTGATAAGGATATTATTGAAACATAAGTTATATATATACATATTAATTAGTATCTATTCTATAGCTTAATATTATACGTTGAAATAAACTCTAAATAATGATATGAAAACTATATAACAGCTGTAAAATAATATGCGAAACCTAAGTCATACAATTGTTCTTTGTCTGCCAATTGTAGGTAGATGGGGAAACGACAAGAATTGAGCACAAGGTAAATGGGATTTGGCTAATCAGTGAAAGATTTGGAAGTAGCTAGCAAGGGACAACATCAAGACAAGATATGAAATACATGTTGGGGAAAGTCCGCGTTCCCGACTCTCACCGAATATGTGTAAACGGGTGTTTTGTTGCGCACTCACACTCGTACAAGAACCTCACTTACAAGCTCTCTTTAGAAGCCTTTTATTACTCTCTTTTGGATGGAGTTATACAAATGAGGGGTGGTCTCCCCTATTTATAGCAATTGCCACCTCCTCTATGAGAAAGTTCCGGATCTTGACTCTCCTAGATTATTCCGGACTCTTCTCACTCAATCCTATACAAGCCTAGAACTCTCCCTAGATTTCTAATCTAGTCTACACGCTTCCATTGAGTTCTAGATGTCTCCATCATCTTCCGGGGTGATCCGTCTCCTTCCGGAAGGTTCCTCCACGTTCCGGAATATTCTACTTCATTCTAGAAGGTTCCACCATCTTCCGAAATATTTCGTCTTCTTCCAGAATGATCCTGCTTCTTCCGGAATAATCCATTATTACAATATTTATATTTGAAAATATGAATTATCCTAACAATACATGACTCATTCAACCCTTGAAGTTGATCATGTTGTGTAAAACTACAGGAACACGTAAACTTGATCACTCTCCCTCCTCATCTCGCGTAGTATCTTAACGGTGAGCTAGAGCTTTTACGGGGGAAAGAAGAAGAAGAGACTTTACGGAGAATCGAACAAAGACGTTTGTTGACAGAGCACATGTTATATCGTACGAGAGTGACTTTGAGGGTGATGGTTGTTAGAAAACAAATAAAAACCGGAAATGTAAGAAAAACATATTGGTTTTTAGGTTTTTAGGTGGTATATTAAGACGTTCAATCAAACAACTATTAAGGATCTATTTGGTGGATCGGAATATGAAAGTTTATGGAGATTAATTATTAATCTTATGAATATTATGTAAAAAATATAAGTTGGTTGATAGCTTGTATGGGAGACCTAGCTTATGGAAGACTATAATAGGTAACTAGCTAGGTTATACTAATTTTTTTTTATTTCATAAACTAAATGACAGGCAGATTACAGAGCTTATAATATCTTATTAAATGTTATATTATAAATATAATCCTAAAAAATTAATATCAAATAAAAAATAAACTGTTCTATATAACTTTACTGATATATCAACTACAATAAATATATATTTCTCTCGAACACGTATTTCAATTACCAATAAACTTTAAATTTGACTCTAATAAACTCAGATTTATGGGACTCTAAACTTGAAATAATGTTTTTGAGAATGCAAATTGGTAAAGCACATCCATTTGCAACAACAAACACCTCCTTTTGCCCCACCTCCTTTGTAGCCTTGATTGGTTGTACTACTTTTTCACCATTCACCAAAATGTGATACCTTCATTTTGTCCCAACTACTACAACTAATCCTTTCTTTTTCTCCACATGCTCATATTTTATTCTTCCCATCACAACTTCACTTACTTGAACTTCAATCCACAAATCCGACCACATCTTCAGAAGTTAATCCCTAAGATTCGAACAAATTAGGTGAATATAACCATTCTTATTTATCTTAAACCCCTTTTTCCTACACGCTTCACGGAAAGTCTTAGTAAATAACCTACTTTATCTTCTTTAACAATAAAAAGTCATAAACGCAACGTACGTGTCATAAACGCAACATATGCAAACAATATATAGAGTTTGACAACTCAATGTTGCAACAACCATCGCTTGAAAAGCAATTGCTACCTCTAAAGCTCTTAAAATACCCTTTTGGATTGCAATCAAGAGAAGCTTTGTTTACCCCAAATGACACATAATTTGGTCCTACCCTTAAAGATTATACATTTAATTATCATTAAGTACCTTGTTTTGCCACCTAGTCCTTGTGGTAATATTATATTACTAGATAGGCCAAACAAATATTGAGTTTCTCATCCTTACCCTCTTTTTTATTCTCATAAGGTGCCATTAGATAAAAAGATACAAAAAATAGAAGCACTTAATATTAGGCCACGGTTTGGATAAGCCCTACTAGACAAATTAGCTTCTGCCATAAATTAGGTCTTCTTCTACTGCACAAACTAATATACAACACTCACATAAATTACATACCATTTCATTCGGATACCTTAAAAATCAATATTAGGGATGATCTCACTTATACCCGTATTAGATTCTAAAAAAAGCAAAAATTCTAAGGATATAACTTGGGTGACGGTGTAGATCGAGTGATGAGATTGTTCGGGCGATAATCATCCGTTTGATATTATGTTTTAGGCTTCGTTTGAAATAAATGAAAGAAGGTTGATGAACTCCTTTCGTTCCCCGCAATCTAACACTATGGGTCATGAGACAAATTTCATCCTCAATCGTTCTCCTTCACTTCTTTCCATAAATTTCATCCACCGATTAATCTTAATGAACCTCTCTACTGAACAACTCTAAGCCTAAATTGAATTGTTACTTCTTATATGACCATGAGTCGGTTTAGTAATCACTAGTTAACGGAGATGAAATTGAAATTTATTGGTAACTGAAGATGAAATTTATTGGGGAGACGAAATAGCTTAGCTGACTGATCCAACTTTTTTCTGATAATTTTGATGAGTGTTTGCCAGGAAAAAAAAATTGAAGCATACATAAGTAAAAAATTACAATAAAGGTATATTTTAAAAAATAATTTAATATGTTTATATTTATAATACATCATTCAATACTTAATTAAGTTTAATCTTTAATAAAATAACATAAATTTTTGTAAGTTTGGACACCCAAACACCCATTTCGTAGCTTATACTTTTTCTATAAACTTCGTAATTTCCATAAATTTATAAAATGTGGCTTCCGAACACAACCATATCACTTCAATCGGTTTGCACGTGGACAAACCCGATCTACCCGTCACCCAACGGTACGTTGATCAAATAGGATGGACGATGGGTCGGATAAAAGGTTACGAGTTGAGTCGGGTGATAAAAGTGTCCCATTAGAGAGTCTCTTGCCAACTTATCACGATACGTGTGAGTTGAAATCTATCTTATCCAAAAATCACAAATATATATTATAAGAGATGAAGTCACCTCATGGCAGACTAAAGGAATCCGTTTTCATAGCCATGCTATCCTCTTCATCAATGAATATGATGCACATTTACATGATCTATATGTTACAAAACTGCACCTCCACTTTACTAGAGCGTCACACCTTTTTCAATTCCAATATTTTTCTATCTATTTTATTCTAATAACCCTATATAAACTAGCTTACCCTTAACCCATCCTTCACACTCTCAACATCAAACATCTCCTCTCTCTCCACTTTCATTCACAACCATGCAATCTACCACACTTAGTGACAATACATACTCATTCCCACACACATACAACATATCTCCCTTAACATGGAACACACAACCAAACCCTCTTAGTAGCAACTCGACGTCCGACGAGGCCGACGGGCAACAACTCATGATCTTCAATGAGAGGAAGAAGAGAAGGATGATATCCAACCGGGAGTCAGCTCGACGATCAAGGATGCGGAAACAACGGCACCTCGACGAGCTTTGGTCGCAGGTTGTTTGGCTCCGAAACGAGAATCGTAACTTGGTTGACAAGCTAGGTCATGTGTCCGAGTGTCATGATAAGGTTGTTGAGGAGAATGTTCAGCTTAAAGAAGAAGCTTCTCAGCTTCGTGAGATGATCGCTCACTTGCAGCTTGGCTCGAGTCCTTACTCGCCATTGAAGGACATCGATGCTTTATACATTGAAAGTGATCCTTCGATTTAGGGTTCATGTCTTATAATCATTTGAGTTGTGTTCTCTGTGTTTTGAGAGAATACGAGATAAATATATTCCTATTTAAGCATTTCTGCTATCCAGGATTTTATTCTCTTCTTTTGTGCTCGAGACTTTGGTATAATTATATTCTAATTCTACCTATAAGTTGCGTTTTATATGTTTTGTTTATAAGATATGATTACAAGTATCGTTTTAATTTTTGTATAGGATTTGGAAAAAAGAAAGAAAACATCAACATCAAAACAAACCCCATCCTCTAAAATTAACATGCTGCTGCAATTGGTCAATATTATATTAACATATAGCTGATTAGAATATTATGTCCATTGCCTTTTGTTCTTAGTTGCATACCTTTTTACTAGAATTTTTCTTGATGCAAGCATCATAAACCTTTGTAATGTCACTATGATGAACAAATGTCTTCATGGTAGCAACCTTTTTTGGTCGAAGGAGATAAGACACTAAGGGATTGTTTGGTAAAGGAATGAGTATACCCATATTTTATAATTGATATTTTAGGGTATCGGTATCAAATTGATACCCTGATATTTAAAATTTCCCTTTTGATATACCAATATTTTTGGAGGTATCGGCAGAGACCAACGACTTTCTTTGACATTTTTTAGCTTCCTTTCTTTTCTTATTCCTCACACAAGAGGAGCTCTTCATTCCTTCCCTTCTCTCGCCTCCTGCCACCGCCTACTGCTATTGCCGTTGACCGGAGCAAGGAGCCGCCACCGTTGTTTTCCCCTTCACGCGAGGCCACCAACACCTTGTGCTGTTGTTGCCCTGCTTAGCCGCCTCCGTTTGTCCCTCTTCTTGCCACCTCCGACCTGCTGCATTTGCCAGAACCGTAGTTCATCCATTGAAATTTCTAGTGTTTTGAAAATCTCTCTTTCTTTCTTTTCTTGATACCCATATCTTGATCTCAAATAGGATATTCGATATCAATCTGATACCCATATCTTGATACCCATATCTGAAGTCAGGATATCGATAACTAACGACCCCTAATACTCTCCATTATTTAGAAAACGTTGTATCGAAAGAAAAAATAAATTACATTCTAAGCTTAGCTTGGTAGATCAAAGGCAGAAGTAGGAAGAAATGCAGGCTTTGTACAAGTAGGGTAAGAAACAACGATTACGAATCCAATAACTACTGGGCCATTGGGCCATGCTGTCCAATCCAATCCAGTTCAGTCCAGTCCAACCTCTCTATACTTTTCTACTCCTACAAAAATGCACATATCGGAGGAGAGAGTAGGAGTAGAGCTTATACATTGTAAGCTTTACTCATAAACTTGGGTTTTTACAGGAGAACAAAATTCTGAGTGAGAAAGTGAAAAGAGGCTTTGATTTCATCTCTTGCACACCTATAAGTCTATGACGAACAACTTGATCATACGATAACTCTACCTATAAGGAGATTGATGAAATTTTGGCTAACACTTGACCAAGTAACACCCACCGTCATATCAACAACATCGAGCACGACAATAAGTAAGGCTAAAGACCCATCTGCATTTCGCTCGCCCAAAACCCTATGCTGTAAAAGATAACCACAACCACACCGGATATGACTACTACAAAATGAAAGGGGCAATTTTGGTAACTAGGCCTTTTTGAAAAACTATAATAGTAACTAGACTTTTTAATGTTTCAATGAAGTAAATATACCCCAACCTTTTGTATTTATTCTTAAACTCTACACACTCTTCTCTCAAGGGGTACATTTACTAAACACAAAACTAGAAAAATCCTAGTAAACCAAATTATTTCAAATTGAAAGTAGTTAAGATAGCCCACACCAGATATCAATGGGGCACTTTAGAGGGTGTTTTAGTGATATATGGTGTGTTTTAGAGGGGTTTTTTGTAATATAGTAAGTATTTTAGTTTAGAAAATTAGTTAGAAACTTAGAAATACGTGAAGTGTAATCATCAATTCTATTTATAAATGGATTCAGTTAACCTATTAAAATAATTATTTATAAGCTTTTATACCAAACTTTATCACCATAATATATCTTTACATAGTTCTAAATTTTTTTTTAATATAAATCTCACCTCAATCATCCTCTTCAACCTCATAAACTCTCTTTATCAAATGGGCCGTAAATTGCTTGCATTACTTTGTACGAGAAAAAGAGAAATCTATAAAGTGGAGGTGTCAGGTTAGTGATTTTCGAGACTTTATAATAACGACATTCAAAAAAAAATGGGCAATTTTGATAACTAGGCATTTTTGAAAAACTAGAATAATAACTAAGCTTTTTAATGTTTCAATTAAGTAAATGTACCTCAACCTTTTGTATTTATTTTCAAATTCTACACACTCTTCTCTCGAGGGGTACATATACTAAACACAAAACTATAAAAAGTCTAGTAAACCAAATTGTTCAAAAAAAATTACAAATTATTATTATTTTAATTTTTTTTAAAAAATATTGGATGCTCAAAATCTGAAAGCCGGCACTATCCGACAAGATGCAGTCTAAACGCAGGTGCCTTGTAAACAATCAAATTGAGCGTGTATATAACATGTATTTTTTTTAATGTTGGGTAAGAAGGGTATGATTACTAGCGTGGAAAGCTCTACTCCCCTCTGTCTCAACTCTCAACAACTTTCTCTCAAACATTATTATAAGATGCAAGATTTGCGGCATACTTTGAGGAGACGGCAACTCGATCAGTGTTGCAGCTTATGAGCATTTCAATTCATCCATAACTTTTTAGATCAGAACAACTCTTCCGATTCATTTACAACATTGCTATTTGCTACCCTATTCCAACAAGAAGAAAACATATACATGGCATTCATATCATACAAGCTCATCACCACTATGCTGATGAGCCTCGGCCGGAACCACCGGGACAGGCGTCGCCAAGAACCTCGGGTTTTGATCTCCTGCCATAATGACGACGATCTTCGGCCCATCTTGCTCCGCGTCTACCCTTTTAGATCCTTCGATCTTCTCTTCATCTCTATGCCTAAACTCGGCGCAAGCGAGGACGAGAAGAGCTATTGCTATGAGTCCCAGCAATAGGCTTAGCACTCCGAATATGTACGGCGTCGGCGTATTCCACCGGATATCGTTTTCCGGTGAGTAGGCGCTGGTGGTATTGTGCGTCATCGTTGTTGTCGATCAGTTTATTCCTTATGAATCGAATCCCCTTTGGTGTCCAATCGATGTTTTGTTACTTTTGTGGGTTGGGTGATTGAGAATTATGGTTGCATATATGTATATATAGGCCGGAAAATAGTCGCCGTGGTATTGTTAAACTAATGGAACGTGAAATGACCGGGGTGACCTCAGTGGGGAGTAGAGATGTTCACACTTTTGTTGATGCTTTTGTCACATTATGTGCAATGGTGATGAACGTTTCATAATGCTAAGTTGTATAATCATTTAACTTCAATCTAGTTTTGAAAATAATATTGTCATAAATGATTGAAAAGTTTATTCTACGTGATGAATGACTAATTAACAATAGTAAACTATGATCATATGATAAGTTTATCGTCATAAATCTTGTTCACTTGATTCTAGATGATTCAAGATCGAGTTGACTCCCGAACCTCTAATAGAGCGTTGTGTTTGACCTAACGTATATAATATCGAGTTATTTCGTGTTCAAGCATTTGTAAACTTGTATGTTCAAGGCTCGAATGCTTTTGGATTGGGTTGAACACCTCAGCTCACGAGGTTCCAAGGAGTAGGATTTTAACCTGAACTAAGAACAATATCCGTATCTTGTAATGTGACAGCAATAAAGGGCATTTTTGTACATTTGAAGTGATGTGATTATGAAGAAGATAAATAATCATGACTGAGACTGATACATGATGAAGGCATCCAACCCACAGAAAAAATGAAGAATAAGTAATAATGATGAGCAAGACACGATTATGCGAACAAGTACTAATTAAGTAAATGCGGATATTATCATATATGTACCCCTTTCTTTGCTCTTATCCATTAGTGGGATCCCCTAGACTTGTTCTTAGGGTTCGGGAATATATATACTATATAGTATCACGAATAATATCTTCCAAACTATTTTAGTGTGGGCGGGGAGCACTGATAGACTGACAAAACATAAGTTCAATGAAGTTCTATCTTAAAATCAGTTGACAATGGAAAGAGCAGATGACCAGCCTTATATATTAGGTTTATGATGTCCACAACTTTAGATTTTAAAACTTATTACCTCCAACAATGACAATGAGTCGTCGACGTACCAGTTTCATTATCCGATTTGTCTTTAAAAGCTTCATACGATCCATCATTTATCCGTAGTTTTTCTCATTCGTACATGTATTCGTCAGATGAATCGAGTTTTTTTTGGATAAAATACAATTTTGTTTTAAAGTTAATATTCAATCAATAACTAAAATAAAGGGCAAAATTGCAAGCTAAAGGTATTCTAATTCATAGTCGTAATAATAATATAAATCTAAAATAGTTTGCATAGTTCCAAATTGTATAAACGAAAGGACAAAGTTATTAAAACGAGTAGTATTACATATTTTTTTTTGAAATTTCATTAAAATTCTAGAGTTAAAATACTAGCTCTTTTATACTCATCCTTTTTTAGTAGAGGAGAAGATCTCCCGTTAGAGATGATAAATTCTCACATTTAAAGTGAGGATATTGCGAGTCTAGTATATAAGGTTATTTGGCTAGTATTCTTGTTGCCAATTGTTTTATGATAAAACTTTGTTGGTTTGAGTCTAACGCACATGTGTGCTCATACACAAACGAGCCCCGCTTCACGGTTTGTCACTATCAGACTTTAACATGGTCTCAAATTATAGCCTCTATTCGACCCGCAATCCTAACATGTGGACATGTTTTAAAATGTTGGTTTTCGGTGTCCGGCTTTGTGTCGAAGTTGTTGTAATTAAGCATGTCCACGGGTCCGACGGGTTTGGGAAGAGTGACCCGGACCCGGACCCGTAGAATTGGCCGACCCGCCGGGTCACGGGTCAGACCCGGCGGGTCGGCCACCTCATCTTAAAAAAAAAAAAATGGAAATAAACTTAAAAAAGAAGAAAATAAATAGAGGAGAAAAATTGGACTTAAACTTAAAAAAGAAGAAAATAAAGAGAGGACTTAAACATAAAAATATTGGACTTAAACTTAAAAAAAAAAAGGGAAGAATTGGGCTTGAACCGGAATCCCGGTTGCCTACGTATCCTCTCGGGGAGGAGGAATCAAAGCCCACGTAGTTCTCTTACCTTTGCTTATATCCCCGATTGACCCTTACCTTAGTCGTCGGACTCTCCTGCCGATACATCCGATGACGTTTGTTGTCGCTCGTCGTCTTCCTCCGCCGAGAGGTTGTTTTTTTGTGTTCGCATTTCCGCTTTCCTCCAATCGGCTAGGAGGACTTGTGCCTCCAACATCTCGGGCAACATGTTTGATCTCGTCGGATCGAGCATCTTTCCACTCCGGCTAAAGGTTTGCTCAACCGCTACAGTTGAGGCGGGAACGACGAGAATTTGTGCCGCGATCCTTGGGAGGGTAGGGAACCTCATTCTCTCCGGCCGACTCCACCATTCTAATATGTTGAAATCCTCTTCTTCTTCATCATTGGCAAACTCAAAAGAAATTGTTAAATATTCGTCGAGTTCCGAATGGGAACTCGACGTGGTTTTTGCCCTTTTCGGACCAAACAAATCTCTAGCAATTGATTTAAATTTAGATGAAGTTGAAGATGAAGGACGAGGAGGGGGTTGAGAAGATTGACCTTGATTGGAAACACGATATTGAACCAATAATTCATCAAATAATTTTCTAACTTTAGCAATTATGGTAGAAACATGACAATCGGGATGTTGTTCTAAACCTAAAAATTTATAATAACTTTCTAAAAATTGTTTTAAACCATCCATTTTACGTCTAGGGTCTAACACAAATGCAACAAGAAAAACATCGGGAATAGTTGTATAATAATCTAACCATTTACTTCGCATTGAATAAATAGCTTGTGAAATATTATCAATTAAAAGACCTTGTTGAATTGCAAATGCAATATTAATTGCTACATAACAAAATATGTTTGAAGTTGGTGAATAAACACGACTAAAAGTGTTAGTAGCATCATAAAAATATTAAGAAACCTCCATTACATCTTTTGCTAAAACCCAAGATTCAACGAAAACAAAATTACCGTCAATATGTTGTGCGGCAAAACCACTTAAAAGTTCTCGATATTCATATGATTCATAAATCATTTTGTAAGTAGAGTTCCATCTTGTACAAACATCTTTTGGAAATTTTTTAGGATAAACGCCATTTTGTTTACAATATGCATACCATTTAGTACGTACACTTTTTTTAGACCAAAGTTCATTAAGAATATTTCGAATAGGTTGTACTAAATCTCTAACATATGCTAAACCGTCTTGAACACACAAGTTTAAAATATGAGCGGCACACCTAATGTGAAAAAATTTACCTCCTCCCGTCGGCTTACAATAGTTGGTTAAATCTCTAATGGAAGCCGTGTTAGCGGAGGTGTTGTCAAAACCGATTGAAAAAACTCGTGAAAGTAATCTATATTCTTCCAAAACATTTGCAATCAAACGGGCAATGTTTTGGGCAGTGTGTTGTTCGTTGAAAACTCGTAATGCTAAAACTCTTTTGTTTAAAATCCAAAATTTATCAACAAAATGACAAGTAATACCCATATATGAATTTTTTTGAAAACCGTCGGTCCAAATATCACTACAAATAGAAACTTGAATATCACCGTTTTCCATAAAATATTTAATCAACTCTTCTTTACGAATTTTATATTTATGCATCATTTTTCTTTTAGCGGTTTGACGAGAAATCGGTTTATATGCGGGTTGAGCATGATTTTGCATCCAATCATTAAAACCAACATTTTGTGCAAAACTAAATGCCAAAGAATCCACGGCTAACATTTTCGAAAATGCATCCATAGAAGAAGCATGATCATATGTAAATAAAGGAGGTTGGTTAGAAGTAGATGCGTACCCGGTAAGTTGTGTTTGCCCCGTGCTAATCCCATTTTTCGGGATGCTTGTTCCGGATATGTCTTGTAGTTCGCGTAGCCTTCTCCCCTTTTGTGCTTGTATTGTGCCACACAAAAATTGCATTTGGCATAGTAAACTCCGTTAGCATCGGGAGCACCTTTTGTAAACCAAAATCGGAAGACCGCCGCCGTTAGTTGAGTGTTGTTCAACGGCGGCTCCTCCTCTGGCTCCTCCTCCGGGATTTGGTCTTGGATCCTTGGGTGTTGGGGAAAGAAGGTGATTCCATGTTGATATCCTCCTCCTCGAGGATCTCGTGATCTCCACTTAGTAAGCTCCACCTTAAATCCAAACTGGTTGGAGGACCGCTAACGGAATGACGTCCTCGGCTAACACCTCCGCCGGATAAAGGACCAGCACCGCTAACGGAACGTCTTCCTCGGCTAGTCATTTTTTTTTGAATAATAGAATTTAGTAGTAAGAGTAGTAAAATGAAAGATAAGAGAATGAGAATATGAGATTAGGAGAGTAATTGAATGTAGGAGTTGGAAATTATGGAGAGATTGAGAGAGTGAATAGATGATTGAATCAGAATTGGTGTGAGATAAAATGAATTGGTTTTGGGGTATTTATAGAAATGTTTTTGGATTAGATTTATTATAGTTTGTTTTTTAATTTTTTTTTATGAACTAGCCGTTGGGATTTTTTTTTAATTTGTGACCGTTACGGGTCAACGGGTAAGGATCTCATGACCCTTACCCGTACCCGCGACCCGGGGGAACCCGTACCCGCCGAGTCACGGGTCACCTGTGACCCGTGGACATCCTTAGCTGTAATCTTCAAGGAGTAGATTAACAACTTACAAGTTGTTGTAATCTCTAATAGGAGTAGACAAACAACTTAATTAGGCAATGACACCTTAATCTCACAGGTGAGCAGACAAACGACTTACAAGTTGTTGTAATCTTCGTTAAGGTGTAGATTAATAACTTAATACTGTAATCTCCCAAGTGAGTAGACAAGTAACATTAAATTAGCAAACCAAAACTATATATATATATATATATATATATATATATATAGGGTGTGGTTTCCATGAGAAAACCCCTAACGTGAGAACATGAGAACAATCGTACACCATTGGATGTGAGTATTAAGGGTTGAGATTTAGAGTAGATATCAAAAATAATAATAACTACGAATAATAATAATTAGGAATCCAACAATAACTACGAATAATCCACTCAACCAACAATAACTACGAATAATACATTAAACGATATGGCACATTCGTAACAAAACTAATAATAATTACGAATATGTTCTCATGTTCTCACGTTAGGGGGTGTTCTCATAGGATCTATAGTCTATATATATATATATATATTCTTTAAGTCAATGTCCAGAATTAAAGCCAAGGAGTTGTAGTCTCTCAAAGAAAAAGACGAATATTCTTATATATTTAAATTCAATTGCATGCAAAAACAGGTTATTAAGATGTTCTATGTACTTGACTTGGATAATGTTGAAATCACTCAAATATCGAGTTTTTCTTCTAAGTGTATTTTTTCTAAACCGGGATCCAAATACCTTAGTGAGATAAGACCAACAAGTCACAAAAACTAAAGTATAGAAACATCCTTGTCTTAAGTTTGTATAAAGAGTTCTTCTAAATCTTGTCGAAATTTGATCCTTATAGAATGAATTCATATCTTTTTTCAATATTAATGAAGTATTTTGGTCTTCCAAGTTGCACAAATCAGCCAAAGAGAGAATTGCTATCCATTGTCAAAATGTGGGAACTAATGGCTTAATTTTTCATGCAAAATGGATTGTGTTTCAAGTGCAAATGAATTTTCCTTTTATTGGCAAGGGGGCACATTTGTAGGAAGAATAACCGCTACCAAAGCGGTTGAGAGCGGTTATAAACAATTACTCGCGGTTGAGAGAAGTTGGTTTCATAACCACTTTTTTGCCCAAGGCCAAGGCCAAAACTCAACTCAATTGGACCGTCAAAGAGCCCAAAATTAAGCTAGCATTTTTTGGCCGATATTTTCTCATCATTGAGCTTTAACTAACTCATTATAGCTAGGTAAAGCTCCAAGGTCAACAAATACACATGAGCTTAGCTCAAACTAGCTGAGCTCACTAAGCATTACAACTCACCAGCTAGCTTCTTGCAGCTCAACGAAAAAAATTTCTTGGATTCCTCTCAAAATTTGTAACAACATTCTTGAGCTAAAATAATGAGGAATGCCCGAAAGAACGATCATAAAATGTGTCCTAAAAACACAAAGAGAACGACTCTCAATTTCTGCCGCAAAATGGAGTAGGCGTTGAACGCTCTTGCCAAGTCATGTCATTGTCACGACAGAGTCAAGACAATATCCCATGATACTCATGAGGCTCAACTAAACCAACTTTCAACATAATCGTGATAAGCATGTCCCTTGGTTTAGTTCAGTTTAATTAGCTTTCATACTTTTACCCCGTAATCACTAGTTACTCTAAGTGTCAGTCACTTGGCTTACCTCCCGCAACCCATATCATCGTGACACACATGTGTGTATATTATTGCACCTTGTCTCGACAACAAGCTCAGTGATTCCATTGAGACTTAACACAAATCTCCAACATCAACTAGGTGTGTACCCTAGTTGCACTTGCGGGGCATGTTAGAGATGAAACCTCGTTGGACGTATGTGCTGAGTTTGGGTCTAACGCGCATGTGCGCTTATATGTACACGACCCCTCCCTACAGTCGATTTATATTGAACTTTAGCATCCTACGTTAAAAATATAACATAAAATTTTGTTATCTCTTAGGAATGGAGCTAAGGTCAGCCGGATCGGAGTCCACATGTAGGTGACAATTTGAGTTTACAAGAGGGATTGGGTTATGGGCATAGTTTGCAGGAGGGAGGTTGTAGTCGTAGCTCACATGAGAGGATTAGAAGACTATATGCTAGATAAAACTTCTAAACGAGGAATGACTATTTGTAGCACCGACAAAGATAATAGGAGATTATTAAGGATTTTTGAAGTGTTTCTACCATATTCAATTCAATTTAATTCATCTATTAAAATATTTTATAATATTTATTAAAAGGGTGATGAATACGAGTAATGGGTCATATGATGGGTTTTGAACTTTCCACGCGTATTTGCACCCCGTCCCATCACCCCGTATTTCATCTGTATATTTACGGGTTTTTATCCTTTTCTGGACGTGTTCGTGGACACCGTCGGATGCGGGTTAGACCGTCATCCCTAGCGGAGAGAGATTTGTTCCATATCGATTATCGATGAATAATTAATTCTAATAATACCCGAAAACGATTATCGATGAATAATTAAGACACATATATGCACATTACTATATCAATACATAACACTGTTTAAAGTCCAACGAAATAAAATCAATTGATAATAAAAGAATTAATTTATTGATGCTTGTTATCTCTCAACTTTAAAGGTAGTAACTTTATTATCTCAACATGTTTCTGTAAGTATAAATTAGAAAACAGATCTAGTTAAATAGCAACGGATCTAGTTGATATTTAGGGGGTGTATTCAATTAATATTTTACTGGAATTTTTTGGAGTTTAAAAGCCTGTGGATATTCAATATAGATTTTTAAAAGTCCATATAAAACCGTTGCTATTTAATTAGGATTTTAAATTTTCCATAAAATTTCTATGGTATTTAAAAGTTTATTGATTTTAAAAGAATCTATTATTTCATTAATTTTGTAGGATTCTTTATTACTTATATAACTACCTAAACTCCATAAAAGTCTTCTCTCAACACGTAAGATTTTCACAAAATCTGTATTGACTTTAAATAGAATTAAAATATCCCATAGATTAAAAATCAGTCAAAATGTTTAAAAGTTTCGATTGAATACACCCCTTAGTATTAAACTAGTGTATTACCCGCACTTTGTGCGGATTCTGTTTTAATAAATATTTAATACTTAGAAAATTATATGCATATTTTTGTAAAATAAAAAATTCAAAAATTAAATTATAATCAATATTATGATTTTTAATTCTCATTTAAGTATTTATCTCTTCTAATTAATTATATTTTAAATTGATTTGTTAAGATATGCTTGTTGGTAAAAAAATTTCGTAAAAGTTTAAAAACTATTTTTATATTTTTACTTTAATTAACGACTTTACTAAAATATTATTTATAGATTTTAAATTTAAAAAACACTTTTTTTAAAAAAATTTGGGGCTGGGAGAACCGTGGCTTGACACGTGACAATAGAGGCTCCTGCTTTAATATATATATATATATATATATATATATATATATATATATATATATATATATAAATAAGATACTAGATAAATTGACAAAAATATTGATTGAAGCCACAAAAAAACATATTCTCAAATATCTCTTGTCCGTATAGATGTAAAACATAATTTCAATGATTTTAACCCTTAATTTTTTTTTTCATTCCGTTTGAATCTAGCATCTCATTCTTTTATCATCCAGACACTATAAATTCAAGAAATATATTTTCAAAAAAATATTTAGGACTTAT
The DNA here is from genome assembly GCA_033239125.1 of Fagopyrum homotropicum. NCBI lineage: Eukaryota > Viridiplantae > Streptophyta > Magnoliopsida > Caryophyllales > Polygonaceae > Fagopyrum > Fagopyrum homotropicum. The sequence continues at coordinate 149,001,259 of BSWB01000004.1, forward strand.
TGAGATCTTTGAGTAGTTTAAGTATTATAAATAACTTTTAGTATATTGTGTAGTTGGTTGAGTAGTTTTTTTTTGCATTGTTTTATTAAATATGAAAAGCTATCGAGAAGGATAATTAAGTATTTGGTAAATGAAAATTTTTAAGATAAGTTTTAGGGGTAAACTATAAAAAAAAAAAACTCATTTTATAAAGTTAAAAATTCCTCCTAATATAAATAAGGGAAAAATCGTCTATTTTTCAGAAAGTTTCATAACATTTGTTAGTTGCAATTTTTCAAAACTCTCCAAAAAACTATACATAATGATTAAGGATGTGTTTGGTTAGAGATGGAGAACCAAATGACACCCTTAGATAACATGTAAATCACATCACCTAGTTACTTGTATGCATGGTTTTGAAATGGGGAACCAAATGCGGCCCCAAGTGGACGACCATCTTCTTTCACTTGTCTTTAGTGAAACTTAAAGCTTGCACGTTTTAGTTTAATGGAATATATGCTGCATCTCGATCTGGGGTCCTTCCATTACCCTAGCTATATTATTCCCAATCCCATTAAGCATTAATTACATGATTAGCTATCACTTAGTTTGTTTAATAGTCTTGATTGATGATTACGCATTTTATAATTGTGTATAGGGTCTAATGTTTACTCGGCAAAATGAAAATCAAGGAAATCAGTAAAAGTAGATAGGCTCCATCCAAGAGAAAGCTGTTGGCCAACAAAAACATGTATGTTTGTAGTCTCTAAGTTAATGAGTGAATTTGGGTGGAAGTCTGACGAGGATGAGATAATGATGCAATGTGTTGGTCGTCAATATTCTTAGATATTCTATTGGATGAAACGAAAACGGTTAAGGGGAGGGAATTGAGTAACGGTGAACTGAAAATGAAGTAGAAACGGTTAAGGAGAAAGTAATGAGAAGGTATTGATTATATTACTTTCTTGTGTTAATAGACTTTTATCATTCTATTTTAGCCGTTAAATAAACGTGATTTTTGATTGGTTTGACAATATCCCGATAGACTTGGGTTGCAAACATAAACAACCGGTTTAGGTTTAATATATATATAATCGGCTTTTGTTCTTTTAGGTAAAATTTGTTTAGCTTATGAGGATGAATGCCTTGGTGTTTTTGGCGGAAGAACTAGCACTTGTATCAAAGGAAGAAATCAATTTATCAATTTCATCACGATCTTCATGAATAATAGTAGAAGTGTTTCTAGGAGAACTTAAACCTAAAAATTCATAACAAACACCTAACAATTCGGTAACACCATCAAATTTAAGCATAAGATCAAAAACGGAGGAAACAATACAAACTAAGGGAATATCGGTGTAATATTTAAACCATTTTAATTTCATTTTGGTTATAGCATTTACAAGTGTTGGATAAGTATAACCAGTTTGTAAAGTCTCGGCAATATTTACGGCTATTTCTAAAAAGCTACAAGAAGTGGGAGTGTTAACATAACTCATCATATTAGTTGAATCACTAAAAACCTTTAACACATTACAAATATCATAACAAGTTTGACAAATAGTTTCATCACATAACATAGATCACGAAATGTATTGTGCGGAAAATAATTGTAAAAGATCTTTGTAACGAAGAGTTTGACTAAGTAGTTTGTAAGTTGAATTCCAACGAGTTTCAATGTCTTTTGAAAATACAATAGGATGAACATTATTTTCTAAACATGTTGTTCTCCTTTCTTTCTTTTTTTTTTTCTAAATCGGATGAATGTCAAATATATTCAATTACGTTGGTGTTGGGGGTTAACATAACACATAAAATTTTAAGTCCATCTTGAACATATAAGTTTAAAATATGATGTGCACATCTTTGATGAATAAAAAAATTGAGAATGATAAAGTAAAAGTAAACAATTAATCTTGATAATTATTTGATTTTTGGGTAAAATGGCTTTGTAGGTAATTTTTGTAACAATGAACATAAATAGTGCCCCAAGTTTTATATGTAGACAAACTAGACCCCTCTAGTTTTAAGTAAAAAGATTTAGGTAAAATGGTTATGTCGGTAGTTTTTGTAATAATGGACATAAATAGGGACCCAAGTTTTATATGTAGACAAACTAGACTCCTCTAGTTTTAAGTAAAAAAGATTTATTGAAAATAAATAAAAGATTGTGCCAAATTTAGGATTCTTCTCTCTCCTCTAAATTATAATTAATTTTGTTAATTACGGTAACTAATTATCCTTCCCGATCCGTTAAACAAGATAAATAATCAGTTACCGTTAAACAAGGGAAGTAATTGTAATATCCGGAATTTTTATTTCGTTTATTTCCGTAGCTTACCGGATTCCGATCCCTTCACTTCACATAAAATGATAAGTTTAGCCCAAACCCTAATTTAGAACATGACTTGTCGTTGACAAGGTCATGACATCCTAATGACGAGTTATGACGAGACCGTGACAAACTCGTGACAAGGCCATGCATGGGCGTGACGAGTCCATGACAAGTTTTGACAAGAAGATGACAACCTAGCCATCTTGGTTCGGTTTTAGCTCCAGCCACCTCTTCTCGTCTAGCCTTCAGCCCTTCTTTCCAGCCTGCCAGCCCAGCGTGCCCAGCCTTCCAGCAGCTCAACAGCGTGCCCAGCCTTCAAGCAGCCCAACAGCGTGCCCAGCCTTCCAGCAGCCCAGCAGCGTGCCCAACCTGCCAGCCCAGCGTGCCCAGCCTTCCAGCGTGCCAGCTTGCCAGCCTGCCCAGCCCAGCGTGCACAACCCAGTGTGTCCGGCCTGCTGCTCTACCTCTCGCAGCCCAGGAAGGAGTCGGCCTGCTGCTCTACCTGTCGCAGCCCAGGAAGATCTTGGACGTGCAGATCCCACGTTGCCGCTGAACGTTACCAGGATGGTAACTGTCAGGATTTCACGCAGAAAAATCAAGCCCTTCCGATCTCTTTTCCTTGTGCACTTCGAGCCTTATTTCCCGTCCAGATTCACAAGCAAACACCCTCTCCTCCCTTCCTTCGTTGACAACATTTCAACAGCGTTTTCCTCTCTTCCGACTCTCTATCATCAGACGAGGGCAGCATCGAACAACAAGACACCAATCTTCTGCATACAAGGCTCCTGAGTAGCCAGACGAGGGGAGCTCTTCACACACCGCAACAACGTGAGTCTAGCAGGGACAAGTGCCTCACAACTCCTTTCGATCCTACTTTGTCCAACCGGTAAGGATCTAACTATCCCCTATCTCCATCTGCGTTGTACCTCATAAATCTCACGTTCTTTCCTCCTTCTGTGTCGAATGAATATTCGTCTCGATCCCTATGGTATCAACGAGTCAAGCAAGAGCCATCCTTGGGTCAGCAGTGAGACCAGCCGTGTCGATCTCAGTCCGGGAAGAGGTCAGTACCCTTGCTCCGATGTATGCTATAGATGCAGTTTGTAGATAGGCATAGAGAACTTCTTGAGAGTTGAACACGAGAGGTGAGGTAGAGATTTAGATGTTTTCTGGTAGGTGAGTGCAGTGAGGTTCGAACTAAGGACCTGTGTACAATTAAATTGGTGAGTTTTGTGGACACTAAGAATCGAAGTGAAGACTTGATACAAGCTTAGTTTCCAGCCTTAACCTGCCAACTTCCGGAACTAGTTTCGACCCTTTAAAATTAACATCCACCGTTGAATTTTGGATATGTCGTAGACTGTTATGCGTAGTATATGGTGTTAAAATTTGGGAACGAGTTAACGGTCGGATTAGGATCTATGAGGTCTCAAAGTAGGGTTGTAGGGCTGTTTTCTAGCAGGGATATTATTTTGGCTAAGTATAGAAATACTAGTTTTAACCCAACTTTAAAAAATTGTGTAAGGGTTATGGTTGATTGTTTTTGAGAGATTCTTGATCCTATGATTAGTTGGGTATCACAAATAACCTTAAGAATTATTTTGGAAATTTTTAGGAAATTATCAGAGCTTCATTTTTGTAGCCGGAGTTAGACCATAATGGCCCTTCGGAAAATCTAAAAGTTGTAAGTTGCTAATCTATAACCGAACCCAGTTGTAGGATGTTAGAATATGACTTTTGATCTTAAAGTAGAGTTTACACTTAAACTATAGAATTTTTGGAAAGTTTTGGAACGAAGGGTAAAATAGTCTTTTTACCATAATTTAGTACTGTAATCGATTCACTCCTTATTAGATCTACTAGCTTAGAAGTTTTAGACTTCTATTGTTTCCTAGAAAGTGCGTTGATGCACTTACCTCCTTTTGACAGGCAACTGAGTTGCTACAACTACATAGCGAGTTGGGTTTTCAAAGAGTCGAGACTTGTGACAGGTAAGTCCTTTGGGCTTACTTAGTTGACTTCTGAATATGAGCATGAATAATGATAGTGGTGGGTGATTGAGATGTTTAGAATTTATAGGTTGTGATAAATATTTACCGACCTATACTTGGCCTAAGAGCAACGGGCGGTGGCATTCAGCTCAGTTAGCTTGAGGGCGCTGGGGGTTTCTTTAGGGACTAGTCCATACTCGGTTTGTAGTGATGCTACCGGCGGAGGTAAGCTAGACCTACACCCAGTTGGATAAGGAACGGAGGCGAGAACTGTTAAGAGTTCTCGTGCCACAACTGTAAAATGGAATAAGATGAATCACCTAGATAATAGATAATAATCGGTTGTGTGCCAGCATGATGTTTGTTTATGTTTTTGAGTGTGTTTGTGCTGTTATTATTTCTGCTTATATTTGGATAGTTAGCTAACAGTTGTTATGTTGTGTAGACGTACCACAGTTTAGATCAGATGCCGAGTGATCCGGATGGTAGTGGTCAGCCGGGGTGTCGCACTTTTTAGGGCGTGTTGCAGTTTCTTTATTTGTGGGATTTCCAGTTGGACCTTGGTTCCTTTTTGATCCGTTTTTGTTATCTTATATTTTCCGGCTGTTGGTTATTCCGGTCACATTCATAACGTTGTTAAAACTTAATTTATGATTTCCGGTTTTTCCTTATCTGTGCCTTGTTGTAAGATCTTGTTAAGTTGTTGTCAAACTAAGGTCGGGACCCACTGTGAGGTCCTAACCAGTAACTCCCCGAGCTCCAAAAACTTGGGGTGTTACAACATGGTATCAGAGCTCTAGGTTGGCAACAATGGCACTTGAAATCTTCTAACAGGTCACATAAGTAAATAAGTAGAACCCGAAAGGGGTCTAAGTTTTCCAAAGAAACCTTTGGTTTTAAAATGCATGCATAGTCGGGATGGGATAGAAAGTACGGATGACCACCACTACCTCCGCGGATCTCGGTATTCTTAGTATGATCACTATAGACTTTTACTGCTTACAATAGATTAGTTAGATTATAAATGTAGTTGTTACCGTTCGTGCAGATGGCACGTACTAGGGCTACACCAGCGACTGGCCGAGGTAGGTGTCGCCCCCTTCCTCCAGTTAGAGAGGATCGAGCTGATAGGACCCCTGCTATTAGAGGGCGTGGTCGTAGAGGTAGACCTCCACTAGGAAGAGGTCGAGGACGAGTGCCTCGAGAAGATCCACCTGCAACGAGCATGCCAGATGCTGCTGTAGTTGAGAGTGTAGGTCTCGAGGTCAGGCATGAGACTGCCGCTAGGTCTGGAGCGCAGGGAGCACGTTCGACTGAGTCAGGACGTGTTTCTATTGGAGCATCTGAGTACAGAGAGTACAGAGCATACGTCGAGCGTATGGAGGAGGCTGCCAGAGTAGAGAGACTTACCCAGGTACCACCGGTGGTACCAGCTAGGTCAGTTCAGGTGACACAAGGAGTGTCTCAGGTGCCGGCTATACCGGAGAGGAGAGTTAATGCTGATAGAGCGCCTGCTGGGCCTAGAGCACCGAGACCGGATGAGTGGTTGAAGGCTTTCAACTCTTAGAAGGTTCCCTCATTCAGTGGAGAGATAGGGTTAGAGGTGGAGCACTGGATTGGAAAGATAGAGACTGCCTTAGAGGCGATACGTTGCCCGGAGGATCGACAAGTGGATTTGGTGCAGACATGTTTCACGGAGGATGCTCATTCCTGGTGGCGGACCATTCGTAGCCGAGTCACCAGTTGGGAGCAGATGAGGAGCATTGTCAGAGAGAGGTACTGTCCTGTCTCGCTGAGGAGAGAGAGGTTCCATGATTTCATTGAGGCGGGATTTGAGGATATTCCGATTGCTGCTGCCATAAAGAAGTTTCAGAAGGAGTTGACCCTACTTGGGCCAGCTGCACCTCCAGAAGAGCAGCATATTTACCTCTTCTCTAGGAGATTGAGAGAGAGTACATGGTCATATCTGGCAGGATTTCGTTGTGAGACTTTGTCTGACTATCAGGATAGGGCCTCTGCATATGAGAGAGATAGGCCAGTTTCGAGGAGAGCAATTCAGTCTAGTGGGCCGGATAAGCGGCAGAAGACAGGACATGCTGGTAGCAGTTCAGTAGTAACAGGTTTTGGGCGAGGACAAACTCAGGGGAGGCCCAACTACCACCCTACAGTTCAGACTTCCGGTAGAGATCGACAATGCTTTAACTATGGTAGCCGCAATCACATTAAGACGGACTGCCAGAGGCCACCTCTACTTGCTTCGCTTGCGGGAAGCCGGGACACAGGGCTACTTTCTGTCGTCAGGGTAGAGCTCCTTCACAGCAGGGATCTTCTCCTGCAGGTGTTGAGAGGAGTGGACAGAGACCTCCTCAGTACCGAGAACCGAGTCAGCAACAGCAACAGTACCGAGCTCCAGGACATCTTGCTTCATACAGTACTGCTCAGGGATCAGGTCGTGGCAGGGGACGTGGTAGTAACACTGACACCAGAGGAGGACCATCGAGAGTGTTCGAGCTGAGGAGCACTGAGCAGCCTGCAACACCTGCGACCACAGGTACTATCTGGATCCATGACTTACCTGTGCGAGTTTTATTCGATACGGGTGCTACACATTCCTTTATATCATATGCATGCGTAGATAGGTTGTCCTTAGCTACATTAAAGGGTGTACCTTTTGTGGTTGGTTTACCGGATGGGGGTAAGATTAGAGGATCACGAGAGATTTATGACTGCCCTATTCACCTGGGTGGCTGGGATTGGCTGGTAAATTTTCTAGTCATGCCCTTAGCACATGAGGACGTGATTTTGGGGATAGATTGGATGACTAGACATGGAGCAGTCTTAGACATTGGTAGGAGAACTGTGAATGTCGCCACTGAGGAGGGTCACAGAGTGATATTCCGAGGTTGGGACCTCGGAAAATCCGGCACAGTTATCAGCGCAGTGAGAGCAACGAGACTGATAGCACAGGGTTGCGAGGCCTTTTGGTGTTATGCCATGAAGGAGCGCAAGAACCTGACAGTAGAGGAGATACCAGTGGCATGCGAGTTTGCAGAGGTATTCAGTGACGACCTGCCAAGGCTACCCCCACAGAGGAGTGTTGATTTCAGCATTGAGTTAGAGCCGAGCACGAGGCCGATCTCGAAGGCCCCGTACTGTATGGCACCGATAGAGTTGCTTGAGCTGAAGAAGCAGTTAGAGGAGTTAGCAGAGAAGGGCTTCATACGCACTAGTGTTTCTCCCTGGGGAGCACCAATATTATTTGTGAGGAAGAAAGATGGATCGATGAGGCTGTGCATTGATTACATGGAGTTGAACAAGGCCACCATCAAGAATAAGTATTCACTGCCTCGTATAGATGATCTGCTGGACCAGCTGCATGGAGCGTCAATGTTTTCAAGGATAGACTTGAGATCGGGTTATCACCAGTTGAGGGTGAGAGACCAGGACATACCTAAGACGGCATTCCGGACTAGGTATGGCCACTATGAGTTTGTAGTGATGTCATTCGGGCTCACTAATGCACCAGCAGTATTTATGGAGTCGATGAACGGGATTTTCATCGACTTCTTAGACCAGTTTGTAGTAGTCTTCATTGTCGACATCCTAGTTTATTCTAGGAGTCGAGAGGAGCATGCCGGGCACTTGAGGACAATATTACAGATTCTACAGGATAGCCAGTTATATGCTAAGCTATCCAAGTGCGAGTTCTGGATGTCAGAGGTGGCTTTCCTAGGCCATGTAGTGACTGCTGAGGGGATTAAGGTCGACCCGGCGAAGATTGAGCCCGTGTCTTCTTGGCAACCTCCGAAGAATTTTAAGGAGGTTCGCAGCTTTCTTGGATTGGCAGGTTATTACCGCTGGTTTGTGGAAGGGTTTTCCCTGATTGCCCGATCACTTACTTGTCTCCTGAGGAAGACTACTCGGTTCGTCTGGTCTGAGCCGTGTCAGCAGAGTTTTGAGGAGCTGAAGAGGAGATTGACGTCTGTTCCGATTTTAGCACAACCTGAGGGTACAGAGGACTTTGTAGTGTACAGTGACGCATCCAAGCTGGGCTTGTGGTGTGTCTTGATGTAGAGGGGTAAGGTCATAGCATATGCATCTCGACAGCTGAAGACGTATGAGGAGAACTACCCCACCCATGACCTAGAGTTAGCTGCAGTAGTACATGCTCTTAAGATCTGGCATCACAATCTCTATGGGGCGACCTGGTTAGATCTTCACAGACCATAAGAGTGTGAAGTACATATTCTCTCAGCGGGAGTTGAATAACCGCCAGAGGCGGTGGCTAGAGTTGATCAAGGATTTCGACCTTGAGATTCTCTACCACCCCGGGAAGGCGAATGTAGTTGCTGACGCTTTGAGTCGGAAGACGCCTCAGGAGAAGGCGATAGCCCAGTTGACAGTACAGTCACAGTTACAGAGAGACTTAGCTTGGTTGAAGGTAGAGATCCAGTTCCCCGATACAGCTCATCAGTTGGCTACCTTAGAGTTACTTCCTGATCTGTTGGGTGAGATCCGACAGAAGCAGGAGACCTGTCCGACTTTGACCCGGATCCGAGACCGGATGTCACGAGATGAGGCACCTCAGTTCACTATTGGTGCCGATGGAGTGATGAGACGTCAGGACCACATCTGTGTGCCATCAGACAGTGAGTTGAGACAGAGGATACTAGGTGAGGCTCATGCTACCCCATACTCAGTACATCCAGGAGCGAGTAAGATGTATAAGGACGTGAGACGTTCCTTCTGGTGGGGTGGTTTGAAGCCTGACGTGGCTCGGTATGTAGCCCAGTGTGCGACCTGTCAGCAGGTCAAGATTGAGCATCGCAGGTCCGGAGGAGAGCTTCACTCACTACTAGTACCACATTGGAAGTGGGAGGATATGTCTATGGATTTTGTCACAGGGTTGAGGCTCACCAGAGGTTTTGATGCTATTTGGGTAGTGGTAGACCGTCTGACGAAGACCACACGTTTCATTCCGATTAAGGAAACGTGGCCGGTAAGTCGTCTAGCTGAGGAGTTCACCAGACACATTGTAAGATTTCATGGAGTTCCGAGGACTATCATCTCCGACAGAGATGGACGTTTTACCTCAAGATTTTGGCAGCAGGTACATACTGCTTTGGGGACGAGTCTCCACTTTACCACTGCCTATCACCCACAGACAGACGGTCAGTCTGAGAGGAACATTCAGACCTTAGAGGACATGTTGCGGGCGTGTGTACTAGATTGGGGGCAGGTATGGCCAGATCATCTCCTCCTAGTAGAGTTTTCATATAATAACAGCTGGCACGCGTCTATTGGGACGGCACCTTATGAGGCTTTGTACGGGCGGAGATGTCGTACACCACTGTGCTGGGAGGAGCCCAACAAGGCTGATGGGGTAGCACCAGATCAGATACAGGATGACATCGCCCGGATTACCTTAGTTTGGGAGCGGATGTTAGCAGCTCAGAGTCGTCAGAAATCCTACGCCGATAAACGGCGTCGACCTTTGGAGTTTAGAGTAGGTGCACAGGTGTGGTTGAGAGTGTCACCGACGAGAGTAGTCCGGCGTTTCGGCATTAAGGGGAAGCTGAGTCCCCGATATGTCGGTCCATTTGAGATCTTAGAGAGAGTCGGAGAGGTTGCCTACCGATTAACACTGCCACCGAGATTGGAGGGAGTCCATCCAGTTTTTCATGTATCTCGGCTGAGAGAGTACATACCGGATCCTAGACACGTCATCAGTCATGAGGATCTGATAGTCGAGCCAGACCACACTTTTGTGGAGTACCCAGTAGCCATCCTAGAGCGTAGTATTGGGCGTCTGCGTTCTAAGGAGATACCAATGTTGAGGATCCAGTAGTCTAGACGAGGAGCCGATGAGGCTACCTGGGAGACAGAGGAGAGTATCAGACGTAACTATCCTGAGTTCTTTGCGGAGTTAGCCGCTACCTCAGGTGCGACGGGTTAGTACTTAGACGGTACTTTATATGATTTCTGTGATTATATGTTTAAATGAGTGTTTATGTTTACGTGATTAATAGCGTGAGTAGTTTGCATGCTAGAAAAACGAGATTAAAATTTTGAGTGAGACCAGAATATACAATTTGAGGGTGAGATTGTTTTGGGTAGATACTTTATTCTAAGTTTCGGGACGAAACTTATTTTAAGGGGGTACTGATGTAATATCCGAAATTTTTATTCCGTTTATTTCCGTAGCTTACCGGATTCCGATCCCTTGACTTCACATAAAATGATAAGTTTAGCCCAAATCCTAATTTAGAACATGACTTGTCGTTGACAAGGTCATGACATCCTAATGACGAGTTATGACGAGACCGTGACAAACTCGTGACAAGGCCATGCATGGGCGTGACGAGTCCATGACAAGTTTTGACAAGAAGATGACAACCTAGCCATCTTGGTTCGGTTTTAGCTCCAGCCACCTCTTCTCGTCTAGCCTTCAACCCTTCTTTCCAGCCTGCCAGCCCAGCGTGCCCAGCCTTCCAGCAGCCCAACAGCGTGCCCAGCCTTCCAGCAGCCCAACAGCGTGCCCAACCTTCCAGCAGCGTGCCTAGCCTGCCAACCCAGTGTGCCCAGCCTTCCAGAGTGCCCAGCTTGCCAGCCTGCCCAGCCCAGCGTGCACAGCCCAGTGTGTCTGGCCTGCTGCTCTACATCTCGCAGCCCAGGAAGGAGTCGGCCTGCTGCTCTACCTGTCGCAGCCCAGGAAGATCTTGGACGTGCAGATCCCACGTTGCTGCTGAACGTTATCAGGATGGTAACTGTCCGGATTTCACGCAGAAAAATCAAGCCCTTCCGATCTCTTTTCCTTGTGCACTTTGAGCCTTATTTCCCGTCCAAATTCATAAGCAAACACCCTCTCCTCCCTTTCTTCGTTGACAGCATTTCAGCAGCGTTTTCCTCTCTTCCGACTCTCTATCATTAGATAAGGACAACATCGAACAACAGGACACCAATCTTCTGCATACAAGGCTCCTGAGTAGCTAGACGAGGGGAGCTCTTCACACACCGCAGCAACGTGAGTCTAGCAGGGACAGGCGCCTCACAACTCCTTTCGATCCTACTCTGTCCAACCGGTAAGGATCTAACTATCCCCTATCTCCATCTGCGTTGTACCTCAGAAATCTCACGTTCTTTCCTCCTTCCGTGTCGAATGAATATCCGTCTCAATCCCTATGGTAACAGCGAGTCAAGCAAGAGCCATCCTTGGGTCAGCAGTGAGACCAGCCGAGTCGATCTCAGTCCGGGAAGAGGTCAGTACCCTTGCTCCGATGTATGTTATAGATGCAGTTTGTAGATAGGCATAGAGAACTTCTTGAGAGTTGAACACGAGAGGTGAGGTAGAGATTTGGATGTTTTCTGGTAGGTGACTGCAGTGAGGTTCGAACTAAGGACCTGTGTACAAATAAATTGGTGAGTTTTGTGGACAGTAAGAATTGAAGTGAAGACTTGATACAAGCTTAGTTTCCAGCCTTAACCTGCCAACTTCCGGAACTAGTTTCGACCCTTTAAAATTAACATCCACCGTTGAATTTTGGATATGTCGTAGACTGTTATACGTAGTATATGTTGTTAAAATTTGGGAACGAGTTAACGGTCGGATTAGGATCTATGAGGTCTCAAAGTAGGGTTGTAGGGCTGTTTTCTAGCAGGGATATTATTTTGGCTAAGTATAGAAATACTAGTTTTAACCCAACTTTAAGAAACTGTGTAAGAGTTATGGTTAATTATTTTTGAGAGATTCTTGATCCTATGATTAGTTGGGTGTCACAAATAACCTTAAGATTTATTTTGGAAATTTTTAGGAAATTATCAGAGCTTTATTTTTGTAGCCGGAGTTAGACCATAATGGCCCTTCAGAAAATCTAAAAGTTGTAAGTTGCTAATCTATAACCGAACCCAGTTGTAGGATGTTAGAATATGACTTTTGGTCTTAAAGTAGAGTTTACACTTAAACTATAGAATTTTTGGAAATTTTTGGAACGAAGGGTAAAATAGTCTTTTTACCATAATTTAGTACTGTAATCGATTCAGTCCTTATTAGATCTACTAGCTTAGAAGTTTTAGACTTCTATTGTTTCCTAGAAAGTGCGTTGATGCACTTACCTCCTTTTGACAGGCAACTGAGTTGCTACAACTACATAGCGAGTTGGGTTTTCAAAGAGTCGAGACTTGTGGCAGGTAAGTCCTTTGGGATTACTTAGGTGACTTCTGAATATGAGCATGAATAATGATAGTGGTGGGTGATTGAGATGTTTAGAATTTATAGGTTGTGATAATTATTTACCGACCTATACTTGGCCTAAGAGCAACGGGCGGTGGCATTCTGCTCAGTTAGCTTGAGGGCGTTGGGGGTTTCTTTAGGGACTAGTCCATACTCGGTTTGTAGTGATGCTACCGGCGGAGGTAAGCTAGACCTACACCCAGTTGGATAAGGAACGGAGGCGAGAACTGTTAAGAGTTCTCGTGCCACAACTGTAAAATGTAATAAGATGAATCACCTAGATAATAGATAATAATCGGTTGTGTGCCAGCATGATGTTTGTTTATGTTTTTGAGTGTGTTTGTGCTGTTATTATTTCTGCTTATATTTGGATAGTTAGCTAACAGTTGTTATGTTGTGTAGACGTACCACAAGTTAGAGCAGATGCCGAGTGATCCGGATGGTAGTGGTCAGCCGGGGTGTCGTACTTTTTAGGGTGTGTTGCAGTTTCTTTATTTGTGGGATTTCCAATTGGACCTTGGTTCCTTTTTTATCCGTTGTTGTTATCTTATGTTTTCCGGCTGTTGGTTATTCTGGTCACATTCATAACGTTGTTAAAACTTAATTTATGATTTTCGGTTTTTCCTTATCTATGCCTTGTTGTAAGATCTTGTAAAGTTGTTGTCAAACTAAGGTCGGGACCCACTGTGAGGTCCTAACCAGTAACTCCCCGAGCTCCAAAAACTTGGGGTGTTACAATAATCAATTACCTTTCCTTCGGTTCATGCCCAGTAGGCCCACTCGAGTTACATAAGGTCAAGTCCAATCAAAAATATAAATGTTGTAGCTAGTGAGTTTCGAACTCTGGGTAACAATTAAACTTTGTGTATTCTTTTGATGATACACAATATTAATACACAATTTCAATTACACAATGTTAATACATAATTTATGTTACACAATGTTCATACACAATTTCAATTACACAATGTTAATATACAACTTCATTTGCTATAAATGTCAATTTATGTAGTTAACAAATTTGGTTATTTTTCAATTACACAAGTTCCGTTTAATTACACAAAGTTGAGTTACACAATCGAAAAGGTTTGTCATGTACACAAGTCCGTCATTTACACATGCTTTGGTTACACAATTTCAAGCCCATCGAGTTACACAATTTCCATTACACAATGTTAATACACAATTTCATTTGCTATGTCAATTTATGTAGTTAACAAATTCGATCATTTTTCAATTACACAAGTTCCGTTTGTTTACACAAAGTTGATTTACACAATCGAAAAGGTTTGTCATGTACACAAACCTGTCATTTACACAAGGTTTGGTTATACAAGTCCATCATTTACACATGGTTTGATCACACAAGTCCAAACCCATCGAGTTACACAAACCCAATTATAACTACAATAAAATGTATGTCATATCCCGTAGTTGTAAAATTAAATCAATTTTTTCAGGTTTTAACCGCCTCCAACTAATCATCCACAACCTTCAACAGTGGGGACTAGCGCGGGGTTGGGCGGCGCTGACATCGTGGAGGAGGGGATGGGCCGCAATTCGGCGAAGGCGGGCTACGCGGCGCTGACGCAACGATGGTGGTCTACTAGAATCCTCTGTCGCAATCGGATCTGATGAAGAAGAAGAATACTTGAAGAATAATTGCGATGAATAACAAGAAGAAGACTAAACCTTAGCTTGTCGCAGTCGAATCTGATGCGCGAAGACGACATAGGCTACGGATGAGTCTCCATTAGCACCGGGAAGGTTGCGGTGAAAGACGAGTCTCCATTAGCGTCGGGAAGGTTGTAGACGGTTTCGAGGAGTTACGAGTAGTTGTAGGTGGTTATGGAGGACGGCTAGGGTTTCGGGATCGACTAGGGTTTCATGTAACCATATTTGACCATTTATAGAGTTTTTATTTTAACATTCATTAATTCAATTTAGAAATTATATTTTTGATTCCGCAAAATTTGCACGCTATGGATACGCGCTCAAAATGGATACAGAAATCTCAAATATTTAGTTACCAAATAAATTAAACGGTTTTCCTTTTTTGGCAATTTAATATATTCTTTTTAATTAACTATCCTTAACTGCATAATTAACTGCCTAATTAATATCCTATTTATCATTTTATATATCTTTATTTTTTAATTATTAATTGGTAGGGACCTAGTTAGTAATCAAGTTACAAAAAGTGTCTCAATAACTCAATTTTCTCTTAATTTTTTAGTCTTCAAAACATTAATAAATAGCAAACGTTATTATTAATATTTTCAAAGTGATTAAATAATTTTTTAAGTCAATAAAAGTTGATTCGTTGTAATTTCATTATAAAAAATGATAGAATTTGGCAAAATAGGGTCTTTTCTTTTTCATTTTGTTTTGTGTACCCCTTCAATTTTACTACTTTCATGAATGGTATGTAAAAATAATTAACCCCTCTATTCAAAAAAAAAAAAGAAAAATACATTTGAGTTTGCTCTTGTTATGTAGCTGACTGCGTTTTTTAATTTATTTTGTTTTTTTGCCCTTTTTTTATTTTTTATTTTCTGGTATGAAATTCACACAAAAAATTCATACCAGAAATTTTCATACTAGAAATTAATACCAAAAATTTTCATAACATAAATTCACACCAGAAAATTTATACAAAAAATTATTCATAACATACATTCATACCAGAAATTAATACCATAAATTTTCATAACATAAATTTATACTAGAAATTTTCATAACATAAAGAAAAAATAACCCAAAATAATACCAACTTTGAAGATTACTAGGAGCGATACGAATTATCAACGTATTTACCAAAAATAATATGTCTTACTTTTCCGACAAAAATACTAACTCCGGCGATGACGTGGCAATCAGAATTTGACATGTCATCAAGAAATAATTATGTGACGTGGATTTTATTTTTTAAAATCAAGTTAATAACATTTAGTATGTTAAAAAATATATTTTAAAAAATTTCAATAATAAAAAATATTTTTTATAAAAAAAATTATTTTAAAAAGTAAATTAAAATAAAATTTTATAAACATATTTTTTTAAATAAATTTTTTTGTACTTATAAAAAATTTTAATTAAATTATTTTTTTTGGAATTTTTTTTATATATTTTCAATAAAAATCGATTTTTAAAAATATTTTTTATATTAAAATTAATTAAACTATATACAAATTAAAATTTTCCGATTTTTTTAAAAAATTCACAAGGAAACAATTTATTTTTAATATATATATAAATATTTTTTTTCTTTTTTAAAACTAAATATTTTTTACAAAAAAATTTATAAAACTTTATTAAAAAATAGTTACAAAAATTATATTTTAAAATTAATTAAAATATATGCAATCTTTTTTTTTTTCTTTCTTTCTTGTTTTATGTGTTATTAAATTGATTTTTAAAAAGATAATCCACATCAGACAATAAATCCATTTTTTAAAATCATGTCATCGTCGGAGTTAGTATTTTTGCCGAAAAAGTAAGACATATTATTTTTGGTAAATACGTTGATAGTTTTTATCGCTCCTAGTAATTTTCAAGGTTGATATTATTCTGGGTTGAATTTTCATAGTTAATATTATTTTGAGTTATTTTTCCTAACATAAATTCATACCAACAAATTTATACCAAAAATTGATACCAAAAGTTCATACTAGAAAATTCATACCAGATTGTTTTATTTTTTTTATTTTCTAGTATGAATCAGCATTGAGATTCATACCACCATTAAAGTTATTTGTACAAAAGTGACATACAACTCATATTACGATGACATAAGGTGTAAAACATGGTACCATGTGCACCTGCTAATGCCATTAAAGTTTTTTGTTTAGTATCAAATGCTCACAATTCACTATTCACAAATTCACAATCACAACCTCACAATGGAAATTTCTTCAAAATTGTACTCTAACAACTTATACCAGCAAGGACACTTCTTTTATATCAACAACAAACGATCCTTTGGTCATTCCTATTATATTTCAAGATTTCATGTTGGAGGAGATGAATGCAACCTGTTCTAGCCTCTTTAGCACAATGTAAAAATAATGATGCATACCTTGAATGACCTAGGTCTGGCTTGATAGGCGTGAAGTGCAGTTCGGTCACGTTCTTATCTGAGAGAAGAGAGGGGTCTTCTCGAGTGGCTAAGGAAACCGGTTACAATGGTCTAGGGTTGTCAGTATCAACCTGAGTGTCGCATCCACAATCAATAGAGTTAAAGGTTCACACTTTGTTTGTGTTTGGTAGATGCAAAAGGCACAATAGGGCCTTCTTCTAAGCGCTCACCATCTGTAATACATGAGATGAATCAATGAGGTAATATTCTCTAAATCTAGGGGAAGGTCAGGTGGTAATATTCTCTAAATCTAGAGGAAGGTCAGGAGCCATCCGGGGTGGAGTCACTTGACCGTTTCTTCCTCGACATGGCCAAGGACGCTACTGGAGACGGGAACCCTAGTGAAGAAGAGATATGTTTCGAATTTTAATTCAAGTAACCCAAATCCAAAATTGGAACCATGAAAATGACGGAATTGAGAGGAGAGCAAGGATCCGATGCTTGACGTAAACCAACAGACCAATCAATGTGACGAAAGAGAAGAGCGAAGAGCGAAGGAGGGAGTGACGAAAGAGAAGAGCGGAAGAGCGAATGAGGAAGTTGACAGAGCTATGATTTGGGTTTGAACAGTGAAAAAGGGTACATTTACTTAATCGTAAAATGTTATGGACCTAGTTAATAGAGTTTGAAAAGGCCTAGTTAGTGAATTTGACCAAAAAATATTATGAATAATAAGTACACAAGAGAAACGATATTAATACATACATGTGCACACATTAAAATATTCAGGACAAGATCTCAAAATAAATTGATGTATATATCGAGAAGCATCTGGTCTATTTGGCAAAGAAATGACGATCAGACATAAGAAGACTAAATCTTCGGGTATGAAAATTTTAAGTTCATAATGTATTGCATTTTATATCTCTATTATCTTATATGTCTGATTGTCTATTTTCTTATAAATTACTAGCTTAAGATTTATAATAATTTTCCTTTTATAGCGGATTGGTGGGCCGCTTATGTATCTTCAACTCCGAACCTCCAAAAATTAGTCATCAAGATTCTTAGCCTCACATGTAGTGATTCTGGTTGTAGAGGAATTGGGGTGTTTTCAGCTAGTAAGTAGCTACCAAATATCAATTTTATATACTTTACGTTTCATTTTATTAGCAAACATTAACAAACTTACATGACATGAGGTGTTTTCAGCTTCATACCAAATAGAGAAACAAATTGGCACAAAATCGATAGAATGATTTGGTTTTTATGAATTATAATCATACTTTGGTACGCCGATACAAAAGGGCCGACACCATAGATCTTATTATGCTGGATGAGATTGATGAAAGTAATGAGTGATTGATGGGGATAATGGAAAACTCTTCTGATGATGATTTAGCATATAATGATAATGATGGTCTAACTTGAGGAGTAGTTAGTAGATTTGTTAGAGTTCATAAACCTTCTTATATAACTAGAAGATCAATATTGAGGAATGATGTAACTTGTAACACTTCTGCAAGTTCCGTTCTTAAAGTATATTTTAGAGTTGTATTGAATTATGAAGATGAGGAGGAAGATGATATTGAGAGTGAAATGAATAAGATGTTGATTATGCTGATGAAAAGATGAATAATAGTATTTAGATTTTTTTAGGAACTTCAAGAAGTTGAAACTATATCATTTGTTTGCTTTGCCTTTTGTTTCTTTGCATCCTGAACTATTTTTCATACTTGTATTCTAGCTATGTTGTTGTCTTTCGGTCTTTTCGTGCCTTGAACTTTTTTCAAGAAGTTGAAACTATATCATTTGTTTGCTATGTCTTTTATTTCTTTACATTCTGAACTATGTTTTTTAGTTGTATTCTAACTATGTTGTTGTCTTTCGGTCTTTCCATGCCTTGAACTATTTAAGATTTGCTATGTCCTTTGTTTCTTTGCGAACTAATTTTCTTTTCTTGATCGTATTCCATGTTAGGTTTATCTTGAAGCATTTTTAGACTCCTATATGTTTGTCAATTCTTTTTATTGTGTTTTTGGAGTCTTTATTGTGTTTTTGGCGTCTTTTGGACATAGCCTACTTCAGGCGTGCACCTCGGGGTGAGGGGCGAGGCTCCAACAGCCTTTGCTCCTCACGCCACTTTAAACTAAGATTGTTTTATTTTGAAGTGTTACATGCGTAAGAAGAATGAGATTACCATGACTTGGCATGAAATCCATCTTCTGCATTCCGCAGCTTAGTCTAAAGATGAGGCCCTAAGATGAAGAATTTACAGCGATTTTAGTTGATATGGCAAAATCATGGACAATTCGCCCATTGCAAGGTTCAGTCCAATAGGGAATTTTACAGATTTTATAGCCCAGTAAAAGATGGCTGAGTTCTGTCCCTTAATGAATGGTCTCACAGTTCGAGCCATCAAAATAGTCATACAGCACCTTATAATATGTCATAGTATACACAGTGCAAAGTAGACAAAATATTTCAATGAACAAGACGCCAATTATTCCAAAGAAGAGACTGATAAACAAGAAAAAAATGTTCAGAGTCATGCAAAATAACACTATTATGTTTCTCTAACTTCAGAAACAGAAAAATACAGAACAAGATTAAACCATGTAGGGCTGACCTTTAATCACTAAGAAGCCAAAGCCGAAACAATATCGCCTTCTTTTGCGGCTTTCTGAGCATTCATGTTATTGTAAAAGAGATCCAGAACATCAGCATTGTTTCTGATATACTGAGGGCATAATGCAAGCAATGAATGTGCCTCACGGGTTCTTCCAGCCTTGAAATAAGCTTCAAACACATCAAGGAACATCGATGTGGACGGAAACTTCTTAACAGTCATACCCTTCAAGAATGCAATGGCCTCTTCAGCAGATCCGCGCTTTGACGAAACGTATTTCACAAATGGATCTACATAAGGAGGGAAACCATGACCTTTCATCAAGTCAAGAAGATCCAACGCGCCTTTGAAGCTCCCACTCTTAGTCAAGAGTTGGCTTATGATCATCTTGTATGTTGTGTGCTTAGGCTTTATACCCTTCTCCTTGACCAAATTGTTCAGGATCCCGCTTGCTTCAACGGCTTTGCCTCTGCGTAAATAGGCGTCTAGCAGCATTTCCAAATCATGTCCGACTGTTACAGATGAGATCCCGCCATCTGATTCAACCGACTTTTTGAAGCATTCAGTTGCCTTACTCAGATCTCCAGCTAAACAATGCCCTCTAAATAAAGAAATCCAGGTCTCATGATCTGTGTTGAATCCGCTTGCCTGAAGATCCTGCATATATTCAGTGGCTTCTTTACTCCTTCCGGACCTAGATAGGCGAAACCCTACTTTACCATGAACTCTATTGTTAGGTTCAAGACCACCTTCTCGCATTGCATCTATGATCAAGCGACTCTGATCTAGTCTTCCTACACCAGCAAGAGATTTAAGGACTGAATTCACAGTGGAATCCGGTAATTCATACCCATTTTCAGCAACAATCTTCACACATTTGGAGAACAGATCAATGTCGAGCTCTTTAGCAGCTGCGATTTTCCTCAAAATAAAGGTGCAATCTTGAACCGAAGGCTTATTTGTCCTCTTGTTCACCATTGCAACTTCAAACAGATCAACACAGTCCTTCACCATCTTCCTCTTGCTGAACCTATCTAAGAGCTTAACAAAAGTATCCCTCTGCAGTTCATAGCCTGCATTCCTCATCTCACCAACAACATTCCAAAACCGATCAATGCAATCTTCTCGGCCCAAAACTACAGCAATAGCATTGTAAGTCTGCTCATCATGTTTAAGCAAACCACACTCATCGACCCACCTGAAGAATATAAGAGCCTTCGTAGGCTCAATAGCTAGACTCTCCACCACCGTCTTTACCAAATCACTGGAGAAAACAATACCAAGTTCCCTGATTTTGTTTTCAACATCCTCTCCCCAAACAGCTGCTCTAATGATCTTAATAATCTTGCCTGAAACCACCTCAGCTGAATCTTCAGGTTTTCTGTAATCGAACAAGCTTTTCAACTTCTGCAAATCGCTCTCCAGTCCCTCCTTCTCAAATTTCTCTAACACATAATCGTAAGCTCCTTTCTTCAATCCGTATCCCTTCTTCTTCATACCCTCAACCATATCCCAAAATTCCTTTACAAATCCATTAGAACCTAAAATCCCAGCCATCAGGTTGTAAGAATTGGAGCTCAATCTCCCGCTCTCCCTCTCCAGAACCCAATCGAATAGCTTAATCGCAACATCGGGATTTGATTTCAGATTCTTCAATACATCCAACACAAAATCATGGCTAATAACAATATTATTCGAATCTAGCTGTTGCTTGATCTCATCAGCCGAGATCGATTTCGAGAATATGTCGATTACAGAAGAATGGTCCGGGATGTTGGTTACAGGTGCGACATCAGAGGAGAAGAAACGAAGCGTGGAGGTTTCGGGATAGACAAAGTGGGGGGACGAAATAGAAAACGAGGAGAAGGATGAACATATCTGGTTATCGGAGTTGTTCAAAGCGATATGAGGTCTGGAAATGGAGGGTTGGGCCGACAGCAAGGAATGGCGGCGGCAGCGAAGGAGGAGACGCCATTGATTCCTCATTTGAGCTCTGTTCAGTTTAGGGTTTTGGGTTTCTGTCTGGCGAGCGACTTTAAGAGAGAAGTGTTTTATTTTGGGCGTCCGTCGAGACTCGAAGTAACTAGCGAAATGCTCTCCGAAGTGGCGAAGTCCAAAACAGCGTTTAACTTTTACAAAATTAAAATTACAGCCCAAATTAACGATAATTACATAAAACCACCCCAAAAAGGCTTGATCCGGTGTAAATGGTTTTACCGTCAGACCTTCACCATTAGGGATGAGAACGAATCGGATGATGAGTGAATATCCACCTCCATCATCTAACCGTCACCTAAATTCATCACTTGACACACATCTTTTGAATTTTTGTATGAATTAAGCCACCATATAAATCAGATTGGTTTTGGTGCGTAGAGGAGATATGGTGCAAAATTTCGGAGTAATCTGAATCGTTGATTCACTTGATCCAAGGACCTACAATGATCCATGTCATTTAATGATTTAAGACCCATGTGCATTTGAACTTGATTCCGATAGTAACGTATTCTAGTCTTTGGACGCAATGGGTTGGCTCGCAGCTTCTCCGCAATCACATAATCTCGACTACTCCTCTTTCTCCCTCTCACAATTAGATTGACGCTCTATTCTTCTTTCCAAAGACGCTCTCCTAAGAGATGGCTCCCATACCAAGATCTCTCATCTCATGACGGGCCCGAACAACTCTTATCTCGCCGCATGCATCTATAAGATCTTCCGGCCCAAAGACTAGTATAGCTTGGACAACTTCATTTTGGAGCATCTAAACACTCCTAGATGTAGTTTCTCTTCATGACTCGTTGCTCATGAAAAACTCCCGACCACCTCTAAACTCTTTCTTTGGGAAATCTCCAACACTAACAATTGTCCCATTCGCAACAATGTTGAAGAATCTTGAGATCATCTCTTGTTCCAATTCCCCTCCCCGAGGTCAACTATTGAAGATCATGCTTCAAAGCACAAATCATCACTACAATATACACAATATCATAGATACATTGTGTATATATTTAGATCCTTATCTAATGACTTATTTTCTTCTTATAATTCCTTTATTTTATTAACATAGTATTTTCTCTAATTAGGATTAACCTTTTGTATATATTCTTGTTCATTTCACGTGAATACAAATCTTTCTCCATTCAATGTAATGTACCGATATCAGGCTAAAAATATCATATTTTCTTATGTATCTTTTACCAACGTTTTTCTTGCATTCTATTCTTCTTCTTCTTCTTGGTCAATTTTCCACTTACTATTGACTCGGAAATCTACCTTCATCCTTCTGATCATCCTCGTCTTAATATTTTTCAATTGTCTCTAATAAATACCAATTATCTGTAGTGAAAAACTGTTATTCTTGTCGTTTTCTCTACAAAACACAAAGACGGGTTTCTAGATGGAATCATCTTTATCCCTTCTATAACTTCCAATGAATAAACATATTGAAAGGTGTCGTTTCGATGTTAGTCAGTTGGTCACTTAACTTAACGGATTCTAAGTTATGATCAATTGTTCATATACGTCCGATTGTGAAAGAAGCTTGGATTGATTGGTTTTCAATCGAAAACAACCCTCGCCTGCTCTAGATTCGCTCAGCCTTGGCTCACTACACACAAGGGAATGCGTCTATTGATGTGTACTTTGGTCGACTTCAACGCCTTTGGATGATCTCAACTCACAACTTGCGGATCAAATTTGCAAATGCTCATGTACGCGTGGAAAGAATGTCAAAAGCCAAAGACATTAAGCGTGTTCATAAGTTCTTGATGGGCTTAGATGACACCCTCTGCTCTAACCTTATATCCAATATTATTGCCTAAAGTGATGGTAATGTGAGCTTGCCATAACTATCACCATCAATAAATATATTACACATCTTCTCCTTTGCAAGACATCTAGTATGAAAAAGATTCTCCCTTTGATTATCATCACATGGAGCTATATTAACAGGCAATGTTCTCTTAACAATCAAAGATTCTCCATGCTCAAACTCAATGCCTTCATCACTATCATTATCATGTTCATGTAATGCATTAAGGTGCGTATGATCATTATCATGCTCTTCTTCACATTTATATTGTCCAAATTGATTTATAAATAAAATTCTTTTATTAGGACAATCTCTCATATAGTGACCTCTACCTTGACATTTAAAACATACAATATCTCTAGAACATAAAGTAGAGTTAGAATTGCTCCCTTTAGGATCCTTTGAAGGCTCATTCAAAGGTCGAGGTTGTGATTGTTGGGGCGAAGTTTTCGAAGCTCTTTGTTCGATAGTCCGGCCTTTATTCTCGTCTTTGGGGAATTATCGGTCACGATCTCGGACGAGATTGTTACTGTTGGGCCGAGATTTCTGTGGCTTCCATGAACTTACTCCTTGGTTCCTCTCTTTGAACTTCTTTTCGATTTTAATGGCCAAGTGCAACAAACTCATGGTATCATAAGAATACAATTCAATTTCATTTGTTAAAGATGGATGCAAAATACGTAAATAGCGAGTCATTGTTGTCTCCTCATACTCTATGACATTGACTTTAACCATTGTCATTTGCATCGATGTGTACACTTCTTCCGCACTCATAGAACCTTGTTTGAGATTCTCCAACCTTTAAGTTGTACGTACTTCAAACTCATGCGATTAGAGAAAGAGATAACCGGTTTAGTCTCGACAGAAGGTAATCGATCTCGGTGAAGATCTCGGCCGAGATTTATGTCCTAGGGTCGAGATTGATCAAAGGTGAGGTCTTTGGCCAATAATTGGATCAAGGATGGTATAAAACTTCTTCTCTATATGTCCTCTTGAACTTGGCACACTTAAATTTCTTAACTTCTGCTTAAAAAAATTTTGATAAATACACAACAATAGCAAACCTCGACTTAAATATCGGGTGAGATTCTAGAATAGGTTCGAGATTGTTGAGTCGTCAATTGTTTGACGACAACATTGTCGAGTCGGCACATTATTTGCAATGATGTTTAAGCTGGAAGAATCAATACACAAAATCTCAGATCTTCCGATCAATTGGCCGACTTATTTACAAAGCCTCTCGGTCACCGTCAATTTTATCATATATGCTTTTCAAGTTGGGCATTCGGAATCTTCACTCTCCAACTTGAGGGTGTGTATTGACCATACCATAGATACATTGTGTGTGTATATATATTTATATCCTTATCTTATGCCTTATTTCCTTCCTACAATCTGTTTGTTTAAGCATAATATTTCGGCCAATATTACTAACTAGGTCTTTTAGCAATATTGCTCTATTAAGTAGGGGTATTGTTCAAGTACGGTTCACAATTCTAGTACGGTTGTGCGGCTGCACACGCGGCCGACACGTGTCCATTTTTTTTTTCAGAAACAAATAAAAATGATAGTTCAAAACTTATAAAGGGATAGTTCATAACTTATAAAAGTATAGTTCATGAATTATAATAGAATAGTTCATAGTGCAAAACTTATAAAGGATAGTGCATAACTTATAAAATGATAGTTCATAACATATAAACGATTAATTTATAAATAATTTGATATAATATATTAAAAAGTAATAGTTCATGAATTATACGGAAATAGTTCAAAGTTTATAAGAGAATAGTGCAGAATTTATAACATGGTAGTGCAAAAAAATTTCATTCGTTTCTGGAAAAAAAAAACACGTGTCAACCGCACACACAGCCGCACAACCGTACCGGAAAAAGTAAAACGTACCTAAACACTAACCTATTAAGTAGGTTCATAGCATAATCTCATTTAATAAATATATCCAATAAATATATCCGTAATCGAGTAATAGTGGTAAGTCTACTAGAGTGACAAAAAAATAGAGTATAAAAAACAAAAATCAATAAAAAACTTATTTTACCAAATTCTTTCTAATATTTTCCCTAATTAAGATTTTTCCATCTTTCTCCATTCAATCTAATATACCAATTCTACATCATACAAACTTATTTCACCAAGTTTCTTTGTAACTCATCTCTTGTACTCTAGTCATTGTTCCTTCCTCTTTAACACGCAACCTTTTGTTCCAAGAAAAGTAACCTCAGTTGTGTTATCTTGGAATAGATTTGTCTAACTTTTCATAAAGGTTGAAATACTCTTTAAAGAGAGAGCTTGCTCGATCAATATATGCTCAAGATAATAATTTTACACATTCTTGGGAGAATCTAAACTTAGCATATATAGTATGTTGACTAACTTTTTTTCTTAGGTTTGTTATGTTGACTAACTTTATTGTCAACCATATTGGTTTCTTAGTTTAACTAAGACCGAGTATTTGTGGTGTGATTGAGTCTAACGTGCATGACCTCTTGTGTGCACACCTCCGACTCTGCAATCCAACAGACTTTAACAATATCCAAGTATCATACCAAACTCCTAAGCCACGATCGAAGTGAGCTAAAATGAAGGTAGTTTGTGCGGAGGAGATAAAACAGACCGGGTTGGACTCGAGTCTTATGCGAATGTGCGCTCCAAACAAAGTTAAACAATCCAAAAACTTTGGGATGAGAAGAAGATGTGCCACTGTTTCAAGACTTGTAGAGTACTTTAAGATTTAGATAATTTCCCCCTCCATCAAATCACCACCAAGGACTAAACATATACATACGTTAGATGCATATATGGGTAAATGTTTCAAAAATATTTGATGATGCTGAAAGTTGATCACAAATTTGAATAGAACGATGAACGTCGTTTCAATATTACCCCCAGCTTAATGAACTAAAAACGAAACCGATCTTAAGAATGCGCGCACTGCTATCCATCAGAATGGCTTGGAGGGCAACTTCTTGTTAGCCAGGAAATGTCTGATCAACTGAAGCGACTCTTTTGGCTTGAACGTCGGCACTTGATGTCCCGCCCCTCTAATCGTCACGAACATCAGTCCTTCGTAATCAATCGTCCATCCACCAACCTATACACAATCAAAAATCGCACAATCATTGATAGGAACCCTAATAATTTATGGAGAGAAAAAATCAGTGAAGCTGGTACCTGCTCATGGCTATACCAAGGTGACCATTCTTGTATAGTTTTTAAACCAAGTTTTCTAAGTGTGTATCTCGTTGCAGTCACCGGAATTCGTCCATCCAAATCTCCGCTGAATTCATAAACGATTTCAGTTTCCATAATCCATGAAGTAGTAAATATATCGAATGCATTTTCGTATGTATCTAAGTCATACCTAAAAACCCATACGCGAATACCTCCGGCAATGAGTTTTTTTATGACAGGAAGCATTGAAGATGGAGAATCAGGCCAGAAGCTAATAATACCACTGCAGAATATTTATATACATACAATATAACATCAGTCCTGAAGATTGACTCACTGAGTCATGTTAGTAATTAAGAAGAAGGTGGGTCAACTCACCTGCAATGATACCATGAATATGGGAGCTTGGTAACATTGGCATGCAGTGCCTTTTGAACGTCTGGTCTGTTCAGGTAAGTTTCCGTGTACACCGACGCGCACGGGTCGTACCCTGCTGGCTTCCTGTGCCAAGCTTCCTAAAGCATCACAACATTTTACACAGAAAAAACTTTATAATAACATTGTCTAATTCTTTGAGAATCAGTTAGATGTATTGATTGAGATCGTATTCTTTGTACTCACAAATTTAGAGAACGAGTGGGGTGCAATGCCTTTGACAACGGGCAAACGACGTCTGTTTGTTACGCTTTCAGGAAGAATACATGTGGGGGCATACAAGCTGTACATGTCAATGATGTCGTACACATTGAAGTATTCATCAAGGGCAGTCTGGCACTTGGAGCTTTGGTTTTTCTTGGAGAAGTCGCAATAGGCTTTGAGCTGGTTGTATACACGATCAGATAACACAGCATGGTCCCATGCGTAGTCTATCATTCCTTTCTGATCAGTGTCATCATCCAATAGTGCATTTCCGATCTGCATAAAGAGACAAAAAGAGTTATATTCAGTTCAAGCTGGTCAGGGTCATATACTTATAACAAGTTAGGTTCGGTTTACAATACCGAACCAAAACCAACAATTTAGGTTGGGTCCACGGTCTGCACTTCTTAAAAATTAGGTTTCGGTTCGATTTCGGTTCGATTTCGGTTAAAACCAAAAAACCGACATATAAACCGAAAAACCGAATTACTACTAAAAAAGACAAAGAGTCGGTTCATAAAATCATATTAGCAATTTAAAAACAAGGTCATTTAGGTCCTAATAAGTTCGGTTTTAGGTTCTAATACTTTATATTTTCGGTTTTAGTTCAAGTTTCAAGAAAAATTGGTTTTAGGTTCGCTTTGATTTATTGTTATTCGGTTCGGTTTTGAACCTAGGCTCACCCTATTTATACTACTTACCATGAAGCCTTTGAAGTTGATACGATATTCCTTATGAACCTTCCTGTTCTTCTCATAAATCTGATCAGCAAGTTGGGGAACATAGTGCCCTAATAAGTAAAGCAAAACACACAACACTGTTAATTTATCTTGTAACCAAAATGTGCTTATATTCCTTCTTAATTACCTGCATAGCTTTCTCCGGAGATGTAAAAGTCATGAGACTTAAATTGAGGGAATCTTACGAACCAGTTGCGTAGAAACACATACGAATCCTTGGCTGAAACATTTACCAATGAATTAATCATCCAATTAGTACAACAAAAAATCATGTTATGAAACAAGGGCAAAGATACATACCTGTAAGCTTGTCACCAAGCCTGCCAATGTCACTGCTGGTGTTAGTGTACGAAAAGCCGACACCCACCGGAGCTTCCAAGAACAAAAGATTTGCAGCTGAAGATCGTTAACGTCAATTGTTAGTCTATGATATATCTACATGGGAGGGAGATTGGGACTTGAAAAGCATATTAACCTTTGTTCCAACTGTATTCGTTGAGTTTGAGAGTGGGTTTGGTTTTGTTCTGCGGATAAAATGGGCCTAACTCTTCTGCTTCACCGAACCCAATTGAGGAACATCCTGGACCTGTAACCCAATTACCCAAAATTGCATTCACTTAAAATCATCCAACTGTAACGCTTCTTCGACGCTTATAAGCGTCAAAAGTTAGCGACTCTTTATAAATGATACCTTTCAATCTTCCTTCCTCAAAAACCTCAGAAAGCATTTCTTAACCTCTATAGAACTCTAAATATAAAATGAGTCAAGTTTTGACATGGTTATACTCATCTCATTATAAACGAGTAGAGTTCAAGTCAAGCTCGACTGCCACCTATAGGTATTCGAGTTTAATATCATGTTCATATTCAGACAAAACATTCTTCGAAACTAACCGGCAATTCTGCTAATGTGAAAATAACAAAGTTATGTGTTAGAATTACTTTATTTATTAGTAGAAAACATTATTTATAAATAAGATTTTAATATATATTTCGGATAAAACGAACACAAACAGACCTAGGTACACCTAATTCAAATATTAAAATTCGAATCCAACAAGTGAAAAACAAAAGGAACAAAAATTATCAATCAAAACTGGATCTGATAAAATGGTTTTAAACTAAATATGATACCAAAAGAATATATTCCAATTAATCTAATTTAGCTAATACATACAAAATGAGGTTCGATCATACATGCTGGACCCTATAAACGACATTATTAGGGAATGATTGATCATATACGAAAGCCATGATTAGTGTTTGGCCTAATACTTAAATTAACCCAATAAAATATGATAATGGTATAATTAAGTTTGAATTGATTTATAACAGGTTGTACCTTAGCTGCCATACCCAACACATGAGCTTATCTTTTAGCAATCAAAATTAACATTGTCTTTATTAGCTCAATACGTTAAGATAAACTTGTCACTGTTTTACCAAATAAGATGGACTGTAGACACTCAACAAGGCGGTGCATTAAAGCATATGTGGGACTAAATATTTTCTTTATTTTCTCACTTTAATCCAATTTAATTTCATATTTTATAAGAACTCTTGAATATGAGGCTACGATTTATAGAATGGTCTATTTGGAATTTATGTGATTGCTCCATAATATCTTGTGTTTTTTTTAATCTTTTTAATAAAATAAAATTATATTGGGGCCTTTATTGCTTCTTCTATCATTTTCACAATCGTATTTTTTAAAATTAATACAAAATAATTTTAAAACAGATTGAAGAACAAAGATTGAACATAGCAATGATCAAGAATCATAGTGGGTCAATGCAATAATTCAAAAAAATAATCATATATACCTCCATTGAGCCAAAGCAGCAACGGCTTGTTATGAGGTTCATCAGCAGCTTCAAAGAACCAGTAAAAGAGTGCCCGTCCGTGCCTTTCATTCACGGTCACGTACCCGGCGTAGTGCTTGAAGCTGACCGGAGGCTGACCGGGGAGCCCGACTACTAGATCCGCTTTCTGCCGGGCCAGAATATCCTTGCTCAGACTAGAACCCGATACGATAGAGCCCACTGAAGCAGCTACGATGCACAGAAGAGAGAAAATACAGATCTGCAGAGCCCTTGCCATTTTCATTCTAGTTCTAATTAGAAAATTAAGCTCTGTACATGAAATGTTTATATTAGATGATACATATGATAATGAAAGATGATGACTGAGTTGTTTATATAGGCAAGGATATGCGATTGTTAATGTATTTTGGTATTTATGTAGGTTCTTGATTGTTAAGATTCCGTATCTATCGGAATATGGAAATATATATTTATGAGATTTTAATTTTCATTATATACTCTTAACCATGACTGTATGGTGTATATAGGTTTGTTCATCATGTATTTGTCACTGTAAGTGAGGTGTATACAAAACTTGAACCGACCGAACCGGAGTCAAGTAAAGAGGAATGTTTTTTGTTGGATTTTTTATAAATAATTTGAATTAGTAAAATAATAGTTCACTTTGTATAGTTATGTTGACATTTTAAAATTTTAACCTAGATAGTCTAGGACTCATTTGTCATGTTTTGGGTAGACCTAGGCAAATTCGGGTTTGTCTTGATAAAGGGTGCATATATATATATGGATACCGATTTTTTCTTAGGGTCCGGTCCAACCCGGACAAACTGGCAAAGTCTTGACAAAGCGCAACTTGACTTTGAAGATCTTCGGTTCTAGTTCCGGCGATGAGATTCAAATTAAAGATTGGATTGTAATTAAGAATGGCACAATCCAATTATAAAAGAACGTATTTAATGTGTTGAAATAATTTAAATTTTGAAATGACCAAATCTAGATTTAAATTCATTACTGAATATGGAATCTCCATCCCTTGAATCATTTTAGGGCCCGTTTGGTTTCAAACTTTGGAAACGGAATGAAAACGAAGTATATTCTTATTCATGAAATTTTATGGAATCATTTTGTTGTGGTTTCATGCAAAATGCACTTGTTTTCTCACATTTTGTTTCCCTATAGGACATCAAAAGTAATCAAATTCAACTCTAATTACTTCAAAGCACAAGGAATGATTCAAAAAACTTTCATGAGAAATGGTATACATATGGACTAGATTCGTTTTCATTTCGTTTCCTATTCCGGAGTTAAAACCAAACGGACCCAAAGCTTCTATTTTTAGTCTTATTAAAAAAAATAGGCATTGAAATAGATCATACACATGGACATTTCCAAACCCATAGAATTAATAGAAAACAAATTCTTATAAAATCATATTAATCTCGACTTTGCTCATATACCCAAATAACCAGCTAAATTTCGATTCACCAAACTCCTTACATTTTATAAGAAAATAGATTTTGGATATAAAAAAAGGTGGGGCACTCGTCTTTCATAACTGTTCAGGTACGGTTCATTTATTAGGGTACGGCCGTACGGCTGAACGTAGAGCCGACACGTGTCCCAAAATTTATTTTTTTTTCTTTCAGAAACGAATGAATTTTTTTTTTTTTTATCAAAAATGAATGAAAATTATTTGAACTACCATGTTATAATTTATGCACTATTCTCTTATAAACTTTGAACTATTCTCATATAATTCATGAACTATTACTTTTTAATATATTATATCAAATTATTTATAAATTAATCGTTTATATGTTATGAACTATTCAATTGTAATTCATGTACTATCATTTTATAAGTTATGCACTATCCTTTATAAATTTTACACATTGAACTATTCTATTATAACTCATGAACTATCCTTTTATAAGTTATGAACTATCCCTTAATAAGTTTTGAACTATTATTTTACTCCTTTATAAATTTTACACTATGAGCTATTCTATTATAATTCATGAACTATCATTTTATAAGTTATGAACTATTCCTTAATAAGTTTTGAACTATTACTTTCACTCGTTTCTGGAGTGAAAAAAAACAAAATTCGGGACACGTGTCGGCTCTACGTTCAGCCGCACGGCCCTACCGGAATAATGTGTCTTACCTGAACAGCACTCTGGCCCCAGTGCTCCGCCCTCGGTTATAATGTATTTTCACAAGAGTAAGGTAGAATCTTTTGTTCATAAGTACCTACTCGAGAATATGAGTCAAACCGGTTTGCTGTAGCTTGCGCAGGTGGTAAAGGCAGCAAGGGTTAGCTCACAACTCACGAGAGCTGGACTACACAGACATCTCCCCTTTTCTTGGTCAATTGCTTAGGGCTTAGATCTTTGTTTCATTACTACTGCAATATCATCATTTTTTGATTCTTTGCTTAATTTGGTTTTGTAAGCTACTGCCAATTTCATTTTTTTCTTTTCTGTTATTATATTCAATAAAAAAAAATCCTAATATAATCTTCAAGTTTTATAATGAGATACTAATAGATCTAGTCAATAGTTAATTAGTTGCTTGAAAATGTAGGGTAGATTTGGATATCATAGAATCGTTTTGAATTATGTGTTTTTATAGTATTTTATTATTTTTTATAACAAAAAAAGATATTAGGAAGAAGAAGAAGAAGAAAAAAAGTGTAACCCGCAGTTTTAGCCTTCACCGCCCCTGCGGTGAAGGTGGTCGCCCTTGTGGTTGGCTTCAGATCGCGCCGATCTGTTTTGATTCCGTTTTTATTTCTTTCCTTTATTAGAAGATCGGATCTTCTATCTTATGAGCCGGTTTTCCTTCTATCTTCTAACCCTAAAACTGACCTTCCTTCGTTCTCTCTCAACCGTTCCCTATAAACTCTCGCCGTCTCATCCTTTTTCCATTTATTGCTTAAGTTTTCTTCAACCTCGAACAAGCTGCAGTCTTTCCCTTGTGATCTCCTGCAAAACGTGTAAGTCTTCATCCCTTTGATCTTCCTTACGTTCTTGATCCTGCTGCATGCTTCTCTTCCTTATCTTTCTCTTTCTTTGTGAGGTTTGTCGAGTTTCATTGACCGTTGTCGGTTTTGGCTTTAAGTGCATTGAGTAAGATTTATCGAGGCAAGTACTTGTGGGCTTTTATATGAGCATGATTAAGTTTAAGTTATTCATCTTGGTGCATACATGCATGCATGATTTGATATTTGGAAAAATGATTGGTTTCAGTATTAATGAATTATGCATTCCCGGTGTTTTAAAAGAAATGAGTTAGCGATTGATTATGAAAGCGTGTGAGATTGTCCTTGACTTGTGTGGTTTTGACAATGTTGGTGGTGACGTGTTTATCTTGCATTTGTGATATTTTAAAGAGATTACATTTGTGGTACTTTAAAAAGAACTAGATTATTGGTGTTGAGTATTTGAGAGGTGATTTGGTCTTTGACCATATCAGGCAATTTGCTAATATTTATTGTGGGAGATGATTTGGTCTATGACCAGAGCAACAAATTTTCCAACCCTATTTTGTTTTCATGATT
This sequence comes from Fagopyrum homotropicum, assembly GCA_033239125.1. NCBI lineage: Eukaryota > Viridiplantae > Streptophyta > Magnoliopsida > Caryophyllales > Polygonaceae > Fagopyrum > Fagopyrum homotropicum. The sequence goes on from BSWB01000004.1 coordinate 149,034,268, forward strand.
TTTCACTCCTCGGTTTAGTCAGGTCATGCTTACTAGTGGTAAAAATCTTGGTTTGTGCAGGCCGAGGTTGTGCCCAGCCATTATGGATGGCAATGATTGCACATGATCCGTGATTGTCGTGTTCATCCCGTGTTTGGGGTTTAGGAGTACCTTCGTGTTCAACGCGGGTTGGACATGTTTTAAAAGAAACTATTACACTGTTGATTTGAATGCGGTTTCTAAAGTAAAAATGCTCAAGCATGTTTTCATATTATGGTTTTTGATGGATTCTTGGAGATGGAATTTAATTTGAGAAAGGATATAAAACATTATTATCCCATTTCGGTCAATTGATCATTGGTTACATTATATACCGGTTTGACATGATGATGAGTTATTTGGAGTATCTTGATTTAGAACTCTTTTGAGTATTATGTGTATATTTGAGACATTGTTGGATTTAAACTCTTTCGAGTATTATGAAAATATTTGAGGCATGTTGATTTCGAACACTTTTGAGTATTGTGAACATACATGTTGGTTTTGAACTCTTTTGAGCATGTTGAGCTTTTTGGAAGCATGTTGATTATTGAAAGTCTTTGAGTATTTTGATAAACAATCATGTGATATCATATATGATATCTTGTCTCGTTCATATATTGCATTGCTTATGTATCGGCTTAGCCTATGTGGAAGACGAACCTCACCATGGTAGGGTTGGTTATGTTTTTGACATAATCAGATACATGATCCTTTCAAGAGCATGAAGGTCAGGGATCCTAGTGGGAGTCTTTGTTTGGTTGAGCTTGAGTGGCCTTGTGTTTCTTTAGGACTTGTTCCTAGCTTTTACCTTAAATCTTTTGGGTTGGTGATTTGTATTTTTAAACTCTGATGTTGTTGGCCTCAAGTTTGGCCGGATATTATGTTGTTGTTTTGGATCCTTTATGGTTGATGTTATGTAACGTCTGTTGGTTTTCATACCTTTATCGTTTGCAAGTTGTATGCTCATTGTTTTATATCTACATTCTTTATATAAGTCTTAAGGAGTCCTTGTCCGGGCTTCTAGCGCTCTAGCACTTATCCCATTTTGGGGAACGTTACAAACGTGTCATGCATGCTTTAACCATGAACACGTCATGCATGAACGTGTCGTGCTTTAACCACGTTCAAAGTTGTAAGAAATAAATCAAATTTGGATTCATGAATTAATGTTGATTTAATTTTGGATTCATGAATTAATGTTGATTCAATTTTGGATTCATGAATTAATGTTTATTCAATTTTGGTAATGCTGTCATAAATATTGACTTAATCAAAAGACATATATCTTTCGATTATGGTAACTATTATCAAGGTTGATGTACAAACTAGTATAGCTTCCCGTGCTTTGGCACGGGTATCATTTTAAAGTTTAATAGCTAAATATTATTTTTATTTTACAAAACACTTTTGATGTATTGTAATGGTTTTTATTAATTAATCGGGAGAGAAATTGAAATTAACTTGATATGTTTATATTAAATTAATCATATTTTAGATAAACATACAATAATTTTATATATCCAATTTTTGCATATCTTATATAATATAAGATGTATTATTTATATTTTAATAGTTTATACATTGGTTAGTTTAGTAACTTATTGATATAAAGTTATATATTTATATTTGAAAGTTAAACTATGGAATAATCTAATCATCTTATAATTAAAATTGGAAAGATTTTAGAAAAAAAATATTTGATAAGTTATCTTAAAATATGTAAGAAATTGTGGTAAGATTACAAAATAAGCTATTAACTTATGTTAATTATATAATTTTAACATATAGAGTGTAATATAGATATTTAAAAATTATGTTTGGTAAGTAGATATGTATTATGTATTATAAGATAGTTATTTAAATATGAAAGATGTCAACTATATATATTTTTTGAAAAATCAAAACTACATAAAATTGACACGTGGCGACGAATAGATAAGGAATTGACATGTGGCATGAAGTGATTTGACTTTAATAGTACAGTATAAAGACCATCTTATAAATAAAAATGGAAAGATTTAAAAAAAACATTTGATAAGATATCTTAAAATTTGTAAAAGATTGTGGTAAGATTACAAAGATATTAATTTATATTAATTATATAATTTTAACATATAGAGTTTAATAGATATTTTAAAATTATGTTTGGTAAGTAAATATTTATTACTATAGGATAAATTGGAAAAGAAGATCAATTAAAATTTAATTAATAAAGTAAAACTCTAAGAAAATGGCATGTGGTAAGGATGAACCAAATGCAAGAAAATGATTTGCCTTTAGTATATAGTATAGATTCATCATACAATCTTGATCATTAATGTACTTTAATCGAACGTCTCTTAGAGGTTTTCATTCCTCTCCATAAGAATGGTTCTCACCCGAACCAATTTCCATATATATACACTCACTATTACGAAGAGGAACGAAAACCTATCTCAATTGTTGGATGAACAAAAATCAGCGGTTGTGATAAAGAGAATTTATATCAATTTTTAAAAAATTGATCACATTAATGTAGTTTTCTTTTAATGTTGAATGATAATATTAGTTTATGTAAATGATTTATTACCATAATAATATCGATCGCAATCATGCATAGGACCGTTAAGTTCATCATGTTCAATTAAAATTACACAAGAAATCGATGTTTATAGGTTTGTTTGAATTAAATTTAATGAACATGAGCGTTCATGCACACAGGCGTTTAATCACATAAGTAGTTAAGACATGTACACGATTGATTACCATTTACTTTCATGAACACGAGCATTCATGCACAATGTGGATGAGAAGAAACGAAAACGAATGTAAGTGGAAGATATTTTTTGTATATGATAATCAAAGGGAATGGGAAAGCTACAATAATTATTTGGAAAAGCGCGGTTCTCTTTGTCTTCGAGTTTTCATTCTTCAATCCACCGATTCGTTCCTTCATATACCTCCCCACCAATAGATAGAGACAAATAGGAATAACCAAAACATGTCTACAAAATGTCAGTATCATGCAACTACTTCAAAGTCAATGTGATGCTCCTTTCAAATGACCCAAATATTGACGACCCAAAAACGAGCATCATGAACATTATGTTCATGGTGATGTGATGATCAAATTCTATAAGAAACATGTGTATAAATGATTAATAATGGATGAACATGATTGAATAAGAGTTTTTTGCACAAGCAACTCAAATTATTTTTTTTAGATGATGATATTTTAAATACATATATATCATACTATATCATTAATTATTGTTGATTAGAATGTAATATCTTTTTGATATTGTGGTATAAAGTTGTCAAATTTTATCCTTATAGTAACATTCAATCTAGAACTTTCATCATAATATTCAACGACTCTTAGAGGTTCTCATTCCTTTCCATAAGAATGGTTCTCTTCGGAACATGACCCTACACACACGCATGCACGTACGCACATACGCACGCGCGCGCGCACGCACACACTCACACACACACATAATATATATATATATATATATATATATATATATATATATATAGAGAGAGAGAGAGAGAGGGGGGTTGGCTCCCATGTAAATAACTCTAACCATGTAAAATGAGAACAAATTGTATCTGTTAGATCGTTAAATAGATGGCTGAGATTAGGCGATATTAAAGGAAAAAAACCGTGTTATTAATGGAAGAAATATTCGCTGGACCAGATTCTATATATTCAGCGGTATAGTCACATATATTCGGTGGTATAGTCACATATGTTCGGTGTTTACATGTTCACATGGTAAGAGTTGTTTACATATGAGTCAGGATCTATCTATATATATATATATATATATATATATATATAGATAGAGAGAGAGAGAGAGAGTATAGATCCTATGAGAACACCCCCTAACGTGAGAACATGAGAACATATTCGTAATTATTATTAGTTTTGTTACGAATGTGACATATCGTTTAATGTATTATTCGTAGTTATTGTTGGTTAAGTGGATTATTCGTAGTTATTGTTGGATTCCTAATTATTATTATTCGTAGTTATTATTATTTTTGATATCTATTCTAAATCTCAACCCTTAATACTTACATCCAACGGTGTACGATTGTTCTCATGTTCTCACGTTAGGGGTGTTCTCATGGGAACCACACCCTATATATATATATATGAGATTTGGATCATATAGGAAGGAGTCTTAGGGTTAAAAATGAGGACTCACAATCCTTGGATCAAAATATTCAAGGATTGTAATTTGTCCAAATTAATTAACATTTGTCATATACTTGTACAAAAGTTTAGTTGAACAATGGAACATATAAATTAACATTTGAATAATTATCCCTCACGCGATGCAAACCCTAGATCGGGTCAAGGGGGGTTTGACTGATTTTTGGTATAATTACAAAATCCAACACATACTTCATTTTTTCGTTTATCACCCATATTTTTGGAATTTACATATCTGCCAAAATGCCCTGAGTTGAGTTATTATAGAATATCACTACAAAAAATAATTCATTGGCCTCGCTTGTTGGCAACGGCAAGAGTTTGCCGTCGCCATTGGTCTTTATTTGGTGACGGCATAGCGACGGCAACATCAGCGTGGCAAAAATACCAATTATTTGCGTCGGAAGTATAGGGTCGTCGCTAATAGTCTTGTAATTGGCGTCGACTCATCTTTATCGTGGCTAATAAAAGGTACCTTTGGCGACGGCTATGCTGCCGACGCCATATGAAATATTGGCGCCATATGAAATATTGGGGTAAAAAACGTTAAAAATAATATAATTAATTTTCTTTTTCTTTTAAAATAATTAAAAATCCCTATAAATTTTAAAATGTTATCTCCAAAAACCTTCCTTCAATATAAATTTCAAAATTTTATCCCTGTAATGACAACTTGTTAAAAAATCCTTTACAAAAACCCTAACCAAATTCATCTCATCGAAGAGACAATGTACGTACTCTCTTCCTTGTTTGTCTCTAAGAACCCTCGCCAAAAGTATTGATTAAGGATGAAAGTACAGTTAGAATCGATTGACTCCGTCCTCATCTACTCTCCTCCTTGTTGATTAGTCCTCTACTCTTCCCAAAAACCCTCTCCCAAGTATCGATTACGGAATTATAGTTACGTTGGAATCAATTGGCACCGTCCTCTACTTCTCTCCGAAAACCCTCGCTCAAAGTATCGATTACGGAATTATAGTTGGAATCGATTGACACCGCCCTGTACTCGCCACCATCTTCTACTCTCCTCCGTGTTATTTTTATTCTCCATCGTTGTTACCAAGAAGCCGACAATCACTTCTCGGGAATTCCAATTTGATGTCTGACTTAATCTCCTTGAATTTGATGTTCTCTTTAACAACCCTTTTTTACTTGTTTTTCATCATACTAATTATCCATCTTGTTCTTCTCAGCTCGGGCTCGGCTAGCCAAAAACTCGTATTTGGCTCATTCATATTATATTGTCCAAATTTATAATTAATAAATGTTTCAAACATTTATAATTATAATTAGAGAAAATTATCTAAACAATACCTCATCTTTCGGCCTGACTAAACTTTAGTACCTCATCCTTTTAACTATCAGAACGGTATCCCATCTACTGACCCCGACCGAAGATTAGTGTATACGGCACTGTTCAAACATTAAACTCTGAGAACGGCGTTAAGAGTGAGGGGTATCATTGTCCATTAACCTTTACTTCTTTTTGCCTTCAATTTTCCAACGATCACATTCAAAACCGCAAATTTTGAAAAAAGTACCCCATCTTCTTCTCTTCTTCTCTCCCTGCGATTCCAGATTTTCAAGCTTTACCTCTTCGTTTTTGTGTTGTTTTTGTGCAAAGAAATGAAGTGGAAGTATTTCCGAGTTGGAGGGGAAACACCAAGATAGTAACCATCATTTCTCTGATTTGAGATGAATAGGGTTTGTTTACTGTATGCTTCTTCTGATTTCTGGTTTGTGTAAGTTTAGGGTTTAATCTTCCTTTTTGTGTTGTATCTTGTAGATGATAGTTTCTTTTCTATGAAGATAAATCATGGGGGCAAATTTTATAGTAAAGGAGGGTTAAATCGCAGATATGTTGGAGGAGATGTATTGTACTCTGACTATGTAGACATGGATATGATTTCTATGTCTGTTATTATTTTTTGGGCGTATGATATTGGATATGAGGTTCCACCGATTCAATTTTGGTTTAGGATACCTGGTAGTGAAGATGGCTCAGGTTTTTTACCTATAAGTTGTGATAAGGAGGCATTGGAAATGTCTTCTTATGTAACTAACAAAACTAGGGAGTGAGAGTTGTTTATTGTGTCTGAGAATCCTAGGAGAGAGTTCACAGAAGAAAAATTAACTTTGTCTGGGGATGAAATTGATCACACTGTATACTTGGAAGGCAATGTCGATGACATTGAGGACAACGTCGATGATGATTTGATGAATGAGGACAGTTTCCAAGATGGTGGTAGTAAGGATGCTAGAGTTGTAGACACACCTAGCAAAAGGGTTAAAGTAGTTGCAGTGAGGTCTAAACGTCATATATATTCAACAAGAAGTAGAGGGGAAAGTTCTAGGACAAAAGAGGTTGTGATAGTTGATGATGAGTCTCATTCTGCAAGTGATTCATCAAAATCTACAAGTGAACCTAATGATTCATCTTGTTCTGATGATGAAGATTTTAGCCCTTATGAAGAGTCTGAGTATGAGAATGAAGATGATGAAGACTTTGATGCTAATGTGAAGGGAGATGGTGGTAAAAAAAAGAGTCAGGAATTGGATGACAAAGATAGGGGTTTAGATGGGTTTATTTCAGATGAAGAATTGTATGGAGATCCGGATAAGGAAGGTACACCGTTTCCTGTAAAGTGTAGGAAAAGATTCCATGAATTTCCTTCCTTGAACCCAAAGATCCACATGAAGAATCCTGACTTCAGTTTGGGTATGGAGTTTGAAAGCTCTAAAGTTTTCAAACAGGTTGTGAGGAAGCATGTTGTTCTTACAAGGAAGCAACTGAGATTTCCAACCAATGCTAGGCATAAGGTGGTTGCTAAGTGTGTATCCTCTTCAGGTTGCCCATGGAGGATATATGCATCAACTACAGACAAGGATTGTCCTTCAATCTGGATTAAAAGCATCAATCTAGAGCACAATTATAGTACCTTGGACAAAAAGGTGTATCATCTACATGCATCATTCATAGCCCAAGAGTATCAAGATTTCTTCTTGAGTGATCCAACTTGGAGTAGAGAGGGTATACAAAATGCCATTAACAAGGACTTTGAGATGCAGATTGACAATCAAACTTGTTATAGGGCAAAGAAGATAGCTCTCACAATGGCACAAGGGCACCATGAAGATCAATATAACATGTTGGATAGTTATGCACACGAGCTTAAGAAGAAAAATCTTGGGACATCAGTTTGGATTCAAATTGAATTGGATAATGACATTCCTAGGTTCAAGAGAATTTACATATGCATTGATGAATTGAAAAAGGGTTGGAAGTCAGGGTGTAGACCATTCATTTATTTAGATGGAACCCATCTAAAATCTGTTCACAATGGACAATTGTTGTCTGCAGTAGGCATTGATGCAAACAATGGGATTTTTCTAGTTGCTTGGGCAGTGGTTGAGCAAGAGAGTAGAGATAGTTGGACTTGGTTCTTGAAATTTTTGAAGGTTGACTTGGAGATGAATAAATCCTCTCATTATTGCTTTATGAGTGACAAGCAAAAAGGTCTAGAGCAGGCAATCAAGGATCTCTTTCCAGAAGCCACACACAGGCATTGTGTAAGACATTTACACAATAATTAACTTCAAGCTTGATGGGTTCAGGGGTATACTCTTCTTATTGTAATATCTTTGTCTAATATTTTTTTCTTGATTTTATGTCTTTAATGATATGGTTGTTTGGTTCTTTGTTTCTTTGTCTAAGGATTGAAGCTGAAAAATAAATTCTGAGCAATTGTTAAAAGCTCCACTTTGAACACATATGAAGAAGCAATGGAGGACATGAGGTTGACTACAAAAAGGGGCTGGAAGTGGTGCAAGGAAAGGTCTGCAACTCATTGGAGCTTGTCTCACTTTGATCTAAAGTTCAAGTGTGCCATCTTGCTAAACAACCATAGTGAGAGCTTCAACAAGAGCATTGTAAGTACAGTGCAAGGAAGAAAGGTATCTTAGGGTATCTAGAGGAGATTAGAACTGTAACAATGGTAAGGATGGACAATAGAAGATTATCAGGTGGTAGATGAAAAACAAATGTGGGACCAAGGGTTGAAAAGATTTTGAGAAAGGCAGTGAGGTGGAGCAATGAGTATAGGGTTCTAGCATCTAGTCGTGCTAAGTATGAGATTCGTGAAAGGGGGACTTCCTGCATAAGTGGAGTCACTAGTCAACACACAGTGGCCTTGGATTTGAAGACATGCACATGTAGGAGATGGGATGTGTCAGGATTGCCTTGTGGACATGCATGTTGTGCAATGTTTTCACTTGGAAAAACCCAGATGAATTTGTGGATGAATGTTACAGTAAAGAAGCATACATGAGAGCCTATGAGCCTGTGATGAATCCAATTACAGGGGTTAGAGAGTGGAAGAAGATGAGTAGACCTATTGTACCTCCATTGTATAGAAGGCAACCTGGAAGACCTCCTGTTTTAAGGACTCCATCTCAAGATGAGATTAAGTTTACCAAAGTTGCAGGTAATTATAGAACTAAGTTTAATTCATACTTTGACTATTTTTGTTTTGTAGGTGAGATCCCTCCACCACCTGGTGCAAAGAAGTTGTCCAAGGCATACTATATGCAGGTCACTTGCTCAATATGTAGGAAGAAAGGACACAACAAGAAGACATGTGCAAAGAGGAATGAAGAAAGGTCACAACAAGAAGAAGAGCATGATCATACTTCCTTATGAAAAGTTGGTCATTTCAGTGTACCTTCTGGCTTGTAATATTTGGTGAATTGCTTGTAATTGTACCTTCTGTTATGGTTTAGTGACAATACCTTCTGTTTTGGTTTAGTAAGACACAATTTGTCTTGTAATTGTACCTTTTGTTGATTGCTTTTGTGGCTTTTTTATGGTTTATTACCCTCTGTGCTTTTCTGGTTTTGATCCTTTTGTGGCTTTTTATGGTTTTGATCCTTCTAGTTTAATACCTTCTTTGTACATTTTTATGGTTTTGATCCTTCTGTGTATTTTTTTATTTTATCCTTCTGTAGCTTTTTTGGTTTTTTTGGGACAGAAAGTCTTAATACCTTCTGTTGATGGACGCATTATTGGTGACAATACATGTGTAGTACACTCTGTTTATTGGTTTTAGACAAATCTTAACCTGTGTAGTACCTTCTGTTTATTGTTTTTTTTTATTTTAGACGGATCAATTTTCTACATTATTGGTGACAATACCTTCTGTTGATTAATTTTTTGTTTATTAGTTTTAGATAGATCTTTATGGTTTTAGACAATTATGGTCAATTTTCTCTTGACAGTGAGATGAACATGATCATACACAAACTTGATCATACATCCAATATGCAATATCTCATACACAAACTTCTCGACAGTGATGATTAACCAATATCCAATTTTTCTTCAAAATTTTCTCTTCACAATGACAGTTTTTTCTTCACAATTTTCTCTTTACAGTCAGGAATAACCAATAACTCATACACAATTTTCTCTTGACAGTGACAATTTCTCTTCACGATGAATAACCAATAAAACATACACAAACTTTTCTCTTGACAGTGATGAATAATCAATATCCAATATCTCATACACAAACTTGATCATACAAAAACTTGATTTAAACTCAATTTTCTCTTGACAGACAATCATGATAAAACCAACAACTCATACACAAAAACCTTGGCTCTATTTAGACAGAAACTTGATCATACACAAACTTCATCAATATCCAATATCTCATACAAAATAGAACAATACAATAACCAATATCTCATTGGATCTATTTAGACGGAAAATTTCTTCATACTTTCAACAATACTATCACTGCAAAGATGAACAACACAATAACCTTACATTTTAAAACTAAAATCTCTTGTTGCATCTTTGCAATGTAAGGTGGAACTCCAGATTCATCACTTGACCCTTGCAATATACCTTATGGCTCCTTCACATCTCTTGTAAACCCACATCCTTGTCCAACCTAGAATAGAAGGTAAACCACACACAATTTCAATCACTTGACAGAAAAACCAAGGTCTTCTTCAACAAATGGAAATTGAAGACAGAAACCCTAATCGGACATACCTTCCACATAGAGCAACCATAGAAACGTTTTCCGACATTAGGAGGTCGCTTGCAAATGGAAATCGTCGCCGGAATCCCATGGTAGCAACGAACACGATCGGATTCTGGCACTACTCTCCTCCACAAGCTTGAAAACCCAAACGAAGACCCTTGATCCATAGCATACACTCTTCAATTGAGAAAGGGGTAAAATTTTGAAGACCAAAGCGAACAGAATCGAATTGGGGAAAATTAGGGGTTAGGGTTTATGTGGAGAATGAAGAAAGTGGTTAGCGGTTTGTTTATTTAACCGTTGGAAAATTTAAGGCAAAAATTTATAAAGGTTAATGGACGATGATACCCCTCACTCATAACGCCGTTCTTCAGATTTAACGTTTGAACAGTGCCGTATACACTAATCTTCGGTCGGGGTCAGTAGATGGGATACCGTTCTGATAGTTAAAAGGATGGGGTACTAAAGTTTAGTCAGGCCGAAAGATGGGGTATTGTTTAGATAATTTTCTCTTATAATTAATGACACAAGTTTTAACAAAGGGGGTTAAACTTGTATGGTTGACGTTTTTAGGTTCTTGGAGACACGTTTGAATGAGAAGATAGTCATTTTTGCTATGATACACGAGATTCTACATTGTTTGACTTCGAGATATGAGTTGACTCAAACCTTGTATAAATATCGTTCGGTTTGGGCATTTATTGTAGGCTTGAGATATTTGTGTGCGATATTTTGTAGGTACGTGGTTGATAGGAATTGTATTGGTGATTGTTTGAGTTTGTCTTTTCAAGGTAAGTCATATTGACTTACTTAACTATCGTTCTATTTCAGGTTAAGTTTGTCATTGATTGTGAGTAGGACTTATATTATTATTATATTTTATCTCTTTATTTGTCTACAAATGTTTTCATTTAAATTGTGTGTTGATCTTTGTACCTTTAGGGTTTTAGATAGTAATAGTTGTTAGGGTAAGTAGTCGATAGTTGTATTGTGCTGCGTTGCTAGGTTTGAGATTGGCATTGATAGAGTTACAATTAAGAATGGGGACGTAGATAGAGTTGTGATTAAGATTATGACATTGAGATTGTGGTAGATCGAGTTATGACTAATTTTGTGAGTTGTGTTAAGAATAGGGTAACTGGTTATGTTATGCACTGACACTTACACCTAGAGGGTAATTGATTATGTTACGCAATGACGGTTACGCCTCAAGATACTCAATTGTGATAGACGGGTGATATGATATATTGGACTAGGCTAATCGGTTATGTTACGAACTGACGGTTAAGCCTATAGGGTAATTGATTATGTTACGCACTGACGGTTACACCTCAAGAGATCAAATGGTGATTGATTATTATAAGTGAGATATGTTGTATATTATGGACATACAAGAACGACGGTGAGGATTATAGAGATATGCCGGTTGTTATGTATGAGCAAAGATAGATATTGTCAACGATGATGATGAGAGTTGTTGATGGATATGGATAGGGTTAGGATCAGTGTTACCTTACCTTGTTTTCATTGTTGTTATGGATTTTAGTAATTACTAGATATTTTTATCGTACAAATTTGTTATCTTGTTTCTTCTTTTGTTTGATGCATTTCCAATTATTGGTTTACACTTTCGCCTTATATGTTTATATAGGAATACTACTATTAATAAATTGATTTTGTGTCCCTTACAAGATACGTAGGGTTTAATCTGATTCCGGAGCTTAAATTCCATTCTTGGAACGTTAAATAATGGTTTTATTGTTGTTATTTTAGGGCCTTGTTCAGGTATTGTACTCGCTTTGGAGACTACCTTCCGGTAGATGATGTACAACCGGATTCACGCGTGCCTTGGGATTTTGAGAAGGTTGTTGTGTCTTGGTCTCGAGTTTTTGGTTGTTGAGTTTGAGTCGTGGGGCGATTTTGCCTTTGTATTTCTTTTTGCATGGTTACAAGTTAGCATTATCTAATTTGTTTTGGGAGTAACGGTTGGATGTTTTATTTTATATGTGTCGTGCTCTTGTTGGAAGATCTAGTAGTGAATTTGTTGTCAGACTAATTCTGGTGGACTCATTGTGTGGTCAACATCCTAGTGACATCTCGGGTTCCAAATCCGGGACGTGTAACAACAATCTTCTCATAAAAAAATACAAAAATGTCATTACATCCCCCATTTTTTTAAATGACGGATTTTCAACCGGACAAAATTGCCCTCGTACCTTCTGAAAATTGTAAAATTATCACCGCACCTCTATTTAAATCATTAAATGACGTGGATGATTGTAGGTCATTAAATAAGTGAATCAACGGTCAAGATTACTCTGTAATGCCGCACCACAAGCCTCATCCGCACTTGAACAGTCCCCAATTAATAAAGCTTAAATTTTGAACTGATGTTATAAAATTTCAAATACATAATATTATAAAAAAATAAATTTAATAACAGAATTATAAAAAATTACATTAAAATATGAAATAATAATACAAAATGTTTGTATAAACTAACGATATAAAATGTATGAGTTAAGTACTAAAAAAAGTGTACCAATAAAATTTGTGTTCCATAGAATATCTTGAGATTAATAAAAAAAGATAAAGAACTAAAATAGTAGAATATGCGATCTAAATTAACAAAAGATTTGAACAGTTAATCTAAAAGTTTGAACCGTAAATTAATTGTAACAACTAAGGTTTTTTTCACAAGAAAAGAAAATATTTTTAGAAAAATTATATTTATTAGTAGGATATCATCTCACTAACAATACATTTTATGTGAATTTAAAAAAAACAATTTAACGTTTAATTCATATTATATTAAATAATTACTATTGATATTTTACTAACATATGGTTTATTAAAATGTAATTCCGTGAATTTTACTTAAATCACTCGTATAAAAATCAAAAGATTTTCGCAATAAGATTTTGTTGTGGAAATCTTTGACCATGTTGGCTTCCACCTTTATGGAAAATCTATATTATGGGTGTGTCGCGCGTCCAAACATCCAAACATGTTAGACTCAAACACAAACTTAGTGATGTGCTACTTGAAATCGATCGAAAGCCCCTGGAACCACCTCCGAAAGATATTACCGAACAAAGTTATCTCTTGTTCCCTCCCCTCAAACTCTCCTGATCAACCTTCCATTCTTACAAACACTATACCCCCCATCCAGTCTTCACCCAACCCTCCACTTTCAAAGACCCCTTCCCCTCCCTCATTGACTGCAAGAGCAATCAATGACTCAACTTCACTTGTCTAATGTTAGTACGAACTTGCGCCTGGAATATCAGGGGCCTCAACGACCCCCTGAAACAACATGCTGTTCAATGTCTAGCTAAGAAGCTAAAACTTAACTTATTTGCCATTCTTGAAACACGCCTCCGTTTAGACAACGAATATAGACTCTCAAACTCCCTCTTCCCAACCTGGAACCACATCTCCAACTCCTCTTCGGCCCATAACTGCCGCATCTGGGTTTGGTGGGATCCTACTATAATCAACGTTACCACCACCATCATCTCAGACCAACTCATCCACTGCCTCATTTCCAATCCCCTCCCAAACCCTAACCAAACTACCATTACTGAATTCTCTTTCATATATGCCCAGAACGCCTTGGAGGACCGAGTCGGTCTTTGGAATTCAATTGCCACCCTCCGGATGCTCAACTCCAATAAACCCTGGGCTCTGATGGGAGACTTCAATGTCACCCTGTCACCTGTTGAGAAACTAACAAGCAATCAGCACAACTACGTACTCACAATTATCCAACGAGATCGGAACCTGTTTCGAACAGAACAGCCTTTCCGACCTCCCTTCCTCTGGCTGCAAATACACCTGGACAAACAAACAAGAGGGAAACCGGATCTGGAGCAAATTAGACCGAATCATTGTCAATCAAGAATGGTCCATCACCTACCCCGACTTCTATGCTCATTTTGGTGTCGCTGACGTTTCCGATCATTCACCTGCATTGCTTTTCACTGAACATAATGCACCCAGAAGATTCTATCCATTCAGATTCAACAATTTATGGACTAAGCATGAAAAGTTTTTGGAGACGGTGAGAGATACCTGGTCCGCTGATGTGCAAGGGAACCCCATGTTCCGACTTACAAAGAAATTGAAGATGCTTAAACCCCTCCTCAAGAAGTTCCCCAGTTCTCAGATAGAAGAACTCTACTCTAACATTGATGAAAGTCATAAACTTCTTGAGGAGGTTCAAACAGAGCTACAGGCCGACCCTCTCAACCCTGCCTTGCTCACAGAGGAAAGGAGAACTTCCATCTCGCACAAAGAATCCTACTCGAAGCTCTGTCTAGTATTGGCGCAGCTCTCAAAGGCTAATTGGTTTAAGTATGGTGACCAGTGTACGTCGTTCTTCTTCAAAAGTGTCAAGTCTCGCCGATGTTCCAACTTCATTGCTGCAATCAAGAGACCTAATGGGGAAATGGCTTTCGAACTCGATGACATTGGCGAGACCCTGGTCAATCACTTCCAGACTGCCCTCAATTCTCAAGGTTCAGCTCCTAGGAGCCCTCTCCCCTCATTAAGGCTCCCCTCTATCAATCATGTTGAGGCGAGGTCCTTGTCCGAGCCAGCCACGCCTGAAGAGGTCAAGCAGGCCCTCTTCAGTATCGCCGACACTAAATCTCCTGGGCCTGACGGATTCAACTCCTTCTTTTACAAGAAAGCTTGGAGCATCATTCACCAAGATTTCACACTTGCGATCCAAGACTTCTTTGCGAACAAAAGGATACTCAAGCAGGTTAACCATGCTTCCATATCCCTAATTGCCAAACACGACAGCCCTATCCTGCCTTCTGACTTCCGACCCATATCTTGCTGCAACACTACTTACAAGACAATCTCCAAGATCCTTGCTAGAAGGCTTAACCACATACTACCAAGTATAATAAGTCCCAATCAGAGTGCCTTTGTTTCGAAAAGGTCAATCAAACACAATGTACTCCTTTGCCAAGAGATACTTCACAAATATGGGAGGCAACATCTATCTCCTCGCATTGCCTTGAAGGTTGACATCTCCAAAGCGTTTGACTCCTTGAGCCATGAGTTTCTCCTGAACTGTCTACGCCTGATGCATTTCCCTGATGACTTCATTAGCCTAATCAGTGAATGCATTGGTACGGCATCATATTCGGTCAATGTAAATGGCGAACTCAAGGGAAACTTCCTTGGTTCTAGAGGGCTTCGGCAGGGATGCCCTCTCTCCCCGCCCCTCTTTGCTATTGCTATGGAGTTCTTGACAAGGCTCATAACGAAAGAACCAACAACCCTGACTTCAATTTCCATCCTAAGTGCACCACCCCTGAAATCACTCACCTTGCCTTCGCGGATGACCTCCTGCTTCTTAGCCGAGGGGACCCCAATTCCATCAAGATTCTCATCAACACACTTGAAGAGTTTGGTTCTCTCTCTGGCCTCGTCATTAACCCAAACAAATCCTCCTTCTTCACAGGTGGCCTGAACCAAGCGGAGATTGACAATGTGGCCCATATCACTGGCATGAGGGTCGGTACCCTGCCTTTCCTTTACCTGGGGGTCCCTATAGGTAGTAAACGCCTTCTGATCCGGGACTTTCTCCCCCTGATTCATAAGATCACCAAGCGCATCCACATGTGGAGTGCCAAATCCCTGTCATACGCAGGTCGTGCCCAGCTTGTCAAAACAATACTCTATTCGGCTAGCCAGTATTGGTGTTCCCTCTTTTTTCTCCCTGAAAATGTGATCAGTACCATCAATGGCCTCTTGCGATCCTACCTCTGGTCTGGAACTGCAACAAGCAGGAGAGCCCTTGTTGCGTGGGAGTCGGTCTGCTCTCCTAAGCTGGCTGGTGGCCTGGATTTCCCTGATCTCGGTACAAAAAATAGGGTTGCCCTTTCAAGGATCTTGTATGACCTCGATCTGGACAGCCCTAATTTATGGAAGACATGGGTCGTCAGGCATTTGATCAAGCGGGACGCGAGCATCTGGAACTGCCAACCTAGATCCTCTAATTCCCACTTCTGGAAACGCCTCCTTGATCTCCGGAATGAGCTCGTTAATAATGCCCCTGGAATCCAAAGGAATTCTCTCCTTGCCAACCCTGACGGCTCCTTTGCAAGAAAGAAGATCTACGACTCACTCCGTTCTTCTCCCTTGACTCCTCGAACCTCCCCCTTCAAAGCAATTTGGATGGCTTCGAACACCCCTAAAACGTCTTTCATTGCCTGGATTGCTTCCCTCAACCGTCTTCCTACACTAACTAAGATCAGGGAGTGGAATCCCACCATCGATGTCACCTGCAAACTTTGCAACGTCGCCCCTGAAGATGGTAACCACCTGTGGAATCATTGCAGTTACAGCATCCTGGTCTTAGACATCGTCTCGCGCTGGCTGAAGCTTCCCCACCCTGCCCCCTTTCTCTACGATATTTGGACTTGGATGACCACATGGTCTGGAAAAAAGCCCCGCCCCCTTGATTGCGCGACAATTGCTGCGATCGTCGCTTACATCTACTATGTCTGGGTTGCCAGGAACAAATTGCTCTATGGTCATACATTCACCTCTCCAATTGACTGCGCTGGGATGGTTATCCGAAGCGTTAAGTCTCAATTCACGCTCCACTGGAAGGATCGATCGAACCCCTCATGCGCCATGGCCTCCTCCCTTAGCATTGCCCTCCAATTCGGATAAAATCCATTGATTCGAGAGCCCCTCTCCTCCCTTTGTATTTGAATTGAGTTGCGATTGTTGATTGTTTGCTGTTTGATGTCTGGCCCCAAGTGTGGCCTCCGACTGCCGAGTGTAAACTTTCCCCCTTTCTAATACAATTAACTTTTCAAAAAAAAAAAAAAGAAAAAAAAAAAAGAAATCGATTGAAAATAGAAGTCCACCAACCTTACACTAAATTACGGGTTTGTCTTTATTTCCATATAAGCATATCCTTCAATGTAAAGCCAATAATATTTGCATTTCGATGTAACAAAACCGAGAGGGACGGAGATTATTTTTTGGTCGATTCAGCAACTTTGAGAAGGAAAAAAAATACTTTTATGTTTCTCGATTCAAATGGATTGCACATAACCAATAATTTGTTGGTCTAGTTTAAATCTGAATCCTTCCAACAACATATATATGGATAAATAAAATTTAAATTTGGAAGTTCTTCCCATATTAAGACTATCTACGTCCCTAAGTTATATTGTTAAATTTTACACTTTTATCCAAAATAATCTCCACATACCTTGTATTCTTGCTGTGAAAATAGTTAAACTAAAATTCACTCTGTTTAAATTTGGATCTAATTGTTACAGAGTGCAAAAGGAATCAGGCCACCTCTTTTACAAATTAACCAATCAAATCTTTCTCTCTCTTTTCTTAATTTTTCTTTTAAAAAATTGAAAACATAGTGGAGTAAAACAAGTACAATTATATTATAGACGGAACATGGGATGTAAGAAAAAGATATATAGACGGAGGGTATACATGATTTAGTATACAAATAGAGTGCATAAATAGGATTATAAACGGAGTGGGATGTGGATAGTCTAATAGACAAAATATAACTCACATGAGCCTTAGTACCAATAGTACATACTATAATATTGCAAAATTCATACTAATAAACAACCTGCAAGCTAGAATGAACAATCCAATGGAAGCATCAATAACCATGTATTATTATTTACATGCATCTATATATGTATATATATACCTGTGGAAGAATTCAAACAAATCCAAGAAAACTCATACTAATAATCAAATCCAAACCCATCAACAAGAACAAAAACACACATCCAAAGCTCATATATCAAGCAATGAACTCTACATTAATCTTGATGGAAATACTTTTGGAGCTCTGTCTCAGAACGCCTTACAAGGTTCACTCGAAGGCCATGCTTCATATACATGGTGAGCGCAAGCTTAGGGGCGACTGGATGACCGGAGACCACCTTAACGTGGTATCGAGACAAGATGGAGGCTGCGACGAACTTCATCTGAAAATAAGCCAAGTCCTTGCCGAGGCACAGCCTTGGACCGCCATTGAACGCCGCAAATTTGTAGGCTGACTCGCTCATGAACCGCCCGTCTCGTCCAAGCCACCTCTCTGGGTTGTAGTCACGGCAATCGTTGCCCCAAATGGACTCCATCCTTCCCATCGCGTAGATTGCGTAGATCACCTTTGTTCCTTTCTTTAGCACTGTTCCGTCAGGAAACACGTCGTCTTCTGATACCTGCATGCAAAGCCATGTGCATTAGATTCGAGTCCAACATATAAACAGCAAATCGATTCCATCTTAAAACTAATCGATAATATATATACGAATGTTATTGCTTACGAATGAAAGAGATTGAGATTATATATTTAATTAACATACAACTAATTGGTTGTGTTTTGATTGAAAAAAGCCACACACAAGAAAATAAGTACAAGTATAACAACAAACTCTTGATGAAACTATAGTTAAAAAGACGAAACTAGTACTAATAAGCTGGTTACCTACTTCCAAATTCTATATTTTTTATTATACTCTTTATTACCACCATAACATGCTTGCTAGATAGCTACATATCAACTACAACAAACAACAAAAAGTTGACAAAAGACTATAAAAACTATTACTTTTGAATTAAAGACAATTAAATATTAATAAAAATACATATAATCATATCAATTTTAATATGGACATATTTTCGGCGGTCAGAAAAGGTTTTGGGATAAATAAAATATATTTAATAAAATAAACTAGGGAGAAATTGTAACATATATTGAAATTAGTTGATATGTATATAGTTCTTAATTATTGATAACTTTTGAATTTTAAATAATCTTTTATTCATAATATTCTTTTGGTTAAGTTGGATTGAAGGTTTACCTCCTTGTGATCAACAGGAACAGAAGGGTAAAGCCTAAGAGCCTCAGAGATAGCAGCCTGCAAATACTCCAACCTCTTCACCTCCTCAGCCGTCAGCGCGAACTCGCCACCTCCTCCGCCGCCTCTTCCGCCCACAACCCTCCCAATCTCCTGAAGAATCTTCTCCTCCACCTCCGAGTGGCTATCCAGCAACCAGAAAAACCAAGTAAGCGCCACCGATGATGTGTCCCTTCCTGCCAATATAAAATTAACACATATATCCCTCAAGAACTTGTCCGAATAATACGGAACTCCGTTCTCGTCCTTCATCCTCATAAACACCGTCAGCAAGTCCGACCTCTCGTCTTGATCTTCAATGAGCTCTTTCTTCCGGTTGCTGATGACGCCGTTAGCGAACTCGTCTACAACCTTGATGGACTCCATGAGGTTCCTCTCTGGACCCACTTTGAGCCACCTCATTGCCCGCCATACACATGTCGGGGTCACGAAACGTAGCACACTCGCCTCCGTTGCATCCTCGAAGGCTCGCGCGAAGGGGATCTCCGGGAGCCCCGTGGTTAGGCAACCTGGGTCTACCCCGAATGCGATCATGCATATGTTGTCGAACGTCAGCCTTAGTAACACATCCTACACGATGAATAAATATTAAGCAAGAAAATAAAAATAAAAAATAAAAAAAGTAGGGTTTGTAGTGTTCTTAACTGAATATTTCTAATCAATCATGTTTTTTTGCATTTGATCACGATGGGCATACCTGTAAATCAATGGCTGCAGCTTTGGAGAGAGAATCCTCAAGAACCGGGATGAGTCTAGAGTGAACAAGCTCATCCAGAGACTTGGTAGTGAGTTGTCGGAACCTCGCCGAGTGAAACTCAACGCTAGCCGCCTTCCGTTGTCGTTGCCACGTGTCATCGTCAGCGTTAAAGATCCCATCGCCGAGAAGATCCTTCAAAGTGCTACGAAAATACTCTCCCTTAGGGAACCTCACAAACTTAGTTTTCAAAAGATGCTCCAAGTTCCTAGGATCCGCCGTCACAACACAGTTCAAGCTACTCAAAGAAGGTCCCTTGAACCGGAAAGTCCCATTTTGTCGCCGGAGCACATCGGTTATCCACTCGTACATGTCTCGACGAAGACCAAGGGTGAGAGATGGAAGCATTCCGAAAACCGGCCACACGGGAAGTCCATGAAGGCGTTTTTGTCTAAGAGAGCGAATAATCACGAATACAAATACAGCAAGAACGATCTCAAGAAGCTCAACGTTGTTAGATAACAACGTCGAGATCGAAAACGAGGACGGTGAAGAGTTAGGAGAAGTAGTAATGTTGCTCATGGTATTGAAATGATCAAGTGTTAGTGTTGTTGAGAGAAGGTCATGCAGTTGGATTATAAGGTGGAGGTTGGGTGTCATGCTAAAACAGTTTTGATTTGGTGAGCTGAAAATGCAAGAGAATTAGGGTTTGTGAAGTCGCACAAGAAAGAGAGAATTTAAGGATGGTTTCTTACAGGCTTAATGTGGAAGGGTTTTTCTTTGCTTTTCTTATTTTAGGGTTTTGGGCAAATCAAAGATAGTGTGTAGCTCAAGAGGGTTTGATTTTGATGCATTTGGGGTTTTAGAAAGGTTTTAAGAGGAGAAAATTGTGAGGGAGATAGCTAAGAAGTGGGTGAGATGGGTAACCTAAGCTACACGATAACAAATTCAACAAAACATACATATTTCATTAATCATAGTATATGTATGAATTTAGGTATTCATATTATCGAACAAGTACGTGTATAATGTGTATTAGGTAGGTGGCTTGCCGTTGGAATCTTAGATTAGCTACAAATGCGATAAAGGGTTAGTAAGCTTGGTCTAAACGCAAGTTATAGTTGTGTTCATGTAGTTGGATAGTAACAAATTAGTTATGAACTAAATTTTGATGTAATCAATCAATATTGTCCTTGAGAGATTACACACGTTTCTCATTGTAAACCCTTTTGATTTATTTTAGGTTTGACTAAAAATTTCATGTGAGGAAGAAGATTCTAGGTTGAAAGGAAATTCATGCATAGGGATGCGATGTGACACTTGGTGTTCAATTTGGGATTCTCTTGGTGTGTGGTAGGAAAAGCTTGACACGAGTTAATTATAAAACTAAATCTTGGAGTTGTATAGCATGAAATATTATAATATCATTGGGTAGATTATAAGCTAAATGTTTGTGAAATATTAGATTTCAAATTAAAATTTGTAAAATATGAATATTGTTGTTTAATTTAGTATATTTTCCCAAGTAACAAAATAGATCTCTATCAAAAAAATATTTTTATGTAGTGTGAATCATTTGTAGGAAATGGGTGAATTTGGTAAATAATGCAATTTTTTAAAGTGTCTAAAAAGTATGTATTTTTTTTAATAGTCTGTACAAAATATGTATTTTTATAAGTGAGGAATTATTTTTAAATAATTCTAGGAAGAAGAAAATTAATAATATTTTATTATATTACCTAATCTTGTAATATCTAAGTGTGGTACCCAATATGTTAAATGTTAATACTCAAGTTTGATATTCAACACGATAAGACACGGATCATGTTTGGTCAAGACACGGTCAATGAAAGTTTTCAAATTCTTCTCTCTCCTATTAATAATCAATTAAATTTTATTAATTATAATAAGTAAAAAATTGTGTAGAAGGTAGGATTCGAAATCTGGACGAGTTGTCCCGCCCGCCCTTATACCAGTTGGACTAATTAAACTTTGTGTATTATTTTGATGATACACAATATTAATACACAATTTTAATTACACAATATTTATACATAATTTCAAATACACAATATTAATAAATAAAAGACTTGTGTAACCAAAACCTTGTGTACGAAATACCTTTCACTGAATTTCTTTCCTGAATAATATGTAGGTACATTATGTATACTCGAGTCATTTTATATCACTCGAGTATTTCGTACACAAGGTTTTTGGTTACACAAGTCTTTTATTTGTTAACACTATGTATTTGAAATTATGTATCACTATTGTGTAATTGAAATTGTGTATGTTCGAGTATTTCGTACACAAGGTTTTTTGTTACACAAGTCTTTCATTTATTAACATTATGTATTTGAAATTATGTATCACTATTGTGTAATTGAAATTGTGTAGGTAATATCTGTTATTGTTTTCTAATTAATTTTTGTCTACATAATTTTAAGTGCTTACTTTGTCTACACATTACAAAACATACCTACTATATACACAAAAATACGTTATGTACCTACTTAACCAACTCACCCATTTCTTTTTCTCTCCCATTTTTTTCCAACTAAACCTAGACCTCATATGGCCACCTCCGATATTGTGGTTGTCGGAAGCAAAATACCGATCTTCTTCTTCGATTATATTGTTGAAATGTTGTTCCGTTAGCCGACTCTTCTTTCCATTTTCTTTCATTCTTCTTATGATTTTATAAATTGATTTTGAACCTTTGATTACTAATTTAATGTGTAATCTTTGTTGAATATTGAGAGTGTTTATTTTAATTAATCAGCTTTTCTGATTTGTAATTTTTTATAATTGTTTTTTTGGTTTATTATGTTGTTCAGATGTTGTTGATTTGCAAAATGGATTATCAGTTCTTCAATTTTGAAACTAAGTATGTTTATTTAATATTGTAAGACTAAGTATATTTATTTTTATATTTTGTAAAACTGAAAATGTTTTTTTCTAAACTTTTGTTTCGGTTATTTTGGTGTCATGGTAATGTCTTTATCTACCCATAACATTGGGTTTTCCATTTACATGTATCTCATTATTATACATGAATTCTACATTTAATAAGTTTAAAATAATATATTATTTGTTTTGTTCTCTGTATGTTTCTCGTTTTCAATACTTTTGAAAATTATCGTTTCTCCGTTTCTCGCCATGTCTGTTTTTCGTGTCAATGCATCGTAAGTTTTATTATCAGAATTACCCTTTCAAAACAATACTCTACTAATTTCAAGTTGTGGACTACACTCTACTATTGCACTATATTTTAAGGTAATAAATCCTACCTTCAAGACTAATCGGCATTGTATCTGTAACCGTTTGCTGCAAATAAAGAAAGACTTGGAAGGTCAAACAAGCCATTTGGTTCTACAAATTTGATGTAGAAACTATAAAAATGATTAACCACACAACATATTGTGTTCTTAATGCACCCGAGTCCCGAAATCAAGGCAAAAACTGAATAAATAATTGAAGCTAAAACCTGGGAGAAATTTAACGTTTAAACAACTGTTTTGTTATAGAGTATCAACCCAAGAGAATATAACTTTATAAAATCAGCATCAAGAACAAACAGATTGTGTGTTTCTGAAGCTAAGCTTTCTAATTAGTCTGAGCCTTTACCCTTTTCTCCAGTCTCCACAGCATCACTCACCAAAGCCATGGGCCTCTGATCAATGACTTCATCAATGATACCGAACTCTTTCGCTTCTTCCGGTGTCATAAAATAATCTCTGTCCATGTTCTTCTGGATTATGTCCACTGGCTGCCCTGTATGCTTTGCATACAACTCGTTCAAAGAATCCCAAATCCGAACAATTTGTTTTGTGTGGATAGTCATGTCTTTTGCTTGCCCGCTGTACCCACCAGATGGTTGGTGGACCATGACCGTTGCGTTTGGTAGGGATTTCCTCTCACCCTTTGCACCTGCTGCCAAAAGAAGTGAACCCATTGACGCAGCCTGTCCCAAGCATATGGTACTTATTGGACACCGAATGTACTGCATTGTGTCATAAATTGCTAGACCTGCAACGGGTATACATGAATGATATCAGTCAAAACTCATCAACGAATTATGGGGTGCAGCATCAAAAAATGCATTCCCTGGGTGTGAATCACACAACTTTGACGAAACATGAACAACTTCTAAACCTATATCAGTGTCGGAAACTCCTTTAAGAAAAAAGTAAACGATACTCATAACTGAGCATATTCATTCATGAGTCTAGATTCCTTTATATCTCCTGAACAGTCAGCACATCTCAGCATTTCAGGGTCGGCATTTTTACTCAAGCATTGTCACCCGACTCACAGACATAGCAACTATATCGAGGTTTAAGAGAAAGAGAACCACAGAAAGTTCCCAAATTGCATATCAAGCATTTGTACTTGAGCTTTTCCGGTACATGGAAATTTCAAAGTAGCATGACTTGCATACTCCGCAATCTAAGAGATAGAACTTGAATATCCAAGGACCTTACCCAACAGAATATATGTTGCTTCCAAACAAGATCTCCCATAATGGTATAATGCCATTACAAAAATAGTCTTTCATGGGTGGAGAAAGATCTTATATTTTACAATTGCAACTTTGGCTCATCATTCTTTAAGGTGTATGTTTTGGGATGAAGTTTCAGGTTATAGGGATAAAAGCAACCCCCCCACCACACACACACAATTTACAATTACAACAGGAATTGTATTTGCACTTACAATTGTTGATGTGCAAATTTGACTTAAACCTTCCTACACCCTCTTATCAATGGACTTTGAACACAAAGGAGTCTCTGAGTTGAAAAACTACTAGCTATTTTCCTAAATATAAGATGTTTGGATTATAATTATTCAAAGCTGAATTAAAATGCTAATCAAAATGTTTTTCCTGCCCAAATCCAGTAATAACTAGCTTGCATCATACGAGTAACAAAGCAAGTAGAACCAGTATTAAATATTCCTGACAAACCCAATTATAACTACAGCTTTCATCATGAGTAACAAAGCAAGTAGAACCAGTATTAAATGTTCCTGACAAACCCAATCCTGTCCAGTGGCCACCTAAGCATGAAGTGTAGCCTTACAAGAAGTAGCCAAGATGCCTAAATTTCTTTGAAACTAGAACATCTCAAATAGATCTCTTTCACAATCTATTCCTTACGTTCACCAACTTACATAATGTTCTTCATAAGAAGGTTGCCTCTGCCACTCCTAACAATCAATTTTATCGGTTTCTGAGATGATCCTAAATATCCAAGAAAAGTGAAACCTTTTGGTAAATAATTTTGAGCCAAGTCCTGATGACTTTTAAAACTTTTGCTTTCAATTTTTCAGCGCGAACTTTCTCCTGTTCTACTTTGTGAGGCTGGGGTACTTGTTGCAGTTTAGTAGATTCATCAACCCATATCACTAGGCAATCCTATAGGATAAAAGGTTAGAACAAGTATTTGTTGATTATCAAGTCGTTAATCCTTTAAAGCAGACTTCCAATTTAGTAGAGGAAAGGAGTGGGTTTGTCAGGATGTTACAAGAAAGCCTCCAAGTAAAATATCTCTTGATCATCAATTTGCTATATTTTGGTATAGGCCTTTCTGTTTAGCAGGAAAGGAGTGGGTTTGTCAGGGTGCTATAGGAAACCATCCAGGTAAACAATTGACTTTTAGCGTTTAAACAAGAAAAAGAATTTAGAGATGGTGCAAATAAATCATCTGCATTTCAGTGAATTTGACTTGTTGAATGTGTGAGAGTCGCAAAAAAAGGAAATGGCTTGGAGGTATATTGGACCAAAATAATTTAAAAAACTCCTAAATTTTCCCATGAGCTTACAAAAAAAAAACTGATAAAGCTCTCTAATAATCTCCTAAAACTCCAACCTATCAAAGAAGCTAACAATGCCAAAAATGCACCAGATTCCAGTCAAAAAATAGAAGTTTGTTCTCATATTAATCTCATTTTCCCACGTTTCAATCGTTTCTCCATGTTTCTCCATTCCCTTCCCTCCCTTCACAATCAAACCGTGCCCAATCTTAGGAACTCTATTTCATCCGGTCCACGTCCATTCCGGTGTAAATGTGCAATCACCCTTTATTGCCTCACCGCCCTCCTCCTCCTTTACCAATTCTGTTGAATAAGATATTATCGCAGTGATATTAATTATTAGTTGTGTAAGTTGTGTAGGCATGCTGAATTATTATTCTGTGTTGTAGTTATTATTTTCTTCCTTTCCTAGGTGTTGTTATCAATT
Organism: Fagopyrum homotropicum; assembly: GCA_033239125.1. Lineage (NCBI taxonomy): Eukaryota > Viridiplantae > Streptophyta > Magnoliopsida > Caryophyllales > Polygonaceae > Fagopyrum > Fagopyrum homotropicum. The sequence goes on from BSWB01000004.1 coordinate 149,060,411, forward strand.
CTCTTCTTCCCTAGGTTCAGCTCTCTCTACAACCAACTCTCTTGTATCCATACCCTAATTCCCTATCAAGGAAATACAAAACTTTCTTCCATTTCTCTCATGGTATTTGAGCATAACTCATCTCTGTTTTTCTGTTGTAGCCTTCACTGCTACTCTTTCTCAGCCTTGATCGCCCCTCTCAATTTGTATTTTCTCATGCCTGATCTCACCAACACTCAGAAAACTGATTTGGTTAACATTCAGTCGGCTATAAGTTTACGGGAAATATTAAATCACTTGATCTCAAGTTGTCAAAACCTATCTCAAGGGCAAGGGGAAATTTCATCATCTCACTTCTATAACCCAACAGAAGATTCCGTAGAAAAAATGGGAAGTTGCGGATTCAATGATAATGTTGTGGCTTTGGGATTCAATGGATCCCTCCAACAACATCAACTGCATGTTCCTTGATACAGCCAAGAATATATGGGAGTTCATGTGCAGATACTACTAAAGTCAAGGACAAAGCTCTAACTTTTTATCTCATAGTTAGAGCATACTCCACCCAAGAGGAAGTAAAATCTATTACTAAATATGCTAATATTCTACAAAGTATTTGGCAAGAAATTGGCCAATATCACACCCTTGAGATGAAGTGCAAGGATGATGTTGTTATTCTCAAACAATCTGTTGACAAACATGTATCGTGTGTCTTCTTCACCGATCTTAATCCCGACTTTGATCCCATCAGGGTTCAAGTACTTGGGTGCAATGAACTACCATCACTTGAAGAAAGTATTTCTTCTATGAGGGCTGAAGAAAGTAGGCATAGCGTGATGCTTGCTTCCAAACACACCGAGACTATAGCTCTTGTTGCCAAAGTTGAAGTAAGACAATTGTCCCGCCCTCTGGTGTACTCACTGCAATAAACCTCTCCACACAAAGGAAAGGTGCTGGAAGCTACAAGGAAAACCTCCCACCCGTGAGTGGGGAAACAAACAACACCATCTCCAGCCAGGTTTTGGTGGTCTTCCCCGGGTTTCAACACAATGGCAGTTGGAGGTGAACCTCCTCCGCATGAGCATTGTTCCCACGTCTCCCTCGCGGCCCTAGCCAGGATTCAAAGCCCACTCATGTACCTCCCTTGGGCTCCATTCCAGTGTGGTGGCTTATATCTGATTAGTGGTTAATTCTTCTTTTGGTAAATGATTTCATTAATTAGCAAAGGGAATTGAAATTGACCTTTCATGTTAGAAAAATGTGGACGGTTAGCTTATAAATGTCAGAACTCTAAACTGACTTTATAAGTGATTCTTGTTTAAAATTAAGGGCTCCCCTGGCCCTTTTGTTAAATTCGTTGTTTTGATAATAATATTTAGCAGGGTAATTTGCAAACATTGTATCCTGCAGGGTATCTATCCATCTACTCTGTGATTAAAATAAAAAAGCTAGATTAGCTATTCTGAAACCTGCAATTGTGAATATGTCAAGACAGTTGCATCCTGGTTGTTTGTGGTTCAACCAGGATGCGATCATTCATCCTTCACTCACAGCTACTAACCTTCATTCCTCTTGTTTACTCTACTTGGTTGTTAGATATCAATTCAATTTATAGCAACTTATGTTAGCACTGAAGTGTGTGCTCGCTTGTGAAATCGTAAAGAGAAAATTTGGGCCAAAGGAAGTTTGATAGTGATGCTGGGGAAACCTGGAGGGATCTTATGGGAAGGTAAATTTTCCTTGTACCTAGTCTGGATCGAGGATTTTGTTATTTTGCATTTGACCCTGGTTTAGGGTTAAATTTTGCAATTACGCTTTTTCTTCATAGAAATAGCTTATTGGAGTTATTACTCTGAAAATAAAACATACAATCGCTTCCTTTTGGTGGGTGAACATAATACAACTAAAAACTAAATGTGCGGAATAAAACAGATCCTAAAATAAGATTACGGCTTGAAAGTTAAGACTCCATCTCATCGTAAGAACAAAGAATGATCAGTGAAATATGCAAGGTCTTAGGTTATATTAACAAAGATACTGAAATCTACCACGTAAACCTTTATGATAAATTTTGACTTCTATAAATAGCACATCCAAATTGTTATGCATTATAGCAATTTATTGCTCATACACACCCAAAGCTTCAATAAAGGAGATGCACGTGAAATTTCAGGGATGCCAAACCAAAATGCTGCGTAACAAATGTTCAGCAACCAGTATGCAGTTAAAGGTCAGAAGTAAGCAGAAACTATTAGCTTCTATGCCGAGCATAATTTATGGTTAATTCCCCATTTTTTACCTCTCCCAAATCCTAACCCGCTCAAATATCTGTCTTCAATTTCTTTTCTTTGAAAAATCAATTTGTTCGTTTTTAAAATAGCAAAGCACGGCTCTTTGTTGCATACTACAGATAAAAGGAGGATAGAAAATAGACTGGCAATAGCAAATCAGCAATACACAAGCAAAGATTAACATGATCTCTTTTAACTTGGGGACAATGCAGATAAGTAGTCATTTCAAACGATGAAGGAGCGACATTGTCAAATTTTCTCATTTTTCTCTCCTAAATCCTTCAATCGCCAGATTAATGCGCCTGATCAATGAAGCCAATGACATTAACCTTGACGTTATTCCAATTTCATCAATCGCAAACAAGATGAAAGGGACTTCCAAAATGGGCATTGCGCAAAACAGAAAAGCAACAACAAATTAAATAAAGATCTGGAACGAACCTGCGGTGACAGCGCCGCCTGGTGAATTGATGTACATGTAAATAGGCTTGGAAGGGTTTTCGGATTCGAGGAATAGGAGCTGCGCCACCACGACGTGGGCTGTGTCGTCAGCGATAGGGCCATTGATGCAGATAATACGCTCCTTAAGGAGACGAGAGAAGATGTCGTAGGCTCTCTCTCCTCTCGACGAGTGCTCTATCACCATGGGAATCAGACTAAAAGATCTCCGATGAGAGGATGTAATTGAGCTTCTAATAGGGCTTGCGAGGGCCAAAGAACTCTTGGCTATGGCGGATAAGCTTCTCAATCTCATCATCACGACTTTGAGCGGAGAAAACGGTGGATTCACTGCAGTCTGCAGAAGCAAAGAGCGGGGATGGGAATGGGATGGGTTAAGAATAGGCTTCGATTTCGAACGGGTAATTCACTAATTCTTGATAGTGTCAAAATAAAAACAAATAAAGAGGTGAAAGAGGATTTCTATTCGAAATTCTTGAGTTTATCTTTTTTCTTTAACATAAATAAACGGAATTGTAAAGAAAATTGCACGAAAAAAAAATACATCGGTACAAAGTTTGTGATTGAGATCAATATTTTCAACTTTTAAAGCATTACGAGTCGACAGAAGACAAAAATATATGTGACGAACAATAATGACATTGAAATCTGACTAAATTTAAAATTAGATTTCGTCGACCCCTCATTTACCCATTTTCTTTCCTCTCTTCTCTTCCGTTGAAACTACAAGTGAAAAAATCCGAAAGAGAAAGTGAGATTTGTAACGACCAATAACAATGGTCCACAAAATAAAGCAACCGACGGAGAAGAGAGTACAAGAAACTCAAATTTGCGACATTTGAGGTTTGTTATTGTTAGAGTATGGGCCTAGTATATTGGACCATATGTTGGGCTTATGCTTTATTGGACCATATGTTGGGCTTATCCTTTGTTTGTTAGTTTATTTTTGATCTTATCTTTTAGTATTAGTTTATTATTTTATCTCTTTATATTTTCCTATATAAACATTGGTTCATCAATGGAATAAGACAAGCCTTTCCGATTCACAAATCTCTTCAGTTATTTAGCGATTCGGTTTGAATATCATTTTTCATAATTTTGGTTTATATATAACAATTTCGTTGATAATTGTTAGATTATATTATAATGGTTAAGCTGATTGAAAAATGTGCGCAAATGATGTTGAAATGGGTTTGTAATTAATCAAAACGGAATGGAAAATCGGTTTCTAGAACAAGTGTTGTTTGGGACGATGAGTCCTACTTCAATGTGTTATGGTGGTGTGGAAGTTGAAGGCTCACCTTCTACGCCTTCTTATGGTAGTGAAGACATGCGCGTGAGCAAACGCGCTTGTTTGTGATTGGTGTTTCACATTATACTTTTTTATTGAGTTTGATTCCGATTTGTTTACGACTAAACTTTGATTAGTATGGATTAACTTAGGAATAGTGTATGTTTAGTTTATGATTAGCTTAGGAATAACGTACGATTAGCTTACCATTAGCTCTTGATGAGCTTACAGTTAGCTTTTGAAGAGCTTATGATTAGTTACTAGCGATTACAGTTTCACTTTGTCTTGAATTATACTTAGACAACAAAGGTGTCATTTTGGCATCCGGCCTACTACATCAGTACGCAGAGACGAGCGGATCTTTGTCGATGTTACCGATTATATGTCGACCGATGTTATCGTGGCCCTATCCTCGAGTTGGGTAACTGACGTGGGAGCATCACCACCATCTTCTCCATGTTATCTAGGCCACAAACATGAAGGTGAGCGCTGAAACGTGAGCCTCGGATCCAAATAAATTACAAATCCATTGTAAAAAAATATAAGGAGTTAGGATCGAACTCAGAAAAAACGATGTCTTGATTTAACAGACTAATTAAGAAACAAGTAAAACTAAATATATATAGACACCAAAACAAAGCAAACAAACGCAAATAACAAACACATGCCGATCGACAATATCTTGGTAAATCGGCCAAAGACGTAAACTTTTAATTAAAAGTATTAAACACGAAAGCAAAAGCGAATACGAAGAGAAAGAAAGAGTTTTTCAACAATAGGCCGATTGGCCTATAGGCCGATTGGCCTCCAGGCCTTCTATCAATCGACCTCCATAAGAAACTTCTCGTAAAACAATAACAATAAGGGAGAGGAAAATGATTGTATTTTTCAAAACCCGATTTCAAGATAAGGAGAGTAAGAATACAATCATTAATCAATAAAGCAATTTCAAACTCCATATCACCACAAAATGCATACACATTGATCTCAATTGACAATTCCATAATTGAATGTAAGTCAAGTTACACTAAAAACAACTCCATTCGATTTTCATGTGGTTAATACTTTGATTGGCATACATCATTGGGTGTCACCCCGTTGATGGTCACATACCCAAGATGACGCTTATTCTTCACATCGAACTCATTATGGAGGCATGAGCCGCATGAGTGACTTGACTCTCGCATTTTACTATCAACACCTTGAAGAATATAGAGCAAAAGATCATTTCAAACTCGGCTTTCGCATTTTGCAAGGAACAATATAAATACTACCATAACTCTTATTGAAAATCATTTAACATCCATAAAATCAATTCAATATCATAGACCAATGTAGTCAGGCTCTCCAAATCCTAGTAAAAGATGAGAATTAGTCAAACATACATGAATAACAATCACAAGCTTTATTAATCGTCCGAAAAAGTTAATTGATCGGCCACCAGGGGGTTAGCCGATCGATCTGTAGTACAAACTTGCTTGCGGAAACTCGGAAATTGACAAACGATGAGATTATTAAAACCCAGAACAAAATGCCTTATTTATAAGAAGGGAATCTAACATACCTTGTAAAATTTATCTAAACTATCAAATATATCCTCTAACAAGATAAATTTGTCTATAATGGATACCTTCGAATAAAAACGTACAAGTGGACGAATTGAAACACAACCTAAAATAAAAGGGAGAAAGATAAGACGTCCAGATGAGCTCGTCATTGTAACGCCCGGTTTCGATAATGTTTTCTTGCGTACTTCTATCGATATTTTTGTTTTTCGTAAATTCTTTTATATATTTTTAAAAGTATTTCCACGACGTAAAAATAGCAAGATCCTAGTAATATTAAAGGATTACGGGTTCTCCTTGGAGTTTTATTTGTTAAGCTTTCCGTTCAAATTTAGCGCTTGAGCTAAATTTGTCTAGCTTTGATGTATAGGTCCGGAAGCGCCGGTAAGTCCACCGAAATCCGTTCTCGACATCCATAAACCGTGCTCTACCTTGGACCTTGTGTGAGTACTTTCTCCGTCTTTTAGTTCGATAGCGGTAGTGTGTCATGCTAGGTGAATCTAGCATAACGTAGAGCAAATGCCATGTAGTGGCCTTGACCTTAGATGTTAAGTATAGTTACGAATTGTTGTGTGCATCGGCAAGTTTTCTTAGATGATCAAGGATATAGGATCTAGCGTGCTAAGTTATGACCATACTATAACACCCCGAATTCTCAGAACTCGAGACATTACTGGTTAGGACCTTACAATGGGTCCCGGCCTCAGTTTGACAACAATATTACTAGGATCTTGCAAAAAGACACAAATAAGAAAAACCGAATTTCATGAAATAGTATATTTAAAGGAATGAATGCAACAAGGTCTAGCAGCCTATAGTTCTTAAACAAAGGAAAAAGACCAAATGTCTTAACAGAAGGAAAGAACACCAAAGCAACAACCCAAACCCCCACTCTAAGGAGTACGGAGACCCGGCTGACCACTACTTTCGGATCACTCAGCTGCTGTTCTAACCTGCGGTAAATCTAAAAACACCACAAAACAACCATTAGCTAGTTATCTAAACATTAGGAAAATAATAATAGCACACACACACATAAAAATATAAATACTCATCATGCTTTCAAACAATCCATTTATTATCTTCATTTAAATCATTCACTCTAATGATACTTATTTTGTAACACGAGGGATTCCCAAACCTCGTCTCCGCCCCCGTGTACCCATCAGGAGTGGATCCGATGCATCTCACCGTGTACCTGGATGGTCTGGATATAGAGAACCTTCCAGTCTCCTGGCAGAGCTGGGCAGTGATGTCACGGCCCGTTATACATACACTTGGGCCTTAACACATAATAACGACGGTCGTCCTAACAAGTTGTTATTATAACACACATGATACACACACCACTATTATCACTCAACTAATATCCAGAAACCAGCTAAGTAAGTCGCAAGGACTTACCTGAATAAAATCTCAAATCTCTTAATCTCAACTCGGTCTGCAACCGTAGCAACTCAATCGCCTGTTATACAAGGCAAGTGTATCAAAATCACATCCCACTCTCTTAAAAGTTATAAACGCCTAAGATGTACAACCTCATAAAGGAAATTTACTAAAATACCCTCTAAAGGTAAAAAGACTATTTTTACCCCCGGTACCGAAACTCCAAAAAATTTTTATAACTTAGTTTCCAACTCTTCTTTGAAACTTATCTCCAAAATCTAGTTCTTACGGAAAAGTTTAGTATAGAATTACAGGAGTTATGCCAGATTCTAGATTTTCTTTAAACGGTCATTAAGGTCCGATTTGAGTTAAGATCCATGACTTAGATTAGCAGATAAGAATTCCGGAAACACTCTTTAGTTCCTCTAAAATATGTATGCTAAACATAGGGCAAAGGTCTCTCCAAAACTCCACCATAACTCTTATATAAACTCTAAGGTTGGACTAGAAGCTGAAATTCTATACTTAGTCAAATTTTCTTCTGTTGTAAAAACAGCCCAACTGTCCTACTTTAGGGCCTCGTAAATCCCAATCCGACCGTTAACTTTCTCTCAAATTTTAACACAGTAAACTACGTATTTCAATATACAACATATTAAAAATTCAACGGTGGATGTTCATTCTAAGGTATCGAACTTAGATCCTAAAATCAGCAGATCAAGGCTGGGATATAAAGTGTGCAAAAGGTCTTGATTTCGATTCTCCTTGACAACATAAACACTATTAAATCTATCCAAAGGTCCCTAGTTTGAATCTCACTGAACACTAAAATTTGTACACTCTAATCTACACATCCTAGGTTCAACACATAGTGACAAAACACACACTTTTCCTCCAAAATCTTATCCTGCACAAATAGCCTGGATCTAACTACCCATCACCCTCTGTACAGCATGCTTGCAACAGGAAGAGGTACCCAGGAGACTTACCCGCAGTAGAGTGTTGTCCCAAGTCCCACTGTTGTTGGTTCGAAATCGGAAATGGCGAGGAGATTGTGATACGTCACTGCAGTAAGCGAGTTGGGGTTAGACTCTGGACTACTAGGCATTAGTGTAGGGCAAGGCAGAAGGGGGCTTACCGTACGTCGTGTATGCAGCAGGTCGGAGGTGGCTACGGTCCCTAATAAAGACGAAAACGCAAGGCTAACTGGCGCTCACGAAATGTGGCTGGTGATGGCTACAAAGCCGAAGTTGTCCATCTCCTGCGGTGCTGCGAGGGTTGGCGGTTAGGGTGTACAGAAAGCTACGGAAGAAGGGGAGGAGAGGAGGGAAGGCAGTCGGGTCGTGACTCACCGGAGGCGCCGTCTGCAGCAGGCTGAGCAACCGTCCTCCTCCGGTCTGATGCAGCGGTCGGGAGCGCCGGCGAAGGTCCAGTGTTGCGAGCAGAAGATGGAGGTGCGATCCTGGTGGTTGTTGGCTGCAGAAAGCGGGAGGCGTGATTCCCTGGTTCCCGGTGAAGGCGGAGCGGCGTCCCCAGCTACGTCTCCGGCGAGATGGTGATGGCGGCTGAGCAAGACGTGTTGGCGATGGTGTCGGTTCTTCAGGACGTGAGTGAGTTGTTGCGGTAGAGGAGGGTTAACGTTTCTCACGCAGGAGGTTAGAAATTAGGATTAGGTTTAGGTTAAACTTAATTAAGGAGGAGATTAGGGTAAGAGTATAGGTTTGGGCCGGCTGACTAGTAATAGTGGGCCTACTCCGATGGGCCTGCTCATCCCGTTAGATGATGGGCTGAAAAGTGAGTCGTTACTCGTACGGAACCTCTCTTCGAGTTTTAATTTATGCAAAATTCTATTCTGGTTACAATTTTATCATTTTATGTGAATTAAGGTCACATAAAATGATAGGATTTCATATTGTTTTTATTTTATTTTATAAGAATAAAGGTTGGCGGATCGGAAATCCGGTTTGATCGGGTATTAAACGGAAATTAAATTTTTCCGGGTATTACATCAGTGCCCTCTTAAAATAAGTTTCGTCCCGAAACTTAGAATAATGTATCTAATCAAACGACTTTCTATGTATAACTTGGTTTTATTAAATCTCGTTTTCTAACATGTCACTATTCAATCATCATAATCAGGCACACATCAAAGAAAACACAATCACTCAATTACAAGGTAAATTCATAAAAGTCAAATATAACAACATCCGAGTACTAACTCGTCGGTACATAAGTAGCAGTTAACTCCACAAAGAACCCAAGGTAACTACGCCTAATCCTATCCTCCGACTTTGAGTAGTCTCATCGGCTCCTTATCTAGACCATTGGATCCTCCGTCTCGGTATATCCTTAGACCGTAGACGTCTAGTATTGTTCTCTAGGACGGCTTCTGGGAAGTCTACAAAATGATGATCTGGCTCGCCCATCCGATCCTCATGACTGATGACGTGTCTCGGGTCCGGTGTGGACTCTCTCAAATTAAACATGTAGAACCCTGGGTGGACACCCTCCAATATGGTTAGGAGTGCTAGTCGATAGATGACTCCTCAATCCGCTCTAAGATGTCCATGATTGTCTCTTTTTTTTTTTTACTCACTTTCAACTTTCTTGGTGATTTTACCGAAATAACTTGTAGAAACTCTATTCCTTCTGTTGAGCTCACTTGATTTTGACCTTCCAGGGGTCCCCACTATAAATTCTAAAACAATGATCTTAGACCTATCCTAGCACTTTACTAAGTGCCTACTGCTCTTTGTAAGACCATTATCTTGGTCTTGTTTCCTTAATATGATTTAGTTGGACCGTCTCTCCATTGATGACATATCACTTGTCCTTGCTCAAGTTGTCAACTTGCTATAACCTACAAATCACACTCCATGTGGAGATTTTTTATATCGATCTATAGTTCCTTAACTGGAGGTCCTAGTTAACTTAGCATTGAGTTTCATGTTTTGTGGGTTATGGCCTCACCACGCTTCCTCTGCGCTACTCTGATCAATATGTTGCCCCCATTAATCCTAATGGTGTTCTCTGTGAGTAAGGATGATTTAACTCTCTCCCTGTAACTTTCCTTTTAATAACAGCAAGATCCTCTCACACCACCCGTCAGTCTAAAGATGGTTCCCTTGAGTAAAGAGAAGGCTTATGCTCTAGCCCTGAGTATTGGTTGTCTGAAACCTCAGGATAACCGTCTATATATGTCGAAACTATGGCCCTCGATCCATGGAATTTCACAATCGGTCTAGATAACTCCTCGGTAAAATAACTCATTGGTCACGTCTCCTTTGAAGAACTGGAACATGCGTCTTTAGAAATCCCGAGAATTCCTTATGTCTCATAAGAACTTGACTTACTACTCGTGAGGACTATTCAATGTGGTTATCTTTTCCCAATTCTTTTGACCTCCAAACTTAGGGTACATCACGTTGACCTACAAGTCCTTATCCTGACCTATTTATCATCTGGTCATGTAGTTCTCTAATTAGCTCCAATTTCTCAAGGTGTGGTAACAAGTCTACATCGAGACAAGAATACCAACCACAAGATGCTCTCTCATGTTTGCCTTATAAGCTCTTCTTCTAGATGACTCAACTTATAACATTTTCCTTCTTTGAATCAGTCTCTAACTAAACGTTGATCATTATCACCCATTCCGTGTTGAAACCTCAGTTACATTGTACCCTTGCATAGATCCCATAAAGGCATCATCATCTCAATACTTCAGTTATTCTAGCCATTCCCGTCTTTTGATAATGGCTTTACTTCTCATTGGCTACCTTATCTATTTGGTTTACACTTTACCAATCATCGTGTTATCGGCCCAATCATTTGACTTTTATTAAACATTTACCAATACCATTTGTATTAGAGACATCAGATGTATATGGTTTTCTCAAAAATCAAATTTCTCGACTCGCATTCATTATATTGTCCTTATACTCACGTTGTTTTACCTTCTTTAAATCCTTAACTCCCGTAGGATAGTTAAATCTCTTTAAGCTTCTTCGTACAATCCATCATGAATGATGTTGATTAGAGTTGGTGTTTTCATAAATTCTCCTTTCATTAGTCGAGAGAAACTTCAAGGTATACCATTTTTATGCGGTTCCAAAACTACTCCTCCGTCCACCTATGACCGGTTATCCAGATTGGCTATTGGGGTGCTACCATTTCTCTGGAAACTCTTATATAAACATCTTTTGGTAATTATCTTATTGGGGTGATATGGATCCTTATAATAGCCTTCAGCCGTTCAACTTTACTCTTTCTAAGGTCTGTCCCAGCAAATATGTAGATTCCAACTACAATCTCCCCACAACTCGATAAGATATTTTACCATCACATTAAATCATACTTCCCATGTTTGTGCTGCCTTTATGAAAGAGCGCCCTCAATCTTATGGGTGTGAAATGTTAAGTACCCTCTGTCTGGACTGATGTAGGATTTGGTCAAATCATTTGCGTCTTCTTACTCTTCTAGTTCTTCTTACACGAATTCGTCTTTACTAACTATGATCAGTAAAACTTTTCCTTAGCCAGTAAGTGAGCAACTTCTCACAGAAATTCTCTTTATACCATTACTGATATAAGGGTCATTACCGACCGTCCAAATCTTCTTTCTAAATTCTTAATTAGCGTCATTGTATTGGACTCATTCAATGTGACTTGCAAGGATTTTTGTACTCTGTAGTTATTCTTCTTATCTGTCAACCAATCATCACCAGTTAACCCGCACATGTAACTTCTAAGTTGTCACCAAGTAGGATGTAGTTGACCTTCTACAACATCATAGACTTATTTTTCTTCCATCTCTTTTGAGGCTTGATATACTTGGTGAAATATATCTCCTCCAGTCTCTTTGTTTATACTTCTTTAGCTCCTCCTACAATCTACACTTTTGTAAGATCGTTATACTCTTACGAGTCCAGTTGTATCATTCTTCTTCCATCAACAGACTTTTCAATCCTTCTAGGGTAGCTTGTAGGTACATCTCCGTGATTCTTTTACCTGAGCTATCGTCTATTTGCGGTTCTCTATTATGAAATTGTAGTATTGTTAGCTTAAATCCCTTTTGAATGAGAAGTTATTGGGGTCCCTCGAGTTCACCAATACTCTTCTCACACACTCTTCTTCCTTGGGTGTTGCTTGTAATGCTGCCTTTAAAGAAGCTGATTATTGTTGTATCACGGTCTATGTCGAAATTCTCGTGTGTTCTACGAGATCACTCCACTTCCATGTTGGTGAAATCCACCTTTCCCTTTTTGGCAACGCGTAAGCTTCCAAGTTGCAGCTCTTTAATTCTTCCTATTTGGATGGATAATGTATTTTGTGGTGACTTCCATACTTTTGATTGTCTCGGTTATCAATCTGGATTGTGGTGGCAAGTAGCTTGTTGAGAGTGATTATATTTCGCCTTGCTTTTGACATCAACTTTAACTTCCTAGTCTGTCAGTGAGCTTAAATTTTATGTCTCTTTTCTTGATCGCTACTATATCTCCCTTTTGACTTTCATGTCTATGGCAATTTTCGATGTCATCCTCTTTGTTTGTGAAGTCACTTTACACAACTTGGAAGAGCCTCTAAGTTGTCGTTCTCAAATTCCCTAGTTGGCGATCATCCCTTGCTTCTCCGGAACTACTCTCTTGTATATCCTTCATTTGATCCCGTTGAGTTGACTCAGGTTCCCCTTGCCATTTTCGTGGGTATTATCTTGTACTCTTCACTCTTCCGTCTCCACGTTCCTCAACAAGCTCGAAGGAGTGGTCCGTCGTTAGTCTACCCTAATGGTCGTAAGCTGAGTGTACTTATCCTTGGGTTGCAACCCTTTAATTATACTTAGGTGTGTCAACTGAACGAGGATCTCATACTGTTATCTCCGTGAAGGGCATACTATAACTATAAATTCTACTAATCTTCGGCATATGCTTATCTACATCACCTATCATTATAATCAAGCTAATAAGTCCAAAGAGAGTAACAACCTAAAGTCCATACTAAGCATACTGAGATCCGCAGTAGTAGTGGTGGTCAGCCGTACTTTCTATCCCCAACCAGACTATGCATGCATTTGAAAACCAAAAGTCCTTTTTTAAAACTCAAATCCCTTTTCGGGTTCTGCTTAAGTACTTATTCGGTCTTTCAAAAGATTTCAAGTGCCATTGTTGCCAACCTAGAGCTCTGATACCATGTTGTAACACCCCAAATTCTCAGAACTCGAGACATTACTGGTTAGGACCTCACAATGGGTCCCGACCTCAGTTTGACAACAATATTACTAGGATCTTGCAACAAGACACAAATAAGAAAAACCGAATTCCATGAAATAGTATTTTTAAAGGAATGAATGCAACAAGGTCTAGCAGCCTATAGTTCTTAAACACAGGAAAAAGACCAAATGTCTTAACAGAAGGAAAGAACACCAAAGCAACAACCCAAACCCCCACTCTAAGGAGTACGGAGACCCGGCTGACCACTACTTCCGGATCACTCAGCTGCTGTTCTAACCTGCGGTAAATCTAAAAATACCACAAAACAACCATTAGCTAGTTATCTAAACATTAGGAGAATAATAATAGCACACACACACATAAAAATATAAATACTCATCATGCTTTCAAACAATCCATTTATTATCTTCATTTAAATCATTCACTCTAATGATACTTATTTTGTGACACGAGGGATTCTCAAACCTCGCCTCCGCCCCCGTGTACCCATCAGGAGTGGATCCGATGCATCTCACCGTGTACCTGGATGGTCTGGGTATAGAGAACCTCCCAGTCTCCTGGCAGAGCTGGGCAGTGATGTCACGGCCCGTTATACATACATTTGGGCCTTAACACATAATAACGACAGTCGTCCTAACAAGTTGTTATTATAACACACATGGTACACACACCACTATTATCACTCAATTAATATCCAGAAACCAACTAAGTAAGTCGCAAGGACTTACCTGAATAAAATCTCAAATCTCTTAATCTCAACTCGGTCTGCAACCATAGCAACTCAATCGCCTGTTATACAAGGCAAGTGTATCAAAATCACATCCCACTCTCTTAAAAGTTATAAACGCCTAAGATGTACAACCTCATAAAGGGAATTTACTAAAATACCCTCTAAAGGTTTAGTATAGAATTACAGGAGTTATGCCAGATTCTAGATTTTCTTTAAACGGTCATTAAGGTCCGATTTGAGTTTAGATCCATGACTTAGATTAGCAGATAAGAATTCCGAAAACACTCTTTAGTTCCTCTAAAATATGTATGCTAAACATAGGGCAAAGGTCTCTCCAAAACTCCACCATAACTCTTATATAAACTCTAAGGTTGGACTAGAAGCTAAAATTCTATACTTAGTCAAATTTTCTTCTGTTGTAAAAACAGCCCAACTGTCCTACTTTAGGACCTCGTAAATCCCAATCCGACCGTTAATTTTCTCTCAAATTTTAACACAGTAAACTACGTATTTCAATCTACAACATATTAAAAATTCAACGGTGGATGTTCATTCTAAGGTATCGAACTTAGATCCTAAAATCAGCAGATCAAGGTTGGGATATAAAGTGTGCAAAAGGTCTTGATTTCGATTCTCCTTGGCAACATAAACACTATTAAATCTATCCAAAGGTCCCTAGTTCGAATCTCACTGAACACTAAAATTTGTACACTTAAATCAACACATCCTAGGTTCAACACATAGTGACAAAACACACACTTTTCCTCCAAAATCTTATCCTGCACAAATAGCCTGGATCTAACTACCCATCACCCTCTGTACAACATGCTTGCAACAGGAAGAGGTACCCAGGAGACTTACCCGCAGTAGAGTGTTGTCCCAAGTCCCACTGTTGTTGGTTCGAAATCGGAAATGGCGAGGAGATTGTGATACGTCACTGCAGTAAGCGAGTTGGGGTTACACTCTGGACTACTAGGCATTAGTGTAGGGCAAGGCAGAAGGGGGCTTACCGTATGTCATGTATGCAGCAGGTCGGAGGTGGCTACGGTCCCTGATGAAGACGAAGACGCAGGGCTAATTGGCGCTCACGAAATGTGGCTAGTGATGGCTACAAAGCCGAAGCTGTCCATCTCCTGCTGCGAGGGTTAGTGGTTAGGGTGTACAGAAAGCTACGGAAGAAGGGGAGGAGAGGAGGGAAGGCAGTCGGGTCATGACTCACCGGAGGCGCCGTCTACAACAGGCTGAGCAACCGTCCTCCTCCGGTCTGATGCAGCGGTCGGGAGCGCCGGCGAAGGTCCAGTGTTGTGAGCAAAAGATGGAGGTGCGATCCTGGTGGTCGTTGGCTGCAGAAAGCAGGAGGCGTGATTCCCTGGTTCCCGGTGAAGGCGGAGCGGCGTCCCCAACTACGTCTCCGGCGAGATGGTGATGGCGGCTGAGCAAGACGTGGTGGCGATGGTGTCGGTTCTTCAGGACGTGAGTGAGTTGTTGCGGTAGAGGAGGGTTAACGTTTCTCACGCAGGAGGTTAGAAATTAGGATTAGGTTTAGGTTAAACTTAATTAAGGAGGAGATTAGGGTAAGAGTATAGGTTTGGGCCGGCTGACTAGTAATAGTGGGCCTACTCCGATGGGCATGCTCATCCCGTTAGATGATGGGCTGAAAAGTGAGTCGTTACTCGTACGGAACCTCTCTTCGAGTTTTAATTTATGCAAAATTCTATTCGGGTTACAATTTTATCATTTTATGTGAATTAAGGTCACATAAAATGATAGGATTTCATATTGTTTTTATTTTATTTTATAAGAATAAAGGTTGGTGGATCGGAAATCCGGTTTGATCGGGTATTAAATGGAAATTAAATTTTTCCGGGTATTACACATACGAGTTTGAGAATATAGAAGTGCGAGAGTTGTTATCATTTCGGTTAGTTGATGATTGTATGCCTTGTTGTGATCAAACATTGAGCGTTTCCCGCAAGAAGCCTAGAGGATCGATTCGTGTACCTTGAGTGAGGTAAGTCCTCGGACTTACTTAGCTAGCTTTCGCATATTGGGTGATACGTATGGGTGGTGTGTGTTTATAATTATTGTGATAACTATTAACCGGATTAGGATGTGGACTTGTGTATTATTTTAAGTCTGGCTCAAGTGTATGATAACGGGCGGTGACCGCTTGTCCAGTCCAAAATGAGGCGATTGGGAGGCGCCTTGTGACCAGTCCAGCGGGTGATGCTGATAGTCGTCAAGTACAAACCCGGCATGGTGAAAGGGGGCAAGGGAGAGGTATCCTCGTGTCACACCATAAGTAGATTGGTAAGGGAATAACGTTAAATAAAGATAATAACTAGACTTGGTGTGTTTTTACTTTATTATATGTGTTTGTGCCTTATCGTTCTTATAATATTCGGATTGCTAGCTAACGGTTTTAAACTGGTGGTTGTAGATGTCTTGCAGGATAGAGATGCCACTGAGTGAGGCGGAGGAGTGGACAACTGGAGTCTCCGTACATTATAGGACGGGGATTGTTATGTGTTAATGTCGTTTTGGGATTATGTTGTACCTTATGGATTTATGTCTTGGAGTTGTGTCGTTTGAGGACTCGATTGAGTTTCCAAGTTGTAACTTTCTTTTCGGGATTGTTTGCATTGCGTTAAAACGATTTTGGTATTTGCCTTTATTTGTGCCATGTTGGAAAGATCCGGTGAAATTGTTGTCAAGCTAAGGGTCGGAACCCATTGTGAGGTTCCAACCCATGGCGCCTCAAGCCCCGCGGATTCGAGGAGTTACAAAGTGGTATCAGAGTCCTATGTTGACAACAATGGCACTCGCAATCTTCTAAAGGCCGAATGAGGAATAAACAGAACCCACATGGGTTCCGACTTTTTCGTTTTCAAATTCATATGCATGAGTCGGGCTTGGGTGGACCACCACTCCTTCCGCGGACCTCGGCGACGTAGTTTATTGGATTACTAAAATATGTATATATATATATATATATGTATGTGTGGACTTGTTGTACCTTAGTTAAGTGTTTGGACTATATCTAGATATGTGGACTATAGTTATGTTTGTGGACTTTGTTTTGTAGTTACTTTTCCTAGACTTGATGTGTTTATAGTAGCATTAACATAGGACTTATGTATAGTTATATATATTATTATATGGTATGTTAGTATCAGAATAATAATATGGACCTTATAATTAAGATGATAGAAAGCTATCATCGCCTTTTTGACAACACCGTTTGGCTTAGGATAGTATACATATGATGATGAGCACGCTCAAGTTATCGAGTGGATCATCACATTTTAGTGAGCATCCCGGTGATTTCTCGGACTCCTTTAGAGAACATTGTAGCAGAAGAGTAGAGATGACATAACCAAAGGGCAAACAAATAGAGAGGAACTCGAGTCAACATAAGCAAAATCGAGATGGAAGCAATACAAGAAAGGAAGCAACATGAAGATATGGAGTGATATGAAGAAGCAATGATGGAGCATCAATGAAGCAACTAGAGTTAACGAACTTAAGGTTCTTCCAAGTGCCGTGCCGATAAACTAAAGACGAATATCGGGAAGAGGAGGAGTACATTCTAGCAAGGGTGAAAGCGGTATTGCATTAAGATGTAAAGTTTTTCCTAGGCGCTCCTAAGCATGGAATTCAAGATAAGAGGTGTGGACGGACCAATTACGAAGGTTTAAGATATACTTAACTTAAGCTTACAATAAGCGGGAGACTTTTCCCGACATATGAGAGATGACGGGAAGAAACACACGGTGAAAGTTTGCATAGTAGAATTTCTTTAGTGGAGTCAATTGGTTCTTGTTGTGGTGATAAGTCTAAACAACGCCAAGAATAAGGAAGTGTGTATAGATGATGATCTCAAGAAGATGAAAGATGAAACAAGGAGCTTTGATCAAAAGACTTAAGATACCAACTAAGAGAGACGAGAGTGGATGCTAACTAAGGTCGGAATATTTGAGAAGGTGCACTTGCAGAACATCATGGAAGAGATGGAAGATTGGTTAAGTCTATGAAAGTGAGTCATGTGTCACAACAGGGTCGAGAAAGTATAGTTATCTTACAGGAAAGGAAGGAAGCATTGAATGTAGAATGAGCTAATGGAGATTAAGGTAGAGTACCCCAAGGAGGGTAACCTTCATAAGAGTGGTAACATGGAAAGTGTAGTAGAATGGTAAGTCGTTAACTTCGGAGGAGATCAAATACAAGTTAATCGGTGACAACTAAGAATGCACAAGTGCGGGTTGTCTATTAATGTGAGTAGATGGAAAGAGTAAACCGGACTATGGGAACATAGAGGATCGACCACAAGAGCTTGGAGTATTCGCGGTGGATCAATGTTAATAGTAAGGAGGTACATCAACGGAGCGCATTTGTTTTAAATCAAATAATGTAGAACGAGTTCAAGCAAGTAATTATAACAAGACCCCCGGGAGGAGTTTGTAACGATCTTAGGCGACC
Organism: Fagopyrum homotropicum; assembly: GCA_033239125.1. Classification (NCBI taxonomy): domain Eukaryota; kingdom Viridiplantae; phylum Streptophyta; class Magnoliopsida; order Caryophyllales; family Polygonaceae; genus Fagopyrum; species Fagopyrum homotropicum. Next base: position 149,078,817 of record BSWB01000004.1, read on the forward strand.
TTCTTAGGTCATGGAATTGGCATATGGAGGAACGCCACGGGTTACAAATTTTAAGGTGTGATCATGGTAAGGGGAGCTAGTGGATCAAGCGTAAGATGAGACTTCCATTGTTCTTGTGTGTAGACGGGAGTATAATAAGAGGATGCATAGTATGTTTGTTCTAATGAAATGGATGGTATGTTTCCGCAAGAAAAGCTGAGTCAGATGTTTCAGACTCACACGGAAGAACCATGGTGGCTATGACGTGAAAGGGAGGACCTGGATAAGGGCAATGCAGCGAGCTTAAAGTTTATAATGTTAGCACTAGAGAAATAATGAGTAAGATATTTCAGTGAGTTTGGAGGGGAATTTCTTCTAGCATTTTCATGGGGCATATTGGTACGGTTGTGAAGTTGTTCATGAAATAGCAAGAGATGCTTAAGGTGACCAACAAGAGTAAGAGATTACCGAAGTTTTGAAGTTTTTGTCGTCGTATGATGTACGAGAAGTATGTGAAAGATTGAGGTTAGAAACCTTACGGTCGGAGTGACGTTACATAAGGAAATAAAGTAAGTCCTACACCTATTCGAAGGAAGGGTGCAAGCTTATATAAAATACAAAGAATGTTTCCTACATGTTGGGATGTCACTGAAAGTAAAGAGGATGAGATCGATTTTTAGAGGCATGGTTATGCCTTATAGTTAGGATCTTTATGGCAACACATAAGTATGAGCCCTTAAAAGGTTATTACGACCATGCCTTCAAGGTGAAAAGGATGGAACAACACGGATTCGAGGGAAGAAGGACCCTTGGAAGAAAACAATCACGGTCATAGCTGAAGATGGAATAATACACGTGTTTGAAGGACATCACCCCAACAAATCAGGGTAGATCATATATACCATGACCACCGGATAAGTGTTAAGAGAAGATGGTGACGATGATTACGTTACGTGACAAGAAGTGAAAAAACGAAACCTGAGGTATCACGAAGTCCATAAAGTTGGAATGAGTATTTTGCCGCTAAAGACGAGCTTGAATCAACGTGACATCCAAGGCGCCATATACAATGACATGGGAAGAAGTGTGAGTTGTGGAGGCAATCGAATGAACCAATTACAAGATCTTGTTGATAAGGGTTCAGTAGAACCAATGCACTAAAGAGGGAACACCAAAGGTTACCTTGAACTTTTGTTTTGAAGTTGTTATGGAGAACACCAATTGCGGAAAGAGAGAAGTTGTATAACAAGTTGTCCCAGGATGGCAACCTCCGAAGGATGCGAAAGATGTTACAAGTTTCTAGGATGTCTTGGTCATTATCGGATGTATGGAGAGATTCTCCATTTGACACCATCCATGGATAACCGACTTCGGAGGGCAACGAAGTTGGGGCGAGACGGAATGGTCAATGAAGTTGTTGAGTGATAAGAAGGGATTCATCGGTGCAATTATTACGGATTTGCCTCGAGGAAGGATAAGTTTGAAGTGTACAAGTGATTCTCTAGGACAAGGCCTTGATTTGGGTATGGAGGAACCATTTATCCAGAGTTTTACACAGGCTTAGCGACATCTATAGGACTGTCGGATTAGTCTTGAGATTTGTCCTTGGTTGTGCTTATGTGATTTGTTTTGTGTGTTTACCTTGCGGGGTCTTGTTGTGTTTATGCGAGTAGACTTTGGATAAGAGGGTCGTATTCACCACATTATAGAGTTCCAAGCGGTTATAGAGACGAGTTTGTTTGAGAATTTCGCGTTTAGAAAGTTTCGGGACGAAACTTGTTTTTAGGGGGGTCTGATGTAACGCCCGGTTTCGATATTGTTTTCTTGCGTACTTCTATCGATATTTTTGTTTTTAGTAAATTCTTTTTATATATTTTTAAAAGTATTTTCACGAAGTAAAAATAGATTTTCGGGTATAGTTATATTTTTTGGTTTACTTTCGAAGAAGGTCGGAAAGTTGTTCCGATTCAGAAATCTCGTTCCGAATGTTGAAAACGAGTCTACCCTTTTGTTATTTTTTTTCTTCTTCTTTTCTTTTCTTTTCTCTTTTTCTTTCATCTCTTTTTCTATCTATTTTGGCCAATGAGCAACCTCACACCCTGACCTTTGGCTCCCCCGACCTCTCGGTCTCACTCCCGACCCCTCGACCCTCTTTCTGTCCCTATGACACACCAGCCAATCCATTACCTCTTCACGCCAATTTGTTCCCCCACCTCCCCATCTTCCCTCTCCTCGTAGCTACACATAGAGTTTTTATGGAAGCCTCTGGAGAGACAGTTGCAGCGCTGGGAACCACTGGAGAGGAAGCTACAGCATCGTCTGAGCCACCGGAGAGGAAGCTCCACCTGAGAGTCGCCGGGACAAAAGGAGGTCTCTTCCGCACAACCGCCTCGAGCTTTCGGGCACCAAAAGGCCGGGAACGCCACCCAAATTTCTCCCTTGCTCTTTGTTCTTTTTAGTCGCGAGGAGGGAAGCCGCTGCCGCCGGAGTGGGCCGCCTCTGGCCGGAGATTAGGGTTGCCTGGCTGCCGCAGATTCGCCGCCGCCGTCGCCGCTGAAGCCCGCCGAGAAACGCCAACACCGCCACTTCCTTTTTCCCCTGCTACGTGAGTACAAGGTTGAAGGAGAAGGGTTTTGGTTATTGCATTTTTTTACCCAGAAATTGTGTATATTGCATATGTGCCCCTTTTCCTTAATTATTCCAGTTTGACACTGTTTGCTCCAAGAGCTGTGTGCATGCTTTAAATTTATACCAAGAATAATTGCAAATAAGCGAACCTGCAGTGTACGGATCGATTGTAATAAAAGTAAGAATTTCAAGGTCAAACACAGGGACTATGGTGAAACAAAGATCTGTAAGTCAGGTTGTCAAATAACAAACACGCAACAAGCAAAGCTATCAAAGATGATGTAATTAGATAATGAGAAATGCAGATTCTAAAGATTAAAGCATCCAGTTGTGGTTCCGACTCAAGATCTCAAAAGATAATGTGGACAAAGTTGAGGTTTGCAAAGGGAAGGTGTTTCTAAGGTGGGAATAGATCACCGGGTTAGTCTCACTACTCACTATCCTAGACTAAAGATCCTCTCACCGGGTAACTCTCATGGTACTAAGGAAAGGAACTATAATCTCAAACCAACACACCACCCAAGGGAATATATTCACCTTTATCAGGTAAGTCTCAAGCTAACTCTCAAAGATGGGATGAAGGCACACTCAAACCTCAATAAAGGATAAACCTTTATTACCTACACTCATGATCTTGGGTATACAAATAAAGGAATTACCGGGTAAGTCTCATCCTAGGCTTGCGTTGAACCTGAAAAGGTATAACATGGATAGGATTTGGCAAACTGAAACCTCAACTCAGATAAGGATCAGAAAAGGGCTTGCCTCGCTCAGTTCATGTACCATCTCGGTCGAGATGTTCCACGACTGACTGAGGTGTTTCTCGGTTAAGGTAAAGGCTCGAGCTTTCAAGGTCCATTGGGGTAAAGCTCATTCTATCATCGTCTTCCCCACAACTTTCAGCCAATCACCCTAGAATCGCATAAAGAACTTAGTCAACAGTCATCATGATAACAATAATCAAATATATAAGAAAGGAATCAATATTCAAACAAGAAAACCTTAACACGAAGGTCTCAATAACTCAATCAAACAATCAAACAAACAAACAAATTGCGTTCCTCAATCACAAACCAAAAGAGAACAAATCGAAACAAACTAAGAAAATCTTACAACTTCCCTCAAAGCCTTCAAAGCAAGATTCCTTCCTTCCTTGATTTTTAACCTTCAAAACTTCCTTCAACTTCCTGAATCAAAGATTTGATGATCCGAAGATGGCTGAATTCCAAAAATCAGCCTCTATATATAGGAGAATTACCTTCCTAAGATAAAATATCTTAAAAAGATAATTTTCTTCTTTAAAATATCTTAAAAAGATAATTTCCTTCTTTAAAATATCTCTCAATCTCCTAAATAAATCATCCACAAAGATATGCTTCCTTCTAGAAATTCATCCTAAATTAGGAAATTCTCTTTCCAAAAATAGAAGATCTCAACCAAAAATAAAGATCTCGCAGTCCGTCATCACTTCGCCTCGCTCCAAACGATCCTGATGATCACTCGGCCGAGGTGGCACTGTATCCAACCGAGGTGAATCTCAGCTGAGTGTAAAACTCTCTAATCTGGTCTAAAATCTCCCATCTCATTTCCATGGTTCATGAGCCTTTCTTGTAGCTCCTCAATGCTCCAAAAGTAGCTCCAATGACTCCTTAGCTCTTTTAGCTCCATTTGTTCCAAAACGTGTCATTTTCCCTACAATTACAACGAAACTAGGTGTAGACCTCGATTCTCGCAAATGTAGACAAAACAACATAAAGATCAAAGAATATACATCCATACATGCAGATTTATGAAGATAAAACGTCCAAACCAGTCCCAAAATATAGACTATAATACATGCTATCAGACACCCCCTCTTTTAGATTTTGTTGTGATTGCCCCTGCTCATTGTTGTTATTGCAGTTTTGACCCCATTTTTTTTCTAGAAATGTGCAGTTTTGCCCTTGAAGTATAAATTAGAGTTTTGACCCCAAAGTTATTTCGGGAAATTGCCAGATTTTGAGAATTTCTTAGTTGCCCGGAAAGTGGCTTTGATTTTTAAATCGTGTTTATAAATTGTGTAATCGCCCGGGGAAAAAGCTTTGCGAGTTTTAACTAGTTTTGAAAATGGGTTCTCCTTGGAGTTTTATTTGTTAAGCTTTCCGAAATTTAGCGCTTGAGCTAAATTTGTCTAGCTTTGATGTATAGGTCCGGAAGCATTGATAAGTCCACCAAAATCTATTCTCGACATCCGTAAACCGTGCTCTACCTTGGACCTTGTGTGAGTAGCTTCTCCGTGTTTTAGTTCGATAGCAGTAGTGTGTCATGCTAGATGAATCTAGCATAACGTAGAGAAAATGCCATGTAGTGGCCCTGACCTTAGATGTTAATGTAATAACCGGAAAATTTATTTCCGATTAATTCCGAGTCAAACCGAGATTTAGGGACCGTTGACCTCTTTAAGATACCTAACTTTATGACTAGCATTTTTTTTTATCATTTTATGTAAGTATTATAACCACATAAAATAAAAATAAAAATAAATACACCAAACCCTAGTTATATATATATCTAGGTCTTTTGACGAGTTTTGACAAGACCATGACGAGACCATGACAACGTCACCGACAAGCTTAGGACAAGCCTTGACAAGGCCTTATACTCCAGCCCATTCATATTAGGGCAGTCGGGCCTTGCTTCAGCCCACGCTACACATAACACAGTTGGGCCCGTCTAGCTGGCTTCCCAGACGTGCGCCAGCCCAGCGGAGATGTACGCCAGCCATGCTTCCTCGTCCTAGTGTGAAACGCTGGCCATCTTCTCCCGTAAACCCTAGGCCGCCTCCCTCGTACACAGCTCAGAGCCGCGCCTGTCTTCATGTCTCTCCCCATCACGCAGTAGCCAGCGCGCAGCAGCCCCTCACGCAGTAGTCGGCGCCGCTAGCAGCCGCTCGCCTTCGCCTCCACACCGGTGAGCCGCAGGCGTCTTCGACTGGACAACAGCAGCATCCCCTACTCCCTTCTATCTTCAGACGGACTTCACGCTGAGCCGCTTGCCTCCGGATCCAAGCCCTTTGTCACGCCCCTCCATCTTCAGCGACGGTTACACAGCCAGCCAGCGCAGATACTCCTCGAGCAGTGTCATCTTCACGCCCAGGACCGAACCGCGAACCATCAGACCGCCGCACCAGACCGCTGCGCACCTGTGACAGAACAAGGCACCCTAATATCGTGGTGAGTTCCCTTGCCCTCCTTCTGGTTCCTTACTATCGGTGAGGCAACTTAACGCCAATCCTAACTGCTTGCGTGAACAGCCACTGGTGGAGATCGAAGAGAGAGGTCATGTCGCTCTTGCATTCCGCTTAAACCCTACAAGAGACTAGTAAGCAAACCTTCTCCGACACTGATGGTTTTGAATACAGTAAGGAGAATTGTAGGTCATGTGAAATGTGCCTTCTGCAGGAGCCAAGTCCAGGACTGAATCTTGGAAATTTTGGACATAGAATTGGGGTAAGAAGATCGAGTTGGAGACGTATGAATGGAGTCCGAAATCAAACGAGCGGGTAGTGAGACTGGAGACCTAAACATCTTTGTATATGTGCTGATGAGAGTGGCCATATGTGTCTTTAGATCTTCCCTAACAGCCTCGGAAGATAGCTTGAAGAGCTGAAGCGTTTTCTGAATTTTTCGGAAGTGACAAGTAGTCAACTTCGGGTCCAGATTTGGGTAAGCTAGACTCCTCCTTTGTTTATGGTTTTCGGATATGTTATATATGGTATTGTATAGTAGACCATATCAAAAATTGAGAAGAATCGGAGTTACAGTTTGAAAGTTATGGTGTCCCAAAGTTGGCTTCTAATGCAGTTTTTTTTGTGTGCTGAGTTTGAGGAATTTTGCTTGAAATGCAGTTTTGTGGAATAAATTTGGAGGGGTTATTGACTTCTGTTAGACTTGAATTTCGGACAAGTTATAGTTGATATAGTATAGTAGATCATACTAAAATTTCAGAGGAATCCATGTTATGGTTTGAGAGATATGAGGTTTCAAAGTTCAGTTTTATAAATGTGCTGAGTTGAGAAAAACAGCATGGGAAGCTGTTTTGTGAGATAGTTTAGAATAGGCTTTTGATCTCTGTTAGGCTTGAATTTTTGATATGATATAGTTGACATCTTGTTGTAGATCATATTAAAATTTGGGAAGAATCGGAGTTACGGTTCGAGAGTTATTGTGTTTCAAAGTTGTCGTTTTTATATATGTGCTGAGTGTTGGGGGAAAACAGCAAGTGATGCTGTTTTGTGAGATGATTTTGAATAAGCTCTTGATATCCTTTCCGGCTGAATTTTGGATATATTATAGGTAAGATTTTATAGTAGAACATATCAAAATTTGGGATAATTCAAGTGAGTGGTTTAGGAGTTATGATTTTTCAAAGTGTACTCAGATTTTTGGCTAAGTATAGAATTTGTAAAGGGAGTAGTCAACTTTAGGAATTTTTATAAAACTGTTGAATGAACAGTTTGGAGAAATTCTTTCTCCTAAAGTTAGATAGGACATCATAGATAATCTAGGGTTTTAAGTCGGAATTTTTATAAGCGGTTACGAATTTTATATTTGGAATCGAAGTTAGACCTTTACGATTTCCCGGAAAATAGTAACATAGGAAAAATGTTAGCTTGGAACCAAACGAAGCTTTGGGAGTTAGAAATGACTTTAGAATCTCAAATAGGAGTTTAGACATGAATTTTAGAATTTTCGGGAATTTCGGGACCAAGGGTAAAATGGTCATTTTACCCTAAATTAATACTGCAACTAGTTATGTCTTAATACATTATTCTATTTTAGAAGTCTTAGACTTCTAACTACGTAGGAGTGTGCTAATGCACTTATCTCCTTTGACAGGCAACTGAGTTGCTACAGTTTACAGAGCGAGTTGGTTTACAGAGAGTCGAGCTTTATATCAGGTAAGTCCTTTGGGCTTACTTAGCTGACTTCTAAATATGAGTATAAATGATGATGGTGGTGTGTGATTGAAATGTTAGAGAGATAGGTTGTGATATATAATTACCGACCTGTATTTTGGCCTAAGAGTAACGGGCGGTGGCATTCTGCTCAGTAGCTCGCGGGACGCTGGGGGTTTCTTTCGGGACTAGTCCATACGTGGTTTGTAGTGATGCTACCAGTGGAAGTCAGCTAGACCTACACCAGTTGGATAAGGAACGGAGGCGAGAACTAATAATAGTTCTCGTGCCACAACTTAAATTGAATAATGTGAATCATTTAAAGAATAGATAATAAACGGTTGAGTGCCAGCATGATGTTTGTTTATTTTTGTTTCTGCGTGTGTTTGTGCTGTTATCATTTTGCTTATATTTGGATAGTTAGCTAACGGTTTATCCGTATTGTAGATCTGTAGAGATAGACAGTTGCAAAGAGATTCGGAACGGATGGTCAGCCGGGTCCACGTACTCATTAGATGGGGACGGGGGAGTCTCCCATACGTCATGCATGTTATGTACCTTTATATATGTTTGTAAGGCTGTCACATGTGTACGTTTATACCATTAAAAATATTATGTTTTAGAAATTGTTTTAAATACATTTGTGCCTTGTTGTAAGATCCAAGTAATGTTGTTGTTAAACCAAGGTCGGGACCCATTGTGAGGTCCTAACCAGTAGCTCCCCGAGTTCCGAGAAATTGGGGTGTTACAGTTAAGTATAGATACGAATTGTTGTGTGCATCGGCAAGTTTTCTTAGATGATCAAGGATATAGGATCTAGCGTGTTAAGTTATGACCTTACGAGTTTGAGAATATAGAAGTACGAGAGTTGTTATCTTGTCGGTTAGTTGATGATAGTATGCCTCGTTGCGATCAGGCATTGAGCGTTTCCCGCAAGAATCCTAGAGGATCGATTCGTGTACCTTGAGGGAGGTAAGATGTAATAACCAAAAATTTTAAGTTTCCGGTAAAGTAAAATTAAACAAAGTCCGATGAGACCATCGTCAATAAATAAATAAGTAAAATAAAACGAGTTTAATTCTATCATTTTATGTGACCTAGATTCACATAAAATGATAAATTAAATGACCAAAAATAATTTTACGTTGGTAAATAAAAATAATTATAATTTATAAATACGGAATTTAATTCCGTATTATATAAATTTTCCGCACAACAACTAACGGGTTATGAGTTCCGTTTAATACATGGGCCAACCATCAGCCCACGTTCCTAAGCCCATTTTAAAAATTTAATTATTAAACCCTAATTAAACTAATCTTAACCTAATCCGCTAATTACCTCCCTCTTAACCTACCCTAATTGCCGCTTGTGCTGATTACCTCGTCAACTGCACCTCGCATCTTCGCAGCCGCTTCTCTCTGCTTGGACGGACGAAGGAACGACACCAGCCGCCGGACTGCGCCTTTACCGGACCGCCAGTGTCGCCACCACCTCCGACCGCAGTCGCCACCGCACGCCTGCGCCGCCCCAGTCGAGTCTGGTAAGGTTCCGGCCCCTCTTTTCCTCCGTCCTCCTTCTCCCGTTCCTTCCTGTTTCGAACCAAACCGTGGCTTAACCGTGACGTTGTGCAGCCACTGCGAGTCGCCTCCGTCCTCCTTCGGAACCCTCCGCCTGCCACTGGATCGCCGCCGCTGCCTCCAGTAGCGCAGCAGCCCATCGCCTCCAGTAGCGCAGCAGCCCATCGCCTCCTTGCGCAGCAGCCCATCGCCGCCGATCGCCGCTGCTGCCAGCCACCGTCCACGCCGCCGAGCCTCCGCCGTCCGCCTTCGACCGGTAAGTGTGCTGGCCCTTCTTTCCGCTTTCCTTCTGTCGATTGGTGAATGAGCACCTCACTGCAGCCCTACGACTTAATCTGCAGTGCTACGAACCAGCCGACGCCGCACCTCGCTGCACCGGGACCCGACTAGCATTCCTCCGGTGTTTAGGTTAGTCCGAATTAGTACACTGCTGAGCATATAGATCTAAAGAGAAGAATAAAGGACTGCTGCATATTTTTATGAACAATGGAAATTTTGGCTGCTGTAAATTTAATTTAATTCCCTCAGCTTTTAGGTTATGAACAGTCCATCTTGTCGATCAATTATAAAACGTTTGGATAAAGATCCACCGTTGAATTTTGGATATGTTGTAGACGGGTATATGTAGTTTATCATATTAAACTTTGGGGAGAAATGAACGGTCGGATTGAAAGTTACGAGCTCCCGAAGTTAGGTAGTTGAGCAGTTTTATTAAACTTAAAATTTGACTAAGTATAGGAAAGTAGAGTGAGGAACCGACTTTGGGAATTATTATAAAGATATCGGCTGAACAGTTTGGAGAAATTCTTTCTTCTAAGGCTAGATAGAACCTCATAGATGATCTAGATATTTAATTCGGAAATTTTATAAGCTGTTAAGAATTTTATATTTAGAGCCGAAGTTAAACCTTTTTCGGTTCTTCCGAAAAATAGAAACATAGGAAAAATGTCAGTTTCGCACCTAATAAAATTCTAAGAGTTAGGATATATTTTAGAACTTCAAATAGGAGTTTGGACATGAATTTTAGGGTTTTCGAGAAAATCGGAACCAAGGGTAAAATGGTCATTTTACCCTAAAACTAATAATGTAACTAGTACGTCTTAATACTTATTTGATCTTAGAAGTTTTAGACTTCTATCTACGTGAAAGTGTGCTAATACACTTATCGCCTTTAACAGGCAACTGAGTGGGTACAGTTTACAGAGCAAGTGGTTATTAAAGAGTTGAGCGTTATAACAGGTAAGTCATTTGGGCTTACTTAGCTGACTGCTAAATATGAGTATAAATGATGATGGTGGTGTGTGATTGACATGTTAGAGAGATAGGTTGTGATATATAAATACCGACCTGTATTTTTGGCCTAAGAGTAACGGGCGGTGGCATTCCGCTCAGTAGTTCGCAGGGCGCTGGGGGTTTCTTTCGGGACTAGTCCACACATGGTTTGTAGTGATGCTACCAAAGGAAGTCAGCTAGACCTACACCAGTTGGATAAGGAACGGAGGCGAGAACTAATAATAGTTCTCGTGCCACAACTTAAATTGAATAATGTGAATCACTTAAATAATAGATAATAATTGGTTGAGTGCCAGCATGATGTTTGTTTAATTTTGTTTCTGCTTGTGTTTGTGCTGTTATCATTTTGCTTATATTTGGTTAGTTAGCTAACGGTTGATATGTTGTTTAGATTTGACACAGGTTAGAGCAGATGCCGAGTGATCCAGATGGTAGTGGTCAGCCGGGGTGTCGTACTTTAGGACGTTTTGCAGTTTTTGCATTTGTGGGTTTTGCATTTGAACATGGTTTCCTTTCGTACCTTGATATATTACTTTTCCGGCTGTAGTTGATCTGGTCACATTCATGCATTGATAAAAACTATTTTATGATTTCTGATTTTTCCTTATCCGTGCCTTGTTATAAGATCATGTTAAGTTGTTGTCAAACTAAGGTCGGGACCCACTGTGCGGTCCTAACCAGTAACTCCCTAAGTTGTAAAATTTGGGGTGTTACAACATGGTATCAGAGCTCTAGGTTGGCAACAATGGCACTTGAATCTTCTAAAAAGGTCGTATAAGTAAATAAACAGAACCCGAAAGGGGTCTGAGTTTCCCAACGAAAAATTTTGGTTTTAAAATGCATACAGAGTCGGGTTGGGATAGAAAGTACGGACGACCACCACTACCCCTACGGATCTCGGTAATCTTAGAATAATTATGGACTTGTACTGTTATGATAGATTAGCTAGCTTATAACTGTAGTTATTACTATTCGTGCAGATGGCACGTACTAGGGCTGCACAAGTGACTGGCCGAGGTAGGGGTCGTCCCCCCCTTCCCCCAGTCAGACAGGATCGAGCTGATAGCACCCCTACTGTTAGAGGGCGTGGTCGTGTGGGTAGACCTCCACTAGGGAGAGGTCGAGGACGAGTCCCTCGAGATGACCCACCTGCAGCAAGCGTACCAGAGGTTGCTGTAGAGGAAGTAGCTGAGAGTGTAGGCCCCGAGGTCAGGCCTGTGACCGCCGCTAGGTCTGGAGCGCAGGGAGCTCGTTCTACTGAGTCGGGACGTGTCTCTATTGGAGCATCGGAGTATAGAGAGTTCAGAGCCTATGTTGAGCGCCGGGAGGAAGCTGCTAGAGTGGAGAGGCTTACTCAGGTACCACCAGTAGTGCCGGCTAGGTCAGCTCAGGTGACACAGGGAGTGTCTCAGGTGCCGGCTGTATCTGAGAGGAGGGCTGATGTTGATAGAGCACCTACTGGGGTCAGAGCACCGAGACCGGATGAGTGGTTGAAGGCTTTCAACTCTCAGAAGGTCCCCTCATTCAGCGGAGAGATAGGGCTAGAGGTGGAGCACTGGATAGGGAAGATTGAGACTGCTTTGGAGGCAATACGTTGCCCCGTGGACCGACAGGTGGATTTGATACAGACCTGCTTCACAGATGATGCTCATTCTTGGTGGCGTACCATTCGTGGCCGAGTCACCAACTGGGAGCAGATGAAGAACATTGTTAGAGACAGGTACTGCCCAGTTTCGCTGAGGAGGGAGAGATTCCAGGATTTCATTGAGGCGGGATTCGAGGATATTCCGATTGCTGCAGCCATAAAGAAGTTTCAGAAAGAGTTGACTTTGCTTGGACCGTCTGCACCTCCAGAAGAGCAGCATGTTTATCTTTTCTCCAGGAGGTTGAGAGAGAGTACCCGATCCTACCTGGCTGGATTCCGCTGTGAGACCTTGTCTGATTATCAGGATAGGGCCTCTGCTTATGAGAGAGATAGACCAGCTTCTAGGAAAGCAGCACAGTCTAGTGGGCCGGATAAGCGGCAGAGGACAGGACATACTGGTAGCAGTGGAGCAGTAGCAGGCTATAGTAGAGGACAGACTCAGGGGAGGTCCAGCTACCACTCTACAGTTCGGACACCCAGTGGAGATCGACAGTGCTTTAACTGTGGTGGCCGTGATCACATTAAGCCGGACTGCCCGAAACCACCGGTCACTTGCTTCACTTGTGGGAAGCCGGGACACAGGGCTACTTTCTACCGTCAGGACAAGGCTTCTTCTCAGCAGGGATCTTCTCCTGCAGGTGCTGAGAAGAGTGTACAGAGACCCCCTCAGTACCGAGCTCCGAGTCAGCAGCAGCAGCAGTACCGGACTCCAGGACATCCTGCTTCATACAGTGCTGCACAGGAATCAGGTCGTGGCAGAGGGCGTGGTAGTACCACTGACACCAGAGGAGGACCATCGAGAGTGTTTGAGCTGAGGAACACTGAGCAGCCTGCAGCACCTGCGACCACAGGTACTATTTGGATCCATGACTTACCTGTGCGCGTTTTATTTAATACGGGTGCCACGCACTCCTTTATATCAGATGCATGTGTAGATAGGTTGTCCTTAGCTACAGTAGAGGGTGTACCTTTTGTGGTTGGGTTACCAGATGGGGGTAAGGTTAGAGGATCTCGAGAGATTTATGACTGCCCTATTCACCTGGGAGGCCGGATTTGGTTAGTAAATTTTCTAGTCATGCCCCTAGCACATGAGGACGTGATATTAGGGATAGATTGGATGACTAGACATGGAGCTGTCTTGGATATTGGTAGGAGGACTGTGACTGTTGCCACGGAGGAGGGCCACAGAGTTATATTCCGAGGTTGGGACCTCGGAAAGTCCGGCTCAGTCATCAGTGCAGTGAGGGCAGCCAGATTGATAGCACAGGGTTGCGAGGCCTTCTGGTGTTATGCCATGAAGGAGCGCAAGAGCCTGACAGTAGAGGAGATACCAGTCGCATGCGAGTTTGCAGAGGTCTTCAGGGACGACTTACCAGGGCTACCTCCACAGAGGAGTGTAGACTTTAGCATCGAGCTAGAGCCGGGCACGAGACCGATCTCGAAGGCCCCGTACCGCATGGCCCCGATAGAGCTGCTTGAGCTGAAGAAGCAGTTAGAGGAGTTAGCAGAGAAGGGCTTCATACGCCCTAGTGTTTCTCCCTGGGGCGCACCAGTGCTGTTTGTGAGGAAGAAGGATGGATCGATGAGACTGTGTATCGACTACAGGGAGTTGAACAAGGTCACCATCAAGAATAAGTATCCATTACCTCGCATAGATGATCTGCTGGACCAGCTGCATGGAGCGTCAGTGTTCTCGAGGATAGATTTGAGATCGGGTTATCACCAGCTGAGGGTGAGAGATCAGGACATACCTAAGACGGCATTCCGGACTAGGTATGGTCATTATGAGTTTGTAGTGATGCCATTCGGGCTCACTAATGCGCCAGCAGTATTTATGGAGTTGATGAATGGGATTTTCATCGACTTCTTAGACCAGTTTGTAGTGGTCTTCATCGACGACATTCTAGTTTACTCTAGAAGTCGAGAGGAGCATGCCGGGCACTTGAGGACAGTACTGCAGATTCTACAGGATAGTCAGCTATATGCTAAGCTATCCAAGTGTGAGTTTTGGATGTCAGAGGTGGCTTTCCTAGGCCATGTGGTGACTGCTGAGGGGATTAAGGTCGACCCGGCGAAGATTGAGTCAGTGTCTTCTTGGCAACCTCCGAAGAACGTGAAGGAGGTTCGCAGTTTCCTTGGATTGGCAGGGTATTACCGTCGGTTTGTGGAAGGGTTTTCCCTGATCGCCCGACCACTTACTTCCCTTCTAAGGAAGACTACTCGGTTCGTCTGGTCTGAGCCGTGTCAGCAGAGTTTTGATGAGCTGAAGAGGAGATTGACGTCTGCTCCGATCTTAGCACAGCCTGAGGGTACAGAAGACTTCGTAGTGTATAGTGATGCATCCAAGCTGGGCTTGGGGTGTGTCTTGATGCAGAGGGGTAAGGTTATAGCATATGCGTCTCGACAGCTGAAGACGTATGAAGAGAACTACCCCACTCATGACCTGGAGTTAGCAGCAGTAGTGCACGCTCTTAAGATCTGGCGTCATTATCTCTATGGAGCGACCTGTCAGATCTTCACAGACCATAAGAGTCTGAAGTACATATTCACTCAGCGGGAGTTGAATAACCGCCAGAGGCGGTGGCTAGAGTTGATCAAGGATTTTGACCTTGAGATTCTTTACCACCCCGGAAAGGCGAATGTAGTTGCCGACGCTTTGAGTCGGAAGACGCCTCAGGAGAAGGCGATAGCTCGGTTGACAGTACAGCAACAGCTACAGAGAGACTTAGCTTGGTTGGAGATAGAGATCCAGTTCCCCGACACAGCTCATCAGTTAGCCACCATAGAGTTACTCCCTGACCTGTTGGGTGAGATCCGACAGAAGCAGGAGACCTGTCCGATGTTGACCCGGATCCGAGACCGGATGTCACGAGATGAGGCACCTCAGTTCACTATTGGTGCCGATGGAGTGATGAGACGACAGGACCGTGTTTGTGTGCCATCAGACCGTGAGCTGAGGCAGAGGATACTAGGTGAGGCTCATACTACCCCTTACTCCGTACATCCAGGAGCGAGTAAGATGTATAGGGACGTGAGACGTTCCTTCTGGTGGGGTGGTTTGAAGCCTGATGTGGCCCGATATGTAGCCCAGTGTGCGACCTGTCAGCAGGTCAAGATTGAGCATCGTAGATCCGGAGGAGAGCTACACCCACTTCCAGTACCCCATTGGAAGTGGGAAGACATTTCTATGGATTTCGTCACTGGATTGAGGCTCAGCAGAGGTTTTGATGCCATTTGGGTGGTAGTAGACCGTCTGACGAAGACCGCACGTTTCATTCCGATTAAGGAAACGTGGCCGGTAAGTCGTCTAGCAGAGGAGTTCACCAGGCATATTGTGAGACTCCATGGAGTACCGAGGACTATCGTCTCCGACAGAGATGGACGTTTTACCTCGAGGTTCTGGCAGCAGGTACATACGGCTCTGGGTACGAGTCTTCACTTTACCACTGCCTACCACCCACAGACAGACGGTCAGTCAGAGAGGACCATCCAGACCCTAGAGGACATGTTGCGGGCATGTGTGCTAGATTGGGGACAGGTATGGCCAGATCACCTCCCACTAGTAGAGTTTTCATATAATAACAGCTGGCATGCGTCTATTGGGATGGCACCTTATGAGGCTTTGTATGGCCGGAGATGTCGTACACCGCTATGTTGGGATGAGCCTAGCAAGGCTGATGGAGTAGTACCAGATCAGATTCAGGACGACATCGCCCGGATCGCCTTAGTCCGGGAGAGGATGTTAGCAGCTCAGAGTCGTCAGAAGTCCTACGCCGACAAGAGGCGTCGACCTTTGGAGTTTAGAGTAGGTGCACAGGTGTGGTTGAGAGTGTCACCTACGAGGGGAGTTAGACGTTTCGGCATTAAGGGGAAGCTGAGTCCCCGGTATGTCGGACCATTTGAGATCGTAGAGAGAGTCGGAGAGGTTGCCTACCGACTAGCACTACCACCGAGATTAGAGGGAGTACACCCAGTTTTTCATGTATCTCAGCTGCGAGAGTACATTCCGGATCCGAGACACGTCATTAGCCATGAGGATCTGACAGTTGAGCCTGACCATACATTTGTAGAGTACCCAGTAGCTGTCTTGGAGCGCAGTGCCAGACGTCTGCGATCCAAGGAGATACCTATGCTGAGGATCCAGTGGTCTAGGAGAGGAGCTGATGAGGCCACTTGGGAGACTGAAGAGAGTATTAGACGTAACTATCCCGAGTTCTTCGCGGGGTTAGAGGTTATTTCTGGTTGACGAGTTAGTACTCGGATGTTGTGTTGTTTGACCTTCCAGGTTTCCATATTGTTTTGAGCGACTCTGCTTTTATTTTGTGATATTTGTTTGTTGATGCCTGAGTAGCTGCATGGTAGAAAACGGAATGTCGAGAAAACTAAAATATACCAAAAGAAATGTGCGAGTAAGGGTAGATAATTTAAGTTTCGGGACGAAACTTCTTTTAAGGGGGCATTGATGTAATAACCAAAAATTTTAAGTTTCCGGTAAAGTAAAATTAAACAAAGTCCGATGAGACCATCGTCAATAAATAAATAAGTAAAATAAAACGAGTTTAATTCTATCATTTTATGTGACCTAGATTCACATAAAATGATAAATTAAATGACCAAAAATAATTTTACGTTGGTAAATAAAAATAATTATAATTTATAAATACGGAATTTAATTCCATATTATATAAATTTTCCGCACAACAACTAACGGGTTATGAGTTCCGTTTAATACATGGGCCAACCATCAGCCCACGTTCCTAAGCCCATTTTAAAAATTTAATTATTAAACCCTAATTAAACTAATCTTAACCTAATCCGCTAATTACCTCCCTCTTAACCTACCCTAATTGCCGCTTGTGCTGATTACCTCGTCAACTGCACCTCGCATCTTCGCAGCCGCTTCTCTCTGCTTGGACGGACGAAGGAACGACACCAGCCGCCGGACTGCGCCTTTACCGGACCGCCAGTGTCGCCACCACCTCCGACCGCAGTCGCCACCGCACGCCTGCGCCGCCCCAGTCGAGTCTGGTAAGGTTCCGGCCCCTCTTTTCCTCCGTCCTCCTTCTCCCGTTCCTTCATGTTTCGAACCAAACCGTGGCTTAACCGTGACGTTGTGCAGCCACTGCGAGTCGCCTCCGTCCTCCTTCGGAACCCTCCGCCTGCCACTGGATCGCCGCCGCTGCCTCCACTAGCGCAGCAGCCCATCGCCTCCAGTAGCGCAGCAGCCCATCGCCTCCAGTAGCGCAGCAGCCCATCGCCTCCTTGCGCAGCAGCCCATCGCCGCCGATCGCCGCTGCTGCCAGCCACCGTCCACGCCGCCGAGCCTCCGCCGTCCGCCTTCGACCGGTAAGTGTGCTGGCCCTTCTTTCCGCTTTCCTTCTGTCGATTGGTGAATGAGCACCTCACTGCAGCCCTACGACTTAATCTGCAGTGCTACGAACCAGCCGACGCCGCACCTCGCTGCACCGGGACCCGACTAGCATTCCTCCGGTGTTTAGGTTAGTCCGAATTAGTACACTGCTGAGCATATAGATCTAAAGAGAAGAATAAAGGACTGCTGCATATTTTTATGAACAATGGAAATTTTGGCTGCTGTAAATTTAATTTAATTCCCTCAGCTTTTAGGTTATGAACAGTCCATCTTGTCGATCAATTATAAAACGTTTGGATAAAGATCCACCGTTGAATTTTGGATATGTTGTAGACGGGTATATGTAGTTTATCATATTAAAATTTGGGGAGAAATGAACGGTCGGATTGAAAGTTACGAGCTCCCGAAGTTAGGTAGTTGAGCAGTTTTATTAAACTTAAAATTTGACTAAGTATAGGAAAGTAGAGTGAGGAACCGACTTTGGGAATTATTATAAAGATATCGGCTGAACAGTTTGGAAAACTTCTTTCTTCTAAGGCTAGATAGAACCTCATAGATGATCTAGATATTTAATTCGGAAATTTTATAAGCTGTTAAGAATTTTATATTTAGAGCCGAAGTTAAACCTTTTTCGGTTCTTCCGGAAAATAGAAACATAGGAAAAATGTCAGTTTCGCACCTAATAAAATTCTAAGAGTTAGGATATATTTTAGAACTTCAAATAGGAGTTTGGACATGAATTTTAGGGTTTTCGAGAAAATCGGAACCAAGGGTAAAATGGTCATTTTACCCTAAAACTAATAATGTAACTAGTACGTCTTAATACTTATTTGATCTTAGAAGTTTTAGACTTCTATCTACGTGAAAGTGTGCTAATACACTTATCGCCTTTAACAGGCAACTGAGTGGGTACAGTTTACAGAGCAAGTGGTTATTAAAGAGTTGAGCGTTATAACAGGTAAGTCCTTTGGGCTTACTTAGCTGACTGCTAAATATGAGTATAAATGATGATGGTGGTGTGTGATTGACATGTTAGAGAGATAGGTTGTGATATATAAATACCGACCTGTATTTTTGGCCTAAGAGTAACGGGCGGTGGCATTCCGCTCAGTAGTTCGCAGGGCGCTGGGGGTTTCTTTCGGGACTAGTCCACACATGGTTTGTAGTGATGCTATCAAAGGAAGTCAGCTAGACCTACACCAGTTGGATAAGGAACGGAGGCGAGAACTAATAATAGTTCTCGTGCCACAACTTAAATTGAATAATGTGAATCACTTAAATAATAGATAATAATTGGTTGAGTGCCAGCATGATGTTTGTTTAATTTTGTTTCTGCTTGTGTTTGTGCTGTTATCATTTTGCTTATATTTGGTTAGTTAGCTAACGGTTGATATGTTGTTTAGATTTGACACAGGTTAGAGCAGATGCCGAGTGATCCAGATGGTAGTGGTCAGCCGGGGTGTCGTACTTTAGGACGTTTTGCAGTTTTTGCATTTGTGGGTTTTGCATTTGAACATGGTTTCCTTTCGTACCTTGATATATTACTTTTCCGGCTGTAGTTGATCTGGTCACATTCATGCATTGATAAAAACTATTTTATGATTTCTGATTTTTCCTTATCCGTGCCTTGTTGTAAGATCATGTTAAGTTGTTGTCAAACTAAGGTCGGGACCCACTGTGCGGTCCTAACCAGTAACTCCCTAAGTTGTAAAATTTGGGGTGTTACAACATGGTATCAGAGCTCTAGGTTGGCAACAATGGCACTTGAATCTTCTAAAAAGGTCGTATAAGTAAATAAACAGAACCCGAAAGGGGTCTGAGTTTCCCAACGAAAAATTTTGGTTTTAAAATGCATACAGAGTCGGGTTGGGATAGAAAGTACGGACGACCACCACTACCCCTGCGGATCTCGGTAATCTTAGAATAATTATGGACTTGTACTGTTATGATAGATTAGCTAGCTTATAACTGTAGTTATTACTATTCGTGCAGATGGCACGTACTAGGGCTGCACAAGTGACTGACCGAGGTAGGGGTCGTCCCCCCCTTCCCCCAGTCAGACAGGATCGAGCTGATAGCACCCCTACTGTTAGAGGGCGTGGTCGTGTGGGTAGACCTCCACTAGGGAGAGGTCGAGGACGAGTCCCTCGAGATGACCCACCTGCAGCAAGCGTACCAGAGGTTGCTGTAGAGGAAGTAGCTGAGAGTGTAGGCCCCGAGGTCAGGCCTGTGACCGCCGCTAGGTCTGGAGCGCAGGGAGCTCGTTCTACTGAGTCGGGACGTGTCTCTATTGGAGCATCGGAGTATAGAGAGTTCAGAGCCTATGTTGAGCGCCGGGAGGAAGCTGCTAGAGTGGAGAGGCTTACTCAGGTACCACCAGTAGTGCCGGCTAGGTCAGCTCAGGTGACACAGGGAGTGTCTCAGGTGCCGGCTGTATCTGAGAGGAGGGCTGATGTTGATAGAGCACCTACTGGGGTCAGAGCACCGAGACCGGATGAGTGGTTGAAGGCTTTCAACTCTCAGAAGGTCCCCTCATTCAGCGGAGAGATAGGGCTAGAGGTGGAGCACTGGATAGGGAAGATTGAGACTGCTTTGGAGGCAATACGTTGCCCCGTGGACCGACAGGTGGATTTGATACAGACCTGCTTCACAGATGATGCTCATTCATGGTGGCGTACCATTCGTGGCCGAGTCACCAGCTGGGAGCAGATGAAGAACATTGTTAGAGACAGGTACTGCCCAGTTTCGCTGAGGAGGGAGAGATTCCAGGATTTCATTGAGGCGGGATTCGAGGATATTCCGATTGCTGCAGCCATAAAGAAGTTTCAGAAAGAGTTGACTTTGCTTGGACCGTCTGCACCTCCAGAAGAGCAGCATGTTTATCTTTTCTCCAGGAGGTTGAGAGAGAGTACCCGATCCTACCTGGCTGGATTCCGCTGTGAGACCTTGTCTGATTATCAGGATAGGGCCTCTGCTTATGAGAGAGATAGACCAGCTTCTAGGAAAGCAGCACAGTCTAGTGGGCCGGATAAGCGGCAGAGGACAGGACATACTGGTAGCAGTGGAGCAGTAGCAGGCTATAGTAGAGGACAGACTCAGGGGAGGTCCAGCTACCACTCTACAGTTCGGACACCCAGTGGAGATCGACAGTGCTTTAACTGTGGTGGCCGTGATCACATTAAGCCGGACTGCCCGAAACCACCGGTCACTTGCTTCACTTGTGGGAAGCCGGGACACAGGGCTACTTTCTGCCGTCAGGGCAAGGCTTCTTCTCAGCAGGGATCTTCTCCTGCAGGTGCTGAGAAGAGTGTACAGAGACCCCCTCAGTACCGAGCTCCGAGTCAGCAGCAGCAGCAGTACCGGACTCCAGGACATCCTGCTTCATACAGTGCTGCACAGGAATCAGGTCGTGGCAGAGGGCGTGGTAGTACCACTGACACCAGAGGAGGACCATCGAGAGTGTTTGAGCTGAGGAACACTGAGCAGCCTGCAGCACCTGCGACCACAGGTACTATTTGGATCCATGACTTACCTGTGCGCGTTTTATTTAATACGGGTGCCACGCACTCCTTTATATCAGATGCATGTGTAGATAGGTTGTCCTTAGCTACAGTAGAGGGTGTACCTTTTGTGGTTGGGTTACCAGATGGGGGTAAGGTTAGAGGATCTCGAGAGATTTATGACTGCCCTATTCACTTGGGAGGCCGGATTTGGTTAGTAAATTTTCTAGTCATGCCCCTAGCACATGAGGACGTGATATTAGGGATAGATTGGATGACTAGACATGGAGCTGTCTTGGATATTGGTAGGAGGACTGTGACTGTTGCCACGGAGGAGGGCCACAGAGTTATATTCCGAGGTTGGGACCTCGGAAAGTCCGGCTCAGTCATCAGTGCAGTGAGGGCAGCCAGATTGATAGCACAGGGTTGCGAGGCCTTCTGGTGTTATGCCATGAAGGAGCGCAAGAGCCTGACAGTAGAGGAGATACCAGTCGCATGCGAGTTTGCAGAGGTCTTCAGGGACGACTTACCAGGGCTACCTCCACAAAGGAGTGTAGACTTTAGCATCGAGCTAGAGCCGGGCACGAGACCGATCTCGAAGGCCCCGTACCGCATGGCCCCGATAGAGCTGCTTGAGCTGAAGAAGCAGTTAGAGGAGTTAGCAGAGAAGGGCTTCATACGCCCTAGTGTTTCTCCCTGGGGCGCACCAGTGCTGTTTGTGAGGAAGAAGGATGGATCGATGAGACTGTGTATCGACTACAGGGAGTTGAACAAGGTCACCATCAAGAATAAGTATCCATTACCTCGCATAGATGATCTGCTGGACCAGCTGCATGGAGCGTCAGTGTTCTCGAGGATAGATTTGAGATCGGGTTATCACCAGCTGAGGGTGAGAGATCAGGACATACCTAAGACGGCATTCCGGACTAGGTATGGTCATTATGAGTTTGTAGTGATGCCATTCGGGCTCACTAATGCGCCAGCAGTATTTATGGAGTTGATGAATGGGATTTTCATCGACTTCTTAGACCAGTTTGTAGTGGTCTTCATCGACGACATTCTAGTTTACTCTAGAAGTCGAGAGGAGCATGCCGGGCACTTGAGGACAGTACTGCAGATTCTACAGGATAGTCAGCTATATGCTAAGCTATCCAAGTGTGAGTTTTGGATGTCAGAGGTGGCTTTCCTAGGCCATGTGGTGACTGCTGAGGGGATTAAGGTCGACCCGGCGAAGATTGAGTCAGTGTCTTCTTGGCAACCTCCGAAGAACGTGAAGGAGGTTCGCAGTTTCCTTGGATTGGCAGGGTATTACCGTCGGTTTGTGGAAGGGTTTTCCCTGATCGCCCGACCACTTACTTCCCTTCTAAGGAAGACTACTCGGTTCGTCTGGTCTGAGCCGTGTCAGCAGAGTTTTGATGAGCTGAAGAGGAGATTGACGTCTGCTCCGATCTTAGCACAGCCTGAGGGTACAGAAGACTTCGTAGTGTATAGTGATGCATCCAAGCTGGGCTTGGGGTGTGTCTTGATGCAGAGGGGTAAGGTTATAGCATATGCGTCTCGACAGCTGAAGACGTATGAAGAGAACTACCCCACTCATGACCTGGAGTTAGCAGCAGTAGTGCACGCTCTTAAGATCTGGCGTCATTATCTCTATGGAGCGACCTGTCAGATCTTCACAGACCATAAGAGTCTGAAGTACATATTCACTCAGCGGGAGTTGAATAACCGCCAGAGGCGGTGGCTAGAGTTGATCAAGGATTTTGACCTTGAGATTCTTTACCACCCCGGAAAGGCGAATGTAGTTGCCGACGCTTTGAGTCGGAAGACGCCTCAGGAGAAGGCGATAGCTCGGTTGACAGTACAGCAACAGCTACAGAGAGACTTAGCTTGGTTGGAGATAGAGATCCAGTTCCCCGACACAGCTCATCAGTTAGCCACCATAGAGTTACTCCCTGACCTGTTGGGTGAGATCCGACAGAAGCAGGAGACCTGTCCGATGTTGACCCGGATCCGAGACCGGATGTCACGAGATGAGGCACCTCAGTTCACTATTGGTGCCGATGGAGTGATGAGACGACAGGACCGTGTTTGTGTGCCATCAGACCGTGAGCTGAGGCAGAGGATACTAGGTGAGGCTCATACTACCCCTTACTCCGTACATCCAGGAGCGAGTAAGATGTATAGGGACGTGAGACGTTCCTTCTGGTGGGGTGGTTTGAAGCCTGATGTGGCCCGATATGTAGCCCAGTGTGCGACCTGTCAGCAGGTCAAGATTGAGCATCGTAGATCCGGAGGAGAGCTACACCCACTTCCAGTACCCCATTGGAAGTGGGAAGACATTTCTATGGATTTCGTCACTAGATTGAGGCTCAGCAGAGGTTTTGATGCCATTTGGGTGGTAGTAGACCGTCTGACGAAGACCGCACGTTTCATTCCGATTAAGGAAACGTGGCCGGTAAGTCGTCTAGCAGAGGAGTTCACCAGGCATATTGTGAGACTCCATGGAGTACCGAGGACTATCGTCTCCGACAGAGATGGACGTTTTACCTCGAGGTTCTGGCAGCAGGTACATACGGCTCTGGGTACGAGTCTTCACTTTACCAATGCCTACCACCCACAGACAGACGGTCAGTCAGAGAGGACCATCCAGACCCTAGAGGACATGTTGCGGGCATGTGTGCTAGATTGGGGACAGGTATGGCCAGATCACCTCCCACTAGTAGAGTTTTCATATAATAACAGCTGGCATGCGTCTATTGGGATGGCACCTTATGAGGCTTTGTATGGCCGGAGATGTCGTACACCGCTATGTTGGGATGAGCCTAGCAAGGCTGATGGAGTAGTACCAGATCAGATTCAGGACGACATCGCCCGGATCGCCTTAGTCCGGGAGAGGATGTTAGCAGCTCAGAGTCGTCAGAAGTCCTACGCCGACAAGAGGCGTCGACCTTTGGAGTTTAGAGTAGGTGCACAGGTGTGGTTGAGAGTGTCACCTACGAGGGGAGTTAGACGTTTCGGCATTAAGGGGAAGCTGAGTCCCCGGTATGTCGGACCATTTGAGATCGTAGAGAGAGTCGGAGAGGTTGCCTACCGACTAGCACTACCACCGAGATTAGAGGGAGTACACCCAGTTTTTCATGTATCTCAGCTGCGAGAGTACATTCCGGATCCGAGACACGTCATTAGCCATGAGGATCTGACAGTTGAGCCTGACCATACATTTGTAGAGTACCCAGTAGCTGTCTTGGAGCGCAGTGCCAGACGTCTGCGATCCAAGGAGATACCTATGCTGAGGATCCAGTGGTCTAGGAGAGGAGCTGATGAGGCCACTTGGGAGACTGAAGAGAGTATTAGACGTAACTATCCCGAGTTCTTCGCGGGGTTAGAGGTTATTTCTGGTTGACGAGTTAGTACTCGGATGTTGTGTTGTTTGACCTTCCAGGTTTCCATATTGTTTTGAGCGACTCTGCTTTTATTTTGTGATATTTGTTTGTTGATGCCTGAGTAGCTGCATGGTAGAAAACGGAATGTCGAGAAAACTAAAATATACCAAAAGAAATGTGCGAGTAAGGGTAGATAATTTAAGTTTCGGGACGAAACTTCTTTTAAGGGGGCATTGATGTAATAACCAAAAATTTTAAGTTTCCGGTAAAGTAAAATTAAACAAAGTCCGATGAGACCATCGTCAATAAATAAATAAGTAAAATAAAACGAGTTTAATTCTATCATTTTATGTGACCTAGATTCACATAAAATGATAAATTAAATGACCAAAAATAATTTTACGTTGGTAAATAAAAATAATTATAATTTATAAATACGGAATTTAATTCCATATTATATAAATTTTCCGCACAACAACTAACGGGTTATGAGTTCCGTTTAATACATGGGCCAACCATCAGCCCACGTTCCTAAGCCCATTTTAAAAATTTAATTATTAAACCCTAATTAAACTAATCTTAACCTAATCCGCTAATTACCTCCCTCTTAACCTACCCTAATTGCCGCTTGTGCTGATTACCTCGTCAACTGCACCTCGCATCTTCGCAGCCGCTTCTCTCTGCTTGGACGGACGAAGGAACGACACCAGCCGCCGGACTGCGCCTTTACCGGACCGCCAGTGTCGCCACCACCTCCGACCGCAGTCGCCACCGCACGCCTGCGCCGCCCCAGTCGAGTCTGGTAAGGTTCCGGCCCCTCTTTTCCTCCGTCCTCCTTCTCCCGTTCCTTCCTGTTTCGAACCAAACCGTGGCTTAACCGTGACGTTGTGCAGCCACTGCGAGTCGCCTCCGTCCTCCTTCGGAACCCTCCGCCTGCCACTGGATCGCCGCCGCTGCCTCCAGTAGCGCAGCAGCCCATCGCCTCCAGTAGCGCAGCAGCCCATCGCCTCCAGTAGCGCAGCAGCCCATCGCCTCCTTGCGCAGCAGCCCATCGCCGCCGATCGCCGCTGCTGCCAGCCACCGTCCACGCCGCCGAGCCTCCGCCGTCCGCCTTCGACCGGTAAGTGTGCTGGCCCTTCTTTCCGCTTTCCTTCTGTCGATTGGTGAATGAGCACCTCACTGCAGCCCTACGACTTAATCTGCAGTGCTACGAACCAGCCGACGCCGCACCTCGCTGCACCGGGACCCGACTAGCATTCCTCCGGTGTTTAGGTTAGTCCGAATTAGTACACTGCTGAGCATATAGATCTAAAGAGAAGAATAAAGGACTGCTGCATATTTTTATGAACAATGGAAATTTTGGCTGCTGTAAATTTAATTTAATTCCCTCAGCTTTTAGGTTATGAACAGTCCATCTTGTCGATCAATTATAAAACGTTTGGATAAAGATCCACCGTTGAATTTTGGATATGTTGTAGACGGGTATATGTAGTTTATCATATTAAAATTTGGGGAGAAATGAACGGTCGGATTGAAAGTTACGAGCTCCCGAAGTTAGGTAGTTGAGCAGTTTTATTAAACTTAAAATTTGACTAAGTATAGGAAAGTAGAGTGAGGAACCGACTTTGGGAATTATTATAAAGATATCGGCTGAACAGTTTGGAAAACTTCTTTCTTCTAAGGCTAGATAGAACCTCATAGATGATCTAGATATTTAATTCGGAAATTTTATAAGCTGTTAAGAATTTTATATTTAGAGCCGAAGTTAAACCTTTTTCGGTTCTTCCGGAAAATAGAAACATAGGAAAAATGTCAGTTTCGCACCTAATAAAATTCTAAGAGTTAGGATATATTTTAGAACTTCAAATAGGAGTTTGGACATGAATTTTAGGGTTTTCGAGAAAATCGGAACCAAGGGTAAAATGGTCATTTTACCCTAAAACTAATAATGTAACTAGTACGTCTTAATACTTATTTGATCTTAGAAGTTTTAGACTTCTATCTACGTGAAAGTGTGCTAATACACTTATCGCCTTTAACAGGCAACTGAGTGGGTACAGTTTACAGAGCAAGTGGTTATTAAAGAGTTGAGCGTTATAACAGGTAAGTCCTTTGGGCTTACTTAGCTGACTGCTAAATATGAGTATAAATGATGATGGTGGTGTGTGATTGACATGTTAGAGAGATAGGTTGTGATATATAAATACCGACCTGTATTTTTGGCCTAAGAGTAACGGGCGGTGGCATTCCGCTCAGTAGTTCGCAGGGCGCTGGGGGTTTCTTTCGGGACTAGTCCACACATGGTTTGTAGTGATGCTACCAAAGGAAGTCAGCTAGACCTACACCAGTTGGATAAGGAACGGAGCCGAGAACTAATAATAGTTCTCGTGCCACAACTTAAATTGAATAATGTGAATCACTTAAATAATAGATAATAATTGGTTGAGTGCCAGCATGATGTTTGTTTAATTTTGTTTCTGCTTGTGTTTGTGCTGTTATCATTTTGCTTATATTTGGTTAGTTAGCTAACGGTTGATATGTTGTTTAGATTTGACACAGGTTAGAGCAGATGCCGAGTGATCCAGATGGTAGTGGTCAGCCGGGGTGTCGTACTTTAGGACGTTTTGCAGTTTTTGCATTTGTGGGTTTTGCATTTGAACATGGTTTCCTTTCGTACCTTGATATATTACTTTTCCGGCTGTAGTTGATCTGGTCACATTCATGCATTGATAAAAACTATTTTATGATTTCTGATTTTTCCTTATCCGTGCCTTGTTGTAAGATCATGTTAAGTTGTTGTCAAACTAAGGTCGGGACCCACTGTGCGGTCCTAACCAGTAACTCCCTAAGTTGTAAAATTTGGGGTGTTACAACATGGTATCAGAGCTCTAGGTTGGCAACAATGGCACTTGAATCTTCTAAAAAGGTCGTATAAGTAAATAAACAGAACCCGAAAGGGGTCTGAGTTTCCCAACGAAAAATTTTGGTTTTAAAATGCATACAGAGTCGGGTTGGGATAGAAAGTACGGACGACCACCACTACCCCTGCGGATCTCGGTAATCTTAGAATAATTATGGACTTGTACTGTTATGATAGATTAGCTAGCTTATAACTGTAGTTATTACTATTCGTGCAGATGGCACGTACTAGGGCTGCACAAGTGACTGGCCGAGGTAGGGGTCGTCCCCCCCTTCCCCCAGTCAGACAGGATCGAGCTGATAGCACCCCTACTGTTAGAGGTTGCTGTAGAGGAAGTAGCTGAGAGTGTAGGCCCCGAGGTCAGGCCTGTGACCGCCGCTAGGTCTGGAGCGCAGGGAGCTCGTTCTACTGAGTCGGGACGTGTCTCTATTGGAGCATCGGAGTATAGAGAGTTCAGAGCCTATGTTGAGCGCCGGGAGGAAGCTGCTAGAGTGGAGAGGCTTACTCAGGTACCACCAGTAGTGCCGGCTAGGTCAGCTCAGGTGACACAAGGAGTGTCTCAGGTGCCGGCTGTATCTGAGAGGAGGGCTGATGTTGATAGAGCACCTACTGGGGTCAGAGCACCGAGACCGGATGAGTGGTTGAAGGCTTTCAACTCTCAGAAGGTCCCCTCATTCAGCGGAGAGATAGGGCTAGAGGTGGAGCACTGGATAGGGAAGATTGAGACTGCTTTGGAGGCAATACGTTGCCCCGTGGACCGACAGGTGGATTTGATACAGACCTGCTTCACAGATGATGCTCATTCATGGTGGCGTACCATTCGTGGCCGAGTCACCAGCTGGGAGCAGATGAAGAACATTGTTAGAGACAGGTACTGCCCAGTTTCGCTGAGGAGGGAGAGATTCCAGGATTTCATTGAGGCGGGATTCGAGGATATTCCGATTGCTGCAGCCATAAAGAAGTTTCAGAAAGAGTTGACTTTGCTTGGACCGTCTGCACCTCCAGAAGAGCAGCATGTTTATCTTTTCTCCAGGAGGTTGAGAGAGAGTACCCGATCCTACCTGGCTGGATTCCGCTGTGAGACCTTGTCTGATTATCAGGATAGGGCCTCTGCTTATGAGAGAGATAGACCAGCTTCTAGGAAAGCAGCACAGTCTAGTGGGCCGGATAAGCGGCAGAGGACAGGACATACTGGTAGCAGTGGAGCAGTAGCAGGCTATAGTAGAGGACAGACTCAGGGGAGGTCCAGCTACCACTCTACAGTTCGGACACCCAGTGGAGATCGACAGTGCTTTAACTGTGGTGGCCGTGATCACATTAAGCCGGACTGCCCGAAACCACCGGTCACTTGCTTCACTTGTGGGAAGCCGGGACACAGGGCTACTTTCTGCCGTCAGGGCAAGGCTTCTTCTCAGCAGGGATCTTCTCCTGCAGGTGCTGAGAAGAGTGTACAGAGACCCCCTCAGTACCGAGCTCCGAGTCAGCAGCAGCAGCAGTACCGGACTCCAGGACATCCTGCTTCATACAGTGCTGCACAGGAATCAGGTCGTGGCAGAGGGCGTGGTAGTACCACTGACACCAGAGGAGGACCATCGAGAGTGTTTGAGCTGAGGAACACTGAGCAGCCTGCAGCACCTGCGACCACAGGTACTATTTGGATCCATGACTTACCTGTGCGCGTTTTATTTAATACGGGTGCCACGCACTCCTTTATATCAGATGCATGTGTAGATAGGTTGTCCTTAGCTACAGTAGAGGGTGTACCTTTTGTGGTTGGGTTACCAGATGGGGGTAAGGTTAGAGGATCTCGAGAGATTTATGACTGCCCTATTCACCTGGGAGGCCGGATTTGGTTAGTAAATTTTCTAGTCATGCCCCTAGCACATGAGGACGTGATATTAGGGATAGATTGGATGACTAGACATGGAGCTGTCTTGGATATTGGTAGGAGGACTGTGACTGTTGCCACGGAGGAGGGCCACAGAGTTATATTCCGAGGTTGGGACCTCGGAAAGTCCGGCTCAGTCATCAGTGCAGTGAGGGCAGCCAGATTGATAGCACAGGGTTGCGAGGCCTTCTGGTGTTATGCCATGAAGGAGCGCAAGAGCCTGACAGTAGAGGAGATACCAGTCGCATGCGAGTTTGCAGAGGTCTTCAGGGACGACTTACCAGGGCTACCTCCACAGAGGAGTGTAGACTTTAGCATCGAGCTAGAGCCGGGCACGAGACCGATCTCGAAGGCCCCGTACCGCATGGCCCCGATAGAGCTGCTTGAGCTGAAGAAGCAGTTAGAGGAGTTAGCAGAGAAGGGCTTCATACGCCCTAGTGTTTCTCCCTGGGGCGCACCAGTGCTGTTTGTGAGGAAGAAGGATGGATCGATGAGACTGTGTATCGACTACAGGGAGTTGAACAAGGTCACCATCAAGAATAAGTATCCATTACCTCGCATAGATGATCTGCTGGACCAGCTGCATGGAGCGTCAGTGTTCTCGAGGATAGATTTGAGATCGGGTTATCACCAGCTGAGGGTGAGAGATCAGGACATACCTAAGACGGCATTCCGGACTAGGTATGGTCATTATGAGTTTGTAGTGATGCCATTCGGGCTCACTAATGCGCCAGCAGTATTTATGGAGTTGATGAATGGGATTTTCATCGACTTCTTAGACCAGTTTGTAGTGGTCTTCATCGACGACATTCTAGTTTACTCTAGAAGTCGAGAGGAGCATGCCGGGCACTTGAGGACAGTACTGCAGATTCTACAGGATAGTCAGCTATATGCTAAGCTATCCAAGTGTGAGTTTTGGATGTCAGAGGTGGCTTTCCTAGGCCATGTGGTGACTGCTGAGGGGATTAAGGTCGACCCGGCGAAGATTGAGTCAGTGTCTTCTTGGCAACCTCCGAAGAACGTGAAGGAGGTTCGCAGTTTCCTTGGATTGGCAGGGTATTACCGTCGGTTTGTGGAAGGGTTTTCCCTGATCGCCCGACCACTTACTTCCCTTCTAAGGAAGACTACTCGGTTCGTCTGGTCTGAGCCGTGTCAGCAGAGTTTTGATGAGCTGAAGAGGAGATTGACGTCTGCTCCGATCTTAGCACAGCCTGAGGGTACAGAAGACTTCGTAGTGTATAGTGATGCATCCAAGCTGGGCTTGGGGTGTGTCTTGATGCAGAGGGGTAAGGTTATAGCATATGCGTCTCGACAGCTGAAGACGTATGAAGAGAACTACCCCACTCATGACCTGGAGTTAGCAGCAGTAGTGCACGCTCTTAAGATCTGGCGTCATTATCTCTATGGAGCGACCTGTCAGATCTTCACAGACCATAAGAGTCTGAAGTACATATTCACTCAGCGGGAGTTGAATAACCGCCAGAGGCGGTGGCTAGAGTTGATCAAGGATTTTGACCTTGAGATTCTTTACCACCCCGGAAAGGCGAATGTAGTTGCCGACGCTTTGAGTCGGAAGACGCCTCAGGAGAAGGCGATAGCTCGGTTGACAGTACAGCAACAGCTACAGAGAGACTTAGCTTGGTTGGAGATAGAGATCCAGTTCCCCGACACAGCTCATCAGTTAGCCACCATAGAGTTACTCCCTGACCTGTTGGGTGAGATCCGACAGAAGCAGGAGACCTGTCCGATGTTGACCCGGATCCGAGACCGGATGTCACGAGATGAGGCACCTCAGTTCACTATTGGTGCCGATGGAGTGATGAGACGACAGGACCGTGTTTGTGTGCCATCAGACCGTGAGCTGAGGCAGAGGATACTAGGTGAGGCTCATACTACCCCTTACTCCGTACATCCAGGAGCGAGTAAGATGTATAGGGACGTGAGACGTTCCTTCTGGTGGGGTGGTTTGAAGCCTGATGTGGCCCGATATGTAGCCCAGTGTGCGACCTGTCAGCAGGTCAAGATTGAGCATCGTAGATCCGGAGGAGAGCTACACCCACTTCCAGTACCCCATTGGAAGTGGGAAGACATTTCTATGGATTTCGTCACTGGATTGAGGCTCAGCAGAGGTTTTGATGCCATTTGGGTGGTAGTAGACCGTCTGACGAAGACCGCACGTTTCATTCCGATTAAGGAAACGTGGCCGGTAAGTCGTCTAGCAGAGGAGTTCACCAGGCATATTGTGAGACTCCATGGAGTACCGAGGACTATCGTCTCCGACAGAGATGGACGTTTTACCTCGAGGTTCTGGCAGCAGGTACATACGGCTCTGGGTACGAGTCTTCACTTTACCACTGCCTACCACCCACAGACAGACGGTCAGTCAGAGAGGACCATCCAGACCCTAGAGGACATGTTGCGGGCATGTGTGCTAGATTGGGGACAGGTATGGCCAGATCACCTCCCACTAGTAGAGTTTTCATATAATAACAGCTGGCATGCGTCTATTGGGATGGCACCTTATGAGGCTTTGTATGGCCGGAGATGTCGTACACCGCTATGTTGGGATGAGCCTAGCAAGGCTGATGGAGTAGTACCAGATCAGATTCAGGACGACATCGCCCGGATCGCCTTAGTCCGGGAGAGGATGTTAGCAGCTCAGAGTCGTCAGAAGTCCTACGCCGACAAGAGGCGTCGACCTTTGGAGTTTAGAGTAGGTGCACAGGTGTGGTTGAGAGTGTCACCTACGAGGGGAGTTAGACGTTTCGGCATTAAGGGGAAGCTGAGTCCCCGGTATGTCGGACCATTTGAGATCGTAGAGAGAGTCGGAGAGGTTGCCTACCGACTAGCACTACCACCGAGATTAGAGGGAGTACACCCAGTTTTTCATGTATCTCAGCTGCGAGAGTACATTCCGGATCCGAGACACGTCATTAGCCATGAGGATCTGACAGTTGAGCCTGACCATACATTTGTAGAGTACCCAGTAGCTGTCTTGGAGCGCAGTGCCAGACGTCTGCGATCCAAGGAGATACCTATGCTGAGGATCCAGTGGTCTAGGAGAGGAGCTGATGAGGCCACTTGGGAGACTGAAGAGAGTATTAGACGTAACTATCCCGAGTTCTTCGCGGGGTTAGAGGTTATTTCTGGTTGACGAGTTAGTACTCGGATGTTGTGTTGTTTGACCTTCCAGGTTTCCATATTGTTTTGAGCGACTCTGCTTTTATTTTGTGATATTTGTTTGTTGATGCCTGAGTAGCTGCATGGTAGAAAACGGAATGTCGAGAAAACTAAAATATACCAAAAGAAATGTGCGAGTAAGGGTAGATAATTTAAGTTTCGGGACGAAACTTCTTTTAAGGGGGCATTGATGTAATAACCAAAAATTTTAAGTTTCCGGTAAAGTAAAATTAAACAAAGTCCGATGAGACCATCGTCAATAAATAAATAAGTAAAATAAAACGAGTTTAATTCTATCATTTTATGTGACCTAGATTCACATAAAATGATAAATTAAATGACCAAAAATAATTTTACGTTGGTAAATAAAAATAATTATAATTTATAAATACGGAATTTAATTCCATATTATATAAATTTTCCGCACAACAACTAACGGGTTATGAGTTCCGTTTAATACATGGGCCAACCATCAGCCCACGTTCCTAAGCCCATTTTAAAAATTTAATTATTAAACCCTAATTAAACTAATCTTAACCTAATCCGCTAATTACCTCCCTCTTAACCTACCCTAATTGCCGCTTGTGCTGATTACCTCGTCAACTGCACCTCGCATCTTCGCAGCCGCTTCTCTCTGCTTGGACGGACGAAGGAACGACACCAGCCGCCGGACTGCGCCTTTACCGGACCGCCAGTGTCGCCACCACCTCCGACCGCAGTCGCCACCGCACGCCTGCGCCGCCCCAGTCAAGTCTGGTAAGGTTCCGGCCCCTCTTTTCCTCCGTCCTCCTTCTCCCGTTCCTTCCTGTTTCGAACCAAACCGTGGCTTAACCGTGACGTTGTGCAGCCACTGCGAGTCGCCTCCGTCCTCCTTCGGAACCCTCCGCCTGCCACTGGATCGCCGCCGCTGCCTCCAGTAGCGCAGCAGCCCATCGCCTCCAGTAGCGCAGCAGCCCATCGCCTCCAGTAGCGCAGCAGCCCATCGCCTCCTTGCGCAGCAGCCCATCGCCGCCGATCGCCGCTGCTGCCAGCCACCGTCCACGCCGCCGAGCCTCCGCCGTCCGCCTTTGACCGGTAAGTGTGCTGGCCCTTCTTTCCGCTTTCCTTCTGTCGATTGGTGAATGAGCACCTCACTGCAGCCCTACGACTTAATCTGCAGTGCTACGAACCAGCCGACGCCGCACCTCGCTGCACCGGGACCCGACTAGCATTCCTCCGGTGTTTAGGTTAGTCCGAATTAGTACACTGCTGAGCATATAGATCTAAAGAGAAGAATAAAGGACTGCTGCATATTTTTATGAACAATGGAAATTTTGGCTGCTGTAAATTTAATTTAATTCCCTCAGCTTTTAGGTTATGAACAGTCCATCTTGTCGATCAATTATAAAACGTTTGGATAAAGATCCACCGTTGAATTTTGGATATGTTGTAGACGGGTATATGTAGTTTATCATATTAAAATTTGGGGAGAAATGAACGGTCGGATTGAAAGTTACGAGCTCCCGAAGTTAGGTAGTTGAGCAGTTTTATTAAACTTAAAATTTGACTAAGTATAGGAAAGTAGAGTGAGGAACCGACTTTGGGAATTATTATAAAGATATCGGCTGAACAGTTTGGAAAACTTCTTTCTTCTAAGGCTAGATAGAACCTCATAGATGATCTAGATATTTAATTCGGAAATTTTATAAGCTGTTAAGAATTTTATATTTAGAGCCGAAGTTAAACCTTTTTCGGTTCTTCCGGAAAATAGAAACATAGGAAAAATGTCAGTTTCGCACCTAATAAAATTCTAAGAGTTAGGATATATTTTAGAACTTCAAATAGGAGTTTGGACATGAATTTTAGGGTTTTCGAGAAAATCGGAACCAAGGGTAAAATGGTCATTTTACCCTAAAACTAATAATGTAACTAGTACGTCTTAATACTTATTTGATCTTAGAAGTTTTAGACTTCTATCTACGTGAAAGTGTGCTAATACACTTATCGCCTTTAACAGGCAACTGAGTGGGTACAGTTTACAGAGCAAGTGGTTATTAAAGAGTTGAGCGTTATAACAGGTAAGTCCTTTGGGCTTACTTAGCTGACTGCTAAATATGAGTATAAATGATGATGGTGGTGTGTGATTGACATGTTAGAGAGATAGGTTGTGATATATAAATACCGACCTGTATTTTTGGCCTAAGAGTAACGGGCGGTGGCATTCCGCTCAGTAGTTCGCAGGGCGCTGGGGGTTTCTTTCGGGACTAGTCCACACATGGTTTGTAGTGATGCTATCAAAGGAAGTCAGCTAGACCTACACCAGTTGGATAAGGAACGGAGGCGAGAACTAATAATAGTTCTCGTGCCACAACTTAAATTGAATAATGTGAATCACTTAAATAATAGATAATAATTGGTTGAGTGCCAGCATGATGTTTGTTTAATTTTGTTTCTGCTTGTGTTTGTGCTGTTATCATTTTGCTTATATTTGGTTAGTTAGCTAACGGTTGATATGTTGTTTAGATTTGACACAGGTTAGAGCAGATGCCGAGTGATCCAGATGGTAGTGGTCAGCCGGGGTGTCGTACTTTAGGACGTTTTGCAGTTTTTGCATTTGTGGGTTTTGCATTTGAACATGGTTTCCTTTCGTACCTTGATATATTACTTTTCCGGCTGTAGTTGATCTGGTCACATTCATGCATTGATAAAAACTATTTTATGATTTCTGATTTTTCCTTATCCGTGCCTTGTTGTAAGATCATGTTAAGTTGTTGTCAAACTAAGGTCGGGACCCACTGTGCGGTCCTAACCAGTAACTCCCTAAGTTGTAAAATTTGGGGTGTTACAACATGGTATCAGAGCTCTAGGTTGGCAACAATGGCACTTGAATCTTCTAAAAAGGTCGTATAAGTAAATAAACAGAACCCGAAAGGGGTCTGAGTTTCCCAACGAAAAATTTTGGTTTTAAAATGCATACAGAGTCGGGTTGGGATAGAAAGTACGGACGACCACCACTACCCCTGCGGATCTCGGTAATCTTAGAATAATTATGGACTTGTACTGTTATGATAGATTAGCTAGCTTATAACTGTAGTTATTACTATTCGTGCAGATGGCACGTACTAGGGCTGCACAAGTGGCATCACTACGAACTCATAATGACCATACCTAGTCCGGAATGCCGTCTTAGGTATGTCCTGATCCCTCACCCTCAACTGGTGGTAACCTGACCTCAAGTCTATCCTCGAGAACACAGACGCTCCATGCAACTGATCTAACAGGTCATCTATGCGTGGCAATGGATACTTGTTCTTGATAGTTACTTTGTTCAGCTCTCTGTAGTCTATGCACAGCCTCATCGATCCGTCCTTCTTCTTCACAAACAACACTGGCGCACCCCAAGGAGACACACTGGGGCGTATAAAACCCTTCTCTGCCAGCTCCTCTAACTGCTTCTTCAGCTCAAGCAGCTCTATAGGTGCCATACGGTACGGGGCCTTCGAGATAGGTCTCGTGCCCGGCTCCAAGTCAATGCTGAAATCAACGCTCCTCTGTGGGGGTAGTCCTGGCAGGTCATCACTGAATACCTCTGCAAACTCGCATGCAACAGGTATCTCCTCTATAGTCAGGCTCTTGCTTTCCTTCATGGCATAACACCAAAAGGCTTCGCAACCATGCGCTATCAGTCTCGCTGCTCTCACTGCACTGATAACTGTACCTGACTTTCCAAGGTCCCAACCTCGGAATATTACCCTATGGCCCTCCTCCGTGGCAACGGTCACTGTCCTCCTACCAATGTCTAAGACTGCTCCGTATTTCCTCATCCAGTCTATCCCTAAAATGATATCCTCATGAGCTAAGGGCATGACTAGAAAATTGACTAGCCAGTCTCGATCTCCCATGCGAACGGGACATCCAAAGATCTCTCTAGTCCCTCTTACCTTACTCCCATCAGGTAAGCCTATCGTAAAAGGTATCCCCTCTACAGTAGCTAAGGACAACCTATCTACGCATGCATCAGATATGAAGGAGTGTGTAGCACCCGTATCAAATAAAACTCGTACAGGTAAGTCATGAATCTGGATCGTACCTGTGGCAGCAGGTGCATCTGGCTGATCAGCATCTCTCAACTCAAACACTCGTGCCTGATTCCCTCTAGTATCAGCCACACTACCACGTTCTCTGCCCCGACCTGATCCCTGCATGGAACTCTGTGGTGGTGTGTGTCCTGGAGCCCGGTAAGACTGCTGCTGACTAGGAGCTCTGTACTGTTGCTGCTGACTAGGAGCTCTGTACTGCTGCGGTCTCTGTACACTCCCTGATAAGCCTGCAGGAGAAGAACCCTGCTGAGATGGAGCCTTGCCCTGACGGCAGAAGGCAGCTCTATGTCCAATCTTACCGCACTGGAAGCAAGTCACTGCTGGCTTCGTGCAGTTTGATCGGATATGCCCATAGCTATTGCAGTTGTGGCACTGCAAGCCACCAGCTGAAGTCTGACCAGTAGCTGTATGACTCTGTCGCCCCTGAGTCTGTCCCCGTCCAAAAGCAGCTACTCCTGAACTACCACTAGCATAACCTGTCCTCTGCCGCTTATCCGGCCTGTCTGACTGAGCAGCTCTCCTCGACATTGGTCTGTCTCTCTCATAAGCAGATGCTCTATCTTGATAGTCTGACAGAGTCTCACAGCGAAATCCTGCCAGATAGGAACGGGTACTCTCTCTCAATCTCCGAGAAAAGAGATAGACATGCTGCTCCTCAGGAGGTGCAGCTGGTCCAAGCAGTGTCAGTTCCTTCTGGAACTTCTTGATGGCAGTAGCGATCGGGACGTCCTCAAATCCAGCCTCAATGAAGTCCTGGAATTTCTCTCTCCTCAACGAAACAGGGCAGTATCTGTCTCTAATAATGCTCCTCATCTGCTCCCAACTGGTGACTCGACTATGCATGGTCCGCCACCAGGAATGAGCATCTCCAGTGAAGCAGGTCTGCACCAAGTCTACCTGCCGATCCTCTGGGCAGCGTATTGCCTCTAACGCAGTCTCTACCTGCCCAATCCAGTGCTCCACCTCCAATCCTATCTCTCCATTATATGAGGGGACCTTCTGAGAGTTGAAGGCCTTCAACCACTCATCTGGCCTTGGTGCTCTAGTCCCAGTAGGCGCTCTATCAGCCACAACTCTCCTCTCAGGTACAGCTGGCACCTGAGGCGCTTCCTGTGTCACCTGGACAGATCTAACTAGTACTGGTGGTACCTGGGTAAGTCTCTCTGTCCTAGCAGCCTCCTCCCTACGCTCAACGTAGGCTCGGTACTCTCTGTACTCAGTCGCTCCAATGGAAACACGTCCTGACTCTGTCGAACGTGCTCTCTGTGCTCCAGACCTAGCAACGGTCTCGTTCCTGACCTCAGGACCAACACTCTCAACTACTTCCTCCACTCCAGCCTCTGGCATGATCACTGCTGGGGGATCCTCTCGTGGAGCTCGACCTCGACCTCGGGCTAGTGGGGGTCTACCTCCACGGCCGCGTCCTCTAACTGTAGGGGTCCTATCCCCCCTACCTGGTCCAGCTGGAGGGAGAGGTGGACGACCTCTGCCTCGACCAGTAGCTAGTGTAGCTCTAGTACGCGCCATCTGCGCAAAATTAATACTATAATTACTACTAGCTGAAAGTCCAAAAGTCCAACTATAGTAACCTAAAGTCCAACTAAGCATACTGAGATCCGCAGTAGTAGTGGTGGTCAGCCGTACTTTTCTATTCCCAACCAGACTATGCATGCATTTAAAACCAAAAATTTTCTTTTTAAAACTCAGATCCCTTTTCGGGTTCTACTTAAAACTTATTCGGTCTTTCAGAAGATTTCAAGTGCCATTGTTGCCAACCTAGAGCTCTGATACCATGTTGTAACACCCCGAATTCTCGGAACTCGGAGTATTACTGGTTAGGACCTCACAATGGGTCCCGACCTCAGTTTGACAACAACATTACTAGGATCTTGCAACAAGACACAAATAAAGAAACCGAAATTCATAAAAGCCATGTTTTTAGAGTAATGAATGCAACACTGTCTAGAAGCCTACAGTACTTAAACAAAGGAAACGGACAACTGTCTTAACCAAAAGAAAGGAAAGACAAACAACCCCAACCCCGCTCTAAGGAGTACGGAGACCCGGCTGACCACTACTTCCGGATCACTCAGCTGCTGATCTAACCTGCGGTAAATCTAAAACAACAACAAGAAGAACCGTTAGCTAGTTATCTAAATATTAGCAGAATAATAGCAGCACAAACACACTCAGATAAACATAAACACTCAGCATGCTTTCAAACAAGTCCGTTTTATTATCTTGCTTTAATTTACTCATTCACTCTAGTGATACTTATTTTGTGACACGAGGGATTCCCAAACCTCGCCTCCGCCCCCGTGTAACCATCAGGAATGGATCCGATGCATCTCACCTTGTACCTGCATGGTCTGGGTATAGAGAACCTCCCAGTCTCCTGTCAGAGCTGGGCAGTGATGTCACGGCCCGTTATACATACACTTGGGCCTTAAACGTAATAATAACAGTCGTCCTAGCAAGTTATTATTATTAATTCACGCAATAGCACACACCACTACTATCATTCAACTAACACTCAGAAACTGGCTAAGTAAGTCACAAGGACTTACCTGAATCAAAACACTCTACACTCCTCAAATAGTCCGTACTCGTGGTAACTCAAGTGCCTGTCAATGAAGGCATGTGTATCAAAAATCACGTCTCTATGTCCAACCTCATGCGAAGGAATTACGGAAAAAGATTCTCATACGGTAAAAGACCGTTTTACCCTTAGTGTAGATAATTCTCCGGGTCACTTCTGGACCTCTAATATTTCCCTTGAAACACTTTTCAAATCTAAGATTTCTTCCCAAATAGTTTACTAAGGTTATAAAAATTAGTCTCGTCCACTCGTCGTCTGGAATCACATTACTTCGTTTTCGGGTATTAACAAATCTTATATATATCTACATATCTATATATATACATATACTTTCGTGCATATTAACCTTCCTTCCAATTATATAACATCCGAAGTTCTTAGGTATTTAGATATACATATATAAATTCACATACTTTAATATTTCACCTACTCAAACTCGTAAGTATACTTTTATTTCATATAATATATATATGTATATTTATGTACTCGGCATACACTCGCTCCCGTTAACCTTCCGTGACTGAATGTACATATGTACTTATAAGTATCTTATATATATATATTTTTCGAGCCAAATAAATCATACACATCTTGTATCTCCATTCACGTTTTCTTATCCTATATTAACACCGTACTCGTATATATATACACACTTACGTCTCTTATACCTATCAATCCATACATATATACGGGTAAGACCAACATCTAAACTATATACATATACAGGTACTGCAGGGGTAGGAGCCATAGCAAAATATACATATACAGGTACTGCGGTGGGGAGAAGGATCGGAGAGGTCGGCATACCGGGGCTGCAGTCCGGCAGGGTGGTGCACTGGCGTTCCGGCGGCAGCACTGGTGGCGACGTCCTGGGTACGGAGCAACAGGGAGGCGGAAGGTCCTGCTGGTTCAGCGTAGCAGCCGCAACGCGTTAGCCAACGCACCGGAAATCGAAGGGGAAGAAGGAGGAAAGAGAGACGGCGGCCGTACCTGGTTCCGGTGGATCTGGCGATCGTCAGGGAGGACACGCGGTGGCGGCGGTCTGGCTGGAGGACGGACAGGCGAGGCAGTGGTGGCTCCGGTGTAAGACGAGGCGGAGCAGCGGTCTTCTCCTCCTGCAGAAGCGGAACTGTTGAGGCACGCACCGGGGAGAGACGACGGAGGAAAGGCAGTACACTTACCGGGATCGACTGGGGCGGCGCAGACACGGTGGCGTGCTCCGGTGGCAGGCGGAAGACTGTTGGGACTGCGGCGGTCTGAGTCGCGAGGGAGAAGAAGCAGCTCGTTGCAATCCAGAGAAGCGTAAGAGGTAAGCGGCAGGTTAGTTTTAGGATTAGGATTAGGTTACTCTAATTAGGGTTAGGGGAATTAAGTGGGCTACTAATTGGGCTTTGTAGTGGCCCACACCCGGTCCGCTATGCGACTATTAAAACGGATACGCCACTCGTTATTTGCGTGCGGAAACTTATAAAAATACGGAATTAAATTCCGTATTTTATAATTTATTATTATTCTTATTTTAACGTACTTAAATTATTTCCGGTCATTTAATTTATCATTTTATGTGAATCTAGGTCACGGAAATGATCGAACTACTCTCGTTTTATTTTACTTATTTATTTATTTACGATGGTCGCATCGGACTTTGGTTAATTTCAATTTATCGGAAACTTAAAATTTTCGGTTATTACATCAGTGCCCCCTTAAAAGAAGTTTCGTCCCGAAACTTAGATTATTTCCCTTGTTCACACATTTTCTTCGGTATATTTTAGTTTCTCGACCTTTTTCGTTTTCTACCACGCAACTACTCAAGCATCAAACAGACACGTAGCACAAAAACAGAATCACTCAGTCAATAAGAAAACCTAAAAGGTCAAACAACACAATATCCGAGTACTAACTCGTCAAACAGGAGTAACCTCTAACCCAACAAAGAACTCGGGATAGTTACGTCTAATACTCTCCTCAGTCTCCCAAGTGGCCTCATCAGCTCCTCTCCTAGACCACTGGATCCTCAGCATAGGTATCTCCTTGGATCGCAGACGTCTGGTACTGCGTTCCAAGACAGCCACTGGGTACTCTACAAATGTATGGTCAGGCTCAACTGTCAGATCCTCATGGCTGATGACGTGTCTCGGATCCAGAATGTACTCTCTCAACTGAGATACATGAAAGACCGGATGGATACTCTCTAGTCTCGGCGGTAGTGATAGTCGGTAGGCCACCTCCCCAACTCTCTCCAGGATCTCAAAAGGTCCGACATATCGGGGACTCAGCTTTCCCTTAATGCCGAAACGCCTGACTCCTCTCGTAGGTGATATTCTCAACCACACCTGAGCACCCACTCTAAACTCCAAAGGTCGACGCCTTTTGTCGGCGTAGGACTTCTGACGACTCTGGGCTGCTAACATCCGCTCTCGGACTAGGGCAATCCGAGCGATGTCATCCTGTACCTGATCTGGAGCTACTCCATCAACTCTGCTAGGCTCATCCCAACATAAGGGTGTACGACATCTCCGCCCGTACAAAGCCTCATAAGGAGCCATCCCAATAGATGCGTGCCAGCTATTATTATACGAAAACTCTACTAGTGGAAGATGATCTGGCCATACCTGTCCCCAATCAAGTACACACGCCCGAAGCATGTCCTCTAAGGT
This sequence comes from Fagopyrum homotropicum, assembly GCA_033239125.1. Classification (NCBI taxonomy): domain Eukaryota; kingdom Viridiplantae; phylum Streptophyta; class Magnoliopsida; order Caryophyllales; family Polygonaceae; genus Fagopyrum; species Fagopyrum homotropicum. The sequence continues at coordinate 149,120,455 of BSWB01000004.1, forward strand.
CTGAATGATCCTCTCAGACTGCCCGTCTGTCTGTGGATGATAGGCGGTAGTGAAGTGGAGACTCGTCCCCAAAGCAGTATGTACCTGCTGCCAAAATCTCGAGGTAAAACGTCCATCTCTGTCAGAGACGATAGTCCTAGGTACCTCATGGAGTCTCACAATGTGCCTGGTGAACTCCTCAGCCAGACGACTCACCGGCCACGTTTCCTTAATCGGAATGAAACGTGCGGTCTTCGTCAGGCGGTCTACCACTACCCAAATAGCATCAAATCCTCTGCTGAGTCTCAAACCAGTGACAAAATCCATAGATATATCCTCCCACTTCCACTGTGGTACTGGAAGTGGGTGGAGCTCTCCTCCAGACCTACGGTGCTCAATCTTGACCTGCTGGCAGGTCGCGCACTGAGCTTCACATCGGGCTTCAAACCACCCCACCAGAAGGACCGTCTCACATCCTTGTACATCTTACTCGCTCCAGGATGTAATGAGTATGGGGTAGCATGAGCCTCACCTAGTATCCTCTGTCTCAACTCACTGTCTGACGGTACACAAACGCGATCCTGACGTCTCATCACTCCATCTGCACCAATAGTAAACTGTGGGGCCTCATCTCGAGACATCCTGTCTCGGATCCTGGTCAAAGTAGGGCAAGTCTCCTGCTTCTGTTGGATCTCATCCAACAGATCAGGAAGTAACTCCATGGTAGACAACTAACCATCAGTATCGGGAAACTGAACCTCTATCTCCAACCAAGCCAAGTCCCTCTGCAACTGTGGTTGTACTGTCAACCGGGCTATCGCCCTCTCTCTAGGCGTCTTCCGGCTCAAAGCATCAGCTACCACATTCGCCTTTCCGGGGTGGTAAAGGATCTCAAGGTCGAAGTCCTTGATCAACTCTAACCACCGCCTCTGGCGATTATTAAACTCTCTCTGAGTGAATATGTACTTCAGACTCTTGTGGTCTGTAAAGATCTGACATGTCGCCCCATAGAGATAGTGACGCCAGATCTTTAGAGCATGGACTACTGCAGCCAACTCCAGATCATGTGTGGGGTAGTTCTCCTCATACGTCTTCAACTGTCGAGACGCATAGGCTATGACCTTACCCCTCTGCATCAGAACGCACCCCAAGCCCAGCTTGGATGCATCACTGTATACTACAAAGCCATCAATACCCTCAGGCTGTGCTAAAATCGGAGCGGACGTCAATCTCCTCTTCAGCTCCTCAAAACTCTGCTGACACGGCTCAGACCAGACAAACCGAGTGGTCTTCCTCAGAAGACAAGTAAGTGGTCGGGCAATCAAAGAGAACCCTTCCACAAACCGGCGGTAGTAACCTGCTAAACCTAGAAAGCTGCGAACCTCCTTAACATTCTTAGGAGGTTGCCAAGAAGATACTGACTCGATCTTCGCCGGATCGACCTTAATACCCTCAGCAGTCACCACGTGACCCAAGAAAGCCACCTCTGACATCCAAAACTCACACTTGGATAGCTTAGCATACAGCTGGCTATCCTGTAAAATCTATAGTACTATCCTCAAGTGTCCGGCATACTCCTCTCGACTCCTGGAGTAGACTAGAATGTCGTCAATGAAGACCACTACAAACTGGTCTAAGAAGTCAATGAATATCCCATTCATCAACTCCATGAACACCGCTGGTGCATTAGTGAGCCCGAATGGCATCACTACGAACTCATAATGACCATACCTAGTCCGGAATGCCGTCTTAGGTATGTCCTGATCCCTCACCCTCAACTGGTGGTAACCTGACCTCAAGTCTATCCTCGAGAACACAGACGCTCCATGCAACTGATCTAACAGGTCATCTATGCGTGGCAATGGATACTTGTTCTTGATAGTTACTTTGTTCAGCTCTCTGTAGTCTATGCACAGCCTCATCGATCCGTCCTTCTTCTTCACAAACAACACTGGCGCACCCCAAGGAGACACACTGGGGCGTATAAAACCCTTCTCTGCCAGCTCCTCTAACTGCTTCTTCAGCTCAAGCAGCTCTATAGGTGCCATACGGTACGGGGCCTTCGAGATAGGTCTCGTGCCCGGCTCCAAGTCAATGCTGAAATCAACGCTCCTCTGTGGGGGTAGTCCTGGCAGGTCATCACTGAATACCTCTGCAAACTCGCATGCAACAGGTATCTCCTCTATAGTCAGGCTCTTGCTTTCCTTCATGGCATAACACCAAAAGGCTTCGCAACCATGCGCTATCAGTCTCGCTGCTCTCACTGCACTGATAACTGTACCTGACTTTCCAAGGTCCCAACCTCGGAATATTACCCTATGGCCCTCCTCCGTGGCAACGGTCACTGTCCTCCTACCAATGTCTAAGACTGCTCCGTATTTCCTCATCCAGTCTATCCCTAAAATGATATCCTCATGAGCTAAGGGCATGACTAGAAAATTGACTAGCCAGTCTCGATCTCCCATGCGAACGGGACATCCAAAGATCTCTCTAGTCCCTCTTACCTTACTCCCATCAGGTAAGCCTATCGTAAAAGGTATCCCCTCTACAGTAGCTAAGGACAACCTATCTACGCATGCATCAGATATGAAGGAGTGTGTAGCACCCGTATCAAATAAAACTCGTACAGGTAAGTCATGAATCTGGATCGTACCTGTGGCAGCAGGTGCATCTGGCTGATCAGCATCTCTCAACTCAAACACTCGTGCCTGATTCCCTCTAGTATCAGCCACACTACCACGTTCTCTGCCCCGACCTGATCCCTGCATGGAACTCTGTGGTGGTGTGTGTCCTGGAGCCCGGTAAGACTGCTGCTGACTAGGAGCTCTGTACTGTTGCTGCTGACTAGGAGCTCTGTACTGCTGCGGTCTCTGTACACTCCCTGATAAGCCTGCAGGAGAAGAACCCTGCTGAGATGGAGCCTTGCCCTGACGGCAGAAGGCAGCTCTATGTCCAATCTTACCGCACTGGAAGCAAGTCACTGCTGGCTTCGTGCAGTTTGATCGGATATGCCCATAGCTATTGCAGTTGTGGCACTGCAAGCCACCAGCTGAAGTCTGACCAGTAGCTGTATGACTCTGTCGCCCCTGAGTCTGTCCCCGTCCAAAAGCAGCTACTCCTGAACTACCACTAGCATAACCTGTCCTCTGCCGCTTATCCGGCCTGTCTGACTGAGCAGCTCTCCTCGACATTGGTCTGTCTCTCTCATAAGCAGATGCTCTATCTTGATAGTCTGACAGAGTCTCACAGCGAAATCCTGCCAGATAGGAACGGGTACTCTCTCTCAATCTCCGAGAAAAGAGATAGACATGCTGCTCCTCAGGAGGTGCAGCTGGTCCAAGCAGTGTCAGTTCCTTCTGGAACTTCTTGATGGCAGTAGCGATCGGGACGTCCTCAAATCCAGCCTCAATGAAGTCCTGGAATTTCTCTCTCCTCAACGAAACAGGGCAGTATCTGTCTCTAATAATGCTCCTCATCTGCTCCCAACTGGTGACTCGACTATGCATGGTCCGCCACCAGGAATGAGCATCTCCAGTGAAGCAGGTCTGCACCAAGTCTACCTGCCGATCCTCTGGGCAGCGTATTGCCTCTAACGCAGTCTCTACCTGCCCAATCCAGTGCTCCACCTCCAATCCTATCTCTCCATTATATGAGGGGACCTTCTGAGAGTTGAAGGCCTTCAACCACTCATCTGGCCTTGGTGCTCTAGTCCCAGTAGGCGCTCTATCAGCCACAACTCTCCTCTCAGGTACAGCTGGCACCTGAGGCGCTTCCTGTGTCACCTGGACAGATCTAACTAGTACTGGTGGTACCTGGGTAAGTCTCTCTGTCCTAGCAGCCTCCTCCCTACGCTCAACGTAGGCTCGGTACTCTCTGTACTCAGTCGCTCCAATGGAAACACGTCCTGACTCTGTCGAACGTGCTCTCTGTGCTCCAGACCTAGCAACGGTCTCGTTCCTGACCTCAGGACCAACACTCTCAACTACTTCCTCCACTCCAGCCTCTGGCATGATCACTGCTGGGGGATCCTCTCGTGGAGCTCGACCTCGACCTCGGGCTAGTGGGGGTCTACCTCCACGGCCGCGTCCTCTAACTGTAGGGGTCCTATCCCCCCTACCTGGTCCAGCTGGAGGGAGAGGTGGACGACCTCTGCCTCGACCAGTAGCTAGTGTAGCTCTAGTACGCGCCATCTGCGCAAAATTAATACTATAATTACTACTAGCTGAAAGTCCAAAAGTCCAACTATAGTAACCTAAAGTCCAACTAAGCATACTGAGATCCGCAGTAGTAGTGGTGGTCAGCCGTACTTTTCTATTCCCAACCAGACTATGCATGCATTTAAAACCAAAAATTTTCTTTTTAAAACTCAGATCCCTTTTCGGGTTCTACTTAAAACTTATTCGGTCTTTCAGAAGATTTCAAGTGCCATTGTTGCCAACCTAGAGCTCTGATACCATGTTGTAACACCCCGAATTCTCGGAACTCGGAGTATTACTGGTTAGGACCTCACAATGGGTCCCGACCTCAGTTTGACAACAACATTACTAGGATCTTGCAACAAGACACAAATAAAGAAACCGAAATTCATAAAAGCCATGTTTTTAGAGTAATGAATGCAACACTGTCTAGAAGCCTACAGTACTTAAACAAAGGAAACGGACAACTGTCTTAACCAAAAGAAAGGAAAGACAAACAACCCCAACCCCGCTCTAAGGAGTACGGAGACCCGGCTGACCACTACTTCCGGATCACTCAGCTGCTGATCTAACCTGCGGTAAATCTAAAACAACAACAAGAAGAACCGTTAGCTAGTTATCTAAATATTAGCAGAATAATAGCAGCACAAACACACTCAGATAAACATAAACACTCAGCATGCTTTCAAACAAGTCCGTTTTATTATCTTGCTTTAATTTACTCATTCACTCTAGTGATACTTATTTTGTGACACGAGGGATTCCCAAACCTCGCCTCCGCCCCCGTGTAACCATCAGGAATGGATCCGATGCATCTCACCTTGTACCTGCATGGTCTGGGTATAGAGAACCTCCCAGTCTCCTGTCAGAGCTGCGCAGTGATGTCACGGCCCGTTATACATACACTTGGGCCTTAAACGTAATAATAACAGTCGTCCTAGCAAGTTATTATTATTAATTCACGCAATAGCACACACCACTACTATCATTCAACTAACACTCAGAAACTGGCTAAGTAAGTCACAAGGACTTACCTGAATCAAAACACTCTACACTCCTCAAATAGTCCGTACTCGTGGTAACTCAAGTGCCTGTCAATGAAGGCATGTGTATCAAAAATCACGTCTCTATGTCCAACCTCATGCGAAGGAATTACGGAAAAAGATTCTCATACGGTAAAAGACCGTTTTACCCTTAGTGTAGATAATTCTCCGGGTCACTTCTGGACCTCTAATATTTCCCTTGAAACACTTTTCAAATCTAAGATTTCTTCCCAAATAGTTTACTAAGGTTATAAAAATTAGTCTCGTCCACTCGTCGTCTGGAATCACATTACTTCGTTTTCGGGTATTAACAAATCTTATATATATCTACATATCTATATATATACATATACTTTCGTGCATATTAACCTTCCTTCCAATTATATAACATCCGAAGTTCTTAGGTATTTAGATATACATATATAAATTCACATACTTTAATATTTCACCTACTCAAACTCGTAAGTATACTTTTATTTCATATAATATATATATGTATATTTATGTACTCGGCATACACTCGCTCCCGTTAACCTTCCGTGACTGAATGTACATATGTACTTATAAGTATCTTATATATATATATTTTTCGAGCCAAATAAATCATACACATCTTGTATCTCCATTCACGTTTTCTTATCCTATATTAACACCGTACTCGTATATATATACACACTTACGTCTCTTATACCTATCAATCCATACATATATACGGGTAAGACCAACATCTAAACTATATACATATACAGGTACTGCAGGGGTAGGAGCCATAGCAAAATATACATATACAGGTACTGCGGTGGGGAGAAGGATCGGAGAGGTCGGCATACCGGGGCTGCAGTCCGGCAGGGTGGTGCACTGGCGTTCCGGCGGCAGCACTGGTGGCGACGTCCTGGGTACGGAGCAACAGGGAGGCGGAAGGTCCTGCTGGTTCAGCGTAGCAGCCGCAACGCGTTAGCCAACGCACCGGAAATCGAAGGGGAAGAAGGAGGAAAGAGAGACGGCGGCCGTACCTGGTTCCGGTGGATCTGGCGATCGTCAGGGAGGACACGCGGTGGCGGCGGTCTGGCTGGAGGACGGACAGGCGAGGCAGTGGTGGCTCCGGTGTAAGACGAGGCGGAGCAGCGGTCTTCTCCTCCTGCAGAAGCGGAACTGTTGAGGCACGCACCGGGGAGAGACGACGGAGGAAAGGCAGTACACTTACCGGGATCGACTGGGGCGGCGCAGACACGGTGGCGTGCTCCGGTGGCAGGCGGAAGACTGTTGGGACTGCGGCGGTCTGAGTCGCGAGGGAGAAGAAGCAGCTCGTTGCAATCCAGAGAAGCGTAAGAGGTAAGCGGCAGGTTAGTTTTAGGATTAGGATTAGGTTACTCTAATTAGGGTTAGGGGAATTAAGTGGGCTACTAATTGGGCTTTGTAGTGGCCCACACCCGGTCCGCTATGCGACTATTAAAACGGATACGCCACTCGTTATTTGCGTGCGGAAACTTATAAAAATACGGAATTAAATTCCGTATTTTATAATTTATTATTATTCTTATTTTAACGTACTTAAATTATTTCCGGTCATTTAATTTATCATTTTATGTGAATCTAGGTCACGGAAATGATAGAACTACTCTCGTTTTATTTTACTTATTTATTTATTTACGTGGTCGCATCGGACTTTGGTTAATTTCAATTTATCGGAAACTTAAAATTTTCGGTTATTACATCAACTGCCCCTTTACCTATTTTTAGATCTCCTTCCTGCTGCATGTTTTTTTTACCTTTGAGTGTGTTATTTTTTTTTTTGTTGATCATTAATTTTCCCATTGCGAGTGTTAGTTAGTGTACAACATCGTTTGAACTGGACGCTTTAGTTTGTTGCCATTTTATTTTGTTGTGCTTAGAGTCTCCATTAACCATTTTTATAGCATCATGTCTGCTCTTCGTGTGATGCTTGATAACTTCATCAATCGATCTCGGACCCTTTGCGAGTGTTAGTTAGTGTACAACATGTAGCTACCAGCGGATGGTTTTAGTTGACGAGATGGTTAGTGTATGTCTTTCATTTGGTCTCCTTAACTTCTTCATTTACTGTTACTTATTTTTAAAAAAGTTTATAGTATCATAGTTGTTATAGTATGCTCACTCTTTGTCTTTTTTATTCTATGCAGAGCAACCGTATGACATGCACTATTTTTGGTGTGGACATTAGCATATATGAATTCATACTGGAGAGGGGAAAGTGGTATGATCTCAAACACCTTGTTGTGAAGCCCGTGCCAGAGAGGTTCGCCACCTATGTTGGTGAGAAGCAATTGTACTTCACAAATTCTACCGAAGTCTTCTCTGTCCAGGACACAGGCAGCTCCAGCTCCAGCCAAGCTACCCAGGCTGGTAGGTTTCATGTGTCAATTCATGATCTGCCACGTGACGCCACCAAAGATGACCGATTTGGTATATCCTTTCTCTATTTTTCATCCCTCTCTGCATGAACTACAATAGTTTGTTTCTCACACTTAGTTGCTTGGTTTACTGATTTAGATATCATGGTGATCCTTCTGTGGGTCCATCCTGAAAAGATTGTCGCCAAAGGCGACACTTCTTTGCCTGTGTGGGAGATTTCTGTGACTGATGACAAGTTGAGCCCTTTGTGTTTCGTCCCTTTTCATTTATATTTGACGTTCTGTTTGATAGCTTATCCGTTTGTTTTTAATTTGTGATCCAGGTGTGAACAAGTGCTCCTTGTTTCGGCATGGAACAGGGCTTTGATGACTGAGTTTGAAAAGTTTGAGTATCTCTTGGATGATGACCCTATTGTGGAGATCATAGGGCTTAAAGTCAGCAGCTTCAGTGGTTGTTGGCTGCACCTTTTTAACCTCCCGTTTTTCATTTTATCTATGATCTCTTGCTGAGCATCGGTTGTATGTGTTCATCTGATTAAAATTTTACTACAGGGACAAATTTGTGTTTTTTTTTCCATTAATTATATTGCAAACGCATAAATAACCATTTACAATCTCAACTTCTTCTGTTTTTAAGTTTTATAAAAAAAACCCATGTACTATTGTCGTCGCTTCTTCTGTTGGGGCCTTTTGTTTTTTTTTCCTGTATTTAGTTGCCTAATTTTTAAGATAATTCAGTTGTTACTCTATATCTTGCCACTGTATTTTTTTTATTCCTTTCCTATTTTAGGTGTGGTATTAAATTGCACGTTGTTTAGTAAAGAAAAAAAGCTTCCTGTTTACTGTCTGAGATTCTTTGTTATATTTTGTTTTTTTAGGCTTCTCTCTTGCTGGATCTTTGTCCACTGTTGTGAAGCCTCATCCTGTTAGTGAGCGCGCTGAGGCTTTGAGGAAGTGGTACTAGGTGAACAAATTAGCTTGTTGATTCTCGAGTCGTCCGGGCCATCACCAACGAGTTGCCTACATATCCCACTGAGATTACTACTGTTGCTGAATCCTTGCGGGTTTGTGCTCCTCCAAAATTTACCATATAGGATTTATCTCTTACGTCAGTTTAATGTGGTTTTTTTCCGGCATAGGTATCCAACATCATGGAGGCGCAGGTTATCCGTGTTAAGGGCCATATTGCAGAAATTGTTTATGAGAAGCTTAAGTTGTCATTTGGATGTCGTGCATGCGGAAAAGCCTGTCCTGATGATTCAATTCAGTTTGACCAAGAATACCATTGTGTCACTTGTGGTGTCATGAAAAAATTTGAGCCGAAGTTAGCTCCCTTTTTCCCGTTACATTGATTTGCTATGACTTCCTATAATTTGCTCTTGATTTAATGTCACTTCATGCTTCTTGTTGCAGTATGTATATGAGGTTCAAGTGTACGGATGGAACCGCGACGCTTACATTGGATGCCTACACAAGGAACCTGGAGAAGATCTTTCAGACTAACAGCAAGGACCTCTTTACCATGCCTCTTCCGGTGATATTTTCAAGCACCATTTTATTATTTGTTTCCACCTTCTTCTAGCTTATATTATTTGTTTATGCCTTCTTCTACCTTAATTCTTTGTTATCTTATACTAGAGTATCGTACTAATTATGCTTCCGTGCTACATGCAGGATTGTCGTAGACTTGTGGACTGCGCACATATTAGGTTCCGCATAGGGACTGTTGAATTCCTTACTTCCCCCGTGAAGTCTCTGTTTGTGAACCACGACAGGATCAAGTGGTTTTTGAAGGAAGTGGTCGTGTAAGCTTGTGCGATGATAAATGAACTTTTGGCTGCGTTGTCTGGGTGTGTGTAGAGCTATTGTTCTTCTTTTGCCTTGGTAGTCAAGTGCACCTACGAGGAGAAGATTTTGTGGTTAAACAATCCTTGATTGTTGCCACTTATTTTCCTCCTTTTGCCACCTTTTTTGTGGATCCTCTTGGCGCTGCAGGCTTATTTTGGTGTTGCTTGTGTGATATGCAAAAACATTCTGTTTTAACTGGTTGATCCGACTACGGATTGTCTATAACCAGAAATGTATATACTATTGGGTGCTCGTGCCCATTTAATGTATGTTTTATATAATTCCTTGCTGCATCTTGGTTGGTTTTGATGAATTAATGTGTTGCAAGGGATATATCGGCACTCAAAACAACTGCATGCCTTCTAATGTTGGTAATTACATTCGGTTATTGTGGCATAATCATGAAAAAAAAATTAGGCTGAGAGCCACGCTTTACTCATGTATAAGAAACCACACTCATCAAGAAGATTACTCAATCTTGCACTACTCGCCAACCTCAATAGCAAAATCTTAAGGTTGCAGTATATTCCAAATATATAATATGTTCTAAATATGATAATTTATAATTTATGAATAGATTGGAATGAGTTCAGTTTTGAATTACCTTTTCAGAACGATGAACACATATGTATGGGGATTTTTTTTGTCTTGCTGAGAATGATGAACACTTGATTAATCTCGAATTCTTTTTTATCTTAAATCTCCAACTGTGTTTTTTTTAAATTTTTATAAATTTATATTTACATTACAAAAAAATTATTGTTGTTTTTTTATGATCGATTTTAGCTTTGAAATATAAAAATAGTTAAAATTAAATATGACATAAATTTTTTTAATATATTTTTGGTACTATTTTTTTCAAATAAAATAATAAAATTCATGATATAAAGATATAATAGTATGTATTTATTAATTGATGTAGTAAAATCTTTTGAAGTTACATAATTAGTTATTTTTAATAGCATTTTTGTATAATTTCTTATTTATAAAATTTAGATACAGTAAGATCTTTATCTTTATAAGATATGTAATTAGTTGATCGTAATAGATTACACTTTTTTTCGTTTACGAAAAAGATATAAATTATGTAATATAAAAAATTTAGGTGTGAAGGAGACTCGGTGGTCTCCGGGGCGCTTCTGAACGCGCTTCCTATAAATGAAAACCCTCAATACACTTAGTTCAACATGAAAAATAAAATCTATACTAGCAGTACACTTTATATATTACAGTCAAACGTCAAGTATTCAGTGAACTCATAAAGATAGTAACTAAGGAATCTAAGGGCGACTTTTTCCCGGTTGTCTTATTCAGCCATCTCACATGTAACGCTCTCTTCCGCATTCAACTTTTCTTCTACTTCTTCGTTGGCGGAGTTTGAATTCTCACCTAAAAAAAAAAAGACCAAACAAGTGAATGCACCCAAACAAATATATCCTTAACAATGTTGCTAAAACTCACTATCTAATTGTGATGGAATATATAGAATATCATTGTACAGCATCGGCTTTTCCTTTCAGCAGCTTCCTTACAACCACATTTTCATAACCCGGCTTGCTTCCTACATGAACCAACTAATCAAATGATTATGTATTACAGTCTAATATCTAAATATTAGTTGATTCAACAATTAGGTTAACATACCTTGCAATTTGACTGCAAATATCATTGTAGGTGTTTGTTATTGTCTTTTCTGAAGTATCTGTAACAACCGAATTTTTTTTACCTAGGGGAATCTGTGTTTTAATCTTCGGTACAATCTTTGCCGCTTGATATTTCTAACCTCTGGTATTCAGCTGAACATGAAACATAAAACATGTTCATCAAGCATGCACAAGAAACGCTAAAAAAATTAGCAGATAGCTATAAGTTGATCAGTAAGAGCAAAAAAGTTATTAGGCAACAACAATAAATATGTAAAAAAACGCAACAAACATTCCTTGGTCTGCCTCTTTGTCCTTTATTTTTTCGGACATTCAGATCTGACATGCCATCATGTTTCATATAACCTGTCGGTTTAGTGCAGTTCTATGTCTGGTCATTTTCCTGTCTTTTCGGTTAATGTAATTAATATAGCTGTAGTTACAAATTTTGTGCATCCCTGGATGCTAATTCTTCTTATTTATTTATGGTTTATTTCATGCTTGTGATTTCTTTTGTAGGTGAAAATAGAGTTATGAACAACAAATGAACTCGGAAATTGATGTTCTTGAATCATCTACCCGGAAAAGGAGACGTTCAAGAATACCGCCCGCAAGAATTCACGCAGCTATAGGGAATGACCATGTTCCACTTGTCACACCCGAGCTTCGTAGCCACCCACCATGTGGTAAATGTGGTGCTAAAAAGTTTGACTTAGTGCCCCCTACTTTTTGTTGTCAGAATGTCAGTGTAGCAGTTATAGCGAACCCGTTTCCTTCGCAGTTGCTTCGTTTGTTCGTTGATAAGACTAGCCTCGGTGATCATTTCAGACAATATGCAAGATTGTATAATAATTTATTTGCCTTCAATTCTCTCAGGTATGATAACATAAACGCAGAGACAATTAGAGATATACATGTATTTCGATTACAAGGGAAACTATATCACTTTCTTCCAAGTATATCACCTCAGAATGATAAGCGGAAATTTTTACAACAATATTTCTTTGACGGCTTACAAGAAAAAGAACAACGGGTTAAAACGTTTAGTGAATTAAACCCTGACATCATCTCAATGATAATTGATTTGATGTCCCAAAACCCGTATGCATCGTTTTTTAGGAATCTTTCACAACGGCATGTAAATTACGATACAAAAATATTAATCTCAAAAAATCCAACGTTAGATCAAAGGGTCTTTAATGCACCCACCACATACGAGGTTGTTGCTATTCTCGTAGATAATGAAAACGTTGATAAAATTAATATTCCTGAAGTAATTGTATTGGGTAATGAAAATAAAACTTATAGAATCATGCACTATTTTGGTTGTTATGATCCCTTATGTTTGCTCCAAAAGGTGTGTGCAAGCTTTAAATTTATAACCCAAGAAGTATGCTTGAACAAATATGCGAACCCGCAATGTACGGGTCAATTGTAATAAAAGTAAGAATTTCAGGGGTTGAACACAGGGACTATGGCGAAATAAAGCACGAAATCGGTAGTCAAATATTGTAATTAACCAAAAGCAAATAAAGCAATCAAAGATGATATAAAGTCAAGTAAGGGAAAATGCGGATTCTAGGGATTAAAGCATCCAATTGTGGTTCCAACTCAAGATTTCTAAAGATAAGCGGACAGAGTTGAGATTTTGCAAAGGGAAGGTGTTTCTAAGGTGGGAATAGATCGCCGGGTAAGTCTCACTACTCACTATCCCAAACCGAAGCTCATATTACCGGGTAAGTCTCAAGGAACTAAGGAAAAGTACTATAACCTCAAACCAACACATCACCCAAGGGGATAGAATCAACCTTTACCGGGTAAGTCTCAAGTCAACTCCCAAAGATGGGATGAAGGCACACTCAAACCCCAATAAAGAATAAACCTTTATTACCTATCACTCATGATCTTTGGTAAACAAGCAAAGGAATCACCGGGTAAGTCTCGTCCTAGGCTTGCGTTGAACCAAGAAAGGAATAACAAGGATAGGGTTTGGCAAACTGGATCTTAACTCAGATTTGGATCAGGAAAACGTTCACCTCGTTCAGCCAAATTCCACCCCTACCGAGATGTTCATCTACTGAGCGAGGTGTTCGTCGGTTAAGGTAAAGGCTTGAGCTTTCAGGGTCCTGCTGGGATTAAGATCATTCTATCATCGTCTTTCCCACAACTTTTAGCCAATCACCCTAGAATCGCATAAGAAACTTAGCCAACAATTATCATGATAACAATAATCAAATATATATGAAAGGAATCATTATCCAAACAAGAAAACCTTAAGACAAAGATCTCAATAACTCAATGAATCAATCAAACAAACAAACTACGTTCCTCAAATCACAACTAGAAAAGACAACAAACAAGCCTAAGAAAGTCTTACAAACTCCCTTCAAAGCTAACTTCAAACTTGATTCCTTCCTTCCTTGAACTTCAACCTTCAACTTCCTTCAAACTTCCTTCAAACTTCAGAGAATGGGTGATCCGCCAATTGCAGGATGATTGAATTGTGAAAAATCCAACCCTTTGTATAGGAGAATTATCTTTCAAAAATAAAATATCTTAAAGAGATAATTTCCTAGAAAATATATCCATGTCTCTAAAAATAAATCTCAAAAATAATATCTTCTTTCCAAAAATCCAGCCCAAAAATATATGATATCTTTCTTCCAAAAATAAAATATCTCAACCAAAAATAAGATCTCGCCGGCGACAGGGTGTTCGCCTCGGTCGGGACGCTCCTCAAGATCACCTCGGTCGAGGTGGTATTGTAGCTGACCGAGGTGAATCTCAGCTGAGAGTAAATCATCTCTGATCTGGTCCAAAATCAAGTCTCTAATCCATTTTCATGCTTCTTGAGCTCTCCTAAGTATCCCTGAATGTAGCTCCAATGTCTCCTTAGCTTCCTTAGCTCCTTTTTAGTCCAAAACGTGTCATTTTACCTACATTTACAACGAAACTAGGTGTAGAACTCAATTCCCACAAAGGTAGACAAAACAACAATATAATTGCAGAACGTACATCCATACACGCAGATTAATGAAGATAAAACGTCTAAACCGATCCCAAAATATAGACTATAATACATGCTATCACCTTACAATATCCTCTCTTATTCACTAGGGGAGAGTGTGGTTGGCATCAAGGTATTAAGAAAATTAAACGCACAAATCAACACTGATAAATGAATCTTTGTTTCCAATTGTAAGCTTGATTAATGATACAGCTGATGTAGTGCTCTCACGTGAAGAAATAGGTAATGCCGTATATTCTTATATTTAAATAATTTATCATTTTACTATACTTTTTTCACCCGTAGATATAGTTACAATATGGGTTTGCTTATATTTAAAGTGTATATTTTGTTTGTATTTTCAACTGCATCTACTTTTCCACCACAAGATGGTCAAGAAATATCGTGCCGTGAGTATTACACTTACAAATTTCAAATACGTGAAGGTAATCATATTTTACAAGCTGGTAGGATATATCAACAGTATATAGTAGACATGTATGTGAAAATAGAAAACACATGATTAGATTTCCTACGGAAAAATCAAAGTACCATTCGAATTGAACTATACCAAGGTGTTGTTGACAGTGTTAATGATTAAACGTGTAATTCTACCATCATCGTTTATTGGTGGCCCTAAAGATATGAAAAGAAGATATTTGAATGCCATGACACTTGTACAAAAATATGGTAAACCAGATTTATTTATCACGATGACTTGTAATCCACAATGGCCCGAAATAAAAAAGGAAATGCTTCTCGGTGAAAAGGCAGAAGACCGCCATGATTTAGTCTCCCGGATATTTAGAGCTAAATTAATAAAACTGAAATCTTTACTACAAGAGAAAAAAATATTTGGTAGCATTGCAGCTCTTGTTGATGTTATAGAATTTCAAAAAAGAGGTTTGTTTCATGCCCACATTTTGTTAATATTATCGAATGAAAACAAAATACGGTCATCAGATGAATATGATAAATACGTAAGTGCGGAGATCCCATCGAGTGAATATCCTGAGTTAAGGAAACTTGTCGTGCAACATATGATGCATGGCCCATGCGGTCAAAAATATCCTAGCTACCCTTGCATGAAGAAAAAAACAATAAGTTAATGTGTAGATACGGTTACCCTAAAAAATATGTTGAATATACATCAAGTACTGATGATTCATATCCAACGTATCGACGTAGGAATAACGGCGACGTAGTACGAGTTAGAGGTGCAACACTTGATAATCGATGGGTTATCCCGTATAATCCATATTTACTTGCGACATTTAACTGTCATATAAATGTTGAAGTGTGTTCTATTGTTGGAGCAATGAAGTACATATATAAATACGTTTACAAAGGACATGATAAGATAAGTTTTGCAGTTACACAAGATCAAGCTGTTGTGCAAGATGAAATTAAGGATTACCAAAATGGTAGGTGGGTATCTCCTCCAGAAGCTGTGTGGCGTATATTTGCATTCGATTTATATGATATAAATCCGGCAGTTTTCGTCTTGCAAATACATTTACCGCATATGCAGTCAAAAACATTTTCGGCAAACGAACACCTAAGCAATATTATTTCAGATGAAAGCCGTCAAATAACGGCTCTTATTTCTTTTTTTAACACAAATGCAAACTCACAGTAAACCAATAAGTACTTGTACGTTGAATTTCCAAAACACTATACTTGAAATCAAAAACTTAAAAAATGGAATGAAAGAAACAAAGACCGTCACTTGGTCGATTAGCATATGTAAATCCTTGTGAAGGCGAACGATACTATTTAAGATTGCTCCTAACACATATAAAGGGTCTCAAATCATTTGAGGATCTACGAACAGTAAACGGCCATACATACTTGACTTTTGAAGAAGTTGCTTTGACTTACGGTCTTATTGAGTTTAGTGGATACACAGACTCGTGTATGGAAGAGGCAGTTACAACACAAATGCCAAAAACACTACGGAGATTATTTGCAACTCTGCTTATCTTTTGCACACCAATAAACCCACAAAACCTATGGGACAAATATTACGAACCGTTATCAGATGACTATCGTCAGCGTTATCCAAACAATCCAAATAAAGTGCGTCAATTAACGTCCGCGGAAATTGATATGTACCTAGAGACAATGGGAAAATCGTTAACATATTATAGAATAGTTGTGCCGGTTTTAGTTGATGATAATTCTGCGAACGGAAATTGTGAAATAGCTTATGCATTGAGTGCCGTCACACTTGAACAGTATATAAATGCGTCAAAATTGTTAAACACTGCGCAAAATCGTTATAGCGACATTTTTATGGACGGTCATGGTGGTACCGGAAAGACATTTTTATATTGTGCTCTTTATGCTAAGGTACGAAAATTAAACAAAATCGTTATAGCGACAACTACATCAGGCATAACGGCTTCAAACTTACCGTCGGGTCGAACTGCACATTCCATATTCAAAATACCGATTGATGACAATAGCAACCAATTATGTAATGTTTCAAAGCAGATGAATCTTGCAGAACTTCTACGCCAAACATCTTTAATAATATGGGACGAAGCATCCATGACAAAGAAACAAAACATAGAGTCGCCAAATACGCTATTGCAAGATATATGCAATTCAACACAATTATTTGGAGGTAAAATTGTAGTTTTTGGTGGTGACTTCAGGCAGGTCCTGCTTGTTGTCCCTCATCAAGGCCAAAGAGAAGCAATTAACTGTAGTTTAGTTACATCTCAGTTGTGGTCGTCGCTGATTAAATTTAGTCTAACAAAAAACATGAGAGCTCAGGAAGATCGTGATTTTGCAAACTTCCTACTATAGTTAGGAACGGTGAACTTCAAACCGATGAACACTCAAAAGTTAGAATTTCGTATTCAATAGTTCAATGTAGGTCGATTACTGATAACATGGCTGCATCTATAATTAGCACAATATTTCCCGAAATGTATAGTCAAAATGCAAATTTCTCAATATTTGCCACAAGAGCAATTCTTACACCGAAAAATGAAGATGTTGACTACATAAATGGCTTGTTAATTGATCAATTTCCCGGAGATGAGAAAACGTATTTAAGTTTTGATTTTATTATAGATGGTGGCTCAAACTTATATCCAATATAATTCCTTAATAGCTTATGTCCTCCAGGAATAAGTCCACATAAGTTTGTCCTAATAGAAAATAGTCCGGTAATATTGTTACGTAATATTGATCCGCCAAATGGACTATGTAACGGTACTAGATTAATATGTAAAGCATTTAATAGAAACATAATTCACTGTGAAATAACGACAGACTATTAGAAGGGTGGGCAAGCATTTATACCTATAATAACTTTAAGACCGTCTAACACAAAATATCCGTTTTTTGTTTCAGTGAAAACAATTTCCCATAAAATTATGGTTTGCAATGACAATTAATAAATCACAAGGCCCAACGCTCGATCAAGTGAGTCTATATCTACGTGAACCATGTTTTGCTCATGGTCAAACTTATGTTGCACTATCAAGGGCAAAAAGAAGAAAAACATAATATTTTAAGACGCGATGCTGAAAGTGATGAGTTAACATTTAACAACTCCATAAAGAACATAGTCTCCTTTGAAATACTAGAAAAGGCAAATATTAGAAAATATAATATAATGTAAATTTCATTTATGGAAGTTCAGTGAATGTATGGTTTTTTTAAGTCGATAGTATTCTTTTCAATTCAATATATAATATTTCCATCTCATATACTTTCTCTATTTGGTAGCTTTGCGGTTGAAGAACATCCTATTACTATTATATTGCGACACTTGGATGCTCTTCTTGTGGTGGACATTTATTTTTTATTCAGTTAATTTGGTCGATTTTTTTTATTTCCTTAATACCCTTTTTATATGAGTTTTTTTCCTTCTTATAGTTACGAGAATTAACCGACAAAGACCCCGCCAAAAGTGTCTTCAAAATGGTCAGTAGCAATGTTAACTGGCGGGAGATGGTGAACCGTAGTTAATTTGATATCTACGTTTTCTGCAATGTATCAGCTATTGACTGGATAGATTTTGAGAACCAACTGAAGAAGTAAGAGCAGTGGAATGTTAAAGTTTAGTACCCTTTCTTAAACCCGACAAAGGACCACGATTTGGTTTGCTTCCTTTATGCAAATTTTACTTCTATTTAGTCTGATTTTATAACAATCTCGGGTTTGTTTAATAGTTATTTAGTCAGTTTACTAAGAAAGTTTTAATCGAACATCCATATTGTTATTTATTTAGGCATGTAGCTAATGCTTACTTTTTGTGTAAGATTAGCCTCTTTTATATTTAATATTTACGTAACTCGATCACGACACGAAAAAAAAAATTTATGCAAATTTTTACTCCCGAATTTTTTTTATTTATCTTCTCTATTTATTTTTCGATTGCATATAACGGCGCGCGTGCGTAGCACGCGCGGCCTCACTAGTATAATCAAATATATACAATTTCTCGTTTCATAAGTCATATAAAATAAAAAATATGTGTCAAAAATTTTTCATTCCAACATCATACCAAACACCAATTATCACGAAGACATGAATGACTTATTTCAACTCCTTATTCCATTCCAATTCTTGATTCAAACCTCATTTCTACAATCATATCAAACGAGCTCTTACCAAGATTATTAAAGAGTTTATAAAACAATAATAGTTTGGATATTCACAATAATTAGATTATTATAAAACCATGTTTCATAAGCTCTTTCATAATATGTTTGGAATCTTTGGATAGATTAAAAAGGGACTTTTATAAATTTTTGAAAATTATTAAGTATATTGGCTAAATTCATTTAAGTAAATTATATATATATAGGGTGCTGTTTAGGTAAGGCACATTATTTCGGTAGGGCCGCGCGGCTGAACGTAGAGTTGACACGTGTACCAAATTTTTATTTATTTTTATTTTTTTCCTCTAGAAACGAGTGAAAGTAATAGTTTAAAACTTATTAAGGAATAGTTCATAACTTATAAAAGGATAGTTAATGAATTATAATAGAATAGTTCATAGTGCAAAATTTATAAAGGAGTGAAAGTAATAGTTCAAAACTTATCAAGGGATAGTTCAAAACTTATAAAAGGATAGTTCATGAATTATAATATAATAGTTCATAGTGCAAAATTTATAAAGGAGTCAAAGTAATAGTTCAAAACTTATTAAGAGATAATTCATAACTTATAAAAGGATAGTTCATGAATTATAATAGAATAGTTCAAAGTGCAAAATTTATAAAAGATAATGCAAAATTTATAAAGGATAGTGCATAACTTATAAAATGATAGTTCATGAATTACAATTAAATAGTTCATATCATATAAACGATTAATTTATAAATAATTTGATATAATATATTAAAAAGTAATAGTATATGAATTATATGGAAATAGTTAAAAGTTTATAAGAGAATAGTGCATAAATTATAAAGTTCAAAAAAATTTTCATTCGTTTCCGGAATTTTTTTTATTCGTTTCTGAAAGGAAAAAAAATATTTTTAATTTTTAATTTTTTTTATTTCGGGACACGTGTCGGCTCTACATTCAACCGCACGGCCGTACCGTAAATTAGCAGCCGTACTTGAACAAAAGCCTATATATATATATATATATATATATTGAATGATGTTTGTTTTTTATGGAACCATTACGATTTTATATTCTAGAGACCGATGATACATACTTACATTTGCTTCTTCAAGATCTTTGATTGTTGGGAGAGTGCTAAAATGACCCATTATTAGATTTTTTTATGGTGTTTGACCGTTGTGGTGGTGAACCAGCTTTAATTGATGCATAAAATGGACAATATTTTGTCTCGTCCAATTATGCTCTCATCCATTATGTGGGTCACCCAACTAACTTACTCATAAATATATATGCTTTTGGCATGTAAGGATGTCAGAATGACTTCGGTTGTTGACATAGTTAAAAAGTAATATTCTCATGAATGTCGAGCACTATAGTCGTCATATTATTACAAGTCCCTCATGTCCAACGTCGCCTACAACCGGAGGCACTACTCCATGTTATAGGAGATTGTCCTCGTACGACACAACTGACAACTGTGGTCTACATTCGTGGAATAAAATTTTCAAACAAATAAATAAAATAAAAATTGTGGAATATCGTGTTAGTTGTGGGTCTATGATGGAGTTCTATTCATGGTCAAGTCAGTACGGTCTAGTTTTTAGGTCCAATGAACAACAATTCGTGAAGGGATTTTATATTAATCAGAAGAGACCAAGAATGAGGTGAGTTAAACTGAAACGTGATACTCGGTAACTCTGTTTTGATAAGTATCGAGAACTTATTTTTACTCGGAAATTAAAATGGATTCTCAACTCATTATTCAGTTTAATCTTGAGTATATTAACTCGTTTATTATTAATTTAAAAAACACAAAATTGTGAATAAAATCTCTTCATATCAATAAAATTAAAAATTTATTTCAAATACATTTAATACCAAAGAAGTAACCCATTAAATACATTGAAAGTATCAAATAAATATTTAATTTAGTATACCTCTACATAGGATGCACACAAAACCCACCGTCACCTCTTCTCCCCTCTCTTGCGTCTTCTTTCCCTCTCGCTCTCTCCGACCGCACGGCCATCTGCAATTCAATCGTACTCTCCGAGTATCTCTCACATCTTCCGACGACTTTGATTCTCTGTTGGATTAGAGTGTTTTTGAAAGCGGTGGGTATGAAATTCTAGGAAGGGTTTAAATTAGGGTTTGATTTCATTCAGGCGTAAATCGGAATTGCTTTCAGCTGAGTGACGCTTTGTAATTCCAGGGTTGTAATTTCTTCGCCGATGGCTCCTGGGCGGAAAAAAGGAGCCAGCAACAAGGGGAAGACCACCTCTGGATTGAGCTTGGGTGATCTCGTCCTCGCCAAAGTTAAAGGGTTTCCGGCTTGGCCTGCCAAGGTATTGCTCCTCTTTCGCTTTCTCGGATTCTAATTTATCAATTTCAATTTCCTTTTGAATATGCTGCCGTGATGTCTTTCGTCTGTATCTAGTTCAAGGTTTTGTTAGGGTGGGAAACGATGAACTAGGGTTTTGACGAGCAGTAGATTTTGCTTCTGCAGTGGTGTACACAATGTTTGCAGATTAATGGTGCTTCGGCATGCCATTGGTTGCTTTGTTGTGGTAGAATGTATGGTTGAGTTTTTACCCTTGTTTTAGAATGGAACCATTTGCTGAGGAGAACCAAACTCAGAGTTTTTATGATTGATACGGTTGTGTCTTTTTCATGATGCAGTGACCAGTCGATCATTGGTAGTGTAGGAATATTTATATTGGTATTTGTGAAAGTGTTGACGGGCTCAGCCGCGGTAAATTCTGTTGTGATTTGATTATTTAGCTTTGAGCGCTGCTTTTTTTTGTGGGATTCCGAATTCCTTTTCCCTGACCTATATTGCATATACCAAGATGGTTTGGTAGTGAATTCTTTAACCTTTTCAGTATAACTGTAGCTATTGGCCTATCACACAGTTAGCTAGATAGTTGTGAATTATGTGTCCAAGTTTTCTTGATCTCTCCTTACCTATAAAAAATCTGGTGTTTATGCCACTAGTTGTTACTATGGCCATAAATTTGTGTTTATGAATCTAACCTCTCTGATCATTCTTTCATTTTTTTCCCAACAATTTACAGATTAGCAGGCCTCAAGATTGGGAGCGAACTCCTAACACAACCAAGTATTTTGTTCAGTTTTTTGGAACAAAAGAAACGTATGTTACCTCATTTGCATGCTCTTGGTTTTTAAGATTGACGTGTATGGTATTTTTGTCAATGAATGTAAATTCAGGTCTTGTTAGTTATTGCTGAGTTAGTATTTTGTCTGTTTATGCATTCTATAACCACCATCATTCTTACTGTGGTTTCTAGGTTTGTGACACAATGGGCTCAAGGTGTTTTTGTATTTACAGTATGTTTTATGTGCATTAATAATTTTTTTGATGTACTTGATTCCTAGCTTCCTCTGGTATATATATTTATTATTCATCACCAAAGGTTATTGTATATGCCTATTAAGATAAATTATTCTTGTTCTCTCCTTTGGTGAGCAAGCAGAGGGATTTGCGCCTGAAACTGACCCCCTCATCATTTTAACCTTTTCATTTTCTGCCATTAGACTTTTTAGCATAAACTTTCCATATATATCTTGTATTTATTAGTAGTAACCAATAAACAAGGTAAGTATTGTCACTAGTCGTATTTGAGAAAGAGAAAAAGTATGGAGATAAATGATGCCATATTTGTGTGCTTCATAATTTCCTTAACAAATGTGATAGTGTAAAACGACAGTTATCTAGGGAATGAGTTAAAGGAGTAAGTTCATTGATCAGCTAATATACTCGTAAGTTGCGGAGCATTGTAGAGCATGTGTAGGGTTTCTTCCCTTGACCTTTAGAGGCTTCTTACTTTCAAGGTGATTTTAGTATCGTTCACTTCATCATCCAACATAATTGGAGAGATTTATAGGCAAGTATTCACAATAGAGTCCATTATAGAATCTAATTTGAACTACCTCGTTTTTTCTGAAACGTAACTACTTCAACTTGGATGTAGGGGTTGCAAGAGTTATTCCGATTAAAAAATGCAACTTGCATAACTACATTAGATCTGAGCTAAATCTCGAATACACTGTATACTTGATCCAAAAATAACTTGACCCCCTTGAAGCTATTATTTTGTATTTGATCTGACTCACAGAATTTAAATTTAATGAAAACCAATCAAATAATACCATATGACTTGTTTTGAGTTTGAAAAACAATGGGCACCCTGAAGCTTACAGAGAACTACTATGAACCAAATAAATGGACTTAGATAAAAAAAGGAGTCTGTCCAAACTAAAAATGATGAGATTGGATCTATGTGTTTGTTGTTTCTTATTTATTTAATTATTTGGTTGCAAGGTGGACAATATTTTTTTGGTAATATACAACATTTTATTGCAACTTATTCTGACTCAAGGCAAGGTATTTAAACATCAATTTGTGAGATGTAGACATAGTAGGAAAAGGCGTGGGACTAATAAATTAGTTTTTAAGCAAGTCCTCACAGGTAAAATAAATTTTATTATATTGATTTATATTCAAGAAGTCTAGGAAAGGAATCCGGCTTATGAAAGAGGTATAATTATAACTTTCCTAGGTACCAACTCTATGTTCTTTGGAAATATGTTATCTTTCTTGAAGAAGTTAGTACAGAATTCTTAATCGGTATAGCTTTGTTTGTTGTATATATTCGAGAATGGAAATTTCAACTCATTTCTAATCTTATCCGTCATTTTATTTTTATATAGTTTATAAACCTAAACCCTATATGCTGACCGCAATTGTCTTTATTTCTACAAATATTCTCCTGGGCAGCGCATTAGTAATACCGGAAAGATGAAGTGCTTTTTCAACGTTTTCATTAAATGATGGTAAACTAGTCAGTATTTATAGCTGTCCATATAAAAAAAATGCTTTTCTTTGTCTTTGTACAAGCTTGTTTAGTGCTCTGGGGTATAACAGTTAGCATGGTTATTCAATCATGGTTAGGTTCTTTCTTACTGCAAAATTATTTCATCTCTTAATTTTTTTCTTATCATCTTTTTGTATTTTATTTTTGTTTTCTTACACGTGCCATCTTTTTGCAACCATCAACTGTTGAAACCATTAAGCCAGCATGAAGGAAAAACTTTATAGGAAAGAAAATTTTGTTTTTGCAAACTAATTACGATATAAGCATGCATTCCTACAACTCAAATATGGTATTGATTTGAAAGATTAGAGTTGCGACTCACATAACATGTATGATTGACTCATAATAAGCCATCTAAGTTTTATGAAATTGACTTCAGTATTATTGGTCTATTTAAAAAACTTGATTGTTCTGATACTTGAATTATACGAAATATGACGTGATGTTGAAGTGGCCCAAACTGAAGAAAATGGATTTATAGAACTACTATGGTTCGTTACCAACTATTCTCTTTGCAATCCTATTTGCTTGTTTGCTACCTATACCTTACGGGTTGTTTGCGTGTAGTCTTCCATTAAATGAACTTAGAAGAGTTTTTGTGTATCTATTTGCCCCAAATGTTTATATGAAGCAGCTTTTATCTGAAATTTGAGGAAATAAATATGGACGGAAGTGAAAGTGGAAAACTTAAGGGTTGTATCTTGTGAAGATCTTGCTATGGAAGATTTATTTCCCCTATTTCTTTCCCGTGAATGAGAAGAGAAATCATTCGAAGTAAGAGTAATGACTTACCATTTATGAGAGAGTCCAAGATCGAGATCGCTGTTTCCAATATCAGGTTTTTGGTGTGGGCAAATGCATATGGGTCCTATGGAGGCTTTTGGGTAGTTGGCAGCTGCCTTTATTGCTTAAGCAAATTGTTTGAAGGATTAGGATGGCACTATTGATACTCACTGGAAAATCGCAGTTGATGTTATGATTGTGTAAAATTATTCATACTTATTTTCTGGTTCCATGGTTCAAATCTTCCTTTGTCGTTATGATCCCTTTGAAGCTTAATGGTAAAGTTTTCGAGAGTTCATTCCTGTCTATAGCGATTGTGTTTACACACACAATCTATCTTTTCTTGGGTGCAAAGAAGCTATAGCTATTAATTGAACTTAGGTTCGAGTAATGTTACTGACCCATATCGTGGACCTTTTGCGATTTCTGTAGTTATTTTGGCCCGGTTGCATTGTCTTGTTTGTCTTATGCAATTATCTAGATGGCATGCATCGTAGTAGGATCATAATAGTATCATAAGAGCAACACATCGTGAGATCTTACTGATTTTAGTTGTTTTTCAAGGTTTGATCCGATTGCCACCTAGCCCATCATGAGATAATACTCTAACCTTTTTGGTTCCCCTACTAACCATTGTATCATCTAGGAAACAGTAGGAGTTTTTTTCTATTTACCATATTTGAAACCTATGCTAGTACTTCAATTTTATCCAATGTAACCTTCTTGACATGATGATCTGTCAACTATGTGAGAGTTAATAAGTGATTTTGTAGAATGTTACAATCCTAATGATCCAATACCAGGGAGCCTTTATGATCTAGAAACCGTGTTCTTTTAACACTGATGAAGATGATACACAGACTTATTTATGTCCTTGAAATCTTGAATAAAACTAGGTTGGAATCTTTTATATATATACTTAAAGAACCGGGCTATGGAACCTGATCACATATTTGTAGGGTCAATTCTGATCTTGAATGAAACTAGGTTGATTTTTTTAACCACCATAGTTAGAAAAAAAAACTGCCCAATGTCATTTATTTTTACATGAGATGCTACTATGTTGCTAAGAATTAGAACTAAAACTTGTAACTAGCAGGATTACATATGACTCAATTGCATTGGATATGGTCTTCGGTTGAATCTGTGTTTTTTGGCATGACGTAAAAGTCTGTGTAGCTGTAATCTATCTTGTACCCATTGTGGACCAATAAATGCTTGCTTATACTCTTTGATGTTGGGTAGCCCGAGTGGATATTAGGTGGAGGAGATGAGGATCCATGTTATATATTTGGTTAGCAGTTGTAACATTCGCTGCAAAGCTTCCCATACACCACAAATTAGCCCACAAGCAATGGGAATTGTGGACGGAAGTTTTCATGAGTATACTGCTACATTAGTTTGACATTGGTTGGACGATCTTGAACTTCTGTGCTTTATTGTCTATGATTCTCTCTTTGTG
Source organism: Fagopyrum homotropicum (assembly GCA_033239125.1). Lineage (NCBI taxonomy): Eukaryota > Viridiplantae > Streptophyta > Magnoliopsida > Caryophyllales > Polygonaceae > Fagopyrum > Fagopyrum homotropicum. Next base: position 149,146,297 of record BSWB01000004.1, read on the forward strand.
ACCGTTCACCCATCTTTATCATTGAACACTTATTATCTTGCTAGCTGGGCCTTTTCTACGCACTGTTTGTTGCTTTTTGTACCTCATGCTGATTGTGGTATGTCTTATATTTCCTCCTTTGCAGAGCTTTTGTTGCTCCTGAAGACATTCAACCATTCACGAATGAGTCGAGGATTAAGTTACAAAGCAAGTGTAAAGGGAAAACAATCAAATTCTTTCCCCAAGCCGTCGATGAAATTTGTGAAGCTATGGAAGAGTTAGAACAAAAAAGAGTGGGTGATCCAGGCAACGATGTGGTCTGTAAACCCCATCATTCTTCTACCATTGATAGAATGGGAACAAATGTGTCAGGGCAAGGAGATTTGGCTATTGCAGATGCAGCTGGGAGTGAATCCAGTTTTGAACGCTGTTCCAATGCGCTAGAAGGGACTGATACTAAAAAGACCAATGATGCTGATGAGATTCTAGTATTGAAGTGTAATGTAAATACTTCTCCCTATGTTAAGGTAGAAACACTTGATTGGAAAAAGGACGAAGATGTATCCGCACCTAGCCAATGCACACTGTCCGGAAGAGCAACTGTTTCTAGTCCATTCAGTAGTGTTAGTCCTAGCCCAGTTGATGGTTTGATAAGCAGAAAAAAAGATGGTCCTACTCCTTCAAGATCCGCTATCCGAAAAAGGGCTTTTAGTGGTAAACAGAAATCCTTAAAAGGAACTGACAAACCAAAAGAATTGGATTTTGAGCAGAAGAGGAAATGTGATAGTGCTGCCAGTCACAAGTATCATGCTAAATTTAGTGGACACCTGAATGGCGAAGCTCCTAAGAAAATTTCCTCCATTAATACCGACCAAGAATCTTCTCCAGCTAATAATGTATTGGAGCGAGGCTCTAGTGGTTATGAAGTCCATAAGTTGAATAAAGAGAGAACATTCTTGGATATCGCTAATGATTCTCAGAAGGATGCAGTTCTCAATTCTGAAGATTATGCTGAACTTGAGCATCTTAAACAAGTGAATAGTAGCCAGCTTGGCTCTGAAAAATGCTCTGCTGTAACTTATGAAAGATCAGATCCATCCAAGATGACCAAACATGTGAGTTTGCTAAGCAATGCTGCCAAAAGTTCTAGTCTTAAGAATGGAAAGAGAGATTCATCAAGTTTAAGCAGTCCTTCTGGCTTAACGGAGGATAAATTTAAAATCAAAAGATTACATCTGGAAGCTGAAAGCCAGATCGAATCAAATCCTCAGAAGGTTTCTTTTGTATCTGATGCTCCTGGTGATGGAGCAATTCTATCCTCAGCAAAACGGCATCATGGAATGGTCTCCAGTGATATCTCCAATGTTACTGCGTCTGATGATAAGAGAAGTTTGTTATCATCATTCTCAAAAGTCGATGTAACAAAGAAACGCAGAGCTATTCGTTTGGATGCTGATAATGAAGATGACATACGCAAGACTCCAGTGCATGGCTGTTCTACACGCAAAGCAATTCCAGACGTCTCACAGACTAAGATTCAGATGGAGGTAATTTTTTGTGTCACTTACGATTTAAATTTTCAAGTAAAAGTAAGGTTGGTCCCTGTTTAGAGAAGTTCACCATCTACTCCACCATTTACTGAGCCATCTTCTGTCTCTCTGCAGGAAACTGTGGACAGATCCGAAAAGGTTGAACCTCAAAGCTCTGTTGTGTTAGATACAGACAAGCAGTTGCTTGGTGAATTTGTTTCTCCTGAAAAGTCTTCCGGTGCAGTTGGCACTGCTGATAAAAAGTTGGAAGAGCAAAGCGGTAAGAGATATCAAGTTAAGTTGTCAGGCTCTTTTGCAGTGAAGAAAAGTGGGCATATTTCTTCTGGGGAGAAGCCAAAAGTCACTTCAAAAAGCCAAAGAGAAGGTGATTCTGTTGCAAGTGGCAGGTAAATGTTATTGAATTACTTCTCTACCTCTTCTTTGTTTGGCTGGAGAAAATACAACTACTGCCATGCCCTTAATAACTGTTGCACTTCTGCTGCTACAGAGTTGATGATACTAAGAAAGACACAAATAGTTCATCTTGGGATTCAAAAACCACGGATTCTGACATGTCGATTAAGCATCTGATTGCAGCTGCACAGGCTAAGAGAAGACAGGCTGCTCAAATTCCAATTCTATCTCAGAGCAATATGGTTTCAGTTACTAGTGCTACACAATGTATACAGGTGAAGAATCCTAGCCCATCTGCAGGGCAACAATTCATATGTGGGGCCACTAACTTGATGCAAGTGGATGCACAAGCAACTCATTCCCTGATGAGTTCTACCTCTCCATTAAATCAAGCTCCTCAGTGTCTGTTAGAAAATCACGATAAGGAAGAGCATGATGCTAAGGGGCTTAGCTTGGGGCATCAGGGTGGCGGTGCACTTAGTGGTGGGACAGAGGCAGGTGTTGCTCGTGATGCTTTCGAAGGGATGATAGAAACATTATCAAGGACAAAGGAAAGCATTGGACGTGCGACCCGCCTTGCAGTTGATTGTGCAAAGTATGGGATTGCCACTGAGGTTAGTAAGGAATTATATTCTGAGTAGGAAGGGCAGCATTTTATTGTTTATTTCGCCTGATGAAGTATTTACCAGAATGGCCTTTTTAAAGCACAAAATAAATTATATGTTGAGCAATATCTAGTATTTTCATTTCATAACAACAAAATTAATGCAAAATTTCTGATTTATAAATTATGAATCATGCATAAGTGACGTAATACCACCAACTCAATTCAAAATAATAAATAGTCCAGGTGTAGTATAAACTCAAAACAAGCATTACAACATCAATTATGATCCTAGACCCACTAGGCCACTACCATCCTATCCTTCCTCTCCTCTACTCCAGACTATTGGTTTTTTCTTGCTGTTGCATGTTATTCCTACTCACTTAACATGTAATTTTTCTTTCACCATCCTTGTTGCCCCTTGTTTGATTGTTTTTGAGGTTTTGCTTGAGCTTTAATGCGAGATGAGATTTTTTTAATTTAAGGGCTTGAGAAGGAAAAATGTACTCTTCAAGTTCTACAGTGGGCATATGTTATTTCAACTGTTATCCACAACCTATATTTTAAAGCTCTTTTTTCTTTCTTCATCTTCTGTTGCAATCTCGTAAAGCTCTTGTTGAAGTTTTCTCAAAAGGGTTCCATACCAGAAACAGGGTTAAGTGTTGTGTTTCAAATTTAGAAGGTGGCGGTCATGCAGAAATAAGGGAATCAAGTTAGTTGTTCTTAAATTTTGTTAGTAGCTTCTATTATAAATTTATGAGTTGTTTCAAACATCTTCCTTTTAGTAGTATTGAATATGGTTTTGCAGTTCAAAGTAGCATTCTGATGTATCATATGACATGAAGTGCAAATAAACCCTCTTATAGTACTGTTTAAAAAAAATTACTGGTTGGAAGTAGGCATTCTGACGTATCATTATGACATAGAATACAAAATAAGTTGTCTGGCCATGACATGACGAGCTCTGCATTTTGAACAGCCTAAGCCCTTGTTTATCGCAGGTTGTGGATATACTTGTCCGGAAATTGGAAAGTGAGTCAAGTTATCGTCGGAGAGTGGACATCTTCTTTCTTGTTGACTCGATCACACAATATTCTCATAGTCACAAAGGTAGGTCATGTACTTGGTCGACTCTGTTTATCTGATTTTTGGAAATGAACATTTGGAGAGTTAAAATAGCTTTTCGGTAACTTCTGTGGCATAATATCGTGAAACTGAGCAAAAAATAAATTGGACTTGAATGATCCATTTTGGATTTTATTGTTCTGAGCTGTGTCCAGGCATAGCTGGGGCCTCTTACATTCCTGCAGTCCAAGCAGCATTACCTCGTCTTTTGGGTGCAGCGGCACCGGCTGGTGCTAATGCTCGAGAAAATCGCCGGCAGTGTCAAAAGGTTCGAGTACAGTATAAGTTATTATTCTCATCAGTTGCAACAAAATTCATAGTTTCCATTTACTTAGGTATTGCGCTTGTGGCTTGAGAGGAAAATTTTACCCGAATCATTGCTGAGGCGTTACATTGATGACATTGGAGCTTCAAACGATGATGTAAGCAGCGGGATTTCGTATAGACGACCATCTCGAGCTGAACGAGCTGTAGATGACCCACTTAGAGAAATGGAGGGTATGCTTGTTGATGAATATGGGAGGTTTGTATTAGCACTTCTTGGTTCGCTCCCTTTTTCTTTCATCAAGTTCTATCTATCAACTAATTCACGTTGCTTTCACATCTGTCATGTGAAGGAAATTGCCATCTTGGCTACATTTTGTGTGTTGACTATGACTTTTCTTCAGGAAAAAAACTTATTTGGACAAGTCTGTTTTACCTGCTATAGTTTCTAATATTCTGCAGTTCTTGAATTAGTATTTGATTGGAATATCAGTACTGTGTTGCAATAGGTAGGTACTACCTGGCATGCTCTTCTATGACATACTGGCTGTACTTGGTTGTTGAACAACAACAGAAGTATGCTAATTGTCCTTTTTTTCTGCTTTGGCTTATGGATGGCCTGATTTTGTGTGAGTGGACTATTGACTTGTGTTTTCCAATATCACTTGATGGGGTACTTATTCTTCTTGAAGTTTTGGATGGATGTGACAACTTCCATATTTCACTTGATGGCATACCCTTGTTTGCTTCTTCGTCATATATCTACCCTGTCAGACATGTATGAATGTTTTTGGAAATTAGCAACTGTTCTCAGTGATTTCTGACTTCTTAATGATAGACAATCCTTCTTTTGAACTGAAGCTTGAAGAATCTTGATGTCCCATAAAACTCTGTTTTATGTCTTCAATTCTTATGCATTAAAGTATGTGGCCTGAACAAAGAATCAAAGATGTGAGTGGACCAACATTGAGGCTATCTGAATACTTCTATAAGGGGAAATTTATTTGATACTATCCATTATTGCTTGTCCCAATTGAATTAAAATATAGTTTAATGATCATTGATCTAATCAATCTATAACAGTAAAATGAACTGCGTGAGGGTGTTGATGACTTGACCCCTTAACCTGGGTCTGATTCAACCTGCAACAATCCAAAATGAGATGGAGCTTGACAAAGACCTAGTTACTGATGACTTCAGCGAACCTGCCTGATAAATCGTGCTTGTCATATTTTCGGATTTTCTTTAGTTTCTAAGTGTTAGTATGTAAATTTGTCTTTTGTCTTCTTTGTCTTTTCAGCAATGCGACCTTCCAGTTGCCTGGAATGTTCTCTTCTCGTGTATTTGATGATAACGGAGAGGATGAGGAAGATAAAGATATCCTGGGTACTTCATGCATTCGATTTGCCGAGGGGGTTGGTGTGGAAGTCCCTTCACGCGTGAGAATTGCTGATGAAGTTCCTATGGAGCCTGTCGATTCTGTAAGGGGGGCGGAAGTGGGCATACTAACTCCAAGTGGCAATCATCACCATATAGAGGATGTGGTTGTTGAGCTTGAAATGGGGGATGCTTGTGGTCGCCACAGAGATGAGACAGCTTTATCAACTAGAAGTTTATTAGTGGTAAAACATGAGCAAAGTGTTGAGAGAGAGAATGATCAAACTACATATGATGATGTTGACACTCTAACACCCATGGGTTCTCCTCCATTACCTCTTGAACCTCCATCTCCGCAGCCTCCCTTACCTTCATCACCACCTCCCCCTCTTCCACCGTTATCTCCTCCTCCTCCACCACCACCTCCGCCACCACCACCACCACCTTCTCAGCCACCTCCGGGTCCGTCATCATCTGTGCATCTTCTATTGCCACCTCAGTCGTCATTTTCTTCAGAAGTATTATCACTACCTCCTGTAAGAGCTTCACTTCTCACCCTTGTTTACTGTTGGATGTGTTTCTCATGTCCTCACTTGAATTCTTCAATGCAGGGGAATCAAATGGCTCAGATGTCTGTAAGTGCTCCACAGCAGTCTACTTGTTTTATTCAAGTTGGGACAAGTGGTCTGGTTAATTTGTCTGCATACAATGCTTCTAGGCCTTTGGAGTATGGGCACAGTCACATGTATATGGGTTCACTAACTTCTCAGCCTAATCAGCAGTGTCAGCCAACTCATGTAACATTTCCCAGGGGATCTTTTGTTCCCCCACCACCTCCTCAAACCCATGGAACCTCCAGTCAATTTACATTTGTTAAGCCTGCTGTTCAGCAGCATTTGCAGCATCCCTATCCTCATATATATTCATCACAGTCTTTCCCGGATAACCGCACGGGGATTCTTGCTGACGAGCACTGGAGGAACTCGGGTGAATATGAAACAGATAATCAGCATGGCATGTGGATTAACAGTGCGAGAGCTCCATCCTATTCAAATCCTTTCGCAGCAGAAGGTATCTTCTTATATTTGTGGGACGTCGGCACATATGATATTTACAGTTCTTGCTAGCAATTTCTCTAATGAGCTATATGAGTTTCTTTAAAGTCAACACTGTAGGTTTGCTTCTCATGTAGTTCAGTATGGCATGTCGGTTACATTTCATTCGTCTTGATGATAGCACAACTGGTATTTGAAAAGGTATATAGGAACTTGGAGATAAGTATAAGCTGAGAAGTTTGAAGTGAGTACTTGTTATATTCTACATTTCTTGATCAGAGATTATAACCCAGCTTTCAGTTGGAAATTTGACGAGCCTTCACTATTGCCTTCTCCTGGTGCTCCACATCTTGTTTCTTTTTTCCTGCCTTCTGTAGAGAAAGAATCGTATGAAGTGTGGATTCTTTCAATTGTCATTTCCTTGACAACTGAATTTTATTGCACTGTCCATCTTCAGTATCTTGATTGAAATGATTCTTGGACCTTCCTGTAGATTAGAAATATCGGAATGGGAGTCGGTGACAGCTGTTATCATACAATTTAGATGAAAAGTTGACTGAGAAAGCTTCAAATTCCTCTTCCCCAACAGACAACATTTTTATTTTTGGGAGGAACTTCCATGTACTTTCAAGACTTCTGTTTATAAATTTTATTTTCTGGGATATAAACTTCCAAGCTTTCCTTTCCTGAAGTCCTTGTTGGTCTTCTTAAAGTTTTCTCATGCTGCACTCCCGTCATTTCTTCTCATCTGTTTCTCTTAGTTTGTGGAGTTTCTTTATCTACTAGATCTTTTCAAATCTTAATTCTCTTTTTTCTGACTGTTGTTTGTGTGATAGGTTATTATCCACCCCTTCCTGAAAGACCATCTCACAGTAACATGGGCTTTCCTGCTCCAAACTCAGTTCAAGCTGGTTACTCAACTGCTGGTAACAATATTACTGGTATACTCTTTAGATTGACATAATTTCTAGTATGTTCTTGCATTCACGGACATGATATAGTTGTCCTTTCTCCAGCTCACATTAATAGCCAGATACTACCATCGAGGCCAGACATGCCGGCTCTTAACAGTTGGAGACCTGTATGATTTCAGAATGCACATGTTAAATAGTTTTGGTAAGTCTTATTGCATATATAGACGTTTGCAATGTTCTAAATTCATTGTAGGTGGATCTAGGATCCACATGGATTACATACATGCACATAGATTTCTTTTTGTAAAATTTGTAGCTTTTTTAAGTAGCAGTGGAAGTATGTGGTATTTCTGCTTGATTTGGTCACCATGCATCAACAACTGCAAATTAGGAGTTTAACTTAAAATTTTAGCTGATCTGGCTAAGATGAACGTGTACCTGGAAGCTTGAGTGATTTTAGCAGTTTTAGTTCATTTCTACAATCATTGAGTCTTGGTGATTTACACCTATTTGTAACTGTTTTTGCTCGTTTGTCAGTGTTGGGAGCAGTGTGCAGAACTAGCACATGGAAATTTCTTTGATCTTAAAGAATTCAGTGAAGAGTGTCAGCCACCAATAGCATAACAATGTGGCCAGTGCCAAATGTTTCTGTGGAGATCTTGCTGGACTATGTATTATATTGTTTTCCTGACAGTGCAAACTACAGGCTTTTGCCTTTAACTGTAAGCATTTGCTGACTGCTTAGTTGTTTCTTTCTTTACTAACCCTTGTAACTATGGCAATTGCCTATTTGAAGGCATTTTACTCTGAATGCTTTTTTTCATCAGTATTTGTTATCTCTTGTCTCCTTATATGTTGCCCTTAATCTCATATGATTTTGTTACTGATTTTCATTTTAACTTTCTGCAAATTTTATCTCGAGTCTAAACTATGAGAATGATACCAGTATTGGCCAAGATATACTTAAGGATCGGTTGTATAGTTATAAGTTACCATTTTTTGGTTTTGAAATGTTCCAGTTTTCCTATAACTGTTGGATGTGTTACTTTTTTATAATTACTCTCACCATATTATTATCTCTATTTCAAAATTACCAACTTGATATCGAAATACAACTTGTTTTAGCTTTGAAAAAGTAAAATCGGTATAAACGAGCTCTAAATGTGTGGATGTGGTTTGCATGCTCTCACTAGTGTATTACTCGGTGCAAAATTTGAGATATGCATCAGCTGATTAACAAATTGTGTTCCTATAAATATGGAATCATTTTAGTAATTTGAGAAGAAATCATTGATGAAGTTTATGATGAGTTAAACCATAGTGGATAAGTCTTCTTTGCTTGACTTGAGTCAATGATAATGGATAAGGTTCAGCTGCATAAGTCATGACGATTATTAGTATGGTTTTTTTTACTATATGCTACATCTCATTTGGTTATCATCGTTGATGCCTAGGTCTTCATGACACTGAAATAGGGTTGTGATCCTTATATTCCCAAGTTTATATGTAGCATGTGCGTCATTCTTATAATTTTTGCGACACCTAGAAACACATGCAACAAGGAACCTCTACTTTCTGGGCGATTGAGTCTTTCTTGTCTGTCATCGTGTTTCTTAATCTCTTTCCAATTCATAGAATTTTTAAATCTAGGTAGAGGCATATCGGAGCAAAAATCTCATTACTAGTGGTATAGCCCTATCGTAGGTCTCAATCATGATGCTTTGAGCAGGTTTGACCTGGATTGAAAGATGCAAAATCCTGTTGAAGTGGTTTTAGAAATTAATTTTTCTTAAAAAAAAGTTTTTACAGCTTTTCAAATGATTTTTTAGTCTTGGGTATCATGTAAAAAGGACGCATGTTTGGGAACAAGGGTTTGTAATATATCTCATAGTAATCCGGTGCAAAATACTTTAGTTTCCTGGACATCTGTATTTTCAGATGATGCCACATCATTGCTTCATTCACAATTTGAGTAATAGATCTAATTAAAATAAGTGTATCAACAAAAAGTTTACTAAAAGTAATATAAAAGAAGCTGTTGAGAAGAAAAGGCCACAGCACAGAAGCAGCAAACTTAATGTCAATAACTTGAGAGTGGGCTAAACTTCTGTTACCTTTTTGATATTTACAAAGTGCCAAGTTGAATGACAGTTTTTATGGTCAAGTTTTCAAATGGCTTCCAGGTGATTGAGACCATTTTAATAGCCCGGTCAGAGACCTGCAGTCAGTTTCTCTCCCCTCCTTTTAGTTTTAAGCTTCTTATTCTCCTCAATGAAGGGATATGCATTATCCTGGAGTAATTGCTATGTTGTTTCATATAGTTCTATTTCTTTTTCATATGTGTTGTATTTGTATACTTCATTAAAAGCAACAGCTTACCTGCTTGGTTGCTAAATCTGGAAGGTTGAAGTAACGAGTTAATGAGAAATCAAGATTGTTTTCACTTAATTGAAAATGTACATTTAATAATAAATCTCGTCTGTCCTTTTTAAAAAATATATGAGTATTAAAAAGTGAAATTGTGTTTGCTGCTTCGTTTGTATTCAGATATACTGGATCTAAATTAATCTTTCACTAGCGTGAGAAAATCCTGATATTCAGATTTTTGTATTTCGTTTTATTGGTTTTTGCAGTAGAGAGGTGTTTAGTCATTCTTTGTGTGTTGATCCAAGACAAAAAGTAAATCAATCAAAACTAGCCACTTAGTTGCGCTGGATAAAATTTGACTAAGATATGATAGATACCTATTTGGCAAATATTATGCGACATTGTAAATACATGAATTACATGTGGACAGAAGCCATCAGAAATATTGGTAAATATTATCTTGTTCCAAATATTATGTGGAAGATATGGCACATTTAAACATGCATGCATTCTACAATGAGTTTTCAATGATGCATATACATAATTTACCCATTTTCCTTGTGTTTGTGGAATGTTCCTTCTTTTATAGTTCGCATACGTTGTACCTACTTTTTCCAAATGTACAAATATGGAACTTCTTTAGGTCATTAAATGAATTTCTTGTATCAAAAGTACTAGAACAAAGACCATCTTCCATGGTCCAACGGCCAGGAGGGATATACATTGTATCTTATACTATTTAATGCACTAGATTTCGCCATAGAAATAGAAAATTTCTTGTATCAAGAGTACTAGAACAAAGACCATATTCCATGGACCAACGGCTAGGAGGGATAGACATTGCATCTTATACTATTTAATGCACTAGATTTCGCCAATAGAAGTATGAATTTAATGTAGAATAAAGTAGTTCCTGGTACAATGTTGCATCCTTATGCCAGTTGTCAATTTTTAAGCCTTAAAAGACCATCCCTTTCGTCATATAAAGTTAAAAAACCCCACCCATATTTCATTTCCGTCTTTCGTTGTTGAAGTCTTAAAGCTGCACGGAAACATGGACAGTTGGTTGTTAACTGTCCTAAAAGTGGTTTTGTATTTTTTCTGGTTGGACAGTTGTTTTTTCGTAAAACAGGTTGTTAAGGTGGTTTTATGCTAGTTAACCCCGCAGCGTCTTTAATGGCAGAAGGCCGGAAAGGAAACATAGGTCAATGATTGTTAACTTCATGTCTTGACGTGTTTTTTTTCCTTTTTCTTTTTGTAAACCGGGCTTTTAAGGGGTGATTTTCTGCAAATTTTTTTTTTTTTGTTTCTTTGAATGCTTTTCACTTGTTGTGTATGTCAAAGCATAAATTTTTTCACACAACATAACTGATGATGAAGTTGATATCCTCTCTTTGAGATGAAAATATTTTACTTAGAACTTCATCAATGCCAACTTCTTACAGCTTTGGTGCCTTATAAAGAATTTCATTTAATGACTGTGCCATATGCAAACAGAAAACTATAATTTTGTCTTTTAGCCTTCTCATCACTTGTCACATGTTTGCTTGCTACATGTGACAGGGAATTGAACGTGGGGCGTGCTGTAGGGAAGTCATAAGGAGACACTCTAGCTGAGTTTCTTGTGGATGGATTGGGAGGGAGTTTGATTCTCACTGAACATGGCTGCACAGGAAGGTAATAACTAATTAGGACGTTTTTCTTTTCCTTTTTGTGTCTTTCCTGCTGATCTTATGAGAGAATATTCTTAATTTAGGAAAGAAAAAAAATGTTCTCTTGAACATACTCCCTCCATTATAAATATTTGTCATTTTAGCCTTGATTGTTCAAAGGCATTTGCCATTGTTAGTAGTGGTTTTCAAGAAAGTAAAAAGTTGGGCAATAAATAGTATGATAGTATCTAGAAGGTCTAACAATAGCATCAACTGGAGATTTACATACTTGGCTAATTGCCTGGAACACTCGCTCAGAGTTTAAAGCAACAAACTCTGTGATTGGCTTAGAAGTTCTGTTTCATTTATTCTTCGAGCCTATTTGGAGTGTTTGATAACTCTATGGAATTGAAGACCTGCAGTTGTGTTCCTTGAATTCACTGTGGCATATGGTGCTTTTTAATCCTTTTATCAGTTTGAGTTGTGTGCATTGTTTTGCCTACATGGAGGTAGTTTCACTTGTCAGTATATTGCCAAAGTAAGAGTGCATAACTGATATGGTGTACAAGCATATGAATTTCAAGAGGATTCAAGTACAATATGGTTTTGAGAAGTACCGCAAATTAAACTTTAACAACCAATCTGATCAGTGACTCATTTTTCAAGTTCCAATTGACAACAGGAGTGGTTTGATGAAAATACTATCTTTGTAGATGTGGTTGTTAGCTGGAAGTACCATTATATGTTAAGATAAAAAACATTTTGTGTGGATGTCGACGGACACTGCTGTTGTGTTTGGAAATTGAAGTAATATAAGCTTTTATGCAGTTTTCTTTTTCTGTCGATTCAGTGTTCAACTTCAGATCTATTTTTGCACTTGTAGATTCTGAATTCTTATACAGTTGTACAATCGGCTAACTAGTTTTTTTGCTTTTTGTTTTTTTTTTATTATGGCTGTGATTTGCGCATTGCGCATATCTGGTTTCAGCAAGAAGTTGACCTTCTCAAGGGAATTGTTTTTTTTCCTTTATTGCATCTCATTTTAGGATACCTTCACTTTGGATAATTGTGTACTCCATATAATGCTTTAAATTTGATTGATTAGGGTATAACTGTTGTAACTGTATCTTTTTCTGACAAAAATGAAAAGTTACAGCTACATTTCTTTTCAATGAAATGGGTTAAATGATTAATTGGATGACTAGTTTGACGATTTAATGGGAAATTGTTACATCCTTGTGCCTCGGCCTTCAGAAATAGGAAAAGAGAAAAGATTGGCTTCTAAGCATAATGTCGTTGAAAAGGTATCCTAACTGTTCCTGTTGAAATGGAAGGTACTTGGCATCTTGTTTGTAAAGATGAATCACATGATTAAAATCCCTGGCGGTGTGGCTCTTTGGGTCGATGCTATGACACTGCCCTTGCCATCAACAATCTTCTGTCATACAGTTAGCAGGCAGGCAGGCGTGCAGATCGAGTACAAAGGTAAAATACTCAGGACTCTCAGAACGGTGTTATTTTCTTAATCTTGGTACAGGAAATCTTCTGTCCATGTAAGCATCTTTCGAGTGTTCTCCCTGTATGTGTACACTCCCCTAACTTTAATTTTGATGCACATATTAAATCCATTTATTTATAACCCAAACACCTTCATCAGGAATGTATTGTGAGTCAGGTTAAGGCAATGAGTTATAATTAACCATCGTGAGAAACAGAAATTCTAGATTGTCTTAAAAAAGAAATTATGGATTGTATTCTAAACATATAGGTGCCTTGCAAGGGTCATAATCCTTTAGTTGTATACATTATCTTTCTTATGCTGTTGCCTTGCAAATGTTACCATAATAACATATGATATTTTAATTAACTGATGATGGAAATTTGTGAAACGTATCTAGTTGTGGACTATATGACGCTTTAATGTTTGCCGGAACTGAAAGCCTTGACATTTTCCTTGCTGGATTTGATGATTGCCACATTGTCAGTTTCTCATAATCGAGGCATGAATTGTATGACCAAACTTATTGCATTGAAGTTGGTGTAGTCATAAGTCGCCTGACATGTAACGGCTTGACAGCTTCAATTGTTGGGTGAAAGCCTTCATTTATTTATTTATTAAAGTTTAAAATATCTTATATATTTCATCGGATAGTGTGAGAGAGTTCGTGAATTTTGAAAGAACTTATAAACTACATGCCCATATATAATTAATTTTTGATTCATAAAACATTGATATCATAACAGAAGAGACCTGAAAAAGATAACGTATTCTCCCGCGGCACTTCCCTCTCACGGCGTTGGTGCTCCTCAACAGATGCTGGTGTTAGCTGTGAGTGAAGCTGTTGGTGCCCGACCACCACGGATCTAGAAACAATAATCATATATGGCATCAAGTGGTGGCATATCTGATCTGGGTCTATCAAATGAACAATTGCTCATCCGTTTTGAGCTTCAATCGGATCTTGAGCTAGATATGGAGCACAAGGAACTATGTAAATTGTGTAACTGCTTAAATAGTTATTATCCGCTCATTGTAATAGAAATATTGAGGTATGTAGTGGGTAGCTTTCCCGAGTTTATGGGATTTTGTCACTTAAAACGAAAATAAATATCGATTGTTTGTTGTACTTGCAAAGGCTGTCAACCCTGAAGTGATTAATAAATTTGGCTCATTAGCCTTCGTAATGTGTATCCTATAAGACCATTACAAAAATACTTGTTAAAGGACTTAATGAAAGAGTCATCGAGCATGTTGCACATGTATAGTAGCTTATTCAAAAAAATCAATATCCGACAATGTTCTCGGGCAAAATGGTGTTTGTGAATTCCTGCAGGTCAATATAGCATCCACACATTTTAGCCCACATGGGTGCTATAAGTACATTGAGATTCAATCTTATAAAACCAATTGACAAAATGAGTAGGGTTATACTTTGTATGATACTTTGTATGATATTCATGGCCGTGGTCTTGATTCCATGAATAGAAAGTATGATGAATTTGAAATCAAACTTATGTAAGACTTATGTCCTAGAGGTGGAAATTCACAAATGATACATTGAAAGCCCTTCATTTGCCCTCTTTTTTTGGATTGACTAGATTAACTACAAGTAAGCATTGAACATTAGAAGGTCAACCGAAGGAGAAACTGATACCTCATGATTACTATTCACGTCCCTGAAAGGATTCCTTGTATGTCAATGATTGGTGATATCTCATGATTACTTGTTCATGTGTATAAATATATCATACATTCTCTTATTCTGTAATAGTTGCCTAGTTGGTGAGAGATATATACAGAGATTTGAGTCTCATCTCTTACATTTTAAATCGTATACTATGCCGATAAATGTCAAATCATGATAGGAAATGCTCACGTCCGATAAGTACATCAATTCTTCGAGCTCAAGAGTTCTGCAAATTCAGATCTGGACTCACCACCATGATCTCTTTTATGCATCCTCTAGTAGTCTAGTGTCCGGATTGTTCATCTTCGACTTCAGTATACCTCTCTCAAGACCACCTTTTATAACACAGCCAAAAAGCCCTGTGACCTCCGTTACCAATGTTGGACATGATAATAATAGGGTATCAAACCGGCATAAATGGTGGGAAAGAACCACACATTGAAAATAATTTTATTATGCTATATTTATAGCGATTATAAAAGCATATACTATGAAATAATAAGATTATGTATAATCAAATCTCATAGTATATTATCTATCCTGATACATCTAGATATTATCTTTAATATCATGTAATAATAATATCCTAATATTTTCCCGTAATCGAAGCGTGAGTAGGACAAACGGTGAAGATTGAAATAACTCTTACAAATGAAACAAAGACATGTAGCAAACAAGTCGCTAGTTGGACATTGTTCTCGGACAAAGCCGGTTTTGGTCACAGATGAGGCCGGTGTTGTTCTCGAACGAAGCTGGTGTTGTTCTCGGACATGCCGATGTCGTTGTGTTCGGGCAAGGCCGAAATTGGTTTGGATCGACACAACCGGTTGTGGTCGGGCAAAAGTTGATCCCGTTTGTGTTTGAGTGAGTAGGATCGAGAGTGTCGTCAGGCAAAACGCTCTGATACCTTAGTATATTATCAATCCTAATATATCTAGATATTATCTTTTATAATATCATATAAAAATAATATCCTAATATAATTCTTCTCCTAACAAATTCAATTAGAATTCTTGTACAAAGTCTTTCAATAAACAAATCAAATTACTACCCAAAAAGCTTCAACTACCTTAAAAAACTTCAACTAACAAAAAAATCGTGATATTGAATACGCCCCTAGGAGTGAATCCATTATTCCCTTTTAAGAATATTGGTGTAGTAAGACATTTTTTTGCATCATGGATACAAAACATTTACATAACCATATACGGATACATATTGTACACTACTAACAACATCCACTCATATGTACAAACAACAATACATTTACATAACCATATACTGAACACAACAACAGAAGAACTGTGTAAAAAAAACTACACGTACACAATCATACTAGCTTACACAAAATTCAAAACACAATTAAAATATACTACTTACCAGGAACACAAACTCGACAATTTTCAATGTGAAAAATCTGATATGAAGATGTACTTTGTGTCAGCGTTTTGTTTGCGATTGAGTACACTTATGTACGCCAAATCTTTAAAATCTGCACACCATTGAAGCAGTTGACGATACAGACGGTTCAAGCACTGAATCTGTTAACAAAAGAGTACCTAGAATTTACGAATATTTGTTGCCTGCTACATACGCAAGGAAAAACTCAATGATCGAATATATCGATTCACACACAAATCTTGATCAAATTGGCATGCAACAATGATCGATGCCGAATGGAAGAGAAGATCTGCAACAACGTGTTTCCGAAAAAAATGAAGAGGATAAATACTACCCACGATTGAAGGAGAGGTTACATATTGTTTCCTTGTTTAACGGATAATGGAGAGTAACTAGCTTCTTTAATTACGGAAATAAATTAAAATTAGTAGGAGAGAGAATAAGGATATATTTGATAGAATCTTTAATTTCTTCATACTAAATCTTTTTACACAAAATTGGAGGGGCCTGGTTTGTCTCTATAGAAACATAATTGTCCAGATTATGTTCAATGCTAAAATAACTGCCTACACAGCCATTTACTCTTCATTTTTTGGCATTTGCGGATGACATTATAATCTTTACTAAAGCAACAACGACAACAAGTACTATGATTTTGTCCCAACTATTGCTTAGTCTCAGGTCAGGTGATAAACTACCATAAATTAACATTTTAAACAACAAATGTAGACTCAACAACCAAAAGAGAAATACATGCCCAAATATGCATACTAGAAACAAACAACTTAGAAAAATATCTAGGTTGTCCGATCATAAGTGGGCGAGTTAATGAATATATTTTTAATAGTCTCATCTCAAAAACTAAATAACAACTCAAAAAATGGAAAATCCCTTTCTCAGGAAGGACGAATAACCCTAATAAGGACAAACTTAAATACAAAATCAAAAGCTATCTAATGCAAGCATTCATGCCTCCAACAAGCATTCACAAAGAACTGGATTCCAAAAAGTAGAAGATATAAACAAAGCGCTTCAAATGAAACTTCTATAAAAACTGATGGCAGAACTAGAA
The DNA here is from genome assembly GCA_033239125.1 of Fagopyrum homotropicum. Taxonomy (NCBI): domain Eukaryota; kingdom Viridiplantae; phylum Streptophyta; class Magnoliopsida; order Caryophyllales; family Polygonaceae; genus Fagopyrum; species Fagopyrum homotropicum. The sequence goes on from BSWB01000004.1 coordinate 149,163,238, forward strand.
AAAACTTGGATCAAAGTTGAAGAAAAATACCTTAAAGCAACATGCATATGAAATTACAAACTCGGAAAAACCACGTCGTGGCAACGGAGAAAACTAATGACTCTAAAAGAATAATGCGAAATGGGTTTAAGATGGAATGTTGGTGATGGAGCAACCACTAGATTATAGAAAGACTTATAGATCGTTGACCAACCTTTGAAAATTTTGTTAACCACCGAACTAGTAAGCAAGTTCATAAAAAATAAACAATGGAACCACCAACTGATAAAACAATTGAACATATTCCTACAAGATGATATTATTAGGAGAATAAACAAACACAATGTCCCTCAAAATGAAATCCAAGATAGATTGTACTAGGCATCAAGTGAGAAATAATGGTTCTCTACTAAACCACCAATGGAATTTATCCAAAAATGAAAGGGACGAACACAATGTGACAAAACATGGATACGGGATATCAACATAATGTCAAAAGTAAATAACTTCCTATGAAAATTGTAACCGGATGACATTCCAACAAAGGAGAACCTAAAAGTTCCAGTTTTAATGCAATGTGAATTTTGTTAGCACCCAATAGAGAGTGCAAAAGACATATTTCCAAAATACTCTTATACCCTACAAAACATTAAAATTGATAAAATAAAAATCTATCTCAACTATCTCGACCCTTTGGACGAAAGATAACATATGTAATCATTAAAATAAAGGAAAAATATAAGCGAGTAGGACTAAGACAAACAATGGTTACATGGTGAAATATCTGGTTAACTGGAAACCAGATAATTTTAACAAAAAAAAGTACCACGTGATCTAAACCATTTGATCAAAAAATAAATTAATGATTGGAATGCGGATACAACAAAAAATTCAAGTAGCAATGCTAGCCCCCAAGACAAAAAAAAAAAGAAAAACGAAAAACATTAAATGACACATACGAAGATTGAACTTTATCAATTTAAACTTCGATGCGTAAAAAAATTGAATGATCAATGTGCCTTTGACAATATCATATGTGACCATACACACCAACACAATCGCTACAGGAATGTGATGTTGTGAAGTCGAAACTATCCTTCAAGCGGAAGCTTATGCTCTACGAGAGGGCTTACAAGAATCTATAAGATTAAGTTTCGAAATCATTGAAATTGAAGGGGGGCGGGGATCTTGTCTTAAAAAACTCAATTAATCATATTTGAAAATCACCATGTGAAGCAGATATGATTATTTCTGACATCATCATCTTGCTTTCAAGGTGTGCACAAGTTTGAATACAACATGTCTTTAGGAAAATCAATGTCGTTGTAGACATACTTGTATATTTTGGCCAAGACACAAATCGAGATGATGAGATCTTCCTTGGGATGTTTAAAACCTCTTGAGAAAAGATACTTCGGGAAAGTATATTTATAAAGTTTGACCGTCCTTATGACCTTGTCTCACTTACCTTGCATAAAAAACTTTTACTTATCCCTTTTCACTTAACCATAAACCGTATACAAAAATCTTAATTTTCGAAAACAAAAATAATATTTTTTCAAAAATACTATCTTCAAATTTGATTGACAAAATAAAAACAAAAGCATATAACGTACCCACCGTATCAAGACTACATAAAACCCTAAAAACTATGAAAATCAACGCGCAATATGCGCTCCTCACAAACACAAAACCAGTGTTAACAAAACTCCCAAATCGGAATCGTCTGTACCCTTGGAAGCAAGAATCTAGGCCTTTTCAACAACCATTAATTATTCATCAAAATCAAATATTTCAGTCAATTCCCCCCGTGCTTTGCCTTCTAGGTATGTAGAAGGAAATTCCCAACTGCAAGAGCCCATACACTAGTCCAGCGCTGCCGCCAATCGCTCAGATCCGATGATCCAAAAGATTACCCCTCACATGGGATGTGTAGACGGCTCTTCTTTGATTCCTGTCATGGAAGCCCTAAATCCAAGAACCATCCTCCTTCGTTGAATAAGAATTTCTTACCTATTGTAGTGGTGAAATGGCTTAATTCCATCTCTCACTTTAGGAGAAGATTGAAATGAAGAAGAAGCATGAATTATGTTGGGAGCTCTCCTCAATTTGAAGATCGAAGGACAAAGACAATAATGTCTCTATATCAAGAAGAAGAGAGAAGAAGCCATGAGAACAAGGAAAAATGATCAACCCTCTATGATATTTCACTACTTCGGAGCAAGAGAAGCCTGAACGGCCGGAATAGAAACAAGGGAAAAGAAGAAGAACGAAAGAGAAAACGTGTGTGCCTTCTCTACAACTTCTCTTTGATTGGAGAAGGTGTGTTTCTTGATATCCTGATGGTTTGCTCTACAAGCTTGCCTAACCATGGAGAGTGTCCCCTTAACAGAAGATTTCTTTATTCGCAAATCAACCACTCGGAACAAGTGCGGCTCTTCGATAACGAAACCATGTGTATACTGAACTTGATTCGTATCCATTTCATTTCTAATTATGCTTGTTGGAAAAAAATATTCATCTTGCTATCAGATAGAAAATGTTCTCAGCCAAATTTCTCAATGAGATTTGAATTATGCTACTGGTTCCTACCGACAAATTATGAAAATGGATGTAGCAACCCTACCCAATCTGAACAAGTAAATGAAATCTTAATTAAATCCTTTTACCCTTCTATGAAACATGACTTGTTTGTCGTCGTTTTGCTGTTAGAGCACTTACACAAGTGGAAAAAAAAAAATCTCTCCCACTCTCTCTTCATTTTACCTCTCATCCACATCATTTTTTTCCCCAATTTTTTTTCATCCCACCAACAACATATATAAAAATTCTCTCACAACCCTCTCTCTTACTTTTTTACCTACCCATCACATTCTCTGTCCCTATATTTTTTAATATTTTATTTACTACTTAATAAATAATAACTAATCAACTAATAATTATTAAGATATTACAAAACTCTTAATTATTTTAGTTAAAAATATATTTAATTTTAACTAATTGAATAATAATATTTAAATTAATATTATAATTAATTATTGAAGGAATTAATAAATAAACTGATTATCAATAATTATGAGATAAAATAACGGTACATGAAATAAGAACACGATGCATGAAAATTAAAGCGTTGTAGGAACTAAATGAAAGTACAACAATGATAAAATTACGAAACATAATCACGACATCATGGAGATGCCGATAATTTTTAAGGATTCACATCACCAAACTTTTGTCAAATGTGCTCTATCAAGTCATCTTTAAGGGATTGATGAGTTCGTCTATAACGCATAGTGTCCCTTGTCTCCAAGTATTTGTTAATGTCGATCGGATGTCCAGTTTGAAAGTGGAAACCTTCATCATTGTTAACGGTAGCACTTGTACTCGCTTCACCTCTACGACGTGAACGATGATTAGGGAGATTTGTTTCGTAATATATTCTTATAACCTCAACATTCTTATAAGTGTCTCATTCATCCTCCACTATTATATTATGAATAATAATACAAGCCTTCATAATATCAGCCAATATATCTTCTTCATAAGCAAGATCTAGTTGTCGTACAATTGCGAACCTCACTTGTAGAACTCCAAATGCACGTTCAACATCCTTACGTGCACCAGCTTGACAATCAACAAAAAGAATTTGCTTAGGATTTTGTGGATGGGTAAACCCTTGCACAATTGTAGCCCAACTAGGGTAAATACCATCGGCTAGGTAGTATGCCATGTTGTATTCATGACCATTGACGTTAAAATTCACAGGAGGTGCCAGACCTTGCAAAACATCACTAAATACTGGTGAACGATAAAGTACATTAAGGTCATTACAAGAACCTGGAATACCGAAAAAAGAATGCCAAATTCATAGATCTTCATCTGCAACGGCTTCTAAAATAAGGGTTGCGTTCTTGTTTCGTCCGCAGTATTGACCTTTCCATGCATTAGGGCAATTATTCCACTCCCAATGCATACAATCAATACTGCCGATCATTCCTGGAAATCCTCGTTGTTCATTTTTGTAGAGAATCTTTCGTAGGTCTTCATCCGTAGGACTTCGTAAATACTCAGCTCAAATTCCTTGATTACACTTCACAAAATTTTTTTAGACATTTTCGTGTAGTTGTTTGACCCATCCTCAAGTACTCATCAACGACATCGGGAGCCACCCCATACGCTAACATTCTCATTGCTGCAGTGCATTTTTGGAGTCCAGATAACCCCAATTTCCCAGTTGCATTTCGTCTTTGTTGGAAAAACTCGTCATTTTCCACCACTTTATTCACAATCTTGCAAAACAAAGCCCTCTTCATTCAAAACCTCCTCCGAACTTGATTCTCATTGTATACCGCAAGATCTGCAAAGTAGTCTCTAAACAATTGATTATGCCCTTCTTTACGATTCCTATCCATTTGAATCACAACTTCAACATCTTCTTATTGGGTTGTGTTTGAGGCGGTGGTGGTGGAGACAATATAGATGGTAAGAGATTAAGGACAAAGTTGTGAATAATTATGGGGATTTCTTCATCACTATTTGATGATGAACTTGAGCTTGAAAAACTTCTTCAAAATAACATTATTTTTTTATGGATGGGTTCTTTCAATGGATGTTTTGAGTTGTTGTTGGAAAAACTCATTGATATTGTGCTCTTATATAGGATGAATTGATCAACATACACATTTAGATACGACAATACAATGTCATTATTTGTCTTGAAGAGATTCTTGGTCAATGTCATTATTTGTCATGACCATAGCATATATGTGATCATTCACTTGCACACATGTCATTGTGATAAGTCGACTATGACATAGATGTGATCATTCACTGACACACATTTCATGGTGATAAGATGACTATGACATAGATGTGATCATTCATTGACACACATTTCCTTGTGGTAAGATGATTGTGACATAAATTTGATCATTCACTAACACATAAACATTACATTGAAAAAAGACTTCAAATTAAAAGAAAATTTGATCATTCACTAACACATAAACATGACATTGAAAAAGAGACTTCAAAATAAAAGAAACTTAAAAGAAGACTAATACTTATAACAAACATCAAATTAAACTTAAGAAAATAATTAAAATCACTCTTCTGACTTCTTCAGTTTCTCCTTCAACTTGACTTAGAGCAATTAGATATAATTGTTAAGATCCATGAGTAGTTTCTCCTTGAGCTTGTCTTCTCATGGGGTCAATGATGTCTTAGACAACAACACTTGTAAGATATCAAATTTTTGTTTTTGCTTCTCACCCATCACTCTCTCGTTGAAGTCGAAGATTTTCCTCCTCTAATTCCAATTGTCTTTGTCTTCTCATTTCCTTCTGCCTATCAAACTCAAATTTCTCTTGTTTTAGAGTCATCTCAAAACCCCGTTGATCAATGTAAGCCTTAATACGCTCACCCATTTTGGATAAATCTTCTGTTGCAATCCCTTTGCCTTTTCTCTTAGCCTTGACTTTCTTCACACCATCTGGACGACTAATACCTCCAGACACGAAGTTACCGCTAGCATCGTCCCTACTTCTCTTGCCACTACCGTTGCTATATTCGAGATTATTTTCCGCCTTGTATTCAGCATCAACTTTCCTCCTTTCTTCCTTATTCAAACCCCACCTCATGAACTTTCTCCACTTTGGATACTTGTTCACCATCTCCCAAGCACTCTGATATTTGAAATTCTTTGGTGCACCTTGGCAAGACCTTCGAAATATTTGATGGGTAGTTTTTGTAACATCAGCTTCATTGTACCTACTTCCCGTAATTTGACCAGCTTCTTCCAAAGCACCGGCCCAAATGAGTAAATCAGCACTCATCCTTTTCCAATGAGTCGCCATCATGTTCTTATTCCGCTCCGGAATCTCATGTGGTCGATGTTGACGAGCCATTTCATATGAGTGATGTATATCTCTCCAAAGATCAACAAATTTCTTATCTTTGCCAATAATGGAGTCTGTGCAGTTGGTAAAGTAGGCCTCAATTAGAGCTTCTTCTTTGACAGACCAATCACGGTTGTTTGTTACAACCGGAATTGGATGATTGTGGTTGCTTAATGGAGGTGGCAATGCTGATTCCAAAGGGATATGTTGTGTCTCCGGAACAATATATTATTCATCACTAATCGTCTAGCTATTGCTTCCTTGAAAAACTTGTGGAGAGTTCTCATAGCTTTGAGAGTTAGAGAAAAATTTTTGGTAAGCTGGTTGAGAAAATGCTTGTGGAATTGGTTGTTGTGGCAGAAAATATCATCCTACATTTGCAAGAAACTGAGAAAATTGAGGATGATTGGTAAAAGAAGGATCGAAAACGTTGAAATTTAACGGTTATATTATACCAAAAAAAAGATAAAATTAAAACAAATATTAACAAAGGAAAAAAGAGCCTTTGTCACACCTTTTCAAGTGGGTCTTCTTTGCAAAAATTTGCACCAACCTGCAAAAAGAGAGTAAAAAAAAAATTTAATTGGTGATTTTTTTTAACAAATTCTAGAATTTTTTTGGAAAAAAATCACTGAAGTGATACATTTTTACCCAAAACAAAAGTTACAGATGAAATTCTTTTTACTAGTGGGAGTGGTCTTATAAAGTTTCTGTCATGAGTAGTTTTTGTTTTCCCAATGTTTGTTTCATTGCTTTAGCTTTTAAGGCAACCCTTGAACCTCCTTATACTATAAAATTTTGGATTCGACAAACACCTTTGTTGTCTTATGGAGTATACTGGTGTTTACGTTTTAATAAACGACTTTTGGTGAACCATGGTTCGTTTCACTCTCTGATGTTTTTCTTTTCACATGAACAAATTAAGAGCAACACCAATTTGAAACAAGCTCTCCAAAATCTGGAGCACCATACAAATGCTTACAACAGGAGCCCAAGGGCGTGTTCGGTGAAGCGGGAATTTTGAGTAGTTTAAACTTTTTGAGTAGCTTTATTTTCTTGGGTAGATTTTCTAGTAGAGGTTCAAAGAGCTTTGTAAATTCCAAAAACATAATAGTTGTTTGGTAAGGGTAGATTTGTGGATAGATTTTCATGGTGAATTTACTAAAAATTTAAAAAGGACAAAAGATTTAAAAAGAGTTAAAGCTAGCTTTATGGGGTATAATTGTAATAACTTTGATAATCTACACAAAAAGCTATCATTTGAAGCTTTTCAAAATTGAACCAAAAAGCTTCTGAAAAAGCTAATCTACCAAACAAGCTGATGTAACGAACACCCATTAGCTTTCAATTTTTCCAAAGCTCTACAAAAAGCTTTACAAAAAGCTCCGCCGAACAAGGCCTAAACCTCAAACGTTTGTATGATGTTCAAGGCACACTAATCCACTTCTAAAAACCCAACTTGCTTTTGGGTTTGTGTATCAATTTTTTCCCTTCCTATGATGTGGAATTGATGCCGCAGTTCCCGATCTAGATTAAAAGTCCACGAACAATCTGAAAGAAGAAATCTCGGTCTAAAATCTCGGGCAAGATTCTGGTTACGGGGCCAATATTTATGAAAACTCGAACAAAAGAATGTGAGTTTGATGGAATGATAATGGATAGATAAGAGGATGCTAATATGGAATGAAATTGATGGAAATATAGGAAGATAGGAGCAGATGTTAGACTTGCAAGAAACTTGATCTAAATTGGATCAAAACTCTTAACAAAGAATTACCTTAACTCTTCTTCCTTATTCAACCTTACACAAGTCTTTTAATCTAAAACAAGCACAAGGAGGGACTAGTTTGACTAGTAGCACCAATCTACAATAAGATTAACACGCACAAGAAAAACCTAGCAATGGCTCACAACGATTTAATCAAATGCTCTTTTTTTGATTGAATAGAAATGATAAAATCAAACCCCGTGAGCGAAGGCACAAGTATCTCACAATAATGTGGATGACTATACTAAGCTACCTATGAATCTTGTCCTCTAAGTCTATTTATAGGAGAGATTCCTCTAAAAGATAAACGGTAAAATAATCTTACAAGATAGGATCAAAATCAAAAGATACCTACAAAAAGTTTGAGAGAAAAATAACTAAAATATAACTCTATCTAGTAAGATCTTCGACGGATTTTATTGATCTATACAGACACAAAATCTTGGTCCTGAATCTCGGGCGAGATTTCTGTCTCAGAGCCGAGATTTCTTCACCAGCTCATATTCCTTGGTTCCTTGATCATCTTCAATAATATCTCCTCTCGGATTCTTCTTGCCCTTGATCTAGTGATTGATCCTTGTATACTTGGTGTCGGGGAAGGTCCCAAATCATACTCCCCTTCTTGAAAAGGATTCGTCTTCGAATCCACACCATGCTCATCACTAATCACATAGGAACTCAAGTCTCTTTGTCGGGAAAACTTCGGCGTCCATGACTCTCTAGAGGATTCCTCGAAGTTTGTAACACTTGCGCCTTGAAGATGTGCTCCGTAACACACAACAGTAGGAAATCTCGGTCGAAATACCAAAATCTCGGGCGAGAATTTGTTACTAGGGGATCCGAGATGTCTACTGGGCGTCCATAGATCACTGTCGATGACGAAAACTGAATGTATTCCGTAATCTCATCCTTTTCTGGTGGCAATGATCAAGTAGAAATTTCATGCCCATTCGATCTACCTTGTCCGCAACTAGCTTTCCGTTTTCTTCTAGCGGTGTGTTTGATTTTGTATGTATGTTTTTTGACAACGTTCACCTACTTTCCTGAAATAAACCTTACTCGTTCCTCGAAAGGCAACGTTATAAGATCAAAAGAAGTTAAGGAAAACAACTTAACTACATAGTCATGACAACTCAAAACTAGATAGGGGCGCAAAATTCTAGAATCCTTAAGCACACAATGCTTAATAAAATCACTTAATGACATGAATGGCATAACTTTAAGGTCCATGGATGCTCAATTTGAAATTCTCCTTTAAAAACCAGAAGAGCCCTTGAAGATTGAACCAGACTTGCTGCAGGGGGTCAAGGTTCCTGTAATCTCGGGCAAGAATCGAGAATCTCGGGCGAGATTTCACAGTTTAGCCGAGATTCTTGACTGGAATGTATTTCATCCGTTGCTTTGTCCAATGCTCGATCCTTGTCTCTCGTCTTCTGCCTAGGTCTCATTGATCAAGAAATGAGTCATGGGTATCAATTTAACCTTTTTACCATTGAATGTAAAAATATACCTATTTGAATGGCCATCATGCTCCACTTTCCGATCAAATTGTCAAGGGCGACCTAACAAATTATGGCAAGCCTATATAGGTACTACATCACATAAAATCTCATCGGTATAATGTCTAATGTAATAGTCACTCTAGCTTGCTTGTTGACTTCCAAAGTACCACAATCATTTGTCCAATGCAACTTATAGGGCCTAGGGTGATAAAATGTAGGGAGTTGCAACTTAGTAATCAATTTAGCACTAGCAATATTGCAACAACTACCTCCATCAATGATCATGTTACACACCTCCCCTTTAACAAAACATCTAGTATGAAAGAGATTTTCTCGTTGATTATCTTCATATGGAGCTATATTAGCATTCAAAGTTTTCATAGCAATCAAAGATTCTTCATGCTCATGTTCACAACTTTCGTCACTTTCACTAGCACTTCTATGCAATGCATTAAGGTGAGTGTGGTCATTATCATGCCTTCCACCATTTGGTGGAGTATTTGGTTATTCAGAAACAAAATCATTTTTAACAATGAAGCAATCGAATCGGATCACAACATACTATATTTCATCAAAAGTAAAACTTAATTAGAATTGAAGAATCACAAGACAAATGATGATGACTGCGAATTTAAATATACTCAAAAGAACAACCTCCCCAACCTAAGAAAGAAAAACTATATTAAATGGGATAAACCAAAACATAGGTTCCACAAACTCAACTTTGACGGATCAAAACTCGATTCGGGTATAACATTCATCGGTTTTGTTCTATGAAATCATTATGGTGATGCTATTAGCTTGGACGCTAGGAAAAACAATTTTAACTCGGTTGTTAAACTTGAAGATTTCGCGTTGAATCCGGACTTAAAGAAGCTATAAGACTTAATATTAAAAAAATTGAAATTGAGGGTGATAGTTATGTGTTAACAAGACACTCCAAGGACTTTGGTGTTGTTCGTGAGAGATCGAGATACTCATATCCGACCCTGGACTGGATCTTCGCTTCTTTGAGAAAGTCTATGTCAGACATGTGTTGAGAAAAATCAATTGTAGTGTTGACCATTTGACCCATTTGAGATTTTTGAACCGCAAAACACCCTTTTCTGACGGTCCCGAACTTTGCGTTCTCATCCGTAAGGATGCTTTAAGATGAACTACCTCTAGATAGTTTCTTTCTAAACGCTTTCCGTGTTATAAAAACAAAGTCTAAAATCACCCAAAATTGTATTGATAGCTCTACCTACCACCACCCTTGAAAAACTGGTAGAAACATACTCAACAAGATGAGGTCTTCTGTAACACCCCAAATCCGCGGGACTCGGGATGCCACATTGGGCTAGGATCTCACAATGGATCCTGACCCTAGCCTGACAACAAGTTCATTGGACCTTACAACATGGCACTGACAGATATAAAACAAATACATAAAACGGTATAAATGTACAACCAAAGGTAAAACAACAACAACAACAACAACAACAACAACAACATAGCCGAGTATACAAAACGACATCCTCACACAGGAGGTACAAAAGATCATCCTTACGCAGAAGGGAAACACAACAACCCAAACCGACCACCTAATGTACGAGAGTCCTCGGCTTGTCACCTGCCAGATCACTCAGCAACGCCTAACCTGTAAACATCTACAACACGGTATGAAACCGTTAGCTAACCATACATATATGAGGTAATGCATAAGCACAAACACAATCATGAAAGATAAACACATCAGCATGCTATCACATATTTACCCATTTTATCATCTTTATATAACAACCATTCACTCAAAAACCGTATATATAAATATAGATAGATGAAAGTATGTGACACGAGGATCGATACATCCCCGCCTCTGAGTGCAATGTCCAGCTATACGAGTATCGGTCACATAATCCGTGTATCCTATGGGAGTGGATTGCGCCCTTCTTGTAAACCACTTTGGCCCGACATCAGAGAACCTCCCAGACTCTACGGCGGGATGAAAGGGAAAGGTTATCACAGCCACGCAGTGGGGCAGTCAATAGAACATAGGTCGATAAAAACGACAACTCATGCTATCATAACAAACATATAAAGCACACACCACTCATGCAAACACCCAATATAGGGATGGTAGCTAAGTAAGTCCTACGGACTTACCTCAACCTCGTACACAACTCAAACACGATCAACCAGATCCAACCTTCAATCCTGAGAGAGGGGCACTGCCTAATAACAAGGCATAAAGATATATCAACCTCTATTCATCAAAGGGGTCACACCTAGACCCAAAGGGATCCATGAGGATCATACTCAACCTCACAACATCAACCTAAGTCCTTAAAGCCGTACAAGGCATAAACCGATCATAACCTCAACCAAACCCATCCTCACATATCTAGCATGATCCTATACACTCATACTAGGAAAGGAGGGAACAAAGATATCCTAAGGAAGGCCTAAAAGCAACACACACCTGCAGAACCAAGTGCAACACCAAGCTGGTGCAGGTGGACGCAGGGGCGGCTAGGATATGGCGCAGGGGCGGCTCACTACTGGCGCAGGGGTGGTCCAGAGATGGCGTAGAGGCGGCTGGTGTGCAGAGACACACCACTTCAGCTCCTTCTTTACTCCTTTCTTCGATTCTTTTACTCCTTCGTCCAACACATATACATACAGAAACGTACATATATATACATCAATATAAGCCAATCAAGGCTGGAACAAGATCCAAACCTAAGGATCTAAGCTAAGATAAGGGAAAGAGATGAAAAGATGAAGAGAAAGGGAAGGAAAGAACAAAAGTCATGGGGGCTTACCAAATCAAGCTCTCTAGGAGAACATCACACCACCCTCTACACCTCAAGCTGGCTCATAAGGCTCAACAACATCATCAACCATAACACACAAGCAAGGCCAAGCACATGGCTTCCAAACTCACAAAAACTCAAGGAAGAGATCAACAAAGGTGATCCAAAGAGAAGAGAAGGAGAAGATGTATGTGAGAGAAAGATATGGGGCTGAAGATACCTAACCCCATCAGCAGGAAAGAAGGAGAAGCTTATTAAGGAGAGAGAGGTCAAAAGCAAAGCTCGGGTCAAAGAAGACGGCTGCAGCACACCAAAATCCGCAGGGGCGGACCCTGTGAGCCGCAGGGGCGGACCAGGCTAGGCCCAGGGGCGCCCTCTGGGTCACGCAGGGGCGGCTCAGGCTTAATCCTGACCCTCTGCACGCTCTCTCAGCAACTCAGCAACTAGTCTCTTACATCTTCGATCTTCAAGCTTGCAAGAAACAACAATTGAGTTGTTTGAAATTGATTTCTGAAGCTATATTTGAACAACATGATTTGGTTAAATGACAATGATTTTAGAAGCTCAAGGCTAAAGTTTTTAAATGCACCGTTGCATATTTCTAAGGAAGGCAAAGTAGATTCTAAAATGGTCAAGTTTTCATGGGAGAGTTTTCTACCAAATAAAATTGGACAGCTTCAAACACGATTACAACTCAGTCATTGAACTATAGATGAAGTAAACATGTCCACGGGTCATGGGTCACCCGTGACCCGGCGGGTTCTGACCCGGCGGGTCGACCCGTAACGGTCACAAAATTTTTAAAAAAAATCCCAACGGCTAGATTAATAAAAAAAAAATTAAAAAACAATATACTTTAATAAATCTAACCCAAAAATAATTCTATAAATACCCCAAACCCAATTCATTTCATCTCACACCAATTCTCTTTCAATCATCTATTCACTCTCTCAATCTCTCCATAATTTCCAACTCTTACATTCAGTTACTCTCCTAATCTCATATTCTCATTCTCTTATTTTTCATTTTACTACTCTTACTACTACATTCTATTATTCAAAAAAAATGTCTAGCCGAGGAAGACGTTCCGTTAGCGGTGCCGGTCCTTCATCCGGCGAAGGTGTTACCCGAGGACGTCATTCCGTTAGCGGTCCTTCAACCGGTTCGGATTTAAGGCGGGACTTATTAAGTGGAGATCACGAGATCTTCGAGGAGGATATGGATTCACCTACTTCCCCAACACCCAAGAATCCGAGACCCAATTCACGGAGGAGGTGGAGGAGCCGCCGTTGAACAACACTCAACTAACGGCGAAGGTCTTCCAATTTTGGTTCACAAAAGGTGCTCCCGATGCCAACGGGATTTATTATGCCAAATGCAATCGTTGTGCGGCACAATACAAGCACAAAAAGGGAGAAGGCTACGGGAACTACAAGAGACATATCCGGAACAAGCATCCCGAAAAAATGGAATTAGCACGAGGGCAAACACAACTTACCGGGTACGCATCTACTTCTAACCAACATCCTTCTTTATATACATATGATCATTCTTCTTCTATGGATGCATTTTCGGAAATATTAGCCGTAGATTCTTTAGCATTTAGTTTTGCACAAAATGTTGATTTTGATGATTGGATGCAAGATCATGCTCAACTCGCATATAAACCGATTTCTCGCCAAACCGCTAAAAGAAAAATGATGCATAAATATAAAATTCGTAAAGAAGAATTGATTAAATATTTTAAGGAAAACGGTGATATTCAAGTTTCTATTAGTGATATTTGGACCGACGATTTTCAAAAAAATTCATATATGGGTATTACTTGTCATTTTGTTGATAAATTTTGGATTTTAAACAAAAGAATTTTAGCATTACGAGTTTTCAACGAACAACACACCGCCCAAAACATTGCCCGTTTGATTGCAAATATTTTGGAAGAATATAGATTACTTTCACGAGTTTTTTCAATCGGTTTTGACAACGCCTCCGCTAACACGACTTCCATTAGAGATTTAACCAACTATTGTAAGCCGACGGTTGGAGGTAAATTTTTTCACATTAGGTGTGTCGCTCATATTTTAAACTTGTGTGTTCAAGACGGTTTAGTATACGTTAGAGATTTAGTACTACCTATTCGAAATATTCTTAATGAACTTTGGTCTAGAAAAAGTGTACGTACTAAATGGCATGCACATTGTAAACAAAATGGCGTTTATCCTAAAAAAATTTCAAAAGATGTTTGTACAAGATGGAACTCTACTTACAAAATGGTTTACGAATCATATGAATATCGAAAACTTTTAAGTGGTTTTGCCGCACAACATATTGACGGTAATTTTATTTTCGGTGAATCTTGGGTTTTAGCAAAAGATGTAATGGAGGTTTTTAAATATTTTTATGATGCTACTAACACTTTTAGTTATGTTTATACACCAACTTCAAACATATTTTGTTATGTAGCAATTAATATTGCATTTGCAATTCAACAAGGTCTTTTAATTGAAAATATTTCACAAGCTATTTTTTCAATGCGAACTAAATGGTTAGATTATTATACAACCATTCCCGATGTTTTTCTTGTTGCATTTGTGTTAGACCCTAGACATAAAATGGATGGTTTAAAACAATTTTTAGAAAGTTATTATGAGTTTTTAGGTTTAGAACAATATCCCGATTGTCATGTTTCTACCATAATTGCTAAAGTTATAAAATTATTTGATGAATTATTGCTTCAATATCGTGTTTTCGATCAAGGTCAATCTTCTCAACCCCCTCCTCGTCCTTCATCTAAATTTAAATCAATTGCTAGAGATTTGTTTGCCCGAAAAGGGCAAAAACCACGTCGAGTTCCCATTCAGAACTCGAGTAATATCTAACCATTTCTTTTGAGTTTTCCAATGATGATGAAGAAGAGGATTTCAACATATTAGAATGGTGGAGCCGACCGGAGAGAATGAGATTCCCTACCCTCTCAAGCATCGCGGCACAAATTCTCACCGTTCCCGCCTCAACGGTAGCGGTTGAGCAAACCTTTAGCCGGAGTGGAAAGGTGCTCGATCCAACGAGATCAAACATGTTGCCCGAGACGTTGGAGGCACAAGTCCTCCTAGCCGATTGGAGGAAAGTGGAAATGCGAACAAAAAAAAAAACCTCTCGGCGGAGGAAGGCGACGAAGATGACGCCGAGCGACAACAAATGCCATCGGATGTATCGGCGGGAGAGTCCGACTAAGGTAAGGCCATTCGGGGATATAAACAAAGGTAAGAGAACTACGTGGACTTTGATTCCTCCTCCCCGAGAGGATACGTAGGCAACTGGGATTCCGGTTCAAGCCCAATTCTTCCCTTTTTTTTCTTTTTTTTTTTTTTAAGGTTTAAGACTTAAACTTAAAAAAGAAGAAAATAAACTAATAAAAAGAGGACTTAAACTTAAAAAAATTGGACTTAAACTTTAAGTCCAATTTTTTTAAGTTTAAGTCCTCTTTTTATTATTTTATTTTCTTTTTTTTTAAGTTTAAGTCCAATTTTTTATTAGTTTATTTTCTTTTTTTTTTAAGTTTAAGTTCAAATTTTCTCTTCTCTTTATTTTCTTTTTTTTAAAGTTTATTTCCTTTTTTTTTTTTTAAGGTGAGGTGGCCGACCCGTCGACCCGCCGGGTCTGACCCGTGACCCGCCGGGTCGGCCATATCTACGGGTCCGGGTCCGGGTCACCCTTCCCGGACCCGTCGACCCGGCGGGTCCGACCCGTGGACATGCTTAAGATGAAGAGGAGGTAGACCATATCAAAATTAGAGATTTATAGGTTCGGTCCACAAATTCAAAAAAAATTGACGAAAATAAGAGGGGGTTTTATGTAATATACTAATAATAACGACATACACACTGCTAGAGAGACTTTTCAACCTTAGACATTTAACAAAAGTAGCAAAAATGAGGCAAAATGACAAATAAAACATATACTTGAACAAAATAACATGTATTGTTAACCCGGTGTACGGTCAACAAAATACTCTTTATCTCCTATCCCTACCCATCTTTACATGTTTGCTGATGCAAATTGACCAATTGATCTTCATGTTATACAGAACCTCACCTTCTGTATTTCAAGCCAAAAACAAAACTGCAACCAACAAACAAGCTTTTCCAAACTATAACATCCCCTTTCTCATACGTCTACGATGAGGTCCGAGTTTGCTTCTTCTTGTGCCGAGGTTTTAATCCGATTTACCGCCTTCTCGACCTGTATAAAACCATAAACTCGATGTTATTCATGAGAGGCATCCGAAGAAGAAATCAAGTGAACTGATATTCACCTCGGTATTCCAGTTTGTTCTAGCTGTAAGAATTATCAATGTTATTGTTTGTAGGAGAACTCCGATGATCATTCCCCACCATATACCCTGAATACACAGAAGCCAAGTCAGTACTTTCGTATAGGGTTGTTATATGAGCCGAACTACTCTACTTACAGCAACTCCTAAGCTGGTCTTGAATCCGAGCACACATCCAATCGGTAAACCGATAATGTAGTATGCTGTTAGATTAACATAAGCCACTACACCTTGCCATCCGCTACCAATAGCCACTCCTGTGATTCAAGATAAACTGTTAGGCCTCGTTTGGAAGCGCTAAGAATCATTTCTGATAATCCCATCATTTTCATTTTTCTTTCTTTACCATTATCTGATTTCATTCCGTTTTCATTCAACCACTCCAACCAAACGGACACTTAATGTGAATTCAATGCATTAATTCAATGGAAGCTCTAGTTTAACATAAGCAAGGACGCATACCGGAAAGTATAGGCTGTATTCCGTTCAAGAAGACCGAGATTGCCAACAATGGCGTCAAGTTTGAAACAGCCTCAATGACTTCAGAATCACTTGTAAATAGTTTACTCAACCCAGTCTTGAAGATCAGTACAATTGCACTGAAGACTATGCTGATCAGAATACTCGTCCCGCTTACTACTAGCACTGAGAACTTTGCCACCATCGGGTGTCCTGCCCCTAGCTCGTTGCTAACTCTAACACTGCATTTTCCGGACATTGTATTGTAAACAACCGAGTTCAACTCGTGCAAGAAAAATGATTATACTCATGTACAGCAATTAGAACATATACCTTGCAGCTGCTGATAGTCCAAGCATAAACTGCATATCCCAGTTCAAGTAGTTCATACTGTCAAAACCCGAAAACATGTTAGATATACATATGGACTGTATTCGAAAACAACATTATGCAGTTCTGTTACCAAATGGAAATGGAATCAAGAGCGATTGTCGGGTTTGCAAGTAGCCCTGAGATCAACACAAGTCCTTGATTGTACCATATCTCCAAACTGCACAATTCAGCAAATCATATATAAAAAAAATGCTGATGTTTTCGTTAACATTGTTACAAAACGTGTCTGAACAATACCAAAGCATGATAGCAGAAGCAACAGTCAGCTTGAAGTAAGGCCAGATGCCTCTAAACGCTTTACGGGAGAACCCGGTCCAAGTTTCCTTGCAAGCAGGGCTAAACAGGATGTAAGCCGAGTTGAGAATAACGAGTAGCCACCAAGAGAAGCTGAGTGTAAGAGCGGCACCAAGAAGGCCGAAGCTCCAAACGTAAACCACAAGCCATGTGAGGAGAATGTGGAGCAAGAAGACTGCAACTGACATATAGGCCAATGGATTGACTATGTTCTGAGCTTGCAGGAATCTTTGGAGAGGACAGCAGATTGCGAAAGCGTAGAGCTGAGGGATAAGTCCACGAGCAAAGATTTCGCCTTGTCCGGATATGCTATCGGATTGGCCAATCAGTTTGAGGAATGCGCCTGAGTACCAGTAGAGTATTGTTAGAAGAACTGATGCTCCAAGATGTAGGATTATGGCTCTTTGACATATTATCCCCATTGACGCGTACTTCTTTGCTCCGTATGCTTGTCCACAGACCGTTTGCACTGCGCTCGCCATTCCTAACTGATGAAGAAATATCATCATCATCATCTTGTATTCAGATTAAGGGTATGTTTGGATATCATAATGCACTCCAAAAATGCAGTATTAGCATAAGTTACACCAATCAAATTCAAATAAACACTAATTGGCCTTCAAAATTCACAACTTCTTATATTCAAAAATTCAAATATTAAGTTACTTGAGAGTATTGTTAACTTTTTTTTTCTTATTTCTATTCGTGGACCAAATGACACAAATACAAGTCTTTTGAGTTCTATCTAAAATCAATGATAACAGGGGTAGCCTTAGTAATTGTATATTAGGTTCACATCGTATTCTCGATGTGGGACTTTCAACACTTATTTCAAAAAAACACTTCTTTCAACACTTCTCAACAAGTATACAATAAATGATTCATGCCGATATCATGATATGAGTATCAACTGTCAATTATATATATATATATGTTTGATGAAAGGGGGTGAGGAAAATTACCATAATACCATAGGCAAGACCTTGAATACCAACACTAGCAATAGAAGCACCAGCAAGCTCAAGAGCACCCAAATGTCCAGTAAACATGAGAGTAACAAAGCTAAGCATATAGTTAAAAATGGAGACAACAATGGAGGCACCAGAGAGAATCCAAAGAAGGCAGGACTCCCAAGCAAAAAGCCTGGGCCACCATCGGGCTGCAATGGGCTTATGGGTCAAGAACTCCTCTATAACAGCAGGGGACAAGTCAGGGATGTGGGAATGCGAGTCAAGACCCAGCAAGAGTGGCTCATACTCTGCAGAACCCATCGAGCTCGATATCGAATTCGAAGTCGAAAGAGATAAAGAGTGTTTGGTGTTGTTTGTATACAATATTTTGGTGTGTGTCAAAGACAGAGGTCAGAGACATATAGCGAGATTGAGGGAATTTAACGAGGAAATGAAATTGGGATTTGGTTGGAAAGTGTATATAATAAGAGAGGTAGAATGAAGAGAGTGGTGGCTAGCTGCCATTCAAATGTTCAGTTGGTGAAGCTACGCAGCATTTCATTTTGTGAGAAACAGAGGGCTCGGTGGGTAGTTCAAGCTAACTCTTGCAAAACTTTGACTTCTATCTAACAGTTTTGTTTCCTTGGACTGTTCTTTATATCAGTTGATGATGATGGTGAAATAATATTTTCTTTATTCATAAAGATTAATATTATGTATATTTAGAATAAAATACAAAAATAACGGTTTATTTTTATATAATAGATAGAAAATAAATGTAAAATTTTAATTATAAATTAATAGTAAGAATCAAAATATATTAGAAACAAAATATATATAGTTTAGTTCTATATAACTAGCAAGAAAATAAGGTAAAATAAATTATAATATAAAATTATAAATATTAAAAATATATAATTAAAAAAATACGGATGGATGAATGGGTAGTTAAAAATTTTCATCGAGATCCTACTTATCTACCACCGGTTTTATCAACTATCAATTTTGACTTCCTTTTTAACGAGTTTTTATAATTATTTTTGTTGGATGAGTGACTGAATATTCTATGCGTCGTAAATTATGATTGCGCCTTTATGATGGTAGACGAATGGGTCATAGAACATGTTCCACGTAGTATGAGACATGAGAAAGGATGTGTGACGTGTAGTTTTGTGGTGGTGCATGCTTCCCTCCCTCTTCAAAACCAGACCAGACCAACATATAAAAGTATGTACGTGTGCAGATAAAAGGTTTCAAGTAAGCATCTACGTGTGCACATCAAAATATATGATTTCGTGTTTGGGATAATTTAACATACTAGGTTTTTTTTTTTTGATTTTTTTTGAGAATATGATTTAGTAAATGTATTTTATAATTTTTTATCACTTTCATTTAATAGTAGATAAAAATAATTAACTCTTCTATTAAAAAAATAGATTAATTGATGCTTGTTATTTATTTTGTAAGTATAAGTTTTAATTTTTTTAATTACTGAATTTGTTTATTTTTTATTTTTTTTTG
This sequence comes from Fagopyrum homotropicum, assembly GCA_033239125.1. Lineage (NCBI taxonomy): Eukaryota > Viridiplantae > Streptophyta > Magnoliopsida > Caryophyllales > Polygonaceae > Fagopyrum > Fagopyrum homotropicum. Next base: position 149,183,129 of record BSWB01000004.1, read on the forward strand.
CCTTTTTTATTTTCTTTTTATTTCTCATACAAGAAAATTTCGCATACCAGAAAAAAAAATTTATATCAGAAAATTTTTTCATACCAGAAAATTATGCATACTAGAAAATTATTCATACCAGGAAATTATTCGTACCAGAAAATATTATACCAGAAAATTCGTTTTTTTTTATAATTTTATGGTATGAGTTTCTAGTATGAAATTTCATACCAGAAACTCATACTAGATTTTTTTTATAATTTTATGGTAGGTGTCCATTACCATGATTATGATTACAGAATTATACCCACATTCTCATCTTCATTATATTTAACATAGTAACCTCCCATCATCACCAAAACCACAAGCAAAATCCAATCGGAATGCTCCACAACACCAGCCGGCTTACTCGAACAACAACTCGTCCGCTTCAATTCACCAGAAGAAGGTGTTACCAATCCAACCAGAAACTATATTTCAATATTAATTGGTGCAAATATCATACCAAAAATTTTCAAACCAGAAATTTAATACCAGAAATTATCATACCAAAAATTTTATACCAAAAATTTAATACCAGAAATTTAATACCATAAATGTTATACCAGAAATTTAATTCTGGTATGAATTTTTAATATCAGAAATTTAATACCATAAATGTTATACTATGATTGAATCAAGAAATAAGAGATAAGGGAAACACCATTAAAGGATATATGGAGTACCAATTTGATGTATAGTGCCACAAAATTGCTCCAACAAGATTGTTTAATACATGAGATGTCACTGGGACAACCATACTTGAAGAGAAATTTGTAGAATAGCGGTACAAAAATCCAACAAATCTGAATACCAGACAACATAAGAGATAAGAAGATATGGATCTAACAAATCTGAATACCAGACAACATCAAATTGTCCGATTGCCTGTTGTACTAATCTTTTGATCTAGATCTAGATCTGGAGGAAATCGTTTTGCCCTATCGTTTTGCCCTCATTGTGTCGGAAGGGAAATCGAGACGATAGAAAGAGCAAATGTGATCCAACAAGGATACGAATAGTCGAATATGCGTGTAAAGTGATAAAGAAGAAAGACGAAACTTCAAATTAGTATACAGATTACAAATAATCACTAATTCAAAAAAAAAGTTCAAACAGTAAACTTTATTTAGACTACAAACACAAAGAACGTAGAACCCGCCATTGAAGACCAGGAAGAAGAAGAGAAGAGAAACTCACCCGGATCAATTGAACACCAAAATCGTTGTCTTAAAGGCGGAAAGAGTAATAGATATAGAAGCAAAGGGGAAAGTGGAGGATTAAAGAGGGATGGTGGAGAAGAGTGGTGGCATTTGATTGTAGAAGAAAGAAGATAAGGGAAAGAGAAATAGATAGTTGGACAGCGGTTACTGTTAGGCTTTAGAGTGGGGAGATGACCCAAATGATGTGACGAGTGCCGCCGGAGAAACCAACGCCGTCACCATCGCCGCCATTGTCGCCGAGAAGGAGCCAAAAGCTTTCCCTTTATTACGATAGATCCCTCAGCCTTACCAAGGACATCGCCGACAGAGAAAGTGTTGTTGGAAGCCCAAGAGGAGTAGTAGGAAGAAGAAGAAGAGGAAATAGTCCAGCCAACTACGGTATCACCCCACACCGTGAAGGTGGTGGTCGCAGCTGATGGAGAGATCTGCAGAATTAGAACAACCAAAGTCGTCACTACCAATCTCATGTTGTTGCTTGCCATTTATGTTCTACAGGTCTCCCCCAGTCCCCACTGCAAGGTCTAGTGTATGAGGCAGCTAGAAGAGATAGAAATAAAACCCTAATTTTAAACGGTAATAAATAATAGAGGTATATTAACTTGATGGAAAAATAGGAAAAGCCTACTTACTATTTTGGTTTCTCATAATAGCCTAGTTACTAAATTAGCCCATTTGATTTTAGTATTCAAACCAAGATTTGTCACTAACCACCATATAATGATAATTTATTAAAATTACCTCATTAAAATAAGATTTGCAAATAGATATCCTTAAGTTCTCATAAGTACAAGATATCCATAAATTAACTAGGTTTTTTTTGTCTATTCTTGAAATCGATTTTACCTCATTATTAACTTAAGTTGATAACGAGGACTCTTTAATCAGCAACAATATTTCTAGTTAAATTATTAGGAAAAAATTCAGTAAAGTATTTTTTTTTATGTGCTTTTATTTTGTAAATTTCTCTACCTTTTTAACTCTGATTAACTTATCACTATCAGTGGGAGATCCTACGCCCTTGTAATTTAATAAACTATTACTAACTGAATATAAGAGAGGAATTTTAATTTATCTCTTTAATTCCAGATTGCTATTCCACGTATTCGTACCATCCGTTCTATGCTATGCGTACTACATTTACGTCTACGCATCGCGTACGCGTAGCGTTAAGATCAACTTGAGCTACGCGTCTAGCATGTGTAGGCGTAACCGCTTTTTTTTAAAAAAAATTATTTATTTGAGCCGGTTCCTGACGCCCGCACTCAAATCCTAAATCTGGTTAAAATTTCAGTGTTTTTGTTGTAAAGTGTGAAATTCGCATTGAAAAAAAAAAAAAAGGTGGAGCGCGAGCGCATTGCGCCGGCACTCAAATTAAATTTTTTTTTTTAATAAAAAAACGAAAAAATAACGCTAACTACGACTACGCAACGATATGAATAGGATGCTTAGTGTGCTACGAATAGCAATAGATTAGTGACAAAACGAGGTTACTCAATTGTTGTACGGACCGATGGTTTAATGAATTAAAAACGGAGAAAGAATATTCTACCAATAATATTTGTGGAAGAATGATGCCTTCAGGCGCTGCAGCAAATCACGACCCATTAATGTATGAATTTATATCTTTATTAATATTTAATTAGTTCAAATAATTAAGACTCTGATTTCTAGCATAAATATTCAAATAATACCACTGTAGTATATTGATGATTAATTGAATGAGTACAAAGTAATTAATCTCATAATAGAGTTTAGGAAAATGTTCGGGTATGTTTATTATATTTGTACAAAAATTATTGTTAAAACCCTTTTTAACATAATAGTTTTTAATTTTACAAGATGTTGATTATTATATACTATAAAATAAAACGTTATCTTATTCTCCAAAAAAAATTTGAAAATTTTGAACTACTATGTTCAAAATTTAAATTATTTTTTCTACTTAATTATATCCTAACCGGTAAAATTAGACGAAATAAGATAAGTTGAACCGGAAAATAAATCAAGACTAGGAGAAAAATATTTTGCTAGTTTCCTTTTTTTCGTTTTAGGAACATCTAATTTATTAGGTGGTATAATTAGCGTTGAAGGAATGTTAGAGTTAGAGTAGTACAAAATATATAAATTAGGGTTAATATTGACTAAATAATCAACATTATGAATGTGAGTTGCAACAACCACGTGCACGTGAGTCGCGTGACTTGGATAATTTCCAAATATTGACCAATAGGTAAGACCGTAAGGGGCAATTCTGGTGCGACGTTTTATTACGATACGGTATTACGGAGTAATGTGGACAGTTAGATCGAAAGCAATCATCACGAGTTGATTCGACGCATATTTTTTTTACTTGCAAGGGTGTAATCGTAAAAACGTCGTCTAAAAATTGTCTCCTCACTCTACAACACAAAACTCATATCATTCCCTCCATTTCCATTGCACTTCATTCACTAACTTGTAAGGGGACAAACGAATTGACAATTTTGAATAAGTTCATAGTACAAACACCGGAATGTTCACATATACCCTTTGACAAAGAGTATGTATGCAAACGTAGATTGTTAAAAACGACAAACAATAGCGAATACTAATTGAATGAATGTCTACAAAATAAAGATGAGAAGATTGGTGAAGGAAGGTATTTTTTGTATATTAGATATAAACTAGGCACCCTAATTTTAACAATAAAAAATAAAGATAAATGAATTGGATAATCATTAAAAGAGGAAAGATTTGAAGATTATTCTCTCTCCTATTAATCATCAATTAAATTTTCTAATTTGTTATATCGGAGAAGGTAGGATTCAAACTCTGGACGAGTTGCCCCTCCCTATCGGCCCTTATACCAGTTGGACTAATTAAACTTTGTGTATTATTTTGACGATACACAATATTAGTACACAATTTCAATTACACAATATTTATACATAATTTCAAATACACAATATTAATAAATAAAAGACTTGTGTAACCAAAACCTTGTGTACGAAATACCTTTCACTGAATTTCTTTTCTGAATAATATGTAGGTACATTATGTATACTCGAGTCATTTTATATCGCTCGAGTATTTCGTAAACAAGGTTTTTGGTTACACAAGTCTTTTATTTATTAACATTATGTATTTGAAATTATGTATCACTATTGTGTAATTGAAATTGTGTATGATCGAGTATTTCGTACACAAGGTTTTTTGTTACACAAGTCTTTTATTTATTAACATTATGTAATTGAAATTATGTATCACTATTGTGTAATTGAAATTGTGTATGCTCGAGTATTTCGTACACAAGGTTTTTTGTTACACAAGTCTTTCATTTATTAATATTATGTATTTGAAATTATGTATCACTATTGTGTAATTGAAATTGTGTATTAATATTGTGTATCATCAAAAGAATATACAAAGTTTAATTAGTCCAACTGGTATAAGGGTAGGAGGGAGGGACAAGTCGTCCCTACACAATCTTTTATTTATATATTATAATTAAGAGAGAATATAAGGAAAGATTCTAGGAAAATTTTAATTACTATTTCCTATTTTAACATATCATCAAATCCGTTTATATCATTTATTAGGAATCTTTTATTTAATATAGGAGAGAGAATATCTCCAAATTAGGTAATATCTATTATTGTTTTCTAATTAATATTTTTCTACATAATTTTAAGTACCTACTTTGTCTACACATTACAAAACATACCTACTATATACACAAAAATACGTTATGTACCTACTTAACCAACTCACCCAATAAAAATTAGAGTGAAAAGTAAAACAATATTTGAATAATACATACCTAAGTCCATGTAGAGTTGAACAACGCCTAGCAAATTGAAAAAAGATTTGAGATAATAAACAATCAAATTCGAACCACGTATATGAATTTTCAAAAAGTATTGTTCGTGAGAGAAGTGATGAAGAAACAAGAACAAGGAAATAACAGATAAATCAATTCGGAAACAAATTATGTTACAAAATTGCCCAAAAAACCCCTAAATTTACAAAAATGTCACCGCTCCTTGTTGAAATCCGAATAAATGGGGAACATTGGATCAAACAAATCAATAATGCAAAACACTTTGTACGGCCATACCGGGAAAAAGTTCTCAGGTACGTGAACCGATTCGCTTATTATTTTTAGATGTCTAATGGACTTCCTGGTAATGGGGCAGATACTGAACACAAGAGCTACATTGGCTAGGATTTATTGGGCGGAAAGGAGAGCCTGGAAGCAGGGCCGACCAATGGATAAACGAGGCCCTGTCTATAATTATATTAAAATATTAAAAATTTTAAATTAGAATAAATTCTTAATAATATTATATTGTATATAAAATTATCAAATTACTAATTAGTAAATTTTTTTTGAGGAATTTTATTTACCAAATTAGCCTTATCATTATACAGTGTGGGAAAAAAAAACTTTCTGCCCAATAAACCCCAAAGATATAATCTAAAGTATTTAATTTTAAAATTTTAAAATTAGAATAAATTCACAATTTATATTTTACATAAAATTATCAGAAAAAACCTACTAAATTAGTAATTTTATTTACCAAAATAATTTATCCTTATAATTATACAGTGTAAAAAGTAAAAAAAAAAAATCTACCCAACAACCCAAAATATATAGCTAGAAGTACTTAGTATTAAAATTATTTTAATACAAAGATACTAAGTGCCTGTTTGGTTGAAGCGGTGGAATGAAAACGGAATGGAATCGGATAAGGGTTAGGAAAGGAAATGGAAATGATAGAATTACTTTCATGTGTTAAAAGACCTCTAACCAAACGTATTTTTTGATTGATTCGGAATCATTCCGTTACCGGGAATGATTCCTAGCGCTTCCAAACGGGCCCTAAATAGGTAATTTTTTCTCAGAAATTTTGTTTACCAAAATAATATAACCAGTGTAAAAAATAAAATATTTTTTCTACCCAAAAAAAAGGAAAATATATAGTGTTTTGAGGCATGCTCAACCACTAGGCAATGAAGATTCCCATGCAAATAGCTCAAAAGTAAGCAGGGGCGGCCCTTGGGTGGGGCAGGGCCCCACCCTCTAAAAAAAAACGTTTTAAAATGGGTCGTGACTTCTCGTTTATAAAAAAATTTTCTACGATTTATTAATTTTTTAAATATCACTATTCTTGTGTTATATTTAAATGTTGTTTTGGATCTTTTCCCGAAGTAAACGAAACTTCAAAAGAATTTCCTGTTTGAGGCTCAGAGTGAAATAATTCACCTAAATGCATAGATTTGTTGTTTGAAGTAGAAGCGCGGTCTTTGACCGCACTATTATTTGTAAAACGCATTGTCGAGGACAAAGTTTTAATATCCGAAATAAAGATAATAAAAACACAAATAGAGGTGTGGTCCTAGACTGCGGCTATAGTGTAATGTTTTTGAAAGAAAAAAAAAACTAAAGAGGCGCGGTTATAGACGCGCCTATAGGGCAGCTATTTTAAAAACAAAAATTTATAGGCGCGGTCCAAGACCGCGCCTTTAAGTGTGTTTTTTAATTTTTGTTTATTGTAAGTAGATAACATACCGACTTTGTTTTTATCGCTATTTTATTTTCATAGAGATATTTATCGAAAATAAAATTTCGCCCCACCCTTTTAAAATCCTGCGGCCGTCACTGAACGTAAGTATAATATAACAGTAACAAATAATCTGAGGTCCTATTTCAAATGGAGGCCCTGCGCATGTGCTCACCTCGCACATGCCTAGGGCTGGGCCTGCCTGGAAGTGAGTGACTCAAAAGGCTCGATGACCTAGCTTGTTACGCGAGAGGATGGGTTGTGTGTTTGCGAGAGAGATGAAGTGGTGGATCACAACACCAAGAGTCCCCCTTTAACAGGTCGTTGAGAAGAGTTTAGTGGGTCTTGGTATCATTCATGTAAAAACAATGAGAATGGCATTCAAAATGTACGTTATTGGCAGTACAAAATATATGAACCAATAAAAGATTTTAGAAAAGATTAACGGAGTACGCATATATTTGTTAGTTTGAAGGTAGGGTTCGAAGAGGTGGATGATGAGTTGCGATGGTGGTGCATCGGTATTGTGAAACCATCGTCTAGAGAGACTTGCTGAGTTCCATGATAGGGGTAATTATCAATCCTTAGATTCGATATATTTGGAGTGTAATGATGAGTCGATGTTATATCCGGAAGTGGGAAGTATTGGTCGTCATATTTGTCTGAATAGACGAGGGAGTAGGTGCTTGATATGCCTAGTCAAAGCGATACCAGCAAGTAAGAGCAGAGTGCCTAGCAGTGTCATTCCTGATATAACGGAGGTCCCGGTGTAAATATAAATTGGAAGACCCTTAATGTATAGACATTTTTTTTATTTAATACTTAAAAAAATACCTAAATTTAAAATTAGGCTTCATGGAGTAGTGAACAACGTTGGTGGAATTTTAATTTTTATTTAACTCATTTTTTAGGACTAAAAATCAGCACATTTTAAAAGGAGATATGGGTTGTGGGTTAATTTTTTAGTGTTATTAGGCCTGTTTTATCTATAAAACATATAATATATATACATACCTACATTTTAAATTGGACCCCATACAAAAATGGGCCCAGAGCGGAAGTCCCTTTTGTCCCCCCTTCTGGGCCGGGCCTGGTGCCTAGGTTTGGAGCAAATCTAGCATGTAGGTCACAATCAGCGGCGTCGATGAAGGTCTTTGTGTAGGAATCTATAATATAACATTAAACTGTAAAAAAAAAATACTTTGGAGTTGTTTGTCTATGTTGGTCCCCATTGAAGGTAGTGCCAAGGTCACGTCGTTTCTTCAAATTATATCTAATAAGATACCTCTTATTATATTATTATTATTATTATTATTATTATTATTATTATTATAAATTATTATTATAAAAATACTAATTATTGAAGGTAAAACACATTACTTGTCGTTGGATGGGAGCCGACTAACCAGTTGAGCTCTGCATCCCTTTTGAGTGGTATACGTAATCCTAGTCAAAATAAAGCAAATACTCATACTAAATCCGGGCAACTCTTTAGCAACCGAGCTCAATCTTTTAAGTAGCTCCACCGCGTCGTCATGCATGTCGCCAAACGTGAAAAAGAAAAGGGGAGTTTTGGGCAACTCTTTATTATTATTATTATTATTATTATTATTATTATTATTATTATTATATTTATTATTATTATAAAGATAACTAGTTCATATCGTGCACCTTGTGTGAATATATTTAAATATTGATGAATCTTCACAGGCATATCTCGGAAGATCTATCTACGAGTAAGTAAGTGAGAAGATAGGCGAAAGGGGAGAGACTTTCATAAAGACGGAATAATGAAAATTAAAGTTGTTGAAATAATAGTTATTGAAAACAAATTAAGGAATGAATAAAAAAATAGCAGAATGAGTGTGATGATTGAAAACGTAGGGAATAACCTAAAAATTTAGACGAAGCAGCTTTGAAAAATCCGGTCTTCAACTTATCACAACTGTGAAAAGAGATGAAGAAATATGATCAATATTGGAAGACAAAAACTGTCAGAAAAAGGATGAGTTATTATCCACATATATAACGTGAGAGATAGAACGTGAAAAAAGGATGATGTATTATTCACATATATAGCGTGAGAGATAAAACGTGGCGGACAAGTACAACGTACAAGAGAAATTTAGGTTTTATGATCACCAACGTAAATTGTGAAATTAGTAGATTTTGTTAGATTTTGATATTTTTTAATTTGATAAAACGTACAAGAGAAGTCTAGAACGTGATATACTTTAACTTTTTGGATTAATTTTTTAAGAGATTAGTTAAGAAAAGATTTGTTTTAGATTTTGAAAGATTTATTGACTTAATTTTTAATTTAGTATAAGATTTAATTCGAGAATAATTGTGGGAGCGTCACGTCAGCATTAGTGTAGTCTACTTTAGTAGTATACTAGTTAATATCCCGGAGTAGGAAGTTAGAAGAAAAGCGGAAGGGGAGAGACTTTCATAAACAGGGAATAAACTAAAGTTCTTGAAAAAACAATTATTGAAAACAAATTAAGGAATGAATAAACAATAGCAGAATGAGTGTGATGATTAAAAACGTAGGGGATAACCTGAAAATGTAGACGAAGCAACTTTGAAAAATCCGATCTTCAAATTATCACAACCTTGAAAAAGATGAAGAAATATGATCAATATTGGAATACCAAAATTGTCACAAAAAGGATGAGATATTATCTACATATATAGCGTGAGAGATAAATTGTGAAGGAGAAGTAAAACGTATAAGAGAAGCTTAGGTTTTATGATCTGCCAACGTAAATTGTGAAATTTGTAGATTTTGTTAGATTTTGATATTTTTGTATTTGATTAAACGTACCGGAGAAGTCTCAAACATGACATACTTAACTTTTTGGATTAATTTTTTAAAATTAGTTAAAAAAGATTTGTTTTAGATTTTGTTTAGTACAAAAAGATTTATTTGCTTAATTGTTGATTTAATAAAAGATTTAATCCGAGAAAAATTATAGGGGCGCCACGTCAGTATTTTTAGTGTAGTGTATTTTAGTATATATATAGATTTTTAGATATATATAGATAATATACTATGAAATGATAGGTGAGTTTTGGGGTATTTTACTGAAAAGTAAATGTAAAAACTATTTTTAAATATAAAAATAATGACAGGGGTAAAATAAAAAAAAATAAAAAAAGTGAAAACTCTACACACAACTTTTCAAATTTATAATATCTTCATAAATCTTTCGTACCAAACAGTGTACAATTTTGTAAAATTAAAAAGCTGTACAATAACTTCTCCTAGACTAAATCATATTTGCCTCACTCGGTCCCCACGTAGAAATTTGGATTTTGAATTAAATGAAACTTCATTTACTCGTCATTTATGAGATCTATTCGAAGGAAAATAGACTACCACTCCACCACTAAATCTAACCAAAAGAATTGCCAAAAATGTATAAATTTCTCCCAAATAGAGTTATAAGTCAACCAATACTTCAACTTGACTAATTATCGTCATTTTGGACTAACTATTTTTCTCCAAAAACGTATTGTTCAAAACTTTTAATTAACGTTCCATGCCGTTAATGGGCGGTGACATCATCTGCCTACCTCTTGCGAGAGTCTAGGAGGTTCTTGGCGACTAGCCCGTGTTGGTTAGACGGTCGGAGGCATCCGAACCGTTCCATGCCGGTAAGTAGGGACCGAGGCGGAACCACGGTGGTCTCGTGTCACAAAACTAAGTTGAATTAGAACGAGATATGACTTAATAATAAAAAGATAATAAACAGGAATTGTGTGCTTTGAGAATGTTGTGTGTTTATGATGATTTACTTGTGTTTGTGCCTTTCCCATTGATTCTAATGCTTCGAATATGAGCTAACGGTTTTATACCGACTGTTGTAGATTGCATTGCAGGTTAGGATTGCGGCCGAGAGATCCGGAAGAGTGGGCAGCCAGGGTTCCGTACATTTTAGGATTGGGTTTGGATGGAGTCGAGTTTGAGTATTGTAATTATTGTATGTTTTATGGCGTTAGCCTTTGGGGTTGTATTTTCGGCTGAAGTCCTTTGTTGTATTCTTTCGGGTTTTTCTTTTCATTGCATAAAAATGTATTTCGGTTTTGGCCTTATTCCTCCACTCTTCTCAGGCCGCCGACCCTTCCATCTCCTTCTCTCAAAACTCTTCTTGTTCTCTCCCCGAGCTGCTGCCAAAATCCAGCCCTAGTCTTCCGGCGGAACACGGCCCTAGTCTTCCGGCGAAACGCAGCCCCAACCGTCGCAGAGAAGTCGCGCTAGGGGATGGCCGCCTCCAGTTCCGACACCGAGAGACTGCGATAGGGCTCACACCCTTCCGTCCCCAGAGATCGTCGCAATAGGCGTCCGACCGTCGTCCTCCGTCGACTACAGTGCAGACCCAAGCCCGCCTGTTGCTACCGTCGCCGCCAGTTGCTGCCGTCGCCGCCAGTTGCTGCCGTCGCCGCCTGTTGCTACCATCGCCACCGAGACTGCCTTCTTCTGTTTTTGCTTCAGGCCGCCACCAGTGAGGATGTGCTGTCACCGCCCCGGTTTCTACTCGCTTCGCCTCAGGCCACAGTGCCCAAGGACTTCAACTTCCTCCCTGCCTCCTGTTCCGGCGCCACCTCCCTTTTCCAGCGCCATTCATCTTGTTCTTCCGGCCAAGATCGGGATCGTAATCTGCAATCCGGTTGTGAAAGCAGTAGGTGAGGTATATGAGTAATTTTTTTTTATAAATTTCTCCCAAAAAAGTTTTGATGTCGCCAAGAACCTCCGACCGTTATCTACTAGCTCTGATACCACTTTTGTAACACCCCGAATCCGCGGGACTCGGGATGCTACGGGCGAAGACCTCACAATGGGTCCCGGCCCTTAGCTTGACAACAATGTCACCGGACCTTTCCAACATGGCACAAATAAGGCAAAACCAAAATTCTTTTTAATGCAAATGATAAGAAACCCGAAGAAAAACAACAAAATACTTCAGCCGATATACAAAACAAAGACTAAACGCCATACACGCGGCATACAAAACACAATAACCGAAGAACAAAACACAACCCGACTCCAACCAAAACCCCTCCTAAAATGTACGGCACCCCGGCTGCCCACTCATTCGGATCTCTCGGTCGCATTCCTAACCTGCAAGACAATCTACAACAATCGGTATAAAACCGTTAGCTCATATTCGAGGCATTAAAATCAATGGGAAAGGCACAAACACAAGTAAATCATCAAAAACACACAACATACTCAAAAGCACATCAATCCGATTTATTATCTTTATTATTATTAAGTCATATCCCGTTCTAATTCAACTTCTTTTGTGACACGAGAATCTCCCGAAACTAGCCTCGGTCCCCATTTCCGGCATGGAACGGTACGGATGCCTCCGACCGTCTAACCAGCACGGCTAGTCGCCGAGAACCTCCTAGCTCTACGCAAGAGCTAGGCAGTAATGTCACCGCCCGTTATCATACACTTGGGCCAAATAATATAAGGGTCGGTGGTCCTATTTCCGGTTTAGTTGTTATAAAGAATAAACACACACCACCAAACACACATCAATGCTAATACAAGGAATACGAGCTAAGTAAGTCCGGAGACTTACCTCGTCACCACACTCAACTCACGACACTCTCGCTTCCTTAGGGAGGAAACCGGTAACCTGCTCATAAGAAGATAACTATATCAACAACAACCCACTCACAATAGAAGTCTTAGACTTCTATTCAAATGATCTACGCAAGACCATTTGACTCTCAATTCTAGGACCGCATCCTAGAATCCCTCATGCTCACATCACACTCAACACAAGCTAGAAGTCCTAAGACTTCTAAACCCTCGGATCTCGCAAGATCATAACTCACAACGCAACTAGGATAAGTCAAACCTAAACTCCAAAATTCCACAAGATCATAAAACCTCACCTCGAGCCTCAAAACATTCACAAGATCAACCATACAACTTAAAGTCTTATAACAACCTCACAAGATAACCAACACCTCAAGCTTAGAATCAACATCAATCCATCAAACAATATCAAATCCTCGAAACTCACCTAAGATTCAAAGCCACTACTTGGCATTAACTCTAAGTTATGCTAGATCCATCATAGCAAAATACTAAAACTTAACATAACTAGATCGAGGGAAAGGATACTCACACGACGTCAAAAGACGGAATCGATCAACGGATGTCGACTTGGACTTGTTAGGTTTTTATCGGGACGCTTCCGAACCTAACACCAAAACTATACAAATTTAGCTTATACGCTAAATTTGGACGGAATAATTAACATATATAAATCTAAGGAAACCCCACTTTTAAAACCCAAGTTAAAACCGTATATATATATTCCGGGCAAATTGTATAACATCATAAACCCAAGGTAAAACTCGTTTTCAAAGCTAACGTTAAAATCCCGTAATTTAATCTTTGAGTCATAACCCAAATTAATCCAACATGAGCATAACATATATGGTATATATAAAAATAAGAATATCCCCGTAATTAAAACAAAGGTTAACAAAAAAACCGCTTAAAACATTTTCCGGGCACATTATATACTTATATAAACATGGGTCATAATTCTACAATTAAATTTTCTGGGCCAAAACTGTAATTAATTCAACAGAGGGCATATTTGCAATTTTCCAAAATCTGGGTCGAAAATGTAATTACAAAACACTGGATTATATTTGTAATTTCCACAAAAATGAGGGGCCCGATTTGAATTAAAAGAGAAGGGCTTTCTTCAACCTTTCCAATTCACGCAGAGGGAAGGAGATGTGACGCTGCAGAGGAAGAGGAAGGGCGAGTAACTGGCGGCGCTATGGCTGCACTCGACGGCGGGAACTGGCGACGGAAGCGGTAGCAGGGCGGCTCAGTCTCCGGTAGAGTAGTTGCCCTAGCCCTAACCTTGTGACAGAAGGACAACGAATAGGAGAGGAAAAGAGGGGCGGCCTGCTGGTGCTCCGATTGGGTCGAGGCGGCGGTGTGGAGGCGTCTCCCCTTCATTCCGGTGGATCCTGGTGGTGCAGCTTATTCTCCGGTGTGGTGCAGTTTCCCAATCGATTTCCAGGTTGCAACAGAGAACAGAGAAAAAGGGGAAAACGGGAGAAGCCATTGCAAATCCGTTCTTTGGCGCTTGACATCGGAGGCTCGAGGAGGTTGCAAAGGAAGGGCTTCCCTATTTCTCTCAGTTCCGACAATTCCTAGAGGCTGCGTCAATGCTTTTCCGGCGACAATGGTTGTGTGCATCCCTGGAGACAGTGGTGGTCTCGATGAGGGACGAGGCAGTGGAGTTTTTTGAGGTCGAGGGAAGAGAGCTCGAGAAGTTGTTGGGCTGTGTGAGGAAGAATGAGGTTGAGAGGAGCAGAGGACAAGGAAGGAGAGGCTTGTGTGAAGGGAGCCAAGCCACAGAGGGATGTAGAATGCCGAGAGGTCACTGCGGCAGGGCTGCCATCGAGGGGTCGAACACACGTCACTGAAAGGAGTGGGCAAGGAAAGGAAATAAAAAGAAATAAAGGAAAATAAAAATGAAAAAATAAAATTAATAATAAAATAAAAGAATAAGAAATTAATAGAATGAACTCGTTCAAAATCATACGGAACCGGATTTCTAAATCGAAAAACTTCCCCGACTATTCCGAAAATAGTAATACAAATATACGCGAACATATAAAAAATATATATATATATATATAAATACTTCACGTTGTAAAAAAATACTTTTAACAAAAATATTTATGCTAGTAAAATCGATGAAAGTCGGAAAAATAAAAATCGAAAACGCGCGAAAATTTTGGGCGTACAATAGATTCCCCTAAAAACAAGTTTCGTCCCGAAACTTGCTATAAGCCGAACTTCTCGGTCCCTAGGGCCGAGGTATGAACTCTCAACTAAGAAGGTTGAAGCCTTCTACTCTATATATACAAGCTGCTCAAACTACCACCGCAAGATATGTCAAGTCATATAGCACATAACGCAACCAAGGGGAGAACTAGGTCCAACCCGTTGATTCTATCGACTCTACTAGCTTAGTATAAAAAAATCACCCCAAGATATTACTTTGATAACGGGCAAAACCAAAATTTGATGTCGCCAAGAACCTCCAAAAATAGAAGTACACAAACCTAATAGAATTATGATGTCGCCTAGCTCTTGCGAGAGTCTAATGCTTCGAATATGAGCTAAGTAAACCCTTTTAAAATTAATTTCCAGTAACTAGGCCATGATATAAATATATTTAATTAATGTACTCAAAATCAAACTCCCTTACCTTCCAACTTCAATTTAACGAAAGTAATAAAAATTGAAGTACACAAACCTAATAGAATTAGAAAATGAACTACTTGATCAAATTCTTTTCACTTAAACTAAGTAATTTGGGCCAACTCTTTCCACTTAAACTAAGTAATTTGGGTGCGTAATTTGATTGTCCAACTAAGGTTTCAATTTAGATGCATAGTTTATTTAACACCTAATAATTTGGATACGTATGGCGGCGCACAAGACGACACCAGAGGCGATTCTTCCCCCCCGCCCTTTCCTGCGGCTCCTGATCCCAAGGGAAATCCTCCTACCTCTTCGTCTTCAGATAAGGTACAAGCCACGCAACAGAATTCCGATCCAGTGGTGGATGAAGTGGCCATACCACAGGATGCTGCTTCCTCTGAGCGGTCTCCCTCTTGGAGAAAGATGCTGTTTGGGGAGTCTGCTTGGACAAGAATGCCCCTCGTACCAGAGAGTCTCCTAGAAATTGGCAAGATAACCATTGATTACCCGAAAGGTACAGACTCAACTCCGGTGATCAACGTTGCCCCGGACATAGTACAAGTACTGAATGCTCCATGGAGGAACTCAGTAGTAATTAAACTTCTTGGTTGTATGATCTCTTTCTCGGCTTTTGAACGAAGTCTCAGACAGTTATGGAAATTGGAAGGTAGATGGACGGTGATGGACCTTCCCAACGACTTCTTTCTAGTTCGTTTCAAGAAGGAGATGGATATGCTGGATATACTAACGAGTGGACCATGGAAGTTATATGGCCATTATCTCATGATGCAGAAGTGGGATGAGTCTTTTGACCCTTTTTGTTCTGTAATTTCGACCACGGGAGTTTGGGTGCGTATCTCAGGCCTGCCTTTTGCGATGTACAACATCAACGTCCTCAAAGCTATCGCTTCGGCTATCGGTACCCCGCTGAAGATTGATGCAATTACGTTAGACCTATCCCGAGGGAAGTTTGCAAGAGTTTGTGTCAACGTGGATCTCACACGACCCTTGAAAGGAGACGTTATCTTGAATGGGAAGCGGTTGTTACTTGAATATGAGAACCTCCACACGATTTGTTTTGTATGTGGTTGCTATGGACATTTAAAGGAGACATGTGTTTATAGGGAGAAGATGGAAACCCAGGCAGAGGGAGGGGATACTTTGGGAAGGGCGAAAGAGGCTCTAGAAAAGCCGGATGAGGAAACAGCGGGTAAGGGCGTTGGGGAGGAGATTGTAAATGTGGAAGAAGAGGGTCACGGACCTTGGATGGTAGTGCCACGAAGAAAGCCGTCCCCTACGGGTTACCAGAAGCAAATCTATAGGGAACTGGGTACAAATCAAGGACTTTCGAAGGGGCATATTAGAGAGGGAACTCATCCTCGAATGTCCCACTCGCATGCCAGATTGCAGGCCATGCAGGAGAGGATTGCTGGACAAAGGTCAGGAGGAGAGGGTAGCTCTCGGGGAAATAACAGGAAAAAATATAGGGGGAATGGATTGCCACAGGAGGAACATACTCTCAGTCTGGTGGGGGCAAAGAATGGGACATCAAAAATTCTAAATCGGGCTGAGGGAGGTGCAGGTGATATGCATAAAAGCACATGTGCACCACAAGTTAAGATCTTGCACAAGGCTTCTCCCCAAAATGTTACTTTCATGGCCCAGAATGAGGCCCAGACATCACTGAATACTGACAGTAGGGTTGACCATGCAGACCCAATGGAGCAGGGGGAGATGGCTGAGGCCATGGAGACCCAAACCTCTATCGTCCCGGACTCACAAGTATGAGTTTGGTTGAGGTTCAAAGTTCATCAATATTTCCAATGATTGGCTTACTATGGAATACCTTCGGAACGGTGAAGAGTAGCTTCCGAAGATCGATGAGGTATATGCTCGGAAAACACAAACCGAACTTTGTAGTGTTGTTTGAAACACACTGTTCGGGTCCGGCTGCGGATGTTATATGCACAAAGATTGGCTTTGATTCTGTGGATAGGGTTGAGGCGATAGGTCAGAGGGGCGGCATTTGGCTCCTCTGGGACTCTAACCGATGTACAATATCGGTGATTACAAAAAAAAGACAGTATATTCACGCCATAGTTGGCCATGGTGATTCTGCGTTTACACTAATTGTTACGTACATCTCCCCTGATCCACAAACCAGGGGGAATGTATGGGAGGATATCTCTATGATTATACGCAGCTCAACATTGCATGTGATCATAGGGGGTGACATGAATGTCACCAAATGCATTGAAGAGAGCCAAGGGGGCTCAGCTAGGCTTTCTAGATTTTCCTTGGAATTCGAAAACTAGATAAATGTCAATCATCTCATAGATATGGGATATGTTGGATCACCATATACATGGTCACGAGGAAAGACAGTTCAGACAAGGATTGCCAAACGTCTAGATAGAATCCTCATGACACCAAATGGAAGACTCCGATGGCCGGAAGCGGTTGTCAGACATCTTCCCCGCCTTTCTTCTGACCACAATCCTTTGCTCCTATGTTTTGAGAAAGGATACTCGGGAGACCATAGAAGACGCCCTTTCCGTTTCCAGGCATCATGGTTGACCCATCCGGATTTTATAACCATTGTGGAAGACACTTGGCAGAAACTCGCTAGTCTGCCGGAAGCCCTTCGAATGCTACAAGTTTTCTTGAGGAAGTGGAACAGGGAGGTCTTTGGTAACATACATCAATGAAAGGAGATGTTGTTAAAGAAACTGGAAGAGATAAATGAGAGTATTTCCAACAAAGCCACATATTTACTTATAAATCAGGAGAGAGAAGTGGGTCTCGAAATTGATAAGGTGATGGAGCAGGAAGAGATTTTGTGGTGCCAAAAATCTCGTCAACAATGGATTGCCTGCGGGGACAGAAATACTGCCTTCTCCCATCTCTCTACAATTATCAGGCGACAACGAAACAATGTGGAAGCTCTCAAATTGGATAATGGGGAATGGTGCTTTGACTAAGGGATCCTGGAAAATCACGCTACAGATTTTTTCAAAGCCCTTTACGGACCAAATGACCTCCAGCCGCTACAGACCATCCCTAGAGGGGGTTTTCCTAGTTTCTCAAGTGAACAGATCGACTTACTAAACAGACCCTGGGATGATTCTGAGATTCTGGGAGCGTTAAAAGACATGGGTGCCCTCAAAGCCCCGGGGCCGGATGGTTTCCAGCCGATTTTCTATCAAAGATTGTGGGGCACGGTGGGAAGTTCGTTGATGCAGTTCATGAAGACGTTCCTTGCGTCGGGTATCCTACCTCCGGAGACAAACGAAACCTTATTGGTGCTAATCGGGAAGGTAGCACGGTCTGAGGTGATTCAACAATTCAGACCCATAAGCTTATGTAATGTCAGTTACAAGGTAATCACGAAAATGCTTAGTAACCGGTTAAAACCTCTGATGAACTTTCTTGTAAGTCCAATGCAGGGAAGTTTTATTCCAGGAAGGCTAATCTCAGACAACATTGTTATTGCCCAAGAAGCTATTCATTCTATGAAAAGGAAAAAAGGCAAACGAGGGTGGATGGTGTTGAAGCTTGATCTCGAAAAAGCTTATGATAGACTCCGATGGGAGCTCATTGTTGATACCTTAAGGGACCTTCGACTACCGGATGAATGGATTGATAGAATTCGGACATGTATCTCTTCCTGTTCCATGAGGATATTATGGAATGGAGAGCGTACGGGGTCTTTTCCTATGACTAGGGGCATTCGGCAGGGGGACCCTTTGTCCCCTTACCTTTTTGTCCTATGTCTCGAGAGACTAGGGCATCTAATTGAGCAAGATGTGGGAGATGGATTGTGGAAACCTATGAAGATGTCTAGGGGTGGACCGTCTATCTCACACTTATTTTTCGCGGATGATATCCTTCTTTTTGCGGAAGCTTCCATGAATCAAGTTCGGGTCATTAGGAAGGTACTGGAAGATTATTGTGGAGCATCGGGGCATAAAGTTAGCATCACTAAGTCTAGGATCTTTGTCTCCCATAATGTCAGAGGTGAGTTGGAACGTAGATTGAGTGAGCTCAGTGGTATCCCGTCAACTAGAAACCTTGGGCCTTACTTGGGAATCCCAATTATCCATGACTCGATTTCAAAGGAGATTTTTAACCCTCTGCTTGAAAGGATTTCTACACGTCTTGCGGGATGGAAGTCATCTTCCCTGAGTCTAGCTGGCCGAACAACTCTTGTGAGATCAGTTATCTCACTGCCACTTCATTATATGCAAAAATCTGCTTCTCCCTATCAGCGTTACACAGAAGTTGGATAAACTTTGCAAAAGCTTCATTTGGGGAGTGTGGAGGGGCGCCGAAAAATGCACCTCCTTAGGTGGAACAAACTATGTCAACCTCGGGCACATGGGGGGTTGGGGATCAGGATGGCGGCGGAGTTCAATCTCGCTACTATGAGCAAAATGAGCTGGCGTTTGTTCATGTAAAGGGACCAAGTTTGGGCCAAGATTTTGTTGAAAAAGTATACCTCAGGAGTACAAGACTGGCCAGTGTCCTTGAGTTATAAAAATGGAAATTCCCATGTATGGAGGGGTATAGTATACTGCTACAACGAGGTTATTGCACCTAACCTAGGTTGGAATGTAATGAATGGATGGAAAACGCGATTCTGGACTGATGTTTGGCTCACCACGGAACCACTATCACTAACCTGTCAGTAGGGGCTATCGCAAGCTGAGCTTGAGCTCAAAGTTAGGGATGTGTGGAGGGAGGAAGGTGCGACGTGGGATTGGACATACTTGACGAGCAGGCTTAGCAACTCAAACTTCTTCAAGATTGTTGCTACGGGACTGGGGGGAAGATGGACAGGAGGATGTTGTTCGTTGAATACTTTCTCAAGACGGGAGTTTTACAATCGCGTCTGCACATAAACAGATTGCAAGTAGGCGATAGAGAACTGAAGTACGTGATAGCCTGTTTACGCATCTATGGAGTGTGGTTGTGCAAGAGCGGATCTGGTATTTTTTATGGCAACTTGCGTGGGGAGTCAACCTCACAAATGCCGAGCGATTCAGGAGACATATGGCTGATTCCCCATCATGCTTGGCCTGCCCGAATGTAGACGAGACCCTTCTACATCTCCTCAGAGATTGTCACTTTGCTAAAGGTATTTGGATGAACATGGTCCCGGCAGAATGGTACACAAGATTTTTTGCTCTTAACTGGGGGGATTGGCTTTTTGAGAATATCAGCATGAAAAAGGCACCGGATCATGAGACGTGTTGGAATGTGTTATTTGCGACGGCGGTGTGGTGGATTTGGAAGTGGCGTAACGCGAGAACTTTCCAAGAAGGGTCCATACCGACTGATCAAGCTGGGTTTATTATGGCTCGGTATAGGGAGTCTATGGTGGTGTGGAGCAAGAATCATGGCCCTGCAGCGAGCAAGAAACAGGAGAAATTCATAAGTTGGCAGAAACCGGAACCGGATTGGCTCAAGGTTAATTCTGACGGGGCTATACGGGGTGATGAGGGCAAGGCAACTGCAGGTGCAGTCATTAGGAATGCTGAGGGGGACTGGATTTGTAACACCCCAAATTCTCGGAACTCGGGGAGCTACTGGTTAGGACCTCACAATGGGTCCCGACCTTGGTTTAACAACAACTTTACTAGGATCTTACAACAAGGCACAAATGTATTTAAAACAATTTCTAAAACATAATATTTTTAATGGTATGAAAATACACATGTGACAGCCTTACAAACATATATACAGATACATAACATGCATGACGTATGGAAGACTCCCCCGTCCCCATCTAATGAGTACGTGGACCCGATTGACCATCCGTTCCGGATCACTCTACAACTGTCTATCTCTACAAATCTACAACACGGATAAACCGTTAGCTAACAATCCAAATATAAGTAGAATAACAACAGCACAAACACAAGCAGAAACAAAAATAGACAAACATCATGCTGGCACTCAACCGTTTATTATCTATTATTTAAGTGATTCATCTTGTTCAATTTACAGTTGTGGCACGAGAATTAGTTCTCGCCTCCGTTCCTTATCCAACTGGTGTAGGTCTAGCTGACCTCCGCCGGTAGCATCACTACAAACCAAGTATGGACTAGTCCCTAAAGAAACCCCCAGCGCTCGCAAGCTACTGAGCAGAATGCCACCGCCCGTTACTCTTAGGCCAAAATATAGGTCGGTAATTATATATCACAACCTATCTCTCTAAACATTTCAATCACACACCACTATCGTCATTCATGCTCATATTTAGAAGTCAGCTAAGTAAGCCCAAAGGACTTACCTGATATAAAGCTCGACTCTCTGTAAACCAACTCGCTCTGTAAACTGTAGCAACTCAGTTGCCTGTCAAAGGAGATAAGTACATTAGCACACTCCTACGTAGTTAGAAGTCTAAGACTTCTAAAATAGAATAATGTATTAAGACATAACTAGTTGCAGTATTAATTTAGGGTAAAATGACCATTTTACCCTTGGTCCTGAAATTCCCGAAAATTCTAAAATTCATGTCTAAACTCCTATTTGAGATTCTAGAATCATATTCTAACTCCCAAAGCTTCGTTTGGTTCCAAGCTAACATTTTTCCTATGTTTCTATTTTCCGGGAAATCGTAAAGGTCTAACTTCGATTCCAAATATAAAATTCGTAACCGCTTATAAAAATTCCGACTTAAATCCCTAGATTATCTATGATGTCCTATCTAACTTTAGGAGAAAAAATTTCTCCAAACTGTTCATTCAACAGTTTTATAAAAATTCCTAAAGTTGACTACTCCCTTTACAAATTCTATACTTAGCCAAAATCTGAGTACACTTTGAAAAATCATAACTCCTAAACCACTCAC
The DNA here is from genome assembly GCA_033239125.1 of Fagopyrum homotropicum. NCBI lineage: Eukaryota > Viridiplantae > Streptophyta > Magnoliopsida > Caryophyllales > Polygonaceae > Fagopyrum > Fagopyrum homotropicum. The sequence goes on from BSWB01000004.1 coordinate 149,205,032, forward strand.
TGGATTTATCCCAAATTTTGATATGTTCTACTATAAAATCTTACCTATAATATATCCAAAATTCAGCCGGAAAGGATATCAAGAGCTTATTCAAAATCATCTCACAAAACAGCATCACTTGCTGTTTTCCCCCAACACTAAGCACATATATAAAAACGTCAACTTTGAAACACAATAACTCTCGAACCGTAACTCCGATTCTTCCCAAATTTTAATATGATCTACAACAAGATGTCAAATATATCATATCAAAAATTCAAGTCTAACAGAGATCAAAAGCCTATTCAAAACTATCTCACAAAACAGCATCCCATGCTGTTTTTCTCAACTCAGCACATTTATAAAACTGAACTTTGAAACCCCATATCTCTCAAACCATAACATGGATTCCTCTGAAATTTTTGTATGATCTACTATACTATATAAACTATAACATGTCAAAAATTCAAGTCTAACAGAAGTCAATAACCCCTCCAAATTTATTCCACAAAACTGCATCTCAAGCAAATTTCCTCAACTCAGCATTCTAAACGAAAACTGCATGAATAGCCAACTTCGGGATACTATAACTCTCACACCGTAACTCCGATTGTTCCCAAATTTTAGTATGATATACTATGCAACACTGACTACAACATACCCGAAAATCAGCCAAAAAGGAAGAGTATAACTTACCTAAAATCAGACCCGAAGTTGACTGCTCCTCAAGGTTGGAAAACTGAGAAAAACGTAACAGCTCTCCGCGGGTGTTTTTCTTGACTGAAATATATGGTTCCAAGATGGATTAGCAGCAGCTATAAGCACACATATGACTGAAGGAAAGCAAGGAAGATAGAGTATGGTTACACTCAACTATAAGACTCGATCAAAAGGCTCACGAGGTTGTAACCAGAAGCGGAGGAGGGCTGAAATTTGTATACCTATCTGCAGCAAGAGAGGGCTCACGTGTGGCTGAATGAGAGGAGGGGAAGGAGGAAGTGTACCCAGGCGCAGCAATGACTCCCCAGGTGCACCCACGGATCCAGATGTGCGACAACGGCCGCCAGTTCTCGTTCGGGGAAAATAACGTTGCTTCCCTCCTCGTGGCCCTGTGTTACTTCCTGTTCGCGTGACCGACCATGAGCGGGGCCACTTGCTGTCGGGACGAGAAGGCTCGAAAGTGAGGATGGCGACCCGATCTACTCTTGGATGGCGGCTGTGTGCGAAGGCCGACGATTGTTGTTGTCGACATATACCGACTAAGACCCCCTTTTGCTGAAGCCGAGAGGAGGACGATGTTGCCGCCTTCAGCCGGTGTGGAGTAGGCTGGCGCAGCGGTCACCGGTGGCTAGCCTGGCGTGCAGCGCTCAACAGAGGAGGAGGAGGAGGAGGAGGGTCAGCCGCTAGTCTTCGGGAGAGACGATAGGTAGGATTAGGTTAAGCGGAATTAGGTTAAGTGGGATTAGATTAAGGGAGGATTAGAAGATTTCTTATATATATATTTATATTTATATATATATATATAATAAATAATAAAATATTTTAAGGTTTAGTTTTAATAAAAAAAAATGTGATAATAACCTCAAAAAAAATAAATAAATAAATAAATAGGAAAAGAAAAAAAAACGATGGAAGGGGTCCCAATCGGTCGAATACGGATTGACTCGGATATAAATTTTCGGATATAAATTTTCGGATATTACAGGATTCAGGGGGTGGCGGTGAACCTAGGCTCTACTACAGTTCCGACTGCGGAGCTTTGGGGTGTCATTCATGGCCTTGAGCTGGCATGGGACATGGGTTTCCGGAAGGTGCATATGGAACTTGATTCTTTGTTAGTGATTGGTCTTATTGAGAAAGGGGTAAGTCAGACTCACCCTCTTTCTAGCCTGGTGACCCGATGCCAAGGCTTCTTTACACAGGATTGGAACATCTGTTTCAACCATACTTTTCGAGAGGGTAATAGAGTTGCGGATGCCATTGCGGATCTAGCCTTTTCGTTCGATTTTGGAGTCCACCGGCTTGCGTTACCTCGGTTTAGTCGTTTGTAATTTTTTGTTTTGTTACGAATAAAAGCGCTCAGCGCGGGAGCCTCGACTCCTTTTCATCAAAAAAAAAAAGTAATTTGGATACGTAGTTCACTTACAAACACACACACACAAAAAAAAAAAGCACGAACTACTGATACACTTCCCAATCGCATAGTTGGTCTTTAATGAAACTATGCAGCCAAATCTTATTCCCGTAGCTGCTTCCAATTCTTCTCCGACACGAGCACAGTAGGAGCACATGCTGCACATGCTGCACATCACAACCCGGCACCGCTTCAAGATCTACCTTCTTCTCCGGTGCTGCTTCCAGATCTCCGACGTTGGATCTCTGACACGAGCAAGCTTTTTCCCCGGCGTTGTTCGTACCTTCTTCGTCGGTGCGTTTTTGCAGATCTACTGTATTATCTGGCGATGACTGGTGGCGAATAACGTCAAAAGGTACTTACCTTCTTCTCCGGAGATGACTGATTCGATTTGTATATGATTTGTATATAATTTTCGATTTGAATATGAGCATATCTATCTATTAATTTTAGTTTCTAACCTATTTTTCATGTTTGGATTTGTATATGATTTTCTTGAAACTTCGATAAGAATGTGTTATTATTGAATATGAATATTAGTTTGTTGAATCTGAGTATGAACTTGAGATGAAGTTGAATCGGATTGTTTGTTTTGTATATACATTTGTGTACTTGTGCTCTTTCACACCAAGTGTTTGTTGAAATGACTGACAGTTTTTTAATCACTGCTACTACTATGCTGGGTGCTTATGGGGTACGTAGTAGTAATAGTAGTGACAATTTTTTTAGAAAAAAAAACCATTACTATTGGTGGTGGTAGTAATATTAAAAAATAATAATAAATGCGAGCGTAATTTTAACGGGGAGGTAAAAATAGAACTACACACCTAAATTACGTAGTTCGGGTCACAAATAAATATTTTAACCGATACATTTAATAACCACCTTTTTCTTTCGTTATTTATGAATATTAGCCCACATGGAAGAAAAAAATAAATAAAATCACCAACCGCACAAATGAAAAATAAATATTTGAAGCTGAATCAAACTTGTTATTGATGAACTGAGAAGTTGCATAACTAAACAACAAAAATGAGCACAATAATCAACATAGTCAGCCCCACCATAGTGAGGTTAATCTAGACTAAATCGGTACAAATAAGCAATTTAATATATGAACTAGACAATTATAAAATCATATGTAATATCAAATGATTACTTAATACTTATAGAAATACATAAATGAGTACAATAATCAATATGCTTCAAATATACACATATCAATGTCAATAAAGTATGTAAATCAGTAAATGTAACAAAAAATGTCAATTGATGGTGATGTGATAACGAAGTAAAACTTGGTTTACTTTCTGAATAGGTTATCTTTTAAAGGATATATATTTATAGATCGTATCTTTTAGATTTATAGTTTTATATATTTGAAAGATATCTTCGCAAGATTATTTTTAAATATATTTTCCTAGTTTTAGTATGATTAATCTCTTATAAATAGCCTTAGTGGGGGAGATTGTTTAGTAGATTATATTAGATTTTATATATTTTTCACATATTGTGTGAACTTACTACTTTGCTTACGAAGTTTGTATTTTATTCATTCCTATTCAATCAAATAGAGAGTCTTGATTGAATCGTTGTGAAGTTCTTGCTAGATTGTACTTGTGTGTTAATCTTGTTGAAGGTTGATACTTCTAGTCAATCCTAGTCCCTCCTTGTGCTTGTCTTAATTAGAAGACTTGTGTAAGGTTAAAGAAGTGCGTGTTAAGGTAATCTTCTCGTTTAAAGGGTTTGATACATCATTGGTCAATGTTCTTTTGCGGAACTATTTGGTTCATATCTTCCTATATCTTTCATTTATCATTCCATAATCATCTTCTTTTCTTTCCATATCAGTCACTAATCCCTGTTATGAGTTTATCGAAAAAACCGCCCTGTTCTTGAAAACGCGGTAATCTTTGTTCTCCTACAATGATTATAAAATATTAGTTAAATTAAATTACATTAATTTACCTTACAATTTTAAACTACATTTGATGAACTTATTTTAAGCTTCAATGACCACCACTCGGGAGACGCTGTGATACAATGTCTCTCGTAGTTCCATCCCAACCCCGTTTCACCGTACTTCAATTTCAACCACAACTTCCATATCCCTCTTAGAGTGTTAAACTTATTCTTCAGTGTCTCCTTCTTACATTTATGTCTAGTCTTTTCCTCAAAACTATCATTCAAAGATATCCAACTGAACCCATTCTTCTGTCCATTTTATCTTTGATAATCACATTGCAACTCAAGGAAAGTCCTTGTAATATCATCTGTCCAATTGAATGATTTTTGGTTTGTGTTCCCCGTTGTTTTCTCGTTGTTGACAGTTGGCCAACATATTTGTTGTTCAATATCAAGTAAACAACTTTTGATACGCCCCTGGATGACGATGTCATCCGTACCTCCGGCATGATACGCCCTTGGCTAGCGACGGAATATTTCTCCCGCATATCTATTTCCATCATATTTTATCCATTTAATATTTTAGATATTTAAATAATTAAAAGGAAATTCTTGTGGATATTTTCCTTTAAGAGGAAGATTTCACTTGAAATCATTCATAGAATATTCCAATCAAATCCCTTAAATTAAGCCTAACAACTCTCAATTGTGTCTTAAGGATTTCCATCTTTGCCACCACCTCCATTATATAATGGATGGTTGACTTCATTGTAAAATCATGTTCAATTTTAATCAAGCACATTTGAAAAGCATTTCCTCATCTTTGGTTATAGGGCATCACAATTCCCTCTCTTACAAAGTTCTTCTTTTGGATTTTTGATCCAAGTCTCCAAATCGAGGATCCTTCAAGGATCACTATTTCACTCCAGTTCACGGATTGTTCGATCTCTCTAGATCGAATCAACCAAACGCTTTCGCAACATCATCTCTCAAACTTCCGCAAATTCGTTTTCTACATCAAATCCATCCGCACATAACTAAACGGAGTAGTTGAAGTTCAAGCTCGATCTAGATCCAGAGTTTGTCCTTGAACGCATCCAAGGACATATCAAATTGGTATTAGAGCGAGAGATTGAGGTTAAATTTCTTTACTCTAATTTATATTTTATCAATGTTCTTCTATGAAAGTGACGAGCCCTTTGATGAGGGCGAGGAGTGGTTGCCTCCTCCATTTCCACCAAGGCCCAAACAAACCATCGATGGGCGCCGACGGTACTTCCACAACCGACGTTGTGCCTATCATGAAGACGAGGAGTGGTTGTCTCCCCCGTACCCACAAAATCACAAACAAGGGTCCCGAAGGCCTCCTCATGACCAACGACAAACCTATCATGATGATTCATATGTTTCTCCCCGACATAGAGTCTATCCGAAAGATGACTATGTTGTACCCGAAATAACACATGTTGCCCCGGTACATCATTTTGGCCAATGTGATGAAAGAAAGAGTTATTCTAAGGCGTGAGCTGAATGAGTTGAAGGAACAAATGTGGGCTTTGACGACGTCCTTACAACACCAATCGGATATGGAAAGGGGGCAACACTATATTCATGTTTCACCGGTACTTCCAACTCAAGTGGACAATTTGATATATGATGAGTCTTTTGAAGAGGACAAGGAAGAAACCGTCATCAACAAAGTTGAAGCCCTCTTCGACAAATTTGAAGCTGTCATTGACAAAGACGAAGAGGTCAACCCCGACACCGGCACCATAATGTTGATGGACAACAAATTTGAGCCGCCCGTTCTGAGGTTTGTCTTTGTTATGTCAAATTACTTACCACCCAACTTGCTCTCTCATCCTTCTAGGATTCCATCGGCGTTCACCATCAAGGCCCTTGACGGCATGGTAGACAACTCATTGGCGACACCATCTACATGTACCACAAGGTTGAGCCGCCCGATGCAAAGGTTGTCATTAATATGCCCGTATGTTTACCACCCGGTGGCCACCCATGGAAGGCTTTGTACACAAGTTCCAAGAGTACCGGTGCAATCAACCGCCATCAAGCCTATACCGGTACTCATTCCCGTGCCTTGAAGGAATATTCAACAAGCTCGGCGGCACCGTTATTTTCAATGAATACAAGTCCAAGTCTCCTGATTCCTATGGCGTGCACCATCTAACCACGGTGAAACGGGGACGTTTCACAACCAAGAGGAGAAGAATGATACGCCCCTGGATGACGATGTCATCCGCACCTCCGGCATGATACGCCCTTGGCTAGCGACGGAATATTTGTCCCGCATATTTATTTCCATCATATTTTATCCATTTAATATTTTAGATATTTAAATAATTAAAAGGAAATTCTTGTGAATATTTTCTTTTGAGAGGAAGATTTGACTTGGAATCATTCATAGAATATTCCAATCAAATCCCTTAAATTAAGCCTAACATCTCTCAATTGTGTCTTAAGGATTTCCATCTTTGCCACCACCTCCACTATATAATGGATGGTTAACTTCATTGTAAAATCATGTTCAATTTTAATCAAGCACATTTGAGAAGCATTTCCTCATCCTTGGTTATTGGCCATCACAATTCCCTCTCTTACAAAGTTCTTCTTTTGGATCTTTGATCCAAGTCTCCAAATTGAGGATCCTTCAAGGATCACTATTTCACTCCACTTCACGGATTGTTCGTTCTCTCTAGATCGAATCAACCAAACGCTTCCGCAACATCATCTCTCAAACTTCCGCAAACTTGTTTTATACATCAAATCCATCCGCACATAACTAAACGGAGTAGTTGAAGTTCAAGCTCAATCTAGATCCGGAGTTTGTCCTTGAACGCATCCAAGGATGCATCAACTTTGTTGCATAACACACAAACTAATCTTAACAATGATTAAACAAGTCATTAACTAACCAATGTAATAAGGTTGTTCAATATCAAGTAAACAATGATTAATCATACCTAAAAGATATAGATGCACAGATACTAGGTCAACAAGAACGCCAATTCATTTGGTTAAAGCTTAAACATGCCATTAACTAACCAATGTAATAAGGCTAAATTTTAGAATAATACAAAGTTGATTGATATAATTTAACTATAGTTTAACTAAGATTTGTAACTGGTTGGTAAGGTAATTCACTTTTTTTTTACCATTTTCATCCAACAGGTGTAACACCCCAAGTTTTGGGAACTCGAAGCATTACGGGCTATGACCACACAATGGGTCCCGACCCCCAGAGTAGCAATAGCACAACAGATCTTACAACAAGGAACAGACGAATGAAAACCAAAACTCAATATAAAACCAAAGGTTTAACAAAGGAAAGCGTAAAAGACTCGCAACCGAGTTCAAAACAAAAGGCAAATCAACAACATAAACATAAACCCGATCCCGTCCTATAATGTACGATAACCCCGACTGACCACACCGTCCGGATCACTCAGTAGCATCCTGAACTTGAGGAACATTTACAACATCGGTATAAACTGTTAGCTAACATTCTAGATATCAAAAAGAACGTAAAGGCACAAACGCACATAAGGGAAAGTAAACATATAACATGCTCGCACACAACTGGTTATTATCTTTCATTAAGGTTATCCATTACTAATTCAACTTCTTTTGTCACACGTGAATCTCCCGAAACTCGTTTCCGCTTTCGTCTACCAATAGGAATAGATCAGTACTATCTGTTACCTACGGGTCTGGGTCGCAAAAGCACATTCTAGTCTTCTGAAGAACTAGACAAGTGGTCATCGCTCGGTTATCATACGCTTGGGCCAATTAAGTATATTAAGGTGAATCCTATTCCGGTAATCCGTTATAACATGATAAACAACACAAACAAGCCAAAACATTCAAACCAATACGCAAAATGAAGCTAAGTAAGTCCAATGGACTTACCTCACTCGAAGGTAATCTAAAAGCTCAACAACAACTCAGAGAACAACTCAGTTCCCTCAGGAAAGGAGCAAGGAAAGCCTGTTCACACAAGCATCACGAATCAGGAAAAAAACGGTTGCTAGAAGTCTAAAACTTCTAGTCTCAATGATCTCTAAGAGATCTCTACAAGCAAATGGCTCAACCTTAGTCTTACATCATACTCAGGGGCAAGGGACATCCATAAGATTCAAGGAAAGGAACGAGGAAAGCAAGAAAGGAAGCAACTCATAAGAATAGGAGTTACTGTAGAAGGAACCGCAGGGGCGGCTGGACAAGGGCGCAGGGACGACAGCGAGGGAAATCCGCAGGGGCGGCACTGTAGAGGCGCGGGGGCGAAATTCGTGACAACAACCACTATCGGGTTTATCTTCGATAGAAAACTCTCAGCAAGGGATCCAAAGCTCGAACCTTTGATCCAACCACGTCAAGACTCAATCAAAAGAGCTTGAGAACAACAACGGGGAAACAACGGGAAAACAAACAAGAATCAAGGTTCAAACTTGATTCTTGGAGAAGAAGAAAAGGAAGAACGAAAGAAGAAAATGAAACAGAAGGATAGGTATGCAGCCACAACATGAACGTGATGAAGAACAAGGGAGGAAGAACTTACACGTTCAGCGAGGTCAATGAAAGCAAGGCTGCAACACTCTAGGGTTGAAGAAGACGTAAGCGAGAAACGGGAAAAAGAGGAAAAGATGGTAATATATATAAGAGGCACAAAAAGATAGATGGAAAGGGCGCCTAGGGTTTGGAAGAAGATAAGGAAGCCGACCCATAAGATAGAAGATCAAATATTCTATTTATGGAAGGAAGATAGAACGAATGCAAACAGATCGGGCATGATCTGTAGCGTACCCGCAGGGGCGGATCGCCTCAGCCGCAGGGGCGACCCCTTGTCACCGCGGGGGCAGTGACAAACACCAAGGCCGCTGGGGCGGCCTCCTTTACCGCGGGGCGGTGAATGTGAAAAGTGGATCCTACAACAACAACTAAATGTCAGAATATGCACTCTTACGTGTAGGTTTTTGATAATCCAAAGTTGATTGATACAACTTAAAATAACAATGAGACTGATCTGTGTTTGTCTAGTTGTATTTGCTTGATTCTGTTGACTGTCTCCTCTATTCTCGCCTTCAATTAGCAGCAAACAAAAGTAGCAGCAAAGTAACAACAAAAGTAGCAGCAAAGTAACACACAAACTAATCTTTGTTTTTGTTTAACTATAGTTTAACTAAAGATTTGTAGCAGCAAAGTAACATCAATCACTTAAATTAGCAGCAAACGAAAGTAGCACCAAAGTAGCAGCAAACCAACATGTCGAAGATGAAATTGCATGCCAAATTCGTCTTCACAAACACACGCCAAAGTAGCAGCAAACCAACTTGTCGAAGATGAAACAACACGAAAAGAATGGAAGACGAAAAAGCTCAAGAACACAAACATGTATTGTGGAGACAAGCAGTCGTCCGTCTCCTGTCGATAGGGCACCACAAGATCCGTGTAGAACATTGAGACAAACTGTTACCCAGAAAGGTTTTATAACCCTGGTTCTCATTGTAGTTGTGAAGTTTTTTTAGGGACAGAAACGTAATTTCACTGAAAATAAACCCACAAAAAACCCAATGTAAACAGCATTACAAAATTAAAATATATAAAATGAACGAGTTTATAAACCCGAAAATAAACCATAAACCCGTATAAACCCATTTTAGTTTATAAACCCAAACCCTTACTAAACAGGCCCTAAAATCAATGAAAACCATAAACGAATATACGGATGGGTAAAATGGCTAAGTTGGTAGTTTTTGTAATGTTGAGTAAAAACAAAGCAATTGTGTGTAGTCGTAGACAAACTCGGCCCCTCCATTTTTCACAAAAAAATTTATTATAAAAGAAAAAAAAATCTACCTAATTTATGATCTTTCTCTCTTGTTTATATTTATTTATTTCCTTAATTAAATAAGCTAATTAACACCTAATAATCGTCAAAGAAAGAAAGTATCGGATACCTTCTTCCTCAATCGTGGTTGGTGATATCTCCGCCATTTTTTACAAAAACAAAACACAACGATTTTTATGAAATGGAGCAAGACAACTTGATCGAGATTTGTGTTTGAGTCAAACACAACGGTTTTGTAATCTTCCAATCTTCAGGCATCGATTATACAAGACGATTCAATCGAGAATTGTATTCGATCGAAATAATCAAACAGTCGGTACGTGTTCTTTGTTATACTTTCATCGTTCTATGCATACTTCGATGTTAACTGCTTCAATGGTGTTGTTGTACTTTGTGTATGCTTATAATATTGTGTATGTATATGTATGTATTTAATTGTACATATTGTTTGTGTTTTTTGCTTAACTATATGCTTATGTAAATGTACATTGGTGATTGTTGTCAGTTATGTACCATATGCATCAATTTTACCTTCTAGTGGTACAACTATATTGTATTGTGTGGGTCTGTTATGTACATAAAATAGTATTTCTTGTATGTGATATACGATATTTTTTGTATAAAAGTTATCTAAACGTTTATGTAAATATTGTATTGTATGAATATATGTATCTATTCAAAAGTATTTGTTGTACCTGAAACTTTGTGTTTTGTGTACATTAACCTGTTGACTATTAGTAGTTTTGTACCTGCACATCGGTGGACGTATATGTATAAATTGTGGTGTGTGTAGTTATGTATGTATTTACCATTCAATGATTTATGTACATTTTACTTGTTGACTATTAATACATATGTAAACGTTTATGTACATAATGTATTGTATGTAGATGTAGAGGATGAAGACGGTGTTTATTGAAGACATGTTGAAGATGACGATGGCGAATGTTGAAGATAGGTTGACGAGTTTCAATGGAGTAGATGAGAGGAAGAGAGAGAATTGCTTCTGAGATTTGAGGATTCACTTTTACGGTTGATAGAAATTTTAAAGGATTTGTAGAATCTTCCTTATACAGTTTCCTTTTTTAAAACGGTTTTGAAATATTTGGCAATTTTTAATAAACACAATTACCTAACTACCCTAACTTCTTTCCTTAGTTTCAGCCTATTTAATTATTTTATCTTTATTATTAATTAGAAATTTGATAGGGGTCTAGTTAGTATTCAACAAACAAAAAGTGTCTTACTAGCCCTGAAACTAGAGACGGAAGTAGGCAATCTCCTTCCACAAGAGATTATAACAGCGATCAAATCATACCAACTCCCAAAATCCTTCATTCGAGATCGGTTATGTTGGGCATCCTCGAACAAAGGATCATACACGACAAAATCATCCATGGACCTCATTTACAAGAATAAAGGGATTACAACTAATTCGAATGGATGGATATGGGAAATGGATATCATGCCCAAAGTTAAAAAATTTACCTGGAAACTATCTATCGATGGCCTCTCTACGAAGGAAAACCTGGAGAAACAAAGGGTACCAGTGTCCATGCAATGTGTCCTCTGCAATCACCCATATGAATCAATGAAGCACATGTTCTTTAACGGCCCCTTTATGTTAGAAAGTCTTGATAATATCAACACTACGACCGAGCTCCAAACCGCAAACGACTCTAATCAGAACATCTCGAATATGGTTACACGTCTAAAGTCTAAGCTAGACGATAACCAAATTATTCAACTAATTGTTACTTGGTGGAACATTTGGGCCGAAAGGAACCAAAATATCTTTAGTAATAAGATAACCCAAAAGATTGGGGTAAGAGTACAAGACCAGATAAGGAGCTGGCAAGATTCTAATAAAAAGAAGTTCCCAACGAAACCAAAAGCGCCCAAAAGCAACAGGAAAACTAAAAATATCAAATGGATAAAACCTGATAATGGATTTGTCAAGTTAAACTTTGATCGATCCAAACGCGAATCCGGGGAATCAGCCTTCGGATATATTCTAAGAAACCAACATGCATCAACCATCTCCCTCGGCTACGGACAATGTGGGAACACATCGGTCCTTCATGCTGAAGCATGCGCGCTAAGGGAGGGTTTGATAAGAGCATGTGATTTGGAGATCACAAATTTGAGATTGAAGGAGACAACCTTACAATAATCAATTCCATTAAACAAGTATGGAAACCCCCATAGGATCTTGATCTCATTATCTCACATATTTATAATATTTTGGTCAGTTTCCAACAAGTCAGTATACAACATGTCTTTAGGAAAGTCAACAGTGTTGCCGATAAACTCGCGGATTTGGGACACGACTACCAATTAGGTGACTCAGCGATCCCCTACTAGGCGGTGGATCTCATCCGGAAGGATGCTCTAGTGTGGAGAGTCTTGAAAAGATGATCTACCCTAATCGCTTACCGTACAGTATCAAAAAAAAAGTGTCTTACTAGCTAAATTTTTTCAATACAGATTCGTAAAATGCCAAAAATTTTAACGAAAAATAAAATACGGAAAGTATAAAAATATACTCGTAAAAACTACAAAATTAAATAATAAAATATGGAAAATTTTAAAACGCACCTTAAAATTAGGGGTGATTCATCCTCCTCCCTTTAGGGAGTGTCGTCCTCGAAACTAAGACTCAAAAGCGAGGGGTAACAGTCTCTCATCTTTGCTTCAGTCTCCCAAGTAGATGCATCAGGTATCATGCCGAGACCATAAAAACCTTCACCAATGAAATCACTTTGTTTCTCAACTTCTTTGTCTCATACTCATGTATTTGTATCGGGTGCTCTTCATAAGTGTCATCCTCCATAAATTTGATGTCTTCATGCATGAGTACATGATTTGGATCTGAAAGATATTTTCTCAATTGGAACACATGAAAGACATTATGTACCTGACTCATGGATGGTGACAATGCCACTTGATGTGCTAAGGACACAATCCTCTCAATAATCTTAAAGGGTTCAACATAACGATGGTTCAACTTCTCTCTTGTGCCAAATTTAAACACGTCTTTAGTTGGTGAAACGTGTACAAACACATGCTCTCCTACACTAAACTGAATGGGTAGACGATGTGCATTTGCATATGACTTGTGGCGACTCTGTGCAATCAATAAGCGTTTCCTAATCAAGGCAATCTCATCCTAAGTGCATTGTAGGATGTCATGTTCTACAAAACACTTTTATGATTGGTCAACACAAAGGTGATCTGCATTTCCTGTCATACAAAGCTTCATATTGTGCCATCTAAATCGATACATGCCAACTATTTTGTAGGTAAACTCTACCAAGGACAAATGTGTCTCCCAAGTTCCTGGTCAATCCAAAGTACAAGCCCACAACATGTCTTTCAAGGTCTAGATGGTACTTTCATATTGTCCATTTGTTTGTGGATGAAAAGTGGTACTAGATCTCAACTCTATCCTCATAGCTGCATGTAGAGATTTTCAAAAATGGGACATAAAACGACCATCATGATATAACACTATCATCTTTTGAATATCATGCAATCTCACTATCTCCTCAATGAACACATCACCTAGTTTCTCACACCCCAAGTAACTTTGATAGTTGTGAAATGAGCAGATTTTGTGAACCGATCTACTACCACCCATATAACATCCATTTCCCTTTGAGTACAGAGCAATCTAACATCAAAATCCATGAAGATATCTTCCTATTTTCACTCAATTATAGTAAGTGGTTGCACCAACCATGCATGTCTTTGGTGGTCGATCTTAAATTGTTGGCACATTAGACACTTAGCCACATACTCAGCTACTTCTCGCTTCATGTTCACCCACCAATAATTTCTTTTGAGATTCTTGTACGTTTTAGTGGTTCCGGGGTGTATAGAATAGCCAGATGAATGAGCCTCTCTCACATTGGATTCTTAAATCATATCATTTGCAGACACACATGGGCAATTCTTGCATCTTAGAACCCCATTGGCATCGATCTTGAAATCTTGAGCTTTGCCTTTCTTAACATCTTCTCGAATCTTCCTCAATGCAACATCATCAACTTGTTTCTCTTTGATAGTCTCCAAAAAAAACGGTCAAATTTTCAACATACACAATTAACCTTGGTTTTTGTCAAACCAAACCTTGATATCAAGCTTCATCAATTCTTGATGTGATTCAAGTTGTCTAGTCAAGCATGCTATTGTCTTTTTTTTGCGTTGAATTCCTACTAAGAGTATCAACAACAACATTTTCCTTTCTAGTATGATACAAAATCACAATATCATAGTCCTTCAACAATTCTAACAATCTCCTATGTCTCATATTTAATTCCTTCTGAGTGAAAATGCATTTTAAGCTCTTATGATATGTGAAGATTTGACAACTCACCCCCTTTGAGTACAGAGCAATCTAACATCAAAATCCATGGAGATATCTTCCTATTTTCACTCAATTATAGTAAGTGGTTGCACCAACCATGCATGTCTTTGGTGCTCGATCTTAAATTGTTGGCACATTAGACACTTAGTCACATACTCAACTACTTCTCGCTTCATGTTCACCCACCAATAATTTCTTTTGAGATTCTTGTACGTTTTAGTGGTTTCGGGGTGTATAGAATAGACAGATGAATGAGCCTCTCTCACATAGGATTCTTAAATTATATCATTTGCAAGCACACATGGGCAATTCTTGCATCTTAGAACCCCATTGGCATCGATCTTGAAATCTTGAGCTTTGCCTTTCTTAACATCTTCTCGAATCTTCCTCAACGCAGCATCATCAACTTGTTTCTCTTTGATAGTCTCAAAAAAAACGGTCAAATTTTCAACATACACAATTAACCTTGGTTTTTGCCAAACCAAACCTTGATATCAAGCTTCATCAATTCTTGATGTGATTCAAGTTGTCTAGTCAAGCATGCTATCGTTTTTTTTTTTGCGTTGAATTCCTACTAAGAGTATCAACAACAACATTTTTCTTTCTAGTATGATACAAAATCACAATATCATAGTTCTTCAACAATTCTAACAATCTCCTATCTCTCATATTTAATTCCTTCTGAGTGAAAATGCATTTTAAGCTCTTATGATCTATGAAGATTTGACAACTCACCCCATAAATGTAGTCTCGTCAAATCTTGAGAGCAAAAAAACTGTTGTTAGTTCCAAGTCATGAGTGGGGTAATTTACCTCATACGGCTTCAACTAGTGAGATGCGTATGTTATAACCTTGTCATTTTACATCAATACACAACCACGCCCTTGTCTCGAAGCATCGTTGTAAATGGTAAACCCATCAGTACCTTGAGGCAATGTCAAGACCGGTGCACTAGTGATTCTTCTCTTAAGATCTTTAAAGGTCTTTTGACATTTTTCAATCCACTCGAATTTCTTTACCTTTCGAAGTAGGTGGTACTAGTCAATAACGGTTTTGATGTGGGACCATCTTCGACACTTTCCATACAAGGACCCATCACTAGGTCAAGGGCTAGAAGGATCCAAGACAAGACATCATCAAGGAAGATCAAAGGGAGTTGAAAATGAAGAAATCGATCCACGACATAAAGGAAATCGGTCGATTAATGTTACAGGAAAATTGAGTCACATGGGAAGCAAATCGGTCGATTTTCTTCAGATTATCTTCAGTCGATTTTCTCCTTTCCAACGTATCTAGAAGATCCGGCCACGATCTTTATCTTTTGCAATTATATCTTGTAATAATTCCTTAAATCTCTCAGACTATCTTAAGAGATTATTTATATTCTATCTTTTTAGGTTTTATATTTTATATCTTTTCAAAGATTATAGATCATATTTTTTTAGTTTTTCCTAGTTTTTGTAGGTTTAATCTCCCTTATAAATAGCCTTAAAGGAGGAGATTGTTAGGGAGTTGAGTTGTGATTATATTTTCCACATTATCGTGAGATACTTGTGACTTCGCTCACGGGGTTTGCATTTTATCATTTCTATTCAATCAAAAGGAGAGTTTTTGGTTGAAAAGTTGTGAATCTTTGCTAGGTTGTTCTTGTGTGTGTTAATCTTGTTATAGGTTGGTGCTACAAGTCAAACTAGTCTCTCCTTGTTCTTGTCTTATCTAGAAGGCTTGTGCAAGGTTAAAGAAGGAAGGGTGAAAGGTATTTCTTTGTTAAGGGTTTTGATCCATCGAGTTCAAGTTTCTTTGCAAGTCTTATAATAGTCCTATCTTCATATATTGTCCATTTATCATTCCATATTCATCTTCTTTTCTTTCCATATCGATCACTAATCCGTGTTCTGAGTTTCAAAGAAACTCGACCTGTTCTTCATATAAATCGGCCGATTTATTTCCAGAATAGTCTGATTTTTTATCACAATTAAGGACTTTCAATCTAGATCGGGAACTGCGGCTTATCCCCGCATTAGGTTTAGCGGTGGCCAATTAAGGACTCCTAGGCGGCGGCAAAACGAGTTGGGTTGACCGTAGGTGTAACACCCCAAGTTCTTGGAACCCGAAGCGCTACGGGCTAGGACCTCACAATGGGTCCCGACCCTCAGAGTAGCAACGCCACAACGGATCTTACAACAAGGCACAGACGAATGAAAACCAAAACTCAATATAAAACCAAAGGTTTAGAAGCACAAAAGATTCGCAACCGAGTTCAAAACAAAAGACAAGCAAGAACGTAAACATAAACTCAATCCCGTCCTATAATGTACGGAAACCCCGGTTGTCCGCACCATCCGGATCACTCAGCAACATCTTGAACTTGTGGAACATCTACAACATCGGTATAAACCGTTAGCTAACATTCTAGATATCAGAAAGATAGTAAAAGCACAAACACACATAAGGTAGAGTAAACACATGGCATGCTCACACAACAGCCGGTTATTATCTTTATTTAAGTTATCCAATTACTAATTCAACTTATGGTTGTTACACGAGTATCGCTACGATCTCGCCTCCGTCTCCTTTCACCAACATGAATAAAACGTATGCATCCTTCTATCACCTACTGGACTGGTCGTGAGAGCACCTCCCAATTTCCCCATTCTGAATTGGACAAGCGGTAACCGCCCGGTCATAATACACTTGGGCCAATTAGGGTATAACAAAGGTGAATCATATTCCGGTTATCAGTTATAACAAGATAAAAAACATAATCAAGCCAATACAATCAAACGGATATACGGAATAAAGCTAAGTAAGTCCAAGGGACTTACATCACTCGAAGGTAACTCAACACTTAGCAAACACTCAAGAAAGCCTCAGGAAAGGGACACAAGGAAGCTTGTTCACAGAAGCATCGCGAATCAAGAACCGAAACGAATGCTAGAAGTCTATAACTTCTAGTCTCCATGATCTCTAAGAGATCTACTCAAGCTAAGGTCTCAACCTTAGTCTTACAGAACACTCAGGAAGACAAGGAACATCCATAAGAATCAAGGAAAGGAACGAGGAAAGCAAGGAATGAAGCAACTCACAAGAACGGGAGTTACTATAGAAGAAACCGCAAGGGCAGTGGAGTAAGGCGCAGGGGCGGCTTGCCGCGGGGGCGGGGATGTGCAGGTGCGGGGGCGGCTGTAGTGCAGAAGCACTGTCGGCTTCTTGACGACAACAAAATCATAACAACGTCAAGGTTGGCTCTCCCAACACTCTCACACTTCACAACTCAATCAAGGGAGCATGTGAACATCAAAGGATCAACAACACAACGCTCCACAAGACTCAAGGTTCAACTTGTTTCTTGGATAAGAAGAAAAGGGAAAATGAAGGGAGAAACGAAACAGAAGAGAACAAGGTAGCAATAACACATGAATGTGACGAAGAAACAAACGAAGAAGAACTTACACGTTCAGCAAGATCACAGGAAGCAAGGTGACAGCTGCAACTCTCAAGGGTTGAAGAAACGTATGCAAACGGCCGGAAAAACGGGAAGAAGGCGGGATTATATAGGAAAGGGGTGAAAAGAAAGAAGGAAAAGCGTTTTAGGGTTAGAAGAAGATAAGGAATGACGACCCATAAGATAGAAGATCGGATCTTCTATCTATGGAAAGAAGATAAAACGAACGAAAACAGATCGGGCGCGATTTGTGGCAAATCCGCGGGGGCGGATCTCCTCAGCCGCAGGGGTGGCCCCTTGTCACCACGGGGGCGGTGACAGACATCAAGGCCGCAGGGGCGGCCTCCTTCACCGCGGGGGCGGTGAAGGTCAAAATTGGGATCTTATAGTAAGAGAGGCTCGCGCGAGGAAGGAGTTGGCGACAAGGTGGTGGGTACGATGGTACCTAGTAGTGTGGCGGAAATGGCGGACGGTTGTTAGCCTTGGCTCCAATCGGAGGCAGCAGGGAGTTGAGGAAGGGAGGTTAAGATGTTCACTCTCTCTATCGATTTTGTTCAGAAGGAGAAGTAAAGAGGGATG
This sequence comes from Fagopyrum homotropicum, assembly GCA_033239125.1. Lineage (NCBI taxonomy): Eukaryota > Viridiplantae > Streptophyta > Magnoliopsida > Caryophyllales > Polygonaceae > Fagopyrum > Fagopyrum homotropicum. The sequence goes on from BSWB01000004.1 coordinate 149,223,309, forward strand.
TAGGCTGGTTGAATGAAACGGGAGAGAGAAAGAGAAGGAAGAGAGAGAAACGTGAGGAGTGGAAAGGTCTTTTCTTTTTTTTCATAAAATATTATTTTTTTAAAATTGATGAAAACCATATACGGATATACGAATTCGTAAAATATCCAAAATTGTAATGAAAATAAACTCGTAAAAACTATGAAATTAAATAATAAAATGCGAAAAAATTTAAAACACACCTTAAAGTTAGGGCGTTTTATGGTATCCGCAAGAAAATGGAGCAATAACAACTCATTTCATCCAATAATATAAAAAATAATATCTCATTCAACCCAACATTGATCTTGGCCTTTAAAGGCATATCATTTGCCTTACCATCGCATGGAAGGTTATAAGTTACAAAGTCTACCAGATTGTCATAAAATAGAACTTGAATGAGATTCTACTTGTCACATGGAGGATACAAAACTATAACACGGGGAACATATGTTACTCTGTACAAACAATGTTTCCTGTCAACGGTTCATGCCTGGAAAACAAATAACGCCTCTGTTTGTCGAAAAACAAAAAGTATGATTGATGTGTGTACTCTGTCTGTATAAACAATGTCTGTAACAACGACCAACAATAGCAAAACCAAAATAGATAGTGAGCATCTAAGGAACTTTCTACAACCGTTGTCTGGTCAAAAAATAGATATTGCGAAAAACCAATAAAATTATAACATCACGTAAGATTAATAAATTATGGAGGTTCAATTACTTTCTTGAATTTGCTAGCAATTGTAACAAAGCAATCTTTTCAATGACTAAATATTCAAAATATATGAACTATGTATATCACAACTTTATGGCATTGTTGATTGTTTGGATGAATCAGGAACTCCCATGAATTTGTTTTCAACTACTGGTAGAATAAAAAAGGATGAGTTAACTAAGTAGGCACTTTTTGTCTATTATAGTATAAAGTAGGCCCTTTTTGTATCTTGTAGACCAACTAGGCCCCTCTCATTTATCAATAAAGATTAATTGAAAGGGTTAATTAGTAATTTTAATTTAACTGAGTCCAAGCCCAATTTCAATTGAAGATCAGTAGGCCCAATCCGAGTTACATAAGCCCGTGTCCAATTCGAGTTACATAAGTCAGCTCATTCGAGTTACATAAGCCCATTACAAAATATAAATGTTGTAGCTAATGAGTATCGAACTCTGGACGACAGCCTCTCCCTCCCACCCTTATACTAGCTGGACTAATTGAACTTCGTGTATTCTCATGTTTATACACGGTATTAGTACATAATGCTTAATACACAATTTTAATACACAAGTCCAATTACACAATGTAAATACATAATTTTCATTTACACAAGTCCGTCGTTTACACAAGCTTGTCGTTTGCACAAGTCCGTCGTTGTTTCAAGCCCATCCGAGTTACACAAGCCCAATTGTATATATAAAATATGTAGTCAATATCCCGTATTTATAAAATATGTAAATTTCAAATTTTTGGGTAAAAATGTAATACAAAATTTGGGGTGGTTTTTGTAAATTAACAATAACTTGTAAAAACCCTAATGTCCTCCAGCCATTCCCGCAACCGTTTTCACAAACTGCAACAATGGAGGATTGGGGAGGCGGGGCGGGGCTGGGCTTGGTGGGGCCGACATCGTCAGAGGCGGATCTGGATGGCACTTCATTGGAGGCGGCGCTGGCGCGAGGCCGGAGGACATCATTCGCAACCTTCGACAATGAAGGTCCACGTAGGCGGCTGCAACAATGGCGGTCTACAGGATGAAGGTGGGCAACAATGGCGGTCTGGGCGGGGTTGGGCTCGATGGTGCCGACATCGCTAGAGGCGGAGGTGGATGGCGCCGACATCGCTAGAGGCGGAGGTGGGCGGGGCTGGGCTCGGTTGCGAAGGCCCGCGGATCTACAACTGCGGGCTTGGTTGCGCCGACATCTCAGTTCTTTGATACTATTCGGTGGCGGCGGCATTGTGTTTGTTCCGCAACCGCGATTCGCGCAGGTTTGTGTCTGCAACTGCGGGCGACTACGGTGGAGTGACGGTTTCCTCCTCCAACTCCATTAGCGCCGGGAAGGTTGCAGTAAAAGTCGTGTCTCCATTAGGGCCAGGAAGGTTGCAGGCGGTTATGGAGTACGGCTAGGGATTATAGATCGATTAGGGTTTCATCTACCCAAATATGACAATTTATATAATTTTTTTTAACCTTTTCGTAAGTTCCCTTTTTACCCCTCCATTGATTCAATTTAGAATTATTATTTTTTTAGATAATTAGAGGGGTCTAGTTAGTGTGCACTAAACAAAAAGGGCTCTATTTCACCAATCTTCTCAATAAAATTCTAGAAATGCCATAAAACCAACAAAATAAGAATTATAGGTAATTTTAACAAATTATGGTTGTTTGAATCTATGATAGAAAATGTCAACAGTATTATTATGAAAATAACCTTTTCAATGACTAAATCAAGAATATTGAAATTTGATTATCTCAGTTATATACCTTTGTTGTTGTATTTAAGGATTAAAAGAGCACCTAGAAAACTAACTATCTGCGTGATTTTGCTGACCTGAAACGTCCAAGGAGTTGTCTAAATAGTGGCATGTCAAAATTTTGAAAATGCTAAAAAAACCAATAAAATAGAACAACTAGAAAAGTTTTAATATAATTTGGCTCTTTGATTCTTTGGTTGAGTACGTCAACAAATTGATTAAAAACAAATTTTTTTTACCTACGTGGCTATGTGACTGTGCCGAACACAGGAAACTTCCAGGGAGTTGTTTCCAAATAATGACACTTCAAAAAACTAGAAATTTTAAAAAAAATCAATAAAATAGAAATATTAGGTATGCTTAACAAATTTTGTTTGTTTGGTTCTATGGTTAAATATGTCAACATTTCAAAGTCAATAGAGCATGAAACAAGCCTATCTTGACATACACAAAGTAAAATGGGGTTCATACAATTATAATCTAATATGAGAAACTCGACTCTCAGAAAACCCTTAACGGGGTTGAAGAACGCGCTACACGCGCGACATAGTTTTCATCCCTCGCCGCCGCAGACAACCGATCCGGAAAGCCTTTTCCTTGGCTTTGCCGTGCGAGAAACCCCCAATCTCCTCTCGCGCGACCTAGTTTTAGCCTTTTCTCAATCAATCCAAACAATTTCTTGCATGAAAACTCAGATCTCAATGGGATTTTCCCTCTGTTTTCCCAGTCTCCGCTCTTTTGGTCCTTCTTTCACAAGAGTAAGAGGAAGGAAAAAAATAAATTCAAACGCTTCGACTCAGATCTGGGGGTGTATCGGCGTGTCTTCAACCTCTGTTTGGCGGCGAGGGAGTGGTGCATCGATGTCTGGCTTTACGGGTGGAGGGATGGTCGTGCTCTTACCGATCTCTTTCTCCTTTGCTCGAACGTGGAACAATATGCCTGGTGTTTTCTGAATCCATGGTGGCGATGCTTCAATCAAGCAATGCCTCAAACCTTTTCTAATCAAAACAACATGGCTAACGCAACTCCCAAATCCATAAAAGCCTTGCAAATTGAAAGAATAAGTTATCAAACTCCAAAGAACAGGTACGAACGCATCTCTCATTTGATGTACGGGTTCTTTGAATATACTCATATATGGAATCTCTGTGTCTGTGAGCGCTTGTTTAGAGCCCTGAACATTGTGCTTATCAACCCTCTTCTGTCATTCAACTTTGGTTGGGTTGAGTTGTTTTTTGCTGCACATGAATCTATTATATTGTTTCACTTGTTAGTATCCATTGTGAATTGTTTGCTTAAGTTTGGAGATTTCTATTGTTATTGCACTTGCTATAGTTTGTTTTTTGAGGCATGCAGAGCAAAGCGTGTCAGTAGAGTTTTTCTGGCAGTTTTTTATGCCCTTTTAGAGATCAAATATCAACTAACTAGAATAAGTCTTTTTCTTTTCTTTAAGATATATCCAATTTGCTTGTCCCTCCTCTCCGGCTTGGTCTTTTGGTGTTGTGTAGTTTCAGTTCTATTTTTCAAGAGTAATGGCAGGGGATGGTTCCTCAATAGAGCAAACCTTTACACACAAGCACAAATCAAGGACTACAAGTCTCTTCAAATGATGAATTGTAACGTCAAGTTTTTCCGATTCATCAACTGTATTAGTAATAAAAAGTTCATAAATAAATTTTTGCCTACCATCCAAATCTTGTTTTGGGTGTAGGTTGTCACCGAATTTTGGGCAACAGTTGGGCAAGAATGGATGCCATCGAAGCATGGCATACTAAGAAAAATGAAGAAAATGAATAAGCTTTCCAATACAAGAATAACTGAAAAATGGTTCTTTTCCGTTAAATGTGGAAGATGGATCTTAACAGCAGATCCAGACCACAATGCCAAAACCCCAAGAACAACAAGAAAGAGAAGAATTAAAAGAGTAACTAGGTGTTCTCTAACCATTTGTTATTTCGTTATTGAATTTGAAGCAACATTTCTATATGTTCTGAATTTCTGCAGCAATCTCTGGATTTTAATTCCCTTATCTACCAGTGCTAATTTTACTCAGTATTTAGTACAGTTTTGTTTGTATAACTTTCTACAACAATCTCATGATCATACAATTTATGTTATTCTTGAATCTTTGTTATGTTACCTCACTTGGTGTTTGCTGCTAATTGATGATCGCAGTACTAAGCTCCACGATAGTGCATGTCTGCTTGAGAATAATGATCAACTAAGGACTAATAGCCTATCCACAAGAGTGCATCACGTAAGTCAGGTTGCCGAAGCTTTCGAGGTAAGAAATTTGCAGGACTGGATTTCCAAGAATCAAGAGGAACTAAAACTAATGATGAAATTGAACAACTATTTCAGCAAGAGATTAACCCAGAAAAGCATACTGCATAAAGGGCTCTTTTGCAAAGTTTTGATTGTTGTTAGACTAAGAAGATCTTATTCCAATTTGAATAACAAGTTGTTGTTCAAAATGAGTTCTGAGTTACTTTACAGATTAAGAATGAAAGCATTTGCACTAAGAATCAATTATAGTGGCTTTGTAAGAACAACATCAGTTTGGTTTGATTTGGATGCGAAATCCGGTGTTCACAAATTTAGTCGACTAACCATGATTATAGGATCGTTAAATACTGTTGTCAGAGAGTTTGATTGGTTTGCAGGAAACAAAACAAGGAATGATAAAAATAATTCTTGTAAGGAGACTAATAACATAAGTCAATATGCACAACATAATCGATTAATGATTAAACTAATTCTTGGAATTTTGAACCACCTTATTATTTGGATTAGTCCATGGTCCCGAAACTTTGGGCGGAATCATGATATTAAGTTAAACGGTTCGAAAGAAAAAAGTTTGAAATTGGAAATAATGTTTGGAATTTCTTCATTAGTTTTCCAAGCTGTTGGAATCCAGATTTCATCATTCCAAAAATTATGGGATGACTTTCCTTTTTGAAGATGTTTCTCGAGGGTGATCTAAATGATTGTCTTGGAAGATGCCGTAATCACATGCCCCTGTTGATCGTGTTGATTGTGATCGTGGTTGTGTTCGAGGTCTCCGAAGATCCTCCATCTAGGTGGGGGCAACGTCGTGGGATCCACATTTCCGTAGGAGGTATGACATCCTCTAAAAAAGGTTTCTACCATCCTGCTTCCCGGCGTCGAGACACCGCGCCAGTCCATCTAGCCCGTGCCCTCTCCATGTTTTGTCAGCCTCGAGTGTTCAGCGTCTTCCCCAAAGGAGAGGTTGTTCCGATCTTTGGATCTTTCCTTTTTTTTCGGTCGTTGGTTGTGGCGATTGTTTTGTGTCCTTTTGTTGGTTTTCTTTTCGCACAACGGTTTGCCCGTTTTCCGGTTGTCGGCCTCTCGATACACCAATTATCTTTGGTGTAATCGAGCCTCTTACCTTCTTGATCAAAAAAATAATACACAAAGTAAAATAGAAGGTAAAGTAGACACCCAAGGGAAAACTCCTTCAAACCGTGAACATAACTATTGCTCTAATGTATTTAAAAAAATTCAGCTACAAGAACAATGTTCCTATCAATAGCATGTTGTTAAAACTAGCAATTTTTGTCTGGAGACGCATGGTGTATTTATTATGATTCATGTAAATTACTTCATTCCTGTAGGCGTTTGTGAAACATGTAAACTTCCTAGTGCTTGGAACTTAGTTTCCTATCATTGTACAACCTTGAAATTGAAGTTCCAAAGGAATTTCACAGACAAAACAAAGACAACTAGTTCGTCTCACAAAACATATACAACACCGGAAAGTGAAGAAAACTTCCTCAAATATCCTCATATGAACCATAACACAATTCCCGAATATTCATGAAACTGTGCTAATAACGTCAACTTGAAACGAGTCTTTGCTAAGACTTTTAACCATTCTACTAGAAATGATAAATTTGAACGTATAATCCATCAATATAAACTCATTGAGACACAACTCTACCACGACTTCCCCCAGGGAGTTTCATTTATAAATCCGGCCAAGAGCACAACATAATAATAAATGAGACAACAAATGTACCCTATTGGAATAAGGTAGAAACAAAGAAAGCTCTACCACCCACTACAAAAATTTGTTATGCATGAGTATAACATTTTGGAATCATAGAGGAATGAAAAAAAACAACTTCCGGGTAAACATCAACTTAACATATAAAAAATGAGGATATCCAAATTATTATGCTGATTGAACCCAAATCAAGCATTGAACCGGCTGACGCAATTTGGAAAAACGCGGGATTTCTATAATATCTACTTTATCCTAGTCAATGGATTCACCGGGGGACTATATCTCTTATGGAAAGAATATCAAGTGAAAGACGAAAATGTTGAAACAATCAAAAACGAAAGTTGATACGTCATAATCAAGCACTCATACCTACGAATAACTTTTGAGATGAACATTTGCTTTATTTATGCTCCGCTAGAAGAGCAAGGCAAAAATAAATTTTGGAGTCAACTAACTGCTGAAATAAGTTCTAGTAATGTACTAGTACTAGTTATTAGAGATTATAATGAAATCCTAAAACATTCAGACAAATAAAGGGAACTACTATAACCAATCATAGGTTCAAAAGATTCCAAAAGTTTTTACAACAATGTAACGTAATTGATCTCGATACAAAAGGAATGAATTCACTTGGAAAAGAAAAAATGACGGTGAAGATAACACATGAAAATATAGACCGAATTATGACATCGATGGAAGTAATCTGAGAGTATCCTCAAATTCACACTCGGAACCATACGATTACATCCTCAGACCATTGCATGATTTCTTTTAATCTGCAAAACTCACCAATAGCTTATAAAAACAAGCCCTTTAGATTTGAATCAATATGGATGCAACGTCAGAATTGTGAAAACATCATACAACATACATGGATAACACAATTTCCGGGAACTCATATGTTCAATTTGATTAAAAACAACTTGCTTAAAACCAAATAAAAATAATGGAGTAAAGAGAAATTTGGTAACATAAACAAACAACTAAAAAAATTGTTGAGCAAATTGAAAACCTTAAAAAACAAACATGTAGGTGTTTTAACCAAGAAAACAATGATAAACTACATAGACTCAATAGAAAAAGGGAATGCTTGTTGGACTATCAATGTAAATACTGGATGCAAAGAGCAAAAACAACCAACTTATGTCTTGACGACAAAAATACGAGCTTCCATCATAAAAAGGCTACAATACGTAGAAACAAAAAAGTAATAACAAAAATTACCATAAATGATGGATCAATTCTTTCAAAAGAAGAAGATATAAATAAAGAATTTATTGATGACTATGAACATACAATTTAAGGCATCGGTGATAGACCAAAATAAACGGGAAAAACAACTTGAAGTCATTCAAACAAAGATAATAGAAAATGAGAACTTAGAACTAGCAAAACCTTTTGATAGCATGAAATATGACGATATTTTAGGCACATGTTTGGGTTGTTTTTCCTTTTCTTTTGTGTATATGGATATGAGTTTGAAGCATTTATGAGCACATTCACCTATTATGTTGGTATAGAGATCTACACAAGTTTTGTTGTGTTTTTAGGTGAATAAAGGCTTGGATTAGAGTATAAATGGAGTGTGTAGGAGTAATTGACAATGCTAGGCATCAAGAGGATGAATTAGAGAAGCCGAGGAAAGAGTATGAGTGGAAAGCTTTTGGAAACAAGAGATTTCATGCACGTTTTAGGCATTCCACGGTCAAACACAAGATTCCACGGCCGTGGTTTTGGGAATTAAATTAATTATGGCCGTGGGAAATTATGTCGAGAGCAAAGAAGTGGTTCCACGGTGATTCCACGGGCGTGGAAGTTTACACTTGACCGTGGTTTTGCTAACGGTTGCCACGTGTCATATTTGTCACGTCAGCAGCGGTTATGGGCCTTTGGATACCCTACTTTCTCTTATAAAAAGGCTGAAGGAAGAGAGAAAATAGACGGCTTGCTAGGGTTTTTTGCTACATACATTCGAAAGATCCTATTGCGAGAGGAATTCATTGTGTGAAGGAAGATTCGGAGAAGTACGCACTTGGAGATTGCGTATTTGGAAAAGATCTTAGGGTTTCAATTGAAGACGGATTGACATCCCGTTCTTCTTTATTCTTTGAGATTTGTGAGAGATTCTTACTCTATTCTGCATACACTGAACGCAAGTTACGATTTTTGTGTTTGATTAACATTGGTTTTGTGTTTGTTATTGAGATTTCAAGGTTTTACCTTTCCTTCTTTTTAAATTTGATTATTGATTTCATTATGATAATTTTTGGCTAAAATCTTTAAGCAATTCTAAGGTGAAGGGTTGATAGTTGTGGCATAGATGATGATAGATTGAACCAAAACAGAATGGACCCTGAGAGTTGCGAGAAACCTCGTTGTCGAGGCTTTCCACGACCTGTTCTTGAGTTCCACGGCCGTGGTTCTTCAAGATCCAACCGTGGTTTTCCTCTGTCGTACGTTCTTTGATTTTACTTTGATCCAAAGTTAAAGATTTGCCCTAACATAGCCCTGGCTTACCTTTTCTAGGTAGTATTGAGACTCAACATCCTCTACTTTGGTTTCGAGTGTCACAACCTTAACCGTTTTGGCTTATCTTTGATTCTCTTGGGTTTGGGCATGGGTATTTGAGAGTTCAATTTTGTCCGTTGACCATCTTTATAACGAGACTCAACATCCTTTATTGAGAGAGTCTTGGGGTGAGATATATGGGTTTGAAACTTCACCGTGCAATACCCTACCTTAGATATACCTTTGTAATCCCAACTTTGTCTTTATATTTTTAGAGTATCTTGAATCGATTGCCACAATTGGATACCTGAATCTTTAGAATCGTTGTTTTCCCAATTATCTTTATAAACGCTTTTATTATTTGCCTGACAATTTGTGAACTGAATTTATCCCCCCAAATCCCTGAGTTCGATACTCTTGAATTCTTGCTTTACTACGCCGATCCGTACACTGCGGGTTCGCTTTACTTGATTTCAGTTTTTAAAAATTTAAGACTTTGACGCACACACTTTCGAGCAAACACCTTTCACTACAAGAGAAATTAAAATGGAAATATTTGACATTGACATCGATAAATTACCTAGTCCGGATGACATGCCGGCCAGTTTATATAAAAAAAATATTGGCACATCATTGGGCCAACAATTATAAGAGCAGTCAAAAGTTTTTCCAAAACTGGAAAATTCTAAAACACATTAACCATACTTTTACTCACCCTCATTCCAAAAGTAGATAATCCATCAATAACTACCAATTATATACTCATTAGTTTATGTTCAACCAACTACCAAATTATTACAAACATCTTAGCTAAAAGGCTAAGCGTAGTGCTCCCAAAATTGATTCAACTTGGCCTTTACAAGGTGTTTTCACCCAAAATAGATCAATTCACAATAATGTACTCATTGCACAAGAAATCTTCCATGAATTTCGATTCAAAAAAGGTAAAGAATGATTCATGATAATCAAACTCGGTATGGAAAAGTCCTATGATAAAGTGAAATGGTCGTTCCTAACAACGGTCTTGGCTAAATATGGATCTGGAGAAAAAATTAGAGGATGGATTGAAGAGTGTATCTCAACGGTTTCATACTCCATACTGATAACCGACTCCCCAACAGACATTATCCTCCCAAATTAAGAGAGGCCTACGTCAAAGAGAGTTGTTATCTACTTTGCTTTTCAACCTAGGGCCAAGATTTTGGCTAGAAACCTACAAAAAAAACTAGCGATAAGAACCAAAAGATAATAGGGTTTCCAATATCAAAAAATGTATCCACTATCCCTTTTTTGGCATTTGCAGATGACATAATAATTTTCATCAAGGCAACAACGACATTAAGCAATATGATTTTATTCATCTTAACCAACTATTGCTCGATCTCAAGGCACGTAATAAACTACCATAAATCAGCGTTTCAAACAACAATAAATGTAGACATGCAACCAAAATAAGAATGCATGCACATATGAGTATTGCAGTAACAAACAACCTAAAAATACCTAGGATGTCCGAATATAAACGAGTGAGTAAATAGAGATACTTTTAACAGTGTCATCTTAAAAACTAAACAACAACTAACAAAATGGAAGGTCTCATCCCTTTCTCAAGAAGGTCAAATAACCTTGATAAAAGTCAACCTAAATGCAAAACCAACCTACGTGGTGCAATCATTCATGCTTCGTGCAAGCATTAATAAAGAACTTGACCAGATAAATAGATCATTCTTCTGGAACAATAGACCAAATTTTCAACCCCTCATCAGTTGGGATAAAATATGTAAACCAGAAACACTAGGGGGAATAGCAATCAGGAATGCGGAAGATATGAATCAGGATTTACAGATGAAACTACTATGAAAAATATTGGCAGTCCAAACAACATTTGGGCCTAAATTGTAGAAGAGAAATATCTCAAAGGAACATGCTTATGGAACTACAAACTCAAAAACAATACATCATGGCAAAGGAAAAAAACTAACAAACTTAAAGGAAGACTTTGAAAAAGGTTCCGGATGGAACGTTGGAGATGGAAAAAAAAACTATTGTATTCTGGAAAGATCGATGGATAACCGATAAACCTCTAGAAAACTTGGTGAATGATAAAACATTGATCAATACAGTTATTATAGTAAGCAACTTTATAACAAATAAACAATGGAACCAACAAGAAATTCTTCAACTGGTAGTCTATTACCACATGACATTATTAGAAAATTAAACATGTATAATCTACCTCAAAATGAAATGCAAGACATGTTGTATTGGGTGTTAAGTGAAAAAGGATGGTGCTCTACCAACTCGGAATTGGATCTTATCCAAAAACGGATGGTGGGAACAAAATGTGACAAAAGATGGATTTGAAATATCAATATAATGCCAAAAGTTCAAAAAAAATTGTGAAAATTGTCTCTTGATGACATTCCAACAAAAGAAAACCTAGAAAAATAAAAGGTTTCGGTCTTAATGCACTACGAATTTTGTCAGCACCCAATAGGGAGTGTCAAACTCCTCTTTTTCAAATGTACATATACATTACATAATATCAAAAATAATAATGTTAAAACGCTCTTGCACAATTGTGACCCAACATGCCATAAAGTAATGAAGATCATCATGGGGATAAAGGAAAAATACAATCCAACAAAATTAAGATAAATGTGGTTACATGGAACATTTGGCTAACAAGAAACCAAATAATTTTTAACAATAAAAAATCACCACATGACTTAAATCAATTAATCCAAAAACAAATTAAAGATTGGGATGATGTTATTTTTTTTTATTTTTTTTTTTTTGAAGAGTTAATTAGAACACCCGGTTCGATCGGCTTTGCCGATCTACGTCCGGATCGGGTACTAAATCGTGGCCCATTGCTGGGGGATACCCTCCCAATATCAGTTTTTCCATACATGCTGCCGGCAGGATTCGAACTCGAATCTTCAGGCTAACCACTTAAGGAGGGGATGATGTTATTTCAAAAAAAAAAAAAAAAAAAAAAAAAAAAAAAAAAAAAACCCAAAATGTAACAGAGAGTCTCCAAAACAAAGACGAAAAACAAAAATCATTAAATGGAAGAGGCCAAGTTTGAACTCTGTCAAAATTAACACTGATGCTTTTAAAAACGCTAATGACCAATGTGCCTTTGACTTTATCATTCAAGACCACAATGTTGTAGCACTTGCTACGGGAATGGGTCGATGTGGAGCAAAAATTATTCTTCAAGCGGAAACTTATGCTCTAATAGAGGGTCTCCAAAGGCCATAATTTTAGGACTCAACACCATTGAAATAGAGGGAGATATCCTTGAACTCGTTAGCTCAATCAATCAGATCTGCAAACCGCCATGAAAAGCGGATATAATCATTTCTGACATCTCCATTTTGATTTCAAGGTGTAAACAAGTTAGAGTCCAACATGTCTCTAAGAAAATCAACGTCGTCGCAAATAAGCTCGCATCCCTATACGGGCGACAAGAACCTTCTCCAAGACGTTGAAGACCTCATCCAAGAGGATGCTATAAGACGGTCAACTTCTAAATGCTAACCTTTTTTAGAAAAAAGTAAGTGACTTGATCATCGTGAAACAACGATAAAACAAGAGGCCGGAAAAAATCAGAAGACGGAAACAACCATCATGAGAATATTTGTATTATCCAATTGGTATTTTGATATTTTAATATTTTAATATTCTAATTATTTTTTCTTCATAAAATGTTACATTTACAAAAACGTCAATATCGTCTAACGAAATTGAGACACGATGGCCTCCAACTCCATGTAAAAAAACCTTCTTCGTCCCTGAGTGCAACTTCAGATTGCTCTTTGATTTTCTCCAAGATGGATTTCTTCAACCGTATGACTCTAATTCTTCTTATCCAGCTTGTAGTTACAGTGCCGAGTTTCTCCGATTCTCATCTCATCCCAGCTAAACACTCTGATATCCCAAGGTATTTTCTCAGTCTGGCCAAGACCAATGAGGTGTTTGATTGGATGGTTGCTCTTAGGAGGAAATTACACGAAATTCCTGAACTGGGTTTTCAAGAATTTGAGACCAGTAGGCTTATACGCGAAGAACTCGACAAACTAGGGGTTTCTTACAAATACCCACTTGCTGAAACTGGTATTGTAGGGTTCATTGGAACTGGCGAACCCCCCTTTGTTGCTTTGAGGGCTGATATGGATGCTCTTCCAATTCAGGTATTATCCATTAATTCACTAATTGTTATGTGTATTCATGAGTCATCTTTGTCTGGGGAATGAGCATTGAATTGAATTCAATGAAAAATTAAGTTTTAGAGGTATTAGAATGGGACTTGGTAGATTACCGAGGGTGCCTAGGGCCCATTTGGTATCGATTGCCAGGGATATCGGTGTCGGAAACCTGATGTAAAGGTGATAGCATCAGGATTTCGATGTAGGACTATAGAGGAGATTGTTGATTTGAATGAGCCAAATTGAGTTGAAGCTCGGCTGTGGAAATCAGTAATCTGATTCCTGATTTTTCATTCCGCCTGACTATGAGGCCAGTTTATTGGTCTGTGGTTACTTCTTGTCGATTCAGTTAGGCCGGTGATTATAAGTTTACAAAGGTTCTTACTCTAGCCAATTACTTTTATGACTTGTCTGATTGGTCAAGGTTCAAATTTAATGTTGATGACTTCAAATTAGAGTTGGATGAAGGCATTAATGGAGAATCTGGGGATACTTGAATCTTGTATGATGGCTGTTTTATCTGTTGTAGGAAAAGGTGGAGTGGGAGCACAAGAGTAAGATCCCCGGGAAAATGCATGCTTGCGGCCATGATGCCCATGTGGCTATGCTGCTTGGTGCTGCAAATATACTACAAAAGCATCAGGGGGAGCTAAAGGTTTGTGTTGAAATCAATATTTGTCACAAGTTGTTCAAATGACACCTGAAGATTGGCTTTTCTTGTTTGCTTGTGCAAATGCTACCTAGATGCACTATCTGATGCAAATACTGCACATAGTTTGCTAATTATTAGGGGGGAGGATGTAAATTACACAAATTCAAATACCAGCATGAGTTGTTCTTTGTAACCTACATGCTTTGTGGCAAAATTCATAGGGTAAATTGCTTACTGTTGAGAACTTAGAGGAGAACTGTTTCTCTATCGTGTATCATGAAATGGACTCTCTATTAATAAACTGATCCTAGGATTTGATTAAAATCATAACAAATGTCATTATTTTTTTAAGTTGTATCCATAACCAAATAATGACAATCAGTTTCCAACAGTAGCCATAATCTATTTGAGGTCATATCTGGTAATTAACCATGAAAGATAATTCTACCAACATTTACAATACAACTAGGAAGGAATTACACGATTTTCAATGGTTGGAATTCTACTGTCATGTATTACTCCCCCCTTAGGTGATGTATTTGATCAACTCTAGATTGTTTGTTCACTGAGTGTAAGTTCGGTGTTTCTTACTGAGTCACAGGGAACCGTGGTTCTAGTTTTCCAACCAGGGGAGGAAGGGTATGCAGGTGCCAAGAAAATGATTGAGCATGGCGCGCTAGAGAATATTGAGGCAATTTTTGGGTTACATGCCGCACGTGAATTGCCCCTAGGTCAGGTTTCATCGAGGGCTGGCCCCATTTTAGCCGGTTCTGGCGGTTTTAAGGCTACGATTAAAGGAAAGGGGGGTCATGCAGCTATACCACATCACACGGTGGACCCTATTTTGGCTGCATCAAATGTGATTGTTAGCTTGCAACATATTGTTTCCCGGGAAACCGATCCACTTGATTCACAGGTAAGCTATATTAGACTATCTTCCTTTTAATACACTTTACGAACAAAAACTTTCTGCCTTGCAGCTATACTACATCACTTGGTGACCCTATATTTTTTTTCGCCTCTGTTTTAAGAAGCTTGTTCTTATATTTTGTGCCAGTGTCACGAACTGGCTTGACTGACTGCAGCTTCATTGTTGAAATCTAAATGAAATGTATGCTCTTCAGGTTGTGACAGTAGCACAGTTTGAAGGTGGTGGTGGTGCCTTTAATGTCATTCCTGATTCGGTTACTATTGGTGGTACTATTCGAGCATTTTCACAGGAAGGCCTCTTAAGTCTTCGGCATCGAGTTGAGGAGGTAAACTGTTACCCCTACTATCTATCATAGCTTCATCTTGATTTTTGGCCAATATCCATCAAAGAAATTAGTTTATAGGTGTGAGAATCATATGTTGAGGTTAATGATAAGACTGTAAGAGCCATTTGATTAAACATTAACAATAAGATTTACATGTTCAAAGCTTCTCATTTCTGATCCAATAAGCTGCATCATTATGATAAAGCCTGGGTTTGAGATACTGATCCTCTCGAGCTTAAAGGTAATCACTCGACAAGCGTCAGTCCAAAGATGCAATGCAACCGTGGACTTCTTTGACAATGAGCGACCTATGTATCCTCCAACCATTAACAACGACCGGTTGCATCAACACTTCATGAAAGTCTCCGCGGATATGCTTGGCCCCATGAACGTCAAAGAGATGGCACCGGTGATGGGAGCAGAGGATTTCTCGTTCTACCAACAACTAGTCCCGGGGTATTTCATATTTGTCGGGATGAAAGATGGAACCAAACAGTTAGCAGCAGGGCACAGCCCTGAGTATACGGTGAATGAGGACATGCTTCCTTATGGTGCATCTCTTCATGCCTCATTGGCTGTTAGGTACCTTCTTGATAAACAAACTTTTGAAGAAGGATCGAGCCACGATGAACTGTAAGGTTTAGTCACATTGGCTGAAACTTAACTAGCCTGTTTAGACTTAATAAGACTACTCTTGATCGATCCTATCCCGGAACCATTCTATATTCCGGAAATTTGTATTCATGTGTGCTGTTATTCTGAAGATGAGAATTTTTGTGAATACATGTTGTTGCAGTGCCAGTTCCGATTTATTCATGTGTGCTGGTTCTCAGTTAATGCACTCATCATCAAACTATTCTTCGTTAAATGAGTCCAGCCTTCGTTTGGCTAGTTTATCTCATGCCCGTGGTTTGCTTCAGCAACGTAGCTTGCCCCAGCTGACACCCAATCTCTTGAATAGCCAAAGTCAAAATGAATGGATCAGTCGAGCTGGTTTACTACATGCTTCTGATGCTGCCCTGTTGAGTAATATATTGCAGCAGCAGTTGGCTCATCAAAATGGGTATGGTTCTTCTTTGATGTCACCTCGGCAGCAAATGCAACAGAATGCTTTGCATCATCAGCAGTTGGCTCGTTTTCCGGGATTGCACCCTCAACTACTTAACTCTCATCACTCTGCGCCAATGCTTAAAATGAGAAAATATGACACAATGCATGGCATGGCTGATATGAGAGACCAAAGGCCTAAACCAACACGTAAGCAGGGTATCCGGTTTTCTCAACAAAGTTCTGAGCTCACTTCACAGAAGAGTGACACCTCCCAGTTCAAGTCAAAGTATATGACAGCTGAAGAGATCGAGAGTATACTGAAAATGCAACATACATCGCACAGTAAGGACCCTTACATAGATGATTCTACCACCAAGCTAGCCTCGTAAAAAAATCTTCCGGGTCAAGGTCAAAACAACACTTTTATCCAATGCATTTGAGGGATTTGTCTTCTCAGCGCAATAATACCGACCCACATTTTCATCAGCCACTAGATTCTCTTGGAAGGCTTGCATCCCAGTCTATTAGGAAGCCCCGACCTCTCCTTGAACTCGAACCTCCTCCTGGCTCTGCCGATGGAAGTGCTGATTGTAGGCCTCTTGAACAGGAACCCATGCTTGCAGCTAGAATCACTATCGAGGATGCTTTCACTCTTCTCCTTGACGTTGAAGATGTTGACCGTGTTCTGCAACACAATCCTCCCCAAGATGGCGGTGCACAGCTCAAGAGACGACGTCATATTCTGTTTGAGTCTTTGGCAAATTCACTTCAACTTGGCGATCCTCTTGGCAAAGTGGACCATGCAGGCGGTCTTGCTCCTGCAGACGATGTAGTGTTTTTGAGGCTGATTTCCCTTCCAAAAGGTCGTAAATTCTTCTCTAGATACCTTCAGCTTCTCCATCCTGGCAGTGAGCTGGCTCGAATTCTGTGCATGGCCTTCTTCCGTCATTTAAGGTTTCTTTTTGGGGGACTACAATCAGATCCCGAAGCCTCTCAGACTACCGTTGCTCTTGCGACAGTGGTTTCAACTTGTGTTACAGGAATGGATCTGAATGCACTTAGTGCTTGCTTGGCCGCAGTAGTTTGTTCTTCGGAGCAGCCACCTTTACGTCCTCTTGGAAGCCCTGCTGGAGACGGGGCCTCTCTTGTATTAAAATCCGTCCTTGAAAGAGCAGCTGATATCTTATTCATCAACCGCCATGCATCACCATGCACTAGTAATAACTGTGACCTCTGGAAAGCTTCTTTTGCTGCTTTCTTCAAGCTTCTCACCAAGTACTGTATGAGTAAGTACGACACTATAGTGCAGTCAATATTAGCCCAGACAGATTCACCCTTGGAAATAAGTACAGAGACAGGAAAAGCTATAGCCAGAGAAATGCCTGTTGAGCTTTGGCGTGCAAGCCTACCGCATACCAACAAACACCAACGAGAGAAGTTGATAGAATTTGCACGGAGATCTATGCCTATTTCTGGATTCAATCCTCACGGAGAAAACAGTGGGTTGGTTACCTCCGAATCAGTAATGGAATAAGCAGAGGTAAGTCATATAGTAATTCTCCCCTTGACTCGTGCAATGGCACTAATCTGTTAGAAAGACCAGTTCGAAAATCGATTCAGATGTGTTGTTGTCTTGTTGATATGGTGGTGACTCATGCCATGGTGGAAATCTGTTATGAACCAAACTCAGTCATGGTGCATGTGCTATAATGTTTGGATACCATTTTAGTGAAGCTGTTTTAATTCTGTGGGGGCTAAATTTTTGAGGCTCTGTTCGAAATCTAGGAAAGAAATTGAAAGTAATAATTTGTTGTACCGTTGGAGATGAAAAAAACAAATTAAAGACTGGGGTGAGGTTAAAGACTGGGATGAGGTTAATTCGAAAACACTAAAATGTAACCCCATGGCGTCCAAAACAAATACGAAAAACAAAAAATATTAAATGGAAGAGACCAAGTTTGAACTCTGTCAAATTAATTTTGATGCTTCTAAAAACTCTAATGATCGATGTGTTTTTGGTTTTATCATTCGAGACCACAATACATTGCTACCGAAATGGGTCAATGTGGAGCAAAAACTATTCTTCAAGCGGAAGCTTGTGCTCTAAGAGAGGGCCTTCAAAAGACCACATGTATAGGACTCAACACCATTGAAATCGAGGAAGAACCTTAAACTCAAATTTAAAACCGTCATGGGAAGCGGATATGAACATTTTTTACACCTCCATTTTGATTTCAAGGTGTACACAAGTTAGAGCACAACATGTCTTTAGGAAAATAACGTCTTCACAAATAAGTTCGCGTCTCATGGCAATTGCACGGATACGGGGAAAGGGAACCTTTCGCGGGACGTTGAAGGGTAAGACGGTCAACTTTTAGATGTCGATCCTTCTTATTCTCTTAACTTTGTATCAAGAAAAATTACTTTTAAAAAAAATGGCAATCCAAAACCATAAAAAATGATAAGTAAAATACATTTATAACATCTTTGCATTAGAAAAAAAAGTAAGGAAGTCGGAGAACCTTTAAAGGTGATGTTAATTTAAGGGTAGTATTTACATATACGTGCTGAGCTATTGGGCTAGGTTATCCCATGGAACAAAACAGACCTCAACCTGTCCTATGAAAATACTAATATGCCCAAACCTAACCGAACCAAACTCATCTATCCCCGTAATTTTCTTCAGGTGGGCATGCCGAATCGGTACAGGTCTAGTATAAGGGCTCGTTTGGAAGCGCTAGGAATCATACCCGGTAACGGAATGATTCTGTATCAATCAAAAACTACATCTGGCTGTAGGTCTTTTAACACATGAAAATAATCTCATCATTTACATTTCCTTTGCTTATCCGATTTCATTCCATTTTCATTTCACCACTCCAACCAAACGGGCACTAAATCATAGAAGGATAGGGCCAACCCTAACAGAACCAGACTCATCTATACCCGTAATTTTCTTCGTCTATACCCGTAATTTTCTTCGGCATGCCTGCCGGATTTGCACAGGTCTATACCGCCGGATAAATGTAAATCATAAAGTCGTGAACTACCGTGGCATTTGTACATGTCTAGTATAAATTAAGTTTCCGTTAATATCCATTCGCAGCCATTTTTGCTATTACGTGTTGGTGGGTTTGGGGGTGGTGACCCTAAACTATAATGGTACAACATCCCACTAATGAGAGAGTCCACTGCAACGTGAAAATCGTAGTGAAACAATACCAAAAATTGTAGTTACTGCACAAGTAAAGCTTGTCACTAAACATCCACAGAGCAACTCTAAGGAAAAACACGATCATCATCAACTAATCCTGCTTCTCACTAACAATTAAGTTAACTGTAATAATTGTCTCACCTCTGAGCAAAGTTGTGGCTGAATTTAGAAAAATTAAAAACCACATATCAAAGGAATCTCCAAATGTAAAGGGACATACGATAAAAGAAGGAAAGTGACAATTTCTGCCTGCACCCAACCTGTACATTAGTTTCACCCATATTCTTCCAATTTCTTGCCTAGATTTCCAACAGAGCCTCAAAAATTTAGCTCCCACAGAATTAAAACAGCTCACTAAAATGGTTTCCAAACATTATAGCACATGCGCCATGACTGAGTTTGGTTTATAACAGATTTCACCATGGCATGAGTCACCAGCATATCAACACATCTCATCGATTTTCGAACTGGTCTTTCTAACAGATTAGTGCCATTGCACGAGTCAAGGGGAGAATTACTGTATGACTTACCTCTGCTTATCCCATGACTGATTCGGAGTTAACCAACCCACTGCTTTCTCCGTGAGGATTGAATCCAGAAACAGGCATAGATCTCCGTGCAAATTCTATCAACTTCTCTCGTTGGTCTTTGTTGGTATGCGGTAGGCTTGCACGCCAAAGCTCAACAGGCATTTCTCTGGCTATAGCTTTTCCCGTCTCTGTACTTATTTCCAAGGGTGAATCTGTCTGGGCTAATATTGACTGCACTATTGTGTCGTACTTACTCATACAGTACTTGGTGAGAAGCTTGAAGAAAGCAGCAAAAGAAGCTTTCCAAAGGTCACAGTTATTACTAGTGCCTGGTGATGCATGGCGGTTGATGAATAAGATATCAGCTGCTCTTTCAAGGACGGATTTTAAGACAAGAGAGGCCCCGTCTCCAGCAGGGCTTCCAAGAGGACGTAAAGGTGGCTGCTCCGAAGAACAAACTACTGCAGCCAAGCAAGCACTAAGTGCATTCAGATCCATTCCTGTAACACAAGTTGAAACCACTGTTGCAAGAGCAACGGTAGTCTGAGAGGCTTCGGGATCTGATTGTAGTCCCCCAAAAAGAAACCTTAAATGACGGAAGAAGGCCATGCACAGAATTCGAGCCAGCTCACTGCCAGGATGGAGAAGCTGAAGGTATCTAGAGAAGAATTTACGACCTTTTGGAAGGGAAATCAGCCTCAAAAACACTACATCGTCTGCAGGAGCAAGACCGCCTGCATGGTCCACTTTGCCAAGAGGATCGCCAAGTTGAAGTGAATTTGCCAAAGACTCAAGTAGAATATGACGTCGTCTCTTGAGCTGAGCACCGCCATCTTGGGGAGGATTGTGTTGCAGAACACGGTCAACATCTTCAACGTCAAGGAGAAGGGTGAAAGCATCCTCGATAGTGATTCTAGCTGCAAGCATGGGTTCCTGTTCAAGGGGCCTACAATCAGCACTTCCATCGGCAGAGCCAGGAGGAGGTTCGAGTTCAAGGAGAGGACGGGGCTTCCTAATAGACTGGGATGCAAGCCTTCCAAGAGAATCTAGTGGCTGATGAGAATGTGGGTCGGTATTATTGCGCCGAGAAGACAAATCCCTCAAATGCATTGGATAAAAGTGTTGTTTTGACCTTGACCCGGAAGATTTTTTTACGAGGCTAGCTTGGTGGTAGTAATCATCTATATAAGGATCCTTACTGTGCGATGTATGTTGCATTTTCAGAATACTTTCGATCTCTTCAGCTGTCATATACTTTGACTTGAACTGGGAGGTGTCACTCTTCTGTGAAGTGAGCTCAGAACTTTGTTGAGAAAACCGGATACTCTGCTTACGTGTCGGTTTAGGCCTTTGGTCTCTCATATCAGCCATGCCATGCATTGTGTCATATTTTCTCATTTTAAGCATTGGCGCAGAGTGATGAGAGTTAAGTAGTTGAGGGTGCAATCCCGGAAAACGAGCCAACTGCTGATGATGCAAAGCATTCTGTTGCATTTGCTGCCGAGGTGACATCAAAGAAGAACCATACCCATTTTGATGAGCCAACTGCTGCTGCAATATATTACTCAACAGGGCAGCATCAGAAGCATGTAATAAACCAGCTCGACTGATCCATTCATTTTGACTTTGGCTATTCAATAGATTGGGTGTCAGCTGGGGCAAGCTACGTTGCTGAAGCAAACCACGGGCATGAGATAAACTAGCCAAACGAAGGCTGGACTCATTTAACGAAGAATAGTTTGATGATGAGTGCATTAACTGAGAACCAGTGGTTAGAGATGGAATATTGGGTGGAAGTGAATGATGGTGGTGTAAAGATTGTTGGGCCCTTCCTTCTGATTGAGGGTAGGAGGTATAAGATGCCTGTGGTGGTACAGCTGATTCACTTGAGTAATGTTGCTGCAATTGTTGAGGGAGTAACTGCTGATCGGGGTAAGAAGATGCCCTATAAAGAGGCTTAGAGTCTCCGTGCATGGAAGGCGAGTGAGGCTGAGAATTCCACCGTTTGCCCTTCAAAGCATTTTCTGCATCCAATACACACTGGTCCAACCAACTGCTAAATTCTGCTTCATGCAACTCTGCAGCAGAAGAACCTGAATCGATAGTGCATGTTAATACTTAAGCAGGTAAATCATTCACAGACAAGCCACTTCTACACACAACCTACCTTCAGCTTAACCTTACAATTGAACCAAAACTGGACAGAATAATAAATAAAATTACTAATAAATGTAGGCAAACTGGACGGAATAATTACTAAAATTGATAGTGCATGTTGATACGTAAAATTGAAAAGGACTCTTTTTCATAACTGAGATACAAACTGGACGGAATAATTACTAAAACTAATAAATTAGGCAAAGAACTGGCACTGTATAACAATTGAACCAAAGCAGCAGAGGCAGCAGATATAGGCTGACAGTAAATAAGAGCTATGTTTGGCAGCTAAAAATGATGGCTAAAAGCTGAGAGAGGTATAATATTTCGCATCTAAGCTAAAATGATTTGGAAGAAAATATTTGTTGACTATGAGCAGTATCATAATTATAATCAAGTCCTAATGAAATGACACTTCTCTTTGATCGATAAGAGTTATCCTGGCTAATTAGTATTTGTTTTATAATATTTTCAAATGAAAAATGTGCGTCCAAGTAGTAAATATTGGGAGAGAGACTTTTTTTGAATAAAAAGTCTACAAATTGTCAACCAAACAAACACTACAATGAGAACACAAAGGTTGGGCTGATGCCTAAATTTACCAACAAAAGAAGAAATTTCAACACAGAACCAAAAAAAAACCTAGAAGCAGAGTGTGTTTGTACAGAAACAATCACAATATAATATAGAGAAGCAATGACTTATATTTGTTGAAAACAATATTTTTTCTAAAGTAGATTCTTTATCAAGACTAATGTGAAAACAAATATGTACAAATAGAACAAAACCAAATCTTCACAAGTTTCATTCACTTGAAAGTTGAACTATCAAACTACAATGCCCCGAATTTATAAAGGCCCACTGAACCCTGAAGTTAAATAGGCAACTACACAAGATTAAAGAATCCTCCGATCTTTCTATTTTCTAACACAACCACGCATACAAAGAGAAGGGGGGGGAGAGAGGGACAGTCATAAGAAGTGAAGACACATTCAACAAGTAAAAGAAAGCACAAAGAGAAGGTGTGGTGTACTCACTTTCTCTGGAAAAAGATCCAGACCGACTGTCACCAATAACCCCAGGATGCTTTGGTCCCGAAACAACTCTGTTCAGCTGTAGGCAAAACAAACATAATATTATAACTCGACCAGCAAGAAAAGAGACTCCAGAAAACATAAAATGATTCAACAAGCTCGAAGGCACAACAAAAATTTTGTTTCAATAGCAAGCCTACAAACAAGTACAGAAAAGAGCAAGCAATTTGAAATTTGTATTCTACAGAGTATGATATTATGATTAGTTGGAAACAAATTCAGCAAATGCACATTTTCCTTAAGGGCCCATCAGTGAAGATACTCATGATTTCACAACATATTTAAAATATCGTATTTTCTGCCTTTCCCATTTAGTTGTAGGCTACTTGTAGCCAGAAGTAAAAACTAGAAAGCGCCAAATTGACTTGACGATATGCAAAGGCCAGACTACAAATATACCATGAACCAAAGTGCTAAGCCAGAATCGTTAAACCCAGCTTGCCAATATGAAGTACACCTACCAAAATCCCACTCCAGAACCAACTTACCACAAACATATGCAACTAGAATTCCTCATGTGAAAACTAAGGAGATCAAGAGCAGACACATACAAACACAGGTACACCAAAACACAAATTCAGGGGAACCAAGAGGAAACCCTAGACCAACTGGACCACATAACTACCTGCAGAAAGAAACTCTCTTTTCCCTGGCTAATTACAATGGCTATTGTCTTGAATTCTTGATTATAATTGTACTGATATTACCCCTAACTAATGCCTTCATGACTTGAGACAAGTTACGTTAGAGCCTAACCACCAAAGTCATTACATTGCAACATTAGACAATCTCCATCAGATTCTAACAGCCAGCTGTCACAACCCTAGACCAACGGTTCCACAAAACAAGTAAATGCAACAGACATTGGCAAACAGGCTTGAGTGCTTGACCTGAACCTTAATGCATAAAGAAGCCATAAGTGGAAGTGGGGCAGTTTACTATCAAACACATAATAGACCAGCCTGTGAGCAGGGAACACTAATTTGTTAATCTTCATTAAAGGTTGTGTCCAAAACTACCATCTTCAGCTATTTAAGAAATAAGCGCTTGTGATTCTTCAACTTTAATAAAGCTCTATTTGAAATAGTGTTTACTTAAATTTGTATAACAAACTTGTATGTATGACTCCCTTTGTATTGTTTCAAAAAATATTTTATCGGGTAAACTATAAACTGATTCAATCAAGCACTTTACAAGCTTTCTTTTCAATATTAGATAAACAAGTAAAAGTATCCAACACAGTAGCAGGTGCTATCACAGTTGATTTTCTAGATCTAACATCCAAGAGTTACAAATTTATAGCAAATCCAAGACACTAGTTTATTCATATTTAGCATGCATAAGACAAGTTCATGTTATACCAAAAAGCATTCTATACTTGATTGCATTAAAAACCATTGCAACACTAAAATGAATTCTCAGAGTGCTTCAGAAAAATAGCTCCAGGTGCACACCGCACAGGCAGCATGCTAGTCTTGGAAGTCAATTTAATAAGTTACGTATTCAAATGTTAATTTTCTTGTGCCTAACTTCACAAACCATAAAACTGTTATCAACAGAATCAGCTACAGATCCTTGGTATACCACTCCACTTGATCAAAGGTCAAATTATCTCCAAGTTTTGTCAAATTTTAAAACTGCAAAGACTAAATAGCTGCATAATGTATTGGCAAACTACCTTAGCCACCTTATTCATGGCTCATTACAGATAAAAGCTTATTGCAAGAACTATCACACATCAGCTACATATGATTTGAAATACAGTGGTAACATTGGAAAAGAGGGGAATCATAAACTAAGCAAGCATTATAACGGAAATAAACGGAGGAAGCATAATGAGCATACAACAGAAGAATCATAAAAAGAAAAGAAAATGGAATAATGACCACAGAGAACGATAAGGAAATAAAGTTGTTCAAGAAAAAGGCCAGTGATATTAGCAACTGACCTTTGAGAATGTGGTATTCATATCATCCATATCCAACAAGGATCCAACACCGGCAACCTGAAATATGATGCAAAGAAATAGAGGAGTTATGAATCATAGCTCATATTGCAAAACTAATCATCATCAGTAATCCATGTATGCAGCAAATGATAATCATAGTACATAAGTTGTTCCTTCAATACCATGTAGTTCCTTCAATGACAATTTCCATGGTACATAAGTTGAAATGCTAGGGGTTGGATGAGAAGATGCCATGTGATAGAGAAGAAGAAGAGGAACTGAAACAAACATAATCTTTTACCTCGTCCCTATTAAACAGGTGGTATTCATCGCCATCCAGGGCATTTTGGGGCCCACCATCTTCTTCCTCTTCAATGCTACCCAACTCGGTCTCCTCCATAGTATTCTGCCCGAAGAAAGAATACTGTGATGCATCAAAACGCGCACTATCTGCATCAAATGGAGAAATATCAAAGTCAAAACCCTACTAATTGGATAATTTCAATGTATCTAGTGAATTTAACAGGTCGAACAAACAACACTTAAATGCATCAATAACAATTTGTCAGGACCCTCCCTTTATGCCCGTTTTTGTCCTTGAGATAAGACATAGAGCGAGGCCTAGCAACCAAATCAAGAGCATGCGTATGTATGCTTTTGTAATCAGCACAGTGAATTCTGACATAAAATTCCAAAACCTAGAAACTGCAGAGCGACAGCTCCTCCAAAATCAATCAGCAGCTTCATACAAAGCAAAATGGTAGTCCAGAAATACTACCAACAACAACTTGAGATGGAAAGAAGAAAGAAGAGCAAGAAGAAAGAAGTCAACAAGAACTCAAAGCTATAACAAACTCGCAACAACAAAGCCAAAAACCCACAGAAACCTAACAAATTGAAAACAACAAATCAGACAAAGGGAGAAGAGGAGAATTACCATGACCGGAATAGGAAGTATCAGAGCCGAAGTCCTTCGAATCTCTACTGTTTGATCTCTCCATTACACGTTCAAATCCCTAATCCCCTAAAAAAACCCGCAAATCGTATAAAAAACCTAAAACCCTACAACAATCAACAAAATCAAAACAAATTAGACAAAAAACATGAAAGAAAATCAAAGACCTACCACCAGCAGCAATCGGAGATGATATTAAAAACAAAAGACCGACGCAGATCGGCAGACTTGACAAAACAGCAGAAAAAACAAAAGCCGAAGCTCCGATCACCGCAAAAAAGACAAATAAAGAGAGGGGATCAGTGAGAGGGTCCGCGGCGCGGTGTAGCGAGAAGCAAAGAAGTGGAAGCCATGGGCGGTCGCTTAGTAGAGAGAGAGGGCGATAAGCGCAGCAAGCATGTGCCTTGGCCCTTCCGGAGAGGGTAGAGAGAGAAGTTTCAATGAAATGACGGAGTTTGCGTGCGTAAATGCGACATGTGCGTAAAGGAAGAGGAGGTGGCGTAATTTTAGTGGAACCTCTTTTTTAAATACTTTTCTCTAAGGGTATATTATTTTATTTTTTTTCTTTCATATAATTTTATGCTTCACTAACACGACTTATATATAAGTCCATTCCATTATTTGTAGGGTTTGTGCCCCATTTCGCATCTGATACGGTGGATCATCACATATAGTAACATTACTAAAACATATAAAACATTATGTATCAATCCTAAGATAGTTTTACCTAAAAACAAAAGTTTGTGATATGATGCCGAATTCCGTGATTTATTCGCTTTATAGTCTAATTTACGAATAAATTTGAAATTGACTAGGATATGTTTCTTCTTGTATCTGATATATTCGTTTTATCGTCCGATTTATGAATAATTTTGAAATCAATTAGGATATATTTCTTATCGTATTTCCAACAAATACATTTGCTTGTTATAGTAGTATAAACATCGCATTGATTGTTAGAAAATTTCCGATGAATTGACATTCGATAAATATGGTTTAATATCAAGTACGCATGGCAATAGTGTCCTTTTTTTAATGTGTTATAATTATAAATATTGTTGTCAATTTGGTTACATGTTGACAAGTAGGTTTAGGATTTTTTTTATTTTTTTTTTGCCATACTTTTAAGCTTAATATATTTTATCTTTAGTGTTTTTATTTTTCTAGATATTATTAATTTAAATCACGCTAATTATTATAATCTGTATCGCATAAACATACTGATGATTGTAAGGTAGATATTAATTTAATCTTTAGTTATTTTTTAATCATTTTTCCAAAACTAAAACACATATGCACAAACATTCATATCATGAACAAATCTCACCGCATGAGATATCAACAATAAATAAGAAAAAATATCTTTTTCCTTTTAGTTCAACCATTAAACTCATAATTTAATGCATCTAAATATACTTTTCAGTATTAATAGAGATCGGAGACAATGCAGTTAATGGATCAATTCGTGTAATCTAAGCAGACTTAGTGCTACTAGTTTACTTGTTTCTTGAAAATTTATTCGAGGGAAAATCTATTTAATTTGAGTAGACCCGTATTTAACTCTCTCAAATATATGTTTCTCTGCTATTAGACACAACTCGTGCATATCCCGCACCTTGTACAGCTACATTTATATATTTGATATTTTTTGAATAAAATGTCATCAACTTATGTACGTGAAAACTAATTATATATATATATATACATATATATAATTAAATTAAATATTTCTTTTAACTTATCGCTAACAAAAGTTTTGTAAAGAAAAAAAAATATTTTTTTTATGTTTATCTGAAAAAAAATAACCTTTTTCCTATTGGAATATGAAAAAAAAATAAACTTTAACAAATCTTAATCTTTAAAAAGTTGTAACAAAATCAAATTTGAATATAAAAAATAAATATTTAAAATACGAATTTTAATTACAAAAATATAATTGCAACGAAGATTTGTAGTTAAAATAATTGTTAAAACAAAAAAAATAACGGTTAAAAATTTTGATGACCCCGAAGAAAAAGTAGTTGAAGTATTCTGAATAATAAAAAATATCTTGGAATCTGATTAAAAAAACAAAATAAAAAAAAATATTAATCAGAATAAAAAAAATTGTAAAAAACCAAAATTGAATTAAAAAAAAGGAATATTTTAATTAAAAAAAAAACTTAATGAAAGATTTGTTAAAGCAGAAAATGAAAGACGATTGTCGCTTATAACAAACTGTTTTTACGATTGTAAAAAACATAATTTGTAGTTGAAGTAAATGTTAAAACAAAATTTAAGAGAAATAATGTAAAAAAAATAATCAAATATTTTAAAGATACAAGTTGTGGCACGCTGTTATCTTTTTTTTAAAACTAACGAAAGATTTAAAAATTTTAAAATAAAAAATTAATTGTTAAAAAGTTGATGGCTCGAAGATTTGTAGTCGAAGTAATCTAAACAAAATTTTTTTTCTTAGAATCTAAATAAAAACAAAAGAAAATTAAAAAATCTGAAACAGAATAAAAAAAAATTGTAAAAACCCAAAGTTGAATAAAAAAAAGTAACGAAAGATTTGATTTTTTAAAAAAGTAACAAAATATCAAAATAAAAAAAACGTATAAGAAAATAGATGGGTTATTTACAAGCTATTGAAACCCTTGTTCTTGTAAGTTATTGAAACACCAGTTTTTTAAAACAAATCACGGAGGTACGAGAAATTCAAGCACGGGGATAATTGGGTTATTTGCAACATATTTTACATATTCTCTCGAACTATAGATTACACACAACACATAAATTGTGAAACAGAAAAGACAGAGAGAGGATAAGGAGGCATGCGAATGTGAATATATTTGAAGATAAAAATGTAGATTTGAAAATCGGTATAATAAACGATAGCAAAACAAATGCGACAATTGAAAATCGGTGTAAAAAAGGATATTAAGTGGATAACAACGTAGGGAATAACCTGAAAATGATATGACGAAGCAACTCAAGAATTTCTTCAATTTATCAAAACCCTGAAAAAGATGAAAGAAATTTGATCAATATTGGGAAACAAGAACTGAATGGTAGATGATGGGATATTATTTGTATATATAGTGGGAGAAATAAAGCGTGCTGGAGAAGGTTAAGTTTTATCGTCAACCAACGTAAATCGTGTAATCGGTAGATATTATTAGATTTAGTGGATTTTGATATTTATTGTTTGGATATGTTTTTTAACTTACATAGAAATTTAAGTTTCATCCCAACGTAAATTGTGCTGGGAATAACAACGCAAAGATTTTGTAGATTTTGATATTATTATATTTAGTAAAAAAAGATTTTGTTTTATAAATTTTGTTTTGTTTGATATGTTCTTTAACGTACTAGAAAAGTTTAGGTTTTATCCCAGCATAAATTGTGTTAGAGATAACAACGGAAAGATTTTGTAAATTTTGATATTAGTAGATTTAGTTAAAAGTAGATATTTTTTAAATTTGGTTTTGTTTAGATTTGTTTTTTAATCGTGTAATCGGTGTATATTATATTTAATAGATTTTGATATATATTGTTTGGATATGTTTTTTAACGTACATGGGAAGTTTAACTTATATCCCAACGTAAATTGTGTAATGGAATAACAATGCAAAGATTTTGTAGATTTTGTAGATTTTGATGCTATTAGATTTAGTTAAAAAAAGATTTTATTTTTTTTAATAAATTTGTTTTTTTTAGATATGTTCTTTAACATAGAGGAGAAGTTTAAGTTTTATCCCCACATAAATTGTGTTAGGGATAACAACGCAAAGATTTCGTAGATTTTGATATAGTAGATTTCGTTAAAAGAAGTTTTTTTTTAAAAAAAAATTTGTTTTGTTTGAATTTGTTTTTTAACGTACATGAAAATTTAGGTTTTATCCCAACGTCAATTCTGCTTAGGAAATAACAACACTAAAATTTTATAGATTTTGATATTAGTAGATTAGTTTAAAAAAAAAGATTTTTTTAAAATTTCTTTTGTTTGCATTTGTTTGTTAACGTACAAGAGAAGTTTAAATTTTATCCCAACGTAAATTTTGTTAGGAGATAAAAACGCAGAGATTTTGTGTATTTTGATATTATTAGATTTAGTTAAAATAAACATTTTTGTAAAAATTATGTTTTATTAGAAAAAAGTTCGTAATTTAGTAAAAAATTTAATCCGAGAAAACGATATGACGAAGTACGAGAAATTCAAGCAGATGGAGAAAATAGTTAGGTTATTTGCAACATATTTCACATATTCTCTCGAACTATATATTGCACACAACACATAAATTGTGGGAAAAAAAACAGAGAAGATAAGGAGCATGCGAATGTGAATGGATTTGAAGATAAAAACGTAGATTTGAAAACCGGTAGAATAAACGAAAGGGACGATTGAAAATCGGTATAAAAAAGAAAGGATAGTAAGCGGATAACAACATATGAAATAACCTGAAAACGGTATGACGAAGAAACTCAAAATTTTCTTCAAATTATCAGAACCCGGAAAAAGATGAAAGAAACTTGATCAATATCGGAAACAAGAAGTGAATGAAAGATGATGGGATATTATTTGTATATATAGTGGGCGAAATAAAACGTACGAGAGAAGTTTAGGTTTTATTGTCAGCCAACGTAAATCGTGTAATCGGTATATATTATTAGATTTTGTAGACTTTGAAATTTATTGTTTGAATATATTTTTTAAATTAGAGAAGTTTAAGTTTTATCCCAGTGTAAATTGTGCTAGGGGATAATAACGCAAAATTTTTAATATTATTAGATTTTGTTAAAAAAATATTTTTTATATATAAATTTTGTTTTGTTTGGATATGTTTTTTAATGTAGATGGAGAGTTTAGGTTTTATCCCAACATAAATTGTGCTAGAGATTACAACGCAAAGATTTGTAGATTTTGATATTAGTAGATTTAGAGCCCGTTTGATTCCAACTCCGAAAATAGAAATGAAATGAAAACGAATTTAGTCCATAAGTATACCATAATTCATGAAATTTTATGGAATCATTCCTTGTGGTTTAATGCAAAATGAAATTGCTTCCTCACACTTTGTTTCCTTACAGTAGAGCTGATACAACCCGGGCCGTCCCGATCGGCCCGGCCCGACCGCCCGCAAAAACGGGAGGGTATGGACAAGAGGAAAAGCCCGATCGGGCCTAAAAGCCCGGCCCGGCCGGACATCCGGCCCGGATCCGGTCATAGAGCAAAGCTCGGGCGGGCTGCGTGCCCGGCCCGGATTATATATATATAAATACATTAGTAAGCCCTAGTCTTCACTTCACCGCTCCTCATTACCTTACCCAAGCGGTGGCCTTCTTCTCTCACAAACGAAACCACTTTGAATCTCCCCGTAGAGCAGTGAGCATCCCTAACTCGCATTTGCGTCTCTCCTCGACGTCGGCGTTGGCGTCTCTCCTCGCTCCTCAATCTCCCTGCTGAACAGCCCTAATTCTCATCGTCGTCTCTTAATGGTGTCTCTCCTCGGCCTCAACGTCACCCTCCTCGGCCTCCGATTCGGCTGTTGCCCTTAGCGCCGGCTCCGATTCGAGATTTGGCAGTCACCCTCCTCAGCCTCCGATTCGAGATTTGGCCGTCGCCCTCAACATCTCTTCGACTTTAAATCGTGAATCGGGTCTAGTCCTCTAACTTCAGGCTCTCCTCTATAAAGCTCTTCACGTTCTATTTGCATATCTCTTCTCCTCTATATTTTGAAACTCTCTTCTACATATTGGATTTTCTTTGAATCGGGATAAAAAACTTCAATAATCCTTGAGCTTGTACTTGTACTTTAATGTTCTTGTTTATAGTTGTAGGAATCTTGTTGATGTTGATGCTAGTTTGTGTTTTTGTTTATGTGTAAATTTGATATATTGGTTTATCGATTGTATTTCTTTTGTTAATAGAAAAAAAAACGAAATGGTGAACATTGAATCCGGGTACCCGACGGACAGCCCGACCCGGACATGACTCGAAGCCCGGAATCCGAGCTTAGCCCAGATCCGGCCCGGACATCCGGACAAAATTTTTGAAAAAGCCCGGACCGGTTCTGGCCCGAACCCGGATAGTACCAGCTCTACCGTATGGGATATCAAAAGTAATCAAACTCTACTCCAATTACTTCAAACCACAAGGACTGATTCCAAAAACTTTCATGAACAAGGGTATACGTATGAACTAGATTCATTTTTATACCGTTTCCGATTCCGGAGCTAAAACCCAACGGGCCCTTTGTTAAAAGAAGTTTTTTAAAATTTTTTGTTTTGTTTGTATTTGTTTTTAACATACATGAAAGTTTAGGTTTTATCCCAACGTAAATTCTGCTTAGGAAATAACAACGAATAGAATTTGTAGATTTTGATATTAGTAGATTTAGCTAAAGAAAGATTTTTTAAAATTTTGTTTTGTTTGGATTTGTTTTTTAACGTACGAAGTTTAGATTTTATCCCAATGTAAATTCTGTTAGAGGATAACAACGCAAATATTTTGATCTTATTAGATTTAGTTAAAAAAAAAATTTAGTAAAAAAAAGATTTATTGACTTAATTCGTGATTTTGTAAAAGATTTAATTCGAGAAAAATCGTGGAGGCGCCGTGTCATATCATTGTAGTGTACTGTAAGTAGATTATATAGATATAGAATATAGATATAGAAAATTAACCTTTTAATTTTTATTTTATTTTATTTAATTTATCATGGAAAAAAATCTAAAAAAGTTTACTACGGTAGGACTGAATATGAAAAGTTATTCCCCCTTTACATGATAGGATATATATTTGGCATCTTAAGATTCCTTCATAATCAAACATCGATTACCATATCTAATGATAGATGACAACTATTTTCATATACATATAAATATATCAACTACTCCATTCTATATATCTCAATAATATGTCATACACATCATACTATTTTAGTTATTTTAATCATAAATTATAATGATAAATTATGAAACTATAATTTAACAACTCCAAATTGTAAAGCACAAATATCAAAATTAGGATTCCGGAATAGGATCGTAGTGAAATTATAATACGTAATCATGTAAGTATTTAAAATAGAACATTTTTAGGATCATAAAAATCACTCATATAATCATTTGTAAAACATAAAAATCACTTACTGTTCTAGTTGTTTCATTATCATGTTTAATAATTTTTTTCATGATAAATTTGTATCAATTATGTAATAGGTTTTCACTGTACAAATTTACTTTCATTGCCTTTTATTTCTTACATGTTAACGTCTTTGATATCTGATTTTTTGTTTTTTATAAGGATTTTTTCTATAAGAGTTCGATTTAAAACAAATTATATAAAATTAAATCAAACATAAATTTGTTTAAAAAAATTTAAAAGTCTAGAATTTTAAACATATAATAATTTTTTTGAAGTTAATTTTCTATAATTTGAAAATAAAAATACTATTATTTTATGTCTAATTTTTATTTTTTATTATATACTTTTCCATACTCTTAAAATTAAAAATAAAATTTATTTTAAAATTTTAATTTTTAAGAGAAAAGTATTATAAATTTTTGAAAAATAAATTTTATTTTTGATATAAAATAAAATATATAAAATTAAATAAAAAAATTAGTTTTTTTTTTGGACTCTTATTTTTTTTTTAGAGAAAACTTTAGACCCCATCTTTTAGGCTGACTAAACTTTAGTATCCCGTCGTTTAAACTATCAGAACGGTACCTCTTCTATTGAGTCCGACCAAAGATTAGTACCTAGATTACTGTTCACACGTTAAGTTAACATATTGGTGTTAAATATCTAAGGTAGATGGACAATTTTGCCTAAGATAGGTGGACAATTTTGCCCTTGATAATTAACACCGATATGTTAACTTAACGTGTGAACAATAATCCAAATACTAATCTTTGGTCGGACTCAATAGGTGAGGTACCATTCTGATAGTTTAAACGACGGGTACTAAAATATAGTCAATCTAAAAGATGGGTACTGTGTAGGTAATTTTCTCTTTTTATAAAAAATTCAATTTTATTTTATTTTATATATTTTATTTTTAATCTAATATAAATAAAAAATTATTTTAGTTCAAAAATAAAAATTATGTTTAATTTACTTTACTTTTTTTTAATTAGAAAAATATTTTTTTTAAAAATACTTCTATTATAAATTTATTAGTTTATAAATGTAATGAGGTCATAATTAGTTTTAAATTTATTTTTAAAATTTTAATTATTTATAATAAATTTTAATGTAATATATTAAGAATGGGTATATAGAAAAAATAAATTGAATCATAAAATACCAAGAGAAATTTTAAAACTACCGAAAAAAAATTCAAACCTTAAGACCACCAAGAGAAAAAACTCTTTTTGTAATCTTAGGTCTTCCCACCTAACAATTTGTGGTATTTTGATGCATTATCTAGTCTATAAAATTCCTTTTCATTATAAATTTCACAAAATACAAATTTACTTGTATTTCAATCAACTTTTTATAAATAAATAAAAAACAAAAAAAATGAATTGACGTGGCGCTGTAAAGGATGTAAGAACGCAAGATGTATAAGTCGTACTTAAATGTTGAAAATTGGTAGTTGTGCAACAAAATTATTCTAAAACTTGATTTATTTGATGAAGTCATTTGGTAAAGACAGTAAGCCACGTAGTTTGCTCGATAACAAACAGATGAATGACAACTAATTCATAAATAACTCTTGGTTACCACTTACCAAGATGATAAATGGCCCAAAAAATATATAGAAATCTTCTCAAAATGATTTAGAAACGTGAAAACTGATTAACACGATGAATACGTCAAAACGAAGTTGGCAAGATTTCACATCTCCAATCAATCAATGATGATAAGTACGATCAAAGACAGTTCAACACAAATTAACTGCTTTATATATGTCCTATGTAGAAACACGGGTTCAAATTTATCCTCGCATGGCAATTGCAAGGGCAGATTCTTGGGGCCTTGAAATTCAACAATAACGCATCTTGCCTTATGTAAACAGTTTAATACGGAAAAGACAAACAAAGGACGAAACTGCTGGTGCACTAGCTATGTATGCTAGTTTCAGATTCAACCACCAGATCAAGCTCAATGGAAAGGTCTGTAAGTGAATTCGACGTCTGGGTATGACATGTATTACAAATACTTGACCATACCTCGACCCTCCACACTAACTCTAGTAGCTTGAAGCTGTTTCTTTTTCGCTGATTTCAAATGCTGAAGTTTTTTGTTCATCTGCATCAAGAGGAGAAAATAAGAATCTGAAAAA
Source organism: Fagopyrum homotropicum (assembly GCA_033239125.1). Lineage (NCBI taxonomy): Eukaryota > Viridiplantae > Streptophyta > Magnoliopsida > Caryophyllales > Polygonaceae > Fagopyrum > Fagopyrum homotropicum. Next base: position 149,258,682 of record BSWB01000004.1, read on the forward strand.
TTGCATTAAATCTTTTGATTATAGACCTCTTTCAAACAAAGATTGTATTACACTTGGGTATATGGCTCCTGCTTATACTCTGTCAGAACTTTAACCGGATGCAAAAAAACTTACCTTCAAACGGCGCTGATCTTGTATTTGTTGTTTAGCACGAGCTCGGATCTCATCTGGATCAATCTTTGATTGAGGACGTACTAAAAAGTCCATTGCCATTGCTTCAGGCCTTGACGCATGCAACCTTGAAGAAGACGGACCAACTTTCTCCTCCCTGCAATTTTAAGACAAGATTCAGAATGTAGAGTTTGCATCGAAATATATCAAATCATAAAAGAAGCTCAAAGCACAAAATTGAGATGCAACAACTTACGGAGTTTCATGCAAATCAAGATCATCATCTTTCGAGTTCAACCCTGAAGTTTTGTTTGTTGGCCTGTGAGAATTGACAAATAACATTGGTAAAAGTTATTATAGAAAATAATGATTATGATTTTCACAAAAAAATTAGATTGCAAAAAAAATTATTCATACTTCTTCACAAATGCTCTCCGCTGTAGCACCCTATCATCATCGCCATTTCTCATATCTTCAAATCTAGTGCTTTTATTGAAGATTGGTCGACTCTGCACCAGTACTTATTTGTGTTAGAGAAATAATATGTTCATATGCTATATATACACAATGTTAATAAGCACAGGTCAAAATGGAGTCTGTCTAATATAATTTGTTCCAAGCACGGAATCTGAAAGCCACATATACTAAAAGTTGCTCCTTTCACTTTTCTGGGGTAGGTGTAAGGAAATACAAACATAGCACAACAATCAACCATATAAATTCTACCCAATAACATTTAGTTGCGCCAATATACTACCACTCTGCACGATTTTGTTCTTTTCAGTTAATAGTCTATAGTGTCTTTTGACTAACTTTCAAAGCCAAAGAATGATTTTATTGAAATCATACAAGTCAATCTTCCAAATAAAATAGGACCAGGAAGCAATTTTAAAGCATTTTATGCATGATGCAAGCAATTTACTGATTCGTCATATTACCCATTTGTCAACCAGATCCTTTGCAAGCTTTCTGTTAGATGTGGTTTCCTCGTCTGACCTCGATAAGAACATAATAACCTACATACACAATCAATACCTCATATGAATACTACAACGCAAGCTTTATCAAAAAAAGTAACAGATTAGGAAAAGATTAAAGTCAGAATTCAGAAAGCCACCTTCCCAAGTCCACTACTCTTTAACTGTTCTCTTGCATCACGCTGCTCCAAGTCAAGAGGAAACTGAAATACAAGAAACAATTAGGATTTATGCAGAATTAGAGGCCAAGAAGGTAATTATATGTCTTGTATGATACTCCTAATTGAATATTACCGCCTCTGTAACTTCAAATTTATCAAAATGTAACTCTAGTTCCCAAAAGTTTATAAAATTATCCACCTCACGTTGCAGATATTTTTGTCTTTTAATTAGATTAAACAGATACTTTAAATCTACCATGATAACGATTTAATTTTTTTTACGAGGGAGCTTGGGTTTGACTTTTCTAACATTGTTAAACGATAATAAAATCATATTTGACAAATTTGAAAATAAGAGGTGCTTTTGTTTTAAATACTCTTGTAAAGAATTGTCTTATGCAAAATGACCCAGCAAAAATATGGCATGACAGAGTGGGGTAAAAAAGATGAAAGAATTTCTGGCATTACATCAGTCAAAATCCTCAGTATGGCTTCTCGTATGTTGATATTGGGCAGGCTTCCATCAGGAAGAGGCTCAAGCCATGTCCTTAACAATGTGAGCACTCCATGATCCAGAAATTCATGTTGAAGTTGCTTTCTAAATCAAAAGAAATAAGGAATCACAACCGTTAAATTCAGATAACCAAGTATGTCAAGCGAATTATATTTATAGGGCGAGTAGAAATGCAATGACATATACTTTGAAAGAGCCTCGGTAAGAAGGGGCAGTTTCTTGAGCTTATTAATGGCAGGTTTCCCCTCTGAATTTAATATTGCATCAGCTTCAGCTGCAACTTCAAATTCAGCAATGAGTTGCTCAACCAAGTAAGAGATCTCTTGAGCACTCTTCTCATTCTTCTTCTTCTTTTTTCCCATCTTGAAGAGCTTGTTTATCTCATCGTCTTCATCTCCCTCCTCTGCCTGACGTGCAAATATAAAAAAATTAATTGGAAATAGGGATTAAGAGTCCTAAGCAGCAAGGGAACGAGGAATTGGTAATTTCAAAACACATAAACGCGGACACTGCAAGAAACACCAGTATAAAGTCTACAATAAGCAAACATGTAACCTAGAATCATTGAATGGTTTGTAAATCTACAATATAAGAGTAAAATATATAATTAATAGGAAATAAACAATAATCTGATTTTGGCAATTCGAGTATTAAAATACATAAGAAAAAATGCAAAGTATACAACTAAAACAAATGAAACATTATATAATTCACCAAACAGAATATGAAAAGGTAGACATGTGTCATGTATCCTCAAGGGCCCCAACATTGAAAATGGTGGCAACCATCCGAGGTGTTTGTGCTTCATACTAGAGACTAACATATACAAATACATTGATATCCAAGTTAAATCAAGTAAAGCAATACTTGTTCTTTATGAACCCAGTGCATACATAAAAAGAAAGTATATAGCCTGATTATGTGGCATGATGTAGAATTATGCTTTGGAGGAAGAACATCCAGAATTACACATTTCAGGTATGGAATCTGCATCCTAATTGTAAATGTAAAGCGTACCTGCGCGAAACGACTAGGTGAACCTGCTTCATTGTCACTTCTATATCTCTCTGCAGGATCTACACCAGTGTCGTCAATGAAATTATCATCATCAAGTGTCCGAACACCATCTTTATCTTCCTATACAATAAGGGAAACATAGGTAAGTGCTTATATAAGTCTATGTTGAACACAAGCAACATAGGAATATCAAATTATTACTATTATTTTATCTTTATATTTCTACAAAACAGCTTTATGTAATCATCCATATAACTTCGAAACCAGGCCCTTTGAAATCGCGGTATAACATCAACTTTAAACCCCATCAAACATGAAATTATATTTGATGAAGCAAAAGACTAATTGAAACTCATACAACATCAACATCAAGTATATCAATACGGAAACAATTAAAAGGAACAGCAAACAAAGACGAAATCAAACCTCAGAATCACCACCAGCAACCCTATCCCACATCTCTTTCATCTCCGGATCACCATCGTTCCCCTTTCTCCTCCTCGAGTTCAACCTACTAGCATCACCCTTTCCACCGCTGCTACCAGCCCCATGTTTCTCTCTCATCTTCTCTTTCTGTCTCTTTTCACCACCATGCTTCAACCCTAATCCACCCTTGCTCTTCCTTTTCTTGGAAGAAGAGAGGTCATAATTGGACTGGCCCCTATCATACTCTGCCTGAGGAGATCCACCGTCGGCAAAATCTTCCAATCCACCATCGTCCTCGAAGTCGTTCAATTCCGAAGAAACTGAACTCTGATGGTCGCTCTTCTTAATCAGCCGTTTCCTCGGTTTCGATGACTTGTCAGCGGATGGTGATTGCTCCAAGCGCCAATCGTGGCCGCCGTCATCGTGAAAACCATCAATCTCAGCTGCGTCAGGATCGTATTCCTGAGGCTGCTCATCGTCTGAGGCTGCGAAATTGTCCATGTCCATCAACGGCTCTCCATCCTCGTCTACGTACCTATGCAACATAAGATCAAAATAATCGGATCTGAAATCGTATAGATTGAATTGTGAAACCCTAGTTTGGGGAAAGAAAATAAAGATGACTTACGGATCGTTTTCATAACCCATGATTACGCAGCAGTCGAAGATCGATATTGACACAGAGAAATCGAATTAACACGGAGAAATCAAATTTGAGAATTTGAGCAACACCGGAAATCGAATTTCAAGAACACCTAAAAGAGATGAACGACGACGACAACAACAAGACTGTGTTTACTGGGTTTATAATTGGGATTTTTTAATAAGCGGTGATATTTTGCGGGTTTGGCCGGATCCGGGCCGGAGTTTCGGAATTATTCATAACCGTTTATATGGGCCGCTTCTGGGCCGAGTCCGGAGGCTGAGTTCGGACTTCTGTCCATACTTGCCCGGTAGCCCGGGTAGACAGACAGGCGGGTATGTTTTAGTTTTTTTATTGTTATTATATGTATTTTATATTATTATAAATAAATACATAATATTTATATCATCTAATATAACTGAATGCAAATTATTTAATTATAATTAATATTATATAACATTTACTAATGTTATTCAATGTTTAATATAATTAAATATAACATGTATTTGTCACTTGAAAATTGTTCAAATATGTCAACGGTTCACAACTATATTCAAAGATTTGTCAATACTCTAGCCGCCCCCACAAACAAATTCTCAATACCAAATGTAATACACAGTCTGATCTTTCGATTTTAGCCATAGATCATACAAAATTTCTTAAATCTATGGTGGAGAAAAGCAAGGAAAATTCATTGCATCTTGAGGCCGATGGGAGATTGTACCAGAAGAAGATCTGGATATTTTGGCCATTAAAGAAGACAAGATGGAGGGTATATCGAAGCATAGATGGTCAATACCCGACAAAGCACAAAGACAAAAGTGATTCGAGGAAGCTTACGGGACCTCGAAGGTGCAAAAAAGCCGACTTCTAATTGGGTATAGTAGGGTTGCTAAGCAAGTTCAATCTGAGGGCGTTGGAGTCGAAGCTCACCACAAAGGGAAGATTGGAGAAGCCTATGGGGGAAGGAGACAAGAAGACTTCCGTTTCTCGTATGGTTTCAAGATTTCGGCAATGGAACACGAGACCATGTAGGTTTTTTTTACCAAAAAGGTAAGTACCTCTACCATTGCACATTCTTTAGATCTAGAATAACTTGTTCGTTTCTAACCTTCACTAATCAAATAAACATTGTCTTGATGCTTTCAATTTTGACTATAGTCCTACTAGACTGTGAATGTACAAATAATAGTCTAAATTGCTTTGAATCTCTTGGTCTATTTAATAAACTTAAGAGTAGTAAGAACAAACCACATCTTTCCCAAGTTGATTTTTGTGTGCTCAATTTCTCTCACAAATTTTTATGTTTAAATACTTACATAATGAGTGAACAAAAAAAGACCTTGAAAGAAGATGTTTGTAATATCAACGAGCCTTTCATTCAGAACAAGGAACAAACGGAAAACAATGAACAACGAGAAGCTATGAACAACTGTGAATCCCTAAATAACGGTAAAAATTTTGAGAAATCTGATTTTGAGGAGTACCTTAAGTGTTTATCTAAGATCAACGAGCCTTTCAATTATAAGGAACAAAGTTTGGGTGAGCCTTTTGTTTTCTATGTTGTTGTCAATGAGCAAATATTTTACTTTGACCATGTTTCGACTTGTATTATTGTTGGTGGTGGATGCGGTTTCTCTATGGTAATTTCATGTCATCAAATAACATTAATCAAAAGCTGAACAATCGACCAACGACTTATGGAAATGGTCTGTCTTTGATATGTTTAGACTACCTTGAATATTTAATATTGCTTTTTTTTAAGTGTTTGTATTCATTGTCTTTTCAATTTATTGCTTAATCTATAGGAATGATGAATGAAATAAAAGACAAAATCATTTGTACAAGACCATATGAACTTATGCTGCTTGGATGGTTGTTTGTTGTTGTTGTCTCCTGGAAGAGACATTATCGGCTAATATGTTGTGTGTCAGGTCCTTGAATACCATGAGTCGAAAGGTGAACATGAGTAACAAGGCTAAAAAATGTGGTGACAAAGGAGTAATTCCGTTTTTGTTGTTTTATTTAGATTTTGCTAAATTTATGAATTGGAACCATGTTGATAATTTCACACTAAGTTTCTTATCGTCTTTTTGCTTGAACCATAGGAATTTGGAAGGTAAATAAGCTCTTTGGGTTAAGACTAAATGATTCATTGCTACTAGGCTGGAAGTGCACTTCTGCAGATACATAAATAAGGCCTATGTTGTGTCTATATAATTAAAGTCAGATTTCAGATCTAATGATTATTGGCATTCATGCTAAGAGTAACATCAGAGAACAGTCAAAAAGTGATGGATGCGTTAAGAACTTAGAAATTGCTTTGAACAACTTGATGATGAGTAACACTGTTATGAACATTACAGTGTACAAGAATAATAAGTACATCATGATTTATGAAATGATTGTATGTTTGTGTATGACTATAAGGAATACAGGAAATGTAAGGTTATGTTCCAATCATATTTCTATATTCCTTTCAATGGTTTTGCAACGAGTCATATTTTGTGTAGAAAGGGGATTACTATGGATCTATTTAGGCAAAAAAATATTATCTAATCAATTATGAACAAGGAATGTATAGAAAGAAATCAATGGAACTTGGGTTTCCTTTGAATTTTCATGTGCTATTTGGACAGGAGTTTCAGAAATGGTCGCCTAAAAACGAACAAGGCGAGCCCACTAAACCTTTTAGAAGAGTTGCTTTTGCTGGAAAACCAAATACGAGAAATATAATAGTCACAAGGTCCAATGTTGGATTTATATGATTACTAAAAACCGAAATGCACTCTTAATTACGACCGATCGAAATCAGTTTTGTCCCAATACGGACTTGATGAGCATAATCCTAAGTATGACAACGGAAACCGGACTTAACAGAATTATGTACATTTGGGTACTCCAAAACATGGAGGGCATTAAACGGTACATCATATCTACTAAAATAAAAATTACTAATGATAAAACAATAAAGGTGACAAACTTGAGTAATGACAATGGTACGGCGACAACTATTGTTGTCATGATTACAATAGTGTCAAAATTAACAAAATATCAAAAAGAAAAGGTAGATATGGGGTCTTGGGTCATCATGAGAAACAAGTATGCATAACACTTCCTCATTTGAAACAACCACTCCGCAATAATTCGACGCATCTTCCTTACCAGAATAAAATAAAGGGGAAAGAGAAATATCTAAAGTTGGTTTTTAAGAAAACGATGAGTGAGGGACTTAGGGTAGAAATAAAGGGATCAATACCCTCCCCACAAAACATATTGCATTAACGAAGATCGCATTCTAGAATTGTAGGGGCATTATGAAGAAGAATATATAGACTGACATTCATTTAACATGCAAAAATGAACACACCCAAATGATTATGTTAGCTGAAACAAAATCCAGTGTGGAACTTGATGGAATGTAAAGGAAAAATGCGGATTTCGATAGAATATTTTTTATACGAGTCGTAGGATATAGTGGGGGCTGTGTCTTCTTTGGAAGGAATATCAATTACAAAATGAAATAATTAAACACTATGGCAGGTTGTTGATTATTCAACACACAAACCTCATGACTAATTTTGAGACTATGATCTTTTTCATCTACGCACCACCAAATGAACAAATGAAGAATGAATTTTGGGCCCAGATAACGGTGGAATTAAATGCTACAAATAAACTGATCTTATTGATTGGCGACTTTAACGAACTACTGGAACCCACAGACAAAAAAGGAGGGGCATCTCTCCCTAATAATAAATTTTTTGACAAATTACAACAAATTTCACACCAATTTAGTCTAGTCGATCTCCCGACCAAAGACAATGAATTCACTTGTATGCATAACACTTCCTCAGTTGAAACAACCACCCCGTAATAATTCGACGCATCTTCCTTACCAGAATAAAATAAAGGGGAAAGAGAAATCTCTAAAGTTGGTTTTTAAGAAAACGATAAGTGAGGGACTTAGGGTAGAAATAAAGGGATCAATACCCTCCCCACAAAACATATTGCATTAACGAAGATCGTATTCTAGAATCGTAGGGGCATTATGAAGAAGAATATATAGACTGGCATTCATTTAACATGCAAAAATGAACACACCCAAATGATTATGTTAGCTGAAACAAAATCCAGTGTGGAACTTGATGGAATGTAAAGGAAAAATGCGGATTTCGATAGAATATTTTTTATACGAGTCGTAGGATATAGTGGGGGCTATGTTTTCTTTGGAAGGAATATCAATTACAAAATGAAATAATTAAACACTATGACAGGTTGTTGATTATTCAACACACAAACCTCATGACTAATTTTGAGACTATGATCTTTTTCATCTACGCACCACCAAATGAACAAATGAAGAATGAATTTTGGGCCCAAATAACGGTAGAATTAAATGCTACAAATAAACTGATCTTATTGATTGGCGACTTTAACGAACTACTGGAACCCGCAGACAAAAAAGGAGGGGCATCTCTCCCTAATAATAATTTTTTTGATAAATTACAACAAATTTCACACCAATTTATTCTAGTCGATCTCCCGACCAAAGACAATGAATTCACTTGGAAAAAAAAAGAAGGAGTTGACAACATATACGAAAAACTGGACAAAGTATTGACATTTTTAGATATCATTCAAGAATACCCTGATATTTATTCAAGAAACAATGCTTTTACTATGTCTGATCACTGTATGATATTAATCCAAGTACAAAATAAACATACATATGTTAAAAATAAGTCTTCAGATTTGAATCCATGTGGATGCAAAGACAAGATTGTGAGAATCTTGTCAAACAAGTTTGGAAAATACAATTCCTAGATACCCACATGTTCAATCTTGCAAAAAAAAAAATCTCCTCAAACAAAAGTTCAAAACAGGGGAGTCGAGAAAATTTTGAAAATATTCATAAACAACTACAAAATGCTGATGTTCAAATTATAACTCTCCAAAAACAAAACTTTGAGTCTTTCGATCAAATCACCAATGACAAAATAATCAGATTAACTAAGAAAAGAGAATGTCTTTTGGACTATCAACACAAATATTGGATGCAAAGAGTTAAGACGAATAATTTACAATTAGGCGATAATAACACAAAACTCTACCATAGAAAAGCTACAGATAGAAGAAACAAGAAAATCATCACAACGATTACCGTAAATGATGGCATAATTGTGTACAAAGAGAATGAAATTATTGAGGAATTCTTACAAGATTATAAATATCATTTTCAAACCTCAACAATAGACCACAATAAACTTCAAAAACAATTAGAAGTCATCCGCCGGAAATTTCTAAAAATGAAAACCATATCCTAACAATGCCTTTCTCCACTAAGGAAATAAAAGACTCGCTCTTTGATGTTGGTAGCGATAAATCGCCGGGTCCCAATGGCATGACAATTGGTTTCTATAAAAAATATTGCATATCATTGGGCCGGCTGTGACTCGGGCATTGAAAAGCTTCTTTAGAACCGGTAAAATCCTCAAACATATTAATCATACCGATTCATACGTTTATTGCTCTCTTGCCAAAAATTTATAACTCGACAACAACTAACCACTATAAACCAATTAGTCTATGTTCAACAACAAATAAATAATTACCAAACTTTTGGCTAAACGACTAAGTATTGTCCTCCCAAAGTTAATCCACCCGTTACAAAGTGCATTCACAAAAAACAAAGCGATTCATGATAATGTTCTCTCGCTCACGACATTTTCCACAACTTCAAAACAAAGAAAGGTAAAGAAGGGTTTATGACAATTAAGCTTGATATTGAAAAGACATATGACAAAGTTGAATGGGTGTTTCTTAAAGCAGTGCTTGAAAATTTTGGTTTTGGTGAAAAATTCTAAATACGGATCTTTGAATACATTTGATAGTCTCTTATTCCATGCTAGTAAACGACTCCCCAACAACGATGTTTGTCCCACAAAGAGGACTTCGTCAAGGAGATCCCTTATCTCCCTTGCTCTTTAATGTATGTGCATAAATATTGGCTAGAAATATACAAAAATGACTAATGAGAACCCTAAAACTCTAGGTTTCCTCATAACATAAAATGGTTTAAGAATCCCTTTTTTAGCCTTTGCGGATGACATAATAATCATTACAAAGACTACAACAGAAGCTAGTAATAAAATTCTATCAACCCTAATTGACTATTGTGACGTATTGGGCAAATCATAAATTATCATAAATCAACAATCCAAACTACCACGAATGTTGATCAAAACAACAAAAGAAGAATTCAGTCACACCTTGGCATCAACACAACCACTAACCTCGAACAATATCTCGGTTATCCTATTATTAATGGTAGAGTGAATAAGGACATTTTTAACATTGTCATAATTAAGCCCAAACAACAACTAACGAAATGGAAAGCATCAATTTTGTCTCAAGAAGGTGGAATTACGCTAATAAAAGCAACCCTGAATGCAAAACCAAGTTATCTTATGCATGCTTTTATGTTGCCAGCTAACATTCACTATGAACTAGACCAAATAAACAAAAACTTCTTTTGGAATAAGGGACCTAACTTCCATCCACTTATTAGTTGAGACGAAATTTATAAACCAAGAACATTGGGGGCACGGGAATAAGGAAATCTGAAGACATGAACAAATCATTACAGATGAAACTCATCTGAAAACTTATGATTGACCCGGATAACATATGGGTTAAGTAGTCGAAGAAAATTACCTCTAAGGCTTATGCTTATGGAATTATGTATGTGGAAAAAACACATCGTGGCAATGGAGGAACCTAATAAAACTGAAAGATGATTTCGATAAAGGTCTGAGATGGAAGGTATGAGATGGAAAAACGGTGGGACTTTGGGAAGACGGATGGATATCAGACCAACCACTTCAAGACATCATGACTAATAGAGCATTAATAAACTTGACCGAACTGACCGCCTCGTACATTACAGATAAAAAAATGAAACCACCAACTTATTAATCGGCTACACACATCTTTGCCTAACAACATCATTGAAAAATCAAAAAGTATTGTCATTCATTCATTCCAATGAATGACATTAAAGACATGATTTATTGGGTGACCACTAGCGAAGGATGATACTCAACTAAATCAACAATGAAAATGATACAAAAACAGAAGGTGGGAGTAACCACAGACAAAACGCGGATTTGGAAAATTAACATAATGCTCAAAATAAAAAGTTTATTGTGTAAACTGGCATTAGAAGGATTAACGACCAAACAAAATCTTGACAAACAAAAAATTCTAGTGGTGATGAATTGTGACTTTTGCAATCACCATACAAAAAACACCAAACACCTATTCTTTAAGTGTCAATATAGCTTGAAAACTGTTGATTACCAAAAAATTGCGTCCGTTTTGAACGATTGTGACATTGATAATTGGAACATTACCGATATTTTGTCCGAACTACAAGGAAAATCACGCCTTCAGAATTAAGAAATCTTGTGGTTTTTTGGTGGAACATTTGATTAGCTAGAAACCAAGTCATCTTTAACAAAACCAAAGCACCACAAAATTTGATTACTCGATCCATAAACCAAAATACTGATTGGGACAAGGCTAACCCAAAAGTGAACGTGAATAATATGAAAAATTCGAAACATAGAAGGAAAACAAAAAATATAAAATGGAATAGACCGCAAAATGGCTATGTCAAACTAAACTATGATACCTCAAGCAATTCATTGAATCAATTTACCTTTGGTTTTATTATTAGAAATCACCTTGCCACTCATATCGCTATGGTAATGGTAAATGCAATGCCGAGTCACTTCTAGATGCTGAAGCCTTAGCTTTACGCGAGGGCCTAAAAAGGTCAAGGAAGTAGGTGCAACACAACATCCATAGAGATTGAAGGAGACAATCTGATGCTTATCAATGCGATCAACCAGATATGGAAGCCTCCATGGGAGTTAGATATGATCATCTTTGACATATCCGTCTTGATCTCGGGATTCACGCACTCAACCATTCACCATACTTCAGGGAAATCGACACTGTTATTGATAGAATAGCGTATCATGGAGCTAATTCACTCATTAACGTCGACACAATGGTGTTCAGAAGGATATGAGTATGCTCTAACATCAAACGTTGAAGTTGACTCAACTTAGCCCGAGGGAAAATATTAGACCAACACTATGTAGGATGTAGCAAAACACATGTCCAACCTTTCTTGGATGAATATGGCCCCTTATTGGTCGTTGTCCCATGTGAAGGCCGACCTTCAAAGCTCAAATTAAATAACTGACCCTCATCTAAAACTTTCCGAAACAACACTATATTATCAAAATGCGGCTGTTGTCCTCCCTTCTTGTCTCAATGAGAAAGGATGTGATTAAAGTCACCCATAATCACCCACAGTTCTTTCACATAATGCATAATCCGTTTCAAAAGTTTGAAAAATGGAATCTTATCCAGCATTTTAGTATAGTTAATATGTATGATTATGATATGATATAAATTCTAACTTATATTTTCTGCCTTTTCACACTTATTAACTTTATATCAATTTAGAAACTTGCGTTCAAGATCAACAAGTTTCTAAATTGATATTAAGTTGATCTTGACGCGTACACTAAGTTATACACGAAAGTTTTTTTTGGTGGGAAGGAGAGGCAGTGGTCTCCGGCTCATCTAGACACACTTTTATTAATAGAAAAGAAGGCTAAGTAGTCATCACACGGGGGATAGCCCAAAGGAAGGTTTATAGAAAAACTAGCAATAAAATCCGCTACTCTATTCGCCTCGCGGTAGGCAGGTCGAAGCTAGATGTTCCAGTTTCTTTTCAAAAAGTCTTGGCATATAAATACCAGACTAGCAAGAGGGTGGTGAGGGGCGATGTTTTTCTTGAGAAGTTTGGTAATCAACTAGGAATCGGTTTCAAGGATTACCCTGCGATATCCAAGCTCCCAAGCAACCCTAAGGCTGTGCACCACACCCCATAATCAGCCATGGGAACGGATCAAATGCCTAGATTGACACCAAACCCGCTCACCCAACCACCTGCATTGTTTCTGAACACATATGCCGTTGAGAAATACTTACCTATTTTCTTCGCACCATCCGTATTGATTTGACGAATCCCTCCGGAGGTGGTTCCCAAGCAATATTGACGACACTCCTAGGGCTCCTGTTCTAGCGAACACCTCTTATGTTCCAAACTTCTACATATTCCTTAACAATAGTATGAATGAAATGAATCTTGTCCCCAACGTTGGTTGTATTGTTGAACGTCTTCTCGTTTCTCCATTTCCATATCCACCATAGACCTACTGCAAAAACCTCACTCCAAAGACATAAATTATTAAATTACGTTTTGGTGAGAATATTACCTCAGATCCATGAAGCAAAGGAAGAATCGCGAAAGCTTCTATCGAAACGAGTAGCATGTAGACCTCTCCATGTGTGCTCGACTTTCGGACAATCTTTGAAAAGGTGCAAAAGGGACTCTGGTTCTTGATTACAGTACACACAAATGTCTGTAACACAAAAATGATGTTGTCTATTTCCTCATTGCAGAGAACTCCCCCTTTAACAATTTCCAAATGGAAATTTTCACCCTTTCTTGAATTTTGAGGCGCCAAATACTGTTGTAGAGTTGTCCTTCATTCAGATGTAAATTCTCCATCCTCGTAAGAAGCTTGTAGCCAGAAGCAATAGTGTAATTGCCATCTTGTGTATATCTCCAACTCAGTTCATCTTGCATCAGAGCACATTGTTGTGTATTGGATACATCTCCAGCGTCATCTTCTGTAGGTCTCGTTGCTGCCATTTTGAGTAAGGTCTTTGAAGGTAGAAGAGTGCTCAGATTGTGCCAATCCTATCCCTTACTTCTCAGCCAATAATGTCTCACATTCTTCGTCATAGCCTCAGGATTTATCGGGTTAAGGAGAAGTTGTTGCAACGGTTCATCCTCAATCCAAACATCCCTCTAGAAGCTGATGGTGTTACCGTCCCCTAAAATCCATTTGTTGCCTTTCAGGATAACCTCATGCAGACCCGTAATGATCCTATTCCAAATGTGAGAAGAGGTTACACTGTTTCGGGTACTGTTTCTAAGGTATTGCTTCTCAAAGCTTAGCCCCAAAGACTTTCATGATTTTTGAGGAATCTCCAGCCAAGTTTCCCGAGGATAGTCGTATTGGTTAGATGCATATTTCGAACACCTAGCCCACCTTTCTCTTTAGAGAGACATACTCACTCCATTCAATCGTGTGCATTTTTCGATACCCTTCTGAGTGCCCCAAAATAAAATTCCGACATATCTTATCAATATCCTCACAAATACTAACCGACAACTTCATGGTGGGCATAAAGTAAACGGGGATGGAAGTAAGAACGACTTTAGTTAACGTGACCCGACCCGCAAAGCTGAGAGTTCTACTCCTCCAACCACTCAACTTGCTGTTGATTCTATCCAGAAGAGGCATGAAAGTAGCTTTGCTAACTCTACCTTGAAGAATCGGGATTCCAAGATAGTTACCAAGGTTCTTGGTGACTTCAAACCCACTAGCTTCCTCTATACCATCACAAAACGCTCTTGAGACATTGGGTGAAACAAAAATTTTGGATTTTTGAACATTCACCTTTTGCCCCGAAGCTTTGCAAAAAATATCGATACACTCGATGACCACTCTAATTTGAGCTAGCGAAGTTTCCGCAAAGAGGGTAATATCATCTGCGAAGAAGAGGTGGTAAAGCGGGGGACCTCCACGAGATAAAGTGATCGACTTCCAATTACCATTTTCTACCGACTCAAGGATAAGATGACTGAGCCTTTCCACACAAAGGATAAACAAATACAGAGACAACGAATCTCCTTGTCTAATGCCTCTCTTAGGAGCGAACTGTTCTGTAACTTCCCCGTTCCAAATGACATGCACTCTAGGAGTACTAATACATTCTTGAATCATTTTACCCCACTCAAGAGGGAAGCCTGCTTCAGTAATGGTGTCTTCTATAAAGTCCCATTTGATCTTGTCGTAAGCCTTCGCAAGGTTTACTTAAGGAACATCCTTCTTGCCAACCTTTTTCTTCCTCATAGAGTGGACCACCTCTTGCATCAGCACAATATCGTCTTGTATAAGACGTCCAAGAATGAAGATTCCTTGAGTAGACCCTACAAACTTACTAATAATGCTTTGAAGACGTTGTACAAGCACCTTAGAGATGATCTTGTAACTGACGTTGCATATTGCTATTGGTCTGAACTGACTAATCGACTCCGGGTTCCCAACCTTGGCAATAAGAGAGATGAGTGTATCATTATTGCCCGGATATAATTTCTGATCCCTGAAGAACCTTGCCACCTCATCTTTCATCGAGCGCCCTACAATATTTTTGATAGAAGACCGGTTGGAAACCATCAACTCCGGGTGCTTTGTAAGCTTCTATGCTCTTAGTGGCTTTCCACACTTCGTCATGTCTACCGGTTTACAGATATGAAACCAGTCCTCCTCATCAATAATTGGAAACTCCAGGGTATCCAAATGACAACTGTCACTTGGTGGGGCGCAGCACAACTGTATAGATATTTAAAGTATTGGACGACATGGCTTTCTAATATGGATTGATCTTCCACCCAATCTCCATCCTCCAAATATAGACCCGACACTCTACTGCGAGCCCTCCTGATGATAGTAGAAGTATGGAAGAACATAGTGTTTCGGTCTCCATGTTCCAACCATTGCTCCCTAGATTTCTGAAACCAGATAGTCTCCTCTTGTTCAAGGATCTTCTCAAGCTCCAATTTCAATTGTTTTTCCTCCGTCAATAATCTAGCCGAGCTATTGTGAGAGATCCTGACTTGAACCTTAACAAGCTTGTTCATAGTTTCTTGTTTCATGCGAAACACATTACCAAACACATATCTATTCCAAACAATAAGAGAATTCTTGTGGATAGGGAGAGCCAAGCAAACCTCCGGATTGTTGAACCAGCACACCTCCACCATTGGTTGGAAATCCTGGTGGGTCATCCATGTTACTTCAAATCTAAACGGTATTATCTCTTTCCTGCAAGAAAAATTAGGATCCAAAGCCAAAATAATAGGAGAATGGTCCGAAGAAAACCTGGCAAGATGTCTAACTTGGGCATTGATCCATTTCATCCGACCAGCTTGATTCATAAAAACTCGGTACAATCTTTTAAGAATATTTCTCCTTGTAGTCTTGCCATCATCCCATGTAAAATCCGCTCCCGTATAACCCAAGTCTATAAGACCATGGTTCATAACAAGGTCATTGAAGGTATGAGAATCCTCATGTAATTTACCCGAGCCACCTTGCCTCTCGTGCAAGAACATTATACAATTAAAGTCTCCACCAAAAATAAGAGGCTCGGAGATAGAGTCGAATTCTTTATCAATATCCCTCCAAAACTCCCTTCTTCTCATATGATTGGGAGGTGCATAAACCGCAAGCAGACTGTACCATTAGAGCCAGTAGAAATCCTAGCATGAACAAAATGCTTACTGCTGCTAATAATGTTTAAGGTAAACTTGTTCCTCTTCTAGAGAAGCCAAAATACCCCCTTCAAAACCAATCGCTTCTACCCGAAAGCAACCTGAATAGTTAAGACGGTCACAAATGGACTGAGCCTTAGCCCCAGAGGTTCTAGGCTCAAAGATAGCTAGATCATCGACATTATGATGACTACACAAGTACTTAACGGCTCGTTGGAACCCGCTCTTGCAAGCACCAAACACATTCCAAAACATGAAATTTATTATAACTATATGGGAAGATAAGAAGAAACGAGAGATCAAGTCATACCACTCATCCCCGTATCTGAAGGACTTGTAGATCTTAGGTTTGTCCCCACTGCTACATCAAAGCTCTCCTTAATCGTCTCAACATGGTTCGAGCTGGAAGCTTTCCCCTCATGAATTTCAACTTGGCCAGGTAGTGGTGGGGTAGCTCTATTACTTGAGTACTAAGTCCCTGTATAATATCCCCTTGCAAGCCACCATTATGCAATTGTTTCGCAGAAATATTGGGCCTTGTACTGTCCTGGCTATGTCATCCTCATCAGTGGGATTTATACCATTTGATGGACACGCAATATGTAAGTTGTCCTCTTGACTTTGTCTCTTCAAAGGACCTGTAGAAAGATTGGGTTCAACTGCTTTCTTTACTCTTCAGGCCGTCCTTCTCGCATCATTCTTCACCTTACCTGTTTTTTCTTCGCTTCGCTGCCACTGCTTGTTTCCCTGGTGTTTGCCTTTGCCATAAAAATAAGAGTTTCTGCATTAGTGCCTTAGCTACCAGTTGTTTGACTTTGGACCTTACTGATGACGGGAGAAGGAGCTGTAGTGGGGGTATTATTATAAATCACTGGGCCGGCCACAGTTTTGCCTTTGCTATAAGAAACTTCATTAACTTGAACTAGATGGGCCAAATTCAGTAGGCCCACGTTTTGTGGCCCAACAATATGCTGACTTTCCTTTTCCAGGATAATAACACCCTTTCCTTTACTATTGACATCCTTCCTTGACCAGCGGCCAACGGGATAATGGATCTTTCCCGATATATTAGAATGTCCAGATTTAGGTTCAATTGATTTCTTGCCTTTAACAAACTTATTCCTTCTAGCCATAATCATCCATGAGCTGTATCAAGCGTCATCGGAAGGGGATGCCGGAATCTGCACTGTCGGAGTAACAACCCTCTGACCATCATCAATAATTCCTAGTTCCTCTTTGTATTATCCTTGGTTGGATCGATAATCTGTTTACTAGGGTTCTCTCCAAATTTGTAGTGTGAAGCATAGTGTCCATAACGTTCATATTTGAAACAAATAACATCCAAACCTTCGAATTCGATAGGACATCTAGTACCATTAATGAAAATGGCTTTTTTGAGAGGTCTACTTAGATCAATCTCAACACAAACTCTTCTGAATCTCCCCCTATTGAAGTAAAGAGTCTTTGGATCGATATCTATCGGAATACCTATGCCCTCCGCCATACTCCATGTTATAGCTTCGTGATACCATTGCACCGGTACTCTCATAATTCTTATCCATATAGGAGCCGAAGTGATAGGGTTGGACGTAACGAAATCTAGAGTCCACTTCTTCATGATCAAGCATCTTCCAAAAACTGCCCATGGACCTCCAGTTAGAATCATCATAAGCTCGTTTTCGTTCTTGAACCTTGCGAGAAAATAGTTATTATCCAGATCAATAAGTTGAACATTCTCGCCACACTTCCACAATTCCCTAACCTTTCTCTCCATAACAGGGAAACCGACAGAAAATCCCAACACTTTAAACACTATGTAGTTTTGCCATCTTGCTTTTAAATCTCTAGTAACCTCCTTGTCGACTTAGGCCTGTTTGGTATCGTATGAGTATTCTTTTTTTAGATTTTTCGGGATGGAGATTCTTGAGATTCTTGGGAATGGGTATTGTTAGAGATTGTTTTTTGCGTAAATTTTATGTGTTTGGTATCAGATTATTGATAGAGATTGTTTACGGAAAGATTACGATAATGCCCTTAATCCTTGACATGATTCACAACGCCGTTAGTCCTCAATCGACGGCCTTAGAGAGCTTCTCACCATGGACGTGAGCGTATCTAGGGCTGGCGTTCTTGGCCTTGAGCACCAATTTCTTAGGATCGAATCTCGCGCCCTAAGTGCTTGGATCTGTACTCTTTGTTGGTGATGTCGGCAATTTTGTTGAGTCCGAGCTTGTAAGATTGCCCTTGAAGATCTCGAATCTGTGCTCGTCGCTGAATTGAAGATTGTCCTTGAAGATCGTTCTTGACGTTCTTGGCCTTGAGCACCAATTTCTCGGGACCAAATCTCGCCCCCAAGCACTTGGATTTGTACTCTTCGTTGGTGAGGTGCTTGAGTTGAGGAAGATGTGTGATGGTGATGGGTTGTCTCTTTTGCCTATTCTTTTGATCGAACATGGCCTATTTGAGGGAGATGAAGATCTTCTTTCTCTCTTCTCCAAAGAACAAAGTATTGATGGCTCTGTTTTACAGTATTCTTCTTCTTCTTTAGCTTTGGGTAGAAAAACAACAATAGAATGGATATTCAAAGTCAACTCCTACTATGGGTTCTCCACCTTGACAACCGTTCTCTCCATTGATGTCCCCCTTCTGTTAGATCTCCAGGTATGTCCACTCAAATAGTCACCTAAATACTTTTATACACATGACACTAATCAACGATTTGTTTCTTGGTGGCATTTCATCATACGTGTGGAAGGCGCCGAGTATATGTTTCAAGCGAAATTGATTCAGAAAATGGAGGCACTGATTCTCTCCACACTCGAGTGGAAGATGCACCCGTGACTCCAATATCCTTCCTGACTTCTGTCAATGGCTGCTTGAGTTGAGGATGAGAGTGCGAGGAGGAGACCGATCGACTGGAGAAAGAGAATGAACGATAGAGAAGAGAAGAGTATAGCTGGAAGAATAAACAATCTAAGGGTATGTTTGGTATTGTATTGTTAGAGATTCATTTAGATTCTTTTTAATGGGACTCTTCGGGATGACAAAATTGGAGGCGATTGGTATGAGTTGGAGCTTGAGATTGTATTCTTTTACGAGATTCTTTTGGCTAAAGAATCTCGTAAAAATAATCTTGGCCCCCAAGCTTCTTGGGGTTTCTTTGGGTTAGATTCTTTTCATTTCCCCCCTTACCCTTCATTGCTGATGTTAGGTTTGCTTCTTCTCTGAGTTCTTCCCGACTCTCTCTTGATTTGTTGCTTCTTCAGGCCTCAATTTGCTCATTCTCCGAGTTCGATTAGCTTCTTCTCCGAGTTCGATTTGCTTCAATATATCCGAGTCCATGGTCTGAGATGCTCTCGATCCGCCCCCTTTCCTTTCCTTCATCCTTCAACAAGGCTCTTCTCCGAGACTCAAATGATTCTGTTTCCTTAGAATCACAGAGAAGCTTCCTTTCCTTTCCGTCACCCTGTTATTGGTATTGAAAATCTTAGAATCACAAAGAAGCTTCCTCAAATGATAGCATCAAGTAGAATAGATTTCCATTTTGTTCACTGAACTGAAGTCTGATTAGTCATGTCATTCCACACAAATGACTTTGTTTCCATCGGTTCAGAAAGTAGTTTTTACAGGCTCAAGGAGTATAAATTCTTCCTATAATTAAACAACACTAGAAGATTTGCATGATTTGCATCCCGGTTAATATTCATACAATCTTAATATATATTTAATAGAAATTTAATGATTAGTGTTTTACATGACCTTCACCCCTGTACCCTATTCAAGACCATAGACTATGACTGTCTTAGCTTGTGTGGAGGTCTTGTATTGTTCTGAACTGTTGAATTTGGAGCACAAATAATTCATAATTTTAGAATATCCATATTTGCATCAATTAGTTGTAAAGAGCATATAGAAAATGACCATTTTCTTTCTTTCATAATGAAATATCGTGGTGATTGAGTGTCTTCTAATACAAGGACCAAACTCTTACTATATATCCATCTAATTGTGCTTCCGGAAGAATCAAATCTGCAAAAAAAAAAATATCATTTTCAGAGCCATTTCATATTATATATGTTAATGAGCATTAGGGATAACTTGTTAAGTCCATCACATACCTTGCTTTAGGTACCCTGTGCAGATCAAAAGGGTCTCTTATACCACATTCTAAGGATAGTGAAGGACTTAAATATGCGGATAACAAACATCTTATTCTTTTTTTTTTCCATGCTTTGATCTCGACGGAAAGAAGAGATGCTACACTTTTTGCGGGTCATCATCACAGACCGTGGCCTAGACACGGAGCACTTGGTTGCCAACCCAGTTGAGTTACGAGGAAAAGAAGGCCCCGAGTGTTTCTTAATGTTACTTGCTCTAAAATCATTAGGGATATGTATCTTCACAGTAAGCAATCAAAGCACACTTTATCATCTTCACAGTAAGAAGAGATGCTAAACTTTTTTATGTGTAACCGATGGTGGTCGCTGAAGCCATTAATCACGTGTGAAGTGAAGAAGGATGAAGAAAATGCAAGCGAAAATCAACTCAGTTTTGGCCCTAATCACGTGTGAAGCATGGTCATTTAGGGGTATTTTCGTAATCTATTCCAAAACAATTTATTCCAACAATCTTATATCAAACACCGTAAATTTATAAAATTTAACAAACCCCATCAATCTCCATCCCCAACAATCTCCAACAATCTCAACAATCTTCATCCCAAATAATCTAAAAAAAGAATCCTCATATAATACCATACAGGTCCTAACCCAATGAATCTCTAAGAAGATTGGGTTGCCAAACTTCTTTTTACGGATTCTTCGTAAAATAATATAATCCCGAAACTCCAACTCATATTAAAGGACACAAATTTTACCATCCCGAAACTCCAACTCATACCAATGTCAGGGTGTAGGTTTCACAGTGTTGATTGCAGTACCCTCCACCGTCGTGACCAAAGGGATTTCTGCTGATGAGGCTCTAGGGTTAGTCGCCCCTTCCCCAGAATTGCAGCATATGGCCCCAACTGGTAACGACCCGACCACAACATCATTATCCTTAATCCCTGAACCTGCCAATTCCCCCTCAATAGCATTACCTGTGACATCAACCATAGTTACAGTAGTATCCTCCTCTCTTGCTTTATCATTGGTTATTACGTTATTATCCGATTCATTCATGATAGTATCTTCAGCACCCCTGGTGCTTCCCTCAACCATAACTGGTTCAACCGCCGGAGGACTCTCCTCCTCCATACTGCTGGCCGCTCAGAAACAGCCGGAGTCTAGTCTGTTAGCTACTAGGGCAAAGAGAGCGTTTTTTCACCCTCCTTAATCCCTGAACCGTGACATCGACCTCAACCATAACTGCCCTTTTTTAGTTATTGAGTTCAAATTCAGTAAAGTTGAAATAACCCATCACTAGTTCCGCAGTCAACAGAAGAAATAGAAAATTGAATAGATCAATTGATCAACAAGAATGCATAGATATGCTCTTTTAACGCATGCAACACTTCTCCAAGTATAGATGTGACCATCATCATAAGATGATGAGAGGGTGACATTATAAGTAATTGCTTTAATTTTCCGAAGACATTTCCAAATGCGTGAGAAAACTGCAACCACATGGGCGGCGACATACTATTCGTAGATTCCATTTGTTGAATCTTCTACACTTATCAGATTTTCGCACTCTTTCTCCTGGTTTCGGAATTTATAGCATCTCATCGCATCCCAATTCATCTATACCTATATCCAGCCCAGAAATCCCATCCCAGGTGGTCCGTATTGCTATTGCGAGGGATTCATGGCTACTCATGCACACGAGGCGTCGTCATTCTTGGACGACCATCTTCTTCAGGTATTGTCGACTTGCTCAAACTTCAAATCGTAGCTTGGTGTTAGTTTTTAGTATATCTTGCTAAGAAACGGGGATCGTCAATTATCACTTCTCATATAGCCCTGGTGCTTTTGCTTAATTTGTAAGGACCGTTTGTCTGTATGGCTTCTTCATTTCTTATATTGTCGTCTACAGAGTGAAAAAGATGACCGATACACTGGAGATGGCTCTGTTAATATAAAGGGGAACCCGGTGTTGAAGGAAAACACTGGAAATTGGAGAGCCTGTCCTTTCATTCTTAGTATGTTACAGTTTCTATTCTGGAATGACTGTTCAAGAAGACGGAGACGGAACTGTCTAGACGGCCAAGACGTTGTTGGTTTATTTTCATGTTTCTTGCCCTAAAATGCATGAAAATAAGTGAGGTTACCACAACTCACAATAGTCACACGTGAACATTCAGAATTTCAAAAATGAAAACAAATTTGTTTAGGGTTTGATTTTAGAAATAGGTTTTTGAACTGTCTAGACTGTATTAAAACCGTCTAGACCGTTTAAACCCGAATTTGTCCGTGTTGAACCGTACAATGTCCGAACCTGTCCAGGAAGGGCCGTCTAGGGCAAGTTGGGACGGTTGGTGGTCGTCCACCGTCTGGGCCGTCTTTTAGAACACTGGGAATGACACCACTTTACTGTAGTTGTGTGCTTCTAATTTGTATGACACTTTGCAGGCACTGAATGCTGCGAGCGTCTTGCTTACTATGGTATTGCCACCAATCTTGTCACTTACCTCACTGAAAAACTACATCAAGGAAACGTTTCTGCAGCAAGAAATGCTACCACATGGAGCGGGACTTGCTACCTTACTCCCCTTGTTGGAGCTGTCTTAGCTGATGCATATTGGGGAAAATATTGGACTATTGCTGTATTCAGTGCAATCTACTTTATTGTAATTACCATGCCCTTTTTTTTTTTTTTTTTTCCCTTTTACTTCCTATTGCTTGATTAGTTGGTCATGATTCTAAAGTGTTGCTTTTGACCTACTGTGACACTATATATTAGTCTTCCTTAACAGTCAGTTTCTCCTAAAAAATGTGTTTTCTCTATCTCTTTAGTAGCATTTCATCCTGCGGTTTCGATAATCTTAGAATTACAAATTGAGAAGGGTTAATGTGTTATATGATTGGTGTTTCATCTTTCCTGATTTCTACTTTGTTTTTGCATGTTGTATGAGTATGTGTTCCTGATGAGCATTGTCATAAGCTTAGTTGTGTCCAAACTTGCAATTTTTTTTGTCTTTTACTATATCTATAATTCTTTACATTGCTGATATGTATGTGATTTTTGTGTACCTTCTTGTGCAAGTAGGGAATGTGCATCTTGACTCTATCTGCAGCAGTTCCTGCATTTCAGCCTGCAGAGTGTGTGGGATTCACTTGCCCTTCAGCGACATTCCTGCAGTATGCATTGTTCTTTTCGGGGCTCTATCTTATTGCGCTAGGGACCGGAGGCATCAAACCATGTGTTTCGTCTTTTGGTGCTGATCAATTTGATGATACTGATGCTAAAGAGAAGGTGCAAAAAGGCGCGTTTTTTAACTGGTTTTACTTCTCTATCAACCTCGGTGTTTTAGTAGCGAGTACTTTAATTGTTTGGATCCAAGAAAATGTGGGATGGGGTTTAGGTTATGGAATTCCTATATTATTCATGGGACTTTCTATTGCATGTTTCTTCTCTGGAACACCTCTATATAGATTTCAAAAACCTGGGGGAAGCCCAATCACAAGAATGTGTCAGGTTTTACTTGCTTCTTTCCGGAAATGGAGATTGAATATCCCAGAAGACAGTAGTCTCTTGTATGAAACCTCTGAGAAAGATTCTGCCATTGAAGGGAGTCGAAAACTTGAGCACACTGATGAACTGAAGTAATTATCTCTATTTTTCTTATTTTAATTCTCATCTAGTTTAAAGCTGAAATGTCTTTTCTCTTCTTGTGAATGTTTGTACTTTATCACAGAAACTTCTTCTGCTAATTGTTAGTTTGTTACATTAGATGATGAGGAAGCTTACTGAAACTTAAGTTGGTTGGTAGTTGAAGTTAAATAAAAAACAAATTTCATCAGCTTGACAAGCTAGATAAAAAAACAAATTTTGATCTTAGTATTATTGTTCTAAGGTCTCAGATGAGTTGCTTGACATAATATTTGCTGCAGGTGCCTGGACAAAGCAGCAGTGGTGACAGAAACAGAAAGAAAAGGAGGCGATTTCTCAAACCCATGGCGATTATGCACTGTAACACAAGTAGAGGAGCTGAAGATCTTGATTCGCATTTTTCCGGTCTGGTCAACAGGCATAGTTTTTGCAGCTGCTTACGCCCAGATTTCAACCATGTTTGTAGAGCAAGGCAAAGTCATGGACACAACCGTATTCTCCTTCACAATTCCTGCAGCCTCTCTAACAACATTTGATACCATAAGTGTCATCTTCTGGATCCCTGTCTACGATAAACTCGTCGTCCCCATAGCAAGAAAGTTCACAGGAAAAGAAAGAGGTTTCTCAGAGTTGCAAAGAATGGGGATAGGACTCTTCATCTCAATCCTTTCCATGGCTGCTGCTGCTTTAGTGGAGACCAAGCGATTGCAACTTGCGCGCGAGCTTGAACTGGTGGATGAAGATATGGCTGTGCCACTCTCTATCCTTTGGCAAATCCCGCAGTATTCTTTGTTTGGTGTCGCCGAGGTGTTCACCTTCATTGGACAGTTGGAGTTTTTTTATGATCAGTCTCCCGACGCCATGCGTAGTCTTTGCAGTGCTCTCTCCCTTCTTACTACTTCCTTGGGTAACTATTTGAGCTCGTTGATAGTGACGATTGTGACCGTTGTGACTACTTCCGGCGGGAAAATCGGTTGGATTCCGAATAACTTGAATGAGGGCCATCTTGATTATTTCTTCTGGCTTCTTGGTGGGTTGAGTTTTCTGAATCTGATCATCTATGTAGTTTTTGCTCTGAGGTACAAACAAAAGAAGGCAACAACTAACTGACAGTAATTGTAATTATTGTATCATATGAGATACTAGAGTTAGGTCATAGTTATGATCTATCTCGTTGGTGTGTTGTCAATTTTAAACTTGTAAATGTTTGCATTTTTTTTAAAACTAAAAATATTATAGTAATATTTTTTTTTTAATAAAATAAAATAGAACTTTTGCGAAAAAGTGATTGGTTCGAGTCGTGACCAAAGGCCATGGAAGTTCCACGTCAGAGCTAACATAATACTCCCACGTATAGAGCTCTTCAACCTCTGAACATCCTCTTCTCTCTCAATGAAAACATGTTGATACGTAGATTATCAAATTTCCCTCAAACCAACTTTTCCCCCACATCAAATTCAAAACCCAGTTCACAATCCACCCATTTCATCAAAATCCGCATTTCCACCACAATCAAGATGCTGTCTTCTTCACCAAATTCTAATACCAGCACCTTCCACCAAGTCCCGGGGCTCGAAACAAGCGAAATTCACGCCATTGCTGAGCAGACTTTTCCAAGGTATTGTTACATTGACTCGTCTCCTTCGGCAGTGAAGAGATCGACCGGGAATGGGGTCTCAATTGTCTGGTTCAGAAATGATTTGAGGGTTTTGGACAATGAGGCTCTTTTTAGGGCTTGGGGTTCTTCTCAGTCTGTTTTGCCTGTTTATTGTGTTGATCCTCGCCTCTTCGGGACTACTCATTACTTCGGCTTTCCTAAAACTGGAGGTATATGATTGGGTTCTGTTCTAATAAAACAACTCTTGAAGGTTGAGCACTGAAGTAGCAATTTATGCATAAATGAATTATATTTCCAAGTGTTTTTGATTAATTTATCTCCTGTTTTGTTGGAATTTGTGTGGGTTTATGTCAAGCTTCTGTTTCTTCTAGCTTTAACTTCTAAGAGCATGATCTTTCAACCAATATAGTCTATGCTATTATTTGTAGTTAATTCTTTTGAGGAGTGCTCATGGAGCATGATCTTTCAAACATGTATTACTCAAAAGTAACAAAGCCATCTACTAACTTTCTCTATATGGTCAGCGTCCTCATTGTACTTTATTTAGATTGTGGTGGATTTTAGGTTTGATCAGCAATATAAAAACTGTCTCGAGTGTATGAAATGTATCTGTGATCCTTCCTTGGCAGCATTAAGGGCACAGTTTCTTATTGAATCTTTGGCTGATTTGAAAAAGAATCTGAGGAAACATGGCCTAGACTTGTTGATCAAACATGGAAAACCAGAAGAAATTCTTCCTTCTCTTGTGAATGCTTTTGGAGCTCACACAGTTAAGCAGACACATTTGCCTTTAGATCTACTTTGTTTCCTTTTCACTGTGATTTATTCACTTTAGCAAGTAAATAGCTATAAAAGAATTACAACTGTGCATTTATCTGAACAGGTGTTTGCCCAGAAAGAAACGTGCAGTGAGGAGCTGATTGTTGAAAGGAAAGTTAGCAATGCACTGAAGCAAATAAATGTGGCATCGACACAATCATCGACCAAACAACCTCGTGGTTCCAATCAAAGGAGAACTGCAAAGCTTGACCTTATATGGGGTAGTACTTTATATCATATGGAGGATCTTCCGTTTGATGTGTATAACTTACCAGATGTATACACCCAATTCCGGAAAGTGAGTCTTGATTTGCTTTCTTGGTCAGCCACTTCCTGCAGTTTTATGAGTTAACTCACCAGAGGGGAAATGTTTTTGCTGAGTTTTACAGTCTGTTGAGTCCAAATGCAACGTGAGAAGATGTGTTAAAATGCCGCTATCACTTGGACCACCACCACAAATCGAGGATTGGGGCAGTATCCCTACTTTGCAGCACCTTGTTGGTGACCATGACGAGAAGGTGTGATCACGAGAGACATTATGTGAAAATGTAAGTGCATAACATTGCTCTTATAAAGTTTGTTTTTGCAGGTAAAGAAAGGGTGTGTATTTTTAGGGGGCGAGAGTGCATCATTGGGAAGAATCCATGAATACATTTGGAAGAAGGTATTCAACAGAACACGTGACACAATATCCCAACAACAATCACAAGATGATATTGATCAAACTAATACAGCAACAAAAGCATATACCAAATGAATATTAGAACCACAACTGAATAAAAGTAGATTATACAAAATACAGCACTCTACCCCAACCAACAAATTAAGCATCAGAAGCAATAACCAGCATAACAATATCCCTTTACAACACAAAGCTGCAAGGACATGCTAATATAGGAGCTGAGGTTTTTGTTTATATTTATCATACCATGTTTCATTTCACACTTATGATCAAGTCCAAGGTAAAAAAATATGCCCATTTTTTAATACTTTGTGTTGAGATGTAATGCAAGTTTTAAGATTTTGGCTGCTGTTGAATTGTTGCAACAGTTTAACTTAGCTTTATTAGTCTGAAAATTAGCTTCTTGATGTTAAGAAAGTTAACATGGACAAGCTTTTATCTCATATTTATTCTTTTACTGGTAAAAATTAATGATTTTATTTTTTCTATGGTGCACCATTCTCTGAGGTAGTGTGTACATGATCAATTCATTTAAAATTGTTTCTGATAAATTCAAGTTCCCTCTTTTACAGGATTTGTTAAAGTCTTATAAAGAAACCAGGAATGGTATGCTAGGGCCTGATTACTCGACAAAGTTTTCTCCATGGCTCGCTAATGGCTGCTTGTCTCCACGTCTCATATATGAGGAGGTTGAAAATCTTTTTTTTTGGCTAAAATATCTGCATACTTTTATTGTGCTTGATTGCTTCTTGATGACGGTTAATTTGCTGATACTTTTGTCTGTACTTTACCTGCACAAAAGGTCAAAAGATATGAGAAAGAGAGAATAGCAAACGATTCCACATACTGGTAAAGCATCTGTTAATGTTTGTACTGATTAGTAGTTAAGATATAGGATGACATGATTTTAACTTATCTTTTGCTCTTAACTCTTTTGTTTCAGGGTTTTATTTGAATTGATATGGAGGGACTACTTCAGGTTCTTGTCAATCAAATGTGGGAACTCCCTTTTCCATAGTGGTAAAAACCAAGGGATTTTCTTTTCTTGGATAGTTTTACACATTGCAATTGTCAAATGAATGCCAATGGTCTTAATATATACAATGACCTATATCTAGGCAAGAAAATTTTGATCCTTCTTGCTTACAAGCCTCTTTCATGCTCATCTGACTCTTCCTTACTTCCCCATTCAGGAGGCCCTAGGAAACTAGAGAAGAGATGGATTATGGACAAGGCACTGTTTGACTCTTGGAGAGAAGGCCGTACAGGGTATGCCTTTAGAGTGTTTGTTCATTCTGTGTAGAACAATCGCTGTCCATTTATTACTCCATTAAATTTTAGTACACTATAGTTAGATATGCTGTTTAGCTAATGTTTAAGCTCAATTTGACAGTGTCACAGTATACATTCTACACTTTTTAAATCCAAATGGAACTGACCCTACAACTATGCATGAAGTCGAACTGACTGAAATAGATCACCACTTTAGTTCCTCTTTAATAGTTGAACTAATCGACATGTGTTGAAACCTTTGTAGATATCCATTGCTAGATGCAAATATGAAAGAGCTATCAACTACAGGTTTCATGTCAAACCGAGGAAGACAGGTTCCATGTTTTTACAAATAGTCTACCAGTCTAGATAATTGAGTTTATACATGATGAAGATTGTGAAATCAACTAAAATATCAAATCACTCTCAACCTTATTGCAGATTGTTTGTTCTTTCCTTGTTCGGGACATGGGGATTGATTGGCGCATGGGAGCGGAATGGTTTGAAACGTGCCTCTTGGATTATGATCCATCCTCCAACTACGGAAACTGGACATATGGAGCAGGTTTTATTTCCATTGTCCTTTTAGTTTGTTCTGGAATTTCAAACATCAATTGTTCTTACAAGTCTGCTGTTCTGTGATCATTTTGTTATGTCCGTGTTGTGTGCAATCAGTGGATTTTATGCTATCCCTGATTAAGTTGAAATGAACTTCTTGTGCTTTGGATATGTATTTGTCTTCAATGCTTATCAAAGTTCTTAGCCATGGTGTTTGACACAGCTGAAAGCACATGCCCTTATAATGTAACACAATTCGACTGATTATCTCACTAGTTATAACTCCTTTGTTTGTATGCCAATCTTAAAGAACTCTACTCTACTAAGAGTAAAATTATCTAATAACATTTGAATTTGCTGCCTATTTTAAAGTACTTTCTCATACATTCATTTCCCATTCCGTTTGTCTTTGGCTTTCAGGAGTTGGAAATGATCCTCGAGAAGACCGTTATTTCAGCATACCAAAACAG
This sequence comes from Fagopyrum homotropicum, assembly GCA_033239125.1. NCBI lineage: Eukaryota > Viridiplantae > Streptophyta > Magnoliopsida > Caryophyllales > Polygonaceae > Fagopyrum > Fagopyrum homotropicum. Next base: position 149,288,210 of record BSWB01000004.1, read on the forward strand.
GTACCTATAATTGATGCACAAAGAACAATTCTATTACTAGTTATGAGTCCTCTGTTGACTTGCATTTGTCTTAGGCACAGGTCTATGATCCAGATGGAGAGTACGTAGCTTTCTGGTTGCCAGAGCTTCGACAACTCCCGAAAATCATCCGACATTCACCTGGAAATGCGTACATAAAACAGGTTGTGCCTCTTAAGTTTGGAAGTGCTAATAGGGCAGTTAGCCAGAAATCAGCTTCAGCAATGAGGCAAAGCAACTTCAGGAGAAGGTAATTTCTGCTCAAAGAGAGGACAAGACTTGTTACAATTTCAGGAGGATTCACATCCTGTTAGCTCATTTGTTGTATAATTTTATTATGTAATTTTCTTAAACACAATTATGCAGTATTTATAAATAGTGATGTACTAAAATGACGTGAGAGCGTCCAAACACCATTTTGAGTCAAATGTATTATGGGTTATCATTTGTTTACAAGAGTGTTATACACTCAGATTATCCTAAGTAGTTTACGGATGTTATCATAAGCTCAATGGATTCAACCATATATGTGATCGATCATGGAATACAACTCCAGTGAGGATGGTAAATAAGTATGAAAAAGATAGAAAGAAATGATGAAGGAAAGAGTAAATTTTAGGAGTAGGCATGGGACGGAATTGAAGTATTTCACGTCCTCATCTCGCTATTATACATGGGATGAGATCGGGACGGATCTTGTCCTTTTGGACTGAACTCCGCTTGGCCCTATGCTAGTTGGGATCGGGATGAGACCAATCTGCCTTACCTATACTTTGTTTACGGGGTATATTTTATTTTATGTACAAAATTATTCGGTTATATCTCCCTTAAAATAAATGGAAATTTTCAATAATTTATAATAGCTTGTTAGTTGTTACACAATCTGTTCAAAACAGAATTGACTTTGTCAAAGATGTAACCCAATACACATTTCAAACAGTCATTCATAACTTGTTGTAGGTTGGAATCGGAGTTCACATGTAGGTTGCAATCAGAGTTTGCATGAGGGAAGGGGGCTGAAGTTGTAGTTTACAGGAGGGATGGAGCGTGGAGACCATAATCTAAGTTCACAAGAGACATTTGGAGGAATGAAGGTTGGGAAAAATTATGAAAGATGAATGGGTGATGGGTTCCAAGTTGTCTAACCTTATCCAACCCACCCAATTAACCGTATGTTTACGGATTTTACCCAATTTTTTGAGCATGTTTCGTGGACATCCGTTGAATACCGATAATATACCTTCCCAAATGTGTAATTAAATGGTGTGAAAGAAGGAAAAGGAAAAAGAATTAAAAAAAAAACAAAATAACAGCATGCTCGTGAATGTTCTTAAACCCTGTGTTTTTTTCCCCGAAATATCCGGAGGATAAAAACCTAAAATGAATTCATTAAAATAAATTTTGATGGTTCTAAACTTGGATTTGAACAACCAGCCTTCAGATTTATCTTTAGAGATCAACATGCATTAACCATTATCATTGTCATCCTTAGAGATCAACATGCATCAACCGTTACCCTTACTTATGGACAAGGTGGAAACATAATGATCCTCCATGCTGAAGCATATGTGCTACGCGAATATTTGATTAGAGCGTGTGATTTTAAAATTAACAAAATTGAAATTGAAGGGGATAACCTCTCAATTATCAATTTTATCAAACAAACTTGGAAACCCCCATGAGAACTTGACCTTATTATTTCGGATATTTTTAACATTATGGCTAGTTTATGTAAGGGTCAAGATTTTTCACGTCTTCAGTGAAGTCAATAGTGTTGCCGATAAGCTCGCAAAATTGGGACACGAGTACCCGCTTTTTTTGGCATTGACTCACTCTTGATGTGGAAGATCTCATCCGAAAGGATGCCCTAGGTTGGAGAGTTTCCAGAAGATGATCCCGTCTAATTTCTTATCGTATGGTATCAAAAACGTAGTTACAGAGCATTTTCCACCGTTGATGCATTTGATCCACACATTCCACATTAAGCCACGTCATTTAATGATTTATGGGCAATGCGGTGGCTTTTTTTTGTAATTATACAAAGTTTAGGCGACAATTTTGTCCTTTTGGAAATTTGTTTTTAAAAGGTGTATTGAGAATTTGTTTTGTTTTGTTAGTTTAAACCGTTTGTTCTAATAATTTTTATTTTTTTTCAATTAGTTCAAACTATTTGCTCATATTGTTAATACTTCTTTGTTTAAAATTTTTATACAATTTTGTACTAATGGTATAAAATTTTAAAATTTTAATTCCAATTTCCCCCTTTTCTTCTTCTTTTTCTAACTAGCATTTTTACGTTCAATTTTTTGTTATACTATTTCAGATTATATTGTACGTATAATTCGTACATTTTTTAAAAATTTGTTCATAAGACTACAATAATGCACGAACTAATAATATAAAATGTTTGAACTAATTGAACACTCAAATCTAATATAGATAACTATAAAATTATAAACTTTTATAATAATAGTTTAAAATTTGGTTATCATAATTTTGAATATTATTTATTGTTAGTTCAAACATTGTGTTTTATTAGTTTAAGGGCCCGTTTGGTTACGGAAGGAGAAACGGAAACGGAAACGGAATGAAGAAAGGAAGGAAAGGAAACGAAAAGGGTTACTTTTATTGTTTGTTTGGTTATATTTTGGAATGGATTAATTGACCTCATTGATACTTTTTTCTTGTTTGGTTTGAATGAAATCATTGAATGGAATCAATAATCTCATTCAATAAAAATAAAATTTATTATTATTATTATTATTATTATTATTATTATTATTATTATTATTATTATTATATATAATGGACATCAAATGAAACCTCTAATTGATTCCACGTTCAAACTTATTTCAGTCATAACTTCTGATTTTTCAGAAAATAAAAACCGTTTCCGACTTGCAAAAAATATAATTAGCTACACGATTTCAGAAGCCGTTTCCGACTTATAAAAACACAAATAGTTCAATCATTATCACAGCTAAACATAAACAATTTTTAACTTGCAAAAAACAGAAAAAGTTGCAGCAACTTATACCACCATATATGCAAAAACAAACATCAACTTGATGCATAACCAAATTGCATAAACCGTGTTCAACTTCATACACAACATTTAGCTCAAGTTTAATAATGATCACAGCTGAGCAGACATCAACTAGCTGCAAACGAGAATATTCATTACAACATAAAGTTAATTAAAACAGAAATAGAAATAATTCAGGCATAACACCAAAAAAGTAATGATCATTACAACCCATTAAACACAATTCACAACATAAAGGTTGTTAAGCAGTCATCCGGATTTCAGAAATACATTTTATGATTAGTTAATTGAAAATAACACAAGCAGTCATTAACTCATTCGGATTCCACAAAAAAAAATAGAGGGACACAATCAGTTTAAGGGTCTGAGACCAAGCAGCCATGAGTGTTTATAAACCTTCATTCAAAGGCAAAATAAGTGAAATTCATGTTGAGAAAAAGGCAGAAGATCTAGGCAAAGGAAACCCAACCACAAAAATAAACACAAAGTCCACTACCACTAGGCTGAGCAAGGAGAAACTGGAGAAATCAGTGATTACTTAAAATCTACCAAATACCTTTTTAACAACCATATATTCAATTAGGTTTTGAATTCCGTTTCAAAATTTTAAAAATATTTTCAAGCACCCCAAAAATCTAAAAGTATGCTTCTAAAAACCCAAATTTTAAAAGTTGTCTTTGATATTAAAAATCCTTAGTTTTATGGGTGAGTAAATCTAACTCTTTGACTCGCTTTGTATAAGTTTTATCTCAGTAGTTATTTTGGAAATTCAGATTAGGGAGCATTTTATTATATAACTATATAATATATAAAAATAATGTTCAATAAGCAATAAAGAGTTCACAAGAAGCAGAGAACTTGATTAAAATTAAATAAATGTTCAGTAAGCTTATTCTTATGCAAATTGCTTAACAAAACTAAACAAAGCTCTTAAAGACAAAGCTTTACAGTATCATATTGCATGTTACATCACTTACATGTAGCTCCAGCTTGTACAATAAGCAAAAAGGTAATATCCAGGCAACAAAACATCAGAATAAGCAAACAAGTAGAGAACTTGCAAGAATCATAACCACAACTTCTAAATCAGAATTTTCTCCTTCTACAGATTGATAGATATACAATAGTGGCAGATTTAATAGTTCGGCCCTCAAGAAAACAAGAACTAACATCTCATTTTCCAGTACTTTCCTCTATTACAAGTTGCCCATACCTTTTCTGTACATTAGTTGTTCGTTATGGAAGTTGAAGGCTACAAAAAACCCAATGCATCTATAACAAAGGAGTACACAAGAGGCATAACTATAAACTGTTTAATTTCAACATCACCCTTATAACAGGTAAGACAAACACCCATTTAGGCAACTGTTGGGGTAAAAGCTTGACAGAAGACTTGCTTGATCAATTAGAACATCTAAATTAGCTAAAATCTTGACATATACAACTATAACTGGTAAACCAGTGTTTTAGAGCACAACAATATGTAATATTATATATACTGATATACATACTTTCATATAAGTGTGATTTGCTTTTATATAGTTAAAAAAAACCAGCTAGATCAGCCAAAATCTTGATAGAAGGCTGGCTTGACCAACTAGAAAGCAATAATAGTTGAAGTAATAGCAGCAAACATGGAAATTCACAAAATCGGTTAATAAAAAACCTAAAAGAAGAATTTGCACTCACCAAATCCAAAAAGACTTGCAGTTTCTCACTAATGTCAACAGATTCAGCACACTACTTACCAGTCGCCACCTAGACACGAAGGATTAGAAAACGACGCAGAACGAAATTGAAGAAGATAGAACGAGAGTGAAGATAATGGTGCGAAGAAAATGCGTATAGTTACCTGTATTAATGAATCATACGCAACATTGTCAATCTGAAAAGAACAAAATCGGGGCGAAATGGATATGGAAGAGTGGAGGAAGAACAGAGATGCAAGAGATTAGGGCGTAGAAATTGTCGGGGAGAGAGAAGTCTCAAGCGTGAGGGTTTTTTTCTTGGAAATGGGCTTTTGTTAGTCCGGAAACAAGAAACGGAAATAAATAAGGCTCGTTAACGGATTCATTCACTTTTTAGGTTCAAACAAACAGCCATTATGAATTTGGGCCGGAATCAATCCATTCCGAGCCCATTTTCATACTAACCAAACGGGCCCTAAATATGTACATGTAACAAATTGAATAAAAACATAAATATAAAATTAGTGCACTAACTACATAAAATATCAAACTGATAGTGTATAATTTTGAACAAATTGAAGAAAAATTATTAATTGAGATAATAAATGTTACAACTTTTTCATGAAAATTGCAAAATTGTCGCCGCATTTCATTTTTAAAAACAACTTCTCAAAATGACAAAAACTGTCCTCGTACTTTTTAAAAATTGCAAAATTATCACCGCACCTTTTCATAAATCATTAAATAATGTGAATGACTGTATTACATTAAATCAAGTGAATTAACGGTTTAAATTAGACCGTAACTCAGCACTGTAACATCCTCCGTACATGAATTGTTCCCTTCCAATGTATTTAATATATATTTTCAAGATATGTTTTAAACAATTTGTATATAGACCAATATAGTTATATATCTTACAATTACATATATATTAGAAATAATAAACCAAAATAATACCAACTACCAACATTCAATCCAAAATTATACCAACTTTGAAAATTACTAGGAACGATACAAACTATCAACGTATTTACCAAAAATAATATGTCGTACTTTTCCGGCGAATAACTCCGGCGATAAGGTGGCAACCGGAATTTGGCATGTCATCAAAAATATTTATGTGACGTGGATTTTATTTTTTTAAATCAAGTTAATAATATTTAATATGTTAAAAATATAAATTCATTTTTTTTAAATAATAAATTCGTAACAATTTTTTTATAAAAATTTTTTTTTATAAAAATAAAATAAAACTGTTAAAATATTTTTTTTAATAATTTTTTTTGTAATTTAAAAAAAAATTCTTGTAGTTTTTTAAACCTTTTTGAAATTTTATGTATTTTAACTAATTTTTAAATAAAAATCGATTTATTAAAAATATTTTTTTATATTAAAATTAATAAAATATATACAATATAAAAAAATTACCAAGAAAGGTTTAAAAAATTCACAAGAAAACGATTTATTTTTAATATATATATTACAATTTTTCTTTATTTTAAAAAAAATATTTTTTACAAAAAATTTGTAAAACTTTATTTAAGAAAATAGTTACAAAATTATATATTAAATATAATAATTAAATAAAAGAGCTTAATTTATATTTTTTTTATAAAAAATTATGTGCTATTAACTTAATTTTTTTAAAAAAATCCACATCATACAATTAATCCATTTTTTATGATGACATGTTAAATTTCGGTTGTCACGTCATCGCTGAAGTTAGTATTTTCGCCGAAAAAGTAAGAAATATTATTTTTGGTAAATGCGTTGATAGTTTGTATCGCTCCTAGTAATTTTCAAAGTTGGTATTATTTTGGGTTGAAAATTAATAGTTAGTATTATTTTGGGTTATTTTTCCTATATAATACTCCCTCCGATCAAAAATAAGTGACGTTTTAGCATTAGAAATTTGATCAAAATTATGTGTCGTTTTAAGTTTTCTAGGCCAATAAATGAAGAATAATTATAAGAAATGTTCTTGAAAATTGGTGTAAATGATTAATTTTAGTTCTAAAATCTTTCTTATTGGTTTAAAAGAAAGTTGAATATTAAATATGTGATAAGATTTAGAAAAAGTTTACAAAATTTATGTTATTTAATATTTTTCTTAAAAATTGTGTCAAAGGTTAAAATGACAGTTATTTTTGATCGGAGGTAGTATAACATAGTAGATGTATTATTTTTAAAGGGAATGAAACGAGACGGGAGTAAAGGGAATGAAACGAGATTGACGAAATTGAAAGCTACAGAGTGTCGTTGTCGGCGAAATTTCTCTTATTTAATAAGTTTCGTCCATGACGCTGTTCAAAGCAAAACCCTCCCCACTGCTCCACTCCCCATATTCCAATTTCCCAAGCACCTTATCTCTCTCACCGCCCACCGGAGTAACCGCTTGATCAGATCCATGGCGGACTGGGCGCCTGTGCTAGTCGGAGTAGTGCTATTCGTTCTTCTTCAACCAGGTCTTCTTTTCCAGATCCCTGGATACAACCGTCCTCTCGAGTTCGGCGGCATGAAGACAAACGGCAAAGCCATCTTCATCCACACTCTCATCTTCTTCGCTCTCTACGCTATTCTCATCCTCGCCGTTCATCTCCACATCTACACCGGCTGATCTCTCTCTCTCTCTCTACCTTCTTCTCGTTCTTGTATCCCCTACAAATTAGGGCTTAAAGTAGTCCTTGATCCATGTATTTGCAAATTCCGGTTAATTGGACTATCAGGAACTGATTTCCTTTTGTATTACCTTGTTTGTATCTTGATGTGGATAGCGCGATTGCTTGAAGTCTCTGCTTTCAAGGCTTTTGTACTGCTATAATTGGATCTTTTTTCAGGATTACTTTGATTTTGATTTGTATGTAAAATGTTCAGCTTCTCTTGTTATGAGCCATTTTGTGTGTTTGTAGTGGAAATTGCCCAATCTTAGCTGGTGTTTCTACATTGCAGTGAGCGGCAACTGATAGGATCTGCTAGATTTGCTATCTAGAAATTGGGTTTCGAGAAAGGCAACGATAATGCATTAATGCTTGTCTTTGAAGGAGGTAGGCCTGGCCAATGGATTGAACCGCTCTGATCTGGCCATTTATATTAGATATCTGCATATGGTATTTGGCTAAAACCTTGATCCATATTCTTTTTGTATCTAGCCAGATATATCATATTATAAGGTCTAAGATTTATAATCAAATCATTCGGATAAACGAAACATATAGTTTCCAAAATATCTCATACAGCGTATGTATGTTTAACTTGTTTATCACACTCATTAAAAGACTTGTGAAAAGTGAAATAAGACCATGCACAATGGTTGGTTTTTAAACCCCATTTCTTTACATCCTCTTTCCGCCACATCAGCATATAAAACGCTATCTACTTTTTCTCCACATCCATGATTTGTTAACTCTCATCTCTTAACTTCATATTTATTTACACAAACATATTTATATACTTTTAAAATTTTGATACTATTAATTTTATTTTCAAAAATTATAATAAATGTATAAACAGTTAATAAAAATGAAATTTTTAATAAATACTTTATTAAAAATTACAAACATACAAAGACGTTAAAATAATAACTACAAAATTAAGATGCAAAACATAAAAATAAAAATACACGAAAATATTAATTTTTATGTGTAATATACTAATTTCATGTGTCAAAGTTATTAATTTTATAATAAATATTAAATATCATCGTTAATTAATACATTACTTATACTAATTATTTTTAGTTAAAATTATTATATATTTTAAATATAACTAATATTCTTTTTCATGTATGCCTTTTAATGTAGTAGTTTTATATTACTTATTTTTAATATAAAAAAATATTTTAAACATGTCCAATATTATACTCTATGGATAGAGGAAACAAAATTAAAAATATTAAAAATATAAAATTTATCAAAATATATTTATATTTTTAAGAAACATTTTGGTTTACTAGGCTTTTTCTAGTTCTGTGTTTAGTAAATATATCCCTTGAGAAAAGAGTGTGTAGTGTTTGAAAATAAATACAAAAGAATGGGGTATATTTACTTAATTGAAACATTAAAAAGCCTAGTTACTACTATAGTTTTTCAAAAAGACCTAGTTACCAAAATTGCCCTTATATTAATCATAATAGTTAATTATTATAAACTAACACTATACAAAAATAAAAAAAAATGAGGATTAATGTATAGTTGACACATGGACCAATAAAAAACCATAGAGATTTCTCTCTCTTTGTATCCTACTTAGATATCTCAGAATAGTTTTGGCCTTCTTTTGTTAGATATTTAATATAAACAATGGTTAGAAACCTCCATTGTGGAAGGTCTAAGACATTGATCAACCGACCTACAAATATATCCTAAGATTATAACCAAGTAAATTTTATATAAAAAAGGCGGATTTTAAATACACGACGATGGAATTACAAAACGTCAAACTCAGTCGTATTCCGGATGCGTGGCGCATCCCATAGTTTCCATGCTTTCGAAGCTCTTTTGAAGCCCACCGTAGAACGACACATTAGTACCTCAGTCAAACCACCATTTCTAGCAAGGCCAAACCATGAGGTAGGGCCCTCTCTATTTGGTAAGAGAAGTGATATGGTCAAATAATCGACTTTTTGAAATCCTCTTCATAAATAATTTTACAATCATATGACATTTTATTAATTTATACTGTATTAAATAGTGTACAAGTATGATCCAATTATCTACTTCGCTCATCCAAATACCGCAACACCGGTGACCAGCATAGCATGTCAATACGCCTATAATCTTAGGAGTCCCCATGCCACGTACAACGCGGCCTTGACCAGCTAAGATAAAAGTTGGCACCACATGTCCGTCAACTAGAATCTCTGCATGCTTGTCAGCTAGGATCTTTACATGCTCGTCACTTGAGATATTTGCATGCTTGTTAATTGGCTAGACGTTCTCCTCAACAGTTTCATCAATTGGGATTTGTACATCGTCAAGTGGGACATCCTTCTTGAAGGCATTTGATTGTCTGATAGAAGTCTAGTTGAGAACCAAATCTGATACGCCCCCGGATGGCGATGCCATTCGCGTTTCCGGCTAGAAGGAGCCGCAACCATTATGAAGACATTTAAATATTTCGGTTATTTAATAATTGGCTTTTTATATTCGGAACTTTGATTCCGAAACTTAATTCCATGACTTAAATTCTCAACCTTTCACATTTTTTAGGCTTTTCATTTTCGGAACTTTAATTCCGACTTTATTTCCGTCATTATTTCCGTCATTTAAGTTCCGACTCTTTGTATGACCTTCATCCACCATATAAGGGGATGTTTGATTTGTAAAGCATGTTCAATTTGATTAAGTATTTGAGAAGTATTTTCCTCCTACTTACTTGAGCATCAATCTCTCTTCCATCATCTCAAAGTTCTTCTTTTGGATCTTCGATCCAAACTTATCCATCTTCGAGGATTCTTCAAGAATCAACTCAACCGATCCACTTCAAGGCTTGATCGATCAGTCTAGATCGACTCAATCATTCAACTTCCGCCTCCATATCTAAGCTTCCACAACTCACGTTCAAACATTCAAACGCATTCGCACTTCAACTAAGGAGTAGTTGACGCTTCAGCTTGATCTAGATCCGGAATCTTTCATTGTCGTGTCCAATGACGCATCAACATCCTCCGTATTAGACTCAATCCGATACAATGGGCCAGGTAATCGTACAACAACATATGGCTTAGAATATGACGGTCCAAGTGGCCAAGAAGACTGAACCGGTGTTCGAAGATAAACCTGTCCGGGAGTCAGGTCTACAGTCTAAGACACACTACCTAGACCCCCTCTGTTAGCTCTATGAGCCGAGACCGTAGTATGTTTCCTCTTGTGGAAGAGTCGTCCATCATCACCACCTTAATCCGTTGTCGGGATGATCTGCTCCCACTTTTTCGCTCTCACTCCCAAAGTCGCTTCGCGAGTTTGTGTTTGAACGGCAGCCGCTTGTTGCAGATGCGCAGTTTGTAGGGTTTTGCATTCGGGTTTTGGATGCGCCACACATTCAGAATGCGCTTGAGTTTGACGATTTGTTTTGTAACTCCATCGCGGTGTCTTTAGAAGTTCCGTATAAAAAATGTAAATATTTTGTTTTGTTGTAGCGTACATATACCTCCAAATTAAAAATGGATTTAAGTTGGATTAAAACAATTTATTTCGGACAAATTTTGTTCAATCCCACTCATTTAACGGAGTTTTAATTCTAGCATTAAATAATAATAGGTTAATTTTTAGCTACATTAAATTGTGTAAAGATCTTAGTTGGTCATTGCTAAAGAACCCTTAATAAATTCTATTTTGTTATTTTAAGTAGTATTTTAACATAATTTTAACATACAATGTTATGTTTGTAAAAATCAATGCATAAATTTAGAAAATCTAATTCAAAATGAAGAGATACAAAATGATGATTTTTATGATGATATATTAAAAATAAAGTAAAAGAAAAGGTTAAAAAATGGGTTAAAGAACCGGATGGGAGATGGTCTAAGCTTTGCAATAAACTTTTAGAGAAATATTCGATGCCCATCGAATTGGCATATCAAATGGGTGGGCCAATGTTATAAGTTATAACCAAAGTTATGAGAAAGTACATAAATTTGGTATATTGGTGGCTTGACTAGCTAGGCAAGTTTAGAATCTCAAATGGCTACTTGGATTGGGCTGTAATTCAAGCATATTTCCTTGAAAAACAAGGTTTTTCTATTGGTTTAGATCAAATTAGTTATTAATTGTTAGGATTTAGAACTTGTACTTTCAGTTAAACGATGCTTTTGACTCAATTAATACCGACTATTAAGATTGAGTTCAACATAATATCAATTTTATGAAAATCATTGATATGGATACAAACTATCATTGTATATGTTAAAAATAAGATAAGTTTGTTCCTTATGTCAGATCCAAGTTCAAGGCATAAGTTTAGTGGGTTCCATTCAGAAAAAACTTGAGTGCACCGACCTTATAGAATAGAATATGGTTTTGTTTATCATTGACATGGGAACATTTCATTATCTACAAAATTAATAGACTAGACATGATAGTGTATTAAGAGGCCGCATAAAACACAAGACGAAGAATATGTGAAAAAGAACTTAAACTTACAAAAATCAAAATAACAAAATGTATTAAAGACGAGAACATGAAACACACATAAACCGGCCTGAGAGGCACAAGAGGGGATTTAAATAAGTTGACAGAGTATTCATTTGAGAGGAATTTGTTCTGTATTTCTCTTGTCTGTTTGTTACATTATACTGATGCAATATATAGACTCCTCACACATACGCTTGGTCATCGATCTGACTATAGATTGGGCTATATATCCTAGGTAGCCCCCTTGAGCTAAACATTATAGATGGAAAGTTTAGATCGAAGGAGTTGAAATCTGGTGGATGGAAGTGGTTTAGTCAGAGCATCTGCAATTTGATCTTTGGAGGTGATGAATGCTACTTGGAGAGTCTTGGCAGCAATCTTCTCACGAACAAAGTGGTATTCAAGCTCAATGTGTTTCGTTCGGTGAAGGAAGACTGAATTCGCGGCTAAATAAGTAGCACCCAAGTTGTCACACCATACTAGGAAGACTCCAAGTTCTGCAAGAAGGTGTTGAAGCTAGGGAAGCTCACACGTGGTATGTCCAAGGGCATGATACTCAGCTTTGGTTGATAAGCGAGATACAATTGGCTGTTTTTCTAAGACCAAGACACAAGAGATGAACCATAGTAGATGCAGTAGGCTGTAGAGCATCTATCAATGTGGTCACCTGCCTAGTCAACATCACATAATCCAGCAAGAGTATGAGATGGGTTTGAGGATAGATGAAGAGAGAGTGTGGTGGTAGAATTAAGATAGCGAAGAATTCTTTTGATAGCTTGCCAATGAATTTGGCGAGGTTAATGCATAAACTGACAGATTTTATTGACTACAAAAGCATTGTCGAGACGAGTAAACGATAAGTACTAAGACTATCAGCCACACTTTTGTAAAGAGTTAAGTCATGGAATAGAGGAGAGTTGGAGAAAGATAAATCACAATTGACAGATACGAGTGTCGATATTGGCTTGGAGTTATGCATATTTGTGTAATGAAGAAGAGCACGAATGAATTTGGACTAGGAGAGCTGGAATCCGGAGGAATTGCGAGAGACTTTAATGCCCATAAAGTAGTGCAGATCACCAAGGTTCTTGACTGGGAAAAGAGCAGAGATTGATGAAATGAATTTACACGCAAGATAGTCGGAATATGCAATGACAAGGATGTCATCCACATATACAAGGATAAAAACAGCATCAGATTTGGCATTATACGTGAAGAGGGAACTGTCAACCTTTGACATGGTGAATCCCAAGGTGAAGAAGAGTATCACTAAGCTTGGAGTACCAAGCTCTAGGTGCTTGACGAAGACCATATAAGGACTTGTGTAGCTTGCAAATGTGATTAGGAAATTGAGGATGAATAAAACCTAGAGGCGGAGTTATGTAAACATCTTCATTCAAGTCACCATGGAGGAAGGTGTTTTGTATGTCTATCTGCTTGACGGACCAATTTGACATTGCAGCGTGGGTGAGGACAAGGCGGATTGTGGATGGTTTGATGATTGGGCTAAAGGTCTCAGTGAAATCGACTCCATGAATCTGGTTGAACCCTTTGGCTACCAAACAAGCTTTTTTTGTGCTCGATGGTGCCATATGACTTTCGATCGGTCTTAAAGACCCATTTAACTCCCAGAGGTTTGAGATGAGGTTGATGTGGCACAAGCGACCATGTGTGAGTGGATAGAAGAGCATTAAATTCCTGAGACATGGCATTGTGTCACTCAGGAAAAGGATGAAGCCTGAGTAAAGGAGGTGGGTTCTTCTAGAATGAGGTTGATGTCTGAGGTGAAGGTGGTGGTCATGGGATAGTACAATTAGTGCGAATTAATGGTTTGAAGATGTTGTGGTGAGAGCGGGTGAAAATTGATCTGATGGGAATCGAAGGAGAGGGGGGAATGTCAAGTTGAGGCGATGGATGAGAATCAAAGGATCAGATGAAGTTGGGAAACATTTAAGGAATTGGGCTGAGTATGAGATGGACTCAAGGTGGTTGTGATATTTGGGCCGGATTGCTGAAGGGTTGGAGGGTCAGAGGACACCAAAAACCGTCGCAGAGACCAACACAACAACAATTACAACAATTTTAACAGAAACTCCTCAACAAATTACCGAGGTCGTGGCAAATCCACCAATCCTAAGAACTACAATAATTCTCCAAGATACCCATCCTCGTGGCATCAACACCAATTTTAGTGACCAAACCGACACATATCCAACGTGTCAAGTCTGTTCCAAACCTGGTAACACAACATTGCAATGCTGGCATCGGTTTAATCAGGCCTATCAAGCACCTGCTCCTTCCTCATTTCAGGCACACTCCTCATCGTTTCAATGGACTCCAGACACGACTGCAACAAACCATTTTACACCAGACATGAATCAACTTGCTTACGACACGCATTCTTAACATGACTCAGACACATTGTGAATCGGTGATGGCTCAACCTTGCCCATTCAACACTATGGTTTCAATTTTCTCTCTTCTACGTAGTCTCCCTCTGTTCCCTTTGCTCTTAAAAATATTTTCCATGTTCCACCTATCAATAAGAACCTCCTATCGGTTCGTCAATTCTGTGCTGATAATCATGTATTTTTTCAATTTCGCTATGATACCATGACAAAGTATTCATTTAAGAGGAATTTGTTCAGTATTTCTCTTGTCTGTTTGTTACATTATACAAAAACAATATATAGACTCCTCAGACATACACTTGTAGATTGGGCTATATATCCTAGTATAAGTTAATGCGAAGAAAAGCGATAAACACATGTCACTAGAAGAAAGTGCATAAAAAAAGCTTTTGGAAATTCACAAGAGTAAAAACGTCATATTTGAACTCGATCATAAGCTATCATATTCGATAACAAATGACAACTCTTCCAAACAAAGAAAAACGACCTTATATACAACCACAAAGCCACCCATGAAGCCTCCTGCGCACACAACATCATCCAAGCCACAAAAAACCACTTCACTCACCATTGGAAGGAAAGATCCACTCTCACCTCGAACTGGGCCAAGCAACTCGGCATTCACCTTGTATAACTGTCACCTGAACTGCTCTTGTACTCCTTCTGTCTAGCTGACTGCTTGTAAATTCTCTTCATGGATCAATATAATAACTTTTCAAAAAAAAAAGAAAAACGACCTTACTTTTTTGAGGCGTAATGCATAATTTTTGTTTTGTTTGACGAAGACAATAATCTTTTGGAGAAATTAGTGTATTCCCTGCTTCAGTGGTTGTGTACTTTGGACTAATATACTATATGTATGGGCCGATTTCATATAAGCCCAATAATGTACAATCTTTATGCGCATCTAAAGCAAGTAAGCCATATTCTTTGTTTTGTGTCTCTCTCTTTTATCTCATATGGATTATATAGTTGGATTCCACTTGTTTTCTTTCGTCATTTTTGTGCTCTTTTTGCAAAGTTGATGCTTTCCTTAACTCCACCAACAAATTGACATAATGTGAATAATGTAAATACATGTACAGTCTAACCATATAGTCCTAGTTAGATGTATACATATACTTTGTACAGATAACTCTTTTACTAATCAATACACAGCCTGCACAGTACTAACAAACACTGGCTCTCTCCTATTTTGTCTGTTACAGCAAACTCTCGTCTCGTTCTTGATTCACACGACTCCATACTCCATAGATGAACCTCACTGATTTCTCTTTGCTTTGTGTTCATCTTCTTCTCACATAATATATATATATATATATATAATTGGTAGCTATCTTTCTTTTTCTTAATTATTTTTAGCATTATTAAACATAATTGAATTTCTTTTTAAAAATCTCTTATTGGTGTAAAAGAAGATTTGGACCGTACCGTACCATTACGGTCTAGAATCGGACCGTAATAACACCGGAGATGTATATACTCCCATGTGTTGTGTAACACATGGATGCACGATGATTCACATATTTTTGTATTGGGTTTAACTTGAATCAAAACCAACATACGTACCCCAATTCTTGAGTTTGACCCAATCTGTGTATATATATATATATATATATATATATATATATAAGAGTCGAGTAGCATGAAGGAGATAGACTACAGAAAGTTGGAAATATATATTAAATTGGTAAAATCGAAAGAGAAATTAAGGAGAGAAGTAATTAGATGCCGGTTCGAATATGAATGCCAATGGCTACAGTCAAGATAGTGAGTATACAAAAGTAGATAACAGCATGTATCAAGATTGAAATCCCACTGGTACTCATGTTACCGAACTCCACCACCCTCGTCCTCGCCGGAAGCTGGAACAGCAGTCCCGGAGACAGCACTATGAACAACGCCACCGCCACCACCAGCGGTCCCCAGTCCGTCACCATACCTCAACTTCACTCTACGCTCAAACAGTGGGTTTATGTGGAATTTAGTGTAGGAGTGTTTTTGTTGATGTTCTTTATTTTGTAGGGGGAGATCGAGTGGGTGATTTGCTTGGTGAAGAAGAAAGAGGTGACCCAAACTTGTCAAGGAAAGTATAAGAAGATATGACTACTTTACTTTATGTTTCAATAATTCCATTCATATATACATTGGCATGGTTTGTGTGAAAGGAGGGGTTTGCTTTATGTGTTGCTTCAACCTTTAATTTGCTTTAAACGATGGAGATGAGTGGCGGAGCCATGAAGACTCAATATTACACGAGAGACAAAAATATATGCTTTGCTCATGTCATATGACTCATCTTCATTGGAAATCTTACTTATTTTGCTTACCTCGTTAAGTAATGCTTTTACACATGACCGGTGCAACAATGATTGGAGGCCGGACCAGGTCAAACAACAAAAAGGGACATTAATATGTATTACTATATAAGATAACGTTTAGTGAATAATAGATACAATATCGTGGTCATTTATTGACGAGGGATGTAAAATGGCAAGGCGCTTTTGAGACTATAGGACCGATAGATGTGTTTGCAATATAGTAGTTAGATTTTGATAGTTTCTTGAAAAGCTATATTCAAAGCTTCAACTTTTATTACAGAGTTAAAATTATTTATTGGACATCGAAGCTAACAATTTTTTTTATTATGGTTTCGAATCACAAAATCATTGTAACACACGCTTTGGTTTTTCACACTTAACATTAAGTTTTTTTTTTTTTTTTTTCCTTTTGCTAGTATTATTGTCCTTTGGTGACAGTTTAATATCGTAAGAGTCCTCGTCAACGATGATATTTTTTTAATTATGGATTTGGTTTTAAGAATGTAATCAACTTATTAATAGGACCGATAGACTCATAACTAAAAATAATTTTGTTCCTAAAGAACACCTGTTAGGTTCAATCTTTTTTTTTTCATGTAGGAGGTCATTTGCTCTTTCATTTCATGACTAATGTTGTTTAGTTCGATCGAAATTTACCTATCAAAATTGGCAATGATTTGTTTGCTAAGGGGACAATCAATAAGCAGGTTGACAAGTACTCAAGTTGGTGACTACACAATTCACAATGCCTTGTTAGAACAATTCTACTTTTGTCTAACTTAGCTATTGTTGGAATTCCATTTTTTGAGATTTTTCAAAGGAAGTTATTTTAGGTGAGATGATCTTATCCCCATTAATCATCTCTGATGATGATTTGGTTGTGAATCATCCATTTTTGTCGCACCTCCAATATAATCTATCATGGATTTTTTTTATGGAATTAGTGTTTGCCTTATTTTGTTCATAATCTCCGGAATAATGATGGTTTGTAGCTCGTTGTCAATTTTTGTGAAATCTCATTCTCTAGAAATGTTTATGAAGTGATTAACTTTAATATTCATGTCAATTTATTGATGTTTTGGACCAATTTTATAAGCGGCGAAGTAGTGACCCAATTATCATGTCAAGAGTTGATGGTTTTACCATTTTCGACTTGCCCCAAATAACGTCTCTCTTAAACTCAGGTCAATTTGAGCTTCAAAAGTCTGTACAATTGTCAAGACGTTGGTCCTTTCTTTTGGTAGTAGAGAATGTTATGGTTTTTCACGTATTTTCATTAGCAATTTTTATCCAAATATTGTCAGGTTCTACCAATATTTTCCACAAGAGTTTCATTTGTAAGACTTTATTTGTGATTAAAGATTTTTCCAATCCAAGACTACCATTCTTTTTTATTTGCAAATTTCATCCCAACTTATGATAGGTTTGTGTTAGTCCCTTTTATTCCTATTTTTTCTTATATGTTTTATCTAAATCCTCCAGATAGTGGATTGCGAGCACAAAACTTTGCATAGAAAGAGTTGATTTAGCCGCCATATTATGTTTAATTAGGGTATTTCCGCTTTCTTGCGATAGAGAATTATTTTTTTCATTTCGAAATTAATTGTTTTGTTTTAATGTTAATGTCACCAAATAATTTGTTTAGTTCTTTGACAAGAAACCATATTTTTTGTTCTTAAATAGAGTAGTACATATCCATGATTTACTTAGTTCGTTGGTAGAAAACCATATTTGCCTTAGCAAAATTATCATGTCATATGCAAATGATAAGATCGGGATCGAGGTTCCTTGTTGGCACACGGAGAAACCAATATCGTTGACATGGTTGTAAAATCATCTTGTAACATTTGTGTTAAAATTTCAGCCTCTAAAATGAACAAATATGGGATAATTGTAATATCCGGAATTTTTATTCCGTTTAATTCCGAATCAATTCGGACTTCGAGCCGTTGACGGTTTCCCATTCTATCTAGTATTTCTTTCTTCACAAATTTTATCATTTTATGTAGAATTTAATTCACATAAAATGATAGAATTATATCAAACCCCAATTCTTATAATTATTTATTATTTTATGTAGAATTTAATTCACATAAAATGATAGAATTATATCAAACCCTAATTCTTCTAATTAATCCTTAACGACGACTTTGGACGAGATCATGACAAGGCTGAGACGAGAATTTGACAAAGCTGTGACGAGAATGTGACAAAGCTGTGACGAGACCAGACAGAGCTGAGACGAGGTCATGACGAAGCCCGACAACTCTGTGACGAAGTCATGCATGGGCCTGACAAGGCCATGACGAGTTTTTGACGAGTTTTGACAACTCAACCCACCTTTGTTTTACAACTTCAGCCCATCTCTTGTGCTTACCTTGTCCAGCCCATGGCTTTGTCCCTTGCTGGCGGATTGGAGCAGCCCAAGAAGCCAGCCAGAAGCAGCCCATCAGTGAGACATTGCAGCCGTTCAACCTTACCCTTGCAAACCCTTTCCTTCTCTCTCCCACGTAATTCACCTCCTCTCTTCTAGCTCTAGCCCGCTTCCAGCCCTCGCACGCCGCCGGAACTCTAGCCCTCCAACCACCAGTGTCGCTGGTCGTCTTCACCCCGCTGCCGCCTTCAAACCGCAGCCTTGGATGGTGCCGGCAAAGTCCTCAACGCAGCAGTAGGCAGCAACAACGGTCTTCAACATCGATCTTCTGCACGTGGATCTTGCAAGCAGCAAGCCATCCAAGATCTGTCTCCTTTGCACCACAGCAGCCCCGACCTTATACTCCCCTCTGCAACAGGAGGCAAGCAAAGCCGGAGGCACTCCGTCCCTACTGCACGTGAAGCAGTACACTCCCAAGTAGCCCCTTCCCTGTCGTGGAACAACTGGCTCGACAACAACCTTGTGCAACATCCTATCTCCTTCGAGTCTTGGAATCGAGTAAGGCGGATACCCTTGCTTCCTTGCACCTTTTTCCGCACCTTTTGTGTCTAATGAGTGCTCTTCATGTCTCCTAATCATGCTCAGAACATCCATAGAAGAAACAGTGAAGATATAGGAGTTTTCTGAATTTTCGGAAGTGACGAGCAGTCAACTTCGGGTCCAATTTTGGGTAAGCTAGATTACTTCTTTATTTCTGAATTTTGGATATGTTGTATTCAGTAGTACATAGTAGATCATACTAAAATTTGGGAAGAATCCGAGCTACGGTTTGAGAGTTATTGTGTTCCAAAGTTGACGCCTCATGCAGTTTTTATAAATGTGCCGAGTGTTGGGAAAAACAGCAGGTGATGCTGTTTTGTGAGATGGTTTTGAATAAGCTCTTGATCTCCGTTGGGCTTGAATTTTGGATATGATATAGTTGACATATTATTGTAGAACATATTAAAATTTGGGAGGAATCTAGCGAGTGGTTTGGAATTTATGATTTTTCAAAGATTGGGTCGTAAGCAGTTTTTCTGTTGTGCTGAAATTTCTAAGTGTTGAGGAAAGGTGCTTGTGATGCAGTTTTCTGAGATAGTTTTAAATATACTTTTGATCTCCTTTTCTGATGAATTTTGGATATATTATAGATAATATTTCATAGTAGAACATACTGGAATTTGAGAGGAATTCGAGTTGCAGTTTAAGAGTTATGGCGTCCCAAAGTAGAGACCTTGAGCTGTTTTTCCACCATTGATTTTTGACTAAGTATAGGAACATTGTAGTGTAGTAGCCAACTTTAAGGAGTTTTGTAGAAGGGATAGTTGAACAGTTTTAGGAAATTCTTGCTCCTATGAGTAGAGTAGATATCATAGATAATTTAGAGATTTATTTTAGAATTTTTATAAATTTATTTTAATTTCATATTTGAAGCTGTAGTTGGACCTTAGTGACTTTTCGGGAAATAGAAAAGTGGGTAGTTTCTCTAGTTGTTACCTAAAATCATCCTAGAGAGTAGAATATGGTTAGTTAGCATCAAATAAGAATTTAAGTACGTATTCCGGGTTTTTGGAAGTTCTGGGACCAAGGGTAAAATAGTCATTTTACCATAAATTGGTATTGTATTAAATTCTGTTCTAATAGGATCTACTACCTTAGAAGTCTTAGCTTCTAATTACCTAGAAAGTGTGTTGACAAACTTGCCTCCTTTGACAGGCAACCGAGTTATACATTTATAGATTGAGTTGTGATTAAGAGAATCGAGATGTGATTCAGGTAAGTCCACGGACTTACTTAGCTGGCTTCTTGTATGAGTGTAGTGTGTATGAGTGGTGCTTGTTAGTTATGATAAACAACGAAACCGGATTAGGCCGACTTTATTATTTACGTAATTGACCCAAGTGTATGATAACGGGTCGTGACATCATCTGCCTAGCTCTTGCGAGAGTCTAGGAGGTTCCCTGCGACCAGCCCAATCAGGTAGACGGTCAGATGCATTAGTACCATTCCGCGTTGGTAAACGGGGACAGGGCCGAGGTTTGGGAATCCCTCGTGTCACAAAATAAGTATCATTAGTAATAACCTATCACCTAATTAAAGATAATAAAAGGATTGAGTGTTGCATGCTGATTGTGTATGTTGTGTGTTTGTGTTTTTACCTTTATACTTATGCATAGAATGTTAGCTAACGGTTTTATCCGTGTTGTAGATTTGTAGAGATAGACAGTTGCAGAGAGATCCGGAACGAATGGCCAACCGGGTCCACGTATTCATTAGATGGGACAAGGGAGTCTATATGTTTTGTAAGGCTGTCACATGTGTACATTCATACATTAAAAATAATATGTTTTGAAATTGTTTTAAATATATTTGTGCCTTGTTGTAAGATCCTAGTCAAATTGTTGTCAAACTAAGGTCGGGACCCATTGTAAGGTCCTAACCAGTAGCTCCCCGAGTTCCCAGAATTTGAGGTGTTACAATATGGTATCAGAGCCAGGTTGGCAACAAAGGCACTTGAAATCTTCTGAAAGACCGAATGTATAAAATAACTAGAACCCGAAAGGGGTCTAAAATTTTTAAAACGGATTTTTGTTTTTACACACACGCATAGTCGGGTTGTTGGGTTAGTAGTACGTCGGACCACCATCGCTTTCCGTGGATCTCTGCAACTTGGATTGATAGAAGTTATTATATACACTTTTTATGATGTTTACTATTATATGTTATACACATGTGTTTGCTTAGCTTGTTAGTATCCTAAACAATATTTTATATCCTTTAGTCGTGATATCACGAAGCGATTATCGCCTCATGATAAATCGATTGCGGACTTGAAGAATCTCCAACACGAGACAATGGGATCGGGCCTTGAATTGAGTATTATACTCGGGTAGGTTGCTTGGTGATCCTTACAAATCATCCAAAAGAACAAGTGAGCAAGGAATTAAAGTTTTGAAGATAATTATTACCAGAAGCACAATTAGATGAGGAAGAAATTCCTAAGTCAGTTCAGTTAGAAGGTCGTACAAGGAAGTCGGGCATATGAGGCCGAGAGATGAGTTAGAAGAACCATGCCAGAGACGAGAAGATCTCCGAGTGGAGATAACAACATTAGAACAAGAACCAAGTAGAACGGAGTACAACCAAGAGGGCGAGATAAAGGACGTTACAATCGTGGCGAATGCCCCATAGACAATTATGGGCATGAGAGATCTGAAGAGATTGGGTGTCGACTTGGATATGAGAATCTAAGTTGCACGGAATGAAGATCTACAATTGAGTGTAAAAGCGAAAAGGTAGACCCCGCAAGTGTGGAGAGGTTCTGACCTCCTCAGAGATATAAAAAGTTGAAAGAAATCGCGACGCCAGTATTACATAAATAAATAAATAAGTATAACAAAATAATAAATAAATAAATAAATAAATAAATAAAATCCCTGTAACGGAGTTTCATGAAGGCGATATTACCACCAACACCAGTGAAGAAATGTGTATGAGAGAACGGCCGTAAGAATTGCTGAGTTTACAAGTGTCAGTATCGGTTAGGTTCCAACTTTTGATCTTAGTCAAGGTAGGGAGTTTCTGGTGGCTTGCAACTAGATATAGCTGCATCTAGGGATATTGTATTTGAGGCAGATGGATTTGTAAGGAGGGTGAGATAATTGCACAAGATCAGGCCTAAAAAGGGTATAAGTCTTCCCGGAGGAGAAAGTGCCATTGGCATTAGAGAGCATAGAGGTGATACTGGAGCCTACAATAGGAGAAGGCAGTTCATCTCTGATTTTAATCAGGCACTTCCAGGAGAAATTGTGGTGGGATTTAGGTTGGCAATCCCATAAACTTTGTCCTTTGAGAATATGACTTTCAATCCGGTTACGCCAGAGGTTGTTATCTTTGCGATCGATGTTATAGATAAGGCGAGTTAGATGGACCTTGTTTCTAGCGTAAAGATCCGGGAAGCCGAGCCCGCCAGCGGTCTTAGTTGTTCCTATAATGTGTAGGTTCTATGAGGAAGGTTTTCATGATTTTCGTCTTAGCTAGGTTTTGACCGATCAAGATCAAGGTTAATAAAACGTAATTTTTTAGAGCAAAACCTTGGTTGTTGTTTTTTTATACTAAACAAATAAAGGAAAGCTAATTATAATTTAGTAAGCCTCAAAACAAAATCTTAAGATAGCTTAGAGATCGAAGGTCTACCACAATAACTTTCTTCTTCAGACATTTTCAACCTAACTTATTTTAAGAAACTCAAAAGATCACCATGGACGTTGCTGGCAATTTTTCAGTTGGTAGCTAAATTAACATCCAGATTCATATTAAGTAGACACAGATAGTAACATCCAAATTCCACAATCATCAGTTAATACAAATTAAATCAAGGTAATTATACAGATCCATGAAGATGAAAGTAACCGAATGAAAAAAATAAAATCAGTCCCAGGTAAAAGGAAACATTCTGGAAGGCGCTCCATCGCTGTCGTCATCATCAAAGCCATAACAATGGCTTCCTCCGGCAGCGCTTGAACTGCAACCACCGCCCTCAAACCCTTGTTGTTGCTGCTGCTGCCAGTAGTCTAAGTTTGGGTGGGTCTGCACACGTGTCGACGTCCCAGATGACAGAAGAGAGAGAGCACAGTCTATGTGTCCGTCTCGGCGGATGTCGGCGCTCTCGTCATCATGTTGCCTTCCGACGTACCCGAACGACGGCTGAGGTGGCGGAAAATGAGGAGCCGGCCAGGTAGTGGCTGATGGTGCGAACATGGGCGGCGGAAGTGGAGGGTGCCTCATTAGCTGATGATGAAAGAGTGGGGGTGGTTGTGATTGAAAGATAGTGGCGGCCGGAGGAGTGCCCGAGACAGCAGTTGAGCCTGAGCTCAGGTATACAGATTCCGGTTGCGTTTTCCGTCGCCGGCGGTTGTGCCCGTCCAGACGCTTCCGGCAGCTTCGCTTCACCTCGTCAAACTCTCCTAGGGAGTGAAATCTTTATAAAGAGGGTTAAGTAGACACGTTATGGCCACGCAAAATTGCACTACACAATTACAAATTTAGTCCATTTATATATTATTATTTATTTATTAAATTAATTTATAAGAAATATGTTTTTTCAATTTTAATAAATAATGTGTTTTCTTTCCCTTTTTTAATTTTTTATATAGTATTAAAACTAATCAAATGATCCACCAATTACTTTAAACTTGAGGTCATTATCTATCTTACACCCATGAGGGAAATTGTGAATAATAACAATTGTAATTTAGACTTTTAGTCTACTTATATATTATTATTTTAGTCTACTTATATATTATTATTTATTTATTAAATTAATTTATAAGAAGATAGTTTTTTCAATTTTAATGAACAACGTGTTTTCTTTCCCTATTTTAATTTTTTATATAGGATTAAAACTAATCAAATGATCCACCAATTACTTTAAACTAGAAGTCAGTTTGGTAACTTAAGATTACGTAGATAAAAATGAGAATTAAGAAAATTATTTAGATTAAGAATTAAGGGATGAAATTGTTTAAGATGATGAGTATGAAATTAAGTTGAATGAGTGTTTGATAAAATTAATATAATTGCGGGTAAAATTACGAAAAAAGTACGTGCTTAATTTTTTTTATAGATGAAATGAAAATACGAGGGGTAAAGGTTAGATTTAAGCGTTAATAATCTTCATAATCACTATAATCTAAGTTTTTGAGGATTACAAAATTTTTATAATTTAATTCCCTTAATCTCCGTAATCTAACACCTTTAATCTCCTTAATTTTCTTATCAAACAAGATTACGAGAATTATTACTTACTTTTAATTCTCGTAATCTTAATTTACACACTTACCAAAGGGGCCAATAACAATTGTACTTTAGACTTTTTATGCTAAAAAAAATTACAATTTTTGGATGATATTTAAAGGTTTAGACTTTTCTGAAATACCTTCTACCATTCATAATTTACATTTATTAATATTTGGTCAAATTTACTAATCAGGCCTTTTACCATATTTACTCTATTAAGAGTATCCATATCATAAACTCATTTAGAATATATATCCCTTAATAAAGTAATAGTGATAGTGAATTAGAGTGATAAAAATTAGAGGAGCTTACAAAACAAAAACTCATAAAAAATGACCACTTCACCAAATTCTTTCTTAATATTTTGAGGGAGCAAAAATAAATTACTCATTTGATAAGTTTTTATACCTTTAAATTTGACTATATATTAATAATTGTAATTTTTTCAATATGTTAATTTATGGACAATAGAAAGACATATTCTAAAAATTTATAAAATTAAAGTACACCATCCTAAAATTCAAACACCCTTAGTCATAATTTGAAACTACATAAGCACCGTCCAAATTTAGATGAACATAATTTATAAAGTATTTTATTATGAGCAATATAGAAAAAATAGTTAAAGGTAGGTGGCATTAAAAACGAAAAACATGCATATATAAGAAGGAATTGGAATTACACAAGCAATGTTACATCTTATCGACGAGCTGGGCTCCCTTGAACACGTCATTGACAATGATACATAGATCAATTCATATATATTAAAATCATTATTTCAAAGAAAATTATTATGTATGAACACAATGCTTCGTGGTCCATAATGTTTTGGTTGTACAATCATGAAACTTTAGGTTTTAGTACACGTCTACTCATTCTACATATCAACATTGTTGTACGGACCACAATTGAGGGTGTCTTTTGTACGGCTTAATTTGTAGATTTATGTGAAAACATTTGTAAATAATGTTGTTTGTTATCGTAAGTTTTTTAGTTAAATTATATTTTGGTAGATAATGGTAGAGCTTTTTTTTTAGTGTTATTCTTTTATTGTGATTCATTCTGAAACTACACCAATAACTACTAAAAAAATCTTCAATTATATATTTTGAATTGCTCAACATGCCCTAAACTTGTTGGTTACACAATGAATTACACAATAATCACTCATTTTCATAGTTACAAATGAAATTGCAAAACAAACTTGCATTATGCTATGTTAATAGCTATCCAAATTTGATAGTAAATTCTTATAATGATGTGAATATCTTACATAAAGATAGAAAATTGGAAGTGCTGACACCCATCATTAATTTTGTAATTTTGTGTGGCATATTTACTCTAATATATTTCAACTAATAATCCTCTTTAGACTTACATTCTTGTATACATATTTGATTGCAAATTTTTTAAAATAAATTTACGTGTTTCTTGAATGTACCTCTTAAATTATTTTATTCTTGTATATTTTATAAATTAATTTTTTGTACTAAAAATTATAGAAAGATGACATTTTGTTATAAATTTATTGCAGAAGGACAAACAATAAAAACATCTCAACAAGAGGTTATTTATCCAAATCAAACCTAAAAACAATTTAGTTTATTTAAATTGGTGCCCAAGAAACTCTAGCTGATGAAAACTTATTTATTAAAAGATACATTAACATTTGTTGTTAAAAATTAAGATGAATTTATTAAGTTATAAAATTGATTTCATTTATTAGAATAAGATTTATATAATATTGAGAGACGATTAAATCAACAACAATCAACTATTTACCCATCCATCGGGAAAAATCCAAAAGAAAGAGACAAAGTCTTTCTTAATCATTCGAGGGAAGAAAACAAGAGGGTTTTTTTTAGTAGAAACAAACGGTTTGTTTAGCCATAAAAAGAGATTTTTTCCAAAAAAATATTACAGCTCACTTAGTTATCTTCTGATGTCACACGAAAAAGACTAGTTAATGCAATTATGAAGGATTTGAATAAGTTAGAATATCGCCAAAAAAAATCCATGTGGCTAAAATTAAGTGAGGAATTTTAATAAAGTAAACTTTTTGTTACAAATAAATGAGATCTTTTATAAATTTTAATATCACATTCCGAACATCATAAATTATGTTTAAGAATTAAATTATAATTTAGTTTGGATGTTTCGAGTATGATAATAAAGTAATAAATTTTGTTTTTTGAAATGAAAAATATAAAATATAATTAATTAACTGAAAAGAGCTTAAGGAAAAAATAAATTATGTTTTTTAAATTTGAGATGCTTCCATCTTGCTATAAATATTTAAAATTCATTTTAAAATATGTTATATGTATATAACTCTTAAAATCTTCAACTCATCACTAAAAACAAAAACTTTTGAAAAGATCATTTTAGTTTCTTTAGAAAAAACACGAAAGGAAACCGAGTCGACTAAATGATTAGTTCATAGTTAACAATATGATTAAGCAACCTTGTTTAGTTGCTTCGTAACCTAGATTGCTAACTAATATATCTCCGATCTAAAAAGAATCGTAATTTGGCGGCTACAATGAATAAAGTAGTTGAGTTACGTATCAAAATTGCTAACTATTTGGTCACAGTGACGCAAAGTTGGGTAGAGTTTAGGTCATATTAATTGAATGTTTGGACAATTTAAGCTACTGAAAATTTTAGACCAAATATATATCTGGAAAAAAGAAATGATCTTTACCGTACCTGCTGCACTGCTGGCAGAACCGCTGCTCCTCGCCGCCGACAAGCACGACCGGAGTTTTGGAGTGTCGTTCACAGACCCTATGCCGGCGATGATACTCGCGGCAGTTGTTGAGATCCCAAGTGCAGCCGTCAACGAGACAGGTAACCTGCTGAAGCCCTTGCAGCGCCGTCCTCCGCCTCCTCCCCGGCGGCTGTAAGCCTTCTTCTCCGGCGGCAGACTCCTCCATGACTCTACCGAGCTTCAAATCCCAATCCATGGTGTATTATATATTTGATTTTTTCAGATGAGAAGGAGATATGCCATAAATAGGTAGATAAGAGTTGCAGAAGAGGGAGATGTGGGTGGAAGAGGAAACAAGACGACTGACTGACTGGCTGAACTCTTTTTTAATATAATAATAATAATAATGAGAGTGAAAAGGGTGATTGTGGGAAGAAGGGGAAACACAAAATTGTTGTTCCCTCTACTACTGGAAATGAAGGACAAGTGAGTGTGTTGCCTTGTTTAGGGCCATAGGAAGAGATCCCAAAATAATTGAATGGAATATATTATGAAAAAGGAAAAAGGAAAAAGAGAGAGATAGTAGTTGTCTGTGTAGGCTGTGGTGAGTGGTGACGGATAATTGACAGGAGACATGAGAGAGGAGAGGAGATGAGAGGGTGTCTGTCTGACTTCTGATTGAGTTCTGAGTGGAAACAGGATAACAACAAATGAGGCCATGCCATCAATTGGACTCCTACTAAACCCTAGCTACATGCCAACTATCACTCACTAGGGTTAATCTTGTAATATCACTCCTTTACCAATATTTCTTTACAAAGTTTTATTATCGCTCCTTAGCGTAGAAAATGACATACAGATAAACCGTCGAGAAAAGAAAAGAAACATACCGAAAGATTATAACTTGGATTATATTGATCGGATCAAATCGAGTGAAGCAATGTACGTAGAGTAAGATTCACAAGGATGATATATCGGTAAAATTTATTGAACGCATTTTGCCATTTAAAATAATCAAACCCATTTCAAAACTAATTGTACATAAGGTTGTTTTGTGATATATGTTTAATGGTCTATCATAAGTTTTCTCAGAAGTTAAGTTTTTATAAGCAAGTTGAAATGGTTAGTCTATTGAACCAACTTGTTTTTATATAAGTTTAATAAGGGTGTGTTTGCTTGTGCTAGTTTTATAACCTATAAAAAGGATGAAGTTTAAAAAAAAGTCATATACTACAATTGACTAAATACACTAGTTTAACATAACAAGTTGACAAACACTTCTATATAATTTATTCAAAACACGTGTATATTATGGGTCCGTTTGAAGTACTAACTTATCAGAGTGGAAATTGAAGTTTATATATTGATAGTTAAAGCTTATTGGGTAGTTGATTGAACGGGTTTTTTTTATATAAGTTTAATGGGTGTTTGAGAAAATGAAACTTATTGAAGTTAATGTAAGTATAAAATTATAAAAAAGAGTTACTTTGTATTTAAATATGAATTTTTATAGGGCTATATTTGTAATATATTATTCGATAAGCTACAAATCTCATTATTGTAAGGAGATGGGTATGAAAATAGTTTTGACTTTGTGTAATCTTATTGAACTTAATGTAAAGAAATTGTATGAAAATAATTTTGAGACTAAAATATCTTCTTTTTTTAATTGATTTTGATAATTTTACCCTTACACAAAAATTATGGGAATTGTGTAATCTTATTGAACTTCGATTATAAGGATTATTGAGACTAAAATTTTTTCTTTTTTAAAAAAATAAATTAAACTCTTGCATCTGCACAAAAATTTAACACATGTTTTTTCGTATTTTTACCAACAATCATACTTATTTTACCAAACACTCATTTCACTTATTTTCATACTCATCTTCTTAAAAAATTTAATCTCCTTAATTTTTCACCTTAACAATCCTTTTTATCTTATGATTCTCGTAATCTTGTTTGGTAACGAGATTAAAGAGATTAAAGTGGTTAGATTATGAAAATTAAGGGAATTAAATTATGAAAATTTTGTAATCCTGCAAAACTTTGATTATAAAAATTATGGAGGCTAAAATCTCACTTTTATCCCTCTTTTTTTCATCTATAAAAAAAATTAAAACGTACTTTTTCGTAATTTTTTCCACATTCATATTAATTTTACCAAACATTCATTTCACTTATTTTCATACTCATCCTCTTAAACAATTTTATTCCCTTAATTATTCATCTAAATAATTCTCTTCGCTCTTCATCTAAATAAGTTTACCAAGATTAGGTCAAAATTCAAGCTTCTTCGTCGAAGAATGGTGAAAGATCCAAGTTTTGGGTCAAGGAAGACTAGCGGGAGAGAAAGGAGGATATACGCAAACCCTAACCTTCTATCTAATGGTTGAAAGAAATAGTACAGACTATTTTTAATAGGTCAATAGGTGCTATTAAGTTATAAATAAAAGTGATAAAAAAAAATATTTTTGGATATAAAAACACTATTCTACCTAAGCAACCCTTCATTCATTTGAGATTTTGAGTGTTAAGTTTAAACTCGCATTTAAACACAATACTTATATATTTGGTCCGAGCAAACAAAGTTTTTTTTTTTAAATCATACACTAGTATTTACGGCATAGCAAACACACTCTAAGAGTTTCTAAAAACTTATCGAATAATTTATAGGGGCGACTATGGGAAGAAGTATTGCTACAGTACGGCATTACGGAGTAATTTGGGTCATTGATTTACTTGATCTACATTCGTTCACGTCATTTAATAATTTATAAAAGATGTGGTGAAATTTTTTGGCAATTTTTAGAATGTATGGGGGAAATTTTGTACTTTGAAAATATGGTTTTTAGAAGGGGAACCTAGTGACATTTTTGTAATTTTCATGAAAAACTGTAACAAATATTATCTTAGTTTATAAGTTTCGTTCAATTCGTTCAAAGTATACGGTATCAATTATGATATTTCTATATTTAGTTCACATATTCGTTTGTTATAATTGGATAATTATGTTTTTATGTACTTTGTTAATGTTACCCAAATTTTAAACTAATAGTATAAAAGTTCATATTTTTATAGTTATTGTTATTAGAATTCAGTGTTCTATTAGTTCAAATATTTTTATATTATTAGTTCATGCATTATTTTGAACTTATAAACACATTTTATAAAAATGTATGAATTCTTAGTACAATATAATCTAACTTAACAGAACAAATAATTTGAATGAAGTGCACAAAAAATTGAAAAAAAAAGTAACGCTAGAAAAAGAAGAAAAAAGGGGGAAAACTGGAATAAATTTTTTTAAAAATTTTTATACTATTACTTCAAAAATATTTCCACGGAAAAGTATTAAAAAATAAGAACTATAAAAACAAGCAGCTTAAACTAATTGAACAAAAATTGTTAAAAAAATAAGAATTATTTAAACAAACAGTTTGAACTAATTGCACAAAAATATGTTTGAACAAAAATATAAGAAGTTTTGAATGAAATTTTTTAAAAAATAAGCACTATTAGAACAATAGTTTGAACAAATTGAATAAAAATTTGTTTGAACGAAAATGTATAAAATTTTGAACTAAAAAATTGTTAAAAATAATAACTATTATAACAAATTGTTTGAACTAATTGAACAAAAATATGGACCATTAGTACAAACAACTTGAAATAACAATACCAAAACAAATTATCACTACACCTTTTAAAAATTACAAAATAACCATCTCGTCAAAACCTTTTAAAACCGATGATCAAACCGATAACTTATTGCTAGAACTTTATATAAGTACAAAAATGTCACCGCACTACCTTGAAAATCATTAAATAATGTGGGTTAATCTAGACTGTTGGATCAAGCATATCAACGGTGGAAAATATTCCGTATTTCCGTAACTCCATACTCGTAACTTTACTCCGTACTTGAACAGAATCGTAATTTATATAAGTATAATTTATCACCTCATTTTGATAATGAAATTGGAAAAAAAAAAGGGGCATAGATTTGTTAACCGTATCCATCAAACTTGGAACGTGGACAAAGCATGTATCTTGAATTTTTCTAAGCTTATTCTCGTCCTCAAACACCTCATATTTCCAAGAGAAAATTGGATGAAATGTACCACTAGCTAATTTTGTTTAGTAAATAACTTATACCTATAAATTTTTAAGTGAATAGCCTTATTAAACAAATAATGGCAGATTTACCCTTATTTATCCTAATAAATTTTATCCTAATTTAGACAAACTATTCTTGTAAATGAAACCGATTTCTTGTAAATTTATAATTTATTCTTGTAAAATGATACTTATTTTCTTGTAATTATAGTCTTTGAATTTTTTTGTAATTTTATAATTCTTACAAGAAATACGAAAAATTAATAAATAAATGTAGTTACCAAGAATTGATATCTGGTTGGTTGCCCCTTCCTCCCACCCTAATACCAACTGGACAAGTTGGATTTCACGATTTATCTTCTTGTAAAATTTTCTTGTACACGATTAATTAATACTTGATTAATTACTAATTGATTACGTTGATCAATTCTTGTAAATTTTTTGTAAAATTTTATCAAGAATTTTCTTGTACTCTTCATGTAAATCATGAAGAGTACAAGCATGTAACATGCTAGTTTTATCAATTCACGTAAATGTTTCTTGTATTCTTTATGATTTAGTAATTGATTACGCTGATTAAAATTGGTAACTTCTTCAAAATACACCTTCTTCAATTAAGATTGCAGGTCAATTAAAAGGCAATAATTATTAATTAGGAATCTTTAAAATTCTTATAGAAAGATAAATTAGTCTAAATAATTTAAAATAGGTCATATTCTAACAAAATTATTGAATTTCACATTTACTTAACAGAATTAGTGAAGTAAGACTAGATAGCAAATTCACTCTATTTCCAAACTGAGAATCAAGATGAAAATTTCACAATTAGTTTTTATGATAATGAATTATTTTACAGTGATCAATTATTTTAACAGTAGTTTCAGTTCATTATAAGTCTATTTTTTGTAATAGACAAAACGGCGGTGGTAAAAACAAAATTCGAAAATAAAATAAAATTAAATTGTATCCACCCCTGCGGTTGCTAGTGGCTATTGAGAAATGACATCCACACTTGAGCTTAATTAGCTTTGATAGCTATTGACAATTGACATACGCAGTTGAGATTACGTAGCTAGCTAGCTCTACTCATATGACGATTTGCCACCATGTCAAGCTTGTACTAAGTGGTATACAACAGGCAATTCATAAATTATTTTATCAATAATTTCGAGGTTGCTCTTTTATCAAAACTACAACGTAACCTACCCTAACCCGTTTACAATGCGTCTGTTGTTACTGTAAATATTCAACTTGTATAGAAGATGTTGAAATTGTAGGGACTTCTAACATTCCTCTCAAGTTGGTGCATGAATGTCGTGAATATTCAACTTGTCTAGAAGATGATGAAATTATTGTTGACCTAGTTACCTAGGGACTTTCTTAAAATGTATGCCAATTGATTGGCGAAATGAACATGACTTGTACTTCTTCCTGAATGACATGACAATCTATTTCAATGTGTTTGGTGCGTTCATGGAAGACTATTTGATGTTGTGTATAACGCCGTTTAGTTATTGCATCGGAGATCCACTGGTTGATTGTGAGATATTACGAGGGAAGACAACAATTATTTGATCAATTTGAGCTCGTTGTTGGTAGTGATGGTGGTCATGGTGTGGTATTCTGCTTCCGTAGATGAATAAGAGAATGTAGTTTACTTCTCGGTTTTCTAATAGTTGGGGACTCGTCAAGTAATATGAAAAATTCAGTGGTAGAACGACGAGTTAGAGAACAAGAAGCATAGTCAGAGTCACATAAAACATATATGTGTACGAAACTTATGTTAAAGATAGTTAGGGCTTGTTTGGTATGACTATGGGAGTGAGGTTGGAATTAGGAATCGAAACGGAATAAAAAATTGGAATAAGTCGTTCCCGATACTTGGGTGCGTTTTTTGAATGAAACCAAATTCGTTAAGCGGTGTCCGCTAAAGCGAGGTTCGTAACATTTTGTGAAAATTTTCTCTCAAACTCTTGCTCAATTTCGTAGAGAGGGCATACTCTCGCGAGAGAATCAACAACCTTATTAGCGGTATGTTGAACAAAGTTTAAATAAATAAATGCAGCCTCTAGCTAACTGCTTGATGTCCTCGATGATAAAGTCATTGTGGCATGTTTAGTTCTCATATCTTGCTATCAGTATATCAGGTATCGATATCAAAGTTACGGTATATATATATATATATATATATATATATATATATATATATATATATATATATATATATATATATATATATATATATATATATATATATATATATATATATATCAGGGATATGGTAAGATTAAAAAAAATCGATATCAGGGATATGGGGAAATCAAAATTTTTCAGCACCGTAAAGTAGCAATTTTAAAACCAATTTTCACACTCATATCAACAAAGAAGGGAGATGCATATACAAAAAATTCAGTAGAGAAGGGAGACCCATATCAACAAAATTCAGTATAGAAGGGAGAGTCTAAAAAAATGAGTAGAGAAGGGGAACTCACTTTAAAAAAATTCAATAGAGAAGAGAAACTTGTATCAAAAAATATGAAAAAATTCAACTAGAAGGGAGACTCGCATATAAAATATTCAGTAAAGACGGGAGAGTTGAGCGAGAGTTGTTGTGTTGAAAGAACGATTCGAAGAGGAAACTAATTAAATCGTACCTTGGAGATAGGAGCGAGAGTTGTTATGGAGATCCGAAGAGGGAGATGAGGGAGGGAGATAAAAGGGTGTGGAGGAGAAGTGATACCGGTCGATTTCTAGGAATATCAGAATCACTAAAAAAGTAAAGTATGGATATATGAGTACATCAATTTGATACCCAAATACCCAATTACCAAACACGGATGTCAGATACGTAATATTCAGATATCAGGATATGAGAACTAAACATGCCGTTAAAGCCTTAGTGATCCCTAGCCTGGCCGTCTCCGCCTCCGGCCACCGTACGGGCCATCTCTCCATAAACCGCCACACCTTACCTCCTATCAGCAACCTTCTCCGTACAATTTTTTTTTACTATTTTTAAAAATTGTATTTTGGTCATTTGACGTCAAAACTCCTTTATAATACGAGATATCTCGGCTTTGGTTAAATTTCTCAAGTAGATCAACCCATTGTGCTTCTATAGCATTAGATATGAGTTCTATATGATCTTGACTTGTTTTCGCCTAAGATATGGTTACGGCTGCAATGTTAGCATGAGCACTATACATCGCATTTCCGGTGTATATCTCGATCTTGCTAGAGCGTTTGAAATAATTGGATTTGTTGTGTGAAAATGTCCCACATCGATAATATGATAACACGTGAACCTAACATATAATTCCTAGGGCTTCTCCTTCTATTGCGTGAGATGTGGTTACGACAACAATGTTAGCATGAGCATTATACATCGCATTTCCGGTGTATATCTCGATCTTGCTAGAGTGCTCCAAATAATTGGATATGTTGAGTGTGGAAATGTCCTACATCGACAATATGATAACACGCATACCCTCCACATCTTAGGTCCGATCCGGGTCTCATTATCCTGTATTTGAGTTGTGATTAGTGAAAATATGTTATCCACCCGTTTGGCTAAGCGGATAGTTGCACTTGAGGGGGAGTGTTTGAGTGTGAAAATGTGCCACATCGACAATATGATAACACGTGAAACCAAATGGTTTTAGGATGGAACCCGAAGACTTGTCTGTAGGTTCATTTTGGCGTGCAAACCCTCCACGTCATAGACCGCCGTATATAAAAGATAAATTAACACAGTCGGCAATTCCTCAGCCATTATTCCACCATCCCGGAAAGCTAACACTTATGTAGCTAGAATGCCTTCTCGTGACATATCTTATGACAACAGTGCAATATAAGTGAGATTTGTCATGTCAGGTTTACCCGAGGTTTGGAGGGGTTAGTATCGGGCATCCATGGCAAGAGACTCTATCCGTGGATCGACTCCTTGGTCGTTGTATGAGTACACTCTTCTTGGATAGCAAGAGAGTATACTTTGTTGGGAGTAGTTTTTTTTTTTATGAAATTCCTGAATATATAAAATTATGGTAGGCATCA
Source organism: Fagopyrum homotropicum (assembly GCA_033239125.1). Taxonomy (NCBI): domain Eukaryota; kingdom Viridiplantae; phylum Streptophyta; class Magnoliopsida; order Caryophyllales; family Polygonaceae; genus Fagopyrum; species Fagopyrum homotropicum. The sequence goes on from BSWB01000004.1 coordinate 149,323,921, forward strand.
TCTAAGTTGATGAGAAACTGATGAACCCGTTCATCATCTCTCTCGATGGACAAGATATTAGAACACGGAGCACAAATATCCTTGTGAGAAGACATGAAGTTAATTCATCCCACAAACACCGAAGGCACTCATAATACGTGGTGAAAGTTTGTCCTTGGTGTTGACACTAAGCAATATCGGCTTTAAACTTGAGGATCCGGGGACCATTGCTGAGTGAAAATCATTGTTCGATATCCAACCAAAGGTCACAGATCGTGTCCAAGTTAGCATGAACACTATACATCACATTTCTGGTGTATATCTCGATCTTGCTAGAGCGCTCCATAAATTGGATTTGTTGAGTGTGAAAACGTCCCACATCGACAATATGATAACGCGTGAACCTAACATATAACTTTTAGGACTTTTCCCCCTATTGCATGAGATGTGGTTACAGCAGCAATGTTAGCATGAGCCCTATACATCACATTTCCGGTGGATAGTTGCACTTGAGGGGGAGTGTTGAGTGTGAAAATGTCCCAAATCGACAATATCATAACACGTGAATCTAACATATAACTTCTATGGTTACTCCACGTGGATCGACTCCTTGGTCGTTGTATGAGTACTCTTCTTGGATAGCAAGAGAGTATACTTTGTTGAGAGTAGGTGCTTCTTTTTTTTTAATAGAAATCCCTCAATATATTAAATTATGGTATGTTTCATCTAAGTTGATGAAAAACTGATGAACCCGTTCATCATCTCTCCCGATGGACAAGATTTTAGAAAATGGAGCACAAATATCCACAAACACCGAAGGCACTCATAATAGGCGGTGACAGTTTGTCCTTGTTGTTGACACTAAGCAATATCGGCTTTAAACTTGAGGATCCGGGATCATTGCCGAGTGAAAATCATTGTTCGATATCCAACCAAAGGTCTCTAATTGTGTCCAAGTTAGAAAGATTAGAAATAGTCAATCATAGTGATAGATCTGATAGATCATATAGATCAGTTATATGTAAGATCCATCCGATCAACATTGAAATCACTATTTGTCAAAGAATGTGGTCGGACCACGCGGCATATGGTTTTGTAATTGTCTTCAATTAACCAATTTTTGGTTTGACCCTAAAAGCATGTTTCATTTTTACTCATAGTAACTATCTCTTCAGAGGTTCACCGAATAAATAAAAAGATCTGGATAATCCAAAGGATGAAGATAGTAGGGATTAGTAACCTTTAAGATCGGCGACAAGAATCATGTTAGGTCATACGTTTTTAGGGTTTATAGGATCAGAAAATGCATGATATCATGTGATAATAAGAAAAGGTATACAGATATTAAGCTTGTCTTTTTAAAAGAATCATGTTACATATATGTTACATATACATAGTACGAGAGGAAATATATGATATCCTAATGTGAGTATGAAATCCATAACTAGGAAAATAAAGGATATTACAATATATACACCAATGATATAGAAACATAATTTACTTATTTCCGAAAACTAAATCTATGAATCCTATATATTGGTTTCGAGTCGACCAAAAAGTTATGGTTAACCGCCAAAACTAACAACTGAATCATCAACATAGTTCCCTTTAGAATTCAAGTCCAAATTCATAGTTCATTTTTACTATTTTGAACCGTATGTGTAAGTATTGTTGGGTTTTTGGTCATAAGAAGACAAATTCACTCTCCTTGAGAATAACTCTCATACAAACACAAATAAAAGTAAACCAAATGCATGTAGTTAATGCTCTACTTCATGGAATTTTCTACCTTTGTATATAGCTAAACAAGCCCTTCAGCCCTTGTTGGCAAAAGATTGTACATTGTCCTACGTATTGCTTATTTTGCATAAAAATCACTTTACAAAAAAGAACTACATGTATTCACATATTTCTAGAAATATACCACCTAGAGTCCTATATTGATAGTAAATTACTTAAACTACAAAGGAAATATCAACTTTTTTTGTAACTTGCCCTAAACTAGGAGTCTTTTGTGCAATTTGAGGAGAGTTTTAACTTCATTCCAATTCCCATGGTAAGAAACCATGGATGAGGATGAAAGTATCTCGTATGTATGGAAAGTTATACAAGTACAATGATCAATGATTCATTTTTTACCCCTTCCACAAAAAAGAAAAATAGTAGAAGTTGGTTGAGTAGTTTGCAACTCCAAGGAGGAGGAGAAGTGCAAAGTGTGTTGTAAGCAGGGGGTAGTAAATGCTACTGTTTGGCTGGTGGTATCCTCTATGAGGGGAAACACAGAGAGTAAATAAGGCATCTTTTACAGTATTATCTTAGCAAAGGGACCATTTTATTTTATTTTATTTTAATACTGTATTATTAAAAGCAAGGAGGATCCCACCTTCAACCTCACCCTCCTGCAGTACTGTCACTGTTGTACTGCTCAATGCTCAGTGCTCTCTGCACCCTTCACAACACTCACTTCATATTTCTATCCACTTTCATTTGCCTTCATGTGAATCATGTACCCTAATTTGGTGCCAATATTTTATCCATCTATCCCACTTTTTTGTTTCTTTTGTTTGCAAGTTTGTAAAATATTGCTCATTTTGAGATGTGTTTGGTGTGTTGAAGGGTAGTTGTAGCATTTAAAACAGTTAATTAAGTTGTCTTATTCTATAGCAGCCATGCCAAACACTATTTCCAGATAAAACCGGCTAAGTTCAGTTGGTTTTAGAATGGAACCTTACTGCACTTATGTGTTGGACTTATCTAATTCATATGTGTGTTCGTATGCACACAACTAACACAGACCAACCAGCTACTTCGGATCTAGGTACCGGATAATGAACTCCCTGCCTCTTGTTGCATGCCCAGAAGATCTATTTCTTATAGACAAGGAAACCAAATGAGAATATAATGCATATATCGTACAAGTTCAGGAAGCAAATTTCCCAAGTAACGAAACATATGTAGTTCTTGAAATAACCTGCATGAGAGACTAGCGGATTTTACCTTATTAATGATGATTGAGTGCCTGGTGAAGAACATGTAAGATCCCTCAACATTCAGGGTTCGATGTTATTCATGTTGACCGGAAGTGCCAGGTCATGTCACATGTATGATCGCATCCGAGGTCTGGTGATGGACTGGCCTCCATCCACATATATAGAGGTTCCGGTCATGTACTTTGAACCGTCACTGATCAGGTAGATTACTGTTGATGATAAGTCAGTCTTCACATTCAGCCATCGTTGGAGTGGAGCTGCGTCTTTAACCAGTTTCTCTGCCCTGTCTTTACCTACGGATGTGGGGAATTCGTCGTCAATGTGAAGGCCACGGATTATTCCATTGACCCTGATTTGATGTTTCCCAAACTCCAGTGCTGTTGTCTGAGAAATGAGAATAGTGAAGAAGGGTGTTAGTGTGTATTGAGATGATAGCAAGTAGGATAAACACTCGCAAACAAACAGTCAGGGAAGCACATGGAATTTTGATTCTGTTGGTGAGTGCAGGCTTCACTCCAGAAAGTAATCAACTCTAAGCTGATTAAGTAATTATACAGACAGGAATTGAAAGAGTCACAAACCAAGGGATTTGGATCCATCACATTAGTGTAGCTTTCTTGAGAAGATGTAGGAAAATTACTTACAAACAATTGGTACAGGTAAGCAACATTTTATGTGAAGCCAACCATATCCAGCCTTGGCCACACAAGGGTCATTTTGACAGCTACGTTAAGATTTATGACCATCAATGTTTGACGAATTTAAGCTTCAAACTGGGTCTCACACTCAATTGTATTCAATGGGTGAGCAATCAGATCTCATGGATTATGAGCAGGTGTAACTTTGAGATTCAATAGGGATGGAGCTGTGAATGAACAGATTTCTGGACACATTTTTAGGCCTCTTTGGAAGTAGTGTACTTCATTCTAATGTTGCTCGATTTGCAAGGAGGATTAAGTAGATAGTAGTTCAGTAGAAAGAAGAAAGAGGCTTTGCAGATAAACATTAGTAAAATTCAAGAACATGAGAATTGGGAAAAAGAAATGCTCAAAGCCCAACAATGCATTATGAATACCTTTCGTATAATAGATGTATGCCAGAGATGCAGATATTGCCAAAACAGCATGCGCGAATTTTAGCAAACACTTCAGTTTCAGGAATAAGTCTTTATTGTGATATATATTACCATGACCTTCACTTTTCAGTGCAACCAAGAAATCTACATGCTTACAGCTAAACATGCAAGCGGAGCTTGAACTGTTACAGTCCTATTTTGTGTTTACGAATACAACACATATCACAAAGGTGAGACATTCCATTTTACTCTTTCAAATAACAAGGCAGCAAATGCACAAATAAAAATCAACTACTATATACAATGATTAAAAGTACGATTTTTCATACAATTCAACAACAAATTATAAATTTTGAATCATTTGGACAAGGAACAAAAACCTTCTACCAACAATATAGAATAAATCACACCCGTAGGCTAAACATTATAAATTAAACAACACCTTACAGCAGTTCTCAAGGTCAGGAATGGACTAAAAAATAGGCAGGAAAGATATTTGGGGGTTAACTTTGAGAATAGATAGTTTTTTGTGCATTCTTTTCAACACGCACAGGGTTCTTTGACTGGGTCTTGCTTGCAAGAAGATATTTAACTTTATTTCTTCCTTTTCATTATCTCTGTAAGCATGTGTGGGCATCGCATATTTAAATGAAATATATTATTGTTCAAGAAAAAAATAGAAAAGCAGCAGGAATTGGAGAGAGATCAAGAAAGATGAACAAGGAAATAAATGAGCTTTAGGATACGAAAAGATGATATTAAGTGTAAATGATGACTGAGAACAAGAAGAAGAAAAAAAGAGTTAAGGATAAGGACTTTGATAATGGTGAGTCCAGTTTCAAGCAATCCACAGCAGTTCTAGACTTCTAGAATTTCAGGTAAAAAGAAAAAACTTCACCTGCCTAAGATATTTAGGCCTACCCATACCGATATGTAGTTAATAAACAACTTCCCCTCCTCCATTAATATAGAAATAACAGAAGTAATATTACAACTAGTTCCACTTACGACAATTTATCACTCTAAGTATAAGACCTGTTTATTAAGTAGGTGTCTACCTCTAGAAAACCGAAAAGTATTCATCTGGTGGTCTCATTACAAAAACACACAATACAAGAGTTATAACCTAATGATGGTAGGAAGCAATATTGTTATGAAGCATCAAATCTGCAGAGATTCATGGAATAGTATGTTGATCATAGTCAACTGCAGAATTAAATATGGCAACAAAATAACCCTGCACGTGTATCTAATAAAATCCTTGATAATATTGGCCACTAGCATGATCCTGATTTCATTTAATTCTCCTTCAGATTATATCAGTAATCAAACAGGCAAGCTTCTAAATATTCTTTTTGTGCCACTCTTAAAAAGGGTTAAAAATCATTAAGAAGGCACAAACATAGTGTGAATATTTATGTCATGGACCAGATGATTCGATAAGAAAAGTTTACACTAAATAATTTACATGTTTAGATGTAAAATGCAACCACAAGCATATGCTACTAGCGAAAAATAAGGGCCAATACCAGAAGTAACAACATCTAAACATTTAATTCTTCACATCAATACAACTGAGCTTGAAGGTCACAACCAAGTATTCCATCATCAGGTTTTTGATTAATGCATAATGTCTCAACATCAGCCGTCAGAGTATTGACAAAAAAAAGAGAGAAGATAATAAGCTAACTTTAGAACACGATCCTTAAATTGGTAGCCAGTCCGACCAAAAAAAATTAAATTGGTAGCCAGGAAATGTGAAAATAAAAGGCAGATGTTGAAGGAAACTAGATTTACCCTGACTAACTGGTTTACTCCGGCTAAACACGAGCCATAAGCAGCAGCACCCTGATAAAGTCCCCTCTCAGCACCAATTATAGAGCTCATCAATACAATCGATCCACCAGTTTTGTGATCCCGCATTCTCCTTGCAACAGCTTTTACCAGGAACCACACAGCTACAAAATTTGTGTTTAGAACTTTCTTGAATTCAGCTTCAGACACACTGAAAGGGTCTTGCATTTTTCCTATCATCATGCAGAAGAAAATTAGTACATGCGCAGGCCCAACATAATAGAGACAGCTATTTTAACAGAAAAAGCTAAATACTACCTCACCGAGAGAAGATAGTTTTGTTCAAGTGGGAAACAAGGTAGGAGATAAACATTCAATGGGAAAAGAGAGGCTAGTTATGAACTGTCAAGTGAATAAAAGCCAAGCCATAAACATACACTTAGGAACGGATTTTTCCTGTTTGGGTTTGCAGCTCCATGGTTGTCATCATTATGTCCTTTTAGTTACTTACAAGCTATGTGACAAACCTGATAATGCTATAATGTGACTATATCAATTGTAAACTGCATACTTATTCACTCATTAAAAATCTTTTCCATCTATCCAATCACTCATAGCTTAAACTTAAAAATGCATCATTTTTCAGAATAGTCAGCCAAGTTGAATTTTAGGAGAAGCAATCATTATCCGACATCAAGGTTCCTCCCCTAGGCAGCTAGGCTACAGAATGAAAAATTAAAAATGCATCATTTTTCAGAATAGGATTTTTATTATGATGATAAGATTGACACATGTGAGGATAATATGTGCTAACTTTATATGTAATACAGCTTTAACAATCAAAAGCTGTGCGTATGAGCAAATATCACTTCCTCTTGATGCTCTTTACTGGTCTATCACCACTTATAACTCATGCAAACTCTGGCCCTATAGCTTTACTTTGGCATTCAGTCTGTTACCAAATGCATATAAACTTGTAATCCTATTGATGCATCAAGTTATAAAAAAAGGCATAAACACAAGACACTTCATAGTGACAGGGAAATTATGGAGGAATACAAGAGTAGCTGCTATCAATTGCCATATACATATAGAACGGCCTAGAGAAGAACACAAATCATTACTGATGTATGTGAAAAGATGGCGATCAGTGCATGACCTAGTTTTGCAACAGAAACGTGGTAGAGGTAAAAATATCCCCACCAGAAATTGCAAATTTGCAATTTCATAACACCACACGTACCAGAATATGAATTCTCATTGAATCCGCAATTGACTCAATCAAGTTCATAAACAACATTCTGAAGTGATAAATTATGTCGTATGTAGTTCTGAAACTGATAAAGCAATCAATCGAACCATTTATCACATTGCAACATACATGTAACAGGTATCCCCAATCAAACAAAAAGCGTACCTTCATAAGCATAACAATTCACAAAGGCATCAAAATTCCCCAAAATCCCCCATGCCTTCTCCACAGCAGTATCAAAAGCTATCTCCTTATCATCTTCCATATCCAATCCAACCACTTCTACACCCTTCCCATCTTCACTAATCTTCTTCGCAGCACTCCTCATACGGCTCTCATTCCCCATCAAAACCAACCTATGTCGCAAATTACAATCGGATTTAAGGAAATTAAAGAAAAGAAAGGACAATCAATAATAGTAATAGCATCGAAGTATGAGATCTATACACAGACAGCTGTACAGTGGCATACCTGCAACCGAGCTTAGCCAAAGAGCAGGCAATATTAACAGAAACGTCATCGCCATCGGAGGTCAGCAAGACCTTCTTCCAAGAGCTCGCCATTTTGAGTTGCAAAGTAGAAATACTAAAGCAGGTTGTTGTATTTATAGCCCAAAATTGCGTCGCACTGAGGTGCGTTCACACTAAACTAATCAGAAACGGTAATTCTTTACGTATTTGGCGTACACAGTAGTCTGTGCCTCTGGTCCTCTCTCTTCTACCGGATCTGTCAATCGGGCGGATGGGCCAGCGGGTCGATTGTTCGGATTCGGTTTATTTCAAATTGAGTTGAACAGATAATCAATGGGTTTTTCCGGGTTGGTGCAAGTTCCGGAACTTCTGTGTCGGATTGCTTCGGATTCTCTGGTCATCTTGTGACAGATTTTACAATATTACATTGGAGTTGATACATAAGATAAGATAAGTTATTCGGGTTTGTCTCGTCAAAAGTTTGATTCTAACTCCGCTCGTTTATACTCGAACATATCAATGTTGTTCGTTTGACTAAAATAATATTATATGAGCATTATTTTAGACGAGCTTACTCGGCTCGGCTCGTTTATAAACAAGTCAATCCTAAGCATGCTAAGACTCGGCTCATTGGCTCGCATAACACCTCTATTTGGAAGAGGGATATTATGTACACGGTGATGAAACGCATTGCGCATTTGGAACCCGTAGCGGTCACGGTTACGGGTTCAGAAACCGTAATTTTATTTTATTTTTCATGATTGTTGACACGGTTACAGGTTTCGAAATTGTGACAATGTCAGTTTTTTTGGGTGGTTAGAATTCACAAAGAAAATCATCACGGGTGCGGTATCCGTAACCGTCACGAATCCCGTAAATGTAACCGTCACGGTTCCGGGTTCCGGATCCGTGATGATTTTCTTTACTTTTTTTAATTTATTTTTTTTTATTAGAATTCACAAAAAAAATTATCATCGATCCGAAAACCTATAATCGTAATAATTACGGTTCTGAATCCGTAAAAATTTTGTCACGGATACGAAACCCGAACCGTCACGGATCCATTGTGCGTTTGTGAATTTCATCGTCGTGAGTTTACGACTTTCGATTTATATATCTATTTCATCTCATTTCATACTTATTTTTTTTTATTTCAAACTAAATCAGTTTTGAGCATAAAGGTTACAAATATACATTGTTTGTATCGATTCGATTTGACAATTCCGATCAATTTTTTATCAATCAATTAGGTACACAACCGTTTATTTTGTGGTTCATGTTATCCCCGTGCAAAAGCATTGTTTTACAAGAAAACTGTCTAGAATCACCCCTTGTTTGTAGATATTTGCACTGAACGACCTTTTTATAAGTTTTTTGCACTAAACCGTCAATATCAACGAGGTTTAGAGAAAACTATGTCATAACCACCGGTTAGTGCAGAAAAACCTCCTCCCCTTTCAATAGTCTTCTTTATTTAAAAAAATAACAAAAATAATATCAAATATTAGCAATGAACCAAAAATAAAGTAAGCTTTATGATTTACCAAAAATAATATGAACTAGTGTACTTTTCGTGCTTTACATGAGTATTTTTTTAAATAAATTTAACATGAAATACATTTTTATAATTATATTATCTAATAATTATAATTAAAATTTTATTTTTGGCTTATTATAATGTAATATATCGTAATTTTCCAGTAATTTAAAAAATAAGTTTGAAAAAAAAAATATGTCCAATCGAGTATATTAGGAAATGAATATATGAGAAATAATTTGTTTATTAAAATTAAAAAAAAAAAAAGAAACAATTTGGGTTTTTTCTAGTTTTGTGTTTTGTAAATGTATCCCTAGAGAATAGTGTGTAGAGTTTGAGAATAAATACAAAAGGTTGAGGTATATTTACTTAATTGAAATATTAAAAAGGCTAGTTACTACTATAGTTTTTCAATCAGGCCTAGTTATCAAAATTGTCCAAATTAAAATGGATTTAGAAGGTAAAAATATCAATTAGGTAGATATTGTCTTTTTAGATTAAGAATATTTTATTTTATCTTGACTTGTATGATAAAAATAGGTAGATTTTAGTTAATGAAAAATATAATAAAAAAACACAAATAATTTATAGTAAAAGATAATTTGTGAGAAAATTACATATATCATCATTTATACATGAATGACACGTGGATTTAAGTGATTTTGCTTTTATATACTATATAGATTATACATAAATCAACCAAATTTGATACGACCACATCTCCGACTAAAATGATAGCGTGGCAGTCGAGAAAAAAACTTCGGGCTAAAATGCAATTAACAAAAACTATTGGTAAAGAAATGAAAAAAATATTGTGATCAGCCCTCTACTCCGCATGCTCCATTCATCTCCCATAAATTCCATGATAACTCGTTTTAGCATTTTTGATCCCAGAGTTTGTTATTCACATTTTGATCCAGATTTTTGTTAATTACATTTTGATCCCAAAGTTTATGTTCCGACTATACCACCATCATTTTGGCCGGGAATGTGATCATACCAAACTATTGCAGTGTCTCCAAATGTAAACTCACCTACTCATCTTCATCGATCGTTGTCATAGAATTTGTTGGTACCAACCTACTTTCACCAATTGCGTGTCGATAACTGTCATCAATTGTATTATTATAGACCAAATTTCATCAAATGTACCATCAACAATCTATTATTTCGTTATCAACACATTGTCACAAAATGTAGTGTTATCACTGCCGTAAAAAATGCTATATTAGTGTGTGATTAACACGCAAAATGCCAATTTATTGGTGCACAAACACTCAAAACACCAAAAATATCATGTTAATGTTTCCGTCTATACTCAAAATACCATGTTGGGGTTGTCACCAACTCTAAAAACATCATATTATAGTGTTGTCACCAATGCCAATACCAAAAAAATAAAAAATAAATAAAGCGGTGGTATTACCGCCATATCGAAAACAATTTTGATGTTGTAACTACTGTCACAACTAAATAAATTATTTAAAAAATTCAACCAAAGTTAAGTTGCTACTCTTATTTATGATAAAAGTAGAGTGGTTTAAAAAACAAAATTATATAAAAAAAAGTATATTTAACTGAATTCTTTTAAAAAAAATCTGTAGAAGATTTTGTGATTAATTAAGTTAATTGATGCAAAATTAGATAATACACAGATTTGAGTACCAACCTAATTCTATACCAATGCATCAATTCTGGAGACTTGTATTATTGGCTCAAATACCATTTGGACATAATCGTCCTAGATACATACATAAGTGGGTCGATAACATAACTGAACATGGCTAAATACAAATCTAACATACGAGTGAGTCCCGTTATAATGTACATACACATTTGTATTGTTAAGGAGTCTCACAGAATTCTCCTCCAAGGTCATCACATGCTTCACCTTTCAACACGCTGTCAATTATTGTAAATTCAAATCATCAACCATCATGCAAAACTTCCAAACTCAAAAGATCACCACTTCGACAATCATTTTAGTTATGAGTATATACCTTTGTAGCTCAGAAGAGTAATCGAAGTATTCTCTATCAACTGCCTCGAGCGCTTGGCGAGCTTGGGTTTGAGGCACTGCAGGTAGTCTCGCCTCAGGGTACATGTCTGCTCTGCAAGCTTCTCCTCCTACGATCTCACATGCTTCCACCGGGAACACCCTGCATATTACAAGAATAATTCACCAATATTTGCTACGTTTTCAGCTAAACCCACATATAGTGATCAAGAACTTACGAGAAAGTAGAGTCGTAACTAACGATAGAGGTCTCATACACCATAGAAGCCGCCCTGAGTGAACATCCACGACGTAAAGTGTTAATGGGGAAGCTGCTAGTTATAGAGATGGAATTCTGGTGGGTTTGATATGGTTTTATCGACAAAAGAGGTTGAACAAAGCAAGAAGTTGTACAAGCCTGCATTTTGGGATTTTGTAATGTATGAAACTCTTGTATTGTGTTCGAGTAGAACTCGACTCAACAGTAGTTGCAGATTTATAGTGATCAAGAAATAGATATTTGTGGTTTGAGATAAGATAAAGTTGTGTTTGGATAAGGGTTATCTACCTCCCACTACCATTCAAATTTGTAGAAATTTTGAAAAGGATTGACAAGTGATGGACTTGGAGGATGCAATCAATGCCCATTTCAAATGAAGCCATTTCTCTTTTATGCTATCCAGTTTTACTGTATGTACAACAAAATAGATTCAAGGCAAGACTTGCAAAAAAATCACATTTCAATAAAAAAAAAAATCATATAACTGGAATCTAACTGCATAATACAACTACAAGTACATATTGTGGTCTTGAACAAAAGATGAAGAACCTAAGGAAAAAACTCGAAAACAAACAAGTGCATTCCCGGTATGAGGGTAAACCATAGTTGATTCTCTGCTGGAAACTTCACATATAAACTGCCACTATCAACATGAATGTTTTACACAAACCAGGTCATCCAGCTTGTTACCGTCCATCTTGTAGAGCGACGAGCAATCCATTTGCTTGTAGTGATCTTGAGCCTCCTTCCTAAGACTTTCAAACGGCATGGTTTCCCATTTACTGTAGTTTGATTTCTTTCTGGTATCACTCATGTCACTAGAGCCAGAAACAGGCCCAGTGTACTCAGGACCCTTGTAGCCCCACACTTTGCAGCTTCCAAATTGGTCCAAGTGATGAACGGCTTCAGAAGTTGCACTTTTTTTTAAGAGTAGTGCAGCGGCGTGAGCTTGTCTAATGGCTTCTTTACTAGGGACATTTGACCAATCTTGCTTCCTCTCAGATCTCATTGGAGAATGAATCCTTATAACCTGACAAAATTAAGCTAAGGCTAATCAAATGTTTGTAAATTCTCATTAAAAATGAACCCTACAAAATTTAGCAAATGAGGAGGCAGGGTACAGTACCCCAAGGCACTCCAGTAGCTGATAATATGCTCTTCCTTGAAGCGGATTGTGCCCTTTCTTTGGTTCCGAGAAGTATCTAGTCCTACAAGAAAAACCGTACAAGCAATTTAATGGCAAGTGAAAGAACACGTTAAGTTCTAGTACACAGCCTTTCTAAAAAATCAGCTTCCACTATAACAGTATTGGCATTTGTACATTTCTGTATCATAAAATTCAGTCATCTTTTACAGATCACGAACAAATCATGCAAACTTCGGCAGCTCCTTTGTAACGATGAAAAGCAAAACAAGCACAATATTTTCCCAATAAATGGAGGCAAGATCACCAAAGTGCACCTACAGACAGGTCTGTCACATATCATCCGACCAAAATTGTCCTATTAAATCATTCTATAATCTCAAATAGCACTAGCCAGAATTCATCTCATATACCATGTCATTGCAAGGTTTTCTGTTCTATAAATCAATTTTCCATTGTCTCAGTTTCACCCATCATGCCACTTCAAGAAGTGCAAGAAAATTTGGAATCTAATACAATATGTGCCAGCAGAGTTGATTGCAGAAAACAGGTTTGCCAAACAAGCTGAAGATGAAAACAGTTGTCAGAGTTAGCTTGAATAGCAATCGAGATCTCCCTCAACTAAAGAAAAACCATTCATTTAGAAAAAGTGAACCAGTAAAGTCAAAAATAGCAGGCACGTATTATAGAGTATCAACCAAGTGTCTATGTGGATGCCATGCTGGCAAGGTCCTTGCTTCTTTTGGCACACACTCATTATACATGTTGATAACACGACCACAAGGCCTTTTATTGGCAAGTTTGAGATTCGTGAAAGGAATACCCACTCTGATGGCTAGATGTTAGGATATCACAATGAAACTGTTTCACGTGTATGATGCACTAATATATCCTTTTAATACTTGTATATCCTAATGGTCACATCAGCAGTAAACATTTAACACTATACAGCTGACACATACAAATCTAATTCCAAGTTTTAATCCTCATCTCTTGCAATAACATCTTTTAAGCATGTCACGAATCTACAATTTCACATTGTCCCACACTGACAAATGGTAGATCCAAATTTATTGTACCAGCAATCTTCAAGATTAGGAATTAAAAAGGAGGTCATATGTTCAAAAGGGAAACAACAGCGTAACAACAATACTGACCATTCTGTATAGCCTGGATCAACTGTGAAACCATATATGTCCACTATGTCACACATAGAAAGTGCTAGCTCAATAGATTTCATGCCAGTTCCTTTTGCGCCTCTGCGCAACACAATCCCTTGGAATAGATAGACTGGATTCGGAATGCTCTGGCACATGAAGAAACCATAGAATATCACAGCGGGCCACAAAACTCGGTGTCACTCGGTGACACTGGAGTATACCATATCAACAAGTTTAACTTGCATAATTGGACCCAACAATTCCTAAAATAAGAAGTGCAACACCATGGTTTCTAATCTGAACTGTTCAGATGCTACTGCCTCTAAACGGGATGCAGATTTTTGTGGTAGTTTGGGTGGTTTAAGATTAAATTAACGAAGGACAATAATATGCGGAATCAACTCAGGTCACAGTAGTCAAGACATTGGGTTCTTATGCTGTGAGAGGAGGATGCAGTAATCAAAAGGTTGGAAGTTACTGATGGGGTTTCCATTATGAGTTAGTCTTTGGAATCCAGTGGTTGTGAGCCTGTGATTATTTCTTATAGACTATATGCTAGAGGTTAACTCAACCACCCTCATGGTTAACTCAACCACCCTCATCTGTATTTACATTACTCCATTAACATATTTTTAGGACAGCATTCAAGTTTCCCGTCTTACAAGCTAATATTAACAAGCACTATTGTCAAACAGTAGCAAGAAAAATAACACATATGCAAAGTGTTATTTACCTTGATCATCGCATTGAAGTCTCTGTGGGTGACACTCTTGATGATAAGAACTTCATCAGCTGCAAGAAACTATGCAAGTGAGAAAGAGTCCCATAACAAACAAAAATATTTCACCCTTTCACCTCTTTCTCTTTCATACGTTCTTACCATGTAAATGTTCAAACAGATTAAATCCTTAAATCCCTCTCGGTAGATTGACAAGTTTGAAATACTAAATTGTTAAAATCATTTATTATCTTGTTTGAATTGAAGATAAGTTACTATGTAAAGATATAAACTTATAAAGAGCTTAATCCATTTTTATGAAAGATCAACCATTTTCTATACCAAAGAAGATAAAGAGCCCCATGGGAAGCAAGGGACACACAAACGACCACGCCTGATGTTCGCTATTCTTCCTATGGAGGGCCAAATCCTACTTAGGAGTTTGTTCGAGCACTAGCCACGTTACTAAACCTTGTAATTTCTTGCACAATAACTACTTATGGATCACATTAAGTTGAGAATATCTTTATTTTTTATATAGAACATTTTTCCAGTTGAATCTTGATTGTTTGTCTCATTGAGCACAATACTTTATTAGTAAGCTTAAGGTGATAATGATATTACATAATCGGTCCTAATTATAGTAGTTGTAGGTATGAGTATGCAACATTTTTTCTAGTTCATGACTCCATGTTTGGAATTCATAGCATATGAATAAGCTGAAATGTCTCTTTCACTTAATCAAAGCATTAACTGGTTTTCATGACTGACTGAGAATCAAATTCATAGATCAACAACACCATCCTAATGATTTATAGCACTCCTGCTTAAATTAAAACTTTTTTCTTATGTATGTTATTTTTCTGGTGAGTTTCTTTACGGATTCTTATTTCAAAATTTCTGACCTGATTCCTGATCACAAAAAATATTTCAAACACACTGTACGCTATAGCAACCTACCCTTGTCTTTGAGGATTTATTGACTTTGAACTGCTACCAACAATATGTTCAGTTCCAATATCTACCTTGGTATTTCCAAATTTAGCATGCCTCCTCAAGTCCATGAATCTAATGGAAATCATTTCTTGAAACGGGAGTTGAAATTTTTATGCATGACTCCAAGCATTCCATCAATTTTCTACTACAAGTTACCAGACTGGCAATCAGCTCATATTTGAAGAGCTTTGTTCCTTAAAAAGCCATTTTACCCCCATTTTAATATGTTACGATATCAATCCTCCTTTCCAGTTTCCCCCAATTTCGCTGGAAAAGCATAACCATCCTCCTTTCCAGTTTCCCCCAATTTCGCTGGAAAAGCATAACCAAACTCTTGGATATGAAAAGATATCACGAAATGTATACTTACAAGCTCCCTTCATAATCTTAACCATATTACGAGCAGCACCTCTCACTACAAGGCGAAAGTCCCTTTTTAAACCAACATATTTAGCATATTTCTGCACGTCATATACAAAGATAAGAGGTTAGAATGCCACAAACAAGAAACAAGGAGGAAGAAAAATACAAAAGGTAAGCTAGCTGAAAGAGTTCAAATCTAAGTAAAATCAGTAGGATGTCATTTGGTAATAAATAATTTGAAAAACTAGACATAACATTAATTACAAATATTATCAGAAGGGAGTTGCAACTAACACTAGATTTTACAGTGATTTCAAGCTTATAAGCCTCATGACATGAAACTATCCTATCTGATATTGGTATGATTGTATGAATCACTACTATTTATACTGACGTTAAAAAAGTTCAGAAAAAAAGCAAGGCACTACCAGGATATTATTAAAAGACCAAGTTGCTGAAAAGGTTTCCACTGAAACAGGCCACCTTTATGCTCCGTTCAATTGAGGTAGTTTATCTTCTATGGTGGCTCTTACAGCAAGAGCTACTAAGGGACTTCTTTGACTCGGCTGAATCAACACTAATAATAGTTTTGAAACTAGCATCTTTCCCTGCATCCTTTGAGGAAAGTATTTTCTTTCTTAAGTTCTAGTAATACTTCTTCTATGTTATACTATATTGAACGCTTTCGTATCTTTAGAAAAATACATCCCAATACTTTAGGTGAAAATGCCAACGTCCATGCACACGACAAACTAAATTGAATCATGTAGCTCTAAATTAACCCAGCAATATATACCTTAGTTACAGGAGCCTCATTGTCACGTATAACTGCATCATGGCTGTCAATCTCTTCCCCGAATTCTGTCTTTAGAAGATCTCCGGAGTTTCCAACAACTGCACATCTTTGAAATTGGCGAGGGTGAAAGGGAGGCTTTGCTGGTAAGAGTAAATTCAGATGCTCCTCACAGCGAGTTTTATTGTAGCATTTGTCTGCTCCTCTGTGAAATAATAGCATAAACACTTCAAGACAACTAAACACAAGGAAGACATAAAGAAGTGAACCAGAACTGTGACCATTAGCATCATAGTATCATACAATTGAGCAATCCGTTTTGCTGCATAATCCAACCAACCATCAGGACGAACATCAAGATACTCCCTCGTCAACACTGTAGTCATGTTACGATACTGCAGTCATTATAACCTCAGCACATATTATTTTCATGACATAAGGAAAACATCGTTATTATGAAATAGAATTCAGTAGTATATAACCTGTTCCCATAGCAAAATTGCTTCACAA
The DNA here is from genome assembly GCA_033239125.1 of Fagopyrum homotropicum. Taxonomy (NCBI): domain Eukaryota; kingdom Viridiplantae; phylum Streptophyta; class Magnoliopsida; order Caryophyllales; family Polygonaceae; genus Fagopyrum; species Fagopyrum homotropicum. The sequence goes on from BSWB01000004.1 coordinate 149,340,978, forward strand.
ACATCATACTTGTACTCCAATGGTTCAAACACCTTAAATTGCGAATTATACTACCACAAAAACACGAGAACAATCTAAGTGTAAAAGATGCCCAAAGAGCAAAGACTAAAATAACAAAGAAGAGTAAACATACCCAAGTGCTATTAGTGCCTTTAGGGAACTTGAGGATCAAGTTGCAGTGGTCAATGATATCAGATGTGAGCCCAAGCCCTCTGTTTGCCTGTATAAAATTTGAGTTTTGTAGAATGATGAGGTAAAAGAGCGAAATCTGGCTCTCGTTTTTTTATTAGCCACCATATCAAGCAAGAGAAATCAGTTTCCATCATCTCTCCAATTATTGAGGAGTTCAAACCAACCCATGGAGTAAAAGAGCGATTCAGATTCTCTACATTTCCCACCCTTCATGTTTCAATAGCTTTATACAAATATGTGAAATGAAACGTCCTCTTCTCTTCCCTCCAAAACCGTCTATCCAAACAATATGCAAGGTGTTGGAAAAACCACCACCAAGCTAAATTTATTGATTGTCAAAAAAAGTGTCACCAAAAGAATATTACAATGCTCTAGGTAGTAGACAAATTGATTATTTCTCCAACTTGTATACATATCATGTTCAAGTTCCGCATACACAAGCTTCACTAACAAACCTACCTCCTAGCAAACACCTCCACACAAGGGAGGATTGCTTTCAAAACCAAACATTTTGCAGTGAATCGTTATCTGATAATAATCCTTTTCCACAATAAATTCAAAGCATCCAAACTCATTAACAAGAAAGGCCTTAATTTAACATGGAAAACCATGAGACAAGATCAGAAGTTGAAACATGAAACACTCACCACGCACTGCTGAACATTCCTTTGAAAATCCAACAAGATCTCAACCCCCGTTTTGCTGTTTACATTAATTTTAGGACTCGATCCTGTCAAGTCCAACAAGACAACAATAATAAACTGTAAATTCTTCAAAGGCCAACACAACAAACAATATAGAAGTCGAGATAGAAAGAGAATGTAGAGAGAGAGACCAGTAAGAGAATACTGGATGGCGAAGATAAGGAGAGAGAAACCAGCAACGATGCAAACGAGGATAGGAATAGGGCTTCGAGGCTTGGTTTGAGCTCTCATTGTATCCCTCTGCACACAAACATCTAAATCAACAACTAAAGAACCCAAACCAAAGAGATATGGGACTGTATCTTGATTCTTGGCGATTGAAACAGTGAGAAATTTGAATGGGATTTGATTATTGCACTTACAGTGAAGAATAGTGAGATACGGAGATTCAGATCTCATAAAGTTCAATGTCTCACGGCAAAAACTGCAATTCTTCGGGGATCGACAATTGAACAACAGCAGATTCTGTCGGCGAAATTGCTTGTCAGTTTTGAGTAAGGTCACTCGTTTTCTCTAGACTATGAATATGAATTTAGACCGTGCCAATTCGATGCTGTGGTTATTTTATTTGAGATAAGAAAATAAGAACACAAGGGAAAGACGAGGCTCGATATGTGATGATTCAACTCGGTTCCTTACTTCATTACTTGGCATATTAACTAGATCATTAATTAATAACTAATATAACCTATACATTTTTAGTTATACACTATTTTCATGTATAGTTTATTATAATTTCTCTAATCCCAAAATAATCTCAATAAATATTCTGCTGTAAATAAAAAATAAAATAGAGAAACCAGCAAATAAAATATATTACACATCAAATTTATCATTTATTATATTTATTTTTAAGGTACTTGGACAAAAAGTTATTTCTAATATCGGTCATTATTTTAGTCAAATTTAAATAAGAATTTAAAACCAAATTTATTTGAAATTTTAACGAGAAAAGAGGCGTTGGAGCATCAATTTGTTTAGTTTTATGATGAATGGGTATTTTAACTAACCTGATTGAATTATAAAAGTCCAACCACCAAAAAAAATTGTATTGTTAATCTAGTATTAGTAATCCGTTAATATATATTAATATAGTATTAGTAAAAACTACAATTGTTACCTATTGGTTTTATTGAAAGCATAGGCAAAACGAAGATAAGTCAACTAAATGCTTTCAATTGCTACTTATTGATATTATTTAAAACAATAAATTAACTTGTTGATTTATCTTATATAGTATCACTTTGTCATGATTTTTATTGGGAAAAAAAAAAGGTGTTTGGATATTCATATTTGTTTGGACATCCTTGGGCACTGGTTGGATGTGATGAACATTGATGGATAGATTTCTCTTCAGTAAATTTTGAGTGTTGAGTGTTGAAGCTTTGAGGTTATATTGTTGTCGGCTTCTTTACTTACCAATTTACCCCATGTTGATTGTTGATCTTTACTTAGCAACTTCTTGTTTGGTATGAAGTTTTCCCAAATGACTGGTTTGAACTTTTTATTGGACTCTTTAACTAGTGATGCTTTGTCCATTGGATGTGCCAACAAACTGTTGATGTCGAAAATGCAGTTTTTATGCAGCCATGTGATATAAGATATTGTAAAACTCAATTGATTGATCATGTTGGATCTATATTATATTTATAAATTCTCTTGCGTAACAATTGTATTAAAATACAAATTGTTTATGTTTTAACCCTTTTAATGAAATATTATTTGATTTTGTGTAGTATTGTTCTTTGAATTAATCTAATACTATCTTGTTTACTATTTATGTTTTGTATGATATTCAAGTAAACTAATATGATCGAAAATTCCTATAAAAGATATTGCATACTAATAGCAAATTGTATTAAAACACTATGACTTTTTTTTTTGTAGTGTTTGTACAAGCGCTATAATGATGCCTTTTTCATATCGTTTGTATAAACACTATAATTACACCTTTTCATAGTGTTTGTTGAAACACTATGAAAATCCATAGATCTATTATAGCGGGTTTTTTCATAGTGTTTACATAAACGTTATAACTCTATTATATTATTTTTCAAACGCTGTTAATATTGTTCAATGATGTAGTAAATATTTGGGTCAAAGTCACTGAAGAAAAATATATCAAAAATCATGCATTTGAGATTACGAAATGGAAAAAACCACGTCATGACAATGAAAAAACTAATGAAAATAAGATAAGACTTAGGAAAAAAAAAGAAGAAGAAGGAGGTTGCTGAGTGGGTGATGAAAAAACAATAAAATTTTGGTAAGAGGGGAGCACGCATATTCAGAGTTGGGAGAACAAAAAAAGAGATCCTGAAAAAAAGCCAACCCACGCGCCAGAGAACGCGCCCCTCTCCTCTCTAAACCCTAAATTGAAAACTCATTTCAGTGTGCATCCGCCGCTGCCTCATGCCGACTCTTCTCCGCCACTGGCTCTCAAATCCTCTCTGCCGCCAAGCTCAAAGTGAGTTCTATTGCCAATCATTCTAGCAAATCCACCGCTTGTAAGGAGAATCGGAATTCAAACTCCAACACTGTCAATCCAAGGCCGTGTCGCCTGTTGATCCAAGAAAAAGATGGAAGCTATTGAATCTTGTATGAAAGATCAATCAAGAAGCAAGTTACCCTCAATCACAAAAGAAAGAAGGAAAAAAGTGGTGGATTTGTACAACTTGAAGATGGTGGTCTCTGGGGAGACGTCGGCAAAGGAAGCGGACGGATTTGGGCAATTTCTCTCTCAGCGGGTTTCCTCGTTTCTGAGTTGCGTCTAGACCATCTCTTCAAAGAAGATACATGATTGTGTTAGTATTTTCTTTGACCTTAAAAGTTTATGGATGAATCGTAAAGAATGGCTTGCTGTCACTCTTCCTTGCAAACTTTCTGTTTATTGAGCAAATGAGCATCTTTGTTTTTGAACCTCAGGATGAAAATTTTCTTTTGGCTATCATAACATGCCCTATGACTCATTCACGATCGAACCTAGTCTGATCAAGACTCTCGAACCAAATGAGCCTATTAATGAGATTCCCAAAGACTACCCAAAGAAATATTCATGAACTCCATCACCCTTGTGCTATTGATTGCTGTGGTTCGTCCTATTTGGTCGATGATGAAGATGAAAACAAATTTAATTAACAAGAAGAATATTATGCCCAACCTAGCTACTACTATTGACCTCACTTCATCCTATTTGTTGTGGTGGAGAAATTTCATGGAGGATTGAATTTGACATCTTCTGCAGAATCACTTACTGGCACAAAAATATGCCTACCTTATTTATGTTGATAAATATGAATGATCAAATTGTATCACTTAGGCTCAAATGCAAGTCAAGGCTTGAACTAACTATGTTCTCACTTCTATACACAAAAGATATTCTTTGAATTGTGCAGGAACTTTTATGCAGATAGAATCAACACAGGTCCATCGAGAAATTGACAAAAATTGAATTTAAGAGGCTTGCGTGAGCAACACTGTTGAACAAGAAGAGGCTGCTACTTACAAGAAAAGAAGCCAATGCTATTGGTAACTGAGAATCTTATAATTGACCGCACAACTAGAAGAAGAAAGCAAAAAGAAGGGCGACCGATGCATGGTGCGAAGGGAAGCACCAACAGAACCAGAAGGGAAGCACAAACATAATGCAAAGTCAAGAGCATAATACATGTATAGGATGGGGAGCTACATGGAGAACAAACCAATAAAACAATCAGTTTTGATATTATGAACATGCAAATTGCACAAATATGAGACATTTCCAATTAAATTGCACTGATATATGCATCTTAATTTAAAATATTGCTAGTTACTCCAAGATCACCTATTGGATCTTATAGAATCTTACTCTATATGCCTACGGTCACAAGGCTAATGACTTTACTGTAAACAAAAACTCTACTAAATTACAGGGATATAGTTAATATAACATGGAGTGAAAATCTTACTCTATTTGCGCATCTTTGGTGAAGTTGAATTTACTTCCTTTGAAGGCTAAGAGAATTGATGATATTGTTGCTAAACTTGGAATATCCCTTCAAGCAAGCAAATACCTAGGCTAAAACAACCATCCTTCAAGATGGATAAGATAACACTGAATCAAGCAGAATAATTATATCTTCACTTATGTAAATGACAAATCATTAGAGACTCTAATTTTAACAATTTGTCTATCTTGTCCAAATAACAAGAAAATAAAAGAAAATGAAAACCAATGGAAAACTTCTTTGTTGCAATACCACTCGAAAGAAACTGTTTTCGGAAGCTTACCTTCCTTTTGATGCTGGTTTTGGTAGCTAAGCACGACCAATTACTTGGCTAACAACTTTTCATCATGGTTTAAAACCTTCAACCAATTCCTTTTAGGGCCTTTATGAACTAGGAAGGATGTCTATATGATCATATTTTGAACTCGTTGATAAGTACTCTTTTGAGTACTTATCTAGAATCTTACTTGTTCTTCTCTTGATGTGAGTGTGTATTTTGAGTCGTATTTGGATCGCGGTCGTGGTCGTGTGCTTCCTGACAGCTCCTCTTGATGGAAAGTGTTTCCTTGGAGTCTCGTCTTTCACTTCCCCAGGAGTTCGGTTCCTATTGTACCTGCCTCCAACGGTGCTTCTTCGGCAGTGCTTGACTCGATTTCCACCTACTTCGTCTTCATGGAGTTCTCCCTTCACCTTCGTGCTTGGTCCGTTGTTGTTCTCCTTTGTCTCATTTTCCCTCCCGTGCTGTTTTTGGTTTGGCTTGTATTGCTCTCTTGACGGTTGTTTCCGTCCGCCGTTTTTAGCGGCCTTTCGTTTCACCGTTGCTTCACGGTGATCGAATCTCTTATTACCCTGTTTCTCAAAAAAAAAAAAATAATAAATAAAATAAAATTTTGGTAAGACCCATGGATAATTGAGCAACCACTTGAAAACCTAGTGAACAACAAAATCTTATACATTTGAACTAATAGGTAAATTTATTACAAACAAACAATGGAACTATCGACAAATAAGCCAATTACATAGCTTAATACCAAACGACGCTATCAGGAAAATAGAAAGATACAACCTTGCTCGAAATGAAATACAAGATAAGTTGCATTGGACATCAAGCGACAATGGATGGTTAATAACCAAGTCAACTATGGAATTCATCCAAAGGTTGGAGTAACTCCCAACAAAACATGGATTTGAAAAATTAACATAATACATAAAGTAAAGACTTTATGCAAAAAAACTATCTCACAATGTCATCCCAATCAAAGAGAACCTAGATAAACAAAAAGTGTGGTCCTAATGCACTGCAAAATTGTTCAACACCCAATAGAAAGTGTTAAACACCTTTTCTTCAAATGTCCATATACAATACCCAATATTAAAAATTAAAATAATAATAAAGTAATAACTCACCTACAACTAAAATTGTGATTTAGCACAATATAGACTTATGGATATCATCATGGGAATAAATGATAAGATAAATAGTGGTAATGTGGTGAAACATCTGGTTAACAAAAAAAACAAAAATCTTTAACAACCAAAAAGCACCATTTAGGCATTAGATATGACCCAAGTGATTAAAAAATTAATCAAAGATTGAGGTGAAGCTAATGAAAAAAGCATCAACATTATCAACCAACCATCAAAACAAAAAAGGAAAACAAAGAATATCAAATGGCACATGCCTATACAAGACTCCGTTAAAATTAACTTTGATGCATCTAGAAATTCGAAATACCAATATGTTTTTGGCTACATCATACGTAATCATAATGCCATCTCTCTTGCTACAGACAAGGGAAGATGTGAAGTTGAATCTATCCTTGAAGCAAAAAACTTATGCTCTAAGAGAGGGCCTCTAAAAGGCCGCATGTTTAGGATCCACGACCAATGACATTGAAGGAGACAATTTAATACTCATTAGTTTAATCAACCAGGTTTGAAAGTCACCTTGAGAAACATATATGATCGTTTCTGACATCTCCTACCTAATCTTGAGATTCAATCAATATAGAGTTTAACATATTTTTAGGAAAATCAACAATGTTGTAGATAAACTCGCATCTCTAGGCTATGACTTGGACACAAATGATGGGACCATTTCACAAGAAGTTGAAAATCTCAATTGTAAGGATGTTTTTGGGCGGCCGACTTCTAGAAGTTGAGCATCATTTCCTCTTACCTTTGTATCAAAACAAAATTACAAGAAGAACCACAATAATTGGAGTGTAATCCATGCCAAAACATGAACTAAACCATCGATTGTACATATCCTAGCCATCAATCCTAAAGCCAACAATTCCGGCAGAAGGGGGTCCCTTGATCACGGAAGACGAGAGACAACAAGACCAAGAAACACACCATTTGTACCACAAATTAAGGTTGTGCAAATGGTCCGAACCGTAACACAATGGATCGGACTGAACCATTATCATTCCTACACGCTAACAATTCAAGGACCGGGTTGGAACGGTCCACTCCACCATTATCCGGTCCGGACCGTATTAGCCTCTTTTGTATTTTTTCAACAAAATATTTTTTACATAGTTCAATACGGTCCTTTCCAAACCCGGACCATATACCTGGTTTGTAAAAAAATATGAAAAGGATTAAAATAGTCCAGACCGGATTAGACAAATACGGTCCAGGACCAAACCGTATTCTCCGGTCCGGTCCAAATGTGCACAGTCCTTCCACGAATCACTAACCCAAACACAATCCAAGAATCTACAATAATTGTGTCGGTGATGACTATAATAAATCCTTATGGAGGTTTCTCTCAACTTGAATAACGAGTAGCGTTTCTAAACGCCGGAAGAGTAAGCTCAACAATTGGTTGCGGCGATGAACGTTCTAAAAATCATTTCTAATCTTTTGGAATCCTTAACGAAGGAGACCGATATTAGGAAAACGCCCTTCAAAGAAAAAGATATTACGACAAGTACATGCTAACCATGCGCCGGTAGTAGATGTGGGTATACATGAATTTGGGCTGGCCTTTTAAAACAAAATGACTTTTTCTCGGACAAGTTTGGCATTCGGGCCTAGAGTTTTCTCCACGCCTGTCTAAGTCAGGCTTCGGGCTGGGCGGGTACCATATTTTTATTTTGTTTATAAACATAAAAAGTATTCGTATTAATAAACCAATAAAACTATTACACACAAATTAAATAGCCAAATGATTGTTAATATTTGAACCTTATGTTGGGGTATCGGATTTGAATCCTACAATCCACTTCTATATTTTAACGTATATTTTGCCCACTTAAATTAAAAAATAAAAAAAAATTGGTGTTGGGTCCGAACCGGTTTGTACCCATGTCCATACCCTATTTGGGCGGACTTGACGGGCCGGATTCAACGGCCCGGTTGAACTTGTATGATGTACAATACCTGTTACAAAATTCCAGGAAGAGAGGATAAGATCCTTAATTGAGATAGAATTTCAGGAAGAAACCGTTGGAGTCGATGAGAGTCCTCACCAAAGCGTAATCGTTTGATATTACAGTCAAATACAACGTGAATAGTATCTTTTTATACCAAGTTACAAGGAGGGCAAATGGGAGAACGAACCACTCTACATGAGATTATATGTTCATAGCAATACCTAGTTTGTTAGAACAAAGACGCCACATGAAAAGCGGAGATTATTTAGTTTGGTCGTTGATCACTCACTTATTGAAGTCCAAAAGTGGAGAGTTGATTGGGTTAGCTTAATGAAAACAATTAGGCTGAATTGGCATTTAGGGCCTTTTACACTATATAGTTGAAATTTAGGGCCTACCAATTACAAATTGAGAAGTAGGGCTTCTACTTTACTAGACTAATTCATAAATAGGACAAAAAGTTGACAAAAGTGATGACTAATGAGTGATGTCTGATGTGAGTGCTGAGTGTGACACTTTTGATTGACATTTAGAGGGAATTTGAGCCAAAAAAAACGAAGCCCTTTGCCCAGAAAAAATTCGCTTACCCAAAAATTCGCTTATCCAAAAATCCGCTTACCCAAATAATGTCACAATCATACCGAAAAATAAATTTGTCAAAGTACTTAAACATACTCGAAAACAACATACCCAATAAATCAAATATAAAAATAAAACAATATCCATAAATTGGATAATATTTTATATTTATACCCAATTTAAACATCACTTAATACAAAATTCATACCCAATTTAAATTTGTCATACCCAAAATTTTCAAAACTCGATATTGTACACAAACATCAATATCAAATGACATTTGGTCATTACCCAAATATTCGCTTGACATTTGATCATTATAACACATTTTGGATAACCATAAAACATACCCACGATATCACTTTAAATATACTTAATAATAAGAAATATACTACAAAGTCAATACACGTATAAAAGCATACCCAATTTGAATTTGTCATAACCAAAATTTACACAAATCGATATTGTACCCAAATATCAATACCAAATGACATTTGGTCCTTGTAACACAGTTTGGATAACCATAAAACATACCCAAAAGTATCGCTTTAAGCATACTCAATAATAAAAAAACAAACCACAAAAACAATAAACATATACCCAATAATGAAAAAAAATACTACATTTCGTATTTGGGTAACGAAAACAATGTCAATTAACATTCATGGACTTGAAAATTTCATCAAATTAGCTATATTAAACAAAAATAAATGGTAAACATGTAAAAAAGATATTTAAACCAAAAGTAAACATCTAATCACCATCATTTCAATTAAATAAATTATTGGCCCTATTTTCTAGTTATCATACCTACTTTTTCTTTCTTTTATATAGAAGCCTAGTTTACAAAAGATAATTTTAAGAAGTCCTATTTTCCTAATTAATTCAAACAATTATAAATAGAAACAGGGTTCCTGATATTCGTATCACCTTAACCATCCTATATATACTCGTTCTATGCCTACGCAATGCGTAGACGTAATATATATATTAACTTACTACGTCTACGCAATGCGTAGACGTAGTAAGTTTTCCTTAATTTTTTGAACCAACTGAATGTTATGACTACTACACATACGCTTTACGACTACGCATGACGTATGCGTAGTATGACTATGCTTTCGCAAAGCGTAGTCGTATCCATTTTCCTTTATTTTTGAACGAAATGAGCTTGTTGCTACGACTACACATTGCGTACGCATAGTCGGGATATAAATAGAATGTTTCAGTTGATACGAATAGCAATCTCCTAAAAAAGTAAATGAAGTAGCTATAGAGCTAAGTAACGTAGGGAGGACTAGAGACCTATTGAATGACATCCTCTGAGAGCACAGCTTTCCAGTTTAAGGTTAAATACACATCTCAAGTCTCACTCTCACTACGTTCCATCATCAAAATACTTGCAACTCGACTCCACACTTACAGACTCAACACTAATCTACCCAAAATATTTTTTACCATCTTATGACACTGTTAAAAAGGCTGTACAAACAAAAGATAAGGTTGCCAAAATTATGGTAAAAAAAAGACAAAGCAAAATGGGTAATTTTTTTTAACAAACTTCCCGCGCCTTCACCTTCTCCTTACTAATGGGATATTCCCATTTCATATATCACATGCTGACACTTGTCGTCTCCTGGCATAAATTTGTAATAATTCAAATAGCAAATATATGGGAATATCTTAAGAATGACACGTGTCTTTTCTTACTTTTAATTTCAGAATTACTAACTATGATATTAATGACGTCATAAATATATCTTAGTTGTAGTAGTAGTGGTGGTGTAGAGCGGCAGTGCATTTTGGTGCAGCTGCTGCATCGCAGCGCCACCACTTCACTGGTACGTTACTGTGCGCCCGTACAATATTCTCCAGAAAATAACAAAAAATGGATAAAATCGTCCAACAGACAAATACGAAGCAGCCAATGATAATCGTTTTGTCCGTATGCTCTCTCCTTATATATATACACTCATTCCTTCTTCTTCTTCTTTCATTTCAAACCTTCTCTTTCTCTGCAACTTCAAACAATGGAAGATTCCAGAGCTGTTGCTGTTTACGAACAGTACCTCAATAACACTGCTCCACCACCACAGCCACACTACTCCTCCGCCCCAACTTCACCGGACCAATCACCTCCGACTAACCGGAAAACACCCTCCGCTTCGAGAATCTACCCTTGTCTTTACTGTTCTCGGAAGTTCTTCTCTTCTCAAGCTCTCGGCGGTCATCAAAACGCCCATAAGCGTGAAAGAGCCGCTCGCCGACCACCTTTCTACTACCCTTCCTCCTCCTCCACCACTGGAGTCACCACCGTCGCTGACTACTCTACCAACGCCGACGGGTACATGCCCAACACTACTTTCCCGTCGCCACCTGCTTTCGCCGCTCCTCCTGTCGACCATTCCTTCTTTGACCAGTACTATTACTGGACGAGTACTGAGCCTCTTCCCAGCCAGCTTTACCTTCCTTTCTCTCCTACCGGAGAAGGAGTCTCCGATGCCGGTGCTGACAACGATATGGGCTTTTCTGACGACCTCGACCTCACTCTCCATTTGTGAACCACGCTCGCTCTCTTGTTTAACAAATTTCTAGCTTCGGTATAATCTATTAACTAGGTTTTCCTTGTTCATGATATCTGGCTTTTGCCAGTTAATCTCTTTATTTTTTTTCTTTTGCAATTTCTGAAACTTTTTAGCTAGAAAGAGAGGTAGGGTTTGATGTGTAGCTTGAGTAATCAAATGACGAGATGTTCTACTACTGAGTGTTCAGCAATCATGGCTTCTATGCTTCTATGTTATTGTTATTTTTTTCACTTTGTTTCTCATTTTATTACAACGAATAAATTTAAATATTTTTTCTTCATATTTTCGAGTTTTACGAGAGATTAATATATGAATATCAATTACATGTTTTGAGTTAATTATCATAAATGGATAAACACAAACGTTTTCTTGAGGTATTTTGTGTTTTATGTTGCAAAAAAAAAAAAAAAATTCTGATATATATTGCTTCATAAATGGATTTGAAATCTGAAAAATTACCCTTTAATATATTGCTGGCAACTGAATATGTTAACGCAGTTTGGCAGATGACACTGCAGGCAGGCATGATAGGAGTGGCGACGATCCATTAATTTGCTGTCAATGGCATATTGTTTACGCACAATTTTTACTTGTCTCTAGTTATGTAACGAAAGTGTCAGATATGTCCAACGGTACTCCCTACTCTAGCAACAACATACCTAAACTTTTGTATGCTATTTCTAATCGTACAACGGTTTCGTGCTATACGTACGAGGGGTAGGGCTACGCATTTAATTTTTTTTTTTGACTCATTTTTCCTTAGTTTTTTTTATCGGAATTTTTGATATGGGCCACTACACATCCGAATACGTAATCGTAGCCATTTCCTATATTTTTTTGAACGAAATCAACTTATTGCTACGGCTCCGCAACGCGTAGCCGGACCACGGGTATGAATAACACGAAACATGTGGTACGAATAGCAATCTCGACTTGGTACCATACATATATACGCACTTCTTCACAAACTTCATTTTTTATTCAACATCACATACACATCCAATAATCCAATATAGCCTGTTACAACTTACAACAAAATCACCAGGGACTGATACAAGGTAAGCTGAAACAATACAGTTATGTTCAGATTAAAATGGTTGCCCGGCCTGTTCCATCATCTTCTTCACTCTCGTGAGCTTCTCAATTTCCGTGAGCACCTGGAATTCATAGAAGCCATAAAACACACCAGAAACTGTTTGCCGAAACAACATCACCAAGTACTTTCTTACCTCTAGGGCCATATCTTCTGCGGTTACTTGCTCAAATTCGTCATAAGCTAAATTTGAGGCCACCTCTGACAAAAAAAGGTGAGGATAAAATGCATCAAGAGATGTTGGAAGGAATCTAGTATCATAGAAAGGTTGAAATAAATGATTCAGCCAGGACCAAGATTAATACTTTGAAGTGAGATGCATGCATCTGCTGTAGCATATCCACCTTTGTTCTCTTGGTAAACTGCAGCTAACTCATTGAACATCTGTAAATTGCTCTGTATAATCAGCAAAGTGAGCCAAAAGGAGTTGATAAATCATATAGGAGATCCAAGAAAATAGATCGTAAAAGAAGAAATGTTCTGACCTCAGAAGATGATTTTTGGGTACCGTCTTCTATGCATTCCTTGGCAATAATATCCAAAGGGACATCTATCCATATGGATATCCCATGTCTTAAAAATGACCTGGAAAATTACTTATATTGACTTGTTTCATGTTTACAATTCATCATCAAATAACAAACAGAAAATGGCGGAAAAGACGTCCTTACAAATTAGTAGCAGTTTGTACTGCACCGTTTCCTGCATTCACTATCAGTCGGCCCATGGATGATAATTGCCTTAAGACTTCTGTCTATGATGAAAAGCATATTTTCGGCTTTAGTAGCTGGAATGCATAACAATGTATATGATGAAATATGGAGTTTTGTCTTCCCTAAATGATCCTCTGGAAATGGGATCATGGAAAGGAGCATTTACAGCGAGGATTGAGTGAAGGAAGATTTTAAGTTTCAACCACTTCAGAATATAACGAATTATCGAATTGTAAAGATGCAGATAGCTGCATTAAAAAGGTCACCTCAGATTCTCGAAATCCATGTCGATCTCTTTCTCTGAAAGATTTTCCAGAAGAATCATCACCAGCAGCTTCCTCAACCAACCCTTCACTGAATTGATCAATAAAAAAAAGAGACAATACAATACTTAAAAGATATCTTTTGACCGGGGCATGCAGTTGCCAATGTTCAGAAAAGAGAATGGACACTACCTGTCGAAGTAGTAATAACGTAAAGCCTCTGCAATGACTTTCCCGATCTTTGCTTTCATTGCACTATTCATACCTTGATATATATTAATAAGGATCAATATATAGATAACCCCAAGAGGCTCATTCATTGGGGATCAATATCGAAGAGCTCAATGCTTACCAACAAGAAATATGGAGGTTCCCTTCAGGTCATTTACAACCTCAATTGCTTTTTTCTGAAGTAGGACAATATTATTAAACAGAAAACAGAAGATGAAAACTCATTATAGAAAAATTCATACTTAATGGTGATTAACGAGTAAAGAATCATGATGTTATTCATTACACAAATGGATGACTAGAATAGGATCAACACACCTGCACTTCAAAGATGGGGTCGGCTTTAACTGGAGAACTATTTGCTTCAAGAGGCTGTGTTGCTAAACCTAATAAGTGAAGGTGGAAAAAAAGAAGAACAATTAGAAAAACCTCAGACATCTGATACAAATGCTTCAAACAATAAGAAATGTCTGACCAGTTGAAACTTGCTACTGCTTATAATGACTAGAATCATCATGCTATATCTCATTGATTTTTCAGTGACAAGTTCACCTGGTACACAAACTCATGCTTACCACATATAATCTACAGTTATGGAATATGTTTAGATGCTTTTGAGAGGTTAAGAATGGCATCAGTTTCGACCCAAAATGTGTTGGGCTTGGGATTGTCCGTGCATGATTCACTAATTAATGGCCTTCTTATATAATCTAGAGGGAACTCAGTCTCCTTTAGAAAATGTATGCAACGTTTAGGAAGTTCTCAGAGGCCTCAACGCTCAGGGCTAATGTTAGAGAATGCTCAGTATACTCCGGGAGATGTGCATGACTTGATTCTTAATAATCTTGTTGTGGGTGAATATCATTTAAAATACTTAGGAGTGCCTTCTCTAAACAAATAAGCTTATACTTAGGAGTGACACTAATTGACAAGATCATTAAAAAATAGAAGCCATGGAAAGACTCATGCTTATTTTGGGTCACTAGATCAGCTTTCCATTCTTCACAATAAAAGGTATTTAAGCTATACAAACTACATGTAGAAGTTTGTTGTGGCAATAGAAGCTTGGTAGTAAAAGAACCTGAGTCACATGGGACCCTGTAGCAGTAAAATTAAAACACTCGGATAAAGTTTGGATTGGATCTACTAAAGGTATGTGCTGTCTATCAGAGTAAACTTCCAACAACTATTGTCAAACTCAGTAAACCTTGGATGGGGGAACGCTAAAGACTTGTAGCATCCAAGAGGGAAGGATACAGGGGACACTATACGAAGAACAGATTGCCAGATTCTACGAAGTTACCTCAACACCATCATTCTATGCAACTTGGGGAGATAGAAATAAAAAATATTTTCTAACAAGAAATCAAACAGATTTTCTTGGTAAAATAGGAAAGGCCCAAATCCCTCTACAACGAGTGATTTCCATCAAACACATTGAAATGCAGATCATACAGTAACCGATTAAGACCAATAATCATATAGAAAATAGCTTAATATAGCAATTGAAAGGGAGTGGAAAGCAACTAACCGACGGTGGAAGCGTCATCGGAGAGAGAGCGAACGGCGACGAGTGGAAATCGAAGAGCTCTTGAAGAAGCAGGTGCGGATGAGGATAGGGAGTTGTAGGAGAGCGAAAGAGGGAATTGGAGGGGGGAGTAGGCGTGAAAGCTGCGAAGAGGGCGAATGGCAAAGCTTATCTCCATTGATGGGCTGTTTGGGGGAATTGCTTGGTCCGTTTGAAACTGGAACAAGAACTCAGCCTCACCGGCATCACCCCTATCCCTTACCACGTGGAATAACACTAATTCCGTTAATTTGTCTTTTCTTTTGAAAAAATAATCCAAAATAATACCAACAACTATCAATGTATTTACCAAAAATAATATGTCATATATTTTTCGGCAAAAAAACTTAATCCGGGGATGATGTGGCAACCGGAATGTTACATGAGTTAAATGTGTGATGTGGATTTATTTTAAAAAATAATAATTTAATCATATTTAAAATATTAAAAAATAAAAAATATTTTCTTTAAAATTTTAAATAATAATTTTTTTAAAAAAAATGTACAAATATTTATTTAAAAAATAATAATGTTTATAAAATAAAGTTTGAAAACTTTTTTAAATAGATTTGTAAAAAAGTGTAATAATATTTATTTTATTAAAAAATATAAAAATATAATTTTTTTAATCAAATTTATTTTTGGATTTTTCTATAAAATAAAAATTTTAATTCTAAAAAAATAAGGGAGAATTTGACATACTAGGCCTTTTCTAGTTTATGTTTTAGTAAATGTACCCCAAATTTTTTATCACTTTCATTTAATGGTAGGTAAAATTAATTAACCTCTCTATATTAATAAAAAAAATAATAGATATTTGTTAGTAGTTATGTAAGTATAAGTTTTAATTTCTAATCAATGAATTTATTTTTTTTTATTTTTTTCCCGTTTTCATTTTCGTCCAGGCTATTTGGCGCATGCCAAATTACTAAATCATGCCCATTTGTCCGTGACGGACAAATGGGCGTGATTTAGTAATTTCATTCCATTTGTCCGTCACGGACAAGAGCCATTTGTCCGTGACGGACAACGTCCATTTGTCCGTGACGGACAAGTGACATGTATAAAATGAAAATTGTGTTTGGATTAAAGTTATAAAATTTGGTTTGTTTGAAAGAAATTTAATATCCTTTTGATTGTCTTTTGTTAACAGAAAGTTTAAATGTTTTCAATAACGTCATTTTGATTTGATCGTGTTTATGTTTGAATTTCTTAAAAATGTAACATTGATCTTGAAACTTTGATTCCTTTGTAATTGTTATGTTTGTAAGTAAGTTTGGTTTCTTTATTGAAATAAAATGTTAATCCTTTGAATAAAATATCTTTGATTTGATCTTCTTTTGTAAAAGGAAGTTTAAGTCCTTTCAATAACATTACCTTCATTGGATCGTAGATATGTATGATATGAAGTTACGTTTATTTCTTGAAACTTTATTTGTTTGTTACGAAATCTATAAATTTTGAACAAAAGAAACGTTTATTGATAGAAAGTTACGTAATTTTGGATTGACAGGAATTTATAATCCTGGCAATAGCGTTAAGTTGATATTTTTATCTCATTATGTTCTTTACAACTCGTTATGTTCATTCAAAGATCTTACTAAATTAAAATTTAACGAAAATGTTACTACAGGTAATTAAACTCATTAATTTATTGAAGTTGTACACATTATTGGTTGATCTAAAAGATACAAATATATGTTGTAAATACCAAGGGTTGAAGGAATGTTCTGTCCGTAACGGACAGAATGTTTTTGTCCGTGACGGACAAACACATTTTGCCCTATTAAGGACAGCCACGCTCTTTTCTTTCCCTTTCTTCCTCTTCCTCTTCCTTTCTTTGCCGCGACGAACACCTACGACGATCTCGCTCGATCTTCGGCTGCAATCTCTCTCAATCTCTCTCCACATTTCTCGTATTCTCTACTGCTATATAAGGTAAGAACATAACTTTCTCGTTTTAGTTTCGTTTAAATTTGTTTGTTTTAGTTAGGTTTAGGTTTAGGGTTTAATTTGTTCGATTTGGGTTGTTTTAGAGAGGTTTAGGGGCTTATATGTTACTAAAATCGATGAATATGAGTTAGGGTTGAAGTTAATTAGTTGTTTTAGAGAGGTTGATTGAGCAGATCGCGAACGCCATTGTTAGCGTTCGCGATCTGCTGAACGAAGAAGACGCTTGTCCGTTGACGGACAAGCGTCTTCTGTCCGTGACGGACAAGAAGAAGTTGTCCGTCACGGACAACAACCTTGTCCGTAGACAAGTTAGTTGTCCGCTACGGACAACTTACCTTTTTTTTTAATTTCATTTTTCCCCTTTTTTTCTTTTCCTTTTTATTAACATTTGTTGTTTTTGTTTGCAGATGGAAAGGAACCCAAACAAGGACTCCAAGAGGTTCAGTGGATTAGGATACTTTAGGAAAGTATTCCACAGTGGCATGCGTTCTTTGAGGAGACAGCGGGATGTCCACTCTAGACACGAGGCACGAGAGCCAGTTCCTTACTCTGGAGGTGAGGAGCAGTTCCCGACACAGGAGTTGGGAGTCACGCGGCGTAGTACATCTGGTATTGCGCGTGACATTGCTCCACTGAGCCCTCCTCACCATGCTTTTAACGGAGCCAGACATAGCTCCTATACTAGAGGTGGTGCTTCGTTTGGTGCCGGATATTATTCTCAGATCGAGGATCTGAGTGCTCCTTACCAGCAGGAGCAGTAGTTTGCTCCTTCTTCTTCCCGACAGGAGCAGCAGGATGCTCCTTCTTCTTCCCAGCGGGAGCAGGATTATGCTCCTTCTTCTTCACAGCAGCAGCCTGCAGCTGAGAGGAGACGCCGAGGGAGGAGGCCACCTTCGCCAGCTCCCGTGGAGGAGGTACTTGAGGAGGTACTTCCTCGTGCTCTGGGCGATCGTCCTAGACCAGTACCTCCTACTCGGCAGGCCTTTCAGCCCGATCTTCGAGGTCCTTGTGGAGGGGGACCTCGTATACCAGAGATACTCAGGAGTTTCCAAGCTCACACCGCTCTCCACGTCTGGCATGGCATGGTGAGTACGCAATAAATATGTTTAATAAATGCATCTTTAATGTTATAATATTTTTAGTTATATATTAAATTTCTTTTTCTATGTAGGATCGTGATACGCTTCACTATCATACCAGAGCCAGCCAGCTGGACGCCTGGCCACTGGATGAGGAGGCTTGGTCGGGTTTAGCGCACACCAGTGGACTGACCCATCTGCAGGGTCTTATGTACAGGCATCTGAATGTGCGTCTACTGGACGCTTTTATCGAGAGATGGCAGCCCGAGGTGAACTAGCTGCACATGCCTTGGGGTGAGATGATCATTGCTCTTCATGATGTCCAGCTCATCCTAGGCATTCCCATATCCGGTACGGCGGTTACTCAGGTGATCGCCAGAGCTGATTCTGCCATCCGAGTGCAGGAGTTTTTTGATTTACCGATGAGTAGATGACTGCCGGAGATGTACGTCGTCGAGGGCTGTCACATTCTTTTTTACTGGATCAGTGTGACGGATATTCACATATGTATCCGACGACTGCAGCGTCCGGATGGTTGTTGTACCTGCTGGGATCGACGCTGTTCACCGACAAATCGCAGCACAAGATTTCTCCAGATTTACTGATATTGGTGGAGGATCTTGATCAGGTGATCACTACATCCTGGGGTACGGCGACACTCGCCTACCTCTATAGGCGTATGGGCGAGGCCACTAGGGTCGACTGTCGCCAGATGTGCGGTTGTCTCACGCTGCTGCAAGTAAAATATATCCTCTATACTCATATTATTATTCTCGTAACTTAATTTGTATTGTTTGTCTAATTTTTATTTCTTTTTTGTTAAAGGCATGGATCTACCTTTATTTTCCATGCTTTGCACCGGAGGTTGTCGAGGGCTGGGAGTATGGGATGCCTTGGGCGGCGAGATTCGAGATCAGGCGTGTCAGGAGGGACACCCGTGATTATAGACGGATGCTTGACGAGATGACTGTTGATCAGGCAAGTCCACTACATTTGAATAGTTGTAATCTTTTTGTCAACTAACGTGTTTATTTTCTAACAATGTTGTCTGTTTTTTAAACAGGTGAACTGGCAACCATACGGCCAGTTGGACTTCACTGATAGAGAGTTACAGCGTTCGTTGTTTCACGGGCTGTTGACTTTCATGGACATATCAGAGCCCTACGATCCATACAGGAACATGAGGGCTTTTGGATACGTTCAGACTATTCTGCCTCCGCTGATACAACCTGATTATGCCATTAGGGTCGAGGATCCCAGGAGCTACAGAGTTGGCTATCCTCGAGGTAGCTGGGCGTGGGATAGATGGGAGCACCATCACGTCACAGTTGAGGAGATGGCTGCACGTTACGGCCCTGGATATACCGCCACCGACGATTATATGGCGTGGTATACAGACCGATCGCACCGGTTTATACGCCCAGGTGCTCAGCAGATCCCTCCACCTCCACCTCCACCTCCACCTTCGACCTTTGACGGCCAGTTGGACCCTTACGATTACGCTACACGATTTAGGGAGTATATTGGTGATCCTTCTATCCCTACTTCCCTGCATCAGGACTTACGCAGTTATGTAGATTATTTTCCTGATCTCCGAGATTATTCTTACGATCATGGACAGGGTAGCGGTACTCGTCATGACGATGACGAGTAGACTTGTGTATGCACTTTTTTTGGGTTTGTATTGTGTGTTTAAACTTTTGAATCTTATATCTACATTTTTGTGTATAATTAAACTTGTTTCGTTGTATGTTTAAACTTCGTACTTAACTTTTTGCGTTATATTTAACTAAATATAAACGATAACTATATAAGCAAACTTAACCTTAACATAATATAAATGACTAAACTTTAAGAAAATATGTCTGATCGTAAAGTTAAAATTAACAAGTTAAACTAAACAAGATCAACCAACTGTGCCATAATCTATCCGTGTTATTCGTTCATGTTCTAAATGTAACTCCTTCCAACGAGTGAGGTGATGAGCTAATCTGACTTCAATACCATCAACCGTGTCGTTACGAAAGTGCGCCCAAGTTTTAAGCATCTGTGGTAAAGGACAATCCTCTTCAAGTGTTAGCTAAAACAAATAGAAAAATAAAACATTAGTACATATATGTTGTGAAGAACAAAACCGAAAATGATAAATGAAAAGATCTTAAAGGACATACCCTGATGTAATGATACTGGTTGGGAACTATTGATATATGGATCTCTGGAAACTCTAAGTTCGAAGTAATTCCTTCTTCTCGACGATATAGTGGAACATATGTGTAGTCGCACCCACCGTATGCTACAACAATACACTGCAATGCAGTGGCAGCTAAACACCCCATGTCCGTCACATTAAACCAATATTCTGGTGGTGCAAAACCGTCTCCATTCCATCCAAGTGCTTTAATCGTCTGATCGATATTACGTTGATGACAAAAACCCTCATGCAACTCGCGATGAGAAAGGAGCTCTTGTAACATCAGTCGCCCAATCATCCGCCATCCTTCGTCTGTGTCTGTGTCGTAGATTGCATGATGTAGTGCTCTGAAACCACAATTTCCATCCCCTCTAACATTATTCCAACTGATTACATACTTTTTCATCCAAATGCGAATCGCTCCAGGCCACTCTACTAAAATATCAGGGTTATGCTTGGATATACTTCTCTTTAAAGGTGTTTTGGGTGGTAAATCGGTATTAGGAGATGGACTTGATACTGGAATAGGAGATGAACTTGATACTGGAATAGGGTTCTTTGAAGGTCGACCTCTTTGTTTTTTGGGTGGGGTACCTGCTAACTCCCAATCGGATGGCAATCTTTTGTTTGGACTGTCCTTCGATCTTCCTTTAGTCATAACCCTAGCAGGTTCCCGCAAACTGGTCCTCTCCGAAAAAGCAGTTTCTATAGCTTTATTTACAACATCCAACTGTCGAGTAGGGCTTAGGTTTGGAAAATCTTTCTCGCAGAATTCCGTCATTAAATTTCTTGCAACTCGACGCACGTCTCGTCCTTTTTCTGAGTCCGGAACCACGTCATCGATATCTAACTTTTTCCAGAATTCATGCACATCTGTAAGAGGGATAGACATTTCTTTCTTCATATAACCCCAAATAAAGTGCATACACGGCAGACCATGAGTCGTCGGAAATGAACATGTGCACGGACCATCGGGCTTGTTAGCACGAGCTTTATTGTACTCATCGATAATAAGTAAAAAAGCTTTGAGGGAGATGTTGTGGTGCAACGACTGAAATTGTTTAACACAAGAAGTCCATGTGATCTTTTTTGACATGCTCTCGTTGAACGAACCGAGGATCTTATCCAACTGAATCCTCATCAAAGAGTGATAGAACCTGAAAATTGTATCCAACTTCGCAGAACTTGTTTTCATGAATTGTTTCATAACAGAGTGTGTAGTTTCTGCCCTGTTGAGAAATAAAAGAGTTAACGTCAAATCGGGTAAATAAAATTTTAAATTGCTTTGAAATACGTACCTATTCGTCGTGTTACTTTTGAAGTTCAGATATTGATCCGTCCACGCGGAAACAATTCGTCTTTTGTAAGGATCTAGCCATTGCGTCCTCACATATTGCAGAAGATGTCCTCTCCTCTTCCACTTGTTTTCAAGTTCATTTAACCGTCTCTCGTAAGACTCTTCCGTTTTGGATGTAAATAAACCCGAGTAACTATTGGCAAATATTCGAGCGAGTTCTTTATTCATGTGATTATTCCTAGCCCTTCCTTCAATGTTTTTGAATATGTGACGGCGACATAAAAGAAACTGGGTTTCTGGGAAAATACGATCAAGTGCGTTCATAAGAGCCTTCTCTCGATCCGTCACAATTGTAGTTGGTGTCCTCTCGACGCGCCTACAAAGCTTTGCAAGTTGTTCAATCGCCCAGACATAATTCTCTTCCTTCTCCGTGGATAGAAAAGCACCGGCAACGTTAAAGTTCAGCCATGTCGATGTAAACCCAATAATTTCAAAAAATGGCATCTTGTATCTGTAAAAAAAAATAATATCAAAGCGTTAATTTTACATACATAAAAAAGGACATCTAACGGAAAAGTAAATAACTGTGAAAGCTTACATGTTGGTGTTGTATGTTGAGTCCATTACTAATACGTAAGGGAATGCTTTAAGGAGGGCAACTGATTCCGGATGTGCGAAAAAAATGTCAGTAACTTCACCGTTCTTGTTTCCCCTATGCTCACAGAAATAGCCCTCTTTACGACATTCGAAAAAGAATTGTTGAGCGACTGTCCTTTGATCCAAACCTTCTTTACGTAATTTTTGCCTCTGGTTGTAGATTTGTCTCATCCTGGTGTTGTTATCTTTATCAATGCTCAAAGCACTTGCAATTTGGGCAGGGGTGCAATTACTGGTCCACATGTTCTTTACTAACTTCTTCTCCTCCTCGTTCATCCTTCTCGCTAATGCGTGACCCTTTAAATTTCTTCCAAGCTTGTGGTTGTGGACACCACACTGCACGTGAACTTTCCATAAACCTTGGTAAGTCTCAAAAACCTTAATCATGAATTCACATCCGCTTTTCTTCGTTGATGAATTCTTTCTATGAGCTGGCTGAACTTTTTTTGGGTTGTATGCTCCATATTTCTCGCATGACAGCCATGTCTTTCCCAAACTACCGAGGACGGACTTCTGTACCCGACAAACAGAAAAAACCATTTTATTTTCCTGTCCCACTTTTCGAACCCATCCTATTACCTCCTCTCGACTATTGAAGTTTATGTCGGTTGTGAACAAGCTAGAGTAATCATTATTCGTCGCTTCTGAGGCGGATGCATTTACGCCATCTGTTGATCCTTCATCAATGCTAAGATTATCAACGTCCGCATCTATCTCCTTCAAACCCTAAAAAAAAAATTTGGTCAATCTGTTCGATGATTGTCCGTAACGGACAAAATATACGTAACAATCAAATTCAATCCACTCGATCAATGGTTAAATATCTAAGTTCAAATACGATTAATGATTTCAACTTTAATGATCAAAATAAACAAAACTTACCTCAACATTATCTTCGTCTTCGTTCTCAAAACTCAAAGATCTTTCTTCATCATCAATATCATAATCTTCCTCGTATGACATTGTTAAGTTGCTTTTTTAATAAGAATAGACTTTATGAATAGATGGCAGAATGAGGGTTGGAGGGGATTGACTACGGTTTTTATAGGATAAAAAATATTGATTTAGGGTTGTTAAATTATGGAAAAAAAGATATTATTTATCCAAAATTAAGATTTATGAAAATAAAGATATTATTTATTTAACCGGAAATAAGATTTATGTTTGTTAAATTATGGAAATAAAGATATTATTTATCCAAAGATAAGATTTATGGTTTTTAATTTATGTAAATAAATATATTATTTATCTATCCGTAAATAAGATTTATGCTTGTTAAAATAAAGATATTATTTATCCAAAAATAAAATAAAATAAAGATTTATCCAAAGATATAATTTATGTAAATAAATATATTATCTATCCTTAAATAAGATTTATCTATCCGTAAATAAGATTTATCCAAAGATATAATTTATGTAAATAAATATATTATCTATCCGTAAATAAGATTTATCCAAAGATAATTTTTTTTATTTAATTTAAAATAAAATAGAGATATTATTTATCCAAAAATAAAATAAAATAAAATAAAGATATTATAAAGCTTGTCCGTCACGGACAGCCATAGGTTGTCCGTGACGGACAACCTCTATTAAATTACTAATAATGCACGTTTGTCCGTCACATACAAACGTGCATTATTAGTAATTTAAGTATGCGCTAAATAACAGCGGCCTTTATTTTATTTATTATTTTCTGGAACGATTAATTTTCTTACCAGAAATTTACATACCAGAAACTAAATTTTCATACCAGAAATTTACATACCAGAAATTCGTACAAAAAAATCATACTAGAAAAATCGCATACCAAAAAAATCATACCAGAAAAATCACATACCAGAAAAATCACATACTAGAAAAATCACATACCATAAAAATGGCATACCAGAAACATGGTATACCAGAAAAATGACATACCTAAAAAGTCGCAAAATCGCATACCATAAGTTAATCTTAACATTAAGGCCTTTTGGGCAAACACAACTTCAAATTCAACTGGGTTTACATTTTTGGTCTCCAACTTCAGTATCAAGTTTGAATTACTCCACCAGGATAAGAGCTTGCTATGGTTTCCATATGCTTTGGCTCAACAGAAGGTAATACACAAGATGGGATTTAGGTAATTAGAGATAAAACCAAATGAGAATGTTATTTTAAGTTACTTAAACTTCTATTGATGAAACTGGAACATTAAATGGATGAATTTGAGTCTGAAGTTCAAAGTTGTGTTATATGCTAAGGGATAACATCTACTCCAACTCACATAACGTGCACAACAGCATCATACTCCAACTCTCAGTTTTGGCTATCAAGTTGATAGATGCGTAGGGGAGAGATGCCCAGGAGCTCCGGCGGCGAGGGCTGTCTCGATGGCTTTGATGGTGACGACGGCGAGACGATGGCGGTGGCGCAGGGGAGAGAGTAACTTGCGGCGAGGCTCCTCCGGTGATGACATTTCCTGTGGCAGCGTTGCAGAGGGAATACATGGCGGTTTCCGGCGGCCAAAATTGGAGATGGAGATATCGACGAGTCTGCTTGCGATTTGCGGCTACCAGAGAGGGAAGAGAGGAGAGGAGTTAGGGTTGAGGAAGGATTTGAACGGTTAAAAAAAAAGAGGGATCTAGTTACTTAACAAAAAAATTAAAAAAAGCCTAGTTACTAGTTATAAATAAAAAAAAGCCTACTTACCTAATTAGCCCAAAAAATAATTTGAAAAAAAAACATTCAGATTTTTTTTTTACTCTTGTAACCTAATCCCTACAGAATTTTTTTTCCCAATTTTTTTGTAAATTTTTTTTTCCTAAAAAAAATAATTTAAAAGAAAATTGTTCGAATTTTTTTTAACAAATTTTTTTATAAAAAAAAGTTCCATAAAAAAAAAAAATTTTAAATTTTTTTTACAAACCTGTTTAAAAAATGTTCAAACTTTATTTTAAATTTTTTTTACAAAAAATATTTTTTAAAAAAAATTGTACAAATGTTTTTAAAAAAATTATTATTTAAATTTTAAAATATTAAATTTTTATTTTTTAATATTTTAAACATTATTAAATTGATTTTGTGAAAAATGAAATACACATCTCACATTTAATCTATTTATTTGATGACATGTAGCATTCCGTCTGCCACGTCATCGCCGGAGCTAGTGTTTTTGCCGAAAAAGTATGACGTATTATTATTGGTAAATACATTGATAGGCTTTTCTTATTTCTTATTAAGTAAGTGTACCCCTAATTATTTTTTTTACTGTGGAATAATAAAAAAAATTATCCGGTGTTGTTCTCCAAACGAAAGCCCTAATTTCTCATTCCATTACAACACCAGACTCGGTTCATCAAAAACACATGTTTTGTCGAGAATCCTTCTCTCTCCCCTCTTTCCACCGCCATATCCACCGTTTCGCCGACCTTCCTCTCATATCCTTCCCTCATCTTTTCTCCAACCTCCGTGCCTCCGGCAACGCTTCCATGAGGTGCTTTACAGCCGACGGTGTTTCTCCCATGGATTTCGAACGAATCTCTACGGTTGATTCTGTCACCGATGATCTCTAAAACCAGAAGCTCGATGGTTCCGCCGAGTCTAACTTGACTCTCGAGGAGCTTAATTGAGACCACTTCTTTGTTCAACAATTGCCCGCTGATCCGTGGCGCGACAACATTCCCAACAAGTTACTTTTTCTTCTCAAATTCATTTCGCCCTCTCGTTCATCCTTCATTTTTATATGCATTTTGCTATTCTGATTATGGATGGATTTAGGGATTCCTGTGCAGTTTAGCAATTTATCTAATTATACATGTAATTTGGCGACGAAATTGGATTTAGGATGCATGATTTGTTGTGATTTCCTTTCAAATTCATTCCTTTCAAATTCATTCCTGTGCAGTTTTGCTATTCGTTGCTAGAAGCATACCACAAATTATTAACAGAAAACAAGAATCAGTCTGAGAGGTTTGATCTAGACCCTACAACATCATCAGCAGTGTTGCCTGAATCACAACTTGAACAAACATCTAAAACCTCTTCCAATGATGTAAAACCTGAGGACGAGTCTGTTCCGTACAATATCCCGCCCTGGAGTGCAGCTCCTTTCCATTCTTACACCTTAGAGATTCTTAAGGACGACACTATCATTGAGCAGCTTCTTGCGTGAGTTTCATTTTTCTATAGTGCAGTTTATGTGATTGAGCTGATGGTGGTTGATTTTTAACTTATTTTTTCCGTTTTGGTAATTTTTTTTGGCAATTCAAGACCGAAAAAGAAGCATACATGTTTGGACAAATTGATCTGTGTGATTTTGTTCTTGAGAACCCTATAGCGTCTCGATTTCATGCTTGTATGATCTCTTCCTTTTCTTTTCTGAGGAAGTTCTTGATGGATTGCACTTATTTTTTGGTTCATATGAGGAAAATGTGGGGGTTCAGGAATTGATTAGAATTGAAATAAAACCTTGTAAGCTTCACAGGGGCTCTTGTTTTGTGAAATTTATTTGTAGAAGCAGTACAATTTGAGCAGTTTGTTTCCAAGATCTTCCTTATGTTCATTGTTTCTTTCAAAATTCAAAGACTTATCATCCTCTAATTGACTAAAAAATATAGGAAAGTGTAGGGAAATTAAAGAGTGACGGGTTGTATTTCAATGGGTAGGAAGTAGTTCTACAAGTTAATGTTCCTTCGGTTTTTGTAAGTTAATTTGTCCAAAATGAATGTAATATCCGGAATTTTTATTCCATTTATTTCCGTAACTTATCGGTTTCCGATCCCTTGACTTCACATAAAATGATAAGTTTAGTCAAACCCTAATTTAGAACATGACTTGTCGTTGACAAGGTCATGACATCCTAATGACGAGTTATGACGAGACCGTGACAAACTCGTGACAAGGCCATGCATGGGCGTGACGAGTCCATGACAAGGGTTGACAAGAAGAGGACAACACAACCTGCCAGCCCAGCTCGTGCTCAGCCTTGTTTCAGCCAAGATCTGCGTCGGCCCAGAAGCTTGCCAGCAGCTTGCCCAACCCAGCAACTTGCCCAGCAGCAGCTTGCCCAGCAGTGTGCTCAGCAGCGACAGCCCAACAACTTGCCCAGCAGCACCAGCCCAGCAGCATGGCCAATCTGCCCCGCCTACAGTCTCTTCTCCTCGCAGCCCAGGAAGTTAGCAGGTGAGGTGAGGAACGTGAGACTCCACGTCAGGGCAATCGTACGCAATCTTCTTCGTATCTCAGCATCCCGGATTCTTTCCTTCTCCAGCATATACGTTTCCTTTTACAACCGGATTTCACGCGAGCAATTACACACGATCCCCTTCAACAGCCACATTCACCGCCAGTCTTTCCAATCTTCCCAGTCGGACTCCAAGCACATACGATCACCCTCCTGATCTCGCGACCGAACCAAGGTTAGTGCAGTGATCTTTGTTTCCGTCTTCACCTTAATCTCTCTACCGACCCTCCTGCGTACATCACTCACCACCATCCTCTACTGTGTTCCTCGACCAACGCTGTTTGTGTCTCGAACTACAGCCATCTTCTGAGCCAAAGGGACTGGGTACATCTAATCACAACAACCGCAGCAAGTCTCGACGTTGCCTAAGCCGGAGTAGAACCTTTCGGTTACCTTCTGCATACACCTCCGGTAGGCTTCTTCTCTATTCTTCTTGCCTCATTTTTACCAATTCGGAGTAATGATCTCCCTCCTGTTGTACTTCAGCGACGCAGTCCAGCCTGTCCGTTACGAGTCAGGAACCAAGGAACTAGGGTAAACGGAAGAACCTTCCTTCGAAACCGATCAAAGAGACCTCCGACTAGTCACTGCTGGAAGAGGTAAAATCTCTTCTCTCTTGCTTTTTGATCCTTTGGTAGCCGAATGAGAACAAGAGTGTAGATGCATAGGATATGTACAGATTTAAGTTGTTGTGATGCTGCTATAAAAGGGGTTCGAGCCTAGTTAGTGAGAGTTGATATTTGTGGATGTCCCTTGAGGGTCAAACTGATGATCATAGGATGAATTTAAGGGTAGAGACAAGGGCTGTTGTTGTATACTTTCAGTTCCTTCAGTTTTGAAGTGAGGAACTGCCTATCTTGTAGACCAATGTTAGAGAGTTTGGTTGATGATCCACCGTTGAAATTTTAATAGGTAATAGGTGGATGTATGTAGTTTACCGTATTAAAATTTGAGAAGAAATGAACGGTCGGATTAGAAGTTATAAGCTTCCAAGTGAGGTAGTTAAGCAGTTTTTGCAAACAATGAAATATTGGCTAAGTATAAGAAATGTAAGTGTTGTCACCAACTTTGAGAATTTTTATAGAAATAATGGATGAACAGTTTTGAGAATTTCTTGCTCCTAAGTATAGATGGAACATCATAGATGATCTAGAGAATTATTTCGGAATTTTTATCAGCTTTTACGAATTTCATATTTGAAGCCGAAGTTGGACCTTTACAATCTTTCGGAAAATAGGAAAATAGGTAAAGTGCCAGTTTGTAACCAAACTAAACTTTAGGAGTTAGAGTAGGATTTTATAGTCTCAAATAAGAGTTTAGACAAGAATTTTGGAAATTCTGGGAGTCTCGGAACCAAGGGTAGTCATTTTACCATAAATTAGTACTGTAATCAGTTCTGTCCTATTACGATCTTCTATCTTAGAAGTCTTAGACTTCTAAATACTTTGGAGTGTGCTAATGCGCTTATCTCTTTTGGCAGGCAACTGAGTTGCTACAGTTTACAGAGCGAGTTTGGTTTACAAAGAATCGAGATTTATAATAGGTAAGTCCTTTGGGCTTACTTAGCTGACTTCTGAATATGAGCATGAATGATGATAGTGGTGTGTGATTGAGATGTTTAGAGTTATAGGTTGTGATAGATATATACCGACCTATACTTGGCCTAAGAGTAACGGGCGGTGGCATTCTGCTCAGTTAGCTTGAGGGCGCTGGGGGTTTCTTTAGGGACTAGTCCATACTCGGTTTGTAGTGATGCTACCGGCGGAGGTAAGCTAGACCTACACCCAGTTGGATAATGAACGGAGACGAGAACTGTTAGGAGTTCTCGTGCCACAACTGTAAAATTGAATAAGATGAATCACCTAAGTGATAGATAATAAACGGTTGTGTGCCAACATGATGTTTATTTATATTATTCTGCGTGTGTTTGTGCTGTTATTATTCTACTTATATTTGGATAGTTAGCTAATAGTTGTTATGTTGTGTAGACGTACCACATGTTAGAGCAGATGCCGAGTGATCCGGATGGTAGTGGTCAGCCGGGGTGTCGTACTTTTAGGACGTGTTGCAGTTTCTTTATTTGTGGGATTTCCAGTTGGACCTTGATTCTTTTCTTTCTATCCGTAGTTGTTATCTTATGTTTTCCGGCTGTTGGTTGTTCTGGTCACATTCATACGTTGTTAAGACTTAATTTATGATTTCCGGTTTTTCCTTATCTGTGCCTTGTTGTAAGATCTTATTAAGTTGTTGTCAAACTAAGGTCGGGACCCACTGTGAGGTCCTAACCAGTAACTCCCCAAGTTGTAAAATTTGGGGTGTTACAATGAAGGCCTTAACAATTTCAAGAGCTTGGTATCATATGAAAAAGAAAATTTCGGTGACTTTAGTCTTTATTATTAGAAAATTGCATTGACTTGTTAAGGAATGCTAGTGCCAGTGGTCCTTCGCTGAATAATTAGTTTGCAGCATGATTATATATTGAATTTATGATGAATCTATTATAACAATGCTCGTTCATGTTCATCAAAGAAGGTGGTGAGGCCTATCTATATGATCTTGGGAGTAGCCATGATATTTTTGTCAACAAAAAGGAGCTTTGTTCTAAAGCTTGTCTAGCATTTGAATTTTAGTTATGACGCTCATTAGATCTCATTTCTCCTTGCAGGTTGGAAGAATTCTGACGAAGACCATTTCTCAACTAGGATCGTGGAAAAAGCCTGTTGGGACACTTGCATATATATGGGACTGGCAGAGCATCTAATTAGACTGTCATTGTGGTGTCCAGAAAGGTTTTCCATTTAGTTTTGCTTTGATCTTATTTTAGTGATATATTGTAATGCTCTGGTATGAGTTTAATGGTAATGTATTAAAATTTCTGGTATGAAAATTTATGGTTTGAATTTCTGGTATGAAGTTTTATAGGGTGTTAAATTTCTGGTATGTAAATTTCTGGTATGAAGTTCTTGCATGAAATTCTGGGATGAAAAATTCTGGTATGAAATTCTGGTATGAAAAATTCTGGTATGAAATTTTATAGGGTGTAAATTTCTGGTATGAATTTCTGGTATGAAGTTCTTGTATGAAATTCTGGGATGAAAAATTCTGGTATGAAATTCTGGTATGATAATTTCTGGTATGACAATTTCTGGTATGATAATTTCTGATATGATAATTTCTGGTATGAAATTTCTGGTATGAAATTTCTGGTAAGAAATTTCTGGGAGAAATTCCGGTATGACAAATTCAGTCCAGAAAATAAAAAATAAAATAAAAAAAAATAAAAAAAAGGCAAGAAAAATAATAAAAGAAAACAAATTCAGTAATTAAAAATTAAAACTTATACTTATATAACAAATAACAAACATCATTTATTCTTTCTTTCTAAATAGAAGGGTTAATATTTTTTACCTACTATTAAATGAAAGTGGTAAAAAATTTGGGGTATATTTTCTTGAACAAAAACTCAAAAAGGCCTAGTATGTCAAATTCTCCCTTTTCAAAGTTCGTATTATTTTCGGTTCAATGTTGATAGTTGGTATTATTTTGAGTTATTTTTCTTTTTTTTTTTTGTGTATGTTTTGAACTAATCCGTATAGATTTAGAAATCGTAAAATTACCATTAACTTTTCAATATTATAAATAGATTTCGGTTTTTTCCTAAAACCGCTCATCAATCATTTTCTTTTTTTAACTGAAAAAATGAATAAACTTCAATCACTTTTAGTCAGATTAAATTTTCCAAAAATAAGAGATTTTGGTTTTCTCCTAGCTTTTTCATCAACATTGAACTCGATTCAACGAGAAACACAAATTTCATCTTTCAAAATCAATAGAATCATCAAAAATGGAGATCGAACTAAGTTTGCTATTATAAAAACTTTCAATTTACGGTTTCAAACTCAATATATAAACTTTTTTTTTATATATTTCATATTTAATTAGGATTAATTATGTGTAGAATGTCTTTCATGTTATTGATAGTAGTTGAATCATTAATATTGTTAATGTTTTTTTTATCGAGTTTTTAGTTATTCTCCATTGTTGAGTGTGTTTTATATTGCTGACAATAGTTGAATGATTTTTCTTTGTTGAATGATTGAGTGTTTAATGATTCTCCATTGTTGAATGTATTTTATGTTGTAAACATCACAAAAACACCTTAGTTTGGTTTGTTTGTGGTTTTGTTGACAATACCAAAACAACTTAAATTGGTGTTCTTGACAACAACAGATACCTTATTTTGGTGTTATAGTGTTGTTGCCAATACATACCCAGCTTATCTTGATATTTTGAGTGTTGTTGACAACACAAAAATAACTTATTTTGGTATTATGAAGTTGTTGACAACAAAAAAAATAACTTAATTTTGTCTTGTGGTATTGTTGACATCGCATCCCCTAAACATCAAAATAAGGTGTTTGGTGTGTTGTTGACAACACTAAATACATATATCCTCACTTTATTTGGGTGTTATAGTGTTGTTGACAACATCAACACAACTTATGTTGTTTTTTAATTATTGTTGATAAAAATTAAACACCTTAATTTAATTTAGTATTGTTGTGTTGATCAAAACCTAAACAACTTTTGGGGTTATGGTGTTGTTGACAACAACTAAACACATTATATTAACGTTTGTGGTTTTGTTGAAAATACCTAAAGACATTATTTTAGTGTTGTGATGTTTTTAACATCATCGAAACACCTTATTTAGTTTGAGTGTTGTTGAGAACATTTAAACGCCTTAATTTATTTTTTTGATTTTGTTGACAACACTTAAAGACAAAATAAGGTGTTTGTGGTGTTCTTTGACAACACCAAATACCTTATTTTTGTGTTTTTAATGTTGTTGATAACCCCAAAACATCAAAATAAGATGTTTGTTCTGTTGTTGACGAAACACCTCTATTAAGATGCGTTTTATATAAATATTTTTCCGTATTTTTGTTATTATTAAAATATTTTACGATAGTATTTTATATCGTAAAAGATACTTTAAGAGTATTATATATATATATATATCCGTAATTATTTTTTCGGAAAAGTTCATACAAGTTTTTGATCCGAAACATCCTATCGGATATTTTTATCTAGTTTTATTTTATTTTATTATTTTCTCTTTCTTTTCCTTTCTTCTCCCTCCCTCACCACCCCACATCAGTTGGTGTCGTTTGCCGGACTCACGCCATTTGGTGCATCCTAGCACCACCACCTCTTCGGCCATCTGGTGCCGCATGACATCGTCGCCTCAGCTCACCAGCACCCTCGACACCATCTGGAGCCATCGTCACTTCCTCCCCGACATACCCACACCACCTAGCGTCGCTAACGTCATCGCCATTCTTCCTCGTGCATTTGTGACACCAAAAGGCGTCGGCCTGACGACATCCGTCCTGACCCTTTTCTTTCCTTTAGCTGCCGCCCAACTCCTCGTCCTAGCCGTTGAGTCTTCACCCGCCCATGTTACGCCTAGCCTTCCAACTAACCCTATCATATCCCGAGTCCTACAACCGGCTACCCCAGTCTCTAGCCCCTATAACCTACCCCCTTTGCCGGCTACCTTGTTGCTCCCCGCCTAACTCCCATCTCCTTGTGCAACAACCCCTTCAGCCTTCACCATCCTCCTCTCTTTTGTTTTTTTCTCCTCCAACAGAAACTTACTCTCCACCTTGCTTCTGTTGAGATGTAGGGAAAAGAATCCCACATCGATAACACACAATCAAGTGAACCTACCATATAAGCATCCGGGCTACTCCTATTGCCAATTGGTTTTAGGATGGAACCCCGTGTGCTTGTATGTGTGGTTCACCGGACCTGTGCCCTCCACGTCATTTGGTCTTGGAACGAATATAAGAAAATATAACATGGTATCAGAGCAGCTCCGATTTCCTGACTTCGGGGATTAGCTAAACAGAGAATGAGATGTGAAACCCGTCGAAAGAAAAAAAAAAAAAAGAAAAAGAAATTGTGGGCGAGTTGAAAAGAGAATGAGATGCTCGACCCGAGAAAGAAAAAGAAAAATGTGTCAAGTGTTAACTAGTTCAAGTGAACCTACATATAAGCATCCAGGCTACTCCTATTGCCAATTGGTTTTAGGATGAAACCTCGTGTGCTTGTATGTGTGGTTCACCGGACATGTGCCCTCCACGTCATTTGGTCCCGGAACGGATATAAGAAAATGTGGGAGTGTTGAGATGTAGGGAAAAGAATCTCACATCGATAACACGCAATCAAGTGAACCTACTTGTATGTGCGGTTCACCGAACGTTTGCCCTCCGCGTCATTTGGTCCCGAAAAATGTAACAGCTTCATTCCTCGATCTCTCCTGGCCAAGCAAGCTTCCGCTCACCATCCCTGCAATTGGAGCCGCCTACCTCACCTCTTTGTCTGACTTCCCTTCCACAATAGCGCTCACCTCCTCTCTTCTTTGCACTCTCCTCTTCCCTCCACTGAGAATCCTCCTTCGGCTCTCTTCCATTACACCTTCCTCCACCTCTCTGTCACTGACTCTCACCCTCCCTATCGAACCCAGCAGCCACTCATTTCCTCGTCCCAACGAGCCATATCCTCACATCTCCTTCTCCGTGAGCTCTCTCTGCAAGCGTTGCTTTTCCAGCTCCTCTTCTTTATGCGAGCCAACAAGCTGCAACCTTTCTCCTATCTCCTCTATCAATATCTCCCTCACCTCCGTTCTCTCCTTCGCTTCCTCAGGAACTACAAGCAACACCTTTCCTCACTCTTTTCAACCGTCCACGCCGCCGGGAACTACAGCTGCCGCCATAACCACCATCGGAAAGTCCCCACTCTGGGTCGTCGAGGAGCACCGCCACCACCATGCAACCGCAGCATCGCCGGGAAAACGCTAGTCAAACCCGCCAACCCTTTACCCATAACTGCAGTCGTCCCCCCGGATATAAGGGTAAATTGAACAAAACCACCCAAAGTTTTATTTACGATTTCGGCCCATATTTTTGAGTTTCACGTTTTTGCCCTCTTGTTATTTGTAGAAAATGGCTCAAACTTTTAATTGCGTAAATAGCTAAGATTTTCTGGTTTTGCAAAAATACCCCTAGGAAAAGTACTTTTAGTTTTTAGCCAAACTTTATATTTTTAGAAAGCGCCCAAATTTCTGGATTTGCATTATATGCCCTATAAAATGTTTACGATTTTTAATTAAAATTTTTAATTAGGAGATATAATATATATATATATAGGGTGTGGTTCCCATAAGAACACTCCTAACGTGAGAACATGAGAACAATCGTACACCGTTGGATGTGAGTATTAAGGGTTGAGATTTAGAGTAGATATCAAAAATAATAATAACTACAAATAATAATAATTAGGAATCCAACAATAACTACGAATAATCCACTCAACCAACAATAACTACGAATAATACATTAAACGATATGACACATTCGTAACAAAACTGATAATAATTACGAATCTATTTTCATGTTCTCACGTTAGGGGGTGTTCTCATAGGATCTATACTCTATATATATATATATACACATATACATATACATATACATATATATATATACACATATACATATATATATATATATATACACATATACATATACATATATATATATATACACATATACATATACATATATATATATATACACATACATACATATATATATATATATATATATATATATATATATATATATATATATATATATATATATATATATATATATATAAAACATTTTATGACCCAAGTTTAGCTTTAAGAGTTAAACTTGATTAGTTTTTATATTTTAGGTTCAGAAACACCTTCGGAGAAGTTTTAACTAAAGTCAAAGTTCGACAACGGTCGATCGACTTTCGTTTCATCAACGCTACGTGAGTATGCTTAAACTCTTGATTGAGAAGTTGTTATGGAGTATGAATTGCATATTGGATTGATATGTCTAGTTGAATATTCTAGGTACTTATTCGTTGGATAATGAGTTTTGGGCAAACCCTAATTGAAGTAGAACCAAACTCGAGTTGAGATTACATAACTCACTTCTACACCTATTAGATGGTGTTTTCTGATTATATAGTATATGTTTGTTGATTGTGTGATCTTTTACTTGTTTAGGTTGTTTATCAAGTTTGTCGACGTTGACGTTTTAGTTTTTAGCCATTGAGTAAGATCTATTGATGCAAGTACTTGTGAGATTTTTAGATAAGCGTGATTAAGGTTAAATCATTATCTTGTTACATGCATGTTTTGACGTCTTGAAAGATGTTGGTTTGATACTTATTATACATACATTGTGATGTTTAAAGATAAGTGTTATTATAAGTTTATGGAAATTTTGATGTTGTCATTGATTGAGCACTAGTACAAATTCTAAGTTTCTCGGGACAATTATATCGGGTGTTAAAAAAAATCCCGTAAAATTTCAAAACTCTCGGGCCTTAAGTTAAAAATTCCCGTAAAAGAAGTATTAATTTATCAATTAAAAAATAAATTAAGCTCTCGGGACTTTTCTTTTTAACTCACTAGAAATGTTAAATGCTCTAGGGTTTTCTTAAAAAAAAAGTCCCGAGACATCTATGAAACAAAGTTGAAGACTCTCGGGAGTTATATGTAAAATACCCTAGAAACCCAATTCTCTCGGGACTTTACTTTTACCTCACTAGAGCCCTAACCTAAAAAGACTTGATGAGAATCGATCGAATATCGACTCTTCCCTCTGCGCGCCTCTACATCCAGTCCATCATCGTCGCTTGACATAAACAAAACCCCAATTTCTCTCTGGAGTGTCCGCCGCCGTCATCGCCATTGTCGAGTCGATGGTTGGCTTGTTGCATCTTCTACTCTCCTCCCGATTATAATCGTCATCGCCTCCGTCGATTCTAGGTTAATACATTTGGTTTGAGTTGTCAATTAGAAACTGTAGTTGCCATTGGTAGGTTGAAGATTTGCATTATGTAGTAGAGAAACTTATGTGTACTGGATTAGCCATTTGAAGTTCCATAATATCGTACACACATCTCAACATAGAAGATGGAGGAGGTTATGTTTGTTTACATGTAATCACACGCCTTTGTGCGTATGACGATCTATGGTATCATTGCTCCTTTACACTTTGTTTTTGCATCACTTGTGTTGAATCTATCATCTTTTGGTTGTCTGTCAATCATAATTGATCGGAGTCCTTAATATATGAATTACTATATAGATGTTCTTATATCTTTTGTGTGATATTGGAGAAGGTCCATCACCGTACTTGTGTTTGAGCACATAGGTAAGTTCAATCCATCATTGTACTAGTGTTTGAGCACATAGTTAAGTTCAATTATCTTCATTTGCTGTTTTTCTTTATTCAACTTTGATAATTTGAAGCATTTGTAGTCTTGTGATGTTGATAATGAATAGGTTCAACATCTAATAAGCACATCAGAAAGTTGGTCAATTAGCTCCAGAATAAATTCATTATGACCTCTTTGGAAGAGCATAACTAATGAATTCAACACTTCAACAGTCACTCACTCACTCACGCATCTTTCATAATTAGGAAAACGATACTCGAGTGATATCCAACTTTAAATATTCTATGGAGCCAACATCATATTTGAAATAATAATGGACAATTTTGGTAACTGGGCCTTTTTGAAAAACTATAGTAGTAACTAGGCTTTTTAATGTTTCAATTAAATAAATATACCCCAACCTTTTGTATTTATTCTCAAACTATACACACTTTCTCTCAAGAGGTACATTTACTAAAACAAAACTAGAAAAAGCCTAGTAAACTAAATTGTTTCAATATAATAATTATACTTACAAATTTCCAAAAGTCCTTTTTTTTATAGTCATGTTTTTAAGTCTTCCATCTTATTTCTATTGGTTAATTAATTCATAATATAACAATCAGGGCTTATCAAATTCAATGTGTTGCAAAACAAGATTCATTATTTCATTCTATCTTCTTCCTCCCAGACTAACTGAAAACATTATAGCAGTTTGAATAGATTCGCATGACAACCCTAGAAAAAATGGACAATTGTGCAATTCAGGATATCCAAATAAAAATTCAAGTTTAACAAAATCATTAACAAAATTAAGCATATTTTTGTAAACAGTAACACCGAATGTTAGAATAATGGATCACCTTGTTGTTGATGAGGTTGTGAAGAGCAATTACACTCCTTATGAGAGAAGACAAATATATAACTAGCATCATATCATTTGTTTTTACTGCACAAACAAATAAAGAAGGTTATGTGTTTTATTTTCGTCTTAACTGTGTATTCATCAGCAAATGGACTTTTTATAACTAGCATCATATCATTTCCTATAAACAAATGGACTTTTTATAACAAAATAGGGAATTGAGTGCTAGATAGTTAGTATACCTATAAGTTAAGGGATAGCATGTTATACTAGTGCTTATTAATCGTTACTTTCATTGATTACTGAGTTGTTCCTAGAAGGTTGATGTCCAAAGAAGGTCCAATCTCTCTCTCATTGTGGGAGAAGGTTGATGTCCAGAGGAGGTTAGGGCTTGTTGCATTTTGTGATTTGATTATTGATTTCGCGTACTGCAATTTATTTTTTTCCACAACTGTTGTGAATAACAATCAGTAACAGCTACTGTAGTTTATTTTTTCCAGAGTTGTTGTGACCCTTTTGAATTCTGATTCTGTCTAGAGAAGTTTAGAGCCTGTTGCAATGTGTTATTGATCACTGACTTTGTCTGCTGCTGTCCAGAGAAGGTTCAGGTCAAGGCATGCTGCTGTTGCTGCATATTCAACCTCTCTCTCATTTCGCGAGATATTTACTATTATTGCATATTTCTTCCCACAACTTTATTGAATGAGTTAGCAGTAAATTGCGGATCAATGGCTTGTGCCCCTTCATCGTGAAAACCATAGAAAACCAAACACGATTTGAAGCAATCACCCTTGTTGGTTCCATTGCAGATGCACTTCAAGTATGAATTGTTTCTTGGTTAACTCAACGAGAGAAGAAGCATCCAAAGAACTCTTGCATTTTAAAGTTCACCATTTCCTAAATTTTGTAAGGGATGAATTTCAAAGTTACTTGAGTGTAGTATACTTTGTATTATAGCTTACATACTTTTTTATTCCCTCTACTACAAAGTTTGCATTGAAGGTCTCTTTTGCATTCAACAAAAGAGTATATATTATATTGAATGTCTAATGAATGCATGGGCGGGGTTGTTGGATTATTATTTTTTTTAAGCACCCTAGATCTCTCTAGGGAGTTTTTTTAAAAAGTCCCGAGAGATATCTCTAGAGAGTTTTTAGAAAAAGTCCCGAGAGATATCTCTAGAGAGTTTTTAGAAAAAGTCCCGAGATATCTCTAGGGAGTTTTTAATAAAAGTCCCGATAGACATATCTCGGAAATTTTTTTAAAAACTCCCTAGAGTATTTTTGTTTCTCAAGACTTGTAGACAAACTCCCAAGAAAAAGCTCTCGGCCAAAGATTTTACGGGACTTCAAAAACTCCCTACCGCAATGCAAAAAAAGTCCCGAGAAACTTATGATTTGTACTAGTGGAGCTTGAGAAATGAGTTTGATAAGTTGATTTTAAAAGCCTTTGAGAATGTCTTGACATGAGTTGATGTGCCAATATTGACGGTGACGATTTTAAGGAGATTTCATTGAGATATTTTGAAAAAAGAACTGATTATTGATATCGAGGATTTGAGACGATTTGATCTCTGACCTAAGCGACATTTTGCCTTATTTGTTATGAGAGATGATTTGGTCTATGCCCACATCGGGCAACTTGCTCTATTATTATGAGAGATGACTTGGTCTATGACCACATCGGTAAATTTGCCAATCGTTTTATTTTTCATGATTTTACGCTCCTCGGTTTAAGCGGGTCATGCTCACAAGTGGTGGGAATCTTGGTTTGTGTGAGCCGAGGTTGTGCCCGACCATTGTGGGTGACAAGGATTGCACCTGATCCGTGATTGTCGTGATCGTATCATGTTCGGGTTTAGGAGGTACCTTCGTGTTCAACGTGGGTTGGACATGTTTTAAAATACAAACTCGTGATTTGAATACGCTTTATAAATTAAAAATGCTCGAGCATGTTTTGTATTGTGATTTGGATGATTCTTGTGATGGATTTTAGGAGGTACCTTCGTGTTCAACGTGATCATCTCATGTTCGGGTTTAGGAGGTACCTTCATGTTAAACGTGGGTTGGACATGTTTTAAAATACAAACTCGTGATTTGAATACGCTTTATAAATTAAAAATGCTCGAGCATGTTTTGTATTGTGATTTGGATGATTCTTGTGACGGATTTTAGAAAGGAACAAAGATCTACCTTGCTACCCCATTTCAATCAATTGACCATTGGATACGTTTTACCGGTTGATTTTGATTACGAGTTATTGAGATGATATTGATTTTGTTGAGTTATTTGAAACGAAGTTATTTAGTTGATATAAATTTTTGTGAGTTATTTGAGATGATATTGCTTTTGAACTCTTTTGAGATGATTACAAGTTATTGAGATGATATTGTTTTTGATGAGTTATTTTAGATGTTTACGAGTTATTGATATGATATTAACTTTAAACTCTTTTGGTGGTTATGAGTATACTTTTAAGATGATATCGGTTTGAAACCTTTTGAGATAATTTGAGTATTTGAGACATGATGGTTGAGCTCTTTGAGATTTATGATGATTTCGGAAGCATGTTGAATATTTTAATCCTTTGAGTATTTCCATAGATCATGTGATAGTATATATGCTTTTACTCAAGTCTCGTTCATATATCTACACTGCTTATGTATTGACTTAATCTATGTATAAGACTAACCCCACAACAGTGAGGTTGGTTATGTTTTTAGTGAGTGTCATGTTGGTTGAGATTGGGATGGTCATGTTTCTTTAGGACTTGTTCCTAATTTGGCTATATCTTTTGGGTTGGTTTAACGCTTCTAAACTCTAGTGTTGTTGACCTCGAGTTTGACCTATGGTTGTTTTATTTTTGTGGTTTTGGAATCTCTTGTGGTATAAGATATATATATATATATATATATATATATATATATATATATATATATATATATATATATATATATCGTTCGGGGCTCCTGGCACTGTAGCGCTTATCCCATTTTGGGGGCGTTAGAATTTGGTATTAGAGGTATGGTTCGGGTTTTGGTTGAGTTGGTTTTGAGTTAGAGAGTCTCCAGTCTTCATGCTCTCTCATGTACCTGTTCATATTTAACTATTTAGTATTACGATATCCGAGGTATATCCAAGACGACAAGAGTTAAAGCACACCGATATTTTTTGTGGTAATGGAGTTGACACGAGTCGTGCAAGAAGTATACGAAAGATTGATGATAAATGGAAAGGTGATAGCATATGTATCTCGCTAGTTGAAGCCATATGAGGTAAATTTCCCCCCTCATGACTTGGAGTTAGCCGCAGTGAACTTTGCTCTCAACATTTGATGACTTACCTTTATGGGGTAAGGTGTCAAATCTTCACGGATCATAAGAGTTTGAAGTACATCTTCACTCAGAAGGATTTGAACATGAGACATATAAGATGATTGGAATTGCTGAAGGATTATGACATTGAGATCTTATATCATCCTAGAAAGGTTAATGATGTGGCTTATGCTCTTAGTAGAAAGTTAACACAACAACAAATGGTACGTGCTTGATG
This sequence comes from Fagopyrum homotropicum, assembly GCA_033239125.1. Classification (NCBI taxonomy): domain Eukaryota; kingdom Viridiplantae; phylum Streptophyta; class Magnoliopsida; order Caryophyllales; family Polygonaceae; genus Fagopyrum; species Fagopyrum homotropicum. The sequence goes on from BSWB01000004.1 coordinate 149,382,357, forward strand.
GCGCAACTTGAGTTGCAACATGAGCTGTTGAAGCTTGACATTGAGGTTTGATTTGGCAAAATAAGGCCAATTGTGTATGTTGAAAGTTCAACCGTCTTTGTTGGATACAATCAAGGAAAAACAAGATTAAGATGTTGCAATGAGGAAGATCCGAGAGGATGTTGAAAAAGGAAATACTCTAGATTTCAAGATTGGTGGCAATGGGTTGTGAGATGCAAGTACCGTCTATGTGTGTCAGCTGATGATACGCTTCGAGAGTCTATTTTGATTGAGGCTCATTCTTCAAGCTATTTTGTTCACCTGGGAATCATCAAGGTGTACAAAGATATCAAGAGGAACTATTAGTGGGTGAATATGAATCGATAAATAGTCGAGTGTGTGCCTAATTGTTTGACATGCCAACAAGTTAATATCGAGCACCAGATACTTGTAGGATTATTGTAACCCCTTATTATAGTGAAGTGGAAGTGAGAAGATATCTCCATGAACTTTGTGACCTGATTGCCCCGTACCCAAAAGAGAATGGATGTCATTTGGGTAGTAGTTGATCGGTTCACACAGTAGGCTCATTTCATATCCATTAAAGTCACTTGGGGAGTGGAGAAGCTAGCTGGTGTATTTATTGAGGAGATAGTGAGACTACAAGGTACGTCCAAGACGATTGTGTCACACCGTGAAGATCGCTTTATGTCTTGTTTTTGGGTGTCTTTGCATGCCGCTATGAGGACAAAGTTGAGATTCAATACCACATTTTATCCACATACAAATGGTCCGAAAGGGTCATTCAGACTTTTGAGGACATGTTGCGGGCATGTACCTTAGATTGACCAGGAACGTGGGAGACACGTATGCCTTTGGTAGAGTTTACCTACAACATTAGTTGGCGTGCTTCGATTTAGATGACACCATAGGAGGCTTTGTATGGAAGGAATTGTAGATTACCCTTGTGTTGTGATGACCATTCAGAGAAGTGTTATGTAGGACCGGAGCAAGAGAGAAAGATTTAATATGATTGAGGAACTGCAACACAAAGTCCGTAGATTGGAGCAGAAGAGAAATATTCAAGATTAGAAGCGACAATTGGCAAAACGCCCACCAAATAGTCAATGCAGGACCGGGGTGACCGTTACTATGTCATTTGGTTCGAGATTTTGATGTCATGGCCCATGTCAAAGCCTAGCCCATGCAACCCATGAGAAAGGAGTGAAACGCCCACCAAATGGTGGCCATACGGCCGTATGGTGGTCGTATGCCTGCCGTTTGGTTGGCCATTTTGCTGCCGCAACGATACCTTTCAAATCTTCGATTTTATCTATGGAAAGTGTATATTTTGTGTAAATCCTAGACCCCAATTCTTCCCTATATAAACACCCCTCAACCTTAGGATTAGATACGCTGATTTCTCTTAAATTCAATAGTGTTTTATTCCTACTTTATTCTAGCCGTCATATATTGTTAGTTTTGCTGGAAAGTTGCCCTGAAAGAACCGAACCCTTGTAAATTATGACACTTCTTGGTTTAATATATAGTTTGTGCTTTATATTTTATCGTGATTGGTTGAACTTCCTCCCTCTAAGGATTGAATGATTCTTATAATGCTTTAATATATTGTTTGCATATATCTTTATAAATTGAGGTTTTGATATTGTTTCTCTTCAAAGTGTTTCACTCCACCTTTTAAAAACCTCCGAAAGAAGTGGTGTTTTTATTGGTCTAGATAAACAAGTGAAGGGTCAAAAGCAAAGTTTGTTTTATTGGATTTAGTGAAAAGAACTTGGTTTTGAGAGTACTAGTTTATCAAAGCTTCGAGGATTCCTAATCACCGTAGAAAGCTCCGGTCTTTGAACCTTTTTAAACTGAAGGGCCACTAGTGAAGATTTTTTTTTTGTCTTTTCCGGATTTCTATGTTTATAATGGGTTTTCCTATACTCACTGAACCGCTGGATTGAGAACTACGTGAGTTGGAAAGCACGACCTTGATTTGTCTATGCCCAAGACGAATTTAGATGGTTACCTACTTTATCATTATAATAGGGATTCTTGTTTCCGTAGATCAACATTGCTATAATATCCATAATTATTTTGTTTGTCACCATTATATTGCTTGTTTACTACTTTATTTTATGCTTAAATAATTAACTATTAGTGTTATCCAATTCAGGCACAATCCTTGTGAATTCGATACCCAATTATATTACATCTGATCCCATATCCTTGCGAGGGAGGTCGTTGTACTTCGGTAAAACTTTTACGATCACAAATAACAAGCACTTATGAAAGACAATATGTATGCTAAAGTAAGGTCAAGGATATGCAAGAAAGGATAGGTAAATATCAGCTTCAATGCACTCCAAACTCAATACACAAAACACAAACCGAAATGAACAACAAGGAAGATAATATCACCCGTACTATAAACAACGAGGAAGATAATATCACCCGTACTATTCAAAGAAGAAATAACTCACGTTAAACGGGTAATTGTGTTCTTGGATTAAAAATGTTCTAGGGAAAAACGTCCAGCATTTTAATGTCACATCTAGGGTTGGAAAAACTTATTAGAACCCTCTCTAATAGGACCTAATTAACTTAAAAGATTTAATTAAAAGATGGGTTTAAAACTAGCTTAAAAGACTCAATTATTAAAGCAAACTCATAATAATATAAGAGTATAGTTATGGGTTGAAAATAATATAAATATAGATCCAAATTCAGCCATCTAGATCTCTCTTCCTTCTCCTATGCATGTTCCTCCCCTGAGTCATGCACACGTAATTTCCTCCCATGCATCCATCCTTCCATGCTTGATATGGTTCATGATTCTATATATACAACCCTTTCTTGTTCATCCTTGCTCTCCATAAGATCACTTTAGTTCTCCCTCTCCTCACCCATTCTCTATGAGCTATCTTTCATTATTTGCTCCGAGAGGTAGTTGAGTCTTGGAGTGCTCCTGCATTACCAACATCTCTGAAGCGAGGGCGACAATGTCCTTCTCCTCCACTTGTTTTTGTTAGAACTAATTTTATGAATAAACACATGTATTTAATACATGGTGCGCCCGACACTTTCCGGGCATTTTTCCGGTGGGATATGGCCATTTTCAACACCGGAAAGTGGGAGTTTTGGTTTTGTCTACGCGAACTCTTGCTCTTGGTATATTCATATATAAAAATTGAGTTCCGTTTGAATGAGAAATGAAGACCTGAAGTTGGTTGCATGCAAGGCAAAAACTTGGGAAAGAGTAAAAAATGTGGCTATCTCTCATCGACTAGAATGGGAGGTATCCTACGCGATATAATAAGGAAAAACGCACTAAAGGCCATGACCTTGGGTCACAACCCATTTTCAACGAAGAACGGCGTATGCAAACAAGCACACTAGCGAGCCGAGTCGTGTTGTGACGTGACGATATGAGATGAGACAGACGGACCGAGACGCAACATGTGTTGAACACATATGTTATATTTTTTGGGCTGGCCCAACTCTGTAGTCCAACAGACACTGGATAAGATTGTATTTAAAACAGTCAACCATGCAATGTCTATTATTTAATCTGATCCGGGATTTATTGCAAAATAATGCAAAAATTTGTATTAAACTCCCAACGGATCTCCTTTGTCCCTACAAAAAGGGCGTCTCCTCACATCATTTAGCATACATCCAAAAACGTCTTCTCCTCCTCTTTGTTTCTGTTTTCTAGAGAGTACAACACTCGACATGTTCGTTGGTAAATTTTTCGACCCAATTTCATAGTGTTTTTTACAGTTTAATGTTGTATTACATGTTCCTACAATTTCTTATAATTAAGGAGAGATATATTATCTCGACTCTGCACAATTGAGGTGTTTCATCGGTAAATTTTTTGATCCTATTTCATAGTGCTTTTTACTGTTTAATGTTGTATTACATGTTCCTATAGTCTCTTCTCTCTAGTCTTGACAAACGACCCAAGGACGAAGGTTCATTCTCGATTTCTCTCGAATCGCATTTCTCAATAGTCGACGATCACAGGCGACAATCATAGATGACGACCACAAGAGAAGGCAATGAATCTCGACTATTATTTGCTTCTTCCCAGCTTTGGGACTATATATATTCTTCCTTATTTCTTTCTTAATTTTGATTTTTGGAATGTTTTGAATCTCGATTGTTCTATACGAATTTTCTTCCTCGCTTGTTTCTCAGTTTCAATTTGTTAAATTTTGCAATGTTCCGAATTTGGAATTGTTTCGAATTTATGATTTCCAATTTCGTTACGCTTTATTAACGGATTACCATAATTAGACAATTTAGGATATTGTTGTGAACTTGTGATTTTGTAGTTTCCTGGGTGTTTAAATTTGCAAAATCGATTTTCTTTATTTTTGGTTTAAACTTTAACCGAACTAAGTTTTTCAGTTGTCGGCTCAGATTTTCCGGTTTTTATTTCGGGTGATTTGATTTTTAGCCGATGCTCAACCCTAAAAATTAGTACTCTAAATACCTCATACCTTACACACACGAAAACATTCATTTATATGAACGCCACGTTATGACCTACGCAATACATTAAGAATCGACATATTTCATTTTGACTTGTTAATTTTGTGAAATAGTTTTTTTTTAAAAAGGTATTTGCTTGTTATGACCTAGGTAATACATTAAGAACCGACCATACAAAAATTTTCCTTGCTTGTTATGAAATTTGGATTAGATAAAAAAAGGTGGTTATATGTGGTATCAAAAATAGTATCTGGATAAAAAGAGTTCTAGAATTGCACCCTTAAGTGATATATATCATATATGTGAACCTTACGTATGAAACTATATAATAATGGTAATTCTAATGAAAAATGAGTATCTTATCCCATTTTAAGCAAGTGTCCAATCAATTTGAAGTAAATTAACCATAAATTGTTGGCAAATTCGGACCGGACCGTATCCTGTTCCTTTTAAAAATGTTACAAAATGTAAAAAAAACAGATAATTCAATTTGAACCAGAACATTACGGTCCGGGACCGAACAGACCGGACCGGAATTTCCGTCCGGTTTTCCAGTTCGGTTCAATTTTGCACATTCTTAGCTAATCCAACAAAAGTTGTATGTTATTTTTAGCAAAATCTTCCGGTTCGGTTCAATTTTTCGGTTCGGTTCAGTTCGGTTCAATTTTCCGGTCCAGGACCGAACTATAAATTGTTCGACATGTCTACCAAGAAGTTAATATCGGGGCAAAAATTTCCCTTCTACGCTAAAAAGGTGAGGATGTGAAACCAAACGCAAATATTCACACCAAACGACTTTGTGCACTAGTTTACAAGAGTTCAACGGAGATCACTATCCTTCCTCCGCCCCTGACCGACAAGGTTTTATTTATAAGGGCGGGATCATCTTATTTCGATATATCTATTTTATAAGGACCGGATCATCTTATTTCGACATATCTATCCTAAAAAAGTGAGGATGTGAAAGATAAAGCAAATATGTACGCCGAACGAGTTTGTGTGCAGTTTGTGAGACTCGAAACCGCGGCTTCCGTACTAATCCTCCGGTCTTGCAACCATCTCGTCGTCCCATAAGGGTCCTAAACGAAAATACCTTGAACCTAGATTCTGATAAACTAACTCCAAACGCGACCATAGAGTATTAGAGTGGTAGTAGTGTGGATATATTCAGATTCCATGGGATCAATACCAAAGTATATCACTTTTGAAAAACAGTAGTAATCAGATACTTGCGTTAAGTATCAGTCTGATTAATAAAAAAATCAAGTATCTCCTTTTCGTTGGATGCTTTCTTTCTCTCTTGATAAGAAATCAGCAGCCAAGATTACTAATCTTGTATGATCATCATATCTATAAGATTTTCAATCAAAAACATAAACTGTTTCAAGGCAAGATTTTACCCAATATTCACTTCATAATTATTCCATCACCTTTATTGATCTTAACAAAAGAAAACAAAAATCCCTCTTTTTTTGCAAATGAAAGCACCAGATACTGAGCTACAAAGCCAGCAAGCAATCACTGCCCTCTCTTTCTCTCTCACCACATTTCTTTTGCAACAACTGATGAGAAAAAACAAGAAATGTTTTGCAATTGCAAGTAAAAAAAGAGAATATAAGAGGATGCTTTTGGAGATTGCTTGCAACTTACAACTCTCTCTTTTAACAGTCTAAAAAAAGATGGGATAAACAAGAAACAAAGAGAAATTGCTGAAAATTTAAACTAATGATCATCTGCTCCATTTGCTGCTACAAAGCAAAACCAGCTTGAAATCTTGTGGCACAGATTAAGAGCTGAATTCTCTCACACCACTTTGATAATTTCAGTTGAAATATATGAACAAAGAAGCCAGTTTACTTTGTATTTTTGTTCTTGTTCTCACATCAGTCAATAGCAGCAGTGTCACTGCTACTGACAATCATCTCACCTGAAGAAGATGGAGAAGATGGCTCTGGTGGGCCCACATCAATGTTGTTTTCTTCCATGTTCAAGTCAATGTAGGTTGGATTGTCAAACCCAGTGTAGTAAACTGGCTTGTTTGAGCTTTTCTTCTTCATAAACACTTTGCAAACTGCCCAATCTTGAATTTGACCATTTGGGTTCTGCTCAAATCATGAATTTACTACTCAAACCCAATTTTCAACATCATTCAAAAGAAAAAATATCATTCAAAATTGCTGGCTACTACTTACCTGGATAGGTTTAGGAAGCTGAAACTCATGCATACCCCAAGGAGTTTTACACCAGCCAAAAGAGTCATTTTTCTGGTAAAAGGCCCACATTTTCTTAATCCCTAAAACATAGTTGATTCCATTATAAGAAGCCACAATTTGCTTCACTTTGCCACTTGTCTTCCAAAACCCATTACTAGTTGCAGTGAAACTAGTGTCTTTTCCTTTGCAGAAATAGTACCTTTTCTCTCCCAAATCACCTACACCCAGATTCAAAAATCAAAAGAAAAGATCAAAGATGAAATCTTTTTTTCACCTAACAACAATGTAACTGTAAAATTTGAGAAATTATTACCAGGCAAAGACCAAGGGTTCGAAACGAAGACATCATAATCAAGAACGACAGGAGCAGGCAATGGGAGAGATAAAGCCTTGCGCTTCAAGTAGTGAATCAGAAGCTCTTCATCTGTGGGTCGGAATCTGAACCCAATTGGCAATCTTAACATCGCTTGTCCGCCATTGTTGCCCCCAGAGCTCCCTCTTTCCATACTCAAGTCAGTCTCTTTGTTAATTGCTGGTTTTTTACAATTTGTGTTTATGAGAGTGGAGACAACCGAACAGGGACAAGGGGGTTTTATAGTGGCAGCATTGTAGTGAGAAGGAAAGAGAAGGAATCACAAAAGCAAAGATGAACGGAGAAGCGAAAGATTAACTTTTTTTGTAAAATTGGGCCAACTCAAGAAAAAGCAAGGGCTCTTTCTCAAGAGTGTGGTATTTGTGAATCACAAGGAAAGTCGAAGAAAGTTGTTCCTCGCCTGAAAGTTTTTCTCCCCCCTTAGTTTTTTTTTTTTTTTTTCTTTTTTTTCTTTCCGTGTAATGTTGGTTCTTCTTCATTGTTGTTTTGCACTTAAGGACCTAATTACCTCCATATTTGCACCCAAGGGTCTACCAATAACCCAATAACTTACTTCTTAGGGCCCGTTTGGTTCAAACTCCGAAAACGGAAACGAAATGGAAACGAATTTAGTCCATATGTATGTCCTTATTCATGAAATTTTATGCAATCATTCCTTGTAATTTCATGCAAAATGCATTTGATTTCCCACATTTTGTTTCCCTGTAAGGTATCAAAAGTAATTAAATTCAACTCCAATTACTTCAAACCGCAAGAAATTATTTCAAAAACTTTCATTAACAAGAGTATATAAATGGACTAGATTCGTTTCCATTCCGTTTCCGATTCCTGGGCCCTTATTTTCAAAATGAAAAGTAATTCGATCCATTGGTTCAAATCGGTGTTGATCAAGAGAATAATTGATGGGTATTCAAATTTCTTTAAAAAAAAAAAGTTTAGACCTTCGACCGACGAAATTTGAATTATCTATGAATTGCTATTATAAGTTTAGTTTAAATATATTTACAGTCTTTACGAAAAAAAATAAAAAAAATTTATCGAAAATATTAAAATATTCAACATGTGTTAATTTTTTGATAATCATGTATAAGATAAATTAGGTTGGATCTATATTTAGAAGGATAACCTAATTTATTTTAGTTGTTAAAAAAATTTATTATAGTAATTCTGTTGTTTTTTCTTTGTTATTATTGTTTGCATCTTGGACCCTAACCACTTTTATATTTGCACATAAGGACCTAAAAAAGCAACAGCGGGTTTATTATGAAAATAATATAAAAATATACACATTCATCAATCTCAAACAAAAAATAATTTATTTTTTATAAATTAAAATGATAGACAAACTTTAGCAGTATTTACCAATTTCAATATCTATATCTTTTCCAAGTAAAAATATGGTCACATTTTGAAATGACAACCAAAAAAATAATCCAACAAACAAAAAATAGTAACTCGTAATTTTTTCCTCAATAATTATATATATAAGGATAAACAAAAAGTTTGTTCTAAATTTTCCTTGAGCATATAATTAATAATAATTATAACTAGTTTTTTTAAGTCAAAAACAAAAGACTTGTTTACGTGGTGGAAGTCGTTGGAGATAAGTCGTTGGATTTGTACAGTTGAGCGCTTTACAGTGACCGTTAGACCGTTGGACGGTATTATCAACCCTAACATATTGAGCATGATAAAATACCATTATAAAATAGGAAATTGACTTTACGGTGACCGTTGGACGGATATTTTGGAAGAAACACCGATAATAAATTGACATGGATTGAGAATGACAAATACCGTTATCGATCCTACCATATTGAGCATGACAAACGCCGTTCAAAAATATAAACGACTTCACGTACGTTATTTAACAAAAAAAAACGAATACTTCAGAAGAAACACCAATAATAAATGGACACGGAATTGGAAATATGACATCAGACTCACTAAAAAGTAAGAGAGACAATTATTTCGAGGTTAAAAGTTTGTATAATATACGAGGTTAGATATTTATTCTTATTTTTTTCCTACTTATCTTTGATCTTTAGCAAAAAAAAAAAAAACATTGCTATCGTCTTAATTACCAATTATATACAAAGTAAAAATAAAACTTTTTTTCCTTACTAGATGAATATATATAAGTATCATAAACTTTTTATGCACGACAAAAGAATCGATTTTGTTTGAGTTTGGAAGCAACAAGAAATAAGATGTTGCACGTGTGGTTGGTTGCTTTGCACGTGTAGTGGAACGGTCTTGTCGATTCTACAATATTTCGCATAATAAAAGCCGTTATAAAGTAGGAAGTTATAAACACGAATATGTGTACGTCATCTAACCGTAAGACGAGAAAATCTGGAAGAAAACGTCAATAGAAAGGGTTTGTTTAAACACATAAAAGAAAAAGGTCACGTCAAACTCAAGACAACTCAATCATTCATGATTGAAAATTTACATTTTTTATCTTTATTTCTAATATAAATTTTCACTTAATCTCAATATTTTTTTTAATCATACATATGGCTCATCCAATTTGATCGGTCAATAACTCAATGTAACTTAACCTCAATTTTTTTTCCAAATTTTTTAAACAACACTTAAAAAGTTTAACATTATTAAGTCGATCTCTCAATAGTTATGATACAAAATAAAACCGGATGAGCACCTTCACAAGAAAGAAACAAAGTGTAAACGAGAATGTCATTACTCATTACCTAATTTGGGTCAGAATAGAAAAATTATAATGTATATGTCCATGTAGTATAAATATCTGATTGAAAAGGACCTAAAATAAAACTATCCATCTATTTCTGAACTGCTTGAGCCTCCCGATTTCCGAGTTTGACTCAACGGCACCTGGTTGGCGTTTTGACGCTCGTGTTTGTCACGTGCCTACTTTTTCTTATAATTTTTATTCAATTTTATATGTTGCATTGGAAGAAATTGGTCAAAGAGAAGAATCCTGTGAGGGGGTTGCTTGTGTGGAATGCGTTTCACTGCATAAAACCCCAATTGTCATGTCACTCCCACACGAAACAACAATATTTCAAACGGAAAGGATAATTACCCTATTAAATAATAATATAAATAATAATAAATAACAAATACAGAAAATAAAGTTTTTTTTGGAGACGGTTACTAAAGATTTGAAGTGTAAACGGAAAGGATAATGTCAATATTAAATAATAAAAATTAAAAAGAATATACCGAAAGAAAAAAGTTAAGTGATTTTCCTTTCAGCTTGTTACTAAAGATTCAACAGAAAGGATAATGCCATAAACAATTATTAAAATTATATAGAAATACAGAAAATATTAAAGATTCAACTGAAAGGATAATGCCATATACACTTATATAAAAATAAAAATAGAAATACAGAAAATAAATTGCAACTTGCAAGTAACTGTTGGAACTAATTTATTAAATTATGACTCATACTGCTGTATTGCATGCAGTTTATGTGATGTATTACAGGTTCCCATAGTAATAAGGAATACAGAAAATTAATTTTTTTTTCTCCCTAAATTATGACTCTACTGATGTTGTTTTTAGAGGATCGGACTCGCTATTCAGAAAGGATTGACGGCACAACTTGTTGTCCGTCTTCCTTCTAGCTCGATGTAAATTTTGAAGACTAAGTTAATATAATTATAAATAAAGAAGTGAGTAATTATGAGCCCGTTGATGAATAAATAAATTACACTTTAATAATAAGAAAAAGGGAAATAATTATGAAACTAAGAACATGATAAGATTATTCCGAATATAGGAAAACCTATAAGTTCGGGCAGATTTGCATTTTAAAACTAGACATGGGTCCAGTTTGAACTAAACCGGCGAACCGACGGTTCCCAAATCGGCTCAACCCGCCGGTTTGGTCAAACCGACGGTTTAGGTTTACCGATTTGACCAAACCGGCGGTCAACAATTTAGGTTTAGGTTTGGCCACCGGTTTGGTTAATTTTTTATTTTTATTTTTTAAATGGACCAAGCCGGCCGGTTTGCTCCTCAAAACCGGCGGTAAACCGCCTGTTTGGTCCAGTTTCCCAATTTTTTCATTTTTATTTATAAACTGCCTACCAAACCGACAGTTTAGGTTAAACCTATACCGCCGGTTTGATTTCGGTTTAGGTTAAGACCCATGTCTATTTAAAACTATCGTTATACGTAGAACTGCAATTTATAATTATATATTTCTTTAAAAGCGCATGACCCGTAATTTCAAAAATATATTTTTAAAAACTCAAACTCAAGATATGAGGGAACAAATAAAAACTTTCAATTATTGTGTCATGTTGCTAATGAGTTTGAGCTTAGAATTGAGACAATGTCCTGAAGCTGCATGCAAATTATGTAGAGGTTGCTCCTACAGTGAAATTTTGCATGGAGGAGAAAAAAAAAAGAATCTAATGGTAGAGAGGAGAAGATTAAGGGCCCGTTTGGTTAGGAGGGTGGAATGGAAACGGAATGGAAATGGATAAGAGGAAGGAAATGAATGGAAAAGGGTTATCACTTGTTTATGTTTGGTTTGTTTCGGAAATGTAATCATTCACCTAATATTAACATTTGTGTTGTTTGGTATTTTTCCAGAATGAAATCATTCACCTAATAATATCACTATTTTAAGCTACTATTTCATAGCAATGTTCATGCTAATTTTTTCATTATTGAGGTACAATACGACTGTTTAAAAACAAAAGCATAAAAACAAAACCATAGTTCGTTGTTTAAAAACAAATATACGAGAGGAAAGAAAATGCAAAATCTAAGCTATAAATAGAAAACATAAGCAAACCATGCATCATTTTTGTCAATGCTACAAATCTCTCCAACCTAAAAATATTCCAAATCCAAAGCAACAACATTGCGAAACAAGATGAAGCGAGCAATTGGATTCTATGCTCTTCTACTACTTGATCTTGATTCACTGTTTAAAAACCGAAGCATAAAATCCACACAAAACCATAAACCAATGTCAAAAACAATACCATAAAATACCAAAATTCAAAGTAGCATAAGTATTCTTCAAATTTAAACACTTCCTCAACCGCTCTTATCACTTCTTCCTCAAGAGATCTCGGACAAACTATTTCTTCAAAGATGTACATGCTTGAAAGAATAAATGAAGCTTAGGTTCTTCGGCCATTAAAGTTGAACACACCTATCATATATCAAAACACATTTCATTTTACAATAGTAATTAAGGATTAAATTTTATTGTCAAATTATTATCATAAATATTACCTCTAAAGCTTCCGACGAGGAGAATCTAGCTTCAAGACTTCCTCTAAAACAATATTAGTGTCATTGTCGAGTTTCTTCCTCCTTTCTTCTTCACTAGTCCATGCTTGAGCCATGGTAGACAAATTCGCATTCATATCTTGAAAAAACTTTCCAAACTCCATAGTTGCGGATTGAAGAGAAGCAGCTAAGTCCCCGGCGTTGTCCATTCTTTTCATTGAAGTCTTGGGTTTTTTTACGCTCTTCTCGGCTGATGCACTCTTCCTTTTTCTTGAACCACTTCCGGATTGCATGGATTCGATTTCCAACTCCTCTTTGAGACCAATGTCATCATCGCTATCTATTGTTGTGGATCCTTGTCGAGTCAAATCAAGCTCTATATTCTGAGCAACTTGCACAAATGACTCACTTGCTTGTCCCGTCGCTTTGTCCTTCTCGTAGATTTCAACGAGGATTTCATAATAAGGAAAAGGTACTCCATAGAGCACTTTTGCCTTCTTGTGAGTCTAACAAAGACAAAGTATGATTAGTTGATGTAGATTTTGAGTGATTTGAAGTAGATCAATAATTATATACAATAGTACTTGAGAATAAGCTATTGTTATGATGTATGGACATATAAATCAGCAAAAAAAAAGGAGTTACCTTAATCCATTCATCATAGACACTTCTTTCCACTTGCAATCTATTGTTAATGTGTATGAACAAACCAAACGGAAGATGCTATTGATGACATTCAGACTAAACCTGAAGACGGAGATAATTCCAATCGAAGAGTAGAATATGTCGAGGATGGAGAGAGAGGACTCAGAAAACGGAAGAGCCTTTCATGGAGGCCAGATCTGAAGGCGGAAGGCAGAGGTGAGAATCGCAGCCGATAGGAAGAGAGAAAGGTCGGGGAGAGAGAATGTAGGTTTTCTGATTTGTTTCCCTTGGACGAAATGGGTTTTTTATGCTCTTCCCGGCTGATGCACTCTTCCTTTTCCTTGAACCACTTCCGGGTTGCATGGATTCGATTTCCAACTCCTCTTCGAGATCAATGTCATCATCTCTATCTATTGTTTTGGATCCTTGTCGTGTCAAATTAAGCTCTATATTCTGAGCAACTTGCACAAATGACTCACTTGCTTGTCCCGTCGCTTTGTCCTTTCCGTAGATTTCAGCGAGCATTTCATAATAAGGAAAAGGTACTCCATAGAGCCCTTTTGCCTTCTTGTGAGTCTAACAAAGACAAAGTATGATTAGTTGATGTAAATTTTGAGTGATTTGAAGTAGATCAATAATTATATACAATAGTATTTGAGAATAAGCTATTGTTATGATGTATGGAAATATAAATCAGCAAGAAAAAAGAGTTACCTTAATCCATTCATCATAGACACTTCTTTCCACTTGCAATCTATTGTTAATGTGTATGAACAAACCAAACGGAAGATGCTATTGATGGCATTCATTACAAACATGAAGGCAGAGATAATTCCAATCGAAGAGTAGAATATGTCGAGGATGGAGAGAGAGGACTCAGAGAATGGAAGAGCCTTTCATGGAGGCCAGATCTGAAGGCGGAAGGCAGAGGTGAGAATCGCAGCCGATAGGAAGAGAGAAAGGTCGGGGAGAGAGAATGTAGGTTTTCTGATTTGTTTCCCTTGGACGAAATGGGCTCGATTGAGAGTGGAAACGAAATAGGTAAAGTGTTATGGGCCCAGAATGGTTTCATTCCATTCAATCCTCCAAACAAACACTCTAAACGGGCCCAAGCTTAATGAATCCATTCCAGATTTCATTTTTACCCAATCCAAACGGGCCCTAATGATCAACTTTTCTTGCTAAGATAAATTATTATTGAGATAAGCAAGATAATTATATTTTCTAATCTAACTACACTAACAATAAGCCTAAGATATTGAACTTTTTATATTTTATAAATTATAATTTGGGATACTATTTTCTGTACAATTATAGGTCACCATACTATTATTTTTTCAAAAGTAAATATTCGTATTTTTTTCTAACTATGAAAACAATTTATTTAAAGTTAAAGTGACACTGTTAAAATAGTCTAAGAAAATATAATTTAATTTTAAATAAATAGTTTTATTTTTCTTCGTGTAAAATGACTAGAAGAAGCATGGACTTAAACACTTGTACAAAGTTTTGGCTTACTTACTATGTAGAAGTACTATATTAAAAGAGATGAGATGGATAAGACATCTATATAAGGCGATACAATATATCATATGAAAGAGATTCTATAAAGGGTTAACGACCAACAAGAGAAAGTTAATGTGAATTCTAATAGTTTTAGGTTTGAGTTGCCGGTATCTCGAATCGGATCATGGGCTATTTGTGATATCTGAAAATATAAAGCAAGCATTGTTCCAAAATGCAGGTTGTGAAGGAAGTTTATGCATAAGTTTGTTCCTTTTATGAATTGAATAAGTAACATATCATTTAATCAATCGAAGGTAGTTGACGCGTCTTGAGTAGTTTTGTAGCATGAGTATTTGTTAGAAAATGATTTTAAAGTTGTGCATGTCGATAATATAAATGAAAGTTTGTTTTATATATATATGTCATTGGTTTATTATCAATTATTAAGTTTATTATTTGCAATAGCACGGATATATTATGAAAGTCAGGAATTGTAATCTTATTAATTACTCGAATAAGATTACCCTTGTGGTTTTGCGAATACTTATATAACACATCAAATTCTCAGAACTCAAGGTGTTACGGGTTAGGACCTCACAATGAATCCTGACCCTAACTTGACAACAATTCCACTGGATCTTTCAATAAGGCACAAATAAAAAGAAAATCGAAATAGATAAAATGCAATAATTCATGATCCAATAACCAAAAAGGAAAGACTCTCACCCGAGTACTACAAAAATACGACAATCCGAAATGCCAAAATGCAAAAAGAAAACTGAAATAAAGAAACTCACATCCCGTCCTATAATGTACGGGAACCCGGTTGACCACTCCGTCCAGATCACTTGGCAACTACCTTATCATGCAACACATCTACAACGTTGGATAAAATCGTTAGCTAACAACCTACATATTAAAAGAACTATAATACGCACACACATCATTGTAGAAATGAAACACGCATCATGCTTACACAGAAGTTCATTTATTATCTTGTGTTAAGTTATACATTACTAATTCAAATTATGGTGTGACACGAGGATCTCCCGAACATCACATCTATCCACGTGTACCAACATGACTGGATCCGATGCACCTCACCGTGTACCTGTTTGGGCTAGTCGCAAAGAACCTCCCAATCTCATGTCAGAGATGGACAGTGATGCCACCGTCCGCTATACATACTTAACCAAATTAACAATATGGTCATCCTACTCAAGTTATAGTTATAAAACACTCAAGTCACACACAACAATCATAGTTCAATCAATATGTAGTATGCCAGCTAAGTAAGTCCAAAGGACTTACTTGTATCAAGATAAGTCCAACTAATCAATCACTCTCAATCCTGCAGGAATAAACTACACCACCTGATAACAAAGACACGTGGATCAATAATATATCCATCATATAGAAGTTTCTAAATTCTAGGTCAACCATGACGATTATAAGTCTAAACCAACAAATTATCAACATTCCAAAACCCTCAACAATCTATCCTTCGTAACAAGGTCCGAAACCTACATCATAACAGTTTTCCTATTCTTAAGGTATAACATCATCATCCTTAAAACATCCTAAGGCCTTAACTTCTCAAGATTCTTACTTCTAACCCACTAACTGGGATTCACTCTACAGCTGCTACGTTCCACCCTAACATGATACTAACAAACTATCAATCTTAGACAACAAGAAAGGATCAACGTACCGATATTCGGCACTTTTCTGGAGAGATCATGCGACTGCGGGAACAAAGAGGCGCGAATGCAGAAGAAAGGTGTCGGCGCGACCGCGACAAGATCAAGGCGCGACCGCGGAATGAAGGCACGTGCACGACCACAGTGATAGTTAGGCGCGGCCGCGGGAGAAGACCAAACTGTTATCGTGTCGATTGTGGATGTGCAAAACGGCACCAAAATCCTAGATGCGTCGTTGTTGCTATTTCTTGTTGTTGTGAGGGGTTAGGATAGAATGAGGGCACTCATAAACACGTGAATGGAGCAAGTAACAAGATCGGATCTTACCCTTCTACCACTTCCACAAGGAAGAAGCGTGACTTGACTCCCCTACCTGCAAGCGTGACGACGGAACCTGCTGGTTGCTTGATTGATGAAGATCGAAGGAATGTTGTTGTTGTTGGTATCGAAAGAGTGAAGGTAAGAAGAAGAGAAGAGAAGAGAAGGAAAGGGGAGGGAGACTTACGTGAGTTTAGAAGAGCGGTTGCTAGGGTTTCAAAGAAGGCAGAAAAAGGGTTGATAAGTGTATAAGAGAGAAGGAAAAGGTTGGATACAAGAAGGAAAGAATAAAAACGGTTATGATATGGCGGGTCTGTCATATCACCGCGACCGTGTATACCTACGCGACAACGTCGGCAGTCCGCAACGGCTTTTTCCCGACCAATCGACGTGTTTCCACTCTTCATGTGACATATCTCCAGAACGAAAACTGCAGTTGTTACACCTTGTGCATATCTTTGGTAACTATAGAGATAATGAAGATGACTATATATATAATAATAAATAAATCTTAAAGTCTAAGTTTATCGTTATAACATATTACATATCACATAACAATGTTATATGAGATAATGAATCAATAACATAAAACTATTATAACATCAATACTTGATTGTGTTGAATCCCTCCTTGTGAAAATTGGTTGGATGTTAAATACAAAAATATATGTATATATTATATACGTGAAAAACAATATCTAACAACAAAATAATGTTCATTGTTCGCTCCGAAACGTGTGTTTATATGAGAGAATATAGTCTTAAATTTATACCAAGAATAAAGCAAAATAAGCGAACCTGCAGTGTACAGATCAATCGCAATACTAGCAAGTATTTCAGGGTCGAACGCAAGGACAGTGGAAAAAATCAAGCAATGGTATATAACTTTAGGTTATAGGCAAATCTCAAGCAACAAGAACAAGATAAATGATAAGTATATAAGGGAATCTAGATTCTAGAGATCAAAGCATCTGGTTGTGGTTTCGATTCAAGACTTCAAAGAATAAGTGTGGACAAAGATGAGAATGCTAAGGAAAGGTGTTTTCTAAGATGGGATAGATCTCGGGGAAGGTTTCACTATCTACTATCCCAAACCAACGGTCCTATTACCGGGTAAATCTCAAGGATCTAAGGAGAGGAACTATAATCTCAAACCAACAACTCAACTTAAGAAAATAGAACTAACCTTTACCGGGTAAATCTCAAGTTAACTCACAAAGGTAAGGTGAAGGCACACTCAAACCTAACAAAGGATAAACCTTTGTAACCTAACACTCATCATCATAAGTAAACAAGCAAAAGAATCACCGGGTAAGTCTCTTTAGGGGTGAACATCTCCGGATATCCGATCCGATCCGAAGGCTCGGATATCCGATCCGACAAACTTTAAAAAGTCCGATCCGAGAACTCCTGGATATCGGACAGTTTTATCCGGACGGATATCCGATCCGGACATTTATTCTTAGACTAGTCGGATATATACGATCCGATCCGATCCGACTTTTTTCCTCTAAATCTCGATCCGTATCCGATGATCCAAAAAATATGCCCGGATCGGATCGGAATCGGATCACCAATTGCCGGATATCTTTGGATTTGGATTTTTCCGGATCGGATCTTTGGATTAACGGATTGGTCGGATCGGATATTTTTGCTCACCCCTAAATTTGTTCCTAAGCTTGAATATAAACAAGGAAAGGTACAACAAGGATAGGATTTGACAAACTATAACCTAAGCTTCAAGATTATTCGACCAGGTGAAATCTTGGTCTGTTCTCACTCAATCTTTGTCGAGATTCTTGAAGAACAGCCCGAGACGCAAGACTGCAGGTTAAACTCAACTTTCAGAGTCCAACCCGAGGTAAAGGTTTAGTCTTTTATCATCTACACCACACCTTCAACTAATCACCCTAGAATCGCAAGGGTGTTAGCCAACAATTATCATGCTCATAGTAATTAAGAATTATCCAATCAAACTATCAAGAAAAGGGAATGAAATACTTAGCAAAAGGTCTTCAATTATCAAAAGGAAAAAGCAATCCAACAAAGTATAATCTTGTGTTCCAAAAGACGATAACATGCTACTAAGTATCCTTCCACGAAAATCTTACAAAGTGTCTTCCAATCTTCTTCTTCTTCACCTTTGATCTTGATCTTCACAAGCCTTCAATCAACCAATCCTTCGGATGTACTCCTTCCGCAATTGCCGTCGAAAAGAGAACAGAACTCGCAGTTGCCAACCGTTTTAGATTAATATTCACCTTCCGTTTTTATACAAAAACTTAGGGTAAAATATCTTATGGTCCATGGGCCGATGATCTCGATCGAGCCCAGTTAAGCATCTCGGTCGAGATAGTATTTGCCTTCATCCGAGATTCCGCCTTAGTTACGTACTTTTTTCGATTCCTCTCCTGATTTCTTTCTGCATCCATCTTCTAAGTTCCCTGTTCTCCTTCTTGTTGTCCAAGGTGTTTCATCACGTTGTTCTCTAGACTCATCATACTTCCATGCTCCTTTTCGATCCCAAATATGCCCTAATCCCTACAAATATAACCAAATTAGGTGTAGACCTTGATTCTTGCAAAGTAGACAAATAATGGCATAATCAATATGAATATATGTCCATGCATGCAAAATGATGAAGAGAAATTGTTAAAACACATGTCAATACTTAGACTATAATTCATGTTATCATCATCTATATATTTCCACGTAATTTATACAATATAATATTAGATCTAAAATATTAAAATTTAAATAAATTATATATTACCTATCGTTGAAAAATAGGTATAAGATGACAAAATTCATGATACTTAAGTTGAGTTATCATGATCTTTAGGTTAAATCATGTGCATAATAAAAATCACTACAATCACTCATGAACAACAATATGAAATTAATAAAGGACCGACATATAAAGAAAAAAAAATATTTATGTTTTAGTAAATTATAAAAAAAATAGAATTTTTAATACATCCCTACATAATACCAAAAAAATAGAGGAGATTGGTGAAATAAACCCTTTTTGTTTAGTGCAGACTAACTAGGCCCCTCTAATTATCTAAAAAGAAAATAATTCTAAAATGAATTAATGAAGGGGTAAAAAGGGAACTTACGAAAAGGTTAAAAAAAATTATATGAATTGTCATATTTAGGTAGATGTAACCCTAATCGATCTAGAAACCCTAGCCGTACTCCATAATCGCCTGCAACCTTCCCGGCCCTTATGGAGACTCGGCTTTTACTACAACCTTCCCGGCGCTAATGGAGTTGGAGGAGGAAACCGTCATTCCACCGTAGTCGCCCGCAGTTGCAGACACAAACCTGAGGGAATCGCGGTTGCGGAACAAACACAGTGCCGCCGTCGCCGAAGAGTATCGGAGAACTGAGAAGACTCATCCATGGATCTGCAGGCCTTCGCAACACTCATTTATTGATCAGAGAACAAGCCTTCACGAAGTGCCATCCACCTCCGCCTCTAGCGATGTCGACGCCACCGAGCCCAGCCCAGCCCCGCCCCGCCCCAGACCGCCATTGTTGCCCACCTTCCTCTTGTAGACCGCCATTGTTGCAGCCGCCTGCGTGGACCTTCATTGTCGAAGGTTGCGAAGGATGTCCTCCGGCGTCGCGCCAGCACCGCCTCCAACAAAAGGCCATCCAGATCCGCCTCTGACGATGTTGGTGCCACCGAGCCCAACCCCGCCCCGCCTCAAACCTCCCTAGTCTCCCATTGTTGTAGTTTGTGAAAACGGCTGCGGGAATGGCTGGAGGACACAAGGGTTTTTACAAGTTAATTTTAATTTACAATTATAAAAATAAAAATAGAAATGCAGAAAATAAAAAATTGCAACTTGTAAGTAACTGTTGGAACTAATTTATTAAATTATGTAACAAGAAATACAGAAATTTGATATTTTTTTTTCTCCCTAAATAGTAAGAAAAAGGGAAATAATTATGAAACTAAGAACATGATAAGATTATTCCGAATATAATAAAACCTTTAAGTTCGGTCAGACTTATAGTTTAAAACTAGACATGGGTTCGGTTTGAACTAAACCGGCGAACCGGCGGTTCCCAAATTGGCTCAACCCGCCGATTTAGTCAAACCATTGGTTTAGGTTTACCGGTTTGACCACCAAACCTAAACCGGCGGTTAAACCGCCGGTTTGGTCCAGTTTCCCTTTTTTTTTTTTTTTTAATTTCTAAACTGCCTACCAAACCGACAATTTAGGTTAAACCTATACCGCCGGTTTGATTTTTTCCAGTTTAGGTTTAGGACCCATAAACTATCGTTATATGTAGAACTGCAATTTAAATTTTATTTTTTTTAAAGCGCATGACCCGCAATTTCAAAAATATATTTTTAAAAACTCAAACTCAAGATATAAGGGAACAAATAAAAACTTTTAATTATTGTGTCATGTTGCTAATGAGTTTGAACTTAAAATTAAGACAATATCCTACATGCAAATTATGTAGAGGTTAGGAGGTGGAATGGAAATGGATAAGAGGAAGGAAAGGAATGTAGAAGTGTTATCACTTGTTTATGTTTGGTTTGTTTCCAAAATTAAATCATTCGCCTAATATTAACATTTGTGTCGTTTGGTTTATTTCCGGAATGAAATCATTCACCTAATAATATCACTATTTAAGCTACTATTTCATAGCAATTTTCATGCCAATTTTTTCATTATTGAGGTACAATACCACTGTTTTAAAAACAAAAGCATAAAAACAAAACCATAGTTCACTATTCAAAAACAAATACACGAGAAGAAAGAAAATGCAATATCTAAGCTACACATAGAAAACATAAGCAAACTATGCATCATTTTAAATCGCCAGGCCCTGATGGGATGCCAACAACTTTTTATCAAAAATATTGGCATATCGTTGGACCAACAGTTACTAGAGTGGTCAAAAGTTTTTACAGAACCGGTAAACTACTTCGTCAACTAAATCATACTTTCATAGCACTCCTCCAAAAAATTGATAACCCAACCACGTCATCGCACTACAGACCTATTAGCTTAGTATCAACGGTCTATAAAATTATCTCGAAAATATTAGCAAAAAGGCTAAGCTTAATTCTTCCAAAACTAATCCACCCGCTACAAAGCGCTTTCGTAAAAAATAGAGCAATCCATGACAACGTTCTCATTGCACATGAAATCTTCCATGGATTTAAATAAAAAAAAGGAAAGGAAGGCTATATGGATATTAAATTGGACATGGAAAAAGCCTTTGATAGAGTTGAATGGGATTTCCTTAAAGCGGTATTGGTCAAATTCGGTTTTGGGAAACAATTCTGAAATTGGATACAAGAATGTATATCAACAGTTTCTTACTCTATCCTAATCAATGATTCTCCTACTAAAAGTAAATCCCGACTTAGCCAATTAAAAGTAAATCCCGACTTAGCACTATGAACAAGTATAGTAGATAAGTAAGGGTCGAACCCAAGAGAGTTAAGGTGTTTTTGATGCAATTATCGATTATAGTAACAAGTAACAAAGGGGGGGGGGGGGTTGGTTGACCTGATGCACACAAAAACTTAAGAAAACGATTAACGCGACAAGTAAGACAATGATGGGTGAATCAACACTAGTTTGATTCTAAACATGCAATAGCTACTTTGGTGCGTTCCTTTTACAAGTTTTTAAGTAATATCCCGTCTCGATTATATATATGTGTTGAGCCAACCGGCATCAATACAACTTAACAGGTTAGTGTTCCGTAAACCTACAAGAACAAATAACAAGTTAGCTTTCAAACAAAGACTAAGGGATATAAAGAGAAGATTAAAACCGTTAAACTTATCTTTATATTTGTGTTCCTTTTCTTTAAGTAATTGCAACCCATTATTACTTAAAGTGACTACTAGATTAAAGACCCGAACCCGGAAGCTATTAATCCTAGTTGTTTGCATGCACTTTAGAACCTAAGGTGATCAATCTCAAGCAATAGTAAACATGCAATTAGACAATGGAGATCAAGGAAACACAAATCATTACTGAATAAAAACTTATATTAAAAAGAACTTACAACCAAAGTAACAACGCAACTACTAACCAACCCAATGTAGCAAGGGAGTTAGCAACTTGATAGCATGAATTATTGTCTATATTTTGGGGCCTGTTTAGACGTTTTATCTTCAATAATCTGCATGTTTGGATGTATATTATGTGATTATATTTTCGTTTCATCTACCTTTGCGGGAATCAAGGTCTACACCAAGTTTCGTTGTAATCGTAGGTAAAATGGCACGTTTTGCATCAAAAAGGAGTGAAAGGAGCTAAGGAGTCATTGGAGCTACATTCAGGAGCTAAAGGAAGAATCCAGGAATCATCAAATTGGATTAGAGATTCACTTTGGACCAGATTTGAGAGATTTCACATTCAGTTGTGATTCACCTCGGTTGACTACAGAGTCACCTCGACCGAGGTGATCCAGAGGAGCTGACTCGACCGAGGCGAACACCTTGGACGCGGCAAGGATATTTTATTCTTGGCTGAGATCTTTTATTTTTGGAAAGAGAATCTTATATTTTTGGGCTGGATTCCTGGAAGGAAGAAGATAATTTAGCCCATATACTTTTACCTATTTTTATGGAAAAAGATTTTTCTAAGATATCTTATCTTTGGAGGGTAATTTTCCTATAAAAAGGGTTGGATTTTCCACAAATCCAGATCATGCTATACCACCGATCGTGCTTAGACATCCGCTGAGAGCAGCCGTTTTACCCCACTACAGTTGGGAGATTTGAAGAACCTTTTTGTAGGTTGAAGGAAGATTGAAGGAAGAAAGTTGGTAGCTTTTATAGCTTTGTGAAGGGTTTTGTAAGATTCCCTTAGATTCCCTTCATTGTTGATTGTCTTATTGGATTTTGATCCAAGGAACGCTGGTTGTTTGATAATTGATTCAGTTATTGAAGCCTTTCTCTTAAGGTTTTCTTGTTCAGTTATTCTCTTTCTTCCCTTATATTTGATTATTACTTTCGTGATGATGAGTGGCTAATTTCCTTGTGTGATTCTAGGGTGATTGGCTGAAGGTTGTGGGAAAAACAATGATAGAATAATCTTAATCACAGTATGATCCTGAAAGCTCGAGTCTTTATCCTTAACCCTAAAGCATCTCGCTCACTCGATGAACATCTCGGCCGGGGTGGAATTCTTCTGACCGAGGTGACTTACCTGATCCGAAACTGAGAGTTAAGTGTTAGAGTTTGCCAAATCCTATTCTTATTATACCTTTCCTGGTTCAATGCAAGCCTAAGATGAGACTTACCCGGTAATTCCTTTGTTTGTTTACCTAAGATCATAAGTATAGGTAATAAAGGTTTATCCTTTATTGGGGTTTGAGTGTGCTTTCATCCCATCTTTGTGAGTTAGCCTGAGACTTACCCGGTAAAGGTTGATCCTATTCCCTTAGTTGGAGTGTTAGTTTGAGGTTATAGTTCTTTTCCTTAATTCCTTGAGACTTACCCGGTAATAGGAGTTACGGTTTAGGATTAGTGAGTAGTGAGACTTACCCGGTGATCTATTCCACTTTAGTAACACCTTCCCTTTGTAAAAATCTCAGCTTTGTCCACTTTATCTTTAGATCTTGAGTTGGAACCACAACTAGATGCTTTAATCCCTAGAATTGCATATTTTCTTAATTGACTTTTTATCATCTTTGATTGCTTTGATCACTTTTGTGGTTAGTAGTCGCATTGACAAACCTATACCTATTTTGTTTCACTAAGTCCTTGTGATCGACCCCTGGAATTTCTTGCTTTTTACTACGATTGACCCGTACACTGCGGGTTCGCATCCTTGTTTTAAGCTTACATCTAGGGTTATAAATTTAAAGCTTGCACACACCGTTTGGAGCGAACAAGTTTTTGGCGCCGTTGCCGGGGACTTGGTCTAGACCGAGCCGGTTGCGGTTTGCTTTCGGGGCACTTGCCCCTGTTTCTACTAACCACTCTACTTGAGTGACTTTCGCAGGTTCTTTTTAGGTTTATGCGAAGAACCCGCGCTAGGAAGGAAATCGTTCCTTACGGTCCCAAACCAGAAAAGACATACAAAAGACGCTTGAAAGAAGCGAAGATGGCCGACCAAGACAATCGCGATCTTGAAGCCGAATGGAAGGAGGCGTTAGAACAGCTACGCCTCAGCAAAGAAGAGCTGAGACTGGATAGGGAAGAAACTTGCGCAAGGACTGAAGCGATCGAAGCAGATATGGCAGCTTTACGAGACCAGTATCTACCTCGACCGAACCCAGATCCTCGATCGAGGCTAGACCCTGCTCTAGATCCTTGACCGAGGCAGAATCCATTACCTGTCCAGTCTCAGCTCATTACATTGGAAAACTCAATTCTAAAATAGATTTTTGTGTGGAAAAGCATGGATGATTCTAGCAATCATCCATGGACTATTTATACTACATAAGACACTAATTAGGAGTAAATGGCCGGCCTTAAACAGCCACCTTTAATGCCATAAAGGTGGTGTAAACAGCCGGAGTAAAGCTTCAGGCGTTAAACCGCAGGGGCGGCCTTCAGGAACCGCAGGGGCGGTTTAGGCATAATCGGTTGATCTTCTTCAAGGCCGTTGGGGCGGCTAAGCAATTCCGCTGGGGCGGATCTTCAATGCTCTTCAACGTCTGACCCTTCGTTTTCTTGGCGTTTCTGATGCCAAACCGCAGGGGCGTCCCTATGTCAACGCAGGGGCGGTGACACAGTCTCTTCGTCTTCTAGCTCCCATGTTGAGGCGCAGGCAGCGCCGCAGTGGAAGACGCATGGGAGCTGGTCTTCGTTTCTTCAATGGAAGACACCACATGGGCGCCAAGGAGTGGCGCAGGGGCGGTGACACACTTCATGGAAGGCACTAGCAAAGGCGCAGGGAGCGCTCCAGTGGAAAGGTGTCACCCGCAAGGGCGGCTGCAAGGACCCGCTGAGGCGGTGAGACAACAGAAACTTTGCGATCTTCACTCCTAAGTGCTTATAACTCCTTCCTTAGCTTCTTTTAGTCTTCTTCTTTTGGACCAAGGAGTTAGTAGCATAAACTGACACAAATGCAATAAAAAGACTCTAAAAACTACCCTAAAAATAGTGATTCCATCACCTATCAAACTCCTCCATACTTAGACCTTTTACTCATCCCGAGTAAAACAAATGACAGCAACTAGACTCAAAGGCCTCAGGGAGCATGGGTAAGCAAGAAAAGATAATGAAAACAAGAGAAAAGCCAAGAGAGAAAGAAGGAAAAAAAAAAGAGAGGAAATGTGAGAAAAAGGGAGAAACTACCATCCTTATTGCTCCAAGAGTGGCCTACCCGGACAACCTCCTTGTGACTCCCCTTCTTATGTCGCCAAACGCCGGAAGGAAAACCTACACTCGGTGTCGCTCATTTTGCCAAGGCACACTTTCGGGTTTTCACCTTGGCACTCTTCTTCTTTTCTTACTTGAACTCACAACCCTTAAGCCCAAATTTTCACCAACCTAAGGTTGGTCGGACTACCTTCTTTTTACCTAAACCGCCCTTTTGGGTTTTCGGTTTATCCAAGGATTTCATGCCTCTTTTCATTTATTTGGCTTTTTTTTACTGAATATCAAACTGATTGTAAAAATGCAAAAACAAACTCAAAAACAACTTGTTGAAACTATACAAGCAATGATATGTCCCTCCCCCATACTTGAAGTACACTTTGCCCTCAAAGTGGAAATGAAGCAAAGATAAATGTGTGTAAAGGGAAGAGAAATGTACCCCTCAGCGGGATGGTCCGGATGGTCCGGACCATCCGGACCATCCTCCGGTGGGTACGGGAAGTGGCTGAAGAAGTGCTCCTGCCGGTGATAGAGCGTGTCGATGCGGCCCTCCTGAGCCTCCATCCTCTCCCTAAATGAAGTCTCATAGCTAGCTTGCCAAGCCAACTGCTGAGTCTTCAACTGCTGCTGATGAGCCGCCTACCAAGCATCTTGACGGCGGTCGAAGTGAGTGGTCATGGAGGAGGCGAAACTGGCCTGCCACGCCTGCTGCTGCTCAAGCATGGACCGTTGGTACTCGGTCTGCCATGCCTAGTGCTGTGTAGTCAAGGCCGCCATCTGAGCCCGCAAACTCTCCATGGTCTGACTATCGTGTGCTGCCGTCAGCATCTCCTCATCAGTGGGGTGGGTCCGACTAGAGCCTGCTGTTTATCTCCAACGATATCTACCTGAGGCCATCTCGGAGGAACTGGGTCAGCTGGTACGTACAGATTGGCGAGCTCGTCTCCCAATGGAAGTCGTCGGGGTAGGTATGTGATGTGACTCCCATCTACAAGTGAGATCCAAAAACGATGCTTCCCGTCTCTCCTGAGGAGCCTGCACCTCCTCAACATATCCTCCGTATAAAGTGGGGCCTCCAGTCTATCCTCCAGGGCAACAAGATCTATCACCCGTGCAGCTAACAAGGTGATGATACCGCCTCCCACAATGTCTCGTGGCTCATTCTTCCTAATCCGCTTCAAAGCGGTAAGGAAGAGGTATGGCCAATCTAGTACCCAGTCGTTTGTGGGGAGGCAAGCGTATAGCAATGGAAGGTCCTTAAGAGCGACCTTGTTGTTCGCCACTTAGCGTGCGTGCAATCAAGCTTTAAATTTATAAAAATGAAATTAAGCAAGCGAACCCGTAGTGTACGGATCGGCGTAGTAAAGCAAGAATTCCAGAGTATCGAACTCAGGGATTTGGGGGGAACAAATTCAGTTGTAAAATTGTCAAGCAAGTAAAAGGTAAAGCTTTGCAAGTATTGGGAAAACAGCAACCCTAAAGATCTAGGTATCTAATTGTGGCAATCGATTCAAGATATACTTAAGATACAAGGACAGAGTTGAGAATTGCAAAGGTATACGAATGTAAGATAATGTACGGTGAAGTTCCAAAACCCTATATGACTCACCTAAAGACATTAAAGTTGTTGAAGCTTCAGTATAGAAAGGATCTAAAGGTAAGAATTGATCTCAAATACCCAAACTTGTAACCCAAGGATCAAAATAGGCTCAAACGGTTAAGGTTGTGACACTCGGAACAGAAATAGAGGATGTTGAGTCTCTCTACTACCTAGAAAAGGCAAGCCAAGGCCAGGTTAAAGCAAATCTTTAACTTTGGATTAAAGTAAAAGCAAAGTTCGTAAACTGGGGTAAATCACGGGTTGATCTTGAGTTCCACGGCCGTGGAAGTCCAAGAACAGACCGTGATTTTGGTTGTCGACGAAGTTTCTCTAACTCTCAGGGTCCAATCTATTTACGATCGATCTGTCAATATCTAAGCCACAACTATCAACCCTTCACCTTAGAATTGCTAAAGGGTTTTAGCCAACCATCATCATTATGATATCAATTTCAAGTTTAAGAAGAATGAAAGATGAAAACCTTCGAAAACTCTAATAAAACTCAAATCAATCTCAAATCCACACACAAAGAGAATAATGTATAACAGATTCGGAAACAAACACAAACCAATAACAATCCTTGATAAGAACGAAGAACGGGATGTCAATCCATCTTCTATGTCAAATCTAAGGAAAAAGGGCGTAACTTCCGCCACAAGAAACTCCGGATCTTCAAACCCTAAACGATCTTAATGCCGATCTCTTCGCTGATAGCGTCGATGCCAGCGCCGGTGCCGAAATCTCTCTTTTTTAGCCTTTTTATAAGGTGAGAAAAAGATATCTTCTAGGCCCAATACGTAGAAAACGTGGCAATTAATGATTCGCCAAAAGATTGCCCAAATTACGGTCTCAAGGAGTTCCACGACCGTGGAAATAGGGCATGGAAATGATTACGGTGTCTTTAGCCTTCCACGACCGTAATTTGTACCGTGTAATTCACTGGAATGCTCAAGGATCAAGTCCACGTTCATGATGAAAGTTCCAAGGCCGTGGAAGTGGGGCGTGGAAGTGATTCTTCCCATGTGTTGCCATTGTTTCGTACCATTCTTCATCTTTGCTCCTTCCTTAGCTTCTCAATGTGTATCCTCATCTTCTAATATGATCAATTGCTCCTTGATTTCCATCAAACGACCTGTTTCCAGCTCTTATTCACCTATAATCAACACAAAGCTAGTGTAGATCTCCATATCAAAAATATAGATGAACAAGCTAACAATTGCTTCTATACCCTATCCATAGACACAATAATGAATGAAAAACAACTAGAAAACGTGCCTATAATATCGCAATATTTCATGTTAACACTTGTTTTCCTCCTTGTGTCCACAGAAGACACTCATGAAAACCTTCGAGATGAGTCTCAAACAGGGGTGAGTGAATTTGTTGGAGTACTCACCCCCTGCATGAAACTCAGACCTGGTGGCGGCTTGCCAAAACTCCATCAAATCAGGTGTCGGTATGGGTTCCCATCAGTCGTCGGAGGCAGCAATAGTCACTCCGAATGCCTCCTGTAGTTGGGTGTAATCCAATGTGTACTCCCTTTTGTTGAACTTGAATGGCAGTCCAACACACAGGTGGTCCTCCACTTCCATTTTTAATGTGGCGATGAATTGGCGGCTGACCTCGGGGTACGTTAGGGCGGTCGTTATCAGGAAATCCCCGAGCCCAGCGTTGTTGAGGAATTCCTGCATGCTCTCCAACATGCCCAAATGTTCCAAGGTGGGAACCTCTAGGAAACGAGTTGTGTACACTTCCCAGCTTTGAGCAATCCTATACCGATCCTTCTCACCTTCCGATAACTTGTATTTCTTCTGATTCTCCATCTCTTGCAGTTAATCAAGCAAAGGAGTTAGAAAGTTCAGAATTTTGATCAACAGACAAACCTACTGTCGTGATTTCCGCAGAGGCGGCTGAAGCAGGCGCGGGTGCGGCACGGCGCGGGGCGGAAGCTTGTAGGCCCAGGGGCGGGCGAAGAGAAGAGGGCGATTTTGGAGTTTGGCAAAGGTGGTGGCGATGAGGCTGTTCCGGTGTCTTCTTTGTTGTTGCAGACGTCGCCGGAGGGGGAATAGTGGAGGTTGAGAGTGAGAGGATCCAGGTGGTATTTGTGTGAAGGTGGTGGAAAGGGTTGGTATCGCAAAGGTTGTGGTGACACTAGGTTACCGGAGGTGGCGCAGGGGCGTGACAAGGTGGTTGGTGAGAGCTTCCGGAGGGCGCAAGGGCGTGGGAGGTGAGGCGGCTAGGTTTCGAAGAATGAATGGAGAGGGAGTGAAGAGGGCGGTAGATGTAGGTTATTGTTGAAAAGTGTATTTTTTTTTCTTTTCTTAATAGAACCGCAGGGGCGGTATTTGCCAGCGCGGGGGCGGTGACAAGGGAGAGGGGGTACGCAGCCTCAGCGCCGGGGGCGGAGCTGAGGATGTGTGTCAAGGGTGGCCGTCGCAGGGGCGTAAGGATGTCACTGCAGGGGCGGTGACCAACGTGAGCAGACGTTGGCCAAGCGCCAGGGGCGGTGCTGGCCATGGGTGTCACCGCAGGGGCGGGGACTCAGAGCCGCAGGGGCTGTTTTCTTGACAGAAACTCCTCTTCTTATTCCTTCGGGTTGCCTCCTGATCAGCGTCTTTGTTTTACGTCGTTGGCTCGACGTAGGGACCCTTCCTCCATGATTGAGCCTCTTCCAGCATCACCTTTGGGTTTATAACCGTTTGAGAAGGTAATCCACCGGAGGCCCTAGTTTCAATTCTTGTAATGGCTTCCACCATTTGACCAACCTGTTTTTCAAGGTTCTTGATGCTAGATTCCGTTGTTTGGACATGAGTAGCAAAGTGTTTAGTCAAAACCTGCAACATATCCTCAATTGATTGGTACTTACCTTGACGGGGCTGCTGTTGTTGGTTTTGTTGATCCCTTCAACGAAAATTCTGTTGGTCACGTTAGTTTGGCATGAAATTCTGCGCATAGGGATCGTTCCTAGGTCTTTGCTGTTGTGGTTGTCCATAACCCATTGCGTTCACCTCAGCATCGTCATCCTGGACTTGTGGGCACATGTCCGTCGGATGGTATGGTTCAGCACATACTCCACAAGCTTTGAGCTGTTGTGGGGTTCCCATAAGTGTTAGTCTCTTCACCATTTCCTTTAACTCCGCGAGCTCGGTGAAAATCTCGCTCTTCCCGGAACTCACAGCATGAACTTCTTTCTTAGACGGGGTTCTTCCAAAGTTCTGAGTCCCTTTCGCTAGCACCTGTATCTTTTCCAAACCAAGGTCAGGAGTAGAGTTAAGAATATTACCTCCGAAAGCCGCATCGATGATCCTCCTTTCATTGTCCAGCAAGCCATTGTACAAATACAAGACTAGATCTTGAGTTGAATATCCGTGAAAAGGACAGCTGGATCGGAGGCGTGCCAACCTCTCGAAGTACTCATAAAGAGTTTCGTTCGCCTCTTGCTCGATGTTGCTTATAGCTTTCTTCAAGCTATTTGCCTTCTTGGCTGGAAAGTATTTCTCCAAAAATGCCTTGTGAAGGTTTTCCCAAGTGTCGATACTCCCGGATGGAAGGTGGTAATACCAATCATTCGCGGAATCTTTGAGTGTGAAACCGAATGCCCTCATCTTGATTTGTTCTTCGGTGATGTTGGCCGGCTTCATGCTCATACACACAGTATGGAACTTCTCAAGATGCTTGATGGGGTCTTCTCCACTTAGCCCATGGAAGGATGGAAGTAAGTGAAAAAGGCCCGGCTTGAGCTCAAAGCTTACTCCTTCCCCTAATGCCGGTATAGTGACCGCAAGAGGGTTTTGAGCCAAGGTGGGCTGCGTAAGTTGACGAAGAGTACGGTCAGTCATCTCTTGTTGAAGTTGGTGTTGTCTTCGTTGCCGGATGTGTGTCCTCTCAATTTCTGGATCAAAAGTAGCAAGATTGGGGTTGGTAGCACAGGTTTGAACCATAACAATGGTCAAACCAATAATCAATAATAACAATAAAACACTAAAACTCCCCGGTGACGGCGCCAAAATTTGACTGAAGGTATTTCTACGGTCGTCTATATCCAATCAAAAGTAAATCCCGACTTAGCACTAAGAACAAGTATAGTAGATAAGTAAGGGTCGAATCCAAGAGAGTTAAGGTGTTTTAGATGCAATTATCAATTATAGTAACAAGTAACAAAGGGGGGGGGTTGGTTGACCTGATGCACACAAAAACTTAAGAAAACGATTAACGCGACAAGTAAGACAATGATGGGTGAATCTACACTAGGTTGATTCTAAACATGCAATTGCTACTTTGGTGCGTTCCTTTTACAAGTTTTTAAGTAATCTCCCGTCTCGATCATATATATGTGTTGAGCCAACCGGCATCAACACAACTTAACAGGTTAGTGTTCCGTAAACCTACAAGAACAAATAACAAGTTAGCTTTCAAACAAAGACTAAGGGATATAAAGAGAAGATTAAAACCGTTAAACTTATCTTTGTATTTGTGTTCCTTTTCTTTAAGTAATTACAACCCGTTATTGCTTAAAGTGACTACTAGATTAAAGACCCGAACCCGAAACCTATTAATCCTAGTTGTTTGCATGCACTTTAGAACCTAAGGTGATCAATCTCAAGCAATAGTAAACATGCAATTAGACAATGGATATCATGGAAACACAAAGCATTACTGAATAAAAACTTATATTAAAAAGAACTTACAACCAAAGTAACAACGCAGCTTCAAACCAACCCAATGTAGCAAGAGAGTTAGCAACTCATTACAATGGAAAACTCAATTCTAAAATAGATTTTTGTGTGGAAAAGCATGGATGATTCTAGCAATCAGCCAAGGACTATTTATACTACATAAGACACTAATTAGGAGTAAATGGCCGGCCTTAAACAACCACCTTTAATGCCATAAAGGTGGTGTAAACAGCCGGAGTAAAGCTTCTGGCGTTAAACCGCAGGGGCGGCCTTCAGGAACCGCAGGAGCGGTTTAGGCAGAATCAGTAGATCTTCTTCAAGGCAGCTGGGACGGCTAAGCAATTCCGCTGGGGCCGATCTTCAATGCTCTTCAACGTTTGACCCTTCGTTTTCTTGGCGTTTCTGATGTCAAACCGCAAGGGCGTCCCTATATCAACGCAGGGGCGGTGACACAGTCTCTTCGTCTTCCAGCTCCCATGTTGAGGCGCAGGCAGCGCCGCAGTGGAAGGCGCAGGGGAGCTGGTCTTCGTTTCTTCAATGGAAGACACCGCAGGGGCGCCAAGGAGTGGCGCAGGGGCGGTGACACACTTCATGGCAGGCGCTGGCGAAGGTGCAGGGAGCGCTCTAGTGGAAAGGTGTCACCCGCAAGGGCGGCTGCAAGGACCCGCTGGGGCGGTGAGGCAACATAAGCTTTGCGATCTTCACTCCTAAGTGCTTATAACTCCTTCCTTAGCTTCTTTTAGTCTTCTTCTTCTGGACCACGGAGTTAGTGGCATAAACTGACACGAATGCAATAAAAAGACTCTAAAAACTACCCTAAAAGATAGTGATTCCATCACCTATCACCTACAAAAAATATCTAATGATAACCCAAAATCTGTTGGTTTCCCTATCTCAAAAAATGAGACCAGAATCCCATTCCTTGCTTTTGCAGATGACATTATTCTATTCACCAAAACTTCTGTCCAAGCAAGTGATATGGTACTTTCGGTACTAAAGGACTATTCTGATATTTCTGGGCAACTTATTGATTACCATAAATCCGTGCTTCGAACTACCGCAAATATTGATCAAAGTAATAGAAGAAGAATTCTGGGTCATCTTGGAATCAACATTTCTATTAATTTAGAACAATATCTAGGGTGTCCAATTATCAACGGACGTGTTAATAAAGACATTTTTAATTTCGTTATCATTAAAACCAAACAACAACTCACTAAATGGAAAGCGTCCTCTTTGTCTCAAGAAGGAAGAATAACGTTAATAAAAGCCAACCTTAATGCAAAACCTAGCTATCTAATGTCCTTCATGTTGCCGGTGAGCATACACAATGAACTAGATAAAATTAATAGACTGTTCTTTTGGAACAAGGGACCTAACTATCATCCTCTGATCAGTTGGGACAAGATTTGTAAACCTCGATCTCTAGGAGGAACGGGGATAAGGAAAGCGGGAGACATGAATAAAGCACTACAAATGAAACTTTTCTGGAAAATCATGGCTGAACCGGATAACATATGGGTCAAAATTGTAGAAGAAAAATACCTAAAAGGATCATGCCTCTGGAATTACGAATGTGGCAGGAATGTGTCTTGGCAATGGAAGAACTTGATTAAACTATATAAAGATTTTGAAAAAGGTCTTGCATGGAGGGTAGGTGATGGTAATACGGTAAGGTTTTGGAAAGACAAATGGCTATTGGACAAACCGCTTTAAGAAGTCACCACAAACCCAAATATAGTGAATCCGACAGAACTAACTTCCGTGTTTATTACTAACAATGTTTGGGACAAACATAAACTAAATCAATTAAACGCAATCTTGCCGAGTACAATAATAGAGAAAATTAAGAACTATAATCTCCCTAAAAGTAAAATCCGTGACCGTTTGCACTGGTCCGGAAACGAGGAAGGGTTGTATTCCACTAAATCATCTTTGAAAATGATTCAAAAACAGAGAGTTGGAGTTACCACTGATAAAACTTGGATATGGAAAATGGACATCATGCCAAAAATTAAGAATTTCTTATGGAAGATAGCTATGGATGGTCTCCCTACCAAGCAAAATCTTGATAGACAAAGGATTCCGGTCGTCATGAATTGCGAATACTGTAATCACCATACTGAAAGTGCTAAACACCTCTTTTTCCAATGTCCAGTTATGATCACAACAGTCGACAATCAAAATGTTAAAACCAGCCTACAAAATATCGACCTTGACAATCAAGGAACTGCCGAGGCCCTTTTATATCTCAAGGGGTTAATTTCGACCAAGGAAATGAAGCTCGTAGTTATCATTTGGTGGAATATGTGGATGGCTCGAAACCAGTTCGTGTTTAACAAAACCAAATTCCCACAAAACACAAAAGCCACAGCAATCAATCAAATCGCAAGTTGGAACCTAGGAAAGTCGGATCAAAACAAGAATACCTTAATACCGAAACCACAAAGAAGGAAGAACAAAAACATTAAATGGAAACGACCTAAGGAAGGTTTCTATAAACTCAATTTTGACGCCACACAAAATTCAACAAATAAGTGTTCTTATGGTTTTATCATTCGGAATCAACATGCGATTCCTATTGCTTTGGGAAGAGGCAAATGTAATGCCGAATCAGTTTTGGAAGCAGAAGCTTTTGCTTTGCGGTTTGGCCTTCTAAAGGCTAAGGAGGTTGGAATTACTTCTATCGAGATTGAAGGGGATAACCTAACGCTTATCAATTCGATTAATCGAGTTTGGAAGCCACCGTGGGAACTCGATATGTTGATTAATGACATTTCAATTATTATTTATGATTTCCAAAACTCCACCGCACATCATATTTTTAGGGAGATTAACACGGTTGCGGACAAGATTGCTTTACATGGATACAGTGGCGAGTTGGACGTAGATGCAATCCCAGAAGACGTTCAAGACCTCATCCGAAAGGATGCGTTAGGCCGGTCGGTTTCTAGAAGCTTACCGATGTATAAAAAAAATGCATCATTTTTGTCAATGTTACAAATCTCTCTAACCTAAAAAAATATTTCAAATCCAAAGCAACAACATTGCAAAATAAGATGAAGCGAGCAATTGGATCACATGCTTTTCTACTACTTGATCTTGATTCATTGTGTAAAAACAAAAGCATAAAATCCACACAAAACCATAAACCAATGTCTAAAACAAAACCATAAAATACCAAAATTCGAAGTAGCATAAGTCTTCTATAAATTCAAACACTTCCTCAACCACTCTTATCACTTCTTCCTCAAGAGATCCCGGACAAACTATTTCTTCAAAGATGTACTTGCTTGAAAGATAAACGAAGCTTAGGTTCTTCGGCCATTAAAATTGAACACACCTATCATATATCAAAACACATTTCATTTTACAATATTAATCAAGGATTAATTTTTATTGTCAATTATTATCATAAATATTACCTCTAAAGCTTCTGACGAGGAGAGTTCTACCTTCAAGACTTCCTCTAAAACATTATTGGTATCATTGTCGAGTTTCTTCCTCCTTTCTTCTTCACTAGTCCATGATTGAGCCATGGTAGACATATTCACATTTATATCTTGAAAAAACTTTCCAAACTCCATAGTTGCGGATTGAAGAGAAACAGCTAAGTCCCCGGCGTTGTCCATTCTTTTCATTGAAGTCTTGGGTTTTTTATGCTCTTCCCGGTTGATGCAGTCTTCCTTTTCCTTGAACCACTTCCGGGTTGCATGGATTCGATTTCCAACTCCTCTTCGAGATCAATGTCATCATCTCTATCTATTGTTCTGGATCCTTGTCGTGTCAAATTAAGCTCTATATTATGAGCAACTTGCACAAATGACTCACTTGCTTGTCCCGTCTCTTTATCCTTCCCGTAGATTTCAGCGAGCATTTCATAATAAGGAAAAGGTACTCCATAGAGCCCTTTTGCCTTCTTGTGAGTCTAACAAAGGCAAAGTATGATTAGTTGATGTAAATTTTGAGTGATTTGAAGTAGATCAATAATTATATACAATAGTATTTGAGAATAAGCTATTGTTATGATGTTTGGAAATATAAATCAGCAAAAAAAAGGAGTTACCTTAATCCATTCTTCATAGACACTTCTTTCCACTTGCAATCTATTGTTAATGTGTATGAACAAACCAAACGGAAGATGCTAATGATGGCATTCAGAACAAATCTGCGGAGATAATTCCAATCGAAGAGTAGAATATGTCGAGGATGGAGAGAGAGGACTCAGAGAACGGAAGAGCCTTTCATAGAGGCCAGATCTGAAGGCGGAGGTGAGAATCGCAGCTGACAGGAAGAGAGAATGGTCGGGGAGAGAGAATGTAGGTTTTCTTATTTGTTTCCCTTGGACGAAATGGGCTCGATTGAGAGTGCAAACGAAATGGGTAAAGTGTTATGGGCCCAAAATGGTTTCATTCCATTCAATCCTCCAAACAAACACTCTAAACGGGCCCAAGCTTAATGAATCCATTCGAGATTTCATTTTTACCCAATCCAAACGGGCCCTAATGATCAACTTTTCTTGCTAAGATAAATTATTATTGAGATAAGCAAGATAATTATATTTTCTAATCTAACTACACTAACAATAAGCCTAAGATATTGAACTTTTTATATTTTATAAATTATAATTTGGGATACTATTTTCTGTACATTTATAGGTCACTATACTATTATTTTTTCACAAGTAAATATTCGTATTTTTTCTAACTATGAAAACAATTTATTTAAAGTTAAAGTGACACTCTTAAAATAGTCTAAGAAAATATAATTTAATTTTAAATAAATAGTTTTATTTTTCTTCGTGTAAAATGACTAGAAGAAACATGGACTTAAACACTTGTACAAAGTTTTGGCTTACTTACTATGTAGAATTACTATATTAAAAGAGATGAGATGGATAAGACATCTATATAAGGTGATACAATATATCATATGAAAGAGATTTTATAAAGGGTTAATGACCAACAAGAGAAAGTTAATGTTAATTCTAATAATTTTAGGTTTGAGTTGCCAATATCTCGAATCGTATCATGGGCTATTTGTGATATCTGAAAATATAAAGCAAGCATTGTTCCAAAATGCAGGTTGTGAAGGAAGTTTATGTATAAGTTTGTTCCTTTTATGAATTGAATAAGTAACATATCATTTAATCAATCGAAGGTAGTTGAAGCGTCTTGAGTAGTTTTGTAGCATGAGTATTTGTTAGAAAATGATTTTAAAGTTGTGCATGTCGATAATATAAACGAAAGCTTGTTTTATATATATGTCATTGGTTTATTATCAATTATTAAGTTTATTATTTGCAATAGCACGGATATATTATGAAAGTCAGGAATTGTAACCCTATTAATTACTCGAATAAGATTAGCCTTGTGGTTTTGCGGATACTTATATAACACATCAAATTCTCAGAACTCAAGGTGTTACGGGTTAGGACCTCACAATGAATCCTGACCCTAGCTTGACAACAATTCCACTGGATCTTTCAACAAGGCACAAATAAAAAGAAAATCGAAATAGATAAAATGCAATAATTCATGATCCAATAACCAAAAAGGAAAGACTCACACCCGAGTACTACAAAAATACGACAATCCGAAATGCCAAAATGCGAAAAGAAAACTGAAATAAAGAAACTCACATCCCGTCCTATAATGTACGGGAACCCGGTTGACCACTCCGTCCAGATCACTCGGCAACTACCTTATCCTGCAACACATCTACAACATTGGATAAAATCGTTAGCTAACAACCTACATATTAAAAGAACTATAATAGCGCACACACACATCATTGTAGAAATGAAGCACGCATCATGCTTACACAGATGTTCATTTATTATCTTGTGTTAAGTTATACATTACTAATTCAAATTATGGTGTGACACGAGGATCTCCCGAACATCGCCTCTATCCTCGTGTACCAACATGACTGGATCCGATGCACCTCACTGTGTACCTGTTTGGGCTAGTCGCAAAGAACCTCCCAATCTCATGTCAGAGATGGACAGTGATGCCACCGTCCGCTATACATACTTAACCAAATTAACAATATGGTCATCCTGCTCAAGTTATAGTTATAAAACACCCAAGTCACACACAACAATCATAGTTCAACCAATATGTGGTATGCCAGCTAAGTAAGTCCAAAGGACTTACTTGTATCAAGATAAGTCCAACTAATCAATCACTCTCAATCCTGCAGGAATAAACTACACCGCCTCATAACAAGGACACGTAGATCAATAATATATCCATCATATAAAAGTTTCTAAATTCTAGGTCAACTATGACGATTATAAGTCTAAACCAACAAATTATCAACTATGATGCACGGACACTTCTAGAAGGCGGCGTGTTCTGTGTCCTGCCGTGTCGGAAACGGGGACACAACCGCACACGGCTCGGACATGGTCAAGACACGTTTCCAAGTTAGGACACGTCTAGGACACGGTGAGGACGCGGATTGTGTCCGATCAAGACATGATCAACGAAATAAAAACTTATATATCGTAATATTTTTTCTCTTTCCCATTTTATTCGACTAAACCTACCTCCACATGACCACCTACGAGATTGTGGTTGTCGGAAGTAGGACACCGATCTTCTTCTCCGGCTCTAATGTTGAAATGTTGTTCCGCTGGCCGACTCTTCTCTCCATTTTTCTTATGATTTTATAAATTAATTTTGAATCTTTGATTATTAATTTATTTTATAATTTTTATTTGTTGAATGTTGACTGTGTTATTCTAATTCTTTCAATTTTTATAATTCACAAATATTTATTATTATTTTCTTTGTTGAACATGTTGTTCGGTTATTGTTGATTTGCAAATGAATGATTCATTCTTCAATTTTGATACTAAGTATGATTATTTCAGATTATAAAACTAAATATGTTTATTTCTATGTTTTTGTAAGACTGAAAATGTTTGTTTCTAAGCTTTTGTTTTGATTACTTTATCATCATGTTAATATTTTTATTAACTCATATATCATTGATTTTTTTTCCATATATATGTATCTCATTATGATATAGTAATTCTATATTTCAATATCTTTAAAATAATATATTAATTATGATACTCGTCGTGTCCCCGTTTCCTATACTTTTGAAGATTGCTGCTTCCCCGTTTCTCGCCGTGTCCGTTTCCCGTATCCGTGTCCGTGTCCGTGCATCATAGATTATCAACATTCCAAAACCCTCAACAATGTATCCTTCGTAACAAGGTCCGAAACCTACATCATAGCAGTTTTCCTACTCTAAGGTATAACATCATCATCCTTAAAACATCCTAAGGCCTTAACTTCTCAGGATTCTTACTTCTAACCCACTAATTGGGATTCACTCTACATCTGCTACGTTCCACCCTAACATGATACTAACAAACTATCAATCTTAGACAATAAGAAAGGATCAACGTACCGATATTCGGTACTTTTCTGGAGAGATCATGCGACTACGGGAACAAAGAGGCGCGAACGCAGAAGAAAGGTGTCGGCGCGACCATGACAAGGTCAAGGCGCGACCGCGGAATGAAGGCACGTGCACGACCACGGTGATAGTCAAGCGCGGCCGCGGGAGAAGACCAAACTGTTATCGTGTCGATTGTGGATGTGCAAAACGGTACCAAAATCCTAGATGCGTCGTTGTTGTTATTTCTTGTTGTTGTGAGGGGTTAGGATAGAATGAAGGCACTCATAAACACGTGAATGCATCAAGTTACAACATCGGATCTTACCCTTCTACCACTTCTACAAGGAAGAAGCGTGACTTGACTCCCCTGCCTGCAAGCGTGACGACGGAACCTGCTGGTTGCTTGATTGATGAAGATCGAAGGAATGTTGTTGTTGTTGGTATCGAAAGAGTGAAGGTAAGAAGAAGAGAAGAGAAGAGAAGGAAAGGGGAGGGAGACTTACGTGAGTTTAGAAGAGCGGTTGCTAGGGTTTCAAAGAAGGCAGAAAAAAGGGTTGATAAGTGTATAAGAGAGAAGGAAAAGGTTGGATACAAGAAGGAAAGAATAAAAACGGTTATGATATGGCGGGTCTGTCATATCACCGCGACCGTGGATGCCTACGCGACAGCGTCAGCAGTCCGCAACGGATTTTTCCTGACCAATCGACGTGTTTCCACTCTTCACGTGACAAATCTCCAGAACGAAAACTGCAGTTGTTACACCTTGTGCATATCTTTGGTAACT
The DNA here is from genome assembly GCA_033239125.1 of Fagopyrum homotropicum. Lineage (NCBI taxonomy): Eukaryota > Viridiplantae > Streptophyta > Magnoliopsida > Caryophyllales > Polygonaceae > Fagopyrum > Fagopyrum homotropicum. Next base: position 149,422,629 of record BSWB01000004.1, read on the forward strand.
ATAGAGATAATAAAGATGACTACATATATAATAATAAATAAACCTTAAAGTCTAAGTTTATCGTTATAACATATTACATATCACATAACAATGTTATATGAGATAATGAATCAATAACATAAAACTATTATAACATCAATACTTGATTGTGTTGAATCCCTCCTTGTGAAAATTGGTTGGATGTTAAATACAAATATATATATATATATATATATATATATATATATATATATATATATATATATATATATATATATATATATATATATATATATTATACGTGAAAAACAATATCTAATAACAAAATAATGTTCATTGTTCGCTCCGAAACGTGTGTTTATATGAGAGAATATAGTCTTAAATTTATACCAAGAATAAAGCAAAATAAGCGAACCTGCAGTGTACAGATCAATCGCAATACTAGCAAGTATTTCAGGGTCGAACGCAAGGACAATGGTAAAAATCAAGCAATGGTATATAACTTTAGGTTATAGGCAAATCTCAAGGAACAAAAACAAGATATATGATAAGTATATAAGGGAATCCAGATTCTAGAGATCAAAACATCTGGTTGTTGTTTCGATTCAAGACTTCAAAGAATAAGTGTGGACAAAGAAGAGAATGCTAAGGAAAGGTGTTTTCTAAGATGGGATAGATCTCGGGGAAGGTCTCACTATCCAGTATCCCAAACCAACAGTCCTATTATCGGATAAATCTCAAGGATCTAAGGAGAGGAACTATAATCTCAAACCAACAACTCAACTTAAGAAAATAGAACTAACCTTTACCGGGTAAATCTCAAGTTAACTCACAAAGGTAAGGTGAAGGCACACTCAAACCTAACAAAGGATAAACCTTTGTAACCTAACACTCATCATCATAGGTAAACAAGCAAAGGAATCACCGGGTAAGTCTCTTTAGGGGTGAACATCTCCGGATATCCGATCCGACAAACTTTAAAAAGTCCGATCCGAGAACTCCTAGATATCGGACAGTTTTATCCGGACGGATATCCGATCCGGACATTTATTCTTAGACTAGTCGGATATATACGATCCGATCCGACTTTTTTCCTCTAAATCTCGATCCGTATCCGATGATCCGAAAAATATGCCCAGATCGGATCGGACTCGGATCACCAATTGCCGGATATCTTCGGATTTGGTTTTTTCCGGATCGGATCTTCGGATTAACGGATTGGTCGGATCGGATATTTTTGCTCACCCCTAAGTTTGTTCTTAAGCTTGAATATAAACAAGGAAAGGTAGAACAAGGATAGGATTTGACAAACTATAACCTAAGCTTCAAGATTAGTCGACCAGGTGAAATCTTGGTCTGTTCTCACTCAATCTTGGTCGAGATTCCTGAAGAACAGCCTGAGACGCAAGACTGCAGGTTAAACTCAACTTTCAGAGTCCATCCCCAGGTAAAGGTTTAGTCTTTCATCATCTACACCACACCTTCAACTAATCACCCTAGAATCGCAAGGGTGTTAGCCAACAATGATCATGCTCATAGTAATTAAGAAATATCCAATCAAACTATCAAGAAAAGGGAATGAAATACTTAGCAAAAGGTCTTCAATTATCAAAAGGGAAAAGCAATCCAACAAAGTATAATCTTGTGTTCCAAAAGATGATAACATGCTACTAAGTATCCTTCCACGAAAACCTTACAAAGTGTCTTCCAATCTTCTTCTTCTTCACCTTTGATCTTGATCTTCACAAGCCTTCAATCAACCAATCCTTCGGATGTACTCCTTCCGCAATTGCCGTCGAAAAGAGAACAGAACTCGCAGTTGCCAACCGTTTTAGAATAATATTCACCTTCCGTTTTTATACAAAAACTTAGGGTAAAATATCTTATGATCCATGGGCCGACGATCTCGATCGAGCCCAGTTAAGCATCTCGGTCGAGATAGTAATTGCCTTCATCCGAGATTCCGCCTTAGTTACGTACTTTTTTCGATTCCTCTCCTGATTTATTTTTGCATCCATCTTCTAAGTTTCTTGTTCTCCTTGTTGTCCAAGGTGTTTCATCACGTTGTTCTCTAGACTCCTCATACTTCCATGCTTCTTTTCGATCCAAAATATGCCCTAATCCCTACAAATATAACCAAATTAGGTGTAGACCTTGATTCTTGTAAAGTAGACAAATAATGGCATAATCGATATGAATATATGTCCATGCATGCACAATGATGAAGAGAAATCGTTAAAAACACATGCCAACACTTAGACTATAATTCATGTTATCATCATCTATATATTTCCACGTAATTTATACAATATAATATTACATCTAAAATATTAAAATTTAAATTAATTATATATTACCTGTCGTTGAAAAATAGGTATAAGATGACAAAATTCATGATACTTAAGTTGAGTTATCATGATCTTTAGGTTAAATCATGTGCATAATAAAAATTACTACAATCACTCATGAACAACAATATGAAATTAATAAAGGACCGACATATAAAGAAAAAAAAAATTTATGTTTTAGTAAATTATAAAAAAATATATAATTTTTAATACATCCCTACATTATACCAAAAAAATAGAGAAGATTGGTGAAATAGGCCCTTTTTGTTTAGTGCACACTAACTATGCCCCTCTAATTATGAAGAACGCGCTTGTACGCGCCCCTAAAACACCCAGAAACCCTAGCCGCCGTTTCTTCCCATTCGATTCTTCAAAACCAGAAGCAAGTCTCCGACTGCCCATACTAACTAGATCTCGACCAACCAAGCCTTGCCATTATTATGGATTCGAAAAAAGAAGATGATCCGAAGCAGATTGAAGAAACAAGGTTGAAAAACCAGAAGAAGAATGTCTGGGTGTTTTGCCCTCACAAAAAGACTCGGGGGGAAGCGTACAAAAGCCATCTTCGCCGATCTCAAACAAGGAACCACATGAAAGGTGCTTCGAGGCTATCTATGGCTTCTCCAAGGCTTCAAAAAGGCTATCAGTATAAGGCTGTAGAAGGGAAACTGTATGGGCTTCATTTATTCATGGCGGTGATGTCGAAGAACTTTCAATTAGGGATAAAAACTTACATCGTGGGGAAAGGATGTCGGATGTCGACCGTTTCACTGTGGGCTATTGACAAACTTCCCTGGAGGAAGAAACGAAGAGATACTATCGACCAAAAAAGTAAACACACTAACCCCTCTCGGATCTACTTTGTACAACAACACTTATTCCCAAAACAACAAGCTTCACAACCAACAATTCTTTCTTCGCATAAAGGGGAAAGACGTGGTTTTGTCCAGTATTGAGGTCAAAAAATGAAGCAGACAAGAACAAGAACAAGAACAAGAACAAGAACAAGAACAATGGAGAAAATTAGACTTCAAGAGACTCGAATCAGGTTCAGGGATCAAGTCCAAACCGATGAGGAACAAGAGATATCTGATATGTACAAACATCACTCCAGAACCACAACATAAGAAAGTGGATTTCAAGCTCAACAGTAGAACAATGCTGGTCTCCTTGATGATGAATAAATTTTGTAATGAAAGAACTATTTCTGTTTGGTTTTCTAAGGATGCGAAATCCGCTTTGAATGGGCCCTTTGTTGTGCTCGTTTTGACTAAGTTACAAATAACAAGTTGTAAACTTATGAAGTGTAGAATCCTTGTATCCCTTAGTTGGCCAAAAAAATTCTACTTGGTTAGTAGACACTTCATCTTATACGAAACACATGAGTCATTTTGGTTGACTAATGGTAGCAAGGAAAAAGGTGGCAAATACCATTTCAAAACACCACTAATGTTTGTCAAAATTGTGATACCTAACAAAATTGAAATCGCACCGCGAAATTTAGATTACGTTGAAGACTCTAAACAACTTGAGATACTGCATTTCAATAACAAATAAAGGCCTTCAAAGAAGATATAAACAACTGTTATAATTGAGGACAATGATCCATCTACACAAGAACAACCACAAAATCACCTTCCAACATTAATGTTATGAATAAGCAAGAAAAAGTTAGCTTTTAAAATAAATAAATTAGTCCGAGCTTTTGGAATCCAGATTTCATCCTTCCAAAAATTATGGGATGACTTTCCTCTTTGAAGATGTTTCTCGAGTGTGGTCTAAACGATTGTCTTGGAAGATGCCGTAGTCACATGCCCCTGTTGATCGTGTTGATTGTGATCGTGGTTGTGTTCGAGGTCTCCGAAGATCCTCCATCTAGGTGGGGGCAACATCGTGGGATCCACATTTCTGCAGGAGGTATGACATCCCTTTAAAAAGGTTTCTACCATCCTGCTTCCCGGCGGCGAGACACCGCGCCAGTTCATCTAGCCCGTGCTCTCTCCATGTTTTGCTAGCCTCGAGTGTTCCACGTCTTCTCCCAAGGAGTAGTTATTCTGTTTTTTGGATCTTTCTCGCTTTTTTCGGTCTTTGCTTGCGGTGATTGTATTGTTTCCGTTTTTGGTTTTTGTATTTGCATGACGGTTTGTCCGTTTGCCGGTTGTCGGCCTCTCGATTCACCAAGTATGTTTGGTGTAATCGAGCCTCTTACCTTCTTCATCAAAAAAAAATTCCCCTTTAATTATCTAAAAAGAAAATAATTCTAAAAAGAATTAATGAGGGGGTAAAAAGGGAACTTACGAAAAGGTTAAAAAAAATTATATAAATTGTCATATTTAGGCAGATGTAACCCTAATCGATCTAGAAACCCTAGCCGCGCTCCATAATCGCCTGCAACCTTCCCGGCCCTAATGGAGACTCGGCTTTTACTGCAACCTTCCCGGAGCTAATGGAGTTGGAGAAGGAAACCGTCACTCCACCGTAGTCGCCCGCAGTTGCAGACACAAACCTGCGCGAATCGCGGTTGCGGAACAAACACAATGCCGCCGCCGCCGAAGAGTATCAGAGAATTGAGAAGACACATCCATGGATCTGCACGCCTTCGCAACACTCATCCATGGATCAGAGAACAAGCCTTCACGAAGTGCCATCCACCTCCGCCTCTAGCGATGTCGGCGCCACCGAGCCCAGCCCAGCCCCGCCCCGTCCCAAACCGCCATTATTGCCCACCTTCCTCCTGTAGACCGCCATTGTTGCAGCCGCCTGCGTGGACATTCATTGTCGAAGGATGTCTTCCGGCGTCGCGCCAGCGCCGCCTCCAACAAAAGGCCATCCAGATCCGCCTCTGACGATGTTGGTGCCACCGAGCCCAACCCCGCCCCGCCTCAAACCTCCCTAGTCTCCCATTGTTGTGGTTTGTGAAAACGGTTGCAGGAATGACTGGAGGACACTAGGGTTTTTACAAGTTAATGTTAATTTACAAAAACCACCCCAAATTTTGTATTACATTTTTTACCCAAATTTTTGAAATTTACATATTTTATAAATACGGGATATTGACTACATATTTTATATATATAATTGGGCTTGTGTAACTCGAATGGGCTTGAAACAAAGACGGCCGTGTGTAAACGACAAGCTTGTGTAAACGACGGACTTGTGTAAATGAAAATTATGTATTAACATTGTGTAATTGAACTTGTGTATTAAGCATTATGTACTAATACCGTGTATGAACAAGAGAATACACGAAGTTCAATTAGTTCAGGTGGTATAAGGGCAGAAGGGAGGGGCTGTCGTCCAGAGTTCGATACTCACTAGCTACAACATTTATATTTTGTAAGTTACTATGTAACTCGAATGGGTCGACTTATGTAACTCGGATTGGGCCTACTGATCTTCAATTGAAATTGGGCTTTAAATATAATCCACATGTGATAGCGACTTCCGTTAACTTTTGTTTATAGTCATAGCAAAGCAAAGCATGATAAAAAAAACTACCACATTTAAAAAGGAAAATTTTACATCAATATGTGATAGCGACTGCCTTTCGCAATCTGTAAGTTTGTGTTTAGTTTAAAGTAGAGTATTTTATATTGGTAGTTTGTAGTCGGAGTTTATATTTGAGGTTTTAAATTAAAAATATAGAAATAAAACCTCAAAAGTAATTTATTTATTTAATTTGAGCTCGTCAATGTAAGAAACTAGAAGAAGCCGTTGCCAAAAAAGTAGAAAGATAGAAGAAAAGCAAAAATATTTGAGGTTTTAAATTAAAAATATAGAAATAAAACCTCAAAAGTAATTTATTTCTTTAATTTGAGCTCGTAAATGTAAGAAACTAGAAGAAGCAGTTGCCAAAAAAGTAGAAAGATAGAAGAAAAGCAAAAATATCCACAATTTTAGAAACCAGACAGAATACTAAAAATAACTAATGAAATACAAAACTTTCAAAATTAGGATCACTAAAATTTTTTTTAGAGAAAGAAGATTAGGAGGAATCAAGTAGAACATGTAGTCTATCTTAGAGCATTCTTGGGCGGTGAGAACCTTACGTTCATGGTGTGCATTGTATTTGATTGGTGAAAGAATGCATATGTTTCAGATAGATAAGTGTGATAGTGACTCCGCTCATTTTCTTTCTAAAGATGTGTTTAACTTGAAATAATTTATGTTTATTTATTTCAATGAGAATATCATCAATAAGCATTTCAATTTATCAAGGGCATTGTCAAGATAATCTGATAACATTAATGACAGATAAATTATCGCACTCAACCCCAATAATGATGTTTTCAATCTTAAGATTAATTTATTTTAAGAATGCCGCAATAAAGGTCAAGCGCTTCAACACCGATGATATAATTGTTCTTTAGCAATGATCGGGAATTCAACCCCTGATCTATGCATTTTTTTTTTCCAGTTATTCTTCGTCGATGGAAATACAAGTTTTTTGCAATTGGGCTAGAGTAGTTTTTTTTTCTAAAGAAAATATTTCTTCCATTTTTCTTTGAGTTTCACTGTCTTCTCCTTGTGCCATTTCACATATTTCTTCATAATATGTACTTTCAAATTCTTTCTCTTCCTCCACTACTTCTACACCTTTATTATTATTTAAGGTTAGGTCAAAAACTTCTTCTTATTCCGTTTATTTTAATTTAATTTAAGCTTCTTAAAGCTTCAGTTAGTTTATTATTTTTTTTCCTATTTTTGCATTCATTAGCACATTGACCTATGTCTCCACATGCCTAACATTTGCAATTTTTTTGTCTCATGACAATTAAAGGTTTTTTCTAAAGAACCTTCTTTTCTTAACAAAGGGTTTTCGATATATTTTTATGATATTTTGCCCTCTTTGTTTATTAAATCTTTTCTTCCTATAATACTTTCTTTCGTAACCGTTTTTTTGTTATCTCCTCGGCTACATCTCCATTCTCTATGAAGATCCCAATAATTTAGAAATTGTCTTTTCATATGTTGAGTTCCCATAATTTCTCGACATTTTTTCTCTACCCATTTTCTAATAAACCTTAATCTATTTCCTAGGGTATCCTTCGAGTTGTATTTTTCTACCCATTCTTGGTACCTTTCACTAATTTCTTCATTTATGGGTTTAGGAATTTTATCGAATAGCATTTGAAATTGAAGGTTTATCGCGTTTCCCCACCTTAGTAATAATACTTAAATTAGTGTATTACCCGCACTTTGTGCGAGTTTAGTTTTAATAAATATTTAATAGTTATAAATTTATATGTATATTTTTGTAAAATACAAATTCGAAAAATGAAATTATAATCAATATTATGATTTTTAATTCTCTTTTAAGTATTAATCTCTTCTAATTAATTATATTTTTAAATTGATATGCTAAGATATGCTTGTTGCTAAAAAAAAATCGTAAAAAATTTAAAAATTATTTTTATAAAAATATTTTTTTTATATATATTTAGAAATTAATTTTCAATTTATATTAACATTTAGAAATCACTTTTTAAATTAATTTTTTAGGTTTCGAGAAACCTGGCGTTTACACGTGGCAATAGAGGATTCTGCTTTAATAGATATAAGATTCTGAAAGATAATTTTCTAAATATATCAAATTACAAATTTCAAGCGTGTTTAATTTTTTTTTATCTTATCATCTTTGTGTCCAATAAATTTAAAATCTAAGGCTTTGCAGAATCATCAAAACATAATTTCAGGTGGTTCTACTGCCATTGATGTTTCTTTAATTTCTTCATCGATTCTTTCATACCAATCTGTCACAGTCTCATACAAACTATGCTCGATATAGCTTAGGAAATTTGTAGATCTTCATTCAGTGTTCATGTTTAAGACACTCATCGTACTTTTCTTCCAAAAGTCTAGCACATCCCCTTGGTTTCTTATTCCATCTAGATTAAGGGGGGTGTATTCAATCGAGACTTTTAAAGATTTAGACGGATTTTTAATAATCATAGGATTTGCAAATTCTATGGGAAATTTTAATTCTCTTTAGAATCAATACAAATTCTGTGGAAATCTTATGTGTTGGGGAAAGATTTCTATGGATTTTAGGTAGGTATAAAAGTAATGAAGAATCCTACAAAATCAATGAAATAATAGATTCTTTTAAAATCCACAAACTTTTAAATACCATAGGAATTTTATGGAAAATTTTAAATCCTAATTGAATACCTAAAGATTTATATGGACTTTTAAAAATCTATATTCAATACCCATAGACTTTTAAACTCCAAAAAATTCCTATAGACTCTTAATTGAATACACCCCCCTAAGTTTATATTCCATTTCACTTATGAATTCAAGTTAGAGTTCTCTTTTATTAGGTGTATGGTTTGACATAACCTTGACTCCAAATTTAGCTGTATTTTCTAAAAATTCTTTGGGTTTTAGATTAGCTCGTTGTTGACCCTTGTTCATATTAGTGATAACAAGATCTAGTTGTCTTGTTAACTTCATGTTCTAGAATTATTTCCTCTTCCACTTCTTTAACATCTATAACTCTTTTTTTCATCTTTCCATCTAATTTTCGTTTAACTTCATTTAAGGGTATAATCTCTAGGTCATTCAGTTTGATTAACCTTATTTGTTGATACATTTATTCTACATCAGTGTAGGAACCAGATTCATCAGTACTTAAAGAACTCATTTATTTGTCAGACATATTAAGTATTTCCTTGATGTTCTAGCTTCTTCTGATTTTATTTTGTTTCAGGTTTTTTTAATTAAGTTTGGTAATGAATATTTATTTTTGGAATTTTCTTTTTTGAATGGATACTTAAAATAAAACCGACCGAATTTTTAGCTAGAAAGTTTAAGATTGTTGTTTCCAAAATGTCTAATTTCATTGGTAATTTCAAACCTAATTTTTTTTGCAAGATTTGTTCACAACTTAATTAACCCCTCTTTAAAATCTACAATATCTAAAATTATAGTATTTAAAATAACTTCATGATGACCTTGTCTAGCGTTTAAATGTTTTGCATATTGTGCTAGTTTACGTGGACAGTTTTCGAAAACCTCCAACTTAAGTTAACTTTTGGATTTTTTTGAAAAAAAAAACTAATTTTTAAGGTTTGTTTAACTACTTAGATCTAAACCATATGATAGGATCATACAAAAATTATTAAATACGACTTAAATTTATAAAAAGGATATAAATACAACTTGACTTAAATTTATAAACAAGGATATAAATACAACTTATTATAAACTAAGTACCTTTAATATAAATTCTAAAAAGTTACGGGCAAAAAGAAAAAATAAAAAATAGGAAAAGCTTTGATGGGACAATTAGGGGGTGCAAATAAATTAGGGGTATTTGAAGCTAAATCAAACCTGTTATTGAAGAAGTGAGCAATTGGAGGTATATTACACGGCAGGTGATGTAAAATCATAGTATTAGGACTTGATTCAAAACTAAAAGTATGAACCTTGCAAATCAAGTGAGGCCAGTTTTAGAGCTGATCATGCAAAGAGTATCTGTATAGTCAGTAGAATGATATTCAGAAGTCTTTTTTAACATTAGAATAGAATATCAAAGGTCCATACTTAGTATAACCATTTTCATTTTCTCTCCTCCTTTCTAATTTTTAACCAAAACGAAACCTAAGACAGCCATTTCAATTTACTTTTCCTCTCCTTTAGCGTCACCTTTTCATTTTTATTCTTAGGTCCTAAGCAAATAGCCCCTAAAACAGCAAAATCACATTCCTATATTCTAATCCATATGTGTATTGTATCCCATCTTTGGTGTATCATATGCCAATATCTATATTTCAGAAAGTCAAGAGCAACGTGTTACCATTACCGTTCCTAAACAAACAACACGAATTGAAGGGTTTCGTTATCATCCTGACTGTAAAAACTAAAAATCCAGTTCAAGAAGACGTTTGGCTATTTACAAGCTCGTATCAATTCTAGTTCAGATGATTTCAGGTTAAAGTAGCAACTTAAAATTTCGGATGTTATAATCAGAGACTATCAGGGTCAATCACAAGAACAGCAGGTACATTTGCATTGGTGTAGCCAATACAGATGCCAAAAGAACAAGCAAAAAGAAACACTGCTTTTTCTCAACAGGCAATAACAATCTACTTTGGAAGCAAATGGAATTTCAGTAAGCCGTTGGAAGAATTATTCGGTTTAAGTTCCCTGTAATCTACACAAACTAGATGTCTCCAAAAACAAAAGAGAACTAAAATGCATTGCCTAGGAATCATACCACGGTACTTGGATAACATCATTCTTCAGTCTTCACTGTCTGAACTCTCATATGTCAGCCCCAAAAGGGTTTTGGCAGGGTTATCCACCTTGGCTACATCTTCAACCTCATTTTTCTTTGCATCTCTTGTTTCATTTGGTAGGATGGAAGCTTTTGGGTACTTGCTGGTTGTAGAAGCTGAATTATCTGAACCTGTATTAGACCTATTATCATTGGATGGACTTGAAACTTTCTGCCGCTTTGGTTTGATTTCCACCACTTTTTTGAGTAAATCTTGCTGCCTGAAATAATAAATTGTTAATAGAAACATGAATATGGAAGTGCGGATGAAGATGGAAACGATGATCTGAATGACCATGATAATGTAATTAACTAACCACGTGAATCAAAGATGATACCTTATCCCACTCTTAGGCTTCGGCTCAACACGAAGTGCCAAGGGAGTTGCCGCTGGTGAAGAATCTGCCAAACTCGCGGCTCTGTGATGATTAGTCAAGGGGCCAAGAGGGTACAGTGAAAGTGGATCACAGGATACATGGAGGACATGGGCAAATATTTGAGCAAGAATCATATTTCATATATAAGATGAAGAATAAGTGTGCTATTTTTCCAGTGTAAAAGCATGATTACGACATCATTGTGTTTACCAAAGTAGGGGAAAACATATTACACAACGTCCATCACCTGTAAAATGAGGCATGAACAAATTATCGTTCACCTCTAACTTGTATTAAATTCATAAGGCAGTAAAATATAACTTTTTCCCTTTTCACCCGTTCACTATAAAAACCAGAAAATAGAGCACAAAATCAACATGGTAAACCAAAGCATGATCTTATCACATTAAGCATACTTCTATCGATATCCATGCAACATCTATAATTAATCTGATTGCTGAAATATTTGCTTATTATATTATATTCTCTATCATTAAAATTGAAAATTAGCATTATACAACCTAAAATATTTTCAAATCGGTGAAAAACCAAAACCAAAACCAAACAGAGTTTAAACTGACACAAGCACCCCACTTGCACAAAGTTCACATCTCAAGATGCACAAGGATATCTTGAATGCAGCAAATGCACGCTTCTCAGTGTGGCGAAGAAGGCGTTCAGCGTCTTCCTCAGCTTCCATCTGCTCCTTGAGATAGAGAAGATCATCGCTATCCAAAGCTGCACAATCAAACTTAATCACATCTCAAAAAACAAGTGTAAAAAGAAATCGTGCTCATAGATCTACAAAACAGGGGGTCAAAGGAGTCAAAGGGCTTGATAAGAGATGGTACCGCCTCGCCCATGAAGGTAACCTCCACGTTCTCCGGCAACTTCTTGCATCTGCTTGCATCAACCGCCCAAAATAACAAGCCAAGATCCCTGCGAGGGCATGTTATTAGAAAGCATTCACAAATATTGATATCGTGTTGATAAAACTGCTGAAGATACCACAAGATACGGAATCAAGAGAGAGAAATATTTCATCCATCCTCTAATTCTCTCTTGTACCAACAAAGTTAATCAACAACACTGGAAAATTGTTTTGTTGCCAAAAAATGATTAATAAGCAAATTTAATCACGCCCCAGGACAGTACTTTATACCTGGATCAACATACTATAATTAAAAAACCATCCAACAACATTTGCATTACGAGTAGCCAAATTGCCACATTGGCCTATAACGGTCACACACTCACACTAACAAATTGGACTGCATCTTCATTTCACCATAGCCAAACACGACAGGATACCCACATCTCATAAGCTTAAGTTAATTGTCAAAAATAGTGTCACATTGTCTAGAAATCCATTTCTCATAAACTTAGGTTCCATGTCAAAGATAATGTCACGTGACTACAAGCTCAACTTGTTCCCCCCAAGTATAACTGTATAAGGGACTTGATTGTATGTCAAACATTCACATACAGGTTCAAACTAAGTGACTACGACATACGAATTTTAATTCAGTTCACTGCAATTATACATAAACATTTCCTACAGTCCTACTCGGTGGGAAATTTGATGAATGGAGATTTACTGATCAAAATGAAAATAAACATAGGGCAATATGTCCTCTGAAAGTACACCAAGCTAACAACTTGAAAAAGTAACATCTTTTTATTTTTCATGGAGGATCCAGGGCTGATAAAATCAAATGCAATCATTCCTAAATCCATTAGAAACTAACTGGGTAAGAGAAACGCACGAGAAAAATAACATAACAGGAGTCCAAAAGCAAAGTTTGGGGGGGAATCCTCCCACCTAGAGTCCCGAGTGATTCCTACGTCACACACTCCTTCCTTTCTTTGATGATCAATTCGTAATAAGTTAGCCAAATAGGGCAGAATATTGCTTCATGACTGCTTGGTTGATAGAAAATCATTAGAGGTGAAATGGTGAAAAAAATTAATCAGAAGGGATCAAAACATAAATAAATAGATTTGCAAGAGAGATTTTCTACCGTAACTCTAGAAGTTGAAACAATTTCATTTTGGTAAATTGGAACATTTTGAATCAATTTCAAGAAAAAGGAATGACACAGAAAACTATGAATCACGGCGATTTTTTAAGTTCTAAGTTTTCACACTTCAAATACAAAGGTAAACAGACAAGGTTACTTTCTAGAATTGTTTAAAACTTGCAACAAACTATCCCTCACAAATTCTTTTCTTTATTGATTAGGAAAACTGTGTAAGATAAACGCACGAGAAAAGTAACATAACAGGAGTCCAAAAGCAAAGTTTGGGGGCGAATCCTCCCACCTAGAGTCCCAAGTGAATTCCTACGTCACACACTCCTTCCTTTCTTTGATGATCAATTCGTAATAAGTTAGCTAAATAGGGCAGAATATTGCTTCATGACTGGTTGGTTGATAGAAAATCATTAGAGGTGAAATGGTGAAAAAAATTAATCAGAAGGGATCAAAACATAAATAAATAGATTTGCAAGAGAGATTTTATACCGTAACTCTAGAAGTTGAAACAATTTCATTTGGGTAAATTGGAATATTTTGAATCAATTTCAAGAAAAAGGAATGACACAGAAAACTATGAATCACGGCGATTTTTTAAGTTCTAAGTTTTCACACTTCAAATACAAAGGTAAACAGACAAGTTTACTTTCTAGAATTGTTTAAAACTTGCAACAAACTATCCCTGACAAATTCTTTTCTTTATTGATTAGGAAAACTGTGTAAGAGAAACGCACGAGAAAAATAACATAACAGGAGTCCAAAAGCAAAGTTTGGGGGCGAATCCACCCACCTAGAGTCCCAAGTGAATTCCTACGTCACACACTCCTTCCTTTCTTTGATGATCAATTCGTAATAAGTTAGCTAAATAGGGCAGAATATTGCTTCATGACTGGTTGGTTGATAGAAAATCATTAGAGGTGAAATGGTGAAAAAAATTAATCAGAAGGGATCAAAACATAAATAAATAGATTTGCAAGAGAGATTTTCTACCGTGACTCTAGAAGTTGAAACAATTTCATTTGGGTAAATTGGAACATTTTGAATCAATTTCAAGAAAAAGGAATGACACAGAAAACTATGAATCACGGCGATTTTTTAAGTTTTAAGTTTTCACACTTCAAATACAAAGGTAAACAGACAAGGTTACTTTCTAGAATTGTTTAAAACTTGCAACAAACTATCCCTCAAATTCTTTTCTTTATTGATTAGGAAAACTGTTTATCAATGGCTACCTAAAGGGAGCTGGGAGCATAATATTTAAATTGGAGACAAGAATTACTAAGAGGTGCATACATAAAAGGAACAAATTATCATAAATATCTGTAAAAAAAACTACAATATACTTGCCTAAGAAACCACTGAATTCTGATATTGACACTTTATGACTGTTGAGGATGCATATTGTATGATATTTTTTTTATGTTGGTTTAATACAAATTATCACCTCAAGTAGATGGCCAACATGAGCCAACCCTTTTCCTAAGAAGCATCAAAATATACTATTTTCTTGCAACTAACAGTACAAGAAAAAAAACATAAAGAGAGGAGACATGAACGCGCTAACCTTTGCAACCATGCGTTGGAAAGTGACGTCTTCATCATCAATCTTGTCCTTGCCCTTTCCCCACTTCTTATCTGTGCAAGTCAAAATAGTTGGACTCGGATTTAAAATACATACAAAGCACAAGAATACCAAAGTTTAAGAGGTCTGAAGATACCTTTTGGGTCAGTCAAATTAGTGTATTCTTTTACTTCCCTTCCTGCCATGCTTTTAAATTTAGCCTCTTCTCACTTGGCTACTCAGCTCACCAACCTACTTCAAGCACGAGTGCTATTCCTGCCCAACAAACAGTAATAGCACTTTAGAAATAAAGAAGAAAGGAAGAACAAATACATTACTAGCTATGTAAATATTGAAAGCATCAAGTCAGTTAATTTCAACTCAAAGAAACAACATTGGTATCCACATTCTCTCCAGTCAGCCTTCCCTTTAACTTCTAACCAATTTTATGATATTAATGAAAGCTGATCTATAACTTCTTTTTCTCAATGTGAGACAGTTTTGGCATAGCGGACGACATACTCTCCTAGACCACAGGGAAAAATAATAATTGGTCCACTATAGTAAAATAGGTCAGGTCGATCACAGTACAGTATTAAGACAAGTTCATCAATGATCAAACTGAAGGAAAAATCAAAAAATGAAAATTCTTCAATATTTTTTCCCCCTGGATGCTCGTTGTAACAGGAGAAATAATGTACGTCCAATAGATATCAAACACCAACAGAGAATTGTTAGCGGCTAGCACCAGCTCGGCAGCACCCAGCTCCTGCAGAGCTTTTAGAACATCACGGAAGATAGAGATTCAAGAGAAAATTGGCAGCGCAAAAAAAAAAAGGAAATTAGAGGAACTGAGAAATGGAGCCGTATTCAAAACCCTAATCGGGAAAGAAAAAATCCAATTGCAAATTTAAAGAGAAGAGAATGGGTATATACGTAAATGGTGAATATTCGTCTTACTTGATGCTATGGAGGTCGCCGGGGAAGGAGGTGGCAGCGTCGGGCGGTTAGTTTGTGTGATAAGGGTTGGGTTGAAGACGGAGGAGAGAGAAGTGAGAACGGACGACAAGGGCAAGACGAAAGGCGAGTTTTTATCTTTTAAATTGGATTGGATTTTTGTATGCATCGAGCAAAAGAGGATTTTTAATAGAGGAAATTACCGGAAATCACTGCTAAATAGGTTATATTGCAAATAATCACCCGTTCTATCACTATTTACCGAAAACCATCCGCTATATATACTTCGTTACCAAAAAACCACCAATTGTCAGTATTCCGTCAAATTTTCGTCTTGTTGACCGCACTTGATAATAAAATAATATTTTTTTTTTCTATTTTTAACTTGATTTTTTATTTTTAATATTATTTATCAATTAATGAATATTTCAGCCTTACCCTAAAAGAAAAAAAGAAAGAGGAAAGTGATGAGAAGAACACCAAATGGAAGAAGTCAATGGATATTTTGTAAAACTCTCTCTCTCCTGGGAAGACCTCTCTTATGTAAAACTCTCTCTCCTGTTCACTCCAGTAAACAAAAACCTAGCCGCCAGGGAAGACCTCCCTTCCGCCACCACCAGGCTTCTTCTTCCTTCAATCTAAATGAAGCTACCTTCAAACTAAATGAAACTAGGTCTAACAGATCTCGTATGTCTGATATCCTTCAACCAACCCATGACAAGTGCAACACCTTTCTTCAATTAACCACCAACCCACTATATCATTACTAGCCCCGCCTTACTGGCCACCCAAATCGACTTACCGGCCAACCCATCTCAGTCGCCGGCCACCTCGCCTCTTGCTGACTTCTCTTCTCCTTGGAGGCTCTCCGTTGATTGAAAATGTTTGGTGAAACCCACCACCACCCGATCTGCACCGCCTCGGCCCACCGGCCTTCTCTCTCGGCCAAACGAGTTACGACCCTCCGGCCACTGCACCCCTTCGTTTTATATGCATGCTCCATTCTTCCTTTGCTCCATTCTTCATGACCTCCGTTTTCTCGTTCTAATGACTGCAACTTCCGTTTTAAACATGATATTGTTCGATTAGCATCAATCTCCTCACCTAAAAATCGATTTACTCGATTGTTTTCTGGATTTGTTCTTGAATGACCTCCGATGAGTACCCTGGCTTCACAGGCCTTGTTTCCGATTCCAGACAACCTCTTGACACCGTCACCTTGTTCGATCGTTTCTTCTTGCAGCGGCACGGTGTAGTTTGCTAGGGTTTCTACATACCATCTAGGATTTATCATTTGGGCCTTCTGGCCCATCTAGCAAAATCTTGTTACAACAAGATAATGAAAATTGAACAAATATATATATTTTTTATATATAACAATTACTTTTAATAATACACGGGTCCATCATAAACCCGTATAACAAAACAATCGGATCTAACAAAATCTAATATTATAAAATAATTTTCTTTGTTTTATGATGCAAGATTTAAATTAAGTTTTAAAAAAAATAAAAAATAAAAAATTATACAATACAAATGACCTTGGTAATAAGGTTTTTTTCTTTGGACACTAATCTTGCGGCCTAACGGCTCCAACCTCGGAATTGAGAATAATTAATAAAAATCAAGATCGGATGAGTTAAGACTCAATTTTACAAAAAACAACAAACCAAAATTTACGGTTACCAATTTGTTTTTCAACCTTCTTTTAAAAATTTCAATTGATCATTAACAATGTCCTCCCATCTTCAAAGCCCAAAAGCAATCACTTCCGATAAATTAAATAAACTCTCTATGATCAGTCTTCTCCCTATAAATCATTTTTCTCTTATCCATAAAGTTCTACACCTTTATTCATCAAGATAACCGAGTTCCGCAATCTCGTCTTTTGAGGATTGATGTAGTCATTTGTTGGCGGTTTCGTGCGTTTGTCGAGAAGGGAGCGTGGATTTGTGATCGACTCCTGACGGCTCTGTTGCAGTCCAAATCTGAGGTGTCCACAGTTGTTCCCCAGGCTGCTTGCTCCCTGTGTACTTCCTTCGAAGATGAACGTTTATGCTCGTTGTCTCCTACTGACTGGATCATCCTGCTTTCCCTTGAAGACTTTTTTGCTTTCGGTTTCATTTTGGTGCATTTTTGTGTATTTCTTTTCTTCTTTATTTGTGTTCCTTCTTGACGGTTTGACCGTCTGCCGATTTTTCGGCCTTTCGACCCACTAGACGGCGCGCCGTCTGATGGTTTCGAACCGCTTTCCATTATCAAAAAAAAAAAATGGAAGAAGTCAATGGAGAAGGAGAAGTGCAGAGAAGAACACCAGATTTTGTTCATCTCTTCTTCAGGATCAATTTCTTTCTCAATTCCCCTTACTTCGCCTTGACAACCACGAAGAAACCCTAGATTTACTAGAACAGGAAAATACGGATATGAACTTTGATAATCTCGCGATTGGGAGTTGGAGGATCCATGATTCCAAGTCGAAGAGAGCGGTGAAGAAGCCACAAACGAATTGGCTCCCGAAGATCGACGAGGGTGGTGCTAGCAATACCAAAGGCGAGACCAAATCCGGGGATGATGACGATGATGAAATGGATGAAGCCCTAGGGGTGAGGAGTCCGTCGAAGGAGCGGTTAGGGTTGGAAGGAAACCAAATAAGGAGATCCAATAATAGCAGTTCTAGGGTTAGGGTTGATGAGGAACGAGCAATTGATGCTGCAGAACATCTCCAGCTTCCTTATATTCTAAATCCTTGGTTGATTCAAGTACAGATTGCCACACATTTTCCTTTATCATATCAAAGCGAGCCTCAACCAAACGATCCAGCTACTAGTATATTGACCACAACAAAACCTATATTGATGCTGAATATATAGCTTGTTTGTCTTCCAGCTACTGGGATGGTGAAATAAAAAACCAAATTATTAACTAACATATGATAAAAGATCGGCAGAAATATATTGATAATAGCATATGAAGGAAATATAAAAAATTGTATAAAAAGCCTCAAGGTTTTAAAAAAACATAAATGCAATTTTCCTCATCCCTAGGACAAATAAGTTAAAACAAGGAATGTTAATATTCAGAAGAGAGAAAGAAAGGAATATTGTTGTAACATAATGGAATGATACAACTTGTTATTCAATACAATGAGTTTGGTATTTATACACGTATTATGTAACTGATTTAGCTACTCTTATATCTCCAACAACCCCCCCCCCCCCCCCCCTCTTCAAACTGAGATTGGTAGACATTCCAAGTTTGCTAAGCAATCGATTTTTTTGAGGTGAAGGGATGATCTTGGTCATAACGACTGCTAGTTGATCACTGGTAGGGACATGACGTAGCTCCAACAAACCTTCCATGACTTTATCTCTAGTGAAGTGACAATCTATCTCAATATGTTTAGTTCTCTCATGGAAAACCGGATTCTTGCTCATTTGGATTGCAGAAATGTTGTCACAATGAAGAGTTATAGGTTGGGGAGGAGACAACTTTAGCTCTTGGAGAGGACGAATTAACCAAGTGACTTCAGCAGCAACATGGGCCATTGCTCGATATGCAGCTTCTGCTGAACTTCTAGATACTGTATTCTACTTCTTATATTTCCAACTAATTGGAGAATAGCCAAGTAAAACGATGTAGCCACTGACACTTCTCCTAGTGAAAGGACAAGAAGCCCAGTCTGAATCTGTGTAAGCTAGGAGTTTCGGTTGTTCAGAGTTGTTGAGTAAAATCCCATGACCAATTGTTCCTTGGACATAGCGTAGAGTGTGATGTAGAGCATCCATGTGGGTAGAATAGGGCTCCTGCATGAACTGACTTAAACACTGCACAACAAATGATAAATCTGGACGTTTATTAGTGAGGAAGTTCAATTTTCCAACCAATGAACGATATAGAGAAACATCAGATATAAGAGTGTCTTCATGTGGTAACAACTTTTGATTTAAGGGTAAATGAGTAGATGTAGATCTAGTAGGTAATAAGTTAGCTTCATCTAGAAGTTCCAAAGTAAACTTTCGTTGATCAAGCATTATTCTAGAGTGTGTATGTGCAACTTCATGTCCCAAAAAAAATGTAATAGGCCCAGATCCTTGATGTTGAATGTACTGTCCAGAAATCGCTTAAGAGAAGTAATAGTAGGCTCACTTGATCTTGTGACTAGCAAGTCATCCACGTAAATTGCAACAATGGTGATATCAGGACCATTGTATTTTAAGAATAATGAGCTAGTAATCATTCTTCGATTGAGTGAAACCTTGATCAATAAGGGAAGTAGTAAGGCGATAGAACCATTGTCGAGAGGCATGTTTGAGCCCGTACAAGGACTTTCTTAGCTTGCAAACATGAGACTTAGGGTTGGGTATCCCAGGAGGTAATCTCATGTATACATCTTCATATAAGTCTCCATCAAGAAATGCGTTATTTACGTTCATTTGGTGAAGTTTCCACCCTTTGGAAGCAACTATAACAAGAATAGCTCGTATGGTAGTCATTTTGACCACTGGAAAAAACGTCTCATGATAATCGATGCCCTCTTGTTGGTTGAATCCTTTAGCTACGAGACGTGCCTTGTACCTTTCTATTGTACCATCAGCTTTCAATTTTACCTTGAAAACCCACTTGCAACCAATTGCCTTTTTGCCTTGAGGTAGAGGAGTAAGATCCCATGTGTGGTTGTTGTGTAGAGCTTGATACTCTTTATCCATAGTCTCAACCCACTTAGGATCATTAGAAGCTTCAACATACGAGGTGGGCTCAACAAATGAATGTAATGAAGAAAGAAAGGCAATATGAGATGAGGGTAAAGAGAGGGGTAGAGAAGTACCTGGTGATGACGAGTATGAGCTATATGTGCATATGTAGTCAGAGAGATAAGGAGGTGGTTTGTGAATTCTAGTAGAACGTCTGTTGGGGGATGGAGGTAGAGAAGCATCAAGTTGTGTATGAAGGGTGGTCATAGGTGTATCATTATGAAGGGAAGTATGATTATGAGAGTCATCAGAAGGAGTAGACATAAATGGGAAGAAAGAGGTAGGGTTTGCATGAGAACTATGATCATCAGAAGGTATATGGTTGGATGACGATTATGGAGAAAATATAAGGGACTCAATTGTAAAAGCTAGGATTTTCGAATTCTAATAAAGGATGATTAAGGGTGATTAAGTTAATCGTCGATATCAATTGGCCCATAAATCGCGAATAGTGTGTAGATGACGAGTAGGAATTCCACCGTCACGATCCTAACGTAAATTTGGACTTATGGGGAAATTTTCACTTTTTCCTCCGGGGAATAATTTTTACCCTCTCGTATTATTTGGAGCATTTGGGAGCTTCAATTAATAAAACTGCAGTTGAGAGAAATGATTAGGACATTGGGTATGTTTTAGATATGAAATAACATGGAAAGGCAAAATGGCAAAAAGAGTCGCTATTTCGTTTCTTAGCGGCTAAGAAAGACGGCTTAGGAATATGCGTTTTTCGAGTAAGTTGCGGAATAATTATCCACACAATATGTCAGATTTATTATTCCAATTTCGAGAAGTTTGGAGAAGGGGCTCAAACCGCCTTCGGATCGGTTAAAGGATAACTATCGACTTTGCTAAAGGATAATTATCGTCTTCGCTATAAATAGCGGAAATTCATTTATTAATTCATTTCCTTTCACGTTTCCTCGTAAAAGCTCTGATTTCTCTTAACCTTCAAATTCAGATCTACTCTTCGTTTGTAATCCGATTTCGATTCCGTTTGAGTTTTCGGATTCCTCTCTTCGTCCTCTTCATTTTGGTACCGAGTTTCTGCGTTTCCGTTGAAGTAAAGGTCAGGTCGAGCCTCCCCGTATATGGCCGGTCCCGTCGCTCAGATTCCGGTGAATCTGATGGTGTCCGAGCGTAGCCTGCATCGTTGTGATTCCGAATCTTCTTTCGGATCGTCAATCATGTTAGTAACGAATAAGTTATGAATTTATTCGTTTTCAGTATTGCGATTTGGCCTAAATTGACCTTAGTCTTGTCAAAATGGATAATTGGAAATTCCATTATGCTCGTTACTTTATTATGGTGATTATGGGATATTTGTTTGATGAGATCTGATGACAGTTGGGTTCAGAAACTGCCTGCGGGCAAAACGTTATTCTGGTGAAATTTAATTAATTAATTAAAGATTAGTTAATTAAATTAGGAATCTAGAAAACGCTATAAGTTAATTAAATTCAAAGGTATGAATTTAATTGATGTTTGAAGCAAGAAGCTTAATACGAGGAATATGATATTCTCGACAGGTGGTGTTGAAGACGGTAGACTAACTATAGCTTAGTTGCTCAGTGAGCGTATCCAGGTAAGTCTTCGGACTTACTTAGCTTCGATCTGCAGAAACCCGTGCCTGAGAGATTTATATCTCACTGTGTTGATATGTGTTATTGTTTTGAAATGCCTTGTTCTGTTGAAATGTGAATGTTGATATGCATTGAGATGTATTATGTGTAAAGCATGCTTGAGGTGTTTTATGATGAAAATGACGTTATGATGTGTAAAGCATGCTTAATGTTGTTGTGATTATTATCATGTCATAATTATGAGAAATGGTTAAATGAACATGTGTTAGCCTATTGAGGCGTGCTATTGAATGACATGATAAGCTTGTTGAAACATGATAATGTATGAGATGATAAGCCTTTTGAGGCATGCGAGATGATGATGACCTGTAAAGGTCAATAGTATGTAAATTGTTAAGACTCTGAGCTAACCATTAGCCAGGTCGCTAGCTATTGCAGTGAATGCCGGAGCTCGGCCAAGCCCGGATCACTTGCGTTTGTATAAGAATGACACCGAGTTTGATGGACTTCAGGCTCGGGTCGCACACCTAATGAAAATGGTAAATGTTTGCATTAACATGAATGGCAAAATGTTGCATGTGGTTAGGGGTTAAGACCATAACCCACCACGAGAAAGCTTGGCCCGTAGACTTGATCAGTCTGGCTACGACCTAAGAGCAAATGTCTGAATTAACCTAATCTGTGCAATGGTGAGCTCACACCAAAGCCAGAACCGTATAAGCAATGATTCCGGATTTGGTCCGGGATCGCAAATTGTAAATTTCATACTGCATTCACGTGCATCATTCATAAAAGCATGATATCATCTCATGAGCACGGTATATGGTATTGTATATATTTGTTGTGTTGTGATGTGATGATATAATCTCTCGTGGATAGATTATGATCAGTAGCTAACGGTTTTAAACCGAATCTTTTTAGGTAATACCAAACATAGGAACGCTTCAAGGATGTCAGCTGCAGGGTGTGGACAGCCGAGGCAGTGTTAACCCAAGGGTTGGTTGAACTACTTTTGAAACTAATCGCTTGCAAGCGAGTCTTTTGTTGGTTGTGTGCAACTGTGTACACATGTTGATTTCAGGATGAAGTTTTAAGACAAATGTTCAGGTGTCATGTTTCGAAGTGTCGTTTTGGGATATACATACTAACTTCATGCATGGTTGTTATGTAAATGTTTTCTTAATGGATTTAAAATCATATGCATAGTCGGGATTGTGGGTAAAGACACTGCCTTCCACTCCTCAGCGTGACTCCTTGTAAGGGTAGTTCTCTCTCTCTAACTTGTTAAGATTATAGTATTCTTATAGATATCACTATTGTTATAAGTAGTGGATATATATGAAGAGAGAACGATCGTGAATGTTCCGGTTTGTCAAAACCGTGATAAAGGCAACCGTAAGCGTTTTGATTAAGAGACAAGGAATTTACAGCTTCATTATGAGTATGTCAATGGGATCACAATGTGCAAGTGTGTTAGTGGAAGTAAGACAAGCTAGAAGTACATGAGAGTATAATGTTTAAAGTAAGTGGTCAAGGTCAAGTACTTCTACCCATCGAGCTACATGAGATGTGAAGATGCAAGAATATAGCAGTAGAAAGGGCTATTGCTACTATAGAAACGTAAGGAAAAGCATGAGTTGTTGAACCCCAAACACTAGAAGTTCCATATGAGGAACAAGAAGGTAGTGAACTTCATTAGAAAAGTGGCTAAGGCCATAAAAAGAAGAGATGTGTTAGTGTTTGCAGGAGCTTATGTAATGCAAGTTGATTGGCGGTTGAACCACATAAACATGACTTTTGGGGACATTGGAGGGCTAGAAAAGTATAAGATGAAACTTGCAGCAACCTTCATGCAGAACATTGGTGCATGTTGGTGGATGAGAAATCGTGCAATCATTGTGGATTACGAGACTTTCAAGAGTCGGATTTGGACTAACTTGTTAAAGTCTTTTCTGGAAGCAACATTTGGAGGTTCGCCTATGATGGAGATGAATTTCACGAGGAGTATACATCGTTGGATGAGAGTGCACCACTTTATGATCAATTGATAAGATTGTTTACGATAGGATGAAACAACCTCTTAGTTGGTATTGTCACCTAAGATATGACGTTATTGGAGTATTAGGAGAGGATAATAAAGCTTGAAGCAGGACAAGGCTTTAGGAAAGAGGTGGATTCCTAAACTAGAAAAGGAAAGAGGCAGAAGTCTACTCCAAGTTTCTTGAACCTGCGAGTACGAGACGTGTGAGTCAAGAAACAAGGCCTTCTCTACAACCATAATCATAAGAGAAATTAGAGGAAAGAAAATGTTTCAATTGTGGAGACCTAAATCATTACAAGAAGGATTATCAAAAAGTCCAACTACATGTTTTAGATGTAGTTAACCTAGAGATATGGTAAAGTTTGTGAGACTAAGGGATAATGTAATCTCAAGGATCTTGTCCTAATTTGAGAGGAGGAAGAAGCCAAAGTTTATGTGGAAGGTAGGTCGAGTAGAGTATCCCACCGATATCCTTATTACCGGATTTGATTATGATGACGTGATTCTAGTAATCGATTGGATGATTAAGTATATGGATAAGATAGATGCGGAAGCGCTAACAATAATGATGTTAGCCAAAGATGATACTTGTCATGTGTTCAAAGGAGGTGAGCTACAAGACCCGCTAGTGATGATCTCTGCGATGAAAGCAAGTAAGTTGGTAAGGAAAGGATGTGAAGCATATGTATGTTATGCTTTGGAGAAAGAAGGAAAGATTCAATTGAAATACATTCCAGTTGCACGCGAGTTTAAGGATGTTTTTCAAGATGAATTATCTGGATTGCCACCTACTAGGCAAGTTGACTTTAGAATCGATCTAGAGCCTGGAACTAGACCAATTTCTAAAGCTCCGTATAGAATGGCACATGTGGAAATGCTTGAGTTGAAGAAGCAATTGGAAAAATTGGCAGATAAAGGATTTATTCGGCCAAGTGTATCACCATGGGGAGCGCCAGTATTGTTCGTGAAGAAAAATGGATGGTACAATGAGGCTATGTATCGACTATAGAGAACTGAATAAGATGACGATTAAGAGCAAGTATCCACTGCCACGAATTGATGATTTGTTAGATCAGTTGCAAGGATCAAAGGTGTTCTCCAAGATAAACCTACGGTCAGGCTATCACTAGTTGAAAATTCAAGAAGATGATATCCATAAGACAACATTCAGGACTCGGGTTGTGGTCTTTATCGATGACATATTGGCTTATTCACGAAGTAGTGAAGAGCATATAACATTTTAAGCAATTCTCCAAGTATTGATGAAAGAGAAGCTTTATGCCAAGTTATTCAAGTGTGACTTCTGGATGAATGGAGTAACATTCTTAGGACACGTGATCACTACAGATGGAATCAGAGTTGACTAATCCAGGATTGAAATTATGCAAGCATGGGAACCACCTAAACACGTAAAGGATCTACGTAGTTCCTAGGATTAGCAGGATACTACAAACGTTGTGTAAAGGGGTTTTCCATCATAGCAAGACCTATGACCAACCTACTTCAGAAGAAGGCAAAGTTTGAATGAACTAACAAGTGTCAAGCAAGCCTTGAAGAGTTAAAGAAGAGATTGACTACTGCACCTGTGTTAGGTTAGCCGAATGGAGCACTAGAGTTCATTGTTTACACTGATGCATCTAAAATGGACTTAAAATGCGTTCTGATGCAGAATGACAGTCATATCATATGCATCAAGACAATTTAGGCAGTATGAGCAAAACTACCCAATACATACCTTAGAGTTAGCAACGGTACTTCGTTCACTGAAATTTTTATGGCACTGCTTGCTTGGAACAACATGCATGATTATGACACATCATAAGAGTTTGAAGTACATATTCACTTAGGAAAAGTTGAATATGAGACAAAGAAGATGGTTAGAGATAATAAAGGTATATAATTTGAATAAATTATATCATCTTGACAAGGCTAAAGTCGTGGCCGATGCTCTGAGCAAAAAGTCGGTTCAAGAAGAAGGTGATTGCTCGTTTGACTGCACAATCTGAGATACAAAAAGATATGATTTATAGTGGTAGAGAAATATGGGTTTAGAAAGACCAAGGGTATTTGTGTACCTTGGAGATCGTGCCTAGTTGGATGAAAGAGATCCAACATAAACAACTAAGTTCCTTGATCTGACCAAGGTGAGGTCAATGATCACGAATGATGAAAGTTCAGATTCTTTATCAACGATGACAATATGATTGGATACCAAGGAAGAATATGTATGCCTCAAGATGATTAGATTAGAAGAAATATTCTTGTTGATACTCATACAACACCATAGTCGAATAAGATATATCAGGATATTAGACCATACTTCTGGTGGAAAGATATGAAGAAGGATAATTATAGGGTTGTGGCGTGTTGTAAAACATGTCAACAAGTTAAGATTGAACATTAAAGAACAAGAGGAGAACTTACATCACTTGAAATATCATAACGGAAATTGGAACATATCACTATGAATTTAGTAATCAGTCTACGTAGTAGCAAGGGTTATGACACCATATGGGTGGTGGTTGATTGATTGACAAAGACTACAAGGTTCATTGTTATCAAGGAGAGTTGGGCGGTGAATAGATTGACAAAGGAATTCGTGAATCAGATAGTCAGATTACATGGAGTTCCTAAGACCATAGTTTCAGACAGCGATGGATGATTTACTTCCCGATTCTGGCGTCAGGTACAGACAGTAATGGGAACTAAGCTGAATTTTACAACAACGTTTCATCCACAGTCGGATGGTCAGTCAAAAAGGATTATTCAAACCTTGAAAGACTTGTTGGGGTCTTGTGTACTTGATTGAGGGCTAGTATGGCCACATCATTTACCATGAGCCGAGTTCATTGATAGCATGAATTATAGTCTATATTTTGGGGTTTGTTTGGACGTTTTATCTTCAATAATCTGCATGTTTGTATGTATATTATGTGATTATATTACCATTTCATCTACCTTTGCGGGAATCGAGGTCTACACCTAGTTTTGTTGTAATCGTAGGTAAAAATGGCACGTTTTGCATCAAAAAGGAGCAAAAGGAGCTATAGAGTCATTGGAGCTACATTCAGGAACATAAGGAAACATCCAGGAAGCATAGCCATGGATTAAAGATTCACTTTGGACCAGATTTGAGAGATTTCACATTCAGTTGTGACTCACCTCGGTTGACTACAGAGTCACCTCGACCGAGGTGATCCAGGGAAGTCGACTCGACCGAGGCGAACACCTGGTACGCGGCGAGAATATTTTATTCTTGGCTGAGATCTTTTATCTTTGAAAAGAGATCTTATATTTTTGGGCTTGGCTCCTGGAAGGAAGAAGATATGCTAGATCATATATTTTACCTATTTTTATGGGAAAAGATCTTTCTAAGATATCTTATCTTTGGAGAGTAATTTTCCTATAAAAAGGGTTGGATTTTCCACAAATCGAGATCATGCTATACCACCGATCAGGGTTTATACACCGCAGTAGCCATACTCCAGTTGAGAGATTTGAAGAACCTTTTTGAAGGTTGAAGGAAGAAAGTCTATAGCTTTTATAGCTTTTTGAAGGGTTTTTGTAAGATCATCTTAGATTCCCTTCCTTGTTTGTCTTGTTGGATTTCTATCCAAGGAACGTTTGTGTTTGATAATTGATTCAGTTATTGAAGCCTTTCTCTTAAGGTTTTCTTGTTCAATTATTCTCTTTCTTCCCATATATTTGATTAATACTTTCATGATGATGAGTGGCTAATCTCTTTGTGTGATTCTAGGGTGATTGGCTGAAGGTTGTGGGAAAAACAATGATAGAATGATCTTAATCACAGTAGGACCCTGAAAGTTCGAGTCTTTTACCTTAACCCTAAGCATCTCGCTCAGTCGATGAACATCTCGGCCGGGGTGGAATTTGGCTGACCGAGGTGACTTATCTGATTTGAAACTGAGAGTTAAGCGTTAGAGTTTGCCAAATCCTATTCTTATTACACCTTTCCCTGTCCAATGCAAGCCTAGGATGAGACTTACCCGGTAATTCTTTTATTTGTTTACCTAAGATCATAAGTGTAGGTAATAAAGGTTTATCCTTTATTGGGATTTGAGTGTGCTTTCATCCCATCTTTGTGAGTTAGCCTGAGACTTACCCGGTAAAGGTTGATTCTATTCCCTTAGATGGTGTGTTAGTTTGAGGATATAGTTCTTTATCTTAATTCCTTGAGACTTACCCGGTAATAGGAGTTACGGTTTAGGATTAGTGAGTAGTGAGACTTACCCGGTGATCTATTCCACTCTAGTAACACCTTCCCTATGCAAAAATCTCAGCTTTGTCCGCTTATCTTTAGATCTTGAGTTGGAACCACAACTAGATGCTTTAATCCCTAGAATTGCATATTTCCTTTATTGACTTTTTATCATCTTTGATTGTTTTAATTACTTGTGGTTAGTGATTGCTAAAGCTTACCATAATTGGACTTTGTTTCACTAAGTCCCTGTGATCGACCCTTGGAATTTCTTGCTTTTTACTACGATTGACCCGTACACTGCAGGTTCGCATCCTTGTTTTAAGCTTACATCTAGGGTTATAAATTTAAAGCTTGCACACACCGTTTGGAGCGAACAAGTTTTTGGCGCCGTTGCCGGAGACTTGGTCTAGACCGAGCCGGTTACGGTTTGCTTTTGGGGCACTTGCCCCCGTGTCTACTAACCACTCTACTTGAGTGACTTTTGCAGGTTCTTTCTTAGGTTTATGCGAAAAACCCGCACTGGGAAGGAAATCGTTCCTTACGATCCCGAACCAGAAAAGACATACAAACGACGCTTAAGAGAAGCGAAGATGGCCAACCAAGACAATCGCGATCTTGAGGCCGAATTGAAAGAGGCGCTAGAGCAGCTACGCCTCAGCAGGGAAGAACTAAGGCAAGAGAAAGAAGAAACTCGCACCAGGACTAAAGCGATCGAAGCAGATATGGCTGCCTTACGAGACCAATATCAACTTCGACCGAGGGAAGATCCAGTTCCCGATGCTGGACCGAGGCAGGTCCCAGTCGCTGACCCTCGACCGAGGCAGGTTCCAGTACCTAACGCCCCGGCCGAGGTACTTCCACCTCGGATGCCAGTCCGAGGTGCTCTTTTTGCAGGAATCCCGTAAACCCTAGGTCAAAGGATGGACCCCAATCAAAAACTGAGGCGTCCAGGAGTTAACCTAGGAGATCCAGCGGACCATGACTACGAACTTCGACCGCAAGTTCTTTCCATGATTCGCCAATGCCAGTTCGGAGGGCTAGAGAAGGAATCTCCACATCAACATCTTCAAAACTATGAGATCTTGATGGAGACCTTGAGACCCTCAAGAATTGAAAATAACAACTACAAGCTAAGACCTTTTTACTTTTCTTTAAAAGATAGAGCTCTTACTTGGTATCAATCTCTTCCTCCAGGAAAAATCAGCACTTGGGAGGAGATGACTACGGAATTCTTGACTAAATTCTTTCCCCCCTCTAAGACCGCTGAAATGAGAGGGAAGATCAATGCATTCATTATGAAGGACAAGGAAAGCTTGTCCAAGTCATGGAAAAGGTTTAAGGACATTCCTTTGGATTGCCCACATCATGGGATTCCAAAAATAGAGTTGTTGCAGATATACTTCAAGAGACTGGACGGAAGCACCCAGTTCAACCTCCAACTACTCTCCGCCGGTACCTTTATGGACATGGCGATTGACGAAGCTTGGGACTTCATCGAGAAGCAAGCTTTGCATATGGAGAAGTACACCCATCAAGGAGCTGAAGGTGGAGTTAAAAGAGTTAACTTCCAAGAAACTCAGCCTAACAACAATCAACTCACGTCTTTGAAGAATGACGTAAAGCAATTGAAGGAACTCTTGGTTGCTCAAACCAAGAAGGAAGATCAAGGACAAAGGAACAACAACAATGGATACCGTAACAACAACAACAACAATAACAACGGTTCCCGGAACAACAATTACAACAACAACAACAGAGGATCCAATAGCAACAGTTGGAGGGCGAACAACCAAAATTCTGGTAACAATCATTCTAACTCTAATTCTAACGATTCCTCTAATTCTTTCCTCTCTTCCCCTTCTTCTTCTTCTACTCCATTAAAAAGCCAGGGGCAAGGATCAAGTTCGTCTCAGCCGGAAAAGAAAGACGCAGTGCTGGAGGCTATCTTGATCAAGCTTAGCGCTATGGAGACTTCTATGACTTCATTTTCGAAGGCCCAAAAGGCCTTTGAACAACAACTTGCTAGTAGGGCGAATGAAGCGCCAAGAGATCCAGGGAAGCTTCCAGCAACGACGGAGAGCAACCCTAAGGGCCAGATCATGGCCATAACTACGAGGAGTGGATTGAAAACTGCAGATCCAGTGCCTCGGTTGGTGCCAGTACCGACGAAGACCACCTCGGTCCAGGTGCAGTCGAAGAACACTTCGGCCGAGATGCCAACCGAGGTGGAGCCACAGAAAGCGGAGGGGAAAACTGATGTTTATGTTCCACCTCCTGCATACAAACCACCACTTCCATTTCCCTAGTCAAGGGCCAGAGCACATCTAGACAAGCACTTTGGTAAGTTCCTTGACTTGATGAATAAACTGCACATTAACATTCCTTTCCTTGATGCTATTCTAGGAATGCCCACCTAT
The DNA here is from genome assembly GCA_033239125.1 of Fagopyrum homotropicum. Lineage (NCBI taxonomy): Eukaryota > Viridiplantae > Streptophyta > Magnoliopsida > Caryophyllales > Polygonaceae > Fagopyrum > Fagopyrum homotropicum. The sequence goes on from BSWB01000004.1 coordinate 149,453,176, forward strand.
GGGAAGTTCTTGAAGGAGATCCTATCAAGGAAGAGGAAACTGGAAGATTTTGGTGAAGTAAGGATGACATCTAAATCCTCGGAGCTTATTCAAATCATGAAGGAGAAGATGCCACCTAAATTGAGAGATCCCGGCTCATTTTGCATTCCCATTCAAGTTGGGGATGTCACTTGTGAAGCCCTTTGTGATCTAGGAGCCAGCGTGAGCATCATTCCGCTGGAGCTTTGTGTGAAGATCGGATTTTGAGAGCCCAAGCCGGTCAAGATTCGATTGTACATGGCGGATCGCTCCATCACCCATCCCGTGGGAATTTTGAAAGACGTTCCGGTCAAGTTAGGTAACTTCTATTTACCAATAGACTTTGTTGTACTTGACATTCCCGCAGATTATCCTGTCCCTATTATTCTCGGGAGGCCATTTCTAGCAACTTCGGGTTGCAACGTGGATTGTAAGAACGCCAAGTTGAAATTCAACATTGGTGGCGATGAAGTGGAGTTCGCATTACTTGCAGCCATGAAAGGAGAGCAGCTTAGTGATGATATCTTCAACATCTACGATGAAGAAGAATCAAGAGAATTGGTGAGCTCTATCCTTATTAACGATCCACTCGAAAGAGTTATTAGTTTCAGTTTAATAGAGGAAGGTATAGATGCTTCTTGTGATGTAGATATACGGAGCTTAAAAGCACTGGAAGAAGATCCAGGAGCTAAAACTGAGAAGCTAATCCAGGAGACAAAGATCTCCAGTTTCGGTTCCAGTTGCAATACCTCGACCGAGGCACTTTCTGGACTGAGCGAGGCGACTGAAGAACATCTCGGTCAACGCCTCTGCGCCTCGACCGAGGTCGATGGCGAGATGATGTCAACTGAGACTGCTGAGAATAACAAACTTCTTACTCCCTTCTCTGACATTCATCCTCAGTTGGTGGAACATTCTATCCACCAACTTTCTGATAATAAAGGACCTTGGTATGCTGATATTGTGAATTATCTTGTTTGCCAGGAAATACCACCCGGATTGACGTACTCTCAAAAGAAAAGATTCTTCAAAGAGGTACGCCATTACTACTGGGACGAGCCGCTGCTATTCAAGCGCGGACCGGATGGGATGCTTCGAAGATGCATTCCGGAAGATGAAGTTAATAGCGTCATACGGCATTGTCATTCACTTCCTTGTGGAGGACATGCTAGCACCGATAAGACATGCGCTAAGGTATTACGATCCGGTTTCTTTTGGCCTACATTATTTAAGGATGTACAATCGTTTGTTGTCTCTTGTGATGCATGGCAAAGAACAGGAAATCTATCTAGGAGGAACGAAATGCCACTTAATAACATTCAAGAGGTGGAAATCTTTGATGTATGGGGGATAGACTTCATGGGACCCTTCCCATCATCCAGAGGAAACCTCTATATTCTTCTTGCAGTTGATTACGTTTCTAGATGGGTTGAAGCCATCTCTTCTCCCACTAATGACGCCAAGGTGGTTGTGAAGTTCTTAAACAGGACTATCTTTCCACGTTTTGGAACTCCACGTATCATCATCAACGATGGAGGAACACATTTCATCAACCGGAAGTTCAAAGCACTTCTATCAAAGTATGGGGTAACCCACAAGGTATCAACCCCTTATCACCCTCAAACTAGTGGACAGGTCGAAATCTCAAATAGAGAAATCAAAGCAATTCTGGAGAAGACCATTTCTAGGACGAGGAAGGATTGGTCCATAAAATTGGACGACGCTCTTTAGGCCTACAGGACCGCATTTAAGACTCCCATTGGTGTCACCCCTTATAATTTGGTATATGGGAAGTCTTGCCATTTGCCCGTGGAGTTAGAACACAAAGCATATTGGGCGATCAAATGGTTGAACTTCGACATTAAGGAGGCCGGCGAGAAGCGGCTATTGGATATCAATGAGCTGGAGGAGCTGCGTTTGAACGCTTATGAGAATGCCAAAATCTATAAAGAGAGGACGAAGAAATGGCATGACAAGCGTATCATCCCTAAGGAGCTTAACAAAGGAGACTTAATTCTACTCTTCAACTCCCGCCTCCGCCTCTTTCCAGGTAAGTTGAAATCTAGATGGACCGGACCTTATGTTGTGAAACCTGTTTTTCCTCATGGTGCAGTTGAGATATGGGGCGAAACGAGCGGAAGCTTCAAGGTCAATGGTCATAGACTCAAGAAATACAAACCGGAAATTCCGGTTGAGGAGGTTGCACCAATATACCTCGTTTGAGACGCATTATGGTCCAGCTAGCGACCTTAAACCAAGCGCTTCTTGGGAGGCAACCCAAGGTATTGCTTTCTTTTCCCTTTTTCTAGTCTAGCTTAGATAGTTTTGCTTTTGCTTTGCTTTGTTTTGTTTTTGGCATTCTAGACAGACAACAGGTGACATCTAAGGAAGGAGTACAAACCAGGAGCATAACTGGAATGACAGAAGTTCAAGAATTTGAGAAGACGAAGTTTGATTGAGGCACATCTCGGTTGCTGTCAGAGCACCTCGACCGAGATGATTCTTGAGCAACCGAGGCGACTAGGGTTTCTGAAGAACCACCTCGTTCCGTACCACCTCGGTCCAGTCGAGACCACCTCGACCGAGGTGACAGCAGTTCCAGAAAGGGTATAAAAGGGGGATTAATTTTCTCTCTCTTCTGTTTTACCCTTCCTCGACCGCGGCGCTCTCTTTCACCTCGCCCTTCGATTCTTGCTCGTTTTCGAAGATTTTCGCTTCCAAACTGCGATTAAAGCGTAGAGGATCCCAGTGCAAGCGTCGATCTGCGAAGAAATCGAACCGAAACGGCCGAACGAGGTAAAATAGAACAAAACCCTAACCTCGCTGATTTTGCTTCGATTTGGGCTTGGATTGCCCCACATTTGCTGAAGAACGGATTAAGTACCCCATAGGAATCAGTTGTAGTGATTTTGGGGGAAAAGAACTGGATTTTTGAGGAAATTAGATCGCGCAGTTCTTCGCCTCGGTCCAGTCGTGCTGTGCCTTGGCCGAGGTGTTCTTGAGTTTGTCAGACCGACCGAGGTGACCTGACAGAAAGAGTTTTGAAAATGAGTTCCGACAGACGGCTTGCCATTAGGGATAGATCCTCCCCTTCCCCTTCCTCTTCTTCTTCCAGACCTTATCGACCGGTGATCCACGAGCGACACCGGGTTGATTATGACCGTATAGCAGCCCGTCCAGTGATGGCACCTCGCTTCCTGGACGTGTTTAGCCTTTGATTGTCTCCATATGGATGAAGACCTTAGACGTATGATATCGACGGTAGGACTGGATCAGTTTACTGAGATCCGTGCACCTGCCTATCTAGAGCCTACCCTAGAGTTTGTTAGCTCTTTCACCTACCTCCCCACAGAGCGTTCTGTGAAGTACCGGTTGATGAACCGGAACTTCTTAGTTCCATTAGAGTACTGGAGGGACATGTTTGGTTTCCCAGCCCCGACTGCTGTAGACTTCCCTTCCCAGACTGTAGCCAGAGAGTTTTGGGGTCAGATAGCTCATGTAGTTGAGCACGCAGACAGGTGGCGCCCTGGAGACTCCAAGGAGAAGGTTATTTTTCACCTAGCTTTTAGGTTAGACCACCGCATTTTCAGCGAGACGCTTTTGGCGCGTACTGAGACGCCCCAGAAGGTCCGACAGGGGGAGCTTTTTAGCCTATACTGCATGGTGACTGGAGGGATCCCCGACTTTGGCTTGATGTTGGCAGAGGACCTGCACAAGATCAATGCCAAGGCGAAAGGGGACATCTGCTGCGGAGGACTTGTGACCCACATCGCCAGCTATCAGGATATGGATCTCAGCGCTTGCACTATGGTGGCGGCTGCCAAGCCGCTAGGGCTACAGGAGATGATCACTCGGCGGATTCTGGTTCCCCGAGGACTGACTACACCATATGTGGCTATGCCATGGGAGCTGACTGCACCGCAGGGGATCAGATGGTGACCCCAGTTCTCTGCCTATGACCCTCACTATTGGCAGACTGCTTGGATTCCATTGATGGAGGATTATAGAGAGCCAATTGCTGCACCAGCTGAGGAGGATGAGGTAGATGAGGAGACTGCTGATGACAGGGATGGTGGAGTTCCGATGGATACAGGGACAGATACTGCTAGGACGAGTGCGCCGGTTATTGATCTAGATGATGATGATACTGAGCCTGCACCAGCTGCATCACTAGTGAGACCTGCTAGGCGTAGGGCACGCTGACACAGAGATTCAGAGGCTCACCGTCGGATCGATGATCTGACGGATCAGATAATCGACTCTTATGTTGCCCTTACTGTGGACATGCATGAGAGATTTGCTGCCCAGCACCGACAGATCGACAGTTGGACTCATCAGATGTTAGAGGGACAGCACTATCAGCGCAGGATGATGGAGATCCAGTTTCAGCAGACTATGGGTTATCCATTTGACCCATCCCAGTATCCATATGTGCCACCACCACCACCACCGGATCAGGATTATTGAGAGCTGCAGGATTTTCTTTCTTATTTTATGCAGTTCAGCTTTATGTCCGGTGAGTATTTTATTTCCTTAGACTTATTTCGACCCACTAGGACAGTGTGTCCTAAGTATGGGGTATTTATGTATTATTTGACTCATGGATGTATGACTTGACCTTCTATGATATTTATGCTTCATTTTGCTTCTATGTGTTTATCTGAGACTGCATGCATACATACAGGTTATTTGATTGGCTAAGAGAGGGCATCTTCCATTCCACCATCCAATTCCATAGTCTCTACCACTCTCACAACAAGAAGATTCTCTCAAGGAGGAAAGCTACCATTGAAGGAGGAAAGCTACCATTGGAGAAGGAAGAAGAGCTCCATTGGAGAAGAGAAGAACAAAGCACACCATTGCTACACTTTGATACCCTTTGTAGTGAGGAATTTCGAAATCGATTTCTAGAGTCGTATGAACCATTTAAACCTTCTTTTGGAAGGATTGTGAGTTATTCCTATTCTACTTTCATCTTGGTTTTGTTTGCTTCACTTGTTCATCTCTTTCACTTTATTATCTTGCAAATGGAAGCTATGATTTTGTGTTTGATGATTTCGATTGTTATGATGAATGTTGTAGGCTAAATAGATGCGATTCTAGGGTAAGGAAAGGATGGTTGTGGCTAGGACTATGATAGGATGGACTTAGATTTACCCTTAGATGAGTCACCTACTTGGACGTAGCCTCTGTTAGAGTCCACGGTTTGTTCTTGCCAAACCACGGCCGTGGACTTGGTAGAACACCCCGTGATTCTCCCTGGTTCGATGGATCTAGTTTTAGATTGTTAAAATGTTGAAATCCTAGTGTTTGTTGAGTTAAATCTACCCTAGGGTGACCTAGTGTTAGCAACTAAGTGTTAGGAGAGACTTACCCGGTGATCCTTACTCTTAGATTCCAAAGATGACAAACCTTAGGTAGTGGTGAGCCTCATAAGCCGCCATTGGACTAAGTGTGCTAGGATAGTTGTTTAGGGCTAACCCTTTCGAGACTTACCCAGTAAGGATAGGTTAGATCCCTAGGTAACAATCCGGTTTGTGTAGAATTTCGTCCCTTAGGTTCTTAGAGACTTACCCGGTGATGAGACCTTAGGGACGGACTAGTGGACCATGATCCCAATCTAGAAACACTCACTCCCAACATATCGTAGTTAATCCAAGGATGATTAGATAGCTTGAGTCCTATCCCATAATAAAGTCCATAGAGATGTCCTCCCAAATTCTACTACTGCACTGGTAGTGGGTGGGGCTTATCTCTAGATCGAAAATACTCTATCTGAACCTGCTGACATGTCACACACTGTATCACAAATCTGGTTATATCGGCTTCATACAATATAATCGTCTCATCTCGTGCTACATCTTACTCGTACCTGAATGTACTGAATAAGGCGTACAATGGGCATACCATAATATTCTCTGTCTCCATCTGCATCAGCAGGTACACAAAAGTGGTCATGACTCTTCATCAATCCATCTACTCCCATGGAGAACTATGATGCCTCAGTACGAGACATCCTTTCTCTAAACCTTGTCAAGGCCGGGCAAGTCTCCTGCTTCTGTTGGACCTCATCTAACAAACCAGGTAGAACTTTTAAGGCATAACTGGATATCCTCATCAAGGAACTGATTGTCCAACTCTAGCTAAGCTGGATCTCTCTAAAACTGAGGCTGAACTGTCAGCCTCGCAGTTGTCTTCTCTTGAGGCGTCTTTCTATTCAAGTTGTTGGCGACAACGTTCAACTTCTCTAAATAGTATGGAATCTCTGGGTTAAAGTCTTGATCAACTCGAGTCCTTAACGCTGGTGGTTATTCAACTCCGCTGCTAACTCTAAATCAGGCGTCAGGTAGTTCTCCTCACACGTCTTCAACTGTAGACCCACATATCCATAACTCCACTCCTCTTTATTAATATGCGTCTTAAACTTAGCTGGGATATATCACCGTATATTATGGAATCCCCAAAACCTTCGGACTATAACAAAATCGAAGCAGAGGTCAAATGTCTCCTCCACTCTTCAACATTTTGGCATATTGCTTTGACCACGCAATTCTGAGGGTCTTACTCAAAAGACTCGTAAAGGGATACATATTCACAAAACCCTTCCACAAGCGTGGTAGTAATCGGCTAAGCCGAGAAAACTACGCATTCCCTTAATGTTCATCAGTATCGTCCATGGCCTAAGAAGGCTACCACTGGCATCCCACTCGTACTTAGAGAGCGTAGTATACAACCCTCTATCTCTCGACATCAGCAAAACTGTCCTCAAATGATCGGTCTGCTTCTCTCTACTACGAGAGTATATCGAAATGTCGTCAATGAAGTCCACCACCAACTAATCAAGGAAGTCGATGAAGATACTATTCATCAACTCCATAAAAACTACTAAAACATTTGTCAACCCAAATGACATCACTACAAACTCGTAGTGTCCATAACGGGTATGGGATGCTATCTCATACACATGCTGCTCTCTCATCCATGACTAGGGATATCTTGAGCACAAAGGAATCCTGAAAACACAATTGCTTCTTGAAGGTAACTCATCAGGTCGTCAATACAGAACATGGAACCTACTAGGGTAAACCCGTTTCGATCAACTTTTCAATTTATCAGTACAATATCTCAACAAGAACCATATAGTGTGGCTTTCCCATTCAATCTTGTATCATACTTCAACTCGATAACAATGTCCACACTCCGATGAGGTGGAAACTAGACGGTTCAGTAACACGTCTATAAACTCATAAACAACTAGAATACCTTCCAATGTTGGACTATCTCGCTCCTTCATGGTATAACACTAGAAGGCGTCACATCCCTGTGTTATCAGCTTGCTGCTCGTACAGTCCTGATGACAAACCCGTCTTTTCAAAGGTCTTAACCTTAGAAGACCTCTAATTACCATCTCAGTAAAGACTATAATAGCCTTACTATTAATATCTAACACCGCATGATATCTATTCATACAAACCATACACATAATGACTTCTTCATGCACCTACGACATGACAAAGAAGTCTGCAACCATACATGGGTCCCTGAAATAAGGGAACAAACACGCATCTCACGGGTATCTCAGACCCAAAAAGGTAATCTTGTAAAGGAAAATCCACCTTCTACTATATACCAAAAGTCAACCATTAACGCATGCATCGAAAGACATGAAGTGCATAGCACTCACAACAAGCAAAACTCCACCAGGTAAACCATTAACAAGAATGGTACCTATAACAACTAACACTCGTAGTTCCTCTACATATCATCACTCAATGTCAGATCCATGCTCCTCAGGTATCACTAAGGTCATTACTATAGCCTCCACTTCCACTCTTTCTGCACCGGAAAGAGGAAGGTCTTGCTGGGAAGAAACACCACCGTGCTGACAGAAAGGGCAAGATGGCCTAACTCACCACAAGTGAAACAAGCTATCAGTGCCAAAGGGCACACAGAACGCAAATGATCTGGATAGCCACAACTGAAACATAATCATCCCATCCTTGCAACCTGTGCAACTGAAGGGTAACTCGACCTTCGTCGTCCACCTGGAATGATCTCACTCTTGAAGGAAACCTGTAAAGGCAATGCCTTGACCTGTCGACAAAACTTCGCTCTATGCCCTGCTTTACCATACGTAAAGCATATGATGGGCGCCTTTGGGCACACAACTCGCTAGTGTCCCAACTTCCACGCAATTAAAACACTGTAGTTCCTTGCTAGTCATCGTCATGGCCAAAGGATCACTAGATTGTCCTGATATTGGACTTGGTTCCCCATTCATCATCTTTGCTTCTCCAGTAACTGATTCAGCCCATTGCTTCTTTCCGGATCCAGAAGCTTCAGTTAATCTCACAATTGTTGGTAAATCCGGTGTGGATCTACCCGCTATCACCGCTTCATATACTTGTTACATATATTCTTGAAACTTGGATCTACTCATGGAGACACGATCAGCCTCTTCAAACTCGTTCTCTACCATAGGCGAAACAACAGCGGAAACTGGTCCCTAACTTATCACCACTGGAGGAAGAGGGGGTGTACCCCTACCTCATCTCACTACAGATATTGCTCTAGTCTGAGCCATCTGTAGGATATACGCACCTAATCTTATAAGGCTATATATATGCCATAGGTATCGATATGTATATAATACATCCACATAATCCATAGTACACACAGATATATATACATATCTACGCTGCAGAGATCCATGGCAGAGGTGACGACTTCTCGTACATTCTATCCCAAAACCACACTTAAAACCAAAACATTTGAAAACGTCAGATCCCATGTGGGCTCTGTTTATTTTACCTATCAAACCTCATTGCATGTAGCAAGTGTCATTGTTGTCAACCTGGGCTCTAATACCAACTCTGTAACACCCCGAATCCGCGGGACTCGGGATGTCACATTGGGCTAGGATCTCACAATGGATCCTGACCCTAGCCTGACAACAAATTCACTGGACCTTACAACATGGCACTGACAGATATAAAAACAAATACATAAAACCGTATAAATAGTATAACCAAAGGTTAACAACAACATAGCCGAGTATATAAAACGACATCCTCACACAGGAGGTACAAAAGATCATCCTCACGCAGAGGGGAAACACAACAACCCCAAACCAACCACCTAATGTACGAGAGTCCTCGGCCTGTCACCCTGCCAGATCACCCAGTAGCGCCTAACCTGTAAACATCTACAACACGGTATGAACCCGTTAGCTAACCATACATATATGAGGTAATGCATAAGCACAAACACAATCATGAAAGATAAACACATCAGCATGCAATCACACATTTACCCATTTATTATCTTTATACAATAACCATTCACTCAAAAACCGTATATATATAGATAGATGAAAGTATGTGACACAAGGACCGATACATCCCCGCCTCTGAGTACAATGTCCAGCTGTACGAGTATCGGTCACACAATCCGTGTACCCTATGGGAGTGGATTGCGCCCTTCCTGTAAACCAGTCTGGCCCGACATCAGAGAACCTCCCAGACTCCACGGCGGGATGAAAGGGAAAGGTTATCACAGCCACGTAGTGGGGCAGTCAATAGAACATAGGTCGATAAAAACGACAACTCATGATATCATAACAAATATATAAAGCACACACCACTCATGCAACACCCAATATAGGGATGGTAGCTAAGTAAGTCCTACGGACTTACCTCAACCTCGTACAATCACAACCACGATCAACCTCCAATCCTGAGAGGGACACTGCCTAATAACAAGGCATAAAGAGATATATCAACCTCTATTCATCAAAGGGGTCACACCTAGACCCAAAGGGATCCATAAGGATCATACTCAATCTATGAGTCTCACAACCAACTAAACCTCAATATCTCAGCATAACTCACAATTCCTCAAATCTCAAGGTAGTATCTAATCAACATTCCTCAATCTCAATTCTAATCCTAATTTAATTAATTAACCTTTAATTAATTAATTAGATTTCGCCAAAATAACGTTTTGCCCGCAGGCAATTTCTAAACCCCTGTCATCAGATTTCATCAAACAAACTATTCATAATCACCAGAATAATATAACGACCATAATGGAATTTCTAATTGTCCTATTTGACAAGCCTAAACTCAATTTAGGCCAAATCACAGTACGGAAAACGAATAAATCCATAACTTATTCGTTACTAACCCGATTGACGATCTGAAAGAAGATTCGGAATCACAACGACGCAGGCTACGCATGGACAACATCAAATTCACCGGAATTTGAGCGACGGAACCTGCCTGGTGACATATATGCTCGACCAGCCCTCCATATACTCGGAAATGCAAAAACTCGGTATCGTTATGAAGAGAATGAAGAGAGGAATCCAGAAACTCAAACGGAATTGAAATCGGATTAGAAACGGAGAGTAGATCTGAGTTTGAAGGTTTAGAGAAATCAGAGCTTTTACGAGGAAACGTGAAAGGAAATGAATTAATAAAGGATTTTCCGCTATTTATAGTGAAGACGATAATTATCCTTTAGTAAAGTCGATAATTATCCTTTAACCGATCCAAAGGCGGGTCGAACCTCCTTCTCCAAATTTACCGACATTGGAATATTAAATCTGGAATATTGTAGGGGTAATTATTCCACAACTGCCTCGGAAAACGTGTATTCCTAAGCCTCTTTCTTAGCCGTTAAAAAACGAAATAACGACTCTTTTGGCCGTTTTGCCTCTCTATGTTATTTCATATCTAAGACATATCCGATGTCCTGATCATTTCTCTCAACTGCATTTTTATTAATTAGAGCTCCCAAATGCTCCAAATAACACCGGAGGGTAAAAATATATACCCGGGGGAAAAAGTAAAAATTTCCTCAAATGTCCAAAATTACGCGAGGAACATAACGGTGGGACTCATACTCATCACTTGGGAAATCTTCGCAAGTTATATGTCATTTCCTATCAACGATTAAGTTAATCAACATTAATTAGAATTCGAAAATCCTAGCTATTACAGTTGTACCTTGGCTCACTAGATCAGGGTGAAGGGATGTGTTCTCACTCAAAAAAGAGTTGTTGTCGGGTTGGGGTCGGGGTCGAGTTTCCAAATGACACTCTTGGTATTGTCTTTTTCGGCAATTGTCGGGTCTGGAATTTCGATGGGTCAAATATGGCACGGGATCCATAGCATGTCTGAGCGCATAGGCGTGTTGGGCTTGAGCCCAACACATAAGTCTAGTGAGGTTTCATCCAAAAATCAATTGACAATATGAGTAACCTACCAACCTTATATACTAGACTCATTGATCCTTTATTATCGATGTGGAAACTTTCATCCTCCACACGCCCCTCAAGTGCAACCCTCTGGCTCGGTTCGCACTTGACGACTTGCCTAAAGATCTGCTAGCACAATTGGACGGACTATCATTGTCCATGTCCGCAATTAGAGTCTTAAAGCCGACAAGCCCAATAAGTCAAGACCCGAGAGATCGAACTATTCTGATGCCATATAAGATTCCGACCAGTCAAATATAATGTGGTGTCCATCGCACGTCTGAGTGCATATGCGTGTTGGGCCCGAATCCAACACATAAGTCCGGTGATGTTTTATCATAAAACCAAGTGACAATAGGAAAAGTAGTCCATTATTCTTTACTTGTTGTTCACTTCTACTTGCATTGTTTTCCGCTACAAGGATTCATGTCGGCAATCCCCACCTTCATATGTCAACCTGTTTTGTATTTGTTCCCCCTCTTTACCTCTTTTCTCTAGATTATATAATGTAGTTGATTTATTCATACATTTTTTATGCATATTCCTTTCCCTTCTTGTTATATTGATTATCGTAATGCAATCCCCCGCTTTCTTCGATTGATTCGCATGAGATCCTACCGACTTGTCAACCCTCTCTTTCCTTTATTGCACCTTCAATTTACGGGTCATCAACAAGCTCCCCCATGTTGACTTCGCAGCCGATAGACAACGATTTTTCTATAGTTTTTGCACCAATCTCCCCGGCCGAGCTCGCCTGACCTCACAATATTGCCGACTAATACCTCAGCTTTCTCTGGTGGCATGCGTTGACAACTTTAGGCACAATGTCAATATCGTCCACACTTGTTACAAAGAGCCTCAAGCTCCTTATATTCAATCGGGCAACACTTCCCATTTATGTACACCGATTTCTTAAGTGGTTTCCTTAAATTGATTTCAACACACCCTTGCGAAACGACCACGATTGGAGTTCAAGGTTTTGAGTACATCTTAATAATAGTGTGACCAATCCCCTCCATCATATTCCTTAGAATATCCTCGATATATCATTGCATGGAGACACCGATAATTATCATATTGATAGGTGTCGTCAATATATGATTAAATGTAGTAAAAGCCGGAGACCAATGTTTCATGATCAAACAACCAAGACTGTCCACGGACTTCTTGTCACCACCGCTAGTAACTCACTTTCGTTCTTGGGAGAGTTTATGGTTACATTTAAACTCAATTGACCGAGTGAGGCCTTAACTCAACTACTACTCCCTATTCACAAATATCAGCGGGGCCTACATGTAAGATAAATTATGATTCTGAAATTGTGTATTTTCCTTCTCAAAGATGTATACATATATACTGTGAACTGAATAGGCTATAAAGGAAGGGGAAAATATGCAGTTTCCATGAGGGATATACAAAGCATGATTCTAGGGATATGTATATACAAGATGACAATATAGGAAAATAATATAACGTAATATTCCCCCTCAAGTTGGAGCATGTATGTTCCGAATGCCCAACTTGGAAAGCAAATGATGGAAGGGCTGATGACCTAAAGCTTTTGTGAAGATATCTGCCAACTGATTAACGGATTTGATGTGAGCAGTTTTTATTGTACCATTCTGGACTTGATCTCGGATGATGTGACAATCCACCTCAATGTGTTTGGTACGCTCGTGGAAGATGGGATTGGTTGCGATGTGAAGTGCGGCTTGGTTGTCGCACCATAGGTTGATAGGTTGCTTGTGTGTGACGCCTAAAGACCGGAGAAGAGCTTTGAGCCATAAGAGTTCACATGTGGTGGATGCCATTGCACGATATTCTGTTTCTGCCGAGGAGCGAGAAACCGTTGTTTGTTTCTTTGTTTTCCAAGAGATCGGTGACTCGCCCAACATAATAAAGAAACCAGTCAAAGAGCGACGAGTTAGAGGACAAGTGGCGTAATCCGAATCACAATATGTATTAAGTTGTAAGGAGCTATGTTGTGGTAAGAACATACCTTTACCGGGGCAGATTTAAGGTAGCGAATGACATGAAGAGCCGCATTCCAATGTTTAATCGAGGGCTGCTGCAAAAATTGTGCTAGAATATGTACGGAATAGCATATATCTGGTCGGGTAATAGTGAGATATATGAGTCTCCCAACCAGTCGACGGTAGCGTTCGGGGTCGTCAAAAATCGGACTCTTGATCAGTGTTAAACCATGGTTCGGCTCGATCGGGAAAGTGACGGGTTTGGTTGCACGGTGTCCTGTTTCGTGCAGAATGTCGAGCGTATATTTCCTTTGAGAAAGGACGAGTCCGGTTGGTGTACGAGTGATCTCGATCCCAAGGAAATATCGTAAGGGACCTAAGTCCTTCATATGAAAACACTCATTTAGGTAAAACTTAAGTTTGGAAATAGAGAAAGAATCGTTACCGGAAATGATGATGTCGTCTACATAAATTAGGACGTGTAACACGACAGATGCACGGTGAAAGGAGAAGAGGGAATAGTCGGCGTAAGATTGCTGAAAACCGACTTGAACAAGCGCAATAGTCAATTTAGCAAACCAGTTTCTCGGAGCTTGGCGGAGACCGTAAAGGGACTTCATGAGGCGACATACTTTGGACGGATCTGAGCTGATGAATCCAGGTGGAGGTTTCATGTAAACCTCTTCGTGTAGATCGCCGTGAAGGAAGGCATTATGGACTTCGAGTTGATGTAGTTCCCATTTGTTGATCGAGGCTACTGCAAGGAATACTTTGATAGTAGTCATTTTAGCAACGGGAGCGTATGTTTCCGAGAAATCTATACCTGGTTGCTGACGGTTACCAAGGACGACTAAACGAGCTTTATATCGTTCGAGGGTGCCGTCAACTTTGTACTTTAAGCGGTAGACCCATTTGCATCCGATTGGAGTTTTGCCGGGTGGAAGATCAACAAGCTTCCATGTATTATTGCGGAGCAAGGCGTCAATCTCTGTTTGCATAGCGGAACGCCATTCGGGATCAAGAGAGGCTGTTTTGTAAGACGTGGGCTCGGGAATACGGGTTACAGCTGCAATGTAACCTTTAATAGCAGGTGATAGATGAGCGTAAGAAAGAAAATGAGAGATAGGATACATTACCTTTGGAACGGATGTGATCGGAGCGGGTAGACTCGTAGATGATGGTATAGAGCGTATGTTATTACATATGTAATCATCAAGATGAGAAGGTGGATGAGAAGAACGAGAACTACGACGTAATACAGTGAGATCGTTAATCGGAGGTTCAATTGAAGGCGCAATATTTGCAGGCAAATGAGAAGTTTCTGCTGCTGGAATATTATTAGGGTTAAGGGCTGGAGAGGGTGAAGTATTTGAGGACTGAACGTGGGTCCGATTAAAAGGGGAAGAGTTGGAAGATATAGAATCAGATGAAGAGGGAAGGTGAGATACATTATCTCGTGAGATATTGGGTGAAAGGGAAGTGTGGGGTCCATTTATAATAGATGGTGGAGGATCTTGTGAATTATAGTTAGAGGAGATTGTATTTTCTGATATATTAGGTGAAAGGAAAGAGTGGGGTCCAGTAGGACTAGATTGGAGAGAGGTAGACGTGGGATTGTTAGTATTAGGATAAATTTCTAAATTGTTAGATAAGTTGAAGGATATTGGATCATGGGTAAGAGGGGTAGGAAATAAATTATTTTTAGTAGGGGAAAAATTATGTAAAGTATTTTTATTTTCAAACGGAAAATATTGTTCATAAAAGATCACGTCTCTTGAAACAAAAAAATTAGATGTTTCTAAATCATATAATCGCCATCCTTTTTTATCGCTAGGATAGCCCAAAAAAATGCATTTTCTAGAACGATTTGCAAACTTGTCGGAATTACGGGGTTGTGTAGAGGCGTAACAGAGACAACCAAAAATACGTAAATTATCATATTGAGGTATTTTGTTAAATAAAATTTCGAACGGCGTTTTACCCGTATGGATAGAAGATGGTGTTCGATTGATCAAATAGCAAGCAGTAAGAACACTTTCACCCCAAAAGCGAATAGGTAAATGAGATTGAAAAAGAAGAGCACGTGCAACATTTAAAATGTGTCGATGTTTGCGTTCGACGCGACCATTTTGTTGAGGTGTATATACACACGATGTTTCAAATAAAATACCATTTTTGCTAAAAAAAGATTTTAAAGATAGAAATTCTAAACCATTATCGCTGCGGAACTTCTTAATAGGAGTTTTGAATTGTGTGACAGTCATTTGACAAAAATTTTGAATAATTTCAGAAGTTTGATATTTATTTTTCATTAAAAAACCCAAGTTATTCTAGAAAAATCATCAAGTAAAGTCAGAAAATATTGTGCACCACAAGAAGAAGGAATCCGATAAGGACCCCATATATCACAATGAATTAAATCAAAACAAGATAACGTACGAGATTGACTGATGGGAAACGCAGAGCGTGATTGTTCAGCTTTGTGACATATATCACAAGGTAAATTTTTGACTTTATTGAAATCAGAAATAGTAATGTTCGGAAGTTTATTAAAAGATTGATACGAAGGATGCCCTAATCGGGCGTGCCAAGTTGAGGCCGAAATAGTGGAACCGACCACGGAAGTATGAGCGGCCGTATGAGGTGGAGTCGAAGAGATTCACTTCAACCAGTAGACGCCATTACGAGGTTCACCCGCTCCAATCAGAATCCGCGAAGAACGGTCCTGAATGACACACATGCGATTAGTAAAAATGATAGTGTACTTAGAGTCATTAGTTAAGCAATATAAAGAGATGAGATGACACTGCAGTCCTGGTACAAATAGAACGTTAGATAATGTGAAAGTAGATGTAAAATATATATACTTCTAGAGTATAAAGCAGTAGACAAAGTGCCATTTGGTAATTTAATAATATGAGGAGATATAGATCAAATATCTTTTAGTTTAGATTTGTCGCCGGTCATGTGAAAGGAAGCCCCGGAATCGAGGATCCATGAGGTTGAGATGATACCTGATGTAGTATCAGTCGAGTTTAGATGGAACGTTTTAAATTTGTCGAATAAAACCAATCATTGTTCATCAGTTACTGTTGGTCCAAGTGCAAGATGATCTGCTGGAGTGAGTGTGGTCTGTTGTGATGCAGAGGCGGCGTTGGCATGGGCAACATGAGCAGCCGAATGATTGTTGTCCCTGGATTGAATGGGATGTGGTGGTGGCTTGCCGGTGCGGGGATCGGCGACACCTTTGTCGTTGTTCCACCAATCCGGAAAGCCTATAATTTTAAAACAAGACGACTTACTGTGGCCGGGGCGGTTGCAATGAGTGCATATTATATGCGACTTATCCGGTTTGGTGGAGGGCTGACGAGAATGTGTCCGAGCGGCAAGGGCCATGGTGACGCCTGGATCTGGAGTTTTTGCATTGAGAGTAGAACACTCCTCTTGAACAGCTAGTGTGTAAACTCGACTAAGTCCGGGCAAGGGCTCTTTTGCAATGATGTATGAGCGAAGATGAGCATAAGATTCGTCCAGACCAAGCAAAAATTGATGCACTCTTTCATTCTCACGTTCAGTTGTGAGGATTTGGGAGCAAGGAGTACAAATTTTTTCATTCGAAGCTAGAGTAACTACAAGTTCATCCCATAAACGTCTTAGACGACCATAATAATTTACGATTGACTGACCTTCTTGTTTGCAGTTTGTGATTTCAGATCTGAGGTTGAGAATCCGAGGGCCGTTGCCTACTAAGAAGTGTTGCCTGATATCATCCCAAAGAGCTTTGGCGGTGTCGCAATAGGCAATTGATGGCCGGAGTGTTGGATCAATTGAAGTAGTAATCCAGCCAATCAACATGGAGTTTACTGCATCCCAATGAGCATGTTTAGGGGTTGTGGCTGCGAGTTTAGAAATGGATCCGTCAATGAAGCCTTGTTTGCGTTTTGCACGAAGGGCATTAAGCATATTGCGTTGCCAATCGGAATAGTTATCACTCTTAAGGATCGTCGGGCAAATTGAGAGACCCGGATGATCCGAAGGATGTAGGTAGTAAGGATCGATTAGAGTAAGAGGAGTCGTAGGTGCCATGGCTTAAGAGATTGCCGGCGGTAGGTGGTAGAACTAGGATCGGGTTTAGTCTGATACCATGTAAGATAAAATATGATTCTGAAATTGTATATTTTCCTTCTCAAAGATGTATACATATATATTGTGAACTGAATAGGCTAAAAAGGAAGGGGAAAATATGCAGTTTCCATGAGGGATATACAAAGCATGATTCTAGGGATATGTATATACAAGATGACAATATAGGAAAATAATATAACGTAATACTACATAGGGAAGCAATCCAAGGTAACAATCCCCAATTGTGGTTGAGGCAACGTCCTATCATTCACCTACATAGACAAATGAAACAATCACCCCACTTTAAATGATCGAGGCCACCGAAGGTGAATCCACCTCCATAGTTGACGATCGAGGAGAATTATGAGGATAAAGGGGTTAAAGTTGCAAATTAAAATTCTAAAAACTATGATTATGTCTTAAGATGGACAATTATGTCTTAACATGGATGTCCATCGTTAAAAAAACAATAAAAAAACAAAGCTACAACGTGACTGTTAGAAAATTTACGATTCCGCTTCAAAATCAAACCCTATAATGGATCTAGACTTAAACATGAATCAACCGATGTATCCGTATATGAATCGAAGACTAACCTTTATCCGTGAAAGTCTTCATCACAAATCAAACAAGTCCGAACCGATCGTAAGCGTAAGCGAATAATCTTCTCCTTCCTTTATCCTTTGCTTTAATTAATCTCTAATGGATGAGATTAACACTTTAATCTTTTCACATATTCACTAAATGGTTTCAATAGTGCCGTACTGGAAAAAACCAATTAAACTTCTTACTGCATTCTTTCTTTTGCAGAAGACATGAAGCCCAAGAAGTAACTTCCCCTTTTCACGTTTTTTTTTATTGTAACCGTCAATAACAATATATATATATATATACATTGTTTATTAGGCAAGGAAGGAGGGATTAAAATTAATCCCGTAATTTTAACGTCTTTAACCGATATCGATCCATTACGGTTTCGACTTTATATTAAAACTACAAATTATACTTTGGACTTAAATGTATATATTAAACCTTGACACATTTGCCACATAGAATATATATATATATATATATATATATATATATATATATATAATATTCTTACATTCTCCCACTTGGCATGTGTGTCAGTTTAATGGTTAAATATCTGTAATGCGGAATCTTATATAAGTCCATAAAATATCAATAATCCATAATTGAATCAAAATTGATTGGATCATGGCGGTCACACGTCATTGAGCGACATGATTCCTTCCAAGTATCACAAATCAATTCAAAACTCAATATTGCTTTAAGTTTGAGATGCAATATAAGTTTCAAATTACGTGCCATCGGAAAACAATAATTGTATACAAATACGATAATGATGACAAGTATTGTAAAGTAGAAACATATCAATAAGTGAATTCAAAGTGTTATAATATGATGAGCGAAATATAATTATAATAGCAAGATCTTATCTATAACACTCTATGTTCCTTCACTTCATCTTTAACTGACAAGTACTTTAACTCCATATGCTTAGCACCCTTAGAGTACTTGTCGTTCTTCGAAAAGAACACGGCTGCAGAGTTATCACAATAAATTCTCAGCGGCCTAGCTATACTGTCAACAACTCCCAGCCCCGAGATAAAATTCCGCATCCACAATGCATGGTTAGTGGCCTCAAAACATGCCACAACTCAGCCTCCATAGTAGAAGTAGCAATGATAGATTGTTCCCCACACCTCCAGGAAACAGCTCCTCCCACTAATAGGAACACATATCCGAACGTAGATTTCCTACTATCCACACATCCGGCAAAATCTGAATCTGAATATCCAATGACCTCTAGATGATCGGATCTCCTATATGTAAGCATATGCTCTTTGGTGCCTTGCAAGTACCTGAGAACCTTTTTAGCAGCTTTCCAGTGGTTCATTCCAGGATTACTTTGATATCTACCCAACATGCCTACAGCGAAGCTAATGTCAGGTCGAATACATGTTTGAAGATAATTCAATCTCCCAACCACTGATGCATAAGGAATATTTTCCATTTCCTTTCGTTCCAATTCATTTTTAAGACCTTGTAGTTTACTAAACTTATCTCCCTTCTGAATTGGAACTATCCATGCAGAGCATTTATCCATTCTATATTTCTCTAAGACTTTATTGATATAAGCTTTTTGAGACAAACCTAACAATCCTTGTGATCTATCCCGAAATATTTCTATTCCAATCACATAGGATGCCCCACCCATATCTTTCATTTCAAAGTGCTTAGAGAGATATTTCTTTATATCATGTAACATGCCTATGTTATTTGCAGCAAGCAAGATATCATCAACATATAGGACTAAAATAGCAAATTTACTCCCACTGACCTTTATTTAGATACACCGATCAACGGTGATCTCTACAAAACCATAAGACGTGATGATATCATTAAACTTAAGATACCATTGTCGGGAAGCTTGTTCAGTCCATATATTGATTTTCTCAACTTACACACCATATATTCTTTGTTTGTGGTCAAGAACCCTTCAGGTTGGTCCATATATACTTCCTCCTCTAAATCTCCATTTAGAAAGGCGGTCTTTACATCCATTTGGTGAAGCTCAAGGTCATAATGAGCCACCAAAGCCAAAACAATTCTCAAAGAGTCTTTCTTTGACACTGGAGCGAAAGTCTCTGTGTAGTCAATGCCATCTTTTTGAGTGTATCCTTTAGCAACCAATCTAGCCTTATACCTTTCAATGTTGCCCTTTGGAGTCCCGTTTGGTCTTAAAGACCCACTTGGACCCAACTGCCTTGGAACCCTCAGGCAACTCAACTAAATCCCATACTTGGTTGTCACTCATCGATTTCATTTCTTCTTTCATGGCAATTAACCAATTTTCAGAATTGTCACTTCTCATGGCTTTCTTAAATGAAACTGGATCTTCATCAATGCTTAAGTCACATTCATTTTCAAGAGAATAAACCACGTAATCATCTGGAATGGCAAATTCTTCTTTCTCTTATAGACCGCCTTAATGATTCACGTCGTTCATTTGTCTCTTCTTGTACTATGACCGGTTCATTTATTTCATTTTCAACTGATGGATTTTGGACATCATTTTGTTGTTCCAAGTTGTCATGTAACTGTGATATGACAATTGGTACAACAACCTCAGAAGAAACCACATGTGAAAGATCTTCAACCTGAATTTCTTGAATGTCCACTTTTCGTGGATCACCACTCCCACTAGTTTGACCATTCTCAATGAACCTAGCATTGTCAGTTTCTATGATTCTCGTACTATGGTTAGGGCAATAAAATTTATACCCCTTTGACTTATCAGGATAGCTAATGAAGAATCCACTAACTGTCCTTGGATCAAGCTTCTTTTCATGTGGATTAGACACTCTCACTTCTGCAGAACAACCCCAAACACGGATATGTCTCAAACTAGGTTTCCTTCCCGCCCACAGTTCATAAGGGGTCTTAGGAACTGCCTTACTAGGAACCCGGTTCAATAAATATGTTGTAGTCTTTAATGCGTGTATCCACAATGATAAGGGCAAAGAGCAATTACTTAACATGCTCCTAACCATATTAATTAATGTACGGTTCCGCCTCTCAGCTACACCATTTTGCTGAGGTGTACCGGGCATTGTATACTGTACACAAATGCCTTTATTTTCAAGGAACTTTGCAAATGGACCTGGACACTGTCCATTTTCATTATATTTCCCATAAAATTCTCCACCTCTATCAGATCTCACGACTTTTATTTTTCTATCTAATTGCTTTTCCACCTCAGTAACAAATACCTCTAAGGCATTTATAGAATGAGACTTTTCACGCAATAGATAAATATATCCATAATGTGAGAAATCATCAATAAAAGTGATGAAATACTTTTCACCGCTCCATGAAGGAACGCCAAAAGGACCACAAATGTCGGTGTGAATTAACTCAAGAAGTTGAGTGCTTCTTGTGGCGGCTTTCTTTGTAGTGTGTTTAGTTTGCTTTCCTTTAATGCATTTTATACACACATCTATGTCACTAAAATCCAAGTGAGGTAGGATATCATTTTTCACCAACCTCATTAACCTTTCCTTAGATATGTGATCTAATCTTTGATGCCATAAGAAAGCTGAATTTTCATTAGATGTACTACGCTTGATGCCCACATTAGCTTCAATATAAAGCAAAGATTCGGAAAATTTAATATTAAGATTAAACTTATAAAGTGAATCAATCAATGTACCACTACCATAAAAGATATTATGTTTGTACAATGAAAATTCACCATATCCAAACTTAATAATAAAACCTAAATTGTCCAATCTACTAATGGAAACAAGATTTCTAGCATATTCAGGTACATAAAGACATCCTTCAAGATCTATATAACAACCAGTGTCCAAGATCAATCTGTAAGTCCCGATGCCCTCTATCTTTGCCTTCATCCTGCTTCCCATAAACAAATACTGTTCAGCTTCTTTTATGGGCCAGATCATACTGAATCTCTGTTTAATATGAGACACGTGAGTAGTAGCACCAGAATCTATCCACCAAGTATTATTAGGCACTTCTATAAGATTTGATTCAAAGGAAACAAAACTATAATGTATATCTTTCTTTTCAAACCAAGCCTTCCTTCGAGGACAATCCTTCTTGAAGTGTCCCGTTTTCTTGTAAAAGAAACACTTCACTTCCTTCTTAACATGACCCTCATTGACTTTCAAAGGGTTCTTGTTCCTCTTGTCCTTTTTACTTGACTTACCCTTACTACTGCTGGCACCATCATGACTTGTAAAATGGACAACTTGATCCTTTATCTTCCTCAATCTCCCTTCCTCTTGAACAAGCATGGCCTTTAATTCCTGAAAGTTCCATTTGTCTTTTATGGTGTTATAGTTCACCTGGAACTGACCAAACTCAAGAGGTAGAGAGTTAATGATAAATTGGACCAAGAATGTTTCATTAACGTCCATTCCCAAGGTCTTTAACTTTGCTACCAAATTAGACATATACATCACATGATTATGGATAGGCTGAGACCAGTCAAACTTCTTCGTAGTCAGCTCACTCATAAGGCTTCCTACAATTGACTTGTCCGCCAAATCCGACTGTGAATACTCCTTAACTTTCAGAAAGAATTCTTTTGCATTCTCTGTCTTAGGCATTGATGGCTTAATACTTTCAGCCATACTCATCCTCATGAGATTCAAACTCAGCCTGTTAGAACGCTCCCAATCCTCATAAAGAGACTTTTCAGCTTCGGAGCTATCCTTTGTAATGGCTGCTGGTACATTATCCATGAGTGTAGCAAGGTCCAATGACATAATTCCCAAAGTAAATCGGACTTGTTCAAACCAATCATCATAGTTTTGCTCATTGAACTTGACAATAGAGTTTGCAGATGCAGATAAATTTGACGAAGCTGCAATAATTTATACATGCTTGCCTATTAGTGCTTTGACTATAATATAGATTAAGATCATATATGTAAAATTTAAAGCATGTATTCAAGCAACCTTTGGGCAATACTTAAAGCACACACACAATTATTGATGCTAAAAAGTACATTTAGTAGACTATCATGACATACATAAATCAAATAAGCATGCTATCTTTGGATATACACACTATCAACCTAAGTATCATGATTAATCTCTTTTAATATTATTGACTATTTTCAATGATCCACCTTTGGGGGATCTCCTAGAATCATAACCAATAAATCAATTATTCAATCAAATCATTTCATAGCATCTATTTAATCATGAACAATTGATCATATACTAAAATTTAAAGGTTAAACTTAAATACAACTAGGTCACTTTGGTGACTAACAAGTTATACATACCGTCAACATTTAAATTTAATTTATCATAATAACACGTATTATAATAATGCATTCATGTATTTGAAACAATAATTCATATATATATATATATATATATATATATATATATATATATATATATATATATACATATATTCATTCACGTGTAACATATTTCATGCACATTGCCATAAAGTGCGAAAAATTTATATCCATAGTCAAAGTGCTATGTTAACATCACTATTGTCAAAATGCAATGATGGTGTTAATTAATGAAAAAAATTACTCAATCACTAATCAATACAAACCGTACATACAAAATATATATATAATCTACAAACGTGATATTGATCCTTTAAAATTGTAATTAACTGTAAACCATAACTATTACTCTGACTAACTTCATTAACATTCAGACCCAACCTTTGACGTACATGGTAGTAAAACAAAAGGAAACTACTCATTCATTGGTACTAAGCATAATGCAGAACATGGCAACGATTTCTTTTTTTGAATTCTACTCGAATAAATCGATGAATCATGCAAGTCTATAACCGCTCTGATACCAATTGTTAGAAAATTTACGATTCCGTTTCGAAATCAAACCCTATAATGGATCTAGACTTAAACATGAATCAACCGATGTATCTGTATATGAATCGAAGACTAACCTTTATCCGTGAGAGTCTTCATCACAAATCAAACGAGTCTGAACCGATCGTAAGCGTAAGCGAACAGTCTTCTCCTTCCTTTATCCTTTGCTTTAATTAATCTCTAATGGATGAGATTAACACTTTAATCTTTTCACTTATTCACTAAATGGTTTCAATAGTGCCGTATTGGAAAAAACCAATTAAACTTCATATTGCATTCTTTCGCAGAAGACATGACCAAGAAGTAACTTCCCCTTTTCACGTTTTTTTATTGTAACCGTCAATATATATATATATATATATATATATATATATATATATATATAATGAGATAAGTATACATTGTTTATTAGGCAAGGAAGGAGGGATTATAATTAATCCCGTAATTATACTCCCACGTCACCTTTTTTTGTCCAGATTTTCTTTTTAAATAAAAATTGGTGTTCATATTTTTATAAATATGTGTTCATTGTTAAAAAAGTCATTGTTCATATTTTATCAATAAATGTTCATTTTTCCCCAACATTAATTGTTCATTTTTGTATTTTTTTTAAAACATTTTTTTGGATTTTTTTTGAAAATTATACTATTCTTTCAAATCATGTTAATAAAATATGGTGCTCATTTTTTTACAAGTATGTATTCATTTTTTTTTACAGTTATGGTGTTTATAATATGATGTTCATTTTTTTGAAAATTATACTTTTCTTTAAAATCGTGTTTATAATATTCAAAGATCGATTACATAAAAAATTGTGAAATCAAAGAGAATACAAGACAATTCAGGTTTTGTTTATACGAATTTCTACTCTCACTGTTTATATTTTCATTCTTAAGGTTTAGGTTTCATTATGATTGATGTTTGTGTTCGAAATCAAATTTATTTGAATCATTTTGTGTTTAATAAGTTTGATTGAGAAATTACATGCATATGCATATGTTGAGTTGGTCTAATAGCTCCAATTGAATAATCTATATGCTCCTTTTATTGTGCACGCAAACTGTTCGACAAAATGCCTTATAGAAAAATAGTTTATAATATTCACAGGAATAATGACATAAAAAGTATGAACACTGACGAATAAAAACATGAACAATGATGTATAAAAGTATGAACATCAATGACTTATCTATAACTTTGACACATACATAACATATTATGATCATCTTTTAACGTTTAGTGATGAGTTTTATTTTTTATTTTTTGTGGTTATATACTGTAAATGAACATCTATGCATTATAAAATGAACACAAAAAAGTAAATGGACATGACACTTTGATGAATAAAAATACTATGAACACCGATGTATAAAAACATGAACAATGACATATAAAAGTATGAACACCGATAACTATTTTGAACGTAAGGGTTTTTTTTCCAGATTTCAAGTCAATTTACAAAAATGTCATTAATGATGAGCGTATGAGAGCCCTTGATTTTAATTCATCCAATGGCTTACAGCCCTCCTAATTCCTATCTACAAGCTCTCTCCTCACTTGAACTAAAATATATATATATATATATATATATATATATATATATATATATATATATATAATGAGATAAGTATACATTGTTTATTAGGCAAGGAAGGAGGGATTATAATTAATCCCGTAATTTTAACGTCTTTAACCGATATCGATCCATTACGGTTTCGACTTTATATTAAAACTACAAATTATACTTTGAATTTAAATGTATATATTAAAGCTTGACACATTTGCCACGTAGAGTGACAATTCATTTCTGACGTTATTTCCCAACATAGTTGTGTGTACTGTGTACTCATTAACCAATTTATTTCTCACGGTTTTATTTCCCAACATGATGGTTGTGTGTACTTTGTTCTCATTAACCAATTTCTTTCTCACGGTTTATTTGCCAACATGGTTGTGTGTACTCAAAAACCAGTGCAACTTTTAAAAGTCTATAACACAATTGATAAGCTACAACTCTCTACAAGCTAATAAACAATTAAAGTTTGTAATGCACCAAAGATGAAAACTCAGAAGCTTTCACATTAAACTTGTTAATGTCGAAGGATCACATTTTACTGTTCAAGTTTTAAAAAAATACATATGATTGTCTCAAACATATACACTATCTATATGAAGAATAAAACCAAAGATATATCTAGGTAAGTAACAAACCCCCCCTAAAAAGCACACAAAAATATTGGCAAAATAAAAGTAAAAAAGGAGAACAACCTTTGTTTGATAGTGAGGTTTTGTGTTATGTTGTCTTTGTCCTCCCAAGGTACTTCACCTTCACTTATGCTCTTCCAACACCAGAACAGAAGAGACTAAAACTGATGATTTGTCCAAGAAGCTTTTTCGTGCTATCATGGCTTCCAAGGTGCGGGAGGGGGTGGCGGAGTTGGAAACATCGGAGGGACAGCAGAGAAAATGGTGTTCTTGTCAATGCCGACGCTCTTGTCACCTGACAAAGCAACTAGAGCTGCAACTAATCCAGCATTTCCTGCTAGAGTAGGCTCTGTGTAATTGTAGTTCATTCGAACATCGTGGAAGCCATCATGAAGGTCAGGGCCAGCAACCATAGCTCCAACTATGGTGTTTGGATTAGGTTTCTTAGAATCCCTCCACTTCCACCCTCCCTTGCACGAGTACTTCACCTTGTTTTTCGGGATTGATGCGCCTCTATGATGAACATGCTTTGGATATTTATCACCGAAACCAACTACATAACTCGTCTTCCGAGGATTTTTACCAAGAATGTAGTTGATCTGTATAGATACAATGTAGGTTTTCATTAGTACAACATAAAGATCATATATATATATCACATTACAACTGAATGGAAGTCAATATACCTGTGTCTGAGCAAATTCACGCAAGACATCAGTGGAGTAGAAAGTGGGACCACAGTACCAGCCAGGTGTATCTGCCGCATCAAGATAATCACTATAAAGGGTAGCCAAGAACGCGGCATTGACTACATACTGAAGAGGTTGAGGTCTTCCGTGATTTAACTGGATCATCCCTCCTGATAATAGAGAAAGAGATGCATAAATAAGATGAGGACTTAAGGGAAGGGAAAAGTTCTAGTGACAGAAACGAATTGTACCTTTTGTTCTGTTAAAGCTGTTGTAGAAGGGCAAGAAGGAGCACATAACGATGCTGGTTTGATTGTGAAATGTTCCAAGAATGTCTTCATATGGATAGCCAGGGCTCAAGAACAACCTCAGACGAGTAAGAAGTACCTATTATTGAAAAGAAACATAAAATAAGCATATAATAATTTTCAGCTTCATTAAATGCTTTCTTGTTTTGAGATTTTGATTCTTTAGTGTGTTTCTCTTAATATCAGAAACTAAGCTGACTTTTTCAGGTAACATTGCAATCGAGTTAAAACCGATGCCGAGAAAGTAATAAACATGTGTATAGTACTCGCACATCACTTCTTCATGATTGAAGAGCAGATTTTATTTCTGGCTGGTAATAAAGCTCAAAAGTGCAATTATGTGATATAAGAAGAGCATCCGCAGGGGAGAGACTTACTTGTGCTCCAGCTAGCTTGTTGTCCCAGCTGAGCACACCGTAATCTGGGCCTCCCCAGAAAGCACCTGCATGCTTTGCGAGAACACGATTCGTTGCAAGCTGAAGATATGAATTGTTTCCAGTAGCATAATACATCCAAGCACCACCCCACACAAACTCATCCCAGTATGAGGATGAATTGTAGAATGTGGCAGCTTCAGTTCCAACACTGTATCTTCCTCTTTGTTTCCTACCGAAATCCCAAAGAACTTTTGCGCCATGAACAAGTTTCTGTGAATAGGCCTTGTTTTCCTTGAAAACAATAGAAGCAGATGCCAATGCTGCAGCCATCTCTGCAGCAAGATCAGAGCAACTGCTACACTCGGTCACGGGTCGAGTATAATCAATGTCCTCAGGCCGTGTCCAGCAGTAGTGATCATTAGGAGTTGTACTGCCCTTCGCTGTATCACCTGATCCAACCTATCAAATATTATAATGTTAAGATGGGGAAAATATCATAAGAAACACCATTGAGATGCAAATTCACAACGAATATAAACCAAGGAATCATATGAATTGATAATCAGCCTAGTATATATGGTTGGGCGACTACTATTGCCAACTGATTGTAGGATGTTTATCAATTGGTTTCCCACTGGTTTTCCACAATATGCTTCATATGCGAACAAATAGGAGAAAAACGAAGCGTTGTGCCTAGCCCCTTTTGGTTAGTAAACTCCCTCATTCAGGCTTACTCTCGTACTGAGTTGTATCTTAAAGATCTATCCTCCTTGCAATGGATCTTCCAATTAGACACCATTAACCGACCCAAATGTTTTTTTTAATAGAATTCAGTAATTCACATAAAGATTCATTGGGTTCATGTAAAACTGGATTTCTAGGGGTAACATGTGTAAACTGACTTGCGCAATAAAATAGAGAACATGAAATTGCACCAAGAACAAAAGGTGGGGGAACAAATCAATTATGAAAGCAAGAGACACTGATCAAACGAGATGGATGAATTCTGATACCTGCGCCACAATCCGATCTATAGTATCACCAGTAGAGTTGAAAGTCTTGAGAAAGTAATCCGTTCCCCACTTGATAATATCCTTGACATGGTTAAGCTCACCAGCAGCGTCGTACTTGGCACTGTATTCAATCACACTCCAACTCAGCATAGTCAAGGAAAAAGCTTTGGGAAAGTGGAACTTGATGGCGTCCCCGGCATCGTAGTAGCCACCCTTGAGATCTTTGAAAATGGTGTTAGGTTCGCCATCGTTCAAACACGAATTGCCCCTCCATGAAACATTATTGTGTTTCGGCAACTTCCCCGCTAAAAAAACAGCAACAAATCATGAGATCAATCTAGCAGAAATTAATCAGACGATCGGAATCGTACACAAATTGATCAGCTAAAATTGAAGACGAAATAAGATAGATCAGATACATACAGCGTTGAGCATTGAAGAACATCAGAGATTTATGGAGAGCAACAGTGTAATTATCAGGAGGGGGAGGACGATGTTTGTGTCGAGGAACGGTTTTGATGATAAGAAAGATGAGGCCGACAAGGAAACCAACGGCAAGGATGGTTCCAACAGTCCAAACGAAGATCTTACGACTGACGATAATACAACCCAGATCGACATACTTTTTCTTCTTCTTTTGCTCAGTAGGACCAAGCAGCCAGCTCTGTTGAGTCTCATCGAGCTGCCTGGAGGAAGAGAGCGCAGCCCGGTCATAGTCCTGGAGGTTGCGGCTACGATCGTCGTCGGTAGCTGAATCTGCCGCAATCTCAAGCGGCCCGCCCCATGGATCTCTGGCGTACATGATGGTTTTCGAATCTCAATCCGCCGACAGCTGTATCGGCTTGATCAGATCGATCTATCAAAAGCTCGATCCGTAGACTGCAGCTCAAATGGCGGAAGGGAGACGCGGAATTTGAGTTTGAGATTGAGATTGGGATTGAGATGAGATGAGAATCGAAGGCGAACTACCTCTCTCTTAACTCTCACTCTTTCCTCTGTCTCTCTCTCTGTCGGTGGTGGGAGTCTGTCTGTATCTGAATTGTGATTGTGGTGGGTTGAAATAAATGGAGTTCTTTGTATTATTATAGTTCCCACTTGCGAGGCTCAATTCACTCATAACTTATTCGGACCGGGAAAATAAATAAATTAACACAGAAAACTAGATACCACTATCTTTTACTAAATTGTACAAAATGTCCCTAAATTACACATTTTTTCATAGACAAATTTGGTACTATTTCATTTTCAAGACAAAATTATTAGTTACATTTAACATCCTATATTAATAAAATTTTTTAAAATAAGGTAAGATCATTCATGTATATTTGATAGATGTATAATTACTATTATCGAAAGACATTTTCACATTAGTATATTTATAATATTAAATTATTATAAGAATTTTGTTAATACGTATATATTTTTAAAATACAACATTAAAGTAGTTTAAACCTTTTTTTGTTACACATATTCTAAATTTTTTTGTTGAAAGTGTGTATTTTTGATTAAAAGTTTCATAACTTAAATGGCTCGTATATGTCATTTCTACTATTAAATTTTACATTACTACAAGCCCTTAAAAGCCCATATGGTTGAAAAATTGTAATTGGATGAACGTCATAATACAATATAACATTTGATTAATTCATTTTATAAATTACCCCCACACAAGTACTACAATTGAACAACTTAAATTTTAAACTTTTTGCTCAAAATCAAAATATTTTAGTAAGTGTGTTTGGGATTTTTATTTAATGTATATGGCTGATTTTGTGAAAGTTTATAAATTTCTGGGTGGTTTGTG
Organism: Fagopyrum homotropicum; assembly: GCA_033239125.1. NCBI lineage: Eukaryota > Viridiplantae > Streptophyta > Magnoliopsida > Caryophyllales > Polygonaceae > Fagopyrum > Fagopyrum homotropicum. The sequence goes on from BSWB01000004.1 coordinate 149,483,363, forward strand.
TAATTAACTTATTAAAAATAATTGGAGAAGGTAGTGTCTTCTTTTATATGGGAATTGGCAAAGAGCATATGTGTGCATGTGGGTTTTGTATTTTAATAGTCTATATGTTTATTCTATTTAATAATTGATTTTTGGGTAAGATATTCTAAAAATAAGTTTGTATATATAAAAGTATTTTTTTTTTATAATTCAGTGAAAAATAATTCAAATTAAAAACTGATAATATTATCAAGTCCTCGATTATAGTTTTCAGCATCATTTCTTCCTCCTCTATAATATCATATCACAGATATTATTATTATTGGGTCACCGTTTATTTCAAACATAAGGAACAAATAATTAAGCATATAAAAAAGCGTGTATTTTGATTTTCTTAATTATATGTTGTAAATGTTTAATGTAAATATTAAAATGTGTCTTTTTCCTTGTGTGACAAATAAATAAATAAAAAAAGTAAATAAAGAGGAAAAGCGAAGTAGAAGGAAGGTGGGTAGGAGCTTGCTTAGTATATTAGATTAGAGAGAAGGTAGATAATTGTGTTTGTTTCATTTGGATGGTAACCGACGGTGATGAGTCGTATTCTCACAGCCAAACGACAATGATAGGCTGTCCACTTTTTCTCTTTTTTTTCTTTTTTTTTTAATGTTTGGTTCCTAGTCTCCGTCCAGCTGTTCATTGCACTTCTAAGCTTGTTCGTCGATTGCCCGTGTGTATATGACCGAATCTAACACATAAACTTAGTTAAATTTTTTTATAAAATCAATTAGCAGTAAGATAGGTAGTTTATCGATTTTATACACTCTGGTTAGAGTGCAACCAGAGAGCATACCTACACTTGATAATCAAGTTCATCGTCATTTTTCTAGTTAGCCCACAAATTAGTATCCACGACCGATCAGGCTAACCACTTTGATAACAAATGGTATATTATGGTCGTATGTATCATTCTAATATCAATTGATAATAAGAATATTCTATACAGACTTGAAATTTTTCAAAAGTTGATGCGTTAATTTTTTCTCCTCGACATAATTAATATTCGAATGAAACGTTCTAAAAGTTATATGAATTTATAAATATTTTTTTATAAATGTAATTTGATATAGATACCGTATTATTTAAAATATTTATTTTAGACAAATTTTAAAATATAAATGACGTTTCATTTAAGGTAGATGCACTATAATAACTTTCAAAGTAACAGATGCACTATAATATAACTAACGCATTTATACTAGTAACAACGTGAGAGTCGTGAGACCAATGAAACAAAAAAAAAAAAAAAAAAACAAGTAAAACAAAATTTATCAAATATACGTTTAAAACAATATATTCTAATTGAGCAAAAACACTCTCTTTATTTGTTCATAGTGAATTCCTGATTAAGCGGTATGTATAGCCACCAACTTAAAAGAAGTACTTATAAAGCAAGAAATAAATTTAATACCTGATTGATTACTTTTAGATAAAAAATTACAATAATCAAGTATATTATATAACTAAATATTAGCGGGTTAATAAAAGTGATTTAATCAAGTAAAGTTCATAGACTTTAATTAAGCGGTATGAATTTAATGAGTGTTTACTGAATTTTGACCCACTAGACTTAATGAGATATTATTAGGTCATTATATAAACAATTTTATGTTATGTGCCTCAAATCGATTAACCATTTTATATTATATACTCATCCTAGATAAAACCTAAAGAACCTTAAGTTTGAATAAGAAAGACTATACAAGATTCCGCACTAAGGAGGTTTGATATGTTACAAGTGTTGTTGTCTAAGACATCGCTGACTCCAAAAGAAGACAGGTTAAAGGAGAAATTACTCATGGGTCTTGATAATTACATCTAATTACTCGTGGGTCTTGATTAATTTAATTAAGTTTAATTTGATCTTTGCTATAAGTATTAGTCTTCTTTTAAGTTCCTTTTGTGATAGTGCGAGAAGGAGAGAGGAGATGGAGAAAGGCAAAGGGAAAATACACTTAACATAGGAAGAATGCATAGTAGTTCGAACTGAAGGGCTGAGCGACGAGGTACAGAAGGTTGAATCGGCGATACTAATGGGTACTGTTCTCACTCAAAGGCCCTTTAATTCCTATGCTCTCCAAGCTACGATGAAAGGAGCATGGAGGCTTCCCAATGGCTTTGTATTCAGAGAATTGAAACAAAACCTTTTCATATTCCAATTTGAAAACTTTCAGGATAAGTTGAAGGTCATGCAGGAGGGTCCGTGGAATTTTGATAAAGCACTTCTGGTTCTCAAGGAGCCGGGTACTACACAGCCTTCGAAAATGGAGTTTACCCATGTGCCTTTCTGGGTAAGAGTATTGAATCTTCCACTCGGAGTTGCGTCGGATATTGTGGCAAGGGACTTTGGGGATCTGATGGGGGGTACGTCTCCCATGAGGAGGACTTTTCAAAGGGAATGAGTAGCGAGATGAGAATTAGGGCGAACGTGGATATCCGGAAGCCTCTGCGGAGGGGACTACTTATCTATGTTAATAATCAAAGATTGTGGATCCCGATACAGTATGAGAAACTGCCAAATTTTTGTTATACTTGTGGCAGGCTGGGGCATGTTGAAGGGGAGTGTAGAGATGAACACGCAAAAGAATTTCAGAATGAGTATGATGGTGACTTGAGGGCCCCTCCACTACGATCCAAGATAAAAGAACTGCTGGATGGGGACACAAGGAGAGACAAGAAACTAGGGGTGCAGAGGCTCAAGCAAGTGAGAATACGGAACAAGAAAACAAGGGCAGCAGAGCATTGCGGGTCTTAGACAGCTTATTGGAGGATAAAGAAGATGACGAGTTACAGATCTTACCATTAGCTCAACAGAATAGCCTGGCTGGGGAGTTACACAATTTCAAGATAAGGACTACAGAGGCTATAACAGTGAACCTTCTTTCTTCCGACAAACCCAAGGAAGGTAACGCTACCCCCATGAGAAAAAAATGGAAAAAGGTAGCAAGAGATACAATGGTTGGACTTGAAGGAGAGGCTGAGAAACGAGATGAAGGAGATAAGCGGAAGAATAGAGAACAAGATGATTTAGCAGAAGATGGAAATGCAGATAAAGCAAAGAAAGGAAGGAAGGAGGTGGCTATTATTGACTTGGCGGGGGAGACTAGGACTCTCTCCTGCCCGGATCAATAAATACCATTAGTTTCAACTGTCGGGGATTGGGCAAAGGCTCGGCAGTTACTAGACTAGCGACGCTAGTTAGGGAGAAGGAGCCTGACTTGTTGTTTCTTATTGAGACAAAAAGTGATCGAAAAAAGATGGAAAGAATCAGACAGAGGTTAGGATATGCAGGGTGTTTTACTGTTGATAGTATTGGTACATCAGGAGGTCTGTGCCTGATGTGGAGAGAAGGAGTAGGGGTAAGGATTCAATCGTATACTCAGCATCATATTGATGGCTTGGTAGATGATTGGAGATTCACAGGAATTTACGGCTGATTCAGGCCTTATGAAAGGGTTCATATGTTGGAGTTGCTTAAGCGGATTAAGGAAGATGTTACAGAGAAGTGGGTAGTGATGGGTGATTTTAATCAAGTTCTCTCTTCTGCTGATAAAATGGGTGGCAACGCTATCTCGTTTAGTAATGTCAGTAGTTTCAGAAGTACACTTGAGATCTGTGGTTTGCGTGAGATGAGGTTTGAAACGCTATCTCGTTTAGTAATGTCAGTAGTTTCAGAACTTTATACAAGAAAGAATAGATCTGGGATTTGTTAATGAGGAATGGCTGCATTGCTACCCAAATGCAAGGATCTTGCACCTTGAGCGTATCAACTCAGACCATGTCCCCATTTTTCTGATTGTTGACGGTGAAGAGGCAGATCGTAGGCCCAACTGGTTGCGTAGACCGTTTCGTGTGGAAGCTAACTTGTTAATTGAAGAAGGGAGTGATGTTATCATTCAAAACGCTTGGGAGAATCCGGGCTCTGGGGGAGTGGAAAGGGGGGTCCTGTGAAAGCTGAAACGGTGTGGTGCAGATCTCCGAGATTGGGGAAACTCCATGTGTGGAAACATTGGTTTCAAACTAAAGGCAATACGCAGGGAGTTGAGGGGTATGCAACAACAAGGTTTTGATGGTGAGAATATAAAACGCAGAAAGGAACTGGAAGTGGAGGAGAAAGATCTAATGGCCAAGGAGGAGATCTCATGGTATCAAAGGGCTAAAGCAAACGAATTGATGTGGGGTGATCGGAATACGGCTTATTTTCATAAGAAGGCGAGCGGCAGACGAAGACGGAATAAGATTTCAAAGCTTGCTGATGGGGAGGGAAGAATCTGGTATTCTACAGAGGGGAAGATGAAAGTGGCTCTCGATTACTCTGAGGATTTGTTTGCGACGGAAGGAGTGGGTAGGAGCTGGACGTTCTCTGGAGTAGAAACAGTTTCTCCAACTGATAATGCAGTTTTGATCCGGCCGTGCACGAAGGAGGAAGTCCGCGATGCCTTGTTCAGCATGCACCCGACCAAATCCCCGGGCCCTGCCGGATTCCCGGCGATGTTTTATAAAAAATTTTGGGGTGTGGTGGGGGATGAGATCTCGAAACTTGTCATGGATCTGTTCAATGGAGGGAACTTTCCGGAGAGGTTTAATCATACATATATTTCTCTTATCCCGAAAATTAGCTCTCCTTGCATGATGAAGGATCTTCGGCCTATTAGTTTATGTAATGTTATTTATAAAATTTATGCTAAGTTGTTGGCTAACAGGTTGAATAAATGTTTGGGGAATCTGATTGCAGACAACCAAAGTGTGTTTGTTCCGGGTAGACTTATTTCTGATAATATCCTTGCCGCTTTTGAGATTTTTCATCACATGAAGAACCGGGAAGGCGGGAAAGGTCTATTGGCCCTCAAACTAGATATGGAAAAAGCATATGACCGGGTGGAGTGGAATTTTATTAAGGAATCAATGAAGAGAATGAGGTTTGCAGAGAGGTGGATTGAGCTGATCATGAAATGTGTCTCTTCGGTAACTTTTTTTGTTCTTATGGATGGCTTCCCTTCCCGTGACTTTGCTCCTTCCCGGGGACTACGTCATGGTGACCCTCTGTCTCCTTTTCTGTTTCTTATTTGTGCGGAGGGTTTGTCTGAGTTGATTAGAAAGAGTGAAGGGGATGGAGTATTGAAGGGTATCAAGATTGCTAGAACTGCACCTAGGGTGTCTCATCTTCTTTTTGCGGATGATAGTGTCATTTTTGCGGAGGCTTCTGTTGCACATTATACCGAAATTAGACGTATCCTTCATGAGTATGAAGCTGCTTCGGGACAACAGGTTAACCTTGCAAAGTCTGAACTTTCGTTTAGTAAGAATGTGGTGACTAATAGGAGGAAGGAGATCGAGACTTTCTTAGGAATCAAGGAGGTTGGAGTTCATGATAAATATCTAGGTCTCCCAACTATGGTGGGTCGATCAAAGAAAGTGATCTTTGCCAATGTACGGGAACGAGTTTGGAAGAAACTCAAAGGATGGAAGGCATCTTCCCTAAGTCGTGCCGGAAAGGAAGTGCTCCTTAAAGCGGTGGTTCAGGCGATTCCACAATATACGATGTCATGCTTTGAAATGCCCATGGAGATGTGTAATGAGATTGAGAATTTGATGAACAGCTTCTGGTGGGGAAACAATAAAAAGAAGAAGAAAATTCATTGGATGGGGTGGAAGCGGATGTGTGTGGCAAAGGAGTTCGGAGGTCTAGGCTTCCGGGATTTGAAAGCATTCAATCTTGCTCTACTTGCGAAGCAGGGGTGGCGGCTTTTAACAAATCCGGAATCTTTAATTGTCAGGTTATTCAAGGCCCGTTATTTTCCCAATTCCTCCTTTCTTGAAGCTGATGTGGGATACATGCCAAGTTATACATGGCGCAGTATGTTGAAAGGTAGATCTATCCTGGAGGCTGGTTTATACAGATCGATAGGAAATGGATCTAATACGTTGGTCTGGAGGGATGCTTGAATTCCTGGGCCTATCAGTTTTAAGCCGATTATGGTCCCTAACGGTGTGGATGATAAGATGAGAGTTATTGATCTTATTGATTGGAGTGTGGGGGCCTGGAGGATCGAGATGCTGGAGGATTGTTTCACGCCATGTAACGTGGAGGAAATTGTGAAGATCAAGTTGATTTCATATGATGTGGAGGATGATTACTACTGGTACCACGATAAGAACGGTGTATATTCGGTAAAATCGGGATATCATTGGGCGGTGAATATTCGTTGTATTAATGAGTCGGGTGGGAGCTGTTCTTCTACGTCGGAAATTAATCTTTTTTGGAAGAGATTCTGGAAGACTAGGGTGGCTCCTTCTATAAAGTCCATGGCTTGGAGGGCTTGTAGGGAGGTACTCCCTTGTAGGTCAAATCTGGTTCAACGCAAGGTATGTGATGATGCTTGTTGTAACGAATACGACAATCATATTGATTCTTTGTGAGTAAACAAAGAACCCCTACCCCGTTCTTATCATTTGAAGACGGCATGATCACTTTTGTCAAGACAAATACAACTTTTAAGTTTTATTAAAAACTAAACAAATTTTGGAAATATATTGATCGATGGGCATAAAATTAATTTTCCAAAGTGAAAATTGCATATGGCCCAATTAAAAGCCCCATCTACAGTTAAAAGTAAAATAAGGCCCAATTACACGTGGTGATTTTCTAGTTCCTTCAAATCACACGAAAGACGAACAAAGACGAATTTATCCATTTCCTAAATTTCAGTTTCGGACAGTCGCATAAACCAAAATCAATTGAATGTTGTTGTTCACTAGTTGACCAAAATACAGCCCCTCGCATGATCAGCAAACATTTTCGCCCTATGATCATCAATTTCAAGTGCTAATTTCCACTCCTTTCTCTTGCGTTCTTTCCTGCTTGCTCCAATGACGACACTTCTGGTGGCGTTGCTGGTGCTTCTAGCGACCTGCTGCCGTGTAGAATCGTACATCGTTTACAATACAACGCAGACGATCGTGCCTGGTAAGCTTAATGTTCATCTTGTTCCTCACACTCACGACGATGTCGGCTGGTTGAAGACGGTTGATCAGTACTATGTTGGATCTAATAACTCTATTCAGGTTCTCTTTCTCTTATCCTGCTTGCGAATTTGAGCCTCTTGGAGTTCTAATTCATTGATTTGTAATAATGGTTAACCGATTTTATCCTTTTTAACCCTAATTGCTTGATTGTGTAGGGAGCTTGTGTACAAAATACTTTGGATTCTATTGTTCATGTTTTGCTGGCTGACAAGAATAGGAAGTTCATATATGTGGAACAGGCAAGAAATTGTACTCCTTTTTATCTTAATATATCTCATTACTGCTTCAAGTTTGTGCATCCGTTTCGTGTTTGGGTTGATCTATGGAGCTTTGAGAAGTGAATTGAGGGCATTAGGAAAAAGTTCCTAACAAAACCATGTAGTTTGGAACTGATTGTATCTTCTTCTTTTTTTCACTCTTTTGGGTTATTTTGTGGATAATGTCAAGTATTAGCTACACACTTTCCATCTTTGTAGAGTTTGAAGTCCTGTTTGAGTGCATTTTGTTTCTGCTAATATTAGTATGTAATACAGCTGCTTATCTGTTCATTACAAAGTTTTGGCACTTTTAAGTTTCCTCCTTAACCTTAAATATGTGGCATTTCAGCCTCTCATGTTCAGAAATTTATTGTGAATTTACTTGTAGAGCTTCTTGTCTGCCCCTTGCTTGTTTATATGGATTTTATTTTGCAATAACCATTTTGATTGCAAGAGGTCAAAATGCAGTGGCTGATGATTAGTAAATTCAAGAAAAGTGGCTACCTTAAAACAAGTAATTTATCATGGCTAGCTACTCATAAATCTCTTGACATTTCTATCCTTAAATCAGCTTTCATAGGCACTCAAGAAAAGCCCCCTAGCTAAATGCAGCTCTCAAAAGAAACTCAACTCTGATCACTAGAACATGCTAGAGAAAACAATTCTGGAAACCATGCATGTTTCTTAGGTTTCTCTCCTCAGTCCTCACTGTTTTTAGCTTTACAATTTCGGATGCTAGTGAATGCACACTCAGATGGACTAATCTTCATTTGCCTGAAGATATAGTCATTTCTGGTGGCCATTGCCATAGACTTATAATTAAGGCCATTAACTGTAAGTGTGTAAGTAACCTGGATTGGAAGAGGTCCCTTCTTTTTCTTGCTGATTACTGAACATTGAAGCCAACTTAAGATATCAGGTTCCCTTCTTGTGATTTGGAGCCAGCAGGCCACAATTGGCAACTTCTATAATGTATTTGCAAGAGCAGCAAGAGAACCATAAGTGACATTAATCTTCTTCAGCCTCACAGTAAGTGAGGTGGATGGAGAGTCACTAGGTGTTTTCTGGTGGATTGTTTGTGTTGAAGGGCTCATCTGGATGTTGCTTCTTGGAAACAAGCATAATTAGTTTTGATTTTTGGTCTATGCATCAGTAATTAGCGTTCGTTGTGTCTCACCTTTGGCTTTCATATCCTTTTTCGGCCTCTCATGTATAAGCATTTTGATTAATAATGCAGGCGTTTTTCCAGCGTTGGTGGAGAGAACAAAGTGAAGCTATCCAAGAAATTGTCAAGAAGCTTGTAAAATCAGGCCAGCTAGAGTTCATGTATAACAGTTGACTGTTCATGCTATTGCTAACATAATCGAATGACTAAATTATCATCTTTGGCATTCATCTGTACCCTGTGCTTACATACTCTATACACGTTTGCAACTTTGATTGCGGTTTTCTTTTCAAAATCATTTTACTCTTTACTTTCATTGATTTTTATGGAATGCTTGTTATGAAACTAGTTCTGTGCAATCTTCTTCCGACATATTCTTCCCTTGTAGAAACGGGGGAATGTGCATGCACGATGAAGCTGTCCCACATTACATTGACATGATTGATCAGACAACGCTAGGGCATCAGTTCATCAAAGAGCAATTTGGGGTGACACCGAGAATTGGTTGGCAAATTGACCCATTTGGACATTCGGCTGTACAAGGTTATTTATTAGGAGCAGAGGTAAGCTCGTCTTCGACCATATGGTAAATTTGTGATTATTAGTAGGAGCACTGGCTATCTTTTAGAGAAGGAATGGAATGTGTCTTGGCTAAAGGCACCATATCTTACAACCTTAAAACAAGCTTTATGCAAAACCCAGAATGAATATCAAGCTCCCGAAGCAAGGTCCTGTTCCAAGTCTTTCATTGAGCACAAAGTCCATAGATATTATTCATTAAACTAGTCTATTAGTCTACCTTTTTTATATCATCTTTCAGAGTTCTCATCACCCGAATATATATATATATATATATATATATATATATATATATATATATATATATATATTTCTATTATGCAGCAGTGAGTTTCATATTTGATTCCGATTTACTTGCTCATATTGGTGTAGATGGGATTTGATTCCATTTTCTTTGCACGGATTGACTATCAAGATAGGGCCAAACGTAAAGATGAGAAGAGTCTTGAAGTTGTATGGCGTGCCTCTAAAAGTCTTGGTTCTACTGCACAGGTGAGTCCTTCCTCTCATGGTGCATCTTTTGAGATTGGTTCCTTTCAGTAATTTATTAGGGAATCAACTGTATGGATGTACAGATATTTGCTGGTGCATTTCCTGTACACTATGAACCTCCCAAAGGTTTCTACTTTGAAGTTAATGCTGATTCCCCAGTTGTCCAAGTAAATACCTTTAAAACATAATTTGATTCTCCTTGTGTCTTTATTTGCACTTCATTTGTTTGTAAATGCTTCATGCTTTCCCTCTTTTATGAAGGATGACATCAACTTGTTTGATTACAACGTTCAAGATCGAGTTAATGACTTTGTTGCTGCCGCACTAACCCAGGTATATTTTTATGAGTAGATAAAATTTTCATATGCATGCAACTTCTGCTGTTGTAAGTTGCAAATGCTGGAAGTTCATATAGTTCCCAAAGTTATCAATGATAGGGAACAAGATAAGTTTGTTGCTTTTGAAGATAAAAACCTATACTAGTATACTTGCATGGTTTTCCTGTTGACCTTTATAATATTGACATGTGAGCCTGGCCACAAGGATATGCACATATGAAGCATTTGCCTTGTGTATGCTGGTTGCGAGTATTTGCATTCTCATGCTTCATTTCTCTCAAGATATTCATATTAATAAGGATTTTTCCTCTTGGTACCCCTCAAGTTTGGACTTTTCCTCTTGGTATACGCAAAATTTTAAGTTTCCTCTTGTTACCCTCATGGTTTAATATATTTACTTCTTATACCCATTCTTAATATGTTTCATTAAATTTTATTATAAAATATAAAAAATCTGAAAATAAAAATGCAAAACTAATTATGAATAAAAAGCTTGGTTTATATTTTCTGCTATTGAAATAAAAAAAAGTAAATAAAATTAAAATTAATTATGTTCACATTAAATTTTAAACTAATGAACTTTATAAATGCTAAGTAATGGTAAATAATTATTTTTTTATTTTTTAATTTAAAAAAATCTAGAAAAGGAAATTTAGACCTTTTTTAATTTTAAAAAAATTGTAATTTAAAAAAAAAATTTACCTTAAAATAAAATGGGTGAATTTGATAAGTAGACTGTTTTGAGTTTCTTATCTACTAATTAGACCCCTCTCATTTTCTGGTATGAAAAAATCTGGTATGAAAAAAAAAAAAACAAATTGAGGAACTTACGTTACAAAGGCCAAAATCCTCTTATTCTTATTTTTTTTAAAATAGGAGATTAATTACTTTTACCTACATGAAAGTGGTAAAAATTAAAGGAGCACACTTACCAAAAGGAAATAGAAAAGGGTCTATTTGACCAAATTCTTTCAAATAAAATACAGAAATTTAAACAAAAACTAAATCGAAAAATTAATAATTTAAAAATTATAAATATATTAATAAAATAAAAATTATTAAATATATTTCATTAAAAGTGTCCTCTTGAATTATAAAATAAAAAATTAAAAAATTAGGTCTAAAGACGTTAAAATTACGGATAACTAATCCCTCTTATCAAGCATCAACTTCTTACATATAATGAGAGGGTTTTTCAACGTCTCATGTTTGATACTTGGCTCTCTATGTCTTTCACAGGCAAACGTAACTCGAACAAATCATATAATGTTTACAATGGGAACAGATTTCAAGTATCAATATGCTCATACATGGTTCAGGAATATGGATAAATTGATTCACTACGTCAACATGGTAAGTATTTTCTTTAATCTTGTTGGTTTCGATTTCCTGTTAATTTTGAACAGCATCCCTCGCAGGCCATTGCTCACCAAATTGCTGATTTGACAGTTCTGATGATGCTTTAATTGCTTGTAAAATTAATTAAAATAAAATTCGGAAACTGATTGATCTTTCTATCATGCCCAAATCATATCCCAAACAACTGTTTTTTGCTTTAATTGCGCTGCTTCTCAAAATGAAGGCACTTTTTTAAGTATATCATAACCATCCATCACCATTATAAATCATTCATGCGTTCGAGCTAACCATGATTCATTCTGCTCCATACAACATGCACATGCAGTACTCTACCACCAATTTTTAATTTTTACTATTAATGGATTGAATTTTGTGGCTTTCCATTAAGTTTGCAGTTTTTATTGCTGCTACTTGCAGGATGGGCGGGTCAATGCACTCTACTCAACACCGTCCATGTATCTGGATGCAAAATATGCAGCAAATGAATATTGGCCACTTAAAACAGAGGATTACTTTCCGTTAGTTGAAATTTTCAATACCGGTGCAATCATAATGCTTTTGATAAAACATCACATTTATTTCTAAATCATAAAACGACTGTTACTTACCAGTTATGCAGATCGAATACATGGATACTGGACAGGATACTTTACTAGTAGACCAGCATTCAAAAGATACGTTAGAGATATGAGTGGCTATTATCTGGTATCATTAAAATTTTAATTGCATGAAAAGATAAGGTTAATTATTGTTGGACTAGTTGCTTATCTTTTTACTAATGTTTTTGGCCAAAAATCTAGGCAGCTAGACAACTAGAATTCCTCCAAGGAAGGAGCATTTCAGGCCCAAAAACAGACTTACTAGGAGATGCTTTAGCTTTAGCTCAACATCACGATGCAGTCAGTGGCACTGAAAAGCAACATGTAGCTGATGATTATGCAAAAAGACTTTCCATGGGTTACTCAGAGGTATGATACTGTTCTCTATCCAACTTGGTAAGATTATTGTCCTGCACTCCAGTTCCGGCTCAAATCTTTTTGTGCTTAATTTGAACTGTTTTACAGGCTGAGATGCTTGTTGCATCCTCAATTGGCTGCTTGGTTGAATCTAATCCATCTAGTGGCTGTCAGAACCCCACCACAAAATTTCAACAGGCAATGATATAATTCATAAGACTTTCTCATGCTTTACACTCCATCTAACATCACGATGCTGTATTAGTAGGCTTTCATGTTTATGTTTGTTATTCTTATTCATATTTATTGCCCTCTATGTGCTTTCTAAATAGCGATGATTTCACAATAGGAATACAAGCTCAGATAATGTTCAGTATTTCCTTACTTGTTTTAACCATGAATTAACTATGAAGGCAATCATCTATTTTCATACATCAGGGGAGGGGTAAACTGAAGTTGTGGCCTTTTTATTAGAAGATACTACATAGCGTGCTTGCTAAGAGTCTCCAAGTTTCTGTTACTCTTGTGAGAAACATAGGGTTTGTTTGGATGCCAGATGCTAAAGCAAGTGTTATGAGCTGTAATACATTTTAGTATTTTACCAAAAGTGGTGTTTGGATGTTTGCGTTAAGAATTCAGTATGACACTCGCAGCACTTGTAAATAGTACATTACTATTAATACTACATTTTCACGATATACTGCACAGTTTAATTTAAAGCCAGATACTGCCCCTAATCTATTATAAGATATGTGGAAAAAAAAATTCAAGTGAAATGACTTTTCCTTCTCCCAATTTTCCTTACAGTGCCCACTACTCAATATAAGTTATTGTCCTCCATCAGAAGGCGATTTCTCCAATGGGAAAGACTTGGTAAAGTTATGTTTATTCTTTTTTATACGCCTTGACATTACTATCTAGTAAATGTGCCAGTTCTTTATGCCAACTTGTTTCATATCACATTATTAATGGCAGGTTGTGGTTGTTTACAATGCACTTGGATGGAAAAGAGAAGATATTGTCAGAATTCCTGTAAGTCTTATTACAAGCTGTGAATGCAGAAGATAACACATGTAACAAAGTATGCTGTTGTGACAGCTTTAACTAAAAAAAATTCAAAACGCACGCTCTACATGTTTCGCCACTTTATCTTTTTATTCAATAGTGTTTGCTTGATAGTAGATTTTGGTGCAGCTCTTTTTTTTAAAAAAATAAAATTGGATCAATTTGTACTAGGTCAAAGATGCAAATATCATTGTTCGTGATGTCAACGGGAGAGAAATTGAAGCCCAGCTGATTCCGGTGTCTGATGTCCAATTGAGCATAAGGAATTACCATTTATCAGCTTATTTGGGTGTAAAATCTGCACAGGCACCTAAGTATTGGGTTGCATTTGCAGCATCGGCTCCACCTCTTGGTTTCAGCACTTATGTCCTATCTAGTGGAAAAGGCAGGTTTTTCCCTCTCATAGTGCTGGATCTTTTACATAGATTCTCTCTCTCTTTTTTCACCCGCTAATGTAGCTTTTGCAATTTTCCTTGCTACCATATATACAGGTACTAAATTGACACGATCCTCCATCAACTCATATAAGAAAAGTGGAAAATCTACTTTTGATATAGGTCTGGATAATTTGAAGCTTACTTTCTCGACGAGTAGTGCCAAACCAATTCGTTACAGTAACAGCAAATACTTGGTAGGTGATTGAACCTGTGTAAGATGACTTGTAAACTGTCCATCTTCTCCTTACAACCTTTGAGTGCAATGTTTCGTGCTAATATATCGTCTGCGTTTTGGTAATATGTGGGATGCTCTCTTAGTATTTTCTTTAAATGTAGGTCGAGAAAACGGTGGATATGTCATACAACTATTATGCTGGCTTTAGTGGTACAAAAAATGATACCCAGGTTCAACTCTCTCTCTCTGCTAACTGTGTCAGTGAACATGATACAGTATTGTGATAGATTTTATATTGACTAAATCCCTGCAGGCTTCTGGGGCATATATATTTCGCCCAAATGGTACCTATATCATAACACCTAATAAAAAGGTCTTTGATGCTCTAACCCTTTCAGTGAATTAGTGAAAAACAAGTAGTTTTGACAGTGATCTGAACTTTTTCTTTATTTTTCTTTATTTACAGGATTCTCCAACTGTTGTGAGTGGTCCATTAATAGAGGAAGTACATCAGCAGATTAATTCCTGGATACATCAGGTTTTTTATTCATACGTTGTCCATTTGACTTAGACGTGGAAAGTTGTCTACTACTTCACCATCTAATATGAATCTGAGTGTGTGATAAGATTTTTTTTTATTTATTTATTTAAGAGCATGAATTTTTATATTATCTGCAAATTTCTGTTCTTTACTTCAGAAGTTAATATTATAACGACATTGATTATGTTCAGCTTGTTGATGATAAACCAAGTCCCTAGAATAAAGGCACATTACAGTAACAATACTGTTTTGTTCCTGTAGCTACTAAAATCTATAACTAGAAAGTCTGAAATCAAAGTTTGTAAAAACCCAGGATTAGGCTCATTGTTCGAGCAATCTAAATCCTAATTGGAAATGAAAACTATTAAGTCCCAAGGATTTTAAATACACAATCTATGATTTAAGATGCAAATATTCTAAACATATTGCTTATAAATTCTCATTTGACCCTATATGTTGTTTGGTCACCTGTTCTAGCTTGTGCTTTTAACTTGGTCTACAACTTCGAAAATACTTATTGATGCACATTAACCATCAATCTACATATGGATATGAGTTAATATTGAGAGATTAAATTGTGTTTGCAAATGAAAAGGTGAGCTTATTTGATTGACAAGTCATTCCTTCAAACTTCACCCCAGATTCTATCATTGTCATTTTTGGAAAATCATCATACCAGCTATTCTGCCATTGTCATGTCATTTACATGAACCCTCTTGCAATAGTTGTCTATGTTAAATGTTGTTCGAGTGCTGAAGGTGTATGCCATCTATATCTGAAGGGAAACTTCCGATTGTTGTCTTGCTAATGGTTTGGTTACCTATTTTTGTAAAGCATATAGATATCTTGTTTATTGGTTGTCTAAATTCACGTGCAGATTATAAGGCTCTACAAAGGGAAGGATCATGTTGAAGTTGAATATGCTGTAAGCTTAATATCATTAGTATTTTTATGCTGCGGATTTTACGCATGGTGAAATAGTTGAAACCTATAACAGATGTGCAGCACAAATAAGTGAATAGACTACAAACGATCATTATGTGTCACATCATCTATAATGTTCACACATAAGCTGATAGCCTAATATACTTTAACATTATCCTTCTCGAACACCTTTATCATGTTTATCAGCAAGTTTATCTCCTCGTGAACAGTAATGATGCTGAAGTTCAATTCTTGCTATCCTCTGGATGAATTTTTTCTTTTTCCTTTCTATTCTATATGCCAGTTGATAATTTTTCTTGTACTTATTCACGGCTTATCGAGTTGTTGGTATGCTTCTTATGTTTATGCAGAATGAAACTATACTTTCTGCTTTAATCAAACCTGTTGTTGCTTTTTAGGGTATGAAAGTGGCTACATATCCTACATTTCTGTATGATAAATATTTTGACGATGTGATCGACTACTCTTTATTGTTAGTTGGGCCCTATACCTATTGATGATGGCACTGGAAAAGAAGTTGTGACTAAAATTACAACAACGATGCTGACCAACAAAATTTTCTACACTGATTCTAATGGGCGTGACTTCATGAAAAGGGTATGCTAATTGGTCTTTCTCTCTCAAATTTTCTTACCACCAAGTTTGTAAGCCGTTGCTGAAGATCCTGGCGTGACATATTACCATGAAATAACGCCTGTGTATTATTTTGAGTGTCTAATTGATATCAGCACTAAAAAAGTCTTTATTCTTGTATAAGATAAGAAATAGGTATTCTTGGGCTTGATATTTAAATATGTTGCTTTTGCCTATAGATTCGTGATTACAGAACAGACTGGGAGCTGGAAGTGAATGAGCCAGAGGCTGGAAACTACTACCCTGTATGTTTTAGTATGCAGCAGTAGCAGCTTTTTTTTCCCCATCTTTTTCAAACTTTTATATGGTTTGTTTTAGTAGACTCCGATGACCCTTTCAGGTCAATCTTGGAATATATGTCCATGATGATAGGAATGAACTCTCCGTTTTGGTGGATAGAGCCCTTGGAGGATCCAGTATTTTGGATGGTCAAATAGAGCTGATGCTCCATAGGTATTATACAAACTTTGCCTCAAACACTTATGCTCATGACTTGCCCATTATGATTGCCACTTTCATTCTCTTCTTCTGTTTCTTTCCCTTCACAGGAGGCTGCTAAAAGACGACTCAAGAGGTGTTGCTGAGGCTCTCAATGAGACTGTGTGCATCAACAATGATTGTACTGGATTGAAGGTAATGTATCTATGTCTTTTAATATCACGTACTCAAACATAACTCCTTGGGAAAATCTTCATATGGGACATACTACTGTTTTCGACGTCTTGTTACTTCCCTATGTAGTTAGTGCATAAGAACTTGTTACTTCCCAATGTAGTTAGTGTATAAGAATAACTGTACAGATACCTTTTTTTATCGATGTTTTAAATTTACCAATTCATGTGCCAAGTTTTTGAAGGCCTTTTTAGTAAGAAAAGAACACTGATTTATAGGATTGCCAGGTTCTATCCCTTTGTGCTTTTTTCTGTGTAAATGAGTAGTTGGTTACAGAGAGATTTGATGTGTTTCTGATTGCTGTTCATTGGCCTCCTATGAGTGTTTCTTCTTAGCATCTAACTTGATATTACTCTTCAGGTGGTTGGAAAACTATATTTAAAAATCGATCCTCTTGGCGAGGGTGCCAAATGGAGGCGTACAGTTGGACAGGAGATATACTCTCCTTTTTTGTTAGCCTTCAGTGAACAGGTATTATGTAGACTGAAGCAGATGATGAACTCATGGGTACAAATGGTAAATCTCAACTATTATTTCTTCCTCGCAGGATGGAGATGAGTGGTTGAATGATCATATTACCACCTTTTCTGGGTTTGATCCCACCTATAGTTTACCTGATAACGTTGCCATACTAACTCTCCAGGTACAAGGGCAATGCTGCTCTTATTTTTATCAGTCTTATGTCTTCAACTCTCATTTGAGGATTTAGAAATTGATTGAGATGCTCCATTGGCTGTCTGATGTGTTGCATTTTAATATGTGCAGGAGCTTGGGGATGGGAAGGCTCTTGTTCGCCTAGCACATTTATACGAGGTTTATTTTTTTGAACATTTCTTTTCATTTTTTAATTTATGTTTTTTTTTTTTTTAAAATTTCCTATTGTGAAGCTGGTATACTGATGAGAATATGCAGTGCTTGAAATAATCAGAATATCTTTCTGCTGTCTTTTCTCTCATACTCATCAAACAATGTCTTTGTTATTTCCACCGACTCCAAATCTCTCCAGCCAAAATGAAAATTTTGTAACTGAGCTTTGGAGATATAAGGGTATCTGTTGAATTGTTGTAAGCTATGTAGGCATGCTGTAATTATTATTAGGTTATTTCCTCTTGGTGCCCTCAAGGTTTGGACTTTTCCTCTTGATATCCACTAAGTTTCAAAATTCCTCTTGATATCCTTATGGTTTCTTTTTATTCCTCTTTTTACCCATTCTTAATATATTATATTAAAAATTCATTATAAAATGATATAAAAATCAGAAAAATATAATTAAAACAAATTATGACCTTATTAAATTTAAAGTAATAGACTTATAATAGAAATAAATTTTAAATTTTTTTTAAATAAAGATATTCTTATTTTTGAATTAAAATATTTTTTTTACTTTTTACTTTCGATTTTAAAAATAAATATAAAAATAAATTAAAAACAAATTTTTAATAAATTTATTAAGACTCAATAAATTTAAATATATGATAAAATATTATTTATTTTTGAATTTAATTTTATATAAGTTATATTAATTCGATTTTTTTTAATTTATATTAATTTGAAAAAAATTATATTTTTATAAATTCAAAAAAACATATTTTTTTCGAATTAAAAAAAATATTTCTTTTTCGAATCAATATAAATTATATAAAATTAAATTCAAAATAAATAAAATTTTATTATATTTTTAATTTCTAGACTCTGAATAAAATTTAAAAAATAATTTATAATTTAATTTTATATGTTATTTTAAAATCGAAATTAAAATCTAAAAAAATATTTTAATTAAAAAATAAAAATATCTTTATTTCAAAAGAAAATATATAAAAACTATTTCTATTATAAATTTATTAATTTAAATTTAATAAGGTCATAATTTGTTTTAAAAAAATTTTCAGATTTTTAAAATTATTTAATAATAAATTTTTAAGGTAATATATTAAGAATGAGTATAAAGAGGAATTAAATTGAACCATAAGGGTACCAAGAGGAATTTTGAAACTTAGTGGATACTAAGAGGAAAAGCCCAAACCTTGAGGGCACCAAGAGGAAAAATCCTTATTATTATGAGCTTTAGTTATTGTTTTCTTCCTTTCCTGGATGTAGCTATTAGTTCTTTTCTTCCCTAGGTTCACCTCTCTCCAACTCTCTTGTATTTATACCCTTATCCTCTTAAGGAAATACAGGATCCATTTCTCATGGTATCAAGAAAATCCGGTACTGAAGGTTGGGTACATGTGCGCATGTTGTTTATAGCCTATTGAGCTCAATATACCACGTACTCCGCATGTACTAGCTTAAAATGTTAAAAAGTCATAACCTGGGTGATTTGACATCATCTTAGGATTCATGCAACACTCTTCTTGATTTTTGGATTATGAAAAAGGGAACTTCTGACCTTTCAAACCGGTGCATTGTGCATGTGGTAACTTTGGGTAAGCTAAGCTGTTTACACTAAGCACACACGAACCAGAACTTTCGGCTATAAAATGGAGATTTCCTACTTACAAATTTGTCCAGTGTTGTCTATATTATAAATACTGATTTGTCTTTTTGGTCAAATCTCTCCTACAAAACGTCTTAGGCAAATTTCAAATGGCTCATTCCCATATTCTTGCCGTTCAAGTGAAATCTCCTTATAATATCCTCTCATTAGTAAGAGAGGATTGCATTCAGTCTTGATACATATCGTACCATCATATTTGAAACACAAATCCTATCTTATCATTATCAAGAAGTCGCCAGCTTAGGGAGTCATAAGCCTTACGTATACACACTCTGTTACAACCGTCTCTACAAATACTACATTAGAGTATCACAAGCCTTTTGGATATAAACTTCAATTCTTATGTATTCTTGTCAATTCGCAACACTTTTAATCGAACACTCATCTATGTCCTCACGTGTGTGCTTTGAACAGGTTGGAGAGGACAAGGATCTTTCGGTCTTGACAAGGGTGGAGCTGAAGAAGCTTTTCCCACTGAAAAAGGTAGAAATTGTAGGAGCATAGAATGAGCTTGAAATAAAAAACATTAAAACTCTGTGTATTTGTGTATATCTTGATTGCAGATCACTAAAGTGACGGAAATGAGTTTATCTGGTAACCAAGAGAAAGCCGAAATGGGAAAGAAGAGGTTAGTATGGAAGGTAGAAGGGGAAACAGGTGAGGAATCCAAGGTGACTAGAGGAGGACCCATAGATCCCACAGAGCTGTTAGTGGAGCTTGCGCCCATGGAGATTCGCACTCTACATGTCGAATTTTCCGGAGCACAAAACGCGATATTCGATGCCCGCTAGTGAGTGTAACAACCAAGTTGAGTTAAGAGTGTGGTAGAATGTGTTATGTACAGAGAGATCCCTTGAATGTGTTGTAATGCATGGTTAGAGTTTGCATGTAGGTAACTTTTGTGTAAATGTGACGGGTTTGATGTTCTATGGCTCACCAGTTCCATTCCTCTGGGAGACCGGAGAGAGAACAACAGTCTGCTAACTTTTATGTAAATCTTCTGAAAGTCATGATTTGGGTGTGAAGCTAAGCCAGAAAGCGCATTCAACGTAATAATTTTAAGGCACATCTTTATAATGTTTAAGGTCCTAAGACGTTTTTAGGTTGGGGAAGAATAGAAACCGACATGACTAAAAAAAAAGGGAAGAAAATGAGAAATAAAATAAAATTGAATGTATAATGTAGAGATATTTCCGTCTTTTACCTGAATGAAATTTGCTAAATCTATTTTTACTAAACGTATATAAAGATTTTGTTTTACAAAACGCGAAACTAAAAAATCTCTTTTAAACCTCACGCCCTAAGACTGGCGAGTGAATAGAATTTTTGCATAGGAGTAGGGAGACCTGCAAGTCGAGCTTGAGAAGTGAGCATAGTAGAAAATGCTTCCCATGAGCTACTTGTAAATAGTATTGACATGGATAAATGACTTGGTGCCCGTTCGACAGGGATGACTACAATCAAGGTCACTTTTGCTCCTGCATGCCTAATGAGGCACATGATTCATATAAAAACTATACTCATACCCATTTTTATAATTTTACCCGTAATAATCTCTATTCATACCAAACATAACTAGATTATTTCCTTATTTCATCTCCTTAAATCATCTCCTATTTTCATCTCTTTCATTTTCATCTACATCCTCAATAATCCGGGATCACCAAAAGAACTCATGATTAGTCGAGAAGGCTTGAAAATTGTGTCTATACAAATACCTTATGTGAGGAAGACTGTGGGGCGTGTTTGGAAGTTTAGCACAACAGAGGTATTTGTACTAAGGCAACAAATTATATGTGGATTATGCTTACCGTGTGGTGTGTACATTGTCGTTTTGCACGTCATGTAATTTTTAAAATATTTTTTTTCACTATTTTTCATAATTTATTACATTTCTTTTCAAATATTTAATATCATATTCAAATATTTGAAATCTTGTTTATGAATATTTGGTAACATAGTACATGTTTTAAATTCTACAATAAAATGATTAATTTGTATTTTAAATTAAAAACATTTGTATTTAACATGCTAAATATTTATATCTAATATACGTCAAGTTTTCATTGATTGTATATATAAAACTAAGTATATTTACGTGGTTTGAACAAAAATGCTAAAGACATTGCGAATAAATTTACAAATAACGTTGTTGGGCTTTTTTTAACTTCAACGCGTTTTGACATCATTGAAAAACTTGAGCGTTTGTGTTTCCCGACAACAACAGTGAAACCCTTCAAAAAGTGGAGGTGATGTCACCGTGCTTTCTTCTTCCATTTTCCCTCTTCTCTCCCTAGAAACCAAAAGTGAAGGCAGTACTCGAAACCGGTTCCGGTCAATTCTTTGACAAATGAATACGAGAAACACAATGGATCCACAAGCAACTGGCAGAAAAGTGAAGGCCCGATAGTTTGAGAAACACAAGCTCACCGCTCTTGATGTATGATTTCGATCATCAATCTCTTTTCGGGTTTTTTCGTTTTTGTTTTTTGGTCCTTAAACCATTACACTTGGTTGATAAGTGTTAGATTATGTTATAGTGATTGAAAATGGTGCTGAAATGGATGAGAAATCAATCAAAAACAAAAAGCCTTTGAGAATGTCATGTTTGGGGACCATGAGTCCAGCTTCAGCGCGTCCATGCGGTGTTGAAACTAGACTGAACTTCGGTGCTTTCCTCTGGCGCTGAAGCTACGTGCGTCAACTCACACGCCTGTATTATTTTGGGCACGTGGGTTGCCATTTAAGATTTACGACTAGCGTACAAATAGTTTACTATGTGCTTACGATTAGGGTATGAATAATTTATTGTGAGGTTACAGTTAGTAACCGACGGTAGTTTATTAGAAATTGTTGACTACAACATTTGGTTTTGTTGTCATAGATTGTTTTGAGACAATAAAAGTGTCGACTAGGCATTCGGCCTACAAAATCCGTACGTTGAGGAGAGCATGACTAGACAAATGATCAATCCCACACAACCTATCACCGAGCATATGTCCCACCCTATCACCAAGTTAGGCGACCCTACGCGAATATCAATCCGAGTACGAGGACACTGAGACTGATTCATCCACATTCTCCTCCCTTCTACCCCCTAGTTTTCTCACCACTCCCGATCAAACACCCCTTGGCGACCATATCCCCGAGACCCGACTCTATCTCCGGTAGGCCCGTACTTACACACTTGCTCCCACTCCCAAGTCCCACCCATGCCACATGGAAACAAATTTAAAATTATATTCATAAATTTGTACTTTTCCTTTCAAATAAATATCATATATACAAATATTTGGAATTTTATTCATTAATATTTCGTAACATAATATATATTTCAAATTATACCATATAAGAATTGAATTTTTGTACTTTATATACCAAATATTCGTATTCACCAAGTTCTCATTTTATAAATTGGTTATATATATATGAAACTGTGTATTTTACATTGTTCGACTTTGAACGTAATTAGCCCACATGGTTCAATAATGTCACCTAAAAATGCATTATTTCAATGATCATATTTAATTAGACCTGTTCAAGTCCGGGCTCGGGCCGGACTCGGGCCGGGCATTTTCAAAAATAAAAGCCCGTTTTGGCGGACCCGGGCCGGGCTGAGCCCGGCTCACGGGCCTGCCATGGCTGCCGTACCCGCCCGGCCGGGCGGGCCGGGCTGCCCGGCGGGTACCCGTTTTTTTTTAAACTGTGACTTTATTTGCAGTGGCCGGTGGACAAGACGAGTCGAGGAAGAGGGCCGGCACTCGGCAGAGGCCAGAGGGGTCGCGATTGGAGTCTGGACAGACGCGACTCGCGAGGGACAGAGGGGTCGCGACTCGCGAGGGACAGAGGGGTCGCGAGGGAGTCTGGACGAGGGCCGGCACTCGGCAGCGCCGCAACGGCTGGAAGAGAGAAGAGGGAAGAGAGACGAGGGAGTCAGGGACAGAGGGGTCGCGACTCGCGAGGGTTGTCGCTTGTCGAGTTTTCGGCTGGAACTGGAAGAGGGAAGCTTCAGAATGTAGAAGGTTTCGTATAACCCTAATTCCCTAAACGGCTAAACCTAAAGTTCATAATTTTTTTTTTTTGGCGGGCTCCGGGCCGGGGCGAGCGGCCTGACCGGGCCTGATACCTTGTTCGTACCCGGCCCGCCGGGACTGGCGGGCCGGGCCTAGCGGCCCGATCGGGCCTATGTCGATGTTCATACCCGCCCGTTTTCGCGGGCGGGCGGTCCGGGCCGGGCTGGCCCGGACTTGAACAGGTCTATATTTAATGTAGTCCACCCATTTATTATCATTTGTGTACGCTTTTCTTAGTTTCTTTCTCGACGTCACCGAATCAAACCAGATATGTATTTTCACATAAAAACCAATGTTGACTAACATATCAAAGCTTTTGGATCTTACAACATTTGCAAGGAGTGACTCAGATAGCTACATCTGTTTTCATATAATTTAATGCTACACTGTCCAAATGAGGAAAAATCACCCTCTCAACTCATCATCAGTTGAACAAGTTTTTCCCCCTTGCAATTTCAATGCTCAACCAATTTCTGAAGCATCAAACAGAAGCTGCATTAACCACATCATATTATTGAAGTTGACACGAGAAATGTACGAATTCTCTGCAACAGTTCGGTTTTAACTGGATCTGGAACAGAAGCTGCATCATACAAAGTTGAATGTTAAATTTCTTCAACTGGAAGAATCACTCTTGCTGGAAAGAGGCAAGACTTCCAATTCAAGCACACACCAAAATAAACCGATATGTCTAAAATCAAGTGCAACTATCATTTGATATGTACAAAAAGCTTAAGGTTTGGTAGCTGTGAACAAACTAATAAATGAAATCATGAACCACACAATGTAACAATTAAATAGCCAAAGAAGAGAAATCCGAGTTTTTGTTGTTTGTGACAGTAAGCTGTCCCATATTATTCCACGGGATATTGTCGTCTACTGAAATTGTTTGTTAGTGTAATCAAATACAAACTCAATGGTTTTGGTTGAGACATGATTCTCTCAATACAGATAAACCTTCCGGTAATAACAATATTGAAACTGGCAATGACCAGACGGAGATCTTAGGATTTAGGAAGGCAGATAATGGTGCGATAAGACTAGTACTACGTCCTCTCAATTAGTATGGCAAGAAAACTCAATTCACAATTTGCTTAAATCATGCAAGACTTGGTCCAAGGAAAATATTCATGTCAGCTATATAGTCAACTTGTATTCTTTTCAATAGTTTGATGTGAATGTGATAACCAACAGAGATTTGTTGAAACCTAGAGGAAAGATTAACAGACATCGAATATCAATAAAAATCAGTCAGACAGAATAACTGAGATTCTTCTCAATGATAGATAATAGCCCGAAGTTCAAAGTCAAGCTTGCAAACAGTTTCAATTCATTGCCAATTTGCCATAAACTTGCAGAACCAAAAACAACTTCCACGTAATATGCAATTCGTGTCATGCCAACACTCAACTCGTAAGTATTCAACAAACAGCATACAAATGAATAGTGGTAACATTGAAGAAAGGGAGAGAAAAGGCTTTACCTCTTCCCTTTGGTGTGATTACTCGAATCAGATCATCCACAGTAACATTATTTCTTCCTTTCTTCTTAATAAAAGACCTAGAATAAAGAAATCTGGGATCAATCTTCTGTGATTTTTCAAAACATGAATATATATATACAATATAACTATCCAATTCAACCCAGACATAGAGGTTGTCAAACAATGAAATGTTGAGAAACTAGAAATGAATTAAAGCACCCATCAAGGGAACATTTACATGCAAATTGATGGTATACAACAAAAAAACAATAACTTGCAACTAAACTTTGTTTTCTGCTAACTTAAAAGGACAAGATAAAAACTGAGAATGATTAAACACCCATAAATCTATAAAAACAATTAGAGCAGTGTCAAAGTATATCTATTCAATTCAGAACTAAATCACCAAATTGGAACTTCAATAAGCACCCAATTAAAACAAGAACATAGCAGCTTTCAAGTCTTTAAGTGCTTCATAATACAGTAGAAATTTAGCAATACTAACCTGCAAAGAGATCTCATTTCATCCTTCCAACCACACTCTATAAGTCTCTCTCTCAATAGCTCCATCAATCTTTCCTTTTCTCCACTCTCAACTAACTGTAACATACCACACCAAATCAGCAACTTCTGTAAGCACCCAAACAGAAAAATCCCTTTGATTATAAAGAAAAAGGGAAGACCTTGATATTGATAATCTCTTGAAGCGTAGGCTCTTTCTCTTGTTCGTCATCTGGTGTAGGTGGACGATTCACTGAATGCCTCCTTTACAATTCCCAAGCCACAGATACAAACAAACATTCCAATTCACGCAAGAAAGAAGATGAAATCGAAACTGAACCCTATTAAAAAACCGGAATTGGAGCCATGGTAGAGAAGGAGAGTAGCATACATGAAGCGATTACGCAGCCCTTGAAGATGACGATGGCGCTATGCTCGTTGTGGATCTCTCTAGTCTTGCCGACTTCAAATTAACAGCGATGTGCTTCTGTTTGCCGTAGGTGTGAAAACAGACTACTGTTGTAGACGGCTTATTATTGGCTTTTTTTTTATTAAAAAAATAACCTAAAATAATATCAAATATCATAAACCAAAATAATACCAACTTTAAAAATTAATGTATAAATATATTTATTAAATGTACACCTAATCAAACTCCCCTGCCTTCCAACTTCAATTTAAAAACTTAATAAAAATTGATAATAATACAATTTATTTTTCATGCAAAAATTCTAACTCTAAAGGTAAGGGGGTGACGTGACAACCAAAATCTTACATATAATACCAAAAAAAATTAATTGTGTGATGTGAATTTTATTTTTTAATTAAGTTAAATAACATAAAAATGTAAAATATATAAATTAATTTCCTTTATTTTAAAAATTATTATATTTAAAATATCATTTTTTTAAAAAACAAAAAAATATTTTTTTTAAAATAATTTAGTAAAATATAAATTTTTTGTAAAAAAAATATATATTGTTAAAAAAAATATAATTTTGTAAAATATATATTTTTAAAATAAAATATTTTAGATAAGATATCAAGAGGAAAAATCCATAAAATAAACTATTAATTTAACCCAAACTTAAATTGTTCAGATTTGGATTTAGCATTTATTGAGCCATCGTCCAAAACTATCAAGACTTGTAATTGATCAAAATCCAAGATGATCTGACTTGAACATGACGTAATGGACTTCAGATGATCCGATATGATTCAATCTGAAACTGACATGAGTGACCCGAGATGATCCGACCTGAACCTGACAAAACCCCACATGAAAGTGATAAAACGTTGCAACTTGAGCTGAAGATTTGCCACCCAAATCAAACGACAGGAAAATGCTATTAATCTGATGATATCATACAGAGGCTATTAGGGTTCACACTGCATTTGACAATCTCGAGCAAGTCCATGGAGCAAGACAGATGATTAGGTGCTCTTGATTCTAAAGCACATTGATGTAAATCAAACCCTAAATAAACTCCGTGGTCGAACAGGCAAAAATGTGATCAGCAATTGCTATGCCTTCGGTTGTAACAACTACGTTGATGATCACAACGACAAGCTTCCGAATTGTTTGTTCCATTCCTCGTACGATCCAAGTTCATTACTTGAAACAGAAGGTCTCACTTCTTGTAATGAATACTTGAAGTCCTACAGAACAATTCAAAATTGCAGACTCAGTTGCTGATAATGCAGACAATAAAATTCAGCGCATAAGAGCATTGAACTCAAAGTTTCTTCTCCTAAAATGTAAAGGAACTCAAAGTTTCTTCTCCTAAAATGTAAAGGGTAAAATGACTAACTAAGCCTTTTACACTATTAAACTTACATAAACTCATTTAGTAATTATACCTCTATTTAACCCAATTCTTTCATCTAAGGGAATTACATATAGGGTAAAATTAGATGGGTCTACAAAACAAAAACTTATAAAAAGAGCCTATTTAACCCAATTCTTTCAAAAATAAATAAAGGTAAAAGAAAATAAAAACAGTAAAAACCAAATTTTGTCGGAAATCAGTACTTATCTCAGGCAAATTCTGACAGAAACTATTTTCACTGCAAACTCTAAATTTGACAGATTTAATTTATTTTAACTTTAGTTTTATTTATAAAAAAAATTGGGATATGGGTTGTGGATGCTCGGAGTGTCACTCTTACATACCTGAAGATTCACAGGCCTCATATCCTCCTTGTTTAGCTTCGTTATTTCCATTCCCTGTTTCAAAGCTTCTCTCAGCGGACCCATGGATGCATCCTTGACAAGGTTTTTCATGTCTGACCCAGAATAGCCTGAAATTCAGAAGTACAAATAAAAGAAGGAAGTGTATTAGAAGTTTGAACAAGGAGAAATCATTCTACATTCTGGGGAAAGGAAAGAGAAGGATGTACCTTCTGTCAGGTCGCATATGATATCGATGTCTTCCTTAGAAAGTGCAAAAAGTCCATCCTTGTCTAACAGATTACGAATGATCCAGGCTCTTGCTTCTTTTCAATAAATGCTTTACAGTCAGCTAAACAAGATCAGAGATATAGTTAGGCTGAGGCTCAAGCAGAAACTATGACTTGCACCTGATGAGGGCAGGGGAATGTAAAGTCGCTTTGTGAGTCTTCTCCTTGCGGCTTCATCAAGCTCGTGGGGTCTATTTGTCGCTCCTAGATTACATACAGTAGTAAGATCATGCACAATGGAAAGTTATTTACAGACAATCAGACTTAACATCTTAAATCAGCCACAGATGCTGCCTCCGAACAAGTGCATCATTTTTGACAGGGGCAAGGAGGTCCACACTCCCATTAAAAATTACTTAACAATTCAACCGTGACAGTGCTAATTATGGTTTGAAGCAAATTCTGCGGTTTTGACGAGGACTGGATTATTTGAGTGTGTGGCATGCACAGAAAATCAAGACATGTGTTACATTTATTTTCCTAAATGCCTTGATTTAGTTTGAGACTTCACAAACAAAATCATGCTACAACTAAAGACAAAAAAATATCTCATGCAAGTTATATTCGCACTGGATCTTCAAAACTGGAAGTGCAGTTGGCTCTTAAATATGATTAAAAAAAATCGTGATCAATTCAGAACTATCAGATCAAACTTTTGGTGTTCTACAGCTTCTATTGAAGAAAATGAAATAATCATCACCTTTTAACTCTTGCTTTCAAATAAGCTCATATAAAAGATAACCCTATGTAGTAATTTAGTATGCACTACCTACACATCATTTATGCAAAAAGTCACTCAGAACTCACCTCGAATGAATTGCCCTTTTTCAGTTTCTGAACAGGAATGATGGCATTAGGCTCAACAAAATAGAAGAAGATTTACTGTTCTTGTTCAAATATATTTGAAAGAACGGAGTAAGAAAGAGATGAGTGAAGATTTGGAGTTTTGTTGAATCTCTCTGCTTGATACTAATTAAATCCCTTCAAAAACTTGAGTGATTTTGGGCGGCTCTAAATAGATATTACTATCGTCCCCTCAATCCAATATTTATATCATCTATTATGAACTTGTCTCTTTCCGATATTACGAAAGAAAGTTGGACGTACATGAGTAGAACTAGCAGCGAACTCGTGTTATGTACGAGTCAACTATCACAATCGCTCTATATTTAGTGGCCCGTGGCCATTTGGCTGGTCATCCAGAATGGAAGCGGAAAGGTAATAGTTAAGAGGAGGGAAACAAAATTAGCTGAAAGTATCATTCTTCTAAAGTTAACCAAACATAAATAAATCTTAATCCTTTTTAAAACCAAAATAAATAAATCTTAATTATGAACATTTTGTTTCTCTTTCTTAACTATTACCTTTCTGTTTCCATTCAGATTACCAACCAAGCGGCCCCTTGCTTCTTTTTTAGAAAAATGGTTTAATACACTTTCAGAAGAAATTATGTGGTGGTTAGGGACAGGGGCTAAATGGTTGCAGATTAAATGAGAAGCATAACAGAACTAGAAGTATTTTGGAGGAAAGAATATCATAACTGTATACTTTGTATTAGCTTTACTAGAAGAGAAGAAGTAGGGCTGATACATGAGACAAGCTTCTCGGGCTCGGCTCGCGTTCGGCTCGTCAAAAGCTCGGCTCGGGCTCGGCTCGTTTATAAACGAGCCGAGCTTGAGCACGCCAATGCTCGGCTCGTCGGTAAAGCTTGGCTCGTTCGTCTAAAATAACACTATATGAGCATTATTTTAGACGAGCTACTCGGGCTCGGCTCGTCAAAAGCTCGGCTCGGACTCGGCTCGTTTATAAACGAGCCGAGCTTGAGCATACTAAGGCTCGGCTCGCTCGGCTCGTTCGGCTCGTATAACACCCCTAAGAAGAAGTCTCTCCGGCCAAAATTGGCTAATGCCAAATACATGCCTCTATTCTGCTTTTCCTAATAGAATTACAGATAGAGTCCCCTGTTAACCCCTTATAGAATACCTTAGATGGATCAACTCTAACCTTCTTACATGTAAAAATATCAAAGCTCAAGTACATAATATAGATACTGAAAAAAAAATGTCACCTATCAGAAGAAGTTGCTCACTCCCGCTATCAAAGCCTTCCATTTCTATAAGAAATTGTGTCTTGAGTCGCCTACTTGCTTCATGCTCACCTTCCGACTTTCTCTGTAACGTCATAAAGCAAGTTAAGAAGACTGCATCCAGTAGGAATAATTTGCAAAAGACACTGAGATTCTTAAAAGAAGTGTTAGATCATTGATCATTCAATGAACGTCTAATTTTATTATCTTTGCTTGTGATAAAACATATAGAAACATTATTGCTTAAATTTATTTAGGAAGAACAGCTACTTCAACATATAGATGGAATGCCAATGAGTTGACAGCTGCAACCTGATTAGATCCAATTGGAAAGCAAGAAACGTCACCTGAGACAAAAGTGAATCAATCTCATCAACAAATATTACAGCTGGTTGACGGCAGCTCGCAACACCAAACAAGGCCCTCACAAGCTTTTCACCTTCGCCAATCTGATGAGCGTATCAAACAATAAGAATGAGTAAAACCTAGACGATTGTACTAGTTATTTTCAGCATCTAGCACTACGGGAAACAAAGCAAGAGAAAAGATTTATATACGAAAGGATGTTTTATCTTAAGGATATACTCTGATCAAGTTGTGCACAAATGCCAAAAGTTGACTCTGGTGCTCTTATCTGCACTCATGTTGCCCCTCTAACTGTGGGTTGTTTTGAGCAATGAACATGACTATTCTCAATTTCCCAAATCACCTTACAAATTTGATGCCAAAGATTAAGGGGGAAAATATGATGTCAAAGAAAATGACACCCCCTCTTTTATTTAGGGAAAGAGGTTCCTTATAATCAAACACAAATAGCTTAGATAGTCAAATGTCTGATATTGCCAACTCTTAACTTAACAGTACAAGGATCAATATTGCATATTGTCTCATCATATCAGATTCAACTAAAAATATTAGAAAATTTTTACAGTCTGCCTATAGTTGCTAGCTGTTTATTATAAAGATAGCACTAATCTACATCAGATATTCACAGTGGAAATTTAAAGATATAGTCATACCCACTTGCTCGTCAACGAACTGGAAGATATGTAGAAAAATGTTGCCTTTGCTTCCCCAGCTATGGCTTTTCCTATCATTGTTTTACCAGTTCCCTACAGAAAAAAGAGAATAGCATATTATCCGATCAGCAAAAGTTGCATTCAATAAGAAGTTGGTCAGCTACTTACGGGTGGACCAAAGAGAAGAAGGCCTCGTCCAGGAGCACGACAACCTTTAAATATGTCAGGCCGTAATAGAGGCCATACAACCATCTCAGTCACACATTTCTTTGCATGATCCAAACCGGCTGAAATATTTTCAGAGAATGAGCAGAAAACTTAAGCAGTGCAATGTGATGATACATACAATAATTTAATGGATCACATCTCACCAATGTCATCCCAGCGAACATTTGGATCTTGGTCCATGACCTCATTACTAACATGCTCAATAAGACGAGGCTCCAGATTCCTTAGTTTTTCAGGCAGCTCCCCATCAGGACCACACAGCATGTCCAAACTAAAAATTAGGGGTAAAAAAAATTCAGGTTAGGAACAAACTAAATTATGTGTCTAAAAATGGAAAGGAAAATATTTTTTTAAAATATATAACAGCAGCATATGGTATCTATCTTAATATCTTGTATACACTGTTGAAATTTAAAAGCAATTGTTTCTCTTTCAGATATCAACTAACTCTAATCTTTAAGCAAATGCATACTGGTGGATTGCTGGGGGAACCTTAAAAATACTAACAGAAACTACCCTCAGAGATTGATACATAAAAGCATAATTTCAGAAAACACAAACCAAACGTAAATCAAAAAGAACATACCATTTTTTTGTTGAGTCCTCTACAACATCATCACCCTTGCCACCGGCTCGTGCAGTCATATTACCAGAGTTGCTTCCATTGGATCTGATAGGAGGCACAAAACTACCACGTACACCACGCCGTGAGAGAGCAAATGGTCTCACACCATAACCTCTAGGTAAAGAATTATCACTTGTGGTGGAAGCAGATGTACTTGGTGACCGTCCCAAACCACGTTTCTGCTTTGCATCAATTTCCTGTAACATAATATAGAACACTAAGGACGTCCACTAGTAAAAATGTTAACAGAGTTGCTTCTTTGTCAAACAACATGGGTCAATATCAGCAGTTCAACTAATTGTTTAACGTTCAAGTATCTCATCAAAATTATAACTTTTGAAAACAAAAAACACCATTTAAAAGTGTGATTTTAAATAAATCACCTCTTATTTTATTTTTTTTAAAGTTAAACCACCTTATATAATATAAACTAGAAATTGAACCACCCATAAAATTTTCTAGTGAAATATTAGATTATTTGACCCAAAATTCCCCTAATTAATCAATTAAAATTTAGTACCTTTCTTATTGCTTTTTGAAATACAATTTTATGATTATATTAATTTCTGTATCAATGAAATCTCATCCTCCATACATATTAGTGAATAATTAAAATTTTATTTGTATAATTTAGAATGTATTTTGTTATAATATAATTAGTTTTTATTTTATGAAAAAAATACTCTTTAGATACTTTAAATAAAATAAGGTGCTTTATTATTAAAATTATTTAAAAAAAGTTTGTGACTATCTTTACAAATTTTTATTATAATACGTGTATTTCGAAAAATCATTTGATTCCTAATTACCAATTTTATAAATAAATAAGTAAAATTGATAAATTAAGTAATAAAGAAAATTCTAGTCATTTAACATAAATTTTCTTTGTAAAATGGTTATTTATTAGTGGTTAAATTAAGTGAAACACATTATATAAGGTGTTTTTCTTTAAAAAATTTTTAAAAGGTGGTATGTTAAAAAACAAGAATGTAAAAGGTTTTTTACCAAAAAAACTCTCAAATTAATGTTTAACTAAAGAAAGTATGCTTAATCTCATACATGTCTATAATATAGTTACAAGCAACTAACTAGTAATTTCAGCTACTGTAGGTTAGTCAAATCTGTAAAAACTATATGTATAGGCATATAGCTCATTGACCAAAAGCAAGATGTTGCAACATGTAAAGGCAAAGAAAGAACTTCATCTTCTACTTTCCTTTCTAAAGGACAGTTAAGAACTTGGTAGAAATAAATAGGTACCAGTTTTGACCGTGCGGAAATAAATCCATTAGCTGCAGCTTCGCGGTCGGACTCAATGCTTAAAGGTGACTTTGAACACTCGTTTACGGGGCTTTTGATTTCCACATATGCACGCTTCGCTCGCATGTTTCCGTGCATTCCCACTTCCCCAGTGACCATATCCGTAGAGTAACCTTTAGGATTACCAGTCCCTGGAGAGGGTTGATCCAAAATCATACAATCGCCAAAGATGTTACTTTTGGAGGTCATGGGACTTTTATCCAAGATATCTCTGTTTGCAACATTATTCATATGCAAAGTCGTCAACTTTGCATTGCTCACAATCCTTGAGGTATTTCTTGCCTCTACATGTTTATCATCTAAATCTTGAACCTGAGATGCGAAGTTCAATGAAATTCTATGTTAACTCCATATGCACCAGGAAAAAGAAATTAGGTCTACTGAGATGACATAAACTACTACCTCAAGAGCATATACAGAGGCATCAATTAGTTGAAGTGCATAAAACTCGGTATGAATAAGACAGGTTGAGGAGTGGGGGTGAGGGTAGAGAAAGAAATAATTGGCAAAGTTCCAGAATTAACCACACTATTTCCACCTTAAAAAAAAGGGTAATCAGTAAAATTCATAATGCAAAAATAACACAAGATTCAAAAACATACTGAAATTCACTTAAATCAATAAACATAAGAGGGGGTCAAGAACGTACCAATACTCTTTCATGGTTTGTATTAGCTTGGAGAGGAGCACAGAAATGCTTTGAACTCAAAAGTTTCTCCACAACGATATCTCCGTTCATGCTAAAAGGTTTTCCAACAGGCTTGCCTGCTGCTTCAAATGCTTGACTGAAATTACAGGTAATTCATTTGAAATAGAAATTAGATTGTTATTCATCCTTGACATTTAACTGCAGCCTATATCATATTAGCATTCATTCTGCAGATGCTAAACCCTCTAATTAAGTTTTGCATTCATAACAAACAAATATATTAAAGTGAATTCAGGTGTTAAAATGTGTTGACCTTTTACCATCCATATAAAACATATTGATATGTTGCTTTTTTGAATATTAAGGTAGTTTTAAATATACCAAATTTCCAGCAGCTAAAATCTACAATTATTGATGTCTAGATAATAATCGCCATATGAACCACATGACACAGCAACATTTTCTTGTAGAAAGGTTTGAAACTATTCTCGTAGGAATAAGTAGCTATATCTACACGCAACTGATGCAAGTTAAATTTAAAACCATTCAAATACATAATCTTCCTGGATATAATCGGGTGGGTTCATCATCACCTTAGCACAAACAATACTTATAAAGGGGACAAGGAGAGTGTATCAGAAACCTGAATTCAGAAACGGACGGACTTAAATTCCGCACACACATCAAAGTGGTAAGAATCTCCTAGAGATAATAAATACAAGGGGAGTTTTCGAATTAGTATGTCGATCCATCAAAATCATCCAACAGGTCCATACCTATTGCAATGACAAATGACTAAGAAGGATTTTGACAAGCAGCAGGAGAAGAAAGGAGTCATGAATAGCTAGGCAAGTCCAACTTCACTGAATGGTAACATGAGCAGTTTTGAGTCTTTTGACACTTCAGTTATGTTTGCTTAAGCAATTGAGTATTTCCTAAACCATGATGACCAATGTAGCATTGAGACGGGAAGAAGTGTCTCAATACCAACAGGTCCAAACTAAAGAATAACACAGAAGATGACTATCAAAGAGCTAACCGCAACCTGCAAATAAATGCTTATCCTAGTTTAAATCTAAGTAGACCAGTGGGATCAGACACAAACACGCAATGAAAAATGGATTAATCTTCAATAAATTACACCAACAAAGACTCCAAATTCAACGTATCTCCACATTTTTTTAGTCAAACCGTTAACCATGTATATGTATGAAACTAATGATAGGAAAATTTACAATTCCAGTATCAAGCAATTTCAAAGATCAGCAGTTTTCGCAATAGAACCTGGATTGTGACAAGCAAGTTTAACCATACAATATAAAGAGACCGTGATTACGGATGAGCACCAGGAAACAAATTTATGCTCATGTAGAGTAGGGTTACCGGTCAGACTCCGGAGCGAGAGCTCGCCGAGCAGTGTCGAGCAGCGAACGAGCTTCGAGGCGAATGGGGCGGATAAAGGCATCGTCGATGTCGTCGCGATTGCGAGAATCAAGGAATCCAAGGAGCCTGAGGGTTAGGATTTGGGCGGAAGTAAAATCGCCATTTTCGATAGCGGAAGTTGCTCCAAAGAGTAAAGACTGAAGACGCTTTGTGTTTTCGTCAACCTCTTTCCTCCAATTCGTTGCTCCTTGTTTCGCCATTTTTGAGGGATTTCGAAGGTGTCAATGGATGTTCTTACTTTTATCCATCTCGTTCCCACTTCCCGCCATTTTGATGACTCTTCTGGGATTGCCCCGTCTTTCCCCTTCTTTTCTTCGGTCGTTCTGAACCGGATCCGGCAATAAAGTGGACCGGTTCAGGCAGGAGTGCAGAGTTTTGACACTTTTTTGCTATTTAAAAGTGTATATTCTAAATATGTACTTTATTCATATAAAATATGCACATAATAACATTCCTTTGTATATATTTACGTTTTATTACTTCATAATAATAATAACTAACAATGAGTTTGTATTATTAAATTTTAAGTTAGTACTCATGCTTAAATATATTTTTGAACCTTTTTCACATAAATTAAATTTTATAACGTAAAATAACCACGTATCTTTTAGATATTCATTTTCAGTTGCGACATCTACATATTTTAATGAGATAGTCACTTAGTCTGAAATACTAACATAACCTTATCACACAGCTTAATGCAAACTCCTTCATAATGTCTAATAATGTCTATATTCATGCAAATAGGTATGTTACCAACTTGTTCATATTATTTTATTGATTTTCATTATATTACCATTATATTTATTTCCATGCATGACTTTAGTGTCGTTTAACCATTTTGTTGTTGGGAACCAATCGTATTGTTAGTTTGTACTCTGTCTATTTCTTTTGAAAGTTGTGTCTATCCATATTAATTTGGACGAATGTTTCAACCCTGTGATTTAAATAAGCACAAAATATTAGCATTTTATAGTTTATTCTGTCTAAAATATATAAAAATTCTAAACATAATTCCTCTTTGACGTACTCGAATTATTTCACTTTCTTCTTGATATCTACACGTTTTCAAAGTTAATTGTGGTGTTCTCAAACTTTTAAAGTATTTTTATTTATAATTATTTTATAACTTTTATAAAGTAGTTAAAAATAAGTTATATTTTTTTTGGATTTTTCTTTTGGTGTCCTCAAGGTTTTGACTTTTTCTCTTGGTATCCATTAAGTTTTAAAATTTTGCTTGGTACCTTCATGGTTTTATTTGTTTCCTCTCTAGATCCATTCTTAATATATTACATTAAAATTTATAAAAAAAATAAAAATCAAAAGAATAAATTTAAAACAATTATGACCTCATTAAGTTTAAATTAATAAATTTATGAAAGAAATAGTTTTTATATATATATATTTTTTTGAAATAAAATATTTTTATTTTTGAATTAATTTTTTTTTTTTACTTTTTACTTTTGATTTTATTTATATATATAATTAAATTAAAAACAGTTTTTTAAAATTTTATTAAGAGTCTAGAAATTTAAAAAATATAATAAAATTTATTTATTTTTGAATTTAATTTTATATAATTTATATTAATTCGAAAACTTAAAAAAAATATGTTTTTTTTAAAATATCAAGAGTATAAAAAATCATATTATTAAAAATAAAAATTAAAACATTAAAAAAATTATTTTTAAATTAAAATAAGTTATAAGAAATTAACTTAAAAAACAAATTACTATATGTTTAGATTTCTGGACTCTTAAAATTTAAAAAAAAAAAGTTTATTATTGATTTAATTTATATATTTTATTTTAAATTGAAAATAAATAAATAAATTTTATTTTATTTTAGTTAAAAATAAAAATTATCTTTAATTTATTTTACTTTTTTTAATTATAAAAATGTTTAAAGATACTTTTATTATAAATTTATTAGTTTAAAAATGTATAGAGGTCGTAATGAGTTTTAAGTTTATTTTTATATATTTTAATTATTTTATAATAAATTTTAATGTAATATATTAAGAATGGGTATAAATAAGAAACAAATAGAATCATCAAGACACCAAGAGAATTTTAAAACTTTGTGGATACTAAAAGAAAAAGTTCAAAGTTTGAGGGAAAAACTCTTATTTTTTTACGTCATTTTTTAATATATTATAATCCGGATTATACCAATATTATAAGTTAATTCTTGTAAAGTAAAATAAATAAAATCCTCTCGGTGCTCAATAGTTTTTATAAAGTAGAGAAAAAAAAAACTTATTTTTATAAGGTAAAATGTTTTGAAAGAAAAATACTTATTCTTTGTTTACATTGTAAAAGATAATAAAGAGAAAAATAATGAGTAATGTTTTAAAACAAATTTAGCTTAATATGCTTAGGAATATTTTTTAATATTACCCTAAAAAAAACGATTTACCCAATCATCAAGTGATAAGTACAACAAATGAGTGGGACAATCAAGTGAGTCGGATCAAATTATTAAAGTAGTACATAACCTATCAACAGATCATTGTCGTCCCTGATCATATATGTAAATCAAATATTCATAAAACAGGGTGAAAGTTGCTCAAATCTAAAGCTCACAAACATA
Organism: Fagopyrum homotropicum; assembly: GCA_033239125.1. Lineage (NCBI taxonomy): Eukaryota > Viridiplantae > Streptophyta > Magnoliopsida > Caryophyllales > Polygonaceae > Fagopyrum > Fagopyrum homotropicum. Next base: position 149,521,015 of record BSWB01000004.1, read on the forward strand.
GTATAAAACAAGTCATAATAATCCATGTAGAAGGATGATTATGATAGAGCTAATACCATAGCTTAATGGTCCGAATCACGGAACCAAACCCACTCAAACATTTCAAAAATAAAAATATTAGTAGTTTTATTCTTATGCCAAAGAAGATTTGCCCTCATAACCAGCTGATGCTGTCATGCTGCCATAACAGAACAGTTCAAGATGAAATGGCTCAGCTGGCTATGGTTACCGTTGAGAAGCTCCCATTGCAAGTCTCCGGTGTTCGGGTCCGGGCGACAAGTGAATGCGCCCATGCCATAGCCCTGCGCCTTCCTGCCCATTACGAGCAGCCTGTCCCCAAGTGACTTGAAAGCCACACCCCAACCTCTGTTGAAATCGGTAATCACCGGAACCAATTCAAGCTTCTTCCAAGATTTGCTCTCCTTGATGTACACCTTCAGCTTGTTAGAAGAAGTCTCAATTGAGTACAATTCATTGTTGACTACCGCCACAAGGGGCGGAGATTCAGAAGTAGCAACCGGTGAATCTTTTAGAATGTCCGGAATTTTCACCCAAGTGTTCCTCTTATCATCAAACACCTCTCCACAAGTGAGAGATTCACCATGTTCATTTTGACCCCCTAAGACATAAAACTGGCCATCCATGAAAACACCTGAGCAGAGTTTTCGTTTCTCGTTCATGTTGGGAAGCTGCTCCCATGTCTTGGTGATGGGATCATACTTTTCAGCTGAGTTGAGGACTCCTTTGTATGAACCAGTCCCAATTCCACCTGCAACGAAAGCACGGTTTCCACAAGTTGCAGAGCCAAACAAACACCTAGGATGATTCATGGATGGGCCTAAGAACCATTTGTTCTTAGCCAATTCATATCTCCATAGTGCAGGACCGTTGGTCTCTCTGCCTGATACAATAAGGTCAGAACCAGCACAGAGGGTTTCCTTGTCACTTGCAATGAAACAAGAGTCTGCCGGCAATTCAGGGAGTCTCTTTAGAGACATGAACTGGCGATCAAATACCCACCAGTTTGTATCACCGGTTGCTAACATGAAAACACACAAGTCCATCACGCCAAGCTTTTGTCTTAATTTAAAAAGCTCGCCGCTTTTATAGAGATCATTATACCTTTTGTTTAGCAAGCATACTTTCCCAAGATCAGGTACGGGAATTCTTGCCAAAACCTCTAGCTCCATCTCATCAATAAGAGGAGAGTTATGAGAACAATAATCTGCATCCTGAGGCTTCTTCAGAGATGGCTCATCTTGTATGCCAATCCCCGGAAAACAAGCCCTCTTTGGTGCCGGTGCACCAAGACTAAGTTGATTGTCATTGCTGGAAGAACCTATGCTGACACTCATTCTTTTGTGGTGTCTCCCGCTTTCTTCTTCTCCCTCCCTCGGGCTTTCCTTGGTCATTGCTCAGATGGCCTTTTTTGTTAGCAAATTTCTGGAGAACTGCAAATAGATAAACGAACAACAAAACTAGGGTTAATACACACTAAACTATTTATACAGCAAAGATCTGAAGGTGATAAACAAAATACCCAATATCTAAGTAGGTTGTATTGTTTGAGGATTATAGAGTGATCAAAACTAACAAGATTGAAAATTTTAAACACAAAACGATTGACTTGAAGTTAGACTGTGCTTGGAAGCCAAAGTCCCAGGTTAAGCTAAAAATCCTCACAAGTGACACTAAGATCACAAAAATAAGAACTAGAAGGAACTTTAAAAACTACTCCGTCATGGTCCTATGACTACTCAAACAAGGAAATTCATTCATCAATCTAATTAGCAGATGATCAGAAGTGAAAAAGTGGGCAAACTATAATCTAGATGAGAAGAACAGTCGATCTAAAATGTAGCAAAAAATCAAGCAAAACAACATAGAGTCTTCAAATTGGAGAAGCATCAATGATAAGCACATGAAATTTATGATCCAGCAACTGAAGACTAATATATTAGACTAGTGATCGGAAAAAATAAAAATAGAGATCAAACACCAACAAAAACGAGATGAAAGTGCAAAGGAAAATACCATCAAAGGTTAGTCAAGGGAGATGAAAGATTGCGAAACAAACCACAACACCACATTCAAAAGCACAATGAACAAAGAAACAGTCCAACAAAAATGAATGCTTGCCGAAAGATAAAAGCAAAATTAATACCAGAGCGAGAGGGAGGAGCGTACGGCGGAAGCAAAGGGGAGAAAAAGAGGGGGGGCGACAGTTACACGAATCAATTGCAATTCCAAGGGATAAAAGGGGGAAGCATTAGAACCCTAAATTTGTTAGAGTAAAAGGGCAAATGGGTATTGAAGGAAATTGTTAGAAATGGATGTAGAGGTGAAGCTGCTGGTGATGGGACTGAGAATCGTCGATGGCCATTGAAGAATGGAAGTTATGCGAGGGCAGTACTGGAGACGTATTTGTAATGCGTGATTTCCGAATGGAACCAAACTACAAATGGTCGTCTTATGGAGAATAAAATAAGGAAAAAATCGCATGAGGACCTTCTCGACTCTTTTCTGTCCTTTTATACCAAAAAGAAACGAAGAAAATGGTAATTACTCTTAATTCTGGACTTATTGTAAAAGATCGTCTAAAATTTTGAAATCACCTAAATTAGCCTTGAAATTTTTTTGATCGGTTTTATTTTGATTTGTGTTACACCGTTATAAATTCTTAATTGAGTTATAATCTCGACTTTTTTGGTGAGTTATAAGTATTGACATGAACATCGAAAAACAAGATTTCTATCATGGTTCATGTTACATCTTTATTATATTTATGGTTGAATTATAACGGTAACTGTAGATATATAAGGGCGCGAAGATCGGAAAATAAGAGGGTTTTTTTTATCTTGACTTCATTACACCGTTAGTAAATTTCAAGTTGGATAACTATAGCCTTAACTTTGGCGCGTTACAAATAACGGTGTGAACATTGAAAACAAGATTTTATTTTTTTTTTTATTTTGACTCGTGTATCACAGTTATTAAATTTTATACAACCTCAACTTTTTGGCGGGTTGCAATTAACGACGTAAATATCGAAAAACATATATTTTGTTATCTTCATTTGCTTTGCACCGTTATAATATTCTAGTTACTTTATAGGTTCAACTGATGATTTACAAATAATGGCGCGAATATCTGAAACAAGATTTTTGTTTATCTTGACTTGTGTTACAATGCTCCTAAGATTCCTAGGTGATGTATAGTCTTAAATATGCTAGTGAGTTACAAATAATGACGCAAATATTTAATTCCTAATTAGATTATTATCTCGACTTTTTGGGTGAGTTATAAATAATTACACGAATATTGAAAAAAAATGACTCGTGTTACATCCTTAATAAATTCCTAGTTGAAATATAGCCTCAATTCTTTTGGCTAAATACGTATAAGGTCACTAAGATCGGATACATTTTTTTTCCATCTTGACTTGTATTACACACCGTTACTAAATTTTAAGTTGAATAATTATAACCTCAACTTTGAGTGAGTTACATCTAACAATGTGAACATCAAAAAACAAGATTTTTGTATTTTTACTTGTGCATCACAATTACTAAATTTCTAGTTGGACTACATCTCAACTTTTTTGGTGGATTACAAATAATGACATAAATATTAAAAAAAACATAGTATTTACATTCATTTGTTTTAGACTGTTATTAATATTCTAGTTGAATTATAGGCTTATAGCCTCAACTTTTTTTATGAGTTATAAATAATAGTGCCAACATAAAAAAAGCCAAGTTTATTTTTACCTTAACTTGTGTTGCACAATTCTTAAAGTCTCTAGTTAAAGTATAGACTTAACTCTTCACGCGAGTTACAAATAATGATGCAACCTTGATCAGTGTTATACCGTTATTAATTTCTATTTGAATTATACCTCGACTCTTTAGGCCGGTTAAAATGATAGTGTGAGCATACGCATCAAAAAATTTATGTTAACTCGTGTTACACTGTTCTAAAATCCCTAGTTGAATTGTAACATTAACTCTTTTGGTGAGTTACAAACAATGGCATGAACAATATAATTTATTTTGTTTTGTGTTATACCATTATTAAATTCCTAGTTAATTTATAACTTCAACTACTTCGGTGAGTAATAAGTAATGATATGAACATGTAAAAACAAAAAATTTAATATTGACTCGTGTTACACCTCGTTATCAATATCCTAGTTGAATTATAACTTCAACTCCATTTTCTTCAAATGAAGTCCGATCCTGAGTGAAAGATATTAGGTCCTTGATACGACTAGGATGATCATATAACTCGAGCAAAAATGCTTGATATTGGTATGGTGCAATGGTGCAATGGTGCAATGGTGCAATGGTGAATGTCCCAGACTTGAAGGTGGTCATCTTCGTGGCCTGATAACTTTAGTCGTTCCGTACAAGTATATGGAAGTAGCCCTGAACTTGTAATGTACGTACGCAGCAAGTAGCGATCCATAGAGTTTAGGGGTGTGATACGAGTCGAACGAGCCGAGCATTGACATGTTCAAGCTCGGATGATTTATAAATAAGATGAGCTCGAGTCGAGCCTAAATTTCATATGATGCTTAAAATGTGTTCATATTCGACTCGTTTAAAAAGTGAACGAGCTCGAACCGAGATTTTGACGAGCTGATCTCGAGCAGCTCGGCTAAAATAATGCCTATATAGTGTTATTTTAGCTCAACGAGCTGAACCTAAATTTAATATGAACATTAAAATATGAATATATTCGGCTCGTTTTAAAAATGAACGAGCTCGAGCCGAACTTTTAACAAGCCGAACACGAGTAGCTTCTCTCATATTACAACCCTATATTGAGAGTAAAATACAAATTTATGGGAGTTATGAAGCTTATAGAAAAAGAAAGAACAGGTTTTAAAATGGGTGTCTGTGAGTCCAATCTTCCGAAAGCTTATGCTTAATTACTTACGAAAGCATAAACTTTTTTTAACCCATAGTACAATGAGGAGGCTCGAAAGATTACAAGAGCTTATTGAATGATATTACAAATATAATCTTATAAAAACTACTTTTTATTGAAAAGGAAATATTTTTTCGTAATTTAGATTCGGCTTCTATAAACTTCTTTCCCTCAAATATTCAGCAAACTCATAAGAAAACAAACTCGTTCAATTAACTATATATTTCAACTACCTATTAAATTTCAGCTATCAATAAGATTCATCTCCATCTCCGATAAGCCAGTGAACTGACCATAGTAGAATGAAGTCCTTGAGACGAAGAGAACGACACAGAAAAAAGGTCGGATTTGGGTAAATTCCGGTAAGTAAGTCCACTTGATACTTTTATTAGTGTAGAATATTAAATTAAACTAAAAAGTAAAATGACTAATTTTCTTCTTAAGTCGACACATAATATAATGATTTAGAGGTGTGGCCATTATGAGCAAAATTTGGATGTTAGTCTAGCAGGACCACCATTTACATTTTGAAATACTTTGAGGTTCATGTTATGTTACTTTTCCAATCGATTAAGCATTAGACGTCCATATACGTAGCAAATGGTCATTTTTTCAGTCACATTCATCGCTTCTAAATCATCCATCCTATATATCAAAACAAATACACTCAAATAAGATAGTTTATATATAGTTGATTCGTTTTTTTCATCTTTTTTTTTTTTGTTTATTTACAGAAACGAGTGGGAGATAAGGTTTGAGTACGTACCAATCCTTTGCCTGCTTTTAGTTAGATTAAAATAAAATAAAATAAAGAAAGACAAGGACATGCAATATATAACCTTTAGGGTTTAGGGTAGGGTTGGGTTGGGCAGCCATTCTTCCAATTTGCTCCAACTATTTGGTGCTATATTTGTGTATATTTTTTTTGAAGTTCTGATTCGTATTTCCATTTATATCTTACAAATTTTTAGGTACTTTATAGCTGGACCTCTAAAATAGTGTAGAGTTGTTTGTTTGACACAAATACACTAAGGGTCCGTTTGGTTTAATCACCGGAAACGGAAACGGGAATCACTCCGTGTGATTTGAACCAGTTGGAGTAGTATTTGATTAGGTTTGATACCTATTTTTTTTTTTTTTTTTTTTTTTTGGTAAAAGGTTTGATACCTATAGGGTAACAAAATGGAGGAAATTAGCGCATGCATTCTACATGAAACTCATGGAATGATTCCAAAAAATTTCATGAACAAGACATGTATATGGAGTAAATTCATTTCCATTCCGTTTCCGTTTTCGAAGTTACAACCAAACGGGTAATTATCGTTTTTGTTAGTGTTTTCAAAACACTAATGTGGGAGAAATTTGTGTGTTTTGGAGAGTATTTTTTAAAAATAAATTACAGTGTTGTCCTACTTTTCATCATTTTTAAAAACTTAGAGAGCGTGAAGGTCTTCGACGGCGGCGACTTTCACGGTGGAATCGAGCTTCGGAAACCAGGGCAATGAAGAAGAAGCAGTGACGTACTAATGTTCACATATGAGATGAGAGGAGATGATTTTATTATATACCTGATTAATAAATGTAAAATTATGAAAACTAAGGGAATATATTACTTTTTATGTTAAAAACAATTTGTAATAAACACAAACTGTGTCAAACACTCACAAGTGTTATTAAAACACATACACTTGACAAAGTTCCCGATAAACACAACCTTAACGATTAGGTGAATAGGCCATGTTTTAACTAAATAGATAATAAACATTTATGCTAAATGATCTACTTAATTTTGTGGCTTGGATGGATTTCATATGAAAATTTTACCTTAATTAATCTTAATCATTAATTTATTTGGAAATTTATCGTCAGATTTCATCCATTATCTTTTCATATATTAGTTAATGTAAGTTTTGTAGAGTTTATCTATTTAGATAGGTTTTTCAAAATTCACCGCTATATTGTACGACTTTTATACGATGCTAAAAACATCAAGACATGCTACCTAAACAATCGAAACGCAGAAAATTAAACAAAATTTTTCCAAGTGATGGTAAAGTTTGTTAAATGTTCACTTTACGGTTATTTCGCTCAATGAGACGAAGATAGTCAATCGGTGAGAAAGGTGTCAAATATGAGTAAGATCAAAAGGAGATGGTGATGAAATCACATGCCAATGGTGGTCAATTGGTTCTCCATTTATGAGAACCAATAAGAAGAAACAACCATGTCAACCTCTCTAAAATGAATGTTTAAGGATTTATGTTTCGATACTGTAAAAACTCTATCGCTTTTTCAAATCAAACACAAATGGATCTAGATCGATCCAATGTTTCAAAACCAGATGAACACAAAGAGTTTGGTGACGCAGTTCGAGCTAAGCTCTACTCTGCGGGATCTCAGGAGGGGAGAGCCAACCCAATCCACTAGGTAGAGTTACAGTGAAGAACGGTTACAGAAGGAGCACTCAAAAACACAAGAAAACCACAAAAGATCAAGAACAGAATAACAAGAACAAAGATAGGCGAGAGGTCTGTAAACCACCACAGGTAAGGATCTGTGCTTTGAGGCAAAGCAAGATCTAGACAACAGAGAACGACTCAAGATAATCACTTGGACGAAGCACTCGGCTCGGATCTCTCTCTCGCTCGTGTCTCTCTCTTTCTCTCTTTCTCTCTTTCAGATCTAGGGTTCTCTCAGTAAAGTGTTTCGGCTGCCTTAGGGTTTCATCGACAGAGAAGGAAGCTTAAGTACTCAGTGCCACGAGGTGTTTCTTCAGCAACGCTGCGTTTTACCAAGCAACGCTTCAAGCCGCTCCACAACCTGGTGAGATGGACTGGGGCGCTTACCATTGGACCTCGATCAACTAGGCCCAACTGGCCCTGCATTCAGCCCATCCTCAATCAGAACACAAGCACCCTGTCCAACCCATCAACAAACCCAACCGGCCTAACACTTACACTCAGACCCATAAACCGGAAGCTAACACGAACCGGATTTAACTAATTCCTAACAGATGCCCTCCTAAACCAGGTTCTACAGCTGCATACTGCCAATAGTGAATTAGGGGTACTCCTGTCCTTCATAGATCCAATGTTGCTGCCCTTTTCAGCCATCCTCAATATGCAAAGAGTCTCTGCAATATGAGAACTTGTCAGCTGAGACAATCTTGGTTCCAAAATCAGCTGGATTTACATCTCCTTTGATTTTCTGTATCATCAGTTGCTTGTGCTTGATCTTCTTCCTTATGTAGTGGTACCTGATATCAATATGTTTTGTTCTTTCATGATACATGGGATCTTTACATAAGTACAAAGCACTTTGACTATCAGTATATACAACAGGAACATAGGTCTTGTTTTCTATTTCTTCTAATAAGCCTTTAAGCCATGTAGCTTCTTTAGCTGCTTCAGTAGCTGCCATGTACTCAGCCTCGGTTGAGGACAGGGCTACAACAGACTGTTGTTGAGACTTCCAGGAAATGCAATTCCCAGCCCAAGTGAAGTAAATGGCTGTAGTAGACTTCCTGTTATCCTTGTTACTAGCATAATCAGAATCTACAAATCCAATCAGGTTAGTACGAGAGATATGTTCTTTATATACAAGACACTTATTCTTAGTTCCACACATATATCTGAGCAAATATTTCATAGCATCCCAGTGAGGCATACCAGGATTAGACATATATCTACTCAATACAAATATTCCAAAAGCAAGATCAGGTCTAGTGCACAACATGGCATACATTACAGAACCAACAGCAACATCATATGGTATATTAGACATTTTATTTTTGCCTTCATCAGAGGTAGGGCAATCCCTTTTGGACAACTCAAGGTGCCCTCCTAAGGGTACATTTGCAGGTTTACAATTAAGCATATTAAACTTCTGCAGAACTTTATGCACATAATCAGTCTGAGATAACAACATGGATTTCTTAGATCTATCCCTAGATATGGAGATTCCTAATATTTTCTTAGCATGTCCTAAATCTTTCATGTCAAAATGATTTTTCAGATCATGTTTCATACTAGCTATAAGAACTTTAGAAGGAGATATTAAGAGTATGTCATCAACATAAAGTAACACATACAGTGGATCATGCTTCTTAACATTCTTAAAATACAAACATGTATCATAATCACTTCTGACCAAGCCTAATTTAGACATACAAGAATCAAACTTTAAATTCCATTGTCTAGGAGATTGTTTCAATCCATAGATAGATTTTTTAAGCAAGCAGCATGCATTGGTATTTGTAGAATCAATGAAGCCCTTAGGCTGTGACATGTAAATTGTTTCATTTAAATCACCATGCAGAAAAGCAGTCTTAACATCCATTTGTTCCATTTCCCAGTCAGAAACAGCAGTCATTGCAAGCATAAGTCTCAGAGTTTTATACTTAACTACTGGAGCAAAAATGTCATTATAGTCTATTCCTTCTCTCTGTGTAAACCCTTTAGCTACCAATCTAGCTTTATATTTGTCAGGTTCATTAGGAGATAGACCTTCTTTTATTTTATAAATCCATCTGCACTGAACTAGCTTAGAATCTTTAGGTTTATTAACTAAGGTCCAAGTGTTATTAGCATGCATAGAGTCAATTTCGTCTTTCATAGCAGCTATCCAGTGTTTTGAATCCTTACAGTTAACAGCTTGTTCATAAGTTTCAGGAGTGTAGGGATTTTTCACAATTGAAGCAGTAATAAGAGCATATTCAGCAATATTAGCATATTTCTTATTTGGGATGATATTCCTAGGAACCCTGTCCCTAGTAAGCTGATACTGACCATGATAATCCCAATGACTTGAGTTAGTGCTACCTTGTCTTGTACCAGGGGAACTCAGGTCATTGGGGCTATCATGGCCTGTTCCAGCACTGGGAGACAAGGTAGGAACTCTAAGGTTATCTAGATTATCAGAAATATTAGGCTCATCTACCCCCCTTAATTGTTGATTATGTGAATTATTACTATGTTCAGGTTGTGAAGGAAAGCTACTACTTTCATTAGTAGTAGTATCATCATTAGGTAGATCACTACCTTCAGAATAGTCACCAATGTCGAATTCAATTTCAGCATTGTTGTGACTTGCACTGGGCATGTAAAAAGAGGTTCCAACATTGGAATTCTCTTCAGACTCACCAGCAGTGCTACTAGTCTCACTAGGATGTTTATTTTTAAAGTGAAAGTCAGTTTCATTAAAGGTAACATTCCTAGACACAACTACCTTATACCCTCCAGGTTGAATAAGAAGTAGTTTGTAACCTTTTACACCCTCTGGATATCCTAACATAATACCCTTCTTAGCTCTTGGTTGCAGCTTGCCTTCACTCACATGAGTGTAGGCCGTGCATCCAAAGGGCCTAAGGTATTTGAGATTAGGTTTCCTATTAGTCCACAGTTCATACGGAGTTTTGAATCCTATAGCTGAGGAAGGGGATCTATTGATAAGATAAGAAGCTGTAGTAACAGCTTCTCCCCATAGGGAAGGTTTGAGACCAGCACTAACTAGCATGCATCTTGCCTTTTCAAGCAAGGTCCTATTCATTCTTTCAGCAGTTCCATTCTGCTGAGGTGTTCCAGGGATGGTTAAATGTCTTTTAATGCCTTGTTCTTTACAAAATTCATCAAATAATTTGTTACAGAATTCAAGCCCATTATCAGTTTTTAGACATTTAATCTTCTTATTAGTTTCTGTTTCAACAAGGTTTTTCCAATTCTTAAAAATTTCAAAGGCTTCATCTTTAGTTTTAAGAAGATAGACCCAAACTTTTCTAGAGAAGTGATCTATAAAAGAGATAAAGTATCTCCTTCCACCTATGGTGTCAACCTGTGCAGGTCCCCAAAGATCAGAATGGATGTACTCTAGGGGTTGTTTGGCTACATAACTAGAAGTTGTGAAACTATGTTTAGTTTTCTTTCCTAAAATACAGGTTTCACATATATCTAGGTTAGTAGGTTTATTATCTATTAGACCTTGTTGGTACAAACTAAGCATTCCCTTATTTCCCATGTGTCCCAGTCTACTGTGTAGGAGAGTAGTTTGGGCTAGAGTCATTAGATTGGTTGTTTTAGACAGATTAATTTCAGGTGAGGTAATAACATGATATAGACCTCCTTTATTAATGCTTCTAATTAGTACAACATTATCTCTAATTACATCTCTAACACCATTTTTGGTGACAATGGTACAGTTCAAATTATCAAAGACAGATTCAGATAATAAGTTTCTCCTAAGTTTGGGAACCCATCTAACATTTTGTAATACTCTAGTAACACCATCATGCATACATAAAGGTACATTTCCAATTCCTTTTATAGCTAAACTAGTGTTATCACCTAGCATAACTTCTCCAGCATTATACAGATCGATGCTACTAAAAACAGATTTATTAGAAGTAGCATGCATAGTACATCCAGAGTCAAGGATCCAATCATTCATGGTACTAGAAGAGTTAGCACACATCAGAATTTCATGATGATACACACATGCATTAAGAGGCATATTATACTCAGAGTAATCATATTTAGATGAGCAGACAAGCAGTTCATTAGGATAATCAGATACACATAAAGATGCAGAATGAGTAGATTTATCTTTGCTAGATTCATCTTTCTTTTTCTTCCTACATTCTTCCTGGTAGTGTCCTAGTTTACTGCAGTAGAAGCATTTTTTATTCTTTTTATCAGAATCGTTTGAGTAAGTGTTTTTATTCTTTTCTGGTTCATATTTCTGCTTATATTTTGATTTGTTTCTTTTATTTCCTTTCATCATGAGGGCCTCAGATTTGTCATCAGTTTTAAGACTAGTTTTAAAGACTTTCATACTTTCATTTTTTTGTATTATTTGTTCCAGTATTTTGTCTTTAGATATTTCATCCTGACTAAACTGGATAACATCTTTAAAATTGTCAAACTGACTAGGTAGGGCATTCAATAAAAGTATAGCAGAATGGTCATCAGAGATCTTATCATTACATCTTTCTAGGTCTTGAGTTAATTTCAGAAAAATATCTAAATTATCATGCAAGGACAAATTGACATTCATTCTGAAATTGAACAATCTACATAACAGAGATATACGACTAGGCAAAGATTTTTTCAGATATAGATCTTCCAATTTTTTCCAGAGTAAAGAAGGGTCAGTGAGACTTACAACCTGACGAGCCACGTCGTCAGCTAATCGTATAAAAATCTCAGAGTGAGCTTGCTCCTCAAGCTCTTGTTTCCTGTCTGGAGAAGTATCCGGAGGGAACTTTCCTTGAACAGTGGTCCAACACTTCTCCTTGATTAGGATTGCTTTCAGCTTCAGTTGCCATATGGCAAAGTCCGAGGTGCCATCAAAGGGCTTGATCCTCACTGTGTTTTCCGACATAGTCCCGTGTCTAAGGAGACACGATCCCAGATGTCGTACTTAGAGTATATGGAGGAGGCAGTCTTTTGGTATTAAAGATCCTGCCGTCCTTTGTTAAGAGATCAAAGATCCTCAAAACACTGTAAGTTTTGAGTTCTTTCGATTCTCTTGTACCTAGGGTTCCTTAAGCAACAATGCTTGAAGGAGTGATCCTCTTTCCTGGAGTTTTTAAAACAAGCCAGAAGTTTTCACAATCGGTTTTGATGAAAGAAAAAACGAGAAAAGAACGATAGATTTGAGCGGAAGCAGTTTAAAAATTAGAGGTTCCAGAGAACGAAAAACTTGAAGAGTAAAGGAGAGATCGTTTTGATTACAAAAACAGATTTTCAACTTTAAGAAACAAGAAAACCTTGCTCTGATACCAATTTGTAAAAACTCTATCGCTTTTTCAAATCAAACACAAATGGATCTAGATCGATCCAATGTTTCAAAACCAGATGAACACAAAGAGTTTGGTGACGCAGTTCGAGCTAAGCTCTACTCTGCGGGATCTCAGGAGGGGAGAGCCAGCCCAATCCACTAGGTAGAGTTACAGTGAAGAACGGTTACAGAAGGAGCACTCAAAACACAAGAAAACCACAAAAGATCAAGAACAGAATAACAAGAACAAAGATAGGCGAGAGGTCTGTAAACCACCACAGGTAAGGATCTGTGCTTTGAGGCAAAGCAAGATCTAGACAATAGAGAACGACTCAAGATAATCACTTGGACGAAGCACTCGGCTCGGATCTCTCTCTCGCTCGTGTCTCTCTCTTTCTCTCTTTCTCTCTTTCAGATCTAGGGTTCTCTCAGTAAAGTGTTTCGGCTGCCTTAGGGTTTCATCGACAGAGAAGGAAGCTTAAGTACTCAGTGCCACGAGGTGTTTCTTCAGCAACGCTGCGTTTTACCAAGCAACGCTTCAAGCCGCTCCACAACCTGGTGAGATGGACTGGGGCGCTTACCATTGGACCTCGATCAACTAGGCCCAACTGGCCCTGCATTCAGCCCATCCTCAATCAGAACACAAGCACCCTGTCCAACCCATCAACAAACCCAACCGGCCTAACACTTACACTCAGACCCATAAACCGGAAGCTAACACGAACCGGGTTTAACTAATTCCTAACAGATACTTGCTTGATTTGTAGATCGAAATTTAGAAGAGAGTCGGTCGTTTTCTTCATCTAGAGCTTTTTATTAGATTATGATCTCTTACTTAGTTATGTTTTAGTAAATAGATTTAGGTTTTAGATTTGTGGCTAGTAGTTTGAGTTGTGATTTGTGGTTGTGGTGTTAAAATAGAACTTTTATATTTGAGTTTTACAAATGAAATATGTCTACACGTATTTAATTATACGAGATTTAAGAAAGTTTTGGAATTAGAAGAAGACCTTTTTACCCCCGGTCATCCTAGGGTATGTTTGGGAACCTTATTTTACTAGATGATGGAGATGAAGGTAGCTTAAGAGATGAATATAAAAATATGTGAGGTGTTTGGGATGCCAACTTTTACTAGATGAAGCAAGATGAAGCAAGATTAAGGTAGATGAAAAATGCTTAAATTTGTAAGCTTTCTACATGTAGACGATGGAGATGAAGCTAGATGATGGAACATATTTTTCCAAATTAACCCTTTTCACAATTATACTAATAAAGTCAAGAAATAAACCTTACTAAATTTAAATTTATTTAAATTAACAAATTTTATATATTTAAAAAAACCAATTTAAAAAATCACCTACTAAGTGTTTTTAATAAAACCAACTTATAAATTTAAAATATCATTTTAAAATTTTAATTATCCACATTATTGAATATTTTTCTTGTTAAACTGTGAGCATTTAATTTTGTGAAAGATTGGTAAGTATTTTTTTTTACGTGAATAACTTTAAATTCATAATTCTTACACATATTTTTATATTTATTTTAAAAAAATTACAAATTATATTTAATATAAATTTAGTTATAAATTTAAATTAAAATAATTTATTTTTTAATTAGCCACTTATTTTATAAATTTTGTATTATATAGTTATTATAATATTGTACAACTATAATATCTATTTAAATATAATAGAAGATGCCCATTTTCGTAACTTTACGTTTATATCAGTTTCAATAAGCTCGTAGTTTACCAAACGCTCAACAAGCTTATCAAAAAAAATCAGCTAGTTCAGTCAGCTACTTATTTCAGCTACAATAAGCTTCAGCTTTAGCTTCATCTGTAATAAGTTCGTGGTTCCCAAACAGACCCCTAATCGATAGGAAAAATCAATTATTATCTCTCATAGTTGATTACTGTAGAGATTTTTGAACTAAAGGGATAAATCTAAATATATGACTTAATATACTCTATTACAATTCAACAATTCCAAGCTTGAACAATAGAAACTTGAAGATTTTTTGGTTTTTGACTCTGCTCGTTACTTGCATTTGAGTCTTGAGCGCGAAAATTGTTGACCTCCCTCCCTTGACATGTCTTTGTTTTGTCGGCGTCAAAACGGCGCCGATAGGTGGACCCTAAGACGCAAGTAGATTAGCATCTTTGTTTTGTAGGTTGATCAGCATCCTAGGATAGGTTTTGAGTCCTGGGAAGCGGGTTGATTAGCGCTGTAGGGTAGTTTTGGGTCCTAGGATGCGGGTTGATTAGCATCTTAGGGTAGGTTTTGGGTCTTAGGACGCAAGTTGATTAGCGTCATAGAGTATTGTTTGGGCCCTGGGACGTAGGTTGATGAGCGCCCTATGGTGGGTTTTGGGCCCTAGGACGCCGGTTGATTAGTGTCCGATGGTAGGTTTTGGGCCCTAGGATGCATGTTGATTAACGTCATGGAGTAGATTTTGGGCCCTAGTATGTAGGTTGATTAGTGCCTTAAGGTAGCTTTTGGCCTCAAGAGGCTGGTAAATTAGCGTACCAAGGTAGGTTTTTGGGCATAGAAAGCATGTAGCGTCCTAGGTAGGTTTTGGGCCTTGGGACGCAAGTTGATTAGCATCCTAGGGTAACTTTTGGGCCCTAGGACGTAGATAGATTAACGTCCTAGGGAGTTGATACGAAGGGATGAAATTAATGAGGACTTGATGGACCCTCCTCCCTTCTTTGATCTTTGTTTTGTTAGGTTGGCATTAACAATACGCCGGTAGAGTTAACCACTTCTCCTCCATTCTCACCTTCTCCCTCTCACCCAGACCTCCTTTACCGCCTTTCACCCCTGGAACTACTCTCACTGATCCTGACCTCCTTCTTTTAAACCTGCCCTTCACTGCTGACGAGGTCAAATCCACCATTTTCAATATGGGCATCAACAAGGCCCCTGGGCCTGACGGATACAATTCACACTTTTTCAAATCCTCATGGGCCATTACTGGTGCCGACTTCTCCAAGGCAATCCTGGATTTCTTCCAGTCGGGCCAGCTTCTCAAACAGATCAACCATACCTCCCTCACCCTAATTGCAAAAAACCCTTGCCCTACCCTCCCCTCCCATTACCGTCCGATCTCCTGCTGCAATGTGACATACAAAACAATTGCAAAAATGTTAGCCTCAAGGCTAAACGCTGTCCTGCCATCCATAATTGGAAACTATCAAAGTGCATTCGTTAAGGGGCGTTCGATAAAGCACAATATCCTATTATCCCAGGAGATCTTCAGGAGGTACAACCATTCCCACATCTCACCTAGATGTGCCCTCAAGGTCGACATTTCCAAGGCTTTTGACACCATTGAACATGATTTCGTCCTGCACTGCCTTGCTATGTTCGGTTTCCCTATGGCCTTCATCAGCCTTATCAATCAATGCATCTCTACGCCTACCTATTCACTGAACCTTAATGGGACCTTGAAGGGGTTTTTCAAAGGGTCGTGTGGGCTCCGACAAGGCTGTCCCCTTTCCCCTCCTCTCTTTGTAATATGCATCGAAGCCCTTTCCCACATGATCCATAAAGCTACCTCCAATCCCGACTTCAACCATCACCCCAGATGCCACAACCCATCCCTCACCCACCTATGTTTTGCTGACGATTTGCTTCTCTTTTGCAGGGCTGATTGTACTTCTATCTCCATTTTAAAAAACACTCTGGATGCTTTTGGTTCCCTCTCTGGGCTGATGATCAATTCCGACAAGTCCCACATTTTCCTTGGTGGCCTTCCCCATGCCGACAAAACTCACATCTCTGCTGGCCTCAACCTTCCCTTGGGTTCCCTACCCTTCATGTACCTTGGTGTCCCTATTGGCAGCAAAAAACTCAATGTCCGTGACTTCCAAACCCTGATCCATAAGATTACATCCAAAATCAACTCCTGGCACTCTAGGAACCTGTCCTACGCAGGGCGAATGCAGGTCATTACCTTCATCCTCTTTGCTATTCAAAACTTCTGGAGTGCCGTCTATCTCCTCCCTTCCACTTTCCTGAACAAGATCGAAACCCTCCTAAGGTCCTTCCTCTGGTCCGGTACTGATTGCAGTAGCCGCGCTCTCATCGCATGGAATACCATTTGCACCCCTTTGGCCTCTGGTGGTCTTGGCTTCAAGGAGCTCCTATCCTGGAACAAGGCTTGTATTTCTAAGCTGCTTTTTGAGATCTCTCTTGATTCGTCTAACATCTAGTGCGCCTGGATTCGAAGTAACCCTCTCAAGAATCACTCTATCTGGAATGTGGTGGACAATCGACGCTTTAGCCACTCCTGGAGCATGATCCTCAAGGTCAGGGATGAAATTATGCTCTCTTTCCGGACTGGACCCCCCCTTCCCATTCCTCAACCCCTCTACTGCCTTCAAAACCACACAAGCCTATAACTTCTTCAGACAACCTACCCTCCCCATCAGGTCCGCCAACATTGGTCATATCTGGACCGGCCTTAACATTCCCAAGTGTAGTTTCATCTCCTGGATTGCTTTCCACCACAAGCTTCCAACTCTCACTAAACTCTTCCAATGGAACCTCGTCCAGCACGAAACATGTAGCCTCTGCGGTCTCCACCCTGAAACCATCTCCCATCTCTGGAACTCCTGTAACTACTCCAGCCTGGTTCTTGACATCTAGGCTACACCCTCCTTACCCCTACCAAGATGATATCTGGTCCTGGATCTTGAATGCTAACCCACCGGATAACGACCTACTCAAAAATATCCGTCTCTCCACTATTACAACCTACATCTACTTCATTTGGATTACTCGGAACAACCTCGTCTTCAACAGTCAGTTTACTACACCTATCGTCTGCGCCAACAACATCATCACCGCTGTCAAGCTCCATGCTTCCCTCAAGTGGCGCAACCGCTCCCCCTCGTCTGTCTCCTGGGCTCGGCTCCTGGGAATTCATTTCATCTAACCCCCCTCCTCTCTACTCTTGCTTCCTATATTTTGTAACTCTTGACTCTCCCTCTGATTCTTCTATCTCGTTGCTTCTTGTATTTTGTAACTCTCTCTCTGTAACTCCTCTTTCTATATATATATATATACTTAAAACTTCAAAAAAAAATAAAAAAATTAAAATAAGTTTATTCTTGTTTTTCACTTATTTAGCTGATTTTTTGTCCCCCTTTTGATTTCTTTGGTTATAATCACATATCAAGCAAGGATGAAACTTGTGTCCGGAAGCACTGAATCAATGTTGTCAGAAAATAAAGTTTATTTATGGGCACAAGTGAGGTTGTTGAGGATAATTAGCAATTGTCATCTCATCTACTGTTTACAAGACATTGTTCATATCTAAAGACATTGAAAGTCCCTGTTGGTACTTTTGAGTGGATTCTATCTTCTTCGCATGGTCTCTTTGAAGTCCTAACTTCATCTATGAAATACTTCTTGGAAAATCAAGAAGAGAAATAATAGCAACAAGAATGTTTTTTTAACATGGTTTGGAATGGATGTCCATCTACTCATATTCATTCACGAATGTTTTATCATCATGTGTTGCTTTAGAAGTTTGGGTATAGCTAGAAAAGTTCATGTTTTTGTAGTTAAACTTGGGTTTAGTAGTTGTATCCTTGTGGCAAATTCTTTGATCAATATGTATATGAAATCAGGTGATTCAGTTAGCGCTAGGATGAGAGTGAGAAGTGTGTCAAACTGGAATGCTTTGATTTCATTGCATATGCAGTCGTTTTGTGTTGATCTTGCTCTTGATGTTTTCAAACAAATGGATGGATGTGATATAGTTTCGTGGAATTCATGGACGGAGCTATGTAGAAGAAAGTATTCGATAGGGGTGTGAAGAATCTCAGTCAACACAAGAGTAACATCCACGGGTGATATGATGAATATTTCATTCATCATACATTTTTCTGGACAAGATGGTGTAAAGAGAAGAATATGATGGTGTGTTGGATTGTACTATTTACATATCTTAATAATAACGATAACATTTCAATATAACTCATATTCTACTTATGTATTGATACGTATTTTTCCTTTCTTGAACAATTTTTTTGATAATTTGCAATTTGTAACCAAAATAGTTTCGACAAATGTAAATGCAAAGTTGAATGATCCCAAAAATACATTTTTCTGAAACCAAGCTATTTATGTTATGGTCTTAGCCATGAAATGACCGATTGGAACCACCGCGATTTGGGCAGATTTTGAGCTCATTGTCATCGGATTTCTTATGTACCACATGAACCGGTTCACGAAGGAAAGTATAATGCAAGAACCGATCCCAAGAACCAACATCTGAAAGTCATAACCGGAAGGCTCAGATCTTTGTTTTTTCGAGCTATTACTTCCACTTGCTTAAACTGAATGTTCATCATCATCGTCTTTGTTCTTTATTCTTTGATGTTGCTTGGATAAATCTTCCATTGTTGAGATTTATTCAAATGTTTTCATGCACTTTGACCGGAGTGAAAGCTCCTATGACTATATGTATGACAAATGTACAGGAGAGGTAGTTGGAAATTGTTTATATTTTGTTTCGTGAATTGAAGTAAAGAATGCTGACTAACTTATGCAGATTTTGTGTAATTGCTTATCCATAATATGAATTCACCAAAATTGTTTCGATGTTGCTAAGCAAAAGTGCTAATTTTCAAGACAATTACATTTGTAACATTGATAATTTGTATAACTATTATTTTTATTTTAATTAATGTGTATATCTGATATGATTTTGGATTTTTTTTTATCAAATAAGTTTGTACATTTCAAAAGAGGAGCTTCACACAATATTTTTGAGAGCTTTTTTTTGTCTTCTGTATTTTCGGCATCGCCTTCTAAAAATAACGGATTAAAGCACGCACATGCGTTTACGAGTTAATTTACTCGCTTCATTTCATCACTTTCGATATCATTTTCTGAAAAGAACCGATCAATTGCACGCGCAATTTAAAAAGAGATAGATCATAGCATGATTATATGAATACGAGTTCATCTCCTAATAATTTTAAAACAAGACTAAAAATAACAAAATATTCAAACAAATACTAGTGACTTCACTCAGGAAATAAATTGTGTTATCGTTTGTCCGTACTTATAAAATCTTATTATATTCAAAATGATAATGTAATAGATTTCAAACGATCAAATTAGGGCACAAAACGAGTCATTATTTAAGACCCAAAATATACACAAACCCTAATAAGAAAATTCGGCCCTATCGGATGGAACTTACTAGGGCGGTGAGATGCCCAATCGCGAACCCGTATTTTATTGCTCACACACGTTGTGACCATTTCGGTTCACAATCTCTTTTGTCTTTGTACATACGAGCTCTCCTCAAATGACTTCGAACCCAGATATTCAATACTCCCTAACTTTAGTTGCAAAATGAGTAATTTCGTAAAAGAATGTGATTCATATTCAAAGTATATCAACAAATAATAGATGTTGAGTCCACACGTGGTAAAACTTCAACACATAATTAAGGCAAATGACATTTAGCTGTATAAAACATAATATCTTATAATATATCGTACTTGAAGTTCGTTCGTTAAAACTTGAATTATAATGATTTTTCTAGTTGTTATTTTTTCATCCTCAACGTGTACTATATAATCTCCCAAATAATCTTAACAACTCGTGACCTATACATAGTTTAGAATTTTCTATTTCTTAATTCAAAAGTTTTTAAATTAAAACTACTAACACATTTTTTAGACCTAAATTTCTAACTAATATTTAATACCCATAACTAGGGGCAAATAATGTAATCTCGTATCCAATAATTCACCTTAAATTAGATGACTCTCTCAACAAGCCATTCTCATTAGAGAGCAATATTGTATATATACTATAAAAAAGAAACCTTATCCAATAAGAGTTACGATCTAATCAATATTATTAAAACATTAATATACTACTCACAATCTATCTAAACAAATACATGCAAGCGAAGCTACGTGGTTAGCGCAGCAGTTAATCTACTCAATGGATCACTAATCACAATATAAATAATGAATCAAATTGCGATACGTGGCCACTTATCGTCACAATCCTCATCCTTTAACGCATAAGGATTGACGACAATCCCAACACTTGGAAAATAAACAAAGGAAATCATTAGATTGAGCTACGTACTTTATGCAAGTGGCTTAATTACTTTAATTAGTTTATGATTAGTGAGGAGATTATGGGGATTAATAATTTGAAGTGGAAGAATATTCATGGTGATCATAATGTTCGAGGAGATATTCTCTCCTGTTTTCAAGCCTTTTTGGGTGGCTTCTTTTGGCCATAATCTGGTTTGTTAATTGCTTGATTTGATTAATAGAGGTAGTTTTCGATTTGAGTTTTGGGTGGAGAAGATGGTGAAAGTTGTTTATGTTCCATTGCTATTTTAAGAAATATTTGTCTTTTGTGGCGAGCTTCATCTTGTGATGATGGAGGTCGGCAATGGCTTCCATGTGTTCTTCAGGAGGAGGATCATCCAATCAGAAAATTAACCTACTTTTGTTACCTGGGTTCGTCAGTATTTGAAATCGGGTTCGATCGATAATCACATTTCAATCTCATTATCCGAATATGAGCATGAAGCTAATATCCGATATACGTGTTTTTTTTGTTTTTTGAAAATTTATATATTAACTCAGTGAAAGGATGTACAAAGATGCCATCTTGGCTAAAGGGCAATGAACGCAAAGAGAAAGAGAGGATTATGGTGCAAGTGACAAGTCCAAAACAGGCAGCAAGCCTCGATTACAGCAGCTGGATTCCAAGAGTGGTGGCCCAAGTGATAGAGAGATCGGATCTATCCTTCCAATGGTGGGAGAAGTGATTTTTGGTTGCTTGTATGATGTTGTGAGCACACGTGACTTCACTTGTGGTCTTGTTGTTGTAAGCAATATCATTTCTAGCCCTCCAGATGAAATAAATGAAGTTGATTATAGAAGCAATCCTGACAGTGGAGATGAGGCAGTGTTTGTGCGGGTTGAAAGATCCAAGCCAATTCCAGATGTTACCCGGGTAAGGGGAGGGAGGAGGGACGTGAAGCCATCTAGAGACGAGGTCAAGGGTGATGGTAGCGAAGCTGCAATCATGGAAAAGATGAGACTCATCTTCAGGGCAGCGCTCGCAGAGGTAGCAGGTATCATGTTGTGTGAGATTCCATGTGAGAAGTTTTGTAAGTGTGGGGAGTGTGTGGTGGGCTGCGATCCAGGCAATGAAGCTGCCCTTAGGCATATTGGTCCTCCTCCAAATATTGTTATATAGGATTGGGTTTGTTGGAGGAGGAAGCTGTTTAAGGAAATTGTAAGCTAGTGAGGTGGAGAAGTTGCCATTAGGCTTGACTATGGTTGAGATGAAGTCTGGTCTGGTAGATGATCCCTGGATATGTAGGATCATGTCTCTAACCTTCAGGAGGGAGTTCCAAGAGAAGCTGAATTTGTAGTTAGCCTCGCAGTTCCATATGGAGCAGTGTTTGAGTACGTTGTTGCTGACCCAGGAGGACCACAGATTGAGCGTGGATTGGTGGTTGTTGAGTTCGAAAATCAGCTTGGAAGCGCATGCTTTGTTCCAGGCAAGAAGCTCCTTGAAGCCAAGCCCACCATCAGCCTTCGGGGAGCAGACAGTGGCCCAAGCAACCAAGGATCTTCGACTGGATTCTTTGCCCGACCATAGAAAGGATCGGAGAAGTCCATTGATCTTCAGGATGACATTGTGGGGAATGGGAAGCAAGGAGCACCAGAAGTACTAGAGAGGAATCAGAATGGAGGATATGAGTTGTTTCCTTCCAGCATATGATAGTTTTCGGGCACTCCAAGCATTAATTTTGTGAGTGATTTTGTTGATGAGCGGTGAATAATCTGCATTCCGGAGTCTTCTACAACCGATGGGGATGCCCAGGTATGTGAATGGAAGAGAGCCAATGGGGATACCAGTAGAAGATTCAATTAAGTCCTGGTCATGCGGAGCAATTCCACCAAGAAAAAAAGAAGATTTTTTAACATTGATGTGCAGTCCAGAGTAGAAACTAAAGTAATTGAGTGTGTTCTTTAGAATATTGATTGATTCTATGTCTCCCCTGCAAAACAAAAGAATATCGTTAGCAAAACATAGGTGGGTTATGAGAGGTGAGGAGCATTTTGGGTGTGAGTTGAAGCTTGGGTTGGCAGTATTGGTTTGGAGCATGGATGATAATACTTCGAGGGCAATGGTGAAGAGGGAGGGTGAGAGTGGGCAACCCTGACGAAGGCCTCTGGAGCCTTTGAAATATCCCCTAAGCGTCCCATTGACATTGATGGAATATGCAGGGTTCGCAATGCAGGCATCAATGAGCTTGATGAAGTCAATAGGGTATCCCATTCGACCAAGGCAATTGATAATGAAACGGTGATCTATCATGTCGAAGGCCTTGGAGAGATCCACTTTAATAGCACATCTTGGTGATACATGCTTCTGATTATATTTCTTGAAAAGTTCTTGGGCTATAAGTATGTTGTGTTTGATCGATCTGCCCTTAACGAAGGCACCTTGGTAGTTCCCAATCATCGAGGGCAGCGTGGCATTCAGCTTAGCAGCAAGTATCTTAGCGATCACCTTGTATGGGGTATTGCAGCATGAAATCGGCCTGTAGTCGGATGGTGTACTAGGGTTTGACTTTTTGGCGATGAGGGAGATAGAGGTATGGTTGTAATGTGTGGGGAGTACTCCCGTATTGAAGAATGTGGTGATCGCCTTGGTGAATGCGGATCCGGTTATGTTCCAGGATTGCTTGAAGAAGTGGGCATTAAAGCCGTCTGGACCCGGCGCCTTCATATCCCCAATTGAGAATAATGCAGATTTGATCTCATCCGGGCTGACGTTACAGTTAAGCAAACCGAAAAAATCGTGGGGTAACGTGGGGAGTTGGCAATTAGGGACTCTTCTAATAAGTGATTAATAGCTTGAAGGACCAAATTGTATTAAATTAATAAATGAAAAGGTACCATATATATATATATATATATATATATATATATATATATATATATATATATATATATATATATGTTGATAACGGAAAGCGGTTCGATCCTATAGACAGCGCGCCGACTATTTGATCGAAATTTCGAAAAAGATAGGTAGACGGACAAACCGTCATGAAGTACCACAACAATATAGATGGAGGTATACAATGAAGGTTGTGTTCAATTCCAAGCCTCTTGTAATCAAAATGAAGTTTGAAAATAAAGATGTTCAAATATATGTTTCTCTTTATGTTGTTTAGATATTACTAGTTTCAATATCAGGCTTACTATTCGGGCGGACTCGCGCCATCATAGAGGCGGAGTCCGCCCGCGCCAAGAAGGACGCGGAGGCGGAGTCCGCCTCCGCGTCCTTCTGCCCGTTAAATTTTTAAAAAAAGCGATCGTTGAATTATAGCCGTTGGAGAATATAACCGTTGTAGATTTTTCGAGCCTATATAATAACATGTGAAGTCATTGTATCATTCACTTTCATCCAAACCTCAACAACGTAAACAAAAAAAGTCGTTAAAATGTCGTCGTATTCCGAAGAAGTAGATGTAGAATCCGATGGTGAAAGCTCTATTATGCCGTTCGATATTGAAAAATATAATGATCCGGAAGAAATTCTCGCACAACTTGAAGTAAGTGTACAAACTCATTTATACTTTACTTTTATGTCGTTTTATTTAGTCGGAATTGTAGAATTATCAAGATTAGAATAGAGAATCGGAATTGTAGAATTAACAATGTTACAATAGAGAATCGAAATTATACAATTAACAATGTTAGAATAGAGAATCGAAATTATAGAATTAGCAATGTTAGAATAAAAATCGAAATTATAGAAATAGCAATGTTAGAATAGAGAATCGGAATTGTAGTTTAGACATTTTTAGAATAGAGAATCGGAGTTGTAGTTTAGAAATTTAAGAATAAAATGCTGTATATTTTTAAAATAATACTCTATGTTATTCTTATTTAGGATCTTATGAATTATTCTCGTGCTCTCGGTACCAATTATTCGTCAAAATTTGAGCTTCATGGATATTTTGCGGATAGAGAGAACTTATTGGGGTGAGCGCGGTATGTGGCAAACGCTATGAATATGGTGTTGGTCATTAACAAATCATGGTTGGATAGAGATGGTTTTCGTATCCTACAATTGGGTTGTGATAGACACGGAGGACCTAAAAAAGAAAAAGACGTAGATCCCGATCATGTTCCAAGTTCTAGCCGGAAAAAAAAACTCGAAGAAGTGTATGTGTTTGTTTGAGCTTGTAGGAACCCAAATTGAAGAAGAAAAGTGGACGGTGAGGGTTGTATGTGGAGTCCACAACCATATAATTCCTTCGGTGTTAAGAGGTCATGCATATGTTGGACGTATGACTCCGCAACAGAGCCAAAAGGTGGGGAGTGAATTGAATTCTGGCTTAAAACCGAGACATATATTAAAATCTGTGCAATTAGAGAATCCCGACAATGTCACCTCCATCCGTCAAGTTTACAACACCGGTTTGAAGATTAGAATGGAACAAGCTGAATGAAGAGGTTCATTACAACAAGCACTTCACACGTTGAGGGAACGTGGATACTATGTAAACACTCGGAGAAGTCAAGATTCCGATGAGGTGATTGATTTCTTTATCTCACATCCGGACTCGAGGAATTTGCTCAACATGTTTCCCTATGTTATTGTGATGGACTCGACATATAAGACCAACAAGTAAGTTTCAATTCAAGGCACATTTTTACTTTATTTCCTACACTCAATCATCTTTTCCTTAGAAATTGTAACTCAATCGTTGTTTTGTATTACTTTTAGGAACAATATGCCATTGTTTGATGTCTTTTTAAGTTTGATGTGTCCATTAAAACCTTATCATAGACAAAGTGAGTCAATTTCCACATGCTCCATGCATTGATGTTGAACATGATTCGATGATATGTACATCACAAACACATTGCTAGTGTATACAAGAAGACACCTTGGTGAGGGGACAATGAAGCTCAAAAAGGAGAATGCGGAGCTAAAAACACTCATACACAACGTTGACAACTCTCCGGTACTCAACCTCCACACTAGATTTGGACACTACATTTTGCATTTGTTCCAAATAAAGAGATGATAGTGTCATGGAAGAAAACGTAGTAGCCGGAGGTTGACCGTCTTGTATCGGGGCAACCATCCTAATTTGTGTTAGAGTGAGCGACTAGGCCGGATGTGTGAGTCGGGGAGGTAAAGGTGCCGAGACCGTAATACCATGGACATATCACATAATGTGTTTGAGAGTATAAAAATGTGATTCTTGCTGGTCATGGATAAACAAACAAACCTGTTGGACTTGGACCACATAGGCGATGTTTGGAAAAGTAAGGGTGAGATATTAGAGAACATTTTCCAATCTTCGGTAGAGCGTGAGGCCTGATATTGGAAACCAACGGCAACATTGAGTTTGGTGTCGGTATTGATGTGTGTCCTTGTAGGTTTGTAATTGGAGTGGTTGAAATTCCCAAGAGACAACGAAGGTGATTAGATATGTTATGGAAACATGGCTACTATTCGGGCGGACTCGCGCCTTCATAGAGGCGGAGTCCGCCCGCGCGAAGAAGGGCGCGGAGGCGGACTCAGCCTCCGCGTCCTTCTGCCAATTATAGCGTTTAAAAAATGGACCGTTGGATTATAGCTGTTGGTGAAAGCTCTATTAGGCCGTTCGTTATTGAAAAATACAGTGATCCGGAAGAAATTCTCGCACAACTTGAAGTAAGTGTACAAACTCATTTATATTTTACTTTATGTTGTTTTATTTAGTCGGAATTGTAGAATTAACAATGTTAGAATAGAGAATCGAAATTATAGAATTAACAATGTTAGAATAGAGAATCGAAATTATAGAATTAGCAATTTTAGAATAGAGAATATGAAATTGTAGTTTTAGACATTTAAGAATAGAAAATCGGAATTGTACTTGAGACATTTTAGAATAGAGAATCGGAATTGTAGTTTAGACATTTTATAATAGAGAATTGGAATTGTAGTTTAGACATTTAAAAATAAAATGATGTGTATTTTTTAAATAAAACTCTAGTTTGAAAAAAACAAAATAAATTATAAAAACAAAAAAAAAACAACGAAAAAAACAACAAAAAAATGTCGGAGGAGGCGGAGTCCGCCTGCACGAGGGCTGGTGCGCAGGACTCTGGGTGCGCGTGGCCACGCGCACTCGGAGTCGGCGTCTTTTCCGGCTTCAATTAACATCACTCTTTCAATATCCGTATCATGTATGGATTAGACAATTGTGTTTATAAAAAAATATTTGTAATTTACTAGGTTGAAAATTGTCATAATTGTTATGTCATGCTTGTAGTAAAGTTTTTTTTCTCATTAGGAAAGAGATAGCAAATGATAATAATATATTTTTATTTTGGCATAGTGATAATAAATACTATTGTTCTTGTTTACTTAGTCGTAAAATACGTACAATTGAAAAAACTTTTATCCATATAATCGTAATCGTAATTGTAAGAATACCAAGCGTAATAAAATATATTTGTGACCTCAACAAAATAAAAATAAAATATTCAAACTATATCGTTAGATGAATATAACTTAGTAAAAAAATTAACCATGTATAAATTGATCAATACTATTGTATTTTTATTAAATGGACCATAGTTATAGTTTACAATAATAATAGAAATAAAATTATTTTAAATAATTAAATTAAATTAAATTATATGTTAATTGATTTTAAATATATAATATCAAAAAATAATTTTATTGTTATATATTTCAAAAAAAAAAGAATTTGTTAGAATTCAAATTTGGACAAAAATTGTTAATATAAATAATTATTGTTTTGATATTTTCCACACTTATTAAGACAATTATGAGATATATCATGTTATCCATAATTATTCCTCTACTTTTTACTTTATTGTAAAATTAATTAGAATGGTAAATATGTAAAGTGAAAAATAAAATAGTTAAAATAACAATTATTATTTAATAAAAATATAATGCTAAAACGATAAGGGCTAATTTGGAAAATAGGTTGTTTTGAGAATTAGATTAGTAAATAGGCTTTTTAGTATTTTTGAGTTAGTAAGTGGGGTGTTATTCAAGTAAGGCCCATTATTCCGGTAAGGCCGTGCGGCCGTCTGTACGGCCGACACGTGTCCCGGAAATTTTTTTTTTTTTTTTTTTTTTTCTGAACGAGTTTTTTTTTTTTTTTAAACGAGTAAAAGTAATAGTTCAAAACTTATTATGGAATAGTTCATAACTTATAAAAGGATAGTTCATGAATTGTAATAGAATAGTTCATAGTGTAAAATTTATAAAGGATTGAAAGTAATAGTTCAAAACTTATTAAGTAATAGTTCATAACTTCTAAAAGGATAGTTCATGAATTATAATAGAATAGTTCATAGTGCAAAATTTATAAAGGAGTGAAAGTTATAGTTCAAAACTTATTATGGGATAGTTCATGAATTATAATAGAATAGTTCATGAATTATAATAGAATAGTTTAAAGTGCAAAAATTTATAAAGGAGTGAAAGTAATAGTTCAAAACTTATTATGGGATAGTTCATGAATTATAATAGAATAGTTCATGGATTATATTAAAAAGTAATAGTTCATGGATTATATGGGAATAGTTCAAAGTTTATAGGATAATAGTGCATAAATTATAACATGGTAGTTCAAATAAATTTTCATTAGTTTCCGAAAAAAAAAAAATCGTTTCAGAAAAGAGAAAAAAAATAAAAATAAAAATTTCGGGACACGTGTCGCCCTGTCGTACGGCCGTACGACCGTACCGCAATAAAGCGACCGTACCTGAACATTTCTCTACCCCAAACTTCTTTTTTAACCGTGAACCCTAACTATCCTATCCTCTTCTCTCTCCCCCCTCTCTCTCTCCCTCGTAGCCGCAAATGGCAAGCATAGTTCCTGGAATCGGAAGCGATGTTCTCGGAATCCGACTGCGATTCCGATCAAAATCCTCAATCTCCTCACAATCAGCGTAATTTCGGATATTCATACCGGAATAGCTGCTCGATTAACCACAATTCAGCCTCGATCGGAAAGTCGAAAAAAGCTTCGATTCCATTGGATATTCCAGAAATCCGACTGCGAGGAGGAATTCCTGGCTTGTATGTTGGCACTGTAGGAATCGAAAGGTTGATTAGTCACTTAATCATTTTATAAGGTATTATTTCTTAATCATTAGGATAATCAGATTCGTGCTGAAGTGAAGTTACGGTACAAACATATTTGTGCTGGATGTTTGAGTTTGTATGAAACTGAAGTGAAATATTTCTGCTGAGTTTGTATGAAACTGGGGGGGGGGGCTACTGCATGAGTTTTTCTTACTACATGATTTTTTAGTGACTAAATAGGTGCAGGAAATTCTAGTTGGGGTATCTCATTGTTATCTCTGGTTTATGACTAAATAGGTGCAGGAAATTCTAGTTGGGGTATCTCGTCCATCTTTGGTGCCACTGAGAACCGCATTTCTTCCAAAGAAACTGCACCAAATGGGTCATTTGGTAAACCCGTTCATAGCATGGAGCATTCTTTTTCCATGATTCATTTGAGGGAGGTATATAAATTTTCTGTATATAATTGTTGCTCTTTCTTTTGCTATGTTTCAGTCTTCCTTCTTATGTGAGTGTCTAACATACGGGTCAATTTTTTCAAAGCCTCCAACAATACTGAGACCCTCCGACAACCATTCAGACAATGAGGGTGTTGAGATCACTATAACAAAGTTACTGCTGGAGTCATATTATGATATAGTCAGAAAGAATGTGGAAGATTTGGTGCCTAAAGCAATTATGCATTTTCTGGTAATGATCTGAAAATCTCCTTTATAACCTTCTGCCCTGGATAGATGCATCCGTCTTATGTGGACTGTCCTATTTCCGCATAATGATGGGATTACTAATGTTAGTGAATGCTCATTTGTGGGGGGGGGGGGTGGTGGTTTCTGGTTTGTATATGTTGTGTAGGCGTTAGGCATGTAAGAATGTTTTTGTTTTGGCTCGCATAGGAGTAAAATTCAGGTATTGGAATTTGCTTGTGACTGAAATTTTGTGAATTTTGTGGTACGAGTTTTTAGGTATGAATTTCATGCCAGAATCTCTGGTACGAATTTCTGGTATGAAATTCATACCAAAAAACTCATACCAGAATTTTCTGGTATGTAAAATTCTTACCAGAAAATTTTGTTATGAGTTTTTTGGTATGAAAAATTTATGGTATGTAGTTTTATGGTATGCAGTTTTATGGTATGTAATTTTATGGTATGAAAATCCGGTGTAACAAAATTCTGGTATGACAAAATGTAATTTTATGGTATGTAGTTTTATGGTATGTAATTTTATGGTATGAAAATCTAGTGTAAAAAATTCTGGTATGATAAAATGTAATTTTATGGTATGTAATTTTATGGTATGAAACTTCTGGTATGAAATTTCTGGTATTTAAATTATGGTATGAAAAATTATGGTATGAAATTTCTGGTATGAAATTTCTGGTACGAACTTTTCGTATGATAATTTCTGGTATGAAATTTCTGGTGTGAAATTTATGGTATGAAATTTATGGTATGAAATTTATGGTATGAAATTTATGGTATGAAATTTATGGTATGAAATTTCTGGTATAAAAATTCTGGTATGTGAAATTCTGGTATGATAAATTCCGGTATGAGAAATTTAGTCTAGAAAATAAAAAAGAAATAATAAATAAAAACAAGAAAAATAAAAAAAACAAATTCAGTAATTAAAAATTAAAACTTATACTTATATAACAAATAACAAACATCATTTATTCCTTTCTTTCTAAATAGAAGGGTTAATAATTTTTACCTACTATTAAATGAAAGTGGTAAAAAATTTGGGGTACACTTTCTTAAACAAAAACTCAAAAAAGCCTATTACGTCAAATTCTCCCAAACGATAATTATATATTAACGGATGGTTATGATAAATTCTCCCAAACGATAATTATATATTAACGGATGGTTATGATATGTGACAAGGATTGCGAAGTTTTGTTTGTTGGGCTGAAGAAGTACAACTTAATGGTCGACAAGGCAGTTATTGGGCCTAAACAACCGGCCCAATGGTTTGGCGGGTCAACCCGAACACAATAAAGACCGAATTGGCACCATTCGTTTTCATACGTTCATCTCATCAGCGATTGTGTCTATCCAAAACATATGAACTGAAGAGGTCCCTTCTAGTTAGTTCTAGCCTCACCAATGGCGACTTCATTCTCCCACTTCCTCTCCTTCCTCTTACCTACAAGGCCTCCTCCACCCAAATCCTCCCAATTCCCCCCTCTCCCCAACCACACTCCCGCCCAATCACCTTCTTCCTCGTCTTCTCTCTCCCTCTCCCATGAGAGAAGCCACAATCAGCAGCCCGTTGCTAAGAAGAATACCGATGATTTCGATGCCTGTTCTTCATCTTCCTCAGAACTGACATCTGTCATCTTCCCGTCGCTTGCGCACGCCAACACGCTCTACTTTCGATCCGCGTACAATGTCCAGGTGGTAGTGGAGGATAACGAGCCGGAGGAGAGGCTGTTGAATCGCTTCAGGAGGGAGGTTATGAGAGCTGGCGTTATCCAGGAGGTCAAACGCCGTAGGTTTTTTGAGAACAAGCAGGATGAGAAGAAGCGCAGGACTCGAGATGCTGCCAAGCGTAACAGTCGTAGAAGGTAGTTTCACTTGCGAATCTTTCATGTGTTTGAATAGTCGTGATTCAGATTTCTGACAATCGTTTTATGTTTGGATTCCATTTATGTGTGTTCTCTGTCATGATTCTTTCTCAAATTACACTTCTGATCGATTGATGCAAAATTTATTTCTTGATGAATTGAGGCGATAATTAAGCAGTGTTCTGCGTGTTGATGTCATTTTTGTTGTTGAGATATTTGATTAACCTTTTTTGTGATGGAAATTGATGTGCAGGCGCCTTCCATTCAAATCCGGTCCCGGTGGTTCATCACAGTTTAGGCCAGAGTCGGCAAACGCGCCGAAAGTGGAAGAAGATGAAGATAACTGGGAAATGCCTGATGAAAACGGTCCCGCGAGTCCTTTCTGAGTCCATTTTCCAACTTTTGGTGCATTCCTTCGCCTAGTTTCTGCTTCCCACTATTGTAAGTTTTTCAATGAAATTCTGTGTTGTAGATTACTCAAGAGCGTTGTTTCAACCTTCCAGTATCTGCTGTTAAATTTGTATCTTTCTTGTCACCAAAGCCAATGTAGCAATCAGCAATTATCAAACTCGTGAATGTCCAAATTTTTGTTGAATTCCTGCATTTACATGCTAAAGCATGAATTATGAACTACAAGTGTATAGCTTAACATTGTTAAGTTATGATGTTGACTTGCTACTCTATCCAACTGAAATTGAGAAGCTGTATATCTTTCTAGCATGCATCTGTGTATATCTTTTTTAGATTAGCCAAAACAAGTTTCATGTAGAGGTGTAATATTTTGCATTCCGTAACAATCATTATTACTCGTATTCTTTGGCGACAGCTGCTGTGGATGTCTCTTGTTGGACATGTCATGTCCAGGATATAACGCCTATGGTCTAGCTAGAAAGCATTGGTGCTACAACCACTGTGCCAGCTTCATGTAGAGTTTAGCTTGAGTATTGATTGCTTATTACTCTACTTGTTGTCGAATTAGGGATCTTTATAGGATTCTAAGTTTCTAACCACACTTCATTAGCTCCCTAAAACATAAAGCTACAGTTGCTGCAATTATCAGATGGATTATTACATTAGAGCAAGTTAAATTCAGGTCATTTTGACAGTGCTTAACAATGTGACCACTGGGGCGTCAAAGATGTATTTCAAAAGTGTGACTCAAAGGTTTGCTCATTAAGTCACCTTTAGTCTAGGCATGTGAGTGAACATGAACATTCTACTTAGATACACGATTACCTGAAATCCAAAGCTCAGCGCAGAATGTCTATATTTCTTTGTTATGTAAAATACGAGTATGATATAACCAAATAAAGATGAGTTTCATGGAGTTGAAAACCCTCTTGGACTGAACTAAAGAAATTGAACAAAATACTATCTTACTTTTGCAATTTTAATCTGCTGTTACTGGTTTGGTCGATTTTGTCACTTCCACTTTGGTGCAAATCAAGAGACCAATCTACCCCAATGATATATTCAAATGTCAAAAATTGTAATGTTTGCATAATAATGAAAGAACAATCTGTCCCAGTAGCTATGATTCTCATTCTTGCCAGTTTTGCAATCGTCTTCCATCTCAGCTCAATCTGCCATGGTCATCCAGTGACATTTACAAGGAAGCTAGCTGAATGAGAGCGTATGTAAGGTTGTGCAGTATTCGCGCAGATAATAACCTTGTCTCTACAGTCTACCACTCTACCCTGATGATGATGATCGATCTTGCCTGATTAGAAATCCTGATATATAGTGGAATTAAAAGGGTGTGAAGTGATATCTTTCCTGCCTTATAGTTGTTCAAATTAGTTTCAATAACTAATAGCCTGCTTAGTTAACAGCCAAATTGAACCTGCATATCAACAAAGTCATTGGGTTGTAACAGTGTGATAATCACTCGTGAAGATTAAACTTGTTTCCAGATTGTTTGGAGATGGAAGCAATAATGTAGAACCATCAACCACGGCCACGAACTACCACTCTTCGGCCGCTTGTTGATGTAAAGCCCCCCAGTAGATAACATCACCGGAGCGGAGACCATGTCTTGCAATCTTCATATGCTGGAAAAAAAAAACTCAACAGGAATGAGATTTTAAAAATCTCAAAATTACCAATGTCGGGTAAAATCAAAAGACGACGAATCGGAAGAATGTAATTCATAATTACCAGTGTCGGAAAACTGTTATGTTTTATGCATTCATGCTTCATTTCAAGGATATTCTTTGCCTGCGTTTGGAAAACAAAAGTAAAGTATTGACCTGAAAGAAATTACATAATGCTAAAGAAAACAAGAAGCATAACTCCACCTTACCAGAGCGGAAGCAAACCATTTTGACAGCTTATCCTTATTTATTGAAAAATGGAACGTATGTAAAAAAACATACAGAAGAACCTCTCTGGAAACCAGGTTATTGCATGCCTAAGCCATTGTACTTCTTTTGCACTTCCTTACTCTTTGACTTCAAAATTTCCGAATAAATAAGCTACAAACACCTTCAGAGTTTAAGATACATGAATATATTTGTACACTCCTTTTAACTTGTTTTCAACTGGTACAAATAATTGCATGCTTTCATATGTCGAACAATACACCCCTCTAGCAAGAAAGGACATGGATTCCCTTAAAGGGAGATTTTTGAAGATTGTCCAAGCACTCTAAGCTATGCTCTTTGGAAAAGTCAGAGCCAAAACCTCCAAAATTTCATCAAGTGCTACTGCATACCATCTCTATGACAAGGTCTTCTTCTTTTTCTTCTTCTTGCTAGATTTCTTCTTCTTTTCTGTCGTTCCCCTTTTGAAGACGGCCAAAACCTCAATGCTGCGATTTCATACGATCACCACAGTTAAGAACACGTGACAAGGAAAAAAGATAAACATTCTTCTGAAGCCTCGTTACTTTCAGCATTGAGATTAGAAAAAGATCAAGAAAATCACCCAGCTATCAATAGAAGATTTATTAATAATAAATAAACGCATAAATAGGGAAATGGTATCAATGCTTGCTCAAATGCATCATTCTGCTTAAGTTAAAGATTTTATATGGGATTGTCCAACAAAACACCCACAATGTGGAATTAACAGTCATATAAATAACACAGCCATAAGTAGTTAAACTGCAGAAAAAAGACCTGAGAAGCCTTAAATATTATAACATCCGTGCCATACTAAGAATGTTATAAGTGTTTTTCCTCCAGAAAGAGGATTCGTCCAGGCTTGTGCCAGAGAGCCTGGAATGGTGTAAACATTTCCAGTGAAAATATGTTTGAGAACAGGTGAAGAGTTTGGGAGGATGGCCATTCAAGACACAAGAGGATCCATAAGGAAAATTGGCAGCAGCAAATTGGTCATCAAAACTAGCTGTTAAAGAAGGATATGAGAGGTAAGAGACGGAATGATCTGATTCGAACCTGCTAAAGCAGATTACAAAGAACCTTCTCTTCTGCTTATGTGAATTTGACTTGCCCACCCGGGAGCTGTCTTAGGTTTGCTTCCTATTAATTGGTGTTCAAAATTGAAATGATTGAAGTACTTCTATCTGGAATCGTCTTAGGTTTGATTCTTATTACTTTGGCTAGATTATTAGTTGGATCACTCAGGCGACCTTTCGTCTGTGCTTGAGGTGGGTCTTGCAGTCAAGCTCCCTTATGCCTTTACATTCGAGGGCCAATCTCCGTCTGGCCTGAGGAAACTTTTGCACGCCTCCGTTTATATAGGACAAAAGGATGGGAGTGAGGCATTCTAGAATTTGGGAGTATATTTCAGTTCTTGAGCTAGGGAAAGGGTCCTTCAATTGTATAGTAGTATAGGAGTTTCTCCTACGATGAGTACTGTCTTTTATCCAGATATTTCAGACATGTAACTTCTAGGTTTACAAAGAAACTTCAACTTTTTCTCATTAATCCATGGGAATGATACGTTGCTGTTTAAGTTCAATGACTTTTCAGGAAAGCCTAAAGTTCTGACCCAATAAATTTTCTTTTCCTAAAGTACTATAGTTCCATTCTGATGCAGAACCAACGCCCTGCAGACTTACTGTAAAAGTCAGCATGATATCCTCTTAAGTATTTATTAGTTTCTAGATAGATCCTTAAGCTACATCCTTATCATATATAATTATTAGTCTCTAGATATTTCTTATATCATGCTTATGTTACCTAGATTTTTTTTATCTTAATCCTAAGCACCCTTCTAGAATATTTCTTCGCTTAAGGGCTAAGCTTTGGTAATCTATATATAGTTTCACAGGGCTGCTACGTAATCCATGTTTTGGCATATTAATCAGATTCCAAAACTGAAGTATCCTTCAATTTCTCAGCCAGCTGTGAGTTGCATTCCAGCCCTAAAATCCTAACACATTCCTTATACATTGAAATACTTGTCTCGTGCCCCCGAGCTTTTTTGTACCCTCTGGTATTTGGGTGTCCTATATAGTTTTGATTGATCAGAATAATGGTCGGCAGGTAATTGGTTATTGAGCTATTAACATGATTCCAGAATCATTATTCCACCTTTATACCCAAGCTTCCTGCTAGAAAAACACTCTAGTTCTTACAATAGTTTAATAATGAATCCCTGAGAAGTTACAAGATCATAGACTTCCTACCAAACATATCAACGCTTAACTTGCAATAAATCAATATTTACCTATCAGTGCCAGGAAAGAAATTAAATCCATGAGCTTTATCCAAAAGCCAGACCTTGTGGGACAACAATGATTTACAGTCCTGCCAAAAAATCTGCAGATGTTAGCCACTGGGATATATATGAAATAGACAAAATCTGAAATAGCACTATGATAATTTGAATATATATATATACATATATATATATATATATATATATATATATATATATATGATTTCTGATACCTCTTTGAAGCTACTCCATCCGCAGCTTATATAAATTATTGTATGAGGTAGAGTGTTACCCTCGGAGAAAGTGCTTTTGCTTTGTACAGTAACAGAAGCTTCTTTTTCCCTCAATATCCATGGCCGTTTTTCATCTTTAGGCTTCAAATCAGAACTAAAACACACCAAGAAAAAATCACTAATAAGATAACCTCTAAAGCAGCCAGGGGGGAGCAAAACACTGTATCGAGTTACAATAACAAGTAGAGCATACTTATGACCAGTCTTTATTTTTTTCTCTGCTGCTGATATTGACTGCAAAGCAGCAACAATGGATGGATCTAGCCCTTTTCTGGGAGGATCAACTACAAGAACATCCGAGCCCACAAGCCATGAAAGTGGGTCCTGGACAATGCACATAAATATCAAATTGTCAAACATGGAAGAGTCGCTAACACAAAAATCACATGACTCATAAGAAAGCAAGCATATTTTCAAGTTTTCAATTGCTTACATCCATGTGTATAATTCAATAGGACTGTAAAAAATAAGCTAAATCATTATGGGGACACAAATGAACTTAAACAAACTAAACAACTTTTATAATTTCAAGAAGCTTTCCAAACCAACTAAAAATTGACAGCATTAAGATTACATCAGCATACATTATTATCAAAAATTAAACAAAGAATTTCACATATTACAAGTAGTATATTTATCTAAATCGATTGCAAATCCCTGTACCCGTAAAGAAATATCAACTCTGCACCATAAACCATAATTCTTGCACCAAAATATCAATTATGTTCTTCATCTATTTCCTCGGGGTTTGGTTTTGGGAGGGGGAGTGTAATATAGAGTCCAAATATAAAGATTATAGATTTGATATGCTTCAGAAAAACTGAAACTTGAAAAATGTGCCGGATTCAACTTTAATATGTTAGCTCTACAGTGATGTACAGTTGACTTTCTCACAACTTATTGCAGACTGTATTACTTATTCAAAATTGTTTCAGAAATCAATTATTTTAGGAGATAAGGGTTTACCTTTAGATTTAAGGAATTGCGAACAAAAATATTATTGTATCACAAACCTTCAAACAATGTGAAAAGCTCAGCAATTCAACAGAAACTTATTCGAAGTTGCTGGAAGTCACTTTTTCACATTCAAGCACCTAAACATTAAAGAGAAAACGTAGCTTCCATTGCATGCTTTCTTCATCACCAGTCCCACCAAATGCTCTGCTGTCTTCCATGGTAAAATCCCACACTAAGTTGATTTCAATCCTTATTTGTTTATAAAATAAAATACTTCAGTTGAATGTCACCAAGCTTGACCAAATTCCTGAAATATGTCTTTCTTGAAAACTTTTTCACGAAGTCTCTACACGACTTTTTCTATAAGCACTTTCTCCTAAGAAATGGGACATTCCCACCCTCAAACGAGGCCAGTGCTGTTTTTGTGTACTTTCTTTTTTAACGAACTCTCACCCATATATAGTAGGAAATCCAATATCATAATATCTTCAGTCTTCAGACTTCTATCTACTCAAAATTCCAACAATATTCACAAAATGCAGCAAGATCGAGATGTTTTCACGCAATCGGTGGTAAATAAATATGAAGGCACAATGGGTTTGCTTCTCTGGAACAATGGGAAAGTAGAGTTTGGGAAACTTTACATGGACTGAATATGTTTTTTCATGCTTTACATTGTTTAGATCTTAGAGGTAGTTATTAGTTTTAGTTTGAAGGAGTCCAGCTATCAAGACTACATCTTCCTCACACTTAAGAATCCTTTTGGTGGTTTATGGAGATGTTGATAGATTGACATGTCAAAGAGAAAATATCACTTCAAGGATAAATCAAAGCGAAGCTTTGTGATGCAGTACTACTATCTTGGTGTTAAAATGGCATGATGTATTTGTTAGAATTGTTACCATCCAAATAGAAGTATCAAATATGTATTGATCTACTGACTTAAGAGGGTCATCAAGGAGCTAAACATGTTGGACTCCTATTGTTCCAAATCTGAAGATTGCTTTAGATATGGTGAAATCTTGTCCGAATTTCTAAGAATACAAGATTAGCTAGCAAACTCAACCCCGTTTCAGTAGTGCCATCGATAACGTTGTATCCAAAAAATTTATGTTAAGTGTTGAGACAATGTCATAATTAATAGCAGTATATCGTCGTACAATATTTCAAGAAGGCAAGATAAACCATACAAGGATATTTTCTGATAAGAGTTCAAAATCAAGATAATGTAAACTACTGGTGTAGTTTCCTACAATAGAATAAAAGCAGCTCACACATGGTGCAGAGCCAAAATATCATGCCATGGAATCAACTATATGAGGATATTCATGGATACAACTGCGATAAGATTTAACTTTGGAATCATAATTTGATAATGTCAGAGAGCAATAACCAGGCAGCAAGTTATACCGCATCAAACCAGGGGGTCTTGAGAAAGAACAACATAATTAAATTAATTGTAGTTTTGTTCAATGCTCAAGAGGGCATAGTCCCCTTGCACCTATTACACTGGGGAACGGTTAGCTAATGAGTCTGCTGAACCCTTTGAAGGTCATATCAAACACATCATTAACAAGGGAATTGATTATATGCATGATACGGTTTTAATATCTATTTTGTAATTTTATACTGGAAACATACATATATACACAATAAGTCAGGACACCAAATACAAGCAAGAATTTCATTTGTGTTTCTCTCTTCCTCCTTTCTGATCAAGGTTATGCAAATCTAGGCAGGCAAAAGGATTAACAGTGTAACACTCTGAAAAAGGATTAGACGTCCATCTGCTTAAAAGGTTAATTGTGGATGAAAATGGACATGTTCAGGATTTTAATTCAGTATCAACACAGAGCTGCATCAATTATACGTGAGATGAATATGATAATTACTTACAATGGCAGCGTCTGCATGATGCCAGCTGATGTTGCTGTCAATATACTCAGGTAAACGACTGATAGTCTTCTCAAAAGAGAGCTTTGCCTCTTTGTTAATCTCAATGCACTTTACAGACCTGAAAACAACCACCAAAGTCAAAAGGTTGGACCTTTAGCTCAATTTGACAAGACATTTGCCCCTTCATAAGATTACAAGGAAACAGAAGGATCATGCCTACCTGCATTTTCTAGTTGCTGCTAATGATAATCCGATTACACCAGATCCACCATATAGGTCAGCAACTGAAGATCCAATTGGAACATACTTATGGAGCTTATGGAGCAAAGAGTCAAATGCCTGAAAGGGAGGTATAGAACATTGACATGAGAACAGAATAGCAGTATCACAGAATAATTACCCAGATTTGACACGTTATTATTATGCTTCTAATTTCTTAACCTACTTCATTTATCAGTATTCCAGATCAGGAAAAGTGGACTTGGAATTGCTAAGAAAACAACAGAAAAAACCATAATTAAATTCAGGTATAAAATCAGAACTGAAACATTTAACAATACTTTTGAAAAAGCCAAATTTGAAAAGAGTTACAAGTTGTTCCTAGTCCAACCAGAAAGAAAAAAAACATTGGTTTGAACCAGATACAAAGCATTTCCCCTAAAAATAGCAACATAAAGCTTCAGTCTGGTTCGGGTTTGGCAGAGCCAGTCTACAATCTATCTTAGGCAGTCTGATCCAAACATATTATGAACATCCCTAGTTGTATGCAGCAACAGACTTACAAGAAAGCCAAGTACAAATAGCACCTAGATCGTTGAACTGACATCAGGAAAATCATAAACATTCAATGGACATGAAACCTGGTGTACATTCATTAGGCACAGTATGCATACCCTCGTATTTGCTTGCCCAAAGCTGGAAGGAGCCAAAGAAACATCAATTTCTCCGATATGTTCCCAGAAGTCTCTTTCTCCTAAAAGGTGCCTCCATCGGTTGCCAAATATTACCTGCATAAGCC
Organism: Fagopyrum homotropicum; assembly: GCA_033239125.1. NCBI lineage: Eukaryota > Viridiplantae > Streptophyta > Magnoliopsida > Caryophyllales > Polygonaceae > Fagopyrum > Fagopyrum homotropicum. Next base: position 149,561,236 of record BSWB01000004.1, read on the forward strand.
AAGCTGAAATAATTGATTGCAAGCTAATTTCGTAGTTTGCATGGGACCTCAGATAAAAATTACTTCAAATGTACTGTCACTGGACATGTGTATCTTTTGAAAGAAAGTTATACAGCTTTTCAAGCTGCGCAGAGAAACTACCTATGGTAGGAGTAGGGGATTCCCCGTCACGGGGAGAGGGATTTTAAATGGGGACGGGTGAAAACAATTCCCTGTATCTTTTCTCCTATTGCTTTGAACAGATCATAAGCGGAAAACATCATCAAAAACTGTTTATCAAATATCAATATAACCATCTGTGGAGAAAATTCAATGTCAAATAACTAATTCTGAAAAAAAAATTGAACTGTAAAAGTCAAATCTTTTTGTTAAATAAATACAATATTTCAAGTATGTGATAACTATATAATTGTTGGTATTATAGAAACATTTAATTTCTTCAGTACTTTCTTTCCTAGTATTCTTTTACCCAACTTGAGACTACATATACAAAATGCATGTTTTAGATTATACATCAAGAGTCACAAGGATCAGAGAAATAAAAAAATACAATCTTACTATAATATAACTATACGAGCACTTACATTATTGGATGATGTCTGAAAATTAGCCCACACAGAGTGAATTAGATGAAGACTGCACCTTGGACCACCACTTCTCCATATAAACTGGAAGCCTATCAATTAGTTACTGGTCCAAGAGATGAATAAAAAGAACTCGATGTACACGGAACATAAGCAAAAACACTGGCAGTTTCCAACATGGAAGATGGGTTGCATGACTCACATTGGCCAGTGCATCTAGTTTCTGAAAACTTGGAGAGTTCTCACTCCTTGAGTTCCAAACCAAAGTCACCTGCACTTTACCTGCAACAATATAGGTCCCACAAAATAACATTATGATTTACGAACAAACCAGCTTCAAAGAACTCAAGTGGGAAGCTGCAAGGAAATGTAGCATGAGTTCAGACAATACCATGTTTATATCTTTCAGAAAGAGGAAGGGATGTGTTATATGTTGTCACAGCCATCTGCAAGTGCATAGGAAAACTAAGAACACATTGCAATAAAAATACTATTTCATAAACCGTGGTATGCAACTTTTCAATAAAAAACTGACTTGTACATATCGCAATTCACCGGTTCCCAAATCTTCATCATATGGTTCCACATTTAACTTAGTTATTCCTAGAAAAAATCACATATTTGGAAAATCAGACATGGAAAACTCTAGACAAAAGATAAGTTTCCAGTAATAAGTTTTAACTTGGCCACCTTTCCTCAATAGCTCGACGGCTGCATTAATGCTAGGATGATGAGCTACATAATAAACCATAGCAATAGTTCAGTCCTAGTGCGATCAACAAAAAGAAACAAAAACCTTGACAAAATTAAGATCATAATAAACAATTATAGTGAAATGTCAAACCTTTACAATGTGGAATATCCACGACGTCATGAGTCCCTTCCTGATACAGACCAATAAGAGGATTCTCGGACGAGCCTCTAACAGCAAGCTTTGCACGGCATCGCCAACCCCACTATATTCAAATTTCCACAATTTTAGGATGAAAAGAAAACAAATTGTATTAAAATGCTCTAAGAAATTGAAATTTAACACAAAAATCACCAGTCTACAAGTATCAAAGGTAAAATCGGGGACTCCATATCTCTTGAAATAAGCAAACGCCTCATCTACTATACTCGGACGGTCGAGATTGTACTCATGAGTACAGCCAGAGCAACTATCAGAACAACAGGAAAAAATGAAGCATTAACAAGTAACAGAAAGACAATTCAAATTATGCGAAGGAACTAAATGTTTGAGAATGATGGAGCGCGTACGATTGGAAATGGAGGCACTGGAGAGCGCAAGATAAAGAAGGCGATGGAATTGTAGAATTAGGGGTTTGCGAAATGGAGGGAGGTTCCGGCGGTGGACGTGGGAGCGGCGACAGCGAAGTCGCCGGAGGAGGAGGCTGTTTGAAACGGACGACAGCAGGGGAGGAGCGGCAGGTGACGACAGGAAATGAGATGTGTGGAGAGAAAAAGCAGATGGACATGTTAGCCGGGGAAGACGGAAGAGAGGAGTTCTCAGTTGTTCCAATGGCGGGATAGTAGATAGATAAGTCACCTTTAGATATTTTTCTAGTTAACCGGGGCCTGTTTTATTTTTCAGATTTTATTTTTTTAATAAAAGGTAACTAAGGGCATGTTGGGTATCAGTTGGTCGGAGATTTATTTAGATTCTTTTCCAGTGCATTTTTCGGGATAGAAAAATTGTAAGCGTTTGGTATCGGTTTGAGCTTTATATTGTATTCTTTTGCTAAAAGAATCCCGAAAAACTCATACCCTCATTCACCTCTCCTTTCACAGTCTCAATCTCTCGTTCTTCCAGTCTCGTTCTTCTTCCGGTCTCATCTCTCGTTTTTCTTCCAGTCTCATCTCTCTCCTCCTTCTCTTCAGATCTTCTCCATCCGCCGTGCCATGCCGCAATGGACGACCGCCGATTGCCCTGTCAGCCCCTCCTTCGCCTCGCCCCTTTGTCTCTTCTCTGTAGCAACCAAGTGGGAGTAGCCCTGGGCTGTCGCCCTAGCCTGCCGAAGATCCAGCGCAGCCCCCACCGGATGAGCCCCTCCGTTGCAGAACCAAACCGCCGCCTTGCCCTGCTTCTCCCGGCCGGATCCATGCCTGTAGGCCGCCGCCCTACTTCATCCCCCCTCGTCATCGCCATCGCTGCTCCCACTTGATGTTGTTGCCAAATGTTATATCCATGGTCAATTAGGGATGCAGAAAGACAAAAATTTGGGGTTAAATTTTGAGGGTATTTTGGTAATCTTATCTAAATGAATCTTTAACAATAATCTGATACCAAACATAAAAATTTTACGTAAAAAACAATCTCTAACAATACCCATCTCCAACAATCCCCAAGAATCTCCATCCCGAAGAATCTAAAAAAAAAATACGCATACGATACCAAACAGACCCTAAGAGAGTCCTAAAACAACCTGGACGAGGTTTTAAAGTATTGTGGAATTGTTTTAGGATATTAATGGTTATGTATCTTAAAAAAATTGTGGTAGTTTGAAGGTATCTATATATATTACTAAAACAGAACTCATTTAGTCCACATGTCGCATGTTAATCCTATCCACATCAACTTTTTTTCAATTTATTTACAATATTGCCACAAGATATTTACGGATTTGCTATAATATCTTTCACAATAAAAAAAGTCGTTACAATTAATAAACAGTCAACATGCCAAATCTTCTTTAATCTAATAAATCATCATGCCACGTCAACTTTAATCAAAGATTAATTAAAACAAAAACAAATGAAAAACATAATAAAAATATATCTACATTTTGTTTTCATAATTTTCAAAAAAATAATGTAGGCATTTATATATCATATTTTGTTTTCTTATTTTAAAATTTAAAATTTTATTTTTAAAGTTAATTTTTTAATTTTGAACTATATATGTGTATATATATCATGTTTTTGTTTTCTAAATTTTAATTATAAAATTCGAATTTTATTTTCTGTTAGATAATTAATAAAAGTTAACAAAATAGATAAATATCTTAACCGATTCTACATAATACTACCCGCAATTTTTAGACAATCTTTTTTCTAAATGATATAAAAAAAATAGTTTTAAGTCAATTATAGGCTAATTAAATTTTAAAGTATATATATTTTTACACAATCTTTTTCTAGATGATATTAAAAAAATAGTTTTAAGTCAATTTAGCCTATCATTAAATTTTTTTATTAATTAATATTCACTACATAATATATAAAATTTAAAAAAATTATTTAGACAAAACCGCACAAGGTGCGGGCATTGAACTAGTTTTAAAACAAATGCATGTATTTAAAGTAAATTTAATGTAATAATTTTTTTTTTGTCAGTATTAAGACAGATGACGTTGTGTTTACATGTGATATAGTCAAAGTATATTGGTCGATCGAATATATATAGATGCTTCAAGTTAATTTTAAACAAAGTCTTTACCATCTTATATTGTTTGTTTTTCTTCCTTGTTTGGGTGGTAGTTCGTTGACGTTGCTTGTTTTTGCATTAGTCTAATTTCAATCATTGATTTTTTTTTACCGCTATTAGATCTTGATGTTTTCACCAGTTTTATTCTAAAAAGTGATAAAATTGTGGGATAAAAAGTAATTATGTAACTCTATTGATGATATTACACGGTTTATACCATCTAATATGTCAATGTAATCGAAATTCATTTCTATTTCGATTCGATTGATCATTATCATTGTACTCATCGGTTCCAACAATTAATATAAGGTCTGTAAACGGTCGGGACCGGACCAAATCATTACGGCCCGGTCCAAAAGTCTAGGCCCAATTTCTAAAATTTGTTCGTTCCGGTCCAAAACCGTCTGGGTCCAATTTTTAAATTTTGTTTTTAAAAAACTTTTTTTAAAAATATATTATATAGTTCAATACGGTCCGGTCCAGTCCAAATCTGAACCGGCCGTATACATGAATGTCTATATACATATGTATATAGTCGTGATTAACTAAATGTCAATGTGTAACCGAAATATATAGGTATGAAATTCGTATAGCCTCTAAAATATGCCAAAGCCAGCAAAGACATTGAAAAATCCTCATGTATGCCAAATCATGAAAGTAAACTAAGCAAAGCCGATATGGTTGGCTAAAGAGTTTCCAATGGAATTTAGAAAAGAATTCAAATTTGCCATATATATACTTAATATTTGTAGCTAGAGAAGTATATGGTGTATTCTTGTACAAAGTTAAGTACCATACAAGATTATACAAGATTACATATTCAAATTCATTTATGCACTTTATTTTCTTCTTATGATCAATATAATCTTCATATCAATCACATTAAACCGGCGGAAAATACTTGTTAAGGCCGTAAGGAAGCGCATAAAACTCTTCACTCCTTGTATCAGTCGAGTAGGACCTAAATTTCACCCACCAATGCCTACCACTGTCGCATCGTGTAGCCGGATGGTGCCTCTCAAGCGTCGTATCCAATAGAACCGCAAGAATTGCAGCAACGGTGGCCGGAGATGAAAAGATCACTTGCACAATGCTATTGAACTGCATTTGATACATTAGCACTTGATCATTTAGTCACATTATTCACTATATAGTTCTAAGTTACATGGTGTAACGAAATATAAACCACCTACCGCGTAGGAATGTGTATGAACGGGTCCATAACCCGCAACTAATAGGAACTCGTTGAAGTATTGAGGTATAGAAAGGCCCATGAATATGGAAAATCCGACTATAAACTTGGTTCTGAAGCTGTTTAGATTGCAAAATTGGAGATATCCAATGCCCGATGAAGCTGCATAAAATTATCCCACATTGATTATAAAAAAATAAAAAATATATATAAGGTTGGTAAGCTACTCTAATTATTATACTTACCCACATATGCGAAGAGAACACAATACATAGCAGCAAAGATTGGCAATGGGATTGAAGCAAGAACAGCCCCAAATTTTCCTGAATAAGAGAATTGGTGAATGAATGTGCAGTTAAGGATGAATAATGTTTTGTTTTGTTTTAGTCACCTAATACAGAGAAGAAGAGCATAAAACCAGCTGCTACTTGAACAACCCTACGACTCCCAACTCGATTCAATCCCAGTAATCCTGCATTTTCACTGCATTGCAAGTTACAATACCCATCAATGCAAGTAACCAAATCTAGAACATAAAAACTGAACTCTTCTATGGTATGAAGCATTACACTGATGCAGTGGAGCCAGACAGTGTACCAAACAGTCCATCCAGCAAAATGCCGATCCCCTAACACGACGCCAAGAAGAAAACATCAACTCCAACAAAGACATATGTGTATGACAAGTTAAAGGATGATATATATATGTGTATGTGGTGTACCAGCCATGAAATACCGCGGCTAGCTATTGAGGGAGGTAAAGGTGTCGCGCCTGCGTATCTTGATGCTGCTATACATGTCCCTGTTGACTGAACAAACCATACATTTATTGGCCTACGTTATTTACTCTATACAAATGATCTATGGATGCCAAACATACCTCTATCATAGCAACTAAAGCCGCGGCCATCATTGCAAAACCATCCCCAATGTTTAGAGTTGGACGGCCCCATTGAAATGGATACGGGAACCGGATCCTGCACTTCTTAACAACACATGAGAAGCCCAACAAGGATACACAAGGTCATTCAGTAGTATCACAGGACCGTTTGAAATTGCTAAGAATCATTTCCTTCCCCATAAAACTCACCAGGGAGCAGCCTCTAGAACTCCGGACCTATCAGTACGACAGCTGAACTGGGTTTCCGGGGAACTGTGTTTATACGCGCCACCAGCAGTCAAAATCTCGGCAAAGGCCCACACTATAGCGATTGTAACCACCACTCCATACCGACCACCTAAGGATTTCCTTGACTCTGTCACATGAGATAGGTACTGAAAAGGAATACATTGTACACATCAGTACACAGATAATTATATTGAAAATAAGATCATTAAAGAACAAATTGATTGATCACCTGAGACAGCAAGATAAGTATAATCAAAGCAGGAAGTCCTAATTCCGCGCATTTAGCTAGCTGAGGGAAACCAAGCGCAAACAAGCCGAGGCCTACTAGAGTCACAAGAGGAACTGCAGCAAGTGGGCTCAAGAACCTATTGACATCAGCAAATAGAAAAGCAATCAACAACAATGTATTGTAAACATAGACAAATTTGGAGTGATTCTTACCTGAGAAGAATTCTCCATAGGCCCAGGAAACCAGCTAAGATAGGCAGAATTGAAGCAAATATGATGGCTCCTTGTATAGCTCTCATTGTCTCAATAAACCTCTAAGGAGAATAATATAAATAACTTTAAATACTACAATAAGTTTAGATTCATACAAATTAACTCATGTTAATAGTCAACCTCATAAGGATCAACAATCAAGCTGAATCTCTTGGAAAATATGATGAGGATTGAAGGGATGATGAAGGTGTATGATCCTCCTATGACAACAGGCAATGTACTTCCAACTGTAGTTTGAAGAAGAGTGTTGATCCCGGAAACGAATAGCATAGTTTGTATCACATTTGCCTTATCGACCTATGGAGTTTTTGCCATGATCAGCATGGTTATGACAAAGGAAGGTAAAGTTATAAGGTAGATAGAACTTACATTGGTGCCTCCCATTTGAGGGACAAGTATGGTTGGGATCAAGATTGTGGTTCCTAGCATTACTAGGTAGTGTTGAAACCCTAAAATGATAGCTTCAGCTGCAACATTCAATTGCTTGCAATAAGTACAAGGAATTACAAGAAATTAAGGTACGGATGTTATTCGAGTATAACTTTGATATGTTCATGTTCAACTCGTTCATATTTGATCTGAACCTAGCTAACTTTAGAATCAAGCTTAGTTGTATGCTCATATTCAGCTCGCGAGCATTCCACCAAGATTGAATTCGTTTTGCTTGATTTCTTTAGCCGATCTCGAGTTCAAACGAATTAAATTAGGGAGTGTTTCATCAAATTCATTCCTAAATGATTCACAATATGCTTATTCTCGGCTTGTTTTTGTAATATGAACAAGGGTGATCCAAACATTTGTCAAGCCGAGCCCGAGGCTCACGTAAAAGTCCTTTTATATAAATTTAATCATGAAAACAAAAACTGAAACTATGAGCTTCTTAGTAGTCACCAAACATCATCAATAAGGATATATAAAACATCATAAAACACAACAACAATTACTTTTGTGATTAAAATTATGAAAATAATCTGAACCTTACAAATAATCCAAAAGAACACAGACAAACAAAAACTATAAAGGCTTTCACTCCACAAGAAGATCCACTACAAAAAGTATGAATACTTGGTCAAAAAAATATATGCAGACAAATTGAAAAAGAGTGGTAAGTTAAAACGAAGAAGGAGAAGAGAGAACCGACGCCAAGGAGGATGACTGGCGAGGCAAAAATCGACACCGGGAAGTTGATCCTTCACCGGATGTGGCAGAAACTCATCTCCTTTCCCTGCCATTAACGAGTACAGCTAGCTAGCTAGCTTCAGCTGACGACGATCATTATTAGTTAATGTATCTTGGATTTTATATAGACGGTGATGATAATGACCGGTGAATTTGATGAGCATAGTTAAGTTAGCAAGAATACAAGTTTCAGTTTGCGTTTTTGGAGGAGCGGACAAAGAAGTCAACAGTCGGTGAGACGATGGGAGGGTTGGAGCGGGGAGTTAAGACTACTTGAAAACTTGTAACAAATGCTAATATATTTTGGATCAGGGAACCCCTACAAATAGTAATATATTTTGAATCAGGTAACTCGCTCTTAAACACGGCGATGAATTTCACAAACGCACGACGCATTCAGAATCCGTAACCGTTCAAACCATTATAATTTTTCTTTGTGATTTCTAAAAAAAAAGAAAATATGAAAAAATTTTGACACTGAAACGGATCCGGAAACCGTGTCCATGTCAAATATTAGGGGAAAATATTCACCTTTTCTTTGCACGGTTTTAGAACCCGTAACCGTTGTTTCGAATGCACAATGCGTTTATGAATTCCAACTTGTACTTAACATCCCTTTGAATTATAAGGTACACAGTGTGTGAATCACGCTTTATATTTGCAGTTTTGATGGCTCGTTGGCTATTTTAATAGGTTGGTTGTTAGACTGTCGTCACCCAAAATATTGAATATTTGTAATCTGTGGTTACTGTTTTCCTTCTTAACTAATTCATACTAATTGTGGCACGTATACGCACTCTTAATTTTGACTAATGTACTAGTGTGTCTTTTACACCTTCAAAAAGTTATAGAGCTAAAGGTTAATTTCCGCGATTAGCATGCCACTTTGAGCCTCTCAATTCACAAAAGGTTAGAAGAGAAAACGAAATATGAGCAAAAAGGTTGAGCTGAAAATGAAATATGAGCAAAAGTTCAAAATGAAGCAATATAACAAGAAACAAAATCCATTATTAGCCAAAAAAAAAAAAAGATAATCTCTATAGTTCATTATAGTGGTGGGTCGCAAACCTAAACCGCCGGATTAGGTTTGCGAACCGCCGGTTTAGGTTTGGCCAAATTTGGCCAAACCTAAACCGTCAAAATCCAAATCGGCGGTTTAGCCGGTTTATAAAAAATAAAAAAAAATTGAAAAACTGGACCAAACCGGACCAAACCGGCGGTTAACCGCCGGTTTTGAGGACCAAACCGGCGGCGGTTTGATCTCGAAACCGCTAGTTTGGTCCATTTTTTTTAAAAAAAAAATAAAAAAATACCAAAACCGGCGATTTTAACCGCCGGTTTTGGTAAACCGCCGGAGGCCAAACCTAAACCTAAACCGTAAACCCACGGTTTGGCCAAACCGGCAAACCTAAACCGCCGGATTGGCGGTTTGGTTCAAACCGGACCCAACTCTAGTTCATTCTTGCTTCTCTCCGGGTCCCACGCCGACATCCCATGCATCTACATTGTGATAACCAGTCAGTTTTACATATTGCTTCCGATCCAAATTTTTTATAAATCACCAAAATATTGAGGTTGATTGTCACACTATCCGATCAGACTCAACAGAACACCTTGTGCACATGTTTTATCTCGAGGGTCGACCAACTTGCTGCCATTATAACCAAACCCCTTGGTCCTGCTTGGTTTTCATTTCTATTGTCCCATCTCGGAGTATCATCTCCAACTTGAGAGGGAGTTTTGCGAGTGGGGCCTGACGGTTTCCCGAACTTCTTATTTAATAAGAAAGACGGTAGTTGGTGGAGAGGAAATATCAATGGCATGTTGGAATAAACATATTCCTTAAACCGTAAACGCAAGGATCGATATCATGCTAAGGTTATTAAGGAATCTAGAATTTACATACCTGGTTCCATAGTAGCAATCGGATGAACCAGTAGCAATCGGATCAAACCTTAGTGCGGAATCTACGATCCGAATGAGCGCCGCAGGTATACAGTCTTCCTCAGTCAAACCTCCTTAGGGTTTCTTTAGGTTTTCTCTCTGATGGGTAGAGAATGGAAAACGGTAGATTGATTTGACGTATCGGGAACCATAACCTAATAACGATTATATAATGACCTAATAGAATCCCATTAAGCCTATTGGGCCAAAGTCTGGTATACACCCATTAAGCCCATACCGCTTAATTAAAGTCTACGGGCTTTACTTGATTGAATCACTTTTATTAGCCCGTTAATATATTTAGTCATCTAATATAATTGGTTATTATAATATGTAAGCCCACTAATAATAATAAGATTTAATAAAATCTTACAATCTCCCACTTGGGCTACATATTAAATAAACAACTATATTATCCAAAATTTTTAATGTGTACACGTAATGACTAATTTTATGTAGACTTATTCTTTAATCAATCTGGTCCACCTCATATATCAATATGAGATCACGGCGGCTTTCGTCACATCATCGTGACTAAACCTTCCGTGTTCACCACATTAGTATATTCGATGACATAGATCAAGTATGGATGAGTGACATGAAAATTACATGAAATGTGATCTCATAAACATGTCTATTTTCAACTGGTTCTTCTTTATTCGGAGATCAATCCAAAACAACCTTTAGTTCAAAATGTAAATGACGGCAACTTTATTATGCATAAACTATAAACATAGAACATCTAATCAAACTCCCACTAAGTCAAGGGATTACAAAACTATCAAGCCCCAAACGAGCAGTGTGCTCATGAAAAACCTTAGGAGGCAACCCCTTAGTTAACGCATCCACAATCATGGAGTTTGTGCTTATGTGTTCTATATAAATCTGCCCACTTTGAACTTTTTCCTTCAATGACAAGAACTTGATGTCAATGTGCTTCTCCTTTACAAAGCTTCTGTTGTTATTGGAGAACAAAGCTGCAGCCTTATTGTCACAAAATAACTTCAATGGCCTTTCAATTCCAGTAACCACACGTAGGCCTGTGACAAAATTACGCAACCATATCCCATGAATGGATGCTCCGAAGCAAGCCATGAACTCTGCAGCCATAGTGGAGGTAGCTACAAGTGTTTGTTTGACACTTTTCCAAGATATAGCTCCTTCAACCAACATGAAGACATAGCCTGAGGTGGATCGTCTACTATCAATACAACCGGCAAAATCAGAATCAGAATATCCAACGATCTCCAATCTGTCTGATTTCTTGTAAGTCAGCATGTAGTTCTTCGTTCTTTGCAAATACCGGAGAACCCTTTTTGCTGCTTTCCAATGATCCGATCCAGGATTACTTAAGTATCTGCCCAAAAGTCCCACAATAAATGCTATGTCGGGACGGGTACAAACTTGAGCATACATTAGACTCCCTACCACTGAGGAATAGGGAACCTTTTGCATCTCCTTTATTTCAAGATCTGTTTTGGGGCACTGTTTGAGACTAAACTTGTCTCCTTTAGCTATTGGTGCATCTCCAGCTGAGCAATCTTTCATGTTAAACCTGCTTAGTACCTTTTCGATATAGCCCTTTTGTGATAACCTGAGGATACCTTGAGATCGATCTCTTAGTATCTGAATTCCTAAGACAAAAGAGGCCTCCCCAAGATCTTTCATCTCAAAGTTCCTAATGAGAAATTTCTTGGTTTCGTGCAATAAGCCTATATCGTTACAAGCCAATAGTATGTCATCAACATACAATACCAGAAAGATAGATTTGCTCCCACTGAATTTGTGATACACACAATCTTCAACCTTATTCACCTCAAATCCAAAGGAGGTGATCACTTGATGAAATTTATGATTCCATTGCCTTGATGCCTGTTTAAGCCCATAGATGGATTTCTTTAATTTACAAACCATAGATTTTGAATCTTTGGATTCAAAATGTTCTGGTTGAACCATATAAATGGTTTCATCAATGTTTCCATTGAGAAACGCTGTTTTCACATCCATCTGATGTAACTCTAAATCAAAATGAGCTACTAGTGTCATTATTGTCCTAAAAGAGTCCTTAGATGAAACCGGAGAAAAGGTCTCTTTAAAGTCAATACCTTCCTTTTGAGTGAATCCTTTTGCAACTAGACGAGCCTTATATCTTTCGATATTGCCTTTTGCATCCCTTTTGGTTTTAAATATCCATTTACAACCAATGGGTTTTGCACCTTTTGGCAACTCGACAAGATCCCATACGTCATTGTCCTTCATGGATTTCATCTCCTCTTGCATGGCTTTAATCCAGTATTGAGAGCTAGAACTTTGAAGGGCCTCAAGAAGATTGATTGGATCATCCTCTGCAATGCCTGCATAATCTTCTTGTTCCATAAGATACGCGATGTAATCATCTGGTATCTCTCCCACAGGATCTTCTTGTTCTACTAGATATACAATGTAGTCATTCGGAATTGCATATCTTCTTTCTCTACCGGATCTCCTTAAAGGCACTTCTGGAGGTGGTTGAATTTGCTCTATGGAAGGAACTTCATTGTTGTCTAAAACCGGAGTTGTTGCTTGAAGAGTGTTAAGAGTTGTATCTTGATCACTTTCAATAACAATATTGGGAAGAGAGATAAATTCCTCTTCCTCAGGGACAACTTCGTCAAGAGTGACGTTCCTTAATCCTTCCCCTCCAAATTCTACATCCTCAAGAAATCTGGCATTTCCCGACTCAAAAAATGATCGGGTAGCGGGATCATAAAATTTAAACCCACGAGAGCGTTCAACATATCCAACAAAGTAGCAGCTAGTTGTCTTAGAGTCCAACTTTCTTTCGTTAGGCTTGTAAGGCCTTGCTTCAGCTGGACATCCCCAAATGTGTAAGTGCTTTATGCTGGGCTTTTTCCCAGTCCACATTTCATATGGGGTTTTAGCTACCGATTTGCTAGGTAATCTATTAAGGATATATACTGCAGTTTTTAGCGCTTCTCCCCAAAGTGATTCAGGTAAAGAAGAATGATTAATCATACTTCTCACCATATCCAATAGTGTTCTATTCCGCCTCTCAGCAACACCATTCATGCTGGGTTTGCCCGGCATAGTATACTGAGGGACAATTCCACACTCCTTTAGGAAGTTAGCAAAGGGTCCTGGACGCTGTTCTCCTGATCCATCATATCTGCCATAGTATTCTCCACCACGGTCAGATTTAACGGCTTTAATCTTCTTACCAAGTTGAAGTTCAACTTCAGCTTTGTAAGCCTTAAAAACATCCAGAGATTGTGATTTCTCACGTATCAAGTAAAGGTACCCATATCTGGAGTAGTCATCTATGAACGTAATAAAGTATTGTTGACCATTCCACGCAACTGTAGGGAATGGACCACAAATATCCGTATGTATTAGTTCTAAGACTTCTGTACTTCTGTTAGCACCTAACTTTCTTATGTTTGTCAATTTTCCCTTGACGCACTCAACACAAACTTGAAAGTTTGTTAAATTAAGGGAATCAAGAATTCCTTCTGACACAAGCCTTTGAATTCTCTGTTTAGAGATGTGGCCTAAGCGCTTATGCCATAAGAATCCAGAATCTTCATTCAATTTTCGCTTTGTACCTCTAGAACCTGTGTGCAGGATTTCATTATGGGAAGCAACCGTTTCTAGCATATAAAGACGATCAATTAAAATACCGGTACCAACAAGATTCGAATTTAAGGAAATACTGAATTTTCCATTTCCAAAACTACAAAGGTATCCACCTTTGTCCAAACAGGAAGTAGAAATCAAATTCCGTTTAAATAACGGAGAAACAAAAGTATCCTTTAAATCCAAATGACATCCAGTACTTAAATTTAATCTAAAATGCCCTATTGCTTCCACAGGAACTTTATTGCCATCGCCAACATAGATGAATCTTTCAGCATCACTTGGTGGTCGACTCCAAAGGCAACCCTGCATTGACACACAAATGTGAGTAGTAGCACCAGAATCTACCCACCACGTGTCAATAGGTACAGAAGCTAAATTAGCCTCAGAACAAACTAGAGTGAGAACTTTACCCTTCTTTTCACGCCAAGCAGCGTACTTAGGACATGCTTTCTTCATATGTCCTTCCCTTTTGCAGAAAAAACAAGTGAGTTCATCACTTTGCTTCTTCGCCTTTTTCTGCACATGTGTACCAGCTGCAATATCCTTAGCCCTCTTCTTTGATTTGTTTTGAGAGCTTGATGCAAAGTGAGCACTTTCTGTCTTATCTCTTTTTATTCTGTCCTCTTCTTGCACACATTGCGAAATGAGCTCATTAAGAGTCCATTTCTCCTTCTGAGTATTATAACTCACCTTAAAATGACTGAATTGTGTGGGAAGAGACAGGAGAACTAAATGCACGTGTAAATCATCATTTATCTCTAACTTTAGTGCCTTTAGTTTTCCCGCAAGATTTGACATTTCCATAATGTACTCCCTTATGTTTACTTTTCCTTTGTACCTCATAGAAATCAGAGCAGCCAAATGGTTGCTTGTTTCTGCTTTCTCATTCTTGGCAAAATATTTCTGAATTGCTTCAAAGGATTCCTTAGCATCTTTGCTCTCAGAAATAGAGCCCCGAAACGCTTCCGGAATGGAACGTTTCATGATCATAAGACACATGCGGTTAGAGCGATCCCACTTCTCTACTTTCGCTTCATTGGAGTTATCCTCAGCCAAAGTGGGTCGTTCAGTCCTTAGCGCAAGGTCTAGATCCATACATCCGAGAACGATTTCCACATTCTCCTTCCAGACCTTAAAATTTGTCTCATTGAGCATTGGAATGGAACTGACTTGAGCAGAAACATTAGTAGTAGTTGCTGAAACTAAACATAAAAGCAAAGAAATAACACAATTAATCAATTAATTTTAAAACAAGATACTCAACACAACTTGACATTCAGTGTTTGCACAAAACATCAATTGTAAATAGTACTTTCAATGCAACAATCAAATATTGATAATAAATCCGGTCAAACAATAGCCTTCCTTTGGACCGACTAACATTCACATGGATAACCTTTATATTTATCGCTATTCCTTGTCGCATGCGCTTTCATTACTTGGCCAAACATTGACCTTCCTTTGGGCCGATCAGTATCCGCATAACTAATGAAAACACAATTGATTAATCAATATATTATCTTAAGTGTGATTTTGTTTGGCCAAATATTAACCTGCGTATTTAATGTTTGGCCAAATATTAACCTTCCTTTGGGCCGATTGATATCCACATAAACAAACGATACACTAACCTTTTTAATTTAAAAAAATAAACTTTAAAAATAATATATATATATATATATATATATCCTTAATATATCTTGTGTAAATAAAATCTTAAATATTACACTTCATAATCATAACCGATATAAATATATCATCAAAAGTATGCCCAGAGATTCACGAAAGCATGGTAAGAATTTGAGCCAATTAGCAATAGAAAATTTTTATCATAAACCCATCAATCCAACATGCAAAATCAAATTGGGCACAAATACAAATTGCTTACTACGTGCAATTGGAAATACAAAGAACTAGTAGCATTTTCCATCACTTAAAAACAACCGAAAACCAAACGGTCCCACGCATGACTAAAAAGAAACAATTTGTTTCAAATTCATATACCAATGAACTAGGCAAAATAAACTATCCATCAGAGAGCAATTTTACGGAAATGCAATCCATCGATAAAAAAAAAACATACAGCACATGCGCATAGCAGAGTAGAAACAAATTCCAATTTGTATACTTTGGTTTCAAATCCAACACCACAGAGATATACGTTCATATAAATACAATATAAAATCTCCGTACAAACTCTGGTTCCATATACGCCGAAAACCGAGCAAAGTCAGTATTCTAAAACGAATGGCAATAGTTAAACGCATAATCTAAATCAACCAACATACGTAGTAGATCGAAACATCGATGTATATATATACCGATATATTCCTAATATACCGATATATTCCTAATAATTTAACATGATTAAGGCTCTGATACCACTTGTTGGAATAAACATATTCCTTAAACCGTAAACGCAAGGATCGATATCATGCTAAGGTTATTAAGGAATCTAGAATTTACATACCTGTTCCATAGTAGCAATCGGATGAACCAGTAGCAATCGGATCAAACCTTAGTGCGGATCTACGATCCGAATTAGCGCCGCAGGTATACAGTCTTCCTCAGTCAAACCTCCTTAGGGTTTCTTTAGGTTTTCTCTCTGATGGGTAGAGAATGGAAAACGGTAGATTGATTTGACGTATCGGGAACCATAACCTAATAACGATTATATAATGACCTAATAGAATCCCATTAAGCCTATTGGGCCAAAGTATAGTATCCACCCATTAAGCTCATACCGCTTAATTAAAGTCTACGGGCTTTACTTGATTGAATCAATTTTATTAGCCCGTTAATATATTTAGTCATCTAATATAATTGGTTATTATAATATGTAAGCCCACTAATAATAATAAGATTTAATAAAATCTTACATGGCAATCTCGGAAGGTACTGAAAAGAGTTCAACACTATGCTCATTATTCAGAGATAGACCATAGATTTATTCGAATCTTAAGAGGCCAAAATGCCAAATTATCACAAACTTACTAGCCTAAACAAAAATTACTTTGTGAAGTTTGGAGTTGTGTTTTCAAAGGAAAATTACTTTGTTTAGTTTGGAGTTGTGTTTCCAAAGGATTACTCACAAGTCACAACCCATGACACTTGAACTTACCAGTGTAGTTGATAAGCATGAAATTTCTTATTATAATCTTGCATCACAGAACAGCAATCGCAAAGGGCAGGGAAGGAGTCCTGTGCTCTCATATTATAGCTTCGCTTTCAGCTTTAACACCAACATTCTCTAACATTCATATTATACACATCTTCATTCCGATTCGATATTGGACCCAAAATCCTTGGTGTATCTGCTCTACCAGTACTTATAATATCTTACATTGGAGAAAGATGGATCGCTTTATCCATATTCAGGGTGAGTCCAACTCCCATATATAGTCGAGCTCGGCTTAACCTTTAGGCATCAACAGCAATGGGAGGAGGAGTCGCAGTGATTGCCTTCTTAAAGCCTCGAGCTGAAGACAAGCGAGGGAAGCAACACTGAGCAGACTTGAGATACTTCTCCTTGTCTGCTTTATTGGTGTCCATTGGAGTCCTTTTTGCACTACTGGATTGAGAGTTAGTCTCTGAAATGTAAGGAGTTGTATTGCTAGATTTCGGTGTTTCAGCTCCACCCTCATTGTTGAATTCATCCTTCTGAATTTCTCTTACGCTCTCACGAAACAGATCTGCAAGTTTCTTCTTCTTCTCTGTTGGTGATGAGTTTGTACTGGTTGACCCACTGAGTTCTTGGTTTGCAATGCCAGTGGTATCTACTTGTGGTGTACGGCCGAGGAATGATCGGCTCGGTTCTGTGAAGAGAAACAATTTCTAGTTACAAGATAGAAATATAACATTGTAAAAATTGTTTCATAAAGTTAGATCAAACATTGGTGACAGTAACTCTTTCAAATGTCAAATGTGTTTTGGATGACTTACAAAGTAAAACTCACACTGCTAAGTTATGCCACTAAATTAAACAAAATTTTGAATCTCATGTCAGCCGATTGACACTACCGAATCACATATGATGATCTATCCGTATTTACATTAAACTTCAAGTCAAGTCAGCCGATTGACATTACCGAATCACAGATGAAGAATTGATCACAATCAACAAACATAACTGTCTTGGTTGATATCAGTTTGGTTTGTTATGCACAAATTTTCCTAACTTACATGAAATTAAAATAAGCATTATAAAAAAATTAAGAACAGTGATGAAAAATTACCATTAGCCTGAAACATTGCTCTATTAATAGCTTGAGGGGAAAGAGTTTTGCTGAGAGGAGTTCCATGTCTGCTGCTATGGATAGGTGTACTGCCACGAGATGGTGTAAAATCTGCATATTCAGTAACAAATATGCATTCAAACTTGATGAAATGTTGATCAAACAAATAGGATCTAATAAGTTCATGGGCAATAGTATCTGAAAGAATGACATAAAGATTGATCAAGTTTCGAGAAGTCCCCAGTTCACCCATGAATGGTTCCCGAGTTTCTTAGTAAATGAGTATGGTCACATTAGTGAAAGCAAATGAAAAGTGAAGGGTCCGCTTTTATCACACAATACCTCCTTTGACACTGTAAAAGTCATCATCACAGTCAGACTCTAACCATGCCTGAGAATCGAAAAAAGCCTCTTCTTTACTTCCTGTAAGAGGCAGAAGATCAAATTTACAAACAGAAATAATGTACATTGACAAATAGTTCAAACAAACACCATTTTCTGGCATGAGAACCAATTATCAATGGATAATCATAGTTCTAAATTTAGTATCCTTTATTCTCGTCTGGCTGATGGTAGATTAGGCTCGATTTTGATGGGTCTAGGCCCACCTTATGTTAAAGGGAAAAAGGGTAGCAACTACAAAATCACATTTATCAAATGACAATCCAAAAATGTTAAGTTGTTGAATTCACATAATATAGTTTTCCACACTTGGGCCAATTAATCTCTTGAATTACAGCTAACTTCTTAGACAGCAACATCCATTAACTCACACCTACAAACTTCATGACCCACAATGTGGTAAATACAGTATGTCTAACTACTCCGCAATATCGCAACCAAGCACACGATTTCAATATCATGCTTTATCAAGATACAACCTCATAAAGCAAGAAAAGATAATGAAACAGACCACCTGGCTAACCATGCTGATTATATGAAAAGGTGAAAACTAATGACAGAACATACAAGCATATGATTTTACTGCTTATTTTAAGCTTTCAAGAATCTTATTTCAGTACCAATTTTGAGCTATTTGGAGGGGAACCTAATTGAAAGATACTATAACAACTTGTTGACATCAAAAATGATGAGCAGGTTTTTTTTTATAAAAATAAATGATGATCAGGGTTTAGATGACCAAGATTTTGATCAAAATCAAGAAGAAAACGCACA
Organism: Fagopyrum homotropicum; assembly: GCA_033239125.1. Classification (NCBI taxonomy): domain Eukaryota; kingdom Viridiplantae; phylum Streptophyta; class Magnoliopsida; order Caryophyllales; family Polygonaceae; genus Fagopyrum; species Fagopyrum homotropicum. The sequence goes on from BSWB01000004.1 coordinate 149,580,238, forward strand.
AAAAGAGTACGAAACAAGATTTCTTCAATATCCATGAAAACAAACAAGTTAAGCAGGTCAAAATATTGAAAACGATCTTAATCATAAACTAACAAACGGAACCCCAAATTCCTGATCAAGCATCGCATCACCTTCAATTATCAGCATCAATTAGCGAAAGAAAACAAAAACAAGAAATATCTCGAAATCTATCCCGAGCTTACCAAAGTTGCTGAAACTAGTAACGGAGTTCAAATCGGAAACGATAGGCTGATCAACAGGATTGCTCTTGACAGGTGTCGAAGGCATCCAATTCGGATTTTTGTCCGTTTCTGAGTGGACAACCGAACGACGAAGCTTCCCTGGAGAATCTGCGTTTCTGTAGATCGAAGCACATGAGCCCATATTTCTGGGTCAACAAAATTCAACAGCAAAGTTAATCCAAGTTTCAACAGCCCGCCACCTACCACCAAACAAATGATCCTTTCATACAAAAAAAACTACCAAACAAAGAATCGAATTAAAAGAAGAAGAAAAACAAAGGAAGAACAGAAGGAGATATTAGAAGATGAAGAAGCTTACAATAGGATAAGGCGACGAAAACTGAGAAATGAAAGTTCAGAAGAGTGTCAGAAAGGGAAGAAGATGGTGAAGGATGCTAAGTGGGCCCCGCTATTCGAAAGGGAAGTTAACTTGTTCTGGAAAATGGGTCCCGCTTATAATAGTACTAGGCCATTGACATGGGTAACTGGTAAGACCATAAGGGTAATGGCGTAATTGATCCTTTTATTTCTTTACAAATTTGTTTTATATGCTGTTCTATATTTGGATTATTTTTTATTTTATTTTGCTTTTTGAGATGGAGCCACCTTAAGGAAAAAAAATATATATAAACGAGATTTTTTATCTTATTCAATTGGAATGTGATGCAATTGTTTGATTTTAATTTAGTAATGATGAAAAGGTAAGTAAATCAATTACGTCAAATAAATTAGACATATCGAGGGGTCGAAAAAAGAGCAGACGGACAAGCCAACGGAGAACTGGCACGGTGAGAAACGAAAAAGCGGCATTCCTCAAAAGTATATAAAACGAGGATACGACGAGAAAAACAAATAAAATACAATTTTAAATCTATTGAAATGTATAATTCATATATCATAATGAGATACATATATATAAAAAAAATCTAATGTTGTATGAGTAGATAAAAACATTAACATGTCAACAAAATAACTGTAACAAAAGCTTAGAAACGAACAATCCATTTTACAAATCAACAATAACCGAACAACATAATCAATAAAGAAAAATAATAATAATAATAATTTGTAAATAAGAAAAAGTGAAGAAGAAGAAGAAGAAGAATAAGAAGATTGGTCTTGCTTTGCGCAACCACAATCTGCTAGGTGGTCATATGGGGGCTAGCTTTAGTCGGAAAAAAATGGGAGGGGAGAAATATATTGTGGTAAATTAATCTTTCTTTGATTTTTTAAAATTTGTTTTTCTTTGTTTAGCCTTAAAAATAGGGAAACTTTTGTTGACCGCGTCTTGACCGGACACAATCCGTATCCTACATCTGAACCGTGTTGGGCCATATTTGACTGTGTCTCCGCGTCCGAAACGGGACATTCCGCCTTTTCAAAGGTGTCCGTGCATCATAGGTAAAAGAACATCATAAAAGATGAAACGATCAAACCAAAAAAGAGGACGTTGAAAGCTCGAAGATGACAAAATGTGGATCACACGAGGAATTGTGGATCACATGATGTATCGTGTGATTCAAAGCCGCCTGAGGAATTGCCCAAACAATACCCCATCTCTTAGGTTGACTAAACTTTAGTACCCCGTCGTTTAAACTATCAGAACGGTACCTTACCTATTGAGCCCGATCAAAGAATAGTATCTGGATTATTGTTCACATGTTAAGTAAAAGGGTTAAGACAATTACAATGAGGTCTACAGGACATACATATTCAACAAGAAACACATCGGAAAGTTCTAAGAGCAAAACGTTTGTGTTAACATTATGTGTGAACAGTATTCCAGGTACTAATCTTTGATCGGGATCAATAGGTGATGTACCGTTCTGATAGTTTAAACGACGTTTACTAAAGTTTAGTTAGCCTAAAAGATGGGATACTGTTTAGGCAAATTTCTCTAAACTATACGTACGAGATTACAATTCCTTTGTGGTAAAAGACCAAAATGTTAGTGATTTTTATCTTCTATTAACTAGTTGGATAAATGTGATTTTCACTCTACATAGATTTTTTTTTTATTCTATTCAATTACATAATTGATACGGGGTTGATGCCGCAGTTTCCCGATCTAGATTGAAAGTCCTCAAATCGTCAACAGAATGGAAATCGTCAAGAACATGCCGAGATTTTGTATAACTCAGAATGCGGAATTATGAATGATATGGAAAGATAAGAAGATGAAGATGGAATGATATTTGAGAAGTATAGGAAGATATTAACCAAGATATTTCCGTAAAGAACCTTGACCAATGATGTGTCAAAATTCGTTAACTAAGAGTTTACCTTAACCCTTACTTTTTTAACCTTACACAAGCCTTCTAATTAGCACAAGGAGGGATTAATATTGACCAGGAGCACCAACCTTCAAAAAGATTAGCACACACAAGCACAATTTAACAAGAACTTCACAACGATTCAATTAAGTCTCTCTCTTTGATTGAATAGGAATGAATAAAACGCAAAACTTCGTAAGCGAAGCTGAAAGTTCACACAATATGTAGAAAAAATATTACATCTAATCTGTCTAATAATCTCCCCTTCAAAGACTATTTATAAGGGAGATCTTATATGTAAACTAAGAAAGACATCTTTTAAAAGATAATTTAGGAAAGATATAAAATAATCTCAAAGATAGGATCAAAAACTAGCAACTACCTTAAATGTTCTACAGCTTTTAAGCTAAGAAAATAAAAGATAGTTGCCAAAATTAAAAGATCTTGGCCGAATCTTCAAGCGCGCGTCAGATAGCAAATCTCGGGTTGATATCTCGGCCAAGATTCTTGTAGGTTGGCCGAGATTTCTTTTCTGAGACTTTTTATTCGTCCTAGCCACCTTCTATGCTTGATGGCTCTTCTTGGTCGTGGATTGACTCTTCTATAACAGTCAACAATGTCACCAAAAGATTCTTAAGAGTGAGTAGAGTGTCTTTGAGTGTAACATACTTGTAACTTCATCTTGAATAGCCTTTGATCTTGACCTTGTGATTGCTCCTCCCATGATGGAGTCTGAAAAAAGTGTAGCTGAATTGTCTTTTAATGTCTTAGCCCTTAATCTAGTGATTGATTCTTGATGTAGTGTTGGAGATGGTCTCTCATCAATAACGCTACCAATCGGAAGTGATCTCGTTATATAAGCATTATTAGTTTCGATTTCTCTTATAGTTATGACATGATTGATCCAACAGTCAAGCGTAATACGCTTGCACGGGAGCGAGCTCAAGCACGGGCCGCTTGCACGGAATGAGTTCAACGGTAAAAGTGCGAATTGCAGTCATGATGCTCAAATTTAACGGTCGGAATTGTGTTCATGTCCCAGCAAGCGGATTGCGCTAGCACCCCACCATTAAGGATGTCAGTCTCAACCGACGATTATCCGATAAATCGAATCATACGGACGGTTAAAAAACCGATAAAATGATGTTGGAATTCGGGTGATGGTTCGGTTGTGGTTCCTGGTGAAGATATTAAAATGAGGTTGGGATCCCGTTAGGTTCGATTTCTGATTTACAAATTTAGTTTCAAGATAATGTTGTTTTGGATTTCAAGTAGACATATAATTTTGAATTGTCAGTTTGTCGCTTGGGTAATCGAGCGATCAAATTATCGTATATTTATATTTTGTTGCTCGATTTGAAAGTCGCTTGATTTTTAGGGTGAATTCGAAAAAAATCGAACCACTCGATACCCGCAGTTATAATTTAGTGAAAAGGGTTTTTTTTTTTTTTTTTTTTGAAGAGTTAATTAGAACACCCGGTTCGATCGGCAAAGCCGATCTACGTCCGGATCGGGTACTAAATCAATAGTGAAGTCGAATCTCCAGGCTAACCACTTAAGGAGTCTAGCACCACATCCCACTAGACCAACTGAGTATTGGTTCAGTGAAAAGGTTCCTCAAGTGAGTAAACGGTTTATTGGGTAAATCCGGCCATGAAACACCACTGACATCCTGCACACCATACAATGACAGTAGTGTCCAAGTAGTATGCCTTTTTCTATTTCAATAGTGAAGTCCAATTATAAAAATGCAGTGGAAAAATCGGGATTGAAGGTAATGAAAATATAATAATTATGAAAATGTTGCATTTTGTATCGGTGTTACATTTAAGTCGTCGTTGATGGGCGATGAAGCGGCCGTCTAATCAATCTTAACTATGAATTCATTATTTCCCCTTCAATTACTATTCTATTTTCTTTAGTTAATTTAGACCTCTTGAATAAGTTGAACACGGGATGAGATAAGTTGAATTGAGGTTATTCTAGTCTCATTCCGTTTATTTTATATGAAAAAAAAAATAGGATAGAGCTATTCCGGTTGACATCGGAACGGGACAAACTAAGTGCCTGATTGGTTGGAGCGGTGGAATGGAAACGGAATGAAATCGAATAAGGGTTGAGAAAGGAAATGGAATGGATGAGATTACTTTTATGTGTTAAAAAACCTCTAACCAAACATGGTTTTTGATTGATTCGGAATCATTCCGTTACCGGAAATGATTCCCGGTGCTTCCAAACGGGCCCTAAATCTGTTTGTCCATTAATATATTTATTGTATTTGAATTTTATGTATTATCAACAAAAATATTTATATATATATAATGCTTTAAGAAAAACAGTAAGTTTTCAAATATCTACAATAACTTATAACTTATATTAAAGTTTTCAAATATCCATAATAACGTATTACACATCCAAAAAGAATCCGATTTTGACGGTTTGACTAACAATGTTTATTTTTTAAAATATAATATTAACTATATAATAACTACATAACTATATCTAGGGCTGCACATATTCAGCTCGGATCGGAAAAACGGACTGGACCATACCGAAAATTACGGTCTAGTCCGGTCCTGGACCGTAATTGGAAAAATCCGGAGTCCGGGCCGTTTAATTTACACTTTAAATGTTATGAACAAGAAGAGCATTCGGTCCGGTCCAAACCCGAACATACCGAATTTAGTCCATACAAAAAAATATACTTTTTTATTTTTTTAAAAATTAATGAAAACAGTCCGGACCGGTCCATGGACCGTATCAGACAAGCAGTGAAACAATCCGATCCGATCTGGTCCGTGAATTTACAGTCCGATCCGTTTGGACATCCCTAAGTATATTCTTAATGGTTAGATAATTTATTTATATTTTATTATTTTAAATAAAATACTTTATTATAAATTGGCAAGACGGACTTAATGAAAAGAAAAATTTAAGACTCGAATTCTGTCCCGAATAGTTTTTGAAGATATTTGTGTCCACTCCTATCTAATATCACTATGTTGTGCAAACGATTATCATTTAGACCCAATTCCTCGATTCTAACGCACAAACCCATGAATTTATACTAAAATCATTTGGTAACGGGAGTAAATCATGCAGTCATATGAATTCCAAATTTCCATGTGGAACGCAGTTCATTATCTTTATATTACAGAAGTTGTAAACTTATATTACAGAAGTCGTAAACTCACGGAGATAAAATTTACAAATGCACGACGAATTTCGGAATTCGTGACCGTTACGATTTTTCGGATTTGTGAACTGGTGAGCGCCAACGACATCAGCCGACGTCCATTTTTTTTTACTCCTGGAAAAATTTATTTAAAAAAATAAATAAAACTGGCCTCTGACGCCCAAATTAAAAATAAAATAAAATTATTCGGTACAAAGTGACTATTTCCTTCAAGGGTTTCATAAATTTAGAAAAGTTGGGCGCCACGTGATGGTGTTGGCGCCCAGATTAAAAAAAAAAAAAAAAAGTGTTGGCGCCATCCGCCAACACTTATCACATATCCAAGTTCCGTAACCGCCATGATCATGGGTTTCGGATCCGTGAACAATTTCTTATATCGATTGAAACACTATAATATACATGGGACTTTAGGCTCTTTAACACAAAACTTGTAATCTAAGTTTAGGCCCTAATCCATAGAAGACCTTCGGAGGAAATAAATATTAAAATCTCTAAATTTAATAACTATAAATAAGCATATTAACAATAGAATTATATCTGAACTGAGCTCTATGAAGAGCCCTCGTGAAAAGTCCAATTTCGATGCTACAAAAAGGTGGAAATATTTGTATTAAAAGAGAAGAATGATGTTTTCCGATAATTATTAGATCATTATTAGTACAATAATGTAAAAAAAAAAAGTAACAACATAATACAATAAAAGATGAAGAAGACATCGAGTTATTTAAATAATATAGTAATAGTATATGTTAGTACAAGTTTAGAGATTCTATTTGAATATTTGTTGTTAAAAAATGGATTACAAGTTGCATTATATGATTTTTCCAATTACGATGCTACAAAAAGGCGGAGATATTTGGTAATGCATAAAGTTAGTCGGCAACCCAAATGTCACTTCTTTTACGATGCCCAAATGTCGTAATTCCTAACGTCGTTTTATTTCGTCTTTTGGTGCTTCTTATATGATTTTGTTGCTAAAATTAATATAAAATAATTTTTAATTAATAATTAGATTTTTTTTTGTAATTTTACTTTTTCTAAAATTTAATCTCAACTTTAAGTTTTTAATGGATTGAAACTGTGTGTTATATACATATCTATGATATTAAATTTAAAAGAGTTTTCTGGAAAAAAAAAATCACAATAAAATTACTTTTCAAATATTTTTTTTTTGAAAAAATCACAAATCATAAAAATACCGTCTAATATAATCTATATATACTACTAAAATAGAACCCTTTTGGTCAATATGTCAACCCCTTAATCATGCTACCTAGGATTTTTTTCAAATATTTACAATTTTGCCACATTTAAATTACAATTATGCCATTATTCAATAAATGTTTTAAGTCAAAATTAAAATATTTTCCATCTCATCATGCCTATTCAACAAAAATAATTCCATCTCATCATATTCAATATCTTATGGTTATAAAAATAATAAAAAAAAATATATCATATCATCTAATCGAATTTAGAGATTTCAATGGATTTTGTTTAGATTCTAGATTTTACAAAATAAATTCGAAATAACATTTAAATCTTATTGGTTACAATATAAGATATAACAATATTTCTACTTTAAAATATTTGTATTATCTTTAATATAGATTTTTTATAATAGTTTTAGTAAATCAATTTTTTTTAAAAATAATCGTTTTATTAAATCAAATTTTTTAAAATAATCGATTTTAAAAAAACGATTTTTTTTAATAAAAAATATTTTTTAGTTATAGGTAATAATTTAAAAAAATTAAATTATAAATTTGTTACTTAATTTTTTGTATTTAACACTTTAGAAATTATTATAAATTTAATAATTAAATCTTTTTGTTACATGATCTAATCAAATTGATATTAATATATTCTTCTTAACATTTAGCCATATTTTTTAAAAAATAAATTGTAATTTGTTTAGCTAATAATTTTTCAATTAATAATTATTTTTTTTACAATTTATTCAAACTCAATCCCGCCAAGGTGCGGGTATTAGACTATTTAATTATAAAAATAAACCACTCAACCATTTTACACTATTAACGAAAAATATGCAGTCAAATAAGACAATAATCAGAGCTGGCCCTGTGTGACAATTCAAACTCTTACATCTACAAGCGCTTCTACTCATTAAAGCCCAATAAAATTTTTTTCCCTAAGTTTAGAATTTCAAACAAGTTTAAATGGACTACCGATTCTACAATATTTTGGTACATTTTTATTTGCAAATAGTGAATCTGCATGTTTTGGGTGTTATCTATTTGTATACCAATATCTGTGCTCCAAGTCGTTGTCCTTTTCTTTTCTTTTTTTAAAAAATAAAATAAACCTACAAATTCTAGGTCAATTTTAGATCTACTTGAGGAAGAGTAGCGAGAGAGTGATCGATTCTTTTTTCAATCCAAGCAAGTCTTCTCTCAAGGCTCATAACGCCTTGGTGCATAACCCGAATGTCGACTCGAGCTTCTCTGGCACAGGCATGAAGCAGTATGTAGTAATCAGCATGGGCTGCGTACGTTAATGCCCCATCGTCTCTCTTCCGCACATAATGCAAGTAGTCCAGTCGCTTAATCCGTGTCCTTGGCGGAATGTAGTAAAACCTGTTTTCTTCCATGTGTAGTTTCATTAACCTTACGGCCATGTCCTTCGAGTCCTTTGACTGTACTTCATTGTTGCTCGATGAAGGCTCCTCAACTGCCTCCGAGCTTTGTGCATTGCTTGCTGAATTCCCACGCTCTTGTATGCTTATTGGGGACTCGGCACCAATGTTATCTAAAGACCGCACATTTTCTTCTTCGTACCTTATGCGTTTATGAGGAACATTGCCACCGTCATCACTCCAGTCAGTCCGAGGTTCCTCTTCATCTTCAGAATCCTGAAATAAATGGATCTCTTTGTTTTAGGTACAAAAAATGCAGTAGGTAGCTGAATTACGTTTAGATGATATGATGATCCATTAAAATAAAAAAGTTTTTAACCCAAAATATTCTAGTCCAGAAAATTGTTTTGAAAATCTAATGAATGCGAATCCCAGCCAATAGCTAGCTTTTAAGTAACCTAACCTTGACAGCTTACACCCTACAACCCTCACAAGAATCAAGATCCACAATCTTAGCAGATAAGAATGAAGTCACAGAGATTCATCTTTCTGCAAGTTAGAAACAAAAATGTACCTGTAACTGAGAAAAACATTACAATCTTCACCAACCTAACAAGTGACTGACTGTGCCTTGTGCAATGGAAGGTCTCCAAAGTCACAATATCTAAAATAGTGAATCTTCTAGCTTACTTGGTTGAATTATATATGACAATAAATCACCACCTCCGATCAATTATACCAGAGAACAAAGACCATTGCAAATTCAACGTTATACTAATCTCATGCTCGGTAGCATATTCCAGCTGAATACAGCCAGGCATCACCCTTCAACAGAACCAACAACAAACAATTGAAACTCATCCATCTAGGAAACAAATCTAGCAATTCTGATATTGCCCGTACCACAGAAAGCACAAGAGACAACATATACTGGCCTATTCTAGATTTCCACACAGTACACATACAAAAACAAGAGCCTCCCTCCATCTCATCTAATCCAAGAGACAAATTACTCCAAAACATGTATTAGCTTAGCTTACCTTTTGTCTGTTGATGTAGAAGTCCCACAATTTGTTTATCATCTTCTCTTCCTCAAATGATGGCGCTAATCCGCCAAAGACCACATTCTTGCAATATTGTAGATAAGTCGCCATATCCTTGGAGTAGTCTGATAAGTATGATCAATGGTAAGAATGTAAGTTCCAACTAATAAAATTTGATGGAGAACAAACAAGGTAATTTACCAAAATTTTCACTGATGTCACCAAATCTCTTTTGAAGGTCATGCAAGAGGCTTGGAGCTTCGTGCTGAAGCTTATGAACTTCAGAGTAATTTGCTTCCTCGTCTGAATCTTGGGGGCTAATACTTGCTTCTGTATTAGCATCTATTGGAGACTTTGACGGTGATTTAAGACTTCCATTAGATTCATCTACACAAGTTGAAGCATGTGATAGTGAAGCTTCCCAGATCCCAAAACCATTCAAATTATACAAGATTCTTACTGTACTGATTAGTATTGCCATCACACATACTCGAGTGGGGAGCCTCCGCTCACAAGTTGATAGCCATAAACCTGGAGGCATCGACCAATCATGTATACAACGTGCAAATGGAAGAATTTTCTCCACAGGAAGCGACAGTTGCTTGAGATAACGTGAAGCTATCATATTAAAGTTTACTGGAGGCAAAGTGAGGCCAACGGATTGGGCAATAACCGCTGCTAATGATTCCAGCTTGTGAAGTGGAACAACTTGGGAAGGTCTGAACATAAAACTTGCACTTAATGGGCATTCTCTACTGGATCTGATTGTTTTTTCAATTTCAACAAAAGCAGCAAGATAAGGAAGCTTCCCTTCAAGTGTCCACCTTTGAATGTCTGTTGGAAGCACTGCCTCTCTAGCAATATGACAAGACAAGTATGTAATAGCAAGAGTGGATGACAGCGGTATCCTCCTTCGCAGGGTTCTGTACCATAGCAATACCATTCTCTGATTATAACTATTTCGAGGTTCGTGTTTTCCTCCTGTTTTAGTTGTGTACATCTTGTTCAAACCTAGAGAAATGTAAAAAAAAAAACAGGACTTGTAAGAAGAACAAATGCACTTATGAGTTGGAGACTTAGAGTACAAGGAACAAGAATCCATTGCCAATGAACTACTTAGCTCAATTTATTGCATATATGAATTGGAGAAGGGAAGTAGTATCTATATATAAATTATCATATGTAGATATTATCAATATAATTATTGTCATTTCCGTTTCTCTTTGGAGTTGTTGATACTGAAGGGACTTCCCTTATAAATGTCCATCCAATTCAGGTAATCACATAAATGAGCAATACAAGAGCTACTCTATACTATACCTATCCCCATTTCAGAACTTATAATCAAGCTCAGAAGACAAGATCAAGTGTATTATATATCATCCAAGGCAGAAGAAACAATCAAAATTGTCAAATACCAAATTGCATAATCAACCAAACAGATGCAGATAGAAAACAAACGAATCCAAAACTGAGGCTTACCTTGACTCTCCGATTGGGACTGAATCTGCACCTCATCAGCCCATCCATCATCAAAAACCCGAGTAGACTTAATATAACGGAGCCAAATCGACCCAGAAATTCCACAGATCACAGGACTCACATTGAATTTCTCGACTAGAGCCTCACACTGATAATTAATCATCAACTGTAAACCATAAACGTAGCTCATTCGAACATTATCGTAATATATCTCTGGCGAGAGAGCATTGCTCGACCCAAAATCAGAAGGCTCAGTAGAGCCAAGGTGATCTCTGAGATCCACAGGGGTTTTCACGGCTTGAGAAAGCGACTGGTAGAGCGACAGGGATTGTGGAACTTGGGATAAAGGTTCTGCTTTGATCGGAGAAGAGGCACGGCGAGTGTGACGAGCGGAATAGAGGGCAGGATCACGACCGTGCCCTCTGTCAGCAACGAAATCCTCATCACCTAAACCGGCATCGACGATGTCTTCAGCCTGAGCTCCGCAAAGACTGCAGAAGAAGAAACCATCGTCGCCGTCGGAAAGCCCTACATTCCCACAGAAAGCACAGGTGTGGGTTGCCGCTACCGAAGTTGCATCAGCCATGGAAAAGGTCAAGGACCTGGACCTAAACACCTCAGACCAGAACTAGACCGAATTATCCGGTCCAGGTCCGATCCAAAATCGGTCCAGGACCAGATGGACCGGTTTCTGTGACAGAAAAAATATGTGTTATACTGTTGTGTGCCTGTGTTGTGCTGCGCACAGTTCACCTCCAGCAAATCAAACATGTGACATATCAACTTGTTTGACAGCAAATTTCTTCGCTCTCTGCTTGTAAATTTCAAGAAGCCAATAATTTAAACGTAAATCAAATTTGATTATTTTCTAGTACGGATTTGAGTATCCAAAGTAATCAAATTTTGATTGTTTAACCATTCTTGCTAAACTCTAAACATATATGAAGTTCAGTTTTTACCCAAAACCCAGAATGAAGCCGGCCAACATCAATGCTAACCCAAAAGATTAATTGTGTACAAAAACCCAAAACATAAGAGTTTCAGTGGTCAGTTCTCAGCAAGCAATTGTTTGATAGTAAACAAACCCAAAAGAATCAACAATGCCAACTGGAATAGTCGAAGTGGGGATTCGAAGTGGAGAAGAAGACTACTTACATACCGACAACTGGAAGTCTGAAATGTCTCTCACCGGAGAATCTCCGTTCGCCGCCGTGGAGAATTGGAGAATTGCAGAATTAGAGAAGTGGAGAGGTCGAGAGACACGCCGTCCGTAATTAGGGTTGCGACTAGTGAGTTACGATGACCAAACCTGATAGTTTCGGTCCGATCCGATGTCCGGTTCAAAAAAGGGACCAGACCGGAAAATGCAGAGTCCTTTTTTTTAAAAAAAAAAAATTTCACATATTTGTAAATGATTTTTTTATTAAATAACAAAATTTTTTGATTATTTTAATATGTTAAAAATCTCAACTGGGCAATTTTGGTAAGTAGGCCTTTTTGAAAAACTATAGTAGTAAGTGACTTTTTAATGTTTCAATTAAGTAAATATATCCCAACCTTTTGTATTTATTTTCAAATTCTACACACTCTTCTCTCAAGGGGTACATTTATTAAATACAAAACTATAAAAAGCCTTGTAAACCAAATTGTTTCAACTTAAATTAGGTAGTGTTGACAAATAAATATAACTTATAAACCAACAACGATTATAGAGACAAGCAGACGGATGAAAGTCGAAGCCGATATTACAAATGATTACCCTCAAAACATGTCGATCACTCATAGTACTAGACAAGAAGAAGATAATGATGTACCCACCTCTACTTTTGATAATCCGAGAAGCCATGCCGATCAAGCACAAGTGTCGTCTGATGTGAAGGTTTTGAATGATGGAGATGTATCAACGGGGGAGCATATGTCGACAAAGAAAGTGATCCCTAATTTGATCACATATACAAATATGATGTGTAGTATCATACACCGGTATGTCTTACACATCTTTTTATTATTACCGATTATATGCCTCTTCTAGAATGTATTCGGAATTGCCAAGGGTGTTTTTTGAAGGGGAATGCATTACCTATGTTCTCATCACAAAGGGGATATTGTTGTTATGTTTGAACCAATAATCTCTGATGAGAGTTACTAAGAAATTGTGTGATCGACTTAATTAATCGACTTGTTGTACAATAGAAGCCATTGGCTATAGAGGTGGTATTTGGTTACTTTGTGACGGAAAAAAGTTTCCCCTAATGGCAATGAATATGAACAAGAATTGCATTAGAATTAAGATTACTAGTGGTAACGGAGCATATCAAATATTTTTTTGGTGAGAGAAACATTAAACAACAAAAACGGATAACAGTTAACCTAATCTACTTCCACCTCCGTTTACTCGCACCAAGACTACACACTCTTCCACACCATTCATAATGTTTTTTTTTTCTTCCTTTTAGCCATTTAATCATTCAAATCGAGATATATTATATAATAATATATGATTAATCGACAATTTAAAGTTACTTTGACCTCCTTGAAAGTAACCTGAAAACTGAAACAATGCTAACCGATATAGTTAACCTAATCTACTTGTAACTTAAACTTCAATCCAACCAAAAACATAAACCATACTATATAAAATATAGAGAGAGAAAAAAGAAAAGAAAGGTGAAATCTCTTTTATGAAATGAGAAGTATATATACAATCGTATAATTCGATAGTTAGAAAATAGCAATAGTGAATAATTTAATGTAATAAAATATGTATGTGTGTGATAAATCTATTTACATTACTAAAACAAATACATGAAATAAAAAACACGAATGCCACTTTTCAAATAATTAGATATATCACATAAACTTTATTAAAAATAATTATAAGACCTGTCATTGTCATATAATTGTTTTAAAAAATTAACTTAGACACGTCACATAAAATTTTTCTATAAAATTTGTCTATAAAATTTATTCATACCGAATTAAAATTTAATATTAAAAAATGAGATTTATTAATTATATATAAAATCAACTACTCATATTTTTTAAGATAATAATGAAGAACTAAATCATTTGATGTAAAATTGAGTTTTTAATTAAATCATGACTTAAGAAAAATAAATCGATATTGATAATGAATATAAGAATCAAAAAATAAAATATACGTAGTGTGAAATGAAAATTCATAAGAAAGAGAAAAAAATGATATAGTTTTACATAAAAATTATTTTTATGTAAAATTTATTAGCTGGACCTTGAAAACTTTTTAAATGTAATTTATCTTTGGTATTAAAAAGATAACTTTATAAAATATGTGACAATAATTTTGATATTTTTAAATTATTATAAAAATATATATAGAATTTATTTTTTGAGTTATCCTCAATTTTTATAGGTATTTTATCCTGAATTATTTGTAGACAAAAAAGTTGCTAATGTAATGTGTTATATCTATAAAAAAATTTGTTTCTTCTAATTAAACTATAGGTATTTTTACACAATCATTTAACATAAAATATTATTTTTATGAATTTAAGTCAATTTACAATATATATATATATATATATATATATATATATATATATATATATATATATATATATATATATATATATATATATATGAGTGTGATTTAAATTATGTCTTTCGATGAATAATTAGATACGCCAAGAGTTAAGACCGATAAAATATGAGCTATTAATTAATAAAGATATGAATAAATATTCAAATTTCTTAAACATGAATCTAAAACAAACCGTTATTACACAAACATGCACTAAAATGATATTCTATTATTTTTTTTATATTTTATATTATTACTTCTTAGAAAAAAATTTTTGGAAAAAATTCATATTAGTTCAAATTTTTGTGTGAAGAAACAACCCAAATTGTACAAACTATCAATATTGAACCGAAAATAATACCAATTTAGAAAATTACTAGGAGCGATACAAACTATCAACGTATTTACAAAAAATAATATGTTTTCCTTTTCCGACAAAAATCTAACTCTAGCGATGACGTAACAACCGAAATCTTACATGTCATCAAAAAATGTTATGTGATGTGGATTTTTTTTTAAAATGTTAAAAATATAAATTAAGTTTATTTTTAATGATATTTTTGTTAAATTAATAAAATTTGCAAATTTTTTTTTTTTAAATTGTAGAAATTTGTTTTTTGTAAATTAAAAAAAACTTTTTCTTGTGATTTTTTAAAAAGCTTTTTTCGGGAGTTTTTAAAATATTTTAATGTATTTTAACTAATTTTGGAATAAAAAAAATTGAATGTTTTTAAAACTATTTTTTATTATTAAAAATTAGTTAAAATATATGAAAATTTTTAAAAAAACCCCCAAAAAATATTTAAAAATTTCGAAAGAAACGATTTTTTAAAAATATTTTTTTAAAAATTAATTAAAAATTTTTTTTTTTACAAAAACAAAAAGATAATTTAAAAATAAAAATGTTAAAAATAACTTAATTTAACTTGATTTAAATAATAAAATCAACATCACACAATTATTCCATTTTTTTTGACATGTAAGATTTTGGTTGTCACGTCATCGCCAGAGTTATGATTTTTTTCCGGAAAAATAAAGCATATTATTTTTGATAAATATGTTGATAGTTTGTATCGCTTCTAGTAACTTTCAAAGTTGGTATTATTTTGGGTTTAATATTGATAGTTCGTATTGTTTTAGGTTATTTTCCCTTTTTATATTAACAATTTAAAGTTGTTGTTAGTTTAGTTCAATATTTTTACACTATTAGTTCACATCTTCTTTAACAGGATTTTGGTCAGGCTATTTTTTATGTCCTTTTGTTTTGTATACCCCTCGGAATTTGGCAAAATATGCGATTTTTATTATTTACGTTTTTTTAAAAAATTTTGTAACTTTATTGAAAGAACTTTGGCATGATTTTTGGTTAAATTTTTTGTAAGAGTATCAAATATGGGTTTCTGATATGGTTTGTGGTTGAGTTTTTGGTATGAGTTTATGGTATGGTTTCTGGTTAAGCTTCTGGTATGGTTTCTGGTTGAGTTTTTAGTACGGTTTTTGGTTGAGTTTCTGGTATGATCTATGAGTTTCTGGTATGATTTCTGGTATGAGTGTTTGATATGAATTTCTCGTATGAGTTTTTGGTTGAGTTTTTGACGTGAGTTTTTGATATGCTTTTTGGTTGAGTTTTTGGAATTTTTGGTTGAGTTTTTGATATGATTTTTGGTTGAGTTTCTGGAATTTTTGGTTGAGTTCCTGATGTGAGTTTTTGATATGCTTTTGGGTTAAGTTTCTGGAATGAATTTTTTATAAAAATAATTGGTCATGCAAAAACCTCATCACGAACGACGTGATCGGCAATTAACAGTTTATGTGAAAAAAATTGTAGTTTGGAAGCCTCGAACTTGAGACCTACGACATCTCAACAGGTATCCTTACCAACTGGGCTATTATTACATTGATATTAATACCATATTTTTTCTAAATGAGGCCCCAAAAAATTTGAGGCCCTGTTCAAGAGAACAGGTTGAAACGGCTCTGAGCCGGGCCTGCTTACCACCACCATCCACCACAATTGTCGCTCTCCTACTCGCATTTACCGCTTCAATATCTGCCAGAAACGACGCAACCCTAAACTCAAACCCCGACCGAACCTCATGATTAGCCGAAGAAAACACCAATCTCAGCGACTGCCATAGCACGGAAGGCGGAAGCTGCTATTCCGGTATGTTTCATACGGTTAACAATCCTCTTTGCCGATTCCTTTGACCAATCAGTCGTATGTTCAATTGTAGACGATAACTGTCCCTGTCTAGAATCGGCATCATCCATGTCATCAGAAAGAAAAGATACGAAGCAACAACAGAGGAGACAAAGACAGCGGAGAAAATCGCTAGAAAGGATGTGCGAGAGGTGGAAGGCTTGAATGAAAGAGGAGAGAGAGGCCACGAGAGGTTGTTACATGAACGATTAGAGAGAGATGGTTGACATTTTTTGCAAGTTCAACTGAATTCTGATGCTGAGATGAAGACGACGATGTTTGGCAGCTGCTTGTTTGTTCAAAACCATGTACTAAATGTAAATGTATTTATGTTATATGCCTAGTTAGTAGATCAAAATCTCATAAAAAACCTACTTAGTAAATTTGACATCTTATTTACTAGTCTCAAGCAATATTTATAGAACATAAATTTTATCATTTAATTTTATTATGATATTTGTTAGTTCATATAGTGTGTTCTAATATTAGTTCATAATTTGTATTATTAGTTCGTACTTTATCTTATTTTTTTGGTAGTTATTTTTTAAACTTTTATAATATCACATATTTTGAATTTTTATAATATTAGTTTAAAATTTCTGTTTCATTCGAGTCTAACATTGTATTTTGTTAGTTTAAAAATTATGTTCTATTAGTTTACAAGTAAAGAGAGCAAAATATGTTTGAACCAATGATACAATATATATATAAGAAGCTATAATATATTGTGAAATTCCGGTTGGTCGAAAATCATGTGAGTGGTTTCATCGTATTCGAGAGCACATATGCGATAAGCCCGAATTTAACACAAAAGCCTAGTGGGTTTTCATCCTACAACCAATTGATAATAGATTTGAAGAAGTAGTGCGCCCACCAACTTATATACCATTTCCATTATCCTTTATTAACGATGTAGGAACATTTAAAACTCCGTGACCCCTCAAGTCATATCAACCGTCTAGTTCGATTAATACTAGACCACATATTATAAGATTGGCTAGTCAGTCGGACGGGACAATCAAAGTTCAGGTTCACCATCAAATGTCTTAAATTCAACAAACAAAATAAGCCAGCATCCGAGATTAAATTGCTCTCATTGCATGTGAATTTTCAATGATTCCAAGATCAGTAAGAAATTTCATCACACTTTAAAATACACATGCACACATGCACGTATACTTCAAACCCAACTCACTAGACGAGCGGGGGACATTGTATATACCATCAGAATTTACCATAAACTCACTTGTACGTAGTAGGCATTATATATATATATATTAGTTCAAGTGAGGAGAGAGCTTGTAGATAGGAATTAGGAGGGTTGTAAGCCATTTGATGAGTTAAAATTAAGGGCATTCACACGCTTATCATTAATGGCATTTTTGTAAATTGGCTTAAAATCTGGAAAAATACCCTTACGTTCAAAATAGTCATCGGTGTTCATACTTTTATATGTTATTGTTCAAGTTTTTATACATCGGTGTTCATAGTATTTTTATTCATCAAAGTGTCATGTCCATTTATTCTTTTGTGTTCATTTTATAATGCATAGATGTTCATTTACAGTATATAACCATAAAAAATAAAAAACTCATCACAAAACGTTAAAAGATGATCATAATATGTTATGTATGTGTCAAATTTATAGATAATTCATCGGTGTTCATACTCTTATACGTCATTGTTCATGTTTTTATTCGTTAGTGTTCATACTTTTTATGTCATTGTTCTTGTAAATATTATAAACTATTTTTCTATAAGGCATTTTGTCGAGCAGTTTGCGTGCACATTAAAAGGATCATATAGATTATTCAATTGGAGCTATTAGATCAACTCAACATATGTATATACATGTATTTTCTCAATCAAACTTATCAAACACAAAATAATTCAAACAAATTTGATTTCGAACACAAACATCAATGAAAATCTAAACAATGAGAGTAGAAATTCGAAGAAACAAAACCTGAATCGTCTTGTATTCCCTTTGATTTTACAATTTTTTATGTAATCAATCACTGAATATTATAAACACGATTTTAAAGAAAAGTATAATTTTCAAAAAAAATGAACATCATATTATAAACACCGTACTTGAAAAAAAAAATGAATACATACTTGTAAAAAAATGAACTTCATATTTTATTAACACGATTTGAAAGAATAGCATAATTTTTAAAAAAAATCTAAAAAAAATGTTTTAAAAAAATACAAAAAATGAACAATTAATGTTAAAAAATGAACAGTTAGTGTTGAAAAAAAATGAACATCTATTGATAAAATATGAACAATGAATCTTTTAAAAATGAACACAGACTTATAAAAATATGAACACCAATTTTTATTTAAAAAAGAAAATCTGAAAAAAAAAAAGAGGTGGTGTGGCATGCGACATGTCACCACCCTGCTCTCCTTATTCCTATGTGCAAAGGGTCCTCCTTACAGGAACCGGACCCTATATATATATATATATATATATATATATATATATATATATATATATATATATATATATATATATATTATATATTATTATCAGAGTTTATATCCGATTACTCTACGTGTACCTACCTAAGTGCAAGTTTTGGAGGATTAGGAAGGATTTTAATTAAAACATATAAAATAATGAAAACGAAAACCGAGGTGTTCTTGAAAATAGATGTCGTGTGTGGCACTTTGTGAATTGGTTAATGTAATATTCATGATTCATTAAACTTCATTGATGCATGTAAGTACTTGAATCGTGAACCAATACAGATTTTGCTTTTGATTTCGCTTCGGGTTTTGTCATACTTTGTTCATTAAGCTTTTCAATTCGTTGGGTATTCATTGAATTGTATTGGGCACATTCTTTACGAAAGTTTAACTTATATTTTCATTTGATTGAGTAAATATCGATTGGATCGAGTAAATTTTAAAACCTGGTTTGACATCTCATTTGCTTTCCGTTGACCTGATCTTATCCGGACAACTCATCCGTCCAATAAAACTATGGATTCGAACATTGAATAAAGTTTGACTGGATCAAAAAGTCCGGTTTGACTACATGTGCAGACCGGATCTAGACAAGTAAAGAAGCCCAACAACCGTGTTCGGATCAAATCCGAGAAAACGGGTAGAATTTTGTATAAAGCCTGGCCCGAGTCCGGATACAAGCGGATCTAAGTATAGGTATGACTTTCTAGCAATGGAATCGATCTATGTACCAAAATCCTTAACTAGATAGACTTCATTCATACAAGCATTTCAAAACATACACTTTCATTATTTTAACACTAATCTTTTAGGCTACATGCAAGTATCAAACAACCAACTCCAAGCTATCTTACACAACGGTAATATTTGTGCAACAACATCCTTAACTAGATAGAGGGTTTGAAGATACATCGTTCTCTCGCCGCCGTGGCTTCAACTAGGCCGGCCAACTTATCGACAATCTCTCCGGCACTCGGTCTCATCCTTGGGTCATCCTCCACGCATGCCCTAGCCAGTTTAGCCAACTCCATTGCACCCTGAAACGAGTAACTATCCCCAAGCGTGCTATCCATCCACCCTCGAAGCTCACTCGCGTTTTCGGAACCCAAAACCGCCTTAATCTTCTCCGATATCATAACAACCCCAACTCCGCCCTCTCCCTTCCCCTTCTCCTCTGTATACGTCAGCGGCTTCTGCCCCGACAACACCTCGAGAAGAACCACCCCGAACGCGAAGATATCGACGGTCGTACTGACGTTACCGCGCTTTCGTAGCTCCGGAGCCATGTAAGCCTTGTTCCAAGAATTGAACTTCTCACAGAATTGCCGATGCAACGGATAGTTATCGTCTTCGACACATCTCGCCATTCCGAAATTTCCGATCTTGGCGTGAAATTCATCATCCAAGAACACGTTTCGAGTCTTGATGTTCCGGTGGACGTACGGCGGGCTCATTATCTGATGCATGTACTGCAACCCCATTGCTACGTCAAGGCAAATTCGAAGCCTTTGAGTCCAATTCAGAAAAATACTGCAAGATGCAATGAAGTGGCTCTTCACGGCTAACCCACCGTGGATCCAGTCTTTTAGCGACCCGTTTCTCGCGTACTCGAAGACGAGGAACGATTTCGATGAGGTTTCCGAGAAGCAAGCGCCGTAGAGTCGGAGGATGTTGGGGTGGTTATGCATCGAGTCTTGGAAGAGAGTGAAGTCTACTTTGGGGAAGGATTCTGTTTCCGTGCACTTAACTGCCACTTCTTTCCCGCGGATTCTTCCGTGATATACTGTTCCTTCGACGAGATTATGAGCGTCGAAATCTTCCGTCGCTTTGTTGATCTCGTCGAGAGTGTAGCTCTCGAGTGTCTTGTGAGGTGTTGCGTCGGTTAATTGACCGTCGGTTGTGCTTTGTGACCCTTCGTATGAGAGTTTGTTCTCGCTCGTAGTCCTTATGCTTAGGTTAAACTGATGGATTTCTCCGTGTTTGTCGAGCTTCATTATTGAGCTTTGCTTCTTCTTGCTCGAGACTTTATCGTCGCTTTTGGTGCTCCCTTTCCGCTGCATCACCAAAACCGCTACAACAACCATTGCAGCGGTAATTGCTACTACGACGCTAATTGCAAGGATCATGATCTTCCCTTTCTTCTTCTTTAATTTCTTCTTGCGTTCAGCCGCACTTAGAACAACAGGAGCTCCCAATTTGGGCTGTTTCGGCCCCGCAAGGGATCCGAGAATCGGCTTCTGGTTAACCGGGATCAATACCGACGAACGAGGCGTCAGTGGTTGCGTGCCGGGTAGCTTGTAGTAATTCTTCAAAGCCAATCTATTGTTGTTTGCGGAAATTATGGCTTCCTTGGACACTTTGAAGAAAGTAGCCAAGGAAGAAAGAGTGTCGCCTACCCTAACCGGGTAGGAAACCAAATACATGGTACCAGAGCTAACCTCGAGTTTGGTAGGACAACCGCACTTTAAAGGTACGGTTAACCGGACTCCATTTCCGAGATCCAAACCCGGAAGAGATTTTATCAACGGATTTTTATCTACCATAGCCTTGCAAGTAGCCAACCCTTCAAGCGACTCGGAAACACTAATCATCGAGTCACCTTTTACGGTTGTTCTCACGAGCTCGGCTTGGAAGAAACCCGAAGGAGTGTTGCACTTGCAATGAATAGGGAGGAGAAGAGGTTGATCCTTGGGAAGGAATTGGGTTGTGGCCGAGAATCCGGTAGCGTCGGCCACTACTTTCGGGCTCAAGCCAAGGTAAAGGCTGATGTTCGTCAAGGAGGAGTAGTACGAGTTCGCCCGCAGCACGGCGTATGTATTGCATTGCGCGGCGTGCTCGTCGGGTTTGCAGACGAAGTAACTCGGGGTATTGGAAGTAGCAGAGTTGCAGCCATTGTTAGGGTTTTGTTGTTGCTTGGGAGGTGTAGGTATTAGTGGAAGAGATAGAGCATGGTAACAAAAGTAGAACAAGAACAATAGCAAGAAATGAAGAATCTTCATTGGAAGAAGAAGAAGAAGGAGAAAGACTGCAAAGGGCAAGTAGCAAAGGTAGAAATTTAAATGAAAGAAAATAAGAACTCAATGAAGTGGGGCTGTCTGGAGATATTTTGGATCAATACAAGAAAATCTTTATTAATTGCAACATTTTGGAAGGTTTTCGTTTGTATGTAGACAGGAATCTTGAGAGGATAATGAGTTCATAAAAATTGTAAATATTCATTGTTGTAAAATGTTTGAATATTGTCGTTATCTTTTGCGATTCATGACACTTTCTGGTTTTCGATTTTTTTATTGATAAATTTTGATTCAAGTGTTGATTTCATTAATGGATCCTAGGTATATACTGCATAGTTGGATGCAACTTAATTGATTATTGTTGATAGTTTGTGGTGATAGTTGTTGTTCATGAGTTGGTTATTGTGCATTGGTGTTCTCGTTCTTTGTATTCGATTAAGATTTGTTTTGGTGAAGTATTTGATTAAGTTTTTTTTTTGGTAAATTAGTAGATTTCATTTAAATAAAATATAAAAGAATTTGGTCAAATAAGCCCTATTCTATTTCTATTAACTTTGTATACCTTTTAATTTTTAACACTTTTATTAAATTGAAGTCGAAAGATAAGGGGGTTTGATTAGGGGTACATTTACTAAACATATTTATATCATGAGCCTAATTACTAAAAAAATCTCAAAAAGGCTTACTTAACTAATTTAACCAAAAAAATATCAATATCATAAAATTTTATTTTTGTTTGTGGGAAACCAGCTTGGTACTGTCCACACATCTGGTTACGTTTTATCATTAATTAAAACAAACTAAATAGTAATTATTCGGAAATAAATTGACCCCTTACATGGAAAACTCCGCATCCGTTTACGGTCTCTATACCTTCGGGTATTGTTCAGGTAAGACACATTATTCCGGTAGGACCGTGCGGCTAACGTAGAGCTTACACATGTCCCAAAAAATTTTTATTTTTTTTTTTCCAAAAAGGAGTGAAAGTAATAATTCAAAACTTATTAAGGAATAGTTCATAACTTATAAAAGGATAGTTCATGAATTATAATAGAATAGTTCATAGTGCAAAAATTATAAAGGAGTTAAAGTAATAGTTCAAAACTTATTAAGGGATAGTTCATAACTTATAACAAGATAGTTCATGAATTAATATAATAAAATAGTTCAAAGTGCAAAATTTATAAAGGATAGTGCATAACTTATAAAATGATAGTTCATGAATTTCAATTGAATAGTTCATAACACATAAACGATCAATTTATAAATAATTTGATATAATATATTAAAAATTAATAGTTCATGAATTATATGGAAATAGTTCAAAGTTTATAAGAGAATAGTGCAGAAATTATAATATGGTAGTTCAAAAAAAAATTCATTCGTTTTTATGAAGAAAAAAAAATCAATTGTTTTGGAAAAAAATAAAATTTTGGGACACGTGCCGGCTGTACGTTCAGCCGCACGGCTGTACCGTAAATTAGCAGCCGCACCTGAACAAAAGCCCTATATCTTCGATCAGGGGGTTTTCTATTGGGTTTTCTTCTTATTAATTTATATGAGCTAACCGGTTAAAATATTTTAACGTTAAAATATATGTTTAAATATACAACTATTTATAAATAATATATTTAACTTAAAAGTTAAAAAAACAACAAACCAAATTAATAAAGTGACAACAAAACAGTATAAATTTAACGAAAAAATGTATACACGGTTTTTATTTGACTAACGTCAAATAATTTCGTAATTCGACGGCGTTCAGTGTATCATAGCACCATCTTCTTTTTTTTAAAAAAAAATTTCAAAAAAATAATTAAAAAAATGTGTGTGACGGCTCGAAACACCGAAACTCTATTTGCCATCGGAGTTCTCTTCTAACGTGCTCTGAAGACTGTGCTTCACAAGGAATTTGAAGAAAGCGATTTACAACAACACTTGCCATTTTTCTCTTACAAATCTTAATATCTCTCTTTTGGTTGTTCACTATCTCTATTCCTCTAGATGGATTAGTAGTTCACATGCGACACTCCGCTATTCAATTCACATTAAAGCAGACAAATTTTCCGAAACAATATGGAGAATTGAGAATTGAAATCGTCGAAACTGTAATTCAATAGGATAATTATTTCATGTTGTTTTATTCAAATTCCTTGTGAAGCACATATTTCAGAGCATGTTTGAAGAGACTACAATGACAAAAACGAGGGCTTTGTTGTGTTGACTCACCTGGCGTCGACGCCCATTCAACACCGTCAGATTGTATTTTTCAATGTTAGTAAATCGAACGTTGTATATATAAGACGTCCCAAGTTAAAATGAAAGAAAATCTAGGAGAGGAAGGATAAACTTGTTTAATTGGCCTATGAAGATCTCTGTGAAGAATTGAAGATCAATAATGTACTTTTATTTCCTTGAAAGTTGAAATGATTCATTTGGAAGCCATATTTTTTACCCTAAACTCACTCGTACGTAGTAGGGCATTATATACCACCAGAATTTGTATCCTAATATTATTCATCGTGTACCTACATAAGTGCAAGTTTTGGATGATTAGGAAGCATTTTAAAGCACATAAAATAATGAAAACGAAATCCCAAGTGTTCTTGAAAAAAGATGTCGTGTGTGGCACTTTGTGAATTGGTTAGTGCAATATTCATGATTCATAAAACTTCATTGAACCAATACAGATTTCTTTTTGATTTCGTTTGGGTTTTGTCATAATTTTTTTTCATTAAGCTATTCAGTTCGTTGGGATTCATTGAATTTTATTGGGCTTACCCATTACGAAAGTTTAAGTTATATTTTCATTTGATCGAGTAAGTATTGGTTTTGCTTCGATCGCTAGATCCAGTGATTTGTTAGTAATATAGCATCCTTTCGGTAGTAATTAGGGTCCGTTCAATCAATGGGAACGATCGACATACAACAGTTTACCGCCTATAAAGATTGTGTCAAAGTCCAATACAAACAGTTCGGGTAAAATGGTTGTCGTGTGCATACGAGCACACATGCGCGTAGATCCAAACCAAACACATAAACTCTTTGAAGTTCCATCTTATAACTAATTGAAAATAGGAATATTAGTTTACTGAACTTATACATATTAGGTCAGATCACAATGTCTCCAACTTTCGATATAAAAACTTATTATCTCTAACAAATTGTTAATCTTTTTTTAAAGTGTAAAGATTTATCAGCCCAGAAGCCAAAAAGAGAGAACAAACATAAGATAGAGACATTAGAAAGAGAGTAAGAAAGGAACATAGAGAAGGGAAATAGGGATAAAAGTTTTTATAGAATTTATGTTGTAAAACTTAAAATGTTTGGGATTAGTTTTGTAATAAGTTAATTTAGATTGGTTATCTTATAAATTTTTTTTATTAAACTTTGCTTGATAACTTATGTTGGATAAATTAGGATATGTTTACTTGTGATTTATTTGTGTTTTATATAATTTATAAATACATAATTTTGTAGATATTTACTTGAAAATTGGTTTATTTCTCTATAATTTTATTTAGGCTTATAAATCACTAAAAAAATGAACTTCTCAGGCCAATATTATTTTTACTTGGATGAGTTTATATTGTTTAAAAATCGATTTTTGCCTTGTGCTTTTCCATCACGATATTATTTGTTCATCATTAAGTATTCAACATTATTTTTTGATTTTTGTAGGGGTATAAGTGTCTATTGTGTAACATCCCGGATTGGAAAACACGAAGTGTCACTAGGATATGAACCACACAATTAGCTCACTAGATTTAGAGTGACAACAACTTCACTATCGACCTTCCACCAAGGGCACAACAAACCAATAAAACATAGCCCACGTTTAAATTGCATATAATTATAATATCATGCACTTTTAAACTATGGAGAGAAAAAAGAGAAAGACCGGTACAACCTTACAGACTTAATCACAAGACCAAAGTGGCAAAGTACAACCACCTTCTCAAATCTTGAGGCACGCGCGGGTCCGACTGATCACCATTTCCAAAAAGTTTATCTGAATCATACCTACCACCTGAAGTTATCCTAAATTTAACAATATATAAAACCATTTGCTAGTGTCTCAAAGTTAAAGCCGAAACTCAAGAATCAGATTAAATTTGTACGCATCTTATGAGAAACGCCAAAACACAAATACTAATAATAGACACTCAAGTTTAATTCATATAAACCTCACAATTAAGCCTACATAACTACCGAAAACACCAACCACAGTAGTCTAAGTATAATGAATGATAAGAAAGAAGTTATAAAAACTTAACTTCCTAATTTAGAAATATATAAGTAAGAAAAGTTTAATTCATAAAAACCTCACAGTCAAGTTTAATTTCATATAAACCTCACAGTTAATAAATCTATAATAGAATTAGTTTTATATATATTTTTTTTAAATAAAGAATTTTTTTATTTTAATTTTTTTACTTTTTACTTTCAAATTTAAAAATATAAAATTAAATTAAAAACAGTTTTTAAAAATTTTATTAAGAGTCTAAAAATTTTAAAAATATAATAAAATTTATTTGATTTTGAATTTAATTTTATATAAATTATATTAATTCGAAATTTTTAAAAAATTAGGTTTTTTTTTTAATTTTAAGAGTATTGAAAAGTATATTATAAAAAAATAAAAAAATAATATATATAAAAAATAATATTTTATTTTTAAATTAAAATAAATTATAAAAAATTACATTAAAAAAAATTAATGTTTAAATTTCTAAACTCTTAATTTTTTTTAAAGTTTATTTTTTATTTATTTTTTAATTTTATTTTAAATTGAAATAAATAAAATAATTTATTTTACTTCCAAAATTTTGCAAAAAAAGGAATTTGCATTTGATTTTAAATAAATAGCTTTTGTAATTACTGGCTAATTAAATAAATGGATTTTTAGTAATTAGTTTGGATCAAGAAAATTTTAAAATTCCTAGTAAAAAAAAATATACAGTTGTTGCGTATAAATTAAAAAAACAAAAACTTCAATGAAGAGATTAACAATTTTTTAGATTTTTTATTTGTGATCCTCAAAATAGCTGAGCAGTAAAAAAAATTAAATATAAAAAATCAAAATAATTAATTAATTAAAAAAAATTAAAAGTTGCATTAAAAACCTGACTGCCTATACACCATATTTTAGCCCATACAATTTCAAAAATTAACCGTTAGTATTAACCTAAGATCCTAAATATCTATTAATTCCAATAAGGAAACAGTATATTATTCTTACATTATACTTTCCATATTATTTGAAATTCAAAATCTTTAGAAATAAGGAAAGTAATATAAAATTGACGGTATTAATACTTGATAATCGACATATTATTACAACTCTCTCAACCAGAAACGTAACGAAACATTTACTTGCCATGGAAGCACAATTACAGCTCTCTCAACCTTCCAATCCGTCCAACCTTGCCTTTGATGGTATTAAAGCTTCTTAATTGTACTTATTTAGTTGTTTACTACATTAATTGCTCTTAATTAGTTCTTAATTGAAGCGCTAATGTGATTCAAATTCTGCAGGAGATGCATCTTCGAATTTCAGTTTGATACAGAAACCAGAAACGAAATTGAAGCAGACCAAGGGAAGGAGAAAGATCCCTATCAAGAAGATTGAAAACAAGAACAAGAAACACGTCACTTTTTCGAAGCGTCGAAAGGGGCTTTTCCGTAAAGCGAGCGAACTATGTATCTTGTGCGGGGCCAGCGTCGCTGTTGTCACTTTCTCGGAGGCGGGAAAAGTGTTTTCGTTTGGTCATCCGAGTCCGGATGCTGTTATTCATCGCTATATCAATGGCGTCGTCGCTTCCTCCTCTCATCCGTCGAACGCGATCGCCGGACCTTCGGGATCTAAATACGAGAACAATGTCGTCGGAGTTGGAAGCGGAGATATGTTCTTGGAGAGTAATTCGATTGAAGATCAGAGGATGTTTTGGTGGGATGGACCAATTGAGGAGTTAGGGTTTGATGAATTGGTTCAGTTTGCTAGTTCACTAGAGCAATTTAGATGCAATGTCGAAGGGAGGATTTCGTATCTGGATCTCGAACGATCGAAGGCTGGTGAGGCTCTCATGAAGAACGAAATTGTAGAGCATCCGATGTTTCAGGGAGGCATGGAAGGTAATTACTTTGCTCCACCTGGTTTTATCTCTCTTCCTCCTCCTGGAAACGATGCTATGCAATTCCATCATCAACAGCAGAATCAAAATTTGTACCAGTGTGGACGTCGTTTCATGGGGAACGATAACGATGATGGAATTGGCAGTATAGTTGCTATGCCGGAATACAACAGCAGATTTGGCCGCGGATATGGCGAGTTTTAGGTGACGGTTGATTCAGCTTAGGGTTTTCGTCAATTCTTTTGACTTTAGATATGGTTATACTTTAGGAGTCCAACTATTCTTGTTTTGTTTGTTGATGAATTTCTATGATGAATACACTGAATTTGACTTTTAAAGATTGTTCATTTACGTGTTCCAAGTTGTTCTCGTGATGAATCATTGTTAACAAAGATGATTCAAAGCAAGTTGTTCTATGATGAATACACTGGGGGTGGGTTTTTTTTTGAAATTTCCTCATCAGTTTAATGGTATAGCAAAACATACACCGTGGTAATTGACCACCAGAAACATGCATATTGTTAACAAAAGGCTATTTATATATCATTAGAGAATTTGGAGAAATTTCCGAGTATAAACTCGGGGTACAAGGATGTTAAATTGAACATCAAAAGATGATATTGTCAAGAGACAATATGCAGTACATGAAACTAGATACAAGCAATCCTGGTGTTTATTTTATAAGCCAGTACTGAGTACTGTGAGAGCTTCTAGCTAGGATTACAATAAGAACCACACTCAAAAGTCGTACTTGACACTAAAGCCGAAAACACAAGAACAAAACTTTCCCAGAACGAACTGGACGTATAATACTATATAGAAAAGCTCTCAACACCGTTAATTTTGCCCATATATACTTTGATGCCGCAATTCAGGGAGCTGCTGCGATGAGATGGAGATCAAAGTTTCACATAGTGCAAACGAAACTGAATCAAGCAGTCAATTTAGCCAAATGTGCAGATGAATTTAAGTGCTGAAGCTGCAATGCAGCCAAAAGCCCTTGCCAGGTTTCAGCAGGTGCATCTGCAACTTTGATTTCAAGAAGCTTCTTCTGTTTCCTGTAGTAATCTTCCATTGGTTTGCTCTGTCGGGAGGATAATACTTCAGTTTTACTTTTCATATTTCAAGTATAACATGTTGTACTTAAAAAGTAAAAAAATCTAACTCAAGAATGCCTAGATGCAAAGAGCTATTGTTAATGAACTCGTCCTTACATTAAAGGAAGGCATTTAAACATAAGAGTAGGCATGCTTTTTAGGCAGCAATGGACCTATACTTCTGTTTTTGTTATCTTTGATTTGTGAAGGAAAATGAGAGATTGGATACCTGTTCGGCATAAGCACGGAGTTTCTCTCCCCAAGCAACACCATCAGAGCATGATGCCTGAACTTTACTGCCAGGGAACTTGAAACTCAGTCCGTTTGCAAGCCGTGTGTGCATCATGTAATTATCAGTGCATTTAAAATTTAACACCAAATCAATGTCAGCAATTTGGTTGAGGATCTCCTGCAGAATATTGTAGAGAGCACTTGTAAGTTGTAAGAATTATAAGAAATATGGAGTGGAATCAACTTTTTTCGTGGCTTGTGGCTAAGATCAAGTGGATAAAAGAATAAGCTCATCTTTCCATATTATTTACATCTGCCCCAAGCATGTTAATCAGTTAAGGAGAGTCAGCATGACAATAGAGATTAACC
Organism: Fagopyrum homotropicum; assembly: GCA_033239125.1. NCBI lineage: Eukaryota > Viridiplantae > Streptophyta > Magnoliopsida > Caryophyllales > Polygonaceae > Fagopyrum > Fagopyrum homotropicum. The sequence goes on from BSWB01000004.1 coordinate 149,610,149, forward strand.
ATTTGCCCAAATACTAACATTTCCCAAACCTGACTGCTACAGCATATTTTAGCCCATACAAGAGCACCATGTTTCAAATTTTGACTTTGAATATGTCCCAATGCTGAGATGGGTGATTAAATAAACATTTATTTTTCATGGACATTATGAGTCTATTACTCTGGATTTTAGAGAGCTATGAATACAATAAAGCATATCATTTCCACCATAGAAACAGAAACTCACAGCTTGCAATCTTGTTCGTGGGATCCCCTCCAGGATGAATCCATTTTCTCCTCTGGAACATCCCTCCTCCAGCCTCTTAGTTAACAGCCCAAATATAATATCCTCTGGGACAAGCTTCCCTTGGTTTACAGAGCTCTCAATCTGAATATAGAATGCAAAGTATGAGCAGAATTTTGGGTTATAAACTTCAATAGGAGAAGATAAGGCAAACAGATAAGAGGAGTTTCATGCTCCTTTCCAAAGTAATGTAGTCAACCAAAAAATTTCAATCCAGAAAGGAAGTCGATACATAGACCTTATATATTCCTTCCCAAATTGAAACTACAGAATTGCCAAATATACATAACCAAGAGATATCAAATTTTGAACAACCATTGTTGAACTAGAGGGGATGATGTGTGTTTTAACCCCCACAAACTATCACACTGGTCTGATCATAGCAAGCAGGCCATCTATTAGGCTCATATGAAATTAGAGGGGACTATGTGTGTTTTACCACCCAAAAACTATCACACATACCTAGAAAAATGCAATTGATTTCCACAAGACATGAATTTAAAGTATCAATAGCAAAGTCATGAACCATAAACCAGCAATGTCATGTACATATAATGAACCAGGAATGTCCTATCTCATAATTTAAAACCAACCTTTTGTAGAGGGAACCTCATCATATCATTTTCCCAAACATTGAGAATTAACTTAGATAATCCCTTTTCAATTAGTCGATTAACAAACACGCAGTTGACTTCACACAAAGATAAAAATCCTAAACAGAACTCCATGTCCTAAAAGTAACATAAGATCCGAACCTTCTTATAAAGAGAGGAGTGAAGGTTAAGCTCCTGACGAACAAGATTCCCGAGAGAAATGTGAGGAACATCAAGAAGCTTGGAGAGCCATTCAGCGTAAATGTGCTTCTTAGCTCCAGGCTCACCGATCACAACCCACTGAACACCCCTTCCCAGCCTCGATCCCTCACTTTCCGCCATATCCGATCCCCTCCCTCTACCTCGCAGCTCCGATTCATCGTCCTCCCAATCGGAGTAGTCATAATCGTAAGCCGCTGCCGCACCATATCCCCGTCTGCAGACCGACGCCGATCGAAGGCTACGTTGGAGAGAAAGCCTTCTAGAGAGAACTCCAAGGTGATGGCTGAGTCCTGCCATGGCGGACGGCGGCGCAGGGGATCAGGGTTATGGAAGATGAGTGTGGAAAAAGGGTTTTGAAATGGGAGCTTGGTTGAAGGTTTTATATTAGGACATGAGGGCAGTGAAAAATGAGTTTATTTTTGTGGGCTAAAACTCTCCAGTTGCTTGACACGTTGGAAGCAGATGAATGGTTGATCGGTGGGGTTACGTGGACCAATTATATGAGGAGAGAGATAGAAGTAGGTTTGTCGTATTTCGGAAGAGGCTCGTGGTAGTGAGAGTTTCAGTTCTAAATTTGTGCCATTTTATAACTTTTTTTTAATGTTAAGAGACATATAAAGTTAGACAGAAAATGTAATTTTATTAAAGGAGAGTCATATTCAAATCTAGATTTCATTGTAAGATAAAAAGAAAATGTTTCAAATGGAGTAATTTGGTTAATAGATTTTTTTTAGTTTTATTTTTAGTAACTACACTATTTAATTTTGGACAATTTTAGTAACTAGCCTTTTTGAAAAACTATAGTAGTAATTGACCTTTTTAATGTTTTAATTAAGTAAATATACCCCAACGTTTTGTATTTATTCTCAAACTTTATCCACTCTTTTTTCAAGGGGTACATTTACTAAACACAAAAGTAGAAAAAAAGCCTACTAAATCAAATTGTTTCTTTAGTTTTTTAATTAGGTAAAGTATATAGGGGGAAAAATATTTAGCTAAATAAATCACAATTTTTTTTAAAAAGGTAAAGTATAGAGGGAAAAAATATTAAGAAGGATATATTAGTACAAATCTGATTAGATCCTGTAGTATAAAAATTAATTAATAAATTTATTATTAACAACTATCAAAGTATTAAATAAAAAAAAGTACGTAACAAATTATCAATTTAATTTTTGAATCTTCTTACCTATAAAATTCTTAGCTAAACAAATTAAAAATAATTTTAAAACCATTTTTTGAATTTGATTTTTCAAAGACAAATTCGACTTAATAGTAGGTAATATGTTATATTTAAATCTAGTTTGTTTTTAAAACTAAAATACATCAACAAATTTGTGTGTATATATATAAAAGACATTATTTTGTTAATTACATAATTTTAACATATAGTGTAATATAGATATTTAAAGAGTAGTTTTGGAAAATAGATATATATTATGTAGTTATTTTAATAGGTAAGATGTCAACTGTATATGTTTATATTTTTTCCAAAAAATTAAATTTACGTAAAAATGACGTGTGACAACGAAGAGATGAGAAAGTGACGCGTGTCATTAAGCGCTTGAACTTTAATATAGTATATATATAACATAAACTAGTAATAATGAGTAAATGACAACAATGTGGGCATCTCATGTCGTATAACGGGAGCATAACCCTTATAGTATAAAAGAAGAAAAAATGTGGTCACTTAAGGTTATTACTTTGGGTCCAATCTAGTAATGGGTTGTAGAGTCAAATCCCGTAAACGTATTGCAGAGTCTCCTCCCCATATCATAATGGTCATTTCTACATGTCTAAATAGTGATAAATATAGAGGTTGTTAAGATAAATATAGCGTAGGATTAGAAATTATAATGATTATTAAGGGATATATTTGACAAGAACAACTGAAGATGATATTATTTTTTTCAATCCCCTCTTTCTGAATTATAGATGATTGACTGATGAATATAAATGGATTTTACTATTCGCACCCCTTAATAGACAATGATTGGGCAATTATTACTAGTTTTTTCAATTTCAGCTTCTATCCCTACTTTTTGCCAAATTACAGTTTTCAACCCCAACTTTATATATTGCACACTTTCAAACAAACAAACACACTTGATTAAATATATGGACTTTACGTGGTACTTGCTACCATAATCTACTAACTATATTATGAATAATAAATTTTATATGATCACATGCCCACCATGCTCCGTAATTAAAAAATTTTAATGAGAGAGTTTTGACCGATACCTGGACGTAGTATCACTGGACCACCGGCGTTCTTGTAGCTTCCGGCTTTCTAGGGATGGCTAATCCTCAACCAAGACTACCTTAGCCCAAGCACAGCACAGATCTATTTCGTTTCCTACCTCAGACCGTAGTCTCTCACTAAAATCTCTCTTTTATGAGGATGAAGGGAATGTAATCAAGAAAATAGATTATTCAAAACATAGCTTTCAATTAAGTAGCTTTCCCTTACTTAAAAACAGACTTTTATTGAATTTGAAAGAGGATTACAAGCACTCAAACACACTGAAAAGACTCAACTCACTTCAAGCTAGAAAGATCCATCGAAATGTTTTGATCTTAGAGAGAGGAGTATCCACTACTCTGTAAGCTCAAAATCGATTGCTCTTTCTCTTTCTAGTTTTTGGTGTTTCTCACTCTTAGACTCTATGGCTTTCGATGCCTTACAATGACTCACAAGGGGTCTATTTATAGAGCTGGAGAGACATTGGATGCCCTTGCTCTATTACCATTTTACCCCCGACATTATTGACTCTCTTCACATGGCCAACAGTGCCAACGTTCAATAATTCAAAAAGCAAAAGAAAAAGTTAAAAGAAAGAGATAGACTCTGACACAGCACTCACGAGATTCCTTCAGGCTTGTGATGATGATGTTTCTGACTAATCCATGCAATGATTGATGTTGTACATCCCCTCTTCTCCGATATTATCTTCATAATCTTCATCAACATCCTCATTAAGGGCTTCATAAATATTTTTTGCGTATTCATCATCCCAACTTAAGAGGGTGTCATAGAAAAAATCTTGGCACTCTGAAGACATAAATTTTCCCAATTCTAGGTCCCTTATATAGTCTGAAATTGAATCCGAGAACTCGATTGCTTCTAAGAAGTATGGTCTTAAGATTTCAGGGATTACGACCGTAGTAAATCCAACCTTGAAGATAATACTGTTCTTGTCTTTCTGATGTTGTTTGATATACTCATAAATGTAGAAAAATCCATTTGCCCTAGCTTGAATATGATTCTGGATGGTGGGTTGGTTTACTGTAATTGGATCTTGGGAGAACTGATCTGTTATTGTCCGAAATATGATCAAATAATGTGGCGCTCTAGATCTTCCTGCTTCAACCTCCATATTTGCTGGATGAATATAATACAATAGTTTCTCAGCTCCTTCCCACTTCTTGACCCTGTTAAATACATAACTTTGAAACTTCGTGAAATGCTTCCTGATTGGACTCCATGGTGTTGGAAGACCTCCGAATAGCCCTTGACACATTCCATAATCCCATGCATATAAAAGGTCACAATCTTCAAATGGGTTTGCTGGTAAACTTACTGCCTTCAATCCAGATTTGTTGAATCGATTCACCAAGGGACTCCATTCATGATAGATATCATAATATGGACACTTTATTCCACTCATCACATACGAATACCAATTAGGAAACTCTTTGTACTTCCAGTAGCCTTTCATCTTCTCTTGGACATCAAAAGGAAGGCAAAACATAAACTGAACTAACTCCAACTCCAGAATTCTTCGAGTCATTCTGTCGCAGGATAGGATTAAACCATTTCTTGATCTTTTTTCTGAAAATTTTTGCAAAAGATTAACATAGTAGTAACTAAGAGGTGTTACCCATCTTAGATGATATTCGGTTTCTTCTTTATATTTTTGTTTGTCTACCTCCTCTACTTGCATGTAGAGGGCAGACTGCACCATCTCGTCCAACTCTTCTTTCTCTTCCGTTATCATTGAGGAGTGATATAGTTTTCCTATTGATTTTTTCAGTTTTGGTTTGCTGGAAGATGCCATCGATTGCTTGGGAATGCTCGTACGCAAGCTCTCGAGTTAGGCTATCTGCTAGAGAGTTTTTTGATCCCTGCACATGTTCAATATCAAAGGAATATTGATTTAGTGTGAGTTGCCAACGCAGGAGCCTCCCTTGCGCTTTCATGTTACTCAAATTATTTCGAACAAAGCCTAATATTCCTTTGCAATCAGTTCTGATAGTGAAATGTTTTGGAGCAAGAAAAATTATAAATTTATCTATCCCTTTTAGGATAGCAAGTATTTCTTTCTCCATAGTAGTGTAATTGCATTCGGCTTTATTGAAACTTCCACTACTATACCTGCAAAGCTTATTATCTTTTTTGATTTTTAAGATAGCTCCCCAATGGTAGTTGCTTGCATCAGTTTCCAGTACTAGATCATCATCCACATTTGGTAAAGTTAAGACTGGTAACTTCATACAACGTTTCTTAAGATCTTGAACTATCTGAGTATCCAGATTGGTCCAAGTTTGTTCCTTTTTCAGCTTAACTTGTAAAGGTTTTCTAAGCTTAGCTAAATCCTTAATAAAATCTGATGCATACGTGAGACATCCTAGAAACCTTTCTAATTGCTTTCTATCTTCTATTTTATCTGGAAATTTTTCTATCTTTTCTAGGACATGCTCTTGCAATACTATTTCTCCAGCTTTTATTTTTAACCCAAGAAACTCTATTTCTTGTTCTGCATAGATGCATTTCTTCTGTCCTAAGATGATGCCATGATTTATGCATTTTTGTGTTACAGCTTTAAGATCATGCATATGTTGTTCTAGGGTTTTTGAGAAGATTAAGATATCATCAATGTAAACTAGACAACAATGTTTCAAGTTTTCAAATATCTTATCCATTCTTCTTTGAAATATCTGAGGTGCATTTTTTAATCCAAATGGCATAACTAACCATTCGTAATGTCCTTGTGGTGCACTAAAAGCTGTTAACGGAATACTATCTTTATCCATCTTAACTTGCCAATATTCACTTTTGCAGTCCATTTTAGAGAACCAAGTGGCTCCTTGGATTCTATTAAATAAGACTGTTTTATTAGGGATATAATAGCCATCAAAGACAGTATTATCGTTTAGCTTTTTATAGTTAATTACCATTCTAGCTTTACCTCTTTTTTCTTCAGCATGATTTCTAACCATAAATGCAGGACTAGAATGAGGACTCTTACTTTCTCTAATCAGATTCTTTTTAAGTAACTCATCTATCTGTTCCTTGAATTCTTGTTGATCTTTATAAGTGTAAACCATCTGCTTAACTCTAATAACCAATTTAGGTTCTTTTAGCTCTATTGTAGCAAATGATTTATCCTTATCCCAAAATTTTAATGGGTTTTCAGAATATAACTCTTTGCACAACTCTTTTTGTTGATCTATTATTTGTTCTTTGAGAGTTACTTCATTTATAGCAAGTGCAAATTCTTTTTGAGTAGGAACAATATATTCCTCACCACGCTTACTGCGCGTGAATTCAATAGTTTGATGAGTGTATGCTTCTTTCATCTTTTTTACTAAGGCTTTTTCTCCATTTATAGTGAATATCATTTCACCTAGACTTTGAGTGCATGGAGAATATAATCTTTGGAAATTATTTCCTATTATCATGTCATGTGATGTTTGCTCGGTAGCCCAAAGTATAGGAATTATGCATGGATAACCTCCTATCATGATGGGTAAATCCTGAATGACCTCAGAATGTGTCATGACGCTATTATCAGCTATCCTAACCTGAATTGGTTTAGATGCAGTTTTCCACATGAATGCAGGAAATAAATTTTTCTTTCCAAAGCAAACAGAACAACCGCTATCAACAAATGCACATAAATCATAATTATTAAAACCTTCGATGCATATGGTGATAGGAATGTAAATACTGTTTGGATTAGTAATCCTTAAGCATACTTCTATTTGCAAATTAAGTTCTTCATCATCTTCAAACACAGGCTGACTAATTGTTTTTGTTTTATAGCCTATTAATTTTTTAGAACTCGAGGCTTCTCCTTGTGTTTGTGATGTATTTATTAGATTGCTAGGTCCTGGACTTTCCAGATGTGGTCTATAGCTAGATCCAGTGTTTCCTAGATCTATACTATGTCTAGCAGGTTCCCTAATATTTTTTCCCAAGTTATTAGCCTCTAATTTTCTGTTTAGGGCTGCTAATAAGCTGGCAATTTCATCATCTACTTTAAAGGAAGGTTCTTCTCTAGGATTTCTACTTATTTAATTTTGTGGAGGTAAGTTGAAATGAGGATTACCTCTATAACTTTGACTCCTAGAAAGACTTCTATTTATTGGAGGTGGATGAGAATTCGTGTGTATTCTCCCTTCTTCATCAACGGTTAAAATTCTTCCTTGGTTGGGACTAGAAGGATTTTCGAAGGCATTAATCCACACTGTCTTTAAACTTATTTGGTCAGGCCTTACTTTGACTGGTACAGCTTTTTGTCCTGGTCCAACTACTTCATATTTATCAGCTTCTACCATTTGAGTTCTAGTAGGTGGATTGGTAGTATTTTCTAGTTTGTAAATGACCTTCCATTTCAGTTGTAAAGGACAAGTCCCTTTGTGCATACTAATTCCTTCAGTTAACAATTTTAATGCTAGGAATTTATGCGCAAACTGATCTTCTAAACTTACATAATAATTTGGTCTACATACCCATGATACTGGTCCTTGACTTAGAATGCATATTACTCCACTGATCGTTTGATCACTAAATTTCTTGTGCCTAGTGTCACAGACAAAATTAATGCAATGCACATTCTTACCAAAGTCTTGTAATGGAGTAATGATGACCTGAATTGCACAAACATAAATGTACTTATATTTTTTATCTTTGTTGTGTTTTTGGATATTTTTCCAATTAATCAGGTTTATCTCAGTAGCTTGATTTTCATTATTTTTTACTACTATATCTCCAGCCATTTCTTCACATACGAACTTTGAGAATATTGGAATGAACGTTCTTTTAAAGAACTGTTCTTTAGCAATGATCGGGAATTCAGCCCCTGATCTATGCATTTTTTCCAATTGCTCTTCGTCGATGGAAGTATCAGCTTCTTGCAATTGGGCTAGAGTAGTTGTTTCTTCCGAAGAAAACATTTCTTCCATTTTTCTTTGAGCTTCACTATCCTCTCCTTGCATCATTTCACATACTTCCTCATAATCTGAATTTTCAGATTCTTCTTCTTCCTCTACTACCTCTACAATTCCTTTATTATTATTTAAAGCTAGGTCAAGAGCTTTTTCTTCTGTTATTTCAATATAATCTAAGCTCCCTAAAGCTTCAGCAAGTTTATTATTTTTTCTGTTTTTACATTCATTAGCATAATGACCTATTTCCCCGCAAGCCCAACATTTGCAACTCTTTTTCTTCTCAGGACAATAAGAGGCTTTCCTGAAAAATCTTCTTTTCTTAACAAAGGGTTTTCGATAATATTTTTTCTGATATTTTTCTCCTCTTTGTTTATTAAAGCTTTTCTTCCTATAATATTTTCTTCCATAACCATTTTTCTGATTATCTCTTCGGTTACATCCCCATTCACCAGGAAGATCCCAACAATTTAAAAATTGTCTTTTCATATGTTGAGTTCCCTTAACTTCTCGACATTTCTTCTCTACCCATTTTCTAATGAACCTTAGTCTATTTCCTAGGGTATCTCTTGAATTGAATTTTTCTATCCATTCTTGGTACCCTTCACTAATTTCTTCATTTATAGGCTTAGGTAGTTTATCGAATAACATTTGAAGGTTTATCCCGTTTTCTCCGACCTTATAGTAATAGTACTCAAATTCTGAAAGATAGTTTTCTAAATATCTCATATTACAGATTTCAAGAGTGTTTAATTTTCTTTTCCATTCGATTAATTTTTTATCTTTATCATCTCTGTCTCCAATAAACTCAGATTCTAAGGCTTTGCAGAATTGCCTAAACATAACATCTGGTGGTTCTATTGCTCTTAAGGTTTCTTTAATTTCTCCATCGATTGATTCATACCAATCTGCCACAATTCCATACAAACTATGTTCGATATAATTTAGGAAATTTGCAGATCTCCATTCAGCGTTCATGTTTAAGACACTCATCATACTTTTCTTCCAAAAGTCTAGCACATCTTCTCGGTTTCTTACTCCATCTAGATTAAGCTTATATCCGGTTTCACTGATGGGTTCAAACAAAAGTTCTCTTTTATTAGGTCTATGGTTTGTCATAACCCTAACTCCAAATTTTGCTGCTTTTTCTAAAAATTCTTTGGGTTTTAGATTAACTCTCTGTTGACTCGTTGACCCTTGTTCGTATTCTCGATAATAAGATCTAGTGGCCTTGTTAACTTCTTGTCCTGGAACTATTTCTTCTTCCACTTCGTTAACATCCACAACTCTTTTTCCCATCTTTTTATCTAGTTTTCGTTTAATTTCACTTAAGGGAATAGTTTCTAGGTCTTTAAGTTTGATTAATCCCATTTGTTGATACATTTCTTCTTCATCAGTGTAGTAACCAGATTCGTCACTACTCAAAGAACTCATTTCTTTGTCAGACATATCAAGAGTCTCCTTGATTATCTAACTTTTCTTCTTGTTCTTCTTTCGTTTCGGAATTTCTAGTTAAACTTGGTACTGAAAACTTCTTTTGGGGATTTTCGTTTTGAAAAGGATACTTATAAGAAAAACCGACTGACTTTTTTGTTGGAGGGTTTATGAAAGGTGTTGCACCAAGATGCCTAATTTCGTTGGTAATTTCAAGAACTAATTTTTTATTTTCTTCTCTGATAGATAATAAGGTAGCAGATATTTCTTCCCTATATTTTGTAAGGGTTGTTCTCAACTTAATTAAGCTTACTTTTAAGTCTGCAATATCGTCGATTATAGTATTTAAAATAGCTTCGTGATGACCTTGTCCAGCGTTTAAATGTTTTGCATGTGGTGCTAATTTATGTGGACAATTTTCGGAAACCTCCAGTTTTACTTAATTTTTAATTTTTAATTTTTTTTTAATTTTTTAATTTTTTAAGTTTACTTAATCACTTGGCTCTGATACCAATTGACAGGATCACACAAAATTATAAAAAGACGACTTAAAGTTTTAAACAAGGATATAAATGCAACTTATTATAACTTAGGTACCCTAAATATAAATACTAGAAAGTTGTGGGTAAAAAGAAAAAATATAAAAATAAAATTAAAAGTAGTTGATGTGACTACTTTGGGGCGTAAATAAGTTCCCCCATATAAATTTTCACTTCCAACTTTCTTCTCATTGAGTTGATCTATTACATAACCTTAGTTATATTAGACATCCTAGTAAAATTAGTATTCTTTTGTCATATCCAACGTACCCAACGTAAATAGAAATATTTGTAATCATGATATATTTATTTCTTTTTTGGACGAAAAGGAGTTTGAGGCACAAGGGAAGATTTTACGGCTCGAGAGGCCGTTAGGTAGTAGTAGACGGATGATCGTCGTGAACGGGTAGTTTTATGATTTAGTCGCAGCAAACAATCATCCTTGATGAGCCTTCACACCATTTGGAATGAATATGCAGTCGTGACATGGATAACTAATCAAGCGAAACAAGATAATCGAACACCTTATTAACTTTCCCGAAAACATGTTTAATACGGATAACACTAAAAGGCCTTAGAAAAAACATATTATCACCGATCACAACTCCAGCTCTCATCGTGATTTCTACCTTTTTAAAATGCAATAAATAACATTTTGATTATCTCGTTCAATTTTCTAAAATTTTTAGCTTTTATAACATCTTTTAATGAGAACAACACTAGAACCTAGAAAATACTTGTACTTATGGTTGTGTTTGGCATATTAGAACAAAACACTAGTTTTAGGAAACACTGGGGTAAGTTGGACGGTTTTTGAATTTAACTAGTTGAAAGTGTTTATAAAGCCTAAAGTGTGTTTGGCAAAAACACTAGTGTAAAACATAAACACGTGCATATCACGTGTGCTAATTTTGAGGATTGCCTATGGTTCTGTAAATTGAGGGCGATTTTTTTGGGCGGTTTTGGGCGATTCGTCTTGGCCACCCCACCATCCTCCGTCCGTCGTCCTCCGGCTTTCGTTCTCTTCTCCCACTCGCCTCCCTCGACCGGAGCTCTTTCCTCCGCCAGCGATGAGTTGATCGAAGACGACGTCTTTTGGAACAGAGAATCTTCCGGACCTACGAGCCCGGTCTCTAGCTGATGCCCTTCCACCTCGTCGAATTCTCCGGCCAACAGGAACCACCGATTATCCTCCAAATCGTTCGAGCGAGTTGATAATTTCGGTATTCTTGCGGTTCTTCCCGAGTTGGACCAAGAGACGAACAAGAACTGGGATAAATATGGAGAAGTTTGAAGGATTCAAGGAGTACAGGAAAGGAACAATTTAGAGGCCTGAAAGTTGAAACCCTAGAAATTGCGGTAGAAGGAGCATCGACCATCTCTTCTGTTGTTCAGAATCAAAATTCAGGTGAGAGAATGTCTATTTTATAGATGGTTTTGATGGTAATTAGGAATAAAGTATAAGGGCAACAGAGTAATTTTACGTCAAAACACACTAGTGTAAACGAGAAACCCTTGCTGGATTGAGGGTTTCAAAAACACTTCCGAAAACACTAATCACTAGTGTTTTTCGGAAGGCCAAACACCCGTTAAATATTAAAACACTCATATACACTCATTTGCACTAGTGTTTTTGTGTTGCCAAACACAGCCTATATATTAATATGATACTATTTAAGAAATAAATGCACATGTTTCACCACACAATCATCCCAATATGAATAAATGAACAAATGATAAACAAATGTAATAAAGTAATATACAATTTTGTAAAGATATAATTCTATTCATGAAATTGGAGTAAAGATACTATTTTTCGATTGTAATCGCCGAAATAGTTTATCGTATTTATAGGCTTATGTAAATAGATTCATATCTTTTGGGATGTTTATAACATTCAACTTAGCATATCAATTCTCAGTTGGTCTAGTGGGATGTGGAGTCTAGTAGTCTCGAGAATTCGAGATCGAATCCTCCGTGTGACCTATGTACCTCTTCAAAAAAAAAAACATTCAACTAAACATTTTAATTGGGGTATAAAACAATAATTTTAGTTGTTTAGTTTTTAGAGTCTTGAACTTAGGGGTGAAGATTTCACCCGAAATCGACAGACATTCGAATCACTCTGTTTAAAATGATGAGAACCTGAAAAAGTCGGATGATGGGTGGATGGTGCGCGAAGGTCTTACATATGTGAAAATATTAATACCCGACTCATTACCATCAATTTGAACTCGAGAGGATTGTCATGAAAGTCCCTTTTCCCCACCCTTTTACCAAGTGGATAAAATTTACCGGTTCTTGTCATTTCATGTACGTGAGAATTTATCATTTTGTGTGACTAAACGAAGTTCGTCAATCTGTATAAATTTAATAATCTTAGAGTAAATTTTATCCACTTGGTATCTCCAATTCAACAAACAAAATCAAATCAATAATCAAGTATCTCTAATTCAACAAAGGTATTCATGTCCTCAGTTGCTTTTTCTTTTTTCTTTACAAAATAAGGTAAATTGACAACCTTTAGATTTCTATAATTAAGGTAAGGTTTATGTGAAGAAGGATTGCTGTGTTAAGTAGAATATATCAACATTTTTATACTGATCTACTTCTATTCCTAAGAGAGTAAGAGTCATGCATGTCCATAAGCTATCATCATATTTGTGGCAAATATCTCATCTTCCATCAGCTCTTTCTCCATCCCTGTTGAAAATACTCTAACTGAGACGCCTGCAAAACCTCTCACTTGCAGCTCCATTCACAAACACTTGCACATATGATCCCTTCACCTGAGCTGCCTCGGCGCCTGCAAAACCTCTCTGCTTCCTTTGTAAAACTTTATACATTAGACAATGAAGTTGTAGCCTCTGATGATTTCTGATCAGCATCAGAAGCAGACTGTACTTGAACTGCATATTGTAAGTTCCATAAAACATCCTCAAAGGAAGGCCGAGTAGACGCATCTGCAGAAATGCACTTGTTTGTGATAGCTATGATCATTGATAACGATTCTTGTGAGCTCGTCATCAACACAATTGGATCTACAATCTTCCTTCTCCCATCTTGGCTTCCAAATGATGTCTGTGCAATGCACGCCCATATTTTGTCATCATATAATTGTCAAAAATACAAAGCATGGTAGCTTACCATTCCAGTGAGCAGGAGCGCGTCTCTGTTTCCGGCAACTATAGGCCCCACAACTGCTTCCAGCAAGATGAATCCGAAGTTATAGACATCATCCTCCAAACATTCCATTTTCCTACAAACAGAAATTCAAGAATTCAATCATGGTTTTCTCTCTGTTGGAAAATAAGAAGTTTAAAACAAGGAAACATACCATGATGTTGAAGTATTTCCCTTTCTCTAACAATATGGAGTCAAAGCAAAAATGTTATATCAGATGAAGTAAAAATTAATTTATTAAATACATGTGGAGAAGCTGAGAGTATAAACCTCTGGCTTTTGGATATCTTCAGTAATGATTGAGATCCCATAATCACTCAACTTAGCTACACCATTTTCGTCTAACAATATATTGTTCGTTCTCAACCGGTTATGGAAAGAACCGGGAACAACACCAGTATGTAGAAAGTGAACAGCTTTGGCAACATCAATTAGAATTGCTAATCTATCTGACCAAGTGAGCAGCCTCTGTGGAGAAGTTTCTGTGTCAATGACAGAAAAGGCCCTCAATTGCTTGTGTTGGTTCTCTATAAGTAATGCTGCTGATTTGAAGGGAATTCTATTACCTGATAGATGTGAACGGAAGCTTCCGTTAGACACATACTCGTATACAAGGAAGATCCTACTTTTGTTAGGCTGTTCTTGGCTGTATCCATCAAGAGAGTGACCCAAAAGAGCAACTAAATGAGGGTGGCGAAGCTTTGAGAGCTGGTCTAGCCAGAACTTAAGCCTTTGAGCTGAATGTTTCCCGTTTAAACACAGAGATCGTATTGCAACATCACTCCCATTTCTCAGTTTTCCTTTGTATAACTGAAGACAGGAACAAGAACAAGTCTCTAGGATTTCAAACATTAAGCAAGATTGACATGAACAAAAAAGTCATCATAAAGATGTCTAACAAAGTAAAGAAAAGCCATTTCCTGAACTCATTTTATAACCTCAAGAAGATCTTTGTTCAAAGTAACATAATCAATGAAAATGAATACATAGATATGCACAATCACAGCATATACCTTCCCAGTAGATCCATGACCGAGAAAAGTTGATATATCAAAGCCGTTTGTCGCATCCTCTAACTCCTCCAAGGAAAAAATTCGGTAAGCTGGGGTGCCTTGTGATCCAGCCTTTACTGCTTGAGAAATAAACCCTGAGGCAATAAAGAATATTAGACATTAAAACATTTTTTCTTGCAGGAAAACAAATTAAGCTGGCTCTGCACTTACTTGCATTAGCAAGGAGATCAGCAGAAACACTAGTTTGTGGATTCTCTTGCAAAACCCTTGGGAACTTCTGATGTTCCATTGTTTTGCTTTGTTTCTTGCATCTGCTAACTATAATAAGAGATAATAGCACCAAAAGCACTAACAATATAACTATTCCAACTATGGCAGCAATAAAGAACACCCTTCTTTTCCGCGAGAATGATATTGGCACGCCGTGTTTTTCTTGACAGTATGACATTTCATGTTGGTTTTGCACACCAACAGACAAGCAATTCCCGCCATACTTGACAATTCTTTTACCCGAAGTTGTTTCTAAGCAAGAGGGCAGTTCACCAATCAATCTGTTGTTAGAAATGTCCACAAATCCAAGCTCATTTCCACATTTCAGCCCATCAGAAAAAGACCCAGAGAACTCATTGGATGCTAAGTTTAAGTATCTTAGATCTGGTAACGAGAATAGAGTATCCGGTGGTGATCCAGAGAGTGAATTATAAGACAAGTCAAGATGCTGAAGCTTTACCAATTCAGAAAATTGCTCAGGAACAACATCAGTGAAAGAATTCCTGCTGAGAAGGACAGTTACTAAACTATTTGGCATTGTAGGCAGCTCAGAATTAAAATGGTTATCTCTAAGATCCAGCAAGTGTAAGCTATACAAACTACTTAAATCTGGCAGCCCTCCGGATAGTTCATTTCCGGACAAAGATAAATCAGTGAGGTTAGTAATGTGAATTATGGATTTAGGAAAACTACCCTTAAGATAATTATCCTTCAAGCTCAAGTCTGAGAGATTAGAAAGTGAATCCCACCAATCTGGTAGTGTATCATTGAAGAAATTGCTATCAAGAGTCAAACTTCTAAGACTGAACATAACAGATATCTTGGGAGGGATATTGCCAAATAGAAAATTGGCACTTAAATCTAGTAGTTCTAGCGAATGTAACCGGTGGATTTTGTCAGACAGCTGTCCCCAAATACCCAAAGACACTAAGCTAACAATTTTCAAGTCAGGCAACCTTGTCAATGTGGTAATGAATGAATCAATGGAGAAACTCTCAGATAGAGTTTGTTTTGGGATTGCAAACCCAGTGAAATTGGTTATTCTAGTGTTAGCATTCTTGTCACCTGCAATTCTGAGCTCAGTCAGAGAATCTCGTTCACAAGAAATCTTCACATAAGGGGACAATTTCAATGTGCAAAAATCTCCAGTGTAATTCTCCCACCCTTGCAATTGGGAAGGGTACTCCAAATGTTTCCTCAGTTGAAGAAGAACTTGGGTCTGGTAGCTTTGCAATTGATATGAAAATGGCATGTTATAAGCCCATGTAAAGAACATCAGAACAACCCAGAATCTTAACCCCATTGATAAATGCTCAATTCCTGCAACAAAAAAATGAAATTTTTGGTTGATACAAGAATCTTTATATGAAACCTAAACATGGAGGTCCAGCTCAATCAAATCAATGACAAGAAAGCAACAAAATTTCACAGAAAATCAAAAACTAGCCAGAAGAGAGTATATCAAAGAAACAAACCTTGGGAAGAACAATGTGGTGAGGTTTAGCAGTACGGAAGCTGCAAACTTTTTCAGAGACTTGAGGCGTCGAAGGTGAAGGCTTTAATGAAAAGATAAAGAGCAAAGAAGGGTAAAGTGTAGCTTGGGAAACTGTAATGGATTCTCAGAGAATCAAAAAATGGGGCTAAAGAGTGTATGGAATAAGAGAAGCAAAGCAACAGTGTATGGGGTCTGAAAGAGAGAGAAGAAGGAAAAAGAGATAGAGGGTAAGCATCCAATGATTGTGAGGTTATGGCGGTAGGATCACATGATATTTCCCACCCGTGTTTATTGAGTTTCATAGGTTCCGTTACTTGGAATAAAACAAAATTCAGTGCCTGATTGCCTTTCTCCAATGCTATATTGATTGTGGCGCTGAGTTACAGTCTTGTTTTTCTCATCTTATCTTCATGGTAGTGTGTTTATGAATCTTTACATAAATGAGTATTCTCCGGTGGTGCCTGCGGTCCTGTCTCTTTATTGGAACCATTCTCACCCATGGCTTTCTTTACTGGTTTTATGTGTTTGGCAGAGTCCATTCTATCAAATTATAATTTATGAAAAATAAAAACTTAATATATAAGTAAGCTGTGATTTTACTGCTTTACAAATATATATGGTGTAGTATGATTTAATAATTCAACATTTTAATTTCGTAAATAACTTGTGTAGTTTGTGTTAAAAAAAAACTGCGTATGTATTGCTCCAAAAAAATTAAAATAATCGTGTTATGTATTTATTATTATGAAATAATACAATGTAAACAAAATATATAAATATAAAGGCAAAAAAAAGGTTTACCCTATTGTGATTTATAAAAGAAACAAAAGTTCAATATTTACTATACTTAATGCCATACATGTAATTATTGTTTCAAAAACTAAAAGGATAATTTTGGTGATTAGGTCTTTTTGAAAAATTAGAGTAATAATTAGCCTTTTTAATTTTTCAATTAAGTAAATATATCCCAACCTTTTGTATTTAATTTCAAACTCTACACACCCTTCTCTCAGGGGTACATTTACTAAACACAAAACTAAAAAAAAAGCCTAGTAAATCAAAGGGCAAAGAAGGGGCTATTAATCCGAGTTTGAACGGGGTGGGGGTTGACTTCTTTGGATGCCTATTATAGCCTTAGGGGCGTGTTATATACACGGAACTTAAATTTTCAAGGGCAAAAATCAATCGCAAGGCGCCGGCGCTCAACTTGGGCGCTGTTGAATGACGCTACCGGCTTTTTTTTTTTATAACATTGAGCGCCGGCGCCCAATTTTTTTTATTTTTTTTTTTTGGAACCCTTGAAGTACAAAATCAATTTTTTCGAATAAATTTTTTTTATATGGGAGCCGGCGCCATCAGCCGGCGCCCAAATATATTAAAAAAAAAAAAATCGGGAATTTTTTTTAAAAAAAATTTGGACGCTGGCTAATGGCGCCGGCGCCCACTGAGCGCTGCCGGATTACGATTAAATTTAACGTTAGTAATTCGAACCCGGTGTATTTAGCTTTTTAGTAGCCTTAGTTCATAACAAACAAAAACTAAAATGTATATGAACCTGCAATCCAAAATGATTATAAGAATGTTATATATTGGCCGGGTTGACAAAACTGACGGGTCGTCCAACTCATGTTTTCTTTTGGCCTTATCCAAAACTCGTTAGTTTTATATAGAAACGACTGTGGCTATTGGCTAAGCCTAGTTATAGAGTGTGGTGCCGAGTTATGAGATGTGGCCTCTTTTGGACTGTGATCAACAAAACGTTAAACAAACATCACATGCAAATTATTTTCTTATACATATAAGAAAATAATTTCAATACAAAATCTGACCTCGCCGCAAAATTGACATAATATAGTAGTAGGTTTTTATATATTGCTCATACGAAAAGTGGAGGTTGGTTCTTGTACCACGTTGGAATAATAAGTTTCGAGTATGATATATAAGGTCGGTGGACTAATTTCTTAACCCCAGTTTAATTGAAACTTCAAAGACGGAAATAAAATGAAAATGAATCGAGTCCACGTGTATAACTTGTTTATGATTTTTTTTTTAGAATCGTTCCTTGTAGTTCATGCAAAATATATTTGATTTTCACATTTTATTTCTCTATTGGGTATCAAAACTAATCAAAATTATATTACAATTACTTCAAACCAAAAGGAATGATTTCAAAATTTTCATGAACAAGGGTATACATATGGACAAGATTCATTTTATTCAGTTTCTGTTTCCGGAGTTAAAACCAAACTGACCCATATTGTTAAATGTTTTTCGGAGGCGGTGCAACCCATTCTTTTGAATATGACCTTTGATGATTTAGGACCTCGTTATAAAAAAAGGGAAGTAAGTTATTACAATTGCATTAATATCTCATTTGGTAAAGGAGGATTTTGTTATGTCTAGTTGGTCTCAAATTTATGTGTTGGATTTGTATCTAAACGCGCATGTGTTCTCGTATGTACGTGATTTTTATTTGACACAAGAATTTTGCGAGTAAAGTCACTGAATCACTATCAATGTACACAGCCCAACGACCCAAGAGCCCAATGTTTAGCCTATATATATCTCTATGTAATTATGGATGAGACAAGAGAAATCAAATACAAATTTCCTCTTCATTAAACCGTTTATGGTATCAGAGCCTTCTGAGGACAAACGTCCACCAAAATGACAGACAATTCTGTCACACAAGGTACAACACAAAACAACCCACCTCCACCACCTTCGCCATCACCTTCACCTTCTTTGTCCACCCTCTCTGTAGCACCTCAATTACCTTCTACACCCCTCCTTGGATTTTCAAGCTTCATCAATATCAAACTAACCACCACCAATTATCTTCTCTGGAAAGCTCAAGTCGTTCAAGTCCTCAGAGCATACAATCTCTTTGGCCATGTGGATGGTTCCATTCCATACCCATCAACTGCTTCCTCTAGCAGCTCCAATCTTACACAGTCTCAGCTTGACTGGCTTACTAAAGATCATTTAGTTCAAGCCATACTTACGTCTTCCCTTACCGAAGAAATTCTTACCCAGATCATTGATTGTTCCACATCCAGAGAGATTTGGCTCCATCTTCATGATCTCTATACCGCTCGTTCAACAGCTCATGTCCTTCAAACTCGTCTTCAACTTGTCTCTCTCAAGCAAGGAAACGATTTCATCACTACATACTTCAACAAAGCAAAGACTCTAGTCTCCACCCTTCAGGCTGCAGGACAATCCATCTCCGATTCTGAGTTTGCAGCTTCTCTTTTTGTTGGTCTTCCAACTGAGTATGATCCTATCATTACATCTCTCAGCACCCAACCCTTTCTTCCTACTCCCACCATGTTGCTTTCTCCTTCTTAACCATGAAGCCCGCCTTCTCCATTCAACTTTTACTTCCAATAACCCACCAAACATGTCTGCAAACTCTACTCAAACAAATAGCAACACTGGCCATCAGACCAACAATAATTGAGGCAGAGGTCGCCCCAACAAAGGCAACAAAGGAAGCTCATCATCCTATCGAGGTGGTCGAACCTCCAACCCTGAGCGTGATAACCAACCCAACAGCTTCAATAACTTTCATGGACAACAAGACCATCGACCCATTTGTCAAGTATGTGCCAAACCTGGGCACACTGCACTTTAGTGTTGGCATAGGTTCAACCACTCTTACCAAACGCCTGCTCCATCATCCTTCTTTGTCAACTTCACTTCTTCCAATTGGACGCCAGACACTGCAGCAACCAATCATTTTACTCCGGATATGAATCAACTGCCCTATGATGCCCCCCATTATCATGGTACCGACACAGTCTATATTGGGGATGGCTCTGTTCGCTCCAAACGGTGTGTGCAAGCTTTAAATTTATAACCCTAGACTTAAGCTTAAAACAAGGATGCGAACCCGCAGTGTACGGGTCAATCGTAGTAAAAAGCAAGAAATTCCAGGGGTCGATCACAGGGACTCGGTGAAACAAAGTCGATAACGGTAAGCTTCGTAAATACTAACCACAAAGAGCAATTAACACAATCAAAGATGAATAAGAAGTCAATAAGCAAACATGCAATTCTAGGGATTAAAGCTTCTAGTTGTGGTTCCAACTCAAGATCTAAAGATAAGCGGACAAAGCTGAGATTTTTGCAAGGGGAAGGTGTTACTAAAGTGGAGTAGATCACCGGGTAAGTCTCACTACTCACTAATCCAAAACCGTCACTCCTATTTCCGGGTAAGTCTCAAGGAATCAAGGTAAAGAACTATAACCTCAAACTAACGCACCATCTAAGGGAATAGAATCAACCTTTACCGGGTAAGTCTCAGGCTAACTCACAAAGATGGGATGGAAGCACACTCAAACCCCAATAAAGGATAAACCTTTATTACCTACACTTATGATCGTTGGTACACAAACTAAGGAATTACCGGGTAAGTCTCATCCTAAGCTTGCTTTGAACCAGGAAAGGTGTAATAAGAATAGGATTTGGCAAACTCTAACACTTAACTCTCAATTTTAGGATCAGATAAGTCACCTCGGTCAGCCGAATTCCACCCCGGCCGAGATGTTCATCGACTGAGCGAGATGCTTAGGGTTAAGGTTAAAGACTCGAACTTTCAGGATCCTACTAGAATCTAAGATTATTCTATCATTGTTTTTCCCACAACCTTCAGCCAATCACCCTAGAATCACACAAGGAAATTAGCCACTCATCATCATTATGAAAGTATTAAATATATGGGAAGAAGGTGAATATTTGAACAAGAAGAATTCAATGAAAAGACTTCAATAACTGAATCAAATATCACAACAAAAGCGTTCCTTGGATATAAATCCAACAAGACAAGACAACAAGGAAGGGAATTAAAGACAATCTTACAAAACCCTCCAAAAAGCTATAAAAGCTATGATCTTCAATCTTCCTTCAACCTTCAAAAAGGTTCTTTGAAACTCCCAACTGGAGTATGGCTGCTGCGATGTATGCGAGATCTCCTCGTAAGCAAGATGTTTGTGATATGATAGCGGATCCCTGATTTGTGGGAAATCCAACCCTTTTTATAGGAAAATAACCCTCCAAAGATAATATATCTTAGAAAGATCTTTTCCCATAAAAATAGGTAAAATATAAGATCTTCTTCCTTCCAGGAGCCAAGCCCAAAAATATAAGATCACCTTCCATAGATAAAAGATCTCAGCCAAGAATAAAATATTCTCGCCGCGTCCTAGGTGTTCGCCTCGGTCGAGTCGGCGTCTCTGGATCACCTCGGTCGAGATGAATCTCTGGTCAACCGAGGTGAGTCATAACTGAATGTGAAATCTCTCAAAACTGGTCCAAAGTGAATCTTAATCCATGGCTATGCTTCCTGGATGGTTCCTTATGTTCTTGAATGTAGCTCCAATGACTCCATAGCTCCTTTTGTTCCTTTTCGATGCAAAACGTGCCATTTTACCTACAATTACAGCAAAACTAGATGTAGACCTCGATTCCCGCAAAGGTAGATGAAATGGTAATATAATCACTTATTATACATGCTAACATGCAGATTATTGAAGATAAAACGTCCAAACAAACCCCAAAATATAGACTATAATTCATGCTATCAAAATACCCCATACTTAGCCCTTGCTTGTCCCCAAGTAAGTTCCGCATATAGAAGACAAGATAGAATGGATTAATAGTCATAAAAAGTCTTTTCAAAAACATTTTTATGGTGTGTTACAATCATAGATCACTCTAAGAGAATACTTCATGGAATTTAAAATCCAAACATGATCAAAACATTTTATAAATATAGGAAAGTTGTTCATCTTTGCATAAAACCATAGAATGCATAATAAGTCATAATTATCAAAATTAATCATGTATAATCCAGTTTAAACCACTAAGTCAATCAGCAAGCTCAAGGTCTCAAGGGCTTCCAAAAAAAAAGGTCAAGAAACGTGTAGGGTAGGGATGTATGTAAGGTAATGTGGTGCTAGAATCCAGGAAAAGGATAAACTTCACTTTCACTTTGACTTGCAACATCTTCCACCAATAAGCTTTGCTTATTTCACACTTTTTCTTTTACTTTACTTTTTGGGATGCATGGACAGAGGTGCACAATAACCGAAGCCTAGGAAATCAGCAATCATCAATTTCTTGAGATGCATCAAACCCTTGATGCACATACCATGACCCGTTAGGAATATCGCTCAATCCGACTTTGGCAAGACACAAACACCCGGCTATGTGAATGGTGCCGAGTTACTCATCTTCATGATTGACTTCCCCAAACCTAAAATTACTTTCTAGCACTTTCACTTCCAGCCAACTTCTCAACTTTAACTTCACTTGCTTTCACCACTTCGCTTGCTTCCAAATTCCCGGATAGGTAAAGGGAGGCAAAATGTATATGAGGGGCTAAGCATGATCAAGAAGAAGAAGAAGAAGAGAATGAATTGCCTTGGTCTTTCCAGGAAGAAAGTGAGAGAACTTATCTTGTGGTGTTAACCTTCAAATTCAACATAATTTGGATAAAAACAAAGTATTAAACATGCCAATAATTTCAAACAAAGCATTTAGCAACTTAAACATGTTATAAAACCTTTCAAACACATAAAGAATTTAAAACCAGTCAGTAAACAAGATCTTCACTGAGATCATATCCAGATAAGTAACACAAAAATAATTTTCAAAAACTCTCAGTTAACCCACCTCGGTCGAGGTGTTCTTGGTTCAACCGAGGTGAAACGCCTCGTTTGGCCAAGACTGACTCGGTCGAGGTCAAAATTTTTTTTTTTAAAAACCATTTTTTTTCAGTTTCGACGTTTTTCTCAATCAAATAACCTGTAAATATGCATGTAATATCAGATAAACATATAAAGGCAACCGAAGCATAATTATGAAATATCCGATCAAATAAGTTGTACATCGAAGTCATCAAATAAATACAAACACCCCATACTTGGGACACACTGTCCCAGTGGGTCAATATAAGTCTAGAAATAAGAGTACTCACCGGATAAATAGCTGAACTGCATAAAAATATAATAAAGAAAGTCCTGCAGCTCATCAATAGTCGCGATCCGGTGGTGGTGGTGGTGGCACGTATGGATACTGAGTCGGGTCGAATGGATAACCCATGACGCGCTCGAACTGAAGCTGGGCCATGATATGCTGATAAAGCTGTCTCTCTTGCATCTCGCGGATATCCAGCGACAATGCAACATATGAATCAATAACCTGATCCGTCAGGTCATCGATCCGTCTGTGGGCAGCTGGATCTCTCACTCTGTGTCTCCTGCGTCTAGCAGGTCTAACCGGAGAAGTCTCAGCTGGTGCAGGCTCAGTCTCATCATCATCATCCAAGTCTATGATCGGCGGCGCACTCGTCCCTGCAGTATCTGTCCTTGTACCCATCGGGACTCCACCATCTCTCTCATCTACTGTATCCTCGTCATCGTCAGCCTCCTCCTCCTCATCCTCAGCTGGGGCAGCTGCTGCCTCCCTATGATCCTCCATCAGTGGAGCCCAAGCTGTCTGCCAATAATGCGGGTCATAAACGGTGAACTGGGCAGACCATCGGATCCCCTGTGGCGCAGTCAGCTCCCACGGCATAGCAACATATGGAGTGGTCAGACCTCGGGGAACTAGAATCCTCCGAGTGATCATCTCCTACAATCCAAGCGGCTTCGGAGCCGCCACCATCGTACAAGCACTGAGGTCCATGCCATGATAAGCAGCTATGTGGGTGACAAGACCTCCGCAGCAGATGTCTCCCTTTGCCTTGGCCTTGATCTTGTGCAGGTCCTCTGCCAAGATCAAGCCAAAGTCCGGGAAACCCCCCGTAACCATACAGTAAAGACTGAAAAGCTCGCCTTGTCGGATCTTCTGGGGCGTCTCAGTACGCGCCATAAGTGTCTCGCTGAATATCCTATGGGCTAACCTAAAGGCAAGGTGGAAGATGAGCTTCTCCCTGGAATCTCCAGGGCGCCATCTATCTGCGTGCTCAGTAATATGGGCAATCTGCCCCCAGAACTCCCTAGCTACAGATCGGGAAGGGAAGTCAGTGGCGGTGGGCTCAGAAAAACCGAAAATCTCTCTCCATATCTCGAGCGGTACTATGAAGTTCCGGCTCATCAACCGGTACTTCACAGGCGGCTCTGTGGGAAGGTAGGAAAAGGAGCTAACGAACTCTAGGGTCGGCTCCAAGTAAGCTGGGGCTCGGATCTCAGTAAACTGATCCAGCCCAACTGTGGTGATCATCCGCCTAAGGTCTCCATCTACCCCTAGGCAATCAAAAGCTGACACGTCCAGGAAACGTGGTGCAATCACTGGACGGCTAGCTATACGCTCATAATCTACCCGGCATCTCTCGTGGATCACCGGGCGGTAAGGTCGGGAAGAAGAGGAAGGAGGGGAGGGTGAGGATCTATCTCTGAGGGCAAGGCGACGTTCGGAACTCATTTTCTCAACTAATGTCAGATCACCTCGGTCACTGACAATCCTCAAGAATCACCTCGGTCGAGATGCAGTTCGACTGGACCGAGGCGTAACAGTTTGCGATTCAAATCTCAGAAATCCAGTTCTTTTCCCCCAAAAATCACTACAATTGCTTCCTATGGGGTACTTAAGCCTTTTCTCAGCAGATTCAGGGGCAACCAAAGCCCAAATCGAAACGAACGAACGAGTTAGGGTTTCGACTGTTTTTACCTCGTTTCGGTCGATTCGTTCGATTTCTTCGCAGATCTGTACTTGCAATGGGATCCTCTACCTTTCAATCGCAGTTTGGAAGCGGAAATCTTCGAAAACGAGCAAGATTTGAGGAAGCGAGGTGAGAAGGCGCCGCGGTCGAGTCGAAGAAGGTAAAAAGTGAAAACAGAATTTTTTTCCTTTTTATACTGTTCCTGGAACTGTTGTCACCTCGGTTGAGATGGTCTCGACTGGACCGAGGTGGTACGGACCGAGGTGGTTCTGCAGAAACCCTAGTCGTCTCGGTTGCTCAAGAACCAACTCGGTCGAGGTGGCCTCGACTGGACCGAGGTGTCTCAGTCAAACTTCGTCTTCTCGAATTCTCGAACTTCTGAACTTCCAGTTATGCTCCTTCCTTAGATGTCTCCTGTTATCTGTCTAGGACGCCAAAAACAAACAAAACAAAGCAAAAGCAAACTATCTAAGCTAGACTAGAAAACGGGAAAAAGAAAGCAATACCTTGGGTTGCCTCCCAAGAAGCGCTTGGTTTAAGGTCGCTAGCTGGACCATGATGCGTCTCTATATGTGATGGGAGGTGCCCTCACCCCATACTTCACCTCCATCGTGGGGTGAAGTAAGTAAATCCATCAAACGCTCCAACAAGTGTAAGTGCTCATCGGGGAATGAATCGTCTATGGGTGGGTCATCCGTCTCGCGGGAAGATTCTGGTAGCCGGCTAAGGTGATCCGCAACGGAGTTCTCGGATCCCTTCTTATCGCGGATCTCTAGGTCAAACTCTTGAAGCAAGAGAATCCATCGAATAAGGCGTGGCTTGACATCTTTCTTAGCCAACAAGTAACGAATGGCTGCATGGTCGGTGTAGACAATGACTTTTGCCCCAACTAAGTAGGAACGAAACTTCTCGAAAGCGTATACAACTGCCAACAACTCCTTCTCAGTGGTAGCGTAGTTGCGCTGGGCTACATCTAGCGTCTTGCTAGCATAGTAAATGGCGGTGGTCCGGCCATCCTTCTTCTGTCCAAGCACCGCTCCTACGGCTACATCACTAGCGTCACACATGACCTCAAAGGGCAAGGTCCAATCAGGAGGTTGGATAATGGGAGCGGAGATCAACGCTTCCTTAATCCTGTAAAAAGCATCAAGACACTCCTGCGAAAACTCAAAAACAACATCTTTATTCAAGAGGTTAGTTAGAGGTTTAGAAATCTTAGAGAAGTCCTTGATGAATCTCCTGTAGAAACCTGCATGCCCGAGAAAACTCCTCACACCTTTAACAGAACAAGGGGGAGGGAGTTTCTCAATAGTCTCGATCTTAGCGCGATCGACCTCAATGCCTCGATTAGAAACGAGGTGTCCTAACACAATGCCTTCATTAACCATAAAATGACACTTCTCCCAATTCAAGACGAGATTAGTGTCTTCACATCTTTTAAGCACTAGCGAAAGGTTAGATAGGCAATCATCAAAAGAGGAACCATATACAGAAAAATCATCCATGAATACCTCCATGATCTTCTCTATGTACTCGGAAAAGATAGCCATCATGCATCGCTGGAAGGTAGCGGGTGCATTGCACAATCCAAATGGCATCCTCCGATAGGCAAATATCCCCCATGGACAAGTGAAAGTGGTCTTCTCCTGATCATCCGGATGGATAGGAATCTGGAAGAATCCACTATAGCCGTCCAAGTAGCAAAAGTGTGAATGTTGGGCCAACCGCTCGAGCATCTGATCGATGAAGGGAAGTGGAAAATGGTCCTTCCGTGTGGCCGTGTTCAGCTTCCTGTAATCGATGCAAACCCTCCAGCCCGTAACGGTCCTGGTTGGGATCAACTCGTTGTTCTTATTCGTCACAACGGTCATCCCTCCTTTCTTCGGAACGACATGCACCGGGCTAACCCACTTGCTGTCCGAGATAGGATAAATAATACCTGCATCCAACAACTTAAGAACTTCCTTCTTCACAACCTCTTTCATGATCGGATTTAACCGTCTTTGAGGTTCCCGTGAAGTCTTATGATTATCTTCCATTAGAATTCTATGCATGCAGAAAGAAGGCTTAATGCCAATAAGATCGTCCGTGGTATAACCTATAGCCTTTCGATGCTTTCTCAGGACATGCATTAACTTAGATAATTCAGATTCGGAAAGGGAAGCACTAACAATAACGGGATAAGTAGAATCCGGTCCAAGAAAGACATACCTCAAGTGACTAGGGAGTTGTTTAAGCTCTACGACTGGGGGTGCTTTCTGAGGGGGATCCTTGCTTCCTCCTTCCAGTGGAGTGGATTCAGAAACTGGACTTCCGGAAATCTCAGTTGAAGTCGTCTCGTCATCGACCTCGGTCGAGGTGCAGAGGCGTTGACCGAGATGTTCTTCAGTCGCCTCGCTCAGTCCAGGAAGTGTCTCGGTCGAGGTACTACAACTGGAACCGAAATTGGAGATCTTCGTCTCCTGGATTAGTGTCTCAGTTTTAGCTTCTGGATCTTCTTCCAGTGCCTTCAAGCTCCGTATATCTGCATCACAAGAAGCATCTATACCTTCCTCTATTAAACTAAAACTTATAACTCTTTCGAGTGGATCGTTAATAAGGATAGAGCTCACCAATTCTCTTGATTCTTCTTCATCGTAGATGTTGAAGATATCATCAGTTAGCTGCTCCCCTTTCATGGCTGCAAGTAGTGCGAACTCCACCTCATCGCCACCAATGTTGAATTTCAACTTGGCGTTCTTGCAATCCACATTGCAACCCGAAGTTGCTAGAAATGGCCTCCCGAGAATAATAGGAACAGGATAATCTGCGGGAATATCAAGTACAACAAAATCTATAGGTAGATAGAAGTTACCTAACTTGACCGGAACGTCCTCCAAGATGCCCACGGGATGGGTGATGGAGCGATCCGCCATATAAAGTCGAATCTTGACCCGCTTGGGCTCTCCAAGTCCGATCTTCATGCATAGCTCCGGCGGGATGATGCTCACGCTGGCTCCTAGATCACAAAGGGCTTCACAAGTGACATCCCCAACTTGAATGGGAATGCTAAATGAGCCGGGATCTCTTAATTTAGGTGGCATCTTCTCCTTCATGATCTTAATAAGCTCCGAGGATTTAGATGTCATCCTAACTTCACCAAAGTCTTCCAATTTCCTTTTCCTTGATAGGATCTCCTTTAAGAACTTCCCATAGGCGGGCATTCCTAGAATAGCATCAAGGAAAGGAATGTTAATATGCAGCTTATTCATCAAGTCAAGGAACTTACCAAAGTGCTTGTCTAGATGTGCTCTGGCCCTTGACTGGGGGAATGGAAGTGGTGGTTTGTATGCAGGAGGTGGAACATAAACTTCAGTTTTCCCCTCCGCTTTCTGTTGCTCCGCCTCGGGTGGTATCTCGGTCGAGGTGTTCTTCGACTGGATCTGGACCGAGGTGGTCTGCGTCGAACGAGGTACTGGATCTGCAGTTTTAAGTCCACTCCTCGTCGTTATGGCCATGCACTGGCCCTTAGGGTTGCTTTCCGTCTTTGCTGGAAGCTTCCCTGGATCTCTTGGCGCTTCATTTGCCCTACTCGCAAGTTGTTGTTCGAAGGACTTTTGGGCCCTCGAAAATGAAGTCATAGAATTCTCCATAGCGCTAAGCTTGATCAAGATAGCCTCCAGAACTGCGTCTTTCTTTTCCGGCTGAGACGAACTTGATCCTTGCCCCTGGCTCTTCAATGGAGTAGAAGAAGAAGAAGGGGAAGAGAGGAAAGGGTTAGAAGAATTATTAGAGTTGGAGTTAGAATAATTGTTACCAGGATTCTGGTTGCTTTGATTGTTCGTCCTCCAATTGTTGCTATTGGACCCTCTATTGTTGTTGTTGTTATAGTTGTTGTTCCGGGAACCGTTGTTGTTGTTACGGTATCCATTGTTGTTGTTCCTTTGTCCTTGCTCTTCCTTCTTGGTTTGAGCAACCAAGAGTTCCTTCAATTGCTTCACGTCATTCTTCAAAGACGTGAGTTGATTGTTGTTGGATTGAGTCTCTTGAAAGTTGACTCTTTTAACTCCACCTTCAGCTCCTTGGTGGGTATATTTCTCCATGTGCAAGGCTTGCGTCTCAATGAAGTCCCAAGCCTCGTCAATCGCCATGTCCATGAAGGTACCGACGGAGAGTAGTTGGAGATTGAACTGGGTGCTTCCGTCCAGTCCTTTGAAGTAGATCTCCAACAACTCGATTTTTGGAATCCCATGATGTGGGCAATCCAAAAGGATGTCCTTGAACCGCTCCCATGATTTGGACAAGCTCTCCTTGTCCTTCATAATGAAAGCATTTATCTTCCCTCTCATTTCAGCTGTCTTTGAGGGGGGAAAGAATTTGGTCAAGAATTCCGTAGTCATCTCCTCCCATGTGCTGATTTTTCCTGGAGGAAGAGATTGATACCAAGTAAGAGCTCTATCTTTTAAAGAAAAGTAAAAAGGTCTTAGCTTGTAGTTGTTATTTTCAATTCTGGAAGGTCGTAAGGTTTCCATCAAGATCTCGTAGTTTTGAAGATGTTGATGTGGTGATTCCTTCTCCATCCCTCCGAATTGGCATTGGCGAATCATGGATAGAACTTGTGGTCGAAGTTCATAGTCATGGTCCGCTGGATCTCCTAGGTTGACTCCTGGACGCCTCAGTTGTTGATTAGGGTCCATCCTTTGACCTAGGGTTTGTGGGATTCCTGCAAGAAGAACATCTCGGACTGGCATCCGAGATGGATGTATCTCGGTCGGGGCGTCTGGTACTGGAACCTGCCTCGGTCGAGGGTCAGCAACTGGAACCTGCCTCGGTCCAGCATCGGGAACTGGGTTGTCCCTCGGTCGAAGTAGAATCTGGTCTCGTATGACGGCCATTTCTGCTTCGATTGCTTCAGTTTTGGTGCGAGTTTCTTCTTTCTCTCGCCTTAGTTCTTCCTTGCTGAGGCGTAGTAGTTCTAACGCCTCTTTCAATTCGGCCTCAAGATCGCGGTTGTCTTGTTGGGCCATCTTCGCTTCTCTTAAGCGTCGCTTGTATGTCTTTTCTGGTTCGGGATCGTAAGGAACGATTTCCTTCCCAGTGCGGGTTCTTCGCATATACCTAGGAAAGAACCTGCAAAAGTCACTCAAGTAGAGTGGTTAGATGACACGGGGCAAGTGCCCCAAGAGCAAACCGTACCGGCTCGGTCTAGACCAAGTCCCCGGCAACGGCGCCAAAAACTTGTTCGCTCCAAACGGTGTGTGCAAGCTTTAAATTTATAACCCTAGACTTAAGCTTAAAACAAGGATGCGAACCCGTAGTGTACGGGTCAATCGTAGTAAAAAGCAAGAAATTCCAGGGGTCGATCACAGGGACTCGGTGAAACAAAGTCGATAACGGTAAGCTTCGTAAATACTAACCACAAAGAGCAATTAACACAATCAAAGATGAATAAGAAGTCAATAAGCAAACATGCAATTCTAGGGATTAAAGCTTCTAGTTGTGGTTCCAACTCAAGATCTAAAGATAAGCGGACAAAGCTGAGATTTTTGCAAGGGGAAGGTGTTACTAAAGTGGAGTAGATCACCGGGTAAGTCTCACTACTCACTAATCCAAAACCGTAACTCCTATTACCGGGTAAGTCTCAAGGAATCAAGGTAAAGAACTATAACCTCAAACTAACGCACCATCTAAGGGAATAGAATCAACCTTTACCGGGTAAGTCTCAGGCTAACTCACAAAAATGGGATGGAAGCACACTCAAACCCCAATAAAGGATAAACCTTTATTACCTACACTTATGATCGTTGGTACACAAACTAAGGAATTACCGGGTAAGTCTCATCCTAAGCTTGCTTTGAACCAGGAAAGGTGTAATAAGAATAGGATTTGGCAAACTCTAACACTTAACTCTCAGTTTTAGAATCAGATAAGTCACCTCGGTCAGCCGAATTCCACCCCGGCCGAGATGTTCATCGACTGAGCGAGATGCTTAGGGTTAAGGTTAAAGACTCGAACTTTCAGGATCCTACTGGAATCTAAGATTATTCTATCATTGTTTTTCCCACAACCTTCAGCCAATCACCCTAGAATCACACAAGGAAATTAGCCACTCATCATCTTTATGAAAGTATTAAATATATGGGAAGAAGGTGAATATTTGAACAAGAAGAATTCAATGAAAAGACTTCAATAACTGAATCAAATATCACAACAAAAGCGTTCCTTGGATATAAATGCAACAAGACAAGACAACAAGGAAGGGAATTAAAGACAATATTACAAAACCCTCCAAAAAGCTATAAAAGCTATGATCTTCAATCTTCCTTCAACCTTCAAAAAGGTTCTTTGAAACTCCCAACTGGAGTATGGCTCCTGCGATGTATGCGAGATCTCCTCGTAAGCAAGATGTTTGTGATATGATAGCGGATCCCTGATTTGTGGGAAATCCAACCCTTTTTATAGGAAAATAACCCTCCAAAGATAATATATCTTAGAAAGATCTTTTCCCATAAAAATAGGTAAAATATAAGATCTTCTTCCTTCCAGGAGCCAAGCCCAAAAATATAAGAT
Source organism: Fagopyrum homotropicum (assembly GCA_033239125.1). NCBI lineage: Eukaryota > Viridiplantae > Streptophyta > Magnoliopsida > Caryophyllales > Polygonaceae > Fagopyrum > Fagopyrum homotropicum. Next base: position 149,641,573 of record BSWB01000004.1, read on the forward strand.
CACCTTCCAAAGATAAAAGATCTCAGCCAAGAATAAAATATTCTCGCCGCGTCCTAGGTGTTCGCCTCGGTCGAGTCGGCGTCTCTGGATCACCTCGGTCGAGATGAATCTCTGGTCAACCGAGGTGAATCATAACTGAATGTGAAATCTCTCAAAACTGGTCCAAAGTGAATCTTAATCCATGGCTATGCTTCCTGGATGGTTCCTTATGTTCTTGAATGTAGCTCCAATGACTCCATAGCTCCTTTTGTTCCTTTTCGATGCAAAACGTGTCATTTTACCTACAATTACAGCAAAACTAGGTGTAGACCTCGATTTCCGCAAAGGTAGATGAAATGGTAATATAATCACTTATTATACATGCTAACATGCAGATTATTGAAGATAAAACGTCCAAACAAACCCCAAAATATAGACTATAATTCATGCTATCAGGCTCCACCTTACCGATTCAACATCATGGTTCCAATTTCTTTACCTCTTCTCTTTCACCGTCTACTACTTTTTCCTTGAAAAACATTCTCCATGTTCCATCTCTAAACAAAAATCTTCTTTATGTGCGTCAATTTTGTCTTGATAATCATGCTTTCTTTGAATTTCATTATGACCATTTTTCTGTGAAGGATCGACGAACACAGGCAACACTTCTTCAACGAGCTATTGAGGATGGCATGTATGCCCTTCCGCTTGCACCCAATAAACCGCTGCCTAGGACTCATCATACCTCCCTCAACAACCTTCACCTCTGGCATTCAAGGTTTGGTCATCCCTCCATTCGAACCACCACGATGATGCTTCGCTCCATTGTTGTTCCCTGCCCTAACTCCATCACCGACAACTTCCGCTGCTCAGCCTTCTCCAAAGCAAAGGCCCACAGCTTGCCCCATTTTCCAACCTTGACACGTGAAGCCCATCCTTTTGGATTGCTCTTTATGGATCTCTAGGGACTGGCCCACTTAGTTTCCTCAAGAGGCCATAAATATTATCTCTCTATTTTGATGATAATTCCAATTATCTATGACTTTTTCCACTACCAAATAAAAGTGCCACTTCTACTTATGTTCAAGCATTCATTACTTTTGTTCAAAATTTCTTTTCAACTCGGATACAATCTATTCAAACTGATAGAGGTACCGAATTCAAGCCTTTAAAACCTCTCTTTGCCAAACTTAGAATCAATCACCGAATCACTTGTCCTCATTCACATCAACAAAATGGAAGCATCGAGATTTGTCATAGACACATTGTTAACACCGGATTAACCCTTCTAGGCCACTCGTGTGTTCCATTGACATTTTGGGACTATGCATTTGAAATGGCAGTTTACCTCATAAATCGATTACCCACACCAACACTACAAAACTCCTCCCCTTTTCAATCCCTATTTCATAAAGCCCTTGACCTTAAATTTCTTCAAGTCGTTGGCTCCCTTTGCTTCCCCAACATACGTCCATATAATACACACAAACTCAATTTTCGATCCAAACTTCCTTGGCTATGTCTCTAACCATCGAGGTTACATTTGTCTTGACACCTCATCCAATCGAATCTACATCTCTAGAGATGTGATCTTTCATGAAGCCCAATTTTCCTTTGCCAATCCACAGCCCAATACACCAGCTTCCTTTCAGCCCACCTCCTCACCAAATTTATCCCTTTTATGGCCCATGCCCTCACCAAATTTATCCCATTATCTTGCACCTAATTTGTCGGATATGCCCACTTCAGGTTTACCCTCACCGAGCCCAATATCTTCACTACCTAGAAATGATGCTCTGCCAACCCATGACTCATCTACCTCACAATCACCCTCACCTACATCCCTGCCGTCATCCTCTCCTCAAACCCCCCCCCCGACTCGGAACATTACCACAAGAGCTCAAAATTAAATCTTTAAACCTTTGGTATGTACTGATGGAACAGTACCCTGGCCATCATCCTCATCTGCTTCCACTAATCTCATACCTGAAGAACCCACCTCTTTTACACAAGCCTCCACCTTCCTTGAGTGGCGCCAAGCTATGTCCGAAGAGTTTCAAGCCTTACTTGCCACCAAAACATGGACCCTCGTTCCCCCTAATCCCAACCATAATCCCCTGGGTGTCAAGTGGGTTTTTAGAACCAAACAAAATTCAAATGAAACTATTGAACGAAGAAAAGCCCGATTGGTTACCAAAGGATTTCACCAAATCCATGACATTGATTTTTCTGAGACATTTAGCCCACTCGTAAAACCTTCTACTATCCGTCTGCTTATGTCCCTTGTTGCTATGTCCAAATAGGTTGTTAAGCAGGTTGACATACAAAATGCCTTCCTCCATGGTGACTTGACTGAAGATGTGTATACTGCACAACCGCTTGGGTTCATTCATCCTCAATATCCTAATCATCTTTGTAAGTTGCACAAATCTCTCTATGGTCTTCGCCAAGCTCCCCGAGTCTGGTTCTCCAAATTGAGTTATACACTGATAAAAATTGGTTTCACTGCATCCAGAGCAGATTCGTTGCTCTTCACCTATCGATCTCACTCGAACTATGTCTTTGTTTTGGTCTACGTTGATGGCATTCTTGTCATTGGTTCCACACCTCAAATCATTGATCAATTCATCACATCCCTCTCTTCCTTCTTCCATGTAAAAGATCTTGGTGAGCTTCATTATTTCCTTGGATTAGAAGTGACTCGCTCCCCTGATGGTTTCTTTCTGTCCCAACAACAATACATACTAAATCTCCTCATGACTACCAATATGCACCAATGTAAACCAATCTCCACACCAATGTCCACCAATTGTGATCTGAGCAACTCCACCTCCCCCTTATTTTTTGATTCCTCTCTATATAGGAGTGTTGTTGGTAGTCTTCAATATCTATCTTTTACCAGACCCGACATTTCATTCTCTGTCAACAAGGTGTGCCAATTCATGCACCAACCTCGTGACATCCACTGGCAAGCAGTGAAGCGCATACTGCACTATCTTCGCTTCACTTCATCTCTTTTCCTTCATCTCTCCTCCAAAACTTCCCCCATCTTATCTAGATACTGTGATGCTGACTAGGCATGTGACCACCTTGATAGAAGATCAACCGCTGCATATTGTATCTATCTTGGCTCTTCACTGGTGTCTTGGTCATCCAAGAAGCAACCAACTGTCTCTCGTTCATCTGCTGAAGCAAAGTATTGGGCCCTTGGCCAATCAACGTGTGAATTTATCTGGATCCAAAACCTCTTGGCATAACTAGGTGTCTTTCTCCCTAAGCCACCCATCCTCTGGTGCGATAACTTGGCGCCACATACCTTGCTGCGAACACAGTCTTTCATCATAGGACTAAGCACATCGACTTGGACTATCACTTTGTTCGTGAGCGTGTTGCTGCCAAGACACTACAAGTAGCATTCATTGCATCCAAGGATCAATTGGTTGATGCCTTAACAAAGCCTTTGGCCTTTGCTCGTTTTACACTATTACGAGCCAAGCTCTCGTTGAGCACGCTTAGCTCGAGAGGCATATCAATGTACATAGCCCAAAGGCCCAAGAGCCCAATGTTTAGCCTATATATATATATATATATATATATATATATATATATATATATATATATGTAATTGTGAATGAGACAAACTCTTCATTAAACCGTTTAATCACGATCGTATTTTAGGTTCCACCCATGACTTCAATGCCCCCGCTTGCATTTGTTGAAAACCCTAAATGAGTTGTTAGTGTGTATAATTAGACCGTTCTAATCATTTCTAGGGGTCTTGACATTTCTCTCTTGGCCTTGACATAGTTAAGGTTTCATTTCTTTCTCTCGTTCTTTCTTTATTTCATGAAAAATTGGTATAAGTATTGATTGTTACATCGGATTTAAAATGTATTTCATAAATTGAAGTTTGATTTCATCTTCCTCAATATTTTGTGAGATGTTTTTTCGCTTTCACTCCTTTGATTCATGTTCGAACATGTGCAATTATTTGTTTCTTCTTACATGAAATATATCGAATGAATGATTGATATCAATGGGTGATCGAGTTTGACTAGGTCGTCGCCCACCCCAACCCAAAAGTAGTAATTTGGCCTAAAGATTTTTCTGCTTAATAAAAAAATTTTGAAAGAATTTGGCTAAATAGGTCTTTTTCTATTTCCATTAGTTGTGTACCCCTATTATCACTTTCATTAAATTGAAGTTGGAAGGTAATAGGTTTGATTAGGGGTACATTTACTAAACATATTTATATCATGGGTCTAGTTTATTAGAGAGAAAACTCAAAAAAAACTTACTTAACTAATTTGGCCAAAACATTTTGGATGATTTTTGCTAACTAAGCCTTTTTTAGTTTCCACACTACTAACTAAGCATGTTCTATTTTCTGATTAAGTAAATATACTCCGTTTTTTTTCACCGTTTAAATCAGATTTCATCTTTCTCTTACGCTGTAAGGAATCCTAACTCCCCTCCCTTCCCTCTCCGTGCAACCGGCCGCCGCCGCTCCCCTTCAATCTCCAATGCTAAAACCTCCTCCCCTCTTTTCTCTCTCGTACGGCCAGCGGCGACGGCATTGGACGTTGGTGTGACTTCGTAGCCATGTTCGTTTGTGTTTTTATTTTCGGTTTGATTTTTGTACATATTTAGATTTCATTTTTCATTTCGATTCTTTCTTCGATTTTTTCATTAAGAAAGATGTTGTGAGGAGACGTCGTCGTCACAGCAGAGGACGTTCCTTCCGATTTGTCGTCAGTGCGCAAGATCTAGATCTACAATACATCCTTTCGGACCTTTTCTAGAAGCCTTAGAGAAGGTCATTGTGTATTTCCCTCTTTATTCATCTTCTTCCCGTTTGGTTTTGCTTGGTCTCTCTGCTTCGAAGATGCTTATTCTCGTTTTCCTTCGCGTGCAAAACTAGTTGATGCTAGATTGCAGCTGAAGTGAGACCATGTCTCCAATTTGGGTCATTTTGGTTCTTTTGTAACAACAAAAAGCTGTTGATGTTCAATCATTTGGTACTTTTGTCAAAGCCAGTTTGCGTAGACTAGGGAGGGAATTCCAGTCAACACCGTTGTTGCCTTCTTCCCATGACTCCAGTTGTAGACACTTGAAGATTTCCAACTCCTCAAGGTTGTTTAGCTGCAATGAAGTACTATTGTTTAATTTCTTCAATTCAGGGCAATCCACAAGCACAATATGCTAGAGAGAGGATAAAAATTCAGTTGAAAGCGTCTTTAACCAATGACACCAGTAGATTGAGAAGTTTTGTAGACATGCTGTTGTTGTCGCTATTAATGACAACATCCATTCTATGGAAACATCTAAAGATTGTAACAATAGATTTAGAGTAATTAGATTCACTAGATTGTAGGGTAGGCTGGTGAGAATGCAAGGAATGAAGCTGAAACCAAAGAAAAAGCCAAGAAGAAGGATTATAAGGTAAGCTTGGAAGGTTCTAGAGAAGGATTGCATGTTAGGTTGGTGAGAATGCAAGGAGCAAAGCTTAAGGCTGGTGAGAATACAAGGAACGAGGCTCAAATTTTTGTTTTCAAAATGCAGGTTTTATGCTGGTTTTTGTTTCTGGATGCATTAATTACCATAGGAACTTCCTTTTCTTCAAAGCATACTACGTCTTGACGGAGAACCTTATTTGTGTGAATGGGTATGGTGTTGTTCATGATTGAGTTACTATTTGCTCATCAAGCTTGAGAAGCTGGTTCTAGCAGTGCTAGGTTGTATGTAAGCGCCTACTATTAGTTGTAGAGTTTATTGATGTGTCTGAATATTTACTCACTTGATCTTCAAGTTGTTAGAGCCCTTGCCAGAAGTAAGGTTTTACACTCCTTGTGTGGCTATGGTTTATGCTTTTCAAAATCAGAAACAACAACTATATTTGATTATAAGTACCATTTTGTCTTTGTTTCTGGTATCATAATTTCTGGTATGAAAATTCTGCTATGAAAAAGTATGGTATGAAATTATGGTGTGAAATTCTGGTATGATAATTTTTTGTATGAAAATTTTGGTATGAAAAAATTTTACTATGAACTTTTGGTATGAAAAATTTCATACTAGAAATTCATTCTAAAAAATAAAATAAAAAAAGCAAAAAAATAATAAAATAAAATAGAAAATAAATTCAGTAATTAGGAATTAAAACTTACACTTACATAACACTAACAAACATCTATTATTCTTTTTTTTATTAAAATAGAGGGGTTAATTACTTTTATCTACCATTAAATGAAAGTGATAAACAATAATGGGGTACGTACACTTACTAAAAACAAAACTAAAAAAAGGCCTATTTAACCAAATTTTTCAAAAAAATTTACTAATGTTCCTCACTTTTCAAAATTTTATTTTTGCTGGGCTAGTGATCCCCTCACCTCGGTTGTCCCTTCCCCTCTCAAATTTTGTATGTATACATTAATATTAAAAGATGTTGAAATTTTAAGATTTTTTTTTTATATTTTTCATCATTATTTTACTTTTACTAAGAAGATTTAATCATCAATTAAGTATTTAGTAATTAATAAATAAATTTACACCTTAATTTATATTAAAATTAGATAGATAACTAGTATATATTCATAAAATATTGGTTTAACTTTTAATTCCATAAAAACTAAACATATTTCGCTAGTAAAATATATAAAATTCGATTACTCACGAAGTTGCAAAGGTAAAAGTCGTCACAATATTGTTGTGTTGTTTTTTAATGTACTAAAAATTAAATGTTTATATGTTGTATATTATATTATGACTAAAAAAATATGAATTTTTTAAATTTTTAAAAAAATCTCCCCACCCTTTTAAAATTTATAGCTCTGGGTTTACTAGTGTTTTTAAAGGGTTTTCGAAAATCACTAGTGTTTAGTGTTTTTAAACACTAAGAACTGTTTGGTTTGAATACAATATACACTAATGTTGTTGGAAGGGTTTTCTTTGCAGTTTGGTCCATTCATCAAATTGTTGATCGGAAAGCATTTGACCATAAGCAAACGACGATCTACCATGTGGAAGTGCCGTTAAAGACGATCCTAACGATGTCAAAATTGTTATTGAATATAACGATCCACCAAATCAATTCAATTATTCAACACAACCTCTTTGCAACTCATTGTTGTGCATTATAACATTTTAAGTGATCACACAACAAACTACATCAAAGCTCAACAAGTTCAAAGAAAACAAATGCATTCATTAAGACGATATTCAATCAAATTAATTACTCACCATTACCCTGATCCTACCTAGACTACAAACAGCAGCAGCCAACAATCCTCTACCGAACAACTCCTAAACCAACATTATTTGTTAATTCGATCCATTTTACAAATTGTTTTTTTAGCAAAACAAACAGACTGCCAAAGTATCAATTGAAGCAATTATTCTCTTAGCCGTAAAGTAAGTAAAAACCTAGTTCTATGTGTTGATTTTAAAATTGTGAGAAGTATTGCGAAAGATGCAATTTTCAGAAAAAGTGATAAACAATATGGCAATATCATGTCACTTTTTTTTTTTTTTTTTTTTTTTTTTTTTTTTTTTTAAGACGGAAAGCGGTTAGGACAGAACTAACTTCTCGAAGTCGTCCACCCTAAAGCATCCTTTCAGATAAGAACGCGAAGTTCAGAATCGTTATAAAAAAGTGTGTTGGGGTTCGAAATTTCCAAATGGGTCAATCGGTAAGCAATATGACGTCACCTTTGACTTTTGATGGCCCATTCTTTTTTTCTAAAGTTGATGCCTTTTTATATAGAAGATATAAGTAACAGAATGTGCTCCAGCTTGAAGGTTTGGGCCCAATCTTTCGGGCCCATTAAAAGCCCATTTAAATTTCAAACGCTCAGATATCATATTTGGCGGTTGTTCATAGCGTTGAACTATTCTTACACGTGTCCAAGGAAATGGGTAAACTTGAATTTGTAATACCTTGCTAACTTGTGATGTGCACGTTTCAACTAATCAACTATCAAGAGAACCAACGGGTTGTTTATAAACTTCAACTTTAACATGTAACATAAGTCCTGTTTAACTCGTATAAAATCAAATCCAGTTTAAAATGTATTTATACTCGTTGTAAACAACAACTCCAATGAGCATCGACTCATCTAGCTATTTGCATAGTCGTTATCCGAGCCAAACTTTACGAGATTCATGTTAATCTCGTTTAAATTAAACTAAGCCTAAATCATACTTAAAATCAAGATGTGATGATAGTGTACTTGTTTAGTCAAATGATAATCATAAGTCATAACTAGCATTGTTTCGAGGCGAACCGAGCTCAAGTAATTATGCTATAACAACATACTAGTTTAGAACCCGTGCCTTGCACGGGTATTTATAATATATATATATATATATATATATATATATATATATATATATATATATGTGTGGGTGTGGACGCTCATGCATTGTTATACGAGTATTTTATTAGTGAACTTGGTTGAAGGTAAATTTTATAATTATGTTAAACATGAAATATAATCGGTGAATAAAAGTAATAACATATATAATTGTTGACACATTTCATCTTATAAATATAAATACGTCAGGGGTATTACATAACATCAAAGAAAAAGATTAATTTGTAATAAGATATGCATTCCGCTATCGATCAACCAGATTGAACCCCTGATCATTCCTGAAACAAATCTAATTATAAAAAAACAAAATATATTAATAGTATCATTGCAAAAAAATGTATTAATGGTAATATTCATATATAACTAAAAATAGATTAAAAAATAGAACTTATAAGGTTGAATATATAAAATTAAGTATTAAATAAAGGTATCATAATTTATATTAACAAAACTTATTTGTAGACTAATTATTAATAGTATTTGCAACTTGCCTTTAGTGTCATAATCCATAAAAAAAAAAAAAAATTCAAATGATGTATTTTCTACTACATAATTTTGAAACCATAGTACCAATATGTCTTACTTGCAAGAGAAGTCATAGGTTTACAGAAATAACAATTAACAGTTATTTGGTAAATAATAAAACCAAAACTATAATTATAAATATATAAGATGACAATTTCTAAATAGTTTAATGTACTATTATTATAAAGATAAGAATTTCACGTAAAAAGAAAAAAGAAATAATAAATATAGAAGGAGAAACTTTGGTACGCCAATCACAATTTTCATTTCACTATAATCGATTAGATTCAAAATAAATAAAAAAAAGTTGTCATCTATATATATTACTAAAGCAGCACCCATTTTGTCCACGTGTCAACCTCTAAGGCCGTACACATCAGCTTTTTTTCAATTTATTTACAGATTTGCCACAACGTATTTACAGATTTGCCATTAATTATTTTATAAGAAAATTTTTATTAGAATTTGTAAACAGTCATCATCCACGTCAATGTCACGTCAATTTTATTAAAATAAATAATTAAAATAAATAATTAAAAATAAATAAATCTACCTATCTACCAATCAAAACTAGCAAACTGATATATTTTAACTCGATTTGTTGAAAAAATTTAACACAAATATTCTAACAAGATTTGACACATTTGTTTAATTTAAAACTAAATCAAATTTTGCTCCTCTATCTAAATATAAGTAAAAGTGATAATATATTAAGGTATAAATATAATACTCGAATAATAATTTTTGTGATAGAATTTTAATTATTTAAAAAAAATAATCCTCATACGTTAGTCATATTAATTAATAAAAATAATTTTTATTATAAATTGATATAAAGTATATGATGCATGATAGTGAAAATATAATCTTTATTTTGACAATCCCGCACAAGGTGCGGGCACTAAACTAGTTGTAAGTATAAAGCCAAGTTTCTAGGTTCATCATATAAACCATCGTTCAACACCAAAATTCAAAAATATCGTTAATTAATATCACAAGGGCATGTTTACGAATATAAAAAAGAAATAACAAAAAACTCGAAACCAAAAAAATAGCAAGATAGAAATTAATTTTCCCAATCTCCAACCCTAATACATGTACTTGTTATGGTAAATGGTTTAATTAATGAGAAAAAAGCAACAATTTTATGATACAAGACTTCTTCTACCAAACAGATTATCAGGTCACAAAATAACACCATAGAAAAGTAATAAGTCCAACAACTTCTACATACGAATAGAACACCAAATTAAAAAATGAAGCTTACAAAACAAAACTTTAAGAACTAAGAATATGTTGCACGTGAAGGCGACCGATTGTGGCGAACAGATTGAAGCGACAAATTACCGCAAACCGAATGATTATGATTTCTGACGTCTTCGATTAACCAAGAAGGAGTACGAGAAGCAGTAGTTGGAGCGAACTGAAATCCTCCGTCATCATCGTTGTCGTCCTCTAAATCGCCGGGGAGGCATGAACACTCATGACCTAAGCGAGATTGCGTGCAACAACGTTCTTGTTCCGCTTGACGGCATGCAGATGAATTGGTGACGCTGCCGGCGATACGGAGTACTTGCCGTTGTTGGCAACCCACTACTGGGTATATTGAGGAGTCGGAGACCTCATCCGATCTATTGTAGGATTACAACAAACGGTCAGCATTTGATTTTACAAAGTCAATCAATATAACACAATAAGTTTGGATTTTACAAAGTCGATCCCACAGAGATAAACACAATAGTCAATTTCCGACGGGTTCGGCTGACCTATTGTGACAATGTAGTGGATGAGGTGACATCATATTAGGGTTTTGTAATCATTGAATGTCATCTCTTTAGGTATCCTTTATGATCAATGCTTGTGTTCGGCATTTCCATGTGGCGGTATTGAGGGCTCCTAAACTAATCACCAGATTACCGGAATGACGTCAGCTTCAACTCATCTCGGTGACGAAGTTGGTGGTTCATCTGATGGTGCAAATCCAATACCTTATTACATGAGTAACCCTAATTCTATTCCTCGATCATCAAGAATACCTTTTATTCTTCAAATGCACCAATATTGCCTCCAGATATGAAATTCTTTTCACATCCAAAGCGAAATAACAATAAACTCGAGAGCATAAAAATAGAAAAATAGAAATAAATCAACGAACCCGAGCAACCTTGTTGGCGGTGGGAGTGCTCTCAGTTGCTTCCTCGTCTCAACCCTAGTCTTAAACTCTGACAAACATCGGTAGTAATCTCCCTTCATCTTCTCATAGCATACCTCTGTTCTACAAGCTTATCCAAATACACGTTCTCTTCAAGCATTGTCTCATGTAAGTTAATGCCAATTTAGTACATGAGAAGTGGTTGTAAACCTGATTTATAGCATCAACAATGGATTTAATCAGTAAAAAGTCACAATTAATATTGCATTTTCAAAAAAATATATCATAGTAGTTATTGAAAATAAACTTATGGTTTTGAACCAAACTATTTAAGAGATATCAGAGGCAAAGCTATATATAAATATTGATCGTACGTCAAAAGGTATCGGGATCTTTATCCATCCATCCGTTCTGGATATATACAATTATTCACCAAAACAAAATTGTTAAGTTACCAATCTATAAAAATTACGAACAAAATCGAAAATAAAAATTTTAAAATTTACAAAAGAAAAATATTATCTTAAAAAAATATGGAAATTTTGATAACTACATTACTAAAAAATTGTAAGATTACATTTTTTAAAAAAAAATTGTTTTAAATAATGATGTTGTGTTATGGATCAAAATCTAAATACAAAATGAAACAAATTCACTTAAAACTTACAAAAAAAAAGTTTAGCAATTTATTTAACAAATAATCCGTATCATAGTTTACAATCTATTTAACAAACCAAACTTCTTCTTTAAAATTTTAAAACTTACAAAAGAAGTTTATATTTTAAGAAAAATATCAAATATAAAGAAATTTAGATAACTACGTTCCTAAAAAATTATAAAATTAAAAAAAATTAATAATTTTTTTAAAATAGATATGTTTGTTATGTATTCATTTTCAAATAATTTTTCAAAAATATATAGTTACAAATTTTTTTAAAGAAGAATCATATTTCTTTTCTTGTTACGACGGAAGTTTGGATTAGGATTTGTTTTAAAAATAAATAAATATATATATACATAATATTAGTAAATACATATTAGGATTCATTTTTTTAAAATCTTACTTACGTAATTTAAGAAAAATGTTTAAATGGTATTAATTGAGAGAACCCGATTTTAAAATACTTGCATCACAGATAGCCACATCAGCTCTTATGCACTATTGCATTCTACTTTAGTTTGAATTGATATTAAAAATGTCAAAATTAAATATTTCGTAGAAAAAAAATTATTTAATTAAAATACTAAAAAAATAGAAAAATTCAAGGTTTAAATAAAAATAGTGATTTTCGAAATAAGTATTTATTGAAAAAACAATTCATGAAACAAAAGGTTTCTAAGTTCTAATCAAATAGATAATGAAAGTAATTTTCTGTTAAATAAAAATAGTATATTAATCCCACTTTAAAAAATTATTTGTTAAAATACATAATATATATTTAATAAGTTAAAAAAATCAATGTAAAACAAAATTTGATTTTTAATAAAAATGTTTAAAATTACGAAATAAATATTTCTTAAAAATTCATTATTTAATAAAAATATTAAAAAATTAGAAAATTTCAAGAATTAAATAAAAAGTGATTTTTGGAATAAATATTTATTAAAAAAAATTTATGCTATGTTTAAATCAAATAGATTTTGAAAGTAATTAAATTAAAAAATATATATATTAATCCGACGTTAAAAACATTTATTTGTTAAAGATACAAAATATATAATTAATGAAAAAAAAGTCAATGTAAAACAAAATGTGATTTTTAATAAAAATATTAAAAACTCGAAATAAATATTTTTAAAAACAAATTATTATTATTAATAAAAATATTTTTTAAATCACTTACCGGCCAAATCAAAACAATATTTTTTAAGCATAAATTTTTTTGAAAAGCAGTAATATTTAATTATAGTTTTTAGTTTGTTGGTATTTTTAGATGTTTCTATAATCAACTTTAATGAATTAGTAATTGAAAAAAAAGGTTTTTATACCTTTAAAGAGGGAGCTGTATTTTAAAATTTTTGATTCTGGGAGTGTCATGTCAGTATGTTAGAACTGTACTTTAGTAGTATATATTGATTGATTCATTGATTAGCTAAACAATTTTGGATTCATACTCATGATTTGCAAAATATGGAACAAATATCATAATATTAACACACTAACACTTGTCCGTACATTTGATTAATGGATTTTTCCGTTTGGTACCCTTGAGTTTTTGGCTATTCCGGATGGTGTACATTTAGAGAATCTCAAAAAGTCTTATTTAATTATTTATTTTATATCCGTTTCGAATGAAACAACGTAGAGGGTACACGTCCATTGAGTCTACCAAGACAAATAAACGGGTCGATCCTAAAAATGAACTGAAAATAAGAGTAGCCATGGAGGGGGCTCCCTAGATTTAAAATTATTCTTTAAAATTCCCAATACTTAATTGCTATATTGTTATGCAAAGGGTTGAACCTACCTCAGCAAACAAATACTTTTGAATTGGTAATATGAAGTAGGCCATCAAATTCAAAACCCGATGTTAACTACTCATTTCAAATTCAAATACTTGCACAACACTAATCACCATCAGTTTAGTTGGTTCCGGTTCAACCACATCAGAATTTAACAAATATAATATTTTTTTATTCATCACTAGTTTTTACATTCTATAGATGAGAAAAATTAGGTGAGAATTTTTTTTAAATTTTCTCTATGTTTTAAGAATTTTAAATAATACAAAAATATTTTTCAAACGGACCCGTAAACGAGTTGGTAGTGCGATTCGGGTCCGGGTATAGTCTTGAACCGCGGGTGAAAAGGCCTTTAACCATGGTTAAACACAACCCTCGCAATGAAACACACAAGTGAGACACAACGCATTACATAAGTCGCGTCTCTGGCGTTCACTTGACGTCTTGTAATTTGAGAGAGGCCATAGCCATTCGATTCGACCGAGAGTGAGAAATATATAGAATGTTCAAATTAGCGATTCTCTCCTACCAAAAAGAAGCTTCCATGGCTGCTTCATTCTGAGCAACACTCAGTAGCCGCCACCTCCTCCTTCTGTCCTTCTCTTCGGGAGTCTCCTCTGCAACAAACATTTGCCGGAGAATGACGGTGTTCGGCCACCATACTGGAGCCGGAGGAGGATTTCTCGCCGGAAAACAGGTGTTCCCGTTAGACTATGAAGCAGAGGTTTCTCAGAGCCTTCTGGATGCTCTTGGCTCCGGTGATTTGAGATTGGCCTCGGATCTCGTCGCTGATCCCTCGCTTGACGTCAATTTCGTCGGAGCTGTGTGCTTGAAGCTCAGGAATACTGAGGTGATCTCTCGAGAGGAATCGCCGTTCCAAGTTCGCATTATGTATGAGGAGTTCAAGGCGGATGTTACGGCTCTGTTCCTCGCCGTTTCGCTCGGAAATGTGGCCTTTGTTCGCAAGCTGCTGGTATGTTTCGGTTATTTTGTTGTTCTGATCGTTAGACATATTTGTGATTTTTTAAGCTCCTTCTCTTCCCGGTCCTTGTGCTGCTAGTCTTCTTAAGCTGCTACTCTACTAATTCCCCCTATTTTCTTCTTCGAAATGAATTGTCGTGTAAAATTAGGTCATTTTTTTCTGAAGCGCAATATCGTAATTAGAGAGCAACCTACACTTTTCAACTGTTAGAGGCATTTAAAATCCAAATTCTCGCAGAACGTTTTCAAAAGTTGGTTCCTTGTCCTCTCGTTTGAATTTGAATCCTTTGTAGGCTTTTGTAGCAGTTTGTTTGTGGTCCTCTACAGTATCAGCATTTTTTTCACTTTTTCTTTACATTTCTTTCAAGATCCCGGTTACTGTTAGTTTACTGGTTTTTGATAAAGTGCCTGTTTAATTTTGAATGGGTACGCCTAATTGTGTGGTAACCTTCGACTTTGAGATGTAAGGCGTGCTAACGTGACGGATTATTTTGTTGCCACTTTATGACAAATTAAATATTCTTTGAGATTTTTAAATGTGATGTTAGGATGTGGTTTTGTTGTTTACTAGATTTTTTACTTGTCTCAACTTTTTTCTTTCGGTCCCACGGTTGCCTTTTTATCTTCTACGGGTCTCACTTTCCAATAAGTTTCCATATACTGTGGTGGTTGGTTATATGTAATTTTCTTTTGCCAAATAGTGTTTTGCTTTTCTCAAGTGCTTGATAAGCTGCATAACGTTTCTACACTTATGTGTTTTGTTTAATCTCGTTAATTATGATCGTATAAATAATTTTGGAAAAACAGGTTCCAGATGTGAAATCGTTACTCGGATCTGGATCTGCTAGTTTTCTTCATAGGATTCCAGTTATAGTCAACCACTTAAAATACAAAGGAAGTGTTCACAGTCACACAATACACCCTAAAAAAATTGGTTGATACAGACGTAATAATGGAACATGGTTTGTCTGATGGGTATCCGATCCGAACCATATAAAGACAACATAATCAGATTCATTGAGCTTAACCTGGTATGTCTTCCAGACAAGCGAGGGCCTGACACAGGGAAAAAAACTCAGCACAGATTCTTTGAAATATAATATGTTTTCTTGATTTGTTTCCTTTCTTTTGCTAGTTTTTCCTTGTTTTTTTCTTCTTCAGTACATAATTTAAAATTTTTTATCCTTACCAACTTGGTGATACAATTATGGGGCAGAACTTACATATATAATATATATGTAGTTTTGCGTTTCCATACTCCTAGGATAATTATAACAGTGGGATTTCAGATGGCTGCTACTTCCTGGTGACTTTTTGATCTTGTTTTACATATACCGGAGCATGTTGTAAGATATTAACCTATTAATGCAAACCATATAAGGACATACTATGGATATATAGTCGTATTTGCTGAGATGAAAATTGCAGAGTCTGTATTTTAAGCTCAACATAAAATTTGTGTTGTATGTTTGATCCTAATCATCCTATATTCCTGAAGTTTCATATGTTCATTTTGGGGATCTGTTCTTCAGTGAAGCAAATATTGCTGACTGGATTTTGCATAACCATGTTGGCAACTATCCATGCCATCCTTTCTAAGGCTAATAAACATTATGTAGAGCAGCTCACCATTCCAGTGTGGAATAGATTCCTTGTTTATTTGTCATCATTAGGCCATTTGTGCAGTTTCATGCAAGTTACATACCCCCTTGTCTGGGGTAGGAGTGGATCCCGCTTCTTCATTATATCATGCTGGACTATCTCTTCTCATCCCATAATTTCTTGATGTTGAGTTATCATCTTTTTGTTTTCATGATCAGTTCCAAATCAATGAGTTTGTTACTTTTTTATCCACCCTTTTTTAATGTAAATTTTGTCTTCACTTGAATTCTTCTACTAAGTGAAAACAAAATATAATAAGAGGATTTGGTGTATGTGGTACTAAACCATGCCCACACACAAGTCTTGCTCATTGTCATCAATTAGATTACATGAGTGATTAAGCGTTTGATACATACAAGCTATGTATTCCTTTGTCTGTCACATGCTTTATAAGACTCAAATGTATAGATAATCACCGTAAAAAATGAGGGCTTCATCATTTTGAAGTAATAGTCTTGTTATTTCGTCCTTTTGTATTACAGCTCCAGAATTCTATCCTAAATAAAGCAAATATTGTTGTAGTGGGATTTTTGTACATGTTTCCATTAGGGTCTGTAACGTGCATATTGTAACAACCAGGTGGTCCAGGTATCATCTGTGAACCCAGGATAATGAATCTTCTGCTCATTTGTCATTGATGAGAATCTGTATTCAATCTGTTTACGGCAACATAAATGAAACTTTACTAGCTAATTTTATTGGTCTTTCATCCTATGGCAAGTATGAAGGTCCTTGTGCATTCATTGTTATATTTTACTAAAAATAATTTTTACGTTTCATGGAAGTAGAGTATGGGAGCTGATGTAAATCAAAAGCTCTTCAGAGGCTTTGCAACCTCAGCTGCAGTGAGAGAGGAACACTTCGAGATCTTGGAAATATTACTCAAAGCTGGGGCCTCTCAACCAGCATGCGAGGAAGCCCTTCTAGAATCAAGCCGTCATGGGTGGGCAAGATCTGTGGAACTGCTAATGGGGACTGATCTTATTCGGCCTGATACTGCTGTTCACGCTTTTATCACTGCCTGTTCCAGAGGATTCAATGATGTAGTCAGTATGCTGATAAAGGTAAGTCATACAAGTTTCATAAATGAGGGGAGCACTTGCTCTGTAGAATTATTTTGTGTTGGGGTAAAGAAACTTTATTATAACTTCTAGGTGGGTGATTAAATCTAGCTCCTTTATTAGTCATTTGGTATGTGGTAGTCATAACACGGCCACCAAACAAATTAACCTTGTTTGGTGTTGTATCAAGTGATTGGGACTTGGGGTGCTTGGAAATTTTTCAATAACCATGTTCATTATACATCTTTTTCTTCCACCAACTCTTTCATTTTGTATTCAATTTCTGCAGTGTGGTGTGGATGTGAATGCAACTCACAGAGTTCTGCTTGTATCTTCGAAACCTTCTCTTCATGCAAATATTGGTTGTACTGCACTTGCTGCTGCAGTTGTTAGTCGGCAAGTCTCAGTTGTCCGGATGCTACTAGAGGTGACTCTTCTTACTTTATTCCAAATGAAAACCTTACAAATTGTGCCCCTCATATTGGCTTTGATTGATTAGATAAAATTTTGTATAATTTTATTTTTACTTCGCAAATATATCTCATAATCAAAATGAGTGTAGAGTATAGCTTAAGATCTCAATTGCATTTTACTCCACTTATTTTATTTGGCTGACTGACTTCGTGTAGTGTATAGTGATCTGAAATTAATGACCAACCACCATATCAATTGGGATGACCCACTTCTTTAACCTCCAAAAGAGACCTGAGGCCCATGCTGCAAACTGAATCTTTGGCTTCTTTGCAACCCCCCCGGTTGCTACTAAAGTAACTGTAGCCAGCTGGATTTATACAATGACATTACACCTGAAACCCGTACCACTTTCTTGTACCGCACGAGAAGTGTGAACCAATTTAAAATGATCAGATGTTAACCGCATTTATTGCTTAATCTGAGATTTTTCAGCCTTCATTTCTCAATTTTATAAAAGGTACTGTTTTTTAAAATTGCTTAAAAATGACACCCAACGCAATAAGTAGATCTGTTAGACAATTCAACTCCCTAGTCACTAGGGACTAGGGAGGTCTCTCATCTCAGGTGTTTCTCGTGTTCAACTACCTAGAGAGTTGCATATATGCTTGTATTGGCTTTTAGATACTCAAGTTCTCAAAGTGTTGACCGTTAGACAATTCAAACAAACCATATTATGCCCAGTAGTACTTCATATAATATGGTGGGTGGAACTGGAAGTTCATTTCTTTTTGGGATGAGTTTGATCTTTTAATTTCTCCATGTATGCTTGATAGTTGTTTGCAATTAACTGTATAACTATGTGGATTTCCATTAACAAAATTTTGAAATTTAAACACATCGAGCTCGCAACAATTTTTAGATAAACTTTTACCCGATTATTTAAGTGACCCAACTCGCATTCATTTGGTATTTCATACTAGGCCGGTTCAAGAACTGATGTTATGGTGAGACTAGGAGCGTGGTCTTGGGACACCGCCACGGGTGAAGAGATCCGTGTAGGGGCAGGACTAGGTGAGCCATATTCCCTCACCTGGTGTGCGGTTGAATACTTTGAAACTTCAGGGGCCATTCTACAGATGCTTTTAAATAAACTTTCTCTGGATGCATCTCACAATGGAAGATCTCTCCTTCACCACGCCATCCTCTGTGCAAATCCCGGGGCTGTCAACATCCTCACTGCCTCTGGAATCGACATTGAATGCCATGTCACAACCACCTCCAAGACTCGATTCCGCCCAATACATATGGCTGCTCGCCTTGGATCCCCGCTTATCCTACACAATCTAATTGAGTCAGGATGCGATCTGAACTCCACGACAGACGCTGGTGAAACAGCTCTCATGATCTGCACAAAGCACAAGCAAGAAGACTGTCTCAGAGTACTGACAACTGCCGGGGCTGATTTCGGCTTGGTGAGCAATGACGGCAGCTCAGTTACAAATATTGCAACTTGCAAACAATGGTGTTTTGGGTTGCAAAGAGCAGTGTTGAGTGCACTCAAAGAAGGAAAGCTTCCTTATACTACAAACCCTTCTGTCTTTTCACCTCTCATGTTTGCTGCTCGTCTTGGTGACATGGAAGCTCTCAAGATCCTTATTACAAGGCAACCATCTGAACTTGATTTCCAGGACAATGACAAGGGTTACACAGCAGCCATGGCTGCTGCTCTTGAAGGTCATGTTGAGGCCTTTCAGTTACTTGTTTATGCAGGGGCGAATGTAAAGCTCAGCAACAAAGCTGGAGAAACAGTGATCAGCCTCTCTGAGATCAGCCAGAAACGCGATCTCTTTGAAAAGGTTATGCTTGAATACGCTCTTAAAATGGATGACGGGAATCATGCAGATTTCTATGCTCTCCACTGTGCTATTCGTCGGAATGATGTGGAAGCAGTCAAACTGCTAACGAACAAGGGATATGATGTGAATGTTGTTGATAGAGAAGGCTACACTCCTCTGATGCTAGCAGCTAAGGAAGACAATGGACTAATATGCCAGCTGTTGATCTCTCAAGGTGCCAGCTGTGACGTGAAGAGCTTGAAGGGCGAGACGGCACTAGTCCTTGCAAGAAAGAGTGGGAACAATGCAGAGAGCGTGATACTGGACGAGCTTGCACGCAAGCTGGTGTTACGTGGTGCATCTGTAATTAAGCATACAAAAGGAGGGAGAGGGAAACCGCATGGGAAGACGATCAAGATGATGGAGCATTCAGGGGTGTTACAGTGGGGAAAATCGAGGGATAGAAACGTGGTTTGTCTAGAGGCGGAGGTGGGGCCGAGTAAGATTTTTAAGCAGAAGAGGAGGGGAAAAGGGGATATCAAAGATCCGGGGCTGTTTCGTGTGGTGACTACTCGGAACAAGGAGGTGCATTTCGTTTGCTGTGAAGGAGGGAGGGAAGAAGCAGAGTTGTGGGTTAGAGGTATTAAGTTTCTCACTAGGAACGTTGTTTTTGGTGGTAAATAAGAGGCTTTTGTAGTTTAAGTATTAGTACTTCACCTTGAAGTGCTTTGCAGAAATCTATTGGAGATGTATATGGTCTGGGGGATAGCAAAGATTGATTTTGCTGCCTAGTGTTTTAGCCAGTTGAACATTTCCTTCTACCAAATGGGGTTGAAGTTTATCATTCATTGATCCTTTTTGTTAGACGTATCTACGGAAATCTTTCTTCGTTACCACAATTACGTATTTTGGGGGCGCCGCATTACAAGCCGATAGGAACCGACTTTGAATTATTATTTTTATAAAAGAAAATAAATTGAACTACGCACCCAATGAAGTAATGAACGTAGTTGGAGTGCTTTTTTATGAGGAAATTTGATGAAATGCACTCAATGATATATTTTGGTTAGAATTTGTCCACCACAATAAATAATTAGTTACAAGATTTTGTATTTAATTCTTGTATATAAATTTCAAGTACAAGAAATAATCAAATTATATGTGTACAGAAAAAATAATTTAATAATATTTTTGAGTTACTTGATACGACACAATAACCATATACAAGAAAATTAGTTACTTAGCAAATTCACCCTTTTTTTACATCTCCAACTTTCCAAAAGCGTAGTTAGAGTGCTTAAATTTTATTAAATATAATAACTCCAGCTATACTTCGCAGAAGTGTAATTCGTCGGCTCCTATCGGCTTCAAATACGCACACCAAATGCGTAGTTGTAATCCGGAGGTGAAAAACATAACTTACACACCCGAATTGCGTAGTTGTGATGGCGAATAAAGATTTTCGTTGGTACGTCTGGAAACCCCTTAAAATTTAAGTATGCAAAACTCTCCTCCCTCTCTCTTGGCTGGGAGACTCGTAGCATCCAAAGAGGACGAGTTGAGCTCAAACTCGATGATTCCCGGCTCCTACAAATGCATCGAAAGTTCTACATCATTCGAGGTAATTTCCGTGTAAGAATCCCGTTCACCAAACGGAAATGCTAAAAACACAGACAACAAATTAACAAATACACAAGTTTAGTGTGGTGCAGACAAAATGCGTTCGGGTTAAATTCAGCTTGGACATTGGCGCTGAAGGTGGGTTTATTAGTGTTTTCGCAGCAGCACGCATAGTCTAACTTGAACGTCCGCTGGCTGACTTGCTCATAGGCAATTTTGTGTTCGTTAAGTTCTTTAAATTTTATATGTCGAACAAAACAGCAGCCAAAGAATTAGAGAGAAATGAATTAGCACGTGGACGTTTATTCAAATCAGACTCTCTTGGCTAAAAGTTCAACAGCAAAAAATCTATACCTTCCCCGTACTCAAGGATGTCTTAATCTCTGAAGCTGAGAGAACTACATCAGCTCAAAAATTCAAGAACCGCAAAGGCCTATATTAAGGGTCAATTCACCCTGCTATAACAAGTCTCTCTTGAAACCTTAGCATATGAACTACACATCCGAAAATGGTTCAACCACTGCAAAACATAAATAAGCTGTATGACTTATCTTCCTTGGTCATCCCCGTCTTCATCAGACCGCATGTTCAAGTTTCTGGCAATCCAAATTATGAACAGGCCATTTAGCCTAGAGATATCTCCTTCTCCTTTGCCTTGCACATGTCTTCGGCGGACTTTATATACTTCTTAGTTAATTCGTCAATCTGCCAAAGATAGAAAGAATCCTATCACGATCACCAACACTTTTAAGTGTTTCACCCCACCCTACAAACTTCCTTATAACTCATTTTAACAAAAAAAATAAAATAAAAAAAACTTGTTCAAAAGCCCATCAAAATGATGTGGTATTTGAAAAAACTTCCCTACAAAAAATAAACAAAACATTTTTAAGCAAGAACATTACCTTTTAATTTCATAAAGCAAGGGTAGCACATTCGTTATTGTTTTCTTATTAAAATTAGTTTGCGGATAAACGGTTAATATATTATTTAATCAAAACTGAAAATAAAGATGGTTTCTTGTTTTTTATTTTTCAAAAGCCGAGTAGTTTCATGAAAATTTCTCTAAACATAAAGAACCAGATCTTAATCTTATGAGCTTATGCTCTTCTCTCAAAAAAAGAGTAAAAATCAAGTAATACTGACTTCTTTCTCTAATCTTTTCACTTCATCTTTGGAGAAGCCAGGCCCGGCTTTCAAATCCTGCACAAGTAAACAACCATCCTCAAAACCAGCTTCTGCAGACATTAATACATTGCAACGGGGAGAAGGGTAATTATTGTAAAGAGACAACACATTAAAACCCATCCATACTCACCTCTTTCTTTTTGCCTTTGTCCTTGGGAATGCTTGAAGCAGCCTTTTTCATTGTGTCCAGTGCCTGTACAACCCAAAACACTGCACTTAGATGTTATCACTAAAGACGAGCCACAGCTTTTTGTGTTAACAGAGTTCTAACCAAGATTCAAATGTTTTTATTTCTCCCGGTCCCATTACGCTTATATCATAGAAACAGAAATTTGAATTCAGCATAGTCAATACAAAATCATAGACAGAAACCTGTGTTACTCTGCCCATGAGATTAGACTAGAACTATTACAACCGCTAACCGTGTCTTCATCCACAGAAAAGGGAAAAAAATAAACACGAGATCCAATCTGTTATTCCAGAACAATCACTCAAATGAGTTTTATAGTATCGCGAATGTGTAAGAAGATGAAAAACATAGTTAATATACTTATGCCTGGATAAGGAGTGTGAAAGATAATCAAAGCCTCTCTTCAAATAAATTTATAATAAAGCTTTAACATTTTGTAAACAGGAGGATATATATTTATTGTGTACTTAGAGCTTACATCGTCAGCATAGGATCTTATGACAATCTGGATTGAAGCAAAAGTACATGAAAATGTACGGTTGCAAAGCTTGAGTAAGATAGGGTCCATACACGAAAAGTGACATGAATTCGGTTCATTCTACAATGTACACCTAAAAATCTAAGCTTTCTGCCCTCTGGAAAGTAAAGCATAGCATCACTTATTGCAATTCTGGAGAAGAAAATGAATGAGATGAAACAGGACAACCGAAGGAAAAACCAGCACTTCACAGGATACAGAAAAAATATGCAAATGTATCTCTATGGCTAACCTTCTGACGAGCTCTTCTAATGCTTTGCTTTACATCTTCACTTGATTTGGCAACAATCTTAGATACAGCCTGAAAGAAGAGAGAGCATGAAAATGAACTTATATCTCCAAACACAACCTTAGAATATATTTTAATGGTTAAATAATGGAGTGAGACAACAGACAAACCTGTAAATGCTCCTTTGTCAAGCTGTTAATACAAGGTGAAAAAAAGAAGGTTCAGGTTGTAACTTAATAATCTAAGGTTAGTAAATAAGGAACTGAAACTCAACTAAGAACTTACGGAGGAACGACTGCTATCAACCGCTCACCATCTGTTTTTGGATTTAAGCCCAGCGGTGAATTGATAATGGCTTTTTCTACTTCTTTGAGTGTCTGCAACAAAAATCAAAATCACAGAACATGTACCTCAATATGGGTGCATGAAAAAGGAAGTTGAAACATTTCAACGATAAGCTTGCTTTATATTCAAATAACAGGCAACAAACAGCAGGAATTTGAGATACACAATATTAGTAATGACTGGAAAGGCAAAATAATGTTGATGTACCATATGCATAAAGTTGGTCTGACAAGTAAATATAAAACTTAAGAAAGCAAACCAGATGGGATTCCAAGAAAAGTTGTAGTTAAGTACATCAGGATCATAAGGTGTTATTGATAGGGTTTTTGAATCAAGCACTGAAACAACAGCAAGGTGATTCAGTGAGATTTTTATGCCACCAGTTTCCACGATGATGTGATCAAGCATCCCTGCAAAAAAAAATCTGAAAGTCATCTAATGAATGACAACTGATGATAAATGGCGTCCCGAAACAATAACACGGGGGTAAGTCAGGTAACAGTGAACCTGGATTAGCTCTCCCTGTTCGCAGCTTAGCTAATTCCCGTGAGAGTGCATCAATACCAGCCTCCATCTGTGAGACAGCAGTTGACTTGACAGAAGAACCTATATCTTCTGCTACTTGACCAACATCATCATTGTCGTCATCAACTAATATATACAAACAAAGATGAATCAGACCAATTTTGTGAGATTCATATGGCATCGCTAGAAGTGGTAAAAATAAATAGCCAGCCATTACCCTCCACTAGTTGCCTAATTCAAATCATGGTCATTCTTAAAAAGGATAATGGACTGTGGAAAATGGATTACATGTCTGTAATAGAATCAACAAGATTACACATGCAAAATTAAAAGGCATAATAGATGCCTCTATCCTTATCTTTAATTCCAATAGAATGAAGGATAAGAATTGCCAGAATTTGAATAAGAACAAAGAGCATGAACTTCATATACCATAGATGTATAAAAGCACCAATCTTACTTTAAGGGTCATTCTTCTCTGTCAAGCTATAACCACCATTTTCTTTCCAGCTTTGGGGAAGAGACAAAGGAAGCAACAACATGAATTTCTCCATTTGCTCAAGTTTACATGAAAAGGAAAGGGTACAAAGTTGTTCTGTAGTTTAAGTAAAAGTAGGAGGAAACATTCAAAGGAGTTTCTAGCCTATCCCAAACCTCAAAGCTGAATACATAAGGGGATGAGGATTTTAAACAGAAAGCTTTTTAATGCATATTGTGCTCTTTCAAACAAAACAATGTAACTACTTTCTTTTACTTGTAAACAACTATACGTGTCACTTCACGCAATCTTAAGTATCCCACCATTCTGGTTGTTGGCTGCCTAAGATAGGATGCTATAATAAAAAACTAGGGGTAAAATGGCTAACGAGGCCTTTCTATTACGCTATTAAGAGTACTACTCATAGTATAAACTCATTTAGTAAATATACCCTATTTGACCCAATTCCCAATTCTTTCATGTAGGGGGAATTATATACAAGTTAAAATTAGTGGGTCTACAAAACAAAAGCCTAAAATAGTAGGTTCATCAATCCATTCCACAAGTAGAAGTTCATAGAGGCAAAAGATGATGTAGTAGTTTATAAATTACTCCAAAAAGCTACCAACATCCTTTGAGCATTTGTTTCAGGAAGTGATTTCCCACCTTCATTCTAGCCCCATTGAGGTTGTCCGAATTCTTCAATCTAGCACGATTGTTTATACAATGGGTGTAAACTGATCGTGTTAAGTTTAGAAGCCATAATAACAGTAGAAACAACAAAATCCATCTTAATTAGGTTTTGCTAACAAGACAATCAAGTCGTTTTTCTACACTCTCCTGCAAACTTACCTGATCTATCTTTCAGGAAGAACCACAAAACAACAAGACGAATGAAATGCACCAACAAAGCATCCAAAGATCAACAATTTGATGTGAAAATTACATTATTTCACCCTTTACACACCAATAAAAGTGCATTCCAATATAACCAGCTTACAAATTGCAAATAATCCACCTTCCTCCTGGTAGAACAAAATCCCGTATGATCCAAAAAAAAAAAAACCAAAGGTATAATCTTTTTACATTATTGAGGATTAATGCGCACCATATTCCTAAATAAGTAATTCAAAAGAATGCAAAACGAAACAGTCAAGCAATAGAAGGTGAGAAATGAGCAGTACATGATTTGCGGGCTTTGGCAAAACTTCTACGAGAATCTCTGTTGAAATTAGTCACGGGAGAAACGGGGATGTTTTGAGAGGAAACCTTGAAGGCGTTTGCATCGGAAAAAGAATGGATAGGATACAATGGTTGATGAGTTGAAACTCGCCTGACAAGACAGAGTAGGGTGGAGCGATGAGTTAGAGCTCGTCTCAACATTTTGCACTTTGGTGTTCTGTCGCAGTTTTCGTAGGGTTTTTTGATGAAGCAAAGAATAGGGGTTTTACTTGAAGTTGAAACCCAATTTTCTAATACCTACCATTTTCTTTGGATTCTTATTTTGGATATAGGTTTTTTGCTTTAGTTGTTATTGTTTGTGTTCGTGAACGATCAGATTTGAATGTGGAGTGACCTATGTCAAACAAATTTTGAGTTAAGTTTGATGTTTGTACCCATTATTTATTGGTATCTATTTTATTGAATGTTTCAAAGATAAATTTATAAGAGAAATTTAATATTTGTTTGTAACTAATTTTGTTGCCGAATGGGGATAAATGTAAGCATACACAAGGTGTATCGTGATGTCACATACCGCTTTCCGTGACGATGTCAACGCCGCCAAGACAAAACAACTTGACAAGATACGCCATAAAGGACACTATTTGACAAGGTCAAGTGGCAATGACATGGCAAACAAGTCAAGCAAAAGGCTGGATAAAGACCTTGTCAAGATGACACACCAGGAAGACAAGCAGTATTCCGAAAAGATCTAGGACTATCAAGAAGGATCCGGAATGCTCAAGAGGAATCCGGAACACGACGACGGAACATTCTGGAAGATGATCGAACATTTCGAAAGGTAGAGAAATATTCCGGAAGATGTCGGAATCATCCGGAAGGCTCCGGAGGATCGAGAAGAGACCCGGAAGGCATAGTAAGGATCGAGACAAGCCTAGTCTCTAAACTCGTGTAGAAGTTGGAGGGATGATCCGGATGAAGGCAAATCTCCTCGGAAGACAGCGGAGACATCTAGAACTCGAAGTAACCTTGAAGACTTAGATAGAGTATTATGGAAAGTTCTAGAGTATTAAGGTTAAGCTCAAGCTAGGAAGTATCCGCAATGACCTAGGAGAATTTTTCAGAACTTTCCTAGAGAGGAGTTGGTCAAGGCTATACAAAGGGGAGATCACCCCTCATTTCAATCATCCTATGTTCCACCAAACTCCAATCATTCTAGCTCTCTTGTAAAGCTCTCATTTGTGAAACTCTCTTGTGTAATAATATAAAGGCAAGGTTTGCCGACAAGTCTCCTAGTTTGCTTAATCATCTAGACGTAGCGCTCATAGGCAATAAGCGTCGAAGAGTAAGGTTGATCTTAGCTTGTCGGGACGACAATAAAGCTAAGAGTCGCACGGTCTGAGTTGGGGAATAACTCGGCCCATGACACATACCCTACGAATACAAAATTGTTACTTGTTTTTATTCCGAATTTTTTATTTTATTAAAGTACTTTTTAAAAATAAATTGTACATTAGTCAAATTTTATTCGGGATTGTTATTCGGTCAAACATTATTAGGCAACACGCTCGCACTACGAGCGTGTCTCCTGGGCGCATTAGGCATACGTCCCCCCTCTTGCACACACAATGCGAGTGTGCCCAGAACCTCCATTTGTCGAAAGGAGGGGCATAAGACTGATGCAACATTTGTTCAAGTACGACAAAGGCCGTGCGCATGCGCAATGTGAGTTCGCGTCCCCGGCACAATGCGAGTGCATCCGATATAAAATTTTTGCGGGAATATATATATATATATATATATATATATATATATATATATATATATATATATATATATATATATATATATATATATAGAGAGAGAGAGAGAGAGAGTATGGATCCTATGAGAACACCCCTTAACGTGAGAACATGAGAACAAATTCGTAATTATTATCAGTTTTGTTACGAATGTGCCACATCGTTTAATGTATTATTCGTAGTTATTGTTGGTTGAGTGGATTATTCGTAATTATTGTTGGATTCCTAATTATTATTCGTAATTATTATTATTTTTGATATCTACTCTAAATCTCAACCCTTAATAATCACATCCAACGGTGTACGATTATTCTCATGTTCTCACGTTAGAGGGTGTTCTCATGGGAACCACACCCTATATATATATATATATATATTTCCGGCGCACTCGCAGTGATTGTTTCGTAATATTCCGTCTGACCGAATAAAATCACTCATTTTAATTGAGGGTTTCGAGTTTAAACATATATTAGATGTATGTGTATCAAGGTTCAAATAACGCCCATAAAAAAAAGAACGCACCTCTTCCTCCTTTTCAACCCTCAAAACCCAAAATCGCTTTCCTCTTCGAGTTTCTCAATATCGTTATTCTAGATGTCATACCTAAAATTTTCAATCCTAGAATCTAAAAATATGAAAATAAAAAAACGCTACCCCACTACCTTAGGGTGAAACATCAATAGGATTCTACTCCAATTTGTCGAGTCTTTTGGTGCTCAAGT
This sequence comes from Fagopyrum homotropicum, assembly GCA_033239125.1. Taxonomy (NCBI): domain Eukaryota; kingdom Viridiplantae; phylum Streptophyta; class Magnoliopsida; order Caryophyllales; family Polygonaceae; genus Fagopyrum; species Fagopyrum homotropicum. The sequence continues at coordinate 149,669,839 of BSWB01000004.1, forward strand.
AGAAGCAAAGCTATTGCCGGACATCCAGGAGGTTGATCCAAACCTCAGTTCTTCTTCAAACACAAAAGAAAGAAGAAAAGATGGAAGAGAAAGTTGAGATCCTACAATATCTCGGAAGGAGAAATCGGATTTACTTCGATTGGTTAGTGAACATGATGTCTTAAACCACCTAGATTTTGATGTAAACTGAGACAACATCTATCACACAATTAGGTATATGCCACGTGTGAATTCCGAGTTTCTAAAATCAAATATTCAGTTGGTATCATTATATTCTTCCAAAATTGTCGGCGTCACTGTATCCTTCGAAACCTTGATAGTGTTGCACAACCTAGTGCAAGAACATAGTCACTTGTGCATTTCGATTTTCAAGAATTAGATATCTAGTTGGTGTCACAGTATCCTGCCAAAAATGTTCGATATTTGCAATAATGCAACTCATAACTTTGAGTATAACACATGTAGTTCAACACTCTAATTATTCCTTACTAGTGTTTGTGTCTTGGATTACTTGTGTAGTGACTTTATACATTTAGTGAGTGCCCCAAGTAAGATCTTGTGCAGTTGGTCAATCGCATCAGACTTCCAGTAACACGGTTGTATTCCAGTTGCGGCATTGCATCCCCGGAGTTCTTAGTCAAGTGGCGATGAGAGTCCACAAGACTCTTTGCAGTCTCATTGAAGTAGTTCTTGAATCTGTCAAGTACTATTTCAACATAGTGAGCTTGGAACAAGATTATTCAATCAAGATGACTTGTAATTTTTATTCTTAGTATGACATCTTCTAATCTCAAGTCCTTCGTGTCAAACTTTTTACTATATATGTTCTTAATTCTATTGATCTTGTCTTTATTGCTTCCAAATAGGGACGGGCACGAGATGGGGTGGGATTGAGGTTGTCTCATTCATGTTCCGGCTAGTTTACTTGGGGCGGGATCGAGACGTGTCTTGAGTTTTATATATTGAATCTCATAGTGTCATATCCCGGTTGGGATTAGAACAATCTCAATCCCGCTTGTCAATTAGTTTGTTTAATGTGTTTAAATTTTACGTTCTATCCACAAATATATCCGTATATCATACTTAAAACATTAAAGTTTCCAAATATTCATAATAACAAATTACATTTTACATTAAAATTTCTAAATGTCCATAATAACGTCATACACATCCAAATAAAAAAAATCCAAATTTGACAGTTTGACCAATATGATTAATTTTTCAAATATATAAATATAACTACATAATAACTATACAAGTATATCACTAATGCTTAGGAATTTTTTTTTATAGTTTATTATTTTAAATTAAAAACTTTATTATATATGAGACGAGACGGGCCTACCGGATGAAGAAATTAAAGACCGTATCCCGTCGCAAATAGTTTTTAGCGGGACGGTTTGGGATGGAATATCTAATTTTGGATGAAATTCCGCCGGGTTCGGGATAAAACTGAGATTGATATGATGTGTGTCCACTCCTACTTTCAATTATAAGTATGTCATCCACATACGTGCACAGCATAATGTAGCTATTTAGTGTGTTCTTGATGTAGATGCATTTATCACATTCATTTATTTTAGATCCATTTGACATTTATAAAATTTTCAGGTCACACTATTTAGGAGCTTGTTTGAGTCCCTTTGGAGACTTTACAAGTCTACACATTTTGTTCCGTTCAACAGTTCATCTTGATTATTGTGGGGATTATTATTTCCAATAATCTCCCAAAAACTGATAATTTAAGTGAAGATGGATTAAAATTTTTAGTCAAATTATCCCACAAAAGTATTTTGACCAAAATAATCCACTAAAAAAAGGCATGCCAAACACACCCTTTGTATACATATCCGGGAATGGCATATTGAAGTTATTCTCGTTACCGAAAAATAAGTGTCGAAATATTATCCTTAATTTAAACAATTTCGCCTAATAAGATGAGAAATGATTTCATCACCGATTGGTTAGTACTATGTACCACCAAGATATGTTTGAACCCATTGATTGCAAAATTGTTATTAAATATTTCACATTAAAAAATCGGCATTAATTTCAATTAGTTTCTAGTGTTCATCCATAATGATTAACTAATTTTAGTTTCTTTTCTTAAGATCCATCTATTTTTATACGGTTTTTCCGATTTATATTTTGATTAAAAGTGAGCGTGAAACCCTAAGCATTAGAACTAACAGTTTTAAATAACAAGTTCTCACTAAAAATAATTAGGTAAATTTCGGATGGTACCCTCATGATTTGGGGTATTCCGGATTTTGCCCAACAGTTTTTCCAAGTTCGGATGGTACCCTCAAGTTTATGTAACTTTTCGGATTTTGCCCAAATTCATTACACTTTTTTAAATTCCATTAAAAACATACAAAAGAAAATAAACTAAAATTTAAAAACAAATTACAATTGAAAGATTAATTAATTTATTTTAAAAATAAAGTAAACAGGAACTTTTTTAAAAAAAAAATATTTTATATTAATTTAAAAATAAATAAATTAGATAATTTTTTAAAAATTCAAAAAAATCAGTTTTATTTATTTTAAAAATAAATAAATTGCATGAGAATTTTTTTTAACAAAATCTAAAAACATATGTGTTATACTTTATTTAAAAAATAAATAAAATAAGGACTCTTTTAAAAAATTTTAAAAAATCATTGTTTTAATTTACTATTAACATAAATAAATAATTTTTCTATTTTATTTATTTCCCAAAACTAAAAGAAATAAAATAAAGTAATATTAAAAAATAAAAAAAATAGAAAACTGATTTATTTATTTTAATAATAAATTAAAACAGTGATTTTTTTAAAATTTTTAAAAGAATCCTTATTTTATTTATTTTTTAATAAAGTATAACACTTATGTTTTTTAGATTTTGTTAAAAAATGCTAACCCAATTTATTTATTTTTAAAATAAAATAAAAACTGATTTTTTTGAAGTTTTTAAAAATTATCTAATTAATTATTTTTTTAAATTAATATAAAATATTTTTTTTAAAAAAAAGTTCCTGTTTACTTTATTTTTAAAATAAATAAATCATTCTTTCAATTGTAATTTGTTTTTTAATTTTAGTTTATTTTCTTTTGTATTTTTGAATAGATTTTAAAAAAATTTAATGAACTTGGGCAAAATCCGGAAAACATTATAAACTTAAGGGTACCATCCGAACTTGAAAAAATTGTTGGGTAAAATCCGGAATACCCCAAACCACGAGGGTACCATCCGAAATTTCCCAAAAAATTTTAAGAAACAATTTGGTTTACTAGACTTTTTCTAGTTTTGTGTTTAGTAAATGTATCCCTTGAGAGAAGAGTGTGTAGAGTTTGAGAATAAATACAAAAGGTTGGGTATATTTACTTAATTGAAACATTAAAAAGATGGGAGAATTTGACATACTAGGCTTTTTTGAGTTTTTGTTTAAGAAAGTGTACCACAAATTTTTTAGCACTTTCATTTAATTGTAGGTAAAAATTATTAACCCTTCTATTTAGAAAGAAAGAATAAATGATGTTTGTTATTTGTTATATAAGTATAAGTTTTAATTTTTAATTACTGAATTTGTTTTCTTTTATTATTTTTCTTGCCTTTTTTTTATTTTTTATTTTATTTTTTATTTTCTGTACTGAATTCCTCATACCAGAATTTTCATATCAGAATTTCTCATACCAGAAATTATTTTCATACCAGAATTTTGTCATACTAGAATTTGTCATACAGAAATTGTCATACCAGATTTTTTTTCATACCAAAATTTTGCTCAAATTTTTTCATACTAGAATTTTGTCATACCAAAATTATTTTCATACCAAATTTTTTTCATATCAGAATTACATACCACAATTTTCTACCAGAATTTTGGTCAAATTCATTCCAAAATGTTATGATTTTCTACCAGAATAATCTACCAGAATTTCTCATACCAGAAATTTTTCATAACAGAAAACTCATAACAAAATTTTCTGGTAAGAATTTTACATACCAAAAATTTCTGGTATGAAATTCATACCTAAAAACTCATACCAGAAAACTCATAACAAAATTTTCTGGTAAGAATTTTACATACCAGAAAATTCTGGTATGAGTTTTCTGGTATGAATTTCATACCAGAAATTCATACTAGAAATTCTGGTATGAAATTCATACCTAAAAACTCGTACCAGAAAACTCATAACAAATTTTCTGGTAAGAATTTTACATACCAGAAAATTCTAGTATGAGTTTTCTGGTATGAATTTCATACTAGAAATTCATACTAGAAATTCTAGTATGAAATTCATACCTAAAAACTCGTACCAGAAAACTCATAACAATTATGTGCTTTGTACTTTAACCATGTCCTATTACTTATTGTATATTTTTATATCTATATTTTATAATGAATTATATTTTGGATAAAAAAACACAAATAGATCTGGTAAAATTCGGATATAACACGAATCCGTTACAACGGGTGGAGCACATTCAACAGAGGTGCTAGAGGAAGGCTGTACACAAATCAATTCGGATGGAGCAGTGAAGCGCCAATCACATGATGACAAAAGATGATTAGGAATATAATGGTGGGAGTGGTGGCGTTATTATATATATGGTAAACTTGGAATCTGGATCCTAATGTTGAAAAGTACAAAGCACCTAATGTTGAAAAGTTCACCGTAACAAATATTTTGGGGTATATTTACTAATTGAAAAACTCAAAAAAGCCTAATTAGTGTACAATAAAAAAAACAGCCTACTTACCTAATTAGCCCTAAAAAGAATAGTTACTATTCTATTTTCTTAAAAAGGCCGAGTTACCAAAATTATCCAAACGACACAAATTGATGCACTAAAGCCTGATCCAATATTTTTAACAATGACAGTCCCTCAACATTGACATCTCGCATCCTTAACATATCATACATGATAAATGTAAATAAACAATACAAGAATGGTACGAAGAGACACACAAAAAGAAGTGTAAAGTAAAATTCCTCTACAACGGCCTAATTCACACACCAATAGAACAAGAATGTGGTTACTGAAGAGAATATAACTCAGCCAGGAAGCATATGAAACTAGAAGACTTTGGTACCTCTGTCCTTGCACAACATATGCCACTCTTGTATAACCGCGGACTGAAGTGCCATATGCTCGACCTCCTCGGCAGTTAACTTAGACAAAGTCGTAGGCCCGTTCTCTTCCTCTTCTTTCTTCTTGTCCTTTTTCTTCTTTTTCTTATCATCTTCTCCTTCCCCGCCATTTGTCGTTACCTCTTCGTCCTCTGATTCTTCCTCTGACTCGGATTTCGGTGGAGGTTTTGCAGACTTTAGCAAAGCTATGCGTTCCATTGAAATTTTTAACCTCTCAGCTGCAGTGGCTTTCACTTCTTCATCAGGGAGATACTCCACGCCTCCATCGGTCAGATCATCTAACCAACTTTGTATGTCTGACTCAATCTCCTTGGTAATCGCTGCATCAGAAGCTCGAACCACAAATTTACACAACATGGTTGTTGTCTCGTCACCCAAGTCCACGTTTGTGCTTACTTCACTCGCCCCAAATATCATCATCCCCAAAAATCCTCCATGCCACGTCTTTGCGGAAAGGCAGACCTGGTTCAACGGCACAGGAGGTTAATATACAACTATGGTAGTTGGTATAGATCAATCATGCTCATTATAAAAGGAAGTCAAGGGACTATTCTTCGAAAGATAATAGAAAACATATTTGAGATCCCGAAAGAAGAAAACATAGACTCAAGAGTTTGTTTAGATGTCATGCATTATAATTTATAACACGGTTATGAAATATCAAGTTTAAAATTAAATTATGCAGAATTGGAGGTAAAATCATGTAGCTAAAATAGGACGTGTAAATGGTTTACAAAATTCTTTAACTAATGCAATATTAAACAGACTATCTAAACGCCAATTACGCTATAATGTATGTATAGACCTTTAAACTAGTTTCATAAACATGTAGTATACAATTACTCATTCAAACACGCCCTGATTAAAAATCTCGTCATAAAGAGCATATATGGTAATTAGCAAATCAATTTTCAGGCATGATAAGTTAGAGATCAGTAACTACCATGAATCCAGCAACGGTACGAATGATATGTGAGCAAACTTTATGGAAGGGCTTGGAAGCCAGAGACTTGAGTCCACTCAAGAACGGTGAAGCTCCGTATTGTTGGGCAGCAGTTGCCTTAAAACCACTTCCCTCGTAGGTGTATGTACCAGTGTACTCTACTATAGCAGGTAAACTAGGCCACAATCGGAAATACTCAACTGGAGAAATATTATGTGGCAAAAGAAGCTCGGTTAGTGGAATCTTGTATGGTTGGCACCTCAAAATCACAGGCTCTCCTAGTTCTGGTTTGGAACTCTTCTTTTGTCTCACGATTTGTGGATCTTCTCCTGCATAGTCTCCCTCATAATCAACATACCCGGTTCCATAGAAAGGATAGTACAGGACTTGAACCCAGAGTGCACATCTCTCAAAATGAGTGGCACCAACAGTAACACTGCAGTTGACTGGGTCCTATTTCGAAATTTTATAAATGATGTCAATAACAGCTTCAAACTGTACAGGGGCAAAAACGAAGGGAACCGAGATCTTCCAAGAAACAGCACCATAAGACAAAGAAGGCGTTTGATGGTTCACAAAGATTCAAAATACATGATTACTTGATATATGTATATATAGCATTGGTAACATGGACATCAATGTATAAACGTAAATGTAAAACTCTAATTTGAAGGGAGACATCTTGATTTGCCTGCTATTTTGGGCAAAAAAGGAAGGGAAAAAAAACTTTAAAAAAGGGCTCATTAAAAGAATCTAAAATGCTATTCCACTTCATGTCTGATATTTGATAAGAAAAATACTAGTGTTAAAAATAGGAACAAGCTAAAATATGATCCACCCTAATTTCACCAGAAGATAAACTACAAGTCTGCAACTGACATGGATAACTAACAAGCAGACTATAATTCTCATTTTCATATATTATGTTCCTAAAAATATGATTGTGTCAGATACTTTTTAGCTTGTGCTTTTATACAATCACGTATGCTTTGATCCCTGAACTTTTATTGAAAGCCACTCTTGTCCTAAATGATTTTTTCAACTGAATGAGTACTCCAACAGTCCAACACTAATGTTGGTGCCTTCAGAAAACCGTGATCCTTGTTAAATAATAACAACTCCTAAAAAGTTAATATAGCAGTGCAAGGACATCAACCACTCCTGATAAACTATAAGGGCCCATTTGACCAACAAAAATGAGAATGGTAAACTATTAAATAATACACAGGGCCAAACTTGGATCACAAAATGTGTGCACAAATTTTCCAAGTTAAGTCCCTTACTCACAGTAAGAGATACTTAGGTTATCCTATAAAAAGATAGAAGAATCAACATCCAATCCTAAAAAGCTAGGAAAGTTTATGGACAAGCTAACATTTCTAGGGAGCAAAATAAGGTATGGATATCATTATAGCAAGGCGCCAAAGATAGGTCTGAAAGATATCCCAGCCAACAACAAAGTTAAATAAATAATTTAAAGTGTGGCAAAAAAGATTACTTGTGAAGCTAGCCTCCGCAACTGCCGTACGGCTTGTGGAGACCCATCCATGAAGTAAAGGGAACCTGTTAGCCCAACTCTTATATCCACTCGGTTAAGTTCAAGTTCAGTTAAATTGAGAACCTGCAAAAGCCTGTTGGTTAAAAACATCACCATATATAAACTTCACAAAGATAATCAGAGTGTAAAGGACACCTTTAAATGAAGAGTGATCCTCCCATCTCTAGGATCTGTCAAATGATATGCTTCTACATAACATGGATCACTACTTCCGCTTAGAGTATATGCTCTAGGAGGGACCTTGAGAAGGATAGAGTCAGCTGTCTGTGAAAGCAAGAGAGTTAGTTCACTTGGATCTGGCCTCCAAAGCTCTAAAATAGCCTTATGCACCAAAGCTTCCAACTTCCTGTCCTGTGCAGCAGATGCTTCATAAAACTGAACAGTTAATTTATGGTGGCTAAAAGGATAGTCCCCACTAGCCTCGGTTACGCCAGCCCATCTGCAAAAAAAGGCACTATTTTAATTGGCTGTACAAGTTGCAAATATGTACTACAAAATTATGAATGTCCTCAAAGCCAACAATGAAATAAGGATCTATATCATCCACTGAGCCAGGTGACAACTTAGCTCAACACTTCGAAACATGCTCTTAAGAGGAGGACTTGCCCTCCAAATTGTTTTAAGATAGTAGATTTTTCTTCAAACATATATTAATTGACAAAGAGTCTCAGTGAATAACCACCACTTAAGTATGGCAAAGATATAAAGGTTTGATACTTGCAATAACTGGCAATTCATCATCAGTAAGCCAGCCACATCACAGACTGCTCTATCTCCTACCAGCTAAAACTATCAGCGTTATATTCGTTCAATCCATATAGGGCTTCAGTCTATAGGTCACCTTTGCAGTAGTTGCTATCAAGCTACACATTGCCACCGAACTTCTCAAGTCCTGTGGTTGGTACTTTTGTGTCTCGTTTCAATATGCTAGTTCAACTTGTTTAATTAATATCCTGGCTACAGTTTTAAAAATGCCAATCTTTAAAAGTTTAAAGTATATCCTGCACAAAAGCATTGGTTATGAACAAATAACTATATTACATTCTTTGAAACTTCAAGATGTAAAAAAAAACTGAGCCACAAGGCATGATATTAAATATTGACTTCTAGAACACACATTGTGACAAACGGTCAATCAATACTAGCATGCAAGAAGAGGAAGCAATATCAGCATAGGATCTAGTGCCATCACATCATCTAAACTGGCATTCTCTAATCTGCTCTAAATAGGAAGAACGGTAAAGTTGAAAGAAACTTCGCTATCTCAAACAGTATCAAATAATTATAGAAAACACTGTATGTGTAAGCTTTTTTCAACAACAATTTAATAAATATGAAAAGGAATATCATACCGGTTGTCAGAATGCTCAGTTGCATACTTGATTCTCTGCAAGATAAAGCGACACTGATGCTTATTAACAGAATCAGCCAAACTATTATTCCTAAATTCTTCGAGCTCTTTGGTAAGTAACTGGCCAGCCCTTGCATTACGTGATCCCAACCGCTGAGCACTCAACAACACTGCCTGCACATCCTGAAGCCTATTTGTTGTTGTTGCAGATGAACCTGTGTTGAATAAGACCTTGTGGATATTGGCAATGATTATATTCAGTGCATCGTCAGGATCATCAGCCAGAAGTGGATCTAATCCCTCAAGGTCAATATGTTCAGCAAGAGACCAAATGAGGCGAGCGCTTATCCTAGGTGTATTCACCTGCCACATTGAAAGGAAGCAGTTTGTGTGAAAACAGCCATTATTCCACCTGCAGATCAGATAGTGAAACGAAGGAACCCTTAAAGAACAAGTTCAACATCTGAGTACTACTCCATTATTCATCGGTAATTACTATTTATTATTTAATTGATACTTACAACATGATGTATGCTTCTCTTCCAATGCTCTTAATTTTGGACTTCTGAAAGTATATTTTTACAAGGTTTTATTGAGAGAAAGAAGGCTACATTTTTTTATGTGAACTGAAACTAGCCTGGTTCTTCTACCTTACAACAGTAACAAATACAAAAATATCTACAAAATTAATAACAAATGTTACAATATTAAAGAAGTATACAATTAAAAAATTCTTAAAATAGAAAAGGATGTTAAAAATAACATTAACATCTATTCTTTTGGTGGGAATAATATTAACATATGAATAATATTATGTTAATTATATTAACATGCTAATAAGAATAAATGCATTAAAAAAATTTTAATCAAAGAGATTAAATCGGCAAGATATATTTGATGTGTGTATTAAACTAATTCATATGCTCTACTGTCCATACAAATCTTTGTAGTGTATCTACTATAATATCTAATTATATTAAAAACAAAATATCTTGCTCATATCATATGTAAGGTACGCCATAATTTAAGCAACCGCCAAAAGGCATTTTATATGCGGTTCCCATGAGAACAGCCTTATCGTGTAATCATGAGAACAGTCTTAGACCGTCGGATGGTGAGTATTAAGGGTCGAGATTTAGGCTAGATATCATAATTATTAGATAAATAATATTCTGAAACTAATAATAACTACGAATAATCCATTCAACCAACAATAACTACGAATAATGCATTAAACGATATGACACCTTCGTAACAAAACTAACAATAACTACGAACTGTTCTCATGATTACACGATAAGGTTTGTTCTTGAATGAACAAATCTAGACGCAAAGTGGAAGTACATATGGGCCGTCCCGAATCAAAATTAGTTACGGGTGGGTATGCCAAGCCCGAGCATAGCGGCCCGGGACGTTTTGGCAAGATTTCTTTGTTTTAGCCCATCCTGAGCCCGGAATTATAGAGGTCTAGGTCCAAGGTATGAATAAACATAGAAATTAAAAAATAATTTTCATAGATGGTTTAGTTGATGGGAGGTGGCAACAAAGAAGAAACAGGATATAAATAACCTGCTCTGCTTACACCACTCGTATAAATAGTTCAGAAAAGCTTATTCATTAGAAGTGCTCACTTAACTCAATGTTCGTGACCTTGCTCATTGACTTGGACTGATCAAAGAGAATGAAATCCCTAATAACACTGTGGAAACAGATCTTTGGGATCAGGTTCAAGAGGACATAGCACATCTCTCCTTGCCTTCTACATCCACGGAAGCAACAGAAAGAGAGGAAAGTTCCACTAAGCTAAAAAAAATCCTAAATTGAAATTATTCCAGCCCTAAACTCTCGTATTTAGAGCTTAGAAACAACATCAGCAGCACAAGTAAGAACAAATTTCAGCATTCCCTCGCGGATGAAGCCCTCCTCCGGTGGGAAGTACCCCCTCTTTTGCTATCAGTTTTTCTCTAGGCTAAAAAGATCAACAAGATTTAATATTTTGTTTTCTAGGGACCAAGGAAATTTCAGTGGAAAGTTGCCACAAAATATTGGTTCGAGACTAGAAAAAAGGTGTCTCAAATCTGTATTCTCATATCCAAGAAACTGCTAGTTGCCAAAATGGTTACAATGTTGCTTTACTACATATATATCATTGCTTCAAAAGTAAGTTTTTTTGCAACACCATCAAGTGTGGACATATTTAATATGAAGTAAAAAAATTCTGTGGATTTTATCATAAATAGAAGTTGTGTTCCAGAAAGAAACTGTAGGAAGTCATTTCTTGCAAGTGGAGAGTGTGAACATACCTCTCGTAGATCCCGTACCAACTCACGCTGCAAATTCTGTAATCTTGTCTCGTTCAATATCTGGTCTTGTGAGGCACCATCTTTCACTGTTTTAACTCCACCTCTAGTATCATATATGTGGCAAAGTCTCACCAGCAATTTGAGATAACAATCAATTGCATAAGTTCTACCCTCACAGTCCCATTTTACACAAGGCCTGCAAACTTCAACAACTTCTAGGGCTGGTTCTGTCCAATTTAATGCCCCATAGCCAGTTCCATATGCAAGTGCTCCAATAACCCTACTCTCCATGGCAGAATTCTTTTGGTCTGGCAATGGTAGAGACAACTGAAAGCAACTCTCAACTAGTGTAGCAACTAGTTCTTCCCTAAATAAGGTTTTGCTAGTTGAAATATGAAGATCTTCTCTTATTCTCACATCTTCAAAGAGTGAAGCAATGTCGGTCCCAGCTAAAGGCTTCTGACCCCGCCTACCACTTTCCCTAGCAAAAAGATGAACTAGAAGTGCTGTTCTACATATACATGCCAAAGCATGCATGCGATCTGATTCTGCCCTCAAGTTCCTCACCATCAGAAGCAACCTCTTAAATAATGAAACCTGCCAGCATGAAAAGTCACATGCATAAACTTTTGGCAGAAACACCGCTAGCAAATTTCAATTCATGACATAGTTTTAATCAACAAACAATAGATGTCAGGATCAAAGAATAAGAATTCAATATTTACAGAAGTTTAAGCTATTAATAGCAGAAAATATCACCACCTATCCCAGAAACAAGTTTTTCAAAGTTGATAATCACTGCTCCGGGCTTAAGTGGACATCACATTAATTCGATGGTGTAGCAAGAAGCTTCTTATATTTCGTTTATAAGATTTCATGTCCGGTACACTTAGGAATTGCCATTTCTCAAATCAGTAAGTTCACACTTCACATAATTCAGCTATTAATCTAACAAACCTGCATACTGAGATCAAGCAAGTGGAGATTTGTAACAACTGCCCTCACAATACTCTCTCGGGCAGACGAAAACTCTTGTCTGTCCCAAAGTGTGAGAATCGCGATGATTGAACCCGAAGCCCACTCCGGTTTCCCTCCGGGCACATCAGCCAGATATAGCATGTTGATACCAACCTCAAAAACCAGAGCCGGATCTAGGGATTCCAAGAACGGTAGCAAATGAGTTACCAAATCAGAGACCCCCACTAACTTCTCAGCATTACCTGAAACCAATTGGTCCTCCTTGACATTCCCGCTTGACTTGGAAAGCTTCCGAATCAACTCCACAGAGCCACCAGCCACAGCCTTGACAGCATAAACAAGGGGAAAAACCGTTGCTCGAAAGCTTTCCACAGGAAGAATCAAAGACCTCGACATTAGCGAATTCCTCTTCTTCCAAACAAAATCAACCATGGAAGATACCCAATTGGACCGAATTGCAACAGAATTCTCACTATCAACAAGCTTATCACCAGCCAACCTACTCATCCGCTTCGTATCAAACTCCTTAAACAGCCTCCCAACAGACTCAAACGCAACCTTTGAAACCGCATCGGCCCGATCCAACATGTTCATCCCAATCCTCCTCCACCAGCCGGAGATCCTATCGAGCAAATTCACATTATTCTCACAAAGAGTCACCATATCATCCCTAGCAAGAATACAACCTAGAGTTTCGGTAATGGAGAAGCGGAGATTATCGCTGGTGGAGTCGAAACAGCTGCTGATCTCCTTATTGCAATCGGATATGAGCTTACCGAGTCGGTAGGAGGGAATAGCGGCGAGGATAGAGACAGCGGCGGCGGTGACATCGGGATCGGGGAAATCGAGATCGCTCTTGATACCTGTGCATACGGTGTCCCATAAATCGGAGGTGAGACGAGAGGATCGGATAAGATCAAAGGCGAGCTTCTTGCAGACGGCGGAGGCAGGCTGAGCGACGATCTCTTCGACAGCGGTCTTGGCGATTAGGGAGATATCGCGGCCGGCGGCGGATTGTTGGAGAGCTTGTAGGAGGGCGCCGGACTGCCGGAGAGCGTCATTAGAACGGAGATCGGCTTGGATCTGTGCGAAGAGGATGTCCATTTCCCCCTTTAGATTTTGAGGGGCTAAGGATACTGCAGAGATGATAGATGTGCTTCAGTGGTGTAAGTGGCCTAGATTCACCAGCATGGTGGTGGTGGCTGCGTTGGCGGTCGGGCAAGTTTCAACCGGACCCTGTTTGGTTTATGAACTAGTTTGCCATGTTTATATTCTTCAGCCGTGTTATTTCTATGGTAACGGGTTTAGAGTCTTTAGACTAGACGTCCGAGCGAAAAGAAAAAAATTGAATTAATTGGAGGAATAGGGTCTCATATTTATGCTCTTTGTGTATAAGACCTTAACTTTTTTATCCATATTTGCAGGCCAAAAAAAAAGGAAAAGGGTAAAGTGTTGGGTCAAATCATGCAGTATTTACTTTTCTCTTTTTTTTGTTGTAGAGAGGTCACTTTATTACTCAATTAGAGCACTCACATCATTTGTTAATTAAGTATGATATTACATATATATACTATTCTCTCCAAAAAGAAAAGACTATGTATTTTGGGTATGTATTTCTATGTTAATTAGGTATGCACTTTATCCAAGTATTTATTTGGGCATGTATTTTGTGTATGTATTTCTTTGTTAATCGAGTAAGTATGATATTACATATATACAATTACCCAAGTATGATATTTTTTGGGTATGTATCTATATGTTAATTGAGTATGTAGTTTACCCAACAGTGAACTGGGTATGTATTTATTTGTTGGGTATGATATTTTTGAGTATGTATTTCTACGTTAATTGGGGTATGTATTTTATCCAAACAGGTATTTTAGTATGCTTTTTTGAGTATGTATTTATTTATTAATTGGGTATGTAGTTTATCCAACTAATAATTGGATTCCGTATTTTTTTTTGTTAAATGGAAAACTTTTTTGGGTATGTTTTTTGGGTATGTATATTGTTACCCAAGTATTTAGGTATTTCTACCTTACCCACTTTTTTTTTTACGTTTGAAGAAAAGAAGAAGAGACATGCGTTTGCTTATAAATAGGAAAAAAGTATAGCTAAATTGATTGGGCTGTTAATTCCATCCAACATGTCCATCAACAATGTCACCCATCAAATCACATGAATACCCACTTTTTTTTACTTTTTCTGATTTTATCTACAATATAGGAGCCCATTTTCTAAACAAAAAATTGGGAGGCCCTAATTCTAAACTTAATAATGTAAAAGGCCTACATTGTTAATTCTTCCAAAAAAATTTCATTACACGGTAAGTAGTAAGGTACTTAGGTCCGCCAACGTTTATTGGTAGTTTATCATATAAAACGTGTTTGATAGTGACATGTGGAAACTGAGCAAGAGTGACTCGTTTTAATTGAGTTAATGATGGTATCTAGTAATATTATCACCTCAGTTTTGAGTTTTGATAGGTTCATAATTTGAGCTCTCAATATGTGTCGTAGTGCGTGAGCTTCTGCCGACAAGGCAAATGAGGTCCCACACTGTCCATAATTGTATGCAATAGTTGATCCATTATTGTCCCTAGTGATGTAGTCATATGCACTCTTATTGTTGTTTTGTTTTGACCCATCGAATTTTGAGCTTGATATTTCCAAATCTTGATTTTTCTCAATGTATATTTTTGTTTCTCTTTGTTGGCCGGTGTGTGTCATGACTTTGTTTTCAAGTGTTTTCGAGTCCCGTTCGCGAATTTGCTTGTTGACATTTTCATTGACATATATTGGTTGTTGCTTATCAAAGATGCATTGGTTTCTCATGTACCATATGTTCCACCATGTGGTTATGAGTTTACCTATTGTTTTATCATCAAGTTTGTTATGGGTCATGGTCATTATTTCATACAATTATATCCTTGAAATGTCCAAGTCCATTAGTAAGTTTCGGATAATTACATCTTCTATGTCATTAATTGTGTATGGGCATTTTGTGAATATGTGTTTAACACATTTATAAGGGTATTGACATAATATGCAGTGCATGAGTACCAATACTTTTTGTTTTTCTAAATTTTCTCATGTACCATATGTTCCACCATGTGGTTATGAGTTTACCTATTGTTTTATCATCAAGTTTGTTATGGGTCATGGTCATTATTTCATACAATTTTATCCTTGTAATGTCCATGTTCATTAGTAAGTTTCGGGTAATTACATCTTCAATGTCATTAATTGTGTATGGGCATTTTGTGAATATGTGTTTAACACATTTATAAGGGTGTTGACATATTATGCAGTGCATGGGTACCAATACTTTTTATTTTTCTAAGTTTTCTTTCGTATGTAGCTCATCTAATGATAGTTTCCACACGGAACTTTTTTATTTTTGGCATGACATTAGTTTCCACTTTCCAGATCCATGCATTGTCACAAGGTCTATAATTTACTTGCGGATGCAATAATTGTAGTGCTGACTTTGTTGAGAATCGTCCTTTCTCAGATGGTGTCCAGTATATTCTATCTCGTATGTCGATAATTTCTTGTGTGAGGGTTGTGCTCCGGTGTTGTTTACATGTTGTGGTTTCATTCACCATTTATTATTAGGGTGTCAAGATTCTTTACTTCAATATAGTAATTGTGAACCAATAATATGTTTGATTGTTCTTTTACCAATGTTATTTGAACATTTTAATTGTTCAGTTATATATACACAAATATTGTGTATGAATACACGTCGTAGAGGAAACCTCTATATTTTCCAAAAAAATCGTATTGAAGAAGTCAACACACAAGATAAAGAGATCGTGATTCTCTTCGATAATATAAAATATGACGATCCAAACAAATTTCTTTCACATATCGAGTAAGGATATTTTACATACTTGTAATTTGTTGATTGTATACTAATAGAGTTTCGTGTATTATATGCTACAGGGCCCGTTCGATGAACTTTCGAAATTATTCAGTTAAACCAGGATGGGCACATATGATTTAGTTATTGTCCACAACCCTAATTTAGTTCTTGTTCCGAGGATGACCTCACACTCACCGGATCTTTTGATCGGGATATGACAAGGAAAAAAATGGATGAGTTGGCTAAGTAGGCACTTTTTGTCTATTGTAGTATAAAGTGGGCCCTTTTTGTATCTTGTAGACAAACTAGGTCTCTTTTATTTATTAATAAAGATTAATTGAAATGGTTAATTAGTAATTTTAATTTAACTAAGTCAAAGCCCAAGTTCAACTGAAGATCATGTAACACCCCAAATCCGTGGGACTTGGAGTGCCACATTGGGCTAGGATCTCACAATGAATCCTGACCCTAGTTTGACAACAAGTTCACTAGATCTTACAACAAGGCACATGTAGATCAAAACCAAATACATAAAGTTGTATAAGATACATCAAAAAGATTTACAACATACAAGCCGAGTACAAAACAACATCCATAAACAACAACCCCAAAAGACATCCTGATGCACTCTTCGTCAGTTGAACGCAAGGATCCGTCAATGTTGTTCCTCCGACTACTTCTTTTGTGTATTTTCGATTTATATGGGATATGCCAAGCAAGGAATCGTCCAGCCTCGCACCTTGGATCTCCTTGGCTCGAGATCTTCTTTCCTCGGAATCTCACTTCGGAAATTGGATCCCCTTTGTCCTCCTAGCCTCGCACCGTAAGGACACCACTCAGTCTCTCACCTTGTGGGTTTCGAAACTTTGGCCTCTCACCTTAGTCTCTAGGTTTGTTTTTCTCAAAGTGAAAACACAAATTTTGATTGACTCAGCTCTATAATATGATTAAAAACGTGTGTGGAAGAAGGTCTTATATAGGCTGAAAATTCAGCACCAACTCCCCACAATAATAACTTACAAGTAGTTCAAGAGTTGTGATATTAAATGAAGGCAAACCTAGGGTCTTTCAACCAACAACTTCAAGCAAATAAATGGTCTAAAAACCATAAATATGGCCGGCCAATTAGAGCTCCAAGGGTAAAAAACGTGGCTGAAAAGAATCCCAACTAAATGTGGTTTTAATCCCTTGAAATAAAAATCAAGCATGAACACATAAAATAAAAAAGGTTACATCTAAGGTTTAAAGTGATCCGACATCCTCAATCGCCTCAAGTATGTTCACCAAGTGATAGTCATGGACGTCCTCAAATGTCGGAGCTCCGAAAGGGTGGTAGGTCAAAGTGGTTTGGCCTAGCATGCGGGCTCTAGCTCGAGTGAGAGGTGGTGTTGATCTTGGTGCTGTCACATTAGTCTCATTGCTTAAGTCCGGCGGGCTCACATCACATCTCATATCCCACGCAATCATAATGTACAGAAGTCCTCGGTTGTTCACCACATCTGGCTCACTCTGTAGTCTTCCTAACCTGCAGGTCATCTACAACACGGTATACACCGTTAGCTATAGTAATGAATAAGCATGAAGTTAATAGCACATACACACATCAACAACTCATAGATGCAATGCCACACACATTCATTTATTATCTTTCAATTACGTTATTCCATTACTAATTCAACTTATTTTGTGACACGAGGAGCTTAAAGAACCTCGTCCCTTCCCCCGTTAACACAGGGGTTTTGCATTGGGGTGATCATCACTCGTCCCCCCCCCCCCTCATGTGTTACTGGCTTCCAGGCACCCCTCCTATCCTCGAGCGGAGGCATATATGGTCACGACCCGTTATAATACACTTGGGTCATTTAATGTTATAAATGGTCATCCTAGTCCGGTTTAGGTTATAAATGCACAATCATATGAACACACACAACCATCATAATCACACAAACCCACAACTGAACGCTAAGTAAGTCCTACGGACTTACCTGATATACTCGTAACCTGTACCACGTCACAGCTTCCCCTTGGGGAAGTAATCAACGCCCGATTGACGATCTGAAAGAAGATTCGGAATTACAACGACGCAGGCTACGCATGTACAACATCAAATTCACCGGAATTTGAGCGACGGAACCGTCCTGGGGACATATATGCTCGACCAGGTCTTCATCTGTTCGGAAATGCAAAAACTCGGTACCGATATGAAGAGAATGAAGAGAGGAATCCAGAAACTCAAACGGAATTGAAATCGGATTAGAAACGGAGAGTAGATCTGAGTTTGAAGTTTGAGAGAAATCAGAGCTTTTACGAGGAAACGTGAAAGGAAAATAAATTAATAAAATATTTTCCGCTATTTATAGTGAAGACGATAATTATCCTTTAGCGAAGTCGATAACTATCCTTTAATTGATCCAATGGCGGGTTGAACCCCCTTCTCCAAACTTCTCGAAATTGGAACAATAAATCTTGAATATTGTAGGGATAATTATTCCACAATTGCCTCAGAAAACGTGTATTCCTAAGCCGTTAAGAAACGAAATAACGACTCTTTTGGCCGTTTTGCCATTCCATGTTATTTCATATCTAAGACATGTCCGATGTCCTGATCATTTCTCTCAACTGCATTTTTATTATTGGAGCTCCCAAATGCTCCAAATAACACCGGAGGGTAAAAATAATTGCCCAGGAAAAAGTGAAAATTTCTCCATAAACCCAAAAGGACTTATACTCATTACTTGCGCAATCTTCGAGAGTTATAGGCCCAATCCGAGTTACATAAGTCCGGGTCCAAACCAAAATACAAATGTTGTAGCTAGTGAGTTTCGAACTCTGGATGACAGGCCCTCCCTCCAACCCTTATATCAGCTGGACTAATTAAATTTTGTGTATTCTTTTAATAATACACAATGTTAATACACAATTTCAGTTCCACGATTTCAATTACATAATTTCAATTACACATTGTACACAAATCCGTCATTTACACAAGTTCATAATTTACATAAGGTTTGGTTACACAAGTCCAAACTCATAGAGTTATCCAAGCCCAATTATAACTATAAAAAATGTAGGTAATATCTCGTATTTATAAAGTTGGGTTAAATTATGTAATTAAATAAATTGGGTCAATTGGTGAACTTTTAAACTTCGGGCCTTTCTTGCATTTGAAAATTATGGGTCAATTTTAGGTAATCATTTAATAAAAGGCCAAATTTGCAAAGTTTAAAAATTTGGGCCAATAGTATAATTCAAAATTTAGGGTTTTTATTGTAAATTGCCACAAAACTTCATCAGCCACATGACAAGACTCTAAAAGTTGCAGGTGAGTTGATAATGGAAGCTAGTTATTTGGGATAGCCTTGGTGTCTGAAGTTCAGAGCGCCTATCTTCATGGAACTTGTCGGTGAAGACAAAAACTCTCTAGTCGATACCGGGCTCAGGGACGGGCCAGTGGTGCCCGTCTTCGTCACTAGGGTGTACCTTCTTCACTCGTGGTGCCTTCCTCGCTTGAAAATGAAGAGTAGTGAAAACGATGCGTTTTAGATCTTGAACGCATGACTCGCCTGCTGCTTTCTGTTGTTATTCCCACGGCTCATGACTCGCCTGCTACTTCGTCACTATGGTACACCTTCTCGCTCGTGGTGCCTCCTCCTACGGCTCATGACTCGCCTGATGCATTTCAGATCTAGAATGTCGATTGTTTGTACGGAAAAAAAATAATAAACCTGGCTTGCAGATCCATGGCCGGCGAGGACAACGTGACTGCGGCGATGGAGAAACTTTGGGCGACTGTTGCGAAGGGTTGCAGATCCATGACTGAGTCTTCGTAGTTCGCTGATACTCGGTGGCGGCGGCACCGGTTTGTTCTGCAACCGCCATTCGTGAAGGCCTCTCCTGTAACCGTGGGAGACTGATAGAAAACCTAAATGGGCGTGAAATCTTGCGATTGAGTGATTTTATAGGGTTTAGAATATTAGTTTCCCCTATACCCCTTCAATTAGTTTAATTTTAGATTTAAAATTTTAGGCAAAAAATATAGGGGTATGGTTAGTCTACACTAAACAAAAAGGGCCCTATTTCACCAATTTTCTCAAAAAAAATTGACCAAATGTACTCATCCAATACAAAACTCATAATTTTGGAAAGCCATACAACTTGTGTGGTCCTTTCCTTCAAAGGATATCAGAGTACTTAGGTGAGGTCTCAAAACGTTTGCACCAATATGTCCAAGTTAGAAAATTAAAACAACAATTCAACTAAAGTTAAAGATTGAAGTAAAATGTGATGTAGATTGAAATCCTAAACTACACTGCTATAGGTTACATATCTAGACAGTATATTTTGAGTTGTTCAATATTTAGTATGATTCTAGATAGTATATTTTGACGATATTATAATAAAAAGATCAATAAGGAGATTAATTTAAAGAAATAAATGAATGTCGATTTACCAATCTGAAGTAGAAGGCTCCATCAACACACAAGGCTTCTTCAAAATTTGACGAGATCAAGCATGTAAGAGGCATGTAAGTAATAACAAGACATCGGATGCAAAATTAGAGTGTAGGGTTTATTCAAATCTGACGTATATATGTATGTTTATGTATGTGCTTGGCTGCTAGTCGAAAAAGAAGTGAAGAAAATCAAGTAAAGAAGCAAAGAGAAGTCGAGGCCAACCTTCTACACAAACAGCCGCCCCTGCGCCACCTTCCAGCCGCCCCTGCGCCCACCTACACCAGCTTGGCTTTACTCTTGGTTCTGTAGGTGTGTCTTACTTCTAGGTTTGCCTATGGATGGCATTGCCTCTTCCTTTCCTAGTGTGAGTGTGTAGTACCATGCTAGGTGTAGATGAGAGTGTGTTGATGATGTTATGGTCATGTATGCCTTGTATGGCTTTCGAGGATTTATGGGTTGTGAGGTTTAGGTTGAGGATGATCCTATGGATCCCTTGGGTCTAGGTGTGACCCCTTTGATTGATAGGAGATTGATATATCTCTATGCCTTGTTGTTAGGCAGTGTCCCTCTCAGGATCAAAGGTTGATCGTAGTTGTGGTTGTACGAGGTTGAGGTAAGTCCGTAGGACTTACTTAGATACTATCCTTATATTGGGTGTTTGCATGAGTGGTGTGTGTGTTATATGCTTGATATGATAGCATGTGATGTCGATTATTACCGATATATGTTTTATTTATTTTCCCGTATGTGTGGCTGTGATAACTTTTCCCTTTCATCCTGCTATGGAGTCTGGGAGGTTCTCTGTAGTCAGGCCAGACTTGGTTTACGGGAAGTGCATAGTCCACTCTCATAGGGTACACGGGTTGTGTGACTGATACCATTCCAGCTGGATATCGCACTCGGAGGCGGGGATGATATGTTCCCCGTGTCACATAGTTTTATCTCTCTCTCTCTCTCTCTCTCTATATATATATATATATATATATATATATATACGATTTGAGTGAATGACTATTATATAAAGATGATAAATGGGTAAATGTGTGATATCATGTTTATGTGCTTATCTTTCATGATTGTGCTTGTGCTTATGTATTACCTTATATTTGTATGGTTAGCTAATGGTTTCATACCATGTTGTGGATGACTTGCAGGATATGCGTGCTGCTGAGTGATCTGGCAAGATGACAGGCCGAGGACTCTCGTACATTAGGGGGTGATGGCTTTTGGGGATGTTTATGGTTCCCTCCTACGTGAGGATGATGTTTTGTTACCTCATGTGCGAGGGTTATGTTTGATACTCGGCTATGATCTTGTTTACCTTTTGGCTATACAGTTTTATGTATTTGTTAGTGTCATGTTGTAAGGTCCAGTGAACTTGTTGTCAGACTAGGGTCAAGATCCATTGTGAGATCCTAACCTAATGTGGCATCCCGAGTCCCGCGGATTTGGGGGGTTACAAGTTGGATACGATCCAACGGTCGGATTTAGATTTATAAGGTCCCAAAGTAGGGTTGTAGTGCAGTTTTGTAAGAATGGTGATATTTGGCTAAGCATGGGGGATATTGTGCTTGAGAGTCAATTTGGAATTTTTGTGTAGGATTAATTATTGATCCTTTTTGAGATTTATTTGTCCTAGTGAGTAGAGTGTATAGCATAGGATGTCGAGATATTTCATTTGAAATTTTCGGATTTTAATACGAGTGTCTTATGTTGAGTCAAAGTGGGATCCCTAGTGAGTTTTTCATGGAAGTTCAGAAGTTGAAAAATTTTTCACTTAGTGAAATCTTTCTTTTGAGTTTTGGATTGTGGTTTAGGGTTCCAAATGATAGTTTGGAAGTATGTTGGAGAATTTTCTAGGACTTATTTAGGGTTCTTATGACCAAAGGGTAAAAATGAGGATATTTTGGTATTTTTCTTAAGGTGACCTTAGTAACTTAGAAGTTGAAGACTTTTAAATAGTTGTGATACAGTTTTTATATATCAACTTTCCTTTTATATCAGGAGTTTGAGTTCTTTCCTTGCGGATTGAGTTTTTGAGATATCGAGAGTTGTTACTCGATTAAGGTAAATCCTTTGAGCTTACTTAAATGCTTTCGTATATGAGTTGATCATATGAGTGGTGTGTGCTATATTTGTTATAGTATGTTTATTATATTGATTACCGACGTATTGTTGGCTCAAGTAATGAGCGGTGACATCATCTGCTAAACTCATGCAAGAGTATGGGAGGTTCTCCGCGACAAGGCCAAACGTGGTAGACGGGGAGAATACTGATCCACTCCATGTGGTATACAGGTCGGTGTGTCAAACCCTTCCAGCTAGATAAAGGGACGGAGCAAGAGTCATAGACTTCTCGTGCCACAAGCGTAAATGGATTATGAGTGTGTGACGTTAATAAAGATAATAAAACGGATTATGTGTTAACATGTTCTTTGTTTACATTCTTGCTTTATTTGTGTTTGTTCTTATGTGTCTTCTTATATATGATTAGTTAGCTAATGGATTATCCGTGTTGTAGATGTTTTGTAGATATAGACAGTTGCAGAGAGATCCGATACGGATTGTCAGCCGGGTCCACGTACTCATTAGATGGGGAAGGGGAGTCTTCCTTTGGCATGCAGGTTATTATTATATTTATGTTTTGTAAGGTTGTCATATGTAGTACATGCATACAAATATAATTTAATGTTTTTAAATTATTTAAATACATTTGTGCCTTGTTGTATGATCCAAGTAAAGTTCTTGGCAAACTAAGGTCGGAGCCCAATGTGAGGTCCTAACCGAGTTTTGAGAATTTGGGGTATTACAACATGGTATCAGAGTCATCTTGGCAACAATGACACTTGAAATCTTCTGAAAGACCGAATGTAGAAAATAACCAAAACCCGAAAGGGGTCTGAAAATTTCAAAATGAATTTCTACTAAAATCATGTGCATAGTCGGGTTGTTAGGGTAGTAGTAGGTCGGACCAGCATTGCTCTTCGTGGATCTTTGTAACTTGGTATGATAAGTGAGATACTATATGGACTATAGAAATGCGCATTTATGGATATTTATGTATATGTAGCATGTTAGTACCCTAAAGGATATTTTATCCTTTAGTTGAAATATCATGATGTGATCATCGCCTCGCGATAAAAACGTTAGTAAATTTTAGGAGTATCGATACGAAGATAGTGGACTCAGACCCCGGATTAGACTATTACATTCTGGCGGACACCCTAGTGATTCCTACAATTCTCCGAAGAACGAGTGGACAAAAAGTTGAAGATTACGAGATGATTTTAACAACAAGAATAATCGGACGAGAAAGAAATATCAAATCAACTCATATGGAAGTGATAGAAAGCCGTCCAAGGGACTTGAATACGAGAAAGGAAACTGCAAGATGCATGTAAGGGCTGACAAGAGCGTGGAGTGAAAATAACAATATAGGAACACAAACCAAGCAGGGTAAAGTACAACCACCCTTGGCGGGTTAAAGGACATTTTAATCAAGGTGGATGCCTCCATAGACAAGTATGATCACGAGAGTCTCGAGGAGATAGGGTGTCAACCCAGAACTGAAGGACTAAAGGAATACAAAGCGGAAACTCATTGTCGAGACTGATGGCTTCGTCACCCTTGATGATGATCTCATCTTTGTCATCTTCAAAATATTCACCACATAACGGATTGACAAGATGAATTGGAATAACCGGGGAGACCTCTTGAATGATGATTTTTCCCACGTCTTTGACTTCATCACACAACGGTTGGACCACCAACTCACTCCTTGGTTGTGACACCGCTTGAGGTTCATCTTGTTGGGCGGCCGTCATGAGGGAATTCATTCGTGCCTTTAATTTTGCAATCTCTTCCCTTAAAGACTTATTCTCTTCTTGTTGTTTCTTGTAGGGATTTTCTTCAAGATAGGCACTTTGTCTTAAAGCAACATAGGTATCCTCATAATATTCTTGCCGGTGTGGATACCGTCGGTGCCCGTTCATTGAAAAAGTCGGCCTTGGTGGGTCCGGAGGAGGCAACCACTCCTCGTCCTCAAAATATTGTCTTTGTATGTACCTCCGGGAGGATTGCTTGGCCGCTTTGAGCTTTAGTTCATATGGAGAAGGCAACCACTCTCCATACAAATCAAACTGATCGCCGTCATCATCATAGAACATGATGAACGATAAAGAGCACAATGAAGATCTTCAAAGAACTCCGAAGAACACTTGAAGAAGGATGAAGATCTTCGAAGAACACTTGAAGAAGGATGAAGATCTTTGAAGAACGCTTGAAGAAGGATGAAGATCTTCGAAGAACGCTTGAAGAAGGATGAAGATCTTCGAAGAACACTGAAGAGGAAAAAAAATTGTAAAGAAGCTTGACCTCGATCCCGAGCTCTGATACCAATGATAGAAAAATGGGTGATCTAGATCGAGGAGAAACTTCAACTACTTCTTCTTGATCGTTTGAATTGGATCAAACTTAGAGTTTGAGATGCGGAAGCGTTTGGTTAATCCTTCAAAAAGATCCTCGAGATGAAGGCTTGGATCAAAGACTAGATCCTAGATAGAACTTTGAGATGGAGGAAGAAGAGGTGATGCCTAAACTAAGTAAGAGGGTTTTCCTTCTCGATACTTAGTATTCAACTTAGACATGAATTACAAATGAGTCAAGCCATCCTTATATAGTGGATGGAGGCCATACAAAGAGTTCAAACATAAATGACGGAATTAAAGTCGGAATTAAGTTCCGAATATGAAAGGTCTAAAATATGAAAGGTCGTATTTTAATTCACGGAATTAAGTTCCGGAATTAAAGTTTCAAATATAAAAAGACCTATTATTAAATGGCCGAATAATAATAAATGTCTTCAAAATGTGCGGGTCCTTCTAGCCGAAAACACGGATGGCATCGCCATCAGGGAGCGTATCATTCTCCTCCTCTTAAATGTGAAACGTCCTCGTTTCACCGTCAAAAAAGAAAGGAGTCACTTGAGGAACAAGACCCTTGAAATGCAGCATTGGATGCATATTGTCGGAGTCGGGCGGCTTGGACTTGTAGTCCTTCAAAAGATCAGTGGTGCCACCAAGATTGTCGAACATAAAGAGGAAAAACTCCGGATCGGGAGGCTCAAACTTGTAGTACATGTGGATGGTCTCGTCGATGAGTTTGTCTACCATGCCGTCTAAGCTTGTGACATTGTACGTCGGAGGCATGCCGAAAAGAAGCAAGGGTAAGTCGGTAAATATGTTATTAGACAAAACAAAATGAAACCTCGGTTCAGCCGGTTTGAACTTGTAGGCCAACAACATAATGATGTCATTGTCATGACTGATGGCTTTTTTCACCCTTGATGATGATCTCATCTTTGTCATCTTGAAAATATTCTCCACATAACGGATTGACAAGATGAATTGGAATCATCGGGGCACAAGTTTTAATGATGACATCTTCCTCGTCTTCAACTTCATCACACAACGGTTGGACCACCAACTCACACCTTGGTTGACACTACTTGAGGTTCTTCTTGTTGGGCAACCGTCGTTAGTGCAAGAACTTGTGCCTTCAAAGCTTCTAACTCACGCTTTAGATCATCATTTGTTGCCTTGAGCATGACCAACTCGTCTTTGGCATTAGCATGACGTCTTGGGGCAATATAAGTATCCTTAAAATAAGCTTGTCGGTGTGGATACCGTTGGTTCCCGTCCATGGTATAAGTCGGCCTTGGTGGGTCCGGAGGAGGCAATCACTCCTCCACCTTAAAGTATTCTCTCTGTCGGTACCTCCGTGTGGTTTGTTTGGCCTTCGGTGGATATGGAGGAGGTAAACATTCCTCATCCTCATCATAAGAATCATAATCATCATAAAACATGATGAACGATGAACAAATACGTGAAGATCTTCGAAGAATACTGAAGAACGCTTGAAGATCTTCGAAGAACACCGAAGAACAGTTGAAGATCTTCGAAGAACACTTGAAGATCTTCAAGAACACTGAAGTGAAAAAAATTTTTGATGATGAACAATCAAAAACAGAAGTAAAGAAGTTGACCTCGATCCCGAGCTCTGATACCAATGATAGAAAATACGGGCGATCTAGATCGAGGAGAAACTTCAACTACTTCTTCTTGATCGTTCGATTTGGATCAAATGTAGAATTTGGGTGGCGGAAGCGAACGGTCGATCCTTCAAAAGGATCCTCGAATGTGGAGGCTTGGATAAAAGACTAGATCCAAGCAAGAACTCTAAGAGGGTGGGAGAAGAAGGTGATGCCTAAACTAAGTAAGAGGGTTTTCCTTCTCAATACTTAGTATTCAACTTAGACATAACTTTTACAAATGAGCCAAGTCATCTTTATATAGTGGATGGAGGTCATACAAGAGTCCAAACATAAATGACGGAATTAAAAGCCAGAATTAAGTTCCAAAAATGAAAAGCCTAAAATATGAAAGGTCGGAATTTAATTCACGGAATTAAGTTCCGGAATTAAAGTTCCGAATATAAAAAGACTTATTATTAAATAGCCGAATAATAATAAATGTCTTCAAAATGTGCGGGTCATTCTAGCTGGAAACACGGATGGCTAGAGTTGGGTCCGGTTCAAACCAAACCGCCGGTTTGGTCGAACCGAAGGTTTACGGTTTAGGTTTAGGTTTGGATCTCGGCCAAACCTAAACGGACGGTTCAAACCCTTTTTTTATTTTTTTTGACTAAACCGTTGGTTAAACCGACGTTTAGTCAAAAAAAGTTGCATTTTATATATTTTTTTTAAATAGTGTGTCAAACCGCCAAACCGGCAGTTTGAGTTGGGCCGGTTTAGGTTTGCGACCCACCACTACGGATGGCGATGCCATCCGGGGGCGTATCAGACGGTTTGACTTCCATAAAGATATAAGAATTTTGAAAGAAAACATGACGCGAGTGTAATATCCGGAAATTCAATTCCGTTTATTTCCGAGTCGGACCAAATTTTGATTTGTTGATCTTTTTACATGGAGCCTAGTTTTAGGTTTCAACCCACATTTTATCATTTTATGATAGACTATTGCCCACATAAAATGATAAAAATCACCAAACTCTAATCTTGTAAACTCTAGTGTATATATGTGTATATATATATATTGTTTTTGACAAGGCCAAGCCATAACCTTCATGACAAGACCAATGTCATGGCCCATGACCCATTTCTTTCACCAGCCGACCCCTTGCATTTCCTTGTCTTGCCTTGTGATCTTGCTTCTCATAAGCCCACAAAAACAATCAGCCCAGGAAGACAACAACAGCAACGGATCTTCATCCTGGCAAGAATCTCGTGTGATCTGCACTTTTCCCTTCCACGCAACCCTCGTTTGCACGCCCACCTAATAATGAAGTGTCACCTCTCATGCCCGTCGGGAAGCCCATGTAGCCAGCCGGATCATGAAGATCTTCTTTCCTCCTACAACTCCGGATCTGCAGCCTCCTCTTCCCTACTAGTTCACGTCAAGGTTCACCCCCGCATATCTCCTACCCTTCCTTGCATACCTTCTTTCCATCCTTGTCTCACGTAAGTTGCACCTTCCTTCTGCCTCCCTTTCTTCACGCCAGCCGGAGCAATCCAAGATCAACTTCCCTTCTATACCTAACTAGGATAGTTGCAGAACCCTAGTAGCAACGTCGACAGGATGCCTACTCCTCTACGTACGCCGATCGGCCTCCCTCTCCAATAGATGTACCTTGCTTCGGTTGAGAATAAACACCACTTAACCTTGGAGCCAATAATGTAAGTCTTGTCCCCTTTCTTTCCTTCATTCTTCTGTCATACTCGAGTGTTTAACCATCCTTACCTTGGCTTTGAGTAGCTATCGATAGTGAAGCGGGGTACTATCGGATCTAGTAGTCAATTTTCCGCCTTAGATCCGTCTCAACGCTTACAACCAACAATGGATCCAGTGGACGTCAACTCCCAAGGTAAAAACGATCTCCCCTCTCCCTTGTTTGTTACCGTCACAAGCAGTAAGTGTAGAGCCCTAACCATCGTGTGAGCACAATGCACAAGAGTATATATAATCATAGTGATTATGTTACGGTTGTTACAACTTTCCTTTAATTACACACATCTCCCTTTTTATTCAATGTATCTACACATATACTCTATACCCCTTTCAAGTTGGACTAGGGATAACGAATCCAAACTTGCGAGATAGAAACATGTGTTGTTGTTCTCCCAATGCTTTGGTGAAGATGTCTGCAAGTTGAAGTGTAGACGGGACATGAGAAGTTTTGATGACCCCTTTTTGGACTTTATCACGTATGAAGTGACAGTCAATGCGGAGGTGTTTGATGCGCTCATGAAACACTAGGTTTGCAGCTAAGTGTTGAGCTGCTTTATAATCATAATAAAGCACAAAGGGGCAAGGTATGACCACGTGAAGATCATGGAGCAGAGCATCAATCCATATGATCTCACTTGTTTTCATTGACATGGCACAATATTCGCTTTTAGCAGAGAACTTACTCACTATGCGTTGCTTCTTTGTTTTCCAAGATACAAGCGATTTGCCAAGAAAAACGCAATATCATGTGATGGAGCGACATGTAAACGGGTATGAACCCCAGTCAACATCACTATAGGCTGTGAGGGGCAAAATAGATTGAAGATAGTATGCAAGAGCAAAGTCCATTGTGCCTTTGAGATAGCGTAAGAGATAAGTGGCAACATGCCAATGTAGAATGTGAGGTGATGCTAAGAATTGGCTGAGTTGTTGGACTGGGTATGCAATGTCTGGCCTGATAAGAGTGAGGTAAAGGAGGCGTCCAATCAGTGTATATATCTCCAGATTCAGAGGAGAGATGTGTGTTGTGTTGCATAGGGAAGCTAGTAGCTTTACAAGTTAACATCTGAGTATCACGCAGAATGTCATAGATGTATTTACGATGGTTAAGAAGCAAAACAGTGAAGCTATGAGCAATATCCATACCCAGAAAAAATCTAGCCAGTCCCAAGTCTTTGATAGTGAACGCCTGATCTAGTGTAGTTTCGAGGGACGCGATCTCAAAGGAATATCTCTAGTAATCAATACATCATCAACATATACCAATACAATGGTTATACCTGAAGGAGATTTCTTTACGAATAAGGAATAGTCCTGGTGAGATGGGATAAAACCCAATTGAAGTAGTTGTTTGGTGAATTCGATATTCCATTGTCGACTAGCCTGTTTTAGACCATATAGGGAACATTTCAATCGACATACATGACTTGAAGGAACCTTTGTGTACCCTTGAGGAGTCGGAAGATAAAATTTCTCATCAAGATAGCCGTGTAAGAAGGTGTTATTGATGTCTAGTTGGTGTAAATGCCATGAATGTGAAGCAACCAATGCCAACATTGTACGAATGTTGGCAAATTTTGCAACCGGACTGAATGTATGCTTGTAGTCCTTGTCTTTGATCTGATTGTAGCCCTTAGCAACTAACCGGGCCTTATGCCTTTCAATCGTACCATCAACTCGATACTTGAGCTTATATATCCATTTGGACCCATGCAACCTTTCCTGAGGACAGTGGGACAATATCCCAAGTGTCATTCATCTCTAGGGCCTGGATTTCTTTGGTCATAGCCTCAATCCAAAGAGGGGATTGTTTGGCATGTTGATAAGTGGATGGTTCAAATGACTGAATGACATCACAAAGGGCATGAATGTACTCAGGAGAATGATGAGCAAGGTCAAAAAGAGTAAGAGATAAAATGGTGTTGCAATTGTAATCTTAAAGATAGGTAGGTCGTGTTGTAGTGCGAGTAGGTCGGGTAGAGGGAATAATTAAAGGAGTTTGAGAAGGGGAAATAATTAACGTGGAGGGAGAAGAGGTAGAAGTCAATGATTGATTGGCGGATATGGTATGAATAGGATCAAATGGTATTGGAATAGGATGGGCAAAGGGATCATCAGAAGAAGGTGATGAACCAGGATCATGGAAAAAAGTGGAGGATGGTAAGTAGGTAGGTGATGAATGGGAGCTTGGAGAACTAGTTGGACGAGAAGAAATGAGAATTGGATGGTCTAGTTCAGGGGCTGGAGTAACCAAGGGAAGAGAGAAAGATGGAGATGATTTAGTTGGTGAAGAAGGGGTTGTTTTGAAAGGGAAGATATGTTCCTGAAAAATGACATAGCGACTAATAGTGATTTTTTGGTGGTGAGGTTGTATAGTTTGTAAGCTTTCTGACCTGGAGGATATCCAAGTAAAATACAAGGGGTTGAGACGGGTTCCAACTTGTCTCGCTTGGAAAATAAACTGAAGCACAAACACCCACCGTAGATGAGTGTAAGATGGTTTAATGTGGTGGAGAGTTTCAAAAGGAGACTTACATGCAAGGATAGATGATGGCATGATATTGATAAGATACGCTACAGTAAGGATACATTCAGCCCAAGAATGAAGTGGTAATTGTGCATGAAGGCGAATAATACGTGCAGTCTCAAGTAGGTATGTATGTTTTCGTTCGACCCTTGCATTTTGTTGGGGAACGTATGGCGTAGATCGTTGGTGAATGGTACCAGAAGCCATAAATAATTCTTGGAGGGGTTTCTACATGAACTCGAGGCCATTATCTGATCTGAAAGTTTGAATGCCAGTGTTAAACTGGGTCTTTACATAAGCCAAGACGTTGGTAATGATCTTGAGTACTTGTTGCTTATTAGACATTAGAAACTTCCAAGTGCATCGAGTAAAGTCATCAACCACAATCAAAAATAACGAGATCCACATATAGCTAAATTATGGTTCGGGCCCCAAATATCCACGTGAATCAAACTAAAAGCCTTTTTAGCACGAGAAGTACTAGACTCAAAAGGAAGATTGTGTTGTTTTACTGTAATACAAGCATGGTAATCCAGATGATGTAGTTTGGAAGTAATAAAGGCATATATGTGATGTATTTTGGACAAAGACATGTGGCCTAATCTGGCATGAAATAAGGGTACATCACAAGGTTTATTAACGAAATTGGACACTGCATGAGTAAGATCCTGAGATCCAGACAATGCTAACTTGTAAAGATTTCCCTCCTTGTAACCGAGAAGCAATGAGAGACTTATTGGTAAGGTCTTGAAATAAACAGGAGTTGTGAGTAAAAATGATCTCCATAGGTAAATCACTGATTAAACGAGAGATAGACAAGAGATTATGCTTGAAGTGTGGGAGATATAAGACATCCTAGAGAGTAACAACTTGAGAGATGATAACATTCCCTTTGCAATATACTTCCTTCACTAAGCCATCAGGAAGATCAATCAACAATGGTTTTTCTAGCTTTGTCAATACAAAAAAGAGATCTTTGAAAAAAATGATATGATGTGTAGCACTAGAATCCAAGATCCAAGTATTTATATTAATAGGAGTGTTTACAAAATGAGCAACAATACCTGCAAAGTTGTTGGGAGAATTGGCCTGTTTACATCATTAGTTTGATAACTTCTTGGCATACTACATTGATCATGGAAGGATCCATAACAGATGAGGATGGTGGATTATCTTCAAGATCTAAGGGAGTTTCTACAACTATAACTTCAAGATTGTTAGCAGTCCGATAAGAGTGATTGTGTGTATCAACACGACTCCCTGAATTCTTGTCTTCTTTGCTTCGGAATTCTTTATACCAATCTGGTCTGCCTATCAACTTAAAACAAGAGTCACGCAGATGACTTTTTTCCTTACAATAGGTACACATTCGATCGAGATACTCATTTACGTTGTGCTGCCCTACACAACGCAAATGAGATACTCAATGTCACAAGTGCGGCCTTCCTCTAGGGCAGTGAGAACCATCCAGTGATATACCTGCTACTCAAGAGCCCGCTAATGTCAAGCCAAGACCGCCCCTCTATGCGTTGCTGACAAGTCGGGTAAGCAGCTACACATCCTTTTGTCGTTACAAGTGAGAAAGAAGAGATGGATAACCTCATTCTTTTGTTTTGTCTACAACAGGAGTCAAACCTGCGGTTGCCAACATAGAGTTATGTGAGTGAGGTTGATGAGTCTCGAAGCCATGACCTTTTTCAACTTATGATTAATAGTTCTAGAAAACAGTGTTATGTAGTCAACTTTGGGACCATGTTTTGATATCTTAAAATGATTATTCACTGTACAACTTTTAATATGTCATGGAGGGATATGCATTGTTTGTTGTAATAAAAGTTGGAGTCGATCCAACGGTTTTTAAGATTTACTTGCTCCTATGAGTAGAGTGCGTATCATAGAAGTTTGAGATATTATCTTTAGAATTTTTAGATTTTTATTTGAGAGTTTTATGTTAGGTCACAGTGAGACCTTAACGGCTTTTCTTGAAAGTTAAGAAGTTGAAAAAACTCTTTCAACTTAATAAATCTTTCTTTTGGGTTTTGGATTTTGATTTTGGGTTCCAAAGGATAGTTTGAAACTATGAGATGGAATTTTCTAGGGTTTTGAGACCAGGGGTAAAAAAAATTCATTTACACTTGTAAGGGTAGTTTGGTAATTTCCTTGTGATAAGCTTTAGTATGTTAGAAGTTGGAAACTTCTAAGAGAGTTGTATATATTTTGATCCACATTCCTTTTATATATATCAGGTAGTTAAGTTCTTACATTACGGATCGAGTGTTTGACTTAATTCAGGTAAGTCGTTTGGGCTTACTTAGCTAACTTCTAAATGTTGGTGTGAGTGATGATAGTGGTGTTTGTCTTATATGTTATAAGTATTAATTTCTTAAGTACTACCGACATATATTTTGGCCCAAGAGTAACGGGCGGTGACATCAGCTTCTCAGTAGCCCAAGGGCGACTAGGAGAATCTTCAGGACTAGCCTAGACATGGTTTGTGGGAGGATACCAAACCACTCCATATGGTATACGGGGAGGTATTCTGACCCTTGCCTGCTGGATAAGAAACAGAGGCGAGAGTCTTAGACGTCTCGTGTCACAACCTGAAAATGGATTGAAGTAAATCACTTAATCATATGATAAAGACTGGTTTTGCGTGCCAACATGATGAGTGCTATATTCTTGCTTTACATGTAATTGTGCTATTATTTTTCTACTAATATTTGGATAGTTAGCTAACCGTTGTTTATATTGTTGTTTAGATTTGCTACAGGTTAGAGTTGATGCCGAGTGATCTGGAAAGTAGTGGTCAGCCGGGTTTCCGTACTCAATAGGATGGAATTGAGTCTTTACGTTATTGTTGATCTTCCTTTTCATGTTGTTCTTAGAAATATTGATTCTAAGATTTTGTAGTTGACTGTTGGTCTTTGGTCACATCATGACATTTAAAACCTTGTTTTTATGATATTCGGTTTTTCTTATTTGTGCCTTGTTGTTAGATCTAGTTAAGTTGTTGTCAAACTAAGGTCAGGACCCATTATGAGGTCCTAACCAGTAACTCCCCGAGTTTTGAAAATTTTGGGTGTTACATCGAGTGTCAAATAGAGTAGAAGCCCTATAGCTGAGACAACAGATTTTCATGAAGGCAATGTTACAAAACAAGTTAAACAACACTAGTGAAGAGAGAAGTGTGAGTGAGGATGGCATGGGTGACCTCAAGAGTTCACAATGACCTCTCACTTAGCACGGGACTTAAGTTACCGACACCAACGGATCATACAAAGGAACCGCAAGTGGATGGAAAGATAAAGCTATAGGAGTAGCAAAGACGCTTACAAGCTATCGTGAAATACCGGAAAAGACCATGGTCTTATTTCAATAAATGTTGGTAAATAGAGCACTTGGTACTTCCTCCAAAAAGGGACCGAGGTGTGTTTTAAAGAGTGAGAGTTGGGTCAATCATTCTGTCTCACGGAAGACGCCATTATGAATAAGGGGTGAAAATAGATTAATCGGAGTAGCGCATCGGAAGCGTGGTGGGCCCATAACCCACAAAATAGGGAACTCAATATTATGTTAACTATGACCTCAAGTCAAGAATTTAGAGATTTGTATGAAAATCTCCATATGGAGTGTGATTTTTTAGTTATAGTAGGTTGAAAGCCCGACCAAGGGTAGGTGATAAGTCCCTAACGGAGGAACAGTCCGACTGAATCATATTAGGGAGACATGACCAAGTGAGTGGTCTTACAAAGAGCATTAGGCACTTAGTAAAGTACCGGAAGATGTCTAAGACATGTTCCCCAAATATGATGGTCATAATCTTGCGGAAGGTCGAAGCAAGTGGATTCAGCGGAAGTAATAAAGTTTTTTAGTTATTTTGGTAGAGTCATCAAAAGAGTTGGTAGTGAGTTAGAAAAGAAACCGTTGATATATTAAAGCGGATTCGGAAAGTATTTATTTGACTAGTACTCGTACCCATATTGGAGGGTGTACACCTAGTGTTCACGTGTAACAGTTAAGGGAATACATACCGGATCCGAGACATGTCATCGTCTATGAGGATCTGATTATTGAGCCATATCATACTTTTGTGAAGTATCTAGTGGTCTAGACGAAGAGCCGATGAGGCTACCTTGGAGATGGAGGAGAGTATCAGGAGTAGTTATCTTGAGTTCTTTGCGGAGTTAGCCTCCACCTCAGTACCGATGAGTTAGCACTCGGGCTTTGATCTGTATAACTTGTTTGATTACATATTTGACTTCATGTTTAAATATTTGTGATTTCATGTGTTGTTTGTCTATGATATTTGACTATTTGAGTGATACTTGTATGTTAGAAAGATAGAACGAAGATTCTCTAGAGGAAGAGGGGATACTCCAATTCTATATATAGAAAGTTACCTGATTGATGTTTTTTATTCTAAGTTTCGGGACGAAACTTATTTTTAGGGAGATTTGATGTAATACCCGGAATTTTATTCCGATAAATTCTGAGCCAAACCGGAATTAGACCGGTTTGGACTCATTTCACTTTTATCTTAAAGCCAAGTGTGGTGCTTCCATGACCAACATTCTACGGACTTAACTTTTATTTGTTTTTTTTCCTCTTAGTATCTTAAACCAACTACACTTATCAATAAAGAAGGCAGAAGTTAAGAGAGCTACAAAAATCTTTCTTTAAGAAAGCATGTACTTTATGTAACTGCATAATAGATTCTTAAATAAAATAACAAAGTAAGTTACGGTATAAAGTCTTCCAAAAGATCCTTTGCTAGCTCTACCACCAATTTGTACAAAAAGATTTCCCAACATCAATTCAAATCAGAATCGGTTATAAATAAACCCAAACAAGTCACGATTGTGCAGCAAACAAACCTTAAAATAGGCTCCCGCGATAACCCAACTATCATACGCAAATTTGAGAGAGCTTTGAATCAATCAATTCTTTGTGCATCAGCACCAAAGGCAAGGTATGTGTAAGTGACATCATTTACTTGTAAAAGGAAATAAAATCTTCCGTCGTGTTTAATTCCTATATGTGAAAAGCGCTGCCTAATTTCAAAACTACACTCACTAAGTTCAAAAAAAATTCTTTCACATAAACAAATTTAGCTTACCCACCATTGAATCAAGCATTCCAGTAAAAAGGACAAATTTGATGGTTCGGGTTTCACTAGATCAAGATTGTAGTACACGTCTATTTCGGTTTCTGCAATTCTGTCACGAAACTTCTTGAACTGCAAACACGTCAAATAAATATGAAAATGTGGTAAAATGATTACCGAAAAAAGAAGTAATTGATAAAACCTTATGACAAATCGACGATTATAACGGCCGGGGTTATTGTTCAAACTCTTCACCCCCATTGAATCTTTTGTAGTGGCTATCACGGATGAAGACGAAGAGAACCTCGACTGTAGTTAATGTCTATCCTTGACAACGGTCACAAACAAACCGGATATCTATTTATAGAGGGTCTTAATATTTCCACCCCTTGAATGTCTAATCAAATTCTTTATTTTTTTATTTCTATTTCTATTTATCTTTATCTACTGTCTATCTATATTAATATTTTATTATTATTTATCTGGTTCCTTATTCTTTGGACCGGATGAACCGTATATTTGTTTGTACTTTTTGTAAAACCTGAAAAATTTTATTCCGAAAATCTGATCCAAATCGATAAATTTATCGGACCGGATCTAATTCTTTTTAAACTAGATAAAGCCAAGCGACGAAGCACGCGCTTTGTTAGCCGATTATGGAAATATTATTTGATTATTAATCTAGTATAATATTACGAAGAAGTTGCGGAAACAGAATAAACTATTGTATTATGTGTGCCCTGCACGGGATTTTTGATTATTTTTATATAAATTTATATTAAATTATAAAAATATTAATATTTAACATTAATTACATATATTGGGTCGGGTTGAAAATAATAGCACCACAAACGTGCTAGAGAATTCCCAAATTCATCCAACTCTCATCTCTAACCTGTTGAGATGTATAGTAATACTCTCAGAGTTGCTTATGAGACTAATATCTCAATTTACTTCACATATTTTAACAACTAGTGTATTACCCGCACTTTGTGCGGGTTCAGTTTTAATAAATATGGAATACTTAAAAATTTATATATATATTTTTGTAAAGTAAAAATCCGAAAAATAAAATTATAATCAATATAATAATTTTTAATTCTCTTTTAAGTATTTATCTCTTCTAATTAATTATATTTTTAAATTGATTTGCTAAGATATGGTTGTTGGTAAAAAAAAATCGTAAAAATTTAAAAATTATTTTTATAAAAATATTTATTTAAATATTTTTTCAAAAAAATTAGAAGTTAATTTTTAATTTATATTAACATTTAGAAATCACTTTTTAAAATAATTTTTTAGGCTTCGAGAAACCTGGCATTGACATGTGGCAATAGATGCTTATGTGTTAATATATATAAGATAAGATAAGATATTTTCTAAAATTAAAATTTAATTATTTTACTGATATTTACTATAACAAAATTCAAAGATATTTTAAATATATTTTAACTTTAATTAACGACTTTACTAAAATATTTTTTATAGATTTTAAATTTTAAAAACCACTTTTTTTAAAAAAATTTGGGGCTGGGAGAACCATAACTTGACACTTGGCAATAGAGTCTTCTGCTTTAATATATATATATATATAAGGTTTAACTTTTTTTAAAAAATAAGATATTATTCTTTCAAATCAATTCTAGTTATCAAATCTTAACAATTTTTTTTAATTCTGCTAAAAATTTGGCAGTTTTTAAATATAAATTAGATTTCTTTCAATTTATTAAAATGGTTTAATAAATTAAGAAATATTTATAAGTTATTATAAATATTTTGAAACATAGGAGGCGAGAAATAATATTACACTTATTATTTAAAATTTTTAATTCTCTTTCAAATATATTTCTCTTTAAATAGTTTTTTTTAATGAAAATGCGTTGATATAACAAATATTAATAAAATATTTATTTATAAAAATTCATAAAGGAAAATATATAATATATCATATCTGTTATATATGTGATATTCATCTTCTTCCTCCTCACTATTAACAACTTTCTTAATCACTACTTATAAAAAAAATCAACTTTCTTAATCATAATGTTACAAACAATTTCAAGTTCTTTCATCTTCTCATCAACTTCTTCTTGTCTTCACTCATGTTGTCATATAATCACTCCACTACATCTTTCAATGCTTTCTCGATTTCTTCTTTGTCTTCCTCCTCGATCTTCCCTCCTAGCTTGTTGTTGTCTTCGATTGTGTTCTTTATGTTGTTGATATAGGATTCAAGTGTATTCTTAGCATACTCTATCTCCCTCACAATCTTATATTCTTCTACATAGATATAGGGTGAAATACGCATGTGCATCTCGTAGCTTAGCGAATTTCTTGACCCAATGAAACCCGTTTTTAACAGAAGTCTTGACTTTACCTTCTACAACATATGCTTTATACTTGGCGATCCTCTTCTTCCTCTTCATCTCCGGGTCAATGAATCCCCACGACTTTGTTGAAGATCCGGTTTTTTTTTACCGGTTTTAGTAT
Organism: Fagopyrum homotropicum; assembly: GCA_033239125.1. Taxonomy (NCBI): domain Eukaryota; kingdom Viridiplantae; phylum Streptophyta; class Magnoliopsida; order Caryophyllales; family Polygonaceae; genus Fagopyrum; species Fagopyrum homotropicum. The sequence continues at coordinate 149,708,358 of BSWB01000004.1, forward strand.
ACAACGATGAAGACGCTTCTCCGGATGCAAATTCGGGTGACCCGGATAGGGTTGCATGCACCTAGTTTAATGAAGATACCGACGTCCTAACCCCTGTTGCCGTAACCGGGTCCCATCTCCAAGAATCCGATTTACAACCCGATACCGATGTCCTCAAGCTATGAACTAATATCAAAATCTACCCTAAACCTAGAAATATCAACATATCGAGGAAACATCAAGAGATATATAATTGCATACAATAAAACACAATAAGGAAAACTTTGTTAAGAGAAAACTACGTACGGTAAAAATACTCAGGAAATATTCGTTAAATGATATGTGGCTAGGTAGAGAGTATGGTATTTAAAGAGACAAAGTGTGTGCCAAAAGATCTCTTTTAAAAAAACTTTAATAATAGATATTAGAAGATTCAATATTATCTATTTACATTCCGTTGAGAGAAACTTCTGATGCACTCTTTGCCACATTCTCTTAGATTTATTGGTTTATTTTTATTTTTTTTCAAAATACTGATACAAATCTAGACATTCAAATCTTGGATAACTCCTTTGATTTATTATTTATTATTTTAAAAAATTGATTTGAATTATTGAAATTGTCAAAAAAAAAAGATAATGTAAACATATAAGTAACAACATAGTTTTTTAATAAAAACATATAGGTAGATTTCTTGATACAAAATATCACATCTTAAAACATAATTTTTTAGATCTTCAATTATTTTTAAATTGCAGTTATAAAAATGTTAGAAAATATTTAGATGATAAACAAAATAGCTAACAATTTTTTTAATTCCAATTATTAAAAAAATGATTAGTTTATACATATGAAAATATTTCAAATTTTTTTGGAACTCATTTAAATTAAAAATATTTTATTGTTTTATATCCGATAACAAAAAATTAATTTAGATAAGATTATTCTTGTAAACATAATATTTTAAATTTTACTTCTTGAAAATATATATAAGATTTCAAATTCGCTTATACGATTTGATTTTTTTTTATAAATTCTTACTACAAATAATTTATGTTAAACAATTGTTTTAACAACTTTTTTGTTTTTTTTTCTGATTATAATATTTAATGTTAATATAAATAGCTATATTTTTTAAATTGTTGGACTATAAAATCTATTAGTTTTTTAAGTAATTACTTGTGTTAGCAAATTTTTTTTTTGAATCCGATTTATAAAATAATGAGTTAAATTACTTTTAAAATTTTTGGGTGGATTGACGTTAATTATCTTTGGTAAATCTTCTAATTATATAACTTTTAAAAAGATTTTGGTTGGATTCAACAATATACGGTTACAAAATAATGTTTATCAATTTTTTAGTATACTTATTTATTGAAAAAAAAAAGTGGAATGGTAGTTTAGTAAATATTTTACAAAAAAACTGAGTTGACATCCCTCGTTACTTGACACGTGGCATTAGTGTCCTTAGTTTTAGTAAGTAATATAGATTACATACAAAAACATTCGACTAAAAAACGTAAAAGAAATATTTTCAAATTCATATAAATGTAAATGACGGAAAGTTGTTTACATAGTAAAATACTAGTTACAAATCAACTTGAGTAATTTTTCACCAACAACACTTAAAAGGGTCGAAATCACATCAAATGATAATCATGAAGCTTCTACGCAAAATTACAAATGAATGCAAACCTTAGTTTTTTTTGGTTGTGAAAATGCAAACCTTAATAACCATATAGAAGATTGGAAAGTTCAAGCTCACCGACAATTTAAGTAAATGACTATATAAATGGTTATTCATTCATTCATATGCACGTTGAAACAACCTTGGTTGGAAAGACCAATAAAGATGTTATTCATAATTTCGATGAGTAGTAGGATAAACTGAAACCGGATTTGCTTGATGATGATGCAATTATGAAACGATACATATGATACAAGACCGTGTACATGAGATGAAAATTAATCTGAAAGCAACATCACGCTTATTGAACAAGCAGGCTACATCAGAGTTAACTTAAGCAACTATGTATTAAACCTGGCCATGCAATTGCGAGTAGTTAGTGTACATGGAACTCAACCGCTTGGTGTAGTTGACCCATGCACTTGTCCTCGTTTCGAGGGAGTAGATATGCATAAATTCTACAAATACACAATATAAAGTTGCATTCATGTGGCAATGCTCACTTTTGAAATTGTTACTAACAAGATTATCATCTTCTAGGTTGTCTCTCTTGTGCAAGCTTGTTCTCTTCTTTAATTTGAGCACATGTTTCTTCACTTATCAAAAGCATGTTTTTTTAAAAAAAACTCTTCAATTCACGCAATAAAACCTTCGGATTTGTTACCATATCCACTGAAACCTGCAACAGATTCCATAAAGCTTATGCTCAATAACCTTCTCATTGGGTTAGAGATTGAAATTTTGACAAAGTTCACGTATGAAATGATTCAATTGTATTTGCACCATAATAATACTATGAATGTTAATCCTCTACATCATATTTTTTTCATTGCATCAATCAGATAGTATAAAACATAACCATAAATTGAATCGTTCAAATATAAAGTGCTAAATACCAATAAATGACAACTGAATATACTGACACATGGTCTAGAAGTTGCTTGTACAAGCTTGATTACAACTACTTATTACTCTTTCTACGTGAGAGAAATATATATAGATACGTGAGAGAAATATATATAGATAGCTAGATGTTAAAGTAGCCACCTTAATTGCATTATGATAAGCAATCCCGGGGAAATCAATAGCCATGGACTTGAAAGTTGAAACTCTAGAGACATGAGATCAACGACCTCAACAACTTTTCGCAACCTTCTCCCTCGTTTCTTCTTCTCTGAAAAATAAAAAAATATCGTGTCCCAGTATTGTCATCTTTGTTTTGTCAAAAGAAGCATAAATGAAACCAAAATTAAAACCAAATCAAAGTAGAAAGAGAAGAAAATAATAAAATCTTGTTGATAAGGTCACCCCAACACACAAGTGAATATAGATTTATAAACAAGCCTGGAGACAACATCAACGCATGAAACCAATTAGAAACATGTCATTCTAGAAATATTAAGCGTCCAATCGAATAATTTAGATTAGCCTCGTGAAGAAGGTAAATGAAACAACAAGTAGTTGTTTCCACAATTATATTATAGGCATAGCTCACCCTGAACCCAAAGGCCTTTAATTATACCAAGTTCGAACTTGAATTTCAGAAGAGCAACCCCGTATGTATTCGCAAACCCATGTAATTAAATCAGAAGCAACACATCTGGCATAAGTATATCCATAAAATTAACCTTAGCACAATCGCGGAAAAGAGATACAACTTATTGTAATAACCGAAAATTTTAAACTCCGTTAAACCTGAATTTAACCAAATTTCGATACGTCAATGTTAAATAAATAAATAAATAAAATAAAACGAGATTTAAGTTCTATCATTTTATGTGACCTTAATTCACATAAAATGATGAAACTATGTAACCGGAAATAATTTACGCACCTTTATAAAAAAAATAATTTTTTATATAATACGGAATATAATTCCGTATTATATAAATTCCCGCACATAACCAGAAATCCGGGACGAGTAACGAGTTTTCGTATCCTTGTTCTAATGAGAGAGCAGGCCGGATGTGGCCCACTACTAGGCCCAATTACCAAGCCCACCAGCCCATCCCCTTAAACTAATCCTAACCCTAACCTAATTATACGTTTAAACCTAATCTAAACCTAAATCTATTTTTTCCCTCATCTGTACTGCCGCTGCTCTTCTCCTCTCCCTCAACCGCAACTAACCCGGGGCATTCTCTTCCGCCTTCATCTGCAGCTTGTTCGCTCCAAACAGTGTGTGCAAGCTTTAAATTTATAACCCTAGACGTAAGCTTAAAACAAGGATGCGAACCCGCAGTGTACGGGTCAATCGTAGTAAAAAGCAAGGAATTTCAGGGGTCGATCACAGGGACTTAGTGAAACAAAGTCCAATCACGGTATGCTTATGTAAATACTAACCACAAGAGCAATTAAAACAATCAAAGATGAATAAGAAGTCAATAAAGCAAACATGCAATTCTAGGGATTAAAGCATATAGTTGTGGTTCCAACTCAAGATCTAAAGATAAGCGGACAAAGATGAGGTTTTTGCATAGGAAAGGTGTTACTAAAGTGGAATAGATCACCGGGTAAGTCTCACTACTCACTAATCCCAAACCGTAACTCCTATTACCGGGTAAGTCTCATCAAACTAACACGCCATCTAAGGGAATAGAATCAACCTTTACCGGGTAAGTCTCAGGCTAACTCACAAAGATGGGATGAAAGCACACTCAAACCCCAATAAAGGATAAACCTTTATTACCTACACCTATGATCTTAGGTAAACAAACTAAGAAATTACCGGGTAAGTCTCATCCTAAGCTTGCATTGAATCAGGAAAGGTGAAAGATCTCTTTCCAAAGATATAAGATCTCTTTCCAAAGATAAAAGATCTCAGCCAAGAATAAAATATTCTCGCCGCGTCCCAGGTGTTCGCCTCGGTCGAGTCGACTTCTCTGGATCACCTCGGTCGAGGTGAATCTGTGGTCAACCGAGGTGAGTCATAACTGAATGTGAAATCTCTTAAATCTGGTCCAAAGTGAATCTCAAATCCATGGTCATGCTTCCTGGATGGTTCCTTATGTTCCTGAATGTAGCTCCAATGACTCCATAGCTCCTTTTGCTCCTTTTTGATGCAAAACGTGCCATTTTACCTACGATTACAACAAAACTAGGTGTAGACCTCGATTCTTGCAAAGGTAGATGAAATGGTAATATAATCACATAATATGCATACAAACATGCAGATTATGAAAGATAAAACGTCCAAACAAACCCCAAAATATAGACTATAATTCATGCTATCAAAATACCCCATACTTAGCCCTTGCTTGTCCCCAAGCAAGTTCCGCATATAACAGACAAGATAGAATGGATTATAAGTCATGAAAATCAATGAAAAGTCTTTCAAAAACAGTTTTATGGTGTGCAACAATCATAGATCACTCTAAGAGAACACTTCATGGAATTTAAAATCAAAATATGATCAAAACATTTTATAAATATAAGAAAGTTGTTCATCTTTGCATAAAATCATAGAATGCATAATAAGTCATAATTATCAAAATTAATTATGTATAATCCAGTTTAAACCACTAAGTCAATCAGCAAGCTCAAGGTCTCAAGGGCTTCCAAAAAAAAAGGTCAAGAAACGTGTAGGGTAGGGATGTATGTAAGGTAATGTGGTGCTAGAATCCAGGAAAAGGATAAACTTCACTTTCACTTTGACTTGCAACATCTTCCACCAATAAGCTTTGCTTATTTCACACTTTTTCTTTTACTTTACTTTTTGGGATGCATGGACAGAGGTGCACAATAACCGAAGCCTAGGAAATCAGCAATCATCAATTTCTTGAGATGCATCAAACCCTTGATGCACATACCATGACCCGTTAGGAATATCGCTCAATCCGACTTTGACAAGACACAAACACCCGGCTATGTGAATGGTGCCGAGTTACTCATCATCATGATTGACTTTTCCAAACCTAAGATTACTTTCTAACACTTTCACTTTCAGCCAACTTCTCAACTTTAACTTCACTTGCTTTCACCACTTCGCTTGCTTCCAAATTCCCGGATAGGTAAAGGGAGGCAAAATGTATATGAGGGGCTAAGCATGATCAAGAAGAAGAAGAGAGAAGAATGAATTGTCTTGGTCTTTCCAGGAAGAAAGTGAGAGAACTCATAATGTGGTGTCAACCTTCAAATTCAACATAATTTGGATAAAAACATAGTATTAAACATGCCAATAATTTCAAACAAAGCATTTAGCAACTTAAACATATTATAAAACCTTTCAAACACATAAAGAATTTAAAACCAGTCAGTAAACAAGATCTTCACTGAGGTCATATCCAGATAAGTAGCACAAAAATCGTTTTCGAAAACTCTCAGTTAACCCACCTCGGTCGAGGTGTTCTTAGGTCAACCGAGGTGAAACACCTCGTTCGGCCAGAACTGCCCCGGTCGAGGTCCAAAAATTTTTTAAACCAGTTTTCTTTCAGTTTTGACGTTTTTTCTCAATCAAATAACCTGTATGTATGCATGTAGTCTCAGATAAACACATAGATGCAAAAGTGAAGCATAAATATAGATAAATATCCGGTCAATCAAAGTCATACATCACATAAGTGTCAAATACATTAAATAAACACCCCATACTTAGGACACATTGTCCCAGTGGGTCAAAATAAGTCTAAGAAATAAAGTACTCACCGGATAAATAGCTGAACTGCATAAAAATAAGAAAGAAAATCTTGCAGCTCTCAAGAATCCTGATCCGGTGGTGGTGGTGGTGGCACGTACGGATACTGAGACGGGTCAAATGGATAACCCATAGCCTGTTGGAACTAGATCTCCATCATCCTGCGCTGATAGTGCTGTCCCTCGAGCATCTGATGAGTCCAGTTGTCAATCTGTCGGCGCTGGGCAACAAATCTCTCATGCATGTCCACAGTAAGGGCATCATAAGAGTCTATCATGTGGTCCGTCAGATCATCGATCCGACGATGAGCCTCTGGATCTCTATGACGGCGTGTCCTACGTCTAGCAGATCTCGCAGGTGATGCAGCAGGTGCAGGCTCAGTGTCCTCATCATCCAGATCTATAACTGGCGCGCTCGTCCCTGCAGTATCCGTCCCTATATCCATCGGGACTCCACCCTCTCTCTCATCAACCGTCTCCTCATCATCTGCCTCCTCCTCAGCTGGGGCAGCTGCTGCCTCTCTGTAATCCTCCATCAGTGGAGCCCAAGCGGTCTGCCAATAATGTGGGTCAAAAACAGTAAACTGGGCAGACCACCTGATCCCCTGTGGTGCAGTCAGCTCCCACGGCATAGCCACGTACGGTGTAGTCAAACCTCGGGGAACCAGAATCCGCCGAGTGATCATCTCCTGCAGCCCAAGCGGCTTGGCAGCCGCCGCCATCGTGCAAGCGCTGAGATCCATGTCCTGATAACTAGCTATGTGGGTGACAAGCCCTCCGCAGCAGATGTCTCCCTTCGCTTTGGCCTTGATCTTGTACAGATCCTCTGCCAGCATCAAGCCAAAGTCCGGGATACCCCCAGTAACATGCAGTATAAACTGAAAAGCTCTCCCTGTCGGATCTTCTGGGGCGTCTCAATACGCGCCAGAAGTGTCTCGCTGAATATCCGGTGGGCTAACCTAAAGGCTAAATGGAAGATGACCTTCTCCCTGGAATCTCCAGGGCGCCATCTGTCTGTGTGCTCAGTAATTTGGGCAATCTGTCCCCAAAACTCCCTAGCTACAGATCGGGAAGGGAAGTCAACAGCAGTGGGCTCAGGAAAGCCAAAAATCTCTCTCCAATACTCTAGTGGCACTAAGAAGTTCCGGTTCATCAACCGGTACTTCACAGATCTCTTTGTGGGGAGGTAGGTGAAGGAGCTAACGAACTCTAAGGTGGGCTCCAAATAGGCTGGGGCTCGGATCTCAGTAAACTGATCCAGCCCTACTGTAGAAATCATCCTCCTAAGGTCTCCGTCTACCTGGAGGCAATCAAAAGCAGACACGTCCAGGAAGCGTGGTACAATCACTGGACGGCCGGAAATACGGTCATAATCCACCCGGTGTCGCTCATGGATCACCGGGCGGTAAGGTCGGGAAGAAGAGGAAGAAGGGGAAGGTGAGGATCTATCCCTGAGGGCAAGGCGTCGGTCAGAACTCATTTTCAATTCAGTCACTGTCAGATCACCTCGGTCAACTGACAACACTCAAGAATCACCTCGGCCGAGGCACAGCTCGACTGGACCGAGGCGAAAAACTGGGTTTCTAATTCCTTCTGAAAATTCAGTTCTTTTCCCCCAAATTCACTACAACTGCTTCCTATGGGGTACTTAAGTCTTTTCTCAGCAAATGCAAGGGCAACCAAAGCCCAAATCGAAGCGAAATCGGAGAGGTAGGGTTTCGGTTTTGTTTTATCTCGTTCGGCCGAATCGGTTCGATTTTCTTGCAGATCGATGATGCACTGGGATCCTCGAAGCCTTAATCGCAGTTTGGAAGCGAAAATCTTCGAAAACGAGCAAGAATCGAAGGAGGCGAGGTGAAACTGTCGCCGCGGTCGAAGAAGGGTGAGATGGAAGAGAGAGAAATCTTCGCCCCCTTTTATACCCTTTTCTGGAACTGCTGTCACCTCGGTCGAGATGGTCTCGACTGGACCGAGGTGGTACGGACCGAGGTGGTTCTTCAGAAAACCCTAGTCGCCTCGGTTGCTCAAGAATCATCTCGGTCGAGGTGCTCTGAAAGCAACCGAGATGCCTCAGTCGAACTTTGTCTTCTCAAAATCTCGATCTTCTGTCCTTCCAGTTATGCTCCTTCCTTAGTTGTCTCCTGTTAACTGTCTAGAACGCCAAAAACAAAACAAAGCAAAGCAAAAGCAAAAACTATCTAAGCTAGACTAGAAAAAGGGAAAAGAAAGCAATACCTTGGGTTGCCTCCCAAGAAGCGCTTGGTTTAAGGTCGCTAGCTGGACCATGATGCGTCTCTCAAATGTAATGGGAGGTGCCCTCACTCCATACTTCACCTCCATCGTGGGGTGAAGTAAGTAAGTCTATCAAACGCTCCAATAAGTGTAAATGCTCATCGGGGAATGAATCGTCTACGGGTGGGTCGTCCTTCTCGCGTGAAGATGCAGGTAGCCGGCTGAGGTGATCCGCGACAGAATTTTCGGATCCTTTCTTATCGCGGATTTCTAGATCAAACTCTTGAAGCAAGAGAATCCATCGAATAAGGCGTGGCTTGGCATCTTTCTTAGCCAACAAGTAACGAATGGCTGCATGGTCGGTGTAGACAATCACTTTCGCCCCAACTAAATAGGAACGAAACTTTTCGAAAGCGTATACAACCGCCAATAACTCCTTCTCGGTGGTAGCGTAGTTGCGTTGTGCCACGTCTAGCGTCTTGCTAGCATAATAAATGGCGGTGGTCCGGCCATCCTTCTTCTGTCCAAGCACCGCTCCTACGGCTACATCACTAGCATCGCACATGATCTCAAAGGGCAAGGTGTAATAAGAATAGGATTTGGCAAACTCAAACCCCAATAAAGGATAAACCTTTATTACCTACACTTATGATCTTAGGTAAACAAACTAAGGAATTACCGGGTAAGTCTCATCCTAAGCTTGCATTGAATCAGGAAAGGTGTAATAAGAATAGGATTTGGCAAACTCTAACACTTAACTCTCAGTTTAGGATCAAATAAGTCACCTCGGTCAGCCAAATTCCACCCCGGCCGAGATGTTTATCGACTGAACGAGATGCTTAGGGTTAAGGTTAAAGACTCGAACTTTCAGGGTCCTACTGAAATCTAAAATTATTCTATCATTGTTTTTCCCACAACCTTCAGCCAATCACCCTAGAATCACACAAAGAGATTAGCCATTCATCATCATGAAAGCAATAATCAAATGTATGGGAAGAAGGTGAATATTTGAACAAGAAGAATTTTAATGAAAAGACTTCAATAATTGAATCAAATATCACAACAAAAGCGTTCCTTGGATATAAATCCAACAAAGGAAGACAACAAGGAAGGGAATATAAGACAATCTTACAAAACCCTTCAAAAGCTATAAAAGCTATAATCTTCAATCTTCCTTCAACCTTCAAAAAGGTTCTTCAAATCTCCCAACTGGAGTATGGCTGCTGCTGCGTATAAACCCTGATCGATGGTATAGCACGATGTATGCAGCTTATTTTTCGGTGTAAGCGGGCTCTTGGATTCGTGGAAATCCAACCCTTTTTATAGGAAAATAACTCTCCAAAGATAAGATATCTTAGAAATATCTTTTCCCATAAAAATAGGTAAAATATATGATCTAGCATATCTTCTTCCTTCCAAGAGCCAAGCCCAAAAATATAAGATCTCTTTCCAAAGATAAAAGATCTCAGCCAAGAATAAAATATTCTCGCCGCGTCCCAGGTGTTCGCCTCGGTCGAGTCGACTTCTCTGGATCACCTCGGTCGAGGTGAATCTGTGGTCAACCGAGGTGAGTCACAACTGAATGTGAAATCTCTCAAATCTGGTCCAAAGTGAATCTCAAATCCATGGTCATGCTTCCTGAATGGTTCCTTATGTTCCTGAATGTAGCTCCAATGACTCCATAGCTCCTTTTGCTCCTTTTTTATGCAAAACGTGCCATTTTACCTACAATTACAACAAAACTAGGTGTAGACCTCGATTCTTGCAAAGGTAGATGAAATGGTAATATAATCACATAATATGCATACAAACATGCAGATTATGAAAGATAAAACGTCCAAACAAACCCCAAAATATAGACTATAATTCATGCTATCACAGCTCCGCAGCAACCACCGAGAGCCTGGCCGCCAACCCTGTCGACCACCAGCAACCAAGCACACCGAAGGAGACTTGCAGCAGTGCCGATCGACGCCGCTACGAGGATCTTCAAGCAACAGGCGAGTCGTCCGCCCTCTTCTCCCTCTTCCGTTTCTATTCGCCGGACTAAACCGCCCCTCTCTTCACCGCCCTCGACTGCAGGCCCTTGCCGCCTAACGCCTTCCTACCGCCTTCCGCCGGAGCCGCCTGCAGCGTCCCGAAATGGTGAGTACGGTTGTGCCCTCCTTCCTTTCGTGTTGAACCTTGCTGAGTCATTGTGGTGCATAACCAGGGCTGAACGTCCTCTACCGGTCGACCCTTGCGCCGCCAAGCCCGTCGGAGTTCTGCAGTGGGCGTTCACCGGAGGCTAGTATACGCCCCTCTTCGCCACCCTCCTGCGCCGAGAAGACGAACCAGAACCAGCCGGAAGAGAGGACCGCCAGGAGCCCCGCCGCCTTGACTGCAGATACCTTAACACTAGGGCCTCCTTGCCGGACTGTGACGCCGGTAAGGCTCCTTTCTTCTCTCTGCTTCTCTGCGGTGGTGTCGAGCTAACCGAGCCTATTGGACCTCCCTGATACTCTGTTGTTTGTTGAGTCTAGACTCATATGTGTATAAGGGTGCGGAACTATAAGTATATAAATGTGTACAGGAGGAGTATGAAAGATATATATATATATATATATATATATATATATATATTTGTACAAGTATAGTGTATATATATATATATATATATATATATATATATATATTTGCACTACAGTGCTTTGCAAAAAAAAATAAAAACGTGAGTAAGATATAAATGAGATATAAATATATACATATGAATAGGTGGGAATTTTGGGACTTATATATATAGGTGTACATATAAGAATCTATATACTCATATACGTAAGTGTACATATATCCGTACGAGATGGGAAATAAAAATATGTAGATATATATATATATATATATATATATATGTGTGTGTGTGTGTGTGTGTGTGTGTGTACCGAATAGTTACATAATTAAATAAGTGAGTTGAGGAGAAAGGTTAAAGTATATATTACGGATAATATATGTAGTAGAGTAGATGGTAACCGGGAAGGAGGAGTGTTGTCCTTTTTCGGTTGATTCGAGTTTTGAACTTATAATCTATAAGTAGCTACCCGAGAGACACATTTTTTATGGAAAATAAGTTTTAAAAGAAATTAGTAGATTTCAAGAATAAACTTTGAGAATTTTGGCCCTAAGGGTAAAATGGTCTTTTACCGTAAGAGAGCTTTTTCCATAATTCCTTCGCATGAGGTTGGACATCTGGATGTGATTTTGATCCACATGCCTTATTTGACAGGCGTTTGAGTTACCACGAGTTCGGACATATTTGAGACTTGTTAGAGTGTGATTTGTAACACCCCAGATTCTCAGAACCCGGAATATTACTGGTTAGAACCTCACAATGGGTTCCGACCTCAGTTTGACAACAATATTACTAGGATCTTGCAACAAGACACAATTAAGAAAACCGAAATTCATAAAATGTATTTGTAAAAGGATGAATGCAACCAAGTCTAACAGCCTATCGTACTTAAACAACGGAAAAGACTAACTGTCTTAACAAAAGGAAAAGACAACAAAGCAATAACCCAAACCCCCACTCTAGAGAGTACGGAGACCCGGCTGACCACTACTTCCGGATCACTCAGTTGCTGTTCTAACCTGCTGTAAAACTAAAACCACAACAAAACAACCATTAGCTAGTTATCTAAACATTAGAAGAATAATAATAGCACACACACACATAAAATAAGAAACACTCATCAGGCTTTCACATAATCCATTTATTATCTTCATTTAAGTCATTCACATTTGTCCGTGACGGACAAATGTGCGCTATTAGTAATTTGATATATACGTTTGTCCGTGACGGACAAGATACTTGTCACTTTCTCTCGAGTGAACCCAAAACTCCAAGGAAGCACAATTTGTTGAAGATTGATTATCTTCAACAAATTGTGCTTTCTCTCGAGTGAACCCAAAATAGTCTCAAGGAACCTCCAAGGAAGAAGTATTGAGTGACCCCAATCTCGGACAAAGAGTAGGAAAAAACTCGAACTAAGAAGCCGCATAGAGGAACTTGTCACTTTCTCTCGAGTGAACCCAAAACTCGAACAAGGAAGGTAGGAAAACTCAAGAGAAGAAGCCATTTCACTCGAGCAAGGAGGACTCTGGTGTGCAGAAAGTTCAACATCTCTTGAGTTAACCTCGAGTGACACTCACTCAGGCAAAGAAACTTCTCAACTCGAGCAAGAAATATAGGAATGCAGATTTAAGATTTCTTAACATCTCTCGAGTTAATCACTTCACTTGAGTAAATAAGACAAGAAAAATCAAGAGAAGAAGACAAGTCACTCAAGAGAAGAAGATGATCACTAAGTTGGTGGAAGAACTCGAGGTCAAGAAGAAGAAACTCAGCCAAAGTGTATATTCCACTCGAGGGTGTCTTTGTTGAGTTTCTGCATCAGATCCTTCTAGGATGTTCATCGTAACTAACTTTGCAACTTGACTTGCTTGCTTCTTAGAGGGACCATGTCTTTGGAGCCTTATATAAGCATATTGGCTGAATGTAATTGTATCATTTCTTCATACAATCTTCAGAATATTCTCTTAGTTACTCTTGTAAATCAAAAAATTTATTTTGGCAATGATTTGGACGAAAAGTTTGATCAATCAAGAGGAAAAGTTTTGGTGTTCATCGTTGTTTTTGCTAGTTATTCACTACTTTACTTTTAACTTTACGATCAAACATATTTTCTTAAGGTTTAGTCATTTATATTATGTTAAGGTTAAGTCATTTATATAGTTATCGTTTATATTTAGTTAAATATAACGCAAAAAGTTAAGTACAAAGTTTAAACATACAACGAAACAAGTTTAAACATACACAAAAATGTAGACATAAGATTCAAAAGTTTAAACACACAATACAAACCCAAAAAAAGTGCATACACAAGCCTACTCGTCATCGTCATGACGAGTACCGCTACCCTGTCCATGATCGTAAGAATAATCTCGGAGATCAGGAAAATAATCTACATAACTGCGTAAGTCCTGATGCAGGGAAGGAGGGATAGAAGGATCACCAATATACTCCCTAAATCGTGTAGCGTAACCGTAAGGGTCCAACTGGCCGTCAAATGTCGAAGGTGGAGGTGGAGGTGGAGGAGGAGGTGGAGGAGGATGCATCTGCTGAGCACCTGGGCGTATAAACCGGTGCGATCGGTCTGTATACCACGCCATATAATCGTCGGTGGCGGTATATCCAGGGCCGTAACGTGCAGCCATCTCCTCAACCGTGACGTGATGGTGCTCCCATCTATCCCACGCCCAGCTACCTCGAGGATAGCCAACTCTGTAGCTCTTGGGATCTTTGACCCTAATAGCATAATCAGGTTGTATCAGCGGAGGCGGAATCGTCTAAATGTATCCAAAAGCCCTCATGTTCCTGTATGGATCGTAGGGCTCTGATATGTCCATAAAAGTCAACAGCCCGTGGAACAACGAACGCTGTAACTCTCTATCAGTGAAGTCCAACTGACCGTATGGCTGCCAGTTCACCTGTTTAAAAAACAGACAACATTGTTAGAAAATAAACACGTTAGTTGACAAAAAGATTACAACTATTCAAATGTAGTGGACTTGCCTGATCAACAGTCATCTCATCAAGCATCTGTCTGTAGTCACGGGTGTCCCTCCTAACAGGCCTGATCTCGAATCTTGCCGCCCAAGGCATCCCATGCTCCCAGCCCTCAACAACCTCCGGTGCAAAGCATGGAAAATATAGGTATATCCATGCCTTTAACAAAAAAGAAATAAAAATTAGACAAACAATACAAATTAAGTTACGAGAATATTAATATGAGTATAGAGGATATATTTTACCTGCAGCAGCGTCAGACAACCGCACATCTGGCGACAGTCGACCCTAGTGGCCTTGCCCATACGCCTATAGAGGTATGCGAGTGTCGCCGTACCCCAGGATGTAGTAATCACCTGATCAAGATCCTCCACCAATATCAGTAAATCTGGAGAAATCTTGTGCTGCGATTTGTTGGTGAACAACGTCGATCCCAGCAGGTACAACAACCACCCAGACGTTGTAGTCGTCGGATACAGATGTGAATATCCGTCACACTGATCCAGTAAAAAAGAATGTGACAGCCCTCGACGACGTACATCTCCGGCAGTCATCTGCTCATCAGTAAAAGCAAAAAACTCCTGCACTCGGATGACAGAATCAGCTCTGGCGATCACCTGAGTAACCGCCGTCCCGGATATGGGAATGCCTAGGATGAGCTGGAAATCATGGAGAGCAATGGTCATCTCACCCCAAGGCATGTGCAACTGGTTCACCTCGGGCTGCCATCTCTTGATAAAAGCGTCCAGTAGACGCACATTCAGATGCCTGTACATAAGACCCTGCAGATGGGTCAGTCCACTAGCGTGCGCTAAATCCGACCAAGCCTCCTCATCCAATGGCCAGGCGTCCAACTGGCTGGCTCTGGTATGATAGTGAAGCGTATCACGATCCTACATAGAAAAAGAAATTTAATATATAACTAAAAATATTATAACATTAAAGATGCATTTATTAAACATATTTATTGCGTACTCACCATGCCATGCCAGACGTGGAGAGCGGTGTGAGCCTGGAAACTCCTGAGTATCTCTGGGATACGAGGTCCCCCTCCACAAGGACCTCGAAGATCGGGCTGAAAGGCCTACCGAGTAGGAGGTATTGGTCTAGGACGATCGCCCAGAGCACGAGGAAGTACCTCCTCAAGTACCTCCTCCACAGGAGCCGACGAAGGTGGCCTCCTCCCTCGGCGTCTCCTCTCAGCTGCAGGCTACTACTGTGAAGAAGAAGGAGCATACTCCTGCTCCCGCTGGGAAGAAGAAGTAGCAAATTGCTGCTCCTGCTGGTAAGGAGCATACAAATCTTCGATCTGAGAATAATATCCGGCACCAAACGAAGCACCACCTCCAGTATAGGAGCTATGTCTGGCTCCGCTAAAAGCCTGGTGAGGAGGGCTCAGTGGAGCAATGTCACGCGCAATACCAGATGTACTACGCCGCGTGACTCCCGACTCCTGTGTCGGGAACTGCTCCTCACCTCCAGAGTAAGGAACTGGCTCTCGTGCCTCGTGTCTAGAGTGGACATCCCGCTGTCCCCTCAGAGAACGCATGCCACTGTGGAATACTTTCCTGAAGTATCCCAATCCGCTAAACCTCTTGGAGTCCTTGTTTGGGTTCCTTTCCATCTGCAAACAAAAACAACAAATGTTAATAAAAAGGAAAAGAAATTAAAAAAGGGAAAAAAACAAGCGTCTTCTTCGTTCAAGCACTTCTTGTCCGTCACGGACAGAAGACGCTTGTCCGTCAACGGACAAGCGTCTTCTTCGTTCAGCAGTTCGCGAACGCCAACAATGGCGTTCGCGATCTGCTCACTCAACCTCTCTAAAACAACTAATCAACTTCAACCCTAACTCATATTCATCGATTTTAATAACATATAAGCCCCTAAACCTCTCTAAAATAACCCAAATCGAACAAATTAAACTCTAAACCTAAACCTAACTAAAACAAACAAATTTAAACGAAACTAAAACGAGAAAGTTAAGTTTTTACCTTATATTGCAGTAGAGAATACGAGAAATGTGGAGAGAGATTGAGAGAGATTGCTGCCAAAGATCGAGCGAAGGATCGTCGTAGGTGTTCGTCGCGGCGAAGAAAGGAAGAGGAAGAAAGGGAAAGAAAATGAGCGTGGCTGTCCTTAATAGGGCATGTGACCTTTGTCCGTCACGGACAGATCAATCCTTCAAAGCTTGGTATTTACAACATATATTTGTATCTTTTAGATCAACCAATAATGTGTACAACTTCATTAAATTAATGAGTTTAATTACCTGTAGTAACATTTTCGTTAAATTTTAATTTAGTAAGATCTTTGAATGAACATAACGAGTTGTAAAGAACATAATGAGATAAAAATATCAACTTAACGCTATTGCCAGGATTATAAATTCCTGTCAATCAAAATTACGTAACTTCCTATCAATAAACGTTTTTTTGTTCAAAATTTATAGATTTCGTAACAAACATATAAAGTTTCAAAAAATAAACGTAACTTCATATCATACATATCTACGATCCAATGAAGGTTATGTTATTGAAAGGATTTAAACTTCCTTTTACAAAAGAAGATCAAATCAAAGATATTTTATTCAAAAGATTAACTCTTTCTTTCAATAAAGAAACCAAACTTACTTACAAACATAACAATTACAAAGGAATCAAAGTTTCAAGATCAATGTTACATTTTTAAGAAATTCAAACATAAATACGATCAAATCAAAATGACGTTATTGAAAACATTTAAATTTTCTGTTAACAAAAGACAATCAAAAGAATATTAAATTTCTTTCAAACAAACCAAATTTTATAACTTTAATCCAAACACAAATACAATTTTCATTTTATACATATAACACTTGTCCGTCACGGACAAGTGACATTTGTCCGTGACGGACAACGCCCATTTGTCTGTGACGGACAAATGGAATCAAATTACTAAATCATGCCCATTTGTCCGTCACGGACAAATGGGCATGATTTAGTAATTTGACATGCGCCAAATAGCCTGGACGTTAAAATAAATTTGTTTAAAATTTAGATTTAGAGTTCTAAATTGATTTTTTGTAATTGGATCCGTTTCAATCTTACCAAATTGTTTGAATCCTACTTTAATTTCTTTTAATTGGATTTATTAAAAAAAATTGTAGATACTTGATAAAAAAATCACGTACAAAATTAAAAATATGATTTTTTAAACAAAATTTATTTAAATGATTTCTAAACTACTTTTGTTGAATATTTTAACAAAAAATATTTTAAAAAATTTTATTTTGATTTTTTTTATTGATATGGCTGAAGATATATTATTGGATATTCTAATAATTATTTTTTTCATTTTAAATTTGTTTTAATTTATATTTGAAGAGATATAATTGAATTAAAAAAAGATTTGGGCCGATTTTTTCAAAAATTAAGTGTTTTGTCTTTGATAAATATCTTAATTATTTAGCTTTTAAAAATATTTTCGTGGGCTTCGATAATTGTGGTGTCGACACGTGACAAACGTACTCTGCTTTAATAGATACTAGTGTATTACCCGCACCTTGTGCGGGTTGAGATTTAATAAATACTTTATACTTAAAGATTTTTATGTATACTTTTGTAATATAAAAATTTGGAGGACGAAATAATTGTTATTATTATTATTTTTTCTTCTTATAATAATCATATATTAAATATAATTAGATCATGTCCTTTTAATGTGAATTAGAATATAATTTTTTTAATGATTGTATATTAGCTTTGAATAAAAATAAATATGTTTAGAATTTAATTAGAAGATTTACTGGATCTCTAAAAATTAGTAAGATTTTAAAAAATTATTTATAGATTTGAGGATTTATTTTTTATTTTCTATCAAAAATATTCAAATAATAACTTTTTAAAAATATTTTGGGGAGCTGCGTGAATTGTGACGTTGACACGTGGCAAATAAAGTCTCTCCTTTAATCATAAATGGTAATGATTATGTTGTGAGATTTATTTCCTTAACAATTAATTTATGCACGGATACTGAATATTATTTTTTTTGATTAATTTACCATGTTTAAGTAGATTTTAATTGAACAAATAATTTTCATATTTATTGACGGTTAAGGAAGATGATCTTGTGATTTATTTCCTTAATGGTTAATTTATGCATGGATACCATTTAAGTAGATTTGAATTCTAGTTTTTATATTTATTAGTTAACTGATCCTAAAAACCCTTTTTGCATACATCGTATGTATATTTTGCTAACAAATGGTAGTGATATTTTTATTTATCTTCTTAACGGCTTAAGTACGGATAATGAATAATATTTGTCATATTAATTTATCGATATTAAATATATTTGAATTTTAATTTACATTGCTGATTATAAATCTCAAAAAAAATGACAATTACGTTTGTTAATTCAAAAAATATTTATATATTTCATATATATTGTACATTTAAAAGTATTTTTATTAGTTACCTGATCCAAATTTTAAGAAAAAAAATCTTGTGAATATATGGTATATATATATTGCTAACAAATGGAAGTGATTATCTTGTGATATATCTTCTTAACGATATATGCATGGATATTAAATAATATTTTGTAAATTAATTCAACAATTTTAAAATATATTCGAATTTTGATTTAAATCTCAACAAATATTTGTTGATATTTATGTTTTGTTTAATTCAAACTTTTTTCATATTTATTAACGGTTAAAGGATTTTTTTTATTTGTTGACAAATCCAAATCATATATATATATATATATCAATTTGTATTTATTATCTTGTGATTTATTTTGCTTAACGTGTCATTTTTATGGCCGATCTTTAAATAGATAATTATTCATTTACTATAATAAGTTTTACTTATAAATATTTCGTTTATAAAAGCAATTAGAAACAACAATACTCAAAATTTAAGACTAATTGGAAATTATAGAAATGCAAAAATAAAAATAAAAACTAAATTTGATCATAAATTATCTCAAGTGAAAAAAATAAAGAGAGAATCGGAGGAGATGACAATCATCGTCAAGGATGATCATAAATTATCTCAGTCAAAATCATCGGACCTTTCTCTCCGATGCCGCCAATGATGATCATTTACCTCATAACCACCGCAATGTTATTTCTATCTCCTCACACTCTCCATCAATTATAGATCTCTCCGATCAAGTTGGCTTGCTTCATATCTCTTATAATCAGGGTGTGGCTAAGAAAATTTACAAATAATAAACTCGTTGTTGATAATCTGTTTACCAAACACAATAAACAAAACACAAATATATTAGATTAATATAGTGTAAGGATTGAAACGAATAATAGCATGATGAGCAAAATTACTATTGATGCATGAAAGTAAGGAGGAGGAGGAGAAAGGGTTAACTCATTTGGATGAGCTATAATATCCCTTTATATAGGCCATCGAGGTTGACAATTTATTATAGGAGAAGTTTCAGAATCCCGTATTTGGATGAACTAAGCTGATTTTTTTCTAAAAAGATTTTCTGTTTCAAATCGGATTTTTAAAATTAGTTTAGAAAATGTAACCCACGGTGAAGATTGAAAGAGTATATATTTATTCTTGATTAATCTAATTTTATTTAATTTTTTAACAAAAGTTGTTGAAGATTAGATACTATCAATAACTAAATGATTTTGTGTTTTCTCTTCATATTTCAGGACTAAAAAATAAATCCACAAAAAAATATTGTAACAAATTTAAAATAAATTAATTAGCGTAACAAATTGCAGAATAAAAAATTTAGAAAGGATGAGAAATTTTTTCCAAATCTGAATTTTGAAAATTGTGATTTTGAAAATTTAGGGCTGGTTCAAAGATTTGATAAAAAAAAATTAAATCTAAAGTTTTATATATAAATAAATTAATACGTGTAACAAATTACAGAATTAATAAAATATAGAAAGGATGAAGAATGTTGTTCAAATTTGAATTTTTAAAAATATGATTTTGAAATTTTCAAACGATTAAAAAATTTGATAAAATAAAAAAAATTTAATTTTAAATGTATATTTAAATTGCATTTCGATTAAATGATTTGCCTTTTTTATTCAAAAAATAACCTAAATAACCTAAAAATATATATTTTGGGATAGTTTTTGAAAATTTATTCCCTTGTTGATTTAAGTAGGTGGCAATAGAAGCTTCTGCTTTAATATATATAAGATGTTTACGGCAGGTTTCATTTTCAAGATTTTTAAGATAATAATTACCGAACCAATACAAATAAATTAAAAAAGCTGAATTTAAAAAAAGTTCGCTTAATTTAAATGAAAACAAAATTCAAACATTATCTACCGATTCTAAATTTTCTTTTAAAAACAAAATTTGTTAAGAACTTTCCTTATAAAAACAAAATTGGGGGATAATATCAATTTCTATTTTTTTATAATATAAATGAAAACAAATTTTGCTAACAACTTTTCTTAATATTTTTTTTAGACTGGCTTTAATTCTAAATACGACACGTGGCAATAAAATTTCGCTGGGCTGAGGTTAACAACTTTTCTTAATATTTTTTTTAGACTGGCTTTAATTCTAAATACGACACGTGGCAATAAAATTTCGCTGGGCTGAGGTTAATCGTGGGGGCGACATGTGGCAATGAAGGCTTCTGCTTTAATATATACTAGTGTATTACCCGCACTTTGTGCGGGTTCAGTTTAATAAATATTTAATACTTACAAATTTATATGTATATTTTTGTAAAATAAAAATCCAAAAAATAAAATTATAATCAAATATTATGATTTTTAATTCTCTTTTAAGTATTAATCTCTTCTAATTAATTATATTTTTAAATTGATTTGTTAAGATAAAGCTTGTTGGTAAAAAAAAATCGTAAAAGTTTAAAAACTATTTTTTATAAAAATATTTATTTAAATATTTTTGAAAGAATTAAAAAATCAATTTTCAATTTATATTAACATTTAAAAATCACTTTTTAAAACAATTTTTTAGGCTTTGAGAAATTTGGCGTTGACACGTGGCAATAGAGGCTCCTGGTTTAATAGATATAAGATAAGATATTTTCTAAAATTAAATTTAATTGTTTTACTGACATATACTATAACAAAATTCAAAGATATTTTAAATATATTTTAACTTTAATTAACGACTTATTCAAATATTTATTTTATAGATTTTAAATTTTAAAAACCACTTATTTAAAAAAATTTCGGGCTGGGAGAACCGGCGCTTGACACGTGGCAATAGAGGCTCATGCTTTAATATATATAAGATAAGATAAGATATTTTCTAAAATTAAATTTTAATTGTTTTACTGACATTTACTATAACAAAATTCAAAGATATTTTAACTTTAATTAACGACTTTACTAAAATATTTTTTATAGATTTTAAATTTTAAAAACCACTTTTTTAAAATATAATTATTTTACTGACATTTACTATAACAAAATTCAAAGATATTTTAAATATATTTTAATTTTAATTAACGACTTTACTAAAATATTTTTTATAGATTTTAAATTTTAAAAACCACTTTTTTAAAAAAATTTGGGGCTGGGAGAACCGTGGCTTGACACGTGGCAATAGAGGCTCATGCTTTAATATATATAAGATAAGATAAGATAAGATGTTTTCTATCGACATTTTTCATTTAATTTTATTGAAACTAATATTGAATGTAATTTGAAAATACCTAATAAATGTGTTTGTTATTGTCTTTCCAATTTAATAGCACTGTTTTTTTTATATTCATAAAATTTAAATATTGAGATTATCCGACAAATTAAGGTTAGAGAATAAAAAGATAATTTTTAAATGTTGAGATATTTTGGTAAATTGAGGTTAGAGAATAAGAAAGATAATCTTAAAACTTTTTAATTCCATTCAATATTAGGTACAATTGCTCTCGTACTCTAGTGTTATGTTTTAATTTTAGTACATTACTTTTGATTTAATAAATATAAATTACTTTGATTTATTAGGATAAAATAATGTGATGAAATATTATTTGGTAATATTAATCTTTGATTGAAAATTATCTGAATGAAGCATAATATAATTTTAAATGTCATTATATTAATAATAATAATAATAATAATAATAATAATAATTAATACATCTTAATTAATATAAAATTAGATTAATTGAAAAGTATCAATACAAAAGAGTGATTTTATCCGATTACTCTTATTCAGCTAACTATATGAAAATACTATAAATGTTACCTAGTGATTAGCAAAAAGAGGAGAAAACACTAATTATATGAAAATACTAAAAAACACTAATTATATAAAAATACTAGGTAAATGTGTTTTCTTTTTCTAATATTAGCTTTCCTTTTTATTATCATTAAGTGCCCGTTTGGTTGGAGCGGTGGAATGGAAACGGAATGGAATCGAATAACGGTAGAGAAAGGAAATTGAATGAATGAGATTACTTTTATGTGTTAAAATACCTCTAACCAAACATACTTTTTGATTTATTATCATTAAGTTTCTTATATTATCATAAATTATCTTTTTTTGTTCACTACTCTTATATTATCATAAATTATCTTCTTATCAAAAAAAAAAAAATATCTTATCTTTTTTTATTCACTGCTCTTAATTAGGGCTGAGGCGGGCTGCAAGCGAAAAGAGTCCGGCCCAAAATAAAGCAAGGAGTTGAACCTCGTCACTGTTGTAAAAGTGAACTCTCAATTTTGAAGAAATCCCGCTGGCCAATATTGCCTCCGATCTTCAGGAGCCCTAGAAGCTGCAATCGTCTTTCTTATTCAGCTAACTGCTCAAGACTCTCTTCACCAATCCCTTTCTGCGGTCCAGTCGGTGCTTCAAAGGAAACTATCCTCCTGTCACCGTCGCCTGCAGGGATTGCCGGACCAAGGTAAGTCTTCTTCTTCCGGTTCCGGCACTTTCGTTGGAGTCTGGTCCGTGTCCTACCCTTGCGAGTTCTTACAAAAAAGTCCAAATTCGTCCAGTTTCTGAATAGATATTAACTATTGCCGGCACTTTCGTTGGAGTCTGGTTCCGGCACTTTCGTAACTTTAGTTCCACCCTCCAGTAAAAAAAAAACAAATTTAAAAAAAAAAAAACAAAACGACGTCGTTTTGTGGTTGCTGGAAAAAAAATTCAACAAGGGTTAAGGATCTCTTCCGCCTCTTTCCTCCCGTCCAAACTCTCTCGACTCCTCCCGATTCCCACACGCTGCACAACAGTCAGAACCGCCGGCCTTTTCAGTGCCCAGCGAGCCACCACGCACCGGTGAGCCAGCGACTCCACTGCCCAGCATCTTCCCGGTCTCGTACTCTCGCTGGTGGCTGCCTAGCGACTCCACTGGTGGTTGTAGCTGCCCCACCCTTAGGCCGCCAGGTTGCCAGCGACTCCAGCCTCCCTCCATCCATAGCCTGCCTCAGCGACGTCGTTTTTAGGTTTGCTGTTGTCTGTTTATATCATCCATTCATCCTGGCTTCTTGCTTTTTCAATTGAGTTAAAAAATTCATTAACTTGAACATACTTTGATGTCACACATTTCATCCCATCTTTTGCCAATTCAATAAACCCATTCTCATTTTTACCCTCATCAAGAACTGCATTCAGGCTTTGTTTCTTCACCTTATATGTTAAAGAAGACCAACCTTCTAAGATGACATAACTGTTATTAGAAGACTCAATTGCGAAATTAAGACCAATTTTATGACTTGAATCCCTAGACAGCATCATCAAACACATTGCCACTTCTTGCTCATGCTCAATTTCAGAAACATTAGATGAGCATCCATTTCCTAATTTACATGTCTGTTTATATCATCCTTGCTTCTTGGAGTTTGTTGCATATTGATATTCTAGAATTTCTTTTCCAATGAACAAAGATGGATGCCTTCACTAAGATCACAAAATGGAATTGTTTTATCTTAGGGGGGTGTGAAGTTTTATCTTTGACTACCCATTCATAATGGAATAGTTATTAGGTGTATTGATGTCAATTAAGGTCAGTTTTGCCACTAAATCCACCGACAATTGTCAACTACATAAATTACTTCTTGTGATTATCCATAGCAACTTAGTATCCCCTTTCCATCCCCCTATCAACTCTTCTCGTTCCCTGCAGCATTTTCTTTTGCATAGCAATCTCTCTTTCCTTTCCTTTCCAATAATTATTGCACAGATATAACTTGATGATTGACTTCCAATCTAAGTTAGGATTCAGGGAGTTCTGTTTCAGTTTGTCAAGGGAAAAAATATGTTTAACTAAATTGGATCCTGGTTGATACATCTATTAAATGTCAAAGTCAACTTAAATGATGCAAATTTGACTTCAAATATTAATGATTAATGCATTTATTAGGCTTCTCATTGGTGATGTAGCCCTCATACTTGGTGAGTTGGCTCTTGTAGCAAATAGTATTATATTTGTATCTCCTAGTCACTTATCTCAATGACTGTACTGAGAAAACTCTCTCTTTACATGGAAAGCAGTTTCAATAGTTGTTCATTGGAAAGCAGTTTCAATATGAACTATCAACACACCCGCGTAAATAGATGACAGATTGACTTTATTTTTATTGCTATTTTGTTTTCATATATTTTTATCGATAATTTATTTTTGCCCCCCCCTCCTAGAAATCCTGCGGCTGCCACTGCTTTCGTTGGAGTCTGGTCCGTGTCCTATCCTCCTGTCACCGTGTCCTACCCTTCCGGCACTTTCGTTGGAGTCTGGTCTGTGTCCTACCCTTGCGCGTTTTTACAAAAAAGTCCAAATTCGTCCGGTTTCTGAATAGATATTAACTATTGCCGGCACTTTCGTTGGAGTCTGGTTCCGGCACTTTCGTTGGAGTCTGGTCCGTGTCCTATCCTCCTGTCACCGTGTCCTACCCTTCCGGCACTTTCGTTTGATTAGATATTCAGGGTGGAAATATTAAGACGTTTTATAAATTGACGTCCGGTTTGTTTGTGGCAGTTCTCAAAGATAGACATTAACTATTGCCGAGGTTGTCTTCGTCCTCACTGTGATGGCCACTACAAAGGATTCGATGGTGGTGAAGGGGTTAAACAGTAACCCCGGCTGTCGTAATCGTCGATTTGTGGTAAGGCTTTATCAGTTACTTATTTTTTTCCGATAATCTTTCAACCATACATTCATCTTTATTTGATACGTGTTTGCAGTTCAAGACATTTCGTGATAGAATTGCAGAAACCGAAATAGATGTGTATCGCAATCTTGACCTAGTGAAAGCCGAACCATCAAATTCGTCCTTTTTCCTAGACTCCTTGATTCAATGGAGGGTAAGCAAAATTTTGTTCATTTGAACGAATTTTTTTTAAAACTGAGTGAATGTAGTTTTGAAAGTAGGCGGTTCTTTTCACATATAGGAATTAAACACGGCGGAAGATTTTATTTCCTTCTACGACGAAATGATGCCACTCACACAGACCTTGCCTTTGGTGCTGATGCACAAAGAATTGATTGTTTCAAAGCTGCTCTCAAATTTGCGTATGACAGCTAGGCTATCGCTGGAGCCTATTTTAAGGTTTGTTTGCTGCAAAATTGTGACTTGTTTGGGTTTATTTCTAACTGATTCTGATTTGAATTGATGCTGGGAAATCTTTTTCTACAGATTGGTGGCTGAGCTAGCAAGGGATCTTTTGGAAGACTTTATACCGTAATTTACTTAGTTATTTTATTTAAGAATCTGTTGTGCAATCTACATAAAATACATGTTTTCATAAAGAAAGATTTTCGTAGCTCTCTTGACTTCTGCCTTCTTTAGTGATAAAATTTTGCATGTCATCATTCTCTAGCTTTCTGGCTATTATTCTGACCTTAAAACTTTGGCAGATTTTTACCAAGAATCATGGTTTCTTTTCTGGATATCCTCCATAATGGTGCTGATAAAGAACCAGACACTATTGAGCAGGTATAAGTCACAAGCAGAAGGTGAGGTCTGTTTTGTGCTCTTAGCCGGTGATACTAACAAAATGTATATTTATTCTTGGCATGCAGATTTTTACGTCGTGGTCACATATTATAATGTATTTACAGAAATACCTATCTCAAGACATCGTTCATATTCTCAGGTAGTTTCAAGAACAATTTTTTTTTGGTACATTAAAATTCTGCTGGTTTTACCTTGCATATGATAGCAAGAAAAACATGATTAGGCAATATACAATCATAAGGTGTATTTGGTATGTGCAGGTATACGAGAAAGTTAAGATACTATCCAAAGGATTTTATCCAAGAGTTCATGGCAGAAGCTATGTCATTCTTGTTGAGAAATGCTTCTATTGAGCAACTTCGAAAAGGTATCATAAGTGGGTTTGATTTAGATACCTCATAATTATTTGTGCAAAGTTCAATACTCCCAAAATCATATAATTATTTGTATGCATAAATAACAAGTATTTTGTGGATGTTGCATTTGAAACAGGCATCAAGAAGGTTATGTCTGAAGTTGCAGAAAAGCCCTCTGAGCAAAGAAAATATGGAGTTAGTGCATTATTGTGCCATATAATGCGAGGAACAACATCGAAATTCCACTCCAAAGCGGAAAAAGTACTTCAAATGTTAACGGATGGCTCTTTGTTTGTCACGGGAGAGAAGTTTGATCAAGGCAAGCCTTTTGATCTTCTATACTTCTAATTCAGCACATTTTAGATCACCCATTTTGATAAACAAACAACATTGTTAATTGCAGGAGCAAACACTATTGCAGAAGTCACAATTTCTACATTCGAGAGGTTATGCATGGATATGACTCTTGAAGAGTTGAAGGCAATGTGGAATTGCTTGTATAGTGGAATTAGCAGCTGTCTAACTAATCAGAGTTTTTCCTACTTAACTTGTCTTCTGTCTGTACTTATATCAACTGTTTCCTTTGAGAATGGGAGGAAAGTATTTGGTGGGTTTTTTCCCAGAACATTTATGACCATTCCATCCTAGTAAAGTGCTTCTGGATTATTGGATTTAGCGGTAATCCGGTTGTTTATCATGCAGGTTACAGTACTTTACTAGCTCTTGTTAAGTCACTGATGCAAACATTTATTATATCATCACAAGATGGACCGAAAGAAGATCAGTTCTCTAAAGTTGTCCGCCAGATTGTGGAATTGATGTCATGCATTCTTGACGGGCTTCACACTTTGCGTGACTTGCCAACTATCTCCCTTGTTGCTTTGGAGTGGAGTGATGCATTTCAACTGATTCCTTCAAGGTTTCTTGCCTTTTCCTTCTCAGTAGATTGGATATTTTGTCCGTCCTAGTTATTAAATAATTGGCCAATCGTTTCATCATGCACCATCATGGTCACCCCCTTAATTGTGGGGGAGTTGGATACTGGGAATACATGAGGCAGGAATTTAAGTGGAACTTGAGACCACTTGTTCAAGAGGTTACTATGGGCTGCCCTTTCGCCACTGTCCCATGTTTCCTGGGGGTTGTGCCAATACGGTTTTGAGTTGATGTATATGTATAATCTGAGCATTTGTTTTTATATTATGTGCACCTTTGGTTTATTTCATTTGTATCGGTCAATCTGATATTCTTAAATAATTCACTCCAGTTTGTTGTTATCATTCCTCAAAGAGTTGGTTCACAAAGATCCTGCCGTACTTTTTGCATTTGGAAACAATATCTTGAGGTAATTTTGTATATGCGATCATGAAAAAGTACCCTAGGATGTTTTTGTATCCCATATCTTTACTGTGTTCACACTTTCTTTCATACTGCAGTGCATGCAGAAATTCATTGAAGGGATCAGAGGATGAAGTTGTGTATCTGATTTTGACTTTTTGTGAGAGGCTGCAACTTAAAGCAGAGGGCTGTGCTTTACTTGAAGGCATAGATAGACAAGCAGTCCTAGAGATTTCTCAATTTTTCCAGGAAGAAATTAATTGTTGGATGAATAAATTAAAGGTGCAAGAAACTGATGGTTTATCTTGTTCTCAACTTGATGAGACCAAATTGCCTTTGTTGTGGAGAATCATCCGTTGCTATCCTCCATTTGTGAATGCTAAGGAGAATGCTTCCTTGTTGATGAACTTGGTGGATGTGGTTGATGGCTCAGGTGTGTTTCCTGGCACTTAGTGCTCTGCCTACCCTTCTCCTTTTTTCTCGTCGAAGATGTAATATGCATTTGTTTCCATGTATGGTAAACTTGAAAATGTGTCGTGTTCTTAGTTATTTCGATCTTTTTTTCTGTCAATGCATACATGCAGTCTTTTATAATAGCTATGGCTATGTTCATATATTTATGCTTTTGCTACGGGCTGTAGTCTTGTTCCCCATGCTTTTAGCTCTAGGAACCAACTGTGTTGTTTACAATTTTGTGCCTGGTTTGCCTTTTCAACTAATTCATTGCCTATTCAGGAACTACAAACACTGATGTGGTTAGATTTTCATGCACATGGCCTCACCCTAGTTATCTATAATTGCAAAATAAAATTTTCTTTGTGCTATGCTAGAAGATTTAGTGTTTACGTTGTCTGATGGATTTATGACCTTCAGAAGCTATATGGAAGTAAAATATTTCCTTATTATTCCTATTTTAGAAGATGAAGCATATCCGTTCTATTATAAGTCATTGTCCTGATGGGGTCCTCTTTACAGTGTTATATCTGGAGTTTTTTCCTTAGCGGAAGTTCCTTCATAACAGAAAACTTTGATGGAATTTGTTTTCATCTCTTATTAGTGCACAAGTCTTAACTTATATTGATCTTGATGATGTGTTTTGATATTTTGAGGGGGACTCATGCTTGTAATAATGGCAGGTATTACTCAACAGTGGCGGCAAAGTCTAATAGGTGCTTCTTTAAGTAGCTATCATAAACTGAATGCAAGTGATGAATTTGCACACACTAGCAGAGTTCTGCAGCTTGCAAAGAGTTACAAATCCTCTTCACATGTTTTGTGTGCTGTGGCTGACTTTTTAGATCTCATCTACCAGTATGTTATAAATTCTTGTGAATCATCTTCCTGACTATTGCTTACACCATATTCCGAGGACTGTTTAGGCCCTAATGCACTTTGCAATGAATTTTGTGTTTCCGTGTTATTCAGGCCAGCACTAGAAGCAAGTTTTACTTGTAGGATAGAGCATCCAGAGCTCCAATCAGCAAAGCTTAGGGATGCACTTGATGTTTTTGCAGATAACCTGTTAAACCCAGACAAAAGTGTTCGTGTTTCCACACTGAGATTGTTGTGCCACTATGAGCTTCTTGTTGATGAACAGTTGTTACCGCAACAGCAAGATTCACATATCGGTGCAGAGATTAGGAAGCACAGCCAAGCTGAAATCTGTTGCAATGTATGTTGTCTCCTTTGTATTTTAGCTCATTTATGGTCATCTTAATATCATCACGTTTCTTTATTCAATTAACCACCCGTTCTATAACAATCTTTCACATAACACCCTTTATCTTTAAAACTACATAAAACTACTCATTATATGGGATCCATTCATAAGCAGCTATCCCTTGACTGATTTGTCTATTCTGTGGTCCAAACAATTATAAGTCAAAATTGAGGCACATTAGGATGAAGGGAATTTCTTGATGGCAAAATTGATGAATCTCTCAGTTAGAGGAGGCCAAACGACCCTTATAATCGGAATCCATGTCCTAGTGTTAGAGCTTTAGTACTCAAATTAAAATGAACAGTTTAGGACTGAACAAATGGATTTCTATAGTAGAAAAGGGCTGCAAATTCAGCTGTAGAAAGTTGGATCAAGCAACCTCAAGACAAGAGCAGCGCCTGCTTGTGAAAAGGCAACGTGGAGGCGCACCTAGGCGTTTCCCATATTATATTTCATGAATGTTTTTCATGTGGTTCCTATCTCCCAATATTCTGCGGCTACATGTAGTTACTTTCTCCCCTTATTGATTGACTTGTGGATTTCGTGTGAATTAGGTCCTTCAGCTGTTGCTTTCAATTGAAGAAACTCCTGTCTCTGTTGACACCAGCAGAACTCTTACTCTTCTTGTTTCCAAGATACAAACTGGGCTATCGGGTGGCAGGGTTTCCAAACATTATATACCTGTTGTTTTGAGAGGCATCATAGGACTTCTATATAACCAGTTTAGAGATTTATCTATTTCAGCTGTAGAGTGCTTAGCAGTTTTGCTAGAGAAGTATTACTCGTTGAACTGGGATGGGTTTGCTCGTATATTTGAGCGGGACTTCCTTGAACCTTTTTTAAGTACCTCTGGTGAGGAGATTCAAGCGACTTCAGATTCATCTATTGAGACTCAGGGTATTTTACTCTTCTTGTCTTCAAATTTATCTCTTTTGTTGAATTTATAATAGATTTTTCTTCCTGCAAATTTATACATCTTTTATGTGACAAGAACAGGTCTTGTTCCCAATCTTAAATGTTCAGGTTGCTGACTATTAATTTGTTTTTTCTTCTTCAGATATAGCAGAACTTTTTCATTCATTTGTTGACATCAAATCCCATAGCAAATCTAGTGCATCGATGTTATCCTATATGCTTCAAGCTTTACAAAAAGCTCCTAGAGTTGCAGAAGCTCGTTCGCATCAGATCATACCGCTGTTTTTGAGGTTTCTGGGTTACAACGCTGATAACCCTCATGGGTAATTGAACTTGCCGCCATTTTCACTTTACTCTACACGATTTTTTTTTTGCTTGTAGTGATATCCAGAGCCTCATGCAGAATCTTTTTCCAATATTTGCAGCGTGGGGTTGTTTGATTCATTTTCTTGTAAAGTGAAGGGTTGGAATGTTGTTCTCATAGAGTGGTTGAGTCTTTTGCACGTGCTGAGGAATCCTAGATCTTATGATCCCAATCAATTTCTGAAAAAGATACTTGTGAATAGGTATGATGAAGGTTCACAAGTTTCCAGAATGGCTTGATTTTTTTTTTTTGCCTTCCTTTAGCTCCATGTGGACCTTGTGGATTTGTGTCTATTTTTTACTCCTAATCGTTGCCTGATTTTTTTCACATTGACTTTTAGGTTTCTTGATGAAAATGATGCTGTAGTACAAATGAAGGTTCTTGATTGCTTGTTGAATTGGAAAGATGATTTTTTACTTGCACACAGTAAGCATTTAAAGAACCTTATTTCTTCAAAAACTTTGCGAGAAGAGTTGGCAACCTGGAGCTTATCCAGTGAGTCGGATCTAATTGAGGATGAACATAGAAGGAAGCTCGTACCTTATGTTATAAGACTGCTCATTCCCAAAGTTAGGAACTTGAAGAATCTGGCCCCTCGGAAGGTATATTCTGTGTTGTTTTCAACAAATTGCACTTTGATCAAATTTTCTGTTTTGTTTTTTGGCCGTAATATCGATTGACTCTAATGGTCTGCTTTCTCTTGTATTTATATTGCCACTTGCAGCATGCTAGTGTGTGTGGGAGACGTGCAATTCTTGGATACATTTCACAATTTGATGTTAATGAGCTTCCCTTATTTTATGCAATGCTGATGAAACCTTTACAAATGATGGAACAAGGCAATGATGTCACTTGGGATGCTCTTGATATTACAATGGATCAGTTTCAGTTGATTGATTTCTTTGAGTTCTTCACCTTAGATAAAATCTTAGTGCTGCCTTGGAAAAAGAAACACGGTTTTTTGCATGTGGTGGAAGATATATTTGGAGTGTTTGATAAATTTCACGTCAGACCATTTCTTAATCTTCTAGTAGGATGTGTAGTACGTATACTGCACAGTTGTTACAATGGTCTTCTCCGTGCAAAGAATGGCGTATATAATCAGTTGGGGAATCATTCTGCGATTGATACACCCGTATTTGAGAAGAATGATGAAATTGTAAGCCTGATGAACTTCATTAGCTTTAAATCTTGTTTCTAGTATAATCATTTATACTTTGAAGCACATTTAATGTCTCATTTAATATTTTACTTTCTTGTCTGCTATATATGCTATGGTGAACCTAATGTCGATAGCAAGTTTCCTGACATATATTATTGGGATTTTTGGTTCTGTGCAGACCTCTGTGAAACACTTAAAGGATTTGAGATCTCTATGCCTGAAGATCATTTGTAATGTCCTCTGTAAGTATGAGGATCATAATTTTGGTTCTGAATTTTGGGGACTATTCTTTGAATCCGTCAAGCCCTTAATTGATGGCTTCAAGCAGGAGGGTTCAAGTAGTGAGAAGCCTAGCTCACTATTCTCATGTTTCCTTGCAATGAGTCGGAGCCAGAATCTTGTATCACTGTTACGTACAGAAAGTAACCTTGTTCCTGATATTTTCTCGATTCTTTCTGTCCCCTCAGCATCCGAACCCGTTATTACCTGTGTTCTTAAGTTTACGGAAAATATACTTCATCTTGATACTGTTGATGAGAATAAGAACAGTAATGTTAGGGATGTGTTGCTTCCGAATCTTGAGGTGCTTATCAACAATTTACATAGCCTTTTTCATGTTATGCGCGAGAGGAAGAGGTATGTATTTTTACTACAATTTTTGTTTGTGTTTCTAGTTATGTAGATCAGTATGTTGCCTTATGGGATTTATGTTCATGTAACCTTTCTGCAAATTTAAGTACGAGAGTGTATGCAAGGCAATTTTAAGTTCCCCTGAGGTTGACCTTGAGTGTTATATATCTATTGAACTATGTAATGGGGAAATATTGGGGAACACAATACTTTGGCAATTGAAGCATTTATAAAAAATTTATTTCAGCATTGTGTTTGCAGTATTTTGGCACCTGTTTTGTTTCATCGATAAGAAGCATATCCAAAATATTAGTAAATTATGTTTTTTTTCCCATTACTCTTTATTGTTTTATCTCCTTTTGTTTATTATAATTTATGATATATAAATGATGCAGCAAGGATCAGAAAAACTGAAATAGTATGATTGGTAAATGGAAGATGTAGATAGCTTGTCGAGCCCCCCCTCCCCCCCCCCCCCCCCCCCCTAATTGTATTAGTAAAAAAGCTCTCCTGAACAAGTTAAGGATCTTGGTTTACTCCTATGTTGTACAATTGTACTTGACCACAGGACATTGATTGGAAAACTAGTTCCTTTTTTGTGTTTTTCTGTCTTGTTTTTCATATGAAGAAATGTTCATGAAATCCTTATAGCATTTATTTTACTGATTTAAAAAACTTGATTAAAAGAGATGAATGAAGATTTCAGAGGGGATGTATTGGAAATAATTGGGCAATGAGTAAGAATAGGGAAAAGATTTGAATAATGTTTTGACTCAATATGTAGTTGTGGGTCCTTACCACCTGGACAGTGAGTTTGATTTAGTGGGATTACAAGTTGAATACGAAGTCATGCAGTGTATAAAGTTGCTCATTTATGTGAATCATTTACCTGAACAAGATTCTTTTTAGCAGGGCATTTGTGAAGCGTCCTAGTGAAATGGTGCTGAGGATTCTGAAATTGACGTCGATATATATAAAGGATCCTGTTGCAGCGGAGAAAATTGTAGATATCTTACTTCCACTACTTCGCATTGTAGCTCAAAAATCTGGTCAGATGTTAGACCTTTTTTATTTTGTATCGATTAATTTCTATCAGCTTGTGGAGCCTGTCACTAATTTTTTCTTCTTTCCATCTGCAGATGCATCCATGGAGGCTTTGAGTATTCTGAGACAAGTTGTCCCTGTATTAGGGTGTGATACTACAGCTAAGATCTTGAAAGGCTTAGCTCCACTTTTGGTTGTTGCTAAGCTGAATCTGCGGTTGTCTGTATGTGAACTTCTTGAAGCTCTTGCTCAGAAAGTTACATCCTTACTTCCCACGGTAATTGAACTAAATAAGCCTCTCTTTTTTTTATATAACTTCTTAGATATTCTCATATCACAAATACATGATAATTTGTCAATTGAGTTTTTTTGTATGTAATGGGCTGCACTGCAGGCTAAACTTGTTCGTCAATTGAATGCAACATCTACAATGGAGGTGGCTGAGCTCGACTTAGATGTAATCATCAATACTTATGACAAAATCAGTGTGGAATTTTTCTACAGCATTTCTGTGGAACATGCTCCAGTGATTTTGTCACATTTCATCCATGACATGACATCTGAAGAAATGTTGTTGACACACAGTGCTTATAGATCATTGCTTGCTTTTGTTGAATTCTCTGCTCGTTTGATTCGGAAAGAGGTTGGGAAGGGAGTTTCCGAGGAACGACCAATGGAAGTTGATGGTAGCTGTTGGACTGAGACCAGTGCTCAACATGTCATTGACAAAATCCTTTTGAAGTACATGAGTGATGCACTTACTGGAGGACTGTCTATTCGTAAGGTATAGTTTATATGCAACGTCTCAATTATGAAATTGCTATAGTGTAAATGTTTTGTGGTGAATGCATCACTATCCTAATAAGATGCAATGGAGTTTGTCATATGTCACTTATAAATTGAATATCTTTTAGGAATGGATCGATTTGCTGCGCGAGATGATCTTAAGGCTTCCAGAGATCCCTAATCTTAAAACATTGAAGGCTCTCTGCAGTGATGATGCTGAAGTGGATTTTTTTAACAACATTACTCACATACAGGTTTTAGTTGTGCCCAGCATCAAGTTCCTCCATTTTCATCAATATACTATTATTTATTTGTGTTTTGACAATCAATTGAACTTCTTGTAATGATGTATACAAGAATTTTAGTTTCCTGAAATTTGTTTCATTCTTACAGATGCATCGGAGACCAAGAGCATTAGTTCGTTTTAGAGATTGTGTCAGGACAGGGGAACTATCTGGGGTAACCTTCTTGCCTACCTCCTTTTTGTTCAATGTTGTGTAGTTATTTATCCGCTGATTGAGTTTATCCTATCACTTTCCAGGTCATTGCAGAAAAGTTATTCCTCCCTCTCTTTATGGGCATTTTGTTCGACACGAAGGACAAGGATGAACATCTGAGAAGGACATGCTTGGATGCCATTGCTGCTCTATCTGGACAAATGGAATGGAAATCATACTATGCTTTGTTAATGAGGTGTTTTCGGGATTTGACAGATGAAAGACGGAAGGTCTTAATGCGTCTAATTTCATCCCTCCTCGATGAATTTCACTTTCTGGACTGTCCAACAGATAGTGTACTTGATGTTGCTGATCATGATGGTGTGGGAGAAGAGTTGGCTGTCTTAGGTAAGTATGCAAGTTCTGTCACAAAAGATCAATTGCAGACTTGTCTTCTTCAGACGGTGTTCCCCAAGCTGCAAAAATTGCTACATTCGGATTCAGATAAGGTCAATATTGATGTCAGCCTTACTGTACTAAAAGTTCTGAAATTACTACCTTCAGAAGTGATGCAATCACACCTTCCAAGTATTATTCACCGGATTGTGAACTTCTTAAGGAATCGTATGGAAAGTGTACGAGACCAAGCGAGATCTGCTTTGGCTGAATGCTTGAAGGTGCTTGGAGCTGGTTACCTGCCTTCTGTAATCAGAAGTTTGAGAGCAACACTGAAGCGAGGCTTTGAGCTCCATGTGTTAGGCTATACTGTCTTCTTTGTTCTATTTAAGGGGCTTAACCAATCAGCAGGTGGAGAGATTGATTGTTGTTTGGATGATCTCCTCAGTATTATAGGGAAAGACATTCTTGGGGAAGTGGACGAACAGAAAGAGGTTGAAAAGATTGCTTCTAAAATGAAAGAGGCCAGAAAAAAGATGTCATTTCAAACTCTCGAAATAGTTGCACGAAATGTTAATTTCAAGAGTAATGCCTTGAAGCTGCTTTCCCCAGTGATGCCTTATGTACAAAAGCATCTGACCCCAAAGACCAAAACTAAATTGAATAAGATGCTAAAGCAGATAGCTGCTGGCATTGAGCAAAATCCTTCTGCTAATCAGACAGATCTTTTTGTCTATATATTTGGCCTCGTTAATGATGGAGTTGCTCAAGAAAGTCATTTATGTGGAAGCTCAGCAGTTGCCCCATCAACTGAACAAGGCAAAAAATGCGTTGGGAGACATCAAATGACTAGGATATCTTATTCTGATGTTGAGCCGCAGGGATGGCACCTTATAACCGTGTTTGCTCTTCAATTATTTTACAATCGTCTACGAAACATAAAGTTTGGCAAGAAGGACAGCGAGGTTCTTTCACTGTTGGATCCGTTTGTTAAACTGATGGCAACCTGTTTGAACTCCAAGTACGAAGAAATCTTGTCAGCTACTCTTCAATGCATTTCTCATTTGATAAAGCTTCCATTGCCTTCACTTGCAAGTTTTGGGGATGAAATAAAGATTACACTATTGAATATAGCCCAAAGCTCTCCCAATCCTAGGAGTCCAGTTATAGAGACATGCTTGAGATTGTTGACAGAGCTATTGCAGGGCACGACTGTAACTCTTTCTAAAGATCAGTTGCACACCCTGGTTCACTTCCCAGTTTTTGCTGATCTCGAAAGAAATCCTTCATTTGTTGTACTTTCACTCTTAAAGGCGATTGTACGTCGCAAGCTGGTGGTACCAGAGATATATGACCTCGCTTCTGAAGCTTCCAAACTGATGATAACTAGTCAAGCTGAGCCAATTCGCAAGCGGTGCAGTCAAATCTTGTTGCAATTCTTGCTGAATTATGAACTTAACGAAAAACGAATGAATCAACATATTGATTTCCTGATCAGCAGCTTAAGGCAAGAGTCATACACGGCTTTGACTGAATCACTATAATTTTTTCCTTTCCAGGTATTTATTATCACGGTTTCTTTATTTTTTCAGGTATGAACATGCAACTGGGAGGGAAGCTGTACTTGAAATGCTTAGGGTCATAACTCAAAAGTTTCCACAAAGAGTCGTTGATGAGTGGTCCTTGCCATTATTTCTCAATTTGGTTAACTGTTTAGTCCATGATCCTGATAATCAAATACGTAGCTTGATTGCTACAGATATACAGCTTTTAGTGAGCTGTGTGAGTTCAAGCTCATTTGATAAGATTCTCGAGTCTTCTCTTGCCTGGTACATGGGTGAAAACAAACAACTTTGGGGAATCTCTGCACAGGTACGTATTCAGGAAGAACAAGTCTTTTAATAAAGTTCTCTTAGCTGATTGTATTGAACCGTTTTGCCTAAATAATTACCAACACCTCCTTTTGCTGGGAAATGGAATATTAAAGGGGAGTTCTGATTTCGGGCCTTGTATTTAAATCTAACTATGTAATGCTCACACAGGTCTTGGGACTAATAGTTGAAGCGACAATGAAGAAGGATGGTGGTTTTCGGAAGAGGAAGGATTTTGAGAAGTACATCAGCAGTGTATTACTTCCACCAGGTATGGAAGGGAATCACAGAATGAAGAGCATCTTGCAGTTTGCTGTTGAAACTGCTTCGGCACTAGACCATTCTGATCATGCCGAGTGGAAGGAAGCATATTACTCACTAGTATTGTTTCAGAAGACAATGGTCCATTTTCCTGGCCTTTTCTTTGAGAAGCATGTTGAGGTAAGAAACAATGTGTCACTGCTCTTTCTTTAGTTTTAAAAAGCGTGCAGAAAGGCTTGAGCGCACTGACGCTCAAACCTTTGCGCCCCATGATATGCGGGTGCACCTCTGAACGTGAGGTGCAGCGCCTCGGGTAGAAGCCTGAAAGTAGACGTTTTTCCATGGAATTGCGATTGGGCCCCCTTTTTTTTTTTTTTTTGCCTTTATGGCCTATTTTTTTCCTGGGCTGAAGATGCTGCGTTTTTTAAACACTCTTTTCTTTCTATTCTAGCCAAAAGATGTAGCCTCTACTTATCTGTTTCTCTTCTGCAGCTTATTTCTTCTTTCTTCTGGTACCGTTTCTGCGGCCCCCCCCTTCTCTATTTCTCTTCTGCACGGTCTTTTCATGCTTTAAACTACTATTAATGTTTATCATGAAGGATTTATAGACTATTATATGTTTTTTTGGTGTTTTGATAAGTTTTTTTTACAAAGTATTGTGACTAGCACCTTAAAGCCTAGATACACTATGTTTATACCTAAACCTACGTGAGGCACGAGGCTCCAGAGGCCTTAAAAACTTAGGTTCATTCTATGGTAAAGAAACGTTCATGATAATATTTATGCTTTGGTTGCTTGATTAGGGTTTTCTAAAAGTAAATTAGCCATCATGAAGTTATATATCATATCATGTAATTGAAGGGAACTTACAATGATGACCCTTTCTTCATCTCAGGATATATGGAAGGCAGTCTCCGAGTTGTTAATGCATCCACATTTGTGGATACGCAGCATATCGAGCCGTCTCGTTGCATTGTACTATGAACAAATATCTCTAGAAAGAAAGGAACTGAGAACAAATTATCTCACAGAGACTGATAAGCTCTTCAGAGTAGCTGTTTCTCAGTGCTGCCAATTGAAGGGGCAACTCTATGACGCTGGTTCAGTTGAAGTGCTGAAGTCCAATATAGTGTTTACCTTAAAATCTTTAAATGTTATTCATGGTTCAAGGATGGTTGAAGAAAGTAGAGATCCTGGTGTGTTTTGGTCTACTCTTGATCAACAAGAGCAAGGTATTTTTATGGAGGCATCTCGTCTACTGGATTCAAGTAATCAAAAAGTTGTTATTGCATCTCTTAAAACATCCTCCGAACAAGACTTGTGTCAGTTACTAGTGTATAACTTGCTTGAGACGATGGGGAAAATTGCATTACAGTCGGAAGATTTGACGGTGGGTCTTGACGTCAATTATACAATTCCTTTAGTAATTTAACCTCTTCTGTGCGAATAGTTTTGATAATGCTTGTCGTGTTTTGATGGCAGACACAAGCTGTTCTGAATTGCTTCCATTTGGTTGCATCAGAATTCGGGGAGAGAGATTGTCAGCACTATGCAATTCAACTACTGCTGCCATTGTACCGGATATGCGAGGGATTTGCTGGTAAAGTAATATCAGGTGAGCTTTCTTTCTGTCTTTAAGTCATCTTGGTTGATGATGGCGTGAAATTTTGTACTTAATAAAAATGGGGATTGCTCATGGTGTCTAATGACAGATGAACTGAAGCAGCATGCGGATGATGTCTGCAAAAGTATGAAGAAAATAATAGGAGATCAAAATTTCGTGCAAGTGTACAATCATATAAGGAGCAACCTCAAGTTCAGAAGGGACACCAAGAAACAGAAGGAGAAAGTGATGGCTGTGGTCGATCCGGTAAGGAACGCGAAGAGGAAGCTTAGGGCTGCTGTCAAACACAAGGCCCACAAGAAGAGGAAGATCATGACAATGAAGTTTGGAAGATGGATGCATCAATGAAATTAACATTCCTCCTTGCCATATTAAACAGTTTTGTCACACTTATAGTAAATATACAGTTATCTAATATTTGCACATCTATTTGAGCGGTTTACTGTATATCAATTGAGTTTACATTTCTACACTTTTGGTCCCTCTCAAAGTCAATTCTTAGCTCCGTATCTATTTCCATTTTTTCTTCCTCAATTTCGCGAGATTGTTTCTTAAGGCAAATGATTTTGTCATGGGCATAATTGTTTCTTTAAGACAATGATTTTGTCACAAGACTAATAGAAAATACATAAATTACTTTTGACCTACACCTTCGATTCTATATTTGTTATTTGCATGTAACGATCTCCTATTTCTAACACTCTTGACATACTCGATTTATTAAAGAGTATTCATCGCCTTCATTTTCGGTTTGTTTGTACGTTTTTTATGAAATAACTCATATTTTATTGCATGTCCTCTTCCCTTTTGCTTTTTATTTGTGCCGTTGTTGTTCATTTTTTTTTATACAAAGGTAAGCGAATTAAGTAGATCAGTTTCTAAAAACCGATCGACCTAAAACATCCTTGAGGAGACGAGGTCTTCAACATCAACCGGAATAGAACCGATGTCGATGGATGAACCGAGTCCGTGCATCACGATCCTATCTGCAACACAACAACAATGTTGATTTCCCTTAAGATGTGGTGAACGGAAGAGTTCGTGAATCCCAAGATCATGTTGGAAATATCATAGATGATTATATCCATTTTCCATAGAGGTTTCCATGTTCGGTCTTATCGCGTTAGCGAGTATCAAATTGTCTCCTTCAATCTCGATGGATGTAACTCTTTTGACCTTTTTCAGACCCTCATTTGTTGTATGGTGACAGGTACATCAAATTCCTTTCTTTTATTAAAAACAATAAAAAGCTAACAACAATTTAAGTCCAATATTGTGAAAGATTTGTAAATAAGTGTGGCTCAACTGTCAACCCTACATTATCCTGATATTAAGAGCTGATCTGCATCAACAACAATATACTTTGCATATACAGAAAGTATACAACTTGAGTCTATTATTGTGACAGTTCGTAAATAAGACAAAATTGAAAATTTACACAACTAATTAGAGCGTTTTACTGTTTTTTCGAGTTGATTCAGCTGAGACCTCAGATGTGGATCAACTGTGAACCCAGCCATTTTTGCCTCCTTGCAAATCTCATTGCATTTGGCAAGCCTCCCAAACACAATATAAATACGGATCATGTCCTTGTACACATCATATGATGGAGAAAGACCTGCCTCCTTTAGCTTCGAAAAATACCTGACAGCCCTTGATAGATCATTTAAACCAACAAATAGCTTGATTAAGACACGGTATGCTGGTAGATCCAAAACAAAGTTTGAAGCTTCCATTTCCCACACCAAATCTAGTGCTTCTCTGAATTTCTTCTCAGAAAAACGGCTGTGAATTAAAGTAGTGTACATAACCAAAGACGGTATATGTCCTGTTTGTTTAAACCAGTTAAAAAGGCCCTCAACGAGTTCAAACTTGCCAAGCTGCACAGATACCTTCATAATAGCAGTGCACTCCATCTGGTTTAGATTCAAATCGTCTCGTTCAGCTAGCTCTTCTAATAATTCAGTAACAAAATAACGTTTGTCAGGATTTTTTGCTATCTCCAATATTAGCTTTGCATATATACCAGAGTCTAACATCCTTCCATTAGCCTTGGCTGTTGATAGAAGATCCAATGCAAGATCAAATCTTTTCCCTTTTATAAAGCCTCTGGCAATTGCTTCAAGGACTGCTCGGTTTCCTATACTAATAAACTTGACGGGATTAAAGGGGAACTTCAATGAATGGGAACCAGCAAGAACCTCAACACTAGATGCCAAAATCCTATCATCAGGGAAAAGATGAGATTGTTTCTGTGCCCAAGAGAAAGTCTGCAAAGCCCGGTCAGGGAGACCCATGTGGCCTAACTCGCGAATTGTCAACGATAGAGAGCCCTTGCTAAGGAATCTACCCCATGTACTAAGAATTAATGAGGCATCTTCCTCTTGAGGGAGGCTTTGTATCTGTCTTGCTAAATAAGTAAGGAACAGGGGGTCCTTGTGCAGATCTTTAGGCAACAATGATCCAGAAAAACGCTCTTCCATTGAGATAGATTTAGGACGCCGCTTAGTGGTTGGAAGTCCTACAGGTCGAAGTTTATGGGGAACTGGAAGCGGAATGGGTCTTTGCTTAGCCGGCTTTCCAGGTTTCAGAGGTATCCTTCCTTGAAATAAGGATGATATTGCTTCAACTTCATCTTCATACCAATCAATGTGCTCTTCCTCGTATTCAACCTCGAGTTTGTGAATATGGTCCTCTGGTTCAGATTCAGGTTCATGGTCATCAACACGAGTAGTAGGGTGCCAATTAGTTGTATTAGTCCCTTCACTGTAAATTGAATCTATCAGGGAATCATTATCTGCCTTGTTGTCCTTTCTAAATGTGAGAGCCCCAGGATCAGGGGGAATTTTGGTGCGGCGTGGGTAACGAACATACTTCGGTTGTTTTTTCGAATGGGACACAAACTTACGTTGAGCCTTAAGGGTTGTTGGACTTCCACCTATAAGTTTCATACAGCAGACATCCATATGATCTTGAAAATGATTTTTAAAACAATGACTTAGAAGCAAGAAGGCAGAGTGTGTCTGGACCTGCACTATTCAAATCCACAACAATGTCAATTAACCAATTTGTGAATAGAAAACAATTTGGTTGCATTATCTGCAATAGTACATACAGTTCAGTACATTTTCAAGGCTTTCATTTTCAATCACATCCGTCTCTTTGAAGTTAATTCTCATCTCCAACAAAACACACAGTTTATGCAGAATTGTAGATTTCAGTCCATTATGAGCTACTCTAGAAAACTTTTACAAGTGGAAGGTATTAAGCAACTTATTAGGAATTAGGAGTGTGCATCGGTCTGAACCGGAAAGGCTGAGAATCACTTAAGTACGTACCTGTCTAAAGAAAATTTACAGAAGTGATCCATTATCAACCTCATGACCTGTTTAGTGTTTCAAAAATTGAAAGTATGAAATACCAACACAGCAAATATAGGCAAGCATGCTACAGTTATATAATGAATGGACCAATTGCTCGTCAAGTCAATTTGGATCATCAAATGAAAAAAGAACCCTCGCTCTAAACTCTTGGGTTCTAAGTGCCACTTTGTCTTTTGTATTTTTTAATCAACCATTAAATTATTTCATTGAATATTACAATCATAAAATCAACGGAGCATTTTAACATTAGAAAAAATGCAACCACTATATCGACTACTCCAAACCAACAATCAATTGATTTCAATGAGATTAAACCAATTTAAGCTAATAAGAACTTCCATATATTAAACTACACTAGACCAAACTAATTCAAATCAAAGAGACAACCTTTCTAACCAAACAATTGTAGACCCGATACCCACATAAGTTATACCTCTAGTTAAGCTTACAAATTATATAACTATAACTATTAAGACTAAGCAGTCCAATAACTAAGGTTGGAGACATAGCTTTCCATCAGCCATGATATGTTTCGCCAAAACTTTCTACCAAAAAGATATATACTGGAAAGCCTGGTGTCCAACTTCTAAAAATAAAATAATAGGACATTTCAATAATAAAAAAACACTGTTCAAGAGAGAGAGAGATCACTAGGCTGAAGTGGCATTTGTGCAAACACAGAAGACACAAGTCTCAGACAGGCCTAACCCTCCATCCTTTCATTTCTTGTTCACATTTACACCGGGTCACTGTACCAGTGATTGAACTTCATCAAAATACATGCAAACAAAATCTCCACTAAGGCCCATCTTAGTAAACCCTGACCGAGTATTGGGTTGGAATCGGATTGGAACGAGGAATCAGGTTGGGCAGGTATTGGGTCGGTGCCTCATCTCTACAGGCTACAGTTTGAGTATGGCATCCGCATGACTGGGGGAATGGGTCATTTCTGATGTCTATTGTTTGGAAAAAAGTATGCAAAGTGGAAGCCGGAATCAAATTTATTTTCATAGAACAAGTGCAGTTAAACCAACTGAAAGAAAAAAAAAAAAGTGCAGTTCAGACCAAAAAATTGGAAATAAGGGGGGTGAGTCTGTCCAGGCCAGAAAAGAACGTATTAACTAGCTTAGTAGGAATTAGGGGGGTGAGCCTGTCCAGGCCAGAAAGACTGAGAATCACTAACCCGTGTTGTATAAATTATTTACAAAAGTGATCTAATTCCAACCTCATAACCTGTTTGTTATTTCAAAAACTAAAAGCCCAAAACCAAGGCAGCAAATATAAGCAAGCACGCTACTCTCTCTCTCTGTGCCTGAAACCAACTGTTTTTTTCTAACAAAGAGTCTTCTGAACAAAAGCAATCAAAAACCTCAACAAGAAGAATCAGTATCCCAACTAGGAATCACAGTACATCACTTCAAAACACATCATAGAGACACTAAACATGAAAAATCTCCTTAAACAAGAAATCTATCTACTGCTTGTAGTATTATACCAGACTGATAGGATGCATTCGAATCTTTCAAATGAATTTTTTCAGAAAGAAAGTGCAGAATCAGTCAACTAACACCAAGGTGTTGGAAGAAGTCAAGTTAGAACCATCGAAATCAGAAGTAGTACTACGTTACGAGTGCAAATTTGGTTATAGAAAACACCAGTCATGTTATAGAATCAGTATTAGTACTACGTTACGAGTGCAAATTTGGAACACAGAGTCTGAAACTCACCAAAATCGAGCAAGAGGTGGACGAGTGGAGCAGGAGCTCGGGTTGGTGGCGCTCACGACACTTGGATGCGCAGAGGAAGAAGAAGGACGTTGCGGTGGTGGTCCCCCAGTCACCGGCGCCGGAGCTGCAATGGGAAGTAGAGGTGGAGTGGAATTGAGAAAGTGGGAAACAATTGGAGCAAAGCACTAGCATATGCGCAGGTGAGATTGGGGGAAATCAGAACATGCCCGTTAGCCTCCACTCCAGGGTCCAGATGTTATATATATTTCGTATCATGGATCAGTTTTTATGAAAAATTCGTATTGTACCCTAAAGTTTCTACTTTCTTTTATATTGACCCCAATGGGGTTAATCATTGGCATTTGTGCCTAAAATCAAATTCCATCGTGGAGAGTGAATACGAGGAAGACGATCTGCTGGAGTTTTAGAGAAATTTATGACGAAGAATGTTTGCGATAATACTAGACGACTTACAATGAATTTAGGGTGCGTTCAGTGTGTCAAAAAAACGAGATTATTTGGTAGATTATTTTGCCCAGATTATTTTG
Organism: Fagopyrum homotropicum; assembly: GCA_033239125.1. Taxonomy (NCBI): domain Eukaryota; kingdom Viridiplantae; phylum Streptophyta; class Magnoliopsida; order Caryophyllales; family Polygonaceae; genus Fagopyrum; species Fagopyrum homotropicum. The sequence goes on from BSWB01000004.1 coordinate 149,752,962, forward strand.
GCCAACAAAACTACTTATATACAAAGAGATTATTGAGATTAATTGTACATTATTGAAATTTTTCATAACTCCAAATAATCTCATTGTTCCACCAAACGGACCCTAAAGTCTACTTACCTTTAATTATATAATTATAATGAATTATTAGATCTTAGTGCAAATACTTGTTCACTTTCAATGTAAATTTTTATTTATTTTCATATTTTGTTTTTCTATAGGATTTTATAATTCATCGATATGTAAGTAGATCGATCTAGTCATGGGTCTAGTTTAGGAAAAACCATCAAATTGGCTCAAACCGTTGGTTTGGCCAAACCGGCGGTTTAGGTTTGCCGGTTGGCCAAACCGGCGGTTTCGCTTTGTCGGTTTGGCCAAACCGCCGGTCGATGGTTTAGATTTAGGTTTGTCATTTTGGCAAACCTAAACCGTCGGTTTAGGCTTAGGCGGTTTGGGCGTTTTGTAAAATGACGGCGGTTTAGGTTTAGGACTTAAGTCTAGATCGATCTGAGAGGTTGGATATCTAACTCAACAAATTTACAAAAGGCCGATCTGAGTCTGTCCTAATGTATCCGGATATCTACACTTTTCACCGGATCGGATATCTGAATCCTTAAACTTACCTTATTCTCTGGCTATTTTTACCGGATAAGTTTGGATTTGTAACCTATACATCTGGCGAATATCCGACATATCCGAGTAGCTATTATCTGGATCGGTCGGATAAATCCGGATATCGGATCCGACTATTTTTCACACCCCACTCCAAACCGATTCGGTGATTCGGAAAACTTTAAAATTGGATCACATTTGTATCATCAATTGTCATATATTTTGGATTTAGAATTTTTCGAATAGGATATTCAAGTCAGTGGGTTGGATTATTTGGTTGCTCACCCCAACTTGAAACGACATTGAATGACATCAACGGAAAGACTATGGACCATACTCGTTCTTATTTTCTTTTATTTTCCTTTGCTAGCCTAGCAATCTATAAAGTTAAATTTATTGTAAATTTAGCATTTAAAATTATTAGGGTAATAGAACTATTCAGTTTAATTCTTTTATGAAACCTATTAAGCTAGTTAAGCTCTAACTCTTGATATCTTGTAATAAAACTATTCCCTCACAGAAAAAGTTAATAAAAATAGAAAGAATTGGGTTAAATATTCGGTTGATTTACTTTATTTTTGACGATTTTGGTTAATGATTCATCCTGAATCACGGCCCATCAATGTTGAAAGTTAATTTTGATTAACCTTGAATTTGTTCAGTGATATAACCCGCTGTGACATATATATAGCCTCGATCATCCTTAATCTAGTTATGGTTTGAATTTGCTTTTGCTTAACCAAAAATCTTGGTAAATATTGTAAAACGTAAAATATCTACCTACCTCAGAGTATTAGACCCAATTAGAATGATGTCCCCAAATACACTTATAGATCAACTATTTTTTAAAGTAGTTTTGGATCCGTTTGAAATTGTTAAGAATTAATTCTAAAAATAAAAAATATATATTATTAAATTAAAAAAAATCATGTTTATTTAGGATTAAAATGGAATATTAAAAGTATTTTTAATACGTAAAAATAACATAATTATTTTTATTTTTTTTCCTAACCGTTTTCATCACCCCTCGTTGGTTGGAGGGCAAATAATGTATACCAACCAGACCAACACTCTCTAACCAAACCGACACTTGATGTATACCTTAATAACTGTATTTATTTCTTATACTTTTCTCCAAGAAAATTTTGGTTGTTATTCTTGTGGTTTGATTTGTTTAAGAAAATACTCAATGATGTTTCAAATACTAAATAGAAACAACCAAATAAAGAATATTTCTAGAACATACCACTCATTTTATTTTAGAGTGAACTTAAACATTAATTAAAAAAAGGGAAATTCCGGATGGTACCCTCGTGGTTTGGGGTATTCCGGATTTTGCCCACCAGTTTTTTCAAGTTCGGATGGTACCCTTAAGTTTATGTTATTTTCCGGATTTTGCCCAAATTCATTACCTTTTTTAAATTCCATTAAAAACATACAAAAGAAAATAAACTAAAATTAAAAAACAACTTAAAATAGAAATAATAATTTATTTAATTTAAAAATAAAGTAAAACAATAACTTTTATAAAAAAAATATATATTATATTAATTTAAAAATAAATAAATTAGATAAATTTTAAAAAATTCAAAAATCAGTGTTTTATTTATTTTAAAAATAAATAATTGAATTAGCATAGTTTTTACAAAATCTAAAAATATAAGTGTTATACTTTATTTAAAAAATAAATAAAATAAGGACTCTTTTAAATAATAAAACAAAGCACTGTTTTAATTTATTATTAAAATAAATAAATAATTTTTCTATTTTATTTATTTCCCAAAACTAAAAGAAAGAAAATAAAGTAATATTAAAAAATAAAAAAAAATAGAAAACTGATTTATTCAATTTAATAATAAATTAAAACAGTGATTTTTAAAAATTTTTTTTAAAAAATCCTTATTTATTTATTTTTGAAATAAATTATAAAACTTATTTTTTTAGATTTTGTTAAAAAATGCTAACCCAATTTATTTATTTTTAAAATAAAAGAAAACACTAATTTTTTTAAATTTTTTAAAAATTATCTAAAGAATTTATTTTTAAATTAATATAATATATATATTTTTTAAAAAAAGTTACTGTTTTACTTTATTTTTAAAATAAATTAATTATTCTTTCTATTTTAAGTTGTTTTTTAATTTTAGTTTATTTTCTTTTTTATGTTTTTAATGGAATTTAAAAAAGTGTAATGAATTTGGGCAAAATCCGGAAAACAACATAAACTTGAGGTACCATCCGAACTTGAAAAAACTGGTGGGCAAAATCCGGAATACCCCAAACCACGAGGGTACCATCCGGAATTTCCCTTAAAAAAATTGTTACTTTGTTTAAATTGTATTCCCCATTTTATAAATATTTTTGTTTATCTTTTTACCTTAAATTAAGGTTCAAGCTAGCCCTCAAATCGAATTAAAAACAAGAATAACATACGAAATTTAAAAACCAATAAGCATTACCAAAAAAGTCTAAAACATAATTCTAATAGCACAAGTTAGGCTTTGGAAAACAGGATTGAATGGGATCTTGAATCTTGAGCAACAATATTCCTCAGACGTATAATTGTTCAATCGTATGTCATATACTCTAACATCATAACCGGTATAGTTTCCTCTACCATGGTTATGTTATTCAACCAACGAGTCACAGTCACACAGCCTCGTCCTAGTATAAATATTAAATAGAAGAAGATGGTATCAGAGCAAAATTTGTATCACTCGCGACCTCACCCGGACGCTGCTGCGGCTTCCTGCGTCTCATATTCACCCCGCTCTTCCTTGCCAAACTCTTCAATCAATTCTTTTTGCCTTGGTGTCAAGTTCCTGCCAAAATAACCCGAGTATGGTCAGTGTGTCGATTCTCGCTACCCATTGTACTAGTGTTTCGGATATAACGTAAGGATTCAAAAAAGAGCCTAGAGTTTGAACACTTACTGAGGTATGCTGATATTGAAGTGCACATACTGATCGCCATAGGAATAAGAATTCCTACTTTTGATTCCTGACAGTGAAACACAACAAATTCATTGCCAAGTACAAGTTTTTTTGTGATGCATTAACATACAGGAAGGCGACATTAAACCGTCCAAACTATGTTTCTCTTCACACTATAGAACAGGGGTTTGTTTGTGGCAAACAGAGCCCCGTTGTTCAACTATCAAAACGGCTTAGTCTCCGGGATCAAGCAACGAGTGGCGCACCAACTCTATTTAATGAGCATAATAAATACTGAAGCCAATAGCCAAGCTTTTCTCTATGATGCACATGGGCAGATCACGTAGTATGTTCTGAAGAGATAAAAGATAAAAGACTATGCGAGTAGATTTTGGAATCATTCAGATGGGCTATGATGAAGCGGTTGGGGACCCACTAGACGGTTAGTAATATTTTGAGGGAATGATCAAATGAAAGGGAAAACTAGACAGGCCTACACTTACCAGAGGATGATCTTAACAAGCAATCTAGTATATGTTAAGGAATAGCCCTATATGCTTCCTACATCCAGAATTTCACCTTTGTATTTCTTTTTTGTCTTGGACCAACTGGGTTTCCTAATGGCTTGGCCCAGTTAGTCCATGTTATGTGTTCTTCCTGCCTTAAGCTCTATCACTTGATTTTTATGAAATCTTAAAAAAATAACATACAAATGGTGAATCTTTTCTTTATTCTCACCTTTCTTCTTCAAGACAACCTTCTGTGCAGGTTGAGTGCCCGGGCGAACCTAAGAACAGAACAGAAGATCATATACACCATTGGAAAGAATTAAATGAATGACAGTTTATATTTGGGGGTCGAACAAACCTTAAGAACGACGTCTCCGGTTAAAGTCGGGACCTGGACAGTTCCCCCAAGAATTGCCTGTAGAATTAAGGAAGATATTGCTCTCAATGAGAAGTTTGATGAAACAAAGGTCAAAATCATCTACATTCAGAACTAAGTCCAAAAAATACAATTTAAATTAATATGTGCCAAATTACAAGTTCACATAGATCAATGTTCTATTAATCACATGCAGCACAACTTGTAAGATGGAAAAAAAAAAGGTCATGTCTCCAAACGGGTAGAATATAAATCTCAATGAGCGTAACCTGATGTCATATATCAAGTTTTTCCTTTTAATTGGGTTTGCAAAAACATGATCAACCACGGATATGAAGCAAGAAAAAAAAATTCCAAAAAAATGCAATCTTACAACAAAGAACTAGAAGTGAAACACTAGAATAAATTCTTTAAAAAAAACTCCCAAAACTCATATCATTTTGCAAGTCTCAAAACAAATTCTCCACAGCCACCCCCGCATTCTACAAACCCAAACAGATTGATACAAATCTGAGAACAAATATACATCACAGATTAGTGAGCTTAAAGTCTCAATCAACTACTCTGAGAGACTTACCTGTGAAAGGCTAAGAACAACATCAACATGAATGTTAGAGCCTTCTCTGCGGAAAACTGGATCATCCTTGACCTGACACAAAGATCTCAGTAAGTTGCAAATTGCTGCCTTTTTCCACATGTTCTGTAACCTAACAAAGGGGGGAAATGAACATGAGATGTACCTTAATGGCCACATGGAGATCCCCATGGTCATATCCATCAGGATCGATTCCCCCACTTCTAGATACCTTAATGGTTTGATCATTGTCCACACCTGACATCCAACAATAACCCATAATGATCTTGAAGGACAACAAGAAATCAAAAACTAAACAACATTACTTCCGGGATATTGTTTGTTTCATATTACTCCATTATTTTATGCACTTCGAAATTCACTATCAAATTAACATTGCAAAATGGCTGATTATCAACTACTACAAGTTCCGTGATGTTAATAGGCAGGCAAGGCCTTGTAGATGCTATTACAAGTTCTGTAAACACTTCACGATCAAGTATTCAAATTTTATATCATCTGCAATCGGCACATCACTGTCAACTGCCAAGAAACTTCAAAAACTAAGGATAGCCATTATGTTGTCACTAAATGAATCTCATACAATTCAATTTACAATGTAGCAAAATGTTACAATATTCTCTTAAAAACGTCTACAGTCTAAAACCAAGCTTATCCAAATGCTCGTGCACCCTGGCTAAACCCTATCCTCTAGAACTATAGCATCTATGTATCTCTCTATTATTAAGTGTTCCAAGCATAGACTACTTTGCAATTAGATCCAAGATTACAAATTACCAATATTCCAATATGAATTTTGGAATTTCATTACACATCTCTTGGAGAAAATTAACTGCAAGCAAACATGTCGACATGCAATGTCATTATTGTAAATTACAAACTACTGTCATGTTTCATGAAATAAGGCCATCTTTTTGGAGGAAAAGGAGTACCTGGAGGGATGTCCAATTTTACTGACTTAGACCCCGGCACCACCCTATTACCATTACAAGACCTGCAATAGCTCTGCACAAAATTGAAAATACAAATTTGATTGGTGTTACAAAAAAGAACTTTATTACACCTTTACAATGTATGTCAGGACCAAACAATGAATATAAAAGAGAGAAAAAAAAAACCGAAGCGAGTATCTAACTTCAACTAATGAAGAAGACTTGACTCTGTAATTTTATTTTTTAAATGTTCTCTGAATGAATGGGTACAAGGTTTCAGGCTTCCAGCTACCCTCTTGTTATAAGGGAAAGCAAATGATAAACTCATAATTCCCAACAATCAAATTCAACAACTAAAATACATAATAATGGAAGAGAAAGTGGACCGCATAATGGACAAGTGTCTTACCAATAGGGAAATGGGGAAATGAAGAATCTAAACTGAAAAATGAAAATACTAGTTTTGCAGTTAGGCTCATGACAACATCACAGCTGCGTTAGATAACAAACAAGTTCAAGATCACAAAAGACCAATCGCTTGGATCAAGTATACATAGCTATACCTACAACCTATACCACTGGCTGTTATTTTGGCCAATTTTTCTGTTAAAACAGAGGCAAATTCAGAGCTCTTGCATCAAGAATGGATCATGTATTTGAGATCAAATGTATCATAAAGTATGAGATCATGGAAACAAACATAGCAGCATCCCCAAATTCATAGTACATTAAAAAGAAAAACCAAGCAAAAAGACGTAAGCAATATATAACTTGCAATTTAGATACTAAATTATACCGTAAATGTTTTCCCTGCTCCACCACACTGCATACAAGTAGTCTGCACAGTGAATGGGCCCTTTGACATGAATGTCTGAGAATTTGTTCAAATATAACAAGTGTTATAATACTAGTAAACAACATGTAAGGAAATATCCAAATGACAAAAGTTTCATTGCCAACTCACTAACCGCGCCTCTGCCTTTACATTGTTTACAGGTTTCAGGCTTGGAACCAGGGGGAACACCACTGCCACCTGCAGCCATAAGATAAGCAGCAATGAGTAATCAAGACAGATAGGGCATATGGTATGGTTGAATAACATTCATACATAATTTTAGGGATATCACAGAAAGCTTCACGGAGAGCTTCTGAGTAATATAAAATGGTGACGAAGTTATAAATAAAAATTGAACCAAGGAAAAAACGAGCTTCCATGAAAATGTTTGTAGTAAGGACAAAATACAAATCGAAGGAGCACAACTACAATCAGATATGAAGGCGCATTGTCTTACCACAAGCTTCACAGGATAAAGTAGTCTGAAACTTTATATTCTTTGTACATCCTTGAACAGCTTCCATAAAGGACAGCTCCAATGAAACCTATTTAGAACGCACAATTGTGTAATAAGCAACTACATTAGAACAATAAATAGCACAGAAGGCGACAGGACGAAAAAACTACCTTCACATTCTGGCCACCTGATGGGCCTCCTCCTCCTGATCGAAACATATTGAAGACCTACTCCCAGCAAAGAACCAAACACGCCAATTACATTTGAGAAAGAGAGAAGCGTATAGAAATTCAAATATGGGATGAAAAAGAAGGCACTAAAATCCTAGTTTATGCAAGTCTTGAGCTAGATTCAAATTTGTACATAAAGTGACATAACATGCTATTTCAGATGACAAAGTAACTATCTCAAACACCAGTTCCTGGAAAGCTCATTCGCCCTCTATGCCCATGATGGAAATCAACTAGGTCTACTAAATTTTTTTTTTAAAATGGCATGAACATGCAAGAGCAACAGCTGCAAACACTCAGATTGTTACAACATTGATAGAGTGAAAAATCGGGAATCAACACAACTTCGATCAAAGTAGATTAAAGACACACAATAGGAACAATTCTTAGGGAAACCGAAAGGAATACACTAAGCCACTCAAGGGAGAAACTCTACATGAGCCAATCTCAAAGGAGAACACCTCCTAAGAGCCAAATGTAAAAGCCTACAAATATAATTTTGGACCCTGAGCTAGAAGGCCTAATGCCTTATTTATGCTAATATCAAACTCCCAGGTCACCTACATGTGACGATAGTAAACCCCTGTCACAGCCTAACAACTTCAACAACTTCTAGAATAATAATACTCGGCTCCCAATATTCTCATGATGCTATTTGGTATCCTACAAACATCCCTAAAATGCTCTTTCCAAAGCCTGCCCTTAATAGGAATATTTTCATTGTCCAAAAGATCAAAAAGAAAAACCACTTCTAACATTCTAGTGACTCTTTCTACACTTTGGACAGCTACTGACATGCAGAAATACATAAAACTGAACAGGTCACTTACATCCTCGAAGCCTTCAAATGGATTAAATCCAGGACCACCATAGGGATCTCCTCCTTGGCCCTTATTTTGTTCATATGCATCATGGCCCATCTAGATTGAACAAAGGACCAAAACATAAAATAAATGTCACAAGAATCATGAATGACAAATAAAGGATGCACTAGCAACAAACCCAGTTCAAGACCTTTCAAAGATAAGGGAATCAAAAGGTAACAGAGATGAAAGACCACTGCTAATTGTTCCTCTGTAACAAAAATGCAATAAGATGGAACTCGATGACCATTAGACACCTCAGATAAAAGGTAAATTTCCACGAAACATGTTCATAAGGCGGTTCAAAATTAGCAATACATAGCCATATCACAGAGAGGACTCCATTACTTGTTAATCACAATCAATAGTCATAAATTATGGCACTAGTCATATCACAGAAAGGGCTCCATTACTTATTAATCGTAACCCATAGTCATACATTATTACGCTACTAGTCGTATCACAGAGAGGAATTCATTACTTTCAAACTGTTGGTGTGAAACTTATGGCAATGAAGGTTCGGGGAAAGAATGCATATATCATGATACAATTATTACAATTTTACCTTAATTTTTCTTACAGTGAACTTCAGACTATTGTGGATTTTATAGATACTATAGAACACTTAATCACAAATACTATGTAAGTGAAAATGAGTGTAAGCACCTGGTCATAAGCTGCCTTTTGTTGCTCATCTTTTAAAACCTAGAATGGGGAAAAAAAGGCAGATCTTAGAATACATAGAACGAAAATCAGGTAAGTTATAGGTGAACCAAATATAATATAAATAATTGGGAAGTGAGAGCACCTCATATGCCTTATTGATCTCCTGAAACTTTTTTTCAGCGTCAGGATCATCTTTGTTCATATCCGGATGGTGCTTTTTTGCAAGCTGGGGAGCAATCATGATTTGTAATCATTGAGTAACATATGACACACTTAAACTCCATAGTTCATACCAAAAAAAAAGCATCTTGGACGAGGGTCTGATAACATATGCTAGTATATACAACAGTTTTGGTTCCAAAGAAAACACACCGCATAAAAGGCTTTCTTAAGCTCAGTTGGATTAGCATTCCTGCTGACACCGAGTATGTCATAATAATCTTTATGAAGCAAAGCTGACACAAAGAAAATAGGGAGAATGTGTGAAGTTTCAGTGAGATGAAATTGTAGAAAGTATCCATGATGAGGAAATTGAAAGAATAGTGAATACCAGTGCTGTGAATTGCTCTAACTGTCCCAAACAATCCACCTCCACACCCATGTAGAGCTTCAAATCCATGGAACCACAATGAAAATTAGCACTCCACAACAATTATAAATGAATGCCAAAAGAAGGGGGAAAACATGCAACTCCAATCAAGGAGAAAGATACCATCTTTTACAGCCGGTATTGATGATTTACACAATAAATGCCTAACAGATGAACGAGTAGTCCCACCAAGCAAATCATTGGCCTACAAATAGATTTAAAATAGAGAAAGGGTTATCGTCGAGCGGCAAACTTCAATTCAGTCTCAATGTCTCATTGATAAAAGAAGGAAAAAAGCAAACTCACCAAGGTTGCGGCGGAGTGACGAGCAACCCAGCGAACTAGTTTGATGCCAGTAGAACGAACCATTAGGGTTTATGAGCGAATATACTAAAACCTGAATACTGAGAAGGTGTCACCATATAAGCTGAATACTGAGCGAATAAATTAACCCAGTGACACCATATAAGCTGCATATGTATGCTACACTTCTTTGCAATCTATTCAAGCATAAATTAAACCTAATCTGCATAAGATAACTAGACAAAACTAAATCAAAGCAAATCAATTTACACCAAAAATCCAAATCATAAGCAAATTCAATAGAAACAAACTTATCAAAACTCTTCACAATCATAACAAAAAAATAATAATCCAAATTCCATTCCAAAATTATCGAAAAAGAAAACCCAAAAACAAAATCCATGAAAGAAAAACACCATCGACAATAGAAGTGTCATAAGTAGAAGCAATCAGATAGAAGAGGAAACTGAAGGAGAAGGTTGAGGTCCACCTGGGGTTTAGCATTAAAGTTTGAACCTTTACCTCAACGAACAGACGGGTGAAGGCCGTCAAAGAAAAGCGGAAGGTAGTGAAGAGCCGCCTCGGTCGTGGAGGTAGTGTTGCAGACTTGCAGTGTTGTTGCTGCTTGCGTAGAAGAGAGGAGGCGAGAATGGAGCTTTAGACCGAGGGAGCCCGGAAATAAACGTGGTGGGCCGTGGGTTTAAACTTATGATACAACTACAAGGGTTCGAATTCGAATCCGTGGTTCTAGATTTTCAATGTAAAAGATAACAAAGATGTTTAAGAGCCTAAAAACCTAAAATTATTTATTTTTATTCAACCAAAAAAAACATTTAACTATTTTCATTAAAAAAAATTTTACTATCTTAAAAATACACCTTCGTAGTTGATAATAAGTCTCCACTCATATGAGAACATTGTAACGACCATCCCCTACTCCCTTCCTTACGGTTTACGTCCTTACAAGTTTGTATAAATTGCTAGCTGAAGATTGCAAATACTTTATATTATAGACTCTAATACATATCACATGCACCATATGTAACATAACAAACTCGTCATATAACATATTCATGCACCTACGGTCATAAAGATCAATCGGAGCATGCCCTTATATATGTGTACTCTATGATATCATGCAAATCATGTTCGCAATTATCGCACTCTTCACTCCTAGTATTCTGGGAATACCACCCCAACTCATAGAGTATTGTTGTCAATCCAAGTTACATGACATTCTTACCCAAATCCATGGATGAAGTCGGTGCACTTATATGTCACACCTCATATGAGTTGTAATCATATGATTACATGTTCGTTCACACATATTGTTATCACACATCACAACAAATATAAGTTCACGCAAGTAATAATAATAATAATAATAATAATAATAATAATAATAATAATAATAATAAAGTAACAACTCAAGAAACAAAATGTCAATCAAACTAAACCGTGAGTGGCTTATGTTGGAGATAATTGTGTTGTTACATGTAATTAATTACTATGTTGGTTTTTTTTTTTTTTGGTTAAGATTAATTAGAAAAGTAAATGGATTTCTACCTCTTATCGAACAGGTATATCTATAGTAGTTAGTTGTAAATGAGGATATTTTGATCGCTCACATAACCAAAAGGTCTCAATATTCAATATATACTAATATCTTTTTTCGTTTCATCAATACTTAAATTAGACTTATGGATAAAAAAAAAAACACTGCTAAACTCAATATATACTAAACCGTGAGTAACTACCCTCCCTAATGTTGATGGATTTCTACCTCTTATCGAACAGGTATATCTATAGTAGTTAGTTGTAAATTGCATTATGGATAAAAAAATGCACACTAAATTTTGTTCTCGGATATACTTAAATTAGATCCACCAAGCTAAACTTTGTTCTCGGATATACTTAAATTAGATCCACCATGCAGTTCATGAGTAGCCTAAGACTTATATGTTTAAGGTATTATCATATGTGGGACATTCCACCCTCAACAAATAGCCGGAGAGGTCTTTTTGGCTGTCCTTGTCCTGCATTTTCGGTCCTGTTGCAGCTATTTCCTGCTATTGCCACACATCCATTAACTTCTATTCTACTTGTTCTTTGTGTAGTTGAAGATCTCATTTTTTTAGTCACTTTTGTGAGAGCAGGGTAGTTTGGGTAAAACCAAGATTATAATGCTTCTTAATGGTGTCAAACTAGCTTCAGAGATATCAGCTGTTAGTCTATGATCTTTCTTTTACAGTCAAGAAGTTCCATGATTATCTGAGAAAGCATCAGAATATATTTTGATCTTTTTCTTGTACAGAACCCAACTGTCTCTATTGGTCTGTATGTTGATTGTGGTTCAATTTATGAGACCAGTCTCATTTGGTGCAACACACTTGCTGAGCGCATGGCTTTCGAGACAACTACCAATAGAAGCCATCTGCGTTTAGTGCGAGAAGTGGAGGCTATTGGTGGTAATGTGACTGCTTCAGCTTCTCGAGACCAGATGGGTTGTACTTTCGATGCCCTTAAAACTTATGTTGCTGAAATGCCTGTAGACTATGTAAAGAAAATAAACATATATTGGTACGGACTTATTACTAAATGAATGATTTCCAATTTGATGTAAAACGAGCATTTCCCGAGTTAATCTACGGCGTACTTGAATTTTGATTTCATGTAGAATATTTCCCGAAATAATCAACGATGCACCTAGATATAATAAACAAAAGATAATGAAAATTTGCAAACTTAACCCGAGCTTCCTTGGCATTTCGGGTTCAGGGAAGTAATGAGCAATTAATGTAGTACAAAAGCTTCTCATCGGGAAAAATTGTGTAGTTAATCATGATCACCTGATCAGTAATATAACGACCGAGTATAAATGGATCCATAGTACTATGTACAAGTTGCTTGAACGATGAAATTCTATCCTCTATAGAACTGCTTGCATGGACTTGTAAACGAAACACAGAAAAAGAATGCTCATAAGCTCAATTTGGTTCTCCACATATCCCCAATAACCTTCTTTGGTGAGGGGTCATCTGGACCTCTGTCTCGCTGTCCTGACGTGAAGTATAACCATCCGTCCCACAATCCAGCCAGCGTTGTTTTAACACGGAATGGCATTTTCCCGATCACTGACCACGTCTGTAAGAAAATAAGGACTCGGTCTTAGGCCAATGACTCGGTTCTTGATGAGTGTGAGTGAGTTCACAGCATCACAGTTCTATGCACCTTAACAAGTTTTTTTTTTTTTTATAGATTATGGGTCAAATGATATGGGGTTTGACAGGTCTGTATGAGCACATCATGCGGCAAAAACCCAATACATAGGATAAAGAGATCATTATCATGTAAAGGGTATGTTTAAGCTTAGGATAAAGAGATGAAAAATACCTGTGAATCTAGATGAAATTGGAAAACCTCTCCCACCAAGATCATCTTCTTAGTCACTGGATGTTTCTGCGTCGTCCCCCCAACAATAACTATGGAATTGTTGACGAGGACCCACGCACATTCGATATGGGAGTTAGGCTTCGGCATAGAGGGTAGTTCATGCCAATTCATTCCATCATCCAGCATGTAGACATCACCATACATTACCTGTAAAGGTAAAAAAATGGAAGGTCACTCCAGTGACTCCAGTTGGAGAACCAAAAGCAATCATACTATGAAGCTCTAAAAACTCAGGCAAGCAAGATCTTCCGGCATGCCAATCACAAGTCACAAGCATAAGAAAAATACTAAGTGCATGTATTTAGAATAAACATATTATCCACCTCGTGCCTACGGGAACATTTGAATATGGGCGATCCTGGTTTCGGCATAAAGTCACCTTCTTGGCCACCAATAACATAGAGGCGATCATTGACTACAACACAGGCCCTGTAAGCAAATTTACCATAAGTATGCCAGCAGTAAGAAGAAAAAATTGCCGGAAATCTGTCCTTTGCACTACAAATGTCCAATTTAGAGTGAAAATTTACTAGTTGTAAGTGACAACAGATGACACAAGTCACTGATGTCAAACTTGCAGCAAATACTACATTCATCCAAATCAGTCAGAACAGAAGCACTAGGATTGGAAGAGAGGTACAAACTTCTGATAAGCAACGGTTCATTATAGACTATATGAGAAATTGTTTCAGAAACTGTCTCTGTAAACTTATATGTTGATCAGTCAGTGTTCTAATATGATAGGTTTCCAACGAATCAGCATTACGCGTCACAATCAATGTGGACTGTTTCCTTTGATGTAGACAAAATTTTCTTAAGGCATACAATGTTGATAACCATATTAAGGAACTACAAGAAGATTCCAAGTGGACACAGGGGCCTCGTCTGTCATCAAAATATAGGACTACAGAACTCCTCGCAGTAAGAATCATATGTTACGTAAGAGCCATCAGGCATATATAGTACCTAGTAATCACATATATTGGCCTCTATGCATTTCAATTACACATTTACAAAGTAAAATTAACCAACCTGTGAGGTCCTCCACGGGGAATAGGTACTTCATCCCTCCAATGAGTCTCCAAAGCTTTGCCATCTTTTACTGCAAGGCTCCAATGCTCTGTTGCTGGCGTGTAGCGGTTTTCCTTACTGCCTCCCATTACATGTAGCCTACCTCTCCAAAGCTGAGTGGCTGGTGCATATCTGAAACAAGCCATAGCCTAAACTGAGAATTCATTCATTTATCATTATGGATTCCTTACTACACTCATTGTCTTTACTAGCTCAAAAATCCAATGTCTATGTCCAACATCCAAAATAATGCAGAAACATTTTTTTCCTCAACAATGGCATGATGCCTAGGTAGGGTTTTACAACAAAACATAGTTCGATTAAAACACACTAAGGAAGGGTTTGTTTGACAGACAATTTATTTGTGCAAAACTGCATTATAAACTAAATAGAAACAGTTTATTAATGTGTATCTATATTTACAAATTGTCTTCCAAACAACCCCTAAGCTATTGTGGCCTTGCGGGTTGATATCAATCAACTATCAAAATAGGGCAGAGTGGCATTCCTAAGCTACTCTTCATTCAACAAATTTTCAAAACAATGTAAAAAACAAATAGTTGAACTTTGACCCATCAAGAGGGACAAATTTTATTTTCACTAATGTGCAGCAACTTCACTAAACCACTTTTAATTTGATTAATAACCCACCTGGGAACAGGCAATGAAGGCATTTGCTGCCATGTCTTAGTTTCAGTATCCAGAACAAAAGACAAGGAGATAGGTGGTGCCCTGCATTGAGGTCCATGTTGGCCCGAAACGACATACACGTATCTCCCATCGGTTGCAATTCCCAAATGCGAATGGGCCATCTCTTTGGGTGCTTCAATTCTGCCTGTCCATCTATTTTCGATAAAATCGTAAATGTCTACATGAGAGTGCACCTTACAAGACAAATAACAACCCACATAAGCCTTCTCCCAAGAACATCAACCAAACCAAACCCTAACAAAGTGATGCTCAAGTTAAAGAATCATATCAAATACTCACATGGTTAATAGTACCATATCCTTGAAACACATAAAGAAAAATTTTTATTTGAACTGCATATCCATCTAGCCGGGGTACAGGTGCAGGAGGCATTTCCTCCCATTCCCATTGTGGGGCAGCTATATCAGAAAAAGTTGCAGACAAATTCCTCCTCAGAATTCCACTCCTCTTTACCACATCGTCCAATTTCTACCAAAAGAAGAAAGAAAAACTTTTTATCAGGTTCCAATGCTTACACTTGAATTCCAATTCACCCAAGATAATCTCTAAGAATACCCATATAATAATAATGCCTAAAATCATACACAACCAGTTTGGAAGATCAGAAAATCCTAAATCGCCAAATGTTCATCAACCCACCTCAAATCTACAGATGCTGACAAATGCAGTCTTTTGATGTATTTTCAATACAGACTCTAATCGTGATTATTCCCAAATAAAAAACAAACACCCGCAGAAACAAAACAATAGCAAAGTAAGCTGGAAAGCCATGATCACAATAGCAAGCCTACATTTTGCATAAATTAAAACCCACATCGTAAGAACTCAACAAGAAAAGGAAGAGATGTTAACAGAAAATAATTCTCACCTCACCGACTTTTAAGGAGACATTAACAGAAGCAGGAAGAACAATGGTTTGGGATTTATGGAAAGCAAGGTTAGACGCAACAGACGCAAAAGAAGAAGTAAAATAAGCCCAGAGAAAATCTCCAGTCAAAGCAACTCCAATGACGGTAGCGCAGACAAGGAGAATAAGCTTCCAGAAGGAGAAGGAATAAGAAGAAGAGGAAGGACTGTGTTTTCCGACCAATTTGGCCATTTTGAACGACGGCGGTAGCTTAGTACGAAGGGAGGAGAAACCATTTTTTATTTATAGATACAGATGAGAAAACTGAGTTTGTGACAGAAATGGATTTGGGAGAGCTTGAGAAACAAGAAATGAAAAGGGAAAGAGTGGGGCGCCGCTGGTTTTCTGGTTTATACTTTTTACAGGGAATGAAGCTTCGTCGAGTGACGCGCTTCCATTTCTTCTATTTTGTCCACAGAAACAAATTTCCTTTTTTCTTCTTTAAATGGAAGGAGGGAAAGAAAAAAGCCATTAAATTATAATTCCATAGTTTTTTTTTCTTTTTTTCTTTTTTAAATGGAAAGCGGTTCGAAACCAATAGACGGCGCGCCGTCTAGTGGGTCGAAAGGTCGAAAAAATCGGCAGACGGACAAACCGTCATGACACAAATAAATGAGAAAAGAAATACACGAAATTACATCAAAATGAAAGCGAAAGCAAAAAGGTCTTCAAGGGGAAAGTAGGATGATCCAGCCGGCAAGAGGCAACGAGTAAAGAAGTTCATCTTAAAAGAAGTACACAGGGGAAGCCTGGGGAACAAATGTGGACACCTCATCTTTGGACTGCAACAGAGCCGTCAGGAGTCGATCACAAATCCACGCCTCCTTTTCGATAAACGCACGAAACCGCCAGCAAATGACTGAATCAAATCTCAGAAGAAGAGATTGCAGAACACGGGTATCTTGATGAAAAAAAGTGTAGAACTTGATGGGTAAAAGAAAGTGATTTGTAGGGAGAAGATTGTCATAGGAGATGATTTATGTTATCGGGAGTGATTGAAATTGATTGTTTTGTACTTTGTATGCGTTAGGAATAAATTGTTTTTGTGAAATGTCTAATTTGAACCCTTTACAATTAAGATTTTTTATTTTTTCAATTTCAAATTAAATCTTCCCGTTACAAAAAGAAAATTTGTCATTTTAGCGTTTTATTTGAAATTCGGTTTGCGAAACAACTTGAAGCGTGTAAGTTTTATTTGGAATTCGGGATGGAGGACGTTATAATAAACCGGAAAGGCATTATCCGCCCACCGACACCCTAATTTCGTCTTAGACTTTAGTATTAAGACATGTTGACTGATTGTGAACATGATTTTTTGACTGAGCCAAGATCCTCCGATACATTTCCCTTAAAACTGAATAACAGTTGGCATCAGAATTTTCCCAGTAGCATATACTAATAAGCACCAGTTTCCAAACTGTTCCTAGTATCAAACTTCAAAGAACGAATCTCAGGCAGAATAGAACAGTAACAAGTACACACATTTTTCCCTGACAAAACAAAATTACCAACTGTTTCACTCATCTAGATCTTGTTTATGGGTAAAAATTTGAGGAAGAAGACTCAACAGCTGACCATCATATAACAATTCATTAGCTACAAGTGAGATTCTAGTCCCTTCAAATGTTGAACTTCTGAGGAACACTATCCAAATCATCAAAATCAAACCTCTGGCGCTCTTTCCCAACCTGTTGCGTCAAGTCATTAAATTGTCAACAGGATTTGTGAACATTTTTTTAAATGGAGCAGAGGGACTGAAGAAAGATTAAAGGTACGCGAAATTCACCTTCGCCAGATATGAAGGATCACAGGACATGCTTTCATCTATAGCAGTCAGCTTTTTCGAGAGGGCCTTTATCCTGAATCAGTCCATACATACATACATAAATTGTGAATAGAAAGAAATTTATTGAATTATGAACAACAATTCATCACACTAGAGTAGCAACAAAATGCCACCCTATGGTCTGGTCAAAACCTTCTTGAAAAAGGCATAACTTTTAAAAAAACATGTATACATACTTCAAGATACTAGAATATCAACAATATTTTCAAACGTCTTATCTAATGCTTCATTCCAGAGTTTTAATCCACTTGTTGAAAATGAACTCCAGTTACGCCTTAAGATTAATTCAACACACAAGGGTAAAATTGAGAAACAATGCACATAGAAAGCCTAAATGACAAACCCATAACCAACAAACAAAAAAATATTATTGAACAAAGAGAGTAGTAAAATTTCTAGAAAGAATGATACCTTAATTCAAAGTAAAAACAAAATCTATATTTTTCAGAATTGTGATTAGTTTCATTTTTCATCTTATCACCGTATAGAAATACTTTAAGTTCGCAGGGTAAAACGAAGATGGCAAAAAAATGAGATCTTTTCACTGGATGCAAATGTTAAAAACATCAAAACCCTTTGCCAAGTGTTGCAAAACAAAAGAACATACGACTTATCCTTCATTTTTCAAAATTTATATCAAGTGCATTAAATGCTAGCCTGATTTACTTCCCGGAGTTAGAAATGCTAGCACAATATACAAGATTCAGCTGTATTCCTGTGCCAACATTTTTTTAGAATTTCAGTACTTTCCATGAACCGTTACCAAATATCAATAGGCTATACATACACACACACACATATATTGCTCTGGATTCAGCTGTATTCTTGTGACAACATTTTTGTAATTGACAGACTTTGGTGGTTTAGTTCATCGACATACCTCTGAATGGAAGAGTCAATATGCTCAATCATCTCACAAGTCTTGTATTGCTCTGGATCCTCCAAGAATCTAACCATTCCATCTTTCTGATTGATTGTCGCATAGATTTCACCATCTTGTATCTGTACAGGAAAGGGAAGTACAAATATAAATTTCACAAGTAAAGCACACGAGGGAAGAAGATTGCAGATTCTGCCTTTCACTTCTACAACGTAGAAAACAAGCCAGCTACTAGGACACAAGTGCAACAATTTTATGAATATGGGTAAGATGAAACATATGAGATCACTTAATTGGAACAAAATAGCATTTCATAGTTACCATTTTAAGCACATGCATCTCTGCCTCCTTTGCACTGTTGAGTCGTACAGTATTAGCTATATCTTGCAAGGACAGGGTAAGATATGTCTGAGTCAATATCTGGATATTTCTTTTATACATGGAGGATACAACCTGCTTGACTAGTCCAAGATTGCTGTCCTGATTTAAAAAATGAAAAAGAAACAAGGCCAATTTATGTGGCTAACAAAATACAAGATACTGCATTTAATAAATCTAAACAGCCTCTATTGGATTGACATATAATCAGACCAATATTCACGTTCTTTATTACTGCTCCGGTTTCTTTCATCATTGATATTCTGTCTTTAGGGGAGGGAAAACTCACTGTTTCAAACTTCTCCTGGTTTGTATTGACAAATGTTTCCAGTTCAGATATATTTCCACTGCTGTAGCTACTTGCCAAATCAAGGTACAACTGCATCAAGGAGAAAGAATAATCATAATAAGATACTTCTTTAAAAAAAATCATAATAAGATACTTCTTTAAAAAAAATCATAATAAGATACTAGATTGCCCACATTTTAACGGGAAAACACAGGAAGAAACAACTTGAATACCTTCAATAACAAATAAAAACAGAATGATAGAAAAGTTTCAAAATTAAAACGAATTTGACATGGATCTACTTATCTGTTTCGTTATTAGTAGAGTAGGAGTGAACTGCGTGAGCAAATTATTAAAAATGAAAAACTAGTCCCCAGTCCCACAAATATGATTTATTTTGGATAACAAAAATGTGATTTTCATAATGTGATTTTCATTTCAGATACATCCGTACATGCAAAGACTACTAGGCCGAATACATCATTCTAAACTCTAAGACAAATTTTGAAAACTTTTCTGAGGGGGTTAATGAGATGTAAGCTCTGAGGTAAATTTTTAACACCTTCCCAGGGGGAAAATGGGATATAGAGAAAAGTCATAAACAATTTGACAAGATTACAGAAAACAGGGAACCTAGAACATGAAGGAGAAAGGAAATAATAGAAATGGGTCACTTGCCAGGGGCCCAATTCTAGAAGTAAAAAACACAACCAATTTTCATCTAGATACGTGAAAAACTGACAATATGTTACCCTAGTTTAAGATAGTGAAGCTATTCTAAGTAAATAATTCGTAACATATCCAATAATGCTAGGCAAGAGCATTAACCCTAGTCTAGTAGATTAAGGAGAGTCCAACTTCCTAATTAACTTTAAATTGGATATTTCTGTGCTTCATCCCTTACTTCTTCATTCCGGCATTATTGGCTATGCTTAAGGTGTGTTTGCTTGTACATAAACACTAATTTATAAACTAGGGTATACTTGCTTTACTAAAATAAACTACTGTAGTGTTTAAAAGTCGGACTGATGAGGGTATGCTTAACTGAACTAGAGTTTTTATAATCAAAATACCAATTTACCCTCCCATGTTTTTTCATTAATATAAAAACATTTATGCAATCTATCAAGTGGTCATTTAAATTAAATTTGTACAACTAAACACAGTTTATGGTATTTTTGAAACTACAATTTAGATTCCCAACAATTTTTTTACTTGAACTTCATTTTCAACATGCACTAGTTTATAATGGTGTGCAAGCAAACACACCCTTACCCGATATCTAACACGGCAAATCATTTAGAAACAAGTTACGTTGACCACAAAATGTAGAAGATAAAATAGTGAGAGCATTGTAAGATACAAATTCAAGTGGGAGACTAAATCAAGATAGTAGCAGTAGATACTTCGCCAGGAAGACGATGCACTAAAAAGTCCAAGGCAACAAAAGAATAGCTGTTTGTGAATCCATTTGCATGAAATAACTCAACAAATCACTGAGCTTAAAAATCCATCCAGTACACATGATTGAAGGTAGAAACGGATTTGAGTTACCAAATCAAGAGATATAGATCCTTTGAAGGGAAAAGAAAGGTTTGCAAAAACAACGAAGGTGAATTTGAAGTACAGGCAGGGAGATCATACAAGGTAAGTTTTGGGAATAGGTTTCCAGTAAGCTGAATGAATGTAGAGATTCTACCATCCTAAGAGGGTGAAACATTAATTTTCACATGGGAAGACAAGACTATATATTGGAATAAACCAACAGGTCTACTTTGGTGGGAACGGAGCAAGGATTTTGGGTTCCTGTTGCAAAAGTGACTTGCCAGTAGTGATGCCGTTGATGCTGATAAGTTTGCTAAACTGTTAGCTTTAATAGAAATCCATTTGGAAGAGCAGAAAAGCTTTTCTTTCCAAAATAGACACAGCAAAATCCTCAAGCAGAACTGGTTATACCGGAATATGGTACAATGGGAAGGGTATATTCCATCCTAAAAGCGCCACTCCATAAGCTTATAGTACCAGATCAATAAGAGGAATATATTTTGGCACGATTTTAAAATGCAGAAAAGTGAACACAATAAATCTGTTTCGCTTAGGTTGAAATTAACATTTTGGGGAGCAATAAATAGCAAACCAAATTATGAAACTAATCTGAAAGCAATCAGCAATTACATGGTTATATATGTGCAATTTGCTCCTACCATTCATGCCATAGTTCTAGCATTTACAAAAATAAGTGAAACAGAGATTTAGCATTTTCAGACCCTTATGGTATCAAAGTGCAATGTATCTCCTACCAACAGTAATATAAGACAAATCTAAATACTTCCTGGCATACACAAACCATTAAAATTTAGTTTAGACTATCTAAACTACTTCAAGTTTCTAAGAGAGCTTGGTCAATCTGTCCAAAATATATCCAAGTCATATAAAAGGCAAATTCATAATTACAACATCACATCAGGTCAAAAGGAAACACATTTACAGCAGCAAATTACTTCCTACTAGGAGCAATAAAAAGAAGCAAAACCTGATGATACCAATGGAAAACATATTGTATGTGCAAACACCAGATTAAAATTCCACACAAGCACCACATTACCTGAGTAAAGTTCTTCAAACTCCTTTGTGCAACAGAGGAAGTGTATTTTGGGAATGAACTCGAGAACTGCCACCATAAAGGAAAAATATAAACCGGAACAACAAATATTATGCAACAAGGATACCACTCAAGACCTTATACCGAATCCAATATAGATTATACAATGCCAATGGGTCTATAAAGATATGATTTTATGTGTGACCTAATAAACTAACGTGTTCAGCAGAATCAAGCATATGCTTCTTCACAAAACTACTCCTTTTTGGTGTATATTTTCCTAAAAAATAAAAAGGTCTATTATACATTAACAGAGGCCGGTTACATGTCGTTCAATAATTCAATGGCCACTAAAGGTAATAAATTACACCTAGGAGGATTACACGAGTCCCTCCTGAAGTGAGAGATGGCCAAATTCAATTGACACAGAAAGTTAAAGCACAAAAATTGTCCAAAATAAAAAATAAAAAAAAGAAGCAAGGAACTGGAATATAATGTTATCTACAAGGCAAAGATAATAACCTGTCCATAATGAATGAGAGAAACCAATATGTACTTTTTGTATGCTTCCACAGCTATAGCATTTAAACTAGACATTGGAGCAGTGACAACCTGAAAAAAAAAAGAGAAGATGTAACAATTAGTTCACTGCAACAACTGACAAGGCCAAGTCTTAACAAAAAAAGCAGTTGGAAGTGCATACATTGCGGAGAAGTTCCCAGGCTTTCTGAAATTTCTTAAGACCGATGCAAACCATCCCCCTACCATTGAAATAACATAATAATATCAGTTCTACTACTAACAGGACAAGCCCCAAAACAGTCGCATACAAATTCACATCAAGCTGCTCATTCAATTCTAATGGCACTTGCACATATATTGACATAAGACATTATTTATGAAATTTCTTGATGAAAGTTATACTCTTTGCTGCAAAGTCAAAAGATCAAATAGAGTTAATCAAGCCAGGTGTGGTTGCTCTATGTTTTTATACTAAATGTAGCAATCATCTACCTTTACATGGTCAAGTTCCGCACTACCAACGTTGAGGTAGAGGGATATATTAACTAAAATGACAGTGACTACAGAGAAAACCAAAATTACCTGAGAAAAGCAATATCTTCATAAACTTACACAACAGCACAAATGCAGTTTCTGAGTGGTAGAATGGTAGATGGAATGTTTAATAGTTTCTTTGTTTATTTTGACTTAGTTTTGGAAGAGAAGTTCTCCATTTGAAAGAGTTATTTACAGAAAAAAAAAAGCCCTCAGTAATAAGCAAATTTTTACGTTTCCAGATTCAGAAGGAATTTTATATGGTGAAAGAAGTGATAAGTAACAAAAAAAATGCATGAGCAAACAAGATACTTACCCATAATAACAATAGAGAAATAAATCCCTTGGTTGTTCAAGCTCAAAAATATCATCTTCCAGCAAGCGCAATCCAATATTATAGCATTTGGCCAAGACACAGAGAAGAAGAAAATCAGGGTGAAGAGTGGTCAAGTTCTCAGAGGAAGGTCGGAGTTTTTTAACAGCTGTTAGCATCGCACCCACGCCACGGATAGGTGCTTCTAGCAGCAAAACTTGATCCTTCAGCCTCTTACAAACAGAAATAACTGCAAAGGGTCCATATGAAAACTCTCCTTAACACAACAACAGGGAAAAGGGCTTAAGAAACCAAGTTTAACTGCAAAGGGTACATACACTTGTCAGGCGCCATGCGGATCTGTTCTGCATGACAGGAATTAATAAATCTATTGATTAATACAACTAGCTCAGGTGCCTGCTCTCTAGAATATGGGTTAGATGTGAATGCCTCCCTGACAACATATACAGAATAAGCAAAATATCAGAATATCAACAGTGTTGTTGTCAAAATGTATAGGCTGTCAAGTAGAGAAAGGTGCAGAGGAAGATGTCTTCCATCATATTATTGTGGAAATATTATTCTTCGAGGCAAAAAATCAGCAATAATAACATAAAAATGCTGCAATAGAACGACAATGGATTCAATTATAGTGCATAGACATGATGGGTTGAGGGAATGTATGGTCAGAATACAAATAGATGTATTACATAACTAGGCCAAGTCAATTCTAGGACTAACACTGTTAATATTTTTATTTCCATTCACACACACAAAAATTCCAAACAGCAACCAAGGCCATTTAGGCAAGCATATAATAACACTCACCATCCCCAAATCCTGAAAAGCAACAACAATAGAAACAACGGTAAGCTGTACTACATCTTGTGCATTTCAGCCAAAAAGCTCCGTGCAAATTGATATTCTAGAACCCCAAATACTCATATAAAGATATTCATCTCCTCTCACCCAAATGGATGACCTTTTTCAGGTTTATTTATTATGATAAACATCATAAAAAGCACAGATAAAATATGATGTGTTTACATAATCACCCATTCAACAAGAAATTGCAAAGAACACCTACAAATGAGTCAAGTTACAAATATCAGCTTAATTTAAATGTGTTGTTTAAAAATATTTGAAAATAGCACATCATCTCTTATAATCGCGCAGCGTTTTAAGAACCTCAACAGGACATGACATGACATTTGGCAAATAAAAGTAGTTTTTCTTTGCTGAGTTGACTAAAATTATTGTATAATTGATGAGAAATTAAAAAAAACCCTATTGATATTGTCATCTTGATTGAAAAATTGTGTTTATAGAATGATATTGGTATTTCTTTGCCTAAGAGAAGTTGCACTAATAAAAGTACTGAATCTTAGGTGAACTAGTGAACTATCGTTAGTCATATGACTCATATACCATTCTTATCTCTTAAATCACCCAAATTTGAAAGATGATGGATTTTTTTGGTATGGTCACATACTTCTACTTCTGTAATATCAACTGCCAATCAAATCTAAAGACTTCTACTGTTAATCTTCGATGGATGGACAGATGAAGATCATGGTGAAACAGAAGAAAGAAAGATGGAAGAGAAGAAGAGGGAATTTCTGTTTACATTATTGATTGTGTGTAGAAACTTTGTTACAATGTGCTATTTATTATAGCTACGTTTCTGTTACATTGTAAAGAAATTGCATTTCCTTCCTTTGATCCCAATACCCCCCTCAAGTTGGAGGGACATTTGTCATTCCTAACTTGTGAAGAAGAAAATTCAAGTGTTCTCCACTGAGAAATTTAGTGAGCATATCCACTAGCTGAACTTGAGTTGGAATGTGAGACAGTTGAATAAGTTCTTCGACCAGTTTTTCTCGAACAAAATGAATATCCAACTCTATGTGTTTTGTTCTTTCATGAAGAACTGGATTCTTAGCAATCAATATGGCGGACTGGTTATCACATTTGACTTGAATTGGAACAATGTCTGGTACTTGCAGCTCTGTAAGAAGGCGACTTAACCAAGCCAATTCAGTTGTGACTCGTTGCTATTGAACATTTGAAGCAATTTTTGGATTCTGAATTTGAGATCAAGGACTTAGGTCACCTTCATTATTTTCTGGGAATGGAGATATTTACTCGTGATCAGGGCATTGTGGATTTCCTTCCTTTTATCCCAATATCTACTGAGAAATTACGTAAATGAATGATGTACTGGAACCATGAGAGAGGGTGGATGCTAATAACCAAAATCCTAGTAGTAAAATAGATGATCTCCTTCTGACACAATGACACTCCTAAAACCTAAAACCTTAAACCAAACCTAATCACTTCACTAAGACATCAAAAGACCAACCACGTCACTAACACTAGCGTTTACAATTTGCACGCCAAAAACAAACGAAAGAAGACAAACAGCAAAACAACACAATCCGGAAACAATTGAAACTTACAGCAAGTAAAGATAGCCAAGCGAGTGAATAGAAGGGTCGAGTTGATCAAGGAAAGGAGCCAAGGTAGTAGACTGAGTCCGAAGCAAGTCCTCGGACTGTTTAAGCACGGCGTGGAGATGAGAGATGTCCTGCGGAGTACCAGATAGGGCTTGGATGTGCGCAACAAGCGCTTCCATGGCTGTTACCTATAGCGATGAGAGAGAAATTTAGAGTGCCACCTGAAATTGAGACCGAAAGAACTGTGGACTTGGAAGAATTAGATCGATATGATCGGCAGGCTTACCAGAAATATCGGTTGGAAGAAAAGGGTGGTTTGCGGCCGTCGTGGACTAGTGGCGAGCGGTGGTCGCCGGCAGAGAGAGGTGGAGGAGAGAACTAGGAAAAAAGGCTAATGCTTGGGAATCGAACGAATCTTGTGAGAAAAGCCCACGATGAGGGATGAGTGCGGGTAACATTTGGGCCAAAATCCAGATGGCTATTTGCTTGTGTTTGCTATTAATTTAGGGCGATCGTGAGCACTAAACCGGTGCAAATCCGGTTCGGGCCGGGCTGACCCTGTCCATCTTGTTTGGGCCTCTAACGTTGCACATGTCCACCCACGTATAAACACGGATGACCTACAGGCCCACCTGCTAACAAAAGAAGCAACTCTGCGAGATGACTAGAGTGAGTCTGCGAACAAGAAGAACGGGACCAAGAGCAACGAGATGGCGAGCATCGTGATGGAGCCGCCGTCGCGACTTAGATCTAGAGAGCGGGGAATGACTAGTGAGGAAATATGAGAATTATGGAGCTTAAAATTCAATTCAAGCGGTATTAGAGGAAAAAATTATTTAAGGGTGGCACTAGGTGAATTAGGATTTTTTTAATTTATATATATACGGATTTGGTTGGCCCGCGGGCTAAAACATTGACCCTAATTCATCCCGTAAAAAGATGGGTCGTGTAAGGTCCGGACGGGTCAAACTGGTTGCCCGTGTTCATGTTTTCTGTTTGTTTGTTGATTTCGTTGTTAGAGAGGGTTAGGACATGTCCGTTCGGGAACCGAAAGATTACTAAAGTTGACGATTTCATCTCATGGAGCGTGTCGGAAGCTTATTGGTGGCTGAAATAC
The DNA here is from genome assembly GCA_033239125.1 of Fagopyrum homotropicum. Classification (NCBI taxonomy): domain Eukaryota; kingdom Viridiplantae; phylum Streptophyta; class Magnoliopsida; order Caryophyllales; family Polygonaceae; genus Fagopyrum; species Fagopyrum homotropicum. Next base: position 149,779,938 of record BSWB01000004.1, read on the forward strand.
ATAGTTGATTGGATGAGATTATTTCTCTATAAGTTTGATGGATGTTTGGAAAAATTAAGTTTATTGTAGTTGAGTTAAGTGTAAAACTATCAAAGGGTTTAATATTTTAAGAAAATATTTATAAGATTATATTTTTAATATATCATTCAATAAATTACCATAATTATCATGAAATATAAAAACAAGAAAATTTTAGTATTATGACATTGCATAAGAAAGATAAGTCAAAGACGATGATAAATAATGCACAATGAATTATCGTCTAGGCCGTCTCAAAGAATTTGGGATCTTGTACAAATGGGACACGAATCATAAAGTGAGGTCCAGGTCCACTTGTAATTCAACTTATAGAAAACGTAAAAAAAATTGTAGTGAAAAAACGAAAATGGTAGGTTGTGTAGCTCGAACCCGTACAAGTTAGGAAGGAAAAAGAAACTACCTTTGTGTGAGCTACATAATATTTTAAGAGGGGTATCATGTACACGCGACAGAATTCACAAACGCATTGCACAAATCACCTCATATTTATCCTACTTTTCACTTAACCACCTCTTATATTTTTCTTTTGAGAAATTTCGTTTGGTGTCTTCGAGGTTTTGCATTTTCCAGTTGGTGACCACAAGGTTTCATTTTTTCGTTTGGTGTCCTCGAGGTTTTGGCTTGGTCCAACGTGCCCAATTTTAACACAAACGTTAGCTTGATCATTTCTGTTAACTAAAAACAAGAAAAAAGATGATACCTTCTTCACTCCATTCTGTCGGTGAAGACATCGCAAGGTCTCTCTCGAGGGCATCATATGCCCTCTCAATAGCTTCTTCACTCCATTCCGTTGATCGCTCAAGTTCATGCCCTTTACTCACAATCAAGTATCAAGTATGTTGCTGGCTCATTTTAATTTTGAAGCAAGTTCATAAAACCCTAATTTATATTACTGTTGTTTGCTTAGTTTTTTATTTTAAATTAAGTTGGTAACGCCCTGATTTATATACCGAATTTGAATCGAGTTCGTAAAGCCTTAATTTATCTACTCATGATCCACATGTTTCTCTAACTGATATACTCATCGTCTTTTCTATTTATTTTTTTTTTACTAAATTTGATTCGATAGCATCTGATTTATATACGCTTGAACCACATATTTCTCTAATTTATATATTCTTGATCTAGATGTTTCACTAATTTATATTGTTGTTGTTGGTTGTTGTTTTCTCAAAAAAAATTTATTCAGATTTTGCGTTTTTCTTATATATTGTGTTGTTTGCTCAATTTGTTATTATGATTTTTCGATTTTCTCATTTTGATTTTGCGTTTTACTTATATTTTCGATCCATATATTTTCTCTAATGTATGTACTCTTGATCCAATTTTTTAATTCCGATTTTTCTATTTGTTGTTGCTAATTTCTTGAATTTAGTATTGTCTTGATTTTGTTTGATTCGATAGTGTCCGACATGTCCTGATGTAACAAAAATTGATCTAGATTTTTAAAATTTTGGTGTTTCTTATAGTATCTACTGTTATTAGCTAGAGTGTTATGACTTGTTTTGTTTAAAGAATGAAAGGATGAGTGGCAAAGGGAAGGTTTACGTGATTTATATTTCTCTAAGCCGACTGAAGTTATTATAGAAAAAAGACTACACTAGTTTTATAATTTTCTTGCTATGAACTCCACATAAATGTAAAGTTCTTTAAAAAAAGTCATTAAAAACCTTTCTCATTACTTGTTTTTCTCTCTTTGTAGTATAAACTCACTGTCTTTCGGAATGAACTTGTAGATTTGAAGAATCAAGTGAGGGATTTAATGACGGCATTAGTCCAGGATTTGGCTTATCAACATGATTCAAAGGCTCCCATATTTTACATGATGTGAAATGTAATTGTGCTAAAAGATTGAGTGGATATTCCAAACTTATTTTGGACATTTGAACCTTTCTATATTGGTAAACTCATGTAAAATAATATATTTCTAGATGATGTATAATTAGGGCTTGTTTGGTATCCATACCCTAACTAAAGATATGGGTATGGGTATCACTCATGCCCATATTTGATGTTTGGTATTCAGGGTATCTGTATTAATTTGATATCTTGATATTCCAAAACCCCACTTTTGATATCTGTATATTTTATGAGGTATCGACATTTTTCTTCATTTCTCTCTCAACATTTCTTTTCTTCTTCCTGAGCGGCTATTCCTTTCATTCTCTGTCTCATGTCGCGTCCACCGTGATAGCCACCGCCAAGCCTGCTGCTTTTTTCGTCGACCGGATTAGCTTACCCGAGCAAGGAACCACCTTTCTTTTCTAGGGATCTTTCTTTATAGGGTGAAATTTGCATCTCCTTTATCAAGGTTTACCATATTGTATTCTGAGAATTTTGATTTTTTCTTTTTTTCTTCATTGAAGACTTTGATTTGGGGCTGAATTGAAATTCTGAGGATTTAGATTTTTGCTTCTTTGTCTCGTTTCCTTCTTTGTCTCGCTTTGTTGACGTGTTTTCAAAACAATGATATAAGATATCAGAATCAGCGATATCAAATTGATACCCATACCTTATTATCCATATTTGATACACATACCTGATACCTTTAATTAGGGTATCGATACCAAACAACCCCTTATTGCTTTATTTTGTAAATAGATCCGTGGGGATCTAGATTATTGTTGTTGTTGTACTAAATGATTGTCATATTCATGCAAAAATCAACTTGTTGTTGTGTTGAAATTATCGTGTCGTTATGTTGAACTTATGCTAAATTGATGCAAAAATTAGCAGATTGTTTGTGTTGAATGTTGCACAAAATTCAGAAAATCAGAAATTAATAAAACAACTAAATATCAGCTTGTTATGCTGATGTCAAAAACCAGTTAGAAATCACCATGTATTCACCCAAAAATAAGTATATCATCCAAAAATCAGCACCAATTTCTAAATTGATTTATTTTCTAGACTAATGTTGCTTAATTTTCTAGATGTGGTTTTCCATATCAAGTTTCTGATTTTTTTCCTCCCTATTCTCTGGCTATGTTTTGCATATGAATTTATGGATTGGTTCAGTTTTAGGAATAATCATGCAAAAATCATCATGAATTCAACAAACATCTGTATTCTTATTTTTTTTTGTTTCTTGGACTGATTCATATTAAGTTTCTGTTTTTTAGACTATTTTTTTTGGCTTTTTTTTACCGATTCATGTATCATTTTTTGGACTTCTACTAATATGATAGTGAGGAAGTTAATGTTCTTTGTTTTTTCCATGAACTCCCGGAACTCTTATTCTCTCAACGTTTGCCTTGAAATTTGCAAGCAATGCTCTTGGAGAAAATAGATTCTCCTACACACAAGTAAACTTGCTTACGAAAATGAAGCAGACTTAGTGATGTATATTAAGTTTTCATAAACACACACCAATAATAATACATAGATTTTTTCTTAAACGACAGTTTATATCAAATCATATATACCAATATCTTCCTCCTCTTCCGCTTCTTGATCTACTTGCTCTTCTAATTATGTTGCAAGGGTGCTTCTCAAATCCTCACCATTATCATCACCGTCCTCGTAAGCTCGGACTAACTGGTAAGCAATCAAGTTCAGGTTGAGCCTGACTTTCTTCCCGATACTCGCTTTGCCTTGTTTTCTTCAAAATTGAATCCATAAAACACTACAAAAAAAAAGATTTGCGACAACAGTATGCCACCACAAATGCATAACTTGCCATCACAATACACCTTTTGTGACGGCTTGTGACGGCAACATCGTTGTCGCAAGGACCGGGGTCAAAAATAATTATGGCGACGGTAAATTCCCATCGCGTAACATTTGGCGACGGCACAATCCGTCGCAAATGTTATTAACATACTTTGGAAAGGGATATAATGTGGTTGGTTTCACATATATCGTGGATTAGGTCCGGGTTATAAAGTCTAGTTCTTGACAAAAAAAAATAGTAGACCTCCAAACCGGAGCAAGGAGGCTGCTATTCTCGACCTCTCAGTTTACAGGTATGTTCCTTCACTCACAATTTTTTTTCGGCAGTCTAGGTCGAAGGGTTCGATTTTTTGCTCTTTCTTCTTCTGGTTTCCAATTTGTTTACCCATGGTAGTCTATATTTGTTTTTTTTTCCCGCTCATTACATGATAGAGTTGTTTTTCTGGTTTCCAATCTGTTTAGACAAGAGAGTAACAGAAAACTCAATTTAATGATGATGAAGTTTAATCTAGTTGCATTTTTCCTTTGCCAGATTGTTTTTTCGTGCATAGAAATTGTTGTATGGCACGAGGGGCATTACATGTAGCCTTATGATTGTATTAACTTGCAATTTATGTTTTCTTAGTTGCATTTCTTTTGTTTGAAGGAATTTTAGACATAGTTGAGCTCATGCTTCTCATCTGAATGAAAATATTGTGGATAGCATTGTTGAGGTCTAGAAAAAGTGAAAAACTCTTGACTGAGTATGGATGCAATGTTGTTGAGTTCTTGCCATCATCAATTATGTAATTATGAAGAAGATTTTTAAGTCTAGTTGATTAGTTTGTTTAATGAAGTTTGAAGTTCTTGAAAGTGATCGGTTTAACTCTTTTATGCTGCATTTCCTTGTATTAAAGCCACATGTTGTAATTTGTATATTGTAATTATGGGCAAGCAAGACCTTGTGGCTGTAATGCCTTCGTCTATTTTCCACCTTTTTTTTCACCCAAAAGATCTTTCTTTTTGAAAATGCATGAGCCAATCAATGAGTTGTTTGATTTGTTAATCTCCTATTTATTTAGGAATGATTTTTTTTCTTAGTTCAAGAGACCAAAATAACACTCCTTACATTTAGGTAAAAGGAAGCAACTTTTCAGAACCCCCTGTTCCAATATTTTACTCCCAAAGTTAATCCAAACATAAAGTTCAAGAATAGATAAATGTCAAACATTCCTCAAAAGTTGAGTTTATTATACTGCAATGTGATAAAACAACTAATCCTGTCATGATGAATATGTGCGCACCGGTCTAGCAGCGAGATTCAATTTTATGTTATACTACATGTCGATAATGTTTGGGGAGATAAGACAGAGGAAGGTTGAGGGATAGAGTCCCTTGTTTAGCTAAATAAAGGATACAAGAAAAGAAACGTGTCCATGCAAATATCTCCAATTATTCAGGGCTTCAACTCAGAGTTAGAGATACAAGAAACCCATACTTCTCCTTAAAAATTATAAAACACTGTTAATAACGCAAGCTATAGTTGTTTCAAAATTTTTTGCATATTGTGATTTGTAGGTTGTTTCAAATGTGTTTGCTCTATATTTGTTTGCAGTGTGTATATGAAGCTTGAATGTAGGTTGTTTATTGTTAATGATGATTAATTACTAGGATTTTACTATAACTCAATTGTAGTGTGTAGACGAGGCTTGAATGTAGGTTATTTTTATAATTGTCTTCTTACCAAACAAATTGCCTATTTGATTATTTACTGTAGGCTGTTTTTTTTTTGTGATGGTGAGAATTTGATTGCCTATTTCATTAATTACTAGGATTTTACTATAGCTCAAGTTTGTTTACTGTTGTTCATTCATTCTTTTATACTATAATCGCACATGTTTTAATTTTTATTTTTTTGTTGCTTATGGATAGAAATGGACTCGTACGAGCTTGATTCAATAAGGGAAAAGAAGGAAAGACAAAAACTTGTCAAAAGCGCAATTTCTATAGTAGTAAAGTTGGTTGTTCTTTTAATTGCAAGGGTTCGTGAGCAAACTCCTCAAATCAATGAATTACAAATGCAACAAATCTCCATCGATTGGCCAATTTAAATAGGTTAATTAGAGAAAGTGATGTTATATGTAAGAATGAGCTTCGTGTCAATAGACAAACCTTTGTAGTGCTTTGTGAGATGGTCCAAAATATAGGAGAGCTACAAAGAACAAAAAATATGGAGGTGGAGGAAATTGTTGCAATGTTTTTATTTACTTTGGCTCATCACAAAAAAATAGATCTGTAGCAAATTATTTTTTAAGGAGTGGAGAGAGTGTGAGTCGACAATTCAACCTTTGTATTCGTGCGGTTTTGAAGTTACACAATCACTTGCTAAAGAAGCCTACACCTATACCAGATGATTGTGAAGATAATAGATGGAATCTTTTCAAGGTAGTAATTTTTTTTACTTGAATTACTAAGCTACAATAATTAAGTATAATTTAGTTGAATTATTAATAATGACTTGACTTCTCTTGTTATTTGTAGAATTGCCTAGGAGCTTTAGATGACACCCACATTAGTGTTCATGTGTCAAATGCCGATAAGCCAAAGTATCGAACCAGAAAAGGCGATTTGTCAATGATTGTATTAGGTGTTTGTGCACCTAGTTTTGAGTTCATATACATATTGCCTGGTTGGGAAGGTTCTGCACATGATGGTAGTGTCCTTCGAGATACTATTTCTAGACCACATGATTTAAAGGTCCCGAAAGGTAACCATCAAATAATTAGATTATTAAATAAATGGAGTATAAAATTACGTAATCTAATCTTTTATTATCATGTCAAGGTTGTTAGTACTTGGTAGATGCCGGATACACAAACTGTGAAGGGTTCTTAGCTCCATATAGAGGTCATCGTTATCATTTGAAAGAATGGGGGGGACAATCAACCAGAAAATCCCGAAGAGTATTTTAACATGAAACATATATGCAAAAGCTAGGAATGTCATAGAGCGATGTTTTGGACTGTTAAAGGAGAGATGGTCTATTCTCCGGAGTCGTTCATTTTTCCCAATACGAACTCAAGGCCAAATTGTTACTGTGTGTGCATTATTACACAATCTTATTCGCAAATACATGCCAACTGATGTTGCATTGTCACTAGATGATGAGGAAGAGAGTGAAGAGGAAGATGAGGAAGTGGTGGGCATGGAGGTGGAAGAGGAGGAGGTGGATGAGGTTGAGTACATCACTCAAGTTAGTGCATCAGATGATTGGACTAATTTTAGAAATACTTTAGCCAACAACTCATATAACAATTGGGTGCCTAGTTTGTAAGAATTTGTGTGTATTTTCGTTTTGTTTAAGACTATGAGATGTGTTTTGATTGTCTTTTGTTGGGGCCTTGTTTGTAAGACTATATGTGATTTTATTTGGCTAATTGCAAGACTATGAGTGCTTTTATTTTGTTATATTTTCTTTATGTTTGTAAGACTATGAGTTATTTTTATTTTTATTTTCTTGCTCTTGTTATATGAAACTGTGTATATGTTTAGGATGAGCATTTCAAGTGGAGTTTCTGGTCGAGGGAAAAACAAAAGGAAGTGGACCGTTGATGAGCATGAGCGGATTCTGGATTTGGTATTGGAGTTGAAAGGTGATCCTCGATGGAAATGTGAAGGTGGCTTCAAAAATGGTTTTCATAAATACTTGGAGGGAAAATATGAAATTCACTATCCCGGAAGTGCACTTACTGCTTCACAGATTGAATCAAAGATAAAGTGGATGAAGGAGAAATACATTGTCATCAAGGAGATGACCAAATTGTGTGGATTTACATGAAATGACACATCTTGTATGATCAATTGTGGGAAACAAGCTTTTGATGAGTTTTGCAAGGTAAAATTTTAGAAAATTCATTTGACTTATTGTAAGCATAAAATCACCACTATTTTATATAATATTGTATTTTTTTCCCAGATGCATCCTAGGGCCAAAGGTTTATGAAAGACTCCTTTTGTATATTACAACAAGTTAGAGCTTATCTTTGGTTGTGATCGAGCTACCGGAACTCATACCGAAGATGTGGAGGACATGATTCATAACATAGATATTGAAAATGCTAATCAAGAGATACCAATTGAGGTGGATGGCTACACATCTAGTGATGCAGCCTCTAGGCCGTCACTTGCAATGAAGCAAATGGTAGGTAAAAGTTCACTTCGAGGGTCTAAAAAAGATGATATCTTTACAATTGCTTTATCTGAAATCCAAGGGTCTTTGGATAAGATAGCTAACGCCATGGTGAAATCTGAGAAGTGTGAGGAACTTCATGATAGGCGTGAGGAATTTCTATCAACACAAAAGAGTGAGCTACTTTATGAGATATCCATGTTACCGGGAGTGTCTGATGAAGATGCTATTGATGTGCTTGACGTTATTTTGACTAGTAAAAAATGCATCCAAGCGTTCTATAAGTGCCCAAATGATCAGTGGAAGAAATTATATGTGCAAAAGATTATCGACCGACTTCGTGGTTCCTCAAGTGCAAGTCAAGGCTAGAATGTTCTCGATGGAGTAGATAGATCCCGACTGTAGGGTACTTTTGGTAGATACATTGTGACCACTTTGTGTCATCTTTAGAACTTTGCTTTTATTTTGATGTTGAATGACTATGGTTTGGTGAGTGGATGCTGCCTTTTACATTTTGGCACACTTTTTTACTTTTTTGGCACATTTTATGTTGAATGACTATGGTTCGTTTGATTGCATTTTAAGTTCAATGACAATGATTTGGTTGAATGTTGCTTTTATTTTTGATGTTTTTATTCTGATATCAGGTTTCAATACCAAACAGTGATATAGATATCAAATCTGATATCTGATATACAACAAAATACCAAACAAGGATATTAGATATCAATCTGATACTCATATCTTGATACCAATATCTGATACCCATATCTGATACCTTTAATCTGGGTATGGATACCAAACGACCCCTTAAAGATCTTTGAAATTTCTATGGACATCATCTTTTACGAAAGAACAAGTTGACTTATGTTTTTATTTCTTTTAGGCACGTGCCAAAAAGTCAAGCAAAACCAAAGATCTTCGAAGATATAGAAGTGTAACCAAACAACAATAGAAGCAATTTTGAAGCATTCAATTGTTTATAACCATAAGTATTTTAAAAATAATTTATTGGTTTATTTTCTTTATAATCTTGTTTTGGAAATATATTGGTTGGTTTATGTAATTACAGACATTCTAGACATTTACGGAGCACAAATGACACAACTATTGTTGGATGTCCTGATACACACTAAGAGCTTCCGTGCGGTCAAAGAACTCAAGGTCAAGACGAAAATGACTGAAGTCTGAGAGTAAAGTGAAGAACATCAGAGAACGTATAGAAGTGCTCAATATGCACCTATGTCGGCCAACCTATCTCTTCTACTTGTTGCACTAGACCTCGAAATGACCTTTCATTGTTGCAAGGAAGATCCTGAAGCAATTATGGACCAAGCCCATAACTTTGGATAGGAGGTTGTCAAACGGCCCACTCGACCTTTTTGCTCTGACGTTCTATTTTGTTTCTCTTTTATTTGGGATGGATTGTTGGCCCGTTCGTTTCGCATCTTTATCTTTTTATTTCAGTCTTATCTTGTTAGAAGATATGATCGGGTATATTCGATCTTATCTTCTAACAAGATAAAGTGGACTAAAGTACGAAAGAAATTGCGTGGAATGCAACATTATTATCTCACGTTGATCCAAGAACAAAATTGTGTGAACAATATGTTCAACTAATCATTCACTTATAAAATGTCGCAAATTAATTAGTAGATGCAATTATAGACACTAAGAAGATGGTAAGTCACATGTACCTACAACAAATGCTCCTACAAGAACTAATGCACTCACTAGACAAGCAAATGTGTCCAGTGCAAATGAGTTTGTGACACATCGAAAACATAGTAAACCACTTTGTTCAGTCAACTTAAAACTTGGAAAAACAAATAACAAAAAAAGGAATAGTAGAAGACGTTATGATGACTCATCAATTAAATGGCGAGCTTGAGAAAGACAAAGAAAATGAGATGAGAACATCACAAACGAATATAGTATCCCTAATGATGATGAAAGATCCAAGTTTTATGAGATCTATATAATCTCTATAAATTATGTCGATATATGATACAATGGAATATAAAATATATTATTTGCGGTGAAGTTTTTGCCTACTTAGTGGATATTGACATCATGGTTGAAGATGACAATATTTAGTCGAAAACAATTGATGAATGTCGTCGTATAAAGGATTAGACAAGATGGAAAGAGATCGTTCGGGCATAATTGAATTCGCTTGAAAAAAGATGATGTTTTTTTTACTTGTTGTTCATACACCAAATGGTGTAAAACCGATTGGCTACAAAAGGGGTTTTTGTGAGAAAACAAAATGAGAAACATGAAGTTGTGAGATATAAGACTTGACTTGTAGCTCAAGGTTTTTCTCAAATTTCATGAATCGGTTATGATGAAATATACCCTCTAGTAATTAATGCAACTACATTTAGATTGATCATTGGTGTGACTATCTTTGAAAAATTATAGATGCGTCTTATGGATTTCGTGACTACATATTTAAATAGGTCAATTGTACCAATATCTACATCAGAGTCTCACAAGGAAAAAAAATGCACGAGACCAACATCTCGAAGCTACGAGAATGTTTTCATAAAGTTGAGAAGATCCTTGTATAAATTAAAACAAATTGAACGAATATGGTACAATTATATTAGTGAATATATTCTCAAAGAGGGACATGATATAAGAACAACCTCATTTGTCTATGTGTTTTCATCAAGCGATCCAAAATTTTATTTGCTAGAATCGTAGTGTATGTTGACGGTTTGAAAACTGTTTGAACTCCTAATGAAATTCAAGTTACGGCGAAATATCTAGTGAAAAAATTTGAGATAAAAGATCTCGGAAAACCAAAGTTTGTTTTGACCTAAAAACTGAGCACCAAAAGGGTGTAGTCTTTATCCATCAATCTATTTGTACAAAAACGATACTAAATAGATTATATATGGACAAAACACACCCTTTAATCTCTCCCGTGATTGTTCGATCTCTCAATGTGGAAAATAATGAGTTTCGTCTTCAAGATGGTGATGAAGAAAGTATTTGACATAAAGTGTCATATTTAAGTGTAATTAGTGTTTTAATGTATTTGATTGACTGTACAAGACAAAATATCGCTTTTATTGTGAATTTGTTGTCCAATTATAATTGTGCAGTCACGAGAAGACATTAGAATGACATTAAACACATATTCTAATGCCTTCGAGGTACACATGACCTTGGACTATTTTATCAATACAAAGATATGCCGCTTTAGTTGGATATGTAGATGCAAGACACGCACACAAGGTCAAATCTTAATATTGATATATGTTCACATATGAGGCAACACAATTTCACGGAGAGAAGCAAAAGAAACACTTACCACTACTATTTCAAATCACGCGGAGTTGATAACTCTATATGAGGTTGGAAAAGGGACATGAGATGAAGCCTATATCATCGACGATCCAACCAAGATGTATGAAGACAATTTGACGTGTATTGCTCAAATGAAGAAAGGGCATATCATGAGAGATCTTACAAATCACATATTGTCAAAGTTCTTTTTCACCCGTGAGCTAGAACAAACCGGAAAAGATAATATTCAACAGATCTGTTCTAGTGACAATCTTGTTAATTTGCTTACGAAATCATTGACTCCTAAGGAGTTTGAAGAACTTGTGCACAAGATTAAAATGTACAGACTCTAAGACGTGTTTAAATCAAGAAGCATATTATACACACTGTATTTTCCCCCCTTCGATTAGGTTTTTATCCCATTGGTTTTTTTAGACAAGGTTTTTAATGAGGCAATGTCACCAAAAACGTATTTCTTAACTTGCAGTCAACTACAAAAGCTCATACTTGGTAATGGAAGAAGGTGGATATTCTCATATTCTAGGGGGGGTTTTATGAATGTAAAATTTATTTATACATTATATTTTGTACACATATGTCACACACATGTCTTATAATGTAAATTATTGCATATAGGGTTCTAGAGTTAGTTGTTGATATTGATGATTGAAGGTAAATTTTACAAGGTTGTTTTTTTCATTGCTTATAAGATGAGCTAAATATATTGTGTGTGTTTTTAAGTTTGTCGGAAGAATACATGAGGTTGAGGTTGATTTGACGTTTTTAAAAATTCAAAATATTTTACGACAAATAAATTATTAAAATTTGTAAATTGTGTTTGCGTTTGCTAATAATAAATCCATCACAGACAATTTTTGATAGGAACTATATTCTATTCTTAAGATCAATCCATAAATGTGTAGTTAATTTTTCAAGTCTCCAACATCACGAACCCATTATAAAACTCACTATATACAGATTTTTGTTTTAGAATAGTTTTTCCACTTCTCCTTCCGATGGATTTTAACACTTTATTATCAAATGTATTTTCATAAATTTTCCATTGAGATGCATTTTTTTTCCAAACGAATTTCAATCTTCTTGTGTTCTTTCGCTCGTAAGTGATTCCGTTTTTATTCTCGTCAATATACTTTGAAAAACAATTTGAAGAGTTGTCTTAATGAGAATTTAAAAGAAAAGTTATTGTGCTTTTTCAAAACCTTTACGTGATTTTATTTATTTTGAGGAACTCTAAATAAGAAAATTTGGATCGGTTGATCACTTTTCTCATGGTTTGTGAACAAAAGTTACAACAAGAAAATCAACATCAAGGTCATTTTTATTGAAATATTAGAAAAGGCCAAAGTTGTTACCTTTTGAAATTTTTTCCTTTTCGTTTTTTTTTGTTTCATGTGAGAAAATAGGAAGAAAAAAATGGAGGACGAAGGACGACAACAAAGAACGATGTTGAAGACACTAATGAGATCATGGGCATTGGAGTCTATGTCGGCTTCCCGTACCACATTTAATACAAACAAGAACATCAACAATACCTCCCAAAACAATGAGATCTCCAAATTTCGGGAAGACCCAAATATTTTGACGCGACAATGCTCAATCACAAGAGTTAGTCCTACAACATCCACTCTAACCATAGGTCAAGCCTTGGGGATAAATGAAAAGAGCAGAAGCGGTCACACGAGACGTTGGATGGGTCACAATGAGCGCAATCATGTTAATACTAACGTTGGAGGGTTGTTTGGCTCACTAATGAAGGAGATAAATAAAGCATCTAAATTCGGACGAGAGCCTCGTAAGAAGGGTATTACCGAGCCAACCGGTATCACACTAGGCATGGCCTTAGGCTTAAAAGCGAGGAATGGGGTCTATGATGAGTGTTAGTAAGGGCATTAATTACAAGAACAAAAAGTGATGGGAACTCGATTTGGTTATGAAAAAAGGCCTAAGATGGATCTTGCTTAACTAGTTTGGAAGAAAGAGTTAGGTTTAAAGAGTGTCAAAGAGACTTAGTGCAAATATGCAAGTAATGGGAGCCATGTGAGCAATTTTTTTTATGCATGTACATGTTTTTGGTAGAGTTGTATTTTGAGGAGTTTTTTCAATAATTTTGTGTTCGATATATACTTGTTATAAAGTTTTAGGCTACATGACTACAATCATGATAAACAAAAGGTGACACATTCTCATTTTGTATAAATATATTATTTGAATTACTATAAACTTGAGAGTGAGGGTTTGTTTCCTTCTCAAGACAAAATCTATACAATTAAAATAAATAAAAACTTAAATTCTCCTTACGTCGAGTTTTTCTACAGCCTTAGAAATTTACACGTAGCTAGAGTTTTTGTGGTTCCTTGATTGAGTTTTTGTGTTTATTTGCTTGGGTTGCCATTTTCACTCAAGGTAAGTGAAATCTTCTCTTGGAAAGTGCTATTTGCTCGAGTTTCTTTTTCTTCTAGGTCGAGTTTTTGACTCGATCTAAGTCGAATAAATGTCTTCCTTGTTGAGTTTTGTGTCTTCTTTGTTCGAGTTTCCTTAGTGAACTCGACCTAGGTTGACTTTTGCAACTTAAGTTGTTCTTAAATAGGGTTTCGAAGTCTTCTTACCTCGAATTTTTGTAAACTCGAGGGTCCTCTTCTTGGGCTTCTTGTTTGTTTTGCTCCTTGCTTTCCTTGCTTCTTTAGTTCCGTGATGATGAGGGTAAAATGAGTACTCCTTAGATTGGCTTGAATTGGTAATTTGTGCTCTAATCTTCTATATATACTACTAAAGTACACTACACTAATGTTGACGTGGCGTCCCCATAAATTTTCTCGGATAAAATCTTTTACTAAATCAAGAATTAAGTCAATAAATCTTTTTTTTACTAAAATCAAATCTAAAACAAATCTTTTTTTAACTAATCTTTTAAAAAATTAATCCAAAAAGTTAAGTATATCACATTTGAGGCTTCTCCGGTACGTTTTATCAAATTAATAAATATCAAAATCTAACAAAATCTACTAATATATTACTACAGTATACTACACTAATGCTGATGTGACGCCCCCACAATTTTTCTCGGATTAAATTTTATACTAAATCAAGAATTAAGCCTATAAATCTTTTTTTACTAAAACAAAATCTAAACAAATCTTTTTTTAACTAATCTTTTAAAAAAATAATCCAAAAAGTTTAGTATATTACTTTTGAGACTTCTCTGAATCTCCGGTACGTTTTATCAAATTAAAAAATATCAAAATCTAACAAAATCTACTAATTCTACAATTTACGTTGGCTGGTCATAAAACCTAAACTTCTCCTGTACATTTTACTTCTCCTCCACAATTTATATCTCACGCTATATATGTAGATAATACCTAATCCTTTTTGTGGCAGTTTTTGTCTTCCAATATTGATCTTATTTCTACATTTTTTTCAAGGTTATGATAACTTAAAGATCGGATTTTTCAAAGTTGCTTCGTCTAAATTTCTAGGTTATCCCCTACGTTTCCAATTATCACACTCATTCTGCTATTGTTTATTCATTCCTTAATTTGTTTTCAATAACTGTTATTTCAGCAACTTTGGGTTTTAATATTCTCTTCTGGACAATTTTGGTAACTAGGCCTTTTTGAAAAATTATAGTAGTAACTAGGCTTTTTAATGTTTCAATTAAGTAAATATACCCCAACCTTTTGTATTTATTCTCAAACTCTACACACTCTTCTCTCAAGGGGTACATTTACTAAACACAAAACTAGAAAAAGCCTAGTAAACAAAATTGTTTCTTCTCTTTTTATGAAAGTCTCTCCCCTTCCGCCTTTCTTCTCACTTTCCTACTCGCTGACAGATCTTTTGAGATCCGCCTGTGAAGATCCATCAATATTTCAATATACCCGCACAAGGTATGGGATATGAACTAGTTTATAACTAAATCACCTAAAAATACAAAACACAAGGGGTAGACATTCTTTGATACTTTAAAACCTAAGAAAAGACGTGAATGCCTTTTTCCATGCAAAACTAAGGAAAAACACAAAACCACTTAATGTTTTCCACTATTTGAAAAGATGTGAATGCCTTTTTCCATGTAAAACAAAATGCTTTGCTCTTTTTCAGTTATAATTTGTTGTTTTGGCTTGTTGGAAGATATCATCGATTTCTTGGGAAGACTCATACACAAGCTATCGAGTTAGGCTATCAGTTAAGAGAATTTTTTTTATCCATGCACATGTTCAATATCAAAGAAATATTGATTAAGTGTGAGTTGTCAACGCATGAGCCTCCCTTGCGCTTTCATGTTACTCAGATTATTTTGAACAAAACATAGCATTCCTTTGCAATAAGTTATGATATTGAAGTGTTTTGAAGTAAGAAAAATTATAAATTCATTTATCCCTTTTAGGATAGCAAGTATTTCTTTCTCCGTAGTGGTGTAATTGTATTTGACCTTATTGAAACTTCTAGTATTATACTTGTAAAGCTTATTATCTTTTTTTATTTATTTTTATGATAGTTCCCCAATGGTAATTGCTTGCATCAATTTCAAGTACTAGATCATCATCCACATTTGGTAAAGTTAAGATTGGTAACGTCTTACAATGTTTTTTAAGATCTTTAACTATCTAAGTATCAGATTGGTCCAAGTCCAAGTTTGTTCCTTTTTTAGCATAACTTGTAAAATTTTTCTAAGCTTAGCTAAATCCTTAATAAAGTCTGAAGCATATGTGAGACATCCTCGAAACCTTTCTAGTTGCTTTCTATCTTCTATTTTATCTAGACATTTTTCTATCTTTTCTAGGACATGTTCTTGCAATACTATCCAACTTTTATTTTTAATTCAAGAAACTCTATTTCTTGCTCTGCATAGATTCACTTCATTTGTCCTAAGATGATGTCATGGTTTATGCATTCTTGTGTTACAACCTTAAGATCATGCATGTGTTATTCTAGTGTTTTTGAGAAAATTAAGATATCATCAATGTAAACCACACAACAATGTTTCATGTTTTCAAATATATTATATATTCTTCTTTGAAATATCTTAGGTGTACTTTTAATCCAAAAGGCATAAATAACCATTCATAATTAATAAGACTATTTTGTTAGGGATATTACAGTCATCAAAGATAGTATCATCATTTAGCTTTGTTTATAGTTAATCACCATTCAAGTTTTACTTCTTTTTTCTTCAGCATGATTCCTAAGTATAAATGTATTACTAGAATGAGGACTCTCACCTTCTATAATCAGATTCTTTTAACTAACTCATTTATTTGTTCCTTGAATTCTTGTTGGTCTTTATAAGTGTAAACCATCTATGTAATGTCCCAAATTCTCAGAACTTGGGAAGCTACTTGTTAGGACCTCACAATGGGTCCCGACCTCAGTTTGACAACAATTTTACTAGGATCTTGCAACAAGACACAAATATAGAAAACAAAAATTCATTAAATGATGTTTTAAAAAGATATGAATGCAACACAACGTCTAACAACCAACAGTACTTAAGAACATAAAAGTCTATTTGTCCTCATACGATAATGGAAACATAAAAGTAAAAACCCAAACCCCACTCTAGGGAGTACGGAGACCCGACTGACCACTACTTCCGGATCACTCAGCTGTTGCTCTAACTTGTGGTAAATCTAAACAACACAACAAAATAACCGATAGCTAGCTATCTAAATGCTAGATAAATGAAAATAGCACACACACACAATAGCAAAACTAAACACACATCATGCTTTCAAAGAATCCATTTATTATCTTTACTTAGGTCAGTCACTCTTACTAATGATACTTATTTTGTGACATGAGGAATTCTCAAACCTCGCCTCCGCCCCCGTGTAACCATCAGGAACGGATCCGATGCATCTCACCTTGTACTTGTATGGTCTGGGTATAGAGAACCTCCTAGTTGTAATACCCCAAATCTGCGGGACTCGGAGTGCCACATTGGGCTAGGATCTCACAATGGATCCTGATCCTAGCCTGACAACAAGTTCACTAGACCTTACAACATGGCGCTGACAGATATAAAAACAAATGCATAAAACTATATAAATTGTACAACCAAAAGGTAAAACAACATAGCCGAGTATAAACAACAACGTCCTCACACAAGAGGTAACAAAAGATCATCCTCACATAGGAGGGAAAGGTAAACAAACCCAAAAGCCCAACATCATATGTACGAGAGGTCCTCGCCCTGTCACTCTGCTAGATCACTCAGCAACACGCCTATCCTATGGGGCATCTACAACATGGTAATAAACCATTAGTTAACCATACAAATATAGAGTAATGCATAAGCACAAACACAATCATGTAAGGATAAACACATCAGTATGATATCACACATTTACCCATTTTATCATCTTTATATAGTAGTCATTCACTCAAGTCGTATATATATATATATATATATATATATATATATATATATTAAGTACGTGACACGAGGACCGATACATCCCCGCCTCTGAGTGCTATATCCAGCTGTACGAGTATCGGTCACACAATTCGTGTACCCTATGGGAGTGGATTGCGCCCTTCTTGTAAACCAGACTGGCCTGACGTCAAAGAACCTCCCAGACTCCACTACGGGATGAAAGGGAAAGGTTATCATAGCCACGCAGTGGGGCAGTCAATAAAATATAGGTCGGTATAAACGACATCATGCAAACACCCAATATAAGGATGATAGCTAAGTAAGTCCTACGAACTTAGCTCAACCTCGTACAAAGATCAATCAGAAGCAATCTCCAATCCTGAGATAGGGGCATTGCCTAATAACAAGGCGTAGAAAGATATCAACCTCTATTCATCAAAGGGGTCACACCTAGATCCAAAGGGATCCATAGGATCATCCTCAACCAAACAACCTCAACCAACATCAACCTAAGTCCTTAAAGCCGTACAAGGCATATACTGATCATAACCTCATCAAAACACAACCTCACACATCTAGCATGATCTTATACACTCACACTAGGAAAGGAGGGAACAAAGGACATCCTAAGGTAAGCCTAGAAGCAACACACACCTGCAGAACCAAGAGAAGAACCTAGCTAATGCAGGTGGGCGCAGGGGCGGATCACAGGTGGCGCAGAGGCAGGTCCTGGCCGGCGCTGGGGCGGTTGTAAGGTGGCACAGGGGCGGCTGGACAACAGAGGACACCACCTTAGCCCTTTCTTCACTTCTTCCTTCGATTCTTTTACTCCTTCTTCACTCCAACATCAACATACATACAGAACATACATATATATACATCAACACAAGCCAAACAAGGCTGGAACAAGATCCAAACCTACAGAATCTAAGCTAGACTAAGGAATGGGGAGAAAAGATGAAGAAAGGAAGGAAGCCATGAAAGCTTACCAAACTAGACTTCCAAAGATCAAACACAACAACACCACAACCTCAAGCCGGCTCAACAAGGCACAACAACATCATCATCAACAAACAACAAGCAAGACAAGCACAAAAGGCTATCAAAACTCACAAAACTCAAAGAAGATCAAAGATGATCCAAGGGAGAAGAGAGAAGAAGAAGATGTACGTAGGAGAGAGATGAAGCAAGAAATGATAAACCCTCATAGGAAGGAAAGAGATGAAGGTTATAAAGGATGAAAGGAGTAAAGCACGGGTCAAAGGGTCAAAGAAGACGGTTGCAACACACAAAGCCGCAAGGGCGGACTTTGTGAGCCGCAGGGGCGGCCCAGGCAAACCGCAACGTTAATTGGGTCACGCAGGGGTGGTATAGCCTAATCTGGGTCCTCAGCTCACTCTCTCTGCAACTCAGCAACTAGGCTCTTACACCAGTCTCCTGTCAGAGCTGGGTAGTGATGTCACGGCCCGTTATACATACACTTGGGCCATAAAATAATAAAAGTCGTCCTAGGCATGTTATAATTATCAAACAATCAACACACACCACTATCATCATTCAACTAACATCCAGAAACCAGCTAAGTAAGTCGCAAGGACTTACGTGAACCAAATTTCAAATCTCGTTATCTCGACTCGGCTTGTAACCGTAGAAACTCAATCGCTTGTTATACAAGGCAAGTGGATCAATAATGTATCCCACTTTCCTAGAAGTCTCCAACTTCTAAGATTTATAATCGATCATAAAGAAATTACCAAAATACTCTTATACGGGTAAATGACCATTTTACCCTTGGTCCTGAAACTCTATAAAATTCTATAACAAAGTTCCAAACTATTCTTTGGAACTCAAAACCACACTCAAAACTCTCAAAGGGAAGTTTGCTAAAGATTTAGAAGAGTTAACTACATTTTTGACTTTCATAAAAAGTTGCTAAGGTCCAACTTTAGCTTAAGATATGAGAACCGAATAAAATTATAAAAATTCCAAATAAAATATCTAGGTCTTCTACATGATGCACTCTGCTATTAGAAGCAAGACAGTCTTAAAAAACCCAACAACAACTTCTACACAATTCTCCAAAGTTGGATACAAAATCCAAGAAATTCTATATTTAGCCAGATTTTGAGTCATTTCACAAACTGCACAAACAGTCAACTTTGGAAGCTTAAAATTCTAAATCCGACCGTTGTATTGTTCTTAAATTTTAATGCCTTCAATTACTCATATCCACCTCCAACATATAAAAAATTCAACGGTGGATGATCATTCTAAAGCATCGAAATACAACCTCAAAGTCGGCAGGTCCCAATATAGATTCTGAAATTAAAAAGGAAAACAGTAGATCCCCACTTCGATTCTCCCTGGCAGCGTTATCTATGATTTATACTACCTAATGTCACGAGTTCGATTCTTCTAGGAGACATCCACAAAAGTTAGCCTATCCTACACTGCTACTTACACAATCCAGAGTTCGAGCCTATCGACCATTCTAGTCCTAACATGCCCAACCATAGACACCCTAACCAACCAAATTCAGCCCCTGATATTCTCTACTAAAACAACTTATGCCTCAGCTACTGCAACAAACAATACAGTGAAAGGAGGCAAGAGATTGATGTGTAAAGAACTCACAGATCCGGTATAACTCAATCGAAACCATCGATGACAATCCTCGGAAAGGGAAGAGGGAAGGCTGGCATGTTGGTTTAGCTCGTGACGATGTAATGAGGAGGCCCTAGTTTCACGTGAGAGATGGATCTCTGATCTGCAGGGGAGTCTCTTGTACAAAAGGTTGAAGAAGGCCCGATCCAACTGTTGCGTCTGTTTCAAAGGGGCGTGCAGAAGAGCTGCTACAACTGTTTCGAAGAGAAGGCTGGAGGACGCTCTTTGCTCGAGTTGTTGGTTGTCGTCTGCTGTTACCAATCTGCAGGGAGGATTCCATAGAGGTGGGAGGGACAGGAACCGGTGTGAAACATGCTCATATGCGCCACTGTTGTTACTAATCGAGGAGGAAGATGATGTTGTGTCGGTTTTGCGAGTCTAGGACGTCTCCTGTTGTGTGCAAAGGGTCCGAGTGGTTTAGGTTAGAAAGTGGACATGGAGGGAGGTAGCGAGATATGGGGATAGAGGGAAGGAGAGAGACAATTCTAACTTGTTAGCTGTTACGTTTTTAATAAACGGAAAGATCTTTAATTTCAAGATTTGGTTGTTACAATTT
Organism: Fagopyrum homotropicum; assembly: GCA_033239125.1. NCBI lineage: Eukaryota > Viridiplantae > Streptophyta > Magnoliopsida > Caryophyllales > Polygonaceae > Fagopyrum > Fagopyrum homotropicum. Next base: position 149,800,731 of record BSWB01000004.1, read on the forward strand.
GAAGGGGAGAGAGCTCATCCGGCTTTCTGGCTGACGTGAGGCAGGGTTGGACCGGGCTGGCGTGAGGCAATGAATTGCTGGGTCGGACGTAAAGCAGGGAGTGTTGGGTTGGACATCAAGCAAGGCTGGGGACAAGCAGTCCAAGGCCAATCCATTCATGAAGATGTGTGTTGATCCAAGGTTAAATGAGATGGGATGAAATGTTGTCATGGCCTTGTCAAGTGCATGTCAAATGCATGTCATGACTTTGTCAAAAGCATGTCATGACCTTGTCAAAACACATAAATATAAATTAGGGTTTGTATAAGATTAGGGTTTTGTTAGAACTTTCATCATTTTATGTGAATTTAGACTTACATTAGTGATGGTAGATAACACTAGATATCATGTACACGGATCATCGGGTCAAAATTCGGTTCGAATAAAAAAACTAACGGAAGTAAAATTCCGGATATTACAATCTACTTAACTCTCATGAACATTTTATGTTCCTTTAACTCTATTATAGCAAATGATTTATCATTTTCCCAAAATTTTAATGGTGTAACAACCGGATTTTTGCAGATTACCTACCCACGGGTGCGGCACGTTGTCGTGCCGCCGCGGGTGCGGCTACTATGCCTCGTGGGTGAGGGTAAATAGCATATCGTGGTTTATTTTGCATAACCTTCGGGATTATTTCCTTTTAGGAATATATCCCGACTGTTATGACGTCCTAGAGTTAGTGCCTCCTTTTGCTTCCATCCAAAACCTTGCAGCTTTCCTTCTCTGCCAATCTCGTAACTTCCTTTCTCCATTTCCCTCTCTTCTTTCCTATCATTCAGCCTCTTCTCAAGCTCTCAAGAGTAGAACTCTCCGCTCCTTGTGAACTACTATATATTGTCAGCCCAAGATCCATCCTTGTGCATCTGCAAGAAGAATCGTTCACTCTTCCTTCCTTGTATTCTTCTTTCTCTTTTCTTGAGCATCTTTTGGATATTATCTTTTCTTGAGCATCTTTTGGAGATTATCTTGATTCCCTCCTGCCCTTATGCTTGTGTCGAATGCTAGATGAAATGGGGTTATTGGTGGCTACAGTAAGGAGTAAACAAACCAGAGAAGAACCACATGAGCACAAGCCTCGCTGCACACCGAAAGAATGAACGATCGTAGTTCTGTTGTTTGCCAGCGGTCGCCCCTGCACCCAGCCGCAGTCACGCCTTGAAGTTGTCACCGCTCCTGCGCCTCTAGACCACCGTGGTCGCGCCGACCTTGCTTCCCCGCACCCGCACCTTCATTCTTCTGCGGTCACGGCATCTTTCCACTAAGTGCTTAAGTCGTCCTTTTGACTTCAGGAATTGGATCTAGGTATATGATTTTTCCTTCCTAGTTATCTTATGATTCTTTTACGAGTAAGTAGAGTAGTATCATGCTAGGTTGGATCCTAGCAGAACTCGTGTGAATGCTAGTTAGTGGTGATATGAGCATGTTGAGGAATGATCGGTTTAAGTGGTTTGATAGAATGGTTGAATTATGATAAGTGGAGGAAAACTGCTTTATGTAGTATTCAAATATCATTAAGGATGGATTGATAATGGAAAAGTGACGTAGTTTAGGCTGATATAAGCATGGTTGACCAAAGAGTTAAAGACTTCTAGTGTCGGATTGTTAATTGACCCATGTGTCCTTGTGATTAGGCGGTGGAGTATATTCTTGCGGGAACTGAGATTGGTTAATTGTTGGATTACCTAGATACAGTTAACTCCTTGGGACTTACTTACCTGCTTTCGTATATTGGTTGAGTACATGAGTGGTGGTTCTTTATGGGGTTATAACATGTTATTGGTTTATGTATAACCGACGTTTAATTGGCCCAAGTGTAACGGGCGATGGCATCATCTGCTCAGCTCTCCTGAGGGAGTTTGGGAGGTTCTCCGCGACTAGGTCATACATGGTATACGGGGAGGATACTGATCCACTCCATATGGTATATGGAAAGGTGTGTCGATCCACTCCAACTGGATAAAGGGATGGAGGCGAGAGTAGGGATGACAATGGATCGGGTGACTGACGGACGACCTTGACCGCCACCCGATCCATCACCCAAAATTGTTTACCCCACCGACCACTACCCACTAAGGGTCTCACCCACATCCAACCCACCCACATCCGTCGGATGAAGCGGGTGGATGGGGTGAGATTTCGGGTGTTCTACACTTCATTTATATATTATAAAAAAAATAAAATTTTTACTGAAAATCAAGAACACACTTAAATCCAAAAAAAATAACATAAAATGTACATGATATCAAGTACTAACACTATAACAAAGCAAAATCTAAAATAATTTTTTTTTTGTAATGAATCAATGATAAGTATCAAAATACATTACAAATTCAAAGAAAACAAACTAGGAAAGAAAGTACATGGTTTAATTTAATATAATTATATAGTAAGAAAATAATGGTAAAATTTTTATAATATAAAACTACAAATACAAAATATATATAATTTGATGCGGGTGAATACAGGTCGGATGGATGGTGGATGATGGGTCGGTGATGGGTGAATGAAACGTTCATCCGCATCCGACCCAATCCACCACCCGCTTCATTCTCCACCCGCTTCTACCCGTCTTTTAACGGGTTTTTACCCTTTTTCGTTGGATCGGGTGGTCGGATATCCATCGGGTACGGCTGAAATTGTCATCCTTAGGCGAGAGTGTTAGACTTCTCGTGCCACAAGTGTAATTGGATCATGAGTGTATGACGTTAAGAAAGATAATAAAATGGATTATGTGATAGCGTGTTCTTTGTTTATATTTTTGTGTTATGTGTGTTTCTGCTTATGTGTTCTTCTTGTATATGAATGGTTAGCTAACGGTTTATCCGTGTTGTTAGATACCTTGCAGGATAGGGTAGTTGTCGAATGATCCGGATGGTGTGGTCAGCCGGGGTTCCCGTACGTTGTAGGACGGGTGGTGGTTTATGTGCTTTCCTTTGTTAATGACGTTAGTAGTGTAGTTTGGATATTTTGTTGTTCTCGGCTGAGAGTCTTGTGTTAATCTGACATTGCATCTATTTTAAATTGAGTTTCGGTATTTTAACATTTGTGCCTAGTTGTAAGATCTGGTAATATTGTTGTTGAGCTAGGGTTGGGACCCATTGTGAGGTTCTAACCCGTAGAGCCCCGAGTATGAGATTCGGGGTGTTACAAAAGAGTTTTCAAAATATAAATCTTTGCACAACTCTTTTTGTTGATCTAAGATTTGTTTGTTTAGGGTTACTTCATTTATAGCAAGTGAAATTCTTTTTTAAGTAGGAACATTATATTATTCACCCCACTTATTGCACATGAATTCAATAGTTTGATGAGTGTAGGCTTCTCTCATCTTTTTTACCCATGTTTTTCTCCATTAATAGTGAATATTATTTCATCTAGACTTTGAATGCAAGGAGAATATAATCGTTGAAAGTTATTTCCTATTATCATGTCATTTGATGTTTGCTATGTAGGCCAAAGTATATGAATTAAACATGGATAACCTCCTTACATGATAGGGTAAATCTTGAATAACCTCATAATGTGTCATGATATTATTATTAGTCATCCTAACTAGAATTGGTTTAGATGCACTTTTCCACATAAATGCAAGAAATAAAAATTTCCTTCCAAAACTAACAGAACAACCATTATCAACAAATGCACATAGATCATAATTATTAAAACTTTCGATGTATACAGTGATAGGAATGTAGAATGCTATTTGGATTAGAAATCCTTAAGCATGTTTCTATTGTTGATTAAATTAAGACCCGCTGACTAATTATTTTTGTTTTATAACCTTTAATTTTCTTAGAACTCGAGGCTTCTCCTTGTGTTTGTAATGTATTAAATTGGCTACTAGATCCCGGACCTTCCAGATTTGGTCTATATTAGATCTAGTGCTTCCCATATCTAGACTATATCTAGCAGGTTTTCTAATAGTTTTTTTTCCAAATTATTGACTTCTAGTTTTCTGTTTAAGGTTGCTAATAAGATGGCGATTTCATCATCTAGTTTAAAGGAAGGTTCATTTTTTAGGATTTCTAGTTGGAAGACTTACTTGATTTTGTGGAGGCAAATTGAAATGAGGATTAAGGCTATAGGCGTGTTTAGTAAAATCGGTTTCGTGGTTGTGGTTGTGGTCGTGGTTGTGGTTATAGTTATGGTTATGGTTGTAGTACGAGTTTTTGTAGATTACGGTTTTGTTTACAAAACTGCTTGACGTGTTTAGTTAGGTGGTTGACACTAGTTTTTGATATGATAAAAAGACGTATATACCCCCGTTAAAATAACAAATTACAACAAATTCAGCTCTTTTGACTAGTCGAACATCCAAGGGCTTTTACGATCTGTGCTTCTCTCAATTCTCACCAGTCGAACATCCAAGGGCTCGAACTGAAGAACCCTAGGCGACCACGCAAAGCTCTTCTGAGATCTATGATTGTTCATCCATTCGATTGTGAGCTCTACGGGATCGATTACTAAGGTTAGTTCCTTTCTTGCTATCAATTTCCTACACTTCTCAAATCTGTCGATGAAACTCTCCCCAAATCTGTCGATGCTTGCTTTCAATTCCTTCACCCCTCAAACCTTCATTCAGTAGTGACTACTACGGGATCGTCATTTCCGCCAAACCCTAGAACACACTTTTGGATGAAGAATCGCCAAGTTGTGCGAGGAGTGTTGATGAGTGTGGATTTGGGAGAAGACTCGTCAAATTGTGCGAGGAGTGCTGATGAGTGTGGAGATGTGAATGAGAGAGATATTTGAGGGCATGAATGGGAAAACTGAAGAAGAAACTCCCCAAACCTTCATTCGGTAGTTTCTGAAATTGGAGGGTTGAAACCCCACTTAACCACAACCACAAATATAGAGTGAAAAGCAAAAACTGTTACGAAACGCCTCTTCAATATTTTTTTTTTTTTTTTCTGAAAACTGAAACTAAATGATGATGAAGAAACTCAAACTAAACATGCCCATAATTATGACTCTTGGAAAGACTTCTATTTATTGAGGTGGATGAGAACTCATATGAATTCTCCCGTCTTCATTAATAGTTACAATTCTTCCTTGGTTGGGAGTAGATAGATTTTTGAAGGCATTAGTCCACATTGTCTTTAAACTTATTTGGTCTAGTCTTACTTTAACTGGTACCGCTTTTTGTTCTAGGTCAACTACTGCATACTAATCTGCTTCTATCATTTGAATTCTAGTAGGTGGGTTGGTAGTGTTTTCTAGTTTATAATTGACCTTCCGTTTCAACTATAAAGGACAAGTTTCTTTGTGCGTACTAATTCCTTCAGTTAGCAATGTTAATGCTAACAATTTATGCTCAAACTGACCTTCAAGACTTGCATAGTAATTTGGTCTACATACCCAAGATAATGGTCCTTGACTTAGATTTCATATTACTTCACTAATAGTTTGATCACTAAATGTTTTGTGCCTAGTATCGCAGACAAAACTAATGCAACACACATTCTTACCAAGGTCTTATAATGGAGTAATGATTACTTGAATTGCACAAACATAAATGTACTTATATTATTTGTCTTTGTTGTGTTTTTGGATATTCTTCCATTTAGTCAGGTTTATTTTAGTAGCTTGATTTTCATTATTTTTTACTACGATATCTCCTGTCATTTCTTCACATATGAACTTTGAGAATATTGGAATGAATGTTCTTATAAAAAAATTGTTCTTTAGTAATGATCGGGATTTTAGTCCCGATCTATGTATTTTATTCAATTGTTCTTCGTTGATGGAAGTATCAACTTCTTGCAATTGGGCTAGAGTAGTTCTTTATTATGAAGGAAGTATTTCTTTCATTTTTCTTTGACCTTCACTATCTTCTACTTACATCATTTCACATACTTGCTCATAATCTAAACTTTATGATCCTTCCTCTTCCTCCACTACTTCTACAATTCCTTAATTATTATCTAAGGTTGGGTCAAGAGTTTCTTCTTTTGTTATTTCAATATGATCGAAGCTCCCTAAAATTTTAGCAAGTTTATTATTTTTTCTATTTTTGCATTTATAAACATAATGTTCTATTTCTCTCCATGCACAACATTTACAACTCTTTTTCTTCTTAGGATAGTAAGATATTTTTTTGAAGAACCTTCTTTTCTTAACAAAGGGGTTTCAATAATATTTTTTCTGATATTTGTTGGAGATTTGGGCTAAGTCTTCATTGTAACCGTTGAGCTTGTCTTGAGACAAGGTGCAATGAGTTGTTCACATGTGTGTCACTGTGGTCCGGGTTGCGGGAGGCAAGACAAGTGACCGGCACTAAGAACAACTAGTATTATAAGGGGAGTCGAATCAAAGCAAGGTGATTCACGACAAGGTCAACTTGTGCTAGCTTTTAGAGGGCCGACGTTTGGGGCTTTTTAGCCACATTTTATCAGCACACCTTTGGTTCTTAGGCCTTATATTGGCTAAAGAATATGTGGTTAAAAATTGGGATCAATCCAAGCTCAAATGCTTAGTGAATGTCAATGAAGCAGCTAGTGAGCTTCTTAAGGAGCTACAATAGCTTGAGCTAAGATATTGAGTGTTTGAGGATCTTGAAGCTTACCCTAGCTATATTAAAGTGAATGAAGCTCATTGGAAGTGTTTGGACCAAGACAAATAAGCTATCTCTAAGCTAGCTCCGGGGAGCGGTTTTGGGCTCCCTATGTGGGCCTCGGGCCTCGGGCTTTCTAGGGCTTCAAGGCCCATCTTCCAAGTAACTTCCACGTAACTTCCATAACCGATTTTAACCTCTTTTAACTCTCCAAAACCGTGGCCCCCTATGCCTATAAAAGGGAGAGCCATTTGCACTTGATTGAACATTCGTTTTTTGCAACAATAAAGCTTTTACTTCCATTATATTGACATTGGATAGACCTTCTTATAAGCTTGTTTGCAAAACTCGAAAGACCAGTATAATTCCTTTGTATTGACAAAGGATAGGCATCCATCTAAGTTTGTGTAATAACCGAAAATTTTAAACTCCATTTAATACCGGATCAGACCGGACTCCGATCCGCCAACCTAAATTTTGTTAAATAAAAATAAAAATAATATTATAATCTATCATTTTATGTGACCTTGATTCACATAAAATGATAACTTAAATAATTCCGTAAATAATCCCGTAATTAATTCCGTACTTTTATCGATCCCGGGTGAACAACGAGTATTCTTTCAACCCATTTGTTTCATTTGAGGACCAGCCCAATTCTGGTCCAAAAGCCTCCAGCCCAATTTATGCCAAAAACTTGCAACCGGCCCACTTACTAACTAATTAATTAAAATTAACCTAAACTAATCCTAAACCTAATTAGTATTCTAACCTAGCTGCTACGTGAGAATACCGTCCCTCCTCTACTGCTAACCTTGTAAACCGATACCAGCCCTCCTTGTTTCTGCCTTCCGCCGTCCTCGCTCGCCAACGTCGGTCGCAGCCTCGCGTTTCTCGTCGGGACCACAGCGCCGCCACTGGTAAGATCTCGTCCTCCTTTCTATTGTCCCTATCTCCTACGCACACTAACCGACCGACCTGTGCACAACCGCTCCTCACGATCTCCGGCAGCGAGACTTCGACCTGCTAGACCTTCCACCGACCGGAGAACCCCTGCAGTATCGAATACACCTTGAAGACGTTAACACCGGCCACGAAGAAGAGCAAGCTCCCTAGCCGGAACCGCAGACGAAACGAACCGTTGTGCTGGACCAACTATGTAGGCTCGAGAGGACTCTCTCTTGGGGCTGCTTCGATCGACTTCAACCTTGTTCTACCCTCTGCAAAGGCGCAACGAAGGCTGACTGGTGAGTGTTTCCTTAGTATAATATATATATATATATATATATATATATATAGGTATATAGTTCTGCAAGTGTTAGTGTAATGTATATATATATATGAGTATATACATATAATTACGTAAACAAATGGTCTGAGTAGAGTATGTCATGACGAGGGAAAATTATATATATAAGTATGTATATGTACATGACAGTGCAGAGTATCTGTATAAGTTGTATAGATGTAGGGATGGGAGATTGGGGTACATATATACATGTAGCACTACAGGGCACCTTCGTACGTATAACTAGATATATGAGATGGAGAAAATAAATATATATTTATATAAGTGTATAAGTATATATATAGATGGGTAAAGGTTAGAGTATAGATAGTTAGTCCGACCGGAGTGGGTGCACGAGTTATAAAAGTTGCGGTGGTTCCTAGAAATGGTCAAATGTTATCGTTGATAACGAGTTCCACGTGCTAAAAGATTCTAAGGACTCGTTATGCTAACTTAACCTAAACTCATTAGATCCTCGGTCTCTTACCTTGAATAAGTGGGAGGTCTTTTATCGAAACTTGGGAAGAGTGTGTTGTTGTTCTCTTGGACGAGTATATTTGGGTTTTGACCTTAGACCTAGTAGCCTAAGTATAAAGGTCGGACCTTAACAACCCTACTGAATTTCTAAAATTCTATGAATCCTATGAGAATCAGATTATGGAAATAAGTTCTAAAAGAAAATATGAGAATCTAATGATCGAATGTTGAGAGTTTCGGAACCGAGGGTAAAATAGTCATTTTACCTTAAGAGGGCATTTAGTAATTTTCTCTTGATGAGTTTGTGCATCTTAGAAGTTATAGACTTCTAAGATTATGGGATGTATTTTAATCCACGTGCCTTGTATGACAGGCGTTTGAGTTTCTACGGTTGCAGACCGAGTTGAGATTGTGAGAGTTGTGGTTTGATTCAGGTAAGTCCTTGCGACTTACTTAGCCAGTTTCTGGATATTAGTTGGGTGATAATGGTTGTGTGTGTGCAATGTATGTAATTATAATAATAACAACTTGTTAGGACGAACGTTGTTGTTATGTGTTAAGGCCCAAGTGTATGTATAATGGGCCGTGACATCACTGCCCAGCTCTGCCAGGAGACTGGAAGGTTCTCTATACCCAGACCATCCAGGTACACGGTGAGATGCATCGGATCCACTCCTGATGGGTATACGGGGGCGGAGGCGAGGTTTGGGAATCCCTCGTGTCACAAAATAAGTATCATTAGAGTGAATGACTTAAATGAAGATAATAAATGGATTGTTTGAAAGCATGATGAGTGTTTATTATTTTATGTGTGTGTGTGCTATTATTATTCTCCTAATGTTTAGATAACTAGCTAATGGTTGTTTTGTTGTGTTTTTAGTTTCACGGTAGGTTAGAGCAGCAGCTGAGTGATCCGGAAGTAGTGGTCAGCCGGGTCTCCGTACTCCTTAGAGTGGGGTTGGGTGTTAATTGTTGTTTCTTTCTTCTTGTTAAAGACAGTTAGACTCTTCTGCTGTTTAAGTACCATAGGCTGTTAGACATTGTTGCATTCATCTCTTTAAAATAATATTTTATAAATTTCGGTTTTTCTTATCTGTGTCTTGTTGCAAGATCATAGTAAAATTGTTGTCAAACTAAGGTCGGGACCCATTGTGAGGTCCTAACCAGTAGCACTTCGAGTTCTGAGAATTTGGGGTGTTACAGTTTGGTTTTGTATTGACGAAACCTAAGAATACCCTTTTTACAAAGTAAGACAAGTAAGTCTCTTACTTAGTCTTTGTAACGTGTAACGTTGTATCCCACTAAGGTATTTGGATATTCCCGGTGTAGGGGAGAATACACTTAGAAGGAAAATTCATTTATGAATGACTCATTACATTATCCAAAGTCAATGGTTTTAACATATAACAACCGGTTTATAAGACGTGCAATTGAACTTAACTTCTATTAGAGTTTTGTCTACTCCTTTTCGGAGATGACAAACTCTTGGTTGAGTTTTGTCTACTCCTTTAGAGATTACAAACTCTTTTTGGTTGAATTTTGTCTACTCCTTTGGAGACTACAAACTCTTGATTGGGTTTTGTCTACTCCATTGAGGAGATTACAAACCCTTGGTTAATAATTTGTTTTTAGTTCAAGATAATTATATTAAATTTATTGGCAATTGGGAGAACCGTCAGCTCACATAAGTGAGACTACGGCCCTTTGGTCTAAAACCGGACACCGAAATTCCAACAATATTTCCCCATTTTTATTTATTAAATTTTTTTCTTCCTATTATACTTTCTTTCATAACCATTTTTCTAGTTATTTCTTCGGTTACATCACCATTCTCTAGGAACATCCCAACAATTTAGAAATTATCTTTTCATATGTTGAGTTCTCTTAACTTCTCGACATTTTTCTCTACCCATTTTCTAGTGAACCTGAATTCATTTCATAGGGTATCCTTCGGGTTGTATTTTTCTACCCATTATTGGTACCCTTCACTAATTTTTTCATTTTTGGGTTTAGGGAGTTTATCGAATAGCATTTGAATGTTTATCTCATTTTCTCCCACCTTACAGTTTTAATACTCGAATTTTGAATGATAGATTTCTAAATACCTCATATTATAAATTTCAAGAGTTTAATTTTATTTTTTATTTGATTGATTTTTTATCTTTATCATCTATGTCTTCAATAAATTCAGATTCTAAGACTTTGTAGAATTGTCTAACTTGTGGTTCTAGCACCCTTCGCTCGTTTGGTACGATTCCCATGGAATCAGGAATCAGAATCGGAATGAGTCATACCAATACCCCGCGTTTGGTAAGGCTTGGAATCGGAATAAGAATGATTTCATGGAATGGCTCCTCTATAAAAGAAGTTGATTCCATAAGTTAAAGGTGGGTATCCCATTCTAACATAAACATATTTTAAATTTAAAACTACATTTATATATTTTTATTATATAAATATATACTTGCTTATTTAGTTTCACAAAATAAAAATAATTTTTTTAATTTGTTTTATTGTCCATAAATTAATTAAAATTATATAATTATTTTGTGGAAAAACATGATTTTGACAAAAAATAAATAACTATGATACGGATATTTTATTTAAGATGTAATGTAACCGGAAAATGATCGAAAATAATATAATTTGTTCAATTAGAAAAAAGATATTTGATAGAAAAAGTATATACCTATTTATTTGGATTGACGATTGTTTAGTATTTAATCTTCAAGTTATTCGTTTGTCTTCGTTTTTCTTAAATGTAGTTTAAAAAATAGCATATATTTACATTATAAACATTCACACATATATCATCAAATATGATACAGTTTCTCGTTGCATAACTCATATAAAATCAAAAATACGTGTCAACAATATTTCATTCCAACATCATACCAAACACCAAGTATCAGGAATGACTTATTTCAATTCCTTATTCCATTCCGATTCCTGATTCCAATCTCATTCCTACAGTCATACCAAACGAGCCCTTAAGGTTTCTTTAATTTATTCACCGACTCCTTCATATCAATCTACCACAATCTCATACAAACTATCCTTGATATAATTTGGGAAATTCGCATATCTTCATTCGGCGCTCATGTTGAAGACACTCATCATACGTTTATTCCAAAAGTCTAGCACATCCTCTTGGTTTCTTACTTCATCTAGATTAAACTTATATCCAATTCTAATGATGGGTTCAAGCAAAAGTATTCTTTTGTTTTTTTCTCTAAAAATTCTTTGGGTTTTAAATAACTATTTGTTGACTCGTTGACCCTTGTTCATATTCTCAATAACAAGATATAGTGGTCTTGTTAACTTCCCGTTTTGAAATTATTTTCCCTTCACTTCATTAACATCTATAGCTCTTTTTTCATCTTTTTATCTATTTTTTTTAACTTCACTCAAGGGTATGGTCTCTAAGTCTTTTAGTTTGATTAACCCCATTTACTGATACATTTATTCATCATCAGTGTAATAACCAGATTCGTCACTACTCAAAGAACTCATTTCTTTGTTAGACATATCAAGCGTCTCCTTGATTTTCTAGCTCTTCTTCTTGTTCTTCTTTCATTTTAGGTTTTTTAGTTAAGTTTGATACTAAAATTTTATTTTGGAGATTTTCGTTTTCGAATGTATACTTATAACAAAAATCGACTAATTTTTTAGTTGGAGGGTTTTAGATTGTTGTTGCTCCAAGATGTCTAATTTCGTTGGTAATTGAAGAATTACTTTTTTTTCTTCTTTGATAGATAATAAAGTAGAAGATATTTTATCCTATATTTTGCAAGATTTGTTCGCAACTTAATTAATTCAACTTTTAAATCTGCAATATCGTCGATTATAGTAAAATAGCTTCGTGATGACCTTGTTCAACGGTGTAAATTTTTTGCATGTGTTGCTAGTTATGTGAACAATTTTCGAAAACTTTCAGTTTTCTTAAGAAATCTAGATACTTTAATTAATTTTTTTAGTATATTTACACACAAAAACAAAATACAACTTAAAGTTATAAAATAAGGATATAAATAAAAATTTTATAAATTATGTAGCTTAGATATAAATTTTAAAAAATTATAGATAAAAAATAAAAAATAAATAAATATAATAAAACAATTAAAAAATTTAGGTGTGAAAATAAATTCCCTCGTACTGAACTAAACGGTTGACTCGGAATTGTTGTGTATAAGCAAAATGAGTCAAAGTCGTCGTTCTTGAATTCCCACAACCCTGTGGGGCTCGGCCCGGCCCGGCCCATTCCATGGCTGCCCTTTTCCTCTTTTTGTTTCTTGTAATTTGGAGTTGTCCCATCTTGTACACAACACAACACATGCATTGCAAAAATAAATTATAATTATTACTTTGCTTGTTCCACACGACAAGTTGCAAAATTAAACGATCGTTTTCTAACGGAATTTTTTAATGTATCAACAAAAATCTTTATTTAAATTTTTGTACTTTAGATATTGGGTGCATAGTTTAGGTTTTACCCTATAATTTACGACTACGTAGAGTTGTGTGTGCTATAGTTACGCATGGTAAATGCTTCGTTAATCGACTCTTATAGGTGAGATTGACTCCAACTACACATATCATTTGCGTAGTCACAACCCTTAAAATGAAAATCAAGACTACGTTCCCAATCTGCGTTGTTCAGACGTTGATTAAAAATTCTTGCGGATACATCTAGTCTACTAACTCTTTTCTAATTTGAAATTTTTACACAATTTTTTTTTCCAATTATTTATTAATTTGTAAATTTAGTTATAATTTTTAAAACATCAAATAATAGAATCATAAAAAAGAAGATGTATTTGTATTTATATAGTTTTCTTGGATACATAAACTATATTAAACAAATTAAAATATATAATATACCTGCAATCATAAGCTAACTTTCCCATCACATGTCGAAGGAAAATGACGTTGCTGTTTCTCGTTTATAAAGAAAAACAGGTTGAAGCACTAGATAGCACGTTGTCCAATGGAATGAAAGCTCGAAAATATCGGCATACGGGTTTACTATCATGAGAACAAGAACCAACGAAAATCAGAGACAAACACAAAAATATACAGGTTGTTACGAAAGCAAATATATCTTCAAGGGAAAGGAAAGGAGTTAGTCACCGGAAAGTGGAAATAAAGAGTAGTTGTCGAAAGAAGTGCACAAGAAGAAAACATGGGGAACAACTATGGATACCTCGGATTTGGACTCGGAGTAGAGTCTTCAGACGTCGATCACAAATCCGCGACTTCTTCTAGACATACAACTCGAACCGCCAATAAAACTTGCTTCAAACTTGAAATATGTTATGACGAAACCCGAGAAACCTGACAGATATATGTGCAAATCTTGAAGAAATAGTTGGGAAGGAACAAATTAAATTGAAACACATCAGGAAAAAAAAAGATAAAAAAAAAGCGGACTTGTCAAATAAAATATTGGGTAATAGAGGTTTAATGAGAATAATAAAAAAATGAATTATTTCGAATTGAAGTAAAATATATAAGAAATCACTGATGCAATAGAATTTAAAAGTTAAGGACTTTGTTTCCCAAAAACCCTAAGGCGATTCCATAGGCGATTCCTATGGCAACTTCACCGTCCAACCCTCCGCCGCCCTTTTCCCCACTGTTCCACCGGATCCACCCCCTCTGCTCCCATCCTCACTGGGTCAGCACCCTTCTCCGTCCTCACTAGTCATCACCAGCAACGATCCTCCGGCAACCCCTAACTCGCCCACCCTAGCGACAAATCCTTGTACTTACGCCAAAGCAGTCTCGGGTTCAAGATCTCCCAAGGTTGCACCTTTATCAAAGGATTTCATAATAGAATCCCGCAGGATGAGAGTTACGGTTTCTGACACAGAAAAAGGGTTAGCTTTTGTCGAGATCGATGACGACATCATGGAGGAATTGAATGCAAGGTGGAGTTCCGCATTAATTGTGAAAGTGATGGGGCGTTCTATCCCCTTCCTGGCCCTAGAAAGGCGGTTGTACCAACTATGGGGTCCCAAAAGCAGAATTATGATCATTGACCTCCCAAACGACAATTATTGCGTTAGATTCGAACTCGAATCCGACTACCAACGTGCACTGACAGAAGGTCCTTGGGAGATCTTCGGCTACTATATCACAGTCAGGCCTTGGAATCCAGATTTTGATCCGTATGCGGATCAAATTAAATCACTCTCCGTATGGGCTAGATTATCTAACTTACCTTTACAGCTATATGATGAGTCACTGTTGTATGGGCTTGCTTCAGCCATCGGAACCCCACTGAAATTTGATTTAAATACACTCTACGCCACAAGAGGATGTTTTGCTAGGGTACGTATCGAGATTGACCTAGACAAACCCCTATTAGGGACTATCCTGATCAGAGGGAGGCGCATTCATGTGGAGTATGAAGGACTGAATGCAATATGCTATAGGTGTGGGAAATATGGTCACTCGATTGAACGTTGTACTGTTGCAGCTTACACGACCCCGGTACAAACACATGCTAACCAAACCCATACAGTAAACACGACTCCACAAACAGACAAAGAGCCCAGTCCTCAAAGCCCTGACTCTACCCAACCTCTTACCACTGAAGCCAATCTAGGACCCTGGATGACAGTCACTTGACAGCGACGACATTCCCGAAACCAACCTAAACAGTTTCAACAAACCAAACAACCCCCACCTTCAAATACAAACCATGCAAACCCTAATCCCATGCCACATGCAGTCAACACTGCCCATTCAATTGGTATGCCCTCTCCAAACCCACAAAAGACCACAAAGGCACAGGACCCCATCCAGAGCACTTTATCCCACGTCCAACTTAATCAACCGATAACAGGACCATCCGAACCACCTACTTCACACCCCTCAGCTGGGAGAGACATTCAAAAACCCACCAAAAGAGGGCGCTCTAGTTCCCCTCCACGTTCAATCCCAGTCAATCGTCCTAAAGAACCCACTGGAGAGGATGGGAAATCCTCTAATGACGGCACTCGGATAGATCGTATGGTTGTGAATCAAAATAATAACATCAATTCTACCTCTTCGTCAGAAACGCCAGTGAGTATGGAGGATGATGGCATTCTCAATCCTCCAGGAACTGCCATGTGATTCTGTCACGCCCCTACCCAACAATCCTTATGAATATCTTAATATGGAATTGTAGGGGAGCTGCCAACCATCGCTTTCGTAAAGTGATACGCTACAAGTTAAATACACACAAAATTGAAATTCTGGCCCTACTAGAAACCAAGATTTCAGGAGAAACTTTCCAAGAATCTTGTATAAAGATGGGATTCAGCAAATATCACATAATTGAAGCAAAAGGTTTCACATTAGGCATATGGCTATTCTGGAATGATCCAGAAACTGTAATTACGTTAGGGGAGTCCACGAATCACTTTCTCCAAGTTATGGTTCACAACAACCTTGACTATTTCAATTCTCTTTCATTATAGTCTATAACCCACCCACCCCGGAAAGACGTACAAGAGCATGGCCAAGGTTATTGGAAGTCGTCCAAAGAGTTACAGGGCCTGTCTTTGTTGGAGGTGACCTTAACTCTACTATTTCTAACGATGAGCATTCCCAAGGATCCCTTTCAGTGGACTCGAAAAGTTTCAGAGATTGGTTGGAGAAGGAAGATTTAATTGACATGGGTTTTTTAGGCCCAAGATTCACACGGTCAAGAGGTATAGAGGCTACTACCTACGTAGCGAAACGTCTCGACAAATTGTTTACAAATAGGGAAGGTAGAGTTGCATGGCCGGAGGCGAGCGTCAGACATCTTCCCGCCCTATCCTCCGACCACAATCCCTTACTCTTCTCCATCCTCCCTAAACGCCGGTTTCAAAAAGATAGACGTCCATTCAGATTTGAGGCGGCGTGGCTTACCCACTCGGACTTCGAGAATCTCATGACGGAAAAATGGGATAACAACAAGCCCATTATGCATGCTCTCTCAACCCTTAAAGATAATCTTATCAAATGGAATAAAAAGACCTTTGGCTCCATTCCAGCAAAGAAAGAAACTCTAATCAGAAATTTACAACAGATTGAGTCCAAACTGAAAACAACGCAAATCAATCCAACCTGGAGGAATTTCATAAACTGCAAACAGAATTTGAAACTATTCTCACACAGGAGGATTTGTTGTGGTTCCAGAAATCACGGGAAAACTGGATGATCCATGGTGATAGGAATACCAGTTTTTTCCATACATCCGCCATTATTAAAAGACGCATGAATCGTATTGAGTGTATCAAGGATGCTAACGGTCTTTGGATTTCAGATCCAGCAACCATTGAGCAACAAGCCCAGTCTTTCTTCACCCAATTGTACTCCCAACCAACGTCATCCCCAAGTTTGGTTGAGAGTATGGAAGCTTGTTTTACTATGATTGAGGCTTCTCTAACTACACAACTTGATGCCAATATCAATCCAGAAGAGATTTTATCTGCCTGCAGATCGATGGGTTCCTGGAAAGCGTCAGGGCCCGACGGCTACCAACCAATTTTTTTCCAACAGTGCTGAAAACAGGTAGATCCCGCCGTAATCAAGTGTATCAAAAAGTTATGGGATTCAGGTAACTTACCTGACGGGAAGAACGATACTTTATTGGTACTACTACCAAAAGTTCAGAAACCAGAAGCTTTTATCCAGCTCCGTCCCATTAGTCTGTGCAACGTTATCTATAAAATAATAACGAAGATGATAGTGTAGAGGCTGAAACCCATTATTACAACAATAGTGGGTCCAACCCAAAGTAGTTTCATCCCAGGCAGATATATTGAGGACAATGTTATTATAGTGCAAGAGGTCATTGATTCATTGAAGAAGAAGAAATCGGGGAAAAGATGGATGGTAGTGAAACTCGATCTGGAGAAGGCCTATGATAGGCTAAGCTGGAATTTCATTCAAGATACATTGAATTGCACGGGCCTTCCTGATGTCTGGACCGAACGAATCATGAAGTGCGTTACTTCACCAAGTATGAGATTGTTGTGGAATGGCGAAATGCTCCCCGAATTTAGGCCAACCCGCGGTATAAGACAAGGAGATCCTATATCTCCGTACCTTTTTGTTCTATGCTTGGAACGACTTAGTCACCTCATCATGCAAGCAATGAAGGTAGGAACTTGGAAACCGATCAAACTTAACAGGAACGCTCCCCCAATATCCCACATGTTCTTTGCCGATGACATCGTCTTGTTTGCCGAAGCTTTCTCGTCTCAAATGAAAGTCATCATGAAATGCATAGAGAATTTTTGCGCTATTTCTAGTCAGAAAGTAAGCACTGTGAAATCAAGTTTGATTGTGTCTCCAAACGTTGATTCCAGACTGAGAATCAGGCTAAAGCAAATCAGTGGGCTTAATATCAAGGAGGATTTTGGTGCTTACTTAGGGATGCCGATACTCAGCAGGAAATCGGTGGCTTCAGATTTTGAATTCATTCTTCAAAGAGCCAATCCAAGTTGATGAGTTGGAAAGGACGCGCCCTGAATCTGGCTAGCCGGCTAACACTCACAAGATCTGTCCTCTCGACCCTCCCGAGCTACGTAATGAAAACGATGAAACTCCTAGGCCCTTTCATCAAGAAATTCTTAGGCATTTGCAAGAAATTCATTTGGAACGGCTCTTCTGATGAAAGAAAGATGAATCTGATAGCCTAGGACACCTTATGTTCTCCTAAAGTGCTGGGAGGAGGAGGCCTTAGAGATCTTACTTTAGCAAATATGGCAGCACTAGGGAAGCTAGGTTGGAGGCTTCTAAACGAGAACAACTCTCTATGGGTTAGTATTCTCAAAGCGAAATACAAACTTGGAGGGATAATTGACATCCTAAACATGGGGAGATACAAAAAAGGCTCGGTCATCTTCAGAAGTATATCTTGGAGCTTACACTCAGTTATCTCCCCCGGTATTGCTTGGAGGATTGGGGATGGTAAGACAGCCAATTTCTGGACAGATAGATGGGTTATCAAAAAACCCCTCCTGGAGGTCGCAACTAGCCCAATTGAAGAAGATCTTCTAAACACAAAAGTAGGAGACCTGTGGATTGAAGGTCAGGGATGGAACTGGGACGCTTTCCACCATCTCCTCCCAACGACTATCATGATGAATCTCGCTGCTATCAGGATTTTTGAGAATAATGTTGAGCCGGATAGTCCCCAATGGCCACTTAGCAGTAATGGCGAATATTCCACATCGTCAGGCTACAGGTATCTTCGTTTCGGTTACACAAAATTACCTAGCAGCTCATTATACACAGATATTTGGAAGATTGAAATCCCAGAGGAGTTGAAAGTCCTTATCTGGGTGGGGACGTTGGGAAAAAAGCTGACAAACGCAGAAAGGCATTGACGCCACATTGCTCCTTCGCCTTTCTGTAATCTGTGCCCGGATACACCAGAAACACTCTTTCATATCTGCAGGGAATGCTCAACTGCTAAAGCGGTGTGGACACAATTTGACCAGGCTGCCCTTCCAGCTTGCTTCTCGGTACAAAATGAAACAGACTGGTTCATTGCTAATATTACAAAGAAATCAAAAACCCTGGAAGGCTTTAAATGGAACACAGTTTTTGCTTATGTGGTCTGGTGGTTATGGAAATGAAGATGCAACAGAATATTCCGAAATTTGAAACCCCCCCCACCAACCCAAAATCTACATCCTGTCTCACGTGAAGGAATATACTAGTATAATGCAATCTCACAAAGGTTCGATTACGATGTCTACGAAAAGGGAGGTAAACATCAGATGGATTAAGCCCCCTACGGGGTGGGTCAAATGGAATTCAGATGGAGCGGTACAACAAGGCAATGGAGACGCCACTGCCAGTGGAGTCTTACCAGCTGATAACGGTAAATGGCTATACGGAGCACTTCATCACATTGGCATCTATACTGTCCCTTGAGCAGAACTGTGGGGAATTTTACTGGGTCTGGAGACATGCTGGAACATGGGTA
Organism: Fagopyrum homotropicum; assembly: GCA_033239125.1. Lineage (NCBI taxonomy): Eukaryota > Viridiplantae > Streptophyta > Magnoliopsida > Caryophyllales > Polygonaceae > Fagopyrum > Fagopyrum homotropicum. Next base: position 149,820,069 of record BSWB01000004.1, read on the forward strand.
AGAGTCAAGTGATCTTCGAAACTGACTCGGCGCTTACAGTGAAACTTGTTGAGAAAGGGGTGAGCCATGTGCACCCTCTTTACAGCCTGGTAGCCCGCTGCCAAGACTTCATCCGTAGGAGTTGGTCCGTCCAAATCTGACACACTTACCGCGAGGCAAACACCGTTGCGGACTATCTTGCTAGTTTAGCTTATGATTTCCCTATTGGCATTCATTTTTTCGAGTCTCCCCCGTTGGGAGCTCTTCATTTCTTGTCTAATGATTATAGGGGGCTCGCCTTGCCCCGGACTATTCGTTTTTAGTTTTATATAACGTTTGCCGCAGGAGTTTTACTCACTTTCACCAAAAAAAAATAATAAAATTTAAAAGATTTAAATGTAAAAAAAAAAAAAAAATGTACGCGTCACATATTCACACCTTAAATAACACATTGATAGTATAGTGAGACTAACTTATCCATGCGTTACTCTTCTCCTCCTCTTATCAACCTATATATATTATTTTATTTTTAACCTTGGAAACATGTGTAAATAACATTACACGTCATTTTTTGGTCATCAGCGAGTCATCAATTACAATAAAAAATAATAATGAAATTTCCTTGCTACTTTCGTTGACTCTGACTAAACATACAAATGTACTTATCGAATAAACGGGGACACGTAGCTTATCTCTAAGTCAGTTGACCTGAAAGTCAAGCATCGTGATCGGTAAACAGAAATCCATATTTGTAAGAATAATCAATGATAAATTATTTAATAAAATATAAAAATATGTAATTTCGTGTTGAAATTCAATTGATTTAATTAACACTAACCCGTGTCGTGCCCCGTATAACAATTTTTAATAATATATATATATAATCAAAAATTGTTTTAATATAAATAAATTTATGAATCTATTATACTTACTAAAACAGAGCACGAGTTGATGATGTGGCGCGCTGTGGACGCATGATTTTTGAAATTGAACTCCCACAATTAAAGCCAATAAATCTTTATTTTTTACACTATTTTTTAACCATAAAATCTTTTATTATTAAAATAATAATTTTATAGAAACCAAATCTATTATACTTACTAAAATAGAGAACGGGTTGATGACGTGGCGCGCTGTGGACGCAGGATTTTTGAAATTGAGCTCCCACAATTAAAGCTAATAAATCTTTATTTTTTACACTATTTTTTAAACCATAAAATCTTTTATTATTAAAATAATAATTTTATAGAAACCAAATCTATTATACTTACTAAAAAGAGCACGGGTTGATGACGTGGCGCGCTGTGGACGCATGATTTTTGAAATTGAGCTTCTTTAATTAAAGCCAATAAATCTTTATTTTTTACACTATTTTTTAAACCATAAAATCTTTTATTATTAAAATAATAATTTTATAGAAACCAAATCTATTATACTTACTAAAACAGAGCACGGGTTGATGACGTGGCGCGCTGTGGATGCAAGATTAGATTAGAGAAGTATACAAAACAAAAGCACGTAAAAAAAATCTATTTCACAATATTCTTTCTCATTTTTTTCAAAACCCGCACAAGGTACGGGTATTATACTAGTTAGATATCTATTATAACTAATTATAGGAATATTTATTAGAGTACTAAAAAAAATTGTTAGTCATTTTCAAAAAAAAATAGTTGATGAAAATCGGAAGATATTAATAAAATTAATAATTGAAAATAATTTAAAAAACAAATTTAAATCCCAACATAATTATGAAAACAAACTTAAGATAATTAAAAAAAATTAAACCGTTAACTAACAATTTACATATTGGAATAGGGTTGCAAAAGCACAAATATACATGCGGAAATGACACCATAGCATGCTTACACATAAACCAATTATTTTCAATTAAAGTTATACACTTCTAATTCAACTTATACTTGTGGCACGAGAAGTCTCTCGCCTCCTTCCCCGTGTACCAACAGGTGTGGTTCGATGCACCTCTCCGTATACCATCAAGAGTGGTTCGAAGCATCATTCTCCATCCTCCAGCTTTAAAGCTTCAACACAATTTCGTTGTTTATGATGTTGAAAGGTGGAAAAACGAGGTGTTCTTGTCTCGCAAATTCAACCAATCATGCCTACCTTTCTGACACCATAGGGTTTCTTCTTGTTCTAAAACCGTGTCTAACTACTTAGTAGCATCTGCCTCCCTTTCTAATAGAGGGCCCGTAACTGTCTTATAAGAGAAGCGAAAATATCCTCTAATTGGCAGATCAAAGCTTCCTTCCTCGTGTGCATATTCCCAAAGACCTCCTTATTCCATTTCCGTAGAACCAGTTGGAATTTTTGGAGCGCATCCGGAAGTTGAGATAGAGCATCCCAAGAAGACTCTATAAGACCCGAGAACTCCGAATGGGATAGCCATGCAGCCTGAAAGTGAAAGGGTCTTCTTCTATGGTCCGGTGCACTAACTCTATCAAACGAGAGAGCATGAGATTATGACACACATATCATGCTTACACACAAATACACACAATGCGGAAATGACACACATAGCATGCTTACACAGAAATCAATTATTATCTTTAATAGGTTATACACTTCTAATTCAACTTATACTTGTGGCACGAGAAGTATCCCGACTCTCGCCTCTGTCCCCGTGTACCAACAGGTGCAGTTCGATGCACCTCCCCGTATACCATCATGAGTGGTTCGATGCATCTCCCCGTATACCATGTCTGGGTTAGTCACGAAGAACCCTCAGTCTCACGTCGGAGCTGGGCAAATGATGCCACCTCCCGTAACACATACACTTGAGCCAATAATAAAGAAGGTCGTCCTAATCGAGTTATTGATAATAAACATGCAATAACACACACCACTCATGCAAATCAACCAATACACAAATTGCAACTAAGTAAGCCCAAATAACTTACATGTATCAATTTAAGTCTAGTCAACAATATCACTTGATCCCGTCTGAGTATGATCTCAATTGCCTGATCATAATAGGAAACTTGGATTAATATAACTCATCCAACATCTAGAATTTTCCAAATTCTAGGTTAAATAACAATTATCTGAAAAAACGTACTAAACTATCTCTTTCTATAAAAAGACGATTTTACCCTTGAGATGGTGTTCAACTCTAACAAGGAAGGATCTACTGAGTTTGAAAGGTGTCCAACTTTCAAACTCCTTATCTGGACTCACTAAGGTCCAACTAACACTTTACCACTAAATTCCAAACATTCTGAGAATACATACTCACGTGTAATGTCATATCTACTACTAGCTAGGATGATAAATTCCAACAATATGAATCCACAAAGTCACACAATTTCCAAAGTCATCTCCAAGAATACACACTTCTAAACCTATCCAAAAACTCTTCTATATACAAATTATGCTTATACCTAACTTCGGGACATCACAATTCCGAATCTATTCATTGGATCTCTCTCCAAACTTGATACATTATACTACGCATACCCATATACAACATATCAAAAATTCATGACCATCCGAGATTTCAAACTCATTCATAACTAGATCCCAAAATTGCATCAACAAGATGTTTTTCCAACACTTTGGATTTTCAGCACAAAACTAGACAACTTCATGATGTCCCTACTTTGGAAAACCATAACTCCTAAACCACTCATCGTATTCCTCTCACATTTTGATATGATCTACTATGCAATCTCAACTATCACATATTCATAGTTTAGCCACAAAAGAATAGTCTAATTTACCCAAAACTAGACCCAAAATTGACTGTTTGTCACTTCTTCGAAGCTTAGAAGACAAAACCGCTCTCGTTGTTGTTGTGAGTCCGAAAAGGGTTGCAAGTATGCATCAGACCTATCAAGAAAGACAAGGAAAAGGAGTATCTCTTACTCAGCACACACTCGACATAAAGACGAAGAGGAAGGATCGACTGTGTCTCTTGGCGCGACTACGGCATGTGATCGACAACCGCAACAACGGCTCGGGAGGACGCACTCGCGGATCAGAGTGGCGCGCCCGCGGCTCAGGTAGCTAGGTGCGACCGCAAATAGGGTAAGGGTGCACTCGCGGCCTGGTTGGGCACACCCGCAGCCTAGTTGGGCGCACCCGTCGCCAATATTAGGGTAGATTGGTGGTAGAGTCGACTAGTCGAGACTCGAGTAGTCGAGTTGGGATTTGGGAACACGAACAAGGGAGAGATTAGAGTGTCGACTGTCTAGGAGTTTGTAATGTAAATGTAGTATGTAAGGGCGTTTTGTGACTTTTGCCTTTTTTTAAAAAAAAAAGGTCCGGACCGGACCGACTTTAGACTGAACTGTTTAGACCGAAGACCAGACATGTTGGTTTCGGTTCGGTCCGGTCCAAAAACCGAACCAGAAAATGCACTGTCCTAGTCATGACGGGCCCGGTTGACGAGTTTTTGAAATTAAAACTCGGAAGAAGATCAAACCGGTCAAAGTCCGGTTGATTCGGAATAAATCGGAAATAAAATTTTCGGATATTACAAATTGATCTAAAAAATTTAGCCAATGTATTGAAGAAAACAAGTAAATTTATGATTAATGTGTGACTATTATTTACTCTACTAAAATAACCCAATTTCGCACATGTGTTGTCTTCTAAGGCCATCACCTCAACTTTTTCTTGAACCTAGTTATGGATTACACAATATATTTACATGTTATATTTACACTTTTGTCATTATTTCTTTAAAAATAAAATTCAATTTATAAGTAATTTACATGTTATACTTTCACATTACACATTTGTTACCTTGATTTTATTGGACTATTTAATAATAACGATATTTTATAATTATAAATTTAATAATAAATATTTTTTTTGCATTACTCAATTACTTTTAGACAAATTTCGAATGGTTCCCTTGAGTTTTAGACGTTTCCGGATAATATCACGAGTTTTTTCCTGTTTTCGGATGGTCCTTGAGGTTTAGACTCTTCCGAATTATACCCTTTTACTATTTACAAATTAACATTTTAGCGTTGTTCTCGTGGGGCTTTCAGCTTGTATAATATGTTCTCAATCAAGTCATTTATATTTGAATTGAGTGGTGAAGAAAAGAAAGCAAATGGTAATACAAAATGAGGTTGAGTAATGTCAACTAGGAAGAATGACGATATGGTGGAGCCGCCTCCAATTGTGAACAACAATAAACAAAGTGGTCGACATGATAATAAACAGCGTATGTGAAAGAAGGCGAGTCGTCCGCCGGAAAAGGCGAGTCTTCTCCCTCAATTTCTAGTCAAACACCTCCGTCCGCCGCCGTTTTATAGAAAGAGGATTTAGGAAACTCATCACTGGAGGAGCTCATTTGACCGTTGTTAATTCAGTTGAAAAAAGACGTTAGCGCTCGTTTGGTATGATTGTAGAGATGGGGATAAAATCAGAAATCGGAATGGAATAAAGAATTGAAATAAGTCATTTATGATACTTGATGTTTGGTATGATGTTGAAATGAAATATTTTTGACCATGTTTTTTATTTTATATGAGTTATGCAACAACAAACCATATCATATTTGATGATATATGTGTGAATGTTTATCATGTAAATATATGTTATTTTTTAAACTACATTTAAGAAAAATGAAGACTAACGAATAACTTAAAGATTAAAGACTAAACAATCGTCAACCCAAATAAATAGGTATATATTTCTTATATCAAATATATTTTTTCTAATTGAACAAATTATATTATTTTTGAGCATTTTCCGGTTACATTACATCTTGAATGAAATATTCGTATTATAGTTAAAAAAAATTAGTTAAAAATCATGTTTTTCTACAAAATATTTATATAATATAAATTAATTGATGAACAATAAAAAAAATTAATAAAAATATTATTTTTATTTGGTGAAACTAAATAAACAAATATTTTTATTTAATAAAAATATATAAATGTAGTTTTAAATTTAAAATGAGTTTATGTTGGAATGGATACCCACCTTCAATTTATGGAATCAACTTCTTCTTTAGAGCTTGCATACTACTCACGATGTATTGGTATGACTCATTTCGATTTCAATTCCTGATTTCATAGGAATCGTACCAAACGAGCCCTTAACATTTTCCAGATGAGAAAGAAGAAGTTACGTAAAACCCATCCAAATCACTACCTTAGCCAATCAGACTTCTTCCAAGCTATTCTCTTCACATATATCCAATAAGAAGGATATTTTGTTGCTCTTATTTACGTAAGAATAACAACTCATTTGGTATTCTAGACACATACGTATGATCCTATCGTTTGGTTGCTCAAGACGGATTATAATATAACGTGTAAGTGTATCGTTCATCTTCCACAATCATATTGTGAGTAGTATGCAAGCTCTTATAATCTTGTCAATGAAATCAATGTCCAAACAAATGATGTGTTCTTCACAATAGTCAATTGTACTAGTAGAACTACAAAGACACGTTCCACATCATTTCAATTTGACTCTTGTAGTTTAGCAAACAATGCATCATTCTCACCTCGTACAAGTCTTGTTGACGGTGTAAATGTTTTCTACCGTGAATAAATACAGTGTTTAGCTAATAACTCACGGTATATGAATGTCCATTGACAGTAAAATTCATAGGTGATGATATATCTTGCAAAACATCATCAAACACATGAAAATGCTCGAGAACATTATATGATGCAGCACGTACCCGGTGTTCTAAAGAATGCATGCCAAATCCATAGATTATATGATGCAACAACTTCTAAGATGAGTGTTGTTTTCCCATAAGCCAACATGTGAATTACAACCATGCACTTTTATAATGGGAAGCTACTGGTTAGGACCTCACAATGGGTTCCGATCTTAGTTTGACAACAATTTTGCAAGGATCTTACAACAATGCACAAATATATTTAAAATAATATGAAAACATTAGATTATATTTGTATGAATGTACAACATATGACAACCTTACAATACATAAATATATTAATAACATGCATGCAAAATGGAAGACTCCCCCGTCCCCATCTAATGAGTATGTGGACCTGGATGACCATCCGCTCCGGATCTCTCTGCAACTGTCTATAACTACAAAGCATCTAACAACACGAACAAACCGTTAGCTAACTAATCATATACAAGAAGAACATATAAGCACAAACACACATAGACATGAATTTAAAAAACTCAACATGCTAGCACACAATCCGATTATTATCTTCTATATAAGTGATTAACTTCAAATCCGTTTTACGGTTGTGGCACGAGACGTCTAAGACTCTCGCGTTCGTCCCTTTATCCAGCTGGAATGGTTTGACGCCCCGACCCGTATATCACATGAAGTGGGTCAGTACCCTCTCCGTCTACCAAGTCTGGCATTGTCGCGGAGAACCTCCTAGTCTCTCGCAAGAGCTGGGCATATGATGCCACCACCCACTATACTTGGACCAATAATACGTCGGTATTTAATCTCATAAACATAATATCATTATATAACAAACACCACTCATATGATCAATTCATATATGAAAGCAGCTAAGTAAGCTCAAATGACTTACCTGAATCGAGTTACAATTCTCGATATATCAAATACTCGTTCCACAAGGAAAGAACTCAACCTCCTAATATAAAAGGAAAGTTGATCAAAAATATGTCCCAACCTCTTAGAAGTTTCCAACTTCTAAGATACTAAATATTATCTTAATGGAAATTACCATTTTATCCTTATAGGTGTAAAAAGACTATTTTACCCCTGAGTATCGCAACCCTAGGAATATTCTTAGAATACTTCCAAATTATCCTATGGAACTCAAAATCATACTCTAAAACTCAAAAGAAAGATTTAACTAAGTTGGAAGATTTTTCCAACTTAGTTAGGTAAAGATCCAGATTATGTGCAGTTATGAAAGGAAGGTGCATGCTTACTTGGAAGAAACTCCAAATCTCTGAGTTGAATAAAAGAAAGGTTTGATGTGAGGATCTGCACATGGCCACAATCGTCGGAGTTGAACGTACGTGGACATGATACTGAGGCACGGTTGAGGATTCTTACAAGCTGGCCCAAGAGAGTGGAACGCAAGAAACAGTCTGAGGAGGCCGGTGGGCTGCATGCATGGGCCTTGTCCTTGACCTTGTCTTAGGCTTGTCCCTGGCTTTGTCAAGAACTTGTCTTGACCTTGTCTTGACCTTGTCAAAAACTTGTCAAATGGGTCGTATACTAATATACTACTAGTCTTGCAAGATAACAACATGGTGGTCTTTTATCATTTTATGTGAGTAATAATATCACATAAAATGATAAAAAAAATTTTTAATTGACTCGGAAAATAAACGGAACTAAGTTTTCGGATATTACACACACCTACCTGTTGCAACTCATATGTGATCAAATATTCATATGTGGTAAAAAATGGTTCACAATGCATAAGAGCAGTGGTCTACACATTCTAAATCGTCTTTGAAATTGTTCTTTAGAATAAACCGATGACGGGACTTTAGAGGAGTGGTCTTTGAGTAGGTGTTCATGACCTCTTTACCAATGTATTGTAGACGATGTTGTGGTTGAGAGCTTTCACCTTTGGATAGACATTGTCTTGATTGAACTATCATTATTGCAATACACACGATCCTCTATTGTCGTAAACTCAGGATCTATAAAATCACAAATACTCACATAATCAGTTATGAGGTTGGAACCAATTTTTGTTTGGGTAGTGAAAATTAAGTGATTTTTCAAAAGATTGAATGATGTGGATTTTTTATGATGATTATTAAGAGATTAAAGAAAATATGCAAAGTTAGAAGAATGGGATGATATTTCTCCTACACAAATATAAATTTTAAATAGGGGAGAGATAAGGGTTATATCTATTGGATCTAAATTCAAATTTGTCATAACTAAAAACACTTATTTGATGAGCGGACATTCAAACCAACATGGAACCAATATTTTAACAATTCACCAACATTGAAAAGAATCAAGGCTTAAATGCATTGGATCCAAATTCAAATTCGTTATAATTGAAGATCACTTATCTACTGAGTGATAATTCAAATTAACATGAAGCCAATACTTTAATAATTCACCAACATTAGGAAGAGACAAGAGTTAAATGCATTGATTCCAAATTCAAATATGTCATAACTGAAGGTCACTTGTCTAGTTAGGAGTCATTCAAATCAAGATGAAGTCACTACTTTAATAATTCACCAACATTGTGAAGAACACTGATTAAATTCATTGAATCTAAATTCAAATCCGTCATGTAAAGTCTTTTTATATAGGTTGTGCTTATGATCCAATCCTCCACACTTTTCAACTCATCTTCTCTAAAACCCATCTTTTTCACAACTTTGGATCCAAGTTAACCCAACAACAATCGAAATTCCCGTAATTTTGCTTCTAAATTTTTAGATTTGACACAAGATCAAACAAATGGGTCATATCACTCTATTACTCTAGGTTACCCATTTGGTCCCCATGTAAGCATTCCAATAGATCAATATTGTCCACGTGGAAGTGTTCCAACAAACCAACTTGGTTCATATGGAAGGGTTTTGGCGAATCAATATGGTCCATATGAAAGCACCCCAATGAGCTCATAACAACAAGTGACAAGTCTAGAAGAAATAGACCCCACCTTAAACCTTCCCATAACAACGAAAAAAAACGAAGGCCAACAAACCCCTCATGAAAGTGATGCTCGTGAAAGTGGTCAACAACGAGTTAAATGAAATCAAGGAGAAGAGTTGTTACTTGTCAACGCATGAGTCAACACCAACACGAACAATGTTGTCGTTACCGATGAAAATGGTGCAGTATGTTGGGATCGGGCCACGAAATACTACAACACCAAAAAATTGGTGGTTGACGACCCTTGAGTTTAAAGGGGTTCGGGCTCTATAAAACAAAGGTAACACAAAATATCCACAAATACAATAAAATTTATTTGATGAAACCAACAAACATTCAATCTAAGAGCAAGTGGAGAAAGTGAGACAAATGTACTTGAAATGATACATGTTATAACCTTTCCAATACGGGTGGAAACTTTAGATATATGTGAGTATGTGTGGCGTGAGCTTCGAAATGGACCAAAGTAGTTCATGATGGTTGAGAAACTTGTTGAGAAAAGTGAAGGGAGCTCAAAATGCTCCAAGGAGAATGAAGTTGGAGTCTACTCTTCAATCTCTAATCCGTATATCCACAATAGTACCGCCACACCCGATAATACTACATTTATCGGCTAAAAAAATTGATCTAAATCGTCCCTCCTTAAGAAATGCTACAAAGTTTGGAAAAAGGAAGGAAAAAGAGATGTGAGAGTTCATGTAATATTGGGATTTAGGAGGACAATAACTTATTTGAGTTGCTAGATGATAAAAATAAAATTGTCAATAATTACTCAAAAGTTTCAATGTTAACTACCTTTTTACACAAGATGTGTCAAAGTCCAATATAGACGGATCGTAGAGCGAGGTCATGTGCATACGAAAGAACTTGTACGTAGGCCCAAGCTCAACGCATAAACCCAACAAGGTTCTATCCTAAAATAATTGGTAATAAGAGGAGTAGCCCACCAACCTTATATACTAGGATTGGAATGCCTCCAACTTTTGATGTGGAAACTTATTATCTCCAACACACCCCACAAGTGCAACTAGGGTATAAACCGAGTTAATACTTGCTCAGGGTTAGGATCGCGAACCGAATTAAGACTAACTGCTCTGATACCATGTCAAAGTCCGATATAAATATATACATCTATAATAGTTAATTAAAAAGTTGTAACTATTTAGAAAAAAACACCTACAAATATATACATCCATATTATCTATTAGTATGTGATGTGAATCAATGAACTATCGGTGTGTGTATATATATCTATTATATATACTAAAACAGAGCACAAGTTGATGACGTGGCGCGGTGTGGATGTAGTTTTTTTGAAATGGAGCTCCCACAATTAAAACCAATAAATCTTTATTTTTAAGCCAAAAAATCTTTTATTATTAAATTAACAATTTTATAGGAACCCACTCACGTTAGTTCGAACGACTCTATTTTGTGTGACAATTTTTTTATAATATAAATTAAGCCTAAAAATCTTTTATTATTAAATTAACAATTTTATAGGAATCAAATCACTCTCAATAAATATTGTATTATTAGAAAAACATTGTTCATGATGATATTAAAACATAAAACTTTATGTTCTTAAGTCAATTTAACCTGAACTAAATGTACTATAAATAAATATGCGGTACATAATACATAAAAATAACAATAAAATACTTTTTATTTTAAATAAAACCCGCACAAGGTGCGGGGATTAAACTAGTATATATATATATATATATATATATATATATATATATATATATATATATATATATATATATATATATATATATATATATATATATATATATATATATATATATATATATATATATATATATATATATATATATATATATATATATATATATATATATATATATATATATATATATATATATATATATACCGAAGGAGAATGCATGTATAGTAACGTGATGTGTCCTCATATATTTAAAAAAAAATTGTTAATGTAGATCATTTAAGCGCAAATTTGGTTAGTAGGCTATTTAGAGAAATAGTGATAGTAAGTAGGCTTTTTTGTTTTTCAATTAAGTAAATATACTTCTCTTATTTTTTTTTACCGTCAAACCTTCTCCATCCTCTTGTTTTCTTCTTTCTTCCAAATGCTTTTTAAAAACTGAATTTCTTTTTTTATTTTCTTTTATTAATTTTTTTGTATTTTTTATTTTCTTTATTTTTTATTTATTTTCTAGAATGAAGAATTTTTCACACACCGGAATTATCACATACCGAAATTATCACATACCGGAATTTTCACATACCGGAATTTCACATACCGGAATTTTCACATACCGGACCGGAATTATCACATACCGAAATTATCACATACCGGAATTTCCACATACCGGAATTTCACATACCGGAATTTTCACATACCGGACCGGAATTTTACATACCGGAATTATCACATACCGGAATTATCACATACCGGATTTTCACATACCGGAATTTTCACATACCATAATTTTCACATACCGGAATTTCACATACCGGATTTTCACATACCGGATTTTCACATACCGGAATTATCACATATCGGATTTTCACATACCGGAATTTCACATACCAGAATTTCACATACCGGACATTTACATACCGAAATTTACATACCGGAATGGATTTTTAATTGTCTAATATTTAATTTTGCAAATTTTAGGGGGCTCGTTGTAATTTTACAATTTTTTTATTGTAATTTGCGTATATGATGACGGTTTGCAAAAATGGGTCCATCACCGTCTCTTTTGGTTTCCAAAAGACTTGTTCTTTTTCCCAGTTGACAATGACAAATTGACAAGACGTGGAGGAGTTGAGCATTATTTGAGTGGAGAATTATATGTTAAAATTGTCTCAAAATAAAAGTATTATGTAAACAAAAATAAATAGCGGTCAGAAAGCACAAGGATCAAGTGCTGATTGTGCCGCTAGTTTTAATTCAGAAATTTCTGGAATAAAATTTCTGGTATGAACTTTTCGTATGAAATTTCTGGTATGAAAAATTCTGGTATGAAAAAATTCTAGTATGAAAAAAATTCTGGTATGAAAAAAATTCTAGTATGAAATTTCTGGTATGAACTTTTCGTATGATAATTTCTGGTATGAAATTTCTGGTATGAAAATTCTGGTATGAAAATTTCCGGTATGAGAAATTCAGTTCAGAAAATAAAAAAGAAAATAAAAAATAAATAAAAAAAAGGCAAAAAAATAATAAAAGAAAAAAAATTCAGTAATTAAAAATTAAAAATTATACTTATATAACAAATAACAAACATCATTTATTCTTTCTTTCTAATAGAAGGGTTAATAATTTTTACCTACTATTAAATGAAAGTGGTAAAAAATTTGGGGTACATTTTTTTTAAACAAAAACTAAAAAAAGCCTAGTATGTCAAATTCTCCCATCATTTAATAAAATATATCTTCACACCAAAAAAAATATATCTATTTTTATTTATACAATAATCTTAAATAAGTTTATCTTTTGTATCAAATATTTAATAAAATTTTATCAACCATAAATTTAATTGGTTTTATTTTTAATGTCGCTCAATTATTATATAATTTATATAATGAGATGTTAATAGTCGTATCTTTTTTATTATTGCTATTGCTACTAAAAATATGGATAAGTAACGGCAAACTACAAACGTAATTTCAGTTGACTAATTATTTATTATATTAATATTTTTTTTATATTACAAGCATACACAACTTTCAATCTATTCTTAATAAATACGTGTGTTGATGTGCAAGACACGAACTATAAACTAGTCTTGTAGGTAAAATATTGTTTTTTGAGATTAATTTCACGCTTAGAAGTTATTATAATAATATAATTTATAATTTTCGTCTAAGATCGAGCACCTCACAATAATTAATTTCCTCAATTTAATCTACATAAATCCCCAATTATCTTTTTTTTTTCTTTTTTTTTTTGTAAAAAGGAGATGGCCTCCTGCGCGCAAAAGCGCTTATATAAATTAACAAGGAATCAAAAGGGGTAGAGCAATCCCCCTAATATCGTTTGTAATGAGCGGGATGACCTCCTCAGGAGGATGATCAAACAAAAGAGATCCAATAGGGAAAAGGAAAGCATAACTAGCTAAAAAATCCACAACGACATTTGCCTCGCGGTAAACGTGTCAAAATCAGATGAGACAATTCCTATGAAGGAAGCCTTGACAGTAGCCTACCAGACTAGCGAAAGGGTGAGTACTGACAACCCCTTTCTGGATCACATGGACGATAAGCTTCGAGTTGGTCTCAAATTCAACTTTACGAAAGCCTAGTCTCCAGCATGTTTTGAGTCCAAGGATGAGCCCCCAAAGTTCAGCAACTAGGACAAAACACAATCCTATACGATGAATACCTCCATGCATCCATTGATCATCCTCATCCTGGAGAACCCCACCCGCCGCTGCCGCTCTACTACCTTGCTTGACAGCACCGTCCGAGTTCCATTTAACCCAACCATTAGAAGGTTTGATCCAGCCTATATAAACTTCAGATTTGTTCGCAGAGAGACCACTCTTCTTCACTTTAGGTGTGACTTGCATGAACTCCCGAGCCTGTCCCAATATAAAGGCACCCCTATTGTTAGTGGTCTGAGGTCTATCAAAGCTACGGTTGCACCGCTATTTCCAAAGCCACCAAATCGAGTAAGAGAACAACACATTCCAAGGGATCCCATAATATCCAGTAGTGGTACTTGTGATATTTGAGATAAACCAATCCTCAGCCTGGAGGGTTGTGAAGCCCTCAATGAGAAATTGCTGAGAGATATCCCCAATAATTTAATATTAACCAAACCAGACTATAAACTACTTGTAAGTACGTCTCAAATCATTAACCTGTCCGAGGCTAGATATACATGCTAATTTCCACCACATGATAAATCACATGTTTACGTACATGCTAACAAAGTGATTAGATCGATGAAATGAACGTTTTGCAGATTAATTCCCGTTTAGTAAACAAATTGTTACCGAATTTAGTTAATAAAAGATGTTTAAATATCATTAATGTTGTCATTAGTACTCTTTTACCATTACAACAGGAGTTTCACACGGTTTTCATGGTTCATTAGTGAAAACTGAATGCATTGCAAAAAATTGGTCATAAAAAATGAATCTTATATGTATTAAAGGAGAGACCTTCTTTGCCACGTGTCAACGCCACAATTCACGCAGCTCCCAAAAATATTTTTAAAAGTTATTATTTTAAATATTTTTGATAGAGGCAAATCCTCAACTCTATAATAATTTTTTAAAATCTTACTAATTTTTAGAAATCCAGGAAATCTTCCAATTAAATTCTAAACATATTTATTTTTATTCAAAACTAATATATAATCATTAAAAAAATTTAATTATAAATCACAATAAAACAATGTGATTTAATTATATTTAATATATAATTAAATATAAGAAAAAAATTAAAATAATTAAAAATAATAAATAGCAATTAATTTTATGCTCCGAATTTTTAATTTACAAAAGTATACATATCTTATCTTATCTTATATCTATTAAAGCAGAAGCCTCTATTGCCACGTGTCAACGCCATGCTTCTCGAAGCCTAAAAAATTATTATAAAAAGTGATTTCTAAATGTTAATATAAATTGGAAATTGATTTTAAAATTTTTTAAAAATATTTAAATAAATAGTTTTATAAAAATAGTTTTTAAACTTTTAAGGATTTTTTTTAACCAACGAGCATATCTTAACAAATCAGTTTAAATATATAATTAATTAGAAGAGATAAATATTTAAAAGAGAATTAAAAGTCATAATAATAATTATAATTTCATTCTCCGGATTTTTATTTTACAAAAATATACATATCTTATATATCTATTAAAGCAGAAGCCTCTATTGCCACGTGTCAACGCCATGCTTCTCGAAGCCTAAAAAATTATTATAAAAAGTGATTTCTAAATGTTAATATAAATTGGAAATTGATTTTTAAATTTTTTAAAAATATTTAAATAAATAGTTTTATAAAAATAGTTTTTAAACTTTTAAGGATTTTTTTTTAACCAACGAGCATATCTTAACAAATCAGTTTAAATATATAATTAATTAGAAGAGATAAATATTTAAAAGAGAATTAAAAGTCATAATAATAATTATAATTTCATTCTCCGGATTTTTATTTTACAAATATATACATATAAATTTCTAAGTATTAAGTATGTATTAAAACTCAACCCGCACAAAGTGCGGGTAATACAATAGTTAATTAGGAAAGTAGTAACCCTTGAAATTCTCTTTTGCAAACTAGTTTTCTGTATAAAAGGAAGAAAAAATAGGGATGAAAACTAGAAAATAGGGACAATAATTTTTCTAATTGAAATGATGGTTATTAGATGTTTACTTTTGGTTTAAGTATATTTTTTACATGTTTACTTTATATTTTTTATTAATGTAGCTAGTTTGATGAAATTTTCAAATCCATGAATGTTTAATTTTTTTGGGTGACATTGTTTTCGTTACCCATATATGAATTGTAGTAATTTTCTAATAATTGGGTATATATTTATTGTTTTTATGGTATGTTTCTTATTGTTGAGTATGTTTAAAGTGATATTTTTGGGTATGTTTTATGCTTATTCAAACTGTGTTACAATGACCAAATGTCATTTGGTATTGATGTTTGTGTACAATATCGATTTGTGTAAAATTTGGTTATGACAAATTTAAATTGGGTATGTTTTTATACGTGTATTGGCTTTGTAGTATATTTCTTATTATTAAGTATATTTAAAGTGATATCGTGGGTATGTTTTATGATTACCCAAACTGTGTTATAATGATCAAATGTCAAGCGACTTTTTGAGTAATGATCAAATGTCATTTGATATTGATGTTTGTATACAATATCAAGTTTTGAAAATTTTGGGTATGACAAATTTAAATTGGGTATGGTTTTTGTATTAAGTGATGTTTAAATTGGATATAAATATAAAATATTATCCAATTTATGGATATGGTTTTATTTTGATATTTGATTTTTTGGGTATGTTGTTTTCGAGTATATTTATGTACTTTGGTATGATTGTGATATTATTTGGGTAAGCAGATTTTTGGTAATAAGTGAGAAAGTAAGGATGTTGGAAATTCCTTTTTCTAATTGATATGACATGTGAGATAGTACAACATGTCACATCCGATGGGTTGTCAAATTTTGCCCTCTTTTTGTACTGTATTTCCTCTACTCTATTTTATAGGGGGTAAAAATAGTAATATCAAATACTAGGTGTCTTCTTTCTCAATTAATTTGCTTAAAAGAGCTAGTTTGCCAATTTTACCTAAAAAAAAATTAACATACATGCCACTTGTTGAGGGTTTTAAGTTAACGTGTAAGCAAATAGTGTTTCCTATATGGTAGCATTTGCAATTTGTTGTTTGTTGAGAGTTTCCTCGACAAAAATCATCTTCCACCAGAGTACGTACGGTACATGTTATTTTGTATATGGATATTCACTAATGGATCTTGTATATTTGGATACAAGATTTAAGTTAAGTATACATTTGTTACCTTGAATATGGATTATACACTTCGCGGAGAATTACGAAATCTTGTGGAGGACTGGAGACTCGTTGTAGGGTCTTTATGATTTAGGGAATTAGATGACCGCTTCCAAAATTTTAGCGTATAACCTTACATGTAACCGACTTTTTATCCACTTCAAAATACTTCGGTCCTTTGTATGGACAATGCGGTTTTATATATTTTGTATATCCAAAATCATTTAGAATTTCCGATAAGATTCAAATTTTATATAACTAATGACTCATATGTCTGGGTAAAATCGGATCCGGATCAGACAATTTGACTTGTTTACACGTTTTTTAACCTTACTTTTGAGTTTCAAGTTTGAATCACCTTAGCTATTTTTATATGTAATATGTCTACAAACGTTAATTTTTATTGATGAACCACAAACAAATTGGGTATGTTGGTTTGTTTTTTCAAATCTTTTTTAAATCGGTTCTAATATAACGAGGAGTCATTAGGTCAAATTAAAAATGATTATATATCAAATAAGTCAATTTAATTGTGCTCACCGTACACAACGTTAATCGATCAGCGTTGATTAGTTAAATAAAAGTCACCACTTAAAAAAATACCTAGAAAGTCAAGGCCACAATTAATGGGAGGGGATCGAGAAATATACACCAAATGTCTCCAGCTCATGCTTAAGTTCCAGTGTACCACGACGAGATTAGGGATAAACGGTTTATCCCGTGTAAAACTGTTCAAATTGACGGATCGGACCGGACCGTTTCACTACTTGTGTGAAACGGTTCATAGACCGGACCGGACTGGACCGTTATGGTCCGGTCCCCGTCCGGACCGGAAGATTACGGTTCAGGACTGGACTGTACCGTATTATTTTGAACCGTACCGGACCAGATTTTTACAATTACGGTGCAGGACCGGACCGTAATTTCCGGACCAGGACCACACCGTAATTTCCGGTCTGGTTTTTCGGTCCTGTCCAATTATGTGCCGTCCTAATCCCGTGTGACCGCGTCTGAGGAATATTTGAATCACTCGATTTGAAAAAGGTAAAAACCTAAAAAAAAATTGGATGGTGGGTGGTTGTTTGGCCGATGAGTGAGTGGTCCACCACCAGATTTGATACACCCCGAATATTTGTGTATTTGTATGTTTAATAGTATAAAGGGAATTGTATATGCACGGCGAAAAAATGACAAACATACAGTACCAACGCATGTCGGTTGCTGCGTTGAGAATCTTGAATTTCAACGCAATCCGTTGAAGTTCGATATATAGTCGTTGGGTTTTAAAGGGCGGAGGATCCTCGAGTACACTCAAGTAGGGTTACAACGCAGTCGCCATGCGTTGCACCGTGCGTTTTATAAATTTCTCACTCACAACCCGAATCGTATGATCACAAAACTATAACTAGTGTACTACCCGTGCAATGCACGGGTGTTATTTTTAATTTTTGTTATAAAATATTTTACATTTATTTATAAATTTATTAACAAAAAATATTATGTGTATTAAATTTTAAATTTTATCAAGTTATATTCAGCACTATATTTTGAAACTAATTTTGTAAAAATATTTTTTGAAATTATTTTTGTAAAAATATTTATTAAAATATTTTTGCAAAAATCTATGAAAAAATTCGTAAAAGTTTAAAAAGTAATTTTGTAAAAATATTTATTTGAATATTTAGAAAAAAATTAAAAATTAATTTTCAATTTATATTAACATTTAGAAATTATTTTGAAAATAATTTTTTGGACTTTGATAAATGTGACGTTAACACGTGCAAAAGAGACTCCTCTT
Organism: Fagopyrum homotropicum; assembly: GCA_033239125.1. Classification (NCBI taxonomy): domain Eukaryota; kingdom Viridiplantae; phylum Streptophyta; class Magnoliopsida; order Caryophyllales; family Polygonaceae; genus Fagopyrum; species Fagopyrum homotropicum. Next base: position 149,838,986 of record BSWB01000004.1, read on the forward strand.
TAATAAATATAAGATTTCAAAATTTTATGCCTTTTGTATGGTTGAACAACATGATTCTTACTATAAAATGAATGAAACAGTGATTTGTCTTGATTAGTATAATTTTAACAGTAAAATAACAATCATTTTGATAAGGATTATAAATTATAAATAATCATTATTTATTGTTCTTAGAGCCTTATCATTAACCTATGCAGCATCAAAGTCGTGATTCCCACTTGTTGAAGCTAGAAGCTCTTGCTAGATTATCCGACATTGTCTCGATTGAATTTTGTATCTACATTATAATATCTATCGTTTAAGATATATTTTCAATATACCAAATTCTATTGTTTTACAATTATGTTTCTAATTTTCTAACAGAGTTATATGCAACAAAAATGAAGTGGAACTCTATGCTCTTGGAATGAGATTATTTTCTAATACTTTACTACATTACGATCTTGTATTTTGTATTTTATGTTGACTTATGCCTTTATGAGATTATGGGATGCCCTTTGTGTTTATTTTTAAAAGAATTAATTTTTGTCAGTCATCCGAGAGATTAATAGATAATTAACTATTAATTTTTTAAAAATTTGCATAATGTATTCTTATCAAAAAAATTGAAAAAGTTGGGATAAGATTTGCTTACAAAAGACTAACTTATAAAGAATATATTTTTTTTGTCAATTATCAGAGTGATTGATAAATAACAAACTTAATATATTTTTAAAAAATTTGCATAATTATTATTATATAAATTGGAAAAGATTAGATAAGATTTACCTGGCAAAAATATTTACTTCTTGATTGATAAATATTTAACTTAATAATTAACTTTAAAAAATATTTTGGTGGGCTTAGGGAAAGCTCGTGTTGACACGTGGCAAAAAGCCTCTTCTTTAATAGATATAAGATAGTTTTCAAATTTTTTTTTGAAGAGGTACTTAGATCACCCGGTTCAATCGGCTTTGCCGATTTACGTCCGGATCGGGTAGTAAATCGTGGCCCATTGCTAAAGGATACCCTCCCAATATCAGTTTTTTCATACATGCTGCCAAGAGAATTCGAACTCGAATCTCCAGACTAACCACTTAGAGATTCTAGCACCACATCCCACTGTAATATTTTTTAAAAAAATGAATTTTGTATCAAATGTGTAATATAATTAATTGACAATATTTATATATGTTCTAGTCAACTGCGGTTAAACCCAATCCATCACCTCTTTCAATTGATGATAAGTGAATGCAATCGATGAGCTGCTTATTGGGTAGATGATAAAAGTGATGGTATATAATATTTTTAGTCAATTTAGTGTACATTATTTTTATTAAACCTACTTTGGCTCCTCATCATTGGTTTACGCTACCAAAGGTTGTCTGGATTCATGAAGTTGATCGATTTGAATTACAAAGTCTTGCTTGCATATCTTGAGTGTTTCATACTCCATGTCAAACTGTATTTTATTTAATTGTGACTTATTTGGCATACACTATTGGATCATAAAGACGATGAACTACTTCTCATATTTTCAATTGATCATAGAATGAAACATCTCCGGATTTATGTACTGGATGTGACCCTAACGTGTATGTGTGCTCGGATGCACACGACCCCCACTCTACGGTCCGTCTATATTGGACTTTGATATGGTATCAGAGTGGTTAACCTCTATTCGCCTCGCTATCCTAACCCGTGGACAAGTGCAACTCGGTCTATATCCTCTAATTGCACTTGCGGGACAAGTTGAGGATATTCAGAGCCTATTATATAAGGTTTGTGTTCGGATGCACACGACTCTACTCTACGGTCCGTATATATCGGACTTTGACAAGGATGATTTTAATGAGATTTTCAAAAGCTAGATTTCATAGCTTATAAGAAGTTTCTGTAAGCTTTTATTTAAAATCGACCCTTTTGTAATATCTTTTACATTGTAAACATAAATATCCACTTTGATACGAAACAAAGTATATTAAGTGCCCGTTTGGTTGGAGCGGTGGAATGGAAACGGAAGGGAATCGAATAAGGGTAGAGAAAGGAAATGGAATGGATGCGATTAATTTTATGTGTTAAAAGACCTCTAACCAAACGTAGTTTTTGATTGATTCGAAATCATTTCGTTACCGGGAATGATTATCGGTGCTTCCAAACGAGCCCTAAATTCGTAAGAGCAACGTTTCACAATTTTAGCTACTAACGATGTGACAAACGAACGAGAGGAGCAAGTAATACCAAAACGATGTATGAACACACAGAGTTTCCTAGAGTCTTCATATTATGATGGACCGCCGTTATATAAGTTAAGAATATTAATAATTAAAATAAACTCCGTCTATAATTATGAATAATAGTCAAAGGCAGACGTCACTCTCTCATATTATTTTCCTTTTTCCTTCATAATCTTAGCGTGTGAACTTGTTTGTATGACCTATGGCTATGGATCTCTCATCTCTGCGTCTTTAAATAGAGACAGAAAATTCAAGGCTGAGCAGCTCTTCCCCCTCCCTCCTGCTATACAAACAACACAGCAAAGATTCCGAAGAACGCCGGACGACGTCGTTTCTGCCAGAAGAAGCTTGCTACGCAGTTCAGCTTTGCTTTACAAAATGGGCACTGAAGCTCCCACTGATACAAGCTATGGCAAATCAAACGTACGCTCTCTCTTCATCTTTCCTTTTCTTTCCATCTACATACATATGATGCAATATTATAAGCATTTGAATTCAATTTCAATTTATGAGATGGTGACATCTTCATATAGAATAAGTATTTCAATTTCAAAAGTGTACGGCAAAATTCAAATATTTTCTCTTAATTTATAACAAGTTAATGAATTTGATGCAAACTAAAGGTCAATTTAGATAGGTGACTTAGATAAGTGAACCATTATCACTGATTTGTGTGGCGTGTAATTTTCGTTGACAATTATGATAATATTTAATGTAATATATATATATATATATATATATATATATAAAACATTATCGAAATTAACTTATAATACGGTTCAATTTGACCCCAAATTATAATAATATGATTCGGATCAAAGCAGACCATATCTGAACCGCGCTACTTTTGGTCTAGTTAAGTCGGTAGTTGAACCAACCGCGCTAGTATTATTTTGAGTTGAATTTATTTTGGGTAGTTTATTAAACTATTCTGAAATGTAGTCTAAAAATTGTAAATAAACGGGAATTAGGAAGCAAGTAGGAGGAATTTGAAAAGGAGGTGGTCCCGTGAAACGGTGGGTAATTAATACGTGGTAATTAAATTAAAGAAATATGGTGAATAATTAATTATGCAACTTACCCTAAATCACATGCCCCATGTGGATCCACCTTCTCAATCCCTATTCCCTCTTGCCTCCTGCCTTCCCTTCTTTAAATGCAACCAACCAAATTTGACCTTTTAATAAAAATACTTAGGGCTCGATTGGTAGCGCTAGGAATCATTCCTGATAACGGAATAATTCCGAATCAATCAAAAAATACGTATGGTTAGAGGTCTTTTAACACATGAAAGCAATCCCATCATTTCCATTTCCTTTCCTAACCCTTATCCGATTCCATTCCATTTCCATTCCACCGATCCAACCAAACGGACACTTTAATATTATTGATTTTCTTAATCTATGTGTCAAGACAACGGATATAGATTTATAAAATACCCTCAATTATGAAAAACAATAATTAGGGATATTTGATACACACGTTCAAATCAAGAATCGAAATTGAATGAGTAACGGTCTAATTCGATTCATGAAACATGTTTAGTTAAAAGGGTTGAAAAGAGAAATACTGAAATGAATTTTCGATTATTTACAATGCAGTACGAGGATGAGAAGGAATCAAGAAGGCAAAAAGAAATCGATGCTTGGCTTCCCATAACATCTTCTCGGAACGCAAAATGGTGGTACTCGGCATTCCACAACATTACCGCCATGGTCGGTGCCGGAGTTCTTAGCTTACCTTATGCAATGTCCAACCTTGGATGGTAAGTTTTCAATATCTCATGAGTGTAATGTAACTTAAACCTTTAAAAGGGCTATACACTCAAAGTTTTTTTTTTGTAGGGGTCCCGGTGTGACAATCTTGGTATTATCTTGGGTCATCACTCTATACACACTATGGCAAATGGTAGAGATGCACGAGATGGTGCCCGGAAAGCGGTTCGACAGGTACCACGAGCTCGGCCAACATGCGTTTGGTGAGAAGCTTGGGCTATGGATTGTGGTGCCTCAACAAATTGTGGTTGAGGTTGGAGTCAACATTGTTTATATGGTTACCGGAGGAAAGTCACTCAAGAAATTCCATGATACCGTGTGTCGTCATCATGATATTCAACGTTGTAAGGACATCAAGACTACTTACTTCATCATGATCTTCGCCTCCGTTCACTTCGTCATCTCGCATCTCCCCAACTTCAACTCCATCTCCGGCATCTCCTTGGCTGCCGCCGTCATGTCCCTAAGGTGAGGCTCTATCTTATCTTAAGTTGCATGTTTGTTGGATTCTGACCTAACTTTTTGTTCTGTTTTCATTTCATCCCTCTAACCAAACGGACACTTTCTCTGCTAGCTACTCAACTATTGCATGGGCAGCTTCAGCAAAGAAAGGAGTACAACCAGAAGTGTCATATGGGTCAAGACATGATACCACCGCAGGGAAGGTGTTCGGTTTCTTCAACGCGTTAGGAGACGTAGCATTCGCCTACGCGGGTCACAACGTTGTCTTGGAGATCCAAGCAACCATCCCTTCGACACCCGAGAAGCCATCAAAAGGACCCATGTGGAGAGGAGTCATTGTCGCCTACATTGTCGTCGCACTCTGCTACTTTCCGGTTGCTCTTATCGGTTACTGGATATTCGGAAACAACGTAGAGGATAACATCCTCATCTCACTAGAGAAACCCGCTTGGCTAATCGCCATGGCTAACATGTTCGTCGTCATTCACGTCATTGGAAGCTATCAGGTAATTAGTTTACACAAAATCACACTTAAAATTTCTTGATTTTCTTGCAACTAACAAGTTATTAATGAATGTTAATTAGATCTATGCAATGCCCGTTTTCGACATGCTGGAGACTGTACTTGTGAAGAAGTTGCACTTCAAACCTTCTTGGACACTTAGATTCATCACGAGGAACACTTACGTTGGTATGTACACATACAATAATCCATTTTAAGACTTCTTAAGTACTTATATTAATGAAAATCTTTCTTTTCTGCAGCATTTACAATGTTCATAGGAATCACCTTCCCCTTCTTCGGTGGTCTCCTTGGATTTTTCGGTGGATTTGCTTTCGCTCCCACGACGTACTTTGTAAGTATTCATCTTCGTTACGAACAACACAAATTTACCATAAATATCATAATGAAGTTCTAAATTTTGTGTTTTGTTCAGCTTCCTTGTGTCATGTGGCTTGCGATCTACAAGCCGCGAAAGTTCAGCTTATCATGGATAGCCAATTGGGTAAGCTTTGATCGCTTCTTTCTTTCTCGGAATTTAAGTGTTATGTTGTATATCGATTTCTTATGAACTTATGATGATTTCTAGATATGCATCGTACTTGGAGTTATTATAATGGTGCTATCACCCATTGGAGGCCTAAGACAAATCATAATGGAAGCTAAAACGTACAAGTTTTACTCTTAGACGAGCTAGCCCCCTAGAAGCAAGGTGATCAAAACCCGAAAAGGCACGAGAAGCCGACGCCAAGCTATGATACTTGACTTAAGGTATCGAGATTGCATATATGATTCCAAATCTATGTTCTTTCTTCTTAGATTTTGTTTTTTTTTGGAAATTTAGAGAGTTGGTGTGTTAAATATGAAGAAAGAAAAATCGTTTACATGTTGTTGCAGCTTATTTGATTATGTCGTCCCGGTTTGTTCACTCGTCTAGAGAGCAATGATTTGATATAAAGTTTGTAAATTATGATCAAAGTATCTGAATTTGGTGGATCAATAGAGAAATTATATATAACTAAGTATTTTAATCTTGGACAGTTTCAGAGTGAGTTATGTCTGAAATCTTGGCTGATGATCAATTGAGTTTATCCGGGTTAGAGTGGGTATTATCCAAGATTTGTTGATTTTTGAAATTCATGTTATCGGGTTTGTATTAGTCGGTTTATTTTAGATTTTTGGATTTTTTTCCCGCTCTTTTATATGGATTAAGTTGATTTTTTTTTCATCATTTGTGGGTTCGGGTTATTTTTAGCGTTAATAATATTTTTTTGATTTTCAACAAACAACTTATTAATATTTTTTGTGACATTGTCCAATAAAATACATTATGACCTAAAAATGAAAAAATAAACTATTTTGTTGAACTCGTTTTGGGTCGGGCCATTAGGACATTTTGAGTCCTCGATTCGGGTTGGATCTCTTCGGACACTTGGATCCGGCCTGGCAGGTGCTCACATTGCATCTGCCTATGACGGACATATTACCAACCTTACCGTTATAATTATAAATTACACGAACCAATTCAATTCTATATGTTGAATCATGTTTTAATATGATTGAGACCAACTCCATCTAAATATGTACCCGTTTCCAATGTTTAATAATTACCTTTTGAACCCCATTGAAGAGATTTGTGAATTAAAAAACTTGTTTATTTTATGAGAAAATTGTCTAAACAGTACCCTATCTTTAGGTTGACTAAACTTGTACCCCATTTTTTACATGGATTACTGTTCACACGGTAAGTTAACAGATCGGTGTTGAAAATTTGTCGTAATGTAAGCTTTATGTCTAAGGTAGGTGGACAGTTTTGCCCCTCATATTTAACACCGATATGTTAACTTAACTTGTGAACAATAATCTAGGTATTAATCTTTGGTCGGGCTCAGTAGATGAGGTACCGTTCTGATAGTTTAAACGAAAGGGTACTAAAGTTTAGTCATCCTAAAAGACGGGTCTATTTACGTAATTTTATTTTATTTTATTGATTAAATAATGTATATATTGACAAATATAAAGAGATAAAAAGATAAACTAACAATAGGTAAGATAAAAAGATAAACCAACAAATAAATGATAAGCAAAACATATGACCCAATATACTAGACCTTAGACAAATACAAAGTGCTTCCAATAGCCTTGATCATTTTCATGGCCGCAACTTCAGCCCACCAGCTAGACCAACAACCCAGTATACTCTTCGCATTCATTACCAAGATAACCTTTCATTGTTCATGTAGATCGCACCCAACACAATAGTATTCCCCGATTTCAAAGAGGCATCAACGTTAATCTTAATGTAGTCTTCAACGACGCATACCAACTTACCACTTTAGCAGGCAAAAAACCATCGAAATCAGTCCTAAATACAAAGTCATGACTAACCAGGTAAGGGAAATTGTCCCGAATAACCCCAATGTTTGGTTCTTCCTCCTCGGACATGGACAAATTTCGGCATGTCCATGCAATCCATCCACGGATAAAAAAAAACTCAAACAAACCGTGTACATCATGCTTTTTGAATAACTATGTCATAAAAGACACAAGATCCGCCGGGAGAAGTTCCAAAATACTATCATAAATTGTCGACCCAGTCCATACATTCCTCCCTTTTGGACATAAGACAAAAGCAGGATTTCAATGAAACTATTGCACCTCTTGAATGTTGGATATGTAACCACACTCTCGGATACAAGCATGTTCATCACCGCCAAAGAGTCATTGACAGTGGGTTGATGATAATGTGTCGATGACAACGAGTTGACGATAATCGGTTGACGACATCACAATTGATGACAATACAATTGATGACAATATATATGAGGACGGTCTAATCGGTGACAATACGGTCGATGGCGACACATTTATGACAACATAGTTGATGGCATTATCGTTGATGACAATACGATTGATGATAGTCTACTTGATGATAATTTAATTGAAGACGGACCAATTGATGACAATAAGTTCAATGGTGATGCATTTGTGACAACATAATTGATGATAATACAATTGATGATAGTCTACTTGATGATAATGTTTTGGTGATAACATAGTTGATGATAGAAATAATGAGAGAAAGAGGACCCCAAAATTTTTCATTTTGTGAAATGGGCCTCTAATAAATTTACTACATAAAATAGGTCTGAAAAGTATAAACTAGACTACTGTAGACATTGAATTGAAAAGAGAGGGGTGCAGGCTTTTTTTTGAAATGATTTCATGTTAATTTTTTGGGAAAAAAAAACATTGCTTACCCACAAATAGATTACCCAAAAATTTTGAGATTACCCAGAAATAGATTACCCAAAAAGTTTGACATTACCCAGGAAGTTTGACTGTTTTAGATTGCCCCGAAATACATTACCCAGGAAGATGAGAAGTTTCAGCTTACCCCGAAATACATTACCCAGGAAGATGAGAAGTTGGAGATTATCCATGAATACAAACAAACACTGCTTACCCACAAATAGAAAATGTAAACAAACATTACTTACCCACAAAAAGAACAGGAAGTTTCGGTGTTTTAGATTCACAAAAAAGAAGAGATGAGAAGTTTCAGATTACCCACAAGTACATTACCCAAGAAGTTTGAGATTACCCAGAAATATGAACAAACACTGCTTACCCAAAAATAGGAACAAACACTGCTTACCCACAAATACATTCCGGTGAAGAAGAAGCTCAACAAGCAGTCTAGATTTCTGCGTTTCAATGGGAAGAAGAAAAGAGCTGCATATAGATACCCAGAAATAAATTTAGGTTTGAAAGGAGGGAAGAAGAAGGGACAAAGGAGGGAAAAATATGGGCTGACTGAATTGATTGGACTATTTTCTGATTTTTTCTACATGTCACCCATCAAATCAAATGAAACCTATGTCCCTTACTTTTCTGATTTTTTCTACAATAGAAGCCCATTTTCTAAATGAAATGATGAGAGACCCTAAATCTAAACTCTACATTGTAAAAGACCCACATTGCAAATTCAGCCTTGATGATATCACATTTGATGAGAATACAACATATGATAATATAGTTTACGATATTATAATCGATAATACAATTAATGACAAAAGACAATACAACCCATTTAAAAAAACTAGGTAAAAAATTAAAAAAATCGTTTTTTACTGATTTGGTTTTTTTTTTTTTAAATAAATGGTAAAAAATAAAAGATGAAAAGTTGGGGTCAGATTACCAATTTCATAACTTTAAAGTTTATTAACGAAATCACCCAATAAACCTCTTTCCTATTCCACCCTGCGAGGGTTTTAGGAGCGCGGCTTCGTACAACACAATTCATCAAAGTGAGGAGGTAGAAGAAGAAGGGCAATGGTGCAAAAGCCATGGAGGATAATCCCTAGACCACTTCTCGAAACAGTTCTCAACAATCACGCCCAGCACCATCGTGTTCCCCAAGCTCTCATCCTCCATGGTCCTAGAGGCGCCGGCAAAACCACACTCCTCCTTGAGCGTAATCTTCCTCTCCCTCCAATTCTCCATTTTCTCAATCAGATTCCATTTCCGCACTTTCTTCATCTTCTTGTTGGATTCAGGTCTCTTGGAGAAGTGGAACAAAGGTCCCCATGTTACTGGCTATGTCGATTTCGCGCAATCCGTGAAAGATCATCATCCGCTTCACCAGAAATCATTTCCATGGAGTTCCTGGTCAAATTGTCCTTCTCCCCCACTCTCTTCCTTGAGATTACAGCTCGAAGAATGCCTCGAATCCATGGCAGAGAAGGCCATCCAGCTCGGTACTATCACTTCCCACCAGATCTTCTCTACTCTCAACAAATGGCACGGGCTAAACACTGCGCTTCGCCGCGTAATACAGGCTCATGGAAGAATTGCGGTTCCGAATAAGGCTTCGGGTTCTGTGTTGTGGGATAGGGCCGTGTTTGCGTTCTCTGCTAGGTTCAGTTCGAAGGAGATTGATGATTCTGTGGGGAAGGGGATTAGTAAGGAGGAGGGTACGTATTTGAAGGAAGCTATTGTTGCTTTGAGATTGGCTAAGGAGGTGATTAGAATGCAGCAAGGATGGAGAGCTAATGCTGTTGCTCATCTCAATTCAACTGGTGGGTTTTCTAGATCTTTAGTGAATAGCGCCACTGATTGGCCTTGCTTGTTGCTGGAATTGTTGTCTTCGGCTGCTGAGATTGATCACTTTCAGGTAGTCAGTAGGCTCTAGTCAGTTTATGATTTATATATGAGAATGATGCTTGAGTTGAATACACGTGTCTTATATGTTTGTTCGTGGATTGTGGGTCTACTTGTCGTGTCAGATTTGTCCATTAATTTGTGATCTGTAGAACGTTTGATCACTTTACAATTTTGATTATATTTGGCAGCCGAAGCTGGTGTTGAACAACATAGATATTTTGCTAAATGCACATCTGACTGACAATTCAACAGTCTGTGCATCCATGTACCACGACAGTTTGATATGGAGAATAGTAGCTTTGGGGGCAAACGAGAGGTGTCTTCCTGTGATACTTGCAACCTCAGACAGGTAATCTCGGTGCTCCTTTGTATTTTATGGCTTTTTATCTGGGAAGTTGATCAGATCCTTTCTATCATATCAATGATCTTGGAAAATATGGATTACTGAATTTGAGAAGTACCCTTTTCACTTAAGAATAAAATGTTGAGAAAGTGTTTAGTAAACTCTTGTTAATTTAAGACAAACTCTAGTATATAATTGCTCTGTTCCAAATATTTTTTTGGCATCTATATTAATGTTTCAAAATATATGGGTGCATACTTTCCTATTTGTATATCTAAAATGATATTGTGCCTGCATATTGTTTTGTAGTCTAAAATTTAACCCCCCATCTCTATGTTGGGACAGTGTTGACTCCAAGTCTCCATCTCAGTTGAGTTTTCCTTAGGCTATTATACATTTATACATGACTTAAATTATGAAGGACATTGTTCTTAAAGCAGCACCGCTTCACTACTTGTAAAGTAGTTTATCGTTGAACGATTATTTAACTTATTTTTTCAATTTTGATCGTTCCAGACTCCCAAGCTAGGAATATGATAACCATATAAAACGGTGCTGAAACTTGTTTTTAGTTAATTAACTTATTTTCTATTTTGATCGTCCCAGACTGGGCATATAATAAATATGTATAATGGTGACGATGTTTGCTTTTGGTTCTTGCATAATATCACTTTTAAGGGCTAACAATCATTCTGTTTTCCAGCTACTATTCATACCAAGCATATATCGATTTTGGATTCCCAGACATATTTATCTCACGTGAGGTAATGAAATTGGGCATTAATTTTGTTTTCTTATTCTTGTTCATCTTGATCTTTTCCTTATATCTTATTAAATGAACTCTGCTATCATCTCATTTTACCACCACATTTAGCTCAAGAGGGCATGTCATTTTTATAACCATGTGAAAACCGATCCTCTTTTTTGGGGTTTGAGGGGCATGATCACTAGGAGATTCTGAATGCTTAAGCAGTTTGCAGCATATATTATGGTACACAACAAAATAGATAAGAATGATGTCGTTTTATAAACGTGACTGATCTCCTAATTGCATGCATGGATCCTGCAGTATCTGGAGAACTTTCATCACAAGAGGAATGCCTTGTTTGCTTTAATTTTTTTTAATACGGGGATTGACTTCCAATTATCTCATGCTATTTAGTAAACCTCTATGTTTTGAAGAAGCTTTAAAAATGATGAAGTTAGACAGGACAAAGATCACATTGTTGGCAGGATAAGAAATGGAAGCATGTCAGGGACTGACGAAGGAAGTCCATTCCTATTAATTGATTAAGAGCATTAACCATGTTCTCATACTCTGCTCCTGAGGCTACAAATGTTACCAGATATCCAATCTGATTTTTTTATCCCCCTTTAAATATACATTTCCTGTTTCACATGCTATAGATGAAACCCCCCCTCTTTTCCTCTTCCAGCTAAAGTGCTTGAAAAGCCAGTTGAACATGTAGTGATCTTACAAACATATGCCACTTCCATTGAATTAAGAGGAAGTGAGTGAATATTTGAACTAATAGAGTTTAATCCTGTTTATGCCCTGTGAGAGTAGATGCTGATCCATTGTTCTTTTAATTCCTCGATTTTATATCATGTTTTTTCTATATTCATCCCAGATGTTTGGATGGACTCTTGCAGAGGCGAAGTTGCATATGGTGCCGGACTACTTCAGTGGCTCAGAGGTAAGCAAAGTATCGAAAATCACGCTTTTGTTAACTTCTTCTGTGGCAGTGTGCCCTGTATGCTGAGAAGAAAGATACTGCAACTATTATGCAATATCTGGTATCAATCCATGAGTGATTTTCTGCCGGCTTTTATAACTGCAGCTGAAAGTAGTGAGTGATGTCCTTGGTTCAACCCCTAGGCATCTGTTTGAGCTCTATGCACTTAAGCAAAGCAGCCATTACCAAAAGTAAGTGGATCTGTTGCTTGACTGCTTATTATGTTTCTGTCTCCCTTTGAAACCCAGAATTTCTCAATGACATATTTTAACCTGTCTATAAGATATAAGGGACTTCTTTTTCTAATGGTTTAAGAATTTGTTCTTGGTTTCTGTTGTTTTGTGCTTCCTGATATAAGATGTTTGGCAGCTTTCATACAGTTATTTTTTCCGTAGAATTTTTATACAGTTTTTTAATGATTCACATGTATATTTTCAAATGACTTTTTGTTCTCATTCATTTTTATTAAAAGACGATTGCCATTTCATTAAATGGACTTTGCCTATTGCTTGTGCCAATCTGAGTTATTTTGTTTGGAATGAAATATTTTCTGCTGTACAGTACAGAAATGTAGTTTATGAAATAAATTGATCTATATCATACTCCTCTAATCGCATGTAAGGCCTTTCCTTTCAAATTAGATTAAGAATTTAGGGTCTTTTACGTTTTCTAGATAGTGAATTACGAGAATTGTCATTAATTTACGTTCTTTTTGAAATTGTATTTTCCATTATTGTAAAGGTTGATGACAATTGACACTTGATGAAGTTGATGAAAAACTTAGTAAAAATATGATACTATTTAGTTATTTAATACTTTGATTTATTAAAATGATTTTGAAGGTTAAAAGCCCCTATATAGTTGATCGGAGGGGGTGTTATCATATGAATCACGAGCTGACACTATTTAGCACTCTTCTTCTCGGTTCTGGCTTATGTATCACTTTTATATATTTATTTGCAAGAGCATCAGCTACTATTTTAATTTATTTTCTGCTTTCGTTATACTCAATTTGGCCTTGTTTGGTATGCAGGATGATGGGTGGTGAAAGTAGTACATTTGATGACATTGTGGATGCATATTTGGCTTATTTGCAAGTAAGTTCTTTTAGCCATTCTAGTTTTCTTTGTGGCTAGATTTTTGAAGTGAAATTAAATCAGCAGAAATTAGAATTTCGAGGAGGATCTTAAGGAAGAACAAAGAGAAGTCAAAGAGCTTCTCCATTCTGTCCTGTTATAATCTTTCATTCCAGGCACCAATTTAATACAAGAAGATGAGCTGACAAGAAAAGCTAAAAGATTGAAAAGTAAAGCTGTATAAGAGAAGCTGTCTAATTAAGTCAAATTCTAGGATCTATAGCATAGCCTAAACCGATAGCAAATAATGAAGCCTAGAGCTCTAGGACAGCTTAACAGACAAATTGCGATTTCAAAATAGCCAATTTAACACTTTTTTAACACATCAATTGTGTTAAACCCGTTAGTGTACCTAGTCTGTTTATAAAACGTCCACCAAAGCTTTTATGTTGTGCAACTGATTACTGCTTGTTAACATGGATTCTGTAAGGTTGTGATTTCTACTACCTACTCCTGCTTGACATTTGTAACATGATTAATGGTGCATAACAGTATTTTTGATGCAATTATACTGAATTGTCTTTTGTTTGAAATGTTATTTCTTGAAATATTCCTTAACATCCAATTGAAGAGAAAAAGATCCCTCTAATGTTTTCAGTACAAAGGTTACCTTCTCTCTTGCAAATATAAGCTCTTGCTGCAGCATACATCCAATTTGTTTTCCTGAATTTCTCAAAATATGATCTCTGCTCATTACATTACGAGCCCGTCCTAGTTAAAGAAGAGGGTAGTGATCACCCTACCATCGCCTGTATCAGCACACACCTAGTCCTAGTTTTGACTTCATTTTGCGAAGCATTAGTCGTTGAACCCAACCAAGAAACCCTTTGCGAGAACAGTTGATAATGCGCCTCATTTTTTTTATTAATAACCTTTATATAGTTTTGCTTTGTACTCAGCTCCATGGGGAACACATTGAGGTATGAAAATGTCTTAGAGTCTTCTTAGTCTTAATCACACAACCGTGGTGAAAGTTCTACATGGTGCTCTCATAAATAAGCATTTCCTAAGGAAATATTGTTTTTGAATTTTATGTGGAGCTTTTAGAATATTTGCTAGTTCCTGTTTGTCGTAAATTTTAATGGAAACTTGCCAACTTCTGTTTGATCAAATTAGTGTTCTTAGTATCCCTTCATTTTCATGACAATATATAAAAGGTTATGTAATGCTAACAGGTGATTTTAGTGGCAATTTGATTTAAAATATAAGTGTAGGTTATTTTATGAAAGGGGCACTAGGCCTTAGGTCGCTGCATGTCATTTTATATAGATTAACCATCAGGTAGAGTGGTAGAGGACGCGTGCGAGGATACCATGTTAATTTCTCAACATATATTTTGACTCTCTGGTGTCTAGTCAGCTTGATTTTGGTCCAATTTAGTAAACCATGAGCTGGGGGTAGTTATGATGCTATCCTGGAGTTTTGATGGGCTTGACATCAAGTATTGTTGCACTTACATGTATTGCTCATCTAGGGTAGTGGTTAAGTAGCCTTGATAAGACATGTACTGTACACTCACTTGGCACTTGCATTATGCCCCGAAAGATAGATATGCTGTACTTGAAACTTGCAGTATTGGAGATACTGTTGATACTTTTAAGGGCCAGGTCATTTTGCTTTGATTACATAAGCCAGAAGTAAACTATGCTAACTGCATGACGTGTATGTTTGTGTACATTGAAAAAATAAAGTCCAAATGATTGAAATTGGATTAAATTTAACCAGTTTGGCTTACAGCACGGTCCAAATTAACTTTAAATTAAATGATACTGTATTTCTTAAAATACCATTTTGGATCTGGAGACTGAAATCCAAACCTAGTAAGAAAATTTTTTTAATATACATTTATTACTTCATTTCTTCTAGATTACTGTGGTGAATCCTGCCATGGATAAAGCTGTATCAATTCTCGAGAAGTTTGCCTCTGATGCACGCGAGGGAAAAGTTCTAAAGGATAAGTTACGTTTTGGAGCTCCATGGAGACATCCTCCACAAACAGATAACCCTACTGTCAGCTTGGAATGGGCTAAGCTTCAACTGATGGATTTTGTACAATGCCTTGTAAATACTGAATTTGGTGTAAGCATCTGTCTTTCGCTAATTCTGATTTCCTGTAGCATATCTCATAGTTCCCTCAAATTTTGGAGGTGCATTCTGCACTTGGGTCTCTCTGTTCTTTCTGTCAAGTGTTACAAGACATTTGAATCTGCATATTTTGTACTCCATGTAAATTGTTTAGGATACATGACGATGATAGTTTATCTCAATGTTTTCAACCAGTTAAGCAGATATTTTTTGTGATTTTGGGTTTAAGTGTTTTTCATAGATATATTGTTTTGTAGCAAACTATAAATGAAAAGACACTGTTTGTCTTCTGATAGCATAATTCTTCCTTTCCTGAATGTAGTACTAAACTTCGATTTTTTTTTGTAATGATTCTGGTCTGGTGAACTGTTTTCTTCTTTTTAATGATCGGTTTTGTGCTTTCTATCTTGCAGGTTAATTATCTAGGTGACTGTAGCCTAGAAATCTTTGATGACCCTTCAGCTCTAGCAATGGTGGAGGTATTTTCTATCGCAGCATCCGTAGTTGTAGATTTTTAGTTACTCATGCTAATGAAGCATTCACTGTCTGTATATGTGATCCTACATTGCCAATTTCCATCAACTAACAAACTGTTAGTTTTTTATTTATTTATTTATTTATATATTTATCTATTCTGATTTAGGTTGGTTTACTGTATGCTCAACGTGACCCATCCTTCATTCGTCCAGTATCTCGTGGTATCGAAAGATGCTTAGTGAGATGGTTAGTTAGCTCTCCTTATATGGTTTCAATGATCAAACAAAACATGGAGGGAACTGACTTGCATATTCATGGGCAAACTGACAGGCTTGTCCAAGAGCGGATGGAAATGGATGCCTGGAGGTCGCTAAAGTTTGTCTGGCAAAGGTTCTTTCGAGGACGTAGCTACCGTCACCTTATGCTGCAGGCTGGTTATTATAAAGGGTAAAGAGGTATGTGCAAGAAAACTTCCCTCTAGCTGTCAATGGCAATTGAAAATTTTCTGCATTTCTGTGATGGCATATTTCATTCTGTTTTTGATGTTCCTTGATAAAATTTGAATGAGAAAGTAGTTGAATGTCTCCATCTCCCGAGTGTCGTAGCCGACATAAAAAAACTTCATTTGCTTCAAACAATCTTAGTAGCGAATGAATAGGTGTAAATTGGAACTACATAAAGCTTGCACAAACAGTCTTAAGCATACCATACATTAAGCTTAGAAGATCTGTATCTCAGCGAAGGTTCAGATGTTCCGCTGTACAAAAACCGGATAGCTGCTAATATGATTTTGCATAAGGTAACATGTTATATATTAGAGAAGATCAATTTCCGCTAGCTCTTTGTGATAACTTGCAGAAATCGATCAAGCCATATACAAGAGGAATCTCGTGTTTAGTGCCTTACTTCAATGATTGCTTCCTTTGATGTTATATTCATTTGCCATTACAAACATTTTTGTGGGCATGTTAGAATATAGAAAGTGATGATTGCTTGAACATTTTGCTGAGACTTGCATGATAACATGGGACTTGTGAGCATCTGCTTGGTATCGAATCTCTGCTCAAATGGTAATATTTAAGCTACCTGAGCTAACTATCTAGAACAATGTTTGTCAATAGCCTGCCTAAACATGATTGACCCACGTCTGGCCACAATTATGATCCGACCCCACACAAAATACTAGGTTCAGCCAAAATTTTCAATAGAATACCTTGAAATAAACTGAACCCGAAATGCCTGAAATCTAAAACAACTTGATTGAATATCTGACCTGATCAGCTGATCCTGAAGTTGTAGGTTGAGGCCATCAATTAGATACTACCTGAATTGGTATAAGTAAACAACCAAAACAAGAATATTCTCATTAGATAACATTCTCCATTTACCATCTAGTTTGCAACCGCCATATTTCCCCCACAATGTCTTCTCCATTATTGTATTATCTAAAATTACGTAGTTCATATACATTACACAGATGATTTTACGTACTTCACAAAATAAACTAATTTTTGGAAATTACAGACTAAACTAAAATTCTCAAATTTTTGGAAATTACACAGACTAAATTAAAATTCTCTTTTAACATACTTTACACATACTTGCACAAGTTTCATCCTTGATAATCTTGTAATCGTAGTGGAGAGGGTTGAAAAAATGCTAAATTTTATCTCCTTTTTCATCTTCACCTCACAAAATAATCTTCAATCTTCATCCCTTCTGACAAACACACCCTTGGTCTTAATTTACTCAAAACATTTCGAAATACACAAACTAATATATGCGCGAGTTGTCTACGACCTTATATTTACATATTACTTAATTTAAGACCACCATATATTTTCCATTTGTTTTCTTACCTAAAATTACAGTAGTTGCATATATTGCATGAAAATAACTGAACCGATTTTACATTGTAATTGGTTGTTCTCGGCAAGGACAGGGTTGAGGTCGATGTAACTGAAAACGGCAGTAGTGCCGGATATGTTAGCGGCGGGATCGGCACCGGCTTGAACGTGGGTTTGGTTGCCAGCCGTATGGGCTTTTTCACCAAATGGCATGGGCATCGATTTCTCCAGGGTTGTTTTAAATACCGTGAAAACTAGTGAATTAGAAGATTAGGTTTGTATTAATGCGTGATTATTCAGGGTAAATTGGTATTTGGATAATCCTATAAAGCTAGAGCCCATTTTGTCATTAAAATTCGAAAGGTTCCACCTTTTCTCCAAATCCCTGAATAATTTTCGATTTTAGCATCACACCCAGCCTGGTTAATAGTTTAACTTGTCTAATTAAATTTCTACTTCATTTATGTCTGAGAAAGGAAAGTGATGGCTCTTTGTTTCCTTGGCTATTTCTTATTAACTCTCACTGTTTTGAATAAATCTGAAATATATTCTATTGTAGGTACAGCTTGAGTTTCTATCTCAACAAGCGGCAAGCGCAGTATTAAGTGTCCAATTTGAACCAGGAGGTTCAAAGCCCATGCATTGTAAACCTGGCCGATAAGCATTAGAACGGAGTGCCATTCAACTGGTTTTCTTCAGAGAAGGGCTTTGTAAGGGAATCTACAGAAAATTTACCAGCTGAAGCTGGGTCAATTGTTTTGCAGTTACAGTTAGTCTCTAATTCTTGTTGCTAGCAGTTGTACAGTGCTAATGTTAAAAACCTGGAGGTGGCCTGAAACCACTTTGAAGGATCTACTCATAAGCAGTTGCTGCAGGTATTTTGATACAAACAAGAATACATCTCAAGAACCCCTGTTATTAAGGAAGGGGGGGTGACTGAAAGGGGTAGACAGAAAAGATTGATTGAGATTATCTAGGGGCAAAAAGTTTTTTTGGATGCAGAAAAATACCAAGGGACTTGTCTTGTTCTTGTGATGCGTGTATTCAAAACAGTCGAAAAAGTAATAATGTATTAAATGTCACTACATTTTATGTTGTTACAACCTTAGAACACTTGAGAATTGATTGAGTGAATGTTGTAACAAAAATGGTCATTAGCTTTCTCAATACTACAATATCGAGAATCTGTATAATGAAGAAATCACATTGATGTGCCAATTTTCAATTTCCAGATGTATGTTTAGGAATGAGTTTGAAAAAACTATTGGGTTTTTATATAAAGCAAATAATCACAAATATATATATATATATATATATATATATATATATATATATATATATATATATATATATATATATATATATATATATATATATATATAGAACACCTTCTAACGTGAGAACATGAGAATAGATTCGTAATTATTATTAGTTTTGTTACGAAGATGCCATATCGTTTAATGTATTATTCGTAGTTATTGTTGGATTCCTAATTATTATTCGTAGTTATTATTAATTATGATATCTACTCTAAATCTCAACCCTTAATACTCACCATCCAACGGTGTACGATTGTTCTCATGTTTTCACGTCAGGGATGTTCTCATGGGAACGACACCCTATATATATATATATATATATATATATATATATATATATATATATATATATATATATATATATATATATATATATATATATATATATATATATATATATATATTATTTTTTGGGGGGAAATGGTTGGAGAAAATCTTGTAGAGATTAACACAAAAAAAAGAAGAAGAAATTAACTCAAAATGATAAATATGGACATAACTATCACACATGTTACAAAGTTAATTAGAGAGTTATCACAAGTTAATTAGAGAGTTATCATGTTATGGTGTATTGGTGTTTATATAAATGAAAAAGCTTTTTTTTTTCTACACAAATTTTGTGGCGTATTAAATATAATATTGATAAAATTATTCCTATTTTACAAATTTACCCTTTTGCTATTAAATGCAATAACAAAAGTTAAACATTTAAACTTCAGTTCAAAGGAGGAAAACGTCTGAGGTAAATGATCACCACACCAATGCTTGAATACACATCAAAATAGATGATAGTAACAATCATTCATCATTGCGCTCTAAATGGCTTCCCCCTCCCCTGCTCATCCACAGTCACCTCTTAGACTATCAAGGTATCAACAAACATTCCATCAGATAAATCTCCAGACACAACCCATTCCTATGTTGATTCGGTGGGCACTCCCGCGTCTCATGATGCACCTTTATGTTGCGACACTCTTATTGAATTTAGAAGGATGCAATGATAATTAAATTTGTGTAGCTTATGTAATTTAATATAAGTAATTCGTGTAAATATTAAATAATATTTACACAAACAAAAACTTACAAAAACTAACACATTAAAATAATTACACAAAATAACACAATACAATGAGTTTGAAAATTTATTGGGTTTTTATATTAAACATTTAATCAAAAGTATTATACACAATCAAAAATTTAAATAGAATGCCGCAATATAAACAAAATTATTGTATTTTTATGGGGAAAACGGTTAGAGAAATTCTTGTAGAGATTAACGCAAAAAAGAAAAAGAAAGAAGAAAATAACTTAATATGATAAATATGGACATAATTGTAGCAGTCGTTACAAAGTTGCTGAAAGTTATCACAGTTGTTATGGTGTTTATATAAATAAAAAAATCTTTTTTTCCTACACATATTTTAATGGCCTATTAAATATTACATTGATAAAATTAGCCCGCCTTACAGATTTACCCTGCTGTTATTAATTGCAATAACAAAAGTAAAACATTTAAGTTTTAGTTCAAAGGAGGGAAACATTCGGTAAATGATCACCACACCAATGCTTCAATACAAATCAAATAGATGATCGTGTAAATATAAATTAAAATAGCTCCTAAACATTTGACACTATATGTTTATATAGTAGTCTAAACATCTGAAAAGGCAAAAGCGGGGTCGGCATTGCAACGTACAAGAACAAGGGTTACAACAACTAAATGTATTTGAAATATAGTGTACGGTGATTTGCTCGAACGCATGGCAACAACGCATTGTCGTTGGCTTGACAACTATGTAGTTGACGTGCGCGAGTGGAACAATGCTTCACTCACATAAGAGCAAGAGTGGTTGTGCACCGGGCCATATAAGAGTAATTAGCTACACAGAGGTGACACGCTCAAATGCGAGAGCATGTCTTTGTGTGCTCTTTCAACGCAAGGACACCGGAGAAAACAAATTAACTTACCTCACTTAAATCGACCCTAATTAATAAAGCTTATTATGGTTTCGGATAAAACTCTATATACGTTCTCAAAATGAGAACTTTTACTACTATACAATTATAATACTATACTGTATGTCTCTTTCGTAGACTGAGGGGGACAAAGTCCCTTCGTTTGGGGTTTGAGGGCGGCGGCGCTTCCGGATCCGGAACAAGCGAGTTTGGGGGTTGAGGGGACAAAACACCCCTCGTCTAGGGCCCCGGGGGCGGAGTTATTCCGACGCAAACAATATGGTATCCACGTGGTTTGGGTGGTCTGTCATCTATTTGAGTTTTTATTGTTTGTCCGGTCCGATACTTAGTCGCCATGTATTATCTTTAAAGTTATTTTTAACGTTTCAGATAGACATAGGTCCGGTTTGGGTTAAACCGCCAAGCCAACGGTTTAGGTTTTCCGGTTTGGCCAAACCTTAGGTTTATGTTTGGCCGAAACCTAAACCGACCGTTTACCCCAAACCGGCGGTTTAGGTCCTCAAACCGTCGATTAACCGCCGGCTTGGTTTAGTTTCACCCTTTTTTTATTTTATAAACTACCAGTTTGGGTTGTGGCCGGTTTAGGTTTGACCTTCCGAAACCTAAACCGGCGGTTTAGGTTTCGGACCTATGTCTAGTTTCAGTATTCTATATATTGTATCAAAACCATGTCTCCGAATATGTTTCACCTGTAAGTCGAAATTCCTCAATAAAATTTCTTTACGTCGACATAGTCAATATTCGAAGAATCGTGTCGTTTTTTATTGAATTCCGTTTTTTTTCTTATTATGCACGCGAGTTATTCAGCTTCTAAGTAAAATCTAGTATCATTAATGATTAAAATAGCTTATTGAATTGAGATTGGACATAACTTTGTATTGACAACACGAATGCCACAAAAATTGAAGAAAATAATCAATTCATCCACAATGAAAACAACATCAAAATTGTTCTATGCAGATCCTAAACCTTTTTGTCATCTAACAAGTTGTGGTTCATGTCAAGTGCTTGGCCAAAATCTTCTGTTGTATTTGTAACCACGTTTCTTGTTGGTGTTGCACATTTTGATCATCTACATTTGCTCCACTTCCCATCTCATAGTTACCACACTCGACACTTGAAAACGTCGCCACAGAATCCTCTTCAAAATGATGATCACTTGGAGGAGTAGCTTTAAACGTCGGAGTCGACGCTAAAATACCCATCCCTCCTACGACGTCACTAGACGGAACAATGACAGTCAAAGGATTGAAAGTGTCGTCAAACCCGAATCCGATATTGGCACCCTCGTCGGATGGAGTTACCGTCGCTGCTACATTTGCATTCGAGTTGGGAAAAGTTGAATCGACATTGTCAAAGCTAGCGAAGAGATCCATTCCACCATTATCATTTGAATTACCATTGCTATTGGCATTACCAAAGGTTGCAAACAAATCAACATCCGGATTCACGATTGAGTTGCCCTTTCCTTGATCGGAGAAATCGACCCAAAACTCAACATCGCTTTCGGAACTGAGTGTCGTGAAGAAATCATCGTCTGATTTGGGAACATTGCGAACTGGAGTTGGATCCTGCGCAAGATCTTGTACAAAAGGATTGTATTGGTTTGCAGGAGGATCAGAAAGTAGAGATGAAGTTGCATTGGCGTCTAAGAAATCATCTCCAAATCCACCTTCGCTTGTCTCCAGTAATGCTACCTCCCATCCTCTAGGATTTTCATCGCCATTACCAGATTCGACGCTACTTTCATCATCGAGTTTCTCATCTCGTAACATTGTTGATTCTCCATGGTCCAAAAAATCCGAACCAAAGAAATTTCTGGAATCGGGATCTGACATAGCAGATCCAATATCATTCGCACCAGATAAATCAGCAAGCGGAGATGGCTTCTCATCTCCCGGATCTGAATACCTATCGTGATCATACGATCTGTGTCTTCCTTCTATTGTAGTGGTAAATCCGATTAGTGAAATCGGGATCAACCTTGTTGTTCCAGTTGCTGGATACGATGATTGATCCTTGAGATAATCCTGCAAAGTATCAATTAACTCCTCTGGAATCTTCTTAACTTCTGGATACTCGGTAACGATTCCGACACCAGATGACCTACAAAGATCGTAAAACGAACGAAGCTGGTCGAATTGCCTCGATACCTCGATACAGGCATCTAAAGCAATAACGCATGATTCATGAGGAAGATGGAAGAATTCATCGAGGAGAACCGCGAGTCCAATGGAGATGTCCTTGTAGATATCGAAACTTTCTTGAACCACCGCATGTAGCGTGGTATGAGTCAGTTTATTAGCTCGGGCCGCCAAGCCCGATCTGGTTAGCCCCATCGCAATCGCTTTTTTAAGGAGACGTTGCCATCGCGGAATCCGATCGAGAAAATCCGTCGGTTTCAGATCTGTGGAGGAAGAGGCAGAGTTGCGGTGGAGCTGGAGTTTCCCGGCCATGAAACACTGTAGACGCTCCTCGAGGTAATTTGCAAAGGATCGTACGAAGATGGCGAGTTCCGATGAGGAGCCAGAAGATGAATCGAGATTGAGAATCTTGTAACCGCTTTTCATGGCATGAAGGACTTCTTTAGGAAAATGTGGATCTCCGTCTTGGAACAAACGAAGAACAACCATTAGCGATTTGAGAGCCACCATCCAGCTGCGCGTACGACTCACTCGCCGCCCTATAGCGCGTGCACATACGGCTGCATATGCACGGTTTGAAGCCACGATCCGGATTATGTCGTCGATATGATGAGGGTTGATCTGAGAATCGTCATGGGATGTGGCTTTGAGAATGGCCACCTCGAGGCTTGAAGAGTTGTTATGGGCCCGAGTTGTCTTCACCTTTGCCAAGCTTATGCTTGTTTGGTCCTTGACGACCGCGATCGCCTTCTTCAGCTTGCTCGGCATGGTTGATCGATACGATTAACAATGAAATGCAATGGGAAATAAAGATTTTATGTCAAAATGATGCAACTGGAAATGGAGATTTGATGATGGAGAAATGGGAGGCACATTCTCCATGAACGTGGAGAAGACTAGCAAGACAGAAGAAAACTCTATCTTGTCGAGAATCGTTTTTTTGTTCGATTTTAACAGAACCCAATTGTTAAAAATGTCTATAATTAGGAGATGGAACTTGAATTTGGTCACGTGCTCATCATGAAACTAGTGGGTTTGAATTTGCACGTCCAGGAGAGCTGTGTTTGGTATTGGTGGTTGAAGGATGACGACGCTAGTTTGAGAAGATGAAAGATACAGTTTGAATTGTGGGTACCGACAAAAATCTCGTAATAACTCTTAAGGTGAGGGTAATGGAGGTCCACTTTCTATCTTGATTTATGTTTGCCCATATTCAAAGTATCCTACCATTCTTAATCTTGTCAAAATATTATATAGATTTTAAGTTGTTAACAATCATTGTTTACTTGCAATTTGTAAACTTGCAAAAACCATTACTTAATATTATATGAACCTACCTACTCTTACAACCTAAAAAGTTCTTAAGAAAGCAAAATACATTTGTGAAAACAAAAATTTTCCTTATTGATTACAGAATTTTATCATTGTGTGGAGTTTCCACGTTACTCGAACCACTATATTATGATATTAAGTTTGTCGATTTTAAGACATTCGAGTATTTATTTGATCGGGTTAGTCAATATATAATTCGTCTCGTACAAGGTACAACTAGGTATGTCGTATGCACTCGAAAGAACAACCGGAACTATAATTATACAACATCAAACTTAATATAATCGGTGTATAAATAATAGATTCACGGACAATGTCTAACATTATTCGACCTATCAAAACTTAAAAAAGCATTTAATTTATTGTTTTTGTTGAAGTGAGGTCCAATACATCTACTTACACTTATTATATATAGAAAACTATGTTACATAGTCATTGATCAAGAAGTTGTTCATGATTAGGTCAAACATCTAATATAAAATGACGGGTCTTTGAACTAAATATTTGTAAATTATGATTATTATTATTTAATGAAAAAGACGTTAGTTAATAAAAATACACTAAAATGATACAAATATATATATGCATTATTATAATCGAGCACTAAAACTTTGAGAACTAAATGTTAATGAAATACGAATTGTTCAAAAATCTTCATAAAATATCAATTTGTAAATATATATTAACTAATGATTAATATTTTATAGCACATGGGCCTTTTTTTGCTACCAATGATCCCAAGCTGAGCACGACCTTGCTGAATTTGCCTTTCAGATTAAAATTGGAACGGTTGAGGGGTTTCTTCGTCCAACAGGTCAGGCTCATAGATTTTTACAACGATGTAATTGCTTGTTGATTTGAATTTAAGCAGCCCCTGTTTCAATTTTGTAGCGCGTTTTCTATTCTCAAGTCATTTGGAGAGGATACTAGCTAGCAAAACCCTCCAGGGCAGCAAACAGGTACTGTTTGCAATGAGCACAGCTAATTGTATACCATCAAAAGGATAAATTGTTGATAGAATCATCGAAAATAGGAAGGGACCCAAGGGATCAATTCCTTTTTTGCATCTACAAAGGGCCATTCTTTTTAGCAGCTCCCACTTCCACTCCCACTTTCTTCCTTCTAATGCTTTAAACTTATAATTTATGCGGTTCAGATAAGTTAGTGTTAATGGAAGTTAATTTACTACTTTAATTATCTACCACGTTGATAGCCCATTCTTCTTGTAATACAATCACTTGGTTCATGTCTGCAGTCGGGCTCTATGGAAGCTTTTGATATCTAGTTAATCATCACAACAGACGATAAAGGGCGACAACATCAGCTTTAGTAAAATTGTGAGGTCACTTTGTGATGGTGCTCTAAGATTTGTGTTTCTGAAAAATAGCTCAAGAATTACTGCTAAAAATTGTGAGGTCACTTTGTGATGGTGCTCTAAGATTCATGTTTGCAGTCGGGCTCTATGGAAGCTTTTGTGAATGAAGAAAAATAGCTCAAAGATTTGTGTTTCTGAAAGTCTAGACAAAATATAATCAGTTATGACAATGTGCTGTACATTGTATAGATTATTGGGTTCTAAGCTTGCAAAGAGAAATTTGAAGAGGAAATTAGATCATACTAGCAGACAACTAACACGACCACTATAAGCTTGCTGAGGTCAGTTGTCCCAACAAGAACTACAAGAATTACTGCTAATTTGACATTATATCGTTTATCTGCTTTCTTGTTCTTGACAGAAGTTCTAGTATAGTAAGTTGGTCATACAATGAACAACAATGGATGGTCTGAGAAAACTGCAGGTACTCTCCCTAGCTTCCTCTCCATTTTCAAGACTGTTTTCTGAATAACGAGTGTGCACTACAGGGTACACGACTAAGGTATCACGCAATCAAATCGCAAAGCTTCAACCCAGTGACTACTTAATTGAAGGTTGTTGTTTGCGTTGATTAATCTATAAGGCATCCATTGTTTAAAATTTGGGAGAAGAAGAGCAACACATATGATCAATTATCTAGATGCTCAACTCATAAGCCCTAGGCTGGATGACAGTACTCAACCCATCCCTCATGTTATAACATCAGCTATGGCTCAGGTACATTTTTCTCCCTCTTATTTCTATTCAATCATGCTTGCTGTAAATCATTCCTTTGTTTTGGACAGAAAGCCAAAGCTTTGTCAACCCTACATGGTTATACGTGTAGCTTGTTTTGCCTGTATCTTTTGTCTTTATATCCGATATCTTGATTGGTTTCATTCTTTCTGATTCCTAAAGGTGGCATTAGTACCAAAACCTTAAATTCAGTGTTGGTGCTGAAATGGATCATGGCATGTACCATTTGTCCTATTATAGTTAATACATTCGTGAAAGCCTCTAAAAGTAGGGAAAGCCAGTAATACTGTGATGAGAATATGCCATCTCAAGCAATAGAAAGACTTTGCCAAGTTAGACCTGAGCTCCATGTTCTAATAGTTTTTTTTATTTATTTGTATTCTCTCCAAACTAAATACACTAAGCACATCAGCAATCACAATATAATTACTTAACCATCAGCTGCAGTTTTCCAAGGCATTGTACCTTAAATATATTT
Organism: Fagopyrum homotropicum; assembly: GCA_033239125.1. Lineage (NCBI taxonomy): Eukaryota > Viridiplantae > Streptophyta > Magnoliopsida > Caryophyllales > Polygonaceae > Fagopyrum > Fagopyrum homotropicum. The sequence continues at coordinate 149,866,091 of BSWB01000004.1, forward strand.
GTGATACTCTATGTGCTAGCATGTCATTTTTTAGATGTCAAAATAATGGACTCTTTACTAGGCTGTTATAATCTATTAGAGGTGGAAAACCAGCCCTTTCTTTACCCTCGTTCCCCTTTTCGTTCTAATTTATGAGACTTTGAAAAAGACCTCAGTACGTGCTTGTATTTGTTGATTATTACTGCAATCCATTTATACATTTTGCAGCTTTCTACTTGCACTAATTATATATTGTAGCTTCGGTTTGTTTCCCTCTTTTGTAAATGGTAGTGTCCTTATTTGCTTTTGGGTGGAAAAAATTCGAAGCATTGTGTATTTCTGAACAATCAAACCAAAAAATGATGAAATTCCCTATATCTTTGACTGCTTGTGTGTGTGTTTTGTGCCTAGGATAGTCTTTTATTAGAAGTCTATTTTCTACCCTCTCCCTTTATAATTATAAATATCGTTGTAGTTTTCCAACACACTTTTACATGTACAGATTTTTGTTGTCGAACATAACTTTAGCATTTGCTACCTCTTCAGTGATTTCCAAATTCTGCATGACAGCCCAGCTTCCGAAGCGCGCGAATTTTCCATCGACGGTGGTCGACTTGCAGCGCTTCCCATTGTGATTCAGAGTACATATAAAGATTTGTAAACTACGTATGTTCCGAATTTCATTTCTGCCGACATTGCCTCAAAGACTGGATAAAAGACTAACCTTGAATCACAATGCTGGAAAAAGCTTTAGAGTATATACTAATGACGGAAACCTGGTCATATCTTAGTTGTAGGCTTTGTTTGATGTTATAATAAACTCACCCCATCGTCATTTACTTCATAGTTGCATGTATGAACTTCTACAGAACTTGTCATGCTAGGATATCAGCTGTATTTTCGAAAGTATCATTTTTGAGCCACTTGTCTCGGTTGGATTGGTCAATGATGCTTACCTTCCATTTAAATTTTGCTTGGAGTCTGCATTGACAATGTTAAGATACACACACAAAACCCTATATATAGAAACAACCTTTATAATTTGAAAACACATCTTTTCTGATTGATAATGGTATTGATATATCACATATGACATGATGAGTTAGTGGCCCTCCTAGCTATTGTTCCTGAATCACGAGCTGGCTGGAGCTGCATCGGGAAAGAATAGTCTAACACTCTTTTTAGTAGATGAACTAAGGGTAAAGAAAATTACATAATATTATGGTTCTGCTTTTCTGTCTTTGGACTTTAATTTTTAATCAACTTCCACCATGAGCTCTTTCTTGCATGTGATTACTTCGGTTTTAATGTTGTGTTTTAGGTTTTGCTTGGTATTTTTAAGTGTACTGCTAATACAGGATACTTGGAGTGTGACAGTACAGGAAATATGAAAAATATTTACTTACTGAAGAATTCTGGATGTTTATGTAAAAAGAGAAAAATGGATTACTAACTTTACAAGGACTGCTTAGGTCAAACTGAAATATCTGTATGTTGAAAACAATTTTGGCTCAGGGACAAAATCTTTGTTTATATGTTTTTGGCAATTTAGCATTTTCGTAAGATGTTTGATCAGCACGTCTTTTAAATTGTATGTTTGTGTAAGTAGCCAACAAGCTAAGACTCACACGTAAGGTGAGATTAGAAAGCAAATGAGCAACTGAAGTAAAATGTGTCCAATGCTTCCCAATGTACATGCTTATAATTTATTGGGAAAGCAATGAAGTATCTAGCATATGCTTCGATGAGATTATGTGTTGACCAAATTCATATATGCATGTTTAGATGAAGAACGCTTATGCGTGTAATTTACTCGTCTTTAGTCACTTTACAAGCCGTTTTCTATTTCTTCTGCTTGTGTGATTGTGCAGATATGTAGCAGTTGATAACGAGCCCTTTCCTGCAAGCATACAACGGAACATTCTTAAACACGACATACCCTGCATTGCAGAACATCCAATCTGCGCTCATAAAGGCGGGTCTGACTAGCCAAGTCCTAAATGCCGACGTGTAGACAAGCTCAAACACATACCCTTCAGGAGGTGATTTTTGCACATATATCCATGGCTACACATACCCTTTCAAGTTTGCTTCCTGGCATCACTTCAAAGGTATAGAAATGAAATGTCTTCATTGCAGCAGGCCGATTCTCGAATCATTGGGCCACCTAAGGTAGCTTTGCCTTTTTATAAACTGAGTAGCCATTTGAGATGTTTTCTCCTACTGTTTTGAAGTGGCTGCATTTCACATCCCGTCTTTTTCTTTCTAATCTGCAGGTAGAGATGGATAAAGGTGAAGCCTTCACTGCTCATAATGAACGATGGACCTTTAATAACAGAGTACTGTTTCATTCATATAACTCAATTAGATGACCTTAATTTTCCAGTTTCACACCAGTGTGGTTGATTGGGCCGTACAAATATGAAATTGGGCTGGACTAAGTTTAATGGGTCAATAGAATGATGAAGGTCCAGTACACAGGAGGGAGCTTACCCAACAGCAGTTAGCTGATCGACAGAATAGAGCGCCGCTCTTCTCCCGTCTTCACCACCATATTTTGCTGCTCCACTTTGCTACGCCGCCGGTGAATCCAGGTAACACCTCTTTCTATCTCTCTTACTATAACCTGCTCCGAATTCGTTTTTCTTGATGTCTCTTTTGGTTTAGCACAAGATGTTTGATTAAAGTTCTGATCGAAATTGGGGAGGATTTTGATTCAAATCGAGTAACTAGTTTTTTAGTTGCGTGGTGAAACAACTGGAAGTGGTGAGGATTACTGGTTTGCAATTAGTATCTGATTATTTCTCAATATCGTATATGGATTTGATTTCCTTTGGGGTTGAATGAAATTAAGAACTACAGAAGTGCGATTTTTTTGGCTTAAATCCTGTTACGATGGAATATTCATAGGAGAGAATCTGTTAAACTGAGTTTCGTATCAAATTCCAAAATTGTTGATTTGAAGAGAAACTGAGTAGCTTGCGTTTGCACCTTATCTCATCCAACAAACGGAATTCGTATCTCAACTTTCAGCTAATGTATACAATTTGATTACATTGCATCTTTAGCATACTTTTTGAACTTGCAGTACGCTTTGTTTATGAACAGAGAAGCTTGTCAGGGTTATTATTCAACTGGATCTTGCAGGTGAGCCAATTATGAATGCATTCAAGGCTTTCAAGGCACAGGTTCCAATTGCGTGGAGTCCGAACCTCTACATAACATTGGTGAGAGGTATACCAGGAACCAGGAGGCTTCATAGACGGACCCTTGAAGCACTGCGTCTTGGCAAGTGCAACCGAACTGTCATGAGATGGAACACTCCGACTGTTAGAGGAATGATACAACAGGTTAAGAGGTTAGTTGTTGTTGAGACCGAGGAGATGTACAAGGCTCGGAAACAGAATCTGGCCAACCATAAAGCGGTACGCCCTCCTCTTGTCATAAACCATGTTTTGGCCCCTCCAAGTGAATCATCTTCAAGTTAGATATCCTGTAAGAGGTTGGTTATGCACTAAAACCCTCATCCTGCATCCTTTATCTTCTTGTTTGGAGACAATGTAGAGGCTGCTTGATAGGCGCAATTGTGTTAGCTTTCTGTTTCTGTGATTGATTAGCCTTTCCTACTGAATATTTATAATGGAAGTATGTGTTTTGTTCAGATTACCAATAATCTGTTGAGATGTTTATGCTTCTCTTATTATTCGGGCTATTGTTTATTTTTCCAATAGTCAAACCGACGGCAATGCGGACATAATCTACTCACCAACTGTGAACTATGATTGGCATTTTATCCGAAGAAGGTAGGGCAATTTTTTTTTCCCCCGAGACAGAGGTAAGGAAATTAGGGGTTCAGTTTCTAGAAACTTGCCGAGTCTTCAACATCAGTTGGAAGTGCATCACCTACCGTGTTGATTTCCTGACAATATGACGAGCACTAGAATGCATAGAGTTCGAGATCATGAAGGAAATATATACCATGTCTCTCTCATGGTGGTTTCCAGATTTGGTTACACCACCGAGGTTAGCTCGAGACACCCACCATCCGTAACCATCCTACTCGATGCTCTCGAGTCTTGTCTATGTTGGAAGTGTTTATCAACCTTGAACTGGTTGGAAGTGTTTACTAACCTTGAATTGATAAGCATAACTCGAAATTTCTGCTGGATAACAAGAGTTTGAATACACTCAACAAAACAATCTTTTATTCAAAAAATTTTCTTGACAACAAAGGATGTGACCTTAAACTTTATTGGTATACTTTACAACCAATTCAAAAAATGAGGCTTTACATACACATAAAAAACATGCCTCAAAAGCTGAATATGAAATTTTGTTGTATTTATATGAACCTTTATTATGTACTAGCTTGATTCAAAATCATCACTTGATGATCTATCTAGGCTTGGCGAATGAAACTCGAAAAACCGAACTTTGCTAAACCTAGTTCATGTTTTTGTAGTTGGTTCAACCTCGCAAAAACTCCGACCAAAGGAGATGTGTTGTAAGTACATGCCTCGGTTTGCATGAAGTTGCCTCGATCATCCTTAAAATCGTCTTGATGATCCGGCCCTCCAACAAGAGCCCCAACTACATCGTTAGGGTTATCTTCATCGCGACTATACCAATTATCATACCCTTGAGTGCAACCAATGAAAGCCTTATTTTCTTTGTATGATGCAACTGAGGCCCCTCTATGGTGCACTCTCTTAGGGTACCGAGGCCCGTACCCTACCAAGTAACTCATGTTCATGGGATTTGATCCGAGGATGTAGTCTACTTGAGACTTGGCAAAGGCTAGCATCTCCTTTGCATTAACCGTATGTCCTCCCATGGGACAAGTAAGCACTTGATTTGTGGTTCTAAGGAAATCGGAGTACATGAGGAGCAAGAAAGACGCGGATGAGACGTATTGCATGTTGTTCCATTGTCTTATGAACAATAGGCCTCCCGGGCTGAACTGTGCATTGCTCATGTTGTTTTGATTGAGGCATGAGCAAAGGTAATACTCGGCTTGTGATTTGTATCGCTTTAGTATTTCGAAGTGGCCCTTGTGCTTCTCTTCTGCTAAGAGCTGAAAAACAAAACCAATATAAGGTAGGAGAATAAGTTTTGTTGAGCCAAATCAAACCATAAACTTAAAAAGTATTTGAAACAAAACCAAACCCTAAATTTATAAATAAAATTGGTTGAACCAAACCATAACTGACCGGAAATAGACCATATTTGTCCGAACTATAACGGTTTGGTTCACGGTCCACCAACCTAGACCGGATCCAACCCAATAAAAGACCAAATTAGCATGGGTCCATTGATTCCACTAATGAAAGAGGAGGGCCCTAGACACTATCATGTGCTAATTCAAAGAAATTCCAGAAAATAGCAAAGCCTCAAGATTCGGCAGAGCTTTTGTAATCAATGCTCACCTATAGTTTCTACTTTCTAGCCGGTTTGTTTTGCAATTTAAGTTAGAGTAATTTCCCAGTCAATTGAATATGGGTTTGGTTTTTAAGACTTTTAAGTATTCAATGAAGTAATTTTCCACTGAAGTTATATGTAGCTTAGACTCGGGGGTTGTAAACCTAAATTCTCTGTACCGCCGGTTTAAGCCAAATCTAATCGGGCATTCAAATCGGTGATAACTCGGGTTAAACCGTCGGTTTAGAGAAACTTAAACCTATACCGGTATCCAACGGTTTGAGCCGGTTTGACGGTTCAGTCCAAACCGGACCCATGTCTACCGTAACTTACAAAACAATTAGTTTGGAGTGATGAATAAAGACGACATAAATATGGGGATTGGTGTCCATACAAACTGGCTGATGAGTTGGGACACAAAGGCTGAACCCACATAGTTAGCACAGGGACCTACTTTCACCAATCAACCTTCCCATGATTGACCCTATAGTTAGCATAAGGACCCTACTTTCAGTAAACAGTAAGAAAAGACTGTAATTTTATGTTAGCTTGTTACAAAAGATTACCTAATCAAAACAAATGGGGTGAAACTTTATTCTTAGTGTGTAAAGGCATTCTAAATGACTTCAGACTTCAGTTACATACATTAACCCTAATAAATTGGCGTTGAGTTAGCTGACGTTTGCAGCACAGAGAAACTTATGTTGTGCAGCTGCACTTCACATGGCACTTTAACCCTCCTTGATTGAGGCTTACTCTTACGTAGTTCCCGGCATCTTCCCCTTTATTTTATTTTTTAAAAATAAAAGTGAAAGTGGAATTCTGAAAAGAAGCTTAATTTCATATTTGAAATTAGACAATAAGATCTTTTTAAAGTGGATCCTATAATGTTCTTTGAAAATCACTATCCTCGTCGAGACTGAACCGACACTTTCCTTGGGATCATTGCCGCACATCGTCATCGTATTGATGATCATTCATTTCGGTGGTTAATACTCGACAGTTGCGACAGTTTAACCAAACGTGGCCTTAATGTAAAAAAAATAAAAAATTTATTTACCTGAGAAGCGAGGAATTGGAGGCCAGCGTATTTTACGTCCCAGCTGAACTCAGAGATGGCCCAGCCTGTACCGCCAAAAGCGTCGGCATTGTTCACCGCATACTCTAAATACGACGTCGTGTTGGTCGCCTTGTAGAGCCACAATGCCGCCCATAGCAGCTCGTCTTCGTAGCCGCTCACCGACGCGTAATAGCTTTTTACCACGCTTATACTCTCATCATACTTTCCCCTGTACTTGTCCGCGAACTCAAACAGCTGCGTCCATAACACAATTTTTTTATCTTTCAAATTTTACACATTCAAAGTACCACCGACACCTCTAAGGCCCCGTTTGGTTCCATCATAAATTTTTATGACCAAAATGTGGGCCAAATTAGACTCATGTCAAACCATGTTTTTTAATATAATTATATAAATTAGAAGCCCTTTTATGTAAATAATCCCCGTGAAAAGCTCCGTTAATTAGTTAATCAACTGAATTTAACACATCTTTGAACATATCAGCCTAACTTTTTACTATTGTGAGAAATGCCCAAGAATGTTCTTTTATGCAATTCAAACGAAAATTCAAATGATTTAGGTAATATATACACACTAAAAGGGTAATTCGGGAAATTTTTTGTAAGTACCTGCTGGGCGTGGCGGAGGAGGAGGCTGGAGTAATGCGGGTTAACCCGACGAAAGACGATTGAAGCAGCGGCCATAGCAGCAGCGGTTTCACCGGCGACATCCGACCCGGGATGATCCGGGTCAACCCGATAAGCCCTACGAGAAGTAGTCATATCCTCAGGTCGCTGCCAACAATAATGATCGGTATCTCCATCGCCGACTTCAGCCCAAAGCACATACTTGCTAGTATGAGCTTTAATGAAATAATCAGTCCCCCATTTAATCGCCTCAAAAGCATGCTCCAACTCCGCGCCTCCACCGACCGAAGCTATGGCGTCGCCGTACTGGATCACACCCCACGATAACATTGTAACCGTAAACGCCATGGGTAAACCGAACTTGACGTGGTCTCCAGCGTCGTAGTAGCCTCCGACTAGGTCAACGTTTTGCTCAAGACCATCGGTCAAACCCGAATTGTCACGCCACGTCACACGCTGGTTGTACGGTAGTCGGCCTGAACGCTGCGCTTCGAAGTACATTAGGCTCTTTGAGAGCGCTTGTGCGTAATCGTGGGCCCCGGTGGTGGTGAGGTGGAGAAGGAAGAGAAGGAGGATGACGTGGACGTGGAGGTTCTTCTTCTCCTCCATTTTTTTGGGCTCTGGGTTTGGGGAAGAGGAAATGGTTTCTCTTTCGGCTATTTAAATTGAAATGAAAGTTTCTTGCGTTCTGTTTCACGTTTTATACGGGGATTTGAATCGGGAGTCGTGATTAATGTTAACGGACATCTTATTTAATTTTAAAAACTAATAAATCATTAACGTTCCATATTTGTGTATGAGTAACGGTCTCTGCTAATTATTAGGGAAATACAATGTGAATTTGTGATAAATGTTAGGGAGTAGTTAGTAGGTAATTAAAAGGAAATAAATACAAGTGTATATGGGCAATTACAAAGCCGCCTATTTGAATTATTTTTATTTTCGAAAATTACCATTTATTAAAAAATTAAATTAGTGAGTTGAGTAGATTAATATTTTTTCATAATTACAGGAAAGTAAATTTCCGGTATATATTTCGGTTATATATATTTTTAGATTTTGATTTTTAATGTTAAATTAAAAAAAAAATTATATAGGTATGGACTATGGAGTTGGAACTTTTGTGAGACTATCATTCTTTTTTTAATTAAAATTAAAAACAACAGAATATTCTCATCACATTTTGATGTTTTAGGTAGATCTACTAAATTAACCTAATCTCTTTTCATAGTATAATAAATAAATATATCCAAATTATAATACTAAGAAATTAGGGTATGTTCGACATGTATTTGCTACGGGGTTATTGGAGAGGTTACTGAACTCAAATTATTTTAGGATTATTTTGACCAAAAAAAATAAACAAATAGATATGGATTATCATATTATTAGATGGGTTATCGGACTTGCCGAACAAACACTAAGTGTGTGATAAACAAACATAACTTTTTTTTTTCTTAAAATAATTATTAACACTACTGTCAATATTTTTCTTATAATTTATCACACATAACCTCTTAGTTTCCGGTAGGAAACTTTTTTTAGAGTAGGGAGTAAGAACATCTAATATATGTTAGATTAAATAATGAACGTTTATGATGAAAGGTGCATTATAAGCGTTAATAGGAAAGTTTCACCAGATTTATTTTATATTATTAACTAGATGTTAATAGATTGTTATACAAGTAAAAAAAAATATCTCAATTATGGATAACAATTCATCCAATATGAACAAAACAAAGCCCGACATATAAATATAGATTGTTAGCGCAAGATAATATTCGGCAGTTAAAAAAACATTTGTTTATTGATAGTTAAACATTTTTAACTATAGTTAAACTTTGTAACGAACATCTGGAAAAAAATTTAAAAAATCTAATTCTTAAACACGTTTAGTGATCGTTATACCTAATTAACAATCGTTTTTTTTTCAATCGTTAAACATGTTTAATGATCGGGAAAAAAGTGTAACGTTCGTTAAACATGTTTCAAATTTGTTTTTTCTTTTTTTTTTAAATTTTTTTTTTTAACAATAGTTAAGGTTTTTAATGATCGTTGTTAGCCTATGTAAAAAAAATAATTGTAAAATTTTAAAAGTTATATCGGCTTCTAACTTTTTCAATTGGTAGGAGGGAGGGCCTATAAACTAAAGTTCAAAATTCTAGAACGATGTTTTTTAAAGACTTGTTGATAATAAAAAAAAAAAAACACAAGTAACGAACATGTTTCTAAACCAAAAAATAACGATTGTTATTTGACTTGTTTATTGTTATTAGTGTTCTAAATATTCAAGGCAATACAATAATCTAATCAATAATTACTTCAATATTACCATATGGTCCATATACAATATTATGCTATCTATATGTATGATTTGGATCATATAGAAAGGGGTATTAGGGTCAAAAGTGAAAGACTCTCAACCCTTGAATTAAAATAATCGAAGGTTGTAATATGTCCAAATTAATTAACACTTGTCATATATTTAAACAAAATTATAGTTGAACAATTGAACATATAAATTAACATTTGAATAATTAGCTATATAGTTAAACAATTTCAAAAATAGTTGAACAATTGGTCATATAGTTGAACAATTTCGAATAAAATTGAACAAATACGTGTTATATTTTAATAATTGTTATTTAATCATAATTTTACCATAAATTTATCTATAATGAAATTCAATTAAGTAAATATAATATTAGAGTATTTATTAGGAAAAATCCTTATTTAGCATGTAGATAAAGGTAAATATAATGTAATTGGTGAGTTAAAAATAAAATGTTGAAAAACGATGGATAAGTGTAACTAAATTATATATAACCACAATTATCAATATTTTTTCCAAATAAAAATATTTATTAATTTATATATAAATTACCAGTTGCATCCATATTTAACCACAATTAAGTTAATGCAAAACTAAACTAAAAAAAAGTATAGTTTTGTAATATTAATTACTATATTTGTAATGGGTAGTAGCTTTTAGTCATGTCCACCGACTATATATATATATATGGTCTTGAGAAAAGAAAAATATATATATATGAAGGAGAAGAGCATTATTTGCATGAGAAAAATTGAAGTGTTGGTCCATTTTGTCATTTTGTTCTAAGTACGTGCATGCAGACCTACTAACATACTTATTGTCCATTATTTTAGGACTACTCATTCATTCTTGACATTCAAATAGTAAATCTTATTATTTACAACTTAGTCAAATTTAATGATATGTTGCATATTTTCTTCAAACTATATGTTCGCCAAAATTTTCAAAAAATATGTGCTTCAATCAAATCAGCACCCACTTTTATTTGTAAGGGCTTCTTGGTATCCATAGTAAAAATATCACACATTGGTATCATTATAAGCTTTGTGGATACGAATATGAGGAATATCTACGTCTATAAATACGAGTGACACTAGCTATAAAGTCGATATTCATTATATCAAACACTAGCTACGAAGTCGACATATATAAAATAAAACTATTTTTATCCAATTTAAAATGATTCTAAATTCAAATTTAATCCCAAAAAAGTAGGAGATGTGGGACACATTAACCTTCGGGGTTCCATCCTAAAACCAATTGGCAATAGGAGGAGTAATCCTTGCGTTTATATGTTAGGTTCACATTATTCATTTAATCGATGTGGGACACAATAATTCACACATCTCAACAGATGGGATAAAATTCGAGACGAGAATCGTATCATTGTTAGAGATAGAATTAGGGTTAGGTTAAATTTATCCCTATCTTTATGTTATATAAAGGATATCAAATCAATAAAGAAAACATGTTTTACGATTATTAATTCTATGTGGTAGCAAAGCCAACGATTCCTAAACACCACTTCCACCTAAACAAAACCTGAAACACAAACCCTAGCCACGTCAAACTACAAATGCGCTAGAGCCGATCCTACCGGCGTACTATTATCGTCAATCTACCGACGTTCTCATTTCATCCCTTCGTATCAACTCCCTAGAAAGACTACTTGCGTCCTAGGGTCAAGTGTCCTAGGGTCAATCTACCGGCGTCAATGAAACAAAGACCAATGAAGAAAATAGGTGTTAAATCTTATCTATATTTTTATGTTATATAAAAAATATCGAGTCAATAACGAAAATAATATTTACGATTACTAAATTGAGTAAATTCTACAAATCAGTAGCATGTTCATCTTCATCCCCATATGAACATACTAGCATGACTAACTTCTGTGATAACTTTTTTTCCCGTATGAAGGGAAAACTTCTATTCCATTTACACTCCTAAACAATAGATATTCCAAAAGACTTATTAAATAGCTATTTGGCATCATGACGTATGAACTCAATTATAAATCTTACTTTGTAAATAGTAGACTTTCTTCAAAGTACATAAATGTTCACTTTATTAATCTTTTTTTAACCTCATAAAATAATCACAATTTGACTGGCTTTTTTACAAACTAGTTGTCTAAAGAAAACAAAACTTCTAGAAATGCTATTCCTATACATCAAACTATATATAGTTTGACTCACTTTATAGATGATATTTTATTTTATAAAAAAGAAAAAAAACATGCTTATGAAATGAGTGTCACGTTGAAGAATATATTAGATTGATTAAGGAATGAAAAAGAGTTAAAAAAAAAAAAGTAAAGATGTTATTCTCGTATAGTTGGTAGGGGTATAATACGAGCCGAACGAGCCGAGCATCGACATGCTCAAGATTGGCTCGTTTATAAACGAGCCGAGCCCGAGCCGAGCCTAAAATTTATACGAGTTTTAAAATGTGCTCAACCTTGACTCGTTTAGAAAGTGAACGAGCTCGAGCCGAGCCCGAGTAGCTTGGCTAAAATAATTCTCTTATAGTGTTATTTTAGCCGAACGAGCCGAGTTTTATCCGAACGAGCCGAGCCTAAAATTTATACGAGTTTTAAAATGTGTTCAAACTCGACTCGTTTAGAAAGTGAACGAGCTCAAGCCGAGCCCGAGTAGCTTGTCTCATACTACAACCCTAAGAGTTGGTGATTTGTAACTTGGGTTGGTAGAAGAAGAAGAAAGAGTCTTAATAAATGTGCATGGTTGGTAGAGAAATTGTCATTTATTATGCATGTGGTCGTCCCATATGACATTCGAAGAGTTATATACATTTCTCTACTTACCTTCCCATATTGACCCTGACTAAAAGAGTGTCATGTTTTGGTAGACTTCATTTTGTTTTAATTGGATATACTATAGACTTTATCGGTTTAAATCTCATCCAATCCAAATAAAAACTTGAAGGAGTCGTAGGGAGATATTTTATCATTTTCAATATAAAAATTAATTTTCTTTTCATTTTGTTTCCGGACTCTTAAGTAATCATACTCAATTCACTTAAAATCCCATAAAAGAAACTCTAACTTTTTTTTATATATAAAAACAAAGAATGTATCATATGTATGTTTTCAATTCCTTTTCTTTCCCTTAAATACAACCAAACGAGGATAAATATAGACTAAAAACCGACTCTGACTTTAATAGGTTTAGGGTTGGTCTAGATGGATTAAGATTTTATCGAGATTTTGCTATCTTTTTTCCCCTCTAAAAATTGTAGTTTAGTTATGAAATACATAATATAATCAAAGTTAGGAAGCAAAACTCCGTATTTTTAACTTTCCATGCTTATAAATCGAAGTTATATATAGTTCAATTTACAATGAACTAATATAAATGAATATAAAGCATAAAACTTTAAACAAAAAAACATCAATTTGGACCGACCCGACCTCAACTCAAAATTTTAAGTGGTCAATTTCTTAGAAGGAGGAGGACGGATTCTAACACATTAGGATTTTATCTAACAATTCTGAATGGTTCAACCTGAATTTGAGCCACCAATGTCTATCCTCGGTTGAAGTTGTATCACCTTTATACCTATGAGTTTGTTTTTTTATAGAGTAATAACCTTTTGGTTTGGAATTGCCCTTTGATTATGATGCAATCCGATGCTTCATCATCATCATGACAGTCCTGATCACCTACTATAAGATGGATATTCCGCATGTTCAAACAAACAAACATACATATTAAGAAGAGCGAATTTGATACGTAGTTAACTAATTTTGTTTGGTAATTATGTAGCTCAATAATTTTGTTACAATATAACCTTTTTAATTGTTAAGATTAATCTTATATCTATTAAAGCACAAGCTTTTTGTCACGTGTCAACACGAGATTTCTTTAAGCCTAACAAAATATTTTTTAAAGTTAATTATTAAGTTAAATATTTATTAATCAAGAAGTAAATATTTTTTGCAGGTAAATCTTATCTAGGTAAATGTTCAGGTACGGTTGCTTTATTGCGGTACGGTCGTACGGCCGTACGACAGGGCGACACGTGTCCCGAAAAATATTTTTTTATTTTTTTTTTTTCCGGAAACTAATGAAAATTTATTTGAACTACCATGTTATAATTTATGCACTATTATCCTATAAACTTTGAACTATTCCCATATAATCCATGAACTATTACTTTTTAATATAATCCATGAACTATTCTATTATAATTCATGAACTATCCCATAATAAGTTTTGAACTATTACTTTCACTCCTTTATAAATTTTGCACTATAAACTATTCTATTATAATTCATGAACTATCCTTTTAGAAGTTATGAACTATTACTTAATAAGTTTTGAACTATTACTTTCAATCCTTTATAAATTTTACACTATGAACTTTTCTATTATAATTCATGAACTATCCTTTTATAAGTTATGAACTATTCCATAATAAGTTTTGAACTATTACTTTTACTCGTTTAAAAAAAAAAAAAAAAAAATTTCCGGGACACGTGTCGGCCGTACAGACGGCCGCACGGCCTTACCGGAATAATGGGTCTTACTTGAACACTTCCCATCTTATCTAATCTTTTCCATTTTTTATAATAATAAATTATGCAAATTTTTTAAAAATATATTAAGTTTCACTATGATAATTGACAAAAAAAAATATATTCTTTTAGAAGTTAGTTTTTTTAAGCAAATCTTATCCCAACTTTTTCAATTTTTGATAAGAATTCATTATGTAAATTTTTTAAAATTAATATTTAATTATTTATTAATCTCTTGGATAACTGACAAAAATTAAATCTTTTAGAGATAAAGACAAAGGACATCCATAATCTCATAAAGGTACGAGTCAACATAAAATACAAAATACAAAATACAAGATGATAATGTAGTAAAGTATTAGAAAATGATCTCATTCCAAGAGTATAGAGTTCCACTTCATTTTTGTTGCATGTAACTCTGCTAGAAAATTAGAAAGATAGTTGTAAAAGAAGAGAATTTGGTATATTGATAATATATCTTAATTGATAGATATTAAAACGTGGATACAAAATTCAATCCTTGATGCTGCGTATGTTAATGATAAGGCTCTAAGAACAATAAACAATGATTATTTATAATTTATAATGATTATCAAATGATTGTTATTTTACTGTTAAAATTATACTAATCAAGACAAATCACCATTTCATTCATTTTATCAAGATTTAATAAGAATCATGTTGTTCAACCATAAAAAAGGCATAAAATTTTGAAATCTTATATCTATTAAAGAGGAACATCTTTTGTCACGTGTCAACGTTACATTTATCGAAGTCCGAAAAAATTATTTTCAAAATAATTTCTAAATGTTAATATAAATTGAAATTTAATTTTAATTTTTTTTAAATATTCAAATAAATATTTTTACAAAATTAGTTTTTAAACTTTTACGGATTTTTTTTTCATAGATATTTGCAAATTTATTTTCATTAATATTTTTACAAAAATAGTTTCAAAAAATATTTTTACAAAATTAGTTTCAAAATATAGTGCTGAATATAACTTGATAAAATTTTAAAATTTTTTACACAAAATATTTTTTGTTAATAAATTTATAAATAAATATAAAATATTTTATAACAAAATTAAAAACAACACCCGTGCATTGCACGGGTAGTACACTAGTTTACTCTTATACAAGAATCTAAAAGATTGATAATTGATTAGTGTCTTTTAATTGGCCCACAATCCCTAATTGAAGGAGTTACCAATTTTGATCAGCGTAATCAATTAACAATTAATCGTGTACAAGGAAATTTTATAAGAATTGATAAAACTAGCATGTTACATGCTTGTACTCTTCATGTAAATCATGTATAATCAATTTCTCTCTAGAATGAATGAGTTTGGGTTTTAGATTAATCGCTTGAACCGTGTACAAAAAAATTAGTTGCAATAATTTTTGTAAAAGAAAATTAGTGTACAAGAGAAAGTTAAAGTATCATAATTAACGTATAGTTATAACTTTTAAAAGAAGATAAATCGTGATATCTAACTTTTTCAGTTGATATTAAGATAGGAGGGAGAGACAACCAACCAGAAATGGTAGCAGTAATAGCGAAGAAAACAAAAGGCAGTCACGTTTATGAAATTAGAATAACTTTGGTAAGCAGTCAAGTGGAGGGCCCTCTCCAATATCTTAAATCTACGGAGATGTTGGAGCACCCACGTCTATCTTTCTTCTTCCTTACCTTGCCTTGTGACCGACACACTCACACTAATCATAATCGATTTCATTATGTTAAGGTTGAGATTAAGGTTGTTTGTTTGTAATGCTTAAAAACCAAAGCGGGGAGTAAACAAATCTAATCTACTTTTATGTTATGTTTACTTATAAAATTAGTTGTGAGGGGAATGTTTTGGAAATATATTCCTTTTTCTCATTTTATCTCTTGTATTTTTTTTTTATTATTTTTTTATTATTTTTTTTGATCAAGAAGGTAAGAGGCTCGATTACACCAAACATACTTGGTGTATCGAGAGGCCGACAACCGGCAAACGGGCAAACCGTCATGCAAATACAAAAACCAAAAACAGAAACCATATAAAATGATTTGATTTTTTTTTGTTTTCATTCTATTTTTTTCTTTCGATATAATCAAACAAATACTAAATTAAATAGGTAAATTTAGCATACGTATATCTTTATTTTTATTACATTATAAGCAAGAGTTTACGCTTACAACAATGTTCACAGTTTTACTCCATTGTTTCTTTATATTACATATATGTCATTCTCCTTGTTCTTTGTTTTTTCCTTTAATTTTTTCTATGCACGTGTTTGCTTTGTCTATTTCCAACGCAGTGATGAGGATCGACGATGAATACGTCTGCCGCTTCTTCTTCTTCTTCTTCTTCTTCAACGGTGTCGGAATCCGTCTTCCCTTGCTCTGCCACAACCTCACCAAGTACTATTGTTTCCGGTTTCGTCTCCATAATCTTCTTTGCATCTTTATGTGTATGCGTTTCAATCCTTTTCATATGCATAAACCCTAATTCCGGTTTCTTCTCCATAATTTTGATTTGTTTTTATTTTTCTAGGGTTGGTTTCCGATCGGTTTTTTCTTTGATTCTACAATCAATATATTTATGTTTGACCACGGACATAGGAGATTCCGAATTTCAGTAGAAAATGGTATGTCTTTTGTCTTGAAGTTTGTAGGGTTTACTATTGACCGTCTTTACGATTCACCTTCCATTTCATTTCTTCATCTTGTTCATCATTCAGTTTCTCTCTATTCTTCTCCCGATTCGTTTCTTGATCCAGTTGAGGTCGCGTTCATCGTCAATAGGTACCTCACTGACAACAACGTTAATACACAATTTCAATTACATAATGTTGATACATAATTTCAATTACACATTGTTAATGCACAATGTCATTTACAATGTAAATTGTGTAGTTAACAAACTCGATCATTTACACAAGTCCGTATTTACACAAGTCCGTCATTTACACAAGGTTTGGTTACACAAGTTCAAGCCAACAAACTTACACAAGCCCAATTATAACTATAAACAATATAGTTAATATCCCATATTTATAAAGTTGGGTCAAATTCTGTAATTAAATAAATTGGGCAACTGGTGAACTTTCAAAACTCCGGGCCTATTCCTACAAATATAAACTTGGGCTACTTTCTATAATTATCCAATTTGGGACAGTTTTACAAATTCCGAAAACGTGGGTCATAAACACACTTAAAAACATTGAAACTTTTATCTAGTTATCCTAAATTCCAACCTCACGATTAGGGCTCCTAGAATTGCACATCGGTGGCTCCTCCTCGTTCTAGTCCGTTGGTGGCTCTTAATTCCCGACTCGAGCAGATCTTCGTTCCCGACAATTGATTTTTTTGGTTTCTTCAATCCGTCGGGGCAACATTGGGAGGATGGCACCTGATACCCATTTGATTACAATGACGAGAATCCTCTCAAAATCGTCATAATCTGTAATCAAATGAACAAACAAACTGCAGAATAATAAAAAAGAAAATTGCAAGCATTTCACGTACCTTGTCAAGATCTGAAGGTTTCTCCTCGAGCAATCACCATTGTTAGAGGCGGTTCCGATGACGAAGGTTGCCGGATGTTCCGACTAGGGTTTCCCGAGTCGTTTTCTTGGACGGTTTCAGGCGGTTCCTTGCAGTCGAGATGCAGACGGTAGTGGGCGAGACGAAGAAGATGAACAACTGCGAGAAATCCTTTGGATGTGGAATTTGGCGATTGAGATGATTTTATAGGGTTTATATTTTACGATTTTCCCTTATTCCTCTTTAATTAATTGTTTTAAGATTTAAAATTTATGAAAAAAAGTGAAGGGACCTAGTTTGTATCAGCACCAAAAAGCTTTAGTAACCCATTCTTCTCAAAATTGTTGCATCAAACTTGTTTTTAAGTCTTTAAGTATATTTGATCGAAATACTTGAGATCAATTACACAAGCTCAAACAAAAGCCTCTGACAAATTGTATAAAATGAATACAATTGCTTCTAATTCACTAAGTGATAATCTCCAATATTTAAATTAGCATATTGCAGCATTTAAATGAGTAGCTTAATGATCCAAAATATTAAAATGTTCGTTGAGGCATTTTATCTAGCACTTGAAGTGCTTCACTAAAGCATATATTAAGTACAATCTTGTGGAGGTATGAAAATGTAGTTTGTCGCTCCAAAAATTAAGCAAGGTCGGTAGAATGAAGTTCGTCACATATGTAGTTTACAAATCTTTATTTGTACTCTATGGAGGCTTACTTGAGGGGAATTGGGTGAACGATGCAAGAGCATAAACTAAAAGAACAATTCAAAGATAACAGGATTTACATTGGTATCAGTCAACAATAAAACATCAAGGGGAGGACCAATTTGATTGGAGGGTGCACCAGACGAAGGTGCCCATGGGCTGTTTGGGAGAGAAATGAAGAAGCGAGACGGTGTGTGATCTTGAAACACATACCAGATGACAGGCCAAAGATCAGGCCGTTTGAAACAAGGATAGGCCTCACGTGAAGAAGCGAGACGGAAGAGATCGAATAAGAACACCCCCTAACATCAAACAACCAAACAGGTAAAGCGGCAGAAGCTATCCACGATTGAGGTTGAAAACGGGAAAGCAACTTACATTACAAGAAAACAGAAAGGAGGCGTAGAATGCGGCTGAGAACCGTACCGAACATTTAAGAAGTGTAGAAGGGTAGAAAGGCGGCTGGTGTTTGCGGCCAAAAAAGTAACGGCCCAGACAAAAAAACAGTTGAAAGCCGAATGGAGTTATAATTGTAACGTCTCACACCAAAAACAATTGAAACGGATAGCACTGTAGCTAAGGCAGCCTCGCCTTTTTTTTTTTTTTTTTTTATAGTAATAGGTATAATTATAAAATAATAATATAACTTATATTATTATGAAAAATAATCCAAAATAATACAAACTATTCAAAATAATACCAACTTTGAAAATTAATATGAGTGATACAAACTATCAAGCCAATCAAAGGTATGTACTAGAAATAATGTCTTACTAGTTAGCCCGGAGATTCGAGTTCGAATCCTCTTGAAAACATGTATGGAAAAATTGGTATTGGGAGGGTATCCCCTTAGACGGGCCACTACTTTACATACCCTATTCGGACATAGGCGAAGCTGAACCGGAAACGTACCATTTCAAAAAAAAAAAAAAAAAGTCTTACTTTTCCGGCAAAAATCATAGCTTCGGTGATGATGTGGCAACCAATAAGTTTTAGTTATGTGACGTGAATTTTGACTTTTTTTAAAATCAAATTAATATCATTTATTAGAAAAAAACTAATTTTTTTTAAAAAAATATTTTTATTTTAAAAACAATAACTTTTTGTAAAAGTATTTATGATAATAAATTTTGTAATTTTAATAATATATTTTGTAAAATAATTTTAATAAAAAAATACCTTTTTAAAAAAATTTAAAATTATTTTTTCGTGATTTTTTATAACTTTATTTTAAAAATAATTAAAATTATTTGAAAAAAATTCCCAAAAAATCAAAAGAAATCGATTTTTGTAAGAAAATTTTTTTAGAAAAATTATTTTAAAAAATATTTTTTGCAAAAAATAATATTACATATTTTTTACAAAATAAAAGCTGTTGTTTTTTTTAAAAAAATATTTTTTTAAAAACTTAATTTAATTTTTTTCTAACATATAAATAATATTAGTTCGATTTTAAAATGTTTAAATCCACGTCACATAATTAATCTCATTTTTTTTGATGATATGTAAGATATCGGTCATCATGTCTAAACTAAAATTTTTGTCGAAAAATAAATATATTATTTATCTATCCGTAAATAAGATTTATGCTTGTTAAATTATGGAAATAAAGATATTATTTATCTGAAAATAATTTTTTTAATTTAATCAAAAATATAATAAAGATATTATTTATCCGAAAATAAAATAAAATAAAGATATTATTTATCTATTTGTAAAATAGATTTATGCTTGTCCGTCACGGACATCTTCAATAAAAATACTAAAAATACTAAATAGCGCAGCAGCGCACATTTGTTAGTGACTTGATTGTTTTTCCTTATTATTGTTACTGACGAGGATATAAGTTATATTGCTCACTTAAACCCCATTTACCATTCTCACGTGCTTCCTTGAGGCAACGTGGATCCGTCTACTGAAGAAAGCCTCGTCTACATCCATCAACACTGGACAACGAAGGTGCGTGATTTGTTCAGTTTCTCCGTTCCATCTTTGTTTTGGTTCACTACTCTTCATCCATCAACACTAGGTCTTCGAACCCTAAATTGATTACGCAGTCATGAAGGTCGTTCAATTCAGTTTCCTTAATATATTACACTTCGGTTTCTGAATGGACAAGTTTCCTCAATTACAGTTCCCTTTCATGTCCATGAAAAATTTAGCTATTTGTTGACTTTTACGAGGAATTCAATTTTAGGCTTCTATTAAGTTAATGTAAAGGAGGCATCTTCCGATTCTTGAATTGTAGTATACACTTCTATGACCTGTGCTTCTATCGATTTCAAGGCCTACTGATTAAGGATTTAGACATATGCGCTGCTGCATTTGTATTGTTCATCCTTCTAGCAGTCAAGACTAAGGAATTTCCAAGGATAATAGTTGAAGGATACCCCTCGGAAGAATTCAATTACTGCACAAGAAAGACCAAACAGCAGTAAACACGCCCAAGTCGTTGATAACTGGAATATGTTCATCCCGTTTCAGTTGCTATTATCAGAGCTCTCGAAATCCCACCAACCTGCTTTCAGAATCAAGCAGTTACACGCTCTAATTGCCAAGACCCACCTCTCGCTTGACCCATTTTTTGCAACCAGACTCGTTAGATTTTATGCCCTAAGCAATGACATTTCCTCCTCTCGCAACTTGTTTGAAGAAATGTCCAGCCGAAGTGTCTACCTCTGGAACTCCATGATCAGGGCATATGCAAAGGCGCATGACTTCTCATCCGCCTTCTGTCTTTTCAGTGAGATGATTAGATCTGAAATAAAGCCTGATTGTTTCACATTTGCATGTGCTATACGAGCATCTTGTGAGAATGATGATTTGGGTGCGCTAAGAGTTGTTCATGGTGGAGCCGTGAGGTTTGGTTTGGCAATGAATTCCATTTGTTGTAGTGCACTTGTGAATGCTTATGCAAAACTGGGCCTTGTAAATGAAGCAGACAAGGTGTTTCATGGGGTTGATGATCCGGATTTACCAATGTGGAATTCAATGATATCCGGCTATTCTTATTCTGGCTTTTGGGAGAAGGGGATGAGACTATTTTGTAATATGAAGCATTTGGAAAGGAAATCAGATGGTTACACTATGGTCGGCTTGCTCCTTGGTCTAGGCAATCCACATTTGTTGGGATTTGGCCAAGGACTTCATGGCTTTTGTATAAGAAATGGTTTTGATGTGAATCCTCATGTGGTAAGCTCACTAGTGAGCATGTACTCCAGGTGCAATTGTTTGGATTCTGCATATAAAGCTTTTGCCAGTCTAGAAGAGCCTGATTTAGTAACATGCTCCTCTCTTATGACAGGATTTTCACAATTTGGGGAGTACAAAAGTTCTCTCATGCTCTTTAAGGAAATGAATATGTATGGCCTCAAGTGTGATCCTGTATCAATAGTCAATGCTTTGGCAGCTTGCGGTCAGATGGCTATACTTGCACTTGGTTGTGAGATACATTGTTACATTCTTCGCCATGGGTTAGAGAGTGATGTGGTGGTTGCTTCTTCCCTAGTAGACATGTACTTTAGGTGTGGTTTTGTGGAATTGGCAAAGTTATCATTTCAATCTCTTCCTAGCAAGAATATTGTGACTTACAATACTACAATTTTGGGCCTTGGATCCTGTGGATTTCCTTTTCAGGCATTTAATGTATTCGATGAATTGCTTGATAAGGGTTTAATCCCTGATCAATCCACCTTGTCTTCTCTCCTTCATGCTTGTTGTCATTCCGGTCTTGTTGAAGACGGCAAGAAATATTTCAGACGACTGAGAACAGAATATAACATTGAACCTACAATCGAGCATCATGTTCACATGGTCAAGCTCTTAGGAACTGCAGGGGAATTGGTAGAAGCATATAATCTCATTATAAACTTGCCTGAGCCAATAGAAGAAGGCATATGGGGAGCTCTGCTTGCATGTTGTGAAGCTCAGGGAGACACAGCAATGGCAGAAATGGTTGCGGAAAACATCTTTAAGACTGATCCTTCAAATAGTTCTTGCATGGTTAAGCTTTCTAACATCTATGCCATGGGTGGAAGGTGGGATGATGTGAAGAACCTGAGGGATGAAATTGAAGACAGTGGGCGTAGGAAAATCCCTGGTCTAAGCTGGAGTACATGTGGGTAGCCCAGGAATGAAGCTTGAATCTGAATATTGTCCTAACAGAAGGTAATGAAGCTTTTACATGCGTTTTCCCATCTTTTCTCCAGTAGAACTGAACAAATTTTCATGCCTACACTGATATAACAAGAAGTATTGTGTTTTCAGAGCCGCGTGATATCTAAGACAGCCATTTGTGAATGTATGTAAGATACATCTGAAGGTGGCTGCATATATTTGCTATCATGGTGATCTATGATTTGATTTTATCATTTCCTGCAAAAGTTATAGGACTGTTGCTTCTTTTATAAGATTCTAGTGTTCTACTCGGAAAGAGCAGATGAACCTCTTGGCCTTAACAGCTGAAGAGTTTGTTGCTGTAGTGAGTTATATCTTGGAAACGGAACATAAGGTTATTGGAGCGGTCATTTTCTGGCTTGTGATTCTAGCATTCGTAGCACCAGGGCAGTATTTTGACAAGAACTCGGCATTAAAATCTCGTGCCAACTTGTCATTCAATTTTAAGGTGTTTTGTGAGGTCAGTAGTAATAATTATAAATTTATAATCACTACCCCATCACTAATTCTCTGATTCAATACACTTGCTTTTTTATTGCTAATCTCTCTTAATATGATTGATAGGCTTCTCATGTATTCTCTATATTTAGGCCTGTATGTTGTGACTGTTGTCTTACCTCATATTTTGTTTTTCTTGACTGCATAGCTTCGTGTACTTGAAGTAAAATTATACTAATTCTTTCTTGTGACTCTTCTATATGTTTTTCTTCCTTATGATCATCATGTATTTTTCATTCATGTTCTTTAAGTTTTTCTTCTCATTCTTGAATTTGGCAGGAAACTCATGCTGTTTTTGCATAGTGTGGAGGGTTGAGACATCTATGCTTCCCTGAAAGCAAGGATGCAGCATTTTGTTTCTGTAATCATGTCTGTCTCCTTCATAACAGAGTGATTTCAAAGTTGGCAACACTGGCAACACTGTTGATGCACTTGCTGAAGTTTAGAATGATTATCAATGAAGCATGACAAACTATACCTAATGGACAAGCAAGTGACTGCTCCTGGTAAGCATTCTCATGATCTTGATTTGAACTTCTGGATCTAAGTCTACCACAAACTCAATGAAGTTTTGAGATAGCATTATGTACTTTCTGTGGCGATGTCTGGAAAGTGTTCGTTCAGCTTTTATATTCTACTAGTGGATTTCTAAGCTAGCATGTGCCTTCTGTTCCATTGGGGATCCTTTTCATACTAGCTTTTCCCGGAATTTGTGATTTAAAATGGATCACCAGATTTTATCATTCTTATGGAAGAACCTTTCAAGTAATTGCCATTTATAAAAAAGCTCTTGCTATTTCATTCAGTGATTAAACATCAAGTGGAAAGACTGAACTGCCACTGCCAAGTGATTAGAGTTAGACTTGCAAGTATTATTCCCTTTCCGAAATCATCCTTTTCGTGCTGCAAAAAAGAATATGAATTATTTTCTGAAATTCTTTTGTGTGCATTCTTAGCTATTTTGAAGTATTCTATCTTGTTATCTTACTAAATTAAAGCCCTCTTGTAGGAAGTGCTGTTAATTAATTGCGAATTTACAGTAGTCTAAACCTGGACTTCGGGGAGATCAATGCTGCCTCAACTCACTAGTGATATTATGCCTATAGTTTTGCAAAGAGGAGACTTGCAAATATCCTTGTACAAGGTTTCTCGGCTTGGGGCACCAATTCTCTAGAGGTCCATTTGGTTTGCCCCTTTGTATCCGTCTAGTCTTGTAATGATGTTTCGCAGGGAAATAAAATCAATATCCGATCCCACCAAAAAAAAAAAAAAATCAATATCCGCTGCAACAGATGCTCTATTTGCGATTCCTGATCAGGAAACTCATAGAAGTATGTCACCGCTGATGGTCCTAGAAACCGTTCCTCATTGGAAACTGAGAACGGTGAAGATGATAAACCAAGTAAGTAACTTTAATTTGGAGTGCCATATCTGTGCAGGAAAATTTGAAGGTCAGAATTATGCATATAGTTTTCTTTGGGTCAGAAAATTTATTCTGGCTTGTCAGGTTAAAGGTAAATGAAACATTTATTTCCATGTTCATTCACGCCTATTGTATTCTGGAGTATATTTGCTTTGAGAAGATGATCAGACTCGTAGCATATATGGTAATCTTCTGAAGATTTTGTGGGGAGTTGTCTATATGTGTACAGGAACAGAACTCCTTCCAACGAGTCTTTCAACAGTGTCATCACTCAAGATGGTTTTTGACGCATGGTATTCGATTATTTGCACAAGACTCACGCCCTCACGCCGACTCCGGCTCTTTAAACGCATTTCGTGATGCTGCTTCGATCAATGGCTCAGTATACCTTGAAAGTTGGGTTAACGGTAATAGGCTGGATGGACAAAGGTAGTGTTGGGGATGACAAAATTGGATGGGAGTGGGAACTGTGTTGGGAAAGCATGGAGAGGAAGGGAAAAGGATGAACTCATTAGGCATTAGTAAATATTATGGTTAATCTTAATCTTGAGTTCAATAATAATTTATTCAATGGCCTATAATTTAACGGACTTTGGCAGAGTTTCAATTTGATGATGATTTGTTAACAGAAAAATAATAAATGCTGATTAAATAAAAACTAAAAATAAGATAGGGTTATATGAAAAATAGGGTATATAAAGAGTGATTTTATGTAATGTACTCTAATTTTATTAAAGCAGTTTACATGATATTTTAAACATATGTTAAACTATGGCCCGTCGTAGAGTGAGACCGGTATAAACAAACAATTCGATAATCCGAGTCAAACATCAATGATTCGAAGCACTTCTTAAATGTACTTACAAATGCGCGACCCCGTTTCAGAATCTTGAAGGACGGAATATTTACCACGATCAACTCCTACTAATGTTCCCTCAAGACAAGTGTTAGAAAATGATCATGTATTTGAGAAGATATAAGTTATACAACAAAAGACAAGCAACTACCAGCGACCTGGTCTATAGCATGTCCTGTTGCATACAAGTATGGTACAATGTACAACCCTGAAACATGCACAAATGTTTTCTTCAAGTTTTTCAGAGAGCGCAGTGCAGTCAGATAGGAACAGAGAACCATACCAGGTTCAATCTGCAGAGGACCGAAAGCAGCTCAGAGCCTCAGGCGACAATTTCAAGTATATACATTTGGTACTTGGGTAACCTCATAAGAGTGTCCTCATGCTTTTCAAGGCATCTGCAAAGAAACTTAAGAGATGTCATTTTAGCTTCCAATGAACAGATTACAAAGAAACACTACAGAGAAATACACAGATAGAAATCAAAGTACAATGAAAATACATACGCTTAGGAGAGAGGGAGCTTTGACATCAGCTGCAGGATTCAACTGATGTCATCACTGGAGTTGAATTCTGAGCGTAGTGACAGTTCAATTTCCTCAAGAGAACGGCCTTTCGTTTCAACGACCACATAATAGGCGAAAATTGCGGATACTAATGATGTAACTCCAAAGCTTGCATATACGGGGGCAAGACCAAACTTCTCCACTAGCTCAAGGAATAAAAGACCAACGATGAAGTTACATACCTGAATCAAACAGAAAATATCAGGTGGGATACAAATAACCATGCAAAGATTGGATTTCTTCTTCTTCGGCTCTTACACAGAGAGAACCATAGCAATTAGCAAAAGCAGGAAGCTCAAAGAGTCTCAAAGTGCACCAGCAACTCGATAAACAATATCATAACAAAGTTAGGCCCAGATTTTCTCTACATTTAATTACAGCTCAAGGCTCGCAAGTAAATTCCGATGATTCTAGACTTTCTAGTCATGAAATCAAAGGGCACGTCTATCTGAGTATCTCAAACATTAGGATCTTGGTCTATTTTTAATTTGTTTTCGCCACATAAGCGAAGATCCTACACTAGATTTCGCTTTTGTCAATGAATTTTACTTTAAAAGCCTTTTACCCATTATTTTATCCATGTGTTACTTTTTCTTAAAACATTCACAAGTACGCATCTACAAAAATTGGTTATATATATATATATATAATAACTATAGAAAGATAAAACTAAAACATGAATTATAGTGTATTTTAAAAAAAATTATTTAGATTATAAACCAATAACTAATAATTATAAACAAAATAATGTGTGTGAAGATCCCACTAGTGAGGTTTTTCATGGACCATCTCTTTAGAGGTCCTGAGCCCTAAATTTTATTAAATTACAAAAATGGTCCAAAAATGCTCAAGATCCTCATTATTTCCATGGATAAACATGACCGAAGGACCTCGATGTTCAGTGTGAGTGGCACATAATTGTATACCAAGTGAGAGAAAATAGGGAGATCCGTTTGTAAAGCTTCAGATCCAATCTGATTTCCTGATACTACTGTGCAAAGCTTATTAACTATCAATTAATACTATTGCATTATTTCTAAGCTTATGTTCATTCATTTCGTAAACTGACAACTAAAAATATATTGTAGAGAAATCATGGTATTACTTACTGATGTTACCCGTGAAACAAATATACTTAACCGCTTTAAACCTATTTTGACCTAATGTTCTTATCATGTTTCACTTAAAAACATTTAACTCATAACTTTCACATGCAATATCCACTGAACCCAACATTGCAGAGTGAGTTCAACATCAGCAAATTTAAGACCATTTCCCAAAAAAGATGCTTCTACATACCCAATGCACGGAGAAACTGAAGCCCATGATTTTCCCACGCAATCTGGTGCTGCTAAGCTCTGGGATTATGAGGCCAGTAACTGGACCAGCTCCTACTGCGAAGGTAAATATGTACCTAAACTCGCAATTCAGACATTATTGTCAGCATGTTTTTGTATTACAAGATTTTCCACAACACAATGCATTCATCATAGCTCAGATATGAGTATTGTATGCCTCTTTATCATTTTAATCCTCATCTCTATGTTTTTTGTATTGACATAAAATAAATGCACAACACCAAGGCAACTATGAGAATGGACATTTGCTGCTGTAGATTTGTAACCAAAAGCACTGAAAAATGGTGTCTTGAAGTAATCCATTTTCAATGAAATGACACATGAAAGTTCAGAATTGAAGTATGCATGAAAAACTTTTCCGATGGTCTGCATCAAGAATGCTATTAGCTTTGGCTAGATAAGTATACATTAATGTTCCAAAAACTGATAAGTTGTGGCTGAGATCTTCATCCAAAGGAAAACTGATTGAATATACAACAAGAAACATGGTAATTGCCTGCATATAAGATGAGAAACAGAGCAACAATTAGCATCAGCATTATAGACATTTGAAACGACTCCAGTAATGTCATTTTTAATGAAAGAGAGAACCAAATTAAGCTTACTTACCATCCCGAGATAACTTCCAATCAGAAGCCTTCGCCTCCCTTGTTTATCAATTAAGTACAGTGCTGTAAGAGTACCTGAATTAAAAAAAAAAAAAAAGGATTAATGAGGTGTACATATGTGCTTCATGTTATGCAGGTGAGATTAAATCTGATCTCACAGATACTCCACAGCCTAATCAGAGGAGCACCTGAGGTATTGATGATTGATGCAAGCTTGTCATGTATGCTTAGATGCGTTGAAGTTCAACCATTATCGTTTTCATAGGATTATGTTTGAAACTTATATTTACTTGAATATCATTCATTTATAATATTGAAATGTCAATCACACCCATATTTCCCATTACATTAGACCAAAAAAAAACACAGGCTCATACTATATCAACTAAACTCGTGAAGTCACAAGCAGTGCATTTATCGAATTCAAAGGATATTGAATCAAGTAAAATTTTACAAAAGAAACAGTTTCAACACGTAGAAAGAATTTTCAAGTATGTTGATAATGCAATTTTAGTAAGTATATTCTTTTGCGTTAATTATGTCTTAGTTTTAATATTTTGGATAAACTTTCCAAACTTATCATTATTAAACATTAGAAAAACCGTATATGTTATTATTACCCAAGCAAAACAATTTCAGACCATGCCATTTAAGTAAATTTTCATCACACCAAGAAAAACTGCCAAAAAATAGACTAAGATGTCATATAAGATTCATTATCAACACTTTATCTCTGTCTCTACCACCTAACTATCGACGAAATTTTTAATGCAGAAAGATACATCAATATATGTCCCTATATCTCCCTTCTAGATGGACAAAGATAAATTTCCATTTCTCCCAAAACAATTTCAGACCATGCCATTTTAGTAAAAATTCATCACACCAAGATAAATTGCTATATCTCCTACAATCTCCCTGTATATATTGACCCACTACGAATTTACATAAGACTATTAGCTTGTATACAAAAGTCCTGATGCTGCAACTCTGACTCAGTGCAAAAAGGTCGGCTTTGGTTTCAGTTGGTTGATACTCTTGAGGTTTCTTCCATCAGAAAGTGCAATGAAGAGTAGTCTTATGTAAATTCGTAGTTAACTGTAAGAACACCTGAACTTAATTCGAAAGAACTGCATATATTATTGACATTTGGAACTTCAGCATTACCCATGAATTGATAAGCCCCACCAATAGTACCAATTAGATTAAAAACAAAATGCAATGAAATTACCCATAAACATAACTTACTATCTTCATGTGAACATGGAATTTTTATTTTGCAAATGTAAGAGCACCTGCTACATTGCTTTCGCAATAAAACCCTCTATGGAACAACCCTTTATATAATCTATCTTGCAACCCAAATAGTTTGCTCATATGTTCAATGCATATAGCTAAATCAGAAACAAAAAGGAACATATGACTAATAGAACAAACATTTGGCACATAGTTAACTGTAACTTTTGATCAATTCAGAAATCATTGGGAGGCAGAATTTAATTATAAATATCAGATGTGTGCTTTGTATTAAATATAAGATGCAGGAATTCAAGATTAAATAAATCAAATACTAAAGAGAAGTTGGTATTAAATATATCATATATGTCTAAGCATCAGAGTAAACTTCCAAACCTGCAAAGTTGGTCAGGCCAACATATAAGCTAGCTATAGAAGCACTTGTAATCCCAACATCTTTAAAAGTCAGAGATGAAAAATAAAGAACTCCATTTATTCCCGCAAATTGTTGTAGGAAAAAAAGAGCACCGCCTATGAACGCAACTGCAATCATTCAACAAAAGTATTCAGCATTCCAGATGTATTGAAATGTGCTTCCACAGAAAGATGGACAGCCCCACCCCCCAACACACACACATACCCTTATAAATAGATGTCAGGACATGAAAACTAGAAACACAGAAAGCACAAAAAGATTTTAGCAATTGCCAAGTGCATGAACAGATGAACAATTATGATTGTCCAATAAGGCAACATCAGAAAAAACACATGTCACTAACTTGGAGCATTTTGATTGAGAATTTAAAAATATTGAACCTTTTTACATTGAGGGCACAGATTCTTTCGTTACTTTAGAATAAAAAAGGCTCATAAATCTATGAGATGCAACCCCAAATTCAGAACTTCCTGTCCACAAGTTATTTTCCATGCTGCTACATGGACCCTACATCATATCAGGTTAACTAGATGTGATCATGCATTATTCTGTGGCCACAGATGAAATCCAGACAATATTCTGAAACTACCTAGTATCAGGAAGTGTGAAAATCATGTGGAGACGGAATATAAAATTATATAATATATCTGACAAAAGAATAAAAGATATGACCTTTAGAATGTGGCTCTTCCAGGAGTTCCAGCCATTTGCTGCCCATGCCATCTTGGCCACTTCTTATAACTGACTGAAATACTTCAATAGCTTTGTCAACTTCTGATGCTCCCCAAAGATTCTTGATGATGGTCTTTGCATCATCCAATCTCCCGGACTACATGAGCATTCTTTAGCTTTATCAAACAACAGATGAACATTGCAGTAGTACACAACAACTACAAAAAGATCTTACTTTACATAGCCAACGAGGACTTTCTACTGCAAACTGTATTCCAAGTGAAAGTAGAAAACCAGGAACGCTTGCAATATAAAGCATGGTTCTCCACCTGAAAAGACAATATCGGCATTCATAAGATATGTTCAAATGGACAATTTCACTAACACCTTCATCTCGAGAGCAGGTAACAGTAGTATGAGATAATTTAAGCTATCCCCTATGTAATATTACATATTCGATATCAAAATCACACTAACAATACAAAAACACTCTGTAGCCTAGTTGGTTAGCATGGGTAATCATTCTACTTTTTAAACAGAGCTATATCTCATATATTTATATAAAACTTGGATCTCCATGTCAATCCCAAGACAAAAGTTTAACATGTATGATTGTATACCTACTATTACCTAGTAAAACAAATGGCAATATAACTCGAAGAATAGCAGTAAGATGAAAAGACCAACATACATATCCCAGCTAATAAGATGTATGATAGTATTGTAGTGTGTATGTTTGGTAAGTTTCAAACTCGCAACAGGTATGAACAGTTTTTCACTAGTCCTCTAGCTTTAAGCAACAAATAATTTGTGAAACATTGATCGTTCCCCGGGTGAGTAAATAGAGCAGACTACATACCATCATAATATATGATGGAGCTTGAAAAGCCATTAGAATTTGGCAATGAAATGCATGTCACAATTATTTATAAATTAAAAAAAGCAATAAAATGTGTTAAGTAGCATTCTTTAATAATCTATAGCCAATCTGTTCCGCTTGAAAATTTGTGAACTAGAAAATATTCTGATGGAATTATCAGATAGCAGACTATATTTTTTTAACAACCCTAGCTAATGGAACCCACGGGTAATTCAAACTAATTAACTCTACAAGAATGCGGCATAATGAAGCTCACCAGTGTGGATCATATTCTGATGGGATAGCAATAAACAATGACACAATAATCCCAAGGCAGGTGCCAATTTGACAAACACTTCCCAAGGAACCCCTGTATTTTGTTGGAGCTACCTACATAAATTGCTGGCAACATGATGATTGTTGTAATAATTTAGCATTTTTTTAAAAAAAATCTATGTTAGTTACAAATTAACGTACATATACATTTTCCAACTCAGAAGATTTCTATAACATGGAGAACTACCAGTATTCCCCTCTTAACAAGCAAATATATCTGACACTTGTGGAGATCTTTCGTGAGGCTGTAAAACTTCATCTGATTAATGGGAGGTAATGCCTCGTATCATCATATACTTCCAGTATAATATGCAAGCAATAGATGCTTTAGAGTTCTTAGTTCTTACTTGAACTACTTCAACTACTTTACGAACCGGCATGCATGAAGATAAAGTAACAAGTAATTCCTACAGCATGTTCATCATCATATCTTTATTTTTTTATGCATCCTAGACATCTCTTACACTGCCCTTTTAGGCTTTTAGCCACAGTTTTGCACCTCCGGAAAAGAATATGAGAAGATGTGAATATTAACACCCATGTACAATAATCAATTTATAATGATTATGAATAGGCAACGGAGTACCTCTGATATATAGATTGGAACAAGTACTGTGTTCACCCCAATACCGAGGCCCACAAGAAATCTGCCCCATAACACTTCTTCAACAGAATGAGCTTGTCCACTGCCAGAAAACTGACAACAGTCACCCACAGATCATCAAGGATAATTGCTGCTTTGACATATTTCTCATTCATCATAAAAATAGCAGAATATGCGAATGTAAGTCATATCTTCCATTGCGAGAAAAGAAGAGCTACGCAAACTAGTTTGAAACCTAATACCCAAAAAGGTTTCCATTTTCGTTTCCCTCTTGCTCGCAGCGTTTCGTTTCCTCAGTTTACCGGTCAACGATATGGTCAACATTTCTGACACGTTTCCGGAGGTTTCCTAAGCGTTTCACGTTTTGTACGGTTTCCGAAACGTTGTACACATGTCAGAAAACATTTCCGGGAAACATAGCATTCAGATATATATAATAGCTTGATACATGATGGAAATAATACACAGATGTAAATCTTTTGTTAACAGTCCGAACTCCGAAGATAGAGATGGCAAGCTAGAAATGAATGTCAAAGGTATAACTTTCAAAGTTACCTCAAAATTGCACCAATGATCAAAGGTACTGTATCCATCTGAAGGGTACGGCGGCAACCAAATTTATCAACCAAATAACCACTAGCAAGACTTCCAACGAAAGCACCAGCAATGAATATGCTGACTACCAGCCCTTCCACAATTGAGTTTCCCTCAAATCCAAGCTCCCGTGCAATTGATACAATAGGACCATTCATCACTCTGAAGGGAAGAGATTTTAGTCAAGAGCATAATAATATAGATAGCAAGCGACTTCAGTACCAATAAAAAGAGAGGAAACAACAAGTAAAAGATAGAAGTTTGATTTCATGCAACAGACATCATATGAGGAAAAAATGCAAGCTAGAATCAGCTACAAGCTGCTTAAGGCTTTGCAGATCAAAACTCATCGGAGAGAGAAAATGCAAGAGCTATAATGCCTCTATAGGAGATCTAATTCAAAATCATTGATCCTTCCTCAAGTCTAAAAACTGGGAAATCTCTTGTTTTTAGTAGTGAGCCACTTATGTGGGAGAGGGCAATACAACAATCGCAAAGTATATTGATTGTTGACACAAGGTGTGCTTCTGAAAGTTAAGAGCTCTCCCATGCTACCATATTTTAACCAATTACTGTCAAATTATCCTAGTAAGCAGAAAGGAGAATGTTCTTTTTCAAAACATTACTATTCAGTATTCACTACCTAAGCTCATATAATTGAGACGGTCAAAACATAATGTTCACCACAGACATCCTGATAGGCCTCCTTGCTCTCTTGGAGTACGCCAGTGATTCCAGCTAAAGCATACAAATTTTACTTTGACGTGTAACTAACAAAATTTAAACTAAATGTTCATCCATCTTCTCACGTTTACACAAACAAAGATGTAACTTTTATCCAAAAAAAAAAAGATAGTTGCAACTTATAACCAGCACCAACACTGATTACTTTAATATGAATTTTACTAGAGTTGGTAATATTCTATTTACCATTTGTACATCACGAAGAAAATAATCATAGTTCATGGCAGGCGACATGTTTGTCCAAAATTACCTCAGATGACGAAAAAGATTCACATTCTGGACACTGTCAATTTCTTTTTCCAATTAAATTTTTATGGTTGTGCTTAGGGTTCGAAATTGTCTTAACTTTAAGATGGGTGTCTACCTTTGGTTGGCTATGTCAAACCAAACTAAAGTGTTATATGTCAAGCAGTTCAGCTCTTTAAGCTAAGTAAGATTATTACAAACAACCATGTTGCTACTCTGATACTCAAGTTGTAATATTTCAAGTGTACATTTTACGATAAGGAGCTGTATTATAGGTCTCAAAAAACGATAAGTAAGAGGTTAAATATGATGGAACGGATCTTATGAATGGAAAAACTTACATTCCTTCCCCACTCTAATAAGAAGTTCAAATGAGACGCTTATCGACACACAAATCCCTTAAATTGCTTTATTGTGTTGGTGTCTCATGGAGGTTATCCAGATCCTTTCTTCACATACTCATTTCACGTCTTTGAAAGGTCATGTTTTCCGGCATTGCATCTCACCGTGAAACAATTATTACCTTGTTTTGTCAATCAAGTAACAGCTGGATCTTGGAACTCATAAGCTAAATCCATTGTGTTACTACTCAACAAAAAAAGAGAGGCAGGAAGCATGTACATTGAAAGGAGAATATGAAGCTAAAATGTATCAGAACTAATCTTTACAAATAACACACATATAGAACTGAAAATGGCATGCAATCATTTGTTTGTTTAGATAATGTTGCTAGTAGAAGTGTTCTTAGACTCTAGCTTTTCCAATAAAATGGGTTGTGTAGTGTAGCATATTATAATACCTTTCCTTGTTTAAGCAATGTACAAATTTCCATTACAAGTAAATAAACAAATTTTCTTTCAAACCTCAATTGGAACTATATGAAAATAGAGTTGATTACTTTAGTCAAAAAAAAAAAGTGCAATGTGATTAAATCTTTCCAGAAATAGTCTGATAGCTGAATCTTAGAATATGTCATACATTTGAAAAGAAAAAGATCTATTTGGAGCTATGGCTTTTATATAGATTGTGATACAAGCACCACATCAACCCCTCAGCTAAACACACCTTAACAACGCACTTCAACTTATACTTCAAAGGAAATTCAATTTTTAGCATCTCCAATTTCGGAATTCTAAAGCAAAAGTGTGATGAATCTGAAACAAACATGAAGGGGAGGAAGGAAGCAAAGCAAACGGAGAGAGTGGGAGAGAGAGGACCGGAAAAGCTCACCCTATGTGATAACCGAAGAGGAAATTGGACATTGAAGCCGTCAATACATGAGGAAAAGAAGGCAACCATCCTAAATCAATCGCCTCTTCATCTCCGACATTAGCATCTCTTTTGTCCGAAACTTCATCTTTGCTCTCTACACCTAACTTACAAATCAATAATAATCTATACTATCAGCAACTAATAGCCATCAAAATTAGACAAAATTATCAGTGTGGAGAAAGGCTTCACCAATCACCTAAAATTGGAGTCTGCGTTCGATCGATGTCCTCATTTATCGCTGCTAGAAGTCCCAAACGCCTTTTCCGGCGGAAACACTCGCCGGCATGGAAGGAGTTGGAGAGAGAAAAGATAATGAGTTTGGGATTGGACGGTGTAAGGAGATTTAAAGGAACTTGACAGGGCAACTGGTGGAGAGCCATAGCTGCTTGCTTCCGTTGAGTAGCAGACTGAATCACTGAAAGGAGGGTAGAGTAGAAGTCGCACGACGGCGTTGTCGTGAAGCTGTGAACCGAATATATCAATTCCCGGGTTCTTCCCCAAAATAGGAAGAAAATCAATAAAACCGAAAATATGTTGAATTTTTGCTGGAGTACGGTTTTTTAATTTTAAATATTTTTCAAATTAGGCCGGCAATAAAATTTATTTCCGGAATACATAAAATCAAGTCAAAATCGCGGTTTGAAATTACGGCTTTTTTTTTTTTCCTCTTTTTAATCATGAACGCCAAATAACAAAAAAATATAATAATAAATGGAAGCCGCGGTTTGAAACTGAAGCTTTGACTAAAAGCTGATATATTCAGACACCCTAAACTCGTCTTTGGGGTGTGCTTTTTTTTTTTTGAATATCAATCGCATGCATACTAAAGGCATGCAGTTGTGAGGGTGGATATACAACCTACTACCATCCTTATAATACCAACATATGAAATTTATTACTACAACAAATTAAAAACATATTATTATATCAATATTATAGTGAACACCCATCAACTTATAATATCATTAAAAACTACTATTGTTCTATAATTA
Source organism: Fagopyrum homotropicum (assembly GCA_033239125.1). Lineage (NCBI taxonomy): Eukaryota > Viridiplantae > Streptophyta > Magnoliopsida > Caryophyllales > Polygonaceae > Fagopyrum > Fagopyrum homotropicum. Next base: position 149,901,786 of record BSWB01000004.1, read on the forward strand.
CAGCAAACCTACATGTCATATTCTTTATCATCGAATTAATGAGAGAAAATATATAACTTATTAATCAATCTCCTAGTAGTTAATGACCTAACTTCTCACACTAAAAAGAAATTAATGATCTAATTTCGATTATATTTTTACTTCACAAAAGTAAACCTTGTTCTAAAAAACAATATACATTATTTTCTAAAATATTATAATCCAAAAATATCATTAATTAAGAAGAACTAACAATAATTAACACTATTCTAGAAACTAAACATTAATAACAACAATTAGGATAAAAAAATATTACTATTATTCCCAAACAGATATCATTAATAAATTAATAAACAATCAAAAACAACTAACTTGGTGGTGGTCAAACAAAAGGAATTGTTGAGTTTCTCCCAACTAACAATAATTAACACTATTCTAGAAACTAAATATATAACTTATTGAACCAGGAAGAAGCAAACCAGAGGAAAGGAAAGGACTGATGCAATTTTTTTTTTGGAACTGAAGAGGATTTTATTGGAATTTAAGAGGAGAGGAAAGTATGAATTAAAAATATTGTTGGCGTTGGATATCCACCCTCACACTGTATGCCTTTAATAATGCATGCGGTTGATATTGAAAAAAAAATAAACACATCCTAAAGTCGTGGTTTCAGCCAACGAGTTTAGGGTGTCTGATATATTCCCTACGAATATATGAGGTTTCAGTCAAAGCCTCGGTTTCAAACCGCGACTTTTATTTATTTTTGTTATTTGGCGTTCAAGATTAAAAAGGAAAAAAAAAAGCAAAAGAAAGTTGCGGTTTCAAACCGCGTTACTGCGGCTTTGGCTTGATTTTGCGTATTCCGTATCCGAGTCTGTGTATCATAGAACCTCAATAGTTAAATAAGTCTGACCCTAAATTTATTAATCTTGAATAAAATAATGTAACTCTACATTTACAAGAAAACAGTTTAAAAAATCGTTAAGACCGCAATTAAAAAAACTAAACAAGAAAAAGAAAAAAAAAAGGTTGAACGTTTTTTTTTTAATAAGTGAGAGTCAAGGGCACCCCGCGCTAAAGCGCTTTATTAAAACTGAAGGAAATTACAAACGAGTAAAACGAGGAAGTGAAACACCCCTCATATCATCGAGAATCAAAGCTCTAACACCCAAGGGTCAATCATGGAGTCGACGAACCCCAAAATCTAAGGAGAAGACATAGTTCGCAATAGCATCTCCTACATGGTTACCTTCCCTATATGTGTGACCAATATTAATAACCAAGTCACGAATAATGAAGTCTTGGCAACGAACAACCAAGCTAGAGAGTGGGTGAGTTGCACTCACTCCATTCTCAACGAAACCTAACCACCAAGAGCGAATTGAGCTCTACCTCCACTCTCCTATAGCCCCTGTCCCATGCGAACTCGAGACCCCAAACAAGGCCCCATAGTTCAGCAGTAGGAGTCGAGCATGCACCAAGATTAATTGTAACTCCCTTGATCCATCCCCCATACTCGTCCCTCGGGATTGCACCCACTGCATCTTGTTCTTGGTTTCCACGTGAGGCACCATCTGAGTTTACCTTGATCCAACCTATTTTAGGCTTCTGCCAGTTGACGAACTGCTCCACCTTCTTCGACAACAAGGCCTTCATCCCCCTGTAAGGATTATCCTTATATTCCTTGTACAAATAAAAAATAAACTGCACTTTATCCACCACAGCTTGCTCTTCCCTGAAAACCCTAGCGTTCCTCCAACTCCAAAGCCGCCATATCGTAATAGAGAACACCTCACACCAACTCTTTCGTAGCGTAACAACCATACCCATGCTTAAGTTTGCAAATAGTCAATCATCCCAATTGATCCTAAAGAAATCCTCCCGTGGGTTTCTTGGAACAAGCTTCCCCAAACCGCTTCAGCATGAGGACAAACTCTAAATAAATGCAGTAGAGACTCATATATTCGGACAATTCACACAGTGAGCAGAGTCCGACATGTGCGTGCGAGCTCGCTCCATGTTTGTAAGCGGAACCCCTAGGCTACCTGCCACATGAAGTAGCAAACCGAAAGGCTCAAGGCACTAAAAAAATTTTAGGACTATTGATAAATATGGATTACATCTTATGTAAATCAGGTTTAAACGTAAAAGTGCAATTTGTATATAACTTTGTATTTCATTGTGATATTGGTCGGAAAAATTTTGTGTATGTCGCAACTTGTTGGTTGCAATGTATTTTTCACCAAACGTTTATCTCGATCCCTCGTCATATTGGGGCACTGTTCAGGTACGACCCTTAATTTCGGGTAGGGTCGTGTGGCTGAACGTAGAGCTGACACGTGTCCCAATTTTTTTTCTTCTCATAGACGATTGAATTTTTATTATTATTATTATTTTTTTTTTCCAGAAACGAATGAAATTTTTTTTGAACTACCATGTTATAAATTCTGCACTATTCTCTTATAAACTTTGAACTATTCTCATATAATTCATGAACTATTATTTTTTAATAAATTATATCAAATTATTTATAAATTAATCGTTTATATGTTATGAACTATTCAATTTTAATTCATGAACTATCATTTTATAAGTTATGCACTATCCTTTATAAATTTTGCACTATGAACTATTCTATTATAATTCATGAACTATCCTTTTATAAGTTATGAACTATTCTATTATAATTCATGAATTATCCTTTTATAAGTTATGAACTATTCCTTAATAAGTTTTGAACTATTACTTTCACTCGTTTTTGAAAAAAAAAGTAAAAAATTCGGGACACGTGTCAGCTATACGTTCAGCCGCACGGCCCTACCGGAATAATGTACCTTATCTGAACAGCAACCGTAAGTTGAAGTTAGGGCTGTGCAAAATTGGACCGGACCGGTTACGGTCCGGTCTACGGTCCAGAGTTTTTTGAAAATCCGGGTTACGGTCCGGTCCGGTTTTTGGACCGTATAAAACCGTAACTCGGGTTGGACCGCAAACTATGGATTTCTGGTCCGGTCCAATTCGGTCCGATCCGGTCCATTCCGGTCCATTCCGGTCCGATTTTGGACCGGAAAACCTCACAAATATTGCACCATTTAGGTACAAATCGGTCGGGTCCAAAATATTCAAATTTGCACAATTTAGGTACAAACCGGTCCAACCCGGAAGCGGACCGGTCCCGATCCGGCCTACGGTCCAAGGTTTTATCAGTTTACAGTCCAGTGGTCTGGACCGGACCGGAAATATGAGTTTGCACAGCCCCTAGTTGAAGTTATACCTTTCTAGTATCACCCACTATAATCGTGACCCCAAATGCTATGGTTATCCAAAACGGAGTTTCTGAAACCCCACTCGCCTAGATATGAGTTTGAGATTACGCATGCTCGGTGGTCCGGCGCCAAAGTATACGATGAACAACGATTCAAATGACCATAATGCCCCTGCATTCCCTCCCTTTTTGTATATCATGGTTCAAATGAACCCCTTCTATTCTCTTTCTTTCGCTATTTCCTATGGGAAACAATAAAATTGTTCTTCACGAGATCGACGAATTTTCTTTGTCTGCAAGACTCATAAATCCTTACAATCCAAGCAAATTACTCTTTCTCTCTTCCTAAATCAAACAAAATTATGAAAGAGAATCTTTCCGATCTGTAGTTCTTTGATATTTTATTTGTTAATTGGCGCTGATCAGACATTCAGGAAGAGAAATTGAGCCGGCTCCTAATGTTTTGATTTCCATTACAAGCGTCGCTGATGAGAATTTTGAAGTAGGTCTATTGATATTGTCAATTGTGTTATGAAGTGCGCTGGTGATCGGTTGCCCGTTTCACTCGGTCCTTTTGGTTTTGCATGGCATAACATTGATCATCCCTCAGGTACACACCATTCTGAATTGAAAAGTATATGTGAGAGTGCGGTAAAAAAAAAGATTTTTCGTTTGAAAATTTTGCACGATGTGTAGTTATTGTTGCTGGATTTCTAGACAATTTGAGAGAAAATCGGTGGTTGAATCATTACCGCGGTTTCAATTTTGATGGCGGACGATGTTCTTGACTCCGGGGCTGTTCCCTTAACCTGCTTGCAGATTGGGTGATGCTCAGTTTTCTTTTCTTCTCATGATTATCCTTTGTTACTATGACTTTTGATCCACGGTTTGTTGAAATGGTGAGTTTTAATCCAATTGTAGGGACTTGCGATCTTATTTTTCACATATAAGCATTTTTCTTGCATCCGAAAGTAATAGCTTCTATATCTTGGTGGACAATCGCCCGTGGCTTGAAGGCTTAGTATCACGTCCAGCACACTTGTGGCAGTTGATGGTTACAAAGGTCATTTATTACATTATTTTGTGTTTTACTTTAATCTGAGGCTCTTTTGTAAACGCGTTGTGACTTGTTTACAGTCAAGATTATCCCCTTTTGCTAATACAAGATCACGGAGAGGAAAGAAGGAAAAAGATGATTTCGAGTCAAAATTTCCCACGAGTTGTGAAAGTGAATCGAAAAATAGAGATAAATGGTTCTCCCTTATCGATGCTGCATTATTAGCTGAGACTCAGGCATTACTACCCATGAAGAAACTGAAATACTCATTACAGTTAAATGATGAATTGAAGCAGACCTTGTATGGTCTTATCATATTTGAAGTTTCATGGGATCATGTTCGTGGAATAAACTATTTGAATGAGCTTCAGGTTAATATCTTTGGTTTTTGACAAATTTGCTTTGTAATTTTTAAAGACTTTGCAAGAAATTCTCACCCATGGCTTGTGCAGACGGATACTGCAATGGCTATTGAAACTAAGTGTATGAAACGCTGGGAATTTGACAGTATTACAGAAGCTGCCAACTGTATGGAGTCGTGGTTCTCAGGAACAGATGATGAGTTGAATAATTTACAAAATTATATGCTTTCCACTGTAGGTAACTCTTCTTATGCTATTTCTCTTGCTTTAGTATTTGTTATATCCTTAAATTGCTGAACATGTGGCAAGACAACAACATTATTTAATATAACACTATGAGTAACCCAGGGTGATTATTGAAAGAATAAAGTAGTATCTCTCTGAATTTGATCTTTGATTGAACTTAAGCAATCTTATCATGTAGCTTTTTGCAAAAATTATAAATTTCTAAAAGTGAAAATCTTACACTTCAATGTAATATAATGGGTGTTCTTGTCAAATTTTATCAAGCGAGCTGATAATGGCAGTTTGCTCATAGTACGGGTTTTTTTTTATGACAATAAAGTAAGTGTTATGGGATCTCTCCAAATTTTATACTTGTATGGGCTCATTTTTAGGTATTCCGGCTTATAGTTGCACGTTGTAAAACATTCCTACAAAGGCAAGATATATGCAATTATTCTCATCAAGTTTTCATTTGCATGTTCTTTCCTTTTCTGCGGTGGAGTTAGCTTGAGTTTCTTGGTTCATGCAGATTGTGAGTGAAAGCATTTTTTTTTTAATTGAACTTAAAAGGGCATCAACTTTGCAACTTAACAACTCCAAATTCCTTAGAGATCAATGTGGGCTAAATGGGTCGCGAAGTGACTGAACTTGCTGATCTTTTCTTTCTATGGATAAGGATTCTGTTTTCCTCTTCTTTTTTTCTTATTGGAATCAGATTCAATAGGAAGGCACCTTATAAGTGATGGAGATTGAAAATACTGAAGCAAAGATTAGAACTTTTAGCACTAAAGAGATAAAGAGATATGATTACGGAAATTGAACACTTAGAGTGAGAGACCGGGACCAAGTTAGAGGTTCTAGCCCTCGATGTCTATCTGTCCACTCCACCTGTGATAATGTCAAGGTGATTTCCTATGAATATGCTAGAGAGGAGATCAAAAGTTTATTTCCTGAAATAGAGCCATAGAAGACTAATTACTACTTTATATTATTGTGCAAAAAGGATAAGTGTGCGGCATTCTTACTGATTGTGGAGCTCAACAGAATTAGTTGCAGTTTGCAAGGTCAGGTTTGGGAGTGCAACTGTCCAAGGGTCGTAGAGTTGTTGCATGATGTTGTAGTAGGCATTGCGGTTTTTTTTTGTTGTTTGATCGGGATTTCTTGGGTCATCAGAGTCTATGCCGAGTATTTTAAGGCTTTTTCAATTTTTGAAGGTGAAGTTTATGATAGGAAAACTACTATTTAAGTGGGTATCTATATACTAGACACTTTAGGGATCTTATTATATGCCCCTTGTTATAACCGTTAAGTGTAGTTCATGTTGGACATTCCTAGTCTATTAACCAAGTTTCTTGTAAAGCAAAATAACACGGTACACCCCAATCAAGTATAATCCTCACTCACCAGCATTGCTCATTCTTAACCAAGGAATACATTGCATTTAAAAGCAAAAAGGTGAGGCTGGAAATTTTGGTCTATTTTGGGTTTAGTACTTCAGGGAACACTTGAGACCATATAAAATAGCATCTTAAACTGAACAATAAAATAAAGGTGACCAAAGGCAAACTATGGCTGAATATCGCAATTGCTTCATTTCTTTGACTTGATATCCTGTGTTGCTATGTGGGAAGGTGTGGTGAATTACTTATCCTCTTACTGCTAATCCGTAACGACTATGATACTTTGAGCTGTTGCAGGTGAGCTGTTCTACGACGTTCAAGAAGAATTTTCAAGCACTATGACTTATGATGGCGAAATAACATGCTCATATGATATCTCTGTAGAAAATGAATCTCAATATGGAGTTGGTAATAATTTCAGCATATACCCTTCAATAACAAACAGCATTGTTAATTCTTTCCAAACTCCTCCAAATACACCTTACAAAAGAAGGAGAGGGACAACACCTAGAGCAGAAGCTTGCAAGGGGAATATTGATTCATTTGATCTTTTTGAAAACAGCATTGAATCTACAGATAGTAAAGATATCATGATTTTGCTTCGATTTGACGATGCAACACTTCCATTTAAGTTAAGGAATGTTATTATGTCAGATTTGAGGTTGCTTACGTTGTTAGAAGCCGGGCTTCCATCTTGGGTGATTTTCCTTCAGTCATACCCTTTACTCTGCCATATTTACAGGCCATGGATGTGTCCTCTAGCAAGATTTTTATATGTCCTCATATCACTAGTAACTGTTCTCATAGGATTCTACGATTTATACAAGAATGTGCCACTTTTGAAGGCAACAGCCTCTCATTTATTTGGGCCACTTGTTGATTGGGTAGAAACTTGGGAGATGGTGTCAAGAATAAAGTACTTGGGTACGATGTTGTTTTTGCATAACTGTCAAAAGGCTCTTAAAGGATTTCTGGCGATGTCACATGCTATAAGGTCCTTTGTTTCAGTTCTAGCTCAGCCAGTGATAGGGCCCTTCTTTGAGGTTCTCAGTATTCTATTCCCATTGTGGAATTTGGCTTTTCAGGCAGCAGATAAATTATTCTCGGTAATTTGCATCATAGCTGACTCTTGTCAAGATGTGGTTGAAACTCTAATATCTCCAATCTGGCTTCTTCTATCATTTCTGTGGGATATTGGTAAGTCTTCTACAGTTTCATTTGGAAAGTTTCATTGCCTTCTGTTGATGGTTATCATAGATATAATGAATCAAGGTTGATTCACATGTAAAAAGGGCTTATGGTGTTAAAAGTGAACAAATCTCTGTCTAATGAATCATACTTATTGTTCCTTTGGTTCACTTGATTGCAGCAACTAGAGTAATATTACCAATATTCTGGGTGATCAATAAAATTCTATATGCTCCGATTCAGTTGATCATGGGCCTGGCTAATTTATTGGCATTACCCTTCACTCTTGTATATAAAATGATTCAAGATCTAGGGGTGTTCACGAAAGGTATATCTCAAATTGCTTCAGTTTCTGAAGTAACTGCTAGTACATATGAACCTTCAATATGGCGTACACTTTCCACGCTATGGAAGGACCTGTTCTCTAAGGTCTGATTCTTGCAAATTTTGTTTTCCTGCCATGTGAAATAAACATGACTGATTGTTCATCTTAATATTTGACCAATTCATCTCCACCCATGCCTCTTTCAGGTATTCCGTGCTCTTAGAAGCGTTTTGAATGGCATTGTTGCTTTCCTTGTTGCTTGCAACCGACATCGACTTAGGTAATCCTAAATACATCCATTTCTTTTAATTAAATTTTGTGCCCAATGTGGATTTCTTTAGTTCTAGCTCTGCAATTAGTCTTACCTGCTGAACTAAGTATTTTTGTCTTTCTATTGCCCGGAGATGTTACATCATTCTAAATTTTGTTTTTGTTCTTCATTAAAGTCTAACTGATTGCCGTCTGAATGATTTGATCATAGGGTTTCCTTTCCATTTCCATTTCTAGGCCCATGATAATACCTTAGTGTATGTTGTTTTCGTTTCAACAAATACAATACACTTTCGTGGTTCTCTAGCCTAGCTTTTAGCATTGTGTTATTGCATTCCATAACTTCGTTCTATCATGCACGTTTTACTTCCTGCCCCAGTAAGATTTGATGTCATCAAAGAGGGTAACGTTGGTTTTTTTGAAAGTTTGAACCCTTCATATAGGAAAATCTATTAACCTATCTACAACATCAGTTTTCCAACACGAGAAACAATTGTTAATAAAAATGACCTGCAGAATGCCAGAATACATGTAAGCTAGAGTTTGGTATTAAAATTGCATCCGAGGATAACATTAAGCTTTTGGCCAAATTTCATGTGCAGCATTAAGAGGGTGTTTGGTTACTTTGGTAGAGGTTATTGGAGAGATTTTTGTGAAGCTTTGGGAAAAAAAAAAAAAAAAAAGCTAAATGGTGTTTGTCGGGAGTAAGTTATTGAAGATATTAAACTTTTAGTAGATAATTGGGGAGAGATTAGAGCTTAGATTATTTGGGGAGATTTTTCAAAAGAGTTTTGAAATCTCTTTGAAATTGGAATATTTTTCATTAGCTTTATATTATTTATTATTTGTACCAATAAGCCCCTCTAATCTCTTCATATTTAGATTTTTACTATTATAGTTGTCCTTATTTCATTTCTTTCACCATAAAAATCTACCCACAAATCTCCTACCAAATTTTTTTAATTATTCATTAGATTTTAGACTTTAAAAACTATTTATAACTCTTTATTCATTAAATATTCATATTTTAAAAAAATATTTAGAACTCTATTAAATGACTACCCCAAAATCTCGTAAGACAAAGAAACTAAAACAAGGCCTTGTGCAGTTGTCCCAGTGGTGAGCATACATAGTCTGAAAGGGAGCCACTCGCTTGAGTACCTAATCCACTCCTGTATGGTTGTGAACAAATGACCACACACGCAAGTAACACAACCTTAATGTTATTTGCTAAAGAACACAAAGATTAAACTGAGAATTGTAGGGCTTTACCGAGCCGAAGCAAGGAGCCCTTCCAGAAATTCTCGACGGTCCCGGACAAGCCAAGACCGAAGAGGGGGTTTGGAAATAGTTTTCAACCAGCAATTGACGCGCCTCGGTTATTACCTCACTAGCTGCGTCATTGCCCCAAGCGCAAAGATGCTTAACTCATCTTGTCAGCTTGCCTTTTATAGGTTTTTCACTTCTTTGCCAATCTCATTTCTCCGATGTGGGATAGTTAATTCTTTGCCAGTCTCATTTCTCGATGTGGGATAGTAATTACAAAAAATGAGGTTTGTCCAGTGAGTGCTTATTTTATTCTTGAATTGGCCAAGTACTGTGATGATCCTTGCCTTGCAAACTCAAAGCCTTTCAACCAACGATATGTCAAACATTTATCCATATAACTTATGTTTGCAATTACATTGTGCAGCATTTACAACCACATAAAAGAGTTCGTCAAAAGAGTATCATCTCGGGACTACAGGCCGCCTGATACTGCTCCGAACCACGGAGCACATACGCGCAGGTGGCAAACTGCTGTAAGTGACCCATTGTCAACTTCACGATACCAAAGTTGAATCCTTAAGAAAGCGAAGAATCAAAGGAGTGATAGTGTGTACCTTCGTTGTTCATGACAACTAATCTTACTCGTTCTTTGTAGGCTGAAAGGAGAAAACCGTTACAAATTGCTGACGTTGCCTCTCAAGCCATAAAGAGATCTGGAACAAGTGATTCGAGTCTGAAAGACAAATGTGCTACAGAACTGCAAGGAGCAAAGTAGCAAAGCAGGATATTGTTCTTGTTCTCACTTTAGATGTAGATTCCTCATATTTCTTTCAAGATTTGTTTGTTCAAATCTCCCTGCTCCCCATTATTTTATACCCAGCTGTTGTTTGATCAGCTTAATGTCTCTGGGTGTTTGACAGAGCTTTGCTCCCATTATTTTATACCCAGCTGTTTGATCAGCTTCATGTCTCTGGGTGTTTGACAGAGCTTTTTGTGTAGTTTTGAAATTGAAAGTTATATAGAGGCTGGTGCAGCGGTGCTGTCAGATTATTTGAAAGATTTAAATTGGTAGATTATTGTGAAGTTTTTGAAGGTGTTTTTTGCTACCTCTTTCACTTAATTTTTTTTTAACTAGATTTTTTAGAATTATGGTCTAATCTATATTTATCTTACATTAGTTCGTGCCACGCAGTTTCGTGCGGCCACTGTTGGAACCAATATTTTAAATAACTCGTTTGCCGGTTTTTTCCGGACAAATTTCCGGTGGGTTCCAACCATCATCAACAACTGAAAAATGAAGCATTGACTTCGTCTCCGCAAGCACGGAATCGTGATATACTTATTTGCAAAAATTGGATTCCAAATATGATGCCCAAGGTTACGTGTACGAAACACAACTTGAAAAAAGGAACAAAAATGTGGTTATCCAACATCGACTAAAAGGAGTAGAATCCTTATAGTATATAAGAATGAAAAACGCTTAAATGTTAAATGTCTCTACTCATTTTCAATGGGTAGCGGGCGTAGCTAACCGACCGTGCGAGTCGAGCCGAGGCCCATGTCCAAAATTTGGTTAAATCAAGTATCAAACTACATAAATGAAATATCAAGAATTTATATTTGGATTTAAATATAAAAGTTATGATTTAATGGAACATCCGGATTTGAAATCTCAGATGTAAAGCGTTGATTTATCTTGGAATTCGGAAAGCTATTCAAACGATGTAATCCGGGGCGTTTTCAATATTAAGGACAAAAATCTTCTATTTCGACTCTTCACACTAATAGTATTGTAATCCTAAGGAGTTTGATGTTCTTATAGTTTTCGGAATAAGTCTTGAAAAAGACGTTCCTACAATCTTAATTTTGAAAAACAAAACTTTCTTTCGTAAAACTATTTTGCACTAACATTTCTTTGAGTTTTGCATATTCATAATTCGGAGGAACTATTGTCGGAATTTTTTTCCGGAAAACTAACTATTTCCGTGCATGAGCCGTTTCATCCAAGAAATTTTTTTATTCATTTCGGTTTATTGAAAAACAATTTTTTTAAAAATAATTAAATCGTTTTTTTTTTAAAAAAATTCCCGGGCATCCGATTTTCTAAAATTGAAAACAATCCGTTCTTGTACGGATTTTTATACTATAAATAATCGGTTTTTATTTGTAATTTTATTCGACTTAAATTACAAAAACGATCCACTAATTCTTGCGCTAAATTATTTGTACAACAAAAAACTTGAAAATGGATGAATTGAGTGCAAGCGACAACGCCCTCGTGAAAAGATAATTAACGAACCCACTTGAGTCCCGAAATTGAAGTTCAACAAGGCACGGATATGAGTGATGGTAACTCACGTGAGCCGACACGCCCAATTCAGTTTGGGAGGGGTCTGCCACCAGCTAACCTAGAAAACTCAAGTCTCGGGGAAAATAACAACCCCACCTCAGCCTACAAACACTAACGATGTTTGGCTCGCTGAGCGTAGGACTCAAGCCTGAGAATTTCAATGGAACGGGCTTTAAAATGTGGCAACATAAAATGTTATTCTTCCTAACCACAATGAAGCTTGACAAGTACTTGAAGGAGGATAAACTCATATTCTCCCCCACATGGGCATGGATCAAAGCCACATTTGAGGCTTGGGTGCAAGGAGATTACCTTTGCAAAGGTTGGATTATGAACAATCTGAATGACTCTTTGTACCAAGCGTACGGGAGAGTCGGTACTACTAAGGAGCTCTGGACTCCTCTAGAGAAAAAAATTGCAAGTTTGAGGATGCATGCACCAAGAAGTACGTTGTCAATACATTCATGATGCGTCCTTGGACACGTCAATGAAAGATTCCGGATCTAGATCAAGCTGAAGCTCAACTACTCCTTAGTTGAAGTGCGGATGCGTTTGAAGATGGGTTGCGGAAGCTTAGAGATGGAGGCGGAAGTTGAATGGTTGAGTCGATCTAGATTGATCGATCAAGCCTTGTAGTGGATCGGTTGAGTTGATTCTTGAAGAATCCTCGAATGCGGATGAGTTTGGATCGAAGATCCAAAAGAAGAACTTTGAGATGATTGAAAGAGACAATGATGCTCAAGTAAGTAGGAGGAAAATACTTCTCAATACTAATCAAATTGAACATGCTTTACAAATGAGTCAAGCATCCCCTTATATAGTGGATGAAGGTCATACAAAGGGTCGGAACTTAAATGACGGAAATAAAGTCGGAATTAAAGTTCCGAAAATGAAAAGTCTAAAAATGTGAAAGGTTGATAATTTAAGTTCGGAATTAAGTTTCCGAATTAAATTACGAAACCAAAAGTCTAATCTTAAATTCGGAAAATTAATACCCGGAAATAAAGTCCCGGAAATTAATATTCCGAAAATAAAAAGACTTATTATTACAAAACGCTAAAATATGGAAAATGCGCCGGAACGGTGCCGGCTTGACAAGCTTCATGCCATGGTGGCGTAGAGGCACGGTTTGCAACCAATGGGTCCGTGACAAGCAACGGTGCGGCTAATGATGGAGCCGGTAGCTTGGGCAATTGCCTTAGCACGGGAACGGGTGAGCGGTCCATCGGAGCGAACCCGGAAAGCCTCATCTTCCTCATCATGGGACATAGGGGTCAAGGGCGCATCAGTCCCCCCATGTTGGATGTGAAACGTCCCCGTTTCACCTTCGTCAAATAGGGGCTCAATGTATGGTGCAAGATCCTTGACATTGAACGTCGGGTGCACGCCATAGTCGTCCGGAAGCTTCAACTTGTAGGCATTCGGGCCATGACGGGATAAGATGCGGAATGGTCCATCACCGCAGTCCGAGAGCTTGCCTTTGCAGCGAGATGGGAAACGTTCCTTCCTTAAGTGGAGCCAAACAAGATCATCGGGCTCGAATGAGATTGGACGTCGGCCTTTGTTGCGTTGTGAGGCAAGTTGATCGGCACGCCGTTGGAGTTGTGTCCTAGTCCGCACATGAAGCTCAATGATGTGAGCGGCATGGCTTGCTCCGGTGATGTGTTCTCCGTCTTTGAGTGGGCGCGGAGTGAAGTCCATCGGGGTGTGTGTATTAAGGTCGTAGACAACTTCGAAAGGTGAAAGCTTTGTTTCCAAGTGTCGAGATCTGTTATAAGAAAACTCCACGATAGAAAGTAAGTCCTCCCACTTGCGTGGGTTGTTCCTAAGGGTCGCTCTAAGTAAAGCGCTGAGAGTCCGATTAGTCACCTCCGTTTGACCATCGGTTTGGGGATGATAGCTACTTGAAAACAACAAGTTGGTTCCAAGTTTTCCCCACAAAGTTCGCCAAAAATGACTCACAAACTTCACGTGCCGATCACTAAGGAGGGAACGTGGTATCCCATGTAAGCGCACAATGTTGTCAAAGAAAAGTGTAGCGACTTCGCTAGCATTTTGTGTGCTCTTGCATGCGATAAAATGGGCCATTTTTGAGAAACGGCCGACTACCACGAAAATGGAGTCTTTGCTTCGTTTTGACATGGGTAGGCCAACCACAAAGTCCATAGAAAGATCCTCCCAAGGACCCATTGGTATAGGCAAAGGAGAATACAATCCATCCGGACATTGGCGCGATTTTGCATGGTGACATGTGATGCAACTTGTGCTAAACCGTGTCACATGCTTGCGCATTCGGGGCCAAAAGAAGTGCTCTTGTAGAGCGGCGAGAGTCTTGGTAGCACCGAAGTGACCACGACCCTCATGGGCTTGACGAATACTCAAGCGCGGGATACAAAGCTTGCCCGCATGTAATAAGTAGCCATCGTTAAAAAAGAAAGACTCATGCTCTCGGAGGTCAAGGCATTGAGCGAATATATCCTTGAAGTCAAGATTCGTGGAATATAACTCTTTGGTAAGAGCAAAGCCACGGATCTTGGCATCCATATGCACAAGAAGGATATACCGTCGAGAAAGGGCATTGGCTACCACATTCTCTTTACCTTTCTTATGACGAATGACATAAAGAAAGGTCTCAAGAAATTCTACCCAACTTGCATGGCGCCGAATCAAAGTAGTTTGACCCTTGAGATACGAAAGAGCCGCATGATCCGAATAAATCACGAACTTTTTCGGCCACAAGCAATGTTGCCATGTTTTAAGACAACGAACTAAAGCATATAGTTCCTTGTCATAAGTTGAATAGTTGAGTGAGGGACCGGAAAGTTTTTCGCTAAAGTAAGCAATGGGCCGATTCTCTTGTAGTAGAACCCCCCAATGCCCACATTAGATGCGTCACACTCCACCTCGAAGGTTTTCAAAAAGTTTGGGAGTTGGAGTAGAGGCGCCCCAAAGACGGTCTTTGAGCGACTCAAACGCTCGAGCATGATTGTCACGCCACTCAAATGTGACACCTTTATTAGTAAGCTCATGTAACGGTGCCGCTATCGAGCTAAAGTCCTTGACAAAGCGTCGATATAAGCCCGCTAGGCTGAGAAAGGCTCGAACTATGGTGGCCGTAGTAGGAGTAGGCCACTCCCGAATGGTGCAAACTTTTGATTCATCCACTCATAGTCCGTCCTTAGACACGACATAGCCAAGAAAAACTATGGTGCCCGAGCAAAAGACACATTTCTCCAAATTGACATACAATTGCTCTTGTCTAAGGCACTCGAGCACTTGGCGAAGGTGCCCGATATGTGCATCCAAAGACTTACTAAAAACAAGGATATCATCAAAGTAAACTACTACGAAAATACCCAAAAATCGGCGCAAGACATGGTTTATGAGGCGCATGAATATGGACGGGGCGTTGGAGAGACCAAATGGCATGACAAGCCACTCGTAGAGGCCATGATTCGTCTTGAAAGCCGTCTTCCATTCATCACCTTAGGCCATGCGGATTTGATGGTATCCGCTCCGGCGATCGATCTTTGAGAAGATGGTGGCGTCATGGAGCTCATCCAACATATCATCGAGGCGCGGAATTGGATGACAGTACTTGACGGTTATTTGATTGATGGCTCGGCAATCTACACACATACGCTAAGATCCGTCTTTCTTGGGCACAAGTATGACCGGTAAGACACATGGAGACAAGGACTCACAAACATATCCCCGGTCTAGGAGCTCTTGGACTTGGCGTTGTAGCTCCTTAGTCTCTTCCGGACTTGCACGGTAAGCGGCACGGTTGGGCAAAGACGCGCCGGGCACCAAGTCGATTTGGTGCTCAATTCCTCGGATTGGTGGCAACCCGGCTGGTAGTTTGTCGGTCAAAATATCCTGAAATTAGGACAACAACAAGGACACCTCATGTGGCATGTTACTCGGGTCATGAGAAATGGATAAACAAAAAGGGACAAGTAAGAAACAAGAAAACTTACCTTCCATGACCGATGTCAAATCAGGCCTTCGAGCCAAAGGGTATCGTGGCTCACATCGCCCTTGAATGGTAGGAGCGGGAGGCGCATGTGTAGGGACAATACTCTTACTACCTCTTGCTTCGGTAGCATGAACCTTAGGGCCGGAGGTACGGGATCCGGAAGTATACGCATGCACAACATCGGGAGAGGTTCAAATAGAGTCCGATGTTGCCGGCACCTTAGTTGTGTCATGGATAACTTGTTGCCTCTTTCGTTCTGCATAGTCAACTAAAATTTCTTGCGGAGTCATAGGTAAAAGTGTGATCCGTTTTCCATTATGGAACATGTACCGATTGAGATAACCATCATGAAAAGTTTTACGTTCAAATTGTCATGGTCGTCCCAACAAGACGTGTGGCGTCCATTTTGATAACATCACAAAGGACCTTATCAATATAGGCGCTAATAGAAAACGTCACCCACGCTTGTTATGTGACGGTGTCACTTGTCTTATCAAAAATCCATTGGAGTCCGTAAGGTTGTGGGTGGGGGGTTGTAGGCAACTTAAAGTGTTTCACCACTTTTTCGTTGACAATATTACAACACGAACCCCCATCGATGATAAGAGAGAGACTAGTGTTATTGACCAAGCAACGAGAGTGGAAGAGATTCTCACGTTGGTCAAGTGTAGAATTTGGGGCGATCTAGATCAAGGAGAAACTTCAACTACTTCTTCTTGATCGTTCGAGATGCATCAAATGCAGAATTTGGGCGGAGGAAGCTTAGAAATGGATGCGGAAGCGTTCGGTTGATCCTTCAAAAGGATCCTCGAATATGAAAGGTTTGGATCAAAGATTAGATCCAAGATAAAACTTTTAAGAGGATGGAAGAAGAAGTGATGTTTAAACCAAGTAAGAGGATTTTTCTTCACAATACTTGATTCAAATTAGACATGGTTTGACAAATGAGCCAAGCCATCCTTATATAGTGGATCAAGGCTAACCAAATGTTCAAACATAAATGACAAAATTAAAGTTGGAATTAAGTTCCGGTTGTTACGCTAGGATTAGTGTAGCACAAAAAGCTTTACATTTATAAACCCGAACTAAAATCCTAAACTACCTGGCGAAACCCGCAGTGTACGGGTCGTTTTGTAGAAGGAAAGTATTCCGAGGTTGAACACAAGGACTGAGGTGAAATCAAGTCATTCAATGATCAAGGATAGTGTAAATCTAAACTAAGATGAGATGAGAAATAAAGAAAGTGCAAAACACAATATTTTTGGATGCTTTTGGGTGATCAAACAAGGATCACAAATATATCAACACAAACAAGCAATACAAACACACAAACACAAAGCTAGGGGATAAGAGGTAAGAAAGCGGATTCTAGAGATTCGGAATTCCGATTATGACAATGGACTCATGCTTCTAAAGATCAAAGGAAGGTTGTGGTTGTTCGGAGTTGGGTGTTTCTCTAATGGGAGCAATTACCGGGTAAGTCTCATGCATCCACTAGTCTCGAACCTAATGTCCTATTACCGGGCAAGTCTCAAGGAACCTAAGGACGGGAATTCCATGCAAACCGGCCAGTACCTAAGGGTCAAACCCCTCCTTACCGGGTAAGTCTCGGAAAATGTAAGTCTTAGGCAACGATCCTAGCACACTCAATCCAATAGCGGCTTTTTTGGCTCACTACTACCTAGAGTTCATCATCTTATGTTTCTAAGAGAGGAAATTATCGGGTAAGTCTCATTCCTCAATTAGGATGCTAACAATAGATCACCCTAAGTTAGGTTAGGCTCAACAAACACTAGGATTTCAACACATCTACATCCAAACATCCAGATTTATCAACATAAGCACAACAGAACAAAACCGTGGTGGATCATGCAAAACCACGGCCGTGGAAGCATGAAGAACATGTCGTGGTTTGGGTCTGAGTTGGGATTTCGAACACAAATCGATCCCAAGCTAACATGGAAGTCCATACAATCATAATCCAAAACATAAACATCATTCCTTCACCCTAGAATCACAACTATTCAGCCAACAACATACATTTCAAGATCAAACTTCACAAATAAAGCATGCTTGTAAGTCATGAATAGATAATGAAGAATAATCCAAAGAAAAGACATTAAAGGCTAAAATAGAACTTACCAACTCTTACAAAGGCTTCAAGAGCTGTTCCAAGTTGTCAACAATGGAAACCTCACTCAAAACCACTCTAATCTCACTTTAAAATGAAAATCTACACTAACCTCTTCCAAGAACACCCACAATAGGTGCTTGGAAGAGAGGCTACAATGGAGAAATGTTTTGAGGAAGAAGATAGGTCAAAAGGAGGAAGAGAGATCCCCAATTACAGCTTGCAAGATCATTTAAATACCCACTAAGAGCAAGAGTCATTCAAAGATATCGTGGGACACGTGTTAAGGTGGTCCAGGCAGAAACCACGGGTAGATTCCACGGCCGTGGTTCTGGTCTCTGACCGTGATTTTGCTCCAGAAACTCTCCTTGGATCATTTAGCCATGAGTTGGTGCAAGGCATGCACCAACTAGGTCCTATGTGTTCTCCCTTGCTCCTAGCTTGCTCCTTAACGAGTCCGGAAGTGTGTCATCACGAGGAACGATCGTCAAATGTGTCGATTAAGTCCAAAGGCTCTCCAAAATACCTACAAAATCGACAAAAGTCCGTGTAGACGTCTATCTCGACAATATACATGAATTAAGTACAAACGTCATGAAATAATGCCAAACTATGCATGAAAAACGGGAAAAACTATCTAAATGAATGCCTAAACTAACATCATAAATCGTGTCATCAAAATACCCCATACTTAGCACTTGCTCATCCCCGAGCAAGGTCCAACTATAGGCTACGAGATGGCATGATTTATGAATGCAGAAAAACAGAAAAATAGTTTTGGAATTGTGCTTCTAAATTTGGATCACCTTCATAGTGATGTTTCATGGCAATGGACAAGCAATCATGCGCTAAATGAATGAAGGCACGGAAAGACAATCATACTTAACTCGAAAGCATGCATGAAAGGTAAAAATGATGAAGTCAAGATGATCATGAGAATATCCAATCTAGATCACTAAGTCATACACATAAGCAAATAGGTCTTAAGGACTCAGGAAATAAGAGGCCAAGAAACGTGATAATAAGGCGGGAACTTTCTAAGGTCATGTGGTGCAAATCCGGGAAAGGAACTAAACAACCACAACTTTTACATTTAAACATCATCACCAAAGTGTATTTTTCTCCTTCTTTTCTTTCTTTTTCCTTTTTTTTTCTTTTATTTTTTAGACAATGGCATTGGTGTACAAAAGCCGAAACCTTGGTGATTAGCGGGTCTCGGGATTTTTTATTTTTCGAGGTGCTTCACACTGGGCACACATACCAAAGCTCGTTAGGACTATCGGTTTATCCGACTTTGGCAAGGCACAAACACCCGATTATGTGAATGGTGCCGAGTTACTCGTCATCAAAACCAACGTCCCCAAACCTATATTTTTTCTACACTTTTCACAACACATTTTCAACAACTTCATTCACAACATTCATACACCAACTACATCACCCCATACTTGTTTTTCACACACATCAACACACTAGCATGCTCCTATTCTCGGATGGGTCAAAAGAGGTCAAATTTCACATCATGTGAGGTGCTCAAGCAACATGATCAAGATGAGAAGAAGAGAGATGAATTGCCTTAATCATTCCTAGATGATGTGCAAGAACTAGCATGTAATTTCGACTTTCAATCCTCAATCCAATCAAGGCAAACATCATAATCACAATTCATACATAGGATTCAAGAGAAGTACATCAAGTCCACAATGCATAAATCCATTCAACACACAAGGCCATCCATAGCCAATCCACAAGACAAGATTCATCATTAGGGTCATATCCAAGCCTAGGAAGCACAAAAATTTTGAAAATTTTCGATTTCTTTGGAATTTTGAAATATATATGTACAATGCAAAACATGAAAAGAAACGTGTGACAATTAACATGAATCTATCCTAGATGCGAGCATGTCATGCTAAGAATCATGAAGACCCCACCCCATACTCAAAAAAACATTGTCCCAATGTGCAAATCAAGTAAAGAAAAGTGAAAGAAGTCCTCACAATGTAAAAATATAGTGTCTTCGGTATTTGGGTTAACTCGTGTGGAGTGGTGGTGTGGATGATCGATCAAGCATGGTAGAGAGCTCTTCAAAGTCATTCCGGCATCGAGACCCACACCAATTTGTATGCAAGATGAGAGCTCTTCCATCCGACAAAGACACCTCATGCCGTCCAAGTCTCACATCCGCTCCACCCATGGTTGAAAAAGGGATCATCATCATCAACTCGCCTTGCAAGGCTTCTTCATTACCTAAAATCTACCACACAAACACAAAACACAAAAACACATAAAAACAAAAATGAAAGCAAACACGAAAACGAAAAAGAAAAGGGAAAGAGTTGTACCAATGGGTTGCCTCCCATTAAGCGCTTCTTTTAGGTCATTAGCTTGACCAAACTCCGTGGATATGTCAATCTACCTCGAATACCATGGTTTGCTTGAGGAGTTCAAGCAACCATCTGTTTCCGGTATCCATGATAACAAGCAAGGGCCACTTGATGCCCAAATAAGCTTTAAGTTCTCTCTTCACCGGTGAGTAGTAGACTCCTTTATCACCGCTTCCTTGATGATAGTATGGAGTTGCAACCATAGGTGCCACCCCATACTTAGGCAATTTGTACTCCGCGGTCACACCGGTGAAATGCTTGTCATCCTCATCCTCTATGATCCGAAGAAAGCCGATTCTTGGAAATAATCCTTCATTGAAGTGCTTCATAACCATCATAGATCCATCATGCTTGCCTCCATCATTCAATATGGGAGACTCCTTAGGAAAGTGACTCCAATATTCGTGTGTACTCCGGGCAAGCAAGAAAGGATTGGAAGGGGTTGAAATTAGCTTAGGATTTTCTATGACAGAACTTTCCACGGGCGTGGTTTGTCCCCCACGGTTGTGGTTCTCTCTGTTGTCTTCATTCCACGTGAGCTCTTCAAGTGTGGTTCCGGGGTTGATGGCAAGGATGTCCGGGGGTGAGAGTACTTCATTGCACTCCTCCAAAGGTGAAGGAGGTGGATGTAGATCTTGAAGGATGGTAGGATCTCCTAGCATAAGAGCATTCCTAATCTCTTCAATCTCCCTCCTCATTTGTTCTTCCCTCTCGAAATTCAATCTTCTTTCATCCTCCAGGGCCAAATCCCTTAGCCTCACTTGCTCCCAAGCTTCATCCAACTCTTCTTGAAGTTCCTTAATGATCATGGTTGATTCGGGCAATTCTTGGATCTCCTCATGATGAACATCCTCTTGTTGAGATACTTCCGCTTCGAGCTCCATGTGGGAACTTGAAATGGAAGCAAGGTTGCTTTCTAGATCACCCATCTTCCTCAACATTTCTTCTAGCATTGATTCCACTCGATCATTGTGAGGTTTATGGTGAGGTTCCTCATGAGGCAAGGTAGTCATGTGAGCTTGATCATGGGACTCATGATAGGCATTAAACTCCTCCCAATACTCAAACTCATCATGGAGAGGTCCTAGATCTTGGCCTTCCATCCACTCCTCATAGTCCATGTTGTCAAGGTCGTCTTGGAAGTACAATCCGTCCATGGCAAACATGAAAAGGCAAAGATAAAAACAACACAAGATCAAAAGTAACAAGAAAGATAAACACTAAAAACAATCAAAAGCAGATGACTTAATCTTAACCTAGTCCCCGGCAACGGCGCCAAAAACTTGTTACGCTAGGATTAGTGTAGCACAAAAAGCTTTACATTTATAAACCCAAACTAAGATCCTAAACTACCTAGCGAAACTCGCAGTGTACGGGCCGTTTTGTAGAAGGAAAGTATTCCGAGGTCGAACACAAGGACTGAGGTGAAATCAAGTCATTCAATGATCAAGGATAGTGTAAATCTAAACTAAGATGAGATGAGAAATAAAGAAAGTGCAAAACACAATATTTTTGGATGATTTTGGGTGATCAAACAAGGATCACAAATATATCAACACAAACAAGCAATACAAACACACAAACACAAAGCTAGGGGATAAGAGGTAAGAAAGCAGATTCTAGAGATTCGGAATTCCGATTATGACAATGGACTCATGCTTTTAAAGATCAAAGGAAGGTTGTGGTTGTTCGGAGTTGGGTGTTTCTCTAATGGGAGCAATTACCGGGTAAGTCTCATGCATCCACTAGTCTCGAGCCTAAGGTCCTATTACCGGGTAAGTCTCAAGGAACCTAAGGACGGGAATTCTATGCAAACCGGCCAGTACCTAAGGGTCAAACCCCTCCTTACCGGGTAAGTCTCGGAAAAGGTAAGTCTTAGGCAACGATCCTAACACACTCAATCCAATAGCGGCTTTTTTGGCTCACTACTACCTAGAGTTCATCACCTTATGTTTCTAAGAGAGGAAATTACCGGGTAAGTCTCATTCCTCAATTAGGATTTTAACAATAGATCACTGTTCGCCACTTAGCGTGCGTGCAAATAAGCTTTAAATTTATAAAACGAGAATCAAGCAAGCGAACCCGCAGTGTACGGATCGATATAGTTAAGCAAGAATTCTAGAGTATCGAACACAGGAATTTGGGGGGTTAAATCCAGTTATAGATTATCAAGCAAGTAAATGTATGAAGCTTTTCAAATTATTGGGAAAACAACAATCCTAAAGATCCAGGAATCCAGCTGTGGCAATCGATTCAAGATATACTAAAGATATAAGGACAGAGTTGAGGTTTGCAAAGGTATACGAATGTAAAGTAATCGTACGATGAAGTTCCAAAAACCTTATATGACCCACCTAAAGACGCTCTCTATAAAGGTTATTGAGGCTTCAGTATAGAAAGGATCTAAAGGTAAGAATTAACGTCAAATACCCAAACTTGTAATCCAAGGATCAAGACTAACTAAACCGATTAAGGTTGTGACACTCAGAATCGAGGTAGAGGTTGTTGAGGCTTCACTACCATCTAGAAAAGGCAAGCCAAGACTAAGTTAAAGCAAATCTTTAACTTTGGATTAAAGTAAAAGCAAGGTTCGTAAACTGACACAAAACTACGGGTAGTTCTTGAGTTCCACGGCCGTGGAAGCTCAAGAACAGACCGTGGATTAGGTTCGTCGGCGATTCTCTCTAACTCTCAGGGTCCAATCTGTTTACGATCGATCTATCATCATCTAAGCCACAACTATCAACCCTTCACCTTAGAATTGCTAAAGGGTTTTAGTCAATAACAGTCATATTGATATTAAATTCAAGATTTAAAAGAATGAAAGATGAAAACTTCTGAAAACCTTGAATAAATCTCAAGTCAATCTCAAATCCACAAATCAAGAACAATAATGTCAATAGATTCGGAATAACACAAACAATCACAAATCTTAGATAAGAAGGAAGAACGGGATGTCAATCCGTCTTCTAATCAAACCTAAAGATGAAGCGTAATTTCCTTACGAACAAATCTTCCAAATCTTCACTCTTTCCGTCAATCCGGAAATCTCAATAGGGCAAAGCGCAAATCTCTCAACGACGATCTCCGCAAAAGCGTAAAACTAGGGTAAGCCGAAGTGTAAGCGAAGGTGACGGAATCTCTCTTCTTCCGTCCTTTTATAGGATAAGATAAAATATGAGCCCGGCCCATTGCGTAAAAGATCATGGCTTCAAAGTGTGCGTTAAAAGATCGTCAGAATCACGGTTATCCAAGATTCCACGCCCGTGATTTAGAGCGTGGTTTAGAGTGTGGAAACTTATCACGGTTTGTCACAACCCTCCACGACCGTGTAAGTTGCTGGAATGATCCACGCTTGTCTTGCCAAAGTTCCACGGCCGTGGAATAGAATGTGGAATCTAGTACGGCCGTATTTTAGAGCGTGGTTTAGATGTAGATCGTAATTCTCCTTTATCTCATGCTATTCTTCAACTTAGCACCTTCCTTAGCTCCTAGTGATGTCCTCAATCCTTGGACATGCTCAATCTATGTCCATTCTCTCTCAATCCGTTCGGAATTAGCTCTTAATCACCTACAATCAACACAAAGCTTATGTAGACCTCTATATCGACAAAATAGGTAAACTAACTCGCAAATGCTTCAATGCTTTATCAATGAATACCAAAGTAGATGAAATACACTTAGAAAACGTGCCTAAAATATCACAATATTTCATGCTAACAAATAACCCCATACTTGCCACTTGCTTGTCCCTAAGCAAGGTCTTTCAAAGCTTTAAAACTCAAGTTAGGATGAAATATGTGTACCTTCTCAAAGCAAAACTTCTTTTAGATGAATGTGCCTTCCAATCAATAGATCATTCTCAAGTCTTGCTTCATTCGCTTATAAGACTTTCATACACTTAATCAAAGAGTTAAGAGTAAAGAAAGCTCATGAATCAATCAAACTTCCATGTAAACATCATAACCTTCAAACATTATCAAAATCAATCATAAGAAACTTCAATTTAGATCACCAAGTCATATAACATTCTTTTGATCTTAAGGACTTTCAAACAAGGTCTAGAATGTGGAAAGGGAAGGAAAACTTTAAGGAATATGGTGCATGAATCCGGGAAAGTGGATAACTACTCTTTTCTTCTTCTCTTGCGGTTCCCGCAACACTTTCAACTTAGAGCTTCGCTCTCTTCTTTTCATTTTTCGACTTTACTTTTGGAGTTATGGATAGAGGTGCACAAAAACCGAAGCCTAGGAGATCGGCGTTTCTCATTTTACGAGATGCCTCAAACCCTTAGCGCACATACCATAATCCGCTAGGAATATCGCTCAATCTGAATTTGGCAAGACACAAACACCCGGCTATGTGAATGGTGCTGAGTTACTCATCATCATGATTGACTTCCCCAAACCTATAATTTCTTTCTATTCCTTTGAATGCAAAATATTGCTTTCATGGCCCTCCCACATCAAACATGCCTTTTTCATTCAACTCCTCCAAATTCCCGAATAGGTAAAGGAGTTCATTATTTCATTGAGGGGCTAAATGATCAAAGAAAGAAGAAAGAAAATCGAATTGCCTTAATCATCTCAAAAAGAAGCATAAGAACTTATTATGTGATTTCAACCTTGATTTCTCAACATGATTTAAGTAACATTCATCACATTATGAAACTTGCAAAAGAGGAATAATCAACTCATTCAATTTCTTTTCAACTTACTATTTGTTCAAGCATGCGATTGTCATCAAAACTCAATTCACAAGTGGTGATTATCATAGAAATCATCTCTATCCTTAGAAGTACAAAATTTTCAAAATTTTTCAATTTTTATGGGTTTTTCAAACTCTTTTTCATGCAATGCAATAATGAAACGTGTAGCAATAGAATGAAACATGCAAGATAGTCTCGATAAAGCATACAAAAGTGAGTAAGAGTAATTATAAACTATTAGTCACACCCCACCCCATACTTGGAACAAACATTGTCCCTAATGTTCAAAGAAAAGAAAAAGAAGAAAAGAAAGAAAGAAAAAGAACTCACAAAATGGTGGTGGAGCGGCTAAAACTGTCGATCATCAAAGTCGTCACTGCGGTGCCGGTGGAGGTGGAAACGGAGAGAAGCTAGGATCATAGTATCGCCCGAACTGCTGGCGGTATACATCTCTCATCATGTGGTCAAGGTCGTCCACCCGTGCATCTCTAGCGTCAGCACGGATCTCCAAAGCTCCAACCCTGCTGGAAAGGTCGGTAGCCCACTTTGGCAACTGCTCGTACCAGCCAGGCAGCTGGCTGTACCACGCCGGTGCATCTGAAGGTGCTGGTGGCGGCTGTGTAGACCATGGTGGAGGAGCTCCCATCCAATCCGGCTGCGTCCTATACCAAGCAGGAGGGTCAGCCATCCAAGTAGGCCTCTCGCTCACACTAGCGCGGCGAGAGGAAGAGCTAGATGCTCTAGCAGGGCGGGGAGAACGTCTAGGCATGTCGGGAACTGCATCCGGCTGATCCGGGAATGTACCAAAGTCCTGCTCAGCTCCTCCTCCTCCCTCATAATCATCTCCTCCCATCTCCTCCTCTACAACTGGTGGTGGTGGAACGTAAGGAGGGGCTACCAATCTGTTCGCATGCATGGCAGCGAACGTCGCCTTTCAGTTATGGCGTCCAACCATAATGGAATACTCAGGGAGCCACTCAATGCCTCTCCCGGTCCTACTCTCCCATGACATAGCAGCATATGGTGGACCTCTATGGGTGAGAAAGATAAGGCCTCTAGTCATAAGGGCCTGAAGTCCTAGGGGTCTAGCAGCAATACGTGTACAAGCCGAGAAATCAACCCCTAACTGTCTAGCAAGGTGGGTCACCATCCCACCATATCCAATGTTGTCAGCCCTCTTATTCTTTAGCTTGCTCATGGTAGCAGCTAAGAGGGTGGCGCAGTCAGCTGGCCTGCCATATAACATGTTGTAGAGCAGGAATAACTCATCCGTCTTGATCTTTTGAGGTGTCTCCGTCCTAGGGAAGAGACACTCAGAAAGCACTCTATGAGCTATCTTCAGGGCTAGATGGTAGATCAATCTAGCCTTGGTATTAGCAGGCTGCCAGCGGTCCTCGCTGGCATAGATCATAGCGATCTCTTCCCAGAAATCCTTGGCGTACACGCCACTGGGGAAACGACCATTGAAGGTCTCCTGGAACCCAAAGAAGGCTCCGAACTCTCTAATCGTAAAATCATAGTTTCTTTCCATCAGCCGGAAAGAAACTGTCCTGTCGACATGGCTATGCTCAAAGGAAACTACAAACTCCCTCGTAATCTCCTCATAAGCATCTTCCCGAATAGCGGAGAAGATGACTAAGCCGGCTCTATCTAGGAGCCAAGTAAGGTCTCCTATCACATGCAAAGGTGCTAGCTCCTCAAGCAGCAAGTATCGCGGTCCTATGACCGTCCTCTCCTCTATCCTCTCTAAGGCGTCTAAATGATCCTCATGAATGGTAGGGATCCTAGGTGGAGGTGGTGATGGTTATGAAGGAGGTGAAGGGGATGAAGGAGGTGGTACTCTAGAAGAGGAAGCATCATTGCCTTTCCTCTTTTTGTTCTTATCCTTGTCCTTATTCTTGTCCTTCTTCCTACCGGACACTCTCCTCACAAAATCCATAATCTGACAAAAATCACGGTCTGTTCTAAGTATTCCACGGCCGTGGAAGCTCCAGGAACCGTGGTTCTGTACGTAATTTCGCAAACTTCAACAGAATCTCACCAAATTCAACAGCAACAGTCCTAGACTAATTTCCTTCCAATTCCAATCAGTTATTCCTAAAAATTCTAGCAATTTCAAGACCGAATCGACAAAGATAGAGAGAGAGCCAAAAACCTAGGTTTTCGGATTTTGGAATCCGAATTGTGGCTTCTCCGGTGATTTGCCGCTTGAATTGTTGCTTGGATCTCGTTGGTGGTTGGATTTGCTTCAGTTTGGGTCAAAGAATCGTTAAAAACGATTAACGGATGAAGATTTGAGAGTGGGGGAAGCAATTCGGCGATTTTGGGGTGTGGTTTGGGTATTTTGATGTGTTTTGTGAAGAAACGTGGTTTATATAGTGGCCGTAAAAATTTTTGAAAACCACGGTCTATCGGGGGGTTCCACGGCCGTGGAAATGTACGGAACCGTGGTTTTGGTGATTTTTCTCAGGCTTTTGGAAATTACGGTCACTGTAGCTGCCACGGCCGTGGTTTAGGCCGTGGAACTCTCTGTAATGCTCCAAAGTCTAAGTTTCGTCACTTTTCTTCAAACTTTCTCTTCCCCTTTCCTTTTCCACTGTTCCTACATCCAGAAACACGAACATACCGGAAGGTATCGAAGGCAAAACAAAGAAAAAACGGCTAGACTAAACTAATCTATGAATCAAAAACAAAAACGTAAATGCAATACCTTGGGTTGCCTCCCAAGAAGCGCTTTGTTTAAGGTCTGTAGCTAGACCAAATTCGCACTTATTCGAGTGCGGTGGGCGCGAACTCTTCAGCTTGGAGTTCCGGTGTATACTTCTTGAGTCGTTGACCGTTCACCTTAAAGCTTCCGCCCGTTTCACCTCATACTTCAACTGCACCATGGGGGAAAATACGTTTGATTAGAAAAGGTCCGGTCCAACGAGATTTAAGCTTACCTGGAAAGAGACGAAGCCTTGAATTGAAGAGGAGAACTTGATCTCCCTCTTTGAAGTCCTTTGGAATGATATGCTTATCATGCCAACGCTTTGCTCTTTCTTTGTAGATCTTGGCGTTTTCATAGGCGTTCAAGCGAAGTTCTTCAAGCTCATTTAGGTCCAAGAGACGCTTCTCTCCCGCTTCCTTCATGCTGAAATTCAACCACTTAATTGCCCAAAACGCCTTGTGCTCCAACTCTACCGGTAAGTGACAAGACTTCCCATACACAAGGTTGTATGGTGTGGTTCCGATGGGAGTCTTGTATGCAGTCTGGTACGCCCACAATGCATCATCTAGCTTCAAGGACCAATCCTTCCTAGTCCTTGAAACCGTCTTCTCTAGGATTCCTTTGATCTCCCGGTTTGAGATCTCAACTTGTCCACTAGTTTGTGGATGATAAGGGGTGGCGATCTTGTGAGTCACCCCATACTTAGCTAAAAGAGCTTCAAAGCGCCGGGCAATGAAGTGAGAGCCTCCATCACTAATGATGGTCCGTGGTGTCCCAAATCGCGGGAAAATGGTCTTGTTAAAGAACTTAACCACTACCATGACATCATTGGTGGGAGAGGCAATCGCTTCAACCCATCTTGAAACATAATCAACCGCTAAAAGTATGTATTGGTTACCACAAGATGATGGGAATGGTCCCATGAAGTCTACTCCCCAAACGTCAAAGATCTCCACCTCTTGGATGTTGTTGAGAGGCATCTCATTCCTCCTAGAGATATTTCCTGTTCTTTGACAAGCATCGCAGCAAGAAACAAAGGTTTGCACATCTTTAAATAGAGTAGGCCAAAAGAATCCAGATTGCAATACCTTAGTGCTAGTCTTGTTCGTACTAGCGTGTCCTCCACAAGGTAGTGAATGACAATGGCGGATGACACTTTGCATCTCATCTTCCGGCACACATTATCGAATGATGCCATCCGGACCTCTCTTAAAGAGAAGAGGTTCATTCCAAAAGTATTCCCGAACATCCTTAAAGAACTTCTTTCTTTGTGCGTAGGATAATCCGGGCAATATCTCCTGACAAACCAAATATTTAACAAAATCAGCAAACCATGGTTCGTTACCTTTGGAGATCACATCGATGCACTCCTCTATGATATGTAAATGTTTGTCCGGGAAGGAGTCATCTATAGGTAGGTGGTCGTCCTCTAGATGTGTTAGACGACTCAAATGATCCGCAACAGAATTTTCCGAACCCTTCTTGTCGTGGATCTCTAGATCGAATTCTTGTAGGAGAAGAATCCATCTAATTAGCCTTGGCTTCGCATCCTTTTTTGCAAGGAGATACCGGATCGCAGCATGATCCGTGTACACAATCACCTTTGCACCTACAAGATAAGAGCGAAATTTGTCAATTGCATAAACAATGGTTAAAAATTCCTTTTCCGTAGTGGCGTAGTTGAGCTGCACTTCATCTAGCGTCTTGCTAGCGTAGTATATGGCATGGGTTCGCCCTTCCTTTCTTTGTCCAAGAACAGCTCCTATAGCTACGTCACTTGCATCGCACATAACCTCAAAGGGAAGGTTCCAATCCGGAGGTTGGATAATTGGGGCTGAAATTAGAGCTTCCCGAATCATGTTAAACGCATCTAAGCATTCTTGCGAAAACTCAAAAACTGCATCCTTCATCGATAGATTAGTAAGAGGTTTTGATATTTTAGAGAAATCCTTTATGAAACGCCTATAAAATTCAGCATGTCCTAGAAAACTTCTTATCCCTTTCACCGAAGTTGGGGGAGGAAGCTTTTCTATTGTCTCTATTTTCGCTTTATCCACCTCAATCCCTCTACTAGAGATTAAGTGTCCTAATACAATGCCTTCCTTCACCATGAATTGACACTTCTCCCAATTAAGAACTAGGTTAGTGTCTTCACACCTTTGTAACACAAGAGCAAGGTTAGAAAGACAATTGTCAAAAGAGGATACATAAACGGAGAAGTTATCCATAAAAACCTCCATGATTTCCTCTATATATTCGGAGAAGATGGCCATCATGCACCTTTGAAAGGTGGCTGGGGCGTTGCAAAGCCCGAACGGCATCCTCCTATAGGCAAACGTACCCCATGGGCACGTGAACGTGGTCTTCTCTTGATCATCCAGGTGTATCGGAATCTGAAAGAAACCACTATAACCGTCAAGATAGCAAAAGTGCGAATGTTGTGCTAACCTTTCAAGCATTTGATCGATGAAGGGTAGTGGGAAGTGATCCTTCCTCGTCGCGTTGTTTAGCTTGCGGTAGTCTATGCACATCCGCCATCCTGTTACGGTTCGGGTAGGAATGAGTTCGTTATTCTTATTGGTGATGACCGTCATTCCTCCCTTCTTCGGAACCACTTGTACCGGACTCACCCACTTGCTATCGGAGATAGGGTAGATGATACCTGCATCAAGAAGTTTAAGAATTTCCTTCTTGACAACCTCCTTCATGGTCGGATTTAACCACCTTTGAGGTTGTCGCGAAGTCCTAAAGTCCTCTTCCATTAAGATCTTATGCATGCATAGGGAAGGTTTAATTCCAACTAAGTCCTCTATAGTATATCCTAAAGCTTTTCTATGTTTCCTAAGGACAACCATGAGCTTACTATGTTCATCTATGCTTAAATCGGAACTAACAATAACTGGAAAGGTAGAATTAGGTCCAAGAAATGCGTACCTTAGATGAGTAGGGAGCGGCTTTAGTTCCATGACTTTCGGAGTTTCCGATGGTTCCTTAGAAGTGTCTAAGGATGTAGAAGAAGTTGGGGAGGAATCAAGAGAAGTTGAGGAAGAGACACAATTACCTTCGGAATCACCCAAAATTATGGCCTCTCTGCATCCTCCACAGCCGTGATTTTGGGCGTGGAAAGGAAATACGGTTGCTCTGTTCTCTACACGACCGTGTAACCCTCTGGAATGAGTCACGCTTTTGTTGGTGAAATCCACGGCCGTGGAATATAGTGTATGACCGTGGATCCGTACGTTTTCTGCCTCGTCGTGGAGTTTTTCAAACTCCTCTTCACACACTTCTTCTTGTGCTTCTAAGGCTTCAATTGCCTCATTGCACTCCTCTTCTTCCCCTATATCCATTAGACTCATAGTAATAACCTTTTGCAAAGGATCTTTGAAGAGAATAGCACTTACCTCCTCTCTAGACAACCCTTCTTCATCTTGGATATTGAATATATCCTCATCAAAGATTGGTTCCTTCACTAGAGTGGAAAGGACGAACTCTACCTTCTCTTCTCCTATGTCAAAGGCGAGTCTAGCATTCTTGCAATCGACTATGCAGCCGGATGTTGCAAGAAACGGTCTTCCGAGAATGATCGGGACCGGACTATCTGCATGAATGTCAAGCACAACAAAATCTATAGGAACATAGAATTTACCTAGCTTGACCAAGACGTCTTCAACAATACCGACGGGACGAGTTATGGAACGGTCCACCATGTACAACGTCATCTTCACCGGTTTAGGGTCGCCTAAACCGATCTTCCTACATAATTCAAGTGGGATGATGCTCACACTTGCTCCCAAATCACATAATGCGTCATATGTGACATCTCCCACTCCTATGGGAATACAAAATGACCCCGGATCCTTTAGCTTTGGGGGCATCTTCTCTTTCATGGTCTTGATGAGATCCGAAGAATCCGAACTCATCTTAACCTCTCCGAAATCCTCTAGCTTTCTCTTGTTAGAGAGGATCTCCTTTAAGAACTTGCCATAAGCCGGCATACCTACAATAGCATCAATGAAAGGTATATTAATATGCAATTTGCTCATGAGTTCTATAAACTTACCGAATTGTTTATCTAGACGCGCTCTCGCTCTAGATTGAGGGAATGGTAGGGGAGGTTTGTAAGCTGGAGGAGGAACGTAGACATCTTCCTTCCCCTTCCCCTTTTCTTTCTCTTTCTCAACGGGGACTTCTACAAACTTGGGCTGCGGGTCGGTAGTTGTCACCCCGCTCCTAGTTGTGATTTCCATCACCCTTCTTTTTGGGTTGTCCTCCATTTTTCCAGGAAGTTTCCCTTGATTCCTAGGAACTTCCTCCGCATGGCTGAACATTTGGTTTTCTAAAACCTTTTGGGCTTTATCAACCTTAGTAATGTGATCATCAACCTTGATGATGCGAGTCTCCAACCCTTGAAGCTTTCCCAAAATCGTTTCCAACATGGGATCGGGCTTCTCTTTCCCCAAAGTGCTTCCACCATTAGATGTTTGCCCCTGGCTTTTCAAAGGAGTGGAAGAAGAGGAAGGTGGAGTTAGTGAATTTCCTGAATTGGAAGGATAAGAATTACCGGAATTTTATTGATTGGAGCGCCAATTATTGTTGTTTGAACCCCTATTGTTGTTCCAATTATTCCGGTTGTTGTTGTTGTTGTTCCAATTATTCCGGTTGTTATTCCGGTTGTTGTTGTTGTTGCGGTTTGTGTTCTCACCGCCGTTGTGGTTATTGTTGTTGCCTAAATAACCCACATCTTTTCCTTGTTGCTTTGGAAAGTTGGTCTTGATGGCTTCCTTCAACTCTTTAATCTCGTTGTTGAGAGAAAAGATTTGAGATTGAGCTTCGTGTGTTAGTTTTGCTCCTTGATCTACACGATTCCCCTCCACTTTCCGGTGAGAATACTTCTCTATGACTCGTGCTTGCTTCTCAATGAAGTCCCAAGCGTCATCTTCCCTCATGTCCATGAATGTACCACATGAGAGGGATTGGAGCTTGAATTTTGTCTCCACATCCAGCCCCTTATAATATATCTCCAATAGCGCAAGCTTGGATATGCCATGATGAGGGCAATCCAATAGAAAATCCTGAAATCTTTCCCAAGATTGAAACAAACTTTCGTTAGATCTCATAGAAAATGCATTAATCTTACCTCTTAGCTCCGCCGTTTTGGATGGCGGAAAGAACTTAGTGAGGAACTCCGCGGAAAGATCCTCCCATGTCTCAAGCTTTCCACTTGGAAGAGCTTGATACCAAGACAATGATTTCCCCTTCAAGGAGAAGAAGAAAGGCTTGAGTTTGTAGCTGTTGGTAGTTGCGTTCTTAGGCTTCATTGTCTCCATCATAATCTCAAAATTTTGTAGATGTTGATGTGGAGATTTAGCACTTGTTCCACCAAATTGGTTTTGGCGAACAATGGTAATAACTTGAGGATTGAAGCTAAACCCTTGTACATCGTCAACGTCAAAGTTCACACCTAAACGGCGTGGTTGCTGCGTTGGATCCATCCTTTGGCCAAGAGTCCTTGGCTCCTCTTCTACACGTTCGACCCTCGCATTCCTAGGTGGAACACGGCGATTTGCAGCTGGACGTGGAAAGAATGGATTCACATTGATCGTGGGATCAATTTCCTCTAGCGGTGGCATGGAGGAGTCGCTATACTCATTGGATGAGTTGGCTCTAACCGATCTTCCCGGTCTCCTCCTTTTCTTTTTCTCCTTGAGGTTGTTTATTTCCAGCCTCATTTGGAACATCATGTCCATTAGATCATCAACCTTCATTTGATGACGATCTGTTTCTTCCCTACGAGTCTTCTCACTCCATTGGAGTTGAGCTTCCTTCTCCGCTAACTCCGATTGGAGATCACGTTCGTTTTCTTCAGCCATTTTCCTTTCCTTAAACTTTCTCCTCAAAGTCCTCTCAAGCTCTTGATCAAGAGGTAAGAGGTCTTCGTTATTCCTAGACCTGCGCATACACTCGAAAAGATACAAATAACAAGGGAGAAGCTCCCAGGCTTGACAACCGAAAACCGAATTCGGCCTAAACCAAATCCCCGGCAACGGTGCCAAAAACTTGTTCGCCACTTAGCGTGCGTGCAAATAAGCTTTAAATTTATAAAACG
Organism: Fagopyrum homotropicum; assembly: GCA_033239125.1. NCBI lineage: Eukaryota > Viridiplantae > Streptophyta > Magnoliopsida > Caryophyllales > Polygonaceae > Fagopyrum > Fagopyrum homotropicum. Next base: position 149,935,497 of record BSWB01000004.1, read on the forward strand.
AGAATCAAGCAAGCGAACCCGCAGTGTACGGATCGATATAGTTAAGCAAGAATTCCAGAGTATCGAACACAGGGATTTGGGGGTTAAATCCAGTTATAGATTATCAAGCAAGTAAATGTATGAAACTTTTCAAATTATTGGAAAAACAACAATCCTAAAGATCCAAAAATCCAGCTGTGGCAATCGATTCAAGATATACTAAAGATATAAGGACAGAGTTGAGGTTTGCAAAGGTATACGAATGTAAAGTAATCGTACGGTGAAGTTCCAAAAACCTTATATGACCCACCTAAAGACGCTCTCTATAAAGGTTGTTGAGGCTTCAGTATAGAAAGGATCTAAAGGTAAGAATTAACGTCAAATACCCAAACTTGTAATCCAAGGATCAAGACTAACTAAACCGATTAATTTTGTGACACTCAGAATCGAGGTAGAGGTTGTTGAGGCTTCACTACCACCTAGAAAAGGCAAGTCAAGACTAAGTTAAAGCAAATCTTTAACTTTGGATTAAAGTAAAAGCAAGGTTCATAAACTGACACAAAATTACGGGTAGTTCTTGAGTTCCACGGCCGTGGAAGCTCAAGAACAGACCGTGGATTAGGTTCGTCGGCGATTCTCTCTAACTCTCAAGGTCCAATCTGTTTACGATCGATCTATCATCATCTAAGCCACAACTATCAACCCTTCACCTTAGAATTGCTAAAGGGTTTTAGCCAATAATAGTCATATTGATATTAAATTCAAGATTTAAAAGAATGAAAGATGAAAACTTCCGAAAATCTTGAATAAATCTCAAGTCAATCTCAAATCCACAAATCAAGAACAATAATGTCAATAGATTCGGAATAACACAAACAATCACAAATCTTAGATAAGAAGGAAGAACGGGATGTCAATCCGTCTTCTAATCAAACCTAAAGATGAAGCGTAATTTCCTTACGAACAAATCTTCCAAATCTTCACTCTTTCCGTCAATCCGGAAATCTCAATAGGGCAAAGCGCAAATCTCTCAACGACGATCTCCGCAAAAGCGTAAAACTAGGGTAAGCCAAAGTGTAAGCGAAGGTGACGAAATCTCTCTTCTTCCGTCCTTTTATAGGGTAAGATAAAATATGAGCCCGACCCATTGCGTAAAAGATCATGGCTTCAAAGTGTGCGTTAAAAGATCGTCAGAATCACGGTTATCCAAGATTCCACGCCCGTGATTTAGAGCGTGGTTTAGAGCGTGGAAACTTATCACGGTTTGTCACAACCCTCCACAGCCGTGTAAGTTGCTGGAATGATCCACACTTGTCTTGCCAAAGTTCCACGGCCGTGGAATAGAACGTGGAATCTAGTACGGCCGTATTTTAGAGCGTGGTTTAGATGTAGATCGTAATTCTCCTTTATCTCGTGCTATTCTTCAACTTAGCACCTTCCTTAGCTCCTAGTGATGTCCTCAATCCTTGGACATGCTCAATCTATGTCCATTCTCTCTCAATCCGTTCGGAATTAGCTCTTAATCGCCTACAATCAACACAAAGCTTATGTAGACCTCTATATCGACAAAATAGGTAAACTAACTCACAAATGCTTCAATGCTTTATTAATGAATACCAAAGTAGATGAAATACACTTAGAAAACGTGCCTAAAATATCACAATATTTCATGCTAACAATCACCCTAAGTTAGGTTAGGCTCAACAAACACTAGGATTTCAACACATCTACATCCAAACATCTAGATTCATCAACATAAGCACAACAGAACAAAACACGGGTGGATCATGCAAAACCACGGTCGTGGAAGCATGAAGAACAGGCCGTGGTTTGGGTCTGAGTTGGGATTTCAAACACAAATCGATCCTAAGCTAACATGGAAGTCCATACAATCATAGTCCAAAGCATAAACATCATTCCTTCACCCTAGAATCACAACTATTCGGCCAACAACATACATTTCAAGATCAAACTTCACAAATAAAGCATGCTTGCAAGTCATGAATAGATAATGAAGAATAATCCAAAGAAAAGACATTAAAGGCTAAAATAGAACTTACCAACTCTTACAAAGGCTCCAAGAGCTGTTCCAAGTTGTCAACAATGGAAACCTCACTCAAAACCACTCTAATCTCACTTTAAAATGAAAATCTACACTAACCTCTTCCAAGAACACCCACAATAGGTGCTTGGAAGAGAGGCTACAATGGAGAAATGTTTTGGGGAAGAAGATAGGTCAAAAGGAGGAAGAGAGATCCCCAATTACAGTCTGCAAGATCATTTAAATACTCACTAAGAGCAAGAGTCATTCAAAGAGATCGTGGGACACGTGTTAAGGTGGTCCAGGCAGAAACCACGGGTAGATTCCACGGCCGTGGTTCTGGTCTCTGACCGTGGTTTTGCTCCAAAAACTCTCCTTGGATCATTTAGCCATGAGTTGGTGCAAGGTATGCACCAACTAGGTCCTATCTGTTCTCCCTTGCTCCTAGCTTGCTCCTTAACGAGTCCGGAAGTGTGTCATCACGAGGAACAATCCTCGAATGTGTCGATTAAGTCAAAGGCTCTCCAAAATACCTACAAAACCGACAAAAGTCCGTGTAGACGTCTATCTCGACAATATACATGAATTAAGTACAAACGTCATGAACTAATGTCAAACTATGCATGAAAAACGGGAAAAATTATCTAAATGAATTCCTAAACTAATGTCATAAATTGTGTCATCACCGGTAAATGAAAACCCTAAAATATGAAAGGTCGGAATTTAAGTCACAGAATTAAGTTCCGGAATTAAAGTTCCAAATATAAAAAGACCAAATTATTAAATGGTCGAAATAATTCAATGTCTTCATAATGGTGTCGGGTCCTTCTAGCCGAAAACACGGATGACATCGTCATCCGGGGGCGTATCAATTCATGAACTATCGAATGGTAAACTCAAGGCCAATCATGGAACAAGCTGAAGAGATGCAACTCTTAGCTCATGATATATTGACATAAGGGATGCAAATATGTGAGGCATTCCAAGTGGCAGATTTCATTGGGAATCTCTCTCCCTCTTGAAAAGACTTTAAGAACTACGTTATGCACAAGATTAAGGAGATGACCGTTGAAGACTTTATGGTCAAGATGTGGGTTGAGTCAAACAATCGCAAGGCTGATAAAAAATCCACCTACAAAATCCAATGTCGTTGAGCATAAGACCAAGGACACAAAAAGCAAGTTTCAACCGAAAGATAATGATAGAAATGGACGATCTAGATCGAGGAAAAACTTCAACTACTTCTTGATCGTTCGAGTTGGATCAAACTGTAGAACTTGATCGGAGGAAGCTAAGGAATGATGCAAAAGCGTTCGGTTGATCCTTCAAAAGGATCCTCGAATATGAAAGGCTTGGATCAAAGACTGGATCCAAGATATAAATTTAAGAGGATTGAAGAAGAAGTGATGCCTAAACCAAGTAAGAGGATTTTCCCTTCACAATACTTGGATTAAACTTAGACATCTCTTACAAATGAGCCAAGCCATCCTTATATATTGGATGGAGGCCATACAAAGAGTCCAAACATAAATGACGAAATTAAAAGCCGGAATTTAAGGTTCCGAAACTAAAGGTCTAAAATACAAAAGGTCAGAATTTAAGTCACGGAATTAAGTTCCGGAACTAAAGTTCCGAATATAAAAAGCAAATTAATAATAGCCGAAATAATTCAATGTCTTCATAATCGGCCGGCTCAAATTGGTTTTCCATCAACAAAATGGTACTGTTGTCGGGGTTGGCTTCTTCTTCAGTCGCAAAAATGGCCTCGTCTTTGTCATCTTCAAAGAACTTGCCACGTAACGGATTGACCAATTAAATTGGAATTGCCGAGGCGACCTCTTGAATGATTATTTTTCCCACGTCCTTGACTTCGTCACACAACGGTTTGACAACCAACTCACTCCTTGCTTGTGACACCGCTTGAGGTTCTTCTTTATGAGCGGACGTCATGTAGGCAAGAAGTGGTGCCTTCAAAGCTTTTAACTCACGCTTTAGAGCATCATTTGTTGCCTTGAGCACAACATAGTCATCTTTGGGGGCAACGTTGTCAACTTCTTCATGATGAGCACGCCGTTGGGGATCAAAGTTGACAACGTGTTCATGATTGGCACGCCGTCTTGGGGCAATAAAGGTATCCTCCAAATAATCTTGTCGGTGTGGATACCATTGGGACATGTGCAAGCTATAAGTCGGCCTTGGTGGGTCCGGAAGAGGCAACCACTCCTCGTCATTATAATGGGAACTCCAACGGTTTTGTTGATACCGTCGGTGCCTCTTTGTGGCCGCTTTGAGATTTAGTTCATGTGGAGAAGGCAACCATTCTCCATATAAATCAAATTGATCATCATCACCATTGAACATGATGAACGATGAAGAACACTAAAAAACACAATGAAGATCTTCAAAGAACGCCGAACAACACTTGAAGATCTTCAAAGAACACCAAAGAGAAAAAAAATTTGTGAAGAACAATTAAGAACACAAGTAAAGAACTTGACCTCAATCCCTTGTTCTGATACCAATGATAGAAATGGACAATCTAGATCGAGGAAAATTTCAACTACTTCCTGATCGTTCGAGTTGGATCAAACTGTAGAACTTGAGCGGAGGAAGCTAAGGAATGGATGCAGAAGCGTTCGGTTGATCCTTCAAAAGGATCCTCGAATATGAAAATCTTGGATCAAAGACTAGATCTAAGATAGAAATCTAAGAGGATTGAAGAAGAAGTGATGCCTAAACCAAGTAAGAGGATTTTTCCTTCACAATACTTGGATTAAACTTAGACATCTCTTACAAATGAGCCAACCCATCCTTATATAGTGGATGAAGGCCATACAAAGAGTTCAAACATAAATGACGGAATTAAAAGCCGGAATTTAAGGTTCCGAAACGAAAGGTCTAAAATACAAAAGGTCGGAATTTAAGTCATGAAATTAAGTTCCGGAACTAAAGTTTTGAATATAAAAAGCAAATTAATAATAGCCGAAATAATTCAATGTCTTCATAATGGTGTTGGGTCCTTCTAGCCAGAAACACGAATGTCATCGCTATCCAGGGGCGTATCAGATGACAATTCATACAAACCACAAGCCAAAAAATTTGGTGGAAAATGTCACGAATGTGGCAAGATGGGTCACAAAGCTAACGAGTGTCGTAACAAGGGTGATCTACGCAAGAACAAGGACAAGGACAAGGCTCAAACCCACTTGATTGAAGGCGGTCTAACAGAACATGACATTTGTGATGTGACGTCTAAAGTCAACATGATCGGAAACAACCCGATGGAGTGATGGTATGACACTGGTGCTACACGCCACATCCTCTTTGACAATTGTATGATCAATTTCTGGTGGAGAAAACAAAATCGAGACTTGCCACTTGGAAGGGCCATTATCTTAGCTCTGTTGGTCGCCTTACCTTAGTAAAATCGGTGCTTTGCTCTTTTCCGACGTATGTTATGCGAGTTGTGAAGCTCCCATCTACAATCTGTGATGATATCGATCGAATATGTCGAAACTTACTTTGGAACGGAACTAAGACGCGTCGGTCTATACATCTTATTTCTTGGAGGGAGGTGTGTTTACCGACTGATTTAGGTGGACTTGGTCTGCGCTCTTGTGCCGAAGCCAACGTTGTGGCTCTCGGCAAGCTAGCGTGGCGGTTCATCTTTTCTAGTGCTGAACCTTGGGCCTTATTGCTTGCAACGAATTATAACATGCGTGATACACGGTCTTTCATTGATTGTATGCGTATCGCTAAAGGCTCATACATTATTAAAGGGATCGTCTGGGCTAACTCTCATGTACTGAATCTGGGCATAAGGTGGGTTATTGTAAATAGGTTGAGGACTAAATTTTGGACTAACACATGGTGTGAGGTTTCACCCCTGATTGAGTCAGCTTTGCTTCCCCCGTCCTCTATTGATCTCTCTGCGCTTGTTTCTGAATATTGGAGCAGCAGCCTGGGCTGGGATTGGAGTCGGCTCGGCCCATACCTTACTACTAGTAAGCTTGCTTCTATCGCCGATGTGTTACTCCGTCAACCTGGGGACGATGTCGATTCTGTTGCTTGGAAACTGATACCGAACGGTATATATTCAACTGCGTCTACTTATAGCGCCTTGGTCATCGACTCTCTAGCACCTGAATCCCGAACTCATCTTTATCGGATCATTTGGAAACTCCACGTTCCAGAACGGGTTCGCTGCTTCATTTGGTTGATTGCTAAAGGAAGGTTGCTTACCAATGCCGAACGATTTCGGCGTCATTTAGCCCCTGAGCCTACTTGTCCCCTTTGTTCCAGTGATGATGAAACCCTCTTTCATCTGTTTAGAGATTGCTCACATGTATCTAAATATCTGGAATGCGTTATTGTCTGAGAGGGATGTTGGGTATTTCTTCAATGACGATTTTATTCAATAGTTATACCTGAACATCTCCCGTGTTAACTCAATTGAGACCGTCTTTAGAAGCACGCCCCAACCGTCTAATAAACTCATTGTGATTGTTGCATATACAAAAATCATAAGCTTAGCATACGCGAATACCTCTATGTAAACAAGGCCTCCTCTTAGATCCATTGTGGAAGTGAAGTGGGAGGCACCGACTGAGAATTGGATTAAGCTTAATACCGATGGCTCAATTAAACGTAATGTCGGTAGTGGCTCTACAGGGGGAGTCATTCGTGATTCTCATGGGCAATATTTAGGAGGGTTCGTCATGAACATTGGGGTTTGCACTGTACCTTCAGCGGAATTGTGGGGTCTTATTGCGGGTCTATATCTTGCGTGGGAGAGAGGGTTTAGAAGTGTTATTGTGGAGATTGATTCCGAGCTTGTTCTTTCTCTCATTAACAGTAACACCTCAGTTTCTCACCCTCTCTTTAGTCTGGTCTCGAGGTGCCAAGACTTCATTTGTAGGGACTTGCATGTCCAACTCCGTCACATCTATCATGAGGATAATTCTGTCGCCGACCACTTAGCTTCAATTGCTCACGGTTATCCTCTAGGATATTTTAGGTTAATTCAGTCACCTAGTTCCGTTATTTCTTTGTTAAAAAATGATGCCCAAGGCGTAGCGAACCAAAGGTTTGTTAGATGTTAGCTCTTTCGTTTTTTGTCTAAATAACATGGGTGAGAGATCGCTCTCCCCGTCTAGGTTACCAAAAAAAACAAAAGCGATGAGCTTCTGTTTATGGGGAGTTCATCCACCTCTAAGGTCGAATGCCACAGAAAGATAGTGTTGATGATGACGTACGAGCAAGTGTTAACCCTCACCCAACGTTATGCATGTCCCTGACATTCGGAAGAACCTGATCTCCGGAACCTTGCTAAACAAGAACTGGTTTAATGTAAACATCGGTTCTGACAATATAACTCTCACTAAGAAAAATTATAACAAAAAGTTCAATGAATAAAACTTTGATTAAATGATAGACTGATCAAAATGAATGTTCTGATAGTCATCCCAAAAGTTATAACAAAAATTTCAATGAATAAAACTTTGATTGCTTATATTGTTGAGCCTTTTAATATTTGGCATGAAAAATTAGAGCATGTGAATTATAAGTCTATACAAAGACTAATTAATTTGAACTTAATTCCCAAATGCAAATTAATTAAAGATAAATGTGAAGTCTGTGTACAAGCAAAACTCACAAAACCCCGTTTCCACATGCGGAGAGAACAACCGAACCTCTAGGCTTAATTCATATGGATTTGTGTGATTTAAAATTTGTGCAAACTAGAGGCGGTATTGTTCATCAAACAACTACTCCTTATTCTCCACAATCTAACGGAGTTGCGGAACGTAAAAACCGAACTCTGAAAGAGATGATGAATGCAATGTTACAAGAATGTAGGTTACCCTAGAATATGTGGGCGGAAGCGTTGCTTACCACAAACTACATCATCAACAAAATACCGCATAAAGTAACTGGAAAAATATCATATGAGTTGTGGAAAGTAACGTACCCTCGTACAAATACCTAAAAGTGTGGGGATCCCTCGCTTAAGTAGCAGTGCCACTTCCTAAAAAGGTTATCATTTGACCTAAAACCGTTGATTGTAATTTAATTGGATATGCACACAACAGTAGTGCTTATCAACTTTTGGTACATAAATCAGATATACTGGATGTCCATGTTAATACGATAATGAAATTAAGGAATGTGTCTTTCTTTAAAAACGTCATTCCTTGTAGCGATAAAGAGTATCCAAAACGAGCGTGTGAACAACGAGACGAGGGCACCTCTATTCATACAAAACGAAGTTGAAGAGGAAGAACCTCGAAAGATCAAAAGGGCTTGGAAGGAGAAAATCTTTGTTGATGAGTTCATAACAACCTTATTTTGGAGAAAGAACCTAAAACTTATAATGAAGTGATGTCTACGTCTGACGCATCTTCTGGAAGGAAGCGGTGAAAAGTAAGATATACAGATTCCATTATGCATAATCACACATGGGAGTTAGTAGACTTGCCTCAAAGTACCAAAGCACTTGGGTGCAAATGGATTTTCAAAAGAAAATTAAAAATTGATGGCTCAATAGAGAAGTACAAGGCTAGGCTTATGGTGCAAGGATTCCGCCAAAAAGAAGGCTTGAATTTCTTTGACACCTATTCCCCGGTAATGAGAATAACTTCTATAAGAATGTTAATAGTAATAACGAGATTACAAAACCTAGAAATTCACCAGATGGGTGTCAAAACTGTCTTTCTAAACGGAGAGTTAGAAGAGGAGATATATATGAAGCAACCTGATAGGTATGTTGTTCTAAGACAAGAGCACAAAGTGTGCAGACTTGTAAAGTCCCTATACGGACTCAAATAAGCCCCAAAGCAGTGTCATAAAAAGTTTGACAACGTAATGTCATAATGATGCCAAATGGTTTCAAAATCAATGAAAACGATAAATGCATATACTTCAAGACTACTCCTAATGGATACGTTGTTGTGTTTGTACGTCGATGACAAGATCATCATTGGCAGCAACAAAGACGAGATCAGTCGCACTAAGAACATGCTTAGTGGAAAATTTGACAGGAAAGATATGTGATTAGCGGATGTTATTCAAAAAATAAAAATCACTAGACACTGTGAAGGAAGTATTCTATCTCTATCTCAATCTCATTATGCTAAAAAGGTCATTCAGACACTTAAACCTACTAAACGGGGACTGCAACCATCCCGTGGATCATAATCTCTACTTAACAAAAATGTGAGAGAGACATTGTCACGACTAAAATTTAATCCATCAAAAAGAATTATCTTTATAAGAATTTAATCCATCAAAAAACTTATCATTTCGAACACGTACTTAATAAATCACTCTAGTTTTGTTGTCCATCTTATATATCGAACACATTTATGTGTTGGCTCGTTGGATTTGAACCTAACATTTAACTTCTTTTTTTTTATATGGAACTCAAATTATTTTTTATTTATTTTTATTACGAATTTTTTTTACAAAAAGACATATTTATGTGTACATAAATTATACATTAAAAATATAAACGTAAAATCATGTAACTTTTTCATATATTGTGCACTTATTAAAATAGAAAAATGTACATTTTACTAAATTATGTTCTTATAAATGAAAAATGTGTAATTGTAATATTCAATTTTATGCACTTTTACCTTTCTTAATAAAAGAATTAACGAAGAATGCAATGCCTTACCCAAAAACATAAGAAACAATAATCTTAAAATCATGCATTATTAAGATAATTAGTTGAAAACAACCCTCTAAAGTGGCTAACACATATCATATTCAACAAACATCACACACCCTGCATGCATGATCAACAAACTAACCAAATATTCAACCCAAATGTCAAATGCTATTTATACACTTCAATTCATAACCCTAAGTCTCGTATACAAAGCCATGACAATTCCTACATCAATGAAACCTATTATCTTCATGTTATCCATTCTTGCACTTTCCGTCATCGCAAATGTATCAGCAGACGACGACGCTGGAAGCATCAAGGCGCTCCCGACGTGCCTAGCCAGCTGCGGCCAGAGGATCGTGAACTGTGCAGACGTGTGCGCCACAGAAGGGCCGTCCATAGCTCTACTGCTGTGCATTGCTAACTGTGGCAACCAGAATTTGCTCTGCGCTGGAGCTTGCGCTGGCGAGCCGTTTTAGTACCGTCGAATCGATAGCAAAACCTATGTATTTGTGTGGATGCATCTTGTGTACTTCATCACATAATATTACCACCGAAATGTTTGGTATTTTGCATCGTGTAGTTGATAAAGAAGTATTTTATATATATTTATCAAATTAATTAAGTTATAATTTATTTGCGCAGCTATAAGCTTTTAAGAAAAGAAAAAAAAACATGATTTTAATAAAATATTTTTTATTTAATTTTATGTATGAAACCCCTTTCAAAAACCTATTTAATGAATTGAACAATCTATATATTTTTTTTTTTTTTTTTTGAAATTGGAAAGCGGTTCGTATCATTAGACGGCGCGCCGTCTAGTGGATCGAAAGGCCGAAAATTTCGGCAGACGGACTAACCGTCATGGAGGCCCCACAACAAAGAAGAAAAGAAATACTCAAAAATACATCAAAATAAACCCGAAAGTAAAAAAGTCTTCAAGGGAAAGCAGGATGGTCCAGCCATAGGAGGCAACGAGCATAATCGTTCGTCAACGAAGGAAATACACAGGAAGAAAGCCTGGGGAACAACTGTGGACACCTCAGATTTGGACTGCACTAGAGTCATCTATATACTTTTGATTAAAAAAAATCTATACTGTTTTCGATAATTTTGTGGTTAATATTCATCCACTTTGATCAGAATATCTTTACTATAATTGATTATTTACCTTTTATTTAATTTTTTTACCTGTAAATTTATTGAAGCATATATCTTTCAATTGCTTGCATAAACAAACAATTTTTACAAAGAATTTAAATCAAATAATGAACTATAATAAGGGTGTTTCGGTCAAGATGGTACGTACAAAATATCACCAAAACCTAATTAAAAAGACAATATATATGGTTTAATTCGATGGGATATATTTTATAAGGTGATTTTATTTTAAAAAATTATAAAGAATTTTTCATAATAACAATATATTATAGAAAGGTAACCAAAAACTCTTAAGAAATATAAACAATATATGAGTTGTTAAATTGCTAGTTAGTTCACGTGGACTCAATGACAATCGGACATGTATTTGATGATCGATGGATCTTTATATAGCCGAGCCTACAACCACCTCTTTCGACCATACTTGTTGGTTGTCGATTAATTCAATGCTAATTGGATGCATAAATCAATCCATCATATTATCTCTCCGACCTACGATCACCTACTTTGACACCGCGGAGCTCCTCTAGGGCGACATCAAGCAACGGTTCTCTAGCGGAAATGATCCTCGAATTTTGAAACTCATATCCGACATTGGAGATTGCAAGAAACACGGTCATTTAGTTGTTGTTTATTGTGAATGGTTGCACCGTGATGTGAAAAACGAGTGGTGTCCCGATCTTTCGTCGAGTTCAATTTCTGTGTATGCTAAAAGAACGATATTTGGATAATTGTTATCTGGTTCGACGAGGAACCATATTAATGATCGTGGAAGTTTTACCGAATGGTAACATCAACCTCACCTACAAGGATAACGGGAACAACTGTAGTATATTCGGGTATCGAACTCACAGGAATTGTGTATGTTTGGATATATATGATAGGAATTATACTAAGTAAAGGGGGGAAAGGAAAGTGAAAACGTATATCTTTGAAAGGTTAAGAAAACAAGAAAGAAAGTAATGATTGGGTATTGCATATATGACACTCATGAACATTGCAAGTAACCATCTAAAATAGTCTTTGGCATAGACAAACAAAGACCGTACTTTTCAAATCTCGTAGTTCTAACTCAAGCGGTTCATCAAGTATATGAAAACCCATTAAAAACTTAGAAATCCGGAAAAGACCAAGAACAACATTTCTTTTGGCTTTTCAGTTAGAAAAAAGGGACAAAAACCATAACTTTTTACGATAGTTAGAAATCTTGTAGGCAACGATAAATCACTACTCTCAATATCAAGTTCTTTTCAATAAATCCAATAAAACGCTTTTCGCTTGTGGCTCTTCAATTGTATTATCTAAATCAGTTATAAACATCATTTCTTTTTTTGAAAAAATACTTGTATTAAGAAAAGGGGATTTACATGAAGGGGTTAGACATGGACAGTAGAAAACAGTTATAGTAGAAGAAAACAAAGAGAGGAGGAGGAGGTTAAACTAGGTGAAGATCGAGCATTCTAGTTGTGGCCCTGGACTCAGTCGATCGGTCCTTCCAATATAAGCGAGATGGAGTTTTATGCCTCGGATGGCTTCTCCAGCACAATCAACAACTCTCGTAAAGGTGTTGTTATATACTAGGTTTTTCCTAGCCTTCCACGTGAGATAAATGAAAGCGGTGATCGAAGCAATTCGAATGCTATCAATCAAGTTGAGCTTGGGGTTAGGTCTAGAGCTGAGCCAATGCCACATATTATGAATATATGCTGGTCCAACAAGAAATGATGTCGAGGACGAGCAAAGCGTAGCTACAGGAGGACCAAAGGTGGTCATCGTCTTCAGTCATGCTTGTACAAAGCTTGCAAGTGTCATTATCGATAAGGTTCCAATGTTTGATCTTTGTCAAGGTAGGGAGACGGCGATGACTGGCAATCCAGGTTATATAGCTTCACTTAGGGATATTGAATTTGAGCCATATAATGTTGCAGGGGGTATATGAAAGCTGGATAGGATCAGGCCGGAATATAGCACATGTCTTCTTGGAGGAGAGATACCATTGTGGTTGGAGATGGTCGTAGAGATGTGGGTGCCGGTTGGAGGGGTAGGCAGCTCATCCCTGGGTTTAAGCAAGCTCTTCTAGAAGAAGCTATGGTGAGTTTTGGGCTGACAGTTCCAGAAACTTTGACCCTTAAGAACATGTCTCTCAATCCAGTTATACCAAAGGTTGTCATTTTTATGATCGATATCAAAGATAAGGCGAGTGAGTAAAACCATGTTCCTAGCGCTAAGATCGGGAAAACCAAGACCCCCTGCAGCCTTAGAAGTGCACACCGTAGACCAAGCAAACAAAGCCCTATTGCTGTGTTCCTTGCCAGACCAAAGGAAAGATCGAAGCAGAGCCTGAATCTTGTTAAGGATCATAACAGGTAGAAGGAACAAAGAACACCACTTATTTTGAAGGTAAATAAAAGGTAGAGATGAAGCACTTTGAAAAGAAGCAATATCACAATCTCAATTCACAAATATATATGCTATAATATATCAAACCATTATAAGGATCTTCAAAGCTCAAGAGAAATAAACCACACATAATAAAAGAAAAGATTTTCATAAATATCAAAGTTGAAAAGTACTTGAAGAACAAAGGAAAGCGTTGTTTTCAACCAATTATCTTAATAATGCATGATTTTAAGGAAAGACTTTCATAAATATCAAAGCTGAAAAGCCGCGGACTTGAAACCTTGAAGAACAAAGGAAAGGGTTGTTTAAAACCCTGGAAACTCGTCCACCCTAGGGTGGGATGCGGCACACCTCCGACTTGACCTAGAAAGGTTTATATATAACATTTACAACAAACCCTAGGTGGAAATAAGAAGCTCAACCCATACACATAAGATAAAATAGGAGAAAATATACTTTCAGCATAACAACAACGACAAAACGGCCTCCATACGGCCGTAGGTTGGTTGTATGCTGGCCGTGGACTGGCCGTTTTAGTTTCTAACAACTTTTTGATATTTTAGTAAAATTGACTTTCCCACTTCTCTAGTTGGAACCACGAGACCCATGAGTACTACTTTCGAAGATTTACAACTATGAAGTTTACAAGTTTGTCCAAATTTAAAGGGAAGATTGAAGAAATTGTGAATTCCTGAGATGTCGTCATGAAATAGGGTGCAACATCAATGATCTCCACAAAGATCTTCAATTCTTCTTCCTCCAACATAAATCTACTTCGGAACTTCGATCCTCAATCAATATAGTTGTCTTCTATGATGTCCTTGACCTCAGAGAGATAGAAACTCGTATTCTGACATTCTAATTCCTATATAAAAGTAACCTATTTTATTTATAGTATCAAAGTAAGTTTTCAATTTGTATTATTTTTTAGAAAGAATTTGGTTAAATAGGCCTTTTTTACTTTTGTTTTAGTAAGTGTACCCCATTTTCTTTTACCAGTTTCATTTAGTGGTAGGTAAAAAGTAATTAACCCTTAACCCTTCTATTTTTTTTAAAAAAAGGAAATATACATGAGTTTGACTTCATGTACTAGTTTGTTATGTAAGATAAATCTGACTTTTGTTTTTATGTTCATTTCTTTTGTTTTGCCTTTTTTTTATATGAACTAGTTTATATCCCATGCCTTGCACGGGTATTTGTTAAGAAATACTTTAAAAATATATATATTTTACAATTTAATAACAATGACAATTTAGTAAATATTTTACATAAATATTTTACAATTCGGAATAATAGCTTTGAATTTGTAACAAATTGAAGATAAAGAAATTGGTTTATTTTTTCTAAAATATATTTTGTGAAGATTTGTTTAATTCATATTATTACCTATTTCTTTTATTATTGTTGACAGCCTCATGAGATGTAATGATTTATACTAAAACTATAATCTGCAAAAAAATTGATTGAATATATGTTGTATTGCCTTACTTAGACGAATTTGGTGGCTTATTTAGTTTATGTATAGAGATTGCAAATATAGTATCTTGACAGCCTCATGAGATGATTCTAATGATTTATACTAAAACTATAATCTGTAAAAAATTAATTGAATATTTGTTGTATTGCCTTACACAGACGAATTTCGTGGCTTATTTAGTTTCTGTATAGAGATTGCAAATATAGTATGTTTGAGATGTGACAATACTATGATACTTGATTTTATTTGCAGATAATAACGGATTTTAGATGAAAATTTAAGACGAAATTGTGGTATGAATCAGGTAATTTACTTCAGAAAATGATAATGATGGGAGAGTAAAAGAGTCATACTGAATTTGGCATGCTTTCATTGCATTTATGTACTGAATTTATGTTAACTTGCGAATGTGATCAATCAATGTTTATATGGCTAAACTGGGAGAGGAATCATAGTTTATAAGATTTGCATATTGATATTATAATGTGGTGGATGATGAATGGCAATGTGGAGCATGTATTTGGTTACACTTTCCTGCAGATTGATGAGCATAATTTCCTGCATAAGGAATTGAATAAGAACGTTAGGTGTAACCCACATGTGGATGATGAATGGCAATGTGTTCTATATGATTGCTAAATAGTTTTTACAGATTGATTGTTGAATAGGAAGTTATAGCAAAAGGAATAAAAATTGTTCAAATCATTAGATAATTTTAAGATTGATTGCTGAAAATGAAAAATCCGTCCAGAAAATGAATGAAGTTGCTGAGATATCAATAAAAATTATTTATAGATAGAAATCTTTAATATTTATTTAGTAATTAGGATTCTATTATTTAGGAGTGGTAGTTTAGTAATCTCTCATAAATTTTTTAGGAGTGGCATTTCAGTAAATATTTCACAAAAAATCCTATGTGGCATACCTAATTGATTGACATGTGAACTTAGTGTTCTTTGTTTTAGTAGTTATATAGATTTTGTACCAAAATTTTTATACCAGAATTTTTTTACCAGAATTTTAATACCATAATTTTCTGGCATTAATTTTCGTACCATAAAACTCATAATTATTCAGTTAATCCCTACTTAACAAGGCCACTACATAAATCATAATGGCAATGTTGGGTAATACAGATCATAAAGATCGAGAGTGTTATTCTGTCAAAGTGAAAGCCAACCTCCATTTCCCTTCTTGTATATTCTCTGAACAGTAAGCAAAATAGTAGGTGTAATTACCAGTACCGCATATCAACAAAGGATAACAAAGCAAAAGCTTCTACCACTAGTCGATAGTTTGATCAAATCCTCAATTGAAACTTGAAAAAACTGAAATGGGGATAAATTAAAGGATACCCAAATTAAAATTGATGTAGATGTACAGATCGGTTGAGTAAGTTGATTGTTTAGCAGGTAGTGATTTGGATTTCTAGACAATCGAAGGTGGGGGAAATGTTGTGCAGAGCCGAACAGAAGCCTCCACCGGTTGCCTTCGCTTGCAACTGCCTCCGACTGCCTTCGCCTGGGCGGCTCCTCCAACTGACTCCAACGCCCTTCACTTCTCAGATCGAGAGCCGAACAGAAGCCTATGAACGAGAGCCATACTGCGACTGGTCCTCTATCCGACTACAATCCGGTAGGTGAGCCGATGAACGAGAGAGCTGAGGAAGGATATTTTCTTCTTTATGAGTTGCTTGCGAGTTGTGGCCACGAGAGAGGGAAGAGAGGAGGGGAGAGTTAGGGTTTCATTTTTTTTTGATACATAGGTAAAAGACTTAGAAGAATCAATTTCTAGAAATTGATCGTCCTAACGCATCCTTTCGGATGAGGTCTTGAACATCTTCTGGGATTGCATCCACCTCCATCTGACCATTGTATCCGTGTGAAGCAATCTTGTCCGCAACCGTGTTAATCTCCCTAAAAACATGTTGTGCGGTGAAGCTATGGAAATCTGACATAATAATCGTAATATCATTAATCATCATATCGAGCTCCCATGGTGGCTTCCACATTCTCATAATCGAGTTGATGAGCGTAAGGTTATCTCCTTCTATCTCGATGCATGTAATTCCACACTCCTTTTCCTTTTGAAGGTCATATCTCAAAGCAAGTGCTTCTGCTTCCAAAACGGACTCAGCATTACACTTGCCGCATCCTACGGTCGTAGGAATCGCATGTTGGTTCTGAATGATAAATCCATACGAGTAGTTGTTTGTTGAAATAAATGAAGCATCAATATTGATTTTAAAGGATCCATCCTTTGGTCGTTGTCATTTAATGTTTTTCTTCTTTCTTCTTTGTGGTTTCGTTGATATATAAGTCTTGTTCTGGTCGGAATTTGCTAGATCCCAACTAGCAATTTGGTTAATAGCGGTGGTTTTAATGTTAAGTGGAAATTTTGTTTTGTTAAAAACGAATTGATTCCTGGTCATCCACATGTTCCACCAAATGACCACTACAAGTTTCATTTCCTTGTTCGAAATTGACTCCTTGAGTTCAACCAGGGACTCAGTGATTCCTTGATTATCTATATCTATATTTTGTAAACTAGAAATTACATTTTGATTGTCGATAGTTGTTATCATGATTGGGCATTGGAAGAAAAGATGATTAGCACTTTCAGTATGGTGGTTACAGAACTCACAGTTCATGACTACCGGGATTCTCTGTTTGTCAAGATTTTGTTTTGTAGGTAGGCCATTCATAGCTAACTTCCATAAGAAATTCTTAATTTTAGGCATAATATCCATTTTTCAAATCCATGTTTTATCCTGAGAAACACCAACTTTCCGTTTTTGTATCAACTCCAAAGATGACATTGTGGAATACCACCCTTCCTCATTTCCTGACCAATACAGACGGTCACGGATTTCTGTTTTGGGGAGGTTATAGTTCTTAATTTTGTCTAGTACATTTCTTGGTAAAATTGTTTTTAAAAGATCTATTCTCTGTTGGTCCCATTCTTTATTATTAATGTACGAGGAAGTTAATTCTGAAAGGTTTACTCCACTCTGGTTTGTCATGACGTGTTTAAGCGGTTTATCTAGCAACCACTTATCTGTCCATAATCTAACCGTATTTCCATCCCCTATTCTCCATGTCAACCCTTTATCAAATTCTTTATGTAATTTAAACAAGTTTTTCCATTGCCATGACACATTCTTTCCACATTCGTAATTCCAAAGGCTCGTCCCTTTTAGGTATTTTTCTTCTACGATTTTGACCCAGACGTTATCTGGTTCTGCCATTATTTTCCACAAGAGTTTCATTTGTAGTGCTTTGTTCATGTCTTCAGCTTTTCTTATCCCCGTTCCACCTAGACTTCGAGGTTTACAGATCTTATCCCAACTTATCAAAGGATGGTGATTAGCTCCCTTATTCCAAAAGAAGTTTCTATTAATTTTGTCTAATTCATTATGTATACTTCCCGGTAACATGAACACCTGCATTAGATAATTTGGTTTTGCATTATGGTTAACTTTTATTAACGTTATTCTTCCTTCTTGAGACAGTGAGGTTGCTTTCCATTTAGTCAGTTGTTGTTTAGTCTTTGTGATGACGGAGTGAAATATGTCTTTGTTGGCATGTCCATTGATAATTGGGCATCCTAGGTATTGCTCTAAATTGGTAGAGTTAGGGTTTCATTAGTGTAGAAGGAGATGAACGGTTAAAAAAAAAGAAGGTATATTTACTTAACGGAAAAATAGAAGGGACCTAGAAACTAATGAATAAATTGAAAAAGGCTTACTTACCAAATTAGCCTTTTTAGTATACCGATTTAGTTGAGCAGTTTACACACGACGCATCGTTATACTTGACGAATCTAATTACTATATAAGAGTATTCACGATTGAGATATGTTCGTTGATTACACAAATAGTTGTACTTGACGGATACCTAACAAATAACAACTATTTCTATATAAGAGCATTTATGATGAAGGTTTTTCTAAATTTTATTACTTAATTTATAACAAATTAATAGAAAATATATAGTTATAAAAAATTGATTCTTAAAATAGTTGTTTTCTGTAAATAAATAACTAATAATTTTTATAACCTATTTTCCCTTTTGATTTATTTGTTTTCTTATCGTAGATTTAAAATGGTAGCTAGATATATTACATGTGACTTTGATAACCAAGAAGGTGATAGTCTGATCAATTTTCAGAAGCAGAAAGAAAGATGGTTAGTTTCAACTTCCAAAGTTCACTGATCCTTGACCAACACAATTAGAAAAGGAACAAACTTATGACATACGTAAAGTTTATGACACACTTGTTTTTAGGTTACACTATTTTTTTTATTTTTTTATTTTTGAAAATGGATAGCGATTAGGTTGAACTACTTTCCAAATGTAGTCCAACCTAAAACATCATTTCGGATGAAAATACGAAGTTCAGGATCGTCAAAAAATTTAGTGTTGGGGTTCGAAGTTTCCAAATAGGTCAGTCGATCAGCAACGCAGTTTATTTCTTAGGTTACACTATTGTTGAATCATCAACTTCGCTTTCGATATCAACTTTCATTTACTTATGATAAACTTACCCTTGTTATGTTTTGGAACTTTGATATATATACACACTAGCTTTTATTTGGTTGTATATCCGAAAATAAAAATGAATTATATATATATATATATATATATATATATATATATATATCGGCTGCGGTTTTTATGAGAACAGGCTTATCATGTAATCATGAGAATAATCTTACACCGTCGGATGATGAGTATTAAGCGTCGAGATTTAGAGTAGATGTCATAAGTAATAATAATTACGAATAATAATTAGGAATAATTCATTCAACCAACAATAACTACGAATAATACATTAAACGATATGACACATTCGTAACAAAACTTATAATAATTACGAATTTGTTCTCATAATTACACGATAAACTTGTTCTCATATGATATATATATATATATAGAGAGAGAGAGAGAGAGTATGGATCCTGTGAGAACACCCCCTAAGGTGAGAACATGAGAACAGATTCGTAATTATTATCAGTTTTGTTACGAATGTGCCATATCATTTAATGTATTATTCGTAGTTATTGTTGGTTGAGTAGATTATTCGTAGTTATTGTTGGTTTCCTAATTATTATTATTCGTAGTTATTATTATTTTTGATATCTACTCTAAATCTCAACCCTTAATACTCACATCCAACGGTGTACGATTGTTCTCACGTTCTCACGTTAGGGGTGTTCTCATGGGAACCACACCCTATATATATATAATTTTTAGACTATTTCTTCTAGTTTAAAATATCTAGAGTAAAATTTTTTTTTTTTATGTCATAAATAAACAATAATGTTTTATTGGATTAGATTCGTTTTTATTTTTCTTGATGAAGTTTACCCCAAACACTAACTAAGTGTGTAAATTTTATACTCTTAACTAAAGTTTAAGTTAAGAATTTATTTATATCATTTTTTATTTGTAATGTGAGATACATCAAGTATATACGTAAAATTTTCCTTTGTTTTCCAATTCCAAAATATTTCATGATATTGATTGGCTTTCACTTTATATACTATCGTATTTAAGGATTTAGGTGTATTTGATGTCATGTATTGTAAAGTAATTATATAATTGTTTTAATATAAATTATGTTGTATTGAAGTAAAATTTAGGAATTGTTCAGTATAGTTTATTGGTAAAATTATATGGGAATTTTTAAAACTTTTAAGAATTTGGTAATGTTTGGAAAATTTACTCTAATCAAACCTCAATTATATTTTACTTCAAAATATTACATAATTTATTTTTAACTATGTCCTAAATTTAGGATCCATTTTAGTAAATTTACACCATTGATGTTTTTATGAATTTTATCCTAAATTTTGGATTGAGTTTTATAATATCTAAGAAGTTTTCCATAAAATGAATTTATAATCTATCCATTTTAGTAAATTTACACTAAAATTTTATCCCAAATTTACTCTTATCAAACCTCGATTAGATCTATATACTTTTAGTAAGTAGACAACATTGATGCTCACACGGTGACCTAATAATTTTTCTCGAAATAATTTTTTAAATAAATCAGTAATTAATCCAATGAATGTTTTTTTTTACTAAAACTAGATTCTAAAAAATTATGCCGGCTATCCTTGTAACCTAAAGATTTGATCAATAACGATCTTGAGATGAAGACTATTATAACCTAAAATTTTAATTAAAAAAAAATAAAACTTGTGGGATAATCACAAAAAATAAAACGTATTAGATAAGTTATTTTATAACGTAAAATTTGCGGGAGAAGCTCTATTGTAACTCCTCCATATATATATGGACTCATAATTGTGGTGGTGAATTCATTAATCTCTCACGTTCGAGCAATCTTTTTCGTTATTTTAGGTAACATTCAATCTATTCTTCTTAAAAAAAAATAGTATTCTCAAGCTGGGAGACTATGGGTGCGTTCAGTAGCATTCATTCAGTCGCGTAATCGAACAAAATGAGTTTTCAGCTTGTTCGGTAGTAACTAGGAGCAGAAATTCAATCGAATGAATTGGCTGAATTAATAGAGTGAATGATTCAGTAGTCCATGGAGGTTGAATCGAATGAATAAGTTGGGATGACATTGGTAACCTTCAACCCTAGGGTGAGAGGTATACTTCTTTTCCAGATCTTTCAACTCTCTTCATTGCTTCGTCTTCTTCTTTACTTCGGTCTATTTGATTCACTCACCTTCACTCTCCGATCACCTGAACAAGGCTTTGCCATGGCTCTCTCAAGCTCAGATTTATCGGTCAGCAAGTAGGTTATTCTTCAATTTGATTCACCCACCTTCTATTCGATCTTTCAACTCTCGACTCTCGTACTACTTTTTGTCTTTGTCTTCGTCTTCCCTTTCTTTGGTCATTTATACTCTTGTCTTTCGTACTAATTCCTCCATTGTTTTAACCTCCAAAAATTTACATGACCCTCTATTCGACTTCTCTGATTGAAGGCAATAAGCTTATGCCCCAAGTCATTTTAATTTTAAGCTCTTGTTATATGATGGAAAATTTTATTTTGATAAATTAGTTAAGTCAATTGCTAGTAGATGAACATGCAAGTACTGTTAGTGTTTTCATGAATCATGTGTGAGTGTGAGTCTTGCTGTATGATGGAAAACCTTAGACCAATTTAGGTCTTAGGTAATAGGTGAGCGTGACTCTTCAGTTTCAATTACAAATTACACTTTTTCTTTATGATGGAAAACCTCAGCACTGGATGTTTTATGTGATTTAGGATAATGAGACCAATTTTGGTTTGTCAATAGGTGAGTGTGACTCTTCTGTTGCAAACAAATTACACGCTTAGGATAGTGATGGAAACACAAACGCATGTTAGTATGCATGATACCTACTTTATATATGATCAATTGGTCCGTCAACTAGTACTACAATACACCTGACTGATTTAGGATAGTGATGGAAAACCTTAGAACAAGCCTTATCTTTGTCGAGTCCTTGACTTTTACTCATGTTAGTATACATGATACCTACTTTATATATGACCAATTATATCTATCTCGGACATACGTGGATGTTTGATTCATGTTGTGGCTTCCTGCATGTTCATGAAGTTGTTATCTCTGTTGATGTGTGGTATAAATAACGCCATAAAAAAATCACTGTTGTTATTTCTTAAATGAATGGCGACTCTCGGTTCTTTTAATAGAAAAGTAGTAGTAAAAAATAGGAGGAAAATCAACAAAAATTTTATTTTTTTGGACTAATTTCCATCGTGAATCAATCAACAAATCTCAAGCTCAACATAGTAAAAGCATGTATCAATTTCTGAAAAATTCAGAATTTACTTCATCCAAGCGAAGAGAAGAAGTTCATACATGGCGAATGGGGACTCCGGTAATGGAGGTGAAGGCGGAATCCGACGGTGTAGGGGAAGGAAGAATCCGGCGGAAGACGAAATGAGTTGAAGATGACGGGGATGGAGGTTGGGATTTAGGGTGTGGGTTGAAGACGACGAAATGAGTCAAGAAATTCCGAGCATGGTCTTGTGATGGCATTTGGTTATTCCTTTTGCTAAATATCAAAAATAATAATTTTTTAAAACCCCATTTTGGTAAATTCATCTCATTCAATCTCGTTTTAAACGAACATAAAAACAAAACAATTCGTTTGATTCCATTCGGTTTCATTCACATTTTCAATTTCAGTTTCAATTCAATTCAGTTTCAATGTACCCAACACACCCTATAAAAAAAAAAACTCAGCTGTCAGTTTCATAGGATATCCTCGAGAACGAAAATATATCATCGATCAGTATGCGTAAATTTTAAATCTTTTGTTAACAAATACATGTGCAATACACGAAAAAACTAGATTTTTATATATAAAAAAATCTTACAAAAGAAAACCCTACTCAACAACAATCCAAAAAAAAACCTTGTAATAACCAATATGAAATATATACAGTACTTGTGTGTGTCTATATTATAACTATTTTTTAAGGATTTTGTGATATTTAGAAACCCACTTGCATTATCATGTGTTGTTGTATACAGTCACATTAGGATTGTTGCCCTCTTACGGTTGCTACGTTGGAGTAAGAAAGATTCCGTAACGTTTTTACTCATGATCGAAACGGTTACTTTTAGCGGTACACATCAAACTAAGGGCCCGTTTGGTTATAACATTAGAAACGGAATGAAAACGAATTTAGTTCATACGTATATCCTTATTTATGAAATGTGTTTTAAATTATTTTTTGTGGTTTGAGATAATTGTAGTAGAATTTGATTAGTTTTGATAATCTACATAAAAACAAAATGGAGAAAAGCAAGTTCATTTTACATGAAACCACAATAAATGGTTCCAAACAATTTCATAATCGAGGTACACATATAAACTAGATTCGTATTCCTTCCATTTTTGGAGTTACGACTAAAACGGGTTTAACTCATATGTTCGAGAAAAGGGAATATAAACGCCCTAGGGCAAAATCACCCCAAAAAGTTAATCTATATAAAAAAACATAACTTGCAAGGCAAGCACCAAAATCATGTGGAAGAACGAAGTAAAAAAAAAAAAAAAAAAACCTTAGTCAACATCAACATTTATGAGAAAATAACACAAATTATTTTTTAAATAAAGTTTTTCAAAGTCTCTGTATTTAATTTTGTTACTACCAAAAATCAATTATTTCTGAAATTAAGTCTTTACCGATAAATAAGATGAATAATCGTCGATATATATATATATATATATATATATATATATATATATATATATATATATATATATATAACTCGACTTGAAAACGGTTAAGATTGAACTAAAATAACGTGCACTATTGTATTGTTCGGAAAAAGGAATGTAAGCACTTTCATGCAAGACAAGCACCCGAATTATGGGGAGTAAATTAGTTTTTCTCGGTAATTTTGTTGTTATCAAATTGATTCTTTATCGTTAAAGAAGATGAATAACCGTTGACGTGTATAGTATGTTAGTTACTCGACTTTGGAGGTTAGGAGAAGTACATGTTTCGGTAAGTAGTTTGCATTTTTTTTTTTTGGATAAAGTCGACTTATAAATAAAACTAATTTTTCTTTTATAAAAAGATAATATGATTAAAAAGTGTAATTAAACTCTTTGGCATACTACAATTGGCAACAAGATTTAAAAGTGTTACATATAATGTAATTTGAATAATGTATTTAGGGCAGGGTAGTAAACAGCCAAAAAGTTATGATATTTGATGCAAATAAGATAAATTGGATTGATATAAATAATCAAATATGTCACGCAGACAAGCACACAAATATTACAAGTTTACAGCCACGATCCAGCAATTTGCCCTCTCTTATCTTTCTCCTTCGAACCCAGCCTACAATCCATGATGATCACCTTACCAAATCACCAACCACCTCCGCTACGTCCACCACCAGGCGACTTCGATTTCGCCACCGATTCGTTGCCGAGTCTTGACGAGTTGGAAGACATAATCGGATACAAGTTCAACAACAGAAGCCTTTTAGAAGAAGCTCTGACAGATGCTTCTCATCCAACGGCGACGGTCAATTTCTCCTACGAACGCCTCGAATACGTCGGAGACTCTGTACTGAATCTCTTGGTGACGCAGGATCAATTCTTCTCCTATCCAAATTTAATGCCGGGAGCGCTTACTCGACTCCGAGCTGCTAATGTCAACACCGAGAAACTCGCTAGGGTTGCCGTCAAGCTCGGCCTCCACAGGTTCTTGCGTCACCGGAAACCTCTGCTTGCCAAACAGGTTCGCAAAATTCCCTTAATCGATCATGTATTTATGTTCGCCGACTTAATTCTGTGCGATTGAATTCTGATTCGGATGCGAAAAGTATAAAAAAGGTTAAGATCCTTCTACCTAAAAGACTGCCGTGGGGTCTTCTGTTTGTTAAATCGCCTTTTTTAATCCTTCTCTTTACTTTTTAGAACGGAGAATAGAGACAGGTACGGTGGTTCTCACGGCGGCGTCAGGGTTACCCTTTTCACATTGACGAATAGATTAAATTTTGATCTTCATAATTTGACTTTGATACAATATTATATTCCTTAGAGATTTAGCTATTTGATTATACCAAGTAAAATATTACTGTTTTTAAAATATTAATTAACCTGTTCAATTGCTAATGTTAAATTGTTTATATCACTTTGAATTTATCTCTGACGTAGGGTAATTAATCACCTAGATTTGATAAATTTGTATCGTAATTTTATTTTTATTTTTACGAACAGCATTTTCGTACATTCTTTGATGTCATCAATTCATAGAATCACGATCGTAATTTTTAGTTTTACCCAAATATTCTTATTTATGATATTATTTAATATAAAGATGCATCTTCTTATTCTATTATTTACTTATACTATGTTATCTACTCATATTTATTCTCACCTTCTTAAATTTAATGAACATATGTTATTAACACATTTTTTTAAAAAAAAATTAATGATAATATAGTAAATAATGAAATAGTATCATATTGATTCTTTTTTTCCTCATAATAATATTTTTTTAGTCAATATATTTAGTTTTTGAAAGGAGGTGGTATAGTTCGGGGCCCACTCTTGTGGGCTAGTAGTTGAAATGGACCCATTGTGATCGAGCCCATTAATGCCACCCCCGCCCTTTTACTCTAGGCCAATTTAGAAAAACCTTAATGAAAAAAAATAGTTTAGAAAGAATAAATTTAATTTATTCCATTAAAATTATAATTTGATGGATAAATTTATTCAAATCTATTTATTTATTTTGTACAACATCATCCTAACAAGACCCTCTATAGTGAAAAGTTTTTAGTCTGAAACCAAATAATAACTAGTTATTACTCGCTAGTTAAGTTTTAATAAATATTTGATACTTAAAAATTTATATGCATATTTTTGTAGGATAAAAATTTGGATAGTGAAATTATAATTGCTATTATTGTTTTTAATTCTCTTTTAAGTTTTTTTCTATAATAATATTTAATATAATTAGATCACATCCCTTTACTTAAAATTGTGATGTATAGTATAATTTTCTTCTTTTTTTTTTGAAATAATTGTATTAGTAACAAGAAATCATATACATGGAATGGCTACTAGCCCAGGGTTTTTTTTCTATAATTTTCTTTAATGATTATATATTATCTTTTAATAAAGTAAATATGTTTAGAATTTGATTAGAAAATTTAGTGGAATTAAAAAAAATTGTAATATTTAAAAAATTAATTATAGATTTGGGGAATTTTTTTTCTATTTCCTATCGAAAATAACCAAAAAATAAAATTTTAAAAATATTTTTATGAGCTGCGTGAATTGTGGGTTTGACCCATGACAAACAAGATCTCTTCTTTAATAGATATAAGATTCTAAAACCTAATTTAAGTATCGAAAATTTTAAAATATACTTTCGAGTTTTAGCACCATAACTTAAAGTATAATCGAACTAAGATACCAATTTGAAACTTTCCATGTATTAGTTTACTCAAAATTATAAGTGTTTTTAGTTTTTCTACCTTTTGGTTTATACTTTTTAAATTAAAATATGTATATTAGGGCAAAATGGGGCACTTTTATACGTGGTATGACTTTCTTATAAGATATTATGGTATATATAATATGCTTTTGTGAGTAGATCCTCAACTGAGCTCAATATGACTACATTCTATCTCTGACAGTCCAGATTCATTT
Organism: Fagopyrum homotropicum; assembly: GCA_033239125.1. Classification (NCBI taxonomy): domain Eukaryota; kingdom Viridiplantae; phylum Streptophyta; class Magnoliopsida; order Caryophyllales; family Polygonaceae; genus Fagopyrum; species Fagopyrum homotropicum. The sequence goes on from BSWB01000004.1 coordinate 149,962,405, forward strand.
TGTGTCACCTTACTATATTTGTTAATGCAGATTGCTGAATTTAGCCAAGAGATTAAAAAATACCCGTTGCACTCAAATTGGCTTGTTGACGTACCAAAAGCATTAGCAGACATTGTGGAGTCCACAATAGGAGCTGTGTTCATAGACAGCAACCGTTCCATCGATATCGTTTGGAAGGTATCGAATTTGATCGCTTGTGTTTTGAATGAGTTAATAAGAGGAATAACGTTTTGGTTTTGGTGCATGTCACATCGTATCAGTCTACCTAGATTTATTGTCTTATTATAAAAATCTTTTATGACTGACAAAAGCTTACTCTTTGATAGGTGTTCGAGGATCTACTTGAACCAAACATCAGCCCACAAACGCTAGGGCTTCACCCAGTGACAGAGCTATTCGAGTTGTGCCAGAAGAAGGGGTGGAACGTCGAGTTTAGGGACCTTTGGAAGGAAAACACAGCGTATGATGTGTTTATTGAAGGCCAGTTAGTAGGGAGTGCTGCCTATGCTATGAAGAAAGAGATTGCTTACAATAGAGCTGCTAAGGATGCATTGGACCATATTGATAAGGTTATTGCTGGAGAGAAGGATTATGTATCAGCCGTTGATTCTGAGATCGATGATGGCGTTGGTCAAATCGGTCGAGTCTTAGATGATCTTCATATTCATGTTGTTAATTAAAGATTGAAATTTTAGGATTTGGTATTGGCTTATCGAATGTGCATTGCAAACATTTTATGTATTACAAAAATTGGAAATGAGTATGTGATACTTTCAGTGTATTTAATCATGTACGTTTAGTATGCGTCTTTTTTGTTTGTATATCAACTTCTAGAAGTTGATAAACATCATAAACTTGAAGGCACAATAAGACATGTCTGATAGTCGGTCCAAATCGCATTAACTAGTTTAATATCCGTATCGTTTTTGCTGGTTTTTAGATAACATTTGGTTAGAAATGTTATTTTGTTTTCCATTCTTTTAAATTCATATATAAATGTTTTGGTGAATAAAATTTTGTAATTATTCATTGTGTTTGATGAAAAATTGGACAAAACTTTATATGATGTGTAGGTAAAAAAAAATGGGTTAATTAGGTAGGTAGACCTTTTTTTTTAATTGTATACTAACTAGGCCTTTTTTAGTTTTCTATTTAGTAAATATACCCCATAATTTTTTTACCCCCCTTGTATTAAAAAAAAAATATATATTTGATGTTTGCTATGTAAACTCCATCCAACCAAACACTTCCTTTCTTATAAAATATTCAACCATCTCAATCGTATAGGAAATATATTAATCTATAATCTAACTTATAATACAAAAAAAAAAAGTATAAATATTTCATGGCTACTATTACTTACGTACTAATCTAGTTCTTTTGCCACTTAAATTCAATACCTTCGAGTCCTTTACCGCCATGAACGCCTTCTTTGTCGGCAGTCCATTGACACATCGTCCCACAATGGAGTTGATCATAAACCTGTTTATAAGTATCAAACACAACGTGTCCTTTGATACTCGTACACCCACAGAAGAAAAGGGTATTTCAAAGATAATTGGGACGAAACTTGAAGTGGTAATCTTCTCCGTTCTTCAACACATGAACTCCCAAGTCGTCGTCGCCGGATTTGCAGTGGAATGTTAAATCGACGCCGTCTCCGATTTTGTTGGTGATTATAACCCGGGTTTTCGGACCGTTGTATGATGATTCGATTTTGTTGGTGATTAAAACTTACGGTATGTGAACTTCCGGTATGTAGAAATTCTAGTATGTAGAAATTCTGGTATGTTGAAATTCTGGTACGTAGAAATGTCTGGTATGTTCATAAATCCGGTATGTGAATTCCGGTATGTGAATTACAATACGTAAATTCTGGTATGTAAATTCCGGTATGTAAAATGTCCGGTATGTAAAATCTTCTTAGAAACTATATTTGATTATGGTATGTGAAAAAATTTGATTATGGTATGTGAAAAATACAATTCTGGTATGTGAAAAAAATACAATTCTAGTAAGTGAAAAAAATACAATTCTGTTATGTGAAAAAATACAATTCTGGTATGTGAAAAATAAAATTCTGGTATGTGAAAAAATTTTGGTATGTAAAAAAATTCTGGTATGTAAAAAAATTTTGGTTTGTAATTCTGGTTTGAAAAAATTCTGGTATGAAAAAAATTCTGGTATGAACAAATATCTGGTATGAAAAAAATTCTGGTATGAATATGAAATTCTGGTATCAAATTCATACCAAAAAAATAAAAATAAATAAATAAATAAATAAAAGACAAAAAAAGAAAGGAAATTAAAATTAAAATAGAAGTCACGTAACATTTGAAAGATTTTCATGTATTTTTCTTTTTTTATTTAAATAGAAGAGTTAATTATTTTACCTACCATTAAATGAAAGTGGTAAAAAATTATGGGGTACATTTACTAAATCATATTCTCAAAAAGGCCTAATAGGTCAAATTCTCCCAAAAAAAATTGGACACATAATTTTATTATAATCTATTCGAAAAATAGTTAATAGTTACTAAAAATAATTAAAAACATCATAAATATGATTTGGCTTATTATAAAGTTTGAATTAGAATATAAAGTTATAAAATGAAAGCACTTTCGTATATTTAATAAGATTTAACTAAGATATAAAATAAAAATAATTGGTGAAAATTTTAGTAAAAGTTTTTATCATACTTTTAGATAAAAATTTTATCAACAAATGACAAAATTGGACGCAAACTAACTTTTATTTTTAAACATGTAGATGACAATTTAAACTATTATAGTAAGAAAAAGTTGATGCTACTTAATTAAATGCTTAACATATAAAGGGACTATAAATTGTTTTAAGCCTATACAAATGTTGTAGAGATAAAATTAGGTATAACTCATTTTTCAATAGGCAGGCATGCATCCACGGTCCACTATTTCTTGGGTGGATCTCTTTAAAGACGTATTTGGTAAAACTTTAAGTAAACCATGCCATTAGTCATTATGCTCTTACAAAAGTAATTAGATGACCTAAAAGATTAGAAAAATCTTTCTTTAAGACTAAGGGTGTGTTTTTGTTTTGTCGGAAAGGAGAGTCGGTGGTCTTCGACACATCTAGTCGTACTTATTATATAAGAAAATAAGGCTAAGTAGCATCAAGCGGGAAATAGTTCGACCCCTAACATGAGCATCAACTGAAACTTCCTAATTTTAAGGTGCGTTTAAAACAAAATTCCGTATTTTATTATTTAATTTCATAGTTTTTACAAGTATATTTTTTATACTTTCCGTAATTTATTTTCACTAAATTTCGAAGAACCTACGGGTTTCGTATAAAGTTGTATACGATTTTTCGTTTCTTTAAAGAAAAAGTCTTATCGTATTTGCGCCCATTAAGGGTCACATCAAAGCCAATATTTATTTATTTTTTACTTTTTTTTTCTTTTTACCCACAACTTTCTACAATTTATATTTAGGGTACCTAGTTTATAATAAGTTGTATTTATATCTTTGTTTAAAGTTTTTAAGTCGTATTTGTAATTTTTGTGTGATTCTGTCATTTGGTATCAGAGTTAAGTGCTTAAGTAACCTTAACAAAATTAAAAATTAAAAAATTAACTAAAACTGGAGGTTTCCGAAAATTGTTCACATAAATTAGCACCACATGCAAAACATTTAAACGCTGGACAAGGTCATCACGAAGCTATTTTAAATAGGCTGAATTTGCAATGTAGGTCCTTTACAATGTAGAGTTTGGATTTAGGGCCTCCCAATTATTCTGAGATTGCTATTCGTACCCACCATTTCATGCTAATTATACCCATTACACGACTACGCGTTGCGTACGCGTAGAAAATGGATCAACTTCTGAGGCGAAAGTTACTACGCGTACGTAACGCGTAGGCGTAGTGACTTTTCTCAATTTTGAATTGAGAGAAGTCACTACGCCTACGCGTTACGTACGCGTAGTAACTTTCCAAACGGCAGAAAGTTACTACGCGTACGTAACGCGTAGGCGTAGGTCTCTTCGCTTCCATAACGCGAAAGCGGAAGGTCGTCTTCCTCATTCCGCTTCCAAACTTTTCCTTACCGACGACGACGAAGAAGAGGGCGACGAAGAAGAGGGCGACGACCACCACCAACCACTCCAACGACGTTTACACACATCACCAGCAGCCATGGTCCGAACTCGGGGAAGAGACGGAGGCGTGGTCCGGGGGAGCCGCTCCGGCAACGGCGGCGGTGAGTCCTCCGGCAGTTTTTCCGGCGAGGGTCGCGGGCGAGCGGTTTCCGATGCCGAGGTTGGGCGAGGACGGGGCTCTCGTGGAGGGCGAGTAGGGGGAGTAGTCCGAGGTTGCGCGACATCTCGCGTTTCTAGCGAGGTTGGGGTACGTTTTAATTTATTTTTATTACATTTGTCTTTATATACGTTAATTAGAGAATAGTAATCGATAATTAGTGTATGATTAGTTGTTAATTACTTATTATGTATAGAATTAGTGAATGAATTAATGAATTAGTCTCAATTAGTCGATAATTAGTTAAATTAGTGGACAATTAGTCACTAGTTAGTGAAATAGTCGATAATTAGTTTAATAAAAATTGAAAAAAGTCGATAATTAGATAATTAGTTTATTGAAAATAGTCGATAATTAGATAATTAGTTGTTAACTTCCTTAAAATAATCGATAATTAGTTAATTACTCGATAATTAGTTGTTAATTATTGGAACTAGTAGATAATTAATAGATAATTTGTTTAATAAATATTGAAATTAGTTGTAAATTCCGTAATTATTCGATAATTAGTTAATTACTCGATAATTAGTTGGTAATTAGTTTAATAAATATTGAAATTAGTTGTAAATTCCGTAATTAGTTAATTACTCGATAATTACGTTTAATAAATATTGAAATTAATAGATAATTAGTTTAATAAATATTGAAATTAGAACTATTGGAACTAGTAGATAATTAATAGATAATTTGTTTAATAAATATTGAAATTTCTTGATAATTAGTTAATTACTCGATAATTAGTTGTTAATTATTGAAACTAGTAGATAATTAGTTTAATAAATATTGAAATTAGTTGTAAATTCCGTAATTATTCGATAATTAGTTAATTACTCGATAATTAGTTGATAATTAGTTTAATAAATATTGATATTAGTTGTAAATTCCGTAATTAATAGATAATTTGTTTAATAAATATTTATAATTAGTTAATTACTCGATAATTAGTTGATAATTAGTTAATTACTCGATAATTAGTTGATAATTAGTTTAATAAATATTGAAATTAGTTGTAAATTCCCTAATTAGTTAATTACTCGATAATTACGTTTAAAATTATTGAAATTACTCGATAATTAGTTTAATAAATATTGAAATTACAACTATTGGAACTAGTAGATAATTAATAGATAATTTGTTTAATAAATATTGAAATTACTCGATAATTAGTTGTTAACTTCTCGTTAACTTCCTTAAATTAGTTGTTAATAAATATTGATATTAGTTGTAAATTCCGTAATTAATAGATACTTTGTTTAATAAATATTGATAATTAGTTAATTACTCGATAATTAGTTAATTACTCGATAATTAGTTGATAATTAGTTAATTACTCGATAATTAGTTGATAATTAGTTTAATAAATATTGAAATTAGTTGTAAATTCCGTAATTAGTTAATTACTCGATAATTACGTTTAAAATTATTGAAATTACTCGATAATTAGTTAATAGAAATTAGTTTAATAAATATTGAAATTACTCGATAATTAGTTAATAAATATTGAAATTACTCGATAATAGGTTACTGGGACTAGTACTCGTCCATGGGCCGCTACGGTTTCGAACCGTAAGCGGCGTATGATTGAGATGGGAGTAGCGCGTCCTGATGACGTTCTTGAGGATCCTCAGGAGGAGGAGGAGGAGAGAGTTGGGGAGGAGCATGTAGACGAGCGGATGGACATGTTGTTCGGTTCGTCCGACGTTTCCGGCGGCCAGATGTTACCCGAGGCAGACGTTGATGCTTTTGTATTGGAGTTGCATGACACGTTGGACCGCCGATCACCTGCACCTGCTCATTCAGAGAGCTCTGCCGCCAGGAGTAGGAGACTCGGTCAGGAGGGTTCACCACCACCTCCACCTCCACCTCCACCTCCACCTCCGCCTGTGGTTGCAGATGACGCTGCTGGGTATCCAGGAGGTCCCGCTATACGGGACTTACTTTACAGCTATGACACTCATGTCGCTCGTGACATATGGGTCGGTCAGGTATGGATTTAAATTTCGTTTAGCTTTTTATATTTCCTTAAATTCAAACGTGTTACTTACGTTTAAATGATATTTTCATAACAGGATAGAGGTGTTTTACGAGTCTATAGGCTAGGTGCCACGGTCAGTGGCTTACGTAGCCTTGCTGATCGATTTCCAGAGTCAGAGTGGATGACACTGGTTAGGGGGAGTGGACTGCATGGCCTCCTAGAGATGCAGTGGGGCGGTGTCGACCATGCTCTTGCATCTGCCTTTGTTGAGAGGTGGTATCCAGAGACTTCCGGATTTCACTTCCCATGGGGACAGATCTCTATCACCCTCCACGACGTATATCACCTCCTAGGACTTCGCATTGACGAAGACGAGGTTATCGGCGCCAGGGATGACACACTCTTCACCTCCATGTTCGGCTTCCCGACGTTGGAGGTGAAGGACGCCGTGAAGGCGGGTGGGTGGCCGTCTTCTCATCTCCTCTCTACTATTAGGACTATGGCCGAGTCCCCAGATGCTAGACAGGAGGACATCGCTACCGGATTTCTTGCTCTTCTCATTGGCTCCACCCTGTTCATTGACAAGACCACGAACAGGGTGAAGTCTCATCTATTGAGCGTATGTCGAGACCCCATCACCATGGCGTCCCGTGCTTGGGGGACTGCCACACTGGCATATCTATACAGACAGCTAGGCGAGTCCTCTCGGAGGGAGGTTCATACATTAGCCGGTTGTTCTCTTCTCTTAGAGGTAAGCAATGAACTATAATTTCATAGGTTACAATCTTTTAATTGATAATCAGTTTAATATTGAAATGATATGTTTTTCGCAGTCATGGATTCACGCTTATTTCCCTCACTTTCGACCTAGAGGACATACTGACCCTCTTAGACAGAGAGATGCGAGACATGCACAGAGGTCGGAGAGGGCTCCTACAGGACAGATGGAGAGATCGGCCCTATTAGGGTTTAGGGCCCAATTGTCGAGGTGTAGGATGGACGAGGTACTAATAAAGTCAAGTTTCTTACGTATATTTTGAATTGATCTTCTGAATTGACGTTATATGTTTGTCGTAGGTGACGTGGATGCCGTGGGGTTTGCTAGACGGCTTTCAGACTGGACAGATGCGCGTATCAGCCTATTTTGGGGTGATACGCTTCTGTTGGTTGGATGAGCCCTATCAGCCACCGTTTATGCTACGTCAGTTCGGGCATGTACAGATAGTTCCCCCAGAGCTTCATACAGTTCCTCCCGGATGTATCATTCACCCCTTCGTGATGAAGAGGCCGGCGAGGATAGGAAAGTATGAGCTGCTATTTTCTCCCGACGCATGGCATCTGTGGGCGACGCGAGACCAGCATCTGTACGACATATAGAGCGTCCCAGCAGTTGTCGACCCATGACAGATGGATGAGTACTTCTTGGACTGGTTCTTACCACGTACTCACTCCCACCTGCAGCCACCTCCAGATGGTGCACCACCACCGCCTGCACCTCCAGTTGTACCTGTTGTACTTTCAGAGCGGGTACGATATGAATTGTTACGTTAAAGTTCATTTTATTTAAGAATTAGTTCAGTTTCTTACCTATTTTCATGTTCTGCAGCGTGTACATATAGCTATAGGTATGGTTAGAGATCAGTTGACTCGTTGTCCTCCGTCTGAGGCTGATTTTCTTCGACGTCTCCTAGATGTTCTAGGAGGAGACGAGGCACCAGAGGCGCCACCTCCTGTTAGGGCATCACAGCGACAGGACTAGACACTTGTTTCTATTTATTTATTATGTATGAACATGTTTCATTACTTTGACTTGTTTCTATTTATTACGTCCCGTGCTTGCTTCATTTTATGTATGAACATTTTTCATTACTTTGACTTGTTTCTATTTCTAACGTCCCGTGCTTGCTTCATTTTATTACTTTGACTTGTGATTTATGTTTTGAAATCAAATTTGAAATCAAAATCTCAATTTGAAATCACAAATCAAAACTTCAATATTGAAATCACAAATCACAACTCACAAATCAAAAACCTCAATATTGAAATCACAAATCACAAATCACAAACCTCAATATTGAAATCACAAATCACAAATCACAAATCAAAAACTCAGTTCAACACTACTATTCGAAATCACAATTCGACATCAAACTAAGAACCCGCATCTTCTTCTCTCTGAAGCAGTCTTCCGTATCTTGCTATTCTTCGGTTATGTATGTCGGCAAAACCATCAACTGAAGCGTCGTGACCTCGCATCCAATCAAGACATATCGGGGGCAATGGAGCGTTTTGATGCAACCAAACCTGTTTTACAAATCAATAGCATGTTAGTCAAACAAGTTTTGATACAACCAAACTTGTTTCACAAATCAAGGGAATAAAATGGACTTACCGGAACGTAGTGATGATCATTGAGTACTGCGATTGCTTGCACTACCGTTGGAGGTTCTTGTTCGGCTTCAGAATCGGCAATCAATGGCAAGCAGGTGTAGGAGTCCAATCTAGAGAAGACGACAAGGGACACCCGAAATAAAGTAGCGTATGCGAGAGCACAAGTAGGAACCTCCATCCAGAACTGTGATGCGCAAGGTGCGGGGTTAAGGTAGTTGACGTTGTCAATCAGTTCTTCGATCTCATCATCACCATGTATTCCGGAGTATACATGCATGTGTCTACTCAACTCCCATGTTATCTCTCTCCGGACACGAATGTACTCATCTGGACGGTAACCCAATAACGCACCAAGTGATCGATATCCGCAATGTCCATCGCCCGGAACATCTATCACACGATCAACGTAAGATAACATAAATGCTGGGATATTCCGATAACCCCAGTTGAATCCTCGGACCACAGGTTCAGATGGCTCATTTGGAACGGCCGTCTCAGACTCCGGGATGGTACTAGGCTCAGACTCCGGGATGGTACTAGGCTCCGGGATGGTACAAGGCTCGCCTGTGGTGTCTGCTCGTCCTCGGCCTCGTCCTCGAACTCTTCCTCTAGAACTTTGTGAAGATTTCCTCATCTGTGAATCCTTATCAGCTCGAGCATGCTCAAATCCAGATGGCACTCGTCCTTGCTTGCTTCCCTTGTCTGAAGGATGTGAAATTCTCGGCTCCCGAGCTACTGAGTCCGTCGGGTTCAACATGGTTGCAATATAAGCGCCAAACATGTTCACAACGTCTTGGGGCAACCTACCCTCCCTGTGCATGGCCATAAAAGATGTCAAAGTAATATCCCCCATCGACAGAGGAATAGCCTCGGGTTCTTCCACTTCTTCGGTGACCTCATGCCACGTAACTTGTCTCCAAAAAGGATGTATTGCAGTCAAAAACATAGGTCTGTTTTCCCGGAGGGCAGCAGCAAACTCATGAATACACGGGATCCCATACGATTGCCTCCAATACCAATCGTCACATGTAGTATCAAATGTCCCTTGCCGCGCCAGTTTGCAATTCTCGATCAAGTACTTCATGCAATTGTTCGACACCTTTCGAAGAAGAAATGTAAACATAGGGTCTTCTTGGATGCCTACGATAGTATGAGTACGCGACTTTTCTATGCAACCTTGAATCTCATCAATCTGATCTCCAATCATTCTATGGATGGCCTTGATGAGAGTATCAAATCCACAACGAGTAGACTTAAGAGTTCTCTTCAACACCGAATGAGCACCCTCGGCCCTAAGATTAGAACATAATTTATAATTATAAAATAAATCATCACAAGTAAACTAAACAATAAAAGATGCAATGAGTATTTGTCTAACCTTCCTGTCGTCCTTGATCCGAGATGGAGATAGTGATCGGTCCAGCAACGAACAATAGCTTTCTTGTACTTGTCCAACCATGTCTTCTCGAGGTACTCCATCAAATGATACTTGTCCATCCAACTATCCCTCATATGCAAGAGCCTCGCCTCATAAGCCGCAATAGTAGTCGATTCAAACAACTCATGACAATCTCTCATGAATTTTGCTTGGATGGATGGCGAATGTGACTTCCACCAACTATTTGATTCTATGTTTCGATACACGTGCCACTCACACAAAATATGTTTGGCATCTGCGAAGACTCTAGGCATTGCTTTTATGAGACCTAATTCTCTGTCCGTCACTATCACTTCCGGCTTCTTTCCACTGAATAACAAGGCAATTCGTTCCAAAGCCCACTCGTAATGACCCGTCGTCTCTCGTTTCATTAACACAAACGCAACGGGAAAAGTTTGTTGTGTGCTAGTCAATCCGACGATTTCCAACAACGGCATGTCATATCTGCAAAATATAATGAATGAGACTTTGTAATTAAAAAAAAGTTTAATATAAACAAACTGAATGAATTACATACTAACCTGTTCGTCTTGTATGTAGCATCCATGATGACAACATATGGAAACATGGCAACCCAACGCTTCGACTCTAGATGGGCTAGGAATAAGTCGCTCACTACCTCTCCTCCTTCAGTGGTTTCCATCCTAATATCCCACATATAATCCTTATCTTGCAAGAATTTCAACGCTTCTTGAATTACCGTTCGATCTCCCATCGCTTCCAACCTAATTTTATTCCGAGCGTTTGAAACTTGCTTCCTAGAAGTGACCATCTTTTCGGGATCTTCAAAATCACTCTTTAACAAACGAAAAATTTCCCTCGGAGGCATTCCCGCCTCGGTGTAGATTTGGACTCGTTTCATTTGTGCCTTCGTCAACCGTCCAACAAAGGCATGACCTACCAACTTCTTCGGAAGAGGATGATTGTGAATTTCGTGAACATTCCTCACACCCCAAAGACCCCTTTACACCTCATCAACGTGTAAGCGAAAATTACAATCAAACTTCTTCATTTTGCATACCCTCAAGCCCTTCGCCTCACTCTTGCGGACTCCGTGATGCTCACACGCAAATATCACCTTTCCAAAACGCTTATCATCCGACTTGTAGGACTTTAGTTTGATGAGAACCATATTTCTACTTCCTGCTCTCTCAAGAACCCACGCAACTAACGAGTCCATATCCGTCCATATCCGATGGTCAACGAACAAACTAGTATAGTCATAATCATCGGGAATATCGGCAGCCTACAATAATTATTTCGAAAATTTCATTCACTACGACTATATCATATGTTCTGAGATTGCTCAAATTAATTAACGACTACTTAAATAATAATTGTCTACTAATTCATTAATTAACGACTATTTTCTTCAATTAACGACTAATTGACACCTAATTAACGAGTAAATTCTTCAGTTAACGTCAAATAACATTACTTATTGACTAATTGTCTACTACTTCATTAATTAACGAGTCAAGCATATAACATAAACTAACTAAAACATATAACACTAAACTACGTCAAAACAAACGAATTGAAAAAACTAACCTCAACACCCGAATACGGATCCTAACTACTGAGCATCGCGGGATTGAACAAGCCCTCGTCACCCTCCACGTCATCTTCACCACCGCCGAAAGCAACACCGTCATCCTCTTCTCCATCGCCGGAATGATAGCTTGCTTCTCCATCGTCGGAATTCATTTTCGAAAGGACTTTTTTTGCAAAACAACGTTTGACAATGAGGTTTTATGAAATGGGTCGAATACATGATATTTATACTAATCTTTGGGTTACATTACCGTTGGTAACGGCTAGTTCTCCACAATACGCCTACGCAGCGCATAATCGTAGAGTTCACAACGGTTACATGATCCGAGAACTACGCCTACGCATCCCGTAAGCGTAGTTCTCGATCAAGCAAGCGTTGTGAAGTCTACGCCTACGCGCTGCGTAGGCGTAGTTTGTTCTTGTATTTTGGCGATTGATTTATGCTTTCCTTACGGCTACGTGATGCGTAGTCGTATAATGGGTACAAATAGAATGAAATGGTGGGTACGAATAGCACGAACCCAATTATTCATTTAGAAAATGGGCTCCTATATACTAGATGAAATCAGAAAAAGTACAAAAAAGTAATAGTCATTGATTTGATTGGTGACAATGTTGGTGGACATTTTACAAGGAATTTGTGTCAAATAAATGCAACCTTTTTTCTTCCCTATTTATAAACTCAAGTCCATTCTTCTTCTCTTTAAATGCATGTCCTTTCTTCTTCCATAGATCAAATTCTTCCAAACGCAGGTCCTTTCTTCTTCCCTTCACCGGAATCTGAAACCAATCCCCTGTTCTATTTTTGGGTAAGCAGCAACATTTGTTTTTGGGTAAGCAATATCCAAAACTGCATACCCAAACTGCACACGCATATACTCAATAAGCAATACAAAAAAATGCATATCAATAATCACTCAATAAGCAATACCAAAAAATGCATACCTAAAAAATGTATACCCAAAAGTATGCATATCAATCACTCAATAAACAATATTCAAAACTGCACACACATACTTAATAAGCAATACCCAAAAAATACATATCAATCCCTCAATAAACAATACCCAAAAAATGCATACCCAAAAATGCATATCAATCACTCAATAAGCAAATACCCAAAACTGCACACACATATACTCAAAAATGCATACCTAAACTGCACACACATATACTCAATAATCAATACCCAAAAAAATCTATCTTCAATAACAAATACATACCCCAAACAACAAAATCATATATTCAATAATGCATACCCAAAATGCATACACATAGACTCAATTTAAAACAATACCCAAAAAATGCAAACATTAAGTAATCAATCTTTTTCATAATACATACTCAAACTGCATACATAAAATCAAACACATACCCACTACTAATTACTAAAACGAATCAAATGCATACCAAAAATCTAGTAAAAATAGCTTACCCAAAAAATACAGATTTGGTTCCCGGCAACGACGGAGCATACAACGGTGAGAGAGAGGAGGGTTGGTGACGGAACGACGATTAGACAGCGGCGCCGGCGCCGGAAACCGGTGGCGTAGCCCCTCCTCGTGTCAACCTTGACGGCGAAACCCTGGATCTCTCGCTTGCCCTACTCCCGCTCGAAGGAAACCCTAAATCTCTCGCTCACCCTTCGGTGTCGGCTTGGTGGTCAAATGTCCTGGCGGTGAAACAGTGCTCCCTGTCGTTGAAACTTCGGCGGATCTCCGTTTTATCCTCTATTTCTCCTTCCTCTCTTTCGTTCCTTTCTAGATCTGTTTTTTCTCTCTTTATAAAGAGAATGAATGTTTTCTCTTTCTTCTCTCCAAATAATACCAACAGTCATTTAAAATTCAATTTTGTTTGGTAGCCCAATCATCCATCTTTTCTCTACAGCTCATAAATACACCTATTAATTTTTTTGCAGCCCTAAATTATACTAGGAGCCCACTTTGCAAAAGTAAAATTTTAGGAGCCCTATTTCCCTCATTTAGTCTTTTAAATACCATAATCGACGATATTGCGGATTTAAAAGTAAGTTTAATTAAGTTGTGAACAACCCTTACAAAATATAGGGAAGAAATATCTACTACTTTTGTAACAGTCAAAAATCAAATATGGCCTAATCGGGAATTTTAGGAAGTTAAACGGGTTTAACGGAATTAAAACCGTCTTAACAAGAGATCGATACCTAGATGATATAAACCCGGTGTTATTTGGAGCATTTGGGAGCTTCAATTAATAAAAATGCAGTTGAGAAAAATGATCAGGACATCGGACATGTCCTAGATATGAAAAAACATAGAAAGGCAAAACGGCCAAAAGAGTCGCTATTTCGTTTCTTAGCGGCTAAGAAAGACGGCTTAGGAATACGCGTTTCTCGAGACAATTGCGGAATAATTATCCATACAATATTCCAGATTTATTATTCCAATTTCGAGAAGTTTGGAGAAAGGGGCTTAAACCGCTTTCGGATCGGTGAAAGGATAATTATCGACTCCGCTAAAGGATAATTATCGTCTTCGCTATAAATAGCGGAAATAACGTTTATTAATTCATTTTCTTTCACGTTTCCTCGTAAAAGCTCTGATTTCTCTCAATCTTCAAACTCAGATCTACTCTCCGTTTCTAATCCGATTTCAAATCCGTTTGAGTTTTTGGATTCCTCTCTTCATTCTCTTCATTTTGGTACCGAGTTTCTACATTTCCGCGCAAGAGAAGGCCTGGTCGAGCATATATGATACTAGGGAGGTTCCGTCGCTCAGATTCCGGTGAATTTGACGGTGTCCGAGCGTAGCCTGCGTCGTTGTGATTCCGAATCTTCTTTCGGATCGTCAATCGGGTTAGTAACGAATAAGTTATGAATTTATTCGTTTTCCGTATTGCGATTTAGCCTAAATTGACCTTAGGCTTGTCAAAATGGATAATTGGAAATTCCATTATGCTCGTTACTTTATTCTGGTGATTATGGGCTGTTTGTTTGATGAGATTTGATGACAGGTGGGTTCAGAAATTGCCTGCGGGCAAAACGTTGTTCTGGCGAAATTTAATTAATTAATTAAAGGTTAATTAATTAAATTGGGATTCTAGAAAATGCTATAAGCTAATTAAATTCAAAGGAATGAATTTAACTGGTGTTTGAAGCGAGAAGTTTAATACGAGGAATATGATATTCTCAACAGGTGTTGTTGAAGGGTTCGGTTTAATTATAGCTTACTTCTTTGTGAGTGTATCCAAATACGAGAAAGGAGGATAGTCCGAGTGGGAAACGGACTCAATAGTTGGTTTGCGAGGTTTTATTGTTCTTACCTGCGAGGTAAGTGTATATGAATTACACTTGCTTAATATATGTTATGTATTTAATATGCTATGATTTTATGCATGCTTGAGTGTATATATATATGTTTGTTATGATTGTATGCATGCTTATATGTATATGAGTGGAATGATGATGATGACTTGATATGATTTATGAATGCATGCATGAGGTACATGAGACGATAATGGAAAGAATATGATGGAAGAATATGATAAAAGCATGAAACTGAGTTATGATATGGAAGTGATAATATAGGATGGTAATTGATTAACTAGCCCAACTGGGTCCCGCACGGGTTTCCGGGGGACGAGGTCGCTACCTGATCTACAGGGGGCCTCAGAGGTCGCTACCTGATCTACAGGGGGCCTCGAGATAAGAAAAACAGTCAGGGGTCGCTACCTGATCTACAGGGGGCCTCAAGATAAGAAAAATAGTCCAAGATCGCGACCTGATCTATAGGGGGTCTTAGGACAGATGGCTGAGGTCGCTACCTGATCTACAGGGGGCCTATGACGCTATCGGGTTGGCCAACCGAAAGAAAAAAGAAAGAAAGAAAGAAAGAAATACGAAAGCAATGAGAAAATATATCGTACGATCAGTTGGAGCTAGTTAGTTAATTATCACCTATGCATCGATGCGATCGAGTCTAGCATGCTATATGTTATGTTATGATTATTTATATGTGATGGTATGATATGAGATGCTTATATGAGATGATATGTTTATATGTGATGTGTGATAACATGCTTGAATGTTTATGTGAAATGTGATATGAATGGTTGTGGAATTATATGTGATGTGTGATAACATGCTTGAATGTTTATGTGAAATGTGATATGAATGGTGGTGGAATTATATGTGAATGTGGATATGTATGTGTGCTTTGAAATGTGAAGAAGGGTATAGAGTGTCCTTTGGGGACGGGATATTAGATACTTATATATATTGGGAGAGTGCGATTTGTATACCCTTACTGAGCGTGTGGCTCATTGTTGTTATATCCACATATTTTTCAGCTACTCAGACTCAGCCTGATCAAGGCAAGGACGTTGGACCCAACACCTGGATTTGAGATCATATCAGGTGGGCTGTTATGGGATGCTACCGCCTAGGATGTTTTGCATGGTTTTAAAACAGTTGTGTTTTGGTTAAACGGAGTTTTATGACGTATGTTAGTATGTGTATATGTTGTGAATATGGTTGTAAGATAAAGTTTTAAAATTTACGTTTTCCGCTTTTCCACTTATTGTTTTAAACAGGGTTAATTAATTGGTAATCAACTAGAAATGAAATAGGTGGGGTCACAACTTTATTATCTATCATAGAAGGAAATAAAAAATTATTTCTTGAAATTACCAACGAAATTAGAAATCTTGGTGCAATACCTTTCTTAAACCCTCCAACAAAAAAGTCAGCCGGTTTTTCTTATAAGTATCCTTTTCAAAACGAAAATCCCCAAAAGAAGTTTTCAGTACCAAGTTTGACTAAAAACCCCAAAACGAAAGAAGAACCAGAAGAAAGTTAGAGAAAATAAGGAGACACTTGATATGTTTGACAAAGTAATGAGTTCTTTGAGTAGTGACGAGTCTGGTTACTACACTGATGAAGAAGAAATGTATCAGCAAATGAGATTAATCAAACTTAAAGACCTAGAAACTTTTTCCTTAAGTGAAGTTAAACGAAAACTAGATAAAAAGATGGGAAAAAGAGTTGTAGATATTAATGAAGTGGAAGAAGAAATAGTTCCAGAACAAGAAGTTAACAAGGCCACTAGATCTTATTAGCGATAATATGAACAAGGGTCAACGAGTCAACAAAGAGTTAATCTAAAACCCAAAGAATTTTTTTAGAGAAAACAGCTAAATTTGGAGTTAGGATTATACCAAACCATAGACCTAACAAAAGAGAACTTTTAATTGAAACAATCAGTGAAACCGGATATAGGCTTAATCTAGATGGAGTAAGAAACCAAGAAGATGTGCTAGACTTTTGGAAGAAAAATATGATGAGTGTCTTAAACATGAACGCTAAATGGAGATCTGCAAATTTTCTAAATTATATCGAACATAGTTTTTATGGAATCGTGGCAGATTGGTATGAATCAATCGATGAAGAAATGAAAGAAACCTTAAGGACAATAGAACCACCAGATGTTATGTTTAGGCAATTCTGCAAAGCCTTATGATACGCCCCCTGATGGCATCGCCATCCGTGTTTCCGGATGGCATCCAATATATAAGGATGGCTTGGCTCGTTTGGTTGATCCTTTTGAAGGATCAACCAAACGCTTCCGCCACCCAAATTCATAGTTTGATCCAGCTCGAACGATCAAGAAGAAGTAGTTGAAGTTTCTCCTCGATCTAGATCACCCGTATTTCTATCATTGGTATCAGAGCTCGGGATCGAGGTCAAGTTCTTTACTTGTGTTCTTGATTGTTCATAAATTTTTTTTCTCTCTCTTTGGTGTTCTTCAAGTGTTATTCAGCTTTCTTTGAAGATCTTCAAGTGTTCTTCGAAGATCCGTTCTTCAGTGTTCTTCATCGTTCATCATGTTCTATGATGATTCTGATTCTTATGATGAGGATGAAGAATGGTTACCTCCTCCACCGAAGGCCAAGCAAACCAGCCGGAGGTACCAACGGAGAGAATACTTTAAGGAGGAGGTGTGGTTGCCTCCTCCGGACCCACCAAGGCCCCACCGACGGCGTCCTAGTCTCCAAGAGGAGCGTTGCCTCCTCCGGACCCACCAAGGCCTAAAGAGAGCATCCATGGGTATCCACATGAACACCGACAACGTGTTGCCGTCTTAGCCTAAGAGAATGTCGCTCTAAAGCATGAGATAGAAGCTTTGAAGGCACAAATGGCCTCCCTCATGACGGCCGCCCAACAAGAGGAACCGTTGTGTGATGATCCATTAGCAGAGGCCAAGGAAGATGTCGTCATTAAATCATATGGCCCGGTTATTCCAATTCATCTTGTCAATCCGTTACGTGAAGAGTACTTTCAAGATGACAAAGATGATATCATCATTGAGAAAGAAGAAATCATCGACTCCGACAACGGCACAATGGTGTTGATGGAATACAAATCCGAGTTGTATGATCCGAGGTTTGTCTTTACATTGCCAACTAACTCCCATCTTGGCTTGCCTTTCAACATTTTTAGTGTGCCTCCACCAC
The DNA here is from genome assembly GCA_033239125.1 of Fagopyrum homotropicum. Taxonomy (NCBI): domain Eukaryota; kingdom Viridiplantae; phylum Streptophyta; class Magnoliopsida; order Caryophyllales; family Polygonaceae; genus Fagopyrum; species Fagopyrum homotropicum. Next base: position 149,980,547 of record BSWB01000004.1, read on the forward strand.
TCAAAAGCAAGACCATTTGCGGCATAAGAGACAAAGTCCACAACGTCACCACCATGTTGAACTACAAGTTTGAGCCTCCCGATCCGGAGTTTTTCCTCTTTATGTTCGACAATCTTGGTGGCACCACTGATCTTTTGAAGGACTACAAGTCCAAGCCGCCCGAAAATGTGCATTCGGTGTTGATTTTCAAGGGTTTTGTTCCTCAAGCGACTCCTTTTCTTTTTTGACGGTGAAACGAGGACGTTTCACATTTAAGAGGAGGAGAATGATACGCCCCCGGATGGCATCGCCATCCGTGTTTCCGGCTAGAAGGACCCGCACATTTTGAAGAAAGTTATTATTATTCGGCTATTTAATAATAAGTCTTTTTGTATTCGGAACTTTAATTCGGAACTTAATTCCGTGAATCAAATTCCGACCTTTCATATTTTAGGCTTTTCATATTCGGAACTTAATCCCGACTTTAATTCCGTCATTTATGTTAAGACTCTTTGTATGGCCTCCATCCAATATATAAGGATGGTTTGGCTCATTTGTAAAGATATGTCTAAGTTGAAATCTAAGTATTGAGAAGGAAAATCCTCTTACTTAGTTTAGGCATCACTTCCTCTTCCATCATCTTCAAGTTCTATCTTGGATCTAGTCTTTGATCCAAGCCTTCATAATCGAGGATCCTTTTGAAGGATCAACCGAACGCTTCCGCATCCATTTCTAAGCTTCCGCCGCTCAAGTTCTATAGTTTGATCCAACAAGAACGATCAAGAAGAAGTAGTTGAAGTTTCTCCTCGATCTAGATCACCCGTATTTCTATCACCTTAGAATCTGAGTTTGGGCCTGTTTGGTGGGGGGTGATTATGCGGATGAAATGAAGATTATAAGATTATGGGAATTAAATTAAAGAATTTATTTAATCTTCATAGAGGTAGAATATTTGAATTATGGGAATTATGGGGATGAAATTATCAGTTAAGCTTAATCTTATGGATGACCAAACAGGGCCTTTATTGGAGACAGAGATGATAAAGATAAAAAAAATTAATCGAATGACAAAGAAAATTAAATACTCTTGAAATCTGTAATATGAGATATTTGGAAAATTATATTTCAGAATTTGAGTACTATTACTATAAGGTGGGAGAAAACGGGATAAATCTTCAAATGTTATTCGATAAACTCCCTAAACTCATAAATGAAGAAATTATTGAAGGGTACTAAGAATGAATAAAAAAGTTCAATTCGAGGGATACCCTAGGAAATAGACTAAGGTTCATTAGAAAATGGGTAGAGAAAACGTGTCGAGAAGTTAAGGGAACTCAACATATGAAAAGACAATTTCTAAATTGTCGGGATCTTCCCAAAGAATGGGGATGTAATAGAAAAGATAATAAGAAAAATGGTTATGGAAGAAAGTATTATAGGAAGAAAAGCTTTAATAAACAAAGAGGGAAAAAATACCAGAAAAAATATTATCGAAAACCCTTTGTTAAGAAAAGAAGATCCTTTTGAAAAGCCTCTTATTGTCTCGAGAATAAAAAGAGTCGCAAATGTTGGGCTTGAAGGGGAAATAGGTCATTATGCTAATGAATGCAAAAATAGAAATAATAATAAACTTGTTGAAGCTTTAGGGAACTTAGATTATATTGAAATAACAGATGAGAAGCTCTTGGCCTAACCTTAAATAATAATAAAGGAAATGTAGAAGTAGTAGAGGAAGAAGAAGAATCTGAAAGTTCAAACTATGAGGAAGTATGTGAAATGATGCAAGAAGAGGATAGTGAAGCTCAAAGAAAGATGGAATAAATGTTTTCTTCAGAAGAAACAACTACTCTAGCCCAACTGCAAGAAGCTGATACTTCCATTGACGAAGAGCAATTGGAAAATATGTATAGGTCAGGGGCTGAATTCCCGATCATTGCAAAAGAGCAATTTTTTAAAAGAACGTTCATTCCAATATTCTCAAAGTTCATGTGTGAAGAAATGGTTGGAGATATCGTAGTAAAAAATAATGAAAATCAAGCAACTGAGATAAACCTAATTAACTGGAAGAATATCCAAAAATACAATAAAGACAAAAATATAAGTATATTTATGTTTGTGCAATTCAGGTCATCATTACTCCATTACAAAACTTTGGTAAGAATGTGCATTGCATTAATTTTGTCTGTGACACTAGGCACAAGAAATTTAGTGATCAAACGATCAGTGTAGTAATATGCAATCTAAGTCAAGGACCAGTATCATAGGTGTGCAGACCAAATTATTATGTAAGTTTAGAAGATCAGTTTGCGCATAAATTCCTAGCATTAAAATTGCTAACTGAAGGAATTAATATGCACAAAGGGACTTGTCCTTTACAGTTGAAATGGAAGGTCATATATAAACTAGAAAATACTACCAATCCACCTGCTAGAACTCAAATGGTAGAAGCTAATAAATATGAAGTAGTTGGACCAGGACAAAAAGTTGTACAGTCAAAGTAAGGCCAAATCAAATAAGTTTAAAGACAATGTGGATCAATGCCTTTGAAAATCCTTCTAGTCCCAACCAAGGAAGAATTTTAACCGTTAATGAAGAAGGGAGAATTCACACGAATTCTCATCCACCTCCAATAAATAGAATTCTTTCTAGGAGTCAAAGTTATAGGGGTAATCCTCATTTAAGCTTGCCTCCACAAAATCAAGTAAGTCTTCCAACTAGAAATCCTAAAAAAGAATCTTCCTTTTAAAGTAGATGATGAAATTGCTAACCTATTAGCAAACCTAAACAGAAAATTAAAGGCCAATAACTTGGGGAAAAATATTAGGGAACTTGTTGGACATAATATAGATCTGGGAAACACTAGGTCTAGCTATAGACCACATGTGAAAAGTCCAGGACCTAGCAATCTAATAAATACATCACAAACTCAAGGAGAAGCCTCAAGTTCTAAAAAATTAATAGGGTATACAACAAAAACAATTAGTCAACATGTGTTTGAAGATGATGAAGAACTTAGTTTGCAAATAGAAGCATGCTTAAGGATTACTAATCCAAACAACATTTACATTCCCATCACCATACGCATCGAAGGTTTTAATAATTATCATTTATGTGCATTTGTTGATAGTGGTTGTTCTGTTTGCTTTGAAAAGAAAATTTTATTTCCTGCATTCATGTGGAAAACTGCATCTAAACCAATTCAGGTTAGGATAGATGATAATAGCATCATAGCACATTCCGAGGTTATTCAGGATTTACCCATCATAATAGGAGGTTATTCATGCATAACTCCTATACTTTGGGCTACCGAGCAAACATCACATGACATGATAATAGGAAATTACTTCCAAAGATTATATTCTTCATGCACTCAAAGTCTAGATGAAATGATATTCACTATAAATGGGAAAAAGGCTTTGGTAAAAAAGATGAAAGAAGCCTACACTCATCAAACTATTGAATTCACGCGTAGTAAGCGTGGTGAGAAATATATTGTTTCTACTCAAAATGAATTTGCACTTGCTATAAATGAAGTAACTCTTAAGGAACAAATAATAAATCAACAAAAAGAGTTGTGCAAAGAGTTATATTCTGAAAATCCTTTAAAATTTTGGGATAATGATAAATAATTTGCTACAATAGAGTTAAAAGAACCTCAATTAGTTATTAGAGTTAAGCAAATGGTATACACTTATAAAGACCAGCAAGAATTCAAAGAACAAATAGATGAGTTACTTACAAAGAATTTAATCAGAGAAAGTAAGAGTCCTCATTCTAGTCCTCTGTTCATTGTTAGAAATCATGCTGAAGAAAAAGAGGTAAAGCTAGAATGGTGATTAATTATAAAAAACTAAACGATAATATTGTCTTTGATGACTATTATATCCCTAATAAAATAGTCTTATTTAATAGAATTCAAGGAGCTACTTGGTTCTTTAAAATGGACTGCAAAAGTGGATATTGGCAATTTAAGATGGATAAAGATAGTATTCCGTTAACAACTTTTAGTGCACCTCAAGGACATTATGAATGATTAGTTATGCCATTTGGATTGAAAAATGCACCTCAGATATTTCAAAGAAGGCAATAGGAACGTTATATCACTCCCCATTGACGACAATCGAGATAGAAGAATTGGATGAAATGATACAATTTGCCCTCTACATAACGATAGAGGAGGCAACCAAATAGAAGTATAAAGAGGAAACAAAGTATCATCTAAGATGGGTATCACCTCTTAGTTACTACTATGTTAATCTTTTGCAAAAATTTGCAGAAAAAAAGATCAAGAAACGGTTTAATTCTATATTGCGATAGAATGACTCGAAGAATTCTGGAGTTGGAGTTAGTTCATTTTATGTTTTCTCTTTCTTTTGATGTTTAAGAGAAGATGAAAGGCTACTGGAAGTACAAAGAGTTTCCTAGATGATATTCATATGTGATGAGCGGAATAAAGTGTCCCTATTATGATATCTATCATGAATAGAGTCACTTGGTGCACCGATTCAACAAATCTAAAATGAAGGCAACAAGTTTACCAACAAACCCATTTAGAGAATGTGACATTCTATATGCATGGGATTATGGAATGTGCCAAGGAATATTTGGAGGTATTCCAACGCCATGAAGTCCAATCAAAGAACATTTCACAAAGTTTCAAAACTATGTGTTCAACATAGTCAAGAAGTGAGAAGGAGCTGAGAATCTATTGTACTATATTCATCCAACAAATATGGAGGTTGAAGGAGGAAGATCTAGAACGCCACATTATTTGATCATATTTAGAAGAATATCATATTAGTTCTCTAGAGATCCAATTATAGTAAATCAACCTAGCATCTAGAATCATATCCAGGCCAGGGCAAATGGATTTTTCTACATTTATGAGTATATCAAGCAACATCAGAAAGACAAAAACAACATTATCTTCAAGGTTGGTTTTACTACAGTCGTAATCCCTTAAATCTTAAAACCATACTTCTCAGAAGCTATCGAGCTCTCATATTCAATTTCAAATTATATAAGAGACTTATAACTGAGAAAATTCATGTCTTCAGAGTGCCAAGCTTTTTTCTATGACACCCGCTTAAGTTGGGATGATGAGTACGCAAAAAACATTTATGAAGCCCTTAATGAGGATGTTGATGAAGATTATGAAGATAACATCGGAGAAGAGGGGGCATACACCATCAATCATGGCATGGATTACTCAGAAACATCATCATCACAAGCCTGAAGAAATCTCGTGAGTACTGTGTCAGATTCTGTCAATTTCCTTTTTAACTTTTTCTTTTGCTTTTTGAATTATTGAGTGTTGGCACTACTGGCCATGTGAAGAGAGTCAGAGCCCGTAATAATGTCGGGGTAAAATGGCAATAGAGCAAGGGCATCCAATGTCTCTCCAACTCTATAAATAGACCCCTTGTGAGTCATTGTAAGGCATCGAAATCCATAGAGTTTAAGAGTGAGAAACACCAAAAACTAGAAAGAGAAAGAGAATCGATTTTGAGCTTACAGAGTAGTGGATCCTCCTCTCTCTAAGATCAAAACTAGCTTGAAGTGTTTGAAGTGAGTTGAGTCTTTTTCAGTGTGTTTGAGTGCTTGTAATCCTCTTTTAAATTCAATAAAAGTTTGTTTTTAAGTAAGGGAAAACTACTTAATTGAAAACTATGTTTTGAATAGTTTACTTTCTTGATTACATTTCCTCCATCCTCATAAAAAAGAGATTTGAGTGAGAGACTACGGTCTGAGATAGGAAACGAAACAGATTTGTGTTGTGCTTGGGCTAAGGTAGTCTTGGTTGAGGATTAGCCACCCCTAGAAAGCCGGAAGCTACAAGAACACCGGTGGTCTAGTGATACCACGTCCAGGTATTAGTCAAAACTCTCTCATTTAAATTTCTTAATTATGGAGCATGGTGGGCATGTGATCATAGAAAATTTATTATTCATAATATAGTTAGTAGATTATGGTAGCAAGTACCACGTAAAGTCCATAAAGTTAATCAAGTGTGTTTGTTTGGTTGAAATTGTGCAATATATAAAGTTGGGGTTGAAATCTGTAATTTGGCAAAAAGTAGGAGAAAAGACAAAAAATTAAAAAGAAGGTACTATTCAACGATAGTAACTATTAAGGGGTGCAAATAGTAAAATCCAAGAAAAATGATTTCGGAAATTCTTCTAGAACCTAACCTCACGTTTCCTCTCTCCTCTCTTTTCTCTCTCGACACTTCTCTTTCCCTCTCCCGTGAACCAACCACCTTGTTTCTTCTTCTTCACATACACAAGGAAGACAACAACCTCCTTCCTTCCACCTACTGTTGTCAGCCGGAGACCAAGGAGCCGCTAGTGGCCACCGTGAGCTTGCCGGACTCAGACTAGGAGCAACGAGTCATCGATCGCAGCTGCTCGTCCTCACCACGAGCCTCTTATGTTTCAACAACCTCGTGCTACTACCGTTAGTGCCACCGACGCTAGGTCGAGTTGAGCCACAAGGAGCAACCTCCGTCACTGCCGCTCGCCACCCTTCTCGTGTTGGTCTAGTGCCGACTGAACTGCTAGTACCGCTTGAAACCTCTTCCTCCGGCCACCTCCGAGCTAGTGTTGCCTCGGTGGAGTCGTTGGTGGTCCATTTCCCAATCTTATCTTATAAATTCATATTATCAACTTCCTATCACAAATATTCAAAACAAAATAAAAAATTAAAATATATAAACCAAATAGTGGGATCACTAAGGCTGTGTTTGGCACTAGTGATTCTCTAGTGTTTGTGAGTGATTCTGAGTGTTTCTAATTTTTACGAGTGTTTGGTCATCAGAGAAACACTAATGATTAGTGTTTCTCGGATTGTTTTTGAAACTGTCATCTGAGCAAGGGTTTTGGGGTTACACTAGTGTTTCTTCGTACAAAATACCGAGAATGTCCCCCTCTTTTAACAATATTTACACATAAACCGGGTATATAATAAACCCTCTCTCACATCAACCCACAGCTTCTTCCAATCTGAAGCAAAAAAAAGAGGCGAAACACACCGACGAAGACACACCGGCAACGAAGAACGCAAACACACCCTGAATCTATCTTCCAATCTGAAGCAAAAAGGAGGTACTTGTTTATTTGATTGGTTTGAAGCTTTCGTACGTTTGCTTGCTTTCCTGACTCGATTCGTTCGAATCTATCGTTCGTTTGCTTGCTTCCCTATCTCGATTGGTTCGAATTTGTCGTTCTATCGCAAATTACTTGTCATTGAAGAACAACCTTCGCATATTGGACATTGAGATTTGATTATTGCTTTCCTGTCTCGATTCGTTCGAATCTATCGAGTTCGAATTTTGATGAGTTCAAATCTGTACATATATTGCAGTAGCCAAATTTTGATGAGTTCGAATCTGTTCTATCGAGTTCGATTCTGATGTAGTTGAATGCTTCCAGTTCGAATCTGAGTCTTCTTGTTTGGTTGAATTTATACATATGTACATATGTTTTGTTGAATTTGTACATATATTGCAGTAGCCAAATTTTGATGCATTCGATTTGATTATTGCTTCTTGTTTGGTTGAATCTGTACATATGTTTGGTTGAATCTGAGTCTTCTTGTTTGGTTGAATCTGAGTTCGAATCTGATGCAGTTGAATGCTTCCAAGTGCTTCCTCTTCTTTCAAAAGACTGACAATTTGACATATTGCAGTGACCAATTAGTTACAGCAAATGAATCTTGAGTCTTCTTGTACATATATTGCAGTGACCAATTAGTTACAGCAAATGAATCTGAGTTCGATTTGATTATCTTAGGTCTCTATTATTGTTGCCCATGGTAGTTGCAATTGAGTGGTTTGTAGCTTATAATGTTCGGTTTATGCATTACCAATTAGTTACGGCAAATGGAAAGATGAAATGTTTTGTTTCTACTCTCTACCATTCAGCTTCTAAAGAAGCTTAGTTGCAATCACTATGGATCAGCCAACATACTTTCTACTTGCCTATGTTAATTTTGTGATATTCAATTAGATTGCCATGATAAGAGTTTCTACCCAATGAAAGTGTATTAAAAAGATTCAATTTTCCAAGAAGTATAATCAATATAGTTTAGACTCCAAAATTTCAATTCAGGATCAAGAAATGTACGTTTAACGAAGATTATATTTCTGCAGGAATGACCAAGTTATTATGGTGTTTTTGATGTGTTGATAACTTGTAATTTGATGGTGTTTATTGTGATTTGTCTGATGGCGAGTATTGTAGCGTATTCATAATTTGTTGACATTAAAAGAATATGGTCTAATTTGGTTAATTGGATTTTTTTGGTTTTTAAGTTTTAGTAAGGCTTTTGATTTTTTATTTAAGTAATTGTGCTGAATACTTGATAATTGATTAAGCAGACACAAAATGCTGAATTTGTGTTTAATCCCACTACTACTTGACATAACTGTGATGCTTGAGTTTGAGACATTATTATAATTCTTCATTTTGCGGTGTTTTGTTTGTACTAAACATATGTTATATTGTTTTGAGCTTGTAGATGGACAATAATAATCTCTCACAAAAGTGTAGGGGTCCAAATTTTCCTTGGACTTTTGAACTAGTTAAACTTCTAGTGTCAATTTTAAATGACTTTCAAAAGAAAAACGAAAGCAAGCAATCTTACAATTGGAAGGAGATATCTGCTACATTTGTTAGTAAGGTTGGGAAGGAAGGAGTTAAGGATTTCTGTAAAAATAAATACGAGTCAATGAAAAAGGAATACAAGGCATGGAATCATCTTAGGAAATTTGAGACTGATCTAGGATGGGACGAGAAGACTCGAATGATTACGGCTTCCAATGAATGGTGAGATAGAAAGATAAAGGTAATTTATCAATTTCAGTATCTACGTTGTTACAGCTTCTACAAATATTAATTTGTGATGTTTAATAATTTATTTAACTTGATGTGCTTTATGTATTGTAGGAAGACGTAAACTGTAAGAAGTATAAAAACAAGGGAATGTATGCGGACTATGAGGAGTTGCTGACTTCGTTGTTTGCTGGAAATGTAGCTACAGGTCGTCTAGCCATGTCAGCTGGAATGGTTCGTGAGGCAACACCAGAGCCTATCTCACTTACAGATGATGAGGAATTAGGTATAGGTGAAGATGACGGTGATGGTGGTGATTTTTTTCGTAATTTTGTTGGCACTGTTAATGAAGGTGGCGCTTCTAGCTACTCTGGAGTTCAAGCAAACGCCAATGATGAACCGATTCAATCCACCGAACCAACACCGGCAACTAAGGGTAATAAAGATAAGGGTCCAATGAAGAGGAAAAGAAGACAATCAGTTGGCTCTTCCAAGTTGGAAGCCTTTTTGGAACGTTCACAAGATAATAGTGACAGATTGCTTGCAGTACTCCAAGAAGAGGTAAATTCTAAGGCAAGAGATGAAGAGAGAGTGACTCAAAAAGGGTTGGATGTAGTCAAAAGGATGGTCCAGAATAACTTGGTTGAAAGTGGAAGTCCATTGTGGTGCTACATTATTGGGAGGACTAAAATTAGGAAGGAAATGAACATACTACTGAACCTGGATAATGATGAGGAGAGGTTGAGTTGGTTGACATGGGAGTATGAGCGGTCATTGATGTAATTGTCCGAGTGTTAGATTTATTTTATGAAAGTACTTTTATTAAGAAAAACATGTTGGATTGTGTGTATGTGTTGTTGGATTATTTATTTTGAAATTTCATGAAACTCATTTCCTTATTACCTATCTATAAGTTGCATCATAGTCCATTCTTTAATAGTAGTACTTATTTGCACAATTTTTTGTTCCTGGTTTTTAATGTCAAGTTCTAGTACTGATAGCCGTGATAGTGACGGCAATGAGCGTAGACAAATTCGACGGTTCAACATCATTGAGTCACACTAAGAATTGCAAAGACAATATGCCGTTGCCGCTGATCACTACTACAAGCATATATACAAGGAGCCTTGTTACACTGAGTATGATCGGGGGAGACTTTGGATGGAGGAGATCTTGAATGGTCATCACATTCGGACAGTGAACATGTTCAGAATGGATGCTGAAGTTTTCTGACGTTTATGTAACGAGTTGGAGCAGAACTATGGCCTCACTTCTTCTATTGAAGTCTCGATAATTGAAAAGGTTGGTTTGTTCTTATACACCCTTGCACAAGGGTGCTCGGTTCGTGTTGTTGCTGAACACTTTCAAAGGTCAACCGAAACTGTACACCGCTCTTTCCATTGCGTATTGAACTCCATTACCGGACGTGGACATGAAGGGTGTGGACTAGCAGGTGATATCATCCGACCCCGGAACCCAAATTTTCCTAGAACACCATCCCACATCGCATCTGACCCGAGGTACAAGGATTACTTTAAGGTAAACAAAATCATTGAGTGGTATAGCAGGTGATTTTCTTCATATAAAATATATATACAGTGGACTTATCCGAACTAACCAATTCAGGTCTGCATTGGTTGTCTGGATGGTATGCACATTAGTGCATGCATTGAAGAAGTTTCTCAAGTTCCTTTTGTTGGAAGGAAACATATTGTCACTTTCAACGTCCTCGCCGTATGTGACTTTAATATGTTGTTCACATTTGTCTTGTCCGGTTGGGAAGGGTCGGCTCATGACGCCAAGGTTCTTGAAAATACAATTTGCAACCCCGATCTCAACTTCCCACTTCCACCACCAGATAAGTACTATCTTTATGACAAGGGTTATGCTGATAGACCGGGGTTCTTAGTTCCATATTCAAAGACTCGATATCACCTAAATCAGTTTGACAATGAGCCTCCTAGCAATAAAAAGGAAGCATTTAACAAAGCACATTCTTCGCTGAGAAGCTGCATTGAACGTTGCTTTGGAATCCTAAAGAAGAGATGGAAGTTATTATTTGCTATGCCTTGTTACCCGGACCACTTCCAAGTTGACATTCATCTTGCTTGCTTTACATTACACAATTTTATTCGTCTATACTCAGGGTACGATGACTTGTCAGAAGATGAAGATGAGTTGCCAACAACTAATCAAGACGAGGTAGAAGAAGTGGAAGAGACCAATGACAATGGAAGAGGTATGGGTCATATTCGTGATCGTATTGCAACAGCAATTTGGAATGCAAGAAGGAATATGTAGTAATATGTTTGATGTATAACCGACATTGTCCAACTTTTATTTATGTACTCTTTTATGAACATTTCTCATCAATCAGGATTTAAAACACTCCTTTATGTTGTTGCTGACACTATTTTTATATTTGTAAACAACAATAGTCTATTAGTACGTTTGAGTTATAAAAAGCAAAGACACAAGGCCAATAACATTAACCAAAGTAATACATTGTTGATTCATGGGTAAGAGCACCCTATTAGTACGTTACATAACAAGTAATTGAAATCCCGCAAAGTAAACCCCTAGTAGTACATTACATAAAAAGCAATTGCAACCCCACAAAGTAAACCCCAAGCAAATGATCGTACACAATTTTCAGTCCGGAGTTTATCGTTCAGTTGTTTCTCTTTTTTAAGCTCTCCCTTTAATGCCTCAATCATGATAGCACCATCACTTTCCCATAAGCGCAATACTCGAACTTCATAATTCAATCTTCTCCTCTCTTCACGTAGTCCTTGCACGAAATCCCTCAAACTTGATGAACATCCACTATCATCGAATGTGTACGTTAGCATCTCATCTTCGATGGGATCATCATCTGACATGCATATGTCGCTCTCAAAACCGGAGTAGTCGTCCATTGCTACCTAACACAGAACCATGCACTTTAAATAAATAGATTAACAATCTGTCATTTAGTAATACAATTGATAAAGAATAGTATGACACCAATCTCAACTTAGACAGAAGCAAGAATTCCCAAAAACAACACAACACATTCAGACATAAGCAACAGAGAAGCAAGAATAAACATGGCATGATAATTCCCAAAAATCAGTTTTGCATCCTACTGATATTATTTACAGTAACCTAAAAATTCAATCGAGTGTGATGATTCATTGTCTAGATTAGTTCTCATGCTAGCTAATTATGGGCCCCTTGAACACAAGTTCACCAAACCTCAACCTCCGACTGTAAGTCATATCTGGGGGTTGCTTTTTGAGATTATTCCTCAAGATTTCAACTAATCTGTACTCATTTGAGCCTTCACAACTTCTCCTTGCCCCAATTTGTCCTCCCTAATGTTGGTTTTATGTTGTAATTATATCATCCTTCCGACACTTTTCTAATCCCAATCTAGTATTGGTGCGGGCCTTTTTGTTCTCTTCTTTACAATAAATGAACCATCAAAGCCTTGGTTAGACTGCAAATGAGACTTTGTTAGGCCTTAAAGCCGATCCAAACTACCATCATCAAGCAATACCATGTACACTCCAACCGCCAAAACATTGAACAGTAAATATATGAAAGAAAAAGATAGACAGCAAACAGCAGAAAAACTATCAAATTCACCAGTGGTCACATTGAAGTATAGGTCTCTCCAGTCAATTTGTGGGTGACAAAAAGATAGACATCAGAAAAATCAGATTGTTAAAAATAGACCATGCAACAGTAAGATAACAAGAAATCCAAAGGTAAAATCAGATTGTTAGCATTAATTTACTTAATGCTAATTTCATGTCTCTTTTCATCTGATGAACTCAAGTAAAAGGGTCAATTTGAAAAGACAATACTACGCTGGAAGATTAAAAGAGAAGCATAATGTAGAGGCTATATGATAAATTAGCTTCCAAGTTCTTAAAATTGGAAATAAATGTCATTTGGAATGATTTCAATTGTTGGAATAGATGCAAACACAACCTTATCATATTAGAGTACTCAACTACCCACTTCATAAACAATCACAAAAAGCAAACCCATGGCAAAACAAGCTAAAAGAACTAAACTCAGGAGCTCTTGAGCTCTCAAAAACCCAGTTTGCAATTAACACCTAGAAATGAAACCAGTCATCACTATCACTTTCTGGGGTACCCATATTAGAGTACTGTGTACACAATTTGCTCATCATTCAACAATAAAAAACACTCAGATTCGAACACTCAGATTCGAAATCGATAGAACAGAGAAACAATTATGCAGGAAAAAGAATGGATGCAGGAAAAGAAGATGCGAAGAAACACACAAACCGAATCCAAAAATCAATTTCACCAACCCTAATATACCGGCTAACCTCGATGAATAGATGCAGGAAAAGAAGATGCGAAGAAACACACAACAAACCCTAATATACCGGCTAACCTCGATGGATGCTGAACAATGTTGACAAAGGGAACGACGGCCGATGTTGATGAGGGGGAACGATGCCCTGAGGACGACGACGGTGCTCTCGCCGAATCGCCCAAAAATCGCCGATATGGAGCACGAAGATGAATCAGTTTGGGAAATGCGAGTAACCCAACAACACCCCTGAAAATCTGGCTAGGAAACACTAGTATTTTTGCCAAACACGGTTTAAGGGTTTCAGGACTCCTAACACTAGTGTTACTCAGAAACAACCCCTATTAACACTAGTGTTAGAAACACCAGTGTAAATGGTAATTTGCCAAACACACCCTAAATTGAACTTTAATGGATGAATCCAAACACGGTAATAACAACTATATTTTTTTTATTTTATTCATAAGATCATAATAATTTTTAGGGAAATTCCGGATGGTACCCTCGTGGTTTGGGGTATTCCGGATTTTGCCCACCAGTTTTTTCAAGTTCGGATGGTACCCTTATGTTTATGTTGTTTTCCGGATTTTGCCCAAATTCATTACACTTTTTTAAATTCCATTAAAAACATACAAAATAAAATAAAATAAAATTAAAAAATAACTTAAAATAGAAATAATAATTTATTTATTTTAAAAATAAATTAAAACAGTAACTTTTTAAAAAAAATATATTTTATATTAATTTAAAAATAAATTAATTAGATAAATTTTAAAAATTCAAAAATCAGTGTTTTATTTATTTTAAAAATAAATAATTGAATTATCATATTTTTTAAAAAATCTAAAAATATAAATGTTATACTTTATTTAAAAAATAAATAAAATAAGGACTCTTTTAAAAAAAAAGCACTGTTTTAATTTATTAATAAATAATTTTTCTATTTTATTTATTTCCAAAAACTAAAAGAAAGAAAATAAATTAATATTAAAAAATAAAAAAAATTAAAAAACTGATTTATTCAATTTAATAATAAATTAAAACAGTGATTTTTTCTAAAAAAATTTTAAAAATCCTTATTTCATTTATTTTTGAAATAAAGTATAAAAATTATTTTTTTAGATTTTGTTAAAAAATGCTAACCCAATTTATTTATTTTTAAAATAAAAGAAAACACTGATTTTTTTAAATTTTTTTAAAAATTATCTAACTAATTTATTTTTAAATTAATATAATATATATATTTTTTAAAAAAAGTTATTGTTTTACTCTATTTTTAAAATAAATAAATTATTCTTTCTATTTTAAGTTGTTTTTTAATTTTAGTTTATTTTTTTTTTGTATGTTTTTAATGGAATTTAAAAAAGTGTAATGAATTTGGGCAAAATCCGGAAAACAACATAAACTTAAGGGTACCATCCGAACTTGAAAAAACTGGTGGGCAAAATCCGGAATACCCCAAACCACGAGGGTACCATCCGGAATTTCCCTAATTTTTATTATTATCATTAGCTATGAACAATGTTACATCATATTTGACTTTCAGGTCAAAACATTCACACTAAAAAAAAAAAAGTATGTGTAAGTTTGAAAGTTTGGATTATCAATTACATTAATCAATTGTGACCCCCGAGGTAATTGACTTATTTATTTATTTTTCTATTCATAATTGAATAAATGAAATAGAGAAATATCTAATTTTGATGCCACTTGAAGCCACCTTCCATATAATTCGCGGATTTATTACCCCCGAAAACAGAGAGATAGAGCGATTCACGTAATCAAGGTCTCATTTTTGATCGGCAATTGCGACATGGTTTTGGAGAAAAACACTGATTTTTAATCTCATGAGGGGGATGAACGAGGCTTTCACGGCGGCCGACGCGGCGGCCAAGTCACGATTATCGGCGGCTGGATCTCTTTCCCAACCCACACTTCTCCCGTCGAATTTCCCCCTTCTTGCCGCATTCCTCGGTTTTTCTCTTGCCCAATTTCTCAAACTCTTCACTACCTGGTTCGTATATTCTTTGCTTCTTTAGTCAACTATCTTCTCTCTGGATTTGGTTTTGCTCTATATTGTGTTTGAATTGAGGAATAATTCATGTGTACGATTCAACCGATTTGGCTTTGCCACTTCGTTATCATGTGATTTTTGTTATGTATGAATACATTTGGGTATTCTGTGTGTAATTAGACGTGCCAATCTTTTGGATCTATAGTCTTAAAGGAGTTCTTTTAGAACATCATTTGGTAATGAAAGGGGAATATGAAGCTCATCAATTTATTTAGCGTTAGGAATAACATGTGGTTTTTGGGATATGCATGATCTTGTCAAATTGATTTGTGCGGCAAGCGAATAGTGTGGCGAGTTTGGTAGGCTTACAAAATTCGTAACAAACTCTAGGTTGATGTATGAATGAGTTTGATCATGCTGCAGTTGTACCAACTCTAGATCCATTGTGTTCAAGGTTTTCCCAAAAAGAATTTGGTACTGAGATATGAACTAATTCACCAGCTATTTAACGTTAGATTTATGTGAATGTTATGTAGTTTTAGGATATTCATAATTTTGTCAAGTTGATTCGAGTCGCAAGTAGATTATGCGGCAAGGTTGGTGTTTAATGTGATAGAACCCGGAAGGCTTGTAATCGCCAATTTGTCATTCCCAGTGATGACTAACTTATTGTCCCATTATGTTCTTCTTTGGTAGATATAGGTTGCACATTCCCGCTTTTGACTTGTACGAACAACCATTTCCCCCTTTGCCAAAAGATCTGGGGAATGGTTGAGCAAATTGATAAGTTATATTTTGGCTCTTGCAAGTACACTGATCATGTATATTTGAACTACTGAACTTGAAGTTGGTTTCTTGCTTAAATTTTTGATGTCTACATGCTAGATACTCAGGTACAAGGAGAAAAGATGGGACTCTAAAAGGATACTTAGTTCTGGCGGAATGCCTTCATCACATTCTGCCACCGTGACTGCTTTAGCAACAGCTATTGGTTTACAAGAAGGAGCTAGTGCGCCATCTTTCGCTATCGCATTGGTTGTGGCATGTGTTGTATGTTCTTTCATATCTTTGAATCAATACCCTTCTATTACTTTATTTTTTTCCCCAAGAATCTGCTGTATTCGTATGATATTGCTTGCTTCTTGCTTCAGTTTTGAGTATTTTTCAAGTTATCAATTTGCTATGTAATTTTTTTCTCCTCATTTTATAGTGGAAAATGCATATGATAGATTTTACAACTTTTTTTATTTATTGCGATTTAGAACATAAAAAACTATAGCTCTTACTTTATAGAAAAGAAAGGAAAAATAACTCATCTAGCTCATGCATCGTGCAATTATTAATGATTAGATCTCCCAGACTAATTTTGTTTTGTTCTGTTTAAATGGGTTAAAAACCTTACAACTCTTGGCCGAAAGTTCTCTTGGTTGATTCCTATTGAGTACTAGATTGCCATCTGAAATGTAAATCCAAGTTAGAAGATCAAATATGAAACCTACCATATCCAAGAGCAGCATAGGGTAAAGCAGCTTCCTAGTGTTAGCCTCTGAGGCCTGAGCTACTTGCGAAAGTCCCCTTTCTTGTGTACATCCTTATAGATAGTAGTGAGGTCCATAAGCTTTCTTCTTGTAATTAGTCACAAGCTGCTATTTGAAATCACATCAGTAGCTTAGGACATATGGGCTTACTTAAAATGGAATTTTTTGAGTTTCAAATGCCAATAGAAGAAGCCGGGACAAAAGCTTTTTACTTTTAATTCGTTAGTACTATTATAGGCTTATTGCTATTTTGTTTTCGTCTTTTGGGAGAACCTGAGAATGATGTAAACACTTCAAAAAATGTCACGTCTCAGGTTATGTATGATGCAACTGGAGTGAGATTTCATGCAGGTCGGCAAGCTGAAGTAAGGATCTTTTGTTGTACCAATTGCCTTTTTTGTTTTGGTGGTTTGTTGTTTGTTTATTGTGCATATTTATGAGTTAGAAAGAGAGCCATATTGAAGTTAAAAGGAAATAATTGTGTATACCGGAAAGTGGCTTAGTGTGCACAATTTGCATAACATAAATGCGGAATACTATCAGGTTCTTGGTTATGAATCACACGATGTGTTCAAATTTATTGTTTCACTTTGTGATTCTTTCATGTTAGTTGCCATCACATGTTTTCTTCTACACAATTTGGTTGTGTCATCAGTCATGTTTTCGTCTTCTCTTCGTGAACTTGGAAGAAATCAACATCCATTGGGTGCATTTTGTTATTAGCTCAATTTACAGCACTCTTTTCATCTACTCAACCCCATTGTAAGAAAAAGTCTGGTTAACCCAACCTAAAAAACACCCTAGTCATGTTCTGAACAATTTGCATTGTGTAGTAACAAATAGCTAGAGCTTGAATCTTGTGATTCACCAAATGATACGGGGTTACTTCGATAAGCTAGGCTTAGTTAGGTTATCTTTGTGAGGTAATTCATTCATGCATCATCACATAAATCTATTCTTGAATGTTGAGGGAATTTTCCAAAAAACTAGCCTTTTTGCCTAAACCACCAGATTTGAAGTTTCTTTTAAGCGAGCACATGTATGGCTGTACCTAAGAATCTTGCCCGGGTGACTCAAACTCACGGTTCCAAATAGCCTAATAAATAGTGTGAATAAGGGTGAAATTTCCCTTGCTATAGTAAAATGAAATCCATCAAGATACTCTATAAGATAATCACTTTAGGATTTGCTTCATTGAACGCAACAAGGTGTAAGATTCAGAATGGGAAGTTATGAGTTTGACAGGCGGCAGAGGAATAAACAGGATGTCAAGATCTAAAGGCTGGAGGAGGTAGTGCCGAGACGGTGCATCTACAATGGTGGCAAGGGAGAGAAGTGAAATTGAGCACCGAGGATGGAAAACCCAGATAATGGCGGGGCAAGAAGCCAATAAGAGGCAACTACAAGCAGTTTCGCATCAACATCAGTGGTGGATGACAAGCCAGTTGCTTCTTTCTTATGCTCAACTTTGGCTTCTCTTCTTCATTAACACCTTACTGGCTAACTCTCTGTTTTCCAGATTAATGTTTGAAATTTGGGAGAAAAAAAATATTTCCCAAGTATCGATGGTTTACAGAGAAATGCCTTAGATGAGGGTGTTTCTCTCAAATTATCTCGAAAAGTTGATGTCCTAACTCCTAACTCTTGATGTATAATAGCTGTGTATATGCAACACCTTCCTCATGTATGGTGGAACTTTTGGATCCTAAAAGCTTATGTTTCATGGTTCAGCCTTTCAAGTTTCTTGTTTAAACTATTGCTTTTGTGCTTGCATTAGTTATTATGAGTCACATTTATATAGTAATGCTCCATTGTACATACTATGTGCAACCTTTGGCTATCTCCTGTTTCAGTTAAAAATTAGTAAAAGATGTTCAACATCTAGAGTTAGATGTGTATACGTAGACGCATATGCTCATCTATGTCACTTTGCTGATCATTTCCTTTGAATGCAGTTGTTGAACCAAATGGTTTGTGAACTTCCACCTGAACACCCTTTATCCAATGTCAGACCGCTCCGAGATTCACTCGGCCATACTCCTATCCAGGTACAGTGAATTCTTAAGAAAATATCGACCTCCAACTCATATAGCTTTCTTTAATGGCCAAAACTTCATTTTGATTTGCTTGCTCATGTTGACTGGCCAGGTCGCTGCGGGCGCAATGCTGGGATGCATCATAGCTATCCTTATGAGAGCGGTTAGCTGAATTCCTCATCATAGAAAGTCTAGTGATTGTAGCTTTTGGATGAAGTTGATTGCATCAACCAGAAGATACATGGTATTTATGTCACTTCATCACCAGTTTTGTGGATTGCACTTGGGTGTTTCTGTTCAGAATCATAGTGTGCTACTTTTTTTTCCATTGGGACAATTGCAGCTATTCTGCAACTGTGAATTATCTTCTTCATTAGATTTTCCTTAAACGTCTCTATTTGGAAGTGTTTTGTAATGACCAACTTAACACGATGTGATTTTTAATGGAAAGCAGAATGCTTTTCTTCTAGGGCGTGGAATACATGTAGCAAAATCTCATAGATAATTTTTTGCCATAAATGTATCTCATTGACGTTAAACCTTACCTTGAAGTTGCTATTTACCCAAACAACTTTAGCCAAGGAAGTTGTTATTTACCCAAACAACTTTAGCCAATTTTTGTTCCGATCCGAATTTGTCTCCCACTTGGGAATGCAACTCCCGGGCGCGCTGTGCCTATACCCTAGACGTACTGAGAATGTGCCTCAACTCTTGTTTCGTTCAAAACTGGAACGTTGCTTCATAATTCTAGTTATTGGATTCGGTTTCGGGCGCACCACATATGCGCTATGTCAAAACTCACTAATATTCGAACGTTGGAGCAACGATCATAATCATACGGGAAACATTTATAGGGTATACAAGTTACCGGACACACGTGCGAGTGGGAGGCGAACCGGTGGTGTTGTTTGATTGTTTCGTAAAATAATTGTCAATTTTCTTTTCGGTGCATTACGTTGATTATACTGTTAAGGTTTTTTATTGGAACTTTAGAAGATGATCTTAGATATAATTATTTTTCTAAAAATTACAAGAAAACCAGCTTACAATTCTCTTTGTGCCTTCTTTTGGCAAACCCACAATCTCCCTTCCATTATTGCTTGTATGTTGATGCTTAGGGTCTGTTCCAGTTATGGGGATTATTGTTTTCAATAATCTTTCAAATAATCGATAATTCAAATGATGATGAATTAAAAATTTTGGTCAAATAATCCCAAAAAGTATCTTGACCAAAATAATTCTCGAGAAAATTGGTGTAGAAAAGCTTTTTTTGTATCTCGTATACAATAAAGATAAATAAAATAGATTAATGCTGAAATTAGGATAACTAAGTAAGGATTGTTCCCTAAAAGATATAATAAACTGCCATAAACAAAAAACTGAAATCCCGTAAAAACAAAAAGGCAACTGAATATTTATTGATGTTACGGGATTCGTCTCTTCAACTTCCACGCTCAAAACATCCCGAGAAAATAGCGTCGTAGCTTTTCTGGAGAGTCTTCACTTACAACTCGCAAAACACTCGTCTTCTTCGTCTTCAACCTTCAAATGTCGTCACCATAATTTCCTAAATTAATGTACATAACTTTTCAATTATGTACATAATTTTCACAGACAGCACATAACGTGCATAACATCAAATACATAAACAATATTACAAACATAACATAAAAAATACATAACTTTTCATTCCATCATGATAGTGTACATAACGTTATCATACATTACATAACGTCAAATGCTGTCAACATAATTTCCTAAATTAATGTACACAAATTAGCTTACAATTAACATTGCGTGCATATTTTCCAATTTTACCTATTTTCAACACGTGAAATTCAATTATGTACATAATTTTCACGGACAACACAAATTTACCACACAGACGATGTTACAAAATATCAGATCTGGCTACACACATATAATGATGAAATTGTTGACCAAAAACTGTATAAGGCTACATAATATGAACTACAAACTCACCTTAAAACGCTCGCCACACAGATCTGGACGCAAAATCACCAACCGCAATCAATGAAATTGACGTAAATTAAAGCAAATTGCATAAACAGACACTCAGTTGTAACTGTGACACCTATTCCATTTCTAGTTGATTACCAGTTAATTAACCCTATTTAAAGCAATAAGCGAAAAAGCGGAAACGTAAAATTTTAAAACTTTATCTTACAACCATATTCACAACATATATACATACTAACATACGTCATAAAACTCTGTTTAATAAAACACATCTGTTTAAAACCACACAAAACATCCTAGGCGGCAGCATCCCATAACAGCCCACCTGGTATAATCTCAAATCCAGGTGTTGGGTCCGACGTCTTTGCCTTGATCAGGCCGAGTCTGAGTAGCTGGAAAAAATGTGGAACAATGAGCCACACGCTTAGTAACGGTATACAAATCGCACTCCCCCAATATATACAAGTATCTAATATCTCTACCCTTTTCTCACATTCCAAAGCACACACATACATATCCACATTCACATTATGTCCACAACCATTCATAACACATAGCATATAAGCATTCAAGCATGTTATCACACCACATATAAACATATCATCTCATATAAGCATCTCATATCATACCAACGCATATAAATAATCATAACATAACAAATATCATGCTAGACTCGATCGCATTGATTCATAGGTGATAATTAACTAACTAGCCCCAACTGATCGTACGATATATTTTCTCATGTGCTTTCGGGTTTCTTTTCTTTTCTTTCTTTCTTTCTTTCTTTCTTTCTTTCTTTCTTTTTTTTTTGTTCTTTAGGTTGGCCAACCCGATAGCGTCCTAGGCCCCCTGTAGATCACGTAGCGACCTGGGTTAATTAATCAATTACCATCCAATATTATCACTTTCATATCATAACTCAGTTTCATACTTTCATTACATTCTTTCATCACATCATTTTCATTATCATATCATGTACAACATGCATGCTTTCATAAAGAATATCAAGTCATTACATTCTTGCATACAATCATAACAAACAGATATATACATACAAGCATGCATAAAATCATGGCATATTAAATACATAAAATATATTAAGCAAGTGTAATTCATATACACTTACCTTGCAAGTAAGATAACCATAATCCGCTCTCGATCCAAACTTAAGTCCGACTTCTCACTCCGGACTATATCCACTTTATCGTACCTTAAAAAATGTACCAAAATATATCCTTATCAATACCTTATAACCAAACAACCCCTTAACCTTTTCAACATGTATAACATAGCCAAAATGGCCTCTTTTTTTCCACCAAACTCAACAACAAATATGAGTTGTTCAGCTCTTGTCATGGAATTTTCGTATATCTAAATCCATGTAACTTTTGATCCCACCGTTGGATCGACTCCAAATTTTAATATGATCTAGAAGAATGTTAGTAATGAAACATATCAAAAATTCAGCAAGATCGGACCATGGGAAGATATTTAAATAGTTGTAGCAAGTTGACAGCTCATATCGAAAACTCCGCAAACAACTTTTTTTTACCTATCTTCTTCATGATATAACTTACAATTCAGGCAACCAAACCAAAATATGATCATATATTCTTGTTCCTAACATCTCAAAGTGTATTTGGTTAAAATTTGGTAAATTTCTATGGAGTTTTCATACCTTAAATGTATCTCTCAAACCAAACCTCCATATTCATACCTTATGTGAGTTGTCCCTTTTTCTGCAGATTCCGGTGACTTCTCCGGCGACTTCTGGCCTTTATGTGGTGGTGTACTGATGGTGGGAGTGGTGGATACAATGTGGTGGTGTTGACTGCTTGATTTAACTTGGTTTCCCAACTCCTAGAGCTCTCTCAAACTCAACTAAAAGGCACACGTACAAGTCTTTTGTGTTGTATATGTATATGTTGTTTACTTGCCACTCAAGGAAATCATGATGAAGGATGAATCAGCCTGGAATTTAACCACTCTCACACGTATAAGCTTGCAGAATTTAAGCTTATCTTGCACAAAATTTACACATTCCACCCACTTATTTTCATATTTATACTTTTTACCCAAAGTTCCTTATAACAAATTACACCGACCTACCAAAGTCGATGTATTTTTACGGAACTTTCTGGAATCCTTCATAACGTAAAATAATGATTTTCCATCGCTTGACTTTCGAGAATTTATCCATTTTCCATTTATTTTATTTTTCTCTAGGATTTATTTCCGTTAAACCCGTTTAATTCCTTAAAATTCCCGATTATACCATTTTTTATTTTTGGCCGTTACAATAACGAAGGCGACGTTAAAATGGCCAGTAATCGTATACCGCAAGTTGAATACAAACACAACCAATTTATGTAAATTTATAAAGTGAATTCCAACCGAAACACACACTCTGAACGATTTTCGATGATGATGAAAGCTTCTCTGTCTAAAATGGATGTTGTTTCCCTCAAATCTTTTCAGAATCGTGATAAATAGATACACGTTGGAAGATATATTCTGGAGAAACTGTTTCCTTAATTGTAGGTAACTAATATCAATTTTCTTAATTAGTTATAAAACAACCAAATTAATTAGGAGTGAGATTTTAATTAATTAAGGAAGGATATTCAATTATTGAATAATTTATCTTTTTTGTAAAATTCGAAAGGGCCTAGTCTTTAATCATTGATACATAAGTGTCTAATTCTTCTACATGGATTCAATAACTACCTACTTACCCCTTTTACTCATAATTCTCTAATAATCCCCTAAAAAAGGCATGTCGAACGCACCTTTAGTTTGTTTCATAATCGCCCGTTCATTTTCTCACTTATATGTCAATAATCACCGTGACATGAATTATTGCTCAAGTTCTCCCTCAAACGTCTCTTGCCATCATAAAATAGTAATATCAATCTCCTTATTATGTTAAACGATCCTAATTTATTTATCACACAATTGCAATTTGTTGAGATGTGTGGAAATCTCACATCGACACTACGATATCAACGTGTCACACTCATTTCACAAAGTCGTAATTTCTTGACATATATTATCACCTAATGTATAATTGATCATATTTGAATATTGGTGAGTTGAAAACTTTGTGTATATTACACGTGTGTTTTTGTGTCCCACCCTAGGTGTTTAATGAGTTGCCTAAAAGTAGGGTTGTGCATACGGTCTGGACTGGACCGGACCAGTCCGGTCCGACGGACCGTAAATTGGCGACACCTTGGACCGTAGAACGAACCGTTACGGTCCGGTCCAGACCGGTATGGTTTTGGATTGGACCGGCTTGGTACGTAAAGTGTGTAATTTTGAATATTTCAAACCAGATCTATCAGGTTCGGTCTGGACCGGCGAAGCATAAATTGACGGCACCTTGGACCGTAGACCGGACCGTTATGATCCGGTCCGTTTCCGGGTTGGACCGGCTTGGTACGTAAAGTGTGCAATTTTGAATGTTTCACCGTACCAGACCCAAAATATCGCTTTTAAAGGTAATTCAAACTTTTAATTACCTCTTTGTAGTTATCATGAAAGTCCAAGTCAGTCGATTTATGGGGCTAAATCGACCGACTTCTCACGTCGTGCTCGAGTTGTCTTTATTAATTTGCTCTCGGATCTTGATAACTTAAGTTTTGTCTTTGACTTTCCCGATTGAATGAAGATCCTAAGTGTAACAAACATCCTTCCAAGAATAACTCAATTTTATATTTAAGAAGGATTAGAATACTTGCATTATGATAAACACACTAGTAGATCTCTAAAACACAAAAGGAAGGAAATCTTATAATGCAAATTTATACTAAATGCTCAAAGGATGGATAAGAATGATGGTGGAAAAAGATGCTAAAGTTGATGTTATCAAACACCCCATACTTGAACCTTAATTGTCCTCAAGTAAGATGCGAAGATACCTCTATGTGCAAGACTCGTATTCTTGTTTTAACTGCAAAGATCAAGCTCAAGCAAAACCAAGTCATCACAACACACATCATCGTAATAGAGATAAGTCAAAGTTCATCCATCTCATGACCACTCAAGGTAATATGTTTAACTCAATCACTCATGTGTTTGGGGCGAAGAATATCACTGAAGCTCAACACTATACACAATGTTCATCCTTACCAAAAAATACACAATGTTCATTAACCATATACTTACCATAGCGTTCTTAAACTTCATTATTCGCTTTCCTACAAATATCATATGAATCTATAGGTCTTTTATAAGGTTATAACGTGTCCGCCGGTATGAAGAACAAGTTGGGAAAGAAAAAGGTTGTGTGCTATAAAGATTCAGGGATTACAAGGATCACTCATGCAACCTAGGGAGGACTACTTGGTTGACTGATGATTACGGCCAATCGACAAATGGCTATTTTGGCCACGGTGGTCAACTTCTGGAGTATCCTACTGTATTTTCATTTTGAACTCAATAAGGACGTTACTTTGTTTTGTATTGAGCTTTTTGTAGTTTGTAAGCAAACGTCCCTTCATTACTTGTTCTGAGCCTATACTTTATTTTTGTTTCTCTTCTTTAAAGAACGGCACTTCAAGGAACACATATATACTTTTGTATCACTTTTTGCACCTTTTGTATTTCCATCACTATGAACCCATACTTGCATTTTGCTTCTTTATTTTTTTTCTCTCTCTTGGATGCAGGATCTTACCTCATAATCCTAGACAAGTCAAATGAGGAAAAAACATGGCTTGACAATTTAGTAGCGCTAACAAAGAAAGGGATATTAAGGCAAGAGGTGATTGCGGATATGAAAATATAATCAAAAGGTGGAAGGGAATAATAGCCTCAACAAGGAAAACCTCAATCATATATATATATGTATATATATATATAGGGTGTGATTCCCATGAGAACACCCCCTAACGTGAGAACATGAGAACAATCGTACACCGTTGGATGTGAGTATTAAGGGTTGAGATTTAGAGTAGATATAAAAAATAATAATAATTACGAATAATAATAATTAGGAATCCAACAATAACTACGAATAATCCACTCAACCAACAATAACTACGAATAATATATTAAACGATATGGCACATTCGTAACAAAACTGATAATAATTACGAATATGTTCTCATGTTCTCACGTTAGGGGGTGTTCTCATAGGATCTATAGTCTATATATATATATATATAAGCAAGACAAAGCACAAAAAGAAAATAGTCTATCGTAAGTTATAGATAATCAAAGCATAAGGAGACCACTCATGAGTCATGAAAAAAAAAACATAAACGAGATGTATACATGCTAAGAATCGTCACAAGGTTATGTTATGAAATGAAATCACTAATCATTATCCATTAAACTCAATGATGTAGACGGGATATGATGAGCGGGATCTCAAGCATCGTAGATCGAGTAATATCATATATTTTCGGAAAATAAGATAACATCATAACAAATAATGCATGTTGATAGAATGAGGATCAGTCGATCGACTGCTCTTTTACAATTTGAAGAGAATGATACAAAAACGTAAACGTGAATGCAAATAAGATTTTATGTTTAAGTCGACCGCTGGTAGGGGGTTGTCGGTCGATTGAGACTAAAGTTGGAGAAAATTTTGAAAATAGCGTGAAAATTTTGAAAAAGATGGGAAATAGTTTTTAAAAAACGTGAAAATTATAGTGTAGGCACCTCATACTTGAATCATGCATTATCCTCGATGTAAAATAATAATATAGGAGGAAAGGGAATACTTACAAGATGGCCTAGGGTCACCCCACTATAAGCGCTTTTTTTAAGTCATTTAGTTGAACCTAATTCATAACTAAACATGATTGGTTTCATCATCAAGGAGTGCTATATCGATCTTCTTTGGTGTTAAATCCCAAAGTATCATTTTAACCTTTATCCGTTCACCTTAAATTCTTCTCCCAACTCATTTTTTTTATAGTGATTGCTCAATGGGGATAAACTTGCTCAATGTTGGTTAATTCCACTCCATCTAGATTTAAGTATTCATGAAAAAATATAAAGTCGAGAGTTAAACAATAATACCTTATAATGAACCTTGACTTATTTTGGATTTAGCTTGTTGTCGTGCCTATAACGACCCGGGTTTTAACTAACCCAAAACCTCACTAGGCTAAGGACCACATAGTGGGTCCCATTAGTTAGCTTGGCAACAACTTCACAAATAGGACCTTGTAACAAGAAGCACGAAAAAATAATGAAAACATTCAACCTGCCATTTAGAAAACATTTACATAACAACCCTGCATGCAGTTAGTATGTATATCCCAAAACGACACTTCAAAACATAACACCTAAACAGTTGTTTTAAAACTTCAACCTAAAGTCAACACGTGTACACAGTTGCACACAACCAACAAAAGACTCGCTTGCAAGCGATTAGTTTCAAAAGTAGTTCAACCAACCCTTGGGCTAACACTACCCTTATTGTCCACATCCTACAGCTGACATCCCTGAAGCGTTCCTATGATCGACATTACCTAAAAAGGATCGGTTTAAAACCGTTAGCTACCGATCATAATCTATCCACGAGAGATTATATAAACACATCACAACACACAACAACTATATTCAAATACCATATACCGTGCTCATGAGATGATATCATGCTTTTAAAAATGATGCACGTGTATGCAGTATGGAATTTACAATTTGCGATCCCGGACCAAATCCGAAATCATTGCTTATACGGTTCTGGCTTTGGTGTGAGCTCACCATTGCACAAATTTGGTTAATTCAGGCATTTGCTCTTAGGTCGTAACTAGACTGATCAAGTCTAAGGGCCAGAATTTCTCGTGGCGGGTTATGGTCTTAACCCCTAACCGCATGCAACATTTTCCCATTCATATTAATGCAAACATTTACCATTTTAATTAGGTGTGTGACCCGAGCCTGAAGTCCATCAGACTCGGTGTCATTCTTATACAAACGCAAGTGATTCAGGCTTGGCCGAGCTCCGGCATTCACTACAATAGCTAGCGACCTGGATAATGGTTGGCTCAGAGTCTTAAACAATTTTACATACGCTTGACCTTTACATGTCATCGTTATATCACATGTCTCAACAGGTTTACCATGTCATACATTATCATTCTTCAACAAGCTTATCATATCATTTAATAGCACGCTTCAATAGGCTAACACATGTTCATTTAACCATTTCTCATAACCATGACATGATAATAATCACAACAACATTAAGCATGCTTTACACGCCATAACGTCATTTTTGTCATAAAACACATCAAGCATGCTTCACACATAACACATCTCAATGCATATCAATATTCACATTTCAACAGAACAAGACATTTCAAAACAACAACGCATATCAACACAATGAGATATAAATTTCTCAGGCACGGGTTTCTGTAGATCGGAGTTAAGTAAGTCTGAAGACTTACTTGGATACGCTCACTCAGCAATTAAGCTATACTTAGTCTACCGTCTTCAACAACACCTGTCAAGAATATTATATTCCTCGTATTAAACTTCCTGCTTCAAACATCAATTAAACTCATTCCTTTGAATTTAATCATCTTATACCTTTTTCTAGATTCCTAATTTAATTAATTAGTCTTTAATTAATTAATTAAATTTCACTAGAATAACGTTTTGCCCGCAGACAGTTTCCGAAACCCAACTGTCATCAGATCTCATCAAACAAATAGTCATAATCACCAGAATAATGTATAGAGCATAATGAAATTTCCAATTATCCATTGTGACAAGCCTAAGGTCAATTTAGGCCAAATCGCAATGCTGAAAACGAATAAATTCATACCTTATTCGTTACTAACTCGATTGACGATCCGAAAGAAGATTCGGAATCACAACGACGCAGGCTACACTCGGACATCGTCATATTCACCGGAATTTGAGCAACGGAACCGGACATGTAAGGGGGAGGATCGACCTGACCTTAACTTCAACGGAAACGCAAAAACTCGGTGCCAAAATAAAGATGACGAAGAGAGGAATTCGAAAACTCAAACGGATTTGAAATTGGATTAGAAACGGATAGTAGATCTGAATTTGAAGGTTGAGAGAAATCATAACTTTTACGAGGAGTTGTGAAAGGAAATGAATTAATAAATGAATTTCCTCTATTTATAGCGAAGACGATAATTATTCTTTAGCAAAGTCGATAATTATCCTTTTACCGATCCGAAGGCGGTTTGACCCCTTCTCCAAACTTCTCAAAATTGGAATAATAAATCTGACATATTGTGTGGATAATTATTCCGCAACTTTCTCAGAAAATGTGTATTCCTAAATCCTCTTTCTTAATCGCTAAGAAACGAAATATCGACTATTTTTGCCGTTTTGCATTTCCATGTTATTTCATATTTAGAACATATCCGATGTCCTGATCATTTCTCTTAACTGCAATTTTATTAATTGAAGCTCCCAAATGCTCCAAATAATACCGGAGGGTAAAAATTATTTTCCACAGGAAAAAGTAAAAATTTTCCCCATAAGTCCAAAGTTACGTCAGGATCATGACGGTGAAATTCATACTCGTCATCTACGCACCATTCGCGAGTTATGGCCAAATGCTATCGATGATTAAAATAATTTCCCTTAACCACCAGTAGTTAGGATTCGAAAATCATAACTTTTACAGTTTCATCTCTTGTCCCAATCTTTGTTGATCCGAGCATTCTTGTAGACCAAGAGTCTTAGTTCATCAAGTTCTTGTAATCAACAATTCTCTTTTCCCCTACGACTTTTGGGCCCCAATTAAGTTTCTTGATTGCACAAAAAGAGGGCGGTGCTCCATCTCCACCTAGAGGTAACTTGACTTTCCATTGGCCAATCAGTAATGTGTACATATGACCACATCCTACAAAACCATAAGACCAAAGCAATCAATTATGGGTGAAAAATGTGACAACATATGAATTGAAAAAGCAAAGGTCATTGCCTTAAGATGTGATGTCCTCAAAGTCAAGAAGCTTGAGATTGAACAAATCACTGCGAAAAAAGAGGATCTTATTCTCATCAACAATATTAATAAAGTTGGAAAATCTCCTTGAGAAATTGACATGTTCATCTCTGACATCTACTATATTTTTCAACTTTTTAAAAAATGTACAATCACTCATATATTAAGAGAATATAACGTTATAGTTGATTTGCTTGCTACCAATGGCCACAACATGCATGTTGTCCATTCTTATGAATTTTAGAATTTCATCTCGTTTGCAATATGACATTCTAAGTTGATACACTTTCAAAAAGTAACCATTTCTAATCCTTACGTTCTCTCGTAACACATTTGTATTTATTTTGTTAGAAATAAAGACATTGTATTAGGATTATCATATAGTTTTTGTTTTGAAGATTAATACTCTTACTACTATGCCATATTTAGGGCTGTGCAAAATCGGACCGGACCGGACCGGGTCCAGGTTTTTTTGAAAATCCGGGTTACGGTCCGGTCCGATTTTTGGACCGTGTAAAACCGTAATCCGGGTTGGACCGTAAACTACGAATTTCCGATCCGGTTCGGTCCGATCCGGTCCACTCCGGTCCGGTTTTGAACCGGAAAACCTCACCAAAATTGCACAATTTAGGTACAAACCGTTCCGATCCGGTCCGGCCCGGTCCGCAATATTCAAAATTGCACAATTTATGTACAAACCGTCCAACCCGGAACCGGACCGTTACGGTACGATCCCGGTTCGGTCTACGGTCCAAGGTTTTCTCAATTGACGGCCCACCGGTCCGGACCGTATGCACAGCCCTAGCCATATTTTAAAGTAACAAGACCTCTACAAGATTTGGACAACCACGTGAACGAGGTTAGTATTTAGGAATACGAGAACATCGAGAAGGAAAAAAAAGTAATACTATACAAACATAGCCGATGTGATGACACTACTTAAATTTTAATTCTTTTTTAATTATCTCTCAAATTTGATCGAAAGTCAAAACATAAGGATATTCCTCAAAATTTTATTTCTTTTTTTTTTATGAGAAACAAGAAATTACGGAGTGTTTACATCGGTTCATTAAGGCCATGTTTACTTGCACATGATTATAAATTAGTGTATGTTCAAATCGGAGTTTTAAAGAAAAAACTAATAAAATTTGAGTTGTAGTTTGAAAATATCGTAAAATGCGTTTGGTTTGTACAAAACCCTCTTAAATTTACATAAAATATTTGCCTTAAATAAAAAGATAAATTTATATTTTTATTATAAAACACTAGTTTATTTAAACATACTCTTGTTAATTGGAGTATTAATGTAATCACTCATTTAAACTCTAAACTAACTTATATATTATATAATATTTTAATTATATCATATTTTATAAACTAGTAATTATGAATCTTGTTTGAATAACACTGAAATCCCGGAAATTTAAATCAAATTTGGGATTTCCAAAATTCTGTTGAACAATTAACTTGCTTGGATAGTGAATTTCGAATTTCTTGAAATTTCATGGAGAAAAATGAAGGGAATTTAAAAGGTCAGAATACTTAGTTGAAATTTCACGTACATATGTGTTTTTCTATGAATCCCTCCTATTTTTACTAAATTTCTTTTTTTTTAAAATTACCACAAAATATAATTCAAATAAGAGATTTGTAAAATGATTCAAATTCCCCTCCTCTTTTAAAATCTCATCATTTAAAAATTACTATGTATTTTACAAATTTTTTATCCAAACACACTGTAAAAATTTGTGGGGGTGTAGTTTTTGAAAAGTCACCTAACTTAAGGGGACTATTATAATTTACCGAATTGATGAAGATGGAGCGTCCCAGTGGCCACGTGTGCACATTCAAGCTCAAAAGTCATCCCCTTTCACTTGGTTCTCCATCTCCTGAATTCAAATCTGCGAAGTGGAGGGAAACTGAAAATTTCATTCCTTCACTCTTCTCCTCCATCTCTGTCCAAATCAAACACCGACCGACCGGTGACAACAATCCATCTCTCCTCCTCTGTATCTTAGCACTTCGATCTCGTAACCCCCATAATTTGCTCCATTTCCAGTGATATTGTGTTCAGCCATGGCCGAAACCCTAAGCCCTAACCCTACGGCTGCTCAGAAGAACAGACCAAAGATGGCGGCTTCCACCCTACAGTCTCCCACCAGCCCCTTCTTCCTCGGTTCCAATGACGACAACCTCGAGCGTGCACAGGCACGCGCTGCTCGTGCTGCCGCTATGCGCCGGAAATCTCTCGCCGCTTCTACTACCGCGCCTCCCGATCCTCATATCGGACTCGGAAAAAAACAGATTCTTGACCTGTTCAACAATTGTATCAAGCTCGCCAGTGAAAATGTTTGTGGTTCTCGTGTCTCTCCCAACTTAAATTTCAAATTTTTTGTGCTTTGAAGTGGAAATACTTGTTCACCTTTACTTGGATTTGTTCGCTCTACAGTGGATTTTCTTTCAATTTTGTTTGTACGTCACTGCGTCATGGACTCATGCTTAATTTTGCAAGAATTTAAGGAAGTTGCTAGTTTGTTATGGTTGCAGAAAATTAATCAGAAAAACACTTGGGAGCTGAACCTTATAGATCATCTTTGTGATATTATTCAAGTTGAAGAGGAGGAGGACATTGAAACGAATTTTCAGAAGGTACGTTGATAACCATGCCTTTCTGTTTCGTGGTAGTTGATTCATGAATGCGTAAGTTTTTTTATTCATATGTGTAATGCCTTCCATCTTGAATACACCTTCTTCCCTTGAAAGAAAATGAAGGATACTGGCTCTTTAGCGTGTTTGTTGATCAAATGGTTATGATCAGTCTGTTTTGAGAATTTTTTTTATTTGATATCCCACAACCTGGATGGTTTTGTCTCATCATTCAATTGTACGGAATTCCAGTTCTTACAGAGCAGAATGCCTTGAAATCTTGATCAACTTTGTTTTTGTTTATCTCTACTTGACTTTCCATGATTTTTATTTGCTTAAATTTGAAGCCAGTTGCAGCATGATTTTATTACATGTTCAGTCCAGCTTGATTGGTAGTTGTTTATCATCTCATGTTCAGATGTTGCTTTTGCCCAATCCATTGGTCTTAATCGTTCTCATCTTACCTGCTACATTACATGGACATCGTTCGTATGGGATATGCCAGATAGTTACAAAAAGGACAAGATGTTAGAGCAGAATTCAGATAACAAGATGTTAGAGCAGAATTCAGATAACACGGTGATCAAGAAAAGGAAATTAGGAATACTAGAATCGTTAACACAAATTTATAATGCCTATACAAGGTAAAAACAATTGTCCTATTCGGACAAAAAGATCCTTCTAGGATGTTCTCCCAATATGTTATCTTGGAAACCAATTTCCTTTCCTTCGTCTCCTTGTATAAGATGTCCCTGCACAATAGTTGAAGCTCATAATTTATGGAGTGAAGAATGCAAGACACTGCAAAGATTTTGCAATCCTACAAGTAAGAAAGAAATGACAAACAATTCTTTAGGACTGTCAATTGTAGTTTATATATGGTCCACGATCAACTTAGAGATCTTCTATATTAACTAATTGACCACACAACATGCTTTAGAAGCATCTAATTTTGATATTAATATCTGGACTCATCTGTCACAAGCACTATTGACTGTCATGACTCATGTTGTGTTACTTCACTTATTTTAATGAGATGGTTTCCAACTTTTGAAATTTAGTTCTGGTACATTGAATTATGATGCCTTTGGTGATACTAGTTGCGACATGTCACGTGTAAAATGGTAGTATTAGTGTTTGTGCATTGTTTTTCACCTGTCATTATCTTGGACAATTTGGCGAGATGATATATAATCGCATATCAAATCATACTATAACCTTTTTTTACTAGGTCGGGTAAAATTTATTGACATTAAGATTTGCGTACCACAGTTTTCTAGATATCTAAGTCAAGATCATTTTTTTTACAGAAGTCAAAGAGATACTTAAGCCAGCATCTGATTAAGTTGTTTCAATTCCATGAAGTGCTTAATCCTTAAAAAGAACAATAGTTCCAAAAGTTTGAACTATTTAGATCATAAACATTTTAATTTGTCTTTTTTGAACATGAATTACAAATTGATCACCAATATAGTCAAACTCCCAGTGTATCTATAACAACTTTCATATAGTATATATGAAATGCCAGACCAATTTATGTCTACATTCTTCTATAATTGCTTCCAGGCAAGTTGCACATTGGAAGCTGGGGTCAAGATTTATGCTTTAAGGGTGGATTCTGTACACTCAGAGGCATATAAAGTTCTTGGCGGGATTAACCGTGTAGGCCATGAAAATGTTGAAGGTACACTTTCTACTATATTTTTTTCTCTTATCTAATTAAATTACACTAGTTGTAGTGTTCCACAACACTGTGCTAATGCTGTGCTTTCATGTTCTTTCTTTTCAAGTTCTAGCTGTAAGTTGTACCTGATTAATTGCTACAGTTCTATGTCATGCCCCTGTTTCTATAGAATGTTATCCATTTTTATCATTAATATTGTGATGCTGTCAGATGATGTCCCTACGGATGCTGCTGATGCTAGTGGTGAAAAGGATGAAGGGCGCTCAAGGAAGGAAATTGAGAAGGTTGATTACTTATTTGTTAAGAAATCCTTATGGGATGATCTATTAAAAAGTTCAATTTTGCAGATGACACCCACAGCGACATTGGAATCATCTTTCGAGTCTCTCAACGTGAAGAAGTTTGACGGTAATTATACAACCTTACATCTCATATGCAGCATAGGGTCATATTTTATGTGTTTTACTGACATATGTTCATTTTTATGGCCACATTTTTCAGCTGCATTTTCTGTGGATCCTCTTTACCATCAAACTTCCGCACAGTTTGATGAAGGTGGAGCCAAGGGTCTCTTACTTAACAACCTTGGAGTATATGGATGCTGCAAAGTTTTATTTGATTCTTCAGAAGTACCTGGAAATTGCATGTCATCCCCAGTTGAAAGCAACACTGACGATTTCCTTGATTTAACTTTTGCTAAAGGTTTGCCTGCTTTCCTACATGCTAATCCCTTGCAGCTCATTACCATTAAGTAGACGTCTTATTTTCTTTTCCTTCCTGTTTCAATATCTTCATCAGTTTTCAATTCCTTTTGCAGAATACATTGAACAGATGGTATCTAAAATGAAAACTATAGATGAAATATCTCCAACTCTCAATGCCATAGTGAATCAATTTGATGATGATATTCGAAGACAAGAAGTACTCCAGTCTGATGATTATAATCAGAAATACTCAGAACCGTGTTCTGTAGATGACGGGGATTATGAAGCCAATGGCATGGAAGCTGAATGTAATGATGATGCATATGATTATGTAGGATGCAGCATAGACGGTGAACATGCAAATACAGTTGATCAGGACCCTGTCATTGCAGATTCATTTCTTCCAGACCATTATGAGGTGAGATTGTGTTCCAGTGTCAGATCTGCTATCGGCTTCATATTAAAAACAGTTACAGTAACTATTTGAAGATGCAACATCGTGCCAATTCTGCTGCTATTTTTATCCCAGGGAAATGAAGATTATGAGATCAACGACGGTGATGTGGTTGACACATATCTGTTTCTAAATCTTCAAAATAATCACAAAGAAAATTCCTGGGCTGGTCCTGATCACTGGAAGTATCGTAAACCCAAAGGTAGGTTAGAATAAGTTATGTGGCAGGTGAATGGCCAGAGATATTCAATTTAGAAAGCTTAAACCATCCATTTATTTTCTTTGAATTCTGTCTTTAAGTTTCAGGTTCTGATGATGGCCCGGCAGGCGAAGAAGCATCACTGACATTAATGAAGAGATCAAGGAATAAAAAGAAAGCAGAAAGCGACATTGTTTTCTGTGTTGATTTTGACAATGATTTGGTAGATATCTTTGCCACTCCTAAGAATCCCAAATCATTGTTGCAGCCTCTACGTAAAGCAGCTTGTAATACAAAACTTCCTGAAGACTGTCACTATAAGCCGGAGGACCTTGTCAAGTTATTTCTTTTACCTAATGTGATGGTAATCTTGTGGCTTCAGTATGTTTGGTCTTAGAAAAAAGAGTTTAAGCTTTTGCTATATGGTCTTTTTGTCCTAACTCTTTTTGTTCATTATTGATATATATGTCCTGGTTGCAGTGCCTTGGGAAGAGACAAAGAAGGACCGCAGGTAATGCTTCTCTCTCTCCTCTTGCAACTTACGTTTGAATCCACATAAGGAAAAAGACTTATTTGCTTTCTGACGCAAATAAGATTATAGAATTATGGAATGAGTATCTAAACATTAAAAGGATTATTGACAGACAAAACCTAAATCAACTACATTTGATAAATCAAGCTAGCTATTTATATTGTTATAACTAGTTTTCAGTTAAGATGTATCCTTAGGTGCGATATATTTTTATCAACAGACTTGCTTGCTTTTCAACCTCTTTTTTCATTTTGCAATAAAAGCCATTTATACTTGATAGATTAGAGTTCTGCTCAAAACACAAAAGGAATTAGGTATTTCATCCAGTGTCGTGGACTTTTGAGATGCTCAAAAACTAGCTAAAGCATTGACTTCCGAGCTTGTCTTGAAAGCTTTTCAAAACATGATTGTGGGTAGGGTTAGTTAAAATGACTTTCAGGAAACTCAAAGGCAAGCTATATAGCTTAGTAATAGCTCTGAGCCTTTTTGCAAGTTCTCTGTTGATAGGCTTCACGGTATCCTTAGATATGTCTCGCCTAACTGATGGGGTGATAGGGACCTCCCATCATGTGATGAAAAAAATATTTCTTCAAAAATGGCCCAGAGCCATCAATAAACTTCTAAAAAAAGGTGTAACTAGGTAGACATCTCTCACCTAGCTGATGGGGTGATCTCGTGACGTGTGTGCTTGAGTTCCTTGCCTTGTCCGCGCAGGTCCCAGATACTTAGACATTATGAGTAGCACTAGTACATGATCTAGACCATTTTGTACATCTGCAACAGATGCAAGAGTAATATTAAACTTATCCAGAATGAAGATGTTTAGTGCTAGCTGCTAATACTTGCAGTGTTTATTCCTGCCACTAATTTTATTCAGCATCTGATCTCTCTTATTTTGATTCATGATGCTTTAATTGTGGCCAGAAAATATATGATACATCATACATGACAAATGTTCTGTCTTTACAAGTTTTGTATTATAAATTTTCATTGCTCTTCAGGTGAAATGGGCCAGCAAACTGATGATTATGGTGCAACGGCATCATGGGGAGATGAAAATGGGTACGATGGACCATTTGATGATGGAAATGAACACAGTGATGTCGATGAATCTGACATATTGGTCAGCCAACCTCGTCAGGTACAGTTTTTTACTAGATGTACCTGAGTTGAACTGTTAAGTAGCTATTATGCGTTATCATTTTTTGTGATTACTTACAAGCCTTTGCACATCCAAGTTATATTTTCTTTGCAAGTCTTTGAGTGTCTTATCTCTCCCTTTGTTGTTTAGGTAAATAAAATCGAGGTGCAGTATGACAGAACCTCGAAACAAGTTGACGTTCAGGCACTAAAGGAAGTACTTTGGGAGCAGATGAAAGAATCTAGTCATGAACCGTCTCAAGTAAATTTTTATATCCCTTCTATTTGTCAGATGCTGCCTTTTTTTCATCATATTCATGATGTATATATTTTCTCCCAATGATTTGCTTTCCTACTGAGGATTTGAATCTAGTCATGAACCGTCTCAAGTAAATTTTAATATCCCTTCTATTTGTCAGATGCTGCCTTTTTTTTTCATCATATTCATGGTGTATATATTTTCTCCCATTGATTTGCTTTTCTACTGAGGATTTGATGTGATAATGTAGATAAATTCTTGAATGGATCTGTTTTGGTATCGGCAGCTCAATTCTGTTGGTAACTGAGTGAAGAATTTTTTTTTTCTAGTTTGCCTCTTTATGCAAGGGATAATTCGTTTGTTGACAACTCTTTCGCAATACTAGTTGCAAATTGCAATGTATGCTTGAAACATATCCGGATTTTGAACTTTTTCACTGCCTGGAGATTGAATTACAGAGTAGCTTATATGACATTATGACCCGCATTTGTTTTTTCCTTATGATGGAGTGATGGACCCTAATCCTTTTGAATGGGTGGACAAGTCAGTGTTTGATGCTGAACTAGAAATTCTGGACATTAGTGCTATACAAATCTTTGGTAGGTCATAGACTCATAGGTTAGATGTATAGTCACATCAACTAAATATGACTGTTCTGTATCATTTGTTACAACTTGGCACCATGGAATGAAAATCATTCACGGGGGAATTTATTGTTGTTGTTTTTTTGTGATTCATTTGCTTTGGGATTTTGGTACAATGGTATCACTTATACATACTGTACTGCTCTTTCTCATTGGTAGAAAGTTTGTTTGGGGAATTATGAAATGTCAGTGTGGAGGTTGCTTAATGTAAAGTCTAAGGTAGGGGAAATAGTTTGCATTACTTAACCCTTTGTTGGAACAATCAGTATAACTGGAATATAAGTGGCCTAACCCCGCACATTCAAGGCTTTTCGAGAACAACTTTCCTCATCAAATGAAATTTGGGCGTCCTAGATGAGTTACACCTTACAAGAGTAAAGTCTTTGTGGGATTTCTAGAGATACAACCATTCTCCAATTCCTAACCCTTGATCAGTTACCCATGATTTTGTATGCAGTGAGTTTCAGTTTGTGTTTTGTGCAGTTTCAGTTTGAATCCACCCATTTCTTGTGTGATCATCTGCTGAATTGTTTTTACAGTATTTGCTTTCTGTGATTAGTTGGTGTGACACTCTTTGGTTGCTAATCATCTAATAATTTTCCATATTGAAGGGGACGGAAGAAGTCATATCATTCAAGGATGTCTTGACCAAATTCCCTAGCGACTGTCGCGCAGCATCAACTCTTGAGGACATATCTCCGCACCTGTGCTTCATCTGTCTTTTACATTTGGCTAACGAACATGGGTTGGTAATACATGGCTGTACCGCCATGGACAATCTAACTGTCCAAATTCCATAATTATACAGCTAGAAGCATAGCTTAATTCTAACATTTCTTCACCATTTGTTCATGGTGTCTTCTGTATGAATGAAACAAACAGGTTGACAAACAAGTGTGCATCTTTTTAATTGTAGTAAAATAGTGTTGGTTTTGTGTGTACATCATATTGGAGAGGAGCTTACTTCTCCCCCATGCTCATAGAGGGATTATTTGGACCAGCTTGGTTGAAGACTTGAAGCTGCATTCTTGTTTGCAAAAATACAATTTCATTTCTTGAATTGGAAACCTTTATAATTCTTAGATAAGTGTAAACTGCCATCTTCTAGTAGTTCAAGTAACATAATCCCAGGTTGGTACGACTTGAACCGAACCGAAAACCGTAAAAGCTGTTGTTTAGATCTAGGTCAGGGCTGGGACTTGATTGCTGCTAAAACCCGACAAAGATGAACTGTAGAGCTGGAGTCGTGTGCATACGAGTTCATGCATGATAGACCCAACACATGATAAACTCAGTGAATTCCATGGAGTAGACCTAGTTGACACTTGAATGTAAAGTGGGTTGCGTGCATACAAGCTCACAGGTAAGTCAGGTCTAACTGAATAGTTTGAATACATAAATCCAATGAGTTTCATTCTAAAACCAATTGACAATATACTAGACTTAAAAATATGAAAACTTATTATCTCCAACATCCGTTGAATAACATCCACGAGTTTGCATAATACACATAAATTGAGATCGAGATCTAAGATAGAAACGTATTAATGAATTATGAGTTGTCACTGAAACTTGTATTCATGAATTGAGTTAAAGTTTAAGAAGAAGGGTATAGTGGTCCCTTGTTACACAACACGGTGTACAATCAATTAAACGTGAGGGCGCAATGACAGTTCAATGTTTGTCTATAACGAGAGTGAGTGTGAAAGGTAGGCCAAGATGGGAACTTGAAAGTGGCATCTTGTGACTTTTGATTCGTACTCTCTTACTTAACCCATCTCGTGTTTCACATCTACAACGTGTAAAATGAAGACACAGTAAATTTTAATATCTTCAATAATATCAACATAAATTTTCATAAAATAGAACGGAACTAATTAGATTAATTATAGACTTAAGAAACTAATATCACTCACTAGTTTATTTGGATAAACGGATTAACACGGAGTTACCCATAGGAGGGTTGTGCAACAGAGCGTTAGCATTTTCACATGTTGGTGGTTTATGGACCAAACCAAACCGGTTTATGGCCAAACCACATGGGCCAATTTCACTTTTATTTTTTTTTAAAAAAAATATACATAACCATAACCACTTTTTTTTAAAACGTATTAGGTAACAATTTAAAAAATTCAAATTAGCTAAGTAAGCCCTTTTGAGATTTGTCTATAGTAACTAGTCTAAGCACGTTCATGGGTCACGGGTCACCCGTGACCCAGCGGGTCCGGATTTCCCCCGGGTCGCGTGTACGGGTAAGGGTCATGAGATCCTTACCCGTCGACCCGGGTAACGGTCACATTTAAAATTTTTTTTTTTTTTAAAATTAAAATCTCAACGGCTATATAGCCGTCTGGGTTAGCCGTTACAACGGCTATCTTATAAAAAATAAATAAATAAATTAAACATTAAACTATAATATATCTAACCCAAAAACAATTCTATAAATACCCAAAACCCAATTCATTTCAACTCACACCAATTCTCATTCAATCATCTATTCACTCACTCTCAATCTCTCCATAATTTCCAACTCTTACATTCAATTACTCTCCTAATCTCATATTCTCATTCTCTTATTTTGTCAAGCAATTATTCATTTTACAACGCTTACTACTACATTCAATTATTCAAAAAAAAATGGCTAGCCGAGGAAGACGTTCCGTTAGCGGTCCTTCATCCGGCGGAGGTGTTAGCCGAGAACGTCATTCCGTTAGCAGTCCTCCAACCGGTTCGGATATAAGGCGGGGCTTAAGTGGAGATCACGAGATCCACGAGGAGGAGGATATCAACATGGAATCTCCTCCTTTCCTCAACACTCAAGAATCAGAGACCCAATTCCTGGATTTCCCGGAGCCGGAGGAGCCGTTGAACAACACTCAACTAACGGCGGCGGTCTTCCGATTTTGGTTCACAAAAGGTGCTCCCGATGCCAACGAGATTTACTATGCCAAATGTAATTTTTATTCGGCACAATACAAGCACAAAAAGGGAGAAGGTTGCGGGAACTACAAGAGGCATATTCGGAACAAGCATCCCGAAAAAATGGGATTGGCACGAGGGCAAACACAAATTAACCGGGTACGCATCTACCTCTAACCACCCTCCTTCTTTAATTACATATGATCATTCTTCGTCTATGGATGCATTTTCGGAAATGTTAGCCATAGATTCTTTGGCATTTAGTTTTGCACAAAATGTTGGTTTTAATGATTGGATGCAAAATCATGCTCAACCTGCATATAAATTGATTTCTCGTCAAACCGCTAAAAGAAAAATGATGCATAAATATAAAATGCGTAAAGAAGAATTGATTAAATATTTTATGGAAAACGGTGATATTCAAGTTTCTATTTGTAGTGAATTTTGGACCGACGGTTTTAAAAAAAATTCATATATGGGTATTACTTGTCATTTTGTTGATAAATTTTGTATTTTAAACAAAAGAGTTTTAGCATTACGAGTTTTCAACAAACAACACATCGTCCAAAACATTGCCCGTTTGATTGCAAATGTTTTGGAAGAATATAGATTACTTTTACGAGTTTTTTCAATCGGTTTTGACAACGCCTCCGCTAACACGGCTTCCATTAGAAATTTAACCAACTTTTGTAAGCCCACGATTGGAGGTAAATTTTTTCACATTATGGGTGCCGCTCATATTTTAAACTTGTGTGTTCAAGAAGGTTTAGCATATGTTGGAGATTTAGTACAACATATTCGAAAATTCTTAATGAACTTTGATCTAAAAAAAGTATACGTACTAAATGATATGCTTACTGTAAACAAAATGGCGTGTATCCTAAAAAATTTTCAAAAAATGTTTGTACAAGATGAAACTCTACTTACAAAATGATTTCCGAATCATATGAATATCGAGAACTTTTAAGTGGTTTTGCCGCACCACATATTGACGGTGAATTTGTTTTCAGTGAATCTTGGGTTTTAGCAAGAGATGTAATGGAGGTTTTTTAATATTTTTATGATGCTACTAATATTTTTAGTTATGTTTATACACCAACTTCAAAAAAAAAATTTATGTAGCAATTAATATTGCATTTGCACTTCAACAAGGTCTTTTAATTAATAATATTTCACAAACTATTTATACAATGCGAAGTACATGGTTAGATTATTATACGACTATTCCCGATGTTTTTCTTTTTGCATTTGTGTTAGATCCTAGACGTAAAATAGATGGTTTAAAACATTTTTTTAGAAAGTTATAATGAATTTTTAAATTTAGAACAACATCCCGATTGACATGTTTATACCATAATTGATAGAGTTAGAAAATTATTTGATGAATTATTGGTTCAATATCGTGTTTCCGATCAAGTTCAATCTTCTCAACCCCTCCTCGTTCTTCATCTTCAACTTAATCTAAATTTAAATCAATTGCTAGATATTTGTTTGGCCCAAAAAGGGCAAAAACCACGTCGAGTTCCCATTCGGAACTCGACGAATATCTAACCATTTCTTTTGAGTTTGCCAATGATGAAGAAGAAGAAGAGGATTTCAACATATTAGAATGGTGGAGCCGACCAGAGAGAATGAGGTTCCCTACCCTCTCAAGGATCGCGGCACAAATTCTCGCCGTTCCCGCCTCAACGGTAGCGGTTGAGAAAACCTTTAGCCGGAGTGAAAAGGTGCTCGATCCGACGAGATCAAACATGTTGCCCGAGACGTTGGAGGCACAAGTCCTACTAGCCGATTGGAGGAAAGCGGAAATGCGAACACAAAAAAACAACCTATCGGCGGAGGAAGGCGACGAAGAGGACGACGAGCGACAGCAAACGTCATCGGATGTATCGGCGGGAGAGTCTGACGGCTAAGGTAAGGGCCAATCGGGGATATAAACAAAGGTAAGAGAACTACGTGGGCTTTGATTTATCCTCTCCGAGAGGATACGTAGGCAACCGGGATTCTGGTTCAAGCCCAATTCTTCCCTTTTTTTATTTATTTATTTTAAGTTCAAGCACAATTCTCCTCTTTTTATTTTTTATTTTTTTTTAAGTTCAAGTTCAATTCTTTTTCTTTTTTTTTATATATTTATTTTAAGTTGAATTTGACCAACCCGCCGACCCGGTGGGTCGCCAACCCGACGGGTCAGCCGATTATACGGGTCCGGGTCACCCTTCCCGGACCTCTGACCCGGCGGGTCCGATATGTGAACATGCTTAAACTAGTCTCATTATGTAACAATGAAAATGATAAAAAAAAAATAAGGGTATACAAATTTAATAAAAATAGAAAAAGTCTATTCGATCAAATTCCTTATAAAAATAATTTAAGACTGAGCGTAATCATACGGTGTAGAATCGACCGGTAATATCATCGTTCAAGATAAATCAAAGTTAACTTTTGATTAGAAATGTGGCCCTAACTCCAGCTTGGATACAAGCCAATTGTAGCCACGTGTCTAGGAGATTATAACCCATATATATCACTCTATCACTAACGTAAGATAGGATAGATATTTGTAGAGACTCAGCTCATTTACGTCAGGACCGTCCAATATTTGTTAAAGAATATTCACCGTCCAAACCTATTCATTAATCTAACTCAGATCCTCATCACACTTCCAAAAAAACAACACACCAAAAAATGAACATAATAATGTCATCGACCTCGCCGACGACAACCACAAACCCATCTTTGAGGCCACCGGGTCAGTCTGCCCGGACAATCCCGGGCTCATACGGGTGGCCCGTTGTCGGCCCGCTAGCAGACCGGCTTGACTACTTCTGGCTCCAAGGGCAGGACAGCTTCTTCAGAAAGAGAATCGAGAAGCACAAAAGCACTGTTTATAGAACCAACGTTCCGCCGTGCTTCCCTTTCTTCGGCGGCGTTAATCCAAACGTCATCGCTGTTCTTGACTGTAAGTCGTTCTCTCATCTCTTTGATATGGAGATCGTTGAGAAGAAGAATGTGCTCGTCGGAGATTTCATGCCCAGTGTCAAGTACACCGGTGATACTAGGGTTT
This sequence comes from Fagopyrum homotropicum, assembly GCA_033239125.1. NCBI lineage: Eukaryota > Viridiplantae > Streptophyta > Magnoliopsida > Caryophyllales > Polygonaceae > Fagopyrum > Fagopyrum homotropicum. The sequence goes on from BSWB01000004.1 coordinate 150,024,461, forward strand.
GTGCTTATCTTGATACTCAAGAGGAAGATCATGCTAAGGTATTGCTTTCGCGCTCAATCTATCACCTTCTTCGTAGTTAAATTCTTATCAATTGATTTTTCAAATTTGAGGAGAGATATTAGCCTGAACAAAAAAAATCAACTCAACGGATTTTGGAATGACCAATTTTCTCAAAAATGTATGGTCGAGATTAACCGTCGTCGGGTCAACACTTAGGGTCCGTTTGGTTTTAACTTCGAAAAAAACGAACTTTGAAATTATTCATTGTAATTTGAAGGGATTAAAGTAAGATCGATTAGTTTGTAAGAAAAAATGGAAAATAAATGCATTTTAAATGTCGGGAGTTATTGTGATAGGTTTCTTCTAAATGTAAATTAAAATTCTCCAATTGATACTTTAAAATTTTACTATTATTTTATTTTCTTTCTAAGAAAAAAATTCAACACCCTCAAAATTTTAGTAGGCAGCAAAAATAGCTAAATAATAAAGGGCAATTTTGGTAACTAGACCTTTTTTAGAAACTAGTGTAGTAACTACGTTTTTTAATATTTCAATGGAGTAAATATACCCCAACCTTTTGTATTTATTCTCAAACTATACACACTATTCTCTTAAGGGGTACATTTAATAAACACAAAACTAGCAAAAACCTAATAAACTAAACTGTTTCAATAAATAAATAAGTGGAGTAAAAAAGAGCTCCATAATAAATATAAATTACTAACCGAACTTATGATAGGAGGGGACCATTCTTTTAAACATATAAAATATAGAGTTCTATCTATAACTTTTTGGATTATTTGAAAAAAATTCTCTACTGTTTGAAAAAAATTAATCTAGAAAACTATTTTAAGTTGGGGATTCAAGTCGGGTTTGAATCAAATTAATCGGGTTGGATTGTTTATCGCCATACTCCTCTTTATAGGCCGGGTTATAATAAATTCAAGGATGTTTCAAAATTTTAGTAAAAAACGGGCCATATGGTTGATTATATTCGGGTTTGAATTGAATGGATCAGATCAAATATAGTGTTGTATATTATACGAACGATATGATATGAGCCGACTCTTATCTCGGGTCATATTTGAAGGCTAAACTAATAAGGAGGTAGCCGAATCTTAATTCGGGTTACTATGTTGGGGAAACCGCATCTCCCGACTTTCACCAAGTATGTATAAACGGGTATTTTATTGCGCATTCACACTCGTACAACAAACTCTCTTTAGAAGCCTTTATTACTTTCTTCTTGATCGAGTGATTCAAATGAGGGTGACCTCCCCTATTTATAGTCATTGCCATCTCCCTCGATTTTGTCAGGTCATTTCGGAGTCTTTTGACTCTATTGTCCTATACAAATCTTAAATTATTCATAGGTTTTAGCTCGCCTTCTTTCGAAAAGTTTCACTATTTTTATAAAAATTTTACATTTTTTCAAAATGCTCTTCCGACTTCTAGAGTAATCCATTATTACAATATCTATATTTAAAAATATGAATTAACCAATGCACGAACATACAAATGTATTATTTAGGCTTTACTAGACCCAATTGGTTTTACAAATCTCAATTATTTAAAAGTTTAGTACACTGTGTTTGCTTTTGTTCTTTAGGAACGTGGCCAAATCTCAACTATTTAAACGTTTTCTCTATACCCCGGATTTTGTAATTAAAGAATTATTGTTATTTTTTATATTTTCAACGGGTTTAAGTATTTTTAACGAGGTTAAAATGTAGTGTTTTGAGTTACTCCCTCTATAACACAATGTTTGTCATTTGAGAGTTGGACACGTGAATTAAGGAATAGTTCATGATTTAAACAATTAAATAAAGTTTTTAATTATTTGAGTGATAAGTACAATCTTTAATGATTTTATTCTTGTTTTCTAGAAAAAAACTCATTTTTTAATAGATTTTAGCAAATTAGAAAGTATAAGGAGTTAAATTGAGAATAATTAAATCATTGATAATAGTGTAATCATTCTATCTATGCATTAATATTATATAAATGTCAGACATTTTGTTAAATTAAACTAATTGCTCAAATAACAAATATTTTATTACGGAGATAGTAGCAAACTTTACAAAAAAATATCTCTTATTTTTTAATTACAAATTAGCCTCTGCAGAATGAGACAACAGTAATTGATCGAAAGATGTTAATAGTTGAAATATTTTATGAATCTTGATGGAACATTCAATTATTGTACGTCCAATACTCACATGCATTGTATATTGGTCTGAACCTTTGCCCCTTTTAAGACGTTGACAGTAACTGAGTTAATTCGGTAAAACGATAATGTAAGTTGACATTTATGAATTTTAATTATAATATCGACATAATACTTTTACACAATACCGGGTACCAATGTTTAGAGTTCGTTTGAAATCACTGAAAATTATTCTCGAAAATAAAATAATTGCGAATTTATAAAAATCATGTTTAGACTAAAATGAAATATTAGAGCGGTTTTAATACATGAAAGAACCTAGTCATTTCCATTTAGTTTTTTTTTTTTCTTCAACCATTTTTATTCCAAACTCCAACCAAACGAACACTTAGTTACTTGTCACTGATAGATTTTGGAGAAAATACCACACTTTTAATGATATAGCGAATAGTTAAGAAAGTAAATAAGAAAGAGATACAGTATAGTTATAGAATATCAAGCTATATGCTTTTTTGACGTTTTTCTTGACTTGTCTTTGAGTATATTTTATTCAATTGAAACAATATGTCTCGAGCAAAAGTTGTTTGATGTTGCTTTTTGTTTTGATTGACGACAATATAACACCGATTAGTTTTGCGAAAATAGTACGTCGGTTTATTTGACGACAATAGGACACCGGTTAATTGGTGATACTAGGATGCCGGTAGATTGACATGTTAGGACGTCGATAGCTTTAGAATCGTTGTTCTGATACCATAATTGGCTTTGGTGGAAAATACCACACTTTTATTGCTTATGATGACCCACTACTCTATACGACTATACCATAATAGTTTTGGTGGAGAATATCATACTTTTATTGATATTATAATGACTCTTACGTAGGATTTACAAGAGAATCATACCTAGAGAAACAAATAACTAGAAAAGTAATTAACAAATATGACCTAGTATAAAAGAATCTTGATCTTGGCTCCGTTTCATAAGTGCGTATATTAAGGGGATTAAGATTGTGAGAATTAAAAGTGATGGATAATTCTCGTAATTTCGTTTGGTAAGAGAATGAAGGAGATTAGAGGGGTTAGATTATGGAGATTATGATAATTTTTTAATCCTATAAAACTTCGATTATAAAGATTGTAATTTATAACGATTATTGAGGCTAAAATCTCATTTTTACCCTCCTCTTTTTTTTATCTATAAAGAAATTTAACACGTATTTTTTCATAATTTTATTCACAATCATATTCATTTTATCAAACACTCATTTTACTTATTTTCATACTCATTTTTTAAAACAATTTTATCTCCTTAATTCTTCACCTAAATAATTCTCTTCATCTTTATATTCATTTCATCTACATAATCTTACGGGTCCCTTATCTCTTTATACGCGGGTGTAATTGCTACTTTTGTTTTCACAACGTGAAAAACAACTCTAACTTTATACCAATGTTTAATAAGTTTTATATTTTATTTATTTTTGGAAATACATAATTACCCTCTAATAATATTAAGTTATTAATAATATTTTTTTAATAAATTGAAAATAATGTGAAAAATAAGTACATATATTTATGTGTGTGTGATAGTGTTCTTTAAAGTGTAAGAAGATATTTTTACAATAAGAAGTGAACATGTGGTTCATATGCATGATGGTTCAAGCACATCATCATAATTCACGTGACAATGTTACCATGTTAGTAATTTTGACCCTACTGATAGCTTACTTTCTCAACACATCAAATACTTCCAAACGAGTTTTATTCATAAAAAAAAATCTCGCTGATGATCTAAATAATACCTGAGGCTGTTTTCGAAGTTTTTGAAATTTTAGGTTATTATTCGCAGCTAACCTCAAAATTGGAGCTATTAAGAAAATAAACCTTCAATTACTAAACTATAGTTCTACTTTAGGATTATGGTCGGTATATGAGTTTTAGGGGCCGATTGGTTTTAACTCCGGAATCGAAAACGGAATGGAAACGAATCTAGTCCATACGTATACCTTGTTCACTAAGGTTTTTGGAATCATTAATTGTGTTTTGAGGTAATTGGAGTAGAATTTGATTACTTTTAATACCCTAAAGGGAAACAAAATGTGGTAAAATAAGTGCATTCTACATTAAACCACAAATGATGATTCCGTAATCTTTTATGAATAAAGATATACATATAGACTAAATTCATTTCCACTCCGTTTTCGGAGTTGGAACCAAACGGGCCCTTAACTTGATCCGAATCTTATTGAATCTAGCATCACTAATATTTTCTTAGAAAAATATAACTAAATAATGAAATATAAATATAAAATTTAATTGAACTGAAAGTTTATATTTTCAACTTCTTTTAGTACTAAAAATGTTAATAATTTTAAATATTACCAAAACAAATAAAAAATAATCTTACACATTCCTTGATGGTTGACATGTCAATAACAATGAATGCAGGTGAAGAACTTTGCAATGGATATCCTGAAAAGAAGTTCAAGGGTGTGGGTTACATCCTTACTATCAAGCCTAGACTCGATGTGGGACTCCATGGACGAGACTTTGTCCAAGGAATCTACAGCCAGCGCCTTCATCCCCTTACAAAAGTGTCTCTTCAGATTCCTCACCAAGAGCATCGTCGGAGCCGACACCGCATCCTCGCCGGAGATTGCAGAATCCGGTTACGTAATGATGGACAAGTGGCTTGCCATTCAGCTCCTCCCAACAATCTACATTAATGTCTTGCAGCCCCTTGTTGAGATCTTCCTTCACTCTTTCTCTTACCCTTTTGCTCTGGTTCAAGGTAAGCTCTCTCTGCCTCACAATGTCGCATCAACACAGCATCAAAATGATTTGATAACTTAAAAACCTAGACCGTATATCGTATCGTATGCGATTCGAGTCCGTAATTTACGAGTTGGTCCAGCTTCATGGTGCGGGTCAGAAGTGGGGTGAACATTTCCGGATATCCGTTAATTATAAAAAAATTCGATCCGAATCCGATCCAAGAGTATCGAATATCCGACACTTTTATCTGACCGGATATCCGATCCAAAAGCGATCCGGATATCCGATCTTAGTATTTATTACTAGAATAGTCGGATATATTCGGTCCGATTTTTTTCACTCAAAACCTTATTCGGTATCCGATTCGATGATCCGAAAAATACTCCCGGATTGGATCAGACTCGGTCACTAACTACTGGATATTTTCGAATTTGAATTTTTTCGGATTGAATTTTCGGATTCACCCCTAGAATGTAGTATTTGCATGAATACCAAATTGAGTAATTGCCAATGTGCTAACGTGTTACAATGTAATGTACGTTTAGGTGACTACAACAAGCTAGCCAACTTCGTTGCCAAGGAAGGGAAAGAAGTGCTCCAACGAGCCCAAACCGAGTTCGGTCTAAGCGAACAACAAGCGGTCCACAATATACTTTTCATACTCGGGTTCAATGCCTATGGCGGTTTCTCAATCTTCCTACCAACCTTGATAAATCAGTTAGGCACATCTTCCTCCGAGGTCCAAGACAAGCTCCGAAAAGAGGTCCGACAAGCTAGCACCATTTCCACCCTTAACTTCGACACCGTCAAGCAAATGCCACTCGTCGAATCCTTCGTCTACGAGACTCTACGACTCAACCCGCCCGTTCCACTCCAATTCGGGCGAGCTCGGAAGGATTTCCTATTGAGTTCGAGTGACTCGGTATTTGAAGTGAAGAAGGGTGAGTTGCTATGTGGATACCAAAAATTGGTGATGAGAGACCCTAAGGTTTTTAATGACCCGGAGACTTTTGTGGCGGACCGGTTTACTGGGGAGATGGGCCGTGGGCTGCTTGACTACTTGTATTGGTCCAATGGGCCGCAAAGTGGAAGCCCAGGCCCAAATAATAAGCAGTGCGCTGCTAAGGATGTTGTGCATTTAACGGGCTGCTTGCTTCTGGCTTATGTTCTGCTCAGGTACGATTCATTCGCGTGTAATTCGTCAGGGGCTGTCACGTCAGCTCTTAAGTCATCAAACTGAATTTGTGTACCGATTAACGCTAAAATATTGTTTACTTGAGTGTCCACTAAGGATAAGAAATACAGTATTACTGCTGTCATCGTAACTAAATTATATGCGTTTAGAAATGGATATAAATAAATAAATAAAATCAAAGAATGAAGCAGAATACAAAAAATTACTGATAACAAGTAATCCTCTCTCTAACCATAGTTGTGAATGCCTTGCGCCACAAAATGTAAACGTGGGTCTTAATCAGTCTCACGAGAATATCTATTGAAATTTTATTTTGATCAACACCAAGATATTCATGTAATACCAAAAGTAGTAGACTGTAGTTGAAAATACGTATATATTGAATCTGTTCGTCTGACCCTTGCCATTTACAATGTGAGTCAACGACCCAAAACCTCTGATGTGGTGGTGATATCTTCAGAAATCCCGAAATTCGCATCAATCCGCTTCCAAACCTCACGTGCAACCAAAGATCAAGTGGTCGTGAAACTCACTCTCATTCGTGCACCAACTACAAATAGGATTAATACCAAGGAAATGTAACCTATCTCTAGTAGATCACCGGCCAATGATCGTCATCCATAGAATAAAGTAGTGCTTGGGTGTATTGGCCGGATTTCAGACTACTCTAAGCTAGCCTACCTCCTCACCTTATGATCTTAAGCATCTCGTAAGCCTCGTCCACGTACTCGGAATCTCTCCCCCTGACAATAACACTAATGTATCTCTATATTATTTATGTTTTCTATAATAATAGATCTTGAGTGTTTAGAGGAGATGGATACTACGATGATAATGATCGTGGAAGTTTAACCGAATGGTAACAACAAACTCCCCCGCAAGTATCACGAGATCAGATGTATCATATTTGGGTATCGAATTCTCAATGACCACGTCTGATTTGATGGATACTAATAGTTAATAATTTTAAGTAAAAAGAAAGTAATAAAGCAACAGTGGTAGCAAACGAATACAATAATAACTATAAAGAAATATATGTTAGAAGCAATCTAAGGAAATAAAAATCTCCACTATAATGAATTAAGATACTGTTACATAAATATGACTCATGAACCATGATATGTGAATAATTGCAGGTAATTATCTAAAACAACCTTTGACATAGACAAAAAAAGACCGTGTTTTTCAACTCGCACAACTCTCAATCCAGCGGTTCGGCAAATATAGAAAAACCTATTAAAAACTTAGAAATTCGGAAAGACCAAGAATAACCTTTGTTGTTGGCTCTTCGGTTAGAAAAAGGTACAAAGACCAAAAATTTCTACGATAGTTAAAAATCCTTGAAACTTTGACAAACTAGTAATCTCAAAACCTAATTCTTTTCAATAAATCCATTAAAATGTCCTTCGCTTGTGTCTCTTCACCTACTTTATCTAAATCAGTTATAAACACCTCTTTCGAAGGTAAATAAAATGTAGGAATGAAGCGCTTTGAAAAGAAATAAGGGCTAATTAGGTAAGTAGGCTTTTTTATTTTATTGTATACTAACTAGGCCTTTTCTAGTTTTCTATTTAGTAAATATATTCCATGATTTTTTTACCACTTTCAATTAATAGTAAGTTAAAACTAATTAACCTTTCTATACTAAAAAGAAAGAATATTTGATGTTTGTTATGTAAATTTTGATTTTAATTAATGAATTTGTTTTTATTTTATTTCCCTTTTTATTTTCTGTTTTCATACTGGACATTTACATACCGGACATTTACATACCGGACATTTTACATACCGGACATTTACATACCGGACATTTTATATACCGGACATATACATACCGGACATTTACATACTGGACATTTACATACCGGACATTTTACATACCAGACATTTACATACCGGACATTTTATATACCGGACATATACACACCAGACATTTACATACTGGACATTTTACATACTGAAAGTTCATAACGAAAATTTTCATACCGGAAGTTCATACCGAAATTTATTATACCGGAAGTTCATAATGAAAATTTTCATACCGAAATTTTTTATACCGGAAGTTCATACCGAAAGTTCTTACCGGAAGTTCATACCGAAAGTTCATACCGGAAGTTCATAACGAAGTTTTTCATACCGGAAGTTCATACCGAAATTTTTTATACCGGAAGTTCATACCGAAAGTTCATATCGAAAGTTCATACCGGAAGTTCATACCAAAAGTTCATACTGGAAGTTCACAACGAAGTTTTTCATACCGGAAGTTCATACCGAAATTTTTTATACCGTTCATATCGAAAGTTCATACCGGAAGTTCATAACAAAGATATTCATACCGGAAGTTCATACCAAAATTTTTTATACCGGAATTTCATACCGTTCATACCAGAAGTTCATACCGGATGTTCATAACGAAATTTTTCATACCGGAAGTTCATACCAAAATTTATACCGGAAGTTCATACCGGATGCCAATGATGTTTACACTTGCAAATTTACAACCTTTGCTCGCTCACGATGATGCTGACAGTGGTCTTGATCGTCTTTGGGCAAAGAAGAAAGTTATACCATTTTTAGAGACATTTTTGTTGCTTCAAGGTTGATACCTGAATGTTGCGTTTTTGCTTATACCATTTTTATAACTTCCGGTATGTAATTCTCCGGTATGTAATTCTTAATTCTAATTTTTGACATAAAATCAGTTTGTTTGGTATAACTTCCGGTATGATAACTTCCGGTATGATAAATTTCGGTATGATAACTTCCGGTATGATATGATAGCTTCTAGTATGATAACTTCCGGTATGATAACTTCCGGTATGATATGATAACTTCCGGTATGATAACTTCTGGTATGATAAAATCCGGTATGTGAACTTCCGGTATGTGAGCTTCCGGAATGTGAAACTCCGGTATGCATTCCAAAAAAAAAATTAAATAAAGAAAATAAAAAAGACAAAAAAATAAAAGAAAATAAAAAAATAAATTCCGGTGTGATAACTTCCGATATGATATGATAACTTCCGGTAAGATAACTTTCGGTATGATAACTTCCGGTATGATAACTTCCTGTATGATAACTTTCGGTATGTGAACTTCCGGTATGTGAAATTCCGGTATGTGAAATTCCGGTATGTGAAAATTCCGGTATGTGAAAATTCCGGTATGTGAAATTCCGGTATGTGAAATTCCGGTATTGGAAATTACGGTATATGAAAATTCCGGTATGTGAAAAATTCTTCATTCCAGAAAATAAAAAAAAATAAAAAAATAAAAAGAGAAAAAATTAATAAAAAGAAAATAAAAAAAATTCAGTTTTTAAAAAGTAAAACTTACACTTAAACAACAAATAACAAATAACAAATATTTTTTTTAAATAGAAGGGTTAATTAGTTTTACTTACCACTAAATGAAAGTAGTAAAAAAATATGGGTATAGTTTCTTTAACAAAAACGGAAAAAAGCCTAATAGTCCAAATTCTTTCAAGAAAAAATATAACAATCTCAATTTATATATATATAAACAATAAATTAAACCATTATAAGGCTCATCTAATATGTAGACCAAGAGGGAAATTAGCCAAAAATGATCAAATATAACGCAAATATATTATATAAAATCAAGAAAGACACCAACTCACCGTAGTTTGGTTCTAGTAGGTCGAACCTTCAAATTTAACTACTTGATGGCTAAGATAAGAAGAAGTACGAGCAATGTCGAATTTGGGATGAATCAACGTATCTAAACCTACGATTGAAGTATGAATATACAGGAAAATTTTAGGAGTCGAGGGTTACACAAAATATAATCATTCAAAAGTTAAAATTGGAAGATTTGTTTTCCTTCTATGCGGCAGTCGAAGCGGTCACCGAATAACATACCAACGACCAACAAGGGTGTAAGCAAGCCGTTTCAACAGGTCCTAATGCACATTTTGGGTTGGACTTCGAAATGGGCTTCGATAGAGTCTTCTGCAATGATGATGACATTGAAACGGACATCATACGGTCTTCAAGGCCGTTTCAGTTAGCTGTTTGGCTTCTTTGTTACTTCCAATCGTAGATCTTTACTTTAAGGTATATTTAGGGAACTTCATGTTGTAGTTCCTCAATCATGTAAGGTATTCTCTTTATTCCCGACTCCAAGGAGGATGCACTTCTAGCACAATTGGTGCTACAAATGCCAAATGCCTGAAACATAGAAAAACTAAGGTAGATACCGATATATAAAAAATGAATACTTTATATACAAATAGTAATGTATGAGAGATCAAAAAGGTATGAAATGCAATAAGTGTTAGTATACTAAAAATTATATTGTGTTGATTGTATTAATTAAGAGTTAAATGCAATAATAAACTTCAATTAATCACTCCATCTCTCTCTCTCTATATATATATATAATATATATATATATATATATATATATATATATATATATATGTAATACCCGAAAAATTTAAACTCCGTTTAATACCGGATCAAATCGGATTTCGATCCGCCAACCTTAATTCTTTTAAATAAAAGAACGCAATATTAAATTCTATCATTTTATGTGACATTGATTCACATAAAATGATAACTTATATAATTTCATAAATAATTCCGTAAATGATCCCGTAATTAATTCCGTACTTCTAACGGTTCCGGGCGAATAACGAGTACTCTTTCAGCCCTCTTGTTTTAATTGAGGAGCAGACCCAATTCTGGCCCAACAAACCCAACCCAATTCCAAGTCAGCCCAGCCCATGCTCTAACTAATCCAAACCCTAATCAGCTTCTTAATCGAGTTTAAACCTAATTCTAACCTCACCTAAACAAAACCGTAAAAGACGCTACACCTCGTACTGGCCCTCGCTGCACGTTTGATACACCGGAAGGAACGCCGCTCAGACAAGACGCATCAGGACCACCACCGACGCTCTCCACCGGGACTGCACACCGGGAGTGGTGAAGACGACCGCCGAAGACGGGCAACAGTACTCCCAATCTGCTTAACGCTTCCCTACCGCCATCCTCGCGCCATCACCGGTGGAGCAGAACTGCTAGGATCCCCGCCGCCCTCAACTAGAGAGACGTCGCAGCTTAGCGCCTCCCTTCCGGACGGTAACACCGGTAAGGCTTCATCCTCCCTCTCTAGTGACCTCTTTCCCCTTACGGCTGAATCTTAGCCTCCGCTGAACCAGGTCACCGAAGAGGGTGAATCTTCCAACCAAAATGCACCTTCTGCTCGCGAGTGGGACCTTCGTCTCGGGCGCCAGGAACCTGCCCAAACCGGCGGAAGACGTGCGCCGGCCTGCCGTGGTCAAATCTCTGGTAAGTCCGGCTGATCGCATCCTTTTTATTTTCCCTCTGCTTCTCTTCGTTTTTTCCTGTGCTAACCGGAAATCGGGCCTCTTCAGTCGTTGCAGTAGTCGCTAGTCAGAAGGAGTGGTGCTACGGTAGGAGTGCAAGCGAGCCGACTTCGAACCCTATGCGACAGCCACCCTGTAGAACCGAACGAGCTACTGTTCCTCTCCGAGTGTGTGATGAGTGGGTTGGACGGGTGAGTATTTCTTCGCCTCAGTGCACTGCTGTATGTTTATATATAGATTTATATAGGTAAAAGAGTGCTGAGTATATATAAGTATATATACGTATAGGGGTATGAATGTATATAAGTATATACATGTATGAGTAGAAGATATACGTATGTTTATGTAGGAGTGAAGTGTATATATGTATGAATATATAGATGTAGGAGTTGAAAGATATAAATAGATATATAGGTAGCAGTGCCGTGTACATATACACGTATATATAGGTATGAGATGGGAGATATAAGTGTATATATATATGAATAAGTAGAGTGTATATACATAAGTATATACATAGATGGGTAAGGGTAACGTGTGTATATATATATATATACGTATACATATATGTATAAGAGTAGAGTAGTAACCGGAAAGGGAGTGATGTTGTTCTCTTTGACGAGTGTTTGGAATTTAACCTCATAACCTCTAGTAAACTATCCTTGAGAACCAGATTATGGAAACAAGTTCTAAAAGAAAATATTAGAAGTTAAGAATAGACTTTTGAGAGTTTCCGGGACGAGGGGTAAAAATAGTCTTTTACCTTAAGAGAGTTGTATGTTTGTATTTTTCTCTTTATGAGATTGCACCTCTTAGAAGGTTATAACTTCTAAGGGTATGGGATGTGATTTTGATCCACATACCTTATTTGACAGGCGTTTGAGTTACCACGAGTACGGACCGAGTTGAGATTTGATAGAGTGTGATTTGATTCAGGTAAGTCCTTGCGACTTACTTAGCTAGTTTATGGATGTTAGTTGGGTGATAATAGTGGTGTGTGCAATGTGTCTTTATAATAATAACTTGATAGGACGACTGCTATTATTATATTTTAAGGCCCAAGTGTATGTATAACGGGCCGTGACATCACTGCCCAGCTCTGACAGGAGACTTAGAGGTTCTCTATACCCAGACCATACAGGTACAAGGTGTGATGCATCGGATCCATTCTTGATGGTTACACGGGGGCGGAGGCGAGGTTTGGGAATCCCTCGTGTCACAAAATAAGTATCATTAGTAAGAGTGAATGACCTAAGTAAAGATAATAAATGGATTGTTTGAAAGCATAATGAGTGTTTACTTTTGCTATGATGTGTGTGTGTGTGATATTATTATTCATCTAATGTTTAGATAGCTAGCTAATGGTTGTTCTATTGTGTTTTAGATTCACCACAGGTTAGAGAGCAACTGAGTGATCCGGAAGCAGTGGTCAGCCGGGTCTCCGTACTCCTTAGAGTGGTTCTTCTTGTTAAGACAATTAGTCTTTTTCGTTGTTTAAGTACTTTAGGCTGTTAGACGTTGTTGCATTCATCCCTTTAAAATACTATTTTTATGAATATCGGTTTTTCTTATTTGTGTCTTGTTGTAAGATCCTAGTAATATTGTTGTCAAACTGAGGTCGGGACCCATTGTGAGGTCCTAACCAATAACGTCCCGAGTTCTGAGAATTCGGGGTGTTACAACATGGTATCAGAGCTCTAGGTTGGCAACAATGACACTTGAAATCTTTTGAAAGACCGAATAAGTACTTGAGCAGCACCCGAAAGGGATTTGAGTTTTAAAAAGGAATTTTGGTTTTCAAATGCATGTATAGTCTGATTGGGAATAGAAAAGTACGACTGACCACCACTACTACCGCGGATCTCATTATGCTCAGTATGGACTTTAGGTTTACTTTAGTTGAACTTATTAGCTAGTTTATAACTATAGTTGTTATCACTCGGGCAGATGGCACGTACTAGGGCTACGCTAGCTACTGGTCGAGGTAGAGGTCGTCCACCTCTCCCTTCAGCTGGACAGGGTAGGAGCGATAGGACTCCAATTGTTAGAGGACGCGGCCGTGGAGGTAGACCTCCATTAGCACGAGGTCGAGGTCGAGCTCCTCGAGAGGATCCACCAACAGTGATCATGCCAGATGCTGGAGTGGAGGAGGTGGTTGAGAGTGCGGTTTCCGAGGTCGGGAATGAGACCACTGCTAGGTCTGGAGCGCAGAGAGCACGTTCGACTGAGTCAGGACGTGTTTCTATTGGAGCATCTGAGTACAGAGAGTACAGAGCATACGTCGAGCGTATGGAGGAGGCTGCCAAAGAAGAGAGACTTACCCAGGTACCACCAGTACCGGCTAGGTCCGTTCAGGTGACACAAGGAGTGCCTCAGGTACCGGCTGTACTTGAGAGGAGAGTTGAGGCTGATAGAGCTCCTGCTAGGCCTAGAGCACCGAGACCGGATGAGTGGTTGAAGGCTTTCAACTCTCAGAAAGTCCCCTCATTCAGTGGAGAGATAGGGTTAGAGGTGGAGCACTGGATTGGACACGTAGAGACTGCACTAGAGGCGATATGTTGCCCAAAGGATCAACATGTGGAGTTGGTGCAGACATGTTTCACAGAGGATGCTCATTCCCGGTGGCGGACCATTCGTAGCCGAGTCACCGGTTGAGAGCAGATGAGGAGCATTGTTAGAGAGAGATACTGCCCTGCCTTGTTGAGGAGAGAGAGGTTTCAGGACTTTATTGAGGCGGGATTTGAGGATATTACGATTGTTGATGCCGTTGTAACACCTCGAATTCTCAGAACTCTGGACATTACTGGTTAGGACCTCACATTGGGTCCCGACCTCAGTTTGACAACAATTTTACTAGGATCTTGCAACAAGACACAATTAAGAATATCGAAATTCATAAAGTAGTATTTCAAGAGATGAATACAACAACGTCTAATAACCTATAGTACTTAAACAACGGAAAATACTAACTATCTTTAACAAGAAGAAAGAAACAACAAGGTAAACACCCAACCCCACTAAGGAGTACGGAGACCCGGCTGACCACTGCTTCCTGATCACTCAGCTGCTGCTCTAACCTGTGGTAAATATAAACAACACAACAGAACAACTGTTAGCTAGCTATATAAACGTTAGGTAAATAAGAATAGCACACACACACATTATAGTAAAAGTAAACACTCATCATGCTTTCAAACAATCCATTTATTATCTTTATTTAGGTCATTCAATCTTACTAATGATACTTATTTTGTGACACAAAGGATTCCCAAACCTCGCCTCCGCCCCCGTGTAACCATCAGGAATGGATTTGATGCATCTCACCTTGTACCTGTATAGTCTGGGTATAGAGAACCTCCCAGTCTCCTGTCAAAGCTGGGCAGTGATGTCACGGCCCGTTATACATACACTTAGGCCTTAAAATATAATAATAACAGTCGTTCTATCAAGTTATTATTATAAACACACATCGCACACACCACTATTGTCATTCAACTAACATCCAAAAACTAGCTAAGTAAGTCGTAAGGACTTACTTGAAATAGATCTCGATTCTCTAATTCGCAAATCGATCTGTAACTGTAGGAATTCAGTGGCCTGTCAAAGGAGGCAAGTGTATCAGCACACTTTCTAGGTAATTAGAAGTCTAAGACTTCTAAGATAGTAGATCTTATTAGAACAGAATTGATTACATAACTAATTTATGGTAAAATGACTATTTTATCCTTGTTCCCGAAACTTCTAAAAGTTCCCTAATTTATGCTTAAACTCTTATTTGAGGTTAAAATTCCATATTTTAACTCCTAAAGATGAGTTTGCTTACAAACTGGCAATTTGCACATTTTCCTATTTTCCGAGAGATCATTATTAAGGTCCAACTTCGGCTTCAAATATGAAACTCGAATAAATTTATAAAAATTCCGAAATAATTCCTTAGGTCATCTATGATATCCAATCTACTCATAGGAGCTAGAATTTCTTAAAACTGTTCAACCATCACTTCTACAAAAATTTCTAAAGTTGGTTACCAAACTTAAAATTTCCTATACTTTAGCCAAAAATCACTGCTGGAAAATCAACTCAACTACACTACTTTGGAGTCTTATAACTTCTAATCTGACCGTTCATTTATTCTCAAAGTTTGACACAGTAAGCTACCTATATCCATATATGATCTATCAAAAATTCAACGGTGGATCTTCAACCAATCTCTTTAACATTGATCCGCAACAGTGGCCAATCTCAACTTACAAAACTGAGATTTGAAAGGAGTTTTTCATTTCCATTCCTAGAGTAATCTGACCTACTCTCACTGTCATCTAGTGATCACAAATTGGGCACTCCAGAAGTCTCAACAAAGCTTACTTACTACTCTATTATTCTAAGTCTACACAAAGTACAAACACCGAACTTGGAACCAACATGCCTACTCTACCCTGCACCAGTGTGACGGCAATACGAAGGATGTGCAAAGAAGTTTACCGGCAATAGGGTGATGTTCTGAGTCCCTTGCTATTGATGCAGACGATATGTTGGAATGTAGATCTGGCTGATGGCTTACCGTACAACTGCTACTCCGGAGCTGTCGACATAGAGAGTGCGTGGAGTTTGTCTACAACGCTTAAGGTCCAGTTGATTTGGGTTGTCTGCGTAACTGGGCAGTTGAGTAAGACGGTAATATTGGAAGGAGGAGTATGAGAGAATGAGATGGCCAAATACTCACCTGGGAAGATCAGAGTGGCGTGCAGTGCTCAGGCTCCTGGAGACGACTCGTGTGCTGTGTGGCGGCGTTACCATTGGCCCGATCTTTGCGACAGAAGGACCGGCTCGAAGGAACGGCTGCTGTAGATCTACTGTCACCGGATGAAGCCGAAAGAAGGAAGGGAAGTGAATGCTGACTCGGAGATCTGAACGGAAGCAACGCTGAACCTGGACGTGCTTGCGGGAGTTACGAAGGAGGGCATCGATAATCTAGGAGCAGTTATGGTAAGCGTATCTCTCTCTCTCTCTCTCTCCCGCTCAGCTCATGGTGGATCCGTTTGGCCTTTCGGGCTACTGCTTGAGTGACACTTCCGTTGGGCCGGTTGCGTTGTTGGGCTTCCTTACTACTGCATCGCTGTTGGCCAGCATACAAGGAGAGTGGGTTGGCTTCATGGGCTGAAGAGTGGCTGACGGCTGGGCTGGTACGCACAAGAGTATGGGCTAAAACACAAGCAAGGAAGGTGGGCTGAAGAAAAATAGGCCAAGAAGGAATGGCTGATGTGTCAAAGCCTTGTCAAGGTTTAGTCAAAACATGTCATGGCTTTGTCAAGCCCATGCATGGCTTTGTCATAATCTTGTCATGGTCTCGTCATAACTCGTCGCGGTCTCATCTTAACTCGTCATGGTCTCGTCTAAAGGACGTCACGGTTTTGTCAATAACAAATCAATATATAACTTAGGATTTTGTGGATTAGGGTTTGCTATAAAAATCTTATCATTTTATGTGAAGTGAAGTTACATAAAATGACAAAATTCGAGATTTTGAGTCTGACTAGGTAGACATATAAGGATCAACGGATCAAAATCCGGTTTGCTACGGAATTAAGTGAAATAAAAATTCCGGATATTACGGCCGTCAAGAAGTTCCAGAAGAAAATGACTCTACTTGGACCAACTGCACCTCCTGAGGAGCAGCATGTGTACCTCTTTTCACGGAGATTGAGAGAGAGCACTCGTTCCTATTTGGCAGGATTTCGCTGTGAGTCTCTATGAGATTATCAGGATAGGGCTTCTACATATGAGATAGATAGACCAATCCAGAGGAGAGCTGCTCAGTCAGATAGGCCGGATAAGCGGCAGAGGACAGGATATGCTAGTGGCAGTAGATGAGTATCTATTTTTGGACGGGGACAGACTCAGGGGCGACATAGTCATACCGCTACAATTCAGACTCCAGCTGGGGGTTCACAGTGCCACAACTGTAGTGGCTATGGACACATCTGATCGAACTGCACGAAGCCGTTAGTGACCTGCTTCTAGTGCGGCAAGGTTGGACATAGAGCTGTATTTTGCCGCCAGGGCAAGGCTCCATCTCAGCAGGGCTCTTCCCCTACAGGTCTATCAAGGAGTGTACAGAGGCAACCACAATACCGAGCTCCGAGTCAGCAGCAGCAGTACTGAGCCCCAAGTCAGCAACAACCTTGCAGAGCTCCTGGACATCCTTCCTCACGGAGCTCTATGCAGGGATCCGGTCGGGGCAGGGGACGTGGCAATGTAACTGATACTAGAGGAGCTCCGGCACGAGTGTTTGAGCTGAGGAGTGCTGATCAGCCAGAGGCACCGACGACCACAGGTACTATCTGGATCCATGGCCTACCCGTACGAGTTTTATTTGACACGGGTGCTACGCACTCCTTTATATCTGATGCATGCGTAGATAGGTTGTCCTTAGCTAATGTAGAGGGGATACCTTTTATCATAGGATTACTTGACGGGAGTAAGGTCAGAGGGACCCGGGAGATATATGGATGTCCCATTTGTTTGGGAGATCGAGACTGGCTAGTAAATTTTCTAGTCATGCCCTTAGCACATGAGAAGGTGATTTTGGGGATAGATTTGATGAAGAGACATGGAGAAGTCTTAGACATTGGTAGGAGGACAGTGACTATTGCCACTGAGGAGGGTCACAGAGTGATATTCCGAGGTTGGGACCTCGGAAAGTCCGGCATAATTATTAGCGTGGTGAGAGCAGCGAGACTGATAGCATAGGTTGTGAGGCCTTCTGGTGTTATGCCATGAAGGAACACAAGATCCTGACAATAGAGGAGATACCAGTTGCATGCGAGTTTGCAGAGGTATTCAGTGATGACCTGCCAGGACTACCCCCACAGTGGAGCGTTGATTTCAACATTGAGTTAGAGCCGGGCACGAGACCGATCTCGAAGGCCCCGTACCGTATGACACCGATAGAACTGCTTGAGTTGAAGAAGTGGTTAGAGGAGTTAGCAGAGAAGGGCTTCATGCCCCCTAGTGTGTCTCCTTGGGGCGCGTCAATATTATTTGTGAGGAAGAAGGACGGATCGATGCGGCTATGCATAGACTACAAAGACTTGAACAAAGTCACCATCAAGAACAAGTATCCACTGCCGCACATAGATGATCTGTTGGACCAGTTGCATGGAGTGTCTGTGTTTTCGAGGATAGACTTGAGGTCAAGTTATCACCAGTTGAGGGTGAGAGATCAGGACATACCTAAGACGGCATTCCGGACTAGGTATGGTCATTATGAGTTTGTAGTGATGCCATTTGGGCTCACTAATGCGCCAACAGTGTTCATGGAGTTTATGAACGAGATATTAATCAACTTTTTAGACCAGTTTGTAGTGGTCGTCATTGACGACATCCTAGTTTACTCTAGGAGTCGAGAGGAGCATGTCAGACACTTGAGGACAGTATTGTAGATTCTGCAGGATAGCCAGTTGTATGCTAAGCTATCCTAGTGTGAGTTTTGGATGTCAGAGGTGGCTTTCCTAGGCCACGTAGTGACTGTTGAGGGTATTAAGGTCGATCCCGCAAAGATCGAGTCATAGTCTTCTTGGAAATCTCCGAAGAATGTTAAGGAGGTTTGTAGCTTTCTAGGTTTGACAGGTTATTACCGCCGGTTTGTGGAAGGGTTCTCCTTGATTGCCCGTTCACTTACCTGTCTTCTGAGGAAGACTACTAGGTTTGTCTGGTCTGAGCCGTGTCAATAGAGTTTTGAGGAGCTGAAGAGGAGATTGATGTCTACTCCGATATTAGGACAGCCTGAGGGTACAGATGACTTTGTGGTATAGAGTTGGCTGCAGTAGTCCAAGCTCTTATGATCTGGCGTCACTATCTCTATGGGGTGACATGTCAGATCTTCACAGACCATAAGAGTCAGAAGTATACATTCACTCAGCGGGAGTTGAATAATCGCCAGAGGCGGTGGTCAGAGTTGATCAAGGATTTTGACCTTGAGATTCTATACCACTCCGGAAAGGCAAATGTAGTAGCTGACGCTTTGACCCGGTAGACGCCTCGGGAGAGGGCGATAGCCCGGTTAACGGTACAACCACAGTTGTAGAGAGACTTGGCTTGGTTAGAGATAAAGATTAAGTTTCCCGATACAGATAGTCAGTTGGCTACTTTGGAGTTACTTCCTGATCTGTTGGATGAGATCCGACAGAAGCAGGAGACTTGCCCAACTTTGACCAGGATCCGGGACAAGATGTCTCGAAATGAAGCACCACAGTTCACTATTGGTGATGATGGAGTGATGAGACGTCAGGACCGCGTTTGTGTGCCGTAAGATAGAGAGTTGAGACAGAGGATACTAGGTGAGACTCATGCTACCCCATGCTCAGTAGATCCTGGAGCGAGTAAGATGTACAAGGATGTGAGACGGTCCTTCTAGTGGGGTGGTTTGAAGCCCGATGTTGCTCAGTATGTAACTCAGTGTGCGACCTGCTAATAGGTCAAGATTGAGCATCGTAGGTCCGGAGGAGAGCTCCACCCACTTCCAGTACCACAGTGGAAGTGGGAGGATATATCTTTGGATTTTGTCACGGGATTGAGACTCAGCAGAGGTTTTGATGCTATTTGGGTAGTGGTAGACCGTCTGACGAAGAGCGCACGTTTCATTCCGATTAAGGAAACGTGGCCGGTAAGTCGTTTAGCTAAGGAGTTCACCAGACACATTGTGAGACTCAATGGAGTACCGAGGACTATCGTCTCCGACAGAGATGGACGTTTCACCTCGAGATTTTGGCAGCAGGTACATATTACTTTGGGGACGAGTCTCCACTTTACTACTGCTTACCACCCACAGACTGACGGTCAGTCTGAGAGGACCATCCAGACATTAGAGGACATGCTGCGGGCTTGTATACTAGATTGGGGAGGTATGG
This sequence comes from Fagopyrum homotropicum, assembly GCA_033239125.1. Classification (NCBI taxonomy): domain Eukaryota; kingdom Viridiplantae; phylum Streptophyta; class Magnoliopsida; order Caryophyllales; family Polygonaceae; genus Fagopyrum; species Fagopyrum homotropicum. The sequence continues at coordinate 150,044,862 of BSWB01000004.1, forward strand.
CCAGATCATCTCCCACTGGTAGAGTTTTCGTATAATAACAGCTGGCACGCGTCTATTGGGATGACCCCTTATGAGGCTTTGTACGGGCGGAGATGTCGCACGCCATTATGCTGGGACGAGCCTAGCAGAGTTGATGGAGTAGCTCCAGATTAGATACAGGATGACATCGCTCGGATTGCCTTGGTCCGGGAGCGGATGTTAGCTGCTCAGAGTTGTCAGAAGTCCTACGCCAACAAAAGGCGTCAACCCTTGGAGTTTAGGGTGTGTGCTCAGGTGTGGTTGAGAGTGTCACCGACGAGAGGAGTCCGGCGTTTCGGCATTAAGGGGAAGCTGAGTCCCCACTGTGTCGGACCTTTTGAGATCTTGGAGAGAGTTGGAGAGGTTGCCTACCGTTTAACACTACCGCCGAGACTAGAGGGTGTCCGTCTGGTCTTCCATGTATCTCAGTTGAGAGAGTACATCCCGGATCTGAGACACGTCATCAGTCATGAGGACCTGATAGTTGAGCCCGACCTTACTTTTGTAGAGTACCCAGTAGCTGTCTTGGAGCGCAGTACTAGACGTCTGCGGTCCAAGGAGATACCAATGTTGAGGATCTAGTGGTCTAGACGAGGAGCTGATGAGGCCACTTGGAAGACAGAGGAGAGTATTAGACGTAATTATCTCGAGTTCTTTGCGGGGTTAGATGTTACTTCTGTACCGACGAGTTAGTACTCGGATGTTGTGTTGTTTGACTTTTTATGTTTTTACCTTGGATTGAGAGTTTGTGTTTTCTTTGATGTGTGTGTGATTATGATGATTAAATAGTTGCATGGTAGAAAATAAAATTATTCCAAGTTTCGGGACGAAATTTATTTTAAGAGAGCACTGATGTAATAACCGAAAAATTTAAACTCCATTTAATACCGGATCAAACCGGATTTCGATCTACCAAACTTGATTCTTTTAAATAAAAGAACACGATATTAAATTCTATCATTTTATGTGACCTTAATTCACATAAAATGATCACTTATATAATTTCGTAAATAATTCCGTAAATGATCCCGTAATTAATTCCGTATTTTTAACTGGTCCGGGCGAATAACGAGTACTCTTTTAGCCCTCTTGTTTTAATTGAGGAGCAGGCCCAGTTCTGGCCCAACAGACCCAACCCAATTCCAAGTCAGCCCAGCCCATGCTCTAACTAATCCAAACCCTAATCAGCTTCTTAATCGAGTTTAAACCTAATTCTAACCTCACCTAAACAAAACCGTAAAAGACGCTTCACCTCGTACTGGCCTTCGTTGCACGTTTGATACACCGGAAGGAACGCCGCTCAGACAAGACGGACCCGGACCACCACCGACGCTCTCCACCGGGACTGCACGCCGGGAGTGGTGAAGACGACCGCCGAAGACGGGCATCAGTACTCCCTATCCGCTTAACGCTTCCCTACGCCATCCTCGCGCCATCGCCGGTGGAGCAGAATCGCCAGGATCCCCGCCGCCCTCGGCTGGAGAGACGTCGCAGCCTAGCGCCTCCATTCCGTATGGTAACATCGGTAAGGTTTCATCCTCCCTCTCTAGTCACCTCTTTCCCCTTACGGCTGAATCTTAGCCTCCACTGAACCAGGTCACCGAAGAGGGTGAATCTTCCAACCAGAACGCACCCTATGCTCGCGAGTGGGACCTTCGTCTCGGGCGCCAGGAACCTGCCCAAACCGGCGGAAGACGTGCGTCAACCTGCTGTGGTCGGACAACCGGTAAGTTCCGCTGATCGCATCCTTTTTTTTCCCTCTGCTTCTCTTCGGGTTTTCCTGTGCTAACCGGAAATCGGGCCTCTTCAGTCGCTACAGTAGTCGCTAGTCAGGAGGAGTGGTGCTACGGTAGGAGTGCAAGCGAGCCGGCTTCGAACCCTCTGCGACAGCCACCTTGTAGAACCGAACCGAGCTACTGTTCCTCTCCGAGTGTGTGACGAGTGGGTTGGACGGGTGAGTACTTCTCCACCTCAGTGCACTGCTGTATGTTTATATATAGATTTATATAGGTAAAAGAGTGCTGAGTATATATAAGTATATATACGTATAGGGGTATGAATGTATATAAGTATATACATGTATGAGTAGAAGATATAAGTATGTTTATGTAGGAGTGCAGTGTATATATGTATGTATATATAGATGTAGGAGTTGAAAGATATAAATAGATATATAGGTAGCAGTGCCGTGTACATATACACGTATATATAGGTATGAGATGGGAGATATAAGTGTATATATATGAATAAGTAGAGTGTATATACATAAGTATATACATAGATGGGTAAGGGTAACGTGTGTATTTATATATATATATATATATACGTATACGTATATGTATAAGAGTAGAGTAGTAACCGGAAAGGGAGTGATGTTGTTCTCTTTGACGAGTGTTTGGGATTTAACCTCATAACCTCTAGTAAACTATCCTTGAGAACCAGATTATGGAAACAGGTTCTAAAAGAAAATATTAGAAGTTAAGAATAGACTTTTGAGAGTTTCCGGGACCAGGGGTAAAATAGTCTTTTACCTTAAGAGAGTTGTATGTTTGTATTTTTCTCTTTATGAGATTGCACCTCTTAGAAGTTTATAACTTCTAAGAGTATGGGATGTTTATTTTGATCCACATGCCTTATTTGACAGGCGTTTGAGTTACCACGAGTACGAACCAAGTTGAGATTTGATAGAGTGTGATTTGATTCAGGTAATTCCTTGCGACTTACTTAGCTAGTTTCTGGATGTTAGTTGGGTGATAATAGTGGTGTGTGCAATGTGTCTTTATAATAATAACTTGATAGGACGACTGTTATTATTATATTTTAAGGCCCAAGTGTATGTATAACGGGCCGTGACATCACTGCCCGGCTCTGACAGGAGACTTAGAAGTTCTCTATACCCAGACCATACAGGTACAAGGTGTGATGCATCAGATCCATTCTTGATGGTTACACGGGGGCGGAGACGAGGTTTGGGAATCCCTCGTGTCACAAAATAAGTATCATTAGTAAGAGTGAATGACCTAAGTAAAGATAATAAATGGATTGTTTGAAAGCATAATGAGTGTTTACTTTTGCTATGATGTGTGTGTGTGCTATTATTATTCATCTAATGTTTAGATAGCTAGCTAATGGTTGTTCTATTGTGTTTTAGATTCACCACAGGTTAGAGCAGCATCTGAGTGATCCGGAAGTAGTGGTCAGCCGGGTCTCCGTACTCCTTAGAGTGGGGTTGGGATGTTTGCTTTGTTGTTCTTTCTTCTTGTTAAGACAGTTAGTCTTTTTCGTTGTTTAAGTACTTTAGGCTGTTAGACGTTGTTGCATTCATCCCTTTAAAATACTATTTTTATGAATATCGGTTTTTCTTATTTGTGTCTTGTTGCAAGATCCTAGTAATATTGTTGTCAAACTGAGGTCGGGACCCATTGTGAGGTCCTAACCAATAACGTCCCGAGTTCTGAGAATTCGGGGTGTTACAACATGGTATCAGAGCTCTAGGTTGACAACAATGGCACTTGAAATCTTCTGAAAGACCGAATAAGTACCTGAGCAGCACCCGAAAGGGATTTGAGTTTTAAAAAGGAATTTTGGTTTTCAAATGCATGCATAGTCTGGTTGGGAATAGAAAAGTACGACTGACCACCACTACTACCGCGGATCTCATTATGCTCAGTATGGACTTTAGGTTTACTTTAGTTGGACTTATTAGCTAGTTTATAACTATAGTTGTTATCACTCGGGCAGATGGCACGTACTAGGGCTACGCTAGCTACTGGTCGAGGTAGAGGTCGTCCACCTCTCCCTTCAGCTGGACAGGGTAGGAGCGATAGGACTCCTATTTTTAGAGGACGCGGCCGTGGAGGTAGACGTCCATTAGCACAAGGTCGAGGTCGAGCTCCTCGAGAGGATCCACCAACAGTGATCATGCCAGATGCTGGAGTGGAGGAGGTGGCTGAGAGTGCGGTTCCCGAGGTCGGGAATGAGACTACTGCTAGGTCTGGAGGGCAGAGAGTACAGAGACTTACCCAAGTACCACTAGTACCGGCTAGATCCGTTCAGGTGACACAAGGAGTGCCTCAGGATGAAGCGGGTGAAACCAAGTGATAATAAAAGAAAGAAGTGTTCATAGAACTACGTATAACATGATCCCTACAAAAGGGTACGCAGGAAACTCGATTTCATGATTGTTGAGTTCAATCGCAAATTCTAAGTTCACACCAAAACGGTGAAGTAGCGTAAACGGAACTACGGTGACTTGATTCCGTCTTATACGATTACGTAGGAAACTTGAATTGGTATAAAGCAAGACGCTAAATGAGTTTAGTCACACACCCAATTCAAGATTGGTTTAAAAACTACGTTTGACTTGATTACGTTGAAACAAATACGTAGGAAACTCGTCGAGTTCAATCATGTCCCCAAATAAGAAGAAGAAGAACATATATATATATACTCAACATAGAATTTTTCACGTACATGATAGTTGGGTAATTTGGAAAAACATTTATAGAAGACGGATCCGAGTAATGTCGGTGATGCGTGAAAAAGGAAAAATGCAAGTGATAATTGGTGTGGATTTTATACAACCCTTCCTAGAAGGTGGGTTTTTGTCCGACCTATGACGCATGAAAATCAATGTCCGCAAAAATATCATTTTGAACTACGTTAAGGCTTGATCCTTCTTAGGGAAGATATGTAGGCAATCCGTCGGGTGCATCCGAAACTCTAAAAAAAATCAAGAGGTCATCCAGAGTGCAATTGATATCATTTTGGAATTGTGAGGATACAACGAATAAAGGTCAAACTTTAATAAACATATTTCAAATGAAATGTGTTACACAATTTTATTTTCTTGTAATATTTTTTTCCTAACATCGCCTACTTTTCACTTGCTCATTTATACTTCCGATTATAAACTTATTTTCGAATATGATTAATTGGTAGCTTAATTTTCATGTTCCTCCATGGTTCATACGATATTGACCTGATTATGGGGCTTACAATCCATTTTTTGAAACGTTAGTTAATGGTTCTCTCGTTGTTGTTAAAAAAAACATTTCAAGTATTGGACAAACCTTGGATACTATTTATTCGGGATGATATCACTCGGGATCCCGTGTGCCTTACTATTTTTGGGAGGTCGTTATGACTTTGGTCATTGGCGTATTTTGTTATTTAGAATCATCATTGAGGTTTTTCGTCTTCGTAGTTTTTAGTTTACATGATTTCAAGTTTGCATTACCTAAATTATTTTGTAAATTAAAGGTCATATATATTTTTGTATTTTGGCGTGCTTTTGTTGGAAGGTCCAAAAGAGAATATATTGTTAGTCCCACTTGAGTGGACTCATCCTGTGGATGAGATAACAAATATCGATTTCATTTTGAAAACTTTAGTGTGTGTTTGATAAGAGATGTAAGTTTTTTTAGAAGATTAATCTAAATGGAGTTTATAAGAGACTAATCTCCAATAACCACCTTGGATGAGAGAGTTATTTTGTAGAATATAAGAAATTATTTTCACTCATCTAAGTCATTTTAATAAACCTATATATAATCTTCATCTTTTATCAAACACACTCTATAATATAATCTCTTCAAAAATAAACCCCAATAATTTCTTACCAAACATAAATTTAGTTTATCAGTTAAATAATTTAATGATCATGATGCATCAACATTGATACAAGAAAGAAAAATAGACAAGAAGAGAAATTCCGGTTTTATTTTAAATAATGTATATATAATAGATTAACAATGGAATATTATATATATTTAGCTCCCAATGTTCAAGCTCCCACTCTAACGCATACTTTTGACGTTTATGGATTTATTTTGTTGGTACCTATATAAACAATCAAATATAACGAAGTTAAACGACAATTCATGATAATAAAACAATAGTTTATAGTTCAAACAACGAACTATTTTATATAGATAAAACAATATATATATATATATATATATATATATATATATATATATATATATATATATATATATATATATATATATATATATATATATATATAACCGTTGTATTGTTTATTGATAAGCATACTTGTGTTAATGATACCTTTCAACGCTGCTCGCAACCAGGACCACCTATGATTAAATTGTTGGTACCTGTATTTTATAGTTAAAATTTCAATAAATCCTGAATAAAATTTAGTGTATAATACTAAATTAAAATAATAAATTAGCTTAAGAAAACACAAGTTATATATATATATATTATGTTTTGTAACACAACTATTATGTGATATATATCGAGAGAGAGATAGAGACACACATTCGTTTGTCACTTTACTTCACTATTGGGATGTGTATTTTATAATAAGAAAAATATATGTATATATGTACACGCATCTGTTTGTCATTGTTGGGACTTTTATTTTGTATCACAACTATTATATGTACACACTCATCGATGTCAAATTTATGTCAAAATTTACATAGTTTAACAGGGGACTTTGACCGCAAATAATACATATTGGAATTAATATAATTTTAAATGTTAATAACCAATAAATAAGTATCAACTATATATATAATAATAATTTGGTTTTATAATATAAAAGAGTAATTTTAATATATATATATATACACACGTGGTTAATTGATTTACAAGTATACGTACGTGTAGCGGTCTTGGTGGATAATGAACTCGAGCCGCATTCAGCATCACATTTTAATTGACATAAATTCTCTGGATCGAAACAGTTCTTTAAACACTCGGCAATGCATGATGCAACATCTGTTATTTATGAAAAAAAACATACACAAATACTTAGCGAACAATACGTTTTAATGAGATGCTATGTACCATTCTTTTTGTTGCTGTCTAGAATATCTTATTAGTTAGAAGCAAGATATTGTAGGATATAATATAATAAAAAAATAAAACTATAATGATAAAAGACGTTGTACAAAATAGGTTAAACATTAAAGATGTGACCAAGGATTTCCGGTGAATTATAAATGATTACATTATATAATTATTATGTACAAAAAAGTTTGTACGTAGGAAAGAGTTTGTATGTCTAAGATCGTTTGCCGTACTTTAAACTCGATTTTTTTTGAGCCAACTATCCTATATATCATGATCGATTTGAAGAATGAAATAAGAGAACGGGAGGTGTAAAATTGTTACCAATAAAAATTGAAAAATACGAGTAATATTTTACGTACCGGCAGTGGCCAAATGCATGGTCATAGTAAAAGTCAAGAAAAGTAGAACCATTGTTATTTGCATATTTCCTCGCATTGTAGCCATGGATGCTAAGTGTATACTTATTTTTTGTTTGTAAATTTGAGGTACAATTTCGATATTTTGCTTGAAGAGTTTGATTGAAATAATAGTTATTTATACTACTAGAAGTGTGGTTGTATCAATATATGTTATATGAGAAATATATTTGTTATAATTGGCAAAAAATATTTTCTTTTAAAAAAATATTATGTAGAATAAATGATTATATTAGGTGTATAATCACAATGCACGTAGACAAAAAGTCACAAAATTGAGTCATTTTTCATAATATATAAGTATGTTTTAAATTTATAATTAGGAAAGTAATATGTATTCTGTATTGGGTCAGTATATAATTATTTTTCTCTATTTTTGGGTTGATTTTTTATTTGAGAAAAGAATTTGATCAATAAAGGGATGAATATGACGTACAATTTATTTTTACTAAAATCGTCATTCAAATTAAATGGTTAGGATTTTTTTCACCCGGTAAAGAGTGGGTCGGATTTCTTTGATTTCAAATTTAACAAACAACAAAAATATAGACGATTAGGAACCAAAAAGTCGAAAGATTAGACCCAATTCCTTTTCTAATTTATAATTAATTCCAGATAAATTAATTTTTTTTAGTAAAATGTTAGATTAACTGAGCAAAATATCCTAATTAATTAATAAAAAAATTACCTTTTATTTTTCAAAGCACATTTAATGATAATATTTATATTCAAAAAATTGATTTTAAAATTTTTATTTGATATAAACACGATATTTAGTTATCTTATTTTTATTATATGATTAATTTTTTTGCATATTTATGAAAAAATAATTTAAACATTTTTTGGTTAATTAAAAAAAAAGAGTGCCGATGACAAACCAATAAAATTATGTTGTGAAATTAGCAATTGTAATTTATTTATTTTTTGGATTTTTGATATTAAGTTGAATATTTTAGTGATAACAATTTGTTTGAGAAAAATATCGGGTTTTACATGGACTCAATTACGAGAAGGACTTTTTTTTTCAAAAACTAGTATCACGATTCCCTATACGCTACTATAACCTAACTAGGGATGAACACAAATCCCACAAGTTCTATTCTTGTTCCGATTCCGGCGAAATTTCATCTAAAAATAGCAATCCCATCTTGAACCTGTCATGCCAAAAACTGTCTGAGACGAGATACGAGTAATAACTTCTTCATCCCGCTAGGACTGATCCATACATGATAATTTTTTAATTTAATTTAATTATATATATATATATATATATATATATATATATATATATATATATATATATATATATCAAATCGTTTAAGCCCAAAACTTTAGTGTAATATATTTTAAAAAATAAAGTATGCAAGCCCAAGTAGGCAAATAGCCAAATGTCTTAATTACACTTGTGATTTGTCATGGTTTAGACTTAGACTATGTAACACCCCGAATTCTCATAACTCGGGACATTACTGGTTAGGACCTCACAATGGGTCCCGACCTCAGTTTGACAACAATATTACTAGGATCTTGCAACAAGACACAAATAAGAAAAACCGAAATTCATAAAGATGTGTTTGTAAACGGATGAATGCAACAAGGTCTAACAACCTATAATACTTAAACAAAGGGAAAAGACTAAGTGTCTTAACAAAAGGAAAGAACGACAAAGCAACAACCCAAACCCCCACTCTAAGGAGTACGGAGACCCGGCTAACCACTACTTCCTGATCACTCAACTGCTGCTCTAACCTACGGTAAATCTAAAAAACACAACAAAACAACCATTAGCTAGTTATCTAAACATTAGGAGAGTAATAATAGCACACACACATAGAAATAATAAACACTCATCATGCTTTCAAACAATCCATTTATTATCTTCATTTAAGTCATTCACTCTTACTAATGATACTTATTTTGTGACACGAGGGATTCCCAAACCTCGCCTCCGCCCCCGTGTAACCATTAGGAATGAATCCGATGCATCTCACCTTGTACCTGCATGGTCTGGGTATAGAGAACCTCCCAGTCTCCTGTCAGAGCTGGATAGTGATGTCACGGCCCGTTATACATATACTTGGGCCTTAAAACATAATAACCACGGTCGTCCTAACAAGTTGTTATTTTTATTATAACACATATTGCACACACACCACTATTATCACCCAATTAATATCCAGAAACCAGCTAAGTAACTCGCAAGGACTTACTTGAGTCAAACCACAACTCTCACAATCTCAACTCGGTTTGCAACCGTAGCAACTCAAATGTCTGTCATACAAGGCACGTAGATCAAAAGACATCCCAAAATCTTAGAAGTCTATAACTTTTAAGATGCGCAAACTCATCAAGAGAAAAAAAATTACTAAGAAGCCCTCTTAAGGTAAATAAGACTATTTTGCCCCCGATCCCGGAACTCTCAAACTAGAGTACACTACTCCGGCCGTACTAACTATAAACTTTAACTCGTCTCGGTTTATACTATACCGCACATTCCTATCCATTTACGAACAAGGTTCTAGTTAAGGACAACTATTTACCTATATATATATATACTTATATATATCCTATACTTACACCTATATATATACCCTACTTATACCTACCGATATATATCTTTATATATACTTACCTATGCATATCCATTCTTATACATCTATATGTACACATCTCTTCCAACTCACAAAACTATGAATACGTATAAAATATACACTGATGATACGTATGTTTGTATCCTTCTCTCTTTCAAATTCTACCTCTAAGTACACATATTTTTACGTACACTGCACTGCAACAAATATCCCTAACTCTACCCCCATTCTTTCTTCAAAGCCCACATACCAACCATCTCAGCAACTAAACGCCATCTACCCTACCTTCACGTAAACTCACGCTTAAACCTCCATCTTCCCCATAAGCCTACCAACATACATTCTGTCTATCTTACGTACTGGTCTACAACCAAATTCCTAAGCTACAAGTATACAGGGATTGTAAAGTGAAGGAAAGGGGCTCACCGGCAACTAGGCTTGGCTGCAGTTTCGATCGGTATCACGCTCAGGGAAGGTACGGCTCGACTTGGTTTATCTTCCGACTGGGCTCACACCGTCCTGCTAGGACGAGTCGAAGACTGCGGAAAGCGGCAGCACTCCGGCTGATGGAAGGAACAACAGGTCGACGTCTCGCGAAGATCCTCCTGCGGCCGGCTAGGCGGTGCTTTGGTGGTCGAACGAACCGGCGGAAGGAGTCTCGGTGGTGGCAGTGTTCTTGCAGAGTTCGTTGCCGGGTTACTGGTTCTGGCGCCTTGAGTCGCTGTTGGGAACTTGCTGCTGCACGCAGTCTCACAGAGGAAGACGGAGGGGAGCGTTGTTTACCGATTAGTTTAGGGTTCGATTATATTAGCGTTGGATTAGGTTAGATAATTAGGGTTAAGATAGTTATGGGCTGGGCTGGAAACTGGGCTTGAATTAATGGGCCTGCTCACTAAAAGGACAAGGAATACTAAACTAATTATCACTTGCTTAGTACGGAATTATTTACGAAAAAAAAAAGGGAGAATTTGACATACTAGGCTTTTTTGAGTTTTTGTTTAAAAAAGTGTACCCCAAATTTTTTACCACTTTCATTTAATAGTAGGTAAAAATTATTAACCCTTCTATTTAGAAAGAAAGAATAAATGATGTTTGTTATTTGTTATATAAGTATAAGTTTTAAAATTTAATTACTGAATTTGTTTTCTTTTATTATTTTTCTTGCTTTTTTTTTAATTTATTTTTAATTTTTTTTTTATTTTCTGGACTAAATTTCTCATACCGGAATTTCTCATACCAAAATTTTCTTACCTGAAATTTTCATACCAGAAATTTCATACCAGAATTTCTCATACCAGAAATTATTTTCATACCAGAATTTTGTCATACCAGAACTTGTCATACCAGAAATTGTCATACCATAATTTAAATACCAGAAATTTCATACTAGAAATTTCATACCATAAAATTACATACCATAAAATTACATTTTATCATACCAGAATTTTTTACACTAGATTTTCATACCATAATATTACATACCATAAAACTACATACCATAAAGTTACATACCATAAAATTACATTTTGTCATACCAGAATTTTGTTACACCGGATTTTCATACCATAAAATTACATACCATAAAACTGCATACCATAAAACTACATACCAGAAATTTTTCATACAAAAAAACTCATAACAAATCGCAATTATATAAAACACTCCATTTATTGCCTCAGATCCTATAATTTGACTTAAGATCTAATCTACACAACCTCTTTTCATTGACCAAGAATTATTTGGTCAAACTTTTTATATAAAACACTCCATTTATTAGACAAATAATGTAATTGACGTAGAACATGAACATTGCTGACTGAATACTTCTTTTGTACATGTATCCTGCCCACATAGCATAGCTAACCCAATCCCAAATCCAAGAATGCCTCATCTTCATGCTAGCATTCCTTCTTGCTTCAGCTTCCAATCAACTTCCCAATCCTCGCTATCTCGATACTTTTTAATTCTATTTTTATTTACCTTTCTGCTGCTTCATTTTCTTCCGGTAGGTTTTGGCTTCCTTAAACACATCCGCTGGCCTTCCCCAACCTTGTCCGAAAACACCATGCCCGTCACTCTGTTGAGGCTGGATCAACATCTCCAGTACTTGCAACTCTTCCCTATCAACCCAGTGGATACAGTTCACAGGGCAAGATTCAACAGCAACCTGTACGTTGTTATATATATCAACCAGGTCAGACCAAATTTCTTCACAACACAGGCGCCGGACTCAAACATGTTTTTATGCCTAAAATTACCTGAATCTTTTGTTCTTCGTCTCCATACTGAACTTTGACTCGAGCAGATCCTACAGCTTCGTCCATCACGAATGTCCCACAAGCATGGTGTAGTTTCAAGCCAGAAATTCGTACTAGAAAATGAAAACAATTATAGGATCTGAGGCAAATCGCAATTTTACATACCATAAAACTGATAATGAATGTTAGAGATGTGTGAGGCAAATCACATACAAGGCAAATCGCAATTTTGAGTTCGAATACCCTAGATCTAGATCTAGATCTATGTCTTCATGGTTGTGGAGGTCAATCAAATGCAAGAGTTGTTGTTCGAGTAAGCCTGTTGTTTATCAGTTGAAGTATAGTTTCTGGTATGATATTCTGTAGATCTACCACTTCCCTTTTTCGAAACAGTTCGAGGAGACACCGCTTCCTCAGATGGAGTTGAAGCTCCGGAATCCTTTGTCGGCTGGGGCTTCTTGCACATCATGAAGTTCCGTCCTCCATTTGCTCCGATTGCCTCCCACAGGCTCAACGCTGTAACGCAAACATGAGTTAAATTAACACAGTAATTCCGATATTCTGACCATTGGAAAGTTCATGATAAACAGTCAAGAAGGAAGAAAAGAACAAATAGGAGAAGGGAAAAAGGGAAGATGAGTCTCACCAGGCCGGCGTCTCCGGCGGTGAGGCGCGGCGCTCCGGTAAGGCGTGGCGGTTCGACTCCACAGGTGCGAGAGGGAGAAGGTGTGAGGGAGATATTGAAGCTGCGTGTGAGAGAAGTGAGATGCGGGAGAGAGTTTAGGGTTTGTGAACGGTAAAAATATCAGTGGGGGTACATTTACTAATTAGAAAACTGAAAAAAGCCTAATTAGTATCCAATTAAAAAAAACAGCCTAGTTACCTAATTAGCCCAAAAAAATATTTGCGGAGTTATTTACGGTTTACAAAAGTTATCATTTTATGTGAACCAAAGTCACATAAAATGATAGAATTTAACATCGTTTTCTTTTATTTATAAGATTTAAGGCTGGCGGATCGGAATCCGGTTTTATCCGGTAATAGACGGAGTTTAAAATTTTCTGGTATTACATTAGTGCCCCCTTAAAATAAGTTTCGTCCCGAAACTTAGAATAATGTAACTAATCATTCGACTTTCTTTGTAAAACTTAGTTTCATAAATTTTTTTTTATTTTTTTATTTTTATTTTTTTAATTTTTTTTAATTTTCCTTCTTTTTTTAATTTAATTTAATTTAATTTATTTTATTTTATTTTTTTCCGTTTTCTACCATGCAACTACTCAATCATCACACTCAGACACACATCACATAAAACATAATCACTCAATCCAATATAAAAACATGAATGGTCAAACAACACAACATTCGAGTACTAACTCGTCGATACAGAAGTAACATCTAACCCCGCAGAGAACTCGGGATAATTACGTTTAATACTCTCCTCTATCTCCCAAGTGGCCTCATCGGCTCCTCGTCTAGACCACTGGATCCTCAACATCGGTATCTACTTGGACCGCAGACGTCTAGTATTGCGCTCCAGGACAGCTACTGGGTACTCTACAAAAGCCTGAACCGGCTAAATTTTCTGATCTTCATAGCTGATGACGTGTCTCGGATTCGGTAGGTACTTTCTCAATGGTTTGGTTTTTTTTTTAAAAAAAACTTACTTCCAGCTTATTTGATGACTCTACCAAACTTTTCCTTCCACTGTGCCCACTTGCTTTTTCCTTTCGAAAGTTCCCGACTATCGATTATGAAATAATGATCCTAAACTTCTGTCGGCACTTTACTAAGTGTCTAATGCTCTTTGTAATACAAACCGTTTGGCCCGGTTTCCTCAATGTGACCTAATCGGATCGTTCCTTAATTAATGGGTTTTCACTTACTTCTTGTCAAGCTTTCCAATTTATATAACTCAAAACAAATCACACACCCAAGTGGTCCTTTTCATATAGATCTCTAATTCCTTAACTTGAAATCATAGTTAGCCTAACATTGATTTTCTTCATCTGTGGGTTATGGGCCTACCACGCTTCTATTGTAACACCCATTAGGCACAATGGCGCTTTTTTGAGGGTTAACATGATTTACCCAATTCTCTCCTATATTTCCTTTCTAATACTAGCAAGATCCTTTTCAAACAGACCCTTATTCTCTTATTCAACTGTAGTCTGTTCTTAACCAACCAGTAAGCAACCTCTAACCCGATTCTCTTTATATCCTTAGATCATCCCAAAAGGTTATCGTTGCCTATTTGGGGAATCCTCCAAGGCATCGGTAAAGTTACCTTTTAAATCCGCAGTGACTAATGTCTCTTCTTAACGATACCTACTTGTCAATACCAACCAACACTTACACGTCCTCAGCTAACGTCGGTCCGTCTATAAGTGACTTATCTCAATATCCCGGACTTACTCTTCTCATACCTATACTGGTGTTAAATTCTTGGTGAGCATCATCTGCCCGATTAATTCTTTCATGCTTCGCTAATTCGTTTTATCTTCCACACTTCTGTTTCTTTAGGCTAACTCTACTTCTCGAGCCCAACTGGTCATTTATCCTGACATAAATAGTCATTCCAAGTCTTCAATGATGGCTGGTAAGTGTCTTTGTAGTTCTGGTGACTTTAATTGTCATCCCCTTGCAATTCCCCTTGCATGGACCGTCGGTGTTGATGACTTAGGTCCCGTGATAATTAATTGGGGTTACCTTGGACTTTCGAGTCCACCAAGGCCGTTCTCATATATACATTCCTTCGTTGGTGTTACCGGCAATATTGCCTTCATGCAACTCCGTTGTTTCCGCTACAGGGTTTCAACTCTTTGGTACCGGCATTGCGATTTCTTTCAAATTCCTATATATTTAAGGAGATCAAAACCTCTTCACACTTGTATAGTCTACATCTTGCTTCTACACTCCATTGTAGGTATCCATTCCATGCACCTTAGATCCTCATATCCGGGTCGACATTTTATCTCTTTTGGTCTCTCAAGCTTGTCTTGTGAATTCTTCTACTAGGTGACTCATCTTATAGGTTTTTCTTCTCTGCATCGGTTTCTAACTGTCTGTTGATCATTACTACCCAGTCTGTGTTGGAACTTCAATTACTTTGTACTCTTGCATAGGTTTCCTAAGGACATCCTCATCTCAAGACTTTATTTAAATTTAGTATGACCCGCATTTTGATACATGACTTTCCTTCTCACTGGTTAAGTTATACGCTTGGTTTATACTTAATCCATCAGTGTCCACAGTCCGATAGTATAATTTTTATTAAACATCTAATGGTACCATTTGTATATGACACATCAGATGCATATGATTTTCTCACCAATCAAATTTCTCGCATTGCATTTATTTTGTTTTCCTTATACTCATGTCGTTTTACCTTCTTTAAATCTTTACACCCCGTAAGATAGTTAAATCCCTTTGAGTTTTCTCGTACACGCTTTACGGACCACGTTGGTTGGTCTTATTACTTTCATCAATTCTTATGTCATCGGTCCAACCTGAATTTTCATTGGAGTACCTCCATTTCTCATTAAGCTTTTATATATACACTTTTCGGTAATCATCTTATTGGGGTAATACCGGATCCATATAACAGCCCTTAGTCATTCAACTTTACTCCTTCACATGTCTATTCTAGCCAACATGTAGATTCCATCGGTAATCACCTCACAACTCGACCACACATTTCACCGAGGCTTTAAATCATACTCTCTATGTTTGTGCCGCTTTTGAAATTCCAATTATTCTATATCACATCTTTAAATCACAAGAGTTTTCCCTGTCAATCTAGACAGTTTGACCCTACCTTTTCTCGGAGGAGCACCATCAGTCCTACTTGTGTGGAATGCTAAGTCATAGGACATGTTCACAATCATCTACTTCTTCTTACTCTTCTATCTCTTCTTACAGGGATCCCTTCATACTAACTTTGATATGTATCTTCCTCAGTCAGTAGTAAGTAACTACTCACAACAATTCCCTTTACACCATTTCTATCATCAATGGTCATTATCGACCGTCAAGAGCTGCTCTTTAATTTCTTTATTAGAGTTATCATATTGTACTCCTTCAATGTTACCATCAAGGCTACTCTTACCTGTATTGATTTAACCTCACCATTGTCGCCGTTGATCTCTGGAAGAAATTCACCAGATATCGGTAAAATTCCTTTATAACCTTGTGGTTATTCTTCTTATCTGTCAACTAATTATCACTTGCTTAGTACGGAATTATTTACGGAAAAAAATATTTGTGGAGTTATTTACCGTTTACAAAAGTTATCATTTTATGTGAACCAAAGTCACATAAAATGATAGAATTTAACATCGTTTTCTTTTATTTAAAAGATTTAAGGCTGGCAGATCGGAATCCGGTTTTATCCGGTAATATACGGAGTTTAAATTTTTCGGGTATTACAGACTATTTAAACATAAGTTAATTAGGTTTAGATTGTTTGAACAAAATTTATTATATTTTTAGAAAATTATGTAATATGTTATTATGGACTAATGAAAAATTTAATGTCTTTCGTTTTAAGTATGATATAAATGAATATTTTTGTGTGTAAATCGTAAAATTTGAACACTATGAATAACTATAGGTCAAGTGAGATTAATCCCTTCCCGGTCTCAACCTTGATAAGGCCCGGCGAGATTCATATAAAACACACAAGACCCATCCCGACTTCGTCACTTGTATGACCCCAATCCCGTCTTGTATCCACCCCTAAACCTAACCATTTACTTCAACCTTGCCTCTTTCTTCTGCCATCTAGGTAGCCTTGTTTTGTCGCGTAGAACCTGCGGGACCTTTCCTCGAACCAATTGAACAACTGCGTGCCTAATCGAGCCATCTTCATACATATTGAGTCCTAGCTAGAGCTGACAAAAGTTGACCCAAACTGAACCCGAAGTAAAATGACCCAAAGTAACTCGACCCGACTGCCCGAAGTAACCCGACCTGATTTGTCCTGATAGCCCACGTAATCCGACCAAAATAACCCGATAGCCTGAAGTAACTCAGCCCAAATAATCTGATAACCCGACCCTAATGACCCAATAGTCCAAAGTAATCTGACCCAAATGACTCGATAATCCAAAATAACCTAACCCAAATGAACCAATAGCCCGAAGAAACCCGACCAGGTAGGTCGAAGTTACCCGTCTCGAAATGACCAGATAGCCAAGAAAAATATATAAATAATCCCATAATATGACAATCTTTGTGGTTGCAAAAGGAAGCCTAGCTAATCAAATATTACCGTTGTAATATCCGGAATTTTTATTCCGTCTATTTCCGTTATAAAATAGATCTCGATCAATGGACCCATATCCGTCTACTGAGTTAGACATATTATTATAGGATTTGTCATTTTATGTAGATTCATTCACATAAAATGATAGAATCCTTTAAATAGTTTATCATTTTATGTAGCTTACTTCCGCATAAAATGATAGAATCCTTAAAATAGTTTATCATTTTATGTAGCTTACTTCCGCATAAAATGATAGAATCCTTAACCGATCTTAATCTATAATAAACTCCCTATCCGCCAAGTCCGTATATTTATATGTCGGAATCTTGTCCGGCCAGAAACTCGCTAATTTAAGGAGCCGTCCGTAGCCAATTTCAGCCCATCTGTTGCCCTATATTTAGCCTCAACGGACCCAGCCCACTAGTCAACTCCAACAGCCCACTGCTGCCTTGCTCCATTGCGGCCCAGCTTGCCAGCCTTCAGCCAGTTCGGCCCTGCAGCCTTCAGCTCAGCCCAGCAGCAGCACAGCTCCAGCCCAGCAGTAGCACTCCAGCGCAGTCCATTCCAGCCCAGAAGAGTTGCTGTTTTGCCTCTCCAGCCCAACGTCCAATTCAGCCCAGGAGAGGGATGCTGTTCCGCCTTCTCCAGCTCAGCAACTCCAGCCGTTTCATGAGGATCTCAGCAGCCGTTACACGAGATCAATGCAGACGATCAAGGCCATAACTCAGCAGTAACGCTTCATCCTATCTTCATACCTCATTTTGCTTCTGAAAATTGTATCGCTCCAGCCATATTCTGATCTCCTTCCTCTCAGCGCAACTTCTCGCTTCTGTCTACAGATTTCAACAGCAGCACGTAATCCTTCTTCCGCTCCTGCTGATCGAACGGATTCCAACAACAGCGTGCTTCTCCACCTCCTGCTATTGGCCCTTCCGGAGCAGACCTTACGGAAACCTTCTGCATACACCTCCGGTAGGTCTTTTTCCTATTCTTCAAACCTCACTCTTAATCAGTTCGGAGTATTGATCTCCCTCCTAATCTTTGCTTCAGCGACACAGTCCAGCCTCTCGGTTACGAGTCAGGAACCAAGGAACGCAGAAACCACTCTACTGCAGCGAGTAAGTCATTGCTGTATGTTGTTTTGTTGCTGAATAAAAGATGTAACTTAGAGTAGAATATATATACGGTATAGGAAAGGTTCGGGGTATTTTACAGTCTAGAGTGACTGAGGTTTAGAGAGGGTCAATTAGTTCGAACCTGGGGTATACGAGACTAGAAAGTAGGACCAGAATAAAGGACTGCTGTAAAAATCCAATTTTATTCCTCCAGCCTTTAGGTTATAAACTGCCTATCTTGTCGGCCAATTATTGAACGTTTGGATAAAGATCCACCGTTGAATTTTGGATATGTTGTAGATGGATATATGTAGTTTAGCATATTAAAATTTGGGAAGAAATGAACGGTCGGATTAGAAGTTATGAGCTCCCGAAGTTAGGTAGTTGAGCAGTTTTGGTAAACTTAAGTTTTTGGCTAAGTATAGGAATTTTGAGTGAAGTAGCCAACTTTGTGAATTTTTATAGGATTAATGGCTGAACAGTTGGGAGGGATTCTTTCTCCTAAGGTTAGATAGAACCTCATAGATGATCTAGAGATTTAATTCGGAATTATTATAAGCTGTTAAGAATTATATATTTAGAACCGAAGTTAGACCTTTACGTTCTTCCGGAAAAAATAGAAACATAGGAAAAATGTAAGTTTGGAATTAAACAAAATTTTAGGAATTAGAATATGTTTTTAGAACCTCAAATAGGAGTTTAGACATGAAATTTAGGGTTTTCGAGAAAATCGGAACCAAGGGTAAAATGGTCATTTTACCCTAAACTAATACTGTAACTAGTATGTCTTAATACCTTATTCGATCTTAGAAGTTTTAGACTTCTATCTACGTGAGAGTGTGCTAATATACTTATCGCCTTTGGCAGGCAACTGAGTGGTTACAGTTTACAGAGCGAGTGGTTTATAAAGAGTCGAGCGTTATAACAGGTAAGTCCTTTGGGCTTACTTAGCTGACTTCTAAATATGAGTATAAATGATGATGGTGGTGTGTGATTGAAATGTTTAGAGAGATAGGTTGTGATATATAATTACCGACCTATATTTTGGCCTAAGAGTAACGGGCGGTGGCATTCTGCTCAGTAGCTTGCGGGCGCTGGGGGTTTCTTTCGGGACTAGTCCATACTTGGTTTGTAGTGATGCTACTAGTGGAAGTCAGCTAGACCTACACCAGTTGGATAAGGAACGGAGGCGAGGACTAATAATAATTCTCGTGCCACAATTTAAATTGAATAATGTGAATCATTTAAATAATAGATAATAAACGGTTGAGTGCCAGCATGATGTTTGTTTATTTTTGTTTCTGCGTGTGTTTGTGCTGTTATCATTTTGCTTATATTTGGATAGTTAGCTAACTGTTGATATGTTGTTTAGATTTGACACAGGTTAGAGCAGATGCCGAGTGATCCAGACGGTAGTGGTCAGCCGGGGTGTCGTACTTTAGGACGTTTTACAGTTTCTGCATTTGTGGCTTTTACAGTTGAACCTTGTTTCCTTTCGTACTTTGTTATATTTCGTTTTCCGGCTGTAGTCGATCTGGTCACATTCATGCATTGTTAAGAACTATTTTATGATTTCTGATTTTCCTTATCTGTGCCTTGTTGTAAGATCTTGTTAAGTTGTTGTCAAACTAAGGTCGGGACCCACTGTGCGGTCCTAACCAGTAACTCCCTAAGTTGTAAAATTTGGGGTGTTACAACATGGTATCAGAGCTCTAGGTTGGCAACAATGGCACTTGAATCTTCTAAAAAAGGTCATATAAGTAAATAAACAGAACCCGAAAAGGGTCTGAGTTTTCCAAAGAGAATTTTGGTTTTAAAATGCATATAGAGTCGGGTTGGGATAGAAAGTACGGATGACCACCACTACCTCTGCGGATCTCGGTAATCTTAGAATAATTATAGACTTGTACTGTTATGATGGATTAGCTAGTTTATAACTGTAGTTATTACTATTCGTGCAGATGGCACGTACTAGGGCTGCCCAAGTGACTGGCCGAGGTAGGGGTCGTCCCCCCCTTCCCCCAGTCAGACAGGATCGAGCTGATAGCACCCCTACTGTTAGAGGGCGTGGTCGTGGGGGTAGACCTCCACTAGGGAGAGGCCGAGGGCGAGTTCCTCGAGAGGACCCACCTGCAGCCAGCATACCAGAGGCTGCTGTGGAAGAGGTAGCCGAGAGTGTAGGCCCCGAGGTTAGGCCGGAGACCGCTGCTAGGTCTGGAGCGCCAGGAGCACGTTCTACTGAGTCAGGATGTGTTTCTATTGGAGCATCTGAGTACAGGGAGTTCAGGGCCTATGTTGAGCGCAGGGAGGAAGCTGCCAGAGTTGAGAGGCTTACTCAGGTACCACCGGTGGTACCGGCTAGGTCAGCTCAGGTGACAGGGAGTGTCTCAGGTGCCGGCTGTATCTGAGAGGAGGGCTGATGCTGATAGAGCACCTACTGGGTCCAGAGCACCGAGACCGGATGAGTGGTTGAAGGCTTTCAACTCTCAGAAGGTCCCCTCATTCAGCGGAGAGATAGGGCTAGAGGTGGAGCACTAGATAGGGAAGATTGAGACTGCTTTGGAGGCAATACGTTGCCCTGAGGATCGACAGGTAGATTTGATACAGACCTGTTTCACAGATGATGCTCATTCATGGTGGCGTACCATTCGTGGCCGAGTCACCAGCTGGGAGCAGATGAGGAACATTGTTAGAGACAGGTACTGTCCAGTTTCGCTGAGGAGAGAGAGATTCCAGGATTTCATTGAGGCGGGATTTGAAGATATCCCGATTGTTGCAGCTATAAAGAAATTTCAGAAGGAATTGACCTTACTTGGACCATCTGCACCTCCAGAAGAGCAGCATGTTTACCTTTTCTCCAGGAGGTTGAGAGAGAGTACCCGATCCTACCTGGCTGGATTCCGCTGTGAGACCTTGGCTGATTATCAAGATAGGGCCTCTGCTTATGAGAGAGATAGGCCAGCTTCTAGGAAAGCAGCTCAGTCTAGTGGGCCGGATAAGCGGCAGAGGACAGGACATGCTGGTAGCAGTGCAGCAGTACCAGGTTATGGTCGAGGACAGACTCAGGGGAGGTCCAGCTACCACTCTACAGTTCGGACTCCCGGTGGAGATCGACAGTGCTTTAACTGTGGTGGCCGTGATCACATTAAGACGGATTGCCCGAAACCACCGATCACTTGCTTCACTTGTGGGAAGCCGGGACACAAAGCTACTTTCTGCCATCAGGGCAAGGCTCCTTCTCAGCAGGGATCTTCCCCTGCAGGTGCTGAGAAGAGTGTACAGAGACCCCCTCAGTACCGAGCTCCGAGTCAGCAGCAGCAGCAGTACCGGGCTCCAGGACATCCTGCTTCATACAGTACTGCACAGGGATCAGGCCGTGGCAGAGGACGTGGTAGCACCACTGACACGAGAGGAGGACCATCGAGAGTGTTCGAGCTGAGGAACACTGAGCAGCCTGCAGCACCTGCGACCACAGGTACTATTTGGATCCATGACTTACCTGTGAGAGTTTTATTTGATACGGGTGCTACGCACTCCTTTATATCAGATGCATGTGTAGATAGGTTGTCCTTAGCTACAGTAGAGGGCGTACCTTTTGTGGTTGGGTTACCAGATGGGGGTAAGGTTAGAGGATCTCGAGAGATTTATGACTACCCTATTCACCTGGGAGGCCGGATTTGGTTAGTAGATTTTCTAGTTATGCCCTTAGCCCATGAGGACGTGATACTGGGGATGGATTGGATGACTCGGCATGGAGCAGTCTTGGATATTGGTAGGAGGACTATGACTGTCGCCACGGAGGAGGGTCACAGAGTGATATTCCGAGGTTGGGACCTCGGAAAGTCCGGCACAGTTATCAGCGCAGTGAGAGCAGCCAGATTGATAGCACAGGGTTGCGAGGCCTTTTGGTGTTATGCCATGAAGGAGCGCAAGAGCCTGACAGTAGAGGAGATACCAGTTGCCTGTGAGTTTGCAGGGGTATTCAGTGACGACTTACCTGGGCTACCTCCACAGAGGAGTGTTGATTTTGGCATCGAGTTAGAGCCGGGCACGAGACCGGTCTCGAAGGCCCCGTACCGCATGGCCCCGATAGAGCTGCTTGAGTTGAAGAAGTAGTTAGAGGAGTTAGTAGAGAAGGGCTTCATACGCCCTAGTGTTTCTCCCTGGGGCGCACCAGTATTGTTTGTGAGGAAGAAGGATGGATCGATGAGACTGTGTATCGACTACAGGGAGTTGAACAAGGTCACCATCAAGAATAAGTATCCACTGCCTCGCATAGATGATCTGCTGGACCAGCTACATGGAGCGTCAGTGTTCTCGAGGATAGATTTGAGGTCGGGTTATCACCAGCTGAGGGTGAGAGATCAGGACATACCTAAGACGGCATTCCGGACTAGGTATGGTCATTATGAGTTTGTAGTGATGCCATTCGGGCTCACTAATGCGCCAACAGTATTTATGGAGTTGATGAATGGGATTTTCATCGACTTCTTAGACCAGTTTGTAGTGGTCTTCATTGGCGACATTCTAGTTTACTCTAGAAGTCGAGAGGAGCATGCCGGACACTTGAGGACAGTGTTGCAGATTCTACAGGATAGTCAGCTATATGCTAAACTATCCAAGTGTGAGTTCTGGATGTCAGAGGTGGCGTTCCTAGGCCATGTAGTGACTGCTGAGGGGATTAAGGTCGACCTAGCGAAGATTGAGTCAGTGTCATCTTGGCAACCTCCGAAGAATGTTAAGGAGGTTCGTAGCTTCCTTGGATTGGCAGGGTATTACCGTCGGTTTGTGGAAGGGTTTTCCCTGATCGCCCGACCACTTACTTCTCTCCTAAGGAAGACTACTCGGTTCGTCTGGTCTGAGCCGTGTCAGCAGAGTTTTGAGGAGCTGAAGAGGAGATTGACGTCTGCTCCGATCTTAGCACAGCTTGAGGGTACAGAGGACTTTGTAGTGTACAGTGACGCATCCAAGCTGGGCTTGGGGTGTGTCTTGATGCAGAGGGGTAAGGTCATAGCTTATGCGTCTCGACAGCTGAAGACGTATGAGGAGAACTACCCCACTCATGACCTAGAGTTAGCTGCTGTAGTACATGCTCTTAAGATCTGGCGTCATTATCTCTATGGAGCGACCTGTCAGATTTTCACAGACCATAAGAGTCTGAAGTACATATTCACTCAGCGGGAGTTGAATAACCGCCAGAGGCGGTGGCTAGAGTTGATCAAGGATTTTGACCTTGAGATTCTCTACCACCCCGGAAAGGCGAATGTAGTTGCTGACGCTTTGAGTCGGAAGACGCCTCGGGAGAAGGCGATAGCTCGGTTGACAGTACAGCCACAGTTACAGAGAGACTTAGCTTGGTTGGAGGTAGAGATCCAGTTCCCCGATACAGCTCATCAGTTAGCCACCTTAGAGTTACTTCCTGACTTGTTGGGTGAGATCCGACAGAAGCAGGAGACCTGTCCGACGTTGACCCGGATCCGAGACCGGATGTCACGAGATGAGGCACCTCAGTTCACTATCGGTGCCGATGGAGTGATGAGACGGCAGGACCGTATCTGTGTACCATCAGACAGTGAGCTGAGACAGAGGATACTAGGTGAGGCTCATGCTACCCCTTACTCCGTACATCTAGGAGCGAGTAAGATGTATAAGGACGTGAGGCGTTCCTTCTGGTGGGGTGGTTTGAAGCCTGATGTGGCCCGATATGTAGCCCAGTGTGCGACCTGTCAGCAGGTCAAGATTGAGCATCGTAGATCCGGAGGAGAGCTCCACCCACTCCCAGTACCACATTGGAAGTGGGAAGATATATCTATGGATTTTGTTACCGGATTGAGACCCAGCAGAGGTTTTGATGCCATTTGGGTAGTGGTAAACCGGCTGACGAAGACCGCACGTTTCATTCCGATCAAGGAAACATGGCCGGTAAGCCGTCTAGCAGAGGAGTTCACCAGACACATTGTGAGACTCCATGGAGTACCGAGGACTATCGTCTCCGACAAGGATGGACGTTTTACCTCGAGGTTTTGGCAGCAGGTACATACTGCTCTGGGGACGAGTCTCCACTTTACCACTGCCTACCACCCACAGACAGACGGTCAGTCCGAGAGGACCATCCAGACATTAGAGGACATGTTGCGGGCATGTGTGCTAGATTGGGGACAGGTATGGCCAGATCACCTCCCACTAGTAGAGTTTTCATATAATAACAGCTGGCATGCGTCTATTGGGATGGCACCTTATGAGGCTTTGTACGGACGGAGATGTCGTACACCGTTGTGCTGGGATGAGCCTAGCAAGGCTGATGGAGTAGTACCAGATCAGATACAGGATGACATCGCCCGGCTTGCCTTAGTGCGGGAGAGGATGTTAGCAGCTCAGAGTCGTCAGAAGTCCTACGCCGACAGAAGGCGTCGACCTTTGGAATTCAGAGTAGGTGCACAGGTGTGGTTGAGAGTGTCACCTACGAGAGGAGTGAGACGTTTTGGCATTAAGGGGAAGCTGAGTCCCCAATACGTCGGTCCATTTGAGATCGTAGAGAGAGTCGGAGAGGTTGCCTACCGACTAGCACTGCCACCGAGATTGGAGGGAGTACACCCAGTTTTCCATGTATCTCAGCTGCGAGAGTACATACCGAACTCTAGACATGTCATCAGTCATGAGGATCTGATAGTCGAGCCAGACCACACTTTCGTGGAGTATCCAGTAGCCGTCCTAGAGCGTAGCATTAGGCGCCTGCGTTCTAAGGAGATACCGATGCTGAGGATTCAGTGGTCTAGACGAGGGACTGATGAGGCTACCTGGGAGACAGAGGAGAGTATTAGACGTAACTACCCTGAGTTCTTTGCGGAGTTAGCCGCTACCTCAGTACCGACGGGTTAGTACTGAGACGATACCTTATATGATTTCTGTGATTATATGTTTACATAATTGTTTATGTCTATGTGCTTGATGACGTGAGTAGTTGCTTGCTAGAATATAATTCTTGAGGGGAAATGTATGGGGTAGGTACCCTATCCTAAGTTTCGGGACGAAACTTATTTTAAGGGGGTACTGATGTAATATCCGGAATTTTTATTCCGTCTATTTCCGTTATAAAATAGATCTCGATCAATGGACCCATATCCGTCTACTGAGTTAGACATATTATTATAGGATTTGTCATTTTATGTAGATTCATTCACATAAAATGATAGAATCCTTTAAATAGTTTATCATTTTATGTAGCTTACTTCCGCATAAAATGATAGAATCCTTAAAATAGTTTATCATTTTATGCAGCTTACTTCCGCATAAAATGATAGAATCCTTAACCGATCTTAATCTATAATAAACTCCCTATCCGCCTAGTCCGTATATTTATATGTCGGAATCTTGTCCGGCCAGAAACTCGCTAATTTAATGAGCCGTCCGTAGCCAATTTCAGCCCATCTGTTGCTCTATATTTAGCCTCAACGGACCCAGCCCACTAGCCAACTCCAGCAGCCCACTGCTGCCTTGCTCCTCTGCGGCCCAGCTTGCCAGCCTTCAGCCAGTTCGGCCCTGCAGCCTTCAACTCAACCCAGCAGCAGCACAGCTCCAGCCCAGCAGTAGCACTCCAGCGCAGTCCATTCCAGCCCAGAAGAGTTGCTGTTTTGCCTCTCCAGCCCAGCGTCCAATTCAGCCCAGGAGAGGGATGCTGTTCCGCCTTCTCCAACTCAGCAACTCCAGCCGTTTCATGAGGATCTCAGCAGCCGTTACACGAGATCAATGCAGACGATCAAGGCCATAACTCAGCAGTAACGCTTCATCCTATCTTCATACCTCATTTTGCTTCTGAAAATTGTATCGCTCCAGCCATATTCTGATCTCCTTCCTCTCAGCGCAGCTTCTCGCTTCTGTCTACAGATTTCAACAACAGCCAGTAATCCTTCTTCCGCTCCTGCTGATCGAACGGATTCCAACAGCAGCGTGCTTCTCCACCTCCTGCTATTGGCCCTTCCGGAGCAGACCTTACGGAAACCTTCTGCATACACCTCCGGTAGGTCTTTTTCCTATTCTTCAAACCTCACTCTTAATCAGTTCGGAGTATTGATCTCCCTCCTAATCTTTGCTTCAGCGACACAGTCCAGCCTCTCGGTTACGAGTCAGGAACCAAGGAACGCAGAAACCACTCTACTGCAGCGAGTAAGTCATTGCTGTATGTTGTTTTGTTGCTGAATAAAAGATGTAACTTAGAGTAGAATATATATACGGTATAGGAAAGGTTCGGGGTATTTTACAGTCTAGAGTGACTGAGGTTTAGAGAGGGTCAATTAGTTCGAACCTGGGGTATACGAGACTAGAAAGTAGGACCAGAATAAAGGACTGCTGTAAAAATCCAATTTTATTCCTCCAGCCTTTAGGTTATAAACTGTCTATCTTGTCAGCCAATTATTGAACGTTTGGATAAAGATCCACCGTTGAATTTTGGATATGTTGTAGATGGATATATGTAGTTTAGCATATTAAAATTTGGGAAGAAATGAACGGTCGGATTAGAAGTTATGAGCTCCCGAAGTTAGGTAGTTGAGCAGTTTTGGTAAACTTAAGTTTTTGGCTAAGTATAGGAATTTTGAGTGAAGTAGCCAACTTTGTGAATTTTTATAGGATTAATGGCTGAACAGTTGGGAGGGATTCTTTCTCCTAAGGTTAGATAGAACCTCATAGATGATCTAGAGATTTAATTCGGAATTATTATAAGCTGTTAAGAATTTTATATTTAGAACCGAAGTTAGACCTTTACGTTCTTCCGGAAAAAATAGAAACATAGGAAAAATGTAAGTTTGGAATTAAACAAAATTTTAGGAATTAGAATATGTTTTTAGAACCTCAAATAGGAGTTTAGACATGAAATTTAGGGTTTTCGAGAAAATCGGAACCAAGGGTAAAATGGTCATTTTACCCTAAACTAATACTGTAACTAGTATGTCTTAATATCTTATTCGATCTTAGAAGTTTTAGACTTCTATCTACGTCAGAGTGTGCTAATACACTTATCGCCTTTGGCAGGCAACTGAGTGGTTACAGCT
Source organism: Fagopyrum homotropicum (assembly GCA_033239125.1). NCBI lineage: Eukaryota > Viridiplantae > Streptophyta > Magnoliopsida > Caryophyllales > Polygonaceae > Fagopyrum > Fagopyrum homotropicum. The sequence goes on from BSWB01000004.1 coordinate 150,072,401, forward strand.
TACAAAGCGAGTGGTTTATAAAGAGTCGAGCGTTATAACAGGTAAGTCCTTTGAGCTTACTTAGCTGACTTCTAAATATGAGTATAAATGATGATGGTGGTGTGTGATTGAAATGTTTAGAGAGATAGGTTGTGATATATAATTACCGACCTATATTTTGGCCTAAGAGTAACGGGCGGTGGCATTCTGCTCAGTAGCTTGCGGGCGCTGGGGGTTTCTTTCGGGACTAGTCCATACTTGGTTTGTAGTGATGCTACCAGTGGAAGTCAGCTAGACCTACACCAGTTGGATAAGGAATGGAGGCGAGGACTAATAATAATTCTCGTGCCACAATTTAAATTGAATAATGTGAATCATTTAAATAATAGATAATAAACGGTTGAGTGCCAGCATGATGTTTGTTTATTTTTGTTTCTGCGTGTGTTTGTGCTGTTATCATTTTGCTTATATTTAGATAGTTAGCTAACTGTTGATATGTTGTTTAGATTTGACACAGGTTAGAGCAGATGCCGAGTGATTCAGACGGTAGTGGTCAGCCGGGGTGTCGTACTTTAGGACGTTTTACAGTTTCTGCATTTGTGGGTTTTACAGTTGAACGTACCTTGTTTCCTTTCGTACTTTGTTATATTTCGTTTTCCGGCTGTAGTCGATCTGGTCACATTCATGCATTGTTAAGAACTATTTTATGATTTCTGATTTTCCTTATTTGTGTCTTGTTGTAAGATCTTGTTAAGTTGTTGTCAAACTAAGGTCGGGACCCACTGTGCGGTCCTAACCAGTAACTCCCTAAGTTGTAAAATTTGGGGTGTTACAACACCGTATCCCGACAATCTTTGTGGTATTGGTATTGGCTTAATGCCGAGGACACAAATGTGTTGCCGTTGACAGACATGATTAAGCTTCTATGTGCATCTACGGTGTTAGAGGCACCGTTAAGAAGGTTCGTTGAGGAAGAGATTGTGGGTAAAGATGAGTTTCCTCCCATTTGCATAATTAGGGGTGTAATACGAGCCAAACGAGCCGAGCATCGGCATACTCAAGCTCGGCTCATTTATAAACGAGCCGAGCCTAAAATATATACGAGCTTTAAAACGTGCTCAAGCTTGGCTCGTTTAGAAAGTGAACGAGCTCGAGCCGAGCTTTTGACGAGGCGAGCCCGAGCCAAGCCCGAGTAGCTCGGCTAAAATAATGCTCCTATAGTGTTATTTTAGCCGAATGAGCCGAACTTTACCCGAACGAGCCGAGCTTTGATATGCTCAAGCTCGGCTTGTTTATAAACGAGCCGAGCCCGAGCCGAACCTAAAAATTATACGAGCTTTAAAATGTGCTAAAGCTTGGCTCGTTTAGAAAATGAACGAGCTCGAGCCGAGCTTTTGACGAGCCGAGCCCGAGCCCGAGTAGCTTGTCTCATATTACAGCCCTATGCATAATCTCTAATGATTTGTTTTAGGATGGGCCATGCAAGTAGCCCAAAGGTTTCGCTCTCTTGCCCTTCCTTTCTCAACGGGTAAAAAATGCATGACGATAATTATTTTAGTTTTAAATTTCTATATTATTTTATAATTTTTTATAAATAATATATGATTATTTTACTTGTCATTCTCTTCATAACTCTAATCTAGTTACAAAATATTCAACGAAATTATCACGAATAAATAAATAATAATGATATTAGAAACCCTATCCTTATGGCGGCGGTTCCTGCGAATATCGATGCGACGACTTCTCCTCCCCTGGGGCGCCATATCCCACCACATCGCTGGCCTCGTCCTCTTCTTCTGTGCCATCCAAAACTTCGCATGCTGGTCCCTTCCAATCGACAGTTAGGGAGTCTAAAGGTGAACAACACCATGCAACGCCTATTCCCTCTTGGAGTGTAACACCCCGAATCCACGGGACTCGAGGTGCAGTGTGGGCTAGGGTCTCACAGTCGATCCCGACCCTAGCCTGACAACAAGTTCACTGGACCTTACAACAAGGTACCGACAACTATAAAAATAAATACATAAAACGATACAACTGTATAACAAAAGAGTATACAAAACCATAGCCGAGTGTAAAGTAACAACATCATATCCAACATGTAAAAAATATCCCCAAAATCCCATGCAACACCTATGCACGGAAGTCCTCGGCTAGTCACCCTACCGGATCACTCTACAACTCTCCTATACTCCAAAACATCTACAACACGGTATAAAACCGTTAGCTAAACATTCATATATAAGATAATGTATAAGCACAAGCCATGGAATCATAAACACATAATCATGTTGTCACACATTTACCCGTTTTATTTATCTTTATATATGGTCATCCACTCAAATCGTATATATATAGATATATGAAACTATGTGACACGAGGAACGTATCATCTTCGCCTCTGGGTGCTATAATCAGCTGGAGTAGTATCGGCACACTAACCGTGTACCCTATAGGAGTGGTGAAGTGCCCATCCCGTATACTAGTCTGACCTGACTTCAGAGAACCTCCCAAACTCCTTACAGGATGAAAGGGAAAGGTTATCACTGCCACTGCAAGGGGGCTATCAATAAAACATAGATCGGTAATAATCAACATCACATGCTATCAAGCATATAACATACACCACTCATGTATACACCCAATATAAGGATGATAGCTAAGTAAGTCATACGGACTTACCTCAACCTCTGATACTCTCAACCACGATCAACCTCAATCCGGATAACAACACTGCCTAATAACAAGGCACAAAGATATATCAAGTCTCCTATCAATCCAAGGGGTCACACCTAGACCCAAGGGATCCATAAGGATCATAACCAACTTAAAAGCCTCACAACCTACTAATCCTCAAAGCCATAACCGACATATATCGGTATCATAATCATCATCATCCTATCCTCATACACATGCCTAGCATGCTACTAAACACTCACACTAGGAATGGAAAGGGTCCAAGCCAACCTAGGCAAGCCCTGGGCAAGATGCACCTGTGTGACAAGGAAGGCGCAGGGGCTGGACAAAGGAAGGCGCAGGGGCGGTCCAGGAGTGGCGCAGGGGCTGCTGGACAGCAGTGTGCACGTCTTTGACTTCTCTTCGATTCTTCACTCTTCTCTCTTCAAATCTTCACCAGCCAGCAACCAAAACATACATATACATACATATAGACATCAACACATGCCTAGGAAGCTCATCACAAGATCAAGCTTGTGGAAACCTAAGCTAAGAAGGAAGAAAAGAAGAAAGGAAGAACGAAGGAAGAGGAAGATGAAGAGCTTACAATCTAAGCTCTGACAGAGGAAGAAACCTCACACCACAACCATAGCTGGCTCTCTCAATAGCACAACAACATCCATCAACATCATCATCATCATCAACCAAGAACACAAACTCTCTTCAAAACAAGGAGAAATGAAGAAGAAGATCTAAAGGAGGAAAAGGAGAGAAGAAGAACGTAAGGAGAGGAGATGGAGTTGGAAGAAGATGAGAAACCCTCATCCAGAAGCAAAGGGATGTCTTATAAAGGTAGCCAGCCAAAAGCACGAGTCAAGATCAACAAAAGTGGCTGCAGCACACCAGGATCCGCAGAGGCGGACCTAGGAGGTGCAAGGGTGGCTCAGGCAAGCCTCTGCACAACTCAGCTCCTGCGTCTCAACAAAGGCACAGGCGCGGGATCTCTAAAAACTAAGGCTCTTACATGAAGCACTATGCTCTTCGGTGACGCAACATGGAAAAAGATACCATCTGTATCTTCCCGAAAGATAAAGATGGTACACCGGTCATAAACGTGGCGCATGATATCGTTCAAGTTTTGAACGCCCCATGGAGGAATTCGGTGGCGGTAAAGCTATTGGGTAGGATGATATCCTTTCCCTCGTTTGAGCGTAATCTCAGGCAATTAAGGCAGGTTCCGGGGGATGGACAATCCTTGATCTCCCAAATGATTTTTTTCTAGTACGGTTCGAGAAGAAGTCAAACATGCTGGATGTCCTTACGGGGGGACCTTAGAAGATGTTCGGACATTACCTCATGATGAAGCAATGGGATGAGTCATTCAATCCGATGACTTCTGTTTTATCCTTTACTGGTGTTTGGGTCCGTATCTTTGGACTTCCCTTCGCCATGTATAATATCAATGTGGTAAGGGCCATCGCTTCAGCCATTGGTACTCCTCTTCGGATTGATGCTAACACCTTGGGAATGTCAAGGGGATGATATGCTAGAATTTGTGTGACAGTTGATCTAACGCGCCCACTCAAAGACAATGTCGTTTTGAATGGCAAACGCTTGCTTTTGGAGTATGAGAATTTACATATTATCTGCTTTGGTAGTGGGTGCTATGGTCACACCCAAGAGGGATTTTTTTACAGTGGGAGTAAGGATGATCAAGTACAATCCGGAGACACAAGCCCAATAGTGGGAGAGCAGGAGGGCATGAGTGATGATGGTGAGTCTGGCAAAGTGAAAGAAGCTGCATAAGGGATAAGGAGGAGGAAGAGCATGAACCCGGGATGATTGTACCAAGGCGTAGAGCACCAAGCACTGGGAAAACTCCCGAGCAAAAGAAAGTGAACGGAGATGACATACATATTAATACTCCTTCCAGGGGAGCGGGGTCTAATATGAGATCGAACAAGGGGAAGTCCTCTGCAGAGGGTGTACAATGTACAAAGAAGCGCCCCTTTGGTCAATGCCAAGGTACAAACTCGGAAGCAAATCCATGTGAATAATAGGAGAATAGAATGCAACACGGGTGACCTACCTATGCCAGCAGTGAGGTCTTCCACTGGAGTGGTTGATGCTAATCCTACCACGGACGTCACAAAGCCATCCCCAAATCAACAAGTTAAGATTCTCTTCAAGGCTGTCCCAAAAACGGTAGTATTTTCTACTCAGGCTATGGATGAGAACGACGTGTGCATGAGTCCGAGACTCCGGTGAAGGGTCGGAGGGCCTTGGGGATGTGGATGGCTGGGTCCTCATGGATCCTGATCCTCAAGTCTAAGTCCAGTTTCAGACCTCTGCCTTCTCTTGTTTAAATGATAGGTATTCTATAGAATAACTTCAGAACTGTGAAGGGCCAACTTCCGAAGATCGATGAGGTACATGTTACGTAAGCACAAACCAAATTTTGTGGCCCTTTTCGAAACACACTGCTCAGGGAGTAAGGTAGATGTAATCTGCGCGAGTATCGAGTTTGACTCAGGGTGAGCAAGTTAAAATTGATGGTCGTACCGGGGAATATGGTTATTATGGGACTCCGGTTCGTGCATGATTTCGGTTATTAGGAAAGATTGGCTATTCATCTATGCGACGGTTGGTCAAGGGGAGTCGCTCTTTGGCCTTATTGTGACGTATATCTCTCCCGATCCTACTAAAAGGAAGGGGGTGTGGGAGGATATTGCGTTGATTGTGCATTCTTCTATGGTTCCGGTGATCATCGGGGAAGATATGAATGTGATTAAGTCTTGTGAGGAGAGTTCTGGAGGAGCAAGCCGGCTCTCTCCTTCGGCTCTTGCCTTCAGTAGATGGATAAGTGAGAACAATTTGATAGATTCGGGCTTTATCGGTTCTCAATTCACGTGGGCCAGGGGCGTACTGAGCTCAGTAGGATTTCTAAGCGGCTGGATAGGGTCCTGGTTTGCCCTAGTTCCAGGCTGAGATGGCCTAATGCATATGTCAAGCATCTCCCACGCCTATCGTCGGTCCAAAATCCCCTCCTTCTGAATCTGGAATCTATTCACCAGTCGAACGCTAAACGGCACCCGTTCCGCTTCCTAACTGCTTGGATGACGCACCCATACTTTAGCCCTCTTATTGCGGAAGCCTGAGAATCTTGGTCTACTCACCCGGTTTCACTTAGGAGACTGCAGATGGCTCTTCAGAAGTGGAACAAATCCACGTTTGGTGACATCTTCTAGAGGAAAGAGTTGCTCCTTAAGCGACTTGGGGAGATCACTACCGACCTTGCTACTAACCACTCGGATTCTCTCTTGATTCAAGAATGAGAGGTTAATGCGGATATTGCGAGGACCTTGGAAGAGGAGGAGATATTGCGATGTCAGAAGTCGAGGCAATTATGGCTCTCTTGTGGTGATCGAAACTCTTCTTTTTGTTCATCTCTCGAATGTTATGAGACGCCAGCATAACCGGATCGATGCCTTGAAGGATGATGATGGGGTATGGTGTCTTGAACAGGATGCCCTTGAGAGATCGAAGGCGGTCAGTTTCTTCCAGCAACTCTATGGTCCTATGTCTCTGGCTCCGTTAGTCCGGATTCAAGGGGGAGGTTTTCCTTTATTTTCTCACACCCAAAAGGCTGCTTTGTCTAAACCTTAATCTGATAATGAGATCTATGATACCGTTAAGGGAATGGGTGCTTTAGAAGCTCCGGGGCCAGATGGCTTCCAAAGTTCCAGCTTATTTTTTACCAAAAATTGTGGAGTGCAGTAGAATCCTCCTTGACGCGCTTGATTCAGAATTTTCTTGACTCTAGAACTCTTCCGGAAATGGTAAATGAGACCCAAATTGTTTTAATTGGTAAAGTTGCGAAGCCTGAATCGTTGAGGCAATTTAGACCGATTAGTCTATGTAATGTTTCTTACAATGTTCTGACTAAAATGTTTACTAATCGTCTGAAACCTCTTATGAGCTACCTTGTTAGCCCCATGCAAGCGAGCTTTGTCCCGGGGAGATCTGTTTCGGATAATATTGTGCTGACATAGGAGGCTATACGTTCTATGAAACACAAAAGAGGGAAGAAGGGTTGGATGGTGCTTAAGCTGGATCTCGAAAAAGCATATGACATGCTCAGATGGGAGTTCATTGCTAATACCCTTGAAGATATGCAAATTCCGGATGTGTGCAGGGAGTGAGTCATTTCCTGCGTTACGTCTAGTTCTATGAGCCTCCTTTGGAATGGGGAGAGAATAGATAGGTTTCCTATGTCGCGAGGGGTTCGTCAAGGGGATCCTATATCCCCGTATATCTTTGTTCTCTGTCTGAAGAGACTCGGACATCTTATTGACAATGGAAGGCGATGTGTATGGCGAGAGGGGGTCCCTCGATCTCGCACTTGTTTTTTGTTGATGATATAATCCTGTTTGTGGAAGCTTCCACTCAACAAATGAGGGTGATTAAGTAGATTCTAGATAACTTCTGTGGTGCTTTAAGACTTAAGGTCAACCCGACTAAATCCAGGTTCTTCATGTCTCATAATGTTCGGGGTAATCTGGAGGACCGACTGAGTGAGGTTGACGGCATATCTCACACTTGGAATCTAGGTATTTAACTTGGTATTCCACTCCTTCATGAATCGGTCTCTAAGGTGACATTCAACCCTTTTCTTGAGCGTATGTCTTCGAGACTTGCGGGGTGGAAAGCGAATAGATTGAGCTTGGCGGGCAGAACTACCCTTGTTAAATCGGTCCTTTCTATGATGCCCAAGTATTACATGAATACTATTGTCCTTCCGGTGAGTATCACCAATAGGATTGATCAAGTGTGCCGGAACTTTATATGGGAGAGTACATCAACATGAAGGAAGGTTCACCTTTTGAGTTGGAAGAAGTTGTGCCAACCGTCACATCGGGGTGATCTGGGCTTGCGTATAATGGCGGATGTCAACTTCTCTGCCATCAGTAAGATTGCGTGGCGCATTTTCTGGCAAAAGGAGCACGTTTGATCCCGTATAATCCTTTGTAAGTACAGGGTTGGACACCATGATTGGCCCAACCAATTACAAAGCAAAAGTTGTGACTCATATGTGTGGAAGGGAATAGTCCAAGGCTATAATCAAGTTATTAGACCTAATTTGGGTTGGAGCGTCAATGATGGGAGAAGATCCCGGTTCTAGAGTGACTCTTGGGTGACTGTGGAGCCGTTGAGGCTTTCTAGCCAAATCGATCTCTTTGCGGAGGAGCTAGTGCTGAAGGTGCGAGAGTTGTGGCTGGAGGAGGGCAAATAGGAATGGAACTATCTTTTCAGTCAGTTACATAAAACGAATATGCTCAAAGTTATCGCAATGCACATAGGTGAAGGGATTGGTCTTGATACGATTAGGTGGTTACCCACGAAGGAAGGACTAATCTCGATTGGATCGGCTTACTCGTTTGCTAGGGATGGTAGGCCTCGGTACACATGAGGGAAAACCTATTTAAGAAGATATGGGGTCTTCGTGCGCAAGAGCGGGTTCGTTTCTGGATGTGGCAGATTGCATAGGGGGTACCTCTCACAAATAAAGAACGTATGAGATGGCATATGACCGTTACTGCCTCCTGCCAAGCGTGCCCGGGAGAAGAGGAAATGTTGCTCTACCTGCTATGCGACTGCCTATTCGCTAGATCGGTTTGGGTTCAGATGGTGCCCAGTAATCTGCAGGACTCGTTCTTCAACTTAGATTGGGAGTCGTGGCTCTTTGAGAACCTCAACACTAGCAAGGTACAAGCGATCCAACGGTCTTGTGTGAGCTGTTTGCGACTACCTTGTGGTGGTTATGGAAATGGCGTAATGCCAGGACCTTCCAAGACGGGAACATTGTGAAGGACAAAGCTAAGTTTATTGAACGTTACTATGACGAGTATGTTGATGCTTGCAAGAGTAACCTGGGCAAACCAACAACATATAAGTAGAATAGATTATGTCAATGGAGAAGGCCAAGACAGAACTGGATCAAAGTTAACTCAGATGGAGTGTCAAGGGGCAGTCTGGGTTCTGCTTTGGATGGGGCGATTGTTCGCGATGAGCAGGGTGAATGTATTGCGGGAGTTATCGTTAACATTGGGGCTACGTCGGCGCCGGCGGTGGAACTTTGGGGTGTGTTGGAGGGGTTGAGTCTAGCGTGGGATCTGGGGAACCGGACTACCGGAGGGTCGAGGTGGAATTGGACTCTCTCTTGGTTGTTGGGTTGATTGAGAGAGGGGTGAGTAATGCCCATCCGCTTTCTAGCTTGGTGGCTCGCTGCCAAGGCTTCATTATCAGAGATTGGATACTCAGTTTCAAGCATGTTTCTCGGGAAGGAAATGTAAGACCCAAGTTCTTAGGGACGTTGTCCCCATGCCAACCATGCTCGCGCAGAAACTTCTCAGGAGGTCACCCATCCTGAAATTTCTCCCGTACGAGCACGCTTAACTCCATAATTATTTGTCCTCACTCTACCATTGGAAAAGAAGAATTCTTGTTGACATGGGTAGCAATCCATCCTTATAACTGAACTATAAATCCCCATTCATATGATGCAGGATGACAATTTTACGGGGTGTTACAGGAAATAGTGTGGCGGATGCTATGACTGACCTAGCCTTTTCCTTTGATTTCGGGGTTCACCGCTTGTTGGTTGCCCCTCCTTCTATTCGTAATTTGATTATTGAGGATATTAGAGGAGTAGCTCTCCCTCGTATCACTCGTCTGTAATGCCACGTTTTTCCCTTCAATAAAGCTCTAGGTCGGAGAGCTCCGCTCTCTTTCACCAAAAAAATAACAATAATGATATTAGAGTAATATTTATGCACAAAATATTTAAGTATTAACATAAAAATATGTATATATAATAATCTATATGTGGAGCTGATCTTGCGTTATGTTATTTTTATTTGAATAGCTAATAAATTTTCTTTAGATCTAATATCTTATAGTATAACCTATAAATATATTTTTATAAATAGTACAAAAGTTTCAAAACAACTATTGTTTTTTCCCTTTTTAGTAATATATATATATATATATATATATATATATATATATATATATATATATATATATATATATTTATTTATATATATTATCTAACAATAATAAATATTGTGGACTGAGTACTATAGAGCTTTATGACTACGTGGAATCTGGTAGGCTTGACTAGAACCTACAAAATATTCTAGGTTTAGTTGTTGAGAGGATAACTTTGGATTGAAATTGGAAGAACAAGATCAGAACCTACCCACTGAGAAGGTGATCATGACTATAAATAGGGGAGATTACAACTCATTTGTATCATCCACCAAATTCCAAGCTCTCAAGGTCTATTGTGAAACTCTCCAAATTGTAAAGCCTATACAAAGTTGATATTCGATGAAAAAGACTCTTAGAGTTGCCTATTCATCTAACTAAGCGATCGTAGTCTAGAAGTGTTGATGAGTAAGGTTGATCATAACTTTTCGGAGAAGACAACATTACTAAAAGTTGTACGTTGACTGCGGTATGAGTATGAAATAATTCGACCTATAACACATGCACTTGAATGATACGACGATGTTTAATGAAAACCTCAATTAACTAACTAATTAATTGAGGCAAAAAAATTACCTATTTCGAGTTTCAATTAGCCAGGTTAGACTTTAACCCATTTATATTAATGATAAAAATAGTTTAATATTTACACAAGTAGGCCCGTATAGACATGGATCCTGGCGGTTTAAGTTTGACCCAAGACCAAACCTAAACCTAAAGCGGAAAAAACTAAATTGGCATTTTGTTAAAAAATATAAAATAATAAATTTGGCAAACCGGACCAAATCGGCGGTTAACCGCCGGTTTGATCCTTTAAAAAAACTAACCAAACGGGTGGTTAAACCGCCGCTTTGGGGTAAACCGCCGGTTTGGGGTAAATCGCCGGTTTGGGATAAACCGCCGGTTTGGGTAAACCGCTGGTTTAGGTTTGTCACAAAATGACAAACTTAAACCGTCCACTGCCTGTTTGGGTTGGTTTGAAAACCGCCGGTTTGCCGGTTTGCCCTAAACCGGACCCATGACTAGGCCCGTACATGTCGACTTTAGAATACCACTCTAATTTTAACTACGTATCTAGAAACCCTAAACTCCATCTAACTGAGCAATAGTTATAGAGTTCATGACTTCGGCTGGACACTTCTTTTTATTTTTAAAGCAACAACCAACTTACCTTCGGCACCACATATTGATTTCACACTACCCGCTTACGTGTAGACTTTAGAATGTCCCTAACATGAACATCTCCAATGATGATAAATGATAATTACTATTAGACATTAAAAATGTAGATATACTTTTGTTTTTTGATACAAAGGTAAACGAAACAAGGAGGGTCAATGTCTAGAAGTTGATCGTCCTAAAGCATCCTTTCGGATGAGGTTTTCAACGTCCCGCGGAAGGCTCCCATCATTTGTGTTCAAGTAATGACTAAGTGATGCGAGCTTATTAGCGACTACTTTGATTTCCCTGAATAATATGTTGGACTCTAAATTGATGACACCTTGAGATCAGAATAGAGATATCAGAAATGATAATATGTTGGACTCTAGAGGAGGAGAAGTCTGGATTGATGAGCGAGGAGAAGTGGCAAAGCATCCAGAGGAAGGCGGTGAGTACAAAATTATTCTCTCTTGTCATGTCACCTTCGACGAGTCCATTTTCCCTTTTGCCTCCTCATCACATACGTCTTCACCTCCGTCCTTTCCGGGTGACACGGATCCGTCTCCATATCACACCTAAATGGCTTCTCAGGTTTCCGGTCCACGTGAGCAACTTCAAGGCCTAACCGGTCCCTCGCCTGGCCCATACTGTCCACGTGTTGTGCATGACACCCAAACCCTTATTTTGTCTGGCCCAAAAACTACCAGCCCAACTCTCCCAAGCGGCCCACAAACCGCTTCCACTGGCCCGTCCTAGCATCCCCCTCTGACGCTCTCCCATGCTCATCCCTCCTGCCCTGGCCCAATCATCCCAGGCCCATCAGTCCAGCTCTCCCCTGCGCATTCCTCCTGCCCAGCGCATCCCCCTCCCATCCTTCTTTCTGGGCCAACGAGCTATCCCAGCCTATCTGCTCAGCCCACCCCACGTATCCCACATCAAACGGACTCCTCCACATCTCCAATGACCGATTCTTCAAATATGGAGATGCCACAGCCCGTCTTACCCCACAACCGACCCCACACCCAAAGCCAGTCCGGCATCTTCAAACCAAAACCGGTTTTTGACCTTTCCGTTTCCACCAAAATATCACTCATTCCAAAATCCCACAATGTAACCCTCCAAGACCCGTAGTGGAACGCTGCCATAGTCGTCAAATATAGAGCCCTTATGCGGAATAAGACATGGGTTCTGGTTCCTCGCCCTATTCAGGCTAACATTGTGCGATGTATGTGGATTTTTTGCCATAAGTACAAGTCTGATGGTTCTCTTGAATGATATAAGGCTCGCTTGGTTGCCAATGGATGTTCCCAGCAGGTTGGTATCGACTGCGATGAAAATTTCAGCGCAGTTATGAAACCGGCCACTATCCAGATAGTTCTCAGCATTGCAGTTTCTCGTTCTTGATTCATCCATCACCTTGACGTTCAAAATGCCTTCCTACATGTGCATTTAAAAATAAAACACTTTATATGTTCCAGCCCCCTGACTTTTGTGATTCATATAGACCTAATCATGTATGTTTACAAGCTTCTTGCTTCAAATTAAATCGGATTCATCGGCAGCAAGAGTGACTCATCCCTCTTCATTTACCGTCATGGATCCAACATTGCTTACCTACTTCTTTATGTTGATGACATCATCCTTAATGCATCTTCTGATGAGCTGCGTACCCATCTAATCATGCATGTGGGTAAGGAGTTTACTCTTAAGGATCTCGGGGCGTTATCATACTTATTTGGCATTTCAGTTCGTCAGAGTTGCTCTGGATTATACCTATTGCAGGATAAGTACGCAAGGGAGATTGTTGAACGTGCCAAAACGACCAACTGTAAACCTTCGGCTACACCTATTGAGCCCTCTGTGAAGCTAAGTGTCTCATCTAGTCCAGAAGTCTGTGATCCGACGTTGTACAGAAGTTTAGCTGGAGCGCTTCAATACCTGACCTTCACACGCCCTGATATCAGTTATGTAGTATAACAAGTTTTCCTTTTCATGCATGATCCCAGAGTAGCTTGTTAGCATGAAATATGACTATATTTTACGCACTTGTTTTGATTGTTTTTCCCTCTTGAATGTGTACATGGATATGAGTTTGAAGCATTTATGAGCACATTCACCTATTTTGTCGATATAGAGATCTACACTAGCTTTGTTTTGTTTATAGGTGAATAAAGGCTTGAATTGGAGCATAATGTGGAAGGATATGAGTATTTGAGCATGCTAAAAGTCAAGGAGATGATTTGGAGAAGCTAATGAAGGAGCATCAGTGAAGAACATAACGAAACAAAAGCTTTCACAAAAACTTTTGAGTTCCACGCCCCAAATTATGGCCGTGGATTTGGCCTGGGTTCGTAGAAAGTGATTTTGGAGAACATCAGAGAGTTCCACGCCCAAAACCACGGTCGTGGAATGTTGTACTAGGTCGTAATTTCCATGACGAAGTGACGTGCCATATTTGCCACGTCAGCGACGGTTATTGGGCTTTTCTCGTAACCCTATTTTATCCTATAAGAAGGCTTGAGAAGGGAGTTTCGAGGAGGTCACTTAGGGTTTCATTTTACCTTCGCTTGCAATTAGGTCGCTTAGATGATGATAGATCGATCGTAAACATATTAGACCCTGAGAGTGTGAGAAACTTCGTCGACAGCCTAAATCACGGTCTGTTCTTGAGTTCCACGGCCTTGGAAACTCAAGATCTAGCCGTAATTTCCTCTGTTTTACGACCTTTGCTTTTGCTTTAATCCAAAGTTAAAGATTTGCTTTAACCTAGCCTTGGCTTGTCTTTCCTAGGTATTAGTGTGACTCAACATCCTCTATTTCGGTTTCGAGTGTCACAACCTTAACCGTTTTAGTTTATCTTTGATTCCTTGGGTTTTAGCTTGGGTATTTGAGAGTAATTCTTATCCTTTGATCCTTTCTATACTGTAGTCTCAACAACCTTTATAGAGAGAGTCTTTGGGTGAGACATATAGGGTTTTGGAACTTCACCGTACTCAACCTTACCTTAGTTATACCTTTGCAATCTCGACTTTGTCCTTACATCTATAGAATATCTTGAATCGATTGCCACAATTGGATACCTGTGTCTTTAGGGTTGTTGCTTTCCCAATATTTGCAAAGCTTCTATACTTTATTCGCTCGATAATTTGTGAACTGAATTTGATCCCCCAAATCCCTGAGTTCGATACTCAGTAATTCTTGTTTTACTACGCCGATCCGTACACTGTGGGTTCGCTTGCTTTGATTTCAGTTTTATAAATTTAAAACTTATTTGGATGCACGCTTTGAGGCGAACATAGCTCACTTTGCTACCCTCAAGCGCATCATCCACTACAATTCAGGCACATCATCATTAGGTATCATCACAACTTCTCCTTCTTCAAAGTCAGATCTTATTGCTTATACAGATGCCGACTGGGCTGGAGGTCTTGATACCGGCCGCTCTACCTCCGGTAATTGTGTCTTCTTCAACGACACTTTAATCTCGTGGTCTGCCAAATGCCAATATGTTGTTTCCCGATCTAGCGCCGAGGCAGAATACAAAGGGGTTGCCAATATTGTGCCGGAATGTTTATGGCTTCGCAATTTACTGCTTGAGCTTCATTGCCCTCTTATCAAAGCCTATGTGGTCTACACTGATAACATCTCAGCAACGTACCTTGCCAGCAACCCGGTTCAACACCAACGAACCAAGCATATCGAGATTGACATTCACTTCGTTTGTGATAAGGTTGTCCGCGGTCACGTTCGAGTTCTCCACGTCCCATCGGCTTTCCTGTATGTAGACATTTTTACAAAGGGCCTTACAAGACAATTGTTTCTAGATTTTAGATCTAGTCTTACTGTAATACCTCCTCCATTTTTGACTGCGGGGTATGATACTCATATGTAAATAGAGTAAAATAGAGGGCTCCCAATGTAATTATATAAATATGTTTGGTTATTAATATGACCCATCAAATGGAAATTCTAAGGGTAATTTATTATATTCTCTTCTTATATTTTAACCTTATATTTAATATATTAAAACATATGTTACGGATGTGTTTGGCATACTTAGAAAAACACTAGTGTTTTTGGAAGTGTTTTCATAAAACACTAATGTTTTGGGAAGTGTTTTCATAAAACACTAGTGTTTAGTGTTTGAAAACACTAACGAGTGTTTGGCACTTTGTTGCTGAGTGTTTTTGCAGAATCTGAGATTAAAAGAAAATAACATATTCAAATACAAAAAAAAATCCTTGTTGGAAAACAGAAGAGAAATGGATAACTAGTATCAACAATTCATGACTTCATTGTTCATCTAAGAAGCCATCATCTGTGTCCAATCTTCGACCCGGTGTTCTCGACATATGGACATTTACAAAAGCGGAACCCTGCATTCGGTACAAGTCTATCAATCTTAAGAGTTTATTACATAAGCCATAGCATTTTACACAAGAACACTGTAATTTGTTTAACTCTATGTACTTTTATAGATAGTAAACAGTACTGAAGTGATGAAGATATAATTGTACTAAAGTGATGAAGACATAGTTTAAGCATTTCACACAAGAACACTATATTCAAACAAGTTTGCCAGCCTAGATTAAGTATTTATAGCTTCAGCAAACAACAGAATTTGCAAACTTAGTATTCATATGGGAGAGCTTAACAAGGAACTACCACCAATTTGATTATGGAGATAGTCAATATAATTTCATTGTTGGCATCAAATTTCATTGTTGCCATCAAATTTGACCGACAAACACTACAGGACATCAATCAAATTGAAGGTGAACCTAATCAACATATTGCAATGCAAGGTGAACCTAACCAACAGAAAATAAGTTCATCATACTCAATGATCAAGTTATCAACTATCAACAGGTTCACACATTCTTCAGTTCGTAGCTTCAAATCGAAACAAAATCAACAAAAGAGAAGAGAACGAAGACTAAAGAGAACCGAAGAACTTGCTAGAAAATTTTCAAAGCAAAACACAATGAAAACAAAAAAAATCAAAAGGAAAACAAAAAGAGAAGAGAAGTTACGAACCTGGGTGGGTGGGTCGCTGGAAGGGATAGCCATAGCTCGTGAGATTGAATCTGAATCAACTTCCAATTAGGGTTTTTGACACGCCGGGAAACATGAAAGAAGAATCGAATTAAAATAGTTTTGCAAGTGTGGTTGATCGACCTGAGAGAGGTTAGAGATGTTTTTGCAGGTGCGATTCATCTTTCTTCTTCGTCAATGAGCAGGTTGCTCTCTTCTGTCGATGGAGAAGGTAAATGAGGTGAGAGAATGCACAATAAATACTTGGTATATAGCGTAAATAAAAATATAATGAAGGGTAACAAAGTCATTTCCACCCAGAAACACTAGTGGTTCGGATGAAATCCTTGATGGATTGAGGGTTTCAAAAACCAATCCCTAAAAACTAATCACTAGTGTTTTTTCCATTGTCAAACACTCGCTAAAAATATCAACACGCAGAAACACTAGCAAACACTAGTGTTTACTGTTGCCAAACACAGCCTACATATAACTACTATAGTACTATCAAGTTAGTATCAATAGTTATCTTCTTTCTACAAGTACATGACATCGTAACAATATTTGTATATGTAAATAAGAGGTCCAAAATCAAGCAGAGCAAAATCAATTTGACGTGACACATAACTGTATATATCTGCAACGTTGTCCTTCCAGATTTTTTTATGTGTTTCCTCTGATAAATAGATAATAAAAAATGGTAGATGAATTTGTTGTAACAAGAGATTAACCAATTTTTCGGACATACAGTATTCGATTTACTAATGAATAATGATTGAAAAAACTCATAATCTGAAGGCTTGTAAAAACATATCATTAAAAATTTAGCCTTACGGAAATATGATAGTGGTACATAATTGTGTATTAGTAGTATACGGTGTGTTTTAAAAGGTATTTTAGTAAAATAATAAGCAATTTAGTTTAGAAATTAGTTATAATTACGTGATATGGGTTGATATTTTATTTATAAATAGAAACTATTAAAAATAACTATTCATAAAATTTTCATAGCAAACTTAGTTTGTTGCAGTTGAAAATTTTCATAAAAATTCATCCACAATCATCCATTTCAACCCCATAAACTCCCTCAACAACGAACCCTAGTACACGTGCATTATTTTGTAAGGAAAAAAGAAAAATTTATAAAGAAGGGGAGTCGGTTAATGTCTTTTGAGAATATTGGTGAAATAGGGTACCTTTTGTATCTTGTATACAAACTAGGCACCCTATTTTCCACATTAAAAATTAAAAAACAATGACTAGGATTATCATAGTTAATGGGTTAAAAATAGGAAATTAAAAAACAATGTCTTTTTTCTCTTCTTAATTATAATAAGTAAAAGATTGTGGCAAAGGTAGGATTCGAACTTTGGACGAGTTGCCCCAACCCCGCCCTTATACCAGTTAGATTAATCAAACTTCGTGTATTCTTTTAACGATACACAATATTTAATACACAATTTTAATACATAATTTCAATTACACAATGTCCGTACACAATTTCAATTACACAATGTTAATACATAAAACACAAATATCAGCTACATAAAATGCATTGGGCATACATATTCTATTACACAATTTCAATCACGGATCCTCAATTGAAATTTGACACATTAATCTGTTCATATGTACACAAATATCACGTCTTAACTATATTGGAATTATGTATCAGCATATGTACATAACCACGAAATTAATAACAATATATTTCTTTAATTATAAATAAATAATTAAAGAGTAGATGTATTTAAATCTTTAATCAGTAAAATAATTAGGGAGAGATTGTAGGATCAATTATTATCTCATTCCTTATTTGATTAACAACATATTTCTTTAAATCTTTAATTAGGAAAATAATTAAATGAGATAGGAGAGAGAAGGTTGACTTACATGGTAATTTCTTTTATAATTTTTTATTAAATCTTTTTTATCATAATTTAGGATGCCTACTTTGTTAATCGTAAAACAAAAGGTACCTACTTTATGCTCAATGTTACGTAAAGTACCTACTTAACTAATTCACTCATGATTTTTTCAAAGCTTTACCATAACGATATTAAAATAAATTGAGAATCAACTCTACGCGGCGCCTATTTTCCAAAAAAAAAATATAAAAAAAATTACACCGTGTATAACACTCTCCGTAGTGTACTTTATATTATTGACCTAATATGATATCATAAAGTATTGTTAGATAGCAAATTCATTTCGGATCGGACCTTTGAATAAAGGTTGTCCTTTTTTCGGGCCAGACTTGGACCGATCGAGTTAAATATTCGATTCCAAGGCCTTGTCCATACTTATTTGAGCCCGACTTCGAGGCGGGTGAACAGATGCCATTTTAAAAAAATATCCATATCAAATATGAAAATCTATGAATTTTATATATCTTACATATCTTAAAAAAAAAAAAGAATTTTCGGACCGGACCTACCCGATTTCACTCGGGAGTTGGGTCTACTTCTGCATACTTAAAACTAGTGTATTATCAGCACCTTATGCGGGTTGAGTTTTAATAAATACTTTATACTTAAAAATTTATATGTATATTTTTGTAAGATAAAAATCTTGAGAATAAAATTATAATTGTTATTTTTATTATTATTTTTTTTCTTATAATTAATTATATATTAAATATAATTAGTATAATTACATCACGTTTCTTTACTTAAAATTTATGATTTATAATATTTTTTTATATTATGTTTGAATAAAAATAAATATGTTTAGAATTCGATTAGAAGATTTATTGAATTTTAAAAATTTAGTAAGATTTTAAAAAATTAATTATAAAATTGGAAATTTGTTTTTTATTTTCTATAAAAAATAACTAAAATATATTGATTTTACTCTATGTCTTACCTATATTTATAAGTCTCTCGTGGTATGTATAATATGAGATGACGGAGATATTTGTGAGTGATTGCAATTTGCAAAGATGTCGTCGAAGCAAGTACTACTCTTACCTTCCATGGGACGAGGTCATCTCATGCCTTTCCTACAACTCGCCCACCAAATCAAAACAAGAAGCCGAGGCCTAACCATAACCATCCTTACCACTTCCCAAAACGTCCAATTCCTTGCCCAAATATCAAACAAATTCGGATACTCCGAACCCGAAACCGGCTTGCCAAACAGTGTGGTTCGTCTGGTGGAACTGCCCTTTCGGAGCTCCGATCACGGGCTGCCGGAAAACGCCGAGGATACAAATGTGTTGCCGTTGACGGACATGATCAAGCTTCTTCGTGCATCTACGGCGTTAGAGGCGCCGTTAAGAAGGTTCATTGAGGAAGAGATTGTGGGTAAAGATGAGTTTCCTCCACTTTGCATAATCTCTGATTTGTTTTTAGGATGGGGCGTGCAAGTAGCCAAAAGATTTCGCTCTCTTGCCCTTACTTTCTCAACGGGTATGAAATGCAAGATGATAATTATTGAAATAATTTGATTTACTAGATTTTTTCTAGTTTTGTTTTTAGTAAATTTACCTTTTAAAGAAAGAGTGTAGGGTATTTAAAAGCCTAGTACTACTCTAATTTTTCAAAAAGGTCTAGTTATCAACATTATTCATAATTATTTTAGTTTTAAATTTCTATACTAGGTTATAAATTTTATAAATAATATATGATTATTTTACTTGTTATTCTCTCGATAACTCTATTGCTCTAATAATAGTCTAGAAGCGTAGAAAAGCCTAGGTGCAGTTGTAGAGAGGATGACTTCAGATTGAACTTGAAAAATCAAGATCTAAAATGTACCGGAGGTGATCATGACTATAAATAGGGGAGATTATACTTTATTTGTATCATTCATTTATTCACCAAATTCCAAGTTCTCAAGGTCTATTGTGAAACTCAGAAGTTGTAAATCCTAATATAAAAGGGATGTTTGCTTAAAATGACTCTTAGAGTTCCCTATCCATCTAGACTAAACGATTGTAGTCAAGGAATGTCGATGAGTACGGTTGATCATAACTTTTCGGAGTTGACAAGATAACTAAAAGTCGCGCAGTTTGAGTCGGCAATTATTCTACCCACATTGTATAATGAAAATCTCAATCAACTAACTAATTAAACGAGGTGAAAAAAAACCTATTTCAAGTTTCAATTAGATATGTTGGACTTTAACCCTATCTATATCAATCAATCGATATAAATATACTAAAGTGAGTTCACTAAAACTGACTTGGCGCTCCCTCAATTAAAGCCTAACATATCTCAATCTAACAACCACTATTTTAATAACTAATTACCACTATTTATAAGTTTTTGTATCTTTTAAGGAAAATTGGGTTAAAACTTATTTTAAAAACAAATTGATATATTTTTTGTAATTTGTATAAGTAGTGAGGTATATATGAAATTTCATAGAAACTTGGGTTTTTAAGTATAAGCTTTATAAAGTAATGATGTATATCGGAAATCTCATGGAAAATTAGACTGTAAGTAATTAAGTATAGATTTAAGAATTGGCCCGGTTGGATATCTGAATTTACAAGTGTATTGTAGGTCTTTTTAGAAAAAAAAAAAATAAAGTTCTTAATAACTTATAATATTTTGAGATGAAAATTTGATTTATATAGGGTAAAATGGGGGAGTAGGTAGGTTTTATAACCACGAGTATACAAAAAAACTCCAAGTTAAAAATGTGTACAAATAGGTCCCTCCAGATTATATAAAGAGATTTATTAGAATAAAAAGAGAATCTTAAGGAAATCAGAATATCTTTCTCTCAATTTGTTAAGCAACATATGTACATAATTACGAGAGATTGCAACCATATATACATGCAAACACAATAGAAGTTTGTATTACAACATATTTTATTCAACTGTAAATATTCAAATCGACAACATGATATATGTACACACAAAATATGTTTGTGTATCATCAAACCCCTATCTATATGCACACAACTTGCATATTTGATACATACGAACACAATAGAAGTCTGTATTTAAACACAACCCACATATCAAATGTACACAAACTATATATTTGGTGCATGTATAATTAGTCAGTAACATTTTCGCAACAACATATGTACATAATCAGTCTTTAATAAATATTCAAATCGATAGATGGATTACAGAGTAATTTCGAATATGTAAGGGTACGAAAGAGTGTTTTCTTCAAAAACTAGAGTATAATCGTGGAAGGTATCATACGTAACCGATTCGAGATTTCGATTCTCCTTTGAAGCAATCGGTAACTTTTACCTGTTGAAGACGACAATTTAATATTAATAGGCGATTTAAGGAGAATGTCGAGGATGAAGAATGGGATGAAGACAAGACCTCGAGAGCACTAACTATGACGAAACTGCTTCCGTCTTCAAGGAGAGTTTTTTTTATTTGATTTTGGTTACCAGTTGAAATCCGATAATGGCGGATATTTGATGATGGAAAATCTCACGATTACCTTCTTTAACCGATGCCCCTATTTTTTCGCTTAATTAATATATTTTACCAAGTAAATAACTTCCATTAATTTGGTAACTACCTATTAAATATATTCTTTAATTACTAATTTATCCCTTCGTAGCTTAATCTTCTCATTTATATATGAGTAATAATTTGTAATTTATTTGTTTTTTAATTTTAACTCATATTATCGGTACTCATAAAATATCAATTAGTTCAAAAAAATATATTTTTTTTTACAAATACTCATGTAGGGCACAAGTCCTAAACTAGTTAACGATAAAAATACCTATTTTGAGTTTCAATTAGCTAGGTCCGTACAATATCCTCTAAATTTAATAACTCTCGACAACATGCACTTTTTTTTTCTTTTTTTTCTTTCATTTTTTTTGAATCAACAACCAACTTACCTTGGGTACCACGTATAGATTCCACACGGCCCGCACACACATGAACATCTCCAAAGATGAAAATTACTATTAGAGATTAAAAATGTACATGTACTTGATTGCACATCGTAAACATGGATTAAAAAAAACGGAAATATCTAACGTTTTTGCCTTATTGTCGTGAATATGTACAACAGCGGGAGCATACGGCACTGCAGCCTACACATCCATTTGGAGGGATCTTCCCCACCAAAGCTGTACTGAAGAAAAAGAATTCAAGTTACCCGAATTCCCCAAAACGCATCGTTTTCATCTGTCTCATCTCAGTCCTATAGCTAGAAATGCAAATGGCATGGATGAATGGTCTATGTTCTTCAGGCAACAAATGAACATGTCTATGGAATCTGCTGGATGGTTATGCAACACAGTTGAAGAGTTAGAGCCTTTGGGTTTGTCAGTTCTAAGAAACTACACAAAGCTCCCAGTTTGGGCCATCGGATCAACCATCTCAGGCGTAAAAATGCACGAGTCGGATCAAACGGTTATAACATGGCTAGACTTGCAGGCTGAAGAGTCTGTTGTATATATCTCATTTGGATCCCAAAACACGATTACTCGTTCGCAGATGATGGAATTAGCAATCGGATTGGAAGAGAGCGGGAAGCCGTTCGTGTGGGTGATTAGGCCTCCTTTTGGTTTTGATGTTGCAGGGGGATTTGATGAGAATTGGCTCCCAAGTGGCTTTGTGGAAAGAGTTGTAGATACAGAGAAGAGGGGATTCTTGGTGCACGAGTTTGCTCCTCAAAGGAAAATTCTGTCACATAAATCTACAGGAGCATTTCTAAGCCATTGCGGGTGGAATTCGGTCTTGGAGGCTTTGAGCGAAGGTGTACCAATGATAGGATGGCCATTGGCAGCAGAGCAAGCTTTCAATTCAAAGATGATGGAGGAAGAGTTAGAGGTCGCCATGGAGGTGGCGAGAGGACTCGATGGGAAGGTGAACAGAGAGGACGTGAAACGAGCTGTTAACATGGCTTTGGATAGGCATGGCAAAGGAGGGAAGTTAAAGAGAAATGCAGTTGAGATAGCCAATAAATTAAGGCAAGCTACCCAAGAAGAATGTGGTCTTAAGGGTTCTGTTCTTCATGCCATTGATGATTTTCTGCGCATGGTGCTTCAGCAAACCAGATCTTCGATTGAAATTTGCAATTGAGATTTTACTGTATTATGTGATTACTAAGGGTTACTGTATAAGATGAATTGAAATCATCAGCAGAGTCAAATTCGAAAAGATTGTTACCAGATACGAAACTGCCAAGAACGAAATTAGGTTTTGTAAGATGGAAATTTCGAAGATAGAACAGTACTTAAAGAGTTTTTCACTCTGAAATTGGTTCAAATTATATGCTCCTGAAAATGAGAGTAATATTTTATGCTCCTGGAAATTGGCGTATTTGATCCTCCATATTTCATGAAATTTGTTCCTCAGTATAATTGAGAATCTTTTATTATTCCAAGAGACTGATACGTCGTTGCCTAACGTCTCCCTTCAGTTTCGATTGGGGATTCGATCCATGTCAATGGTAGCCATATACACAAATTTCCCCCTCAGACATAGTCGTTGGATCCCGAGCGTTTCTCCTCTCCATCCCTCTTTTTCCTCTCACTTCCTCATGTATTTATATGCTTCGCTTTTGCAAATACCGTCAATCACTCCCACACTGTTTCATTTGTTGGTTTACAATTTCCCTTTCTCCACAAAAAATGAAATACTAGCTCATACTGTTACGCCTTGTTGCTCCTCACTCTTTCGGTTGATCCCAGCTCAAACTAAAAAGTAAATTTTCCCGAATTTTTGTCATTATTTGTTTCCGATTGTTCCTTTTGATGGCCAATTATTTGTCGAAATTGTACAAACAATTTTGTTGTCACCGATTTTAATTCATGGTTGAGATTTGGGAAAATTTCTGGCCGACCTAGTTCCGTTGATTTTTGTTCACTTTTGTACAAATTTCCAATTGAGCATTATGTTTACTCTATTGTATGATCTGATTTCGACAATGGTGATGGGTTTTACTGATCTTCTGGTATGGTTTCAGATCTTTATAGTTGGCTATGGCGCCAGATAACTCCAGCCTTTCTAAGGTTCCACCTGTTGCACAACCTCTTGCTAAAGAAGATGGAGAGGTTGCATCCAACATTAGCTACCACGCTCACTACAGTCCTCATTTCTCCCCTTTAAAGTTCGAGCCTGAACAAGCTTTCTACGCCACTGCAGAAAGTGTTCGTGATCGTCTCGTTCAGGTAAGATTTCCAAGCATCACTATTCTCTGATCTGGAATTGATTTTTGTTTTGTGCCCTAGTATATTGTAGTTTTTTAGATATTTCGTGATGTGCATATTTGTTTGATTGGTATCACTTATCAGTGATATAGTAAGAGATCAGGAAAGGAGTATCAATACATAGGAATTTTAAAAAAATGAAAAAGCTTGATTTAGAATGTGTGGGAGATCTGGGATTATTGGTGATCGTGTGACTGTTTGAACTGATGCAGCAATGGAATGAGACCTACCTTCACTACCATAAGGTTAACCCTAAGCAAACATACTACTTGTCCATGGAGTATCTTCAAGGACGAGCCCTGACAAATGCTATCGGTAACTTGAACATTGAAAAGTCATATGCTGCTGCACTTACTAAACTTGGCCATCAACTTGAAGAAATCACTGAGCAGGTAACAGATCCCTTTCTACTTCTATAAGTTTTTAAACTTGCATTTCATTTATTTTTTACCACTTATTCAAGTTATACTGCAATTGTGTTTGTTTTGATGTTCTGGTTGCATGATTCTTTCAGGAAAGAGATGCTGCACTAGGAAATGGTGGCCTAGGAAGGCTTGCTTCATGTTTTCTGGATTCCATGGCCACTTTGAACTTGCCAGCATGGGGCTATGGTTTGAGATATAGGTATGGACTCTTCAAGCAGAAGATTGGCAAGGATGGCCAAGAAGAATATGCTGAAGATTGGCTTGAGGTTTGGGTTTCAAAGATATAGTTATTGTCAATTGCCCTTCTAAATTCTATTGTGTCATGCCTAAACATATTTGTTTGACATTGTGCAGAAATTCAGTCCTTGGGAAATCGTTAGGCATGATATTATGTTCCCAATTCAATTTTTTGGTCATGTTCAGATCAATCCTGATGGATCGTAAGTTTTCTGTAGGATTTGCAACTATTCTTTACTTGGGTATACTGTATAAAGATACTCAGGTCATATTGATCTATCTTGTAAATATGTTTTAGACGAAAATGGGTTGGTGGCGAGATCATCCAAGCACTAGCATATGATGTTCCCATTCCAGGATATAAAACCAAGAATACAAACAGCCTTCGTCTTTGGGAGGCAAAAGCTTGCGCTCATGACTTCAACCTATTTCAGTTTAATGATGGAAATCATGTATCAGCTGCTGAACTTCATAACAAAGCTCAGCAGGTAACACACTTAGACACTTCATGTCAATTTCATTTCTGTGGATTCTGACCACTTCCTAAAATTGCACACAATTTGTTTGTTCCACCTTTTCAGATTTGTGCCGTACTTTATCCTGGAGATGCGACAGAAGATGGAAAACTCTTACGTCTCAAGCAGCAATTTTTCCTATGTAGTGCTTCACTTCAGGTTGTCTATTGTTTTGGGTTTGACTCTGTATTTTGTGGATATAAAACTATCTCACATTGATTACAAACAGATACAAAGCTCATGCATGATCTCTGATGTATGTTTTAAATTACAGGATATTATTGCCAGATTTAAGGAAAGAAGAGATAGTAAGAGCCCATTAAAGTGGTCTGAGTTCCCGACCAAAGTTGCAGTGCAGTTGAATGATACACATCCCACTCTAGCCATTCCAGAGCTGATGCGGTTGCTTTTAGATGAAGAAAAGCTTGGATGGGATGAGGCTTGGGATGTCACATCAAAGTAGTTCATTATTTATCAATCTTTTTACTTACATGCTACACTTACATTCCAAATTACATGTTATGATTGTGTATAATCGTTTGGAACAGGACTGTTGCGTATACCAATCACACAGTGCTTCCTGAGGCACTAGAGAAGTGGTCTCAGCCTGTGATGTGGAAGCTTCTACCTCGTCATATGGAGATTATAGATGAAATTGACAAACGAGTGGGTTTCTAATTAAGCTTTTTGTCTCTCAGTGCATGAATGAGTTTCTTCTATATATGCATTATATCTGACTAAATTATGAAATGTGCACCTGTTTGCAGTTTGTTTCTATGGTGCAAAGCAAGAAACCTAATCTTGAGAGTAAAATTCAAAGTATGCGTGTATTGGACAGCAACCCCTCCAAGCCTGTGGTGAGGATGGCCAACATGTGTGTTGTTTCTGCACATACGGTAAGGAGTTGTACATAGTAGTGACACTTTGAGCTATGAAATACAAAACAGGCCAAGTACCAAGTAGGAAAAAGAGAAAATATTCCTTCAAATCAGTATAATTGCATGACAGCTTCACTTGTTCTAATGTCCATCTTGTGTAGGTGAATGGCGTTGCACAACTTCACAGTGACATTTTGAAGGCAGAGTTATTTGCAGATTATGTGTCTATATGGCCGAACAAATTCCAGAACAAAACAAATGGCATTACTCCACGAAGATGGCTCCGATTTTGCAATCCAGAACTTAGCAATATAATCACAAAGTATTTGAAAAATGACCAATGGATTACAAATCTTGATCTTCTCACTGAACTGCGAAAGGTAATGTTTTCATCTTATACCACAAACTCTACTTTCCTATGATTGAAAACTAATCTTTTGCTACCAAAATGCTTTGTGAAATCAAGTTGGCTGACAACGAGCAACTGCAAACTGAATGGGCATCTGCCAAGATGGCAAGCAAGAAGCGTTTGGCACAGTATATACTGAAAGTGACAGGTGTTACCATTGACCCAAACAGTCTCTTCGACATTCAAATCAAGCGTATTCATGAATATAAAAGGCAACTCTTGAACATCTTGGGTACAATCTATAGGTACAAAAAGCTGAAGGTACGAAAGCTTGCCCTCACTTTGGTCATTTTTCGTTATAGTATCGTGAAATATGGCTTTATTCTTGTCTTAATGTATATGTTGAGTTACAATGTGATTATATATCATTGACAGGAGATGAAGCCTGATGAACGGAGCAAAACAACACCAAGAACTGTCATGATTGGTGGAAAAGCATTTGCCACCTATACTAATGCTAAAAGGATTGTCAAACTAGTGAATGATGTTGGTGCTGTTGTCAACAATGACCCTGACGTTAACAAGTATTTGAAGGTCAGAAACTTATAATTAGCAGATCATGCAACATAATTTTGTTCCTTCATTGTAGTGACTCATATGCATGCCACATATGCAGGTTGTTTTTGTTCCAAACTACAATGTCTCTGTAGCAGAGCTACTCATTCCAGGCAGTGAGCTGTCTCAACACATTAGCACAGCCGGCATGGAGGCAAGTGGCACCAGCAACATGAAATTCTCACTCAACGGTTGCCTTATAATTGGAACACTGGACGGTGCTAACGTGGAGATCCGTGAGGAAATCGGACAGGAAAACTTCTTCCTCTTTGGTGCAAAAGCTGATGAAGTTGCCAAACTCCGCAAGGAGCGAGAGGCCGGAAAGGTACATTACTCCTTCATTTGAACTGTACACACAATGATATGAACAATGAAGTAATGACATTCAACATGTTGATGATAAATGCAGTTCAAGCCGGATCCTCGGTTTGAGGAGGCTAAGAATTTCGTAAGATCCGGAGTATTCGGAAGCTATGACTACAACCCTCTCCTAGACTCTCTGGAAGGCGATTCAGGTTTTGGTCGTGGCGATTACTTCCTTGTTGGGTATGACTTCCCGGGTTACATGGATGCTCAGGCCAAGGTTGATCAAGCATACAAGTAAGACTCCTAACTCTAGAAAAATATTGCATTACAATTTGTCGAAGTAAGTTGGCATGACAATTGACAACCACTTTGTGTGTTTGGGTTGGGTACAGGGATAGGAAGAAGTGGCTAAAGATGTCGATATTGAGCACAGCCGGGAGCGGAAAGTTCAGCAGTGACCGAACCATCGCACAGTACGCTAAGGAGATCTGGAACATTGAGAAATGCCCAGTTCCATAATTTGACAACATTGAACGCACGGGAGGAGTTATGAGAATACCAATTTGCGGCTTATGAGTACTGCCTTACAATAACGTCATGGGAAGGAATTCAATTTTGTAGCTACTAGCTAGTAGGTTTGGAATAATCTGTAGCATTTACTGTCCTTGTGTTGCTCTGGCTACACCAGCTGTTTGCTCTGGAATAATCTGAAGAAATAATAATATTATTATTGTGTTGGAATTGACAAGAACGAAAAATTAACAACGCACCACATCATTCCATTCTATATTGATTACGTCTTCATCAAAACAAGCAAAAATAGAACGTAGACTTCACACATCACTTGATTTTTTAGTCCAAAAGATATAAAACTAGATTTTTAGAACTTACTCCACATATATTTGGGCCTGACATCAACTTACTATCTCCAACACGCCCTCGCAAGACCCTAGAGTAGGGTCGTGTGCATACGAGCGCACATGCGCATTAGGTCCAAACTCGACACATAAATTCGGCGAAATTTTATTCTAAAAACCAATTGGCTATGAAAGGAGTAGTCCACCGACTTTATACACTATACACTATGCTCGAAACGTCCCAACGTGAAACTTATTACCCATTTTTGTCACCAAACTCAAGCGTGGTTGATTGGTTGCTACAACCAATGGTCAAACACTCAAACATTAATTTTATATATATATGTTTGTTTGTTTGATGGCATGGGATGTTCTTTCATAAATAGTTGATAAGTTTTGTCTCAAACAATTGCGTGTCACAAACGATAGCCATGAAGAGTAGGATCTCCTCTAAACACATACTGCTCTTACCATTCATGGGACAAGGCCATATGAAGCCATTCCTCCAACTAGCTCATCACATCAAGAGAAGAACCACAAACCTAACAATCACCATTCTAACCACCCCTGCAAACGTCCAACTACTCCACAAAATCTCCCAAAATAGCCAACTTCTCGAACTCGGGTCCAACTCCTCGAGTGTGGTCCGGCTGGTTCCGTTGGCCTTTCGCTGCTCCGACCACGGACTCCCGGATCAGGTAGAAAACACAAATGCTCAACCGTTGGATGTCATTGTCAAGCTGCTTCATGCTTCAACCGCCTTGGAGGCTCCGGTGAGAAGATTCGTTGAGGAGGAGATAGTGACGAAAGAGGAGTGCCCTCCGCTTTGTATAATAGCTGATGTCTTCCTTGGATGGGCTGTTCAGCTTGCTTATACTCTTGCCTCTCTTCCCTTGTCTTTTTCTACAGGTACCTCTTTCCATCTTTAGTCAACAGTAAGTCAAGTTTTATGCTTTCAGATTATAATCATAGGTCAATGATTCTTTCACAATCAGAAATGAGTTCAAAACCTAAATCTAAAGGGTAAAAAATCAAACCGACGGCTTGTCGGCTCGTAAAAGAAAAAAGACAAAACCGCCGATTTGTTACTTAAACAGTCTGGCCCTTTTAAAAATAAAAATTATAAAAACTGATCAAACCGGCGGTTTAACCACCGGTTTAAATTTGTCGAAATTTAAACTTAAACCACCTACTGAAACCGTCGGTTTGGCCAAACGACAAATTTAAACCGACCAAACCGACAAACCTAAAGCGACGGTTTGATCGGTTTGGACCGGTTCGACGGTTTGTCCTAAACCGGACCATGACTATTCACAATCTCCAAACTTGCTTTCCAATTACCAACCGAACTAATAAATATATGTTTTGATTTTTCCCTATGGCTCGTATCAGCTGGTGCGTATGGCTCGGTAGTCTACCTATCCATATGGGGAGACCTTCCCAAACAAGATTTTACAGAGGAAAAGGAATTCTTCCAGAAATTTCCAGAAACACGTCGTTTTCTTAGCTCTCTCGACAGAGATACAAGTGATACAAATGAATGGAGTAAATTCATCAAACCACAATTAAGCCTATCAGTGAAATCAGTTGGATGGCTTTGCAATACAGTTGAGGAATTGGAGCCTTTGGGATTATCAATACTAAGAAGCTACATTAAACTCCCAGTTTGGGGCATCGCATCGACAAAATCAATTGCAGCAAATGATGAAGCCAATATGCAATCGGATCAGCAAATGATTGTAAGATGGCTAGACTCGCAGCCCCAAAATTCCGTTGTTTACATATGCTTTGGATCACAATCAACACCGATTTCAGAATCACAAATGCTGGAATTAGCAATTGGTTTGGAAGAGAGTGGGAAAAGGTTCATATGGGTGACAAATTCCCCAATTGGTTTCGATACATTAGGGTTTCAACAAAGGGTGATTGAGACGCAGAAGAGGGGATTGTTGCTGCACAAATGGGCGCCACAAATGGAGATTTTGTCGCATAAATCTACAGGCTAGTATGACTAGTACTGAATCTCATTTGTCTTATGTGCTGGTCTAGTGATGAGTTTGTTTGGATTGTGCAGGAGCATTTTTGAGTCATTGTGGGTGGAACTCGGTGTTAGAGAGCTTGAGCCAAGGAATTCCGATGATCGGATGGCCGTATTTTGCGGAGCAAGTTTGCAATTTGAGAATGTTGGAGGAGATGGGTGTGGCTGTGGAGTTGCCAAGAGGGCCTGATAATAGTTTCAGAAGAGAGGACGTGAAAAGGGTTGTTAACATGGTGTTGGACATGGAAGGGAAAGGTATAGAGATGAAGAAGAAGGCGACTGAAGTAGGTAAGAGTATACATCTAGCTACTGTCGAAGAAGATGGAGGTTGTAAGGGTTCTTCTGTCAAAGCCATCGATGATGTGCTACACATGTTGTTTCACCATCCTCATTGATTGTTGTGAAAGCTTGACCATCTCAATTAGGTCAAACGGTCAAAATTTATATTTAAGTCTGAAATAATCATTCGATCTCGATCTTTTAAGGATACTTTCAAACTACTTGGAGTGCATGAATAACGTAAAATTAGTCACCTTTTATTTCAATAGAAGAAATTTGTAGTTTGATAGCCCATGTAATCCAATTTTCAAGACAGAGACTTTTGCATAGCTGACAAACATATGGTGGCGCTTAGTGTGAGATGAATCTCACCAGCAATCGATGATTACTCGAATTGCGGTTGAAATGCGGGTGATGGTTGATCAGTTGATGGTCCGATTACGGTTTAGGGTGAGAATATCAAAATCCATCACCGAGCCACCACTCAACTCGACTTTCACCTTATATTCACTCAAACTATAATTAAAATAAAGGAAAAATAACCCAAAATAATACCAACTATCAACATTGAACCGAAAATAATACGAACTTTGAAAATTACTAGGAGCGATACAAACTATCAATGTATTTATCAAAAATAATACATCATATATTTTCCGGCAAAACCCTAACTCCGGCGATGATGTGGCAACCGGAATGTTACATGTCATCAAAAATAATACATCATATATTTACAAACCATATTCTCAAAGTCTAACGATCTAACACATGTTTCTTTAAAAAAAATAAAATAAACTTTAACGTAGGTTAAACAACAACATTAATGTTCGACACTTCCACGCTTGAGTCGCAAACTTAAGGGAAAACCCTAAGTCTAATGCAGGTTACGCAACCACGCTCGAGTTTTTCTCTTTCCGGCTCCACTCCAGATTTCATTATCTAGCTCCTCGTTGGTCCGCTCTCTAGTCGTTCAACGTTTAACGGCCGGTAATTACAAGCTTAATTTGCGGTTGAACCCGAAAAAAAACAACCCACCCGATAAACCGCGGTTATGGTTTAGGGTGAAGGAAAGTTTGGGTTGATGATTGTACGAATGGACGGTTTTGTAGTATGGGTCAGTCGATGGAAGTGAAACAACCACCCACCATTCCCACCATTCGACCCATTGACATCCTTAACTCCAAGGCAAATAACACCACCTTTATGATTTCAAATATATCATATGCCCACCAAGCCTATACAAGATTTGTCGCTCATTTAGATAATATTGTATATTTGATTTCTTGTAACAAATCATTTCATTTTTCATTATAATTGGGTTTGTTTAGTTCTCAGAATTTCTTTTGGAAATATTGTTCATAATTTGCTTTGTGTATGGGTAGTCAATAACTAGGTGGACAAGGTCATCGGTATGATGATTGCAAAGTTCATAATACATAAAATGAAAGGGATTCGGGGTACTAGACAAGCCTAGTAGCTCGAGAGGCTGCTAGGGCAGCAAACAAGAGACACGTCTAGACGAATGAGCTTTTGTGTATTAGTTGGCGAACAACATCGCATCAACTTGAGGTCTTTAATACTGTGAGGAACATCAACATCATCATTGGTGGTTGGATATAATTGACCAAGAGAGGCGGGAGCATTAGCCACTGAGATGACTTCCCGAAAGACGTGAATAACACGAACTTCTTTGTATGAATGGATAACGAACCTTATGTCCAGTCGTTATTTTGGAGGAAGCTTTAAGACGAAAGAGGTAATATCCAAAGTCAAGGAGGAGGATTTACCTTCAACTATACTTGATTCAATTTAGACATGATTTACAAGTGAGGCAAAACACCTTATATAGAGGATGTAGCCTATAAGGGGTCCAGCAGAAAAACATTAAAAGGGGTCCAATAGAAAAAGCGTAAAGGTGAACCAATAGAAAAAGGCCTATTGGGGAACCAATTGGAAAAGTCTAAAGGGGTCAAATGGAAAAGTTAGAGGAATATTCCATAAAAAATATTCCTTCAATTATTACGTAGGTAAAAGACGGAAAGTGTTGTCAAAACATGTCAACTTTATACCATGGTATAGTGAAGACAAGGCATGCCGCTAGCCGGGCCGAGAGCGGTGATGGTGCGAGTGAGGCGGGTGTCGGTAGTCTATGCCATGAGGGAGCGAAGACAAAGCATGTCTCTACCCGAGCCAAGAGAGGCGATGGTATGATCAAGGAGGGAGCCGGTAGCTTAGGCGATGGATTTGGCACGGGAACGGGTGAGCAGTCCATCAGAGCAAACCCACAAAGCCTCGTCTTCCTCCTCAACGGACATGGTAATCAAGGACGCATCAACTTGGTATAAGTCGTATAAAATGCCGGCCTTTGCACCTTTTTAAGAAACATCGCCAAAATCAGGGATTTCCTTGGTATTTTCCGGATTTCTAAGTTCTTAATGAGTTTCTTATATACTTGATACAATTGTTGGTGATAGAGCAATCAAGTTGGATAACACGGTCTTTATTTGTCTATGTCAAAGACTATTTTAGATAGTTACCTACAATGTTCACATATTAATGTTCAAGAGTTTCATATATGTAATCTTATTTTAATTCATTATAGTAGGATTCATGTTTTCTTAGATCAGCTCCCTCCATTATTTGCTACAACAATCATTGATTTTCGGATATTTTAGACGTACCGGCGAAAAACGCTATTTGTAGCCACAACTACTCACGCGAAGTGCGTAGTTTCTCTTTTCGCATTTGGGTTCAAACTACGCGTTTGACAAGCGTAGTTGGAGAGCCGTCTTGAGCCGGTTGGAGCCGATGAAGATTTTTTTTTAAAAATAACTACAACTTCAGTAATGGCATGCGTAGTTGGGCTTTTTCTTTTAAAGAAAAACTCCATTACGCTTGTCAAAAGCGTAGTTGAAGTTCCTTTTTTTTAATTCAACTTTGGTAATGGGAACCAAAGTTGAAGTTTTTATTTTTTAAAATTCACCACTCCAACTACGCTTGCCGAAAGCGTAGTTGGATTTTTTTTTTTTTAATTCAACTTCGGTAATGGAAACCAAAGTTGAAGTCTTTTTTTTTTAAAATCACTCCAACTACGCTTGCCAATAGCGTAGTTGGAGTTTTTTTTAAAAAAAATTCAACTTCAACTACGCTTACCATAAGCGTAGTTCATCGGCTCCTTTTGGCTTCGCATCAACTCCAACTACGCATACCACAAGCGTAGTTAGACGCCGGAGCTGAAAAACGAAACTACGCGTTTCGTGTGCGTGGTTTAGATTACTAATAGTGATTTTTGCCGGTTATCTATCATCCGCCTTGATTTTTCGTTGTTTTTCCCTTTTAACAAAACTTCAAAAGACATATTTTTACTCTTCTTCTTTTTTTCGCTCTTTACTTAGAATAATTGTTAGTTAGTTTTTTCCAAATCATATGTAATCCTTGTAAATTCGACACTTGATTTACTACAATTGACTTCGTCATCCTTGCGAGTAGGTTTTATGATCATCAATTAGTAATCCATCTTCGAATCCTTTTCAAGAAGGGGAGGTTGATGCGGGAACATTTCAAGACTTAACCTTATCTTGGAGCAAAGAAAGGAAACTAGAGTTAAGGAGAAGGAAGAAGAGAACGAGAGCTCAAATGATCACATGGAATGCTTAGAGGAGGAGAAAGGACTTGCTTGTGATCAAGAGAGAGAGACGACTTAAACAATGTAGATCCTTATCTGCATGCTTGTATGATACATGGGTTAGACCGATCACTTATGCATGAAAGCTTACTTGTCCATGCACGTAAAAGAGGAAGATCGCATGAAAGAGAGCACTTGCTTGACCATCATGCACATGCACTTAGGAAAGGATGGCCACTCAAGGGCTTGCTTGCCCATGCAATGAAGAGCCGGCTGATCCATGCATAGAGATGGACATGATTAGTGGAGGGATACACATTTCTAGTGGCTGAATTTTGGCATAAGTCTTGTTATTCCAGCCCATAATAACTCTTTTTGTTATTGAGTTACGTTTTAGTTATCGGGCATTTCAAGCTAGTTTTAAGCCCAATTTTCTTTTAAGTCTTTTAGGTTATTTTAGGCCCGATTAGAGAGGGTTCTAAACCTAATTGTTCAACCTATATGTTCTCTATGAACACGGAAATTTTGGACCCTATAATACACATTTTAATTTTGAGTAAAAACTTTGTTTTGTGTTTCACACAAACGTTTCTTCTAACGTGGAGAGGGAGCGAGTGACGTCCCGTTTGCCTCATAACTTAGACTTGTTTGAGTTGTTCTACTTATGTCTACAAGTTGATATCTTCTCAAGCCATTCACAAGCCTCCTTCTTTGTTCTTTGGAGGAAGTGTCATTGAGAAGATTGTAGTAGAAGGTATCCATGATCTTTATAATTTATGTATTAGGGCCTTAGTTTCCCTATCATGCTCCAAGTCGTTTCAGAGGGGTCGGCCTTATCTATCTAGCTACCAATCCATCAACATCATCGGATCATCATATGCCCAACCCCAACCTTCTCCAAACCATTCGTCACTTCTTCATCACACTTCAATCCTCATTTGTTCGATCCCTCTAACATGGATCAAAGCGTGTTCATTGGTGTCGAAAGATCGGGACTCAGCAACGACTAATCTCCGCATCAATAGGTGAGCCGCCAAAAGAAACAACAAAGTCCATAAGATAGTCTAGAAGTAGGACATGAAGCCCAATTTGAATAAAAAAAACTCAATAAGAGATAAATATGTATCTCATCGAAGAATAATGCCACAACCGATTGTACCATGAACATAGTTAAGAGTATGAGAAAGAGTTTCCATGAAAGAAGATGTAGGAAACTACATATGTTGTCTTAGAGTTTGAATTGTATAAGATAAATTTGGTCTAGTATTGGTGAGAAAAATTAGTTTCCCTACCAATGATTTGTAATGTTCAAGATTATGTAAAGGATTTCCAACACATGAAAAAAACTTGGAATAAAGCGGCAACGGAATAGAGGGAGCAAGACCTTTGAAATCAATGTGATTGTCAAGAAATAGCCCTCAAGTGAACTTCTATCGAGTCATAGTTATACCTTGCTCAAGATATATAAGTGACATCAATTCCCAAAAAATAATGAAGTTGTCTCAAATCCTTGATGCTGGATAACTTGTGAAGGCGAGCTTTCAAATGAGATCTAGAAGATAAATCAGAACCACTATTCAATATATCATCTACATAGACAACAACAATAATGAATGCAATAGAAGTACTTTTGGTAAAGAGATTGTAGTCAATCTTAGATTGGACATAACACAGGTGTGCGAGAGCATTTGTAAGCATAGAGAACCATTGTCTAGATGGTTGTTTTAACAATACAAAGATTTCTGAAGGAGGCAAACCTTGTTTTTTGGATTAGAAAAACCCTGAGGAACTTGCATATAGACTTCGTTATCGAGGTCTTCATGTATAAAAAAATATTGTTTATGTCCAATTGAAAGATAAGACAATGGTTATGTGTTGCCACTGAAATCGAACATCCAACAGGGACCATTTTCTATCACTGGAGAGAAAGTGTCTTGATAAACTATGCCATATTATTGAGTATAACCATGAGCAACCAATCCGGTCGTGTATCTCTCTAGAGAGCCATGAGATTTGAGTTTATCTTGTAAACCCATTAATAAGATATAGGTTTCTTTCTTGGAGGAAGATCAACTAACAACCAAATACCATTAGTCGTTAAAGTAAATATTTTCTTGTCCATTGCCTCAAACAAATTTGGATCTTGAGAAGCAACTTTAAAAGTAGAGGGTTCAGAAAACGTTGTTTGATGAGCTAAAAAGGCATGAGAAAAATTATAAGGAAGTAGAGATACAACAATGATGTAAAACACTCTCATGAAATGACACATCTCTAGATATAACAATGGTGTTGGTGAGAAGATTGCAACATTTATAAGTGTTTTGTCCAAAAGAATATCCAAAACAAACACAAATATCAGTTTGTAATTGAAACTTATCTCTTGACCGTTTCAAGGTGTTGACAAAACATAAGCAAACAAAGGAGCTTAGGTGATACTTTGATGGTATTTTGTTGAATAAAAGTTCATAAAGAGATCTATGGTGTGAAGAAAGTAAGGAAAATCTGTTTATTAAGTATGTGACTGTTATAAGACAGTCACCCTAAAATTAACGAGGTAACTTGGATTGAATAAGGCTCTATCTTCTTAAGCATATAGTGTTTTCTTTCACAAATTCCATTTTCTTAAGCATATTGTGTTTTCTTGAGGAATATCTACACATATAAATTGATGAAGAATTCGTTTGGAGGCATAATTAGGAAGCAAAAGAGCCACTGAATTTAGGGGCATTATCAAAAATTATAAAAATGGACTTTGGTATCCAAATATGTATAAAATGAACTTTTGTATTGAAATGGGTTTCAACAAAGGAAATAACTGCTTGTAAAATGTGTTTTAACAAACGGTTTAAAACCACAAACGCAATGCTTTGAAGCGGATTTTGAACTGCAAATAGCAAATAACCTTGAAGCTCATCTAGAAGAAGCTAGTGGTCGAAGTTCAAGAGAGTCCTCAAAAGAAGAAGGAACAACTGTTGATTTAGGCATGAATGGTCTCCTCAGATATGTGTCTTTCTCCGTTAGCTCGTGCTTCAACACCATTTTGGATTAAACTAATGAAAAAATCGCTTCTTTGGAATACCGCCTTGCAATTCTGATTGAAGGATGATGTAATATTCATAAACCATTTAAAGCAGCAAACACTAGTACAGTTTTTCAAAGTAGATATGAGCACAATCGCACAAGGAAATTTGATAAACTTTCACAAATTATCAATTAGATACAAATCTTCACTTAATCACCTTTAAATTCCTCCTTTGTTGGCCAATTTGAACAAATAATAAAATTCCTCCTTTATTGGCCAACTTTGGAGACGTTAAAGACAAAGGAAAGAAAAGACAGATTCATTATTTAATTAAATAAAATTGACCAATCAAGTGAGTGTAACATACAAACAAATAGGACAGGACAATAGGTGATCTCGACCCGTGTCCGAACTTTCTGTATTTTTAATGACTAATTTAATTTTTGGATGCATTCAAGCCTTCTTTACACTATTCTAGTATGTTATTCACATAAAGTTTGATCGAAACACTAGGTTTATTTGGACTGCAAATTTTAAAATTGTGTTTCTATGAAAAATTATTGTTAATCATCCCACATTTCAATGGTTAGACCCACAATTTTACAATGAAAAGTAGATGCGTTTAAAGTTGACTAATCCAATTGTTAAAATCGTATACCTATCCTAATGAGCACATCAAGAGCAGATCACCATATCTTCTAAGCGAAGATGATCAAATTTAAGAAGAAGGAACAAAGAACAAAGTGAACCCGAGTGCGAAAATCTGGGTCATGATCAAAACCACCATTTTGTGACAGAACAACTCACAACTTAGTTCATTTAGCTAGTTAAGGGGCCGGTGCTTGGTGTCCGGCGGGTTCAAGACGCTGTATCCGGCGAAAAATGATTTGTGGAAGTGCAAAAGTGAAGAAGATTGCGTGCCCTTAAATGGAAGGAAATTATGGGTTTATTAGATCTAATAAAATTTACAGTTAAGTTAGGGGTGGTCATAAATCCCTGTTAATCCGTTCTGTCCTGGTCCCGTTCCGATTCCGGCGGAATTTGAAAAAAAAAACATGTGTATCTCGTCCCGTCCCATCCCGCATATATATTAAAAAAATTATATTTTTATATTTTAAAAATATTATATAGATAAATAATATATATAAATTATAATTTTATATTGATAAGAATTACAAAAATAATAAAATATTAAAATATAACCTTCTTTTACTTGTTGTGATGCACATGTCAAAATATGTTATTTTTTTTTTTTGTAAACTATCATTAGTGTAGTGCAGTGCTAAGTTTTTTCAATGTGAATTGGTAAGACACACTTTAATGTAACTTATATTCGTTTTGAATGTACTAACTACTAATGTAGGCATGTTGAATCGGTAATTTGTTGTCGAGGTTTTTTTTTTTTTTATCATTTGTGTCTTTAAAATGAGAGAAAACGGGTATAAGTGTGGAATATAATCAGTGCATAATTCTTACGGGATTAGGCGCATCCCGTCCCGGTTTTAATTTACGGGGCAGGACGCGAGATGAACCCAATTCCGTCCCGTCCTATGACCACCCTTAGTTTAAGTAATTGATAAAAAAAAAAATATTAGGTGGACCAATTAAATGGGTGTAGCAAGATGTGTAATAAAGAGATCACAATATAAAATCGTGGCACATAGTAGAAGATAATAGAAGATGTCCAAATGACTTTTGTGTAATCATCAGCGAAGATGAAAAAAAAATATTGAAAACATGTAGCATATTTGGAAAAGTCCACAAGTATCAATATGTGGTAATTGAACATTGTTTGTCACTCACAAAGGAACTAGTGGAAAAAGATTTTTAGCATATT
Organism: Fagopyrum homotropicum; assembly: GCA_033239125.1. Lineage (NCBI taxonomy): Eukaryota > Viridiplantae > Streptophyta > Magnoliopsida > Caryophyllales > Polygonaceae > Fagopyrum > Fagopyrum homotropicum. The sequence goes on from BSWB01000004.1 coordinate 150,111,441, forward strand.
TGTCGAGCTTGAGGACAATGTGACACACTTTATTCAAAATAATAGAAGAATCATCAATACAGTGGGGTAATGTTTCCAAATGTCTACAGCGGTTTCACAATATAGAACACTTTCAATTATGTCCTTCCACTGCAACGGTGTCACTTAAGAACGAGTGATGTAGGTTTGACACAATAAAAGAGTGGATATGATATAGTTGGGATGATCGGAGTGATGCAAGTGCAACTCATTAGAAGGCTTCTGATCCGTGATTGTGTTTGTAGGAGTAGGAAGCACATATTCAGAAGGATCTGCTGTGGAAGAAGGCATGATGAAAATTAGAGTATGACCTTTGTGTCTGATACCATGTCAACGAGAAACGAACACGACATAAAACGGATTAGCGACAATCTTTAAAAATATAGGAAACGAGAATACGACGAGTAAATCAAATAATATATCGCTATCGAAATGTAGAATTTATATATATATATATATATATATATGAGTAGATAAAGCCAATTGACTTTATATACGAAAAATTCAATGACATAGGAGTAGATAAAAATATTAACGTGACAACAAAATAACTGACACAAAAGATTATAAACAAACATTTTCAGTATTACAAAACCAAAAACTAAACATATTTTTGTCTTACAATCTCAAATAAACATACTTAGTTTCAAAATTGAAGTACGAACCATTTATTTTACAAATCAACAACAACCAAACAATACGATCAATCAAGAAAAACTATAATAAAATTTGTAAATTAAAAAAAGTGAAAAAATTAGAATAACGCACTCAACATTCAATAAAGAAAGATTACACAATAAAGTAGTAATCAAAGATTCGAAAGATTCGAAATTAATTTATGAAATCATAAGAAGAATGGACAGAAGAGTTGTCCGACGGAACAACAACATATCATAAATAGAACAGAAAAAGAAGATATCGACATCCTGCTTCCGGCAACCACAATCTCACAGGTGGCTATGTGGAGCTAAGTTTAGTCGGAAAAAAATAGGAGAGAAAATATTACGTAAATCAGTTTTTCCTGTAAGTTATTAAAAAAACAAGTAGAAAGAAGATTCTCATTATTCATTTACAATGACTTTTGACACTAGCTGATAATAATATTTCGTTGACCGTGTTTTGACCGGACACATTCACGTCCTCGTCGTGTCCTACCTCTGAAATGTGTCCGTGTTTCCGTATCCGATACGACACGGAACACTGCATTCTATAAGTGTCCGTACATGATAGTATAGTTGTCACAAGCTTGTCAAAGATTGTCTCAGTGGGCCGAATGTTGTCACAAGCTTGCCATAAGGTTGTCAAAGTGGGCTGAATGTTGTCATAAGGTTGTCAAAAATGGACTGTGTTTGTCAAAACTTGTCAGGGACTAAATGGTTGTCAAGCTGCATGCTTTTACTTTGGGCTAAACTTTTTAGTACTTAGTTTGCTATGTTATTCATGTAATGCCTTGGACGCTTGTTTTGCCGAACACCTCGTTTGAGGGATAGGCATCCTTTTCTCCATCTTCGAATTAACCTGCAACTTGCGTACATGATAGTATAATATAAAGTTGTACGTGGGTGAGGCGTGTACTCTTAGCTTGAACAAAACAATTAAATTCTACCATAAAAACAACATAATTTATTATTGCTGAATTATTTAAAAACATTACTTCCAACAACTATAACGTAATCAAGAAAGGTTACAGAAATGAAGCAAAGTAGATGGCTATGCAGCCACCTTATGAACAAACCCTACAACCTCTTTGATAAACGGAGAAAAATCCGGCATTTCCTCCGACGAATAAAAGCAATGAGGAGCACTCGGGTAATGGATCAACTGGGCATCCTTCCCGGATTTCAACAGCCACTCATGGTACTTTTTGCCCCAATCTTGCAGCGGATCCGACCCGCCAGTGAAGACCAAGGTCTTCGGGAACTTTCTCAACGGTGAAATATCCTTTCCATTCGGCCCGAATACACTACATGCCGGGTGATCACGATCTGAACCTACCGGCAGAAACTGCTCCCAGAAATGGTCTGTCCGTTCCAGTGTTAAGATCGGATCCGTTTTCATCCGGAGCTCCGAATCACTTCTTTCCTTAGCCGTGAAGAAGGGCTGGATCGGAACTAGACCAATCACTTTCACAGCCTAAATCAAAACAAAAAAGAGTTTTAATTTTCTATATTGTAAATCTTTGTACGCCTCTTATTTAGATTTTTATTCATTTGTGACAAATTTGATTTAAAAATCAAGATCAGGTCAAACTATTAAGTTAGAACACATCTGTCAAAGGAAAAAAAAAAAAAGAAGAAGAAAGAATCATATTGGATGTGAATACACCAAAAATTCGTTCAAATTAAAATTAAATAGTAAATCTTTTTGTTATTTTATGGTAAGTGATTTCATGGGAATCGTCTTTTGAGATTTAGATGAGTATTATAATTTGCTAATGACATGGTGAGCAATAATTACCTTAAAGTCTTCACATTCGCTGGCTTTAACAGCGACATGATGAGCAAGATTCCCGCCGGCGCTATCACCGGAAATGAAGCACTTCCCGAGATCAGCGTTAGCAGGGAAGCCGTTGAAATTAGGGTTCCGATCAAGAAACCTAAGAGCCTCGAATCCATCTTCGTACTGGGTAGGGCAACGATGATCGGGCGTGAGGCGGTAGTTGACGGAGACCACGACGGCCGGAGTTTCGACGGCCATCTTCCGACATAGGTTATCGTAGGGCTTGCAGTCCGGTGACCAGACTAGGAATCCACCGCCGTGGTAGTACACGATCACGGGAAGCTTGGCTGCGTTGGCGGCGGACGGGACGTAGAGGCGGAACCAGATGTTACGAGCAGGGTCAACGGAGACGTCGGAGGAAACGACGCCGTTTTCAGGGGAGGGTGTGACGGGGGCTTTGACGGCGAAGTTCTTTACGAGGATATCCCACGTAAGAGTTTGTGGATTTGTTGAGGCGCCCATCTTTTGTGTGTTTGAGGATTATTAGGTCTGAGGTTGCGTATTTATATGAGTACGAGGAGTACTCCATAAACTCAGTCATTTCCTGTGTTGAGAATTTTATGGATCATTTGATTTTACCCACCTTGTATACGGTCTTATCTATAGAGATCAAATCGTTTTTTTAACAGCCGTACAAAAATTAAATGGTGGATCTTCAACTTCCACTTGCTGGTCTAAATATCTTAAGTGTCAATTTTTACGTTTTCCATATAAAAAGACAAAAACTTGCTTAAATGTTTTTAATCTGAGTTTTAAATTTCTTTTTAAATTTCTTATTCTAACACATAAATCTTAAAAACTAATATATTTCTACTTTTGACATCAAAATTTTCAATTAGGTTTTTCAATTTGTACTTACTTTCGTAATATAATAAAAAATTAACCAAATCTTAATATTATACCCCTTATTTAACAAAAAAAAATATTGTTATATATTAAACAATCTTCTCTTTCATTTTTTAAGACAATTGTTTAGTAAAAAGCAAAACTATAAAATCAATATTATTATATGTTAAGAAACCAATAGTGTATGTGCTTTAAGAAATAGTCTTTTTCGGTTAAAAATCAGGTTAGTTTCGATACTATCTCTATCACGTGAAGCAAAAAGTCTTATAAAATACATATTTTTAAGATAATGAAAATTAATTAAAATGTTTTTTGGTGAAACAGGTTCCAAAAACCTTTATTTATTGGAAGCGGGGATTACAAAGGAAACTCCTCTAATGGAGGAGTTTCTTAATACATAAAGGCGGATCAATGTAAGCATGAAAACCAATATTGAGTGAGAAGGAAAATTTGGCAAGCTGTGCATCAACTCCGTTGAGGACGATGATCATCTCTGGACCTACTGCAGCTACGGTTCTCTTGTTCTGGACATTGTGTCTCGCTGGACCATCACTCCCTACCCTCCTCCCTATCTTTATAACCTTTGGGGTTGGCTTAGCACTCGCACCAACCACAACCCGACGCTAATTGAGAGTATCCGGATCGCTTCCATCACTTCTTTCATCTACCAACTCTGGATGGTTAGAAACCATATGGTCTTCAACAACACATTTACTCGAGCTGTGGAGTGCGCTAGCTTGATCATCAAGTCCATTAAAACTCACTTTGAGTCCAATTGGAATGATCGATTCCCTACTACTCTCCATATGGCTAGATTGTTGCACCTTAATCTCACTTAGTCCTATGCTTAATCTGTTGATCTTGTTGCTTTTGCTATTGTCTATCTCTCATGTAGCTCTCTTGTAAATTCTTTCTCCCTCAATACAATTAACCATTCAAAAAAAAAAAATTTGGCAAGTGTATGCCACCTTATTCTCTTCTCGGAAAAAATGACCGAGCTTAATCTTCTAGTCCTGGTTAAACAAGCCTTGACACTTAACTATCAGGCTAAAAAAGGATGCATCAAATCCACGCTCTTATCAATCAACATAATTGTCACTTTCGAGTCCATCTCCATAACAACCTTGTTATAAACCTGCGCCAATGATAACTCCAAGCAATGACATAACCCCCATTGTTCAGCAACAGGGTTGAAGCAATGCCTAGGTTAGCAGAGAATCCACAACGCCAATCGCCAAAGGAATTGCGGATGACACCTCATGTAGTGGAATAGCCAGAGGCCCATCTAGCAACACCATCTGAGTTTACTTTCACCCACTCATGTTCAGGCCTCCTCATCGAACTAGAACTTCGACCTTATTAGATTGGGATTCCCTCTTCCGTCGTTTATTGAAGGAAGAAGTGGACTCTTCGTTACGGCTCCATAAGGAAGCCATCTTGTCTTTACACCATCTCGTTATCATCCTCTTTCTAGTCCAGAAAGTCGTTGCCATGACTCCATTAGTAGATCCTGGTCTACCCAGGTTCGACATGTTTTTTGTGAAACTAATAGAGTAGTGGATTACCTTTTTAGTTTTTCTCTAACTCTAATAGTAAGTTTTTCTATATTGCTTGACCCACCGGAGGGTGTTATGAAATTAACTGATGTTGATGTAAGAGGTAGGGTTATCTCCTCTAGCGGAATACATAGCCTTCTTTTTATATAAGGAAAGAGCGTTCAGATGCACATAGGATACCAAACCTCCTTTAACCCCCAAAAAAATATCAACCAAAATATCTCATATCACCTATTGTTTACCAATATTAACCAAAATCACAACTACAAACTCCCTGAATCCACTAATTATCAACCTACAAGTTATTAAAATGCTTCCACGAACCAAAATCTCAATTGTTTCATCTTCAACCCTCACAAACAAACTCATTGTTTTCTCTGATTTGAACTCCAGTGTACGATCCCCTTCCTTTGCTTTTGCCAAAAAAAAAACTTTGTTTGTCTTCCGGTCAAGGCTCTGTTGTTTTTTTGTCAAAGTCTGATATAAAAGGTAGACTTGAACCCTAAACCTAAACCGTCAGTTTGTTAGGTGATTTGTAAGAAAAAAAGGGCAAACCGGATCGAACCGGCCGATTTGGTTCCTTTCAAAGTGAATTAAAAAAAATAACCAAACCGACGGTTAAACCGTCGATCGGCAGTTTGGCCAAACCGGCAAACCTAAACCGCCGGTTTGGCCAAACCTACGGTTCGAAACCTAAACCGGACTCATGATATACTAATAGAAGGACCGGAGGGTGGGACCGATCGTGTGCATATGAGTGCACATGGACGTTAGGCTCAACACATAAACCCAAGTAGTTGTCGTCCTATATACTAGGTTCGGAATGTGTCCTCAATTTCACGTTCTCGTTAGGTTTAAGCCCAACACGTAAACTCGGCAGGATTCCATCCTAAAACCCATTAACAATAGGAGTAATCCATCAAATACTAGTCCTCAACTTTCGGTACAAAACTTATTATCTCTAACACGTTTTTACTCTTTATTAAGTGTAGACGGGACCTCATCTCATGTGATTCATGATTAGTGGGCTTAGGGGATTTTTTAAACTTTATAATCAGGCCCGACCCAACTATCTGTGCAAGAAGTTCTTCTGCGCAGGGCCGCATTTCTCAAGGACCCCATTTCTTAAAGATCCGGCCCACCTACTTGTGTTATAAATACAAAATTTTGCTTTGAAACATCCTAAAAATGGGTCTTATACAAGACTTTTGGCCTCTCAAAAGCATTCCCCTCATCTAATTATTCATGTACTCATCTTTTTTCCCCTACCTCTCCCTCACAGATAGTTTCTTCTGTAAATTCCTTGCTGTTACATTAATATAAAATCTCTTTAAAAAAAAAAAAGACTTTGGGGATGAATCAGGCCCAATATGAAGCCCATACTTAATCAAAGTCTCATTGGAGCCCAGTATATAACCGAAATCAAATTTCTTGTACCAAAATCAAAGCCTCATTGGTGTAAAAAATGCTTCCTTTTTTTTTCTTCTTGTACCAAAAGTTTTTTTTTTTGGCTTAAAAAAATCATCCAATTATTTTTATGTTATAGCTAGGAAAACATTTAATTAATTTATTTTAACATTAAATTATCACAATTTTTATTATCTTTAATATTTATTATGATTATACTAGTGAATATATACATTTAGAAGGCCTAATTTATTTTTAAAAGGCCTAATTTTAATTATTGCACGGGTCTCAAAATTTTCCGAGCTGGGACTGTTTATAATTATTTTAGTAGTTTAATTATTCCTCAAATTTTGCATGTATGTATTCTGATATAATTTTTATTTGTAATTTACAAAAATAAATTAATTATTGTTGAAATTATTTAGCTAATGGTGAAATTTTTTTATTGAGTATGTGCATTTTTTAATCTTGTTGACAAAGTATGCACTTTTATTAAGAAAGGAAAGGAAAAAAGTGGATCTTCTTCTAGTCTCTTCCGGCAAGTGGTCAGGTCTTCTTCCAGTCTCTTCCGGCCGGTGGGTGTCGTGTTCTTACTGTTCTCATGTTCATCTCCGGAATCCTCGATTAATTGGAGCGGATCTCGTCTTTGTACTACGCCAAGTTGACCAAATTTGAACGTATATGCTTAATGAGTCAAAAACCCTAACTTTCCAAATTGCTCCAGGATTGAAGTTGTCGCTGCCGATAATGAAGTTGTTGCCGCCGGAAATGAAGTTGCCGTTGCCGCCCTCTCTTGCCCGAGCATCAACGACAAAAGGATGCCGCCACCGCATAAATATGTTGCAGAATCCCTATTTGATCGTCATTCTCCCATTTTTGGTATGATACACAATTCACCCCATATTTGTAATTCCGCTAATAGCACAACTTTCCAAATTTTCGGATTTTTCCCCACAAAGATAATTACAAACAATAACCCGAAGATTATAATTGTATGGAATGACCCAAATTTCTAAAATTCTATAATTTGCCCTAAAAGGATAAATTGGGTATGTAAAATCAGATATCTAATATTGGATAAGTGAGTGAATTGGGTACGTGAAGTTGAATATATGAAGTTGGGTATGTGAAGTTGTGTAGGTGAGTTAGGTGCGTGAAGTTGGGTATGTGAAAGTTGGGTACATGAAGTTGAGTACGTTAGTGAAGTTGACTACGTGAAGTTGAGTACTTGAAGTTTGGTACATGAATGTTGTGTACGTGAAAGTTGGGTATGTGAAAGTTAGGTACGTGAGGTTGGGTACGAGAAGGTTGGGTACGTGAAAGTTGGGTGTGTGAAGTTGGGTATGTCATTTTTTTTCCTTATTCCTATGATTATTAAAAATATCATTTTTTTTGAAAACGGAAAGTGGTTCAAACCATCATGTGTGCCGTCTAGTGGAACGAAAGGCCGAAAAAGATTGGTAGACGGACTAACCGTAATGAAGGGCCATACAACAAAGGAGAAAAGAAATCACTACTACAAAAAGGGGATGATACCCCGGGCGTTTGATAGAATGTACTCCGGACTCCCACCGGGGTAAAGGTCAGGGCGATATTTGGTCCATCAACGTTATACCCCGGGCGTGTATAAAACAACATCCGGATTATTTTATGTTCTTCAATTTTGGTACAAATATTGGCAGCCGGGATATATTATGATCAAATAACCCGGAAACCATGAACCCGGGATATTTGATAATGTAACATAACCGGGTATGAACCGGAGTATTTGATGCCGTTCATTTTAATAATTAAAAACCGGATATTGGGAAGCGGGTTAGCATAAACCAATAAATAACCCGGATGGTAGGATCCGGGTTATTAGAGTATGTGAATACACTAGTACAGAAATAGGCTCTCTCAAGGGTTTTTTATTGAAGGGGAAGGCGGTTTTTGCTTCCCCTTTATACGTCTCCCTGAGAGATATTTCTCAGGGGTTATTTTTGCCCCCGAGAAATAAGGAACAAGGATGGCGGTTTTTTAAAAACCCCCGAGAGATGTTTCTCAGGGGTTTTTAAAAAACCGCCGAGAAAGATTTCTCAAGGGTTTTTTAAAACTCCTGAGAGTGTGCGTTCGGACCGGGTTCATTCTAAGGGGTTTTAAAAAACCCCTGAGAAGTTAAGACAAATTTTTTTTTAAAACAATCAAAATCAATTGTTCCCAAAATATTGAATACATAAATTTAATATATATTACAAGCTAAACCATTGTTAAATATATTACAGCATGTCATGTTGGAACCTAAAAAACAAGCATTATCATTTTATTAAAAAGACGAGTTCTGAAGTACATGTTCGAGTAAAGATTATGTTGTCCTTCATAATAAAATCACGTGAGAGTAGATGGATGCTGCTGTCATCGAACCCTACACAGAAGAAAAAACATCCACGTTGAACATTAGTAGCACAAATATCACATTTCTCTTCCAATTATACCATCGGTACAATAAAAAATGAAGCAGGATATGTTTCAGTTTTTGGCAAAAAAACAAAGCGTAGCTAATAACCTATGGACAACAACTTCCAAAATAGAGTAGTGGAGTCGAGTTGGGCAGTAGGGAAACTATCATAAGGTATCATTATATGATGATGGTGATGCAACAACAATGGGAAACTATCATAAGGTAACAATTAGGAACCAAGTTGTAAACATAACTAGGAACTTCTAAAACTAATACTATTATGCAAGTTTCATATTTAAAAATTTACCAATGTACATGAAACATTAGGAATCTAATCAAATAGTTCTTCTTTCTCTATATACCTTTTTGTTATAATGGAGGGAGCACTTCCTTTTGCATGCAGTATTTAAACAAACTACAAGGAATTTGGAAAGTTCAACATACAATTTTGGCATTTTCTTCCTAAGGAAAATGGCAATTTCAGTCCAAAGAATCAGAAAAGAACCATAGGAGCCTTCTCAATAAGATTTTTTTTTGTTCCAGTAACTTTTTAAGTCTGTAGAGAAAAAAATTAAGCGTTAGATATTCCAGAATCTGTACATAACTCTAATGCACTACTTATTCAACCTAGTCATCAATTCAAAAGGGTTTGAGCAAGAGAATGACATAAAAATCACCAAGACTATAACAGAAAATTTGGGCAATCACCAATATCAACTCCTAAATAAACATGGTGATGATCTTTAAAAAACAACACCAGAAAATTGGACACTTCCCCATGTTGTCAAGAATAATATAATGTGAAAAAAAGTTTTTTTACTTACCGAACTGAGTGTCAAAAGGGTCAGAGTAATCAAGACCAGTTGTTATAGTTGTTGTTGCATCCTAAAATGACAATAGTTGTTGTTGCATCCTAAAAATGACAATAGACAAGAAAGTTATAATTGAAGTCTTTAGATTGTAGGGATAAAACATAATAAGATTTGTCCCAAAAAGGATCATTATGGAGTATCAAAAGTAAATTCTTGTAAGCATTAATATCTCTGTAATCTATTTGTTTTGATCCTTGTTTCAAAAGAAACATCACTAAGAAAATTAATGTCTCATCATCATATGGACATAAGGATAATGCAAGGTTAACTGGATCAAAATCATTGAATTGATGCAATACAGGCAAGTATTACCCTCATGAAAAAGCTCTCTAAGCACACGGTCAACAACTGTTGGTGGAGGAATAGCAACCCCAAATTTCAAATTTTCCGAATTAGATTTAATTGGATCACAAGGCCACAAACAAAATCAAACATTTAATACGTAATAAGCCTACATTTGTTGTGCAAACCACACACTAAATAAGATTATAGAAAAAACCAACCTAACACAAAGTCTTCCAAAAATTGTGCGTTAAAAAGGACACGTTCAAGGCGTTAACTAATAGATATAGTTGTGAAGAAAATCCAATAGTCCTCTCTTTAAGTCCGTCTTTCCTAAAGGGAAAAAAGATACATAACAATGTTCTACTTATTATTTCAAACCAAAATGAAGATTTAAAGACAGATAAAAAACATTATCAAATACTCACAACCTTCAAATAATGTAGGAAGTAAAAACCAAGTTTCAACCTCGTAAGGTGAAGAGTTTTCCACATAAGCCATCTCCAGAGAACTTTAAATTTTCTTTTCAAACCATATGACAATCAACTCAAAATCTATAAAAAGCAAGATACGGAGTTTGAGTTATTTCCAAAATTTCCCGGGTTTTACAATGAAATTAAACAAATTCACAAACACATTTCTCAATTATGTCATAAACATTCCTTAATGCAGCAACTCGAGCCTAACATCTCCCACAATTATGTATAAGGTATTAGTTCTCTTTGTGTAGAAGAAAACACACTAGCCTACTCTACTACTCTTCTTTCCTTACCTAGAAAAATTTGATAAAGCAATGGCGACAGCACTGAGAAGTTTGCTACCTTCTTGGGAGTCAAGAATCACATCACTGGCACTTTGGGGGGCAATTACCTAGTGATGAACTAACCCTTTCAGGCATTGAGATAATTACGAGGTGTTAGGTCTGAGGCAAAGCAAACATTATTTATGGAACTTACTAAGAAATCATTTACTCCAAAAAAAATCTACAACTCATGTAAAGTGTTGTTCCACCTCTTGACTTTTCCTAAATAAATAGAATATATAAGGAAGAAGATTAAAGTTTTTGGATGAATAAACAAACCAGCATACTTTTATGTTTGTCTTCAAAGTAATAAGATATTATAATAGCAAGTTTTTCAAAGGAGAACTACACTGAGATATTATAACAACAAGATTTTCAATTCAGCAGCCAACCAAAGGTAGCATATTGCTTCAATTTCAAATATAAACCTACTAGAATAAAGAATAAATTCATATCAAGTTACATAATCAGCTAAAGCAAAACTTCAAACACAAACTGCCTCAAAATCAATATCTTTCTCATGAGGAGGCCGAAGTGAAATCATCAAACCGCTCAATCTAATTAGTGATCACAAAAAAAAAAGAGAAGACATGTGAAAACAAAAACCATGCTTCACTTGCATAATACAATAATATAGCAAAAACCTTGAGTTTCACAGTGATTGTGATTACACGCCATAAATTGTGCAATGATTGAAACAGAGAACCATACTTGAGAGAAATAGATCAGTAGTGGTGAAGTTGTGATACTAGGTAACTACAATAGATAACCGAGAAGAGAATCGTGATATCATTAATCAATTGTGAAAGGAAGATGGGAGACATACAAAAAATGGGGGAAATGATAGAAATTGGGGAGAGGGTAACCTGAGGCTGACGCCGAGAGTTGCCAGACGGTGGATTGGAGGAGAAAATCACCAGAGAAATATGGAGATTATCATGAAGAAGGAGATTGTCGTAGATTGCAGAAGAGAATCGATCGGCATGTTCAGAAAGAGGGAGAGTGTCTCCAAGCCCTAACTCGTGTGTTTGCTGAAAAATGGGCGTATATCCCGCCGTCACAACTTAGACCCGCTAGTAACAAATCTTTTCTAGGGGAGTTAATAAAAAAACCGCCGACAGATGTTCAATCTAACGCTTTTTTTTTTATAGGACCTAACGCTTGGTTTCTAGTGAGTTATAAAAAACTCCCGAGAGTTTATTTAATTTTTTTTAAATAAATATAAAAAGAATTTATCTGGGGTTAAATAAAAAACCATTGAGAGTACTTTTAATTTAAGACGGTTTTATTTAACCTTTGAGAAAGTATCCTTGAGAGAGTCGTGTTTTGTACTAGCGATACCTAATAATCCTTACAATGAAGATCCGTGTTATAATGTATAAAATTTATGACGAGACTATTCTGAATTATTTAATCCGGATTTAATGTCCGGATTCTGTACGTTTTTCATGGCACTCACAAATTGAACCTGTCCCAAATGCAAAAAGAACTTCAACAACCAATTCAATTCACAAACATGTCAAAGTATGTACTTAACTCAAAACACTCACTACAGTTGTGTTATCACCAATATCACATCCGAAGATAACCAAATTCACAAACATAATTCAAAGTCATGATTCAAAAACTAAATGTCACCAAGTGTATAAAGATTTCAATGTTCACAATCTTCAAAAGATATATTCATCATCCTAGCAATGCACATCAAGTAGACGATAACCGCGTGATAACTCTTAACCAAATCAATCTGGTGGCTTTGTTAAGTGTTTCTCTTGTTCCAAATCACTCAAAGCACCTTGGAATTCTGATCAACTAGAAAGATCACAATAGCAAGAGATTCCACACTTCGATTCCTCAAGCAAGTAGCGGAAGAGTAGTCCATAAACAATTGGAAAACGTGATCGGATATATAATGTTTATGTCGGATTTTGCCACTGATACGGAATCCATGGATGACAGTGGTTCGTGTTGACAATTCTGGATGGCAGATCGAGCGGAGGGCTTCGGGAAACGATTTTCGATGACAGATCGAGCGGAGGGCTTCGGAAAAGATTGTCAAAGACATATCGAGGAGGGCTTCCTATGAGGCTAGGGCGTCTAGAATGATATTTACTTTTGGTGTGAAAATTGTCGTGTAAATTGGTGGGAAATTTTATTGTTTAGGTGGGAAAAATAGTAATAATGAAGCAAGCCAAATATTCCGGGCGTTTTGCTAAATTTACAAATTTAACCTGATATATAACCCGGTGGTACAAGTAACCGTGTTATAAATATTTTATATAATCCGGATATAAAAATGTTCAAGTTATTTACATACCTCTTGCCTAATTTTACATAACTTTATAACCCGGTTATTACAACATCCGTGTTATTATAGATTTTCAAATTAAATTTTTTAAAAAACTGATTTTATATCTCATAATTTATAAGCCCGGGATATATTTTAAGGGTTATAAACACATTTTTGTAGTAGTGAATACACAAAAATACATCAAAGGAACCCGAAAGCAAAAAAGATTTTAAGTGAAAACAAGATGATCCAACCAACAAGAGGCAACAAGAATAAATGTTCATCTTTGGAGGGAGTACACACATATTAAAAATATCATTTAACTCAACTGGTTATTTTTGTTTTTCTTTTTCACAAGATTATTAAAAAATATCACTCATTTACAAAGTGTAGACTTTATACACACTATAAAAAAAAGTGCAACAAAATCATCCATTATTATTTTACATAAAAAGAGTTTTTGATTTTTGAGTCATATATGCTGAACAATTAATGTTATATTGATATACGGTGGAAACTATATACTGAATAGTAGTTAGGTTCGTAGTACATATTTAGACATGGGTTCGGTTTGGGGTAAACCGCCGAACCGGCGGTTCCTAAACTAGTTGAAACCGTCGGTTTATTCAAACTGACGGTTTAGGTTTGCCAATTTAGGTTAACCAGCGAACCTCAGTTTAAGTTGTAATAACCGAAAATTTTAATGTCCGTTAAACCTGAATATAACCAAATTCCGATACGTCAATCTGAAATAAAATAAAATGAGTTAAATTCTATCATTTTATGTGACCTTGATTCACATAAAATGATGAAACTATGTAACCGGAAATAAATTACGTACCTCTAAAATAAGATAAGAAATTATATTATACGGAATTTAATTCCATAATTATTCCCGCAAATTTCCTACCGATCCGTACGAGTAACGGGTTTCGTTTCAGCTTATTTCTTAAAGGAAGAATAGGCCCATTTTACGAGCCCATCAGCCATCCCTTAAACTAATTCTAACCCTAACCTAATGATGCGTTAAACCTAATCTAATCCTAATTCTACCCCACCTGTTGCTGCCGCTTTTCCGTCTTCCCCTTGCCCTCTGAAGAACGACGCAGCCAGCAGCCCCTCCGCCTTCATCTGCAGACGACGCCGTCGCCGCCTCCTTGTCCGCCTTTCTCGTTCGCCGGCGACATCGGCCCTAGGTGAGCATCTTCTCCGTCTATCTCTCCCCTGTCTCTCTTTCTCCTCGAATTACAGCAGCAGTTGAGGTGATTTTGCACAGCAGCAGCGTTTTCCCTCGCTTTGCTGTCACTGCGACGAACAGCGCCTCCCTCGCCTTGCTGCTGCCGCCTCGAGCCAGACGTAACCGTCGAAGCAACGCCTCCCTCTCTTGCTGCAGCGGATCGACAAACACAACAGCCAGGTTCATCCGTTACGCCGGTAAGTCCTCGTCACCCCTCTGTTGTTTTCGTTCCCTGTACCGACCCTCACTCGAACTACAGACTGCAGGAGTGCCTCCTCTAGCCGGAACTGTGTGACGAGCCGCTGCACGCCTCGCCGGAAAATGGTCCCCTGCCTGCACCTGTTAGAACAAAGTCACCAGCAAGCCACTGTCGGTGCGTGGAGATTACTGCTTATTCCGAGTACAGTACGGCGTCGGATCCGTCACTGTTGACCCAAGCGAGACGCGGGTTAGTGTACTGTCTGCTGAAAATTTTAGTTGAGTTGGAGATATATACATCTGTAATGAGAAATGTGGTAATATGATAGTGTATGTATATATACATTAACATGGAGGTGGAAAGAGAAAGAGTTGTGTACGGATGTATATATACATATATATATTAGACATTAGAGTGAGGTACCGCAGTAGAGATATATACTTATATATATAGTTACGTAAATGCACAGTAATACGAATATATATATATATAGAGGTATAAGTTAGTGTATGAGTAAACTAAATAAAAGCATAGAATTAGTAGGAATGTAATTTTTATATAAGAATATAATTATAAGCATAAATGTAGATTATATAAATATATGAGTTAATATATAAGTACGAGTTGGGAGTTATGAAATTATGTAAAAATAAATGAGTTGAGGAGAAAGGTTAAAAACATGTTTGACGGTATAATATATGTAGTAGCGTAATTAGTAACCGGAGAGAAGGAGTGTTGTCCTTCTTCGAGTTGTCTCGAGTTTTGACCTTATAACCTATAAGTAGCTATCCGAGAGACATAATCTATGGAAAACAAGATAAGAAAGAAATTAGTAGAATTCAAGAATAAACTTTGAGAATTTCCGACATTAAGGGTAAAATGGTTTTTTACCGTAAGAGAGCTTTTTCCGTAATTCCTTCGCATGAGGTTGGACATCTAGATGTGATTCTGATCCACATGCCTTATTTGACAGGCGTTTGAGTTACCACGAGTACGGATTGTTTTGAGACGTGTTAGAGTGTGTTTTGACTCAGGTAAGTCCTTGCGACTTACTTAGCCAGTTTCTGGATATTAGTTGAGTGATAGTGGTGGTGTTTGCTATGTGTGTGTTTTAATAATAATAACTTGCTAGAACGACCGTTATTATTATGTTTAAGGCCCAAGTGTATGTATAACGGGCCGTGACATCACTGCCCAGCTCTAACAGGAGACTGGGAGGTTCTCTATACCCAGACCAGGCAAGTACAACGTGAGATGTATCGGATCCATTCCTGATGGTTACACGGGGGCGGAGGCGAGGTTTGGGAATCCCTCGTGTCATAAAATAAGTATCATTAGCGTGAATGCGTAACTTAACTTAAGATAATAAATGGACTTGTTTGAAAGCATGATGGGTGTTTATTCTTTTACGTGTGTGTGTGCTATTATTATTCTTCTAATATTTAGATAACTAGCTAATGGTTTCTCTTGTTGTGTTTTTAGATTTACCGCAGGTTAGACCAGCAACTGAGTGATCCGGAAGTAGTGGTCAGCCGGGTCTCCGTACTCCTTAGGGTTGGTGTTGTTGGTTGTTGTGGTTTCTTTTGTTAAGACAGTTGTTGTTTTTCCCTTATTTAAATACTTTAGGCTGCTAGACCGTGTTGCATTCATTACCTTAAAAATACTATTTTATGAACTTCGGTTTTCCTTATTTGTGTCTTGTTGCAAGATACTAGTAATATTGTTGTCAAACTGAGGTCGGGACCCATTGTGAGGTCCTAACCAGTAATGTCCCGAGTTCTGAGAATTCGGGGTGTTACATAAGTTTAGGTTCGGCAAAAGAAGACCTAAACCGGCAGCTGAACCGCCGGTTTGGGCAAAGAGCCGATATTGGACCCCACATTTGCAACGGCTAGTAGTTGTTGGACATGTGGTTTTAACATTTTTTTATTTTTTACATAATGTAAATGGCTGTAAAAAAAACCCACCCCTTTCCTATAAATACCCAACACCTCCTCCAATTTTATTCACACCATCTTCCTATATTCTCAAATCTCTCTACTAGTCTCAATCTTGTATTCTCATAATTCTCGATTTCTCGTCTTTCTCGAATTCATCTCTCAATCTTGTAACCTCAATCTTGTAATGACAAAACCGAGTGACAACATTCCTTCCCAATTATTCCCTAGTACCCAACAAAGTGAAACTCAAATGCCCAAAATATCACATGGGGCATTTCGACAAGTTCCTCGACAAAAATACTTACATCCGGCATTTTTACGAAACATTACATGAAGGGTGAGCCGGTGAACGAGTATTGTCAAGTATCATGCAACAGTTGTCCAAAAGTGTACAAGTGGAGGGTGAATGGCGGCTACGGGACTTTGCAAACCCACATGCAAAAAATCCATCCCGAGAAGGTAGGGATATCACGGGGACAATCACAATTGTCCCATGGGTTTTGCATCTTCTTCCTCTCAATTAAGGGTGTCAATGGGTCAGATTTGGGGCAGGGAATACCCTATTCATCCCCATCCCCCGTTTAGTATAATGCCATGTCCCCATCCCTATCCCCATTCGGGTATTAAAAATTGTCTCCAATCCCCGTCCTCGTCGGATATTTGTCCCCATAAGGTACCCGTCCCCGTTTAATTTTTTCCATTTTAAAGTTTTATGGGTTTCCCCGCAAAATTTTCCGTCCTCTTTGGATATTTGTTCCGATCGGAGAATTTCCCGTCCCCGTTCGTGTATTGAATGTAGTAACTACTAATGTAGGCCTCTAGAATCGGTAATTCGGTATCGAGTTCTTTTTTGATCATATGTGTCTTTAAACATGAGAGAAAACAAGTACAAATGTTGAATATAATTAGTGCATAATTATTGCGGGATTAGGCATGTCTCGTCCCATGCGGGACAAAGCCCGTACCAGACGATGAAAAAAGTTGTAAATCTCGTCTCATCCCGCTTATAGTTTGCGGGGTGGGTCACGGGACGACTTTGATCCCGTCCTGTCCCGTGCCCATATGATCAAAAACTAAATTGATATATATTAGCATGCACATAATTTACGTATATAATATACATTTTAATTGAAATGTTATCCTCATATTTTCAAAAATATATCTTGTGTAAGTTGGAACGAGTATGATACGCTTAAGTCTTAAAGTACAAAAGTGTATATAGTTTACTACTAACATTTAGTTCATGGTTACAAGATAAATGTCAATTCATATGATATTAATATACGTTTTTAATTGAAATGTCGATGTGACTTAGGTCGTTGTTTAACACATCACCTTATCCAATATGTCAAAGTGTAGGTACGTATATTGTGTATATATATATGGTTTTGTTCGTTCAAGTAGGAACTATAGGATCGAGACTCATAGTATCAACTAATATAACTAAAATAATTATATCTTCCTAACATTTAGATTACGATCTCAAGATAAATTGTTATATTATTTTATCACTTTAAATTTAAGGTTTTAGGATTTAAATTGCACCGGCAAAACACGTACTTGAGAGATTAAGACACATCAAAAAACACTTGTAGTGTCTCATGCATTTGATCATCGTGATTTAACATTTACGACTTACGACATATTCAAGAATTTTGTTAGGGTGTTGTTATTCTCATATAATCAAAAACCAAATTCATATAGGTTAGCATTAGCATAATTTACCCATAATTATCATACAAATATTTAAATTTAAAACATATTTTTCAATATACATTTTGTACAAGTAGGATTGTAGGAATGAGTATGATACTCTTAATTGTTAAAGCATAAAAGTGTATATAGTTTGAAATTTTTATAATCATCGGCAATTATTAAATGTAAACACAATTTCTGAGTTAAATTTCGATTAAACTTGAAACTACAATGAAAGTCTAATATAAATACAATTTGTTTATTCGGGGCTCCCTGTCGGATTTTCCATCAAGATTTCCCGTCGGTTTCCCTGTCGAAATTCCCCGACGAATTCGGGTTCGGGTCAGGAAGTGGGGTGAGTACCCATATCCTCATCCCCGTCCCCATCCCCAAGCGGGGAATCCATTTTATAAACTGTCCCCGTTTAAAGACCCATCATCATCCTCATGGTGGGTAATACCCGCAAATTTCGGAGAATCTTTCAACCCATTTACACCCCTACTCTCAATCTTCTTCATTTATTTATAACCATAGTGAAGAAAGTTTAGGATTAGCCGATGTTATATGTTCTCATGCATTTTCATTTTCTTATTCGGAATATGAAGAAGTTCGAGCATATAAAACTAAATATCTTCAACCTTATTTTAAACCAACTTCTCGCAAAACCGTTTCCAAATTATTTTCTAAATCTTAAGAACAAAAGAAAGAAAAAATTCTTTGGATTTTTCCATCTTTTTTCGCATCAAGTTTTATTTGTAGTGATATTTGGAGTACACGATCGCAAAATTATTTTTACATGGGCATTACTTTACATTTTTTAGATAACAATATATTTTTGCATAAATATTTTATTGCATTTTTCCATTTCAACCAAAGACATCATGTCACAAACATTGCAAACTTGATAAAAACAACTTTACTATAATTTAATTTACAAAGTTGAGTTTTTTCATATTCTTTTGATAATGTATGAGGCTAACACCGCTTCCATAAACCAATTGGTCAAGGCGGCGGGACAATGTTTGCGAACTCCATTTACTCATCAAAGATATGCATGTCATATTTTAAACTTATGTGTTCAAGATGGACTCAAGATTTTAGCGGTTATGCTAGCCCCATCACCGACGTTATTAAACATACTTGACACTCCTCCGATTTGAGAAAAAATGGAGAACATTATGTTTACAAAATGATGTTCATCCAATTTCATTTTCATGAGACATTGGAACTCCTTGGAACTCTACTTACAAATTACTTGGTCAAGCCCTTTTTTATAAAGAGCTTTTGCAAGTTTTTTCCACACAAAACGGTTCTTGGTCAATTCTCGATGATGAAAATGTTTGGCAAACTTGCATTGATATTTGTAATGTTTTAAATATTTGTAGTGATGCAACTAATGTCATGAGTTACGTCTACTTCCCAACTTCTTGTAGCTTTTTAGAAATAACCGTAAATGTTTCCTAGACTCTTCAAATCGGTACTACTTATCCAACCCTTATAAGCGCTATAAATGACATGAAATTGAAATGACTAAAATATTACAAGGAAGTTTCCTTGATTTATCTTTACAACCACCGTTTTTTTATCCTAAACTTAAACTTGATGGTGTTTTATTATAAATTTATTAGTTTAAAATGTAATGAGGTCATAATTTATTTCTGTTTTATTTTTTTATTTTTTTATTATTTTATAATGAATTTTTAATGTAATATATTAAGAATGAGTATAGAGATGAAACAATTAATATTATGAAGGTACGAAGAAGAATTTTGAAACTTAGTGGATACAAAGAGGAAAAGTTCAAACCTTAAGGGTAGCAAAAGAAAAAACTCTTTTATTTCAAAGAAAATATTAACAAACAAAATCGTAATGTTCAAAATTCAAACGTTACTTATAAAATATTTTGAGATGAAAATTTATATATAGGTTATAATTTATATATTATTTATTTTATAATTTTAACTCTTATAATCGATACTCATAAAATATCAAACAGTTCAAAAAATAATTTTCTTATAAATACTCGTGAATGACACGGGTTCTAAACTAGTTAACTAATAAATATACCTTTAAAAAATCAACTAAATATATTTAAAGATGGATATATAAATAGAGAGAAATAAAAAGAAGAATTATAGTGTAATTTTTTAATATTTATTTAATTAAAAAATTTATAAATAATACTAACTATAAGTAAAATAATATCTGAATATCTCTCAACATCCCCACTTTTCCTCACTTTAAAGTTCTTGGTGAATGATCTAAGAGATCTTAAACCTTAGATTTATCATAATTATAAAAATGTCCTATTTTTTCGTTGATAAACACGACTTAAGAGATGAGCTATACACTCAGTGACAGTAATCAATAAATAAAAATTACAAAAAAAAAAAATCAAATAAAAAGTCAATAAAAGAAAGAAAAATCTGGCTTTTTTTTAGATTTGGAACCGAAATTGTTGAAGCTATTAATAGCATGATCCTTGATATAAATAAGATGAGCTATGGCCTTAGCTCATCATCGTCTTCCATTCAAAAACAAAAAAAATCTCATCCTCGTCTCGAAACTTTTTACGAAGGCTCATCGTAACTAGTTTTACTTGGGAAGTGTGAAGTGCGCCAATTGTTTCATAATACACAGCCCTTCCTATAACAAATCTCCCTCACCATCGCCAAACTCATCAAAATACACTAAAATCTACGGTAAATTCGATTGAATTGATTCGTATCTTGTTTTTGAATCATGTTCATTTACAATCTTTTTCATAAACAGTTTATCTTTCTGATTTACAGGTATAAATCGTCTGGAAATGAAAACATGGTGTTATGCTGTGGTTCTGCTCCTTATCAGTTTGCAGTCATCCATTTCAATGGCTGCAAAAGCCAAAAACAACGACATACAATCAAAAGTTTACCAATCACCAATGTTTGCAATGACTCAAGGATCAGTACTGGACGAAACCTACTACAACATCGATTTTCCAAGGGGTCACACCGGAATCAAGAGCTTCAATGCAGAAGTCGTCGATAGTTCCGGAAACCCGGTTCCGTTAACCGAATCCTATCTTCACCACTGGCTTGTCGGAAGATACTATCAACGCACAGGTACTGTTGTAGAAAGAAAAGCTGACCCAAACAATTACATATATGTTCCAAACAGTGGAGTTTGCCAAGATAAAACCCTAGGACAATACTTTGGTTTAGGTTCCGAAACTCGAAAAACTCAAGTCGAAGTCCCCGATTCTTATGGAATTGAAGTTGGTAATCCTGATCAGATCCCAGATGGGTATGAGGAGAAATGGTTTCTCACTATCCATGTAATTGACACACGTGATGTTGTTGACAAACTCGGCTGCACCGAATGCCGATGCGATCTCTATAATGTAACTTCCGATCAATATGGGAGACCATTGATGGAGGGTTATAAAGGAGGATTGTTTTGTTGTTATGATAAAACACAATGTAGATTGAATCCGGGTACGGAATCGGTTTCGCGGGAATTGTATCTAAGATACACTATCGAGTGGATGGATTGGAGCGCGGATTTGTTACCTGTTAAGATCTATATTTTAGATGTTACTGATGTTGTGTTTGTTTCTAAGCATCACTGTCAAGTGGAGTACCAAGTTGACAGTTGTAACTCGACTGGTGATGCTTGCGTGGACGTCAAGAAAACAACTATCAAAATGCCGAAAGGCGGGAATGTTGTGTATGCTGTTGCTGAACAGCATGCGGGTGGGCTTGGTGCGGCTTTGTACGGAAAAGATGGGCGGGTGATATGTTCTTCGGTTCCGACGTACGGAAAAGGCGATACGGCCGGGGATGAAGAAGGGTATATTGTAGGGATGTCGGCTTGTTATCCGAATCCGGGTTCTGTTAAGATAAATGATAGAGAGAATTTGGTGTTTGTGTCTAATTACAGTAGTACTGTGGAGCATACTGGTGTGATGGGTGTGTTTTACTTGTTGATTGCTGATCAAGTTCCGATTCGAAGAAATAATCTCGGTGTTTATGATGTGAAGCCTTTGGTTCGAGCGATGAATGTGCAGTTTGTTGCCTCGGTGATGCTTGTTTTGGGAGCGGTGTTGTTTGGTGTTGTTGGTTCTGTTATGTGGTGGCGACGGAGAGTTAGAGCTGAGGATTGTTATGAGCCGATAATAATTTGAAGGCGTTTGTTGAATTTCCGATCTTTTGGGTCGGAGATAATAAGTTTTTTTGATCTGAAGCGGGGAATAAGGTCGGTGGGCTACTTCTTCTCCTGGGATGGAACCTAGCCGGGTTTATGGGTTGGGTTTGCTTTATCCGGTCTGTTTTCCGGAGTTTGACATTTCAAGTTATTTTTGAAGATGTACTCTTGGGAGCATTCTTGTTTGTTGTTGCTTCTGTGCTTTATGTAATAATCTCATTTTGTGACTTCAAATATAATGGTTGTGTACTCGTGAAAATCTCGTGTGTGTTGAATGAATCTGATAATTTTGAGGTGTTTGATCTTATAATCAAGAGTTTGCTTTTGATATTTATATTGAGGTGTTAATATTTATATTGAGTGATACAAGTAAAACTTGACTGTCGCAAAACAAACACATCGGGTGACTACAATGAAACACCAAGAGAAGAAAGAAGGGATCCAATCCATACATGCATATGACATGGTTTGGTTTTCAGCTTCAACGGACCTTGAAATAATATATTGTTTCTTAGTCTTTCGGGACTCTAAGCTCCTTCGACTGATTGTTCGCATATGATCTCAGGTTCTCTATTGCACTCACTAAATAAGGTTCTTTTCATCTTTTCCTCAGGGTACTTGTACGCTATCGGTCATTGAACATCATATAGAGGCCAAGCATAAAAAAAAACAACTAGTGACGGACCGACTTGTGGAGGGACACGATACATAATCCGAGTCAATAAGGTAGTTAAATACAATGAACTGCAACTTGGTAACTTGTCTTCGAGAAACGCAAAACACGTAGTGCAACATCCCAATGGTCGGTGGTGGATGTCTTTATAAATTGTTCCAAGACATGCACCAATAAAGCTAAGCTCGGGATGTGTTATGGTTAAGTATAGTAACCGACTGATAAGTCTCCGATATCGCTCGGGATGGTCATAATATGGAGCGACAAATTCGGCAAGCTTATGGTTTTGCTCGATGGGAAATGCACAAGGTTTGGCTCAAGGAGACCTGATTCAGGTAAGATATCCGGGCAATACTTATGGTTTTAATCCAAAGGAAATGCACAAGGTTTCGCAACAAGGAGACTTGTTTCATGTAAGATATACAATATTAAAACACTGCTAATAAATAAGCCGTCAACCAACAAAATTTTTGGACAAAATATTTTTAATCTTAACGAAATGTTCAGACTATCAAGTTTTTTTTGGCCACAATAACTTTTCATCTCAACAGTCTTCAAACAACCAAAGTTTTAGATGAAATTTATTTATGTTTTCGATTACTCTCTAACAAAAAGCGATAATTTAATTAAATAATGTTAGAACTATAGCTAAATAATTATATGTATAAGAAAATAAATATAGTTTAGAGAAATTTATGAAATAATAAAAATAGATAAATAAGTATTTAATTCCTCTATCATAATAAGTCCATATGCATAGAAAAAATACACAATATTAAAAAAAAAAATTGCATTTAATGAAAAGTAGAATTTTTTTAGAATTAATTAAGGAAATAGGACCCCTTGAAATTCTCTTTTGCAAACTAGGTCTCTATAAAGGAAGAAAAAATAAGTATGAAAACTAGAAAATAGGAACAATAATTTCTCTAATTGAAATGATTGTGATTAGATGTTTACTTTTGGTTTAAGTATCTTTTTTTACATGTTTACTTTTCATTTTTTATTAATGTACCTAGTTTGATGAAATTTTCAAGTTCATAAATGTTTTTTTTAGCGACATTGTTTTCGTTACACAAATATGAATTGTAGTATTTTTCTAATTATTGGGTATATGGTTATTATTTTTGTGGTAAGTTTCTTATTGTTGAGTATGCTTAAAGTGGTATTTTTTTGGTATTTTTTATGGTCACCCAAACTGTGTTACAATGACCAAATGTCATTTGGTATTGATGTTTGTGTACAATATCGATTTGTGTAAAATTTGATTATGACAAATTCAAATTGAGTATGCTTTTATACGTGTATTGGCTTTGTAGTATATTTCTTATTATTAAGTATATTTAAAGTGGTATCGTGGATATGTTTTATTGTTACCCAAACTGTGTTATAATGATCAAATGTCAAGTGGATTTTTTGGTAATGACCAAATGCTATTTGATATTGATGTTTGTGTACAATATCGAGTTTTGAAAATTTTGAGTATGACAAATTTAAATTGGGTATGGTTTTTGTATTAAGTGATGTTTAAATTGAATATAAATATAAAACATTATCCAATTTATAGATATGGTTTTGTTTTGATATTTGATTTTTTGGGTATGATGTTTTCGAGTATGTTTATGTACTTTGACAAATTTATTTTTGAGTATGATTGTGACATTATTTGGGTAAGCGGATTTTTGAGTAATAGGTGAGAAAGTAAGGATGTTGAGAATTTCTTTTTCTGATTGATGTGACATGTGAGATAGTACAACATGTCATATCCGATGAGTTGTCAAAATTTGCTCTCTTTTTGTACTATATTTCTTCTATTCTATTTTATAGGGGACAAAATATCAATCTCAAATACCAGGGGTCTTCTTTTTCAATTGATTTTGCTAAAAAGGGCTAGTTTGCCAATTTTACCTAAACTTATCACTATTGCGTGTGTGGCACACAATAGAAAAACCATTATTATTATTAAAATTTTGCTTCACCACCACATCTAATGGAATAATCAAGAATTTCACAAACTCATCTTTTATGGATCTAAACTTGATTCAAGAGTGACCTTTTATCGGATATGTGACTCAAAATCACAATGGAGAGGTAAGAGGTTATTACCGTCGGTAAATAAAAAATAATTTAAAATCGGTCATAAAAGCAAAAGTATATACTTTTTAAATTGGCTTGTAAGAAGCTATTTAAATATAAATCAAGAGGATTGAAATCGAGGGTGACAATTTGTATGTTATCAAGACACTCCAAAATCTTCAAAGTTGTCCGTGGAAAATCAAAGATGATATATCCGACTCCATGCTAGATATTCGTTTTTCTATGCATTCAACTTAACCGTTTTTCGTTATAAAAAATTTTTGCTTCAATAAAAAAAATACTTGAAACAACTTCAATTTAAACAGAATTTGTAGATATAAATTTTTTTAATAGTTTTCAATAATAAGACGAGACAAGCATTTTATCAAGGATTTAAAATGAAATATTAATATATGTCTTAAAATTATAATCCAACGTTCTTAAAAATAAATGGTACGATGACTCAAATTAATTTATCATAAAAAATAATCAGAAATTTTAATTCAATACATTGTTCATTGTTAGATCATAGTCTATTAATAATTGTGGTGGAACTTTCAAGCTTTTACTAATTTTGTTGGTATTGTCCTTGTCTTTGTTAGAGACGATATTTTTTCACTTGGAGCGATGTAAATTATAAGATCCAGAAGGCTCGTCAAGTCGTCAGGCAAGATCTTATCCCCTATTTTTTGTGGATTTTTTTATTTGTACATATTGATTTTACGGTTTCAGTTTCTTTATTTTTACAGAGAGTTTATGTAAATACTAGTATAATACCCGTACCTTGTGCGGGTTTATAAAAAAATGAGAAAGAATACTGTGAAATAGGTTTTTTTTACGTGCTTTTATTTTGTATACTTCTCTAATCTAATCCTGCGTCCACAACGCGCCACGTCATCAACCCGTGCTCTGTTTTAGTAAGTATAATAGATTTGGTTTCTATAAAATTATTATTTTAATAATAAAAGATTTTATGCTTTAAAAAATAGTGTAAAAAATAAAGATTTATTGGCTTTAATTGTGGGAGCTCAATTTCAAAAATCCTGCGTCCACAGCGCGTCACGTCATCAACCCGTGTTCTGTTTTAGTAAGTATAATAGATTTAGTTACTCTTTGTGTAAATATTGTATTTTTATATGTAAGAAAAAAAGAGAGCTAAATAATAATATTTTATTCCTAAATAGATTTTACTTTTAATTATATTATAAAATATATAATTTTGTAATCTTATGTGAATAAAAAGCTAAATAATAATTTATTTTTCTAAATAGATTTCTACCTTTAGTTGAGTTTACAAGATATTTTATGTAATAAGAATTTAAGAGTAATTTTGTTTTAATTAATTCGTGTAACTATAATCAAATGTATTTGTTAACTAAATGAACAAATGCATTTGACTGTATTTGTGTAATCAAAATTAATCTATTTTTTTAGGGTTGAACATAGGACTGGACGAGATTTAAACTTTCTTTTCTTCTTCCCATGTGGACCTTGTCCCACATAGGACGGGATGGGACGGGGCGAACCTAATTATGCATTGATTATATTCAACAATTGTTACCTGTTTTCTCTCATGTTTAAAGATACAATGATAAAAAAAAATACTCGATACCGAATTACCGATTCAAGAGGTCTACATTAGTAGTTTGTACATTCAAAACGAATAAAGGTTACACCAACGTGTCTTACTTATTCGCATTAAAAAAAATCTAATGTTGCACTACATTGATGATAATTTACAAAAGATGACATTATTTTACATGTTGTGATCCCTAATAATAATAGTTAAAAAAAATTACATTTTTTTACATGTCAATCACAACATGTACTAAACAAAATTGTTTACTACTCTTTTAGTGTTTTGTTATTTTTTTATAATTTTTATCTGAAATTATTATATATATATATATATAATATTTTTAAAATTATAAAATATTATTTGTATATATATGGGGACATGATGGGATTAATCGGGAAGAAAAGTTTTCATCCCGCGTCCCGTTCCACAAATTTTTCATGAGACGAGACGGGATACACATTTTTTTTTCAAATGCCGCCGGAATGGGGCCGAGACCGCAACGGGACGGGGTTAGCCGGGATATATGCCCACCTTTTATTTTCATGTATATGTGTTAATAAATAAAACTCACAACTTCGTGTAGTTCTTTTTTTAATTTAGCTAAATTTAACAATTTGAGTTTAAATAATTGGATTTTTTTTTGTTTTTTTTAATTTGTGTTCTCAAGTTTAGTGTTATGAAAATATTATTATGTATGTGGATTTTCAAATGTATTGTGAGTCAAGAGTAATTATTTTTTTTATAAGAAGAGTCAAGAGTAATTAGTTTGTCTAGATGATTTAATTGTGCATATAATATAGTTTTCAAATTTTAAAATATTTCATGTAGTTAATAGCTTATTTGTGTAAATCACGCGACACCGTATAAGCAAAGTACATAGACATGTTAAAATGTTTTAGAAAGAGAATTACATAATTTACGCAAATTAACACAAAAAAAACAAACTAACCCGGTTAATAAATCTGAACAAATTATTATGTTTCATTTTAAAATTTAGTTAAAACATTAACAAGATATAATTGAATTTATAGAAATAAAAAGCATACTTATTTTCACACTAAGTTCTTTTATTTAAGCACACTCCACAAACAAAAAATAATAAAATCTATAAAATAAAGTATAACATAAATTTAAATAAAAATTTGAAGTACTAAACAAACTATTTGTAAAATTATAAACTTCAATTTCGTAAGGATATTATGTTCTCGCTTATCTTTGATTACTTTACTTAGGATATGTTTACTTGCAGATTAGTTTATTTTCGGGTTTATAAACTAAATGAGTTTATATGGGTTTATTGTTTATTTTCAGTTTTATTTCTTGATGGGTTTATATAAATAAACTAGATAAGGTTGTTTACTTGGAGTTTATTTTTTGGGTTTATTTTACTTTAAAAAACTCTCATGTTCCTAAAAAAAACCGAACAATAACGATGAATACCCAAGGATGAATAAATAATATCAAGATGGAAAACCACTTGGCCAAAATCGGGTTTTAAACAAAAATAAACTCATGGAATCAAAAATAACTTTGGTCAATCCCTAAATAAACCCCTACAAACATTAAACTTAGGGTTTATAAACTAAATAAAACACAAATAAATTACAAGTAAACATATCCTAATTTAGGATAGGTTACATTTAAATTGGAGTTTAATGCTATTTCATTACTGGATTAAGTGAATATGGGTTATAATAATATTATTTATATATAGAAATATTGTTACCAGTAAATAAATATTGTTATCCTCTGCTCCTCGAGAATTGAACTTTGATATCGAGTTGGGTAATCCATTGAAACGAAAAAGATGAGCTAAGCCATTACGTCATAATGTAGTTGATTTCAAACATATGACAATTAACCAATCAAAAAGTGGCCACGTAACACCCATATTAGTATGTGTGTATAAAGCTATAAAAGAACCCCATTCTTATTTCCTACCCGTTAGGTCTTCTCCTCATCGCCAATTTGATAGGGCCATTTGGCGCACTGAAGCTTTCCTTTGTCATAATAACTCAGGTACGACAAATCTTCCTAATTTTGTTTGATTCAATTTATGTGTAATTTTGATTTTTATATCCGCGACGCATAATTAGGCCTTCAATTACCTCGAGAGTTGGTGCGATGGGGTTTTCGGATGTGCAACTGTGTTATTGTTGTTTCTTAATTATGGTGTTTATTCACTTGATTGCTTTGATTCATTGTTTGATGTTCCGCTTCCGTCTGTTTTCGCTCTATGCTGCTTTTGTTACTTTGCTCATGTTTGGTTTGTGTGGAAACTATAAATCCCACGTGTGAAACCGGAATTTGTCGGATATTTGATGTTATGTGGTTGAATGAAATCAACAACAAATTACATGCAATTGCAATTGTTTCGTAGTGTTCTTTTGCAATTTGGTTGAGGAGAGTATAGTTTTTATTTGAATAACTGAACAGATAATCTAAATACTGTTTTTGTACACAGTTCACGACACACCTATTTGGTTTTTACATATCGGATTTCCATCTTCTGTTGTCTTCCTTGTGATTTATTATCAGTGAATTATATCTTGTTCATTTCAATTTCGTAGATTGTCTTGTGTAATTTATGCTATATATCTTTCTATCAGTTGGTGTCTGTTGTTGAATCTATTTTTGTAGATTTGTTTTTTTTACTCCTCTGATATATATTTCCTACTGTCATTGGTGTTTCTTGTTTGACCTTCTCAAAAGTGAAGCATCCAAGTACGATGTTGTTGTTTTCAACATTACAAGTAGCACTTATATTTGTTCTTGTATAGGTACTATTTGATTTTGATATTACGTGTAGCACCTGAGGCACATATCTGTTTACTGTTGATTAGGACTATGAATTGTCTGCAACTGCAAACATGGCGTCAATATGTGGTTCTGCTGTTGATCACATATTACTCATTGAAGTGCCCGGCTGTAAAAGACAAGGGCAGCATAAAAACAGCAGTTTTCCTATCACCAAAGTTTGTCATGACACCAGGATCAGTGGTGAATAGATACTACCACAATATTGAATTTCCGAAGGGACACATTGGCATTAAGAGTTTCAATGCTGAAGTAGTCGATAGTTCTGGAAATCCCGTCTCCTTAAAAGAAACTTATCTTCATCACTGGGTTATTGGAAGATACTACCAACGCAAAGGTCTTGCAGATATAGGGGTTAGCAACAGCTTATTTGGCAAGGACAATAAGGAGCAAGCACACAACTCAGACTACATGTTTGTGAGGAACAGTGGCATATGCCAAAATAATTCACTGGGACAGTACTTTGGCCTGGGATCCGAGACTCGAAAAACTCCTACATATGTCCCAGACAACTATGCAATTGAGGTCGGTACTCCTGATGAAATACCACATGGGTTTGAGGAAAAATGGCTCCTCAATGTTCATGCAATCGACACACGTGGTGTGGTTGACAGGCTAGGGTGTACAGAATGCAGGTGCAGTCTCTACAATGTAACTATAGATGAATATGGCAGACCTCTGAAGCCAGACTATATAGGAGGCTTGTATTGTTGTTATGATCAAACACAATGCAAACTGAAGCCGGGTTTTGAGACTGCGCCAAGGGAATTGTATCTGAGATACACTGTCAAGTATATAGACTGGAACACCCAACTTTTACCTGTTAAGATTTTTATTTTTGATATCACTGATGAGGTAATTGGTGGAAATCATCACTGTGTAGTAGAGTATCAAGTTGAGCAGTGTAGTACCTCGGGTTCAGGTGATGGCGTTTGTGTAGACTCTAAGAAAACAAGCTTCGTGATGCCTAAAGGAGGGCATGTTGTTTATGGTGTTGCTCATCAACATTCAGGTGGAATTAGCTCAACTCTGTATGGTGAGGATGGACGGGTTATATGCTCATCGGCCTCAACCTATGGAAAGGGAGATACAGCCGGAGATGAGTCCGGATATATTGTAGGAATGTCGGCTTGTTATCCAAAACCGGGTTCTGTTAAGATATCTAATGGAGAGAAACTGGTTCTTGAGTCTAATTACAGTAGTACCATACAACACACTGGTGTAATGGGGCTCTTCTACATATTGGTTGCTGATCAACTTCCAATGCCTAGAAAAAATCTGATTACTTATGATCCTGGTCATTTTCTTCAAAGCATGAGCTTTCACCCTGTTGCCTCAGCTTTATTTATCATGGGAGTACTTGTAATCGCTGTTGCTGCTGTCATTGGGTTCCGTAGGAGGATTGAAGGCGAGGATGGTTATCGGCCAATAACAATGTAAAGGCACGGCTTCCTTGGTATGTGCCTCATATAGCTTGTAAGGTGATATGTTCTTGTGTAATAATAGTCTTATAATGCATCTTATAGCTTCGGTTAAGTTTTTTAAGTATGATGGTTACGAGTCCA
The DNA here is from genome assembly GCA_033239125.1 of Fagopyrum homotropicum. NCBI lineage: Eukaryota > Viridiplantae > Streptophyta > Magnoliopsida > Caryophyllales > Polygonaceae > Fagopyrum > Fagopyrum homotropicum. Next base: position 150,142,416 of record BSWB01000004.1, read on the forward strand.
GGAAATGAAATTATCATGTCTTAAATGAGATAGAAAGTATTATGTTACATGATTGTATTTTTTTAAGTATTTTATTACTCTTTTAAGTTGTTAACTTTTCTTATATCCGTTCCAGAACCAATGTGAAAAAACCAATTGATAATAGGAAGAGTAGCCCTAGGACTTATATGTTAGGTTCATACACTATCGTACTTTTAAGTACTGAACTAGTTAACACACATATTTTCTCTTTCTTGGGTCGAGCATCTCAATCTCTTTTTAGCTCCCCACAATTCCCCCCCCCCCCCTCGACGGGTTTCACATCTCATCCTCTTTTAGTTAAAGCCCGAAGTTATTAAATAGAACCGGATCGGACGGGCTTTGATATCATGTTAACTTTTCTTATATCCGTTTCAGAACCAAATGACTTGGAGGGCACGTCAGTGAATCTACACACAAGTCTTTCGGGTTTCATCCTAAAATCAATTGACAATAGAAGAAGTACCCCTGGGACTTATATGTTCGGTTCACACTCTATCGTATTGTTGACGTCGGATGTTTCCCTACACTCAATATAAGATGTGACGAAACGTTGAGGAAGCTACAAAATAGCACAGACGATTACATCTGAGGTATGTCATGTAAATAGAAAATTCACAAGACTTGTTGATGTTGAATACAAAAGATAACATCAAAACAATGGTAAATTATGGTTGGATCAAAGTGTTGAGAATAAGTAATATATTCTATGTTGATTACACAAATAGATCAAAAAATTTCATTGATTTTTCATTTATATAACAAATTATTATTGGGCCTCCAAGAACGTCGCCTGAAAATGGTACATGGGAGGATCAATATCATTACACTTTTTAATGTATTATATTCTTCACATAACTCATGTACTAATCACTCTTTTGTAATCTTTCAAAAAAAGATTGGCTAGATTATATATTTCTATATAATTATGTTACATTATTACCAACATGCTCACACATGATGCCGGGGTTTGAGATGTACATATGTTGAACCTCACCTTATCATTTTTAAAACCTTGTTTGATCTAGGTTTTGCCAAAACTAAGGAGTTGGACATGGTGGTAAAGGGGGCAAAGGCAACTTGAGTGGACACCGGTTTCGATTTTCTTTTTTTTTTTTACTTTCTTTTTCCAAAAAAAGTTGGGACGTACTTGCAATGTTGATGTATTCGGATGACGAGTACCTCATATATATATCTAAGGGTGAATTAAGGAAAACCATTTTATATATGTTTATTTATAACTAACCACCCGTTATATTCAATATTATTGGAAATCGTCCGTAATAACGGCCCCGTTATCAAAAGACCGCCCCTCCCAAATTCCGTCCAAATATTCGTTAACATTGAACCAAACCGGGTTTTATAAAAAAAGAAGAAAAAAGAATCAACCTCTAAAACACGTATTGTCAAATCCCTTTAATGAAAATTTGGACGGGTAATAAAATGTATAACCTCACAAAGAACGATGGTTATTTGCAAATAGTTTCTAACTGAACAAAACCGCCCCTCTTAAATTCCGTCCAAATTTTCGTTAATATTACTATCTTGGTTTCATTTTGTTTTATACACTCGGTTCGGTTCAAAGTTAATAAATTGTTTATGGTTCACACTTCAAAGAAGGAAAGTATAAGAATATTGCAAAGTGGGTCCATTTGACGAAAATTTGGACGGAATAAGAGGAGGGATGGTCTTTTGGTGACAAATTCGTTATTACGAGTGGTTCATGTTAATATCAAAAGGAACGGTGATTAGTTGCAAATGATTTCTAATAATATTGCAAAGTGGGTCTCTAATAATACTTATAATGTAAGTTAAATATTACACAATTCTCATAATCTAATTTACTTACTCTATGTAATCTTTTTTTTTTTTCTACGTTTAAATAATTCCTATAATTTTAATCTCCTTATTTTTTTACTTTATCAAACGGAATCTACTATATATATTCGTGTATTATTTTGATTTTGATTTGTTATGTTTTCATCGTTGCAGTTTTATCGAAAATAAAATAAAGCATGTGAGCTGTGAAATGTAGTTGTGTCTTTAGACCAAAAGCCCACGACTGGAGAGTGGAGACGGTGGTTGGGCATTCTCTGTGAACTGTGGTTGTGGTGATCAAATTGAACTTTAGGGTTTAAAAAATGGAGGTTTTACTGACAGCTTCGAGAACCTTGTATAAATCCTCCTTCAAACCCACCCATTTCTTCGTCAACTCATACTTCACCACACCCTCAAGGAAGACATTCCCATTCTCTCCTTTTCCTCCTTCCGTCTCTGCTCGTCGCCTCCTCCAAGTTCGATCAATGGCCGACTCTGCCTTTACTAAAGTCCAGATTCAGAGAGATGACACGGTGATCATTCCTTTTTCAAATTGATCATGAAATTCGTTTTGTTTTTATAATCTTAAGTTACTTTGAATTCGAGGAATTTGTTGTTGTTACTTTGAATTTGAGGAATTTGTTGTTGCATGCTAATGTTTGAAATTGATTTCTAGAGATACGTGGGGTACTATTTCATTTTCTGATATTCAATTTGGTGGCTCCTAATCGAGTTTAATCGTCATTTGATTGCTGTTCTGTTCGTTTCCTTTGTTTTTTGGTAATTCGACATTTTAGCTGGCTAAGCTTGTTTTGAATTGACTTGTTAAGTTGAGAATCTTGTGTATCGGCAGACATTTGATGCATATGTGGTTGGGAAAGAGGATGCTCCTGGAATTGTTGTGCTTCAAGAGTGGTGGGGTGTGGATTTTGAGATTAAGAACCACGCCATCAAGATTTCTCAGCTAGAGCCCGGTTTCAAAGCACTCATCCCTGAGTGAGTTATTTATCTTGCACTTGATTTAACTCCTTCTCACAGAATCCAGCTTAGTACCGGAGTGTATTGATGGATGTGTCTCTCTTTGTTGCTCTTTTTTCTTGATATTGAAGCTTATACCGTGGGAAAGTAGGATTGGATGTCGCAGAAGCTCAGCATTTAATGGAGAATCTGGATTGGGCAGGAGCTGTCAAAGATATTGAAGCTTCAGTTAAGTGGCTCAAGGAAAATGGCTCCAAGAAGGTAGTCACTGACTGAATTATCCCATGTTTTCATTTCTTCATCGCCTAGAGTATACTAATACCGGTCAAATGTCATTGGAAACATTTTTTGGAATGCTGTATTTGATTATACTGATATGTCAGCTGAATGGAAAGACGGTTGTACAGTCTTAATCTGTTGTTTTATGCCACTTCATACGGATTGAAATGGGCTTTACACATATATGATTTGGAGTACTACCAAGCAATTTCGACAATAATGATTGTGCTAGTAGAGTTAGTTATTAGGTGTGGCCTTGTGTGATGATTAGATGCAATATGGTGTTTTATAGACCTTGCTGGTTTTGTATATAGTCAAATCTGGTATCGTTATATTGACATGTAAATTCTCGTCTTTTAATTATCTGTGGCAATTTTTTTGTGTGCATAGTGTAAGTGTTTTTTGTTTGTTTGTTTTGGAAGGATATGCAAGTATTTTAGATGTACATATAAGATTTAAAAGCCAGTTTGAGGTGTTTTAGCAGGTTAATAAACAGCTTATTCCGTAAAAGGTGCTCATAAGATGATTTATAGGACTTTATAACTAACTAATTAAGTAGTAATGTACAAGGGAGCTGGTTCATTTGAGGAGGGTGCTTGTGGTGTAAGGAGACATGTGGAGGATTTTGCTTCATTTTTTTGTGTGCTACTACATTTTAGATATACTAACAATTCATTTTCTCGATTTCAATAAAAATGAATATTTACTCTCGAAAAATGAACTCTTATTTGTTTCATAATTAAAAAAACTACTTTTCTTAAAACATAAAATGAAGTATTATTGTAAAAAATGAACTATAGTATAGGAAAAATGAACAACAACCCTCCTCGCCCTTTTACCACAATCCTCCTCACCCAAGCCAGAATCATGTACAAGAGGCCTATTAAAGTAATTAGTAAGATAACAGTACTAATAATTATAATAAAGTACTAATAAGGATACCTCTCAAGTTATAAGACATTATACTTTTCCGAACAAATGATAAATGTAGAAAATACATTACAGCTAAAAAGTTAGGATATACTCAAAAGTAACCGAAGAAAATTAATATAATAAATAATGGTATACAGTAGTAATTGTACACTAAATACCTATTGCGAAAGACAAGCTGGGATAGAAAAAGCGTCCCATATGTCATACTCTTTCTTGAGGAGCAAATTGTACATTTCATTCGCCCCCAATGAAAGCTAAGAAACAAGACATGCACAATGCCCTGGACTTTAAGTGAACTAAGTTATCATCAATGCAACTTTAAAATATTGAAAAATCATTATGTATACTGATGAAATGGTAGAAGAATATTCTTGGCTAAGTATGTGTTTTATATGCCATAGGTTGGTGTAACTGGATATTGCATGGGAGGTGCTCTCTCTATCTCGAGTGCTGTAGCAGTCCCTGGTGTTGATGCTGTTGTATCCTTTTATGGTATTCCTCCACAAGATTCAGTTGATGCTGCACAGGCTAAGGCACCTATTCAAGCTCATTTTGGGGAGCTTGACAATTTCGTTGGGTTTTCAGATGTGACGGTATGCTTTTCTGTTCTGATGCAATTTGAACTCTTATACGCCCACTTTGGGTTGATTATGAACCCGATTGAATTGAAAACTTGTGGCAATATGAGCACCACTTTGATTCTTGACTCGTTAAGCACTGAAGCCTTAATATGTATAGCCTAAAATAAGTGTTGTGAAAGTATACTGTGTTGTATCAACTGAGCTGAGGCTGTTAGAGAGATGTGAAAACAGTGGTTTGCAAATATTTTGTCGATTAGTTAAGTTCAGCCTTGTATTTGTTACAGAAATTTTAAATTTGTTGGCAGCTAAACACCCAGGTAGTCAGGGAACGACTGTTAACCGCAAACTTCATAATATGCTGTTCCTAAATGTGCAGGCAGCAAAAGCTTTGGAAGAGAAGCTGAAGGCAGCAGGTGTGACACATGAAGTTCACATCTACCCAGGATGTGCGCATGCGTTCATGAACAGGTCACCCGAGGGCGTCGAGAGGAGGAAGGGGATGGGAATGAACGATGAAGATGATGCCTCTGTCGAGTTGGCTTGGTCCCGCTTCCGCTCATGGATGACCAAGTACTTGTTCTAAGCAAAACCCTGTTTTCATACCCTTTGAGAGCAATAATGTTTCTTGAGTTGTATGTTTGGTGTGGTTTGTATGTTGTGTTCTCCGATTATTGGTCATTATCATGGACTGTGATCGGCGGTTCCAGAAAGTATGCTTTGTTGAATTGCTCTCAGTAGAGCAAATGTCAAACTGTAGGAGAAAATGCTTTGTTGAATAACATGTACCAAGAAACAACTAAAAATCAAGGTTTATTTTTCCTGTAAATCTTTTTTATTTTTAATTACTTGTTTTAGGGGAATAAGACCGCTGTCTATGATATTAGTCTTGACCAAAGAAAAAAGTATTATTATTCTGTATAATAGGTAAAGACTAAACTACAGGTTCCGACCAAAGACTTAACCACCAAATTATTTGTTCAACTAGAAGCTTCTCGAAGAACTAAAGCTATCTCTAACTAGACCATAACTTGTCAGAAAAGGGTGTGTTGGGGTTCGAAATTTCCAAATGGGTCAATCGGTTAGACCTAACAATTTTATTTCTACTGTTATTGTAGATTATAAACATAGATTATAAACATGATCTATTTAATAAAACTACAATAAATATTGATCAATTTTTTTATAGAAATTAATTGTTTTTGTTACGAAGTTATATTTATCTAACGATATATTTTGAATATTTTTTTTTATTTTGTTGAGGTTTCAAATATATTTTCTACGCTTGATATTCTTATAATAACGATTATTTTGATAATTTTAATCGAACTTTTAGACAATAAGCATAAAAAAAATATATTTTTCATTGCCATGTCCAAATATTTATAAAGAGAACAAAAAACTTATATAATAATAATCTATCATCATTTCTAAGATAAAAATATATTATTATCATTATTTATCCTCTAAACCTCACTTACCATAGGTAAACATATTCTTATACAATATATATATATATATATATATATATATATATATTAAAATAAAAATCAAACAACTAAGTTTGTCAAAGTTATAGGTAATTTTTCGGATATATTTAGTCATATTATATTTGATGGTGTGATTATTATAGAATTTTTTAAAATAAGAAAAAAAAAACATTTTATTATACGTATTTTTTAACAAAAAAAACACATTTTTAAAAATCCAATCCACAGATCCGGTCTAAAATACGTTGATCCCATCCCAAAAACCGATATTTTGGTACCCGTCCGATCAGGAAGATTTTCTCAGGTCATCATATCGGGGTTTAGGAATCCGCGTTTTTGCGAATACCCGGATTAAAAAATAGAATATCCGGATAAATCCCGGATACTCATGGATCACCAAATATCCAGATATCCGCAAGTCATCGGATATCCGGATATCAAGGGTTATTCGGATAGTTATGGATGCTCGCTTAGATATTGACTTTGTCATCGGAGCAACCTCAAGGATAGTGCCCCAGGGTCCCCTCTCACGTTATTATTGCAAAGTTGTAGTGCTCAGATCGTTCTCCACCTTCTGACTTTACTTTTTGCCCATTCATATCGTAAGGAATTTGTCCTTACACTAAACATCACATATTAGATAATACAGTTTTATTATAATAAATTTTAATGTTCTCTTGATATAGACTAATTTTCACATCCAAATAGCTCAAGGGATATTGTATGAGCTCCTCTTTCACAACTATAATTACAAGGCTTGAATTCTTGATTGATATTCATTTATAATATGAAAAAAAAAAAAAATTAACCTCACAATTCAGCAAGCATCATAAGAGGTAAGACAATTATCAACATAATGAATTATCAAACATTTTTTTACAAACACAATTACCTTCTAACTCATGCAGGGCACAAGTATTAAAACAGTATTATGCTAGAACAGAGGCAATAACGCTTAAGTGTCGCGCTTACATTCGTTTCGTCTATGTTTTCTGCCGAAGATTAAAGTTACTGAATCCCTTAAACAATTATATTTAGATTATATTCTACTCTCATTATAATTAATGTATCTATAAACTAGTATTTACTAGTTTTTAGTATAAAAAAACTCAAAGTTATTATAAAACTACACATGTTTAAAAATGGGTAAAACTTAAAAAAAAACAATTGTGTTTAATGTAGATGTATAAACATTGATTGGAATATAGTAATATAAAAGTGTTTGTCCGTAAAAATGTATAAATTTGATGGTCCGCATATGAAAATATGTACACAAAAACAACCTTGTTGACGACGCCAGCGGCTAAGTGTAGATTAGAGATGTTGAATGGTCCCTTGTTTAGCCCACTTCTCCATAGACCTCTCCCCTATTCTATCCAATGGAACTCTAACAACCACTTCATCAATTTACACACTTCTTCAATCGTCTTTCTATTGAGACTTCTTTTCCTTAGCCTCATGGAATTCTTACTTGGATCTACTTTCCTACTTTCAAATTTACCATGTAGTCTACACGAATTACTATAATCGTATATATATATTAGAACAACGGCAATTAGCCAAATTGCTAGTTGGGATATAGCAAATTCAAAAGAAAGCACCAATACATTAATACCAAAATCACCGAGGAGAAGAAAGAAAAACCTCAAGTGGAAACGACCAAGGGAAGGTTTCTATAAACTCAACTTTGATGTGCCACAAAGTTCAACAAATAAATGTTCGTTTGGATTTATCATTGGAAACCATCATGCGATTCCTATTGCTGTAGGAAGCGGCAAGTGCAATGCTGATTCAGTGTTGGAAGCTGAAGCTATTACTTTGCGATATGGCCTTCAAAAGGCTAAGGAGATTGGAATTACAGCTATCGAGATTGAAGGGGATAACCTTACGTTGATCAATTTGATTAACCGAATTTGGAAGCCTCCGTGGGAACTCGATATGATCATTAATGACATCTCAATTATTATTGCTAGTTTCCAAGTCAATACCGCTCAGCACATCTTTAGGGAGATTAATACGGTTACGGACAAGATTGCGTTGCACGGACATAATGAAGAGCTGGATGCTGATGCAATCTCAGAAGATGTTCAAGACCTCATCCGAAAGGATGCTTTAGGCCGATCAGTTTCTAGAAGCTGATCCTCCTATGTTGTTTACTCATGTATAAAAAAAATATATATATATATATATATATATATATATTGTATTTTTTTTATTTATTTTTTAAAAAAATGGAAAACAATTCGAAATCATTAGACGGCGCGCCGTCTAGTGGGTCAAAAGGCCAAAAAAATCAGCAGACAGTCTAACCATCATGAAAAACCACAAATAAATGAGAAAGAAAATACACAAAAATACATCAAAATAAAATCGAAAGCAAAAAAATCTTTAAGAAAAAACAGGATGATCGAATAGGAGACAACGAGGATAAACGGTCAGATTTATTTTGTTGATTTTGAATGCATACGATTACCCTTCTCCTAGCATTTACCAAACTGCAAGTGCATACTATAGCTCCACAGTCCACAGTATTATTAGCTTTATGAAGTTTGATCCCCAGAATAATGAAGCCATTAATTTTGTTGTTTGTGGGCACCTACTCAAATTAAATATTAGGCTAAGGAGAAGAAAATTAAATGCATGCCTTGCATTACACTCCAAAATTTTAAGTTGATGTGAATTTCATTTACAAGTTTCAATCAACATAGGCTTTATATTTCGATGTATAGATACATGCTTACAAACTGTATGATTCATCAAAAATAAATTAAATATTTAGAAGCATAGTTTTAGCTATTTATAAAAGCTAATCTAGCTTACTTAGATGATAGAAAATATGTAAAAAAAAAAATTTGAGGAAAAGGTTGTAATATGTATTAAATAAGATCAATCTCCGCAAGGTCTAAGACACCTTCGGGAACCGATCAAGCCAAACCGAAGAATCATCTAAACTTAAAAGACGAGCAGCAAGATGGGCTGCGCAGTTTGCGGAGCGGCGAACATGCCGGAAAGAAACAGAAGAAAAATGACTGGAAAGCGAAAAAATAGATGCACAAATAATAGAAAAATAGGAATGGCTAGGTGTCGAGGTACTGTTGTGCCAAGACTTGAGCCGAGAGATGAGCGTCGAAGCATCCGATTCGATGACCAGTGGGAAGTGGAGGAAGATCTTAGCTGATTCCACCACAAAAAACATAGCGAGGGCCTTAACCAGAGCTGGTGTGCATTCTCCCGTCATACATTTGGACATTGCAGAGTTTATCCCTGAATTATATTTATAAACTATCTAATAAGTTTCGTTGTTTTAAACATCGATCAAATTTATGAAAAATAATTTTTTGTGTATTGTGCTCTCATATTAACTCATAGTGTGTGTCACCCATCCGAATTTTATAACTACTTATTTTAACTCAGTAAGCCTCGAAATTTTTGACTCATGTGAGTTACATGCTCCCAAATTAACTCATTGCGTCATTGGAATTTTGGACTAGTTAATTGATAGTTGAATGTTGCACATGTCAATAATAACTTTTCTTTACTAATCAAGTGGGTACAAATAAGTTTAGGACCTGTTTGGTTTTAACTTTGGAAACGGAGCGGAATAAAAGCGTATCTAGTCCACATGTATATCATTGTTCATGAAATTTTTTGGAATCATTCATTCTGGTGCTGGCGCATGTGCCCTAATTTGGGTTAAAACCCAATCTTCGTCGCGCTTAACTCAATTTCTTTGTTCCGGGTATAGTTCTCGTCTAGTGTATTGCTCTTCCATCCCGGAGTAACTCTCCACAGGCCCTCCCCGGGCTTCCTTCGCGAGATTGTCCCCCCCCCCCCCGACGGTGACGTTGCTCCCCTCCCTCGCCGTTCTCCATGCTTCCTTCTCCCTTCGAAGGTGACGGTAACCCCTGCACTCCTCCACTCCATCTCCAAACATTGGCATCGACCGCGACGCTTGCGCTCTTCTGTTCGTGTTACATATCTTTCTCATGACATTGATAAGTAAGTTTGCGCTCCTCCCATCCATCAGCTAATATCCGACAATTCAATGGATACATTTTTTTTTAGGGTTTTATGTCGAATGCATGATAGAAATTTTTAGTTTTTTACAAAGAAATATAAAAAAAGCTTTTGGGCACCGGCGCCATCCACCGACACCAGAATAAATAAAAGATTTTTTTCCTCTTGTTGCAATCAAGGTTTCATTTGTTTCCTCTTTATATTCATTCTCAATATATTACATTAAAATTCATTAAAAAATTATAAATTTTTTAAAAATAGATTATGACCTTAATTAATAAATTTATAATAGATGTAGTTTTTATATATTTTTTTATTTTTTAAAATAAATATATTTTTTATTTTCGAATTAAAATATCTTTTTACTTTTTACTTTCGATTTAAATATATATATAATTAATGTTAAAAATATTTATTAAAAAAAATTAAAATATAATATTTTTTAAAATTTTTTAAGATTCCTGAAAATTAAACATATAATATTTTCTAAATTAATTTTCTATAATATATTTTAATTTTTAAATAACAATATTATTTTTTTATGTGTTAATTTTTATAATATAATTTTCCATAATCTTATAATTAAAAAAACATAATTTTTTAAAATTTTCGATTTAATATAAATTATATAAAATTTAAATTCAAAATAAAAAAAAATTATTACATTTTAATTCTCTAGACTATTAATAAAGTTTCAAAAATGTTTTTTATTTAATTTTATATATATTTTTTAAATCAAAAGTAAAAAGTAAAAAAATATTTTAATTCAAAAATAAAAATGTATTTAATTCAAAAAATAAAAGAAAATTTATAAATTTCTATTATAAATTTATTAAGTAAATTTAATGAGGTCATAATCTATTTTATATTTATTTTTCTAATTTTTTTAATGAATTTTAATGTAGTAAATTAAGAATGGGTATAAAGAGGAAACAAATGAAACATTGAGGGCACCAAAAAAATTTTAAAACTTAGTGGATATCAAGAGGAAAAGTCCAAAACTTGATGGCATCAAGAGGAAAAATCCATAAATAAATTAATAAAAACGGTGTTGGCGCCATGCGGGTGTATTCATTACCAAATAAATTGATCACCGCATATAACACGCCCTTTCCGTCGTGCAACAACTACATGATGGGGTTGTATAGTCCCGCGGCTCAAAAAATCTATATTAATATATTGTATTAATAATTATAGACAAACCCTATGGTTTAAGAAACAAAAAGACAAAAAATAAATCAAATATGAGACATAAACCAAAAATAATACAAATTTTATAAAATTTTATTTTGTATAAAAACTATTTCACATTAAACCAAATTTGATATGGGACTAAATTGTGGCGAAATTTTATTACAAAAACCGTTCAAAAATTTTAAAATCACACATAATCACCCCTATATCATATTTTCTTTCAAAAACCACTAATATTATTTTTATATACTTATCGAAATATGTAATATAGGTTAAATCATCACTTTTTTCTTGAATATTTAAGGCAATTTATTTTTTTTTAAAAAATATAAGACCTATTAAGAAGTTTTAAAATTTTAAAAATAAATATTTGGTTAACAGATCCACATTCAATACCATTATTGTTTTTATGGGTGGTTTGAAAAAAAAAAACCTCATGTTTGTGGGTAGTTTAATGAAATAAGATATCACTTATTAACAAATTTGTGTAATTTGAAATTTTTACAAGTAATATATCTCACATATATGAAAGAAGATCTCCTATTTATGCTTTAAAATTTGACAATCAATATTATTTTTAGATAAAATTATCAAACTTATGGCAATGTTATTAAGCATGGGTCTTTTAACCAATTTTTTTTCTCCTTAAAATCTTAGAATTTCTCAACCGATCATATATTTATATTTTAAATAAATAACTTAAAATTAGTAAAATATTTAAGAATAAAGTGATGTCTTGACCTTTATTATATAGTTCGTGAAGTATACAAAGTAATATGCGTGGTTTTTGAAAGAAAGTATGATTATGGGTGATTTTTTGTAATTTATAGTTGAATTTTTCTCATTGGTGCCATCAAGGTTAGGACTTTTCCTCTTGGTATCCACTAAGTTTCAAAATTCTTCTTGGTGCCCTCATGATTTTATTTGTTTCCTCTTTATATTCATTCTTAATATACTACATTAAAATTCATTAAAAAATAAAAAATAAATTTGTAAATAAATTTAAAATAGGTTATGACCTCATGAAAATTTAATTAATAAATTTATAATAGAAATAGTTTATATATATATATATATATTAAAATAAATATATTTTTTATTTTTGAATTAAAATATTTTTTTACTTTTTACTTTCGATTTAAAAAATATATAAAAATTAAATAAAATTTTTTTTTTGAAATTTTATGAAGAGTCTAGAGAATTAAAATATAATAAAAAAAAAATTTGAATTTAATTTTATATAATTTATATTAAAGATTATGGAAAAATATATTATAAAAAATAATAAATTAGCACATAAAAATAATATTTTTATTTTCAAATTAAAATAAGTTATAGAAATGTAACTGAAAAAAAATATACTATATGTTTAATTTTTTGGATTCTTAAAAAAAATTTATAAAATATTATTTTTTTAATTTATTTTAAATAAATATTATTAATAGAAAAAATATATTTTTAAATTAAAAGTAAAAAATATTTTAATTCAAAAATAAAAAATAAATTTATTTCAAAAATAAAAAAAATATTTAAAACCATTTCTATTATAAATTTATTAATTAAATTTAATGAGGTCATAACCTATTTTAAATTTATTTTTCTAATTTTTTTATATTATTTTTTAATGTAATATATTAAGAATGAGTATAAAGAAGAAACAAATTAAACCTTGAAGGCACCAAGAGGAATTTTGAAACTTAGTGCATACCAAGAGGAAAAGTCCAAACCTTGATGGCACCAAGAGAAAAATCCTTTATAGTTTAATGGATAAATTTTAGTGAAAATTTTATACGAAATTAAAATTGGTTTAATATAAATTAGTTTGTATATCAATTAGTAATTTCTAAAGTTTATTTTACTTTTGGTTCAAGGATCACAATTGGTATTATTTTGGTTATTTTTCCTTTAATAAATGGTATTTTAATTTCTCTATTCATTTAGGACTTGTTTACTTGTACATTGATTTATTTTCGGGGTATAAACTGAATGAGTTTATATGAATTTATTGTTTATTTTTTGGTTTAGTTCTCAACGGGTCTATATGAATAAACCAGTTAAGATTGTTACGTGAAGTTTATTTTTTGGGTTTATTTTTACTTCAAATGCACTTATATCCCTCAAAAAACGAACAATAACGATGAATATCTAGAGAAGGTCATTGTTGAATGATTTACAAACTCAATAAATCCATAAAAAAATAAATCAATTTTTAAGTAGATAACTATAAAAAATAAACTAAATAAAATAAAAATAGACTACAAAGAAAAAGAATAAAAAGGTTTTATCTTGTTAGAAGGCAGTGTGATTTTGTGAATACCTCAACAAGAAAAACAAAGGGAAAAGGGTGTGAATAAGTCAGAAGGAAGTGAGTAAATCCAATCTCAAAATCAATTCAATCCCATATTTTTCTCAATATGGAAAGAAAAAATAAAGATACAATTTTTATTTATTTAAAAATGAAGAAAGAAACTTCAGTCAAACATACTCTCTCACATGCACTTGGTGGGTCTTCTTCATAAACCCCATCTTTGTTGCCTATTCCTTTGCAATCTTGCATTGACTCTCTCCCCCTTCAATATCTCTCCACTGATCTTCTTCCTTCTCTTTCTTCTTATCCTTAGATTTATGGCCACACCCATTAGTGGACTCTCCATTGATTCACATCCTATTTTGCCTTTCTTCTTCTTCTTCTTCCCTTTTTTTTCTTCTTCCTCTTCATCTTCTTAACACAGCCAACAATCTAGCTAGCTAACCACAATATCTTTTTTAACAAAAAGAAAAACAAGTCAAGATTACTATAGTTATACGCCATGTCTTCTTCCAGTACTTTCCAGTTTCCGGTCAACCTTAACTGCAGCGCCACCGCCACCCAAGAAAACCACCACGACCATGACCACAACCACCACAAAGACGATGAAGGCCATGGTAAACCCATCATCAATGAAGTTGATTTCTTTGCTGCTAACAATAAGAAGGAAGAATTAGAACGCCCCATCAATGGTGAATCTGAGTCCAAGGATCGTCACAGTCCCAACAAGCTCGATTGTCTTGTTAATGTAATTTTATCTTATTTTTTAAAATTAATTTCATATTGGGGAGATCTAACAAAAATAAATGATGTAGACTGGATTGAACTTGCTCACTACCAACACCAGTAGTGATCAGTCGATGGTGGATGATGGAACTTCTTCGAATTGTGAGAGATCCAAAAACAATGAGGTATCTATGATTTGATAAATGATTTGACGATGATGATGATGATTATTCGTAATTTGATGATGATTATCCGTGATTAGCTTGTGATACTCCAATCGGAGTTACAAAGTGTGAACGCCGAAAATCAAAGACTGAAAGAAATGCTTAATCAAGTCACGGGAAATTATAACGATCTGCAGCTCCATTTCATGACGCTTGTGCAACAGCAACAAGATCGTCGTAACAATAAAGATGAAGTGATGAACATGGAAGAAAGAAAATCTAATAACAATGGAGGACAAATAGTTCCGAGCAGGCAATTGTTGGATCTTGTTCTATCTTCAGGGAAAGGGAGAGCCGAGACGGATGATCAAATATCGTTGTCGACGTCGGACCAGAGAAGCCGAGAGCGGTCAAGCTCACCGGCGAATAACACTGAAGTGGCGTCTAGGAAAGAGCCGGTGGGTAGGGATGAATCGCCCGAAGAACAAGCGGGTCATGGGTGGAATCCGCATAAGGTTGCGAGGCTGAGTCCTCCTAAGAGTAGTGTTGATCAAAGTGCCGCTGAAGCTACCATGAGGAAGGCTCGTGTCTCGGTTCGAGCTCGATCCGAAGCGCCTATGGTATGTTTGGTGTTACCTCTAAACTTTACTAACCTTAAGAGTATCTGAAAATCCGACACTTATATTCGGATAGTAGGCTTGATAGTAGACTTGGATATCCGTTTTGAGCTATACTATTACTTTAGAAAGAATTGAGTTAAATATACTTTTTTTTATTTTATAGGTTTTTGTTTTATTTTGTAGAAGCTTTAATCACTCAATGATAAAAGCCCTAATTAGTCATTTTACCCATTTTATTATTATATCAATTGGATATATCGATCCGACTTTTCAATCAAAACATTATATCGGTGATTTGAACAATACTTCTGAAGTCGTTGAGGGTTGTGGAGAATGGAATGTTATAATTGTTTGTTGAAATATCAACAAGGTTCAATCTCTTTATCTAGTGGGTGTGGCATGTGGGAAGAACCATTTCAATGAAGTATGGCCAAAAGATTTAAATTTATTGGTTGATTTTCCTCTTAGTTTGCAAAAATAGAAACAAATGTTGTGTTTTTGTTGTGGTGTGATTAGATAACGGACGGATGCCAATGGAGGAAGTATGGCCAAAAGATGGCAAAAGGTAACCCTTGCCCTCGCGCCTACTACCGCTGCACCATGGCCGCCGGCTGCCCGGTCAGGAAACAGGTTTGAAACCTCATTAACTACTTACACATTTTCCATGCATAATAAACAAACATGCAACCTAGTATATAAGGTTGATAGAGACTATGTCTTTTGGTGTTAAATAGTTTTATTTGAAACTTGAATTTATGTATTGAGGTCGGACTTAACACGCATATATATGAACTCAAATCTGTGAAAAATACCACTGTATATGGTCCACCGAAATTTCAGATGATATTTATGTATTGAGGACGAACCTAAAACGTATGTGAATTCAAACCTTTGAAATCCACTACTATAAGTTCGATGGACTACTGTTATCTGATTAGCAACTCGACAATCCACACGTTATATTAGACCTGTTGAAATTTCACCGGTTCTTTAAGTTTTCAAGTTTTTTTTGTTTTCGGAAAATAGGTACAAAGGTGCGCGGAGGATAGGAGCATCCTAATAACAACATACGAGGGGAACCACAACCACCCACTCCCACCGGCAGCAATGGCAATGGCGTCCACCACCTCCTCCGCCGCTCGGATGCTCCTCTCGGGCTCAATGCCAAGTGCCGACGGGCTTATAAACCCAAACTTCCTGGCCCGAACCCTCCTACCTTGCTCCTCCAGCATGGCAACCATCTCAGCTTCCGCACCCTTCCCCACCGTTACTCTTGACCTAACCCAATCCCCGTCCCCTCCACGCACCACCTCCTCCTCCTCAAGCCACTTTCCCCTCCCCCTCTCTGTCCCTAACCCCGCCGCAGCCGCCCTTCTTCCTCAAATATTCGGGCAGGCACTCTACAACCAATCCAAATTCTCCGGCCTCCAGATGTCATCTCACCAGAATCAGCACGAAGCCGACGCGCTCGCCGGCGCGACTGAAACCGTCAATGCGGCCATCGCCGCTGACCCGAACTTCACGGCAGCTCTAGCTGCGGCAATTAGCTCGATCATCGGAGGTGGCGGTGGCGCTCCCATGGGTAACGGCGGGAGTGGAGGAAGCAACAACAATATCAGCACTAGCAATAGTAATAGCAATGGGAAGTGATGAATAATTTTGAGATTAGCTAGTCATAGTTTTATCATTCCTTTTCTGAAACTGGTTCTTCAGTTTTTGGCATCGAAAAACATTGAGAGAAATCGGCTATGTTTTTGAGGGGGTGTTTGATTTTTTTTTTTACTTAGTCTATTTTCAGATAATCCATAATTTTGGTTTTAGATAAGGAGGAGGAATATAGAAAGAGAATAGAAGAGAGGGTGGATGGATATCATAACTCTTGTTTTAGAATGAAATAAAATTGGAGGTGGGTGATTACAAGAAAATAAAAATCCTACGAAAAGGTTGGATTTTTGGAAGGGAAGACTATTTCAGACATTTTATTGATGTTTTTTTCTACATATGACTTACGTACACCCTTATATAATCGAACTTCTGTATTTTATTGTTGTTTTTGTAAAGTTATACTTGAAATCGAAGAAATTTAATACACAATTTCAATTACACAAAGTTATTGCACACTTAAATTAAAAAAAGGTTCGTTGTTTACACAAGGTCGAGTTACACAAGCCCAAAAGTCCGTCGTTTACACACGGTTGAGTTACACACGTCAAAGCCTCGTCCAAGCCTAATCGAGTTACACAAGTGCAAGATCAATCGAGTTACATAAGTCCAATCCCAATCGAGTTACACAAGCCCAAAAGTCTGTTGTATACACAATTAAGAGTTTGGATATTTTGTGTAATTATTAACTTAGGTCATGTCTTGAAAATTTTCAACTCAGGACATTTGGTGCACTTCCAAAAGTTTTGGGTCATTTTCATTAATATAAACTTGGGACAATTTTTGTAATTATCCTTTGAAGAGCAAATTTGTAAATTCTAAAAATGTGAGTCATTAACGTAATTACAAAGTATAGGTGCCCTTTTGTAATTTACCCAAAAGTTTCACAAACCTGATCTAGGGTTTCAAGGTGAAGGGCGGCGACTGTTGGCTAGTCTACTTCGATTCTAGTGCTAGCTCTTGATGCATTCGGAGGTGAGTTCTCGGCGACGGCAAGGCAACATTTGCGGCTCCTATCTCGACTCCAATGATGCAAACAAGGTTAAGCAATAGTGGCTTCCTCCGGGTCTGGTTTCCGACTTCAACTCAAGAAGAAGAGAGAAGAGGCTCGGTGGCAGCGCAATATGCTCTCGACCGCGGCTTGCTGGTGGTGGAAACTCAAATCCAGGTTTGACGATAGTCTAGTTCTAGGCAGGGCATATTTGGACTCGATGCTTCTGTGAGAATAGAATGAATTCCCCTTAGGATTTCCGTCATCAGACCGCTCATATTAATACCAAACGACTCATATTAATAACAAGCAGAGTTTACATAATTACATTAGGGCACCCTTGTATTTACAATAATTACATAATCTATCATACCCCCGTAGTCGAAACTGGAGGAGGCTAAAAAGTGAGACTGGATCTAAAGTCAAGAAATAATTGTCGGGGAAGACCCTATGTAAAGATATATGCGTACTGATAAACCGAAGGTACGTGAAGAACTCTAACGTGACCACGGGCAACCTTGTCGCAGACGAAATGGATGTCGATCTCAATATGCTTAGTCCGTTGGTGTTGAACGGGGTTGTTGGCTAGGTAAGTAGCAGAAATGTTGTCCGTATAGACAATGGATGCCTTGGCAAGGGGACAATGTAACTCAAGTAAGAGTTTACGCAACCAATAACATTCTGAGACAACATTGGCGACTCCTCTATACTCTGCCTCTGCACTGGATCTGGAGACGGCAGATTGCCTTTTGGCAGACCATGAGATTAAAGTGTCATTGAAGAAAACACAATAACCTGATGTCGAGCGGCGTGTATCAGGGCAACCTGCCCAATCAGCATCTGTGTAGGCAATAAGATCAGTCTTCGGAGAAGAGGAGATGGTGATACCTATTAAAGACGTCCCATAAATGTAGCGGATAATGCGCTTGAGAGCGGCAAAATGAGCTTCCCTGGGGTTGTGCATAAAAAGGCACACCTGCTGTACTGCAAAACTGATGTCAGGCCGGGTGAAGGTGAGGTATTGTAGTGCTCCAGCTAGACTACGGTAAAGGGTCGGATCAATGATAGCAGGGCTGGGTGAAGCACTTAACTTGACAAACGTTTCAGCCGGGGTAGCAGAAGGTTTGCAGTTAGACATCTTTGCTCTTTCAACAATTTCGCGAGTATATTTATCTTGGAACATGAATAAGCCAGAGAATGTCCGACGAACAGAAATGACCAAGAAATATGACAAGGGGCCTAAGTCTTTCAGGAAAAATTCCTTACTCATAAGCTTGATCATATGCTTGCGAAGGGCGTCAGAAGAAGCCGTAAGGACAATGTCATCGACATATAGAAGCAGATAGGCAGTGTCAGATCCTTGATTATAAATAAAAAGTGAGGAGTCACTCTTACTGCTTATAAAGCCAATGCAATGTAGGAAACCTGCAAAGCGTTGAAACCATGCCCGGGGAGCTTGCTTCAGGCCATAGAGAGACTTCTGCAAAAGACAAAATGATTGGGTTTGGAGGGGTCGCGGAAGCCTGGTGGTTGAAACATATAAACTGTTTCGTTCATATGGCCGTGGAGGAAAGCATTTTGAACATCCAATTGATGAATGAACCAAGAGCGGGATATTGCAATGCTGAGAACTATGCGGATGGTTGTTGGCTTAACAACAGGACTGAAAGTCTCATCACAATCAATTCCAACCTATTGAGAACGTTAGCAACTAAACGAGCCTTGTATCGCTCCAGAGAATTGTCAGACCTGTACTTATACTTAAATATCCACAAGCATTGCATATTGTTAGCATCCACAGGATGAGGTATTAGAACCCAAACAAGTCTTATTCCGCATAAGGGCTCGATATTCATCGAGCATGGCAACGGTCCAATACGGGTCTTGAAGGGCTACATTGTGGGATTTGGGAATAGGGGATAAAGGTGTGGTCAAAATGGATAGGTCAAAAATCGGTTTCGGTTTCACAATGCCGGATTGACTCCGGGTGTGAGGACGGTCTGATAACGATGAGGGCTGAGGAGGTGGAGCTGGCTCATTTATGGAGTGGTCGGTTAGGTTGGGAACCATAGCTGGGCGATGTGGGACATGGGTAATAGAAGGCGGAGCAGCTATACTGGGCTGGGTGTAGGGCGTTGGGCCATGTGAGATTGGGCCGGATAGGATGCTATGGAAGAGGCGCTGGGCCGAATGGGTAAGCTGCTATTGCAGCATGAGGAAGGGGCAGGAGAGCGCTGGGCCGGAGGATTGGGTTGCAGCGGGCTAGCACTAGAGGGCGTGGATAGGCCTGCAGTGGATGAGCTAGGTGAATTGGGCCGGGAAAAACGTTGGGCTGATTGATCTGCTGCTTGGAGATAGTAAAAAAAATACTTAGAATATGAATCATCATTTGTATGGATCGACATTTCCGGGAAGACTTGGGAGGGAGTAGCAAACGGAAAAACGCTCTCGTCGAAGGTGACATGACGAGAAATGATGATTTTATTTGTGGTTCTATCTAGACACTTGTAACCCCAATGATGGGTTGGGTACCCAAGAAACACACACGGTGTTGTGCGGTGTTGGAGTTTGTGAGAGATAGTGGCGCTTTGATTTGGGTAGCAAAGACAACCAAAGACTCGGAGATGGTTGAGAGCGGGTGTTGTAAGATACAACAATTGGGTGGGAGATTTATTTTGAATGAAGACCTATGGAAGAATGTTAAGAAGATAACATGACGTTTCCACGACATGAGGCCAAAAGGACACGGGAAGAGAGGCATGAAACAAGAGGGAGCGCATCATATTATTGATCGTCCAGATGACACGTTCGGCTTTGCCATTTTGAGGGGAGGTGTGAGGACATGAAAATCGAAAAACGATGCCATGATCAACAAAGAACTTGTGAAAGCTGTTGTTGTTGAATTCACGGCCCATGTCACAGTGGAAGCTTTTAATATTGTGTTGAAACTGTGTTTTGAATAGTTGATGAAATTGCACGAAGAGATCAAAGACTTGAGATTTAAACTTGATTGGAAAAATCCATAAATAATGTGTGAAATCATCAAGAAAAAGCAAGTAATATTTAAAACCTTCTCTACTAGGGATAGGAGAGGTCCAAAGATCACTATGAATGATATCAAAAGGTGCAAAAGAACTAGTTTGTGAGCGCTTAAACGGTAACCTATGATGTTTTCCTAATTGACAAGCATGACAAAGAGGAGACGATGTTTGTTTGGTACACTTTAAAAAAGAAGCATTCCTAAGAATATCCAAAACAGGCGCGTTGAGATGACCAAGACGTGCATGCCAAAGACTGGATGACTCGACTGAAAGGGCTTGATGAGAACGGGTAGAAGGACGACTGATAGGATAGAGCTCCCCGGAACTGTTACACCTCAGACGAGTTGTCCCCGTTTGTAAATCCTTCACAGAAAAATCAAAAGGGTCAAACTCCACATAAGCATTGTTATCAATGGTAAAACGACGAACAGATACTAAGCTTTTGTCATCTCACCAGAATCAGCACGAAGCCGACGCGCTCGCCGGCGCGACTGAGACCGTTAACGCTGCCATTGCCGCTGACCCGAACTTCACGTCAGCTCTAGCTGCGGCAATTAGCTCTATCATCGGAGGTGGCGGTGGCGCTCCCATGGGTAACGGCGGGAGTGGCGGAAGCAACAACAATATCAGCACTAGCAATAGTAATAGCAATGGGAAGTGATGAATAAAATTTTAAGATTAGCTAGTCATAGTTTTATCATTGCTTTTCAGAAACTGGTTCTTCAGTTTTTGGCATCGAAAAACACTGAGAGAAATCGGCTATGTTTTTTAGGGGGGTTTGATTTTTTTATTTTTACTTAGTCTATTTTCAGATAATCATAATTTTGGTTTTAGATAAGGAGGAGAAATATAGAAAGAGAATAGAAGAGAGGATGGATGGATATCATAACTCTTGTTTTAGAATGGAACAAAATGGGAAGCGGGTGATTACAAGAAAATAAAAGTCCTACGAAAAGGTTGGATTTTTAGAAGGGAAGACTATTTCAGACATTCTAGTGTTGTTTTTTCTACCTATGGCTTACATACACCCTAATATGAGTCGGATTAATTGAACTTGTGTATTCTATTGTTATTTTTGTAAAGTTATACTTAAAATCGAATGTTAATACACCGTGTTAATACACAAATTTAATTTCACAAAGTTACTGCACACTTAAATTAAAAAAAGGTTCGTTGTTTACACAAGGTCGAGTTACACAAGCCCAAAAGTCCGTCGTTTACAAGGTTGAGTTACACAAGTTCAAGCCTAATCGAGTTACACAAGTGCAAGCTAATCGAGTTACGCAAGTTCAATCCCAATCGAATTACACAAGCCCAAAAGTCTGTTGTATACACAATTAAGAGTTTGGGATATTTTGTGTAATTATTAACTTAGGTCATATCTTGAAAATTTTCAACTCAGGACATTTGGTGCACTTCCAAAAGTTTTGGGTCACTTTGGTTATACAAACTTGAGACAATTTTTGTAATTATCCTTTGACGAGCAAATTTGCGAATTCTAAAAATGTGAGTCATTAACGTAATTACAAAGTATAGGTGTCCTTTTGTAATTTACCAAAAGTTTCACAAACCCGAGCAAGGGTTTCTAGGTGAAGGGCAGCGAGTGTTGGCTGGTCTACTTCGATTCCGGTGCTAGCTCTCAATGCAGCCGGAAATGGCTTCTCGGCGGCGACAAGGCAACATTTGCGGCTCCTATCTTCTGGAACAAAGGAGATCAACACAGGCCTATCATCAGTTGGGATGTAATTTGTAAATCCAAGGAAAATGGTGGTTTCGGACTGAGAAGAGCTCTTATTACAAACAAAGCACTACAAATGAAACTCTTGTGGAAAATCCTTGTTGAACCAAACAACATATGGGTAAAGATCATAAATGAAAAGTACCTTAAAAATATAAACATTCTAAATTACCAAAACAAAGGCGCAACATCTTGGCAATGGAATAACCTTATGAAACTCAAAACCGA
Source organism: Fagopyrum homotropicum (assembly GCA_033239125.1). Taxonomy (NCBI): domain Eukaryota; kingdom Viridiplantae; phylum Streptophyta; class Magnoliopsida; order Caryophyllales; family Polygonaceae; genus Fagopyrum; species Fagopyrum homotropicum. The sequence goes on from BSWB01000004.1 coordinate 150,165,199, forward strand.
ATTCAAGAACGGACTTATCTGTCAGGTTGGTAATGGCAATACTATAAATTTTTGGCATGACAATTGGATAACTCCTTCTCCTCTTATAAAAATGGCACAAAATACCAATTCCATTGACACAACCATAACAGTCAGCCACTTCATCAATAACATCGGACAATGGGATGTCATAAAAATTGAAAATAAATTGAAAAACATCTTAAACCAAGATATTAGGGGAAAAATAACGGAAACAATAATCCCGAACAATGATATTCAGGATAGACTTTACTGGAAAGGTAGCAATAATGGGTGGTTTACTACAAAATCTGCTGCTCATATGATTGAAATACAATCATGCTTTAATCAGACAAATGCATGTGATTGGATCTGGAAACTGGATACCCAACCGAAAATAAAAAACTTTCTCTGGAAATTTTCACAAAATGGTATCCCGACTAAAGCAGAGTTGGACGAAAGAAGAATAGCAGTTACAAGACATTGCGAACTATGCAACCACCATTGCGAGGATTTGGTCCATTTATTCCTCGAATGCCCTTTTAGCAAACAAGTTATTGGAAAAATTGTAAAACAATGTTAATCGAAATAAACAAAATTAACAATAACAACAAAAACCCCATGAAATTCTAATTGATCTTAAAAATATACTTGGATTAAACAAACTTGCTTGCATCGCAACCATTTGGTGGAGTATTTGGTACTTCAGAAACAAAATCATCTTTGGTAATGAACCCATTGGGTCATGCAACAAACTAACCGGCTTCATCAAAGATAAAATTCATAGGTGGAAAGCCAACACACTCGATGAAGATGACTATGACTTTAAACAACTAAAGAATGTAAATCCTATAACAAGGAAAAAACATAATATCAAGTGGGATAAACCAAAACCGGGCTTTCATAAACTAAACTTTGACGGATCGAAATTAGACTCCGGAATTACTTCTATTGGCTACGTGATTCGGGACCAAAATGGAAAAGTAGTAAGTCTTGATGCCAAAAAAAAGAACTTCAACTCGATTTTAAAAGCCGAAGCTTTTGCACTAAAATCACGTCTTCACGAGACAATTAGACTACAAATAAAAAAAAATTGAAATTGAAGGGGACAACCTTTGTGTTATTAAGGCACTACAAGGATGTTGGAGTTATCCTTGGGAGATCGAGATGATTATTTCCGACTCCAAACTGGACCTCCAGTTTTTTGACGAAGTCCAGATTAGGCATGTTTTCAGAGAAGTAAACTGTGTTGCAGACCGACTAACCCATTTGGGAATTTCGACACCCAACACCAACTTTTCTGATGATCTTGAACTTTGTGTTCTCATCCGCAAGGATGCTTTAGGATGGACTACCTTTAGAAGATAGTCTAAACAAACCGCTTTCCATTATCAAAAAAAAAACAGTGGCTTCCTCCGGGTCTAGTTTCCGATTTCAGCTCAAGAAGAAGAGAGAAGAGGCTCGGTGGCAGCGCAATCTGCTGTCGACCGCGGCTTGCTGGTGGTGGAAACTCAAATCCAGGTTTAACAACAGTCTAGTTCTAGGCAAGGCATATTTGGACTCGATGCTTCTTTGTCGGGATCTCACAACGGGATCTCGACCCTGCAAGGCTCCGGGCGGTGAGAAGCTCATCTGCTGTTTGTGACAGGGAGGGTGTGCTGGCGACCAGTGACGGTGTTACGCGCATCGACAGTTCCGGTCGACGAAATGGGTCGGAGATGTAGTGATTCGGCTGGGACTCGACGATTTTAGTTTGTTGTTTGGATTTTAGGGTTTCATATGATGAGATTTAAAATTTTATGAGAAAAATAGAGGGGTCTAAAATTTTTTTAAAAATTAATTAATAGATTTAAAATAAATCATTTTCATATGATTTTAGGGTTTTAGGGTTCCGGACGACGAAATAGAGGGGTCTAAAATTTTATTAAAAATTAATTAAAATTTTTTAATCTTATACGTTTTCCCTTACGCCCATTTAATTAATAGATTTAAAATTTTATGAGAAAAATAGAGGGGTCTAATTTATATAGCAATACATAAAAGGCTTTAGTAATTCATTCTTTTCATTATTATATTAACTATTAATTAGAATGACATTATATTATTTTTTTAGAAAAAATAATCCAAAATAATATCAACTATCAACATTGAAGCGAAAATAATACGAAAACTTTGAAAATTAATATGAATGGTACAAACTATCAATGTACTTACCAATAATAATACGTCATACTTTTCCGACAAAAACCCTAGCTCCGGCGATGACATGAAAACCGGAATGTTACATGTCATCAAATAATGTGGATTAAATGTGTGATGTAGATTTTTTTTTAAAAAAAATCAGTTTAATAATATTTAAACTATTAAAAAATAAATAGTTTAATTTTTAAAATTTTTTAAATAATAATTTTTTAAAAAAAAATATTTTTGTAAAAATTTTTTTAATAAAGTTTAAACATTTTTTTAAACAGGTTTGTAAAAAATGTAAAAGTATTTGTTATTTATGAAGTTTTTTATTAAAAAAAAAACAAACCGTTTGCATGTGATTTTTTTAAAAAATATTTTTTTGGAGGTTTATTTTTATTATATATTTTAATTTAATTTTTAATAAAATATTTTATTAACAAAATTGGGAAAAAAATTCTCTAGAGATTAGGTCACAACTTACAAGATTAAAAAAAAATTTAAATTGAATATTTTTTTTACAAATTATTTTTTTTAAGAATTAAAATTTTCATTTTATACAAAAATCTGAAAATCAATTTGTTTAAAAAAAATTCTAAAAATTATTATATTTTTTTTGGAAAAATAAATATTTTTACATTTATTTACAAACCTATTTAAAAAAAACCTTTCAAACTTTATTTTTTTTAAAAATTACTTTTTAAAAATAATTATTTGTACAATTTTTTTTAAAAAATTATTATTTAAAATTTTTATATAATAATTTATATGTTTTTAATATTTTAAATATTATTTAATTGATTTTTTTTAACAAAATCCACATCACACATTTAATCCATTTATTTAATGGCATGTAACACTCCGGCTACCACGTCATCACCGGAGCTAGGTTTTTGCCGGAAAATATATGACGTATTATTTTTTTGTAAATACATTGATAGTTTGTATCGCTTATAGTAATTTTTTCAAAGTTTTTATTATTTTTGGTTCAATGTTGATAGTTGGTATTATTTTGAGTTATTTTTCCTTTTTTTACATGAGTTTATTAAAAAAATCATTTTTTTGTTAAAATTGTGTTATATATCGTGTATAAACGATTCAAGTAAATGAAATAAAGCAAATCATTTTCAGCCTCATACCTCAGCATTGTGTCAAGAGTGATCCGATATGAACCTAAAACCTACCGGTACCCTACCAACACCGTCAACCTATGGACACCCTGGTATCGCCAAGAACCAGCGTCCTATTTTCGTCAATCAACCATAACCTTAATTATGTCACAAAACAAAGATCAAAGAAGACGTTCATAAATTCTTATTGCATCTATTTTCTCTAACATTAATTGTCACTCAATATTCATTGTCTCAAATAAATAAATATCAACTCAAGAGGATCTCCCAAAACACCAGGACACCTTGGAATACGTATAAGAACTAATTACAGGAAGAGGAACCATGCATAGGCTTAGCTCATGAGCAGGCATATTACAATGTGGAGGAACCCAAGATCAAGGCTTTAGTCAAATGTTGTAAAATTAAATATTGGAGTATTCATGTAGATTAAGCATGTCCACGGGTCACGGGTGACCTGTGACTCGACGGGTCACCGACCCGGCAGGTACGGATTCCCCTAGGTCGCGGGTACGGGTAAGGGTCATGAGATCCTTACCCGTCGACCCGTGTAACGGTCAAATTTTTTTTTTAAAAAAAAATAAAACTTTAATAATCTAACCCAAAAACATTTCTTATAAATACCCCAAACCCAATTCATTTCATCTCACATCAATTCTCATTCAATTATATATTCACTCTCTCAATCTCTCCATAATTTCCAACTCTTACATTCAATGACTTTCCTAATCTCATATTCTCATTCTCTTATTTTTCATTTTACTACTCTTACTACTACATTCTATTATTCAAAAAAAAATGTCTAGCCGAGGAAGATGTTCCGTTAGCGGTGCCGGTCCTTCATCCGGCGAAGGTGTTAACCAAGGACGTCATTCCGTTAGCGGTCCTCCAACCGATTCGGATTTAAGGCGGGGCTTATTAAGTGGAGATCACAAGATCTTCGAGGAGGAGGATATCAACATGGAATCACCTCCTTTCCCCAACACCCAAGAATCCGAGACCCAATTCCCGGAGGAACCGCTGTTGAACAACACTCAACTAACGGCGGCGGTCTTCCGATTTTGGTTCACAAAGGTGCTCCCAATGCCAACGGGGTTTACTATGTCAAATGCAATTTTTGTTCGGCACAATACAAGCACAAAAAGGGAGAAGGCTACGGGAACTACAAGAGGCATATTCGGAACAAGCATCCCGAAAAAATGGGATTAGAACGAGGGCAAACACAACTTATCGGGTACGCATCTACCTCTAACCAACCTCCTTCTTTATTTACATATGATCATGCTTCTTCTATGCATGCATTTTCGGAAATGTTAGCTGTAGATTCTTTGGCATTTAGTTTTGCACAAAATGTTGGTTTTAATGATTGGATGCAAAATCATGCTCAACTCGCATATAAATTGATTTCTCGTCACACCACTAAAAGAAAAATGATGCATAAATATAAAATTCGTAAAGAAGAATTGATTAAATATTTTATAGAAAACGATGATATTCAAGTTTTTATTTGTAGTGATATTTGGACCGACGGTTTTCAAAAAAATTCATATATGGGTATTACTTGTCATTTTGTTGATAAATTTTGGATTTTAAACAAAAGAGTTTTAGCATTACGAGTTTTCAACGAACAACACACTGCCCAAAACATTGCCCGTTTGATTGCAAATGTTTTGGAAGAATATAGATTACTTTCACGAGTTTTTTCAATCGGTTTTGACAACGCCTCCTCTAACACGGCTTCCATTAGAGATTTAACCAACTATTGTAAGCCAACGGTTGGAGGTAAATTTTTCACATTAGGTGTATCGCTCATATTTTAAACTTGTGTGTTCAAGACGGTTTAGCATACGTTGGAGATTTAGTACAACCTATTCGAAAATTTTTTAATGAACTTTGGTCTAAAAAAAGTGTACGTACTAAATGATATGCATATTATAAACAAAAGAGAAAATTATCTAAACAGTACCCCATCTTTTGGGCTGACTAAACTTTAGTACCTCGTCCTTTTAACTATCAGAACGGTACCTCATCTATTGATTCCGACCAAAGATTAGTATATGTGTTACTGTTCATCCGTTAATTTCAAAAAGCGGCGTTAACTATGAGGGGCAAAACTGTCATATTACCTTAAATAATGTATTGTTCCATTTTTTAATTTAATTTTACCTTTTCTGCAAGATCCCTATTTTTTTCAAACCCTAATTTTCTCTCTCCTTAATTCCACCGCCTCCTAGATCTGTGTCTCTTCCAGCTCATACTAAAACCACCAGCAGCAGCTTAACCCAATCAGATGTTATTCATCACCAAAACCACCAGCAGCTTAACCCAATCTTCACATCTTCAAGCCCGGAGATCCCCTTCTCTTCAACCTCCATTGATCCACTCCTTCCGGCTCATACTACTTCCCCTGTCCGCAGAACTTATCCTTCGATTTGTAGACCCAGATGTCCTGAGACCTTCGATGAGATGGTCAGGGAAAACTGCATTCTCCCCGGAGAAGTGGAGAACGACGCAAAGTGTGCATTCGAACCTTTCAAAACGATGTCGTTGGGGTTGGAACTGGAGCAAGACAATGTCCTCCAGTGTCCCCCGTTTCTCCATTGAAACCCTACTTTAAGCTGGAGAAGCAGAGGAAGGAGAAGAAGAAGAAGAAGAAGAAAGTGAGGCGAAGTAGATTCTGTAAGGTGAAGCCTGACCCGTTTAGCTCCGATTACGAAGATTTGTTCAATAGCGACGATGAGAGAGAAGATGAAGACGATAAATCAGAAACCGAAACAGAGACTTTGTTTTCCTCTTCTAGATCTTTCCTATCTCTCTCCTCTTCCAAATCAATCTCGTTTTCTTCCGATCCGGATTCGAAAGGGCTTTCTGTCTCTTGATAATTCACACATAAGCAGTTAACCAAAGTGAGGCGAAGGGAAGCTTTGCTGTTGTGAACAAATCAAGAAATCAAGAAATCAAGAGATCTAGGAGGCGGTGGAATTAAGGAGAGAGAAAATTAGGATTTGAAAAAAATTTTTAGGGATCTTGTAGAAAAGGAAAAATTAAATAAAAAAATGGAACAATACATTATTTAAGGTCATATGACATTTGCCCCTCATAGTTAACGTCGTTTTTTGAAATTAACGGATGAACAGTAACGTATATACTAATCTTTGGTCGGGATCAATAGATGAGGTACCGTTCTGATAGTTAAAAGGATGAGGTACTAAAGTTTAGTCAGCCCAAAAGATGGAGTACTGTTTAGATAATTTTCTCTAAACAAAATGGCGTTATCCTAAAAAATTTCCAAAAGATGTTTGTACAAGATGGAACTCTACTTACAAAATGATTTACGAATCATATGAATATCGAGAACTTTTAAGTGGTTTTGCGGCACAACATATTGACGGTGATTTTGTTTTCACTGAATCTTGGGTTTTAGTAAGAGATGTAATGGAGGTTTTTAAATATTTTTATGATGTTACTTATACTTTTAGTTATGTTTATAGACCAACTTCAAACATATTTTGTTATGTAGCAATTAATATTGCATTTGCAATTCAACAAGGTCTTTTAATTGATAATATTTCACAAGCTATTTATTCAATGTGAAGTAAATGATTAGATTATGATACAACTATTCCCGATGTTTTTCTTGTTGCATTTGTGTTAGACCCTAGATGTAAAATGGATGGTTTAAAACAATTTTTAGAAAGTTATTATGAATTTTTAGGTTTAGAACAACATCCCGATTGCCATGTTTATAGCATAATTGTTAGAGTTAAAAAATTATTTGATGAATTATTGGTTCAATATCGTGTTTCCGATCAAGGTTAATCTTCTCAACCCCCTCCTCGTCCTTCATCTTCAACTTCATCTAAATTTAAATCAATTGCTAGAGATTTGTTTGGCCCGAAAAGGGCAAAAACCACGTCAAGTTCCCATTCGGAACTCGACGAATATCTAACCATTTCTTTTGAGTTTGTCAATGATGAAGAAGAAGAGGATTTCAACATATTAGAATGGTGGAGCCGACCGGAGAGAATGAGGTTCCCTACCCTCTCAAGGATCGCGGCACAAATTCTCGCCGTTCGCGCCTCAACGGTAGCGGTTGAGCAAACCTTTAGCCGGAGTGGAAAGGTGCTCGATCCGACGAGATCAAACATGTTGCCCGAGACGTTGGAGGCACAAGTCCTCCTAGCCGATTGGAGGAAAGTGGAAATGCGAACACAAAAAAACAACCTCTCGGCGGAGGAAGGCAACGAAGATGACGACGAGCGACAACAAACGCCATCGGATGTATCGGTGGGAGAGTCCGACGACTAAGGTAAGGGTCAATCGGGGATATAAACAAAGATAAGAGAACTACGTGGGCTTTGATTCCTCCTCCCCGAGAGGATACGTAGGCAACCGGGATTCCGGTTCAAGCCCAATTCTTCCCTTTTTAAAAAAAAAAAAAAGTTTAAGTCCAATTTTTTAAGTTTAAGTTCTCTCTTTATTTTCTTCTTTTTTAAGTTTAAGTCCAAATTTTCTCCTCTCTTTATTTTCTTCTTTTTTAAGTTTATTTCTTTTTCTTTTTTAAGATGAGGTGGCCAACCCGGCGGGTCGGCCATTTATACGGGTCCGGGTCACCCTTCCCGGACCATTGACCCGGCAGGTCGGACCCGTTGACCCGGCGGGTCCGACCCGTGGACATGCTTAATGTAGATAATGATATTAATAAAAAATACTATATTGATCCATTTTTTATTTTAATTTGTAAAATTCTTATATACATCAAAATAGCAAATTCTTATATTTTGTATCTAAATCAACATTTCAAATAAAACAATTATGCCTCAGACATGATAAAAGAGTAAATTCTTTATATTCATCCCGAATCAATCAAATTGTATCTAAATCCACATTTCAAATAAAATAACTATGCATCAGCCATGATAAAATGATAAAAGACTAAATTTTACATCCATCTATATATCTACTTAATAGAGATTTGATCAATAAATAACTTAAAATATTAGCTTTTAATTTAAAAAAAAAACCCTTTTATTAATCAATTTAATTATTAAAAACGAATTATTCATAGTTCCACATTAGACATCATTAAAAATATATTATGTTCATCAAAAGAAAACAATAAAGGGCAATTTTGGTAACCAGGCTTTTTTGAAAAACTATAGTAGTAACTAGACTTTTTAATGTTTCATTTAAGTAAATATACCCCAACCTTTTGTATTTATTCTCAAACTCCACACACTCTTCTCTCAAGGGGTACATATACTAAATACAAAACTAGAAAAAGCCTAGTAAACCAAATTGTTTTAACAATAAATGACTTAAAATATTATCCTTTAACATCTTCCAAAAAAATCCTATATTGTAAAAAAAAAAACACACTATATGAAAACTTTTTAAAATCAGTAAGATCGAATATAACTTTTATCAATCATAGAACATATTCTAAGATAGTCAAACGCATATAACAATGGAAAGATTGTGAGTCTTGATGCATAAAAAAAAATCATTTCAACTCGGTTATCAAAGTATAAGCTTTTGCCCTTAAACTAGGCCTTCAAGAGGTTATAAGATTACAAATTAAAAATATCGAAATTGAAAGTGATAACCTTTGTGTCATCCAGGCACTCCAAGGTCTTTGGAGTTTCCCTTGGGAGATCGAGATAATTATTTCCGACTCCAGATTGGATCTCCGTTTTTTCGACGATGTCCAAATCCGACATGTCTTCGGAGAGATAAACAGTGTTGCTGACCGATTAACCCATATAGGCTCTTCGACCCCAACACCAATTTTTTCGATGATCCCGAACTTTGTATTCTCATCCGAAAGGATGCTTTAGGAATTAGGATGGACTACCTCTAGTAAGAGAGTAAATAAAAGAAATAATCCCTCTAACATATGGGCTAACACTTTGACCGAATCTCCACATATGGGCCCAACAGCAGGCTCTTCGAGACTGGGCTTATCAGGCCCAATCACCAGAGGCCCAACAGGCCCAACACTGCTCCGGGCTACAAATGTATCCATTTAAGGTTTGAGTTCTGTCAGGAGATCGAGACCCAAGTAAATTCTTTAATTACTATATTTGATTAATACAACTACAAACAATTATAACTAGTGTATTACCCGCACTTTATGCGGGTTAGTTTTAATAAATATTTAATACTTAAAATTTATTTATATATTTGTAAGTAAAAATTCCGAGAATGAAATTATAATTATTACTATGATTTTTAATTTTCTTTTAAGTATTTATCTCTTATAATTAATTATATTTTTAAATTGATTTGTTAAGATATGCTTGTTGGTAAAAAAAAATCCGTAAAATTTTAAAAATTAGTTTTATAAAAATATTTATTTAAATATTTAAAAAAATTTAGAAATCAATTTCCAATTTATAATAACAATTAGAAATCAGTTATTAAAATAATTTTTAGGTTTCGAGAAACATGGCGTTGACACATGACAATAGAGGCTTCTGCTTTAATAGATTTAAGATTATATATACCAAATGTGATGTCCTCCCTTCAACTATCCATAAATTAGTACTCCTGATTAATTAATCAAAGTAGTATTGTGAAACCATTAAAACTTAACAAATTTGTTATGTCAAGTTGCTCAAGTTTTAAATCATTTTGAAAAGAACGTCTCTATAAAAAATAATTGTCCAAAGAAGTGTTCGTAAATTTTGTATTAAGTTATACTATCTTTACTAGAATAGCTAGAAACGTTTTCCTTTTTATCCAATTAATATAAGCTTTTAGGTTAGTGGGTAAAAGTGTAAAACCACTCTCGCCAAACCGGCGACTGGTTTCTTGTTTGCGTCTTCATCCAAATTTTGTATTAACTTAAATTCAAAGTTTAACACCATTTTCACTTTCTAGTATTTTATCCTTATTTCCCACCCAACATTTATTGCAAACCAAAAATTAAAACGTTTAACACATTTGTATAATTTACTCCAAAAAAAAATAAGGCATGATTTTTTAATGAATCTACTTGAGTTAAAATCGAAAGTTAATCCTAATTTTTCATCTTTTGAATGTTTACCACTTAGTGACTTTTTGTAAATGAAAAAAAAAAAAAAGAAATTTCCAAAAAGTAAAGATTTTGAATTTTTTTTAAAAATTAAAATTAAGTGATAAAAAATGTAGGTTAGATTTTTAATTTTATAATTGGTTATACTATTAAATGTTTTTGGAAAATGAAGATGTTGACGGCCGTCCTGTAGGGATGACAATTTCACCCGTATTTGACGGATAACCGGTCACCCGATCTAACGAAAAAGGGTAAAAATCCGTTAAAGGTGGGTGAAAGCGGGTGGCGAAAGAAGCAGTTGGTGAATCGGGTAGAATGAGGGTAAACGTTACACCCACCCATCACCGAACCATCATCCACCCATCCATCCGACTCATATTCATCTGCTTAAAATTAATTATATATATATATATATATATATATATATATATATATATATATATATATATATATATATATATTAAATTTTAAATTTTTTACCATTATAAAATAAAACATATATTTTTCTTTTCCTAGTTTATTTTTGAATTTCTAATATATTTCGATCTTTATCATTGATTCATTATAAAAAAAAATATTTTAGAAGTTTATATTATATAGTGGTGTATTTGATGTTATGTATAATTTTATATTATTTTTTATTTGAATTTATATTTTTGATTTTCACTAAAAATATTTGATTTTTATATAATTTATAAATAAAGGGTAAAATACTTGAATTTTCACCCGATCCCCGCTACATGAATATGGATGAATATACGGGTGAAATCCTTAATCGGTGGTAAGTCGAATACAATGCACAATTTTACGTGAAGGACCGGATTGACAGTCAATGTCAACTCTACCTACGATAGTACATAATATAACGATGAATGTTTTGTACAAAGGTAAGAAAATTAGGGGATCAGTTTTTAAAAACCGATTGACCTAAAGCATCCTTAGAGATGAGATTTTAAACATCCTCAGAAATAGCATTGACGTCCAGCGAGAGATTCTTTCCGCATATTGTCTTTTCAAGTTAGAAATATCACTTTCAATCCGGTTTTTCACCTAAAATTTTGTATTGTATTCTACCTACCACCGTTTAAGGATTTCAACCGTATCATATACATCTATATAACGATGAATGTGATTACGTGTTGATAACGCGTTGTCTAACTTGTCTTCTACTTACGTTTACTTAATTCCAACATGATTACATTCACATAATTCATTATTGGGCCAATAATAAAGCATTAGCAATAAACCTTAAACAATTACTCCACTAATCAAGTGGCTAACTTGGTCCCTCCTTCCTGTGAGATGCGCTTATGTTTCATCAATCATCACCACCCACAAATTGCCCCTATATATAACAATATCAAGCTGTAATTATTTCTGCAAACTTTCATCTACTAATTCTCTCAATTCTAAAAAATCGACTTACGATTTTGTTGATCTGAGTCATGTGTGGTGGTGCGATTATATCCGATTACATACAAGCCAGAGGTTCCCGGCGTCTCACCGCCGGCGATCTGTGGTCCAATTTCGCCGGAGATGACAATAAAAAAGATCTGTTCTCGAAGCCGGCGAGATTACAAGTCCATAACGATGATTTCGAGGCTGATTTCCTTGAGTTCAAGGATGAATCTGATAATGAGAAGCCTTTCGCCTTGAAAAAATCCAGTCCTTACAACTCCAGTTGCGCGAAGTCGGCGAAGAGAAAGAGAAGGCATGAGTACCGTGGGATCCGTCAACGCCCCTGGGGTAAATGGGCGGCTGAGATCCGTGACCCGAGGAAAGGTGTTCGGGTCTGGCTTGGAACATTCAACACTGCTGAAGAAGCCGCTAAGGCTTATGATACGGAAGCCCGCAAGATCCGTGGGCATAAAGCCAAGGTCAATTTCCCTGAGGATGCTCAATCTTCTACAAGGCGTAAAGTCAAGGTCAATTCGCAAAAACAAATCGCAAAAACTGGATCGATTGTCCCCAAATACTCAGAAGCTAATAATCTCTATGAGGCTATTGATTTAGTGGAGGAGAAGCCTTTGATGGAGCAGTATGGAAGTGTTCTTCTGCAACTCAATTCTGATAGCTGGGAAGAGATTGATGAAACGCAAGATATATCGTCGTTTTTGTCCACCTTCCTTGAAGATCGAGTTCCAGAGGAAAGTTACCCGAATAAGAAGGTGAAGAGTGCTTCCTGTGTGGAACTGGATTTGGGTTGTGTTGATTTCTCGGGTGAGATGAACTTCTTCACGAGTCCTCTTCTGGATGAGAATTGGGCAGTTGATGCTTTCCTTGGTGGAAACTCGCCTGCCGCCGGTGGCAATCCCGTTGACCTTTGGAACTTTGATAATTGATGATGTCTCCCCGCCGGTGGGACAAATCTGTCATTTTTTATGTAAATTAGAGATGGTATGTGTATTGTGTAGTGGTTATTCTGAATCTAAAACAAACTTGTTTTGTTACTCAAGTGTTGTAGGAGCAATGACCCTTTCCGTGGGAATTATTTCCACCCACTTTTATGAATAAAACTGTTTTTAGTAGGTGGACATAAATCCCGCTTAATCCCGTCTCGTCCCGCATCCCGTCCTGATCTCGTCCTGATCCCGGCGGGATTTGAAAAAAAAAAAATGTGTATCCCGTCCTGTCCCGTCCCGTAAAAAATTTGTGGGACGGGACGCGGGACGAAGACTTCCCATCCCGGTTAATCCCGTCCCGTCCCGCATATATATATAAATAATATTTTTTTATTTTTATAAATATTATATAGATAAATAATATACATAAATTATAATTTTTAAAAATATTTTTTTATTTATAAAATTATTAGATTGATGATTTTTCATCATTCTTTACTACTCATTCGGTTAGATCTAAAATACTAGAGTTTCTGATCTCCCTTTCTTTAGTCCGTTTGCCGCCTTGCTCTGGTCCGTTCCATCGACACCCTTGCTCTAGTCGGTTCCATCGCCCTTGTATTTGTTGATTACCACAATTGTAATCGATAGTTAAATAAATATAATTTTCATTAAATTATCTGTTGTTATGTTTTGAATGTGAGTCGGTAAGACATTTTGATGTAACTTGAATTTGTTTTCAATGTATAAACTACTAATGTAGGCGTCATGAATCGATAATTCGGTATCGAGTTTTTTTCCCGATCATTTATGTCTTTAAACACGAGAGAAAACAAGTATACATATTAAATATAATCGGTGCGTAATTTTTGCGGGATTTGTCCCGTCCCGTCCCACATGGGGTAGGGCCCGCGCGGGACGAAGAAAAAATGTCATAAATCCCGTCCCGTCCCGTCCCGCAAATAACTTGCGGGACGGGACGCGGGACGACCCCTATCCCGTCCCGTGCCCACCCCTAATTTTTAGTTACCTCAAAGATTAACTCACTTAATAAAGGGAATTTCTCCCACAGTAAAAATCTAAAAATGACGTAGGGTTCATATAATACCCTGAAATCGGTCATTGTCCGATAATCATCAGGCAGTCACGTATTGTTCCGAATACAACATTTTCAGAAACAATTGTGTACCGTTCATATTACTGTCTTCTTGGACTATTGTAATTTTGAACGCGCGTTGTATATTTGTTGTATGGCAGTTGCATCTCGATTGTCGCTTTCGGTTTCACTCCCGCCATTGTCATGTCCACAACCTCATTATATTGGACGCTCGATAACCGTCCTACGTACGTATGTCCTTCGAAGTGTTTTGTGAGCCCGTGACCTGCAATGAACCATCAACTTCTACACATTTTGCTTGTCTTCGTAACCGTGCAACATGAACGGATAATTGTTACGCTAAGATTGGTAGCACGCAAAAGTCTTAAATTTATAACTCGATATATTTTTCCTAACGCCTAGCGAACCCACAGTGTATGAGTCGTTTTGTAGTAAGGATAGTATTCCGAGGTCAAACACAGAGACTAAGGTGAAATTGAATCAAATAGTGACTAAGGATAGTGTAAATCTAGACTAAGAAAAGAGAAAGGAAAAAGAAAACAAAATCGCAATGTTTTTGGGTTTGGTTTTGTGGTGATCAATCAAGAATCACAAATCATGCAAGATTAACAAACAACTAAACTAGCAAGACAAATAAGCAAACACAAACACGACATAGGCAATCAAAGAGAGAAAAACGGATTCTAGGGGTTGGGAGTTCCAGTTATGACATTTGACTCAAGCTTCTAATCAATCTTGGACTAGCTATAGTATGTTGGGAAATGGTGTTTCTTAAATGGAACCAATCACCGGGTAGGTCTCATGATCCACTAATCCCGCAACTAAGGTCCTATTACCGGGTAAGTCTCTAGGAACCTAAGATTGGGAAATCTACACAAACCGGATTGCTATCTAGGGATCTAACCTCTCCTTACCGGGTAAGTCTCGGGAAGGCAAGTCCTAAACATCAATCCTAGCACACTCAATTCAATAGCGGCTTATGAGGCTCACTACTAGATAGAGTTCATCATTTTTGGTACTTAAGATCGGAAATCACCGGGTAGGTCTCTTTCCTTACTTAGGTTGCTAGCATTAGGTCACCCTAGGCTAGATTAAGCTTAACAAACACTAGGATTTCAACAATCTAACATCCTAACATGTAGATTTATCAATACAAGCGTAACAGAGGCAAACCACGGTCAAATCATAAGAACCACGGCCGTGGTTGCATAAGAACAAACCATGATTTCTAACAGCACTTAAGTACGAGCAAATAAATCATCCAAAGATGCATTTTAGTCTATTCTATCATAGTCCAAGCCATAACCATCTTTTTCTTACCCTAGAATCGCATCTATTTAGCCAACAACATACATCATAACATTCAAACTCAACAAGCAAACATCCATGACTTCCATACCAAGAAAACGAAATGAAAGAGAAACGAAACAAGTAGACCAAGAAATCCAAGCTGAAAATGAGTTCAAGTAAGACTTACAACCCTTCAAAAGATGGTTCAAACGTTCCTTACAAATCCTTGCAATGTCTTCTATCAAGCTCACTCAAAATCACTCTAAAAGACTATAAAAACTCTAGACTATGTTATTCTTCTCTTCTTCCCCAAAATGAGAGTGTTTCTTCTCCTCCAAAAGTAGATCCAATCCAATGGTGTGTTGTGTGAGAGTGTGGGAGAGAATGGAATGTGGGGGTCTGTCGAGAATTCCATTCAACAACCTGCAGGACCACCTTTTATCCTCCACCATTTGCAAGAGTCGGTTATGGAGATCGTGGGACAGCTGTCACAGTTGTACAGAGGAAACCACGGTCTATTTCCACGCCCGTGGAAGTCCCAGTGGCCGTGGTTTTGGTGATTCAGACTTCTATGGATCATCAAGACACGAGTTGGTGCAAGGCATGCACCAACAAGGTACCATGTGTTCTCCTTTGCTCATAACTTGCTTCCAAATGAGTCCGAAAGTGTGTCATCACGAGGAACGATCCTCGAACGTATCAATTAAGCTCCAAAAGCTCCCAAAATACCTACAAATCATGCAAAAGTCCGTGTAGACGTCTATCTCGACAACATACATGAATTAAGTGCAAATCGTCACGAACTAATGCCAAACCATACATGATTAACGGGAAAAACTATCTAAATGGATGCCTAAACCTACATCATAAATTGTGTTATCAAAAATACCCCATACTTAAGGTTTGCTCGTCCCCGAGCAAAGTCCGACTATAGGCTAAGAGATGACATGATTTATGAATGCAGAAAAACTGGAAAATTTTTTTGGAATTGTGCTTCTAAAGATTGATCACCTTCATAGTAATGTTTCATGGCAATGGATAAGCAATCATGTATTAAATGAATGAAGGATCGGAAAGACAATTATACTTAACTCGAAAGCATGCATGAAAGGTGAAAATGAAGAAGTCAAGATGATCATGAGTACATCAGTTCTAGATCACTAAGTCTTATACACATGCAAATAGGTCTCAAGGACTTAGGAAAGAAAGGGCCAAGAAACGTTGTGAATAGGTGGGAATTTTTCTAGGTCATGTGATGCTAATCCGGGAAAGGAACTAAACAACCACAACTTCATATTTTTTATCAACTTCCCACAACTGTATATTTTTCTCCATATTTTCTTTTCTTTTTCTTTCACTTATTTTTGAGACAATGGCATTGGTGTACAAAATCCGAAACCTTGGTGATTAGCGGGCATCGGGCTTTTTTATTTTTCGAGGTGCTCCACACCGGGCACACATACCAAAACTCGTTAGGACTATCGGTTTATTTGACTTTGGCAAGGCACAAACACCCGATTATGTGAATGGTGCCGAGTTACTCGTCATCAAAACCAACGTCCCCAAACCTATATTTTGTCTACACTTTTCACAACAAATTCATCACTTCATTCATCAACAACTTCACCCCACACTTGCTTTTCACACACATCAACACACTAGCATGCTCCTATTCCCGGATTGGTCAAAAGAGGTCAAATTTTCATTTCAATTGAGGTGCTCAAGCAACATGATCAAAATGAGAAGTAGAGGAAAATGAATTGCCTTAGTCATTCCTAGATGGTGTGCAAGAACTAGCATGTAATTTCGACTTTCAATCCTCAATCCAATCAAGGCAAACATCATAATCATAATTCACTCATGGGATTCAAGATAAGTACTTCAAGTCCACATATGCATACATCCATTCAACACACAAGACCATCCATAGCCAATTCACAAATCAATCTCATCATAAGGGTCATACCCAAGCTTAGAAGCACTAAAAAATGTTTAAATTTTCTGATTTTTTTTAATTTTTCGAATTATGTATGTACAATGCAAAACGTAATGAAACATGTGACAATATTAAACTATCCTAGATGCTAATCATGCAAATGATCATGGGAACCCCACCCCATACTTAGAAACACATTGTCCCCAATGTGTAAATGAAGTAAAGAAGAGTGAAAGAGGGTCCTCGCAATGTAAAAATGGTTTGCTTTGGTATTTGGGATTACTCAAGTGGAGTGATGTCGGATGATCTATCAACGATGGTAGAGAGCTCATGGTGTTCGTTATGGCGTCGGGATCCGCGCTAGGCACCGCTAGCCGTCCAAGTCCCGTGTCCGCTCCACCCACAATTGATACGGAATCATCATCATCACCTCCATGCCTTGCAAGGCTTTCATGCTACCTAGACTCTAGCACACAAACACAAAGCACAACCAAAACACACAAAAACAAAAAAATGAAAACCAAAACAAAAACGAAAAGGGAAAGACATGTACCAATGGGTTGCCTCCCATTAAGCGCTTCTTTAAGGTCATTAGCTTGACCAAATTCGGGGGCGTCTCACTCAAGGTGAAGTGGGGCAATCACATCTACCGGAGCTTTCGAGATATACTTCTTCAAACGGTGCCCATTTGCCTTAAAATCTCCACAATGCTCCCCTCCTATCTCAACCGCTCCATGGGGAAAGATCTTCTTCACCACATAAGGACCCGTCCATCTCGACTTTAGCTTTTCGGGGAAAAGCCGCAGCCTTGAGTTGAAGAGAAGGACTAAGTCTCCTTCACTCAACTCCTTTGGGATGAGACACTTGTCATGCCAATGTTTGGTCCTTTCCTTGTAGATCCGGGCATTTTCATAGGCATCCAACCGGATCTCCTCAAGAGTATTCATGTCTAGCAATCTCTTCTCACCGGCCTCCTTGAGGTCAAAATTCAGCCACCTTATTGCCCAATACGCCTTATGCCCTATCTCCACCGGAAGGTGGCAAGACTTGCCATAAACTAGCTTGTAGGGAGTGGTGCCAATCGGTGTCTTGAAAGCGGTTCTATAAGCCCACAAAGCATCATCGAGCTTCATAGCCCAATCCTTTCTTGTTCTAGAAACCGTCTTCTCAAGTATCCCCTTGATCTCCCGGTTGGAGATTTTCACTTGCCCACTAGTTTTGGGATGGTAAGGTGTTGCCACCTTATGAGTCACCCCATACTTTGCCAAAAGTGTCCTAAAGTTCCTATTGGTGAAATGCTTCCCTCCATCACTTATGATCACCCTTGGTGTTCCAAACCTAGGGAAGATGACTCGGTTGAAGAACCGCACCACAACTTTGGCATCATTGGTGGGAGAGGCGATTGCTTCCACCCATCTCGACATATAGTCCACCGCCAATAGGATGTAGAGGTTGCCACAAGAAGAGGAGAATGGCCCCATGAAGTCCACACCCCAAATATCAAATATTTCAACCTCTTGTATGTTGTTCAAGGGCATCTCATTCCTCCTTGAGATGTTGCCTGTCCTTTGGCAAGCATCACATGCCACCACAAAATTCTGCACATCCCTAAACAAGTGAGGCAAATAAAAACCGGATTGCAATACCTTCGCACACGTCTTGTGTGAGCTAGCATGCCCTCCACATGGCAAGGAATGACAATGGCGGATCAGACTCTCCACCTCATCCTCCGGTATGCATCTCCTAAAGAATCTATCCGGCCATCTCTTAAACAAGAGGGGTTCACTCCAATAGTAATGCCTCACATCCTTGAAGAACTTTTTCCTTTAGGCATACGATAGACCGGGTGGCACCTCTTCACAAACGAGATAGTTCACTATATCCGCATACCATGGCTCACCCCCTTTAGTCACTTGAAGCAAGCATTCTTCCATCATTTGCAATTGCTCATCCCGGAATGAGTCATCAATCGGGATGTCATCTCTCTCAATCTCCAATGGTGGTAGCCTACTAAGGTGGTCCGCCACAGAATTTTCGGACCCCTTTTTGTCCCGGATCTCCAAATCAAACTCTTGGAGAAGAAGGATCCACCGTATCAAACGAGGCTTGACATCCTTCTTTGTAGGGAGATAATGGATCGCAACATGATCCGTATACACAATGACCTTCGCTCCAACAAGATACGAGCGGAACTTCTCAAATGCATACACAACCGCTAGCAACTCCTTCTCGGTGGTAGCATAATTGAGTTGGGCATCATCTAGCGTCTTGCTAGCATAATAGATGACATGTGTAAGCCCATCTTTCCTTTGTCCCAAAACAGCCCCGACGGCCACAACAATCGCGTCACACATGATCTCAAACGGTAAGCTCCAATCCGGAGGTTGCATGATAGGTGCGGTGATCAAAGCATCCTTCAACCTACAAAAAGCTTCAAGGTAATCCTTGGAAAAAACAAGCTAAACATCTTTCATTAGTAGGTTAGTAAGAGGCTTAGAAATTTTAGAGAAATCTTTTATGAATCTCCAGTAAAAACCGGCATGCCCTAAGAAACTCCTTACCCCCTTCACCGAGGTAGGTGGTGGCAACTTCTCTATTTTCTCTATCTTAGCCCTATCAACCTCAATGCCTCGGTTGGACACCAAGTGTCCCAACACAATGCCTTCACTTACCATGAAGTGACATTTCTCCCAATTCAAGACAAGATTAGTCTCCTCACATCTCTTCAACACCAAAGACAAGTTAGCTAAGCAATCATAAAATGAAGATCCATAAACCGAGAAATCATCCATAAACACTTCCATGATGTTTTCAATATATTCAGAAAAGATAGGCATCATACACCTTTGAAAGGTGACGGGTGCATTACACAATCCAAATGGCATTCTCCTATATGCAAATGTACCAAAGGACATGTGAATGTAGTTTTCTCTTGGTCATCGGGGTGGATAGGGATTTGGAAGAATCTACTATAACCATCTAAGTAACAAAAGTGTGAATGTTGAGCTAATCTCTCTAGCATTTGGTCAATGAAAGGAAGAGGGAAGTGATCTTTCCTAGAGGCCACATTTAGTTTCCTGTAGTCTATACACATCCTCCATCCCGTAACCGTCCTAGTTGGGATTAGTTCATTATTCTCATTAGTCACTACGGTCATCCCACCATTCTTAGGAACCACATGCACGGGACTAACCCATTTACTATCCGAAATCGAGAAAATGATTCCCGCATCTAGCAATTTAAGGATCTCTTTCTTGACTACCTCTTTCATTATAGGGTTTAGTCTTCTTTGAGGTTCAATTGAAGGTTTATGATTATCTTCCATCAAAATTTTATGCATGCACAAGGAAGGTTTAATACCAACTAAGTCATCAATTGTATAGCATATAGCTCTCCTATGCAATCTCAACTCATGCAACAATCTATTCAACTCATCATCGTTCAAGCATGCATTAACAATCACCGGATAAGTAGAATTTTCACCAAGAAAAGCATACTTCAAATGAGAGGGGAGGGGTTTAAGTTCAAGTTTAGGAGGACCTTTATCGATTGAAGACGCTCCATACAATGTTGGTTGAGATGAATCCAAAGCTATGGAAGACTCTCCTAGGCTCCTTGAAGCTTGATCAACCACTAAGGCACTTTCTGGAGAAACCACGGGAAAAATTGCGGTCTCTGGCATAACCACGGCCGTGGAACTTGCTAAGCTAGCACTTTTGAGCATTCCAGAGAGTTCACGGGACAAATCACGGGCGTGGTTCTCCCCCCTTGGCCGTGATTCCTACAGCATTTCAGCACACCTTCGTGTACTTCAAATTCAGCTCTTGTCCCCTTTTCCAATGCATCCAAAGCCTTGATTTCTTCATTGCAATTATCCTCAACTCCTTCCTCCATCAAACTCAAATTAAGAACCTTCTCCAAGGGGTCCTTGATCAAGATTGATCTCACAACTTCCCTACATTCCTCTTGCTCGACAATGTTGAACACATCTTCACCAAGGGCTGGCCCTTTCATCATTGTGGATAGCTTGAACTTAATATTTTCCTCTCCTATGTTGAAGGAGAGGATTCCATTCTTTCAATCTACCAAGCATCCAGATGTGGCTAAGAACGGCCTTCCCAAAATGATAGGAACCGGGTAGTCCGCCGGGATGTCCAAGACAACAAAATCTATTGGCACATAGAACTTCATGAGTTGCACCGGTATGTCTTCCAATATTCCTACGGGATGAGTGATGGAGCGGTCCGTCATGCAGAGGGTCATATTGACCGGCTTTGGCTCTCCTAGCCCAACCTTGTTGCAAAGTGCAAGCGGGATAATGCTTACACTTGCTCCAAGATCACATAGGGCTTCATACTTCACTTCTCCAACCCCAATTGGCACACAAAAAGATCCCGGATCTCTTAGCTTAGGCGGCATCTCCTCCTTCATAGTTTGGATCAACTCGGAAGATCTCTTTGTCATTCTCACTTCTCCATACTCCTTTAACTTCCTTTTGTTGGAGAGTATTCCTTCAAGAATTTTCCATAGGCCGGCATACCTAGAATAACATCCATGAACGGAATGTTAATATGCAATTTAGACATAAGTTCAAGGAATTTACCGAAATGTTTGTCCAATCGAGCTCTTGCTCGTGATTGTGGGAACGGTAGTGGTGGCTTGTATGGAGGTGGTGCCGCATATGTTGGCTCATCATCTTTGCTCTTTCCTCCTTCTTCTTGCAATGTCTCTTCTTCTATCACCACTTGCTTTCCCTTATCATTTCCCTTAGGTAAGGGGTCCTTCATGCTCAGCCCACTTCTTGTTGTGATGGCCAACACTTTGGCCTCTTGGGTTATCTTCGGTCCTTCCGGGAAGCTTTCCCGGATCTCTATGAGCTTCACCCACTTTTTGGAACACTTGTGCTTCTAGCACCTTTTGAGCCTTAGAAATGGAATCACCGTGCTCTCAAGACCACTCAACCTTCCAAGCAATTGCTCAAACATCATCTCGGTTCTATCCTTTGGAGGTTGAGTAAATCCGGGTGGAGGCTCTTGTGAAGCCTTAGGTGGTGGAGTTGCGCTTGTGGAAGCGGGAGAGTTCAAGGTACCATCCGGGTTAGAATAGGAAAACCCGGGATGGTTGTGGTTAGACTGATAATTGTTAAATTGCCGGTTGTTGAAGTTCCTAGGGCATTGATAATTGTTGAAGTTTCCCCTTTCCATGTAGTTCACATCTTCCTCCTTGGAAGATAAGTTTGCTTGCACTTGTACTTGAGGGCTTGCTTGATTCTTCAAAGTTGTAGCACACAACTCCCTCAAGGACTTAAGCTCATTGTTGATTGCATCAAGCTTGAAATTACTCATGGTAACTTCACTCACCTCATATGCTCCCGGTTTCCTCCCATCACTCTTCCTATAGGAGTACTTCTCTATCACCAAGGCTTGCTTCTCTACAAACTCCCAAGCCTCATCCACATTCTTTTCCATGAATGTTCCACCGGAAAGCGATTGAAGCTTGAATTGGCTATCCTCATCAAGCCCCTTGAAGTAGATCTCCAATAACTCTATCTTCGGTATACCATGGTATGGACAATCTAGGAGGAGGTCCTTGAACCTCTCCCAAGATTTGAATAGGCTTTCTCTATCCTTCATCACGAATGCATTGATCTTCCCTCTTAGCTCGGTTGTCTTGGAAGGTGGGAAGAACTTTGTCAAGAACTCGGTTGTCATCTCCTCTCAAATACTCACACGCCCTAGTGGAATCGATTGGTACCAAGCCAAGGCCTTATCCTTAAGTGAGAAGGAAAAATCCCTAAGCTTATGGTTGTTGTTCTCCAATCTAGTCGGCCTTAGAGTCTCCATCAAGATCTCATAGTTTATCAAGTGTTGATGAGGAGACTCTCCTTCCATCCCTCCAAATTGATTATGCCGGATCATTTGTAGAACATAAGGGCGGAGCTCGTAATCATAGGCTGCGGGATCTCCTAAGTTCACACCCGGACAGTGTACTCTTTGAGATGGATCCATACGTTGCCCTAACGTTTGTGGCTCCTCAATAGCAATGGGCATAACCCGAATATTAACCGCCTGCTGCGGTTGTGGTGGAGGTGGAGGTTGTTGACGATTAAGCTCTCTTTGCACAAGAGCTTGCCTAATCTCTTCAATATCCCTCTTAGTTGCTTCTTGCCTCTCATTGGCAAGTCTCCTCTCATTTTCCAAGGCTTCATCCCTTAGTCTAATTTGCTCTAAGGCTTCATCCAACTCAGCTTGAAGATCTCTTGCAGCCATCTCCTTCTCTTTTCTAATGCTCTTAGATCTAGCTTTAAGGGTTTTCTTCGGTTCGGGATCGAATGAAGCTAAATCCTTGCCACGAGATCTTCGCATACACCTAAAGAGTGAGAGATGTCCTGAAAAATCAAAGACACAAACCAAACGAGATCAAAAGCAACAAGAAAGACCTACACTATAAACAATCACAAAAATGACTCAATCTAGACCTAGTCCCCAGCAATGGCGCCAAAAACTTGTTACGCTAAGACTGGTAGCACGCAAAAGTCTTAAATTTATAACTCGATATATTTTTCCTAACTCCTAGCGAACCGACAGTATATGAGTTATTTTGTAGTGAGGATAGTATTCCGGGGTCGAACACAAAGACTAAGGTGAAATTGAATCAAATAGTGACTAAGGATAGTGTAAATCTAGACTAAGAAAAGAGAAAGGAATAAAGAAAAGAAAATCGCAATGTTTTTGGGTTTGGTTTTGTGGTGATCAATCAAGGATCACAATTCATGCAAGATTAGCAAACAACTAAACTAGCAACACAAATAAGCAAACACAAACACGACATAGGCAATCAAAGAGAGAAAAACGGATTCTAGGGGTTGGGTGTTCCGGTTATGACATTTGACTCAAGATTCTAATCAATCTTGGACTAGTTATAGTATGTTGGGAAAGGGTGTTTCTCAAATGGAACCAATCACCGGGTAGGTCTCATGATCCACTAATCCCGCAACTAAGGTCCTATTACTGGGTAAGACTCTAGGAACCTAAGATTGGGAAATCTACACAAACCGAATTGCTATCTAGGGATCTAACCTCTCCTTACCGGGTAAGTCTCGGGAAGGCAAGTCCTAAACATCAATCATAGCACACTCAATCCAATAGCAGCTTATGAGGCTCACTACTACCTAGAGTTCATCATCTTTGGTACTTAAGATCGGAAATCACCGGGTAGGTCTCTTTCCTTACTTAGGTTGCTAGCATTAGGTCACTCTAGGCTAGATTAAGCTTAACAAACACTAGGATTTCAACAATCTAACATCCTAACATGTAGATTTATCAATACAAGCGTAACAGAGGCAAACCACGGTAAGATCATAAGAACCACGGCCGTGGTTGTATAAGAACAAACCGTGATTTCTAACAACACTTAAGTACGAGCAAGCAAATCATCCAAAGATGCATTTTAGTCTATTCTATCATAGTCCAAGCCATAACCATCTTTCCCATACCTAAAATCGCATCTATTTAGCCAACAACATACATCATAACATTCAAATTCAACAAGCAAACATCCATGGCTTCCATACCAAGAAAACGAAATGAAAGAGAAACGAAACAAGTAGAACAAGAAATCCAAGCTAAAACTGAGTTCAAGTAAGACTTACAACCCTTCAAAAGAAGGTTCAAACGTTCCTTACAAATCCTTGCAATGTCTTCTATCAAGCTCACTCAAAATCACTCTAAAAGACTATGAAAACTCTAGACTGTGTTGTTCTTCTCTTCTTCTCCAAAATGAGAATGTTTCTTCTCCTCCAAAAGTAGCTCCAATCCAATGGTGTGTTGTGTGAGAGTGTGGGAGAGAATGGAATGTGGGGGTCTGTCGAGAATCCCTTCAACAGCCTGCAGAACCACCTTTTATCTTCCACCATTTGCAAGAGTCGGTTATGGAGATCGTGGGGCAGATGTCACAGTTGTACAGAGGGAACGATGGCCTATTTCCACGCCCGTGGAAGTCCCAGTGGCCGTGGTTTTGGTGATTTAGACTTCTATGGATCATCAAGCCACGAGTTGGTGAAGACATGCACCAACAAGGTCCCATGTGTTCTCCTTTGCTCCTAACTTGCTTCCCAATGAGTCCGAAAGTGTGTCATCACGAGGAACGATCCTCGAATGTATCGATTAAGCTCCAAAAGCTCCCAAAATATCTACAAAACATGCAAAAGTCCGTGTAGACTTCTATCTCGACAACATACATGAATTAAGTGCAAATCGTCACGAACTAATGCAAAACCATGCATGATTAACGGGAAAAACTACTAAATGGATGCTTAAACCTACATCATAAATCGTGTTATCAATAATCTATCTTCTTCGATGCACAATCCCCTTTTTTATAAGGTTATCATCACCGTCAATCTGTCTCCCTTGGCTGTTTCTTTTTTAACCGTATTTTTCGTATGCAAGGTGGATGAAACCGTCTTGTCACGTCGACGAAGAATAGGACGACCTTGCAATGTTTAAGACCATACCTTGTGCCATACTCGTGGCCCGAGCACACCCTATAATATCCTCCCTGGAAGGCCACCACTATCAGTCTAGAAAATTGCCGAGTAGTCTACTTCATGTCGAGCCACCGGAGGTCCAACAACACCCACGACATATGGGTCATAACCCTACAAATATCGTAATATTCCTAAATAAGTTCAGCAAAGGCTAAAATTATTAATATAATAATATTCCTAAATGAGTTCAACTAAGACTAAAAATGACTAATATTATAATAGTCCTAATTAAGTTCAACTATGACTAATGTAATACCCGAAAAAAATTTGAACTCCGTTTAATATCGAATCAAACCGGATTCCGATCCACCAATCTTAATTCCTTTAAATAAAAGAACACGATATTAAATTCTATCATTTTATGTGACTTTGATTTACATAAAATGATAACTTGTAAACCGTAAATAATTCCGTAAAGAATTTCGTAAATAATTCCGTGAATAAATCCGTAAATAATTCCGTACTTTTAACGGTTCCGGTTGGGTAACGAGTTTTATTTCAGCTCGTTTGTTTGATTTGAGGAACAGGCCCAAATTGCTGGCCCATGTTTTCTTCATCCGGCCCAACACCAATCTAATTAACCTAATCCTACACTTAATCTAATCCTAAACTTAACCTAATTCTAAACCTAACTTTACGTAAACAGACTTGCCGCTTCTCTTGCACTTAGCACCTTACCTCACGACTCTGCAGAAGACGAAGCCGTTGCTCGTCCGGGATTGAAGCCACTGCTGCACACCGGAAGGAATCGAACCACCGCCTACTCGCCTTGCGCCATAGCCGCCACCACCGGAACCGGACCCGACATCCTACGCGACGGAGACCCGGTAAGACCTTCCTTCTTGCGAACATCCTCCGTCTTCCTACTTCCGTTGTTAAACCTTACTTCGAACGTTAGGCCAGTGAGGAGCATCTTCCCTAGCCGGAACCGAGGACGATACGAACCGCTGTACTGGACCAACGAGCAGGCTAAGCGGACTCCGGCCTCGTTCCATAGGAACCGTAACCGACTACCTGCATCCGACCCCGGTAAGCCGACCTGACTGGCCTTAGTCGATTCATTCCTTTACCCTACACTTGCTAACTGGCTGTTGTACAGCTTGCCGAACATCCGGGTGGCTGGTGTTGTACAAATTTGACCGTCTGCAGCCTCGAGTTCCACTTCCGGCAAGGCGAATCAAGGGGGGGCTGGAAGGTGAGTTTGATCATCCTAAGTACAGTAGGTTGTACATGTATATATATATATAGTTAAATGAAAGGGAGGACGTGGGTATATATATACATGAATAGGGTAGTGGATGTTTATATATATACATTTAGACGAAGGTTTGGTAGATTTGGGTATGCATATATATATATATATATATATATATATATATATATATATATATAGTGCAGTACGTAGATTTATAAATATATAGAATGAGGTATATATATAGGTATAATTATAGCTACAAGAGTAGTGTATATGTATAAGGATACCGAATGTATATAAGAATATACATGTTTGAGCAATAGATGTAGGCATGTGAGAAAGGAGTATAGTGCAGTACATGGACGGATGTATAGGTATATATAGAAGTAGAAATTGGAAGAGATAGGTATATATACATATATAGAGATCATTGCGGTGTTCATATATACGGGTATATAGAGATAGGAATTTGAAAGGTATAAATATATGTGTGGTAGGGTAGTGTACTTATACATATATATATAGAGGTGTGAGGCGGGAGTTATATAAATATACATATATATATATGTAGTGGTGTAGAGTACACATACACGTATAAATAGGTATGAGACGGGAGACATAAGTGTTTATATATGAATAAGTAGAGTGTATATACATAAGTATATACACAGATGGGTAAGAGTAACGTTTTATATATGTATACATGCATGTATAAGAGTAGAGTAATCGGGGAGGGAGTGATGTTGTTCTCTTTGACGAGTGTTTAGAATTTAACCCTATAACCTCTAGTAAACTGTCCTTGAGCAACCAGATTATAGAAACAAGTTCTAAAAGAAAATATTAGAAGTTAAGGATAAACTTTGAGAGTTTCGGGATCAAGGGTAAAATAGTCGTTTACCTTAAGAGAGTTATCGTTTCGAAATTTCTCCTCTTGAGATTTGTACCTCTTAGAAGTCGATAACTTCTAAGAGTATGGGATGTGATTTTGATCCATGTGCCTTGTGTGCCAGGCGTTTGAGTTTCTACGGTTGCGGACCGAGTTGAGAAATTGAGAGTTGTGTTTTGATTCAGGTAAGTCCTTGCGACTTACTTAGCCAGTTTCTGGATATTAGTTGAGTGATAATGGTGGTGTGTGTGCAATGTGTGTGATAATAATGATAACAACTTGTTAGGACGACCGTTGTTATTATGTGTTAAGGCCCAAGTGTATGTATAACGGGCCGTGACATCACTGCCCAGCTCTGCCAGGAGACTGGGAGGTTCTCTATACCCAGACCATACAAGTACACGATGAGATGCATCGGATCCACTCCTGATGGGTACACGGGGGCGGAGGCGAGGTTTGGGAATCCCTCGTGTCACAAAATAAGTATCATTAGTAAGAGTGAATGACTTAAATGAAGATAATAAATGGATTGTTTGAAAGCATGATGAGTGTTTATTATTTTATGTGTGTGTGCTATTATTATTCTCCTAATGTTTAGATAACTAGCTAATGGTTGTTTTGTTGTGTTTAGTTTTACCGCAGGTTAGAACAGCAGCTGAGTGATCCGGAAGTAGTGATCAGTCGGGTCTCCGTACTCTTTAGAGTGGGGGTTTGGGTTGTTGCTTTGTTGTTCTTTCCTCTTGTTAAGACAGTTAGTCTTTTCCGTTGTTTAAGTATTATAGGCTGTTAGACTTTGTTGCATTCATCCTGTTAAAAATACATTTTTATGAATTTTGGTTTTTCTTATTTGTGTCTTGTTGCAAGATCCTAGTAAAATTGTTGTCAAACTGAGGTCGGAACCCATTGTGAGGTCCTAACCAGTAATGACCCGAGTTTTGAGAATTCGGGGTGTTACAACATGGTATCAGAGCCAGGTTGGCAACAATGACACTTGAAATCTTCTAAAAGACCGATTAAGTACTTAAGCGGAACCCGAAAAGGGATCTGAATTTTAAAAAGGACTTTTGGTTTTCAAATGCATGCATAGTCTGGTTGGGAATAGAAAGTACGGCTGACCACCACTACTACCGCGGATCTCAGTATGCTTAGTATGGACTTTAGGTTGTTACTCTCTTTGGACTTATTAGCTTGATTATAATGATAGGTGATGTAGATGAGCATATGCCGAAGATTAGTAGAATTTATAGTTATAGTATGCCCTTAATGGAGATAACAGTATGAGATCCTCATTCAGTTGACACACCTAAGTTTTTGAAGGGTGTCAACGTGAGGATTAGTATGCACATCTTATGTACATTAGGGTAGGCGAATGTTGGGCAACTCCTTCGAGCTTGTTGAGGAGCGTCGAGGCGGAAAAGTGAGGACTGAAGGATAACATCAACGAACATGGCAAGCAGGGGATCCCGAGTCAACTTAATGGAAACAAATGAAGGTTATACATGAGAGTAGTTCCGGAAAGGCATTGGATGATCGAAAATTATGCAAATTGGGAGCGACATCACCTAGGTTCTTTCAAGTGTGGTGTAAAGCAACGTTACCAACAAAGCGGATACCTTCTGAAACACACATGGGCATGAAAGTCCAAGTGAAATATAGTAGCGATCCAGACAAGAGGCATTGAATCTAAGCTTACTGACGGATCAGAAGGTGAAAGTTTGAGGCTAGAAGCAGAGCGGAAGATGATCACTCTCGACAAGCTACTTGCCACCACAATCAAGATGGGAAACCGAGACAATAATAAGTGTAGGAGAATGGTCTGGGTGAAAAAGAGGGTCTCTAATAACTTCTCGCTCACGAAGGGATTTAAGTTAATAACACTAGCAGGTCATAACAGAGAACCGCAATTGGACGATAACTCTAGTAAAAAGAATCATGGTGAAATACCTACAAGTTATCGTAGAAGAATTGACAAGTCAGTTGACGGAAGATGAAGATACAACTAGACTCGTAAGAGTATAGTGCCCTTATAGGAGTGTAGTTTGTAGAAGGAGTTAAATGAGTATAAATGGAAGACATATATTTTCACCTGGTATATCAAACCTCAAAAGAGATAGAAGAAAAGTAAGTCTACGATCTTATAGAAGGTCAACTACAAACTAATTGGTAACAACAGAGAATTTACACGTGTTGGTTAACTAGGGATGGTTGGTTGGCAGATAAGAAGAATAACCACAAGGTTATAAAAGAATTTTATCGATATCTAGAGAATTTCTCCCAGAGATTAACGAGGACAATGGTGAAGTCAAATCAATACGAGTGCTAGTAAAACTAAATAGGTTCAAGTCGATAACTCTAATAAAGAAATAAAAGAGAAGCTCTTGACGGTCGGTAATGACCATTGATGATAGTAATGGTGTAAAGTGAGTTGTTGTGATTAGTTACTTACTACTGACTAAGGAAAGATACATATCAAAGTTAGTATGAAAGGATCCATGTAAGAAGAACTAGAAGAGTAAAAAGAAACAGATGATTGTGGACATGTCCTATGTCTTAGCATTCCACACGATGTGAGATGATTGCAGATGGAATCTACATGTTGGCTAGAATAGACATGAGAATGAGTAAAGTTGAACGACTAAAAGTTGCTAAATGGATCCGGTATTACCCCAATAAGATAATTACCGAAAGGTGTCTATATAAGAGTAATGAGGAATGGGAGAAATCTAACTAAGTTCAACTTAGTATAAAAATGAAAAAATAATATATCATACTGAGTATAAGATGAAAAATACATAATATAAATTATAAATTATTTCATGCCGGATTTTGACTCGAACTTGGTTCATCAAAACGACTTGAACTCCCCATTTACCGAGAAGTGAACATAACCACGACACTTATCTCTAAGTTTGTTAAAATGAAGAGTTTTTTTTCATATATTACCTCAACTCACGAGCGGAAGGAACAAAAATTTTTAGATCATTTGTTGGAAGAAATGAAGCACAAGTTATATATATATATATATATATATATATATAGAGAGAGAGAGAGAGAGACAGACAGAGAGAAGATCATATGAGAACATGCCTTATCGTGTAATATCAGTTCGTAGTTATTATTAGTTTTGTTACGAATGTGTCATATTGTTTAATGCATTATTCTTAATTATATTTAGTTGAATGGATAATTCGTAGTTATTATTAGTTTCAGAATATTATTTATCTAATAATTATGATATCAACCCTAAATCTCGACCCTTAATACTCACCATATGACGGTCTAAAATTGTTCTCATGATTATACGATAAGGTTGTTCTCATAGGAACCACACCCTATATATATATATATATATATATATATATATATATATATATATATATATATATATATATATATATATATATATATATATATATATATATATATATTTCACTCTTCTGTCCTAAAGTTTTTCACTCTTCTATCAAAATATTTTTTTCACTTTGTCATTCAACTTATTACATTAAATTCGATAAACTATGGCAGATAAAAATGATCAAAGGGTTGTCCAAAACCAAAGAACTCGGATGCTTTCTTTCCCACTATGGTCAATCACACGGATTCAATAATTATTTTATTCTATTATTTTTGAACTAATTTATTTTAAACTTAATTATATAAAATTTTTGAATCATTAAATAAGTTGCAATTTATTTTAGTTCAAATAAGTTCTAAAATGATTTAGTTTTCGAACTAATTTATTTTATATTACATAAGACTTATTTTAGATTTAATTATTTTTAGTTTTAAATTTATTTTAGTTATTTGGACATATTAGGTTATATTGACTTACTCATGACATGGACCTACTTGCCATATTTGACAATTCGGTTTATCACTCCGGATCTCACCAATCCGGATCCCACCAATCCAGAACCCACCGAATTGGACTCTATCTCCACGTTGATTTGAATGCCCATCCGGTAGATAATTCCGGTCTATTTGGGTAATCGAGGTGGGTTCAACCCGAACACAACCTTGTTCCTCCCCCTAATCCCACTAAATTTGGTGGTGAGAAAGTTTCCACAAATTATTAGGTTTTAAACAATTTACAAGACACAACGTATGGCATGAGGGTTTTCTCAACAATCCTTTCCATGTCATCTTTTATTTACTATATTTTTTCGCTTAATCGTTAGGTAGACTTTAGGAAAATGAAACACTTCAATGACCATTTGTTATGTATTTGTTAGAGTTCATATATGCATGGTTGCATGAATAATTCGGGACCTAGTGAACCGTATCGGGACCCCAACGAAGACTACACAAATATCGCATGCCCTAGTCACCGATATCAAATAATTCGCTATTCTTAAATTATACCGTAACATGTGAACACTTAAATAAATCAAATCTAATTGTGAACTTGTGAACTAGACACAAGAACTTGAACTTATATGACCCCACACCTCAACCGGAACATGACCTCACACCTCAATCAGGACCAGATAATGACGGATTTCGTGGCAAGATCGTGTACAAGGAAACTGGCCGACCACTAATTGATAATCTTCTTCCCACTTATTTGCTTCATCTGACCAAATTGATATGGGAAACGTCCGATTGGGCAAGTTTCACTATTTCTTACTTAATTAGATTATCTTAATTTATTATTATTATTATTACTATTATTATTATTATTATTATTATTTATCATTATTATTATTTCAAATGAAAAATAAATAGATTATATATATGTGTGTATATATATACATACACAGTGAAACGTTTGCTTTGATGGTCAAATTTAGTACTATAAGGTATGAACGAATAGAGAGAGGAATGATAAACAGTTTTCCACACCTTTCATTGATTCAACAAGTCTCAATATATACACATTACAACAATTAGGATAGGAAAGAATAAACATAAAATAGGATACAAGATATATATTATCCCTTAAATCTCGCATATCCCATATATGTTACGTATCCGTTAATACCCCCGGTAAGCTGATGGGCGATCAAGAATAAGCAGCTTGGAACGAAGAAGACCAAAGCGAGATGAATCGAGCGGTTTAGTGAAGATGTCAGCAATCTGAGCATGAGATGATATATGACGTACGTGGAGTTGGCCAGCATCAACTTGTTCCCGGACGAAGAAGTAATCGAGATGGATGTGTTTTGATCGAGAGCCCACGACCGGATTGGTAGACAGGAATTGCGCGCCAACATTGTCACATAAGATTAGCGGAGGGGTGTCAATAGGAACATGAAGTTCACGTAATAGCTGAACTATCCACATAACTTCAGCAGCCGTGTAAGCGAGTGCACGATATTCTGCCTCAGTACTGGAGCGAGCAACAACTTTTTGTTTTCGAGAGGTCCAACTGATGAAGTTGGGACACAAGAAAATAGCAAACTCATATTGCGATCGATAATCCGAGCGATCAGCTGCCCAACCTGCATCTGTGTAAGCCGTAAGTGTGACGGCAGGGGAGGCTCGAAGGAGGACACCTATTTGAGAGGTGCCATTTAAGTATCTTAAGATGCGTTTAACCGCCTGCCAGTGAGGTACTCTTGGGGAGTGCATATACTAACAAACCCGATTAACTGCATACGAGATCTCAAGGCGTGTAATTGTAACATATTGCAGCGAACCAACGATACGGCGGTAAAGAGATGGGTCATCGAAGGGATCTCCCTCCGGCATGAGACGAGACGTGGATTCAGCAAGTGACTTGAAGGGTCAACTTTCGGTCATCTTTGCACGAGCTAGCATCTCCGTGATATATTTGGCTTGAGACAAGTAGATGGTGTTGGATATCCTGGACACTTCCAAGCCAAGGAAATAACCGAGTGAGCCGAGGTCGCAAATAGAGAACGTTTGGGGAAGAAGGATGGTGAGGCGAGTAATAGCCGATTGACAAGAGCCTGTGACAATTAAGTCATCGACATAAGCCAAAACGTAGATTGTTGCCTTTGCCGAGTGATGTACAAAGAGCGATGTGTCAGATTGGCAAGCACGGAACCCATGGGTAGCAAAGAATGATTTTAGCTTTGTGTACCATGCGAGGTGCCTATTTCAAACCATAAAGGGCCTTGCGCAGACGACATACATGAGTGGGATTGGTCGGATGAATAAAGCCTCGCCATTGAGAAAGGCGTTGTTGACATCTAATTGGCGGATCGACCAACCACGGGATAGCGCTAAGGTCAAGACGAGACGAATGGTAGTAGGCTTGATAATTGGACTAAACGTGTCAAGGAAATCAACTCCCTCTTCCTGATTGAATCCCTTTGTGACAAGGCGCGCTTTGTAGCGTTGTATAGTTTCATCCACATTGCGCTTAATCTTGAAAATCCACTTACAACCAACAAGATTAGTGTTATTAGGGGGAGGGACAAGGTCCCAAGTACCATTTCTCATGAGGGTATGATATTCATCCTGCATTGCATGTTGCCATTCAGGGCTTTTTGAGGCTTGAAGAAAGGTGTTGGGTTCGCTTGGGTCTTTTTTGATGGTAGAATGACAAACATAGTCTTTTAGACGAACGTTTGGTATGTGTGGGCGATGACTTCATCGAGATGATAGTGGAGGAGGTGAGGGAGGAGGTGGAGATGGGGTAAGGGAAGGCGTGTGTGTGTGGTGGAGGGTGTTGATGTGTCAGTTTGGGGAGAGGAAGTTGTTGCGGTATTGTCTGTTGGTGGAGACGAGATTGGAGGTGGGGTAGGGTATGTTGAGAGAGCAAGATCAAGTAGAGAGGGTGAAGTGTCGTGCATGGGCAAGAGTTTGGATGTTGGTGTAATGGTGGCTTGCATGGAATGGAATGGCAACGTGTCCTCATTGAAGGCGACATGACGAGCCACACAAATACGAGAAGACGGGATGTGAAAGCAAAGATAGCCCTTGTGTTAAGAGCTATAGCCGAGCAATATGCACGGGAGAGATTGAAAGTCGAGTTTATTTTTGACATACGGACGTAGGAAAGGATAGCAGAGACATCTGAAAACACGAAGAAAGTTGTAATCGGGTTCCTTGCGAAAAAGGAGTTGAAAGGGAGAGTTGTGGTCAAGATGAGGAGACGGAGTACGACTGTGGAGAAATACAGCGTAATGAAAGGCATGTTCCCAAAAGACTTGTGGTAGATTGGCTTGAGCAAGAAGAGATAATCCCTTCTCAACTTCAACTCGATTTTGACGTTCAGCAGCGCCGTTTTGTTCCTGGGTATGAGGACACGACACACGATGAATAATTCCGTTAGAGGATAGGAACGATTTTAGAGCAACAAATTCACCTCCGCCATCAGTTTGAAGGCTTTTTATTTTGGTAGAGAACTGTGTTTCAACCATAGAGTGGAAAGCTATGAATAAATCCCAAACCTGTGATTTGTGTGACATATAAAATATCCAAATAAACTTGGTAGCATCATCAATAAAGAGAAGAAAATATCGAGAACCATTAAGAGATAAAACTGGGGACGGACCCCAAACATCCGAATAGACCATATCAAAGAGTTGTTGTGACGTAGTATGAGTAGCAGGAAGATGTAATCTATGACTCTTGCCTAACTGACACGCTCCGCAAACAGAGGGGAGCTTATTTGACGAAACTGGGAGTTTAAAGGACGAAGCTAAACGACGCAAAACGGACTCATGTGGATGGGCTAAACGCCGATGCTAGACTTCTAATATGGTGCGAGAGCTGAATAGAGCACGAGGAGGACACGTTCTAGTGGGTGGGTGTAAGCGATAAAGGCCTCGATCAAGGGTTCCTCGAAGAAGAGTGGTGCCCTGCATATTCTTGACAAGGCAAAAAGTAGGAAAGAAAACCATATAAGCATTGTTATCACGAGTAATCTTAGCAACACTTAGGAGATTTTTGGTAATGTTAGGCACATGAAATATAGTAAGTAAACGAATGTTAGCATGCAATGTAGGTAGAATAGCAGAACTAACATTCGAAAGAAGTAATTTGGTACCGTTTCCGACTTGCATGCGATCAAGACCATGATAAGGCTCCGAAACAGCTAAGTTGTCAAGTTAGGATGTGACGTGATCAGTAGCTCCCGTATCAAAGTACAAGGCAGGATCGACAATAGAGGACGGAGAGGTCATATTAACAGTGTTAACTGACCGAGATGATGAAGAGGCATTGTAGCGTGTGCTGTTTTTGTTGGATTGATGTCTATAATCTGTCTCGTTGAGACGATTCCAACAGTTGAGAGCACGATGCGTAGACTGACCGCATATCTGTCAAGGTACCCTTGGATGCCTGTATTGATCAAGACGGGAGTCACCATTGTTGCGGTCATTAGACTGGGGACGTGGTCTGTCACAATTGGGACGCCGAGAATTGCCAAAATAAGTGCCTTGGCTTGCGTTGTTCGAGCGACCACCAAGGCGAGAATTCTGTGAAGTGTAGAGAGTCGTTGGTTGATTCGAGAGAGATGGAGTGGACTGAATGCCAACGTTTTCTGTTGTTATTTAAGCATCAAGGGCAAGACGCTCTTCTTCTTGAAGTAATAGGCCAATAAGGTCATCGACAGTAGGATCGTCTATGCGCATCATGAAAGCCGTTCGAAACAGGCTATAAGACGAGTCAAGACCATTGAGGATATAACTTATCAAATCCCCGGTAGAGACAATGTAGAGACTATCAGCGAGAGAGTCAGCAATGGCATGTTTCCGTTCAACGTATTCAATCATAGATAGAGACCCTTTTTGCAATATTTGTAGTTGTTGTTTGAGCGCCATTCGACGAGCGCGGGTTTGAGACTGATAAGTTCTTTCCAGTGTGCTCCAGGCTTTGGTAGAAGTGGTTGCTCGAGCCACGAGACCTAGAGCCCGGTCAGAGAGAGTGAGACGTAGCCATAGTAGGACTATCTTATCTTTTCGTCGCCAAGTAATAAACTCCGGGTTTGGGGCCTGCGTTGTAGATCCGTCAGTCGGTGAGAGAGTAGCCGATGGAGGTTTGATTCTGGAGTCGATAAGGGAGTCGAGATCAAACGCCTTGAGGGTAGAGAGGACGGTATTTTTCCACAGGGAATAATTGTGGATATCTAGTTTGATATTGAGATTGGGAATATTGAAGTTGATAGCAGAGTTGGTGCTAGCAGTAGAGAGTAGAGAATTGGTGTTATCGGTTGGAGGAGTGGTGTTGTTGCATGTAGAAGTGTTATTTGTGGTGGAATCGATCGACCTCATGGAGAGCAGTTGAAGGTTGCGCCGCTAGGGTTTAGAGGAAGAAAAAAATTTTTGGTGTTGGAAGCCTGCGCTCTGATACCATATGAACGAATAGAGAGAGGAATGATATACAGTTTTCTACACCTTTCATTGATTCAGCAAGTCTCAATATATACAAATTACAGCAATTAGGATAGGAAAGAATAAGCATAAAATAGGATACAAGATATATACTATCCCTTAAATCTCGCATATTCCATATAGGTTACGTATCCGTTAATATAAGGTGTGTTTGGTTGTCCTTAGCAACCGTCAACAAGAAGGCATTGACTACAATGATGCATTTGCTCTTGTTGCTAAATTAGTCACAATTAAACTACTTCTAGCCATTGCCGAAGAAATCTTTATACGGTCTTCGTCAAGCTCCTCGAAATCAGTTTCACAAGTTCACATATGTCCTTTGGAAATACGAGTTTTGTTAGTCTCTTGCTAATTATTCCCTTTTCATCTACAGACGGTCATGTGTCACCCTTCAGATTTTGATTTATGTAGATGATTTGGTTATCATTGGCAACAATCCTACTACCATTCGTAAATTTGAGGATTATCTTCATACATGCTTTCATGTGAAGGACTTTGAACCCCTTTGGTTCTTAAACATTGAAATTGTTCGCACGCCAAGTGGCTTATGGATTAACCAACAAAAATACACCCTTGACATTATGTATGATTTTGCTTTACTTGGATTTAAACCTACATCTTTCCCGATGTCTTCTGACCACGACCTTCAATCGGATTTGTCCGCTCTACTTGACGATCTTGAGAAATATTGTCGTTTGGTCGGATATCTTATCTACTTGTCTATCGCTCGCCCTAAACTTGCATATTCGGTTCATGTACTTCCCTAGTTCATGGATTCTTCTTGCCTTGGACAACGAATGCTACCTTGAAGGTTCTTCGTTACCTAAAGTCAACGCTTGCTCAGGGTATATTCTTATCTCGCTCTAGTGATCTCCGCATTCATGCTATTTATGACTTAGATTATGCAGCTTGTCTACCACTAGACGTTAT
The DNA here is from genome assembly GCA_033239125.1 of Fagopyrum homotropicum. Taxonomy (NCBI): domain Eukaryota; kingdom Viridiplantae; phylum Streptophyta; class Magnoliopsida; order Caryophyllales; family Polygonaceae; genus Fagopyrum; species Fagopyrum homotropicum. Next base: position 150,203,095 of record BSWB01000004.1, read on the forward strand.
ACTACAAGCTATTTCATTTTACTCGGTACCTCACCCATTTCTTGAAAAACCAAAAATCAGGCTACCGCCTCTAAATATTTTGTTGAGGCTGAATATAGGGAAAGGACAGCTCCCACTTGTGAGCTTCTTTGGCTTCGTTTAATCCTTCGGTTCCTCGGTTTTTATCATAAGGCTCTCATGCTTCTTTATTGCGATAACCATTCGTCCTATCATATCGCCAACAATCTAGTCTTCTATGAATGTATCAAGCGTAATGAGATTGATTGTCATACCATTCGAGAATAAGTTTACCGAGGTATCATTCAAACTCAACATGTTCCTAACATCCATCAACTTGTTGACATCATGATTAAGACACTTGATCCCATCAGATTCAACCAAACGACAATATTTCTCAAGAAGAGTGACAAGCTTCAAGATAGCATGCGTTGTCCAAGGCGAGAACTGTGACATTACGTGCGTTTAAACGCACATAATGGGCTGAGCCCAATAACAAAATGTCATGAAAATTTCATTATTTGTATACAAATTGTCATGAAAATTGATCTGTATAGACTGAGCCCAATAACAAAATGCCAAGCCCAATGGGTCTTATTGGGCTGACATTCAACCCTTTGACTGGTAGTTCGCGGATCCGAGAATTGTGAACCACTGCTGAACTGTGGACTGGTAGTTCCATTTTCCTTTTTCCTATATTTCCATTCATTTCGATGTTTTGACCTTTACGATTTTGCCCTCTAAGCAATTTTGTTTTTTCTGGAAATAGTTAATTGCATTGAACCAATCACAAGCCGGCACGTACCACACCGACTGTGAATTGCTTCCTCTTCAAACGTCAACTGGGTGGTTGTCGAATAAAAAGAAACCCCCACGCAGAAGATATCTCTCCCCCATTGGCTCTTTTCATCACCCCCACTACTCTCTTCTTCTCTCTAATCTCTAAGGTAACCATCCTATCGATTTTGTGGTTAATTTTCTTCTTATTGTTTTGATGATGCTGGAGTGTTTGACAGTTTCTGTATTTAGAATAAGCTAGTGTTTGATTTTGATTTTCATGATTGACTCAGGAGTAGAGCGAAGGGCATTTCTTTTAAAATTGTTGGATTAATTTCCTAATTTGGTGTTCTTTCAATTGATCGATACACGGCATGTGTTTTTTTGTATACATCAGTGTTTGATTTGTGGTTCTTTTGTGGAACCGATCATAGCTCCTTTTTGACCTGTCGAAGGAAATGATTATTTCGCTGATGATGTGTAAGAATGTAAGATTATGTGTTGAATTAGAAGTGTCAACACAAGAGGGGATGTTGGTGAATTAACTTATGGATGAGGAATTTGACTTTTTCAAGCTAGGGTATGGACTGGTGATGACTGGGAGTTGTATTTCCGATCCTCTTCTGTCGCTTAATTTGACTATTTAAAATACAAAAGGAGATGATGTTTCTAGGACCATCTCGTTTGGACGAAATTGAAATTTGAAACTGGTACAAGTATATGGGAATTCATGTAGCGTCTTTTGCAATTATGCTTGTACTTCCCTTGCAACATATATGACGTAAAAGAACTTGATGAGGAGAAAATTCTTTGCACTTTGATGTGTATTGTACAGGTGGAAGGGAAATTCTTTATCGGATTTAGAATTGTATTTCTTATTCTGCTGATTCTGATTCTGATTCATGGGTTCTATAACTATTTCAGGATGACCAACATTTCTCGGATTTCGTTGCTTCTTCTAGTGCTTCTTGTATCACCTATTGCCCTTTCAGTTGCAAATAATGATTTGGTCAGAGTGGGCCTAAAGAAGAGAAAGTTGGATCCAACCAACCGCCCTGCCTCCCGTTTTGGTTGTAAGAAACATTTGATGCAGAAGTATGGCCTTGGTAATGGTTTTGGAGATGATGACACTGGTATCATCTCTCTAAAGAACTATATGGATGCCCAATACTTCGGTGAGATTGCTATTGGAACTCCTTCACAAACTTTTACGGTGATATTTGACACCGGGAGTTCAAATCTGTGGGTCCCGTCTGGAAAATGTTACCTTTCGGTAAATATTTATTGTTTAACCAATTGAATATTGAAATACAGTGTTAGTTGTGATTGGATTGTGCTAGATAAGTGCATAACAACTTTATCTTCTGCTACAGATCGCTTGTTTTTTCCATTCAAAGTACAAGTCTAGCAAGTCCAGCACTTATGTGAAAAATGGTATGACTCTTATCTTGGTTCCATGCTTCAACAATATTGGCTTTCTTTTTAATATTAATAGTGATATAAAAACTGCTTTTGCTGTGAAGAACTTATCTGGATTTTTGACAGATTGCTTTGATCATATGTTGTAGATCTTCATGTCATATCAATCACTTCGTATCTTGATCTGAAGGTGTCTCTTTTAGTTGGAAGTTTATCCTACTTTCTTTCATTTGCTTTGTGTTGTTATTGCTACATCATGACTAACTGCGTGAAGTTCGAACACTTCTGATGTAATGATGTTATCTACTTTTGGTTGCATGGAATTGATCGTATTACGGTAGACTATTATGTTGCATCAATATTGGTTCATGTTAATCCGAATACTTATCTTTTAATTGGAACCTCATCAAACTATTCTTCATTTGTACTTGTGTTCATGATGATCCTCGATGGCTAAAACCTTTCCACCTTGACAAATGGTTTGGAATTTGGATGTATACTTTACTTGGAAATTATATTGGTAATTTGTTATACTCCCCTCTATGTATGGAGGACCTTTTTGTCTGAGTCCAAAGCCCACCACGGGCAGATATGGGTAAGACTTTAGGCCCGAATTCCGGACTTGGCCCGAGAAAACGGGCAAATATTTTGAGAAGTCCGGTCCTAGTCCTGGTCTATCCAGTACCCGGGTCTAGTCATTAGGGATGGAGTGAATACAAGTGATTTCTAATTGTCAATCTTTAAGAATAAATTTTAGCCCTTTTTTGAATATTAACTGGTTGTGTCTACGTCATGATACATGTGGTGAATTATATAGGCAAATGTAATCATTCTGCTGCCATGCCCCATTTTTGTTCATGTGAATCTCATGATTTTTGGGCATTGCAGGTAAGTCAGCTGAGATTCATTATGGAACTGGAGCCATTTCAGGTTATTTTAGCCAAGACAATGTCAAAGTCGGGGACCTTGTTGTTGAAAATCAGGTTAGCTTTAGCATAGTCGTATAACATGTCTTGGATTGATAATTTGATTCTTCTAAGCTAATGCTATCATCTTCAGGAATTCATTGAGGCAACAAGGGAGCCTAGTCTCACATTTGTTGCAGCTAAGTTTGACGGGATACTTGGGCTTGGGTTTCAGGAGATCTCTGTGGGAAAAGCTGTCCCAGTCTGGTAAGCCGAAAAAACATTGTTATGTAGAATTGGTTTTCAATTCAACTATTAAATTTACAAATGTACAGTGCTTAACATCGTACAAATTGCACTGTCACCAATTTTCTAATAGGTACAATATGGTCAACCAAGGTCTTGTTAATGAACCAGTATTTTCATTCTGGCTCAATCGCAATGCTGATGAGGAAGTAGGTGGAGAGATTGTGTTTGGAGGAATTGATCCTGCTCATCATAAGGGTGAGCACACTTATCTTCCTGTGACCCAAAAGGGTTATTGGCAGGTTGGTTTTCTCAACCCTTTTACACTGATGATACTTGATGTTGCATGTGTCCTTCTATTGACATGTCACTCATTGACACAGTTTGATTTGGATGATGTCCTGGTTGGTGGCGAGTCTACCGGTGAGTATATGGAGTTCCATTTTGCAGTTTTATCGATTCTTTTAGTGGTTCCTTATATAACTGACCCTGGGAAATTGCTTTTCAGGATTTTGTTCTGGTGGCTGTTCAGCCATTGCCGATTCAGGAACTTCTTTGTTGGCTGGTCCAACGGTACGTAATCATAATAGTTGAATTTTTCTGTACTCCCTGGTTCAACTTCTCCACATGGAAATTACTCAAAGTTTCAAATTACAAATATGATTTTATGTGAGGCACGGTTGTGATAAATTTGTACTTCGGCTGGTGTACCCTAAAATTAAACCTCTGCATTTTTTTTGACTGGTCAGTCAAAAAATTACTGGCTGGATTCTATATTTCTATACGTGCTTAAATCTTAAGGACTTTAAGATCTCTTAACAAGTGCACTAGATCTACAAATAATGGGTTTAGGTTACTATCATTTTTTTTGCCATGTGAAGGTGTTATGAAAATTTTATACTAGGTAATGTTTATTTAATGTGTATTGCTATTTATCCCAATTATATCATTAATAAAAAAATTTAAATATGACTCATTACTGTCTGCAAGTTAGGATGAACTTTTTACAAATATGGATAGCACCTTCCCACAATATTATGTGAACATTTTGTATAGCTTTTTTTTCTTTGTTCATGGCTTAACCGATCAACATATAAAATGCAAAGAGGCAATGTGAGAACCATCTCAATATTTCTTATTTCTTGCTGCAATTGTATGTAATAAACTTGTGGGACATTCGTTATTGTAAATGGAAGGATCACTTTAGGAAACTTCTATGTAGCTAGTTATGCTGTATGAGCTGTCTATTTTACTCCAAATATAGCTAATTAACAATACGATCTTCTCAGCCTGTGGTAGCACAAATCAATCATGCAATTGGTGCCTCTGGTGTAGTAAGCCAGGAATGCAAAACAGTCGTTTCACAGTATGGTAAACAAATTCTGGATTTACTTGTATCTCAGGTATGATGCACTGATGCAGTGATTATGCTTTCACATCTTCAATGCATTCCCAGTCTATATGTTTATTTTTCATACAGGATTATCTTATTTCTGCTTTTGTTTTTGGTCTCCTTAGACTCAACCACGGAAGATTTGTTCCCAAATAGGATTATGCACGTTTGATGGTACAAGAGGAGTGAGGTTAGTCAAGCCTTCTTCCAAACTTATATCTAGGTTTTTCAGTGAGCAATCTGATTTATTTTGTGCAATAACACTCCATATTGTTGACTTCGCTTTTGAGAAAAGAAATCTGCTGCTATCAACTATTCTGACTCAGTCGTTTAGTTTCCTTATTTTTGCTCTTTTTTCTGTTGTAATGTAAAGCATGGGTATTGAGAGTGTTGTCGACAAGAATGTGGACAAGTCATCTGGTAACCTCAAGGATGCTACATGTTCTGCGTGCGAGATGGCAGTTGTTTGGATGCAAAATCAATTGAAGCAAAATCAAACCGAAGACCGAATCTTAGATTACGCTAATCAGGTATGCTAGATCCAAACTTCCAATCAAGGTTGGTTCAGTATGCTACAGATGGCAAGCTGGCTTATTCAATTCCATTTGCAGCTATGTGAGCGCTTGCCTAGTCCTATGGGAGAATCAGCGGTTGATTGTGGCAGCCTATCCACATTGCCCACTGTTTCTTTCACTCTTGGTGGTAAAACATTCGCTTTGGCTCCTGAGCAGGTAAATAACTCTTCAACTTATCTTTCTTGGATCCCTCTCTGCTTATTTAAGTTTGGCGCTGCTAGCAAGTTTGTTGTAGGAATGTCCACAATTAAATTATATTTGCTGATGCACAAATATCTTCTGAGATTTGGGAATTGTAATTTATCTTTGAAAACGAGTCTATTGTTGCTTGTAGTTGGTGCAAGTGTTTGGTGTATCGGTCCGTCTAGATTCTAGTTTGCTGCTGCTGGCTTTATGAAACAGTGAATACATTATCTGACTATTTTTATTCCAGAATCTTGCAAATTGAGATACCGTTCCTTTATGAAATCTGCTGCATCATACTTATGTGCATACAGAGATTAGATAAATTGTATAAGCTATATTTTTCCAGGCAAACATCTGAATAAAAATCAGAATGAAGGCAAAATCTTTTTTATATGGTAGTTCCAAGCTAGATTAATCTCCTATTCTTGTGTCACTGCTGTTCATGAATATTACATTAAAAATTGTTGGTGACTAAACCACCTTGATATCTGATGAAGCTATCGTTATCTAAGTGAGTTTGTTCAGAATGGTTTGGCTTATGATTTTTCTATTTCCCAACAGTATATCCTCCAAGTTGGTGAAGGACCTGCGACACAATGTATCAGTGGATTCATCGCTCTTGACGTTCCTCCTCCACGTGGTCCTCTCTGGTATGTTTGAACTTAAACTGAATGCTCAAATCTTACTTTGAACAATGAGGTATAGCTTAAGGAAGTTAAGACAATGTAGTCCATGTTATCCTACATTTGGAATCCATGTAACTATAAAAAAATTACCCAGCAACAGAAAAGGTGACAAATTGCATAGGGGAAGCATCTGATGACTAATTTGCTGAAAAGTTTCATTTGGGTTGGATGCAGGATCTTGGGAGACATTTTCATGGGTCAGTTCCACACAGTGTTCGACCACGGGAACATGCAAGTCGGGTTTGCTGAAGCTGCTTAGGCGCGTGTTTATAAACCGCCGTGCAAATTCTATATTCCTCCTACATGCATGAAACATACTATGTTTGTTAGCTTTTAACTAATGAAAGGCCAGACAAGAGAGGCTTGTAATGTGTGTGTAGTATCATGCTCGTCTCTTATGTAAATATCTGTGCGTCTGTGTGCTGCTTTCAATTTGGGAAGTTGAACTTGAACTAATACATTCTCATAAAAGCTACCGTGTTGACAATGTGCATTTTGTATGTTTTTGTTTGACTTGGTATCGTCTACTTAATGGTGAACATATAAAATGTCAAATTTGTGGGGGATGCACCTGTGACAATTTTCGTAGGGCTATTGAAGTATTAGGCCACGAATCACAACATAATGGATTCTGCTTACCTTTGGGTTGCCACATCGCTCAAAATAAAGCCGTGTCATTCGTGGTTTTCACACCGTAGTTTCCGGAAATTTTGAGGTGCCGTAGAAGCACCGAATTCTTGGTGTTACAAGGCGACACTTGTTCCAATTCTGTGGATATGTATATGAAAGACGTGTTATGAAATCCACAACACAGATTGACATGGAAGTATGGAACTTCTATTTTTGTTAGGTTAAAAGTAATTAACATATTCAACTTCTCATGGTCAAGAAGATCGGAATTTAGTTAATGAACGGTTACCCGATGCCTGAACAAGACCTAGCAACCTAAATCGAGGATGAAATGTTTTTATATTGATAATAAAAGGATATCGAGCATGTATATAAGGTTGGTGAATTATTGCTCATATTGTCATATCCGACTCTTCTGACTGAATCTTCGCTTCTTTGAGCAAGTTCAGGTCAGACACGGGTTCAAAAAAATCAAACTGTATTGCTGATCGATTGACCCATTTGAGAATTTTGAATCCCAACACATCTTGTTCCGACGATTCCGAACTTCGTATTCTCAGCTGCAATGATGTTTTATGATGAACTATCTCAAGAAGATAGCTTGTCCTAATCATTTTCAAAAAAAAAAAAAAAAAAGTGGTGTGTGAACATCGATAATAACAGGGAATAAGATTGCTGGACTATTCCTATTTTCAATTGGATATAGACAGTAAAACGTTTGTTAACTAAGCAATCTAACGCACGGGTATCCAAATTCCGGAGCCACAAGTAAACCAAAAGAAGTTGTCATTGACGTTGTTGCAATTACCTGCTGAATTGACGATTGACCTTTTCAACACCAGATGAACGTGTTACTCTACTTATGATTTTTGTTGTGTGAACATGTTTCAAAGCCTGTAGAAGCGTCTAATTTGTCTCATCTACCATAAATTGGTCAACCAATTTTTAGTAACTAAAAATATATAATATTTAAAAATATGTAGGCTCCAACTAATTACGAGCCACTTGTACTGCTCTACTGTTGAGTAGTTACTGCTACTAGTAGGTCGCATTTTAATGAAATTCAAGTATTATGATAGTTGTTAGTAGTTGGTGAATGATTAGGGTGATTAACGTGTCAAATTTATACTTGGCAACCCATTGGAGTCAATCTTACCATATAAGACGATGAAGTTGTTCCTCTAATATGCCTAATTCGTAACATTCATCTTCACGCTTACGTTTACCTGTATCGTTTCAGATTCTTTGCCCCAATTCATGCGCAAGCTAGCTAATATAATATGCTTGAATAATTTTAAAAGATTTATCATGAATGTATAATACATGATTTGATACGTATATTCGTGTGTTTTAATCTATTCAGAAGATATATAATACAATTTTAAACTTATATGCGTTTTTCGTTTACAACTATTGAGAAATTGTCATGAAACTTCTCATGACATTATAAAACGTACGATTTAAACAAGCTCCAGACTATCACTTAAAAAACGTGTCCCCTTAAGCTTTTAAAAGGATCACGTGGATCACATGAACCCTTTTTTTTTTTTTTTTATTTACATGTATTCATTTGCCTCCAATTGTTGAAAATATATCTACTCGTCACGAATAAGATGACAATGCGTTTTAACATCGATAATAAAAATGATAATGAGCATAGTATGTAAGGTCAATGAGGTACTTATCCTATTATCAATGAGGATTAGGAAGAAATTAAACATTACTAAACTTATGCATTGAACTTGGATCATCGTGCATATTGCGTTCGGCCGTACAATGGACTCATATATGACCAATGAAATTCCACACAGTGGATGGGATGGCTGAAACGCTTTAACAATTGGAAAGACCGAAAGAATAGTGGATACGAAGAAGAATCAAGAGAGATATGTAAGACGGTGGAGAGAGTCGGAGATGGATAACTAGAGCGATCGAAGAATATAATATTTTTTTTAGGTGAATGGATATAAGTTGGATGGGTGGACGAGGAATTGGGTGATACGTGAATGAAAGTTCACCCAAGTCCTATCTGACCCACCACCTGCTTCCTTGTTACCCGTTTTCATTCGTTTTTTAATTGATTTTCGCCATTTTCATCAAATCGGGGTGATGGAACGTCGAATACAAATAAAATTAACATTCCTCATCGTGAAGTTAAATCTTTTTTTTTTGATGAGGAAGGTAAGATGTTCGACTACACCAAAAATAATTAATGTATCAAGAGGCCGACAACCGGCAAACGGGCAAACCGTCATGCAAAAAAAAAGCTCAAGAGGGAAGCAATACAATCACCACAAATAAAAACGATCCAAAAAGCCGGAACAACTAAACCATGGAAGAAGACGCAGAACACTCGAGGTTGGCAAACCATGGAGAGGACACGGGTTAGATGAACTAGCTCGGTGTCTCGCCGCCGGGAAGTAGGATGATATAAACCTGTTTTAGGGGATGTCATACCTCTTGTGGCAATGCGGATCCTACGACGTTGCCTCCACCTAGATGGAGGATCTTCGAAGATCTCGAACACAAACCACGATCAACACGATCAACAGGGGCATGTGACTATGCCATCTTCCAAGACAATCGTTTAGGTCACTCGAGAAACATCTTAAAAAAGGAAAGTCATCCCAAATATTCAAAAAACCAAATAATATTTTATGTAAATGAAAAAATATATGCTATTTATAATGAGATAATAAGATTAGTTTAACATAACCAAACAAATTTATGTAAATGAAAAAATAATGTTATTTGTTGAAGAAATGAAGAACGTAAGCAAAAATATGGTTTAGGGAGTAAAATGGAGAATGAGACACGTGTTATTGGAGGTCGAGTGTGAGCAAAGCGTGGGCACTAGATACAGCTAAATAAGGATTAATTAGTTAATTAAAAAAAATGTAAAAATAGAAAGATGGTTGAACACGTGAGTTGCGTGCGAACAAAGTGTAGTGTAGTGTAGTAACACAGGTGGCTTTAAAGCCACGCCTTTCGACTTTTATTTCCCTTTTCATTATTACTAAATCACTTCTCAACCCTTACGTTTCTTCAAAACCAACCAACTAATCACTCCTTAATTTCTATAATAATTTTCATTACACTAATATTACTGAAAAACTTAATTAGTAGGTTAAAATTTGTTTGTAAATTTAGCAATTAGCTAGTCTAGGTAGAGATTTATTATTTTTTTTTGAAAATGGAAAACTGTTCGAAATCATTAGACGGCGCGCCGTCTAATGGGTCGAAAGGCCGAAAAAATGGTATACGGTCAAACCGTCAGGAAGGATTACAAATAAAGGAGAAAAGAAATACACAAAAATACTCCAAAATGGAACCGAAAGCAAAAAAAAGTCTTCAAGGGAAATCAGGATGATTCAGCCAGCAGGAGACAACGAGCATAAATGTTCATCTTCGAAGGAAGTACAGAGGGAGCAAGCAGCCTAGCGAACAACTGTGGACACCTCAGATTTGGAATGCAATAGAGCCGTCAGGAGTCGATCACAAATTCACGCTCCCTTCGCGACAAACGCACGAAACCGTCAACAAATAACTTACATCAGTCCTCAAAATACGAGATTGCGGAACACGGTTATCTTGATGAATAAAGGCGTAGAACTTTATGGATAAGAAAAAGATGATTTGTAGGGAGAAGACTATTCTTAGAGGGTTGATTTATGTTATCGGAAGTGATTGCTAATAATTAACTATATTTGAAAGTTGACATCCAAGTACATTGTGGGTTAAGTTTCAATGTTTTGTCATTATAGTTAATATTTTTATGCCTTTCTCAAAGTCAATGAAATGAAAATAAAGTGAATTTTAATTAATATAAAAAAAACCAGTTTAATTTGATATTTCATCAATAAATTGGAAAGTAGTAGGTCAAGTGTTAGAGCCAATACCCTCTCTAAATGCTATTAGTCATCATTAATGTCCCTAACTAATTATTGAATAGTAATATTTTTAGTTGCTTATTTTTGAGGTTTGGAAATTACCTTTTCTCCTAACTTACTAGGAATATACTTGGATGTCATGGGTTATAAAATCATTATTCTATATTTAAGTTTTAAAATCAAATGTTTAATATTAAAGTAATATGTCACATGAATAGTAAATGTATTTTTAAATTTAGTTTTTTTGTACAATATCTTAATTTTTATTAACAATTTATACTAAATTAATAGTATAAATCATAACTCTTATATGATATGACATATGCTTTGAAATCAATCCCTTTTTGTGTTTTGACAATCTTCATTATTATTATATTGGCCGATGTTGAGATGTGTGGAAATATCTCATATGATAATACGTGAACCTAACGTATAAGTCTTATGACTCTTCCTCCTTTGTATCAATTATTTTTAAAATGAAACTCTGAAAAACTTGTGTGGGGTTAGCTTGAACATAGTATCTGAGTACATTAAGTCGGTCTTAAGACTTTGTATCAAGTGTCAACTAGTTCTCCGATTTAAATCCGAATTGAATATAAACTAATTATTTGACGGTAGGGAATTAAAGTGGGCTCACCAAACTTTGTGAGCCAAAAAGGAAGATTGTAAAGTTTATATTTAAAGAGATGAGATGAGATTGTATAATTGGTACCCCCACAATAGCATTTATTTATCACCAATGAATCCATTCTATTCACAATTTTGTCAAAGCGTACGATTGAAAAAGTGTATCATATAATCATAAATCATCATCCTTAACTAACAACTTTCTACCAATGACAAACAAAACAAAAATAATACGAGTAATTCTAACATATTTTTCTGGGCTTCCCTTTTAAAGACAAAATATTATTTATTTTGGATTTTATCTATTTTTCCATGGTATTCATAAAGATTCCGTTTTTTAAAAAAAACCCTAAATTTAGTTATTAAACCTTTTAAATTAATTAAATAAATTTTTGGATGAGTTGGCTAAGTAGGCAACTTAACTTATGTAATAGTGTGTGCAAACTAGGCCCATTTTGTTTCATGTTAACAAATTAGGCCCTCTATATTTTATTAAAAAGATTAATCCCATATAATATAGAAGATTCTTTAGATTTGCTAAATATCTTTATCCTAATTAGGCGTATTAATTATCTTAATTATAAACATTAATAGTTATTGTCAACCGTTAAACAAGGAAATAAATCGTGGACAATCTCCATTAATTTGAGGATATAAATCAAACGAGTCATTACAAATAAACTGCGGACGCTATTGTTGCTGCAACCGAGTTTATGATCTTGAGTTCTTCAAAATGGAAGTCATTGTTTCTCCTCTTGATTTCTTCATAATTGTTGAGAGAGCTCGATCAAATATATAAGACGAAGACAATCTGATACATATTGATTGTGTCTTTCGAAGTTTGTTGATATAGATCGATCTGTTACATAATACAATGGCAATCAACTACATTATTTGCTTTATTTAAATAACTCGTACATAACGTTTATCAGCAAATATTTATCAGCAACTATGGGTGATGCATAAGTAGTACATAATATTTATTAGCAACTACATGTAATACATAATGTTTGTTTTGGAAAAATAGGGTACATAATCATGTAATATGTCGCAAGAAACTTACATCCGAGTTAGAGAATGTACCTGTTTTGTAGTCGGAGAAGACGATAACTTGTGAAGAGGTTTCGAGCGGCCTTCAATGGAGATGGATATAACCGACCTTCAATAACCTTCAATGGAGCGGGATAGAAACGATAATTTGCATCGGCTTCAATGGAGAATAAAATAGAGACGAAATGGAAGGGAGAAAGATGATATATAGTAGAGAGAAATATGAGACCTTGAATCTTCCTTCAATGGAGATGAAAATGAGAGTGATTGTGTTTGTGATTGACAGATGTAACACTCATATATAGATTGCGAAAATCTCTCCCATTCGGTTTTCTTTTTTTTTTTCAAATTTGTTTCAATACTTAAGATAGTTTATTATTGTGGATTTATTAAATGCCCAATTATCTCCCTAATTTATCTCCTTAATATTTTTATTTATCTTTATATTTTTGTTGGATATTACTAGAGGCCTATTTAATCTACACTAAACAAAAAATGCCCTATTTCACCAATTATCTCTAAATTTTTTCCATTCATGTAGTTTTAAATTGAAACATTTATAATGATAAGTTAAAGAAAAATAGACTTTTCTTATCGGTCATTATATTGTAAAATTAGTTTAATATCCACACTTTATGCGTTTGTTTTTAAACAAATTTATAAATAAATTTTATTTTTGATATTAAATAACAAGATGAAACAAACTTATTAACTCATTAAACTTAAAATTGTTCAAGACCGGTAGAAGATTTTGCTTGAAATAATATAATTGTATTTTATAAAAATACTTAGTTAGAAGAAAGATTTTAGGGTTTTAATTTGAATTTAAAACATATTTAAATGGAGAACTTGTGGAATTAATAATTATAAACACTATTACAATATATTTTGTAAAACTAATAACCAATTGACACACTTATCTGACTTGACATGAGATAAAAGTTAACATTTGTAATAGATGTTTAATTTATATAAAATTATAGAAGTATGATCTATATTAACGAATTGAAGTAATTTTAATATTAATTAGCTATTTCAAAACAACAAATATATGAGGGTAAAATAACAAACTAGGTCGTTTACCACTATTACTCTATTAATAATACCAATAACATAAACTCATTAATTAAGGGCCCGTTTGGAAGCTCTAGGAATCATTCCCGGTAACGGAATGATTCCAAATCAATCAAAAAATACGTTTGGTTAAATGTCTTTTATCACATGAAAGTAATCCCATCATTTCCATTTCCATTCCTAACCCTTATCCAATTCCATTCCGTTTCCATTCCACCGCTCCAACCAAACGGAAATATACTCAATTCTTTCATCTAGGGGAGATTTATATATAAGATAAAAGTAGAGGGATTTACAAAACAATAGACTATAAACAAAGAGCATATTTAACCTAATCCTTTCAAAATATGAACCTTTTTGAATTTCAATAGAAGTACAGGGGTGAGTTGGTTAAGTAGGCTTTGTTTGCCAATGTAGCGTTAAGTAGACTTATTTGTTTAGTAGATGACAAACTATATTCCTCTTATTTATTTATAAAGATTAATTGAAAAGGTTAATCAATAATTTCAATTTATTCAAGTCCAGACCCAATCGATTTAATAAAACTCACGCCTAATTTACTCAAGTCCAAACCCAATTGAACTTGTGTATTCAATTGTTGATACACAATGTTAATACACAATTTCAATTACACAATTTTAATACACGATTTCAATAAAAATGTTATATTATGAAGTTAACAAAATTGGTCATTTCTCAATTACACAAGATCCGTCTGTTGTTTACGCAAGGTTGAGTTACACAAACTAAAACGAGTTGCATAAGCCCAATTATAACTATAAGAAAAATATAGGTCATATCCAATATTTATAAAGTTGGGTCAAGTTCTATGACTAGACAAGTCGGAAAAATTGGTGAACTTTCTTGCAATTATCTAGTCATGGGCAAATTTGCAAATTTCAAAAGTTTGGGCTAATAGTGTAAAGTTTAGGTTGTTTATTGTAATCTACCCTAAAATCGAATAAGCCCGATTAGTGTTGTTTGGGATCCCTTAGAGGTGGCGGAGCTAGTGGCTCCCCGTCGGAGCATCGGAGGCGGCCAGGCAGGCGGTGACACGTCGAGGACAATGAATGATGGCGAGCTCCACTATTGTCCTCGGCAGCGTTGTGGCTGCTCCTATGAGGTTATATTCCGAAGACGGAGTTTTCTCTGATGGCTCTAATGGCGACGACCTGGGAGGTGTGATCACATATCCACCAACCTGGTTTTGTGCACGAGACGAAGGAGACAACAATAGTGGTCGGGTTTGAGTGAATTTGTTCTCGACTGATTTGGATTTGGGCTAGGTTTGGTTGTTGCGGTTCGTGACGGTTCTGAGTAGTTGTGGGTTATAGAGAAGACCGATAAGGTCAAGACTGTTCTGAGCAGTTGCAGGCGGTTGAGAGTTGATTCCGACGCCGGCAGGACGGAACAACTCTCAGCGTTGACGGATATGGATGGTTAGGGTTTTGTAATCTACTAGTGTTTTGTGTAACCAAAACTAAATCGCAAATGATAATTTATAGACTTTTTATTTTAACATTTGTATCAAATTCCGTTTTTACCCATTTTATCAATTAAATTTAGAATTAAAAAATTTTCAAATAATAAAAACTAATTTATATAGAAATAAAAAAAAATTTAAAAAGACCAATCTTATAAGTATAATCTGAATGATGACACAAATGTGAAGTAGAAAATAGATTTATAATAGTTAGGTGATAAATAAGAGCGTAAATTATCATATTTAGTATTGATCATGTAGTTGATGGTGATGAATTAGTCAAACTGTGAAGGACTCAACGCACATGCTTTTCAATTTCCATATTTCATTTATATCGCAACACCTTTTTTATTTTACCTTTTCTTTATTCGGGAAAGTTAGCCATAACTTTGAAGATAATTGCACGATTTGGACTTTGGATTTAGATAAGTCATTTCTTCACACCCTATAGACTACTCTAATTCAACAAATTCACCAGAAATCCACTTTAAATAATAATATTTTTTTTATTATTTTAAAAATAAAAATAAAAATAAAAATGGAGCTACTTTGGTGGTTCAACCCACCCTAACTTCCTTTCCCCCCACCAGCTGCTCCCGATTTATCCACCCAATCTAACTCTACCTTTCCTTTTTTCATTCACATTCAATTGAAACTCTAGCTCATGTTTTAAGCAACTTCATAGCATCAACTTATCAATAATTTCCTTTGTTTAGTTCTAATTTATAATTTTTTACACTTTTGGACAAACTTAAAGCTTGTATTTCTCTTTAGGGATCGTTTGGTTCTCAGGGCCCGTTTGGTTTTAACTCCGAAATTGAAAACAGAATAAAAACAAATCTAGTCCATACGTATACCCTTATTCATGAAAGTTTTAGGAATCATTCCTTGCGATTTGAAGTAATTGAAGTAGAGTTTGATTAATTTTCATACCCTATCTGTTTTTTTGAGTTGAAACCAAACGGGCCCTCAAAATCTCTAAACCGTGTGAGATCAATATATAAAAAAACAAAAATAAAAAGATAATGAACATATTTTTCACAAGTGTCCGTGTGTACCGTTCCGTCGCCTACCAAACCCCAGAAGACTCTTCTTCTTCTTCCACTTTTATTACTTTGACACATATGTAAGCTTTTCATTGGTCCACATATGCCAAGTCATCCAACTCACTCTACTCTCCAACTATCCAACCTGTCCATATTTCCACCACTCTCATTTCGCCACGTCTCTCATCTCTTCCCTCCACACGCACCCAACCAATTTAACCGAACCCTATTTCTTTTTTCTTTCTACTACAACAAATTCATTCACACTTTCCCTCTCTCTATATATAAATCTTCAACACCACACAACACACACAAACCAACTTCTAGCTAATAAGTTTTAACCCCAATTTCCCAAACCCCTCTCTCCCCGCCAAACATGGAGTGGATTCGAGGGCCGATCATCGGTCGAGGCTCCTCGGCCACCGTCTATCTCGCCACGTCGTCTTCCGGTCATCTATTTGCGGTCAAATCCGCTCGAGTATCGGAATCCGAGTCTTTGGTGAGAGAGCAATCCATTTTATCGACTCTTTCTAATCCTTACTTGGTTTCCTACATGGGCTATGAAGTTTCTCAAGAATTCAACCTCTTCATGGAGTATATTCCCGGTGGCACTCTTGCTGACGTGGCGGGCAAGGTTGATGAGCCGACAATCGGGTTTTACACGTGGCGGATTCTCATGGGTCTAGAGTACCTTCATTCAAAAGCAATAGTACATTGCGATCTCAAGCCACGCAACATCCTTATTGGGCTAGACGGGCCCAAGATCGCCGACCTTGGTTGTGCACGCGCTGTCTCGCGTCCCTCCCCGATATCCGGGACTCCGATTTACATGGCGCCGGAGGCGGCGCGAGGAGAGGACCAGGGGTTTGCTGCTGACGTGTGGTCTTTGGGTTGTACAGTAGCTGAGCTGGCAACCGGAAGAGTACCGTGGACGGGCTTCTCCGGTGACCCGGTGGCGGCTTTGTATCGAATCGGTTCTTCATCCGAGTCGCCGGAGATTCCAGCTTGGTTATCGGATGATGCAAAGGATTTCTTGGGTAAATGTTTGAAAAGAGATCCAATTGAAAGATGGACGGTGGAGGAGCTACTCCAGCACCCGTTCATTATACGGTACTCCGGCGCCGGAGGCTTTGAGTTATCAAAAAGTAAGATGCGAGTTTTCAGTTCTCCGACGAGTACATTGGAACAGGGGATTTGGAATTCGTTAGAAGCGTCGTCATCGTCTACGTCATCGAATGAGACCATAGGGGAGAAATTGGAAGATAGAATTAGGAAATTGAGTGTGTTGAACGAGGATCCAAGGTGGGAATTGGAAGAAAATTGGATGACCATTAGAGCAGGGGAGATGGTAAAATTGTAGATTATCTTTTTGTTAATAAGATTTGGTGGGTAAATTTAGGAGAGATTGGTGGGTGGGAACTGTGAAATTGGGAAGCTCTGTATTGGGGGTTAGGTAGGATGTTTAGAAGTTCAGTTTGGAAGTGACTTTGTCTTCTTCTAAGAGGATGAAGAATCATTAGAAGTTAGAACATTTATGAACACCAAGGCATTTGAGTGTACAGATTTTAAAATCCATTATTTTTGGAAAATATTATAGAAAAAATTTCCCCAAATTATTATATCGTATGCTGTTGTTATGTTATAAAAGAAGGTTTAATTTGATATAAAGTGATCTTAATTAATGAAATTTTGTGAGATTTATTAGTTGAGTTACTTGATGTGATTATAGACTATAGTTGTCACTTCCTTACAATTATGAAGTGCAAATTGAGGGCCCGCAAAAGTATGAGAGAATATAGCAGAGTATTCCATCATTTAATGCATTTTACTTATTTTTATTTCATTCTAAATTGTTTTGCAAAATATCTTATTTTTAGGTGTGGAAAGAAACAAAATTCTAGAGTGTTAAATAGATGATATAACATTATGCATGCATTCTATTGCTACTGCTCTTCTAATGTAAGTTTTTTCAAAACTGTAGAAGTAAACACATATGGTCATGTATTTTTGAAATAAGAAGGTAAATAAGATAATAAAATACTTAATAGGAACACCACAGAAAAATAGGAAAACTAGAGGGATATCACAAAGATAAAAAAAAAAGAAAAGAAAGGGCCCCAAATGAAATATACAAAAAAAACATTTTAAAGATCTTCAAAATCCAGTACCATGTCGTCTTTCATAACCAGTGGCAAGAGTTGTACATTTCTTTTATTTTGACTTATTGTGCAAAGCCTAACAAGTCAAAACAACAGAAATTTCACATAAGAGGACACGTGATACAATCGTTTCTAAGCACATTCGCTCAAATTCAAGTTTGGATGATAAGCATTAAGCAAACAGTTCTTTGGTTGAAATTTGAGAATTTATATATGACACGAGAAACTCGGACCGGACTCGGATCATGTTTTGATCAAGTTCTGTTTGCCCGGAGCCAGACTGGAGCCTGATTGGCTCGAGAGGCCCGGAGATCTTGATTGTGCTAACTCCTCAGCTTGAGTATTTGCATAACTAAAATATTAGTCCAACAAAGTTTGCGAGCACTCTTTCAAAAGTCGACATAGCTCGACGCTACATAGATAACAGATTGCTCAAACGTAAAGCATTCCTCATGTGCCTAAAACCAAGTATCCATCAACATATGATCTATTGTCCCAGTTACTTTCTGCCGCCTCTTTAAAAGTAAAGTTTTGTGAACGAAACCAAAGCAGTTGAGATTGTTCATTGCACATACACGGATTGTATGTAATCTACATATTCTTCTTGCCATCAGAGTGAGAAAGGTTCCCATCAATGTCTCGCAGCTGGCCACGAAGGTCTTGGTTATCTTTAAGCAACCGATCATACTCTTCAAGCAGGCCCTCTGATTGCCTCTTTAGAGCATCTGCATTGGTCTGTGCAGTTTTTGCCTCGTCATTTTTGGCAGCACATTCAGACTCCAAGAGCTTCACCTTGCTCTTCAGAGCAACAACCTCATCGGCCATCGCCTTGGCCTCATCCCCGTTTCCATTGTTTGCATCATCAAAACTTCGGGTTTGCTTCTTAGATGCCTCCATGGCCTTCCTCAGTAAGCGGAGCTCTCTTATGTAATGATGCAGTCTGTCTATCATCAGTCCAAGGAACAAGATGACCCCTGCAGGAATTGATAATTGATTTACTCATCAACCACCCTAAACGGACTTCAGAATATAATGTGTTATAGAGTCGATACTCAAGGAGAAGGCTTCTCGAATCAGCAACACAGACATTGACAGCAAACTCAAAATTTCTAGTTCAGCCTAATATCCAGGGTATTACAAGATCATAATGCTTCCTAGTGATCACAGATTAGAAATCAAATGAAAGGTATGAGAGCAGTTATAACAAGTCTTGTCAAAATGCCAATGCACCAATTATTTAAAGAAGTTATTAGTTGCTTACAGTAAGCAGGTTGCAAGGCATGTCAGTCAATCATTTATCCCTTACTAGTCCTACCCGATCAATAAATACCATGTGCAACACGAAGTATTTTCTAATTATCATATCTTGTTCGGCTTCTTACACATTACACTTCAGGTAATGTTTCATAGTTTGATACAACACTCGTGAAAGTTGTTAATTCTACTTGGACTTGTTGAAATCTGTAGCTAGTATTGATGAACTCAGAGACTAAGCATCATAAAGAAGCTTTAAGTACAAGCCTCAACTAGTATATTACCCGTGCTCTGCACGGAGTTTTTTTTAATTATTATTGTATATAACTTATATTTAATCATAATATTTACATTAACAATAACTACAAATATTTAACCTATTATGAGTTTTCGAATAAATCTCATATATGTTGCAACAATATCTAGACAAATAAGATCAAACAACAAATTTCAAAATTAAAACAATTTTAAATTAAAAAATATTTGTTGAAGATTGTGCAACAAATTCGATGTAACAAATTGTAAAAGAAAATTTTGTTTTGCTATTATGTTTTACCATTGTAGTTTTCATTTTAATTGTTTTGTTATGATTTAATTTTAAATTTAAATTGCTGAATTAAAAATTTTTAGTAAGATTTAATTGATTACAAATTTCAAAATTAAAACAAATTTAGTAAGATTTAATTATAGATACTGCCAATTTTTTTCTATAAAAATAATTAAAATAATAACTTTTTAAAATTATTTTGGGGAGCTGCGTGAATTGTGGCGTTGACACGTGGCAAAGAAGGTCTCTCCTTTAATACATATAAGATATATAAATTTTCACACTGATAGGGAGTTCTATTGCTGAGAATATATGGGCTCTTCAAAGAACAGGAGAGAAGGCTTCGAAAGTCTCGTGAAGTAAGCATGTCCACGGGTCACGGGTTACCCGTGACCCGGCGGGTCCGGGTTCTGCCGGGTTAAGGGTGCGGGTAAGGGTCGAGGTGATCCTTACCCACAGACCCGGCGGGTCAACCGCCAATTCTCCCTTCTTTATAAAAAAAATAAAATTCAAATAATTTAGTTAAAATATTTGAAGGATGACCCGTAACCCGGCAGTCGACCCGCCAATTCTCTCTTCTTCTTTTTTTTTTTTTTTTTTAAATATTTCGGGTTTAACACAATGAGCCAAGCTGCCAGACCCGTCGGGTCTGACCCGTGACCCGGCGGGTTGGCCAATATGGCGGGTCCGGGTCGCCCTTCCCGGGCCCGTGACCCGGCGGCCGTGGACATGCTTATCGTGAAGTACATAAGTTAATTTGAGGGATGGGGAGATTCTATTTGAAAGAGAGGGGAGTTCTCATTCTGAGAATCTGAAAATAATCCTTAACATAAACAACATGGAGGCAAGAAAATAACCTTCTTCTAGAAGCATTGAAGGAACATAGAAGAATCGAATTTACAAACCACACGGTCCACACCCAAAAAGAAGCCAAATACATCAGAATCCACAATAAGTTCATGTCCATCACGAGATCAGATAATGACACATTATTTCATTATGATCAAACCTAAGCATGAAGTGGTTGCTTGCAAGTAGCAACTCCCTGATATTGACAGCTCTAGACTACCTTCACTAATTTATTCTTTATGAAGAGAAGACCCACAACACAGACAATTACCCTTTTATGTAAAGATCAACAAGCAACAACAATGCCAATAGAATATTAAACAACTATCATTCAAGGATGATTAGATATGGAACAGATGACACAAGCAAGATAGCATGTCCATCATGTGAAAAGCTTCAACAATATTCAACAATTTATCAACTTAGAAAAACAAAATTCAAGACTTCAAGTATGAATATATCACTCCCATTTAAGCATTGCACGCCCAAAGATAATGCAAGGTTAAAGAAACCTTACTGATACAAATTCTACATTTCAAAACAATGATTAGAAAATGCAACAACAGACATTGAATGACAGATTTCAACTTCCAACCATTTTTCAGACAAGTCTCTTGGTACATACTTCCATAAGAGCTATATAAAAGAGATTCATGAATGTTCTTTACACCTAAGACAGTACAGTGAAAGTTATGTAGATATCGATTTATTAAGATGTGAACTTAGCTATAACTATTGACACTTAGCAGTACTAATGAATACTAACTAATAACCTGGACATCTTATCATAATTAACAATAGGAGGAAAGCTGCCACTACGACATAGAGCACATCAATACATTCAGGATGGTTCAGTTCCTGAAAATGTTGCTGCATCACCTCATTAAACCATGCCCATTTTGGTTTCAGGATTCAATTTCAGGCAGGTCAGCTTAAAATCTGATTCACAAGTGGTGAAAATAGTCATCCAAGCTGACTCTCTCAAACCAAGCTGATCAACGCACTTAACACCCTCAACAAATCAAAGCCTGCTCGAGGGATGAACTAAAAGGTAACATAAATCGGACCAACGAATCATCAATTACACAAAGGAGCATTCACTATCACTGTAGTATTGAAGCAATCGAGGCGCAGAAACAATGAACTATAGCAAACAGCTAAAAAGGAATGAAGAAAGGGATGAATTAAATACCCATAAGAGAAGCGTCAAGGAGGCTGCGAACCATGAGAACCTGATCGGTGGGGTTAATAGCACCAGGCTCAACTTCTCGTCTAGAGATATCGATGATTCCATTGACGGTGGAGATGAAAAGGACTAAAACCGTCCCAGCGACAGTAGTGATAACCACGGGTCCTCTTCCTCGCTTCATGCGGTCAAGCCCCATGATTACGAACTTCCTGAAAGGAGTCCTGAAGAGAAGGAGCAGGATCACGAACATCTCGGAGAAGATCACGGAGTAGAGCAAGTGCATCATCTTCGCTGAATTAACAAAAACCAACAGAAAACCTAGGAGAGAGAAGATAGTGCAAGAGATCAAATTGAGAAAGACAAAGAGGAATTTGGCTTGTGAATTGTAATAGAGAGAGGAAAGAGAGATTCCAAATCCAAAGTGTTTGAAAAGAAAGAGAGAGAAAGGGATGGGGCTCCACTTCGGAACCTCTTTCGCAACGGCTTCTTCTTCTCACCGACGCTGGTTGTTGTTGTTGTTGTTCTACTACGGTACTACCTACTGGTCTCCTTTTTCTTTGCTTTTATATTTTTATTTTTAAATTTGGAAGTCCTGTTTTGAGGGCTCGGAATTTCGGATATTTGTCAATTACGGTCTGCTTCTGCTGTACGTGTGTATCGCTTTCATTTTTTTTCATTTCTAAATATTGGGAAAAACAAATCGATTGCAAGGTGGTTTAGGTTTTTTATTTTCTTATACAAAGTAAGAGATGGGTCAACATCTTGACCGTCTTAGACCATTCTTTATCAAGCGGAAGGTTCTCGTCACGTAGACCTGATTATAAGCATGTCCACGGGTCGTCGGGTCCGACCCGCCGGGTCAAGGGTTCGGGAAGGACCTGGACCGGACCCGTATAAACGGCCAACCCGCCGGATTGGCGACCCGCCGGGTCGGCGGGTTGGCCACCTCAACTTAAAAAAATAAAAATAAAATAAAATAAAAACAATTGAACTTAAATTTTAAAAAAATAAAATAAAGAAAGGAGAATTATTATTGTGCTTGAACTTAAATAATAAAAAAAGGGAAGAATTGGGCTTGAACCGGGGAGGAGGAATCAAAGCCCACGTAGTTCTCTTATCTTTGTTTATTATATCCCCGATTGACCCTTACCTTAGTCGTCGGACTCTCCCGCCGATACATCTGATGACGTTTGTTGTCGCTCGTCGTCATCTTCGTCGCCTTCCTCCGCCGAGAGGTTGTTTTTTGTGTGTTCGCATTTCCGCTTTCCTCCAATCGGCTAGTAGGACTTGTGCCTCCAACGTCTCGGGCAACAGGTTCAATCTCGTCGGATCGAGCACCTTTCCACTCCGGCTAAAGGTTTGCTCAACCGCCACCGTTGAGGCGGGAACGGCGAGAATTTGTGCCGCGATCCTTGAGAGGGTAGGGAACCTCATTTTCTCCAATCGGCTCCACCATTCTAACATGTTGAAATCCTCTTCTTCTTCATCATTGACAAACTCAAATAAAATGGTTAGATATTCGTCGAATTCCGAATGGGAACTCGACGTGGTTTTTGCCCTTTTCGAGCCAAATAAATCTCTAGCAATTGATTTAAATTTAGATGAAGTTGACGATGAAGGACGAGGAGGGGTTGAGAAGATTGACCTTAATCGGAAACACGATATTGAACCAATAATTCATCAAATAATTTTATAACTCTAGCAATTATGGTAGAAACATGACAATCGGGATTTTGTTGTAATTCTAAAAATTCATAATAACTTTCTAAAAATTGTTTTAAACCATCCATTTTACGTCTAGGATCTAACACAAATGCAACAAGAAAAACATCGGGAATAGTTGTATAATAATCTAACCATCTAGTTCGCATTGTATAAATAGCTTGTGAAATATTATCAATTAAAAGACCTTGTTGAAGTGCAGATGCAATATTAATTGCTACATAACAAAATATGTTTGAAGTTGGTGTATAAACATAACTAAAATTATTAGTAGCATCATAAAAATATTAAAAAACCTCCGTTACATCTCTTGCTAAAACCCAAGATTCACGAAAACAAAATCACCGTCAATATGTTGTGCCGCAAAACCACTTAAAAGATCTCAATATTCATATGAGTCGGAAATCATTTTGTAAGTAGAGTTCCATCTTGTACAAACATCTTTTGGAAATTTTTTAGGATAAACGCCATTTTGTTTACAATATGTATACCATTTAGTACGTATACTTTTTTTAGACCAAAGTTCATTAAGAATTTTTAGAATAGGTTGTACTAAATTCCCAACCTATGATGCACGGACACGGACACGGAAAACGGATACGGCGAGAAATGGGGAAGCAGCAATTTCAAAAGTATAGGAAACGGGGATACGGCGAGTAACACAAATAATATATCATTTTAAAGATATTGAAATATAGAATTCTTATATCATAATGAGATACACATATATGAAAAAAAAACAATGATATATGAATAGATAAAATATTAACATGATAATAAAATAACCGAAACAAAAGTTTAGAAACAAACATTTAAAGGCTTACAAAACATAGAAATAAACATATTTAGTCTTATTATGTGAAAGAAACACACTTAGTATCAAAACTGAAGAATGAACTATTCATTTTGCAAATTAACAACAACCGAACATGATCAACCAAGAAAAACAATAATAAATATTTGTAAATTATAAAGAGTGAAAAAGTTAGAAGAACACGCTCAACATTCAACAAAGAAAGATTACATGATAAATTAATAATAAAATATTTAAAATTAATTTATAAAATCATAAGAAAAATGGAGAGAAGAGTCGGTCGGCAGATCAACATTTTAACATTAGAGCTGAAAAAGAAGATCGGTGTCCTACTTCCGGCAACCACAATCTCGTAGGTGGCCATGTGGGGCTAGGTTTAGTCGGAAAAAAATGGGGGAGAAGAAAGTATATTTTGGTAAATCAGTTTTTATTTATGTTTTAAAAAAAAATATTTTTTTTATAGCCTTAAAAACAAGGTAAACTTTCGTTGACAGTGTCTTGACCGGACACAATCCGTGTCCTCGCCTTGTCCTAGACGTGTCATGTCTTAGAAACGTGTCTTGACCGTGTCCGGTCATATTTGACCGTGTCCGAGCCAGGTCTTGTTGTATCCCCGTGTCCGACACGGAAGGACACGGGACACGTCACCTTCTAGAAGTGTCCGTGCATCATAGTCTCCAACGTATGCTGAACCTTCTTGACCACACAAGTTTAAAATATGAGCGACACACCTAATGTGAAAAAATTTACCTCCAATCATCGGCTTACAATAGTTGGTTAAATCTCTAATAGAAGTCGTGTTAGCGGAGACATTGTCAAAACCGATTGAAAAAACTTGCGAAATTAATCTATATTCTTCCAAAACATTTGCAATCAAACGGACAATGTTTTGGGCGGTGTGTTGTTCGTTGAAAACTCGTAATGCTAAAACTCTTTTGTTTAAAATCCAAAATTTATCAACAAAATGACAAGTAATACCCATATATGATTTTTTTTGAAAACCGTCGGTTCAAATATCACTACAAATAGAAAATTGAATATCACCGTATTCCATAAAATATTGAATCAATTCTTCTTTATAAATTTTATATTTATGCATCATTTTTCTTTTAGCGGTTTGGCGAGAAATCGGTTTATATGCGGGTTGAGCATGATTTTGCATCCAATCATTAAAACCAACATTTTGTGCAAAACTAAATGCCAAAGAATCTACGGCTAACATTTCTGAAAATGCATCCATAGAAGAAGCATGATCATATGTAAATAAAGAAGGAGGTTGGTTAGAGGTAGATGCGTACCCGGTAAGTTGTGTTTGCCCTCGTGCCAATCCCATTTTACCGGGATGCTTGCTCCGAATATGCCTCTTGTAGTTCCCGTAGCCTTCTCCCTTTTTGTGCTTGTATTGTGCCGAACAAAAATTGCATTTGGCATAGTAAAACCCGTTGGCATCGGAAGCATCTTTTGTGAACCAAAATCAGAAGACCGCCGCCGTTAGTTGAGTGTTGTTCAACGGCGGCTCCTCCGGCTCCTCCGGAAATTGGGTCTCGGATTCTTGGGTGTTGGGGAAAGGGGGTGATTCCATGTTGATATCCTCCTACTCGAGAATCTCGTGATCTCCACTTAATAAGCCCCGCCTTAAATCCGAACCGGTTGGAGGACCGCTAACGGAATGACGTCCTCGGCTAACACCTTCGCCGGATGAAGGACCGGCACCGCTAACGGAACGTCTTCCTCGGCTAGACATTTTTTTTGAATAATAGAATGTAGTAGTAAGAGTAGTAAAATGAAAAATTAATAACAAAATAAGAGAATGAGAATATGAGATTAGGAGAGTAATTGAATGTAAGAGTTGGAAATTATGGAGAGATTGAGAGAGTGAATAGATGATTGAATGAAAATTGGTGTGAGATGAAATGAATTGGGTTTGGGGTATTTATAGAAATGTTTTTGGGTTAGATTTATTATAGTTTATTGTTTTTAAAATTTTTTTAATAATGTAGCCGTTACAACGGCTATATAGCCGTTGGGATTTTTTTTTTTAAATTCGACCGTTACCCGGGTCGACCCGGCGGGTCGACGGGTAAGGATCTCATGACCCTTACCCGTACCCGCGACCCGGGGGAACCCATACCCGCCGGGTCGGTGACCCGCCGGGTCACGGGTGACCCGCGACCCGTGGACATGCTTACCTGATTATATTCGGACAACCAATCTTGGGTAGGTATGAATAGATGAATAAGTCTGATCGGACCGAAAAGTCCGGTCCACGGGCCGGCTAAAAAGATTATATATATATATATAATTATAATAAATTCAATATATTTTACATAAAATATAATAAGGCCTGCTTCTCATATCCTAATATCAGATATGTATATGAATATCATGTATATAATATCTGTGTGTTTGGTAATTGGATATATGAGTATCAAATTGATATACTCATACATCTATATTTTACTTTTATATTAGTTCTGATATCCCTAGAAGTAAACCGGCATCAAATTCTTCTCCCTTCAAGCCCTTTGTCCCCCTCTTCGGATTTGCACATTAACTCTCGCTCATATCTCCAAGTTATGATTTTTTCTCCCTCATCGGATTGTTCTTTCAATATAATGTTGGATGTGTGTCTCTCTTTGCTGCTGAATATGTTTTATAGAGTTCCAGTGGTCTAGACGTGGAGCGGATGAGGCTACATGGGAGATAGAGGAGAGTATTAGACATAGTTATCCTGAGTTCTTTGCGAGGATAGATATTACTTCTATATCGGCGAGTTAGTACTCGGATGCTGTGTTGTTTGACTTTCATGTTTTACCTTAGACTGAGTGATTGCGTTTCTTTTCATGTGTGCCGAGTATCATTATTGAGTAGTTGCATGGTAGAAAACGAAATTTTAATGATACCAAGATATACCAAGAAAGTCGTGTGATTAGAATATTATTCTAAGTTTCGGGACGAAACTTCTTTTAAGAGGGCACTGATGTAATAACCGAAAATTTTAAATTCCGCCTGATACCGGATCAAAACCGAATTCCGATCCGCCTTGTTTTTAATGTTTGCTAAATAAATTATAACAATACTAATTTTCATCATTTTATGTGATCTTGACTCACCTAAAATGATAAATGTGATAAACCGTAAATTTTTCCGTACGAGTTTTTATTACTCGTTTTAGTTTGTTATTTTAATGAGTGAGCATCCTTTTTGGCCCAAATGATCTCAACCCAACCGGCCCAACACTCTATCTCTAACCCTAAATCATAATCAAATCCCTAATCACATTTAAGCCTAACCTAATCTTATTTCTCCTAACCTAGTGCCGCCGCTTGCTTTCCTCTCCTTCATCCACAACCAACTCGCACGTCCCTCTCCCGTCTTCATATGCGAGGCGACAGCAGCAGCAACTCCTCAGCAACAACGCAGCAACCACCAAGATCTCCGTCCGCCGGCGCCGTCGACCGCCAGGTTAGCCGCCTCCTCGGTCCATCTCTCCCTTCCTCTCTATTCTCGAGTCGCAGCCGTCGTCTGACTTGGCTTCACCCAGCAGCGGCGCCTTCACCAAAATGATACACAGAGAGAGACCAGAAGACCCTCGCAGCGCCGGACCCTTGTGCCTTCAGCATCCAGGTGAGCGTCAGACTCCGCCACCCTTCCTTCGTTCGGCTTCATCCGGGGATAGTAGATCTACAACAGCCGCTCCTTCGAGCCGGCCCTTCTGTCGCAAAGATCAGGCTAGTGGTAACGCCGCCACACAACCACAAGTCGTCTCCAGGAGCCTGAGCACTGCACGCCATTCGGACCTTCCTAGGTGAGCAGATGCAGTTTCTACTCCTCTTACCTCCCCTCTGTTTGCACCTAGTAACAACGCCCGGAATGGCTGTTTGGCAGCAGCGAGTGCAGGTGCGCCCAGGGTACAAACGACGGTTCTAGGACTCATGGCTTGCGAAGCAACGACGGAGAATTCGGGTCGTTTCAGCCTGCTGCCGGCAAGCCTTCGGAGTAAACCCTCTTACTGTAAACGTGATTACACAGAAATCAAATTAACTAGGATGTATAAATATGCACAGCTTGTTTTTCATGCTCAGTAGGACTCGAACCTGGAACCTGCGAATAGGTGTATTAGATTTATATGGACAGGGAGAATCGAAGCTGGGATCACTTGCATGCCCTATTAATTCAGCTTCGACCTGCTGACTTTAGGACCTAATTTCTATAGCTTAAATCGAGAATTCACCGTTGAATTTTTGATATGTCGTAGATGAATATATATAGTTTATCGTGTTAAAATTTGGGAGAAAGTTAACGGTCAGATTAAGTTGTATAGGGTCCCGAAGTAGAGCACTTGAGCTGTTTTTACAGCAGGGGGAAAATTGACTAAGTATGGAAATTTCAGCTTTTACCTCAACTTCGGAGAATTATGGGAGAGTTATGAGTAAGTATTTTTGAGAGATCTTTACCCCCTATATTTAGTATGCATATCATAGAGGATCTAAGTTTTATTTTGGAATTTTTATAACCTTATCCAAGCGGCGTTTATGAACCCAAAATCAAGCTTTAACGACTATGGTATAAATGAAGAATGTTGGATAACTCTTATAAAACCTTACTAAATCCTTACCAAACTTTTTCTATGAGAACTAGATTATGGACATAGGTTCTAAAAGAAAATATTAGAACTAAATGATAGACTTTGAGAATTTTCGGCACTAAGGGTAAAATGGTCTTTTACCGTAAGAGAGCTTTTTCCGTAATTCCTTCGCATGAGGTTGGACATCTGAATGTGATTTTGATCCACATGCCTTCTTTGACAGGCGTTTGAGTTACCACGGGTTCGGACCGAGTTGAGATTTGAGAAAGCGATTTTTGATCAAGGTAAGTCCTTACGACTTACTTAGCTGGTTTCTGGATATTAGTTGGGTGATGATGGTTGTGTGTGTACAATGTGTGTTATAATAAATAATAACTTGTTAGGACGACCGTGATTATTATGTGTTAAGGCCCAAGTGTATGTATAACGGGCCGTGACATCACTGCCTAGCTTTGCCAGGAGACTGGGAGGTTCTCTATACCCAGACCATACAGGTACACGGTGAGATGCATCGGATCCACTCCTGATGGGTACACGGGGACAGAGGCGAGGTTTGGGAATCCCTCGTGTCACAAAATAAGTATCATTAGAGTGAATGACTTAAATGAAGATAATAAATGGATTGCTTGAAAGCATGATGAGTGTTTATTATTTTATGTGCGTGTGCTATTATTACTCTCCTAATGTTCAGATCACTAGCTAATGGTTGTTTTGTTGGGTTTTTAGATTTACTGCAGGTTAGAACAGCAGCTGAGTGATCCGTAAGTAGTGGTCACCCGGGTCTCCGTACTCCGTAGAGTGGGGGTTGAGGTTGTTGTTTGTCGTTCTTTCTGTTGTTAAGACAGTTGATCTTTTTCCCTTTGTTTAAGTACTATAGGCTGCTAGACCTTGTTGCATTCATTCCATAAAAAATATACTATTTCATGAATTTTGGTTTTTCTTATTTGTGTCTTGTTGCAAGATCCTAGTAATATTGTTGTCAAACTGAGGTCGGGACCCATTGTGAGGTCCTAACCAGTAATATCCCGGGTTCCGAGAATCCGGGGTGTTACAACATGGTATCAGAGCTCTAGGTTGGCAACAATGGCACTTGAAATCTTCAAAAAGACCGAATAAGTACTTGAGCAGAACCCGAAAAGGGATCTGAGTTTTAAAAAGGACTTTTGGTTTTCAAATGCATGCATAGTCTGGTTGGGGATAGAAAAGTACGGCTGACCACCACTACTACCGCGGATCTCAGTATGCTTAGTAGAGACTTTAGGTTTTACTTTAGTTGGACTTATAAGCTTGATTATAAATATATGCGATATAGATAAGTATATGCAGAAGATTAGTAGAAATTTATAGTTATATTATACCCTTAATGGAGATAACAGAATGAGATCCTCATTCAGTTGACACACCTAAGTATGCTAAGCTTAAGAGCATTAAGTTAGGCGAACATCCGATCAATCCATTGAACTCGTTGAGGAACATGGAGACGGAAGAGGGAAGACTACAAGATAATATCCACGAAATGGCAAGTAGAACCTGAGTCAACTCAATGGGATCAAATGAAGGATATACAAGTGAGTAGTTCCGGAGAAGCAAGGGATGATCGCCAACTAGGGGATTTGAGAACGACAACTTAGAGGCTCTTCCAAGTTGTGTAAAGTGACTTCACAAACAAAGAGGATGACGTCGAAAATTTCCATAGACATGAAAGTCAAAAGGGAGATATAGTAGCGATCAAGAAAAGAAACATAAAATTTAAGCTCACTGACAGGCTAGGAAGTGAAAGTTGATGCCAAAAGCAAGGCGGAATATGATCACTCTCAACAATCTCCTTGAGACCACAATCCAGATTGATAACCGAGATAGTCGAAAGTATGGAAGTCAACACGAGATACATTATCCATCCAAATAGGAAGAATTAAAGAGCTGCAACTTGGAAGCTTACGCGTTGCCAGAAAAGGAAAGGTAGATCTCACTGTTCGCCACTTAGCGTGCGTGCAAATAAGCTTTAATTATAAAACTAGAATCAAGCAAGCGAACCCGCAGTGTACGGATCGATATAGTTAAGCAAGAATTTCAGAGTATCGAACACAGGGATTTGGGGGGTTAAATCCAGTTAAGAATTGTCAAGTGAGTAAATGTATGAGCTTTTGTAAATTATTAGGAAAACAACAATCCTAAAGATCCAGGAATCCAGCTGTGGCAATCGATTCAAGATATACTAAAGATATAAGGACGGAGTTGAGGTATGCAAAGGTATACAAATGTAAGGTAATGTACGGTGAAGTTCCAAGACCTTATATGATTCACCTAAAAGCACTCTCTATAAAGGTTGTTGAGGCTTCAGTATAGAAAGATTCTAAAGGTAAATATTAACGTCAAATACCCAAACTTGTAATCCAAGGATCAAGACTAACTAAACCGATTAAGGTTGTGACACTCGAAATCGAGGTAGAGGTTGTTGAGGCTTCACTACCACCTAGAAAAGGCAAGCCAAGACTAAGTTAAAGCAAATCTTTAACTTTGGATTAAAGTAAAAGCAAGGTTCGTAACTGACACAAAATTACGGGTAGTTCTTGAGTTCCACGGCCGTGGAAGCTCAAGAACAGACCGTGGATTAGGTTCGTCGGCGATTCTCTCTAACTCTCAGGGTCCAATCTGTTTACGATCGATCTATCATCATCTAAGCCACAACTATCAACCCTTCACCTTAGAATTGCTAAAGGGTTTTAGCCAACCACAGTCATATTGATATCAAATTCAAGGTTTAAAAGAATGAAAGATGAAAACTTCCGAAAACCTTCAATAACATTCAAATCAATCTCCAATCCACAAATCAAGAACAATGGTGTAAATAGATTCGGAATAACACAAACAATCACAATCTTAGATAAGAACGAAGAACGGGATGTCAATCCGTCTTCTAATCAAACCTAAAGATAAAGTATGAAATCTCCTTACGAACAATCTTCCAAATCTTCACTCTTTCTCCAACTTTCTGTCGCGGAATAGCAATCTCCACACGTCCCACTTGAAACCCTAGGCACGTGCAATAAGCGTAGGCAAAGTCTAAGCGAAGGTAACGGAATCTCTCTTCTTCCGTCCTTTTATAGGGTAAGATAAAATATGAGCCCGGCCCATTGCGTAAAAGATCATGGCTTCAAAGTGTGCGTTAAAAGATCGTCAGAATCACGGTTATCCAAGATTCCACACCCATGGTTTAGAGCGTGGTTTAGAGCGTGGAAACTCGTCACGGTTTGTCACAACTCTCCACGTCCGTGTAAGTTTCTGGAATGATCCACGCTTGTCTTGCCAAAGTTCCACGGCCGTGGAATAGAACGTGGAACCTAGTACGGCCGTATTTTAGAGCGTGGAATAGATGTGGCTCGTAATTCTCCTTAGTCTCGTGCTATTCTTCAAGTTAGCACCTTCCTTAGCTCCTAGTGATGTCCTCAATCCTTGGATATGCTCAATCTATCTCCATTCTCTCTCAATCCGTTCGGAATTAGCTCTTAATTGCCTACAATCAACACAAAGCTTATGTAGGCCTCTATATCGACAAAATAGATAAACTAACTCACAAATACTTCAATGCTTTATCAATGACTACCATTTTGGATGAAATACACTTAGAAAACGTGCCTAAAATATCACAATATTTCATGCTAACAAATAACCCCATACTTGCCACTTGCTTGTCCCTAAGCAAGGTCTTTCAAAACTTTTAAAACACAAGTTAGGATGAAATATGTGTACCTTCTCAAAGCAAAACTTCTTTTAGATAGATGTGCCTTCTAATCAATAGATCATTCTCAAACCTTGCTTCATTCGTTTATAAGACTTTCATATACATAATCAAAGAGTAAAGAATAAAGAAAGCTCATGAATTGATCAAACTTCCATGTAAACATCATAACCTTCAAACATTATCAAAATCAATCATAAGAAACTTCAATTTAGATCACCAAGTCATATAACATTCTTTTGATCTTAAGGACTTTCAAACAAGGTCTAGAATGCGGAAAGGGAAGGAAAACTTTAAGGAATGTGGTGCATGAATCCGGGAAAGTGGATAACTACTCTTTTCTTTTTCTCTTGCGGTTCCCGCAACACTTTCAACTTAGAGCTTCGCTCTCTTCTTTTCATTTTTCGACTTTACTTTTGGAGTTATGGATAGAGGTGCACAAAAACCGAAGCCTAGGAGATTGGCGTTTCTCAATTTTTATGAGATGCCTCAAACCCTTAGCGCACATACCATAATCCGCTAGGAATATCGCTCAATCCGACTTTGGCAAGACACAAACACCCGGCTATGTGAATGGTGCCGAGTTACTCATCATCATGATTGACTTCCCCAAACCTATAATTCCTTTCTATTCTTTTGAATGCAAAATATTGCTTTCATGGCCCTCCCACATCAAACATGCATTTTTCATTCAACTCCTCCAAATTCCCGGATAGGTAAAGGAGGTCATTATTTCAATGAGGGGCTAAATGATCAAAGAAAGAAGAAAGAAAATCGAATTGCCTTAATCATCTCAAAAGAAGCATAAGAATTTTTTTTATGTGATTTCAACCTTGATTTCTCAACATGAATTAAGTAACATTCATCACATTATGAAATTTGCAAAAGAGGAATAATCAACTTAATCAATTTCTTTTCAATTCACTATTTGTTTAAGGTTGCGATTGTCATCAAAACTCAATTCACAAGTGGTGATTATCATAGAAATCATCTCTATCCTTAGAAGCACAAAATATTTCAATTTTTATGGGTTTTTCAAACTCTTTTTCATGCAATGCAAAAATAAAACGTGTAACAATAGAATGAACATGCAAGGTAGTCTCAATAGAAGCATACAAAAGTGAGTAAGAGTTATTACAACTATTAGTCACACCCCACCCCATACTTGGAACAAACATTGTCCCTAATGTTCAAAGAAAAGAAAAAGAAGAAAAGAAAGAAAGAAAAAGAACTCACAAAATGGTGGTGGAGCGGCTAAACTGTCGATCATCAAAGTCGTCACTGCGATGGAGGCGGAAACGGAGAGAAGCTGGGATCATAGTACCGCCCGAACTGCTGGCGGTAAACGTCTCTCATCATGTGGTCCAGATCATCAGCTCGTGCATCCCTAGCGTCAACACGTATCTCCAAAGCTCCAACCCTGTCGGAAAGGTTGGTAGCCTACTGTGGCAACTGCTCGTACCAACCAGACGGCTGGCTGTACCACGCCGGTGCATCCGAAGGTGCTGGTGCAGGTGGCGGCTGTGCATGCCAAGGCGGTGGAGCTCCCATCCAATCCGGCTGCGTCCTATACCAAGCAGGAGGATCTGCCATCCAAGTCGGCCTCTCGCTCACACTAGCACGGCGAGAGGAAGAGCCAGATGCTCTATCAGGACGGGGGGAACGTCTAGGCATGTCGGGAACTGCATCCGGCTGGTCCTGGAATGTACCAAAGTCCTGCTCAGCTCCTCCTCCTCCCTCATAATCATCTCCTCTCATCTCCTCTCTACAACTAGTGGTGGTGGAACGTAGGGAGGGGCTACCAATCTGTTCGCATGCATGGCAGCGAACGTCGTCTTCCAGTTATGGCGTCCAACCATAATGGAATACTCGGGGAGCCATTCAATGCCTCTCCCGGTCTTACTCTCCCGCGGCATAGCAGCATATGGTGGACTTCTATGGGTAGGGAAAATAATGCCTCTAGTCATGAGGGCCTGAAGTCTTAGGGGTCTAGCAGCAATACGTGTACAAGCCGAGAAATCAACCCCTAACTGTCTAGCAAGGTGGGTCACCATCCCACCATATCCAATGTTGCCAGCCCTCTTATTCTTTAGCTTGCTCATGGTAGCAACTAAGAGGTGGCGCAGTCAGCTGGCCTACCATACAACATGCTGTAGAGCAGGAATAACTCATCCGTCTTGATCTTCTGAGGTGTCTCCGTCCTAGGGAAGAGACACTTAGAAAGTACTCTATGAGCTATCTTCAAGGCTAGATGGTAGATCAATCTAGCCTTGGTATCAGCAGACTGCCAGCGGTCCTCGCTGGCATAGATCATAGTGATCTCCTCCCAGAAATCCTTGGCGTACACGCCACCGGGGAAACGACCATTGAAGGTCTCCTGGAACCCAAAGAAGGCTCCGAACCCTCTAATCGAAAAATCATAGTTTCTTTCCATCAGCCGGAAAGAAACTGTCCTGTCAACATGGCTATGCTCAAAGGAAACTACAAACTCCCTCGTAATCTCCTCATAAGCATCTTCCCGAATAGCGGAGAAGATGACTAAGCCGGCTCTATCTAAAAGCCATGTAAGGTCTCCTATCACATGCAAAGGTGCTAGCTCCTCAAGCAGCAAGTATCGCGGTCCTATGACCGTCCTCTCCTCTATCTTCTCTAAGGCGTCTAAATGATCCTCATGGATAGTAGGGATCCTAGGTGGAGGTGGTGATGGTGATGAAGGAGGTGAAGGAGATGAAGGGGGTGGTGCTCTAGAAGAGGAAGAGGGGTTGCCCTTCCTCTTTTTGTTCTTATCACTGTCCTTGTTCTTGTCCTTGTTCCTACCGGACACTCTCCTCACAAAATCCATAATCTGTCAGAAACCACGGACTGTTCTTGGCTTTCCACGGCCGTGGAACGTACAGTGACCGTGGTTCGTCTCGAAAATTCTCAAAACTCAGCAACAATTCACCAAACTCAGCAACAATCAGTCCTAGACTAATTCCTTCCAATTTCAATCAGTTCTCCTACAAATTCTATCAAAAACAAAGCCGAATCGACAAAGAGAGAGAAAGAGCCAAAAACCTAGGTTTTCGGATTTTGTAATCCGAATTGTGGCTTCTCCGGTGATTTGCCGCTCGAATTGTTGCTTGGATCTTGTAGGTGATCGGATTTGCTTCCGTTTTGGTCAAAGAATCGTCGAAAACGATTAACGTATGAAGGATTTAGAGAGGGGGCGTGGATTCGGCGTTCTTGGCGTGGTTTTGGGTGTTTGTGTTGTGTTTTGTGAAGAAACGTGGTTTATATAGTGACCGTAAATTTTTTTGAAAATCACGGTCTGTCGGGGGGTTCCACGGCTGTGGAAATGTACGGAACCGTGGTTTTGGTGATTTTTCTCAGGCTTTTGGAAATTACGGTCACTGTAGCTGTCACAGCCGTGGTTTAGGCCGTGGAACTCTCTGTAATACTCCAAAATCCAAGTTTCGTCACTTTTCTTCAAACTTTATCTTCCCCTTTCCTTTTCCACTGTTCCTACATTAAAAAACACGAACATACCGGAAGGTATCGAAGGCAAAACAAAGCAAAAACGTCTAAACTAAACTAATCTATGAATCAAAAGCAAAAACGACAATGCAATACCTTGGGTTGCCTCCCAAGAAGCGCTTTGTTTAAGGTCCGTAGCTAGACCAAATTCGCACTTATTCGAGTGCGGTGGGCGCAAACTCTTCAGCTTGGAGTTCCGGTGTGTACTTCTTGAGTCGTTGACCGTTCACCTTAAAGCTTCCGCCCGTTTCACCCCATACTTCAACTGCACCATGGGGGAAAATACGTTTGATTAGAAAAGGTCCGGTCCAACGAGATTTAAGCTTACATGGAAAGAGACGAAGCCTTGAATTGAAGAGGAGAACTTGATCTCCTTCTTTGAAGTCCTTTGGAATGATATACTTATCATGCCAACGCTTTGCTCTTTCTTTGTAAATCTTGACGTTTTCGTAAGCGTTCAAGCAAAGTTCCTCAAGCTCATTTAGGTCCAAAAGACGCTTCTCTCCCGCTTCCTTCATGCTGAAGTTCAACCACTTGATTGCCCAAAACGCCTTGTGCTCCAACTCTACCGGTAAGTGACAAGACTTCCCATACACAAGGTTGTATGGTGTAGTTCCGATGGGAGTCTTATATGCAGTCCGGTACGCCCACAATGCATCATCTAGCTTCAAAGACCAATCCTTCCTAGTCCTTGAAACCGTCTTCTCTAGGATTCCTTTGATCTCCCGGTTTGAGATCTCCACTTGTCCACTAGTTTGTGGATGATAAGGGGTGGCGATCTTGTGAGTCACCCCATACTTAGCTAGAAGAGCTTCAAAACGCCGGGCAATGAAATGAGAGCCTCCATCACTAATGATGGTCCGTGGTGTCCCAAATCGTGGGAAAACGGTCTTGTTAAAGAACTTAACCACTACCATGACATCATTGGTGGGAGAGGCAATCGCTTCAACCCATCTTGAAACATAATCAACCGCTAAAAGTATGTATTGGTTACCACAAGATGATGGGAAAGGTCCCATGAAGTCTACTCCCCAAACGTCGAAGATCTCCACCTCTTGGATGTTGTTGAGAGGCATCTCATTCCTCCTAGATATATTTCCTGTTCTTTGACAAGCATCGCAGCAGGAAACAAAGGTTTGCACATCTTTAAATAGTGTAGGCCAAAAGAATCCAGATTGCAATACCTTAGCGCTAGTCTTGTTCGAACTAGCGTGTCCTCCACAAGGTAGTGAATGACAATGGCGAATGACACTTTGCATCTCATCTTCCGGCACACATCGCCGAATAATGCCATCCGGACCTCTCTTAAAGAGGAGAGGTTCATTCCAAAAGTATTCTCGAACATCCTTAAAGAACTTCTTTCTTTGTGCGTAGGATAATCCGGGCGGTATTTCCTGACAAACCAAATAGTTAACAAAATCAGCAAACCATGGTTCGTTACCTTTGGTGATTACATCGATGCACTCCTCTATAATGTGTAAATGCTCGTCCGGGAAGGAGTCATCTATAGGTAGGTGGTCGTCCTCTAGATGTGTTAGGCGACTCAAATGATCCGCAACAGAATTTTCCGTACCCTTCTTGTCGCGGATCTCTAGATCGAATTCTTGTAGGAGAAGAATCCATCTAATTAGCCTTGGTTTCGCATCCTTCTTTGCAAGGAGGTACCGGATCGCAGCATGATCCGTGTATACAATCACCTTTGCACCTACAAGATAAGAGCGAAATTTGTCAATTGCATAAACAATAGCTAAAAATTCCTTTTCCGTAGTGGCGTAGTTGAGCTGCGCTTCATCTAGCGTCTTGCTAGCGTAGTATATGGCATGGGTTCGCCCTTCCTTTCTTTGTCCAAGAACAGCTCCTATAGCTACGTTACTTGCATCGCACATAACCTCAAAGGGAAGGTTCCAATCCGGAGGTTGGATAATCGGAGCTGAAATTAGAGCTTCCCGAATTATATTGAACGCATCTAAACATTCCTGCGAAAACTCAAAAACTGCATCCTTCATCAATAGATTAGTAAGCGGTTTTGAAATTTTAGAGAAGTCTTTTATGAAGCGCCTATAAAATCCAGCATGTCCTAGAAAACTTCTTATCCCTTTCACCGAAGTTGGGGGAGGAAGCTTTTCTATTGTCTCTATTTTAGCTTTATCCACCTCAATCCCTCTACTAGAGATTAAGTGTCCTAATACAATGCCTTCCTTTACCATGAATTGACACTTTTCCCAATTAAGAACTAGGTTGGTGTCTTCACACCTTTGTAACACAAGAGCAAGGTTAGAAAGACAATTGTCAAAAGAGGAACCATAAATGGAGAAGTCATCCATAAAAACCTCCATGATTTCCTCTATATATTCGGAGAAGATGGCCATCATGCACCTTTGAAAGGTGGCTGGGGCGTTGCAAAGCCCGAACGACATCCTCGTATAGGCGAACGTACCCCATGGGCACGTGAATGTGGTCTTCTCTTGATAATCCGGGTGTATCGGAATCTGAAAGAAACCACTATAACCGTCAAGATAGCAAAAATGCGAATGTTGTGCTAGCCTTTCAAGCATTTGATCGATGAAGGGTAGTGGGAAGTGATCCTTCCTCGTCGCATTGTTTAGCTTGCGGTAGTCTATGCACATCCGCCATCCTGTTACGGTTCGGGTAGGAATGAGTTCGTTATTCTTGTTGGTGATGACCGTCATTCCTCCCTTCTTCGGAAACACTTGTACTGGACTCACCCACTTGCTATCGGAGATAGGGTAGATGATACCTGCATCAAGAAGTTTATGAATTTCCTTCTTGACAACCTCCTTCATGGTCGGATTCAACCGCCTTTGAGGTTGTCGTGAAGTCCTAAAGTCCTCTTCCATTAATATCTTATGCATGCATAGGGAAGGTTTGATTCCAACTAAGTCCTCTATAGTATATCCTAAAGCTTTTATATGTTTCTTAAGGACAACCATGAGCTTACTATGTTCATCTATGCTTAAATCGGAACTAAAAATTACCGGAAAGGTAGAATTAGGTCCAAGAAATGCGTACCTTAGATGAGTAGGAAGTGACTTCAATTCCATGACTATCGGAGTTTCCAATGGTTCTTGAGGAGCGTCCGATGCTTCCTTAGAAGTATCTAAGGGTGTAGAAGGAGTTGGAGAAGAATCAAGAGAAGTTGAGGAAGAGACACAATTACCTTCGGAATCACCCAAAATTACGGCCTCTCTGCATCCTCCACGGCCGTGATTTTGGGCGTGGAAAGTAAATGTAGTTGCTTTGTTCTCTCCACGACCGTGTAACCCTCTGGAGTGCTCCACGCTTTTGTTGGTGAAATCCACGGCCGTGAAATATAGTGTATGACCGTGGATTCGTACGTTCTCTGCCTCGTCGTGGAGTTTCTCAAACTCCTCTTCACACACTTCTTCTTGTGCTTCTAAGGCTTCAATTGCCTCATTGCACTCCTCTTCTTCCCCTATATCCATTAGACTCATAGTAATAACCTTTTGCAAAGGATCTTTGAAGAGAATAGCACTTACCTCCTCTCTAGACAACCCTTCTTCATCTTGGATATTGAATATATCCTCATCAAAGATTGGTTCCTTCACCAAGGTGGAAAGAACGAACTCTACCTTCTCTTCTCCTATGTCAAAGGCGAGTCTAACATTCTTGCAATCGACTATGCAGCCGGATGTTGCAAAAAACGGTCTTCCGAGAATGATCGGGACCGGACTATCTGCAGGAATGTCAAGCACAACAAAATCTATAGGAACATAGAATTTACCTAGCCTGACCGGGACGTCTTCAACAATACCGACGGGACGAGTTATGGATCGATCCGCCATGTACAACGTCATCTTCACCGGTTTAGGATCACCTAAACCGATCTTCCTACATAATGCAAGTGGGATGATGCTCACACTTGCTCCCAAGTCACATAATGCATCATATGTGACATCTCCCACTCCTATGGGAATACAAAATGACCCCGGATCCTTTAGCTTTTGGGGCATCATCTCCTTCATGGTTTTGATGAGATTCGAAGAATCCGAACTCATCTTAACCTCTCCAAAATCCTCTAGCTTTCTCTTGTTAGAGAGGATTTCCTTTAAGAACTTGCCATAAGCCGGCATACCTACAATAGCATCAATGAAAGGTATATTAATATGCAATTTGCTCATGAGTTCTATAAACTTACCGAATTGCTTGTCTAGACGCGCTCTTGCTCTAGATTGCGGGAACGGTAGGGGAGGTTTGTAAGCTGGAGGAGGAACGTAGACATCTTCCTTCTCTTTCCCCTTTTCTTTCTCTTTCTCAACGGGGACTTCTACAAACTTAGGCTGCGGATCGGTAGTTGTGACTCCGCTCCTAGTTGTGATGGCCATCACCCTTCCTTTTGGGTTGTCCTCCGTTTTTCCTGGAAGTTTCCCTTGATTCCTAGGAACTTCCTCCGCATGGCTGAACATTTAGTTTTCTAAAACCTTTTGGGCTTTATCAACCTTAGTAATGTGATCATCAACCTTGATGATGCGAGTCTCCAACCCTTGAAGCTTCCCCAAAATCGTTTCCAACATGGGATCGGGCTTCTCTTTCCCGGAAGTGCTTCCA
Organism: Fagopyrum homotropicum; assembly: GCA_033239125.1. Classification (NCBI taxonomy): domain Eukaryota; kingdom Viridiplantae; phylum Streptophyta; class Magnoliopsida; order Caryophyllales; family Polygonaceae; genus Fagopyrum; species Fagopyrum homotropicum. The sequence continues at coordinate 150,244,043 of BSWB01000004.1, forward strand.
CCATTAGATGTTTGCCCTTGGCTTTTCAAAGGAGTGGAAGAAGAGGAAGGTGGAGTTAGTGAATTTCCTGAATTGGAAGGATAAGAATTACCGGAATTTTGTTGATTGGAGCGCCAATTGTTGTTGTTTGAACCCCTATTGTTGTTCCAATTGTTGTTCCGGTTGTTGTTGTTGTTGTTCCAATTATTCCGGTTATTATTCCGGTTGGTATTCTCATTACCGTTGTGGTTATTGTTGTTGCCTAAATAACCCACATCTTGCTCCTTGTGCTTCGGAAAGTTGGTTTTGATGGCTTCCTTCAACTCTTTAATCTCCGTGTTGAGAGAAAAGATTTGAGTTTGAGCTGCTTGTGATAGCTTTGCTCCTTGATCTACATGATTCGCCTCCACTTTCCGATGAGAATACTACTCTATAACTCGCGCTTGCTTCTCAATGAAGTCCCAAGCGTCATCTTCCCTCATGTCCATGAATGTACCACATGAAAGGGATTGGAGCTTGAATTGTGTCTCCACATCCAGCCCCTTATAATATATCTCCAATAGTGTAAGTTTGGATATGCCATGATGAGGGCAATCCAATAGCAAGTCCTTAAATCTTTCCCAAGATTGAAACAAACTTTCGTTAGATCTCATAGAAAATGCATTAATCTTACCTCTTAGCTCCGCTGTTTTGGATGGCGGAAAGAACTTAGTGAAGAACTCCGCAGAAAGATCCTCCCATGTTTCAAGCTTTCCACTTGGAAGAGCTTGATACCAAGACAATACTTTCCCCTTCAAGGAGAAGAAGAAAGGCTTGAGTTTGTAACTGTTGGTAGTTGCGTTCTTTGACTTCATTGTCTCCATCATAATCTCAAAGTTTTGTAGATGTTGGTGTGGAGATTCAACACTTGTTCCACCAAATTGGTTTTGGCGAACAATGGTGATTACTTGAGGGTTGAAGCTAAACCCTTGTACATCATCAGCATCAAAGTTCACACCTAAACGGCGTGGTTGCTGCGTTGGATCCATCCTTTGGCCAAGAGTTCTTGGCTCTTCGTCCACACGTTCGACCCTCACATTCCTAGGTGAATCACGGCGATTTGCAGCTGGCCGTGGATAGAATGGATTCATATTGATCGTGGGATCAATTTCCTCTAGTGGTGGCATGGAGGAGTCGCTATCCTCATTGGATGAGTTGGCTCTAACCGATCTTCCCGGTCTCCTCCTTTTCTTTATCTCCTTGAGGTTGTTTATTTCCAGCCTCATTTGGAACATCATATCCGTTAGATCATCAACCTTTATTTGATGACGATCCGTTTCTTCCCTACGAGTCTTCTCACTCCATTGGAATTGAGCTTCCTTTTCCGCTAACTTCGATTGGAGATCACGTTCTCTTTCTTCAGCCATTTTTATTTCCTTTCGCTTTCTCCTCAAAGTCTTCTCAAGCTCTTGATCAAGAGGTAAGAGGTCTTCGTTATTCCTAGACCTGCGCATACACTTGAAAACATATCAAATAACAAGGGAGAAGCTCCCAAGCTTGACAACCGATAACCGAATTCGGCCTAGACCAATTCCCCGGCAACGGCGCCAAAAACTTGTTCGCCACTTAGCGTGCGTGCAAATAAACTTTAATTATAAAACTAGAATCAAGCAAGCGAACCCGCAGTGTACGGATCGATATAGTTAAGCTAGAATTCCAGAGTATCGAACACAGGGATTTGGGGGGTTAAATCCAGTTAAGAATTGTCAAGCGAGTAAATGTATGAGCTTTTGTAAATTATTAGGAAAACAACAATCCTAAAGATCCAGGAATCCAGCTGTGGCAATCGATTCAAGATATACTAAAGATATAAGGACAGAGTTGAGGTATGCAAAGGTATACGAATGTAAGGTAATGTACGGTGAAGTTCCAAAACCTTATATGATTCACCTAAAAGCACTCTCTATAAAGGTTGTTGAGGCTTCAGTATAGAAAGATTCTAAAGGTAAATATTAACGTCAAATACCCAAACTTGTAATTCAAGGATCAAGACTAACTAAACCGATTAAGGTTGTGACACTCGAAATCGAGGTAGAGGTTGTTGAGGCTTCACTACCACCTAGAAAAGGCAAGCCAAGACTAAGTTAAAGCAAATCTTTAACTTTGGATTAAAGTAAAAGCAAGGTTCGTAACTGACACAAAATTACGGGTAGTTCTTGAGTTCCACGGCCGTGGAAGCTCAAGAACAGACCATGGATTAGGTTCGTCGGCGATTCTCTCTAACTCTCAGGGTCCAATCTGTTTACGATCGATCTATCATCATCTAAGCCACAACTATCAACCCTTCACCTTAGAATTGCTAAAGGGTTTTAGCCAACCACAGTCATATTGATATCAAATTCAAGGTTTAAAAGAATGAAAGATGAAAACTTCCGAAAACCTTCAATAACCTTCAAATCAATCTCCAATCCACAAATCAAGAACAATGGTGTAAATAGATTCGGAATAACACAAACAATCGCAATCTTAGATAAGAACGAAGAACGGGATGTCAATCCGTCTTCTAATCAAACCTAAAGATAAAGTATGAAATCTCCTTACGAACAATCTTCCAAATCTTCACTCTTTCTCCAACTTTCTGTCGCGGGATAGCAATCTCCACACGTCCCACTTGAAACCCTAGGCACGTGCAATAAGCGTAGGCAAAGTCTAAGCGAAGGTGACGGAATCTCTCTTCTTCCGTTCTTTTATAGGGTAAGATAAAATACGAGCCCGGCCCATTGCGTAAAAGATCATGGCTTCAAAGTGTGCGTTAAAAGATCGTCAGAATCACGGTTATCCAAGATTCCACGCCCGTGGTTTAGAGCGTGGTTTAGAGCGTGGAAACTCATCACGGTTTGTCACAACTCTCCACGTCCGTGTAAGTTGCTGGAATGATCCACGCTTGTCTTGCCAAAGTTCCACGGCCGTGGAATAGAACGTGGAACGGCCGTATTTTAGAGCGTGGAATAGATGTGGCTCGTAATTCTCCTTAGTCTCGTGCTATTCTTCAAGTTAGCACCTTCCTTAGCTCCTAGTGATGTCCTCAATCCTTCGATATGCTCAATCTATCTTCATTCTCTCTCAATCCGTTCGGAATTAGCTCTTAATTGCCTACAATCAACACAAAGCTTATGTAGACCTCTATATCGACAAAATAGATAAACTAACTCACAAATACTTCAATGCTTTATCAATGACTACCATTTTGGATGAAATACACTTAGAAAACGTGCCTAAAATATCACAATATTTCATGCTAACACTCACCAACATGGAAGTGGAGTGATCTCGTAGAACACACGAGAATTTTGACCTAGACCGTGATACAACAATAATCAGCTTCTGTAAAGGCAGCATTACAAGCAACACCCAATGAAGAAGAGTGTAGGAGAATGGTCTTGGTGAACACGAGGGTCTCTAATAATTTATCACTCACGAAGGGAAGTTAATAACACTAGCGGGTCATAACAAGAGAACCGCAAGTGGACAATAACTCGGGTAAAAAGAATCATGAAGAAATGCCTACAAGCTATCGTAGAAGAATTTATAAGTCCGTTGACGGGAGACGAAGGAACAACTAGACTCGTAAGAGTATAGTACTCTTATAAGCGGGTAAATTGTAGAAGGAGTTAAAGGAAAATAAATGGAAGAGATATATTTTCACCTTGTATACCTCAAAGGAGATAGAAGAAAAGTAAGTCTACAATCTTATAGAAGACCAACTACAGACTAATGGGTAATAACAGAGAATTTACACGTGCGGGCTAACTAGTGATGGTTGGTCGATAGATAAGAAGAATAACCACAATGTTATAAAGGAAATTTACCGACAGCTGGTGAATTTCTTCCAGAGACCAACGACGACAATGGTGAAGTTAAATCAATACAAGTACTAGTAGCCTTGATGGTAACATTGAACGAGTCCAATATGATAACTCTAATAAAGAAATTAAAGAGAAGCTCTTGACGATCGGTAATGACCATTGATGATAGTAATGGTGTAAAGGGAATTGTGTGTGTAGTTACTTACTATTGATTAAGGAAATATACATATCAAATTTAGTATGAAGGAATCCATGTAAGAAGAATTAGAAGAGTAAGAAGAGACAGATGATGGTGAACATGTTCTATGTCTTAGTATTTCACACAAGTAGGACTGATGGTGCTCCTCCGAGAAAAATGTGGGGTCAAACTGTCTAGATTGACATGAGGAAACCCTTGTGATGAAAGAAGTGACATAGAATAATTGGAATTACAGAAGATGCACAAACATAGAGAGTATGATTTAAGCCTTGGTGAAATGTGTGGTCGATTTGTGAGGTGATTGCAGATGGAATCTACATGCTGGCTAGAACATACATATGAAGGAGTAAAGTTGAATGACTAAAGGCTGTATATGGATCCGGTATTACCCCAATAAGATGATTACCGAAAGGTGTTTATATAAAAGCTTAATGACAAATGGAGGTACTTCAATGAAAATTCAGGCTGGACCGATGACATAAGAGTTGATGAAAGTAATAAGACCAACCAACGTGGTCCGTAAAGCGTGTACGAGAAAACTCAAAGGGATTTACCTATCTTACGGGGTGTAAAGATTTAAAGAAGGTAAATCGACAAGAGTATAAGGAAGACATAATAAATGCGATGCGAGAAATTTGATTGGTGGGAAAAATCATATGCACCTAATGTGTTGTATACAAATGGTACCAGTAGATGTTTAATAAAAATCATACTAACGGACTGATGACACTATGATGGATTTAGTGTAAACCAAGCGTATAACTTAACCAGTGAGAAGGAAAGTCATGTATCAAAATTGCGGGTCGTGCTGAATTTTAAATAAAGTCTTGAGATGAGGATGTCCTTAGGAAATCTATGCAAGAGTACAACGTAATTGAAATTCTAACATGAAATGGGCAATAATGATCAACTGAAATTTGAGACCGATTCAGTGGAGAAAATTGTTACAAGACGAGTCACCTAGTAGAAGAGTTCACAAGACAAGCTTGAGAGACCAAAAGAGATAAAATGTCGACCCGGATATGAGGGTCTAAGGTGCATGGAAGGGATACCTACAATGGAGTGTAGAAGCAGAATGTAGACTTTACAAGTGTGGAGAGGTTTTGACCTTCTCCAAGATATAGGAATATGAACGAAATCACAATGCCGGTATCAAGAGTTGAAGCCCTGTAGTGGAAACAACAGAGTTTCATGAAGGCAATAGGGCCGGTAACACCAGCGAAGGAATGTATATATGAGAACGGTATTGGTGGACTCGGAAGTCCAAGGTAACCCCAATTATCACGGGACTTAAGTCGTCAACACTGACGGTCCATGCAAGGGGATGATAACTAAAGTCATCAAAACTACAAAGACACTTACCAGTTATCGTTGAAGACTTGGAATGACTATTTATGTCAAGTTGAATGACCTAGTTGGGCTCGGGAAGTAGAGTTAGCCTAAGGAAACAGAAGTGTGGAAGATAAAACGAATTAGCGAAGTATGAAAGGATTAATCGAGCAGATGATGCTCACCAAAAATTTAACGTCAGTATAGGTATGAGAAGAGTAAGTCCAGGATATTGAAATAAGTCAATTATAGACTGACCGGCGTCAACTGAGGATGTGTAAGTGTTGTTTGATATTGACGAGTAGGTAGCGTTAAGAAGAGATATTAGTGACTGCGAATTTAAGAGATAGCTTTACCGATGCCTTGGAAGATTCCCCAAGTAGGCAACGACAACTTTCTGGGATGATCTAAGGATATGGAGGGAATCGAGTTAGAGGTTGCTTACTGGTTGGTTAAGAACAGACTACGGTTAAGTAAGAGAGTAAGGGTCTGTTTGAAGAGGATATTGCTAGTATTAGAAGGAAAGTATATGCGGGAGTGGGTAAATCATGTTGAACCTCAGAAAGACGCCATTGTGACTAATAGGTGTTACACCGAAGCGTGGTAGGCCCATAACCCACAGATGAAGAAAATCAATGTTAGGTTAACTATGATTTCAAGTTAAGGAATTAGAGATCTATATGAAAAAGTCCACTTGGGTGTGTGATTTTGTTTTGAGTTATATAAATTAGAAAGCTTGACAAGAAGTAGGTGAAAACCATTAATTAAGGAACGATCCGATAAGGCCACATTGAGGAAACCGGGCCAAGCGGTTTGTATTACAAAGAGCATTAGGCACTTAGTAAGGTACCGACAGAAGTTTAAGGTCACTATTTCAGAATCGATAGTCGGGAACTTTCGAAAGGAAAAAGCAAGTGGGCCAGTGGAAGGAAAAAGTTTTTATGGTTTGGTAGAGTCATCAAAAGAGCTGGAAGTAAGTTTAGAAAACCAAACCGTTAAGAGAGTACCTACCGAATCCGAGATACGTCGTCAACTATGAAGATTAGAAAATTTAGCCGGTTGATGCTTTTGTAGAGTTCCAGTGGTCTAGACGTGGAGCGGATGAGGCTACATGGGAGATAGAGGAGAGTATTAGACATAGTTACCCTGAGTTCTTTGCGAGGATAGATATTACTTCTATATCGGCGAGTTAGCACTCGGATGCTGTGTTGTTTGACTTTCATGTTTTACCTTAGACTGAGTGATTGTGTTTCTTTTCATGTGTGCCGAGTATCATTATTGAGTAGTTGCATGGTAGAAAACGAAATTTTAATGATACCAAGATATACCAAGAAAGTCGTGTGATTAGAATATTATTCTAAGTTTCGGGACGAAACTTCTTTTAAGAGGGCACTGATGTAATAACCGAAAATTTTAAATTCCACCTGATACCGGATTCCGATCCGCCTTGTTTTTAATGTTTGCTAAATAAATTATAACAATACTAATTTTCATCATTTTATGTGATCTTGACTCACCTAAAATGATAAATGTGATAAACCGTAAATTTTTCCGTACGAGTTTTTATTACTCGTTTCAGTTTGTTATTTTAATGAGTGAGCATCCTTTTTGGCCCAAATGATCTCAACCCAACCGGCCCAACACTCTATCTCTAACCCTAAATCATAATCAAATCCCTAATCACATTTAAGCCTAACCTAATCTTATTTCTCCTAACCTAGTGCCGCCGCTTGCTTTCCTCTCCTTCATCCGCAACCAACTCGCACGTCCCTCTCCCGTCTTCATATGCGAGGCGACAGCAGCAGCAACTCCTCAGCAACAACGCAACAGCCACCAAGATCTCCGTCCGCCGGCGCCGTCGACCGCCAGGTTAGCCGCCTCCTCGGTCCATCTCTCCCTTCCTCTCTATTCTCGAGTCGCAGCCGTCGTCTGACTTGGCTTCACCCAGCAGCGGCGCCTTCACCAAAATGATACGCAGAGAGAGACCAGAAGACCCTCGCAGCGCCGGAACCTTGTGCCTTCAGCATCCAGGTAAGCGTCAGACTCCGCCACCCTTCCTTCGTTCGGCTTCATCCGGGGATAGTAGATCTACAACAGCCGCTCCTTCGAGCCGGCCCTTCTGTCGCAAAGATCAGGCTAGTGGTAACGCCGCCACACAACCACAAGTCGTCTCCAGGAGCCTGAGCACTGCACGCCATTCGGACCTTCCTAGGTGAGCAGATGCAGTTTCTACTCCTCTTACCTCCCCTCTGTTTGCACCTAGTAACAACGCCCGGAATGGCTGTTTGGCAGAAGCGAGTGCAGGTGCGCCCAAGGTACAAACGACGGTTCTAGGACTCATGGCTTGCGAAGCAACGACGGAGAATTCGGGTCGTTTCAGCCTGCTGCCGGCAAGCCTTCGGAGTAAACCCTCTTACCGTAAACGTGATTACACAAAAATCAAATTAACTAGGATGTATAAATATGCACAGCTTGTTTTTCATGCTCAGTAGGACTCGAACCTGGAACCTGCGAATAGGTGTATTAGATTTATATGGACAGGGAGAATCGAAGCTGGGATCACTTGCATGCCCTATTAATTCAGCTTTGACCTGCTGACTTTAGGACCTAATTTCTATAGCTTAAATCGAGAATCCACCGTTGAATTTTTGATATGTCGTAGATGAATATATATAGTTTATCGTGTTAAAATTTGGGAGAAAGTTAACGGTCAGATTAAGTTGTATAAGGTCCCGAAGTAGAGCACTTGAGCTGTTTTTACAGCAGGGGGAAAATTGACTAAGTATGGAAATTTCAGCTTTTACCTCAACTTCGGAGAATTATGGGAGAGTTATGAGTAAGTATTTTTGAGAGATCTTTACCCCTATATTTAGTATGCATATCATAGAGGATCTAAGTTTTATTTTGGAATTTTTATAACCTTATCCAAGCGGCGTTTATGAACCCAAAATCAGGCTTTAACGACTATGGTATAAATGAAGAATGTTGGATAACTCTTATAAAACCTTACTAAATCCTTACCAAACTTTTTCTATAAGAACTAGATTATGGACATAGGTTCTAAAAGAAAATATTAGAACTAAATGATAGACTTTGAGAATTTTCGGCACTAAGGGTAAAATGGTCTTTTACCGTAAGAGAGCTTTTTCCGTAATTCCTTCGCATGAGGTTGGACATCTGAATGTGATTTTGATCCACATGCCTTCTTTGACAGGCGTTTGAGTTACCACGGGTTCAGACCGAGTTGAGATTTGAGAAAGCGATTTTTGATCAAGATAAGTCCTTGCGACTTACTTAGCTGGTTTCTGGATATTAGTTGGGTGATGATGGTTGTGTGTGTACAATGCGTGTTATAATAAATAACAACTTGTTAGGACGACCGTGATTATTATGTGTTAAGGCCCAAGTGTATGTATAACGGGCCGTGACATCACTGCCCAGCTTTGCCAGGAGACTGGGAGGTTCTCTATACCCAGACCATACAAGTAGACGGTGAGATGCATCGGATCCACTCCTGATGGGTACACGGGGACGGAGGCGAGGTTTGAGAATCCCTCGTGTCACAAAATAAGTATCATTAGAGTGAATGACTTAAATGAAGATAATAAATGGATTGCTTGAAAGCATGATGAGTGTTTATTATTTTATGTGCGTGTGCTATTATTACTCTCCTAATGTTCAGATCACTAGCTAATGGTTGTTTTGTTGGGTTTTTAGATTTACTGCAGGTTAGAACATCAGGTGAGTGATCCGTAAGTAGTGGTCAGTCGGGTCTCCGTACTCCGTAGAGTGGGGGTTGGGGTTGTTGTTTGTCGTTCTTTCTGTTGTTAAGACAGTTGATCTTTTTCCCTTTGTTTAAGTACTATAGGCTGCTAGACCTTGTTGCATTCATTCCATAAAAAATATACTATTTCATGAATTTTGGTTTTTCTTATTTGTGTCTTGTTGCAAGATCCTAGTAATATTGTTGTCAAACTGAGGTCGGGACCCATTGTGAGGTCCTAACCAGTAATATCCTGGGTTCCGATAATCCGGGGTGTTACACTTCTCTATTGAGTTTTTTTGGATGTGAGTCCCCTCTCTGCTGATTTTTTTTATGAGTCTCCTTCTATGCCGAATTTTGTTGATGTGAGTGTTCCTTCTCTACTGAACTTTTTTCTTCTTGATATCTACCTCGTCATATTGTCAAACACATATATCAGATATATGATATGAATCTCATACCCATATCTTTGGTATCGATACCGAAATCTGATTACCTATATCAAATATGAGAACAAAACAGACCCTAAATATAATTTATTTAAAAAAAATCATATTAAAACACATTTTTTTAAAATGAAGAACGGGTACCCGTAGGTCCACTGGGTCCGGATAAACGGACTTTATATTTTATAAAGCCCGACCCAAACTCATCCCGAGCTCGGACATGAACAAGTCTACCGTCACCCGTATCCGAGCAATGACCAAGAGATGCGAGTTTAACTATCACGACGTTGACTTTTCTAAAAAACATGTGGGCTCTGAATTGTGTCCACCTTGAAATCAAAATGGAGATATCAAAAATGATCATGTCCGCTTTCCATATATGGTGGTTTTCAAATCTGATTAATAAGTTCAAGGTTATCCCATTAATTTTAATGGTGTTATGTCCTAAATTTACAACCTTTGGGATACCCTCTCTCAAAGCATAAGCTTCCACTTGAAGGATAGTTTTTCCTCCACACCGACCCATTCATGTAGCAAGCGGTAAAACGTTATGGTCTCAAATGGTAAAGCTAAAGGCACATTGATCATTGGATTTTTTTAGAAGTATTAAATTAATTTTGACAGAGTTCAAATTTGGTCTCATCCATTTAATGGTTTTTGCTTTTCATATTTGTTTTGGAGGCCCAGTATTACAGTTTGGTGTTTTGAAGTGAGTTCATCCCAATCTTTAACTTGTTTTTGGATCAATTGATTCAAACCTTGTAGTATTTTTTTCTTGTAAAAATTATTAGGTTTCTCGTTATCTAAATGTTCCACCATGTAACCACTATTTGTCTTAATTATGTTGGGTTACATTTTTCCTTTTATCTCCATGATGATGTCTATTACTTCGTGACATGTTGGATCACAATTGTATATGAGGCTTTTAATTTTATCATTTTGATATTATGTAATGTATACGAGCTTTTGAAAATGAGGTGTTTAGCACTCTCTATCGGATATTGACAAAGTTCGTAATGCATTTGACCGAAGCTTTTTGTTTTTCTAGTTTCTCTTTTGTTTGTATGTCATATGGGGATAATTTATACAATTTTTTTTAACTTTTGGCATTATGTTGATATCTCAAATCCATATTTTGTCACCTTGCGTTATCACCTTACGATTTTGGATAAGATCCATTGCCGATTTGGTAGAAAACTCGCCCCGATAACCATCCCTTTTCTAAATATAAAGATATACAAACCCAAACAATATCACCTTACAAACGAAAATCCATTTTCCTTGTTGAAGAAGAAAAGATGCTAAAAAATTAACCTCCTTTACCAAACCCTAATTGTGAGATATTTTTTTCCATATGTTATGTCCAAGGAAATTTTTCCTATGTACATGAGATGATTTTTTTCCTTACCGAAGAACCTTTGGGGCTTACTCAGTGAGCACGAGATTAAAATCACTAGGATATAAAATTTCATAAAATTTTGGATGAGGTATACCTTCGATAGTTGATTAAGTTGTTGTACACCCACTAATTTTTTTTTGACTAATCGGGTAATAAATTAGGAATGATCACCCTCTGTTGGTTGACCATCCTATAGCGTCTTTTCGGACGACGACATCAACTTCTGTCGGAATCGTTGAACCAGCGGCAGGATTATCATGACCAATTGCTGCAAGTTTATCGGCAGCGCCATTGATTTCCCTAAAGATGTGATTAATGAGAATCTAATTAAAACCTGCAAGGATAAGAGAAATGTCAGAAATAAAAATGTCCATTTCCCATGGGGGCTTCCAAATCGTTTTAATTGAGTTAATAATCGTTAGGCTATCCCCTTCGACCACGATGTTTTGTATTCCTAATTCTTTTGCTTTCAGTAGTCCCATTTTCAATGTAAATGCTTCAGCTTGAAGAACAGTGGTTGAACCACAATTTCCAAAGCCGGAAGCTATTACCGATGCCTTGTGATCTCTAAGTATATAACCAAAGGCACTTGCCCATCATTCCGTTTAGATCCATCAAAGTTCAGTTTAACACTTCCTCGTTCTGATGCTGACCATTTGATTTTTTCTACTTTCCTCTTTTTTTGTTGTATTGACTTTTCTATCCTTGTCCTTCGTGTTTTTCCATTCTTGTATCTGCGTGTCAACTATCTGAGTGATACCAATCACTTTTGCATTGTTAAAGATGGTCTTATTTTTCATGTACCATATGTTCCACCACGTGACTAAAAGGTTGATTAGTGAGGACTCCTCCAGTTCCCCCCTTAACAAGGACATTACTTCTGGGAGCTTTTTGTTGGATATATCTAAATTTTGTAGTTTGGTCCGTGTTCCAACATCTGGAATGTTGTTAATGGTGTGTGGGCAATTGAAGAACAAATGTTTTGCGCTTTCATATGGGTGTTGGCAGAGGACACAATACATAGGTACCAGAACCTTTTGTTTTTCAAGGTTTTCCTTAGTTGGTAGTACACCCACTAATTTAATTAACTATTTATCCCCTTTAATTTGGAGGCAGGGAAAAGATAAAACAAAAGTTAGAACCTGTTTACTTTAATGTTAGGGTACGGATTATTATCAAATATGGATGGCAAGAAATGAAACTCACTATAGTAACATGGTGGAACATATGGATGGCAAGAAATCAATACATTTTTAACAAAACAAAAATTTCAGAAAATATAAAAGGCATAGCTTTAAACCAAATAGAAGTGTAGAACGAGGCAAATAGAAAACAGAATTTAAACAACACAACAAATAATCACCAAGAAGAAAAAAAAACATTAAGTGGAAGTCTCCAGTTAATGGATTTCATAAACTTAATTTTAATGGCTCACAAAAAGCGTCAGGAAAACTTTCTTTTGGATTTATCATCCAAAATCACAATGCCGTCCCAATCGAAATTGGAGTTGGCAAGTGTGATGCTGAATCCGTTTTGGAAGCGAAGCTCTGGCCTTACGAAATGGCCTCCAAAAGGCCAAGGATATTCGAATTAAATTCATTGAGATTGAAGGAGATAATTTGACTCTTGTTAACTTGATCAATCATATCTGGAAACCTCCTTGGGAATTGGATATGATTATCAACGATATTTCGAATATCATCTCTGAGTTTATGGTCTCCGTCACTCGACATATTTTTAGGGAAATTAATCTGGTTGCGGACAAGATAGCTTCTCATGGACACAATTCCGACATTCATATTGAAGAGATTCCATAAGATGTTCAAGACCTCATCCGCAAGGATGCCTTAGGCCGATTGGTTTCTAGAAACTGATCCACCTAGTTTTCTTACCTTTGTATCAAAAAAAAATGTTAGGGTACGGATTTAGAGGTAGGGAAAAGATAAAACAAAAGTTAGAACCTGTTTACTTTAATTGTTAGGGTACGAGGCTTATTTCAGGTTATTTTATAGGGGTTAATTTTTGGGTTGTTTATTTGTAAATTGTTAAAATAACTTGGTGGTTTATTTGAGCTTCTAAACCCCGAAATATAACCTTTTTTCTTAATATCCAAAATTTCGTCCTGAGATATGATTTTGGCCATTAAGCCCGAAATTGCTCTCGACGTGGGAAATCTCGGGTGTGATTTTGTTTATCTCGGCCGAGATAACCAATATCTCACCCGAGATATTGGTACTTTAATTAAAAAATAAAATAAAAGGAAGGAGTTGTACCAGTTTTCCGGTCGCCTACGTATCCTCTCGGGATTAAAAGGAATCAAAGCCCACATAGTTCGCTTACTTTGCTTACCTTTTGTCAGACTTCTGAGTTGTTTTGTTACATCGCTTACCTTCATGCCTCGGACTCGGAAGTTGTGCACGAATCATCGGAGTTGGAATCCGACTTTGAGTCATACACGGGGGCATTCTGTTATTTTCGCTTCTTCACCCTTATCCAATCTTGAATGCAAACTTGTGCCTCCAACTTTTTGGGCTTCAGTTAGCTTCTCTTGTAGGTGAACATATTCCCTCATTGGCTAAATTCTTGCTCCACGACAACCGTTGATACGGGAACGATTATGAGTTGTTGCACAATTTTGATCAAGGTTGGATATTTAGGGGCTAATTTCTTCCACCAATCCAATATTTCAAATTATTCACTATCAAAACTAAAACACATTGTTAGATAATCTTGAAATTCCGCACTTGAGGATGAATGTATTAGTGTTTTTGTTCTTTTAGATAATTTATTTTTCTTTTGGAAGAAGAAGTAGAAGAAGAAGAAGAAGAAGAAGAAGAAGAAGGAGAAGAAGAAGAAGAAGAAGAAGAAGGTGTAGGATTCGGTTTGCGGTAGAAGAAGAGCTAGCTCTTGCTTGAAATGAAGAAAGCAATTTTTCAATTTTAATATGAACTTCATTCATAATGTTAGAAATTATGGCATCTAAATCCAAACAATCATAATAAACAATCAACAAATCGGAAACATCCTCAAGTTCAAGTCTAGGATAAAAGACGGTCGAAATAAGATAAATGATGACATGAATTCTATACCATCATATTCATGCATGTTACGAGTGTATCGCCTCAGTTTTACATACATTTGATGAGGATTGTGAACCTTTTGTCCATATTCATATATATTTTGAGAATAGAGGTCTACACACATTATTTGTGAAATTGTACTTAAAAGGGTGGAAATTTGGTGTGAAAATGGAGCAATATGGAGCATGACATCATAAAGGATAAGGAAGGAGTCTAAAAGATCGAAGAAAAGATCACAAGAGAAGATACAAGTTGGAACTAAAAGATAAACACGTGCAGAAGCTAAAAATCGGACAAATATTTATTAAGATCGACCGATTTTCTTTGTAAAGGAGTCGATCTCTATCATTTATAAACCGATTGGTTGTAGGATTGTAACCATAAGATCACGTCTCAAACCCTATAAATAAAGGACGTCTTACACCATTCAAAATCATCCGACACACTACCATCCAATACCATCCAGAGTTATCAAGGAACATTCGGTTACAAGCATTGAAGGAAGTTTTGGAAGTTTGAAGTCCAAGATCGAAGTTCTTGGAATTTGTGAGTTCTAGTTTTATTTTGTCATTGGGAAAACGAGTTGGAGTTTGTTTTTGAGTTTTTATTTGAGTTTTGAAGGATTGATTCATTATTTAAACGTTTGGTTTGGTTTTATTTCAAGATTCAAAGTTTTCTCGCATTCTTTATATTCTTGATTTAATATCTTCTTTGATTTTGACAATGTGTATTCTTGGCTAAAACCCCTGTGATTCTAGGGTAATTGGTTGAATATTGTGGTTAAGATGGTGATAGAATGAACCTCACATTGAGTTTGGACCTTGAGAGTTGAGTTTAACCATCACAGAGAAGAAAAGTCGGTATGTTCTTGAGTAAATCGACCGATTTATGATGATGAACAACCCGATTTTCTCTTCTATCGTACCTACCTTGTTGTATCCTTAATCTTTGGTTAAAGATTGCTTAAACCCTATCCTTGTTGAACCTTTCTAACCTATATCCGAGTGTGGGAAAAGAGTTACCCGGTGATTCCTGTTCTTGGTTGCCAACAATTACAAGATCTAGGTGATAGAGGATTCAAACCCCTCTATTAAGGTTGAGCGTGCCAAAATCCTTATCTTTGTGAGTTAACCTGATTCCCTTGAGTTTGGTGTTTGGTTTGAGAGTATCATCCTTCCCTTAGATCCTCTATCTTATCGAGACTCAACATCCTTTATCTAGAGCCTTTGAGTTTGAACATGGGTGATGGAGACTTCATCGTACATCATTCTATTTTAGAACACATACCTTAGCAACCCCAACTCTGTCCATACAATCTGTAAAAGTCTTGAATCGAAAACCACAATCGGATATCTTGATCCTTAGAATCCGTTTTCCCAATTATTACACATAATCTTTGTCTTTTTGTTATCAATAGTTGCATTTTCCTTTGTTAGATTGCTTATTCAGAATTTGTTTTCACCAAGTCCCTGAGTTCGACCCTGAAATTCTTGCTTTTACTGAGATCGATCCGTACACTGCGGGTTTGCTTATTTGCTTTTATTCTTGGTATAAATTTAAAACTTGCACACACTCTTTGGAGCGAACAATAAATCAAGGGAATTTCCTTGTAGTATTTTAGTCATTTCAATTTCATGTCATTTATAGCACTTACAAGAGTTAGAAAAGTAAAACTGGTTTGTAAAGCCTCGAAAACGTCTACGATTATTTTCAAAAAGCTACAAGAAGTAGGAGTATAAACGTAACTCATCAAATTAGTTGAATCATTAAAAACCTTTATAACATTACAAATATGAAGGCAAGTTTGCCAAACATTATCATCATCTAAAATTGACCAAGAAAAGTTTTTTCTTCTAATAAGATGCCTTAACATGGAATAATGTACTCTCTTTTTACCAAAAAAAAAACTCTTTGAGGTTATAGCAAGAATTGTAATTAGGGGTTTCCACCACAAAATTCCAATATGTTAATGAGGTATCCCCAACTTGCTTTCTCCTTCCTTCATCCTAATGTTTATTCACTATAAAATATTAGGATGCTGATCACGTTAAATATATCTCATTAACTAATTAAAATTTGCATGAAACATATAATGCCTAGGTGTTCTTTTCCTTTAAAAATAAAACACATAGTTGTTCTTTCTTGATATGACTCTAGCTTGTAACGTTAATTTAGTTGACTTTCTACCAAAATTTAGGAACTTGCTACCAATAAACCCAACATGTGGTGTTCATGGAACATGATCATTATGATCATAGATAAGCTCCTCTCCAATTGGACACCTAGAAGCATTATCAACACAATTACTAACCCTATTGAGTCCTTCTCTACTACTAAGACCTATAACCTCTTCAAAACCCCTAACTCTTCCACCCCATTGTGCAAAGCCATCTGGAAAAGGGCTCAACACACCTAAATGTAGCTTCATTACTTGACTTGCCGGCCAACCAAGAGTCCCTAATTTGTCCAAATTCCACAATTGGCACCTCATCCCTAGCAACACCTGCAAGCTCTACAAAACGCACCCTGAAGACGAGAACCACCTTTGGATCAACTGCTCTTTTACCTCCTTTGTTGTAGACATCATCTTGAGATGAACTCGTATCCCTTCCCCTTCTACCTATCTTCCTGACCTGTGGAGTTGACTTGGTTCTCAAACTACTTTACAACACAACTTTATCAACCAAGTTCGTGTGACTAACATCACAACTTTCATCTACTTCACATGGAAAGCGAGAAATGACTTCATCTTCAACAACACCTCAAGCACTACCATAACACGTGCTAGCAACATGATCCTCATGACCAAAAAATTCTCCTCTAAGCACTAGAAGGATCGCTCCCCTCATTCCATCTCTTGGGCTAGTATTCTTGGAATTCACCTCAACTAGCTCTTCTTCTCCTTCTTGCTCTCTTATTCTCATAGCTCTTTGTTACTCTTTTACTTCTTCTTAGTAGGGTTGTAATATGAGACAAGCTACTCGAGCTCGACTCGTGCTCGAGTTCGGCTCGCGCTCGAGCTCGTTCATTTTCTTTAAAAGCCGAATACGAACACATTTTAAAGCTCGTACAAAATTTAGGCTCGTATCGGATTCGGCTCGTTTATAAACAAGCCGAGCTTGAGCATGTCAAAACTCGGCTCATTTGTATAAAGCTCGGTAGTTCGGCTAAAATAACTATAAGAGCATTACTTTAACCAAGCTACTCGGGCTCGACTCATCAAAAGCTCGAATCGAGCTCGCTCACTTTCTAAACGAGTCGAATTTGAATACATTTTAAAGCTCGTATATAGTTTAGGTTTGGCTCGAGCTCAACTCGTTTATAAACGAGCCAAGCTTGAGCATGTTGATACTCGGCTAGTATTACAACCCTACTTCCTAGTACAGTAGACTTTTTTTTTTTTTTGAAATGTTAATAGTATTGATTGAGATGGTGGGAATTTACAAGTACAAAGGTGACAAAGGCACAGATCAACAGATCAATTACAAACAGCAGTAATCAAGAGCAGCCACAGGCAAAAAGGAGTCTCGACAGCGAGAGCGGAGGAGTTAGGAGAGTCTCTTGAGAAGAAGAGTGATGTCAGCCCTGTCCATAGTGCTACCCTTCCAGTAGTACTCAAGGTGGTGTTTGGTGGAAGCAATGATCTCCGCAGCGCAATCAACAGCCCTGGTGAAGGAGTTGTTATAAACCATGTCGTTTCTAACCCGCCATGTGTGATAGATGAATGAGATGATTGATCCGATCCTAATCGTATCCATAGGGTTGGGTTTGCGAGCATTCCATGAATCCAGCCAAAGCCAAATGTTATTGATGTAGGGAGCAGGGTAGGGAGTTCGAGTCCAGCGAGAGACGATGTCGAGGACAAGAGAGGTGTAGCTACAATGATGCCAAAGGTGATCATCATTCTCGCTAGAGTTGTGACAGAGCTTACAAGTGTCGTTCGTGATCAAGTTCCAGGATCGAAGCTTATCAAGGGTGGGGAGGCGCTTGACAGCAGCAAGCCAGGCGATGAAGCAGCATCTGGGTTGATTGGTATGCAGCCAGATAGACTTGAAGGGGTTAGGGCTGGGGATGGGGGTGAAGATCGCGAGTGCATTTCTCCTTGAAAAGGAGCCATTAGGTATAATGCATTCGATTATACATAAAATTATTAATATAAACTCCTGGTAAAATGTAATACAATAAACGTACTTTTACAACCTTAATACAAAAATTATTAATATATAGTACGCATTATTAATACACGTACCATCAACAACATTGAGTAGTAATTAACAATTCAGAATACAATCTAAAATTTTTTCCACGACAATTCCAATTCATGTATGCTTAGATATAATGCATTCGATTATACATAAATATAACTAATACAAAAACTGAAACTTCATATATATTTGGACAACTGACGTAAATGAACAAGCTTAACACGATAAAATGTAGCACGTACTTAATTAGTGTCTACTACCACCTCCGCCGCCGGCACCAACTCCGGTTCCCACTCCTTGGCCTGAACCTGCTCCAACTCCCACTCCCACTCCGATGCCAATCCCGACTCCGAAACCACCTCCTCCTCCTACTCCATGTCCCCCACCTAGTCCACCTCCCGCTCCTCCACCGAGGCCTCCTCCTGCACCACCGCCGCTTCCAATGCCTCCTCCAGCTCCGAATCCACCTCCGTGACCAGAACCGCCACCAATCCCACCACCACCTCCAGCTCCGCCTCCTCCACCACCACCAAGGCCTCCTCCGGCACCACTTCCTACCCCACCTCCCGCTCCAAATCCACCTCCATGACCTGATCCTCCACCTAGTCCTCCTCCTCCGCCACCTCCTCCACCACCTCCACCTCCTGCACCACCACCAACTCCCCCAGCTCCACCTCCTACTCCTCCTCCTGCTCCAAAACCTCCACCCTGGCCCGATCCACCACCAACTCCACCACCTCCTCCTCCTCCTGCACCACCGCCACCTCCCAAGCCTCCTCCAGACCCACCTACTCCTCCACCGGCACCAAAACCTCCACCATGACCCGAACCTCCGCCTAGCCCACCACCCCCACCTCCACCTGCACCACCCCCACCTCCTAGACCTCCTCCAGCACCTCCTACTCCTCCTCCGGCTCCAAATCCTCCTCCATGACCCGCTCCTCCTCCAACTCCACCTCCTCCACCAAGCCCACCACCTCCTCCAGCCCCTCCGCCTAAGCCACCACCACCTCCAGCCCCTCCACCTAAACCACCACCTGCACCCCCTCCACCTAAACCACCACCTGCACCCCCTCCTATCCCACCACCTCCACCGGCCCCACCTCCTAATCCTCCACCACCACCTGCACCCCCTCCTAACCCACCTCCTCCACCAGAACCACCTCCTAATCCTCCACCACCACCAGCGCCTCCTCCTAATCCACCTCCTCCCCCAGCCCCACCTCCTAGGCCACCACCTCCACCTCCTAACCCACCACCACCTCCTGCGCCTCCTCCTAATCCACCACCTCCACCAGCTCCGCCTCCTAAACCACCCCCAGCACCGCCACCTAGACCACCACCTCCTCCATATCCACCACCCAAGCCAGGTCGGCCACCATAACCAGGCCTGCCACCATAACCAGGCCTGCCACCATAACCAGGTCTACCGTGACATCCAAACCGGCCATAGCAACCACGTGGCCTCCCAGGATACGGGTATCCATCATTTCCATACCCGTCATCACCAAAACCCTCTCCAACACTCATATCACGAAATGCAATAGCCAAGACGAGTAGCATTGCGATCTGCCATTTCCCTAGACAGATACAAACCCTCATAGCTTCACTCACAACACAGCAACAGCTCAGCAGCTAATAAGATTACGTACTGATGGACTAGCTACGAATTAAGCCAGCTAGTTCATACAGCTTATTTTGAACGTGAAACTATAAAACACGAGTTTATATAGGAAGACGAACTTACTTTCAAAATATTAATGCATTTATGATAGCAGTGAAGTAGCATACAGATCGTTGTACGTATTGGGGTCTTTGGTATTCAATAGAGATTGGAATGCATCTATTGTTTATGGTTGGGTTACGCGTATGGGGCGTTAGGAGATTGTTTCCTTCATTTAATTGGGATTCGTCCAACAGTACGTACCAAAAGTCCACATGCATATTAATGACTTCATGGATAATTACCATATTAATAACGAATTAGATCGATAACACAAACATTCAACTTATATATGTATGATTTGTATGGCATGATCGAGCTGCAAATTAGATTGCTTGTGACAGAAGATTTTGTATAGTTGATGTGCAATCACTCCTCCCCATCTACCAAAAAAAACCCTATTCATTACATTTAGGGTTGTTCCTCTATACAAAACCGGATCAAATCTGGACCGGAAAGTCTCTATTAGACCGAACCTCGATCGACTATATAGGTCCTTGGTTGTCAAGATTCGGTACAAACCCGATACAACGGACGGTAGAGCGGGTTCATGCGCATACGAGTACACATGCGCGTTAAGCGCAAGTCTATCACATAAACCCGATGAGGTGAAATCAATTGACAATAAAAGGAGTAGTTCATCGATCTTATATACAAGTTTAAAAATGTAACTACTTTCGATGTAAAAACGTATTATCTCAAACATCATTCAGCTAGATCAAGTAAATAATAGACCATTTTGGTTCAGATTTGGACCTTTTAAAACTTGGATAACCTATATGAACCGCACCTTAAAATCTGATCCAAAAGGATGTTACGGTCCTGATCCGATCCAAAATGTCTGTTTGGTTGGAAAATGAAACAACCCTAATGGTGTAACATTCAAACGTTAAGTTTACTATAGGATAGAATCTATATCAGCATTTACCTTATTAATATGTGTAATCTCTAATGGTGTAACATTCAAACGTTAAGGGCCATTCACATACAATGTGCCATCTAAGATACTAATATTAAGTGCCCGTTTGGTTAGAGCGGTGGAATGGAAACGGAATGGAATTAGATAAGGGTTAGGAATGGAAATGGAAATGATGGGATTACTTTCATGTGAGAAAAGACCTTTAACCAAACGTATTTTTTGATTGATTCGGAATCATTCCGTTACCGGGAATGATTCCAAGAGCTTCCAAACGGGCCCTAAAAGAATATATTAGAAACCAAATCTAAGCAAAACATTAGGTCGAGCAGTTGAATATTAATAGGTCAATAGTCAACGTTTCGTTTATCTATCGAATAGAGCATTGAATTTGATTGTGATATGTGACCAATAAAATTTGAAGTCTGCTTAGATTAGGGTAAAATTGTGTCAAATATTTCTTATGCTTGAGAGTTTTAGTCATTTCTTAGGATTAGGATAAGTTGCAGGTAAAATTCTATTTTGAAATAGAGACTAAAAACGATTTTATTTGCACGACACGAAATAATTAATCTTAGCGTATTATGGGAGTGGTTTCATAAATCTAGGTTGCTTATCATGCAATTATAATTGTTGAAACAACGTTCGAATTTTGGGATATGAGGCGCATTTCCATTTAGTCCGAAAAGAAAATTTTATTGAGGATGAGAGACGTGTATGTGGTGCACCGAAATCGAATCCAACGACTAATATCGTGACCGCTGAAACAACGTGTGAATTTTGTGGGTCGCAGTCCCAGTGCGTATGGGCCAGCACAGTGGTAGTCCGCCTGGAAGACGTAGTACTGATCCGAATTCTAAGTAAACTTGTTTTGGCTGAAAAGTAATTATGAACAGTGACACGGCTTTTAGGTAAATTTTTATTTATTGTTTCAAGTAACTTAAGGGAAAAATTGAATAAGTATATAGTAAGAGTAATGGTGCAAGTTGGAAGGGCAGGTGGGGGCCTGAGGACATGTGAAATATCGTCAATGGTGAGTTGGCTGACAATGGCCTTCATCCTGTTTTCAGGCTACCAAAACAACTTGTCTACTCCCTTTGTCAAAGCAGTGAATAAACACAGGTTAAAATATCGTCAATGGTTGTAATTGTTCAATTACAACACCCAAAAATAGATTGAGGATAATTTAGGGTGCATTATGTTTTAGACTCTTTAGTTCGTCCAACTTATTTTGGGAGATCCCAATCGATACCCAATAAACAAATAAATAAATAAAATAAACATATCTACGATTTAACTTACCGATTCCGTCTTCACACTACAAATAAATAAACATATCTCCATTTTAATCTACCGGTTCCGTCTTCACAACAAGGTATCCATTGTCTTCCCACATCATGGTTTACGTTAAAGAGTTTCTTTGTTTCACATTGATATGGTCAAATGATTTGGAGTTGTGAGCCTTGTTTCGAAGAAGGGTTGAATTTTTTTGTGAGAAGGAGTCGAGGACTGGTGATCAAAATCTGAATGTTCAACTGAAGAGCAAATGTACAACTCTGCATTGTTTCTACAATCATGTTCTCGTTGTTTCTTCCCCGCTCTGCTTGCCTGACGCTTCCTTCGGTGGTACTCCTCGGCCGGTTCATTGTGATTGAAGTTTTCTTTTGATGTGTTTTTTTTTGTTTTGTATTTTCTGGTTCCTTCATGACGGTTAGTTCGTCAGTCGATTTAATCGGTCTTTTGACGGCGTGTTATGTAGTGCATCGAACTGCTTTCATTTTAAAAAAATACACCAATTGTTCTTTCAAACAAAATTGTTTTTAAGTTATTTACAAAAATAATAAAGTCCGAAAGAGTAAAATTTAGCAAAGATGACACTTGCAACCATTACCTAAAATAAGAGGATGATATAATTTTGTTGGGTTGTCTTTAAATTCCATAAATTTCGGTCTCGGTTTTTCATCAAAATAATATAAATTTTGTCCGATCAAGAAATTTCTGGACGGAATATATGGGTCTTACCTTCTTCGTCTCACTAAGTCCATCCCTTCCCGTATATGTTTAAGTTAAAAATATAAATTAAATATTTAGGTTCAAATCTTATTACTAATTACATATTTAAACTTATCATGTAACAATTAGATTGCGAGCACGTACGAGTTCAATGGCAGTACCGAGAGCCACGTATGATGATTTTATAAAAAGTCGTTCCATATCTTCTCCAAAAATTATTGGGATATCCATGACAGGATCCTATATATCCAAGTTCCTATATTTATTTATACAAAAATCTCAATTTGTACCCGGTTCGATTTCAAAACTTTCATGGACAGATTCTTTTCGGATATTGGATCGGTCAGCCGGATCACGTACTTTTGTTCATACCTACCAAGAAAATACAACGCAGAGCTGCACCCGCATTCCAATCTGAACTTATCATGTACATCAATTTGATCGGATAGAACTCACCTTAGTGCATACTACCATCTTATTGGACTTGGACACAGGGAAATAATAAGGCAGCTTTGAAAATGATTCATATCAAGAAAGACAATGTCCAATTAGAAAAAAAAACTTCTAAGACAGTGATATTCGTTTATGCATTAAGCAGCTGATAAGTAAAATAAGATAACACAATTCTGTCTATTTCAAACCCAACTGAAACAAAATGCACAGGTGTGTTAAACTCATTCTAAAATATCAGTCTTAGCACAGCTGATTAAGGCGAATTACAAAAAACTACACACGTACTAGGCATGATCTTCGATACATTTGGGCCTTCAGTCATCTTACTCTTTCCGGAGGGAGACCACAAGGCGAAAGCATTTTCTGCAATATAAACCTTACCCATTATGTTGAATCCAGAGATGAAAATACATACAACTTTTAATTGAGACAGCATAATTCCAAACAACACAGACTGATCTCATGAAAAAAAATGTATACCACAAAAAATGACAGTAAAAGAACAACCATAAGATTTTCTTCGGGTGTGTTTGGCAACATTAGTCTATGGTTCTCCCATGAATATGGAGCACATATTATCAACTTCAAAGCCAATAATTTCAATGTAAAGAAAGTATATGACTGATCATACCTGCATAAAGTTATAACGCTCCCTACCAATCGATTCATTTTCTGCAATGGAAAAATACGCAAGTAAACAACATAAAAGATAACTCACAATTTGTTCAAATCAGCATGTCCTGTCCCAACATACTTAGCTTGAAGATGCTCAAGCTGGGAATTGATATTGAATCTATCACTCGCCTGCATACAAAAACAAATTGAATTGCTTACACACGATGAATCAATACAGAAATATACAACTACCCATATTTAGGCAACAATGTTATTCGGTTGTTTCTCAGCTAGAGAGGCGGTGATTTAGGAATAATAACCAAAATCTATCACTTTATTCTTTGATTATTAGGATCTAGTTTATACTATCTAAGATACTATGATCTAATCATATTTTTGATTATCTTATTCAATAAGATGTTAGTAGAATATTGTTAAAGAGGTTTGTACTTCAAACAATGAAACAAAACATGCTCCTTTGATGATACCTATGCGTTCACCACTTCACCTATCCTATCCACCAATTCACCATCTATTCTGTGAAAAATTTCCGGGCCCATAATAAGATTGATCCATGGAAGAGCTTCGGAATGCAAAAGGGAAAGGTGTCAAACTAACTAGAATCAAGCATAAGCCAAATATTTGTCAGATTCTACACATGATTTTGATTCTCATTCTGATCGACAATCTTACCAACAAACTCTAATACCATTTAGCACGAAATATAATCCTTGGAAATTACAATAATTCTCCAAACACAGTCGAAGATAATATTGTTGATGAAAACACAGTTGATAACAAATATGATCATTTTAAAAATTGTAAAAAAATATATCATGAGAAAACTTTTCGATCCAAGAAGTTTGAAAGGGAATTAAGTTTTTAGTTTTGTAAGGAATTAAAAATCAAAAGATGAAAAATTAGAAATTAAATTTAAAACTTCAAGTAATCACCCCAATTTTTCTTCAGCTTAAAGCTGTCACAGTTTGATCCACAATTTTTCTAGTTAAATATGGTGGATGGAAGAACCCAATGTCTTTGGGGCGTTGACCCCTTACAAGTCAATATGAGAAAGTTTCAAGAGGTCATAATGGGGATTATTGTTGTCCAAACATGATTAGCTTCAAAGTATTTGTTTCACTCGATAACAGAATCGTGAATTCCAACATTCACAAGCAAACCCCCAAGTCACAAGAAGTGAAACAGGAACGATATCTGAATTCAAAGACAGTAATATCATTCAGCTAAGGTACCTGTAGAAAACTACAAAAGTAACACTTGAAATGTGCCTGCAAATAATAAAGAGGTCTTATTTCTGGACAATATAACCATCGTAATGAAACCAGCCAACAATGGAGATGTCAAAGCAAACTAACGCCTTTCAATACTCGATTCTAAACGAATAGTAAAGAAGAGCTTGCAAGTTTCCACGGCAATGCCACAGCATAAGATACAAGATAAGGTTGCGGGACAAACAAAGACTCGCACAAAATAATTCAATTTTCGAAGGCAATTTATTTCAAAGAGTTGACAGGCAAAAACAAGGATTTAGCCTTTGAGCCCTCCTGCTTTTGCAAGGCTCTCAAGTGCCTGGGAGATTTTTTCCTCTGTCATGCCATCTAGGCGGATTCCCTTCTCAACTCCCAGGTCTGTAAAACATCAAAACAAAGAATCCAGTTACAGTACACCCAAGGAACAACTGCATTAAAAGAATATAATAACTTTAAAAAAAACTAGTAAAAAGAGCAGTTCAAGTAATTCTCAATTAGATGACAGATATCTACAGACTTGACAATCACATTGATAATTACAATTTTTATTGTATCAATTAGCCAACAGGAGAATGTGGACATTTAGGTGGTCCTTTAAGCAAGGATTATATGCAAGATATCTTCAGTCCGTATCCCACATATATCTTCAGACTTGACAATGCCGGTTTTCAAGTAAGGTTTTATTTAAAAGCATGCGCAGGAAAAGAAGACTATGGGTTTGTTTGGATGGTCCTTATAAGGGAAAATCTGGCATTATAAACATACTCTAACATCTGTTCACCAGGAGCGCTTGGTTTCCTCATCATGATACAATAACCTTTTGTAAAACAGGCTGATTATCAAATACAAAAAAAAATGTCAAACTCAAGGAACCACTTCTACAATCATAATGTAGAGGGCAATGATAACAATGTGAAGGAGACCTAAGCAACGCTAGCTCGTGTCATATTCCATGTTTTGTCCTGCAATTACAAGATTAGCAAAGACAATAAAACAAAGAAAGAAAAGGGATGTTTAAAAGGGATGTTTATCAATCTTCATCAAATCCAAGTCCAGAAGCATTCAAATTTTTTTTTCCTGCACTAGGAACATCTGAAAAAAGGGAAACATGTGCAAACTTGCTACAGTTTTACCCAATGTGGAGGGAAAGATTCGAAGCTCAGAAGATCATTTTAATTTTAAACTCTGGACAGTATCTTTTATTTTTAATCCCTAGTGGAAATCATGGCTCTTTAAGAAATGCTGTATGTAACAAAATTGGAGATAAACCCAGTTAGCAATCAAGCTGAAACGCCTCCTCTTAGGTATTACCATTTCAGCATAAAGCAGCTGGTAACCACACCAAATATTACAAACTTACAAAGGGTAATATAAGCGGAATCCCTCCTACAAAAAATCTATAAGGAAGAGTACTAACGATGCAAGATTCATAAGAGATAACTACAGATTGAATGGTGATATAATCAGCAGCTCTCAGGAGCATTCAAGCTAGCTTGAGCACCACTAACCAAGTACATGAAGCCTAAAATTTGGCTTTCTTTAGTAAGCTCATGGAAATAAAGATATCAACCAGGCAATGAACGGATTTTATGGAACCAAAAGTACTGAGGGATTGAACTACAATGATGCTATCACTGTTCCACAGATTGAGACACATAATATGACAAGCTGATTATAGGATGATTTCTAGTTGCAATATAGTAGGTGAAGTTTTCTAAAATTCATTGCTAAGAACATATTGAAAGTTCTTTCTAGGGCGACGCACACTCAACCTGAAAAACATACCCTAACATGCACATATATGGCAGCTTCCAGATGGGTTAGAACCTGTTCAACTAGGAGGATGAAGATGCAGAATTATGGCCACTGTACGGTGATCAGTAGAAGCAGTATAGATCTGAAATGCTCGGTTCAAACCATCAACAGAAAGGGTTCAACATAGCAGTATGATAGACTGGAGAGTCCTAAAGGAGGGTCTTATTTGGTTTGCTTTTCCATGAAAATTGGTAAAATGAGTGATAGGACGCATTACTGCTACACATTCAGTTAGGCAAGCAGATCAAAGTTCAAACAGACACTAAGGAATCGGCTAAGTAACAAGCGCCAATATAACAATTGTATCCTTAGTCCTTACCATATCTTGCCCAAAGTTGAGGATGTACTCCACGGGCCTCACGAATCAATATAGGGAGTTTGGGGTTTAGAGTCTTCAAATCCTTGTAATTTTTCTCAACAAAACTTCTGAAATCCACAAGTTCAATTGTCATCGTACCGATTACCGAATGCTATGACCAATTTCATCAAAGTCATATTCACGGTATAAGTCAGAATACCTAGCCTGAGAGCTTTCAGGGGATGTTTGGCAGAAAAGGATCCTAAGCTCCTTCAAATGCTTAGACAATTGACCCCTCCAAGCCATGGATGCTGAAATTGCAAATCCAAATCACTGTAAAAAAAATCAGCCACAAATACTAAAGTGTGATATCATCTCTAGGACTGTTCATAGGTCCGGACCTGGACCGACCGGAACAACGCAGATCGGAAATGGACCGGAAAACTGCCTACTGTCTGGTGGCTGCTGAACCTGAATTACTTTTTTTCTGTGACAGCAAACAGTTCATACATCACAACATTTGCAGACTAACATATACTTCAGCAAACCTGTGTTGCTTAGTCCTATGAACAGTCCTACCTATTACTGCTACCTTGATGATTAGGTAGTAAAACCAAAAAAGACAAAACCATGTAATTTCATAGCATATGTTAGTCTGCAAATGTCGAGAGATATAAACAGTCCTACCTATGAGCATGTCACTCGTAGCTCGTTCTACTAATGAGTTCACCATCTTTACAAACCTACTTTTCCCGTCTTCAGCGAGTTAACACCAAAAGAAACCAAATCAAAAACAAGTATTTGGCCAGAAAAACACAAATTCCATGAGCTCCCTGTTGATTTTGCAGCTCTTGCTTCTTTAAATTGCTTTCTCTATAACAAACAAAGTAGATCAAACTATACGAAAAATCAGCAAAAGTTTAAAAATGAAAAAGGTGTTTTTTTTATCATTTTAGTTTAAACAAACAAGTAAACATATTAATTTCCTTTTTTCCCGAAATTTTAGTTAACAGATTTGATTAAAATGACGGAAAAACTAAGAAAGGACACGAAGGGAAAAATATTAAAAGTTTGAGGGTACCAAGAAGAATTGTGAAATTTAGTGGATACCAAAAGAAAAAGTACAAGCATTGAGGGTACCAAGAGGAAAAATCCTTAGTTTTCTAAGTTTACATGATATTTTAAATTTTTTGAAATCTTTGTGATACCTTGAATTATGAAACATATTTTGTCAAAAAAGATTAAATAAAATAAAAAGTTCACTACAAATAAAAAATACTTAATGTAAGATGTAGAGTGATGATACTATATAAATTTGATATTCTCTTATAATTTTATTGATCAACTTTAGTGAGTTGGTTAATAATATGAATTTGCAAAAACAATATTAGTATATAACTACACAGATACATAATAGAAATTTGTTAAGTATAAACATCATCTTTCATTAGTGATATTCTCTTTATAATTTGTTTAGTGTAAACTGGGATATATACAACTCAAATACAAAAATGAACACAATCAACCGTAAAACCAAACATAAAATGAGCTTAATTATTCTCTTATGCATCTTCCCTGCCCCTCTCTCCCCTTTTTTATTTACGTTTCCTGCTTTGATTTCCAAGTTTGCTTATTTGTAATTGTTCTTCTGATGTCCTCATAGTTATTCTGATGAACATCTATGCTTCTGTGTAACTACAAGGATTTCATTCATTGATTAATCATCAGAAAAGGAAATCATCTACATCATCACAAGGATTCAATGACACAGTCAGAAGAAATCCCAACTCAACCAAAAGACAGTAACAAGGATCTCATTCATTGACTTCAGATTGCTCTAACCAGAAGACAGAACAAGCGGTAAAAAGTATTTAGACAAAAGAAGAAATCCCAACTTAACCCACTTTCCAATTTCATGACATACGTATTCAGAAGAAATTCCAATTTAACCCACCTAAAACGACGTGAGATCCAGACTTAAGAGTTTGAGAGAGAACAAGAACAGGAGAGATGTGAGACCGAACAAACGATGTGGGTGCGAGAGATGCAGACTTAGGGTTAGCGAAATTGAACATACCTGTGAGTCGGCCTTCGGGTGTAGAACAATGTGAGTTAGTGCGTGCGAGACCCAGAGGACGGAGTTTGAGAGAACTGCTAGGAACAGACGAAATGGAGCTTCGAATTCTTCTAATACAAAAGACCCAGGCCGGATTCGAGCCCTCTCTGCCTCTCTCCCACAGTAAATGAGACGCTCAGAATTGGTGGACTGGGTCTCCAAATTAATGATGGGCTGGTCTGGATTGAGCCCAACATAATCAAAACAAGTCATAAATAGAATAACTTTACGTCATATTCTTTAGTTTTTCTAATTTTACATGATATTTTAAAAAATTTGAAATCTTTGTGATGCCTTAAATTATGAAACATATTTGTCGAAATATATTAATTAAAATAAAGATCATTTCAAAAAAAAAACTTAATGTAAGATGTTAGAGTGATGATACTAAATAAACTTGATATTACCTTATAACTTAAATAAAAAGAACCAGCCTTTAATGAGTTGGTTAATAATAATGAATTTGCGAAAAAAAAAAAAATCATTATATAACTACACAAATACATAAAAAAAATTAGTTAAGTATAAACATTATCTTTCATTAGTAAGTTCTTTTGAATTCAACCAAAAAAAATGATTCTAAATTATTTCATAAATAAACAAAGTTAAGTATATTATAGAAAACTTAAGAAAATCAGTTTTTAAAAAGGGTTAAAATTGATATGTAGGCCTTTTTTTTATAATGAGGTATAAAATAGGCCTTTATCCTCATAATTAATTAGAAATGGTAAAAGTCTCCACCTTTGGACATTATCAAGGTAAATGCCAACACAGCAGCATTGCAATGGTAAAAGTCTCGGTTTGGTTACTTTCTTGGGGGTTCATGTGGACAATGTATTGGCTGCTAAGGCTGTGGATCACCTGTCTCGTTAGCCGGTGTGGTGGGCTGAGGTGTTATTTATCTTACCTGACTCGTTAGCCGGTGTAGTGGGCTGAGGTGTTAATTTATCTTTTATATACGGTGGATCTAACTTAGTATATTTTATCCGACGAGTATAAGACGTAGAGAGTTTGCACGTTAAATTGAATCTACACATAAATTTCGGGGTTTCATTCTAAAAATCAATTGGCAATAGGAGGAGTAATACTTATATATTGGGTTGCCGTATTATGATATTGTCGATACGAGACATTTTCACACATGAGACAATGACGGTTAGTATCGGGGTGTGAGGCTCAAATCAGGATATTTAGCGAGTTACTGTTGAGACGGACTCGCTTTCTGTGATAAACTTTCATAATTCTTCTTCTTTAGCCTTCTCCTAATAACATTTATTTCAGTGGTAAACCTGGTACTTTGAGAAGCAGACAACACCGTTGTATGTTGGTTCATAAACAAACCAAAAAGTGGCTATTATTCATACATGACACATGGAACTTCAGATTAAAAGCAAGACATGTGTTGCTTATCATTTATCATAGCTAGAGCAAGCTGACCCTGTGTGTGAGGCGGCGTCGTTTATTTCATCGCCTGAGGCGTCCTCTGAACCACAACCTGATCAAAATCAAACGTCATAAGAAATTCTTCCAAGAACGATTTGCACGTCTGAAAGATCATCATCTTTTAAAGTGTAACATGTGAAATTGGAAATTTTAGTAATTCATAAAAAGAAAAATCAGTAATCGGTTAGTGAACTCAAATTGCACGAATCCGAGCAATATAAAGCTTTATGTTTTAAGATGATCATCAACGCAAATTAAGAAAACTTCAATGAAGGGAAAATTTTCAAGTTGATGTACCTTGCCCGAATTTTGTTTGTCGCCAACAATAGTTTGGCAAGCAAGCCTCCATGTTTCAGGTTTCTGATGTTCACCAACGTTTCATCTTATAAGCAAAAATGTCTTATATGCCAAATATCCCACATAAATGACTGAACCATTTACAGTTTTACTGATCTTGAGTAAGATCATGTCAATAAAGCTAGCTAAGTATAATGCTTCTATCAGGAACAGGTAACAACATAAAAACATGAAATATGAGTTTGTAGAGGTGAGTGAGGTAAGCAAATCAACTTGCCTTCTTCAAATTGCGGTGCTCAGATTTTGTCTTTTCACTCAGAAGCTCCATCCCTTCTTTAATCTACAAGTTGCATAATATAGTAATGTGATCCATACTCACCACAGACAGATATGTAAGTTGTAACAGTTTGTTGATCTTGTTATGAATTTTGAAATAATATAAAGCTTCACAATGTCAAAATTTGTTATAGCATTAAGGTGGGTGAGATCCGGAAATCATTGTTTGTATAAATCTCAACACACTACAGAAAGAGAAGGAAACCTTTATCCCCATACAATCTGATGCAGTCATGCAGATACAATATAGTGGACTTCTCGTATAATAGGCAAGTTGAAATGGATAGATAAAGTGATGAACGGCCGCAAATAACTGAAAGACGGAATAACGCTTGTTTTTACAAGGGTTGGTGTTTGCCGCACTATGAGTAACATCAATGAGACCATAGACATGTTCTTTGAGATTCGGAAACTACATTTGCAATTTAATGCTAATATTGTTACCTTAAAACTTTTAAGTGGCCAACCTCAGTCAGATGAAAGACTAAAGAACCTATGATGTAGTAATAAGGGTATGGACAGGATAATAGCTAAACGGCTCAAGGAAATGTTGTGCAGGACTTGTTAGTAGATCCACAATCCAACTTATTGGGGAGCTTACTGATGAAGAAATTGAAGAATGTGGCAGGTCAGCTTGGTTGTGACACAAATATTGCCCATTAAGGAACTAAATACCTTGGTGTCTTGCTATTATCTGCCAAACTACAATCCGTTGAGTAACAGTCTTGATAAATAAACTAGGAGGAAATCAGTATGAAATGCAAATTTTTGGATGGTAAATAGGTGATCCTGGCAAAATTTAGTAGGGGTAGATCATATCAACAGAAATTCACTCTAATATGCCCGAGATTGTTTATACAGATGTAGTCTAAAAATGGCGTATTCATGCCCACATTTTTCAAATTCACTCTATAATGGAGTGATAATCACAAAAGCATACCAAATTGACCCAAACATTCACCAGAAAAATGACAAACCATCATTGTCAACCCTAATTCAAGCCCCTTACCTTTAAGAGGGCCCAAAATTCAACCAGAAAATGGCTTGGGGCAAAAATTTCAATCAAAGCTCAACCACTCTTCAGTTATTAAAGAACAAAACAAACAAACAGATTACTAAGGCCATAAAAGCTTGCGGAATCAAAGAAAAACGGCATTTACCTCTACCATACAAGTTCCACAGAGTCCACGTCCGCCACAATTGACTACTTTCCGCTGGTATCAGAAGAACTAGAGCTTAATTCATTACTCGAACACAACGAATTTCAAAGAGGATAACTTAATTATACGATTAATCGACTTACAAAGGGAGTATAGAGGTCAATATTATTATCAAGCATGATATTCCTTAGCCGCTTCTCGCCGCTTGCCGCGGAAACTTTTTCCACAGAGTATTCCCCGTCGCTTCCTAGCGTTGGCTATCGATTTCAAATTCCATATGTTATTAGTAACTACAATGCTATCACAAGAAATCTGATCTAACGTGTTTATGGATTTAGTTACAGTTAGAAACAAGGGTAGTTGAAGTACCGAAAGGAATTCAAGATGAATCTGAGGGATCTCAGACTGAGAGGCGGTGGACAAGAGCCTTCCGGTAGCAGGAACTGCGGTGGTCGCTGGTCGCCGGAGGAATCTTGATGCCATACCAACTGCAGCCATAGTGCTTACTGCTTAGCTTAGTTGCTGTCTGTTTTTTTTACCGTCTTCGAATCTTTGTAGCACCTCCATTGTTAATGGTTTGTTTTGGGCAACTAATCGCTACTGACTTTTTTTTTTTTTTTTTGTGTTGAGAAAGGATTGATTATTTATTTTCTATTTTACATACTGCAATTTTCTGATGATGTGTTGAGAAAGGATTCTTCTGTGACAAGGAAAAGACAATAATTTTGTTTTGGTGGAAAGGGAAAAGACAATAGTATAATATAAAAACATGAAACTTGTGGTTTGGGCTATAATATATAATAGAGGAAATTACCGGAAACCACCTGTTAAATAGGTCATATTGCAAATAAACACCCGCTCTATCAATATTTACCGAAAACCACCCGTTAATAATACTCCGTCACCAAAAAACCACCACGTCAAATATCCGTCTTGTGGGCCCTATTTTTTAATAAAATAATATTTTTCTTTCTTTTTCTGTTTTTCTATTTTAAAGTTGTATTTATTTATTTTTTCTTTCATTAATAATATTTACAAAATCAAATAATAAATATATTACTTACCAATTAATGTTTATATCTCCAAATTCAATACTAGGATATTTTAGATCCAAAATTCTCACAAAAATCGAACCAAAATCCGCACATGAAGCCTACTGGTGTCTTAGGGAAGGTAAGTGGTCGGTATTGACGGTGGTGGTGGTGGAAGGAAGATCCGGCGGCAGCGGTTACCACCACGACGAGCAGCGAGACCATGGCAGCGTACGCTCCTGGCGGCGAGACTCTGGCGGCACTCCTTCTCTGGCACCGGAACAAGTCGTCGCACGCTCCTGGTGGTTAGATAAGCCCTATTCGGTGGCGGTTGGCTGCCGGAACGCTCCTCCTCTTCTTCCAATGGGGGCTGCTGCAGGGAACATGGTGAAGCAGGGAAGGTATTAATGTGGAGAGAGAAACAGATCAGGAGAGGGAGAAGAAAAAAATGGGGAAAGGTAAGATTAGGGTTAGAATTAGGATTTAAGGCAGTTATTAATATTAATTGGTAAGTATGATATTTATTACTCCCTCCGTAACGATGTTTGTCATTTGAGAGTTGAACACATGAATTAAGGAATAGTTAATGACTTTAAACAATCAAATAAAGTTTTTAATTGTTTGGGTGATAAGTACAATCTTTAATGATTTTATTCATGTTTCCTAGAAAAAAAAACTCGTTTTTTAATAGATTTTAGCCAATTAGAAAATATAAGGAGTTAAATTGAGAATAAGTAATTCATTGATAGTAGGATAATCATTATATTTATGCATTAATATTATAGAAGTGTCAAACATTTTGTTAAATTAAACTAATTGCTCAAATGACAAACATTTTGTTACCGAGGGAGTATTTGATTTTCTAAATATTATTAATGATAGAAAAAAAGAAACAAATATAACTTTAAAATAGAAGAACAGAAAAAGAAAGAAAAATATTATTTTATTATAAAATGGGGTCCACAAGACGGATATTTGACGGGATACTCACAGTTAGTGGTTTTTTGGTAACGGAGTATGTTTAACGGGTGGTTTCCAGTAAATAGTGATAGAGCGGATGGTTATTTGCAATATGACCTATTTAACGGGTGGTTTCCGGTAATTTCCTCTATATAATAATAATAAGGTGGTGACCGTTTAAAATTACTTTACTGATTTGTGGGTTAGTTGGGTAACTGTTCTTAGACCATGCACGATGGAGAGTCTCGGGGCTATTTTTTTTTACTATCACATGAGCAAGATTCTTATCACAACACCTTAGTAGCCCCATTCAACTTATTTTCAGCCACAACAAAGAGCCCCGAGGCTTCTATTTTCACTTTTTACATTCTTATATTATTTTCAATAAATTATATATTTATACATCATTTATTATTAAATAATATTACTAATACTACTACAAAATACATATTAGCTATAAAATTTAAGTTTTTATGATAATAAAATAAAATTTAACTAAGAAACAACTTAATAAAGAAACACAAATTAAATAACAATCAATATTAAAATTTTAAATATCAAACAAATTAGTTAAAAAATGCATACTCGTAAACGCTAAAAATTTATTACGTAACGTCCGTTCAAAGAGGTCAAATTTTTTTTTTCTCCAAACATATGCAAAATAGGTGTCATTAGATAGATAAAATCAAAACCTATTCAAAAATATTTTTTATTTTTTACATAGTAATAAATCGGGAAATTAATTTTTAGTTTTAATTAAAACTACGCGCCACATTGCGCATTCTCACTGGCCAGATTTTGGCCAGTGAGGGAGCGCCATGTGGCGCACCCCACTGTTGTATAACAGCCAAAACGACGTCGTTTTGGCCCAGTTAGGTCAAAACGACGTCGTTTTATTATAAAAAAAAATAGGAAAAAGATAGGAGCCGACGCCTATTTTGGCGTCGACTCCAGGGGCTCCAAAGCCCCTCTCTCCGCCATGTCATCAATTTGATGACATGGAGGGGGCTTAGTAGCCCCACGACCCTCCATTGTGAAGGGTCTTAGTAAGTTTCTTTAATGTTTGAAATAAACAGTTGAAAATATGGTTTCGGAATTCATTTTTATTATGAACGAGGGTACTCGTGTATTGTACGGATATTTGTTAAGAAATATTGTGCATATGATGCAATTGAATGTTTATCTGGAATAACGAAAACGATTTATACTTATAGGAACGTGAGAAGTTCTTATATCCACCGCACGCTAATAATAAAAAGCACATGTTACATAATACATACACAATAAACAAAAGGATTTTTCCGTTTGGTACCCCTGAGTTTTTAGTTTTTCCGGATGATGCCCAAAGTTTTTTACGTTTCCGTTTGGTACCTCCAAGTTTTTGGCTTTTCCGGATGGTGCCCAAAGTTTTTCACGTTTCCGCTTGGTACCCCTGAGGTTTCGGTTCTTCCGTTCCGTACCCTTATTTCTTTTTTTTTTTGTCTAAAACAACATTTCTTTTATTAAATTTATAAAAATATATATATATTTAAAATTCTATATCATAAATTTCGAAGACAAATATATTTTAATTAAACAAATTTAATCAACTATTAATAAATTATGATATTTCTCAAAATATAAGATTTTTACATATTATTTTATGATTTTAATATATTTATTACTATTTGATACTTTATTATATTTTACATCAAAATATGAAGAAAAAAAAATTATGATTTATACAAAATATTCTTTATAAAAATTTATTGACCAAAGTTTTTCACATTAGTTCATATTTCAGAGCCTATTTATATGACCATTTTGATCTCTTCTTCACTCCCCTTTTCCTATTCTCCTACACTAAACACTCCGAATCATCTCTTTTGTGAATCTGCTGAAAACCCAGAAAGGTTTTTTCAGTGGCTTGTTTGATTACACCATTTTTGTATTATAACATCAAAATTGAGGGATTTATTGGCTGAACAAGAAGCATTTATTTCTTTTTCTTTAGAAAATGATCATAGTGTTATACAAGGGATACATTATAAGGAATTGCAGCTTGATTCTTGAAGCCAAGCTTTGTGTTGAGAAGAGTTTTTACTTCTGGATCTTTCAAATCTTCAATACTTATACACTATTTGTAGCATAATGGGATCATTGTCACCTGGTTTTCAGTTTCACCCGACTGATGAGGAGCATTTAGAGTATTACCTTAAGAGGAAGGTAGGAGGAAAAAAGATTGAGTTTTTTCAGGAGCTTTTAGTTCATAGTACCTTCCAGGGGCTTGATCGGCTTTCACTAGAACGTTTGGGGTTCGGCCCGGTGCTATTAGTAAGGTTTGGTTGTTAAGGGCTTAGTGTAGGCTGCATCCACTTCCACCACTATCATGGTGTGGCCGGCTATGGCAAAGAAGAGCTCGTCATTGAGTGCAACATTAATAATCCTTACGAGATATGCTTTGCCTTTCTCAATTTCCATTGCAAAAGTATCTGTATTCCAAACAAACAAGGTGTTATGTTTTATTTTCATAGACTAGAACTTAATTGGAGGGTAATACCCTAAAAGCTTAGGGGTACCAAGCTTTATTTTCTTAAAATTATGTTTTAGACAAAAAAAATTAAGAAATAAGGGTACGGAACGGAAAAATCAAAACCTCAGGGGTATCAAGCAGAAACGTGAAAAACTTTGGGCACCATCCGGAAAAGCCAAAAACTCAGGGGTACCAAATGGAAAAATCATAAACAAAATTAGTAAATATATAAATTTCAATAGTAATTAATATATTAAAAAATCAAAGAATTGATTTGTACCGAAAAAATTAATTATGATTGAGTTGCAATAAATCGTAGTTCTGTACCTTACTTGGAAATATTTATTTGAATGGATCAAGACGAATGTAACTTAAATATTGACGAAATCGCAGTTATTTATTTGAGCTATTCAAAATATGTTTAAAAATTCTTCTTTTTAGGTAAAGGTAAATTCATTGAAGAAAGAAAAATAATATAACCGGACCTGTAAAGACTCATTTATATTAAAATAACAAAGTTTATGTACATGTCTGCGATCTGAGGTGTATGGCCCAAAACATCATATAGAGTACTCTTGAGAGGCACGCAATCATCCTGAACACACCTATTATCTTGAAACTGATAAATCTGATAGTACACCCAAAACCGGCACAACTCACGAGGCTCGTCCACCTTCAACAAAGTCATCAACAAACAAAGACGCTCACAAGCCAAACAAGTGCCCAAACTCCGGTCCTAATACCAATCCATCTTCGGTAAAATCATCAGTAGACTAAAACCAAGCCTCATACACATATCACAAACAAATACATCAAAGCATGAAGCATAATACAACTCCGGTAAAAATCGACTACTAAGATGTAATCCTCTCTCGAACTCCTACGAGGAATGTCTCATGTAGCAAACTGTAGACGTGAGTCTTGATCAATCTCACGAGGATATCTACCGTAATTTTGTTTTGGTCAAATATGAAGGCATTCTTGGAATACCATACGTAGCAGACCATGGCAGAAAACACGTATATCTTGGATCTTCTCGCCTAACTATTGTCATGTACAATGTGATGTGGTGATAATATCTCCGGGAATCCCGAAATCAGAATCAACCTGTCTTTAAACCTCACGTGCATATGTGAAACCAAAGATCAAGTGGTTACGTGACCCCTCTCGCTCGTGCACCGGCTACAAGTAGGATCAACACTAAGGAAATGTAACGTATCTATAGTAGATATACGGCCAATAATCCTCATCCGTAGGATAAAGTAGTGTTTGGGCATATTGTTTGGATCCCAAACTTCTTTGAACGAGTTAACCCCTCACCCTGCGGTCTAAGCATCTCACAAGCCTCAGCCACCCAAAATCTCCCCGTGACAGCAGAAATCAAGTATCCCCTCAGAGGTGTCGCTTGATCAGTAAAGGTAACCATCTCATTTCTGGCGCTAAGGAGTGTCTTCGCCAAAGGCATGGCCCGTGGGTTGACAATCCAATGTTGGTATCTATGGTGAATCCATCTAACCCAGAGGCTATCTCGTTGAACATGAATGTGTTAGTAGTACTTACACATAAATGCTACGTGCCAAGACCTAAGGTCCAATAGGACCAGACTTCCCTCCGTCTTCATGCTCTCAAACTACAATTTGGTTGTCAAACCAAATTGTGCAAAGGCCTAAAGTACAGCATCCCCGGACCTCCCTCTGTCTTGCTCTCACAAGATGGAAGAAATACCCTTACAAAACACAATTTGGTTTTCAAACCAACTTTTACAATGCAAAGTTTTATGCTCCCAAACTATAATCTTGAGGAGTTGAACCAACCCTATAAGCATTCTTTTGGAATAAAGGAGAACAACATATATATATATCTATCATTAGTTGGGACGAAATCTGTAAACCAAAAAGGAATAGTGGCTCGGTTTTAGAAAAGCTAACATTATGAACAAAGCTTAACAAATGAAGTTTTTGTGGAAAATTTTGGCGTAACATGACGTGTGGGTAAAAGTCGTAAAAGAAAAATACATGAAAGATGTTGACTTACTTAACTACCAAAGAAAATAACCAACATCATGGCAATAAAATAACCTAATGAAACTTAAATCCGACTTCAAGAAAGATCTTTAATGACATGTTGGCAACGGAAAAACAACATATTTTTGGCATGATAATTGGGTTACCACATCACCTCTTATCAAGCTGGTACAAAATGCAAATCAAATTAATTTAAGCACCAAATAAATAATTATATAAACAATTCTAAGGAATGAGATAGTAACAAAACTAACAACGAGTTCCAAAATATTAGTAGTCCGGATTTTTTGGGGAAAAAAATTAAGCAAACAATTATCCCGAAAAATGAAATACAAGATAGATTATATTGGCGGTGCATTCAAAATGGGTGGTTTTCCACCAAGTCTGCTTTTGAGCTGCTAATGGGGGATAAATGGTTCCCTCTTGTAAATGTATGCGTCTGGATTTCAAAACTAACACACAACCCAAAATAAAGAATTTTCTATAAACAAATGTCAAAAATTGGATTACTAACAAAAGCAAAACTTGACGAAACAAAAATTACGATTACTCGTAATTGTGAGTTGTGTAACCATCAACTTGAGTATTGATGTCATTTACTTCTTGATTGTACTTTTACTAAAAATATCATAATAAAATTGACTGAACAATCTTGAACAAAATAAATAGCATCAAATATAAGAATAAAAAAAATGATGTTCTCCGGGAAATTAACGATAAAATTGGACTAAAGGATTTCACATGCATTGCTACTATTTAGTGAGGTATTTGGTTTTCTACAAACAAAATTAATTTCAACTACAAGCTCCTTGACTCATTTAATAACACAATTGCTTTCATTAAGAATCAATCCTTGAATGGAAAAAAATGTGAAAGATGGGGATGACTATGACATTAAGCTACCATCAAAAAACAATAATGCCAAAAGAAAAAAAAACATTAAATGGGAAAAAAAAACAAAGCCTAGTTTTCACATTCGATGACTCTAAACTTGATTTTGGGGTTACCTCTATCAGTTTTGTTATTCATAACCACAATGGAGAGGTCATAAGTCTTGGTGCAAAAAAACTACTTTAACTCGGTTCTAAAAGCTACAACCTATGCTCTTAAACCGGGCTTGCAAGAAGCGATCAAATTTCAAATAAATAAGATCGAAATGGAGGGTGACAATTTGCGTGTCATCAAGACACTTTAAGGTCTTTGGAGTTACACATGTGAGATCGACATGATTTTTTCGAGTCTAGATTGGATCTTCGTTTTCTGACGTTTTCCAAACCATGCATGTTTCCTGTGAAATTAACCTTGTTGTTGACCGGTTGAGGAATCTCGACACCCAACACCAATTTTTTTGATGATCTTGAACTTTGTGTTCTCATCCGCAATGATGTTTTAGGTTGGTAGACAAACAAAACCGCTTTTCATTTTCAAAAAAAAATAAAAAAAATATATCTAGGGGCAATTTTGTAAATAACCTAACTAACTTATGATATTGCAAAATTAACCACACACTTTTATGATTTTGGTTTCTAACTTGTATACAAGCCTAATTTTCTCCCTCTTTACAAACTCCGTTCTCGAAACGCTTTGGCTCCTTTATCATTGTTCCTCTCCAGCTCTTGCATTTTTCAGGTTAGATTCAATCCCTCTTTGATATTAATTGTGCATCTTCTTGGCCCAAAGCATCATCGATCTCTCTCGATCTCGACCTCTTTTTCATGTCGTCCTCTTCTTCATGTCGTCATTCCTATTTCTCGGTGTTGTTCTTGTGATGAAGATGATCCTTGTAATTAAAAGGGGCTCCAAAATTTGGGTGTTTTCAAGTAAATGCATAACATTGTGTAGTTCTTCTTCTTCTTCTTTTTCGTCTTCTTCTTACTCCTTTTGTAACTAATAATTGGCAATTTTCTATATTATCGTTTTAATTGAGTGTTGGGATTTAGTTGTTTGGAATTGGATCTTGAAGAGTAGCGTGCTTTGATGTGGGTACTTTCCAAAGGGCATATTGGTTGTTGTGTTACGCAACAAATATTTACGTAATAACATTGTTTCTCATTCTACTTATTCTCATATATGGACAACCATCCTTGCTGCTCTTCAATCGGCTGTGTTCCAAGGATGTAGTTGGATCATTGGTGATGGAATTGACATCCTTTTTTGGGACAATCTTTGGCTTCTTGATCAACCTCTACGAAGTCTTGTGAATATTACGGATTCCAGTCATCTTTCATCGGATGATTCGGTCCAAAGTTTTTTGCCTACTTCGTCTGGTTGGCGTCTTTCTGATCTTCAACAACGCGTGCCAGGTTATGTTCTAGCTCATTTAAACTCTCTTAAGCCTACTGATGGTATTCATAGTTCTGTAGTGGATTCTTCTAGTTTCTCCTTGTGTGATGAGGTAAGTTGGTCTTTTACACTGGATGATTGTTATTCTATTTCTTCTGCATACAGTTTTTTGTCACATGAGAATGCTTATCATGGGGCTGATTGTCCACTCTTCTACATTTTATGGAAGCTTCACATTTCGGAGAGTTTGCGACTGTTTGTTTGGAAATTACTTCATGGTGGTGTTCTTTCGGCTACAGAACGATTTCTCCGCCATCTTACTTCAACTACCACTCGTTCTACTTGTTAGATCATGTAGAGACTTTACTACATTTGTTACGTCATTGTCCTCCGGTTCAGTCTATGTGGAATCAACTTCGGGCGGATATGTTTATGATTTTTTTTATATTGCTCCATTTTAGGGATGGTTACGAAGTAATCTTTCTTCAACTCGTTATTTCTCTAACAATTGTTTGTGGAGTGAGGTTTTTGCAGTAGCCATTTGGTGGACATGGAAATGGAGGAACTTGAAGCTTTTTCAGGATAAACTATTTGTTGTAAGTCGTAGTTCATATGTCCGTGATCGGGCTTTTGAGTACATGACTGCTTGGAAGGCATATTATGGATCAAAGCAACCTGCAAGACAATATGTTTTTCATTTGAGTTGGGAGTCTCCATCATTTATGACAATCAAGATTAATACAGATGGGGCGCGTAGAAATGATGGTTTTGCGGCTGCGGCCTGCGAGAGGTCTTCTACGGGATCACGAAGGTAAGTGGTTATGGGGGTTTGCAAGTTAACATTGGGTTATGCTCAGGTTGTCATGGCTGGGCTATGGGGAATGTTGCATGGTCTAAGGTTAGCTTGGGAGAGTGGCAATCGGAATGTGATTCTTGTAAAAGATTCACAATGAGGAGCCACTCTCTTGCACTCTAAAATTCCCCGCCACCACCCGCTTGCTAGTATGGTACTTTGGTACCAAGACTTTTTCAAAAGAGATTGGATTATTCAAAGTCGACATGCCTACCGCGAGGCGGATAATGCGGATTATTTAGCATCTTTTTCTTTTGAACTCCCTTTTGGTTTTCATGTTTGTTGACCCTCATGAGGGTGTAGTTGATCTTTTACTTCATATTTAAGGGGTTAGGCTATCTCCCGTGTGCGGAATACTTAGCTATATTTTATTTATAGAAAGCATGATCAAATGCGCGGAGATCACTAACTCTACTTCCTACCAAAAAAGAACATGAGACTCAAGGGTAGAGTTGATGTGTGTGGGATGATCTCAAAGTACAATCATGTATAAGGCTAACAATGGATCGACGATTCGAAAATGTTTATTCAATTTTGTTAAATGATTTTAGCATTATTATATCCCATTCATTTCAATGAAGTTCTTCTTATATGCAATAGAAATGTTTACATAAATCATATTATGCGGATTATATCTCAACAAATATGACGAAGTTATGATGGTGTTTATTTTAGTCCGTTGACAACTTGTAGTTTGTTTGATGGTGTTTATTGTAGTGTGTTGACAACTTTCGGACTATCAATAAGCCTTGTTGACAACCTCTAGACTATCAAGAAGCCTGGTTGACAACCTTTGGTTTGTAATAAAAAAAGAGCCTTGTTGGCAACATTTGGACTATCGATAAGCCTTGTTGACAACATCTGAACTGTCAAGAATTCTTGTTGAATGCCTCTGGATTGTCAAGATTCAAGAAGGCTTGTTGGCATCCTTTGGATTGTCAAGAAAGCTAGTTGTCAACGTATGGATTGTCAAGAAAGCTTGTTGATTGTCCATAAGATGTCTAAAAGTCTTATTGACAGCCTTTGGATGTTAAGAATGTTTGTTGAAAATCCAGAAGATGTCAAAATTCCTTATTGACAACCTTTGGATGTCAAGAAGGCTTGGTGACTGTCCATAAATTATAAAAAAATCTTGTTGTTGACTGTACAAAAATTGTCAAAAAGTCTTGTTGATAACTTTGAACGGACAACAGGGGTTGACAATCTTTGGATGGTCAACAAGTGTTGACGGAAAAACAATTTATTTTTTTAATTATTTTTTCAATTAAATGGTTAGATACCAAAACTTCAAAAATTGATGGTTAATTTCTCAATTAACTATTTTGGATGGGTTTTCCTACATGTTTCTTTCAATAATATAAGCATTTATTTTTAAAAGGTTTATTGATGGTAAAATTTATCAAAATATGTTATACACGATGATTTTCATATTAAAAAAAAAAAAGAAAATTTTTTAATCTGGTTGGACAGAAACCCTATTAATTATGATCAGCTTATTCGTCAAAGTATATGCATGCATGATTCTTTCCTGAGCTCCCAAATTGATAATTCAGAAACATATCATTTTCTTCTATTAAAAAAAAAAGCAATAATGATTCAATGAAATCTCAGAAAATAGAAAACACAAATACATTAATAACTCTTAATTAACCCAAAACACATACATTAAGTTTGGGCCATTAATTTGGCTTCTTGATCTGCCTTGTTGTGAGCATTACAGCAAAGTAAAATAGGAAGAGAAATCATACATGAAGTTTTAACAGGGGAACTCATCTCATCAAACTCTTAACAATCTTCTTCTTTCTGTTTTTGTCTGGCTTGATTACTTGGCTTGCAAGAAGCCATCTTCACTTCCCATGGCTTCTGTCCGTACACTTGTCAGGAACCGAAATCCGCCATTTATGCCGACAGTTTGAGGTTCGTCAGCCATTGATGTGTTTTCCGATTGGATGGCAAGGAACCCCACGATGGGTATAAGTAGGAAGAGCAAAGTAATGAGGTTGAGGTTCATTGAACTTGGACTCTTTTAGCAAATGTTGGAAGGACAGGTGGTCAGCAATGCCACGCTATGGTACACTTAAAAGCAACAACACAACAAAAGCATGGGGACACCCATTCATACTTGTGTAATCACTTTTCAGAGTAGAGTCCAATCAAAGGGCTATGATTCTATAAAGTATGACTTTTTTCAATGGTGCTTGCTCAGCAACACAATCTTTAACTATATTCAGTAATTATCGAGTTGCATGGATGCTAAGTTCAAAACCCTTGAATTTAAGGGATCGGTATTAAGTTTTTCTTTTTGATTC
Source organism: Fagopyrum homotropicum (assembly GCA_033239125.1). Lineage (NCBI taxonomy): Eukaryota > Viridiplantae > Streptophyta > Magnoliopsida > Caryophyllales > Polygonaceae > Fagopyrum > Fagopyrum homotropicum. The sequence continues at coordinate 150,288,716 of BSWB01000004.1, forward strand.
AATGGTTAGGAGAAAGGTGGCATAGTCTAGATACACGCCGCCCTAAAGCATTCAAATGGGTGAGGTTTTCAGCATGTAGAGAAAGATTATCGATATCAATCACTTGATTGTGTTCATGCATGACGAGTCTATCATCAACAATGTTTATTTCTCTAAAAACATGATGCACGTTAGCGCTACCAAAACCCGAGATCAGAAACGAGTTATCATAGATGATCATATCTTTCTCTTATGGAGGCTTTCAAACATGGTTGATCGAATTGATGAACATTTGTCACCTTCAATCTCAATTGAAGTAACTCCTAAACAAGCACAGTTAATGAGTTACCTTATAGGTTGTTTGAAAAAAAGAAATTTATCAAAAACTTATAAATTTATTTTAATTTATCAAATAGGCCATAAATTTGTTTAACAAATTTTAATGAATAGGGTTAAAGTTGGAGAATTTTGACAAAAAGTTTCGTATGTTTCAATCAAGTACTTCCCATCTAATCCCGCTTACAAAATGGACTAAATTTGAGCTTCAACGGGGTTTGGAGATATTGTCGTGGAGTCGGACTCACTTCTTGTTCGTTGATTGGTGGCTTGTAGGGTCAAAAAAAACTTTCTACCCTGGTTAATCACCTCGACTTTTTTTTGTAGAAACTATGATGCATCTACTGCAAAGAAAACTGTACTGTGGATTATCTTGCTACTATATATTTTCGATTGGTACTCGTGTTTTTCGAGGCCGCATATTGGTGTATGCCCTTGTTGACTACAATGTAAGGACGATTGTTGCTACCAATAAGCTTCAATAACCTACTTTTGAAATGGACCCTACATCCGATTATGTACTAACCAAAAACGACCATATTAGAAAAACAAAAGCGTGCCGATGCAGCCATTTTGATAGGTGAACCAAGACTTTTATTAAAAACACATATAATATGCGAATGTTATATACATGAAAATAAAAGGAAATGAATCTTGTACAGAGAAACGTCCCATGAGAGCTTAGAATGGAGCAAAAACATAATGCACGTATAATAGGCACAAAAATTCGTCTACATTCACGTATATAATGGTGGACTACTTTTCGCTTTTTGCCTAGAGGTGTTTTTTTTATTTGAAAAAACAAAAAGCGATTAAGTTGGTCAATCTCCTAGAGATAGTTCACCTAAAGCATCCTTGCGGATGAGAACATGAGGTTCGGGATCGTAAGAAAAATAGGTGTTGGGCTTCGATATTCTCAGATGGGTCAGTCGGTCAGCAACACGGTTGTTTTCTCTGAAAATATGTTTGATCTAGACTTCATACCAGTTAGAAATAATCATCTCGATCCCCACGGGCAACTCCACAATCCTTGGAGTGTATTAATAAAGCAAAGATTATCCCTTTCGATTTCGATCTTTTTGATATTTAATTCGACAACCTTTTGTAGATCTGATTTGAGAGTATAAACTTAAGCTTTTATTACCGAATTAAAGGTGTATTGCCTACTTTCTCAACTGAGTTTCATTTCAATTTAAGTTGAATATATCGAATTATTGAAAATCAGACTGCAGACAAACTCAATACTCAATTGAAATCCAACTGAAAAACTTTCGAGTTGCCAAAGATTACGAAATTGGTAAATGACTAAAAACTGGAAATCAGATTGATCGGATAATCCGTTTGCAGCTAAGAAGAAGACGTGTACCAAACTTAATGCACATAACTATTACCAAAATGGGGATTTAACATGTTAAGGGTCCTACAAACACGTAGCAAGTAAGCATCGTGTCACAAAAGTTTGACACTAGTATCTGTCAAAAACCTAATTATACAAATGGATGATGTCATTCATATTCTACAAGATTATGCCTTTCTATTGCTCTTTATGTTTTTGCAATTTGCAACAATATATCGTCAAGCCGCACTAGGGGAGTTTGTTCGGTCACCGGAACAAATATAAAAAGATATTCAATATCTGTTAAGAAAGAATCATCCCCTATAGTATTAAGATTGTTACATGAGCCGAACATTGACATGTCAAGCTCATTTATAAACGAGTCAAGAACATTAACATGCTAAACTCATTTATAAACGAGCCAAGAATTGATATGCTAAAGTTCAGCTCGTTTATCTAAGCCGAGCTTATTCTTAGAGGAGCTTTAAAACGTGTTCATATTCAACTTGTTTATAAAGTAAATGAGCTCGAGCATTTTACGAGCCGAATAGCTCGCCTCATATAACAACTCTGTCAACCCTACGTAGTATCAGTAGAAGCTGCACAAAAGCACTAAGAAACAAAAGCAATTAGGGGAACAACAATCTGTTATATTCCTCCAAGAATAATTTATTATGAAAAATATAAGCATTCAATCACCTGAACAATAAATTAAACATCAATTCACTCCATAAATAAAACATCCCGATGATCACAAAAGTGCCTCATTTTTACAATCTACTAACTAATCAACAGTTGCATAAATTCCAGTAAGGAACAAGCGCCTCTACAACTGGGCAATGCACATAGTTTGTGTAAGAGTGATATGTCACATCAATTCACTCCATAAATAAAAAATCCCTTTGCTGAAATTTAGATATATTATAGCGGCTCGACATATACAATTTTCTGAACCTTGGAGACGAGATTACAAGAGTGATGTCACATTCAATGTGATCATCAACTACATCTGTCAAATTCGAACTTCTAACATTCTGGCTTTAAATTTTTTGAATCACCAGCACTTCCACCATTTACTCACTAGTGCCATCATTGTTTACATGATGACGGAGAATGGGTTTGATCGATATTCATAGCGTATCCACAGGATAACAGCCAAGAACACGAAGAAAAGTTGCAAATTCCTGTTGAAAAAAACTCTATTAAGTCAAAAGGCTCACCAGACACATAACTTGTCAATTTGATGATACATAGACAGAGTTGCTCTTCCACTATGTGGAATAACAAGAGAAGAACTGGCATCAGACAATATGGTGTGAAATATCAGTTGTAAACTCCAACAAATGAGTTCATTTCTTTTGAAACAAAATATTCAGCATTATCTTACTATTATGATTGTAAAGGAGAACTAAACAAACTATTGCACCTTATCCGGGATAATGTCACCTTGATTTTAAAATCATTCACTAAATGATAAATCAGTTAAGTACAAACCTGCAGGTGCTCCAAAGCATTTTGTGCACGCGGATCAGCCATTGAAGCCTCAAAATCGATGTAGAAAATATAGTCAAAGTGCCTACAGATAGAAAAATCCAGGATAGTAAGACAAATTAAAGAACACATCCTAAAACTCCAGGGTTAATAGTAAAGAAGTAAAAAGGCAAGGAAAATTCCATATTTATTATAAATTGCTTATATTAATAGTTTAAGCATAAGTATTTCCTCCACTCGGATAATGAAACGTCTTCAAGTAACAATTCAAAGAGATTGATGGATGAAAGGGACAAATTGTAAAGGTTAATTGGGCTCGAAAGAATAGTTGGACTGCAACATAACTGTCCGAGATGGATAGGATAACTTTTCCCATGGTGTTATATACATTGGGGAGGAAAACATCATATAGTCATATATTTTTTTATGAATTTTAAAGTATATTTCCAGAAAAGTGTACAAGGTAATCCCAGACATAACTGGGCTAAAAACAGTAATCAACTCGACTCGACCCGAATCAAATCACAAGTGATCAGCACAAAATGTTCAACATCTATGGAACCCTAAGCATATTGGGATGAAAGATTAAACGTACACAACAGGTTTAACTGATAGGAAATAAAAATCGGAGAAACATAATAAGTCCATAACACTAAAGCATGCTCTATACAAAATCAGATAATTTCAGGGGGAACTTTAAAATGTTCCGAACAGGGCTGATAAAACATATTTGAAATGAGTTTTCAGTTCTTGGTTATTACAGGTGACAAAAGTTTTTGAGATTCTTTAGTTCTTACTTCTTAGCATAGTGACCTTAGAATCCCTTTACTTCTTAGCATAGTGACCTTAGAATCCCTTTACCTTCATTATGAAGGTAATCTTCCAAATTAGCAACTCAAAATCGTAAATGAAGGAAAAATTTATAGGCAAAATGACAATTTGCAAAGTGTGCTCTAATCTCATAGTTCTGTATCATATAGGATAAATAGTGTTTTTTTTTATATAAGGGTAAGCTGAAAGGGAAGTTCAATCTCTAGAGACCATCCTTCCCAAAGCATCCGAATGGATGAGGTCTTCAACGTCTTATGGTAGCATCTCGACTCCCGTCGCCGGGTCGAAACCATGCAATGCAAGTCTGTCCTAAAAATATGTTGAACGCTGAACTGCTCAAATTCGGTATGAGAGTGGAGATGTCCGAGATGATCATATCCGTTTTCCCATGGTGGCTTCCGTATTTGGTTAATTGCATTGATGAGCATGAGGTTGTCACTAATGATCATCCCATGGTGGCTTCCATATTTGGTTAATTGCATTGATGATCATATCCTTTTTTTTTGTGCAAGGGTTTGTGTGATAGTCTGTAAACTTTATCGAGTTATTTCATGTAATTATTTGGTACGTTAGTTGTGTGAAATTTGTGTAAATTTTATTGAGTTATTTCGTTTAATTATTTGGTGTGTTAATCTGTGCAAGTGCTTGTCTGTTACTTCCTGTAAATTAGTTGAGTTATCCCATTTATTTAGTATGTTTTAGTTTGTGTAAGTGTTTGGTGCAGTACTTCGTGTAAATGTTATTCAATTATCCGTGTAATTATTTGGTATATGTTAGTTTGTGTATAATTTTGTTCGGGAAAATTTACATGTATGATCTTGGGCGTGTGTTATTTTGTCTAAATGTTTGTGCAAGCTTTATTGTGTGTTTTTTTGTAGTTATTCAGCTTGTGTAAGTTTTTGTTTGTGTAAAACTTAATGTATATTTTGATTGTGTTGTTTTGGGTAATTTGTATTGTTGTGTGTCAATATATTTACAAAAAGATCAAAAGTCCGCAACATATATCTTGTTCATTTGGTTCAAGGGTGGGAAGGGGGGCATTAGTTGGCAATCACCCACATTTTGAAAGTCTGGGACTACCTTTTTTTTTAGTTTGTTTTACAGGTTAAAAAGTCAGAACCCATTGTTTCATTTGCACATCACATTTTACTAGTGCACTTCTCCATAGCAGAAGGAAAGCTGGAGTGACAACTGAATCCAAGTTTCTTTAAAACCTTATAGAGTTGAAGGAATGCAAAAATTTTGAAATATGAAATTAAAATATTTATATCCTATCATAAAAATAGACGACGAATGATGTGTAAGCTGCACGGGAATGTACAAGTAAAAGAAGGCTGTTACAGTCACCAAAGCAAAGGACAGGACTTGGTTATATTGAGGATATAAAAGAAGACACCACTGTAATATTTGGGCATGTGAACTAAGACCACCAGAAAGGTGTTAATGGATGATAAGTAAGAGACTCTCAGCACAAAGCCACATCAAGTTGGAAATAAGAAGATGCAAGACATAGGAGGAGATAGAATTTAAATTCAAGAATGATTTTTGGTTTTCTAAAGCCAATAAAATTGGTATTCTTTAATCAAACGAATAGTAGCATGCTACAGAGATAGTAGACGAGAGACAATATTGACTTGTTTGACCAAGTTCTGGAATTTTCTTTCTAGGATAAATTCATTCTTGTTTCCTGTTTTTGTTTGGGTTCATATTCCATTGTCATTTACGATTTATCTGTGAAAACAGCAGTTCGTGAAATCATGATTAAGCAATGACTTTAGCATATTTGTTTCATATCTATTTTTCTTTGCAGGTATTTGCCCTTGATTGTCTGGGGTCCTCAAGAAGCATCATCAACAATCACCACATACACTCTATATTTATTTAAAACCCAACCTATCAAGGAACGAGACTAGGCAGTTGTTGTTGTCATTTGCATAATGACTTTCTGAAGTTCTCAGAATTTATGAAGTCTTTTCTCACAAAGCAAAATTTCCAGTCATAAAGAGCCTAAGGAAGTCAACAACGTAGAGAAGAATAAGAGTCTGGCAAAGAAGAAAAGTTAAAAAGAGAAGAACTGGGAGAAGTTGTGCCGCAGCAGATTACATGTAACCATCAGCTAATCAACCCTCAAGCAATTGGTCAACACTACCATGGTCAATCAGTTCATGAGCGAAGGCCAGAAATCAAATACAGAAGTTGAGACTGCGAAAAAGATGGAGAGAGAACTAGGGATTTTATTAAAAACAGAGGCTGTCAGTTAGTTAGGTGAATATTTTGAAATACACCCCATGCACATCAGCCGCCTAATTAGAGGGTTTGAGACAACTGATCCCTTGCCTCATTGTCAAGGCCAATGTCTAATCTAGGATCTAACTTAACTTCTTGTATTTAGCAATAATGTTTAGGGGGGAAACAGAAAGCTCCCATTGGAATGGTCTTTTTGGTCAATTCAAAATTGTCAGTAAATCAGGTATGCCAAGCATAAAGGAAAAAAATTCTACTTACTTGGCACTTCCAGTATCAGAATCATCAACAACTCGCAATGGCTTCTTTCTCTGGGGTCTGCTTTCAATCTAAATTAAGGCGAAATGAAAATTTTATATAAGATGGACCCCTAAGAACCGAAACCAATTTAAAACCATTAATTGAAGATATACCTTTGTCAAATTAATTTCTCTCAAAGCAAACACAGCCAATGCTTTAAATAACACGCCAGGACCTTCTTCCAATGAGAAAACAACGCTTGTCTGCAAAACTGAGACAACATCAACCAAAGAAAACAACATCTGGTGTACTAGAAAAGTAAAGATCAGCCAAACCTTGAAAGGTTTATCTGTTCGGGGTATAATAGGATCCCTTGCGAGAACAATAAAACGAGTTATGCTGTCAGGGTCATCCTGCAAGTATTTATCAGTCAAGACAGCAACATCTGAAAGAATGATAACCAACATACATCTACTAAAACAAACTCGTACAACCAAAGATTAATAAAAGTTCTAACAGGTGTTACAGGTCCAATACGTGACTTTAGATTAAACAGCAGATACACGAAAAAGATAATTCACCTGGATGTCATCTGCAAGTATATTAAGACCATAGATTTGTGCTGCTCGTGCACCAGCAACAACACCAACATCTCTTAAGTCATTTGATGCTACAAACTGATATATACACAGAAAGGTCACACAAGGGTGTTATTATTAGTGCCCAACATGGGCGATGAACAGACAACAAAATGACCAAATACCTCAGCAGCAAGAGCAGTGTCATCTGCATTTTCCCTAACAACACGTAGCTTACTCAGGAAACGATCTGTCTGTGCAAGTGCCTGCAGCAAGACAAATACTAAATTTAGTAGAAAGTAGAAACATTTCAAATCACTAAAAAAAAAAATTGAAAAATGGTTTAGGAAGTCTGTTTTCCGTGCAAGAGAGTCTGCTTTCACAATGAACATTGCACAAGTTAAAAAAAGTTAAATAAAATTTTATCACTATTTTCAGAATTTTTTTTTAACAATTTATATAGCCCTATAAGGCACTTCGCACCAAATCAAACACAGTTAAGCACTAAATATTCATAAGAAAAAGTAAGAAATTATCCCAAATATCCATCATGCAAGCAAAAGCAAACCCTAACACATCAAATTGCATTTAAACATGTATGGAACTATGGATAAGGCATATTTTTGGCAATTATATTCCTTCGGAAACCGTTAATAAAACCGTAATGAGTACGAGTGTTTATGTGCTCACAATGGGTGTGATTAGATTTAAATAATTTCATTTACGGTAGGGTTTTTCTTAAATTTTAACCTGTTATTCATCAAATGCAATTCAATAAACTTCTTTACTGCTTCATTTTATCGCAATAAAAGGTAGCCAAGTATTGTAGACAAACAAAGGTAAAGGGAAAGAACATCATTAGATGTCTTGGTAACGAGAAAATATGGATAATACCTATATAGGACCAACCAAATTAAATTCTAGAACTGATTTTGAGACAGTGAGACACATCCAATATACATTAGGTGTTCTAAATGGCAGCTATATGTGTCACTAATACTTTCACAAGCTTCAAATTTTACTTTCAAAGATAAAGTTACACTTTTTAAGCAACTCAAAATATCTGTTAAATTGAGGTCAAAATACATATTGCCTCTACCAATACCATTGCTATAATCCCTTGCCAATAACAAGAAACAGCCACATCTCAAATTGATTAACCTTCCACGCATGTACAAGAAGGATGTCAGACGTCTACACAATTAATCAAGCAACATTAAGTAGTATGGGAAATTTTTTAGGCAAAGAGTTAACCTGTGGATGGCTCATAACACGCTTTAATTGATCCAAACCTACACCAGGTAAACCTAGTAGGCTGAAACTGGCAGGCAACTGCACCTCACCAACAATATGTAACCTATGCCGCAAGAGTAAATCATAATTACGGTGAATGCTTCCACCAAATGAATTCTCTATAGGAAGAACTGCTTTATCAGCCAACCACAATTCAACAGCCTGCAAAGGAGTAGGAAATAGAGTTAAGCAAAAGAAATTATACTTGAGATACAAAGCAATCACCGATATCACTATGAACCTCAAATGCATCTTCAAACTCTTTGCAAGGAACAGTTTCACAGTGAGGATAGGCTTTCAAAGCAGCATCTTCGCTGTAAGCACCTGGTATTCCCTACAATATGAATAAATGGGAAGAGAAGTAATCAGCAGTAGTTACTAAAGTAAGTAGACCTCCATTTTGAGCTTTCAACAGTAAAATATCACATGGCTCGTCTTCTTGTAGATAATACAGAGCAAATAACTTACTTTAAATGCAATGCGTACTTTTGAACCATCATTTGGGGTAGAAGAAAGATCAGCCATGGTCAAGGGCTCTGTGCAGCAAAAAGAATCAAGGTTGCAGAAACAAAGAGAAATAGATGCATAAACATGAACTGAAATTTGAAAAAGAGTACTCAAAGGCTAATTCAGTAGCTAATTAAGCAAAATACTTGGAGAACAGCTATAACATTAGCACATAAATACCCGTCTAGACCAAAATTTCTAAATATCTTTGATTGAATAGTCAAGCTATGTAAACCATTGCATTACATAAACAAGCAGAACTTTAAGGAATTCCTTATTCATGTAATGGAAGCATGCAACTCATACGAGTTCAATTCGCACCAGCCCGTAGAATTGGCGTAGGAATGAGATACCCTTCTACCCCTAATTTCCCTTTTTCAGTCAGAGAAGAGCAAATCAGCCAAAGTCATAAACACAATAATATACTGTTTTTCATTGGAAGCATGAATAAGACTGAGAAATTGATTAAGTATATAGATAGTATCAACAGAAAGAAAAGGCACTAAGGAAAAGATTCAACCAATAAACTATTAATATGAATAAAGCAAGAAGAATACCCACTTGGTAAAGAATTCAAATCCTTCTGCAATCTCTTTGATAGCTTACTGTCTTTATCATCCACCATCTCCGACCTCATACCACATGCCAATTGACCTTTCCATCTTGTATCGCGAACTAGCTTCACGTCTCTCTTCCAATTCAACGAAAATCCAGTTCGATTACAACCCAAATCTTCACTTCCCAGATGAGAAATTACAGTTCTAGGGATCGCACCACCCTTGAGAGCCATCGAAAGCCCTAAGCAATATGATGAAATTGGGTTATGGGTATTCGGCGAAATTAAGAAGTGGGATCAATTAACACTTAGCAGAGTCAAAAGGGCAACTGAAAGACGAATCTAGGGGTTGTTTGGTGAGAACATGTGGCAGCTCTTGCTGGGCGCAAAAGATGAAAAGAACAGCGGTGAATCTGAAAAATGATAAACTCGTTGTGGGGTTTGCAAATGGATTCGCCCTCTAGAAGATACACATAAGGGCGTGGGGGAATTAGGTAGAACAGATGCGTAGTTGGGAACTTGTGATTATAATGTTCTGCGAAATTATGAATTGCTATTTGGGGTTAGGTGTTCATGTATCTCGCGTTATTTGTGTCTTCCTTCCCATTGGAACGATTGCGACATGGAAATTTTTCATACATTAATGAATTTAATTGAATACAAGCAGGAAAATGACTTGCAGAGTTGCAGGTCATGGAGATTGTCGGATAAGGAAGGGCAGTAAGGTGAATTATACTCATTTTTATTTTCAAAATAAGGCAAGTTCTTATTTTAAATAAAACATTTACTAAGTTTTTATTATTATTTTTCTTAGAAAAATGACCAAATACATGATACACTTAAGGCTGTGCAAAATCGGACCGGACCAGACCGGAATTTACGGTCCGGTCCATAGACCGGACCGGTTCCGGTCTACGGTCCGATTTTTTTTTGAAAATCCGGGTTACAGTCCGGTCCGGTTTTTGGACCGTATAAAGCCGTAACCCGGGTTGGACTGTAAACTACGAATTTCCGGTCCGGTCCGATCCAGTCCATTCCGGTTAATTTTCGGTCCAGTTCGGTCCGATCCTGTCCATTCCGGTCCGATCCGGGTCCGGTTTTGGACCGGAAAACCTCACCAAAATTGTACAATTTATGTACAAACCGGTCTGATCCGGTCCGCAATATTCAAAATTGCACAATTTATGTACAAACCGGTCCAACCCGAAATCGGAACGGTCTGGTCTACGGTCCAAGGTTTTATCAATTTACGATCCACCGGTCCGGACCGTATGCATAGCTCTAGATAAACTATCATAGGTAATAAAAAAAATTTAATACAAATGTGTCATTTCTCGTATTAATCCCAATAGTATGGTGGTAGTTGGAAAAAATTTGTGTTGAAATAGGATCTCGACATATCTATATATATTACTAAAACAGCACCCATTTTGTCCACGTGTCAATCTCTAAGGCCGTCCACGTCAGCATTTTTTCAATTTATTTACAGATTTGCCACAACGTATTTACAAATTTGCCGTTAATTATTTTATAAGGAAATTTTTTATTAAAATTTGTAAACAATCATCATGCCACGTCAATTTTATTAAAATAAATAATTAAAATAAATTAAATCTACTTGTCTACCCATCAAAATTAACAAATTGGCCTATTATAAGTCGATTTGTTGAAAAAATCTAACGCAAATCTTCTAATTTGACACATTTGTTAAATTTAAAACCAAATCAAAATTTGCTTCTCTAACTTTATATAAGTAAAAGTGATAATATATTGAGGTATAAATATAATACTCGAATAATAATCTTTGTAATAAAATTTTAATTATGTTATATTATTCATTTAAAAAAACTTAATCCTCACATGTAAGTCATATTAGTTAATAAATTTTTTTTTATAGATTAATATCAAATATATGATACATGAAAGTAAAAATATAATATTTTTTATGTAGACAACCCGCACAAGGTGCGGGCACTAAACTAGTTTAGAGTATAAAATTGTAAATCATTCCTCTACATAACTAAAAAAAATGATAAAAGAAAATATGAACGCGTCACACACTCACACCTCGTCAAATTCGAACAATCTCGGTAGTGTGATATTTGGAAGAAAAAATCGTGGTAAAATATAATTACAATATATCTATATATATACTACTAAAGCAGCACCCATTTTGTCCACGTGTCAACTTCTAAGGCCGTCGACGTCAGCTTTTTTCCAATTTATTTACAGATTTGCCACAACGTATTTACAGATTTGCCATTAATTATTTTATAAGAAAATTTTTTTTTTTGAATTTATAAACAGTCATCATGCCACGTCAATTTTTACTAAAATAAATAATAAAAAAATAAATCTACCTATCTACCAATCAAAATTAACAAACCGATCCAATGTAACTCGATTTGTTGAGAAAATCTAACGCAAATCTTCTAACAAGATTTGACACATTTGTTTAATTTAAAACTAAATCAAATTTTGCTCATCTATCTAACTCTAAGTAAAAGTGATAATATATTAAGGTATAAATATAATACTTGAATAATAATCTTTGTAATAGAATTTTAATTATGTTCTGTTATTTATTTAAAAATAATAATCCTTATATGTTAGTCATATTAATTAATAAAATAATTTTTACTACAAATTGATATCAAATATATGATGCATGAAAGACAAAATATAATAGATATTTAGACAATCCCGCACTAGGTGCGGGCACTAAACTAGTTTAGGTACAAATTGTAAATTTAAGAGAAATATGGATACTTTCTATAATCATTTTTCACATAACTTAAATTAGCTTTGAACTAGTGTAATTTTCGTGCTAAGACACAGGTATAATTATAAGTTTTAATGGATATATGATTTTTTAAAAGTAATAAAATAAAATTTGATGTAACATAATAGTTTTAGTTAATTAAACTAAAAAATTAAAATTTTATTATTCAATTAATTATAATTTTAAATAAACAATAAAAATAGACTAATTTAGATAATATTACATATCTTAGTTTTTTTTTTTAATAGAAGTTCGCTACTCCACACTAAAGAAATAATTGCATATCTTAACTAACGTTAATGTTAAAGGTGAAATAAAAATGAAACAATTTGGTTTACTAGACTTTTTCTAGTTTTGTGTTTAGTAAATGTACCCCTTGAAAAAAGAGTGTGTAGAGTTTGAAAATAAATAAAAAAAGTTGGGGTACATTTACTTAATTGAAACATTCAAAAGCCTAGTTATTACTCTAGTTTTTCAAAAAAGCCTAGTTACCAAAATTGCCCAATAAAAATTTAAAATAATTAGAAATAAATTTTAAAAATTAAAATATAAACGTTAAAATAGAGAATATTTAAAAAGTTCAGTTACAAAATTAGTCGGTTTTAAATAGTATCCTTACAAAACAAAAAAGATGTAATAATTAAATTATAATAATTTACATATTTGTTAAGTTACTTATTATTTCCTAATTAATACAATAATTATATATGGGGGTTGTTCAGCCATTATTGTGGTAAGGCTGTGCGGCTAGCTGCGCGCTTGACACATGTCCAAAATATTTTTTTTTGAAGAAGAAAATATATTATAGATACTTTTAACTATAATGAAATCCCATGTTATAAGTTCTGCACTATTCTCTTATAAACTTTGAACTATTCTCATATGATTCATGAACTATTACTTTTTAATATATTATATCAAATTATTTATAAATTAGTCGTTGATCTGTTATGAACTATTCTATTATAATTCATGAACTATTACTTTTAATATATTATATCAAATTATTTATAAATTAATCGTTTATATGTTATGAACTATTCTATTATAATTCATGAACTATTACTTTTTAATATATTATATCAAATTATTTATACATTAATCGTTTATAGGTCATGAACTATTCTATTATAATTCATGAACTATCATTTTATTAGTTATGCATTATCCCTCTATAAGTTTTGCATTATGAACTATTCTATTATAATTCATGAACTATACTTTTATGAGTTATTAATATCACTTTATAAGTTTTGCACCATCATTTTCATTCGTTTCGGAAAAAAGAGGGGGGGGACACGTGTCAGCCGCACAACCTTACCGAAAATTAAGGATCTTACCTATACAGTTGCCAACTATATATTTATATGTTAAAGTTGCTATAATAAATTATCTAACTATTTTATAATTTAAAGTGAGAAAAGATTTCAAAAATAATAATATTTTGAAGATTGTGGTAAGACTAAAAATGAAAATAGTATATTAAGGAATTTTTATTAACTTGTAGTTAGTATAATTATAAAATTAAAATATACGAGAAAATGACATGTGACATTAAGTTCGTAAAAATATGACATGTGATACAAAGTAGTTCTATATATAGATATATAGATTTGATTTGAAAAAATAATACAAACTTGTCATGTCTTGGAGAGTATACATGAATTTTTTGGAGTTTAAAAGTCTATGGGTATTGAATATAAATTTTTAAAAGTCCATATAAATCTTTAGGTATTTAATTAGGATTTAAAATTTTTGATAAAATTCCTGTGTATTTAAAAGTTTGTGGATTTTAAAAAAATTTATTATTTCATTGATTTTGTAGAATTCTTCCTTACTTTTATATATACCTAAACTCCATAGAAATCTTCCCCCAACACATAAGATTTTCACGGAATCTGTACTGATTCTATATAGAATTAAAATATCCCACAGAATTTGCAAACTCTATGATTATAAAGAATCAGTCAAAATCTTTAAAAGTTTGGATTGAATACACCCCCTAAAATTCTAACAATCTCAATAGTGTGGAATTTGGGAAAAAAAAGTATTATAATATAATTTTAACATATTAATTAGGTTTATAAAATTTAAGAAAAACCTCGATTTCTATGATCATTCCTCCACACGACTAATTATGGTTTTGGAGTGAAAATGTTTTGAATTTGACAGAGGCCTTTTGATTATTTCGGTTAATACGGTGTCTCTAATTGCATCAAATGTCCACTTCTATTCTAATATATCAGGAAAGTTATCCTTAATTGTGTCACATTCAGTTAAGGATTTCTAGATAATTTTTACTTGTTTAAATCTCGAAATATAATTGCATTTTTTTTATTCATAAGGAGTATAGAGTTTAATCGTTAATTATAATTCAAATACCTTTCTAAAAAAAGTTGAATCTAATAGCAATCGAGTAATGAGACCACAAATTTATGGTCATCATGTAGTTACAACTTTGTAGATTAATGATAAAAAAATATAAGCATGATATAAAACTCTAAGTACACATTAATTTTAACAAAATTAGAAAATGCCATCAGTTCATGTTTTCCCTTTTCAATGAGCAAATATTAAGAAGGATACATCGATACTAATTGGATAGCTGATTCTAGAAACTTAAAATCCACGAGTGGATATGTATTTACACCTGGTGTTGCAACAGTGTCATAGAAATCGTCCAAACAAACGCTATTGATTGGCCAGATCCACGATGGAGTTTGAGTTCATTTCTTTGGATAAAACAGCAGAGGAAGCCGAGTTTCTGCAAAAGTTTTTGGAAGACATTTCAATGTGGGAGAACCTAGTGTCGACAATAAATGTACAGTGTGATAGCCAATTGGCTATAGCCCTGGCACTGAGCGTCTTGTATAGTGTAAAATCACGTCACATAAGACGACGACATAAATCCATTAGAAAACTGATCTCAATTGGAGTAGTCTCGATAGACTACATTAAATCAGTGAACAACCTTTCGGATCCAATTACTAAAGGTTTGTCAAGTGGTTAAATCATCAAGAAGAATGAACTTAAAACATATGACGAAAGAGCATGCTTGAAGGAAAACCCCACCAACGTGACTGGAAATCCCATGATGTAGGTTCAAAGGGATAATCTAACCAAGTTGAATAGAGTGGAGCAATACGAGACTCACATCTCTGCCCAATTCCTAGGATGATACACAGTGTGAGCTATATGAATTGAGGTTAATCATTTGCTTTTAATGATTCCATCATGGTATTTCAAGATACTCGATATAGTCAAATCACCTTGTAAGTGTGACAGGCGGTCGTGCCTAGGAGAATGAGGAGGCTAAATTCTTTTCACTCTCATGATTAATCATGCATGTTCAAGGCCAAAATGAGCACAAATAGAGAACTTGGTTACGTGTGAAGATGAAATTATGTGATAGTTATTGTCTCGGTTTACCTCAAAGTTTGGGTGGTTCAAGACATCATGTTCACCTCCTGGACTAATAAATCCGAAAGGTACTCATTACGGGTGTTTAAGGCTGAAAAACGCTAACTTCCCAAATATAATAGAGTGATTTCTCAACTACACTCTCAAACAAATAAGCTGGGTGTTTGCTGCAACAAAATTGCTAAAATCTTAATGCTTGACGTTGTCTATGATTCAATATATACAGACGGATGATAGGATAACAATACCGTACATAGTCGTACCCACCCAAAATAAATGCGTGCATTCTCATCTGCAAATTCAAAAGATAGAGAATCTAATACTAACTTATACTGTTTAATGAAGATTCATTTCCTAGGTAGCTTTGTGCTTAACCTCCCATCATACTCTCCATAGCCGAGATTTCATCTCCATCTCCGATTCCCAGCTGCAAATTCATAATCAACTAATGCATATCGTTATAAATTAATAGAAATAAGTAAGTTAAAGGTATATACTTGAGCAGGAGTCTTATGGCCCTGATGGGAGATCCGGTTTCCTTCGTACAAGAACTCAATAGTATGATTTTTGTTGCGTCTGTTGCAGTAGGCTCTGAACACCTTCTCCATCTTCGTGTGGCGTGACACCTTGAAGTATGTATTATGTTCAACCTATTACATATGCATTCCAACCACCAAATATATACAAACTCATTTAGTAAAGCCTCGTTAAAATCAAACCACACGTATATATATATTTATATAGCCATGATAGAGAGAGAGAGTGACCTGATCAACGACAGTGATGTTGATCATAGAAGCTTCATCTTCATCATTTGAAAAGCTGCGTTTCGGCATTTTGTAAGAGCTGGAGAGGGAAGATGGGAGTTTTTTTTCAAAAGGCTTCATCTTCATCTTCATCGTACAAATTGTATGCTTATAGTGAAAGAGGTGAGTTGGTAGGGTTTGAGTTAATGTTAGCATTTAATGAGTCTTGTGGGGGGTTATTGCAGAGTGAGTTGGGTAGTTGGATTCAGTGTTTATGCTTTCGTATACGTAAATGGAGACTGTGATAGTACTGTACTTACTAATAAAATATGGCAGATTAAAGATTAAAGAAGTAATGGAGCTTCTGAGTGAAAAGACAAAATTTGACCACCTCAATTTAAAAAGAGTATATGTTTTATTTTTTATATCTTCTATATAATAATATTTAATCAATAACATAACCAAACTTTATTGATTGATGTTGAGTAACATCAGTAAAACTCTACATGCTTCAGTAATTTGTTTGGGATATAAGAACTTTTTGCTTAACCTGAATCCTGGAGGAGACGATGATTTGCAAATCGTTCTTGGAAGAATTTCTCATGACGTTGCTTTTGATCAACGATGAAATAACAGGCATATGCTCAGCTTACTCTAGCTATGATAATTGATAAACATTTTAATCTGAAATTTCATGTATCATGTATGAATCATATCCACTTTTTGGTTTGTTTATGAACCAAAATACAATGTTGTTGTCTGCTTCTCAAACTAACTTGTTTACCACTGAATTCTGTACCTTATTTCCAAAGGAAACCAGCTTTCATAAGATCAAGTTCAAACCAACGAGGTGAAGAACAGTCCGAGAAACATCATCGTCGAACACTTGCTCTACACCACCACCTAGTGGTCCTAGTCGAATCCTAGCTAGAAGCCTAGAGGCGCCTAACCGAATCGAAGAGTGAAAAACTGGGAAAAGAAAAGTTGCAGAAAGTTTGAGTAAATTTTCTCCATTTTCAAAAATAACGGGCCAATATATTAATGTATGAAAAGAAGCCCAAATATCACTTTAGTAAGCTGGATTATAAGAGGTAATTAGCCTCCGAGTTCAAAAAAATAATTTCAATGTAATAAAAGCTGAAGTTTTTGGTCTTATATCCGGCTTGCAAGAAGCTATCAGATTACAAATCAAAAAGATCGAAATGGGTGTGATAATTTGTATGCTATAAGACAATTCAAGGTTTGTGGAGTTGCTCTTGGGAGGCCGAGAGGATTATATCTGGCTTCAGATTAGATCTTCGTTTATTTGGCGATGTCCAAATCAATCATGTTTCAGAGAAATCTATAGTGTTGCTAACCGACTGATCCAATGAATTTCGACGCCCAACACAAGTTTTTCTGACTATGTGTAAATACATACCCTTTGCATTACATAAGAAGAATGTAATATATATGAACAGGCGTTTAATTTTTTTACTCAAAAGAAGCAAATGTTAGTTGTACTTAAACTTCCTGAACTTTTCATTCATTTTCCTATATGCAAGAAGCTATGGATTCCCTTTGTATATTACATGTCATGTAAACTCTCATCTGTGTGACGATAACCAAATGGAATCTCCTTAACAAGATTCACCACCGGAACTCAGACTCCGAGTAGGCAGTCTATTGGGGTCACGGCTTTTCCTTCTGAGTTTCTTCAGGATCTCTTCTTCCTTCTTGTCCAGGAAAGCAATCAGACGCTTGCATCTCTTCAGGCGTTTTTCCTTGGTTGGTAGCTCAATTTCACCACCTTCAGTGTCATGTGTATGGTCATGGAGACCATACTTGTAGTACTGAAATATGGCCTTGCTGAAGAAGATAGCAAGGGCAATAAGGCACAGAATGCCACAGATCAAGAACATTCCCCAGAAATTTTGAAGCGAGAATCTGTCCTGATCCGCTGTGCTGATCTCTGTAGAACAATTGGGTTGTTTGATCCATCCGTCGTGTATTCTCTGCAGGCTCCCGTTCTCTGAGAGCTGGAGGAGTGCTGTCGACATGTCAACAGCGAGTGGTGAACCCCTCGGGAAAGCCTGAAATGAAAAAGAAAAATATCATTTCCGATGCACGTTAGAACCACGCCATACGCACTAAAATCAATTGACACTGAGCTTAGTAGCTCATATACTAGACTATTTTATCATTTTTACATGACTCCTGTCATTTTTTGTAGCTGCATCAAACATTATGACATTTAAGCTGAACGATTTGTCAATTATAAGTACATGTGGATGAGGGTTGAGATCTAGCACTTACAAAGCCCCACTCATTCTTTGTAAACTCCTGCCCGACGATCCTGTATGTGCATTTGACGTTGGACAAGAAAAGCTGGATGTAAGGATGCTCGTCAACAATAGCAGCAACTCCACCGTACTGGGGACCACGTTGAAGGGCACGTAGGTACGCTTCCTGATCCCTTAAGCTGACGATACGGGACTCTTTTATGTTGAGCTCGTGAACTAGATACTCGCGTGCAAAGGAACCGTCCTGAATCCCTATTGGGTCATTACTGGCTATTAAGCTGTCAAGTCCATCAATCTGAGTTGAAAGCTGTTGAACTGTGAGAATAGATGTCAGGCTTGCTGTGTAGCTTGAATTGATTATCAGTACAGCAAACAGCCATACAATGAGCACAAAACGACCAAGGGGGCTAATAGCGGTCTCTCCTGGTAGCACAGTCAGGGGTATCGGCTGTTATTGATTAGCTTAGATGATAGCCATTTTAATTTTTGGAAAGCTAGACAGGAGATTAGAAGATAGTGCTTCTTACTGTGTGTGAAAAACATTGTTGATATACTGAACCTGCAGATAAGATGAATCAAACATTGTCGTTTTAGCTTTTGACACAACAATAACATTGCAACAACAACATTGAAGAACAATTGTCAATACTCACTTTTGATATCCAAATGCTAAAACGACAATTTCCAATCAAAATTCACAGATAGAGAAAAGAAACATCTTCAGAATACTGAAAATAGATTGAAGATAGGATTCTAACCAAAGTATGGTCACGAGTTGCTGTAATGGAGAACCACGAAACTCATCATTAGTTTGATGCTCAAGAATCCAAACAACAACTCCCACAAATAGGAGAAGTGCACCTATGAGAAGCCACATAAGAGGTGGGAAAGGCTGTAGAAAAACCCATGGATTTGCTGATGTTTCCTTGACAGGTGCTACTATGACCAGTCCAGATTCCATGTATGGCTGCGTGAAGTCCACAAACATCGTCCTGTTTGTTGAAATCACTATGTCCCCAACTGCTGCATCATATTCCTGATGAAATTGCACCCAAATGGAATTGTTGTAATATAGCATAATTTGAGAGTGGATACTGCATACTTGCATTTATAAGTTATAATGCAAAGACATCTATAAAAGGACTAAATGACTGGTCTGATACTTACATTTTGAGCAACACCGATGACAAGATCATCGTACTTGGGATTTCTCTGGCCGTCACCAACAAACACATACGTGTGGGGAACAGAATAAGGAAGCAGCTTCAATGCAGCTTCAAACACATCAATGCAGTATCCCTTAACACCAGTGGTAGTGTTGTCTTTTGATACAAATTCTGTATATGTAACCCGATAAGGCACTGCAATCTTCAGTCCCTCTCCATTATTAGGAAAAACCCAACCTCGAGGCTGATTCTGAGTTCCACCAGGCCATGTCACATTTAGAAGCTGTCGGTTTTCAACAGATGTGTTTGAAGGCTCCAAAAATTCCGGAGCAAGAACCGAAAGACCTGAGTGATTTGACCAATACCCTATCTTGTGATATTCAGTACCAACAATGTTAAGAACATCGAAAGCTGGTAGGCCTAGGTTCTGCTCTGAATTAAACCGAATAGGACCCGATAGACCTGTTTGGTTTGCTGCTAGAAGTATCTTGAGAAGCCGATCCCCTCCTTGAAAAACTCGCATAGCTCTCAAATTCAATGTCCACACATCATTCAGCTGGGGATCATTCATGAAAACAATATTTCCTCCTTGGTGTAAAAATGTGTCAAGAGCATGGGCCGCTAGCCACACGGAATCATAAGCATAATATGCATAAGAGTTTATACTAGAATTTCCTGCATATTTCAAATTCTTCCATCTTGAAATGAAATTCTTTTTAGCATCAGAATCTGGGGTGTGATGGCGTAAAGCAATCACTCCTTGTAACAGATCAGTACTTTTAGGCTCTGAGAATCTAGAACCATCTACAAAAGAAGGAAGCCAATCTGTAGTGATCCAAACATAACCGTTGGACATCATACCAATCGATTTTGCTATAGAAAATATAGATAATCCGGAATCAGGATTCACATGAACAATATAAATTCGAGATTTCATCTGATTAACTTGCAGCAACCTATTCCTCATGTCACTTTCCAATGCACTGGATGGGAAGGAAGCCTTGTAAGAGATTTTGATGCCCTTTTTTACAAGAGCATCACCTAAAGCAGATATTCCGTTTCTTCCATAGTCATCGTTAACAAAGATTGCGATTACCTCTCGCCACCCAAAGTGCTCGACTAGATCAGCAATCGCAGACATTTGATAATAGTCACTCTGGATTGTACGAAGCAAGTAAGGGTATTGTAGGGAAGATAGGGTTGGGTCTGTAGCGAGGGCAAGCAGAGGAACATGGAGTTCATTGACAACATTTGCAACGAGATGAGCAATTCCTGAGGATTGTGGACCGATTGCAATGGCAACATCTTTCATCATTAACTGAAGAGCTACAAGATGATCAACAGGTTATGTAAAACAACTTTGTAACAGTGAAAAGTGAATCGTAAGTTGAGGTTTGGAGAATTACCTTCCATGGTGCCTAGAAAGCCGTTGCAGTTGGTGTCATGAAAAGTGACATTCAATTCGGTTCCTGAAAGAAGTGTTGAATCAGAGTTAACATCATCAATGGCAGCTTGAATCGCCGGCTTCACTGCCCTTCCAATCGCAGAATCGAAAGAAAACAAAGCTCCAATGTTGACTGATTTGGGCGAACTACTCACCATGGTTAATTCCACAGCCAGCAAAATCAAAACCACAAGGCCTCTCATGGTTGCTGCAAAGCAGAGAGCAACTAATCGAAAGCCTTAAAACCCTAATTTACTAACAAAACTAAGCATCACGGATTTCTTCCCAAAAAGTGTGGAATTAACATTGACAGAGTGCGGGAGCTCCTGGAGAAATATATTATATTGAGTAATGGGCTAGATTGATGGACACTTCTTCCTTTACATGGTAGACGTGCCTAGGTAGAAGGCAAAGTAGTGGCATGCAGAGAAGTAAACCCCCAGAGAAGCATCAAAGCTTGCGTATGGCAAATATATTGGAGGGGTATACTTGAAAGCATGCAAAACACAATGAAACGACTTTTTATATGCCATTTGCCATTTCAGATGAAAGAGAAGATCGTGAGAGTTCTAAGATACTAATTTTATAACTTATTTTATTTATTTCATATTACTGTATATTCATTAATAGGCAGGGGATACTTTCCGGGCCGGATGCCGGGTTCAGAGCCTAGTCCGGCAGCCCAAACCGGGTACCCGAGTGTATTTAAATTTCTTTTTTATATATTTCTATATATTTATTAAAATATAAATATATATTATATACATAATATCTATGTTATTTAACATAAATAGATATAAATTAGTAACACAAAAAATATTATATAATATTTAATATTAATAAATATATTTTTCGAACTAAATATGTGTTATGGACTACTACGCGTACGCCATGCGTAGTCGTAGTACAACTACGACTACGCATTACGTACGCGTAGTAGGACTACGCATCGGCCATACGTAGTCGTAACCATTTTCCTTTATTTTTTGAACGAAATGAGCTTCTTGCTACGGCTACGCATTGCGTACGAGTAGTTAGGGTACGAATAGCATGAATATGTGGGTACGAATAGCAATCTCGCTGCATGCAGCATGTTGCACGAGAAGTAAGACTTGGAACATACTTGATTAGTAACTGATAGCATATATACTCCATTTTCTTATGACCAACTAATATTAATAGCTTAAAAACAAAGCACAAAAGACCTGTAAATTACAAAAGTTTAGTAATATCTTGTCAAAATGGAAATGGATTATTCTTATTCCATCTACTTTTTTATTTGTCGGATTTTATGCAATTGTTCAAAACAAGTTTCATCAAACTTTTATTTCCCCCTCCAAATGCTAACTGTTCAATAAATATTTGTGTATACTGTCAATCATATGATAACGAAATGTTTTAGAATGGCGTATCTTATTTGCGCTCTAAATTAGTGGCGGCCCTTCCGACGCACAGCAGGTGCGAGCTTGGCTTTGGCGGCTGGAATGGAAGTCCACGCACATTAGGTGCGTCAAGGAAGAATTTGGCGGCTAAATGCTTTGGGTTTGTGCTGTATTCGTTTAGTAATGATTTGTAGTGATGATTTGATTTTTTATTGATTATATTAGAATATGCATTTGTGGTTTGTGCTTTATTAGAATATGTATTTAGTTATGTGTTTTTGTGAGTTAAATTGTATTTATAAAATGTAATTTATTACACTTAGTAAATATTAATTAATTAGTTGTTGATTTTTGATTGATTATATTAGACTTAGGAAATATTAATTTATTAGTTGTTGAGAGAACTTGTTAAATTTGTCAATCTCAATTAGCGAACCACCGTATTCGGATAACACGACTCAATGAACGCACTTAAACGGCCTGTATCTCTATTATATTATTCTTGATAATTCACGGAAAATTTAGATTTTGTTTCTTTTTATTTACATTTCATATACATATATTTTTTAATCTAAAATTTATATTTTTAAATAACATATCCTCAAATGTTAGATTTTATGAATCTATTTTCTCCACCCGCACCACATATCTATCATTACGGTGATTCACAACCCCCATTTACTTACGTCGGCGAAAGCGACCATAACACTAACATTGCGTATGGATCAGGTGAAATCTAAAAATATTTAGGAGTATAAATCGAGATTTTATTTACATAACTTTATTTTATTATTTCACATGTATATATACAGTGATTTTATTTATATAATTTAATTCCTTTTTTCTATTAATAAATTTATAATATATATATATATATATATATATATATATATATATAATTTTACTCAATTTTCTTTTAAATAGGAACATTTTCAGATCCACGGTTTGTCATTCCACCCAACATCAACACGGAACCTATTTACCGAGATCCATACCCAAACCGAGTTGAAGCATCGAGTAACTAGACATCCTCGTACAACCCCACCGAGGAAGCAAGCCAAAACAATCACTTTTACTACAACACAAATGATGTCGGTCCCAGCAATCAAAATGATTATACGAAAATCGCGGGTCCCAGCAATCCATATCACCAAGTCGATTCTCAACAATTGCATGGTCAATTTTTACCTTTTAATTTGACATTAATCGTTTCAAAAAAACTTATAACCACCAATTCATAGCGGCGGGGGGTAATTATTACCAAGAGTGCATGGTTGAGCCGGTTGAAGAACTAGAAGGGGCGTCCCTCCAAGATAATGACAGGTTTCTAGACCATACCGTTGATAGGGAAACCGGACGGCCGTTGTCGGGCAATGTCCTTCTCTTGTACAACGGTCATAAGGCAATTCGAAGGAAAAACCTCAAATGGGAGCGTTTTACTTCCTTCATTATATTCAACGAACATTTTTATTATTTTTTAACTACAAACTATTTTTTATTTGATCAAAACAGGCCGTAGTAAATAGAGTACGCCACGCGATACGATTGTTCGTGACCTTTTGAGTATTTACCGTAACACGCCTCCACATACACCATGGAGACGTTTGGTGGATGTATTCGGGTTACAAAGGATGTTATCGGTTCATCTTACAAACTTTGATCATACACACGTGAATGCGTTTGTAGATCGATCGCATCCGGATACAAACACGTTTCACCTCCCCTTGAAATGACGGTAACCCTCCACGATGTTCATCAAATCACTGGTCTGTCAATGGACGGGAATGATGTACCTGCTATCCCATCGGAGTTCGAGATTGAACAACGGGCGACAAATTTATTTGGATTATGGGATGACGACGCTTGGCATTAATTTAATCCATCGGAAGGGTGGTTTGCAACGACGGAACTTAGAGAACGCATGAAGTTTTCGATGAACATCAACGGTAATCTCGCAGCGATTGCTTCCGCATGACTATTGCAGTTATTGGGCCATACAATATTTCAAGACAAGTCGGTACCAAGGTTCGGGCCCACTACTTGGACCTTGTTCATGACCATGATCGGATAGGAGAGACGGCGTGGGGGACCCTCACTCTTAGGTACCTGTACCGACAGTTTAGTGAGGCGACTCAGGTAACAAGGTATACAACTTTAATATATATATATATATATATATATATATATATATATATATATATATATATATTAATCAAAACCAATCGATTCCGCTAACGCGATTTTTTTTACTTTCACCATCCTACACTTTTATGTGAACGAATTAGGGATATACTATCACTAGTTAGTGTTTTTCTTTCTCAACACATCAATTATACTTGCCACATAACACAATGGGTTTTTATTCAAATTATTACTATCTAATATTAATTGATGCAAAACACAGCATAAGTTGTAAATTGGCTTCAAGATGACAAGTATGGAGGGTGAGGTTAAGTCACTTTAAGGTGTATTCTCGTTTTGTCTTGATGTCTTTCATGTATATAATAATTGCTGGCCTTTTATTTGTTACTGATTTTTGGTGGGAAGACTATTGCCCTGTGGTGTTCGGGTATTTCACGTCTCCTCAAATATCAACCGAGACTTTGAATTGATGTGTTATTTATATACTACCTTTCTTTTATAAAATATTTGCTCTATTATACTATAACTTATGATCACCGCACATATGAAACGAAAATAAATCACGCGTCTTACGCGCGCGGCTACAACTAGTATATATATATAACTTTTAAAGTTGTATACATTTTTTTAATATATCTCTGCACACGCATTACTTACTAATCAAAACTAGTCGATTCCGCTAACGAGATTTTTTTAAAATGATACAATTATCGATTCCTTTAACGAGATTAAAAAAAATATACAACTTTACAAGTTATTATTATTATTATTATTATTATTATTATTATTATTATTCACACAGATTACTTACTAATCAAAACCGATCAATTTCGCTAACGAAATTTTTAAAAAAAATACAATTATCGATTTCATTAACGAATTAAAACTAAAACTAAACCAATTCATAAATAAAATTCATCATACAATTATCATTAGATTTCAAAAATCATAATTAAGAAACAATTATCACATTATTACAATCATCACATCATTGCAATCAAAGTGACAATTTTCAATTTGATTTTGACTAATATGGGGTGAGAATAGCAAGGCTCTTTAGAATTCTCTTTACTTTTCTATTTCGATAAACTATTCATAATTTAAAATTTTCTTCCAAATTGATACCTTAGAATATTTTTTTGAATTTTTTCGTTTGGTACCCTTGAGTTTTTGACTTTTTCGGATGGTCCCCAAAATTTTTTACGTTTCCGCTTGGTACCCCTGAAGTTTTGGTTTTTTCGTTTGGTACCCTTATTTCTTTTTTTTTCCCTAAAATTACGTTTCTTATATTAAAATTATTTTTAAAAAAGGAAAATATATATAATAACAGTTTATATTATAAATTTAAAAGATAAATATATTTAATTAAAATAAACAATGATATTTCTTAATTTATATAAAATTTTTACCAATTATTTTTATGAATTTTAATATATTTTATTACTATTTGATATTTTATCATATTTTGCATCAAAATATGAGAAATTAATTATGTTTTATATAAAATATAAAAAAATTTAATTTATATTTATATGATATTTTAATAAAAAATTTTAAAAATAAACATAATAGGATAAAACATAATAAATTTTTGATTAAAATTGTAAAAAGTATAACACAATAATATATACTTGTAAAATTTTATTTTATGCAAAACCTATAAAACCAACAACGAAATATCATAACTAATATAGTTATAGATTATGTTTAATTTTAAAATTTTTGATTAAAATATCAAATAAATATAAATTAAATTATTATATTTTATATAAAACATAATAAAATTTTCATACTTTTATGCAATATATGATAAAGTATCAAATAGTGATAAATATAATAAAATTCATAAATTAGTAGGTAAAAATCTTATATAATTTAATAAATATCATAGTTTATTTTAATTAAAATATATTTATCTTTGAAATTTATAATATAAATTGTTATTATATATTTTTTCCTTTTTTTAAAATAATATTAATATAAAAAACGTTATTTTAGGCAAAAAAAAAAAGAGATAAGGGTACCAAACGGAAAAACCGAAACCTCGGGATACCAAGCGGAAACGTGAAAAACTTTGGGCACCATCCGGGAAAGCCAAAAACTCAAGGGTACCAAACGGAAAATTCCTATTTTTTTTAAATGGCATCATATTCGTTTATTATTTTTTCGTAAGAATTATAAAATTACAAGAAAATTCAAGAAATATAAATTACAAGAAAGTAAGTATCATTTACAAGAATAAATTATAAATTTACAAGAAAATTTATCTCATTTACAAGAATAAGTTATAGTAAAGTTATAAGATAAAGGTTTAAATTAGGATCAAATTTATTGTAATAAATAAGGGTAAATCTGTCATTATTTGTTTAATGAGGCTATTCACTTAAAAATTTATAGGCATAGGTTATTTACTAAATAAAATTGATCATTGGGTGCATTTCATCCAATTATCTCTACTTTCAATTGTAAATGCTTTAAGTGTAACAAGAATATTTTGGAGAAGTTTTAAATGTCGCAATATATTTAACATTGGTGGTTTTTGAAAGAAAGTATTATATAGGGGTGATTGTAACACCCCGAATTCTCAGAACTCGGGACGTTACTGGTTAGGACCTCACAATGGGTCTCGACCTCAGTTTGACAACAACATTACTAGGATCTTGCAACAAGACACAAATAAAGAAACCGAAATTCATAAAAACAAAATATTTTTAGGGTAATGAATGCAACATTGTCTAGCAGTCTAAAGTACTTAAACAAAAGAAACGAACAACTGTCTTAACTAAAAGGAAGAAAAGACAAACACAACTCCCAACCCCCACTCTAAGGAGTACGGAGACCCGGCTGATCACTACTTTCGGATCACTCAGCTGCTGGTCTAACCTGCGGTAAATCTAAAACACAACAAGAGGAACCATTAGCTAGTTATCTAAATATTAGCAGAATAATAGCAGCACAAACACACTCAGAAAAATATAAACACTCATCATGCTTTCAAACAAGTCCGTTTTATTATCTTGAATTTAGTTACTCTTTCACGCTAATGATACTTATGTTGTGACACGAGGGATTCCCAAACCTCGCCTCCGCCCCGTGTAACCATCAGGAATGGATCCGATGCATCTCACCTTGTACCTGCCTGGTCTGGGTATAGAGAACCTCCCAGTCTCCTGTCAGAGCTGGGTAGTGATGTCACGGCCCGTTATACATACACTTGGGCCTTTAACGTAATAATAACAGTCGTCCTAGCAAGTTATTATTATTAAACACGCAAATAGCACACACAACTACTATCACTCAACTAACACTCAAAAACTGGCTAAGTAAGTCGCAAGGACTTACCTGAGTCAAAACACTCTAACACTCCTCAAATAGTCCGTACTCGTGGTAACTCAAGCGCCTGTCAATGAAGGCATGTGTATCAAAATCACATCTCAACGTCCAACCTCATGCGAAGGAATTACGGAAAAAGCTCTCTTATGGTAAAAGACCATTTTACCCTTGGTATCGAAATTTCTCGAAGTTTAATTTAGAAAACTATCAATTCCCTTTGATAGTTACACTAGTTATAAGTTACACTCTAAAATTCTTTCAAGAACCAAAATCCCTCTTGACTTCCCTATTATTACTTTCTCTTCCAAACATATGTATACCTAGGTACATACTATAACCTTTACTTCCAGTTCATATTAAAACCGTAACCAATCGATATTTATATATATATATATAGCTATATACATGGCAATTCCGCAACTCCCGTTCGTATGAGTAGATTTATATATATGTCGATCCATATGTATAACTTTACTTCACTTAGGTATACTTTTATTTTTATATAATATATATTTATGTATATTTATATATACCCGGCATACACAACTCCTATATACACTATACTAACTGATACTTATTTTTATCATAACTTCCCGCTTCTAATTCTTATATATATATATGCATGTATACATGGTACTATACTCATACAATTCTCATATGTATATATATATATATATACATCCCGCAGTGTACTTACAAATATGTATATGTATATACTCTCACAGTGTACTAGCAACTCATTCCAATATGTATATGTATATACCCCTCACCGTGTACTAGCAACTCAATCTCAGTTTATATACGTATTCCAACTCAAATATATACGTATACAATCTCAAATATATACGTATCCTATTTTAATTATATAGGTATAAAATCTCGCAATTATACTCGCAGGCAACAGGAGGGAAGAAGAACCGAAGGAGGATCTTACCGGCTGCAGTCCGGCGTCGATGGGCTGGGTTCCGGCGGCGATGTACTGGCGTTCCGGCGGCCCCCTGGTGGTCGATTTGCTACTACTGCGATCGGAGATGGCGGACGTTGGCTGATTCAACACCGCAGGGGTCGCCCGAGGACACAGCAGGGCTCAGTGGTGGTTAGCGGTGCCCTGGTGGTCGACGGAAGGTGAGTTACGGACAGAGAAGGATCGCAGAGAAGGAATGGAATGCGACTCTTACCGGAATCAACAGAAGCTCCGTGTGTGCGGTTGGCGAGGTCCTGGGTGATCGAGAGCGGCGGTGTGGTGCTGCTGCGGCCCTCTTCCGGTGTAGTCCGGCTGGCGGTGCCTCGGAGGTCACAGCGGCGCGGTTGCAGGAAGGTCCGGGGTGATGTTGTTGTGTCGATCGTGTTGCGAGGAGGAACAGCAGGAGCGGCAAACGGGAGAGGTTAGAAGGATAATTAGGTAGGATTAGGTTAAGAGGGATTAGGGTTAGGATTTAATTAGGAGGTGGGCTGATGATTGGGCCTCGCAGTGGCCCACATCCGGCCCGCTTTCTTATTAGCACGGAAAAGGAACTCGTTACTCGTTAATTATGTGCGGAAATTATATAATACGGGATTTAAATTCCGTATTATCTACTTTATTATTATTTTTATTTTAAGGCGCGTAAATTAATTTCGGTCATAAGTTTTCATAAATCTTATGTGACTTAAAGTCACATAAAATGATAACATTTAAACTCGTTTTATTTTCTTTATTTATTTATTTACGATTGCCGCATCGGAATTTGGTTAATTGCAGTTTACCGGAACTTTAAAATTTTCGGTTATTACAGTGATTTCGTGTGGTTTTAAATATTTATAGGCGTATTTTGAAATAAAATCTTGTCAAATTCCACATGTGTTGAAATTGTTTAGATGTGAAAAACTTTGTTTTCTAATTAGTAATTTTTAAAGCTTATATTATTTTGGGATCATGATTAATTGTTGGTAAAATTATTTAATTAATAAATAATATTTTTGGTCATTTATTAATAAATAAAAAATATTTTGTAAAAAATAAGTGCAACATAATTATATTATAGGAACAATGTTATGAATTCTTTTTTTTTTACTTTTTTATTATATTTTCCCCCTTTATTCTCTTAGTATAAATTGTTTGTTATAATGATTCATATTTTTGTTCAATTAGTTCAAACCGTTTGTTCTAATAATTTTTATTTTTAACCTTTTTTTTTTTAATTTTTACGCCTTTTTGTTCAAATATTTTTAAATTAATAGTATAATATTTGAACTTTTTATTCCAGTTTTCTCTCTTTCTCCTTTTAGTTTATACTGTTTGTTTTAATGGTTATGTTTTTGTACAAATAGTTTAAACTTTTTATTCTATTAGTTCTTATTTTTTAACACTTAATTAAAACTGTTTATAATATTAGTTCAAACTTTTTATATTCCATTTTTCCTCCTTTCTTCTCTTAGTTCAAACTATTTGTTTTAATAGTTCATATTTTGGTTCAATTAGTTCAAACTGTGTGTACTAATATTTCTTATTTATTGTTCAATTAGTTCAAATTATTTATAGTATTAATTCGAAATTTGGTTATCATTAAATTTGAAAATTGTGTACTGTTTGTTTAAACATTGTATTTTATTAGTTCAAACATGTACAAGTAACAAAGTGAATAAAGACATAACTACAAAATTAATATAGTAATACATAAACTAATTATAGAAAATATCTTAACTGATAGCGTATACTTTTGAAAGAAATGAACTCAAATACTTTTGAAAGAAATGAACTCAAATTAAGGACTTTTATAACATAAGTTTAAAATTTGGGTATCATTAGTTAGACATTGTGTATTATAGTTTAAAATTTGTGTTTTATTAGTTCAAGAAAAAAGTACATAAAAACGTAACTATTAAATTAACAAAATAATGCGTGAACTAACTATAAAAAATATTATAACTTATAATGTATAATTTCAAAACGAATGGAACAAAAAACTATGAACTGAAATAAAAAATGAATCAACGGCCTGAAGTAATAAGTAATTGGACTAACTGAATCAACGACCTGAATTACGCTGCAAGACCTTACACAAAAACACTCCTTACTTGAACCAATCTCAAATAATTACTTATTTATGTGATATTGTGTAAATAAAATTTGTCCTTTAATTTATCAATTATTCAGGACTACAAAACAAAAGTTTTTTCCAAATAAAGGAGTTGGTGAACAACTGTAAAAAAAAAAAAGATGAAAATCCTCTCTACTGTTGCTTCTCACCAGGAAACCCTAACCAAACTATGGCCTCGCTTTTCGCCGCCAGCCTTCAACCACATCTCTACCCACCCGATGACACCCATCAGCTGCACAATAACTGCAACTCTTCTCCTTAAATCCCGCTGCTGGTTGAAGATCGAGTCCCTCATACTCTCCTCTATCATACCATCGCTATCACGAACCACCATAAACACGAGATCCAATCTTTGGCGTAATGTGAGAACACCCATTATTCTCAGCCTTTGTGATAGATCCAACCCTTTCTCAACATACTCAATCATCATCTTTGTTGGAAGGCAAAGGAATGACGCGATTAGCGATTTGATTCCCGGGAAGCGAAAACGGAAAAAAAAGAAATGGTTTACCCGGTCCAGTGGGTTCTCCGGCGAGCTCTCAGCGTGTGGATGGCGGTATGGGAGCGATCGGACTCCGACTTGCTCTCTTTGGGTGATGAGGGGCTTGAATTTGCCCCGGTCCTGCCCCTTGTGCTCGACTCTGGAAAAGCGATCTCTTGCCGCCCGGTACTTGACGGATCCTTGGATTTTTGGCTATCATTCACTGCTGTTGACCACTTCTCACCCCCACAAAATGTCCAACGATATTCACAAATCCAGGTTTTCCTTCATCCTCTGTTGGCTGAAATCATATTCTAATGTTGAGAGTAATCACTATATTTACAAGATTTTTATTTTAACTAATCTTCACTGCAAATACACATATGATACTAAATTTATGGAAATCACTTGGGGGTTGCTCATGCACTTTCCAAGTTCATCTCCAAATTCAGTGAGCATGTTGCTTGTGATCCTTGAAAATTTGAATACAGGTTACCCTTGTGATTTGCTGAACCTGTGTTTTTTGGTAATCCAAACACCAAACCTGATGGCTTATAACCTCAGCCCTAAACCAAACGATCCCGGGCATACTTGCTCTTCCATTGAATTGCCGGCTGTAAAGTTTATCCAAGGTTTTCGCTTTACCAAGTGCAACTCTATCATCGTTCTTTTTTATTGTCGTTTTGGTTTATGGACTTGGTTGTGTTTTGCTTTGCATTTGTCTTTGCTTTTGCTGGACTTGCAGGGTCTCCTTAAACGCACCAATAAATCCAAGCAGGAAACTCATGTTCTGATGATCAATTTCAAGTGGTATATCAACATACTAAGGCGTGGGTGCTCTACCTTGCTGATGAACCTCTCATTCACAATCAAATTCAACCACCATTTTAGGTCTTGTGTGGTGATTCGGTCCTTTGTGGTGATTAAGGTGAATATGAATGATGATCTCATACAATTAGAACAAGTGAATCTTGTCCACAACAGGATGAATAAGCTTTGTATCTGTATATATAGTGGTGTTCCTTTCCTTTTTTATTGTTACTTTGGTTTTTTGTACTCACTGCATTTACGAGACTTCAGTGTTACACATGTCCTTTATAAGGATCGAATGGGGCTTAAACCCTTGCTTCATGGGAATAAAAATCCCCTTCAAAACATTCTATTCCAAAAGAATTCTCACCTTGTAAACAAACATTTTTCTTTGACCAAATTATTTCCTTCATGGATTCAGTGGGATAAAAGAAAACCGATAAATTTATACCAGTTTCGATCCTCTACAAGTGCCTATGAAACTCAAAACAACCTTCTAACAAGAAAACCAATAAATTTATATCAATTTCGATCCTCTACAAGTGTTTATGAAGCTCAAAACTACCTTTTTAAGAGGTTTTTTCTTTTAAATTTCGAAAACCTCACCATCAAATACTCTCACATATGCAAAAGTATGTCCTACTACACTCGTGTCACCAGACAATACCACCTTTCGCAAAAGAACAAAAATTATATCATTAATGATTATTAGTTTTTGGAATATTAGAGGAATGGGCCGGAGTAACCTCTGGACAAACCTCGAAGCAGTTTGTAAGATCCATAAGATCAATGTTATTGCCCTTGCAGAAACAAAATCGGAAAAACCACCGGATGACCGCCTCTGGAAATCAGCCGGTTTCGACAATATGATCTATTGTCCGGCTACCGGAAGGGCGGGAGGCTTATGCCTTCTATGGAAAGAATATCAACTAAGAAGTCAAACTATAACTCTCAAATTTAAAAAAGATAGATTCATTTGTATTGAATTCAATTGTAAAAATACGGATCATAAAATGAACATCATCTTTGCCTATGCTCCTCCACAAGAAACCTTGAAAAACTTTTTTTGGGATTCAATATCCACCTTCATACGCGATTCTGACGTTCCCTGTGTTATCCTCGGAGATCTAAATGAGATTCAACAACACTCGGATAAACTAGGGGGTGCTCCAATCAATACAAATAGATTCAATAGACTTCTTAACTTTAAAAACAGCTGTAACCTGGAGGATTTGAAAACCACTGGCAACGAGTTCACATGGAGGAAAAAGTGTAATGGACCTAATAATATCCTAGAGAAACTTGACCGTGTCCTGGTCCATAACCAAGTCCTTCAATGGTATCCAAATTTAACAACAAAAAATCACGCATTCACACTATCAGACCATTGTCAAATTACACTCGATATTTCCATTTCAAAAACTTTCACCCCACAACCATTTAAGTTTGAAATGATGTGGACCAAACGAAAATCTTTTGAAAATATAGTTCGACAAACGTGGCGGTCTAACTTCATTGGAAATGAAATGTTTAACCTAACAAAGAAAACCCAACTAATGAAAATAAAAGCAAAAGAGTGGAGTAAAACAAACTTCGGCAACATATTTAAGCAACTCAAAGACATTGAAATAAAACTTGAAGAAATTCAGGGAATCAACCAACCAAACCCATACCAAAGAAACGACCTCTTGCAAAAAAATCTCCTAATCAAACAAAACCGACTACTCTCTTTTCACCAAAGATATTGGAGACAAAGAACCAAAAATAAACATCTAAAAAATATTGATACAAATTCTAAATATTTTAACCGCATTGCTACGGGGAGAAGAAATCGCAAACACATAAAAGAGTTGACAACTTCAAATGGAACTCTGCTTTCTTGTGAAAATGAAATTCGCTCTGAAATTAGGACGGATTTTATGAAAAAATTCACAAAAATACAATTGGACAACCCTCTACTTGAAGAAAAACTCCAACTTATTAAAAATAAAGTTAGTAGTGTTGATAATTTAAACCTAACAAAGACCCCGACAAATGCCGAAATCAAAAATGCTATCTTCGATATTGGGTGTGATAAATCTCCGGGTCCTGATGGCATGCCAGCTGGTTTTTACCAAAAATATTGGCACATTGTCGGAAACGACGTTACAAAAGCAGTTAAAAACTTCTTTAGGAGTGGTAAAATGCTCAAACAAATCAACCACACTTTTATAACCCTTATCCCGAAAGTGGATAATCCAACAACAACGAACCACTTTAGACCAATTAGTTTGTGTTCTACTGTATATAAAATCATAGCAAAAATAATAACAAATAGAATGGAATCAATCATACCAAAACTAATCCATCCGTTGCAAGGTGCGTTTGTCTCAAACTGATCAATTCATGACAATATTCTTATTGCACACGAGATTTTTCACTCCTTTAGATTAAAAAAAGACAAGGAAGGGTGGGTGGCCATCAAACTTGATATGGAAAAAGCTTATGACCAAGTTGAATGGAATTTTATTTTTAAAATTTTGGAAAATTTGGATTTTGCAACAAATTTGTGGGATGGATTAAGGAGTGTTTAACCACGGTTTCCTTCTCTGTCCTGGTTAACAATGGACCGACTGAGCAATTTTTTCCTAAAAAAGGACTTAGACAAGGTGACCCCTTATCACCTTACCTATTTATTCTTGGAGCTGAAATTCTAACACAAATGTTACAAGATGATAGTAACAAATATGATAACCATATTGGATTCTCTGTCTGTAGACAAGGAACCCCAATTCCTTTCCTATCCTTTGCCGATGACATGATCATCTTTGCTAAAGCAAACATGGTTTCATGCCAAAGAACAAAACAGATCTTGGAAATGTACTGCTCCATATCAGGACAAAAAATCAACTACCAAAAATATGTTTTCCAAACAACTAAAAATACTAACGAAAACAACATCACCCAACTAAAAAACATCTTGGCTATGGACCATACCAAGTCTCTTGACAAATATCTTGGTTGTCCTATCATAAATGGTAGAGTGACAAAAGAAACTTTTGGGAATATCAATCTTAAAACTAAACAATAACTCTCGAAATGGAAAGCAAATTCCTTATCGCAAGAAGGTAGAAAGACACTCATCAAACATAATCTTACGACCAAACCAACTTTTGCTATGCAAAGTTTTATGTTACCAGCTTATAATCTAAAAGAACTAGATAAAACCTACAAAAAATTCTTTTGGAACAAAGGAGATCAACACTGGCCAATCATCAGCTGGGATGTAATATGTAAATCCAAGGAAAATGGTGGTCTTGGACTAAACAGATCTCATATTACAAACAAAACACTACAAATGAAACTCTTATGGAAAATCCTTGCGGAGCCAAATAACATATGGGTAAAGGTCATAAATGAAAAGTACCTTAAAAATATAAATATTCTAAATTATCAAAAGAAAGGCGCAACATCTTGGCAATGGAATAACCTTATGAAACTCAAAACCGAGTTCAAGAACGGACTTATCTGGCAGGTTGGTAATGGTAATACTATAAATTTTTGGCATGACAATTGGATAGCTCCTTCTCCGCTTATAAAAATGGCACAAAATACCAATTCCATTGACACAACCATATCAGTCAGCCACTTCTTTAATAACATTGGACAATGGGATGTCATAAAAATTGAAAATGAATTGAAAAACATCTTAAACCAAGATATTAGGGGAAAAATAACGGAAACAATAATCCCAAACAATGATATTCTGGATAGACTTTACTGGAAAGGTAGCAATAATGGGTGGTTTACTACAAAATCTGCTGCTCATATGATTGAAACACAATCATGCTTTAATCAAACAAATGTTTGTGAATGGATCTGGAAACTTGATACCCAACCCAAAATAAAAAACTTTCTCTGGAAATTTTCACAAAATGGTATCCCAACTAAAGCAAAGTTGGACGAAAGAAGAATAGCAGTTACAAGACATTGCGAACTATGCAACCACCATTGCGAGGATTTGATCCATTTGTTCCTCGAATGCCCTTTTAGCAAACAAGTTATTGAAAAAATTGACAAAACAGTGTTAATCGAAATAAACAAAATTAACTATAACAACAAGAAACCCCATGAAATTCTAATTGAACTTAAAAATATACTTGGGCTAAACAAACTTGCATGCATCGCAACCATTTGGTGGAGTATTTGGTACTTTAGAAATAAAACCATCTTTGGTAATGAACCCATTGGGTCATGCAACAAAGTCACCGTCTTTATCAAAGACCAAATTCATAGGTGGAAAGCCAACATGCTCGATGAAGATGACTATGACTTTAAACAACTAAAGAATGTAAATCCTATAACAAGGAAAAAACATAATATCAAATGGGATAAACCAAAACCGGGCTTTCATAAACTAAATTTTGACGGATCGAAATTAGACTCCGGAATTACTTCTATTGGCTACGTGATTCGGGACCAAAGTGGAAAAGTAGTAAGCCTTGATGCCAAAAAAATAACTTCAACTCGGTTTTAAAAGCTGAAGCTTTTGCCCTAAAATCAGGCCTTCACGAGACAATTAGACTACAAATCAAAAAAATTGAAATTGAAGGGGACAACCTCTGTGTTATTAAGGCACTCCAAGGATGTTGGAGTTGTCCTTGGGAGATCGAGATGATTATTTCCGACTCCAAACTGGACCTCCGTTTTTTTGACGAAGTCCAGATTAGGCATGTATTCAGAGAAGTAAACTGTGTTGCAGACCGACTAACCCATTTGGGAATTTCGACACCCAACACCAACTTTTCTGATGATCTTGAACTTTGTGTTCTCATCCGTAAGGATGCTTTAGGATGGACTACCTCTAGAAGGTAGTCCATCCTAACCGCTTTCCATTATCAAGTTTTTTCCAAATGAGTGTCGAGTGCGAACTGGGGGTGAGCAAAAAAATCCGATCCGAGTATCCGATGATCCGATGATCCGACGTAAAAAAATTCCGATCCGAAAAGATCCGACAAATTGTTATCCGAGTCCGATCCGATTCGGGCCATTTTTTCGGATAGTCGGATCGGATATGGAATTGATTTTGTTTTGTCTGATATCCGAACGAATTACTGTTATAGTACATGTTTTATATACAAGTTAACAAAAATCACTCAGCTCACTTGGTTCTGGAATTTAGGCTATTTAAATCGATTCTCATAGGTCATTGGTTCCATTCTCATGGGTGTAGAGCTGAGTGTATTTTTTTTAAATTCCCTTAAAAAATAAGGGTAAATATGGTATTAGCCATAAAATAAATAAAATGAAGTCTGAAGAGTCGACAGAAGGTCGAGGCGAGAAGTGTAGAGTTCTGCTTCAGTCGATAGAAAAACAAAGTTTCAAAACCCTAATCTTCTTCTCCATTTTTTTCTCCCACGGCCGCCGGCCGGCGTTCTTCCCCGGCTCTCTTCGCTGCGCAACCGGAAACAGCCTACAAGAGTACAGGCTTGACTTCTTTTCTTCAGATCTATTTCTTTGGCTCTCTTTCTATGACGTTCTGACTTAGATCGATTTTCATTTTTCAATTTTCAGTACACTACACGGACCGGTTCTCTTCGACGGTCTCCGGTTCTCTTTCGGCGGTGCAGCCAGCAGGCCCAGCAAGTCGGCGGTCTCCGGTTCTCAATCTTGTTCGACAATTCCGAGTTTTGTCTCATCTTTTATTGTAATTTCATGCTTTCTAATTTGTAATGTTGTTTGTTTGTTTGTCTTTTTCAAATGTTTAATTTAGTTTTTTTGGTCGGATAGTAGTCGGATACCAGTCCTTTTAAACTGTCGGATACTCGGATCGGATCGAATATCCGATCCGATCCCAATACTGAGTAAGGCCCCAAGGCCCATTGAAATGGAGGGGCAAATGCGTCATTCTCTCAGTGGATAACGAGAAACCCTTGTAAATTCAACATGGAATGGCAGCAAACATCTCACTCCTCTGACGCCCAGAGAAAGGGGTCTTCATTTCCGCAGTTACGCCAAGCTTCTCTTGCTTAGAACTTGTTCATGGCTTCTTCAATTACCTCTTCTGTGCAATCATGGTGACTACCCTTTCTCTCTCTTTCCTTCAGCTAAGACTAACCCGTTATTTTGGGAATTGGAATTACCAATGCCATTTTTCCTGCTTTCCAGTCTTCAATTTCCCTATGTTAAGTGGTGTCAATTCTGTTCATTTGATGCTTCTCACTTCTAATTGTGTTTTCGTGGGTTTTAGTTCGATTACCGCATTTCCTCTTCTTGGGCTGTTTCGTGTTCCTAATGTAGTTTATGAGTTGATTCGGCGTGCTTTTTTGAGAGTAGAATATGAGAAATTTGGCATCTTGATAATAATTTTAGACATGGTTTCTTAGTA
The DNA here is from genome assembly GCA_033239125.1 of Fagopyrum homotropicum. Lineage (NCBI taxonomy): Eukaryota > Viridiplantae > Streptophyta > Magnoliopsida > Caryophyllales > Polygonaceae > Fagopyrum > Fagopyrum homotropicum. Next base: position 150,327,542 of record BSWB01000004.1, read on the forward strand.
TTTTACGTTTGAGAGAATGTGAGAAATTTGGCATTTTGATAATAATTGAGAGATGTTTACTAAAATTAGCAGATGTGCTAAGTTACAGAATTTGAATTCCAATTTAAACTATCAGTTCAGATGTTATAGATTCGGCATGCTTTACTTTGAGAGAAAATGAGAGTAATTTTGCATTTCAATAAATATTGTAGGCATGGTTTCTTACTGTGTTACTGTGTATGTTGTTGGTTGAGTATTGGGTATGCTCACCTTCTGATGTTATCTCTATTAAGCTTCATTTTATGCCTAACTGCTGTGGCAGTTGTTGGTTGAGGATTAACTTGTTCCATGTTTGGTCTGCTCACTGCCATGTTGTCTGCATTAAGCTCAACTGGTTCATTTTACGCCTAACCGCCTTACTAAAAGGCTGAATATGTTTGAAGTGGTGATGAATTTGTCACGAGTAGGTGCATTGATAATTTGCACTGGAATATTTTTGTGGGCACCTTTGTACTATTTTCTTTCCACTTGAACACTTACACTGTAGCATAACATCGGAGATCCTTAGGCCAAAACATCCCAAGGGTTGACTATGATATTGACGGCGTCTCCTTGTGGTGCTTGTATCATGTGAATCTTATTTGTTTCTTGTCTTGTACATTTTTGTTTATGCCATTCATCTTTTTCACCCGTAGGACTTGGTATTATGTATTTCATTCTAAAGATGATGCATCGACAGAATAACTCAATGAAATATTATGGTTGATTGCATAATTGAATTGATTTTTAGCATGCTGTCTGAGGTTTTGTGCTTCTGTAATCTTCAGCGACTTGAGATCCATGTTCCTTGGTGAGAACATGAACCTAAATGTTTCCTGCACTCCCATCAATCGAGTTGGATTCACTAGGAAGACTGTAGAATGCAAGGAATCAAGAATAGGAAAGCAACCCATTGCTGTCCCTTCTAACGTGGCACTTACATTAGAAGGACAGTACATAAAAGTGAAAGGTCCTTTGGGTGAACTTTCACTTAGTTATCCTCGGGAAGTATTAGTGGAAAAGGAAGAATCTGGAACTCTAAGGGTTAAGAAGGCATTGGACACAAGAAGGGCCAATCAAATGCATGGCCTTTTCAGGTATGTGGATTTGTTTTAGCACTAAATCCTTTTTGTGTTTGGTCTTTTTTCCATTTCATCATTTCCATGTCGGTCTTTACAGGTTATGCAAGTATGTAACTGAATTTGCTGGAGGGGGGGGGGTCTCAAATATGAAAATTCACATGAAAATGGCTGATGTTTCACCTTTCTAAAGTTATATTATGGAACAATTGCAGTAGTTTTATTGCTTCAACTGGACAGACTTTTCGGCTTTACTGAGATAAAGGTTTGAGGGTATGGTGAAGTGTGTTTTTGGTTTTTCATTTACGAAACATGCCTTCATGTATTGTGTTGACACACAGCCATAATTTGGAGCTGTCTAGCAGTAAGGACTACTTTGTTTTATTTCCTTTTTTTATAGGTTGTGCAACACTCAGTAATGTTTTAGAGCTGCTTGCATTACTGCTATAGTTTCAGAATCACTGATATGGTTCCAAGTGCCACCCAACTTCAACATATTAGCCTCTTAGGATTAAGCTTGTTTAATTTATTTCCTGATTTTTAGCATTTCAATAGTGGATTTAGCCGTTTACTGATGTTGTTAATTGCTTAGTGGGTGAATGGGTACTCTACATGGGTAATTTAGTCATTTCCCTTTATATAGCCTAGGTCTGAAGTTGTATTTATCATCTGAACTTTTATCCTTGAATATATGTCAAGTCGTTGAAGATTCTTCAGCAGAAACTGAGTTTTGGTTACATTCTGTAAGGTAAAATCCTTGCTTCTAAGGATTCTATCAATTACCCACGTGTTTTTTTTAGTTTTCCTCCTTATTTCACTTGATTATGTTATGGAGTTGGATGAAAATTTTGATTTTTTCTATTTTAATGAACATTATTTATTGTGCATGTATCTTATTTCTATCATATTTTGAATTGCAAGGCTTGCAAGAAACGAGACATTCTGTTATTCTTGTTATCGATTTGGCTTTTACATAGTGTGCAAATTGTTGAATTTGGTAATTTGTATATCCCACTATAGGCTTCCCTGAAAGGTTGGAAGTGTGGTGCTTTTGTAGCTCCACGTCTAATTAAATGCTATAAGCTACAATGTGAAATGACGACTAATGTGAGATGTAGCTAACCTATTTAGATCTTATTACTCAACACTTAAAATCAGTATTTTGTCTTAAAATGCTTAGTCCTAGAGGTTAGATTTTGCACAGTGCTTGATCTTGTTAGCATTTGTAAGCTACAATTAAATGCTATAAGCTACAATTAAATGCTATAAGCTACAATGCTTTTGCACAGTGCTTCATTAATCTGAGATTTTCTAGTGGTTAGATTTTGTCATGAATAAACACATAAATCTATTGAAATTTGTTAACAACCTCACTTGCCTCATGGATCTTGCCCATATATGCCACAGGACTCTTACAGACAACATGATTGTTGGTGTCTCCAAAGGATTTGAAAAGAAACTTCAATTGGTAGGTGTCGGATATCGTGCAATGGTAGAAGGAAAAGACATAGTATTGAGTCTTGGATTTTCACACCCAGTGAGGATGAAGATCCCAGATCACCTAACAGTGAAGGTTGATGAGAACACAAGAATTACTATAAGTGGATATGACAAGTCCGAAATCGGTCAGTTCGCAGCATCAATCAGAAAATGGAGACCTCCTGAGCCATACAAGGGTAAAGGTGTGAGATATATTGATGAGGTGGTTAGATTGAAAGAAGGCAAAGCTGGCAAGAAGAAATAAGCCTTTGTTTTCTCGTTTTGTGGCTCTTTTTTGTATCATGATGTATCTCCTTTGGCAAAACTAGTGTGTTGTAAGTTGCTACAACTAATAACTCTTATTGCTTTACAGTCAATTGTGAGTATCAGTGACGATTTGGCAATGTATTCTTCTTTTGATTTTTTGCAATTCATGCCCTCACTTGTCATTAGTGACCTTTGGATACCGACTTGCCAAAATGGATGCTCGATCCCGTTTTAATTTGAAGGTCGACTGATGCATACAATTTGTTACAGATAGAATAGACATGAGGATCTGAATATGAAGTTATGAGTAGACTTATACGTAATGATCAACAAGAGGCTATACATACAAGAGAGAGAGTGATAGAATACAAACAACTCCTAGGATATGACTGTCAAGATATAACTAGTTTAGTGTCCGCGCGTTGCACGGGTATTTGAAAATGTATTTATTTTTATTTTTTTTTGTAAATAATTTTTTATAGATGTCATTTTCTTATTATATTTTGTTGATTTGATTATGAATGTTTATGTAATAAAATATACAATTATTAAATAATAACAACATAATTATTGACCTACTTCGTCATATAAATATGACTACATCTGGGAGCATACCAAACCAAAAATTTTCACTATATCTATATTATAAAAAACACAATATTAATAAATGCCAAAAAATATATATGTGATTTTAATAAATGTCAAATAATAAACGACATCTATGCAATGCAAAAATATATTCAAAATAAATTAATTCAAAAAAAAAATTGTACAAATATAATATAATACAAATTCAGAAGATAAAATTTATCGTGAAGCCTCAAAAACATGCGCGAGAGTCCAATTATGGAAAAAAAAAAGATAAACTTAATATAAGTGTAAAATCAAAAGTTATGATCGTTTGATATTATTGATAGAAAACGAAATAATTGTAAACTCAGAAGATAACATTAATCTTCAAACTTTTTGTATTTACTTTAAGAATAACATTATGACCCACATAATCGTAGGTTAACGATCCCAAAAATAAAATATTATTCGGGTATGAATAATAATTATAGTTGAACTTAACCAAAAGGCAAAGAAATGTATTATTTGTATACACTTTATACTCCTATTTATACAAGTTCTAAAACCATCAACTTTATTAACTAATCGTTGTGGGATAACAAAATCTTTCAAAAAATTTAAAGTAAATAGATGATCGTGATAACAAAAGATTTTCTATCTTAAAAAATAGTTTAAAAATAAAGATTTATTCTCCCAAAAATAGGTTGGTTACAAAAAAAAAGTTACGTATAATCTTTCAATAACAGGATGTTAGTTTAGTAAAAAAAGATTTTCTGGCTTAAAAAATAAAGATTTATTGACCAAAAAATTGTGGGAGCTCCATTTGATTACTGCTCCCACAGCGTGTCACGTCATCCCAATATGTATAATAGATGATATTCATTTGAAAAAAATAAAAGTAAAACTTTAGGGGTACGGTTACTTATATAAAATAACGTGAAAATATTTAACGAAATAACCAAATGCCAAGATTACTTTAGGGAAGAACATTATGACCCACATAATTGTAGGTTAACGTTTTCAAAAATAAAATCTTTCCAAATGCCAAGATTACTTTAGGGAAGAACATTATGACCCACATAATTGTAGGTAAACGTGCCCAAAAATAAAACCTTCCCCAAAAAAATAAAAGGGAAATTCCGGATGGTACCCCTGTGGTTTGGGGTATTCCGGATTTTGTCCAAGGATTTTTTATAGTTCGAGTGGTGCCCTTCAACTTTACACAATTCCGGATTTTGCCCAATTTTATAAAACCTACCAAACAATCCTTATCTAATTAATGAAAATAAAAATAAAAATAAAACATAAATCTGAATAAAAAAAGAAAGGAAGAAATTAAATGAAACAAAAGAAAACTTTACCAACCAGATTGGAACGAAATGGATTGGAAAAGCCCCTTGAAAAGAATGAATCGAAAAAGGAACAAAATCAGCCAAAAGCAACACTGAAATGCCATTCAATGATCATTTCCAAAAAACCAATTTATATATTTCATTGGGTTTGTTCATGTGAAGGATGTGGCAAAAGCTCAAGTTTTGTTGTCTTAACCCAACTGTATGTGCTATCTCCAGGCTATCCCGGACCTCCGTCGTCATAGTTAGCCTCATTTGAAATTTTGAATTGTGATGTTAGGTTTAACAATTTGGCGTGAGTGCTGCTCAAAATTCTGAACGAGACTCATGGTGGCCAGTCAGAGGAAAAAGCTTCAAATTCGAAAACCCTAGCTTAAAGATTGTTGGGCAATATGAGAAAGTAGGACCTTCGTACAGAAATTTGCGTTTAGCCTTGTGAGATTTCCACGCTTTAGGATTTTTGGAAGAGATTCTTCTGTTGGAGTTTGAACGATAATCGTCCCGGTCGCGACTCGTGAAGTTGTAGCAAAAGAATTTATTTAGGGTTTTATCAATTTGGATTGAATTGAGAAAGAGGGAAGAACATGAGTAATTTCCCGATTGAACGTGCTCCGGGAAGAACTCGAATTATTTCACTTGGATTATCTAAAACATGAAGTAGTTGCAAAGGAAAAGGGTTGAGGCATGTTCTTGTCGTCTTTGCTGAATCCGCCACCGTCTTCTCTGGAGTCGGGATCCGTCTTCGCTGCCGTGGAGTGACGCAGAGGTCTGAGAACGAAGACGTCTTTGCTGGTGCCATTCTTTACTTGTAACAGAGAAATCAACATGGTATAAGATGTGCACAAAATAACAAAACTACCTTGTTGATTTACTGAGAAACGAGCAAAATGAAAGAAAGGCAGATTTGTAAACTATCAATCTATCATCAACCAATTCAAAGTAGACAGACAATCGAATTCATGGACAATTTAAAAACTGAAATAATAGAACAAAAAAGTTATAAGCTAATCCAATAATTAAAATAAGAAAAAAACCAGACCTGAGCGAACTAAGGATTTCTTCTTCTTTTTTAATTTTAGATTTATGTTTTATTTTTATTTTCATTAATTAGATAAGGATTGTTTGGTAGGTTTTGTAAAATTGGGCAAAATCCGGAATTGTGTAAAGTTGAAGGGCACCACTCGGACTATAAAAAATCCTTGGGCAAAATCCGGAATACCCCAAACCACAGGGGTACCATCCGGAATTTTCCAAAATAAAACTTTAAGGTACGATTATTCTTCCCTAAAAATAAAGCTTTAGAGTTACGCTTACTTTAGAAAATAACATTATAACCCAAATAATTGTAAGTTAACGATCCCAAAAATAAAATATTATTCCGATATAAATAATAATTATAGTTGAACTTAACCAAAAGGCTAAAAAATATATTATTTGTATACTATTTAGACTCCCTATTTATGCAAGTTCTAAAATCATCGACTTTAGTAGCTAATTGATGTGGGATTACAAAATCCTTCAAAAAATTTAACGTAAATAGATCATGCTGATAACAAAAGATTCTCTAGCTTAAAAAAAATTAAAAATAAAGATTTTTTCTCCTAAAATATAGGTTGGTTGGAAAAAAAAAGTTACGTATAATCTTTCAATATCATGTTGTTAGTTTAGTAAAAACAAATTTTATGTAATAACCGAAAATTTTAAACTCCGTTTAATACGGAATTTAACCGGATTTCGATCCGCTAACCTCTAACCAAAATAAAGTTAAAATGAATTTTTAAATTCTATCATTTTATGCGACCTTAGTTCACATAAAATAATAAAATGTGTAACCGGAGATATTTCCGTACCTTTAAAGTAAAATAATAATCTACCTAATACGGAATATAATTCCGTAAAATTTTCCGCAAATGCCCTACCGATCCGTACGAGTAACGGGTTTTGCTTCAGCTCGTTTTAATGAAGCAAAAGTGGGCCCAATTGCATTGTGCACTACCGGCCCACCCCAACCCATTTTTAAAAGACTAATTAAAACCTAATTAACCTAATTACCTTAACCAAATCAAATGACGCTCTAATCCTATCTTCCCCTCTTCATACTGCCGCTTCCATCTTCAACGCAATCGACGCAGCGGCAACTCCGATTCAACAGTGAGCCGACCACAACCAACAGCCGCCGGATTTCCTTCCCGCCGACCTTGCCGACTCCAGGTACGTCGCTACCCTTGCCACCGCCCTTCTTCCTGATTCCGGATCTCATCGCCGAATCTAAACCGCGCAGCATCGACACGGGACGCCGGAGAAGTGCAGCGGTGGAACAAACCCGTATCGTAACCAAGGTCGCTGGCACTGCAATGAGTAAGTCGCCGCCCTTTCCCCTTGTTCCGTTTTTCTTCGGTCTTCCGGTGCTAACCAGGACTACGCTGCCTTGATGTACTGTGCTCGTAAGGTACTAAGTCCAAGGTAGGAGGAGCGGTGCGACGACGAGCCAGTTGAGACCCCTATGAGCCATCCTGCAGAACCGAACTGGACTGGGCTCCTTCGAGTACGTAACGAGGTTGTAGGACGGTGCGTCATCCCTCATCTGTATATTTATACGTATATTACACATGTAGGTTAGTAGAGCTGTAGAAATATAAATGTATAAATTAATACAAATGCAGAATAAGTTTGAAATGGTGTAAATGAATTCAGATACAGTAGTGCACGTAGGTAAGAAGGGTACGCACTGGTAAGTATAAGTTTGAAATTGTGTAAATATAAATGTATAAATATAAATGTAGAAAGATGCATAAGGATGAGTAGGTATAAGTGTACATATAAGAATAAGAAGGGTACGCAATGGTAAGTGGATATATATATATAAAGTTAGGAGTTATAAGGTATGAATAATGTAGGATTAGGATTGCAGTAGATCTATATAAGTATATAGAGATGTAGTAGTTGGAAGAGATATATAAATAAATAAATATGTGGTAAGATAGTGTATATATATATATATAGAGAGAGAGGTGTGAGACGGAGTTATATATATATATATATATATATATATATATATATATATATACACGTATGAGAGTAGAGTAGTAACTGGGAAGGGAGTGACGTTGTTCTTGTTGACGAGTTTGTTTGGGATTTAACCTTATAACCTCTAGTAAGCTATCCGTGAGAAACAAATTATGGAAAACAAGATATGAAATAAATCAGTAGAATTCAAGAATAAACTTCGAGAAGTTACGACATTAAGGGTAAAATGGTCTTTTACCGTAAGAGAGCTTTTCCGTAATTCCTTCGCATGAGGTTGGACATCTGGATGAGATTTTGATCCACATGCCTTATTTGACAGGCGTTTGAGTTACCACGAGTACGGATCGTTTTGAGACTTGTTAGAGTGTGATTTTACTCAGGTAAGTCCTTGTGACTTACTTAGCCAGTTTCTGGATATTAGTTGAGTGATAGTGGTTGTGTGTGCTATGTGCGTGATTTTAATAATAATAACTTGCTAGGACGACCGTTATTATTATGTTTAAGGCCCAAGTGTATGTATAACGGGCCGTGACATCACTGCCCAGCTCTGACAGGAGATTGAGAGGTTCTCTATACCCAGACCAGGCAGGTACAAGGTGAGATGCATCGGATCCATTCCTGATGGTTACATGGGGGCGGAGGCGAGGTTTGGGAATCCCTCGTGTCACAAAATAAGTATCATTAGCGTGAACGAGTAACTTAACTTAAGATAATAAAAGGACTTGTTTGAAAGCATGATGGATGTTTATTATTTTATGTGTGTATGTGTGCTATTATTATTCTTCTAATGTTTAGATAACTAGCAAATGGTTTCTCTTGTTGTGTTTTTAGATTTACCGCAGGTTAGACCAGCAGCTGAGTGATCCGGAAGTAGTGGTCAGCCGGGTCTCCGTACTCCTTAGAGTGGGGGTTGGGGTTGTGTTGGCCTTTTTTTTCTTTTGTTAAGACAGTTGTTCGTTTTCCCCTTGTTTAAGTACTTTAGGCTGCTAGACCGTATTGCATTCATTACCTTAAAAATGAGTTTTAAAAATGAGAACTTTTGGTTTTCAAATGCATGCATAGTCTGGTTGGGAATAGAAAAGTACGGCTGACCACCACTACTACCGCGGATCTCAGTATGCTTAGTATGGACTTTAGGTTTTACTGTAGAAGGACTTATTGGACTTATTAGCTAGTTATATTTATAGTTGTTATTCCTCGCGCAGATGACACGTACTAGAGCTACGCTAGCTACTGGTCAAGGTAGAGGTCGTCCACCTCTCCCTCCAGCTGGACCAGGTAGGGGAGTTGAGACCCCTATAGTTAGAGGACGCGGCCGTGGAGGTAGACCTTCACTAGCCCGAGGCCGAGGTCGAGCTCCTCGAGAGGATCCACCAGCAGTGATCATACTAGAGGCTGGAGTGGAGGAGGTGACTGAGAGTGTAGGTCCCGAGGTCAGGAATGAGACCGTTGCTAGGTCTGGAGCACAAAGAGCACGTTCGACGGAGTCAGGACGTGTTTCCATTGGAGCAATTGAGTACAGAGAGCACCGAGGTCAGATGAGTGGTTGAAGGCTTTCAACTCTCAGAAGGTCCCCTCATTTAGTGGAGAGATAGGACTGGAGGTGGAGCACTGGATTGGACAGGTAAAGACTGCATTAGAGATGATACGTTACCCAGAGGATCGATAGGTGGATTTGGTGCAGACATGCTTCACTGAGGATGCTCATTCCTGGTGGCGGACCATACGTAGCCGAGTCACCAGTTGGGAGCAGATGAGGAGCATTGTTAGAGACAGATACTGCCCTGTCTCGTTGAGGAGAGAGAGGTTTCAGGACTTCATTGAGGCAGGATTTGAGGACATTCCGATTGCTGCTGCCATCAAGAAGTTTCAGAAGGAACTGACACTACTTGGACCAGCTGCACCTCCTGAGGAGCAGCATGTGTATCTCTTTTCACGGAGATTGAGAGAGAGCACTCGCTCCTATCTAGCAGGATTTCGCTGTGAGACTTTGTCAGACTCACGATAGGGCGTCTGCATATGAGAGAGACAAACCAGTTCAGAGGAGAGCTGCTCAGTCAGACAGGCCGGATAAGCGGCAGAGGACAGGATATGCTAGTGGTAGTACAAGAGGAGCTGTTTTTAGACGGAGACAGACTCAGGGGCGACATAGCCATACCGCTACTGGTCAGACTTCAGCTGGTGGCTTACAGTGCCACAACTGCAGTGGCTATGGACACATCCGATCGAACTGCACGAAGCCGGCAGTGACCTGCTTCCAGTGCGGCAAGGTTGGACATAGAGCTGCATTTTGCCGCCAGGGCAAGGCTCCATCTCAGCAGGGTTCTTCTCCTGCAGGCCTATCAGGGAGTGTATAGAGGCCGCCATAGTACCGAGCTCCGAGTCAGCAACAGCAATACCGAGCTCCTGGTCAGCAATAGTCTTACAGGGCTCCAGGACACACATCATCGCAGAGCTCTATGCAGGGATCAGGTCGGGGTAGAGGACGTGGTAGTGTAGCTGATACTAGAGGAGCTCAGGCACGAGTGTTTGAGTTGAGAGATTCTGATCAGTCAGATGCACCGACTGCCACAGGTACGATCCAGATCCATGACTTACCCGTACGAGTTTTATTTGATACGGGTGCTACACACTCCTTCATATGTGATGCATGCGTAGATAGATTGTCCTTAGCTACTGTAGAGGGGATACCTTTTATGATAGGCTTACCTGATGGGAGTAAGGTAAGAGGGACTAGAGAGATTTATGGATGCCCTGTTCGTATGGGAGATCGAGACTGGCTAGTAAATTTTCTAGTCATGCCCTTAGCTCATGAGGATGTGATTTTAGGGATAGATTGGATGAAGAGACACGGAGCAGTCTTAGACATTGGTAGGAGGACAGTGACCGTTGCCACGGAGGAGGGTCATAGAGTGATATTCCGAGGTTGGGACCTCGGAAAGTCATGCACAGTTATCAGTGCAGTGAGAGCAGCGAGACTGATAGCACAGGGTTGCGAGGCCTTCTGGTGTTATGCCATGAAGGAAAGCAAGAGCCTGACCATAGAGGAGATACCTGTTGCATGTGAGTTTGCAGAGGTATTCAGTGATGACCTGCCAGGACTACCCTCACAGAGGAGCGTTAATTTCAGCATTTACTTGGAGCCGGGCACGAGACCGATCTCGAAGGCTCCGTACCGTATGGCACCTATAGAGCTGCTTGAGCTGAAGAAGCAGTTAGAGGAGCTAGCAGAGAAGGGTTTCATACGCCCTAGTGTGTCTCCTTGGGGCGCACCAGTACTATTTGTGAAGAAGAAGGACAGATCGATGAGGCTTTGCATAGACTACAGAGAGTCGAATAAAGTAACTATCAAGAACAAGTACCCACTACCACGCATAGATGATCTGTTGGACCAGTTGCATGGAGCGTCTGTGTTCTCGAGGATAGACTTGAGGTCAGGTTACCACCAGTTGAGGGTGAGAGATCAGGACATACCTAAGATGGCATTCCGGACTAGGTATGGTCATTATGAGTTCGTAGTGATGCCATTTGGGCTCACTAATGCACCAACGGTGTTCATGGAGTTGATGAATGGGATATTCATTGACTTCTTAGACCAGTTTGTAGTGGTCTTCATCGATGACATCCTAGTTTACTCTAGGAGTCGAGAGGAGCATGCCGGACACTTGAGGACAGTATTGCAGATTCTACAGGATAGCCAGCTGTATGCTAAGCTATCCAAGTGTGAGTTTTGGATGTCAGAGGTGGCTTTCTTAGGTCACGTGGTTACTGTTGACGGTATTAAAGTCGATCCGGCGAAGATAGAGTCAATATCTTCTTGGCAACCTCCTAAGAATGTTAAGGAGGTTCGCAACTTCCTAGGTTTAGCAGGTTACTACCGTCGTTTTGTGGAAGGGTTCTCCTTGATTGCCCGACCACTTACTTGTCTTCTGAGGAAGACTACTCGGTTTGTCTGGTCTGAGGCATGTCAGCAGAGTTTTGAGGAGTTGAAGAGGAGATTGACGTCCGCTCCGATTTTGGCTCGGCCTGAGGGTACAAATGATTTTGTTGTATACAGTGACGCATCCAAGCTAGGCTTGGGGTGTGTTTTGATGCAGAGGGGTAAGGTCATTGCCTATGCATCTCGACAGTTGAAGACGTATGAGGAGAACTACCCCACACATGATCTAGAGTTGGCTACAGTAGTCCATGCTCTTAAGATCTGGCGTCACTATCTTTATGAGGCGACATGTCAGATCTTCACAGACCATAAGAGTCTGAAGTATATATTCACTCAGAGAGAGTTGAATAACCGCCAGAGACGGTGGTTAGAGTTGATCAAGGACTTCGACCTTGAAATTCTTTACCACCCCGGGAAGGCGAATGTGGTAGCTGATACTTTGATCCGGAAGACGCCTAGAGAGAGGGCGATAGCCCGGTTGACAGTACAACCACAGTTGCAGAGAGACTTGGCTTGGTTGGAGATAGAGATTTAGTTTCCCGATACTGATAGTCAGTTGGCCACTTTGGAGTTACTTCCTGATCTGTTGGATGAGATCCGACAGAAGCAGGAGACTTGCCCGACTTTGACCAGGATCCGAGACAGGATGTCTCGAGATGAGGCCCCACAGTTCACTATTGGTGCTGATGGATTGATGAGACGTCAGGATCGTGTTTGTGTGCCGTCAGACAGTGAATTGAGACAGAGGATACTAGGTGAGGCTCATGCTACCCCATACTCAGTACATCCTGGAGCGAGTAAGATGTACAAGGATGTGAGACGGTCCTTCTGGTGGGGTGGTTTGAAGCCCGATGTGACTCGGTATGTAGCTCAGTGTGCGACCTGCCAGCAGGTCAAGATTGAGCATCGTAGGTCTGGAGGAGAGCTCCACCCACTTCCAGACTCAGCAGAGGTTTTGATGCTATATGGGTAGTGGTAAACCGTCTAATGAAGACCGCACGTTTCATTCCGATTAAAGAAACGTGGCCGGTGAGTCGTCTAGCTGAGGAGTTCACTAGGCACATTGTGAGACTCCACGGGGTACCGAGGACTATCGTTTCTGATAGAGATGGACGTTAATTTTACCTCGAGATTTTGGCAGCAGGTACATACCACTTTGGGGACGAGTCTCCACTTTACCACTGCCTATCACCCCCAAACAGACGGACAGTCTGAGAGGACCATTCAGACCTTAGAGGACATGCTACGGGTGTGTTTCCTAGATTGGGGACAAGTATGGCCAGATCATCTCCCACTAGTAGAGTTTTCATATAATAACAGCTGGCACGCGTCTATTGGGATGACTCCTTTTGAGGCTTTGTACGGGCGGAGATGTCGTACACCATTATGTTGGGATAAGCCCAGCAGAGTTGATGGAGTAGCTCCAGATCAGATACAGAATGACATCGCTCGGATTGCCCTAGTCCGAGAGCGGATGTTAGCAGCTCAAAGTCGTCAGAAGTTCTACGCCGACAAAAGGCGTCAACCTTTGGAGTTTAGAGTGGGTGCTCAGGTGTGGTTGAGAGTGTCACCTACGAGAGGAGTCAGGCGTTTCGGCATTAAGGGGAAGCTGAGTCCCCGATATGTCGGACCTTTTGAGATCTTGGAGAGAGTTGGAGAGGTGGCCTACAGATTAGCACTACCGCCGAGATTAGAGGGTGTTCATCCGGTCTTTCATGTATCTCAGTTGAGAGAGTACATCCCGGATCCGAGACACGTCATCAGCCATGAGGATCTGACAGTTGAGCCTGACCATACATTTGTAGAGTACCCAGTAGCTGTCTTGGAGCGCAGTACTAGACGTCTACGGTCCAAGGAGATACCTATGATGCGGATCCAGAGGTCTAGGAGAGGAGCTGATGAGGCCACTTGGGAGACTGAGGAGAGTATTAGACGTAACTATCCCGAGTTCTTTGCGGGGTTAGAGGTTACTCCTGTACCGACGAGTTAGTACTCGGATGTTGTGTTGTTTGACCTTTCAGGTTTTATATTGGATTGAGTGATTCTGTTTTATGTGATACTTGTCTGTTTGTGATGGTTGAGTAGTTGCATGGTAGAAAATGAAAATGTCGAGAAAACTAAATTATACCAAAGGAAATGTGTGATTAAGAGAATCATTCTAAGTTTCGGGACGAAACTTCTTTTAAGAGGGCACTGATGTAATAACCGAAAATTTTAAACTCCGTTTAATACGGAATTTAACCAGATTCCGATCCGCTAACCTCTAACCTAAATAAAGTTAAAATGAATTTTTAAATTCTATCATTTTATGCGACCTTAGTTCACATAAAATAATAAAATGTGTAACCGGACATATTTCCGTACCTTTAAAGTAAAATAATAATCTACCTAATACGGAATATAATTCCGTAAAATTTTCCGCAAATGCCCTACCGATCCGTACGAATAACGGGTTTCGCTTCAGCTCGTTTTAATGAAGCAAAAGTGGGCCCAATTGCATTGTGCACTGCCGGCCCAGCCCAACCCATTTTTAAAAGACTAATTAAAACCTAATTAACCTAATTACCTTAACCAAATCAAATGACGCTCTAATCCTATCTTCCCCTCTTCATACTGCCGCTTCCATCTTCAACGCAATCGACGCAGCGGCAACTCCGATTCAACAGTGAGCCAACCACAACCAACAGCCGCCGGATTTCCTTCCCGCCGACCTTGCCGACTCTAGGTACGTCGCTACCCTTGCCACCGCCCTTCTTCCTGATTCCGGATCTCATCGCCGAATCTAAACCGTGCAGCATCGACACGGGACGCCGGAGAAGTGCAGCGGTGGAACAAACCCGTATCGTAACCAAGGTCGCCGGTACTGCAGTGAGTAAGTCGCCGCCCTTTCCCCTTGTTCTGTTTTCCTTCGGTCTTCCGGTGCTAACCAGCACTACGCTGCCTTGATGTACTGTGCTCGTAAGGTACTAAGTCCAAGGTAGGAGGAGCGGTGCGACGACGAGCCAGTTGAGACCCCTGTGAGCCATCCTGCAGAACCGAACTGGATTGGGCTCCTTCGAGTACGTAACGAGGTTGTAGGACGGTGCGTCATCCCTCATCTGTATATTTATACGTATATTACACATGTAGGTTAGTAGAGCTGTAGAAATATAAATGTATAAATAAATACAAATGCAGAATAAGTTTGAAATGGTGTAAATAGATTCAAATACAGTAGTGCACGTAGGTAAGAAGGGTACGCACTGGTAAGTATAAGTTTGAAATTGTGTAAATATAAATGTATAAATATAAATGTAGAAAGATGCATAAGGATGAGTAGGTATAAGTGTACATATAAGAATAAGAAGGGTACGCACTGGCAAGTGGATATCCTTACTATACTAAAAGTGGGAGTTGGCTGAATGAACAGTCAATTTCCATTTTTACCCTTCTATCTTTTTTTTAAATTGTTTTAATACGTGTCCCCTTGTCCAACCTTCTATCCTAACGTGCCGCGTTTCTTCTGCCCCTCTTTGTCACCGTCTCCCTTCTCCTCTTCTACTACGAAGGTGTGGGAAAGAAGATTGCCCTCCCGACAACATCACCACCGACGGAGATTTCCTCATCAAACCCTAGAGCTTCACTCCATCCCTGCACCCTCTTGACCAAGTTCGTATTCTGAGCTTTTCTCTCCGCCGCCTCCGCTCCTCTCTCCCACATGGAACGCATATCGGAATTTACGCTAATTCAACGCTTTCCTTTCCGGAATCATACTCGTGTTTCGATTTTCAGATGGGCTACCACTCTCCAATTTTGACGGGTTTTCAATCTCGAACTCTTCTTCTTCCTTTCTTCTAATCGTCATTTTTTGTTGATCGCTTCAAGGACTTTGATTTTAGGGTTCTCGCCCAAATATGATCCAATTTCACCGATCTCACAATAAAATGATAAAATCTCTCAAATCAATGCAGGAGAGGAAACCAATCTGAAGGGAATTGCTTTAGGATTCTTGGTGGTGCCGACTACTGACTTTTTGGGTAATCTATTTACTTCTGTAAGATGCAGCTTGAGTTTCCTGGTGGTGTCGACTATTGTCTTCCTCTTTCAACAGGTTTGTTTCTTCCTCTCTCAGTAATCAATATGCTGGCACAAGATTTCGTTTTGCTTTCGGCTTCTTCCATCGATCTCTCTAAACAAGTGAAAAACTCGGTTGAGGTTCGGCAATCGATTGTTGAGGAGCCGAAGAGGACGATGAAGATGGGACTAAGGTCACGGTCATCTTCGGTGCTCAAACAGGCATTATCAAGGGTTTTGCCAAGGTGATAAAGCTCCTCATATTCCATTCTTGACCGCTTTCTCCCTTCCTCTCTTTCTGCTTTTGTCCAGAGACCCTAATTTGATTGACAACAGGAACAGTAGTAACAACAGTTTTGGAGGTTTAGGGTTTGAAATCGGGCCTGCTGATGTCAAGTTTACTATCAGCGCACTCGATGGGTTTAAGGTCTCTTTGGACGTTCACTGGAGCCCTAACCCGTCGACCCTTTTCCAGTTCTCCATGATTCAACAATTTTATCCAATAACAAGCTACACAATGGCCTTGCCTTGACCCCTCAGATGGGTATATCTCTCTACAACTCTTTCTTACTCTTTGATTTGCTCCAATTTTGGATCGGTTTGGTCATTAAATTGTGATTTTTTCATTTTCTTCTTCATTTCTAGATTTCATTTGAGCTGACTTAGATTGGAGATTTATGGTTATATTATTTGTTCGCAGATGGAATGGTTAGACTTACTTTGCTTGCGATATTAATGAAACTGTGATTCAGGAAACAGGTATGCTTGCATGTTTTGAGTTAGCGTAGAGAAATCCAAGCATTTCAAATGAAGTATCTTGTTACAGCTAAACTTTTATGATTACAATTGTACCTTGAGTTCTCAGTTGCATGCAAAATTTAAATGCAGGTTGGAACCAATGGTGCGGAAGGTTACTGTGTTAAGGCCATGTTGGTGTTGGGGACAATGACTTCTTTTTTGCATTTTAGTTTGGTTTGCTCCTAATAGGTGACACATCTTAAAGTTTTCTATTTTAGTATTGAATTGTAAAAGTTGAAACTAGCAGACGCAAGCTCTTGTCCTGACAAAAAAAAAGTTCATAAAAATAATTTTTTTTACGCATGAAGAGAATTGTTTTCCTCCTGCTTTGCCATAGGTCGGGTAAGAGTTGCTCTCTTGGTCGGCGCTCAATCTCCTCTCGCTTCAAGCCCGAGTAAGCATTCACACATCGAGTGGCTCCATCTATCTACGCGATTTCAAACTGTACTTTATATTGATTAGCTTTTGGTTGTTTGAGGTCAGTTTCTACTCTTGTTCTTTTCTGAATTTGGTGCGCTATGTTGATTCGTCACTGTGGGCTTTTCTTTATTAAGAAATTCAATCTAAGCAATAACTTGCCAAAGGTTAAGATATGCATATTACATTTTCTTATTTCTGCAGGTTTTTTTATTTATTTATGAGCGAATCTAGCTATCTTTATTTTTCTATAAATGTTTATCAGCCCTCTTATAACTTGATCGTGCCTTCATTATGATGCAGAAACAAGACTAAAGGAAACTCAGTCGGCAAGATTGTCAATGAAGTTGCACGACTTGGGGGGTCTTAACGATGGGATTTTTGCTTCTGATGGGCCTGTTCTTCTTGTAGTCGCCTTTTCAGGTGGATTTTACTTCTTATAGATGTTAATCTAATAACGCTGTTAGTATTTTTCTACTCGTGTTGATTGATTTGGTTCTTCTTTTTGTGCTTTAGTTATGTTTTGGTTGGCAGTCAGTAGATTCATGAGGAAATTATATATGCTTTGAGTAAAAATTCCATGCTGGTATTTTTATTTTTTTTTTGCTTGCTTTTGGATTGTTTCTTTTGGAATTTGGATGTGATATATAAATAGGGCTATATTTGTGTTCTCAGATGATATAAAACCACTATACTGCAATATGGCAGCAACCTATTATATAAGTGACTCATGCAATTGGCAAGATTGAAAACCAATTAGTGATACCTTTTGTTCATTGCGTGAAATGCCTTACCAAATTAATTGGTATTTTGGATCCCGTCCATTATTTGTCACTTGGAAGAAAGTGGTGAATGAAGGAGAGTCTCGCTTGTGTGGTTGCATTGGAACTCTAGAGGCTCGCCATTTGATTGATGGTTTTAAGGACCATGCTTTAAATAGGTATACTTACGGAACTCACATTGCAAGTTGAAGCAATATTATCAATAGTCGTAATTTATCTTGCTTTGTTACTCATTATTAACGTCCAGCATTTAAGTGTTGTTAAATGCTAACTTTGGTTCTACTCTATTATTATTTAGCTAAATCTATCATATCATGTTCCACGATGTCAGATATAGTACACTTAGGGATTGATTCCCGAATACAGGCTAAAGAATTTCCTCAATTGGATTGTACAATCTCTATCTTAGTCAATTTTGAAAGTGCTGGGAAGTACCTTGATTGGGAGAACCATATAAACTAACACGACAATGCGAGGTCACTGTAATCCTTATCTTGTACGGTTTTCCGAGGTAATTTTTATCTATTGGAAACACCCTACCTCGGTACCCCACCTCGGTACACTATAGAGGACACTTAATTGTGAAGTAAAATGTTGGTTTCTGTTTGCTCAGGTTGCTGACTGGATCAATCCTAGCACATGAGATGATGCACGCTTGACTACGTCTTAGAGGTATGCTTCCGACTTCACAACACATAAGTGAAGCGCTAACATACTTATGGTTGGAAACACAACTCAATCCCGGAGCGAGCAGCAACCAAGCATCTTCATCATATAAATGACAATGTTATCATTGATTTAGTTGTGCCTCAGAGGGAAAGGGCTTTCAAAACCTGCAAAGTAGAATCTTCATCCCAATTGCGACGTGCACACATGATTTCTTTGGTATGTTTACCATGTTCGATTTGTGAAATTTGTATGCTTCAATTTGTCTAGCATTAGCTACTAATACTTGTGTGTGGAAAGAAAGTTGAACAATTCACTTCCTTTTGCTTAAAAATGGCACTCAACAAAATATACTTGTGTGTGGAAAGAAAGCCGAACAATTCTTCTTCTGCATAGCAGGAGACCCCTATTTTTTGCTGCAAATCTCATCCGACGCCTGCGGTGATGAATTTGTAAGTTATTTGATTCAATTTTCTGCCTTCCAGATTTGTTATCGTTCTATACATCATGTTCCATTTTTTGTCGGACCAATTGCTATGATTTGATTCCCTTGATGAAGGGATATGTTCTCGCGTTACAGTTTCCTCTGCTTGTCCTCAAACTTTTCATTTTCTTTGCTCATCTTACCTTTGAATGAGTAAATGTTATTGCTGGAAACAATTTGTTCATTGCTACAATTATGCCTTATTTTCTGATTCTTTCCACATCTTGTTGTAATAAGGTTGCCTAAAGGCCGCAGTTTCCCTATGAAATTTTTTGTTTCTTATAGTTACGAGAATTAACCGACAAAGACCCGACAAAGGTGTCTTCAGAATGGTCAGTAGCAATGTTAACTGGCGGTAGATGGTGAACCGCAATTAATTTGATATCTACGTTTTCTGCAATGCATCGGATACTGACTGGATAGATTTGAAGAAGCATATGAAGAAGCAAGAGCAGTAGAATGTTGAAGTTTAATACTCTTTTTTAACCCGACAAAGGGCCACGATTGTGTTTGCTTCCTTTATAGGAATCAAATCAGCTATGTATATCATCCAAAACTAATAGGTCATCATTGTTTTGTATAGGATTTTTACTTCTATTTATTCTGATTTTATAACAATCTCGGGTTTGTTTAATAGTTATTTAGTCAGTTTACTAAGAAAGTTTTAATCGAACATTGCTATTGTTATTTATTTAACCATGTAGCTAATGCTTACTTTATGTGGAACATCGCTATAGTTATTTATTTAACCATGTAGCTAATGCTTACTTTATGTGTAAGACGAGCCTCTTTTATATTTGATATTTACGTAACTCGATCACGTAACGTAAAAAAACACTCAAACATGCAAATTTTTACTCCCCAATTTGTTTTTCTCTACATATTTCTCGATTGCATATAACGGCGCGCGTGCGTAGCACGCGCGGCCTTACTAGTATATATAAAGGTAGGAGTTATAAGGTATGAATAATGTAGGATTAGGATTGCAGTAGATCTATATAAGTATATAGAGATGTAGTAGTTGGAAGAGATATATAAATAAATAAATATGTGGTAAGATAGTGTACGTAAATATATATATATATAGAGGTGTGAGACAGAGTTATATATATATATATATATATATATATATATATATATATATATATATATATATATATATATATACGTATGAGAGTAGAGTAGTAACTGGGAAGGGAGTGACGTTGTTCTTGTTGACGAGTTTGTTTGGGATTTAACCTTATAACCTCTAGTAAGCTATCCGTGAGAAACAAATTATGGAAAACAAGATATGAAAGAAATCAGTAGAATTCAAGAATAAACTTCGAGAAGTTACGACATTAAGGGTAAAATGGTCTTTTACCGTAAGAGAGCTTTTCCGTAATTCCTTCGCATGAGGTTGGACATCTGGATGAGATTTTGATCCACATGCCTTATTTGACAGGCGTTTGAGTTACCACGAGTACGGATCGTTTTCAGACTTGTTAGAGTGTGATTTTACTCAGGTAAGTCCTTGTGACTTACTTAGCCAGTTTTTGGATATTAGTTGAGTGATAGTGGTTGTGTGTGCTATATGCGTGATTTTAATAATAATAACTTGCTAGGACGACCGTTATTATTATGTTTAAGGCCCAAGTGTATGTATAACGGGCCGTGACATCACTGCCCAGCTCTTACAGGAGACTGTGAGGTTCTCTATACCCAGACCAGGCAGGTACAAGGTGAGATGCATCGGATCCATTCCTGATGGTTACACGGGGGCGGAGGCGAGGTTTGGGAATCCCTCGTGTCACAAAATAAGTATCATTAGTGTGAAGGAGTAACTTAACTTAAGATAATAAAAGGACTTGTTTGAAAGCATGATGGGTGTTTATTATTTTATGTGTGTATGTGTGCTATTATTCTTCTTCTAATGTTCAGATAACTAGCTAATGATTTCTCTTGTTGTGTTTTTAGATTTACCGCAGTTTAGACCAGCAGCTGAGTGATCCGGAAGTAGTGGTCAGCCGGGTCTCCGTACTCCTTAGAGTGGGGGTTAGAGTTGTGTTGGTCTTTTTTTTCTTTTGTTAAGACAGTTGTTTGTTTTCCCCTTGTTTAAGTACTTTAGCCTGCTAGACCGTGTTGCATTCATTACCTTAAAATACTATTTTATGAATTTCGGTTTTCCTTATTTGTGTCTTGTTGCAAGATCCTAGTAATATTGTTGTCAAACTGAGGTCGGGACCCATTGTGAGGTCCTAACCAGTAACGTTCCGAGTTCTGAAAATTTGAGTTATTACATTTTATGGCTTAAAAAATAAAGATTTATTGGCCAAAAAATTGTGTGAGCTCCATTTAATTACTGTTTCCATAGCGCGTCACGTTATCCCAACATATACTCCTTTTAGTATGTATAATACATAATAGATATATTCATTTGAAAAACATAGCGCCGTCACGTTATCCCAATATGTATTCCCTTTTAGTATGCATAATAGATAATAGATATATTCATTTGAAAAAAATAAAAATAAAACTTTAGGGGTATGGTTACTTATATAAAGTAACGTAAAAATATTTATCCTAATAACCAAAAGCCAATATTACTTTAAAGAAGAACATTATGACCCACATAATTGTAGGTTAACGTTCACAAAAATAAAATCTTCTCTAAAAAAATAAAACTTTAAGGGTACGATTACTCTTCCCTAAAAATAAAGTTGTAGGGTTACTATTACTTTAGGGAATAACATTATAACCCACGTAATTGTAGGTTAACGAGCCCAAAAAAATATATTATTCCGATAGAGAAAATTGTCGAAAAAGTACCCATCTTTTGGGTTGACTAAACTTTAGTACCCCTTTAGTACCTCATCGTTTAAACTATCATGACGGTACCTCAACTATTGAGCCTAACCAAAGATTAATACCTAGATTAGTGTTCACCCGTTAACTTCAAAGAACGACGTTAAATTTCAGAGACAAAATTGTCCACATCCAGAAACCCTAAGCCCCAAATTTTCTGAATCCCAAATTTCTAACAATTTTCCAAAATCAAATTCATAAATCCCTTTCCATTACAATATAGCAATCACAAAGTTCTCAAATTTAATTTTCCATCAACCAAAATCACATTATCAACGAGGAAGAAGTTCACGTTAACGGAGAGAGGCTAGAGGAAGACGGTGAAGAGGGTTTTCCGGTCGACCCTTTACCGACTGTGGAGTTTAAGGGTGAACCGCTAGAGATGGAACAAGTTCCGGCTGACAGAGAGCTCCCATTGTCCAGGCGCCACCAAGGATAGACATACGAAGGTGGATGGTCGAGGTCTGCACATGCGCTTACCCGCCGCTTGCGCCGCCAGGGTATTCCAATTAACCCGTTCTTTATACTTCCATCAAACTCTGAAACCCCCTCCGGCGGAGACGAGCAACTACAGCATTTCTGGGCGGTTCTAGCAATGACAGTTAGACCCACTACGTGCTTTCTATCTGCAGTGGAGACAGCTGCATTCGGTGGTGGCGTAGTTTTTCAAATGACAGTTGGGGATACTTGGCTTGAAAGGTGGAGGAGGGAATGCCTTGTATGAATATTCTGAATTTTTTTTTCTACTTTCTATCTTCATTTTGATTTTGGTGGCTGGCAAATTTAAATTAAATTTGGCGCTTTATAATTTTTGATTTTGTACATAAAGATTTTATGATTTTGATTTTGGGAAATTGTTAGAAATTTAGGGCCCGTTTGGAAGCTCTAGGAATCATTCCCGGTAACGGAATGATTCCGAATCAATCAAAAAATACGTTTGGTTAAAGGTCTTTTTATCACACGAAAGTAATCCCATCATTTCCATTTCCATTCCTAACCCTTATTCAATTCCATTTCCATTCCACCGCTCCAACCAAACGGGCACTTAGGTGAAGAAATTTGAGGATTAGGGTTTTTGGGATGGACAATTTTGCCCTTAAAATTTAAGGCCGTTCCAAAGTTTAGATAGCTCAAAGTTTAGATAGGCCAAAAGATGGGATATTGTTTAGATAATTTTCTTAATTTCGATATGAAATATAATCATAGTTGAACTTAACTAAAAGACTAAGAAATGTATTATTTGTATACTCTTAAGACTCCTTGTTTATATAAGTTCTAAAACCATCAACTTTAGTAGTTATTCGATGTGGGATAACAAAATCCTTCAAAAATTAACGTAGATATCATGATAACA
The DNA here is from genome assembly GCA_033239125.1 of Fagopyrum homotropicum. Taxonomy (NCBI): domain Eukaryota; kingdom Viridiplantae; phylum Streptophyta; class Magnoliopsida; order Caryophyllales; family Polygonaceae; genus Fagopyrum; species Fagopyrum homotropicum. Next base: position 150,350,672 of record BSWB01000004.1, read on the forward strand.
AAAGATTCTATACCTTAAAAAAATAGTTTAAAAATAAAGATTTTTTCTCCAAAAAAATAGGTTGGTTGAAACAAAAAAAATGTTATGTACAATCTTTCAATAGCAAGACGTTAGTTTAGTAAAAAAAAAAATTTTGACTTAACAAATAAAGATTTATTGACCAAAAAATTATGGGAGCTCCATTTGATTATAGTTTACACAGCGCACCACGTCATTCTTTTAGTATATATAAGATAGATAATAGATTGTAAGTGAAAGATTAATTTTGTCAATTATCCAAAACAAAGGGTGGTTTTCTGCAATTTAGCGAGATTAGCACAACACTATTGTATTCACAAGAAAAAGTGAAACAAAACACAGTACCCAGCCGGTAACTGGGTTGATCGCTTCGATTGAGCGACAGGTTTCCGCGCTCGCTGCCGTGGGTGGTCTCTCCGGTGTCCTTACATCAATCTCTCGCCTGTCAGGTCCACATAGTCCCTTTTTTTCGCTTTGCGATTTTCTTTAATCTGCAATGGAAATTGATTGCTTCTTGTCACTAAAACCTTTTGCAAACTGGCTTCAATATTGATGATTGAACTTCGCCTTTCATGTGTGATTGTTTCATCTTCATCCTGATAATTTTGTGTTGCTTCAAGAAATTCACTCAGGCTTCGTTAGTGGCTTTAGGATGTCGGTTAGACGCCAGGGAATGTTTCGTGTTTTCATTTATTCATTCTTCAGATTGGAAGGTTTTCCACTTCAAAATGCCGCATGCCATCTTTCTCAGGATTTTTCTTTTGCTCTTGTTGTCTGCAAAAATCTGGAAAAGCACTTGTAAATTTCTCTTTTCTCACATTTTGACGTTACACACGTCTTTAATTCCCTGACATAAAGTGCGATGAAGAACCAAGCCTCTAGGGCTCAGATGAGAAAATGGTTAGCGATAGTATTTGTTTGCTTATGAGCCCTAATTTTCATATTCCAATCCATTGCACTTGATACTTTCCATTGGTTGTTTGGGTGCTAACTATACTCCATTATGATCAAGGTTGTGGATGCGCCAAGTACCGCTTCTTTATAGAATAATTATGCTGGACTCAATTCAGTCGATGTCCTTTTTCTTGGTGCAAAAGTAGCTTGCTGTCTTCTATGAACAGATGGGTTTAGTTTCTTCATATTAACCTACAATTTTCAACCATTAAAGCTAAGTTCAGTCACAGATTGTACTCTATTTCCACCTAACGGTCCTGTGTTTGTCTCTTAATCATATCATTAAATTAACTAAGTATGCTGATCCATATACCACAAGTACCTATCAGTTTGCTTTTCGACCAAGCTTATTGTTTCTTGGATAACTTTCAGTTTCAAGCTAACGTGATGGAGAATGCAGAAACGGAAAAACTGGTCGATGTTATGGAAGGAGTAGCATCAATAGCTTTGATGCCATCTGGATCTATCTCTGGTCACTTCATCCATCTTCCACACTCGACCTGTTTTGGCCTTTATGGAACTGGTCTCTCTCTCCTCCTCCCTATCTCTGTGATACATATGTAGTTGTAGCATGAGGTATTTATTGGTTTTGGTGAGATGTGTGTAAACTTGATTATGTGATACATATGTAGTTGTAGCATGTGATGATCAGGAGGATGTGTTGCATCTTATATTGACCTTCGCTGTACATTGATTGAAGAAACCGACTTTGAACTTCACCTCAAAATTTTAGTTGTGGTCTAGCTCGAACATTTTCAATAAAGCTTTGTATTTGTCATGTCACTTATGCCCTTTGTTTGCATGAAATTTTGTCTATTTTCTTCATGAAAGAGTTGCAGTGTGAGAGGGAGTGCAGCAGAGGTGAAGACTACCGCTTGATTAAACTCACCATTACAGACTTCATCGTAAGAGTTGTCTTGTCTTTTCCACCTTGTTTCTTCTCCCATCTTTATCTGATAGACCTTATGCAAGCTTTCTGGACTTCTCAAATTGTTTATATCGAACTGCTTCATGGCAGAGAAAACGAGAACGTGATGTGGTTGTTGAATGTAAAGGCCACGATGCTGCTCGGATCCGTAATGTTGAACATGCTCATGGGTATGCTGTTCTATGTTTCATTTCCTTTCTTTTTTACACATCTGTTGAATATTTTCATGAACTTTGCAGATGGGAGGAGGAAGTAATGGACACAGTAGCACATAAGCATGGCAAGACACAAATTCTGGTATCTTTCGATTGCGAAACACTAAAAGCTGAGAAGGCAGCAGAGGATCACATCAAGCAGTTCATGCCTAAGTTAGCAGGCATGGATGCGGTTGGTAAGTACCATCAAGTAAGAAAAACACAGGAGGGGATAGACTGTATGGGGCTTCAAAAGCTGAGTATTTGTTTTGTTCTTGCAGTTAATATTGGCCCAATGACAATCACAGGCTTAAATTTCGAGCAAGATGAAGATGACGAGACTGAGTGATGTAACTAGTTTCGGAAAGAACAGGTTTGCAAGAGAAACCTTTGTATAGCTGTATGCAAACAATTCAGAGGCATTTTCTAGTCGTTCTGGTTTTTGCAGCTGGAATCTATGAATCAATGATTTTGCAAGAGAAACCTTTGCTTCATGTTGAACATCAGGTTATAATCTAATGCATTTAATACCATATAGACGTCCGACCAAGAACTCAGCTGCAGCAGCTGCTAACAAAGGATGAAGGGGGAAATGAAGATCATATTTACCCTGTACACAGGGCGAAATTTTTTCCATTTCCGATAAAAAGGGTCAGATCAGAGATGAGTCTAATTGATCCAGACTTGCAACTTTAAAGTCATTTGTGAAGAAATGCTTGAATAGAATCAACATACATTTGAACAAGAAGTTACTTAGAATCTTATTGAACATTGACAGTGATACATCTATGATTTACTAAATTTGTTTATATGTAAGGGTGGCATTGGGGAGCAATGCCATGGATCCATCTTTTGGTGCTGTGCATTTTCCAAATGTAGCATTAATGCATGATCAATGTAATCTGCAATTCGTCATATATGAATCTTAATCCAGCAATAGATAATTGGTGAGGCTATCACCAGAAATCCCTACAAGAGCAAGAACCCCTTTTAAAATGATGGAACCTACTGTTATCTCGAACAATAATTTCGCGCTCATAAACATCAGACAGCAGCTTAATAACAGCATGACAGTCATTACACACTCTCAGATTCTTTATTATTCGAATAGGATTTCTACGCTGAACATTTATAAGACCAAAAGCAATTGCCAATCTCTCACTATGATGTTCCAATTCAGCTTCCTTCTCCTTCTCCCCATCAATACACAACAGAACCTGCGTTGTATCCGGAACGTGTCCTCTGCAACGCAATTTCTCCCTCATTTCAATCAACTTGGAATATATTAGTTCAGCATGTGGGTGTGATTTATCACCAACGGTGAATTCATGAACCATGCCTTCATGTTCAATTGAACTGCATCCCGGGTCTTTCTTCACCCCGCGTTTCTTCATCATCTCTCTAACCTCCGAAACCTTGTCCCAAAGACCCGCTCTAGCATACATGTTAGAAACAAGAATATAACATCCTACAGTATCAGGAGACAGCTCCATCACATGTTTAGCAGCAAATTCACCAATATCTATTCTTCTAAAGATCCTGGCGCCGCTTAGTAAGCTCATCCAGATTATCTTGTTTGGCCTAATTGGCATCTTCTCTATTGTATCCTTTGCGACGTCAAGTTGACCAGTGCGACATAACATATCCACCAGGCAACCATAGTGTTCAGCTGTTGGTTTTATGCCGTATTCAGTCTGCATCATATTAAAACAGTGATGACCTTCATCAACAAATCCTGCATGACTACAAGCATTCAAAATGCCGAGAAATGTGATGTCATTCGGACTTATTTCTGTTCTACACATCTCATGAAATAGTTCTAGAGCTTCTTTGGCCATACCATGATAACCCAATCCTACAATAATAGCAGTCCAATGCCCCACCTTCTTGTTTGTAATTGTATTGAAAACTTTCAAAGCATCATCAATACATCCACATTTTGAATACATATCAATCAACGATGTGCCTACCACACCATCCATACCGGAACAGTTTTTTATTATATACGAGTGAGACCATCTTCCGACACCAATAAGAGCCAAACCTGATATAGCAGCAACCACAGTAACTAATGTGGCATGGTTAGGAACAACTCCCATCTTCAACATCATCACAAACATCTCTAAAGCCTCCATGTACCGTTGATTGAATTCATAGCCAGCAATAATCGAATTCCAAGTGATTAAATTCTTCTCAGTCATCTGATTAAACAACATTCTAGCGGAACCACACTCCCCAGATTTCATATACCCATTAATCATAGCATTCCAAGAAGTCAAGTTACGAGTCGGCATGATATCAAATATCTTTCTAGCATCATCAACTTTCCCACACCTTGAGTACCCATCGATCAATATAGTCCATGAAACAACATCCCTCTCAGGCATTTCCTCGAACAGCTTACCCGCAATCTCAATTTCCCCAATCTTAACATACCCATCCATCAAAGAATTCCAACAAACCAAATCCTTGTTCCCCATTCTACTAAACACTCTTTCCGCAGACACCATATCACCAACCTTAGAATACATGCTAACCAAACTCCCATCGATAAACACGTCATCCGTCAATCCAATCTTCAAGGACAACCCATGAACCTGCTTTCCTTCCTCCACCGCCCCCAATCGGCCACAGCCCTTAATCACACAAGGCAACGTAAAGTTATCAACTTTAAGTTCTGAAGACTCAGAAATCATATGATTGAACAGGATGAGTGCATTCTGAGATTGGTGGTTATCAATGTATGATTTGATTATTAAGTTCCAGCATACTAAACTGGGCATTTGAATTTGGTCGAAAACAGAGCGGGCATATGTAAGATTGTTGATTGTGGAAGAGGTGTAATGAGATAGGAGCTTAGAGGAGACTAGTGGATGGTTAAGAATGGCGGTTTTCAGAGAGTATGAATGTAGCTGGCTTGCTTGCTCGGCCCTCAAATTCGAGGATTCAAGAAGATAATAGGGAAAGTTGGAAGGCAGCGCCATTGGTTTGTGTTTGGAGCATAATCGATTTACCTTAGAAATCGAATGGTCGCAGATTCGCAGGCGTTAGCATTTAACAATAGCATCGAACTTGAAACGATGATTTAATGAAAGTAATGGTCAACGTTAAAATGATTTAAATCGCGATTAAAAACGTCAGCATTAAATGGGCCTGATGGGCTAAAGTATTGGGCTGAGGAAATCATAGGCCCAAATTCATATGGGCCTAAATAAATCTCCAAGAATACCCATATATGCGTGGCTTTGCTTATTCAGTAATGTTGTCGATACATCCGAAATCGCCCCCGCCGTTCTAAACCTTAACCCTAAAAAGCTTCTCTTCCAATGGCGTGTACAATCGACTTCAGACGCTTAGATGAAGGATTTGGGGGCAAAACCTACAAGCGTAAGAGAGCTGAACAAGAACCCCAAGCCCATCAAAACCTAGCCTATGACGCCAATGACCTTGACGACACTTCAATGGAGGTGGATGTCAGTCAGCCATCGGCGAAGCGAGCAGCTGTTTCATCAATCGCCGATCCCAACAAGCCCGTCGCTTTCGGCCGACCGACATACGACGGAGTGATCGCCGGGAAAGTCTCCGGTCGGAATTGGAAGCAGCCAAGGAAGAGGGCGTCGGCTAGGGCGGTGAAACCGGTTACCGTGTCTCATGAGCAGAGGGCGAGGGAGAGAGAGGTGAAGAAGGCGTACCAGGCGAGGAAAGAGGAGCTTAAGGAGTTGATTAGGAGCAACAAGATTGAGAAGAGGAGGTTGAGAGAGGAGAGGGAGAAGAAGAAAAAGGAGAACATTCTCAAGTCTGGTACTAAACTTCAGGTAATTTCAAACCCTAAGACGCTCAAGAAGATCGCTAAATCTAAGAAGAGAAAGCAGCTCAAGGTTGTCTCTGATGATCTTATCAGGAAGTAGAGTTCAAATCTTTTGTGTTTTTATGATGGAATTTTAGTGGTTCTTCTGCTGTTTTTGAATGAATTGTCTTGTTAATCCTAAATATAAGTTGTGTAAGAACTTATTATTATAGCATACAATTTTGCTTGAAATTGATCATCAAAGTTTCTGACTCCAATTGCATGTAATCCTTTTCGTGATTGATGTACCATATCTTGTTCGTTGATAACTGCCCCTAAAGAATTGAGATGATCTCCTGTGTTTTGAACTCGTTTGCTGATGAAGATATCCATGAATCAATGCTCTTCTCTATGATTTTTCGAAGCGATTTGATGTGTTACTGGCCATGATCAATGGATCCAACTGAAACAGATGATCAATGGATCCAACTGAAACAGATCCTCTACTTGGATGTACCACACTAAACACAAACTTGAGAACAGTACAATCAATAAGAACTCGGGGCTGTATTTTGAAGAACTCACGAACTCATGTGAGATTCTTTTTGGATTTTATTTCGGGCTTTTTGGTCGTACTGCGTAAATGTTTAGAAGTTTTTTTTTTATACAAAAGCACGTCATGAACCGATCGACCTAAAGCACGTCCAGAAGATCATCTGGAATAGACCAGATGTTCTGGAATAGACCTGTTGTAGATGGATGGTTCGTGCATCGCAATCCTATTAATTTCCCAAAAGATGTGGAGATGGATGGTTCGTGCATCGCAATCCTATTAATCTCCCAAAAGAGGTGGAGAGCGGAAGAGTTCGTGATTCCTGAGTTCATGATGAAAATATCAGGGTTGATGATATTCATTTCCACATATGTTTTTATGTTTAGTTGATCGCGTTAATGAGTATCAAATTGTCTTCTTCAATTTCGATGGATGATGAAATTGGATGATGCACCTAACTCTAACTCTTTGGCCTTTGATGTTACACTTTAAATGGTTCCTAATGACAAAGCCAAATGTAAAATGGTTCGGTGAGTTTCCAGTGGCATCATAATTTAGCTTAGAATATCCTTTATTTGGTTTCTACCATTTTATGTTTTTTATTTTTCTTCTTTCATTTGTTGTTCTATGTTATTCACATGAAGTTTTGTGTTTTTAGAGCTAGTATGTTCAAATTTAGGGTACCTTTTTCTTGTGAAAGATGATTTGGTTTCTAGCCATGCAGATGTTCCACCACATGACACTAAGGTGTCTTAGTTCAATTACGCTTATTTTTCCTAGTATTTATGAAAGAATATCACTAATGTTTAAATTGTCAATATCGTAGTTGTTAAGTAAAGATGATATCTTTTGGTTATCAATGGTCCTTAGGCTGTATTGGCACTTGAAAAAAGGTGTTTAGTACTTTATGTGTGGTGATTACAGAATTCACAATTCATTACTAAATAGATTTTTTGTTTGCCGAGATTTTGTTTAGTTGGTATTCCGTCCAAAGCTAATTTCCATAAAAAAAAATTTTACTTTGGGGCATTATGTTGATTTGTCAAGTCCATGTTTTATCATGGGTGACCCCCACCTTTCGTTTTTGTATCATTTCCATCGCCAATTTGGTCGAGTATCATCCCTCGTCGTTAGTTGTCCAATATAGTATATCTCTTATATCGTTTATGGGGAGGTTATAGTTGTTAATTTGATCTATAATGTTGTTAAGTAGCATTGTTCGTATTTGGTTTGTACTTTGTTGGTTCCATCTTTAGAAGTACTTAATCAACCCTTGAATGTGCGCGTAGATTACGTTTAATCTTTAGAAAATTTTAATCAACCCTTGAGGTAGAGTAAGTTTCCGCTATGGTTTCAAGAGTACATTATTAGTGTTTTCCACTATGGTTTCAAGAGACTACGCATATGTGAGCACGCAAATCGGGAGAATGGTTTGGGTTTCCCACTATGTCTTCAAGACTACGCATATAGTGTTTTTCACTATGGCTTCAAGACTACGCATATGGTGAGTGTAGTTGGATGGAGCCTATTTGAAACCGAAATGAGCCAAGAAACTACAACAACTTCGACATGTGCCAAGAAACTACAACGACGTAATATACAAGTGTAATCATTTTCCGGGAAAAAATACAAATGGAGTAGTACAACTACATAAACATGACTTTGAGTATATATATACACAGAATATTCTTCGATTGAAGTTAATCTATATCTTAACAACCTAACAAGATGATTAACTAAATATCTTTAATTAATCAATAATATTAATATTTCCCTGAAGTTAGACGACTACGATGATGAAGTGTGTTGAATCATGGCCGAATCAGTGGCTTGGTAAGAATGTCGGCAAACTGATCATCGGTGGAAACATAGTTCACATGTAGGGTGCCATGCTGAACATGTTGACGAATGAAGTGGCAAACCAAGACATTGTGTTTCATCCGAGAATGGACGACGGGATTAACACTCAGGCTCATACCACCGAGATTATCACAATAAACAACTGGCTTTGCACACTAATGAGCTTTGAGTTAGGGCTGAGCAGATTGCGGTTCGGTTCACCGAACCGCAAATTGTGGTCCAAACTGCAACCGAGCCGCAACTAATCGGTTCGGTTTGTGGTTCACAAGTTTTTGTTTTGCGCTTTGCAGTTTGGTTCATCAATCGAACCGCAAAAAAACCGCAAAATGCGGTTCATTTGTGGTTCAAACCGCAATTTTCCGGTTCACGTTTTCTAGGATTGCGGTTTGGTTCAGTTCGTTTTGCGGTTTTGAACCGACGCTCAACCCTACTTTGAGTTCACCGAGGAGCTGAGTGACCCATATGAGTGCCGAAGTTGTATCAGTTATGGCTTTGTACTCATCTTTCATTGATGACCTTGTAACCGAACGTTGCGTGCGAGAGCTACAAGAAATAACAGTGCTCGGAATGAAATGAAAGTAGCTAGATGTAGAGACAATGTTATCCTTATCTCCAGCCTAGTTGGCATCTGAAAAAAGCATGAAGAACTGAAGAAAACATATCGTTAATAGGTATTCTAAGATGCATGGTGCTAGTAAGGTATCGAAGAAGACGTTTCAAGAGTAGTCCAATGAGGTGAGGTGAGAGACTGCATAAATTGAGACAACTTGTTCACGGTAAAACCAATGTCCGGGCGACTAAGACCCAAATAATGCAAGCTACCAACGATAGTTCTATAATCAGTTGGGCATTGAATATGCGTCCAGGAACTCTCCAGAAGAGCATTTGTTGTACACATTGGAGTATTAGCAGCTTTCGATGAGTCTATTCTAGCCTTATAAATTATATCCTGAATATATTTTCTTTGAGAAAGCAAGATCTCACCCTTCATGGGAAGAACTTCCACCCCTAAGAAATAAGATAGTGATCCATATCCTTTAGCGAGAATCTAGATGCCAGCGTGTCAACCAACTGAGTGATCAACATATTCGAGCATCAAGTTAAAATTACGTCATCAATATAAACTAGAAAATACAAGATAATAGAGCCTTAAGATTAAACAAAGGGAGACACATCAATAATGGAATTGATGAACCCAATGCGAAGAAGAAACACTCGTAGCTCATTGTTCCATGCCTTAGGAGCTTGTTTTAACCCATATATGGCTTTCTTCAATCGGCAAACATAATTAGGCTTCTTAGTGTGAACGAACCCTTGGAGGTTGAGCCATGTATATTGTTTCAAGAAGTGTACACTACAAGAAAGCGTTGTTTATGTCTAGTTGTCGGAGCGACCAACCTTTGGAAACCGATATAGTAAGAACCACACGAATAGTGACTAGCTTGACAACAAGATTGAACGTCTCGGTATAGTCCCGACTAGGACGTTGACGAAACCCCTTGGCTACTAGCCTTGCCTTGTGTCAATCTATTTTTCCATCTACAAGATACGTAGTACGAAAACCTTTCACAACCTATAATATTGGTGTTAGGAGATGGATAAACCAAATCCCATGTCCGATTAGAGCATAAAGCATAATACTCAACTTGCATATCCAACCTCCACTTTGGAGTTTTTAGGGATTGAGTGATAGTGTGTGGTTCAGGAGGTGTGTTTAAAATGCGGGAAACAATTAGTAGTCATTTGTGATGAGATGAGATGCCCCGTTCTCTACTAACCAAGGATTGGTATTGTTATGGCCAGAGGTAGTGGTCATGTTTGTTCGAGGGAAAGAAGGAAAATGACTCGAGGAGGGAAAAAAATGTTGGGATGAAGGGATCGATAGGTGCGACAGTGAGCAAGAACATGAACCACTTGTCGACACCATTGACAACGTCCTTTAAAAGGTTTAGGACCAACGAGGTTGTCATTAGAAGGACAAGGAGGTTGGTTATATAATTGTTATTGGGTTTGTTGGTTGGTAGAGGGTGCCGGAGGAGAGTTTGGTCATGAAGATTGAGTAGAATGCTTACCTTTTCCATTGGAAGACTTGGAGTGAATAGTGAAGGCTTTAATGTGAGCATCATTGGATTCTTTTGTTTGTGCAGTATGCTTCAAAAAAGCTCATCAATAATGAGTTTTTCATGAAGTTCTTCAAATGAAATAGAAGAATCCCTAACATTGATAGCATAGACAACTGGGAGATATGAGTCATTAAGACCTCTAAGTATGTAGTCAGTTAGGTCTTCATTGGACACTGGGGATCCCAGAGAAACCAAGAGATTGGCAGAAGCACGAATTTGATGCATATATTCGGCATCAAATTGAGACCCCTTTGCTTGATGTGACCACATGACCGGTTATCATAGGTTAGACGAAGAGCTTCACAAACTTCCCTAGATGTTTTAGCAATGGGGCCTAATATGCCCCTAGATACTGATGTCATCCGTGTCTTTACTTAAGACGGTCAGGCAAGCGGCATGCCTTGTCTTGGCATGAAGTTTGCCCATTTTGATAACATTTCCCTTGCTTTTGCTTATGCAATAATAAAAGGGATATTCATGTGAAATATTCCCTTCTAATCTTTCACATTGGGCCCCCTTTAGCATTTCATTTTAGACCTTTCATTTCGGACCTTTCGTTCCGACCTTTTGACTTGGACCTTTCAATCTAACCACATCCCCTATATAAGGGATGCTTGCCTCACATGTAAATCATGTCTAAATTAAATCAAGTTTAGTTGAAGTTAAATCTCCCTCCTTGATTTTGGGGATCATATGTTTCCTCTGAAATTCTACCTTGGATCTTCGATCAAAGACTTCTCATTCTAGGATTCTTCAAGAATCAATTATCCACTCCACTTCACGGATTGCTCGATCAACCTTGATCATATCAAACAATTGCTTTCACATCCATCTCAAAGCTTCCACCAACCATATTCTATCATTTGATCCACCGACACATCAATAATGGAGAATTGAAGCTCTAGCTTGGTCTATATCCGTACTTTGTCCTTGACACGTACCCAAGAGCTTCATCATTGGTATCAAAGCAAGGAATCATCAAATTGGTATCAGGACCAAATGATCAAAGATAGAGCCTAATTTGACGCATCAAATTGGTATCATATGAAGGGATTAAAGCTAAACTTTCTTTACTTTCGTTCATCATATTTTTCTTTATCGTTCATCATTCATCAATGTTCTCCTATGACGACGATGATTCCTTTGATGAGGTCAAGGAATGGTTGTCACCTCCATACCCAGAAAAACCAAAACAAACCATTTGCAAGCACCAACAGTATCCGTACGGCCAACGGCAAGCCTATCTTGAGGAAGAAGAATCGTTATCTCCTTCCAACTCACCAAAGATGATACAAACTCTTCATGGGCATCGATGGTATCCACACGGAATGGCGAGACCATCTTGAGGACGAGGAATGATATCCTTCCGATACCCACCAAGACCCAAACAAACCATCCGTGGACAGCGACGGTATCCCCATGGCCAATCACGAGGTTATCATGAAGATACATATGTTATACCTTAGTCAAAGCAAGATGCCTTAGCCGAGGAACACGCCGCTCTAAAGCATGAGAAAGAGGTGTCGGAGATTGCAGTATGTGCCCTCACGAAAAACACACACCGCCAAGTGACTATCAAAAGGAAGCAATACCATGTACATGTTCCCCCTTTAGACCTTTCGGTTGAAACCCATCAATTTTTACCTAGATCCGATCCAGTCTACCTTTTACGTTGTTTAGTAGAAGGGTGATAATCTTTGATTTGTTGTATGATTCACCAAAGATGAGTTAAATGTGACGGTGGGCTTCTTGGATCATTTTCATCGAAATCCAGTTACCACAGAACCTCCTGCGAAAATGGGCCATTGGACTGTATAGTTGAATTGGGTCAGTTTTACTGCTCCGAGTTATGATCGAACCGGTCCAGCCATATTAGCCACAGTGGACCGGATCGTATCCGATTTAGATTTACAATTGGTTGTAGAATTCAAATTTGCTTTGTTAAGTGTCTGTATATTTCGACCCCACTTACCTACGTTACGAAATAAATAACTCGAATTCACTATGAATAAATTTGTGGTTCATGACGTACATAAATAAAATATCCCGCCTATGAAATTCAAAATCCCGAAAGTAACAGCCGCGCTACGTGGCATGAATCGGTTCACTGCCTTCTTACAACAGTAGATTAAATATCTCTCTCGACATCACGCCCACATCCTCGATTACATCAACATCGTACAATAATTAGCCTCAAGGGACCCACTTATGACTTCCCTAACAACCCCCTCTCAAAACCATCTGCATTTTTTACATTTATTTTATGCCTTTAAAGTCGTAGCATGTGATAATGTCCCTCTAACCGAATCACTTTTTTAATTAATTAATTAATTAATTTAATAATCAATCGAATATTGCTACCGATCGCTGGGGGCGTAATAAGAGCCAAACAAGCCAAGCATCAGCATGCTCAAGCTCGACTCGTTTAAAATGTGCTAAGTTTGGCTCGTTTAGAAAGTGAACGAGTTCGAGCCGAGCTTTTGACGAGTCGAGTCCGAACCGAGCCCGAGTAGCTTGTCTCATATTACAGCACTACCGATCGCTCCAAAGATGGCCTAGACCGTTGGCTTGTAACCGTTGCTGAATGCTAGTACAAGCAAATCTACGTGTTATGATGTATAGCAAGTGGGTTTCATTTTCTTATATGTAAATGGTGATCGGAAAACAAATTAGTTAAGAAGCACATGTAAACCATAATTGAAGTTAATTAAAATCTTGTGTATAAAATAAAATAAAGGTAAACCCTTGGTTGATTGATTTAGAATTATTGGTACTATATATACTCAATCATACAAGAAAAAATAGATTTTAAAAAATCAATCATGAATGATGTCGTGGCGTGTTGGGAAACATAAGTTTATTTCTTGAGGATTTTGAAAAACAAGTTGAAATAAAATATATGGAGGTGTCATAAGGTTGTAGGTTAGAAAAGGGACCATCTAAATCCTACGTTTGACATATATTTGCATCTTGGACGCACCAAAATATTCAATAATAACTATGACGGAAATATATATATATATATATATATATATATATATATATATATATATATATATATATATATATATATATATATATATATATATATATATATATATATATATATATATATATATCTTATGAGAACACTCCCTAACGGGAGAACATGAGAACAGATTCGTAATTATTATTAGTTTTGTTACAAATGTGCCATATCGTTTAATGTATTATTCGTAGTTATTGTTGGTTGAGTGAATTATTCGTAATTATTGTTGAATTTTTAATTATTATTATTTGTAGTTATTATTATTTTTGAAATCTACTCTAAAACTCACATCCAACGGTGTACGATTGTTCTCATGTTCTCACGTTAGGGGTGTTCTCATGGGAACCACACCCTATATATATATATATATATATATATATATATACTCATAATAAACAACTCTTACCATGTGAACATGTAAACACCGAATATATGTGATTATACCACCGAATATATGTGATTATACCTCCAAATATATAGGGTCAGGTCAGGCGAATATTTCTTCCACTAATAACACAATTTTTTTTCCATTAATATCGTCTAATCTCAACCATCTATTTAACGATCTAACGGATACAATTTGTTCTCATTTTACATGGTAAGAGCTGTTTACATGAGAGTCAACCTCTATATTAAATAGATGGATGACATTAGGCGATATTAAATAATAAAAAAATCGTGTTATTAATAGAAGAAGATTCGTCGGGCCTGAATCTATATATTCGGCGGTATAGTCACATATATTCGGCGAATATATATATATATATATATATATATTTCCTAACTTGTTAAACGTTACTCACGTGGTTGGTGTTGGACGTACGCTTAGTTAGGGGTCATCTTAATGGCCTAATTGTCGAATGCATGTGCATTCTTATGAATGCATGTGCATTCTTATAAATGCATGCACTATATTTCAAACCTTCTGCAGGCCCTCCTCTATAATGCTGTGATATTTAATATTGATTGTCGATATTCGTATGTAGTATAAAGACATGGATACGACTAGGAGTATTATCGGACTGGGGCTATTTTCTCTATCCAACTTCTAACAAAACACTTTTTATTCTTGTATACATTTCTGTTAGAATTAAAATTCTTATCATTATCTAATTTTGATATTATAACAAAATAGGTAATACAAACTGAAGCCTGATTTGTGTTGATGAAGAGAAGTGTTTATATGCAATAAAATGGAGAACAAACTATAACAAAAGATATGACTATAATGACCAAATATATAAGTTGTTATAGAGAATATATGATCTTATCATTACCCTCGAGGTAGGATGGGTGATAAACTATTCCGAGTTTGGACAAAAGATAACAAATTTTGGATCGATCAAGAGTTTTTGTTATAATATTGAGCTCCGCCCTCCATGGATTCAACAATCGCGAAGGTGAAAGATGGCAGCAGAGGAGGAGTCTATTAAAATTTAGTCGAGCTACAATATGGGTATTGTTCAGACAATTTTTTTAATATATATTAAAATTCTTAAATACATTATAACAAGCCTCTTAATATGAATCTAATAACATATCAAATGATAAATCTCATTTAGTATTCATATAATTATACAAAATAAATATACACAAAACGTAATAGACGATAAATTGATAGTTGTTTGATATAATGATATTTTATATAAATATCAAACCCATACTTAGGGCCCGTTTGGTTTTAACTCCGAAATCGGAAATGGAAAGGAAATGAATCTAGTCAATACGTATACCTTTGTTCATTAAAATTTTTGGAATCATTCCTTATCGTTTGTAGTAATTGGATGAGAGTTTGATTACTTTTGATACCCTATAGGGTAACAAAAATGTGAGGAATCAAGTACATTTTTCATTAAACCATTGGGAATGATTTCATAAAATTTCATGAATATGGATATGCATATGGACTAAATTCGTTTCCATTCCGTTTCCGTTTCCGGAGTTGGAACCAAACGGGCCCATAGTCTATTAACCTATGAATACATGCTTTTGAGGTGATGACATAAGTTAGAACATCGTAATATTATTTAGCTTTACACAAAACGATTCATATGATATGCTCGAACAACGTGGGGGCCCACAATGATTATGACGCTAATGGAAAAAAAAGCACACTTTCTTTAACTAATTGTTAGATCTCCGTTAATAGCGTCACATAACTTAGCCCCGATGTTGACGTTCATTATTCACAAATCCGGCCTCTAAAGTCTTCCAATCTTGTGCCCGTCACACGTATCAACTGCGTGACCTAATTCAACAACCAAATATTTGCAATTGCAAATTACTTTCATAAATAAACAAAAGTCGTAAACACACGGCAATGAAATTCACAAACGCTCTATTGATCCGCAACACGGAATTGTCACAGTTACGAGTTTCGAATCCGTGACAGGTGTTTCTCGGATCCGGAACCCCTAACCGTGACGGTTATGGGTTGCGGGTTCGTGGTAATTTTCTTTGTAAATTCTAATCCCCTTAAAAAAATCTGACACAGACACGTGTCAGCTGTCAGGATTTTTTTTTTCAAGTAACCGTGTTAGTTACAGGTTCAGAAAACACGTAACGTTTCTAAATTCTATCGTATCCTTCTAAATAAAATAACATAATCTGAAGATGTAAGAAAATAATAAATTAAAGAATAAAAAAAGAAATGTAGGAGCCCAAATCACATGGTTGGGTTAGTGCAAAAGGGCAACATAATTGCAAGTCTTTTCCATGGCATATTCGCACGTACCTGTCAACTGCCCCTCTCCCCACTACACCATTTACACTAATAACATGCAACTACTAAAATATTATATACAAATTTAGTCATTTCTTCATGTTACACACATTATTGCGGTGCATACGTGTAAATATACAAAAAATATTACTACTCAATATAAACTATTTATTAAAAAAATAAAATAATTAAGGAAAAAATGAAGATTATGATACGTGGGTCTTTTATTAAATATATGAAATTATATAATAATTTTTTAAAAAATGAACTTTAAAATTGCATAGTAGAGGACTAAAAATAAGAGAAGAAAGTAAAGTTGCCAACTGTAGAGATCTTTAGCTTTGATTTTATGTAGTAATAGAAATCTCATTAAACATATTAAAATAAATATTCAAAAATAGGAGAAAGCCTAAAAATAAAGATAATAAGAAAAAGGGAGAAACATGATAACCCCCATGAGCACCCTCCCATTTTCATGGCCGAAAGGTGGAGAGAAAGACAGAGATAGAGAAAGAGAGTTCTCTTCCCCCTTCTTCCCCTTTCTCCTCCAGGCCATCCAAATATTCACCCTCATTTTCCGCTGTATATTTATCTATCTCCGACGTCTCCCTCACCTGAATGGCCCAGCTTTGCCCTAAAATGTCGGATGTCGGCCGTCGTGTTGTTATCGTCCGCCGCTACTTCCGCCTCCTATGGGATCGCACCTTCGTCAATTCCAGCCGATCTTCCTCTTGCAAGCCCCGACAGTACCACGCTGTTAATCGTCGTGTGTCCTCTACCGCCACCCCTTCCTCCGTCGATGACTCTCCAACTTGCATTACGCCGTCTGTCCGATTCGACGATGCCGTCGAGGAAGGCCTCGGCGTCCCCGATCATACTTATAACTTTAAAGAAACCGATCTCGTTTCCATGAAGATCTGCATCATTGGCGACTCGCAGATCGGCAAGACTAACTTCCTGGTCCGTTTCCTAATCCCTGATCCTGAACTTTTGAATTTTTAAAATTCCGTGTTTCTGTTGATTTAATTTGGTCTTTTTTATGGAATGCAGACGAAGTATGTCGGTAAGGGCAAGGGGAAGATTACCGAAATGGATGGATTGAGTTACATTGATAAGATACAATCTGTTCAAGGTGCTCACCTCATATTCCGGATTTGCGAAGTAGGAGGTTAGATAATCTACTCATCCTCGCTTCTTAGTTCTTATTGTCTGATACTTTCTACCAAGACTAAAAATAAATAAAATCCCTGGCTCGCTTGTAGGTGATGTTGATTTGCAGAATGATCTGGCGGGCCTAGCCTCTGCGTGTAAAGATTCGGTAGCAATTTTGTTCATGTTCGACCTCACAAGTCGACGCACGTTAACTAGGTGATTTTTTTGACTTGGTGATCTCATTTGACAATCCCATCATATCTATAGATTCTTGTATCGTCCATCCTTTTCAGTCTCAGTTCATTATTCTTTTTCTCAATCAAAATTATTCCCTTCAAATTGCAGCATTGCGGGGTGGTACCAAGAAGCTAGAAAATGGAATCAGGTGGGTTAAAATCACGAGTAATAATTTTCATGTTCATAAATCATTTGATTACGAAGAGTTAGTAGTCAATATTTATTCATGATATCAATATATTTTACATAGTTGTTTTCAGTTATATATAAAAAAAAATAACAAATTTTGTTATGTTAAATGCTTGCAGACTGCGATCCCAGTTCTAATAGGTACTAAGTTTGATGAATTCGTCCAACTACCCATAGATCTCCAATGGGCGATAGCTAATGAGGTAATTATTCGTCTATTAAACTTCTGCTCGTATATCATCAATTGGTGCGTTTGCTTGTTAGTAAGACTCGGGTAGTAATTGACATGACTAGGCAGAACAGGCTACAGAGTGACTCATAAATGGCTTATCAGGCCATGATCTTGGTTAGTATAGAATTTATGGTGGTGATTTGGGATTGAAAAAGAAAAAAAAAATTCATAATGAGATAACAGTAGGTTGAATTGCATTAGAATGATAGGTTTGATTGAATTTGACCATAAGACTATAGACTCGTTTTGACCCTTTCTTGAATATGTATGAACTATGAATGGTACTCTTCTGGTTCTGTTCTTGGATACTGATGCAAAGATTGAAACAATTTTTTTTCTGTTTACTTATTTCTGATAATGTTTGCCTTGTCAATGATGTAATGCCATATGTTTACTTGCTAAGCACAGCCTTGTTGATTACAATTTTTTTTTCTGTTAACTTATCTCTGAATTGCTTCTGATATTTACAGGCGAGGCAGTATGCAAAAGCTATAAGCGCAACACTGTTTTTCTCAAGCTCAACGTACAACATAAACGTGAACAAGGTGTTCAAATTCATAACAGCAAAGCTATTCAACCTGCCTTGGAATGTGGAGCGCAATCTCACCATCGGTGAACCCATAATCGATTACTAGCTGCTCGTATCTGGCATTTCTTCACACGTCCTCTGTACATATCAAAGGGTGCTCTCTGCCGACGCATACAGAGCCGACCAACCAGAACATGTATAACCTTCTGGTGAGAGTTGAAAGTATGCAACTGCGAGAGTTTGGGAGTGTTGCTTTGGAGGCAGGCGATGAGGCCACCCCACAATGTCGTCCCCTTTTTAATCGTTCTTAACATGTTTTCATCGAAACAATCAGAAGCGATGTGGTTCATGGCAAATTTGATCCGAAAGCGAGACCATTGCTGAGTTTGTACTTGAAATTGTATTGTCAGATGCTTGTCAGTCATTTTGTGTTCACAAGTCATGGCTATTTGAGATGCAAATTGGGTATTTCTCATTTCTCTCTGCCTTGGCGGCATAGAAAGGTCCTCTTTAAATGGTCAGTGGATTGGCCTTTTATGATGGGCTTTTTAAATTTGGGTATTTGGTTAAAATACTAGCTTTCAAATTCGGATATACGGCTGGAAAAGAAATGTAAAAAGTATGGGCTTTATATATCATCATCAACTATTAAGATTAACAAATATTATTAGAAAAAAAAAAAGATTTGATCATTGTTTGGAAAACGGGTTATATTTGTTTGTTGAGAGTTTTTCGTGAATAGGTGACTGAAATTTAAAGGCTCAACAAAATTTATACATGAAGTTTTCATCGGTGGTCTACTAAAATATTTTTATTAACGTGTTCTAGTTGTTCTTCCTCGATTTGTTTGTTTGATTGTTCATCTTGTTTTTCTCATGGATCAGCCCTTTAGATATACTAAACATGTCTAGTGTATTTGAACTCATTTTTGTTATAAAAATGTTTTAATAAGAAGTAATCATACAATTAAATTATTGTTAAAAGTGCATTCACTGCAGTAACAAATTACCATTTTGCACAAATTGGCCTATCTTAACATAATTATATATTGAGAAAACTACACAAAACCAACCTTAATAATTACTATCTTGCAAGGAACCACCCTTTATAAAAATTTTAGCATGAAACCACCCATAATATTCATCTATGTGCAATTAACCACCCTTACAATATTCTTGTACATAAAACCACCCTTAATTTTTAAACGTTTGCAATTAACCACCCTATACTAATTAAAATTAAATCAAATAATTTAAAATTGAAGCATAGACAAGATATATTTACATTATTAATGTTAATACCATTAATAGTTTCGATAATTTGACTAAATATTACAATTTATAATAGAAAATAATCAAAAATAATAATATAAGTTATTACCTATATACAAAAAATAATTTATTTTTAAAATTATTAAACTACATACAAACTAACGAATACAAAATCAATTCTATTACAACCTCAATTCCGACTAAATTGATAACTTGTTACCGGATTTAATTTATTTTTAAAAAATTTCACTTGTTTTAGTTGACCAATAATCACGTGATTACCATTATTTTCATTTTAAAAAATACTCGAAAAAAATTGTGGGTTACAAAATTTCCAAAATAGTAATGGAAATTTTAAAATGAAAAGGTTTTAAACTATTGAAAGTTTGAAACTAATTATGATATTAATATTAATTTAATATAATAATGAAAATTTACCTTGTCAATGCTTCAATTTTTAATTATTTGATGTAATTTAAAATAATATAGGATGGTTAGTTACAGACCCGTAAATTTACTGTGGTTTTATATCAAACAATTTATAAGGGGTGGTTTATTGCAAATATATGAATATTAAGGGTGGTTTTATGCTAAAAAATTTATAAAAGGTGGTTCTTTGCAGACGAGTGATTATTAAAGGTGATTTTGTGTAGTTTACTCTTATAAATTTACATTTCATGTACATTGAACCCGGTTTGGTAGAAGAATAACGCACTATCCGTATTTTCATACACAAAATATGCTTGGTTTTTAAATACTGCAACTAAATCTGACGCTAACTAATTCTATATACCACATGTAGCAAATATATTTTAGTAAACCAAATTATTGATAGGAGTATTTTTAATCAGCAAAATGGCATCTCAATCTATTTTGATTATTTTCTGTTACAATCATTTGGACATAGTCTACTCAACAATCATTACAGAAATTTATGAAGACAATATTTTTGGATTCTGTGCTAATTGTTTGAGGCTTCAATGTCCAAATCAGATCAAAATGCAATCATATTAAATACTATCATATTCCACAAAAACGTGAACCTATCAATTCTTTTAGATTGGAATATCTACAAATTCAAAGGGTCAATTTTCATTAAAAATTGCCCATTTGTTTTATAATATTATATAATAAAAAAACAAATTGGGCATACCTAACGCAAAATTTGTGCAATACTGTCTAGTATTAAGCAGAATTGAGCAACCAAACAGAGAAACAATGCCTATTTGACCTTGACCATAACCATACAGATGCAATCATGCAACCCAGGGTGACAGGATGAATGGCATTCATATATCCAAGGAGATGCACAAACGACTCCTCACAAGTCGCAACTAAACCAGATTATGCGATTTCATAACAAGCTCTTATTCAAAATTTCTCAATCATCCATTTGTAAGGTCCGATTTTTGCTGAAAATGCTTCTAGTCAAAGTTTGAAAGGTTCTAAGAAGTATGTGGAAGACATCCTCACTCTAGCTTAACCTCTCTCGTTGGAGGATCCAGCTCAAGATAGTAGAAAGGCTCGATTGGCTCCTCACTGTGCAAAAAAGTTTTATATTTTTTGTTTAATAAAAAACCAAAAAAATGAGAAAGAACACTAGCAGGGATGCACTGTTGTGATTTGTGAACGTACCCAGGCTTTGAGCGCATGCATCGCCAGAACAGCTTGAAAGGGCCTGGCACTGTCTTAAATGGGTTTCCTTCAAAGCAAGCCTGTGAAGATGAAAATATAATCTTTCAAATAAGAATTATAGAGCTTTTCATAAATTCTTCTGCATACCAAACAGAGCCCAAGGAAGCAACTGCTATTATTAAGAGGAAAAAAAACCATAAAACCAAATAATCCTCATTTACCATGAGAAAGTATCAGGATATATGTAAAGTGTAAAGATAAGCAACTGAGCCAATTTTAGCCATGGTAGCATGGGTGTGGTTTGTTACATTAGCACGTGTACTTGGCTAGACTGGTTTAATCGGAATTTTGCTATCGTCTGATTTTATGCCAACTCAAAAAAAAGCTGGTTTGGAATTTGATTAACTCAAGTTTCAGGCATTGGATTTTACAAAGTCGGGTCAATTATGGGTAAATATCATAATTTTTACACATTTCTGTTTGGCTGTCTTGAGGTTCAAACAAAATCTTTATGCATATATTTTGGTTTCAAATCATGACCAAATAAAATTTTGTTTGGGTCAATTTGATCAAATACTACTTTGTACTGCTAGTTGGTTCAAATTGAATTAGCTTGATTCAAACAAATTTATTTTAATATATTCCCAAGTATCAGGCTATCAGGTAGAGCAAATGAATTTTCTCAAATTATACCAATACAAGGCAATTTACGTCTTGAGTATAGCAGAAATAGTTTTTCGACTTGTGTCTCCAAAGGGAATTTTGTATTGAAAGAAAGATTCAAAATACTTTCTATGAATGTAACAGAAATAGTTTTTCGACTCAATTATACCAATACAAGGCATTTTATGTCTTGAGCACATCCATCTACCAAACCAAAGTAACTAGATCTTGATTACATGCATTTTTCACCACAGTTCCCTTAATTGAATGAGGAGATTTCACCTAAAACAATGATCAGTGCACCTACTATTTCAAGCTTACAACTTCTGTTCCTTTAGTCACCCACAAATAACTTAAACTTGTGTCCTAACTCCAAGCAATACAGATTAAGATCTAACACATATAGCACCCACCTACAACCATCCTCTTTCTGCGGGATTGCAGTTAGGTAAAAAGACATAAAAAACAATTCCCTTTGGAGCACACAAATGGATCAAACAAAGTAGCAAGTGAAGAAAGGGATGGAAATACTTTAATAGGAACAACAAAGGCAGCAAGATAAATATTTAGCTTGATCATACTTTGTACACCTTGTAGTTTAAGGTCTGAATCCAAATTATAAAGGGCCATACAAGATAAATATTTGGCTTGATCATACTTTGTATACACCTTGTAGTTTAAGGTCATTATAAAGGGGCATACCTCACATAGTCACATGTAAACACAATATAATCTGCAACATCAGCATTCCAACCTACTTATTCTTGTATGTCAACCCGCCCTCTTCATACACAATAAGATACAGCTTTAAGAATTAGAACTGAGATAACTGAATACCTGACCCTCAGAAAAGCAGCCCAATTGTTGGGAGCTCCAAGCTCCTTATTAGGGTTTATCCAACACCGAACAACAATACTCTACCGAGTAATTTAACAATATTTGCCTAATTTCTGGAGAATTTGGACACATTTCTCAATATTGGACCAAGGCACCACAAAACCCTAAAACTGAATTTATGAAATTACAAATTGCATTGATGATAACGAAGTGAAGCAGTGAAAGAGGAAGGATGGGGGATTTACTTGGATGATGTCCTCAGCGCGGTCATTGCAGCGATGGGGCTTGGGCTCGCGAGTATCGCCCTCAGGTAAACCCCATGGACTCTCTCTCCTCTTCACTGGACTCGCGCTCATCTTTTTCTCTCTCCACCTGGGTTTGGCTTTCGGTCGGAATATCAAGGCAAAATCGCCTCGTCCTCCACAAATAAATTAATAATTTTTTTTTTCTCAAATATTTTATGAGAACAAAAGGAAGTAAGGTTAAAATAAAATTATAGACGGAATGGAATGCAACAAAAAGCTATATATACGGAGTCTATACGCAAATACGTATAGAAATACCGTGCATAAATAGCATTATAGACGGAGTGAGATGCGGTTAGTCTAAGAGCATTATTATACACCAAAAACCCAAAATATTCATATTATTTTATTTTATTTTTATTTTATTTCTACAACGGTAAGCGGTTAGGTTGAACTAAATTGTAGAGGTAGTATATCCTAAAACATCTTTACAGATGAGAACACGAAGTTCAAGATCATCAAAAAAATTGGTGTTGGAGTCATCCACCCAGGTAGATTAACCGATCAACAACACAATTTATCTCTCTAAAAATATGTCTAATATGGACTTCGTCGATCGAACGAAGCTCCAAACTAGAGTCGAAAATAAGCATCTCGATCTCCCAAGACAAAATATTCAGATTATTGAGTTTATTCGTATTTTGTTGCCTACTCGCCAGGAATATTGACTTTAGTCAATCCTCCTACTCCCAAGGCAAAATATTCATATTATTGGTGTTTGGGGTCATACACCTAGGTGAGTTAACCGGTCAGTTACACAATTTTTCCCTCTAAAAAGTGTGTGAATAATTTATTTTTTTGAAAATTTGTTTTGAAATGAATAGATGCGATAACAATTTTTTTATTTTTATGAAAATAAATTGTAATAGTTACTTTAAAATTTTAGTTCATTTCGTTCAAAATTTATATACTATCTGTTCTAATATTTTTAATCGTTAATATTGTATTTTTTGTTCCATTTATTATTTATGTTTTTCCGCACTTTTTTAGTTTTACATGTTTGACTAATAAAACACAATGTTTGAACTAATAGAACTAATGATATCCAAATTTTGAACTAATATTATAAAATAACTTTTATAGTTACAATTATTAATACACTTTTATTATAGTATTTGTTGGTTCAAACAAAATGTTTTATTAGTTCAAACATTTTATAATATTAGTTCATGCATTATTTTGTACTTATGGATTTTTTTTTATAGAAATATATCAACCATTATTACAATATAAGGTGAACTAACATAAAACGAAATGTACAAAAATTTGTACGAAAAAGTGTCCGGAAAAAAGGGGAAAAGTTCAAAAAATTTATTATTAGAGAATATAATTAATTCAAATATTTTGTATTATTAGTTCATGTATTATTTGAACTTATGAAATTATTTTTGTGAACCATTAGTATAATATAGATTGAATTATCGAAACAATAAAACTGAACGAAATTCACAAAAAAATTTACCTAATTGCAATCCCATTGAAATTACTCCCTCTATACTTGAACCTTGACCTAAATAATATACCTTTACCTTTTTTATTTCCTTCTTTTATCTTTTGGTTTGTCAAAGTATGACGGTTGTCCGCCTACAATCGCTAGTTTTGTATTTCGGTTTGACTTCTTGTCTCAATTAGTTCAAACGTTAAGCCAAAAAACATCTAAACGGATCCAAAAAGTTTAGCTCGTTCATTTTATTATTAGAACACTTTTGTAGTTTGATTTGTTGGTTAAGCCGTCAGTAATGAAGGCGGAGAAGAGGGTATCACCCAACGGCGATGAGCCATAGAGGACTTCGGCATAAGATCCTCTAAGTGGGAGGGCATAAAAAAAACAGGATTTGCTATATTGGAGAGCGGGTGCTTTTGGCTAGACGAGTATCAATTCATATTTCAAAAATAGAGTTCGATTTTTTTAGGGTTGTGGGATAAAATACGGGGGCCATGGGCTACCAAGGAATTAAATGAAGGAAGATTTAAATAAAACTTCAATTTAGAAAAACTAAGCTGATTGTATAATATACAATAATTTAGAGTTAAAAAGAAGACGAGCAACAAGTTGTTTCGCTAACCCTTTCTGAATAGCGAATCCGATCTTCCTAAAATCAAAATCAGAAGACCTAGGAGACATAATATTGTCATGCAAGACCCGTTGTACCCTCTTGAGAACTTCAACAACATCGGGCGCAAGAAAACCAAAAGTGTCGAAAGCGAACGGAAGAAACACATGTTGATTTTCAATACAAGTTCTCTCATGCTTTGACATATGCACGTGTGAGGTGTTGATCTTGTCTTCTAAAATAGTTGTTGTGTAACGGTAATAAATTTGAAAAATTACCGTTCTTATTCAAACGTTAAACCAAAATGTCAAACTGAAATACAAAAAATTTACCTGAAATACAAAACATCAAACCGAAATACAAAATGTCATACGTGTATTATTACAAACATCCGAACTAAAGCGATATCAATGTTGTTCAGGGTCTGATGATCTAACATGAGACGGAGCAACATGGACATGATGTGTAACAACCTCATCAACAATGGTTTGTAACTCGGATACCGGACACTGATCACACCGGACAATGATATCTCGAATACGTCCAACGAGCATGTGCAAACATTATTATGATATAGATAGGTTTTTTTAAAGAAAATCAATTCATTGATCATTATCTACATTAGAAAGAAGGTTTGCAATTAACACGTGGAATGTTATCCCCTTCAAAATATTGTTCAATCTCATTGCACGGTTGAAGGTGGGAAATGCAATCCGCAACTTTATTTGTAAAACGTGAAATATAACGAATACTAAAATTCGAAAACAAATATGATAAGTGTTTGCACTCTTCAATAATAAGGTCCTCATTGGACCGTACTTGATCTCCTCTATGGAATAGGTTGGCCATCATTTGTGAGTCCGTTTCAAGCTCGACCGATGAAATATCACGCCTTAGTGCCTCGGATAAACTTATCTTCGCGACAACAACCTCCCCTACCATTCATGACATCTCCCTAGTCATCTTGTAACAACAACCCCAGTAATCTTACCATCACTCCCCACAAAACAATGCTCATTCCCATAAGCTCGCTTCCTGCCACTACCAAGGCGACATTTATTTTTATTACTCTAACGACACGTCTCATCCATCCTCCTTGTTTATTTGTTACAAGCGTACTCTAAGTCTCTAACACCCCCCCCCCCCCGTCTTCGTACGCACTAATAAATCTTAGGACATTTGCAATGACAAGGGAAATGTTAGGAGAAACGCCCAATTCCGATTCAAAAAACGCAGAGTTTATTTAATAGCACCCCTTCAGTATCTCGTGTGCCAAAGTTTCCTTTGATGTGGCTAGTCTCCATCCTTGTTTAGAAATCATTAAAAAAAATTAGATATCAAAGCCCATTTCTCCAAGCTTTTTAAGGAGACACAAAAAGTCCTAACATTTCCATTAATGTGCTTCTTGTTATCAGTAGATCCCCACCAGAATCTCGCATCATGGCATGGATCTCCTCAATCAATCCCTCCGACAAATTAAAATACTCATCACATAAATTGGGATACTTTGAACAATGATTTCCCTAAGACCTCCTACCGGCTTAAGAAAGTAGTTTCTCCTTCCAACCAAACATTTTTTTTTTTTGCAATTCTATCCTTAAATCACTTTATATTTTTCTTTGACCTTCTACCAATGTAGACAAACCATGTATTTTGCAATCATAGTGAATTTCTTCACTCCAAGTACACAAGATAAATGCCGACCATTGATAGTACTTACGTTTGAGCTCATGGAAATCTCTGATTTAAGATAATTAGTTTTCTGTCTCGACGCTTTTTCATAATTGTTGATATTAGCAGTAATTATTGCCCCCTCTTGCAGAGTTGCTTTCGCAAATAACAAGAAATCATCCGCAATGAAAAGATGTAAAATGGATGGGGAATCCCTACGGATAAGCAGACCATGAATTCTTCCCCTGTGCTCTTTTGAATTGCGTAAGCATGAGAGAACATCCGTGCAGAGGATAAAAAGCAAGAGATATATTGGGTCCCCTTGCCTAAGTCCTCGAGAAGGTGTCACCAACCATGTTTGTGTCCGTTGATATTAAAAGTAAATGAGATCGTAGACACACATTCCATTACCTTAGACACCCACTCCCGGCAGAATTTCAATTTCTCCGACACCTTCTTAAGAAAGCTCCACTCGATGCGGTCATAGGCCTTGCTCATATCAAGTTTAAGTCCCATTTTTCCGTGCCCACCACCTTTCTTGCTGTGCATATGATGAAAAGCTTCCATGACAACAAGTGTATTGTCGGTTATTGATTTCCTATAAGAAACACACTTTTCTCCCTTGAAGCGCTTGTTAATAATCATTTGGATATAAAACTGTTGGAGATAATAGTTCTGACATCGAAAGTTGTGGACACTCCGAGCCTAGTATATATAAGGCCGTTGAGTTACTCCTCATGCCAATTGGCTTTATAATGGAACCTCATTGGGTTTATGTGTTGTGTTTGGGCCTAATATGCATTTGCGCTCGTATGCACATGACCCCCACTCTACCGGTCCGTTTGTATCGGACTTTGACATGGTAACAGGTATACCTTAGTTGTATTTGCGGCGGCGTGAGATAATAAGTTTACACATCGAAAGTTATGGACATTTCGAGCCTAGGTATATAAGGTTGGTGGGTTACTCCTTCTATCATCAATTGGTTTTAGGATAGAACCTCATATGGTTTATGGGTTGGGACTAAGCCTAATGTGCATGTGCGCTCGTATGCACACGACCCCAATCTATCAGTCCGTTTGTATCCGAATTTGACAAAAACCGAATTAAAAGAGGAAAGATAATAAGCACGTATCTAGGTCTCTAATACCTCTCGCATACGTTCAACAATATATGGTTTGTAGCTCGGATACCGGGTATGGATCGCCCCGTGCAACAATATGTCATTGTGTTTTGGTCTTGGTGTACGTCGCCGCGATGACTGCTCAATCTGGATACGATTAATAGGGTTTAATGTCACGCGCAAACGCAGTGCACGTGTGGCATGCATCCGGAATTTGCGTCAATGATAAACCTGAAGCGCATCGCGCCGCGTCTATGCCACTCATCCTAAATGAGCTTCATGTTTGCATTTAGTAATTTGATCGTTGTGTACCAAGGGTGTGTTTAGTTACATTAGGGGTGGGCACAAATCCCATCAATCCCGGTCCCATCCCGATCCCAACAAAATGTTTTATTAGTTCAAACATTTTATAATATTAGTTCATGCATTATTTTGTACTTATGGATTTTTTTTTATAGAAATATATCAACCATTATTACAATATAAGGTGAACTAACATAAAACGAAATGTACAAAAATTTGTACGAAAAAGTGTCCGGAAAAAAGGGGAAAAGTTCAAAAAATTTAGAAGCAATTTGGTTTACTAGGCTTTTTCTAGTTTTGTGTTTAGTAAATGTACCCCTTGAGAGAATAGTGTGTAGAGTTTGAGAATCAATACAAAAGGTTGGGGTATATTTACTTAATTGAAATATTAAAAAGTCTAGTTACTACTTTACTTTCTCAAAAAGGCCTAGTTATTAAAATTGCCCAAAAATTTATTATTAGAGAATATAATTAATTCAAATATTTTGTATTATTAGTACATGTATTATTTGAACTTATGAAATTATTTTTGTGAACCATTAGTATAATATAGATTGAATTATCGAAACAATAAAACTGAACGAAATGCACAAAAAAATTTACCTAATTGCAATCCCATTGAAATTACTCCCTCTATACTTGAACCTTGACCTAAATAAATTACTTTTACCTTTTTTATTTCCTTCTTTTATCTTTTGGTTTGTCAAAGTATGACGGTTGTCCGCCTACAACTCTATGACCTCTCAAATCGCTAGTTTTGTATTTAGGTTTGACTTCTTGTCTCAATTAGTTCAAACGTTAAGCCAAAAAACATCTAAAAGGATCCAAAAAGTTTAGCTCGTTCATTTTATTATTAGAACACTTTTGTAGTTTGATTTGTTGGTTAAGCCGTCAGTAATGAAGGCGGAGAAGAGGGTATCACCCAACGGCGATGAGCCATAGAGGACTTCGGCATAAGATCCTCTAAGTGGGAGGGAATAAAAAAAACAGGATTTGCTATATTGGAGAGCGGGTGCTTTTGGCTAGACGAGTATCAATTCATATTTCAAAAATAGAGTTCGATTTTTGTAGGGTTGTGGGATAAAATACGTGGGCCAGGGGCTACCAAGGAATTAAATGAAGGAAAATTTAAATAAAACTTCAATTTAGAAAAACTAAGCTGATTGTATAATATACTATAATTTAGAGTTAAAAAGAAGACGAGCAACAAGTTGTGTCGCTAACCCTTTCTGAATAGCGAATCCGATCTTCCTAAAATCAAAATCAGAAGACCTAGGAGACATAATGTTGTCATGCAAGACCCGTTGTACCCTCTTGAGAACTTCAACAACATCGGGCGCAAGAAAACCAAAAGTGTCGAAAGCGAACGGAAGAAACACATGTTGATTTTCAATACAAGTTCTCTCATGCTTTGACATATGCACGTGTGAGGTGTTGATCTTGTCTTCTAAAATAGTTGTTGTGTAACGGTAATAAATTTGAAAAATTACCGTTCTTATTCAAACGTTAAACCAAAAGGTCAAACTGAAATACAAAAAATTTACCTACAATACAAAACATCAAACCGAAATACAAAATGTCATACGTGTATTAATACAAACATCCGAACTAAAGCGATATCAATGTTGTTCAGGGTCTGATGATCTAACATGAGACGGAGCAACATGGACATGATGTGTAACAACCTCATCAACAATGGTTTGTAGCTCGGATACCGGACACTGATCACACCGGACAATGATATCTCGAATACGTCCAACGAGCATGTGCAAACATTATTATGATATAGACAGGTTTTTTTAAAGAAAATCAATTCATTGATCATTATCTACATTAGAAAGAAGGTTTGCAATTAACACGTGGAATGTTATCCCCTTCAAAATATTGTTCAATCTCATTGCACGGTTGAAGGTGGGAAATGCAATCCGCAACTTTATTTGTAAAACGTGAAATATAACGAATACTAAAATTCGAAAACAAATATGATAAGTGTTTGCACTCTTCAATAATAAGGTCCTCATTGGACCGTACTTGATCTCCTCTATGGAATAGGTTGGCCATCATTTGTGAGTCCGTTTCAAGCTCGACCGATGAAATATCACGCCTTAGTGCCTCGGATAAACTTATCTTCGCGACAACAACCTCCCCTACCATTCATGACATCTCCCTAGTCATCTTGTAACAACAACCCCAGTAATCTTACCATCACTCCCCACAAAACAATGCTCATTCCCATAAGCTCGCTTCCTGCCACTACCAAGGCGACATTTATTTTTATTACTCTAACCACACGTCTCATCCATCCTCCTTGTTTATTTGTTACAAGCGTACTCTAAGTCTCTAACACCCCCCCCGTCTTCGTACGCACTAATAAATCTTAGGACATTTGCAATGACAAGGGAAATGTTAGGAGAAACGCCCAATTCCGATTCAAAAAACGCAGAGTTTATTTAATAGCACCCCTTCAGTATCTCGTGTGCCAAAGTTTCCTTTGATGTGGCTAGTCTCCATCCTTGTTTAGAAATCATTAAAAAAAATTAGATATCAAAGCCCATTTCTCCAAGCTTTTTAAGGAGACACAAAAAGTCCTAACATTTCCATTAATGTGCTTCTTGTTATCAGTAGATCCCCAACAGAATCTCGCATCATGGCATGGATCTCCTCAATCAATCCCTCCGACAAATTAAAATACTCATCACATAAATTGGGATACTTTGAACAATGATTTCCCTAAGACCTCCTACCGGCTTAAGAAAGTAGTTTCTCCTTCCAACCAAACATTTTTTTTTTTTGCAATTCTATCCTTAAATCACTTTATATTTTTCTTTGACCTTCTACCAATGTAGACAAACCATGTATTTTGCAATCATAGTGAATTTCTTCACTCCAAGTACACAAGATAAATGCCGACCATTGATAGTACTTACGTTTGAGCTCATGGAAATCTCTGATTTAAGATAATTAGTTTTCTGTCTCGACGCTTTTTCATAATTGTTGATATTAGCAGTAATTATTGCCCCCTCTTGCAGAGTTGCTTTCGCAAATAACAAGAAATCATCCGCAATGAAAAGATGTAAAATGGATGGGGAATCCCTACGGATAAGCAGACCATGAATTCTTCCCCTGTGCTCTTTTGAATTGCGTAAGCATGAGAGAACATCCGTGCAGAGGATAAAAAGCAAGAGATATATTGGGTCCCCTTGCCTAAGTCCTCGAGAAGGTGTCACCAACCATGTTTGTGTCCGTTGATATTAAAAGTAAATGAGATCGTAGACACACATTCCATTACCTTAGACACCCACTCCCGGCAGAATTTCAATTTCTCCGACACCTTCTTAAGAAAGCTCCACTCGATGCGGTCATAGGCCTTGCTCATATCAAGTTTAAGTCCCATTTTTCCGTGCCCACCACCTTTCTTGCTGTGCATATGATGAAAAGCTTCCATGACAACAAGTGTATTGCCGGTTATTGATTTCCTATAAGAAACACACTTTTCTCCCTTGAAGCGCTTGTTAATAATCATTTGGATATAAAACTGTTGGAGATAATAGTTCTGACATTGAAAGTTGTGGACACTCCGAGCCTAGTATATATAAGGCCGTTGAGTTACTCCTCATGCCAATTGGCTTTATAATGGAACCTCATTGGGTTTATGTGTTGTGTTTGGGCCTAATATGCATGTGCGCTCGTATGCACATGACCCCCACTCTACCGGTCCGTTTGTATCGGACTTTGACATGGTAACAGGTATACCTTAGTTGTATTTGCGGCGGCGTGAGATAATAAGTTTACACATCGAAAGTTATGGACATTTCGAGCCTAGGTATATAAGGTTGGTGGGTTACTCCTTCTATCATCAATTGGTTTTAGGATAGAACCTCATATGGTTTATGGGTTGGGACTAAGCCTAATGTGCATGTGCGCTCGTATGCACACGACCCCAATCTATCAGTCCGTTTGTATCCGAATTTGACAAAAACCGAATTAAAAGAGGAAAGATAATAAGCACGTATCTAGGTCTCTAATACCTCTCGCATACGTTCAACAATATATGGTTTGTAGCTCGGATACCGGGTATGGATCGCCCCGTGCAACAATATGTCATTGTGTTTTGGTCTTGGTGTACGTCGCCGCGATGACTGCTCAATCTGGATACGATTAATAGGGTTTAATGTCACGCGCAAACGCAGTGCACGTGTGGCATGCATCCGGAATTTGCGTCAATGATAAACCTGAAGCGCATCGCGCCGCGTCTATGCCACTCATCCTAAATGAGCTTCATGTTTGCATTTAGTAATTTGATCGTTGTGTACCAAGGGTGTGTTTAGTTACATTAGGGGTGGGCACAAATCCCATCAATCCCGGTCCCATCCCGATCCCAACAAAATGTTTTATTAGTTCAAACATTTTATAATATTAGTTCATGCATTATTTTGTACTTATGGATTTTTTTTTATAGAAATATATCAACCATTATTACAATATAAGGTGAACTAACATAAAACGAAATGTACAAAAATTTGTACGAAAAAGTGTCCGGAAAAAAGGGGAAAAGTTCAAAAAATTTAGAAGCAATTTGGTTTACTAGGCTTTTTCTAGTTTTGTGTTTAGTAAATGTACCCCTTGAGAGAATAGTGTGTAGAGTTTGAGAATCAATACAAAAGGTTGGGGTATATTTACTTAATTGAAATATTAAAAAGTCTAGTTACTACTTTACTTTCTCAAAAAGGCCTAGTTATTAAAATTGCCCAAAAATTTATTATTAGAGAATATAATTAATTCAAATATTTTGTATTATTAGTACATGTATTATTTGAACTTATGAAATTATTTTTGTGAACCATTAGTATAATATAGATTGAATTATCGAAACAATAAAACTGAACGAAATGCACAAAAAAATTTACCTAATTGCAATCCCATTGAAATTACTCCCTCTATACTTGAACCTTGACCTAAATAAATTACTTTTACCTTTTTTATTTCCTTCTTTTATCTTTTGGTTTGTCAAAGTATGACGGTTGTCCGCCTACAACTCTATGACCTCTCAAATCGCTAGTTTTGTATTTAGGTTTGACTTCTTGTCTCAATTAGTTCAAACGTTAAGCCAAAAAACATCTAAAAGGATCCAAAAAGTTTAGCTCGTTCATTTTATTATTAGAACACTTTTGTAGTTTGATTTGTTGGTTAAGCCGTCAGTAATGAAGGCGGAGAAGAGGGTATCACCCAACGGCGATGAGCCATAGAGGACTTCGGCATAAGATCCTCTAAGTGGGAGGGAATAAAAAAAACAGGATTTGCTATATTGGAGAGCGGGTGCTTTTGGCTAGACGAGTATCAATTCATATTTCAAAAATAGAGTTCGATTTTTGTAGGGTTGTGGGATAAAATACGTGGGCCAGGGGCTACCAAGGAATTAAATGAAGGAAAATTTAAATAAAACTTCAATTTAGAAAAACTAAGCTGATTGTATAATATACTATAATTTAGAGTTAAAAAGAAGACGAGCAACAAGTTGTGTCGCTAACCCTTTCTGAATAGCGAATCCGATCTTCCTAAAATCAAAATCAGAAGACCTAGGAGACATAATGTTGTCATGCAAGACCCGTTGTACCCTCTTGAGAACTTCAACAACATCGGGCGCAAGAAAATCAAAAGTGTCGAAAGCGAACGGAAGAAACACATGTTGATTTTCAATACAAGTTCTCTCATGCTTTGACATATGCACGTGTGAGGTGTTGATCTTGTCTTCTAAAATAGTTGTTGTGTAACGGTAATAAATTTGAAAAATTACCGTTCTTATTCAAACGTTAAACCAAAAGGTCAAACTGAAATACAAAAAATTTACCTACAATACAAAACATCAAACCGAAATACAAAATGTCATACGTGTATTAATACAAACATCCGAACTAAAGCGATATCAATGTTGTTCAGGGTCTGATGATCTAACATGAGACGGAGCAACATGGACATGATGTGTAACAACCTCATCAACAATGGTTTGTAGCTCGGATACCGGACACTGATCACACCGGACAATGATATCTCGAATACGTCCAACGAGCATGTGCAAACATTATTATGATATAGACAGGTTTTTTTAAAGAAAATCAATTCATTGATCATTATCTACATTAGAAAGAAGGTTTGCAATTAACACGTGGAATGTTATCCCCTTCAAAATATTGTTCAATCTCATTGCACGGTTGAAGGTGGGAAATGCAATCCGCAACTTTATTTGTAAAACGTGAAATATAACGAATACTAAAATTCGAAAACAAATATGATAAGTGTTTGCACTCTTCAATAATAAGGTCCTCATTGGACCGTACTTGATCTCCTCTATGGAATAGGTTGGCCATCATTTGTGAGTCCGTTTCAAGCTCGACCGATGAAATATCACGCCTTAGTGCCTCGGATAAACTTATCTTCGCGACAACAACCTCCCCTACCATTCATGACATCTCCCTAGTCATCTTGTAACAACAACCCCAGTAATCTTACCATCACTCCCCACAAAACAATGCTCATTCCCATAAGCTCGCTTCCTGCCACTACCAAGGCGACATTTATTTTTATTACTCTAACCACACGTCTCATCCATCCTCCTTGTTTATTTGTTACAAGCGTACTCTAAGTCTCTAACACCCCCCCCCGTCTTCGTACGCACTAATAAATCTTAGGACATTTGCAATGACAAGGGAAATGTTAGGAGAAACGCCCAATTCCGATTCAAAAAACGCAGAGTTTATTTAATAGCACCCCTTCAGTATCTCGTGTGCCAAAGTTTCCTTTGATGTGGCTAGTCTCCATCCTTGTTTAGAAATCATTAAAAAAAATTAGATATCAAAGCCCATTTCTCCAAGCTTTTTAAGGAGACACAAAAAGTCCTAACATTTCCATTAATGTGCTTCTTGTTATCAGTAGATCCCCACCAGAATCTCGCATCATGGCATGGATCTCCTCAATCAATCCCTCCGACAAATTAAAATACTCATCACATAAATTGGGATACTTTGAACAATGATTTCCCTAAGACCTCCTACCGGCTTAAGAAAGTAGTTTCTCCTTCCAACCAAACATTTTTTTTTTTGCAATTCTATCCTTAAATCACTTTATATTTTTCTTTGACCTTCTACCAATGTAGACAAACCATGTATTTTGCAATCATAGTGAATTTCTTCACTCCAAGTACACAAGATAAATGCCGACCATTGATAGTACTTACGTTTGAGCTCATGGAAATCTCTGATTTAAGATAATTAGTTTTCTGTCTCGACGCTTTTTCATAATTGTTGATATTAGCAGTAATTATTGCCCCCTCTTGCAGAGTTGCTTTCGCAAATAACAAGAAATCATCCGCAATGAAAAGATGTAAAATGGATGGGGAATCCCTACGGATAAGCAGACCATGAATTCTTCCCCTGTGCTCTTTTGAATTGCGTAAGCATGAGAGAACATCCGTGCAGAGGATAAAAAGCAAGAGATATATTGGGTCCCCTTGCCTAAGTCCTCGAGAAGGTGTCACCAACCATGTTTGTGTCCGTTGATATTAAAAGTAAATGAGATCGTAGACACACATTCCATTACCTTAGACACCCACTCCCGGCAGAATTTCAATTTCTCCGACACCTTCTTAAGAAAGCTCCACTCGATGCGGTCATAGGCCTTGCTCATATCAAGTTTAAGTCCCATTTTTCCGTGCCCACCACCTTTCTTGCTGTGCATATGATGAAAAGCTTCCATGACAACAAGTGTATTGTCGGTTATTGATTTCCTATAAGAAACACACTTTTCTCCCTTGAAGCGCTTGTTAATAATCATTTGGATATAAAACTGTTGGAGATAATAGTTCTGACATCGAAAGTTGTGGACACTCCGAGCCTAGTATATATAAGGCCGTTGAGTTACTCCTCATGCCAATTGGCTTTATAATGGAACCTAATTGGGTTTATGTGTTGTGTTTGGGCCTAATACGCATGTGCGCTCGTATGCACACGACCCCAACTCTACCGGTCCGTTTGTATCGGACTTTGACATGGTAACAGGTATACCTTAGTTGTATTTGCGGCGGCGTGAGATAATAAGTTTACACATCGAAAGTTATGGACATTTCGAGCCTAGGTATATAAGGTTGGTGGGTTACTCCTTCTATCATCAATTGGTTTTAGGATAGAACCTCATATGGTTTATGGGTTGGGATTAAGCCTAATGTGCATGTGCGCTCGTATGCACACGACCCCAATCTATCAGTCCGTTTGTATCCGAATTTGACAAAAACCGAATTAAAAGAGGAAAGATAATAAGCACGTATCTAGGTCTCTAATACCTCTCGCATACGTTCAACAATATATGGTTTGTAGCTCGGATACCGGGTATGGATCGCCCCGTGCAACAATATCTCATTGTGTTTTGGTCTTGGTGTACGTCGCCGCGATGACTGCTCAATCTGGATACGATTAATAGGGTTTAATGTCACGCGCAAACGCAGTGCACGTGTGGCATGCATCCGGAATTTGCGTCAATGATAAACCTGAAGCGCATCGCGCCGCGTCTATGCCACTCATCCTAAATGAGCTTCATGTTTGCATTTAGTAATTTGATCGTTGTGTACCTAGGGTGTGTTTAGTTACATTAGGGGTGGGCACAAATCCCATCAATCCCGGTCCCATCCCGATCCCAACAAAATGTTTTATTAGTTCAAACATT
Organism: Fagopyrum homotropicum; assembly: GCA_033239125.1. Taxonomy (NCBI): domain Eukaryota; kingdom Viridiplantae; phylum Streptophyta; class Magnoliopsida; order Caryophyllales; family Polygonaceae; genus Fagopyrum; species Fagopyrum homotropicum. The sequence goes on from BSWB01000004.1 coordinate 150,387,752, forward strand.
TTATAATATTAGTTCATGCATTATTTTGTACTTATGGATTTTTTTTATAGAAATATATCAACCATTATTACAATATAAGGTGAACTAACATAAAACGAAATGTACAAAAATTTGTACGAAAAAGTGTCCGGAAAAAAGGGGAAAAGTTCAAAAAATTTATTATTAGAGAATATAATTAATTCAAACATTTTGTATTATTAGTTCATGTATTATTTGAACTTATGAAATTATTTTTGTGAACCATTAGTATAATATAGATTGAATTATCGAAACAATAAAACTGAACGAAATGCACGAAAAAATTTACCTAATTGCAATCCCATTGAAATTACTCCCTCTATACTTGAACCTTGACCTAAATAAATTACCTTTACCTTTTTTATTTCCTTCTTTTATCTTTTGGTTTGTCAAAGTATGACGGTTGTCCGCCTACAACTCTATGACCTCTCAAATCGCTAGTTTTGTATTTCGGTTTGACTTCTTGTCTCAATTAGTTCAAATGTTAAGCCAAAAAACATCTAAACGGATCCAAAAAGTTTAACTCGTTCATTTTATTATTAGAACACTTTTGTAGTTTGATTTGTTGGTTAAGCCGTCAGTAATGAAGGCGGAGAAGAGGGTATCACTCAACGACGATGAGCCATAGAGGACTTCGGCATAAGATCCTCTAAGTGGGAGGGCATAAAAAAAACAGGATTTGCTATATTGGAGAACGGGTGCTTTTGGCTAGACGAGTATCAATTCATATTTCAAAAATAGAGTTCGATTTTTTTAGGGTTGTGGGATAAAATACGGGGGCCAGGGGCTACCAAGGAATTAAATGAAGGAAGATTTAAATAAAACTTCAATTTAGAAAAACTAAGCTGATTGTATAATATACTATAATTTAGAGTTAAAAAGAAGACGAGCAACAAGTTGTTTCGCTAACCCTTTCTGAATAGCGAATCCGATCTTCCTAAAATCAAAATCAGAAGACCTAGGAGACATAATATTGTCATGCAAGACCCGTTGTACCCTCTTGAGAACTTCAACAACATCGGGCGCAAGAAAACCAAAAGTGTCGAAAGCGAACGGAAGAAACACATGTTGATTTTCAATACAAGTTCTCTCATGCTTTGACATATGCACGTGTGAGGTGTTGATCTTGTCTTCTAAAATAGTTGTTGTGTAACGGTAATAAATTTGAAAAATTACCGTTCTTATTCAAACGTTAAACCAAAATGTCAAACTGAAATACAAAAAATTTACCTGAAATACAAAACATCAAACCGAAATACAAAATGTCATACGTGTATTATTACAAACATCCGAACTAAAGCGATATCAATGTTGTTCAGGGTCTGATGATCTAACATGAGACGGAGCAACATGGACATGATGTGTAACAACCTCATCAACAATGGTTTGTAGCTCGGATACCGGACACTGATCACACCGGACAATGATATCTCGAATACGTCCAACGAGCATGTGCAAACATTATTATGATATAGACAGGTTTTTTTAAAGAAAATCAATTCATTGATCATTATCTACATTAGAAAGAAGGTTTGCAATTAACACGTGGAATGTTATCCCCTTCAAAATATTGTTCAATCTCATTGCACGGTTGAAGGTGGGAAATGCAATCCGCAACTTTATTTGTAAAACGTGAAATATAACGAATACTAAAATTCGAAAACAAATATGATAAGTGTTTGCACTCTTCAATAATAAGGTCCTCATTGGACCGTACTTGATCTCCTCTATGGAATGGGTTGGCCATCATTTGTGAGTCCGTTTCAAGCTCGACCGATGAAATATCACGCCTTAGTGCCTCGGATAAACTTATCTTCGCGACAACAACCTCCCCTACCATTCATGACATCTCCCTAGTCATCTTGTAACAACAACCCCAGTAATCTTACCATCACTCCCCACAAAACAATGCTCATTCCCATAAGCTCGCTTCCTGCCACTACCAAGGCGACATTTATTTTTATTACTCTAACCACACGTCTCATCCATCCTCCTTGTTTATTTGTTACAAGCGTACTCTAAGTCTCTAACACCCCCCCCGTCTTCGTACGCACTAATAAATCTTAGGACATTTGCAATGACAAGGGAAATGTTAGGAGAAACGCCCAATTCCGATTCAAAAAACGCAGAGTTTATTTAATAGCGCCCCTTCAGTATCTCGTGTGCCAAAGTTTCCTTTGATGTGGCTAGTCTCCATCCTTGTTTAGAAATCATTAAAAAAAATTAGATATCAAAGCCCATTTCTCCAAGCTTTTTAAGGAGACACAAAAAGTCCTAACATTTCCATTAATGTGCTTCTTGTTATCAGTAGATCCCCACCAGAATCTCGCATCATGGCATGGATCTCCTCAATCAATCCCTCCGACAAATTAAAATACTCATCACATAAATTGGGATACTTTGAACAATGATTTCCCTAAGACCTCCTACCGGCTTAAGAAAGTAGTTTCTCCTTCCAACCAAACATTTTTTTTTTTGCAATTCTATCCTTAAATCACTTTATATTTTTCTTTGACCTTCTACCAATGTAGACAAACCATGTATTTTGCAATCATAGTGAATTTCTTCACTCCAAGTACACAAGATAAATGCCGACCATTGATAGTACTTACGTTTGAGCTCATGGAAATCTCTGATTTAAGATAATTAGTTTTCTGTCTCGACGCTTTTTCATAATTGTTGATATTAGCAGTAATTATTGCCCCCTCTTGCAGAGTTGCTTTCGCAAATAACAAGAAATCATCCGCAATGAAAAGATGTAAAATGGATGGGGAATCCCTACGGATAAGCAGACCATGAATTCTTCCCCTGTGCTCTTTTGAATTGCGTAAGCATGAGAGAACATCCGTGCAGAGGATAAAAAGCAAGAGATATATTGGGTCCCCTTGCCTAAGTCCTCGAGAAGGTGTCACCAACCATGTTTGTGTCCGTTGATATTAAAAGTAAATGAGATCGTAGACACACATTCCATTACCTTAGACACCCACTCCCGGCAGAATTTCAATTTCTCCGACACCTTCTTAAGAAAGCTCCACTCGATGCGGTCATAGGCCTTGCTCATATCAAGTTTAAGTCCCATTTTTCCGTGCCCACCACCTTTCTTGCTGTGCATATGATGAAAAGCTTCCATGACAACAAGTGTATTGTCGGTTATTGATTTCCTATAAGAAACACACTTTTCTCCCTTGAAGCGCTTGTTAATAATCATTTGGATATAAAACTGTTGGAGATAATAGTTCTGACATCGAAAGTTGTGGACACTCCGAGCCTAGTATATATAAGGCCGTCGAGTTACTCCTCATGCCAATTGGCTTTATAATGGAACCTCATTGGGTTTATGTGTTGTGTTTGGGCCTAATACGCATGTGCGCTCGTATGCACACGACCCCAACTCTACCGGTCCGTTTGTATCGGACTTTGACATGGTAACAGGTATACCTTAGTTGTATTTGCGGCGGCGTGAGATAATAAGTTTACACATCGAAAGTTATGGACATTTCGAGCCTAGGTATATAAGGTTGGTGGGTTACTCCTTCTATCATCAATTGGTTTTAGGATAGAACCTCATATGGTTTATGGGTTGGGATTAAGCCTAATGTGCATGTGCGCTCGTATGCACACGACCCCAATCTATCAGTCCGTTTGTATCCGAATTTGACAAAAACCGAATTAAAAGAGGAAAGATAATAAGCACGTATCTAGGTCTCTAATACCTCTCGCATACGTTCAACAATATATGGTTTGTAGCTCGGATACCGGGTATGGATCGCCCCGTGCAACAATATCTCATTGTGTTTTGGTCTTGGTGTACGTCGCCGCGATGACTGCTCAATCTGGATACGATTAATAGGGTTTAATGTCACGCGCAAACGCAGTGCACGTGTGGCATGCATCCGGAATTTGCGTCAATGATAAACCTGAAGCGCATCGCGCCGCGTCTATGCCACTCATCCTAAATGAGCTTCATGTTTGCATTTAGTAATTTGATCGTTGTGTACCTAGGGTGTGTTTAGTTACATTAGGGGTGGGCACAAATCCCATCAATCCCGGTCCCATCCCGATCCCAACAAAATGTTTTATTAGTTCAAACATTTTATAATATTAGTTCATGCATTATTTTGTACTTATGGATTTTTTTTATAGAAATATATCAACCATTATTACAATATAAGGTGAACTAACATAAAACGAAATGTACAAAAATTTGTACGAAAAAGTGTCCGGAAAAAAGGGGAAAAGTTCAAAAAATTTATTATTAGAGAATATAATTAATTCAAACATTTTGTATTATTAGTTCATGTATTATTTGAACTTATGAAATTATTTTTGTGAACCATTAGTATAATATAGATTGAATTATCGAAACAATAAAACTGAACGAAATGCACGAAAAAATTTACCTAATTGCAATCCCATTGAAATTACTCCCTCTATACTTGAACCTTGACCTAAATAAATTACCTTTACCTTTTTTATTTCCTTCTTTTATCTTTTGGTTTGTCAAAGTATGACGGTTGTCCGCCTACAACTCTATGACCTCTCAAATCGCTAGTTTTGTATTTCGGTTTGACTTCTTGTCTCAATTAGTTCAAATGTTAAGCCAAAAAACATCTAAACGGATCCAAAAAGTTTAGCTCGTTCATTTTATTATTAGAACACTTTTGTAGTTTGATTTGTTGGTTAAGCCGTCAGTAATGAAGGCGGAGAAGAGGGTATCACCCAACGACGATGAGCCATAGAGGACTTCGGCATAAGATCCTCTAAGTGGGAGGGCATAAAAAAAACAGGATTTGCTATATTGGAGAACGGGTGCTTTTGGCTAGACGAGTATCAATTCATATTTCAAAAATAGAGTTCGATTTTTTTAGGGTTGTGGGATAAAATACGGGGGCCAGGGGCTACCAAGGAATTAAATGAAGGAAGATTTAAATAAAACTTCAATTTAGAAAAACTAAGCTGATTGTATAATATACTATAATTTAGAGTTAAAAAGAAGACGAGCAACAAGTTGTTTCGCTAACCCTTTCTGAATAGCGAATCCGATCTTCCTAAAATCAAAATCAGAAGACCTAGGAGACATAATATTGTCATGCAAGACCCGTTGTACCCTCTTGAGAACTTCAACAACATCGGGCGCAAGAAAACCAAAAGTGTCGAAAGCGAACGGAAGAAACACATGTTGATTTTCAATACAAGTTCTCTCATGCTTTGACATATGCACGTGTGAGGTGTTGATCTTGTCTTCTAAAATAGTTGTTGTGTAACGGTAATAAATTTGAAAAATTACCGTTCTTATTCAAACGTTAAACCAAAATGTCAAACTGAAATACAAAAAATTTACCTGAAATACAAAACATCAAACCGAAATACAAAATGTCATACGTGTATTATTACAAACATCCGAACTAAAGCGATATCAATGTTGTTCAGGGTCTGATGATCTAACATGAGACGGAGCAACATGGACATGATGTGTAACAACCTCATCAACAATGGTTTGTAGCTCGGATACCGGACACTGATCACACCGGACAATGATATCTCGAATACGTCCAACGAGCATGTGCAAACATTATTATGATATAGACAGGTTTTTTTAAAGAAAATCAATTCATTGATCATTATCTACATTAGAAAGAAGGTTTGCAATTAACACGTGGAATGTTATCCCCTTCAAAATATTGTTCAATCTCATTGCACGGTTGAAGGTGGGAAATGCAATCCGCAACTTTATTTGTAAAACGTGAAATATAACGAATACTAAAATTCGAAAACAAATATGATAAGTGTTTGCACTCTTCAATAATAAGGTCCTCATTGGACCGTACTTGATCTCCTCTATGGAATAGGTTGGCCATCATTTGTGAGTCCGTTTCAAGCTCGACCGATGAAATATCACGCCTTAGTGCCTCGGATAAACTTATCTTCGCGACAACAACCTCCCCTACCATTCATGACATCTCCCTAGTCATCTTGTAACAACAACCCCAGTAATCTTACCATCACTCCCCACAAAACAATGCTCATTCCCATAAGCTCGCTTCCTGCCACTACCAAGGCGACATTTATTTTTATTACTCTAACCACACGTCTCATCCATCCTCCTTGTTTATTTGTTACAAGCGTACTCTAAGTCTCTAACACCCCCCCCGTCTTCGTACGCACTAATAAATCTTAGGACATTTGCAATGACAAGGGAAATGTTAGGAGAAACGCCCAATTCCGATTCAAAAAACGTAGAGTTTATTTAATAGCACCCCTTCAGTATCTCGTGTGCCAAAGTTTCCTTTGATGTGGCTAGTCTCCATCCTTGTTTAGAAATCATTAAAAAAAATTAGATATCAAAGCCCATTTCTCCAAGCTTTTTAAGGAGACACAAAAAGTCCTAACATTTCCATTAATGTGCTTCTTGTTATCAGTAGATCCCCACCAGAATCTCGCATCATGGCATGGATCTCCTCAATCAATCCCTCCGACAAATTAAAATACTCATCACATAAATTGGGATACTTTGAACAATGATTTCCCTAAGACCTCCTACCGGCTTAAGAAAGTAGTTTCTCCTTCCAACCAAACATTTTTTTTTTTGCAATTCTATCCTTAAATCACTTTATATTTTTCTTTGACCTTCTACCAATGTAGACAAACCATGTATTTTGCAATCATAGTGAATTTCTTCACTCCAAGTACACAAGATAAATGCCGACCATTGATAGTACTTACGTTTGAGCTCATGGAAATCTCTGATTTAAGATAATTAGTTTTCTGTCTCGACGCTTTTTCATAATTGTTGATATTAGCAGTAATTATTGCCCCCTCTTGCAGAGTTGCTTTCGCAAATAACAAGAAATCATCCGCAATGAAAAGATGTAAAATGGATGGGGAATCCCTACGGATAAGCAGACCATGAATTCTTCCCCTGTGCTCTTTTGAATTGCGTAAGCATGAGAGAACATCCGTGCAGAGGATAAAAAGCAAGAGATATATTGGGTCCCCTTGCCTAAGTCCTCGAGAAGGTGTCACCAACCATGTTTGTGTCCGTTGATATTAAAAGTAAATGAGATCGTAGACACACATTCCATTACCTTAGACACCCACTCCCGGCAGAATTTCAATTTCTCCGACACCTTCTTAAGAAAGCTCCACTCGATGCGGTCATAGGCCTTGCTCATATCAAGTTTAAGTCCCATTTTTCCGTGCCCACCACCTTTCTTGCTGTGCATATGATGAAAAGCTTCCATGACAACAAGTGTATTGTCGGTTATTGATTTCCTATAAGAAACACACTTTTCTCCCTTGAAGCGCTTGTTAATAATCATTTGGATATAAAACTGTTGGAGATAATAGTTCTGACATCGAAAGTTGTGGACACTCCGAGCCTAGTATATATAAGGCCGTTGAGTTACTCCTCATGCCAATTGGCTTTATAATGGAACCTCATTGGGTTTATGTGTTGTGTTTGGGCCTAATACGCATGTGCGCTCGTATGCACACGACCCCAACTCTACCGGTCCGTTTGTATCGGACTTTGACATGGTAACAGGTATACCTTAGTTGTATTTGCGGCGGCGTGAGATAATAAGTTTACACATCGAAAGTTATGGACATTTCGAGCCTAGGTATATAAGGTTGGTGGGTTACTCCTTCTATCATCAATTGGTTTTAGGATAGAACCTCATATGGTTTATGGGTTGGGATTAAGCCTAATGTGCATGTGCGCTCGTATGCACACGACCCCAATCTATCAGTCCGTTTGTATCCGAATTTGACAAAAACCGAATTAAAAGAGGAAAGATAATAAGCACGTATCTAGGTCTCTAATACCTCTCGCATACGTTCAACAATATATGGTTTGTAGCTCGGATACCGGGTATGGATCGCCCCGTGCAACAATATCTCATTGTGTTTTGGTCTTGGTGTACGTCGCCGCGATGACTGCTCAATCTGGATACGATTAATAGGGTTTAATGTCACGCGCAAACGCAGTGCACGTGTGGCATGCATCCGGAATTTGCGTCAATGATAAACCTGAAGCGCATCGCGCCGCGTCTATGCCACTCATCCTAAATGAGCTTCATGTTTGCATTTAGTAATTTGATCGTTGTGTACCTAGGGTGTGTTTAGTTACATTAGGGGTGGGCACAAATCCCATCAATCCCGGTCCCATCCCGATCCCAACAAAATGTTTTATTAGTTCAAACATTTTATAATATTAGTTCATGCATTATTTTGTACTTATGGATTTTTTTATAGAAATATATCAACCATTATTACAATATAAGGTGAACTAACATAAAACGAAATGTACAAAAATTTGTACGAAAAAGTGTCCAGAAAAAAGGGGAAAAGTTCAAAAAATTTATTATTAGAGAATATAATTAATTCAAACATTTTGTATTATTAGTTCATGTATTATTTGAACTTATGAAATTATTTTTGTGAACCATTAGTATAATATAGATTGAATTATCGAAACAATAAAACTGAACGAAATGCACGAAAAAATTTACCTAATTGCAATCCCATTGAAATTACTCCCTCTATACTTGAACCTTGACCTAAATAAATTACCTTTACCTTTTTTATTTCCTTCTTTTATCTTTTGGTTTGTCAAAGTATGACGGTTGTCCGCCTACAACTCTATGACCTCTCAAATCGCTAGTTTTGTATTTCGGTTTGACTTCTTGTCTCAATTAGTTCAAATGTTAAGCCAAAAAACATCTAAACGGATCCAAAAAGTTTAGCTCGTTCATTTTATTATTAGAACACTTTTGTAGTTTGATTTGTTGGTTAAGCCGTCAGTAATGAAGGCGGAGAAGAGGGTATCACCCAACGACGATGAGCCATAGAGGACTTCGGCATAAGATCCTCTAAGTGGGAGGGCATAAAAAAAACAGGATTTGCTATATTGGAGAACGGGTGCTTTTGGCTAGACGAGTATCAATTCATATTTCAAAAATAGAGTTCGATTTTTTTAGGGTTGTGGGATAAAATACGGGGGCCAGGGGCTACCAAGGAATTAAATGAAGGAAGATTTAAATAAAACTTCAATTTAGAAAAACTAAGCTGATTGTATAATATACTATAATTTAGAGTTAAAAAGAAGACGAGCAACAAGTTGTTTCGCTAACCCTTTCTGAATAGCGAATCCGATCTTCCTAAAATCAAAATCAGAAGACCTAGGAGACATAATATTGTCATGCAAGACCCGTTGTACCCTCTTGAGAACTTCAACAACATCGGGCGCAAGAAAACCAAAAGTGTCGAAAGCGAACGGAAGAAACACATGTTGATTTTCAATACAAGTTCTCTCATGCTTTGACATATGCACGTGTGAGGTGTTGATCTTGTCTTCTAAAATAGTTGTTGTGTAACGGTAATAAATTTGAAAAATTACCGTTCTTATTCAAACGTTAAACCAAAATGTCAAACTGAAATACAAAAAATTTACCTGAAATACAAAACATCAAACCGAAATACAAAATGTCATACGTGTATTATTACAAACATCCGAACTAAAGCGATATCAATGTTGTTCAGGGTCTGATGATCTAACATGAGACGGAGCAACATGGACATGATGTGTAACAACCTCATCAACAATGGTTTGTAGCTCGGATACCGGACACTGATCACACCGGACAATGATATCTCGAATACGTCCAACGAGCATGTGCAAACATTATTATGATATAGACAGGTTTTTTTAAAGAAAATCAATTCATTGATCATTATCTACATTAGAAAGAAGGTTTGCAATTAACACGTGGAATGTTATCCCCTTCAAAATATTGTTCAATCTCATTGCACGGTTGAAGGTGGGAAATGCAATCCGCAACTTTATTTGTAAAACGTGAAATATAACGAATACTAAAATTCGAAAACAAATATGATAAGTGTTTGCACTCTTCAATAATAAGGTCCTCATTGGACCGTACTTGATCTCCTCTATGGAATAGGTTGGCCATCATTTGTGAGTCCGTTTCAAGCTCGACCGATGAAATATCACGCCTTAGTGCCTCGGATAAACTTATCTTCGCGACAACAACCTCCCCTACCATTCATGACATCTCCCTAGTCATCTTGTAACAACAACCCCAGTAATCTTACCATCACTCCCCACAAAACAATGCTCATTCCCATAAGCTCGCTTCCTGCCACTACCAAGGCGACATTTATTTTTATTACTCTAACCACACGTCTCATCCATCCTCCTTGTTTATTTGTTACAAGCGTACTCTAAGTCTCTAACACCCCCCCCGTCTTCGTACGCACTAATAAATCTTAGGACATTTGCAATGACAAGGGAAATGTTAGGAGAAACGCCCAATTCCGATTCAAAAAACGTAGAGTTTATTTAATAGCACCCCTTCAGTATCTCGTGTGCCAAAGTTTCCTTTGATGTGGCTAGTCTCCATCCTTGTTTAGAAATCATTAAAAAAAATTAGATATCAAAGCCCATTTCTCCAAGCTTTTTAAGGAGACACAAAAAGTCCTAACATTTCCATTAATGTGCTTCTTGTTATCAGTAGATCCCCACCAGAATCTCGCATCATGGCATGGATCTCCTCAATCAATCCCTCCGACAAATTAAAATACTCATCACATAAATTGGGATACTTTGAACAATGATTTCCCTAAGACCTCCTACCGGCTTAAGAAAGTAGTTTCTCCTTCCAACCAAACATTTTTTTTTTTGCAATTCTATCCTTAAATCACTTTATATTTTTCTTTGACCTTCTACCAATGTAGACAAACCATGTATTTTGCAATCATAGTGAATTTCTTCACTCCAAGTACACAAGATAAATGCCGACCATTGATAGTACTTACGTTTGAGCTCATGGAAATCTCTGATTTAAGATAATTAGTTTTCTGTCTCGACGCTTTTTCATAATTGTTGATATTAGCAGTAATTATTGCCCCCTCTTGCAGAGTTGCTTTCGCAAATAACAAGAAATCATCCGCAATGAAAAGATGTAAAATGGATGGGGAATCCCTACGGATAAGCAGACCATGAATTCTTCCCCTGTGCTCTTTTGAATTGCGTAAGCATGAGAGAACATCCGTGCAGAGGATAAAAAGCAAGAGATATATTGGGTCCCCTTGCCTAAGTCCTCGAGAAGGTGTCACCAACCATGTTTGTGTCCGTTGATATTAAAAGTAAATGAGATCGTAGACACACATTCCATTACCTTAGACACCCACTCCCGGCAGAATTTCAATTTCTCCGACACCTTCTTAAGAAAGCTCCACTCGATGCGGTCATAGGCCTTGCTCATATCAAGTTTAAGTCCCATTTTTCCGTGCCCACCACCTTTCTTGCTGTGCATATGATGAAAAGCTTCCATGACAACAAGTGTATTGTCGGTTATTGATTTCCTATAAGAAACACACTTTTCTCCCTTGAAGCGCTTGTTAATAATCATTTGGATATAAAACTGTTGGAGATAATAGTTCTGACATCGAAAGTTGTGGACACTCCGAGCCTAGTATATATAAGGCCGTTGAGTTACTCCTCATGCCAATTGGCTTTATAATGGAACCTCATTGGGTTTATGTGTTGTGTTTGGGCCTAATACGCATGTGCGCTCGTATGCACACGACCCCAACTCTACCGGTCCGTTTGTATCGGACTTTGACATGGTAACAGGTATACCTTAGTTGTATTTGCGGCGGCGTGAGATAATAAGTTTACACATCGAAAGTTATGGACATTTCGAGCCTAGGTATATAAGGTTGGTGGGTTACTCCTTCTATCATCAATTGGTTTTAGGATAGAACCTCATATGGTTTATGGGTTGGGATTAAGCCTAATGTGCATGTGCGCTCGTATGCACACGACCCCAATCTATCAGTCCGTTTGTATCCGAATTTGACAAAAACCGAATTAAAAGAGGAAAGATAATAAGCACGTATCTAGGTCTCTAATACCTCTCGCATACGTTCAACAATATATGGTTTGTAGCTCGGATACCGGGTATGGATCGCCCCGTGCAACAATATCTCATTGTGTTTTGGTCTTGGTGTACGTCGCCGCGATGACTGCTCAATCTGGATACGATTAATAGGGTTTAATGTCACGCGCAAACGCAGTGCACGTGTGGCATGCATCCGGAATTTGCGTCAATGATAAACCTGAAGCGCATCGCGCCGCGTCTATGCCACTCATCCTAAATGAGCTTCATGTTTGCATTTAGTAATTTGATCGTTGTGTACCTAGGGTGTGTTTAGTTACATTAGGGGTGGGCACAAATCCCATCAATCCCGGTCCCATCCCGATCCCAACAAAATATTTTATTAGTTCAAACATTTTATAATATTAGTTCATGCATTATTTTGTACTTATGGATTTTTTTTATAGAAATATATCAACCATTATTACAATATAAGGTGAACTAACATAAAACGAAATGTACAAAAATTTGTACGAAAAAGTGTCCGGAAAAAAGGGGAAAAGTTCAAAAAATTTATTATTAGAGAATATAATTAATTCAAACATTTTGTATTATTAGTTCATGTATTATTTGAACTTATGAAATTATTTTTGTGAACCATTAGTATAATATAGATTGAATTATCGAAACAATAAAACTGAACGAAATGCACAAAAAAATTTACCTAATTGCAATCCCATTGAAATTACTCCCTCTATACTTGAACCTTGACCTAAATAAATTACCTTTACCTTTTTTATTTCCTTCTTTTATCTTTTGGTTTGTCAAAGTATGACGGTTGTCCGCCTACAACTCTATGACCTCTCAAATCGCTAGTTTTGTATTTCGGTTTGACTTCTTGTCTCAATTAGTTCAAATGTTAAGCCAAAAAACATCTAAACGGATCCAAAAAGTTTAGCTCGTTCATTTTATTATTAGAACACTTTTGTAGTTTGATTTGTTGGTTAAGCCGTCAGTAATGAAGGCGGAGAAGAGGGTATCACCCAACGACGATGAGCCATAGAGGACTTCGGCATAAGATCCTCTAAGTGGGAGGGCATAAAAAAAACAGGATTTGCTATATTGGAGAACGGGTGCTTTTGGCTAGACGAGTATCAATTCATATTTCAAAAATAGAGTTCGATTTTTTTAGGGTTGTGGGATAAAATACGGGGGCCATGGGCTACCAAGGAATTAAATGAAGGAAGATTTAAATAAAACTTCAATTTAGAAAAACTAAGCTGATTGTATAATATACTATAATTTAGAGTTAAAAAGAAGACGAGCAACAAGTTGTTTCGCTAACCCTTTCTGAATAGCGAATCCGATCTTCCTAAAATCAAAATCAGAAGACCTAGGAGACATAATATTGTCATGCAAGACCCGTTGTACCCTCTTGAGAACTTCAACAACATCGGGCGCAAGAAAACCAAAAGTGTCGAAAGCGAACGGAAGAAACACATGTTGATTTTCAATACAAGTTCTCTCATGCTTTGACATATGCACGTGTGAGGTGTTGATCTTGTCTTCTAAAATAGTTGTTGTGTAACGGTAATAAATTTGAAAAATTACCGTTCTTATTCAAACGTTAAACCAAAATGTCAAACTGAAATACAAAAAATTTACCTGAAATACAAAACATCAAACCGAAATACAAAATGTCATACGTGTATTATTACAAACATCCGAACTAAAGCGATATCAATGTTGTTCAGGGTCTGATGATCTAACATGAGACGGAGCAACATGGACATGATGTGTAACAACCTCATCAACAATGGTTTGTAGCTCGGATACCGGACACTGATCACACCGGACAATGATATCTCGAATACGTCCAACGAGCATGTGCAAACATTATTATGATATAGACAGGTTTTTTTTAAAGAAAATCAATTCATTGATCATTATCTACATTAGAAAGAAGGTTTGCAATTAACACGTGGAATGTTATCCCCTTCAAAATATTGTTCAATCTCATTGCACGGTTGAAGGTGGGAAATGCAATCCGCAACTTTATTTGTAAAACGTGAAATATAACGAATACTAAAATTCGAAAACAAATATGATAAGTGTTTGCACTCTTCAATAATAAGGTCCTCATTGGACCGTACTTGATCTCCTCTATGGAATAGGTTGGCCATCATTTGTGAGTCCGTTTCAAGCTCGACCGATGAAATATCACGCCTTAGTGCCTCGGATAAACTTATCTTCGCGACAACAACCTCCCCTACCATTCATGACATCTCCCTAGTCATCTTGTAACAACAACCCCAGTAATCTTACCATCACTCCCCACAAAACAATGCTCATTCCCATAAGCTCGCTTCCTGCCACTACCAAGGCGACATTTATTTTTATTACTCTAACCACACGTCTCATCCATCCTCCTTGTTTATTTGTTACAAGCGTACTCTAAGTCTCTAACACCCCCCCCCCGTCTTCGTACGCACTAATAAATCTTAGGACATTTGCAATGACAAGGGAAATGTTAGGAGAAACGCCCAATTCCGATTCAAAAAATGCAGAGTTTATTTAATAGCACCCCTTCAGTATCTCGTGTGCCAAAGTTTCCTTTGATGTGGCTAGTCTCCATCCTTGTTTAGAAATCATTAAAAAAAATTAGATATCAAAGCCCATTTCTCCAAGCTTTTTAAGGAGACACAAAAAGTCCTAACATTTCCATTAATGTGCTTCTTGTTATCAGTAGATCCCCACCAGAATCTCGCATCATGGCATGGATCTCCTCAATCAATCCCTCCGACAAATTAAAATACTCATCACATAAATTGGGATACTTTGAACAATGATTTCCCTAAGACCTCCTACCGGCTTAAGAAAGTAGTTTCTCCTTCCAACCAAACATTTTTTTTTTTGCAATTCTATCCTTAAATCACTTTATATTTTTCTTTGACCTTCTACCAATGTAGACAAACCATGTATTTTGCAATCATAGTGAATTTCTTCACTCCAAGTACACAAGATAAATGCCGACCATTGATAGTACTTACGTTTGAGCTCATGGAAATCTCTGATTTAAGATAATTAGTTTTCTGTCTCGACGCTTTTTCATAATTGTTGATATTAGCAGTAATTATTGCCCCCTCTTGCAGAGTTGCTTTCGCAAATAACAAGAAATCATCCGCAATGAAAAGATGTAAAATGGATGGGGAATCCCTACGGATAAGCAGACCATGAATTCTTCCCCTGTGCTCTTTTGAATTGCGTAAGCATGAGAGAACATCCGTGCAGAGGATAAAAAGCAAGAGATATATTGGGTCCCCTTGCCTAAGTCCTCGAGAAGGTGTCACCAACCATGTTTGTGTCCGTTGATATTAAAAGTAAATGAGATCGTAGACACACATTCCATTACCTTAGACACCCACTCCCGGCAGAATTTCAATTTCTCCGACACCTTCTTAAGAAAGCTCCACTCGATGCGGTCATAGGCCTTGCTCATATCAAGTTTAAGTCCTATTTTTCCGTGCCCACCACCTTTCTTGCTGTGCATATGATGAAAAGCTTCCATGACAACAAGTGTATTGTCGGTTATTGATTTCCTATAAGAAACACACTTTTCTCCCTTGAAGCGCTTGTTAATAATCATTTGGATATAAAACTGTTGGAGATAATAGTTCTGACATCGAAAGTTGTGGACACTCCGAGCCTAGTATATATAAGGCCGTTGAGTTACTCCTCATGCCAATTGGCTTTATAATGGAACCTCATTGGGTTTATGTGTTGTGTTTGGGCCTAATACGCATGTGCGCTCGTATGCACACGACCCCAACTCTACCGGTCCGTTTGTATCGGACTTTGACATGGTAACAGGTATACCTTAGTTGTATTTGCGGCGGCGTGAGATAATAAGTTTACACATCGAAAGTTATGGACATTTCGAGCCTAGGTATATAAGGTTGGTGGGTTACTCCTTCTATCATCAATTGGTTTTAGGATAGAACCTCATATGGTTTATGGGTTGGGATTAAGCCTAATGTGCATGTGCGCTCGTATGCACACGACCCCAATCTATCAGTCCGTTTGTATCCGAATTTGACAAAAACCGAATTAAAAGAGGAAAGATAATAAGCACGTATCTAGGTCTCTAATACCTCTCGCATACGTTCAACAATATATGGTTTGTAGCTCGGATACCGGGTATGGATCGCCCCGTGCAACAATATCTCATTGTGTTTTGGTCTTGGTGTACGTCGCCGCGATGACTGCTCAATCTGGATACGATTAATAGGGTTTAATGTCACGCGCAAACGCAGTGCACGTGTGGCATGCATCCGGAATTTGCGTCAATGATAAACCTGAAGCGCATCGCGCCGCGTCTATGCCACTCATCCTAAATGAGCTTCATGTTTGCATTTAGTAATTTGATCGTTGTGTACCTAGGGTGTGTTTAGTTACATTAGGGGTGGGCACAAATCCCATCAATCCCGGTCCCATCCCGATCCCAACAAAATGTTTTATTAGTTCAAACATTTTATAATATTAGTTCATGCATTATTTTGTACTTATGGATTTTTTTTATAGAAATATATCAACCATTATTACAATATAAGGTGAACTAACATAAAACGAAATGTACAAAAATTTGTACGAAAAAGTGTCCGGAAAAAAGGGGAAAAGTTCAAAAAATTTATTATTAGAGAATATAATTAATTCAAACATTTTGTATTATTAGTTCATGTATTATTTGAACTTATGAAATTATTTTTGTGAACCATTAGTATAATATAGATTGAATTATCGAAACAATAAAACTGAACGAAATGCACGAAAAAATTTACCTAATTGCAATCCCATTGAAATTACTCCCTCTATACTTGAACCTTGACCTAAATAAATTACCTTTACCTTTTTTATTTCCTTCTTTTATCTTTTGGTTTGTCAAAGTATGACGGTTGTCCGCCTACAACTCTATGACCTCTCAAATCGCTAGTTTTGTATTTCGGTTTGACTTCTTGTCTCAATTAGTTCAAATGTTAAGCCAAAAAACATCTAAACGGATCCAAAAAGTTTAGCTCGTTCATTTTATTATTAGAACACTTTTGTAGTTTGATTTGTTGGTTAAGCCGTCAGTAATGAAGGCGGAGAAGAGGGTATCACCCAACGACGATGAGCCATAGAGGACTTCGGCATAAGATCCTCTAAGTGGGAGGGCATAAAAAAAACAGGATTTGCTATATTGGAGAACGGGTGCTTTTGGCTAGACGAGTATCAATTCATATTTCAAAAATAGAGTTCGATTTTTTTAGGGTTGTGGGATAAAATACGGGGGCCAGGGGCTACCAAGGAATTAAATGAAGGAAGATTTAAATAAAACTTCAATTTAGAAAAACTAAGCTGATTGTATAATATACTATAATTTAGAGTTAAAAAGAAGACGAGCAACAAGTTGTTTCGCTAACCCTTTCTGAATAGCGAATCCGATCTTCCTAAAATCAAAATCAGAAGACCTAGGAGACATAATATTGTCATGCAAGACCCGTTGTACCCTCTTGAGAACTTCAACAACATCGGGCGCAAGAAAACCAAAAGTGTCGAAAGCGAACGGAAGAAACACATGTTGATTTTCAATACAAGTTCTCTCATGCTTTGACATATGCACGTGTGAGGTGTTGATCTTGTCTTCTAAAATAGTTGTTGTGTAACGGTAATAAATTTGAAAAATTACCGTTCTTATTCAAACGTTAAACCAAAATGTCAAACTGAAATACAAAAAATTTACCTGAAATACAAAACATCAAACCGAAATACAAAATGTCATACGTGTATTATTACAAACATCCGAACTAAAGCGATATCAATGTTGTTCAGGGTCTGATGATCTAACATGAGACGGAGCAACATGGACATGATGTGTAACAACCTCATCAACAATGGTTTGTAGCTCGGATACCGGACACTGATCACACCGGACAATGATATCTCGAATACGTCCAACGAGCATGTGCAAACATTATTATGATATAGACAGGTTTTTTTAAAGAAAATCAATTCATTGATCATTATCTACATTAGAAAGAAGGTTTGCAATTAACACGTGGAATGTTATCCCCTTCAAAATATTGTTCAATCTCATTGCACGGTTGAAGGTGGGAAATGCAATCCGCAACTTTATTTGTAAAACGTGAAATATAACGAATACTAAAATTCGAAAACAAATATGATAAGTGTTTGCACTCTTCAATAATAAGGTCCTCATTGGACCGTACTTGATCTCCTCTATGGAATAGGTTGGCCATCATTTGTGAGTCCGTTTCAAGCTCGACCGATGAAATATCACGCCTTAGTGCCTCGGATAAACTTATCTTCGCGACAACAACCTCCCCTACCATTCATGACATCTCCCTAGTCATCTTGTAACAACAACCCCAGTAATCTTACCATCACTCCCCACAAAACAATGCTCATTCCCATAAGCTCGCTTCCTGCCACTACCAAGGCGACATTTATTTTTATTACTCTAACCACACGTCTCATCCATCCTCCTTGTTTATTTGTTACAAGCGTACTCTAAGTCTCTAACACCCCCCCCCGTCTTCGTACGCACTAATAAATCTTAGGACATTTGCAATGACAAGGGAAATGTTAGGAGAAACGCCCAATTCCGATTCAAAAAACGCAGAGTTTATTTAATAGCACCCCTTCAGTATCTCGTGTGCCAAAGTTTCCTTTGATGTGGCTAGTCTCCATCCTTGTTTAGAAATCATTAAAAAAAATTAGATATCAAAGCCCATTTCTCCAAGCTTTTTAAGGAGACACAAAAAGTCCTAACATTTCCATTAATGTGCTTCTTGTTATCAGTAGATCCCCACCAGAATCTCGCATCATGGCATGGATCTCCTCAATCAATCCCTCCGACAAATTAAAATACTCATCACATAAATTGGGATACTTTGAACAATGATTTCCCTAAGACCTCCTACCGGCTTAAGAAAGTAGTTTCTCCTTCCAACCAAACATTTTTTTTTTTGCAATTCTATCCTTAAATCACTTTATATTTTTCTTTGACCTTCTACCAATGTAGACAAACCATGTATTTTGCAATCATAGTGAATTTCTTCACTCCAAGTACACAAGATAAATGCCGACCATTGATAGTACTTACGTTTGAGCTCATGGAAATCTCTGATTTAAGATAATTAGTTTTCTGTCTCGACGCTTTTTCATAATTGTTGATATTAGCAGTAATTATTGCCCCCTCTTGCAGAGTTGCTTTCGCAAATAACAAGAAATCATCCGCAATGAAAAGATGTAAAATGGATGGGGAATCCCTACGGATAAGCAGACCATGAATTCTTCCCCTGTGCTCTTTTGAATTGCGTAAGCATGAGAGAACATCCGTGCAGAGGATAAAAAGCAAGAGATATATTGGGTCCCCTTGCCTAAGTCCTCGAGAAGGTGTCACCAACCATGTTTGTGTCCGTTGATATTAAAAGTAAATGAGATCGTAGACACACATTCCATTACCTTAGACACCCACTCCCGGCAGAATTTCAATTTCTCCGACACCTTCTTAAGAAAGCTCCACTCGATGCGGTCATAGGCCTTGCTCATATCAAGTTTAAGTCCCATTTTTCCGTGCCCACCACCTTTCTTGCTGTGCATATGATGAAAAGCTTCCATGACAACAAGTGTATTGTCGGTTATTGATTTCCTATAAGAAACACACTTTTCTCCCTTGAAGCGCTTGTTAATAATCATTTGGATATAAAACTGTTGGAGATAATAGTTCTGACATCGAAAGTTGTGGACACTCCGAGCCTAGTATATATAAGGCCGTTGAGTTACTCCTCATGCCAATTGGCTTTATAATGGAACCTCATTGGGTTTATGTGTTGTGTTTGGGCCTAATACGCATGTGCGCTCGTATGCACACGACCCCAACTCTACCGGTCCGTTTGTATCGGACTTTGACATGGTAACAGGTATACCTTAGTTGTATTTGCGGCGGCGTGAGATAATAAGTTTACACATCGAAAGTTATGGACATTTCGAGCCTAGGTATATAAGGTTGGTGGGTTACTCCTTCTATCATCAATTGGTTTTAGGATAGAACCTCATATGGTTTATGGGTTGGGATTAAGCCTAATGTGCATGTGCGCTCGTATGCACACGACCCCAATCTATCAGTCCGTTTGTATCCGAATTTGACAAAAACCGAATTAAAAGAGGAAAGATAATAAGCACGTATCTAGGTCTCTAATACCTCTCGCATACGTTCAACAATATATGGTTTGTAGCTCGGATACCGGGTATGGATCGCCCCGTGCAACAATATCTCATTGTGTTTTGGTCTTGGTGTACGTCGCCGCGATGACTGCTCAATCTGGATACGATTAATAGGGTTTAATGTCACGCGCAAACGCAGTGCACGTGTGGCATGCATCCGGAATTTGCGTCAATGATAAACCTGAAGCGCATCGCGCCGCGTCTATGCCACTCATCCTAAATGAGCTTCATGTTTGCATTTAGTAATTTGATCGTTGTGTACCTAGGGTGTGTTTAGTTACATTAGGGGTGGGCACAAATCCCATCAATCCCGGTCCCATCCCGATCCCAACAAAATGTTTTATTAGTTCAAACATTTTATAATATTAGTTCATGCATTATTTTGTACTTATGGATTTTTTTATAGAAATATATCAACCATTATTACAATATAAGGTGAACTAACATAAAACGAAATGTACAAAAATTTGTACGAAAAAGTGTCCGGAAAAAAGGGGAAAAGTTCAAAAAATTTATTATTAGAGAATATAATTAATTCAAACATTTTGTATTATTAGTTCATGTATTATTTGAACTTATGAAATTATTTTTGTGAACCATTAGTATAATATAGATTGAATTATCGAAACAATAAAACTGAACGAAATGCACGAAAAAATTTACCTAATTGCAATCCCATTGAAATTACTCCCTCTATACTTGAACCTTGACCTAAATAAATTACCTTTACCTTTTTTATTTCCTTCTTTTATCTTTTGGTTTGTCAAAGTATGACGGTTGTCCGCCTACAACTCTATGACCTCTCAAATCGCTAGTTTTGTATTTCGGTTTGACTTCTTGTCTCAATTAGTTCAAATGTTAAGCCAAAAAACATCTAAACGGATCCAAAAAGTTTAGCTCGTTCATTTTATTATTAGAACACTTTTGTAGTTTGATTTGTTGGTTAAGCCGTCAGTAATGAAGGCGGAGAAGAGGGTATCACCCAACGACGATGAGCCATAGAGGACTTCGGCATAAGATCCTCTAAGTGGGAGGGCATAAAAAAAACAGGATTTGCTATATTGGAGAACGGGTGCTTTTGGCTAGACGAGTATCAATTCATATTTCAAAAATAGAGTTCGATTTTTTTAGGGTTGTGGGATAAAATACGGGGGCCAGGGGCTACCAAGGAATTAAATGAAGGAAGACTTAAATAAAACTTCAATTTAGAAAAACTAAGCTGATTGTATAATATACTATAATTTAGAGTTAAAAAGAAGACGAGCAACAAGTTGTTTCGCTAACCCTTTCTGAATAGCGAATCCGATCTTCTTAAAATCAAAATCAGAAGACCTAGGAGACATAATATTGTCATGCAAGACCCGTTGTACCCTCTTGAGAACTTCAACAACATCGGGCGCAAGAAAACCAAAAGTGTCGAAAGCGAACGGAAGAAACACATGTTGATTTTCAATACAAGTTCTCTCATGCTTTGACATATGCACGTGTGAGGTGTTGATCTTGTCTTCTAAAATAGTTGTTGTGTAACGGTAATAAATTTGAAAAATTACCGTTCTTATTCAAACGTTAAACCAAAATGTCAAACTGAAATACAAAAAATTTACCTGAAATACAAAACATCAAACCGAAATACAAAATGTCATACGTGTATTATTACAAACATCCGAACTAAAGCGATATCAATGTTGTTCAGGGTCTGATGATCTAACATGAGACGGAGCAACATGGACATGATGTGTAACAACCTCATCAACAATGGTTTGTAGCTCGGATACCGGACACTGATCACACCGGACAATGATATCTCGAATACGTCCAACGAGCATGTGCAAACATTATTATGATATAGACAGGTTTTTTTAAAGAAAATCAATTCATTGATCATTATCTACATTAGAAAGAAGGTTTGCAATTAACACGTGGAATGTTATCCCCTTCAAAATATTGTTCAATCTCATTGCACGGTTGAAGGTGGGAAATGCAATCCGCAACTTTATTTGTAAAACGTGAAATATAACGAATACTAAAATTCGAAAACAAATATGATAAGTGTTTGCACTCTTCAATAATAAGGTCCTCATTGGACCGTACTTGATCTCCTCTATGGAATAGGTTGGCCATCATTTGTGAGTCCGTTTCAAGCTCGACCGATGAAATATCACGCCTTAGTGCCTCGGATAAACTTATCTTCGCGACAACAACCTCCCCTACCATTCATGACATCTCCCTAGTCATCTTGTAACAACAACCCCAGTAATCTTACCATCACTCCCCACAAAACAATGCTCATTCCCATAAGCTCGCTTCCTGCCACTACCAAGGCGACATTTATTTTTATTACTCTAACCACACGTCTCATCCATCCTCCTTGTTTATTTGTTACAAGCGTACTCTAAGTCTCTAACACCCCCCCCCCCGTCTTCGTACGCACTAATAAATCTTAGGACATTTGCAATGACAAGGGAAATGTTAGGAGAAACGCCCAATTCCGATTCAAAAAACGCAGAGTTTATTTAATAGCACCCCTTCAGTATCTCGTGTGCCAAAGTTTCCTTTGATGTGGCTAGTCTCCATCCTTGTTTAGAAATCATTAAAAAAAATTAGATATCAAAGCCCATTTCTCCAAGCTTTTTAAGGAGACACAAAAAGTCCTAACATTTCCATTAATGTGCTTCTTGTTATCAGTAGATCCCCACCAGAATCTCGCATCATGGCATGGATCTCCTCAATCAATCCCTCCGACAAATTAAAATACTCATCACATAAATTGGGATACTTTGAACAATGATTTCCCTAAGACCTCCTACCGGCTTAAGAAAGTAGTTTCTCCTTCCAACCAAACATTTTTTTTTTTGCAATTCTATCCTTAAATCACTTTATATTTTTCTTTGACCTTCTACCAATGTAGACAAACCATGTATTTTGCAATCATAGTGAATTTCTTCACTCCAAGTACACAAGATAAATGCCGACCATTGATAGTACTTACGTTTGAGCTCATGGAAATCTCTGATTTAAGATAATTAGTTTTCTGTCTCGACGCTTTTTCATAATTGTTGATATTAGCAGTAATTATTGCCCCCTCTTGCAGAGTTGCTTTCGCAAATAACAAGAAATCATCCGCAATGAAAAGATGTAAAATGGATGGGGAATCCCTACGGATAAGCAGACCATGAATTCTTCCCCTGTGCTCTTTTGAATTGCGTAAGCATGAGAGAACATCCGTGCAGAGGATAAAAAGCAAGAGATATATTGGGTCCCCTTGCCTAAGTCCTCGAGAAGGTGTCACCAACCATGTTTGTGTCCGTTGATATTAAAAGTAAATGAGATCGTAGACACACATTCCATTACCTTAGACACCCACTCCCGGCAGAATTTCAATTTCTCCGACACCTTCTTAAGAAAGCTCCACTCGATGCGGTCATAGGCCTTGCTCATATCAAGTTTAAGTCCCATTTTTCCGTGCCCACCACCTTTCTTGCTGTGCATATGATGAAAAGCTTCCATGACAACAAGTGTATTGTCGGTTATTGATTTCCTATAAGAAACACACTTTTCTCCCTTGAAGCGCTTGTTAATAATCATTTGGATATAAAACTGTTGGAGATAATAGTTCTGACATCGAAAGTTGTGGACACTCCGAGCCTAGTATATATAAGGCCGTTGAGTTACTCCTCATGCCAATTGGCTTTATAATGGAACCTCATTGGGTTTATGTGTTGTGTTTGGGCCTAATACGCATGTGCGCTCGTATGCACACGACCCCAACTCTACCGGTCCGTTTGTATCGGACTTTGACATGGTAACAGGTATACCTTAGTTGTATTTGCGGCGGCGTGAGATAATAAGTTTACACATCGAAAGTTATGGACATTTCGAGCCTAGGTATATAAGGTTGGTGGGTTACTCCTTCTATCATCAATTGGTTTTAGGATAGAACCTCATATGGTTTATGGGTTGGGATTAAGCCTAATGTGCATGTGCGCTCGTATGCACACGACCCCAATCTATCAGTCCGTTTGTATCCGAATTTGACAAAAACCGAATTAAAAGAGGAAAGATAATAAGCACGTATCTAGGTCTCTAATACCTCTCGCATACGTTCAACAATATATGGTTTGTAGCTCGGATACCGGGTATGGATCGCCCCGTGCAACAATATCTCATTGTGTTTTGGTCTTGGTGTACGTCGCCGCGATGACTGCTCAATCTGGATACGATTAATAGGGTTTAATGTCACGCGCAAACGCAGTGCACGTGTGGCATGCATCCGGAATTTGCGTCAATGATAAACCTGAAGCGCATCGCGCCGCGTCTATGCCACTCATCCTAAATGAGCTTCATGTTTGCATTTAGTAATTTGATCGTTGTGTACCTAGGGTGTGTTTAGTTACATTAGGGGTGGGCACAAATCCCATCAATCCCGGTCCCATCCCGATCCCAACAAAATGTTTTATTAGTTCAAACATTTTATAATATTAGTTCATGCATTATTTTGTACTTATGGATTTTTTTTATAGAAATATATCAACCATTATTACAATATAAGGTGAACTAACATAAAACGAAATGTACAAAAATTTGTACGAAAAAGTGTCCGGAAAAAAGGGGAAAAGTTCAAAAAATTTATTATTAGAGAATATAATTAATTCAAACATTTTGTATTATTAGTTCATGTATTATTTGAACTTATGAAATTATTTTTGTGAACCATTAGTATAATATAGATTGAATTATCGAAACAATAAAACTGAACGAAATGCACGAAAAAATTTACCTAATTGCAATCCCATTGAAATTACTCCCTCTATACTTGAACCTTGACCTAAATAAATTACCTTTACCTTTTTTATTTCCTTCTTTTATCTTTTGGTTTGTCAAAGTATGACGGTTGTCCGCCTACAACTCTATGACCTCTCAAATCGCTAGTTTTGTATTTCGGTTTGACTTCTTGTCTCAATTAGTTCAAATGTTAAGCCAAAAAACATCTAAACGGATCCAAAAAGTTTAGCTCGTTCATTTTATTATTAGAACACTTTTGTAGTTTGATTTGTTGGTTAAGCCGTCAGTAATGAATGCGGAGAAGAGGGTATCACCCAACGACGATGAGCCATAGAGGACTTCGGCATAAGATCCTCTAAGTGGGAGGGCATAAAAAAAACAGGATTTGCTATATTGGAGAACGGGTGCTTTTGGCTAGACGAGTATCAATTCATATTTCAAAAATAGAGTTCGATTTTTTTAGGGTTGTGGGATAAAATACGGGGGCCAGGGGCTACCAAGGAATTAAATGAAGGAAGACTTAAATAAAACTTCAATTTAGAAAAACTAAGCTGATTGTATAATATACTATAATTTAGAGTTAAAAAGAAGACGAGCAACAAGTTGTTTCGCTAACCCTTTCTGAATAGCGAATCCGATCTTCCTAAAATCAAAATCAGAAGACCTAGGAGACATAATATTGTCATGCAAGACCCGTTGTACCCTCTTGAGAACTTCAACAACATCGGGCGCAAGAAAACCAAAAGTGTCGAAAGCGAACGGAAGAAACACATGTTGATTTTCAATACAAGTTCTCTCATGCTTTGACATATGCACGTGTGAGGTGTTGATCTTGTCTTCTAAAATAGTTGTTGTGTAACGGTAATAAATTTGAAAAATTACCGTTCTTATTCAAACGTTAAACCAAAATGTCAAACTGAAATACAAAAAATTTACCTGAAATACAAAACATCAAACCGAAATACAAAATGTCATACGTGTATTATTACAAACATCCGAACTAAAGCGATATCAATGTTGTTCAGGGTCTGATGATCTAACATGAGACGGAGCAACATGGACATGATGTGTAACAACCTCATCAACAATGGTTTGTAGCTCGGATACCGGACACTGATCACACCGGACAATGATATCTCGAATACGTCCAACGAGCATGTGCAAACATTATTATGATATAGACAGGTTTTTTTAAAGAAAATCAATTCATTGATCATTATCTACATTAGAAAGAAGGTTTGCAATTAACACGTGGAATGTTATCCCCTTCAAAATATTGTTCAATCTCATTGCACGGTTGAAGGTGGGAAATGCAATCCGCAACTTTATTTGTAAAACGTGAAATATAACGAATACTAAAATTCGAAAACAAATATGATAAGTGTTTGCACTCTTCAATAATAAGGTCCTCATTGGACCGTACTTGATCTCCTCTATGGAATAGGTTGGCCATCATTTGTGAGTCCGTTTCAAGCTCGACCGATGAAATATCACGCCTTAGTGCCTCGGATAAACTTATCTTCGCGACAACAACCTCCCCTACCATTCATGACATCTCCCTAGTCATCTTGTAACAACAACCCCAGTAATCTTACCATCACTCCCCACAAAACAATGCTCATTCCCATAAGCTCGCTTCCTGCCACTACCAAGGCGACATTTATTTTTATTACTCTAACCACACGTCTCATCCATCCTCCTTGTTTATTTGTTACAAGCGTACTCTAAGTCTCTAACACCCCCCCCCGTCTTCGTACGCACTAATAAATCTTAGGACATTTGCAATGACAAGGGAAATGTTAGGAGAAACGCCCAATTCCGATTCAAAAAACGCAGAGTTTATTTAATAGCACCCCTTCAGTATCTCGTGTGCCAAAGTTTCCTTTGATGTGGCTAGTCTCCATCCTTGTTTAGAAATCATTAAAAAAAATTAGATATCAAAGCCCATTTCTCCAAGCTTTTTAAGGAGACACAAAAAGTCCTAACATTTCCATTAATGTGCTTCTTGTTATCAGTAGATCCCCACCAGAATCTCGCATCATGGCATGGATCTCCTCAATCAATCCCTCCGACAAATTAAAATACTCATCACATAAATTGGGATACTTTGAACAATGATTTCCCTAAGACCTCCTACCGGCTTAAGAAAGTAGTTTCTCCTTCCAACCAAACATTTTTTTTTTTGCAATTCTATCCTTAAATCACTTTATATTTTTCTTTGACCTTCTACCAATGTAGACAAACCATGTATTTTGCAATCATAGTGAATTTCTTCACTCCAAGTACACAAGATAAATGCCGACCATTGATAGTACTTACGTTTGAGCTCATGGAAATCTCTGATTTAAGATAATTAGTTTTCTGTCTCGACGCTTTTTCATAATTGTTGATATTAGCAGTAATTATTGCCCCCTCTTGCAGAGTTGCTTTCGCAAATAACAAGAAATCATCCGCAATGAAAAGATGTAAAATGGATGGGGAATCCCTACGGATAAGCAGACCATGAATTCTTCCCCTGTGCTCTTTTGAATTGCGTAAGCATGAGAGAACATCCGTGCAGAGGATAAAAAGCAAGAGATATATTGGGTCCCCTTGCCTAAGTCCTCGAGAAGGTGTCACCAACCATGTTTGTGTCCGTTGATATTAAAAGTAAATGAGATCGTAGACACACATTCCATTACCTTAGACACCCACTCCCGGCAGAATTTCAATTTCTCCGACACCTTCTTAAGAAAGCTCCACTCGATGCGGTCATAGGCCTTGCTCATATCAAGTTTAAGTCCCATTTTTCCGTGCCCACCACCTTTCTTGCTGTGCATATGATGAAAAGCTTCCATGACAACAAGTGTATTGTCGGTTATTGATTTCCTATAAGAAACACACTTTTCTCCCTTGAAGCGCTTGTTAATAATCATTTGGATATAAAACTGTTGGAGATAATAGTTCTGACATCGAAAGTTGTGGACACTCCGAGCCTAGTATATATAAGGCCGTTGAGTTACTCCTCATGCCAATTGGCTTTATAATGGAACCTCATTGGGTTTATGTGTTGTGTTTGGGCCTAATACGCATGTGCGCTCGTATGCACACGACCCCAACTCTACCGGTCCGTTTGTATCGGACTTTGACATGGTAACAGGTATACCTTAGTTGTATTTGCGGCGGCGTGAGATAATAAGTTTACACATCGAAAGTTATGGACATTTCGAGCCTAGGTATATAAGGTTGGTGGGTTACTCCTTCTATCATCAATTGGTTTTAGGATAGAACCTCATATGGTTTATGGGTTGGGATTAAGCCTAATGTGCATGTGCGCTCGTATGCACACGACCCCAATCTATCAGTCCGTTTGTATCCGAATTTGACAAAAACCGAATTAAAAGAGGAAAGATAATAAGCACGTATCTAGGTCTCTAATACCTCTCGCATACGTTCAACAATATATGGTTTGTAGCTCGGATACCGGGTATGGATCGCCCCGTGCAACAATATCTCATTGTGTTTTGGTCTTGGTGTACGTCGCCGCGATGACTGCTCAATCTGGATACGATTAATAGGGTTTAATGTCACGCGCAAACGCAGTGCACGTGTGGCATGCATCCGGAATTTGCGTCAATGATAAACCTGAAGCGCATCGCGCCGCGTCTATGCCACTCATCCTAAATGAGCTTCATGTTTGCATTTAGTAATTTGATCGTTGTGTACCTAGGGTGTGTTTAGTTACATTAGGGGTGGGCACAAATCCCATCAATCCCGGTCCCATCCCGATCCCAACAAAATGTTTTATTAGTTCAAACATTTTATAATATTAGTTCATGCATTATTTTGTACTTATGGATTTTTTTTATAGAAATATATCAACCATTATTACAATATAAGGTGAACTAACATAAAACGAAATGTACAAAAATTTGTACGAAAAAGTGTCCGGAAAAAAGGGGAAAAGTTCAAAAAATTTATTATTAGAGAATATAATTAATTCAAACATTTTGTATTATTAGTTCATGTATTATTTGAACTTATGAAATTATTTTTGTGAACCATTAGTATAATATAGATTGAATTATCGAAACAATAAAACTGAACGAAATGCACGAAAAAATTTACCTAATTGCAATCCCATTGAAATTACTCCCTCTATACTTGAACCTTGACCTAAATAAATTACCTTTACCTTTTTTATTTCCTTCTTTTATCTTTTGGTTTGTCAAAGTATGACGGTTGTCCGCCTACAACTCTATGACCTCTCAAATCGCTAGTTTTGTATTTCGGTTTGACTTCTTGTCTCAATTAGTTCAAATGTTAAGCCAAAAAACATCTAAACGGATCCAAAAAGTTTAGCTCGTTCATTTTATTATTAGAACACTTTTGTAGTTTGATTTGTTGGTTAAGCCGTCAGTAATGAAGGCGGAGAAGAGGGTATCACCCAACGACGATGAGCCATAGAGGACTTCGGCATAAGATCCTCTAAGTGGGAGGGCATAAAAAAAACAGGATTTGCTATATTGGAGAACGGGTGCTTTTGGCTAGACGAGTATCAATTCATATTTCAAAAATAGAGTTCGATTTTTTTAGGGTTGTGGGATAAAATACGGGGGCCAGGGGCTACCAAGGAATTAAATGAAGGAAGATTTAAATAAAACTTCAATTTAGAAAAACTAAGCTGATTGTATAATATACTATAATTTAGAGTTAAAAAGAAGACGAGCAACAAGTTGTTTCGCTAACCCTTTCTGAATAGCGAATCCGATCTTCCTAAAATCAAAATCAGAAGACCTAGGAGACATAATATTGTCATGCAAGACCCGTTGTACCCTCTTGAGAACTTCAACAACATCGGGCGCAAGAAAACCAAAAGTGTCGAAAGCGAACGGAAGAAACACATGTTGATTTTCAATACAAGTTCTCTCATGCTTTGACATATGCACGTGTGAGGTGTTGATCTTGTCTTCTAAAATAGTTGTTGTGTAACGGTAATAAATTTGAAAAATTACCGTTCTTATTCAAACGTTAAACCAAAATGTCAAACTGAAATACAAAAAATTTACCTGAAATACAAAACATCAAACCGTAATACAAAATGTCATACGTGTATTATTACAAACATCCGAACTAAAGCGATATCAATGTTGTTCAGGGTCTGATGATCTAACATGAGACGGAGCAACATGGACATGATGTGTAACAACCTCATCAACAATGGTTTGTAGCTCGGATACCGGACACTGATCACACCGGACAATGATATCTCGAATACGTCCAACGAGCATGTGCAAACATTATTATGATATAGACAGGTTTTTTTTAAAGAAAATCAATTCATTGATCATTATCTACATTAGAAAGAAGGTTTGCAAATAACACGTGGAATGTTATCCCCTTCAAAATATTGTTCAATCTCATTGCACGGTTGAAGGTGGGAAATGCAATCCGCAACTTTATTTGTAAAACGTGAAATATAACGAATACTAAAATTCGAAAACAAATATGATAAGTGTTTGCACTCTTCAATAATAAGGTCCTCATTGGACCGTACTTGATCTCCTCTATGGAATGGGTTGGCCATCATTTGTGAGTCCGTTTCAAGCTCGACCGATGAAATATCACGCCTTAGTGCCTCGGATAAACTTATCTTCGCGACAACAACCTCCCCTACCATTCATGACATCTCCCTAGTCATCTTGTAACAACAACCCCAGTAATCTTACCATCACTCCCCACAAAACAATGCTCATTCCCATAAGCTCGCTTCCTGCCACTACCAAGGCGACATTTATTTTTATTACTCTAACCACACGTCTCATCCATCCTCCTTGTTTATTTGTTACAAGCGTACTCTAAGTCTCTAACACCCCCCCCGTCTTCGTACGCACTAATAAATCTTAGGACATTTGCAATGACAAGGGAAATGTTAGGAGAAACGCCCAATTCCGATTCAAAAAACGCAGAGTTTATTTAATAGCACCCCTTCAGTATCTCGTGTGCCAAAGTTTCCTTTGATGTGGCTAGTCTCCATCCTTGTTTAGAAATCATTAAAAAAAATTAGATATCAAAGCCCATTTCTCCAAGCTTTTTAAGGAGACACAAAAAGTCCTAACATTTCCATTAATGTGCTTCTTGTTATCAGTAGATCCCCACCAGAATCTCGCATCATGGCATGGATCTCCTCAATCAATCCCTCCGACAAATTAAAATACTCATCACATAAATTGGGATACTTTGAACAATGATTTCCCTAAGACCTCCTACCGGCTTAAGAAAGTAGTTTCTCCTTCCAACCAAACATTTTTTTTTTGCAATTCTATCCTTAAATCACTTTATATTTTTCTTTGACCTTCTACCAATGTAGACAAACCATGTATTTTGCAATCATAGTGAATTTCTTCACTCCAAGTACACAAGATAAATGCCGACCATTGATAGTACTTACGTTTGAGCTCATGGAAATCTCTGATTTAAGATAATTAGTTTTCTGTCTCGACGCTTTTTCATAATTGTTGATATTAGCAGTAATTATTGCCCCCTCTTGCAGAGTTGCTTTCGCAAATAACAAGAAATCATCCGCAATGAAAAGATGTAAAATGGATGGGGAATCCCTACGGATAAGCAGACCATGAATTCTTCCCCTGTGCTCTTTTGAATTGCGTAAGCATGAGAGAACATCCGTGCAGAGGATAAAAAGCAAGAGATATATTGGGTCCCCTTGCCTAAGTCCTCGAGAAGGTGTCACCAACCATGTTTGTGTCCGTTGATATTAAAAGTAAATGAGATCGTAGACACACATTCCATTACCTTAGACACCCACTCCCGGCAGAATTTCAATTTCTCCGACACCTTCTTAAGAAAGCTCCACTCGATGCGGTCATAGGCCTTGCTCATATCAAGTTTAAGTCCCATTTTTCCGTGCCCACCACCTTTCTTGCTGTGCATATGATGAAAAGCTTCCATGACAACAAGTGTATTGTCGGTTATTGATTTCCTATAAGAAACACACTTTTCTCCCTTGAAGCGCTTGTTAATAATCATTTGGATATAAAACTGTTGGAGATAATAGTTCTGACATCGAAAGTTGTGGACACTCCGAGCCTAGTATATATAAGGCCGTTGAGTTACTCCTCATGCCAATTGGCTTTATAATGGAACCTCATTGGGTTTATGTGTTGTGTTTGGGCCTAATACGCATGTGCGCTCGTATGCACACGACCCCAACTCTACCGGTCCGTTTGTATCGGACTTTGACATGGTAACAGGTATACCTTAGTTGTATTTGCGGCGGCGTGAGATAATAAGTTTACACATCGAAAGTTATGGACATTTCGAGCCTAGGTATATAAGGTTGGTGGGTTACTCCTTCTATCATCAATTGGTTTTAGGATAGAACCTCATATGGTTTATGGGTTGGGATTAAGCCTAATGTGCATGTGCGCTCGTATGCACACGACCCCAATCTATCAGTCCGTTTGTATCCGAATTTGACAAAAACCGAATTAAAAGAGGAAAGATAATAAGCACGTATCTAGGTCTCTAATACCTCTCGCATACGTTCAACAATATATGGTTTGTAGCTCGGATACCGGGTATGGATCGCCCCGTGCAACAATATCTCATTGTGTTTTGGTCTTGGTGTACGTCGCCGCGATGACTGCTCAATCTGGATACGATTAATAGGGTTTAATGTCACGCGCAAACGCAGTGCACGTGTGGCATGCATCCGGAATTTGCGTCAATGATAAACCTGAAGCGCATCGCGCCGCGTCTATGCCACTCATCCTAAATGAGCTTCATGTTTGCATTTAGTAATTTGATCGTTGTGTACCTAGGGTGTGTTTAGTTACATTAGGGGTGGGCACAAATCCCATCAATCCCGGTCCCATCCCGATCCCAACAAAATGTTTTATTAGTTCAAACATTTTATAATATTAGTTCATGCATTATTTTGTACTTATGGATTTTTTTTATAGAAATATATCAACCATTATTACAATATAAGGTGAACTAACATAAAACGAAATGTACAAAAATTTGTACGAAAAAGTGTCCGGAAAAAAGGGGAAAAGTTCAAAAAATTTATTATTAGAGAATATAATTAATTCAAACATTTTGTATTATTAGTTCATGTATTATTTGAACTTATGAAATTATTTTTGTGAACCATTAGTATAATATAGATTGAATTATCGAAACAATAAAACTGAACGAAATGCACGAAAAAATTTACCTAATTGCAATCCCATTGAAATTACTCCCTCTATACTTGAACCTTGACCTAAATAAATTACCTTTACCTTTTTTATTTCCTTCTTTTATCTTTTGGTTTGTCAAAGTATGACGGTTGTCCGCCTACAACTCTATGACCTCTCAAATCGCTAGTTTTGTATTTCGGTTTGACTTCTTGTCTCAATTAGTTCAAATGTTAAGCCAAAAAACATCTAAACGGATCCAAAAAGTTTAGCTCGTTCATTTTATTATTAGAACACTTTTGTAGTTTGATTTGTTGGTTAAGCCGTCAGTAATGAAGGCGGAGAAGAGGGTATCACCCAACGACGATGAGCCATAGAGGACTTCGGCATAAGATCCTCTAAGTGGGAGGGCATAAAAAAAACAGGATTTGCTATATTGGAGAACGGGTGCTTTTGGCTAGACGAGTATCAATTCATATTTCAAAAATAGAGTTCGATTTTTTTAGGGTTGTGGGATAAAATACGGGGGCCAGGGGCTACCAAGGAATTAAATGAAGGAAGATTTAAATAAAACTTCAATTTAGAAAAACTAAGCTGATTGTATAATATACTATAATTTAGAGTTAAAAAGAAGACGAGCAACAAGTTGTTTCGCTAACCCTTTCTGAATAGCGAATCCGATCTTCCTAAAATCAAAATCAGAAGACCTAGGAGACATAATATTGTCATGCAAGACCCGTTGTACCCTCTTGAGAACTTCAACAACATCGGGCGCAAGAAAACCAAAAGTGTCGAAAGCGAACGGAAGAAACACATGTTGATTTTCAATACAAGTTCTCTCATGCTTTGACATATGCACGTGTGAGGTGTTGATCTTGTCTTCTAAAATAGTTGTTGTGTAACGGTAATAAATTTGAAAAATTACCGTTCTTATTCAAACGTTAAACCAAAATGTCAAACTGAAATACAAAAAATTTACCTGAAATACAAAACATCAAACCGAAATACAAAATGTCATACGTGTATTATTACAAACATCCGAACTAAAGCGATATCAATGTTGTTCAGGGTCTGATGATCTAACATGAGACGGAGCAACATGGACATGATGTGTAACAACCTCATCAACAATGGTTTGTAGCTCGGATACCGGACACTGATCACACCGGACAATGATATCTCGAATACGTCCAACGAGCATGTGCAAACATTATTATGATATAGACAGGTTTTTTTAAAGAAAATCAATTCATTGATCATTATCTACATTAGAAAGAAGGTTTGCAATTAACACGTGGAATGTTATCCCCTTCAAAATATTGTTCAATCTCATTGCACGGTTGAAGGTGGGAAATGCAATCCGCAACTTTATTTGTAAAACGTGAAATATAACGAATACTAAAATTCGAAAACAAATATGATAAGTGTTTGCACTCTTCAATAATAAGGTCCTCATTGGACCGTACTTGATCTCCTCTATGGAATAGGTTGGCCATCATTTGTGAGTCCGTTTCAAGCTCGACCGATGAAATATCACGCCTTAGTGCCTCGGATAAACTTATCTTCGCGACAACAACCTCCCCTACCATTCATGACATCTCCCTAGTCATCTTGTAACAACAACCCCAGTAATCTTACCATCACTCCCCACAAAACAATGCTCATTCCCATAAGCTCGCTTCCTGCCACTACCAAGGCGACATTTATTTTTATTACTCTAACCACACGTCTCATCCATCCTCCTTGTTTATTTGTTACAAGCGTACTCTAAGTCTCTAACACCCCCCCCCCCCGTCTTCGTACGCACTAATAAATCTTAGGACATTTGCAATGACAAGGGAAATGTTAGGAGAAACGCCCAATTCCGATTCAAAAAACGCAGAGTTTATTTAATAGCACCCCTTCAGTATCTCGTGTGCCAAAGTTTCCTTTGATGTGGCTAGTCTCCATCCTTGTTTAGAAATCATTAAAAAAAATTAGATATCAAAGCCCATTTCTCCAAGCTTTTTAAGGAGACACAAAAAGTCCTAACATTTCCATTAATGTGCTTCTTGTTATCAGTAGATCCCCACCAGAATCTCGCATCATGGCATGGATCTCCTCAATCAATCCCTCCGACAAATTAAAATACTCATCACATAAATTGGGATACTTTGAACAATGATTTCCCTAAGACCTCCTACCGGCTTAAGAAAGTAGTTTCTCCTTCCAACCAAACATTTTTTTTTTTGCAATTCTATCCTTAAATCACTTTATATTTTTCTTTGACCTTCTACCAATGTAGACAAACCATGTATTTTGCAATCATAGTGAATTTCTTCACTCCAAGTACAC
Organism: Fagopyrum homotropicum; assembly: GCA_033239125.1. Taxonomy (NCBI): domain Eukaryota; kingdom Viridiplantae; phylum Streptophyta; class Magnoliopsida; order Caryophyllales; family Polygonaceae; genus Fagopyrum; species Fagopyrum homotropicum. The sequence goes on from BSWB01000004.1 coordinate 150,423,249, forward strand.
AAGATAAATGCCGACCATTGATAGTACTTACGTTTGAGCTCATGGAAATCTCTGATTTAAGATAATTAGTTTTCTGTCTCGACGCTTTTTCATAATTGTTGATATTAGCAGTAATTATTGCCCCCTCTTGCAGAGTTGCTTTCGCAAATAACAAGAAATCATCCGCAATGAAAAGATGTAAAATGGATGGGGAATCCCTACGGATAAGCAGACCATGAATTCTTCCCCTGTGCTCTTTTGAATTGCGTAAGCATGAGAGAACATCCGTGCAGAGGATAAAAAGCAAGAGATATATTGGGTCCCCTTGCCTAAGTCCTCGAGAAGGTGTCACCAACCATGTTTGTGTCCGTTGATATTAAAAGTAAATGAGATCGTAGACACACATTCCATTACCTTAGACACCCACTCCCGGCAGAATTTCAATTTCTCCGACACCTTCTTAAGAAAGCTCCACTCGATGCGGTCATAGGCCTTGCTCATATCAAGTTTAAGTCCCATTTTTCCGTGCCCACCACCTTTCTTGCTGTGCATATGATGAAAAGCTTCCATGACAACAAGTGTATTGTCGGTTATTGATTTCCTATAAGAAACACACTTTTCTCCCTTGAAGCGCTTGTTAATAATCATTTGGATATAAAACTGTTGGAGATAATAGTTCTGACATCGAAAGTTGTGGACACTCCGAGCCTAGTATATATAAGGCCGTTGAGTTACTCCTCATGCCAATTGGCTTTATAATGGAACCTCATTGGGTTTATGTGTTGTGTTTGGGCCTAATACGCATGTGCGCTCGTATGCACACGACCCCAACTCTACCGGTCCGTTTGTATCGGACTTTGACATGGTAACAGGTATACCTTAGTTGTATTTGCGGCGGCGTGAGATAATAAGTTTACACATCGAAAGTTATGGACATTTCGAGCCTAGGTATATAAGGTTGGTGGGTTACTCCTTCTATCATCAATTGGTTTTAGGATAGAACCTCATATGGTTTATGGGTTGGGATTAAGCCTAATGTGCATGTGCGCTCGTATGCACACGACCCCAATCTATCAGTCCGTTTGTATCCGAATTTGACAAAAACCGAATTAAAAGAGGAAAGATAATAAGCACGTATCTAGGTCTCTAATACCTCTCGCATACGTTCAACAATATATGGTTTGTAGCTCGGATACCGGGTATGGATCGCCCCGTGCAACAATATCTCATTGTGTTTTGGTCTTGGTGTACGTCGCCGCGATGACTGCTCAATCTGGATACGATTAATAGGGTTTAATGTCACGCGCAAACGCAGTGCACGTGTGGCATGCATCCGGAATTTGCGTCAATGATAAACCTGAAGCGCATCGCGCCGCGTCTATGCCACTCATCCTAAATGAGCTTCATGTTTGCATTTAGTAATTTGATCGTTGTGTACCTAGGGTGTGTTTAGTTACATTAGGGGTGGGCACAAATCCCATCAATCCCGGTCCCATCCCGATCCCAACAAAATGTTTTATTAGTTCAAACATTTTATAATATTAGTTCATGCATTATTTTGTACTTATGGATTTTTTTTATAGAAATATATCAACCATTATTACAATATAAGGTGAACTAACATAAAACGAAATGTACAAAAATTTGTACGAAAAAGTGTCCGGAAAAAAGGGGAAAAGTTCAAAAAATTTATTATTAGAGAATATAATTAATTCAAACATTTTGTATTATTAGTTCATGTATTATTTGAACTTATGAAATTATTTTTGTGAACCATTAGTATAATATAGATTGAATTATCGAAACAATAAAACTGAACGAAATGCACGAAAAAATTTACCTAATTGCAATCCCATTGAAATTACTCCCTCTATACTTGAACCTTGACCTAAATAAATTACCTTTACCTTTTTTATTTCCTTCTTTTATCTTTTGGTTTGTCAAAGTATGACGGTTGTCCGCCTACAACTCTATGACCTCTCAAATCGCTAGTTTTGTATTTCGGTTTGACTTCTTGTCTCAATTAGTTCAAATGTTAAGCCAAAAAACATCTAAACGGATCCAAAAAGTTTAGCTCGTTCATTTTATTATTAGAACACTTTTGTAGTTTGATTTGTTGGTTAAGCCGTCAGTAATGAAGGCGGAGAAGAGGGTATCACCCAACGACGATGAGCCATAGAGGACTTCGGCATAAGATCCTCTAAGTGGGAGGGCATAAAAAAACAGGATTTGCTATATTGGAGAACGGGTGCTTTTGGCTAGACGAGTATCAATTCATATTTCAAAAATAGAGTTCGATTTTTTTAGGGTTGTGGGATAAAATACGGGGGCCAGGGGCTACCAAGGAATTAAATGAAGGAAGATTTAAATAAAACTTCAATTTAGAAAAACTAAGCTGATTGTATAATATACTATAATTTAGAGTTAAAAAGAAGACGAGCAACAAGTTGTTTCGCTAACCCTTTCTGAATAGCGAATCCGATCTTCCTAAAATCAAAATCAGAAGACCTAGGAGACATAATATTGTCATGCAAGACCCGTTGTACCCTCTTGAGAACTTCAACAACATCGGGCGCAAGAAAACCAAAAGTGTCGAAAGCGAACGGAAGAAACACATGTTGATTTTCAATACAAGTTCTCTCATGCTTTGACATATGCACGTGTGAGGTGTTGATCTTGTCTTCTAAAATAGTTGTTGTGTAACGGTAATAAATTTGAAAAATTACCGTTCTTATTCAAACGTTAAACCAAAATGTCAAACTGAAATACAAAAAATTTACCTGAAATACAAAACATCAAACCGAAATACAAAATGTCATACGTGTATTATTACAAACATCCGAACTAAAGCGATATCAATGTTGTTCAGGGTCTGATGATCTAACATGAGACGGAGCAACATGGACATGATGTGTAACAACCTCATCAACAATGGTTTGTAGCTCGGATACCGGACACTGATCACACCGGACAATGATATCTCGAATACGTCCAACGAGCATGTGCAAACATTATTATGATATAGACAGGTTTTTTTAAAGAAAATCAATTCATTGATCATTATCTACATTAGAAAGAAGGTTTGCAATTAACACGTGGAATGTTATCCCCTTCAAAATATTGTTCAATCTCATTGCACGGTTGAAGGTGGGAAATGCAATCCGCAACTTTATTTGTAAAACGTGAAATATAACGAATACTAAAATTCGAAAACAAATATGATAAGTGTTTGCACTCTTCAATAATAAGGTCCTCATTGGACCGTACTTGATCTCCTCTATGGAATAGGTTGGCCATCATTTGTGAGTCCGTTTCAAGCTCGACCGATGAAATATCACGCCTTAGTGCCTCGGATAAACTTATCTTCGCGACAACAACCTCCCCTACCATTCATGACATCTCCCTAGTCATCTTGTAACAACAACCCCAGTAATCTTACCATCACTCCCCACAAAACAATGCTCATTCCCATAAGCTCGCTTCCTGCCACTACCAAGGCGACATTTATTTTTATTACTCTAACCACACGTCTCATCCATCCTCCTTGTTTATTTGTTACAAGCGTACTCTAAGTCTCTAACACCCCCCCCCCCCGTCTTCGTACGCACTAATAAATCTTAGGACATTTGCAATGACAAGGGAAATGTTAGGAGAAACGCCCAATTCCGATTCAAAAAATGCAGAGTTTATTTAATAGCACCCCTTCAGTATCTCGTGTGCCAAAGTTTCCTTTGATGTGGCTAGTCTCCATCCTTGTTTAGAAATCATTAAAAAAAATTAGATATCAAAGCCCATTTCTCCAAGCTTTTTAAGGAGACACAAAAAGTCCTAACATTTCCATTAATGTGCTTCTTGTTATCAGTAGATCCCCACCAGAATCTCGCATCATGGCATGGATCTCCTCAATCAATCCCTCCGACAAATTAAAATACTCATCACATAAATTGGGATACTTTGAACAATGATTTCCCTAAGACCTCCTACCGGCTTAAGAAAGTAGTTTCTCCTTCCAACCAAACATTTTTTTTTTTTGCAATTCTATCCTTAAATCACTTTATATTTTTCTTTGACCTTCTACCAATGTAGACAAACCATGTATTTTGCAATCATAGTGAATTTCTTCACTCCAAGTACACAAGATAAATGCCGACCATTGATAGTACTTACGTTTGAGCTCATGGAAATCTCTGATTTAAGATAATTAGTTTTCTGTCTCGACGCTTTTTCATAATTGTTGATATTAGCAGTAATTATTGCCCCCTCTTGCAGAGTTGCTTTCGCAAATAACAAGAAATCATCCGCAATGAAAAGATGTAAAATGGATGGGGAATCCCTACGGATAAGCAGACCATGAATTCTTCCCCTGTGCTCTTTTGAATTGCGTAAGCATGAGAGAACATCCGTGCAGAGGATAAAAAGCAAGAGATATATTGGGTCCCCTTGCCTAAGTCCTCGAGAAGGTGTCACCAACCATGTTTGTGTCCGTTGATATTAAAAGTAAATGAGATCGTAGACACACATTCCATTACCTTAGACACCCACTCCCGGCAGAATTTCAATTTCTCCGACACCTTCTTAAGAAAGCTCCACTCGATGCGGTCATAGGCCTTGCTCATATCAAGTTTAAGTCCCATTTTTCCGTGCCCACCACCTTTCTTGCTGTGCATATGATGAAAAGCTTCCATGACAACAAGTGTATTGTCGGTTATTGATTTCCTATAAGAAACACACTTTTCTCCCTTGAAGCGCTTGTTAATAATCATTTGGATATAAAACTGTTGGAGATAATAGTTCTGACATCGAAAGTTGTGGACACTCCGAGCCTAGTATATATAAGGCCGTTGAGTTACTCCTCATGCCAATTGGCTTTATAATGGAACCTCATTGGGTTTATGTGTTGTGTTTGGGCCTAATACGCATGTGCGCTCGTATGCACACGACCCCAACTCTACCGGTCCGTTTGTATCGGACTTTGACATGGTAACAGGTATACCTTAGTTGTATTTGCGGCGGCGTGAGATAATAAGTTTACACATCGAAAGTTATGGACATTTCGAGCCTAGGTATATAAGGTTGGTGGGTTACTCCTTCTATCATCAATTGGTTTTAGGATAGAACCTCATATGGTTTATGGGTTGGGATTAAGCCTAATGTGCATGTGCGCTCGTATGCACACGACCCCAATCTATCAGTCCGTTTGTATCCGAATTTGACAAAAACCGAATTAAAAGAGGAAAGATAATAAGCACGTATCTAGGTCTCTAATACCTCTCGCATACGTTCAACAATATATGGTTTGTAGCTCGGATACCGGGTATGGATCGCCCCGTGCAACAATATCTCATTGTGTTTTGGTCTTGGTGTACGTCGCCGCGATGACTGCTCAATCTGGATACGATTAATAGGGTTTAATGTCACGCGCAAACGCAGTGCACGTGTGGCATGCATCCGGAATTTGCGTCAATGATAAACCTGAAGCGCATCGCGCCGCGTCTATGCCACTCATCCTAAATGAGCTTCATGTTTGCATTTAGTAATTTGATCGTTGTGTACCTAGGGTGTGTTTAGTTACATTAGGGGTGGGCACAAATCCCATCAATCCCGGTCCCATCCCGATCCCAACAAAATGTTTTATTAGTTCAAACATTTTATAATATTAGTTCATGCATTATTTTGTACTTATGGATTTTTTTTATAGAAATATATCAACCATTATTACAATATAAGGTGAACTAACATAAAACGAAATGTACAAAAATTTGTACGAAAAAGTGTCCGGAAAAAAGGGGAAAAGTTCAAAAAATTTATTATTAGAGAATATAATTAATTCAAATATTTTGTATTATTAGTTCATGTATTATTTGAACTTATGAAATTATTTTTGTGAACCATTAGTATAATATAGATTGAATTATCGAAACAATAAAACTGAACGAAATGCACAAAAAAATTTACCTAATTGCAATCCCATTGAAATTACTCCCTCTATACTTGAACCTTGACCTAAATAAATTACCTTTACCTTTTTTATTTCCTTCTTTTATCTTTTGGTTTGTCAAAGTATGACGGTTGTCCGCCTACAACTCTATGACCTCTCAAATCGCTAGTTTTGTATTTCGGTTTGACTTCTTGTCTCAATTAGTTCAAATGTTAAGCCAAAAAACATCTAAACGGATCCAAAAAGTTTAGCTCGTTCATTTTATTATTAGAACACTTTTGTAGTTTGATTTGTTGGTTAAGCCGTCAGTAATGAAGGCGGAGAAGAGGGTATCACCCAACGACGATGAGCCATAGAGGACTTCGGCATAAGATCCTCTAAGTGGGAGGGCATAAAAAAAACAGGATTTGCTATATTGGAGAACGGGTGCTTTTGGCTAGACGAGTATCAATTCATATTTCAAAAATAGAGTTCGATTTTTTTAGGGTTGTGGGATAAAATACGGGGGCCAGGGGCTACAAGGAATTAAATGAAGGAAGATTTAAATAAAACTTCAATTTAGAAAAACTAAGCTGATTGTATAATATACTATAATTTAGAGTTAAAAAGAAGACGAGCAACAAGTTGTTTCGCTAACCCTTTCTGAATAGCGAATCCGATCTTCCTAAAATCAAAATCAGAAGACCTAGGAGACATAATATTGTCATGCAAGACCCGTTGTACCCTCTTGAGAACTTCAACAACATCGGGCGCAGGAAAACCAAAAGTGTCGAAAGCGAACGGAAGAAACACATGTTGATTTTCAATACAAGTTCTCTCATGCTTTGACATATGCACGTGTGAGGTGTTGATCTTGTCTTCTAAAATAGTTGTTGTGTAACGGTAATAAATTTGAAAAATTACCGTTCTTATTCAAACGTTAAACCAAAATGTCAAACTGAAATACAAAAAATTTACCTGAAATACAAAACATCAAACCGTAATACAAAATGTCATACGTGTATTATTACAAACATCCGAACTAAAGCGATATCAATGTTGTTCAGGGTCTGATGATCTAACATGAGACGGAGCAACATGGACATGATGTGTAACAACCTCATCAACAATGGTTTGTAGCTCGGATACCGGACACTGATCACACCGGACAATGATATCTCGAATACGTCCAACGAGCATGTGCAAACATTATTATGATATAGACAGGTTTTTTTTAAAGAAAATCAATTCATTGATCATTATCTACATTAGAAAGAAGGTTTGCAAATAACACGTGGAATGTTATCCCCTTCAAAATATTGTTCAATCTCATTGCACGGTTGAAGGTGGGAAATGCAATCCGCAACTTTATTTGTAAAACGTGAAATATAACGAATACTAAAATTCGAAAACAAATATGATAAGTGTTTGCACTCTTCAATAATAAGGTCCTCATTGGACCGTACTTGATCTCCTCTATGGAATGGGTTGGCCATCATTTGTGAGTCCGTTTCAAGCTCGACCGATGAAATATCACGCCTTAGTGCCTCGGATAAACTTATCTTCGCGACAACAACCTCCCCTACCATTCATGACATCTCCCTAGTCATCTTGTAACAACAACCCCAGTAATCTTACCATCACTCCCCACAAAACAATGCTCATTCCCATAAGCTCGCTTCCTGCCACTACCAAGGCGACATTTATTTTTATTACTCTAACCACACGTCTCATCCATCCTCCTTGTTTATTTGTTACAAGCGTACTCTAAGTCTCTAACACCCCCCCCCCCGTCTTCGTACGCACTAATAAATCTTAGGACATTTGCAATGACAAGGGAAATGTTAGGAGAAACGCCCAATTCCGATTCAAAAAACGCAGAGTTTATTTAATAGCACCCCTTCAGTATCTCGTGTGCCAAAGTTTTCTTTGATGTGGCTAGTCTCCATCCTTGTTTAGAAATCATTAAAAAAAATTAGATATCAAAGCCCATTTCTCCAAGCTTTTTAAGGAGACACAAAAAGTCCTAACATTTCCATTAATGTGCTTCTTGTTATCAGTAGATCCCCACCAGAATCTCGCATCATGGCATGGATCTCCTCAATCAATCCCTCCGACAAATTAAAATACTCATCACATAAATTGGGATACTTTGAACAATGATTTCCTTAAGACCTCCTACCGGCTTAAGAAAGTAGTTTCTCCTTCCAACCAAACATTTTTTTTTTTGCAATTCTATCCTTAAATCACTTTATATTTTTCTTTGACCTTCTACCAATGTAGACAAACCATGTATTTTGCAATCATAGTGAATTTCTTCACTCCAAGTACACAAGATAAATGCCGACCATTGATAGTACTTACGTTTGAGCTCATGGAAATCTCTGATTTAAGATAATTAGTTTTCTGTCTCGACGCTTTTTCATAATTGTTGATATTAGCAGTAATTATTGCCCCCTCTTGCAGAGTTGCTTTCGCAAATAACAAGAAATCATCCGCAATGAAAAGATGTAAAATGGATGGGGAATCCCTACGGATAAGCAGACCATGAATTCTTCCCCTGTGCTCTTTTGAATTGCGTAAGCATGAGAGAACATCCGTGCAGAGGATAAAAAGCAAGAGATATATTGGGTCCCCTTGCCTAAGTCCTCGAGAAGGTGTCACCAACCATGTTTGTGTCCGTTGATATTAAAAGTAAATGAGATCGTAGACACACATTCCATTACCTTAGACACCCACTCCCGGCAGAATTTCAATTTCTCCGACACCTTCTTAAGAAAGCTCCACTCGATGCGGTCATAGGCCTTGCTCATATCAAGTTTAAGTCCCATTTTTCCGTGCCCACCACCTTTCTTGCTGTGCATATGATGAAAAGCTTCCATGACAACAAGTGTATTGTCGGTTATTGATTTCCTATAAGAAACACACTTTTCTCCCTTGAAGCGCTTGTTAATAATCATTTGGATATAAAACTGTTGGAGATAATAGTTCTGACATCGAAAGTTGTGGACACTCCGAGCCTAGTATATATAAGGCCGTTGAGTTACTCCTCATGCCAATTGGCTTTATAATGGAACCTCATTGGGTTTATGTGTTGTGTTTGGGCCTAATACGCATGTGCGCTCGTATGCACACGACCCCAACTCTACCGGTCCGTTTGTATCGGACTTTGACATGGTAACAGGTATACCTTAGTTGTATTTGCGGCGGCGTGAGATAATAAGTTTACACATCGAAAGTTATGGACATTTCGAGCCTAGGTATATAAGGTTGGTGGGTTACTCCTTCTATCATCAATTGGTTTTAGGATAGAACCTCATATGGTTTATGGGTTGGGATTAAGCCTAATGTGCATGTGCGCTCGTATGCACACGACCCCAATCTATCAGTCCGTTTGTATCCGAATTTGACAAAAACCGAATTAAAAGAGGAAAGATAATAAGCACGTATCTAGGTCTCTAATACCTCTCGCATACGTTCAACAATATATGGTTTGTAGCTCGGATACCGGGTATGGATCGCCCCGTGCAACAATATCTCATTGTGTTTTGGTCTTGGTGTACGTCGCCGCGATGACTGCTCAATCTGGATACGATTAATAGGGTTTAATGTCACGCGCAAACGCAGTGCACGTGTGGCATGCATCCGGAATTTGCGTCAATGATAAACCTGAAGCGCATCGCGCCGCGTCTATGCCACTCATCCTAAATGAGCTTCATGTTTGCATTTAGTAATTTGATCGTTGTGTACCTAGGGTGTGTTTAGTTACATTAGGGGTGGGCACAAATCCCATCAATCCCGGTCCCATCCCGATCCCAACAAAATGTTTTATTAGTTCAAACATTTTATAATATTAGTTCATGCATTATTTTGTACTTATGGATTTTTTTATAGAAATATATCAACCATTATTACAATATAAGGTGAACTAACATAAAACGAAATGTACAAAAATTTGTACGAAAAAGTGTCCGGAAAAAAGGGGAAAAGTTCAAAAAATTTATTATTAGAGAATATAATTAATTCAAACATTTTGTATTATTAGTTCATGTATTATTTGAACTTATGAAATTATTTTTGTGAACCATTAGTATAATATAGATTGAATTATCGAAACAATAAAACTGAACGAAATGCACAAAAAAATTTACCTAATTGCAATCCCATTGAAATTACTCCCTCTATACTTGAACCTTGACCTAAATAAATTACCTTTACCTTTTTTATTTCCTTCTTTTATCTTTTGGTTTGTCAAAGTATGACGGTTGTCCGCCTACAACTCTATGACCTCTCAAATCGCTAGTTTTGTATTTCGGTTTGACTTCTTGTCTCAATTAGTTCAAATGTTAAGCCAAAAAACATCTAAACGGATCCAAAAAGTTTAGCTCGTTCATTTTATTATTAGAACACTTTTGTAGTTTGATTTGTTGGTTAAGCCGTCAGTAATGAAGGCGGAGAAGAGGGTATCACCCAACGACGATGAGCCATAGAGGACTTCGGCATAAGATCCTCTAAGTGGGAGGGCATAAAAAAAACAGGATTTGCTATATTGGAGAACGGGTGCTTTTGGCTAGACGAGTATCAATTCATATTTCAAAAATAGAGTTCGATTTTTTTAGGGTTGTGGGATAAAATACGGGGGCCATGGGCTACCAAGGAATTAAATGAAGGAAGATTTAAATAAAACTTCAATTTAGAAAAACTAAGCTGATTGTATAATATACTATAATTTAGAGTTAAAAAGAAGACGAGCAACAAGTTGTTTCGCTAACCCTTTCTGAATAGCGAATCCGATCTTCCTAAAATCAAAATCAGAAGACCTAGGAGACATAATATTGTCATGCAAGACCCGTTGTACCCTCTTGAGAACTTCAACAACATCGGGCGCAAGAAAACCAAAAGTGTCGAAAGCGAACGGAAGAAACACATGTTGATTTTCAATACAAGTTCTCTCATGCTTTGACATATGCACGTGTGAGGTGTTGATCTTGTCTTCTAAAATAGTTGTTGTGTAACGGTAATAAATTTGAAAAATTACCGTTCTTATTCAAACGTTAAACCAAAATGTCAAACTGAAATACAAAAAATTTACCTGAAATACAAAACATCAAACCGAAATACAAAATGTCATACGTGTATTATTACAAACATCCGAACTAAAGCGATATCAATGTTGTTCAGGGTCTGATGATCTAACATGAGACGGAGCAACATGGACATGATGTGTAACAACCTCATCAACAATGGTTTGTAGCTCGGATACCGGACACTGATCACACCGGACAATGATATCTCGAATACGTCCAACGAGCATGTGCAAACATTATTATGATATAGACAGGTTTTTTTAAAGAAAATCAATTCATTGATCATTATCTACATTAGAAAGAAGGTTTGCAATTAACACGTGGAATGTTATCCCCTTCAAAATATTGTTCAATCTCATTGCACGGTTGAAGGTGGGAAATGCAATCCGCAACTTTATTTGTAAAACGTGAAATATAACGAATACTAAAATTCGAAAACAAATATGATAAGTGTTTGCACTCTTCAATAATAAGGTCCTCATTGGACCGTACTTGATCTCCTCTATGGAATAGGTTGGCCATCATTTGTGAGTCCGTTTCAAGCTCGACCGATGAAATATCACGCCTTAGTGCCTCGGATAAACTTATCTTCGCGACAACAACCTCCCCTACCATTCATGACATCTCCCTAGTCATCTTGTAACAACAACCCCAGTAATCTTACCATCACTCCCCACAAAACAATGCTCATTCCCATAAGCTCGCTTCCTGCCACTACCAAGGCGACATTTATTTTTATTACTCTAACCACACGTCTCATCCATCCTCCTTGTTTATTTGTTACAAGCGTACTCTAAGTCTCTAACACCCCCCCCCCCCCCCGTCTTCGTACGCACTAATAAATCTTAGGACATTTGCAATGACAAGGGAAATGTTAGGAGAAACGCCCAATTCCGATTCAAAAAATGCAGAGTTTATTTAATAGCACCCCTTCAGTATCTCGTGTGCCAAAGTTTCCTTTGATGTGGCTAGTCTCCATCCTTGTTTAGAAATCATTAAAAAAAATTAGATATCAAAGCCCATTTCTCCAAGCTTTTTAAGGAGACACAAAAAGTCCTAACATTTCCATTAATGTGCTTCTTGTTATCAGTAGATCCCCACCAGAATCTCGCATCATGGCATGGATCTCCTCAATCAATCCCTCCGACAAATTAAAATACTCATCACATAAATTGGGATACTTTGAACAATGATTTCCCTAAGACCTCCTACCGGCTTAAGAAAGTAGTTTCTCCTTCCAACCAAACATTTTTTTTTTTGCAATTCTATCCTTAAATCACTTTATATTTTTCTTTGACCTTCTACCAATGTAGACAAACCATGTATTTTGCAATCATAGTGAATTTCTTCACTCCAAGTACACAAGATAAATGCCGACCATTGATAGTACTTACGTTTGAGCTCATGGAAATCTCTGATTTAAGATAATTAGTTTTCTGTCTCGACGCTTTTTCATAATTGTTGATATTAGCAGTAATTATTGCCCCCTCTTGCAGAGTTGCTTTCGCAAATAACAAGAAATCATCCGCAATGAAAAGATGTAAAATGGATGGGGAATCCCTACGGATAAGCAGACCATGAATTCTTCCCCTGTGCTCTTTTGAATTGCGTAAGCATGAGAGAACATCCGTGCAGAGGATAAAAAGCAAGAGATATATTGGGTCCCCTTGCCTAAGTCCTCGAGAAGGTGTCACCAACCATGTTTGTGTCCGTTGATATTAAAAGTAAATGAGATCGTAGACACACATTCCATTACCTTAGACACCCACTCCCGGCAGAATTTCAATTTCTCCGACACCTTCTTAAGAAAGCTCCACTCGATGCGGTCATAGGCCTTGCTCATATCAAGTTTAAGTCCCATTTTTCCGTGCCCACCACCTTTCTTGCTGTGCATATGATGAAAAGCTTCCATGACAACAAGTGTATTGTCGGTTATTGATTTCCTATAAGAAACACACTTTTCTCCCTTGAAGCGCTTGTTAATAATCATTTGGATATAAAACTGTTGGAGATAATAGTTCTGACATCGAAAGTTGTGGACACTCCGAGCCTAGTATATATAAGGCCGTTGAGTTACTCCTCATGCCAATTGGCTTTATAATGGAACCTCATTGGGTTTATGTGTTGTGTTTGGGCCTAATACGCATGTGCGCTCGTATGCACACGACCCCAACTCTACCGGTCCGTTTGTATCGGACTTTGACATGGTAACAGGTATACCTTAGTTGTATTTGCGGCGGCGTGAGATAATAAGTTTACACATCGAAAGTTATGGACATTTCGAGCCTAGGTATATAAGGTTGGTGGGTTACTCCTTCTATCATCAATTGGTTTTAGGATAGAACCTCATATGGTTTATGGGTTGGGATTAAGCCTAATGTGCATGTGCGCTCGTATGCACACGACCCCAATCTATCAGTCCGTTTGTATCCGAATTTGACAAAAACCGAATTAAAAGAGGAAAGATAATAAGCACGTATCTAGGTCTCTAATACCTCTCGCATACGTTCAACAATATATGGTTTGTAGCTCGGATACCGGGTATGGATCGCCCCGTGCAACAATATCTCATTGTGTTTTGGTCTTGGTGTACGTCGCCGCGATGATTGCTCAATCTGGATACGATTAATAGGGTTTAATGTCACGCGCAAACGCAGTGCACGTGTGGCATGCATCCGGAATTTGCGTCAATGATAAACCTGAAGCGCATCGCGCCGCGTCTATGCCACTCATCCTAAATGAGCTTCATGTTTGCATTTAGTAATTTGATCGTTGTGTACCTAGGGTGTGTTTAGTTACATTAGGGGTGGGCACAAATCCCATCAATCCCGGTCCCATCCCGATCCCAACAAAATTTGATCCAAAATTAGAAATTTCATCCCAACGGGATTCCTGGTCGGTGACAAATTTGACAATAATTTTTTTTCCTCACGAAACAAAAATATCTAAAAAGTTCATTAAAAATTACAATTACGAACAATAAGTATAAACAAAAACTATAAATCTAATATTACTAATTTAAGTTAGCCGGATATGAATAAAAAAAACACATATCAAATACAACTTTCCAGGAAAATCCTCTCTCCAAAAAGCTCTCTTTTGTAGCTTTGGAGAAACCCTCGCCTCAAACCCTTCGGCTATCACCGCCTCCATTCCCGTCGGTTACAACCCTCCACCAAAAACCTTTTGGCTACCGCCGCCCTAAACTTGTTTCTCACCAACTTAATTGTCCTCCTCGTTCAATGACTCCATCAAATGACTTCCAAACCGGAAGTATGGTCTTGCAAAAACCCTTCCTTCACCCATGAAGTATGACCCCTTTCCCAAAACCTCTTTCTTAACCCAAAAAGTCTAATCTTCTGGGTCTACAACTTTGAAATTACCCCCGGAGGCTCCCTCTTCTCCAAACTTTTGTACAAATTTAAAGAAACCAGATTTAAGAAACCAGATGCCCCCACCCGGATGGTGGCCTATGGATGCGAAATGGAAGACGATTCCCCATGTTCATGTGTCGGGGTGGTCGGTTTCTTCCAACTCCTGGTATTCGTGGGGCTCGTCTAGGAGTGTAGGTTTTACAAACAAACCACAAGTGTTTTACAAAGTTTTCGTTATAACTTTTAACTGGAACTTGACCTTATGGTCCTCTAAAATGAAAGATCTACTCCGACAGTCAATTATTGGTCCTTGCTTTGCCGGTGGCTTCGAGGGTTTCTTGGTTCTTCTTTGCCACCCCCTCATCTCTTATGGCGTTTACATATTTCAGACCGACTCTGGTATCCCTTACTTCGCCTTGCCATCTCTGCTTGCCCTTGTCCTTGCTTCATTTTCCTGGTTACAACTTGTGGCTTGGCAACTTAAGTAAAAAAAAAAATAATGAAACAAACATCATTCTTTACGGCGCTACCCGCCTCCAACATCGTCGCGGGAATCCCGTCATTTATTGTACTGGCTTAAACGCTTCCGCATTTCTTACTTAATCGAACTTCCATTATAACGTTAAAGTGACCAATTCTCTTTCTTAATGGGAAGAATTACTTTGAAATTTTTTTTCCCTTCTTATATTCTAAGGGTTTAACTTAGACATGTTTTCCTCTTTAAAAGGTTATTCGTAGTATATGACTATATGGAGGTTAAACTCGTCCTTATGTTACCCTTTTTTTGTAGCCTAACAACCTTGATCCCGGCCTAACGGCTCCTTAACACCAAATTTGATTAACAAAATTAGTAATTATGTTCAATTGTGATTTATCTCCATCTTTATTGCCCTCGTCAACAAAGATCTTTTAAATCATAATCGAACTTCTAAAAACAATTGATGGAAGAACTCTAAACAAAGAAAATGTGTTTCGGTTGGAGGTTCAAAAAGAATTGTGAGCAAATTCACTTTGACTTCTTTGAACAATCTTCTCCCTGCAAATCATCTATGTTTTATCAATCAAGTTCCACACCTTTATTCATCAAGATTCCCGTGTTTTGTAATCTCGTCGTCTTTGATGCAGTCATTTGTTTTCGGTTTCGTGCGTTTGTCGAGAAGGGGACGTGGATTTGTGATCGACTCTTGACGGCTCTGTTGCAGTCCATCTTTGAGGTGTCAGCAATTGTTCCTTAGACTTCCTCCCTGTGTACTTCCTTCGAAGATGAACGTTTATGCTCGTTGTCTCTTGCTGGCTGAATCATCCTAGTTTCTCTTGAAAACTTTTTTACTTTCAGTTTTATTTTGATGTTTTTTGTGTATTTCTTTTCTCCTTTATTTGTGGTGCTTCGTGACGGTTAGCCCGTATGCCGATTTTTTCGGCCTTTTGATCCACGAAACGACACGCTGTCTAATGGTTTCAAACCAATTTCCATTTATAAAAAAAAAACACACATCAAATTCCAATGCTAGTTGGATTCCTTTTCTGAGAGGATGATTGGTGATTCACCTAACTAATGTGCATGGAGTTTCCAATTGGGGATGCTATTTCATGAACTTCCAAAAAGAAATACATTATATTAACTAAAAAATACAATACATATTAAATAAAAAACAAAAATTGTAAAGTAAACATGTTTAATAAGGCTATGACAAAAATACATTATACTTTAATATTATCTATAGACATGTTAAGTGAAAAGTCTCACTCGAAACACAAAAGGTCATTAGACATCCCAGACTGGGCCAAACAACCGACCCCAACTTCTTTTCATAATTACTTTTTATTTTTTGAAAAACTATATTTTATTTCATAATTAGCTCGGTCTTGCATATTCTCTCCCCGAACAATTGAATTTGTCCTAAATAAATTGAATTTTAATCAATTTTAAATTTTTGTATGATCTAACTCCATTGACCCTTCAAACAAAGCGAAATTCAAGATTCTCTCTAACAATTGATTGGAAATTTCATTAAATTCTCTCTTCTACTTAGCCTGCACTCTATTATTTTTATAACATAATCTTCTCAAATTACCTTTTTGTCCCATCTCTCTCGATCAATTTATAAAATAGCCCCTATAGAATAGACCCAATCAATTCGAACACGTCACGATTTCCTCCTATCTATTTCACCTACTCTCCTTCTCCTCCTCTTCCTCCATATATTTGTCTATATACATTTCTTGATTAGCAATGAACCCACAACACATTGGCAACATAACAATGGAGAGCTCGGGCGTATCGGAACCGGTGAGCCTCGACCACGAGGAGCCGGAGGAGAGTACGTGGACCGAAATCCTCGTGGATTTCTCGAACGAGAGGAGAAGAGAAGACGAAGATGAAGAAGACGAGATCGGCCATGGCGATGATTGTATGAGTGCTTCGATGATTTCTGATGCAGGCACCGGACCCGAATGGAAACTTAGGAATTGTAATAAGAAGAGTGACTTGCCCAAGAAGTTGAATATGAAGAGGGCTAAGGAGATTTCTTATGATGATGACTTGGAGGACACGGCAAGTTCTCCCGTTAATAGTCCCAAGGTTAGTACGTAATCTCAAACTTAGATCATAATCATACTTATTATAACAAACCACTTTCTTTGATAGATTACTTCGGGTTTCAAGAGGATGGATATCAACTGCAGGAGAACTTTTGAGACTTTTGACACTTACCATGTAAGTAATTACTCTCCTACAAAATTTGTTGAGTAGGGTTGCACACGTTGAGACCGGACCAAAAATTACGGTCCGGTCCAGTCTTGGATCGTAATGGGTAAAAATTCGGTCCGGTCCAAGATATTATGGTCCGGTCTGGTTTTGGTCCGGTCTATGAGTTTACGATCCAGTCCAAGATATCAATCATCCTAAAAAAACGGTCCGGTTGGTCCGTGAGTTTACGGTGCGGTTTGGACTGGACCGTTTGGACAGATTTAATAACGAGTCTAGTTGATTTACTGGACTGTAGGGGAAAGACGAAGATATGAAGACTACAACGATTGATGGACGAGTCGAGAAGTTAGCGGATATGGGCTTAGGCTTGGTGCCTCTCACCATGCTCATGAACTTCAACTACTATCATCATCATCGCTAAAGTTTGAGATATGTATAAAAAAAAGAAAGTATATTATTGTATGAGAGTATGTTAATAATTCATTTGTATCTTGTGAACACTTAATTTCTCTCTTCTCTTGAGTATGCAAGAGATAGAAGAGGTTTTACGTTTCTTAATGTTGTACTTAACTTCGTTATGGTTGGATTAACAGTGTTTTGTAAATAAATGAGGGAAGTTCGATACTTTGATCCTCTATACCACCGTCCATTTGTGTTACACATAAAGGACGAAATTGATATGTATTTTATATCTCGACAGTAATGGAACACATGCTTACAATCTAATTTGTCTGTCAAATTGATTCAGGCGTCGTTTGGTTGATGATTATTGTTATGGCATAATCAATTATGGACCGACTTTGCTTACTTGATTACACTATAGCTACTAAAGGTTTAATTACATTCATAGACATGTCCATAATCTATGTATAAAATGATTAAGATAGTTGGTGATATATGATTTGTTGGACTTTGCTTCAATCACCCTGCCCCATAAGTAGATCTACAACATATATATATATATATAGTATAGATCCTATGAGAACACCCCTAACGTGAGAACATGAGAACAAATTCGTAATTATTATTAGTTTTTGTTACGAAGATGCCATATCGTTTAATTTATTATTCGTAGTTATTGTTGGTTGAGTGGATTATTCGTAGTTATTGTTGGATTCCTAATTATTATTATTCGTAGTTATTATTAATTATGATATCTACTCTAAATCTCAACCCTTAATACTCATCATCCAACAAGTTGCACACTTGTCATAATTCGGAAAAATCAAACGAGGGTTGTATCAAATTTAAATTTGATGGATCGAGACTTAGTAATGGACGATGTTCATTTGGTTACAGCTCGATTACAATAGATGAATCGGATTTTTATGTTGAAGTTTCTTCGTTAAGAAAAGAAATTCTACAAATTTTATAGATTTGAAAAAAAGAAGATAAATATAAAGAATAGAGTTAAGAATTTATTTTATTTTATTGACCTGAATCATTTATATACACGATAATTAATTTAATTTAAACTGAAAGATAAATAAATGATAAATTAATATATATAAATTTATTGATTAACACGAATAATGTCATTTTGATTTGTCTTACATTTATGAACCAAATGAAATGAGTGGGCAAGAAGATGAATTTAGCCCCAAGTTGGCATGCATTAAGCCTTACATAGTTGGGATGGATCATGTAAACATTATTATACTAACAATTTCAAATATAATCAATTTAGTAGTTAATAAATATTCTTCAAAAAGCTAAGATCCAAATTAACAATATCTCTGAAGTATATTATTTTACTACTAAATCAACATTTTTTAACAAATCAAGTATATAATCAAATTTAATTGCCATTTTAACTACTAGATTGGGATTGGTAGTTTGATTGAGGAATAATGCAGATTTATTAATTAATTGTTTATAATATTGAACATATATGTTAGTCTAGTCTTGCACCTTTTTGACATTCTTTGCATCCACATGATGATCCTACTTATCTTTTAATTACTCTAACCTGCTTCGATTGCTACGTTCTTCCAATTTCTTTTCTAATTGAACATAAAGGTTAACTCATTATATGTTAATTATAGTAAAAACAAATATCATGAGTTTTCTGGATACCCGCTAAAACCCTAATATGACGACTCCTTCGGCTACAAGTTTGACGACAATCCCTAACGCTCAGATTTTCCAATTCTGTCTCCGCCACTAGTTGTTAAATGCCTGTCATCTCTCACCCCGATGTAACGCCCTCTGCGGACCTTGTACCACCAGATAAGCCACCGGATGTGGCGTCTTCTTGGAGTATCATGCATTTTGGTGTGAAGCCACCGGATGTCGATGGCATGCTGTCCGTCCCTCTCGGCCCGTCTAGCGGCATGCATTGTTATTACCACACTTTGGCACGAAGTTGACAATTTTTTGACACATTTATCATATCTTGCATTTTTATAATAGTTTTTATTTCGGAATATTACTTCCGGAAAGTCAGGCCGAGAGGGACGGAGGTACGGATATCATCGGCATCGAGGGGCGTATCTGTTGGAGATAATAAGGTCCCACATCGAAAGATAGGGACACTCCGAGCCTAATATATAAACTCGGTGAGCTACTTCTTCAATTGTCAATTGGTTTTAGGATGAAACCTCATCGGGTTTATGTGCTGGGCTTGGGCCTAACGGGCATGTGCGCTCATATGCACACGATCCCGCTCTACCGGTCCGTCTGTATCGAACTTTGACAGTATCAGAAAAGACTACCCATATTGTCATAAAACCTTGTTGAGATAGGAACGTGAAATTTGCCTACCCTAATGGTGAGGACTATAACCCGGTCGTTACGGTACACCAGGAGGTAAACCAAATCTTGAATGCTCCTTGGAGGAACTCTATCGTGGTGAAACAACTAGGAAGGATGATCTTGTATGTAGTCTTCGAGAAGACTACCAAGTTAATATGGAGACCATACGGAGACAGGTTGGTCATTTGCCAAACGAATTTTTCTTAATTCGTTTTGTGAAAGAATATGATATGCTTGAATGTAACATCCCAAATTGTAGGAACTCGAGATGTTACAGGTTATGACCTCACAATGGGTCTTGACCCTTAGCTTGACAACAATTTTACCAGATCTTGCAACAAGACACAAATAAATATAAAACTCCAAATATATAAAACGTCTACTGATAATTAACATAATAAGGAAAACTGACTCTCAACCGAGTACTGCAATCATAAAGTCATGCAACATAAATAAGAAACTCAAAACTTGTCCTACAATGTATGGGAACCCCGACTGACCACTTTGACCGGATCACTCGACAATATCCCTAACCTGCAAAGAATCTACACAATGGATAAACCGTTAGCTAACATTGTATGAATCAGAATAACTATAACAACACAAACACACGTCAAGCATTAAAACACATAAAGCATGCTAACACTCAAGCTGGTTATTATCTTTCATTAGTTGATACACTTTATTAATTCAACTTCTTTTGTGATATGAGAATCTCTCAAAACTCGCATATGTCCCCTTATACCAACAAGATTGGATCCGATGCATCTCACCGTTTACCTGTCTGGACTAGTCGCAGAGAACCTCCCAGTCTCCTGTAGAACTGGACAAGTTGTCACCACCCGGTTATCGATCATACACTTGGGTCAATCAACATAAAAGGTCGCCCTAGCATGTTCTAAATATTTACTACCAACACACACAACTATCACAGCTAAGTTAACATACAAAAGTCAGCTAAGTAAGCCCAAGGGACTTACTTGTCTCAAAGATAATCCCAACTCAAATATCACTCGTAGCTTCCCGCAGGAAACTGCTCTATGCCTGATCAAACAAGACATCCGATTTAGAAACTATCCGATATGCTAGAAGTCCTCAACTTCTAGTCTCATTGACCTCTGCAAGGTCATACAACAACATGCTAGAAGGTTCCAACTTCTAGTCTCAATGATCTTTGAAAGATCATATAACACTATGCTAGGATACTCTTAATACTAATCTCAAGATCCCAAGCGATCAACATCTACAACCACAAGTCTTACGTCATCATCCAACTATCACAACACCTATGAATCCACAAACCACAAACTAGCATTCTCACTAGGTATGCTAGGGTCCAACCTAGCATGATATAACTCTAGGATCAACACGGAAGAAATGGAAGGAAGTGACATACCACAAATTAAACGGTACCCACTGGAGGCAAGTTGCGGACCAAACCGGCACGTTTGGTCCCTTTAAAAAAAATAAATAAAAAACTAGCCAAACCGGTGGTTAAACAGAAGGTTTAGGTTTTTCAAAATGACATACCTATCTTAAACCGTCGACCGGCGGTTTGGGCCGGTTTGAAAACCGTTGGTTCGACGGTTTACCCTAAACCGCACCTATGACTTGTAAGATCCCAATTTTGACATTCACCGCCCCCGCGGTGAAGAAGGCCCCCCCAGCGGCCTTGATGTCGGTCACCGGCACCCCTACGGTGACAAGGGGCCGCCCCTACGGCTGAGGAGATCCGCCCCTGCGGATTTGCTGCAAATCACGCCCGATCTGTTTTCGTTCGTTTTATCTTCCTTCCATAGATAGAATATTCGATCTTCTATTTATGGGCCGACTTCCTCATCTTTTTCCTAACCCTAAACTTCATTCCTTTTATCTTTTCTTCCTCTCCTTTATAATCCCGCATTTTCTTCTTTTTCCCGTTTTTTGCTTACGTCTTCTTCAACCCTTGAGTGCTGCAACCTTGCTTCCCGAGTTCTTGCTAAACGTGTAAGTTCTTCCTCCCTTGTTCTTCATCACGTTCATGTGCTGCTGCACCTTGCTTCCCTTCTGTTTTGTTTCTCTCTTCGTTTCCTCTTTTCTTCTTCTCCAAGAATCAAGTTTGATCCTTGATTCTTTTGGAGCGTTTCTTTGATGATCTTCTGATGTTCACAGGCTCCCCTGGTTGAGTTGTGACGTGGTTGTGTGTTGAGAAAAGAAAGCCTTGTCCTTTATTTTGTTGCTTGTTGTCGAAGGAGTCGATAGAGCTTTTGTCACGAGTTCCACCCCCGCGCCTCTGTTGTGCCGCCCCCGCGGATAGTCGCCCCTGCGGTTCATCTACAGTAGCTTCCGTCCTTGGTGAGATGCTTCCTTCTTTGCTTCCCTCGTTCATTTCCTTACCTTTGATGATGTTCCTTGACCTCCCGAGTGTTGTGTTAGACTAAGGTTGAGACCTTAGCTTGCGTAGATCTCTTAGTGATCATTGAGACTAGAAGTTATAGACTTTTAGCATTTGTTTCGGTTCTTGATTCATGATTCTTGTGTGAACAAGCTTCCTTGTGTCCCTTTCCTGAGGCTTTCCTGAGTGTTTGTTGAGTGTTGAGTTACCTTCGAGTGAGGTGAGTCCCTTGGACTTACTTAGCTTCATTCCGTATATCCGTTTGATTGTTTTGGCTTGATTGTGTTGTTTATCTTGTTATAACTGACAACCAAAATAGGATTCACCTTTAATTTGTTATACCTTAATTGGCCCAAGTGTATTATAATCGGGCGGTTACCGCTTGTCCAATTCAGAATGGGGAAACTAGGAGGTGCTCTTGCGACCAGTTCAGCAGGTGATAGAAGGATGCATACGTTCTATTCTTGTTGGTGAAAGGGGACGGAGGCGAGATCGTAGCGATACTCGTGTAACAAACATAAGTTGAATTAGTAATTGGATAACCTAATGAAAGATAATAACCGGTTGTTGTGTGAGCATGCTATGTGTTTACTTTACCTTATGTGTGTTTGTGCCTTTACTGCCTTTCTAATATGTAGAATGTTAGCTAACGGTTTATACCGATGTTGTAGATGTTCTATAGGTTCAGGATACTATTGAGTGATCCGGATGGTGTGGGCAGCCGGGGTTCCCGTACATTATAGGACCAGATCGAGTTTATGTTTATGTTGTTGCTTTTCTTTTTGTTTTGAACTCGGCTGAGTGTCTTTGGCGCTTCCTTTTGTTTAAACCGTTGGTTTTATATTGAGTTTTGGCTTTCATTCGTCTGTGTCTTGTTGTAAGATCCATTGTGTCGTTGCTACTTTGAGGGTCGGGACCCATTGTGAGGTCCTAACCCGTAGCGCTTTGAGTTCCTAGAACTTGGGGTGTTACATGACAAATGTATATAATTGGGTATCAAATTTATAGGGATTGTGTGTGATTTGAATGACAATAAATAACTAATTATTTTAAGTGAAAAGAAAACAATAAAACAAGCATTGATAACAAAAGAAAACAATAAAGCAAGAGTGATGCTAATTGTGCATACAAAAAAACGCAAAGAAGACGATGCGGTTTGCGCATGTGTCTGGATTGGGGCGCATGCGCTCAGGCCTTTGGCTCATGCACTTGTGGTGCATGTGGATTGCGCATGTGCTCTAAGGCTATCAGTATTATTTTAGTTAAAGGTGTTAAAGTATCAACAAAAAATTATCGCAGTCCAGCGGCTAGAAAATCTCCCTTTCACCTTGGAGACCCGGGTTCAATTCTTGGTAAATGGAAATTTTTTATTATTACAAAAAAAAAATCTCCATTGCCAACAATTGAACTCAGGTCTTCAAGGCGAATAACTATATCCTAACCGTTGGATAACAACGAAATTATTAATAGAAGACACCTGTGAGCTTTGTGGCGGACTCCGCCTTTGTGAGGCGTTTTGTCCGTCCCAATATTGATATATGATAATTGCAAGTAATCATCTAAAATAGCCTTAGGGATAGACAAACCAAGACCGTGCTTTCTATAGCTCTCAATCCAACGGTTCAACGAGTATTGGAAAACTCATGAAGCATTTAGAAATACTGGAAATATCATAAAAAACCTTCGCTTGTGGTTCGTCAATTTAAAAAGGTTCAAAGACTAGAACTTTCTACGATGTTTAGAAATTCTCGAAGCTTTGATGGACTAGTATTCTCAAAACCAAGCTCTTTTTAATAAATCCAATAAAATAAACTTTGTTTTGGCCCTTTTCTTGTTTTATCCAAACTAATTAAAAACACCTCTTCTTTCAAAGATGATTAAAAGGTAGGAATAAAGCGCTTTGAAAAGAAGCAATATCAAAATCTCAATTCGTAAAGATATATGCAAACAATAATATAAACCATTACCGAGATCATTCAATCCTTAGACCAGGAGGGGGTTTAGCCAATTATGATTGAATATAAAGCAAAACAATATATCAAATCAAGAAAACAAAAACTAACAAGTGTTTAGTTGCAACATGGCAAACCTTCAAAACAAACTAACACCTATCTTGAGGGCCAGAATAAGGAGAAATTAGAAGACTACTGAATTTGAAGGAGGAATCAGTGTATCTACCCCTAAGGTCGGGGTATGCTTGTATAGGGGAGAAATCGGAGTCTAGGGTTTACACAAAATATTGTTTTTCCAAAGAAAAAATCGAGATTTTGGAAACCCTACATTGCAGTGGCGAGATGGCCTTCCATACGGTGGCAATACGACCACCCGACGACCATCACATGGCCGTTTTCCGCCCGTCTCACTTCCTCTTGGGTTGGGCTTCCGTCATGGGTTGTGACATCGATTGATCCATAGATCCAAACGGCCAGTCAAACGATAGTGTAATGACCACCCTATGGCCGTACACTGGCCGTTTGCTTTAGGAGTGCTTGATAGAGGCCAAGTGCTTCAGCACCAAGGATAAAATTGTTTTTTGACATTCATGCATCAAGGGAGATGATATTACCGAGCTGATCTCTGATTACAAAGCCGAATTATCCGATTCAAGCAATGATCCCTCAAAGTCGAGTTTGACAAAGGAAGCAAAATGCTTTTCGCATTTGAAAATTTTTCCCATCTTCGGGGGTTTGTATTTATTTTCTTAATTCTTCTTCGTGCACATTATCTGGAATATGATTGTTTGGTCATATTTTAAGTTGGTATTTAATAAATTCAATGGTACTACTGGTGGTTCCTCCTATCTCATTTTTAAAGATAAATTTATTTCTTGAATACCAAATACCCTACCAATCTCTTACAACTTGCAAGCAATGATATATCTGGGAGTCCTAGTTTTAGGTTTTGTAGATACATGTTTGGTTTTATGTTATCAAAGTTATGTATGGTAAATATAATGTGGTAGATATTAGATTTTATGCTACTTATTATTTCTTTATATACGGGCATTGGAAGAGAATATGGTTGAGGTCTTTTTTTGTGGTGGTTACAAAATTTGCAGTGCATGTAAACCGACATTTCTCTTTCATCCAGTTTTTCTTTTTGTTGATAGGCCATTAAGAGCAATTCTTCACAGAAAGTTTTTTTTTAATTATTTTAGGTTGGGTGTCTAAGCTCCATATCCATTCGCACGAAGGGTCCGAATATAATCTATTTTTGTTTTCCTCTAGGAGTTTGGAAACAAATTTAGTGAAAAACCAACCATTTTTGCTTTTTCTCCATTATAGTCTTTTTATGGATTTGATTTCCTGGGATGGTTATGTTGGTTAAAATTTTTTAATAGATCGTTGATGGAAGAGTCATCACCCACATGTCATTGGAGTTCTTGTTTAAATTCTTTTAAAGTTTACAAAGGTTGTTCTATTGCCAAGAGGTTTCTCCATTTTACGTTAGTTTAGAATGTTGTCATTTTTTAAGTATTTTTTATTGAAAATTTTAACGAAAAAACTATTTGGTTCAGCAAGAATTTTCCATAGGAGTTTCATTTGTAGGACTTAATTTGTGTCTTTTGATTTTCTTAAACCAATACCACCTGATTTTTAGTTTTACATACATCATTCCAGTTTATTATTGGTCTATGTGTTCACCCTTGTTCCAAAAGAAATTTATGTAGGTTTTGTCAAGTTGATCGTGAAAATTATTTGGTAGCAGAAAACTTTGCATAGTAAAGATTGGTTTAGTTGAAAGATTAGCTTTAATCAAGGTGCTTCTTCCTTTGAACAAGAGCATGCTATCTTTCCATTTGGCTAATTATTATTATGTTTGTGTTATTTCTTATGTGTTCAAATGTATGTTTATTGAATCTTCCATTAATAATGAGACAACCTAGGTAATAGGTAGTTGGAGTGTACATGTACAAATCCGGCCTGACCCGTCTAGCCCACCCGCCCGCCCGGAAAAAAACATGGACATTGCAGCTAGTTTGGTCCGTTTGGGCCTGACCCATCCCGTATTTTGGTGGGATTGTATGGGTAAGCATTTTGGCCTATGGGCCAACCCGAGCCGGCTTGTATATAGTTTTATACATATAATTATATATAATTTATATTGTTTTAAGCGTCACATACTCTGATTTTTCATTTAGTTTGTTTTGAGTATTTTGATGAGTTATACTCGTTTGTAATACAAGATTGCAATGCTAACTTGACTGTAATGATACTTGTTATTTTCAGGTATTTGGATTTATTCATTTTTGTGTGTTAATTGTTGTTGAACTTGTTAGTAGTGCACTATGCAAGTATAATTTGATTGAAAATGTGTGTTACATACATTATATTACTTGTTTTGAACGATAAATCCCGCGAAAACAAATGCACAATCAAGTTTGTACAGGTCATTCGGGCCGACAACCTGCCCGCTTTTTACATGGGGGGCATGGGCAACATTTTTGGCCCGGACAAGTCGGGCCGGTCCAGCTCGTCCCGCAATTTCCGGGTAGAGTTTTTAGTTATGGTCCGGCCCAAACCCGGCCTGAGCCTGATTTTTTACAGGTCTATTCATATTTAGTGTAAGTTGGTCGTTGAGGGAACTATCAATGTTATTTGTTGTTTGGAATTCAAATTTCTGGAAGTTTACTTTTTGATTATAAAGAGCTGCGTAGATTTCCAAAATTTTCTTAATTTTCGTAGCTATTGTGGTACTTTTGAAATGTGTCATCATGAAAAGAAAAGGAATAATTGTGCCATTTTTCTTTGAAGCTATTCAATAAGTTGAAGATTTTCATTGCATTCATGTTGGAGAAGACGATAAGTATCTCAACACCAAGGAAGAAAATGTATGACGATAAGGATCACATTGTCTGAGACTTTTTCTGGAAAAAAAACAATCGTTCGAGTTGGATCAAAAAGTAGAACGTGGGTGGCGGAAGCTTAGAAATGGATGTGGAAGCGTTCGGTTAATCCGATCTAGTTAGATCGAACATCCACAAAATGGAGTGGAATATAGTTGATCCTTCAAAAGGATCCTCGAGTATGAAGGCTTGGATCAAAGACTAGATCCAAAATAGAACTTTAAGACGATAGAAGAAGAGGTGATGCCCAAACCAAGTAGGAGGATTTTCCTTCTCAATACTTGGATTCAACTTAGACATCTCTTAAAATGAGGCAAATCATCCTTTATACAGAGATGGGGCAAAACCAAAGGTTGGAACATAAATGACATAATTGATGTCAGAATTTAAGGTTTCGAAACGAAAGGTCGGAATTTAAGTCACGAAATTAAGTTTTGAAATTAAAATTTCAAATATAAAAAGTATATTACTAATTAGCCGAAATATGGGAAATGTCTTCAAAATGGTCAAGCTTCATGTCATGGCAGACAAGCTGCTTGTCGGGTTCTTGTAGCCAAAAACACGGATGACATCGTCATCCGGGGGCGTAGCACTTACTTTTTTGACTAGAAAGAGTTGCGTAGATTTTCAAAATTTTCTTAATTTTTGTAGCTACTGATGTGTTAGCTTTTGAAAAAATAACAGTGGCATCATGAAAAGAAAGGAAAGGAAAGGAAAGGAATAACTATGCCGTTTTTCTTTGAAGATATTCTAATAAAGACAAAATTTTCATTGTATTCATGTTGGAGAAGGCGGTAAGTATCTCAACACCAAGGATGAAATGTACGACGATAGGGAATCACATTGTTTGAGAATTTTTCTTAAAATTATTGATCAATGGGGCTATTATTAGCAAGAATTGGGAATGCAACCGTGATAACAAATTCGTGGATCCAACTAATGAATTTGTTACAAAACCCATTTTTAAAAAAAATTGAGAGTGTAAAGTCTCAGCCTACGTACTCAAAGGCTATTTTCGTGTCCAATTTGTTGGTCATCCAACCTTATTTACCTTTTTTGTTTTAAAAGAGTGAAATTTTCTTTTGCTATTAAGATGTTATCAAGAATAGAGCGGTTTGCAATGAATGCTCCTTGTATAGGATGAAATTTATTGATTATGTTTTTCATTCTTTTTGTGATGATCTTGGCAATGATTTTGCAAATAGTGGAATATAAGCTGATGGGTTTGTAATTTTTACTTGGGTTGGATTATTAGTTTTTGGGATTGGGATTGGGGTTATGAACGTGTGATTAACCTGTTTGAGTATACTTCCATTGTTGAAAAAGCTTTTTACGCTTTTGTGACGTTTGGCCCAATTATACTCAGTATTTTTCATAAAAATCAGCCGGCATACCGTTGGGGCCGGGGTGTAACACCCCAAGTTCTGGGAATCGAAGCGCTACGGTCTAGGACCGCACAATGGGTCCCGACCCTCAAAGTAGCAACAGCAAACGGATCTTACAACAAGGCACAGACGAATGAAAACCAAAACTCAATATAAAACCAAAGGGTTAAATAAAACAAAGCAGAAAAGACTCGCAGCCGAGTTCAAAGCAAAAGGGAAACAACAAAAGAACATAAGCCCGATCCCGTTCTATAATGTACAGGAACCCCGGCTGACCATACCATCTGGATCACTCAACAGCATCCTGAACCTGCAGAACATCTACAACGACGGTATAAACCGTTAGCTAACATTCTAGGTATAAGCAAGAGCGTAAAGGCGCAAACACACATAAGGTAATGTAAACATATAGCATGCTTGCACCCAACCAGTTATTATCTTTCATTAAAGGTTATCCATTACTAATTCAACTTCTTTTGTCACACGAGGAAAGGAAGGAAGGAAGCAACTCACCAAAGACGGGAGTTACAGCAAAGAAAACTACAGGGGCGGTTGAGTAGAGGCGCATGTGTGGCACGTGACAGAGGCGCAGGGGCGGCTCTGTGCAGGTGCGGGGGCGGATCTTCGTCAGAAGTTACTGTCGGGCTTCTCTTCGATAGATCTCACAACAGGGGCAACCAAAGCTCGCACCTTTGATTCCAACACGTCGAGACTCAACTCTAGAGAGCCTGAGAACAACAAAGGATCATCAACGGAACGCTCCACAAGAATCAAGGTGTTCGCTCCAAACGGTGTGTGCAAGCTTTAAATTTATTACCCTAGATGTAAGCTTAAAACAAGGATGCGAACCCGCAGTGTACGGGCCAATCGTAGTAAAAAGCAAGGAATTTCAGGGGTCGATCACAGGGACTTAGTGAAACAAAGTCGAAATAGGTAAGCTTTAGCAATTACTAACCACAAAAGCAATTAAAACAATCAAAGATGATAAAAAGTCAATAAAGGAAATATGCAATTCTAGGGATTAAAGCATCTAGTTGTGGTTCCAACTCAAGATCTCAAGATAAGCGGACAAAGTTGAGGTTTTTGTATAGGGAAGGTGTTACTAAAGTGGAATAGATCACCGGGTAAGTCTCACTACTCACTAATCCCAAACCGTAACTCCTATTACCGGGTAAGTCTCAAGGAATTAAGATAAAGAACTATAACCTCAAACTAACACACCATCTAAGGGAATACAATCAACCTTTACCGGGTAAGTCTCAGGCTAACTCACAAAGATGGAATGAAAGCACACTCAAACCCCAATAAAGGATAAACCTTTATTACCTATACTTATGATCTTAGGTAAAAAAACAAAGGAATTACCGGGTAAGTCTCATCCTAGGCTTGCATTGAACCAGGAAAGGTGTAATAAGAATAGGATTTGGCAAACTCTAACACTTAACTCTCAGTTTCGGATCAGATAAGTCACCTCGGTCAGCCAAATTCCACCCCGGCCAAGATGTTCATCGATTGAGCGAGATGCTTAGGGTTAAGGTAAAGACTCGAACTTTCAGGGTCCTACTGTGATTTAAGATTATTCTATCATTGTTTTTCCTACAACCTTCAGCCAATCACCCTAGAATCACACAAAGAGATTAGCCACTCATCATCATGAAAGTATTAATCAAATATATAGGAAGAAAGAGAATAATTGAACAAGAAAACCTTAAGAGAAAGGCTTCAATAACTGAATCAATTATCAAACCAACAAGCGTTCCTTGGATAGAAATCCAACAAGACAACAACAAAGAAGGGAATCTAAGATGATCTTACAAAAACCCTTCAAAAGCTATAAAAAGCTATAGACTTTCTTCCTTCAACCTTCAAAAAGGCTCTTCAAATCTCCCAACTGGAGTATGGCTGCAGCGGTGTATTCCGGGTGATAGCGGATGTATGCAGGATGTTGGATTTGTGGGAAATCCGACCCTTTTTATAGGAAAATTACTCTCCAAAGATAAGATATCTTAGAAAGATCTCTTCCCATAAAAATAGGTAAAATATATGGTCTAACTTATCTTCTTCCTTCTAGGAACCCAGCCCCAAAATATAAGATCCTCTTTCCAAAGATAAAAGATCTCAGCCAAAAATAAAATATTCTCGCCGCGTCCCAGGTGTTCGCCTCGGTCGAGTCGACTTCTCTGGATCACCTCGTCGAGGTGACTCTGTAGTCAACCGAGGTGAGTCACAACTGAATGTGAAATCTCTCAAATCTGGTCCAAAGTGAATCTTTAATCCATGGCTATGCTTCTTGGATGTTTCCTTATGCTCCTGAATGTAGCTCCAATGACTCCATAGCTCCTTTTGCTCCTTTTTGATGCAAAATGTGTCATTTTACCTACGATTACAACAAAACTAGGTGTAAACCTCGATTCCCGCAAAGGTAGATGAAACGACAATATAATCACATAATATACATACAAATATGCAGATTATTGAAGATAAAACGTCTAAACAAACCCCAAAATATAGACAATAATTCATGCTATCACAAGGCTCATGCTTGATCCTTGGAGAAGAAGAAAAGAGAAGAACGAAAGGAAGAAACTGAAACAGAAGAAGAAGGCATGCAACAACTATAAGAACGTGATGAAGAACCAGAAGAGATGAACTTACACGTTCAACAAGGTCGCAGGAAGCAAGGGACGGCTGCAACTCCTAGGGTTTGAAACTCGATAGCAAGAACGGGAAAAAGAAGAGAAAGAAGAGAATATATAGAAAAAGGTTGAAAGGATAGAAGGAAGGGCGTCTAGGGTTTAGAAGAGGATAAGGAAACCGACCCATAGGATAAAATATCGGATATTCCATCTATGGAAGAAAGATAAAAGAACGGAAGAAAGATCGGGCACGATCTATCGTCAGCCGCAGGGGCGGCTGGCCTTGTCGCGGGTGCGGCTTGCCGCAGGAGCGACACTCTTCACTGCGGGGGCGGTGAAGGAAAAAAAGACTGGGGTCTTACACGGGGATATCTCGCTCTTAATGTTAAAGATAACATCTTTGATTTCTTTTTTTTGTTGGATTCGTTGTTATATTCGAGTTGTCCACATCATTTACTTATGGGGTTATTAGGTTTACGTAAGTGACCGACAATATTTCTATGGTCGTCTATACCCAATCAAAAGTAAATCCCAACTTAGCACTAAAAACAAGTATAGTGGATAAGTAAGGGTCGAATCCAAGAGAGTTAAGGTGTTTTAGATGCAATTATCGTTTATAGAAACAAGTAACAAAGGGGGGGGTTTGGTTGAATTGATGCACACAAAAACTTAAGAAAATGATTAACGCGACAAGTAAGACAATGATGGGTGAATCTACACTAGATTGATTCTAAGCTTGCAATTGCTACTTTGGTATGTTCCTTTTACAAGTTTTTAAGTAATCTCCCGTCTCGATCGTATATATGTGTTGAGCCAACCGGCATCAACACAACTTAACAGGTTAGTGTTCCGTAAACCTACAAGAACAAATAACAAGTTAGCTTTCAAACAAAGACTAAGGGATATAAAGAGAAGATTAAAACCGTTTAACTTATCTTTATATTTGCGTTCCTTTTCTTTAAGTAATTACAACCCGTTATTACTTAAAGTTGCTACTAGATTAAAGACCCGGAACCTATTAATCCTAGTTGTTTGCATGCACTTTAGAACCTAAGGTGATCAATCTCAAGCAATAGTAAACATGCAATTAGACAATGGAGATCAAAGAAACACAAAGCATTACTGAATAAAAACTTATATTAAAAAGAACTTACAACCAAAGTAACAACGCAGCTTCAAACCAACCTAATGTAGCAAGGGAGTTAGCAACTCATTACAATGGAAAACTCAATTCTAGAATGGATTTTTGTGAGGAAAAGCATGGATGATTCTAGCAATCAGCCAAGGACTATTTATACTACAAAAGACACTAATTAGGAGTAAATGGATGGCCTTAAACAACCACCTTTAGTGTCATAAAGGTGGTGTAAACAGCCGGAGTAAAGCTTCTGGCGTTAAACCACAGGGGTGGCCTTCAGGAACTGCAGAGGCGGTTTAGGCAGAATTGGTTGATCTTCTTCAAGACCGCAGGGGCGGCTAAGTAATTCCGCTGGGGCGGATCTTCAATGCTCTTTGTTACGCTAAGATTGATAGCACAAAAAGTCTTAAATTTATAACTCGAACTAAATCCTAAACTACCTAGCGAAACCCGCAGTGTACGGGACGTTTGTAGTAGGGATAGTACTCCGAGGTCGAACACAAAGACTAAGGTGAAATTGATTCGATTTGTGATTGAGTTTAGTAAAGACCTAGGTTGAAAGAAAAGGAAGAAATAAAAAAATGAAAATCTCAAATGTTTTTGGTTGGTTTTTTGGTGATCAATCAAAGATCACAATTCATGCATGGTAAACAATCAACTAAACTATGAATCAACACAAATAAACAAGCTAAACAAGATATAGATCAAAGAAAGAAATGACGGATTCTAGGGGTTGGAAGTTCCGGTTATGGCATAGGACTCAAGCTATCTATTCATTCCTTGGATTAACTATGTTGGGGTTAAGTGTTTCTAGATTGGGATCAATCACCGGGTAGGTCTCATGATCAACTAGTCCATTCCCTAGGTCTCATTACCGGGTAAGTCTCTAAGAACCTAAGGGACGAAATTCTACTCAAACCGGATTGTTGTCTAGAGATCTTACCTATCCTTACCGGGTAAGTCTTGGAAGGGAAGTCCTAAACGACTATCCTAGCACACTTACTCCAGTGGCGGCTTATTAGGCTCACCACTACCTAAGGTTTGTTATCTTTGGAATCTAAGAGCAAGGATTACCGGGTAAGTCTCTCCTAACACTTAGTTGCTAACACTAGGTCACCCTAGGATAGATTTAACTCAACAAACACTTAGGATTTCAACATTCTAACAATCTAAGACAAGATCCATCGAACCAGGGAAAATCACGGTTTGTTCTACCTAAACCACGGCCGTGGTTAGGCAAGAACTACCCGTGATTTCTAACAGAGACCACGTTTATGCACACAAGTCATCCAAAGATAAATCTAAGTCCGTCCTATCATAGCCCTAGCCATAACCATCCCTTCCTTACCCTAGAATCTCATCTATTTAGCCTACAACGTTCATAATAGAAATCGAAACAAACAAACATAAAATCATGACATCCATTTGCAAGATGATGAAGGAAAAAAATGAACAAGTGAACTTAAAACAAACCAAGCTGAAAATAGAATTAGAGCAACTCACAATCCTTCCAAAAGAAGGTTCAAAGGGTTCATACAACTCTAGAAATAGAATCCGGAATTCTTCACTACAAAAATCTATCAAGGTGTGGCAATGGTGTGTGTTCTTCTTCTCCTCTTCAATTGAGCTCTTCTTCTTCCTCTTTGACACTTTCCTTCCTAGAAAAACTCCTTGTTGAGAGAATATTTTTGTTAGAGAGTCATGGATAATGGAGAGCTGCTCCAAGATGCCTCTCACAGCCCATGAAGGACCACTTTTATAACAAACTTGCATGAGCTGGCCATGAGAGTCGTGGCACAGCTGTCACAAGAATCTGGCAAAATCCACGGGTGATTCCACAGCCGTGGAGTGTCAGAGAACCGTGATTTTGTGCAGAAACTTTGCCTTGGATCATTAAGCTGTGATTTGGTGCATGGCTAGTGTTGGCAAGGTTCCATGAGTCCTCTTTGGCCTTTAGCTTGTGTCCCAATGAGTCCGAGGGTGTGTCATCT
Source organism: Fagopyrum homotropicum (assembly GCA_033239125.1). Classification (NCBI taxonomy): domain Eukaryota; kingdom Viridiplantae; phylum Streptophyta; class Magnoliopsida; order Caryophyllales; family Polygonaceae; genus Fagopyrum; species Fagopyrum homotropicum. The sequence continues at coordinate 150,457,440 of BSWB01000004.1, forward strand.
AGATGAACGATCCTCAAACGTATCGTTTTAGCTCCTAAATCTCCCGAAATACCTATAAAACACGCACAAGTCCGTGTAGACGTCTATCTCGACAAAGTACATGAATTGAGTGCAAAACATCGTGAACTAGTGCTAAACTATGCATGAATGAGTGAGAAATCTATCTAAATGATTACCTAAAACTAAGTCATAAGTCGTGTTATCAAAATACCCCATACTTAAGGTTTGCTCGTCCCCGAGCAAATTCCCTACTATAGACTAAGAGATGACATGATTTATGCATGCAGAAAAATGGCAAAATCTTTTTGGGTTTGTGCTTCTATTATTGGATCACCTTCAAAGTCATGTTTCATGGCAAAGGATAAGCAAGTCGTGCATCAAACAAATGAAGACCTGGTAAGACAATTGTACTTAACTCAAAAGTATGTATAAAATGTAAGGATGAAGAAGTCAAGAAGATCAAGAGTACATCCAATCTAAATCACTAAGTCTTACAAACATGCAAATAGGTCATAAGGTCTTGTGAAATAAAAGGGTCAAGAAATGTAGTGATTGGGTGGGGATTTCTAGGCTATGTGATGCTAATCCGGGAACGGAACTAACTCCACAATCTTGTCCTCGATCAACTTCCCTCAAGTGTATATTTTCCTCTATCTTTTCTTTCTTTTCTTTTTCTTTGACTTATTTTTGAGACAATGGCATTGGTGTACAAAAGCCGAAACCTTGGTGATTAGCTATCCTCGGGCTTTTTCTTAGTTTTTGAGGTGCATCCACACCGGGCACACATACCAAAGCTCGTTTAGGACTATTGGTTTATTTGACTTTGGCAAGGCACCAACACCCGATTATGTGAAGTGTACCGAGTTACTTGTCATTTAAGTCAATTCCCTCAAGCCTTTTTTTTTTTTTGGCTACACTTTCACAACAAATTCAGCATTTTATGCATGATATTCTTTTCATCAACAACTTCACCCCACACTTGCTTTTCGCACACATCTACACACTAGCATGCTCCTATTCCCGGATGGGTTAAAAGAGGTCAATTTTATCTCAATTGAGGTGCTCAAGCAATCATGATTAAGAGGAGAAGTAGAGAAAAAAAATGAATTGCCTCATTCATTCCTAGATGGTATGCAAGAACTATCATGTAATTTCGATCTTCAATACTCAATCATTTCTAGGCAAACATCATGATCACAAATCATTCATAGAATTTCAAGAGAAGTACTTCAAGTCCACATATGCGTTCATCAATCATAACACATGAGGCCATCCATAGCCAATCCTCAAGACAAGATTCATCATTAGGGTCATATCCAAGCCTAGAAAGCACAAAAAAAATTTTAAATTTTCTGAATTTTTATGGGATTTTCGATTTAAGTATGTACAATGCAAGACATGTGAAGATTTTAAACTATCCTAGATGCTCATCATGCAAAGGATCATGCAAACCCCACCCCATACTTAGAAACACATTGTCCCCAATGTGGTATACAAGTAAAGAGAGTGAAAGAAGGTTCTCACAATGTAAAAATGGTTTACTATGGTATTTGGGATTGCTCAATAGTGAATTGATGTTTGATGATCCTATCAACCATGGTAGAGAGCTCTAAGCATCCATCAAAGCTTCGGGACCCGCGCTAGGCACCGCTAGCCGTCCAAGTTCCGCGTCCGCTCCACCCATAATTGGTGAGGGGTTCATCATCATCATTCCTATGTCAAGCAAGGCTTCCAATGCCACTAATGTTCTAGCACACACACAAGATAGACAAAACACACACAAAGATAGAAAAACCTAAAAACGAAAACAAAACGAAAAAGGAAAAATGTTACCAATGGGTTGCCTCCCACCAAGCGCTTCTTTAAGGTCATTAGCTTGACCAAACTCGGGAGCGTCTATTCAAGGTGAAGTGGGGCAATCATGTCCACCGGGGCTCCCGGAAGATACTTCTTCAAGCGGTGCCCATTCACTTTGAAATTTCCACAATGCTCCCCTCCTATCTCAATAGCTCCATGAGGAAAGATCTTCTTCACCACATATGGCCCGGTCCATCTTGATTTGAGCTTTCCGGGAAAGAGCCTTAGCCTTGAGTTGAAGAGAAGGACAAGATCTCCTTCACTCAACTCCTTGGGGATGATTCTCTTGTCATGCCATCTTTTGGTTCTCTCCTTGTAGATCCGGGCATTCTCATAAGCTTCCAACTGGATCTCTTCAAGGGCGTTTATATCAAGCAACCTCTTTTCTCCCGCCTCCTTGAGGTCAAAATTTAGCCACTTAATGGCCCAATAAGCTCTATGCTCCATTTCCACCGGAAGATGGCAAGACTTTCCATAGACCAACTTGTAAGGAGTGGTTCCAATTGGTGTCTTGAAGGCGGTTCTATATGCCCACAATGCGTCATTGAGCTTCATAGCCCAATCCTTTCTAGTCCTAGACACCGTCTTCTCAAGGATGGCCTTGATCTCCCGGTTGGATATCTCCACTTGGCCGCTAGTTTGGGGATGGTAAGGTGTTGCCACCTTATGAGTCACCCCATACTTGGCCAAAAGCGCCCCAAAATTCCTATTGGTGAAGTGCTTTCCTCCATCACTAATGATCACCCTTGGTGTTCCAAACCTAGGGAAGATCACCCGGTTGAAGAACCGCACCACCACCTTGGCATCATTTGTAGGAGAGGCGATTGCCTCCACCCATCTTGACACATAGTCCACCGCCAATAGGATGTAGAGATTTCCACACGAAGAAGGGAATGGTCCCATGAAGTCCACACCCCACACATCAAATATTTCGACTTCTTGGATGTTGTTCAAGGGCATTTCATTCCTCCTTGAGATGTTGCCCGTCCTTTGGCAAGCATCACACGCCGCTACAAAACCTTGCACATCTCTAAACAAGTTAGGCCAATAAAAACCGGATTGCAATACCTTTGCACACGTCTTGTGTGAGCTAGCATGGCCTCCACATGGTAAGGAGTGACAATGCCGGATCACACTCTCCACTTCATCTTCCGGTATGCATCTTCTAAACATTCCATCCGGCCCTCTCTTGAATAGAAGTGGTTCACTCCAATAGTAGTGCCTCACATCGTTGAAGAACTTCTTCCTTTGTGCATATGTTAATCCGGGAGGCACTTCCTCACACACTAAGTAGTTCACGATGTCGGCAAACCATGGCTCACTTCCTCTAGACACTTGGAACAAGCATTCCTCCACCATTTGTAATTGCTCATCACGGAATGAGTCATCAATTGGGATGTCATCTCTTTCAAGCTCTAATGGTGGGAGTCTACTAAGGTGATCCGCCACGGAGTTCTCGGATCCCTTCTTATCCCATATTTCCAAATCAAACTCCTGAAGAAGAAGGATCCACCGAATCAACCTTGGTTTGGCATCCTTCTTTGTAAGTAGATAACGGATTGCAGCATGATCCGTATAAACTATGACCTTCGCTCCAACAAGGTACGAGCGGAACTTCTCAAATGCATACACCACCGCTAACAACTCTTTCTCGGTGGTAGCATAATTGAGTTGGGCATCATCTAGCGTCTTGCTAGCATAATAAATGGCATGAGTGCGCCCATCTTTCCTTTGCCCCAAAACAGCCCCAACGGCTACATCGCTTGCATCACACATGATCTCAAATGGTAGACTCCAATCCGGAGGTTGCATGATAGGTGCGGAGATCAAGGCATTCTTCAACCTACAAAAAGCCTCAAGACAATCCTTGGAAAAGACAAAATCAACATCCTTCATTAGTAGGTTAGTGAGAGGCTTAGAAATTTTAGAGAAGTCTTGAATAAACCTCCGGTAGAAACCGGCATGCCCTAAGAAACTCCTTACCCCCTTCACCGAGGTAGGTGGTGGAAACTTCTCTATTGTTTCAATCTTGGCCCTATCGACCTCAATGCCGCGGTTAGACACCAAGTGTCCTAACACAATCCCTTCACTTACCATGAAGTGGCATTTTTCCCAATTTAAGACAAGATTTGTCTCCTCACATCTTTGCAATACTAATGACAAGTTAGCCAAGCAATTATCAAAGGAAGAACCATAAACAGAGAAATCATCCATAAACACTTCCATGATATTTTCTATGTATTCCGAAAAGATAGCCATCATACACCTTTGGAAGGTGGCGAGTGCATTACACAACCCAAATGGCATTCTCCTATATGCAAAAGTACCCCATGGACATGTAAAGGTTGTTTTCTCTTGGTCATCAGGGTGGATAGGGATTTGGAAGAATCCACTATAGCCATCTAGGTAGCAAAAATGAGAGTGTTGAGCTAACCTTTCTAGCATTTGGTCAATAAAGGAAAGAGGGAAGTGATCTTTCCTAGAGGCCATGTTCAACTTCCTATAATCGATGCACATTCTCCACCCCGTAACCGTCCTAGTCGGGATTAGTTCGTTGTTCTCATTAGTTACTACGGTCATCCCACCCTTCTTAGGAACTACATGAACGGGACTAACCCACTTACTATCCAAGATAGGGTAGATAATTCCCGCATCTAGCAACTTAATGATTTCCTTTTTGACCACCTCTTTCATTATAGGATTCAATCTCCTTTGATGTTCAATAGAGGGTTTATGATTATCTTCCATCATTATCTTATGCATGCACAAAGAAGGTTTTATGCCAACCAAATCATCAATAGTATAACCAATGGCTTTCCTATGCAATCTTAGTTCATGCAACAACTTAGCAAGTTCATCATCACTTAAGCATGCATTAACAATCACAGGATATGTCGAGTTTTCACCAAGAAATGCATACTTCAAATGAGAGGGGAGGGGTTTAAGTTCAAGTGAAGGAGGACCTTTATCGGTTGAAGATGATCCAAATAAGGTTGGATGAGATGAGTTTAAAGCAAATGAAGACTCTCCATGGCTCCTAGAAGCTTGATCATCATCAAGAGCTGATCCAGGGAAAATCACGGCTGGAACTACGGTTTGCTCAACTTCCACGGCCGTGGTTCTTGCCAAGCTTGCTTCCCGGAGTTGTCCAGAGAGTTTGACGGCCGTGGAACGTAAATCTCGACCGTGGAACTTGCAGCTATTCAAGACCTCTTCGTGGCTTTCAAATCCAACCCTTGGCTCTTCTTCCAAGGCTTCCAAGGCCTTGATCTCTTCATTGCAAGCCTCCTCAACACCTTCTTCCATCTTACTTAAGGTAAGAACCTTCTCCAAGGGATCCTTGATCAAGATTGAGCTTACAACTTCCCTAGATTCCTCTTGCTCGACTATGTTGAAGACGTCCTCATCAAGGGCTGGCCCTTTCGTCATTGTGGACAACTTGAACTTGATGTTCTCTTCTCCAATGTTGAAGAAGAGAGTCCCATTCTTGCAATCCACTAGGCATCCGGAAGTGGCGAGGAAGGGTCTTCCTAAGATGATGGGAACCGGATAATCCGCCGGGATGTCCAAGACGACAAAGTCAATTGGCACATAGAATCCTCCTAGTTGCACCGGGATGTCTTCTAAAATCCCAACCGGATGAGTGATAGAACGGTCCGCCATATAGAGGGTCATCTTGACCAGCTTTGGCTCTCCTAGCCCCACCTTGTTGCAAAGTGCAAGCGGTATGATGCTTACACTTGCTCCAAGATCGCAAAGGGCCTCGTACTTCACGTCTCCCACTCCAATTGGGACACAAAAAGAGCCCGGATCCCTTAGCTTGGGAGGCATCTCCTCCTTCATTGTTTGGATCAATTCCGAGGATCTATTGGTCATTCTTATCTCCCCATACTCCTTCAACTTCCTTTTGTTGGAGAGTATTTCTTTCAAAAACTTGCCATATGCCGGCATTCCTAAAATAGCATCCATGAACGGAATGTTAATATGCAACTTAGACATTAGTTCAAGGAACTTACCAAAGTGGTTGTCCAAACGAGCTCTTGCTCTTGATTGTGGGAACGGTAGTGGTGGCTTGTATGGAGGCGGTGCCACATAGGTTGGCTCTACATCCTTGCTCTTGCCTCCATCTTCTTGCAACTTTCCCTCTTCTACCACTACTTGCTTTCCCTTAGCATTGTCCTTGGGCAAAGGATCTTTCATACTCAACCCACTCCTTGTTGTGATAGCCAACACTTGGCCTCCTGGGTTGTCTTCGGTTCTTCCGGGAAGCTTTCCCGGATCTCTATGGGCTTCACCCGCCTTTTGGAACATTTGTGCTTCTAAAACTTTTTGAGCTTTAGAGATTGAAGTCACGGTGCTCTCAAGACCACTCAACCTTCCAAGCAATTGCTCAAACATTATTTCGGTTCTATCCTTTGGAGGTTGAGTGAATCCGGGTGGAGGTTCTTGTGAAGCTCTTTGTGGTGGAGTTGTGCTTGAGGAAGCGGGAGGGTTCAAGGCTCCATCCGGGTTAGAGTAAGAAAATCCGGGATGGTTGTGGTTGGGCCGGTAATTGTTGAATTGCCGGTTGTTGTTGAAACTCCTTGGACCTTGGTAATTGTTGAAGTTGCCCCTTCCCGTATAATTCACATCCTCCTCTTTGGAAGACAAGTTGGCTTGTGGAAGCACTTGAGGAGTTGCTTGGTTCTTCAAAGTTGTAGCACACAACTCCCTCAAGGACTTCAACTCATTGTTGATGGCGTCAAGCTTGAAATTGCTCATGGTGACCTCACTCACCTTATATGCTCCCGCCTTTCTCCCTTCACTCTTCCTATGGGAGTATTTCTCAATCACTAGGGCTTTCTTCTCCACAAACTCCCAAGCTTCATCTACATGCTTCTCCATAAAAGTCCCACCGAAAAGAGATTGGAGCTTGAATTGGCTATCTTCATCAAGTCCCTTGAAGTAGATCTCCAATAGCTCAATTTTTGGTATGCCATGGTGTGGACAATCAAGGAGAAGATCCTTGAACCTCTCCCATGACTTGAATAAACTTTCTCTATCCTTCATCACGAAGGCATTGATCTTCCCTCTTAATTCGGTAGTCTTGGAAGGCGGGAAGAACTTGGTCAAAAACTCGGTTGTCATCTCCTCCCAAGTACCAACTCGCCCTTGTGGAATAGATTGATACCAAGCCAAGGCTTTATCCTTAAGAGAGAAGGAAAAAGCCCTAAGCTTATGGTTGTTGCTCTCCAATCTTGGCGGTCTAAGAGTCTCCATCAAGATCTCATAATTCATCAAATGTTGATGAGGAGACTCTCCTTCCATCCCTCCAAATTGATTATGCCGGATCATTTGTAGAACTTGAGGGCGGAGCTCATAGTTGTGGGTTGCGGGATCTCCTAAGTTCACACCCGGTCGGTGTGCTCTTTGTGCCGGATCCATACGTCTCCCTGGGGTTTGTGGCTCTTCAATGGCAATGGGCTCGACCCTAACATTAACCGCCGGCTGCGGTTGTATCACCGATGGTGGAGGAGGTGGAGGTTGTTGACGATTAAGCTCTCCTTGAACAAGGGCTTGCCTAATCTCATCAATCTCCCTCCTAGTTGCTTCTTGCCTCTCATTGGCAAGTCTCCTTTCTTCCTCCAAGAGCTCATCTCTTAGCCTTATTTGCTCTAAGGCTTCATCCAATTCAGCTTGGAGGTTTCTTCCGGCCATCTCCTTCTCTTTTCGAATACTCTTTGATCTTGATCTAAGGGTTTTCTCCGGTTCGGGATCGAATGGAGCTAAATCCTTTCCACGAGATCTTCGCATAAACCTAAAGAGTAAGAAATGTCCTGAAAAGCAAAGACACCCACCAAAGAGAGATCAAAAGCAACAAGAAAGATCTACACTAATAACAATCACAAAATAGACTCAATCTAGACCTAGTCCCCGGCAACGGCGCCAAAAACTTGTTACGCTAAGATTGGTAGCACAAAAAGTCTTAAATTTATAACTCGAACTAAATCCTAAACTACCTAGCGAAACCCGCAGTGTACGGGACGTTTGTAGTAGGGATAGTACTCCGAGGTCGAACACAAAGACTAAGGTGAAATTGATTCGATTTGTGATTGAGTTTAGTAAAGACCTAGGTTGAAAGAAAAGGAAGAAATAAAGAAGTGAAAATCTCAAATGTTTTTGGTTGGTTTTTGGTGATCAATCAAAGATCACAATTCATGCAAGGTAAACAATCAACTAAACTATGAATCAACACAAATAAACAAGCTAAACAAGATATAGATCAAAGAAAGAAATGACGGATTCTAGGGGTTGGAAGTTCCGGTTATGGCATAGGACTCAAGCTATCTATTCATTCCTTGGATTAATTATGTTGGGGTTAAGTGTTTCTAGATTGGGATCAATCACCGGGTAGGTCTCATGATCAACTAGTCCATTCCCTAGGTCTCATTACCGGGTAAGTCTCTAAGAACCTAAGGGACGGAATTCTACTCAAACCGGATTGTTGTCTAGAGATCTTACCTATCCTTACCGGGTAAGTCTTGGAAGGGAAGTCCTAAATGACTATCCTAGCACACTTAATCCAATGGCGGCTTATTAGGCTCACCACTACCTAAGGTTTGTTATCTTTGGAATCTAAGAGCAAGGATTACCGGGTAAGTCTCTCCTAACACTTAGTTGCTAACACTAGGTCACCCTAGGATAGATTTAACTCAACAAACACTTAGGATTTCAACATTCTAACAATCTAAGACAAGATCCATCGAACCAGGGAAAATCACGGTTTGTTCTACTGTTCGCCCCTAAAGGTGTGTGCAAATAAGCTTTAAATTTATAAAACTAGAATCAAGCAGCGAACCCGCAGTGTACGGATCGACGTAGCTAAGCAAGAATTCCAGAGTATCGAACACAGGGATTTGGGTGGGAACAAATTCGATTGCAGGTTATCAAGCGAGTAAATATGAGAGTTTTGCAAATATTGGGAAAACAACAATCCTAAAGATCCAAGTATCCAGCTGTGGCAATCGATTCAAGATATACTTAATGATATAAAGACAGAGTCGAGATATGCAAAGGTATGCTAATGTAAGGTAATCGTACGGTGAAGTTCCAAAAACCTTATGTAACTCCCCTACAAGGCACTCTCTATACAGGTTGTTGAGGCTCAATATAGAAAGATTCTAAATGTGAGAATTAATGTCAAATACCCAAACTTGTAATCCAAGGATCAAGACTAACTAAACCGATTGAGGTTATGACACTCACAATCGAGGTAGAGGTTGTTGAGGCTTCACTGCCACCTAGAAAAGACAAGTCTAAACTAAGTTAAAGCAAATCTTTAACTTTGGATTAAAGTAAAAGCAAGTTCGTAGACTTAAGGGAAATTACGGTTAGTTCTTGAGGTTCCACGGCCGTGGACTCAAGAACAGACCGTAATTTAGGGTTCGTCGGCGATTCTCTCTAACTCTCAGGGTCTAATCTGTTTATGATCGATCTATCATCATCTAAGCCACAACTATCAACCCTTCACCTTAGAATTGTTAAGGGTTTTTAGCCAATAACAGTCATGTTGATATCAATTCAAGAATTAAAAGATAGAAAGATGAAAACTTTCAAGAACTTTCAATAATCTTCAAACCAATCTCAAAGTCACAAAGAGAACAAGTATTGTCAAGGGATTCAAAATAAAACAAACAATCACAACCTTAGGAAAGAAGGGAAAACGGGATGTCAATCCGTTTTCCAACTCAAACCTAAACAAGAAGAGAGATCTCCTTGCAAAATCTTCCAAAAGCTTCGATCTTCCGCCAATCCGGAGATCTCAACAGCAATCTTCACCAAAAGTGCGAGATTAGGGTAATTCCCATATGCGAACTTCAATCTCCAATGAGATGATCAATACTTCCAAGCAAAGGCCAAACGGCGTTGAGATTCCTTCAACGGAGATGGCGGTTGTAAATGAGGGTAAGCGGGGTTGAATGATGCTTAGCGAAGATGACGGAATCTTGCTTCGTCCGTCTTTTTATAGGGCAAGATAGAATATCGGCCCGGCCCAATCTTCAAAAGATCATGGCTTCAAAGTGTGGCGAAAAGATCCGCCAAGATCACGGTCGTGGAAGTTTCCACGACCGTAATTTAGAGCATGGATTAGATCACGGTTTGTACCATGTATTCCACGGCCGTAATAGTTACTGGAATGCATCACGCCTCTCTTGCAGGGTTCCACGGCCGTGGAACTGAACGTGGTTCGTAGTACGGCCGTATTTTAGAGCGTGGTTTAGGGCAAGAACGTGATTCTTCCCTAGCCTCGTGCATTCCTCAAGCTAAAACTCCAATTTGCTTCCTAAGAATGTCCTCAATCCTTGGACATATCGAATCAACTCTCCTTTGCTCGATTCCGTTCGGAAATAGCTCCAAATCACCTATAATCAACATAGAACTAGTGTAGACATCCATATCGACAATATAGGTAATACTAGCTCACATATGCACAAAGTTCAATCAAAGACTATCAATATGAATCAAATACGTTTAGAAAACGTGCCTAAAATATCACAATATTTCATGCTAACAAATAACCCCATACTTAACACTTGCTTGTCCCTAAGCAAGGTCTTTCAAAAAGCTTTTAAACAAGAGTTAGGATGAAATATGTGTACCTTCTTTTGGTTGAATGTGACTTCTAAAGAATAGATCATTCTCAAACCTTGCTTCAATCGTTCTTCAAACTTTCACACACTCAATCAAAGAGTAAAAAGCAAAGAAAAATTCATAAACCAACTTAACTTCTAAACAAGCATTATAACCTTCAAACATTATCAAAATCAATCACAAAAAACTTCAATTTAGACCACCAAGTCATATAACATTCTTTTGATCTTAAGGACTTTCAAAGAAAAGGTCTAGAATACGGAAGGGAAGGGAAAACTTTAAGGGAAAGTGGTGCATAAATCCGGGAAAGTGGACAACTACCTTCTTCTTCTTATGCGGTTCCCGCAACATTCAACTTAGAGCTTCGCTCTCTTCTTTTCATTTTTCGACTTTACTTTTGGAGTTATGGACAGTGGTGCACAAAAACCGAAGCCTAGGAGATTGGCGTTTCTCAATTTTTCAAGAGATGCCTCAAACCCTTAGCGCACATACCATAATCCGCTAGGAATATCGCTCAATCTGACTTTGGCAAGACACAAACACCCGGCTATGTGAATGGTGCCGAGTTACTCATCGTCATGATTGACTTCCCCAAACCTACAATTTCTTTCTATTCATTTGATTGCAAATAATTGCTCTCATGGCCCTCCACATCAAACATGCCTTTTTCTCATTCACTTCTCCAAATTCCCGGATAGGTAAAGGAGGCTAATATTTCAATGAGGAGCTAGATGATCAAAGAAAGAAGAAAGAAAGTATCGAATTGCCTTAATAATTTCAACAAGAAGTATAGGAACTTATAATGTGATTTCAACTTCAATTTCCTAGCATGATTTAGGTAACATTTTCACATTATAAAACTTGCAAAAGAGGTAAAATTCATTCATTCAAATTCTTTTCAATTCACAATCCTTTTAAGCATGCAATTGTCATCAAACTCAATTCACAAGTAGTGATTATCATGGAAATCATCTCAATTCATTAGGAGCACAAAATTTTCAAAATTTTTCAATTTTTATGGGTTTTTCAAGTTATTTTTCATGCAATGTAATAAGGAAACGTGTAACACATAATAAACATGCAACGATAGTCTCAAATGAAAGCGAACATAGTAAGTAGAGTTATTACAAACTTTTTAGTACATCCCACCCCATACTTAGGACGAACATTATCCCTAATGTTCAAAAGAAAGAAAGAAAAGAAAGAAAAGAAGAAAAAAAAACTCACAAAGTGGTGGCGGGAATGTCTAAAACGAACGGTCATGCATCGAATCACTGCGGCGCCGGCGGAGGCGGGAATGGGGAGAAGCTGGAGTCGTAGTGCCGCCCAAACTGCTGGCGGTAGACGTCCCTCATCATGTGGTCGAGGTCGTCGAGGCGTCCGTCTCTAGCGTCGGCCCGGATCTCCAACGCTCCAACTCTCTCTGAAAGCCCGGTAGCCCAATCCGGCATCTGCTCGTACCATCCCGGGGCGTGACTGTACCATGCTGGGGCATCGGCTGGTGCTGGTGCTGGTGGTGGTGCTGCTGGCTGCTCCGTGGACCAAGGAGGGGGAACGCCATACCATGTGGGAGGTGTGGTCATCCACGTGGGCCTCTCACTCACGCTAGCGCGGGGAGATGACGAGCCTGAGGCTCTAGCTGGACGTGGAGAGCGTCTAGGTACATCTGGGGCCGCCTCCGGCTGGTCCGGAAACGTGCCAAACTCGTGCTCCGCTCCTCCTCCACTCTCAAACTGATCTCCCATATCCTCCTCCTCGACAACCGGTGGTGGGACGTAAGGGGGAGCTACTATCTTGTTCGCGTGCATCGCAGCGAACGTCTCCTTCCAATTATGGCGCCCGCCATAATGGAATACTCCGGCAGCCACTCTATACCCCTACCCGTCCTGGTCTCCCAAGGCATGCCCGCATAAGGCGGACCTCCATGTGTGGGGAAGATGAGACCCCTAACCATGAATGCATGTAGCCTTAAAGGAACGGCCGGTATGCGGGTGCAAGCAGAAAAATCCACACCAAAACTCCTAGCAATGTGGGTAACTATCCCACCATACCCGATGTTCCCCTTCTTCTTGTTCTTGAGCTTGCTCATCGTAGCAGCCAAGAGAGTAGCACAATCTGCACGGCGTCCGTATAGCATGCAATAGAGCAAAAATAGCTCATCCGTCTTGATTTTTTGGGGCGTCTCCGTCCTAGGAAAGAGACACTCCGAAAGAACGCGGTGAGCTATCTTCAAGGCTAGATGGTACATCAATCTAGCCTTGGTATCAGCGGGTTGCCAACGGTCCTCATCGGCATAAACCATAGCCACTTCCTCCCAAAAGTTCTTGGGGTAAACTCCACTCGGAAATCGACCATTAAAGGTCTCATGGAACCCGAAAATGGTCCCGAACTCAACGATACTCAACTGATAATCTCTCTCCATGAGGCGGAAAGAGACGGTCCTATCTACGTGGCTGTGCTCGAAAGACGTCACAACCTCCCGGGTGATCTCCTCATAGGCGTCTTCACGAATGTTCGTGAAGACAAGTAATCCGGCTCTATCCAAGAGCCATGTAAGATCATCAACTATGTTGAGAGGATGTAGATCCTCCAACAACAAATACCTAGGGCCAATCACTGCCCTCTCCGTGATCCTCTCAAATGCAGCAAGGTGGTTCTCATGTATGGTCGGGATGCTAGGGTGAGGAGGTGAGGATGGAGGTGAAGGTGAGGAGGGTAGTGAGGGAGACGAGGGTGGTGGTGCCCTAGAGGATGAGGAGGTGGAGGGATTGCCTTTCCTTTTCTTATTCTGCTCTCCCTTCTTCTCTTTTATCCTTCCCGACATTCTCCTTACAAAATCCATTTTTCACCAAAATTACGGTCTGTTCTTCAGGAATTACGGCCGTGGTTTACCCAGAGGCCGTGATTCATCCCAGAATTTCACGAATCTCAGCAAATGCACCAACAATCACCACAACAAGCAGTCCTAGTCTAATTCCTTCCAGTCTTTGTCAGTTCTTCCTAAAAATCTATAGCAAAAACGAACCAAATCGGCGAAAATCAAGAAGAAAGAATAAACCTCTTTTTCGGATTGAAAAACCCGAAATGCGCGTTTGTTGATGGATTTCCGCTCGGTTTGTTGCTTGGATCTTGCTTATGGTTGGATTTGCTGCAGTTTAGGATGAAGAATCATTAGAAACGATTAAGAAACGAAGATTTGGAGGAGGTCGTGGGATTTCGGCGTCTAGGTCGTGGAAAGGGAAAATTTTTGGGATGAGTTGGTGAAGAACGTGGCTTATATAGTTGCAGGCAAATTTTTGAAAATCACGGTCTGTCGGGGTGTTCCACGGCCGTGGAAGTGTACGGAACCGTGGTTTTGGTGATTTTTCAAAGGCTTTTGAGAATTACGGCCACTGTAGCTATGATGACCGTAATTTAGACCGTGGAACCTCCTGTAAAGCTCCAAAGTCCGAATTTCGTCACTTTTCTTCGACATTATTCTCCCCTTTTCCTTTTCCATCGATCCTACACCCAAAAACACGAACATACCGGAAGAAATCGAGGCAAAATAAAGCGAAAAACGTCTATTCTAAGCTAAACTATGAATCGAAAACAAAAACGAGAATGCAATACCTTGGGTTGCCTCCCAAGAAGCGCTTTGTTTAAGGTCCGTAGCTAGACCAATCTCGCACTTATTCGAGTGCGGTAGGCGCAAACTCCTCAGCTTGGAGTTCCGGCGTATACTTCTTGAGTCGTTGGCCGTTCACCTTAAAACTTCCGCTAGCTTCACCCTATACTTCAACTGCACCATGGGGGAAAATACGCTTAATTAGAAAAGGTCCGGTCCAACGGGATTTAAGCTTACTTGGAAAGAGGCGAAGTCTTGAATTGAAGAGGAGAACTTGATCTCCTTCTTTGAAGTCTTTTGGAATGATATGCTTATCATGCCAACGCTTTGCTCTTTCCTTGTAGATCTTGGCGTTTTCATAGGCGTTCAAGCGAAGTTCATCCAGCTTGTTGATGTCTAGGAGACGCTTCTCTCCCGCTTCCTTCATGCCGAAATTCAGCCACTTGATAGCCCAAAACGCTTTGTGCTCCAGCTCCACCGGCAAGGGACAAGACTTCCCATACACAAGGTTGTATGGTGTGGTTCCTATGGGAGTCTTGTACGCAGTCCGGTACGCCCATAATGCATCATCTAGCTTCAAGGACCAATCCTTCCTAGTCCTTGAAACCGTTTTCTCTAGAATTCCCTTGATCTCCCTATTTGAGATCTCAACTTGTCCACTCGTTTGTGGATGGTAAGGGATAGCGATCTTGTGAGTAACCCCATACTTAGCTAGAAGAGCTTCAAAGCGACGGGCTATGAAGTGAGAACCTCCATCACTAATGATAGTCCTTGGTGTCCCAAATCGTGGGAAGATGGTCTTGTTGAAGAACTTAACCACCACCGTGGCATCATTTGTGGGAGAGGCAATTGCTTCCACCCATCTAGAAACGTAATCTACCGCCAATAGTATGTATTGGTTTCCACAAGAAGATGGGAATGGTCCCATGAAATCAACTCCCCAAACGTCGAAAATCTCCACCTCTTGGATGTTGTTGAGGGGCATCTCGTTCCTTCTAGAAATGTTGCCTGTTCTTTGACAAGCATCGCAGCAAGAAACAAAGGATTGTACATCTCTAAATAAAGTAGGCCAATAGAATCCAGATTGCAATACCTTTGCGCTAGTCTTGTTCGAACTAGCGTGTCCTCCACAAGGTAGTGAATGACAATGGCGGATGACACTTTGCATCTCATCTTCCGGCACACATCGCCGAATGATGCCATCCGGACCTCTCTTAAAGAGGAGAGGCTCGTTCCAATAGTATTCCCGGACGTCCTTAAAGAACTTCTTCCTTTGTGCGTAGGATAGTCCGGGCGGTGTCTCCTGACAAACCAAATAGTTAACAAAATCAGCAAACCATGGTTCGTTACCTTTGGAGATCACGTTGATGCACTCCTCTATGATGTGTAAGTGTTCGTCCGGAAAGGAGTCATCAATGGGTAGATGGTCGTCCCCTAGATGTGTTAGACGACTCAAATGATCCGCAACAGAATTTTCTGAACCTTTCTTGTCGCGGATCTCAAGATCGAATTCTTGTAGGAGAAGAATCCATCTAATTAGCCTTGGCTTCGCGTCTTTCTTTGCAAGGAGGTACCGGATCGCAGCATGATCCGTGTAGACAATCACCTTTGCACCTACAAGATAAGAGCGAAACTTGTCAATAGCGTAGACAATGGCTAGAAACTCTTTCTCTGTAGTGGCGTAGTTGAGCTGCGCTTCGTCTAGCGTCTTGCTAGCATAGTATATGGCATGGGTTCGCCCTTCCTTTCGTTGTCCAAGAACAGCTCCAATAGCTACGTCACTAGCATCGCACATAATCTCGAAGGGGAGAGTCCAATCCGGAGGTTGGATAATAGGTGCTGAAATTAGAGCTTGCCGAATGGTGTTAAACGCATCTAAACATTCCTGCGAAAACTCAAAAACCGCATCCTTCATCAATAGATTAGTGAGAGGTTTTGATATCTTAGAAAAGTCCTTAATGAAACGTCTATAAAATCCAGCATGTCCTAGGAAACTTCTTATCCCTTTCACCGAAATTGGGGGAGGAAGTTTCTCTATGGTCTCTATCTTAGCCTTGTCTACCTCTATCCCTCTACTAGAGACTAAGTGACCTAATACGATTCCTTCCTTAACCATGAATTGACACTTCTCCCAGTTAAGAACTAGGTTAGTGTCTTCACATCTTTGTAAAACAAGAGAAAGGTTAGAAAGGCAATCGTTAAAAGAGGAACCGTATACGGAGAAGTCGTCCATGAAGACTTCCATGATTTCCTCTACGTATTCGGAGAAGATGGCCATCATGCACCGTTGAAAGGTGGCTGGGGCGTTGCAAAGCCCGAACGGCATTCTCCTATAGGCGAACGTACCCCAAGGGCACGTGAATGTGGTCTTCTCTTGATCATCCGGATGTATCGGAATCTGAAAGAAACCACTATAACCGTCAAGGTAGCAAAAATGTGAATGTTGTGCTAACCTTTCAAGCATTTGATCAATGAATGGCAATGGAAAGTGATCCTTCCGCGTTGCATTGTTGAGCTTGCGGTAGTCTATGCACATTCGCCATCCAGTCACGGTTCGGGTAGGAATGAGTTCGTTGTTCTTGTTGGTGATGACCGTCATTCCTCCCTTCTTCGGAACTACTTGAACTGGACTCACCCACTTACTATCGGAGATAGGATAGATGATACCTGCATCAAGAAGTTTAAGAATTTCCTTCTTGACAACCTCCTTCATGGTCGGATTCAACCGCCTTTGAGGTTGTCTTGAAGTTCTAAAGTCCTCCTTCATTAGTATCTTATGCATACATAGGGAGGGTTTAATTCCTACTAAGTCCTCAATAGTATAGCCTATGGCTTTTCTATGTTTCCTAAGGACAATCATGAGCTGTTCATGTTCATCTATGCTTAATTCGGAGCTAACAATGACCGGAAAGGTAGAATTAGATCCAAGGAAAGCGTACCTTAGATGAGTAGGAAGTGGTTTGAGTTCCATCACTTTCGGAGCTTCCAATGATCCTTGAGGAGCATCCGACGTTTCCTTAGAAGTTTCTAAGGGTGTTGAGTGAGTAGGAGAAGAATCAAAAGAAGTTGAAGAGGTATGCCGGTCATCTTCTTCCACGGTCAGAATTACGGGCCCTCCAGATGTTCCACGGCCGTGTAATCCACTGGAATGGAGGTCGATTTTGGTTGTGAAATCCACGGTCGTGGAATATAGGGTGTGACCGTGGATTCTAATATTCTCAGCCTCATCGTGGAGTTTCTCAAACTCCACTTCATGCATCTCTTCTTGTGCTTCTAAGGCTTCAATTTCCTCTTTGCACTCTTCTTCTTCTCCTACATCTGTTAGACTCATGGTAATGACTTTTTGTAAAGGATCGTTAAAGAGAATCGCACTTACCTCTTCCCTAGATAAACCTTCTTCATCTTGGATATCGTAAATATCCTCGTCAAAGATCGGCTCCTTCACTAGAGTGGAAAGAACGAACTCTACTTTCTCTTCTCCAATGTCAAAAGCGAGTCTTCCATTCTTGCAATCGACCATGCAGCCGGAAGTTGCAAGAAACGGTCTTCCGAGTATGATCGGGACCGGACTATCTACAGGAATGTCAAGCACGACAAAATCGATGGGAACAAAGAATTTACCTAGCTTGACGGGGACGTCTTCTACAATACCGACGGGGCGAGTGATGGATCGATCCGCCATGTATAACGTCATCTTCACCGGTTTAGGATCGCCTAAACCGATCTTCCTGCATAATGCAAGTGGTATGATGCTCACACTTGCTCCTAAGTCACATAAAGCGTCATATGTGACATCTCCCACTCCAATGGGAATGCAAAATGACCCCGGATCCTTCAACTTTGGGGGCATTTTCTCCTTCATGGTCTTGATGAGATCCGAAGAATCCAAACTCATCTTGACCTCTCCGAAATCTTCTAGCTTCCTCTTGTTAGAGAGAAGCTCCTTCAAGAACTTACCATAAGCTGGCATACCTACAATAGCATCAATGAAGGGTATATTAATATGCAGCTTACTCATGAGTTCTATGAACTTACCGAATTGTTTGTCTAGGCGCGCTCGCGCTCTAGATTGAGGGAATGGTAGGGGAGGTTTGTAAGCTGGAGGAGGAACATAGACATCTTCCTTCTCCTTCCCCTTTTCTTTGTCCTTTTCTGCGGGGACTTCAACGAACGTAGGCTGCGGATCGGTGGTAGTCACTCCGCTCCTAGTCGTAATCGCCATCACCCTTCCCTTAGGGTTGTCCTCCGTCTTTCCTGGAAGTTTCCCTTGATTTCTAGGAACTTCCTCCGCGTGGTTGAACAATTGGTTTTTCAAAACTTTTTGAGCTTTGTCAACCTTAGAAACTTGATCATCAACCTTGATGAGGCGGTTCTCCAACCCTTGAAGCTTTCCCAAGATCGTTTCCAACATGGGATCGGGCTTCTCCTTTCCCGTATTGTTTCCTCCATTAGATGATTGCCCCTGGCTTTTCAAAGGAGTAGAGGAAGAGGAAGGTGGAGTTAGTGAATTAGAATTGGAAGGATAAGAGTTACCGGAATTTTGTTGATTGGAGCGTCAATTGTTGTTGTTTGAACCCCTATTGTTGTTCCAATTGTTGTTCCGGTTGTTGTTGTTTCCATTCCAATTGTTATTCCGGTTATTGTTCCGGTTATTGTTGTTGCGGTTGGTGTTATCACCGCCATTGTTGTTACCCAAATAGCCAACATCCTTTTCTTGTTGCTTTGGAAAGTTGGTCTTGATAGCCTCCTTCAACTCCTTGATCTCATTGTTGAGGGAGAAAATCTGATTTTGAGCTTCATGTGTGAGCTTCGCTCCTTGCTCCACACGATTTCCCTCCACTTTCCGGTGGGAATACTTCTCTATGACTCTTGCTTGCTTCTCGATGAAGTCCCAAGCGTCATCTTCTCTCATGTCCATGAACGTTCCACATGAGAGGGATTGGAGGTTGAATTGCGTTCCCGCATCCAGCCCCTTGTAGTAGATCTCCAGCAAGGCAAGCTTGGATATGCCATGATGAGGGCAATCCAAGAGCAAGTCCTGAAACCTTTCCCAAGATTGAAACAAACTTTCGTTAGGTCTCATGGAAAAAGCATTAATCTTACCTCTAAGTTCCGCCGTTTTGGAGGGCGGGAAGAATTTGGTGAGAAACTCCGCGGAAAGGTCTTCCCACGTGTCTAGTTTCCCATTAGGAAGAGCTTGGTACCAAGACAACGCTTTCCCTTTCAAAGAGAAGAAGAAGGGTTTAAGCTTGTAGCTGTTGGTGGTAGCACTCTTCGGTCTCATCGTCTCCATCATACACTCAAAGTTTTGCAAGTGTTGGTGTGGAGATTCAGCGCTTGTACCGCCAAATTGGCTTTGGCGAACAAGAGTAATAACTTGAGGGTTAAAGCTAAACCCTTGCACATCTTCAGCATCAAAATTCACACCCAAGCGGCGTGGTTGTTGCGTTGGATCCATCCGCTGGCTAAGAGTTCTTGGCTCATTATCCACACGTTCGATCCTCACATTCCTAGGCGGAATGCGGCGATTAGTAGCTCCTTGTGGATGGAAAGGATTTACATTGATCGTAGGATCAATCTCCTCCAGCGGAGGCATGGAAGAATCACTATCATCAGCGGACGAGTGACTTTTTCTTCTAGACCTTGATGCTTTCCTTGAGGATTTCTTGCTTCCCTTATTCTTAAGGTCGCTCATCTCTACCCTCATCTGGAAGATCATGTCTTGTAAACTGTTAACTTGAGATTGATGACGATCCATCTCATCCTGGCGGAGAGTCTCGTTCCATCGGAGTTGAGCTTCCTTCTCCGCCAGCTCCGTTTGAAGATCACGTTCGTGTTCTTCAGCCATCTTCTTTTCCTTGCGCTTTTGCCTCAAGGTTTTCTCTAGCTCTTGATCAAGAGGTAAGAGATCTTCGGTGTTCCTAGACCTGCGCATGCACTCAAAGCAATATCAAATAACGAGAGCAAGCTCCCAAGCTCGACAACCGGCTACCGGATTCGGCCGAAACCAAATCCCCGGCAACGGCGCCAAAAACTTGTTCGCCCCTAAAGGTGTGTGCAAATAAGATTTAAATTTATAAAACTAGAATCAAGCAGCGAACTCGCAGTGTACGGATCGACGTAGCTAAGCAAGAATTCCAGAGTATCGAACACAGGGATTTGGGTGGGAACAAATTCGATTGCAGGTTATCAAGCGAGTAAATATGAGAGTTTTGCAAATATTGGGAAAACAACAATCCTAAAGATCCAAGTATCCAGTTGTGGCAATCGATTCAAGAAATACTTAATGATATAAAGACAGAGTCGAGATATGCAAAGGTATGCTAATGTAAGGTAATCGTACGGTGAAGTTCCAAAAACCTTATGTAACTCCCCTACAAGGCACTCTCTATACAGGTTGTTGAGGCTCAATATAAAAAGATTCTAAAGGTGAGAATTAATGTCAAATACCCAAACTTGTAATCCAAGGATCAAAACTAACTAAACCGATTGAGGTTATGACACTCACAATCGAGGTAGAGGTTGTTGAGGCTTCACTACCACCTAGAAAAGACAAGTCTAAACTAAGTTAAAGCAAATCTTTAACTTTGGATTAAAGTAAAAGCAAGTTCGTAGACTTAAGGGAAATTACGGTTAGTTCTTGAGGTTCCACGGCCGTGGACTCAAGAACAGGCCGTAATTTAGGGTTCGTCGGCGATTCTCTCTAACTCTCAGGGTCTAATCTGTTTACGATCGATCTATCATCATCTAAGCCACAACTATCAACCCTTCACCTTAGAATTGTTAAGGGTTTTTAGCCAATAACAGTCATGTTGATATCAATTCAAGAATTAAAAGATAGAAAGATGAAAACTTTCAAGAACTTTCAATAATCTTCAAACCAATCTCAAAGTCACAAAGAGAACAAGTATTGTCAAGGGATTCAAAATAAAACAAACAATCACAACCTTAGGAAAGAAGGGAAAACGGGATGTCAATCCGTTTTCCAACTCAAACCTAAACAAGAAGAGAGATCTCCTTGCAAAATCTTCCAAAAGCTTCGATCTTCCGCCAATCCGGAGATCTCAACAGCAATCTTCACCAAAAGTGCGAGATTAGGGTAATTCCCAGATGCGAACTTCAATCTCCAATGAGATGATCAATACTTCCAAGCAAAGGCCAAACGGCGTTGAGATTCCTTCAACGGAGATGGCGGTTGTAAATGAGGGTAAGCGGGGTTGAATGATGCTTAGCGAAGATGACGAAATCTTGCTTCGTCCGTCTTTTTATAGGGCAAGATAGAATATCGGCCCGGCCCAATCTTCAAAAGATCATGGCTTCAAAGTGTGGCGAAAAGATCCGCCAAGATCACGGTCGTGGAAGTTTCCACGACCGTAATTTAGAGCGTGGATTAGATCACGGTTTGTACCATGTATTCCACGGCCGTAATAGTTACTGGAATGCATCACGCCTCTCTTGCAGGGTTCCACGGCCGTGGAACTGAACGTGGTTCGTAGTACGGCCGTATTTTAGAGCGTGGTTTAGGGCAAGAACGTGATTCTTCCCTAGCCTCGTGCATTCCTCAAGCTAAAACTCCAATTTGCTTCCTAAGAATGTCCTCAATCCTTGGACATATCGAATCAACTCTCCTTTGCTCGATTCCGTTCGGAAATAGCTCCAAATCACCTATAATCAACATAGAACTAGTGTAGACATCCATATCGACAATATAGGTAATACTAGCTCACATATGCACAAAGTTCAATCAAAGACTATCAATATGAATCAAATACGTTTAGAAAACGTGCCTAAAATATCACAATATTTCATGCTAACATCTACCTAAACCACGGCTGTGGTTAGGCAAGAACTACCCGTGATTTCTAACAGAGACCATGTTTATGCACACAAGTCATCCAAAGATAAATCTAAGTCCGTCCTATCATAGCCCTAGCCATAACCATCCCTTCCTTACCCTAGAATCTCATCTATTTAGCCTACAACGTTCATAATAGAAATCGAAACAAACAAACATAAAATCATGACATCCATTTGCAAGATGATGAAGGAAAAAAATGAACAAGTGAACTTAAAACAAACCAAGCTGAAAATAGAATTAGAGCAACTCACAATCCTTCCAAAAGAAGGTTCAAAGGGTTCATACAACTCTAGAAATAGAATCCGGAATTCTTCACTACAAAAATCTATCAAGGTGTGGCAATGGTGTGTGTTCTTCTTCTCCTCTTCAATGGAGCTCTTCTTCTTCCTCTTTGACACTTTCCTTCCTAGAAAAACTCCTTGTTGAGAGAATATTTTTGTTAGAGAGTCATGGATAATGGAGAGCTGCTCCAAGATGCCTCTCACATCCCATGAAGGACCACTTTTATAACAAACTTGCATGAGCTGGCCATGAGAGTTGTGGCACAGCTGTCACAAGAATCTGGCAAAATCCACGGGTGATTCCACGGTCGTGGAGTGTCAGAGAACCGTGATTCTGTGCAGAAACTTCGCCTTGGATCATTAAGCTGTGATTTGGTGCATGGCTAGTGTTGGCAAGGTTCCATGAGTCCTCTTTGGCCTTTAGCTTGTGTCCCAATGAGTCCGAGGGTGTGTCATCTAGATGAACGATCCTCAAACGTATCGTTTTAGCTCCTAAATCTCCCGAAATACCTATAAAACACGCACAAGTCCGTGTAGACGTCTATCTCGACAAAGTACATGAATTGAGTGCAAAACGTCGTGAACTAGTGCTAAACTATGCATGAATGAGTGAGAAATCTATCTAAATGATTACCTAAAATTAAGTCATAAGTCGTGTTATCACTCTTCAACGTCTGACCCTTCGTCTCCCTGACGTTTCTGATGCCAAGCCGCCGGGGCGTCCCTATGTCAGCGCAGGGGCGGTGACACAGCCTCTTCGTCTTCCAGCTCCCATGTTGAGGCGCAAGCAGCGCCGCAGTGGAAGGCGCAAGGGAGCTGGTCTTTGTTTCTTCAATGGAAGACACCGCAGGGGCGCCAAGGAGAGGCGCAGGGGCGGTGACACACTTCATGGCAGGCGCTGGCGAAGACGCAGGGAGCGCTCTGGTGGAAAGCGTCACCTGCCGGGGTGGCTGCAAGGACCCGCTGGGGCGGTGAGGCAACAGAAGCTTTGCTTCGTGATCGATCTTCACTCCTAAGTGCTTATAACTCCTTCCTTAGATTCTTTTAGTCTTCTTCTTCTGGACCAAGGAGTTATTAGCATAAACCGACACTAATGCAATAAAAAAGACTCTAATAACTACCCTAAATGATAGTGATTCCATCACCTATCAGTAAGCTTGTAGGTGAGAATTGTTAGTGTTATCTTATAAGAATCTATTTTGGTAGGAAGTTATAAAGAGTATTTTTAATTTTTGGTTCATTTGAGGTGGTCGTGTTGATTGCATCATACATTGTTTTGATGTGCTTCGAATTTCTTCTACTTGTTGCAATTTTATGGAAGAATTTTAGTTTGTATCAACAAGGCGGATATGATTGTTTCTAACTCTCTAGTCCCAGAATTGTTTGTGGAACTCTAGGAGTTTGTGTTGTTTTTTCATTAGAATATTTTGAAGGAAAATTTTATATGGGTTTTGTATATTAGGGTTTGCATAAGTTTATTCTTTTTTTTAAAGTTTTTTGAAGATATTCTTAAAATTTATTTTATTCCTGTATTTTAATTTATTTTTTAGTATAGTTGTTTTTTCTTTTAACTAATTTGTAATTGTCAGCTCCAACAAAGTTGTTCGTCATGATTGATTGATGAGGTTTCCTAAGGGTTTATTTTTTGTCCAAAATATTTTAAACTTAAAGGGCTGGATGAAGAATTGATTATTGTTCTCAATGTTGAGAGAGATCCGACAATGGTCTAAGATGGTAAAGGCATGGTTATTTGTAAATAGATTTAGATATCATTGAAGAATTTAATCATGGACCAAGCACATGTCAAGTTTTCGAAGATGTTGTTTAATACTTCTCTTTTTCTTTTTCTTTTTTCCCTCCTACATGTAAATGCATTTACAATTGTTTTAAGGTCCAAAAGGTTACAATTAGATTTAAAATTTATAAATCTATTGAACTTACTAGAATTGGGATGCGCTCACCTTGTTTTTCGGTGTTTTGTTATATTTTATTAAGGTCACCAATAATAATACAAGGGAGATTTGAGGAGAGGATGAAGGATGCTATGTCATGCCAAAAATTATTTTTGTCTTTTTTCTTTTAGGGGTATAAGCAAAGATGATGCACCTTTTATTAGGCTTTTGGACACAAGCATTATATGCAAGTGAAGCGATCTTTTTTACAAATTATTTTAATACTTTAAGTTTTTAGAAGATAGGATTTTCAAAAGAAGCAAATACCCCGCACTTCCCGAGAAGAGAGTGAATGAGATATTGTCAAAAGGC
This sequence comes from Fagopyrum homotropicum, assembly GCA_033239125.1. NCBI lineage: Eukaryota > Viridiplantae > Streptophyta > Magnoliopsida > Caryophyllales > Polygonaceae > Fagopyrum > Fagopyrum homotropicum. Next base: position 150,481,938 of record BSWB01000004.1, read on the forward strand.
TGAATTTGCAATGTGGGACTTTTACAATGTAGAGTTTGGATTTAGGGTCTCTCATCATTTCATTTAGAAAATGGGCTCCTATTGTAGAAAAAATCAGAAAAGTAAGGGAAATAGGTTTCATCTGATTTGATGGGTGACATGTAGAAAAAATCAGAAAATAGTCCAATCAATTCAGCCATCCCATCTTTTTCCCTCCTTTGTCCCTTCTTCTTCCCTCCTTTCAAACGTAAATTTATTTCTGGGTATCCATATGCAGCTCTTTTCGTCTTCCCATTAAAACGCATGAATCTAGACTGCTTGTTGAGCTTCTTCTTCACCGGAATGTATTTGTGGGTAAGCAGTGTTTGTTCCTATTTCTGGGTAAGTAGTGTTTGTTCCTATTTTTGGGTAATCTCAAACTTCATGGGTAATGTATTTGTGGGCAATATGAAACTTCACATCTCTTGTTTTTGTGAATCTAAAACACTGAAACTTCCTGTTCTATTTGTGGGTAAGTAATGTTTGTTTACATTTTCTATTTGTGGGTAAGCAGTGTTTGTTTACATTTTCTATTTGTGGGTAAGCAGTGTTTGTTTGTATCCATGGATAATCTCCAACTTCTCATCTTTCTGGGTAATGTATTTCGGGGTAAGCTGAAACTTCTCATCTTCTTGGGTAATGTATTTCGGGGTAATCTAAAACAGTCAAACTTCATGGGTAATGTCAAACTTTTTGGGTAATCTATTTCTAGGTAATCTCAAAATTCCCGGGTAATTGTATTTCGGGGTAATCTATTCCTGGGTAATCTATTTGTGGGTAAGCAGTTTTTTTTCCCCAAAAAATTAACATCAAATCATCTCAAAAAAAAAGCTTGCACCCCTCTCTTTTCAATTCAATGTCCACAGTAGCCTATTTTATACTTTTCAGACCTATTTTATGTAGTTAGTTTATTAGAGGCCCGTTTCACAAAATAAAAAATTTTGGGTCCTCTTTCTCTAATTATTTCTTGTCAAAATCTACGCTTTTCTAAAAACTTTCCGGAGGTGGTTTCAGATTTCGTTTCAAGTAAAGCAATGGTTTTGATATTATATATTTTACTTGAGGCTTCGAGATTTGACTAAAGATTCTTTTGTCCTAAACCTCTAATATTCCAAAGACTTATTATTATTTAAAAAACGTTTTTTTTAGTTACAAGCGACAGAAAAAAGCTAACTGATTAGCCATAGAAATGAACTCTTTGTAAATATGAAGAAATTGAATGATCGAATATTTCTAAAAAAAGCCTTAACATAAACGGTTTGTTAAAGCGGGTTATGCCAATGAGATGACAAAAAAATCTCCATTCGCGACCCAGAACACAAATGAGAGAGATTTCATCCCCTCGATTCACAATTGACCTACAAAACCTGATAGTTAAGACATAACAATGAAGTACCACACCTGCAAAGAGTAGATTATGACACTTTGAGCTTGTGCAAATAAACACTGAATAATAAAATTATTATTATATACCTTTGTTAGGCTAAGTAAGATTGATAAACATATTGTTAGAGGAAGATCTAGTACAATTGAAGTCGTAATCAAAGCTAGATACACGACTAGTAGGAGGTTAGCATCAAATTGCTACTATAATAGACTTTTTAATTTTGGTCCTTCTAGTTTAATCAAATAATCATGCTCTAATTTATTTATAAGTTAATTTAAATATTATTTAATTAGTGCCGCCCGTGATTGATTGGGAAATGGGAACAGAAGAAAGACAATTGAGCACATGATAAGGGTATTTAAATTCCTATTTTCCGAATTAATATCCTAATGTGACGTAATTCAAAGTTCTAATACACTCTACTAGCCGGCCAAATTTAATTTTATAATAAATTAAGAATAGAGAGATGATCCATTCTAATTACTCGACCTGGGCCGATTTTAATTGTGAATTTGTGATCCAACCTGAATATTTTTAACGGAAATAAACACACCTATGTATTTTTTTTTAAACCTACTTAAATTACGTAGTCGAATGGGGCAAATGATTTTCTTAAAAACGATCAACTTCGCATATGGGTTCAAATTAGCTCAATTATACACACGATAATGCATCTTAAAAATCTTCGTAGTTGGAACACAATGTGTAGTAAACCAGAAAAATCCTCACGCAAAATGCAAATGAGAGATCTTATATCCGTTTAATCTAACAAAGGTGAAAAACCCATACCAAAACGAAAAGGATAACCTGTAATGACCTAGCAAGTAGAAGTTAAGTGCCCTAAATCTTACTAGCGGTGCATTTGATATGATAAAATTGTTGTATTTTTTTTTTTTTTTGTATATCCTTAACTTTTATTAGTAGTTTTTTGTATATAGAATTTTAAATATTTTTATAAAATATAAAAATATCTAATAATGATTAATTATGTTATTTTTATGGGTTAAAAAATCTCTCAAGTTTTATTTTAATCACTAAATAAAGATATAATTTTTTATTCGAAATCATTCCATTTTCGAAAATGAGCGATTCCGGACTCTAAAACTTCGGGGCCCGTTTGGTTTGAGCTCCGAAATAGGAAACGGAATGAAAATGATCTAATCCATATGTATATCATTGTTCATGAAATTTGTTGGAATCATTCCTTGTGATTTGAAGTAATTGAAGTTGAATTTGATTACTTTTGATATCCTATAGGGTAACAAAATATGGGGAGACAAGTGCATTTTGCATGTAAACCCAAGTAATGATTCCATAGAATTTCATGAATATGGATATAAACTAATTTCGTTTTCATTCCGTTTCCGTTGGAACCAAACGGGCCCATCTAGACCCAATTTTTTACGGGTGTATTTTTTTTCCTGGCTTTATGAGGTGGGCCGTAGCTGTCTAAATTACTCCATATTGTTTACAAAACGGATCCAATGGCCCATAGTACGAGGAAAAGAAAAAGTACTTCACCACATACAGGCCTTAAAAAGTGCATCAGTACGAGGAAAAGGATAAGCTCACAAAATCGACTTTATTCTTCAATAAATGATGGAAGCAGCAAATGGTTCTTACAACAACGAATTCAACAACACCAAATGTAAGCAGCACTGCACTGTGCTAAACACAACAAACTCAAACTTCAACGCTTATTCGTAACTTGCTCACTGCAAGACACCCACAACATCACACACTTATAAATATGCATCAACTCATTCAATCCTTGAAATATAACCCAACACTCTCAAATCCTCGAGTTCGCGAGAACGACGCTTCCTCCGTTCCCCATATGTTGAGTCGCGTCCGCCCCCGCCCTTGTCCAAGTCTCCTTAAACTGCTCCTCTGTCACACCTGCAATGTACAACACACAAACAACATTAGACCGAATCATTCAACATCAACAACAACAAGCTTCAAGTCGTCAAATCTCGACATGCCTTTTCCCATTGCAGCGGTGGAGGTGATCCCGCCTTGCACGGTCCTAAGCACGCGGTCGTAGTAGTTAGCACCCGACCACTTCTGGTGCGCCAATGTATCCACTCCGTTACTCCTCTCTTGCCTCTGAATCCTCTCGACGTACGCCAGCATACCTCTTGTTGCGTAGTCTTTTGCAAATGTGTCGACCACGAGTGCGTCAGCGTGGAACCCCGCTAGCGTTATGAACTGCCAACAGTAACCGAGTTTCGCGATTCTTGGAATGAAGTCTCTCATTTGTTCATCGCTCATCCCTGCTGCATCCCAGTTGAATGATGGAGACAAGTTGTAAGCTAACATTGTCTCTGGATGCCTCACCTTCATTCCATCGGCGAACAACGTGCATTCTTCGTAGTCCGGGCTAGCCGTCTCCATCCAGATAAGGTCCGAGTGTTGGGCGAAAGCCCAGCCTCTAACCACGGCTGCGTCCACTGAGCCCTGGAATCGGTAAAACCCTTCTCGGGTCCTCGGAAGATCCCAATCCCAAAATAGGTTGTTCAATCCGAGAACTCGGTTAGCGAGCTCACGAGCCTGGTGATTCGAGAGGCACACTTCGAGCCCTGATTGGTTTCTCCACTCGTTTAGCTTCCTCGCCTTCTCGTCTTCCCCTGCATTCATCATCTTGATTTGCTCGACAACATGCTCGTCGAATGTCATAAGTCGAGCGCCGGATATCCATGCGTCTTCAAGAGCTTGTAGCTCCTCAACCGACTTGCCGGCATCCATTGCCTCCGAGATCAGAACAGCAAGACCTTGGCCGGACATTGTCGGGTTCGTGGCACCGAGGATGAAGCGGTGGTCAATCGGGTCAATGTTCGACTGGATGAGAGTAGCGCCAACAGCATCCGTTCGAGCCACCAGGACAGTCTCGACACCCATGACGTCGAATTGGAGACGAGCCGCAATGAGGCGATTGATGTGTTCCGAGGTGGGTACGAGGACTTTCCCGGCCATATGACCACATTTCTTGGTGATGGAGGATTGATCTTCAATGTGGACACCAGCCGCACCTCGTTCCACGAACAGCTTGCAGAGTTTGACAGTGGCGGTGGCACCGCCGAAGCCGGTGTCACCGTCGGCGATGATTGGGGTGAGGTAGTCTATGTAGGGAGTTGTTGCACGCTGCTCACGAGTTAGGCTCATCCGGGCTTCTCTCTGCTTCCTGTCGTGGAATAGCTGCGCCATGAAGAGATGCTCTACCTGCAGATTGCGTTAAAATTTAAGTATTTGTTAATGATGATCATCAGCTTCTTAATCATGATTAAATTACTGCTATCAGCTATAATGTTTATTTAAAGCTCTAATGATCTGTTCATGCAAAACAATTGTCAAACTGAAACCAAATTCAAAGTTTCTTCGAGGCAATGTATGCATATGACAAGTTATTAAGAATACCCATTTAATAAAAACAAATTAGAACTTAAAAAGCCAACAAAAAACCAAGATAATGTATTTCGTAAATTCTATACATATATATATAGTGTGAAACATATTTGACCAAAAAAATTGTCAAACAAAGCCGTATATATTCACATTTTATTATTATTATTTTATTTACGGATGGATAGAGAATAGAGACGTGAGGTATTTGAAAAAAGCAATTAAAAATAAAAATTAATTTACATGCAGTCATGCAGAGAAAGCCTGGATGTGACATATTTGAGGAAGAAAAGGATATAAGTTGAACCTTGTTCGGAACGGTGTCGTATGGGTAGTCAGCAAGATCAGGACCAGGCTCGTTGGTGGTCGTGTGAGTAGAGGAACACTGCCACCCGGAGACATAAATGGAGTCCAAGTGCTTAGCCATCATGGTAACCTGAACCGGGTCCAACGCCCCGAAGGTTCTAGAAACCGTGCCGTTAGCTTGGTGAGTCTTGAGCGATCTCCACAGCTTCTTAGCCATTTCATTCGACGGGTAGCTCTGGCGGATGGTCCCCCGCAGCGCCACCACGTCCCTGGAAGTGTATGGGCGGCGGGTGTGCTTGAATCGCTCCGTTCCCCACCACGCCTCCACCTCCGCCACCTCCGCCTCGAATTTCATCTCTTCTTCCATCTGAAATCAACATGCAAGAATCATAAAACAGAAAATCATAATCAGAAACGTGTAATTGAAATCTGAATCAGAAACACGTACCGTTGCAGTGGTGGAAAATGAATTGGCCATTGATCGGAGCAAAGAGAAGTATGAAAGAAAGTAAAGAATCGATTGAAGGTTGAAGCACTGGATTGAGAGTCTGAAGCAGAGACTAGAGAGTATAAATAGAAGCAGAGGCAGCCCTGAAGATACAATCGTGAGATTCACTGCACGGTTTACTGTAAAAGACAAAATGCTCGAAATTCCCGCTGAAATTTCCGATGAATACAAAGTGTCTTCTATCCGTTAATCAAAGAAAAGGAAAAAGAAAAAGAAAAAAGAGTTAGGAAGTGGGATGGTTGTTCGTTGGCGAGAGATGGAGAGAACATGGCGGAAGGAGAGAGACACGCGCATCCACTTCCCCTGCAGCAGCTGCCTCTGTGTTTTTTTGGCTACAGCTTCTCCGTTTTTGTCTACTACTAAGCTAATATATTTTACATCACTCTTACATACTACACATGTACAAATAAAAAAACAAAACCAGACCGATCATCGAACTGCTCATAAAATTTAGTGGATATGGACACGGTTTCGGTCCGAATACACTCACGCCATTCGCCCCATTTTTTTTAGTGGGATGGACTTGTGTTGTAATTAAACCTATACAAATTTGGTCCGGTCCGTTCTACCCGTCGGAGAAAAATATAGGTATGAACAGCTAGTTTAGTTTATTTGGGTTCGGCTCGATTCTTATCTTGATGGCATGGATATGGGTAAACATTTTGGTTCGCGAGCCAACTTGACCCGATCCGTATATATATATATATATATAGAGAGAGAGAGAGTATAGGTCATATGTGAACAGGCTTATCGTGTAATCATGAAAACAAACCTTATTGTTTAGTATATTATTCGTAGTTATTATTAGCTTTGTTACGAATGTGACATATCGTTTAATGTATTGTTCCTAGTTATTGTTGGTTGAATGAATTATTCATAACTATTATTATTCGTAATTATTATTAATTATGATATCTACCCTAAACCTCGACCCTTAATACCCATCATCCGACGGTCAAGATTGTTCTCATAATTACATGATAAGCATGTTCTGATGAGAACCACACCCTATATATATAAAGTTATTTTATTTTGAGTAAAGATTCCGGATTCACATTAGTAATGGAATTAAAAAAAAGGTAAACAATATATTTTTAAATCCGACATTTTCTTATGAAAAAAAGACATAAATAACCAAAATAGTTTATTGTTTTTCAACAAAATAAGCCTTTCCTTGCCATGATTCATGAGCCAATACATTAATCATTTAGAGCTTTGTATAAACAATAGAAATGTATACCACAATATTGTCCTCGTCTGAACCGTGAAATGAAAAAACCCATCATCATGTTGTCATATACTCCCAAATGATATGTTGCTCACTTTAACAATGTTCAGCTTTAACATCCAAAGAAATTTATGTAAGACCTTAAATCATGAATCATACACTAATATCACAACTTTTAGTTAGTATATACGTGACCTTTAGTTAAAGTACAATTCAATTTGATATCATTGTTCACTTCACATAAAGGATCATATTTATATACAATAACAAAAATGAACGCGCCGTAACGCGCCTCTCATACCTCATCTTCAAGCATGGTAGCTACAAAAACTCTAAAGGAAAACATCCTCTTCAATCCACAAAATCAACCATCTATAATGGCAATCGTTATTCAAGATCTTTAAAAAGAGCTCGATCTCTAATCAGAGATATGGTCTCGCCAAACCTTTCACAAATCAACCGGATCTCTTCTTCCATGGAAATTCCAAAGGAAGTTTACTAATTTATTGTACCACCAAAGACAGAAGGAGAGCATAAGCGTCTGTTTGCCGGAAAACCTAGAGGTGCCCATATGGCCTCCTATCTCTTCGTCTTGAAGAGAAGAAAGAAGAAGGAAAAAGCCTTCACCATCCTCTGCCTACAGATTGATAAAACGAAACAGGGAAGAACGAGAAAAGGATTAGGGATTTCTCTGTGGGAGGCACTTTCCCGTGGCGGCCGAACAGAAGATCTCACCAATCTTTCTGCCTAGAACATCTGTCGGGTTCCTTGAGGTAAACCACAAGAGTTGCTTGTTCATGGACTGTTGGAAAAATTAGTACGAAGCTTGTGTTGAGAACAAAAAAAAAACAAAGAAATAATATCCTAAAAACAATGAGAGCCTTGAGGAGCCGCTCGCAACCCTCACTTTGGCGGAAACTCGATTGGTACTTAAAGTGAACAATGAGAGCCTTGGCTCTAGTACTATGAACAAAGAAGGGTGTTTTGAGGAGATCTTGTCCCTTTGTTGAATGAAGATGAAAGTATGAGAACAACAAATCAACCGGAACAAGTGAAAATCTTTCAAATTCTTGTTCTATGGAACGTACTGTGCTTATGAGCCTGTGTTGTTTTGGCATACATACAACTTACAAATCAGCTTGAACTCATTGCTGAATCTTGCTTGAAGAAATAAAAAATAAGACAGTTGAACTCATTGTTGATTTTCAGCTGCTTGAAGAAATTTTAAATTAATTCTTGAATTGAGTAGATTTTACAACAGGTCTAACAATTTTTTTTAAGAATGTTGACATATCTTGGAAAAACAACTTACAAGCAATCTTGAAGGTACTACAAATATATAAAATCAAATCTGATAATTCAAAACCCATGAAAGTAAACAGAGTATGCCTCTAAGCGCAAAAAAATAACATCAAATATGATAAATCAAAATCCATAAAAGTAAACAAGAGAACAATGAATAGAAAACCAAAGAATAATAACGAGAATGATATAGATAATAACGAGAGTGATATAGGAGGCTTGAACATACAAGGATCTTAGATGCCGGGAGGAACTAGGGTCGTTATAACTCTATTCTTCCGAAAGAAACAAAGAGAAAAGAAGATTTCCGATAGTCAAAATAGGGTACCTAATGAATCATTGTAAACACTATAAAACAAATAGACTTGATCCATACCGAGGAGAAGTCATAAGGAGGAAGGAAAAATTGTTTCTATAAGTTAGAGAAAACTACTCATAGCAAAGAATAAACTAATGTTGAGGGGTTCGAAAGAGCACACCAGCTCACTGACTTTTGAAATCAATACCAGTCAACACATGACCAATTGTAAACCAATCTACGTTTGAATTTTAAACAAAATGTATCAATCCTTCCATAAATTTTGGGAAGACTTTCCTTTTTTTAAGATGTTTCTCGAGTGTGGCCTAAACGATTGTCTTGGAAGTTGCCGTAGTCACATGCCCCTATTGATCGTGTTGATCGTGGTTGTGTTCGAGGTCTTCGAAGATCCTCCATTTAGGTGGGGGCAACGTCGTGGGATCCACATTTCCACAGGAGGTATGATATCCCCTAAAAAAGGTTTCTACCATCCTGCTTCCCGGCGGCGAGACACCGCGCTAGTTCATGTGTCCCGTGTCCTCTCCATGTTTTGCCAGCCTCGAGTGTTCAGCGTCTTCTTCCAGGGTTTAGTTGTTCCGTCTTTTTGGATCTTCTCAAATTTTCAGTTTTTTTGCTTGTGGTGTTTGTATTGTTTCCCTCCTAGTTTTTTTTATTTGCATGACGGTATGCCCGTTTGCCGGTTGTCGGCCTCTCGATACACCAATTACCTTTGGTGTAATCGAGCATCTTACCCTCTTGATCAAAAAAAAAAAACAAAAGATTTCAAGGTGTGACAATCTCCTTTGAAAACCGAAAATGTTATAGTAATAATATAATACTAGTCTAATACCCGCACCGTGTGCGGGATTAGCTTTAATAAATTGTAAAACAAATCTAATTATTAATTAAAGTGAGTTGGAAGATAATATTATAAGGGAAAGTAAAGATAATAAAAACAGAAAAGGATATTTGTAAATAAATGATAGTTTAAATGTTCATGATAAAAAAAGGTCTTAAATGAAACTGAACGTTAAAATGACCCGTAATATAAAAATATATGGACCATGGTTTATGTAATTAAGGTTTTTTTTAATATTAGTATATATATATATATATATATATAGTTAGTTTATATAATTTTTTAATTAATTTTTTTTAAAATGAGAGTGCGTTTTAAATTGCATTGACAAAAAGAACGGGGAAAAAAATATATGGCATTAAAGGCTTCTACTTTATTATTAGTATATAGATATATATTTTAACACTAATAGTATATATACATATATGTTTGGTAAGTAGATAAATATAAGTTCTATAATAGGATAATTAAAATATGGTAACTATATATATTATTTAAAAAAACTAAAATTCTAAGAAAATGACATGTGGCATATTTTTTGTTAGGATGAACCACGTTGAAGTAAACGCTTCTGCTTTAATATATGTATATAGAAATTTAAGGAAGGGGAAATATTTTTTTTGTGGTACATTTTTTACCATATTTATTTTTAAAATATATTAATAAATATATAATCATGATAAGTTTAAAGCATGGTGGCACTTTTTTTATAACGTAAAATTAATTTAAACTTCTATACTTGTAATTGAATAATGTAAAAACAAAAAACTGATTATTTAATAAATGTAAAACTGTTAAAGTAAACTATAAAATAATTTTGTAAAGAAGCTTAACAATATTTATATATTAGTAAGGATAAATATGTAGGGAAGTGTTCAAGTAAGGCCCATTATTCCGGTACGGCCGTGCGACCGTCTGTACGGCCGACACGTGTCCCGAAATTTTTTATTTTTTTTTTTTCTCTGAACGAGTTTTTTTTTTTTTTAAAACGAGTAAAAGTAATAGTTCAAAACTTATTATGGAATAGTTCATAACTTATAAAAGGATAGTTCATGAATTATAATAGAATAGTTCATAGTGTAAAATTTATAAAGGATTGAAAGTAATAGTTCAAAACTTATTAAGTAATAGTTCATAACTTCTAAAAGGATAGTTCATGAATTATAATAGAATAGTTCATGAATTATAATAGAATAGTTCATGAATTATAATAGAATAGTTCATAGTGCAAAATTTATAAAGGAGTGAAAGTAATAGTTCAAAACTTATTATGGGATAGTTCATGAATTATAATAGAATAGTTTAAAGTGCAAAAATTTATAAAGGAGTGAAAGTAATAGTTCAAAACTTATTATGGGATAGTTCATGAATTATAATAGAATAGTTCCTGGATTATATTAAAAAATAATAGTTCATGGATTATATGAGAAGAGTTCAAAGTTTATAGGATAATAGTGCATAAATTATAACATGGTAGTTCAAATAAATTTTCATTAGTTTTCGGGACACATGTCGCCCGTACGGTCGGCCGTACCGCAATAAAAGGGTCGTACCTGAACATTTACCTAAATATGTATTCGGCTCAATCCACAGTCGGGAAAAAATTTAAAATGGAAAAATGATGGGGTGAGAGAGGCTCGAACTCTCGACCTCAGGATCACTCAGAAGCTATGAGACCTACGCGCTAACCAACTGCGCCACCACCCCTTGATGCACAAATGCTCGACTTTTAACTTCAATACGAAATGGTTACATAATTTGAGAGTTTTCAATAAAATACGACTTTTACGCCACGCTTTTTAATATATAAATCACATTTCAAAAAATTGAATGAAACTAACTCATAAATAGGTTTTGGAATTAAACTACCTATATTAATTTTTTGTTATATTTCTTGACCTCATGAGTTTGCCTATTACGGCGGATTTCAATGGCTGAGGGATTGGGTTTTCACTTCCGCTTACTGGTGGTTTCTTTTTTTTTTCTTTTTTTTCTTTGAAAAAGGAAAACGGTTTGATCTTATAGACGGCGCGCCGACTATTGGATCGAAAGGCCGATAAGAATCGGCAGACGGACTAACCGTCATGAAAGACCACATCATAAGCAAAAAAGAAGACACAAATAAACATCATAAAAACCCGAAAGCAAGGACGTCTTCAAGGGGAAGCAGAATGATTCAGTCAGCCGGAAGTGACGAGCATGAACATTCATCTTCGAAGGTAGTCCACAGGGAGAAAGTCTGGGGAACAATTGTGGACACCTCATATTTGGACTGCAACAGAGTCGTCAGGAGTCGATCACACATCCACGCCCCCTTCTCGATAAACACTCGAACCTCCACCAAAGACAGCATCAAAACAGAGAAGACGAAGATGTAGCACACGGATATCGTGATATAAAGATGTGTACAACTTTGATGGTTTATAGAGTAGTGATTTACAAGAGAAAACTTGTTCGAAAAAAGTTGGTTTGAGAACTTAATTAGTAGGAGAAAATCGTTTACAATGAATTGATTTTCGAATTGGTTAAATCATTTGTAATCTTGGGGTTCGAAAAAAGTTGGTTTGAGAACTTGATTAGTAGGAGAAAATTGTGTTACAGTGAATTAATTTTCGAATTGGTTAAATCATCAATTTTCAAATTGGATTTTCGAATTGGTTAAACCATTCGTAATCTTGGGGTGTATAATTGGTAAGAACCATTTGTAAGAAAACAAAATTATTTGTTTTTGGGATGTAAAAGTAATTGTGTTCATCTCTTCGGCCGATCTTTAGGATAACTATTTGTGACATTATATTGTTCAAAGCATAGTCAACACGGAGTTTGTAAGTGTAGCTTGTGAGCCGAATATCTTGTTCAATGTTTGGTCATACAAAGTTGAATTTGTAGGTTGTGAACCGATTAACATGTCATTAAAACATTAGGAGATGCATTGTGATGCAGTGAAAACTCGAGATTACAACAACATAAAAAACAACAAAACCCAAATCAAGAGAAAACCACATAGAAGGAGTAAAACCGACAAACAAGAAGGAGAAAATCTTGATGCGGACACGACAATGAGTTGTTGCACAATGTTGGATATTTCGGGGCTAATTTCTTCCACCAATCCAAAATTTCAAAAGTTTCACTATCAAAACTTAAATAAGTTGTTCGATAATCTTGAAATTCCTCATTTACGGATGAATATCTTGGTGTTTTTTTCTTTTAGCTAAAATTTATTTAACTTTTGAAGAAGAAGAAGAAGAAGAAGAAGAAGAAGAAGAAGAAGAGGGTGGAGGAGTCATATCGGCGGAAGAACTAGCACATGTTTCAAATAAAGAAAGCAATTTATTAATTTCAATACGAACATCAAGAATAACGGTAAAAGCGTTCATAGAAGAAGTTAAATCTAAACATTCATAAAAACACCCCATTAATTCCGTAACACCATCAATTTTAACTTCAGGATAAAAAACGACGAAAATAAGATAAACTAAGAGAATATCGGTATAATATTTAAGCTATTTTAATTTCATTTTTCAAAAATAATAATATATTTTTATACGTATATAAAGACAGCGGCGGCCCTTGGGTGGGGCAGGGCGGGGCAGCCGCCCCACCCTCCGGAAAAAAAATTTTTTTTTTTTTTTTTTTTTTTTTGAAAAAAATCGTTTTAAAATGGGTTGTGGCTTCTCGTTTATAAAAAAAAATTTCTACGATTTATCACTATTCTTGTGTTATATTTAAATGTTGTTTTTCATCTTTCGCCGAAATAAACGAAACTTCAAAATAATTTCCTGTTTTAGGCTCAGAGTGAAATAATTCAACTAAATGCACGAGATTTGTTTTTTTGAAGTAGAAGCACGGTCTTAGACCACACTATTATTTGTAAAACGCGTTGTCGTGGACAACGTTTTAATATCCGAAATAAAGATAATAAAAACACAAATAGAGGTGCGGTCCTAGACTGCGGCTATAGTGTAACGTTTTTTAAAGAAAAAAAACCTAGAGAGGCGCGGTTATAGACGCGCCTATAAGACAGCTATTTTTTTTTAAAATTTTTTTTATTTTTAAATGTAATGTTTTTTTTTAATTTTTTTAAAATTTTTGTTTATGGTAAGTAGATGATATATTGACTTTGTTTTTATCGCTATTTAATTTTCATAGATATATTCATCGAAAATAAAATTTTGCCCCCCCCCTTTTAGAATCCTGCGGCCGCCTCTATATAAAGAGACTAACATTAGTTAGGATGTTGGTACTTATGTCATACAAGTCTGTCACATTTTACACATTCATGACATTATCATTTTTCTAAGCTTTCTATTTGTTTTATTTGCAATTGTGCGTAGTTGAAAGATCCGTTGAGATTGCGGATACAACTATTTCATAAATAATAATATCTTTTTTGATTAATATTTATTAGAAGACAATGTTTTATTATATAATAAATATATACTATCATATTATATGTGATATAATGTTTATAATATATATTATATCTCCTTTATTAAACAACGTGGTCCATCAATCCAATGAACGTGAAATCGTAGTCGTAACATATTTTATCGTATAAAATACATAAGCCATATTTGGCTTCCAACAAAACACTATAACTATCTAATCTCATCGGATTATATATCACTAGATATCGTCCTATAACATAATTAGTAATCACAACTAATGGTAAATGACACAATTTTTTACACGTATATAATATAGACTAGTGTAATTCCCGTGCTTTACACGGTTATTTTTAAAAAAATTTAACGTGAAATACATGTTTATAATTATATTTTCTAACAATTATAATTAAAAGTATATTTTTAGTTCATTAAAACGGAATATATTATAGTTTTTGGTAATTTAAAAATTAAGTTTGAAAATATCTATTCAATCAATGTCCTCTAAACAGGGGCGGCCGGGGAGCCGCCCCCCTCAAAAAAAAAATTTTATTTTTTTTTTTGGTGAAAAAAAATCGTTTCAAAATGAGTTGTGATTTCTCTCGTTTATAAAATTCTTTTCTACGATTTATTATTTTTTTAAATATCACTATCCTTGTGTTATATTTAAATGTTTTTTGGATCTTTCGTCGAAGTGAACGAAACTTCAAAAGAATTTCCCGTTTTAGGTTCGGAGTGAAATAATTCACCAAAATGTACGAAATTTGTTGTTTGGAGTAGAAGCGCGGTCTTAGACCGCACTCTTATTTGTTAAACGCGTTGTCGATGACAGCGTTTTAAGTGTATTGTTTTTTTAATTTTTTTTTGTATTTTTGTTTATGGGCAATTTTGATAACTAGGCCTTTTTGAAAAAATAGAGTAGTAACTAGGCTTTTTAATGTTTCTCTTTAAGTAAATATACTCCAACCTTTTGTATTTATTTTCAAACTCTACACACTCTTCTCTCAAGGGATACATTTACTAAACACAAAACTAGAAAAAACTTAGTACACCAAATGGTTTCTTTATTTATTGTAAGTAGATGACATTTTGACTTTGTTTTTATCGCTATTTTATTTTCATAGATATTTTTATCGAAAATAAATTTTTGCTCCCTCCCCTTTTAAAATCCTGCGGCCGCCACTGTCTCTAAATATTTTTATTATTTTTTTTATATATAATATAGTGAAAATTAATCAATAGAAAAAATTAATTATAGGCTAAATTGACTAAAAACAAATTTTTTATATCATTCAGAAAAAAATTGTGTAAAAATACGTATATTTTTAGAAGAAACAAAATTTTTTACTTGGACCTTGCATGGGATTTTATTTTAATAAATTATAAATTTTAACATATTTCAGAATTATAGATGGGTAAAAGAGATAACATATGAATGAATATTAGATGTAAACATAAAAATAGAATCGGGTACAAAGTTATTAAAAAAATCTAACAAAATGGTAGGATACTATCTCAGCAAATAATATTGGAATTAACTTGGCAAATGAGATAAATTCGGAAATTACCGATTGCTAAAAAGATATAAAAAAAAACTACACGTTTAAGAGATTGCATCGAAATTATTGATTTTAACAATATTAAAGCGATATTATTGGTTTTTACGATATACATAAAAAATTTTTTTGTCAAGATATGTTCCAAAATAATTTGAGATAAATAAATTATGCTTATATATATTGATTCAAAATTGGCTAAATTGGCACTTAGGACCTTTTACACTATAGAGTTGAAATTTAGGACCCTACCAATTACAAATTGAGGAATAGGACTCCTACTTTATTAGACTAATTCATAAATAACACAAAAAGTTGACAAAAGTGATGACTAATGAATGATGGCTGACGTGAGTGTTGATTGTGACCTTTTGATTGACATTTGGAGGGAATTTGAGGCAAAAAACGCAGCCCTTTACCCTGAAAAAATCCGCTTACCCAAAAATTCGCTTACCCAATTAATGCAACAATCATACCCAAAAATAAATTTTTTAAAGTACAAAAACATACTCGAAAACAATATACCCAATAAATCAAATATCAAAATAAAATAATATCCATAAATTGGATAATATTTTATATTTATACCCAATTTAAACATCACTTAATACAAAATTCATATCCAATCTAAATTTGTCATACCCAAAATTTTCAAAACTCGATATTGTACACAAACATCAATATCAAATGACATTTGGTCATTACCCAAGAATTCGCTTGACATTTGATCATTATAACACATTTTGGTTAACCATAAAACATACCCACGACATCACTTTAAATATACTTAATAATAAGAAATATACTACAAAGCCAATACACGTATAAAAGCATACCCAATTTGAATTTGCCATAACCAAAATTTACACAAATCGATATTGTACACAAACATCAATATCAAATGACATTTGGTCCTTGTAACACAGTTTGTATAACTATAAAACATACCCAAAAATTTCACTTTAAGCATACTCAACAATAAGAAACATACCACAAAAACAATAAACATATACCGAATAATGAGAAAAATACTATAATTCATATTTGGGTAACGAAAACAATGTCACCCAAAAAAATTAAACATTCATGGACTTGAAAATTTCATCAAACTAGCTACATTAACAAAAAATAAAAGATAAACATGTAAAAAAGATATTTAAACAAAAAGTAAACATCTAATCACCATCATTTCAACTAATGAAATTATTGCCCTATTTGCTAGTTTCCATACCTACTTTTTCTTTCTTTTATATAGAGACCTAGTTTACAAAAGACAATTTTAAGGGGTCCTATTTCCCTAATTAATTCTTCAAAATTTAACATAGAGGTCTAGAATTTAGGGAACAAATCTTTTTAAAAAGGTATAAGAAAAAATTTCTTAACTAATTATAAATAATATATTCATAACTAAAAAGTTAATATTATTTTAAGTTTTATATTAATAATTTATATTATTTTAAATTATTTTTCTTTTAAAATACACATGTATCCTATCACGAAAAAATATATATATATCCTACCACGAAAAGTATTAGCTTAGATAAACTTTCCTTATTATAATTTAAAATAATAACTATTATTCGTATTAATTATTTTATACATAAAAGATCAGTTTTGTTAAACAAGATAAATATTATAAATTTTATTTTACTCTCAAATTTTTTGGATCAGTTATCTATAAAATCAGTTTTGATGATTTATAAATAGTCCAAGGTGAAAAAGATTAGAGGTACTCGGTTGAAGACGATTTCCTTCCTCTCTTCGAAACGCAAAGCTCTCTTCGGAAAGAAACTACAAAATTAACCAGTAAAGATGTCTTCTCCAAGCAGGCGCCGGCAGACGGACTTGACGAAACTGTAAATAGCTTCCTTTCCCTTTCTGCACCTCTTTTTCTTCACGATATTAAAGCTTATGTTTTTTTTGTACTAGGATAATGAACGACTATAAGGTGGAGATGATCAATGACAGCACTCAAGAATTCTATGTCGAATTTCACGGACCCAGTGACTGTACATCGTCTATCCCTAATCCCACCCTCTAATTTTTCATAATCTCTGCTGTTCTTTGCTTTTTTTTTTCTTCAATTAATTATGGGTCCTATTGTTACTGCGTGTGTGATGGGATTTCTCTAAATTTGGCCTAGTGTTAACCTTCGATTAAAAAGCTTGGAGATTTTGGGTACTGTTGACATCAATAGTTCAACCATTGTGTTTGCTGTTGATCTTAGTTCTTGATTAGTTAAATTGTTCATATTACTCGTGAATTGAGGATAAAACTGTTGTTTTCCATTTGGGCAGGTCCTTACCAAGGGGGTGTATGGAAGATTAAGGTGAAGCTGTCTGATATATATCCATATAATGCTCCGTCAATTGCCTTTGTCAATAAGATATATCACCCTAACATAAGTGAAAAGTGAGTGTTTCCATGGATTTTGTTAGATGTTACTTTCATCTGTTCTAGATAATCTGAACTGAAACGAAATTTTTGCTGGCTGGTTTGCAGGTCAGGTTCAGTTTGTTTGGATGTTCTCCAGGAGGGATGGAGCACAATGTTCGGTATCATATTTTACTCCTATGTTTTTTCCTTGAATAGTTGGATTGATTGCTCTATCTGAGCTTGGCTTAATGTTTTCTTTGATTTGATGGCATGTTATGTTAACTTGAAAGCAAAATTCTGACAGCCGCCTGTGCACATTGTTTTCTATCAGATTTGGTCAATGTTTTTGAAGTATTTCTTCCGCGGCTTCTTTTGAACCCCAACCCTTTATCCTGGTTAAATAAAGAGGCTTCAGCCTTGATGATGCGTGATAATGATTCATTTGTCCAACGAGTGAAAGGTAATATGTTTCCAGCTTCGAAAAATTAGTCACAGTTTCTGAACACAAAAGATAAATCTCTTAAAAATAACCTCACCTTTATAACCTTTTAGAAACATGTGTTTAGTTGCATTGTCGGGTTACTGTTATTGTTATGTATTAGTTTGAGTTCATTCATGTAAAATCTTAGATAGGCTCAAGAGAACCTGTCTGCTGATTATTTGGTCATTGGCTTCGGTGTTTTATTCTCATGCTACTTAACATTCTCTTCATATAATTCTTAAAAGCTAACATCATTTCATCTTATCTATACTATGCAAAAGTATCCAATGTATGATTTGTTTTGAATATCCTTTCCATATCAGTCAATTGCACTCTAAATTGTCTGGTGTTATTCTTAAAACCTGTTTTTGGTTTAGTATATTGACTAGCTTGTTGTTCTTCTCTGTTGAATATGGACAGATCTGTTGTCTGACAAGTAAAAGTATGAAACTAGTTATATTCCCTTGCATATATCTTATACCTAAAATTTGTTTGTGTATCTTTTATCATTATGAAACCTGTTATATGTTCTCTGTTTAATTCCAACTCAATTGAAAATTAAAATCTTCTTGAAAGTTGTGATCATGGTATTTCGGTGTGTTCACATTGCAGAGGAGTGTGAGAAATACGCCAAGCTGGAACATAGTTGGGCCGAGACCAAGGAGGAACCTAAAGACGAGGAGCTGGGCGATGACCACTATAGCTCCAGATAATGAACTGCCTTTCCCTCGATAGTAGAATTGGAGTTTAGATATGTGAACCTCCTAGAATAGCAGTTAATCTTGACTAATAATATATTATGTAGCTATGGAGTTTTAAATCTTGGACGAAAGGCTCCCTTCCATCCTATTGTATATGATGTTTTTTTCTTCATTTCAAATTAAAATTATATTTGAATTATGATATCCGAATGTTAATACCCGATTATAATACTTGTAATCCATTATCTGGAATCGAATGCCAAAAACTAATACTCAAATTTTAATCTCTGAAATCCAACATCTGAATTATAACGGTCAAAACTTAATACCCAAATTTAAAGAGGGGCCTAGTTTGTTTTGACAATAAAGATGCTATTAGCGAGATGGTCTTTGGTCTGAATATCCATGGAAGACTAAGCACATGGGATTATGGATTTTAGTGGGAGAAATGTTCTTGATCACTTTCATGAGGATGCATATGAAAAGAGCAGAGCCTGCAGTTTTATTGCTTGGGCTTCATTTCTACTTAGAAATGACAGAGTTATCGAGTTTATTGATCCACTCTTGACTGATTATCAAGTAGATGTTGTGCAAAGCTTTATCACTGTGGCGCTCTTATGTGTACAAAGAGATCCAGTATGCAGGAGGCACTGCACATGCTCCATGGAGTATGCAATTCTAGCAGTCAATCTCTTACAAGGCTTAGTATCTCCATGATTGATGATCTAATTATGAGTTATCAATGTAAATTGTTTGCATACTTCACTGCATGTTAACATCAAAATTGTGTTTGCATTTAATTTATGCTTCCCTTATACGTGCTTTGAAATTATGATTTGCATCTTTGAATTGGTTCATGCTAAATGTGGATGTAATACTGTTCATGACTCGTGTTATACTCACAAACGAAGAACGTCATCGACGACACAGTTGCAGCTAAAATATGACATTGATGTTGACATCCTCACACTGATAACTTTTTCTTCTATGCCCCAAAATGAAACCATAAAAGAAAATTAAGCAAAAATTGAGGAATCAAAAGAAAGCCCCCAATTGTTGACAAACAACCCTTCATTCATTGACTTGATGAATACCTCGAAGTCCAATACTTTTGAATCTCCTCTGCGCTTCTTCCCGGAATTCTACCCGCAATCAACGACCACCTGCAAATTCAATTTTGTATCAGATATCCATATCCATATGCATATATATATATATGAAAGAACCGACCTTTCCCCAACCAAATTGAACATCCTAACGATGAGAACTTCCTCGTCCTCGCTGAACTCCAGCTTCGAATCTCGCCGGCGGCTATCCTCTGCAACAAACAATTCATATCAGCAACACAAATCCGAGCCAGCTGTCCTAATCTGTATTACTTACCTGTAGAGTCTTGAGAATAGTGCTGTTGTTCGGATTGTTGGTCAATATCAGCCATTTTTTTAAGCGAAGGTGTTGTAGTACAGAGCAGAAATGGCGTATTTGGTGTTAAATGGTTATATAGTTGGTGTGCTGAAGAAATATAATGATAATAAAAACAAAAAAGGGCCCATTCTGAAGGAGAAGAATGGGAGGTGTGAAAGGGCGTTGGAAACTTGGACTGGTTGTTGGTCTTTTGCTTCCTACTTTGATAGGTAGTTGGAACTCATGAGACTTCATGTACTTGAACTGTTGGTTGGTGCCAATTTTTAAACTTGGATTATTTTACTTATTAACAATGTAATTATCATCTTTTCACGGTTTTTGGCGCTTTCTCGTAATTTTTTATAAACAAAGTGTCATGTAATGATATATTATTGACTGGATGAACACTGAAAGTAGCTCAGTGCGGCTTGTTACTTTTATTTATTTATTTATTTATGAGGTGGAAGTTGGGAAATGTCTATTTCTTTGTAGGTTATTGTCGGTTTATTAAAAAAAATATGAGCTGTTTAAGATAAACATCGAAGAATTTGCTGTAGAGGTTGACAATGCACAGTATTGCACAAGTTGAAGGATACGCTTTTAGACAGATCATCTCTTTACCTACCTCTACAGCTCTAACTTTACAGTTTACACTAGAGCCGACAAAATTATCCGGTTTCAATTGGACATTTTAGGTCGGGTCTTTTTCGGGTATTTAGTAAAATCGGATTCTTATGGTTAGTGTTGTGGTTTTAAATGAGTTTTTGTTAGATTTGTGATTTATAGAAAATTTGCTTGTCTTTACAATGTGTTGGAAATAATAAGGTCCCACGTCGAAAGACGAGGACACTCCGAGTTAGTATATAAGGTCGGTGGACTACTCCTTCTATAATGCGCATGTGCGCTCGTGTGCACACGACCTCCGCTCTACCGGTCCGTCTGTATCGGACTTTGACACAATGTTTCACTCTAGTTTTTTCGTGGCCTAGCACAATTTTTTTTTATCAAAATACTTGTTGATGGTGGTTGTAGTGGCGACGCTAATGACAGAGTACACGACATTGTTGACGGCAAACCTAATGACGGAGTACTCAACCTTGCGTCATTCTAACATCTTCACCTAACCTTAAATTTTCAAAATTATAGATCAAGTGGGATTGAACCCGTCTTGTTCCGTCCCCTTTCGCTCCCAACTAGGATGTGAAACGACTAGATTCAATATAAGATAGATAACATCCGTCCCGATCTTGTCCCATGGTCGGGACAGGATGACCCAAATCCCGTCCCGTGCCAACCTTATCTCTTGTTGGTGTATAGATATGATTAGGAAAGGGCAAGAATGAAACAACTTTTGCACAACCCTCCTAAAAACCCATAAAACCTTGGCGGAGGAGATTCTCAAAACCTAGGATTCACAACTATAAAACCACAACCTGAAAATGCTACGGTTAAAACTCATACAATTTACAGGTCTGATTGATTTCAACTTGCAAAATTTTCCGAGTTTTCAGATTTTGAGGCTCATTTGGGTTGAGTACGTTT
The DNA here is from genome assembly GCA_033239125.1 of Fagopyrum homotropicum. Lineage (NCBI taxonomy): Eukaryota > Viridiplantae > Streptophyta > Magnoliopsida > Caryophyllales > Polygonaceae > Fagopyrum > Fagopyrum homotropicum. The sequence goes on from BSWB01000004.1 coordinate 150,503,691, forward strand.
CAATTAAGGTTAGTGGTTCGATTTGTTCACATCCCGAGTTTATTTGGGCATTCAAGTAGTGTTGCCAATCAAATGGTTAGCTGATTTAGGGCCATGTCATTTTGATTTTGGGTATTTTATAAATCTGATCCAATAAAAAAATCAAATATTCGAAAATTGTATATCTAAAACGAATTGGATGTTTGAGTTTTTTATATTTAACTTTAAAAATAAGTTATTTTATTGGATGTATTGATATAAGATCTATCTAACCGTTCGATTTGGATAAATGTTACCGGGTCAAAAAATAAAAGCTCAACCAATCGTATGACCTATTATCAATGAAGCAAAAATAGTGGCAAAAAGAAAAAAACTTGCATAATTCAATCCGAAAATTTAAAATGAATTACAATCACTCTATATTTTATACCCTTTTGTTAAAACACCTTAAAATTAAAATTGTATATTTGGTCGGGTTAAACTCGAGTTTGATTAGTTTCGGTTTTGGATCCGGTTAGATCATTTTGGGTTTAAAATTCTTTTTGGATTGTGTTCAAATGGATTGAGCACGTTTCGGGTCAATTTCTTACCGGGTTAGATCAAGTCATTTCCGGTTAGGTATTTTCGGGTTAAATCGGATTTCAATTTGAATCAATCAAATCGGTTTTTCTGATCTAATTTTGTTAGTTCTATGTTACACCGACTTTCCATTGAATCTATGTTGAGCAAACCGGTTTGAGATGCCCAAATGAGTAACGATGAAGTGACATTCCTCCGGGCCCTCTATTACTTTGTCCCTTCAATCTTCGCCCCATATAATGGAAGCTACTAATATACCTCCAACAACTAAAGCAAGATTTTGTTTTAAGGTGGATTAAGTAAATCTATTAAAAAAATCATTATAAAGAGTGTTGAAACACGTAGCCTTACAAGTATACTTATCTCTTAGTTAAATTAATGAAGGGAATCAAATACTTGATACGTAACTAACGCCTAATGCTCCAAAAAGCATCGATATTCGCTACATTTTTACATTAGTGGGTTGTAAAACGAGACACGATGTTTCGGAAGAATGTTTTTATCATCTTACTTAATATTACCTATCTCTTCTTTATCTCATCGTATAGGGAAGAAGTTGTACCCTTTAATATTATAAGACGAAATTTAAAGATATATAATTTAGATATTTATATAATTTTGTTAGAAGTCAACTATAACAATAAAATATTTTTTTAGTATTATCGAATCATATGAGGTCACATCTATTGAGTTAATGGATTAGATCATTTAATACGGAGATATATTATGTAAGAATATATGTTATAATGTTATATTTGATATAACATGAGAGTGTGTTTATTAGATAATAAAATGTTATTTTTTAACAAAAATTAGTGCTAAAATATAAGATTTTTAGGAGATATATCGTCCGAAAAGCATTATAAAAGATGAGACTTAACGCTTTAATCACACGACTTTTGTCGAGATACCAGAAACGTCTCTGGCCGAGATATCATAAACGGCTGTGACCGAGGTATCATAAACGGCTATGGCCACAATATCAGTCGTCCATCCTTGCACTAACATTCAAGCCTACTCTCCCTCAAGGTAGTGGTTCACGCACCAAAATATATTTCTTTTTTTCTTTAATTTTGTCTAATTCATTACGCATGTGATCCTTTTTTAGATATTTAGGAAAATTTATGTCCTACAATTCCGCTTTTACACATCTAAAATTCCAACATAGTTATATAGTACATGTTTTTTTTTGTTAATGGTTAGCTTGATATTCATTTGGTTCGTATAACGAATTCGAGTGGAATCTAAATTTAAAATAAATTTAAAATATCTCTGAATTCGGTTCGTTAGAAAGTGAGAGTCTGAATAACTCGACTAACATAACTCTTCTATAGTATTACTTTAGTTGGAATCAACCAAATTTAACAAAAAAGTCCATCATTAGTATGCTCAAACTTGACACGACACATTTATAAACAAGCTAAACCTAAATTATATACAAGTTTTAAAATGTGATTCGCGAACAAGTCCCATCATTAGCGTCAGAGCTGAGTCCAAGATTCCGAGCAATACGAGTTTGTCTGCAAGGGTATTTATTTTCCACAAAATTTGGTGAACACTAGTATGTCTAAAACCAAATATCATGGAGGTGATATCCGAAAAGTTCATGTCTGTCTCCCAAGAGAGTTTCCAAACATGATTGATGGAGTTGATGAGCATTTCCACTAGATTATCTCTTTTGATCTCAATGGTCGTGAAACCATAACTCGCGGCATTTTGAAGACCCACTCTAAGAGCAAACGCTTCTGCATCTAAGATAAAATTTTTCATCACATTTGAGATGCAACCATGACACTAGTGATAATTTAATAAACATTTTTATTATAAAAATTAATTTTATAAATAAGTTTTCAATTAAAATACATGAATTCTCTTCGTATAATCCAATCTTATACTTTTGGACTCCATTTAGGTTACATTGACTACCCAAATTAATTTGGGTTGGAACACTTTGGGTTCACAAATCATTTCGAGTCGGATAGCTTTGTGTTTCAAGTCTTTTTCGGCCTGCTTCGGATTGTCAAGTTACATCATCTCAAATGTTTTTGATTTCAACATAGTCGAAATGACTTATTCAGATACAAGGGTATCAATCATTTTCGGGTTTGAGTTGTGCCGCATTTCGGGTTTAATCGTTTGACATCGGCTGGGTATTGAATACACAATTTATTTCTTCTTTTTTCGTTATCGGACAAGGTTAAATAGAGCAGATATTGCGTTTTTTCGGATCGGATTAAATAATGTCAGCTCTACTAAAATCCATGAATCATATATCACTTGAAATAGTGGAAATAAAAGTTGGGCCAAACCTCATTCGACAGACAAACACCTAAGATGGGCTGAACCTCAATTATTCTGTTTCCAAAGCTATTTTTGTCAACCCAAACAAAACCAAAGGCTAAAGCTTTCTTACAACATTTTTTTTAAAGAGAAAAGGGAATTGATCATGAAATTGGAGAAGATAAGTAAACAATGACCGGAGTCGGACCACATGGCAACATGTGATGGGACCCAATCATTTCCTCGACAACAGTGGACCCCTCACGTGATGTATACATTTTTTCATTTCATTTGCAATCTTGCCTTCCTCCTCTCCTGAAATCCTAAATGATGGACGAGAAACACCATCTCCAACAACCTCTCTTGACCTCAAACGACGCCGTTTACAATCCATCCAACCACGACATATTCCTACGCCTTCTTCTCATTTTCTCGATTGGAGTCCTCTCTTTATGGGCCAATCATGAATTCTCAAAGGGATTCGAGATCAAGATCCTCAATGCAGACCCGTCATCGCCAGCTGGCAGGAGGTTCGAGCTCTTCTACGTGTCGAACGGTGAGGCGTCGAGATTAGTCCATGAAGCTAATGATTTTGTAACCCAAATCCTTTGTCCAACTAGAGCAACTAACATCAGCCGTGTGAATCTACAACTTGCTAGCAATGATTTGCACGGTCGTGATTATAACGTCCATGCGTTACCGTCGGGTGAAAATCTCGAGTTTGTACTCGAGATAAGCCCGACGGTGATGCAAGAAAGTGACTTTAAGTACAAGATGAGAAGGGTGATTCTAAGAGGAGTGGCGGAGTTATGGCTTTACAATGGCGATGGGGTTCCAAGGGAGATTTTGGATGGGATGGTGGAATACGTCGTCGTTTTGGCTGGTTTGGGGAACCCATTTGGAGAGTTGAAGATTGTGGAGAAAGATCCAAGTTGAAAATGAATGGCATCAGAGGATTTTGGATGAAGCACTCGGGATGGGAGGTAATGCATTATGTGGATCGTTTTTGTCTTCATGTAAATTATGATCTTCATCAAGATCAAGCGTCAATTCAGTATTATAATATATATAATTTATACTAACTTTAACTATGATACTATCTCTAACACTTCCCTCACCCTCGACAGAAACTTAAAGTTTTTGTTTTTTTTGACACTCCTCGATTTTTTTTTATAACGGAAAGCGGTTTGATTTCATACACGGCGCACCGACTATTGGATCGAAAGGTCGAAAGACATCGACAGACGGACAAACCGTTATGAATGACCAAAACAGAGGAGAAAAAGTCAAACACAAAAATACATCAACAAACCCGAAAACAAGGGAAGTCTCCAGGGAAAAGAAGAATGATCCAGTCCGTCAGAAGCGACGAGCATGAACGTTCATTTTCGAAGGAAGTACACATGCAGGAAGAGCCTGAAGAACAGTTGTGGGCACCTAAGATTTTGACACTCCTCGTTACTTGCATTTGAACACGTACAAGGAGTCTTGAGCGATGATGAACCTCCCTTCTTTGGCTTTGTTTCGGTGATAACTAGTTTAGGATCCGTATCGTGCATGCATATTTTAATACACATAAGGGTGAGAATAAATCTCGCAAATCCCGATATTGCCCCATCCCAATTCCGACGGAATCTTATAAAAATATCAATCCATCTTACCAAAAAATATTCCGATCCTGCCAAAAACTATTCGAGACGGGATATATGTCAAAGTTCATATTACTCTTCGTATGCCAGCTCAGTTCCATTCTAACATACACCCCCTATTTAGTTGAATAAACCAATCTAAAATGTCGTCATATTAGCTTGTTGTTTTTCCCTATTTTGTTGCAAATTCAAGTACAATACAGATTGACAAGGATAATTTACTCTTAAAATCATATCAACTTGAATGTTTCTTGCTATTGTATCAATATAATTGGATGTTTCTTGCATTGTTCAGTCATAATCTGAACTAGAGTCATCCAACATTATTGCAGATGTGTTTCCACCAACTTAACACAAGCAGTACTTATATTACGCAGCTACGCTACAACACAACCCTGACACTCAATATTTTCCACACCTCATTTTTTCATCAATGCATCTATTATACATATTTATTACTCTTTTGCTTTCATGTTAACACACACCATGGCCGAATACCAGTACCGAATCGGAATACTAACACATCAGTAGAGGTCATTGGCACATAGAATGCAGACTTAGGTTCTTACGCACATGCACGAATTATAGCACAAGACCCTTCAGAACACTATGCCATAGTTTATCGCACGAGGCTTCATACGGACCTGAGTTACCGGGAAGGAAGATCGTACCAGCCTGCAGACTACACCCTCAACCACCGACACATATCACAAGATACAACACCAATTATCCCATCAACGTCGGGTCGAAAAACTTGTGACCGTCATCCAAAATCAGCAATTATTTGTAATATCAGAAAATTTTTATTTTCGGGAGACTCCGAGTCAAACCAGGCTTAGACCGTTTTGAGCCTGTTTCACCATATTCAAACCCATGACATGCGTTTCATGACCAAACCTCTCCACATCTAACCCTACATATCATTTTATGTTGTATTTCACGACCAAACCTCTCCACATCTACCTATCATTTGACGTGGGTATACTTATTTAATATGACCAAATATTTCTTAACTCCAAATCCACCACTAGTGTTCTATTAGCGAATAATCCTCCTCCGTATCTGGTGTATAACAACTAAATTTCTGTTGAATATAATTCCATGTATTTAGGGATCTTTCTGTTGTATATTGCTGTATATAAACAGCTCCTCATCTTCAATAATAAACAAGCTGATACAAAGCATTCTCAACATTCAATAATAAACAAGCTGATACAAAGCATTCTCAACATCCGACCCATGTCTGTAAGCTCAATCGAGCCTTGTACGGCCTCAAACAAGCACCAGTGCGTGGTATATTGAGTTGAAATCCTTCTTAACTGAGATTGACTTCCAAGGTTCCACTTCTGACACATCTCTATTCTACCGCAAGCATCAAGCAGGACAAGTACGTTTATTCAACAACTGAGGAGCAACACTTCCTCCTAGTCCAGTAGCTCGAGCAACAAGAGAGACTCATCCCTTCCACACTAGGTAATGTCCTTGGAAACTTGTAGGATGAATCTCCTCCCTTCTTCCCCTTCTTTCCCCTCTATGTTGATGTGCTAATGGAAGCCTTCCACCTTCCCTAAACCCACGCAGAAGCAATAAAAAAAATGAGTCACACAATTTTCTGCATTTCCAGTTTTCAAAGTTCTCTAACAACCTTTTTCGGGACCAAATTTAGGTATGATCGACTTATCTTGTACGGCGGGATTTTTAATATGTCCTAGTATGTATAGTGTAGTCTATCATGTTCAAAATACAATAGTTGGATTGAAAGTTAGAAGCTAGTGAAGTTAGAGCAAAAACTAGTTTTCAAGAAATTCCAGAATAATGGCGTATGGAGATGTGTATGTGAAGGCATCTTTAGGTCCAAATCTGAACATGTTAAACTCATTTGTTACGGTTTTATTTATAATATGTTATTGTCTAGATACAGTAGTATATCATGTCTGAAATTTAGAGAAATACAAATGTTGGATTATAAGTTATGATCTTGAGAAGTTAGGTCAAAAGTAGTTTTGGAGATAAGAAACCAGATTTTTGTAAGTATAGAATTGCACTTGTGTAGATAACTTTGGGCCTTTACCTAGAATTGGTGAATTGGAATTTAGGAGTCTTGCTGCTTCAATCTTAAAGTAGCTATAGCCTAGTGTTGTTAGGATTTTTATTGAAATTTTTAGAATTATTCGAGTTGTTAGATTCTTAGGCCAAAGTAGGACCCTTAACTAGATTGTTTGTAAGGTTTTGAATTTCTTAATGAGTTGGAAAGTTTGAGAAAATTTTCAAACTTGTAAGAAAATGTTTAACGTTTTGAACATGTCCTTGGATTATATTCAGAGGGTTTGAACCTTCTTAGACCCGTTGTAGTTTTTAGAAAAGTTAGGGGTAAAATCGCCTTTTCTTACAATGGATTATTCTCGTAAATAATTCCGAATCATCTTTGCTAGCCTAGAAGCTTTTAGAATCTTCTAGAAGATAGACATGTGATGTTGATACAAGTTTCCTTTTTACCGGGCATGTGAAGTTATATACATGCTGGATAGAGTGTTAGCGTTAGTTGCGTTTCAACTCGGTACAAGTAAGTCCCATGGACTTACTTAGCTAACTTTATTCGTATTGGTGCGGACTATTATAGTGGTGTGTGTTATGTGCTTTATAATTATAACTTGAATAGGATGACATCACTATTATTTGTTAGACCCAAGTGTATATATAACGGATTGTGGCATCACTGTCCAGCTCTGACATGAGACTGGGAGGCTCTCCGCGACTAGCACATAAATGGTGACGAGATGCATCGAACCACTCCTGTTGGTATTCAAGGATGAAGGCGAGGGTCAAGGGGGTCCTCGTGCAACAAGAATAAGTTGAACTTAAAAGTGAATCACCTAACAAAATATAATAACGGGATTTTTGTGCAAATTATGTTGTTGCGTTTACTTTCTCGAACTTAGATTGATGATTTATCAATCTATTTTGTAGCGAGAATCTCTTCCACATTCTTTTCTTTTGAATACTTTTCTCTTATGTTATACTTGGTCGACGGTCGTTTCTTTTGTTCCATAATATTGTTGCATAATTTAGACTTTTATTCAATTTTTCCTTTATTTGTGCATTGTAAAATATGGTGAAATTGTTGTCAGGTTAGGGTTGAGACCCATTGTAAAATCCTAACCTGTAACGTCCCGAGTTCTGAAAATTTGAGGTGTTACATTATTGGCCAGAAGAACGAATACACGAAGTTACACTTGACTTGTCACGAGGGAAAATTTATGCAGATCTCTCATACTTGCGCCCCCACGTTAGCTGGTTGGGGTACTAAGCTAGCCTATTTAGTTTCACTATCCATCCGGACTTGCCTTTTTTTTTTTTTTTTTTTTTCCCCTTTTTCTCCCTTCTCTTTTGTTTTTTTTTTGAAATAATTATATATTGAACAAGAAGAGATTTACGGAGAGTGTGGAGATGAGAAGAGATTACATTGCCAGTTACATGAGGTTGTTACATGAAGTTGATCCCTAGTCTTTTAGCCCAGAAAGTGGTGTTTGTGGATCTGTCTTTCCACTTGGAGGAGGCATGGTTCTTCACATCCTGAATGATGTTGTGTGCACAGGAGCTTGGGGAGATAAGGTTTCGGTTGAAGATCTTCTCGTTTCTGGCTTTCCAAATGTGGTATATGTAGGCGGTGAGGGTGACCATTCTTATATTGGAGATTAGGTCATTTTTGATTGGTTTGTTGTTGCTAATCCAAGTCCAAATGCAGTTACTGTAGGGAAGTGGGGTTGGGATATGGATCCATCTAGAGATGAGGTCGAGCACCGTAGTGGTGAAGGAGCACTTATGGAGCAAGTGGTCCTCGTCCTCAATGTGGATGTTGCATAGGGTGCAGTTGGGGTCAATGGAAGGGTCCCAAGTGATTACCTTTGAGCAGGTGGGGAGTTTTTGGTGGCTCGCAAGCCATGATATGAAGCTGCAGCGCGGAATATTGAGTCCATTCCAGATGTTGTGACAGTTGTAGTTGGTTGAGTGTCTATTGTTATTGAGGATGTGATAGGCAGCGGATGTGACGAATGTACCTTTAGGTCCGGTTGTGGAGGCAATGAAGGTTGGCCTATCAGTGATGTCAAGGAGGTGATTCCTGGTGTTGAGGATGCTATTCCAAGTTGAGCTGTTTTTGGGTCCGGGGTCAATGGTCCAGATGGAGCGATTCTTGAGGATATTGTTGGCAGTCCAGTCAATCCAAAGGTTACATGTTGTTTGTCCCGTGTCAAGCTCGTAGAGTAGTTTGGCGATGCAGGCTCGATTCCAGGAGAGCATCTCTTTAAAGTCAAGACCGCCGTTTGATATAGGAGAGCATACAGTGTTCCATGAGATGAGAGCTCTCGTGCTTACCTCTTTTCCGGACCAGAGAAAGGAGCGAAGTGATGAGTTGATTTGCTTGATGATTGAGATGTGTATGGGTAGAGTTGCACACCAGTAGTACTGAAGCGGATAGAGGATTGATGAAATGATTTGTTTCCGATCAGCATAAGAAAGGTTCCTAGCACTCCATGAATTTATTTTCCTCGTGATGTTGATGATGAGGGGCTTGTAGTCTGCATGTTTTAGTCTTTTGGAGCCGATGAGGATGCCAAGGTATGTGAATGGGAGGGATCCAAGATTCAGCCCCAAGTTATCAGCCAACTGAGTCTTGTCTTGATGAGAGACACCACTAGTGTAGAGAGCCGTCTTTCCAAAGTTAATGTGGAGTCCAGAGTAATTACCAAAATGAGTGAGGGTCTTCATTAGAGTACTAATAGAGACAAGATCACCACTGCAAAAAAGCAAAATATCATCAGCAAAAAAAAGGTGGGTAAGGCGGGGTGATGAACATTTGGGGTGGAGGTTGAATTTAGGATTGGATGTGTTGGTGTGGATCATGGAGGAGAGGACTTCAATGGCAATAACAAAAAGGGCAGGGGAAAGGGGGCATCCTTGTCTTAGACCCCTAGTTCCATGGAAGAACCCTGTTAGCGAACCATTGAGGTTAATTGAGTAAGTGGGACTCGAGATGCAAGCTTCTTCTCTTTTGTTGTTTATGTATATATGTACGTGTAAGTGACACGGGCTGAGTATTCTCGAACTCACAACCGTGCGGCTCTTAGTCGTTGGCCTTGTCAAATGACTAAGTCAAGCCTTAAACTCGAGGGACTTGGTTGCGGAAGCGCTTGCTAGCGATGGCTAAGAAGCTTAGAGCTTTTGTGAACAAGAGAACTTGATTACTTTGAGAGAACTATTACAAGTGTGCTTTGTTTGGATGGTTTGCAAATGAGGGGAGGCCTCCCTATTTATAGCCTTGTCCACCTCCTTAGCTAGGAAGGATCCGGATTTACACAATCCTAGAGGGATCCGGATCCTTCTTGTTGGGAGAAGCCTTCAAGTTTCTATACAAATCCGGAACATTCTCTACAAGCCTTGGCAAGCTTAGAGAATTCCCGAGAGATCTAGAATATTCCGGCCTTGTCAAGACAATGCCGGGGTGGTCTCCGTGCTTCAGGAACCTTCCGGAACTCGGTCCGTGTCATTCTCCCCCACTGAATCTCGCGACGTCCTCGTTGCGGTTACCTCGTATGCCTCGACCTTGTCCTTGAATTTCCATAGAGATTCAGCTGGTTCCCACGACATCTCGGTGTCGGGCAAATCCTTCCATCGGACCAAATACTCTAATCTTGGTCGTCGATACCGTTCCCGTTGCACGCGGTCGGACACGATCTCTTGGACTTGTTTGTCAAATGAGGTCTTGATCCCCATTGGTGCCCGTTGTGCTTGTCCCCTTCCTTGGTCTTCCTTGTCTTCGTGGTATGGCTTAAGCATGCTCACGTGGAAGACCGGATGTATCTTGAACTTGGGCGGCAACTCTAACTTATAAGCAGTCCGGCCAATCCTCTTAAGAACTCTGAAAGGTCCCTCATATCGCCGGATTAAGGCTTTGTGTAGTCCCGTATGCCGCATGATGAAGTGAAGCTTGACCATGACTAAGTCTCCGACTTGATATTGCACGTCCCTCCGGTGTTGGTCCGCCCACTTCTTTGTCCGCTTGTTGGCTTTAACAAGACATGCTTGTGTCAAGTCCAACTCTTCTTTCCAACTTTTGGCAAACTTGTACGCCGCGGGTGTCGGTCCTTTGTAGCCCGTGACGATGGTACTCGGTGTGCAGGGTTGAAATCCCATGACTATCTCGAACGGACTCTTACCCGTCGTCTCGCTCTGTTGCAAGTTGTAGGAGAATTGAGCAACGTCGAGGAGCTTGGGCCAATCCTTCTGTGAGGCGCTCACATAGTGCCGTAGGTATATTTCGAGCAAACATTTGGCCCTCTCAGTTTGTCCGTCCGTCTGGGGATGGAAGGCGGTGGTGAACTTGAGGTCGGATCCGAGCATCTTGAATAACTCTGTCCAAAACTTGCCAGTGAACCGTCCGTCCCTGTCACTGATGATCGATTGTGGCAAGCCCCAGTACTTGACCACGTTCTTCTTGAATAGCTTGGCCGCCTCTTCGGCCGGGCATTCCTTGGTTGCGGGTATGAAGGTGGCATACTTGGAAAATCTATCCACGACAACCATGATACTTCCATAGCCTTCTGACTTGGGGAATCCGACGATGAAATCCATGCTTACGCTTTGCCAAGGATGCTCCGGTATTGGCAATGGCTCAAGTAGCCCCGCCGGTTGTCTTTGTTCGACCTTGTCTTGTTGGCACACAAGACATGTCCGGACGTAGGTCTCCACGTCGTCCCGCATCTGTGGCCAATAGTAGCGTTCTTCCATGAGTGCTAGGGTGCGATGTACTCCTGGGTGGCCCGCCCATTTGGAGTCGTGGCATTCGTGCATGACTTCCTTCCTTAGTCCCCCGTAGTGGAGCACGTATAACCGTTGCCCTTTTGTGTAGATCAGTCCACCTTCGGCCCAGAACCTCCTTGTCTTGCCTTCCTTGATGAGCTCCTTCAGGTTCTTGGCAGTCGGATCGTGGTCAAGTCCAATCTTGATCTTGTCCTCTATGGCCCCTTGTGGTCGGCTTATAGCGGCTAACTCCGCTTTGCGACTTAAGGCGTCGGCCACCACATTAGCTTTGCCCGGTTTGTACTCCAACTCATAATCAAACTCTGCGAGGAAGTCTTGCCATCTGGCTTACTTGGGCGTCAACTTCTTCTGGGTGAGGAAGTAACTTGTCGCCACGTTGTCTTTCTTGACCACGAATTTTGACCCTAAGAGGTAGTGACGCCAAGTCCTTAGGCAGTGGACGATGGCGGTCATCTCCTTTTCTTGGACGGTGTACGCCGCTCGGTGTCGTTCAGCTTTCGACTCTCGTAGGCGACCGGATGCCCCTCTTGTATCAATACTCCTCCAATGGCAAAGTCTGAGGCATCGGTATGGACTTCGAACGGCTTCCCGTAGTCAGGCAATTCAAGCACATGTTCCTCGGTCATGGCCTTCTTCAGCTTTTCAAACACCTCTTGACTCTCCATACTCCAAATCCAAGATGATCCTTTCTTGAGCATGTTTGTGAGAGGCGTAGTAATGTGGGAGTAACCATGAATGAAGCGCCGGTAATAGTTGGCTAGTCCCAAGAATGAGCGAAGTTCGGTTACCTTTGTCGGCGGCTCCCAATCGGCAATCGCTTTGACCTTGGCCGGGTCCATGCGAATCCTTCCCTTGCCGACAATATGCCCCAAGAACGGCACTTCCCTTTGGGCGAAGGCACATTTCTCCTTCTTGACGTACAACTCGTGCTCCCGTAGTACTTGGAAGACTTGTCGAAGATGCTCCTTATGCTCCTTTAGACTTCGGCTATAGATGACAATGTCGTCCAAGTATACAACTACGAAATGATAAAGGAAGGGATGAAGTACCTTGTTCATTAGCGTGCAAAACGTAGCCGGTGCGTTTGTTAGTCCAAACGGCATGACTAAGAACTCGTATGACCCATATCTTGTGACGCACGCGGTCTTCTCCTCATCGCCCTCTGCGATCCTTACTTGATAGTAGCCCGATCTTAAGTCTAGCTTGGTAAACCACCGTGCCTCCCCAAGCCTATCGAAAAGATCTGCAATGAGCGGAATCGGGTACTTGTTTTTTATGGTGAGCTTATTGAGCGCCCGGTAATCGATGCACATTCTAAGGCTTCCGTCGTGCTTTCTTTGGAATAGCACGGGTGCTCCATATGATGCCTTCGAGGGTCGGATGTAACCGGCTTCTAGCAACTCTTTAAGTTGTCTCCGTAATTCCTCTAACTCCGGTGGAGACATGCGGTATGGTGCTCGGGCGGGTGGTCGAGCATCGGTCATGAGTTCGATCTTGTGGTCGACCTCTCTCTTTGGTGGCAACTTCTTGGGTAACTCGGGGGGCATGACGTCTTTGAACTCCTCCAACACTTGGCTTACTTTTGGGGGTGTTGGATCTTCCTCCTTGGGTTCATCTTCTAGCTTGAGCGCCGCTAGGAACGTGGGTTCCTCATGTTTTAGTCCCTTTGAAAGTTGGATTGCCGAGACTATCTTGGCGTTCGGTCCCTTTTCTCGATAGACCGGCACAATACAACGTTGTTGGGGGTCCAAGATACATATGCAGTTGGCAAACGGCACGAGTAGAGCATTTATACGATCGAGGAAGGCTAAGCCAATAACCAAGTCATAGTCGTCAAGCGGTATTACCTCGATGGTGGTCTTCCCAGACCAATATCCCAACGTCATGTCTATTCCTCGTGCCACCCCCATGGTCGGGACCTCCTTTGAGTTCACCGTTTTGATCCACCCGTTGTTCTTGGTGACCTCTATCCCGAGTTTCTTGGCCGTCCCTTCTGACATAAAGACATCAGATGCCCCGGTGTCCACCAACGCGCTTAGTTTGGTTCCTCCTACTACGGCGTCTACAAACATCAGCCCCTTCTTGTTGGTGAACCGTTTAGTCTTGACCGAACTAAGCATCATGGCCCCGAGTTTCAATCTCTCTTCCTCGGGAGGGTCCTCATGTGCCATCATGGCATTGAGTTTGCTCTTGGTGGGTGATAGCATGAATTATAGTCTATATTTTGGGGTTTGTTTGGACGTTTTATCTTTCATAATCTGCATGTTTGTATGTATATTATGTGATTTTACTACCATTTCATCTACCTTTGCGGGAATCGAGGTCTACACCTAGTTTTGTTGTAATTGCAGGTAAAAGGGTACGTTTCGCATCAAAAAGGAGCAAAAGGAGTCATGAGTCATTTGGAGCTACATCCAGGGAACATAGCTATGGATTAAAGATTTACTTTGGACCAGTTTTGAGAGATTTCACATTCAGTTGTGACTCACCTCGGTTGACCAGAGATTCATCTCGACCGAGGTGATCCAGAGACGCCGACTCGACCGAGGCGAACACCTAGGACGCGGCGAGAATATTTTATTCTTGGCTGAGATCTTTTAAAATTGGAAAGTGATCTTATATTTTTGGGCTTGGCTCCTGGAAAGAAGGAGATATGCAGAATCATATATTTTACCTATATTTATGGGAAAATATCTTTCTAAGATTTAATATCTTTGGAGGGTTATTTTCTTATAAAAGGGGTTGGATTTCCACAAATCCGGAACCCCGCTACATCCGCTTACGGCTGGACATCTTGCTTACGAGGAGATCACGCAGCAGCAGCCTACTCCAGTTAGGAGAGATTCGAAGAACCTTTTTGAAGGTTGAAGGAAGGTTGAAGTCCATAGCTTTTATAGCTTTTTGGAGGGTTTTTGTAAGATTGTCTTCAATTCCCTCACTTATTGTCTTGTCTTGTTGGATTGCTATCCAAGAAACGCTTTGTTGTGATATTTGATTCAGTTATTGAAGTCTTTTCATTAAATTCTTTTTGTTCAAATATTCACCTTCTTCCCATATATTTAATACTTTCATAATGATGATGAGTGGCTAATTTCCTTGTGTGATTCTAGGGTGATTAGCTGAAGGTTGTGGGAAAAACAATGATAGAATAATCTTAGATTCCAGTAGGATCCTGAAAGTTTGAGTCTTTAACCTTAACCCTAAGCATCTCGTTCAGTCAATGAACATCTCGGCCGGGGTGGAAACTGGCTGACCGAGGTGACTTATTTGATCCATAACTGAGAGTTAAGTGTTAGAGTTTGCCAAATCCTATTCTTATTACACCTTTCCTGGTTCAAAGCAAGCTTAGGATGAGACTTACCCGGTAATTCCTTAGTTTGTGTACCAACGATCATAAGTGTAGGTAATAAAGGTTTATCCTTTATTGGGGTTTGAGTGTGCTTCCATCCTATCTTTGTGAGTTAGCCTGAGACTTACCCGGTAAAGGTTGATTCTATTTCCTTAGATGGTGCGTTAGTTTGAAGTTATAGTTCTTTATCTTGATTCCTTGAGACTTATCCGGTAATAGGAGTTACGGTTTAGGATTAGTGTGTAGTGAGACTTACCCGGTGATCTACTCCACTTTAGTAACACCTTCCCACGCAAAAATCTCAGCTTTGTCCGCTTATCTATAGATCTTGAGTTGGAACCACAACTAGATGCTTTAATCCCTAGAATTGCATGTTTGCTTTATTGACTTCTTATTCATCTTTGATTGTGTAAATTGCTCTTTGTGGTTAGTATTCACGAAGCTTACCGTTATTGACTTTGTTTCACCAAGTCCCTGTGATCGACCCCTGGAATTTTCTTGCTTTTTACTACGATTGACCCGTACACTGCGGGTTCGCATCCTTGTTTTAAGCTTAAGTCTAGGGTTATAAATTTAAAGCTTGCACACACCGTTTGGAGCGAACAGTGGGACAATCTCTCATTCGATGCTCACCGTCACAAAGGTAGCATCGCATCGGCTTCCTCTCCATGGGTTGCTTGCCCTTCTCCCACTTGGTGTAACGCTCCTTGGGCTTGGATGAGTCTTTTGAGGAATCATCGTCACTCTTCTTCTGCTGTGACCGGCCCCTGCCTTGGTCTCCCCCACTTTTACCCTTGCCTCGGGAGGATCCGGGTCTTTCTTGGCTTTTGAACTCGATCAATGAGTCGGCCACCGTCATTGCCTCGGTTAGAGTTTGGATGTTCCGGCGTTGCAGCTCCTGTTTAGCCCAAGGCTTAAGTCCGTCCATGAAAGTGAAGAGGGCCTCCTCCTCACCCATGTTGGAGATTTGCAGCATGACCTCCGAGAACTCTTTAACATACTCACGAACGGTGCCACGTTGAGTGAGTCGACGAAGTCTAGCTCGAGCTTCGTCATTGGCGTAGGTCGGGTAGAACTACCTCTTCAATTCTGCCTCAAACTCGGCCCAAGTAGTAATTTGGGCCCCTCCGGTCCTTTCACATGTCCTACGCCTCCACCAGAGCAAAGCAATATCACTAAGATATAGAGATGCGGTGCTCACCTTACGTTCCTCATCCGTGATTCCCACCACACGGAAATATTGGTCCATGCCCCATAAAAAGTTCTCAACGTCCTTCACCGTCCGGCTCCCCTTGAACTCCTTAGGCTTTGGTGCGTCCATCTTTTGCACGGGAGCGGTCGCCAACATGCCCGCCCTGACGGCCGCCCTGCATGCTACGACCTCTTTCTTGAGTGCCTCGATCTCCTCGCGCATTTGCGCCACCAATGCCTCCAATGCATCGTTCCGCTTGGACAAAAGTCCTTGGGCCTCATTCACGGCACCTTGTAACCCGTCCTTGAGGGCGTCCATATCCTCCTTGACGTCCTCGACGGTGTCCACCATCTCGCCGTACTTGAGCTCCATCTTCTCCAAGCGAGCTTCGAAGTTCCCCATCATGTCTTTTGATGGTTCCCTTGACGGGTCCCTGGGAGCCTTCTTGCCCTTCTTTCCTTGGGCGTTTGGGTCGACGATCCCGGACACACCTACGTCAGCCATCGCTTCTCCTTGGAACGAAATTGGCTTTGATACCACTTGACACGGGCTGAGTATTCTCAAACTCACAACCGTGCGGCTCTTAGTCGTTGGCCTTGTCAAATGACTAAGTCAAGCCTTAAACTCGAGGGACTTGGTTACGGAAGCGCTTGCTAGCGATGGCTAAGAAGCTTAGAGCTTTTGTGAACAAGAGAACTCGATTACTTTGAGAGAACTATTACAAGTGTGCTTTGCTTGGATGGTTTGCAAATGAGGGGAGGCCTCCCTATTTATAGCCTTGTCCACCTCCTTAGCTAGGAAGGATCCGGATTTACACAATCCTAGAGGGATCCGAATCCTTCTTGTTGGGAGAAGCCTTCAAGTTTCTATACAAATCCGGAACATTCTCTACAGGCCTTGTCAAGCTTAGAGAATTCCCGAGAGATCTAGAATATTCCGGCCTTGTCAAGACAATGTCGGGGTGGTCTCCGTGCTTCAGGAACCTTCTGGAACTCGGTCCATGTCATAAGCACTATACCAGTGTATCATATGCATGGTATATTTTGATGTAGAAACATCATTGAACAAACCTATTGTATGCTCATTTACTTAACATATACCCCGTGCAAACTTGATCCCATACTCCCGTGTGCATCGCACGCAGATGCAACCTAGTCAAATAAAATGATTTTTTGAGATTTGTTTACAAATTTTGTAGAATTTGTAAAAAATAAATTAACAAATTTAGGGCTAGTTGTGAAGATGCCAACCAATTTAAAAGAATCCACCACTCAATTAACGAATTTTGTAGCATGTTCAATACAGGTCGTTACGTCTATTGTCTTCCATAGTTTGACGTTTGTCCAGGCTTAAGCATGTACAATCAAGGAATAGCTTTGAAGTTGAATAATCTCTTATTGCCCGTAAGCGGACATACAATCAAATTGTGCTACCAACGGAACCCGCCTTGAAAGGTCTTCGTTCTCAGTTTGTACATTTCCAGTAAAAAGTCCAAAGAGAGCCACACCAAGGGCCCGTTCAGTAATAATGGGGTTGAAATAAAAGGGTTTGATCATCCCTTTTCAACCCCTGAATGTTGAATCAACCTCATTAACCCATTTCATCCCCTTAATTTGGTGCAACCGAATGGATCCCAAATCTATACACATGCGATGAGTGAACGGTTTCTCTCCATCCTTTTCGTTTTATAGTTTTAAATCTCAAGAGCATAGATATTGACATGACCTATGTTTGTAGAAAATCTATTTCAACTTCTCATAAACCGTAATAAATACCCACAACCAAACATCTTCCAAATCAGACCGAATCTGTATGTTGAGAGAACATCTTCTAATCATGGAAACAAACCCTTAGATTAAGGAAGCTTTCCAAGTAACCATATCACATACCACTTCATGACTTACGGAGATAGGGCCAATAACTTGCTCAAGGAATTAGTTATACAATAAAAAATAATTGAATGACGTATCAAGCAAAAAAATAACAATACAAGGTGTATATTATCTAAAAATCAAGGGGGAATCTCATAATATTACGACAAGAGATATAACTCACATAGATTCAGTTAAGTTATAGTGACTTAGGGACGATTTTAGAATCAATCATCATTGGGGCTTATGACGAGGGTTAAATCATCATATCGATTATTTTGGGCCGAATGAGAGTGGTGATGCATAGAGTATAAGCAAACAAATATGCAGCCAAGCAAGGTAACATCAACAAGTAAATGATACAAAAGACTACATGACTATGATAAGAGTTCAATTATCTGATGCTTATTTGAGTATTTAATTTCGTGCATGATCCCAATTTCTAGCCAATCGTCGAGGGAGAGAAACAAAGTTTTTATGTGCTCGTCATTCCGACACATCACACATGTTACTTTTTGGCATTTATTACACTCCTGACCTCTTTGATTCTTGTAAAATGATTTATCAACATTGGTGACTTCACAAAGGCTTACGGTTGTCATCAAATTTAATCTACATTTTCACCAAGTATTAATTAATTGTGACAATGCTTTAATCAATGTTGGTGAAAATAAACTTTGATGACAATTAGGGTTGACCATGAGACGGATTGAGGTCGTTACGTCCATCCTAACTATTATATATGGGATGGGATCCGGAGGGGCCTTTTGTTTTTAGACTAAAAAACACCGCGGCCTATTTAGATTAGGACCGGGATGAGACCAATCCCGATTGGAACCAGGATGTGGCCAATTCCGCATGACCTATATAATTTTTTTTTTGTTTAAAATTTACAATTTATGCAATCAAATATTCGTTGATATATGCTTCAATCGAAAAATATCAAAATAGAATTTCACAAGAGAGTTTACAAAACATAATTAGTATGTCTAAAGTCTAAACATCCAAAATAAAAGTTCAGAACAAAATTACCCAACGATCACTCCTTTGTAGGCAATGCCTCAACAAAGTTCACTTTTCCTTTATGCGTTGTAGATGAATGTGAACAATTATTTTTGCTTAAGGTGGTACAAGTAAATATAGAGAATAGTTGAGCATACAATATACTTGTTAGTAAATAAAACTTATAAAAATTATAATAGTTCAATAATTATGCCGTGCTTGACATCGAAATAGAATTATGTATATTCAGTTGTTGGTTTACCGTCATTCTCAACACCTCGGCAAAACTACATAGTATTAATTTTACAAGCGTATTTGTAATTTTTAGCTCTATTTTTCAATTCGGATTAAATATTTATTTTATATTTAAAATTTTGATATATACGGAAAAGAACGGGCCTAGCCCGATGGAAAAGGTAAGACTCATATCTCATCCCATAAATATTTTGATGGGACAAATTTAATATTTTTTGGTTGAAGAACCACCAAGATTGGGACGGAATTGGAACAGAAAGATCCCGGAATTTAACGGGATTTGTGTTCATCCCTAGCAATGACTCTTGGGTGTTGTGACGTTGATATTTTGGTATTGTTGACAAGGAAAATTTTGTATTAGTTACAATGATAAATTTGTAAATAGTGACACATTTTATATTGTAAAATTAGTAATTTGAGGGGGTGAGTGTGGTGGAAGAAAACAAAAAGAGAAAAGTTAAGTGGGTTTTGTTCATAATTTTATAACTTAAGAAGGTTGGTTAGTTTTTTTTTACTTCTAAATAATCTAATATTAGGTTCGAAAAAATTCAAACATGTTGAATATTGCATTTGAAGGAACGTTAGGGGAGATGAACATTGGGGTGGGGGTGGGGGAGTGGGTGGGTGTTAAGAGAGCATGAATGTGGAGGTATGCGAGGTGATTTAAGTAAGTAGAATGAGTAAGATGTTTATGAGTGATTTTGAGTCGTTGAGATATATGAGGGATGTAATAAACAAAATGAGTAAGATATTTACATGAATTCATTTGAGTCGTTGATTTGTTTTGATCCAACGACTCACAATATTTTACATCGGAGTAAAATGTGTACGTGGCTTCCTTTGCGTTGTTGATCTACTTTAATCTGACGACTCACAGTGTCCGTCTCTTTATTTACCCTAGTATTCAGCCGCCGTCACAAGAGATCCCTTACCCTAATTGTGTTTTACACCCAAATACAACCACTTCTTTGCTTTCCTCAATATCTAGCCTATAAATATCTAATTGTGTGGTACAAGAAAATTGTAATCCAACGAGTACTTTGCAAAGTGCTTGGATTTGTTTATCTTTCCATTTCAACACGTTTGCGAAAATTTCTACGGATGAGGTACACAATTTTATTTTTATTTTATGTACAATTATGCACATATTAGATTTAGATCTAGATCTATTTAAGAAGAAATGATCGGAGTAGAGAGCATGATTCATGATATCCTTCTTACCTCTTATCTAAAGTAGTTGATTTTTTATGTTATTAGATATGATCCGGCTACATTTTATTTGTTCAAATCTTTTTTTTTGTTATTCCTAAAACTTCAGCTAATTTTTGTTATATAGGTATCTTTTGTACGATGAAGCATAAACGACGCATCAATTTGTGGACGAAGGACTATATTCCTGAGGAACTATGGCAAGGAATCATGTGCAAACTCCCCGTCAAAACCTTGGTCCGATTCCGGTGTGTTTCAAGGTCATGGCAAGCCTTGATCGAGCACCCAGACTTTGCCCAATTGCATTTGACCTGCTTCAAAAACAACCGCAATGAATCCCACCTCTTAATCCCCCAAGGACAAGAGCATACAAAGTGCTTTGTCAGATGTAGCAAAACCCTAAAAATCATCTCCAGATTGGGTTTTCTCGAAAGTGATCGATCATCAATCGATACTTTTCGAACCACCCCTGGGTTATCTGAGAGCACCATAAGATGGAGCATTTTTTGTTCAATCCATGGATTGTTCATCCTGCGAAATATGTTCTGGGGATCTGAGGTGATGTTGTGGAATCCCTCAATCAGAAAAACCATACTGCTTCCTCCCTCTCCTAATATATGTGGCAGAATAAACATATATACTGATCTTGGCCTAGGGTTTGACCCTTTGATCAACGATTACAAGCTCGTGAGATTTGTAATGGGCGTTGGACGTTCGGTCAAATATGTTGCGGTTTACACCCTTGGAACTAACTTGTGGAAGGCTATCAGGTTTCAAGGAGAAGGATCCGCCATGTGGGGCCAATATCTTTGTCTTTGGGAAGAAACTAACGCCATCTGCTTAGGTGGTGCTCTATACACTCTCGGATCTAACTATGGTCCTTTGAGTTTGATCTCATTTGATTTGAGTAGGGAGTTGTTTGCTGCAACTTCATTGCCATCAATAGACAATCTAAGCAGAGTTTATTGTCCTCGTTCACTGACATTAACCGATGGCGGACGTGCTCTTGCATTGGTTGCTTTGTGGAACAATGAAGGGTCCTTATGGGTGTTACAAAGGTCAGGAGATGACCTTAGGTCTTCCTCATGGATTAGACGCTACAGATTTACTACCATGATCGATGAACCTCATATTTCCGTTCCTTTGAGAAGAAGTAGGAGCTTTTTATTTCTAAAGAGTGATGGTGAGATTTTGCTCAAGTGGAATATGGTGACATCTTATAACCTTGAAACCCGTGAGGGAAAGGTTCTGATGAAGAGGGGTTTAGGCGAGGGAAGAGCATGGTTGTATGTAGAAAGCTTGCTTTTGCTTACGAGGGCTAGGAATGTCTAATTTTTTGTTGCTTTTCTTTTGAATACCTGAGACCAACTAGCTAGTTAGGGGTTTAGGTGAGGGTTTATTGAACTATCATTTAGATGCGTGTTTTTCTTACTGTGAGGTTGATGTTTGCTTTCTCTAGTCCAGTTTATATAACTTTGTGTTTTAGTGAACGAAGACTTTATTTTCAATGAAAATCTATAAGTTATATTCCAAAGATTGTTTTTTGAAATATATTAAATAGTTTTAATCCTACAAAGGGCTTTATTGTAACACCCCAAATCCGCAGAAATCGGGATGTCACATTGGGCTAGGATCTCATAATGGATCCTGACCCTAGCTTGACAACAAGTTCACTGGATCTTACAACAATGCACAGGTAAATTAAAACCAAATACGCAAAACTGTATAATATACATATCAAAGGTTTACAACAACACAACCGAGTACAAAACGGCATCCATAAACATTCAGATACAAAAACCCCATATCCCACGAGCAACCTAGTGTACAGAAGCCCTCGGCTGATCACCTTGTCTGGCTCACTCTGCAGTCTTCCTACCCTGCAGATCAACTACAACAAGGTATAAACCGTTAGCTAACGGAAAGGAAAAGAATGAAGTAATAACACAAACACATACGAACACATCAACATGCAATGCCACACACACATCCGTTTATTATCTTTAATTACGTTATTCCATTACTAATTCAACTTCTTTCGTGACACGATGAGCCTAAAGAACCTCGTTCCTTCCCCCGTTAACACAGGGTTTTGCATGGGGGTGGTCATCCACTCGTCCCCCATGTGTTACTAGCTTCCGGGCACCTCCTCCTATTCCCAGGCGGCGACAAGTGGTCACGACCCGTTATAATACACTTGGGCCATTTAAGGTAATGAAGTGGTCATCCTAGTCAGGTTTAGGTTATAAATGCAACAATCATATGAACACACACGACCATTACAACCACTCAAATCCACAACTGCACGCTAAGTAAGTCCCATGGACTTACCTGAAACACTTGTAACCTGTACCACGTCACAGTTTCCCCTTGGGGAACCAATCAACGCCTGCATAAGCAAGGCACACACACAATCAAAAGCTGCAAAGGTTAAGAGACGCGTCTCAATAACCATAACCAACCTACAACTCGGATCTAAGCCTCGAGATCATATCATACTCACAAATGCCTAAGGCTTAACCTCAACATATACACAACTACCTAAGGCACAAACCTATCATACAACTCGTCAAACTCAACCTAACGCCACTAGCCTAGCTATAGACTAAAGTCATTGCCAAAGGAAAGGAAGGAAGGAAACATACCAACTAGGTATGTCCTGGACGCACTAATGGAACCAAGGGCGCAAGGCATAGAAGCAGTGAGGCGCAGGGGCGGCTGGATCAAGGCGCAGGTGCGGATCACACACTAGGCACAGGTGCGGCTCAAGGCAGGCGCATGGGCGGTTGTCTGTGTAGAAGGTTGGCCTCGACTTCTCTTCGATCCTTCTCACGATCTCTTCACTTCTTCAACACACAACAAGCAACCACATCCATATACATACATACATGTATGAACATGAAAACGTCCGGGAAAGGATTCAACACAAGTCTAAACTTGTGAGTTCTAAGCTAAAGAGGAAGATAAGAAGCAAAGAAGAGAGGATGAAAAGGAAGAGGAAGAACTCACCACAGATCCTAAGCAGAAGAGAAGGTACACAACAACCTCAGCACATCTGGCTATCTACAACACAGCAAGGGAAGCTTATAAAGGAAGCTGGAAAGATGCATGCCTCTTATAGTGGACTTGTGTTAGCCGTTGATATGTTAAATAGAAAACAAAGGCATGCATATCCTTGTAGGGTGTACGTGCAACTTGTAACACCCCAAATTATCAAAAGTCGGGGAGATACTAGTTAGGACATTGCAATGGGTTGCAATCATGGTTTAACAAAAACTTTACTTAGGATCTTACAACGAGGCACAAATATAAATAAATATTTGAAAAACCTTAAAATATATTTGAATGAATGTATTACATGTGACAACCTTACAATAAATATATAAACTAACGTCGCGTATGAAAAATGAAGAATCCCCGTCCCCATCTAATGAGTATGTGGACCCGGCTGACCATTCACTATAGATTTCTCTACAACTGTCTATACCTGCAACTAATCTAACAACACGGATAAACCGTTAGCTAAATATCCAAATATTAGTAGAATAATAATAGCACAATCACACATAGAATAATAGTTTAATACTTAACATGCTTGTAAACAAAATCCGGCTATTATCTTATGATTAGGTGATTCCCTTCAATACAATCTAAGATTGTGGCACAAGACGTCTATGACTCTCGCCTCCGTTTCCTATCCAATTGTCGAGGTTCGACATACCTTCCCATATACCATATGAAGTAGTTTGGTATCCTCCCCACAAACCATGTCTGGCCTAGTCCCGAAAGATGCTCGCAGTCGCCCTCGGGCTACTAAGTATAATGCTACCGACCGTTACTCTTGGGTCAATTAAGGGTCGGTTATACTTAAAGTAATAACATACTTATAAACATATAATCAATCACCACTATCATCACTCATACCAACACTTAGAAGATAGTTAAGTAAGTCCAAAGGACTTACCTGAATCAAGTCACAACTCTTGATAACTCAATAACTCGACCCGCAACGTATGAACTCAATTGCCTTATATATAAAAGGAAAGTGGATAAAAAAAAAGTATACAACTTTATAAGAAGTTTCCAACTTCTAAGATACTAAAGCTTGTCACAAGAAAAATATCAAATTACCCTCATAAGGGTAAATGACTATTTTAGCGTTGGTCCCAAAATCCTAAAAAATTCCATCTTATAGTTCCAAACTATCATTTCTAACTTCTTAACTTTCATGACAAGCTTACTAAAGCCCTACTTTGACCTAGCTAAAGACACCCGTACCAAAGCCCAAAACTCCAAAGAAAAATCTTAACTCGCTATTTTATATACTCTCATCACTAGAACAAAGAAAACCAAAAAATAACCAAATGTTGATCCTATACAAAAACCCTAAGATGCCTTTATGATATAAATTTGCCATACTTGGTCACATTTTCCACTCTTATAAAAACTGTCCAACTGCCTTACTTTAGAACCTTATAACTTCCAATCCGATCGTTGGATCATTCCCAAATTTTAATACATCGAACTACATATATTCACCTACAACATATCAAAAACTCAACGGTGGATGATTAATCTAAGGTATTGAAACTCAATCATGTGTTCAGTAGTTGAAGTCCTCATTCCAGAAAAAATATAACAGGGGTGCAAGAGGTATATACTTCGATTCCTACTGCCCACACTATAAGTAACTACACCTATAGATGTCTAGTTCAAAACTTGTGAGCAGCAACAATCAGATTCCCATGACTAAGAAACATATGGTCAGGTTCGAAACTCAAGAAGTCGAATAAAGGTTAACATGGTGTTATCATCTTCAACCTTGCATTTAATGAAGGAAGGGGCAGAATTACCCCCCAGGCGGCGATGGAGGAAGGGGCAAAGTTCACCAGCGTCTCGCGCATATCTTTATACAAGTAACCGATGCAATTGAGAATCAAAGTTCACTCTCATCACTTTCATTTCTTTTTTATTTCTTCTAGTAAAAAGTGATAATATATTAAATTATAAATATAATACTCTAACAAAATCTTTTAATAGATTTTAATTATGTACTTTTATTTATTAAAAAAATTATAATTTAATCTTCACAATTATTAGTCATATTAGTTAATAAAAAATGACTAAGTTTAAATAAAAATGGTTTTTCATTATAACTACTTTTTTTTATAGATTAATATCGAATAGATATGCATAAAAGTAAAAATATAATATTTTTTTAATTTATTTAGACAAAACTCGGCCAACGTGCGAGTTTATTTCACCTCTGAAGTCTTGAAGCGAAATCCAAGTTACTCAACATCTCAATCAATCATACAATATAGCCATATCAGTTATTTAGTCTTATATTAGCACATATGGGACTAAAGTATAAATCCAAGAGAAGTATATCAAAGAAAGGATGCATCTCTCAAGTATCAGTGGGTCTCCAAGCTTGTTTTTCCAAATGAGTAAACATCAGTCTGTGTTTTGTTCATGCACATCATGCCCTTGGTGTGGTGTAATGTAGCTTATTGAACCCTGTTTTTGGCAGGTTTGCATTGTCCTGAGAAACTTATTCGAGATGCTTGCCCCAATATCCGGCGGTTGAAGTGTAAGCATTTTACTAGCGGAAATGGAAGATCAACTGTCAAAAATCCGTAAGTACAACAGTATTTTGTCTACATCAGTAACCATACTCCAAAGCAATTGGCACAAATTTTTCGAATCACCACAATAAGAAACTTGACTCATATAACAGTTCTAAATAATTGCGTATTGGAAAGGTTTGTGATTGCTATTGTGCTCGTGGTATTTTGTCTTGGATTTATGGGCCAAAATCGCTCATTCCGATTAGGATTGTTCATCCCGTCATCCGTACCGGAATTTTGAACGGAATTAGTCCGATAGTAGTGAGCTAGTTAGTTCTCTCTCGTCAGCAAAAGTGAACCGAATCAATTGCATTGAACCTTATATTGATTAAAGTAATATGACCGATTGTATAAGTCCAAGTACGTAACTCGTTACATGCTTCAAGCTAGTTAGACACCAATTTCATGCATATCCTCTTCTGCGCCCTCATTACCAATGAACATGGATTGCCTATCAACACAGAGACGCGACATTTCCTGTTCCAAGCATAAGCAATAGATCTCAAACTCACTTGCCTTCACTATTACATCAAAGTCCAACAAGAAGAGCATCTCGAGCTCGAGCCTATTGATCTCCGCATTGCTCACTCCCCCTACTCTCGCGTAAAACGCGTTGTCATAGTGCCTGCAACCATAACATTCCGATACTCGTTAGATCAGCCAAGCTACTCAAAGCTTGAGTTTGCTGAGTGTAAAAATGTCCCACATCGATAATACGTGAACCTAGCATATAAGTCCAAGACTCCTCCTCCTTTTGTCGGTTGAGTTTAGAATGGAACTCCAAGACTTGTGTGTAGATTCACTTAACGTGCTCCAATAAAATTTAAGGAGTTGGGTTGAGAACTTACTCATCATCAAACATCTTAGAGGCAACCATGACACTAGTGATCAAAAGCCTATGGACATTGAGGGACACCACAAGCAACTCAGGGTGCCTATGCACAAGCCTATCAATATAAACATAAGCAACCGCAAAGCAAGAAGGGGCACAATTAGTATACTTGTAAATCCTCTGCAAGTACTTTGGTATACTTATGCCCGGTGCTCTAACACCATCAAAAACCTTCATGTTCTTCCCCAATACCTGGACCGAACCCGCGGAGCCAGGCTCATTAGCCGCGTCTCTTGAAGCCACGAGGGGGTCGTTTCGACCCACCAATCTCTCTAAAACCACTGCGAGTATGACTAGTAACCGCGGAGTGTCGTACTCCGAGTCACCGGGGTCTGCCTGCCTGTGGTTGGCAGACGAGTTTTGGAGCGTTGAAGCCAGCATCAAGTGGCGGGCATTGTGAGTGTAATCGTGATGGGATTAGATGATCACAAATGGAGTGAATTGGAGGTAGATGACATAGTTTTGTGAAGTGGAATGGAGGTTAGAGTTGGGATTTGTGTGGGCGAGAGTTGTAGCAGCCAGTTAAGAAGATGTGCATTTCATGTGTGGTTGTTATCTTCCTGCCTTTTGTAATCTTCTGTTCAAGAGAGAATCCAATAAGACTACAAAAGAGTGTTTTGGTCAATAGTTCCGGTTACTCAACAAAACCTAAAATGGTTGCATGGTAACAACATGTGAGCCACACAATTTATTGTGTTATTATATAGGACAATAGAGTAACCATATACTTATTAAAATCAATTATATATATAGAGAGAGGAAAACTTCTATGTAAACAGATCGTAAAATGAGAACAAATTGTATCCGTTAGATCGTTACATAGATGACTGAGATTAGGCGATATTAAAGGATAAAAAGATCGTGTTATTAATGGAAGAAGATTCACCGAACCGGAATCTATATATTCAGCGGTATAGTCACATATATTCGGTGTTTGCACGTTCACACGATAATAGTTGTTTACGTATGAGTCAGGATATATATATATATATATATATATATATATATATAGTATAGATCCTATGAGAACACCCCCTAACGTGAGAACATGAGAACAGATTCGTAATTATTATTAGTTTTGTTACGAATGTGTCATATCGTTTATTGTATTATTCGTAGTTATTGTTGGTTGAGTGGATTATTCGTAGTTATTGTTGGATTCCTAATTATTATTATTCGTAGTTATTATTATTTTTGATATCTACTCTAAATCTCAACCCTTAATACTCACATCCAACGACGTACGATTGTTCTCATGTTCTCACGTTCTCACGTTAGGGGTGTTCTCATGGGAACCAAACCCTATATATATATATATATATATATATATATATATATATATATATATATATATATATATATATATATATATATGCTCATAGGGTTATAGATATTAGACATTTTATCCCATATAACACAACTCAAATTCTTATAAGATATTCATAAATTTTTAATGTCAAGACGATAATTTTGTGAGATATTATATTGGAGAAGACAATACATTTTTGTTTATAATCTTGCGTTTTCTTCTCCAAGCTTTTACTCAATTTAATATGGGAGAATTTGACATACTAGGCTTTTTTTAGTTTTTGTTTAAGAAAATGTACCCAAATTTTTTACCACTTTTATTTAATAGTAGGTAAAAATAATTAACCCTTCTATTAGAAAGAAAGAATAAATGATGTTTGTTATTTGTTATATAAGTATAATTTTTAATTTTTAATTACTGAATTTGTTTTCTTTTATTATTTTTCTTGCCTTTTTTATTTATTTTTTATTTTCTTTTTTATTTTCTGGACTGAATTTCTCATACCGGAAATTCTCATACCAGAATTTTCATACCAGAAATTTCATACCAGAAATTATCATACGAAAAGTTCATACCAGAAATTTCATACCAAAATTTTTTTCATACCAGAATTTTTTTCATACTAGAACTTTTTCATACCAGAATTTTTCGTACCAGAAATTTCATACGAAAAGTTCATACCAGAAATTTCATTCCAGAAATTTCTGAATTAAAACTAGCGGCACAATCAACACTTGATCCTTGTGCTTTCTGTCCGCTATTTATTTTTGTTTACATAATACTTTTATTTTGAGACAATTTTAACATATAATTCTCCACTCAAATAATGCTCAACTCCTCAACGTCTTGTCAATTTATCATTGTCAACTGGGAAAAAGAACAAGTCTTTTGGAAACCAAAAGAGACGGTGATGGACCCATTTTTGCAAACCGTCGTCATATACGCAAATTACAATAAAAAAAATTGCAAAATTACAACGAGCCCCCTAAAATTTGCAAAATTACAACGAGCCCCCTAAAATTTGCAAAATTAAATATTAGACAATTAAAAATTCATTCCGGTATGTAAATTTCGGTATGTAAATGTCCGGTATGTGAAATTCTGGTATGTAAAATTCCGGTATGTGAAAATCCGGTATGTGAAAATCCGGTATGTGAAAATCCGGTATGTGAAATTCCGGTATGTGAAAATTATGGTATGTGAAAATTCCGGTATGTGAAAATCCGGTATGTGATAATTCCGGTATGTGATAATTCCGGTATGTAAAATTCCGGTCCGGTATGTGAAAATTCCGGTATGTGAAATTCCGGTATGTGGAAATTCCGGTATGTGATAATTCCGGTGTGTGAAAAAATTTTTCATTCTAGAAAATAAATAAAAAATAACGAAAATAAAAAAGACAAAAAAATTAATAAAAGAAAATAAAAAAAGAAATTCAGTTTTTAAAAAGCATTTGGAAGAAAGAAGAAAACAAGAGGATGGAGAAGGTTTGAAGGTAAAAAAAATAAGAGGGGTATATTTACTTAATTGAAAAACAAAAAAGCCTATTTACTATCACTATTTCTCTAAATAGCCTACTAACCAAATTTGTCCATTTAATATTATTGATTTACAATCAAATTCATGTTCGTATTTGATGGTGTTGCGATTGCTTCGATCTCCTCAAATTACTTGTATTAAAAGTTCTCTAGGAATGAATTTTTCAAATTTTTATTGTTAATATAAAATGGAAAACAATGAATAATAATTGTTTCTTTCTATGGTTTTTTTGTTATGATATATGAAAAACTTTAAATATAGAAGATCTTTTTATTGTGCGTAAAATATTTTAAAATATTTTTTTAACTATTTTTTAATTTTTTAAAATATAAAAAATATTGATTAATTAGTTCCTTACTTAGATTGGCCCATATATCAAGATATATGAAAAGTTGGAAACGTGAATAAATGGATTCTTGCAACTTATTATAGAAATATTAAAATATATTGTCTAGATTTGGAATACATCCAATTATATTGTGAATATATGATATTATATTTAAATCTGATTTTTATTAGGAAGAACTAAACCAAAATATCACTAACTATTAAAATTGAATTCAAAATAATACCAAGTTCAAAAATTGTTAACATCGATACAAACTATTGATGTATTTACCAAAAAATACGACATGTTTTTTCGGTAAAAAATCCGACTCATATGATAATGTGACAACTAGTTTCTTCCATATTTTTCAAGAAATAGGATTAATATTTAATGCAATAATAAATTCCAATTAATATCTCCATCTAAATATGTTGTATTTGTTATAAAACTTATAAAAATAAATAGACCCTTTTTCATGTTCAAAGAACTCGAACGTTGCACTTTAGGCACCTCATTCCCTCTACCTCTTGTCTCCTCTAGTGAGAATAGATAATCAATGACAATTCATCGCTCAAACATTATTCAAGTGAAATTACATATTAACAAATCATTTGATGAGAAAACAAACCAATAATAAAATCAAATATCTTGTTTCAAGAACATTCACCAATTGTGTAAGATTCATTAGATAATACAAATCTTAATAACCACCACTTCTCAATTATAGTTCACAGGATTTGAATCCGCATCACCTGTTGCGTGGAGCAAACGTTGCTGTCATAATCTTCTCGAACTCTAGAAAAAGGCATTAGGTCATCCGAGTCTCGGGCTCGTAATCTACCGCTTCTATGACTCGGCAAGCACTTTTCTTGGTTTCGAGAAGGTGACGACAGCAACACTCGCAACACACAAGACACAAAGTTCCTTGCTTTACGGGAAAGTCAATTTTAACACTTCGAGAACTCTATATATTTCTTGTTCACAATCTTGCATAGATATTTTCTTCTTCCGGTGTATGCTCGATTTATTTATATAGATTTACAATCAAATTCATGTTCATACCGATGGTTCAACGATTGCTTTAAAATCCTCTCAAATATCTTGTATAAAGAGTTCTCTAAGAATGAATTTAAGATATTTTTATCGTTAATATAAAATGGAAAGCTTCGAGGATAATAATTGTTTTTTTTTTTGATGATTTTTTTTTGTTACGATATATGAAACCTTGAATATAGAAGATCTTGGTATGATATTTATGTGGGTAAATATTTAAAATATTGTATTTGATTGATAATTTTAAGTTATTTGAAATATTAAAATATATTACCTAGATTCGGAAGACATCCAAATCCAAATGCGAAGATATGAAATTATAATTTATTGTGGTTTATAATAAGAAAACAATTAAAATAATACTATTCATTAACTTTGAACTCAAAATAGTACCAAATTTTAAATTTTTTAACATTGATACAAACTATTAATGTATTTATCAAAAATAATTTGACATTTTTCCAAGTAAAAAATCCGGCTCATATGATAATGTGGCAATCGTTTTCTTCCATGTCTTCCAAAAATAGGATTATGTGTGATATAGAGTTAAAAAAAATAAATTAAGGCTAATTAATTTGTTTGATAGCCCAAATTAAGTTAACTTATTTAAATTCAAATTGAACTTATTTCACAAATTTTTACTTGTTTGATATATTACACATATCATTTTATATATGATTAGTGCAATATATTCAATGATAATTTTCTAGATAACCTATGAAATTTAAAACTAATATCATTTTACATATAATTAGTCTTGTGCTAAACATGCTATCACATAAACTTTTCAGTAGATCACTCATCTTAAAATTACTACCCACTCAATTATATGTAACACCCAAGTTTTGGAAACTCGAAGCGTTACGGGCTAGGACCTCACAATGAGTCCCGACCCTCAGAGTAGCAACGACACAACAGATATTACAACAATGCACAAATAAATGAGAATTAAAACTTATAATAAAACCAAATGTTCAAACAAAGGAAAGCATAAAAGACTCGCAGCCGAGTTCAAAGCAAAGGAAAAACAACAATAGAAATATAAACCTGATCCCGTCAGATAATGTACGGGAACCCCGGATAACCACACCGTCCGAATCACTCAGTAGCATCCCTAACCTGCGGAACATCTAAAACATCGGTATAAATCGTTAACTAACATTTTAGACATCAGAAAGACAGTAAAGGCACAAACACACATAAGGTAATATAAACATATAACATGCTCGCACTCAACCAGTTATTATCTTTCATTAAGTTAATCTCATTACTAATTCAACTTATGGTTGTCACACGAGAATCGCTATGATCTCGCCTCTATCCCCTTCCACCAACAAGAATAGAACATATGTATCCTTCTGTCACTTGCTGGACTGGTCGCAAGAGCACCTCCCAGTTTTCCCATTTCGAACTGGACAAGCGGTCACCGCCCGGTTATAATACACTTGGGCCAAATACGGTTATAAAGGTCAATCCTAGTCCGATTATCAGTTATAACAATAAACAACCACACATCAAGCCAGATTTATCAAACTAATATACGGAACGCACCTAAGTCCAAGGGACTTACCTCACTCAGGTAACTCAGCAACAACTCAGTTTCCCGAAGGAAAGGAAGGAATGTCTGCTCAAACATGGCACAAGGAATCGGGAACCGAAACGAATGCTAGAAGTCTATAACTTCTAGTCTCCATGAATACTAAGAGATCTCCACAAGCTAAGGTTTCAACCTTAGTCTTATAGATCAAGAAGGGTCAACAACATCAACATAAGCCAAGGAAAAGTACGAGGTAAGCAAGGAATGAAGCAGCTCACCAAAGACGGGAACACTGCAGACAAAACCGCGGCGGCGGCAACGTGACAGAAATGTAGACATGGGTCCGGTTTGGGCTAAACCGCCGGACCAGCGGTTTTCAAATCGGCGGTTTAGGTTTGCCGGTTTGACCAAACCGTAGGTTCACAGTTTCGGTTTAACCGCCGGTTTAGACTAATTTTTAATTTAAAAAATTTTTTTTTTGGCCAAACCGCCGGTTTAAAAAACAGAGCCGTTGGATTTTGTCAACGGCTCTTTGGCCCACAACGGCTATAAGCCGGTGAGCCCACACTTTCAACGGCTCAAAGAGCCGTTGGAGTGTATTTTTATTTTAAAAAAAAAAAAATTTTTGTAAAATTTACAATTGTTAACTTATTTATTAAAAAAAATACCCACAATTCCTATAAATTTTCTACCATTCTTCCATTTATCTCACACCAACATTCTCATCTCTCTAGTATTACTATCAATCTCAATCTCGATCTCGTATTCTCGATTACTTAATCAATTGAAATGGAAAACCCGAGTTACCAAGCGACTACGACTTCACTCCTGCTTTCTTTCCTAGCACCCAAGAAAGCGAGACTCAAATGCCGGATACGGAAATGCCACAAGAGCTACAACAAGGTCAAGGTGAATGGGGCTTTCCGACAAGTTCCTCTACCCAAAATGCTTACATCCGACATCTTCACAAAACATTACAAGAAGGGTCCGGTGGTGGAAGGTTATTGCCAAGTCACGTGCAACTATTGTCCGAAGGTGTATGGAGGGATACGGGATTTTGCAAACCCACATGCAAAAGATCCATCCCAAAAAACTCGGAATATCACGGGGACAATCTCAATTGTCCCACGGATTTGCATCCTCTTCCTCTCAATCTTCTTTATTTATGTATAATCATGTTGATGAAAGTTTAGGATTAGCCAACTTAATTGCTTCTCAAGCTTTTCCATTTTCTTATGCGGAATGCGAAAGTGTAAGAGAATATAACACTACTTATCTTCAACCTTCTTTTAAACCAACTTCTCGTAAACAAATTTCCAAATTAGTTTCTAAATATTATGAACAAAAGAAACAAGAAATTCTTACGATTTTGCAATCATTTTCGCATCAAGTTTCAATTTGTAGTGATATTTGGAGTACTTTATCACAAAAAATATTTTTACATGGGCATTACTTTACATTTTATTGATAATGATATGTTTTTTCAAAAACTTTTTTATTGCATTTCCCATTTTAATGAAAGACATAGTGTCACCAAAATTGCAAATTTAATAAAAACGGTTTTACAAGATATTTAATTTACAAAATCGAGTTTTTTCATACTATTTTGATTATGCATCCGATAACACCGCTGCCGTAAACGAGTTGGTTGGGAATGCGGGACAACTTATAAAAACTTATTTTACTCACCAAAGATGTGCATGTCATATTTTAAACTTATGTGTTCGAGATGGTCTTACAATTTTAAGTGCTACCTTAACGCCTATCACCAGCGTAAATGAACATATTTGACATTCATCCGACTTAAGAAAAAAATGGAATCAACATGTTTAGAAAATAATGTTCATCCTATTGCTTTTTCAAAAGATATTGGAACTCGTTGGAACTCAACCTACAAACTTCTTAGTCAAGCTATTCGTTATAAAGAGCTTTTACAATCTTTTTCCATACAATTCATTCATTGGTCAATTTTAGATGATGAATCAATTTGGAAAAAAAAAATTTGTAACATTTTGAAGGTTTTTAGTGATTCAACAAATATGATGAGTTATGTTTACACTCCCACTTCTTGTAGTTTTTTTAGATTAGCCATAAATGTTGCCGAGACTTTACAAACCGGTTTTACTTATCCATTAATTGTTGAGGCTGCAACCGATATGAAATTAAAATGGCTTAAATATTATACCGATATTCCCTTAGTTTATCTTATTTCCACCGTTTTTTATCGTAGATGTAACAACCAGTTTTGGCCGTCACCGCCCCAGCGGTGACGATAGCCGCTCCAGCGACAAAGGTGCTTGTCACCGCCCTTGCGGCTGGATGCCCCTGCGGATTCGCCACAGATCGTGCCCGATCTGTCTCGTTCGTTTTATCTTCTTTCCATAGATAGAATATCCGATCTTCTATCTTATGGGCCGACTTCCTTATCTTATTCCTAACCCTAGAACGTCCTTCCTTCTATCTTTCCACCCCTTTTCTATAAAATCCCGCCTTCTCTTCTTTTTCTCGTTTCTTGTATATATCGTTCTTCAACGCTGAGAGCTGCAGCCGTGTTTCCTTCTTCCCTTTCTGAATATGTAAGTTCCCTTCTTTGAGTTCTTCATCACGTTCATGAGTTGATGCATGTCTTTCCCTTCTGTTTCATTTTCTTCTTCGTTCTTCCCTTTTCTTCTTCTCCAAGGATCAAACTTGAGCCTGGTTCTTGTGGAGCGTTTCG
Source organism: Fagopyrum homotropicum (assembly GCA_033239125.1). NCBI lineage: Eukaryota > Viridiplantae > Streptophyta > Magnoliopsida > Caryophyllales > Polygonaceae > Fagopyrum > Fagopyrum homotropicum. The sequence goes on from BSWB01000004.1 coordinate 150,538,879, forward strand.
TTGATGATATTGACGTTCACAGGCTCCCCTGGTTGAGTTATGAAGTGTGAGAGTGTTGAGAGAGCAAGCTTTGACCTTTGTCGTGGTTCTGTGTCATCGAGAAGCCGACAATCGCTTCTGTCAAAGATCCGCCCCCCGCGCCTGCACAGAGTTTCCCTGCGGATTTCCTTCTCTGCCGCCCCCGCGCCTCTTTCCTGCCACCCTTGCGGTTTCTCTATAGTCTTCCCATCTTTGGTGAGGTGCTTCCTTCCTTGCTTTCCTCATTTATTTCCTTGGATCTTCTGGATGTTGTTGACCCTTGGTGATTTGTAAGACTAGGGTTTGTGACCTTGGCTTGTGTAGATATCTTAGAGATCATGGAGACTAGAAGTTATAGACTTCTAGCAATCGTTTCGGTTCCTGATTCGTGATGCCTTGTGTGAACAAGCTTTCCGTTATTCTTTCTTGAGGTTATTTGAGTTGTTTGCTGACCCTTGAGTTACCTTCGAGTGAGGTAAGTCCTTTGACTTACTTAGCTTTATTCCGCCTATTGGTTTGATTGTATTGGCTTGTTTGCGTTGTTTATTGTTATAACTGATAACCGAAAATAGGATTGACCTTTATAACCGTAATTGGCCCAAGTGTATTATAACCGGGCGGTTACCGCTTGTCCAATTCAGAATGCGGAAATTGGAAGGTGCTCTTGCGACCAGTCTAGCATGTGACAACCGGTTTTTGGTTGTCACCGCCCCAACGGAAATTGTGCCTGTCACCACCCCCCGCGGTGACAGTGAGCCGCCCCTGCGGCTAGCCTCGGTCGCGGCAAGGGAAACTGCTCCTACAGGTTTTCCTCAGATCGCGAAGATCTTCTTTCCTTTTTCGTTTCTATCTTGTTTCCTATCTTTGAAGATCCGATTTTCTTATCTTTGGCCAACTTTCCTGGATCTTCTAAACCCTAAAATGCCTTTCCTTCTATCTTTCCACCCCTTTCCTATAAAATCCCATCTTCTCTTCTTTTACATGTTTCTTGCATACGTCTTTCTTCAACCTTGAAGCTGCAGCCTTGCTTCCTTTCTTCCTTTGCTAAACGGGTAAGGTCTTTCTCCCTTATTCTTTATCACGTTCATGTGTTGTTGCATGCCTTTTCCTTCTATTTCGTTTTCTTCTTCGTTCTTCCCTTTTCCTTCTTCTTCAAGGATCAAGATCGAGTCTTGAATCTTGTGAGCGTTCTGTTGTTGATTCGTCGTTATTCTCAAGCTCCCTAGGTTGAGTCTTGATGTGTTTGGATCAAAGGTTCAAGCCTTGAGTCCCTTGCTTTTGTTATGCTTTCATCGAGAAGCCGTCAACAACTTCTGTCAGTGCACCGCCCCACGGCTTCACATCCCCGCCCCCGCGGCTTCCTGTTCTGCCGCCCCTGCGCCGTGCTTCGCCGCCCCTGCGGTGTTTTCTATAGTAACTTCCCTTCTCCTGAGTTGCTTCCTTCCTTGCTTTCCTCGTTCCTTTTCTTGGCTCTTCTGGATGTCGTTGACCCTTGGTGATTTGTAAGACTAGGGTTTGTGACCCTAGCTTGTGTAGATCTCTTAGAGATCATGGAGGCTAGAAGTTATAGACTTCTAGCAATCGTTTCGGTTCCTTATTCGTGATGCCTTGTGTGAACATGATTTCCTTGCTCCTGTCCTGAGGGAAAGTGGGTTGTTCTATGATCGTTTGAGTTACCTTCGAGTGAGTTAAGTCCCTTGGACTTACTTAGCTTCATTCCATATATTAGTTTGATTGTTCTGTCTTGTTGTGTTGTTGTTTCTCGTTATAACTGATAACCGGAACTAGGATTGACCTTGTTATACCTTACTTGGTCCAAGTGTATTATAACCGGTCGGTGACCGCTTGTCCAATTCAGAAAGGGGAAATTGGGAGGTGCTCTTACGACCAGTCTAACAGGTGACAGAGGGATGCATCCGCTCGATTCTTGTTGGTGAAAGGGGACAGAGGCGAGATCCTAGTGATTCTCGTGTGATAACATAAGTGAATTAGTGAAGGGATTAACTTAATGAAAGATAATAACCGACTGAGTGTGAGTATGATTATATGTTTTTACTTTACTTTATGTGTGTTTGTACCTTTACTGTCTTTCTAATATGTAGAATGTTAGCTAACGGTTTATACCGATGTTGTAGATGCCTTGCAGGATATATGTGTTGTTGAGTGATCCGGATGGTATGGTCAACCGGGGTTCTCGTACATTATAGGATGGGATTGGATTTATGTTTATGTTGTTGTCTTGCTCTTATTTTGAACTCGGCTGCTAGTCTTTTACGTTTTCCTTTGTTTGAACCTTTGGTTTTATTATAAGTTTTGGTTTTTATTTGTCTGTGCCTTGTTGTAAGATTCGTTGTGTCGTTTCTACTCTGAGGGTCGGGACCTATTGTGAGGTCCTATCCCGTAACGCTTCGAGTTCCCGGAACTTGGGATGTTACACAACAAGTGACAGAAGGATGAATACGTTCCATTCCTGTTGGTGAAAGGGGACAAAGGCGAGACCCTAGCGACTCTCGTGTAACAACCATAAGTTGAATTAGTAATTAGCTGACAAAGATGATAACCGGCTGAGTGTGAGCATGCTATGTGTTTACTTTACCTTATGTGTGTTTGTGTCTTTACTGTCTTTCTGATATCTAAGTATTTTAGTTGACGCTTTATACCGATATTGTAGATGCCTTGCAGGATATAGGTGTTGTTGAGTGAGTCGGACGATGTGGTCAACTGGGGTTCCTGTACATTATAGGGCGGGATCGGGTTTATATTTCTGTTGTTGTTCTTTCAATTTGTTTTGAACTCGTATGCGAGTCTTTTATGCTTCCCATTATTTAAAACTTTGGTTTTATATTGAGATTTGGTTTTCATTTGTATGTGTTAGTGTAAGATCTGTTATGTCGTTGCTACTCTGAGGGTCGGGACCTATTGTGAGGTCCTAGCCCGTAACGCTTCGAGTTCCTAGAACTTGGGGTGTTACAATATGGTATTAGAGCTCTAGGTTGGCGACAATGGCACTCGACATTTTCTAAAGGCCGGATAGATAAATAAATAGAATCCACAAGGGGTCTACGTTTTCAAAAGGGGATTTTGTTTTAAACTTTTTTGGTTTGGAATAGATGTACGGGCGACCACCACTACATCCGTGGATCTCAGTAGTGTAGTTTTCTTTTGTGTTGGCCTTTATGTGCTTTTCGTGGATTTCTACTTTAGTTGTAGCGTGACCTTATATATAGTCTTATATATCTATATCTCTATCGCAGATAACACGTACTAGATCTATATCTGCTATGGGGCGAGGAAGGGGTCGATCACCTCTTCCACCTGCCCTCCATGGACGAGGACATGCAGGAAGATCTCCACTAGCTAGAGATCGGGGCCAAGCCCCAGTTTTTGATCCATCTATCGCTGAGGCGTTTGCTGAAAAAGTTGTTGAGAGTGTTGTTCTTAAGGCTGGGAGCAGGATCACTGCTAGGTCCGGAGCACAGAGAGCACAGTCAAGCGAGTCCGGCCGAGTGGCCATCGGAATTTCTGCATATCGCAACTTCGTGCAAAGAGTTGAGGAGGCTATTAGGACTTGAGGACCTGCAGTTGCACCGCCAATTCCTGCGGGATCATTTGAGGTTTCACAGAGAGTTACACATGTCGTTGCCCCGCTTGCTAGAGTTATTGGAATTGTTAGAGTGCTAGTTGAGACAAGGGAGCCGAGGCCCGGCAGTTGGTTGAAGGCTTTCAACCAACTGAAGGTTCCTTCCTTCATGGGGAAGACTAGATTCGAGGTGAATATGTGGTTAGGACAGTTGGATTATGCTATGGAGGCGATCGGTTGCCCAGAGGAATGTTGCGTTGACATAGCACAAACGTTTTTGAAGGATCAGGCTCATTCTTCGTGGAGGACCGCTCGCAGTAAGTTCACCAGTTATGAGCGGATGAAGACGGTGATCAGGGATCGCTATTGCCCTACAACGATGAGGAGAGATCGTCTTTAGGATTTCCTTGAGGCTGGATTCGAGGATTTGTCTATTGTTGAGATTGTTAGCAAGTTTCAGGAGTATCTATCTTTGTTGGGTCCGTCTACACCACCCGAGTATCAGCATGTTTACCTTTTTTCTCGGAGGTTGAGAGACTCTACCCGCTTTTATCTTGTTGGTTTCCGTTGTGACTCCTTGACGGACTATCAGGATAGAACATCTGCTTATGAGAGAGGCCGACCGGGTCAAAGGAGAGCTTCTCAGACAGGAGGTCCTGAGAAGAGGCAAAAGACTAAACCAACCAGTGCTGGAGCTGGAGCATCGGGATTTGGGCGTAATCAGACACCAAGACGTTTTGGTTTCCAGCAGTCTGTATAGAGTTTTGACAAAGGACGACAGTGCTTTAACTAAGGCGGTGTTGGACACATGAGGGCTGATTGTAGGAAGACTGCAGTGACTTGTTTTTCCCGTGGCAAGCTAGGACACAGAGTTGTGTTTTTCCGTCACGGCAAAGCGTTATCTCATCAGGGATCTTCACTGTTAGCGTTGCAGGAGGTGGACAAAGACCTCAGTACCCGCAACATCAGCAAAAAGCTCTGGGTTTTACCGCTCCTCAGGGTTCCACTCCGGGACAGGGGAGATGTAGGGGACGAGTTGGTGGTTGTCCAGACACCAGAGATGCATCAACCAGAGTTTATGAGCTAAGGAGTGTTGTAGAGCCAACAACACCAACGACTACAAGTAGCATTCATACTAATGGTTTTCCTGTCAGAGTTCTTTTTGATACCGGTGCTACGCATTCCTTTATATCTGATACATGTGTAGATATATTGACTTTATATACCGTAGAGGGGAAACCCTTCTATATAGGATTACCCGATGGGGGTAAGATTAGAGGTACACGAGAGGTTCGTGATTGCCCTATCAAATTGGGAGGTCGCGATTGACCGGCTGACTTCTTTGTCATGTACTTAGTACATGAAGAAGTTATTCTGGGCATGGATTGGATGGATCGACATCGAGTAGTTTTGAACATCGGCAAGAGGACAATAACGGTGACTACAGATTCAGACCATGTGGAGATCTTCAGAGGATGGTATCTCGGGAAGACCGGTACAGTCATCAATGCAGTACGAGCTGCGAGACTTATCGGTCAGGGTTGCGATACTTTTTGGTGTTATGCCATGAAGGATAGCACGAGTCCAGCTTTGGAGAAGATTCTAGTAGCTTGCGAGTTTTCTGACGATTTTGAAGAGCCGTCAAATTTACCTCCACAAAGGAGTGTAGACTTTGGCATTGATCTAGAGCCCGGGATGAAACCGGTCTCTAAGGCTCCCTACCGTATGACGCCTATCGAGATGCTTGAGCTAAAGAAGCAGCTCGAGGAGTTAGCTGAGAAGGGCTTCATCCGCCCTAGTGTATCTCCTTGGGGCGCACCAATTCTCTTCGTCGGGAAGAAAGACGAGTCTATAAGGTTATGTATTGATTACCGAGAGCTTAACAAGGTGACATTCAAGAATAAGTACCCATTGTCCCGTATTGACGACCTTTTGGATCAGTTGGATAGAGCTTCAGTGTTTTTGCGGATCGATCTGAGATCCGGATATCACCAGCTGAGGGTGAGAGAGCAGAACATAGCCAAAACGGAATTTTGGACCAGGTATGGCCACTACGAGTTTGTAGTGATGCTATTCGGGCTCGAATTCACCCGCAGTGTTCATGGAGTTCATGAACAACATCTTCATTGACTTTCTAGACTAATTTATAGTTGTCTTTATAAATGACATTCTGGTTTACTCTCGCAGTAGAGAGGAGCATGCACGACACTTGAGGATCGTACTCCAAGTCCTGCACGATAGAGAGCTTTATGCCAAGCTCTCTAAGTGTGAGTACTGGATATCCGAGGTAGCATTCCTTGGTCAAATCGTTTAAGTGGAAGGGAATAAGGTAGATCCGGCAAAGGTCGAATCAGTAGCATCATGGCCTCCTCCTAAGAACGTCAATGAGGTACGCAGCTTCTTAGGATTGGCGGCCTACTACCTGCGTTTTCTGGAGGGCTTTTTAGTTATCGCCCGACCTTTGACTTCCTTGCTGAGGAAGTCTATGAGATTTGTATGGTCCGAGCCGTGCATGTAGAGCTTCGAGGAGCTGAAGAGAAGGCTGGCCTCTGATCATATCCTAGCTCATCCAGAGGGCATTGAGGACTTTGTGGTTTACAGCGACGCATCCAAGCTCGGCTTGGGATGTGTTCTTATGCAAAGGGGTAAGGTATTGCTTACGCGTCTAGACAGTTGAAGACGTACGAGGAGAATTACCCTACCCATGATCTTGAGTTAGCTGTTGTTGTTCACGCGTTGAAGATCTGACGGCATTATCTGTTTAAAGCTACGTGTCAAATATTCACGGATTATAAGAGTCTTAAGTATATATTCACTCAACGGGAGTTGAATAACCGCCAGCGTAGATGGTTGGAGTTGACCAAGCACTTTAATCTAATGATCTTATACCACCAGGGAAGGCGAATGTGGTAGCAGATGCCCTTAGTAGGAAGACTCCGTGGGAGATGGCGATCGATAGGCTGACAACTCAGCCACAGTTACAACGAGACCTTGCATGGATAGATATGAACATCCACTTTCCGGATTCTGACAACCAGCTGTCCACTTTGGAGATACTACCTGATCTATTGCTTGAGATCCGACAGAAGCAAGAGAGTTAGCCCGCTTTGACACAGATCCGAGACCGGATGTCTCCAGGAGAGGCACCACAGTTTGCTGTCGGTACTGATGGAATTTTGAGACGTCAGGAGCATGTATGTGTTCCTTCAGATCGAGAGTTAAGACAGAGGATCCTTCAAGAGGCTCATTCTTCACCTTACTCAGTGCACCACGATGCGGGTAAGATGTATCAGGATATCAAACGCTCCTTATGGTGGGGAGTTCTGAAGCCAGACGTGACAAGATATGTGGCTCAGTGTGCGACCTGTCAGCAGGTCAAGATCGAGCACCACCGACCAGGAGGAGAGCTACACCCACTCGCTGTCCCTCAGTGGAAGTGGGAGGACATCTCTATGGATTTCGTTAACGAGTTGCGGCCAAGTCGAGGTTTTGATGCTATATGGGTTATAGTAGATCAACTGACGAAGATAACACGTTTCATACCGATCAAGGAAATATGGACGGTAAGTTGATTAGTAGAGGAGTTCACGAAACAGATAGTGAGACTTTACGAAGTACCTATGACTATAGTCTTTGACTCATACGGACGGTTCACCTCGAGGTTCTGAAAGCAAGTGCATGCCGCCCTAGGTACGAGTCTGTAGTTCATGACTGCTTATGATCCTCAGACCGTTGATCAGTCAGACCGGACCATCCAAACTTTGGAGGACATGTTGAGAGCCTGCTTGTTGGACTGGGGCAGGTGTGGCTTGATCACCTTCTCTTAGTGGAGTTTTCATATAACAACAGTTGGCACGCATCGATCAGGATGGCTCCTTATGAGGCTTTATACGGACAGAGATGACGTACACCGTTGTGCTGGGATGAGCCTAGTAGTGCTACCGGAGTAGCACCTGAGCAGATTCAGGATGACATAGCCAAAGTAGCGGTAATCCGAGAGCGGATGCTAGCAGCGTAGAGTCGTCAAAAGTCTTATGCAGATAAGAGGCGCAGACCTCTGGAGTTCAGAGTTGGAGCTCAGGTTTAGTTGAGAGTATCCCCGACACGAGGTGTTAGACGCTTCGGCGTCAAGGAAAAGCTGAGTCTCAAATATGTTGGACCTTTTGAGATTCTAGAGTGAGTTGGAGAGGCAACATACAGACTTGCTTTGCCACCGAGTCTTGAGGGTGTTCACCCCGTCTTCCATGTGTCTCAGTTACGGGAGTGCATACCAGACCCGAGACACATCGTTAGTCATGAGGATCTAGTGATTGAGCTAGACCACACGTTTGTGGAGCATCCGGTAGCTGTCTTAGAGCGTAGTACGAGGCGCTTGCGTTCGAAGGACATACCGATGATGAAGATTCAATGGTCGATGCGGGGAGCTGCTGAGGCGACTTGGGAGACAGAGGATAGTATCCAGAGGTACAATCCGGAGTTTTATGATGAGCTATATGTACTTTTAGCATATTTGTTGCTTTTCAGTTTCTTTTTGTTGAATTGTGCACACTTTTGTGACATTTTGAGTTTTGTGCCCAAGTGGGAATATATGAGTTGTGTTCAGTGTTTCTGCGTTGTTGTTGTGTAATCTTTCGGGTTGTTGCAAGTTTCGGGACAAAACTTCTTTTTAGTGGGATCTGATGTAACAACCAGTTTTGGCTGTCACCGTCCCAACGGTAACGGTGGCCGCTTCAACGGCTAAGGTGCTTGTCACAGCCCCCGCGGTGGGATCCACCCCTGTGGGAGGGTGAATCCGCCCCTGCGGATTTGCCAGAGATCGTGCCCGATCTGTTTTCGTTCATTTTATCTCTTTCTATAGATTGAATATCTAATCTTCTATCTTACGGGTCGGCTTCTTTATCTTATTCATAACCCTAGAACGTCCTTCCTTCTATGTTTCCACCCCTTTTCAATAAAATCCCACCTTCTCTTCTTTTTCATGTTTCTTGCATACATTGTTCTTCAACCCTCAAAGCTACAATCGTGTTTCTTTCTTTCTCTGAGTCCTTCATCACGTTCATGAGTTGTTGCATGTCTTTCCCTTCTGTTTCGTTTTCTTCTTAGTTCTTCCCTTTTCTTCTTCTCCAAGGATCAAGCTTGAGCCTTGATTCTTGTGGAGCGTTCCATTGATGATATATTGACGTTCACAGGCTCCCCTGGTTGAGTTGTGAAGTGTGAGAGTGTTGAAAGAGCAAGCTTTGACCTTTGTCGTGGTTCTGCTGTCATCGAGAAGCCGACAGCCGCTTCTGTCGAAGATCCGCCCCGTGCCTACACAGAGCTGCCCCTGCGGATTTCCTTCTCTGCCGCCGCCGTGCCTGTCTTGCCGCCCCTACGGTTTCTCTGTAGTCTTCCCGTCTTTGGTGAGCTGCTTCCTTCCTTGCTTTCCTCGTTCCTTTCCTTGACTCTTCTGGATGTTGTTGACCCTTGGTGATCTGTAAGACTAGGGTTTGTGACCCTGACTTGTGTAGATCTCTTAGAGATCATGGAGACTAGAAGTTATAGACTTCTAGCAATCGTTTCGGTTCCTGATTCGTGATGCCTTGTGTGAATAGGCTTTCTGTTCTTCTTTCCTAAGGTTATTTGAGTCGTTTGCTGACCCTTGAGTTACCTTCGAGTGAGGTAAGTCCCTTGGACTTACTTAGCTTCATTTTCCGTATTGGTTTGATTGTATTGGCTTGTTTGCGTTGTTTATTGTTATAATTGATAACCGGAACTAGGATTGACCTTTATAACCGTAATCGGCCTAAGTGTATTATAACCGGGCGGTTACCGCTTGTCGAGTTCAAAATGGGGAAACTGGGAGGTGCTCTTGCGACCAGTCCAACAGGTGATAGAAGGATGCATACGTCCTATTCCTGTTGGTGAAAGGGGACAGAGGCGAGATCGTAGCGACTCTCGTGTAATAACCATAAGTTGAATTAGTAATTGGATGACATAATGAAAGATGATAACCGGCTGAGTGTGACCATGCTATGTGTTTACTTTACCTTATGTGTGTTTGTGCGTTAATTGTCTTTCTGATATCTAAGAATGTTAGCTAACGATTTATACCGATGTTGTAGATGCCTTGCAGGATATAGGTGAAGCTGAGTGAGCCAGACGGTGTGGTCAACTAAGGTTTCCGTATATTATAGGACGAGATCGGGTTTATATTTCTATTGTTGTTCTTTCAGTTTGTTTTGAACTCGGCTGCGAGTCTTTTACGCTTCCCTTTGTTTAAACATTTGGTTTTATATTGAGATTTGATTTTCATGTGTTTGCGCCTTATTGTAAGATCCGTTGTTTCGTTGCTACTTTGAGGGTCGGGACCAATTGTGAGGTCCTAACCCGAAACGCTTCGAGTTCCCAGAACTTGGGGTGTTACACTAGACTTAAAAATGATGGTGTTACCGAATTGTTAAATGTCTATCATGATTGTTTAGGTTTAACTTCTTCTATGAACGTTAAAACATGTATTATAGCGGAAGCACTTATTGCCACATTTTCTCTCTAGAATTTTTCTATCTCAAACCTTTTTTAATTCAGCAATATCTCCCTAACAATTTAAACTAAAAAAATTTAAAAATCAAAATTTGTTTAAAAAAATTATTAAAATACCCATCAATATCTCTTCAATATATTAAAGTGAAAGCACTTATTTCCACGTATCCTCTCTAGGATTTTTCTCAGCTCAAACCTTTTTATTTTTAATTCACCGATATCTCTCCAAATATTTAAACTAAAAATTTTTAAAATTAAAATTTATTTATAAAAATTGTTAAAACACCAAACAATTCTCTTCAATAATATAAATAAAAATTTCTAAAATCGAAGATTTTTCTCAATCCAAACCTTTTCTTAATTTAGTAATATCTCTTCAATAATATAAATTAAAAAAATTAAAACGAAATTTTTTTAAAAAATTGTTTAATAATCCAACAACATCTCTTCAGTAATATAATTAAAGTTTTTAAAAATTGAAAATTTTTTTAAATATATTTGTTAAATTATTCAACAAAGTAGTCTACCAAATTATTTAAATAAATTTTGTTAAAATATTAAATTTTTAATTTTTTTACGTGATTGTTTTATTTATCAAAGTATCTAAAATTTTTTTCTAATAATAAGATTTTTAAATATTTGGATTTCAAATTGTAGAATTTAATATTTGTTTAATGAAAATTCATTTTTTAACATATTTTCAATTTATATATATATATATATAATATGTAGTTTAATAATTCAAATTTTTAAAAAATGAATTTTAATTAAACAAATAATAAGTTCTAGAATTTGAAATCCAAATATTTAAAATTCAGATTTAGAAACAAATTACTAAATTTTTTCAATCATAATTGTAAATTACAAATAAATAGGAATGATGTTGAGATCATAATTTTCATTCTTTTTTTTTTCAATTCTAAATTTATTATACATACTAAAAAGGGTGTGCATGATTTGATGACGTGGCACGTGGAAGCAACAATTAAATTGAGCTCCCATAATTTTTTTGGCCAATAAATCTATATTTTTTTAAGCCAGAAAATCTTTTTTCCATAAACTAACATACTGCTATTCAAAATTGTACGTAACTTTTTTTTATTGGAGATTCTCCAAAATTTTATAGACCAATAAATCTTTATTTTTTGTGCCAGAAAATATTTTTTTATTAAACTAACAAACTGCTATTCAAAATTGTATGTAACTTTTTTGTTGGAGATTCTCTAAGACTATAGCCAAATCTCCTTTTTTTATTTTTATTATTTAGAATAATTATTAATCAATATCAAAAATCTACCCAAATCTACTTTTTTTGGGATAATTTGTTTTTGAGTTTTTGTTTAAGACAATGTACCCCAAATTTTTTACCACTTTCATTTAATAGTAGGTAAAAATTATTAACCCTTCTATTTAAAAAGAAAGGAATAAATGATGTTTGTTATTTGTAAGTATAAGTTTTAATTTTTAATTACTGAATTTTTTTAATTATTTTTCTTGCCTTTTTTTTTATTTTTTTATTATTTTCTTTTTTATTTTCTGGACTAAATTTCTCATACCGGAATTTCTCATACCAAAATTTCTCATACCAGAATTTCTCATACAAGAATTTTTATACCAGAATTTCTCATACCAGAATTTTTATACCAGAAATTTCATACTAGAAATTATCATACGAAAAGTTCATACCAGAAATTTCATACCAGAAATTATCATACGAAAAGTTCATACCAGAATTTTGTCATACAAGAATTTTGTCATACCAGAATTTTTTACACTAGATTTTCATACCATAAAATTACATACCATAAAATTACATACCATAAAATTACATTTTGTCATACCAGAACTTTTTTACACCAGATTTTCATACCATAAAATTACATACCATAAAGTTACATACCATAAAATTACATTTTGTCATACCAGAATTTTTTTACACCAGAATTTCATACCATAAAATTACATACCATAAAATTACGTACCATAAAGTTACATACCATAAAATTACATTTTGTCATACCAGAATTTTTTTACATCAAATTTTCATACCATAAAATTACATACCATAAAATGAAACAAGGTTTCCTCCGAAGCCAAAGCACACACCAGCAGATCGTCTATACCATTTTGGAGCTCTTAGAGGTGCTGCACAGTAAATTTATGTTGGCATAAATGAGGTGTATTAAGCGGAATTGCTCACTCATTTTGTATAAGATCAAACACTCAGTTCCTTGGACAAATCAACTTAATCAAGCACATATCCTAACCAAACAATCAAATTTGAATCAATAAAAACTAAAAACAATATACGCTTCTGGTATGAGATAAAAATTCCAAAAACATCTTAATACTAAGATCCACAAAGTCCACCCCCATATCATTACATATATCTCACAACTTAGAAAAACAATGTAAATTAGAACCTTCACTTAAAAACAACATTCCCATTAGTCCACTAGCACATCAAAGAATTAGTTGCAGCTTCCAACACTAACTTAGCTTCTGTTCCTGCTTCAGCCAGATCTCCTGGTGTCTGAAATATAAGATGCGCTTAAGTATTGGAAATTTCCGTTAACAATGGAGGACATATAGTAGTACATGACCAACTGTACCTTATCGTATATGTTTTTCTTCAAGGGACAAGCTCCGTGTCCCAAAAGCAACCTTACAACATCCAAATGCTCGCCTCTTGCAGCATGATGAAGTGGCTGCAACCAAAAGTAAAGTCGTCGTTACACATCCCATTCAGCTTATCAACTAATAACAAGCTTGGAATTATCAAGTGTAGATCCGACTCACAGTATTGGCTTCCTCATCAAGGGAATTGAGCATTTCACTCAGCATTTCAGGGTTGACAGCTCGACTAAGTAAAAGTTGGACAATCTGAGTAAAACCTGACAGCCACAAAATCAAGGGGACGGAGATAGATTAGCTTATTTGCTGGACATTTGGAAATTGAGATCCTTCAATAAATCTTACCCCAGCAGAGGCATCGTGCAATGGAATTGCACCATCCTCATCCTTAACTAACAAAGAAGCTCCTCTCTCCAAAAAAAGCTGAGTGAAGATGAATGAAAATTTCATGCAAGAAACGGAAGCTTAGGAAAGCAAGGAGTAGATAGATGATGATTCATAATTTCAAACTCACAACCAACCTGGACGCAAGACATATGTCCGTACAGGTAGGAAAGGTGGAGAGTAGTGTCTCCGTCTTCAACAGGTTCGTCAATACTGCCTTGCAAGTTACCTATGAATGTCAAAAAAAATGGAACTGATCAAGATCTACGCAATTCACACATAAGCCGAATTACAAACATATTCTTTGCGCTACAAGTATTCTGAGAAATGGAGATTATGAAATTGTAACCTCTAGGATGGAACAGACAAAATTCGGAAATAGAGAGGTACCGAGAGCAAGATGAAGGGAGTCGACATCGCCGGATTGAGAGGCAGAAGCGAGGGGAATTGTCGCCATTAGACTCAGTGAATGATGAATCGGAGATTTGGAGCAAGTATCGGCGGAAGGAGAAGAATGGGTTTAGAGAGGAACGCAAGGGACGGTTTTCTTCTTCAAATTACGGTTGACAGTAAAAATAAAAGGAGGGGTACATTTACTTAACTTAAAAATACTAAAAGCCTACTTAGTATTTTGTTTTTTAATAAAGCCTACTTACCAAGTTTGCCCCTTTTTTTTTACGTTCTTATCATATCCTTGAAAATTCCACGACACACTTCCTACGATTTCTATTCTATAAATACTCTACTCCATAACGTAAAATTGTATCCGCTGTTTTTTTATTCTTCTCTTAACCTATTATCGGCTGCTTTGCTATTCTTCTCTTAACCTATTATCGGCTGCTTTGTTATTCTTCTCTTAACCTATTATCATCTTCATTGATTCGTTCTCATAGAGATATGTGCTTGATTTACTTTGTTTATATATAAATAGTTTGATTATCAGCTTATCATAATTGTTTGTTTGTAAATTAAATTTTAATTTCTTTTTCAATTTCATAATTGTTATTCGCTGAAACCATTTCGATCTTGGTTACTAATTATTGAGTTCTCTAATTTACCGATTTTCGATTTCCTTTGATATTATAAGCCAATTTTCGATTTCATTGTAATTTTTAAATTAGAAAATTCATTATCCGGTTTCCTTTTTTTAACCAAATTGATTTTGCCAATATGCTGGTACCAAGTATTCTATTTCCTAAACCAAAAAAACTGTTTTGAAATTTATTTTTAAAAAACATAAGTTTTTGAGTTTTTTATTCCAGCAATTGTTTTAAAAAAATTGATTTGATGAATTCGAAAGAAGCAAATCTATTTTGTATTTTATTTTTAAAAATATAAAGTTTTGATTTTTTTAGTCTAGCAATATTTTAAAAAAAATCGATTTGACAAATTGACAAAAACGCAAACCTGTTTTTTAAATAAAAAATAATTTCGAAATACAAAAACGCAAATATGTTTTTTTAATGAAAAATAATTACGAAATATTATTTACTTTTTTAACAAATTCTTCAGTCATTGATTTATTTATTTTACGAAATATCGATAATTTTTTAACCAAATGTTTGTTTCAATATGCCTGTAGCATGTATTTTATATCCTAAACCAAAAAATATGTTTTGTATTTTCCTTTGATATCATAAGCCAATTTCCGATTTCATCCTAATTTTCGAATTAGGAAATTCATTATCCGATTTCCTTTTTTTAAGATTTGACAACCATTAAATGATAATTTCCTGATTACTAATTAGATTTTTTGGTTTTCTTAACATTAAATAAAATACAAAACATATTTCCTATTAACTTTTTTCAAAAGCTAAATTATAATTGCTTACTGTAATAACCAAAAATTTTAAACTCCGTTTAATACGGAATTTAATCGGATTCCGATCCGTTAACTTCTAACCTTTAGATAAAGCTAAAATGAATTTTAAATTCTATCATTTTATGCGACCTTAGTTCACATAAAATAATAAAAGATGTAACTGGAGATATTTCCGTACCTTTAAAGTAAAATATTAATTTACCTAATACGGAATATAAATCCGTAAAATTTTACGCAAATACCCTACCGATCCGTACGATTAACGGGTTTCGCTTCATCTCATTTTAATGAAGAAAAGTGGGCCCATTGCTGTGAGTGCTGCCGGCCCAGCCCATCCTTACCCTTCTAATTAAACCTAAATAAACCTAATTAACCTAAACTTAATCCTACCCTAATCTACTAATCAAACCGTCTCTTACCTTCGTACGCTGCATACCCCGCTTGGAGAAGAGACGCCAAACCACGTCTGGAGAGGAGAAGCTACGCCGCCGCCAGGATCGGTCCATCGCCTCCGCCGAAGACCTAGACGCCGCCGGCCGTCGCAGGAGATCCGGTAAGTCTGTTGCCTCCCTTCTCCTCGCCCTTCCTTCTCTCGGCTCCAAGGTTGCTAACCTTCGCCGCCTTCTTCTCGGCCGCAGTGACCAGCGCCGTGCCGCCTCCCTTCGGCCTGCAGTAGCACCGCAGCCACCACCGAGTTCAGCCGTTTCTCTGTCGACCTCCCGCTGCGTCGGATCAGCCGGTGTTCCGTCGTCTTCGATCGCAGTGACCGACCTCTCCGGTGCTGTTAACCAGGACGCCGCGTGTGTTGCAAAAGTTCGAGGGAGAAGAGTAGTGCAACGGCGAGCCAGTTGAGACCCCTGTGAACCACCCTGCAGAATCGAACCGGACTAGCCTCTCCTTCGAGTGCGTGACGAGTGTGACGGTGCGTTCATCCCTTACCTATATACTTATATGTTATACTTATACGAGTAAATAGATAGAATGAACCTGGAGTATATATACAACATACATGCGTAGACCTATATAGGTATAAGCTAGTATATGTGTCAGTGTATACATACGGTCGGGTATATATATATATATAGGATGGTCGAATTGTAATGTAGGGGTACGGTGATACGGATATATATATATAGATGTATAAGTCGGAGTATGTGTATTTTGTATAGAAGTAATATGATAGTATATGTATATATAGTGGCTTGGATGTGGAAAGAGAGAGTTCGTATACAGATGTATATATATACATATATATTAGACATTAGAGTGAGGTACCGTAGTGTATATATCCTTATATATATAGATACGTAAATGCATAGTGATACGAGCATATATATATATAGACGTATAAGTTAATGTCTGTAAACTATATATAACCATAGAATTAGTAGATATGTATTTTGTATATAAGGACATATTTATTAGCATAAAGATAATGTATATAAATATATGAGTTAATATATAAGTACGAGTTGGGAGTTATGAAATTTTTGTAAATATAAATGAGTTGAGGAGGAAGGTTAAAAATATGTTTGACGGTATAATATGAGTAATAACGTAAATTAGTAACCGGAGAGAAGGAGTGTTGTCCTTCTTCGAGTTGTCTCGAGTTTGACCTTATAACCTATAAGTAGCTACCCGAGAGACATAATCTATGGAAAATAAGATAAGAAAGAAATTAGTAGAATTCAAGGATAAACTTTGAGAATTTCCGACATTAAGGGTAAAATGATCTTTTACCGTAAGAGAACTTGTTCCGTAATTCCTTCGCATGAGGTTGGACATCTAGATATGATTCTGATCCACATGCCTTATTTGACAGGCGTTTGAGTTACCACGAGTGCGGATTGTTTTGAGACGTGTTAGAGTGTGTTTTGACTCAGGTAAGTCCTTGCGACTTACTTAGCCAGTTTCTGGATATTAGTTGAGTGATAGTGGTTGTGTGTGCTATGTGTGTGTTTTAATAATAATAACTTGCTAGGACGACCGTTATTATTACGTTTAGGGCCCAAGTGTATGTATAACGGGCTGTGACATCACTGCCCAGCTCTGACAGGAGACTAGGAGGTTCTCTATACCCAGACCAGGCAGGTACAAGGTGAGATGCATCGGATCCATTCCTGATGGTTACACGGGGGCAGAGGCGAGGTTTGGGAATCCCTCGTGTCACAAAATAAGTATCATTAGCGTGAACGAGTAACTTAACTTAAGATAATAAATAGACTTGTTTGAAAGCATGATGGGTGTTTATATATTTATGTGTGTGTGTGCTACTATTATTCTTCTAATATTTAGATAACTAGCTAACGGTTCCTCTCGTTGTGTTTTTAGATTTACCGCAGGTTAGACCAACATCTGAGTGATCCGGAAGTAGTGGTCAGCCGGGTCTCCGTACTCCTTAGAGTGGGGGTTGGGGTTGTGTTTGTCTTTCTTTCTTTCGTTAACACAGTTGTTCGTCTTTCCCTTGTTTAAGTACTATAGGCTGTTAGACCGTGTTGCATTCATTACCTTAAAAATACTATTTCATGAATTTCGGTTTTTCCTTATTTGTGTCTTGTTGCAAGATCCTAGTAATATTGTTGTCAAACTGAGGTCGGGACCCATTGTGAGGTCCCAACCAGTAATGTCCCGAGTTCTGAGAATTCGGGGTGTTATAACATGGTATCAGAGCTCTAGGTTGGCAACAATGGCACTTGAAATCTTCTGAAAGACCGAATGAGTTTTAAGCAGAACCCGAAAGGGGTCTGAGTTTTTAAAAAGGGAACTTTTGGTTTTCAAATGCATGCATAGTCTGGTTGGGAATAGAAAAGTACGGCTGACCACCACTACTACCACGGATCTCAGTATGCTTAGTATGGACTTATCGTATTGTACAATTATGTATGTCATATAGATATACATACATACATATATATATAGATATATATATGTGTGTGTGTGTGTAGCATGTTATTACCCTATAGGATATGAAATATCCTTTAGTTGAGTTATCATGATGCGGTTATCGTCTCATGATAAAACGTTTGGAGATCTTAAAGGTTATTTATAAGAAGATAGTGGACTTGTACCCCAGATTAGAACATTACATTATGGCGGACACCCTGGTGGTTCCTACAATTTTTCCGAAGAACGAGTGGTCAAGGAGTTGAGGATTACAAGAGGATGTTAGCAACAAGAACAATCGGGCGAGAAAGGAATATCAAGCAATTCAAATAGAAGTAATAGAAAATCGTACAAGGATTTTAGCGGTATGACGACGAGAAGTGAAACTCAAGATGCGTGTAAGGACTAATAAGAGTGCGGATTGAAGAGGACAATATAGAAAATAGAGTGTTGACCCAGAGGTAAGGGATTAAAGGAGTACCAAGACCGAGATTTACGATCGAGTTTAAAGACAAAAATTCATAAATTTCATAACCATGGAGATGGGTTGACTCCTTCTGAGACACGAGAATGTTGAAGGAAAGCACGACACAAGTATCAAAGATAGTAGAAGTCTGAAACTGAGACAATGGATTTCCATGAAGGCAAGGTTACAAAACAACATCCACCGAGGAAGAAATATGTGCGGGAATGATCATGATGGACTTGAGGGATCATAATAACTACTCAATCACCAAGAGACTTAAGTTAACCATACTAGTGGTTCACTACAAAGAGCTGCAAGTAGACGATAACTTAGGAAAAAGGAACCGTGAAGATGGGTTTGCAAGCTATCACGGAAGGTTTGATAAACCCATAGATGGAAGGTGCATAATACAACTAGACTCGGGTAAAGGGATCTTAAAAAGAGAAAGAAAAGTGTAAATTATGGAAGGAACTAAAGGTGTATAAACGGATATCCTATAAGGGATAAGTTTTCACCTTGTATTTCCGCATCAAAAGAGATAGAAGAAAAGTAAGTCTACGATCTGGTAGAAGACCAACTACAGACTAACTAGTAATAACGAAGAATTCACACGTGAGAGTTGACCAGTGATGACCGGTTTGTAGATAAGAAGAATAACATCGGATTTATTAAAGAATGTTACCGACATATGGAGAATCTCTACAAAAGATCACCGACGACAATTGTAAAGTTAAACCGATACAAGTACCAGTACCCTTAATAGTAACATGGAATGAGTTCGAGCCAATATCTCTGATTAAGAATTTAAGGAGAAGATTTTTTACGGCCGGAAAAGACCACGTAGGTCTTTAAAGAGATTAAGGAAATGGTTGTGAGCAGTTTCTTATCTTCTGGCTAAGAAAAAGGTACAAATCACAATAGTACTAATGGATTGCATAAGGAGAACTAGAGGAGTAAGAAGAAGCAGATGATTTTAATCATGTCCTACGTCAATCAAGACAGAAGGTGCTTAACATGCCACACAATTGAGACTGATGGTGCTTTCCCGAGGTTTACAGAGGAAGCCTTTTGACTAAAGATGTCACACAGAATAACTACAGTTATAGAGACGGAGCAAACATAGAGATTATAACCTTAGTCTCTTGATAATATGTCTCATCGAGTTTTGAAGTGATTCTAGATGGAATCTACACCTCGTTGGAACGGACATGAGAAAGAGTAATGAGGAATAACTGAAGGTATTATACAAATCCGATATCACGTCTATAAGATAATTACCGAAAAGTGTTTATATAAGAGTTTAATGATAAATGACGATACTCCAAGGAAATTCAAACTAATCCAGATAACCCTGTAATATGTAGATGGATGGATAGTTATAGAACCGCGTACAAATAGTGTACCCTAGAGTCTTTTCTCGATTGATGGGAGAAGAATTGACTAAAGTATTAAATTTAATCAACGTGGATTGTACGAGAAAACCTAAAAGGTTTTGACCATTATAATTGGTGTAAGGATTTGAAAGATAGTAGAGCGACAAGAGTATTCTGGCAATCTAGTAGACATGAATGAGGAATAAATTTTTTTTTTATACTACTGAACTGAAGATCTCAACAAAAGTAATACTACTGAGCCGTGGCAGTAGAGTTTTGAGGAGCTGAAGAGGAGATTGACATCCGCTCCAATTTTGGCACAGCCTGAAGGTACTGATGATTTTATGGTATACAGTGATGCATCTAAGCTGGACTTGGGGTGTGTTTTGATGCAGAGGGGTAAGGTCATAGCCTATGCGTCTTGACAGTTGAAGACGTATGAGGAGAACTACCCCACACATGATCTAGAGTTGGCTGCAGTAGTCCATGCTCTTAAGATCTGGCGTCACTATCTCTATGGGGCGACATGTCAGATCTTCACAGACCATAAGAGTCTGAAGTACATATTCACTCAGAGAGAGTTGAATAACCGCCAGAGGCGGTGGTTAGAGTTGATCAAGGACTTCGACCTTGAGATTCTCTACCACCCCGGGAAGGCGAATGTGGTAGCTGACGCTTTGAGCCGGAAGACGCCTAGAGAGAGGGCGATAGCCCGGTTGATAGTACAGCCACAGTTGCAGAGAGATTTGGCTTGGTTGGAGATAAAGATTCAGTTTCCCGATACTGATAGTCAGTTGGCTACTTTGGAGTTACTTCCTGATCTGTTGGATGAGATCCGACAGAAGCAGGAGACTTGCCCGACTTTGACTAGGATCCGAGACAGGATGTCTCGAGATGAGGCCCCACAGTTCACTATTGGTGCTTATGGATTGATGAGACGTCCGGATCGCGTTTGTGTGCCGTCAGACAGTGAGTTGAGACAGAGGATACTAGGTGAGGCTCATGCTACCCCATACTCAGTACATCCTGGAGCGAGTAAGATGTACAAGGATGTGAGACGGTCCTTCTGGTGGGGTGGTTTGAAGCCGATGTGACTCGGTATGTAGCTCAGTGTGCGACCTGCCAGCAGGTCAAGATTGAGCACCGTAGGTCAGGAGGAGAACTCCACCCACTTCCAGTACCACAGTGGAAGTGGGAGGATATATCTATGGATCGACTTTGTCACCGGATTGAAGCTCAGCAGAGGTTTTGATGCTATTTGGGTAGTAGTAGACCGTCTGACGAAGACCGCACGTTTCATTCCGATTAAGGAAACGTGGCCGGTAAGCCGTCTAGCTGAGGAGTTCACCAGACACATTGTAAGACTCCGTGGGGTACCAAGGACTATCGTTTTTGACAAAGATGGACGTTTTACCTCGAGATTTTGGCAGCAGGTACATACTGCTCTGGGGACGAGCCTCCACTTTACCACTGCCTACCACCCACAAATAGACGGACAGTCTGAGAGGATCATTCAGACCTTAGAGGACATGCTTCGGGAGTGTGTACTAGATTGGGGGCAGGTATGACCAGATCATCTCCCACGGGTAGAGTTTTCATATAATAACAACTGGCACGCGTCTATTAGGATGGCTCCTTATGAGGCTTTGTACAGGCGGAGATGTCGTACACCATTATGTTGGGATGAGCCCAGCAGAGTTGATGGAGTAGCTCCAGATCAGATACAGGATGACATCGCTCGGATTGCCCTAGTCTGAGAGCGGATGTTAGCAGCTCACAGTCGTCAGAAGTCCTACGCTGACAAAAGGCGTCGACCTTTGAAGTTTAGAGTGGGTGCTCAGGTATGGTTGAGAGTGTCACCTACGAGAGGAGTCAGGCGTTTTGGCATTAAGGGGAAGCTGAGTCCCCGATATGTCGGACCTTTTGAGATCTTGGAGAAAGTTGGAGAGGTGGCCTACAGATTAGCACTACCGCCGAGATTAGAGGGTGTTCATCCGGTCTTTCATGTATCTCAGTTGAGAGAGTACATCCCGGATCCGAGACACGTCATTAGCCATGAGGATCTGACAGTTAAGCCCGATCACACCTTTGTAGAGTAACCAGTAGCTTTCTTGGAGCGCAGCACTAGACATCTGCGGTCCAAGGAGATACATATGCTGCGGATCCAGTGGTCTAAGAGAGGAGCTGATGAGGCCACTTGGCAGACTGAGGAGAGTATTAGACGTAACTATCCTGAGTTCTTTGCGGGGTTAGAGATTACTCCTGTACCGACGAGTTAGTACTCGGATGTTGTGTTGTTTGACCTTTCAGTTTTTTTTATTGGATTGAGTGATTCTGTTTTATGTGATACTTGTCTGTTTGTGATGGTTGAGTAGTTGCATGGTAGAAAATGGAAATGTCGAGAAAACTAAAATATACCAAAGGAAGTGTGTGATTAATAGAATCATCCTAAGTTTTGGGACAAAACTTCTTTTAAGAGGGCACTGATGTCATAACCAAAAATTTTAAACTCCGTTTAATACGGAATTTAATCGGATTCCGATCCGTTAACTTCTAACCTTTAGATAAAGCTAAAATGAATTTTAAATTCTAGCATTTTATGCGACCTTAGTTCACATAAAATAATGAAAGATGTAACCGGAGATATTTCCGTACCTTTAAAGTAAAATATTAATTTACCTAATACGGAATATAAATCCGTAAAATTTTACGCAAATACCCTACCGATCCGTACGATTAACGGGTTTCGCTTCAGCTCATTTTAATGAAGAAAGGTGGGCCCATTGCTGTGAGTGCTGCCGGCCCAGCCCATCCTTACCCTTCTAATTAAACCTAATTAAACCTAATTAACCTAAACTTAATCCTACCCTAATCTACTAATCAAACCGTCTCTTACCTTCGTACGCCGCATACCCCGCTTGGAGAAGAGACGCCACACCACGTCTGGAGAGGAGAAGCTACGCCGCCGCCAGGATCAGTCCGTCGCCTCCGCTGTTCGCTCCAAACGGTGTGTGCAAGCTTTAAATTTATAACCCTAGACTTAAGCTTAAAACAAGGATGCGAACCCGTAGTGTACGGGTCAATCGTAGTAAAAAGCAAGGAATTCCAGGGGTCGATCACAGGGACTCGGTGAAACAAAGTCGTTAACGGTAAGCTTCGTGAATACTAACCACAAGAGCAATTAACACAATCAAAGATGAATAAGAAGTCAATAAAGCAAACATGCAATTCTAGGGATTAAAGCGTCTAGTTGTGGTTCCAACTCAAGATCTAAAGATAACCGGACAAAGCTGAGATTTTTGCAAAGAGAAGGTGTTACTAAAGTGGAATAGATCACCGGGTAAGTCTCACTACTCACTAATGCTAAACCGTAACTCCTATTACCGGGTAAGTCTCAAGAAATTAAGATAAAGAACTATATCCTCCAAACTAACACACCATCTAAGGGAATAGAATCAACCTTTACCGGGTAAGTCTCAAGCTAACTCACAAAGATGGGATGAAAGCACACTCAAACCCCAATAAAGGACAAACCTTTATTACCTACACTTATGATCGTTGGTACACAAACTAAGGAATTACCGGGTAAGTCTCATCCTAAGCTTGCATTGAACCAGGAAAGGTGTAATAAGAATAGGATTTGGCAAACTCCAACACTTAACTCTCAGTTTAGGATCGGATAAGCCACCTCGGTCAGCAGAATTCCACCCCGGCCGAGATGTTCATCGACTGAACGAGATGCTTAGGGTTAAGGTTAAAGACTCGAACTTTCAGGGTCCTACTGGAATCTAAGATTATTCTATCATTGTTTTTCCCACAACCTTCAGCCAATCACCCTAGAATCACACAAGGAAATTAGCCACTCATCATCATGAAAGTATTAATCAAGTATATGGGAAGAAAGTGAACATTTGAACAAGAATTTAATGAAAAGACTTCAATAACTGAATCAAATATCACAACAAAAGCGTTCCTTGGATAACAATCCAACAAGACAAGACAACAAGGAAGGGAATTAAAGGCAATCTTACAAAACCCTCCAAAAAGCTATAAAAGCTATGATCATCAATCTTCCTTCAACCTTCAAAAAGGTTCTTCAAAACTCCCAACTGGAGTATGGTTGCAGCGATGTATGCTGGATCTCGCAGCCTTCAATGGTGTATAACGTGCAAAGCGGGATCTCAACTCTATGCCGGCCCTTGGATTTGTGGAAATCCAACCCTTTTTGTTACGTCTAGGAATAGATGTGCACGCAATAAGTCTTAAATTTATACTCGTTATAATTATCCTAACTCCTAGCGAACCCGCAGTGTACGGGACGTTTGTAGAAAGGTAAGTATTCCGAGGTCGAACACAAAGACTAAGGTGAAATCGAGTCAAGCAATGATCAAAAATAGTGTAAATCTAGACTAAGATAAGGTGAGGAACAAAGAAAATGGAAAACGCAATGATTTTGTTGGTTTTTATGGTGATCAAGCAAAGATCACAAGTCAAGCAAGTAATAAAACAACTAACAAAGTAAGCTAGCAAACGAGTAAGTAACACAAAGCACAAGTGTGTGATCAAAAGAGGAAAGTAGATTCTAGAGGTCAAGATTTCCGGTTATGGTATTGGATTCAAGGTTCTAAAGATTCTAAGGACTAAGCTGCGGTGTTGGGAAAGAGTGTTTCACTAATGTAAGCAATTACCGGGTAGGTCTCTCACCTTACTAGTCCCGCATCTAACTCCTATTACCGGGTAGGTCTCAAGGGTTTGGAATAAGGAATTCCGCACAAACTAGATACTACTTAAGGGGTAACCCTCTCCTTACCGGGTAAGTCTCAGAATAGGGAAATCTCAAGCAATAATCCTAGCACACTCGATCCAATAGCGGCTTATGAGGCTCACTACTACCTAGAGTTCATCATCTTAGGTATCTAAGGTCGGAAATCATCGGATAGATCTCTTCCCTCACTTAGATTGGTAGCATTAGGTGATCCTAAGCTAAATTAAGCTTAATAAACACTAGGATTTAAACAACCAAGCACCCTAACTTGCAGTTTCATCATTTAGAGAGCAACAGAAGAATAAATCGGTCTGTTCTACAGATAAATCGGCCGATTTATCTGATGAACAGGTCGATTTTTCCTTCTGTTGTGAGTTTCGTGCATATAAATCATCCTAAACTGACATATAAGCCCATCCTATCATCACCCTAGCCATAACCATCAATCCATCACTCTAAAATCACAAGAAATTAGCCAATAATATGCATATCAAGATCCGAAATCATCAAACAAGCATACATGGTGTTCATAGATGAGTAATGAAAGATGAGTAAGCAAAATCAATAAATCTCAGCCAAATCCAAGTTGTAGCAAGACTTACAAACTCTAAAATGAAGATGCAAAACGTTCTTAACAATCCTTGCAATTAGTTCTTCAATCCAAGTCTACAAAATCACTCAAAATCACTCTTAGAATGGTCTTCTTGTTCTTCCTTCAATCCTTGGGAGCTTTTCTTCTTCCCCAATCTTCCTCCAAGATCCAATGAGCTGTCAATGAGAGTGTGGGAGAGGAGAGATGCTCAGCAACCACCTGAAGGACCACTTATATTCTCCACCAAGAGCAAGGACGGGCAAGAGATCGTGGGACACGTGGCTTTAAGCTGTCAAAGGCCTAAAAATCGACCCAGAGCAATAAATCGGCCGATTTAGCTGCTTGCTGGTCCGATTTTCTTCAGCAGAAACTTGTTATGCTCGTTTAGCCATGAGTTGATCCATTGCTTGCACCAATAGTGGTCTTTGTGTCCTTTGTTGCTCCAATTATGCTCCTCCAAAGCTTTGGATGTGTACCATCATGAGGCTTGGCCCTCAAATGTATCGATTAACGTCCAATAGATCCCCGAATTACCTACAAAACCGATAAAAGGTAGTGTAGACGTCTTTTCTAGAAATGTGCGTGAATTGAGCGAAGACGTCATGAATCAATGCCAAAAACTTGCACGAATGAATGAGAAATCTATCTAAGTGACTACCTAATCCTAAGTCATAAATCGTGTTATCAAAATACCCCATACTTAAGGTTTGCTCGTCCCCGAGCAAATTCTCAACTATAGACTAAGAGATGACATGATTTATGTATGCAGAAAAAAAATGTCAAAATCTTTTTGGAGTTGTGCTTCTAATATTGGATCACCTTCATAGTCATGTTTCATGGCAATGGACAAGAAATCGTGTATCAAATAAATGAAAGCATGGAAAGACAATTACACTTAACTTGATAGCATACAATGAAGTGTAAAGATGAAGAAGTCAAGATGATCATGAGCATATCCAATCTAAATCACTTAGTCTTACACACATGCAAGTAGGTCATAAGGACTTGTGAAATAGAAGGCCAAGAAACGTTGTGATTAGGCGGGAATTTTCTAGGCTATGTGATGCTAATCCGGGAAAGGAACTAAACAACCACAACTTCAAATTTTCTTATCAACTTCCCTCAAGTGTATATTTTTCTTCATTTTTTTTCTTTCTTTTATTTTTGAGACAATGGCATTGGTGTGCAAAAGCCGAAACCTTGGTGATTAGCCATTCTCGGGCTTTTTCTATTTTTCGAGATGCATCCACACCGGACACACATACCAAAGCTCGTTAGAACTATCGGTTTATTTGACTTTGGCAAGGCACCAACACCCGATTATGTGAAGTGTACCGAGTTACTTGTCATTTAAACCAACGTCCCCAAACCTATATTTTTGTCTACACTTTCACAACAATTTCAGCATTTCATTCACATCATTCTTCCATCAACAACTTCACCCCACACTTGTTTTTCACACACATCAACACACTAGCATGCTCCTATTCCCGGATGGGTCAAAAGAGGTCAAATTTATCTCAATTGAGGTGCTTAAGCAACATGATCAAGATGAGAAGTAGAGGAAAATGAATTGCCTTATTCATTCCTAAATGATGTGCAAGAACTAGCATGTAATTTCGACTTTCAATACTCAATTCAATCAAGGCAAACATTCATGATCACAAATTATTCATGGTTTCAAGAGAAGTACTTCAAGTCCACATATGCTATCATCAATTTAACACATAAGGCCATCCATAGCCAATTCACAAGACAATATTCATCATTAGGGTCATATCCAAGCTTTAGAAGCACTAAAAATTTTTAAAATTTTCTGAATTTTTTTGGATTTTTCAAAATATGTATGTTCAATGCAAGACATAATGAAACATGTGACAAAATTAAACTATCCTAGATGCTAATCATGCAAGTGATTATGAAAACCCCACCCCATACTTAGAAACACATTGTCCCCAATGTGGAAGCTAAATAAAGAAGTGAAAGAGAGTCCTCACAATGTAAAATTGGTGATGCTTTGGTATTTCGGTTCACATTGAATGATGATGGTGGATGATCGATCAAGGATGGTAGAGAGCTCTTGATGTTCGTTATGATGTCGGAACCCGCGCTTGGCACCGCAAGCCGTCCAAGTTCCACGTCCGCTCCACCCATGCTTGATTGGAGATCATCACTTTCCCTTGTACAGAGGAAAAATCGCCCCATAGCCCAGGAAAATCGGCCGATTTATTGATGAACAGGCCGATTTTTCTGGGTGCTTTCCTCTTCGTCCATGTGCTTGGATCTTGTTCCTTCAACTGGTCCATGAGGCTTTCACATGACCTCCAACATCCCATAACTCATGATAATCAACAAGATCTAGCACCCAAAAACACAAAAGAAAAACAAAGCACACCAAGAGTGAGATTAAACAAAAGCAAGAAAAACACAAGGAAAAATATATACCAATGGGTTGCCTCCCATTAAGCGCTTCTTTAAGGTCATTAGCTTGACCAAATTCGGGAGCGTTTCAATCGAGGTGAAGCGGGGCAATCACTTCCACCGGGGCTTCCGGGATGTACTTCTTCAATCGATGCCCATTCACTTTGAAGTCACCACAATGATCTCCTCCTATCTCTACCGCTCCATGAGGAAAGATCTTCTTCACCACATATGGCCCGGTCCATCTTGATTTGAGCTTTCCGGGGAAGAGCCGCAGCCTCGAGTTGAAGAGAAGGACAAGGTCGCCTTCACTCAACTCCTTTGGGATGATCCTCTTATCATGCCATCGCTTGGTTCTCTCCTTGTAAATCCGAGCATTCTCATATGCATCCAACCGGATTTCCTCAAGGGCGTTCATGTCTAGCAACCGCTTTTCTCTCTTTGATCACATAGTTTGTGCTTGCGTTACTTGTTTGTTTTCGTTGATTTGTTAGCATAGTTGATTGTTCACAACTTTACCCGGGATAGGAGTTTGGTGCGGGATTAGTGAAGCTCTTGGTGGCGGAGTTGTGCTTGTAGAAGCGGGAGGGTTCAAGGCTCCATCCGGGTTAGAGTAAGAAAACCCGGGATGGTTATGGTTGGGCCGGTAATTGTTGAATTGCCGGTTGTTGTTGAAGTTCCTTGGGCCTTGGTAGTTGTTGTAGTTGCCCCTTCCCATATAGTTCACATCCTCCTCTTTGGAAGATAGGTTGGCTTGTGGAGGCACTTGAGGAGTTGCTTGGTTCTTCAAGGTTGTAGCACACAACTCCCTCAAGGATTTCAACTCATTGTTGATGGCGTCGAGCTTGAAGTTGCTCATGGTGACCTCACTCACCTCATATGCTCCCGCCTTTCTCCCTTCACTCTTCCTATGGGAGTACTTCTCAATCACTAGAGCTTGCACCTCATATGCTCCCGCCTTTCTCCCTTCACACTTTTTCTTTTACTTTACTTTTTGGGATGCATGGACAGAGGTGCACAATAACCGAAGCCTAGGAAATCTGCAATCATCAATTTCTTGAGATGCATCAAACCCTTGATGCACATACCATGACCCGTTAGGAATATCGCTCAATCTGACTTTGCCAAGACACAAACACCCGGCTATGTGAATGGTGCCGAGTTACTCATCTTCATGATTGACTTCCCCAAACCTATTATTACTTTCTAACACTTTCACTTCCAGCCAACTTCTTAACTTTAACTTCACTTGCTTTCACCACTTTGCTTGCTTCCAAATTCCCGGATAGGTAAAGGGAGGCAAAAATGTATATGAGGGGCTAAGCATGAATAAGAAGAAGAAGAGAGAAGAATGAATTGCCTTGGTCTTTCCAGGAAGAAAGTGAGAGAACTCATAATGTGGTGTAAACCTTCAAATTCAACATAATTTGGATAAAAACAAAGTATTAAACATGCCAATAATTTCAAACAAAGCATTTAGCAACTTAAACATATTATAAAAGCTTTCAAACACATAAAGAATTTAAAACCAGTCAGTAAGCAAGATCTTCACTGAGATCATATCCAGATAAGTAACACAAAAATAATTTTCGAAAACTCTCAGTTAACCCACCTCGGTCGAGGTGTTCTTGGGTCAACCGAGGTGAAACGCCTCGTTTGGCCAAGACTGACTCGGTCGAGGTCAAAAAAATTTTTTAAAAACCATTTTTTTTTTCCAGTTTCGACGTTTTTCTCAATCAAATAACCTGTAAATATGCATGCAATCTCAGATAAACATATAAATGCAGAAGTGAAGCATAAATATAAAATATCCGATCAAATAATCATCGAAGTCATCGAATAAGTACATCAAATCGTCATCAAATAAGTACAACAAATACCCTATACTTGGGACACACTGTCCCAGTGGGTCAATATAAGTCTAAAGATAAGAGTACTCACCGGATAAATAACAGAACTGCATAAAAATATAATAAAGAAAATCCTGCAGCTCCTCAATAGTCGCGATCCGGTGGTGGTGGTGGCACGTATGGATACTGGGTCGGGTCGAATGGATGACCCATGATACGCTCGAACTGAAGCTGGGCCATAATGTGCTGATAATGCTGCCGCTCCTACATCTCGCGGATATCCAGCGACAAAGAAGCATACGAATCAATAACCTGATCCGTCAGGTCATCGATCCGTCTGTGGGCATCTGGATCCCTCACTCTACGTCTCCTGCGTCTAGCAGGCCTAACCGGAGAAGTGGCGAGTGCATCAGCTGGTGCAGGCTCAGTCTCATCATCATCATCCAGATCTATAATCGGTGGCGCGCTCGTCCCTGCAGTATCTGTCCCTGTATCCATCGGGACTCCACCATCTATCTCATCCACTGTATCCTCGTCGTCATCCTCCTCCTCCTCAGCTGGGGCAACTGTTGCCTCCCTATGATCCTCCATCAGTGGAGCCCAGACGGTCTGCCAATAGTGCGGATCGTAAATAGTGAACTGGGCAGACCAACGGATCCCCTGTGGCGCAGTCAGCTCCCACGGCATAGCCACATATGGAGTGATCAGATCTCGGGGAACGAGAATCCGCCGAGTGATCATCTCCTGCAATCCAAGCGGCTTCGGAGCCGCCACCATCGTACAAGCACTGAGGTCCATGTCATGAAAAGCAGCTATGTGGGTGACAAGCCCTCCGCAGCAGATGTCTCCCTTCGCTTTGGCCTTGATCTTGTGTAGGTCCTCTGCCAAGATCAAGCCAAAGTCCGGGAAACCCCCCGTAACCATACAGTACAGACTGAAAAGCTCGCCCTGTCGGATCTTCTGGGGCGTCTCAGTACGCGCCAGAAGTGTCTCGCTAAATATCCTATGGGCTAACCTAAAGGCTAGGTGGAAGATGACCTTCTCCCTGGAATCTCCAAGGCGCCATCTATCTGCATGCTCAGCAATATGGGCTATTTGCCCCCAAAACTCCCTAGCTACAGATCGGGAAGGGAAGTCAGTGGCGGTGGGCTCAGGAAAGCCGAAGATGTCTCTCCAAACCTCGAGCGGCACTAAGAAGTTCCGGTTAATCAACCGGTACTTCACAGACTGCTCTGTGGGAAGGTAGGTGAAGGAGCTAACGAACTCTAGGGTCGGCTCCAAGTAGGCTGGGGCTCGGATCTCAGTAAACTGATCCAGCCCAACTATAGTAATCATCCGCCTAAGGTCTCCATCTACCCCTAGGCAATCAAAAGCGGACACGTCCAGGAAACGTGGTGCAATCACTGGACGTCCCGAAATACGCTCATAGTCTGCCTGGTGTCTCTCATGGATCACCGGGCGGTAAGGTCGGGAAGAAGAGGAAGAAGGGGAAGGTGAGGATCTGTCTCTGAGGGCAAGGCGACGTTCAGAACTCATTTTCACTTAACTATTGTCAGATCACCTCGGTCGCTGACAACTCTCAGGAATCACCTCGGCCGAGGCGCAGTTCGACTGGACCGAGGCGGAAGCAGTTCGCGATTCAACTCTCAGAAATCCAGTTCTTTTCCCCCAAAAATCACTACAATTGTTTCCTATGGGATACTTAAGCCTTTTCTCAGCAGATGCAAGGGCAACCAAAGCCCAAATCGAAGCGAATAAACGAGTTAGGGTTTCGACTGTTTTTACCTCGTTCCGGCCGATTCGTTCGATTTCTTCGCAGATCTGTACTTGCAATGGGATCCTCTACCCTTCAATCATAGTTTGGAAGCGGAAATCTTCGAAAACGAGCAAGATTCGAGGAAACGAGGTGGAAAAGCGCCGCGGTCGAGTCGAAGTGGGTAAAAAAGTGAAAAAGAAACTGCTAAAAGAAATTAGTAGAGTGATATCTGGAAAGAGGAGAAGTGTTATTATTTGAGGGGTGGTTCCGAGTTAACTTATAACTTATAAGAATTGTCAGGGAGAAACAATTTATGAAAAACAAATGCTAAAAGAAATTAGTAGAGTTAAGAATAGACTTTGAGTTTTTCGACATTAAGGGTAAAACGGTCTTTACCGTATGAGAATCGTTCTTTCCGTAATTCCTTCGCATGAGGTTGGACATAGAGATGTGTTTTTGATACACATGCCTTCATTGACAGGCGCGTGAGTTACTACGAGTACGGACTGGTTGAGAAAGGTTAGAGCGTTTTGAATCAGGTAAGTCCTTGCGACTTACTTAGCCAGTTTCTGAGTGTTAGTTGAGTGATAGTAGTTGTGTGTGCTATTTGCGTGTTTAATAATAATAACTAGCTAGGACGACTGTTATTATTACGTTTAAGGCCCAAGTGTATGTATAACGGGCCGTGACATCACTGCCCAACTCTGACAGGAGACTGGGAGGTTCTCTATACCCAGACCATGCAGGTACAAGGTGAGATGCATCGGATCCATTCCTGATGGTTACACGGGGGCGGAGGCGAGGTTTGGGAATCCCTTGTGTCACAAAATAAGTATCACTAGAGTGAACGAGTAAATTAAAGCAAGATAATAAAACGGACTTGTTTGAAAGCATGCTGAGTGTTTATGTTTATCTGAGTGTGTTTGTGCTGCTATTATTCTGCTAATATTTAGATAACTAGCTAACGGTTCTTCTTGTTGTTGTTTTAGATTTACCGCAGGTTAGATCAGCAGCTGAGTGATCCGGAAGTAGTGGTCAGCCGGGTCTCCGTGCTCCTTAGAGCGGGGTTGGGGTTGTTTTGTCTTTCCTTTCTTTTGGTTAAGACAGTTGTTCTTTTCTTCTTTTTAAGTACTTTAGGCTGCTAGACAGTGTTGCATTCATTACTCTAAAAACATGGTTTTTATGAATTTCGGTTTCTTTATTTGTGTCTTGTTGCAAGATCCTAGTAATGTTGTTGTCAAACTGAGGTCGGGACCCATTGTGAGGTCCTAACCAGTAATACTCCGAGTTCTGAGAATTCGGGGTGTTACAACATGGTATCAGAGCTCTAGGTTGGCAACAATGGCACTTGAAATCTTCTGAAAGACCGAATAAGTTTTAAAACAGAAACCGAAAAGGGGTCTGAGTTTTAAAAAGAAAATTTTTAGTTTTAAATGCATGCATAGTCTGGTTGGGAATAGAAAAGTACGGCTGACCACCACTACTACCGCGGATCTCAGTATGCTTAGTTGGACTTTAGGTTACTGTAGTTGGACTTTTGGACTTTCAGCTAGTAGTAATTATAGTTATTATTCTTACGCAGATGGCACGTACTAGAGGTACGCTAGCTACTGGTCGAGGCAGAGGTCGTCCACCTCTCCCTCCAGCTGGACCAGGTAGGGGAGATAGGACCCCTACAGTTAGAGGACGCGGCCGTGGAGGTAGACCCCCACTAGCCCGAGGTCGAGGCCGAGCTCCACGAGAGGATCCCCCAGCAGTGATCATGCCAGATGCTGGAGTGGAGGAGGTAGCTGAGAGTGTTGGTCCTGAGGTCAGGAACGAGACCGTTGCTAGGTCTGGAGCACAGAGAGCACGTTCGACAAAGTCAGGACGTGTTTCCATTGGAGCGACTGAGTACAGAGAGTACCGAGCATACGTTGAGCGTATGGAGGAGGCTGCTAGGACAGAGAGACTTACCCAGGTACCACCAATACCGGTTAGATCTGTCCAGGTGACACAGGGAGCGCCTCAGGGGCCAGTTGTACCTAAGAGGAGGGTTGTGGCTGATAGAGCTCCTACTGGGTCTAGAGCTCCGAGACCGGATGAGTGGTTGAAGGCTTTCAACTCTCAGAAGGTCCCCTCATATAATGGAGAGATAGGATTGGAGGTGGAGCACTGGATTGGGCAGGTAGAGACTGCGTTAGAGGCAATACGCTGCCCAGAGGATCGGCAGGTAGACTTGGTGCAGACATGCTTCACTGGAGATGCTCATTCCTGGTGGCGGACCATGCGTAGTCAAGTCACCAGTTGGGAGCAGATGAGGAGCATTGTTAGAGACAGATACTGCCCTGTCTCGTTGAGGACAGAGAGATTCCAGGACTTCATTGAGGCTGGATTTGAGGACATTCCGATCGCTACTGCCATCAAGAAGTTCCAAAAGGAACTGACACTGCTTGGACCAGCTGCACCTCCTGAGGAGCAGCATGTCTATCTCTTTTCACGGAGATTGAGAGAGAGTACCCGTTCCTATCTGGCAGGATTTCGCTGTGAGACTCTGTCAGACTATCAGGATAGAGCATCTGCTTATGAGAGAGACAAACCAGTGTCGAGGAGAGCTGCTCAGTCAGACAGGCCGGATAAGCGGCAGAGGACAGGTTATGCTAGTGGTAGTTCAGGAGTAGCTGCTTTTGGACGGGGACAAACTCAGGGGCGACAGAGTCATACAGCTACTGGTCAGACTTCAGCTAGTGGCTTGCAGTGCCACAACTGCAATAGCTATGGGCATATCCGATCAAACTGCACGAAGCCAGCAGTGACTTGCTTCCAGTGCGGTAAGGTTGGACATAGAGCTGCATTCTGCCGTCAGGGCAAGGCTCCATCTCAGTAGGGTTCTTCTCCTGCAGGCTTATCAGGGAGTGTACAGAGACCGTCACAGTACCGGACTCCTAGTCAACAACAGCAGTACAGAGCTCCTAGTCAGCAGCAGTCTTACAGGGCTCCAGGACACACACCACCACAGAGTTCTATGCAAGGATCAGGTCGGGGCAGAGGACGTGGTAGTGTGGCTGATACTAGAGGAGCTCAGGCACGAGTGTTTGAGTTGAGAGATGTTGATCAGCCAGATGCACCGACTGCCACAGGTACGATCCAGATTCATGACTTACCTGTACGAGTTTTATTTGATACAGGTGCTACACACTCCTTCATATCTGATGCATGCGTAGATAGGTTGTCCTTAGCTACTGTAGAGGGGATACCTTTTATGATAGGCTTACCTGATGGGAGTAAGGTAAGAGGGACCAGAGAGATCTTTGGATGTCCTGTTCGCATGGGAGGTCGAGACTGGCTAGTCAATTTTCTAGTCATGCCCCTAGCTCATGAGGATGTCATTTTAGGGATAGACTGGATGAGGAAACACGGAGCAGTCCTAGACATTGGTAGGAGGACAGTGATCGTGGCCACGGAGGAGGGCCATAGAGTAATATTCCGAGGGTGGGACCTCGGAAAGTCAAGTACAGTTATTAGTGCAGTGAGAGCAGCGAGACTGATAGCGCAGGGTTGCGAAGCCTTCTAGTGTTATGTCATGAAGGAAAGCAAGAGCCTGACTATAGAGGAGATACCTGTTGCATGCGAGTTTGCAGAGGTATTCAGTGATGACCTGCCAGGACTACCCCCACAGAGGAGCGTTGATTTCAGCATTGACTTGGAGCCGGGCACGAGACCTATCTCGAAGGCTCCGTACCGTATGGCACCTATAGAGCTGCTTGAGCTGAAGAAGCAGTTAGAGGAGCTAGCAGAGAAGGGTTTTATACGCCCTAGTGTGTCTCCTTGGGGTGCGCCAGTGTTGTTTGTGAAGAAGAAGGACGGATCGATGAGGCTGTGCATAGACTACAGAGAGCTGAACAAAGTAACCATCAAGAACAAGTACCCACTGCCACACATAGATGACCTGTTGGACCAGTTGCATGGAGCGTCTGTGTTCTCGAGGATAGACTTGAGGTCAGGTTATCACCAGTTGAGGGTGAGAGATCAGGACATACCTAAGACGGCATTCCGGACTAGGTATGGTCATTATAAGTTTGTAGTGATGCCATTCGGGCTCACTAATGCACCAGCGGTGTTCATGGAGTTGATGAATGGGATATTCATGGACTTCTTAGACCAGTTTGTAGTGGTCTTCATTGACGACATCCTAGTCTACTCTAGGAGTCGAGAGGAGCATGCCGGACACTTGAGGACAGTACTGCAGATTCTACAGGATAGCCAGCTATACGCTAAGCTATCCAAGTGTGAGTTTTGGATGTCAGAGGTGGCCTTCTTAGGTCACGTGGTGACTGCTGAGGGTATTAAGGTCGATCCGGCGAAGATCGAGTCAGTATCTTCTTGGCAACCTCCTAAGAATGTTAAGGAGGTTCGCAGCTTTCTAGGTTTAGCAGGTTACTACCGCCGGTTTGTGGAAGGGTTCTCTTTGATTGCCCGACCACTTACTTGTCTTCTGAGAAAGACCACTCGGTTTGTCTGGTCTGAGCCGTGTCAGCAGAGTTTTGAGGAGCTGAAGAGGAGATTGATGTCCGCTCCGATTTTAGCACAGCCTGAGGGTATTGATGACTTTGTGGTATACAGTGATACATCCAAGCTGGGCTTGGGGTGTGTTTTGATGCAGAGGGGTAAGGTCATAGCCTATGCGTCTCGACAGTTGAAGACGTATGAGGAGAACTACCCCACACATGATCTAGAGTTGGCTGCAGTAGTCCATGCTCTTAAGATCTGGCGTCACTACCTCTATGGAGCGACATGTCAGATCTTTACAGACCACAAGAGTCTAAAGTACATATTCACTCAGAGAGAGTTGAATAACCGCCAGAGGCGGTGGTTAGAGTTGATCAAGGACTTCGACCTTGAGATCCTTTACCACCCCGGAAAGGCGAATGTGGTAGCTGATGCTTTGAGCCGGAAGACGCCTAGAGAGAGGGCGATAGCCCGGTTGACAGTACAGCCACAGTTGCAGAGGGACTTGGCTTGGTTGGAGATAGAGGTTCAGTTTCCCGATACGGATGGTCAGTTGTCTACCATGGATTTACTTCCTGATCTGTTGGATGAGATCCGACAGAAGCAGGAGACTTGCCCTACTTTGATCAGGATCCGAGACAGGATGTCTCGAGATGAGGCCCCACAGTTTACTATTGGTGCAGATGGAGTGATGAGACGTCAGGATCGCGTTTGTGTACCGTCAAACAGTGAGTTGAGACAGAGGATACTAGGTGAGGCTCATGCTACCCCATACTCAGTACATCCTGGAGCGAGTAAGATGTACAAGGATGTGAGACGGTCCTTCTGGTGGGGTGGTTTGAAGCCCGATGTGACTCGATATGTAGCTCAGTGCGCGACCTGCCAGCAGGTCAAGATTGAGCACCGTAGGTCTGGAGGAGAGCTCCACCCACTTCCAGTACCACAGTGGAAGTGGGAGGATATATCTATGGATTTTGTCACTGGTTTGAGACTCAGCAGAGGATTTGATGCTATTTGGGTAGTGGTAGACCGCCTGACGAAGACCGCACGTTTCATTCCGATTAAGGAAACGTGGCCGGTGAGTCGTCTGGCTGAGGAGTTCACCAGGCACATTGTGAGACTCCATGGGGTACCGAGGACTATCGTCTCTGACAAAGATGGACGTTTTACCTCGAGATTTTGGCAGCAAGTACATACTGCTTTGGGGACGAGTCTCCACTTCACTACAGCCTATCATCCACAGACAGACGGACAGTCTGAGCGGACCATTCAGACCTTAGAGGACATGCTTCGGGCGTGTGTACTAGACTGGGGACAGGTATGGCCAGATCATCTTCCACTGGTAGAGTTTTCGTATAATAATAGCTGGCACGCGTCTATTGGGATTGCTCCTTATGAGGCTTTGTACGGGCGGAGATGTCGTACACCATTATGTTGGGATGAGCCTAGCAGAGTTGATGGAGTAGCTCCAGATCAGATACAGGATGACATCGCTCGGATTGCCCTAGTCCGAGAGCGAATGTTAGCAGCTCAGAGTCGTCAGAAGTCCTACGCCGACAAAAGGCGTCGACCTTTGGAGTTTAGAGTGGGTGCTCAGGTGTGGTTGAGAGTGTCACCTACGAGAGGAGTCAGGCGTTTCGGCATTAAGGGAAAGCTGAGTCCCCGATATGTCGGACCTTTTGAGATCCTGGAGAGAGTTGGGGAGGTGGCCTACCGACTGGCACTACCGCCGAGACTAGAGAGTGTCCATCCGGTCTTTCATGTATCTCAGTTGAGAGAGTACATTCCGGATCCGAGACATGTCATCAGCCATGAGGATCTGATAATTGAGCCTGACCATACATTTGTAGAGTATCCAGTAGCTGTCTTGGAGCGCAGTACCAGACGTCTGCGATCCAAGGAGATACCTATGCTGAGGATCCAGTGGTCTAGGAGAGGAGCTGATGAGGCCACTTGGGAGACTGAGGAGAGTATTAGACGTAACTACCCCGAGTTCTTCGCGGGGTTAGAGGTTACTCCTGTTTGACGAGTTAGTACTCGGATGTTGTGTTGTTTGACTTTTCAGGTTTTTATATGGATTTGAGTGATTCTTTTTTTTTTATGTGATACTTGTCTGTTTTTGGATGGTTGAGTAATTCCAAGGTAGAAAATGAAAATGTCGAGAACCCTAAAATATACCAAAGGAAATGTGTGATTAAGAGAATCATTCTAAGTTTCGGGACGAAACTTCTTTTAAGAGGGCACTGATGTAATAACCGAAAATTTTAAACGCCGTTTAATACTGAATTTAACCGGATTCCGATCGCTAACCTTTAACCTTTAAATAGTTAAAATAAATTTTAAATTTTATTATTTTATGCGACCTTATTTCGCATAAAATAATAAAAGATATAACCGGAGATATTTTCCTACCTTAAAAATTTAATGATAAAAGACATGATTTCGGATTTAATCCCGAAAATATTTCCGTAATTTTAGTTCCGTACTTCAACGATTCCGGGTGTATAACGAGGATTAGTTTCAGCTCATTGTATTATGTCCTGGGCAGCCCAATTTTGGGCCCAGTAGTCGGCCGACCCATTTAGTGAGGAGGAGTTGGACCTTGTAACCTCAGCCGGCCCATCTCTCTCTCAATTTCCCTAATCCCCAACTTAACCCACAGCCTAACCTAATTATCTCCCTAAACCACGTCTTCTCTGCCGCATAACGTCACGCCTTGCTCCTGCCGAACGATCTACCACCATCTACGCAGTCGACAACCGCCGGAGCACAACGCCGCCACCGAGCCACCGCGCCGCCTCTGTCGATCCCGGTAAGCGTCGTCTTCTTCTTCCTCTCCCGCTACTCTCCTCCCCGCCTCTCCTTTGTTTCGGAACTCACCAGCAAGATTTCCGGCTTCACGCAGCAGCAGAGCCGACCACCAGTGCGGACCGTCGGGAACGCCAGCACGCCGCCTCGCTGCCCCGTCGTCTTCTGCACCGGCCGCTGCGACGCCTCAACCGAAGACTGTGCATGTCTGCAGTGTTGGAGCGAGGAGAATCGAAACAGCCGGGAGTACACCACCATTCCGTCGACCACCAGTGCCGCCGAGCCTTCATCCGCGTTACAGTAGGTGAGTCCGCATCCCTTCTTTCTCCTTCCCCTTCCACCTTCTGGAATCGAATTAGTAACCGTGAAAGCCACAGTTGCAACTCTGCAGTAGATGTCCACCAGGAGGCTAGTGTACCGCCGCCGCCTTCGAAGTTCAGAGCCGCTGCCGCCTAGAGCCCTGCCGGACTGTAACACCGGTGAGGCTCTATCTCTCTTTCCTCTGTCCTTCGGCAGTGGTGCCAATGTGAAACAAGGTTGTAGGTTTCTGAAGTCCTGTAATGTGAATATATGAGTATATAGATATGACAGTGTTGATGTACGCATACCTTGCTTAGAATCATGAGAGTATATATAGGTAAATGCAGAATAGAGTACGTATGTATATATAATAAAATGTAGAAGTGTACATATAAGTGGTTTATAAGTTCATATATGTGGATAGATATACGGATCTACTCACACGAGTACGAGTTGGAGAGATATGAATTATGTAACTATACATATAAATGCCTAGTAGTTACGGATTTATATGAGTTCAAGGAAAAGTTAGAGTATGTGCATGCGTATATATACATATGGGAGGGTAGAGTGATATCTGGAAAGAGGAGAAGTGTTATTATTTGAGGGGTGGTTCCGAGTTAACTTATAACTTATAAGAATTGTCAGGGAGAAACAATTTATGGAAAACAAATGCTAAAAGAAATTAGTAGAGTTAAGAATAGACTTTGAGTTTTTCGACATTAAGGGTAAAACGGTCTTTACCGTATGAGAATCGTTCTTTCCGTAATTCCTTCGCATGAGGTTGGACATAGAGATGTGTTTTTGATACACATGCCTTCATTGACAGGCGCTTGAGTTACTACGAGTACGGACTGGTTGAGAAAGGTTAGAGCGTTTTGAATCAGGTAAGTCCTTGCGACTTACTTAGCCAGTTTCTGAGTGTTAGTTGAGTGATAGTAGTTGTGTGTGCTATTTGCGTGTTTAATAATAATAACTTGCTAGGACGACTGTTATTATTACGTTTAAGGCCCAAGTGTATGTATAACGGGCCGTGACATCACTGCCCAGCTCTGACAGGAGACTGGGAGGTTCTCTATACCCAGACCATGCAGGTACAAGGTGAGATGCATCGGATCCATTCCTGATGGTTACACGGGGGCGGAGGCGAGGTTTGGGAATCCCTCGTGTCACAAAATAAGTATCACTAGAGTGAACGAGTAAATTAAAGCAAGATAATAAAACGGACTTGTTTGAAAGCATGCTGAGTGTTGATCTTTATCTGAGTGTGTTTGTGCTGCTATTATTCTGCTAATATTTAGATTACTAGCTAACGGTTCTTTTTGTTGTTGTTTTAGATTTACCGCAGGTTAGATCAGCAGCTGAGTGATCCGGAAGTAGTGGTCAGCCGGGTCTCCGTGCTCCTTAGAGCGGGGTTGGGGTTGTTTTGTCTTTCCTTTCTTTTGGTTAAGACAGTTGTTCTTTTCTTCTGTTTAAGTACTTTAGGCTGCTAGACAGTGTTGCATTCATTACTCTAAAAACATGGTTTTTATGAATTTCGGTTTCTTTATTTGTGTCTTGTTGCAAGATCCTAGTAATGTTGTTGTCAAACTGAGGTCGGGACCCATTGTGAGGTCCTAACCAGTAATACTCCGAGTTCTGAGAATTCGGGGTGTTACAGGATCCATTCCTGATGGTTACACGGGGGCGGAGGCGAGGTTTGGGAATCCCTCGTGTCACAAAATAAGTATCATTAGCGTGAACGAGTAACTTAACTTAAGATAATAAATGGACTTGTTTGAAAGCATGATGGGTGTTTATATTTTTATGTGTGTGTGTGTGTGCTACTATTATTCTTCTAATATTTAGATAACTAGCTAACGGTTCCTCTCGTTGTGTTTTTAGATTTACCGCAGGTTAGACTAGCAGCTGAGTGATCCGGAAGTAGTGGTCAGCCGGGTCTCCGTGCTCCTTAGAGTGGGGGTTGGGGTTGTGTTTGTCTTTTTTTCTTTCGTTAAGACAGTTGTTCGTCTTTCCCTTGTTTAAGTACTATAGGCTGTTAGACCGTGTTGCATTCATTACCTTAAAAATACTATTTTATGAATTTCGGTTTTTCCTTATTTGTGTCTTGTTGCAAGATCCTAGTAATATTGTTGTCAAACTGAGGTCGGGACCCATTGTGAGGTCCTAACCAGTAATGTCCCGAGTTTTGAGGATTCGGGGTGTTACACTTACCATTTTAGATTAACTACGTTTTGGAGCAAGTCTGTTTTGTATTTTATTTTTAAAAATAAAAGCTTTGATTTTTTTTAGTTTAGCAGTATTTTTTAAAAAAATCGATTTGACGAATTGACAAAAATGCAAACCTGTTTTTTGAATAAAAAAATAATTTCGAAATACAAAAACGCAAATCTGTTTTTTTAATGAAAAATAACTTGGAAATATTATTTACTTTTTTTTATAACAAATTCAGTCATTCATTTATTAATTTTACGAAAAATCGATAATTGCTAAGAACCAATTTTTTTTTTCCAATATGCCTGTAGCATGTATTTTATTTCCTAAACCAAAAAATATGTTTTGTATTTTCCTTTGATATCATAAGTCAGTTTCCGATTTCATTGTAGTTTTCGAATTAGGAAATTTATTATCCGGTTTCCGTTTTCTAGATTTGACAACCATTAAATGATAATTTCCTAATTACTGTTTAGATCTTTTGTTTTTCTTAACATTAAATAAAATACAAAACAGATTTTCTATTACCTTTTCAAAAACTAAATTACAATTGCTTACCATTTTAGATTAATTACGTTTTGGAGCAAGTAGTAATGTTTATAAGATCTTTTTTACACAACTTATTTCTTACTAGCAATTATTTTACTAAATAATTCGGTAATTTTTTTTTTTTTATATTACAAAATATCGTTTATCTTTTTTTTAACAAAAAATCTGCTTTGTATTTTCCTTTGATATCATAAGCCAATTTCCGATTTCATTGTAATAAATATTTAACATTGTTCTAATACTAGATTTTGTTTTTCACATATATAATACTTATTTTTCAGACC
Source organism: Fagopyrum homotropicum (assembly GCA_033239125.1). NCBI lineage: Eukaryota > Viridiplantae > Streptophyta > Magnoliopsida > Caryophyllales > Polygonaceae > Fagopyrum > Fagopyrum homotropicum. Next base: position 150,580,585 of record BSWB01000004.1, read on the forward strand.
CGGTGTGATTTCAGAAGGGGAGATTCAACACGATCAAGTATTGATATACCCGAAAGTTGTATGTTATTTGTTTATTGTGCTTTTAGTGTTTCCGTTGGACTAAATGTATTGTTTGACCCTTTCGGGGTTATAGTTAACAATTTTTTTTACTGCAATGTAAGAGGTCGGGCTATCCCTTGTTGTGACTTTCCGGTATCCGATCTCCAAAGGAATTCAACAAAATCGTGAGGATATGCAGAAAATATCGGGGAGAATCGAGGAATTTGGGCATGTAAAATCTTATCGCTTTCAACAACGATCTTCTTTTCATGTCGAGAACTATTTGATTGAGCGCTAGAAGAGCTTGTCTTCTCAATGTTGAATCTCCAATCTTCATCTTGGTTGCAAGGTCTTCGACATAGAACCGCAATTCATCGCGAGAAGCACCTAGACCCGGCCTTGAAACGACGATTGCAAAGCCGTTAGAAAGAACGTCGGCAACATAAACGGCGGAGAGGCTTTTGATATTGGACTCGAGCTTCACCAAGACTACATCAAGATCGCTCTGCATCAATAGCTTTCCACTGCAAGAGATGTTGATGCACCGGTGAGCAAGGTTGTGACACACACTAAGTGTTTGTAAAATCGTCTCCATGAAATCCGAGAAGGGTTGGTTAGATATTTGGTTATGGCATGTGCTTGCTGCTTCTGCACTAGTGGTTAGCTCTTCAAGTTTTCCCCTAATCATCTTCCGCTTGGCGGAGAAGACTCTAATGGTGTAGGCGAGTGAGATAACGATGGTTTAAAGGTCGATTACTCGTCGGAGCTTCAACTCTTCTTTGGTGGAGGTTTCAGCTAGGCAATAACAACCCATATCACCGCTTTCCATGGATTTTCTTCTTTGATACTAAATTTGGAGGAAACCCATAACTTCAAAGACTAATTTGAAGGAGCAAGAATGAATGATGAAGAGAGAGGATTCAGAATTGTGCATAAGGAGGGTTTCTATCACACAGTTCAACACTGCTCATCTTGAGGAGAAGCTTGCAGTTGAAACTCAAACGTGTGAATATTACAAGAATGTCCTTCTTGATTGCAATTGAGTATAGGTTAAATGGAAGACTGGTGAAGGGTAAATCTGTCGATGTGAGATGATGAAAAAAAGGTTCTTGTGAAGGGTAAATTTGTCAATTATCCTATTATTGTATGTGTTTTATAGTGTAATTTGATCGATTAATTAACGATTGATAAATTCTTTGTCTCATCTTCTCTGAAGTTATCGTGCCTTTCGTTTTCAAAATTTTCCTATTTTCTTGTTATTGTACGTGTTTTATCGTATATTTTGATCGATTAACAACAATTTTTTATTTCTCCGTCTCAGCTTCTTTGATCGTCTTTTGTTTTCGATCAATATTTTCCCATTATAACGTGTTTTATCATATATTTTGATCGAATGCTTAAATAGTTTTAATTTCGTCTTATTAATCAATTTTATTACATGATCTTCCAATTATAATAAAACTTTACATTTTATTGATTTATTGACCGATTTCTTAGAACCGATTTCTAACGATTTATCATATATATTTCTTTTTTTAAAACGATTGCTTGATCATTTTCAAATATTATACGATTATGTTTTTTTCATTAACAATCTTTTAAACTGATTTATGTTGATTTGTATGATATATTTCTATTTATTTAAATTGATTTCTATGTTAAATAGAGCCGGAGATGAAAAGAGGAAACCCTAATGACACTAACAATATTTGATTATTTTAGGTTTTGTACCGACTTTTTAAACCGGTTTCGCGACTATTTATCATTTTGAGAATAATTAAATGTGAATTACTACTATAATGTTACATAAATATGTTTGCACGACTCATGACTTAGTATTTAAAAGATACAATATATAAATATACCCGCACAAGTTGCGGATTATGCACTAGTTATAACAAAGAGTTTGTTAGTTTATTTTTATTAAATTTTGAAGTTTAATTTTAAAAACAAATTAAATAGTTGATCTCAAAACAATAATTTATTGATTTAAATATATCATTTTATCCACTATTATATTTTTGACAAATCGAAATTTTGAAACAAAATTTGAAAAAAAAAAATCTAATTTTATTTTTTTAGTTAGAAGCTTTAAAAAACTAAAATTTAAATTTGTTAAGTGATTTTTTTGACTTTGATAATTATTAATACTAAATTTATTTATTATCATTTTGTTATGTGACCTAATCAAAATTGTTTTAAACCCTTACCAAAAAAAAAATCAAAATTGTTTTAAACAAATTTTGATAAATTAAAGGTTGTTAAAACCTTTTTAAAAAAAATTGTAATTTGTTTGTAGTTTCGAAATTTTTAGTTAACAATTTTTAACAATTTTCAATAATTGAAAGGACCATATTTTGGAAGAAAAAAAAAATTTTATTAAAACTCAACCCGCACGTGGTGTGGTTAATACACTAGTTTATAAATAAGTCGAAAGGAATAGAAGTCACATTTAATCTAATTATTATTTACTAAAAAGAAAAGAATTTCAAAATTTTTTAAAAAAAAAATGCATAATACATAAATTCGAAATAAAAAATTAAATAACAAAATATATATAAAAATTTAAATTTAAATTACCAGCAATATATTGTTGCAAATTTATATATACGTTGTTTGTTCAAATTTATTTTTAAAAACCAAAAAAAAACACTAATATCTACCTGTGAATTAGAAATATTTAGAGCAACTATTCTACTATTTCAACTGAAAATGATCATGTGAGATTTAATTTCATAATTTAGATGATTTTTTACTTGAAAAAAAAAATATAGTTTGTTCATGATTATCATCTTTTACCGTTACTAATTAATTCCTGCAAAGTAAAAGATTTGGTCTGTCTATATAGTTGTGAGTGGTATGACTATTTAGTGACTTGCTTTCTACTAAAGAACTTAAAACCCCAAATAAAGGACACTTTAAACAGACAGTTGTATTAAGATATCGAAAGCAAATCTATAGAATCCAAGTCAATTTATGATTATAATTAGCAGATATGAAAAAAGCTTAATATGGATATACACTGTTAACACAAGCAAGATAGTCGGAGTAGTTAGAGGAACTAATAGAGAGAATGAAACACGATTTTCTAATCTACAGTAATTTAAATTAAACTTTGAGTTGTTGGTGCATCAAATCTCTTACACAGGCATAAAAGTGATGACCCATTTAATTTAATTTTAATTTTAAGTTAAAGATTTGCAGTTTGTGATCTATAAATAGCAATGCAAGAAGGAGTAAAACCTTGTTCGTGGCGAGTTTATTAATAGAGAGTTATAAGTTTGGAAAGATAGGGATCGAGGGGGAGGAGGAGGGTGAATGAACCGGATGGGTGTTCCGGTGACGGTTTGCGATGCTTGTGTGGTGGTGCCAGCGGCGGTCTACTGTAGAGCCGACGCCGCTTGGCTATGTTTACAGTGCGACATGAGTGTGCATTCCGCTAATGCGCTCTCGAGTCGGCACCCGAGATCGCTCGTTTGCGATATTTGCTCCGCTCGAGTCGCCACCGTGCGGTGTCTACACGACCGCATTTGTGTGTGCGATGAGTGCTTCTACTCTTGCTGCTCCGCCCACCCTCGTGTCCCCCTCACCCCTTACACCGGTTGTCCGTCGCTTGAAGATTTTACTAAGATGTGGACCCAACTAAATAATTCTTGTGGTGGTGGGGTCCATCAAACCCTGATACTCTCGGATGGACCCGGGGCGAACCCGGATCCGAATGAGAGATCCGCCGATGGCTGCAACGTTATGGATAGTTATAATTCGGAGGCGTTGGTGCCTCCGATAGCTTCTCATGCGATGAACGTGAATGTGAATGGATACGTGCCCGATTTTCTTAGGGATCAATTGTCTTTTGTCTCCGACGACAAAGCGCCTGATTTAACCAAGGTGATCATTGTTCATTGTATATATACATGAACCGTCTATGTCACCCACCATTACAATATTACAAATTATAATATTATATTCTTAAATATTTTTTATATAGGTATTACAAATAATATGAATATATAATGTGTGAAAACCTTTTTCCTTCAAATAGCTAACATTCCTTTTCTCATTTATTTTATTTTATATTTATTTATTTTTATAAATTAAAGCATTTATCAAATATAGGTATCAATATGATGTTTGGCAATTGGTCATATGGTATCAAATTGATGTACTTAGATATTTTACTTTTTTTTGTTGATGCTTCCTCCAAGAATTTGCGTAACAACTCTCGCTCATATTTTTGAGTTGTTGAAGATTTTTATATCATTTCTGAATTTTTTTAATTCAAGTATCTTCAATTTTTTAAAATAATTTTTCAAAGAATTTTGGTGAATTAGGCTCTTTTTTTTTATAACATTTTGTTTTGTAGACCTCTCTAATTTTTAATTTTTAGACTCTAATTGAACTTACAACTCCGGAATCGGAAACTAATTTAGTACGTATACCCTTATTCATGAAAATTTTTGGAATCAGTAATTGGAGTAGAGTTTGGTTACTTTTGGTTACTTTTGGTTACTTTTGGTTACTTTTGGTTACTTTTGGTTACTTTTGGTTACTTTTGGTTACTTTTGGTTACTTAAACATTTCATACAATATTATGAATCATTCCATACAATATTATGAATAAGGATATAGATATGGACTAAATTCGTTTCCATACCGTTTCCGGAGTTGGAAACAAACGACCCTTAATAGATTAATATTTATAAAAGACACGGTTAGTGAATTTGGCCATAATTTTTTTTTGATGTGAGTCCCCTTCTTTGCTGAGTTTTTTTCTAATGGAAATTATAATTGAATTATGTTGATATGAGAGTTCCTTCTTTGCTGAATTGAATTTTGTTGATAGCATTTTTCTTTCTCTGCTAATTGAATTTTGTGGACATGAGTGTTCTTCCTCTACTAATTGAATTGATATGGGTGTTCCTTCTCTACTAATTGACTTTTGTTGATATGAGTGTTCATTCTTTCATAATTGAATTTTGTTGATAGAAGTGTTACTTCTTTGCTGAATTAGATTTTGTTGATAGGAGGGTTCCTTCCCCGCCGAATATTTGATATTGAAATCTCATATACTCATATCATGATATGGGACTAAACATGCCCTCAAATAATAAAGGGCAATTTTGGTAACTAGGCTTTTAATATTTCAATTAAGTAAATATACCCAACCTTTTGTATTAATTCTCAAACTCTACACACTCTTCTCTCAAGGGGTACATTTACTAAACACAAAATTAAAAAAAAGCTTAGTAAACCAAATTGTTTCAATAATAAATGAAAATTCTTTAATTTTAATAATACATTTATTTGATATCTTACTAAACCTATTACAATCTCTTATGTTTTTAAAGTCTATAAATAGCCGGTATTATTCCGTTACCGGGAATGATTCCTATCGCTTCCAAACGAGCCCATAATTTCTATATAATTTTATTTCTTTTTAATGTTTTTAAAGTCTATAAGTAGCCGGTATTAACTACTTTTTAATTCTCATATTAAAGTTTTGTATTTTTACATTCTCAAACCTCTCTCATATATGGTGAAATATTTTATATTTCATACTCCATCTAAACTTGTAAATAATTAAAACCAACTCATAACAACAAATTTAACATGAGTTTTTCCTGGTTCTTTAATTAGTCTTGATTTAAGTGAAAGTGTGTGTATTGGGTTGCAGAGTTGTCCAATTTTGAAGGGTGTTGAAGTTGAAGACACAGACGATCTATGTGACGAACTGAACATCGATGAAGTTGCATACAGCTTTGAAATCGACAACGAAGACGATGATAAAATATCTATATGTGTTGGACCAACTCAGGGCATTACAAGCTACAACCCAGATAACATCAACGTGCCAGTGGATTGCCTCTTTGATATAACAGCAACAGGAGAAAATCTAACTATTCAAGATCAGTATAAATTACCGAATCATCCCTCGGAGACTAACAACACATTCGAGGTACGTACATTATGAGCCTGCTCACTAGAGCTTTTTCGTTAGATTATTGAAGAGTTTTAAAAATATTGAAAGTCAAAAGTTGTTTGGCGTGGGGGAGATTTTTGTGATGATCAGAGTTTTAGTAGATCTTTTTTTTAGCTTTTTCACAAGATTTTAAAATTTGTGATAAAATTTTCAATAATTTAGGTCAAAAATATATTAGAATTTCTAATTTATTTATATGGTAATTTATCCACAAATCTATCCTTATCAAAAGACTATCAGTTTTTATCAGATTTTTTTAGAATTTCTAATTTGTTTTTGTAACTAATATATGTTATTCTTGTTGTCGATTAGACATCCTCAACTGGTTGCGCCGCGTACCAGTCTGGTAGCAGCTCGAACAACAACAACAACAACATGCTGCAGGCTTTAAGCAGTGCATCAAACTATATACTTATGAACACATCAAAGTGCGCAACAAGAAACATAAGCTTAAACTACCCACCAGGCCAAGTCACGTCTAACATATCACTTCCCTTATCCAACATCACCGGAGAAAGCACGGGAACCGAGTATCAAGATTGCGGGTTATCCGCGAGTTTCCTCTCTGCGGATTCGCCATGGGACTCGAGTCTTGAAGTCAACTGTCCTCAGGCAAGGGACAAAGCCAAAATGCGATACAATGAGAAGAAGAAAACTCGGACGTGGGTTTGATATCAATCTTGTTATCATATGTGTGCAGATAAATTCCATGCACATACGTAATTCTTGGTTCCTGTATTGGTTTCAGTTATGGTAAGCAAATAAGGTACGCGTCTCGCAAGGCAAGAGCGGATACTAGGAAGCGGGTCAAAGGTAGATTTGTCAAGGCTGGTGAAGCGTATGACTATGATCCGATTGGGGCATCGGAGTTCTGATCAAGAAACCGGTTAATTGCTATGATGTAATTGACTGTCGAAATAATACAGAGGCTGATCAGCTTATTTTGGGAGGTAATTTCGTTGCATTGGTTTATATAAACATTCGGTATCGATGATGATTAAAGATAAACATATATGATAGAAATTTTGGAGGATAAATGGAAAAAGTGGAAATTTGAAGAGGGAGAACAATTGTACTTTGAAACTCTTATTCAAATGTTCTTCACAACTTGTTTTAATCAACATTACAAGGTTCCTATTTATAGGATTATAGGAACATGAATCTAACATAAGTTTTCTATGACTTAAATATTAGAAACTTAACAACATAAATTTCTAATTTATTCTAATGCAAAGATGCTTTGCATGTGAAACAATTCTTATCTTTATTGTCTAATTCAAATGCATGTATTTTAAACTTCTAAGAAATTAAGTTTATTTTCAACACTCTCCCTTAAACTTAATTCCTAGTGATTCCAAGCATTTCACGCAACTTGATAAATATCTCTGACTTAAGAGGCTTCGTGAAAATATCTGCAACTTGGTCTTGAGTCCGCACATACTTAACTTCAATCTCGTTCTTGGAAACACATTCACGAATAAAATGATACCTCGTGTCAATGTGTTTGCTACGGTCATGGAACACTGGGTTCTTCGCTAGTGCAATAGCAGATTTGTTATCAACAAGGATCTCCGTGGCTTCCTTATTTGACAACAGTAAATCTCCTAATAATCTTCTCAACCAAATTGCATGACACACACAAGATGTAGCAGCAACATACTCAGCTTCACATGTTGAAAGAGTAACAATAGGTTGCTTCTTTGAACTCCACGTGAAAGCAGTTTCTCCCATGTAGAAAACAAACCCCGAAGTACTCTTTCGATCGTCAACATCTCCAGCCCAATCACTATCACTATAACCCACAAGCTTATATTCATCGGTAGAAGAATAAAGCAAACCATAGCTAATAGTACCTTTAATGTACCGGAGAATGCGCTTTGCTGCTTTGAAATGTGTTGTAGTCGGTGCCTCCACAAATCGACTCACAAGCCCAACACTATAGAGAATGTCAGGACGAGTGCATGTCAAGTACCTCAAGCTTCCAACTAAGCTCTTAAAAGTTGTAGGGTCAACCTTCTCCCCTTCCTCGTGCTTTGAGAGCTTGATTCCACAATCGACTGGTGTACTTACAGCTTGGCAATCATCCATTTTAAATTTCATCAAAATCTCCTTAGAAAATTTCTCTTGGGAAATGAAAATCCCATCAATTGCTTGCTTAATCTCAATGCCGAGATAATAGGACATGAGACCAAGATCTGTCATCTCGAACTCTCTAGTCATTGCTTGCTTGAACTCTCCGAACATACTCGGGTTATTACCCGTGAAGATCATATCATCAACATATAAGCAAACAAACAACGCATCACCATTTTCACACACCTTGGCATAGAGAGCGTACTCGTTTGGGCATTTGACAAACCCATTATCTTGAAGATACTTGTCAATCCGACTATTCCATGCTCGTGGTGCTTGTTTTAAGCCATACAAAGCTTTCTTCAACTTCAACACTTTACTTGTATGACCTTTGATCACATAGCCTGGTGGTTGTTCAACATAAACATCCTCTTTGAGCACACCGTTTAGGAAAGCAGACTTCACATCCATTTGATAAATATTCCACCTTTTCTGAGCTGCAAGTGAAATGATCAAACGGACAGTCTCTAGTCGTGCAACTGGAGCAAATACCTCACCATAGTCGACCCCTGGGCGTTGACTATAACCTTTTGCTACTAATCTTGCCTTGTACCTCTCAACTTTTCCTTGAGCGTTCTTCTTCTCCTTGAAAATCCACTTTAAACCAATGGGTTTTTCACCTTCTGGTAGAGTTGTCAACTCCCACGTGTCATTTTTCTTGATCGAATTAATCTCTTCTGCCATTGCGGTTCTCCATTTTTTATCATTCACAGCCTGTGCAAAATCTATTGGTTCAGAATCAGCAAAATAGCAATAGAGAGTTAGATCATCATCTAGTTCCTCATAAATTTCTTCAAGGCTTCTCATGTTTGGTGTTCTTCCGCTCGAACTTTGATAGGAAGACGATGATGATGATGACGACGACGGTGATGACGATGGTGTTGTCGTTCTTGAAGATGAGGGTGAATTTTGAATAATTGGCGAGCGGGACGGTGTCATAGGCTCTTGTTGAACAACTTCCTCTTGCCTTTCTTCATCAAGAGCCGGAAAGAAATCATATCTCTCCTTGTCTTCAATGCTCCAATCCCATGTATCTTCTTCATCAAAGTGAACATCTCTACTTATAACGATCTTTCCTACGACTGGGTCGTAGAGCTTGTAGCCTTTTGAACTCTGAGCATATCCGATGAAGACATGTTTCTTGCTTTTGTCTTCAAGCTTCGATCTCACTTGATCTGGTACGTGAACATAGCCAATGCTCCCAAACACTCTCAAATGAGATGCACTTGGCTTTCTTCCACCCCATGCTTCTTGTGGAGTTCTATCTAACAGGCTTTTTGTTGAACTTCTGTTAGATAGATAAACTGCACAGTCAACTGCCTCTGCCCAAAACTCCTTAGGCATCTTCTTTGTCATCAACATGCTACGGGCCATGTTAAGAATGGTCCGGTTCTTTCTTTCAACAACGCCATTTTGTTGAGGTGATCTTGGAACTGTCAAGAATCTTTTTATGCCATTCAAATCACAAAACTCATTGAACTCGTTAGAAGTAAACTCACCACCTCTATCGGTTCTTAAAGACTTGATGTAGTGACCACTTTGTTTTTCAACAAGAGCTTTAAACTTTTTGAACATAGAAAAAACTTGAGATTTTTCTGCAAGAAAATAAACCCAAGTCTTTCTACTAAAGTCATCAATAAAGAGCAGAAAATACCGGTTCTTACTGAACGACGCAGGCTTGATCGGTCCACAAACATCCGCATGTACAAGTTCTAGTGGTCGATTGGCTCTTGTGGTGCTCTCTTTCGGGAAGCTATTTCGGAATTGCTTTCCTACTAGACACCCCTCACAAAGTTGGTCTGGTTGGTCAATTGGTGGCATCCCGTTCAACATCCTTCTTTGTGACATCAACTTTAAGCTACCAAAGTTCACATGTCCAAACCTTAGATGCCATAACCAAGGTGTCTCTTTCACACAAGCTTTGAGACATTTGGCTACATCTGTTTGAATGTCAAGCAAGAACATTCTATTTTTCGTCATGGGTACCTTGGCGATCACATTATGATGATCATCTTGGAGCAATAGGCTATGGTTTTTCATGTGCACTTCGTAATTCTTCTCCAAAAGTTGTCCCAAACTCAAGATGTTGCTCTTCATGTTAGGAACGAAATAAACATTGCTAATGAATTGATGACTACCGTTCTTCATTCGAATCAGAATCGTACCTTTTCCCTTGATGGGAACTTTGGAGTTGTCTCCAAATGTAACACACCCACCCATCGACTCGTCAAGCTTCACAAACTTGCTTTTATCACCACACATGTGATTGCTTGCCGCATTGTCAAGGTACCACACATCTCTTTTGTCTTTCTCACCGCCTTGGTAGGCTAACAATAAAGTGGCATCATCCACTTTTGTTTCCTCTACATAGTTGACCTTTTCTTCAGGTTGGCTAGGAGCACTCCAACAATCTCGTGCATAATGTCCATGCTTTTGACAATTATAGCAACGAACCTTGGATTTATCAAAGCTCCCTCTTCCACGTCCTCTTGAGGATTGACCATTTTCTCCAACATTGGAGTCATGGTATGATGATTCACCTTTTCCTCTTCCTCCTCTCCCACGAAAGGATCCACGTCCTCGTCCTCTTCCTCTATGTGACTTCTCTCGATCACCACCATTATCGTTTGTTGAGTGTTTTGTGGCTAGGACTTGCTCAACCGGCTTATCCTCTCTCCTCTTGATTCTCTCCTCATGGGCTTGTAGAGAACCCATAAGTTGATCAATTGACATTGAATCTAAGTCTTTTGACTCTTCAATGGCAACCACAATATGATCAAACTTCGTTGACAAAGAACGAAGGATCTTCTCAACAACTCGAGCATCCTCGATGGTTTCTCCATACCTCTTCATTTGGTTGATAACGGCCAACACCCTTGCAAAGAAATCCGCGATTGATTCGGATTCTTTCATTTGTAGGCCTTCAAATTCTCCTCGTAAAGATTGCAATCGCACCTTCTTCACCTTGTCAACCCCTTGATTAGAGTTTTTCAAGATCTCCCACGCTTGCTTGGAAGTGGTCGCATTTGCCACTCTTTCGAACATCGATTCATCCAAACATTGGTGGATGAGAGTAAGAGCTTGTTGATCCTTCTTTCGGGTCTTTTGAATAGCCTCCTTCTGAGTAGGATTCAATAAAGCTTCGTCTTGAGGCACCTCATAGCCTCTATCGACGGATTCCCACACATCTTGGGAACCAAGCAATGCCTTCATGCGTATGCACCAATTCTCATAATTATCTTTTGTGAGACGAGGGAAATGGAACGGAAAACTCGTATTCGCCATATCTAGCTCTGATACCAATTTGATAGAAATTTTGGAGGATAAATGGAAAAAGTGGAAATTTGAAGAGGGAGAACAATTGTACTTTGAAACTCTTATTCAAATGTTCTTCACAACTTGTTTTAATCAACATTACAAGGTTCCTATTTATAGGATTATAGGAACATGAATCTAACATAAGTTTTCTATGACTTAAATATTAGAAACTTAACAACATAAATTTCTAATTTATTCTAATGCAAAGATGCTTTGCATGTGAAACAATTCTTATCTTTATTGTCTAATTCAAATGCATGTATTTTAAACTTCTAAGAAATTAAGTTTATTTTCAACAATATATACCTATGGATCTTTGGTACTATCAAGTTCGTATATAATCAACAATATGCGTCGAGATAAATCTGATATTGCAATGGACTGTGAATTGTAACTTGTTTTTCACATAGGGATCATTGACTTGTCAAGGATTTTCGGCTATGTGGGACATACATCTACATTGGACAGTTTTGTTTATTGAGTTTGATTAGCCCGAGTTGCCACTGCGGATTAGATTAGAAAGAGTTCAGTTTGTTTTTGTTTTTTTGGTGGAAAGAAAGAGTTCAGTTTGTAAGACAATGTTTTTTAGCTTTGATAATAAGTGTAGTTACATGGAATAATCCTTTTGTTATAACAAGTAATCTCTTGTTATCAAATTGTTTTAGAATGGAAGTTCATCTAAACTTTTGTCTTGAGCTCATGATCCACTAACGAGGGCTGAAACGTGAGTCTTAGATTTCGGGGCGCTACGGATTAGGACTTCACAATGGGTCCTGAACCTAGTCTGTGTAACACCCTAAGTTCTAGGAACTCGAAACGTTACGGGCTAAGACCTTACAATGGGTCCCGACCCTCAGAGTAGCAACAACACAACGGATCTTACAATAAGACACAAATAAATGAAAACCTAAACTCAATATAAAACGTAAAAGACTCGCAGTCGAGTTTAAAAGAAAAGGGAAAACAACAACATAAACCTAAGACCTTACAATGGGTCCCGACCCTCAGTGTAGCAACAACACAACGGATCTTACAATAAGGCACAAATAATGAAAACCTAAACTCAACATAAAACGTAAAAGACTCGCAGTCGAGTTTAAAACAAAAGGAAAAACAGCAACATAAACATAAAACTGATCCCCTGACCTGCGGAACATCTATAACATCGGTATAAACCGTTAACTAACATTCTAGATATCAGAAAGACAATAAAGACACAAACACACATAAGGTAAAGTAAACACATAGCATGCTCACACTCATCCGGTAATTACCTTTTATTAAGATAATCCCTTTAGTAATTCAACTTATGTTGTTAGTTGTCACACGAAAATCACTAGGATCTCACATCTGTCCCCTTTCACCAACACGAATAGAGCGGATGCATCCCTCTGCCACTTGTTGGCCTGGTCGCAAGAGCACCCCCAGTCTCCCCATTCTTTATTGGAAAAGCGGTCACCGCCCGGTTTAGGGCTGAGCGGTTCAAAATTGCAAAACCGCAAACCGAACCAGACCGCAAACCAAAATCCCTGCAAACGTGAACTGCACGGTTGCGGTTCGGTTCCGGTTTGAACCGCAAATGAACTGCATTCTACAGTTTGGTTGCGGTTTTTCTACGGTTTTTTTGCGGTTTGGTTGCGGTTTTGTGTTTTTTTTTTTGCGGTTTGTATTTTTTTTGCGGTTTGAACCGCAAACCGCAAAACAAAAACTTACGAACCGCAAACCGAACCGATTTACTGCGGTTTGGTGAACCGAACCGCAATCTGCTTAGCCCAAGCCCGGTTATAATACACTTGGGCCAATTAAGGTTATAAGGTCAATCCTAGTTACGGTTACCAGTTATAGCAATAAACAACAGCACAACAAGCCAACACAATAAAACTAATATACGGAATGAAGCTAAGTAAGTCCAAGGGACTTACCTCACTCGAAGGTAACTCAAACGGTCAGAGAACAACTCAAATATCCTCAGGAAAGAAGAACAAAAAGCCTGTTCAACTAGGCATCACGAATCAGAACTGAACGGTTGCTAGAAGTTTAAACCTTCTAGTCTCGATGATCTCTAAAAGATCTCCACATGCTAAGGGCTCAACCTTAGTCTTACAACACTCTTAGGGGGCAACAACATCCATAAGAATCAAGGAAAGGAACGAGGAAAGAAAGGAAGGAAGCAGCTCACGAAAGACGGGAGCTACTACAGAGGGAACCGCAGGAGCGGCTGGATGAGGCGCATGGGCGGCACGACAGAGGCGCGGGGGTGAAAACGGTGCAGAAGTTGTTGTCGACTCCTTCGACAGCAAGGAACACAACAAGGCCAAGGCTTGCTTTTCTCAACACTCTCGTACGTCACAACTCAACCAAGGGAGCCTGTGACCATCCACGTATCAACAACGGAACGACCAACAAGAATCAAGACTCGATCTTGATCCTTGGGGAAGAAGAAAAGGAAGAACGAAAGAAGAAAGTGAAACAGAAGGAAAGGCCATGCAACAACTCATGAACGTGAGGAAGAACAAAGGAAGATGAACTTACACATTCAGCAAGGTCATAGGAAGCAAGGGCAACGGCTGCAGCTCTCAGGGTTGAAGAAACGTATGCAAGAGACGGGGAAAAAGAAGGAAAAGAGGGAATTTATAGAAGGGGTGTATAGATAGAAGGAAGGACGTTCTAGGGTTTAGAAGATCCAGGAACGTCGGCCAAAGATAAGAAAATTGGATCTTCTAAGATAGAAAATAAGATAGAAACAAAAAAAGGAAAGAAGATCTTCGCGATCTGAGTCAAACCCGCAAGAGCGGTTTGCCATGGCTAGCCGCAGCGGCGGCTCACTGTCACCGCAGGGACGGTGCCAGCCAAAAACATGGTTGTTACAGTCTAGCAACAATTTCACCGGATTTTGCCAAGACACACGTAATAAGGAAAACCGAAATAGATAATATGCAATAATATATGGCATGATCCAATATCCAAAAGGAAAGACTCTCACCCGAGTACTACAACTGTACGACAATCCGAAATGCCAAAATGAAAGATTGAAATATAGAAACCCACATCCCGTCCTATAATGTACGGGAACCCAGCTGACCATTCCGTCTAGATCACTCTGCAATTACCCTATTCTACAAGAGATCTACAACACCGGATAAACCGTTAGCTAACAACCTACATATTAGAGGAACTACAATAACACACACATCATTGCATAAATGAAACACGCATCATGCTTACACAGAAGTTCATTTATTATCTTGCATTAATTTAATTCAACTTATGGTGTTGCATGAGGATCTCCTGAACCTCGCATATGTCCCTGTATACCAACAGGAATGGATCCGATGCACCTCACCATGTACCTGTCTAGGCTAGTTTCAGAGAACCTTCCAATCTCATTTCAGAGCTGGGTAGTTGTCATTTTTGATATAATCAGGTACAAGAACAGTTCAAGAGCATAGATGTCAGGAACTCTAGTGGTAGTTGTGTCGGTCGGGTTGGGACGGTCTTGCTCGTTAGAACATATTCCTAACATTGGACTTTATTTTTTGGACGTTTTATCTGCTAAATCCGGATTATTATTGGCTATTGTGTTTCACGTCGTATTGCAAATTTATACCTTTTTGTGGTGGGCGTCATGGAACGCCTTTTTGAATTTCAATCTATTATCAATTTGACGAGTCAAGGCCACTTATCTTTTATTTATTTATCTGGCAAGTCAAGGCCGCTTGTGTTGTAACTTTATTTATTTGTCATTATCGTTTGGATTTATTCTATCTAAAGCCTTAGGGGACCCTCGTCTGGATTTTCTGGCGTTGTAACGTCTGACCCACTTTTGGGGCATTATAAATTTTGCAAATTTCAAAACATTAGTAGGTATTCTTAGAAGTAATAGGTGATAATAGATAAAGATTATTTTGTAAAGTATTTTATGGTCTAGGGATTTACGTGTTCGTTTTGTCGCTCGAGGCATAGGTAATATAATAGAATCAAGCGCAGGCTCCTCGAATTTGATGACCTCAGTAAATGGCCAGTAAATCATCAAACACTTCAAACGACCCCTCGATACTAAGGAATATCAAAAAAATAGTATGGTAGAACACAGTTGACCCTTGGTCAGAAATAAAGTTTTCCATCTCTTCTTTTTTTCCCTTCTCAATATAGTATATCTCATAGTAGCTCCTCTAGGGTGCGGTTCCCATGAGAACAACCTTATCGTGTAATCATGAGAACAATCTTAGACCGTCAGATGGTGAGTATTAAGGATCAAGATTTAGGATAGATAGCATAATTATTAGATAAATAATATTTTGAAACTAATAATAACTACGAATAATCCATTCAACCAACAATAACTATGAATAAGGCAATTAAACTATATGACACCTTCGTAACAAAACTAATAATAACTATGAATTGTTCTCATGATTACATGATAAGGCTTGTTCTCATATGATCTATACTCTCTCTCTCTATATATATATATAGATCCTGACTCATATGTAAACAATTTTTACTATGTGTATATGTAAACACCGAATATATGTGACTATACCGCCGAATATATGTGGCTATACCGCCGAATATATATATTCAGGCCCGACGAATATTTCTTCCATTAATAACACGATTTTTTTTTCCTTTTATATCGCCTAATCTCAGCCATCTATTTAACGAACTAACGGATAGAGGTTGTTCTCGTGTAAAGTAAGCGTTGTTTATATATATATATATATATATATAGAGAGAGAGAGAGAGAGAGAGAGTGGATCCTATGAGAACACCCCCTAACGTGAGAACATGAGAACAATCGTACACCGTTGGATGTGAGTATTAAGGGTTGAGATTTAGAGTAGATATAAAAAATAATAATAACTATGAATAATAATAATTAGAAATCCAACAATAACTACGAATAATCCACTCAACCAACAATAACTACGAATAATACATTAAACGATATGACACATTCGTAACAAAACTGATAATAATTACGAATTTGTTCTTATTTTCTCACGTTAGGGAGTGTTCTCATATGATCTATACTCTATATATATATATATATATTTTTTGTTGTAATCGACATTGCAACCTCTGAATATGTTTAATATACATTAAATATACCAAAGTAGCTAGTGGAGCACTAACAGGACTATAGGCTTGAGAATTGGTGTTACGTAGTTGAAGCGTGCCTAATAACCCATTATAAACGTAACAACAAAACACTTTTATTGCAACTTCCAATTTGCAAAGTGCAATGCACCCAACACAAAGCCCACAATCCCCTCTTCTTCCATACCCATCAACAAAGTATATCATGAAGAACCTCCCAAAACCCTCAATTCCCTCCAACTTTCCTTGCCTTCTTGCATTCCTAACCTCCATATGCATCATCACCCTTCTCCTTTCGACGTCGATCTCCCCACTCGATCGTCCGGAGCCTATGTCAACTCCATTATCCGCGGCTACCACCGTCGAGCATATATCTTTCGGAATTGCCTCGAGTAGACGCTCATGGCCTAGTAGGAAGGATTTAATTAGAGTGTGGTGGGATTATAGATTGCGCGGCTGCGTATTTCTCGACAAAGCTAGCTCCGATGGAGATCCTAACTCAGCTGATCAAGATTCGGGTTCCGGTTCGTTACCTCCAATATGCGTGTCCGGAGACACTTCACACTTCCGGTATACCTACAAGAATGGATTCCGGGATGCCATCCGAGTTGCCCGTTTGGTCAAGGAAACTGTCGAGTTGAATCTTCCGGGTACGTATTACAACTTTCTAATCGAAGATCTCGATCATTTGCATGATTTGTATGTTAATTTGATTGTGTTTCATTCGAAGCAGGTGTACGATGGTATGTGTTTGGTAACGATGACACAATTTTCTTGCCGGAAAACTTGGCGAAGACGCTATCCAAGTACAACCACAAGCTGTGGTACTACATAGGGGCGAACTCGGAGGTGTATGAGCAGAACAAAGTGCTGTCATTCGCCACAGCTTTTGGAGGTGGTGGGTTTGCTATTAGTTCTTCTCTAGCAAACGTGTTCGCTAAGGTTTTAGATTCTTGTCTCCCAAGGTATCCACATCTGTATGGGAGTGACACCAGGGTTTCCTATTGTTTGCAAGAGCTTGGTGTAGGGTTAACCCTTGAACCCGGATTTCATCAGGTAATCATACTTTACTTATTTATGTACTCATACCATGTTAATTTAGTCGTCATCCAAACGGGTGGATAGCCGTCATCCAAACGGGTGGATAGCATACATCACTAATCATAACCCAAACTCGGGTAGGATAATGAGATCCGGATTGGACCTGCTCTGAGTTAGGGTAAACCTACACAGAAGTAGGGTTGAGCAGATCCGAACCGCAACCAAACCGTGCGGTTCAAACCGCAAAAAAAAAAACGCAAAACCGCAACCATGTGGTTCACGTTTTTTGGGATTGCGGTTTTGCAGTTCGGTTCGATTCGGTTTGCGGTTTTGCGGTTTTGAACCAATGCTCAGCCCTACACACAAGTCTTTCACAGTTCCACCCTAAAACCTATTGACAATAAAAGTAGTAGCCTAAAACTTATATATTAGGTTCGGGTATTATGATATTGTCTACGTGGGGCAGTATATGCCACGCATCTTAACAATAGCATCGTTTAGTTCATTGTTTTTCACTTCTCTTAGCTAAATATAGAGTTGTTGTAGATGGATGTTCGAGGCGACACTTTTGGGCTATTGGCAGCACATCCATTGACACCATTGGTATCTCTCGGACAATCGGATCACACCCTTCCGATCTTCCCCAACATGTCTCGTCTAAGCTCTCTCACACACCTCTTCCGCGCAGCCAAAGCCGATTCTGAGCGCGTCTTGCAACAAACCATCTGCTATGACCATTGGTTCTCATGGACCATTTCTATCTCATGGGGCTATGCAGTCCAAATATTTGACCACCATATGCTCTTACCCGACGCTCTTCGCATCCAAGAGACGTTTTCGACGTTTAAGCAAAAGGGTATCAATGAGCTCTCGACTGCTTACATGTTTGATTCGCGGTTTGTCCATGTCGATCCATGTCGAAGACCGACAGTTTTGTTTTTCGACGGAGTTGATACTACGAGAGTTGGATTGATTACGAGTAGGTATAGGAGGATGGTTAGTGATAACTGCAGTTTTGATCCCATGAATTCACCTAAGAAGATTAAGGAAGTTGTGGTGTTCTCCCGGAAGTCCAATCTTGGCTTAGAACAGGTAATTAGTAAGTGAAGATCGAATTGTGTATATATAAGCTTGATTGTTTTTGTGTGTTGATAGTCTATTTGATTGGTTTGGTAAATTTTCAGTTGCTGGCACCAAGGCGACAGTGCTGTGATGTGTTACCCCCTTCTACGGGCGAGAGGATGGAAATCTCCATTAGAGAATGCAATGAAGATGAACTAACGTACATGCATCCCTAGATGCACGTTACTTTCAAGCTAGCAATCCAAAATCGATCTAGAATCGAAGCCCAAATTGGGCTAATCTTCACCAATCATACATATAAGGTATCTAACTAGACATTCATGTACTTAGCGATTGATCATTTTGTATAACTATACATATAGCTAATGTAATGGTAGCATTAAAAGTTAATTTTATGCTAGCATTATTGGACTTATGTAATAGACTTTTGGATGAAATACTTGTACGATGTGTGAAATTCCATGTAATTTTTTTTAGGATGGATATATAATTAACTTTTAATGGTATACTCGTATTGTCAAACGTAAAAAGATGAAAACCAAACAGACTTATTTATCTATCGGAAGTTCACATGTTATCAGAACGGTTCGATCTAGATACCGATCATAATTATTCTATCATCCGTTGCTTGTATGATGAAACTATTAACGTGTATTTGCATTCTAGCGTGATAACCTGAAGTTATACTCAACTACCAAATTTCACAATCTATGTTATAGGTATAGCAATAATTTAGATATCGTAAAACGTCACCATCTCCAAACATGAACAAAAGTTTGTCAACCCGAAATGAACCACGGATCTGTTAATTTATTTTTATAGCCGACGGATCTAATACGTGGAGAGGACGAACCTACGTGCAACGGGTTCCACTGAAAGCAGCAGGGAAGAGGTACTTCATATGCCAGTGTCCCCGGCCACTGTGACACGGTGATGAAGCTCCAAGTGGACGTCGTCGCCGCCTCACCATCTCGGAAACTACTAGGGGTGAGCATATTCGGATATCCGATCCGACAATTTTATAAAAGTCCGATCCGAGAGCATCAGGATATTCGACATTTTATCGGACTGGATATCCGATCAAAAGATCCGATCCGGATATCCGATCCAATCCGAGTATTTATTCTTAAACTAGTCGGAGATATTCGATCCGACTTTTTCCTCCAAACCCCGATCCGTATCCGATCCGATAATCCGAGAAATATGTCCGGATCGAACTCGGATCACCATTCGCCTCACCATCTCGGATTCTGATTTTTCTTGATCGGATCTTCGAGTTAGCGGATCGGATATTTGTGCTCACCCCTAGAAACTACAAACTTCCCCGTCATCACCGCCTTCTCTTTCTCCATCTTCATCTCCGAACGAGGGCAGTACATCTGGGGCGCCGGTTGGCGGGTCCCCAACATCCATTGCACCACCTCCGTCACCTGCAAGCAAAGGCAGCTACCAGCCATTGGTGGACATGGTCCTTGCCGTGGCTTTACTTATTGTGGTTCATGCTTTTTAATTTATTATACATGTTGCAAATTGATGTTGACGTACCAATTCAACAAGCCATCTCTTGAATAAATTCTGAATCACTTTCAATCTTCTGATCCAGCATATTAAAGTAATGGCATGGTCACATTCTCATCAAAAGGTCACTTTCTCTAAATAAAAATCATACCGGTCCAAATTGATTGAGATTTTAGCTTCCTTCTGAAAATATTCAAGCCGGATTCGGATCAAGTCCGCAATTCAGACCGGATTCAGAGGAAATGAGTTCGAAATGAACCGGATCCAAATAATAGACATAGAGAATAACCAGAACGGTACATGAAAAAGGTCAACCGGTAACAATAAACCAATAATGATGACATGTGGTCTGTCCTTCATTTACTTTTCCAACCACCGCTAATTTCCACCTCAACAAAATTACAAAAATGCCTCTTCTGTAATACTTACTGACAAAAGGTTACATCTTTACATGATGAGGATCATGAAATTGAAGTGGCTATACAATAAAATAAAAATTAAATAAATTCCAGAAACCCAGACAGATGAACTAATAAATTTCAGAAATGCCATAAGGAATCCAATGTAGTTATTAAACAAAAAGACAATTATAACCTCGCCTTCAGCCCTGAACCGGACC
This sequence comes from Fagopyrum homotropicum, assembly GCA_033239125.1. Taxonomy (NCBI): domain Eukaryota; kingdom Viridiplantae; phylum Streptophyta; class Magnoliopsida; order Caryophyllales; family Polygonaceae; genus Fagopyrum; species Fagopyrum homotropicum. The sequence goes on from BSWB01000004.1 coordinate 150,601,416, forward strand.
GGGTGTGGTACTTCCGACGGGTGGTCCCGGCGGGGAAGTATTGGGAGGTGCAGCCACTAGAGGAGTCAATTGCACTGGCGGAGGAGGAGATTGGGACTGGACATCCGGCGGTGGTGGAGACAGAACGGGAATTGTTGGGGTTAAATCAGCTGGGGGTGGGTATAGAGCCGGGTCGGGTGGGGGAAACGGGTTTGGAGTTAAAATTGGGGTAGGTGGATAAGGGTTGGCTCCGGTTGCCGGAATCGGGAACTGCGGAGATGAAGAATGGCATAGATCGCCGGAGCAAGAGTGGGGGCTATGAACAGCGTGTTTGAAGAGGCCAAAGCCTAAAATAAGGCCAATTACAAGTAGAGCTGTGACGATGAAGATGAAGATCTTGGTTGCTTTGCCCACATAACACATCTTCGATTTATAGAGATGGAATTAGAATGAGTTTTTGTTGTTAAGTCTCATTGCTTGTTTGGAGGAAGATTAAGTAGAAGATGAATGTAAGTGTGGGTGTTTTGTTTGCTGTGCATTTGTGAGTGGGGGGAAATGGGTGCTGTTCACGTGACAACATTTGTAATGTAGTGCCTTAAACTCAACTTTTTACTTCATTTTTTAGCTCTTAATTGTACGCCATCTTTATTTTAATCATAGAGTTACCCTCAACTACTCTACTCTGGACTCTTCTACTAAAGTCTCGAGAAATAGTTCAAATCCGAGGTTTCCACCGATTGTACTTATGAGTTTTCCCTTGCACTTCTTTGGCTGACATGGTCTATCCGTCTCTCTCTTCTTTGTTTGTTTGGTCTCATGTGATTCTCTTTGGTTGGATGATCAGTGTTTCAAAATCTCGCCGATTGATGCAATGTGTTTGTCCGTTATTTTTTTTCTTACCCTTTAGTCCGTCAAATCATGGCAGTTAGTCCGTCTTCCACTTTGTGACCTCTCGATTTGCTAATTTTGGCTAATAAATTAAATAAATAAAGAGAAAATTGGTGGAATAGGACCTTTTTTTTGTTTAGTGTAGATTAACTAGGGCCCTAGTAATATCCAACAAAAATATAAAGATAAATAAAAGTATTAATTCCCTAAATTAGGGAAGTAGTTGGAAAGTTTAATAAATCCACAATAATAAACTACATTTAATATTGATACGGATTTGAAAAAAAAAAGAAACCGAATGGGAGAGATTCTCGCAATCTATATATGAGTGGTTACATCCGTCAATCACAAACGTAATCACCGCTGCTTTATTCTCATTTTCATCTCCATTGAAGGAAGATTCAAGGTCTCGTCTTTCTCCCTTCTAAGTATCATCTCCCTTCCATTTCGTCTCTATTTTATTCTCCATTGAAACCGATGCAAGTTATCGTTTCTATCCCGCTCCATTAAAGGTTATTGAAGGTCGCTTATATCCATCTCCATTGAAGGCCGCTTTAAACCTCTTCACAAGTTATCGTCTTCTCCGACTAACAAACAGGTACATTTTCTAACTCGGATTTAAGTTTCTTGCGACATATTACAGGATTATGTACCCGATTTTGTAAAATCAAACATTATGTATCACATGTAGTTGCTAATAAATATTATGTACTAGTTATGCATCACACATAGTTGCTGATAAATATTATGTAAGAGTTATTTAGATAAAGCAAATAATGTAGTTGATTGCCACCGTATTATGTAACAGCAATGAAGGACCAACGGAAGAATTGACGTTCAAACTTTCATACGTAGTTGATTGCCACCGTATTATGTAACAGCAATGAAGGACCAACGGAAGAATTGACGTTCAAACTTTCATATGTAGTTGATCGCCACCACATTATGTAACAGATCGATCTATATCGACGAACTTCGAAGGACACAATAGCATAAACAATTGCGTCCAGTTTTTACGATTAATGGCTCTTCAGATGATATCCCCCAATTAAAGGAGATTATTATCATTTATTTACTTGTTTAACGGTTTTCCAATATAATTACAATCTTTAATTACGTTAATTGATAAACTTAAATAGGATAGAGAAAGATTTTGAGTATCTGCAGAATCTTTCATATTATGTATAATAAATCTTTTTAGTAAAATATACAGGGGCCTAGTTTGTCAACATATAAACAAAAGGCCTAATTTATACACCTTAATACATAAACTGTCTACTTAGTCAACTCATTCATAAATAAACTCTCCTCTACCGAACAAGCCCTAAGTCATCTTTATTATTTTGTATGGAAAAGGAGAAATATATAAATTGAGATACTCATTCACGTGATTTTATCGTGCCCTTTAAAAAAATTACAAATCAACTCCAGACACCATCATCCAGAACCCATTTTTTTTAATTCATATCATACACAAAAAAAAAAGGCGTCTTGCAACTTTTATTAGCAACTAGTAAATTGAGCGTCGTGTATATAGCACGTCCCAAATTTCAATTAATCAAATTGGATTAGCATCACATCCAAAGCTTCCTCTTCTTTAGTATTAGCAACTAGTAAATTGAACGTCGTATATATAGCACGTACCAAATTTAACTTAATCAAATTTCATTGAATATATATTAGAGTACTACAACTTCCTTTGATATAGTCTAAAGCATGAAATTTATTGATGAGCACAATCTCAATGGTCTCTCGTCTTCGGAATTTCGATACTTTATGTGCATTTTGAAGATGTTGGATGACATAAAATCAATTTGGGGAAAGAATTAAATGAAAGCGCGAATTCGAGTTAGGGAAAGAAGTTAATGGTTTGGGTACAATAAGAAGACATTTGATTGACGAGATCCTTCTTTTGAAGATGTAATTTTCACAGTGAGTTTTGCCACAAAGACAAGATCCTACTTCGTATTTGACTATCAAAAACCCAAATTTACCCGAGCAGACATCTCTCGTTCGCTTCTAAAATTGGAGATAAAACTTATCAATTAAAGCGAGATATTTTGGGTTTGACTGAGTGATAAGTGAGATGGAGGTGGTTGTGTTGGGTGTGGCAACATGGAACTGTATTGAGGAAGCACATCACCAGAGAGTGAGCAAGGTGGAAGGAGGACGAAGACACAACATCCTAAATTTCATTAAAAATCATACTCAAAATTGGAAGAATCACAAGACATATGATGACCACTACAATTTTAAGCATACTCAAAAGAACAACCTCCCCAACCTAAGAAAGAAAAACAATATAAAATTGGACAAACTAAAATATGGGTTCTACAAACGCAACTTTGACGGATCAAAACTCGATTCTGGTATAACATCCATCGGTTTTGTTATACGAAATCATTACGGTGATGCTTTTAGCTTGAACGGTAGAAAATTAATTTTATTTCGGTTGTTAAAGCATAAGCATTCGCGCTGAAAACCGGACTTAAAGAAGCTATAAGGCTGAATATTAAAAAGATTGAAATTGAGGGTGATAACATATGTGCTATCAAAGCACTCCAAAGACTTTGGTGTCGTGCCCTGAGAGATCGAGATAGTCATATCCGACTTCAGACTAGATCTTCGCTTCTTTGATGAAGTCCGGGTCAAGCATGTGTTCAGAGAATTCAACTGTGCTGCCGACCGATTGACCCATTTGGGAATTTCGAACCCCAACATACCCGTAAAATTTATCAAAGTCTCCAAAATTCATGATTGGGCTCAACTAAAGTACATAAAATGGGCTGATTAAATATAATGGGAGAAGCCCAAAATCAAGTGAATACCAAAGAAGTGGAGGCCCATGCAACTAGCACAAGCTCACTTGTAAAGCCTTTGATGGACCACTCGCATATATATTTATATTATATTCTACAAGAAATGAAAACTGGTCCGGATTTGAATGGATCTTACGACCCGATTTCCGAGTTTGACCCAAATAGGCAAATACGGTCGAAGATAAGGGCAAAATTTTAACTGAAGTCCGCATATCAAGATACCCAAGTCCAATGGGGCCAATTGAAAATCAAAGAGAACTATGCACACCATTTTTAACCTGAAAAGGGCCGCCATCATTGTACCTTTGTGTTTGTCTGCAACTGTGCATTAATTAAAGAGCGTAAAAGAGAACCTACGGTGGACATAGATGAGAAGAAGCATGTGAAGACGATAGAAAATATGCGATTGTGATGCATCCACGCGATTGTATCACACAAATTCGTACAATCAACCGCTACTATGTTCAGTATATAACGTAAGATCTCTCTTTCACACATTTCCATGAATATTTTCAACGGCCCACGATCGATATACCTCCAGGACGCTTTAAACACCATAATTTACCATGAAAAAGGAAGAAAAAGTTGCAGACAAGCAAGCAAGACTGCTACTGTGAAACATTTGCTGTACTTTTAGTATGTCAGGAGCTTCGTATTTGAATCTAACCAGTTTGGAACACAAGACAAATGTTTTTCAACCTAGGAATCCTTCTCTGACCTTCACTGGGTCTGTCTCATGGCAAGTCAACAGATTTAGTAAGGGTTTGAGGAGACTTCCTCAAGCAGTTGCTCCTGAAATCTCCGCCATGGAACAACAATCGCAGGTAATTTGGTGAATCTTTATGTTGACAGCATCTAATGTGTTCTACTGGGATTACAATTTCTGTTTTTATATTCAGGAATCAACTGAATTTGTGTTTGAGGAGAAGATGCTGTTAAACTATGTTCCTGTGTACGTGATGTTATCAGTAAGTTTACCCCATTTGGCTGTAACTCCAGAAACGGAAATGGAATGAAAATGAATCTAGCCCATATGAGCACTTGGCCATGAATTTATTTGGAATCATTCCTTATAGTTTCGTCCAAAATGCATTTGTTTCCCCTATTTTGTGTTTTTATATACATATGAAGTAGATTCGTTTCTGTTTACATTTTTGGAGTTAAAACGAAATTGGCCCTTAGTTTATTTGATTTATGGGAATTTTGCAAGTATAAAATAACACATGAGTAAATCTGGTTTAAATTTGGCAACAGTTAGGAGTGATAACAGCTGCAAATGAAGTTGAAGATGAAGAAAGTACTAAGGCACAGCTGAAGAAGCTTAAGGCAGCAGGGGTTGATGGAGTTATGGTTGATGTCTGGTGGGGAAGAGTGGAATCTAAAGGCCCAAAAATGTATGACTGGTCTGGTTATAGGAGATTGTTTGAATTAGTTCAAGAATCTGGGTTGCAATTGCAAGCAATAATGTCATTTCATAAATGTGGAGGGAATATTGGAGATGTTGTGAATATCCCACTTCCTCAATGGCTGCTTGATATTGGAAAATCACACCCTGATATCTTCTACACTAACAACAAGGGTAATAGAAATGAAGAGTGTATCAGCATTGGTGTTGACAATCAGCGGCTATTTCAAGGCCGGACTGCAGTTGAGGTATTGTCGTAACTCAACATAGTCTAGTATATAAGTTCAGTGGATTACTGACATAAATCTCATTACATTGTGTCCAGATGTATAGGGACTATATGATGAGTTTTAGACAGAATATGTCGGATTTTCTAGAAGATGGCCTTATAGTAGACATTGAAGTGGGGCTTGGACCAGCAGGAGAACTCCGGTATCCATCTTATCCGGAAAGCCAAGGGTGGGTATTTCCCGGCATGGGAGAATTTCAGGTATAAAATTTGATACTGATGCAATAATTCACCATTATATCATCTTACATCAAACATGTTGCAGTGCTATGATAAGTATTTAAAGGAAGATTTCAAGAAAGCAACAGCAGCTGCAGGACATCCGGAATGGGAGTTACCAGATAATGCAAGCGAATATAATGACAGACCCGAAGAAACAGAATTCTTCAAATCAAATGGAACATACCTAACTGAGAGAGGCAAGTTCTTTCTGACATGGTATTCTAACAAGCTGTTGAGTCATGGCGATCAGATATTGGAAGAAGCAACCAAAGTGTTTGTTGGATGTAAAACAAGGCTTGCAGCAAAGGTTTGAGTTTCGGGATTAAATCAAGTTGTAATCTTGACAGCAACTGTTTTGTGAGTAGTACTTATATAATCATTTGCCTAAATAGGTATCTGGAATGCATTGGTGGTACAATGATGATAGTCATGCTGCAGAACTCAATGCAGGATACTATAACTTGAAAGATAGAGACGGATACCGACCAATAGCAAGGATGCTTTCTAGACATAATGCTATTTTGAATTTCACTTGCCTTGAGATGAGAAACTCGGAACAACCATATACTGCTAAATCTTCACCTGAACAACTTGTACAGCAGGTAACAGATGATGAGTTCAAAATGTGTTATACAGTGAGCTACTCCTATTTTCAATTGGGCTTTTGACGCGTAAATGTTGATTGCAGGTCTTAAGCGGAGGTTGGAGAGAAGGTGTTCAAGTTGCAGGTGAAAACGCGCTTTTAAGGTATGACCGTGCAGGTTACAACCAAATGCTGCTAAATGCTAGGCCAAATGGGATCAACAAAGAAGGGTTACCAATGTTGAAGATGTCAGCTATCACATATCTCCGTCTGTCGGACGAGTTGCTACAAGGAACGAATTATAGGATATTCAGAACATTTGTAAGGAAAATGCATGCAGATCAGGTGAGGATCTCTAATCATTTGCAAGTGATTGTGCTGGAAATTATGGGTTTTTTTCATCTAAATTTATTGTGTTGAAAACAGGAATATTGCCCAGATCCTGCAAGATATAACAATCCAATTGAGCCGCTACAACAATCGAAGCCGAAGATTCCAATAGAAGTTCTCCTGGAAGCAACAGAGCCAATAGATCCATTCCCCTTTGATGAAGAAACCGATACGAGTGTTGGAGGTGCACTTGCAGATTTGATAGACAGTTTTATAGATAAGATCAGCTCTATTTTCAGTTGAGAGTTGATTAGTTACTAGTATATGAAATGAAAGATTAACAGAAGACCCAAATCAAAAGATCCACATTAGTACATCAGAGCATTGTAGCATCTTATATTTTCAGTAAAGCAAGTCCTCTCTTCTGTATTTGTCCTGAATAAATCCATTCCTTTTCACTTCATAAAACAAAGGCTATTTCAGTAATATTCTAATATCCATATCTTAAATTTTGACCAAAACCACCTCAATTGAGTAGCTAATGTGGTACACTTAGGGACATTGATGTTTACCACTAAGAACATCATTAATCACCATAAACCTGAAAATTGGTTCCAGTTGCACAAGGTAAAATTCAGAGTAAATCCCAAAAAGAATGAAAAAGAGACATTTGATTGGGGGTTGAAAGTTATTAGAGCACTATGAAGCTCGAATACAATGGTACAAGCAGTAAAATAAGCTGTGGATCTACAAATTACAAAAGAGAGGGGGAGGAAAAAAATTACTGTACAGATAAGAAATGAAGATGCTACAGAAGGGGGAAGGGAAGAAGGGTTAGTCCTGACAATGAAGATGCTTTCTAATCTGTTAGAAACAAAACAAATCTATTTGCTGGGCTGAATTCCAGACCTCCAATTTCTCTCTACTTCTCTTCTGCATTTAACCTAAATTAGCTTTTCATGCAAAACATGGGCCTGCAGTCTTTGAAGTCTTCACTAACCCCCTTCACCTGTCCTTCAAGGCATGAAACACAGCAGGTCTGTTCTTCAACCAATTCACCATCTCTCTATCCAATGGACTATTATTCAACACTGCATCAAGCATTGGACTCCCCACTATTTTCAAGAAATCCCTATATTCCCATATCCTGTCCTTTGGCCATGCTCTTTGGGCCTGCTTCTCCTGTGGAAACAAAATAGAAAAACAAATAAGCTTACAAACCAACCTTACTTCAACCTTAAATCTCTTTTGTATATCAGCTTCTCTAGACACTACCCTAAAATTCTCACCGCCTACCAATGGATCTAACAATCTAGTATGAGTTGCTTTGTAGGAATTTTTCTTAAGATTGCATGCTCAAAGGATGGATATTCAGCACAAATTTCTCTATTTCATTTTGCTAGGACCTATCATTGGCAAAAGAAACCAACTCATGTAGAAGAAAAGTGAAAATAATGGCTCACCATTCTATTCAGCATGAACCTCACAGTCCTGGGGCCATAGACAAGTTGTCGGGATTGTTTTTGCGCCCTTGCATAAAAGGCCCCAATATCCGGCAGTGCTAAGCAGCCCCTACTTGCTCTGGCTAGTGCACGATCTGGATCGGCGTTACTCTGGTTATGCCAATAAATAAGCTGCCCTAAACAGTAGTTCTCACTGTAGGTTTTGCAGTATTCTGTTGGTCCTGTAAGCTTATCAGCAAAATTTGGTCCCAAATCAAGAGGACTGATGGAAACAGGAGGTGACTTCACTATCTTGTATTCCTGCAGGTCGCAAGTTTGTTCATTTAGGATAATGACATTTACTGCATGATGATATTTGTACAAGATGATGCAAGACATAACAACTACTACAACATGGCAATTTTGATCCACAATAAATCTGACCTTGATTTTGAAGAAGCACTTTGTATAAGCATATATGTGAATTAAGTCAGCAGCTGCATCATGTCGAGACTTGACTGTACATGGAAGGTTCCGAACCTCATCCCTCAACCTGAGGAAAAAGAGAAAAGAACGAACATAAGGCCATATAAAAGCACCAATACAATAATACGTAGAATCACTTTATGATAGAAATAAAAACTTACCACAACAAGGATCTTCTTAGGTCCTTTTCGATATCATCTGACACTGAAGGATCACGAGCACGGATCTTGGATTTCAGGTCATTAAGCACCCCTTGCTCCACATGTGGACTTATATACCGCAGAAGCTCGTCAACTAAAGAACCATTCCCTTTCCAGAGAAAAGATACCATTTCTTCAGGATTAAGCTTCTGTAATGGAGGTGGAGCGTTCTTAGGGTCACCAAAAACACGCCTCATAACATATCTGACCTGATAGACAAAGCGTTGAGATAAAAAAAAAAAAAAAAAAAAAGTGATTAGACACACTGATCCACCAACTACAGAAGATAGCATCTATAAAAACTAAAACAATTTATACAGCCAAAACAAAGAAACAATACAATAGTTGACCAAATCAATACCTTATCTAAAGTAAGAGCCAAATTCTGCAACCTTTGGTTAAAGACTCCCTCAGCCTGTCCAATTCGGATTGCAAATAATAAGAGAGTCAAAATGTGACTAAGCAACAGAAAATGCAAACAAAAAGGCAATGCACTTGAGATGAACGTTGAGAATAAGCTCCCGTGGTGTAGGAACCATTCACCATAAATTAAACGCACCTGAATTTCAGCATCACTCTTTTCATCATCTGGGTTTATATCTGCAAAGTATTTACTCTTCTCTTCCAAATTATGCTTTAAAATTTCTTGAGGAAGCTTTGTTCTTTCAAAATTTATAAATCTAACCTGCATTGGTTAAAGAAAGTTGGCATTACTAGAGTTAAAAAACACACGCCACACACCCCTCTTGTCACCCCAACTGATAAAAGAAGGCAACCCTACAATATTTAAGCATACAGACACAGCAACAATACATACCAAGCGAGCTGTATATGCAATTAGCCAATCAGGCAAGCCACCAAGCAAGCAACTTCCCAATCCTGCCTTTCCCAGATCAATGTAGTCTTCTTCAGACACCCAATTCAATTCACAAGCCTCCAGCATTAGCCGATGTCTATCCAACAGGCCATGCCACTCTTTCATAACCTAAACATATTATAAAAACAAAGCCAGTGAGCTCTGGAACAAGAATTTGAAAGGCACCTTATTTCCACCACACGACTAATTACTGCAGTATAAATGGTGTAATAATGCATGCTGATATCACAAACCTTGTGGAGCTAAAAAAAACAAAAGAAAACAATGAAACCCCTATCCAGGAAAATCACAAACAAAAAGAGAAAAGGAAGAGAGTCAAGAGACAGAACACTACTTTTTAAGTTTTTGAAAGGATAAGAATGGAAAGAGGCAATCCATATATCAGTAGGCATGAAATGATATAATTGGCTAACAAATATAGGGATAAAAATGCATAACATTTTTTAGGAAGAGGTTTACCTTTTGAAAAGCACCTTCACCAGTTAAATTCAAATAGCTTCCACGGCAAACTTGACTGCCACACAAACATACAGATGCTTCATACTCTTCCTTGCTCTGTCCACAAGTTCAATCACATAATATCATTAAGAGAATCATTTTCAGTGTTCCTACTTCCTTGTATACCTATCGAGGAATAAAAAAAAGATAGAAGCAAGAAACAGACCTCTGTAACTGAGTTATAATCAAAGGTGATTTCTTCACCAAATAAGATTGGACGTACAGAATATATTCCTATCTGATACTGGCCACCAACCGCAGTTACTCTACATCCACAATTTATCAAGGGAATGAATACAAGTTGAACTTGAAGCTATTATGACTAAACTTGCAATACACCAAAAAAAAACAACAGCATGGCTTTTACCATAGCAAGGGAACTCTTAACTGAATAATTTTAATTATTAGAGGATCAAAATCTATATAGATAAAAAATCATGACCATTGATCAATAGAATAAAAGTACCAAACAAGTGAGCATATATATAAATGAAAAAGGAAAGAGGGCTCCTTTCATACTTTAAATGTGTCATCGCAAAGTTTGTACAAGTTTTTTGGCCTTAACCGGTCCATTTCTTTAAAATTCAAGAATTATATGAATGAGCATTAGCAAAGCAAAATTCATCTCAAGCAATTCAAGCCACGTTAATACAAAGGAAAAACTCACTTTGCCTCACAATTAGGTTGACAAGAATGACAGATTCTACTAGCATAGTTTGCTTTGTGCATTGCATCAACCACCACTAAGTCATAACCATCAGCATCACCCTGTGCCATACAAATAATACAGACTGAGACACAGCACAGAAGAACATATTCAGGAAAAGGAGACCAAAGCGAACTGTCAGGGCATATTCAGAGGAACCTTGGGTCTCTCCAGGTAAATATTGTAGAACTCGGGAGCTGGATCTTTATTGTTCTTCTGTAATGATCGTATTCCATCTTGCTTTTCAAACCATTTCCATGTTGGGTAGACCTAAGCAGTTCAAGAATGCCAATTTTAAAATAGCAGGTCCACAGATAAGTCGCAACTGTTGCAACAAACATCACAACAGAATATAGAAGCAATGGACATAATGATATGTCCATCCTGAGCCAAAGATCGAACTACCAGAATGACAATAAATAACAGGAAATGATCATGTTTGAAATCATTATTACTTCAACTCAAAACCAGTTGTCTTGTGTATGACATGTGATTCTGAAATGTTTGTTCTTTTAGCAATCAAATGAAGTGTGACTCGAGAAATGTCAGTATCCCCTACATTAGAGAGATTTTCAGAAACATGATACAAAACCATCATGAATACTGTTTGAAATCAAGCCACTATGTGAATGGAAACAAAAGGCAATTGCAAGACAAATCTAGAATATCACATAATTACACTCAAAGCAAATATGTTCTACAAAGTAAGTTAAATAACATAACATGAAAGTTCGAAATTTGTCTTTTTAGCAATCAACTAAAAATTTTTTTTTTTTTGTTTAAATGGTATTTATCACGTCAGAATTTCCTTCATAAGAGAGGTCTTCAGAAACTAGGATTTTAAATACAAGACCTTAACCTTAACCTCCCTAAGGGCACAAGACACGACCATAATTTGAGTAAGCATGCTATTGTTAGAATGATTCACATACCTCCCCCAAAAATTCCACAACAAAATCATCTTTTTCAATTCCACCTTCTTTGTTGCAAACAACTCCAAGCCCCTGGTCAAGAGTAAGAGCAAACAGCAGACACAAAATCATTATATTACCAAAAAGATGGGACAAAGAGTTTTTCAAGAATTAAAGAATGAATATTATAGAGACTTACCTTTCTGTAAGCAACATACTTATCCTCTGGACGATTGTCAACTGCCTCGAGAAGAACCTCACACAGCTTCTGAGTTTGCACATCCTGAGCTCCGTCTAGTATGTCTTGGATAACAGGCCTTAGAGAATATGTCATTGGAGTATTTCCAGATCCAGTAAAATCTCGAACTTGCTTGTTTAGAGTTCTCAGGAGCACGTCTTCAATAAAATCATGTTTCTGCTGAGGAGACCAGCCCTCAGCCTTCGACATAGAATCAAGAACAAGATTATGTGTATAAGGATCAATTCCATAAACCTCTTGTTCTATAACTTCATCTCCAAGCTGCTTTCTAGGCTTAAAATCCTTGACTTCAGGAATTTCCATATCAGTCTCCTCCATGCCATTTTTCTCAGCTTTAACTTTTTCATCATAGTCATCTGGCAATGAAACCCGCATTTTTCGGCGCACTTCCTCTTCATCAGCTACAATAAGGTATTCACCAATAACATCGTACTTTCGCGTAACAGGAGGAACAAGGCTTGCCTTTGTCATCCGAGCACCCCACTCGCGATCTGCTGAAAGATCAAAATCCTCATCTTCAATTGGATATCCATCTCGTGAGTCCCGAGTACTAAAGTCTGACCAGACATCCATATCACTTTCTGTATTAGAGGTGCTGCCACCACTACTTTCACCATCAGATGACGACTCAAATTCATCAGATGATGATTCTCCAGAATCTCGAGGTTTCTTGTTCAATTTGGATAGGTACCGTTTAACCTCTCGATCCGATGAATATTCCACATGATCAGAACCACTGCTAGTGAAGGAGAATCCATTACTCTTGCTTTGTTTCCTTTCAGACATCATCTTATTGTGTTTCTTAAACTTGAAGCTGCTAGAATAATCTTCTTTTGATACTTTCATAACTTCCTCCACATCAGTTCTTTTACTACCTCCAATACGTGTTGCAAGTTTGATAAATTCAGTAATGGCATTATTCATGTCTCCTACATCACCTCTATTTTTGTTTCTGTAATTAAAACAACAAAAAGGAATCAGAAAAAGATCTGAACCAGATCCAACAGAGTTACTGAGAACATAACATGAAAATATGTTGTTGAAACTAGTAAAAATTTTCAGATATAGTGTTCATCAGACACAGTTCATAAGAAAAAAACTGCATGTCAGACAACAAACAAAGCTGCATGTCAGACAACAAACAAAAATAAAGCATAACAATAACAAAGGGAGAAAGAAGGGGGAATAGAGAATATACTTCACTGCCTCTCGGCACATCCTACAGACATCCTCTTTCATAGAACTCAGGCCACGAACACCATAATAACCACGCTTGATCCTGTTCTTAATCACAGAAACCTGGTCAAAATATCAGATGAATCAGTTAATCTATGAAATTTTAGCAAGCAGCCGCCCACAATATCAAATGAAGAAAGAATAAAGAAAAACACTATATAAGAGCATCACCTTTGGCACAAAAAAATCACACACATTCTCCTTCATGATACTATTAAGACTAAGCAAAACAAATTCCTCCATCCTCTTGAATGCACTTCCAGGCTTCTTCATGGTCCAACGCCTCATCTGAGCATCCCTTGATAAAATAGATGCAGACCTCCTTGTATCAAATACCTTAGTACGTCGATATAAGCTTTGTCGAAATGCTTGATTAGCTGCATCTCTTCTCTCCACCATATCGAAATAATCTTTAAGCCCACTAGAGTCATCAATGTCACTCCTAAGACTTGACATAGATGAGGTTTTCTCAAAAGTTTGCTTCATCCTCCTTGTGGACTGTATAGGTGAGTCCTTAACCCAGTTTATTTGAGGGAATTTTCCCACCAATTCACCTAATTGGCTGCAGCCTCTTATATCAATACATGATATACAAGAGAACGACTGAAGAATCTCCTCAAGCACAGCAGATGTAATGTTGACGCACCCAAACAAGACCAGGAATTTGACTGTCCCTTTACCATAACCACTCTGCAAGAACAAGGAAGGTACATTAGAACACTGATAGAAAATATAAGTGTTAAAAGTCATAATAAGATGCAAAAGATAGACTGACCATGATGCGTCTAATATGATGGTCTGTGCATTTGGTGCCGACAGATGACAAATCCACTAGTCTAGAGACATCTTTGTAAAAGCCAGCTGCAGCTCGCCAATGCTGACAAGTAGAAGCAGCAACAACAAGAGATTTTATGTCTGCTCTAAGAAAATGAAAGATCCGAGCAAGAATATGACCATCTAATTGCCCCCAACCTCCACCCTCGGAGCACTCAGAATACTTCTGAGAAAATGTGGCATCCCAACATAAATCCTCAAATGATGATGATTCCTCCTGAATAGATGGCAAGCTGTCATTCATTTCACAGTCTTCGACAATTGTGTCAACGGTCAAACGAGCTCTCTTTACAACATGAATGAGATCCTCCTGAAGAGAATACGCTTCGGCCTCTGTGTATAGACGAACAAGCATGTTATCAGCAGATAAAAGAAAAAGGTTTATATTACGGAAAACACTAACCATAATATGAAGAATATAGACACAATAAAGATAATACAAATTAGCTTTTGCAATGAACAACCAAGGAACAGGTTAAAAGTGAAGGGTTTTTTTGACTTTTAGTAGAAAACATGGATTTGGAGGGCCAACAAGACCTATAATTTACTGGCCAAATAACTGATAGGTCTCGTTACTAGCCAGCGACTCCCATTATAATACTAGAGGTGCAAAGATAACCGGTTGCCATATACATCCGAAATTAGTTACCAAACTTTAGACATCATAGAAGACACTTTTAATTGATGAATAAAGACTGTCTGAATATTATTTCAGAAAAATAAGGGGAGGGAGGGAAATGGATTTGAGTAGAATTCTTACCAGATGCTCTAGCATACATATGTTTGTCCATCTCTTTCTTTGGTTGCTTTGCACTGATCCATGGATCCAACACCTCATTTATCGATGCAGCAAACTCACGGTTCTTGAAGGTTTTCATGACAAGTTCATGAAGCTTCCCTCGAGTGTAACCTATGAACTGTGGATGCAGCCTGTGGAATGCACTGGAAACACCACAGCCTTCATCTACATTAGTGCCAAATTCTTTTTGCAGGCCAGAAGAACCACTAGCAGATACATCACTATGTGCAACTTCCATGGAAGGCATAACAGGGACCCAGAGTTGATCAGTTTTTCGGTACACACTGCTGTACTTTGATATCAAACCTTTATCTACTAGACTATGAAGCCCTGAATATAAGAATGGTCCATGTTCATGACCAGCACCATCAAGATAGTACCAATCACCTAAATCTAACCGCAAGTCATTAGTTGTAGAAAGACGATCTTTTAGCAAGTCAATGGATTTAGCACATACCCCTGATGCCTCCATATCTTGTCCACAAATACCCTTTGAGTGTGAAGCTCTTTCAACAGATGATCTTCTAACTTCATTAGATGGATTTGGCCTTGAAGATTTTGATACGTGTCTTTCTTTACTTCTTACTCTAGAGCGAGGGTCAGAGTCAAATGAGCCCTGATCTTTCACCACACAGGCATTAATCCTAACAACAGGGAGCACAGTGCCTTTGACTCCCCTAATAGGTAGTGGCTTTGATTGAACAGGTCTACCAGCAACATTGGCATCATTTCTCTCATCATTCAGGGAAAATGCCCAAGGAGGAAGATCCAGCCTTCTGCTCTGAGAAGGATAGTACAAGTCATCTCTTTGAAGGCGAGGATCCTCATAGCCAGAGCTTGGCATCTGACAAACAGGATAGCCGTCATTAAGCACTAACTTCTTCTGAAATGATCTTTCGTTGACAGTTTCATCACTTCTTCTCCAATCCCCACCTTTACATGCCCAACGAACTGAAAACCATTCATTGAAGTCACAAAAGGAGTAGCCAAAGTCGCCGTCAAAGCTTGCAGTTGAAGTAGTGTCTACAGCATCTCTGGAAATAGCACTATAAGACAAATCTTCTCCACTCTGCTCAGAGGGCATGATACTATGAGAATCATCTGAGATGAGACCTACAAACAAAAAGAAATATGAACCATCTAACATAACGATGCTGAAACAGACGCAAAGAACTTCACACAAACTGACAGTGATGCAACTTTATGATCTAGGCAACAAAGAAAGGCATATGCTTCCATACAACATGCAAGAAATATGGACAGAAAGAGACCAAAAGGAACAGAAACAAAAGGCGAACTTAAAAAGAAACTAAGAAAAAAAGGCATCGATTTATGTTGCACCATAACATACAAGAAATATGGACGCAGACTGACACACTGAAAAATCATACCGACAGATGTAGGATACAGATGTGGGGGAAAAAAGGACAGTAGATCATTCGCTGTTTTAGAAGTTTGTATATACTATATAAGGAAATAAATACAAATATAATTAACAAAAAATTAAGTCATTTGCAATATCTGGATGGACAAATATGATAATCAGGCCTGCATAACAACTTCTAATAGCAGATTGAATGTTTAAGGTCATCAGAAAGCTTTGATCTCTCTCTAACTATTTCTTCAGGGTAGCTACTAAAATTTTTTTTATGCCGCTCCATCGGCACGGACACTATCCGAAGTCCAGACAACCTTGTATCCGTTTGGTGTCTTGCTTTCTTACGGCAAGAATGGGACAGGTGTGACCAATGACGAAGAGAGGAGGCAATCACATTGGCAGCTCCGAGTGATAGGAGGATGCAGAATAACAATGGATTAGGATGAGAGGGCGTAAGAAAATCAATCGATTGACGAAGAGAAAGGGTGATGATATAGCGAAGACGAGAAGGAAAGACGGAAATAAAGGTAAAACCCTAGATATGGGAACTTCCAATTTTTCACCATGCTGGAGATACTGGTAACGCAAAGAAAGTAATTTACTCCACCCAATTGCAGGAAACATCATGAAATAATAAATATAAAACACCAATTCCCTTTTTGTATCCCAATCATATTGTGGGCCATCTCAAGCATCAAAACTTCAAAATTCAAGAAAAATTTATTGATAGTGACTAATCCATTTATTTACCCCTTCAACTAATCAGGTAGGTAAGATTTGACAAACTGGTGTGCATGCATGCATATAAATATACTAGGTTTACCTTCAGCATTGGTCCATCTCTCCAAGTCCAGATTGTTAAACTTCATCTGCAGAATGTCTGAGAATAAAACAGACGTATCAGGTACCAGCCTAGGAACATAAATGAGTTCACAAGAAGTGTAGAGAAAATTGCACTTTTCAAGAAGAAGAAAAGCATCAAGAAGGTAGTAACATTTACCCCCAACAGTCTCAAGTTCTTTGCCAGGGACAAGAATGGCATCACCAGTAAGGCCATCGATCCTTTCATCAATTTTAAGATCCCTTGACCCTTCTAAAGTGTAATCTGTGCAAGAAACTGGCTGCATCTGTGCAACTTTTCTCTCTTCACAAAGATTACTCAAACACTCGTCAACATCTTCAATCTCTGGCAATAGATTACCATGGTCCTTGTCAGGATTTACTGCTAATTGTGAAATAGCATCTGGAGGAATGCTTGGATAGCTCAAGGTCACTATTGGAGAAACTGCATTTTCAACAGTCACCCAACTGTCATTATCCAAGTGTTTAATCAGGTGATCTGACATAAGAACTCCACCTTCCACCAGTGCCTTCAATTCACATAATTGGGAAGGCCCACGCTCAAATCCTAAATGATCAAGATAATACCACTTTTTGATATTTGTATCAGCAACATGAGAGACGTGTGGTGGGGTATCACAAATATCCATATCTTCTTCCATAGAAGGTAACTCTTCAGTTAACCCATTGTCCTGCGGAATTTTATCCTCAGACCGCACCCTAGGAATTTGAGACAAATCTTCCTTACCAATTTGGCAAATGCTGCTGCTTTGCTCAACAGAGTCATTTTGCAAGCAGCTTTCCACTTGAGACTCTTTTGTGGGCAGAGGTACATTGCTTTTGCCAGTATCTCTCCCACCAGAGTTGTCTTCCTCTACTCTGTGAATCACCCTTGTGTCAGATACTTCTCTTTTTTCACTTGCTTTCCTATTAAACGTCCTACTTCGATCATATGGTGATTGCTCCAAGTTACTCGGAGATTGGTCCTTACAACCATGGGGCCTACCATAATCCTGTGGGGACCGGTCAGCATTACCTGGGCTCGGATTTCTTATGTCCAGGTGAGACCGGCGATCATATGAAGAGCACTCATGTCGAACAGGAGTTTGATGCCGGTGATTGTGATGACGGCCCCTCTCATGAGGAGACCTTTGTGACCGACACGGACTATGGCCATACCTGTCATGAACTGACCTGGAAGATGATGAAAAACCATGACGACGGGAAGAGTGCCTCTCAGAGCCAATCCTGGACGAAGAGGACTCCTTGTACAGCCTCTCAACAGAACGACGTTGAAAATGCTCCACATTGACAGGGCGACCACCGTCACCAGAGAGCCTCCGGCTTTTAGAACTTGCAAAATCCACGTGATCATCATAAGGCTTACGGTCACTGCTATCCGAATCATTGCCATAACGCTTTAACCGGGAAGCAGAAGAAGAATGGTCCCTCCCATAGTTCTTACCACGGATTTGCTCATTCTTGCGGGAAGTGCCCTCATCCACAATTTTGGAGCTCAATTTGCTATAGCATCTATCTTGTGTAGCTTCCCACCTAGCAGGTCTTCTGGAATGCTGGCTGCCAATCTTATTGAAATCTTTACTAGGAACAAACTCCTCAACAAGATACTTACCGGACGGTGGGGTCCACTCCTGCTCGTCGCGCCAATCTCTGTCCATGCTGAAGTCATTTTTGCGGGACTTTATGTGGCAATAATCATCTTGTGAGAAATCCCTTTTATGCCACCTGTCTGGAATGAACTCACCTTTCTCAATTTCATCCCGGCCTCCCCTCCAAATTCCAAATTCAGTCTTCTCTACGTCAAACTTCTTGTACTTCTCAGGAGTTTGATCCCTCCTTGGAGCAATATTGCCTTGCAGTCTCCCTGAATTAAATATGGATTTCTCAGGCTCACCCTTCCGCCATTTTCGTGGTAGAATCTCTCCTTTCTCAGTATCTCCGTCCCTCCATCTGTCAGAAACAATTTCTCCCTTCTCAATCTCATCTCTTTGTGACTTGTCAGGGGTCAATTCACCGGAATCCAACTCCCTTACTGGTGACTTCAATGTGCCCAGTTCACCTTCCTCCACCTCCTCCTTCAACTCACCATTCTCAACTTCAGTGCTGGTCCTAGGTTCGTCTGGTCCCAATTCACTCTTCTTTGGATCATCCTTCTTCAATAACGGCTCTCTTTTCAGTTTCTTCCTCTTAGTAACCTTGACAGAAGAAGACTCGCTACCCAACTTGGCATTGCTTTTTCCATTTCCATTTACGTTGCTGCCGCCTCCGCAATATACCTCGGAAACTGGAAACTTTTCCATAAGCTGCTGCAAAGGCATACATGCAACTCCTCCTTCGCCCATGGAAGTGCAAGAGCACCTCGCCTTAGTGCCGAGAGGAACCCTAATTCTCACCTTCACCGGGGCTGTCGATGCTCATACTGCAGAAAAATCCTTCTCGCCGTCGCAGAAGCCCTAATATTCCAATCACAAGGAAAATATCGTCAATTCAATTGATAGCCAAAGCGCACAACGAAATTTAGGGTTTCGAGACGGAAAACCAATCAAAACTCGTAATTAAACAACTACGAGACCGAGAATTGGCGAGAAAACAGTTTGAAATAAAAAACTGAAAACCCCTAAACGAAAAAAAAATGCTGAGAGATAAGATGGAATTAGACTTACCAGAGAAGATTGGAACAACAACGGATCAAAAATAGCTAATAGAGGGGCGAGAAGACGAGCTTTGTGTCAAATGACGGAGGATTGAACAACAACAGATCGAGGACAAGCTATGAAGAAAACAGCAGAAGAAATTATTCTCTGGTTATCCCTTCAAACTCTCTCTCTATCTCCCGTATCTCTTTCTCTTTCTGCTCCCGCTCTCTCTTTCTCTCTCTTTAAGTCTTGGTTTTCCTTTCGGTCTGAGACGTCTGAGACGAGAGAAAACCTTTGGGAGGATTTAACTTTGCTCTCCTGTTTATTTTATAGTTTATATTTCCCGATCTCAAACGCACTTATTTTGATTAGTAAGAAGAATATTTTAGATTAGGCAATATTTTATTGTGTTTATGAGGGCCTTTATTTTATTTTTTCGATAATAAACTTTTTTGCTAATCAAGTTAATTTTCAAAAGTCAATCGAAATAAGAAAATTTAAATATCTTAGTTTTACACTTGCTACGGGAAAACTTGCTAATTTTTTATAAAATTAATTAAATAAAAAGTTAATTTGGTTAATAGGCTTTTTTGAGTTTACTCTTAGTAACTGGGTCATTTAGTTTTTTTAATTAGGTAAATATACCCTAATTTTTTGTATTTTCTCTCAAATCATAAACACTAAAACTCAAAAAAGCCTAGTAAACCAAATTATTTTTTAAAATAAATAATTTAATTATTACGGTTCATGGTTTTATAAAGACTGTTTTTTTTAAATATATACATATTTTATGTCTATTTATAATTATCAACTTATCTTATACCACTGTTTAGTTTTTTAACATTTTTTTTAACTTATTATTATTTTATCACGCATCCTTTTTTCTTTCAAGATTTATTTTTATAAAGCAATAAAATTGATAGAAAAAAATATAATAATAATAATAATATAGATAAATGATTAAAGACTCATATTTAAGAATAAAGCACTTTATGAAAATATAAAAATACTTTAAAATTCACATTCTTTTTTTTAAATGAACTTTAAAAATATCATTCAAGACCAACGTAAATATGAAGAAATAAAAAATGAGTAGGAGTACATGTAAATCATATATAAAAATGGTAAAATAAATATTTATTAGTTAGATAGTGTTATAAAGGAAATTTTAACTCACTAAAACATATAGGTTCATAAAGGATAAAAATAAAGAAAATAATAAATAATAAAATGAGATGTTCTAACAAATTTTTCCAAAATTAGAGAGAAAAAATGTATACTGAGTTGGATTGTCCTATAAAAAATAATGTGAATTTATGAAAGAATATAAGTCATATTATGTGAATATATATTAAGAATAATAAATATGGTAAATTGATGAAAAAATAATATGTGAATCTAAAAGCTTTTTATGAAAGTTATATTTCAACCAAAGAATATACAAAATAGAGATTTTGTATTATTTATAATTGTAGAATTGAAACCTATTAATATTAAAGTATTCAAGTAATTGAAATTTTAATTTTAGATATTAAATTTGAATTAAAATGTAATTTCAATTTTAGTAAATAAGTGGAGAAAACTAAAGTGTGTATAAATTTTGCGAAATAGTTATAACTATTCAAATAGAGAATAAATGAACTTCGATTTAGATAAGAGTTCAATTTACATCATAGTATGTTATATAATATTTGAAATTGTGAATAGATGAACGTATGCATCAAGTTTGTGCGAACGTATGCATCAAGTTTGTGCAAGGGTGCAAACAAGAACACCATTTAGGATACCAAGTAGCAAGCTATTTTGGTGACCGTTACTCAAAAAATTATTTTAACCAGTTTATACTTATAGCCCGTACTTTGCATTTATTACAAAATTTTTTAAACTTGTTTATATTGATCATATAGGTAAATTATATATTAATTTATATATTTTTATAAAGGAAAGCGGTTCGATGCACTAGATGACACATCGTCTAATGGATAGAAAGGCCGATCAAATCGACAATTGGACTAACCGTCATGAGAGAACCAACACATAAGAAAAAAGAAAAAAAAAACATTATATGAGAACTTTGGACACAATGAGCCGATCAAGAAGAGTACCAAAGGAAGCGTTAGGCAAAGTGAGGAAGGAACACTGCTAACAAGTTTGTAGAAGTAGTGCAGAGTACAACTCCATGGGACCACCGGTAAAAACCTCTGATTTAGATTCTCCTCTAGAGCCTTCAAATTTTTTACCACCTATCCCCGACTCCTTCTCACGAACAAATTCAACACTTCTTCCTGGCGAAGCCCACAAAATCAAGATGTATCCCGTATCATCGGACCATATAACGTGAAACAAAGAACCTCTTGATGATCGATTGTTGTTTGTTTTTTAGAAAACACTTTAAATGAACATTATTTATTTTCTTGTGGGGTCTCTCCTATGATTAGACCGTCTTAAGAGAAAAGCAATAGGTTGTTAGAATTGGTCTATAACATTCAACCTTTTAATTTATTTTTTGTTTCAATATTATGAGTGCTTGGCGGGTTATGTCAGAGATTGCAACAGATTATGGATAACTTTTTCTGAAAATGGAAACGATAGGTTATATCGGAGTGTGTGGTAGAGATTCAACAACTTTTAAGGAATGTTTTCCCATTTGTGGACAATTTATCTTTTATTAGCTTGGATTCAAAAAAAATTGTTTGAGAGCAAAGAAAAAAAATATATCAAACAAGAACTCCTTTCAAAAACTTTATTTGTCTCAATAGGTTAGATATCATTGATGTGGTTAAAATTTGGGTGTCAAAGTTATAATAAGTTGGTCCAAATCCACAAAAATGCAAAGAGAGTCCAAACATTATAATTTTCAACATCGTGAGTCAAATGGGTAGAAACAAGAAAATGTCACAAGGCAAAGCAACCAACAACAAAGAGTACTTAAGCATAAATTGGATACCAATTTCAAACAAAGCAACAAAGCACGAAGACGGGATTCCACTATTCAGGATTTTGGTTGTGACTTGTGAGTCAAATTGAGCATATCCAATCCCTTTTAGGGAGAAAATTTCTAGCAAATCACAAGACCAAAATCCCATAAAATGGAGAAAAGCGAGTAGATGAGATGAAAAATAAAAGAAATAGAGGAAGTCACCGTCGCGGGTAGAAATTAGGGTTTGCACATTATGCCTAACACAAAACGGAGAGAGAGAAATTAGGGTAGAAATGGAGGTGAGGATTGATTGGTGTTCCATTGCTGGTGTCGTTGGTGTTTCCAGAAAAAAAAAAAAAAAAAAGACGGATGGGTGATGGATTCAACGAGAGACCAAGGATACAAGATCTACTCGGCTCAAAGCCACTGTTAGGTGAGATCAAGATTGGAAAAAGGCCGGAGGCATGTCGATGGCTTGGTCATAGGAGGAGAAATCTTAGAGAGGAGGTCTCCCTCAAAACAAGAGAAATGTTGTTGATTTCCTTGTTAGGAGGAATGAAAGAGGGTTGCCTCTTGTTTCCTTGTTAGGAGGAAAGAAAGAGGGGTTGCCTTGGAAGATGAACGGTAGGGAGCGTTTCAGTCGCTAAAAGAGAATTAGTTTTTGTTGTTCCCGGAAGAATAGTTGTATTAATTTGTATGTATGTAGCTTCGTGTATAAGTATAATTTATTCACTTAATTGAGAATGTGTTTGGTTTTGTCGTTTCATGAAATTGAATGCTTCTTATTAAATTCACCTCCAATATTGTGCTTATTACTAGTAGATTCTTGATGATTTTCATTAAATCCGGTTTCAATTTAGACTCCAAAACTTGTGTATGCTTGTCATAAAAAGATTCAACATAGAAACTATCATAAGCATCTACGGAATCATCAATGTTTTTATTTTAGCCATCACCAGTGACAGATATATCACCGTTGCCGCTTGCTTAATATTTCATTTTAATTCACTTAGAAACACGCTAACATACAAATCCACGGAGAATGTACATTAGTCATTAACAAGATTATACCAAGTCTTGGAAGTCTTGTCTACACAAAATCTGAAGGCCCTTGCACAACAAATCCAAATAGAGTATGTTATATAATATTTGAAATTGTGAATAGATGAACTCATGCATCAAGCCCGTGCAACGATGCAATACAAGAACGACATTGAGGAAACCAAGTAACAAGCTACTTTGGTGACTCGTCACTTAATATTTTTTTTTCTAATACTAAAGTGTCTCAATGACCCACATATCGATAAGTCTAACACATCAAATATTAAAATGATAAGAACTAATATGATATTTGATCTTAGCTAAAAAAATCGAGAAAATATGATTGCCTAAACTTCAAGTTTTCTATTTATTATAGACTCTCAAATGATTATTCTTACTTGATAAAAGATGTAGGATAATTTATTTTAAAATTTATTTGATAAGTGATGGAAGATAATTTAGCTTACGGTATGATATTTAAAAGTATGAGTAGATGACTTTTTTTTATATACTTTTAATAAATTACCTCGAAATTAACGTTTGTAAAGCCGAAGTCTATGCAAAAGTGTAATGTTCGTGCGTCCCATTAACATTATACTAAAAATTATTTAAATTCGAAGGGGATCAATGACCTCACATATCATGCATTTAACTAATAAGAACAAATTGCATCATGATCTTAGCCAAAAGACCAAAAAATGTATTTTAGTACCCCTCAACTTTATGTGATAAAGGATTGATATTCAAAGTCATTTTTATGTATAACTATTATATTTTTACCTTCATATATTTTTCATTTAACATTTTAAATATTTTTTATTTTAGATTTTCGGATTTATTATAAAAACCGGTTAATTTTATTTAATAGTATCAACGAATTTCGAATTCATTAATAATTCAAGTCAAATTGTATAATAAGAAGGCCCTAAAACAAATTTGTTTTAAAAAGTCATGTTAATAGGTCAACAGTTCGCATACCAGTAGATCAACGACTCACATATCAGTAGATCAATGACCCTCATACCAGTAGGTCAACGACCCAATACCAAATATTAAGCCAATACAAATTATATTGGACCTTTGCCAAAAGGCCAAGAAGTGTATGATTTGTATAATCTTCACACATTCTATTTATACAAATTCTCGAACTATCAATCTTTCTTGATAACCGAGCGAGATTATGCAACACCCCAAATTTTCAGAACTCGGGACATTACTGGTTAGGACCTCACAATGGGTCCCTACCTCAGTTTGACACAATTTTACTAGGATCTTGCAACAAGACACAAATAAAAAAAACCGAAAATCATAAAACAATATTTTTAAAGAGATGAATGCAACAACGTCTAACAACCCAAAGTACTTAACAACGTAAAAGTCTAACTGTCTTAAAACGAAGAAGGAAACAACAAAGCAAACACCCAACCCCACTCTAAGGAGTACGGAGATCCGACTGACCACTACTTCCGGATCACTCAGTTGCTGCTCTAACCTGCGGTAAATCTAAACAATATAACAGAACAACTGTTAGCTAGCTATCTAAACATTAGACAAATGAGAATAGCACACACACACATCATAGCTAAAGTAAACACTCATCATGCTTTCAAACAATTCATTTATTATCTTTACTTAGGTCATTCACCCTTACTAATGATACTTATTTTGTGACACGAGGGGTTCCCAAACCTTGCCTCCGCCCCCGTGTACCCATCAGGAATGGATCGGATGCATCTCACCTTGTACATGTATGGTCTAGGTATAGAGAACCTCCCAGTCTCCTGTTAGAGCTAGACAGTGATATCACGGCCTGTTATACATACACTTGGGTCTTAAATAATAATAACAGTCGTCCTATCAAGTTATTATTATAAACACATATCACACACACCACTATTGTCATTCAACTAACATCCAAAAACTAGCTAAGTAAGTCGCAAGGACTTACCTGAATCAAATCACACTCTCTCAAATCACAACTCGGTCTGCACTCGTGGTACTCAAACGCCTGTCAAACAAGGCATGTGGATCAAAATCACATCCCTAAACTCTTATAAGTTATAAACTTCTAAGTTGTACAAACTCATGCAGAGCAATTACGGAAAAAAGGTTCTCTTAAGGTAAAAAGACTATTTTGCCCCTGATTCCGAAAACTCCAAAAAAAGTCTATCATTTAGTTCTAATATTCTCTTCTAGAACCTATGTTCCAAATCTAGTTCTCATTGAAAAGCTTGGTAAGGATTTATAAGAGTTACCCAAAATTCTTAGTTTACACAAAAAGTCGTTAAGGTCTGACTTTGGGTTAATATACATGGCTTGGATAAAGGTATAAAAATTCCGAGATAAAATCCTAGATCCTCTATGATATGCATACTAAACATAGTGATAGCATGAATTATAGTCTATATTTTGGGACTTGTTTAGACGTTTTATCTTCAATAATCTGCATGTTTGGATGTATATTATGTGATTATATTGTCGTTTCATCTACCTTTGCGGGAATCAAGGTCTACACCAAGTTTCGTTGTAATCGTAGGTAAAATGGCACGTTTTGCATCAAAATGGAGCTAAAGGAGCTAAGGAGTCATTGGAGCTACATTCAGGAGCTTAAGGAAGAATCCAGGAAGCATGAAATTGGATTAAAGATTTACTTTGGACCAAATTTGAGAGATTTCACATTCAGTTTAGAGCTACCTCGGTCAGCTACAGTACCATCTCGACCGAGGTGATCTAGAGGAGCGTCCCGACCGAGGCGAACACCTTGGACGCGGCGAGATATATTTTATTCTTGGCTGAGATCTTTTATTTTTGGAAGGAGGGATCTTATATTTTTAGGCTGGATTTCTCTGGAAGGGAGATCATATATTTTAAGGATTTATTTATGAGAGATAGATATATTTTATTAGGAAAATATCTTTTTAAGATCTCTTATCTTTGGAGGGTAGTTTTCCTATATAAAGGGTTGAATTTTCCACAAATTCAACCATGCTTAGAGGGCTGAGAGCATCCAACAGTTAGGAAGGATTGAAGGAAGATTGAAAGAAGGAAGTTGATAGCTTTTATAGCTTTTGTGAAGGGTTTTGTGAGGTTTTCTTAGATTCCCTTCTTGTTGATTTGTCTTATTGGATTTGTGATTCAAGGAACGCTTGTTTGTTTGATAATTGATTCAGTTATTGAAGCCTTGTTCTTAAGGTTTTTGTGTTCAATTATTCATTTTCTTCCCATATATTTGATTATTACTTTCATGATGATGATTGACTAATTTCTTTGTGTGATTCTAGGGTGATTGACTGAAGGTTATGGGAAAAACAATGATAGAATAATCTTAAATTCCAGTAGGACCTTGAAAGTTCGAGTCTTTATCCTTAACCCTAAAACATCTCGTTCAGTCGATGAACATCTCGTTCAGTCGATGAACATCTCGGCCGGGGTGGAATTCGTCTGACCGAGGTGACCTTTCTGATCCGAAACTGAGAGTTAAGTGTTAAAGTTTGCCAAATCCTATTCTTATTACACCTTTCCTGGTTCAATGCAAGCCTATGATGAGACTTACCCGGTAATTCCTTTGTTTGTTTACCCAAGATCATAAGTGTATGTAATAAAGGTTTATCCTTTATTGGGGTTTGAGTGTGCTTTCATTCCATGTTTGTGAGTTAGCTTGAGACTTACCCGGTAAAGGTTGATTCTATTCCCTTAGTTGGAGTGTTAGTTTGAGGTTATAGTTCTTTTCCTTAATTCCTTGAGACTTACCCGGTAATAGGAGTTACGGTTTGTGATTAGTGAGTAGTGAGACTTACCCGGTGATCTATTCCACTTTAGTAACACCTTCCCTTTGCAAAATCTCAGCTTTGTCCGCTTATCTTTAGATCTTGAGTTGGAACCACAACTAGATGCTTTAATCCCTAGAATTGCATATTTCCTTAATTGACTTTTTATCATCTTTGATTGTTTTGATCGCTTTTGTGGTTAGTAATTACATAGACTGCCTATACTTGCTTAGGTTTCACCTAAGTCCCTGAGATCGACACCCCGGAATTTCTTGCTTTTACTACGATTGACCCGTACACTGCGGGTTCGCATCCTTGTTTTTAGCAAACGTCTTGGGTTATAAATTTAAAGCTTGCACACACCATTTGGAGCGAACAAGTTTTTGGCGCCGCTGCCGGGGACTTGGTCTAGACCGAGCCGGTTGCGGTGATCTTTCGGGGCGCATGCCCCTGTTTCCACTAACCACTCTACTTGAGTGACTTTCGTAGGTTCTTTTTCTTAGGTTTATGCGAAGAACCCGCGCTGGGAAGGAAATCGTTCCTTACGATCCCGAACCAGAAAAGACATACAAAAGACACTTGAAAGAAGCGAAGATGGCCAATCAAGATAATTGCGATCTTGAGGCCGACTTGAAGGAGGCGTTGGAACAACTACGCCTCAGTAAAGAAGAACTACGACTGAAAAGGGAAGAAACTCACACAAGGACTGAGGCGATCGAAGCAGATATGACAGCTTTACGGGACCAATATCTACCTCGACCGAATCTAAATCCTCGACCGAGGCAAGACCCAGTTCCAGATCCTCGACCGAGGCAGAATCCAGTGCCTGCTGCCCCGGCCGAGATACTTCCACCGCAGATGCTAGTCCGAGATGCTCTTTTTGCAGGTATTCTACAGACCCTAGGGCAAAGGATGGACCCCAATCAGCAACTGAGGCGTCCAGGAGTCAACCTAGGAGATCCAGCGGAGCATGATTATGAGCTTCGACCGCAAGTTCTTTCCATGATTCGCCAATGCCAGTTTGGAGGGATAGAGAGGGAATCTCCGCATCAACATCTACAAAACTATGAGATCTTGATGGAGACCTTGAGACCTTCAAGGCTGGAAAACAACAATTAGAAGCTAAGGCCTTTCTACTTCTCTTTGAAAGATAGAGCGCTTACTTGGTATCAATCTCTTCCTCAAGGAAAAATCAATACTTGGGAGGAGATGACGACGGAGTTCTTAACTAAATTCTTTCCCCCCTCTAAACCCGCTGAAATGAGAGGGAAGATTAATGCATTCATCATGAAGGACAAGGAGAAATTGTCCAAGTAATGGGAGAGATTTAAAGACATTCTTTTGGATTGCCCACATCATGGAATTCCAAAGATAGAGTTGTTGGAGATATACTTCAAGGGACTGGACGGAAACACCCAGTTCAACCTTCAACTACTATCCGCTGGCACGTTCATGGACATGCCGATTGACGAAGCTTGGGAGTTCATAGAGAAGCAAGCTTTGCACATGGAGAAATATTCCCACCAAGGAGCTGAATGTGGAGTTAAAAGAGTCAACTTTCAAGAAGCTCCACCAAACAATGACCAACTCACTTCTTTGAAGAATGTTGTGAAGCAATTGAAAGATCTTTTGGTTGCTCAAACCAAGAAAGAAGATGAAGGATATCAAGGCTCGAGGAACAACAATGGATACCGGAACAACAACGGTTTCCGGAACAACAACTACAACAACAATAGAGGATCCAACAGCAATAATTGGAAGGCAAACAACCAAAATTCGGGTAACCCTTACTCTAACTCCAATTCGAATGACTCCTCTAATCCTTTCCTCTCTTCCTCTTCTTCTTCTACTCCATTGAAGAGCCAAGAGCAAGGATCAAGTTCGTCCCAGCCGGAAAAGAAAGATGCGGTGCTGGAGGCCATCTTGATCAAGCTTAACTCTATGGAGACATCCATGACTTCATTTTCAAAGGCACAAAAAGCCTTAGAACAACAATTCTTTAACAAGGCGAATGAAGCGCCAAGAGATCCAGGGAAGCTTCCAGCAAGGACGGAAAGCAACCCCAAGGGACAGATCATGGCAATAACGACGAGAAGTGGACTGAAGACTGCAGATCCAGTGCCTCGGTCGATACCAGTACAAACGAAGACCACCTCGGTCCAGGTACAGTCGAAGAACACTTCGGCCGAGATGCCAACCGAGGTGGAGCCACAGAGAGCGGAGGGGTAAACTGAAGTTTATGTTCCACCTCCTGCATATAAACCACCACTTCCATTCCCCCAGTCAAGGGCCAGAGCACATCTAGACAAGCATTTTGGTAAGTTCCTTGACTTGATGAATAAACTACACATTAATATCCCTTTCCTTGATGTTATTCTAGGGATGCCCACCTATGGGAAGTTCTTGAAAGAAATTCTATCAAGGAAGAGGAAGTTGGAAGACTTTGGTGAAGTAAGGATGACATCTAAATCCGGAGCTCATTCAAATCATGAAGGAGAAGATGCCACACAAGTTGAGAGATTCCGGCTCATTTTGCATTCCCATTCAAGTTGGGGATGCCACTTGTGAAGCCTTGTGTGATCTAGGAACCAGCATGAGCATCATCCCGCTGGAGCTATGTGTGAAGATCGGACTTGGAGAGCCCAAGCCGGTGAAGATACGGTTATACATGGTGGACCGCTCCATTACCCATCCCGTGGGCATTTTGGAAGACGTTCCGGTTAAGTTAGGTAATTTCTATTTACCTATAGACTTTGTTGTACTTGACATTCCCGCAGATTATCCCGTTCCTATCATTCTCGGGAGGCCATTTCTAGCAACTTCGGGTTACAATGTGGATTGTAAGAACGCCAAGTTAAAATTCAACATTGGCGGAGATGAAGTGGAATTTGCTTTACTTGCGGCAATGAAGGGAGAGCAGCTAGGAGATGATATCTTCAACATCTATGATGAAGAAGAATCAAGAGAATTGGTGAGCTCTATCCTTATTAAAGATCCACTTGAAAAGGTTATTAGTTTTAGCTTAATGGAGGAAGGTATAGATGCTTCTTGTGATGCAGATATACAGAGCTTAAAGGCGCTGGAAGAAGATCCAGGAGCTAAAATTGAAAAGCTAATCCAGGAGAAGAAGATCTCCAGTTTCGATCCCAGTTGCAGCACCTCGATCGAGGCACTCTCTGGACCAAGCGAGGTGTTCTTGACTGAAGAACATCTCGGTCACCCTCTCTGAACCTCGACCGAGGTCGAAAGCGAGATGATGTCAATTGAGAATAACAAACTTCTTACTCCCTTTTCTGACATTCATCCTCAATTGGTGGAACATTCTCTCCACCAAATTTCTGATAATAAAGGACCTTGGTATGCTGACATTGTTAATTATCTTGTTTGCCAGAAAATACCACCCGGATTGACGTACGCTCAAAGGAAGAAATTCTTCAAGGATGTACGCCATTACTACTGGGATGAACCGCTGCTATTCAAGAGAGGTCCGGATGGGATGCTTCGAAGATGCATTCCGGAAGATGAAGTTACTAGCGTCATACGACATTGTCATTCACTTCCTTGTGGAGGGCATGCTAGCGCTCACAAGACGTGTGCCAAGGTATTACGTTCCGATTTCTTTTGGCCTACATTATTTAAAGATGTGCAATCATTTGTTGTCTCTTGTGATGCATGCCAAAGAATAGGGAATTTATCTAGGCGGAACGAGATGCCACTCAATAACATACAAGAGGTTGAGATCTTTGATGTATGGGGAGTAGATTTCATGGGACCTTTTCCGTCATCCGGAGGGAACCTCTACATTCTCCTAGTAGTCGACTACGTCTCTAGATGAGTTGAAGCCATTGCCTCTCCCATTAATGACGCCATGGTGGTTGTGAAGTTCTTTAACATGACTATTTTTCCACGTTTTGGGACTCCACGCATCATCATCAACGATGGAGGGACGCATTTCATCAACCGGAAGTTCAAAGCACTTCTATCGAAGTATGGGGTAACCCACAAGGTAGCAACCCCCTTATCACCCTCAAACTAGTGGACAAGTCGAAATCTCAAACAGAGAAATTAAAGCGATCTTGGAGAAGACCGTCTCTAGGACAAGGAAGGATTGGTCCATGAAGTTGGACGACGCTCTTTGGGCTTACAGGACCGCATTAAGACTCCCATTGGTACCACCCCTTATAATTTGGTATATGGGAAGTCTTGTCATTTTCCCGTTGAGTTAGATTACAAGGCATATTGGGCAATCAAATGGTTGAACTTCGACATCAAGGAAGCCGGTGAGAAGCGGATATTGGATATCAATGAGTTGGAGGAGCTGCGTTTGAACGCTTATGAGAATGCCAAGATCTATAAAGAAATGACGAAGAAATGGCATGACAAGCGTATCATCCCTAAGGAGCTCAAAGAAGGAGACTTAGTTCTACTCTTCAACTCCCGCCTCCGCCTCTTTCCAAGTAAGTTGAAATCTAGATGGTCCGGACCTTATGTTGTGAAACATGTTTTCCCTTATGGTGCAGTTGAGATTTGGGGAGAAACAAGTGGAAGCTTCAAAGTCAATGGTCATAGACTTAAGAAATACAAACCGAAAATTCCGGTTGAGGAGGTTGCACCACTATACCTTGTTTAAGGATGCCGTACGGTCCAGCTAGCGACCTTAAATCAAGCGCTTCTTGGGAGGCAACCCAAGGTATTGCTTTCTTTTCCCTTTTTCTAGTCTAGCTTTAGATAGTTTGCTTTTGCTTTGCTTTGCTTTGTTTTTGGCGTCCTAGACTGACAACAGGTGACATCTAAGGAAGGAATACAACCCAGGAGCAACACTGGATGGACAGAAATTCGAGAATTTGAGAAGACGGAGTTTGACTGAGACACATCTCGGTTGCTGTCACAGCACCTTGACCGAGATGATTCTTGAGCAACCGAGGCGACTAGGGTTACTGAAGATCCACCTCGGTCCGTACCACCTCGGTCCAGTCGAGACCATCTCGTCCGAGGTGACAGCAGTTCTAGAAAAGGGTATAAAAGGGGGCTGAGATTTCTCTATCCTCCCTCTATCACCCTCTCAACCGAAACGCCCCTTTCCACCTCGCTCTTCGATTTTTACCCATTTTTGACGATTCTCGCTTCCAAACTGCAAGGAAAGGATAGAAGATCAGTTTGCAAGCAACAATCTGCAGTAAAAACGCACCGAATCGACCAAATCTAGGGTAAATTCGAGAAAAACCCTAACTCCCTCTTCTTCCGCTGATTTCATTCGATTTGGGCTTTGGTTGCCCCTGCATTGTGCTGGAAAAGGATTAAGTACCCTATAGGAACAATTGGTAGTGATATTGGGGGAAAAGAAAGTGGATTTTTGAAAGAATCGATCGCACAGCACTTCGTCTCAGTCCAGTCGGCCTGTGCCTCGGCCAAGGTGTTCTTGAGATTTGTCAGAGCAACCGAGGTGGTCTGACAGTGTGTGACAAAGATGAGTTCTGACAGGCAGCTAGTTTTGAGAGACAGATCCTCTCCTTCTCCTTCTTCTTCTTCACGCTGCTTTATACTAGTGATCCATGAGCGTCACTAGGTAGACTATGACCGCATAGCGGCACGACCAGTGGTTGCACCACGGTTTCTGGAGATTTCCGCATTTGACTGCCTCCATGTGGATGAGGATCTGAGGCGGATGATATCTGCGGTGGGGCTGGAGCAGTTCACTGAGATTAGAGCTCCAGCCTACCTTGAGCCGACCTTGGAGTTTGTTAGCTCTGTCACCTACTTGCCCACCGAGCGCGCCATCAAGTACCGGTTGATGAACCGGAACTATCTAGTTCCTATGGACCACTGGAGGGATATCTTTGGCTTCCCTGCCCCCACTGTTGCTGATTTTCCTTCTCGAGCTGTAGCTCGAGAGTTTTGGGGCCAAATAGCTCACGTGGTCGAGCACTCTGACAGGTGGAGACCTGGAGACTCTAGGGAGCGGATTATCTTCCACTTGACTTTCAGACTTGCTCACAGGATCTTTAGCGAGACTCTTCTGGCGCGTACTGAGACGCCCCAAAAGATCAGACAGGGTGAGCTGCTGAGTCTGTACTGCATGGTGACCGGAGGAGTTCCAAACTTTGGAGTTATGTTAGCGGAGGATCTAAACAAGATAAAGGCGAAGGAAAAGGGGGATATTTGCTGCGGAGGGATAGTGACTCACATTGTGAGTTACATGGACTTGGACTTGAGTGCATGCACTATGGTGGCGGCTGCCAAGCCGCTCGGGCTTCAGGAGATGATCACTCGGAGGATACTGGTTCCTCGCGGACTTACTACGCCGTATGTGGCGATGCCTTGGGAGCAGACTACACCTCAGGGTATTAGGTGGTCACCTCAGTTCTCTGTTTATGACCCGCACTACTAGCAGACCGCATGGATTCCGCTTATGGAGGATGCCAGAGATGCAGCAGCTCCGAGACAGGATGAGGAGGATGATGAGGCTGAGCAGGAGGATGATGATGAGGATGGCAGTGCTGCCATGGACACAGGCACAGATACAGCTGGGACTAGCGTGCCAGTCATCGATTTAGACGACGACGAGATTGAGGAGGAGCCAGCTGCAACACCAGCACGTCCTGCTAGGCGTAGGGTACGTAGGCAGAGGGATCCAGTTGCTCACCGCCGGATCGATGATTTGACGGATCAGGTGATAGATTCTTACGCTGCCTTGTCTTTAGACATTAGAGAGATGCAGGAGAGACTACACTACCAGCACACGATGGCTGAGATTCAGTTTCAGCATGTCATGGGCTACCCATTCGACCCATCTCAGTACCCGTACGTGCCACCACCGCCACTACCGGATCGGGATTATTGAGAGCTTGCATGATTTTCTTTATTTATTTATTATGCAGCTCAACTTTATTTGGTGAGTATTCTGTTTTCTTAGACTTATTTGACCCATTGGGACAATGTGTCCCAAGTATGGGGTATGTGGGTATGTGATAGCATGAATTATAGTCTATATTTTGGGGTTTGTTTGAACGTTTTATCTTCAATAATCTGCATGTTTGTATGTACATTATGTGATTTTACTGCCATTTCATCTACCTTTGCGAGAATCGAGGTCTACACCTAGTTTCGTTGTAATTGCAGGTAATATGGTACGTTTTGCATCAAAAAGGAGCAAAAGAAGTCAAGAGTCATTTGGAGCTACATCCAGGAAGCATAGCCATGGATTAAGGATTTACTTTGGGCCAGTTTTGAGAGATTTCACATTCAGTTGTGACTCACCTCGGTTGACCAGAGATTCATCTCGACCGAGGTGATCCAGAGACGCCGACTCGACCGAGGCGAACACCTAGGACGCGGCAAGAATATTTTATTCTTGGCTGAGATCTTTTAAAATTGGAAAGTGATCTTATATTTTTGGGCTTGGCTCCTGGAAGGAAGGAGATATGCAGAATCATATATTTTACCTTTATTTATGGGAAAATATCTTTCTAAGATTTATTATCTTTGGAGGGTTATTTTCCTATATAAAGGGTTGGATTTCCACAAATCCAACATCTCGCATACCACGAAAGGAGATCCGCTATCAGCGCAAGAGAGTTATTTTACGCAGCAGCAGCATACTCCAAATTGGGAGAGAGTTGAAGAACCTTTTTGAAGGTTGAAGGAAGATTGAAGTTCATAGCTTTTATAGCTTTATTGAAGGGTTTTGTAAGACTGTCTTCAATTCCCTCAATTGTCGTCTTGTCTTGTTGGATTATTATCCAAAGAACGCTTTGTTGTGATATTTGATTCAGTTATTGAAGTCTTTTCATTAAATTCTTCTTTGTTCAAATATTCACCTTCTTCCCTTAAATTTAATACTTTCATTATGATGATGAGTGGCTAATTTCCTTGTGTGATTCTAGGGTGATTGGCTGAAGGTTGTGGGAAAAACAATGATAGAATAATCTTAGATTCCAGTAGGATCCTGAAAGTTCGAATCTTTAACCTTAACCCTAAGCATCTCGTTCGGTTGATGAACATCTCGGCCGGGGTGGAATTCTTCTGACCGAGGTGACTTATCTGATCTATAACTGAGAGTTAAGTGTTAGAGTTTGCCAAATCCTATTCTTATTACACCTTTCCTGGTTCAATGCAAGCTTAGGATGAGACTTACCCGGTAATTCCTTAGTTTGTTTACCAATGATCATAAGTGTAGGTAATAAAGGTTTATCCTTTATTGGGGTTTGAGTGTGCTTCCATCCCACCTTTGTGAGTTAGCCTGAGACTTACCCGGTAAAGGTTGATTCTATTCCCTTAGATGGTGTGTTAGTTTGAGGTTATAGTTCTTTATCTTGATTCCTTGAGACTTACCCGGTAATAGGAGTTACGGTTTAGGATTAGTGTGTAGTGAGACTTACCCGGTGATCTACTCCACTTTAGAAACGCCTTCCCCACGCAAAAATCTCAGCTTTGTCCGCTTATCTATAGATCTTGAGTTGGAACCACAACTAGATGCTTTAATCCCTAGAATTGCATATTTGCTTTATTGACTTCTTATTCATCTTTGATTGTGTTAATTGCTCTCGTGGTTAGAATTGACATAGCATACCGTATTGACTTTGTTTCATCGAGTCCCTGTGATCGACCCCTGGAATTTTCTTGCTTTTACTACGATTGACCCGTACACTGCGGGTTCGCATCCTTGTTTTAAGCTTAAGTCTAGGGTTATAAATTTAAAGCTTGCACACACCGTTTGGAGCGAACAAGTTTTTGGCGCCGTTGCCGGGGACTTGGTCTAGACCGAGCCGGTTGCGGTTTGCTTTTGGGGCACTTGCCCCTGTTGCTACTAACTACTCTTTCTATGAGTTTTGTAGTTTTCAGGATTTCCGATGACTACATTTGATCCAGCCTGGATAGCAAGGCAAAGTGCTAGGGCGGACCATTATGAATACTTGGAGGAGAAGTACTCCTTCTATTGGTTCAGCAATGAATGGGAAAGAGAAGAGGTCATTCAGCGTGAACTTGCGATATGGGATGAGAAGAATGTCCCTAAAAACATTTATGAGCAACCTTTTGAAGACTCTCTCGAATCAAGATTGGAGAAGTTGATGAAGAAGGTGGAGGAGCTCAAGGAAAGCACCCTATCCTATGCTAAGCCGAAAGAGGAGCATAAGGAAGTGTTGCACGTTCCAAGCATTCCTTTGGTCGAACCGGAAGTTTTTCCTGAAGCTTCTGTGGAAGCGGAGGATGTGGAAGATCTCGATCCAACTGCCGAGACCTCGGCCGAGGTGGAGGAGATCTCGACCGAGATGGAAGAAGAATTTGTAGAACTGCAAGATGCGGCGAACCTTGGCCAAATTACTGAGATTGTGGTCAAGGAGGAAGAAAGACCAGCAGAACTGAGAGAGATTTCGTGGGTGGATTATCAACCCAACACGAAACTTGTCTCAAGCTTTGGAGAACTTTGCAAGGTACATTCTCCTACTTCATTTGAATTCCCTATTAATATTTCTAGATTTTTCAGGAAGGCACCGGAGAGTTGGAGGTCTCTTCCGAAAGAACCTCCTAAGATCAAGATGAAACCTCTCTTGAAATTGTTGGAGGAAGATGCTCCTTGGATTATAAGGAGTGAAGTTAACAAGCGCTTCACCGCTAAGGCAACGAAGTGTTATTTGTTCAAGTATGGGGTCCCTCGCATGCTTAGGACCTTGTACCATCCCCAAGCTATAGATGGGGAAGCTGCTATGATTCTCGAGAAACTATTTTCTCGATCCAGGAAAGGATGGGACGCAAGGCTAGATTATGTCCCAGTGAAGTGTAGGAAGTCTAGACGAATTCCGGTGAGAATCAAACCGTACAAGCTTGTACGTGGGAGATCTTACCTGGAAGATTTTTACGGATGTGATGAGCACTCCACGACATTCGAAGTGCATTGAGTAATCCCATGCCGTATGGTCCAGCTAGCGACCTTAAACCAAGCGCTTCTTGGGAGGCAACCCAAGGTATTGCTTTCTTCTCCCTTTTCTAGTTTAGTTTAGATAGTTGCTTTGTTTTTGTTTTCCTCTAGACAACAACCAGGTATTCCAAAAGGAAGGATCACAGTTCAGGAGCTACACTGGAAGAACAAAATTTCGAGAAGTTGAGGAAACGAGCTTTACTGAGATACATCTCGGGTACTGTCAGAACACCTCGACCGAGATGTGCTTCGCCAACCGAGATGGTCATTTCTGGGAGTTGTTTCTTACTCCTTCATGCAGTTTAGCTATGTTCGGTGAGTATCCTGTCCTCAGACTTATTTTGACCCACTGGGACAGTGTGTCCCAAGTATGGGGTATGCGGATATGTTATTTGACTATGGATGATTGTATGCTACTTTGATGGATATTTATGATCTTATTATGCTTCACTTTCGCTTCTATATGTTTATCTGAGATTACATACATGCATACAGGTTATTTGATTGAGAAAAACGTCGAAACTAAAAAAAATGGTTTTTAAAAAATTTTTTTGACCTCGACCGAGTCAGTTCTGGCCAAACGAGGTGCTTCACCTCGGTTGAACCAAGAACACCTCGACCGAGGTGTGTTAACTGAGAGTTTTCGAAAACGATTTTGTGTTACTTATCTGGATATGATCTCAGTGAAGATCTTGTTTACTGACTGGTTTTGAATCCTTTATGTGTTTAAAAGGTTTTATAATATGTTTAAGTTGCTAAATGCTTTGTATGAAATTATAAGCATGTTTAATACTTTGTTTTTATCCAAATTATGTTGAATTTGAAGGTTGACACCGCAGGTTAAGTTCTCTCACTTTCTTCTTGGAAAGACCAAGGCAATTCATTCTCTTCTTCTTCTTCTTCTTGATCATGCTTAACCCCTCATATACATTTTGCCTCCCTTTACCTATCCGGGAATTTGGAAGCAAGCGAAGTGGTGAAAGCAAGTGAAGTAAAGTTTGAGAAGTGGGCTGGAAGTGAAAGTGTTAGAAAGTAATAATAGGTTTGGGGAAGTCAATCATGAAGATGAGTAACTCGGCACCATTCACATAGCCGGGTGTTTGTGTCTTGCCAAAGTCGGATTGAGCGATATTCCTAACGGGTCATGGTATGTGCATCAAGGGTTTGATGCATCTCAAGAAATTGATGATTGCTAATCTCCTAGGCTTCGGTTATTGTGCACCTCTGTCCATGCATCCCAAAAAGTAAAGTAAAAGAGAAAAAGGTGTGAAATAAGCAAAGCTTATTGGTGGAAGGTGTTGCAAGTCAAAGTGAAAGTGAAGTTCATCCTTTTCCCGGATTCCAGCACCACATTACCTTACATACATCCCTACCCTACACGTTTCTTGACCTTTTCTTTTGGGAAGCCCTTGAGACCTTGAGCTTGTTGATTGACTTAGCGGTTTAAATCGGATTATACATGATTAATTTTGATAATTATGATTTATTATACATTCTATGATTTTATGCAAAGATGAACGACTTTCCTATATTTATAAAATGTTTTGATCATGTTGAGTTTTTAAATTCCAGGAAGTACTCTCTTAGAGTGATCTATGGTAGTTGCACACCATAAAATGTTTTTGAAAGGCTTTTTCATTGATTTTCTTGACTTATAATCCATTCTATCTTGTCTTCTATATGCGGAACTTGCTTGGGGACAAGCAAGGGCTAAGTATGGGGTATTTTGATAGCATGAATTATAGTCTATATTTTGGGGTTTGTTTGAACGTTTTATCTTCAATAATCTGCATGTTTGTATGTACATTATGTGATTTTACTGCCATTTCATCTACCTTTACGAGAATCGAGGTCTACACCTAGTTTCGTTGTAATTGCAGGTAATATGGTACGTTTTGCATCAAAAAGGAGCAAAAGAAGTCAAGAGTCATTTGGAGCTACATCCAGGAAGCATAGCCATGGATTAAGGATTTACTTTGGGCCAGTTTTGAGAGATTTCACATTCAGTTGTGACTCACCTCGGTTGACCAGAGATTCATCTCGACCAAGGTGATCCAGAGACGCCGACTCGACCGAGGCGAACACCTAGGACGCGGCGAGAATATTTTATTCTTGGCTGAGATCTTTTAAAATTGGAAAGTGATCTTATATTTTTGGGCTTGGCTCCTGGAAGGAAGGAGATATGCAGAATCATATATTTTACCTTTATTTATGGGAAAATATCTTTCTAAGATTTATTATCTTTGGAGGGTTATTTTCCTATATAAAGGGTTGGATTTCCACAAATCCAACATCTCGCATACCACGAAAGGAGATCCGCTATCAGCGCAAGAGAGTTATTTTACGCAGCAGCAGCATACTCCAAATTGGGAGAGAGTTGAAGAACCTTTTTGAAGGTTGAAGGAAGATTGAAGTTCATAGCTTTTATAGCTTTATTGAAGGGTTTTGTAAGACTGTCTTCAATTCCCTCAATTGTCGTCTTGTCTTGTTGGATTATTATCCAAAGAACGCTTTGTTGTGATATTTGATTCAGTTATTGAAGTCTTTTCATTAAATTCTTCTTTGATCAAATATTCACCTTCTTCCCTTAAATTTAATACTTTCATTATGATGATGAGTGGCTAATTTCCTTGTGTGATTCTAGGGTGATTGGCTGAAGGTTGTGGGAAAAACAATGATAGAATAATCTTAGATTCCAGTAGGATCCTGAAAGTTCGAGTCTTTAACCTTAACCCTAAGCATCTCGTTCGGTTGATGAACATCTCGGCCGGGGTGGAATTCTTCTGACCGAGGTGACTTATCTAATCCATAACTGAGAGTTAAGTGTTAGAGTTTGCCAAATCCTATTCTTATTACACCTTTCCTGGTTCAATGCAAGCTTAGGATGAGACTTACCCGGTAATTCCTTAGTTTGTTTACCAATGATCATAAGTGTAGGTAATAAAGGTTTATCCTTTATTGGGGTTTGAGTGTGCTTCCATCCCACCTTTGTGAGTTAGCCTGAGACTTACCCGGTAAAGGTTGATTCTATTCCCTTAGATGGTGTGTTAGTTTGAGGTTATAGTTCTTTATCTTGATTCCTTGAGACTTACCCGGTAATAGGAGTTACGGTTTAGGATTAGTGTGTAGTGAGACTTACCCGGTGATCTACTCCACTTTAGAAACGCCTTCCCCACGCAAAAATCTCAGCTTTGTCCTCTTATCTATAGATCTTGAGTTGGAACCACAACTAGATGCTTTAATCCCTAGAATTGCATATTTGCTTTATTGACTTCTTATTCATCTTTGATTGTGTTAATTGCTCTCGTGGTTAGAATTGACATAGCATACCGTATTGACTTTGTTTCATCGAGTCCCTGTGATCGACCCCTGGAATTTTCTTGCTTTTACTACGATTGACCCGTACACTGCGGGTTCGCATCCTTGTTTTAAGCTTAAGTCTAGGGTTATAAATTTAAAGCTTGCACACACCGTTTGGAGCGAACAGTATGTATTTATTTGACTTATGTGGATGTATGACTTGACTCTTGATGATTATCTACTGTTTTATTTTGCTCTATGTGTTTATCTGAGATTACATGCATGCATACAGGTTATTTGATTGAGAAAAACGTCAAAAACTGGTTTGAAAAAAAAAAAATTTTTTTGACCTCGACCGATGTGACTCTGACCAATCGAGGTGCAGTACCTCGGTTGACTTAGATCATCTCGACCGAGGTGGCTTAACTGGAACAGTTTTCGAAACGATTGTTGTGCTTCTTATCTGGATATGACCTCAGTGATGATTTTGTTTGCTGACTGGTTTTGAAATCTTTATATGTTTAAAAGGTTTTATGATATGTTTAAGTTGCTAAATGCTTTGTTTGAAATTTTGGCATGTTTAATACTTTGTTTTTATCCAAATTATGTTGAATTTGAAGGTTGACACCACATGATGAGTTCTCTCACTCTCATCCTAGAAAGACCAAGACAATTCATTCTCTTCTCTTCTTCTTCTTGATCATGCTTAGCCCCTCATATACATATTTGCCTCCCTTTACCTATCCGGGAATTTGGAAGCAAGCAAAAGTGAAAAGCAAGTGAAAGAAAAGTTGAGATGATGGCTGAAAGTTAGAAAGAAACAAATAGGTTTGGGGAAGTCAATCATGATGATGAGTAACTCGGCACCATTCACGTAGCCGGGTGTTTGTGTCTTGCCAAAGTCGGATTGAGCAATATTTCTAACGGGTCATGGTATGTGCATCAAGGGTTTGAGGCATCTCGAAAAATTGATGATTGCTGATTTCCTAGGCTTCGGTTATTATGCACCTCTGTCCATGCATCCCAAAAAGTAAAGTAAAAAAGGCAAATATAAGCAAAGCTTATTGGTGGAAGATGTTGAAATTCAAAGGAAGTGAAGTAAAGATCCTGTTCCCGGATTCTAGCACCACATTCCCTATATACATCCCACCCTCACACGTTTCTTGACCTCTTTTGGAAGCCCTTGAGACCTCGAGCTTGTTGATTGACTTAGTGGTTTAAACTGGATTATACATGATTAATTTCGATGATTATAATTTATTATGCATTCTATGATTTTATGCAAAGATGAACGACTTTCTTATATTTATAAAATGTTTTGATCATATTTTAATTTTAAATTTCATGAAGCATTCTCTTAGAGTGATCTATGATTGTAGCACACCATTAAAATGTTTTGAAAGACTTTTTCATTGATCTTTATGACTTATAATCCATTCTATCTTGTATCTAAGATTTGGAACTTGCTTGGGGACAAGCAAGGGCTAATTATGAGGTATTTTGATAGCATGAATTATAGTCTATATTTTGGGACTTGTTTAGACGTTTTATCTTCAATAATCTGTATGTTTGGATGTATATTATGTGATTATATTGTCGTTTCATCTACCTTTGCGGGAATCGAGGTCTACACCAAGTTTCGTTGTAATTGTAGGTAAAATGGCACGTTTTGCATCAAAATGGAGCTAAAGGAGCTAAGGAGTCATTGAAGCTACATTCAGAAGCTTAAGGAAGAATCCAGGAAGTATGAAATTGGATTAAAGATTTACTTTGGACCAGATTTGAGAGATTTCACATTCAGTTTAGAGCCACCTCGGTCAGCTACAGTACCATCTCGACCGAGGTGATCCAGAGGAGCG
Organism: Fagopyrum homotropicum; assembly: GCA_033239125.1. Taxonomy (NCBI): domain Eukaryota; kingdom Viridiplantae; phylum Streptophyta; class Magnoliopsida; order Caryophyllales; family Polygonaceae; genus Fagopyrum; species Fagopyrum homotropicum. The sequence goes on from BSWB01000004.1 coordinate 150,643,857, forward strand.
TCCCGACCGAGGCGAACACCTTGGACGCGGCGAGATATATTTTATTCTTGGCTGAGATCTTTTATTTTTGGAAGGAGGGATCTTATATTTTTAGGCTGGATTTCTGGAAGGGAGATCATATATTTTAGGGATTTATTTATGAGAGATAGATATATTTTATTAGGAAAATATCTTTTTAAGATCTCTTATATGTGGAGGGTAGTTTTCCTATATAAATGGTTGAATTTTCCACAAATTCAACCATGCTTAGAGGGCTGAGAACATCCAGCAGTTAGGAAGGATTGAAGGAAGATTGAAAGAAGAAAGTTGATAGCTTTTATAGCTTTTGTGAAGGGTTTTGTGAGGTTTTTTTAGACTCCCTTCTTGTTGATTTGTCTTATTGGATTTGTGATCCAAAGAACGCTTGTTTGTTTGATAATTGATTCAGTTATTGAAGCCTTGTTCTTAAGGTTTTTGTGTTCAATTATTCACTTTCTTCCCATATATTTGATTATTATTTTCATGATGATGATTGGCTAATTTCTTTGTGTGATTCTAGGGTGATTGGCTGAAGGTTGTGGGAAAAACAATGATAGAATAATCTTAAATTCCAGTAGGACCCTGAAAGTTCGAGTCTTTATCCTTAACCCTAGAACATCTCGTTCAGTCGATGAACATCTCGGCCGGGGTGGAATTCGTCTGACCGAGGTGACCTTTCTGATCCGAAACTAAGAGTTAAGTGTTTAAGTTTGCCAAATCCTATTCTTATTACACCTTTCCTGGTTCAATGCAAGCCTAGGATGAGACTTACCCGGTAATTCCTTTGTTTGTTTACCCAAGATCATAAGTGTAGGTAATAAAGGTTTATCCTTTATTTGGGTTTGAGTGTGCTTTCATTCCATGTTTGTGAGTTAGCCTGAGACTTACCCGGTAAAGGTTGATTCTATTCCCTTAGTTGGAGTGCTAGTTTGAGGTTATAGTTCTTTTCCTTAATTCCTTGAGACTTACCCGGTAATAGGAGTTACGGTTTGGGATTAGTAAGTAGTGAGACTTACCCGGTGATCTATTTCACTTTAGTAACACCTTCCCTTTGCAAAATCTCAACTTTGTCCGCTTATCTTTAGATCTTGAGTTGGAACCACAACTAGATGCTTTAATCCCTAGAATTGCATATTTCCTTAATTGACTTTTTATCATCTTTGATTATTTTGATCGCTTTTGTGGTTAGTAATTACATAGGCTGCCTATACTTGCTTAGGTTTCACCTAAGTCCCTGAGATCGACACCCCGGAATTTCTTTCTTTTACTACGATTGGCCCGTACACTGCGGGTTTGCATCCTTGTTTTTAGCAAACGTCTTGGGTTATAACTTTAAAGCTTGCACACACCATTTGGAGCAAACACATAGGGGTAAAGATCTCTCAAAAATACTTAAACATAACTCTCCCATAAATCTCCAAAGTTGGGATAAAAGCTGAAATTTCCCATAATCAATTTTCCTCTGCTGAAAAACAGCTCATCTGTCCTACTTTGAGTCCTTATAAGTTCTAATCCGACCGTTAACTTTCTCCCAAATTTTAATACAGTAAACTTCATATTTCTATCTACAATATATCAAAAGTTCAACGGTGGATGTTCATTCTAAGGTGTCCAAATACAGGTTCAAAGTTATCCATTTCAGTCCCTAAAACTGAAACTTTTCCTAGAATGCTTAAGGTCCTAGGTTTGATTCTCTCTGTCAACAATTTCTCCCATTTAATGTACCAACAAATCCCTAGTTCGAATCCTACAGATCACAACTCAAGCATCCATTTAATCCACTATCCTAGATTAATTAAGGTGTAGTCATCACCTATATACATTCATGCCTAAGCTACTGCAGTACCGATTAGCCTTAGAAGAATCACCTACCGGACTTGCAACCAGGAGGAGGACACTTGCTGCTGTGTCGAACACCACACGAGGAGTCTGCACTGAACCTTGGTACGCTGTTACGGGATAAGAGTTTTACTACTAGATTCAGAAGGGAAGAAAGGTGGGACAGGAAGAGTTGCTTACTTGTCATCCTCTGCAACAGATGGAAGGATGCTTTCCCCTCTTCTGGCGTTTGTTCGAAGGGCGCACGGCAGCAGATCGGTGGTGTAGAATTTCCGGCTGTGCAGGACGTTGGTGAGCAGTTGGTTCGGGCGACTGTGCAGGGTGTTGGTGAGCGGCGTTTTCGGGAGTGCAAGGTGTTGGCGAGTAGCAGCAGTCCCAGGCAACCTGTGCAGAACGTTGGTGAGTAGCAGCAGTCCCAGGCGGCCTGTGCAGAACATTGGTGAGCATCAACGTCTCTCTCTGACTCCGGTGAAGGCGAGGCGGATAATCAGCGCGAGAAGGAAGGTAGAGACGTGAGCAATTGTGCGGTAGAGAGGGATTGATTAGCGTGGAATAGGATTAAGGAAGCTGATTAGATTAGGTTAAAGTTAATTAGGGTTTAGGGTTATATTTGGGCCGGCTGGTTGATTAGTGGGCCTACTCTGATGGGCTCGCTCATCCCGTTACAGAATGGGCTGAAAAATAAAATCGTTACTCGCACGGAACCGCTCTTCGGTTTTTAAAAGTACGAAATTATTATACGGGTGACCTAATTATCATTTTATGTGAATCAAGGTCACATAAAATGATAGAATTTAATATTGTTTGATTTTATTTAAAAAGAATAAAGGTTGGCGGATCGGGATCCGGTTTGATCGGGTATTAAAAAGAAAATTAAAATTTTTCGGGTATTACAGATTATCTAGCAAAATCAATGAAAATATTTTTTACAATAAAAAACCGTTACCGGAAATAAATAAGTAATTTAAAAAAGATTTTATGGATTTAATGATGATATATTTGATTAGATTTAAAGTTGCATGTTGACTATTTATTAATTTTAATAGAATTTTTCTTATAAAAAAAATTAATGGCAAACTTGTAAATATATTGTGAAAATGAAGAATTGTCATATGACCTACCATATGAAGAATTTTTTATGGTCGAGAAAATTTAATGGCAATTACATTTTGACGGGGTTGTTAAAAACCAAGTTTTTGGAGTTGGTATTGTGTTTATCACTCTTTCTGGCGGCTTGGTGTCATACTCCTCTCGTTTGAAGACTTGTACAAACATGTGGCAAAATATGAGACACTAATAATCGGTCTTGAAATAGCTCTTGAGTTGCATATTGATTCATTAAAAGTGTTTGGTGATTCTCAATTGATCGTTAGACAAATAAATGGACAGTATGAAGTGAAGCACCCAAATTTAGTTCCTTTATAGATTGAGTGAAATGTCTTATGCAACAATTTCAACAAATAGAGGTAGTTCACGTCACGTGTCAAGATCCGGAAATGATAAGGTTAATACCCTAGCTAAATTAGCGGCATCACTAACACTATTGTATGAGAGAGAGATTGAAGTCACAATTGGGGAACTTCATTTGATTTCCTCATCTCTAGACCGATTCAATTCCAAAGAAGTACATGATGCCTCAATATATAAGATTGTCGAAGCCCTTGATTGGCGACAATCAATCATAGAATATGTTCAACATGGGATTTTGCTTGATGATGCCAAAAACAAGGTGGATATCAAACAATGGGCACCGTGTTTCTTGTTGAAAATGATACATTGTATCGTAGAGCATTTGATTGTGTATTGCTTCGGTGTTTATCAAAAGCAGCCACCAAATATATTCTCATAAAAACTCATGCTGAAATATGTGGGACACTTCAAGGTGATCCTAAATTAGTTGATCAACTTAAACGGTTAGGCTATTATTGGCCGACCATGGTGAAGGATGCAATGGGTTTTGGTAAGACTTGTCACGCGTGCCAAATTCACAATGACTTAATTCACTAACCTCTCTAACTTCTTCATCTGACAAGCCCTTTCAATGCTGGGGTCTTGATATGGTAGAACCTATATATCCGTCATCGTCACGGGGTCATCAATACATATTTGCCACAACTGATTACTTCTCTAAATGGGCCGAGGTTTTACCATTTAAAGTAGTGGGGGTAAAAGAAGTTGCCAACTTTATAAGAATCCATGATATACCGATATGAAGTTCCTTTGAAGATATATCGGACAATGCCCTCTATTTCAAAAATCAAGTAATGGTGAAAATAGCTGAAAAATTCGTTTTGAAATATAGTTTTTCATCAAGCTACAACCCATCTTTGAATGATAAAGTTTAAGCATTTAATAAGGTTATATGCAAAATACTCAAGAAGATTGTGTCAAAATCAAGAAGAGATTGACATGAAAGGTTGCATGAAGCATGACGGGCATATCAAACAACAGTTCGAACATCTATTGGATGTACGCCATACAACTTGGTGTTCACGTCTAAAGCCATCTTACCTGTTGAGGTACAATTACCTTCCCTTAGGGTTGTAGTACAACTCACCGATCCCGAGGAAAATGTCAAAGTGTGTTTAATTAAACTAGAAGAATTAGACGAGTGTAGGTTGACGATACAACAAAGTCTCAAAATTTATCAAGCTCAAGTAGTTGGTGCATTTAATAAATGAGTCAATTTTCATTTATTTTTGGTGGGTGATTTGGTTCTTATAGAAAGATGACCAATTGTCATTAACCGAAAATCAAAAGAAAATTTTGAGCCAAAATGGGAGGGCACATATGTTCTCACCAAGACTTTCCTTATAGGGGCTTATGAGCTCTCAAACAATGAAGGCAATATATTATAATATTGTGTAAATGGAAAGCTTATAAGGAGGTTCTTTACTTGATGTAAACAAAAGCCAATACACGCAATGATAGTGAAATAACTTGAAAAACTCTTGGATTTGAGTTGTTTTGGTGATGCGTATAGAAAAAAGGCTAGTCAAAATGCTAGATGCAGCCACAAAAACCAACAAAAAATTTTAATTTCTTTTTAAAATAAAAGGAGACAAAGTTAAAGGTGTTTATGACAAATGGCAAGTTGAAGGCTTTTATGCCTAAACTGTTCTACTTTGAGCATCATTGTCAAGCTTGATGTTTAATCAAAATTTCTTGAAAACAAATTTTTAAAATAAAAGGGGATAATTTTTCAAATTCCCCCCAAAATTCGATCAAATTTGCAATTGCTTCACAATGTGAATTTCCTCACCCTCAAATAAAAAAAAATGATATTCTTCCAAATTTCTTTATTTTTATCGAGAACAAAGAGAGATAAATCATATTGACATACGTCATCCAACAACTTGATCATTGAAGCCCTCAAAATTTTGAAATAGATACCTACAAACTCTCTAAGCCAATGACATAAAGCTTTTTATGGCTAATGAAATAGATCTGAAAGGTTACTAAAAGTATTATTTGGTTTGAAGCACCACTACAACAATCTGATGTACCAATTGACCTTTGACTCCTACAGCAAATGCTCTCTGGCACCCCATTCTCCTACCAAAGTTTCTTCTCAATCCGAATCTTCTATTCTCTTGCCGAATGGTCTAATTGGAGATGAAAATCAGTTCAAGAAACCCCAAAATTCCAAGCATTGACTTGTCCATTTTGTGTGTATGTTGCAAACCTCCTTCGTCGAGTGTTCTTGCATTCAGTTCACCAACTGACCTCCTCTTTCGGTCTACCTGACTCCTCTATGAGACTAACGGCTTTTTTCTAACTTTTCTCTTGCCCAAAGTTTTATGGGATTTTTGACTGCTTCGCTTACCTAAAGGGCTTTCTTCCTTCCATGTTTTCCTCTAGAAAATCTTTGAGCAAACTGGATCCAAATGACAGGACTCACAAAGACTATTATCGACCAGATCTGCAGGGGAAAAATCATTCGCAACCGGATTTGGGTATCTTGTTGGTTATTACCTCAGATCCGCATGCTCAAGTGATGGAGTTTCTTCTTATGATTCTTTCTTTCACGAGAACAACCGGTTCTAAGTCTACAACAATGGCTTCTTCGAATTCTTTAGTTTGACAGGTGCTCTCCTTTTCCTTGTGATGGTTGCACTTTGGCGTTGCCCTAATGCTTGCTTGGATGTCTACGTGATTAACAAATATTTTCAAAAACAACCCCTTCTCTACTGGTCTGACTTTTTTTTGTGCTTGAGTTTTTTGTGCTTGGTGTTATTAAGCTCAAGCATACATTTTTATTTTATTTTCAAAAATATTTACCACACTTTCCGAAATAACCTATTGGTTCCGTTTTTACATCAATAACTCTACAATCTTCGGCACGACCTGTCAAGAACCCATTATCCGTGGGTAACAACTCATTTTTGTTGATCCAATCTTTATGATTTATGTGAGCTATACACCCTTGACTCAGACCAAAATACGTTGTTGACCCAAATACGACTCTATGGATTCGACTCCGTCTAACGGCCCCCAGAAAAAACATCAAAAATGATTAGGAAAAAGAAAAATTAAGGTTGAATGGGTTTTGTCTCATCCCTTTATTGTCCGAGGCAATAATGATTTACAAAAATCAATCATAATCCGATTAATCATAACAAAAACACTACTTTATTTTAAACCAACTCGTAATCAACCCTATGTGAACAATTTTCTTCCGATAAATTATTATTCCTTTATCCATTAAGGTCTACACCTTTATACATCATGATTCCCGTGTTCTACAATTTCGTGTTCTGAGATTTGATGGTGCCTTTTGAGGGTGGTTTCGAGCGTTTGTCGAGAAGGGGCGTGAATTTGTGATCGACTCCTGACGGATTTGTTGCAGACCAAATCTGAGTTGTCCACAATTTTCCCCCAAGCTTCCTACATGTGTACTTCCTTCGAAGATGAACGTTTATGCTCGTTGTCTCTTGTTGGCCGGATCATCCTGCTTTCCCTTGAAGACTTTTTTGCTTTCGAATTTTTTGATGTATTTTTGTGTATTTCTTTTCTCCTTTGTTTGTGGCCCTTCATGACGGTTAGTCCGTCTTCCGATTTTTTTCAATCTTTCAACCCACTAGACGGTGCGCCGTCTATTGGTTCGAACCGCTTTCCGTTTAAAAAAAACTCTCAAAACTAAACCCTTGTCTTCTACAAAAGAAAACCTTGACCCAAAATACCAAATATCAAAGCAAAATCTCTTACAAATCTCTTACTCATAACTCGTATTCTCGACCATGTGGCTAAGTAAATTCTTGTTCAAATACTTTTTGTAATTCTTTAAAGTATTATTGAACATGCACAATATGTTCTTCTCCTTATCATACCACTTGTGAAACCAAATGGTTTCAAAAACAAAGTGCGCAACAAGGTAAAAGAGATCAAACTTTGAGCGCATTCAAATTTTCACATGCACAAAGTTCGGGGACAACTGTTTGGAAGTAAAATTTTATGAAATTAGTAATGGATATATTAATCCAAGAAAATACAATTACCGTAAATTACATTTTATTTATAGGAAATCCGTGTCACACCAAACCATAATTTAGGGGGCATCAACAAATTGTTGAAAAGTTGAAAACTGCTAAATTAACTAATGAATATAGTTAAGAAGTTAATTTTGTTGTAACCTCCACATCCCCACTTTCTTTAAAAAAAATTAAAATGCATGCTACGTGGAAGTAACTGTAAAGCTTCTTGGTCTTGATCATAAAAAAGGAGAGGTGGTCAGATGAAGTGAGTTTTCATTTAGAGAGTAAATTCTGCAAACAGAGAGTCGTAAAAGAAGAACGGAAGACCGTTTGAGAAGAAGAAAACAACATATCACTGGAATAGTCAAGTTAATCATTACCTTTTTTCATTTGTATACAAAAAAACGTCAATTTAAGGGTAAGATTGTTTTAAAGCTAAATAACCAACTTTCTTTTACCCTTTAATCATTTTCTTAACCCTCTTGTAAACGTCAAGCACAGATTAGCCACTGCTATATGAAATGCATATTTAACTCCATAAAACAGATTTGACGAGTGATTTAATTTTTGTAAGACCCCAGTCTTTCGCCTTCACCGCCCCCGCGGTAAAGTGTGTCACCCCTGCGGCAGGCCGCACCCGTGGCAGGGTCAGCCGCCCCTGCGGCTGACTACAGATCGCGCCCGATCTTTCTTTCGTTCATTTTATCTTCTTTCCATAAATAGAAGATCCAATCTTCTATCTTATGGGCCGGCTCTTTATCTTGTTCTTAACCCTAAAACGTCTTTCCTTCTATCTTTCCAGCCCTTCTCTATATATTCTCGTCTTTTCCTCCTTTTTCCCGTTTCTTGCTTACGTTTTTTCAACCCTTGAGAGTTGCAGCCGCCACCTTGCTTCCTGCGACCTTGCTGAACGTGTAAGTTCATCTCTTCTGGTTTCTTCGTCATGTTCATGTAGTTGTTGCATGCCGTTCTCTTCTACTTCGTTTCTTCCCTTAATTCTTCCGTTTCTTCTTCTCCAAGGATCAAGATCGAGTCTTGATCCTTGTTGTTGGTTGCGTTATTGATATGTTGATGTTCATAGGCTCCCTTGGTTGAGTCTTGAAGAGTTGAATCAAATGTTCAAGCTTTATATCCCTTGTTGTGAAGTTTCTGTCGAGGGAAACCTCGACAGCGCCTACTGTCACGCAGCCGCCCCCGCGCCTGCACATCCCCGCCCCACGGCCATCCGCCCCTGCGCCTTGCTCCTCCGCCCATGCGGTTTCCTCTGCAGTAACTCCCGTTCTTGTGAGTTGCTTCCTTCATTGCTTTCCTCGTTCCTTTCCTTGATTCTTATGGATGTTCCTTGTTTCTTGAGTATGTTGTAAGACTAAGGTTGGACCCTTAGCTTGTGGAGATCTTTTGAAGATCATTGAGACTAGAAGTTATAGACTTCTAGCAACCGTTTCATTCCTGATTCGCGATGCTTGTGTGAACAGGCTTTCCTTGCTCCTTTCCTGGGGAGAACTGAGTTGTTCCTGAGTTGTCCTCTGAGTTGTTGCTGAGTTTAGATTACCTTCGAGTGAGGTAAGTCCCTTGGACTTACTTAACTTCATTCCGTATATTGGTTTGAGTGTTTTTGGCTTGTTTGTGTTATTTATCATGTTTATAACGGATAACCGGAATAGGATTCACTCTTTATAACCTTAATTGGTCCAAGTGTATGATAACCGGGCAGTGACCACTTGTCTAGTTCTTCAAGAGACTAGAATGTGATCTTGCAACCCAGACCCGTAGGTAACGGATAGTACTGATCTATTGCTATTGGTAGACGGAAGCGGAGGCGAGTTTCGGGAGATTCTCGTGTGACAAAAGAAGTTGAATTAGTAATGGATAACTTAACGAAAGATCACATGCTATATGTTTACCTTTACCTTATGTGTGTTTGTGCCTTTATGTTCTTTCTGATATCTAGAATGTTAGCTAACGGTATATACCGTCGTTGTAGATGTTCCTCAAGTTCAGGATGCTGCTGAGTGATCCGGACGGTGTGGTCAGCCGGGGTTCCCGTACATTATAGGACGTGATCGGGTTTACGTTTATGTTTTGTTTTCCCTTTTGTTTTGAACTCGGTTGCGAGTCTTTTACGCTTTCCTTTGTTTAAACCTTTGGTTTTATTTTGAGTTTTGGTTTTCATTCGTATGTGTCTTTTTGTAAGATCCGTTGTACTGTTGTTACTCTGAGGGCCGGGACCAATTGTGCGGTTCTAACTCATAACGCTTTGAGTTCCCAGAACTTGGGATGTTACAATATGGTATCAGAGCTCCAGGTTGGCAAAAATGGCACTCGAAATCTTCTAAAAGTCGGATGGATAAATAAATAGAATCCGCAAGGGGTCTAACATTTTCAAAAGGGGGTTTTATTTTAAACTTGTTGATCTGGGATAGATGTACGGGCGACCACCACTACCTCCACGGATCTCGGCAGTGTAGTTTCTTATATGTTGGCTTTTATATGTGATTTTTCTTGGATTTCTACTTTAGTTGTAGCGTGGCCTTATATCTATATATAGTCTTATATATTTATCCTTATAGCAGATGGCACGCGCTAGAGCTACCGCTGCTATAGGGCGAGGAAGGGGTCGACCACCACTTCCACCCGCCGTCTGTGGACGAGGACGTGCAAGGAGACCTCGACTAGCTAAAGGTCACGGCCAGACCCCAGTTCCTGATCCGCCCATCGTTGAGGCGTTTGCTGAAGAAGTTGTTGAGAGAGTTGCTACTGAGGCTGGGAATGGGACCGCTGCTAGATCCGAAGCACGGAGAGCGTCATCAATAGAGTCCGGTTGAGTGTCCATAGGAGCTTCTGCATATCGCAACTATGTGTAGAGAGTTGAGGAGGCTATCATGACTGGAGGACCCGCACCAGTGCTGCCAGTTCCTGCAAGATCAGCTGAGGTTTCACAAAGAGTTACGTAGGTTGTTTCCCACCTGCTAGAGTTGTTGAGGTTGTTAGACCGCTGGTCGAGGCGAAGGAGCCGAAGCCTGACAGTTGGTTGAAGGATTTCAACCAGTTGAAGGTTCCCACTTTCATGGGAAAGATTGGATTGGAGGTGGGGCAGTGGCTAGGACAGCTGGATAACCGGAATAGGATTCACTCTTTATGGAGGCTATCGGTTGTCTAGAGGGACGTCGAGTCAACATAGCATAGATGCTACTGAAGGATCAGACTCATTCTTGGTGAAGGACAACTCGTAGTAAGGTCACTAGTTGTGAGCAGATGAAGACAATGATCAGAGATCGCTACTATCCTGCAACCATGAGGAGAGACCGTCTTCAGGATTTCCTTAAGGCTGGATTCGATGATTTGCCTATTGTTGAGATCCTCAGCAAGTTTCAGGATGAGTTGTCTTTGTTGGGTCCGCCTGTACCACTTGAGGATCAACATGTTTACATTTTCTCTCGGAGATTGAGAGAGTCTACACACTCTTATCTTGTTGGTTTCTGTTATGATTCTTTGACGGACTATCATGATAGAGCTTCTGCCTATGAGAGAGACCGACCGAGTAAGAGGAGAGTTTCTCAAATAGGAGGTCTTGAAAAGAGACAGAAGATTGAATAAGCCAGTGTTGGAGTTGGAGCAGCTGGAATTGGGCGTAGTCAGACGCCGGGTGGTTCTGGTTTCCATTAGAGTTCTGACAGAGGACGACATTGTCTTAACTACGGAGGTGCAGGACACATCCGAGCTGATTGCAAGAAGCCAGCAGTGACTTGTTTTTCTTGTGGCAAGCCCGGACACAGAGCTACGTTTTTCTTCCAGGGCAAGACGTTATCACAACAGAGTTCTTCACCTGCTAGTGTTGTAGGAGGTGGACAGAGATCACAATATCAGCAACAACAACAGAGAGTTTCTGGTTCTTCTACTCCTCAAGGTTCCACTCCGGGACAAGGGAGAGGTAGAGGACGTGTTAGTGAATTTGCAAACACCAGAGATGCTTCAACCAGAGTGTATGAGCTGAGGAGTGTTGTAGAGCCGACAACGCCAGTGGCCACAGGTACCATCCATATTAATGGTTTTCCTGTCAAAGTTCTTTTCGAGACCGGTGCTACACATTCTTTTATATCTGATGCATGTGTAGATAGATTGACCTTAGTTACCGTATAAGGTAGACCCTTCTTTATAGGATTACCCGATCGGGGTAAGATTCGAGGTACACGAGAGGTTCGTTATTGCCCTATTAGATTGGGAGGTCGCGATTAGCCAACTGACTTTTTCGTTATGTACTTAGTACATGAAGAAGTTATTTGTGGGTATGGATTGGATGGATCGACATCGTGCAGTTTTGGACATCGGCAAGAGGACAGTGACGGTAACTACAAATGCGGGCCACGTTGAGATCTTCCGAGGATGGGATCTCGAAAAGACTGGTACAACCATCAATGCAGTGCGAGCTGCAAGACTTATCAGTCAGGGATGCGAGGCTTTTTGGTGCTACGCCATGAAGGATAGTACGAGTCTGGCTTTGGAGAAGATTCCAAGAGCTTGCAAGTTTGCGGACGTCTTTAGAGAGTCATCAGGTTTACCTCCACAAAGGAGTGTAGACTTTGGCATTGAGCTAGAGCCTGATACGAGACCGATCTCTAAGGCTCCTTATCGTATGGTGTCTATCGAGATGCTTGAGTTGAAGAAGTAGCTCGAGGAGTTAGCAGAGAAGGGCTTCATCCGCCCTAGTGTATCTCCTTGGGGAGCACTAGTCCTCTTCGTCAGGAAGAAGGACGGGTCAATGAGGTTATGTATCGACTACCGAGAGTTGAACAAGGTGACAATCAAGAACAAGTACCCATTGCCCCATATCGACGATCTTTTGGATCAATTGCATGGAGCTTCATTGTTTTCGAGGATCGATCTGACATCCGGATATCACCAGCTGAGGGTGAGAGAGCAGAACATAGCCAAGACGGCATTTTGGACCAGATATGGCAACTACGAGTTTGTAGTGATATCATTCGGGCTTACGAATGCGCCCGCAATCTTCATAGAGTTGATGAACAACATCTTCATCGACTTCCTAGACCAGTTTGTAGTTGTATTCATAGATGACATTCTGGTATACTCTCGCAGTAGAGAAGAGCATGCTAGACACTTGAGGATCGTTCTTTAGGTCTTACAAGATAGAGAGCTTTACGCCAAGCTCTCTAAGTGCGAGTTTTGGATGTCCGAGGTAGCATTACTTGGTCACATCGTTTCAGCTGAAGGGATCAAGGTAGATCCGGCGAAGATTGAGTGGCAGGTTTTGTTTGAAGAAGAATGTTTTTTTAGTGGGAGTCTCATCTCGAGGGGTTGTTGTCAATAGCATCTTGGCCGCCTCCTAAGAACGTCAAGGAGGTACGCAACTTCTTAAGATTGGTGGGCTACTACCGGCGTTTTGTTGAGGGCTTTTCAGTTATCGTCCAACTACTCACTTCCTTGCTGAGGAAGTCTACAAGGTTTTTATGGTCCGAGCCGTGCCTGTAGAGCTTCGAGGAGCTAAAGAAAAGGTTGACCTCTGCTCCTATCCTATCTCAGCCAAAGGGCATTGAGGATTTTGTGGTTTACAGTGACGCATCCAAGTTGGGCTTGAGATGTGTTCTAATGTAGAGGGGTAAGGTGATTGCTTACGCGTCTAGACAGTTGTAGACGTACGAGGAGAATTACCCTACCCATGACCTTGAGTTGGCTGCTGTGGTTCATGCCTTGAAGATTTGGAGACATTATCTGCACGGAGCTACGTGTCAGATATTCACAGACCATAAGAGTCTGAAGTACATATTTGATAGCATGAAATATGACGATATTTTAGGCAGATATTTTGGTTGTTTTTTCCCTTCTTTTGTGTATATGGATATGAGTTTGGAGCATTTGTGAGCACATTCACCTATTATGTTGGTATAGTACACAAGCTTTGTTGTGATTTTAGGTGAATAAAGGTTTGGATTGGAGCATAAATGGAGTATGTAGGAGTATTTGATCATGCTAGGCATCAAGAGGATGCATTGGAATAGCTAAGGAAGGAGTATGAGTAGAAAGCTTTACGAAACAAAGACTTTTACGAAGAATTTGGACATTCCACGGTCAAACACAAAGAAACTACGACCGTGGTTTTGGGAATTAATTTAATTTTGGCGTGAAAAAGCATGTCGAGAGCAAAGAAGTCATTCCACGGTGGTTCCACGGGCGTGAAAAGTTGCTCTTGACCATGGTTCTTGTAACGACCGCCACGTGTCATATTTGCCACGTCAGCAGCGGTTATGGGATTTTGTAACCCTATTTTCCTCCTAAAAGAAGTCTGAAGGAAGAGAGAAATAACATCATCGGCTATCATTCGCTTTCCCGCGCGACATTTCGCAGCCCTGATAGAGAGATTTCGAGAAGATTTTATTGTGTGAAGGGAAGATTTGGAGAAGTACGCACTTGAAGATTGTGTACTCGGAAAAGATCTTAGGGTTCACTTTGAAGTCGGATTGACATCCCGTTCTTCTTTGTTCCTTGAGGTTTGTGAGAGATTCTTACCTTATTCTACATTCATTGAACGCAAGTTACAGTTTTTCTATTTGATTAACATTTTTTTTGTGTTTGGTATTGAGATTTCAAGGTTTTACCCTTTTTCTCTGTTATATTTGATTTTGGATTTGATAACTATGATTATTGGCTAAAACCCTTAAGCGATTATAAGGTGAAGGGTTGATAGTTGTGGCATAGATGATAATAGATTGAACCAAAATAGATTGGACCCTGAGAGTTGCGAGAATCCTCGTCGTCGAGGCTTTCCATGGCCTGTTCTTGAGTTCCACGGTTGTGGTTCTTCAAGATCTGACCGTGGTTTTCCTCTGTTGTATGTTCTTTGCTTTTGCTTTGATTCAAAGTTAAATATTTGCTTTAACCTAGCCTTGACTTACATTTTCTAGGTAGTAGTGAGACTCAACATCCTCTACTTTGGTTTCGAGGGTCACAACCTTAGATTTTCTTTATAACGAGACTCAACATCCTTTATCGAGAGAGCCTTTGTGTGAGGCTTATGGGTTTTGGAACTTCACCGTACAATTCTCTACCTTAGATCTATACCTTTGCAATCCTAACTCTGTCTTTATATCTTTAGAACATCTTGAATCGATTGCCACAATTGGATACTTGAATCTTTAGAATCGTTGTTTTCTCAATTATCTTTACAAAAGCTTTTTACTTACCTGGCGCTTTTATAAACTGAATTTGATCTCCCAAATCCTTGAGTTCGATACTCTGGAATTCTTGCTTTACTATACCGATCCGTACACTGCGGGTTCGCTTTGCTTGAATTCAGTTTTTATAAATTTAAGACTTAGTGACGCACACTTTCGAGCGAACAATATTCACTCAACGGGAGTAGAATAACTGCTAGCGTAGATGGTTGGAGTTTATCAAGGACTTCGACCTGGAGATCTTATACTACCCGGGAAAGGAAAATGTGGTAGCAGATGCCCTTAGTAGAAAGACTCCTCGAGAGATGGCGATCGCTAGGCTGACAACTCAGCCACAGTTATAGCGCGATCTTGCATGTCTAGAGATGGATATCCTCTTCCCGGATTCTAACAGTCAGTTGTCCACCTTGGAGATAGTACCTGATATGTTGGCCGAGATCCGACAGAAGCAGGAGAGTTGCCCAGCTTTGACGCAGATCCGAGATCGGATGTCTCGAGGAAAGGCACCACAATTTGCAGTTGGTGCTTATGGGATCTTGAGACGTCATGAGCGTGTTTGTGTGTCTTCAGATCGAGAGTTGAGATAGAGGATCCTTCAGGAGGCTCACTCTTCACCTTACTCAGTGCACCTTGGCGCGAGTAAGATGTATCAGGATATCAGACACTCATCTGGTGGGGAGGTCTGAAGCCAGACGTCACGAGATATGTAGCTCAGTGTGCGACCTGTCAGCAGGTTAGGATCGAGCATCATAGACTAGGAAGTGAGCTACACCCACTTCCCTCCCGTCCCTCAATGGAAGTGGGAAGACATCTCTATGGATTTTGTTACCGGTTTGAGACCGAGTCGAGGCTTCGATGCTATATGGGTCATAGTAGATCGACTGACAAAGATCGCACGTTTTATTCCGATCAAGGAGACGTGGCCGGTAAGTTGATTGGAAGAGGAGTTCACTAGGCAGATAGTGAGACTTCATGGAGTACCTAGGACTATAGTCTTTGATAGAGACGGACGGTTCATATCCAGGTTCTGGCAACAAGTTCATGCTCCCTAGGTACCAGTCTACAGTTCATGACTGCTTATCATCCTCAGACTGATGGTCAGTCCGAGCGGACCATCCAGACTCTAGAGGACATGTTGAGAGCCTGCGTGTTGGACTGGGGCAAGTGTGGCCAGATCACCTTCCCTTAGTGGAGTTTTCGTATAATAACTGTTGACACGCATCGATCAGGATGGCTCCTTATGAGGCTTTATACGGACAGAGATGCCGTACACCGTTGTGTTGGGATGAGCCGAGTACTGCTAGCGGAGTAGCATCTGAGCAGATACAAGATGACATGGCTCGAGTAGCAGTGATCCGAGAGCGCATGTTAGCAGCACAAAGTCGACAAAAGTCTTATACAGATAAGAGGCGCAGACCTTTGGAGTTCAGAGTTGGAGCTCGGGTTTTGTTGAGAGTATCCCCGACACGAGGCGTTAGACGTTTCGTAGTCAAGGGGAAGTTGAGCCCCATATATGTTGGACCGTTCGAGATTCTTGAGCGAGTTGGAGAGGCAGTGTATAGACTCGCTTTGCCACCAAGACTTGAGGGTGTTCACCCAGTCTTTCATGTGTCTTAGCTACAGGAGTACATACCAGATCCGAGATACATCGTCAGTCACGAGTATCTAGTGATCGAGTCAGACCACAAGTCCGTAGAGCACCCGGTGGCTGTCTTGGAGCGTAATACGAGACACTTGCATTCGAAGGACATACCTATGATGAAGATTCAATAGTCGATGTGAAGAGCTAATGAGGCGACTTGGGAGACAGAGGATAGTATGTAGAGGAACTATCCGGAGTTTTCCGCTGAGCTGGATGCACCGTTAGC
Organism: Fagopyrum homotropicum; assembly: GCA_033239125.1. Classification (NCBI taxonomy): domain Eukaryota; kingdom Viridiplantae; phylum Streptophyta; class Magnoliopsida; order Caryophyllales; family Polygonaceae; genus Fagopyrum; species Fagopyrum homotropicum. Next base: position 150,660,246 of record BSWB01000004.1, read on the forward strand.
GTAGTCGTTTTGTTGGGTTTTTCCTTTGTTGTGTTGCGTACGCTGTTGTGATGTTTTGAGTTACATGCGCCGTGTGGGAATATATGAGATGTGTTTAGTGTTTCTACGTTGTTGTTTGTGTTCTTTCGGGTTGTTGCAAGTTTCGGGACGAAACTTCTTTTTAGGGGGATCTGATGTAAGACCCCAGTCTTTCGCCTTTACCGCCCCGTGATGAAGTGTTCCGCCCCTATGGCAGGCCGCACCCGCGGCAGGGTCAGCCGCCCCTGCGGCTGACTACAAATCGCGCCATATCTTTCTTTCGTTCGTTTTATCTTCTTTCCATAGATAGAAGATCCAATCTTCTATCTTATGGGCCGGCTTCCTTATCCTGTTCCTAACCCTAAAACGTCCTTCCTTCTATCTTTCCAGCCCTTCTCTTTATATTCCCGTCTTTTCCTCCTTTTTCCCGTTTCTTGCTTACGTTTCTTCAACCCTTGAGAGTTGTAGCCGCCGCCTTGTTATCTGCGACCTTGTTGAACATTTAAGTTCATCTCTTTTGGTTTCTTCATCACGTTCACGTAGTTGATACATGCCATTCTCTTCTGCTTCGTTTCTCCAAGGATCAAGATCAAGATCGAATCTTGATCCTTGTTGTTGGTTCCGTTGTTGATATGTTGATGTTCACAGGATCCCTTGGTTGAGTCTTGAAGAGTTGGATCAAAGGTTCGAGCTTTGAATCCCTTGATGTGAAGTTTCTGTCGAGGGAAACCTCGACAACGCCTTCTATCACGTAGCCGCCCCGCGCCTGCACATCTCCGCCCCCGCGGTCATCCGTCCCTGTACCTTGCTCCACCGCCCCTGCGGTTTCCTCTACAATAACTCCCGTTCTTGTGAGTTGCTTCCTTCCTTGCTTTCCTCGTTCCTTTCCTTGATTCTTATGGATGTTCCTTGTTTGCTGAGTATGCTGTATGACTAAGGTTGAGCCCTTATCTTGTGAGATTTCTTAGAGATCATTGAGACTAGAAGTTATAGACTTCTACAATCGTTTCATTCTTGATTCGTGATGCTTGTGTGAACAGGCTTTCCTTGCTCCTTTCTTGAGGGGAACTGAGTTGTTCTTGAATTGTCCTCTAAGTTGTTGCTGAGTTTAGATTAACTTCGAGTGAGGTAAGTCCCTTGGACTTACTTAGCTTCATTTCGTATATTGGTTTGAGTGTTTTGACTTGTTTGTGTTGTTTATCATGTTTATAACGGATAACCGGAATAGGATTCACTCTTTATAACCTTAATTGGTCCAAGTGTATGATAACCGGGCGGTGACCACTTGTCTAGTTCTTCTAGAGACTAGAATGTGCTCTTGCAACCCAGGCCCGTAGGTAACAGATAATACTGATCTATTCCTATTGGTAGACGGAAGCAGAGGCGTATTTCGGGAGATTCTCGTGTGACAAAAGAAGTTGATTTAGTAATGGATAACTTAATGAAAGATAATAACTGGTTGTGTGGGGCATGCTATATGTTTACCTTTATCTTATGTGTGTTTGTGCCTTAACGTTCTTTCTGATATCTAGAATGTTAGCTAACGGTTTATACCGTCGTTGTAGATGTTCCTCAGGTTCAGGATGCTGTTGAGTGATCCCGACGGTGTGGTCAGCCGGGGTTCCCGTACATTATAGGGCGGGATCGGGTTTATGTTTATGTTTTTCTTTCCCTTTTGTTTTGAACTCGGTTGCGAGTCTTTTACGCTTTCTTTTGTTTAAACCTTTGGTTTTATTTTGAGTTTTGGTTTTCATTCGTCTGTGCCTTGTTGTAAGATCCGTTATGATGTTGCTACTTTGAGGGTCGGGACCCATTGTGCGGTCCTAGTCCGTAGCGCTTTGAGTTCCCAAAACTTGGGGTGTTAAAATTTTTAAGAGTTGTAGTAGGCCGGGATATACTTCCTAAAACACTGAATTCATTGATTATGTTGGTGCTTATTTTTTGTAATACCCGAAAATTTTTAATTTCCGTTTAATACCGATCAAATCGGATTCCGATCCGCCAACCTTTATTCTTTTTAAATAAAATAAAACAATATTAAATTATATCATTTTATGTGACCTTAATTCACATAAAATGATAAATATGTAACCCAAATAGAATTTTTGCATAAATTAAAACTCGACAAGCGATTCCGTACGAGTAACGACCCACTTTTCAGCCCATCATCTAACGGGATGAGAAGGCCCATCGGAGTAGGCCCATTATTACTAAGAGCCGGCCCAAACCTATACCTTACTCTAATCTCCTCCCTAATGACGTTTAACCTAAACCTAACAATTATAACCTAATGCTGCTACGTGAGAGAGGGAACCTTTCTTCTCTACCGCAACTTTCTCAACCACGTCCCTGGAGAACCGATGCCAACCACCATCACCGTCTCGCCGGAGGCGTAGCCGGGAACGCCACTTCTTCCTCACCGAGAACCCAGGGGATCACGAACCAGCTTTCTGCAGCTGACAAACACCCGGATCGCTCCTCTCCTTCTGCACGACCGGCGATAACAGCAACAACAGCAATGACCACAATGTGCTGAGCGACTGCATTTGGCGGAAGGTCTTCATCGGTTTTGGGATCCTCTTCGTCTGCAACAGCCAGCACAGGAACATCGACGCTTCTCCCTCCTGTATCGTGGTAAGGCAACAACCAGTCGATAATTCGAAGCCTTCAACATCGGGGCATAGACCACACGAACCGGGGAGATAACCTTCTGCACTCGACGCTCCAAGCCGCTGAATACACATGCGCAGGAGCAGACCTTCTTCACGCGACGCTCCCAGCCGCTGAAGACACAGGCGCAAGAACGGACCTTCTGCACTCCCATCGTGCATCGACCTTTGTCTCTGCATTCCCAGCCGCTGCACACCTCCATCGAGAATGAGACAGGAGCAGACCGGTTCATTTCCGCCTGCTGCAGACGGATAGCTGCCTCTGTAACAACTCGCACCCACCGAGATTCAGCGTCGGGTTTGCTCGTTGTTGTTCAACCGCTACGGTGCCCTTCATTGATGCGGGTGAGTAGAAACAACCTTCAATTGTAATACCTTTATGCTGCATAAGAGATTGGGCTGTAGTTGTTGAGCAATTTGTGAGAGTATTTTAGAGACTTGTATAAGCTAGAATTAGAAGGAACTAAAACAATTCAGTAGGATGAGAAAATCTTACATAAGATGGTTCAATAAAGTATTGCATAAGTGGGTGATGTGAGTTTCGAACTGGAGACCTCTAGGTAGAAATAAGGGAAGCACATGCTGTCAATGAGAATCGAAGTTAGGACCTTAAGCACACCTTATATTTCAGCTTTGACCTGCTGACTTTAGGATCTAGTTTCGATAGCTTAAATCGAACATCCACCCTTGAATTTTTAATATATTGCAGATTGAAATATGTAGTTTACTGTGTCAAAATTTGGGAGAAAGTTAACGGTCGGATTAGAACTTATAAGGAATCAAAGTAGGACAGATGGACTGTTTTTACAGCAGAGGAAAATTGGCTAAGTATGGAATTTTTCAGCTTTCATTCCAACTTTGGAGAATTATGGGAGAGTGATGATTAAGTAGTTTTGAGAGATCTTTACCCCTATGTTTAGTATGCATATCATAGAGGATCTATGATTTTATTTCGGAATTTTTATACTCTGAGGGTCGGGACTCATCTTAAGAGTTCTCTCTGTATAAAACGAGTGTTATGGGCTAGGACCTCACAATGAGTCCCGACCCTCAGAGTAACAACAATAACACTGGATCTTGCACAAAGGCACAAATAAATCAAAACCAAAACTTATATAATATCCAAAGGTTTAACAAAAGGAAAGCAAAAGACTCGCAACTGGGTTCAACAACAAACTGAAAGAACGATGATAGAAATATAAACCCGATCCCGTCCTATAATGTACGGGAACCCCGGCTTATCACACCGTCCGGATCACTCAGCAGCATCTCTAACCTACAAGACATCTACAACTTCGGTATAAACTGTTAGCTAACATTCTAGATATCAAAAAGACAATAAAGGCACAAACACACATAAGAAGGTAAACACATAGCATGCTCTCACACAACCGGTTATTATCTTTCATTAAGTTAATCCTTTTACTAATTCAACTTATGTTGTCACACGAGAATCACCGTGATCTCGTCTCTGTCCCCCTTCACCAACAGGAATAAAGACGATGCATCCCTCCGTTACCCGTGGACTAGTCGCAAGAGCACCTCCCAGTTTCCCATTTTGAACTGGACAAGCGGTCACCACTCGATTATAATACACTTAGGCCAATTAAGGTATAAGGTCATCTTTGTCCGGCTTTCCGTTATAACGATAAACAACATACACAACCAATACGGTCAAACAAATATACGGTACACATCTAAGTAAGTCCAAGGGACTTACCTCACTCGAAGGTAAACACAAGGGTTAGCTACAACTCAGTTTCTCAAAGGAAAGAAAGAATGCGTGCTCACACAAGGCATAGCAAATCAAAAACAAACCGAAAGCTAGAAGTCTACAATTTCTAGTCTCAATGATCTCTAAGAGATCTCCAACAAGTTAGGGACATGATCCCTAGTCTCACAAGTATCCCAAGGAATAACAACAAAAACAACACCCAAGCAAAGGAACGAGGAAACAAGGAAGGAACTCACCAAAGACGAGAGTTATTGCAGAAGAACCGCGGGGGCGGAGTGACAGAAGCTACTGTCGGGACTCCTTTTGACAGCAACATCACATCAAGAGACCAAAGCTTAATCCTTTGATTCACACACGTAACTTCTCAACCAAAGGAGTCTGGAAACATATACGTATCAACAACGGAAGACAAACAAGAATCAAGATTTGATCTTGATTCATGTGAAGAAGAAGGAGAAAAACGAGAAAGAGAAAGAGAAATAGAAGGAGGAGAAGCATGCATCAGGCTCAAGAACGTAAGGAAGATCAAAGGGAAGAAGAACTTACACGTTCTGCAAAAGGTCACAAGGGAAAGGTTGCAGCTTGCTCGAGGTTGAAACGTTAGCAAGAAATGGAAAAAGGAAGAGACGGCGAGAATATATAGAGAATGGTTGGAAAAAAGGATAAGGAAGGTCAGATTTAGGGTTAGAAGATGGAAGAAAAGTCGCCCCAAAAGATAGAAGATCGGATCTTCTAAGAAAGGAAAGAAATAAAAACCAAAGAAAACAAATCGGGCGCGATCTAGGTCAGCCGCAGGGGCGAATGACCCGGCCGCGACCGCGGTAGGCCGCAGGGGCGCCCCCCTTCACCGTGGGGACGGTGAAGGCTAAAACCGGCCGTTACACCATCGGCTTATATTTGGTTGAAAGTGGTTACTTTCGGTCTATATATAAGAAATGGACTAAGTGATTTCAACTTATACGTGAACTACGTGCGGTCTCGCATTTCAATTTGCGGCATCCAAAGGCTTAATATTATTATCCACTACAAATCATATTATATAATTAAATTAATCCAAATTAACAAATTAAAATCTGATTCATGAGATTTCCATGATTTTCATTACATCCTTGTATATGGGTCAATTTACCTGTCAACCCATGACAATCAAAATGAAAGTTAATTTTACCATTTGACAATCAAAACTAAAGTAAGTGTTCTCATTTTGGTGGTAAATACTTGATTGAGTCATTTGTTTATAAGTCAAAGGTTGCATCCAACAAAGGCAATTCAAGTCGTGTATGTTGTACGTAACGTCGTAATACAAGAATTCAAATATTAAATCCTTGTAGATCTACGCGTGATTTGATGTCTTAAAAGTAAAAGACTACGTAAGAAACTCGACTTATAAATTGTCGAGCTCAATCGTACATGTTGAATAAAATTTTAAAATATATATATAAAGTCAAACCGACTTTAACATGGTGTCCAAAACTACGTTATGACTTGATGTTCCTTTTTAGCTACGTAGGGAATCTAATTCGAATCAATTAAATTGGATTAAGTCGCTCCGTCGAAATAAAATTCATTCCGAAACAAATCTTAGAGTTAAACCAAAATTCTCACATATTTATGGACTCGATATAAAACATTTGCTCGTCGAGTTTAACAACAAAAGTTCAATCAATCTAGAACTACGTATGATTTTATTATGTTTTTACGGATACGTAGAAAATTTGATACAAAACAAATACGCATTAGATTCAATCGCAAATGTATTTTTGATTTTCATACAAATTAAAGTCATAAAATTCAAATTCAAATATCCCTTCAAGAACTACATACGACTTGATTGCAAATAAAGGATACGTATGAAATTTGGTGCGGACAACTTAAGAACTAGATTCATTCAATGTTTTTAATATAAAATAATAAAATATATAACCTATCACATTTCTTCACAATGCATATGATACAGGGATAAATGAAGCAACTCTTCTTATAAGGTGGGTTTAATTTAATCCTTTAATGTGTGGTCGAGATACCATACAACTGATAGTTAGATCATCGTCTAGGCAATCCTTCCTAGAAGGTGGTTTGACTTGATTCTCAAATGCATGAAAACACCACACTGAACTACGTAAGTCTTGATCCTCTTTAAAGAGGTATGTAGGCAACATGCCTAAAAACGCGTGCAACCGAGGTCACTAAAACCACCCAAATATAGGTATTTGTATCACTTAGAATAAAAAAAAGTCAAAAAAAGAGAGTCGAACTTAAATAAAATGTGTTTTGTTAATTTGTGTATATTTTTACTCAACATAATTAAAATGTGAAACAAAATAACCAAAAAGAATAACAAAAGGCCGGTCAATCAACTAGTGTTGCTCTGGTCAATCAGCTAGTTACAAAAAATTTTGTAAGAAACAGTAGTAGTGAGGGAGATAAAAAGTTTGTTTGATACTTGATCCAAAATCAAGGATTTCGAGAATAGATCGACAAGAGAAGTAATCAACAATTTAATACGCTTAATTATTACGTGACAAGACTTTTGCATGTCATACATCAAACGGGATTATTAGTTCCACTGATTGTCATATACACAAGATTGCCGCTTATCGCACATCAAACATAGTCTTTTGGGCATGAGTGACTTGACTCTCGCATTTTGCAATGAACGATCCAAAAATGATCATAACTCTCACAGATAATCATTCAAGCAATTCATAGATAAATATCAACATCATATATCAAAGTAGTTGGCCTCTTTAGACCCTATAGTATATTGAATTTGCCACATATACCTTGGAAAAAATTCATAACTTTATTAATCAGAGATGGTAGGGCAGTCGATCGTCCGCAAAAGCCTCAATCGATCGGTCTGCTATAGTAACTGACGTCGGATATTGAAACTTATGAATGATATATTAATAGGGAGGATATTAAACCTAATCCTCCTAGAATTTACTAAGATCTACCAAATCCGCTAAATCTGATCTTCTAATAAGATAAGGGGGATATTAAGGGAACGGCGCTCGATTTCGTATACGCACCACGTAGACACGATGAGTGACCTTCACGGTCACTCATCGCGTCTATGTGGATTTTTGACCGTTGAGATTCGAACGTTGTAATTCGAACGTTGTAAAAGTGACCGTTGTAATTTAAACGTTATTGATTTCCTTTGGTTATATATAGATAGTAATAGAAGAGGTGAAAAACGCTCACAACATCTTCGAAAAAACAACACAACATTTTCTGGAGAACAGCTACGAGAATGTCAACACACGAGGATGATGAAGTGATGATTCCGTTCGACGATACAAAATTTAGTGATCCAGACGAGTTTCTTCGGCATTTCAAGGTAAGTACTTTATAACCGAAAATATAGAAAAACTAGAATTGTTGTATATAATGTATGTTTAAGTTAGATATAGTTGCAATTAATGTTAGAAACATTTATTATAATTCGTGTTTTTATTATTTGAAAATTAGTAAACCGAAAACTAGAAATTTTATAGTTTTTTTTTTCTATGTGAACTAGGATCTTCCGAATTATTCTCGTGACGAAGGGAGTGATTATTCGCGAATGTTTGAAATTCGCGGTTTTTTCCATGATCGCGAGACGATGGTGGATTGGGCTCGATTCATGGGAGGAACTATGAACATGGTGTTGGTTACTAGTAGGTCGTGGAGAAATTCTTGGGGGTTCGTTACGTTTCGTTTGACATGCGAACGTTTTGGAGCCCCTCGTAAGAAGAAAGATGTGGATCCTGATACCGAGTCATCTTCTAGCCGAGCACAGAAATCGAAGAAGGACGGATGTTGTTTTGAGCTTGAGGGCGTACAAAGCGAGGCTGAGAAGTGGACGTTGCATGTTATAAATGGAGTGCACAATCATACACTTCCCGAGCAGTTGAAGGGACACACATATGCTGGTAGATTGACGGAGAAATAATTTCGGAAGGTGGGACGTGAGCTTGGGTCGGGTTTCAAGCCGAGAAATATATTGAAGTCAATAAAGTTGATGATCCATACAACGTCAGCACAATCGAACAAATATACAATGCTGGAATGAAGATTAGGAAGCTACAAGCCGAAGGACGGAGTCCTCTCCAACAAGCACTACATATGTTAGAGGAGCGTCGTTATTACGTAAATGTAAGAAGATGCTCGGAATCGGAAGAAATTTCAGATTTTTTCATCATGCATCCGGATTCAAGACATCTCCTCAACCTATTTCCTTATGTCATCGTAATGGACACGACATACAAGACGAACGAGTAAGTTTTAATATACATGCTATTATGATTTTTTAATTTTTCATGCACTTTTAGTTTAATATAAATGTAAACTCTTAATATATCCTATATAGGTACAAGATGCCGTTGTTAGAGATTGTCGGTATCACTAGCACGAGGTTGACGTTTGCAATAGCATTTGTTTTCATGGCCAAGGAAAACGTCAATCACTACAAGTGGGCATTACGGAGACTCCGACATGTGTGCGGAAATGTTACACCAGGGGTGATTGTGACGGACAGAGAGCTAGGACTCATAAGTGCCCTCGGTGTCGTTTTTTCGGATGTGAAGCACATGATTTGCACCTTTCATATAAAGTGCAACATCCAACATAGATCTTGGGCGGTAACATGGTCAAAGGAATTACAAGCTGTTTTTGCATCACACTATCATGCTCTTATTGAATCTAGATCTCCTGAGAGTTACGAGCGGCGTTTGGGTGAAATGAAAGTGAATTGGCAAGCGTATCCGAGGTTGATGGAGTATTTGGAAACTACATGGCTAATCCCCTACAAGGAAGCAATTATTCGATATCGGTGTGACTTGCATCTACACTTTGGCACGAGGACAACGAATGCGTAAGAACTTATTTCTATATTGTTTGCACTTGTTTTCTAATAATTGTTGTAGATTAATTTATTGAATTGATATTGGTTGTTAGGTGTGAGTCCGCACACTCATTGTTGAAGGGTACATTGCGTTCTACCGTTCAAGGATTTCAGTTGGTGATGGAGAACATTGACTTGATGGTAAATGATCATATTGATAAGATTCAAGCGCCAATAGAGATGTCACGTGAGAGGATGTTATTAGTTGTGCGTGTGCCTATATTTGATTTGCTCCGAAACAAAGTAAGCAACGAGTGCTTCTTGGAGTTGTTGGAGATCTACGAGAAGGCAAAGCAAATTAGGAGCTTGACAACATGTAAGGATTCATATTGGAGGGAAGCTCATGGATTGCCTTGTGCGCACGAGTTCTATATTGCTATTAGGCATCGGGAGCCAATACGTTTGGATCAGATTCACCCTTATTGGAAGCAAGTACAATGGGAAAATTTGAATCCGAGTCATCCGACGCATGAAGATGAGGTTGTCTATATTGATCGATACATGGAGTCACTCAATGACTTTAGGAAGCGATTGGACAAGAATTTGCTTCCGAGAGATGTGCTTGAGTGGATGGCTTCATCATATGAAGATATTAAAAGTCCGGGCAATTCAACGTTGAGAGTACCAGAGCAGAAAGTCAGAACTAAAGGAAGACCACCAAAGTACGGCATTCTTTCAACAAGGAGAGAACCAAGTCGGTTTGAACATGGTTCTGGATCGGCACGTCCACGTCCTCGAGCTCGTCCACCTAAAGCAAGGCAACATGTGGAAGTTAAAGTGGAGGAGCCCGAGCCTGAAGAGGCCAAAGTTGAAGTTAAAGTTGAGGAGGCTGAGCCACGTGGTAAGAAAAGTGTAACACCCCAAGTTCTCGGAATTCGGGGAGCTACTGGTTAGGACCTCACAATGGGTCCCGACCTTGGTTTAACAACAACTTTACTAGGATCTTACAACAAGGCACAAATGTATTTAAAATAATTTTAAAACATAACATTTTTGTTCGCTCCAAACGGTGTGTGCAAGCTTTAAATTTATAACCCTAGACGTAAGCTTTAAAACAAGGATGCGAACCCGCAGTGTACGGGTCAATCGTAGTAAAAGCAAGGAATTTCAAGGGTCGATCACAGGGACTTAGTGAAACAAAGTCCAGTTACGGTATGCTTTTGTAAATACTAACCACAAAGGCAATTAACACAATCAAAGATGAATAAGAAGTCAATAAAGCAAACATGCAATTCTAGGGATTAAAGCATCTAGTTGTGGTTCCAACTCAAGATCTAAAGATAAGCGGACAAAGCTGAGGTTTTTGCATGGGGAAGGTGTTACTAAAGTGGAATAGATTACCGGGTAAGTCTCACTACTCACTAATCCTAAACCGTAACTCCTATTACCGGGTAAGTCTCAAGGAATCAAGATAAAGAACTATATCCTCAAACTAACACACCATCTAAGGGAATAGAATCAACCTTTACCGGGTAAGTCTCATGCTAACTCACAAAGATGGGATGAAAGCACACTCAAACCCCAATAAAGGATAAACCTTTATTACCTACACTTATGATCTTAGGTACACAAACTGAGGAATTACCGGGTAAGTCTCATCCTAGGCTTGCATTGAACCAGGGAAGGTGTAATAAGAATAGGATTTGGCGAACTCTAACACTTAACTCTCAGTTTCGGATCAGATAAGTCACCTCGGTCAGCCAAATTCCACCCCGGCCGAGATGTTCATCGACTGAGCGAGATGCTTAGGGTTAAGGTTAAAGACTCGAACTTTCAGGGTCCTACTGGAATTTAAGATTATTCTATCATTGTTTTTCCCACAACCTTCAGCCAATCACCCTAGAATCACACAAGGAAATTAGTCACTCATCATCATGAAAGTATTAATCAAATATATGGGAAGAAGGTGAATATTTGAACAAGAATAATTTAATGAAAAGACTTCAATAACTGAATCCAATATCACAACAAAGCGTTCCTTGGATATAAATCCAACAAGGCAAGACAACAAGGAAGGGAATCTAAGATAATCTTACAAAAACCCTTCAAAAGCTATAAAAGTTATAGACTTCAATCTTCCTTAAACCTTCAAAAAGGTTCTTCAAATCTCCCAACTAGAGTATGGCTGCTGCTGCGTATAAACCCTAATCGATGGTGTAGCGTGATGCTTGATTTGTGGAAATCCAACCCTTTTTATAGGAAAATAACCCTCCAAAGATAAAATATCTTAGAAGAGATCTCTTCCCATAAAAACAGGTAAAATATATGATTTAGCATATCTTCTTCCTTCCAGGAGCCAAGCCCAAAAATATAAGATCACTTTCTAAATATAAAAGATCTCAGCCAAGAATAAAATATTCTTGCCGCGTCCTAGGTATTCGCCTCGGTCGAGTCGGCTTCTCTGGATCACCTCGGTCGAGGTGAATCTGTGGTCAACCGAGGTGAATCACAACTGAATGTGAAATCTCTCAAATCTGGTCCAAAGTGAGTCCTAAATCCATAGCTATGCTTCCTGGATGGTTCCTTATGTTCCTCAATGTAGCTCCAATGACTCCATAGCTCCTTTTGCTCCTTTTTGATGCAAAACGTGCCATTTTACCTACGATTACAACAAAACTAGGTGTAGACCTCGATTCCCGCAAAGGTAGATGAAACGGTAATATAATCACATATTATACATACAAACATGCAGATTATTGAAGATAAAACGTCCAAACAAACCCCAAAATATAGACTATAATCCATGCTATCAATTTTTATGGTATGAATGTATACATGTGACAGCCTTACAAACATATATATATGGATACATAACATGTATGCCGTATGGAAGACTCCACTATCCCCATCTAATGAGTACGTGACCCAGCTGACCATCCATCCCGGATCTCTCTGCAACTGTCTATCTCAACAAAACTACAACATGGATAAACCGTTAGCTAACAATCTAAATATAAGAGGAATAAAGATAGCACAAATACAACCAAGATAACATAAAACAATCATCATGCTGGCACACAAACCGGTTATTATCTAGTAGTTAAGTGGTTCAACTTATTCCATTTTACAGTTGTGGCACGAAAAATTTTAAGAGTTCTCGCCTCCGTTCCTTATCCAACTAGGTGTAGGTCTAGCTTACCTCCGCCGGTAGCATCACTACAAACCGAGGGTGGACTAGTCCCTAAAGAAACCCTCAGTGCCCTCGGGCTAACTGAGCAGAATGCCACCGCCCGTTACTCTTAGGCCAAGTATAGGTCGGTAGATAATTACTACTAATATATAACTATAAACATCTCATTCACACATCACCATCATTATCCACACTCATATCTAGGAGTCAGCTAAGTAAGCCCAAAGGACTTACCTGAATCAGATCTCGACTCTCTTAATCACAATTCGATCTGTGATTGTAGGAACTCAGTGGCCTGTCAAAGGAGGCAAGTGTGTCAGCACACTTCTCAGGAAATTAGAAGTCTAAGGCTTCTAAGATAAGAGATCTTATTAGAACATAATTTATTACAATACTCATTTAAGGTAAAATGATTATTTTACCCTTGGTCCCGAAACTTCCAAAAATCCCTTAATTTATGCTAAAACTCTTATTTGAGACTAAAATGTCATATTCTAACTCTTAAGGATGATTTGGGAAAGAACTAGAAAGACTACACATTTTTCTAGTTCCCGAAAAGTCACTAAGGTCCAACTTTGGCTTCAAATATGAAACTCGAATAAATTTATAAAAATCCCGAAATAATTCCTTAGGTCATCTATGATATCCAATCTACTCATAGGAGTAAGAATTTCTTAAAAATGTTCAACCATCACTTCTACAAAATTCTCTAAAGTCGGTTACAACACTTAAAAATCTCCATACTTAGCCAAATTTCACTGCTGGAAAAACAGCTCAACTACCCTACTTTGGGACCTTATAACTTCTAATCCGACCGTTCATTTATTTTCAAATTTTGACACAGTAAACTACATATATCCATCAATGACCTATCAAAATTTCAACGGTGGATCTTCAGTATAACTCCTTAACATTGATCTACAAGATTGACCGTTTCCAACTTCAAAACTGAAACAAACAGAATTTTATTTACAGCAGTTCATTGTTACAACAGCTCATTATCCTTCCTTTTCTAACAGTACAACCCCCACTCTACCTACACTCTCTGGACTCACACTCATGGCAGCCCCTAATGCTATGCATCCTAACTTATCACCTCTACCTTCCAAGCCTAAGCCTCCTACTTCCTCTCTTCTACATAAAATGACAGCAGGTGAAAAAGAACATGGATAACTTATAGGCTGCTAGAGTGTGATGTGTCTGGAATGGTCTGATGTTCAGACCCTACTAGCGGGTTCCCTACGTGCACAACTGGCTAGTCTGGCTCCTACGTGACAGATCAGAAAGAGGGGAGTCAAGGCTTGGTTCGGCTTCACTGTTGTAGTGATTGGGAGACTCTATCCCGTCTCACTGCTGTCATAGAGTGGCTTTACTGCTGTCATAGAGTAGCATCTCGCGTTAATGAAGTTGTAAGAGAGGGTTGCTCACTATGTAGTCTTCACGTTGATTGCAGATGGTAAAACTTCTTCTCGCCTGGCTGTCGACATCAAGGGAGGTTGGTAGGCTTTGGAAGACAACAATAGATAGGAGAAGAGGAGAAGCAATGGCTCACCTGCTCAGACGGCGTTGGGTGCAGAAGGTTGGGCGTCCGGCTGCTCTCTAGTGTGTCCTTTGTCTGCTACGAGTGAACAACAACGCTGGAGAGGCTTGGCAGTGGTACGCAGGGACGGAAGGGAGATGTGTAGACAGTAGCCAGAAGGAAAGAGAAGATTGCTACGTGAACTGGGACAGAACGAGTGTGGCTGAAAGGAAGGAGAAACGTGATGTGATTGTGGCGTGATATCAGGGCGTTATAAGATATGGGGAGAGAGGGAGTTGACGGTTTCTTCTTCAATCAAGCAGCTAGGCTTCCTGGACAGCAAGCGTGGGGTGAACTGGGCTGCTTCTGATTGGGCTTTCTGAGCTGCTCCTATCCGCCAACAAGGGTTGGATAGTTGAATCCAATAAGACACAACAATGGGCTGAAACAAGGTAGGAAACAAAAAAAATTAAGTTGATGTGGTCAAGGCCTTGTCAAAACTTGTCATTGTCTTGCCAAGCCCATGCATGGCCTTGTCATTAACTCGTCTTAGTCTCGTCAAGTCTCATTATGGTCTCGTAAAGTCTCGTCATGGTCTCATAAAAAGGACGTCATGACTTTGTCAAGGATATGTCATGATAAAACTAGGGTTTGCTAGATTAGTATTGATATAAAATTCTATGATTTTATGTGAAGTGAGGTTACATAAAATGATAAAATTTTGAGATAGTGTACTACTAGGTAGATAGAGGAAGATCAACGAATTAAATTCCGGTTTGTCAACGGATTAAATTCCGGTTTGCTACGGAATTAAATGGAATAAAAATTCCGGATATTACAAAAAGCACCACCAGACGTTCTAAAAACTATCGGTTCAAGGATCAGATGTAGAAGTTCATGTAACCCTTCATCCTTTTAGCCTATGATGTTAAAGGAGATGGGTATTGTGGATTTAGATCTCTTGCCGTTGTTTCGGGATACTCGGAAGAAGATTACTTGATTGTTAGAAGGGAAATGGCTACAGAGTTGTTGATGAGAAAGGACTTGTACGCACGTGTGAGTATTTTTTGTTGATAAACCCTTCATCCTTTTCTTTGATTTACTATATTTTGTTGATAAAATGATAAATTTCACTAATAATTGTTTTTTTTGTCAATAGTCGGCGGTAAAATGGACGGTTGATGAATGTATCGAGGCCACTTGGTGGACTGATCTTATACCTTGTGGGCCGGAGAATTGGATGAAGTGTCCACTTATTGCAACGGTAGCAGCGACATATTACCGGTGTGCAGTTGTTATACTTGGCTCAACCCCCGAGACATGTTTACCAATTGTTGCAACGGTTGAGAACCAAGAACCCCCAACAAAGATTCGTGCAATAGCGTGGGTCAATGGCAATCACTTTGTAGCCGTAAGTTTTCTTTCTTTCTACACCTTTTATATCTCATATATTCTGTTACTTTTATTCAAGAATGACAAAAAAAGGTAATCAATTTTTCATTTGTCAATCATCTTTCGTTAGGTTTGGCTTAAACCAGACTCTCCATTACCACCTTTGACCCTTTCATGGAGGCGTGGACATGATTCTAGCGTTGATGGATGGGATGCACACTTCCGTGATAGATTCAAGATGTTCGACGACCTCCGACGCAAAGAGTGTCCTAGAGAAGTGATAGTCAATCTCGTATCTTATTCAGAGTGATAGGTAATATGTGTTTCAGGGTTTTATTTGGTTGATGGATGTTTGTTTTATATGTAATTCGTGCGGAGTACTATAAAACTTGTGTTTCTTCTTAGGTTAAACAAAGTTCAAGGTTATATGTGGTTCATGGGTGTTTGTCTTGTTTTATAATAAGCGAGATTATTGATGAACCTTAAAAACAATGTAAAAGGTAAAGCACATAACTTGCAACATATAAAATATAATATATACAACAAAAGGTAAAGTACATCACATGTATGTCCTCCATACAACAAAAACTAGCGTGGGTCAACAAAAGATAAGGTACATCAATCTCGTCTCGGCTGTGTCGCCCTGACCTGAGATGGTGCTATATGAATGTCCTGGCCAACGGACTCGTCGTACATCACATGTATGTCCTCCATAGTCACTGAGCCACAACTAATAATATCCCGTAGGCGGACCTGAATAATGTGTAGCCTCTGCATTGGAAAATAAAGTTGTCAGCGGTAAAGGTAAAGTATAAAACTTTAAAACTTTAAAGGTAAATATATCAACACATATCCGAGTATCTAAAACAGGGACCGGAGGAGGATGATCTACCGGTGGAGACTGCATAGCTGAGCAAGGAAGGAGAAATGGATGGCACCGCTCGCTAAACCAGGACATGTAGTCCTGAGATACTGTCCATGGTAAAGGGGCCCTAGTCTGACCCTGAAGCGCAAATTTGCTCGCCTCCTCGTGTCTAGCAGCTCAATGATCATCTGCGCCAGGGAATCTCACCCTATACCCTCTACTGCCAGAAGCGGGGCGCTGCTCTAAATAAGGGACAATCCTCTGAAGTGGGATTGTCTGAATGTACCCAAACTGTCGGAGGACTCGATCCGGCATGTATGCCTCGATGATATCTCCTATCTGGATCGTCCCTCAGTACGTCGACACATCAAACTCGCCCTCAAAATCTAACACTCTATCGCTATATGGCATGAACTTGATGTCCTCCGCTCTTATCTGATCTAACTGTGAGCGCAAGGATCTCAGCCTCTCAAGAGTGGGTGCTGGTTTCCCCGGGACAAAGAGTCTAGAAGCCCATATGGCCGATCCATGACGTCCTGGATCCTCTTCCGCAGAACAACCCAAGGACGGGAAGTGGGCATAGATCCAGAACTGTAAATATTAAAATAAATGAAAGATATTATTAATAAGAATAACAAATGAAAGTTCTTATCTAAAGTGACTAATTACAATAAATGTTCTTACCTGTAGCAGTGATGTACATCCTCTTATCGTCTTCACCTTCAGTCGTGAGGCATCGCCCAACATACTGTAGGTAAAGTCCAGATTTGTCATTTTATCATAACAGTAACAATAAGAAGTTATTAGTTATTGAAGTAGAGTGATAGATATACGTACGAGTACAAGTACGCTAACACGCCGGTGCCCCAAGCATAGTCTCCAGTCCGGCCATGGTCACGCACCAAGTCGATCAACCAAGGTCGAATCTTGTTCATCGATTTATCGACGAACAAGGATGAGCCTAGAAAGAAAAGAAGAAATACAAAAGCCACCTCCTCAACTGGGGTAGCTGGATCGCGCCGAATGGCATCATACGCAGTCCTCAGCAAGTCAACTAGTAGAGCTGTCTGGTGACTCCTAGCCTCCACCTCTGATACATGAAATGTATCACTCAGCCACCTAACCCTCTCTCGTGCCAGCATAGGTGTGACCGTGGCCTTTCCATCAATCCTAATGCCTAGGATGACGGCTACATCGTGCAGGGTGATGGTCATCTCACCCCAAGGTAGATGGAAGTTGCTAGTCTCTGGATGTCAGCGCTCCACGAATGCATGTATGAGGGCGTGGTCAACTCCAACAAACGAGACATCTAGCAAACCCATCAATCCACTCTGAGATGCAAAAGCAAACCAGGAAGTGGGGTCGGCTCTATCAGCGTCTGAAATTCATCTACTAAGCGTCTGAATGTGCTCTATCCGCCGTAAAGCTGTCATCGGCCTCCTGTAATCCTCCTTCAAAACACAACGAATATTCAATTAAACGTTTTATTAATTTAGTTTTTGTAACATAATGTGTTATAATTTTGATTAGTTATCTACCTCTCCCATCCAGACACCGCGAGCACGGTGTCCGGCGTAGCAAGTGAGCACATCGCTGATCAATGGTGCCCCTGTATCAGCAACTACACGGCCTCGATCAGCCGGTACAAATGGCTCCTGCGGCGACACTACAGGATCTGCAGCTGGAGCATCAAAGTCAAAATCTCGCTGCTCGGTATGATCGCCAACTGGTGGCTCTACCTGCTCCTCAACAGGAATATCTGTAGTTGTCTCCATGTGCTCGTCAACAGTAATATCAGTAGGTGGCTCAACATACTCGTCAGTAGTAGTATCAACGCGCTCGCCGGCTGTGGGATCTATCTCCCCTGCCTGTACAGAAGGACTGGCCACATCCTAGTCCGAGTCAGATCCGTATGTCGGTGGTGGAAGAACCTCTCGAGGGAGAGCCGGAGAAGCATCTGAGATGCATGGTCTCTGTGGCTGTTGTGGTGGTGGTGTGTCGGCAGCCGAACCAGCTACCTGGGACCTCCTTCCCATCGTAGCCCTGGTGGTGGCGAGTCCATCTCTACGAGCCGAGGCTGTGGGACGCCTCCGTCTATGTCTCTACATGGCTTGTAATATCTATATTTGATATTACAGGCCAATTTAATTAATTTTCTTTTATGTAGTTTCCTTTACTTTCATTTGAATTGAATTTAAAAGAAACTAAAAGAGATTAAATAAATTATAATTACATTAATAAAATTAACTAAATAGTAAAGGTAGAGATTTTAATTTAATATATTTTTTATCCATTTTATTTTATGTATTTTTAATCCAAAGTTGTTTAAACTAAAATGGATAAACTAATTTAATATATTTAATATATTACAATTAAATTAATTAAATATATTTTTATTCCATTTTATTTGAATTAATATACATTAATTAAGATTATTTAATAATAATATATTTAATTCAGTATTTTTAATCCATTTTATTTTAAATTAAAATGGATAAAATTAATTTAATATATTTAATATATTACAATTAAATTAATTAAATATATTTTTATTCCATTTTATTTGAATTAATATACATTAATTAAGATTATTTAATATTAATATATTTAATTCAATATTTTTAATCCTTTTTATTTTAAATTAAAATAGATAAACTAATTTAATATATTTAATATATTACAATTAAATTAAATAAATATATTTTTATTCCATTTTATTTGTATTTAATATTCTTTAATTAAATTAATTTATTTTAAATTAATTAAATGCATTGGAATGCATTATAATGCATTGGAATGCATTATAATGCATTCTAGAGCATTAAACGATGAACAGTGGCTCCACGGTTTCGCAATGCGTGACCATGGAGCACTGTTCATCGTCTTCGACAGTCAGCCTTGGCGGACTGTCGAAGCAAATCAAGGTCATTTTGTTGCAATCTACTCTTCAACCAACCTAAAACTAACTAATTCAACAACAATCTAACCTATTCATGTCCATTTCATGCTCAATTACGAACCGAAAAGTGAAAAACGAAAACCGAGCAAAAACCGAACAAAAATCAAGCGATACCTCTCTCGGGTCGTGTTTCCGCTTTTGAAATGGTCTTCCTTCGTTACCGTCTTTATCCATTGCTTGATTTTGTGTGAAATGGTGGATTGGGATCGAATCGCCTTCTCGTCTTCTCCGTTTCACTGCTTTCGGGTTTTTTTTTTGAATGACAGCGCTTACGGGATCTCATCCCATAAGCGCTTTTAGGGTTGAAACCCTCACGCATTCGCAATGCGTGACCGTGACGGTCACGCATTGCGAATGTGTGAGGGTTTCACTCATTCGCAAAGTGTGAACGTGAGTTCACGGTCACGCTTTGCAAATGAGTGGTGCAATAATGAAATCCTGAACCGTGCGAACACGACTTCCGTAAGATAAACTATGTCCAAAATGGATCATTACAAAGTAAAAACGTCTAAGTGGACGAGATAAAAGATAGGCCAAAGTAAAAGGGTATAAGGGAATAGTAGATAAATGTTGGAAAGCAACGTTGTGGGCTTAGTCGATCATCCTAGTGGGGCCAGTCGATTGGCATGTCTAGAAAATCTTCGTGAAATTCTTGCTCTTGACTAGTGGTCATGTAAGGGTCATGTGCTGGGTGAACAAGGCTTTGTCGGTCGGCCTAATGGGTCCTAGTTGATCAGCCGGCACATTTCCCGAGGAATTCTTCGTCTTCACTCTTGGATCTCAATCAGTTCAGCATTGACCTTAACTTCATTGACCATAGGAAGACCCTTAGTGTGTATGAGGTCATTACGTCGCAAATAACCCTATTTAAGCTCTATAGATCCCTTAATTGACCGCAATCTCATAAACTAATCGTTAGATCCCCAAAACACAAAAGGGGAGCAAATAAGCAAATAAGCAAATAAGTCTTGTTATTATGCCCAAAAAAGTAAAGAGATTGATAAGAACGAGGGTGAAAAAAATGTTAAAATAAGTACTATCAGTCTCACACGATAAACTTTCCCTTTTTGATGTTCTGCATGAGGTGGAGGTTGATCAAGATGAGTTTGGGTTGGTTTGTGCATTCGAGGGGATATGAAAATCGATATTTGACCTGCTTATTATGACAAAGGAAATGGTGGTAAAGATAATCCATCACATAGCATCATGGTAGATCACGTTGTCTTAGTGGATCCTATCTCATCTCAGAATGTGGGCAAGAAGCCTATGTGGAAAAGATTGGCTCGGACCTTCACAAGTCCTCGTGAGGATGGAAGCTAGGATGTTGAGAAGAGGTTGAGTGAGGACGTTTTGGATGCACACTTGTTTTGTGCAAAGCAAGGATGGTACCACGTGATATACATGTCCTTCTTGAGGGATAGAGTGGGGAGGATGTCCACCTCCCCGGACGGGACCGATGAATATCACGAGCTACAACTGTCAGGGGTTAGGGAAGATTTGTGCAGTTGTTCGTCTCACTATTTTAATGAGAAGAAAGGCTCCAAATTAGTATTCTTAATGGTATTCTTAATGCTATGGTGCAATACATTTATTGATCATCATACTGAAGCTATAGTGCAAGAGGAGGAGGAAGTTCAACGGAAACGCTTCACTAATTTCTATGGTTGGCCACCAAGTGTGAAGAAGAGACACTCTTAGGGTTTGCTTGCATGTTTCAATAAGGAACCTCATTTAGAATGGCTATGTACTAGTGATTTTAAAACAATTTTTATCTAGGGATGATAAGGAGGAGGGCTTGAGCAGACTTTGGAAATATAGTTGTGTTCCGGGAAGTGATCGATTGGTGTTGTTTATTAGAGGCGGGTTTTGACGGCCTTAGATTTACATGGGATAATTGGCAAATTTATGGTGATTTTATTTAGGAACGTCTTAATTACATTTTCAGAAATGTAGTTTGGTTCATAAGGTTCCTAGGAGTAATTGTTAAGCATCTTTGTTAGGAAGGTTCTAATCATGCTCTTGTGATAGGGTGGATGAGGTTCTATTGGTCATTCAACTAGCGGTGACGGGTGAGGATAATGCTATATTGTTACGGGCTATTATAAGTGAGGAAGTGGAGGATGTAATTTGTTTATATGTATCCAATAAAGGCCCCAGGGTCGGATGGGATGTCATTTTTGTTTTTTCAACAAAATTGGGTTGTTATGGGGATGTTGTCTCTTTTCTTCTACATATCCTTCAAGGTGGGGAATTTCCGGATGATTTCAACCGTATCTTTCTCTCTTTGATACCGAAAGTTACAAATCCTTTGTTAATGAAAGATCTACGTTCCATCAGCTTGTGCAATATCTTTAAAAGATGATTGTCAATATAATGAAGGATTGATTAAGAAAAGTTAGTGTCCCCAACTCATAGTGCTTTTGTCCCAGGACGGTCATTCCCTACAAGAAGAAAACTTGCAAAGGTGTGAAGGGTTATACGGCGGTGAATTTGGACATGCTAAGGCATATGACATGGTTGAGTAATAGTTTCTCGAGCTTACTGTGTAAGATGAGTTTTGCTCATGATTGGATTTCACTCATTATGAAATGCGTCTCTTTAGTCATTTTTTTCGTATTGATGGATTGAGTTTCAACCCCTTATTTTATATCCTCTAGAGTTTTGCTCGTGATTAGGTTTCTCTACTGTTATGGCTGGACAACAAGTAAACTTTAGTAAATTGAAGCTTTCTTTTAGCACCGATGTCACCGTAGATATGCGGGAGGTGATTCAAGCACATTTGGGAATAGTCGAGGTTACATGTTTGTTGTTGGGAAAACGCGTATTTCCGACTCCCATCAAATATATAAGCGGGTATTTTATTGCGCGCTCACACTTGTACAACCTCACTTATGTATAAGCCTTTTGATCGTAACTGTTTCTTACTTTTATTACAAGAGTACATTAGATCTATTTATACATGAAGAACGTCGGTTAATACTACTTTGCTCACCACCTACCTTCACAAATCTCAAAGTACATATTAGTGCTAATCTAGATTATTCTATACTTATCTCCACTAATCTATACTAATCTATAAATTTATGATTGAGCGGAACTTTGTTTTCTTGATTTTTCTAGGCTATTATATTCTCCTGCAACATTTTGCTGAATTGGACCAAATAACTGCCCACCCATCTTCATTTCCTTGGCCCATTAAATAGCCCATTTACTTGAAATATGAATCTAGCCCATCAACAAATACCTTGGTTTGCATACCATGGTGTTAATGGAGGAATCTATTATGTGGGAAAGCACATCTATATATCTTACTAAAACAGAACCCACTTCGTCCACATGTGCGTGTTAAGGTCAGCCACATCAACTTTTTTTCAATTTATTTACAATATTGCCACAAGATATTTACGGATTTGTCATTATATCTTTCATAATCAAAAAATCATTAAAACTAATGAACAGTCAGCATGCCAAATCATCTTTAATCTAAAAAATTATCATGCCACATCATGTTACTCAAAGATTAATTAAAATAAAAATAAATTTATATAAAAAACATAATAAAAACATACCACATTTTATTTTTATAATTTTCAAAAAATAATGTAGGCACACTTTAATTTACTAAAATTAATTTTTGAATTTATTTTATAATTTCGAATTTGTATATCATATTTTGTTTTCTTATTTTAAATTTTTGAAATTTTTTTTTAATTATTTATTTAATATCTAACTTTATATATATATATCATTTTTTTTCTTCTTATTTCTAACTTTAAAATTATTTCCTATTAAATAATTAATAATGCTTAACAAAATTGATATAATATCTTAACCGATTCCATGTTCTTTTCTTTAAAAAAAAATTAATAAATAAAAACAAATCTTTTTTATAAGATTATACCGTGTATTTTGTTTAACATATTAAAACAATTTTTTTTATTTTTAATTATCACGATAAAATTAAACTAATTTGATGCATGTTTTTCCAGTAACAACAATAGATAATAAATAAAATCAAATCTTTTTAGAAGAAAATATTGCGTAGTATACTTCAATATATTATAACAATCTCCTTTGTACTTTCAAAAATATGTTAAAATTTATTTAGACAAAACCGCACAAGGTGCGGACATTAGACTAGTTGTTATCTAAAGCTATAAAGGAGCTTCTGTTGAAATCAGTCATTCCCATGTACACCATGTCCTCTTGGGCTTATATCAGGATATTGAATCGCTTATGTGTCGTTTCTGGTGGGGTAATGGAGATGGCAATATACTGCATTAATTGATTAAGCTCTGGGATCAACTATCAAGTTCTTGATTAGTGCACTGTTACGTATAGACGAAGCGGTGAATTTAGCATTGATTATGTTGGATGACTTAAGCCCCTGAAGCACGCAGAAGTGCAGCAGATGAGAATGCTCATGTTGTGAATTGTTGGTTGAAATGGACGAGGTGGGTTGAAATTGGAGTTCCTCTGAATTGAGTTGAAAAAACTTTGTCTTGGTACCAAAACCCAAGGAAGAGATCCAGATATCTCACCTTTGCAGCAAAACAGTAAGTAAATTGAACTGGGTTTTCACCTCAATTAACATCTTTTACTGTAATCTCTTTCATGTCATGATTTCATAACCTTCAGGATAAACCAATATTTAACTCTAGCTAACATGCTTTGTATGAAGAGTTGCTGATTTGAGCCCTCAGGTTTCCTAACTCTGTTAGATATTATAGATAACCTCAAGTGGCTACAGTTACAGATAACCTCAATCAAAATCTTTTCCTTTATATAATGATAATTTAAATCTTCAAACTCGACAATGGAGATGTTATTCCTACTGATGGTTATAGTAGAGCTTTAACGGAAAATTTTCTGAATATGATATTAGTAATTGTTAGCATGACCTTTTGGGGATTCAAAAAAAAAAAAACTTAAGAAAATAGTTTAAGAGAAGAAATATGCCGATTAAAACTAGTTGGATTGGAAAGTACAATGGTTGATGGATATGATTAGTGTATGATTGTCTTAATCTGTATGCTCTAGAGGATTGAACCTAGGGTTGTAAAAAAAATGGCTGCTTATCCGGACTCGGGTCGAGCCCGGCTAGCGGGCTTGTAGTGGCCCACTGACCGTTATATTTGAGAGGTCCGACGGGTTTGCATTTATTTTTTTTAAAAAAAATATTTTTAATATAAATTCTGATTAAAATTAAAAATATATTTAAGATATTTTATATAATATATATTAAATTTATTATAACTATACCAAATATTTTATAACATACATGGTCATTATTTTCTATGTCAGGCCGACGGGCCTAGAATGGTGCTCGGATCTGGTTCGACGGACTTTTCGGTCCCGTTAGGCTTATTCCTCTGTTGGAATCCGCCCGTTTTTCGTACGGGCTGTCCGGAGACGGTGGACTCTAATTAGATGTTAGACCCGGAAATAAGAGATTGTCTAAATGCGAGAGCATAGACTTGTATCTCCTAATGTGTGTTGATCCATGATTATCCTTTATTGATGTATAATGTGAGAGCAAACCATGTCTATTTCGCTTTATCATGTTTCTTTGTGCTTAATGTTCATATTTACTTGCAATAGTGACGATAATGAAAGTTGCTTGTTGATTTGAATCATCTCATTGCGTCCAAAAGATGAAACGAGAGCGGTAGATGAATCCACCTCATACGTATATACATCCTGCTCGTATTTTGAGCTAAATATCGACCTTGAATTGGTGGCCATGGTTCCCAATCCTAAACGTTCTTTCCTTATTTGAATTCTACTCTTGTTTAATCTTGATCATTGTATTCACAACATCATCCGTATTTTTCTAATAATTTTTTTGCTTTTGACTATCAAATTAATCATTATCAAAGTGCTTGTGGATTTCGGTCTTGATAAACATACTACAACAAGCAAACCGTGCACCTATTGTTTGTACCTAGGCTCCTTATTATCTTCGATATGAAACGTGGATGGAAGATTTTCTTTTCTTTGTTCAATCTTTCGTGAAATTTGATTTAAGCCCTAGATTAGTTTTAAAATTTTTGTAAGATTTTGATGTGAAATTTTGGTTTGGGTTGCATAAGGTGGTCCAACTTGGCTACAATTTTTCGTTCTTTGTTCAATCTCGACTTGCGTGACATATAAGATGTTATGGGGATAAACAACTTAAGAAGTATGGATTTTTTTGGCACCAACAGGGATAACTTGATATCGATTTTTATTGTATAAAACAAACAAATATAAGGTATGGATAGAGATAGGCGATAAAGGGAAGAAACGGGTGAATGATCCGATGAATTATATGGATCCGTTGATGGATATACATAGATCAAGGTCGAATCCTATAAAATAGCTTGGAGCAAACTAGGGAAACTAAAACCCTAAAACACAACAAAAAAATGATCGTGAAACTCTTTCGCTACAATCTTACACAAAAAGGAAAAAAATGTCACTAGAGCACAAAAAGGAGACGTGTGAATAATTGAGAGCAACAACTTGTAGACACAATACAAAACCGTCCAAGCTATAAGGTTGGAGAAGACGTCTCTCATATACTCTCCACAACGGAAGAAACAACACTAAAACGTGCAAAAGAAACTTGTGTTTATTCGAAATTATGTAAAGAAACATGAGGTCCAAAATTCTTCTTAAATAAAAATTTGGACAAGCTTTAAATTCTATTTTAAGCCTTCTCTAATCGGGCTTAAAATAAGATAAAATTGAGTTAAAAACAAAATAGCCACTTAATTCTTTCTCCTCTTTCTTCACTCCACACATGATCTTGCATGATGATTGATGCTTCCATGCATGCACCAACACGTGAAGCTTGATGCATGTACAAATTTATTTTGCTTGATCTGGTTTCTTCACCAAAGATAGTCATCCTTATCTCTCTTATTTTCATGTATGATTTTTGTCTTCTTGGTTCTTCTTTTTAGAGTAATTTTCACTCCTTATCTCCTACCTTCCATAATCATGATCTCAAATCGGATAGGTCCAGAGATGATCCTGCATCATAAGATCTTTCCCACTTCCACCCATGTCACGCAAGTCGAGATCCTTGTCCAATGTTTCCGATTTAGACTTAAATTTCCATAGTAGTGTCGTTGATGTGTAAAATACCCGAGTTTTTTTGTCAAGATGGCAATTGAAAGGGGATGTCCCAATTTTTCGATTCAAGATGGCAATTTGCACTTAATTTTCCATAGTAACGTCGTTCAGTGTCTTTATTCTCGTAAAGTTTGAAACCGGCCAACTTTCTAACATAGTTGGAACAATTTTTTTTTTGCATGACACATTGGTTTCAAACTTTGAGGCTCTTCTTTGAGGTGGTGTGCGGTATTATCGTGAATTTTTAGACAACTTATTTTTAATAGGAGACACTCTCTTAAAATTCGTTTTCTACTTTTTAGGTTTCTAATATGAAGGCACTAACCCGTTATTGCTTAACTTGTCCTCACTACTACTTTGAGAAGGCGTTTGAGCCTTAGTTCGTTGTCATATTCATACGGTTTATGATTGTTGTTTGTTTCTTCATAGTCGTTCTATCGAATCCTTCAACTCCCGATACCATCAACAATCACCACGTTTCTTAAGAAATTAAAGCAAGTCCTGCGATTGTTTACTTAACAAGGGAATTGAATTAATAGATTAGAGAACTTTATGTACTTAAGGGTAGTAACTAGTAAGTGAGGTATACAATTATTAAAAGCTACGTTGTCAGAAGATCAATCTCAAATCTCAATCACGCAAAAAACTCTAATTTTAATCAAAAATTTGACTAAATTGTACAAAGCCATTGAAACTATTTTTGCACGTGAAAAAATAGTCAGGCGTATTTATTATTAGATTTTGCAATTAGATCTTGAGAAAGATTAGGATCAAATCCACACAATTCTTTTATTTCCACTTGTTAATACAAATTATATTAGAAAATTTCGGATGATACCCTCTTGGCTTGAGATTTTTCGAATTTTACCCAACAGTTTTTTCCAGTTTTGATGGTACCTTAAATTTTTGTTGTTTACGGATTTTGCCCAAATTCGATAAATTTCTCAAAAAATTCCGATAACAACATATTTGCCCACAAAAAATTAAAATAAAGAAAATTAAGTAAATTAAAAAATAAACTAAAATAGACATACTGATTCTCTATTTTAAAAATAAATTAAAAAGTTTTTTTTATTGGTTTTTTATAAAATCCTTATTCGATTTATTAATTTTTTAAATAAAGTATAACACTTATGTTTTTAAATTTTTTTAAAATAACGCTAATCCAATTTATTTATTTTTAAATAAAACAAAATATTGTTTTTTTAATTCTTTAAAAATCATTTGATAGATTTTTTTAAAATTAATATAAAACACTGATTTTTTTTTAACTGTTTTAATTTATTTTTAAAAATAAAAAATCAGTATTTATATTTTAATTTATTTTTTAATTTACTTTATTTTCTTTCTTTTAATTTTTTTGTGGGGAAATGTGTTGATATCAGAATATTTTGAAGAAGTTTAACGAATTTGGACAAAATCCGGAAACAACAAAAATTTAAGGGTATCATCCGAACTGAAAAAAACTGTTGGCAAAATTCGGAAAATTTCATACCACGAGATTACCATTCGAATTTCCCAATTATATTTTATAAAAGATATATATAGAACTAATTTTTATTAAAGAGGATTGAAGGTCATATCTAATCTTACTAATTTAAAATAAATTCATAAACCAATTCCTTTATTATTATTATTATCCGTTGAATGGAATCACCCAAATTCTTGTCTTTTTTTATTTATCAGTTGTCTACTTTTGAATATAATAAAACCCACAAAATTAATGTTGCAACTGATTCACCGGACAAACTGGTTGGGTGAACGGGGGAGCAGATTTTAATGACTATTGGGTTATAAAATAGTTGTTTTTTAATTCTAATTAATAAAATACGTTTTTAGTTTTTGAATTCTAATTAATTTTGAAAATTGTGTGTATTGCGTTTTAATTTTGAATTGAGGTATTAAATGGGTATAAGGTTTTAGGTATTATAATTAAAATATTATTATAATTCTAACAAAATAAAATTTTATGAGATCCATTTAGTTAATCTGACAATAGTGTTTCAAAACCCACGAAATAACATTTAAATTTAAAATAAACTTTTTAAAAAAAGCATGAACCAATTTTTTTCTTACTAATAATTTAGTAACGAAACAATAAAAACTTTTGAACCAAGAATCGAAAGAAATACTCATGTTTAATTTCTTTGTGAATAGCTAAGTCATTCTTCGTTAACGAAATAATGAACCAATTTAGCGGTTCATGATTTTTGGGGCATGTTATAGACACGGTGCTCAATTTATATGTTGTTAACGAAGGCGCCGGCTCTTAACATCATCGGGTTGCGAGTTTTTTTTTTACAGTATATCGAAACCCGTATATATATATATAGTTTTTTCATAGTTTTTAATGGTTAGTTGATATTTTTATTAGGTTTTATAGTTTTTTTTAATCCAAATTCATCATAATTTTTAACGGACAACTCAGCAATTTTAGATTTTTGTGGTTATTTGCAAATAAAATGACTGCGGGTGATTTTATGAAGAAAAAAAAATGATAAAAGATGGTTTTGTGTTACATGTGAAAATTTTGAAAATGGTTTTATCAAGGCTAATTTTGTAGATAAGTGGAAATGAAGAGTGAGTTTATAAAAAATTAAATAAACCAAGTGTCTTTGCTCAATTTTATTGAAAGTTATGATGCACGAATACGAACACGAAAAACAGACACGGTGAGAAACGAAGAAGCGATAATCCTCAAGAGTATCAGATACGGGAACACGACGAGTGAAAAAATCTTTTTAAAGTTATTCAAATGTAGAATTCGATCGTATATCATAAAGAAATATATGGAAAAACCTAATGATATATATGAGTTGATAAAAACATTAACATGACAAAAAATACCCGAAATAAAAGTTTAGAAACAAAAACTTCCAGTCATACAAAACATAGAATTAAACATATTTAGCCTTACAAGCTCAAATAAACATACTTAATTTCAAAATTGAAGAACAAACTATCCATTTTGCAAATCAACAACAACATAACAACATAATCAAACAAGGAAAACAATAATAAAAAAAGATTATAAAGAAGAAGAAGGCTTGGTCGAAGAATAAGAATAAGAAGATTAGACCTTGCTTTCGGCAACCACAATCTCGTAGGAAGCCATATGAATCTAGGTTTAGTCGGAAAAAATAGGAACAAAGAAGAAATATCAGGTAAATTAATTTTTCTTTAATTTTTTTTAAATTTTTTTAGCTTTAAAAATAGTGGAAACTTTCGTTGACCGTATCTTAACTTGACACAAGCCGTGTTCTCACCGTATACTAGACGTGTCTTCGTTATGTTCTACAACTGAAATGTGTCTTAGCCATGTCGGACCATATTTAGCCGTATACTGCCGTATTTCCGCGTCCGACATAGTAGGATGTGTAGGATATGGAACACTTCACCTTCTAGAGGTGTCCGTACATCATAGATTAAAGCGTAACCCTACCAATCTCTCTCTATATATATATTAGACATATCAAACAACTATAAAACTCTTTCTGCAAATCTCACTCCTAATAATAACGATGGATCTAAGATCTAAGTAGTGCTATGAATACAATAAGGTCAGGGTAGAAAAGAAGGATGAAGTTGATAAGAAATTAAAAACAGCATTATAATTAAAGTATCCAAGTTGATTCCATTAACAAAAAAAAAAAAAAAAAAAAAAAGCGCAAGTTGAGGCGTGCAAAGTCACCTAACCTTCAATGTGTTAAAAACGCAATTAACCCAAAGGAATAAAACATGCATGTAAGTATGTAACATATGTAACTCAACATGCTTACCATGAAGGTCCCTGCACGTAAAATGAAGGACGAACCAACTTCTGGTTAACACTTATACTGGGATAGTTGCACATTTAGTCACTGTTTGGTTAGAGATGTGTAAGCAAAACTATACAAACATGATTTTTTTTTCTAAAAAAATCAGTAATACTCCGTTTTCGGAAATGCTTATTAGCAAATTCAAACAAACTCCTACATTAACTTTATATATATCGTCATGGATCATCAGTCTAGGCCTTTTAGTTTTAGTTTCTGAATGTTTTTAGTACGAGTAACTACAATCATGGTATTTATTTTTTCAGATGATCCGATTATCATTAGAGTATTTTTAAGTGCTCGTTTGATTAGAGGTGAAATGGAATAGTTAAAGAAAATAAAATAAAAATGATTAGGTTAATTCAGACATGGTGTATAAAATTAGGTAGGCGAAAAGTATTTATATAGAGGGATTTGAAGTTTTTGTGTTAGATGAATTCTTTTATCTTTGTGTGATATACCTATTTGAACTAAAAACACAAATACGTCTATTTATTTTACTAATATTCTATTTTAATTCTTAAATAAAGATAATTTTTAATTAATTCGGTAATATATGAGAATGATTGTTGACAATTTTAAAGAATTCTAAATGTTATATGATTTTGGATTTTAATCTATCACGGTGTGGGTTATGATTTACTTTCGTTATGTTTTAAGAAGACTTAGTGACTGGTTTAAATTTGTGATTGATACACACAAAAATTATGCCCTGTTGATGCAAACCTCACTTGTTTACGTTATACGTTATGGTTACTTAGTTATTCTCTACTCTACAGTCCGTCTTAGTTGTTCTCCGCTCTACGGTCCGTTTGTATCGGACATTGACAATAATCAAAATATGCAACCATTATTCCCTACTCAGATTATTAATTTAAAATTGTGACCGATAGTCACATTGAGCGGGTTCGGTAGCATGAGGTTTATCGGGATTATTTGGAGAAATTATTTTGGAAGGTTATTTTGAGAGGTTATTCTGGCATTTTTATAATCCAATTCACCTGAAATTATTGGAATTATTGTGGAGATTATAATCTCACGAATAATCCCACCTATTGTCCGAGATATATCTTTTGCAAGCGATCTTATACCTAGTTTACCGGCTAATAATCATCATATTTTATGTGAATTTTCATTCGTTTAATCTAATGTAAAGGATTTATGTCGTCGGAGATAACAAATTTTTACATTTAAAGTTAGGAGAATCCGAACCTAGTGTCAATTGATCATGAGATAAAACTTACTGGCCTTATGTGGTGAGTTTGGACCTACCGCAGGCATAAGTTCGTTTATGGGATGAAATTTATCCCCTTTCTTCTACCCTCGCCAAACCGAACGGACACTAAGTGAATCCCTTGTACATTATTTATGAATTATGATTCACCCTTCTCTCATCCCATTCCTATTGAACCCAATTGCAATCCCTTATACCTAATTTATAAATTGGCCATGCCTAGACAAACCACTTTCAACCCATCCCATGCCTATTAAGTTTTTTGCAGCCTATGCAATCCCGCATTAAAAGCTTGCCCATTTATATACATCATTTTTTCATTTGTTTATAGACATTGCAGTCCTATAAATAGCTCCCATATTTACCTTCTTCTTAATGTAATTTTCGGTTGTTCTATGTGATTGTTGGAGATTATAAGTTCTCACGTTAAAAGTTGGAAGAAATACGAGGCTAGTATACAATGTTGGTGGGCTACTCTTCCTGATATTAATTGGTTTAAGGATGAAATTTTATCAGGTTTATGTGTTAGGCTTCGTTTAACGCAGTGACGGCCGCAGGATTTCGAAGGGGGGTGAAATTTTATTTTCGATAAATATATCTATGAAAATAAAATAGCGATAAAAACAAAGTCAATATGTCATCTACTTACAATAAAAAAAAATAAAAAAAACATTACACTTAAAGGCGCGGTCGTGAACCGCGCCTGTAAAATTTTTTTTTAAAAAAAATAGCTGCCCTATAGGCGCGTCTATAACCGCGCCTCTTTAGTTTTTTTTCTTTAAAAAACGTTACACTATAGCCGCGGTCTAGGACCGCACCTCTATTTGTGCTGTCCTCGACAACGCATTTTACAAATAATAGTGCGGTCTAAGACCGCGCTTCTACTTCAAACAACAAATCTCGTGCATTTTGGTGAATTATTTCACTCCGAGCCTAAAAGAGGAAATTCTTTTGAAGTTTCGTTTACTTCGGCGAAAGATTCAAAACAACATTTACATATAACACAAGAATAGTAATATAAAAAAATTTAATAAATCGTAGAAAATTTTTTTATAAACGAGAAGTCACGACCCATTTTAAAACGATTTTTTTCAATAAAAAAAATTTCTTTTTTTTTTTGGAGGGTGGGATGGCTGCCCCACCCTGCCCCCCTAAGGGCCGCCCATGGTTTAATGTGCATGTCCGCTCTTAAACACACGACCCTCGTTAATTTACATTTTACATTGTTACCTTTTCGACATTAGCTCTAATTTACATTTTACCTTTTTGTAAAAATTAATAATAAAACAACTTGTATCTATATTCATTTATATTAAATTATTCTATTTAAAAATAGATTTTAATATATTGTGTTTATAGCTTCTACTTACCCTAGATCTCATGTCTACGTATATTATACTTATTTTTGGATATTTGTAAATCAACTTGCACAACTTTAATCCAAAAAATTATTACTAAATAAGTTATTTGTACCAGATTTACCCGTACAAAGTTCAAAAATTACTATTATATATAATATATATAAGCAAAAGTCTTTAAAACCACTTGTCATTCATTTATAACTCGGATGGCACATGTCATTTTAAAACAATTTGTTTATTTTTGTTATATCTTTCATCAACTAAAAACTAATGGGAGAATTTGACATACTAGACTTTTTTTAGTTTTTGTTTAAAAAAATGTACCCCAAATTTTTTACCACTTTCATTTAATAGTAGGTAAAAATTATGGACAATTTTGGTAACTAGGCCTTTTTGAAAAACTATAGTAGTAACTAAGTTTTTTAATGTTTTAATTAATATACCCCAACCTTTTGTATTTATTATCAAACTCTACACACTCTTCTCTCAAGGGGTACATTTACTAAACACAAAACTAGAAAAAGCCTAGTAAACCAAATTGTTTCAAAAATTATTAACCCTTCTATTAGAAAGAAAGAATAAATGATGTTTGTTATTTGTTATATAAGTATAATTTTTAATTACTGAATTTGTTTTCTTTTATTATTTTTCTTACCTTTTTTATTTATTTTTTATTTTATTTTTTATTTTTTGGACTGAATTTCTCATACCGGAAATTCTCATACCAGAAATTTCATACCAGAAATTTCATACCAGAAATTATCATACGAAAAGTTCATACCAGAAATTTCATACCAGAATTTTTTTCATACTATAATTTTTTCATACCAGAATTTTTCATACCAGAAATTTCATACGAAAAGTTCATACCAGAAATTTCATTCCAGAAATTTCTGAATTAAAACTAGCGGCACAATCAGCACTTGATCATTGTGCTTTCTGTCCGCTATTTATTTTTGTTTACATAATACTTTTATTTTGAGACAATTTTAACATATAATTCTCCACTCAAATAATGCTCAACTCCTCCACGTCTTGTCAATTTGTCATTGTCAAATGGGAAAAAGAACAAGTCTTTTGGAAACCAAAGGAGACGGTGATGGACCCATTTTTGCAAACCGTCATCATATACGCAAATTACAATAAAAAAAATTGCAAAATTACAACAAGCCCCCTAAAATTTGCAAAATTAAATATTAGACAATTAAAAATTCATTCCGGTATGTAAATTTCGGTATGTAAATGTCCGGTATGTGAAATTCTGGTATGTGAAATTCCGGTATGTAAAAATCCGGTATGTGATAATTCCGGTATGTGAAAATTTCGGTATGTGAAAATCCGGTATGTGATAATTCCGGTATGTGATAATTCCGGTATGTAAAATTCCGGTCCGGTATGTGAAAATTCCGGTATGTGAAATTCCGGTATGTGGAAATTCCGGTATGTGAAAATTCCGGTATGTGAAATTCCGGTATGTGGAAATTCCGGTATGTGATAATTCCGGTATGTGGAAATTCCGGTATGTGATAATTCCGGTATGTGATAATTCCGGTGTGTGAAAAAATTCTTCATTCTAGAAAATAAATAAAAATAAAGAAAATAAAAAAGACAAAAAAAAATTAATAAAAGAAAATAAAAAAAGAAATTCAGTTTTTAAAAAGCATTTGGAAGAAAGAAGAAAACAAGAGGATGGAGAAGGTTTGACGGTAAAAAAAATAAGAGGGGTATATTTACTTAATTGAAAAACAAAAAAAACCTACTTACTATCACTATTTCCCTAAATAGCCTACTAACCAAATTTGCCCAAAACTAATCTAGTTAGTTTTATCATATAAATCAAGATGAAATAAAAATACTGCTAATACAAAAATGTAATATCTACCTAATTGATATTTTTACCTTCTAAATACATTTTAATTTTGATAAACAAATTATTTCTCTACTCGATTGAGTTGATTTTTTCAAACTTAAATTTTAAATTACCGAAAATTACAATATATCACGTTTTAATAAAAAAAAAATATACTATTAATTATAATTGTTAGAAATTATAAATATAAAATATATTTTACGTTAATTTTTTTAAGAAGAAATCCGTTTTGGACGAGAAATACACTATTATTATACTAAAACAAATGTATGTGTCGTGCCACGTTCGTTTTTCAGTACAGAGATTTAATGCTACCAAACTTCCTTTTTCTTTTCAAAATATAGAACTTCTATTTAAATTAAAACTTAATTTTATTGTGATTACATCTTTTATAACTATTACGTAGTATTAGAAATTTTATTATGCTTCTCGAAAATTAGTACATAATTTATTGTGATTACAAAATTTTCTTACGAAAATAAGTTGTTTGTATGGGATCAATAGATACAAAATACGAAAATTAGGTCTATATAAGTTAAAAGCGATCCTTAAATGTATAATAAAGTTTACCCGACCGTAAATTTGTAATTTCTTCTTTCTGTAAAATGCCTTTAAATATAATATTCTTCTTACTAGTCGGCATTATATCGGTTAAAAGTTGACCCGATCCGTAAAATAGACTTGACCAACCTGAACCTAAACCTCACCTAGCCCCGAAAATTTTGAAAAAAAATATATCTGAAATCGACCCGCTTGATACCGATTAACTCAAAGTAATAATTGACCCAAGGTAACCCGGCCCGAAAGACCCGATTGTCCGAATAACCCAACCCAAAGCAACCCGATCCGAATGATCCGATAGGCCGAAGTGACCCTAATCGAAGTAACACAAACCGAAATGACTCGATAACCCCGTATGTTTTAATGCCTACAAATAGGGTAATTAAATTACATTGATAATTTTGAGTTAAATTGACAATTATTTATATGATTTATTAAGAGAAAAAAAATATAAATTTACGTAGAAATAGGTTAATTTAGATCATAAGTTAGTTATACACCGACTATTTGAATACATAAATGGATTATTTACATGATTTATATTTTTTGTATATTTACAAGAAAGAAAATTTATTTCTTAAGTCTTAAATATGAAAACAAATTAATGCATGAAACAATAACAACATATCCATAAATTCAATGCATAATCATAATTTATTGAAATTACATACCTCAATATTTTTTGATTTATAATAAATATCATATTTCTCCTTTTTAAAAAAACATACCTTAATATTTTGAACAAGTTCTACCTAAATAAAATTCTACATCAAAAATTATAAATATTGAGTGCCCATTTGGTTGGAGTGGTGAAATGGAAACGAAATGGATTCGGTTTAGATAATAAAAATGATTGGAATGTTTTCATGTGTTAAAAGAGCTCTAAAAAACATATTTTTTAATTGATTCGGAATCACTCCGTTATCTGGAATGATTCTTAGCACTTCCAAACGAGCTCTGAAACTAAGAAATGATATACCTAACACTTTATAACAAATAAAATAGCAAAAACGTATATGGATCATATGGATCAGTCAAATTAGGTATTTGGATCAAACTAATCAATCGGATATCCATATCCCGTAAAAGTCAATTTCAATTAAACGGATCACGCTAAAATCATTACAATCAAACATATCACCCAAATATTTGCGGATAATTATCTGATCCGACTAAACTCATTTTTGGATGCCATATTTTATAATTTGGATCAAATGAATCAACCGAATATCCACGAATTATTATTCGATTCGGCAAAAGATGGATCCAATGGATCGATCATATTAGATATTTTGATCAAATAGATCAGTCGGATATCTAGATTTTAGTAAAGTCATTTTCAATCAACCGGATTGGGCTAAAATCATTCCGATCAAACATATCAACCAAATGTTCGCGGATAATTATCCGATCTAACTAAAGTCATTTTTAGATACCGTAGTTGGAATATGGATCAAACGGATCAACCGAATAACAACGAATTATTATTCAATTCAACAAAAGATAATAAATTTTATTTTGCATTTTATAACAAACAAAATAGGACAAACATATAACGATCAAATGGATCGGTCAGATTAGATATTTGGATCAAAGGGATCAATCTGATATCCAATTTTGTTTAAAGTCATTTTCAATCAAATGGATCGGGCTAAAATCATTCCGATCAAACATAACACCCAAATACTCACGGATAATTATTAGATCCGACTAAAGTCATTTTTAGATACTATATTTTAGAACATGGATCACACGGATGAACCAAATATCCAAAGATTATTATCCGATTCGGCAAAAAATGATAAATTATATTTTACATTTTATAAGAAAAAAAATAGGAAAAACAAATGTATATCAAATGGATCGGTCAAATTAGATATTTTGATCAAACGAATCATTATTGTATTATTGTTATTATTATTTATTACGCATGTCTTCGATCTAATATAACATTCAAAAAAATAAAGTGTACATCTTTATAACAGCACAACTTTTATTTTCTCTTTTATCAAACTAATATCTTCGTATAAATTTTAGAGTACATTACACAAACCCGAACATAAATTGACCCGGATCAAAATGTTAGACAACCCTATCCGGTTTTGATCCAACCCTAACATAAATTGACCCGACTCCGACGACCCGATTGACACATCAACCGAAGCCATTAAAAAGCAAAGTAACTCAACCCGAATGACACAAGAACCGAACTCAACCAACCTGTTATGAAACTTTTATTCAAGAACTAAGGCTATCAATAACTTGTATTAACGTGAACAATTGATACTCGACCCAAACCGTCCCGACCCGAAACAAACGATAAAATAAGAGATTGCTTTGACCCGACCCGTTTCAAACCGAGCCTACTATGACGACCTTTGAAGACTATGACAGAACCACCAAAAAAGCCAAAACATAATCTAAGCATAATAAACGATAAGAAAGAGTACGTACACTAACCACTGAACTTGTAAACACATTAACTATATAGAAGTAGCGAAACCAAAATGATAAAATTTCTTCAAAACGTATGAATAATTGGTAGTGGTAATCATATATCATAATAAATACTCTAATATGCAAAAGCGATGATAATGCTCATGATGATGATTCTAATGATCAAATAATACAATGCAATGCAATGAATGTAACAACTCTCAACTCTCGGTAACGCAACACTCTCAAGGCCACATCTGTAATCACGTCTCCCAATTTATATATATGCCGTCTTTCCTCGACTCGGTCTCTACTAGAGCACCGTCCAAAACATGTATGCAAGTTTTATATATGGAAGGGGCTCCCACCACGTTGTACCTGGGGCATCACTCCCTCATCAAGATCACCATGCCTATGATTTTACCGGTGGTTAACAATTGTAAAATACCTTAAAAACCATATTTGAAAACGAATAGTCCAACTATCCTCAAATGCATCACACAACGCAGTTTCTCAACATCATTCATCAACCTATCTATTTTCAACACATCTTCATGTCATCTTTAGAGTCAACTATTACATTCACATCACACAACACAATCATCTACTCAACTACTCATCATTGAATTCATAACACCGTAACATTCTCGTCCCAAAAAAACATTTATTTGTACAATCTCCCTAAGGTTAGATTATTAAACACTAACTCAAAACCAAATCAAACTCTTAAGTTAGCCCAATCTCTTTAATAGTCCATCTATATCCTTTCATACCTAGGATATCACCACGATTGTGCTTAATTACTTATTTCTCATCAACTAGCATGATAACTACCCGTTCTTATAAATGATCACAATCTTCATCGTATCATATCGCCTTCCACAACATGCAATCCAATTTAAATCGACTATGTAAATTTTAAAATCCGGCTATTAAACATAGTGTCAACCTGTGCTTTAACATTCTTTCTAGAGTTAAGTAAATCATTGCTTAATATGAAAAGTGCTCTTTCATCAGCCTAAATATAAATTCATGTATATCTTGTTATCTTTGATACACATAGGGTCAACATGTGCTTGTTGACAATCCAAAAAAAAGTTTTAATTTTGAAAAATGGTTTAACTTTGTTAAATTCTCTTAACCGGTGACATTTCATCCTAGAATAAGAGAGAAAATTGGTTTATATTGTGTTAAATTCAGATGTTTTATGTGTGATGTCTAAAACTCCATCTTTATTTGAACAAAAATGTGATATTTAGTTGTTGACAACTTGTTTAACTTCTGATAAATTATAAGAGGGAGTATGCATATACAAGTGCTCAAGACAAAAGAAGCTACATTCGGAGTCTATATGATAATGCAGTTTGTATGCCATGTTGACAACATTTGTACTGTCAAAAAGCCTTGTTGACAATCCAGATGTTGTGAAAAAAGCCTTTTTGACGGTAAAAAAATTGTCAAAAAACCTTATTGACAATCCATAAGCTTTTAAAAGTCTTTGTTGACATTCCATAAGCTGTCAAAAAGCCTTGTTGAGACTCCATAAGTTGTCAAAACCTTGTTGACAGTCTTGAAGCTGTGAAAATTCCTTGTTGACAGTTTATAAGTTGTCCAAAAACCTTGTTGATAGTTCTGAAGTTGTGAAAAACCTTGTGTCAATCCATAATTGTTGTAAAAAAAACCTTGTTGACAATTCATAAGCTGTCAAAAAAAGCGTTGTTAACAGTCATTAAGCGGTGAAAAATCCTTGTTTTTTTTATAAAGGAAAGCAGTACGATGCACTAGACGACACACAGTCTAATGGATTGAAAGGCCGAAAGAAATCTGCAGATGAACATACCATCATGATAGCGGAATAAAAGAAACATCAAAGATAAACAAAAAAGTACAACAAACAGATCCGTAACCAGGGAATTCTTCAAGGAAAAGGAGAGCGAATCAGTCTCTGGACAACATAGAGGTAAAAGTTTGTCGGTGAAGGAAGTACACAAGAAAGAAATTTGGGGAACAATTGTGAACACCTCAGATTTGACTCGAATTAGAGTCTTCAGGAATCAATCACAAATGCATGACTCCTCCAAAATTAAACAAACAATTCGAATGGCCTCCGATAAAACTTTCTCAAAACTCGGAAGAGTCCAATGCAAAACACGGAACACTTTACAATACAAGTGAATAACTACGAAAAAAATAAGTTAGTTTTACAATTAGCATAATTAAATCATCATCCTATCAATTTTTGCATAATTTATATTACTTTAATAAAACTTGAATGATATATTATGGTTTCTCTATCCTATATGTCCTTGGGATTGGTTTAGGACATTAATTAGGAAAAAAATCGTGTTAAAATGAACAGATTTTAGAATATAAATTAAACCCAGAGCAAAATATTTTAAACTTTAAAAATAAAATTAAGTTTATTAATCTATACACTAAAAGCACAAGTTTAACACATTTTTTTTTATAGAAAACTTATTTTCTATAAATCAAAGTAGTTCTTTTTTAAAAATAACTTTCTGAGGAAGAACGTGATTGAATTGAAATGAAGGGTTACCAATCAGATTGCCGAAGTGTGTTAGCTTTTCATTAAATGCAATTATTGTGTTGCACACCAGAAATCCCCCATACAATTAAATAGGTATGTTAAATATTTATAAAAAAGAAAAACGGGGTAGATGTACGTAGCTATATGCATGCATATATGATCCACGTTAGAGGGTGATGGGTATAACGTGAATGCTAAAATGTTACTGCATCGATAATAAAGGAATGAATTCGGTATATAAGATTTGTGGATTATTTCTATTGTAAATTAAGATGAAACCATATTGTGCTTATGAGTTGTATTTGGACGTAACACCCATGTGCACTTGGAAAGTTGGAAGTGCACGAAACCCCATGTGAACTTTGATCCGTCCTACTTTCTCATAGTATTAGAACAATTCGATTGTAAGACTTAAGATATTTGATGGTGGACTTTGGACTATGGATATTGTCTCGTTCAATTTGACTAGTCGGTGACATGTCGGCAAATGTCATCCGAATCAGATACTTGCAGTTGAGAAGGCATGTAAAA
This sequence comes from Fagopyrum homotropicum, assembly GCA_033239125.1. Lineage (NCBI taxonomy): Eukaryota > Viridiplantae > Streptophyta > Magnoliopsida > Caryophyllales > Polygonaceae > Fagopyrum > Fagopyrum homotropicum. The sequence continues at coordinate 150,700,896 of BSWB01000004.1, forward strand.
GATGAAATGTTTATACATTAATAATAAAAAAACGAGTTTAATATACAAAGTCGGTGGATTACTCATCTTAGTGACAGAGAAGACATGATTGATATGGTGGGTGAAAACATACAAGTTAGGTGATGGAGAAAATCATGCATGCACCCCGTTATGACCATTGGATAGACAAAGTTCAAATTCCACGTGAACAACTTGGCATGGTGCAACCACTATATATAGAGAGCAACCCAAGCAAACTTTCACTACACACCAATAGCACACTTTCCTCTCTATATCAAGAACCAAGTTCTTGATCATGGGATTCTATAGAAGCCCTAGTGTGAGGAGCTCTTCCTCGAGTGGTGATTTATGGGAAGGGATCTTAAATGACTACATCAATAGCAAGTCACCCAATCCCATCAAGCCTATCAAATGCCCCAAAAGCCCTCCCAAAACCGCCTCCTCTTCGTCGTCGTCGCCTAAACTTGTTTCCATCCTCACTTGCCTCCAATTCCTCTTCGCGATTTACGCTACTTGTTTGTTGTACTACATGAGCCCTTCTATTGACCTCCCGAACAAACCCGACTTCTCTTGGGCCACCCGCATTGTTCGCCGCTGGCAAAGTCTCGTCGTCCATGAACCCGAGAACCACCTCATCAACCCCATACAGGCATGAATAACTAATTTGCATTCTTATTTCTTACCATAACACTGATTCTTGATATATAACTCGTATGTGCAGGGGCTGGCATCCGAGCCAAGCCTGGTGAGCGCTGGAGAACAAGCGGTCGAACACATGAACCCAACCCCAGGGGAGGTGTGTGAGCATGAACAAATAGATTTCTTGCAGAAGAAGTCAACCGATCTCCAAATGATCAAGATCAAACGAGAGCTCTATAGTGAAGTAAAGGAGTTCCAATCCAAATCATTTGGAGCCGAGACTCTTCCACAACTAATGTCAATGAAATCCAAATGGGACATAAACTTCCAACGTCCCAAAGTCACCGTAATCCTAAACCATTTCAAGAGAAAAACACTTTGCGCACAACTCGACTCACTCCTCCACCAAACACTCCCTTTCCACCACGTCTGGGTCCTCTCGTTCGGCTCCCCGAACGAGAAAAACCTCAGAACGATCGCGGAAAGCTACAACGACTCACGAATCAGCTTCGTTGGATCTACTTACGACTTCAAATACTTCGGAAGGTTCCAAATGGCGTTACAAACAAACGCGGACCTCGTCTACATTCTAGACGACGACATGATTCCCGGCAGGAAGATGCTTCAGATCCTCGCCCACGTGGCGGGGACCGACAAATACAAGAACTCTGTTCTTGGGAGTATTGGCCGGATCCTTCCGTTTAGACAGAAGGATTTCACTTTTCCGAGTTACAGAAAGTTTAAGTCTAAGGAGGCTGGCTTGTATTTACCTGATCCTGCTTATGACATCATCGTTGACAAGGTTGTACAGGTGGACTTTCTTTCTAGCTCATGGTTCTTGTCTGCTGAGCTCGTCAAGACTCTCTTCGTTGAAGATCCCTATACCTTCGTAACTGGTGAAGATCTGCACTTGAGGTACGAATATAAAGGGTTTCGAATAAACTAATCATAGAATTCAGTGATTATCACTATTTTAAGGTCTCTCGGATCTCAATAAAGAATGTCAACTCATATTGATCAGATGATGATGAAAATCAAGATCTATGATCCGCAATAAATGATTCAGTCAACTGCTCGCCATGCTTTTAGTAGCTATAGTATTAAATATGATAGAATAGTTAATGATTGTGCATGGTTACGTAAATGCAGCTACCAGCTGCAGAAGTACCGAGACGCAGGATCATTTGTGTTACCGGTCGATCCAAAGGACAAGGAAACATGGGGAGACAGCGAGCACCGGCTAGCTTACGTGTCGGAAACGACGGTCATCTTCAAAGGTATAGTTGAAGTTCGAGATGATCAATGGTGGCAAGCTCTCTCAAGTGGCTATATTACACAATGGGCTGCAATGCACCCTCAAACGATAGACGCGCTGTTTTACGCTCACTCGGTCGACGAGATCAAGGCGTTAGCGCCTTTAATCGAGAAGTTTCGATCCACTCCGGGCAAGAAAGCTTATGTGGTTGTGTCCGGTGGTGAGTTCTGCCCTTGCGAGAAGGCGGCGGCCGCTCTTAAGTGGCCTCCAAATGTTTGCAAGGAGAGGAGGTTTAAGATTTTCGACATTGGCCTTGGCGGGTTGTCGAGGGTTTCGGATTCGGAGGTGCCGGTTGTTCAATCGGTTTATGCGAGTATGAGAGGTTTGATAAAGATTCATAACCCGAGTGTTGTGATCGCGGTTTCGGATGTCGATTTGACCGTGAGGAAGGCGTTAGGGATGGTGACTGAAAACAAGAAGAACTCGACAACGTTAATTTTGTTGCCGAGGAAGTCTGTGCCTAAGGTTTTGTGGATGGCTGACTTAAGAACCACTGCCTTGCCAAGTGAGACACTTAAACTTACATAAAATCACGTTCGTGTAATTCCGACGAGGTTTTATCCTAAAATTAACTAATGTTTTGCATGGTTGTTTGTAGATTGGAACAAGATGAGGGTTTCAATCAGCATTATAACACAAAACCGAGCAAAGTCATTGGCAAGGCTTCTCAAGTCTCTCTCGGACGCCTACTACCTTGGAGACGACGTTCCGATCACCTTCAACATGGATAGCAAAGTCGACGAAGAAACCATAAAACTCGTCTCGCATTTCAACTGGCCTCATGGAACGAAAACTTTACGTAGAAGGATCATCCAAGGAGGGCTCATTCGAGCCGTGAGCGAGAGTTGGTACCCGTCCTCAGACGACGATTTCGGCCTCTTACTCGAAGATGACATAGAAGTCTCACCTTACTTCTACTTATGGATCAAGTACGCCCTCCTAGCCTACCATTACGATCCACAAGTGTCGCTTCCCGAGCTTTCCTCGATCGCTCTCTACACACCGCGACTCGTAGAAGTCGTAAAGGAAAGACCCAAGTGGGATCCGACACAGTTCTTCAAAAACATCCATCCAAACACGCCCTATCTCCACCAGCTCCCATGCAGCTGGGGAGCGGTCTTTTTCCCTAAACAATGGAGGGAATTCTATGTGTACATGAACATGAGGTTCACTGAGGACGCAAAGCAAAACCCGGTTCAGATTCCGAAATCAAGGACCAACGGTTGGCAAGCTTCTTGGAAGAAATTCTTGATTGACATGATGTACTTACGTGGTTACGTCGCATTGTACCCTAACTTCCCGAACCAAGCTAGCTTGTCGACGAATCACATGGAGCCGGGAGCTCACATTGCGGCTAAGGGCAACGTGCTAAAACATGTCAAGACCGATTTCGAGGTTCCGCTTCTTAAGGAGGACTTTAGGACTTACTTGCCCAACGGGAAGCTACCGGCTGCCGCGAAACTGCCCTCCATAAATCTCTTTAACCAGGCGGTTTCGCTCAAGGGATTGAGGGCTGCCGGAGCTAAGTTGGGGCAAGATGTGCTCGAGTGTTCCGCGACGGAGATTGTGTCTGTTCATCATGACACTGGCTTGCCCAACCGTTGTGTAAAGATATGATTGAACCAATGGGATCGAGTTCTTTAATGTAAGATATAGGTTGTCTTTCGAGCTATTTGCATAATTTGAAGTTTGCCATTTCAATTGGAAATTTCATTGCTTATGTAACTTTAGAATTGTGAAATAAGTTTCCTGCAAATTTGTAACTTTTTGGTAAGATAATGAAGAATAAGAATTGTAACACTATTACTTTCAGCCCCGTTTGTTATAACTCTAGAAAATCAAACAGACCCATTTGTTATAACTCTAGAAAATCAAACAGAATAAAAATTAATCTAATTCATACATCTACCTTATTTATGAATATTTTTTTAAAATTATTTTTGAATGTTGCATACGTTTACCTTATTTATGAATATTTTTTTGAAATTATTTTTGAATGTTGCATGTAAAATGTATTCGTCTTCCCTATTTTGTTAACCTATAGAATATGAAAAGTAATCAAATTCTACTGCAATTACTTTAAACCACGATTCCATAAAATTTCATGAATAAGAATATACAGACTAAATTCGTTTTCATTCCGTTTTTTAAAGTTGGAACCAAACGGTCCTCATTGATTATGTGACTTTAGAATATATTGTCATTACATTCTTTATTAATAATTGTTGAAATAACTGAAAAAAGATACCAAAGCAGAGGAAACAACTTAATATATATCCCAAAAGAAGATGAAGTTGAAATGAAGAACCCTTACAAAATTCATCATTATGCTACAAATTGAGAAGCCTAGCAATAAACATGGAGCAGGAAAAAGTAATCAAACCACTAAAAATGTTATCTGCAAGTCCATATCTGAACATCGTACACAAATCCATTTTCATGCCTATAGCTTCAAACAATCAATTTCCAATTTCCAATCAATCCAGGCCAGCAATTTAGCACAAAAAATAGTTCTGTAACACCCCCAGAGATTTGTAAATTATGTACATTTGAATCATTAAGTATACTTGACAGCTTCCAATCTGCACTGGACAGTAGAATGGCCATCTTCAACAAGAATGTCAATGCTTGCACGTTTTCATCAGTAAGACGGTGTTTTAAGGCGTAACCGAAACTGCTTTACAAGCATCCAGATGATTCAGACGGCATGTGCCAAGAAGCTGCTCTGGAAGCTCCTCATCTGTATTGGCCTGGAAAAAGACAGCAATTTATTTGAAAATTGAATGGTTAAATATACAACTACTCCACCAGATGCTTAAATTGTACTGTAAAATTTAGTATTATAAGAAGACAGAAGAGCTATTTACCTGAATCAAGAATGCCATTTCAATAACCAAATTGTTTAAGTAGCCAAGAACAAGGCTTACCACACCTCTAGCAACAGTGGATGAGCCAATATCAACCCCAAGCTGTAGTATCATCAAATCTTATCAGTGTATTGCAACAACAATATAATATTAATGTCAACACCGGTTCTAAGGTAACACCAAACTATTCATCAACTTGGAAATCTACCCCCAACAAAAGACAATAGAACATATAATCATGAGTAATGGATTACAATGTCGATTTCAATACATATTAGGTGGTTAGAATCTCTGAATCCAAAAGATTATAAAGGTCAAAAACTCACTTCTATGTAGTTCTTCCCACGGAAATAATTAATTTCCAATGCTTGACCAATCAGGCATGCTTTCTTGCCAACGCTTTGTTTCACTATCCATGATCCCTGGTACAGGATATTACATGGTACTGTTAACTTTGCACACTTGCATATATTCCAAATATGAATTTAGTGCTTATACAAAATAGGGCAAAAGAAGAAAAGAGAGGCGTGTATAATTACTACAGCTAGTTTAGCAGCAGCAATAGCATGCATGCTAAGAAAGATTGCAAAGATGCTTTGATTTCAAATTGGCAATGCTAATTGCACTAGAGGGGCAATGCTTGTTTAAAGTTCAAACTATACTACACAATGTCCTTCACTAAAAGCTCTCACAAGTTAAGATAGTTTAATGAGAGGAAATAGATGCTTTTTTTAGGCAATTAGGATACTGGAAGATGGCATCAGCATCAGCATTTTGTTTGGCAACTACCTACTTTGACCAATGCAATTAGCTACTGTGACCAATGGATGAGCATTTTGTATCAAGATATTCGGGGGGAAAATTGTAAGAACAAACACTTTATTATCGAATTTAATCTGCTTGGTTACCAAGACATCTTTCACTGGCAAAAGTTATAGCCCTCTAAAATGCTTAAAACTCTACTACAGCTCTAACTGCCAAACAACCCATAAACTGTACAGCACACTGAGTCTTCGAATGAGTAATCCAGATTTGAAGTTCCAAACAGACTTTTGCAGAGCTTCTGATTCCCACCATTGAAAAGGAGAATAAAAATTCTTAGGGCTCTAATGTCTAGGAAAATACATTAGTTCAACTTTGCAGAACCTCTAATTTTACAACCCTCTCTCTTTTTGTCTTGTTGATCCTAGTTCATATAACTAGGCATCAACAAGACTACCGAAGTGAGCATCACGAGCAGTGAGTCAGAACTTCATGAAACATTCTGCAATCCTAATTAACTCCAAATAGATAGTACTAATGCATTCGCACCCAAAAGACTGCAAGATGGGATAGTACTGACCTTAGGAATATAGGGTATGAGTTTAAACCTCGCATTTCGGTATGCATCATCTCCATTAATAAAACTCTCAAGCAACGGTGCTTCATCTAGAGAACTCATCATGTAGTAGAGTGCTAGACTATATGTTGTTGCCCCAGGGACCTGATCAATTTGTTTCTAATATCAGTACCACGATATGAAGAATACGCCATTTACTAGGACTCTTAATTTCACCATATGAACGAAACTAAAATTAAAAAAAGGTCACCTGTATGTTCACAATAAAAAAGAATTCAGGTCCACCCCTTGATGCATATTTCTACACAATAAAACAGAGATAGATTAATGCAATAGCTAAACAAAATTCAGTAGTATATGCAATGAGAACTAGTAATACTAAATGGCAGAAGGAAAGGGAAGGGCCAAATGTAAGGGTATTATTGACAAGCAACCTGTACAATTCCCCCAGGACGACTAGCAATATCATCTTCTCGTTTATCCGATTTCAACCAGTCTGCTGCAACCATTTGCATCAAGGTGTTCTTTGCCTTAATCTGAACCAAAATTTGGAAGTAGAATTAGACTATATATTGTATAAACTGGCCATTGAAAATGTAATGATTTAGTTTTTAATCAAATTTCATCTATTTGAGGCAGTTGCATAAAAGCTGACACTAATCATACATGATGCCTAGGTTTCTACATATACATATAAAAAGATGTTTATAACTTGCTCATTAACTGCACCGAAATCAAAACCTCAAAAAATAGCATATGATAGATGAGTTTCCACAAAAATTAACCAACAAGAAAACAATAGCGTTCAGGAATACCCACATAGTACTTATTCCTGCTTGGACAGCATCTGAAGACCAACAAACTACTTTAAATGCTATATAGTATCTACACTAACTTACCTTATGTCGATCTTCCAAATATGTCTTTCCTCTTATCAAAAATGTCAATGGATCAGCTTCTGTGCAACTGGAAAGCAAAGCAGATGATGGATCCCTGGGAAGGGTAGCTCCATAGCAGCATGGGATGCAATCTTCACTCCTCATCTCTTGCAAGTCCACGTAACCTTTCTTGTGAACTGCAAAAGGAACCTCTAATTCGTTATTCAATAATGGAAGATCATATCTACAGAAAACTCTACCAATCCAAGATAAAACTAGACAATGATTCAACTGACCGGCCATTTCATGTAATTTTTTCACAAAACCAGCAGCACTAGAGAACTTAGGATGCCGTGTTTCCTGCAAACAATCAAAGCAGTTAACCTCACGCAGGCTCACAGGAAGAAATACAACATTACAACAAAAATGCCAAAGCTTTTCTCATCTGGGAAACTTCGCATTTCTACAGATTTCAGGGGGAGGTATTACGACCAACAAACATACTAACGTTTGTAAAACAAGGATAGCTGTGGAAACAATTGGAGTTCTCCATCAAATCTACATTACTTTATGATCGTGAGAAATTTTCTCCAGAACTCAATGTAGTTTTCGAGTGCAATGCCTTGATGACAGAAGTCACCGAAGTATAGTAAATCAGCCTTACGAAGGAATGAAGACAATATGCTACCTGGGAGTATTTAACAAAAAAAATGCCCTACTGTTTAACAAACAAGGATGGCTACTGAAAGAATTTGGGTTCTCCATCAAGTGTATCACTTTATGATGTTGATAAATTTTCTCCATAACTCATTGTTCATTTGAAAGTGCAGTGCCTTGATGACAGAAATATTGTAAATCACCCTTAAAAAATATATGAACATATTATGGTACCTGAGTGTAAGTATCTGACCCACAATCAGATGGCCAACATTCTTCAAGCAGATCACTATCCGAAGGTTCTGGTACATCAAAGAATTCATCACTTGTATCATTTAATTCTACAAAACTAGCATTCTCAGAAGGTGTGGCCTCTCTCTCCATTGTTTTGTTCTCATTCACAGGTTGTATCTGGTCATGGCACTTATTATCTTCCTGTTTATTGTGCAGCAATCGTGCACATCTTGTTATATCTCCGGATGAGAAATCAGAACACGAGAAATTTCCCACTTTGGCTTTGAACAATTCTCTTAGTGCTGCAAGAAACGTGATTTGCATCAATTAAGGTTGACAACAGATATACTGTGAGGGGATACAAAGCTCACTAAGTCGGGTAATTACCAGCAACCCTCCCAAGCATGTGAATTGTAATAGATCGAGCAGAAGATGGTACCCAATAAGCTTTCCAAAATTTCCAGTCAATAGCAAGCATGTGTTTTAAAACCGATTGTTTTCCTTGGCTCACAGGAGATATGACGTAACCTCCACCTAAACAAGTATACAGACTTCCAATATTTATCAAAAAGTTTAGCACAGTACACATAATGTCAGATACTTCTATACAAAGGATGGTCAAGGCAAACACCAAAATCAGATATCCCACTTTATCAACTCGTACCGAAAGCACTCGTATCTTGTGTGATCCAACAAGTGAACTATTGGCATACACATTAATGACACTACTGGTGACCACTAGCTGCACAAACAATCAAGATAAATTATTCCAATATAATATTCAATGACCCTCGGATTCATTGCCAGATCAGCTATGTTTCATAACTAAGCAATTGTAAATGGTTATTTTTTCTTACGTGATAGGAAAGTTCTATTACACAGTTGCTTCTTATTACTATATTTTTCAACAATGCTTCTATTTAATCAGGAAACTGGGTAAGTTTAAGAAGGTAGTTAATGCCTTTTATTGTTAGAATTTTAATATTTGCCTCATTTTCATTACTGAGAACTTCATTACTTAATACAAGGCAGATAGTGAACCAACTCAGCAAATACAGTTCTTTGATTCATTCATCGCAGGGCTAATAAAACTGAAAATGCATTATGATTTGACTGGTCATAAGTTGACTTAACAAAGACTAGACCTGAAAAAAGTAAAGCCTGACAATACTGAAATTTTGCAACATTCAATCTGCAAATATGTAGAGCTTGGAAAAAACAAAACTCACAGCCAGAAATAAAACTAACTTAAAATTCATCTTGTCATTGCTAGCCCAACCTGAACATTTTGGGATCGCCTTTCAACTAAAAATCAATAATTAGTGACCTGTAAATGACCCATACCTAAACACTATCTGACCTACTACACTAGATTAAAAACTGTAACAATAATGTTTAATAGAGAAACATGTTTTTACATATAGAGAACAAAAAAGCATAACTTAAGCCCTTGATTAAAACAAGCCTGAAATAAGGTAACATCCAGGCAAATAAAGCACTTGTAACACGATAGTGACCCCTTCTGTCCCCAAGAACGGTAGCAGGGTTTAAAGTCAAAGAAAAACTAGGAGGGGAAACATAAAATTGGGAATAAAAGTCTCCAAACAAATTTTTTATTGATGAATATACATGGCTGGAAAAGTACATTTAGGGAATCCATGCTCAACCAAATCATTTTACAAATCAATGAGATGCAAAAATGTATTATATAGTGTGGATGATGAAAAAATGTTCCCATGAAAGTTGGATGGTATCTAAATAATAAAAACTAAAACATATATTACTTTTAAGGCAGGCACGCACGTATCCTCTTTGTTGTGGACATTTCTTATGGTACACAGAGTGATAGAGGATAACTGCGAAAAAAAAGAGGAGTGTTATATGTGTCTGAACAAAATAAAATATTCATGGGAACAGGACTCTTCGATCCATATGAGAAATACCATATGTTCCATCATCTTCCCTTCTCCAATATCGCCGCAGCAACAGGTCTCTTCGGTTCATTCCCCTGTTAAGCAGGATAAGTCAACAATCGTTTGGATACTTGTCGGAGAATTAATAGGTGAAAATGATGATCTTTACCAAAAAAAGATACTTACCAAGGTAACCATTCACGATTTAACTGCTTATGAATAATATCCGTATGACCATCAAGATGTTCAACGACGCTGCCTTTAGAGAAACAAAAGTCCCATCTGCGAGAAAGTCACGAAGGCACAAATAGATAAACCACGACAAACTCTTAAATGTGCATGAACGATGTGACATAAACTAATTTCAAGACACCAAAATCAGTCTCAATTAGTGTTTCTTCCAAACAATATAGGAAAACTCTCATCACCCACGTGAACATACTGGAAAGGAACAAGTCAATGGATAAGAAAAAGCCTATAGACATTAAAAAAAACAGGAATTAAAGGATCCTGGTCAAAGTTGCTGGAGAAGAAAAATCCCACTAATGAAAAGAGAGGTTTAGACGTACAATTCAATCAGAAGAGGGTAGTGACATAATTAATTCAAATAAGGTCATTTCCATGCAATATATGGAAAGCACTCATCAAAACTCATTCATGTGAACCATCTACTTTCTTATTGAATAAAACATTGAAGTACTGCAAAGAAATCAATAACGGACAGGAGGAATTCTCTAAGGAAATTAGATCAAAGACTATCAACCAGAAAGGGTAAAGAAGCAAGATTACTAATTAAAAAGTGTTTGAAGTTAGAGCAGCCAGATACCCTGTTCGTATGCAAATGAAGATGAACTAACACAAGCGTAAAACCTAACTCCAAATCAGTGAAATTTTTTTAGTTAACCCCTTGTTGTGCAGCCAGCCATACATTGATGCAAAAGAAGGTGCAACTATTTGGCAGATTTATGCTATCCATAGTTCTATTTTATAAGAGATAATCACATCTTTCTATCAGGTGCTAAATTATGGGCCTTCTAAGGAAATCTTGAACAAATATGGAAGGAAAAAGCACACTGCAAGTATCAGAATGGACGCTTTTTATTACAAGTCTAGAAAAGTATGGGTAACTCAAGGTCCACTTCAAACAATGTAGGCATCCTATTCTAGAAATGGATTCATTCCTCACATGTTAGTTGACAAGCTTGCATCAAGGCCAGAAGTACAATATCTTTCAATCAATAATGTAATACATCAAGGCCAAAAAATAATAATATAAATGTGAAAGAGGAAGGAAACAACATGCATTCAAAGCTTTTGTGATGTAAAATGTAACTATACGAGTCTGCTTGAAGAACATGAGTTGGTCTAAACCAACCCTTCTTGAAAAGCAGAAATATACAATTATGAAATTAATAAACTTACTCTGATCGTGAGGGGCCAAGCGACATAACAGTCCTGAAGATGTCTTCAGATGCCCCATCTATGACACCAACAGCCATTATTGCCGGATGGTCATCCCAATGCTGGAAAAAGATAGTTGAGCTGTAGATATAGATTTGCAACAGAAAAATGCTTTCTATGAAAAACTGCTCACCTTCCCATGAACATCCTTGTCCTTTGCTTCCTTAAACAGGCGCAGTCCTGAGCCGATTTCGGAAAAGTTACATTATAAATAATGCATGACAAAAACGTGCAATCGGTAACTACAGCCATAGTCAAGGGTATACCATTCTGGCAACCAAATATGGTCCATGATGAAGGAGCAACAACATCAGACCTTGTCGGATCCGCTTGTGCAGAGGATTGGAGAGTCCAATCTATAGAATTAGAATGGTGTACCCTACCAGAGCCATTCAACCTGGTCCATGTGGTGAACCAAATTTAGTAACAATCTGCAAACTATCCCCATCCTTTTCAATGAACAAAATTTCATTACAAACTGAATCTCCTTGACATCACATTGATTTATGCACTGAATTCTCCAAGAATAAATATAGTAGTTGCCCATAACAGAACTCTCAACTTGAAGAAAAATGAAACTGACCATATATTCAACAATTTCATTCGCTCATTGCTTAGCAGGGTAATGAATCTACCTGAAAGACTGTGGCATACTCTTGGAGCAACCAACAATTGTATCCCCAACATTAGGACAAACCTGCAATCAACTCTTTTGGGCTCAAAAAAAAAGCTTGGTTCAACAGTCATCTATTTAAAACTAGCAGACTGGAACAGCTCCAAACCTTTAGTGATGTTTCCTGAACACAGTGAATCCATCTTGCGGCTTCTTCTGGACTGCTAGCTCCCAGCTATAAAACAAATTACATGAAATTAATTTTTCGTTGAATTATTTTAAAATAATAAAGACTGCAGAAGTATCATGTACCTTTAACTGGTCATTATGATTGGAAGTGTTATAAAGTGTGAAAATGAACAATACCTACAAGTTGCAGCAAACTGCATGAGCAACAGGACATGATCATTTTAAAGCCAGAAAAATAAAAACAGATAATCAAAATTACAGGGAGAATAGTGAAGAAACACAGGTTCCTCATGGTCATACTTTTCTCTGAATGCTCTCTCTGCCATTATCTGCAACCCGGATGCATACATCTATTACCGCACTTTTAACAGGATCCTAAATGGAAAGAGAAAACAAAATCAATTAGGATCAAAAGACATAAAGGAGTTTGCTTATACTAAAACTTTTTAAGCAAAGAAGTGAGCCAATCCCTACTGACAAGCATATTCTACATAATATTGCTGTCAGGGATTAGTTACGAATAAGGAGTTGTTTCTAGTAATTGAGAAGATACTGGCCGTGTGTAAACTTATTTTCACAAGTCAGAGGATGGTTTGTGCAAAATTTCTAATGCAATTTAATGATGTTTCCTCTAACTACTGCCAATTTCATTAAAAATTACCTCAAATTTGCATACTTTTTTAACAAATTAACACTCAATGAGAATTGAATTCTAATTCAGTTTGATATATTGTGATTCCTAAATACAAAAAGAAATATGGAGTTATGGTATCTTTTTAAACCACTTACTAAAGGAAGTTACATGGGAGGTGTCTACAGGAGTGCAGGTGTACTTTGTTAACTTCCAGAAATTTGTAGGTAGTCTAATGGAAGACATAAATTATATAGGTTTCTCTAGACTAGGAAAATTTAATCGTGGATCTGTTTTTCTCTATTAAGTATAATGTTTATATCTGGGCTATGCTATTATGAAGGTTCCCAGCAATCAATTGGAGCCGTCTGCCATCTGGATGGGCAAAAAGACAGACTACTAATCCAAGTTCTTGACGATTCAGATAATGTTAAACTTACAGTTTATAATCAAGGATGAATTTTACTCATAGATTCAAAACCCCAGGGGGAGAACACAAATGTGCAAACATAAATACACCAGAACCGACAACAAAGAAGGCAATCTGAAAACAGCCGTAGCTACAAGGCAGCCCGGATTTGAGGTAAGTTTAGTGAAATGCAGAAAAGGAAGGGTTGCTCTTTTTATCGCTAGATCTTAGGGTGGGTGGTTAAGAAAAAGAAAGTACGGGCAACTAAAGCATGGCATTTATTATTTCTCAAGTAAAATTCAGATTTGGAGCAAGGGTTCAGACACGAGAAAATCAAGAAGCATTCAATAACGATAATCATGGCTGCAACAAAACTCAATCTGGGTTCAACTTGTATATATACATCAAGTAAGCAAGATAAAGAAAGAGCAGAACTGGAGAAGCAAAAAAAAAAAAAGCACCAAACCCCTTGAAAATGGAGTGAAAAGCAAAACCTGAGAAATGGAACTGGGGACTGATTTAAAGCTCTTAAGAAGATGATCTTCAAGTACAAAGTAACGTTTGCGACAGTACTGCAAGCCAATTCGACTACACCTAATGAGATACAACCAACCTTCCAGCCTTCCATCAATTTGAGAGCCGCCCATTTCCCAGATCAACTAACCCAAGTTGGAATCTATAAGGGTTTCTCTTATAAGGGGTTCCTCCTTTTGATTAACATAAATTCAAACCCAATTCGAAATCTAGAGAGATGGATCGAGTTTTGAATTTTCAATCGATCCCAACATAAATTGGAATCGTTGCTTTCTTGTCTGTAGTGTCTCTATCTCTCTCCTCTATCTATAATGGCTAATTGGGTATATCGAAAGCGTGGTGAATACTCTTGTTGTTTGTTTCGTCTCTTACTCTCTTGCATTGTTTATTGTTAAAGAAAGATGAGCGGAAGTAGTGAGTTATCAATTATGTGAGGGAGGGTGGAGTCAGGTGTGCGGACGACTACGTCAGACAAAATATTGACAGCTTAACTCTCGCTCTTCTCCCTCGTTGCTCCCACCATCCCTAACCTTTTCTCTTTTCTTTTTGCTGCGGACCCATCCCAAAGCTTTTCCTTTGGATTTTACTGAAACTAACGTCGATGAGGTTTGCATTTTTCCGAATATTTGATACAAAACAACAGTTTATCAAGCTATGACAAAAACAAAGATTTGATACAAAACATGCAATAGTCTAAGCTATGACTAAAGGAGATTGTCTTCTCTACAAGTTCTGTAAAGTTTCTCGTCTTCATTTTCAAGTTTGTTTATTTTGTCTATTTTAAATTTTTTTTTTTTACTCCTCCTAATACGTCAAACTGTATAATACTGGAGATTCGCTCTCCTTTTATTAAAAACTAGTATAATTTGTGTCAAAGGTGTGGGTATAATTTTGAATTTTAATGGATATATTATTTTTTAAAATTTATAAAAAAAAAATTTGATGTAGTATAATGGTTTATTTATTAATTAAAGAGATATTAAAATTTTATTATTAAATTAATTATAATTTTAGATAAACGATAAAAATATAAATGTTAAAATAGAGAAAATTTTAAAAATTTAATTATAAAATTATTTTAGGTATTTTAAATAATATCCTTACAAGAATATATAATAATTATATTATAATAATTTATACACTTATTAAGCTAGTGATTATTTTTTAATTAATATAAGAAATATATATTTATATGTTAAACTTAGAAAAATAAATTATCTAACTATTTTATAATTAAAAGTGGGAAGAAATTCAAAAAATAATGATAAGAATACCTTAAAAATATATTTAAGATTTTGGTAAGACTACAAATGAAAACAATATATCTATTGTCTAAATTAATAATTTTTTTAATTTATTAATTAGTACAATTATAATTTAAAACACACGAGAAAATGACATGTGGCGTGAAATTCATAAAAATATGACAGGTGACACGAAATGCTTCTGTATTATTATATGTATATAAATAGATTAGTAAAATTTAATATCTATAAAATTAAATTAAATCCTATAAATGCGAAAATTTATAAAGTTTTTAAAAATAACTTCTAGAAATTTTGAATAAAATAAAAAATAGCTAAATTTTATGATACAAATAAAAGGAAGAAATCTGCAATATTTTAGAAAACTACAAGTATGCAAGATTTTTTTGTGAAATTGTTAAATTTAATATGTTTTTATGGTCTGTCGTTGCGATCATTTCTAATTGGATTTCTCTTTATACGAGCTCAGACTCTTCAAGCCTTCTTAAGTCGTTCAAAGATAGTTGGGGCTTTAAGCGCCTGAATCAATTTAACAAAAAATTGATCTACGACCACCCTCTTCGAGCAAGCTCTTAGCATCCGAACTGAGGCAATCTTTCCGGAATCGCTCCGCCTTACAGCCTTGCTTCCCATTGTAATTTCCATTGTAGCACTGGTGTGACCCAGTCCATAAGGGTCATGCGGACTTGACGTCTGGTTCACCAAGTTATGGCGCAATCTAATCTTACGAAAACAAAGAGTCGATTTTTTGCTCAGAACATAACCTAGTTCACCTCTCTAATTACGTATGTTAGTGTGTTGCTTGCTCCTCTAGTAAACTTCGAGTTCGTTAGTCGAGTGGGAGAATTAATTTCATTCTAGTTCTTTTTTTTCTTTCTACTTTTCAATTTAATAGGAAAATTTTTTAAAAAGACTGAGCGAATGACTATTCGACCGTCCATGACCTCGGAGAGTAGCGAGTAGCACGGAACTTGAATCAATCAAATGTCATAGTGGAAGGGGCCTTTCCTTTGTTAAAAATCCACGGACAACATTCTCGAACTTTAAAACTAAGCAAGATGAGAAGGAGCTTTTTTCGTTACGCTTCAATATAATGAATTCTATAAGGGTAGACCCTATGGCAGATCGAAGGTCCTTTACTACTTGAACTAAAATCTTTTAAATATAATATGTAAACTTTTTAAGTTTAAATCCTAAATAATTAATCTTAAAGTATAAAAAAAAACTCTATAAAAACTTTTTCGTAAACTTTGTAAAGAGTTAACGTCAAATGTAGATAAAGAAAGTAAAAATATCTATCATAAATTTTTTCGTAATTTAATTGGTCAGTTATATTTTATTTAACAAAATCATATTTACTCATTTTATTTGGCTCTAGTCAAAGACAAACGTATGATAATATCCATTTATTGAATAAAAATATAATTCTAATATTCTAAATTAAGATATTTTTAAACTAATTTGGCGACTAAAATTACAATTTAATTGGTCGGTTATATTTTATTGAATATCCTTCGTCTAATTATAAAGTGTTTAATTAATCGGAGTTATGGATTTGAAAGAAAACAATAGAAGCTCTCACACTTGTGTTTTCATGGAGTAAACTGTTGTCGCTCATGATCTTCTTATTCTTCCTTTTTTTTTTGCCTTCCCTGCACCGCTTCCTCCGGTTATCACTCCTCTATAAACGATTGAGGTCAAACAACTAATATCCACGGTCTTGTGAAAGACTACGCTTTTTCTTTCCCTAAATTCATTTGCATTTCTACTATCAATTTTACTAGAGGTTGCAACATTGCATCCTTATAAAGTCTATATAAATTCCCTACGGCTAGAAACAAATTTAATTATTCGTACGGTACAATACTTCGTGGCTCCAGGTTGGATTGCATATTATTTTGGGTGGGGGGTGTCTTTTGATTTTTGGAGGTGTTGCTACAAATAAAAATTTTGGATTCTTCAAGTTGTTTCTTTTGGATTCTTCAAGTTGTTTCTTTAGAAACAATTTTTCTCTTATGTTGGTCCAACAAAATCTTTTGCATATAAGTCTATATCAAGTTGCATTGATAGAGGGTTTATATAACCCATGTTAGCTTGAAATGTTGGGAAATGTATTGGTAGTGCAAGGTGATACTTGATAGAGCCAAATCTCCTAGTAGTTTGCCTATCATTCATATTAAGTATGTTCTTGATGGCCTGGATGGTGTTTCCTCATTGTTGTTCAATGTTTAGTCTAGTACAAAATAAAGCCAACAAATTATCACAAGTGATTTTGCAGGCTACCTTCTTGCTAACATGATTGCATCATGATCTCCACTTTTTCTTTTGTGGATTAAACTAGATTTTCTAATACCCGAAGTTATGCACGGTGAAGGTAATCTTCTTGCACATTTAATGGTGACAGGGTACATAGTATCTTATGTACATGTAAAGTACACTAATATTATTCTTGTCCATTTTGATTCAATACATTAGCATATGTTCAGACTTTTGTTCACATGCAAATGAGATATGTATTAAGCTTGAAATTCACTAGAATTTCATATACTATTTGTTTAAGTTGTTAGTGTTTGAATGCAAATGATTACTTTGTGCACTTGTAACTTGTCCTTGTTGAATATAACCCACCAGTTTATGCACAATAAGGTGTTGTTGTTGATGTCATACCAACAAATGGACCTCAATCATCTCAAGCTATTAAAATATCATCCTCAGTTTCGGGGGCACCAATAAATCATGTTCCTAGTTCGAATGGTGCCCCTCCAACTGATATGCAATCTGTGTGTCAGGCGGCTTCGACAGGTCCTAACTTTAGTAGTGCTCCCGATGTATTTACACCTCCAAGCTTCCTCTGCAGCAATAACTGTTCTTCTTCCTAATGTGGCGCTCATGAATCATCTTTGTACTTTTATATGAGATGAGTGATTTTTGTCAAAGCCTTTATAGTCATAAATGTTTTCTAAGATATTTTGTAACTTGTAAGTTTGCAAACCAAATTAGTAGTTGTTAACTCCACCTTGATAATAAGACATTACTTATGGTTGATGAAAGCCAAAACCTTGGTTTCCAGATTTTTGTAAAACCTTACAAGTTTTGGTAAAGACATTACAGTGTCTGGTAAGGCCTTATCATATTACAGAAAACCTTGGTTTCCAGGTTTCACTAAGGCCTTACACGAACTGGTAAGACCTTACCAAAACTGGACAAAAACTACACTTGAGTTACGTACGTCCAAATGGATTTTCCTTCTTGTTGAGTTATTTAAGGGATTTTGATTTTAACAAATCTTTGATTTGTTTTAATTAAATCTTCTTGAGATAAATTGGAAGATTCTCAACAACCTAGTTTGACTTCATATCCCAACAAACAAGTTTGACTTGACTTCAAATCTCAACAAACAAGATTGGATCAAATCTCAACAAACAAGATCACGCAGCCAAGATCTTCTTCAACGTTCAAAATTGCTGATACGTTTGCCTATTTAAAGAGACAAGGAAGAAGACACAAAACACATTCATTACCTACGACTGGAACACAAGTGACAAATCAACTCATCTTTTCTTCTCACAAAGTGTTGATCTCACCTTCGAAGCTCTATCGTTCTACTTATCTGAGAGTGTAAGATCTTATTCGAGCTTATAGTACAATTCAACTAGGATCATACAAATAGTTATTTCTTCTAGGCACGTTGGATAATGTTGTTGTATCTAGAGTACTTTAGTTTTCCTTTTTGAGTGTGTGAGTTGCTAGATAGGAAGTGTAAGACTTCTGAGTTTAGAAGAGGGAAGGTCTTCTGAAGGTTGTATCTAGGACTCATCAAGAATAAGGAAAATAAAGCTACTTGGAATCCTAGGGTTGGATCAATCCTAGGCGGGGACTAGGTCGTGTTGGTGACCGAACCTCGTTAACATATCGGGTGTCCTTTACTGCTGATCTCGTCTTGCTCTTAACATTCCTGGTTTGTCTAAACCTTTACACTTAATACCAATCTTAGAGAAACGTGTAAGGTCTTATAATTACGAATAAGACTTTATCTCGTTTGATAAGGTCTTATCTCTTTCGATAAGGTCTTACCTATCCTAAGATTGCGAAAAGTT
Organism: Fagopyrum homotropicum; assembly: GCA_033239125.1. NCBI lineage: Eukaryota > Viridiplantae > Streptophyta > Magnoliopsida > Caryophyllales > Polygonaceae > Fagopyrum > Fagopyrum homotropicum. The sequence continues at coordinate 150,719,937 of BSWB01000004.1, forward strand.
TTCATACTCTATTCATCCCCCCCCTTCTAGAGTATTGGCTAAACTATTTATCTGCCTATTCCGCATTTCAATTGGTATCAGAGCCTAACTCACGTCTTCTTAGATATTATTATCTGTGAGGCTAACTAATGGCAGGTGAAGTTCAAGGTGGATTTGGTCAAGGAAGATCAATTTCTCGACCACCTCTTTTTGTAGAAAACAATTTATGCACTGGAAATCCTTGATGCAGATGTTTATCATCGATCAAGATTTGGAGCTTTGGCATATTATCAAGAACGGACCGCTCACTCCTACCAAGGATGGTCCCGACAATACAACAATAAACAAGACATAAGCTGAATTCAATCAGAAAGATCTAGAGAGCGTGGCGAAAAACTACAAGGCCATTAATCTATTATATTGTGGTCTAAGTACTGATGAATTTAATCGTATATCTTCATGCAGATCTGCTAAAGAAATATGGGATAAATTAGTGGTTACCTATGAAGGAACCAGCCAGGTCAAAGAAACCAAAATAAGTATCTTTCTTAGGCAATATGAATTGTTTAAAATGATCCCAGATGAATCAGTCAAAGTAATGTTCACCCGTTTTACGGAGATCATTAATAATCTTGATTCACTGGGAAAGACTTTCAACAACGAAGAAAAAGTCAGAAAGATACTTAGATGCTTGCCTAAAGCAAAATGGGGTCCCAAGGTAACTGCTATAGAAGAAGCACAAAACCTCAATACACTTGCTCTTGATGATTTGCTGGGCAAATTAATCACCCATGAATTGATCCTCAATGAGGACGATGGGGATTTGCCAACAAACATTAAGAATTTGGCACTCAAGGCAAAGAAAGAGGAACCACTGGAAGATTCTGAAAGTGATGATGAAGATCCCTTCGCTCTTATCACAAGAGGACTAGCTAGAATATTAAAAATGAAAAAGCAATTTTCAAATAAAGAAAATGATGGATCATCTAAATACAAAGGTAAGTCTTCTAACCCCTTGAAGAAAAATCATGTTCTAAATTGCTATGAATGTGGTGAAACAGATCATCTTGTTAAAGAATGTCCTCAAAAGAAGAGGAACAAATTCAAGAAAAAGGAATTTAGTAAGAAGGCCACGATAGCAGCATGGAGTGATTTAGACTCCTCAAGTTATTCAGATTCTGAAGATGATCATGCAAACTTGTGTCTTATGGCAAAAACCGATAAAAACCAAGATCAACATCTGGATGGAATGGTAAGAGATCTTATATCCAGTCCTACTGCTGTTTTATCAGAACTACTGAAAACACATGATTTCTAATGAAGAATCTTACAGCAAAGAAATCAACTTTTTAAAAGAAAAGCTAAAGGATCAGGAAACTTGCATAAGAATGCTATCGCTGAAAATTCAAGATCTTGACAACATACAATCAGATCTTGACACTGAGGTTAAGGCCTTACGATCGGAAAATTTCGAACTAAAGGCAAATCTCTCATCTCTTAAGACATGTAATACTGACTTAGAGATTGAAAAAGTGAAACTTTCTGAAAAATGTCAAGAACAGCAAATAGCTCTTGTGTAATTTACTAAATCTAAAGCTACTCTTGACAAAATGCTTGGAGAACAACAATTATCCTTGAACCGAAGTGGAATAGGATATAACAGGAATTTTCCTGCAAAACCTACTACCACGTTCGTTAAGGCAAAAGGAAATTGGAGATCTCCTACTTGTTTCTTTTGTTGTAAAAAGGGTCATGTAAAGGAAACTTGTCCTTATAGGAGAACGGATCCATACATTATTAGAAATACCTTTCTTGTACGTTTAAATGAACGGATAAAACACATATGGGTTCCTAAAGGAACTTGGCTACCTAACATGGTCTACCCCCATAATGGATCCAAATCTGTCTATTGGTCAAGCTGGAAAGGTTGATTTTCTGTTTTGTAGGATATCACCAAGACTCAAAAATGGATAATGGACAGTGGTTGTTCAAGACATATGAGTGGAAAAGAATCTCTTTTCAACACTCTAAAGAAGCAAACCACTGGCACAATAACTCTTGGTGACAAAGAAAAATGTGACATTCTTGGTATCGGTAACATTGGTCTTGATTCAAATAATAATATTAAAGATGTTTATTTGGTGGATGGCTTAAAATATAACCTTCTCAGTGTTTCTCAGCTTTGTGATAAAGGAAATTGTGTTAGCTTTGACAAGAGGAAGTGTGAAGTTCGAGATGAGATGACAGGAAATTTAGTGCTAACAACTCACAGGGATAATAATATATATGCTGTTAATACTAACCAAATTGTAGGGACAAATTTAAAATGTCTCAAGGTCTTATCAGATGACTCAAGACTATGGCACAGACGACTTGGTCACATCAGCATGCACTCTCTTAAAAAACTCCAATCTAAGGATCTTGTAAGAGGTCTTCCTGACCTAAAATTCAAAATAGATGATTTATGCAATGCTTGCTCAAGAGGTAAACATACTCGTAGTTCTTTCAAAAAGAAGAAAGTGGTAAGTACTACTAGACCTCTTGAACTTCTCCACATGGATCTTTGTGGACCTATGCGTGTCAAATCTCCTAAAGGCAAGCAATACATTTTTTTTGTTGTTGATGATTATTCTCGATTTACTTGGGTTTTCTTTCTAAAAATGAAATTTGAAGCACTTTTATACTTCTCAAAACTTTGTAAAGAGTTACAAACTTTGAAAAACCTACCAATCGTTTCTATTAGAAGTGATCATGGTAGAGAATTTGATCAATCAGACTTTGATGCATTTTGTGAGAAATATGGAATTTCTCATAATTTCTTTGCTCCTAGAACACCTCAACAAAACGGGGTTGTGGAACGCAAGAACCGCACCCTAGAGAAAATGTCTAGGACAATGCTATTAGAGAACAATCTGCCTAAGTCATACTGGGCAGAAGCTGTTAATACAACGAATTATATTCTCAATAGATGTTTGATTCGATCAATGTTAAAGAAAACTCCTTATGAGCTTTTTAAAGGAAGAAAACCAAGCATATCTTACTTTAAACCATTTGGATGCACGTGTTACGTACATAATAATGGAAAGGATAATCTTGGAAAATTTGATGCACGTAGCGACGAAGGTATATTTCTCGGATACTCGACTCAAAGCAAGGCTTATCGAGTATACAATAAACGTACCAAAATAGTCGAAGAAAGTATCCATGTTTTGTTTGATGAAAATGATAATGGTACCTTGAGTGAGGGTTTTGCAGATCTCAACCTAAATAAACATGAGGAAGAGGAAGAAGAAGTTGATAAGAACGTCAGAAACATGCAGGATCCATTTCAAGACATTACAGACGTATCTCAAGACCTTGAAATACCTTCTCAAGGTCTTACAAATGAAACCATTCCTGAAGATACATCACCTCCTGAGCAACAAGAGCCGTCTTCTCCACTTCCTATTAGTTCCGAACCTGATACTTATAATCAGAGAAATGTCCGGAGGAAATTCAAACATGCATCATCCCATTCAACTCAGGATATCATTTCTGATCCCTCATCTGGAATACAAACTCGTTCTAAATTAAAAGACCTATGTGCCTTTCATGCTTTTGTATCTCTTGTAGAACCTAAAAAGTATACTGAAGCTCTTCAAGAACCTGACTAGATTATCGCTATACAAGATGAGCTAAACGAGTTTGAGCGAAACAAAGTATGAACACTTACAACAAGACCCAAAGGTAAATCAGTTATCGGGACAAGATGGGTCTTTCGAAACAAACTGGATGAAAGTGGTAATGTCATTCGGAATAAAGCTCGTCTTGTCGCTCAAGGATATAATCAGGAAGAAGGTATTGACTACGAGGAGACTTTTGCTCCCGTAGCCAGAATTGAAGCTATTCGTATACTTCTTGCTTTTGCATCTTACATGAGTATAAAACTTTTTCAAATGGACGTAAAATGCGCCTTTTTGAATGGTTATTTAGATGAAGAAGTTTATGTTGCTCAACCTTCTGGTTTTGAAAGTAATGAATTTCCAGATCATGTTTTTAAGCTTGACAAAGCTCTTTACGGCTTAAAGCAAGCTCCAAGAGCTTGGTACGAGCGACTTTCAAAATATCTTCTAGAAAATAACTTCAAGAGAGGGTTGATTGACAAAACTTTATTCATTAAAACTCATGGAAAGAATATTCTTGTTGTTCAAATTTATGTGGATGATATCTTGTTTGGAGCAACTAATGAATCTCTTTGCAAGGAATTTTCTGACATCATGTGCAAGGAATTTGAGATGAGCATGATGGGAGAATTAAACTTCTTTCTTGGACTACAAGTACATCAAAGTAAAAAGGGTATCTTCCTTAATCAAGGAAAGTACACAAGAGACATTCTGAAGAAGTTTAAGATGAATGAATCAAAAATAGCCAAAACACCAATGAGCTCTACTCTCTCTCTGGATCAAGACCTTACCGACAAACAAGTAAATCAAAAAGAATTTCGAGGTATGATCGGATCCTTACTATATCTTACTGCTAGTAGACCTGACATTATGTTTAGTGTTTGCATGTGTGCTAGATTTCAAGCTAACCCAAAGGAATCACATCTCATTGCGGTAAAAAGGATATTAAGATATCTTAATGGTACAAAAGATATAGGTCTATGGTATCCCACACAAAGTAGTTTCGGTCTTATCGGATATTCCGATGCTGATTTTGCAGGATATAAAGTGGATAGAAAAAGCACTTCAGGGTGTTGTCAATTTCTTGGTACATCTTTAATAAGTTGGCATTCCAAGAAGCAAAATTCAGTGGCTCTCTCAACAGCCGAAGCTGAATATATTGTTGTTGGAGCTTGTTGTTCGCAAATCTTATGGATTGTGCAACAACTCCAAGATTTTGGATTCAACTTTAAGGATATACCAATAAAATGTGACAATACTAGTGCTATTTCTATTTCCAAAAATCCTGTACAGCATTCAAGAACGAAACATATAGATGTGAGACATCATTTTATACGTGATCATGTAGAAAAAGGTGATGTGTCTTTGACATTCATTTCTACTGATTTACAATTGGCCGATATCTTTACAAAACCTTTACCCGAAGAGAGATTCAACTTTATAAAGTTAGAACTTGGTATGCTTAACAGGGAGGCACAAATGTAGGGGGAGCAATTATTGTTTTACAATATTGATCTTATTCCCTACATTAAGACCTTAAAATACATTTCAAGGCCTTACTAAATAATAGTATGTTCTTGATTTTATTTTTGATAGATTAATTTGGATCAAATCTTTTAGTTATTATCTTTTTAGATAACTAACTAATAGATTTTATTTATGAAAATCTTTATGTTTTATTTGTTATCTTTTTAAAATTTCTTAAAATTTTACGAAGATTTTTTTTAAGATTTTCCCTCTCTCTCTCTCTCTCATACCAAATCTTCAAAGATCTCATTTCATGATTTTCTTTCTGCGCTTCATAAATCCTCCGACTACCTCCTCGTCATTCCTCTTCAAACCCTAATATGCGATGGCTCCCAAACGCTCTTCAACTCAGTCCACTGCTCCACATCCAAGAAGCAGCGATCATCCGCTAGAAAGGGCAAAGCTATTCTAAAAGAGTACAATCCAGATTCTGATTCTTCGATGTCTACACCCTCTCCTTCTCGGCAAATTTCTCAAGCCGTTTATCCCCCAGTCGCAAAGGATAAACCTCAACATCGTCTTCGATCACCACCTTCAGGGTTTGAGGTTAGTAGTGAAGCACCATTTTCTTGGTTTTTAAACTATACCAAAGCTGGGATGTGGAAAGATGGTTTTGCTAATCGTCCTCTAAGCTTCTGTGAAACTGTTGATGAGAATTTTCTTGAGTCTATGGATTTACCATGCATTAAGCTGTTGAAATGTTCAAACATCTGGAGTTTGTTCAATCTGGGAAATTTTGCATTTCCACGACTTACCCGACTCTTTTTTGTCAACCTTACTGCTCACCGAGAAAAAGGGATTCTGACCTTACATTCCCAGATAAAAGGACGAAAAATTACCCTTTCCGCTTCTTCCTTGGCAATCATCTTAGGGATTTCTGAAAAAATTGATACCAAATCCTATCCGTCTAAAAGTGTGTGTCTTGCACATGCCCAGAAAACATTTTTTGAGAAACAAATCCCTTCAATGGCTACTTCTTCAAAGCCAAAGCAAAAACAAACCCATAATGTCTTAATTTTAGAGGCCAAGATTGTTTTCACTTTGCTTGCTAGGTGCATCCTACCACGAAAGCATTCCAGAGAGTTGATCACTGACAATCTTCTGGAAATTCCGGATTTGATTCTTACTGGGTATGCTATTGATATTACTAACCTCATTTTATCCTACATGTTGCACACTGTAAACACTCCTTTGACAACCCCTCTTCCCTATGCTAATCTATTTCCAAAGATCTTTGAGTTCTTTGAAATTGATACTACAGATGAGGATAAGATTTATCATAAAGGACAAATTGATGAGGATTGTTGGGGAAGAATTGGGGTTGAGAAAACTTTATCTGGGGAATGGATTCTGAAGAAACATCAACAAATTGCTCAGCCTTCTTCCGAACAGAGAATTTAGGATTTGGAGGCAAAAGTGGATGCTTTGAGGAAGGATCTGAATACTGCTTGTGCTGATATTGTGGGTAGACAGGATAACACACATGAGAAGCTGTTAATGGTAAATGAGAAGCTAAATCAGTTACTATTTTTGACATCTCTATCTCACAGGGCAACTACCTCAATCATGCCTTTGGATGAGGATGTTGTGGAACACATTCAAGAAGTGTGTCAGAATGTTGTGATTAACTATGAATGCTAGGTGTTAAAACGCTGCATTCTTCGACCCATAGTACCTGAGCCATCAATCTTGACAGTAGAAGAATATGGATTGGTCAAGATATACCGAAATGAACAGGAAAAGCATTTAGCAAAACTGATGGCGTGGACCAAAACTGGTGATGCACATGATAGATGGAGGGAAAAGGTGCATAATCGTTTTCGCAAACCAAGAGATGGTCCTTCTTCTGCTTATGGGCAATGGTTTGATGAAGTTGTTGAAGTCTTTGATGATGAAGATTGATCTTTTCAAATTCTAAAATTTTCTTGCTGAAAGACAAAAAGGGGGAGAATATTTTCTGTCTTTTGAATATTTTGAAAAACCTTGGTTGTTTTGGTTTGGTTGTTGTTTTGGTTTGGTTGTTTCTGTCTTTTGAATATTTTGAAAAACCTTGGTTGTTTTGGTTTGGTTGTTGTTTTGGTTTGGTTGTTTCTGTTTTGAAAAACTTGCTTGATTTGATCTTTTTCAAAATTTGATCCTACATGTATTTCTGTTATATTGTTTGTTCAATTGTTTGTTCAATTGCAGGAAAATAGATCATAAGTTTTGTCTTTCATCAAGGGGGAGATTGTTAACTCCACCTTGATAATAAGACATTACTTATGGTTGATGAAAGCCAAAACCTTGTTTTTCAGGTTTTTGTAAGACCTTACAAGTTTTGGTAAAGACATTACAGTGTCTGGTAAGGCCTTATCATATTACAGAAAACCTTGGTTTCCAGGTTTCAGTAAGGCCTTACACGAACTGGTAAGACCTTACCAAAACTGGACAAAAACTACACTTGAGTTACGTACGTCCAAATGGCTTTCCTTCTTGTTGAGTTATTTAAGGGATTTTGATTTTAACAAATCTTTGATTTGTTTTAATTAAATCTTCTTGAGATAAATTAGAAGATTCTCAACAACCTAGTTTGACTTCATATCCCAACAAACAAGTTTGACTTGACTTCAAATCTCAACAAACAAGATTGGATCAAATCTCAACAAACAAGATCACGCAGCCAAGATCTTCTTCAACGTTCAAAATTGCTGATATTTCTTCTAGGCACGTTGGATACTGTTGTTGTATCTGGAGTACTTTAGTTTTCCTTTTTGAGTGTGTGAGTTGCTAGATAGGAAGTGTAAGATTTCTGAGTTTAGAAGAGGGAAGGTCTTCTGAAGGTTGTATCTAGGACTCATCAATAAAGCTACTTGGAATCCTAGGGTTGGATCAATCCTAGGCGGGGACTAGGTCGTGTTGGTGACCGAACCTCGTTAACATATCGTGTGTCCTTTACTGCTGATCTCGTCTTGCTCTTAACATTCCTGGTTTGTCTAAACCTTTACACTTAATACCAATCTTAGAGAAACGTGTAAGGTCTTATAATTACGAATAAGACTTTATCTCGTTTGATAAGGTCTTATCTCTTTCGATAAGGTCTTACCTATCCTAAGATTGCGAAAAGTTTCCATACTCTATTCATCCCCCCTTCTAGAGTATTGGCTAAACTATTTATCTGCCTATTCCGTATTTCAGTAGTAGTTGGATTAGGTAAAATTTGTTGGACTACATGTAATCCTTTCTTTTTCTTCTATTATATGTGATAAGTTGCTTAGTTCTTATTTCATTTCCATCGGTTGAATACATTTTTGTGTGAAACTCATGCTATCAAGTATGGCATTTCTCCTCGAGTGATGTCATACTAGTTCCACGAAACTGCAACCTTAAAACTCTTGTGCATCTTCTCATCATAAGTTGATTAACATGTGTTATGTCCATATAAGCATAATTCTAATATATCAACGAGATAACTAAATGTGGTTTATGGTCCCATGAAATATGTTGAAAATTCTCTCTTTGAATTTTGCTTAATTCATGCATTCTTTTTAATTATGGTGGATTGACCGCTGAATATATAATAATTCCATGAAAAGGTTTACATTGATTTTTCAGAGATTAAAAGGATAATATGATAATGAGAGAATCATTCTTCAATAGTTCACTATTATTGAAGTAAGGAACAATGACAAGCACATCGTTATGCTCTTGTAAAATCATGGCATAATCATGCAACATATATTATGTGTTAATAATAACTTTTGGGTAGTTGGTTAGTTAGTCTTGATAAAAGATTCAACTACACCAGACAAGATTTCGAGTGTGAATCTTTAAAGTTGAGGAATTAATTGCGCTTAGTGGATATATATGAGATCCTTGTTCATGTCTTTTAACATGCTTTTTTCCCTTTTCATACATCAAGGTGTATGACTGGCTTATATGGATAGAGAAGATGCCGCTATAAGGAGTCAGACAAGTGGTTACCCTTACAACAAAGCAATCGAATATGTAAACCGCCTACTGCGAGTTGCACAAGGAGCAAGACCAATAAATGATTACTTGCACACCCACAAACATGCATGTCTTCTCTACAACTATTGCCAGTACGTCTACTACTACAACCAGTGAAGGAAAAAAGAAAACCAGAAGCAAAGTCAAAAATGATGCCCGAAGAGCCGCCTGGAGAGTAAAGAAGTCCGAAGAAACGTCCATTAATCCAATAGTTCTCAAACGGCAACCTCACAATGAGGAGAATGCTCATATTCAGCCCCCTCAACCTGTTGTCGATGGGGTTGTGTCTCCAGATATTCAGACCAGCACTCTCCACCGTATCCCAAGTGATAGTGAACCTAGTGAGAACTTAGCTCTGCTAGGTACTTCTGATTTTAGCTAGTCCAGTGAAACTCCTGCGTTAGATCATATGGAACATGGGAGTGCAGAGGGCAAAGTTGTCGAAGGGTCTTCCTCAGGTAGTGACGGGTGCTAGGAAATCTGATGAAGAAATGGTGGAAAATGTGGATCCTTCACAACGACAGAGGCTCTTTCAGCCAATTATGTGATCTCCCTACGTGCCCCATGTTACCCTTGTCTATGTTTCTAATGAATTGCTTACTATGGAATGTGTTTGGAGCCTGTAAGAACGGGTTCCGACATACCATTAAATATGTGTGTAGTCATTACAATATCGATATTCTGGCTAGTTTTGAGCCTAGAATTTCTGGAGCTAGAGCTCAAGCTATATGTGATCGCCTCAATTTCTCGGCTTGTTTCCGAGTTGAAGCCGATGGTTTTGAAGAAGGTATATGGCTGTTGTGGAAAAGTGATAAAGTCTATGTGAATGTAGTGAGTAGCAGTAGAAGCTATATTCACGCTAGGGTTGGTGATGGTTCTAATGATTATAGTCTTATTGTTGTCTATGCTACTCCTAGTTATATTTGGAGAAGGGATTTTTGGAATGAGATTGACAATGAGCTCGCCACTATTACTGGACCTCTCATCATGCGAGGCGACTTCAATGTTATTCGGTTTATTCATGAACGCCAAGGAGGGTTTGGGAAGCTCCATGCAGACTTTGATACCTTTAATGATCTTATCCTCTCGCATGGTCTTATCGACTTAGGCTACTATGGGCCGGACTTTACGTGGGATGATGGGAAGTCTGCCAAAAGGAACGTCTTCAAAGGATTAGATAGAGTTCTTGTGAACAGGGATGGCCTCATGTCATGGCCAAATGTGCACGTTAGATATCTAGCCATGTTTTCCTCTAATCACTCTCCTTTGCTACTCTCGTTAGATATTGTGGTTAACTATAGGAAGGAAAGAAGACCCTTTCGTTTTGAGGCGGCATTGATGAGACACCGCGACTTCCAACCTATGGTGGAAATGTGTTGGTTCAATAATCTTGAGGTTGGTTCAGCTATCCCTAATCTTAAAAATTCTCTTATTATTTGGAATAGGTATGTGTTTGGTAATGTCTTTCACAGGAAATAAGAAATTAAACTCACAAAGGTTCAATCTATAAGGGGATTCAGAGATTAAGGGAGACTTCAAGCGGAGGAAAAAAAATTTTGTAAGAGGAGATGGATAGTATCCTTGAACAGGAAGAGATCTTATGGTTCCAGAAGTCCAGGGAACAGTGGCTTAAATAGGAGATCGTAATACCTCTTTCTTTCACACCTCTACAGTTATTATAAGGAGTCGTAACAAAGTGATGGGACTCATTGGGCAATGATATATTGGTAGAAGAGCAATCTCTGCTTGAAAATCATGTTGTTGAGTATTCAAGCATCTCTACAGCTTAGATTCTCCTCATCTGACACACGACAGTAGGCTAGATATTAATGTGTTTGCTGATCTTGATAAAGAAGATTGGTCCATTATTATGAAGCCGATTAACATGTTAGAAGTTTGGAGTTCTGCTATGAGTATGGGAGCTTTCAAAGCTCCAGGAGTGGATGGTTTTCAACCGGTTTTCTACCAGAAATGTTGGAGCATTGTTGGGCATTCTATGTTGGAAGAAGTTTCCCGTTTCTTTGCTACTCAAAAGCTCTACCCGGGAAGTAATTGCATGCTTATTTCCCTCATTTCCAAGGTTGGAAAACCGGAGTATATTAGTCAGTTCAGACCCATTGCCCTTTGTAACGTCAGCTACAAGATCATTTCGAAAGTTCTAGTTCAACGCATGCAAAATGTCATTGGTAAGCTTGTGGGTCCCTTTCAAGGAAGCTTTACTCCAGGTCGTCTCATACAAGATAACATTGTGCTTATGCAAAACGTAGTCCATTCTATGAGGGGGAAAAAGACGGGTAAGAAATGGATGCTTCTGAAGTTGGATCTTGAAAAGGCCTACGATAAGCTTAGATGAGATTTCATTGAGGATACGATCATTAAAGCAGGATTTCCCATGAAATGGGGAAAGATGATTAAAGAGTGTGTCAACTCAACAAGAATGCAAATTCTCTAGAATGGAGAGGTTACTAAGTAGTTTGTCCTGGAAAGAGGTATTAGACAGAGATATCCGATTTCCCCGTATCTTTTTAAGCTTTGTGTGGAAAGATTTAGCCATCTCAGATTGGATTTTGTGGAGAGAGAGGAATAGAAACCCATCACTCTTTCGCGAGGAGTACCACCCTAAATCATTTATTTTTCGCAGATGACATCCCTTTGTTTGTGGAAGCTTCTCCTTCCCAGGTTAGAGCTATTATGAAATGTCTTGATGTTTTCTGCAAAGCATCGGGTCAAAAGGTGAGTGCACAAAAGTGAAAAAAATTTGTCTCTCCAAACGTCTCTAAAGATCTTTGCAACAACATATAGCGGTTAAGTGGGAGTGAGGTTACTAGAAATCTAGGGAACTATCTTGATATCCCCATACTTCAAGGAACAGTTTCTAAAGACACCTTTGCTTCTTTATTGGATAGAATTAATGGTAAACTTAACGGGTGGAGGAGTAAGACCCTAAGTTTTGCCGGAAGGGTCACTTTAACTAAATCCGTCCTCACTTCTCTTCCTATCTATATCTATTCAATGGCTACTATGTCGCTACCTACGAGCTTATGTAACGACATTGACAAGGCTTGCCGCAATTTTGTTTGGGGTGACTCGGAGGGCCATAAGCGTATGCACACGGTCAAGTGGAATGAAATATGTTTGTTGAAAGATAAGGGTAGGTTGGTTATTTGTACCATGATTAACACGAACAAGGCTTTGCTTGGAAGCCTTGGCTGGTGTTTCTTGAAGAACCCTGAGAGTTTATGGGTAAGGGTTTTGAAGAGTAAGTACCTCCGTACAAACATCATGACTCGAACTGCTTTGTCTCATATCTGGAGTGGTGTTATGGTGGGCTTACAACAAGTGGTTTCTCGTGGAGTTAGGTGGAATTTAGGAGATGGGAGGTCCATTAACTTCTGGACTCACTAGTACAAATACCCCCCAGACCCCGGTTATTTTGTACATGGGAACCCGGTTATGGAAGCGTGGTTAACGGGAGCGAGGTCCGACCGTTCGCACCCCGGTAAATGTCACCGTGTTAAAATTTTCGGACCCCGGTTTGTTAATAACCGGGGTAAAAAGTCGGACCCCGGTTATTTTAAAAAACCGGGGTAAAGTCGGACCCCGGTTTTTTTAAAATAACCGGGGTAAAAGTGGGACCCCGGTTTTTTTAAAATAACCGGGGTAAAATTGGGACCCCGGTTATTTTAAAAAAACCGGGGTCCCACTTTTACCCCGGTTATTTTAAAAGAATCGGGTAAAAATCGGTAAAATTGGTAAATTGCAGACCTCGGTTTTAGTATAATAACCGGGTTGTTTTTACCAGTTTTTAAATTTTTATTCCCCGGTTTCTACATAAAACCGTGGTAATTTTTTAACCATAATTTATTATATTTAATATGAAAATTAGCTAATTTGGCACCTGGTTAAATTACACAATACGTATTGTACTTAACCGAAAAATAATTAATTAGTAAATAAATAATATTAAGCTAAAATACATAAACAAACTTATCATGTAATTAATATTTCAATCATATAATCCGAAAGTAACATCAAAAAACAAACCAAGTTTCTACCGTTCTTCATTCTGATAGTATATTATATATGTTTAACAAAAGATAACAAGCACTTTTTACCGATGGTCTCTTAATGGAAAACTAAGCTAGGCAAGTCAGTCAATGTCGATGCATTCTTGAATGAGAGGTTCCACAAACTCGAGCCACTCCTTGTGCACTTCATGAAGATGGTCTTTGTCGTACGTCTTCGGTGAGCCTTTAAAATACTAAACAATTAAACAATAAACAACAAAAGTAAGCAACAACATATATCAACAAATTTACATATCAATATTTTAAAATGTAGTAAGTACACATGCATACCATTTGCGAAATATCATGCACATCGTTTTCAATAATTTCCCTCATGTAACGACATATGTAGTAACCACTTTTGCCATCTGTTGGTAGTTTAGGGGCCTAAAATATTAAAGAATATTTATTGTTGAATAATTGGATAAGGGTGACACACAGATTCATAGTTTGGTGAACAGAGAATTGAAGAGATTTCATATGGCTTGAAGAGTAATATTGAAACTGGTGCTCTTGGAAAGAAGGAAAGGCAAGTGCTACCTACAGTTAAAATGTTGTCAGAAGCTGTTGTGGAACCATCACTCATTAGGCTTTACTTGGGAGAGCAAATGAAGACGTTCTTGTTGACATTGACCTGTCTAAAGAAGTGCTAGCAAATAAGATTTCAAGACGGTAGGTGTGTATTAATCAACCTTTAGTTTCTAAATCAAGCTTCATTTCCAGTCAATAAAGTTGGAAATTTTGATGTAGAAAAGGTTAATTCTTAAAAATCTGTTAACTTTAAGTTTGCTTACTGTTTTTGAACCCTAAATGCAGACTGGAATCCTATCACCTAGTAAACTAAGAATGAAGTTAATGGGGTCTCCCAATCAGAAGAAAAAAGATGGTTCAAATTCTTCTAGAACATCTCCTGCAAGAATGGAAGGTTCTGATTTTGTCAAGAACAGCTTACTTGCTTCCACAAATGAAGATTCTGACTATGAAGGTTTGCTAAAGAAAATAGTTTGTCTCGGAATAAAACCGGCACCGTCATATAGGTAAACATCAAGAACTTTGGGTCTGTGTGACAACATGAACATTTTATTTTGGGGAAACAAGAAAATATTTGTAGATTACAGAGCAGGAAGACACAAGTCCCTCGATTGTACGACACATCTTATCAAACGCCTGAGGTCAAGTTACAAAATCTTTAAGGATTGTAAAAATTGCTCAAACTAATTACACTCGTAAACAGTGAAGAATCGCGAACTTGAACAGGTCAAAGACATGAAATTTTTTCAAAGGCATAATAACAGCCTTTTCCAGTGTTCGATATAAAAAAACAGCATAGTTTGTCTTCACATGGTCTAATCTCATAACAACAAACAAAGTAAAGCATGAAATTGCGTCAACAAAGGGCTAGGAAAGGTTATAGCAGGGAGGGAACAAAGCATAGATAGCATCTCTACGAATAAGAGTGTACAAGAACTAGATGAAACAGGTATGCAATAATTTATGCACGCACTTCTGACTAAATGAACCGTTAAGTCCAGGAAAAATAGTGGTATATTTCTCTGTTTTAAAATTTTCTTTATTATAAAGTCATTGTCCTCATAAGATTCTATTTGCTCACTTCACATTTGAGAAAACAAAGAAGAGGCAAATATATATATATATATATATATATATATATATATATATATATATATATATATATATATATATATAGAAAAAAGGCCTATTATAAATACTAAAAGACAAACTAATTTATATCCAGAGCACTTTACGAATGAAGTGTTAAAATTATAAAATTATTTGAAAGTCGTTTTAAAACTCCAACCTTACAAAAACTTGTTATTTGATCTTATAATTTTTGATTATTTTTCGATGATATATGAAATTAACTAAGATATATATGGGATTGAGTTATTCAGTTTCTAATGAAAGGCCTAAAGATGCAGCAACCTGCAAATTGCTTTCTCTACGCAGGTTGGAGAAGATAGTATCGATGTGGAACAAGAATTATCAATTAAATAAGGGTAAATAAAGGTTAGGGATTCCATGGATAGGGGAAAGTTTTATTTTATTTTGGGAGATCCAGAACGCGGTTTTGAGATTTCAGCCTTAGGGGAAAAATTTACTAAATTCATTAGCAATTGGAATTCCAGATTCCTAATTCTATCAAATTTAGCATGCTCTTCCTGTTGTACAGGAATACCATGAACTCATTCCTTTTAATTTCAGTTGTCACATTAGTCTAACAGAAAATACAATCAGCCTTCCTGCACTGCCAACATAGACTATTTCAACAATAGTTCAACAGAACATCTACAACAATTCAGCAGAAGGTCTACAATCACTTTCTCTTTCTTTTAGTAACTTTTTTTGAACTATTAATCTCTAAACCTTCTTCATGGCCTGACTGTAGGTCCTCCCTGAGTAGAAATGAGATGAAACAAAAAGAAAACAAGAATCTTGGTTCCTCTTCCAAGTAAACGAAACAAAAATAACGTAACCTCAGGTCCCCCCTGAGTAGAAACGAGATGGAACAAGAGACTTACTTGTTAAAAATACAAGGCTTCAAAGAAACCCTATATGACGCTTGAATCCAAATGAATCAGCAACAAGCCGAAGCTCCTATGCAAATAAATCAGCAACTCCAAGTGAATCAGGAATAAACAGCATCGCCTGAATTCCTAGTTGAATCAGAAAATCCGATAAATCAGCAACTCAGGCCAAATGAATCAATAATAAACAACTTCAAAGAATTTTGTTTTCTATCGAGTAATTAAGGAAATATACTTAACAAGAAAATATCAAATTTATCTTTGTTGATTATAAAAAAAATAAGAAAATTAATTTTGTAAAATATAGCTAGAGTGACCAAAACAAATAATTAACTATAAATTGTCCCTAAAAAGAAGGTAAGTGCAACTCATCCAATCTGGTCTGCAATCTTTTCATTCTTTATGCTTTCTTTTCATAATATGAACTATGATAATGAAATTCGGTATGATTGAATTGATTGAGGTTAAACCCATAAATGGTTTTGTTATCAAAAAGCCATATAAACAGTAGGTATATCTAAGGGGAAAAGGAATGCAACAAGAATAATCATTTGGCCAGATTAGTGTGCCAACTTGCATGCTATGTATATTTAGGACCAAATGGAGCAAGAACAACAACTAAGAGAATATAAGTCTGCTACAAAGGCCTTAAGTCATCTGGGCCACAATACAAAGCCCGTAATTTGAGTAAATTCAAAAATATTATTATTGAATGCCATTTGGGTTACAATTCATATCACAGGAAGCTCCATATTCATGGGGTGAAGATACGACTACACAGTCACTTTATTTGACCCAACACAATCAAGCAAGGAACAGGAGACTTTTGTTCAAAAATATTATTATTGAATGCCATTTGGGTACCATCTGCATGTTTCCACAGAAAGTACATAGATACTTACAATTTTTTTCTCAACACAATCAAGCAAGCAACAAGAGACTTTTGTTCAAAGTTTGGTACAATAATGTACTGATATTAACTATCAATCACATAATTTTTGTGTAAAAATAACACTATTTCACATCAATTTTAAACAAATACACAACCACTTTATTTGAACCAACAAGCTTCATTAATATAGACCTCCCGGTCAATAAAAAAAATAATGAAACACAACATAATCACATATTAAACTGCCCTGTAAAAACATTTTACAAATACACAATACAGAAAGGAGGAAGGATATATTATGATAAGAAATTACAATTCATACACAGTACCATCTGCATGTTTCCACATAAAGTACATAATCTCATATTAAACTGCCTTGTAAAAACATTTTACAAATACACAATACACAGCCACTTTATTTGACCCAACAAGCCGGACAGTACAGGTTTATTTGAATGCTTACTACTATTATGGTATTACATATATAGCAGTACAACCACCAGAATTGAAGTACGAGTCAAAATGGTATGGTTTGTACTGATTCATTCAGGCCTGGTTTCTAGTACTAGTATATAGATTATCATTCCAATGTCTTCATTTTCACCCATCACTGAGTAAATATACCCAAGTCCAAAGATTTAGGACTCAAAAAGGCCTTGTTGCTAAAATGCTATCCCTCTTGAATTCACAGTGCGCAGCTCCCAGTTGGGGTCAAATGACAAAAACAGGGACATTCAACACAAATTCAACACAAATTCATCAAGTAATAGATAAGATTGGACAGTATTTCCGATGCACATTCCCAAGAGGGATAGCATTTTAGCAAATTCAACACAAGGCCTTTTTGAGTAGACACAAAATAATAACCGGGGTCCTAGCACAAATTAAGCATTTTAGCAAATTCAGCATTTTAGCAAATTCAATACAAGGCCTTTTTGAGTGGACAGAAAGTAATAACCTGGGTCCTAGCACAAATTCAACACAAAATACGCAGCAGGCCTGAATGAGAAAATTTCAACACAAATTCATCAAGTGATATACCTGCAAGTAAGAAAAGAGAAAAACATGGACATTCAACACAAATCATACCATTCAACACAAATTCATCAAGTAATATACCTGCAATCTATATACTAGTACGAGATGTGTTGAAAAATTGGACAGTTGAATATTGGACAACAACATCAAATGACAAAAACAGGGGCATTCAACCCAAATTCATCAAGTAATAGATAAGATCCAATTAGGGATTTCATACCGTATGTGTTCAGTGCTTCAATTCACAGCGCGCAGCTCCCAGTCGGGGTCGAGGTGGAGACTCGCCCGCCACTCGCAGTCGCCAATCACCGCCACCAAGGAAGGAGAGTCGGGATCGAGGTTGATGTGTCACCCTTGGGGCCTTGACCACAAAGGAGAGTCGGGGTCGAGGTTGATGTGCCGATTTGGAGAGACTAGGGCATCACTGGTTCTTTTCCTAATTAGGGTCAATACGACGACGTTTATTTAGTATTATTTACCACGGTTATTTAAAAACGGGGTCCGGTGTCTTTATTTCACCACGTTAAAATAATAACCGGGGTCCGGTGTCTTTATTTCGCCACGTTAAAATAATAACCGGGGTCCGAGCCTTTAATACCCCGGTTAAATTAAATAACCGGGGTCCAATTTTTTTTTTTAAATAAAAAATGATTGACCTCGGTTATACATATAACCGTGGTCCGAAAATACCTTTAATCACGGTTCTTTCAAACCGCTCCAACACAAGCGAGGTCTTGGGGGGTTTTCTGTACTAGTGACTGATCCCTAAATTATTCCGGATCCACTTATTACAATTGTTGTTCATGAGATTAACCAAGTTGATTTAGTAAGGAAGGTGAGGAGCTATTGGTGTGAGGATTATGGTTGGGATTGGCAAGATTTGTGTGGAAAGATTCCACTGACTGTGATCCTAAAAATTGCTTCGGTTAAACCCATGGGCGATGATACCGGTTCGAATGAGTCAGGTTTTTCCCATCTGCACAAAGATGAACTCAGCTGGTATCTCTCCCAAGACGACAATTATTCGATTTCATCGGCTTACGGGATGCTTACCAAAGTTGACGATCTACAGCATAATGACAACTACATCTTCAAAGTGGTTTAGAGTCTGAGAGTACAAGAACGTGTGAGGAGCTTCATTTGGAAAATCTTGAAAGGTGGTGTGATGTGCAACTCAAAAAGGAAGAGAAGACACCTAGCAGCTGATGATACTTGTGCCTGATGTAATCAAGGGTCGGAAAACCTCATTCATCTCTTCAGGGACTGCCCAAAGACTCAAGACTAATGGAAAGCGTTTCATGTTCCCAACAGAGATGCAAGCTTCTACAGTATGGACTTTGTGGCATGGTTGCGAGGTAATGTCTCTTCCAAAATTCTTTTCTCTCATAATTGTATGTGGAGCGAAATTTTTTGCAGTTTCCTTGTTGTGGACGTGAAAGTGGAGAAATGAGTCAAATTACAAGCCCGGTTGGCGAGAGAAGTCAGTTCGTGGAGTTTAGAACAAAGAATTATATCGACGTTTGGAGTAGAAGGGACAATAATGAAAAGAGAAAGGTCAAGAGCACATGCATGTTGCTTGGGAACACCCCCGATAGGTTATGTCAAAGTCAACACGGATGGTGCGAAGACCAAAGATGGGATTGCTTTGGCGGCAAGAGTGATTAGAAATAACGCAGAGGAATGGGTAAGTGGATTTGGCGTTAATCTTGGTATATGTTCAGTTCCCATGACTGAGTTGTGGGGTTTGGTAAATGGTCTTAAGATTGCTTGGGAGTTAGGTTACCGGTTAGTTATTGTTACGCTCAGGATGTGTAGTGCAATAAGCTTTAAATTTATACTCGTTATATTTCTCCTAACTCCTAGCGAACCCGCAGTGTACGACTGTACGGGACGTTTTGTAGTAGGGATAGTATTCCGAGGTCGAACACAAAGACTGAGGTGAGATTGATTCGATTAGTGATTAAGTTTAGTGAAGATCTAGGCTAAGAAAAGAGAAAGAAATAAAGAAATGAAAATCTCTAAGTTTTTTTTTTTGGATTGGTTTTAAGGTGATCAATCAAAGATCACAATTCATGCAAAATAAGCAACCAACTAAGCTAACAAATCAACACAAACAAACAAACTAAGCACGAGATGTAAGATCAAAGAGAGAAAAGAGCGGATTCTAGGGGTTGGAAATTCCGGTTATGGCATAGGACTCAAGCTATCTAATCATTCCTTGGATTAACTACAATATGTTGGGAGTGAGTGTTTCTAGATTGGGATCAATCACCGGGTAGGTCTCATGGTCCACTAGTCCGTTCCTAGGGTCTCATCACCGGGTAAGTCTCAAAGAGCCTAAGGAATGGAATTCTACACAAACCGGATTGTCACCTAGGGATCTAACCTATCCTCACCGGGTAAGTCTCGGAATGGTAAGTCCTAAACAACTATCCTAGCACACTTAGTCCAATGGCGGCTTATGAGGCTCACCACTACCTAGAGTTTATCATCTTTGGAATCTAAGAGCAAGAATCACCGGGTAGGTCTCTTCTAACACTTAGTTGCTAACACTAGGTTACCCTAGGATAGATTTAACTCAACAAACACTAGGATTTCAACATTCTAACAATCTAGAACTTAGATCCATCAAATCAAACGAACAAGGCAAACCACGGGTTGTTCTACCATTTCCACGGCCGTGGACTGGCAAGAACAAACCGTGGACTACAGCAGTGACTTTGTTCAAACAAATGAAGCATCCAAGGGCAAATCTAAGTCCATCCTATCATAGTCTTAGCCATAACCATCCTTTCCTTACCCTAGAATCGCATCTACTTAGCCTATAACATACATCATCGTAAACGAAATCATCAAACATAGAATCATAGCATCCATTTGCAAGATAATGAAGAGAAAGAGATGAACAAGTGAAGCAAATAAAACCGAGCTGAAAGTAAGATTAGAAAGACTCACAACCCTTCAAAAGAAGGTTTAATCGATTCTTGCAACTCTAGAAAGTCGATTCCGAAAATCTTCACTACAAATCTTATCAAAAACTAGCTATGGTGTGTTCTTCTCTTCTTCTCCAATGGTAGCTTCTCCCAAGAGAATCTTCTTGTTGAGAGTTTGGGAGAGAATGTGGATTTGATTGGATAATGGGGAATTGAAGGATTTGGAAGGTGTGTAGTGGATGCCTTCTCTCAGCCTTGCAGGACCACTTTTATACTACAACTTTGCTAGAGAAGGCCATGAGATCGTGGCACAGCTGTCACAACCGTCTGGCAAAAACCACGGTTGGTTTCCACGGCCGTGAAAGTGCCAGCAACCGTGGTTTGGTGCTTCAGCTTTGCCTTCGAACATTAAGCTATGATTTGGTGCATGGCTTGTGTTGACAAGGTTCCATGAGTCCTCCTTAGCCTCTAGCTTGCATCCTAATGAGTCCGAGGGTGTGTCATCTTGATGAACGATCCTCAAACGTATCGATTAAGCTCCTAAATCTCCCAAAATACCTACAAAACAATGCAAAAGTCCGTGTAGACGTCTATCTCGACAAAATACGTGAATTGAGTGCAAATGTCGTGAACTAGTGCTAAACCATGCATGAATGAGTGAGAAATCTATCTAAATGATTACCTAAACCTAAGTCATAAATCGTGTTATCAAAAATACCCCATACTTAAGGTTTGCTCATCCCCGAGCAAATTCCCAACTATAGACTAAGAGATGACATGATTTATGTATGCAGAAAAATGGCAAAATCTTTTTGGAGTTGTGCTTTTAATATTGGATCACCTTCGTAGTCATGTTTCATGGCAATGGACAAGCAATCATGCATTAAACAAGTGAAGGCATGGAAAGACAATTGTACTTAACTCGAAAGCATGCATGGTATGTAAAAATGAAGAAGTCAAGATTATCAAGAGCACATCCAATCTAGATTACTAAGTCTTACACACATGCAAATAGGTCATAAGGGCTTGTGAGATAAAAGGCCAAGAAACGTTGTGATTAGGTGGGGGTTTCTCTAGGCTATGTGATGCTAATCCGGGAATGGAACTAACTCCACAATTTTGTCCTCGATCAACTTCCCACAAGTGTATATTTTCTCCATCTTTTCTATCTTTTCTTTTTCTTTCACTTATTTTTGAGACAATGGCATTGGTGTACAAAAGTCGAAACCTTGGTGATTAGCCGTCCTCGGGTTTTTTCTATTTTTCGAGGTGCATCCACACCGGGCACACATACCAAAACTCGTTAGGACTATTGGTTTATTTGACTTTTGCAAGGCACAAATACCCGATTATGTGAATGGTGCCGAGTTACTTGTCATTTAAACCAACGTCCCCAAACCTATATTTTTGTCTACACTTTCACAACAATTTCAGCACTTCATTCATAACATTCTTTCATCAACAACTTCACCCCACACTTGCTTTTCACACACATCAACACACTAACATGCTCCTATTCCCAGATGGGTCAAAAGAGGTCAAATTTATATCAATTGAGGTGCTCAAACATTATGATCAAGATGAGAAGTAGAGAAAGATGAATTGCCTTAATCACTCCTAGATGATGTGCAAGAACTTAGCATGTAATTTCGACCTTCCATACTCAATCCAATCAAGGCAAACATCATGATCATAAATCATTCATGGGATTCAATATAAGTACTTCAAGTCCACATATGCATTCATCAATTTAACACATAAGGCCATCCATAGCCAATCCACATGACAAGATTCATCATTAGGGTCATATCCAAGCCTAGAAAGCAGAAAATTTTTAAATTTTTTTGATTTTTTGGATTTTTTTCGAACTGAGTATATACAATGCAAGACATGTGATAATATTAAACTATCCTAGATGCTAATCATGCAAAAGATCATGCAAACCCCACCCCATACTTAGAAACACATTGTCCCCAATGTGGCATTCAAGTAAAGAAGAGTGAAAGAGGGTTCTCACAATGTAAAAAATGGTTTGCTTCGGTATTTGGGTTTACTCAAATGGATTGATGGTGGATGATCCTATCAACAATGGTAGAGAGCTCAAAGTGTTCATCAAGGCGTCGGGACCCGCGCTAGGCACCGCTAGCCGTCCAAGTCCCGCGTCCGCTCTACCCATAATTGATGAGGGACTCATCATCATCATCCACATGCCATGCAAAGCTTCCATGCTACCAAGATTCTAGCGCACACAAAGCACACCAAACACACAAAAACATAGAAATCAAAGATAAAGCAAAAACAAAAAGGGAAAGATGTCTACCGATGGGTTGCCTCCCACCAAGCGCTTCTTTAAGGTCATTAGCTTGACCAAACTCGGGGGCGTCTCACTCAAGGTGAAGTGAGGCAATCATATCCACCGGAGCTCCCGGGATATACTTCTTCAACCGGTGCCCATTCACCTTGAAATCTCCACAATGCTCCCCTCCTATCTCAATAGCTCCATGGGGAAAGATCTTCTTCACCACATAAGGACCGGTCCACCTTGACTTTAGCTTTCCGGGGAAGAGCCGCAGCCTTGAGTTGAAGAGAAGGACAAGGTCGCCTTCACTCAACTCCTTCGGGATGAGGCGCTTATCATGCCAACGTTTGGTCCTCTCCTTGTAGATCCGGACATTTTTATAGGCATCCAACCGGATCTCCTCAAGAGCGTTCATATCAAGCAATCTCTTCTCACCGGCCTCCTTGAGGTCAAAATTTAGCCACTTAATGGCCCAATAAGCTCTATGCTCCATCTCTACCGGAAGGTGGCAAGACTTGCCATAGACTAACTTGTAAGGAGTGGTGCCAATCGGTGTCTTGAAAGCGGTTCTATATGCCCACAAGGCATCATCGAGCTTCATAGCCCAATCTTTTCTCGTTCTAGAGACCGTCTTCTCAAGAATTCCCTTTATCTCCCGGTTGGAGATCTCCACTTGGCCACTAGTTTGGGGATGGTAAGGTGTTGCCACCTTATGAGTCACCCCATACTTAGCCAAAAGTGCCCCAAAATTCCTATTAGTGAAGTGCTTCCCTCCATCACTTATGATCACCCTTGGTGTTCCAAACCTAGGAAAGATCACTCGGTTGAAGAACCGCACCACAACTTTGGCATCATTTGTGGGAGAGGCGATTGCCTCCACCCATCTTGAAACATAGTCAACCGCCAATAGGATGTAGAGGTTTCCACATGAAGAAGGGAATGGTCCCATGAAGTCTACACCCCACACATCAAATATCTCTACCTCTTGTATGTTGTTCAAGGGCATCTCATTCCTCCTTGAGATGTTGCCCGTCCTTTGGCAAGCATCACAAGCTACCACAAAGCTTTGCACATCCTTGAACAAACTTGGCCAAAAGAAGCCCGATTGCAACACCTTCGCACATGTCTTGTGTGAGCTAGCATGCCCTCCACATGGCAAGGAATGACAATGGCGGATCACACTCTCCACCTCATCCTCCGGTATGCACCTTCTAAACATTCCATCCGGCCCTCTCTTGAACAAAAGAGGCTCACTCCAATAGTAGTGCATCACATCTTTGAAGAACTTCTTCTTTTGGGCATATGACAAACCGGGAGGCACTTCCTCACACACAAGATAGTTCACAATGTCGGCATACCATGGATCACTTCCTCTAGACACTTGGAACAAGCACTCCCCCACCATTTGCAATTGCTCATCCCGGAATGAGTCATCAATCGGGATGTCATCTCTTTCAAGCTCTAACGGTGGGAGTCTACTAAGGTGATCCGCCACAGAATTCTCGGACCCCTTCTTGTCCCGGATTTCCAAATCAAATTCTTGAAGAAGAAGGATCCACCGAATCAACCTAGGCTTGGCATCCTTCTTGGTAAGTAGATAACGGATCGCAGCATGATCCGTATACACTATAACCTTTGCTCCAACAAGATATGAGCGGAACTTCTCAAATGCATACACAACCGCTAGCAACTCTTTCTCGGTGGTAGCATAATTGAGTTGGGCATCATCTAGCGTCTTGCTAGCATAATAAATGGCATGTGTGCGCCCATCTTTCCTTTGCCCCAAAACAGCCTCAACGGCTACATCACTTGCATCACACATGATCTCAAACGGTAAGCTCCAATCCAGAGGTTGCATGATAGGTGCAGAGATCAAAGCGTTCTTCAACCTACAAAAAGCCTCAAGGCAATCCTTGGAGAAAACAAACTCAACATCTTTCATTAGTAGGTTGATAAGAGGCTTAGAAATTTCAGAGAAGTCTTTAATAAACCTCCGGTAAAAACCGGCATGCCCTAAGAAACTCCTTACCCCCTTCACCGAGGTAGGTGGTGGCAACTTCTCTATCGTTTCAATTTTGGCCCTATCAACCTCAATGCCACGGTTGGACACCAAGTGTCCCAACACAATACCTTCACTTACCAAGAAGTGGCATTTTTCCCAATTTAAGACAAGGTTTGTCTCCTCACATCTCTTAAGCACTAGAGACAAGTTAGCTAAGCAATTATCAAAGGAAGATCCATAAACAGAAAAATCATCCATAAACACTTCCATGATATTCTCAATGTACTCAGAAAATATAGCCATCATACACCTTTGAAATGTGGCGGGTGCATTACACAACCCGAATGGCATTCTCCTATATGCAAAAGTGCCCCATGGACATGTAAATGTGGTTTTCTCTTGGTCATCGGGGTGGATAGGGATTTGGAAGAATCCACTATAGCCATCTAAATAGCAAAAGTGAGAATGTTGAGCTAACCTTTCTAGCATTTGGTCAATGAAAGGAAGAGGGAAGTGATCTTTCCTAGAGGCCATGTTCAATTTCCTATAGTCAATACACATCCTCCATCCCGTAACCGTCCTAGTTGGGATTAGTTCATTGTTCTCATTAGTCACTACGGTCATCCCACCCTTTTTTGGAACTACATGAACGGGACTAACCCACTTACTATCCGAAATAGGGTAGATAATTCCCGCATCTAGCAACTTAATGATCTCTTTCTTGACTACCTCTTTCATTATAGGATTCAATCTTCTTTGATGTTCAATAGAGGGTTTATGGTTATCTTCCATCAATATCTTATGCATGCACAAAGAAGGTTTTATGCCAACTAAATCATCAATAGTATAGCCAATGGCTTTCCTATGCAATCTTAGCTCATGCAACAACCTAGCAAGTTCATCATCATTCAAGCATGCATTCACAATCCCCGGATATGTAGAATCATCACCAAGAAAAGCATACTTCAAATGAGAGGGGAGGGGTTTGAGTTCGAGTTTAGGAGGACCTTTATCGAGTGGAGACGATCCAAATAACGTTGGTTGAGATGAATCCAAAGCAAATGAAGGCTCTCCAAGGCTCCTTGAAGCTTGATCATCAACAAGGGCTGCTTCTGGGGAAACCACGGTTGTCTCCATGGATCTTGGCACATCCACGGCCGTGGAAGTTGCTAAGCTTGCTCTTCGGAGCTTTCCAGAGAGTTCTACGGCCGTGGAACACCTTCCACGACCGTGGTTCCTACAGGAACTCAGCATGCTCTCGTGAACTTCAAATTCAGCTCTTGTCTCCTTTTCTAATGCTTCCAAGGCCTTGATTTCTTCATTGCAAGTCTCCTTAACACCTTCCTCCATCAAACTTAAACTAAGAACCTTCTCCAAGGGGTCCTTGATCAAGATCGAGCTCACAACTTCTCTAGACTCCTCTTGCTCGACAATGTTGAATACATCTTCATCAAGGGTTGACCCTTTCATCATTGTGGACAGCTTGAACTTGATGTTCTCTTCTCCAATGTTGAAGGAGAGAATTCCATTCTTACAATCTACCAAGCATACGGAAGTGGCTAGGAAAGGTCTCCCTAAGATGATGGGAACCGGATAATCCGCCGGGATGTCCAAGACAACAAAATCAATCGGCACATAGAACTTTCCTAGTTGCACCGGTATGTCCTCCAAGATCCCAACCGGGTGAGTAATAGAGCGGTCCGCCATGTAAAGGGTCATCTTGACCGGTTTAGGCTCTCCTAGCCCAACCTTGTTGCAAAGTGCAAGCGGTATGATGCTCACACTTGCCCCAAGATCACAAAGGGCTTCATACTTCACTTCTCCCACTCCGATTGGCACACAAAAAGATCCCGGATCTCTTAGCTTAGGAGACATCTCCTCCTTCATTGTTTGGATCAATTCCGAGGACCTCTTAGTCATCCTCACTTCTCCATACTCTTCCAACTTCCTCTTGTTGGAGAGTATTTCCTTCAAGAACTTGCCATATGCCGGCATTCCTAAGATAGCATCCATGAATGGAATGTTAATATGCAATTTGGACATAAGTTCAAGGAATTTACCAAAGTGTTTGTCCAAGCGAGCTCTTGCTCGTGATTGTGGGAATGGTAGTGGTGGTTTGTAAGGAGGCGGTGCCACATATGTTGGCTCAACATCCTTGCTCTTGCCTCCATCTTCTTGCAATATCTCTTCCTCTACCACTACTTGCTTTCCCTTAGCATTCTCCTTGGGCAAAGGATCCTTCATACTCAACCCACTCCTCGTTGTAATGGCCAACACTTGGCCTCTTGGGTTGTCTTCGGTTCTTCCGGGAAGCTTTCCCGGATCTCTATGAGCTTCACCCGCCTTTTGGAACACTTGTGCTTCCAACACCTTTTGAGCTTTAGAAATGGAAGTCACCGTGCTCTCAAGACCACTCAACCTTCCAAGCAATTGCTCAAACATCATCTCGGTTCTATCCTTTGGAGGTTGAGTAAATCCGGGTGGAGGTTCTTGTGAAGCTTTTGGTGGTGGAGCTGCGCTTGTGGAAGCGGGAGGGTTCAAGGCTCCATCCGGGTTAGAATAGGAAAACCCGGGATGGTTATGGTTGGGCCGATAATTGTTGAATTGCCGGTTGTTGTTGAAGTTCCTTGGGCCTTGATAGTTGTTGTAGTTGCCCCTTCCCATGTAGTTCACATCTTCCTCTTTGGAAGACAAATTAACTTGCACTTGCACTTGAGGGGTTGCTTGATTCTTCAAAGTTGTAGCACACAACTCCCTCAAAGACTTTAGCTCGTTGTTGATGGCGTCAAGCTTGAAATTGCTCATGGTGACTTCACTCACCTCATATGCTCCCGCCTTTCTCCCATCACTCTTCCTATGGGAGTATTTCTCAATTACTAAAGCTTACTTCTCTTGAAACTCCCAAGCTTCATCCACATGCTTTTCCATGAAAGTCCCACCGGAAAGAGATTGAAGCTTGAATTGGCTATCTTCATCAAGTCCTTTGAAGTAGATTTCCAATAGCTCAATTTTTGGTATACCATGGTGTGGACAATCTAGGAGAAGGTCTTTGAACCTCTCCCAAGACTTGAATAAACTCTCTCTATCCTTCATCACGAAGGCATTGATCTTCCCTCTTAGCTCGGTAGTCTTGGACGGCGGGAAGAACTTAGTCAAAAACTCGGTTGTCATCTCTTCCCAAGTACTCACTCGCCCTTGCGGAATAGATTGATACCAAGCCAAGGCTTTGTCCTTAAGTGAGAAGGAGAAAGCCCTAAGCTTATGGTTGTTGTTCTCCAATCTAGGCAGTCTAAGAGTCTCCATCAAGATCTCATAGTTCATCAAGTGTTGATGAGGAGACTCCCCTTCCATCCCTCCAAATTGATTATGCCGGATCATTTGTAGAACTTGAGGGCAGAGCTTGTAATCATGGGTTACGGGATCGCCTAAGTTCACACCCGGACGGTGTGCTCTTTGTGCCGGATCCATACATTGCCCTAACGTTTGTGGCTCTTCCATAGCAATGGGCACAACCCGAATGTTAACCGCCGCCGGCTGCGGTTGTGGTGGAGGTGGGGGAGGTTGTTGACGATTAAGCTCCCTTTGCACAAGAGCTTGCCTAATCTCTTCAATCTCCCTCCTAGTTGCCTCTTGCCTCTCATTGGTAAGTCTCCTTTCATTCTCCAAAGCTTCATCCCTTATCCTAATTTGCTCTAAAGCCTCATCCAACTCAGCTTGGAGATCTCTTCCGGCCATCTCTTTTCTTTTTCGAATGCTCTTGGATCTAGATCTAAGGGTTTTCTCCGATTCGGGATCGAATGGAGCTAAACCCTTGCCACGAGATCTTCGCATGCACCTAAAGAGTGAGAGATGTCCTGAAAAGCAAAGACACAAACCAAAAAGAGATCAAAAGCAACAAGAAATACCTACACTATAAACAATCACAAAAAGACTCAATCTAAACCTAGTCCCCGGCAACGGCGCCAAAAACTTGTTACGCTCAGGATGTGTAGTGCAATAAGCTTTAAATTTATACTCGTTATATTTTTCCTAACTCCTAGCGAACCCGCAGTGTACGGGACGTTTTGTAGTAGGGATAGTATTCCGAGGTCGAACACAAAGACTGAGGTGAGATTGATTCGATTAGTGATTAAGTTTAGTGAAGACCTAGGCTAAGAAAAGAGAAAGAAATAAAGAAATGAAAATCTCTAAGTTTTTTTTTTTGGATTGGTTTTAAGGTGATCAATCAAAGATCACAATTCATGCAAAATAAGCAACCAACTAAGCTAACAAATCAACACAAACAAACAAACTAAGCACGAGATGTAAGATCAAAGAGAGAAAAGAGCGGATTCTAGGGGTTGGAAATTCCGGTTATGGCATAGGACTCAAGCTATCTAATCATTCCTTGGATTAACTACAATATGTTGGGAGTGAGTGTTTCTAGATTGGGATCAATCACCGGGTAGGTCTCATGGTCCACTAGTCCGTTCCTAGGGTCTCATCACCGGGTAAGTCTCAAAGAGCCTAAGGAATGGAATTCTACACAAACCGGATTGTCACCTAGGGATCTAACCTATCCTCACCGGGTAAGTCTCGGAATGGTAAGTCCTAAACAACTATCCTAGCACACTTAGTCCAATGGCGGCTTATGAGGCTCACCACTACCTAGAGTTTATCATCTTTGGAATCTAAGAGCAAGAATCAACGGGTAGGTCTCTTCTAACACTTAGTTGCTACATCAGGTTACCCTAGGATAAATTTAACTCAACAAACACTAGGATTTCAACATTCTAACAATCTAGAACTTAGATCCATCAAATCAAACGAACAAGGCAAACCACGGGCTGTTCTACCATTTCCACGGCCGTGGACTGGCAAGAACAAACCGTGGACTACAGCAGTGACTTTGTTCAAACAAATGAATCATCCAAGGGCAAATCTAAGTCCATCCTATCATAGTCTTAGCCATAACCATCCTTTCCTTACCCTAGAATCGCATCTACTTAGCCTACAACATACATCATCGTAAATGAAATCATCAAACATAGAATCATAGCATCCATTTGCAAGATAATAAAGAGAAATAGATGAACAAGTGAAGCAAATAAAACCGAGCTGAAAGTAAGATTAGAAAGACTCACAACCCTTCAAAAGAAGGTTTAATCGATTCTTACAACTCTAGAAAGTCGATTCCGAAAATCTTCACTACAAATCTTATCAAAAACTAGCTATGGTGTGTTCTTCTCTTCTTCTCCAATGGAGCTTTCCTCCTCCTCCAATGGTAGCTTCTCCCAAGAGAATCTTCTTGTTGAGAGTCTGGGAGAGAATGTGGATTTGATTGGATAATGAGGAATTGAAGGATTTGGAAGGTGTGTAGTGGATGTCTTCTCTCAGCCTTGCAGGACCACTTTTATGCTACAACTTTGCTAGAGAAGGCCATGAGATCGTGGAACAGCTGTCACAACCGTCTGGCAAAAACCACGGTTGGTTTCCACGGCCGTGGAAGTGCCAGCAACCGTGGTTTGGTGCTTCAGCTTTGCCTTGGATCATTAAGCTATGATTTGGTGCATGGCTTGTGTTGACAAGGTTCCATGAGTCCTCCTTAGCCTCTAGCTTGCATCCTAATGAGTCCGAGAGGGTGTCATCTTGATGAACGATCCTCAAACGTATCGATTAAGCTCCTAAATCTCCCAAAATACCTACAAAGCAATGCAAAAGTCCGTGTAGACGTCTATCTCGACAAAATACATGAATTGAGTGCAAACGTCGTGAACTAGTGCTAAACCATGCATGAATGAGTGGGAAATCTATCTAAATGATTACCTAAACCTAAGTCATAAATCGTGTTATCAGTTATCATTGAAGTTGATTCTCAATTGGCAACCGAACTCATCAAAAAGCATATCGCCCCCACCATCCCCTTGCTAGTCAGCTACATACGTGTCAAAACTTATTGAAAAGAAACTGGATTATCCAGCTTCATCATGTCTTCCGCGAGGTGAATAGAGTAGCGGATTTTATTCATAGTTTTGCTATAAACCTTCCTATTGGATTGAATGTATTGAGTGACCGCCGGAGGATATAGTTGATCTTTTACTTGATGATATAAGGGGTCGGTCTATCCCTGTATGATGATTACTTAGCCTTTTTTTCTACTAATAAAAGCGCGATCAGATGCGTCGGAAACTACTGACTCTCCTTCACACAAAAAAAGCACACACGAGAAACACTTTATTATGTTTTTTTATTATCATTTCACTTTAATATCCTTTAATTTCCAAGGTTAACAAATAAATACCTACGAGTATCGACTTTCTACCAATTGCTTAATCCCGGATTTAACCAACGGCATAAATTCATCAATCGAATCGACGACGCGCACATGCTCTACTAGTATATTGAAATATTCTTCTTAAGCCATGTCAATAAGGCTTCTCTCCGGGTACATTTCCCGGAGGATCATACTCACACAACAAATACGGCGAAGTATACTCACAGGAGATAATAGCGCATCCAAGCCTAGCTGTGTTCCGCCAGACGACCTGACGGTAGGCGGCGCAACCATGTCCGCCACGTATGCAAGCGCCGGTGGAGTAGTTATAGTAGTTCCCTTGTTTAACCCATGAGTCAACCGCCCCTGCCAGGCCGTTTTCCGTGTCAAAGCCGGAGGCTGTGTTCTCGCCGTAGGGCCCACCAGAGAGTATTGGGTTTAACGTGCGCATGCAATTATTGAACTTGACGGCGAATACTTCGGCGTACTCCATTTGCCTCTTGTTCCATATCAGTGGCCCCACGCCCACCGACGCTCGGGCCTCATTGTGCTTTGCTAACAACACTTGTTGATCGGCGTCACTGAGGCTAGCCACGGCGCATGATATCGTGGTGAAGATGATTATGACGGAGATGAGTGAATGGTGTTGTATCATGGCTAAGATATCTCATTTTATTATGAGGTTGGAGAGTTATCATATATAGGGTTACATCAATGCACTTACCAAATTTTCATGATTTGAAATAAATCATTTGGTTTACATATAACCCTTAATGTAAAAATAACTTGTTACTATATGTATGTTCGATTGTTTTATGAATAGGTAAACAAATCGATGTATATTAAAGTCAAATATCTTATTATGAATAGATTATTAAAATAAAAAGTACGTTCATATAAGTTCGGGTTTCTGTTCAAGTTCAAAGATTTTTATACAAATCGAAAATACACATTATCTTTAGGATATCATTAATATTTCATATTTCATACCTTTTTTTTCTTCTATTATTATTATTATTATTATTATTATTATTATTATATGGTTGATAACTCATAATTATTGTTATCAACTCATAATTGTTTTATTGATTTTTTATTGCATTCGTACTGTTTTTATCAAAACAGTTAATGACGTTTAAAAACGAGGTGCTAGTAGCATCCGACAATGTTGGAATTGTCACGACGCTAAAAACATTATGTTGTTGTGTCAACACCTAAAGCATTATATTGAATTACTAGCACCAAAACACTACATTAGTGTTCTTATCAACACTCAACATATCATTTGGTGTATGAACACTAAAAACATTTGTTAGTGTTGTCACCAATATCAAATACACCATGTAGTGTTTTTAGTGTTATCCCCAACACCAAAATACTAAAAATATCATGTTGGTGTTGTCATCAACACCTAAAAGACCAAAAGATGTCATCAATAACAAAAACATTATGTTAGTGTTGTCACCATCATTCAAAATAAGGTAATGATGTTATCATGAACACCAAAAAAAATCATGTTAATTTTATTTTCAACACTCAAAATGCCAAAAATATCATTTTGGTTTTGTCACCAATACCAAAAATACCAAGCTAGTGTTATCACCAACATCAAATTTCAAAAACACAATAATAGTGTTGTTACCAAAACACCATGTTGGTGTTTCGGGTATATGTTTTTGGTATTGAATTACGGGTATCATAAAGTTCGAGTATTACACTTCAGGTATTGAATTGAAATTTTAAAATTCGGGTATAAGGTATTAGGTAATATAGGTAAAATATATAATTATAATTTAAAAAGGGCCTAATTCACTAACTAGGCATTTTACAAATATTGATCTATTAAGTAGACCCATAACATAAACAAGTAAATGTACTCCTAATTGAGTAATAATGGTAAGTCAATTAGAGTATAAAAATTAAAGGGGTTTACAAAACAAAGACTCATAAAAAATAGTCTACTTCACCAATTTCTTTCTTTAAAATTAATGTCATGTAGAGAATGAGACTATCAATAAAAATTAAAAACCCACAAACTATCCAAAAAATGTTAATACCGTCACAAACACACTAGACCTTGATAATATAAAAAACATCAAAAATATAAATTAAAAAGATAAGAAAACACGTTTTATCATATTTGAACATTGGTCGGCATACACTTTAAGTATCATTCTTTTACTGGGTCATAGTCTCGTGCTTTGTATAAAATTTGTTTACCGGTTAATAATCTCATGAATTTTAATGTCTACAACTAAAACTATGATAATATAAAGTTCACACCAAAAAATACTAATATAAAATATATTTAAACAATAATATTTATACATAAAATATGATTGTGATAAAATGAGAACCTCATATTTCCTTTTAAAACTATTAAATATTTTGATATTGAAATATTAGCTCCTTTATGCTTATCACTATCCTTTGGATTTGAGTTATACTCAATCTAGTAATTAGTAATGGCAATGTGTGTTTTTACTCACTGTAATCTTCATCTTTCTCTTGTTTCTTGTTAGTTGATCTGACTACTTACTATTTCATCCTCATATCCTGTTAAAGCATCGAGCATCAGGGCCGTCCAATGAGTTTCGAAGGCCATGTGTCAACGGATTTTTTAATCAATTTAAAAAAATTATTAAACAAATGAAAAAAAATAAACTAAAGTTACTTTTTTTAATAAAAAAATACATGAAAAAATGACACTAAAAAATAAAACAAGATCGTTCTTAATTTTAATATATTTTTAATACATTTTTGGTGAAAAATAAAAGCAAAGAGGATTTGAACGCTTGATCAATTGCACCTAATATAGAGGCTTAACCATTGTGGCAAGCTATCATTTGTTTAATAGAATAACTAAAATTAAATCTTATAGGGCCCCAAAAAAACTGGGGGCTCTTTGTTGTTGGGCCGAATAAAACACCTTGTTGGACGGGCCTGCCGATCACTTTTATCCTTCAATTAAAGTTTGCAAATGTTCATATTTCATCAAATAAAAGGTGTTTTTTGGTAGGCAGTAGATATATCAATCTATGCATACCTTCAATTCTTTGGAATATGACTGACTTGAAGGTAGTAGAAAATTTAGATCGTCCAATGAATTTTTGAGACCAGTGCTAATATAAAATAAGGTTTTTAATAATTTTTAAGGTTATATTGTATGAGAAAAAAGGGAACAATTTTTATTATAGAAAAGGTATGAAAGAGTGAAAATGAAAATTTTAAGTAAATTCTTTTGACTTTAAATATTATATTTTAGGTGAAAAAGTAAAAATAAGATGGAATGGAGAATTGAATTGTTGAACTAGACTTGATATCGAAGAATTTGAACCACTATGACAAACACTTTAATATTATGTAAACCGGCTGACAACAAATGTTATGAGATTCTAATAAACTAGTGTTCTTGTGTTCTTAGGTCGAATGACACACATTATTAGATGGACTTGAATAATATATCACGAGTTTTTTTAATTTATCGATCCTTGTTAGAATTAAGCACCCAAGACAATTCAAAAATCTTTTACCTTACGTGAAAGTAAGTTTTTGGCCAAACAAAGGTGTTCTAAATGGTATGGACTTGGGCATCTTAGAGTATTAAATTTTTTTAAAAAAAGAAAACATTATATTCATAAAAGATTGTGGAACACACGACGGTCTCCTCTAAAACTTATTCTTCCCGGTCGTTGGGGCATACTCATGCAAGTAGGTTAACAACCTCATTAGAGTTCCTTGGAATAAAATAGACCGTAAAGAAATCAAAACATGAACTTAAGACCATAATATCCTATAACATCAAACCCCATGTGATCGCATATTGACTCCCGAGTTGAACATATTACCAACATATTGTGAGTCTGTTTCCATTGCTACCCTTCTGAAAACCCTTCTTTCAACTTCATAACACACATGTGTAATATTGCTAATTCATGTGTTTGTGATCTTTGATCATTTTAGGGAGACCGTCTCTACTGATAATGATACTTATTGGGTCTTCTTCGAACATCACCTTATTCTAACAACACCAATGTAGGCGGTTTTTGGCTGTCACCGCCCCTGCGATGACAGTGGCCGCCCCAGTGGTAACTGAGCTTGTCACCACCCCCGTAGTGACAGTGATCCGCCCCTGCGGTATTGCCCCAGATCGTGAAGATCTTCTTTCCTTTTTTCGTTTCTATCTTGTTTCCCTTCATAGAAAATCCGATTTTATATCTTTGGGCCGGCTTTCCTTGGATCTTCTAACCCTATAACGTCCTTCCTTCTATCTTTTCGCCTTTTTCCTATAAATTCTCTCTTTCTCTTCTTTTTCGCGTTTCTCGCATATGTTTTCCTTCAACCCTGATAGCTGCAGCCGTTTCCCCTCCTTCCCTTGCTGAACGTGTAAGTCTTCTTTTTTGAGTTCTTCATCACGTTCATAAGTTGTTGCATGTCTTCCCTTTTGTTTCACTTTCTTCCTTCGTTCTTCTCTTTTCTTCTTCTCCAAGAATCAAGTTTGATTCTTGTGGAGCGTTCCGTCGTTGATTCGTTGTTGTTCTCAGGATCCGTTGGTTGAGTCTTCGCGTGTTAGGATCAAGGAATCGAGCCTTGGTGTCCTTGCTGTGAGTTGTTTTCGAAAGAAGGCCGGCGCAGTTTCTGTCACAAAAACCGCCCCGCGCCCTGTACCTCCGCCCCTGCGGATCGTCGCCCTTGCAGTTCTTCCTGCATTATCTCTGTCTTTGGTGAGCTTCTCCCTTCCTTGATTTCTTCGTTCCTTTCCTTGGTTGTTGTTGATGTTATTACCCCCTGGGAATGTTGTAAGACTAAGTTTGAGACCTTAACTTGTGGAGATCTCTTAGAGATCATTGAGACTAGAAGTTATAGACTTCTAGCAAACGTTTCGTTCCTGATTCATTATGCCTTGTGTGAACAAGCTTTCCTTGCTCCTTTCTTAAGGGGAAACTGAGTTGTTCTCTTATCGTTTGAGGTACCTTCGAGTGAGGTAAGTCCCTTGGACTTACTTAGCTTCATTCCGTATATTGGTTTGAGTGGTTTGGCTTGTTTGTGTTGTTTATTGTTTTTAACGAATAACCGGAATATGATTCACCCTTTATAACCTTAATTGGCCCAAGTGTATGATAATCGGGCGGTGACCACTTGTCTAGTTCTCCAGGAGACTAGAATGTGCTCTTGCGACCCAGGACTGCAGGTAACGGATAGTACTGATCTATTCTTGTTGGTAGACGGAAGCGGAGGCAAGTTTCGAAAGGATTCTCGTGTGACAAAAGAAGTTGAATTAGTAATGAATAACTTAATGAAAGATAATAACGTGTTGAGTGCGAGCATGTTATGTGTTACTTTACCTTATGTGTGTTTGTGTCTTACGTTCTTTCTAATATCTAGAATGTGAGCTAACGGTTTATACCGATGTTGTAGATGTTCCACAGGTTCAGGATGCTGCTGAGTGATCTGGACGGTGTGGTCAGCCAGGGTTTCCATACATTATAGGACGGGATCGGGTTTATGTTTCTGTTGTTGCTCTCCCTTTTGTTTTGAACTCGGTTGCGAGTCTTTTATGTTTCCCTTTGTTTAAACCTTTGGTTTTATATTGAGTTTTGGTTTTTGATTTTCTTGTGCCTTGTTGTAAGACGAGTTCCCAGAACTTGGGGTATTACAACTAACCTATTCATGCTCCGACTAACATTTTTAAAGTGTGTCCTTTTCCATATTTCATATAGATTTCGTTAATCAATTTTTTAAGAGTACAGGAATCAGATCAAAGACATGGTTTAGAGCTTGACAACTAAACCATATCTCCTTGCTTTCCAAACATAATATGAGTGCATGAAATATATATATTTTGAGAACTCACTACAACGATTACACACATCATCGTCCAGACTCAGTTTGGATTGAAAAACGGTCTTCACAACAAGTGTTTCGGTGTGTACTCTCCATGCAAAGGCACGACATGCTTGTCTTCGTGATCCTAATAAAGTGTTATCCTAATGTACCTACTATATAGATTATAACAAGTACGTTAGGGTCAAACCCAAGGAAAATCAGAATATCAGTTCTTATGTTTTTCAAATCCCCAACTAGGAACTAGAAGGTTTAATATGAGTTTTGTAACCAATTCATGAGTAAACAAGTAAACATATTCGCATGCAAACGATGTTTATATGATTGGAAAAGCATCACACTTGAAAAATATTCATTGAACCAGATATATTATTGATCATTGAATTCTATTAGTATTAAGTTCTTTTTTTCTTATGTTGTTCTTATCCCGATCATGTGTAGTTATTAGTTCTACCAACCGTGATAGTACTTATTACTAAGTCAAATCCAAAAATATTCAAGACTCAACAAAGCAATAACATTCAAACAATGATTCAACAAGATACATGCAACAGAACCAACACGTTACTATAAATGCAACTTGAACCCGAAATTGACAAATCCAAGCGATATGGATAATATCAGTAAACCTAGATTATAAGGCTTGATAAATTGATAATATTCAATAAATATTCAAGAACAAGAGAACTAATACAACTGTATAGAAAATCGAACAAAAGTAGAAAACTCACAACCAAAATCTATTGAAGGCTTCAAACATCAAGTGCAATGGAAGCTTATTTCTCCCTAGAACTTGTGAAAGAGGGGGAGATTGTATCTAAAATGAAATTAGAAGAAAACGGTGTGTGTTTGGGCAAAGCCTCACACATGCTTAAATAGTTGTATGTGAATTAAAACAAGGAAAAGCAAACGATATAAACGGTTTTTCGGAATTAAAAAGTAGTATACGTCCAGAGTAAAGTCTGGATTTACTTCTTCAACGATAGTTCGTCGCGGGTGCGGTGGAACACTGCCGGGGGTGCGGTGTATCAATCTTTCATATTTCGCATTCCATCGGGGATGAACCCTCCACGGGTACGTGAGCGTTGTGGGTGCGGCGAAGTGTGCCAAGGCCCAGGTGAGGTGGTAAACCGGCGCAGGTATGGCAATGATTGTCAGAAGTTCTGTAACACCCGGATCTTTAGAGGCTCTCTAAGAGTTGTCGGAGGTTAGGCTACCCGCGGGACGACCACTGTTGGCCGCGGGTGCGGCTGTTGATTCCCGCGGATGCGAGTAAATAGCAGCCGCGTCTCTTCTGTTTCGTAACCATCGTATTGTACAATTTTCCCTTATAATCCAAACCCTTACTCCCTTCTTAACCTAATCCGAGGTCCTGCCGACCTTTTCTGAAACGTTGACAACTTTAGAAGAATCACGTAAGTTCTCGTCCTCTCTTCCTTTTCCCTCTCCCTTCCATTATTCCTCCTTCTTCCTTTCTTCACCCTATCTCTCTGTATTCCGTCACCAACAGAGGTTGTACCTTTCATCTCCGTCGGACTACATCAGGATCATATGAAGAAACCGTCATTAAGGGTTGCCGAAGAAGCAAATTATCTCCATTGATTTTATTGAAGAGTAAGGGTGGGTGTTCCTCCCTTTTTCTTCCCTTAGAGTACAGAGTGGCTAATTTAGTGCCTGACTTGGACTGCAAAGGGTTACAGGAAGTGCTAAGGCAGAAGGGAGAAATCTTGCACGAAGAAGGAGAAGTCGGAGATCGCAGTCGCCTAGTCCCGCGGCCGCGTCTTCTGTTCCCCGTGACCGCGCCTAAACGCAGTCGCCCCCCGCGCCTTTCGTCTGCCGCGGGTGAGGCACCTTGGATCCTTCCACCCCGTGCCTCTTCACCTCCGTAGTCGCGGTATTCCTCTAATGAGACTCTTAAGTCGTTCTTGTGACTTAAGAGTGTGCTCTAGGTATGTGGTCTCTCCTTCCTATTACCCTTTGTATATGTTGTAGCTTCATGATAGGTGATCTAGTAGAAAAAAAGCAAATTCCATGTAGTGGGTTATAGATTTGGTTGGTTGATGAGTTAAGTTGAGTTATGAGAAAGGTAGGAAAACTGCTAGGACGCAGTTTTCATGTTGACGTGGAATGGTTGTGATACCTTTACCTTGACTTATATCAGGCGTTTGAGGATTCGAGTATAGAGCAGATATTGTTCGTACCTGAGCGTATTATGTTTGAGGTAAGTCCTTGGGACTTACTTAGCTACTATGATGTAGTGGTGAATGCTTGAGTGGTGTGTGCTTATATGTTATAGCATATTGTTAGATTGTATTTACCGACTTATTACTAGCCAACGAACGGGCGGTGGTCACTTGCTAATCTCTCCTGAGGGAGTATGGGACGTGCTTTGAGACTAGGTCAGACTTGGTATACAGGGAGGGTACCAAACCACTACATTGTGTATACTAGGAGGTGCTGAACCACTCCAGCTGGATAAAGGACTGGAGGCGAGAGTCGAAGACTTCTCGTGTCACACTTATAAAATGAATAATGTGAACGACCTTAATGAAGATAATAATAAAGGGTTTCCTATGATAGCATGATCAGTGTTTAACTCTTGCTTTATATGTTATAGTGCTTAGGTGTTTTCCTCTATGTTATAGTTAGCTAACGATTTATATGTTATAGCATGATCAGTGTTTAACTCTTGCTTTATATGTTATAGCATGATTAGTGTTTTCCTCTTGCTTTATATGTTATATTGCTTAGGTGTTTTCCTCTTGTTAGATGTCTTGCAAGATAGGGTAGCTGTCAAGTGAGCCGGGGGAGGTGGTCAGTCGGAGTTCTCGTGCGTGTTAGGACGGGATTTGGTGTATGTGTTTCCTTCTTATAGATGACTCTAGTAGTTTTGCGGATTATGTTCGGTTGTACCTCGGTTGTTAGTCTGTTGATTGATTTGACATTGCATATTTCATACTTCAGTTTTGGTGTTTAACGTTTGTGTCTTGTTGTAAGATCCGATTTTATCGTTGTCGAGCTAGAGGTCAGGACTCGTTGTGCGGTCCTAACCCGTAGCGTCCCGAGTTTGAGATTTGGGGTGTTACAAGTTCAATATTTAGATGTTCTTTGAATATTTCTCTGGTTCTTCACTTCTTGACGTTCAATACTTTGTTAACCCCTTGACTTCTTCACTTCTTGGCTTCTCATGTGGATTACAAAATTACCACCAAAATACAATTAAACGCAATCTAAAACATGCGAATAACCAACAAATGTGATGTGCAATCTATCACTTATCAAGCACAGACTTTTGGTGGTAACTTAAGCTTCCACACCATACATGTTGGCTCCAAATTATGTACTTTAAGCCATTCCTACTACGGTGAAATATTGTACAACATCCCATCCAATAAGCACTTTGCACAGAGTAAAAACACATTCCTTGTTGGCCACCGACCCTTACAGTCCCTCGAAGAGAAGTTCCCTTATGACATTTATATTATCAATGCAACATCCTCTTCCTCAAACATGTTATTTAAGAGATCTACATTCCGACTCACATAAGTTTCCTACATTAAATCCGTCAATTTGGTAGACATTTGCATATGAGTCATTTACTTCGGTTCCTAAACCTATTTCCACCCTCTAATTACCATGATTGTGTCCATGCACATATTTCCTTCCCATCACCCACTATCCAATCCAAACCCTCGGTGATACGAGGTTTAAATTCAATATGTTTCACTGTGAATAACTCGAATTTACCCCAAGAGTTGGATCGATTAAAACGCACCCCTTTTTTATAAGGAGAGTTGGTTACAAACCTTCAACTTCCAAAAACCTAGTCTTCCCATATTCTTTGGTAGACACATTGCCTCCCATATTTTTCAATGCATGCTTCTAAGTTGGTCCGTAGAAGCCCACGAAAACCTTGAACATCCAAAAGGCTAATCTTTTCATGTTCTTTGGTAGACACATTGTCTCCCATTTTTCTAGTGTATGTGTCTACGTTGGTCCCTATAACCCCACCAAAACTAGCCATCATGGAATGTATCTCAACCACCTATGTATCAATATGTTAACTATTAATAACCTCTAGATTTTATTATGTTTTGTTGTATGTTTCACTTTGTAGGTGCAAAGTATTTGTATAGCAATTGAGCTTTATAGTTGATGAAAGTTTTTATTACTAGGACATTGCAATGAAATTGTGTTTTATTTTGAACTTTTGATGCAATGTTAAGTTTCTTAACTAAATATTATATCGATGAAACGACGAAAGTTGTGTTGGGGTGTTATGTATTTAACGTAATTATTTCAACTATTGCATGTGGATATCTAGTTGAATTATCTAATTTGAAACTTTTGGATAAGATATTTGTGTTCTTCCAGATTGGATACGAAATAGACATTTCCGAAATAAATTCTCGGATATCCGATCCAAAAGTCGAACTAACTTTCTAGTTATGAACAACCTTGCTCACATGTGCACAGTATACTCATACATAGGCGCACCATACCCTATACACATTGACGTGTTCTACTCTCACACTTAAATGCAGTTTATTCTCACATGCATGTGCACTCTACTGAAGAGGTCGGTTTCTCTCTAGAAATCCTCTCTGCTATGGTTTCTACAATTTCACGATTTTGCTAGTTTTCGCCCCCTCCAATCCTAACTTCAATTTCTTGCACAGTTCCCAATTGACTGTTACAAATTCAATTTGTATAAACCCCATCAAATCATTAAAGCATCATCCAAGCCTAAATGCAACTCTCATACCTTTTCCCTTGTTGTTTGATTTCTTTCTGCAATGGACTTTACACGAACAGTGGAAAAACTAAGGTTGTCTGAAAGAGAAAAAAGAGTGTGTCCTCGACCCTTTTAATTATTCCTTGTAATATTTCTCTCTCTTAATTAATAAAATAAGATAAATTATTTTTTGTGGGACGGTCACTCAAGTCAATGACATAAATAGTTTACTGTGATTCGGGTTTATAATGGTAAGGTTGTGAGCCTTGATACGGAAAAAATAACTTTAATTCGGTACTAAAAGCGGTAGTTTTTTTTCTCTTAAATCAAGCTTACAATAAGCTATTAGATTACAAATAAAAAAATTTAAAATTGAGGGTGATAACCTCCGTGTTATTGAGACACTTCAAGGCTTTTGGAGTTGTCGAGATGATTATTTCTGACTCTAGACTGGGTCTTCTTTTTTGACGAAGTCCAAATCAGACATGTTTTCAAAGAAATCAATTGTGTTGCTGACCGATTAACCCATCTGGGAATATCGACCCCTAACACCAATTCTTCTGATAATCCCAAAGACCGTATTTTCATCCTTAATTATGCTTTAGAGTGGACTACCTCTAGGAGGTAGACCAAGCTAACCGTTTTCCGCTTTAAAAAAAATGACAATAGTTGACCGAACACGAATTTGATGGCTTTTTTTGCTAGCAGATGTATAATAAATAGTAGGTGGTTTATTAAAAAAAATTATAAGAGGCTGTTAGTTGAAAAGGAGTTAAGAGGGGACGGTTTTGTGTAATTTTCTCATAAATAAAATAACAAAAGAATAAAAGAAATATCTTACCAGAAAAACAGAACGTGAGTGAGAGAATTAGTGCTATTAGAGCATTCAATAGTTTCTCCATTTTAGAATATTTGAATAATTTTAAAGATTTTTTTAGTTTAAAAGTTTTTTTATTTTATTTTTTAAAATGGAGAATAATGAAAAAAATTGAAAAAAATTAAAAATATGTTAGATTTGATAAAAATATAAAGGTAGATTTTTTAGTTTGGTTAGAGAAGCTGTTTGGATGCTATTACTGCTCTAAGCTCAGTAACTCCGGTAAGCCATCAGATGTAATGCCCATATGCTATCTTAGGGTTCACTCAATCCTTTTCAACTTACAACCTCTCTTTCTCATTCTACCCCTCTATTTATTTGATGCTCTTCTGGGTTCTTGAAAGATCTACGTTGAGATTATGTATTCAGAGATTATCTTCTGTCGTCCGTAGATTCCAGAATTGCAAATAGATTTGATGACATTGCCGGACTATTATGTAAGGGTAGGCGTCAAAATTTTATCTTTCCTTTCCAATTTTGCTATTCACCGTTACAATTTAATGCATTCAAGCATGCTTCAAGTAGATTTGCTTGCTGATGGTGATGAATTTCGGATCCTCTTTCTGTTGCTTGCTCAATTTGTTGGGAATTTTGTGGGGAAGGTGGGAAAATGAGATGAATGTGGAAAGAGGAAAATGAATCTGCTAATTTTCCCAATAGATTTGCTTCCTTCTATATCTTTCTAAATTTTCAGCATTTTCCGGTTTGAGGTAATTTTTTTCATCCCTTTTTGCGCTTCTTCTTGGCCATTAACTCTTGTACTTTCCGGTCTTTCCAAAGTACATGGAGCCATGGAGGCCAAATTGATTGATTATGGGAGAGTCTAGGTGTTGAAACAAAGTCAAATCATTCAAACAGTCACCAATTTAACATACATAGTTGACCTTCGTTGATTATGGGAGAGTAAGTGTCCTTGATATCATTGATGATGAAAAAGGTAGACCAAGATCACAATATCACATACATAGTTGAGCTGCAGACTGCATAGTTGTACTTGTATAAGAACCAAAATAGCTCATTTAGAACGCCCTTTAAAAAGGTATGTGGTACAATTGGATCGAATAAACTGTTATCAAATTAATATTCAGCTCTTGTGAACCTTTAAGCTACTGTCGTATTCAATGTTTTCCAGTTACTCTTTTACCAGCAGATGCAATGTAGGCGCTGCGTTTGGATTGTGGTTTCTTGTTGGAAAGTCATTAGTGGATCTCTATGGCTTTCATGATCCTCAACAAAAATACTAGAGCTGCAGTATATTTTGTGTCCAATAATGTGCTTATTTATACATGATATTTGCTGAATAAAATAGTAAAAAGTGAAATCTTGTAAGTAGACTACTGCCTTATTATGATATGGTGGAACACTGAGGGATGAGGGACACATGGAGAAGCTAACAAGCACACCTAGGA
This sequence comes from Fagopyrum homotropicum, assembly GCA_033239125.1. Classification (NCBI taxonomy): domain Eukaryota; kingdom Viridiplantae; phylum Streptophyta; class Magnoliopsida; order Caryophyllales; family Polygonaceae; genus Fagopyrum; species Fagopyrum homotropicum. The sequence continues at coordinate 150,763,987 of BSWB01000004.1, forward strand.
GTAGCTTAGTAGCAATATGTCTTCAATTCTATTGTTAGTATGCGAATACTTCATCACTAAACTACTTCCAAACGATAGCCGATAGGCATCAGGTTTTTTTTTTTTTGTTTATTTCTGAAGGTGCCAGTATGCATGCTAGTCATGTCACGATCATCAAAGTTTGGACATTGAAGAAGTTTGAATTCTGGGTCATGCTGTAACCCCTGTCACCTATAGGCATTCAAGGATCAAGTTGGAATGAATTGATTTACTTTGAGGGTCACCGAGTCCTCTAGAAAGCCATAGAGATCCACTAGTGATTTTCGTATAATGAACTAGTTTTAAATTAGTAATTATATAGAAAACTAAATAGGATAAATATTTACATTTACCAACAGGGTCCTCACTCAACAAGAAGCACTACTGCACAATATTCTGGCACTTGTATTTTGGGTTCATTGCTAGCAACAATGGTTTATGCATTGGTTGGCTAGGCTGCAAGGATAAAGAAGGTTATGAGATTATGACCCCAAAATGCTGCACTACTTTGTGCTCCTCTGCTTGAAGTGCATTTTTGCCTTCAAAATCCAGCTCTGTGCAACTCCTCTCATTCCCCTCGTATAAGATGTTGAAACAGTACAAGTTATGGAACAGTTCCCTACATTTCTTTCCACGTTTCCACCTCCTTAGTTAGCAAAGTGTCTCTCAAATCTTGTGATTGAGCCAGTTTTAGAACCAGAGACCAGTAACATGAAAGAGCTTGTTGCCAAATTTACTATCGAGAAATGCTTTGTTGTTTCTGGAGACATGTGCCGATAAAAAGTTGGAACTGCTGATTAAAGGAGTAACTTTATGACAGGGGAATAAATGGACTGAAGTTCTTTATCAAAGGAGGATAGGGTTTCATGACTATCAAAAAAATGTTCATGGTTTCTCAAGTAGGCCAGAATGTTTTACAATGTCCATGAAGTTAAAGCTTCTTAGTTTATGTTTCTTGCTTTGTCCTTTTTCCTCCAAGCTCTAATTTCTTGTTTGGTTTGACTGAGCGGGTGATTCGCTTTGTAAATCGCGCCCTCAACGTTTTTACAGTATCCGTTCCTAGGGCTCGTATTTGAAATCTCCCATTAGATGAGAAATTCCCTACCTCATGTGGGATCCAAGCTCTAATTTCAATATAAATACTGTCTTGACTCTTGATTATACAGTTGAAATAAAATTACTGAATGTGCTTTTCAATAATATGTGATCTGATTTGATGTCATGGTCAATTTGTGGAATTACTTACCCAATTACAGACTCTTTTATTCAGAGTCTAAGGGATATAAACACTTCTAATTTTCCCACCTACTTCTCACTACATACAACTAAAAAGTGAGAACTAATATTTTTCATGCTTCTGTCCGAAAATCTTCTTTTTTCCTCCTTACGTGCCAACATAAATGCATCATGCTCATGAAGCCTAAAATGAACTTGCGGGTCCGTGATAGTTGGAAAGCATGTTGCAGCATTGTACCTGCGATCGGTTTTCTGATAAGTAGTTGAATGGCATGACAATGATGTGATAATTCTTTCTCATTTTCGGGTAAAACAAAGAAAAGGGTAATTCTGTAAACTGTTTGCTGGTTTCCTTACCATTTTGGACTCAGATTTTGCTCCATTCTTATGACAGATGACATCTAAACGGAACGAAGATGAAGAATTTGAACCAGACCCTGCTACATGGACAGCTATAGAGGAGAGAGTGTTCATTCACCTGATGGTTAAAGAGGTTCATAAAGGAAACAGGTCTGCTACGACCTTCTCAAGGAAAGGCTGGAGACACATTGAGGATGAGTTTCATCAAAGGACAAGCAAGAGATACACGAATTCACAGTTCAGAAACAAGTTCAACCAACTCCGGACCCGCTACAATGAATTCATTAAGCTCTTAAATCAACCCGGGTTTAACTATGATCCCATTCTCAATACTGTAATTGCAGCAGATGAAGTTTGGGCCAACTACACAAAGGTATATATATCAAGAACTCAATGTTCATATTGGCCATCGTACATTTATCCAAATCATTGCAAATAAGGGTGTATTTGGTTGCATACATGTTTAAAACTCAAGTTTTATCACCTATAATACATTTTAGTGGAAGGAACCAATTACATATACATTTTATACTACATATTTCATATTTACAATCAATATTGCATTTTTCAAATTTAGAGTCCGATACAGCTGATTGCGTTGTAATGCATGACACCCAAACAAAGTTAAATTGTTTTGTTGTTTCATGGTTGCAGGTGAACAAACATGCTAAGAGATTCAGGAAAAAGGGTTGCCCATTCTTTAATGAACTAGAAGTCATATTCGGCGAGCAAGATCTGAAATACAAAGATGTGTACCCGCTTACAATAGAACACTACGATTATGAAAATGGAGAAGATAAGTTGGATATGGAAGATGATGCGTCAACCAACGATACTCCATCAGCGTTTCCAAGCAATAGCAGTGATGGTGAAGAAGACTATCATCCAACCAGCATTTTGAGGCGAAGGCAGAGATCTCCAACACCTACAAGCCATTTCAGGGCAAAGCGAGAGTTTAGATTAGGAGGGGTAAGAGAATGGGGTGATGGTGAAGCTATCAAAGGTAGAAGTCCAACTGTGACACCATCTGTAACACCAATTGTGACAAAACAAGCAGTAGGGTCTCCTTCTGTTCTTTCCGGAAGCTCGTTCTCAATAACCAAATGCGTGAAGTGTTTAGAGTCGATTGAAGGGGTGGATGGGAGCACATACCTTAAGGCTTTGAAGATGTTCAAGGATCCGGATTGGCGGGAGATGTTCATGGCAATGTCTTCTGATCGTAGATTGGTTTGGCTTGCTAGCTTAGAGTGACATCTTCTGCAAAGCAAGCCAAATTCTTTCTCATATATACTACTGGTACATCTTGTGCCTGTTCTGTAGTTACGAATTTACCTTAGCAAGAGAGCTTCTTACTCATATATACTACTGGTACATCTTGTGCCTTTTTAATGTTCTTGAAGAACAGGAACAAGATGAATTCTGTCTTACGTTATTAATCATGTCAGAACAAGGCATATATGTACAAGCCTAGATCTAGAATTACAAGGAAAGAAAAGATAAGAAAGAATAAAAGTTATCTAAAAATATACAAGATATATATGTGCATATCCTAGAATATCTCTAGTATAATTCTAGATAATATCTTTCCTTAAGCATATTCAACACTCCCCCTCAAGCTGGGTGATAAATATCCTCCATTCCCAGCTTGGAGTTTAAATGATGAAACCGTGAGGTATGGAGTCCTTTTGTTAATACATCTGCAATCTGCTCATCTGAGGGAATATAAGACATAGTAACCAGCCCTCCTTCAAGCCTTTCTTTGATGAAATGTCGATCAATTTCTACGTGTTTAGTTCTGTCATGTTGGACTGGATTGTGAGCTATACTAATGGCTGATTTGTTGTCACACATGAGTCTCATTGGTCCTTCCCACTTCACCTTGAGGTCATTCAGAATAATCTGTAGCCATAACAACTCGCACAGTCCATGAGCAAGTGCCCTGAATTCAGATTCAGCTGAAGATCTAGCGACCACATTCTGCTTCTTGCTTCGCCAAGTAACTAAGTTTCCAGCAAGAAAAACACAATAACCAGAAGTTGACCTCCTATCTACAACTGAACCTGCGTAATCTGCATCTGTATAAGCTTCAAGAGTAAGCTTATTTCCTCTCTTGAACAAGATCCCTTTCCCAGGATTGCCTTTCAAATAGTGGAGCACCCTATACGCTGCTAGAAGGTGTGACTCTCTCGGGTCATGCATAAACTGACTAATTACACTTACAGAGTAAGCAATATCAGGTCTAGTATGGGATAAATAGATCAGCTTCCCACACAACCTTTGATACATTTGCTTGTCAACTGTTGCTTCATCCTTTGCCTCGCCAAGTTTATGATTTGGATCAATAGGAGTTGGGGCTGGTTTGCAGGCACTTTTGCCTGTTTCTTTTAACAAATCTGCAATGTATTTCTGTTGGGATATAAAGATCCCATGAGAAGAGTGAGCTACCTCAATTCCAAGGAAGTACTTCAATTTTCCAAGTGATTTGATCTCAAATTCAGCTTCCAATTGTCTCCTCAAACTCTCCTTCTCAAAGTCATTGTCACCTGTGACTATAATATCATCGACATATACTAGGAGAATGGTTACTCCCCCTGAAGGTGAATGCTTTATGAACAAAGTATGATCTCCTTGGCTTTGTCTATAACCAGCTCTTTTCATCACTGATGTAAATCTTCCAAACCAGGCCCTCGGTGACTGTTTAAGCCCATAGAGAGCTTTCTTTAGTCTACACACCTTGGTAGGAGATGGAGATGTGAAACCAGGTGGCACTCGCATATAGATTTCTTCATCTAATATTCCATGAAGGAATGCATTCTTCACATCATACTGTAAAAGAGACCAATTAAAGTGAGCAGCCAAAGATATCAGAACTCTCACTGTATTCATTTTTGCGACCGGGGCAAAAGTATCAAGATAATCGATCCCATAGGTTTGAGTGTAGCCTTTAGCTACTAGCCGGGCCTTGTATCTTTCTAGTGTTCCGTCTGCTTTATATTTCAAGGCATACACCCACCTGCAATCAACAACATTCTTTCCAACAAGTTTATCAACAATCTCCCAAGTCTGATTTTTTTCTAGTGCTAACATCTCTTCCTTCATGGCTTCTCTCCATTCTCTTTTCTTTAAAGCTTCTGAAACAGATTTCGGAATAGAAACTTGGCTGAGGTTTTGGATGAATTCTTGGTGAGATTTGGAGAAGCGATGTAAGGAAACATGGTTGGATAATGGGTACAAAGGTCTGTTTGTGCACTCTCGGGTACCTTTCCTTAATGCAATGGGTTGCTCAACATCTACACTAGGATTATCATTAGTTTGAATATCTGTAGGGATATTAGGATCAGATTCTGTACCTTGTGGAGTGACACCTTCAGGGCCAAATTCTGGAGTTGAAGTTTGAGCTTGCTGCTGGATCAAATCAGTTCTTATTCTCCTGGAATACACTTGTGGATAGCTAGGAAGAGGGTTGACAGACTCATGTGTAGGTACAAATCCTACGTCTAGAGTGGACTTCTCTGGATGATAGTCCAAATCTAAGTCTGAAAAAGTTGGTGGAGGTTGGGCTGGTGGCGCAAGATCAACATGGTTTGGAACCTTGATTTGGGAATAAAAAGGTGATTTTTCAGCAAAGGTGACATCAATGGAGATGTAGAATTTTCTATAGGTAGGATTATAGCACTTGTACCCTTTTTGAGTTGTAGAATAACCAAGAAAAATGCATTTGACAGCCTTTGGATCTAACTTTCCTCTTTGAGGACTATGCACATGTACAAACACAGTGCAACCAAAAATTTTTGGTTCAAGACCAGTTGCTCTATAATTAGGATAGAACTTTTGAAAACACTCAAGTGGACTTTTGTAGCTCAAAACTTTAGATGGCAGCCTATTTATGAGGTAAGCTGAAGTAAGGACAGCTTCACCCCAAAAGAATTTGGGAACATGGTTGGTGAAGAGCATGGCACGAGTGACCTCTAGAATGTGTCTATTTTTTCTCTCTGCAAGACCATTTTGCTGTGGTGTATAAACACAAGAGGATTCATGGATAATACCTTCGGATTGGAAATAAGACGTCAAGGATTGGTTGAAATAGTCCTTAGCATTATCTGTCCTAATCCTTTGTATTTTTGTGCCAAATTGATTTTGAATCATGGAGTGAAAAATGGGAATAATTTGACTGACATCGGATTTGTTTTTGAGTAGATAAATCCACATAACACGAGTGCAATCATCAATAAGAGTAACAAACCAACGAGCACCTGAGATATTAGGCAAAGGGGATGGTCCCCATATGTCACTATGAATAAGCTGAAAAGGAGAAATACTTCTCTTATTGCTTATAGGGAAAGACACACGGGTATGCTTTGCTAACTCACAAACTTCGCAATGAAAATGAGAAGCATCTAGTCCTTGACATAGTTCGGGATACAAGTGTTTTAAAGTGTAGAAAGAAGGATGGCCTAAACGAAAATGGTGAAGCCAAATGACCTCATTATTCATGGTTGTGGATGAAAGAGCATGAGAAGTGTTATCCGCAAGTGATTCCAAGTGGTAAAGACCATTCTTTTCCTCAGCAAGTCCAATCCTCTTCCTGGAATTCGGGTCCTGTATAACACATACAGAAGGTGTAAAAGTGACATGACAATTAAGGTCCTTTGTAAGCTTGCTAAGAGAAATCAAATTAGTAGACAAATCAGGGACATGAAGCACATTTTTTAGGCTTAATGTGGTGGACAAAGGAATGGTTCCCTGGCCTGCAACAATGGCAAATGACCCATTGGCTGTCATTATTTTCTTGTTTTTGGAATGCTGGTAAGTGTGGAACTCACTTATGGATTTAGTCATATGGTCAGTGGCACCCGAGTCTATGATCCATTTTGTGGGATTAGATGTTTTAGAAGCTTTAAAGCAAAAAGAAAATGAGTTGTTACCTGATAAAGCAAGAGAGCATTGACTAGAAGGATTACCAGCAGATTTCTGTTCAAGAGATTTGAAGAAGTTTCTGAATTTTTCAATATCAGATGCACTCATTCCTCCATTAGATTCTTCATCCACCACCATATTAGCTTGTGATCTTGATGAGTTCCTGTTGTTGTTCCAATCTCGGCTGGGGGGTTTCCCATGTAATTTCCAACACTTGTCTCGATTGTGGCTAGATTTGTTGCAGTAGCTACACCATCTATCATCTTTCTTTGCAGCAACAAGAGCAGAATTTTCAATTGTAGCAGGGCTGGAGTCGAGCATTACAGCCCTCCTACTTTCTTCTGCCTTCACAATTGAAATGACCTCTTCTAAAGTCGGTAGCTCTACTCGACCAAGGATCTGAACCCTGATTTGGTCATACTCAGAGCTTAATCCCGCAAGAAAGACATAAGCTCTATGCTTGTCTTGAAATGTCCTCCATTGTGCTGCATCATCTTTGCACTTCATTTCAAGAACTTGATATTGATCTAATTCTTGCCATAGGCTTTGAAGGAGATTACCATACTCAGTGATAGTCTTTTCCCCTTTCTTGGTGGAATAGGCTTTGACAGTAAGTTCGAATGTCAATGCCTCATCCTTCGCCTTGGAGTAAGATCTCTTGATGAAATCCCAAACATCTTTTGCAGTCTTCAGGAACATGCATGATACACTGACCGTTGGCTCCATGGATTCCCACAGCCAAAACATGATCATCGAATCTGTCTCATCCCAAGTGTGAAAGTTGGGATCTTCTTTCTCTGGAACTCCCTCGTTTAGATGTTTAAGTTTTCCTTTTCCTTTCAAATAGGTCTTCACAGCCTGAGACCAGATGAGATAATTCTTTCCATTGAGTTTGTAGGCAGACTGAAGGCTTTGGAAATCAGCCTTCTTTTTTGTATCAGAATCGGGTGTTTTAGACATGGCTAAATGAAAAGGAAAAAGCAGCAATGAAGGCTACTAGATGAAGAGCTTGACTTCAAAAGAAGAACAAGAATATGGTAGCAATGAAGGCTACCCGTCAATGGAAAAATATGGCAGCAATGAAGGCTGCCTTGATGTGAAAAGTTAGAGCAAGTTAGGCTCTGATACCATGAAGAACAGGAACAAGATGAATTCTGTCTTACGTTATTAATCATGTCAGAACAAGGCATATATGTACAAGCCTAGATCTAGAATTACAAGGAAAGAAAAGATAAGAAAGAATAAAAGTTATCTAAAAATATACAAGATATATATGTGCATATCCTAGAATATCTCTAGTATAATTCTAGATAATATCTTTCCTTAAGCATATTCAACAGTTCTCCATGTCAGACTGAAGTCATGGTAATAACGCTTCTGCAGTCGTAGAAAGCTTCAGATTTTCACAAAGTTGATCAAGCAAAATCATTTCCTGTAAAATAGTCGTTTCAAATGGCAAGCATGCAAACTTCACTTGTTGAATGTTGATTTGATCATAATAACATAATAAGCTGTACCAAGAAGCAAATGTGACAATACACAACGGAGCTACCACCACATAACCAAAACCACCTTGCTACTTAATAAAGAAATTCCTGTGTATGTGCGTAACCACGACGCAAACAAAGCAATCTCAGCCGTCTCTTTCGCAGATCTGGTGGAATCCTCGCTCCGTAAACACATTGACTGGACTTGCTAACAGGTGAACAAGTCTTCGCAGAACTGATACATGGCTGACTATCAACAAAAATCTTCTATGATTTCATTATTTACCGCTCTTTGAGATTAAAAGGGTGTTTCCTCGTACTGGTGATAAGGAACATCGGGTACCACCTCAATGTCTTCTGCAGGCTGCAATGAGGTACAAATAATAAAGTGAGTACCGATTATAAGCTTGAAAGGCCTATTGGCAGTTCTTGGTGACCATGACTATTCGTATGCTCATAAGAACAGAGAAAATGATGTACCTTCCAAACATTCAGTAAGCACCATAGCAGAAAATCAACAATAATGACAAAGCAAAATAGCTTTCCAGCCCAAGCACCACATGCAAGATACCTGTAAATAAATGAAACAAAGATATGGTGTACCCTGTGAGTGTAGAACAATTGGTCATTTCAATTCAATCTCGCATGCAAAGAAGTGTTTACAGGAAGCAACAAAGGTTACAATATAACCCTATTGTTGAGTCCTTACTTGCAAGAAGGCTAAAAAGTTTTAAGATAAGAGTTAAGATACTCTTTCATTTTGTTCTTCAAGGGTATAACTTTTTCGGTCTGCTTACTTGGATGCGGGAAATTTCAGGAATGTTTTTACCTTGGAAGCCTTTCCATAACACTTTCGTCGGGGCATCTTAACGCACGATCATACACAGCCTCTGTTCTCTTAGCAACATCATGCCAGCTGTAGAGTTGTTTCATCTGGCAGAAAATCGAACTTGTTAGATAGTTTGAAGATTTTGGACTTCAACGAGCAATATTATGGTGCTCACCCGCAGATGCATGACTTGTGGATCAATAGTAGGAAGGATGGTTATCGCTTTTCCAATGGCTTTCACCATATCCCCAGGATCTGGTTCTGCAAGTACAATCATGTCGTCTGGCAGAACCTGCAAAAGGATAAAATGAGAAATAAAATTAACATGTAGCACAATACCAAAACACATGTAACAACAACAGTCAAGGTGAAGAAGCTCTCCAACTGCTGAATAAAATGAAGTTCAACCTCTGGAACACCACCAACTCGTGTACTAACTGTTAACAGTCCACAACTTGCAGCTTCCAATATGGCTATGCAGAATGCTTCTGTTAAGGAGCTTTCAAAAGATTAAGCAAAGATATAAGGAAAATAACAAATGTCAACTGAAAACGATTAAGCATTTAGTGCAGTATATCCAAAGCAGCAAGGTGCGATTGACTCCAAATTTTTTATTTTTTATTTTTTTTTATTTTTTTTTATTTGAAAGGTTGGTAAGTAACTCCCGGTTCGATTGGCTTCGCCGCTCTACATCCGGGACGGGAATAATTCGTGGCCCATTGCCGATTGACTCCAAATTTAATAGCAGTTGTTTTCCTCTTTCACACACCCGGAGTCTTCTTTTTTCTTTTATTTTTCATTTTTGTTGCTTCGGCTTCTTTACCTAGTTGGCGCTTGTCAACAGTTAAAACCAACTAGAGGTATTCAAAATTGACAAAACAATGTTAATCGAAATAAACAAAATAAATTATAACAACAAAAAACTCATGAAATTCTAACTGAACTTAAAAAATAAACTAGGACTAAACAAGCTTGCTTGCATCGCAACCATTTAGTGGAGCATTTGGTACTTCAGAAACAAAATGATCTTTGGTAATGAACTCATTGGGTCATCCAGCAAGGTTACCGGCCTCGTCAGAGAACAAATCCATAGGTGGAAAGCCAACACTTTTGAAGAGGATGACTATGACATTAAAATGTAAATCCTTCCCAAGGAAAAAACATAACTGAATGGGATAAACAAAAACTTGGTTTTCATAAACTAAACTTTGACAGGTCAATTAGACTCGGTTATTACATCTATTGGTTACGTGATTCGGGACCACAACGGAAAAGTCGTAAGCTTTGATGCAAGAAAATATAATTTTAACTCGGTTGTAAAAGCCGAAGCTTTTGCCCTAAAATCAGGCCTTCACGAGGCAATTAAACTACAAATCAAGACTGAAATTGAAGGATAATCTTTGTGTTATTAAGGCACTCCAAGGATGTTGGAGTTGCCCCTGAGAGATCGAAATCATTATTTCCGACTCCAAACTGGACCTACTGTTTGTTTGACGAAGTCTAGATCAAGCATGTTTTCAGAGAAGTAAACTGTGTTGCAAACCGATTAACCCATATGGGAAGTTCAAAACCCAACACCAACTTTTCTGATGATCTCGAACTAAATGTTCTCATCCGCAAGGATGCTTTAGGATGGACTACCTCCAGAAGATAGTTCATCCTAATCGCTTTCCATTATCGAAAAAATAAACTACAGATATTCAAAAGGTGCTTTACCTATATGAAATGTAGAATAAAGGCTTTATAAGTTACTTTCTTTAGAAAGTTGTACTCCTCTATTTCACAATTTTTTTCATTTTAGACATTTTCACACATCTTAATTAAACCAACAAATACACTATTATATCCCTAAACCCTTAACTACAAGTAACAAACATCTAATGATTACATGAGCAAACTTATAAAGCATATACGGAAAAGCCTATAAATGACGACTATTTTGAAGAAGCTAAAACGACACTTTTGTGGAACGGAGGGAGTAATAAGTAATTATGTATCTTGTGCTTCAAAGACGTGTATAAATATGGACCCTTGAAGACACATTAGCAATACATTGTGTGGTCGCGTTTAATAGCTACTCCATCCTCTCTTTACTTCCTCAATTTTTATTATAAAGACACAAACAATGTATTTTCCAATATGAATGCAAGAAGCTCCTAGGCATAAATTGAGTTCACATCTGTGGTTGTTTACAAACATCAAAATGATATTCTAAAACCTTACAGCTGAGTTCCTAAAAGCAAAATTGCAAATAAAAAAAAGTATCAATATAAAGTGGAATTTACATTATGAAGTTATAAGCCTGATTTTAAAAAAGCGCTTACCAAAATCACAGTTTGCTTCTAGATTAATCATAACATTAGTACTAGCCTCCTCACACAATCTGAACGCCATTAAGCATAATTGCAGAGGAGTTCAAGGCAAACTGTTTCTTGTTGTATTTTATTTTCTCTACATAACAGCACATTGTTCTACATGTTGCATAAAAAACGAAGTTAAGAAACAAGATATTTCACCTGTTTAGAAATATATGGCCAGATACTAAGACAGACTGCACTTGGGCATGTGGAACAGCTCCCAACATTTCAACTCTATCTTGAAGAAAATGCTTCTCCCTCATCTCTTCCAAGCGGACACGTTTAGGTCCATCTCCCCCAACAATGAAATGGACCTTAAAACACGTTATCACATATACTTTCATTCTCAAACATAAGTAGATACTGAAGTCCAAGATATAATTAAGTACTTTGAAAAGTGAATCATCACATATATTAAGACTCGAAAAGACAAGCAGACCCTAAAGAGGAAGACGAAGTTACTTTTTCGTGGAAGCAAAAGAAAGCTTTTTTACTAAATGGATAGGATACCAGAAATTATCCATTTACCTGTTATTTTTGGAGCATTAACCAAATAATTTATGTCTTTTTTGCTGTGTGGGTGTCAACCATATAGCATTAGCCTTTAAGAAATGCAAGCCTATCCCACCTCAATGGGACAAACATTAGGGCATGAAACATATATTTGCAGCTTGACCATAACCAACAAAACTATTGTTGTTTCATTTCTTTCTTCCCACTTGTAAAATTTACTGATTCCGCTTTTCCCCCTCTAATACACGTAAACGGCTAGCAGTAAAGCCACCAACCGTGATCTCAAGGACACATCGATAGAGGTAATAATGGAGTCCTTTTCTCAATAATTTGTTTCTCTTCACTAAGAGGACAATCACACTTTTGCTCATTAAAAAGTTAATGGTGGCATGAGCAAGATGCCTCACCCATTAGAACACAAGATGAAAACACCAAACACAAACTTAATGTTAGTAAAAGCATGGTTTAAGTACAGTTTTTTCAGAAATCTTTTCAGATTAGCTTAAATGCAGAAGTAACATGCACTTCACTACTGGTAAAAAATTATGTTCATCCCTTTAAACTGGTGCAGTGATCAGAGAAATGCTCGAATCCATAGATAAAATTAAGGAGACGTGGAAATCAAACGAGATGATAACTAATGCAAGATCTCAGCTCGCACAAATCTGAGATAACTTACATTGGGATATTGATGACAAACTTCAGGAATTACTTCTACAAGCAAATCAGCACCCTTCCGGTACACTAATCTACTGATAACCACTATAACAATGCGATCATCCTTGATCCGCTTTGGAGCAGGCTTGAACATGGCAGTGTCAACAGCATTTGGTATAACATAAACCTTCTCAGGGGGCAGGCCAGATCTTAGCACTGTGTTCTCCTTACTCGTATGGGAGACACAAATAGCTTGACTTATATCTGCTAAAGTAAATTGGAGTACCTTGTTCATGTGGACACTCCCCAAATCAGCAAACCCGTATAATGAATGATCAGTAAAAATAACCTTGTAGCCCATTACACGTGCGTGCATAAGAGCTTCATGGCAGAGGGTTGAGAAAGCTTGATGTCCATGCACTAATGATATCATTTCACGAATAAGTATTGTTCTTACAATTGGAAGTGTGCCATACAAAGTGGGAAATGTGCATTGCATGAAAGCTGGCCTCCATGGAACATAATAAACCTTTAGGCCATTTGTCATATATCTCACTCCAGACCGATTCCCATAAGCATGGGTCATAACAACAACCTGACATCATATTTTCTAGAGATCAAATCTCAGTGACAGTGTTCAGAAACAACAAGAGAGATAAAGCTACTCGACTTCAAATATACCAAAGCACAAAATTTATGAACAACTAGCAAACAAAAAACAAAACATTAGAAGTCTTTGAACTTCATAAATCTTTAGTTTAAAGAAACCTGAAGGAAAAAGAGAGTGACAAGAAAGCATTATTAGACATCGAGGAGAGCGAAGATTTGCTCGTACATTTGGCAAATCTAACTGAGTTTCTCCTATAAAGCCACTGCAGAGTGGAGTGTAAAACTGATTCCTGATTCCAAACAGATAAGAACTATATAATGGAAATATTCATTCCTTCTTTTCATCATGATATACTTCCCTTGTTGTATAACTCATTGAAGGTGCCACAAAGGTCACATAACACAACTAAAAGAAACAAACCAAAACGATGAAATTTGAAGCACTAAACAAGATCATTATTGAATTCACTTATAGGTTATAACATTACCTTGTGGCCAAGCTTAAGCAAGCACTGAGACAAATAATAAATATGATTTTCAACCCCGCCGAAGTTGGGATAGAAAAAGTCTGAAACCATCAATATCCTGTGCTTTCCGTTTCCCATTCTATCCAAGACCTAACCACCTGCGAGTGCAAATCGATTACATGGAAATTCAGGTCAAATCCATAAATTATTGTAACTGGAAAAGGAAAACTACACACGTGTTGACGGAAAACAACGAGGCATATAACCAGTTTTGAATCAATTTTGGGATTCATGTTTCGATAATGTTAAATAGTCGTCAGACTTCATGGTGTGTAACTGATAGAACAGACCAATACACAATCTCAATCGATCGTGATCAATAAATGACATTTCATTCCTGATATTGAAAATTGATTCCCCGGGGAAGAAGAAAGGAGTAATGGTATCAAGCATACGCATTTTTAAATAAAGAGATGAAATCAATTTTAGTTCTTCGGGTTCAATTCTCTTAATGGGGCAAAATGGATGTAGAATAAGTTTCATTTTCGCATGGGAAGGAAGTGCTTACCGAAGATTGGCCAGTGAGGAAGACGGGGAGAGTGAATCCGGATGCAGAGAATGTTCAACGGGGAATAGCAGACAGCGGATGAAGAAAAAGCTCCGGCAGGTACTCCGCAAGAATGTGAAAATATTTGCTGAAGGGTATGTGTGGGGTGCGAACTTGTTGATGGGTCTCTAGTTGTATTTGAGAGGGGAAATGGACAAATGGTCGGAGGAAGAACGCGGAACGGTGACGGGATGGCGACGGTAGCTACGGCGGGGAAGCAGCAAGTATTTCAGTTTGCCATGTTGACAGCTTTCTCGGTGGTGAGCATGAGGCCTGATTGGATCTTCGTAAAATAAAACACACCTCGTCCCGTATCAACACTTAAAATATGTCACCTATAATTTTTTCGAAATTCGTATTCGAACGGTTCAAAATTTCGTTACTGCATCACGCATACGAATCCCGTAACCGGCATAATGTTATGATTACGGATCTTGTAACCGTGAACATTACGGGTTTCGAATCCTATAATTTTCTACATGAATTCTAACACGGAAAAAAAAAATCTGACACCTTCACGGTTACGGGATTCCGTAACCGTGATGTCAAAAAAAAAAAAAATTTTTACGGTTACGCAATGCGTGACCGTGACGGTCACGCATTGCGTATGAGTGGTTCGTTAACGAAATCTTGAACCGTGTAAATAATACCCCCAATTTTTTTAACAAATATTTTATATAAATATCATCTTATAATTACAATATTGTCAATGACCATTACTAAAATTAAATCAAACTTAAAATAAATTACACATCAACATCCACTTTATCATAGAAAATATTACTTCATAAAAAAATCATCACTTCAATAACATAATACTTTCTTGTGTGAATTTCGTTCAAATGGTTATTCAATATCTCATACCATAATCAGTTCATGTTAACACCATTAATTATAAACATGAGAATTTATCTTGTAGTAAAAAAAAAAACTACCCCACATCAGTAGTTCTTCATAACAAAGACAATTATCTTCAATCTTTGAGGCACCTTCATTCTGTTGATTTGAAATCTTTTCACATTGTGTTACTGATTATTCAATGTCTTTAATCTAAACAATTCAATAACATCACCATTTATGTTCAATGTTCTACATAATCTTATACCAATATCACCGTAATAATTTTCAATGCAATAGGTAGTCAAGGAACAAAGGAATACAACAGCTATATAAATTCAGAAAATATTATAGTTATAACAAATAAGATTGCGTTAACAACTTATTCCGGATCCTTAATCTTTTTGTATCATGAGACCAAATCTACACACATCTATGCAAGCATATTTCAAATCAAGATATCTCCATATATG
This sequence comes from Fagopyrum homotropicum, assembly GCA_033239125.1. Lineage (NCBI taxonomy): Eukaryota > Viridiplantae > Streptophyta > Magnoliopsida > Caryophyllales > Polygonaceae > Fagopyrum > Fagopyrum homotropicum. The sequence continues at coordinate 150,779,354 of BSWB01000004.1, forward strand.
ACTCACACACTCACACGAATTTCAACATTTCAAGGCACCTTCATACTAAATCATATAACAAACCATACAAAATCATTAACAAATACCATTTATATCTACATCAGTTTTTCTAAACTTTTAGGTACGATAACACAACTAATCATGATATAAAAGTTATAAACTGATTTATTCAATATCAATCGGATATCACGATGATGATGATCTTCAAATTTTGCAAGACACCTTCATCCAATTGACGACATTTTTCACAATGTGTTATTATTATCCAATACCTAACTTAAATACTTCAGCAAGACATTAGTCAACCCAGTCAAACATATATAAATTTGTACCAATAGCCATATCCAACAAGTAATATTAGCAAGTTGAGTCTAACATATACTGTCGACGCAAAGAGTTGTTGAAGAAGAAGCAACATGATCATTCTATAAATTCGGAAAATAAAACATATTACTTTGTATATTAAGTTTGTTTAATAGATTTTATTGTACGATCCCAGTTTTGCCTTCACCGCCCCCGCGGTGAAGAGGGCCGCCCATGCGGCCGAGGTGATCCACCCCTGCGGATGACGACAGATCGTGCCCGATCTTTCATCCGTTCTTTTTATCTTCTTTCCATAGATAGAATGTCCGATATTCTATTTTATGGGCCGGTTTCCTTGTCTCCTTTCTGAACCCTAGACGCCTTTCCGTCAATCTTTCCAGCCCGTCCCTATATATTATCTTCTTTTTATCCTTTTTCCCGTTCCTTGCTATCGTCTTCTTCAACCCTAGAGAGCTGCAGCCGTCCTTTGCTTCCTGCGACCTCGCTAAACGTGTAAGTGCATCTTTTCTGGTTCTTCCTCACGTTCCTTTAACGCTGCATGCCTTCTCATTCTGTTTTGGTTCCTTCCTTTCGTTCTTCTCTTTTCTTCTTCTCCAAAGATCAGGCACGAGCCTTGATTTTTGTGGAGTGTTCCATTGTTGACCCTTCGTCGTTGTTCTCAGGCTCCCCGGAGTTGAGTCTGGACGTGTTAGAACCAAAGGTTCAAGCTTGGTTACCTTGTTCTGTGTTCGGTCGAAGAAGAATCCCGACAGAGCTTCTGTCAGTGCAGCCGCCCCTGCGCCTGCACCAGCCGCCCCTGCGTGTTGCCGCCCCTCCGCCTCTGTCCAGCCGCCCCTGTGGTTTCTCTGCAGTAGCTCCCGTCTTTGGTGAGTTGCTTTCTTCCTTCCTTTCCTCGTTCCTTCCCTGGTTCCTTGTGGTTATTCCTTGTTCCCTGAGTTGTTGTAAGACTAAGGTTGAGTCCTTAGCTTGTGGAGATCTCTTAGAGATCGTTGAGACTAGAAGTTATAGACTTCTAGCAGCCGTTTCGTTCCTGATCCGTGTTGCTTGTTCGTACAGGCTTTCCTTGCTCCTTTCTTGAGGGAAACTGAGCTTTCTCTTGAGTTGTTCCTGAGTTGTTGTTGAGCTTTTCCTGAGTTGTTGTTGAGCTTTTGTGTTACCTTCGTGTGAGATAAGTCCCTTGGACTTACTTAGCTTCATTCCACGTATTGGCTTGTTTGTGTTGTTTATTATTATTATAACGGATAACTGGAACTAGGATTCACCCTTTATTACCCTTAACTGGCCCAAGTATATTATAACCGGGCGGTGACCACTTGTCTAGTTCTACAGGAGACTAGAATGTGCTCTTGTAACCCAGACCCGTAGGTAACGGATAATATTGATCTATTCCTATTGGTAGACGGAAGCGGTGGCGAGTTTCGAAAGGATTCTCGTGTGACAAAAGAAGTTGAATTAGTAATGGATAATCTTAATGAAAGATAATAACCGGTTGAGTGCAAGCATGCTATATGTTTACGTTACCTTATGTGTGTTTGTGCCTTTACACTCTTGCTTATACTTAGAATGTTAGCTAACGGTTTATACCGTCGTTGTAGATGTTCCGCGGGTTCAGGATGCCGCTGAGTGATCCGGATGGTGTGGACAGCCGGGGTTCCCGTACATTATAGGACGGGATCGGGTTTATGTTTCTTTTGTGGTTTCCCTTTTGTTTTGAACTCGGTTGCAAGTCTTTTCCGCTTTGCTTTGTTTAAACCTTTGGTTTTATAATAAGTTTTGATTTTCATTCGTCTGTGCCTTGTTGTAAGATCCATTTGTTGTTGCTACTCTGAGGGTCGGGACTCATTGTGTGGTCCTAGCCCGTAGTGTAACACCCCGAATTCTTAGAACTCGGAGCATTACTGGTTAGGACCTCACAATGGGTCCCGACCTCAGTTGGACAACAATTTTACTAGGATCTTGCAACAAGACACAAATAAGAAAAACCGAAATTCATAAAAAAAACATTTGTAAAAGGATGAATGCAACAAAGTCTAACAGCCTATCATACTTAACAACGGAAAAGACTAACTGTCTTAACAAAAGGAAAGACAACAAAACAACAACCCACACCCCCACTCTAAGGAGTACGGAGACCCGACTGACCACTACTTCCGGATCACTCAGCTGTTGTTCTAACCTGCTGTAAAACTAAAACCACAACAAAACAACCATTAGCTAGTTATCTAAACATTAGAAGAATAACAATAGCACACACACATAAAATACACTCATCATGCCTTCAAACAATCCATTTATTATCTTCATTTAAGTCATTCACTCTAATGATACTTATTTTGTGACACGAGGGATTCCCAAACCTCGCCTCCGCCCCCGTGTACCCATCAGGAGTGGATCCGATGCATCTCACCGTGTACCTGTATGGTCTGGGTATAGAGAACCTCCCAGTCTCCTGGCAGAGCTGGGCAGTGATGTCACGGCCCGTTATACATACACTTGGGCCTTAAACATAATAATAACGGTCGTCCTAGCAAGTTATTATTATTATTATTATTGTCACACACATTGCACACACACAACCACTATCACTCAACTAATATCCGGAAACTGGCTAAGTAAGTCGCAAGGACTTACCTGAGTCAAAATACACTCTAACACGTCTCAAACAGTCCGTACTCGTGGTAACTCAAACGCATGCCAAATAAGGCATGTGTATCAAAATCACATCCACATGTCCAACCTCATGCTAAGGAATTACGGATAATATATGTGATAGATGATAACCGGGAAGGACGAAGAGTGTTATTCTTTTTCGAGTGAATTCAAGTTTGAACTGGTGACCTATAAGTAGCTAACCGAGAGACACAAAGCATGGAAACAAGTTTTAAAAGGAATAAGAAAGTTTAAGAATAAATTTGAGAAGCCTTCGGTTGAGGGTAAAATGGTCTTTTACCGTAAGAACTTGTTCCGTAATTCCTTAGCATGAGGTTGGACATGTGGATGTGATTTTGATACACATGCCTTATTTGGCAGGCGTTTGAGTTACCACGAGTACGGACTGTTTGAGACGTGTTAGAGTGTATTTTGACTCAGGTAAGTCCTTGCGACTTACTTAGCCAGTTTCTGGATATTAGTTGAGTGATAGTGGTTGTGTGTGTGCAATGTGTGTGACAATAATAATAATAATAACTTGCTAGGACGACCGTTATTATTATGTTTAAGGCCCAAGTGTATGTATAACGGGCCGTGACATCACTGCCCAGCTCTGCCAGGAGACTGGGAGGTTCTCTATACCCAGACCATACAGGTACACGGTGAGATGCATCGGATCCACTCCTGATGGGTACACGGGGGCGGAGGCGAGGTTTGGGAATCCCTCGTGTCACAAAATAAGTATCATTAGAGTGAATGACTTAAATGAAGATAATAAATTGATTGTTTGAAGGCATGATGAGTGTATTTTATGTGTGTGTGCTATTGTTATTCTTCTAATGTTTAGATAACTAGCTAATGGTTGTTTTGTTGTGGTTTTAGTTTTACAGCAGGTTAGAACAGCAGCTGAGTGATCCGGAAGTAGTGGTCAGCCGGGTCTCCGTACTCCTTAGAGTGGGGGTGTGGGTTGTTGTTTTTTTGTCTTTCCTTTTGTTAAGACAGTTAGTCTTTTCCGTTGTTAAGTATGATAGGCTGTTAGACTTTGTTGCATTCATCCTTTTACAAATGTTTTTTTTATGAATTTCGGTTTTTCTTATTTGTGTCTTGTTGCAAGATCCTAGTAAAATTGTTGTCCAACTGAGGTCGGGACCCATTGTGAGGTCCTAACCAGTACGTAGCGCTTCGAGTTCCCAGAACTTGGGGTGTTACATTTATACACATTTATAACAAATCAAATGTCTTTAATAGATTAAAGCGATAAGTTCAAAAAAAAGTCAACATGTTTAAAATATCCAAAATATAAAACAGATTTGTTTCTATTTATCATATATTGAATCAGATCTTTTAAAACTTTTAACAAGTTGATGATATATTAAATATGTTCTACATAATTGACATTTATACCAAATCAAATTTTTTTAACAATTTAAAAGATAAGTTCATATATGTTGGAGCTACAATCTTAAACATAAAGGGAAAAACAAACACTATAAAAAGAGACATTAGAAAAAAAAAAACAACACACATTAAGTTGAGATACACAACCTGAAGCTAATGGGCAAAGTTGTTTGCAACATCGATAAATATCTATATGTTCATCCTATTTTCGTATTTCATGTCAATTATTAAACTATTGTATCTCTCATAAACTCAAAGCTTACACAATTACATCGACGAGACAAACAAGAATGAAATCCCTTTGAAGAGTAAAGAAGGATGACCTTTTCAATTTTAGTTATATAAATCCAACTACAAGAAGCCATTCATATGAAGATTCTAGCCATAGATCTTGTTGGTTCAACATGTATGAATCTCCGGTGAAAAGAAGACTCAGAATGGTCGTTCGTGTGAGTCATATATGGAAATCTTATAACAAGTAAGATTATGTTAACAACTTATTTCGAATCCTTAATATTTTTGTTTTATGAGACCAAATCGCCAAACATTTGAAACAAATCAAAATCCCTATAAAATTTTCAAAGCAAGTTTTATGATTTTGGAACTATAATAGTTGTCTTAATAAAATGATAATAAAAGTTGGAATGCAAAGGTTTTGTGATTTTGGAACTATAATAGATGGCTTGGAATTGTCTCATAAGTTAATACTTGTCGATGCCAAGACCTATTGCAACATTTATAGCCGGCGGCATCCCTCTGGACCATCCAATTGATGAACTTCTCCATCGCCCAAATCTATTTTAAGTTTTATTCTCAGAAAATCCAAAGATCAATAGAAAATCTCATCACATTTCCAATGTAACTATAAATAATAGATATGTGACATATAAAGAGAAAAAAATATACATTTGTGGTATCATATATTATAATAGATATGTGACATATAAAGAAAAAGTACAAAAAAAAAAATCAGTAAAAAATGTCAAATTGTGATCACATGTACAATTTAAGATCTATATCTAGCATAGGTTCACATGTTGCACGCTAAAAAAAATGCAAAACATAACCGAAGTTGAATGGTCAAAAAGGAACTTAACATCACCATTTTTTTTACTAAGACGGGTAAGAGATTAGGAGTAGTTGATAACATGATTTATGACGTTAGTATAGGCATACATTTAGATAGTTTTTCCCGTTATTCGTGCACGGTTTGACATTAGTTCACGACGTTTACACTCATTTCATGCATATTTCTAGAAAAGACGTCTACACGAGCTTTTGTCGGTTTTGTAGGTATTTCGGGGATCTTTTGGGCATTAATCGATACATTTGAGGGTCAAGCCTCATGGTGGTACATATCCAAGGCCTTGAAGGAACATAATTGGAGCAATGAAGGACACAAGGACCCTTGTTGGTGCAAGCAATGGAGCAACTCATGTCTAGATGATCATAACAAGTTTTTGTTGAAGAAAATCGACCTACACTCAGGAAAATCGGCCGATTTATTTGACTGGGTCGATTTTTGGCCTTTGACAGCTTAAGCCACGTGTCCCACGATCTCTTTGTCCGGCCTTGCTCTTGGTGGAGAATATAAGTGGTCCTGCAAGCTGTTGCTGAGCATTCTCTCCCTCTCCCACATCCTCTAGCATCTTCCCAAAGACTCTTCCAATTGGGAGCTCTCTTCAAGACACCCTTGTGGGTGTTCTTGAGGGAGATTAGTGTAGATTTCAATTTCGTAGTGAGATTTGAGTGATTTTTGTGAAGAAGTTTTTGAAGGTTGTAAGATCTGACTTGGAGCTACATTTGGTGTGTTGAAAGACTTGTTTTGAGCTCAAATCCAGCTAAGTTTCATTGCTTTCATTTCCTTACTTTATCTTCTTGCTATGGATTCCATGTATGCTTGTATGATGATTTTAGATCTTAAAATGCATGTTGTTGGCTAGTTTATTGTGATTCTGGAGTGATGGATTGATGGTTATAGCTTGGGTGATGATAGAATGGACTTATATGTTAGTTTAGGATGATTTGTATGCACGAAACCTAACCCATGAAGAAAAATCGGCCTGTTCTTCAGGCAAATCGGCCGATTTTTGCTATGATCCACCCGGATGAATCTGTATGTTAGGATGTTAGATTGTTGAAATCCTAGTGTTTGTTGAGCATAATATAGCTTAGGGTGACCTAATGCTAGCAAACTAAGTGAGAAAAGAGACCTACCCGGTGATTTCCGATCTTAGATACCAAGGATGATGAACTCTAGGTAGTAGTGAGCCTCATAAGCCGCTATTGGACTGAGTGTGCTAGGATTGTTGCTTGAGACTTACCTTTTCCGAGACTTACCCGATAAGGAGAGGTTTGCCCCTTAAGTAGTGTCCGGTTTGTGTAGAATTCCCAACTTTACCTCCTTGAGACTTACCCGGTAATAGGAGTTTGGTGCGGGATTAGTGAAACATGAGACTTACCCGGTAATTGCTTCTATTAGAGAAACACCCTTTCCCAACACCGCAGCCTTGTCCTTAGAATCTTTAGAACCTTGAGTCCAATGCCATAACCGGAAATCTTGACCTCTAGAATCCACTCTTCTCTCTTTTATCACATATTTTGTGCTTGCGTTACTTGTTTGCTTTGCTAGCTTGAGTTGTTAGTTTGATTTATTATCTTGCTTGATTTGTGATCTTTGCTTGATCACCACAAAAACCAACCAAAAATATCAAGATTTTCATTTCTTTATTCCTTTCTCTTTTCTTAGACTAGATTCGCACTATCTTTGATCATTGAATGACTTGATTTCACCTCAGTCCTTGTGTTCGACCTCGGAATACTTTCCTTCCTACATAACGATCTGTACACTGCGGGTTTCGCTAGGTAGTTTAGGAGATTAGATCGAGTTTATAAATGTAAAGCTTTTTGTGTTACACATCCTAGCGTGACAGTAGTCAACGCCTAATAGTTGGTCATCGTATGGTATCCTTTTGGATGATAGCATCCAATAATGTCGGGACCCTCGAGCTATCCATCGTGTCGTCCTACCCAGGAGAGCCAACAGCAGACCGTCATGACCAAGTGTTGCTAGCTTGTCAGCAGCACCGTTAATCTCTCTGAAAATGTGGTTGATTTGAACCTAATTAAAGCCTACGAGTAAGATAAAAATATTCATAATGGTAATATCCAATTCCCATGGTGGCATCCAGATTTTCTTCACGGAATTGATAATTGTAAGATTATCCCCTTTAGTATCAATTTTTCTTAATCCGAGTTGTTTTTCTTTTATAATTCTCATTTTTATCGCGCATGCTTCTGTTTGAAGGACATAAATGTCAGCACACTTTCCTTAGTCAAATGCGATAACTGAGACATTATGATCTCTCAAGATATACCAAAAGGTACTTTGACCATCATTTCGTTTGGATCCATCGAAGTTAAGTTTAACCACTCTTGGGAGTGGCGCAATCCACTTAACATCACCCATTAGCTAGTTGTCTATATTTATCATTAAAAAAACAAAATAAAAATTACATTATATAATGAATCTAGCTTAGTGCATTCATTCATCCACAAAATCCACTTTTGAAGAACTTCTCAATCACACAAATCTATTGTAAGTTTTATTCTTTGAAAGGACAAAGATCAATAGAAAATCTCTTCACATTTCCAATATAACTATAAATAATTGATATGTTACATATAAAGAAAAAATGTTAAAAAAATCAGCATAAAATGCCAAGATTTGATCACATGTACAATTTAAGATCTATATCTAGCATAGGTTCACATGTTGCACAATAGAAAAAATTCAAAACATAAAGCCAAAGTTGAATGGTCAAAAAGGAAATTAACATGACCCAATAGCTAGTTGTACTTCTTTATCATAAAAAAAATGAAAATTACACTATAAAATGAAACAAGCTTAGTGCATTCATTTATCCACAAAACCCACTTTGAATCCAAAACTACTCAACACAATCTCTGAAATGTATCCACAATTTTCATGGACTAAAGAATTGTCCATTGTATTGTTGCAATTATGCTTAAAATCATATGAAAAAATCAACTTCCACGTGACTATTTTGATTTTGATGAGTTTGTAGTTCAGTTTCATGTCAGAACCGGAAAAAATCCAAACGTTGGACAACTTAAACGTAAGATTGATAATCTGAGGTTTGATTTCAGGAGATGGAGAGATATATTAAATGTTGCGGGTGTTACTCGTGATCCCACAATTGGATATTATCATATACCCGATGAATGGTGGGATGAACACCTTACGATAAGTTATATATATATAAAACGAAATTTTTTGTGGTAAACTTTTTTATCCGTTAATTTTTTTTAGTATTGATCATTTGCAGAAAATTTGTTATTTTGGGAGAAATTTCATAACAATCCAATGAACTTTGACATCTAAAAACTTGTGTCAATGAGCATCGTATATTGTGGAGGTTTCTTAGCATTGTATTACTGGTTTTGCCATTTTTTAATTTTAAGTATATGCCGTTTGGATTAACTTAATGCAAAGGCTTACTACTTCATAATTGTAGCCAAAATCTACCGCTTGCATTACAATGCAAAGCCTTTTTAAAATGAGAGATTAAGCTACTAAGACAACTTTTAAAAAAAAAAGAAAACTAGACCCCAAGCATTTAACAAATTCAAAAAAAGGTAAATTAGATATTAAGAGCATCTTTATTAAGTATGTACAATATTAATGAAAGATAATTAATTAATAAATAAATTTAATATGCTAAAAATTAGGAAACCGGTTAACAAAAAAAAGGTAACCGTACGCTTGAGATTCCAAAATCTATACAATCCGCCATTATCGCTCTTTTAGCAAAACCAAAATCAAAGCGAAAAAAACGTAATCTACACTTGGAAGCAGGTTCTCCATCGTCATTCTTCTCGAGGTCTCTTCTTCAACTCATTCTTCATCGTCAACATCTAACTTCAATCAAGGCTCCAAAAGTCGTCTTCAACAGGTATAATTAGTTACCAATTGGAACAATCGGCTTCTCAAAATTTCGGTTCGTATATCTTCAATTGCCATTTCCAGGTATGCTGTCTTTGTCGATTTCACATAGGTTTTTGAAGAAGACGACAATATCTATCTTACACAAACATAGTTTGTGTACAAATTTACTCTATGTACATTTGTAGGTAGTTGTTGTTGATTATGTGTATATGCCACTAGAAAAATGTAACATATTTACTTTATATGTATCAAATACTGAGTTTGCGTATTTTTTGCATTTGGGATCAAATCTGTAGTTTGTGTACATTTGGTATTTGGTATGTGATAAAATGCAGACTTATATTTGTGTACATATGTATATCGAATCTGCAAGATATGTGCATTTGGTAAATGGGGTGTGATGTAACACAGACATTTATGTGTGTACATATGTTTTGTTTACGGTAGCATATGTACATATATCCTGTTTAAACTATGTTTGTTGAGCGGTTTTGAAAAGATCGGAGAAGAAGATCAATCAAACAATGTTCCCCTTGATTAACGGATTATGGAAATATTTAGTTATCCGTTTTACAACAATTAATTGATTATTCAATGAATTTCAACTACCCTTAAAAACATTAGGGCTTAGATAGGCGAATTCGGCGGCGTTATTTGACGTCTTGGTGTCATCATCTTCTCTTTGGCGCAGGGTTGTGGGAGCTAGGATTGTCTCGTCGAATACGTGTGAGTTCACCGATTGACGGGAGTGCTATTGGTTAGTTACGATAGTTTTCGGAGATGCAAGAAACAGAAGAAAGGGCAAAAGGCAAGGAAAATATAGAATTGACAAAGGAGGAAACTATTGAAATTCTAATCGAAGTTGCAAGGAAAGAGAATGCTACTGGGGGAGGAACCATCACACTTGTGGGCTCTTTGTTCACAACAAAGCCATTCAACTCCTTTGCCCTAAAGGTTACTATGAAAGGGGTATGGAAGTTGAAGAAAGGATTCATTTTTCGCAAATTGAGAAAAACCTTTTTTGTTTTTCAATTTGCTTCAGAAGGAGATAAAGAAAAAGTATTAAAGGGAGGACCATGAATGTATGATAGGCCCTTTTGATAATGAAGGAGCCAGGTTTTGAGGAGCCGTCACAAATGGGATTTGATCAAATGCCAAATCGGATTCGCATATATGATCTCTCCTTGACTGCTATGACCAAACAGACGGCACTTTTCGCTCCAAACGGTGTGTGCAAGCTTTAAATTTATAACCCTAGACTTAAGCTTAAAACAAGGATGCGAACCCGCAGTGTACGGGTCAATCGTAGTAAAAGCAAGAAAATTCCAGGGGTCGATCACAAGGACTCGGTGAAACAAAGTCAATACGGTGTGCTTATGTCAATACTAACCACAAGAGCGATTAACACAATTAAAGATGAATAAGAAGTCAATAAAGCAAACATGCAATTCTAGGGATTAAAGCATCTAGTTGTGGTTCCAACTCAAGATCTATAGATAAGCGGACAAAGCTGAGATTTTTGCGTGGGGAAGGTGTTTCTAAAGTGGAGTAGATCACCGGGTAAGTCTCACTACACACTAATCCTAAACCGTAACTCCTATTACCGGGTAAGTCTCAAGGAATCAAGATAAAGAATTATAACCTCAAACTAACATACCATCTAAGGGAATAGAATCAACCTTTACCGGGTAAGTCTCAAGCTAACTCACAAAGATAGGATGGAAGCACACTCAAACCCCAATAAAGGATAAACCTTTATTACCTACACTTATGATCGTTGGTACAAAAACTAAGGAATTACCGGGTAAGTCTCATCCTAAGCTTGCTTTGAACCAGGAAAGGTGAAATAAGAATAGGATTTGGCAAACTCTAACACTTAACTCTCAGTTTAGGATCAGATAAGTCACCTCGGTCAGCCAGATTCCACCCCGGCCGAGATGTTCATCGACTGAACGAGATGCTTAGGGTTAAGGTTAAAGACTCGAACTTTCAGGATCCTACTGGAATCTAAGATTATTCTATCATTGTTTTTCCCACAACCTTCAGCTAATCACCCTAGAATCACACAAGGAAATTAGCCACTCATCATCATAATGAAAGTATTAAAATATATGGAAGAAAGTGAATATTTGAACAAAGAAGAATTTAATGAAAAGACTTCAATAACTGAATCAAATATCACAACAAAGCGTTCCTTGGATGGCAATCCAACAAGACAAGACAACAAGTGAGGGAATTGAAGACAATCTTACAAAACCCTCCAAAGAGCTATAAAAGCTATAGACTTCTATCTTCCTTCAACCTTCAAAAAGATTCTTCAAAACTCCCAACTGGAGTAGGGTGCTGCTGCTGCGTGTTTTTCGGTGTAAGCGGCCTGTATGCGAGATCTTCTCGTAAGCAAGATCAACGGTATAGCGTGATCCGAAGATCTGTGATCCGTAGATCCGATGATGGTTGAATTGTGGAAAATTCAACCCTTTATATAGGAGAATTATCTTCCAAAGATAAGATATCTTAAAAAGATAATTTTCTAATAAAATATATCTTATCTCTCAAAATAAATATCTTCCTAAGATAATTTTATAGGAAATATCTAAAAAGATAATTTCCTAATAAAATATATCTTATCTCTAAAATAGATCTTCCAAATATATGATCTTCCTTCCAGAAATCCAGCCCAAAAATATAAGATCTCCCCTTCCAAAAATAAAAGATCTCACCCAAATAAAATATATCTCGCCGCGTCACGATATTCGCCTCGGTCGAGACGCTCTCTTAGATCACCTCGGTCGAGGTGAATCTGTGGTCAACCGAGGTGACTCTCAGCTGAAGGTGAAATCTCTTAAATCTGATCCAAAGTGAATCTTTAATCCATTTCCATGCTTCCTAGATTCTTCCTTAAGCTCCTGAATGTAGCTCCTATGATTCCTTAGCTCCTTTAGCTCCATTTTAGTCCAAAATGTGCCGTTTTACCTACGATTACAACGAAACTTGGTGTAGACCTCGATTCCCGTAAAGGTAGATGAAATGGCCATATAATCACATAATATACATCCAAACATGCAGATTATTGAAGATAAAACGTCCAAACAAACCTCAAAATATAGACTATAATTCATGCTATCAGCACAAGCAATTGGAAGGAGCTTTGATGGGCTGCTTGATGTTGAGGAAGAAGAGTTGATAATATGTCCTCAATTTCTGCGTGTGCGAGTTATGATTAATGTGTTTAAACCACTGCGCAGAGGACTGATTCTTGTGTTGGGAGGGAGGAAGGTCAGGGTCGATATCAAATATGAGAGACTTCCGAACTTTTGCTATACGTGTAGCTGTCTGGGGCATGTGGAAATGGAATGTGATGGGGAGATCACTCAGACCGATCAACAGGGCTATGGAGACAATCTAAGGACATCGTCCATGAGGAGCTATACGGAGAGAAGTGCATCTGAAAGGAAAGGGAGCGAGCTTTAATCAACAACCTAAAGGCTGGGAATTTAGATGGAGAAGAAGTTAGGAAGAAAGGAGGGATCAAGGGCACATTCGAAAAGAAGGACGAATGTTGTTTGATATCATAGGAGGGGACAAAAGAGATGAGGGAGAAAGTATGGATACCAGTGGAGATGTAGTTGAAATTGTGGGATTTGTTAATAAGCTTGTTGTAGAAGTAGGGAGTAGTGGAAAAGTGCATGAGCGGATAATGAACAACGATATAGTGGGAGTCCCGATGACAGAAAAGAGGAGAGAGAATGAGGGAAAAAAAGGGAAGATTGAGGGAATAACATGTGAGAGTAAAGACAAAAATGGGATCTCCACTAATGATGAATGTCGGGAAGGGAATACAACTAAGGATAAAGAACTAGAGGTGGAAACAAATACATCAAATAACTACAAGCAGAAGGACCCCAAAGGAAAGGGCATGATGAGGGAGCGGGATGGTGGAGGAGACTTGCCAGATCTGCTATTCATAATGGGGAGCATATTAACACACACAGTCTCAAACGTAAGTGATGTGGGACCATCTCCAATACAAGGACCAGTTACACGCTCAAAGACTAAAGCATTAAAGGAGAAGCCAACAACTCATTCACTTTCACCTTCTCTAGATTCGATTATGGATGGAGCGATCACACGGTCAAGAGCTAAAGCAATCCAAGTCGAAGTTATGGATCTTCTCATGGCATTTACCCTCAAGGAAACTCTCATCACTCTCAGGAGTTCCTTAGTGACATTGTTGACTGTTATAGAAGAGTCAAGCCACGACCAAGAAGATCCATCAAGCAAAGAAGAAGGATAAAAGCAAGGAAGAAGTTCCAAATCAGAAAATCGACCGATTTTTCAGAAAATCGACCGATTTTTCAGAAAATCGACCGATTTTCTTGTAGGAAATTCAGTCGATTTCATTTCTTTCACTGGAACGAGTTACAAGAGATCCGGTCATGATCTTCTATCTTTTGGCGATTATATCTTGTAATAATTATTTAAATCTCTTAGACTATCTTAAAGGATTATTTAGATTCTATCTTTTAGATTTTATATTTTATATTTTTTAAAAGATATCTTTTCAAAGGATATATTTTATAGATCATATATTTTTAGTTTTTTATAGTTTTAGTAGGTTTAGTCTCCCTTATAAATAGCCTTACTGTCTTAGTGGGGGAGATTATTTGGTAGATTAGATTTGATATTTTCCACGGATTTGTGTGAACTTACGGCTTCACTTAGGGAGTTCGTATTTTATTCATTGTCATTGAATCAAATGATAGTTTTGGTTGAATTGTTGTGACGTGATTGTGCTTGTGTGTGTTAATCTTATTGAAGGTTGGTGCTCCTGGTCGATCCTAGTCTCTCCTTGTGCTTGTCTTACTTAGAAGGCTTGTGTAAGGTTAAAGAAGTGCGGGTTAAGGTGATCTTCTCGTTCAAGGGTTTTGACATATCATTGGTCAAGGTTCTTTTGCGGAACTATCTTGGTTCATATCTTCTTGTATTCTTCATTTATCATTCCATATTCATCTTCTTATCTTTCCATATCATTCGCTAATCCGTGTTCTGAGTTTATCGAAAATCGGCTTGTTCTTGAGATAAATCGACCGATTTTTCTATAGAACAATCCGATTTTATCCTAGCTAAGCACTTTCAATATAGATCAGGAACTGCGGCTTATCCCCGCATCAGTAAGGAATGTGATGGAGAAGAGGAGGTTTCTAGGGGAGTGGAAAAGAAGCACAAGTAGAATCAAGACAAGATATCGGCGGGAGAGACTAAGAGTCTTCCCGACTGGAAGCAATGAATTGTTTAAGTTACAACTGCCGAGGTTTGGGGACCCCAAGGTGGTGTTTCTTATGGAAACAAAGTGTGAAAGGAAGAGGATGGAAGTTATTGGGTTAAAATTGGGTTTTACAGGATGTTTTACAGTTGATTTTCGGGGGAAAATCATGAGGGTTATGCTTGATTTGGGATGAATCGGTTATTGTTGATGTTGTGTCCTTTACCCAACATCATATTGGCGCCCAAAATTGAGCAAAGAGATGAACCGTCTTCCTGTAGGCTAACTGGTATATATGGCTGGCCAAGTACTAGGGAGAAACATCACACGTGACAGCTATTATGTAAACTCTATGAGGACGAGCATGAAGCATGGATATGCATGGGAGATTTTAATCAAGTATTGACAACTGAGGATAAGAGGGGCAGAAATGAACCGGATTTTGGAGCTATGGTCGAGTTTCAGGAAGCACTGGGCGAGTGTAAGCTTGGTGAGTTTATGTTCTCAGGCCCGAGATTCACATGTACAATGGTCATTCGGATGATAATTTCATTCAAGAACGCCTAGACTATGCTTTTGCGAATGATTGTTGGCTTGGGAGATTCCCTGGAGCATCGATTAAATACTTAACTAGGGAGGGCTCTGACCATGTCCTAGTTATGATATACCCTTTGTGTATTGAAGTGGAGTGGGATGAGCGACACATAACGGGGGTTAAACCTCATCGGTTGGAGGTTTTGTGGATGGAAAACGAAGGATGTGAGATCGTTGTGAACAATGCGTGGAATAATCCCATAGTTAGGAATGGAACGAAAGGTGTTCAGGGGAAAATTAAGAAGTTTATGGATGAGCTGAGGATTTGGAATAAACACACTTTGGGGAATATATTAACTAGATTGAGGCAAGTGAGAGAAGAACTCCGAATGCTACAAAAGAATGACATGCATGGGGGGATGATAGCAAGGAGAAAGGAACTGGAAGTAAAAGAAAACAAGTTAATGGATGAGGAGGAAAAATTGTGGTTTCAAAGGGCTCGAGCAAATGAAATGAAATGGGGGATCGGAATTCTAGTTTCTTCCACAAGAAAGCTAACGGAAGGAGAAAGCGTATTGCCTTAAAATTTCTTGTAGATGATGACGACATGGAATGGAGAAGTGGGGATGGAATGGCTAAAGTTGTTGTTGAGTATTTTTGAGGTCTGTTTAAAACTAACCAATTAGCACCTTCGTCAACGGCTTCTCAAGGACTCTCGTCACGAATATCCGACGCTGATAACTCAAAGCTCCTTCATCCCTTCACTGAAGAGGAGGTTAGTAGTGCCCTTTTTTCAATGCATCCCACAAAAGCTCTCGGACTTGATGGTATGTCGGCATTGTTCTTTCAACAACACTGGTATATTGTAGGTCGGGATGTCACTTCTTTTATTCTTAATATTTTACGTGGCTCTCATTTTCCTGACCGTTTAAATCACACGTTTATATCTCTCATTTCTAAAGTTGTTAACCCCATCAAAAATGAAGGATTTAAGGCCCATCTATTTATGTTATGTTGTTTATAAGATTATTTCGAAGGTCATTGTCAGCAGGTTGAAGGTGTGTCTCGGTCAGGCGGTCTCGGCCACGCAAAGTGCATTTGTTCCAAGACGGCTCATCACTGACAATGTACGTTCAGCGGTAGAGGTCTTCCATTATATGAAAAAGAGAGTTTTGGGCAAAAAAAGGATACATGGCATTGAAGCTAGACATGGCCAATGCATATGATCGAGTGGAATGGGAGTTTCTTGAACATTGTATGGGGTGTGTGGGATTTCATGAAAGGTGGGTTTCTTTAATCATGAAGTGTGTCCGAAGTGTTTCTTTTGCGGTACTTTCGGATGGTGTACCTTCACAGGAATTTGTTCCATCAAGGAGATTGCGACAGGGGGATCCTCTATCTCCGTATCTCTTCTTGATATGCGCAAAAGCTTTCTCTGGCATGATAAATCAGAGTGCTGCGGAAGGTAGATGGAAGGGGATTCGAATTGCGCGTAATGCTCCAGTGGTGTCCCATTTATTTTTTGTTGATGACATCATCTTGTTTAATAGAGCCTCTTGTCAAGAAAGCGAAGAAATAGTTCATATCCTCCATTGTTATGGAGCAGCATCCGGACAACAAGTTAATTTTAGCAAATTAGAGCTTTCGTTTAGTAAAAATGTAGATGAGGTGTTAAGAGAGAAAATTCAAGGTATCCTTGAAGTGGTGGAAGTTGAGAAACATGAAAAGTACCTTGGTTTGCCCACTATGATTGGAAGGTCGAAAAAGGTGATTTTTGGTCAAGTTAAAGAGAGGGTGTGGAGAAAACATAACGGGTGGAAAGGAAGTTATGTGTTGAGGGCAGGAAAGGAAGTGCTGATTAAATTTGTTCTCCAATCGATACCGATGTATACAATGTCATGTTTCTATGTGACGGCTGGATTATGTAGGCATTGTTCGCTCCAAACGGTGTCTGGAAGCTTTAAATTTATATCCCAAGAAATATGCTTAAAACAAGGATGCGAACCCGCAGTGTACGGATCAATTATAGTAAAAGCAAGAATTCCGGGGTGTCGATCTCAAGGACTTAGGTGAAACTAAGCAAGAATAGATAGTCAATGCAACTAATAACCACAAAAGTGATTAAAGCAATCAAAAGATGATAATAAGTTCAAACAAGGAGAAAATGCAAATTCTAGGGATTAAAGCATCTAGTTGTGGTTCCGACTCAAGATCTCAAGATAAAGCGGACAAAGCTGAGATTTGGCTAAGGGAAGGTGTTTCTAAAGTGGGAATAGATCACCGGGTAAGTCTCACTACTCACTATCCCAAACCGTAATTCCTATTACCGGGTAAGTCTCAAGGAACTAAGGAAAGGAACTATAACCTCAAACCAACACACCACCTAAGGGAATAGAATCAACCTTTATCGGGTAAGTCTCAGGCTAACTCACAAAGACGGGATGAAGGCACACTCAAACCCCAATAAAGGATAAACCTTTATTACCTACACTTATGATCTTGGGTAAACAAACTAAGGAATCACTAGGTAAGTCTCATCCTAGACTTGCATTGAACCAGGAAGGGTGTAATAAGAATAGGATTTGGCAAACTATAACACTTAACTCTCAGTTTCGATCAGAAAAGGTCACCTCGGTCAGTCAAGTTCCACCCCGGCCGAGATGTTCGTCGACTGAACGAGGTGTTCTAGTGTTAATGTTAAAGACTCGAACTTTCAGGGTCCTACTGGATTAAGATCATTCTATCATCGTCTTTCCCACAACTTTCAGCCAATCACCCTAGAATCGCACAAATAAATTAGCCACTCATCATCATGAAAGCAATAATCAAATATATGGGAAAATAATGAATATTTGAACATGAAAACCTTAAGAACAAGGCTTCAATAACTGAATCAAATAATTCACAGATCAGCGTCCTTCAATCACAAATCAAATAAGACAACAAACCAAAGGGAATCTAAGAAAATCTTACAAAATCCCTCTAAAACTAATCTCCAAACTATCAATCCTTCCTTGATTGATCTTCAATATTCCTTCAACTTCCAGAAAACTCTCCCAACTGCTGCGTGTAGAATATGATGTTGCGGCCTCCTTGAATTATGAAAAATCCAACCCTTTATATAGGAGAATTATCTACCAAAGATAATAATATCTTAAAAAGATAATATCCTATAAAATATATCATATCTCTAAAATAGATCTCCCAAATATATGATCTTCCTTCCAGAAATCCAGCCAAAAAATATAAGATATCTTCTTTCCATAATTAAAAGATCTCAGCCAAAAAAATATGATCTCGCCGGCGACAGGTTGTCCACCTCGGTCGGGGCGCTCCTCAAGATCACCTCGGTCGAGGTGGTACTGTAGGTGACCGAGGTGACTCTTCAACTGAATGTGAAATCTCTCAAATCTGGTCCAAAGTAAATCTTTTTCATTAATTCCATGCTTCCTGAGTTCTTCTTTAACCTCCAGAATGTAGCTCATATGACTCCTTAGCTTCCTTATCTCCATTTCGATAAAAAAAAATGTGCCATTTTACCTACAATTACAATGAAACTAGGTGTAGACCTCGATTCCCGTAAAGGTAGATGAAACAACAATATAATCACATATTATACATCCATACATGCAGATTATTGAAGATAAAACGTCTAAACAAGTCACAAAATATAGACTATAATACATGCTATCAGGCATATAGAACAAATGCTTAGCAAGTTTTGGTGGGGTAATGTTGATAAAGATAAAATCCACTGGATGAGTTGGAAGAGATTATGTGTGCCTAAGCTAGAGGGTGGGATGGGCGAAGCATTTAATCTTGCCCTATTAGCTAGGCAAGGTTGGCGCTTCATGCAAGACCCTTCTTGATTATTGGCAAGGTTACTAAAAGCGAGGTATTTTCCAACATCTTCATTTATGGAGGCGAGGACATGATTTAATCCTAGCTATAAGTGGAGGAGCATCATCAAAGGACGAGAATTTCTCCAAAATGGTTGCTATTGGCAATTCGGGAACGGTGCAGATATAAATGTACAGAGAGATAGATGGATTCCACGGCCACTGTATTTTCGGCATGTGCACAAGGCTGATAATTTTCACGAGGATGCTTGTGTCGTTGAGTTAATCGATTGGGAATTAGGATGTTGGCGGGAAGATGTCATATAGCAAAAGTTTTTACCAATCGATGCGGAGGAAATCTTTCGTATCCATTTGGTTGACCAATCGACTCAAGACTTGATGGTGTGGTTTTATGAAAAGAGTGGCATTTTTTCGGTTGTATCTTGCTACTACCTCATTACGAGAATTAAGAACGAAGAGGATGGAAGAGGTGAATCATCAGAAGCATCGACTGTGAGGGTTGTATGGAAGAAGCTATGGAAAATTAACACAAGACCAAGAATTAAATCTTTCCTGTGACAATGTTATATTGGTGTGCTTCCATGCAAAAGTAATCCGTTTTACAGGAAACATTGTCCAGAGTCGTACTGTGAAGATTGTGGATGCGTGGAAACTGAACTACATGCTCTTTACGAATGTCAGAGGCTAAGAGAGTTTGGAGACCACTACCGTCGCTGGCCGGAAGTAAAAAGGCAAAAATTTGGCTTTCGGGAGTGGTTTGAGTATGTTGTACAAGAATTTGACAGCACCATGCTGGAAGATTGGGCATCGATAACACAAGGAATTTGGTATGATCGTAATATGCGACTGTTCCAAGGCATAGGCGGAGGAGGTAGTAGAGACACAACTTGGGGAGCAGGATGAGTTAAGAAGGAGGTTGGAGATGAAAAATCCCAGGCAGGAAAGTCGAAGACAAACGTTGGGGCGCTAGAGTGCTCCACCGTCGGGCTTCGTAAAAATTAATTGTGATGCGGCGGTGTCGGAAGGAGGTTGTGGAATAGGGATCATTGGGAGGAATGAGACTGGCGAGGTTCTTTTCACTAGGGCTAGGAGCATTCAAGGAGGATCGACGCAGGAGGTGGCGGAGACAAAAGCTATTTTGTGGGCGGTACGGTGTGCCATTGCAAAAGGGATCTCCCATGTTATTTTCGAGTCGGACTGTCTTGGGATAGTGAAAGCGCTTAATGTTCAACGGGCAGACCGGAGTGTTCTAGGTGCAGTTATTAACACCATCCTGGAAGTGGTCAGAATAGTGGAGGTGTTCAACTGGAGATACGTTCATCGGGATGGCAATAAAGCAGCGCATTACCTTGCAAGAATAAGGCATGTGCAAGCCCTCTTCTCTTTTTCTTTCCCTGTGTTGAACCCTTTTCTAGAGCGCATTGTTTTGAATGATCTTATCTAATAAAGTTGGTTTGCTTATAAAAAAAATTGATTATTCAATTGAGATAGAAAGATCTTCTAATTTCCATAATATCTTCTTTTGTATTTTAATATGTCATTCAATGGAGAGAGACATATTATCTTTTTTTTTGTATTTTAATTCATCTTTTTTATAAAATATGGAGGGACCTAGTTTATATCCATTTTTAACTTGGGGTCCTATTTATGCTCATGGTTACAAAACTTATCTACTCTCTCATTTTACCCTTTTAAAATTAGTTTAAATTTTTTTGATTATTTATCTATTGTAATAAATAAATAATTAAAACGTTTCAAATTTATTAGTTTACATCTTATTAAGGAAATTTCATTGAATAATATTTTTTATTAAATATTGGTGAAATTTTAAAAAGTTCATTTTAGTTCATTGTTTTAGCTATATAGTGAACTTACTTGTCTAAATATTTTAATTAATTGATAAATTAAATTAAATTTCAATTCTATTGAACTTTTTAATCTTTGCATATTTAGTAATTATTTAATTATTTTTTAATAATAAATAAAAGTTGTGCTATATTTCATTTTAAATAAAAAAATTATTGTAATAAATTATTTATCTATTAGTTGACCGCTAGATATTCAAATTAATTTTGTTTGTTATAGAAAATTTGTAACTTTTCTAAGAAGTTTTAGTGAGTTTTAGGTTTAGTAATTATAAATTTTACTCAAAATCTAATTTTACTTAATCTTGATATTATCTTAACTTTTTATATTTTTAATTTGAATCTTCTCTATAAAAAATTTACCCTCCCTCCCTAATCATCATTTGTTTGTGTAAATTTTAGGATAACAAAATTAATATGTATGGTCATAATTAAAGCAATTTATTTATAAGCTTATAACGAAGTTGTGCGATGTATAACTTTAAAAAAAAGTTGTGTTTTGTATAACTTAAAAAAAAAGAGTGTGTTGTATAAGGATTAAATTTATAAAGTGTTGAATAATAAAAAATTCTTTACTCGTGACTATTTTCTCGTTTTCAGAATAATTCAAGGTGAATTATCATTATAACTTTTCATAAATATGTCATTAGTTCTCACAACTCATAGCATATTACTCAAAATATTCAATATATAAATATATTCGCACAAGACATGAGCTATAAACTAGTTGAAGATAAAAAGAAAAACTTAAAACTATAATAAATTTTTGTGTTAAAGTGTTGTATTTATGATATATAATTTTTTAAAGAAAATATAATGAATTTTATTATTTAATTGAAGGGGTTTTTTTGGTGAAAGAGGAGTCTAGCTCCTTAGTCCTTGCATTTAGCACATGTATTATATAAAACATGACCTTACAACACCTAGATGGTCATGTGTAAGTAAAAGAATAGATGTTTTTGGAGGATCATGAATTGCATGATCATCAATGGGAAATTAAACGCATAAGATGCTAAGTAGTCTGCTACATAATTAGCCTCCATATAAATGTGATGAAGTTGTGTATCCCAGCTTCTACGAAGTAAACCATGTCAAATGCTAACCAACTAGCCAATGGATGTGTACTCGTAGTGTCCTTGTCGAGCAAACTAGCCACCATTTATGAATTTGTTTTGAAAATAACTCTTCTATAACCCAGGTCCTAACACAATTTGAGTCCCAGAATAAGTCCCCGTAACTTTGCCCTTAGAACCGAACAAACTCCAATATTGTGTATGCCACCCTTCATTATGATATCTCAACACTCCGCTTGCTACAACTATACTAGTATACTATTCACTTGGTTTATTACTTTATTGAACCATTTTGAATTCCATTTTACTAGCGAAAAGTCCATTTGATTCAACTCTTTGTCTTCATAGCTTTGTACCTCATAGTCTCAACTTGCCCTTGAGTATCACAATATTCTTTCACCTTCCCCATAATAAGTAGATCTTTATTGGATGGTGATATATTCCTTCAAAGATTATTATATTTCTCCATTTCCATTCATCACCTTCCAACTTATCCTTACAATTGTGTATATTATTAATGAACCAATCTTCACAATTGTTGAAATAGGAGGTCGTGTGATTCATAGGTGGAGGTAGTGATTGCAAAAGCGACGGCAATGTAAAATCCTCAGTTTTGCGAGGAGTGTTTCGTTAACTAAGGTTGTACATGTCCTCACTTCTCTACCAGTCTACTTAATAGCGTTTGCCTTCTTGCCTAACTCAGTATGTGAGGATATTGATAGACCATGTAAAAACTTCATATGGGGGCATGCGAGCGGCCCTACACACGATTAGTTGGACTAAATTTTTGTAAACCCTCTCATTTAGGTGGTCTCAACATCAAGTCGATGAAAACTCTCAACCATGCACTTTTAAGGAAGATGTGTTGGAGGCTCTTAAAGGAGAAGGATAAGGTATGGGTTCAGGCTTTTCAAGGCAAGTGATACGCCTCCAGATGACATCGTCGTCCGTGCTTCCGGCTAAAAGGGCCCGACAAGCAGCTTGTCTAGCCATGACATGAAGTTTGCCCATTTTGAAGACATTTTAAATATGTTGGCTAATTAATAAAATACTTTTATATTTGGAACCTTAATTCCGAAACTTATGTCAATGACTTAAATTCCGACCTTTCGTATTTTTAGACCTTTCGTTTCGGAACCGTAAATTCCGACATCAATTTTGTCAATGTTTCAACCTTTGGTTTGGCCCCATCCTCTATATAAAGGATGGTTTGCCTCATTTGTAAGATATGTCTAAGTTGAATCCAAGTATTGTGAAGGGAAATCCTCCTACTTGCTTTGGGCATCACTTCTTCTTCCATCCTCTTAAAGTTCTATCTTGAATATAGTCTTTGATCCAAGCCTTCATACTCTGGGACCCTTTGAAGGATCAACTCTATCCACTCCATTTCATGGATGATTCGATCTTCCTAGATCGGATCAACCGAGCGCTTCCACATCCATTTCTAAGCTTTCGCCACCCACGTTCTAGCGTTTGATCCAACTCGAACGAAATAGTTGAAGTTTCACCTCATTCTAGATCGCCCCTATTTTTACCAACAAGTATCTTATATCTTCTTCTAGACCTTCAACACCCTCTCACCTCTAAAGATACCTTAGTCAGGATGTCGGTGGCCTCATCCAAGAAGGATCATGCTGGCTCATGGGTGACAGACGAGCTATTATTTTTTGGATGGACAAATGGATTGAAGAAGAGCCGCTTATTAACTTAGCTAGGGTTCTCTTGACGCCCACATATCTTACTATGGAGGTCTGCGATTTTTTGGACTAGCTCTGGAAATTGGAATTAGAACTATTTTCAACACTGTCTTCTTACCTTGACATTATTGAAGCTCGCTGCCATCAGACCGGATATTAATATTGACTCTCTGAACTCCTCCATGCAGATGGATAACAAGGATGATTGAGTTATAATGGACATCTTGTAGTGATGGAAACTATTCTGTTACTAGTGCTTACAACCTTCTTCATGGGAGTGGTACCATCCAACTCTCAAAAGGTGGTCTCTGTAGGCCCTTTGGAAGATGAAGGTCCATGAAAGAGTTAAAGTCTTTGTGGGAAACTTCTTAAAGGACGTGTCTTGACCAATTCTGAAAGACAATGTCGACATCTCACTAGTCCGCCACCTACCCGGTTTGTATTGTCCACGAGGAAGATTATGAGCGTCTCTTTCGAGATTGTACAAAAGCTAAACAAATGTGCCACGCCTTCGCCCCCTACCCATCTAGTGATTTCTTCAACCTACCCTTTACTAGATGGACTTGATATTATCTTCTATCCAAACATAAATATGTTAATAATATGATGTGGGGCGAGGTTTTTATTGTAGATATTTGGTGGACATGAATGTGGAGAAATGATAACGTTTTCAAGAACAAGTGGTGCATGGACCTCGTATCCCCATGTCAAGGAAAGAGCTCTTGAGTGCTCCATCGCCAAGAATAAATTCCAACAATAAAAGGCTTCGGAGACGAAACGACCTAGATACGTGTCTTGGGAACCCCCTCTTGAAGGTATTGTGAAGCAACACCGATGGTGCTAGAAGAGACGATGGCATGCTACGACGGTTGGGGTAATTATAAACAATGTGGGGGGATAACAACGTGGTTTTATTGCTAATCTCGGGCTTTGTACAGTCCCCTCCTACTGAACTCTATGGGATTATATATGGCCTGAAACTCGCTTGGGAGATAGGTTTTAGATATGTGATTATGAAAACCGACTCACCATTGCAACTAATTAACCTCTTGTCGAAAACAATTCCACATTACCATCCTCTATTGAGTCTGGTCGGTAACTGTCATGAGTATCTCAAAAGAAACTGGAATATCCAGATTCGACATCTTACCGCGAGACGAATTTCGTGGCTAATAACTTAGCTAGTTTTGTTTACTCTTATGAACTTGACTTTATTGCATTGTATGACCCTCCCGAGGGTATTAATGATACTCTTTTGTCATGATGTAATAGGTCGGACTATTTCTCGTTTGAGTACTACTTACCCTCTTTTTATTAATAATAAAGTGCGATTAGATGAGCTGGAGACCACTAGACTCTCCTTCCCACCCAAAAAAGATTGTCGAATCTTCACCTTTGTCTTATTGGTTGATCACCCACTTCATCGACTATTCATTTACCACCCAAGTTTTATCGAGTTTTCATTTGTATATTTAATATTGGATTTTCGGGTGAATTAAACAACCGTAAATAGTTTTTAATTCCATAAAAGAATATTGATAAGAATCACAATAAGCCGGGTGATGGATAGGTGATGGATGACTGAACTACTTCCATCATTAACCGTTAAATTTATCGGGTATATTCATCCGCGAGTGGTTGAATATTATAAATATTGTAAACTTATATTGTATTTGGAACATTAGTATCAATTTCATATATAAAAAAAATACTATAGAAATATATATATATATTGCGTTATTATAACATAAACAATAATACTCTTTAAAAATAAATAATTTCTCGATTTTAAGGTTAAATTAAAAAATGATATGTATGGTGTATCCGGTAAGGTGAGGTACCTTCATCCACCATCAGCCTGATACGACCTTTTTTGGATACTTGCTACTTTTTTGAGTTCGGTGATTCGAATACGAACCCATTAGATGCAAATAAAATTACCATCTCCAACCGGTTAGTGGGAGGGCTGCAAAAAGCCTATAATATGAGATAAGATACTCGAGCTTGGCTTATCAAAAGCTCCTCGTTTATTTTTTCAAACGGGTCGAATATAAACACATTTTAAATGTCGTATAAAATTTAGGTTCGGCTCGGGATCGGCTCGTTTATAAATGAGTCAAGCATGAGCATGTCGATGTTTGACTCTCTTACTGCTAAAATAACACCATATGAGCAATATTTTAGTCAAGTTACTCGGAATCATCAAAAGTTTGGCTCAAACTCATTTAATTTCTAAACAAGCCGAATATAACATAGTTTAAAACTAGTATAAAATCCGAGTCTAGTTATTACACCTCTAGTTAGTGGTCACTCGAAGGGTAAGTGAATGTTCTAGAATCTGTTGGCTGTTTCCGAATTGTTGCTTAAACAGAGCTGCTCTGCCCACTCTATCTCGAGCCTTCCCTTGTTGTAAACCTAATCTTCTCCCACTTCCTTATCTCTCTCGCAGTCTCTTCCTATCTCAAAAACCTCAAACCCCTTGCTCTCTCTCTCCCTCCCTTCGCTATTGTTCATCTCGTAGTTCAATGGCTTCTGCTAACGCCATCTCCACCACCTCTATTCTTCGCTCCGCACAGAAGGTACTAGCCATTCTCTCTTATCCTTCTATCCAATCTCCCTTTGTCATTTTATCGCTTTCATGAACGAGATTGTGTTGATATGACGGTCAATAGTTATTGCTCATCTTCTATACTACTCGCTGCTTGCTTTTAGGAATTCTCTTGTCTTCTTACAGTTCTACTGTGTTTTGCCGTGGATGTGTATTTGCGATGATGTCTAATTGTATAAATGTTTGTTTGTTGAATGCGGTTTTGCTTGAGTGCCAGTTTGTGCAACAACGGAATAGTAATTGATATAAATGTGTTGGATTTAGAGCTGTTTATTAAGCTGTTTTTTTTTTATGAAATGAGCAGTCGTGTATAGAATTGGAGATGTGAAGTTTCCCGAATATTTTGTTGAATGGAGTTCTTACTACAGTTTATGTCATTGTAGATTCTGGTTTGGTGGTTGTCTAACTTACACAATTATCATGTTGGTGCAGGGAAACTTGAGGAGAGGGGTGGTTCCACAGCAAGGCCAGAGGTTGAGCTACAAACAGAAGAATGGCCGTTTTGCTGTGAGAGCTGCTGCTAAGGAAATTGCCTTTGACCAACACTCCAGAGCAGCTCTTCAGGCCGGTATTGACAAGCTTGCTGATGCCGTTGGACTCACTCTTGGCCCAAGAGGTTGTACTCTATACATGGATCGACATACCCGTGATATACTAGCTGTGTGTTTGCATTACATGTGAACCGTATTTTGTTCATAATCTATCTGCTTCCCTAAGCTATATTTTGTTAGAGACAGACACTGAGTGATATACTTTCTTATCCCGATATTATTGCTTTGGATTGCTGTTTCCCAAATTTCAGATGTTGTCAAACTGATTTTCCCATAATATACTGTGGGATTATGTTTTTGTCAGCTGTCATATATATAAATGACGATACTAATGATCATATGTTGTTATTTATAGGAAGAAACGTAGTCTTGGATGAATTCGGAAGCCCCAAAGTGGTCAATGATGGGGTTACTATTGCACGGGCTATTGAGCTAGCTGATGCAATGGAAAATGCTGGTGCAGCATTAATCAGAGAGGTAAGCACTGATTAATTAAAATTGTTGATTACCTCTATTTTCTTAATTTGGCAACTTCTGTATTGGCTATTGATAATCTTAAAAATATTAAAGATTATATAAAGTCTTTTTATGAAGAATAAAAAATCTCATCTTGATGTTGTTTCAAGTGCTGAACTTTTGTTTAAATATAAGGTTGCAAGTAAAACCAATGACTCTGCTGGTGATGGCACAACAACTGCGTCAGTACTTGCACGGGAAATCATAAAGCTTGGTCTGCTTAGTGTAACTTCGGGTGCAAATCCCGTCTCATTGAAGAGAGGAATTGATAAAACTGTCCAAGCACTAGTAGAAGAGCTGGAAAAGAAGGCCAGACCTGTCAAAGGCGGAGATGATATAAAAGGTATAGTAAATGGCTTACTTCTTCTTTTTTTTTGTTTGGTTTTTAGGTATTTGTTGTCTTACTTATTAAGTTGTTTGTGCTGAAATTGCAAATTTCTTCTATACGTTCTGAGAAATTTAACTTATATATGCAGCAATTGCAACTATATCCTCTGGGAACGATGACTTGATTGGGACAATGATTGCTGATGCCATTGATAAAGTTGGCCCTGATGGTGTGTTGTCCATTGAGTCATCATCATCCTTTGAGACCACTGTTGAAGTTGAAGAGGGGATGGAGGTAGTTATATTTTCTACTTCGATACTTTTTAATAAGTTAACCCCATTAATATATGAGTTTATGTTAAATTGGCAAGCTTACTGTTACACTTGAGGGCTAGCTAAACCTGGAGTACAACAATTATAATTGTTTGCTATAGCCTACATAATTTGGTGATGGTTGGAAATCAAAACTCCATAAACCTTTTTCCTTTTCATTATAATCGCTCAGTCTTGAACTTAGATGCAGTTAGTTTCTAATATTGCAAATTCCTCTCCAAATTACTTGTATCCATTTTATTCTTTATCTGTCCATCAAGTGAACACCATATTCAGCATTGTCTAATTTCATGTTATGCAGATTGATAGAGGTTACATCTCCCCACAATTTGTAACAAATCCTGAAAAACTGCTGGTTGAGTTTGAAAATGCAAGGGTTTTAGTGACTGATCAAAAGATCTCAGCAATAAAGGACATTATTCCCTTGTTGGAGAAGACTACTCAATTGCGCGCACCTCTGTTGATCATTGCTGAGGATATAACTGGAGAGGCATTGGCAACTCTTGTTGTTAACAAGCTAAGAGGTATCCTCAATGTGGCTGCTATCAAAGCACCTGGTTTTGGTGAGAGGAGAAAGGCTCTTCTACAGGACATTGCCATCCTTACAGGTAGCGTGTGATGCTCTTGTTGAAAAGATTATGCATATTTGTGTCAGTGGTTATCTTTGTGATATGTAGTACTTGCCTTAACTTGTGACTAAATTGAATGCTTGTCTAACAGGAGCCGAGTATCAGGCTAGTGACATGGGTTTGCTTGTTGAGAATACTTCAGTTGAACAGCTTGGTATAGCAAGAAAGGTGACAATAACCAAAGATTCAACCACCATGATTGCTGACGCTGCCTCAAAGGATGAGCTTCAGGCCAGAATTGCCCAACTGAAGAAGGAATTGGCAGAGACTGAATCTGTATATGATTCAGAGAAGCTGGCCGAGCGAATTGCAAAGCTCTCTGGTGGAGTTGCTGTCATCAAGGTCGGTGCTGCCACAGAAACCGAGCTTGAAGACCGTAAACTGAGAATTGAAGACGCAAAAAATGCAACTTTTGCTGCCATTGAAGAAGGTATTGTCCCTGGTGGTGGGGCTGCTCTTGTGCATCTTTCAACATTTGTCCCATCAATCAAGGAAAAACTTGAAGATCCAGATGAGCGTATTGGTGCTGACATTGTCCAGAAGGTAATCTCTGCCCATTCCCTTAGCTGTTTCTTTCAAGTTTGTTGAACTGAGCTCAAGATAGTGGAGTGTCATGGGCACTAAGTCCAACGGTATTTGATAATGCTTGGTTATGAGCAGGCACTGGTAGCACCTGCATCACTGATTGCGCACAATGCCGGGGTGGAAGGTGAGGTGGTTGTTGAGAAGGTGAAGGCAAGTGAGTGGGTGATCGGTTACAATGCAATGACAGACACTTACGAGGACTTGGTAGAGAACGGAGTGATTGACCCTGCTAAGGTAACAAGGTGTGCCCTTCAAAACGCGGCTTCAGTTGCGGGAATGGTCTTGACAACACAGGCTATTGTCGTTGACAAGCCCAAGCCAAAGGCGGGAGCCGGGGCTGCTGACTCTCAGCAAGGCCTAATGATATAAGAAGAGAATGATGGGTCTGCTCTAGTAGTGTGGTTTTGCAACTTGTGAGAAACGAGTGTTCGTTGTTGGGGATAATTGCTTTGTTTCTAGGGCTTGAAAGTTGAAATGGTGTACAAGATTTTGTAATCGGCTTAAATTAGTGTCTTAGGTTTGTCAGGAAGGAGGACTTGTTTCAATTGGTGGAGCAATTGAACGCCCACGTATCTGTTGGAAGTCAGAATTCTTAATAAGATGTCTTAAGGCTAGTTGAAGCTTAACCGTGTCAAGAAGCATAGAAATTTGCTCATTTACTTGATAAAGGGCTTGTTTGGTAATATTGAAGAGAATTATATAAATCCCTTAATTTTCCTTAATTCTCATAGTTTTTCAAAATTTTCGTATCTTGATAAGTCCCATAATCTACATTTAGACTATCTACGTTTCACTCCGTCTATAATGCTATTCATGCACAGTACAGTATTTCTATACGTATTTGTGTATAGACTCCGTTTGTATAGCTTTTTGTTGCATTTCATTTCGTATATAATCTTATTTTTATCTTACTTTCTCTTTTTCCCATAAAATATTTGAAAAAAATAAATTAAAAAGATATTATTGGTTTATTTGTGGGGAGTAAGACCCACTATATTTTGAAGGATGACGTTTGTATTTGAACGGAGTGAATTTGTCTATATTTGAACGGATTAAAAATACATGAGATGTAGTAATTGTTTTAGATAGGGGCGTAAAATTTAACCCTTTTCACTAGGGATGTAGATAGTCTTGCTGAACGCCCCCAGTAGCTTACCACAATCGTAGGCCGCATTCTAAACGGAAAATATTAGAAGTTTGATGGGGATTTCATACCCACGATATACGTACGCCAATTAGTTGTTTTTAGATAACGATCAATATATTTGATTTCTAGAAATACCTCCACATCCAAGTTGTGGTCATCTACAATTATTAGTAATACATTTTTGTGGTAAAATAGTTGACTTTTGACCATTGATAATGTCTAATGGCTAATTTTGTTGGTCAAAGTATAAAATTTGAATTATTCTTATTTTATCAAAATTTCCATTATAAGATATATAAATATATTAAAATATAACCTAAAATATGTCCAGGAGTCCAGGACCCCGGTATAGCACGGTGGAATTTTAACAAAAACTAGTTTAATCCCCGCACCTTGTGCGGGTTTTATTTAAAATAAAAAGTATTTTATTGTTATTTTTATGTATTATGTACCGCATATTTATTTATAGTACATTTAGTTCAGGTTAAATTGACTTAAGAACATAAAATTTTATGTTTTAATATCATCATGAACAATGTTTTTTTAATAATACAATATTTATTGAGAGTGATTTGATTCCTATAATATTGTTAATTTAATAATAAAAGATTTTTTGGCTTAATTTTTATTATAAAAAAATTGTCACACAAAATAGAGTCGTTTGAAGTAACGTGTGTTGGTTCCTATCAAATTGTTAATTTAATAATAAAAGATTTTTTTGGCTTAAAAATAAAGATTTAATGGTTTTAATTGTGGGAGCTCCATTTAAAAAATAGTGCATCCACAACGCGCCACGTCATCAACTTGTGCTCTGTTTTAGTATGTATAATAGAGTCGTTTGAAGTAACGTGTGTTGGTTCCTATCAAATTGTTAATTTAATAATAAAAGATTTTTTGGCTTAAAAATAAAGGTTTAATGGTTTTAATTGTGGGAGCTCCATTTAAAAAATACTGCATCCACAACGCGCCACGTCATCAACTTGTGCTCTGTTTTAGTATGTATAATAGATTCGAATAAAAGTGATTTGGTTCCTATCAAATTGTTAATTTAATAATAAAAGATTTTTTGGCTTAATTTTTATTATAAAAAAATTGTCACACAAAATAGAGTCGTTTGAACTAACGTGTATTGGTTCCTATAAAATTGTTAATTTAATAATAAAAGATTTTTTGGCTTAAAAATAAAGATTTATTGGTTTTAATTGTGGGAGCTCCATTTAAAAAATACTGCATCCACAACGCGCCACGTAAACGCGCCACGTCATCAACTTGTGATCTGTTTTAGTATGTATAATAGATACACTAAATAAAATTGACTGGTTTTTTTTGTTAGAAAAAATTGAATGAAATAACCTTTACTTTATCCATGCATGAATATTTATTTATTAAAATATAATTATTAATTTTGATTACATCAAGTTCAACAAGGTTGAGACTCTATAAAAAAATTATGAGGCTCAAATAATCGTAAACACAACCCTAACGACGCCCACAAACACCCCTTTATGACCGCAATATTCTCTAACATAGACATCAAAACTATTCTAAAGTCATGTCAACCATCCAAAAAAATTGAGTTTACAATGGTTTTTGTACTTCTGAATAATTGTTCATGTTCCACACTAATATCCTCTTGTACAAATAACCATAAAAATGTATTGTGTTCGAAACTAGTACAAGTGATTTTTCAGGACATGTTTTGCGGACAAGACAATCAGTATCTAGGTTCGTAGTCAACATCTTAAGACCGACATGTCTAATAAATGAGGACTCGAATCAAAATGTGGTTCAAATACACAAGTTAAACAAGATTTTTCTTTCATAAAATCAATCAGTAAATAGTTGGTTGATTTTACATTAGACAAGTTACTTGTTTAAAAATGAAATATCGTGTCTAGCCTATATACATATAACATATAGAATCATGAATGGTTGAGCAGTCAGCATTTGAGTTAGGAAATAGAGATGGGGGACAAGAGGAAATGGTAGGCCAACCAGAGGTTGAAAGCTTCGTAAAGATAGCAACTATGGATGGTGGAGCTAATTTTACGTACATAATGAAGGATCTTCATTTTCAACAATTCCATTCCCACCAAACATAAACTACTAACTTAAAAATAGTATAACTATAATGTTGGATATGCTTGAATTGTCACACTTTGTAAAGTATTGTTGGGCCTCGTTGATCAGTCAACGAGTTTGTGGTCGAGGGGTGAAGTACCCCTCACCTAGGTTGGGGACGGAGTTGTCCCTGGCGCAAATAGTATACATCGTTCTCTTATTGGGTTCTCGATTTGGCTCAATATTGTTATGTTTTGTTAGGGTATTGCCGAGTACTAGATATATTTGTATTTAACCTATAATCACTCAGGGCCCGTTCGGTTTTAACCCTTGTTCATGATATTTTTTGGAATCATTCCATGTGGTTTAAAATAATTATAGTAGAAGTTGATTCCACGAATTTCATTTACACTGATATTCATATGGACTAGATTCATCCCATTTCGTTTTCATTTCTAGAGTTACAACCAAACGGGGGGCTTAATTGCCTTGTTATCTGTGATTCAATATCCTCAATAAAATCTATAAGCAATGTGAAATTAGTCATTCTTACGTGAACCACGATATACGTGATGTCTTTTTTATTGTTTATTCTTTTTGCAAATTCGTTATAACATATTAAATTTTATTTTTCAAAATTATTATGCGTAAACTAGTGACGTTAATTAATGATAGATGAAAAGGATTCCATACCTACGTCATTTTAAGTGCCCGTTTGGTTGGAGCGGTGGAATGGAAACGGAATGAAATCGAATAAGGGTAGAGAAAGAAAATGGAATGGATGAAATTACTTTTATGTGTTAAAAGACCTCTAACCAAACATAGTTTTTTATTGATTTGGAATCATTCCGTTACCGGGAATGATTCCCGGTGCTTCCAAACGGGCCCTAAGTGTTTATTTCGAACCCTTTTCAAAAGTCTTCTTATTCCTCCTTAGCTATAATGTATTTAATCGTAGCATTCGGACATTTTTTAAGCACAAATTAGGTAAAGATCGATTTAAGGTTGATGCTTGAACTATTGATTACGTATTACTAAGGTATACAACGTTGATTGGTAGGGATGCTTGACAAATATGCTTAGTGTTGCTCTAAAGCGTCTTGTGGAGCTAATTAAGTATCATACTTTTATTCATTGCTCACATTAATAGTATTAAAATTAGGGTTTGTATGTTCTATTAAGAGATTGGGCCAAACTCGTCGAGCATACCAACTTCATTGGCTCACTTCCTCGTCAACGTCACAATACTGAGTTTTAAAACTGTTCTTGTATTCGTCTTCTCATACTTTGCTTATTTAGTTACATAAATGGTCCTAGTTAGCTTTTTTGAGTCGAGTCGAGTAACTCGGCTAATATCACAACAATACTCTAAATATTGAGCTAAATGAACTAACTTCAAACCGAGTTTAAAAATGTACATATACCTAAGGGTTGTTTGGTATCGATACCATTATGTCTTATTTGATATGGGTATCATTTATCAGATTGAGCATAAACAAAACAAAATCAACGAAGATCGATAGGGACCCTAGATAACCATATCGATCTGCTCATGTGCATTTTTCAAATATTAGATTTTCTCTTCTTCACAAACCCTAGATTTGAGTAGGGCAACATCGGTGGCGGCTCCTTGCTCCAGTCGGCGGCAATAGCAGTAGGCGGTGACTCTCTCGGTTGGCGGCGGCCGGAGGTGGCTCTTTCTTGAGTATTTGTGTGAGAAAGAAGAAAAAGGAATGTAGTAGGGAAATGTTGAGAGAGGGAAGGAAACTGGGAAAGAAAGACTCAATAGTTTAAATATATTACGGTATCAAAATGGAGGTATTGAGATATGAGGGTATCAAAGTGATACCGAAACCCTAAAATATCAAACACTGAATATGAGTATGAATGATACTCATACTCACACCTTTAATTAGAATATTAATATCAAACGACCCATAACTTGTTTAGAAAGTAAAACAGGCCGAGTGAGTTGCATAGAATTATACACTTTAACATTATAAAGCCATACCATAATTATAAATGCTTGTTTGACTATCCAAATATACACACCAAGATTATGGTTTCACATTTCTGTGTATTCTTATCAAGTCATATTTTTATGGTTTTTCTTTCTAGAATCACCTTTTACCTCTAAAATCAAACACTATTTATTTCATTATTTACGACAAATCACTCCTTATTTTACAGATAAAACACCCTCATATAAATTATGTTAAACTAGATATAACATAAGATCAAGGATATAATAAATAAATTATTATTCTTCAAATTATGGTTAATAATTAACATCTCTTATCTAGTTTATAACCCGCCTCTTGTGGGTGTATATTTATATATTGATTTTTGAGTAATATGTCATGAGCTTGTATATGTATGAACTAATAATATATTTACGAAATATTTATAATTTTTTAACAACTAAATAACATAAGTAATTATTTTTACTTAATTATTTATTTATAACAATATCAAAAATTTTAATTTTGATAATTAACTATATAATTAGTTTGTTTCTTTCTTAATAAAAAAATAGTTTATAGTTACTTCGACTTAAAATTTAGCATCTTTTCACTTTCAAAAATTTATATGTTTTTTTAAAAATCTATTCAATCTTTTCTAAATAATTTTTTAATATCAAATAACTAAGTTTTTAAATTATATTTAGGTATAAATATAATAATAATAATATTTTTAATATATTTTTTAATTATGTCATTTCATTTTATAAATTTTTTAATTTAATCATCATACCATGATGTTATCCGTATTAGTTAATAAAAAATGCCAAAGTTTGGATGAAATAATTTTTCTTAGTCTTAAATAGTATTTCTAATTAAGTTGTTAGCTAATAAACGGGTCTATTTCTAATTAAGTTTTTGGTTAGTAGATTTGATAATAAACAAAATCGTATTGTTATAACCGTAACATACTGAATATGATGAGATGAATTTCTTTTTGTTGATTTGACATGATATGAAAAATGATTTAATTTTTAATTATATTTGTAATTAAAATATGAAAAATCTATAATTAAAATATGACAAACCCGTAATTATTTGCAAAAAAATTCTAGGTGGCATGGCTAATGTGTTAACATGTTGATTAAAAGGGTTTGTTTTAGTAGTATATCTAGATTAATTACAAAAATGTTGGTTTATGAACTTTTAAATAGGGGTGGGCATTTTTGGATATTCAATCCGATCCAACAACTCGAATATCAGATCCGACAATCTTATAAAAGTCCGATCATAATCCGATTCGAGAGCATCCAAATATCTGACAATTTTATCCGGATCGGATGTTTGATCCGAAGATCCGTTCCGACTATCCGATTTGGGTATTTATTCTTAGACTAGTCGGAACTGATCCGACTTTTCCCTCCAAACCTTGGTTCGTAGCCGATCCAATGATCCGAAAATATATATCCGAATCGAATCGGACTCGGATCCACAATTGCCGGATATTTTCTTATTTAGATTTTTCGGATCTGATCTTCGAATTAGCGGAGCGAATTAGTTGGATCGGATATTTTTACTTGCCCCCTACTTTTAGGCTACACTAATTATTGAGACAAAATTGTAAATTGTTTAAATAAAATCTTCTTACGACTTCATTTTATATATGATTTTAACGATTTAATATAAATTCTCTATCAATCTTATAAATGTGTCCACTATATGACAATATGAATAGAATACGGACGTTAAACACAACATAATTCAACGACGTATTTACTTGCTAACTTTGATTTCTCCTTGTATATATAAGTTTACATTTGTTATATAATCCTCAATTTTTCCTAGTGAACTTATTTTTAGATGAAAAAGTAGTTTTCATGAGATGATAAAGTTGGATTTTTTTTCGGAATAATAAGAAAGTAAAAGTTATGTCTCAATTTAGGTACGGAGCAAAATATTTTACGGGAATAAGAAGACACTTTGGTTTGGACCAAACTCGTCGTTTGAAACTGTGTGTTATAATGAATAACCCGCAGTTTCAAACTGCGATTCTTACTTTTTTTTTTTTTTTTTTTAATAGAAAACTTGCATTTTGAAAGTGCGGGATTGCCTATTTATTTTTTTTTAAAAAATTGCATGATATCAATTAAATGGGCCGGATGCCCATTAGTTGGGCTAGTAGAAACCCGCAGTTTTAAACTACGGGTTTATGAGCCAACTCTCCACTTCCCAAGCCCGTTACCTATTAAAAAAAAAGAGGACAACCCCGCAGTTTCAAACTGCGGGTTACCTATTAAAAAAATAAAAAAAAAAGGTTAGAATCGCAGTTTGAAATTGCGGGTTATAATGAATAACCCGCAGTTTCAAACGACGAGTTTGGTCCGAACCAAAGTGCCTTCCTATTCCCGTAAAACGTTTTGCTCCGTACCTAAATCGAGAAATAACTTTTACTTCCTTATTATTCCGGAAAAAAGTGCGATAAAGTTTGTAATCTCTTTTTTATATTGTTTTGAGGAGGTTTCACTCATCTTCACCAAAAACTATCTCCGATCGTGCATATATAAGTCGTTTTACACTTTAAATTTTGATAAAACGGTGAGTTACAAAGAATATCATTAATTTATTTATGTTTTTATTTTTTTTCTTTCAGTTGATTGACGTAAAGAGTGACGTGATAAAAATAAAAAAATATAAAAGTATATATATTTTGTTATCTCGTATGTTTGTTTGTTTTTTCGGTAAAAAGAGCATTTAAGCTCCCTGCCATAAGGTATTTATTATATGAAAGAAAAACGGGTTACAAACATGTAAAACGGGAAAACGTAACTCCCCTCATGTCTTCAGAAATAAAATTTCTAATGCTCATCGGGGGCAAATGAAGTCGATGGACACCAAACTCATAGGAAAAGGCAAGATTCGCCAAGGAATCATCGACTCGGTTCCCTTCCCGAAAGATGTGCTTGAAGCAAATGCTCCAATCTCGAATAGCAAAGCCTTGGCAGTGAGCCACTAGGCTGGAAAGCGAGTGAGCTGCGCTTACCCCTTTCTCTAAAAAACCGATCACCAACAGGGAATCAATTTCAACTTCCACTCTTCTCATCCCCATATCCCATGCAAGCTCAAGACCAATGATAACTCCCCAGAGCTCAGCCGCTGGCGCAGAACAGATCCCAAGATTCGCCACAATTCCTTGCATCCAGTTCCCGTCTTCATCCCTTAATACTGCTCCTGTTGCTGCCAGATTCTGGGAGCCTCTTGACGCCCCGTCACAGTTAACTTTAGTCCATCCCCCCTAGGTTTCCTCCAGTCTACTTGGACTTCACGCTTCTTACTGTGTTATGGTCCTTCCAGTCTCGCCATAGCTTTGTAATATTCGTCAATGTATCGCACAATCCAGTCAGCCTTCGCAACCGGGATATGTCCTTCTTCAAACGTTTTGCAGTTTCTCCATCTCCAGATCCACCAAACTGTAGTGGCAAAGATATCTCTCCATCTCTTACCCGACTCCATCTGCAAACCAGCACTAATATTCGTGAATAGCCATTCATCCCAGGAGAGAAGGTAGAATGTGGACAGGTATTCCGTTGGTACCAGACTCTGCCAAACAACTCGAGCAAACTGGCAATCTCTCAGTAAATGTAGGAGTGATTCCTCTTCATCTGGGCATGCCAAGCAAAAGGGAGAGTCTGTACGCTTGCGTCTATTTCTTTCTTTATTTGTGAGTGGTACTCCCCAGGCAAGTTGCCATACAAAATATCTAGATCTCTCTTGTATTCGTAGTTTCCAAACTTCAGTAAAAAGATTTTCCCTCACATGTATTCTCGGTCGGTCTGCCATTAGTTGTCTCGCAGCCGATGCAACTGTAAAGCTCCCATCCTTTGTGTGGTTCCATCTGATAACGTCTCCTCCATTATGGTCCCAAAGACCCGTAGCCATAATTTTTAGAAGAATGGAATTATTCAACCTGCATATAAGATATGGTATATCCCACATATTTTCTCCCCTCTAGACATTCCTGACTTTCAGCTCAAGCTCATGCGTCGACAAGGGCATCTGGCAAGAATTGTCCAACGGCTCCGAAAGCAGCCATGAATCACTCCAAAATCTCGCATTTCTTCCATCCTTGACAGACCACCCCAGATTAGGTGCTATCACCATATTGTAAGATTTTACAATCCCTCTCCATATGAACGAAGATCCTCCTTTATAGATTAGCCATGTTGGCCAGATTTGCCCTCCAACTTTGTACTTGTGAAGCAACACCCTCGCCCATACCTGATCTGAATGATGGAATAATCTCTATGCCAATTTGCTCACTGTGGCGAGATTTGAGTCTGATGCCGAGCGAATCCCAAGTCCCCCCAATCTCTTTAGGTCTACAGATCTTCTCCTAGCCTACCAGGTGTATCTTACGACCTCTTGTATTCGAGCCCCATATAAAGTCACGGCAGATCTTATCTAGTTTGCTCAAAGTGCTAGATGGTAACAACATCACATTCATATGGTAAAGTGGAATAGTGGACAGAACCGACTTTACCAAAGTAACCCTCCCTGCTAAACTGAGTCTACTAGCCTTCCACCCTGCAAGCCTAGCCGAGGTTCTTTCGATTAAAGGGTTAAAGAGGGCATTTGTGATTGTATCATGAACGAGTGGTATGCCCAGATAAGGACTCAGGTTCCTTGTACAAGGTATACCGCATGCAACACTCAAACGATCTTCCAGTGAGCCTTTGATGTTATGGGAAACGAAGATTCTGGATTTTGTGAGGCTAACTTTTTGACCTGAAGCTCCGCAAAATTCATCAAGAATACGTTTCATGATACATATTTGTTGCTCAAAAGCTTCTGTAAAGAGTAAAATATCATCAGTAAAAAATAGGTGGGATATGGGAGGTCCTCCTCTAGACATGGTCATCGGTTTCCATTCACCACCTTCAATAGCTTTCTCTATCAAATGTCCCAACCTTTCAAGGCAAAGAACAAAAATATAGGGAGAAAGAGGGTCTCCTTGTCGTACACCCCTCGTCATTTTGAACTCCTCCATACTCTCTCCGTTCCAAAGGACACGCATTGTGCTTGATGAAACACATTCCTTAATCATGTCAACCCAATTGGGTGCCAGCTAAATATCTCGGAGTGTATCAATAACAAACTCCCACCTCAATCTGTCGTAAGCCTTCTCAAGGTCCAATTTTAACATCATCCATCCTTTCCTTCCACTTTTCCTCTTCATCAAATGAATAGCTTCCTGAGCCAAGACAATATTATCCGATATAAGCCTACCAGGAATGAAACTCGCTTGAAGAGGGCTAACGAGCGAGTTCATAACCGGGTTAAGGCGATTCGCAAGCATCTTTGTAATTACCTTATCGGAGACATTACCTAAGCTAATAGGCCGGAATTGGTGGATAAACTCCGGCTTTGCAACTTTTCCAATAAGTATGATAAGAGTTTCGTTCACCGTAGCCGGAAGATTGCTTGTAGACAAGAAGAGACGAACAAATCTTACCAGAAATTGCCCCACTGTATCCCATAGTTTCTGGTAAAAGATGGGTTGAAATCCGTCCGGGCCTGGGGCTTTAAGTGATCCCATACCCCTAACAGCCTCCTCGATCTCAATATCAGCAAAAGGTCGGTTTAGAGCCGTCTATTGTAATCTTGTGAGAAGTGGAAATGCTCCCCTCGACAGGGTTTGGAGTGAAGGGAGCTCCGTCGGACCATACAAAGATTTGAAGAAATCAGTAGCATGTCTTTCGAGCGCTTCATTATCATCACACCACTCTCCATTCTCCAATTTTAGTGTCTCGATCCTATTCTTCTGTCTCCGGATAAGGGTCAAAAGATGAAAGAATGCCGTATTCCTATCGCCTCCCTGGAGCCATTGTTGTCTTGATTTCTGTTGCCAAAGGGTTTCCTCTTGTTCAAGGGTGGCATCCATCTCTCTAG
Organism: Fagopyrum homotropicum; assembly: GCA_033239125.1. NCBI lineage: Eukaryota > Viridiplantae > Streptophyta > Magnoliopsida > Caryophyllales > Polygonaceae > Fagopyrum > Fagopyrum homotropicum. The sequence goes on from BSWB01000004.1 coordinate 150,819,650, forward strand.
TCAAGGCTTTTTCCTCCTGTATAAGAGCATTTGAAGGGCAACTAGACAATTTACTCATCACTTCCTCAAGTCTTCTGATCAACTCTTATTTCCTTTTCAAAATATTGCCAAAAGATTCTTTATTCCATCTCCGGAGTACAAATTGCAATTTCATGAGGGCATCCGGCAATCCACTAAGCTGCTCCCAGGCCTCTTTCACCAAAGGTTCAAACTCAAGGTGTGATAACCATGCTGCTTGGAATCTAAACGGTCTTCGTTTTGGGTTTCCCGATTCAGGTCTTTCCAACATGAAAAGTAAGGGGTTATGGTCTGAAGAAAGACGAGGAAGATGACGGACTGAAGCCGACGTCCATTTCATCTTTCCTGTAGGATTAACCAATACACGATCGAGTCTCTTCATGATTCTCCTTTGGTCCTCGTTCCCTCTAGCCCATGTGAATTTCGGTCCAATGTGACCAAGATCTATAAGTTGGTTGTGTTCAATCCAATTCTCGAAATCAACCGACTGATGGGATAACTGCATAGATCCTCCGTGTCGCTCCTCCAAATTTCTAATGACATTTAGATCCCCTCTCATGAAGACTGGAATGTCCGTCCACACCTCCCCGCTTCTACTAGGGTTAGGCGCAATGTACGTAACTATGAGAGCAAATGAGTTTTCCCCTTGCTCCACTACACCATGAATGAATTAGTGATTCTTAGTGACCACAGTTATCGGACAACTAGCTGAGTCCCATAATGGCCAAATGCCACCACTGTGTCTTTCGGCTTCAACTCTTTCCCCAGATTCGAATCCCATGTTCGAACAAATCTCATCCGCTGTCCTTCCTGCACAGTGTGTTTCAAAAATAGCCACAAAATTCGGTTTATATTTCCTAAGCATATACCGCATAGATCGTCGGAAACTTCTTTTCACCGTCCCACAACTATTCCACAAGATACCTATCATTAAACCACTCAAAAAAGGGATGCTACTTCCCTATGATTATTGAGAATCCGGTACTACTGAGATTTGCGAGGCTGGCTCCTCACTGTCCTCATTCCCTACATGTTGTTCAGCTGACACCATGCAAACATCTGTCCCGTCCCCTTTGTCTGCATTCAATATTGTTCCAAAAGTCACCTCTAGATGTTTGGCCCGATTAAGAATTCTGACTTGGTTAATAGTACCAATAGTTGACTGATCTATAGCAACCTGATTACTAGAACTTGGCTTATCTTGTACTTGTGCTGTATTCCGGTATTGCATGACAATTCCTTTGTCCATAGATGGTTTGATATTGAATCGGACCCTCTTCCTATTTTGAAACTTACTCCCGAATTCTGGACGATCGTCGTTATTTCCCCCCATTGCTTGTTTACTCGTCTCAACCGTCTTAGGGCCTCCTCCACTAGTATGAGTAGTGTGCTCGACTCATCCTTGCCCAAAAAATTTAGTATTCACTGGCTTACGGATATCAGTTCGGTTTTTTGCCGAGGCTGAATTTCTTCGGCTCGGAACAATCATCCAAGGACCAAGGTCATCTGCTTCCTTATTCTGGTTCTCATTAGCACCTATATCACCTACAGTCTCCTCTGGAGGACCTCCCGCCTCCATCCCAGCTTCCTGAGCCTTATCATTTGTCTGAGTGGTAACAGTCACCACTTCCTTAGGACCATAGACACAAGCATCTTGTCTGTGGCCATCAAAACCACAAGAAAAGCAAATAGTATGAAGATTTTCATACTCAAGAAGCAGGCGCTTGCCGTTAAGGATGACATCTCCTTTTAAGGGCCTAGTTAAATCCACGTTCACACAAACTCTCGCATAACGGCCTCTTGTAACACCCATAGTAGTGGCATCAATTCGAAGTGGCGTACCGATAGCCGACACAATGGCCTTGAGGATATTTATGTTGTACATGGCGAACGGAAGTCCAGAAATCCGCACCCAAACTCCCGTCGACTTAAGAACAGATGTCATCGGATCAAAGCTCTCATCCCATTTTTGCATCATAAGGTAATGACCAAACACCTTCCATGGTCCTCCGGTGAGAATGTCCAAAAGATCCGACTCTTTTTCGAATCGAACCAAGAAAAACTCGTTGGGTAAATCCAAAACTGTCCATCCTCCTGTAATCTTCCATGTTTGTCGGAGTACTCTATCTAGTGCCGGCAGGGATATCATTCGCCCTAGTAGTTTAACTACTATAGAGTTCCGCCATGGGGCATTTAGAACTTGTACCACATCTTTTGCGATATTGATTACTGGTGTTGAATCCGTCCCTTTAGGAAAATCAATTCTGATCTTTCCTAAATCGACAAGATTATCCGGGAGGATAGGGTGTCTCTTCCAAGCGTCATCACCGAAAAGCATCTCGCTCCAAGACGGTAAATTCCTGGGGCAATCTTGTTCCGAAGATTCTTGAACCTTATGGCCTTGTGTCGTATCAACTGCATCGGACGGTGCTTCTGTCGAGGGTGTGTTCACCGACAGGGAAGCATTGGGATTTGGTGCCGCAGGGGGTGGGGGGCGTGTCGCCTCAGGATTCGCCTCTTGCGCCGCCATATTAGGGTTTTGCCTAAGTAATAATGTTTTTCTTAGAGTTTGAGAGAAAATACAAAAGGTTGGGGTATATTTACCTAATTAAAAAACTAAATGACATGGTTACTAAAAGTAAAACTCAAAAAAGCCTATTAACCAAATTAGTTCAAATTTATTTGAATATATATACTTATTTATTAAAAAAAATATCATGACTTACAATACATTTCTCAAAATAAAATTTAAATTATTAAATAGTATATCAATTAAAGTAGAATCTTCTTTAGTAACGTGTCACCACCACGTTTTTCGTAGCCCAAAATTTTATTTTAAAAATTGATTTCTAAATGTTAATATATATTAGAAAATGATTTTTAAAAATTTTTAAAATTCTTTTTGAACTTTTATGAATTTTTTTGCAATCGATTTTATCCTAATTTATTTTAAAATTCTTTTTGTTATTTTTATCCTAATTCATTTTTTTATTTTATTTATTTTTATCTTTGATCAAAATCTAACTCAAATTATTTTGCCAAAATCCTTTTTTTAATTCATAATTTTAATAATAACTACAAATAATATATTAAATAATAAGACATGTTCTCGCGATTACACAATAAGTACTATTAAAATATTGAGGTGGATAATGTCCTAGGAAGTAAGAAGGCGACTTTAATTATATCTTTTCTGTAATAAAAAAAAAAATGTAAACTCAGTTTGTAACAGAAAAAGCGATTAATGTTCGATTAAGCGAGGGTGGAAAGAGGAATTAAAAAAAAGCTGCGGCCATACAAAGACCAATGACCATCCATCCCTTTGTTCTCTCTATCCCAACCCAAGTCAAAACCTTTTACCCTCATGGCCGCCATACCTTCCCTTCCCCTCCCCTTAGCTGTAAACTCTTCAACCTTCTCTCTCTTCTTCAAATTGCGCCTCCCTTTCTCCATCCTTCTTCTGCTCCTCTAACCTAACTACCCCTCTTTCTCTCTCTCTATTAAACATTGCTTCAATCCTCTCACAAACCCTCGCATTCAGTTTTTTTTGCTGAAAATGGCAAGTAAATGGAGAAAAGCGAAGCTTGCGCTTGGATGCATCAGTATACCCAGAACGCTTGACGACGATCCGCCTCCCATTCACTCAGGTGGCTCCTCCGCTGCCTCCGACCGCCGATTATCCGACGCTGTCTCTCCTTCCGACGCTCGTGGTCCTTCGCTGTCTTTAACGCCTACTCCTTCGTCTTCCGGCCTGAGACTATCTAAGCACTCCTCCAAATCTTCCAAGGTTTGTTTTGTTTTGTTTCTCGTAATTTTGTGGATTTCGGCTGTTAAAACGACTATTTCTTGAATTGTGGTTTTCCAACTTGATTTCTCTTGTAAACCCTATGTTAATTTTTGAACTGAAACAAAATTTGTTAGCAGATCCAAATTTCTGTCAGTAATAATAGACTGGCTAGTCAGTGTGTGTATACGATTGTATGATAAATTTGAAAAACGAGCTCATCTGTTGTTTTTTTGCGTCGATACCTTTTTAAGGTAGGTTTAATTGTCATGTAAAATATGAAACCAGTTCTAAGATTTTTAAGGGGAAAAAAAAGTTTCGTCAATAATTAGTAGTTAGGTGTTGCTGTCAAACTCTCAAATGGGATCGTGGGTGGAGTGAGGAAGGGACAGATCGCAATGCAGTGGGATGAGGAAGAGGACCATCTTTACCATTTTGTTTGTCCCTTTGGCTTATTTAGGGTGGAATCTAAAGGAAAAAACTACAGTTCAACTTTTGTTGGTTTTTACTTTTCTTACTTCCCCATCATGGAAAAAAGTGCTTTGCTTGGTCAGCAACCAGCGCCATTTTCATCCACATCTCTCCCCTTTTGATGTGAGATTTGCAAAGAACCCCAAACAAAAGGCTCTGTTGACCGTTGATTTGTGAGTTCTCTTGCAACGGGTTTCCCCAAAGGTGTAAAGGGTAGATGAGAAATTGCAATATATAAAATTGCAACAGTACTCTGCATATAACTCAATGACTCCTCTCCTTCTTTTGATGATAGGTGGGTGGTGGGGGAAGGCTACCTCTTTGTTTTTGCCTTGAAAGTTTCATCATTGATATAAATGGTTGCTTACTGCCTTTTGCTTTATTATTAAAAAGAAAAGTAAAACCATCCCACTTGGGGTTTTGATTGTTTTGACAGCCTGACAATGATTTTAATATTTGATGGACAACCTCATTTGTGTATAATTCTTGTGTGTTACGTCATTCGACTCATTTGGATTTTCATATTGGACGTTCTGGTCCGTGTTGCCCATTTCAGTTTCTTATGTTATACACCTTCTCAATCTAGCTTTTTGCTATTTGGCTATGCTTGATTGCTTGGCTCCATTCTGCACTTCTCGAATGTTTTTTATTAACCTCTTTCTCATACAGTCTCTGAGATGAATACATTTCAATGTCTGTAGGAGTTTTACATGGTCAAACAATGTGTACTGTAGACATGTCATCTTTTGACTATTGACCAAGTTGGTATTGTTATATGATTTGATGACCTCTTCATAATGCACGCATTATCTATACTAGTGACCAACTTGATACTCAGTGGCCTCTGCTGAAGCTTGAATCCATTCATAGTAATTGCACTTGCTTAATATGATACTTATGTGGATTCAGTGAAGAGTATTTGGATAATTGGTGTGTATACCAGAGCGTCACAGGCGATAACGAATTTTGTGAACATGTGACTCAATGTGTTGTTTGTATTTGACCATTTTATCTGTTATTATTGTTCATTGGTTCTTCTGTGATTCCTGACTAAAATTTTCTTTTGTTTTGAAGAAAACATGTGCAATATGCCTGAATTCTATGACCCCTGGCCATGGTCATGCCATCTTCACAGCAGAGTGCTCTCACTCTTTCCATTTCAATTGCATCACCTCCAACGTAAGACACGGCAATCGAATTTGCCCTGTTTGTCGAGCAAAATGGAGAGAAGTGCCCTTGCAGAGAAACAATTCTGATGTACTACCAAGGAAGTCTAGAGTTGAACCCCAAGAGGGTGGCTGGACTAGAGATGATGCCTTGATGACCGCACTTAGACAGATTCCTCAACGTCGCTCAGATTATCATCGGTCTATGTCAAACATCCTATATGGATCTGAACCTGCCAGATTTGATGATGATGAGCATGTTGATGACTTGCCTGGTGAACCACAGTCTGGTCAAGATGCTACCATTAGCAGAACATCGGCTGGGACATTAGACATCAAAGCATACCCGGAAGTCTCAGCCATTTCAAAAGCATCTTCTTACAATGAATTCACTATCTTAATCCATCTCAAAGCCCCTATAAGACCAAGTAATAGTATGTATGAGTCCTCAAACTCCCGTGCACCTGTTGACCTTGTCACTGTGCTTGATGTTAGTGGTAGCATGGCAGGCACGAAGCTTGCTTTGCTTAAACGAGCCATGGGCTTTGTCATACAGCATCTGGCACCACAGGATCGGCTCTCTGTTATTGCATTCTCCTCGACAGCACGTCGTCTTTTTCCTCTCCGTAGGATGACAGACACAGGACGAACTGAGGCACTGCAAGCAATCAACTCTCTCAAGGCCAATGGTGGGACTAACATTGCTGAGGGCCTTAAGAAGGGTGCTAAAGTGATGAGTGAGCGCAAGATGAAGAATCCCGTTAGCAGTATCATTTTGCTGTCAGATGGACAGGACACATATAATATCTCTACCGGGTCCCAACTGCGAGGGGATTACAGTTCACTTCTTCCGGTGTCCTTCAATATCCCTGTTCATACATTTGGATTTGGTTCAGACCATGATGCAGCCTCAATGCATTCAATTTCCGAAACATCTGGTGGAACATTTTCATTCATAGAAGCTGAGGGTACAATTCAAGATGCTTTTGCTCAATGCATGGGAGGCTTATTAAGTGTTGTTGTGCAAGAACTCCAGGTGGGTGTTGAGTGTGTGCATTCAAGCTTGGAACTTGTTGGGATAAAGGCTGGGAGCTATCAGGTGCGTTTACTGCCTGAATCTAGGGCAGGGTTTGTTGATGTTGGAGATTTATATGCAGAAGAAGAGAGGGATTTCTTAGTGATAATCAGTGTACCAGAAACTGATACATCAATGGATCAGATGCCATTGCTCAAGATAAAATACTCCTACAAAGACCCTATGGCAAAAGTGGCGGTGTGCTTGGAGGAAGCTGCTCAAGTTAATGTTGATAGGCCTGTTGCAATAGTCGGTCAACTTGAAGTTTCCATGGAGGTCGACAGGCAGAGAAACAGGCTCAGGGCAGCAGATGCCATGTCTGAATCCCGAGCTGCAGCTGAGAGAGGTGACTTAGCTGAGGCAGTAAGTATCCTAGACAAGTGTCATATTGCACTGTCAGAAAGTGCTTCGTCACAGGTTGGTGACAGACTTTGTGTTGCACTCGGGGCGGAGCTGAAGGAAATGCAAGAGAGGATGGCCAACCGGCAGGTCTATGAGGCTTCAGGGCGGGCATATGTGTTGTCTGGGTTGAGCTCACACTCATGGCAACGGGCAACTGCAAGAGGCGACTTCTCTGATAACGCTAGCCTAATGCAAGCCTACCAGACTACTTCAATGGTGGACATGGTAACTCGTTCACAGACCATGATCTTCGATAGCCCACCATCTCAGAGTCATCCGAAGCCACCGCGTTCTTTAACTGCTCGGTTGAAACCTCGGTGATTGGTAGGCTTCATTTATTTCCTCATCCAAGCTTTCTTAGTACATTTTGTTTGTTTCTTTGTTGGGATTTTTGCGCCTTGGTTTTTTAGGGAAGGGGTTGGAACGGTATAAGAAAGGAAGACGAGTTTTTGTTACCGGTGGGGGTGGGGATTGGTATACTAGGGGGTATAAGCGGCGTAAATAACGTGGTAAAAAGCTTGGAAAAAATGGAGTAGAGAAAATATGAGAGGTGAAAAAAGAAATGGAAGGGGTATAGGCTTGGGCGGGGCGGATTTGGTGTGGATTTGATTTGCTTCAAATGGGTAATTGTGTATATTAGAGAGGTTTTGGAAGGGTATAGCCTTTGATTTGGAGAGAAGTATGATTTCTTCAAAGAAGAACGAATGATTCATGTGTTGATTCTTTCCCCAAGAGAACACTGATGTGTGTTTTTCAATTGAACAACTTTTGCCTTTCATTCTCCTTCTATTCTTAACTGCATTGTAACCAGTGAATCAAGAAATGGCTATGGCTAGGCTTGCTTGTCCGCCTCGGTTGGCTTCTAGGTGTGTTCATCATGTACCTGAAGCCAAGCTTATTTTCTTGAGACTTATCTTTTGTAGTCGTAGTCTTATAGTCTGTAAACAAATATGTTAACCCCAAATTATCCTCTATGATTCTACTTTTAGCTTATTACTTGTTTGTTCAAGCTGGATTTCATTATCCTCTCGTAATGTGTTGTGGTCATGAGAGCCTTACAACAAAGAAGGAATCCCCAATGTGTAAACCTTCATCATGCCTATCTCTTGTAAGTAGGGCAGTTCAAATTTCGGGTCCAGACCCGTTATTCAAATATTTAAAGGGTCCGAAAATATGTATGACAAATTTGGTTCAATTGGTCTGAACCAAACTTGAATGTTCGATCCGGTCCGGATCAACAACATATTTTCGGTCTAGATTTGGTTATCTGTCTAGATTTGGTTCCGGACTGATAAACGGGTTCGTAGTAAGTTGTTGAAACAAGAGAAAATTACCTAAACAGTCCTCCATCTTTTAGACTGACTAAACTTTAGGTACTTGTCTTTTAAACTATCAGAACGGTATCTCACCTATTGAGCCCGACTAAAGATTAGTATCTGGATTATTGTTCACACGTTAAGTTAGCAGATCGGTGTTAAATATCAGGGGCTAAATTGTCTACCTACCTTAGACATAAAGCTTACATTATTAACGTGTGAACAATAATATATGTACTAATCTTTGGTCGGACTCAATAGGTGAGGTATTGTTCTGATAGTTTAAGCGACGGAGATGAGATACCGTTTAGGTAATTTTCTCCGGGGAAAATGCAATGATAAGCAAGTCCATCCCATTGAAATGCAAAATAAACTTTGGTGAATCAAACAATGTGAAGAATGAAGGTGTTTGTGGGAATTTGCAACTGAAATGATGATCTAAGGAAAAAAGATATGACCAAATGTTGTCAACTTTTGATGTAAACGTGGAAAGGGAATCTTGAATTGTTTAAGGAAAGTAAACCATAAAAAATTGGGTCAATGGCTGTAAAAGGAAGAAATGGTTGGTAATTAAGTCCGACAGTTTAATGCTTTCACTTCCACAACAACTTTGGAGGCAATTCAACCAGACAGTTTGTCAATGCCATGAAAAAGTTCAGTTTGGCTCTCATGAAGTTGAAAATTAACTTCATGGTGAAGTTTAGACAATCTCCACCCTTAATTAAAATAAAGGACTGAGATTAATTGGAGATTAATTTTTATCAACCAAAAAGGAAAATATATCTCTCCCCAAATCAGTGTCTCTCTCTTTCAATACAGCCGTAGCAAAAGAACGCAGAAGGATACGCCCATGGATGGGCGCCTCTATTAGGTGAACGAGGAACTCAAAGTTAAACAATATTTTTGACGCTAGTATTGCCATTGGATAAAGAAGCAAGTAACGGAGAAACAAAGGTGATCATATCTCTTCAAATCAACATCTTCTTCCCCTTTTTCTCCTCCTCCTAATTTCAAATTAGCTTTAGTTGCAGGCAGTAACAATGGTGGATAACCTGCTTTCTCCTCAATCTAAAAGAAGACCTCCAAATGTTCTTATAATCATCTTTGTTGCCTTTATATAAATTACAGGCAGTAACAATGGTGTAAGATGTGAGAAATGCACAATTAAAGAAGTTGAAAAAGACGAAGAAAGATGGATGCACCAGTGTTCTATATGATTCTACACAAAACAGTTTACATATCTCAACTGTCAATACAATATTATGATCTCAGCTTCCTCTATAAAAGAGACCAGTGTTACTATTTCTTGGAATGTCAATACTAGACTTGATCTTTCCAGACCCTTTTCCCGGAAAAGCTTTCAAGCCTTTTCTCTTCACAGACACAAGATATATCAGGAATGCTGAAGCTGCAAAATGAAACTAAACACAAATAACATCACAAAAATGAGCCTATATAGGATTCGAACCTATATCTATGTGCGTAAGCACATTGCTCTTCCATTTGAGCTAATAGGCTATACATATATCCATCAGACTTGTTCAATATCATTTGCAAGATAATAGATTCAAAGCCTGCAGTGCTGGGCAACAAGTACCTGTGTTTTCTAAATTTTCACAAGTTTACATAAACAAAATTATATTTACACTAGCAGGGAAACACACACTTGATAAGAGACACAAAAAAAACTAGTTCCAATCAGAGGGTAGGGGAAAAAGGAACTCAGTAAGTACTCAGAATTTGAGTATAAACGACAAGTAAACAGAGGGTGGGGAAAAGAGGAACTCGGTAACCAATTTGACACACAAAAGAACTAGTTCCAATCAGAGGGTGTGGAAAAAAGGAACTTAGTAACTACTTAGGCTACTACTAACTCTTACTTCCTTGCAATAGTTCTCTTAGACATTATATCGAACACTTGGTATGCATAATGCTCAATATAAACCACAATCAATTTGACACCCTTTGTTCCTTCACATCAGTTCAAATCAACCAAAAAAAGCCCTACAAATCGAGTTTAGAAGGAGGAAAAAAGATGATCTTGTAACTAAAGCTAATTTGAAATTAGAAGGAGGAGAAAAGGGGAAGAAGACGTTGATTTGAAGAGATATGCTTACCTCTGTTTCTCCGTTAATGGCTTCTTCATCCAATTGCAATACTGGCGTCAGAAATTTTGTTTAACTTTGAGTTCCTCGTTCACCTAACAGAGGCGCCCATCCATCGGCGTATCCTTCTGCGTTCTTTTGCTACGGTTGTATTGAAAGAGAGAGACTGATTTGGGAAAGATATATTTTCCTTTTTTGGTTGATAAAAACTAATCTTCAACTAATCTCAGCCCTTTATTTTAATGAAGGGTGGAGATTGTCTGAACTTCACCATGAAGTTCATTTTCAACTTCATGGGAGCCAAACTGGAAAAAGTTGCTCATTTTGTTGGTTTTTGCTTTTTACAAAAACTAAACAATAATCTACTGATTTTATTAATGGGAATAAACTAATGAAAGAGAATGATACCCAAAGTTATACTTAGGATGGAGAACACTCTAACTTATTCATAATTTGTATAAGGGATAGTTGTCAAATATGATTCAGACGGACCGGTAGAGCGGGGTCGTATGTATACGAGCCTACATGCGCATTATGCCCAAATCCAACACATAAACCCGATGAGATTCCATCATAAAACCAATTGACAATAGGGGCAGTTGTCTACCGACCTTATATACTATATTCGGAATGTCTCATCTTTTGATGTGAAAACTTATTAGAAGCAAAAATAGAATATATTTGTTTTATTATCGTTTTTCGTTTTTGGGTTGCAGCCAAAAAGATCCATGAATTTGATATATTATTATTTGATGCGAGTTGGTTGTGTGTAAGAGTAGAAAAGGTATTTTGTAAGACAATTCTCATGTATACAAAGTTCACATGGAAATGGAATGGATTTTCAAACACAATCGTGAAGGTCATAAACTTGTATGAATGAGACTGTTGTTCTATTAATGTTTTGTAGCCGCACATCTAATTTTAAGATAGATAACTTGTTTGTTTGAGAAAGATTGGTGAAAACAACTTTGCATATTACTCATAAAATAATACATTTAAATAAATGATTTAGGTTTATACTTTTTGTTTTCTTTTTGTTATTCTCATAGGTCTTTTGGAGAATAAATTTACAACTTTATGGAAGTTTATTGATAAAGCTTGAGAAAAAAACGTACAAGATCGATGATGGGTATTTGAGACTCTAAATTTACGTTAACTTATAAATTTTTTTCATTTTGTAAGTTTACATGGAGAAAGCTTACTTCCGAAAATTATAATAACTTATTGAACGATATATTATAAACGCAATTCTAGAAAAGTTTTAGATGAAAAAGTTCTTTTTAGTTAATCTTATAAAAGTTTTTCATATTTACATAATCAACTACCTATTTCAGTTTTCAATAATGTTCAAATTCGTTTTCAGCTAACAATAAACTTCAACTCTAATAAATTATCTATTTTTAAACTAAACCTACTGACAAAATTAGACATAGGGGTCCTTTATCCAACTCCAACTTCATTCATCCCTACCGAGAGCCTCATGGGCGCCCCACAAAGAGCCTACCACCTTAAGCATATGTTATTGAACTTCAAGTACAATATCATGTTATTTACTTATTCCTGTTAGAGAATGGGACTAGTGTTAGAGTATGAACCTAGTATATTGGATCACATGTTGGACTTATCCTTTATTTGTTAGTTTATCTTTTGATTTTATGTTTTAATATTAGTTTATTATTTTATCAGTTTGTGTTTTCCTATATAAAGATTGTTTGATCAATGAAATAAACATGCTTTCGATTCACAAATCTCTTCATGGTATCAGAGCACTTTCCTTAACCTACGCTTCCGCGCAAAATAAAATCCTAGTTGCGCCGTCATCGCCGCCATCATCACGGCGGTGATGGCGGCGGTATCACCTAAGACTTTGGCCGCGGTATCAGAGTATACTTTACCCTCTATTGTTCATCCTAAACACAAAACCTACCTAAACACAAAACTTACCTTAGGGCGCTAATCTACCTGCGTCCTAAGACCCTAGGACGCTAATCAACCTGCGTCCTAGGGCCCACAACTTACCTTAGGCGCTAATCTACATGCGTCCTAAGACGCTAATCAACCTGCGTCATAGGGCCCAAAACTTACCTTAGGGCGCTAATTTACTTGCGTCCTAGGACGCTAATTTACCTACGTCCTAGGGCCCAAAACTTAACTTAGGGCGCTAATTTACCTGCGTCCTAGGACCCTAACACGCTAATCAACCTGCGTCCTAGGGCCCAAAACTTACCTTAGGCGCTAATTTACCTGCGTCCTAGGACCCTAGGACGCTAATCAACCTGCTAGGGCCCACAACTTACCTTAGGACGCTAATCTACTTGCGTCCTAGGACCCTAGGACGCTAATCAACTTGCGTCCTAGGGCCTAAAACTTACCTTAGGGTGCTAATTTACTTGCATCCTAGGACCCTAATCAACCTGCGTCCTAGGGCCCAAAACTTAACTTAGGGCGCTAATTTACGTGCGTCCTAGGACCCTAGCACGCTAATCAACTTGCGTCCTAGGACCCAAAACTTAACTTAGGGCGCTAATTTACATGCGTCCTAGGATCCTAGGACGCTAATCAACCTGCGTCCTAGGGCCCAAAACTTACCTTAAGGCGTTAATTTACCTTCGTCCTAGAACCCTAGGACGCTAATCAACCTGCGTCATAGGGCCCAAAGCTTACCTTATGGCGATAATCTACCTGTGTCCTAGGACCCTAGGACGCTAATCAACTTGCAGGGCCCAAAACTTACCTTAGAGTGCTAATTTTCCTGCGTCCTAGGACCCTAGGACGCTAATCAACCTGCTTCTTAGGGCCCAAAACTTAATCAACCTGCGTCAGGGTCCAACCCACCGGCGTCAATACAAAGACCGATAATGAAGGAAGGGAGTTACGTCAAGCTGCTCTTCTTCAAGTTTCTACTGTTCAAGTTTGAAGTTGTTGGATCACACCTCCAGCTTGAGGGGGAGTGACCTAGTGTTAGAGTATGGGCCTAGTATATTGGATCATATGTTGGGCTTATCCTTTATTTGTTAGTTTATCTTTTAATTTTATGTTTTAGTATTAGTTTATTATTGAGAAAATTGGTGTAGAAAAGCTCTTTTTGTATCCATGATACAATCTATGTCCCTCCAATTTTCTCCCTAAAAATAAAACTAAATTAAATTATAAAGAGGTTATTAATTGGGGGACCACTCTAATTAAAAAGATTCTCTCCCTTGATTAAAGAGGATAAATAACTATTAAAAATTAAAAAGATAAACTAAATTAAAAAGATAAGTGAATATTAATTGTGGGGACTACTCTCATTAAAAAAGATTGTATCCCTTAATTAATATGGCTGTTTTTTAATTAAATAAAAAAAATGAGAGTGGTCCCCACAAATTTTGTACATAATTTTATGTACATAATTTCGCACGCAGATTATGTACATAATTTCGCACGCACATTATGTACATAATTTCGCACGCGGATTATGTACATAATTTTGCACGCAGATTAGGTACATAATTTCGCACGTAGATTATGTACATAATTTCGCACGCAGATTATGTACATAAAATTAGGTAATTAATTTTAATGCCAACAAATAAGCGACTCTTTGAAAAAAAAGAGCAATATTAATTAAGAGAGAGAATCTTTTTAATGTTAAAACTAATTCCTTAATTGTAGGGGATCACCTCATTTTCCTTTTTAATTTTAAATATTATTAAATTATTATTTTTTTAAAAGTTAAATCCACATCACACATTCAACTAATTTATTTGATGACATGTAACATTCCGGTTGCCACGTCATCGCCGGAGCTAGGGTTTTTGCCGGAAAATATATGACGTATTATTTTTTGTAAATACATTGATAGTTTGTATCGCTTCTAGTAATTTTCAAAGTTCGTATTATTTTCGATTCAATGTTGATAGTTGATATTATTTTGGGTTATTTTTCCTTTACTTTTCTAGTGATTTTGCAACTTATTAATTATCATTGAAATAATACCGATATTTACCCCATAAAAGACATGATGATAATAGATTGTTATTTTAAAACTGAAAAAGTTAAATACACGGACTTCAATATACCAACGTAAAAAAATCGCATTCCACCAAGTCTTTTTTTTTTAAAAGAAAAACAATTGGGTGCCAGCTCTTGACGCCTAAATTGGATTAAAAGTTGTTTATCTTGCGAATTTTGTTGATCCTTATAAATTTGAGTGTCGTGTATATAACATGTCTCTGAAAGAAAATGAAGTCTTTATAAAATTATCCAACACCCTTAAGAAACTTTTTCAAGGGTAAACATATCGCACCTAGGCTCGTAGTAAACACACTTGATCTCCCATCGTTGAAGGGCTCTCGCTGTTTTGGGCTGCAATTTATTGATAGGCCCTACTGGAATTGTATTTGAGGCCTTATTAACCGAGTGGGTCATATGGCCCAGTTATTGGCCCATATTATCTACCCTACCGGCCCATAATCAGGATTGATCCTTCGAAATTCTCTCTTTTGAACCGATTACTCCAATTCTATACAAATCCAGTCTTAGACCGGTCCCGGTCAGTTCAAAACCCGATGGGCTAATTCGCATGACCCGTTTCCCGTTTTGCCTTGATCCGCAACATTAATAAATACACCTTTTTCTTTTTAAATGACTTATCGAATTATTAAACCACGTACAATTTGATACAACGGATCTATTTCTATTAAAAAAAACAAAAAGTATTGCAATTTTACTAAAAATGGAACTCTTAAAAACTACTACAGAGATATTCATATTCGTACCACGAAAACGTGTTATTCATATCCCTACTACGGGTACGCAGTGCGTAGCCGTAATAACTTTTTTTTTTTACAACATAGTACGGCTACGCAGTGCGTAGCCATAGTCATTTTTTCTTAGTTTTTCGAACGAAGTGTTTGTTATGGACTACTAAGCATGGCGTATGCGTAGTATGGCTACGCATTTGCCATGCGTAGTCGTAGTCATTTCCTCTATTTTTTGAGCGAAATGCGCTTATTGCTACGCCTCTGAACAAAGTGTTTTATGTGATACGAATAGAAATCCCGCTAATAAAGGGTCGGTTGTTTTGTTTTTGGAAGGGAAGGTTCATTAATGGTATCATGTGGTAACATGGCCCATTTTCCGTTTTTATATAATTATTTGGGAGACAAAACACGCGCCTTATTAATTATCAACTTTTACCCTTCATTTATTAACCCATTTTTCAAGATACCCTTCATTTATTGCTTTACAACTTTTTAATTGCATTTTCTCAATTATTTTGGATATACCTTTGGTACACTATTTTTCAATCAATGAGATATTGATTCAATAAAACATATCAATGTCCCAAATGTTCTTTATACTGTAGTAATATTTTGTCCAGGTTCGTTAAAGTTAGATTTGTATAAAAAATTTGAACCCTTCTAAATAATGTTTATAGAAATTATGTTTTACAAGAAAAAAAAACTTAAAAATATGCACGAGAAATGAAAATAAAATAAAACTTTTTAACTTTTAATCTTACATTTTAGGAGGACAAAAAAATAATTTAAGAAAATATGTATAGAAAAAAGAATAAAGAACAGTATGACAAATGGAAGCTATTTTAAGTTTTAACTACTACAACAATATTCTATTCTATTATGCGTGTTTCTACACAATTTTGAATTTATTTGGTACCGAGTATAAACATTTTGCATTGACGCTCAATGAGCTCTGCATATGATACCGACACCGTTTTTTTATTTTATTTTTATTTGAGCGCCATGGCGCTCAAAACCCTTTTTCCTCCCCTTTTTCCACTTTTTTAAAATTTAAAATTAGGTGCCATCTCCAAAATTCTTTTTTTTTGGGTTGAGCTTTTGAATGCATTTGTTTTTTTCGGTTAGTAAAACAAATCTCGTACCTTTAATTTTTTCGTAAATAAATCAAATATAATTAAATTTTATAAGGCCACAAAAAAGGGAAACTCCGGGCGAATTTCCATGCCGGTTACGAAGCACCCCAATTGATTCCGGAGTTTTTTTTAAACTTTTTTATATTTATTCACTAATTTTGTATAATTTAAACTATAAACTGATTTTGTCAGTTGGAAAATTGAAATGTTCGAGTTTGGTTTGATTTTTTTTTTATAATCATTTTGATAAGAAATTTTTTTTTAAAGATAATAGTGTAGCCCCATTCTAAATTCATTTTTTTTTTTTTTTTTTTTGGTAATGTCTACGGATGACTCCACATGCATCCGTAACTTTATTCAATGAAAATAATAGCTAACATATAACAAGTCTACGGGTCGCTACTCCGCGAGCATCGTTTTTCAAGTACTGAATTATAGAAATTGGCGGATGTTGTAAATAGAAAAGCCCTAGTGGATAAGTTGAAGCAATGGAAGCCAAATGATCGGCTGCGGCATTAGCTTCACGGTAGATGTGTCGGAGCTGGACCCTCCAGTTCCTACGAAGGAAGCCTTGGCAACGAGATACCAGACTAGAGAGTGGATGATGATTCGGTATAGAACGGTTGACGAGATTTATAACCGTTAATGAATCGATTTCCACAATGACCTTACGAAAACCCTTCTCCCATGCATAATAAAGTCCCATACAAAGGCCCCAGAGCTCAGCCGTTGGAACCGAGCACGATCCAATATTCGTCAAATAGCCACATAGCCACTGACCATGATGGTCTCTAAATAACCCTCCTGCTGAACCCAAACCCGTATCACCTCGGACAGATCCATCCGAGTTCAACATTATCCACCCTAAGTCGGGTGCATTCCACTGGACGTAAATCTCCTCTCTAGCCGACCTGGGATTAGAAAGCATTTTCTTCTTCCAAGCCCGAGTGATAAACTTGGCCTCATTAGCTACCAGTATAGCTCGAAACGAAGGGATCGACCTGGAGCGGAAGACCAGTTCGTTTCTCCACTTCCAGCATCTCCAAAGGGTTGTAGCAAAACAAACATTCCATGGTAAGCTTTCATCAATATCATCAGATCTTTTCAAATTGACCACTAACCATGGGATGATGTCCAGAGTATAAAAATCAGCCGCATGATCGATACTTAGCAAGTTACTCCAAACAGTAGCAACAATAGGGCAGTCACGAAACATATGTAATACCGTTTCAGGACAATTCGAGCATAAACTGCAGTTGCTGTCATTGGTAAGATGTCTTCTTGATCTTTCCATGTTTGTAAGTATCCTGCCATGAGCAATGAGCCAAAGAAAAGTTCTGACTCTCTCCGGAACATGTAGCTTCCAAATGCACAAAAATAATGGTTTTAATGCATCTAACTGAGCATGATTATCAACCATAGCAAGATAGGCGGAAGCAGTAGAATACTCCCCGTCTTGAGACAGGTTCCATGCAATGCAGTCTGCCTCAGTAGAAGATGTCTTAATAACCCGTCCAGCTATACTCATTAACGTTCCAGCAGAGAGGAAAGACCCCAGTCTTCCCCAGTCCCAGCCCATACCCTCTATCCAGTAGTCCGATACCAAGCTCAGGAGAACGTCGCTCGGCGGGGAACTGTCAACAGCGGTGATTAATGGACGTTCACAACACCAGGCTTCTGTCCAAAATCTTGCTGTTCTGCCATTAGCAATAGACCAGCGGAAACCCAAGCTAAGAACATTGTCTCTAGCCCATAAAAGACCCTTGAAGATATACGAACCCCTCATAGAGCTCCTGCAGTCCAAAAATTATCTCTCACCGATCAGCCCATACTTGCAAGAGATAAGCGAGACCCAAGGTGCATCATTACAGTGTAAAAAGCGCCAGACCAGCTTACCAATGGAAACAGCATTAGATGTAGCAACTTGTCGAATGCCCAATCCCCCTCTGTTGACAGGGCGGCAAATCTCATTCCAAGCAACCAAATGCATGGTACGTCTACTCTCATAGTCTCCCCATAAGAAGGACCTGCAGACTTTATCTAGCTCATTACATATAGACATAGGGAGTTTCACAACTCTCGAAATATAGGCAGGGATGGAACTCAGGACAGTTTTGACGAGAGTCATCCGACCCGCAAAACTCAGCAGTTTACCCTTCCATGCATGAAGTTTACTCTTGGCTTTATCCAGCAAAGCATTAAAATCTGTCCTTCTCATTCGAGACTGAATTATCGGGAAACCCAAATACTTCCCAAATTCGGCCTTAATCGGAAACCCAGTAACTCTGCTGATGCTACTTCTAAATTCATTTAAACCTACAGTAAGCCTAAATATTAAGTTAGCAGTCCAAAGTATTTAGTGAGCGTATTCAATTAACATTTTACAGGAATTTTTTGGATTTTAAAAGTCTATGAGTATTTAATATAGATTTTTAAAAGTCCATATAAATCTTTTGGTATTCAATTAGAATTTAAAATTTTTCATAAAATTTCTATGGTAATTAAAAGGTTGTTAAATTTAAAATAATTTATTATTTCATTGATTTTGTAGAATTTTTTATTAATTTTATACATATCTAAACTCTATAGAACTCTTTCTTCAACACATAAGATTTTCACAGAATCAGTATTGACTTTATATAATTAAATTATATGATTATTAAGAATCAATCAAAATCTTTAAATGTCTTGACTGAATATACCACTTAGTTTCGGGTCAATTAAGATGAAGTCGGATTTGAACAGATAATCCGGTATAACAAAAGCAACGTAGGAATCCCATGATTAAGGATCTGATATCCTCTAGGTCGGTGGACGCGTTCCGTGTAGAATGGCAGAGGCAGCGAATATCTTATATGATTAATAATTACATAAACGGCCGTGCTTATACAGAATCACAGATATACAATAAAAGAAATATCATTTTGAATAATGGACAGGTTGTAAAGTGCAAGGTTGATCGACGACACGGGTACAAATGTATAAATAATTGAAATACAGGATTGTGTTTTCATTGCCATTTTTACCTTAATATAATAATTTTGATCTCTTTTTATTTAAGTATAAGTTGCGAAAGACAGCCTTTGCTTAGCTGCCTTTCCAAATTTTGTGGGTGCTTTAAACATATGTTGGATACAATGTACATAATTACGTACCAACCCAATCACCGCATTCACATAGATGGGTCACATCAATATTTAACAATTTCAATCATAATAATAGTTTATCCAACCTATCAATGTGGAGAATAATAATATTTTAAAGAGATGATGTAATGAGTTTCAAATAAATCTGTATATCGTAATCAAATGATTTATCTGTGATAATTATTCTAGGATTTGTAAGACTTTGCAAAACTTTAAATATGTTGTAAGGGTAAGATCTCAGGTTGAGGGCGGTGAAGGAAAGCCGCAAGCGCGACTCAACCTCGCTGTCGCGATCGCGGCACGACCCAGCCGCAGGTGAGGCTAGGCCCAGCCCGTCTACGGCTGTTTTATCTTCGTCTTCAACTATCTTATTCCATCCATGGGCTTTTGGCCCGTCTTCCTTCTATCCTCCTAACCCTAGACGCCCCTTCCTTTTATCCTTCCAACCCTTCTCTATATATTCCCTCATTTCCTCCTTTTTCCCGTTTCTTGCTATCGTCTTCAAACCCTGTAGAGCTGCAGTCGTCCTTTGCCTCCTGCGACCTTGTTGAACGTGTAAGTTCTTCATCCTTTGTTCCTTCTTACGTTCTTGTACTGCAGCATGCTTTCTTCCTTTCGTTTTCTTCTTCTTCTCTCCTTTTCTTCTTCTCCAAGAATCAAGTTTGAACCTTGATTCTTGTTGGCTTCTCGTTGTTGATGTATCGTTGTTGATGTATCATTGTTGATGTATCGTTGTTCTCAGGCTCTTTGGAGTTGAGTCTTGACGTGTTGGAGCCAAAGGTTCGAGCTTTGGTTGCCCTTGCTGCGAGTTCTGTCGAAGAAGAAAGCCGACAACGCTTTCTGTCACGCCGCCACCCCTGCGCCTGTACAGAGCCGCCCCTGCGCCTCTGTCCAGCCGCCCCTGCGCCTTTGTCCAGCTGCCCCTGCGGTTTCTTTGCTGTAACTCCCGTTCTTGTGAGTTACTTCCTTCCTTGCTTTCCTCGTTCCTTTTCTTACATATTTTGGATGTTGTTGATCTCATGTGAGTGCTGTAAGACTAGGGTCGAGCCCTTAGCATGCGTAGATCTCTTAGAGATCTTTGAGGCTAGAAGTTATAGACTTCTAGCAACCATTTCGTTCCTAATCCGTGTTGCTTGTTCGTACAAGCTTCCCTTGCTCCTTTCCTGAGGGAAACTAAGCTTTCTTGAATGTTCTTGAGTTGTTACTCCTGAGCTTTGAGTTACCTTCGCGTGAGGTAAGTCCCTTGGACTTACTTAGCATCATTCCGCGTATTGGTTTGAGTGTTTTGGCTTGTTTGTGTTGTTTATTCATGTTATAACGGATAATCGGACTAGGATTCACCTTTATAACCTTAATTGGCCCAAGTGCATTATAACCGGGCGGTGACCGCTTGTCCAGTTCAGTATTTGGAAAACTGGAAAGTGCTCTTGCGACTTAGACCCATAGGTAACGGATAGTACTGATCTATTCCTATTGATAGACAAAAGCGGAGGCGAGTTTCGAAATGATTCTCGTGTGACAAAAGAAGTTGAATTAGTAATGAATGACTTAATGAAAGATAATAACCGGTTGAGTGCAAGCATGTTATATGTTTATTTTACCTTATGTGTATTTGTACCTTTACGCTCTTGCTTATACATAGAATGTTAGCTAACGGTTTATACTGTCGTTGTAGATGTTCCGCAGGTTCAGGATGCTGCTGAGTGATCTGTATGGTGTGGTCAGCCGGGGTTCCCGTACATTAAAGGACGGGATCGGGTTTATGTTTCTGTTGTTGCTTTCCCTTTTATTTTGAACTCGGTTGCGAATCTTTTACGTTTTCTTTTGTTTAAACCTTTGGTTTTATATTGAGTTTTGGTTTTCATTCGTCTGTGCCTTGTTGTAAGATCCGTTTGCTGTTGCTACTATGAGAATCGGGACCCATTGTGCGGTCGTAGCCCGTAGCGCTCCGAGTTCCCAGAACTTGGGGTGTTACAGTAAGCAAATAATTAGCGATAAAAACATTAAAAGTTTGAATATGTTTTTGTGTGATTTACCGGCAAATGTATATATATTTTAAATTGCTCGGTACTAAATATTGTAGTTGTGTATATGAAATTCGTCTTGTTATAACGGAATGTTTATCCCGTTATAAATGAATATCTCGTCTCTCAATCGAACCGAGAGACATTATAGATAAGTTTTATTATAAATGAATATTTTATATTATTATAAATAATATAATATAATGCATATTCATTTTTATTAATAAAATAAAAGTATGTCTGTGAAAAAATATTTGATTATAACTTGTAATATGTCCGGTCTTGCGTTTGAAACGTACGATTAACAACACGACGTGCACTAAGTGATAATAACCGTCAAAGTCTAGCACGGATGAACTAGAGAGCGAGATTTGTGTACATACAAGTGCTCATATATGACATTCTAGTACAACAATTTCAGTAAGTTTCATCCTAAAATCAATTTACAATAGTCACCGGCCTTATATATAATTGCTTTATGGTTGTTGAACGGTACGGGATAGGTAGATCGTATAGCTTCAACCGCCCTCAATCTAACCTTCTTCAACCATAAATATATTTTACAGAATTTTTTTTAATGACATTATATAACTTCTTTGAGTGTATTTGAAACAAAATACGCTTACAAGCTTTTATTCTGTCTAAATGCGTAGGCAAAATTATTATATTACTTCGTACAATATTGGTCACAACTTTATTAGTGTTGAGATATTTCAATTTAGGTTATTGTCATGATATTTTGTAATATGATTATCATGTAATCTTAGGATATTTGTCAAAGTTAAGAAGATCAACACCACAATTGTTTACGTAGTTCGGGTGTTAAAATCCTACCTCTGCGGAACCTTAAGAGGGGAGGTCCGATCCCATATTTTCACTAGGCATTCAAAATGTGTACAATATAGTTTCGATTACAAGATGCACGGAAGATCAAACTGTAACAAAACCTATATCTAGAACAAGCAAGAACAAGACGAGATACGAAGAGCAAGGTATCGAAATAGCCCCTGTAAGGCTAAGAAAAGGTTTCGGCCAAGCTTTGCAATCTTCAATAAGAAGATCTTCGGTTGGAGAGATCTGGGAGAGGATGATCTTCTCAACCCAATCGAACCACCTCCATCTTCTCTTCAGTCGCTCTCTCACTTTCTCTCAGAGGAAGAACTCTCTCTTTTCAGCGGCAAGGCTTCAATCTCACTTAGGGTTAGATGAGGTAAGTGCCAGCTTATATAGCACCTCCTCAAAGTCCAAACGCATCGTTTCATTTAACGGTGCCAAACCAAGCCAAAGCTCAAAGATAATCTTCACAGCTTGAAGCCGGTCCAGACCAACAAACATAAGCAGCTATCCAGAAGACAACAACTCAACCCATAAAGCCAACTCTAAATATCAGATATAAGGAAACAATACGAGCCATATCTCCTAATGAGTCCATGCTACCAGGGTTCAGTGAATCTCACTAGAACCGGCAACTAGGACAACATTAGTCACCTATAGCAAGCATTAGTCACCTTAATCTAATACCCTAGATCTAGGAATCTATTACAGTTCAATTCAATTGCGTGCACTATGTAATCTATACTATACAACATGAATCACAAAGCTAACAATTGCCTTCTTGATTCATGTGAACACATAATCTTGATCACCAGTAGTAAATGAGGGAGGCACTCCTGTCCGTCATCAGTTCATGGTCAGCTATCTTTAGGGAACATCCCACAAGTGAAGGGAATTCCTGCAAAAGATAAATTTGTCAACAGGGACAATTTTCGTACCAAAATCATCAGGATTAATATCTCCTCTAATTTTCTTAACCTCAAAGTGTTTCTTTTCTATCTCATCCCTAACAAAATGATATCTAACATCAATATGTTTAGATCTTTCATGATATACAGGATCCTTACAGAGATAAAGAGCACTTTGGCTATCAATATGCAAAACAAGAATACAAGATTTATGTTGTATTTCAGTAAGTAGGCCTTTTAACCAAATGGCTTCTTTTGATGCTTCAACTGCAGCTATATATTCAGCTTATGTGGATGACAAGGCTACAATGGATTGTTGTTGTGACTTCCATGATATACAGTTATTAGTCCAAGTGAAATAATAGGCAGTAGTAGATTTTCTAGTATCCTTATTACTAGCATAATCTGAGTCTACAAAACCAAGAATATCATGATTTGAAGAGTGCTCAGCAAAAACCAAACATAACTTCTTAGTTCCTGCAAGATATCTTAAGTAATACTTCATGGCAGTCCAATGTTCTAATCTAGGGTTAGACATGAATCTACTCATAACATTTATAGCAAAAGATAAGTCAGGTCTAGTACACAACATAACATACATCAAAGAGCCAACATCTACATCATATGGAATATTAGACATCTTTTTCAACTCACTAGGAGAATCAGCGTATTGCTTCTTGGTTAGATCTAAGTGCCCTCCTAAGGGCATAGGGGTAGGTTTAGAGTTTCCCATATTAAACCTGTCCAAAAGTTTTATGTATATAGTTACACTGAGAAAGCCACATTTTCTTTTGAACCCTATTTCTTATAATCTGTATACCAAGGATTTTCTGTGCTGCACCAAGATCTTTCATATCAAAATGCATTTTAGGGTCTCTTTTGACAGTGTTAATGATGACTTTAGATTTACACATAATCAGAATATCATCCACATATAAGAGAACATACAGGGCATTAGGAGTAGAAAGATTCTTGAAATACAAACAGTAGTCACGCTTTCTTCTCATGAAGCCCAGATTTTTCATACAAATGTCAAACTTAATGTTCCATTGTCTAGGTGATTGTTTTAGGCCATACAGAGATTTTTTAAGCAAACAAACATGCTCAAGTTTATTTTTATTTACAAAACCTTTAGGTTGACTCATATAAATGGTTTCATTCAAATCATCATGCAAGAAAGCAGTTTTAACATCCATTTATTCAATATCCCGGTCATACACAGTGATCATAGCAAGCAGTAATCTCAAAGTTTTGTATTTAACAACAGGGGCAAAGATATCTGTGTAATCTATTCCTTCTCTTTGAGTAAAGCCTTTGGCAACCAACTTGACTTTATACCTAGAGGAATCACTAGGTTTTATACCTTCTTTTAGTTTATACAACCATCTACATTGAACTAGCTTCACATTGTCTGGCCTAGGTACAAGGATCCAAGTGTTATTAGAATCCATGGACTCAATCTCATCATTCATAGCTTGGTTCCAGTGTTTAGCATTAGGACATTTTGTAGCTTGTTCATATCTGTCAGGGGTGTAGAAATTATCTATCACATCTACAGTTAAGAAGGCATAATCAATTATGTTCACCTCATCTGTTAGCATGATATACTCAACATTATTAGCATATTTTTTGTTTGGAATTTTAAGCCTTGGGGCCCTGTCCCTGGTTAATTGGTAGTGACCATGAAAATCAGAACGACTCAGGTCTTCATGTCTTTCATTTGACTTGAGTTGGTTTGAATTTCCCTCCTCAGTTTCAGCACTGTGGGCACTGGTACCCGAGTCGTCTTGATCTTCATGGTCACAACCATTACCAGTTTCAAGGTTTGTCAGATTTTTATTAGGTATTTCATTATTTTTCTCCCCTAATTGTTGAGTGTTATAATAATTCCTATCATCCTCATAATTTCCTCCCCTAATTGTTGAGTGTTATCATCATTATTTCTTTCATCCTCATTTATGTCTAATTGAGGGGTGTCAATGTTACTGGAGCTTTCAGTTTGATAATATCCTATATCAAATTCTTCTTCATCATTTTCATTTATGTGAGGTTGATCATTATGGTTGTAGAAATGTCTAGATGTGCTAGGGGTGTCTATACCATCATTTTCCTCATAACTATGGGTTACATCATTATCAGTTTTAGATTTAAAATGAAATTCTTCTTCATTGAAGGTTACACTTCTAGAGTTAATGACTTTATATCCATGGGGTTGTATAAAGAGGAGTTTGTAGCCTTTAACACCTTCTGGGTACCCTAGCATAACAACTTTTAAGGCTCTAGGGTATAATTTTCCTTGGGAGATTTGGGAATAGGCAGTACAACCAAAAGGTTTTAAGTGAGTTAAATTGGGTTTCTTGCGAGTCCACATTTCCTGGGGAGTCTTAAAGTCAATAACAGAGGATGGGATCTATTTATGAGGTAGGTAGCAGTCACTATGGCTTCCCCCCACATAGAGTGTTTCATCCCTGAACTAATGAGCATACATCTAGTCTTTTCAAGAAGAGTTCTATTCATTCTTTCAGCTGTTCCATTTTTTGTGGAGTTTCAGGTACAATAAGGTGTCTTTTAATCCCTTGGGTTTTACAGTATTGTTAAACTCAGAATTACAGAATTCTAGGTCATTGTCAGTTCTAAGGCATTTTAGAGTATAACTAGATTGATTTTCTACAAATTGTTTCCATTCTTTAAAGTACTCAAAAGCTTCATTTTTATTTCTCAAAAGGTAAGTCTAGACTTTCCTAGAGTAGTGGTCTATGAAAGAGATGAAGTATCTCTTCCCTCCTATGGTGTCAACCTGTGCAGGTCCCCATAGGTCAGAATGAACATATTTTAAAGGTTTTTGAGCTTTGTAAGATGAGTTATTAAAACTGTGTTTGTTCTTTTTACCTAAGATACAGTTTTCAAGAAAACAATATCAACAAGTTCTTTATCTATAATGCCTTATTTGTACAGATTTTTAAGGCCAGTATTTCCAATGTGTCAAAGTCTATTGTGCCAGTTTTTAGTATGACTTAAGGTCATTTTAGTATTAGCAGTGGTAATGATCAAATTAGGTGCAATAATAACCTGATATAACCCATCCTTTTTGATACTTTTTATAAGAGTAGTTCCATTTCTTATGACTTTCCTTATCCCAGTACTTGTATTAATTTGACAGTTTAAGTCATCTAAGGCAGATTCACTCATTAAATTTCTTCTAAGTTGTGGAACCCATCTAACATTCTGGAGGACTCTAATTTTTCCATCAAACATGCATATAGGTACATTTCCTACTCCTCTAATGGCCAAGGCAGTATTATCTCCTAGCATAACTTCTCCACCATCAAATTCATGCAGAGAACTAAACAGAGATTTATCAAAAGAGGCATGCATGGTACAACCAGAGTCCAAAATCCACACATTAGAATTTAAAGAATTAGATTCAGCACACATCAGCAATTCACAGGGATATTCAGCTTGAATTTTCTCAAATAAAGACATTTTTCCATCAAGGTTTTTATTATACTTAGCATCATCTCTCTTTTTCTTCCTACATTCATTAGCATAATGTCTTGGTTTCTCACAGTAATAACATTTCTTGTTATTTTTATCAAACTCATAAGGTCCAGTTTTATCTTTCTCATATTTTTCCTTCTTCTTGTTTTTAAAATGTTTATGATTTCCTTTAGCCATAAGCACTTCAGGTTTATCATCTGATTTCTTTTCAGTCTTACTTTTAAACACTTTGAAGGTATCATTCTTTTCATCTATAGCTTTTATTATCTTTTCTTGAGTAATATTATCTGAGCTAAACTGTATCACATATCTTAAAGTGTCAAACTGGGCAGGTAAGGATCCTAACAACAAGATAACAAGGTGAGTTTCTTTAATTTCATCATCACATCTAGCCAGGTCCTGATTTATTCTTAGAAATTCGTCCAAATTTTCACTAAGAGTTAGGTTAGTGTCCATTTTGAAGGTAAATAGTCTATGTAACAAGGAGATCCTAGAGGGCAAAGATTTTTTCAAATACAATTTTTCTAGGGCATCCTACAGAGATTTGGCAGAGGTGTAACTTACAACCTGAAGAGTCACGTCGTCAGTTAACCTAATCATAACCTCAGCGTGGGCCTGCTCACTCATCTTCTTTTTCTTTTCTTCAGACGTCATGGCCAGGTAGTCTCTAGTGATGGCTTTGAGACATTTCTCTTTGGTGAGGATGACTCTCATTTTCACTTGCCATATGGTGAAATCTTCATTCCCATCGAATGGCTTCATCCTTATTATGGAGTCTGTCATGTTTCACCTACAAATACGAAAGAAAAAAAATTAGTATTTGTATAAAGAACAATTTTTGACAGTCAGATCTCACAAAAGGGGTAACTAGTGGGTTTACAGAATATGGTAGTAAAGGGAATCAAGAACAATAGTATGTTAGATCAGATCTTTCAACAAAGAACAAAGAACACAGCAGAAGACAAGATTAGATATACACGAGTTCTAACACATATACTTTTCAAAGCAAAAAAGGTTACTACAGATGCTCTGATACCAATCTGTAATATGATTATCATGTAATCTTAGGATATTTGTCAAAGTTAAGAAGATCAACACCACAATTGTTTACGAGTTCGGGTGTTAAAACCCTACCTCTGCGGAACCTCAAGAGGGGAGGTCCGATCCCATATTTTTACTAGGCATTCAAGATGTGTACAATATGGTTTCAATTACAAGATGCACGCAAGATCAAACTGTAACAAAACCTATATCTAGAACAAGCAAGAACAAGACGAGATACGAAGAGCAAGGTATCGAAATAGCCACTGTAAGGCTAAGCAAAGCTTTCGGCCAAGCTTTGCAATCTTCAATATGAAGATCTTTGGCTGGAGAGATTTGAGAGAGGATGATCTTCTCAACCCAATCGAACCACCTCCATCTTCTCTTCAGTCGCTCTCTCACTTTCTCTCAGAGGAAGAAATCTTTCTTTTCAGGGGCAAGGCTTCAATCTTACTTAGAGTTAGATGAGGTAAGCGTCAGCTTATATAACACCTCCTCAAAGTCCAAACGCATCGTTTCATTTAGCGGTGCCAAACCAAGCCAAAGCTCAAAGATAATCTTCACAGCTTGAACCCGGTCCAGACCAACAAACATAAGCAGTTGTCCAGAAGATAACGAATCAACCCATAAAGCCAACTCTAAATATCAGATATAAGGAAACAACACGAGCCAGATCTCCTAATGAGTCCATGCTACCAGGGTTCAATGAATCTCACTAGAACCGACAACCAGGACAACATTAGTCACCTATAGCAAGCACTAGTCACCTTAATCCAATACCCTAGACCTAGGAATCTATTACAGATCAATTCAATTGCGTGCACTATGTAATCTATACTATACAACATGAATCACAAAGCTAACATATTTAATGTTTTTTTTACAACAAGTATGATTCATATGATCAAATTGGTTCTTTATTGGCCGCTTTTATTTTATTTTATTTATTTTTATATGGAAAGCAGTTCAATCTCACGCCGACTATGAGATCGAAAGACCGAAATGAATCGGCAGACGGGCAAACCGTTAAGAAGGACACAACAAAGTAGAAAAAGAAAACACAAAAGTACATCATAAAAACCCGAAAGCAGGGGCGTCTTCAGGGGAAAGCAGAATAATCCAGTTAACCGGAAGCGACAAACTTGAACGTTTATCTTTGAAAACTATTTATGTAATTCGGTACTTTTGTGGTACAAACGTATACAAAATAAACTAATTAAATATTTATAAAATTATAAATAGTTAATATATTATAATTTATTTAGTTATATTATTAAAACTTTTTATACATTAGTTTTATTTTTTATGATTTATATTTGACTAAGACTTAGTTTATTATCTCAAAAACTACAGCTTATGATATGGTGGAACATTTGGTTGGATAGGAACCAAATTATCTTTAACAACAAAAAACCAGCGTCGAATTTGAAACAAGTTGCGTTGAAACAAATAGATGAATGGGAACAAGCCAACACTAAACATAAGACCAATAATCAAACCCGAAGCAGACGGAAAACCAAGAACATCAGATGGCAAAAACCTAAAGGAAACTATGTCAAACTCAATTTTGACGCGTCAACAAACAACACAAATCATTTCGCTTATGGTTTCATTATTCGTGATAACCAAGGTCATCCTCTGGCTTTTGGAAAAGGGAAATGCAATGCGGAATCAATTCTTGAAGCAGAAGCTTTCGCTTTGCGGGAGGGCCTTCAAAAGGCCATACTCTTAGGGTTTTCAGCTATCGAGATTGAGGGGACAATTTGACGTTGATCAACTCAATTAACAGGACTTGGAAACCCCCATGGGAGACGGACATGATCATCTCAGATATTTCCGTCTTAATCGCGGGCTTCCCCCAGTCCAATATTACCCACATCTTTAGGGAAATCAACACGGTTGCAGACAAGCTAGCAATGCACGGACACTCCGCGCTAGCGGATGACGAAGGTCTTCCAGAAGATGTGGTTCTACTCATCCGTAAGGATGCTGTAGGTCGATCGGTTTCTAGAAACTGATCCACCTATTCTGCTTACCTTGTATCAAAAAAAAAAAAAAACTACAGCTTATAGTTATAACCATTTAAATTTCTCTATCATGTTAGTTCATTATTATTCACTAACATTTAATTTTCAAATATTTTAACTAACACTTTATATATTTTTTTTAACTAACACGTTTTACAGTAATCCAGTTCCTTTCCATTTTTAGATAAAAAGAATGCCACCCGAATAACTCCCTGATATCACTAAGTAATGTATTCTTCCAGGCTAAGAATACCAAATATATCATTAGTACTAATTAAAAAAAAAAACTATTTATTGAGGGGAAAAAACATGACGAGAACAATATTCTATATATATAGTCCAATAATAATTTTTTGCAAGAATCCCTTTATGTGAACACGGACAATCTTTAATAAGTCAAAATTGCAATTTATTTTTTGAATTGCGCGGCAACATTTTTGACTTTCCTTCTAAATCCTTTTTCTCTTTTTGTTTCTTTTCTTAAAAGTGTTTTCCTATTTATCAATTAATTGAAAAATATTCCTGCTAATTTATACAAACTTATCAACAGCCTCTAAAATAAAATTATATATGCCCGAGATAAAAGTTGTGGGACATTTCGAGCTTAGTATATAAGGTCGATAGTTTACTCTTATATTGTCAATTGGTTCTAAGATGGAACCTCATCGGTTTATATAGAAAAAAAATAAAAATTGAAAGTACAATATTTTATTCTAAAAATCTGAAGGGTAGTCAATACAGTACATAAAACAAGCAACATGAGTTTGGGGTTAAACCTCAGGTGATACGACCAGTTACTCATTTCCTTCAATTTTCTCTTATGCTTTCGGGTTAAAAAATTATGGGCAATTTTAATAACTAGGTTTTTTTGAGAAAATAGAGTATTAACTAGGTTTTTTAATATTTTAATTAAGTAAATATACCCAACCTTTTGATATTTATTTTCAAACTCTACACACTCTTCTGTTAAGGGCTACATTTACTAAACATACAACTAAAAAAAGGCTAAAAATTATTACCAAATTGTATAGGCATTGAATTATATACCTTCATGTGGGAAAACAAAGTCAATGAATACATCTGTCCACTGCTATATTAACACTCTTAATATTTCTATTATATTTATGCTCGTGAGAAATCTAATGCTCTTGTCACCAACTATTCGACTTTTTGCCTCTGAGACAAACTTTAATCTTCTTTATGTGTTTTCACATGATCCTTATTAAAGCTTTCTTCCACTTGTGTCCTCAATTCAAGCACCACTCCCCTTTCTTTCTTCTTTAACAGATCAAATTCTATGATCAAACCCACACCTGAAGTTTCCTCAAGTTCAGCCAATGGCTTATAGCAAATCAAGATCCGTAAGGTATTATCATCTTCATCATTGATATCTTCATTACTTTCAAATTCTAATATTATTCAGCAAGCTTCTGGTGTTTAATTTTCTCTCACAGATTTATAGATGATGTGGAGCTTGCAAAATCTGCAAATGGGTCGTTCGAAGATAGTTCAGTTTCCATTAAGCAGCTTAGATACAAGATTCATGATGAATCTCAGACCAATGGAGATTTAAACCCACAGACTGGAAGATCCTTCAGAGCAAAAGTACTATCCAGGGTTTTTTCAGAAGACTATGAAAGACTGAAGAGGAAAATATTAGATCCTCGTGGTCATACCATTCGAAAATGGAATCGAATCTTCCTTTTAGCTTGCCTTGTTTCTTTGTTCGTCGATCCTCTCTTGTTTTTTCTACCAGATGTTCGTCAGGATGATTTGTGCATAGAGATTCGTCTTCCTATTGCTGTTTCACTTACACTTATCAGATCAGTAGCTGACCTGTTCTATATCATTCAGATTTATCTCAGATTTCGTACTGCTTATATCGCGCCTTCTTCCCGCGTGTTTGGTAGAGGTGATCTTGTTATTGACCCTTCTAAGATTGCTTCTAGGTACTTCAGGAATTTATTCTGGATTGACCTCATAGCTGCTTTGCCTCTTCCTCAGGTATGCATATATATATATATATATATCAATTACATTATGTTTGAAATTTTCTTTTGATATGATGTATTCTTTCTTATTCTTCAGATTCTCATATGGGGTGTGATACCGAGTTTGAGTGGCTCGACATTGATGAACACGAAAAATGTTCTTCGATTCATGCTCATCTTTCAGTATCTTCCTAGACTGTTCTTAATCTTTCCACTGTCTCACCAAATCATCAAAGCTACTGGTGTTGTGACAGAAACTGCATGGGCTGGTGCTGCTTATAATCTGATGCTATTCATACTTGCAAGCCATGTAAGTATATCAATCATCATATCAGTACTGAATCTAATCTTCTGTTAGTTTCCATTTTTGCTGTGTCGGTAGGATTACGTTTAAAATATACAAAAATGAAATCTAACCAATCTGAGAATTTCAACATAAAAAAAAAAACACACAACTTTATATTAATTATAAATTGAGTATTTTTCTTTGTTTTGGATTATTATTTGTAAGGTTTTAGGAGCTTGTTGGTATCTATTATCCATCGAACGACAAGAAGCATGCTGGAGACACAACTGTACTCAAGATCCGAACTGCCAGTACGAATTCTTTGATTGCAGAAAGACTTTGTTGGATTCGAGTAGAGAAATTTGGCTGAATTCAAGTAATTTGCTGAAAGCATGTAATCCAGAAAACAAAGCATATCCATTTGGGATATATGGAGAGGCTGTAACTTCTAAAGTTACATCCTCATTCATTGCTGAAAAATACTTCTATTGTCTTTGGTGGGGTCTCAAGAATTTAAGGTAAATGATCACATATGTATTTTCTTTGTTTTTTTTACAAGTGTTTTACTGTGTTATCACTGAAAATTTTGAAGTGTAAATGCAGCTCCCTTGGTCAAGGTTTGTCTACAAGCACTTATGTCGGCGAGATAGCTTTTGCAATCTTAGTTGCAACTTTGGGATTGGTTTTGTTTGCTTTACTTATAGGAAATATGCAAGTAAGTTCTTTTGTCTCATACATGCTTTAGAAGTAGGAGTGTTCATAGGTCCGGTCCGGTCCAAAACAGGTCCAGGACCAGACCGAAAATCTTGTGATATTTATAAAATTGTAGGTTTGGACCGGGAGTCCGATCGGGCCGGACTGGAACGGAATAGTATCTAAACCAAATATTTCCGGTTTGTTTTGTTTATTTTTTAAATCAAAATAGGTCCGGACTGATTGTGGACCGGACCGAAGCGGACCGAATTGGTTGGACCGAAGACCGGACCTGTTGTTTTTTGTCTGATCCGGTCCGGTCTAAAAACCGAACCTAACCGGACAATGCTCACTCTATTTAGAAGGCAGACAGTTAAAACTTACACTTGTTTGTAACAGAGATATCTTCAATCAACAACGGTCAGATTGGAAGAATGGAGAATAAGACGAACGGATACCGAGCAATGGATGCATCATAGACAACTACCTCAAGAGTTAAGACAGTCCGTACGACGTTATGATCAATACAAGTGGATGACTACTCGCGGAGTCAACGAAGAAAGCCTTCTTAAAGGTCTTCCTATGGATCTACGTAGAGATATCAAACGCCACCTTTGTCTTGACCTTGTTCGTCGCGTAAGTCCACTGAACTTATATACTTAGAGTTGATATATTTATATATTTTTGTACAGTTGTGATATACGTCTCACCTGCAGGTTCCGTTGTTTGATCAAATGGACGAACGGACACTGGACGCGATATGCGAGAGGCTGAAACCGGCTTTAAGCACCGAGGGAACGTACCTCGTACGAGAAGGTGATCCGGTGAACGAGATGCTGTTCATTATAAGAGGACACCTAGACTCGTGCACGACAAACGGCGGTCGAACCGGGTTTTTCAATTCATGTAGAATAGGGGCAGGGGATTTTTGTGGAGAAGAGTTATTAACATGGGCGTTAGACCCTCGTCCTGGTGTGATCTTACCATCATCAACTCGGACTGTGAAGGCGATATCAGAAGTCGAGGCATTCGCGCTAAGAGCTGTTGATTTGAAGTTTGTTGCATCACAGTTTAGAAGGCTGCATAGCAAACAGGTTAGACATAAGTTTAGATTTTATTCTCATCAATGGAGATTATGGGCTGCTTGTTTCATACAAGCAGCATGGAGGCGTTATATGAGGCGTAAATCTGCTGCTCTTGCTGATCATCAATACCTGCTGAAATTTCAAGAAGAAGAAGATCATAAGAAGGTGAAGGTAGATGATGATGATGATGATGGAAGATCGAGTTTGGCGGTTTATGCAAAGAGGCTTGCAGCAAGTAGTAATAGTACAAGGGGTAACAAGAAGCTCTTGGGAAGATCAGCTTCTTCTAGTGTTGGGTCTTTGCAAAAGCCTTCTGAACCTGATTTCTCTATTGATGAAGATTGAGTTAGATTAGATTAGATCATGTAACTTTGTATATTTGTTCATGATTCCAAAGTTTGATTTGTTTGGAAGCTTTTGCTCTAACTTTAAGTGACTTATGAACTTGATTAATGATCTTAATGACTTGTGAATTAGATTTTTGTACGAGTTTTAACTTAAGGTCATGTAACAAGTAAGAGAAAATTGTTCAAACAGTACCCATCTTTTAGGCTGACTATACTTTAGTACCCCATCGTTTAGAACGGTACATCAGTTATTGAATCCGACAAAGATTAGTATCTGGATTACTTTTCAAACGGTAAGTTAACGCAAGAACTTTGCTCCTAAAACTCATTCTGCTTCTTGTTAATAAGTATATTTTGTAGTCCTCATTGCAACTGTCTTACCCTTCTATTTAACGTATAAATAGTAATTTAAATATTAATTTTTTTATCGGACTCAATAGGTTAGATTGGGAGTGATTTTTTTGTGCAAGATTGTCATGAAAAGCTCATTTGGATCACATTGAGTACGTCATGATTAGACCTTGATTGAATACACCCCCTTAAGTTAAACCTTATCATGAGGTCCCCTGACTTTGCCCAAGTCTAGTAAATATACCTTATGATTTTTTTATCACTTTTATTTAATGGTAAGGTAAAACTAATTAACCTTTTTATTAAAAAAGAAAGAATATTTGATGTTTGTTATGCAAATTTTGATTTTAATTACTGAATTTTTATTTTATTTTATTTTTATTTTATTTATTTTCTGTTTTCATACCGAACATTTACATACCGGACATTAACATATCGGACATTAACATACCGGACATTAACATATCGGACATTAACATACCGGACAATTTTACATACCGGACATTTTATATACCGGGCATTTACATACCGAACATTTACATACCGAACATTTTGCATACCGGAAGTTCATAACGAAAATTTTCATACCGGAAGTTCATACCTAAATTTTTTATTCCGGAAGTTCATAACGAAGTTTTTCATACCGGAAGTTCATACCGAAATTTTTTTATACTGGAAGTTCATACCGAAAGTTCATACCGGAAGTTCATACCGAAAGTTCATACCGAAAGTTCATACCGGAAGTTCATAACGACACTGTTCATACCGTAAGTTCATACCAAAATTTTTTATACCGAAAATTCATACTGAAAGTTCATACCGGAAGTTCATAACGAAGTTTTTCATACCGGAAGTTCATACCAAAATTTTTTATACCGGAAGTTCATACCAAAATTTTTTATACCGGAAGTTCATAACGGAGTTTTTCATACCAGAAGTTCATATCAAAATTTTTATACCGGAAGTTCATACCGTTCATACCGGAAGTTCATACCAAAATCTTTTATGCCGGAAGTTTATACCGAAATTTTATACCGGAAGTTCATACCGTTCATACCGGAAGTTCATACCGAAAGTTCATATCGGAAGTTCATAACGAAGTTTTTAAATAAAAGGGTTAGTTTTACCTACATTTAAATGAAAGTGGTAAAAAAAATATGAAATATAATTTTTTTAACAAAAACCAAAAAGAGCCTAGTAGGCGAAGATAAAATTCATCCACAATCGATGCAAATAAGAATATTGTTAATTAATATTGCATTTTAAAAGTACTTGTATACGTGCAGTATAAAATTCATACCTCATAAGCAAATAATATTGGTAAACTGAATATATACATTCTATGTCCATATAACATACACAATAATATTACTTTATATTTTTGTAATTTTAAAATTAAATGTACAAAAATATAGATATTTTAGGTATATCAATGATGAGTGAATAGCCTTCATCCATCAACCAACCCCCAATTTAGACTTTCTTATTTTCTCTATTCTTGTTTTATGTTTCTTGTGTATTATTTTTGTTGTTGCCTTTATTCTCTTACCGTTTATATTTGTGTTTTACAAAAAGTAAACTCTTCACTTAGTATGATAATTTTTTTTAATATTTAATTTTTAGAACAATTTATTAAAAATCTCAAAATTAGGATATTTTATCATATAATATATATAAAAAAGTTGTACAATAATGTAATGTTTTATTAATTCATAAGTAAAGATATTTTGATAAATGTGATCTAGAAATACTTCTTGGTTAAGTAATGGTTTAAACTTTCTCATTCCTTAAATCAATTGTTTTTTAGTTTACTTTGTGAATCAGTTTTTATAAAATGATATTCTTTTGGGTTTATATTTATCGATTTTCAAAAACAATCTAGATGTTAGGTGGGTTTTGTATATACATATTCAAGTTTTGGGGAGAATTATTAGCACGGTAAGAAATACAAACATCTAAGAATTGTCGGATCATCTAATGAAACCCTTATATTTGATTTGATGTTATCCTATCCAGTGGCGGACGTAGGGTTTTAAAAGGAGGACGAACATTTATTTTCAATAAATATATTTATGAAAATAAAATAACGATAAAAACAAAATCAATATGTCATCTACTTACAATAAACAAAAATAAAAAAAATAAAAAAACATTACACTTAAAGGCGCGGTCGTGCCTATAAATTTTTTTTTTAAAAAAAATAGCTGCCCTATAGGCGCATCTATAACCGCGCCTCAAAAACGTTACACTATAGCCGCGGTCTAGGACCACACCTCTATTTGTGTTTTTATTATCTTTATTTCGGATATTAAAACGTTGTCCTCGACAACGCGTTTTACAAATAATAGTGCGGTCTAAGACCGCACTTCTACTTCAAACAACAAATCTCGTGTATTTTGCTGAATTATTTCACCTTGAGCCTAAAACGAGAAATTCTTTTGAAGTTTCATTTATTTCGGCGAAAGATCCAAAACAACATTTAAATATAACACAAGAATAGTGATATTTAAAAAATTAATAAATCGTAGAAAATTTTTTTATAAACGAGAAGCCACAACCCATTTTAAAACGATTTTTTTCACAAAAAAAAAAAAAAAATTTTAAAAAGATTAACTACTAATATAAACTACTTAGTTACTCCAACCCATTTAAAAATTCTTCTCGAACTCCTTATTCATGTAATAATATAAACTACTTTTGTCAACACTAAGTCACTTGACTATAATATCACGAGTTATCTTAATATAACAAGAATACTTGTACGTAGCACGAATCTATACTCATAGTATATATGATTATAAGATATTTATACAATACATTGATCAGATCATTAATTGAGTTGGTAACTAAAATATAAGCGACAAATATTTATACGACGAATATTTTTGTCTACAAGGATAAATCAATAGATGGGTAGGAAAAATAGAGCGGTTGAACAAAGATCGTTAATTGCAAAACATAACCAATTACCGGCAACACATACAATAACTTTTTTTCTTTTAATGTGTGTTCGTAATGTATGTTCATTACGTGTGCGTTTAATTGTTCTACTTATTGGTTATATATCATTTGTTCTAGTAACTAGATTTGTATCGTGTAACAAACTCGTGCACTTATCAATCGTGTTCATTTTTTATTTGTTACTATTTATGGTGTTGATTTATGTCTTGTATAAGAAGCACGACCAACTATGCTTTGTGCTAATATGCAACCTACTCGTGTTAGATTGTGTTCATCATTAGTGCTCGTGTGGTTCTTTTTGCTTCTTCGTGCTTGTATGAACCAATGTTTATGTGTAGGATGTATACTCTCTTTGAACGACTTTGTGCACGAACGTGTTTATGGATTATTTGTGCAAATACTACCACCGGAAGTTATATGAACTAATTTGTGAACTTATATGAACTAATTTCGGCATGAGCGTGTTTATGGATTATTTGTGCAAATACTACCACCGAAAATATATTTTTTTTAAATAAATATTGTTAGGATCCTGTCCATGAACCGAATTTTAGAGGAGTGTAACTGTCCAGTCCGGATAAAAATTAGACTAAATTGGTGGGTGTTCTTCAGAAAGAAGAAAAAACCTTCAAAAATAGGCGTATGCCACTTTAATGCAGCGAACACACGGTATTCTTTAGTAAAAGGCGAAAGAATAGTTCGCTTTGTGCTCACTGCGTAGCTGCGTGTTTTGTGAAAATGTCAGCAAAGTCATTTATATATGGAATTTGCATATTTGCTTCTCTTCAAATAAGCGATGTGGGAAGTTCGGGAAACCCTATGCCGTATCTAGTGATATTTCGTCTCCTTCAGGTCCATGTAGACTGAAAGTATATCTTCAATTTATTGATCTATCGTAACTGTTAGTAATCAACTTGCAGCTACAACTTGAATTAATCATTACGTTGCTGTCAAGTTTTGTTGGCTCGTCATTTAGAGTTTCGTTCACCTGGAGGCTGGAGCTCAATTTGAATGCAAAGTAAAATTGGCTGGTTTCACCTTCACGAATGTTTGGCCTTATTGGGCCACGTACGGGCTTCTTCAAAACACTATGTTTTACTGCCCAATACTTAACTCGTCTGCTGACTTAACCGAGCACTGTCATATAAAACCCCACAACTTTGTTTTTGAAACCCTTGTATATTAAATATTAATAGCATCCATCATTTAGGGATCACCGGCAGTGGAGATCTGTATCACCCAATCTAAATAAGCAGTTGAAAATCCGAAAAATTCGGGTGAAGGACGGACGATAGGTGAAGGTATTACACCCATCACTGACCCGAAATATCTTGTATTTTGTAAACTTAGTCTTCAAAATCTCAAAAACAAAACATGACAATTTTATTGTTTGCTTATGTTATAATATCATGTTATAAATAGTTTTATATCTTATTTAATGATAATATTGAATTTAAAAATTTTAATTGTGTACCAGCAAAAATTCTTTAAAATGTATTATTAATTAATAATATTCATAACTCTTCACCATCCACGGATGAACCCGAACCACTAGTCACCTGACGGCTAAATATACCCGATAAATTTAACGGGTGGATGATACAAGTGTTTCACCAATCCATCACCCGAACCATTGGCATCCTACGTACTTAGAGGTTATTTGGTGAGTAATTTTGTTAGATTGTTGAGGAGTTAAACAAATTTTAAGATCTTATGAGTGATTTTGATATACTAGGTGGTTTATGAGAATGGAAGATCATAAGAAGGTGAAGCTAGATGACGATGAGAATAGAAGATCGAGTTTCGCGGAGGCTAATAGTACAAGGGGTAACACGAAGCTCTTGGGAAGATCAGTTTCTTCTAGTGTTGGGTCTTTGCAAAAGCCTTCTGAGCCTGATTTCTCTATTGATGAAGACTTAGTTATATTAGATTAGATTAATGTAACTTTGTATATTTGTTCATGATTCCAAAGTTTGATTTGTTTGAAAGCTTATTCTCTAACTTGTGCAATACGACATGATTTATGAATATATACACGATTCATCCACAGTTGATACAAATATGAGTAACTGTATATATGTTAGGATTTAGTTAAACTCGGTTCGTGTCAAACCACAGATTAGTGGGTCTGAGTTTAAGTGTGAGGCCGGTTGGGTTTGATGAAGGGTTTGGACAGGGTACTTGTGTTATATTGATGATGGGCTGATTGCAGGGCCGGTTGGGTCTAGTTGATCGAGGCCCAATGGTAAGTGCTCCAGTCCATCTCACCAGGTTATGAAGCGGCATGAACAAAGCGTTGTATGGTTAAACGCTGCGTTGCTGAAGTTCACCTCGTGGCACTGAGTACTTAAGCTCTCTTCTCTGTCTTCAACCCTAAAGTGGCCGAAACACTTCTACTGAAAAACCCTAGATCTGAAAGTGAGGATAGAGAGAAACACAGTGAGAGAGAGATCCGAGTCGAGTACTTCGTCCGAGTGTTGTCTTGAGACGTTCTCTGTTGTCTAGATCTTGCTTTGCCTCAAAGCACAGATCATTACCTTTGTGGTTTACAGACCTCTCACCTATCTTTGTTCTTGTTATCATGTTCTTGATCTCGTAAGGTTTTTCGTTGTTTTGTTTGCTCGTCCTGTAACCGTTCTACACTGTAACTCTACCTAGTGGATTGGGCTGGCTCTCCCCTCCTGAGATCCCGCAGAGTAGAGCTTAACTCGAACTGCGTCAACAAACTTCTTGTGTTCATCTGGTTTTGAAAGATTGGTTCGCTCTAGATCCAGTCGTTTTTGAATCGAAATAGTGATAGAGTTTTATCAAATTGGTATCAGAGAAGGGTTTTTTCGATTTAAAGTTGGAGATCTGGTTTTTTCAATCGATCTTTCCTCTTTTTCCCTCTGCAAGTGTTTTTCCCTTCTTTTGAAGATTTTTTTTTGTAAAAACTGCTTCCGCTTTACTCTATCGTTCTCTCTTTTTTTTTTTTTTTTTTCTTTTTTTTTTTTTTTTCCGTTTTTTCATCTCAAAACCGTCTTTGATAATCTTTTGGCTCTTTAAAAACCCCAGAAAAGAGGAACATTCCTTCAAGCACTCTTGCTTAAGGAACCCTAGATACTAGAAAATTTCAAAAGAATCCAAAACTTACAGTGTTTTGAGGATCTTTGTTTTTCTAGTAGGTCGACAGGATCTTTGATTCTAAAGACTGTCCCTACATAGACCCTAAGTACGACATCTGGGATCGTGTCTTCTTAGACACGGGACTATGTCGGAAAATACAGTGAGGATTAAGCCCTTTGATGGCACCTCTGACTTTGCCATATGGCAACTGAAGCTGAAAGCGATCCTAATCAAGGAGAAGTGTTGGACAACTGTACAAGGAAAGTTCCCTCCGGATACTTCCCCAGATAGGAAACAAGAGCTTGAGGAGCAAGCTCACTCTGAGATTTTTATACGGTTAGCTGACGACGTGGCTCGTCAGGTTGTAAGTCTCACTGATCCTTCTTTGCTCTGGAAAAAATTAGAAGATCTTTATCTTAAAAAGTCTTTGCCCAGTCGTATATCTCTGTTATGTAGATTGTTCAATTTTAGAATGAATGTCAACCTATCTTTGCATGATAATCTAGATATTTTTCTTAAATTGACACATACTTAGAAAGATGTAATGATAAGATCTCTGATGATCATTCTGCTATACTTTTAT
Organism: Fagopyrum homotropicum; assembly: GCA_033239125.1. Taxonomy (NCBI): domain Eukaryota; kingdom Viridiplantae; phylum Streptophyta; class Magnoliopsida; order Caryophyllales; family Polygonaceae; genus Fagopyrum; species Fagopyrum homotropicum. Next base: position 150,860,745 of record BSWB01000004.1, read on the forward strand.
TGAATGCCTTGCCTAGTCAGTTTGATAATTTTAAAGATGTTATCCAGTTTAGTCATGATGAAATATCTAAGGACAAAATACTGGAACAAATAATACAGAAAAATGAAAGCATGAAAGTCTTTAAAACAAATCATAAAACTGATGATAAATCTGAGACCCTCATGATGAAAGGAAATAAAAGAAATATAACAAAATATAAGCAAAAATATGAACCATAGAAAAATAAGAATACATACCCTAATGATCCTGATAAAAAGAATAAAAAATGCTTCTATTGCAGTAAACTAGGACACTACCAGAAAGAATGTAGAAAGAAAAAGAAAGATGAATCTAATAAAGAGAAATCTACTCATTCTGCATCTCTATGTGTATCTGAATATCCTAATGAACTGCTTGTATGCTCATCTAAACATGATTGTTCTAAGTATAAAATGCCTTTTCCTGCATGTTTATATCATCATGAATTACTGATGTGTGCTACCTCTTCTAATACCATGAATGATTGGATTCTTGACTCTGGATGTACTATGCATGCTACTTCTAATAAATCTGTTTTTAGTAGCATCGACTTGTATAATGCTGGAGAAGTTATGCTAGGTGATAACACTAACTTAGCTATAAAAGGAATTGGAAATGTACCTTTATGTATGCATGATGGTGTTACTAGAATTTTGCAAAATGTTAGATGGGTTCCCAAACTTAGGAGAAATTTATTATCAGAATCCGTCTTTGATAATTTGAACTGTACCATTGTCACCAAAAATGGTGTTAGGGATGTGATTAGAGATAATGTTGTGCTAATTAGAAGCATTAATAAAGGAGGTCTATACCATGTTATTACCTCACCTGAAATTAATCTGTCTAAAACAACAAATCTAATGACTCTAGCTCAAACTACTCTTCTTCACAATAGACTGGGACACATGAGAATTAAGGGAATGCTTAGTTTGTATCAACAAGGTCTGATAGATAATAAACCTGCTAACCTAGATATATGTGAAACCTGTATTTTAGGAAAGAAAACCAAACATAGTTTCACAACCTCTAGTTATGTAGCCAAACAACCTCTAGAGTACATCCATTCAGATCTTTGGGGACCTGCACAGGTTGATACCATAGGTGGAAGGAGATACTTTATCTCTTTTATAGATCACTTCTCTAGGAAAGTTTGGGTCTATCTTCTTAAAACAAAAGATGAAGCCTTTGAAACTTTTAAGAACTGGAAAAACTTTGTTAAAACACAAACTAATAAGAAGATTAAATGTCTAAAAACTGACAATGGACTTGAATTCTGTAACAAACTTTTTGATGAATTTTGTAAAGAACAAGGCATTAAAAGACATTTAACCATCCCTGGAACACCTCAGCAGAATGGAACTGCTGAAAGAATGAATAGAACCTTACTTGAAAAAGCAAGATGTATGCTAGTTAGTGCTGGTCTCAAACCTTCCCTATGAGGAGAAGCTGTTACTACAGCTTCTTATCTCATCAATAGATCCCCTTCCTCAGCCATATGTTTTAAAACTCCTTATGAATTGTGGTCTAATAGGAAACCTAATCTTAAATACCTAAGACCCTTTGGATGCACTGCCTACACTCATGTGAGTGAAGGCAAGCTGCAACCAAGAGCTAAAAAGGGTATTATGTTTTTTTTTTTTTTGAAAGGTTAATTGGTATTTAGAATGGATGTACAAGATGGAGTTTGGACTCTTGTCCAGTTTACAAAACGAGATCTGAATTGCATGTGTTCATAGAGCTAAGAGTGGTAAGACCAAATAGGTCCTAATCAAGTCTAATCAAGACTAATCGAGTCTAAGGTTCAACATTCCCGCAGCTTGAAGAGTGTTTGGAGATCTATCCTTCCATTTGGCTTCGAAATGGCTTTTAGTTGAGGTGATGATACTAGCAGCACACTCAATTGCTCTTGTGAATTGGTTGTTGTAAACCATCTTGTTTCTTGAGATCCAAACATGATAGATGAATGAGATGATGGAGGCAATCCTTAGACTATCAAGCAGATTCGGTTTATGTAAGCTGCAGGAGCTAAGCCAGTGCCAGATGTTGCTTAGATAGGGAGCAGGGTAGGGGGTTCTAGTCCATCTAGAAACCACATCCAGGACAAGAGATCCGTAGCTGCAATGAGCCCAGAGGTGATCATCATTTTCAGCAGTAGTATTACAAAGCCTGCAGGTATCATTATCTATAATATTCCAGGTTTTGATTCTCTCCAAAGTGGGGAGCCTCCTGAGGGCTGCAAGCCAAGCAATATAGCTGCACTTGGGGATGTTGAAGCGACTCCAGATAGCACTGAAGGGTTGGGGAGTTCCAGTGGGAGGGAAGGGATTGAATAGGGAATATAGTTTGCTATGAGAGAAAGAGCCATTGGGATTAGCAAGAGTGCTGCCATTTCCTCCTAAAGTAGTTATGTCATCTCTAAGACGGAGTAGGCTCTTCCAGAAGGCACTGTGATGAGTTTTAGGTCGACTGCTCCATATGTTGCTGCTCCTTTTGAAGATGTGATTAGCTATCCATTGAGTCCAAATGTTGTTATCACCATGATCAATGTCATATATAAGTCTGGATAGTGCCACTTTGTTACGTGTATGCAGCTCGGGGAACCCAAGACCACCACATTCTTTAGGTGAACATATAACTTTCCATGCTACCAGTGCACGTTTGCTATTCTCCATCCCAGTCCAGAAATAAGAACGGATGATTCCATTGATCATGTTGAGGATCTTGACTGGTAGCATGAACATGGTGCTCCAGTAGTAGCTGATGGAGAATAGAATAGATTTAACGAGCTGGGCCCGACCGGCATAGGAAAGGGTCCTGGCATTCCATGACTGGACCCGCTTTGTCACCTTGTGTATCAAGGGAAGGTAATCATGAATAAGAAGTTTACTGCTCCCAATTGGAACCCCCAGGTATAGGAAGGGCAAGGAGCCTTGATCCATACCAGTGATGCTTATAGCTTGAGTTACTTCCTCATCTTTCATACCTCCAGTGAATAGGCGAGATTTAGATGGATTGAACTTAAGACCCGAAGCAGTCCCAAAGTCATCCAAAGCATCCTTCAGAATCTTGATGGAGCATAGATCACCTCTACAAAGCAACAGGAGATCATCTGCAAAAGCAAGATGAGTAATGGCAGGTGAGCTACATTTAGGATGATGATTGAACTCAGGGTTTGAGGTTCTGCACTGGATCAGCTTTGTGAGATACTCCATAGCAATGACAAAGAGTGGTGGAGAAAGTGGGCAGCCCTGCCTTAGCCCTCGACAACCAGTAAAATGCCCACGAAGTGATCCATTCAGATTTACAGAGAATGTGGCAGTTGTGATGCATTCTTTTATCAATCCAATGAAGTGAGCATGGGAAGTTCATCATGTGTAAGCAGTGGAGTATGAAATCATGGCTAATGGAATCAAAGGCTTTGGATATGTCCACCTTCATTGCAGCCCTTGGTGAGATGTGTTTCCTGCCATATTTGTTGAGTAATTCTTGACATACAAGCACATTGTGCTTGATAGATCTTTTAGCTACAAAAGCACTCTGATTAAAGCTTGTGATTCTAGGCAGCAGTACATTGATTCTTGCAGAAAGAATCTTGGCAATTGTCTTATAAATTGTGCTGCAGCATGATATTGGCCTGAAGTCCGATGGATTGATTGCATTGTCCTTCTTTGCTATTAGAGAAATAGCAGCATGATTCACTTGTTTCAGCATTCGACCATGGGTGAAGAAATCCTGCACAGCATTCAAGACATCAGAGTTAACAATATTCCATGCTGCTTTGAAAAAGTTGGAACTGTATCCATCAGGTCCTGGTGACTTGTTATTGCCAATACTGAACAGCGCCTTCTTAATTTCCTCATCAGAGACCCTCAAGTTAAGTGAGTCAGTCTCCACAGGGGTGAGGGAAGGGAGGCAGACAGCAGGAAAGTTGCCATGATTAGGGGTATCACTCTTGCTGAGTATTCTCTTGAAGTGATTAACAAAAGCGAGGTCAATAGCATCATGGTCGTAAGTGATAGTTCCATCAGGGAGTTGTGCTGATTGTATGCTATTGAAGCATCTGCGAGTTTTAATACTCCTGAAGAAATATGCTGAGCATTGATCTCCGTGTGCTATCCATTTGGCCTTGGCAAGTTGGGCTAAGGTAGTCTGAAGTTTTTTATGGCTTCTGTTTAGCTCATCTGTATGGCTTCTCTCAGCATTGTGCAGTGCAGCATCATGAGGTGAAAAACCCCTACACTCCTGAAACTTATGTTAGGTTACCCAGAGGGTGTAAAAGGTTACAAACTTCTCCTTATTCAACCTGGAGGGTATAAGGTAATTGTGTCTAGGAATGTTACCTTTAATGAAACAGATTTTCACTTTAAAAACAAACATTCCAGTGAGACTAGTAGCACTGCTGGTGAGTCTGAAGAGAATTCCAGTGGTGGAACCTCTTTTTACATGCCCAGTGCAAGTCACAACAATGTTGAAATAGAGTTCGACATTGGTGACTATTCTGAAGGTGCTGATCTACCTAATGATGATACTACTACTAATGAAAGTAGTAGCTTCCCTTCACAACCTGAACACAGTAGTAATTCTCATAATCACCAATTAAGGGGGGTAGATGAGCCTAATATTTCTGATAACCCTAGTGTTCCCACCTTGTCCTCTAGTGATGGAACAGGTCATGAAAGCCATAATGACCTGAGTTCCCCTGGTACAAGACAAGGTAACACTAACTCAGGTCATTTTGGCTTTCATGATCTGTACCAGCTAACCAGGGACAGGGCTCCTAGAACTATCATCCCAAATAAGAAATATGCTAATATTGCTGAATATGCTCTTATTACTGCTTCAGTTGTGAAAAACCCCTACACTCCTGAAACTTATGATCAAGCTGTTAACTGTAAGGATTCAAAACTTTGGATAGCTGCTATGAAAGATGAAATTGACTCTATGCATGCTAATAACACTTGGACCTTAGTTAACAAACCTAAAGATTCTAAACTAGTTCAGTGTAGATGGATTTATAAAATCAAAGAAGGTCTATCTCCTAATGAACCTGACAAATATAAGGCTAAACTTGTAGCTAAAGGGTTTACACAAAGAGAAGGAATAGACTACAATGATATTTTTGCCCCAGTAGTTAAGTATAAAACTCTGAGACTTATGCTTGCAATGACTGCTGTTTTTGACTGGGAATTAGAACAAATGGATGTTAAGACTGCTTTCTTGCATGGTGATTTGAATGAAACAATTTACATGTCACAGCCTAAGGGCTTTACTGATTCTAAAAATACCAATGCATACTGCTTACTTAACAAATCTATCTATGGATTGAAACAATCTCCTAGACAATGGAATTTAAAATTTGATTCTTGTATGTCTAAATTGGGTTTTGTCAGAAGTGAATATGATACTTGTTTATACTTTAAGAATATTAAGAAGCATGATCCGTTGTATGTGTTACTTTATGTGGATGACATACTTATAATATCTCCTTCTAAAGTTCTTGTATCTAGTATAAAACATGATCTTAAAAATTATTTTGACAAGAAAGACCTGGGACATGCTAAGAAGATATTAGGAGTTTCCATAACTAGGGATAGATCAAAGAAAACCATGTTGTTATCCCAGACTGATTATGTGCATAAAGTTCTGCAGAAGTTTAATATGCTTAATTGTAAACCTGCAATTGTACCCTTAGGAGGGCACCTTGAGTTGTCTAAAAGGGATTGCCCTACCTCTGATGAAGGCAAAAATAAAATGTCTAACATACCATATGATGTTGCTGTTGGTTCTGTAATGTATGCCATGCTGTGCACAAGACCTGATCTTGCTTTTGGAATATCTGTCTTAAGTAGATATATGTCTAATCCCAGTATGCCTCACTGGGAGGCTATGAAATATTTACTCAGATATATGTGTGGTACCAAGAATAAATGTCTTGTATATAAAGAACATATCTCTCGTACTAACCTGATTGGATTTGTAGATTCTGATTATGCTAATAACAAGGATAACAGGAAATTTACTACAGCTATTTACTTCACTTGGGCTGGGAACTGTATTTCCTGGAAGTCTCAACAACAATCTGTTGTAGTCTTGTCCTCAACCGAAGCTGAGTACATGGCTGCTACTGAAGCTGCCAAAGAAGCTACATGGCTCAAAGGATTGTTAGAAGAAATAGAAAATAAGACCTATGTTCCTGTTATATATACTGATAGTCAAAGTGCTTTGTACTTATGTAAAGATCCCATGTATCATGAAAGAACAAAACATATTGATATCAGGTACCACTGCATAAGGAAGAAGATCAAGCACAAGCAACTGGTGATACAAAAAATCAAAGGAGATGTAAATCCAGCTGATTTTGGAACCAAGATTGTCCCAGCTGACAAGTTCTCATATTGCAGAGATTCTTTGCATATTGAGGATGGCTAAGAAGGACATCAACACTGGATTGATGACGGACAGGAGTACCACTAATCCACTACTGGTAGTATGCAGTTATAGAACCTGGTTTAGGAGGGCATTTGTTAGGATTTAGTTAAACCCGGTTCGTGTCAAACCACAGATTAGTGGGTCTAAGTTTAAGTGTGAGGCCGGTTGGGTTTGATGAAGGGTTTGGACAGGGTACTTGTGTTATATTGATGATGGGCTGATTGCAGGGCCGGTTGGGTCTAGTTGATCGAGGCCCAATGGTAAGTGCTCCAGTCCATCTCACCAGATTATGAAGCGGCATGAACAAAGCGTTGTATGGTTAAACGCTGCATTGCTGAAGTTCACCTCGTGGCACTGAGTACTTAAGCTCTCTTTTCTGTCTTCAACCCTAAGGTGGCCGAAACACTTCTACTGAGAAACCCTAGATCTGAAAGTGAGGATAGAGAGAAACACAGTGAGAGAGAGATCCGAGTCGAGTACTTCGTCCGAGTGTTGTCTTGAGACGTTCTCTGTTGTCTAGATCTTGCTTTGCCTCAAAGCACAAATCATTACCTTTGTGGTTTACAGACCTCTCACCTATATTTGTTCTTGTTATCCTGTTCTTGATCTCGTAAGGTTTTTCGTTGTTTTGTTTGCTCGTCCTGTAACCGTTCTACACTGTAACTCTACCTAGTGGATTGGGCTGGCTCTCCCCTCCTGAGATCCCGCAGAGTAGAGCTTAACTCGAACTGCGTCAACAAACTTCTTGTGTTCATCTGATTTTGAAAGACTGGTTCGCTCTAGATCCAGTCGTTTTTGAATCGAAATAATGATAGAGTTTTATCAATATAGTTAACTAAATATTGCATTTTAAAAGTACTTTTATACGTGCAGTATAAAACTCATATCTTATAAGAAAATAGTATTGGTAAATAGAATATATTCACGGTATAGCATACGTTAATATAACATGCACAATCAACACTACTTTCATATTTTGTTATTTAAAAATAAATATACAAAAATATAAATATTTCGGGTATATCAAGTCGAATGATGGGTGAATGACCTTCATCCATCATCTGGCCCCAATCTACAGTCCGATAGACTTTCTCATTTTCTCTATTCTTGTTTTTATGTTGCATGTTTTGCCTTTTGTAAACTTGTTACAAATGATCGAGGTCTTTTTAATCTAGAGATTGTTCAAGATTATTTTGTGATTATTATGAAAAGATTTAAAATTAGGATTATTATGGTCATTTTTGGTTCAACTCGACTTAATTTATCAAACTATTTAAAATTATTGTAAAGTTATAATCCCTGAATAATTTATTTGATCTCACCTAAGGGGCTTCGATGTTTAGTGTGTTCTAAATCCCCTCTCACCACATCAATAAAAACAAGTATTCGATTCTCACTTATGTTTCTCCTCGAATATAAAAATAAGAAGATTACCCCAATGTCTAAATTCCTTCACTTTCTTTTTATGTTATCTTGTTAATCAAGTTTTAATTGTCTTATTGTAGACTTGTTATCAGGAAATCAAGGGTCTTTCGTCCATATATATTGGTATGATAGAAAAAAAAAATTCAAGATTTACTTATTAAAGTGATTAATTAAGAATCTCAAAACAAGGATATTTTACCGTGGCTCAAAAAAACTAAAAGAAGTGCTACATGAACATGATATCATATAAACAAATGTATAAAGTAATATTCCCATAACGGACATTTCAATTATCCTAACGGATTTTCATCAGGGTCAGATATATCATATTTTCAGGTAAGTTAACGGTGTTGCTGACAGGCTTGCAAATTAGGCCATGACATTCCTGCTATAGGAGGAGAGGTTTCATCTGAGGTCAAAGTTCTCGTCCATAAGGACGACATTGGATGATCATCTAACAAATGGTGCTCATACCTAATCTCTTATCCTTTTAGTAAAAAAACACATGAAATAACCAATATTTTAATTTAAGAAAAAATTCATTTGGTGCCTTCAAGATTTCGCCTTTCCCGGTTGGTACCCACAATGTTTTGCTATATGGTCGGCGCCTTGAGGTTTCGGTTTGTTCCATTAAGAGCCCAATTTTTAACCTAGACGTTACTTTTCCTTTAATTTTTGGGCAATATATTGTATATACTTTCAATTGTTGAAACTCCCAATTGACCGAACCAGACAATATATGGTTAAATATGGGTAAATATTATTAATGAAAAATACCTGAGAAACACTATCATTCTTCAATACCATATCAAAGGACCGGCGTCATGGCAATGGAAAAACCTCATGAAACTAAAAGCCGAGTTTAAAACCGGAATTATTTGGCAGGTTGGGAATGAGGAAACCATTAATTTTTGGCAAGATAATTGGGTCACAACGACTCCCCTAATCAAATTGGGTCATAATACAAATATCATCAATACTCATATTAAGGTAAGTCATTTCATCAATTCGAATGAATGGGATAACACCAAAATTGAAAATGAACTTCAAAATGTTTAAGCCCATCATTTAGATAAAAAAATGGAAACTATAATCCCAACAAATGACATACAAGACAGGTTATACTGAAGATGCAGCTCGAATGGTTAGTTCTCAACTAAATCAGCCTCGCAAATGATTGATAAGGAGTCTGGATGGCTCCCGGACTATTCATGTGACTGGATTTGGAAACTTGACACCCAACCAAAAATCAAAAACTTTATATGGAAGATCTCGAAAGAAAAAGAATAAGACATTGATGATGATATTTGTGACTTTAAATCAAGCCATTGATGATGATATTTGTGACTTTAATTTCAACCAAAAGAATAAGACACCTACCACTAGAAAGAAAAATAATATGAAATGGGATAAACCAAAACCTGGTTTTCACAAACTCAACTTTGACGGTTCAAAGCTTGATTCGGGATAACATGTAATAACCGAAAATTTTAAACTCCGTTTAATACTGAATTTAACCGGATTCCGATCCGCCAACCGTTATCCTTTAAATAAAAAATAAAAAAATAAAAAAAATATAAAACGAGATTTAATTTCTATCATTTTATGTGACCTTAATTCACATAAAATGATAAATTATGTAACCGGAAATCATTCCGTACCTTTAAAAGAAAATGATAACTTATATAATACAGTAAATAATTCCGTAAGTAATTCAGAAATTAAGTTCCGTAATTATATCGGCAAATTTTTCTTTCGGTTCCGGGCGAATAACGAGTTTTCCTCCCGCCCTTTTGTATAATGAAAGAGCAGGCCAGCTCTGGCCCAACACCAAGCCCAATAACCTTCCAGCCGGCCCACCTCCTTAAACCCAATTCTAATTTTAACCTAATCTCCTTCCTAACCTAATCTAATGACATAAACCTAATTAACCTCACGTACCTTACCTCTTCTTCGTTCTTCTGCACAACCGGCACCAACAAGTTCGGCTCTCGGGCAACTGCAAACCGAGGGAAACGCCACCCATCTCACCGTCTTTCTGCGCAGCCCACACCACCGAGCGGAGAAGCGCCGGGAATCCAGAGGGCCACGCCGACGCCAGAACCTTCTGCACATCACACGCCGGACCCCGCTCGACCTGCTACAGTGACGCCGAGACCTCCTATTCTGCACTCCAGGCGGTTGCACATCTCCAGTGGGCACGAGATAGGGGCGGACATGCTGAGCCGTCCACCACCGGTCTGCCACAGGGAAGTCAGGACGCTGCTGGAGTCGCTGCAACAGGTGAGGGTGCTGGTGCCTTCCTTCTCCTTACCCTCTATCGTTTACTCCTGTACGCGTTAACAGTCCAGCCTTGCAACAGCCAGTGAGACCTCATTCCCCTTCAGCAATCCACAGCAGCAGTCCGACACAACAGCCCCTCTGCAACCAGCAATTCCACCGGTGGCTCAGCCACTGCAGACGGCGTCTCCACCAGCCGTGACAGAAGGAAGCTGGTCCTGCAACTACTCGGAAGCCAACGTCGGGTCTTCCTCCTTGCCGACCTGTAGCGAGTAAGCAGCCCTCTTTTCTGCATACAATATTGTTAAGATTTACGTTTGTTTTGTGTGCTGAATGAGAGTGGTGTAGGTTAGGAAATGTTGAACAAATGTATGTTAGGGGAGTAGTGTAGGTTGGAGTTAGAAAGACTGAAGAGGGGTTCGAACTTGAGACCTTCAGATCATGGTAAATAAGAGAGACTGCTGACAGTGAGACTCGAACCTAGGACCTTATCCTTCTTAAGAAAATTTCAGTTTTGTGAGCTGAAACTGCTAACTTTGAACCCTTTTTTGGATAGCTTAGATCGAACATCCACCGTTGAATTTTTGATATATTGGAGATAGAAATATGCAGTTTACTGTGTCAAAATTTGTGAGAAAGTTAACGGTCGGATTAGAACTTATAAGGACTCGAAGTAGGACACATGGGCTGTTTTTACAGAAGAGGAAAATTGGCTAAGTATGGAAATTTGCAGCTTTCATTCCAACTTTGGAGATTTATGGGAGAGTGATGATTAAGTAGTTTTGAGAAATCTTTACCCCTATGTTTAGTATGCATATCATAGAGGATCTAGGATTTTATTTCGGAATTTTTATATCTTTATCCAAGCTGTGTATATTAACCAAAGTCGGACCTTAACGACTTTTTGTATAAACTAAGAACTTTGGGTAGCTCTTATAAATCCTTATCAAATTTATTCTTGAGAACTATACTATGGAAATAAGTTCTAAAAGAAAATATGAGAATCTAATGATAGAATTTTGAGAGTTTCGGAACCGGAGGTAAAATAGTCATTTTACCTTAAGAGGACATTTAGTAATTTTCTCTTGATGAGTTTGTGCATCTTAGAAGTTATAGACTTCTAAGATTATGGGATGTATTTTGATCCACGTGCCTTGTATGACAGGCGTTTGAGTTTCTACGGTTGCAGACCGAGTTGAGATTGTGAGAGTTGTGGTTTGATTCAGGTAAGTCCTTGCGACTTACTTAGCTGGTTTCTGGATATTAGTTGGGTGATAATGGTTGTGTGTGTGTAATGTGTGTTATAATAAGAATAACAACTTGTTAGGACGACCGTGGTTATTATGTGTTAAGGCCCAAGTGTATGTATAACGGGCTATGACATCACTGCCCAGCTCTGCCAGGAGACTGGGAGGTTCTCTATACCCAGACCATACAGGTACACGGTGAGATGCATCGGATCCACTCCTGATGGGTACACGGGGACGGAGGCGAGGTTTGGGAATCCCTCGTGTCACAAAATAAGTATCATTAGAGTGAACGACTTCAATGAAGATAATAAATGGATTGTTTGAAAGCATGATGAGTGTTTATGATTTTATGTGTATGTGTGCTATTATTATTCTCCTAATGTTTAGATAACTAGCTAATGGTTGTTTTGTTGTGTTTTTAGTTTTACCGCAGGTTAGAACAGCAACTGAGTGATCCGGAAGTAGTGGTCAGCCGGCTCTCCGTACTCTTTAGAGTGGGGTTGGGTGTTTACCTTGTGGTTTCTTTCTTCTTGTTAAAGACAGTTAGTCTTTTGTGGTTTAAGTACAATAGGTTGTTAGACGTTGTTGCATTCATCTCTTAAAAATACTATTTTTATGAATTTCGGGTTTTCTTATTTGTGTCTTGTTGCAAGATCCTAGTAATATTGTTGTCAAACTAAGGTCGGGACCCATTGTGAGGTCCTAACCAGTAATATCCCGGGTTCCGAGAATCCGGGGTGTTACATAACATCCATTTGTTTCGTTATACGAAATCACAACAACAAAGTAATAAGCTTGGATGCTAGGAAAAACAATTTCAACTCAGTCATTAAAGCAGAAGCCTATGCGCTGAAAGCGGGCCTTAGCGAAGCAATAAGGCTCAATTTAAAAAAAGATTGAAATTGAGGGTGAAAACTTATGTGTTATCAAGGCACTCCAAGGACTTTGGAGCTGTCCTTGGGAGGTTGAGATGATCCTATCCGATTGGATCTTCACTTCTTTGAGGAAGTCCAGGTCAGACATGTGTTCAGAGAAATCAACTGTGTTGCTGACCGATTGACCCATCTGGGAATTTCGGACCCAACACATCCTTTTCTGACGATCCCGAACTTCGTGTTCTCTTACACAAGGATGCTTTATGATGAACTACCTCTAGAAGATAGTCCGTCCTAACCGCTTTCTATTTTCGAAAAAAAAAAATTGTTGAAGCTCCCAAAGTAAATAAATTATGAAGTGCATGGACAAACCCAACAACCGGTTCAAAGCCATTCTATTGAAGCAAATGGCAACAAAAAGAATTCCCCACAATTAACATAGTATCAACTATCAACTAGTTACAAGTGTTTCAAAAAAAAAAAAATTGTATCCACTAACAAGGAGCCAATATGGTTGCCCCACAATCAACATGTTAAACCTTTCTTGCGAAGATCAACTTCTTCTAGTAATGGGTCTTTGCAAAAGTCTTCTGACCCTGATTTTTCTATTGATGAAGACTGAGTTAGATTAGATTAGATTATGTAACTTTGTATATTTGTTCATGATTCTAAAGTTTGATTTGTTTGTAAGCTGTTGCTTTAACTTATGCAATCCGATGTGACTTATGAACTTGATTAATGATCTTAATGACTTGTGAATTAGATTTTTGTACAAGTTTTAACTTATGGTCATGTAGCACGTAATGGTTTTATAGCTTGGGACTGATTTTCTTGCAATATTGTCATGGAAAAGCTCATTTGGGTCGCATTGAGTAGCTTTGACTTATATGGGCGAATTAGTATAATATGACTGTTATTTTGGTATTGGCCCCGGTGACTAAAAGTAGGAGAGAGGACAATGAGTCCGTTTCAATTAGACATGGACAAACTGAACATGGACCGAAAATTTTTTTTAAGTATATTTTTTCTCCCGTTCTCCGGGCCGGATTCGAGACTAAGGTCACGTGTATACCCGCCTGCATCAAACTTCGGGTTGAACAGAACCCAAATTTTATTATATTTTTTTTAAAAAGAGAGAATATCGCTATTAAATATTTATAAAAAAAAGTCAAAGTATTATCCATATTAGACACATCCACAATATATTAAGTCTAAGATGTTTTGTATGAAAGGATATAAAATCTTTTGTCTAAGGTGTTTGTTTGGCCTTAAATTTTCACAAATTTATTATTGATGAGATAATAAATAAATAATTGTTTTCTAGGATCAAAGAATAAAAAAAAAGGATGAATTATTTACATAAAAGGGTACAAAATGTACAAATTATGTTTTAAGTATCTAAGGTGTGAAATTGATGACTCAAGAAAAATAAAAGAAATAGAAGAAAGCTATAAAGAAAGAAAAAAGAAAAGAAAAGAGATTTACAATTAATAAAAAAAAAAAGAAGACACAATTTCTCTTTGATAACTTAATATAAATGTTAAACTTCATCTCTATATATATATATATATATATATATATATATATATATATATATATATATATATATATAAAGAGGAAGAAGAGAACAAAAGTCTTTGCAAAATCTCAGAAGAAGAAAAGGGAAGTTGGAACGTACAGGACATAGAAGATAATAAGAACCACAATTACAATCTAAATTTTGTAAGTATACAAACTGATACAATCTTACACCAAATCACCCATTAACAGATTGTCTCTCCTCATCATTCAAAATCAAATATGTTCTATTGTCTGTACATTCTCAGCCATAACCTTCGAATGGTTCTTTATATATGTCCATGGATGAACATATACGTCATACTCATGCAAGGAAGGCGCATAGAGGCTTTTTTTTTAAATGGTTATGTTGGTACTGGAAACTGCTGGAAGAAGACCACAATCGAGTGAATTTATTTGAAAATCGTAGCTGATTCGGATGTGCTTACTTCCGATCGCTACACCAGATCCGTGGTCGGTTCGGATGTATTTACTTCCGTCTATCACACAAAATTTGTAGTTGATTGAAAGCAACTACTTTCGATCGCTGCACCAAACTCGTAGTTGATTGAAAGTACTTACTTTCGATCGCTACCCTTGAATGAAATTGGTTGATGCGCTGTTACGATCGTAGTCGATCGGATGTGTTCATTTCCAGTCTCTATCAGATCCATAGTTGGTTCATTCACTACACAATACTTATGCCGAATTGATGGATTCGCTCGTGACCAGTTTACATGGTTGCACAGAAGGAATGAAAAAAGAAGAAGAAGAAATACGCCACGCAAGAGGATTGCTAATTATCCCGTAAGAGTAGACTAATTATCATCATATTTGGTGATTAAGAGGGGCTGAAATTGAAAACAAATAATTAAGGGAAGAATGAAATATAATAAAAGGGCACCAGCAAAAGAAGGAATATGTATCCCGTAAGAGTAGACTAAAACAAATGAAAACAATTGTATTCATAAGCAAGACGTAATGTACAATTCACAAAAAAAAAAAAGATCAGAAGAATGGAAATACAGTAGCAGTACACAAAAGGCTCGCTTGATGTTGTTATCGATCGAACATATCTGCTTGTTCTTGATACAATACCAACGGAACGAGAATGAGAAAGAAAAGGCATACGTGTATATGAATATGAATCGAATACTTTAGACTATTTACATCCCTAGTAAAAAGGTTAAATATTATACCCCTGTCTAAAACAAATTCCTACATCCCATGTTTTTCTCTCCATGTAAATAGTTAAATAAAAATTCACTCCGTTCAAATATTGACGTCATCCTTCAAGAGTGTAAAATAAAGTGGGTCCTACTCCTTCACAAATAAACCAATAATATCTTTTTGTAATTTATTTTTCTCAAATATTTTATGGGAAAAAGAGAAAGTAAGGTTAAAATGAGATTATTGATGTAACATCCGGAATTTTTATTCTGGATTGTTAGCAAGTTATCGACCTTCCCGCGTTAGCGGCTCAGCTTTCCCGCACGCACGGGATGCTTAGTGACGGGATTTTATTCCTAATCCCGTCCGACCTTTCGTTTTTCCTTTTTGCTTTCCGACCCCTCAGGTTTTGGTGTACTGAGGGGACATGTGGGCAGCTGACCTTTGGGTTCTCCCACCTCTTTTGTGCAACCCACTTTCTCTCTCTCTCCTCTTCCAATTCTCTCTCACGTTAGTCCACTCTTGATCTCTACTCTCTTGTGCTCTTCCTCTCTTCCCTTGGATTTGCTTGTGGATGAGTACAGTGAAGAAGGATCTCAGTAGTTGGTAAGTCTTTCCCTTCCTTCCCCTTCATCCATGGCCATGGATGAAGCTTTTGAGGAAGCTTTTTTTTAATCCTTTGCATGCATGGGTTCTTAGCTCGATTAGGTCATGAGGGAGAACCTTTGTAATAACCGAAAATTTTAAATTTCCGTTAAACCTGAATTTAACCGAATTCCGATACGTCAATCTTAAATAAATAAATAAATAAATAATTAAAACGAGTTTTAAATTCTATCATTTTATGTGACCTTAAGTCACATAAAATGATGAAACTTTGTAATCGGAAATAATTTCCGTACCTTTAAAATAAAATAATAATTTACGTATCTCTAAAATAAAATAAGAAATTACCTAATACGGAATTTAATTCCGTAATTATTTCCGCAAATTACCTACAAATCCGTACGAGTAACGGGTTCGTTTCAGCTTGTTTCTTAATGGAAGAATAGGCCCATTTATAAGCCCACCAGCCCATCTCTTTAAACTAATCCTAACCCTAATCTGATTACGTTTAAACCTAATCTAAACCTAACCTATCTCTTCCTCACGTACTGTCGCTGCTCTTCATCTCTCCCTCCCCTCTCGCGACACGATCTAACGAACAACAACACCTTCCGCCTCAGCACAAGAGCCGCGCCGTCACCGCTGGAGGCGAGCGCCTCAGCCTCACCCACCGCCGCCGACACCTCCCTCCCCTGGTGCTGTATATCGTTTCCATCCCCGCTATGCAGCAACACAGCCGCACAGGTGAAGCAGCATCTTCTCTTTTCCGCCATTGAAGAACCCTTCCGATCTTCTGCACGTCTTCTTCGAATCGACGCCAGATCCAGGGTCGAGTCCTCCGGTGACCTTCTGCACAGGAGAGTCACCTACGGCGCAGAACACAGACATCCCTTGCCACCCTGCACTCCTCTTCATAAGCGGAACGCTGCCAACCTGCTGTAGACAGAAGACGGTAAGTCGGCCTCCTGCTATTCCCTTCTCTTCCTCCTCTAGCCTTCATGTACACCCTTAACCGCCTAGTCCTCGCAACCGCAGAAGACGGACTCTCCTTCTCGCCTCGTCAGGAGGCTACCACGGACCACTGAACCCGCTACCCACTGGACTGAACCCGCGACCCACTGGACTGCTGCACTCGACCCACTGGACTCGTCTTTGGGATATCAATAGCAACCGGCTCCTTCACTGTTGTGGGTACGTAGGCTTAGCCTTTAATCTTAGTACCATAATGTTGTATAGGGTGTGGTTTGAGTTGATGCATAAGAATGAGAGTAATGTAGATGTGTGGGTTTAGTTTTGGTCCAGAAATGTTGACAGTAGGTATCGAACTAGAGATCTCTTGCATATGCCCATTTCCAGAATTTTAGTTGTACTCATAAGCTGATCTTTTGGAGGATAAGTTTCGATGCCTTAAAATGAACATCCACCGTTGAATTTTTAATATGTTATAGATTGAAATACATAGTTTAATGTGTTAAAGTTTGAGAGAAAGTTAACGGTCGGATTGAGACTTATAAAGTCTTGAAGTAGAGCAGTTGGGCTGTTTTTGTAAAAGAGGAAGAAAATTTGACTAAGTATAGAATTCTAGTTTTATTCCAACTTTAGAGAATTTTTATGGGAGAGTTATGAGTAAGTATTTTTTGAGAGATCTTTAGCCCGATATTTAGTATGCATATCATAGAGGATCTAAGATTCTATTTTTGGAATTTTTATAACCTTATCCAAGCGGCGTTTATGAACCCAAAATCAGGCTTTAACGACTATGGTATAAATAAAGAATGTTCGATAACTCTTATAAAATCTTACTAAATCCTTACTAAACTTTTCAATGAGAACTAGATTATGGACAAAGGTTCTAAAAGAAAATATTAGAACTAAATGATAGACTTTGAGAATTTTCGGCACTAAGGGTAAAATGGTCTTTTACCGTAAGAGAGTTTTTCCGTAATCCCTTCGCAAGAGGTTGGACATCTGGATGTGATTTTGATCCACATGCCTTATTTGACAGGCGTTTGAGTTACCACGGGTTCGGACCGAGTTGAGATTTGAGAAAGCGAGTTTTGATCAAGGTAAGTCCATGCGACTTACTTAGCCGGTTTCTGGATGTTAGTTGTATGATAATGGTGGTGTGTGCGATGTGTGTTTATAATAACAACTTGTTAGGACGACCGTTGTTATTATGTGTTAAGGCCCAAGTGTATGTATAACGGGCCGTGACATCACTGCCCAGCTCTGCCAGGAGACTGGGAGGTTCTCTATACCCAGACCATACAGGTACACGGTGAGATGCATCGGATCCACTCCTGATGGGTACACGGGGGCGGAGGCGAGGTTTGAGAATCCCTCGTGTCACAAAATAAGTATCATTAGAGTGAATGACTTAAATGAAGATAATAAATGGATTGTTTGAAAGCATGATGAGTGTTTATTGTTTTATGTGTGTGTGCTATTATTATTCTGCTAATGTTTAGATAACTAGCTAATGGTTGTTTTGTTGTGGTTTTAGTTTTACAGCAGCTGAGTGATCCGGAAGTAGTGGTCAGCCGGGTCTCCGTACTCTTTAGAGTGGGGGTTTGGGTTATCACTTGTTGTCTTTCCCTTTTGTTAAGACAGTTAGTCTTTTCCGTTGTTTAAGTACGATAGGTTGTTAGACTTTGTTGCATTCATCCTTTTTCAAATACATTTTTATGAATTTCGGTTTTTCTTATTTGTGTCTTGTTGCAAGATCCTAGTAATATTGTTGTCAAACTGAGGTCGGGACCCATTGTGAGGTCCTAACCAGTAATGCTCCGAGTTCTGAGAATTCGGGGTGTTACAACCTTGATACCATGGATGATGTTTGGAGAAGACCCAACAAGAGAAGGAGGCCATTGAAGCTCAAGATCCACGGTCGAAGACGAAGAAACATTGTTTCTGGAGTTCTCTCGCGGGGCGGCACCAGGCGCCACAGGGGTGGATCTTAGCCAGCCGCGGGGGCGGTAGGCAGCGCCGCGGGGGCGGCATCAGGACTTCCAGGCGCCGCGGGGGCGGCTGCTAGCGCCGCGGGGGCCGTGACCTTCAGCACGCAGTCACGCCTTTTGTTTCCGCGGCTGTGTTTCTTCAACAGTAGGCTCTTCTTCTCCCCTCTTCTTCATTCCTTCCTTGGTTTTGAGGTTGTTTCATGTTAGTATCATGCCTAGGATGGACCTAGGGTAGTTGTGAATGCCACCTAGTGGTTGAGAACCTAGAAGCCCTTGAGGCTCGATGTAGTTGATGGCTTGGAGTATGTTGAGCATGATGGACCTTCTAGGCTTGCTTGTTCCTTCTTGACTGAGGTTATGTTCATGTGAGGTTATAAGTTGTTTTGAGTTGTTATCAAGTGATGAGAGTGTGGTGTGTATCTTGGATCCTAGGATGCATTCCTAGCATGAGTGTTAGGTGATCTTGCTTAGATCACTAGAGTGAAGTCTAAGACTTCTTGAGCGTGAGCATATGTTGATACATACCTTCTTGTGAGCAGGTTGTGGTTTCCTTCCCAAGGGAAGCTAGAGTGTTGTGAGTTGAGTGTGGTGACGAGGTAAGTCTCTAGACTTACTTAGCTCGTATTTTACGTATTAGAATTGATGTGTATTTGGTGGTGTTTGTGTACGTTATTGTTTATGTTATAAACAACTAAACCGGTAATAGGATCACCGACCTTATATTATTTTGGCCCAAGTGTATGATAACGGGCGGTGACATCATCTGTCTAGCTCTTGCGAGAGTCTAGGAGGTTCTCGGCGACTAGCCCGTGCTGGTTAGACGGTTGAAGGCATCCGTAATGTTCCATGCCGGTAAGTAGGGACCGAGGCGGGACCACGGTGGTCTCGTGTCACAAAACTAAGTTGAATTAGAACGGGATACGACTTAATAATAATAAAGATAATAAACCGGATCGGTGTGCTTTTAAGTATGTTGTGTGCTTGCAGTGTTTTACGTGTGTTTGTGCCTTTTCCATTGATTCTAATGCTTCGAATATGAGCTAGCGGTTTTAAACCGATGTTATAGATTGTCTTGCAGGTTAGGGATGCGGCCGAGAGATCCAGAAGGGTGGGCAGTCGGGGTCCGTACATTTTAGGAAGGGTTTATGAGTTGGAGTCGAATTGTGTTTGTCCTTCGGTAATTGCGTTTTGTATACCGCGTGTTTGACATTTTGGTTTTGAGTTGTATCTCGGCTGAAGTTTGTTGTTGCATTCTTTCGGGTTTCTTATCATTTGCATTAAAAATAATTTACGGTTTTTGCCTTTATTTGTGCCATGTTGGAAAGGTCCGGTGAAATTGTTGTCAAGCTAAGGGTCGGGGCTCATTGTGAGGTCTCGCCCGTAGCATTTCTGAGTCCCGCGGATTCGGGGTGTTACAATAGACATACTGTAATGCAACAAAAAGCCATATAGACGAAGTCTATACGCAAATACGTATAGAAATATTGTGCATAAATAGCATTATACACGGAGTGAAATGCGGTTAGTCTTACAGGGAAGTCCGATAAAAAAAGAAAAAAAAAAACAAATAAGTGAAAGGCATGTTGATGTTGTGTATACTAAGTATATATTTTGCAAGAAGAAGTCGGTGAATCAAATAAAAAAGATTTGTGGATAAAATATGGTTGTGTTTCCATGTAGAGATACTCATTGTGTCTAACAAAGGAAGGGAGTAATTAATGGAGTAATTTAGCCTATATTTAATTAATTTCCTATTAATAAGGAGATTGAGATTAAGGCTTGGCCAATAAGTTATTTTGTTTATTTTAAGGCAATTTAAAAGCTGACAAGAGAAGTAGACCAAATAGATATAATGCAACAAAGCTTTTTTTTTAAGGGAAATTTCGGATGGTACCCTCGTGGTTTGGGGTATTCCGGATTTTGCCCACCAGTTTTTTCAAGTTCGGATGGTACCCTTAAGTTTATGTTGTTTTCCGGATTTTGCCCAAATTCATTACACTTTTTTAAATTCCATTAAAAACATACAAAAGAAAATAGATTAAAACTAAAAAAAAACTTAAAATAGAAATAATAATTTATTTAATTTAAAAATAAAGTAAAACAGTAATTTTTATAAAAAAATATATATTATATTAATTTAAAAATAAATAAATTAGATAAATTTTAAAAAATTCAAAAATCAGTGTTTTATTTGTTTTAAAAATAAATAATTGAATTAGCATATTTTTTACAAAATCAAAAAATATAAGTGTTATACTTTATTTAAAAAATAAATCAAATAAGGACTCTTTTAAATAATAAAAAAAAAAGCACTGTTTTAATTTATTATTAAAATAAATAAATGATTTTTCTTTTTTATTTATTTCCCAAAACTAAAAGAAAGAAAATAAAGTAATATTAAAAAATAAAAAAAATTAGAAAACTGATTTATTCAATTTAATAATAAATTAAAACAGTGATTTTTTAAAAAAATTTTAAAAACTTATTTTATTTATTTTTGAAATAAAGTATAAAACTTATTTTTTTAGATTTTGTTAAAAAATGCTAACCCAATTTATTTATTTTTAAAATAAAAGAAAACACTGATTTTTTTAAATTTTTTAAAAATTATCTAACGAATTTATTTTTAAATTAATATAATATATATATATATATATATATATATATATATATATATATATATATTTTTTAAAAAGTTACTGTTTTACTTTTTTTTAAAATAAATAAATTATTCTTTCTATTTTAAGTTGTTTTTTAATTTTAGTTTATTTTCTTTTATATTTTTTAATGGAATTTAAAAAAGTGTAATGAATTTGGGCAAAATCCGGAAAACAACATAAACTTGAGGGTACCATCCGAACTTGAAAAAACTGGTGGGCAAAATTCGAAATACCCCAAACCACGAGGGTACCATCCGGAATTTCCCTTCTTTTAAATATACTAGTAGCGTGGCTGAGCGTTTCGCGCGCAGAAGCAACGTGATTGTAAACTTAATGGCTATTTGATTTATTTTGAAGGAGTTAATCTTCAATGTGATTGTACACCTAATGACTAATTATACATAAGTTCTTTGCATCAAGTTAATCTTAAAAAAGTTTAAAAATAGGGTAAAAAGATTAGAAACAATGGTTAAATAATTTAAAAGTCGGTGTTCGAAACTCTTGCAATCACAAGAAGCTCATTGATCTTTTTCTAGAAGAGTTTTTATAGCTAAAAACAAGTAGATAAAATAGTTTAATATGGAACCGATCTTAAGATTTAATTGGGTAGTCAACTTTAGGAGTTACAAAATTAAAAATTTAATTGGGAGAGTTAATTGGGGTATGAAATAAAATATGAAATTAATATGAATCAATGTTAGGAGTTACAAAAACAAATTTTAATTGGGAGAGTTAATTGGATAATATGAAATAAAATATAAACTTAATGTGAAGCAAAATATGGTCTTAACATGAGACATTTAATGTTATCAAAAGAATTGAAACATGAATCTGATGACGAAGAAGGTGTTGCTTCTGAAGAAGTTGTGATCGGTTTCTAGAGTGGCTTTGCTTGGTTGATAGGCATGACTGATGTGATCGGTTTCTGCAGCAACTCTAGGATATGCAACTGAGTTATAAACTCATTCACACAAGCTATAAGCTTTGTTGCAAAATTCAACCAACAGATTCAAGTTTAGAATTAGAAACAAAGGAGTGCAATGATAACAATATAATATATAATGTCTAATAATTGAACACAATCCTTTAAATCTTTCGACCATCGCTCACAATTTTGTGGGTCAACAAAATCTGCCTCAACCATTTTCCAACAGGCATATATGAAGAAAGAATGAAAAGGTTTGGACTTGCCAGATGTTCCTACTTCCAGGATTCCAGACTCAAAACTTGTATTCACATTTTCACTTGATATCTCTTCAATTTTAGGTGTCTCACTTGGAACATTTTTCGGTGGAACTTCAGCCTTTAAAGGATTAATGTGCATACGTGTCACTTCATCTAAAGGTGCAACCTAGCCATTGATGGAGCTATTACAAGTCCCGTTGGCTCAATAATTAAGTTTGGCCAAATGAGTGGAAACTTGATCAAGTGACACACCGTGGGGAACAAATTTTTCATTTGTATAAGTGTGCAGTGGAAGTGAAGATCCGTTTGAAAATTTAGGTGAGTATGCTTTGGAAGTTATATATGTTGTTCAAACCGAGTCATGTACCGTCTCCATCTAGAAATCATGGATGAGGTTCTCCAAACTCCTTCTCGGCTATGAAGGTAGATATGCCTCCTGTTTTGTTCAGAGACCACCAAAGATGTAAAATTTTCAACCTGCTCTTTTGATGGTGTCTCAATCTCAACTGGAAGCTTGATTTGCTCAACTTTGCCGGATTTAATAGCATCTTTCAAGCAAAATATATAGACATTTAAATGTAGACATTATTATGAAATCCATATTAGGAGAATTAAATATAGGAGTTACAAAAATAATATTAGGAGAATTAAATATAGGAGTTATAAAATAAAAGTTTAATTGAGACATTATTATGAAATTATTATTAGGAGTTATAACAATTAATATTAGGAGTTACAAAAATTATTAAATGTATAAGGGCAAAATTATAAAATAAATTATAGACATTTAGTGATCTCAAAAGCTGAAATTATAGTATAGTAAGATAAGATATATACAAAGCTTGTTCAGTAAATGAAAGAATAACATTTTAACCAAAGCATCTGTACGTAAATTGTTTTATACAAGTGTAGCATGCTCACGTACGGAAGTGGCAAGTTTGGGAGCTTCATGCATTGAAAGAACAAAATATATATTGTTCTTTTAATCAGCTTGGTCCAAAATAAAGTTTAAACCTAGTTAAAATAAATAAATAAATTATAAAGAACTACATACGATTTGATGTCTTTTAAATAAAAGACTACGTAGTAAACTCGCATTTAAAATGTCGAGTTCAATCACACTTTAAAGTTGGCTTTTTATAAAATACAGATAAAGTCAAAATATAAAAATAAATTGGTAGAACTAGGTTATGACTTGATACTCGTTCTGAGTTACGTAGAAAATCCGATCTCAAATTAAATTGGATTCAGTCAACCCGTCCAAGTTAAAGTATATTTTAAATCAAATCTTGAACGTAAAATCAAAAACACCAAACTTTCTAAACTCGATATAAAGCATTCGCTCATCGAGTTTAATCACACAAAAAAGCCAAAGCAAATAAGAATGAGAATTACACGTGATTTGATGTCCTTAATACGGACTACGTAGGAAGTTTGACTCGAAATTAGTTAAGTTCAATCGCATAAGAAACATAAATAATCTTTCTTATCATGCATATGATATTAGGAGAGTTAAGCAACCTTTCATAGTAGGTGAGTTTAATTTTATCCATTTGATGCATGAACGGAAATAAACCATGCAAATGATAGTTGGGTTATATTTAGGCAACACTTCATAGAAGGTGGGTCTAGATTACATCCTCTGATGCATGAAACCGACTGAACTACGTACGGCTTGATTCTCTTTAAAGAGATACGTTGGCAACCCTTAAAAATCCGGGTGCAGCCCAATTAATAAAAACCCTGAAATATATTGTATCAATATTATTTTGTATCAAGAGGGTAAATAAAAAAGGGTCGAACTAAAATATCATGAAAATTAAATGAAATAATATTTTGGGAATTTATACACATTTTTCCTCAACAGTATTTTGTATGAAAGGATATGAAAGCTTTTAAATTTCTCCATGAGAAACAATCCTTGCAAAATACATAAGACAACTCATCATTGATTAAAACAACATGAAGAAGTAGTAAAAAGTAATTTGTAATAAACACAAAAAAAAACCCTCCCTTGTCCCGAGAACGCGCCTCACGCGCCGACTCCCTCACCATGGCCACCACCAAGAGAACCAAGAAACACTCAATGAAGATCTCGGACCTCAACCACAAACACACTGCTCCGACCAAACCTTCACCCAAACCACCCTCCTCGCCAGAAAGCCCTTTCGAGCCCATCCCCGAAGACCTTATCATGTCCAACAAAAGACGACTAGCAAGCAACTCCTCAACCCTTCCACCACCGGCACTCTCATCGGAGGAACTCTTCCCGCCGCTACCTACCTCACCGGTCCACCCATCCAAACCCCAAACCACCCTAATAGCTCCTCCAGACATACCCAAAAACCATCTCACATCTGTGACTACCCTCACTGATTCCCAGGATTGCCCATCCGGTAGCCATGGAACGCATGCTACCAACCCAGACACTCACTCCACACCCACTACCTCAAACTATACTGACCTTGTGACTGACCAAACGCATGCACCTGGCTCCGGCCAAGCTTGCCAGGACAACCCAAAAGTCCCTACTGAAAGAGTCACCATGCCCTACAAAGACATCATAGCCAAGAATATCCATTGGGACTACATCCCTCTCACCTTTATTCCGGGACTTGAGACGGGCATCATAAACTACACGCATGAGGATATTCAAGATACCACCAATAAATGGAGGTTATCCCTTGTCGGCTATCCCATAGGGCGTCCGGTTAGTTTCCAAGGTATGTCCACATTTATGGCGACCTCTTGGAATTCCATCCCCAAGCCCAAGATGTTGAGAAACGACAAGGGCATATTCGTCTTCCACTTCAACAATGAAGAAGACCTTAACTCCATTTTGCTTGGATGTCCATGGGTCATCTCCGGATCCTCAACTATGATACTAAAACGATGGAGTGAAGGAGTTGTTCTTGACTACTCCGGCCTCAACTCGATCCCTGTTTGGGTTACACTGCACGATCTTGATTACCGATTCTGGTCCAAACACATGCTTGAAAAGATTGGATCCGCCATTGGAATGCCGATTCTTACTGATGCATGCTCCGCTCACCAGGATCGACTTGGCTATGCACGTATCCTTGTTGATATAAAGGCCTCCAAGAAACTCATACGTGAAGTACAACTCAAAGGGCCTGATGACACCACCATCACACAGAAAATCACGTATGAATGGATGCCAACCCATTGCTCCAAGTGCCTGACGTTTGGGCACAACTGTGTTGCCAAAGTTCCCCCTCAATCCCGTACGTTCAAACCCCACAAACCACGAACACTTCACCCCTCAAACTCCCCACCTATCCTCTCTACTCCTGATGACTCTCAAAAAATTAACCGTGCACCTCCCCTTAACAGTGCACCCATGACTATTACTAATCTTATCCCCTTCCCCAATGATACAAACCCTAAGTCTTCTGATGCCCTTTCATCTCCCACTCCTACCAACCCTCAACTCACAGCTCCAGACAACCCTCAAACTCTCAACTCTACAACTCCTTATCCTACTGAAAATCAAGACACATCCACCACCCACGACCTTCACCATACACACCATACCTCTCATCCAAATACCACCAACACCATCACTCCCACACCTATCACATCAAACCTCATACAAATCCCAATACCCGCCCATACCAACTCCCTCCCCTCGTGCAGCAAGAGTTGCCCTGAGGTCGCACATCAATCCCAATGAATCTCAAAATATGTTCATGGAACATAAGGGGCCTTAACCACCCCAATAAGCAGAAGGCAGTGCAAGATCTTGTTAAGAAACAAGATATCGACATCATGGCAATCATCAAAACAAGACTCAGATCAAGCAAAATGCATCGCTTAGCTAAGCATCTCCTTCCCTCATGGAATCACATCTCCAACTTCACCACTTCAAACAACTGTCGACTCTGGATTTGGTGGAACCCTAGTCGACTCCAACTCTCCACTACTATCATAACCGACCAGGCCATACACTGCCAAATTACACCTCATCCAACCATCGGCCCCCATGCTACTGCATTCGATTGCACCTTTATTTACGGCCACAATATCCAGACCAATCGCACTAGCCTCTGGGACACCATTGCAACCCTAAACCTCCTTAACAATAACACACATTGGGCCTTGATTGGTGACTTCAATACCACTCTATCCCCAGACGAGAAAACTACCAATAACACTCCATCCCTCACATAAAATTCTACTGAACTAGCCACTTGCCTCAACCAAAACCTCCTCTCCAATCACACCTATTCTGGATGCAAGTATACATGGAATAATAAACAAATCGGTTCTAGGGTATGGTGTAGATTCGATCGTATTCTCACAAACCATGCCTGGACCTCATCTTTCCCCAACTCAACCGCCCACTTCGATCTCCCCTATATTTCGGACCACTCACCCGCCTTCCTTACCCTTGAGCACTCAATTCACAACCGCCCAATTCCATTCAGGTTCAACAATGCCTGGGCAAATCATGATAACTTCCTACATCACTGACGCTTGGACCATCAATACCCAGGGCAACCCTATGTTCCAACTCATCACGAAACTGAAACTTCTCAAGCCCAAGCTCAAGAAATTTCCGAGCGTCAAGCTGGAAGAGATCCACAAAGCAATCCAAGATCAAAGAACACTGTTACGTGAAGCACATGGAAACATGAAAAAAAATCCCCATGCAACTGAACTTCATGTGCTCGAGAAAGACACCACAAACAAGATCAATGAAAATCTTGACTCCCTTCGTGCCACCTTGGCTCAACTATCCAAGATTAATTGGATCAAATACGGAGATCAATGTGACTCGTACTTCTTCAGATGCATCAAGTCCAGGAGATGTGGGAACAAAATAACCTCCATACTTGACTCAAACAACCTCATCTCATATGACCCCGCTACCATTTCCACCACATTCCTTAACCATTTCACCTCACTACTCAACCCTACCAATACCAACAGCCTAAACACATACCCCAACCTTCCTCTCCAAACACTCAGCTTTAATGATTCAGTTTACCTTTCTATGTAGGTTACAAATGAAAAGATCAAGAGTGCACTTTTCAGCATTGGCGATAACAAAGCTCCAGGCCCTGATGGTTACAACGCATTCTTCTATAAGAAAGCTTGAGCATTATCAAAGATGACTTCAACAAAGCAATCCAGGACTTCTTTGTCAATGGACGTTTGCTCAGACAAATCAACCATGCCTCCATTTCCCTTATTGCCAAAAAAGACAATCCCACCTCTCCATCTGACTACATGCCAATATCTTGCTGCAATACCACATACAAAACAATAGCCAAGATCCTTGCATCTCGCATCAACTCCATCCTTCCTCACATTATTGGATCCTACCAAAGCGCCTTTATCAAAGGAAGATCAATCAAACAAAACATCCTGATCTGTCAAGAACTACTCAACAAGTATGCCAGGAAGAACATCTCACCTCGAGCGGCCATCAAGATTGACATAACCAAGGCTTTCGACACCATTGATCACGGTTTCATTCTCCACTGCTTGCATAAAATGGGTTTCCCTGACCACACCATCCATCTGATCCGAGAATGTGTAACCACTGCATCTTATTCCATCAATGTTAATGGCTCCTTGGTGGGGCATTTCAAAGGTTCCAAAGACTTAAGGCAAGGATGCCCTCTATCACCTCCACTCTTCATCATAACAATGGAGTACCTATCCACCATGATCAACACAAACACATCTAAACCAGCCTTCATAGCTCACCCCAAATGTCACAACCCTCGAATCACCCACCTTTGCTTTGCAGATGATCTCATGTTGTTTAGCCGAGGAGACCTCCCTTCCATCCTCACCCTCAAAAATACCCTTGATGACTTTGGTGAGATGTCCGGATTAATGATTAACCTCAACAAATCCTCTATCTACTTGGGTGGCGTACATGATTCTACCACGACCCATATAACTCAAGCCACCAACTTCACCATTGGATCGTTACCATTCCACTATCTTGGAGTTCCAATGGGGTGCAAGCGTTTATTGATCACTGACTATGCACCTCTAATTCACAAGATCACCCATAGAATTCAAGCTTGGAGCGCTAAACTATTATCCTACGCAGGCAGAACACAATTAATCTCCTCCATCCTGGTTGCAATATGCCATCACTGGAGTTCTATCTTCCAAATACCAATCACCATCCTCGCCAAGATTCAGTCCCTCCTTCGTTCATTCCTCTGGTCTGGTAAGGACTCTAGTAGGCGAGCTCTCGTAGCCTGGAACAATGTATGCTCCCCCAAAGAGCATGGCGGTCTTGGGCTACCTGACCTTAATGCTAGGAACAAAGCTTGCCTTGCTCGCCTCTTATATGACCTGGACAGGAATAACAACAGCCTTTGGAGTTCCTAGATCAAGCATAACATCCTAAAGCGTCAGACCATCTGGAGCCTTCGTGCTAGTAGCAACTACAACCATGCTTGGAACTGCCTACTACATGTTCGTGATGACTTAACTTCGCTCTCTTCCAGCAGCGGACCCTTAAGCCTCATCACCAATTCTGACGGTTCCTTCTCAAACAGGAAAGCTTACTCAACATTCCGATCCACCACACTCCCACCCCCATCTCCAATATGCAAGATCATTTGGCACCACTGCAACATACCCAAATGTCGTTTCATTGCTTGGATGGCTAACCTGAAAAAACTCCCCACCCTACATAAACTCCACCAATGGAACATCATTCCATCGGAAACCTGTAGACTATGCAACTCTAATTGTAAGGATGATGATCATCTTTGGAACCAATGTGCCTATACCTCCCTCACCTTGGACATCATCTCTCGATGGACGAGAACACTATTCCCTGCCCCCTACCTCCACAATCTTTGGGATTGGCTTGGCTCAAACCGAACTCCCAAGAAGACGCTCCTCAACTGCACACGTATTGCCTCCATCACAGCTCATATCTACTTCTCTTGGAAGGCCAGGAACAACCTAATCTACAACAATACCTTCACAAGAGCTATTGACTGTGCTAATGAAGTAATTCATGCAACCAAGCTTCACTTAGCTCACCACTAGCGGGATAGATCCCAGGACTCCCTTGCAACTGCACGTATGCTCGAGATCCATCTAAACTAGGAACTTGGACCTTTTTTTCCCCTTGAATCATGTAATTGTCATTCCCCTTGTAAATTCTCTCCTCTATAATACAAGTAAATTTTCAAAAAAAAAAAACATGAAGAAGTAGCTTTCAAGAATTGATTGCTTATCCAAGGAAGATAAGCTGCAGTGAAAGTGAAGAGTACAAGTCAATGTGAAAATATGAATGATCTAAATGACACTAAAATATCATAAAAGTTAGAGGCTTGCTCAGGAAAATAATTCTCGCAAATGACTCTTGACACAAATGGTATCATTCCTGCAACAAGAACAATTCCAGTCAGAACAATAGCCCCAAACAACATGTAAAAGAATCAACAGTTCTCCCCCTGAAAGAATTCTTTTCAATAATCAGAACAGTAGCCCCAATAGAAACCCATCTTCTTATTGCCCTCCCAATTTAACAAACTATTGATACCAAGCACGATCAACTTATCTCAATTTAAATAAACTTCTTAAATATCATCCTTAAATTAACCAAGCCCCGTTCAGGAATTCCATTAAAAACCCATCCAATCACCTAATAATGTCAAATCAGAGCAATCATAGAAAAACAACACATACATCGAAAGAGCAACCGACGATGGTGATGACTACAACGGTGAGATAAGATCGAGTGATGATGGGCATATGCTTGAGAAGCGAGCGAGGACACAAAGCTCGTCTTGTTTTTATGAGGAAGCGTTCATTGTTTAACATTTCTTCGGGCCGGTTTCTTTTACTTATTGAATTTCTAGACCAGTAAACCCTATTTTTAATATTCCAACCGAACCGACAATTAAAGCTTCAATATTTTTTAAGGGGCGTGTTATATGCACAATCTTTAATTTACTCGTTACCTAATACACTCGTATTGCGGTGGCGTTAGATATGCACAGTTGAATGGCGCCGGCGTCAAATTCGGGCGCCATTAGATGGCGCCGACGTCCTTTTTATATATATATATAAAAAACTATGTATAACTTTCTTAACTGGTTTTCGTTCAATAAATTTTGACAGATGAATCACAAAACTTCACCATTCTTCCTCATATTTGATTTCGAAAAGTAAACAACTAACATCAATGTCAGATCTAGAAAGAGGATTGAAGCAAAACAACAAAAGCGAAATTCAAGATATTGACAGAAAACCTAAGAAATAAGTAGAGCCGCCGGAGATGGTGAGGACGCAGCCGCCGCCGGAGATGGTGGGAGTTGGATCAGCCGCCGCCGATGTCTCTTCTCTACGGTTGAAGTCAATACTAAAAGATGTTAATATTAGAGTTGGGCTTGGGCCGCTGCAGGCCCACAATATTGAGGTGTTTTTAACTCAAATTTTTTTTTAATAAAAGAACAGACGCCGGCGCTAAGAATACTTATTTTAAAAAAAGTGAAGGTGTTGGCAATAAGCGACGGCGTCGAAACGAGCACCATCGGAGTGCGAATATTTTAATCGCGTGATAAATTTAGGACAGTGTATATAACTTTTCGTTTTTTAAACAAACTCAACCACGTGAACCTCCAGAAATTGAGGGACAGGGAATGTGACATCGTATAAAATTTAGGCCTACGTTGATTTCCAATTCAATTATTCAAAATGAACCCTCAGACATATCTTTATGGGTGTGATGTAACTTTGGGCCCACATTGATTTCCAATTAAATTATTCAAAATGAACCCCGTACCGGTTTGGCTTGAGCTTATTCATTTTTCTAAACGAACCGAATATGAACACTTTTTAAAACTCGTATAAAATTTAGGCTCGATATGCTTGGGTAAAACTTGGCTTGTTCACCTAAAATAACACTATAAGAGCATTATTTAGCCAAGCTACTCGGGCTTGTCTCGTCAAAAGCTCGTTTACTTTCTAAACGAGCCGAATATGAACACATTTTAAATCTCTTATAAAATTTAGGCTCAGCTCGTGCTCGACTCATATAAACGAGCCGAGCTTGAGCATGCCAATGCTCGACTCGTTTTTACACCCTGAGCTTGAGCATGCCAATGCTCGACTCGTTTTTACACCCTTAAGAATAAGTGATTCGTACGGGTGTACGCATACCTTGTGTTTAGTAAGATTTGAAATCGAAATGTAAATTAATTTCATAGAACGCATACCTTGGGTTTTGTAAGACTTGAAATCGGAATGTAAATTGATTTATTAGAATGACTCATTCCAACTTCAAACAAGAATTTGATTCCATAAATTATATTATAGGTGAGTATAAGCCATATCCAAGATATTACACATTTTAAATTTAAAACAACATATATACTTTTATTATACATATATTATACCCATTTATTCAGTTTTATAAAATAAATAAAATTTTATTAAAAATTTTGGTCAATTTTGGTAACCATGCCTTTTTGGACAACTAGAGTAGTAACGGTTTTTGCTATTCGTACCACCATATACATGCTATACATACCACATCTACGTCTACGCATGACGCAGGCGTAGTAAAAAATAAATAAATAAATAAAATAAATTTTTTTTTTTTTTTTTTTTTAAAAATCTTACTACGCCTACGCCTCTCGTAGGCGTAGTAAGTTTCCCTTCATTTTTTCGAAGGGGATATATGTTATGGACTACTACGCGTACGCGATGCGTAGTCGTAGTACAGCTACGACTACGCATCGCGTACGCGTAGTACATTTTCCTTGTTTTTTGAACGAAATGAACTTCTTGCTACGGCTACGCATTGCGTACGCGTAGTGAGGGTACGAATAGCATGAATACGTGGGTACGAATAGCAAATTGGGTAGTAACTAGGCTTTTTAATGTTTCAATTAAGTAAATATACCCCAACCTTTTGTATTTATTCTCAAACTCTACACACCCTTCTCTCAAGGGGTACATTTACTAAACACAAAACTAGAAAAAACCTATTAAATCAAATTATTTTAAAAAATTTTACCATCAACATAGTTGAGTTATATTATTAATTCTGCTTGTCTTACCTTTATAAAAAAAAATATTTCAATTATTTTGGTAAAAAAATAAATTTTACAAAAGAAAAACTATTAAATTTGAATTAATATAATATTGATATTTTGGACAATAGTCACAATATGATATGTCATAGGAAAAGTGCTCAAAAATAATATAACTAATTTAATTAGATAAAATAGATTTCATAGAAGAAAATGACTAACCTATTTATTTAGGTCAATGGTTGTTAGTTCATGGTTATATTTTAAGTCATTAGTTAGTCTTTTTTTTAAACTAGTATGGACGCGCGTGCTACGCACGCGCGCCGTGAATTAAAAAAGTAAAATTTATCATTTAATTTATCGAAAGGAAAAAACAGAAAAAAAAAACCTAGTTAGCAAATTGAAAGTTACAAATAAGCAATTAAAAGTTACAAATTTGAGAATTAGGTATAACAATAATTTCTTTAGCATAATATCCCATTCTAGTCAAGCCTCTAGTATCCCTCTACAGCCAAAACATGAATATTTTTACTCAAAACATAGGAATTTTATCCCACTTCAATATCAAGAAAAGACTACTTGTCAATCTCCCCAAGGTATTTTCTATCCCACTTCTTCTATTAATTCTCCCTCCAAACCTCTTCAAAACATAGGAATTTTATCAGTGAGCATGAAAATGTACACAAAAAAAAAAAATTAATGTATGGACATGTTGAAACAATAGCAAAAATATAGTGCAAAGTTGGATGACAGAGACAACATGGAGCTGTGAAATATAGGGCTACATAACACATAAGTACCATATAAAAGCACAAAGAATATCAGTAAGAACACTTTTTTGGATAATAATGCGGCAAAAAATTAAAAAACACAAATTGAAAGTCATGGTCTGCAGGAAAAACAAATGCCAGAGCTTGCATAAAGGCAATGGAAAGTCAGTTTAGGCACATAACAACACAAAACAACATAGATCAATCTATGACAACTACTAAAGTAGTACATGTTGCATGCTAAAAACAACAACATAAATATAGTGACATTGCACAATAGTCTTTGTATTCTATCATGTGAAATGGATAGACATACACCCCTCTATTTTTAAAAAAAATATGAGTTGGGATCATCATAAATACTATTTTCAAGTAAGGGCATATACACAACCATGTCAAAGTGAAGGCCCCAAAAAAAAAATCAAACTCTAACAGCCATAAAATTAAGCATATACAAGGCGGTATCAATTGTATGATGATTAAGGCACAAATATAGGACTAATGAGAATCTAATTACAGGGTAGGCGGATTGGTGTTGCTAAATCAGATAGATATAATATCTTCAATATCAGTTTGTTTGCAACTACTTTATCACCCTGCTCATCCATTTCTTCATCTGAAATGCCACTGGTGTTACTTTGCAGACCAATGTGATTTTCATTATTGTCAACAAATTCTGGACCATTTCCTGCATCAAGCCATGAAGTAACATAAGACCATGAATTAGAATGGTTTATCATGTGAAACATATTAAAAGTAAGTTTCAATTCCTTCCAATTCAGCAAAAAATAGCAAGCAAGTTACTACAAAATAAACCCTTGAACAGTAGTAGCAAAAGCTCAATCAAACAGTTCAATTCAGCAAAGAGGGTTGGGGAGATGTGGTGATTTCCGAATTTCGGCTTCTAGTGATCCCATATTTTTAGAAATCAAATGAGGCATCTTACAATCACAATACATGTAAAATGGACATCAAAGAACAATTACTTATTGAAATATTGTGGCACATTCATGGACTGATGGACATAAGGAGCAAAGTAGTGAGATGAAAACCACTCTTTCATGAAAAAGCAAGCAATTCATATTTTAGTATATTGACTTCAGAGGATGCAAATGCCATGAAAAGGATCAAAATCTTTAAAGTAACACACCTACAGTTAAAAAGATCTCAAAATGAAAATTTGATAATGTAGAAGAGATCAAAGGATATAACTTAAGAGAATATGAAGGCGTAAATATATCCAACAAACAACTATCTGTAAATTTCATAAGGAACAAGAGCACCCTGAAAGAGGGAGGAAATAGATATTATTAGTGACATCATCATCTCTATATTTTGGAAACAGCTTCCATGGATATTGCATGTATAAATTTCATTACAACTTGATTGATTAATGGTGTAACTTACCTCCTCTGGATCAAGTAAGGAGGTTTCCCGTAGCATACCTATCATTCCTCTCATCCCACCCAATACCTACAAGATGTTTGCAAGCAACAAAACGAATTAGCAGAAGAAATGAAAAATCCTCGAGAATCTTCGGTTTCTACTCCAAAAATAACCATATCCCGAAATTAGAAACCAGACTGCCGTCGTGGAGCATGGCTTTCTGATTCGATATCGTCAGCGACCCATGGGAGATGGTGATTGGAGGCGCAATGACAAGAAAATGTGTGTGAAAGGAAGAGAATGAAAGGGAAATGGAGAATGTTGGATGAAGGAGGGTGTGGAGCATAAATACGATGAAAGAGTCGTCGAGGTGACTCGTTCTTCCCGTCAATGTAGCCCTGGAAGCAAAGTTGTGGATCTGTCCAGCGAACCTGGTGGAGAAAAGGAGATTATTAGCTACTCAATTCACCTTTAGCAATCAACAATTTTGAAGGAATCCAAGCAAGCATGTCGGTACATCCAGTGTAGATCTAAAACATCAAAAGCGAAAAAAATTCAGCAACATTGATAATAGGTGGAGAAAAGGGACGGAAGCAAACATGGAGTAGATCTAATGGTACTTTGATGGATTTATTTACAAAGCATGATACTAT
Organism: Fagopyrum homotropicum; assembly: GCA_033239125.1. Classification (NCBI taxonomy): domain Eukaryota; kingdom Viridiplantae; phylum Streptophyta; class Magnoliopsida; order Caryophyllales; family Polygonaceae; genus Fagopyrum; species Fagopyrum homotropicum. The sequence goes on from BSWB01000004.1 coordinate 150,896,012, forward strand.
TAGACTAATTTCAAACCAATTTCAAATCAAACACTAATTGCAGGACATGATATAAATCTAATGGTAAAATGGGCAACCACAAAAGAATCCAATTAAACTAATTTCAGGCCATGATATAAATCATCAAAAGAGGACAACGTATAATATATTGACAATATATTGAAATCTAAGGTTAAATAGGCAACCACAAAAGAATCTAATAAACTAAATTCAGGCATGATATAAATCAGGAATCCAATTAAACTAATTTGTTAAGAGTATAACGTAAGAGGCATATATTCATAAAGCACTGAGGACAAGAAGCCATTTGTTAAGAGATTAATGTAAGAGACTACTCTCAATTCTCACATCTCAACAACCCTCAAATAACTTTAAGCAGCTCATCGCAAAAAATGGATGTACGGTTTATACAATGAAAAAAATATGAAAATGTAATGGCTGGTTTATCACACACACAGACAGGAAATGAAAAGTTCTAACACAAATTAAGGATTAAAATAAATAAAAGGGTAATATGAAAATTGCAGTGTCAAAGTCTTGACTAACCAAAAAGAGAAAGAAAAAAAAATAGGTAAAGCATTCATTTCATTGTTGTTGCCCCCACATATATAATTGAGGAAGATATTATGTGCATACCCAAAGCTCCTTCAAACCTTACAAACTTGGGCTACCCATCAGGCAAGCATTTTAGTAACATCAACTGTCATCAAAACAAAAGAGACTACATCTATCAAATCAAATGCAAATCAGAAAAAGTTATAGAAATCGCAACAATTAGGGCACGGTTCAGATCGGCACAAATCGAAATAAAAAATCACAAAGAAGGAGAAGAGTATTAAAGATTCATGGAAGATGCCCTTGTAGACGATGAGATGCCGAAGAAACGGCGAGAGAAAAATCACCAACACATGGCGTCATCATTAGTGTGGTATGAATACCAAAACAGAAGAAACCCCAAAACCTAAAGGTTAAAAAAAAAATCCAAATCAATAAAAACCCACAAATTCATTGATAATTCTCTGCAAATTGTAAAAATAAACGGAAACTAAGACTCAACAACAAATTGTAAGCAAGATGAAGAGAGAGAAATTTACCAGAAGATGAAGATACAAAACAGACAACAGTTGGACCTAACATTTCAACAAATTTTATAAGCATTAGCGATAGAAAGCCACAATAAAGATATAATTAGAGACCGCTAAAAGAAAGAATGTAGTTAAGAAACTTGTTAGTATTCAGTTCTCCTCAATCAAAGTAGAATTCATATCATAATAATCTCTAAAAAATGGTGAAATCAAAGCATAAATTTCTCAAAGGACTTTTTTCGAACATGTGGTGGGCGGATTTCTCATTGTAAAAGAAACAGACAGAGGCATGGGGAAGAAAAAGTTTATTAAAAAGATGGTTCAGCTCTCGCTAGAATGGTAATTGTACATCAACTTCCATATAAAATTAAAGCTCCCAACTAAAAATTAAGAGCAGTAGCCTAGCAACACACAAGTTCAATCTTCCTTCTCAAGATCATTGCCCAATTGAGGGTCCATCTATAAACCCATACAACTTGTTTGGGTTGTAGCATCACACAAGTTCAATCTTCCCTTGACCATTACCCACTTTCTGCAACAAATTTTCAGAGAAATCAAAATCAAACATCAAAACCCACTTGAAATGAAAATTGGAAAAAAAAATTATAAAAATCTCACCTGGCTAACAAAGCCTCCATTCACAAGCCCGTGGCTCTGATCAAAGGAATTCTTCCCCTAGCTACCTAATCAACAAGCCCTTTTAGGGGTGAATGATGAGTTAAGCCTACACTTCACAATCGGATTCAAAGCTTGAAGGATGAGATTTGCTCAACTGCAAGACCGACTCCTTCGACATCTCAACTCGATCGGAGGAAACCGTCTCTGCCGTTAACCCCGTGTTCACCGACGTAGTCGCAATCAAAGATATTCACATCGACGTACTCGCTTCTCTCACCGTTCGAATCTTCTTGCCCGATTCCGCACTCTCATCTGAAAAACCTAATTTCAGCCTCAATTCGAAAAATTATGTGTCATAGTCCAGTTTTATAGAGTTTACATACCGTGGATTGAGAAAATTAGCATTGAGTAGTTGAGAAATTGGGGTTTGCCTCAGCACTGAGTTCATGTAGAAGAAAACCAATCAAAATTCAACGAGAAAAGAAGAACCAGCCGAGGGCATGAAAGGAGATGAGAGGATAAAGTTCAACATCAAATTCGTGCGCGAGGAAATAAATCGAAACTAAAGCGTTAAAAGAAGAAGAAGAAGAAGAAGAAGAAGAAGAAGAAGAAGAAAGAGGCGACAATATAGAAAGAAATGAGAGATGAGGTTCAAGATGAGTTTGCCTAGGGTTTAGGCAAATAGCAAGATCGAAAGGGAAGTGATCGAAGAAGAAGAATAGGTGGGAGATTGAATTGAATTGAGGAATGAAGATTAGAGAAGTGAGATTTGACAGAGTTTGGACAATCTTCTTTAACACACCTTCGTAATAGAAAGGAGAAGGGAGATGGCGAAGAAGAGAGAGTCGAGTAGTCGACACAGATGGCGACGTCAGACAAAGATGCAGCACTTGATAAAACACGCGTAAAATCGAGGAACGTGACCTCCAAGGAAAGAGGTATGGGCTAGTGAAATGGGTAAAATAACAAGGGTAATCTTGAAAAATAACAGTTTTGAGGGCAAAAACGGAAATTTACTATTCATTCATGGAACTCCCACATTTAATATAGTAAGGATGTAACTTAAAAAATAATATATTTACATGAGCGGTACAAATATGTATATATACTAATGGAGGTGGGTGTGCATAAGGTTGTAAAATAATATATTTACATGAGCGGTACAAATATGTAAATATCTTTGAATTTTGTTATAGTAAATGTCAGTAAAACAATTAAATTTTAATTTTAGAAAATATCTTATCTTATATATCTATTAAAGCAGGAGCCTCTATTGCCACGTATCAACGCTAGATTTCTCCAAGCCTAAAAAATTATTTTTAAAAGTGATTTTTAAATGTTAATATAAATTGAAAATTGATTTTTAAATTCTTTAAAAAATATTTGAATAATATTTTTATAAAAATAGTTTTTAAACTTTTACGGATTTTTTTTACCAACAAGCATATCTTAACAAATCAATTTAAAATATAATTAATTAGAAGAGATAAATACTTAAATTAGAATTAAAAATCATAATATTGATTATAATTTCATTTTTTGAATTTTTATTTTACAAAAATATGCATATAAATTTTTAAATATTAAATATTTATTAAAACTGAACCCGCACAAAGTGCGGGTATTTAACTAATTTAAGTTTATCTAAGGATGATATCGCTAATGATGTTTCTTGACTAATTAACCTCAAAGTATTTCTTCATATTTCCAGACTATTCTTTTTTTTTAATCTTATTTAGTAGGAGTTGTTGGACCACTTTTTCGGTAGTCCACTAATTTTTGTTTTTGGATAAGATTATGAGGTCCATTAATACCATCAATCAACCCAACACTCTCAGGGCCCGTTTGGTTTAAACTCCGGAATCGGAAACGGAATGGAAACGAATCTAGTCAATACGTATATCCTTCTTCATTAAAATTTTTGGAATCATTCCTTGTGGTTTGTAGTAATTGGATGAGAGTTTGATTACTTTTATACCCTATAGGTAACAAAATGTGAGGAAGCAAGTGCATTTTTCATTAAACTATAGGGAATGATTCCATAAAATTTCATGAATATGGATGCAGATATGAACTAAATTCGTTTCCATTCCGTTTCCGTTTTCGGAGTTGGAACCAAACGGGCTCTCAGTCTCATTCTGTGAAGGATTAAGAAGGATGCATCCTTCCCCTCTATTTCAATCATAAGGCTATCCAGTCAAGTCTGAACCTTCCATCCTTACCAGTGTTGTTCAAGAGATGGACAAGAAAGGCTTGGATTTCATTGACTACGTTACCCACAACGCCGACGACATACAAATTCAGGTCCTGTCTGAGATCCTTAGCCGGAGTGCCCATGTCGAGTACTTAACAATGCATAATCTCAACGGACGAACCGACCGGGAATCTTTCAAGAAGGCGATTCCGGTGGTCACTTACGAGGACATAGCTCCTTTCATCCAAAGGATTGCTAATGGCGATTCCTCTCCTATCCTTCGCTCCGAACCGATATCAGAGCTCTTATTAAGGTACATTACAAAATCTTATATATATATATATATCGATTATATTTTAACATTTTGCTTGATTGCAGTTCAGGGACATCTGGAGGATAACACAAGCTAATACCCACAACAGAGGAATATAAGGGGAAGAAAGACCTCCTCTACAGCCTTGTGATGCCGGTGATGAGCCAGTTCATATCGGGCATCGAAGCGGGTAAAGGGATGTATATCCTTTTCATCATGTCCGAGTCAGTCACCCCCGGCGGGCTTCTGGCCCGGACGGCACTCACCAGCTACTACAACAGTCCCAACTTTAAAAACTGCCCCAAAGATGATTACAACAACTACACAAGCCCGACGGAGACCATTCTCTGCCTGGACTCGTACCAAAGCATGTACTCCCAAGTCCTCTGCGGGTTGGCCCACCGGGCCGAGGTCCTTCGTGTCGGGGCGGTCTTTGCATATGGGTTCATCCGTGCTATCAAGTTCCTTGTAAAGAATTGGGAGCTTTTGTGTAACGATATCCGGGTAGGGTTTCCTAACCCGAAGATTGTCACTGACCCGATTGTGTATGAGGCCGTTAAACTGGTTCTGGATGGGCCCGGCCCGGAACTTGCTCACATAATAGAGATGGAATGCAAGAAGCAGTCTTGGGAAGGGATTATAACAAGGCTATGGCCTAACACTAAGTATGTTGATGTCATTGTCACCGGAACAATGGCGCAATACATTCCGATGCTCGATTATTACAGCGGCGGTCTTCCTTTGGTTTGCTCAATGTATGCTTCTTCGGAATGCTACTTCGGGCTTAACTTGAACCCGCTTTGCGACCCTACCCAAGTGTCGTATACGTTTCTTCCTAACCTGGGCTATTTCGAGTTCTTACCGATGAATAACGACGGCGAAGAAGAAGGGTCAACTATGACGGTGGAGGAGAAGCTAGTTGATCTTGCTCATGTTAAGCTAGGAAAGGAGTACGAGCTTGTTGTAACAACTTACACAGGTAAATTATTTTTAATGAAAGCAACATATTTAGAACAAAAATTGGGTTCGGGTAAATTGTAGGTTGATAGCCTTTTCAAGTCGGGTATGTTTCGGGTACGGATTTTACGGATTCAGTTTTAATTTGGATTGGGGTTGAATTACACCGCGTCGGGTGAAATGTTGGTTTGTGGCTTTGCATTAGTGTGCAGGTTCGGTCGGGTCGGGTCGGATCAAATTTTGACAACTATAATATAAATAGCAATAAATCATCTTATATGTGTGCATGTAATATGGGTCCAATTTATTTTTTTTTTTTTGGTAAAGTCGGCCGGAAGGGTCACTCCCAGACCATTTTATTAGTTGAAATAACAAAAGCTAACAAGTGACAAGCCGTTGGGTCGCTACTCCGCGGGCATCGTTTGTCAAAAAAGGTAGTACAGATAAGGGTGGCTGATCCAGACAAACAAACCCCATAGGATAATTGAAAGCAAGAGAAGCCAAATGATCCGCGCAGCAGTTAGCTTCGCGAAACACGTGTCGGATCCGGACGTGCCAGTTCCTACGAATTGAGTCTTGGCATTTTGATACCAGACTAAAAAGCGGATGGGATGAAGAGATACTGCGGTTAATAAGCAAGATCGCCGTAGACGAGTCTGTCTCAATCGTTACATTCCGGTAACCTTTGTCCCAAGCAAGGTAGAGTCCCGACAAGATTCCCCATAGTTCAGCCATAATAACGGTACATAGACCAATATGCAGAATAAATCCACCAATCCACTGACCATCATGATCTCTTAAAATTCCACCAGCGAAGCCCATCCCATCATTGTGAACGGAACCGTCGGTATTAACCTTGATCCACCCAAAATCCGGCAACGACCAACGGATATTGACTGACACTTTCCCTGGGGAGGTAATAAGTGACTTGGCCTTTGAAAAAACCGTCACAATATGCTTCGATTGATTTGCTATGATCGAAACCAAATTTGGTGGATGTTTCGAGTTGTTGAACACTACCTCGTTGCGCCACTTCCAACAGCGCCAGAGAGTAACAGCGAAACAAATATTCCAAGGCAAATTTTCATGGATGAGATCCGAATTTGTCAAATTCACCAAGAGCCAGTTGTTGAAATCATAATTGAAGAACTCAGTAGCGAATCCAGGAGAAAGAAAACTAGACCAGATACTCCACACGATAGGGCAATCTCTGAAAAGATGAAACAGGCTCTCACAGGCAATGGAGCAGATCGGACATGTATGTGTCGATGCAAGATGGCGTCGATGCCGTTCTTCATTAGATAGCAGTCTCCCCTGGGCAACCAACCAAAGAAACGACCGTATCCGCTCAGTAACTTTAAGCTTCCAGATCGTTGTGAAAAGCTCAGCATAAGGATGGGGCTGCAAAGCATTAGAAGCTAACGCTCTGTACGCGGAAGCAGAGGAATACATCCCGTTAGAGGTCAGGCTCCAAGCCACGCAATCATCCAATCCCAGGAAGTCTCTGATCGACAGAGAAGCGATAGAAATCAGAAGAGTCGAAGGGAGGAAGGGTGCAATTCGGGACCAATCCCAACCGGAGTTTTCGATCCAGTAGTCCGCAACGGCGTCATCAAGAAGATGTGTAGGAGGCAGTGATGAAGCAGACGAGATTAGGTCAGATTTCCCGCACCATGCGTCAGTCCAAAAGCGGGCCTGAAGCCCACTAAAAACAATCCATTTAAAGCCCAATGGGAATATAACACTCTTGGCCCACCGAAAGCTCCGAAAAATAATAGAACAATTAGGTTTAGATGGGCAAGCGTTGATCGAATTATAGTCATGCAGCCGGTATTTGGAAGAAAATAAATTCGCCCATGGAGCCTCCCTGTCCGTCATGAACCTCCAAATGAGTTTGCCAAGAGAGACGACATTAGCATCAGCGGAGGAGCGAATACCCAACCCGCCGCAATCCACAGGTCGGCAAACATCGCTCCAAGCAACCAAGTGCAGACGTCTACTTGCTTCGGAATCACCCCATAAAAACGAGCGACAAACCCTATCCAGTTCATTGCAAATGGTAGTCGGAAGCCTGACGACTCTCATGACATATGAGGGAAACGCAGAAAGAACCGATTTAACCAAGGTGATTCTCCCGGCGAAGCTCAAATAACGACCTCTCCATGATGCTAGACGCTGCTTAGTTTTATCAACTAAGAACTGAAAGCTGCTATTTCTGGATCTATTAAGAAGAAGTGGAAAGCCCAGGTACTTACTGAATTCAGGAACAATGGGAAAACCGAGTCCAGATTGGATATCCGACTTAAGTAGCCCAACCACATTTGGCGATACCATAATTTGGGACTTCTCAGAACTAACCTTCAGGCCAGAAGAGCAGCAAAAATCTGACAGACATTTATTAATCACAGAAACATTCTCTAAAGAAGCCTCCGCAAACAGAACAATGTCATCTGCGAAGAAGACGTGAGAAAACGCCGGGCACTCCCTTTGAATCTTGACTGGTTTCCATGATCCGGTGTCCACAAGGTTTTGGATGGAGTGTCCGAGTCTCTCCAGGCAAAGCACAAAGAGATACGGAGAGATAGGATCTCCTTGTCGAACTCCACGGGTGGGAGAGAACCCATCAAGCAATTCTCCATTCCACAAAACCGACATTGATTGAGACCGGATGCAAGCATTGATCCACGTCCTCCAACAACCCGGAAGCCCAATAAGACTACAAGTTTCATCCACAAAATCCCAAGCAAGACGATCATAGGCCTTCTCAAGGTCAATTTTTATTGCCATCCACTTCTTACCGGCCCGTTTCCTAACTAGAGAATGCAACATCTCCTGAACAATAACAACGTTATCCTCGATCATCCGTCCAGGAATAAAACTGCTTTGGAGTGGGCTAACAATCTTCGTCATAAGAGGTTGAAGTCTGGAGACCATCAACTTAGTAATCAATTTATAGATGACGTTGCAAAGACCAATAGGTCGAAACTTGGACATATGGTCCGGAGCGGAGCCCTTGGGGATCAATGAAATGATTGTCTCGTTCGCCGAAGATGGTAACACACCGGTAGTAAAAAAGTTGTTCACGAATTTGAGAACATCCAATCCCACAGTGTTCCAAGATTTTTGATAGAAGATAGCACTAAATCCGTCTTTCCCAGGAGCTTTTAATGGTGCCATTTTAAAGAGGCATTTTTTGATTTCAATATCCGAAAAGGGCCTGCATATATCGGAAACATCAGTCGGAGAGACTAAAGGGAAGTTTGAGAAAAACGTACCATTCCGTGGACCCGTAGGTTGTTCAGCCGTGAAGAGCTTCAGGAAGTAAGACTGAGCATTAAGTTTAAGAAGGGACGAGTCAGAAATCCAAACTCCCTCATCGTTGCGAATGCTCTCCACCCGATTATGTCTTCTCCGAATAAGGGTATTGATATGAAAGAAAGATGTATTACGGTCCCCTTCCAGAATAAACTTCTCCCCCGATTTCTGTTTCCAGAGTAATTCTTCTTGATCTAAAATAGATTCGAATTCAAGCAGCAGGTTCGACTGAAGATTCAATAGGCCCGCAGAAATGTTAGCTTCAATTTCAGCCTGGATTTCAGACAACCGTAGCAAAAGATTATTTTTTCTGATTTCAATTCTGCCAAATACAACCTGATTCCATCTCAGTAATCTGATCTTAAGCCGGTTAAGAGCCCTGCAAATATTGCCATCAGAACAGTTATCCCATGCGGATCCCACCGTATAATGATAGTCGGGATGTAAAGCCCAAGCCGCCTCAAAGCGGAATGGACGCCGACTTGGAACAGAAGGTCTGGGAGGGTGAAAGCGCAGAAGAAGGGGGCAGTGATCAGAAGAGAGGGCGGGAAGGTGGCGAATGGTAGCTTCCGGCCAAAGTAACCTCGCAGAACCGTTCATAAAGAAACGGTCTAATCTTTTAGAAATTCTCGTGGATGGCGTAAGACCCCAATTCCATGTGAAAGCAGGACCGCTAAAACCCATATCCACCAACTCAGACGCTTCGACCCAATTGAGAAATGTAGTCGTGTCAGGCGAAAGAGATTTAGAAACGCCGCCAACTTTATGCGCATAGAGAATACAGTTAAAGTCCCCTCCCACAAGCACAGGACCAGTACAACCAGAAATGGCATTAAGCAGTTCTTCCCATCCCGCAATACGCCTTAGATGGTGAGGGCGGATTATGAACTGCGAACAAATGAACTAAGTGATTATCCACTGTGATATCTGCTTGAATGAAGTTGGATTTCTTCAAAATAATTGAAGCATGAATATTAGCCGAGTTCCAAAGCATCCAAATTCCACCCTCGAAACCGCGGGCCTCAACTCTAGTAAAATCCGAGAATCTAGATCGGATACAGACGTCATCAGCATTAACTCCCGAAATCTTAGTCTCGAGAAGGAATAGTAATTCAATTTTGTGACGGTTGATCATGTAGCTTAGGGCCTTGCGGAACCGTCTGTTACCCGCACCCCGACAATTCCAAATCATTGTATTCATTTGGAACCGGCCTCATTGGCGGGACCAGGTGACTCTGAAATGACAATAGTGTTTGTAACATCACCCATCTGGGCATCATGGATCTCTTGGCCAGATGTTGATGAAGGCTCAGTGGATTGGGGGGAATCAACATCCATCGGTAAGTCATTATTCGGAGATGGAAGAGACGGAATGAATGGCGGTAATGATTGGGTAAGTTGTGGGATGGTTTTTTCTGATGACTGCGAATCCCTAATTATACAATCATTACCATGGGAAACGTGGGGTTGGGCTAACTGTTTGCTTGATGGATTCGTTGGTGGGCCAGGCTTTGATTCATGACCAATTATTTTGGCCCTCTTTGGAAGCTTCTGATGTGCATTAGGGTTTGCATGTGGGACCGAAACCTTTGATGAGCCAGCGGTTACCATATCAACATCAGAAGAACCGTTCAGGGGAGTAATGATGGGGACATTACTGCTTGGCTTTATTGCATTAATGACGGGTACATCATTATTATTTGCGATCGTAACTGTCGTAGATGATGGTGACTCATCAGCAACAAGGGCTTGGAAGCTATTGGTAGTGGTTGGTTGATCTGCGATTTGTTTGCCGGTGGAATGTTTCTGAGAACGACGGGATCTTCTAGGCACAGACATCCAAGGGCCCAAAAATTCGTCAGCCGGCTGGGCAGGAGGTACGTCAGGTGTCGGCGAATCATCGGACGTAGATGTAGGAGGTTCCTGTGGGGGGTTAGAGGAAGTTGTAGGGATCGGACTGATGGGATGGCTGCAGCGGTCAACGTTGTGTCCGTATAAACCACACCGGTGACAGATAAGATTTAACCCTTCATACTCCACATGAACTTTGGATTCGCCAATGATAATAGTCCCGATCAGAGGTTTGTCCAATTCGATCTCAACGCATACTCTCGCAAATTTCCCCCTGGTAGCATAGAGAGTGTTGAGGTCCACTTTGAGGGGAGTTCCAAGAGCCGAAGCGAGACCATAAAGCACCCCCTCATCGTATAGTTGCATGGGAAGTTCGGACAAACGTGCCCAGGCGAAAATAGAGCGTAAAGAGTCATTATATGGGTTGAACTGCGCCGACCATGGACGGACTGTAATATAATGCCCAAAAATCTCCCAAGGACCGTCAGTGAGTGCCTTAAGAAAATCGGCTTCGACGGCGAACCTGACAGCATAGAAACCGTTTGGAAGATCGAGGATGGTCATCGGACCGGTAGGTCGCCATAACTGATAAAGCCGACGTTCGAGAAGTCTGAACGCAACCGATCTTCCAAGCACTTTGATAATAACTGCGGTTTTCCATTTTTCAGAGAGAGAGTCTATAACATTAGAATCAATATCCGCCACAGCAAGACCTCGAGCCCCTTCCGGAAATGAGATGCGCATCCTTCTAGACTCTATCAAGGAGTCACACCAGAGAGGTGCGGAGATGGGGGAAGGGTTCCCGACTGCCGCCGCATAAGACTTACTGTCAGGTGGCTTGTCTGGTGGTTGGATGGGTGGAGGCGCGGTGTTTGGGGAGGGCGGGGGGTTGGATGGAGCGTTTGACATGAGAGCGTTTGATTTCTTTGTTAGATTCAAATATTGAGGCCCATAGAATGTAGAAGAAGCTGTTCCATATGGGTCCAATTTATAGTCACACGCATAATCTTGATTCTTGACTGGAAGCTAAGTCATACAAGATGTTTACATCACAGGGCTATACCGTTATCGTATGGGAGATATTCTTAGAGCTACCGGATTTAAGAACAAGGCACCGCAGTTCGCCTTTGTCCGTCGGAAGAATGTAGGGCTAAGCATCGACATGGACAACACCGATGAGGTGGAACTTCAAAACGCGGTAAAAAAGGCGATAGACGTCCACCTTTTGCCCTTGAATGCAACCCTAGTTGAGTATACAAGCTACGCGGACACCACAACGATACCCAGTCACTACGTTTTATTCTGGGAAATTGATACGAGTGGCGACGGAAACTCGAAAGTTGTGGAATCCGTCTTAGAGGAATGTTGTTTTACGATTGAGGAGTCACTCAATAGTGTGTACCGCCAAATTCGCGCTTCGGATGATTCCATCGGGCCTTTGGAAATAAGAGTTGTCGAGAGCGGGACCTTTGAGAAGATTGTGGATTACGCACTTAGCCTCGGCGCGTCTATTAGCCAATATAAGACGCCCCGATGTGTGAAGTATGCACCGATAATAGAGTTGTTAAACTCAAGGGTGGTTTCTAAGTGCTTTAGCCGTCGTCGCCCGAAAGGGATGCCTGGTCACAAACAATGGCATGATGAGAATTGAGAGTCACGTGAAACGTAGGATCCATGCTTAAGTAAGGAATTAAACGCGAATTTCTTAGGGTTTGTAATGGGATTGTATGCATGTTATGAGCACTCTGTCTAACTAGCTTGTGCGTTGGATGTTATTTGCATGTTATGGAGTCTTATTGTATTTGTGTGCTGTATACGGGTGAATAACCCGTGTGTACAATCTAAGCAACTAATGTGGTTGCCTGTTACATTTTCTTGTATTGTTGTATTGTAAGATGCGTAGTGTTGGTAATGAAGACGTGTTATGTGTTGTTGTCTAAAGGACCTTTGAGGTTGAGATCGTTATTGGACGCAAATGACCTGGTGCTAATCTGTTGACATTTCAGGCAAATGTGTTGGTGACGGTGTAGGAAGCTGTGTGTCCATTGTATTGCTTTTAGCTGTTGTGACCAATTCTGACAAAACTTTCTCAACAACATCAATCTGCTGCTGAGCCATGGGATGGCTGAAAATCAAACAAAGCTCAATTGTACCTGATGTCCGCCACATGTACAAGAAGTGATGACTGATATTTCTTCCACCATTGTTCTGCATATAGGAGCATTTGATCAGCAATCTTTTCAGTTAAAACATTTTTACTTCTTCTCAAATAGGCACAGAAAGAAACCTAAATGTAATTGGCAAACCAAACATCCCTGAAATCTAATTTATATCCAGTATGAGCTCATCCATATCAATTTCATAAATCAAATGGGTATATGTGGAGAAATGTCTAAGAAACAAACAATGTTGTGGTTCCTAACAATAGAAATCCTTACTCAAATGCACTCCATTTAATGAGATATACAGAATATCACCACATGGGTTGTTAGTTCACAGATGGTAAAGTTGTTATTCATACTGTAAACCACACAATCCACTAAAGAAACATGTATACATACTCTGTATGATTCTACAATTCATTCATTCGCCGAATCAGTAAACAGTTCACAAATTTCCTCAATCTTTTCTCTCTCATAGTCTCATTCCACTCCTCTCTCTCTCAAACTTTCTGTATGAAAGTTAATACCATTTGAGTTCCTTGAAAATCATATTTTCATATGTGAACTCCAACACCAAGTTACAAGGAAAACACTTATATAGTAAGTTTCATCTCTTTGTACAATCATCTTACCACTGATTCAAAATACTCAGTCACCAAAATTAGCATGATCTTGTGCTAGATTACATAAACGGTAAACCATACAAAAATTGATGTACGTAGATCCTATCCATCAATAGTTTATTGGTGTAACTATAATACATATAATAATATGATCTTCAATCACTGGCAATATCCAATAAATTGGAAGCAATAATTAGTTTAAGTACACCTATATATGTAGCTGAGACTTCTTCAAACAAGCCATGGATCTTCTTCTTAATCATATTCAGCATTTGTATGATTCTCTTCCCATCGAAAATATAGTTGGCAGATATATAAATGTTTCGATACTGGCCTTTATCTCGACTCTCTGATACTGTACATCGCACGACTAAAGGAACATCTCGACTCTCTGATTTCTAAATTTCTCACACCGATTGAGTAGAAGATGGAGTCTGTAGATGATTGATTGTACAAACACATAGGTTCGCCAATGCCGTATGAGCAGAGAAGATGACATGAATGGTGAAGAAAAGGGAGCGAAGAAGATCGAAGCGGTGGCGGGAGAGAAGAAAGGTGGTGATATTTAGGGTTTGAACGGTTTTACTTAAATTATAGGATGTGCCTAATTACTAAAGTGAAAACTAAAAAAATCTCAGTTACCAAATTTAACCTAGCTTTTTTCATCTCAGCGCTCTATTTGTTTATTAGAAAATACATCAATTAATGTATCCTCCATTATAAGGTAGAAACTTCAAAATGGCAGCCATCTGGTCCATTTCTCTCTAACAGAAGACAATGGCAAACAATGTAATGGAAAAAAGTAAAACATTTGGTTATCTGATGATAACATTTTAGGATACAAATATACATTCCACATTACGAGGGTCAAATCCAAAAACGATAGCCCATCAAAAGCAAGACATCACAAATTCCCACTTTTAACTTCATATATAGAAAGCAAAAAACAAAATCCGTGATAACTTTAAGCTGAACGATAATTTAAAAAGGCGCAATCAAAACAGATTACCAAAGAACTGGTTTTGTGCGGTGATAGAGTGGGGCAACGACGGAGATTGTCGCTCCATCTTCATAGAAGAAGGGAAAAAAACTATGGAGGCGTCCTTGACAAACTATGGAAGCGTCCATGAAATCCATTGATATGGACCAGAGAAAAGAGTTCTAAAAAAATTTAAAAAAAAAAAAAAAAAGATGACATAAATGATAGTTTATGTAAATATGTAAATATAGGGTTGCCTTTTGTAATTATGTAAACTACAGTTATTATTAATATGAGCCGTCTGATGACGGAAACCCTAAGGGGAATTCACATTCATTCTCACATGGTATCAGACTTCTCGTTCCAAAACTCCTCTTCCGCTTGCATCTAACCCTACGCCGTTTTCCCCTTCTCGATATTCCTCCATGGTTGCGGAGCGGAAACCTTCTTTCCACTCCGCCCTCGGAATCTCCAACATCAAAAACAACATTGCCCTTATCCTTGACCATGACACTCCGTATGCTTCCTGGGTTACCCTATTCCGTGTTACCGCAAAGGCGCACAATGTTCTCGATCACATCGATGAGAAGGTACCCAAACCAACGGATATTGAAGATTCGTTATGGCTTCAAGTTGACGCTGCCGTCCTTCAATGGATCTACAGTACGGTTTCCCGGGAGATCCTCTTGCAAATTCTTGACTCCGATGATACCGCTCTTCAAGCATGGAATCGAGTCAAAGATATCTTTCAAGATAATAAAAACACCCGCGCAGTCTATCTCGAGCATGAGTTCTCCAACTGTAAGTTATCAGGCTTCTCTTCGATTAATGCTTACTGTCTTCAACTCAAGTCTTTGGCAGATCAACTCAAGGGTGTTGGCTCACCGGTTCCCGAAACCCGACTTGTGCTTCAATTGATTTCGGGTTTGCCTGCTGAGTATAATGCCGCCGCGAGTTTTATTCAGCAAACCGACCCCCTACCGAGTTTCACTAAG
This sequence comes from Fagopyrum homotropicum, assembly GCA_033239125.1. Lineage (NCBI taxonomy): Eukaryota > Viridiplantae > Streptophyta > Magnoliopsida > Caryophyllales > Polygonaceae > Fagopyrum > Fagopyrum homotropicum. The sequence goes on from BSWB01000004.1 coordinate 150,911,104, forward strand.
GCTCGATCTCAACTGCTCCTAGAGGAAACCCGCATATCTGCTCAAACAGCCGCCGACAACTCGCAGACCGCCCTCACTGCGGAATCTGGATCAAATAGCCGCACCCCTGGGACTGGTTCGAATCCTAGCTCTTCGTCGCACCAGCAGGCCGGCTCCAATGCACCGCCCAGATCCGGCTCCTCCCAAGCAGCGCCGGACACCACCCAGACCAGGCGCGGTCGAGGCCGGAAAGGAAAGCAGAGGTCGGCCGCTCCAGCTAGGGTTGCCTGGCATCCTCACTTCGGTTGGCTTCCACTCCCTCAGCCCAATCAGCAAGGCCCAGCTCCTCAGGGATGGCAACAGGCCCAATCTGCAGCAGGCCCATTAAAGCCTCCATGCCCCTTTCCTCAGCAAAGTCTCCTTGGGCCTGGACCAGCTCAGCAAATGCAACAGGCCCATTACGCTGTGCAGCCCACGGGATTGGATCAATCCTTTGCTACCATGACATTAAATCCTACGGATAATTTTTGGTACATGGATACGGGCGCCACCTCACATATGACGAATAATTCAGGTTCTCTCTCGTCTTTTTCACATAATGGTTTATTAAATTCGATAATTGTTGGGAATGGTATGCGTGTTCTTTCTACAGGTATTGGAGAGACTACTATCCCCACCACCACAAAACCGCTTCATCTTTCCAATGTCCTTATTGCCCCACAAATTGTCAAAAATTTAGTATCCGTTAGACGTTTCACAACCGATAACAATGTCTCAGTAGAATTTGACCCTTTTGGTTTTTCTGTGAAGGATCTACACACGGGGATCACTCGTCTGAGGTGTAATAGTTCCGGGGAACTCTATCCAGTTACTCGTCCTTCCACTCGCCATCACCACGCTCTTTCCGTCGAGTCTCCCAGTCTTTGGCATGCCCGTCTCGGTCATCCCGGTGGTCCAGTTTTAGATTTGCTTCGTCAATATTCTTTCATTAAATGTAATAAGTCCATTGTGACTCCTATTTGTCATGCTTGTCAATTAGGAAAACACCATAGATTAGCTTTTGATCGCTCTACAACTCGCTCTAATGCTCCCTTTGACATTATTCATAGTGATTTGTGGACCTCACCCATCCCGAGTCGGGACGGTTTTAAGTACTACTTGCTCTTTCTTGATGACTTTTCTCATTTTTTATGGGTTTTTCCAATCAAGTTCAAGTCTCAAGTATTTGACATTTTTGTTCATTTTCACACATTTGTCAAAACACAATTTCTTTTACCCATCAAAAGTTTTCAATGTGATATGGGAGGCGAGTTCAACAACTCTAACTTCCACAAATTTTTCCTTAACCATGGCATTGTTTTCCGCTTCTCGTGTCCTCATACATCCCCTCAAAATGGGAAGGCTGAACGTGTCATTCGAACGATCAATAACATGATGCGTTCCTTGTTATTTCATGCATCTATTCCAGTCTCCTATTGGCCCCATGCATTGGAGGTTTCTAGTTACCTTCTCAACATTCTTCCATCTACCTCCATTCAAAATCAATCCCCTAGTCAAGTGTTATATCACACTACTCCTTCCCTAGATCATCTCTGAGTTTTCGGTTGCCTTTGTTATCCCAACCAAAGTGCCACTATATCCCACAAACTTCAACCTCGCACTTCCCCGTGCGTCTTTTTGGGTTATCCTAAACACCATAGGGGATTCAAATGCTTAAATTTAGCAACCAATAAAATAATCATCTCTCGTCATGTAACATTCGACGAATCTATTTTTCCGTTTGCTACCCGTCAACGAGTCTCCCCGGATCTTGTTACACCTCCCCTTCTTGATGATGATCCATCTCCCTATTTCATGGCCCAAAACTGCGCACCTTCTGCAGCTCCTGTCGCCAGCCCACCAGTGCCGCCTGGCCCACCAATCCAGCCCACCCAGTCCGGCATCCATTCTCCTCCCCCTCCCCTTTTCACTTCTAGGCCAGTTATTCCCTTACCCGGCCCATCGGTGCCCAGCCCATCCTTGCATGGCTCTTCCCCAACCAGCCCAGCAAGCCCCGTCCTTCAGCATTTCCGGCCTGCTGCTGTTGAACGTCCAGCCTCACCAATCCCACACCCTTCACACCCAACTTCCACCTTAGCCGACCAACCTTTAAATGAGCCGGCGCCGCCCCCTCCGCCTACACATTTACCGGATCGACCCCACACCCGTAGTCAATCAGGTATTGTAAAACCAAAACAGTTTTTTGACTTATCCGTCTCTACCGCAACCATATCCCCCATTCCCAAATCCCACAATGTAGCTCTTCAAGACCCGTGTTGGACCGCTGCCATGCTCGATGAATATCGAGCCCTTATGCGGAATAAGACGTGGGTCCTGGTACCTCGTCCTGCGGATGCTAATATTGTGCGATGCATGTGGATTTTTAAGCATAAGTACAGGTCTGACGGTTCCCTGGAGCGATACAAGGCTCGTTTAGTTGCTAACGGTTGCTCTCAGCAGGTTGGAATTGACTGTGATGAGACTTTTGGCCCTGTTGTTAAACCAGCGACCATCCGTATGGTTCTTAGCATTGCAGTATCCCGCTCTTGGTCCATTCATCAGTTGGATGTTCATAATGCTTTCCTCCACGGTCATTTGAACGAAACTGTGTATATGTTTCAACCGCCAGGCTTTCGCGACCCCTCCAAACCCAATCATGTTTGTCTTTTGCAAAAGTCTCTCTATGGCCTGAAGCAAGCTCCCCGAGCATGGTTTCAACGCTTTGCAGGCTTTCTCCATCGCATTGGGTTTATTAGTAGTAAGAGCAACTCCTCCCTTTTTATTTATAATCAAGGATCTGACACTGTCTATCTGCTTCTATATGTTGATGACATTGTTCTTACGGCCTCTTCTGACACTCTGCGAAAGCATCTGATCCAGCTTCTGAGTACGGAATTTGCCCTGAAAGACTTAGGCCCGCTATCATATTTTTTGGGCATCTCTGTTCGTCGTACATCCTCTGGATTATTCCTTTCCCAGGATAAATATGCTCGCGAAATTGTTGAAAGAGCAAAGATGTCCAATTGCAAACCCTCTGCTACTCCAGCTGAAACGTCTGTCAAGTTAAGTGCTTCATCCAGCCCTGCTATTAATGATCCGACACTTTACCGTAGTCTGGCTGGGGCACTGCAATACCTCACCTTCACACGGCCAAACATCAGTTTTGCAGTGCAGCAAGTGTGCCTTTTTATGCACGACCCCAGAGAAGCCCATTTTGCAGCTCTCAAGCGCATTATCCGATACATCTCTGGGACGTCTTCTTTAGGTATCACCATCTCCTCTTCTCCGAAGTCTGATCTTATTGCCTATACAGATGCTGATTGGGCAGGTTGCCCTGATACACGCCGCTCCACCTCAGGTTACTGTGTTTTCTTCAATGACACTCTAATCTCGTGGTCTGCCAAAAGACAATCTGTCGTCTCTAGATCCAGTGCAGAGGCAGAATATAGGGGAGTTGCCAATGTTGTGTCAGAATGTTCTTGGCTGCGGAACCTTTTGCTGGAGTTACATTGTCCGCTTACCAAGGCATCCATTGTATACACAGACAACATCTCTGCTACTTATCTTGCAAGCAACCCAGTTCAACACCAACGGACTAAGCACATTGAGATCGACATCCACTTCGTCCGCGACAAGGTTGCCCGTGGTCACGTGAGAGTACTTCACGTCCCTTCGGCTTTTCAGTACGCAGATATTTTTACAAAGGGTCTTCCCAGGCAATTATTTTTAGATTTTAGATCCAGTCTCACTGTTCAACCTTCTCCAGTTTCGACTGCGGGGGTATGATAGTTTATGTAAATATGTAAATATAGGGTTGCCTTTTGTAATTATGTAAACTACATTTATTATTAATATGAGCCGTCTGATGACGGAAACCCTAAGGGGAATTCACATTCATTCTCACAATAAATATATTAAAGCTTGTAACTTAGAATAATCAGACAAGACAAAAAAAAGAAACATAATGTTTTTAAACTTGTAACTTATAATACAACAAAATTTTGTCAACTAAAAGCTTTTGTTCAATGTCAAAGTTCCACTTTTGTCACTGCAAAGCACATTCATCCCTGCCATTTCCTCAATTGCTTGCAACTTCAAGAATTTGGAAAGGAATATGACCAAGCAATACAAACGGCATGATAGATCCTCAGTGTGTTGTTGTGATGTATTTTCACTACACGAGAAAACCGACCTTACCTTTCATTCTTTCTTCTTCCTTGACAATGTGTGCCTTTGGCGACCATATATTACGAGATTACTTTGTGAAACCTAAACCAAATAATTTGTAAATAATCCAATAAACAATCGTTAGATATAATTTATAGAATTATGCAGACCCACAAAACTCTGCACATATTGGCAAGTAAATTAAGCTTTAGAATTCAGATATAGTAGTGTAGCAGAAGCTGCAGAAGTAGTAAAATCTCTTAAAAGAAAATGCCATTAGGTTTCCTATAGTGGTTATAAACATAAACTTCAGCACTTAGTGTCTGTTTGGTTGGAGCGGTAGAATAAACGAAATGGAATTGGATAAGGGTAAGGAAAAGAAATGGAAATGGTGATATTATTTTCATGTATTAAAAGACCCCTAAACGAATATAGTTGTTTATTGATTCGAAATTATTCCGTTATCGACAATAATTCTTAGCGCTTCCAACGAGCCCTAAGTGTAGTTGACAAATCGGAAGTACATTATCAATAGAGTTGGGCTAATCTACAAATTTAAAAACTGCTTAACAGTCAATATTACAAACTCAAACTAAACAAAGTTTTTTTTTTACTAAGATACCGCAATACATTCAAAACATATAATCATAAACAAAAGAGCATATTATAAAATATTTTAAATTAATACAACTTGGAATAAAGCTTGTTGTAGGCCTTTTTTTTGAAAATGTTAAGTATATTAAGAAGGATTTACAGGGTCACTGACCTTAACGTCAAAGAGGTTACAAATAGAAGAAAGAGAGAAGATCATTAAGGAAAGGGAATGCCCAGAAGCCGAGCCCACCATATGGAACTGGTGGAGCGGTCTGACCATTTGAGGGAAGTGAAGTTCTTGACTACACTGATGATTTGGTGAGCACAGGCCGTTGGTGAAGTGGAGGTGCCGTCATGGATGAGATCGTTTCTTGCTTTCCAAGTGAAGTAGACGTATGCGGTAATGGTGGAGAGGCGAATGTTGTGGGGAAGGTCATGCTTTTTGGGTTTGAAGTTGGTGATCCATGACCATAGGTCATTAGCATAAGGGTAGGGAGGGGGGGTTTCATCCATCTGGAGATGAGGTCCAGGACAAGGGTGGTGAAGCTACATGAGGTCCATAGGTGCTTTGCATCTTCGGGATAGTTATCACAAAGCCGGCAAGTGTCGTTGGGGATTATATTCCAGAGTTTCAGCTTTGACAGTGTAGGAAGTTTGTGGTGGAGGCCAATCCAAGTGATGAAGCTACATTTGGGGATGTTGAGACCCATCCAAATGTGCTTGATGGGGAGGGTCGGGCTCGGGTGGCTAGTGAAAAGGTTGTAAGCCGCGGAAGAGTTGAACGCTCCATTGGGACGGGTAGTGAGGTTGTAGGCCTCTTTAACTTTCTCAATAATGCCGCTACCTCTTTTGACACCAAGAACTACAAATTTGAGAAATAGGATACACAAAATCAAGCACGTCATACATATACTTCACTATCAGGAGATATGAAGACAAATAAAGTACCGTCATATTAGTCTAACCTTCCGTCAATTTTGAAACAAAATACGTATGAGAAAAAAAGCTCTCTTCTCTCTCCTGGCTCCTCCGGCATAACTGAGTACGCAACCCCGCACAGCCGCCCCCCCTGGCTGTGCCCCAACCCTCCCTCCAACCAGCTTCCCCATGGCTGGCTCCAGGAAACCACCCCGACGTCGAAACATAAAGCTCTCGGAACTTCCAGGGACACCCCACAACCCTAACCACCGTAGCAACCCTAACCCAAACCTTGAAAGGACACCAGACCCTATCCCTGACGACCTCATTCGGTCGAATAACAACAGACTACTCCCCAGAACACCAATGCCCCCAGCCTTATCCTCCGATGAGTCGTTTCTGCCGCTAAGTCCCCCTTCCTCGCTATCGCCTTCTTTGACCAACCCCAATGGCCCCTCGTGCAATCCAACTCCTATACTGCCTGGAGTCCCCCTCCCAGAGCCTTGCGTCTCTTTGCACGAGTGCCCGACGGCCTTGGAAGCGACCTCTGAACCCCCTGCCCTTTCGGCTCTCCCAACGGCTATCGCTGCTGCGGGCCCACCCCCCTTTAATGCCTCAAGTGCTGATTCCGAAACGGATGTTCCCCATGCAAAGGATAACTTTTCGCCTTCAGCCTCCTCGAATCCCCCCAAGCCCCCACGCTTCAGGCAAGCACTAATGAGCCTCCAACCCTAACTGCCCCTTCGGTTTCCTACAAGGATATTGCATCCAGAAGCCTTGCATGGAACCACGTCCCCCTCCCCTTCATCCCTGGCCTAGACTCCGGCCTTATACCATTCTCTAATGACGACATCGAGGATACCATGCAGAAATGGAACCTCTCACTCGTCGGGTACCCCCTTGGCAGCCCAATCTCCTTTCAACGAATGTCCAAGTACGTGAATGATAACTGGAATACCATCTCTTTGCCTAAGCCGATCCGAAACGAGAATGGCATCTTCGTATTCCACTTCGCTACTGAAGAGGACCTCAACGAAATCCTGCTCGGCAGCCCTTGGATCGTGAATAGCTCCACCACCATCCTCTTAAAGCGATGGACTACTGACCTCCCACTGGACTACTCCAGCTTAAACTCTGTTCCGATCTGGGTCACGCTACATGACCTCAACTATCGCTTTTGGTCCAAGACGATGCTGGCCAAGATAGGCTCGGCGCTGGGTACGCCCATCCTGACGGACGCCTACTCGGTTAACCAAGACCGACTCGGTTTCGCCAAGATTCTCGTAGACATCCAAGCTTCTAAACCCCTCCTTCGAGAGATCACCCTCGTTGGGCCTGAGGGCGCGACTTTTATTCAAAAAGTCACCTACGAATGGATCCCCCCTCGTTGTGATACCTGTCTCACCTTTGGACACTGCTGCAAGCCCCTCAATCTCCCCAAGCGGACTGGAACTCAAGCCCCTCAATCTCCACAAAGTCCTCGCTTTCCCACTAACTCCATCTCAAACCCTAACCCTAAATCCTTACCCATCCTCCCCACTCTAGATCCCTCTCGGAAAATTCTCCAACCCCAAAATGTGACCCTAGCATTCAAACACCCTAACCCTAATCCCCAGCAGGTTGTCAAACAACCACCAACCAATGAGCCTGCTCCCGTCTTGACGCTACCTACTCAATCCTCTAACCCTCGTCTTGACCCGCCATGTACCTACCCTTCCTGTCTTGAACCCCTTGCACACTCCCTACCCCCAAACACAACTACCTCTTCCTCATTGCATGCAAGCGCATGCAATGACAACACCCCAAATGTTTAATGATAGTGCGAATGGGAGCATGGAACACTCGGGGACTCAATGAACCCGTCAAACGGAAAGCCGTGCAGTCCCTTGCTAAGAAGCAGAATCTTGACCTAATTGCTATTCTTGAAACTCGTTTGCGCTCGGAAAATGAGAAAAAAATCTCAAAAACCCTCTTCCCCTCTTGGAACCACATTTCAAACTCATCTCAAGCCCACAACTGCCGCATCTGGGTTTGGTGGAACCCCGCCAAACTTATCTTCACAACCTCCTTGATCACTGATCAACTCATCCACTGTCGTGTCTCTAACCACCTTCCCAACCCTGGCACATTTGCTGAGATCTCATTTGTGTACGCCCATAATGCCCAGGAAGAACGCGTAAGCCTTTGGAACACCATATCTTCGTTACGGTTACTCAATACCAACTGCCCTTGGGCACTCTTAGGGGACTTTAATGTAACACTTTCCCCGGATGAAAAGATCTCCAATAACCTCCACAACTTCTCTCAACCCTCCACTGAGATTGAGAACTGCTTCGAGCAGAATGATCTCTCTGATATACCCTTTACTGGATGCAAATATACATGGAGCAACAAACAGGTGGGCAACCGCATCTGGAGTAAACTTGACCGAATCATCTCCAACGAGACTTGGAACGTTGTCTTCCCTAACAACATCACCCACTTTGGCAACCCAGATGTATCCGATCATTCCCCAACACTGCTCTTCACTGATAGTCTGGCCCCTCGGACTGGCTTCCTATTCAAATTCAACAACCTTTAGGCCAAGCATGAGGCCTTCCTGGACACTGTCAAAAACGCCTGGGACATCGATATTGAAGGAAACGCAATGTTTAGGCTCTCCAAGAAATTGAAGACTCTCAAGCCTCTCCTAAAGAAATTCCCTAGTGCTAAGCTCGAGACTCTCCACGCTGATATTGCTGAGAACCGAAAGGCGCTCAATGAAACACAATCGCGCCTTCAGGATGACCCCCTTGACACGGCCCTTCAGGAGACTGAGAGGAGACTCACCCTAACCATCAAAGGCCTTCATACCAATCTACAGGGTACATTTTGCCAATTATCAAAGGAAAAATGGTTCAAATATGAGGACCAGTGCTCATCCTACTTCTTTAAAAGCATCAAAATGCGTAGATGTGCAAACTTCATTACTGAGATCAGGGATGTTAATGGTGTCCTGACTAACGCCCCTGATGAGATCTGTCGCTCACTTGTGCACCATTTCAAAAGCGCCTTCAACTCCCCTCACTGCAACGCCAATGTGACAATCCCCTCTATCTGCCTGCCCACTCTCAGTCAGTCAAATTGCTCTTCCTTGAATGCCCCTGTCACGCATGACGAAATAAAGAAAGCCCTCTTCAGTATTGGTGATAATAAGGCACCTGTGCCGGACGGCTTCAGTTCCCTCTTCTTCAAAACGGCCTGGAGCATCATCCAGCAAGACTTCACAAATGCAATTGAAGACTTCTTCATGAACAAAAGGCTTCTCAAACAAGTGAACCACACCTCCATTACCCTGATCACCAAACATGACAGGCCCACAACACCCTCGGACTTTAGACCTATCTCTTGTTGCAACATTGTATACAAAACCATCTCAAAGATACTCGCTAGCCGCCTCAACCTTATCCTTCCGGACCTCATTAGCCATAACCAAAGCGCCTTTGTCCGCTCGAGAGCAATCAAACACAATGTCCTGCTCTCTCAAGAGTTACTTCACAAATACGGTTGGCTGCACATCTCTCCCAGAGTGGCAATGAAAGTAGACATTTCAAAGGCTTTCGACTCCATAAGCCACGAGTTTATACTACACTGCCTGCGCTCGATGGGGTTCCCGGAGGCCTTCACTAGAATGATCAGTGAATGCATTACCACTGCCTCCTACTCTGTCAATGTAAATGGCGAGCTTAAAGGCCATTTTACTGGGTCTCGTGGTCTACGCCAGGGTTGTCCCCTCCCCCCCCCCCCTCTATTCGTCATTGTGATGGAATTTCTTTCCAAGCTGATTACGGAGAGGACTTCTATCCCAGACTTCAACTACCATCCAAAATGCGCCTCTCCTGCCATCACCCATCTCGCCTTCGCTGATGACCTCCTGCTTCTTTGCCGTGGGAATGCCAAATCCGTCAGAATCCTGAACGATGCTCTTGTGGAATTTGGAACGCTCTCAGGTCTCGTCACCAACCCTACGAAATCACAAATCTATACTGGTGGCATGAACCAAGCTGAGATTGATGAAACCGTGTGTATCACTAGTATGAGAGTGGGTACCCTCCCTTTCTTGTATCTGGGGATCCCTCTGGGTAGCAAGCGACTGAGTACCCATGACTTCCTTCCGCTGATTCATAAGATCACCAGGCGAATTCACTCTTGGAATGCAAAGTCCCTTTCTTACGCCGGTCGCGCCCAAGTCATTAAAACCATCCTGTTTGCGACTAGTCACTACTCGTCCTCCATGCTGGTCATTCCTGTCAAGGTTACAAACACAATTATTGGGCTCCTTAGATCTTACTTCTGGGCGGGTGTGGCAAACAGCAAGAGGGCTCTGGTGGCCTGGGATTCCCTTTGTACTCCAAAACACCATGGAGGGCTTGGCTTCACCGATCTAATGACTAGGAACAAGGTTGTGCTCTCTAAGCACATTTATGACCTTGAGCGTGATAAATCTAGCATTTGGATGTCTTGGATCAAACGTCACCTTTTTAAACGAGGGGATACCATCTGGAGCTGCACCATTAGGATTTCGCACACCCCCTTCTGGAAACACCTCCTCTCCATCAGGGATGACCTCCTGACCCTCTCTCTCGGCGCCTCGAGGGTCACTTCTCTCGCTTGCCCTAATGGCTCCTTCGCCAAGCGTAAAATCTATGATCTCTTCAGGCCAACCGTCCCAGCTACCCTTCCCACCCCATTCAAAGCCATTTGGCTACCCTCTAATACCCCCAAACACTCTTAAATTGCCTGGCTTGCTGCCCTTAACCGGCTCCCAACCCTTTCTAGGATCAAAGAATGGAACTTGATCAATGATGACTCTTGTCGGCTTTGCAATATCGGCCCTGAAGATGGTAACCACCTCTGGAACCACTGCAGCTACAGCTCTACGGTCATGGCCATCATATCACACTGGACTAGGACCCCCTCTCCAGCCCCTTTCCTTGGCCGAATATGGCCCTGGATGACCTCTTGGTACAGGAAAGTCCCCGCACCTATGGACTGCATTAGGATTGTTGTGATTGTGGCCTTCATCTATCACATATGGTCCGTTCGAAACAACTTGATATACAACCAAGTTCCCACCAGCCCCTTCGACTGCGCTGGGATGATCATCCAAAATGTAAAGTCACATTTCACGCACAACTGGAAAGATAGATCGCCCCAATCAAGAGACATGGCCTTCAATCTGTGCATTCACCTTCAATGATCCTGGTGTCTACTGCTTGCCTCTCCCACCTGTCATAGGACCTTGTTTATTATTCTGATCACTGATTCTGGTTTTGATTCTGCATGCTTCACTTTCCTGTAATATACTCTTCCTCAATACAATTAAATTTTCAAAAAAAAATGTACCGTCATATTGTGAAGGAAGGTAGGAGTGAGGGTGATACAAGGTATCTCTATGTGTAGTTTGACTCAATTTTTCAACACCTAAAGACTCGTAACAAAAATAAAGAAATATGGAAATAAGATTATCCGATGGTGAGAATGGATTGATAGTTGGATCGATCAAGGTTGAACCCTAAACAACGACCTGAAAGCAGAAAAGGACACGATCGGGAAGATCACCCAAATACACAACCGGTAAAGTTCTTTAGAACGCTTCCACTACAATCAAATACAATAGGCGTTTGTGAGAACCCTAGCGCACCTGGAGGATTGCTTGTGACCTGTTGAAGCACCTTGTTATGTCGTGGCAAGTATAGTACACTCAAACAAGTACAAGCGGGTTGCGAGCAAGACGTCTCTTACTCAGGTTGCTCTCCACAAGTGAAGGCGATGGTAGACACCGAAAAGACAACATAACGTGTTAAAACAAAAATGTATATTCAAGTTTGAGAAAATAAGAGGCTTGACCTCCCTATTTGTACATGTGTAGATCGACCTTATGAGCTTTTTAACCTAGCCCAAAAAGTTCAATCTGAAAACATAGTTACTCGGCATATCAGGTCATCCGACCAATTAGCAGATATTTTCACCAAACCGCTCGAACAACGAAAATTTCATCTTTTACTATCCAAATTAAACGTTCAGAATCTTCACGCTCCAACTTGAGAGGTACATTCATTACTTTTTAAACATTTAATTAAACTAACCTATGGTTTACAAATATTTTATTATTAATATATTTTATAGACATATTTAATTACATAGATACAAAATTATCTAGGGTTGTGATAGATACACTATAATATTGTCAAATCACATTGAAACTCGTAAAAAGTTAATCACTAAAAAGTTAAAAGTTATAATAAAAGTAAAAAAATAATAAAAGAAGAAAAAGTGAACACCCATTAACCGTGTAAATGGCATAAGTGAACACCTCACTTACTTTCACAATTTTTTAATTTTTTTTTTGTCAATCTTCAATAACTAGTTGGGAGTTGGTTATATAAATGAGTTTGTTTTACCTTTTTATTTCACATATACATAAAAATTTGATTTTATTTTTTCAAGCATAATGTGAGAGTAACTAACGTATTAGGTTCAAATACTGTTTATGTTTGTTCTTTGTTCTACATATTTTTTGTCTTTATTATTAAAATATTACTGAAGATAAATGTCATGGTTGCGTTTAATATCGGGAAAAAGTGATTCAAGTCGTCGTTCCGATAAATAAGATTGGAGTCAAAATTCAGTATACAAATAATCATCTAATAATTAAGTATTTAAAAATAATATTAATCACATATAAATAATCATCTAATAATTACACGTAAAAATTAATCTATTTTTTATGATTTAACTATATTATTATATAAATTAAATAATTTGACTATATTTTATATAAATTAATAGGTGCAAAGCTTCAGTTTCTTAAACAAACTCAGCCAGGTCGACGAATAGGAATCGAGGGCCAGGAAATGGGACAGCGTCGGATTTGGATCGAATCAAACCACCACATGTCATCGGAATGCTCAAACATAATTTTGGGGCCCACATTGATTTCCAATTAGTTATTTAAAGGGGATGTGTTATATACACTACAATAGAGTCAAATTGCATTGGAACTTGCAAAAGTTTAACAATTAAAATAATAGTCAAATCATATTAAAAAAATTTTAATAACTAAAAGTTAAATAATAGCCAAAAGAAAAGGGTTGTGTTATAACTCTTTTATTTTTACAACTCTTTTAGTTTTTTAATTTTTTATGTTTAACATAATAATATCTGTAATTATAAAATTTTTTTATATATTTTAAATAAATTATTTAAAAAATTATATTATCTTTACTTATAATTTTAATTTGTATTTTATTAAAGTGTACAAATTACAACCCACATGTATTTTATAGAAGATTATAAATAAAAACTATATTATTTTTATTTATAATTTTAATTTATATTTTATTAAAAAATTAAAATCTATAATAAAAATACATTCAAAAATTATAAAACACTAACTATAACTTAATAATCACATACAAATATTATCTAATAATTACATGCAAAAAGTAAAAAGTAAGTGATTTGACTATATTATGGTGTAAAGTAAATGAGTGTACGTAAGATGACCCATTTAAAGTGAACCCTCGGGCACATCTTTATGAGTGTGATATAACTTTGGGGCCCACGTTGATTTCCAATTAAAATATTGAATATGAACCCTAGCTTCAGTTGACGAGCTTATTTATTTTTCTAAACGAATCGAATATGAACGCATTTAAAAACGAGAAAATTGTTGTAGAAAAGCTCTTTTTATTTTGTAGAAACAATATATGCCTCTCTAATTTATATCTAAAAAATAAAGACAAATTAAATAATTAATGATTGAAATAAGGATAACTAATTAATGACATATTCATAGAAGGGTGATAAAACTGCCAAAATGAAAAAGGAAAATTCCGTTAAAATAGGTAACTGAATATTAAAGGCGTTTACGGTATTCTTCATATATTCAACTTCTCTTACCCAAAAAAAAAATAGTCGGAAAAACCGCGTTGTTTCTAGAGAATTTGCAGTCGGAGCACTCAATGCAATCGTCGACAACTTCTTCATCCGTCAATCTCACTTCTGGTTTGTATAATTTCAAACAAACGTTGTAAATTTTTCAAAAATTGTTCGATATTTGTCTCTATTTTCTCGTCTGGAAGATTCACACCGCAAACCGGTGTTAGCTTTCTTCCTCAAATCGGTATTGAAGACCGCCATAGAAAAATGGTTACTTTTCTGGGTTTTAAAAGGTCTAGCAGTGTGTTGTAGTATTATGTAAATTTGTTGTGTCTTCATCACATTAAATTTTGTATTGAGCAAACAAGTAGAAGACGAACTTTGTTTAAAGATTTTAGAGATATGTAGTAAAAAAAGAACTCTTTTTTTTTTATGTATATATGACATCTGATTGTAGGACGAATCAAAATTATGTGTTCAACTTGTGTTTGCATGTGTTTTTAAGGAGATCCAAGTTTGTGTACTCCATCTCTTTAAATATGGCTTCAAGTTTGTGTATTCGTTTTTGTGTTTTGCATGTGTATTTAGGAAGATACATGTACATAATATAGATCTTTAACAAAAAACTATACACGAGTACATAAGACCAACAATCAATACAGAATTCCATAATTAATACACAATTTGATATTATACATAAGTTTATCACAAAGCACACAAATAATGTACATAATATTATCAAACTATACAAAACATACATTACGTAACATTGTATGAAATACTATTGTACATAAACTTAATTACATTTTCGGCGTGTGTACATAATTACATATCATACTCAAATTTTTCTCAAACACACAATAAGGTACATAATATTAACATACATTACTTAGCAGATATTTCATAACATTATATTACATACTAATGTACACAAAATTAATACCAATTCATGTGACGTACATAAGTACATATATTACATAAGTCTTTCACAAACACAAACTAATGTACATAATGTTAACAAACACTACACATTAGAACACTAACGCTTTAAAAAAAACAGATCTCGATACAACCAAAATAATTAGGAGAGAGAGTTTTCCTTAATTAATTAAAAAACATCCATGATTATAGTTAACGATTTTCAGTTTTTCTTAATTAATTATGTGAAGATAACTATTTCCATGATTATAGTTAACAATTTTTAATTTTTCTTAATTAATTAAAAAACAGTCAAAATAATTAGGAAAAATAGTATTATTAATTATGGAGGTATATTGAATTAATAATTATTTTATCTTTTTTACAAAAATTAAAGGGGTCTATTTTATCTTAATAGATACACAATTGACAAATGCTTCTTCATTGATTCATTAACTACCTACTTACTAGGGGTGAGCATCTCCGGATATCCGATCCGAAGGCTCGGATATCCGATCCGACAAACTATAAAAAGTCTGATCCGAGAATACACGGATATCCGACAGTTTTATCCGGACGGATATCCGATCCGATCCGACTTTTTCCTCTAAACCCTTATCCGTATCCGATCCGATGACCGAAAAATATGTCCGGATCGGATCGGACTCGGATCACCAATTGTAGGATATCTTTGGATTCGGATTTTTCCGGATCGGTTCTTCGGATTAACGAATCGGATTAGTTGGATCGAATATTTTTGCTCACCCCTACTACTTACCCCTTTTTCTCTTTAAAAACTCATATAAAGTTTAGGCTCGGCATGTTCGGGTAAAAGTTGGCTCGTTCGGCTAAAATAATACTATAAGAGCATTATTTTAGCAAGTTGCTCGGGCTCGTCTCGTCAAAAGCTCGCTAGAGATCGTTTACTTTCTAAAACGAGTCGAATATGAACACATTGTAAATCTCGTATATAGACTCTACTCGGCCTCAACTCATTTATAAACGGGCCGAAGTTGAGCATGCCGATATTCGACTCGTTTTACACCCTTATGAATCAATGATTTGTACGGGTGTACCCATACCTTGTGTTTGATAAGACTTGAAATCAGAATGTTAATGATTGAATAGAATGTCTCATTTCAACTTCAAATAAGAATTTTATTCCATAAACTATATTATAGGCGAGTATAATCCATCCAAGATATTACACATTTTGAATTTAAAACAACATTATATATTTTTATCATACATATACTATACCCATTTGTTAAATTTTACAAAATAAAAAATAATTTTATTAAATTTTTCTACCATCAACTAAGTTGAGTTATATTATTATTTTTGGTTCTCTTACCTTTATAAAAAAAAATATATTTCAATAATTTTTATAAAAAAATATTTTTTACAAAAATATTAATTTTGAATGAATTATAATATTAAAAATAATATATTTACATAATAACCATACACATGATATGATTTCTCATTCAATAATTCATATAAAATCAAGGGAAATTTTGGATGGTACCCCTATAGTTTTGGTTTTTCGGATTTTGCCCAAAGGTTTTTTAGGATGGTGCCCTTTTATTTTAGTATTTTTCGAAAAACTTTCAATTCCGTTTATATTGTAAAGGGATGTCAACTAAAATATATTTTTTTAAATGAGAAAAACTTATTTTTCCTAAAAAAATGATAAAAAAAATGCTAAACATTTTGTAAGTAGGTATTTAAAAAAAATATTTTAAGTTGATATCCCCTTAAAATTTAAAGGGACTGGGCATTTTCCGGAAAACACTAAAACAAAAGGGTATCCGAACTAAAAAAACTATGTGGGCAAAATTCGAAAAATCTAAATCACGGGGCACCATCCGAAATTTTCCTAAAATCAAATAACTTATTTACTAATACTTTATTCCATCGTCATACCACCACAAAGTATCGTGAATAATTTATTTTAATTCTTTACTCCATACCGGTTCTTGATTCGAACGCGTATGGTTTTAAAGACAATAAGTTCTCGCATCAAAAGTTGTGGAGACTCCAAGCCTAGTATATAAGGTCGGTGAGCTACTCCTCCTATTGTCAATTGGTTTTAGGATGAAACCTCATCGGGTTTATGTGTTGAACTTGGGCCTAATTCGCATATGTACTCATATGCACACAAACCAATAGATCTATTGGTCCGTCTGTATCGTACTTTGACAGTGTTCTATATAATCTCTCGACTCCTTTGCTTATTGCACTCAAAATAAATTTCATTCATCCACCACCTTTACTTCTTGCATTCTTCCTCTCTATTTCACTCATAAGGCTATCCAGTCAAGTCTGAACCTTCCATCCTTACCAGTGTTGTTCAAGAGATGGACAAGAAAGGGTTGGATTTCATTGACTACGTTACCCACAACGCCGACGACATACAAATTCAGGTCCTGTCTGAGATCCTTAGCCGGCACTCGAGTACTTAACAACGCATAATCTCAACGGACGAACCGACCGGAAATCTTTCAAGAAGGCGATTCCGGTGGTTACTTATGAAGACATAGCTCCTTTCATCCAAAGGATTGCTAATGGAGATTCCTCTCCTATCCTTTGCTCCGAACCAATATCGGAGCTCTTAATAAGGTACATTACAAAATCTTATATGACATACATCGATTATATTTTAACATCCAATAAATTGCAGTTCAGGGACATCTGGAGGAGAAAGGAAGCTAATACCCACAACAAAGGAAGATATGGGGAGGAAATGCCTCCTATACAGCCTTGTGATGCCGGTGATTAGCCAGTTCATATCGGGCCTCGAAGCGGGTAAAGGGATGTATTTCCTTTTCATTAAGTTTGGCTCAGTCACCCCTGGCGGGCTTCTGGCCCGGTCGGTACTCACCAGCTACTACCATAGTCCCAACTTCAAAAACCGCCCCAAAGACCCTTACACCGACTACACAAGCCCGAACGAGACCATTCTCTGCCCGGACTCGTACCAAAGCATGTACTCCCAAGTCCTCTACGGGTTGGCCCACCGGGTCGAGGTCCTTCGTGTCGGGTCGGTCTTAGCATATGGGTCCCCCCCTCAACCATCATACTCCTCACTTATTCACCCTCACGGCTAATCTCAAAAAGATCAAACACACTCTGAAGAAATTCCCCAATCATTCCCTCGAGATACTCCACACCACTATTGAAGGCCTAAAAAACTCACTCGCCTCCACCCAAACCAGATTACAATCAACCCCCCTTGATCTTATACTCCTGGAGCAAGAAAGGACCATTTTGCATAATCTTCACTCCAAGCTGGACTGCTTGCGTGCAATGATGTCCCAACTCTCCAAGGCTGCGTGGTTTAAGCATGGAGATCAATATAGTGGGTATTTCTTCAAATCCATCTCCTCCAGGAAAGCAGCTAACACGATCAAATCCATCCTGGATCCTTTTAATCCAACCGACGGGCCCATCCATGATCCCAACAAAATCTCCTCCATCCTAACAAATCATTTTTCATCTATCCTTAATCCCGCCTCCCCGGTTAACCCTCCCAACCACTTCCCTGATTGCCCTCTTCCCTCTATCTCGCCTGAAGACGCTAACCTCCTGGATATCGACATCTCCCAGGACGATGTCAAAAACGCACTCTTCGGCATCAGGGACTTCAAAGCACCGAGGCCTGATGGGTTTAATGCATATTTCTTCAAGACTTCCTGGAATATTACCGGTGCTTCCTTCACAAACGTCATCCTTGAGTTCTTTCAAACTGGCTACATGAGCCCCCATGTTAACCATACTGCGCTTACCCTGATTGCCAAAACTGCCAATCCATCCTTGCCCTCCGACTACCGGTCAATTGTCTGTTGTAACACCACATACAAGGTCATTGCCAAGATCATCGCGACAAAGCTTAACTCTATTCTTCCTTCAATCATTGGGAGATACCAAGGCGCGTTTGTCAGGGGTAGATCTATCAAACACAATATTTTACTATGCCAGGAGCTTTTCAAACGGTATAATCAGCGCCATTCCTCCCCCAGATGTGCTATCAAAGTCGACATATCTAAAGCTTTCGACGCGATTGATCACCAATTCATCATCAATGTCTTGGGTAGAATGGGGTTTCCCCTTAAACTCATCAAGCTCATTGACGCTTGCATTTCCCACCCTCACTACTCTATCAACATTAATGGTACCCTCCATGGGTACTTCAAGGGCTCTAGAGGCTTGCGGCAAGGATGTCCCCTATCCCCCCGCTTTTTACCATTGCAATGGAAGTTCTCTCCTCGATGATCACTGTTAACACCACATCTCCTGACTTCAATACCCATCCCAAATGCTCCACCCCCCGAATCACCCACCTTTGTTTTGCTGACGATCTTTTACTGTTTTGCAGGGGTGACCTCTCTTCAGTAAACATTTTGATGAACACATTGAAACACTTTGGCAGTTACTCAGGCCTGAAGCTCAACATGTCTAAGTCCTCCATTTTCCTTGGTGGGCTTTCCCCTCATGAGGATGCCGCCCTCTCTATTGCATCTGGATTGAGGCGTGCCTCACTTCCGTTTATCTACCTCGGCATTCCAATTGGAAGTAAACGCTTGCGGGGAACCTGAATACCTTCCCCTCATCACTAAGATTACCAACCGTATCAACTCCTGTAGCGCCCGGAACCTCTCATACGCTGGTCGGAAATAAATCATTGCTTCTATACTATTGGCTCTCCATCACTACTGGTGCGTTGTCATCCCTATACCGCAATCTGTCATCGCGAAAATTAGGTCCTTGCTTCGGTCCTTCCTCTGGTCGGGCAAAGATGCTAGCCCTCGTTCCCTCGTTGCTTGGGACACAGTATGCTCCCCTATATCTGACGGTGGTTTGGGCTTCAAAGAGCTCCTCTCTTGGAATAAAGCATGTCTCGCTAAGATCTTATATGACATCAACGCTGATATTGACTCCCCTACCCCAACCTTTGGTCTGATTGGGTTCACAACAACATCCTCAAAGGGGCCTCCATCTGGCTCGTCAGACCCAAGCCTCACTTTAGTCATGGATGGAACTCTATTCTAAAAATTCGTGATCAGATTCTATCCAGAACCAATGGTACTCAGTTCATAACCCATGTTACTACTCCACAAGGTACCTTCTCTTCTGCCATTGCCTACCATTTCATACGGAATCAGGCCTCTCCAAACCCACCCTACAAGCTTGATATCATCTGGAAGGGGCTTAATGTACTTAAGTGCTCCTTCATCTCCTGGATCGCTAGTCACAAGCGATTGCCTACTCTCACCAAGTTGCACGCCTGGAACCTCATTCAGAATGTTGCTTGCCCCCTATGTGGTCTTCAGCCTGAAGATGAGGATCATCTCTTCAACCATTGCAGCTTCTCCTCACTTGCTTTTGACCTCATTGCATGTTGGTCCAGGGTTCCCACTCCCCAACCATACGGGAACTGTATATGGACCTGGCTTAGTCTCCAAAAACCTAGCCATCACGACCTCATATCCCACATTCGCATATCCTCAGTCACTAGCCTCATCTACTCAATCTGGCACACTAGAAATGAGGTCATCTACAACGACCACATCATTCACCCTACTGTTTGTGCTCATAATGCAATTAGAGTCACTAAGAACTTTGCTGCCAGCAACTGGACCGATAGATCCCCAAGCTCCTATTCTTGGGCTAATAGGCTTGGATTTAATCTCCTGTAATCCTCCTGCTACCCCCCTTTTCTTATGCTTCTCTGTATGAGCTCCTGTCTAAGTGGACCTCCCTGTAAATGCTGGTTACCATTAATACATTCATTTCAAAAGAGAAAAGAAGTGTCGTATATGATTCTTCCTAACATGGGCTATTTCGAGTTTTTACCGATGAATAACGACGGCAATGAAGGGTCAACTATGACGGTGGAGGAGAAGCTAGTTGATCTTGCTGATGTTAAGCTAGGAAAGGAGTACGAGCTTGTTGTAACAACTTACACAGGTAAATTAATTTTTATGGAAGCAACATATTTAGAACAAAAATTGTTTTTAATTAAGGATAGGGTTTGATCTACCTAGGGTGAGCATAAATCTAACCGAACCGCAATAAACCGAGATGATTTTACATAAATCTTGGACCGAAAACTGAACCAACAAAAGTAGGTTCGATTTCTATTTGGAGCTAAAACTGAAAATTAAAAATATTAGAACTAAAAAAACCGTATCTATTAGGGTCAATTTTGGTCCGGTTTAGGTTTTGGAGCTAAATGGACCTAAAAAGTAAAAGTTACAAACATTTAAATAATTAAAAACAATAAAGACTACAATTTAACCAAAAAATATAGTCAATCTCATCTATCTCGATAAAAATCTAAATCTATCTCGATAAAATTAACAAATATGAACTGATCCTTTTTCTTTGAAATAAAAATCGGTTTTTCGGTTTAGATCATCGGTTTTGCGGTTATTACCCAAAAACCGAACCAAAACCTATTTTCTAATAATATGCAGACCTAAAACTGAACCTAAAATGTCGGTTCGGTTTAGACCGAAATTACTCAGTTATCTTCAGTTCGGTTTGATATACCAAACCTAACCATGCCCAACCCTGGATCTACCATTGACTTACAAGGTGATCACATGTTCGGATCGGGTTGTGGCTGGTCGAGTCAAACTGGGTTCATGAAAACTTTGGGTTTTGGGTCAAAGCAGATCAATCATATTGGGTTGATTCAGGTTTCGGGTTAACACTAATGGTGTGTCGCTTTATAAGGTCATGTTATGTACAATTTGTGTTGGTGTGTCGCTTTATAAGGTCATATTATGTACAATTTGTGTTATTCGAGTCACTTGTAAGATGATCTCACTTAGAATCGGGTTAGAACGGATTGGGTCAAATAAGGTTCTACTTGTTTCGGTTTACGTGTCTAAGCAGGTCGTCTCAATTGTGAAGGTTTGGGTTTTGGGGTCGACACTAATCGGGCTAGAATTGTGATCTAGGATGTTGGGTGCGGGTCGTCCAATCACTTTCGGATCGGGTAGTATCCCTTAACCGCACGCATGAGCAATAGAGAGGTGGACATCACTAGGAATCGATCACCCCGGACAAAAAGACCCAAAAATTAAACTAAAAATTCTTAGAGAAAACTACATAAAACCACCCTTAATAATCACTTTTTTCCAATAAACCACCCTTTATAAAAAAATTAGCATAAAACCACCCTTAATGTTCAACTATTTGCAGTAAACCACCCCTTATAATTTTTTGGCATAAAGCCACCCTTAATTTTTAAATTTTTGCAATTAAACACCCATACTAATTAAAACTACTTCAAATAATTTAAAATTGAAGCATAGACATAATAAATTTTCATTATTAATATCATAGATGATTTCAATATGTTTGATTAAGTATTACAATTTATACTAGAAAAATAAAAAATAAAACATATTTTATTACCCATAAACAATACATAAGCCAAAATACTTTTGTGTTATGCACAAAATTAAACGTTGTATTTTTAAAGATATAGCTTATTAAAAATATGTTTTTTAATTTAGGCTTGAAAATATGAAATAGTATATAAATTACTGAATATAAAATTTCTATAGTTTTTTTTTATGTTTTGTACATGGGTAATAAAAATTGTATAATTTTTTTGATTATTTTTCAAGTTTAAATTGTGATACTAACCAAATTACAATATTTAATCAAACTATAGAAATTAATGTGATATTAATAATAAAATTTACTTTGTCAATGCTTCAATTTTAAATTATTTTAAGTAATTTAAATTAGTATGGGTGGTTAATTGCAAACTTTTAGAAATTAAGGGTGGTTTTATGCCAAAAAAATTATTAGGGGTGGTTTACTGCAAATAGTTGAACATTAAGGGTGGTTTTGTGCTAAAACTTTTATAAGGGGTGGTTTATTGCAAAAGAGTGATTATTAAGGGTGGTTTTATGCAGTTTTCTCAAATTCTTATATAGTTTTATAATATTTGTTATGTTTGGAATTTCGATTAGTTTACACTTATAGACATAAAGAAGAATCAACAAATAATAATAAAAAAAAACTCAATTTTGTGTGGGTCATTTCTAAATTTACATATTATAGGTCTTTTATTTTGGATTATAAAATTTTTAATATATTTTCTAGGTGTACGTTAATAATAATTTTTTCAGGCTTAATTTATATTAATTAAATAACATTTTTTGTCCTTGCTCTCTTGATTTCAATGCTTATATGTTTGACCCTAGCCACCGTACTTATTTACAGCTCTTTCTTTAAATTGTGCATTTTTCCTCTTGGTATATCATGGTTTGAACTTTTTTTATTCGTATACATTAAGTTTTAAAATTTCTCTTGGTGTCCTCAAGATTTCATTTATTTCTTCATTATACCCATGCTTAATATTACATTAAAATTTATTATAAAATAATAAAAAATTAGAAAAATAAATTTAAAATAAATTATGACCTCATTAAATTTAATTAATAAATTTATAATATAAATATTTATATATATATATATATATATATATATATATATATATATATATATATTTACTGAAATAAATATATTTTTTATTTTTAAATTAAATATTTTTTTTTCTTTTTACTTTTGATTTAAAAATATATATATATATATAAAATTAGATAAAAAAAATATTTTTTTGAAATTTTATTAAGTGTCTAGAGAATTAAAATATAATAAAATTTATTTATTTTGAATTTAAATTTTATATAATTTATATTAATTCGAAAATTTTTAAAAAAATTTTTATTTTTTAATTTTAAGATTAAGGAAAAGTATATTATAAAAATAATAAATTAACACATAAAAAATAAAATTATTATTTTTAAGTTAAAATAAATTATAGAAAATTAACTTCAAAAAAAAATTATATGTTTAATTTTCAGGACTCTTAAAAAAATTTAAAAAATTTATTTTTTATTTATTTTAGTTCAAAAATAAAACTTATCTTTATTCTACTTTACTTTTTTTTTAATTATAAAAATATTTTTTTAAAAAATACTATTATTATAAATTTATGGGATAATTTGACATACTAGGCCTTTTTGAGTTTTTGTCTAAGAAAGTGTACCCCAAATTTTTTACCACTTTCATTTAATAGTAGGTAAAATTTATTAACCCTTCTATTTATAAAGAAAGGAATAAATGATGTTTGTTATTTGTTATATAAGTATAAGTTTTAATTTTTAATTACTGAATTTGTTTTTTATTATTATTTTTTTTTCTTGCCTTTTTTTTTATTATTATTATTTTCTTTTATATTTTATGGACTAAATTTTTCATACCGGAATTTTTCATACCAGAATTTCTCATACCATAATTTTTATACCAGAAATTTCATACCAGAAATTATCATACGAAAAGTTCATACCAGAATTTTGTCATACAAGAATTTTGTCATACCAGAATTTTTTACACCAGATTTTCATACCATAAAATTGCATACCATAAAATTACATTTTGTCATACCAGAATTTTTTTACACCAGATTTTCATACCATAAAATTACATACCATAAAGTTACATACCATAAAATTACATTTTGTCATACCAGAAATTTATTTTTGTTTTTTTTTTATCTTTTTTTTTTATTTTTTATAATTTTCTGGTATGAGTTTTTATACCAGAAACTCATACCAGGATTTATTTTTTTTTGTACCAAAACATGTCAGGCACACCCTAAACAACCAGTGATTACTGTGAGATAATGAGAACATATTGGTAATTCTAAAGTCAATGGACAACCCATAGCTATGTACTCAAATATAAAATGCGTATAGTGTAAGAAACAAATGAATCTCACCTTCTTGCGCAATAAAAAGCACCCTCAAGCTTAGTCATCTTTATGCAAATTAAGTTATTGAGCAAGTTAGTGTCCAGTATAGACATTTCAAAGCAAACACCGACCCGACGTGCTAAGCTTGAGCCAATGACTTTATTTCTCTAGTTCAATGTTCCTCAATGCCCTGCAAGAATAGAACCATTTTTATATGTATAGAAAAAATACCAACTGAGACAACGGAGAGCTTGTACCACAATTTTTGGGGCTTTCTGAGCATCAAACACCAAACGCCAAATGCATACACGACGATCTTTTAAGTCAGCTTCCCCGTGCTAGTGTACTCCGGGGCTAAGTATCCATGACAGCACTCGATTTCAGGCTCGAAAACAGCCTGTCATTGGTGAGAAGCCGGTTGAGCCCCGAGTCGAAAACACCTTGTCTAGATCTAGCACTCGTCCGTCTGCCTCTGCTCGATGTTGCTACTTCTCTTCGACGACTAGTCCCCATCCACCGCCGCCCTAATCTGGTTCGTCGTTCTAGGGCTCCGACAGACCAATGTCACTCCGGTTCTCCATGAAGAGGAAGAGATGGAGAGGGCAGAGAAAATTTATGTGGCAAGGACACTCGGAGAGGAATCGAAGATGAATGGAGAGCCATAGCCTCCTTCTGCAATCGCCGGACTACAGAGAGAAGCAAAGGATTATTGTTATCCGGCAGTCGTGGAAGGATAATATTAGGGTATGCGGTAAAAGAAAAAATGGGGTATATTTACTAAACTTAATTATGTTAATAGCCTAGTTAGTGTAGGTATAACTAGAAAAGGCCTAATTTCCTAATTAGCCCTAAATTTATTAGTTTAAAATGTAATGAGGTCTATTTTAAATTTATTTTTCCGAATCTTTTTTATTATTTATAATGAATTTTAATGTAATATATTAAGAATTAATATAAAGAGGAAACATATGAAACATTGAGGGCACCAAGAGGAATTTTGAAATTTAGTCGATACTAAGAGAAAAAATCCAAACCTTGAGGGCATCGAGAAGAATTTTAAAATTTAGTGAATACCAAGAGTAAAAGTCCAAACCTTAAGGGCACGGGCAATTTTAGTAACTGGCCTTTTTGAAAATCTATAGTAGTAACTAGTATTTTTAATGTTTCAATTAAGTAAATATACTCCAACCTTTTGTATTTATTGTTAAACTCTACATACTCTTCTCTTAAGGGGTACATTTACCAAACACAAAATTAGAAAAACCTAGTAAACCAAATTGTTTCAATAATTTTTTGGTAGGTTGATTCAACTATATGTGTTTGGTGTCATTTATGTTTTTTTTATTGTACTCCGGTATTTACATCCTCAACATTATTTTTATTGTTTTGAACAACTAGTAGAGTCTCACTTTTTTTTTTTTAATTAATTTGTATATATATAATTTAAACATTATTATTGTGTGTAGAAATATTCACATATGATTAAAATTTATATTTTATTCTCTCTCTTTTACTAATGCATTAAAATAATCAAATATGAATATAATCACCAATTACATGAAAATTAATTAATTTAATTATTTGGAAAAATGAATAAAAAATAGACCATGCTCATTTCTTACAAAATAAAAATGAAAAATAGGTATAAAGTTTGGAGAAAAACAAGACCATATATTTAGGGGTATTCCATTTTCAAAGTAAAGTTTGTTTATTCTCGTAAACAAAATTTAAAAAAAATATGGGCTAATTAGGTAACTAGGCTGCTTTTTTTAATTGTACACTAAGTAGACTTTTTTCAGTTTTCCAATTAGTAAATGTACCCCAAATTTTTTTTAACCGTGGAAACCCTAACCTTCAATTCCTCCGCCTCCTTCAGCTCTCACTTCGTTTGCATATCCTTCAATTTCTTCCGATTCCATTCCGGCTTTCCGTAGAGGTCCTTCAGCTCTCCCTTCTTCATCTCTCCCGGCGGCCGGTGGTCCCCTGGGCCTAACGCCCACCCTCCCCTCCCTCTCCCCTGACGGAATCCTCATCGATACGACGACCTCCGATCCCGGCGGCCGGTTCATTTTAGCAAACCGAAACACAGACCGAATAAGATGAGGAATGAGAGCCTGGAGACTTGAGGGGGACTGTAGTCTGCAGATGTACCAATAACAGACCGAATATGAGTCGAGTCGTGACTTGGAGGCTGCAAATGGAAGCTTGGAACTGGAGCGAAGAGAAGGAGAGGTCGAGGGGTCGCGACTTGGAGGTTAGAACTTAGAATGGTGGTCGCGTCGCGGGAGTGCCGGACTCGTGGAGAGCGTTCGTCGTTTGGGAATCACAACTTGGAGGCTGGAGAAGTGGAACTGGCCGCCATCGCCGGAAATGAATTCAATTGGGGGCCGGAGGTGTTGAGTATCCCACATAGATAAACACGTTTTAAGCAAACTGTCGATTTTTTTTATCTCTATTGTATCTGCAACGAGTGACTTCTGCTTCTAAGGAAGGCCTCCGGTTTGGCTTCAACGCAGCTTGTTTCTGGTGATTACTCTCTCCCCTTATTCTTGTTCTGTTATTTTTGCTGCGCAAGCAATTAAATTGAGAAAGATTAGCGCCTCGTTGAAATTGTACGGAGATTGAATTCTGAAGAGGGATTTCGGGCATTTGTAGGCCAAATTGAAGAGGTATGAAAGTAGATATTTTTCTTTCAAGATTGTACTAGAGTTAAGTGATTACCTGTGGGCCTATTGGATCTGAATATTATTTTCCTTGAGTTCCAGTAATCTAAGATATCCTTGTAGTTTTTATTGATTAACAAGAAAATGTTTTCATCTTTTAGAGTTGATTTTGCTTATACACATGATGTGTAGCAGAGGATCATTGTACGAAAGACTTGGTTTTACTTGTAGGCCTGATTTAGCTCATAAAAAGGAGATAGTGATCTAGATGCATTGTTCATTTTTATTCGAAGTTCAGATTATGACTATGCTGTGTAGTTTTATGGTATGCAGTTTTACTTTATGGTATGTAGTTTTATGGTATGCAGTTTTATGGTATGTAATTTTATGGTATGAAAATCTGGTGTAACAAAATTCTAGTATGACAAAATGTAATTTTATGGTATGTAGTTTTATGGTATGTAATTTTATGGTATGAAAATCTAGTGTAAAAAATTTTGGTATGATAAAATGTAATTTTATGGTATGTAATTTTATGGTATGAAACTTCTGGTATGAAATTTATGGTATGAAATTTCTGGTATTTAAATTATGGTATGAAAAATTATGGTATACAAAATTATGGTATGAAATTTCTGGTATGAAATTTCTGGTACGAACTTTTCGTATGATAATTTCTGGTATGAAATTTCTGGTGTGAAATTTATGGTATGAAATTTATGGTATGAAATTTCTGGTATAAAAATTCTGGTATGTGAAATTCTGGTATGAGAAATTCCGGTATGAGAAATTTAGTCCAGAAAATAAAAAAGAAATAATAAAAAAAAAATTCAGTAATTAAAAATTAAAACTTATACTTATATAACAAATAACAAACATCATTTATTCATTTCTTTCTAAATAGAAGGTTTAATAATTTTTACCTACTATTAAATGAAAGTGGTAAAAAATTTGGGGTACACTTTCTTAAACAAAAACTCAAAAAAGCCTAGTATGTCAAATTCTCCCAAAAAAATATTTATACATTCAATAAATTGAATTGATTATATAACTTGTTTTATCAATTGTCAAATTAAAATTTTATGAGTAAAACGCAATCTTTCCGGTTATAGATCTATAGCCACATGTCAATATTCTATAACCTTAATCATTTTTATAAGTTTTTATTATTATTATTTTATAGTCATTTAATCATATTCATTAAACATTAATCATATAATTGTGGATATTTAATTATATAAATACTATCAAATAATATATTATTAATATATTTTGTCAAAATTTAATTATATTAATACTATATTAGATAATATATACATTTTAATTTTAATATTATCTCTTAAATTTTTTTTTTGTCGAACATTCTTCTGGTGAATATATCTAAAAAGCATAAAAAAACGTTAAAAGGAAGAAGGAAAGAAGGAAGAGGCCGCGACACGCTTATATTAGGATATGGGTCGCATGCACCCCATCCGGACGCATGTACAACCCGCATGCACTGTCTTGTTGGCTAAAAACACCCGCGTCGAATAACGTTTCTCTTATCTAATTATATATTAAAATATTAAGTTACATAAATTAAATTATACACCCAGACTTTAGATCAATTCAATATATTAAATAAATATATAAAATATGTAAATATGTATCGTGAATAGATATGTCGATATAATGTAATTTAAGTATATTAATGTAATTAAAACATTCTATGTTATAATTATTTTCTAATTTAAAAGAGATTTCGGGATTAGTTTGTTTCGGGTTTAATTGTTCCGGTTGTTGGTTTTGTCAAATTTGGGTTGAATTGTACCAGGTTGAAATGGGTTTCGGTTTGTGATATTTTTCATCGATTTGAGGGTCGGGTTTGGATTGGGTTCGGGTAACTTGTAGGTTGATGATGTTTCAAGTCGGGAAAGGGTATGTTTCGGGTATGGATTTACGGAGTCGGTTTTAATTTGGATTGGGGTTGAATTAGATTGGGTCGGGTCAAATATTGGTTTCTGGCTTTGCATGAATGTGCGGGTTCGATTGGGTTTGGATTCGGACTGGTTGGGTCGGTTTTTTGGGTCAGATCGAATTTTAACAGCTCTAATATATAGCAATAAATCATCTTTTATGTGTGCATATATGTAATGTGGGTCAATTCATAATCACTCGCATAATTTTGATTCTTGACTGGAAGCTAAGTCATACAAGATGTTGACACACAGGGCTCTACCGTTATTGTGTGGGAGATATTCTTCGAGTTGTCGGATTTAAGAACAAAGCACCGCAGTTCACCTTTGTTCGCCGGAAGAATGTAGTGCTAAGCATCGACTCGGAAAAAACCAATGAGGTGGAGCTTCAAAACGTGGTCAAAAAGGCGATAGACGTCCACCTTTTGCCCTTGAATGCAACCCTAGTTGAGTACACAAGCTACGCGGACACCACAACGATACCCGGTCACTACGTTCTACTCTGGGAAATTGATACGAGTGGCGAGGGAAACTCGAAAGTTGTGGAATCCGTCTTAGAGGAATGTTGTTTTATAATTGAGGAGTCACTCAATAGCGTGTACCGCCAAAGTCGCGCTTTGGAGAAGTCCATCGGGCCTTTGGAAATAAGGGTTGTCGAGAGCGGGACCTTTGACAAGCTTATGGATTACGCACTTAGCAATGGGGCGTCTATGACCCAGTATAAGACGCCCCGATGTGTGAAGTACCCACCGATAATAGAGTTGTTAAACTCAAGGGTGGTTTCTAAGTGCTTTAGACGTGATTGCCCGAAATGGGTGCCTGATCACAATTAATGGCATGATGAGAATTGAGAGTCACGTGAACGTACGATACAAATCAAATCCATGCATAAGTAACGAATTTCTTAGGGTTTGTAATAAAAATGTATCCATGTTACGATCGAGCACTCGTGATTTTGTCTAACTAGCTTGTTCGTTGGATGATATTTGCATGTTATGGTGTCGTATTGTATTTGTGTGCTTATGCAGATAAATAAATAAACCGTGCAACGAATGTGGTTGCCTGTTACATTTTCATGTTGTGTTTTATTGTAAGGTGCGTACTGTTGGTAATGAATACGTGTTGTGTGTTGTTGGCCGAACGAGCTGCTGTGTCCAATTGTACCTGACGTCCGCCACATGAACAAGAAGTGATGACTGATATTTCTTCCACTGTGGCTCTGAAAGCAGCAACCTGCATATAGGAGAATTTGATTAGCAATCTTTTACAAACAATTCCTTTAGCAACTCAAGAGTAGTAAAGTCGCCTCCTTTAAACACATCTTGACTACAATCTCCTGTTGAAACTTCATCTGAAAGCCTCTATTTCAACTTCTATTATCATAATATATAGCGTTCCGCCACTTGAATAGCGTCACCAAGTTAATATAAGTTCGTCTAGTGAAACAAACAAGAAAAAATTTGGTCAAATAAACCCCTTTCTATTTCCATTAAGTTTGTGTACCCTTCAATTTTTATCGATTTCATTAAATTGAAGTTGGAAGGTAAGGTGTTTGATTAAGACTACATTTACTAAATATATTTATATTATAGGCTTAGTCAATGGGTACATTTACTAAATACAAAAGTAGAAAAAGCCTAATAAACCAAATTATTTAAAAAAAATGATTACTTAGCTAATTTGGCCAACAAACAATGACTAAGAAAAATAGAAATCGTCATTATTTAAACATCAACATAGGCCCATAGAAGGAAATTCACATGGAAATCGAGTGAAATACAAATATACATCCCAACAACAAGCTCTTAAAGAAGCTTGTAATGCAAAGACTCGGCCCGAACAAGAGCACAAAGACCCCACTATTAAATTTCTCAGCGTAAAGCTCAACAATGAATATTTCTCCCTTTCTTCAAGAACGAGATTTGGATTCAATTCTTCAAGCAAGAGGATGGAAAGATTAAGGCAATAAAGAGTTTCGGTCAATTTTCATTCTAAATTGACGGAAAATTCAGCAGGGACTTGAGTTCAACGAATTCATGAATTTTAAGGGAAAAACTACACACCAAATTTAGCTCACATGAGAAAAAAAAAGAGCAGGAAAAACTTGATTTTATGATATCATGAAAATGCACTCCATATGAGTTCCTTGAAAATCATATTTTCATATGTGAACTCCAACACCAAGTTACAAGGAAAACATTTAAGTCATCCACTAATAGCCTTTTTCATCTCAGGGCTATATCTATGTATTAGAAAATACACCCAGAATTAATGTATCCTCTAGTGTAAGGTAGAGAATTCATAGAAACTTCAAAATGGCACATGAAATAGACTCTCAGAAAGCTACTAAGTAGTTAATAATAGCCATCTGGTCCATTTCTCTCTAACAGAAGACAATGCCAAACAATGCAATAGAAATAAGTAAAACATTTGGTAATCTGATGATAACATATTATTATACAAATATTGATTCCACAATTTTTTTGTTGGGATTTTAGATATGTAAAAGCGAAATTTTAAAAAACAATGCATGCATAATAGACTAGAACAAAGATCGCCTTAACCTTCGATTGTTTTAACAAATGATGAAACTTTTGAGAGAGAATAATGGGGAGGAAAAACACGGTTGACTTCTCCCTCTAATCGATTGGTGGATCGTATATATCAATAATAGGGTTGGACTTTTTAACTATTAAAAACCTCCTTTATTATAAGATATATATTTTAGTAATTAATATATAAATAACCCCTTATCTATTATTAATTATCAACTCCATAATATATTTTGTACTCCTACAAAATATATTATTTTCCACCATGTATTCTTATATGGTAATTCACTCATTAATTGATCCACTTCACATGATCGTTATGATCTGACCTTGTAGGACCACATAACATTAACAATACGTTTATCATATAAATGTACCGATCATGGTTAGCTTCTAACAAGACGTCATGACCTCTGATATCATCGGATTATATATATCTCTATATTTAATGTCTTATCTCATCATTAGCAATTGCACCTTGGATAAATGACACAATTCCTTCATTTTTGATGGTCAATTCCAAAAACGATAGCCCATCAGAAGCAAGACATCACAAATTCCTACATTTAATTTCATACGTAGACATCAAAAAACGAAATATGTGATAACTTTAAACTGGACGCAAATAAGTAGGAATACAATTTAAAAAGACGCAATCAAAATGGATTACCGAAGAAGAAGCTGGTCGCCTCAGCAGCTCCATTCCGGCTCCAGAGAAGATTTTCCACTCTCTAATCAGCATTTTTCTACTCACTCAAAATTGATGTTTAAAAAAACAAAATGTTAGGGTTCTTCCTTGTGAATGTAACAAGAAACAAGGAAGATCACAGGTGGATATTATAACTCTCATCAAGAGCCAAATTTCGGGCAATACTTGTGAAAATCTCGGGCGAGATTTTGATCCTTAGGGCCGAGATTTCTTCTCTGGAGCTCGTTCTTCGTTCTAGCCACCTTCTATGCTTGTTGGATCTTCATGACCCTTGATTGATCCTTCCGTGATGGCAAACAATGTCACTAAAGGAGACATAAGTGTGAGTAAGGTCTCTTTAAGTGTACATGTTGCTAACAGGCTAGCAACTTCATCTTGGATGGCCTTTCCTTTTGTTCTAGTGATGGCTTCTTCCATGATGGGGCTTGAAGCTTTGTTCTTATCTTCCGTTTTCCCGATTTTTGTTTACCCTTGCGTTTTTGGTTTACATATTTTATCTCAATTGATGAGGAGGTGAAAATTTGGTCCCTTGTTCTAGAAGAAAGATTTTTTTATCTGGTCAAGCTATTTTTGGATGCTTGCATCAAGTATCTTGGTTTTGCATTTATATTGACTTTTATCAAGGTTATTCGACCATCCTGAGAAAGAGATGAGGCCTTTTATTTTGTTAGTTGTTGTTTAGTTTTTAAGATGATACTATTGGAAGTGTCTTTATTTACTCGCCGTTTATGATCGGGCATCCCGTATACTTTCTAGGTTGTTTGTTACTGCAATACCCATATGTGCATGTATTCTTCTTTTGGTTGTCGGGTCCACATTTATTGTTGTTTGAAATGCTAATTTGTGATAGTTTATTATTTGTCCAGAGACCGAGCAATAGTCAGTCAAGATGGATATAATCATATTGCTTGTTGTCTTTGTTGCCTTGGTGAAAGTTATTATGTCATCAACAAAGTCAAAAAAGAGATAGTTGATTCATTTTTTTTTCAAATCCAAATTTAGCCAAGATTACTTTTAGGAATGGCTATTCAACGTTGTCACATGCCTTTTTCATATCGAGTTTGATTGCCATGAATCCTTCTTTGTCTTTTTTGGATCTAAATCCATGAAAGAATTCGTGTGCAATGAGTACATTGTCGTGAACTAATCTATTTTAAGTGAAATCGCCTTGCAAAGGGAGAATCAATTTTAGGAATACTGGTAAAGATGTACTGATAAAATTTAAAGTCATATAAGATGTTTCGATAAGGAGAGAGGAAAAGTAAAATAAAAGAGTGTTAATAATTCATAAGTACAAGTATTTTTATAAACGTGATCTTAAAATACTTCTTAATTAAATGGTTTAAACTTTCTCATTCTTGAACTTAACTGTTTTTAGTTTACTTTGTGAATCAGTTTTTATAAAATGATATTCTTTTGAATTTATATTCATCAATTTTCAAAAACAATCTAGTTTTTAAGGTGGGTTTTTTTATATACATATTCAAGTTGGGGAGAATTATGCTTACGGTAAAAAATACAAACATCAAAGGGTTGTTGGCTCATCTAAGAAAACTCTTAGATTTAATGTTATCCTACCTACGTATAAGATTGAGTTTTTTTTAAACAAAATTTAGTCATCATTAAATCACATTTAATATATCTTTCTATATAACTCATTTATATACTTTCTAAATAATATATATATATTTATCACAATGAATACATATATACATTTTCATTCATTTGGCTTCATACCTTAGTCCAACCCATTTATAAAATCTTCTCGAACTCCTTACTAGTTTAAGAATATAAACTACTTTTGTCATACACTAAGTCACTTGACTATACTATCACGAGTTATTTTTAAATATAACAAGAATACTCGTGCGCAGCACTGGCGTAGACTCCTAGTATATTTGAATAACAAGATACTTGTGTAATATATTGATCATATCTTTAATTGAGTTGGTAAGTAAAATATAAATGACAACGAATATTTTTACCTATAAGGAAATAAATCAATAGATGTGCAAGAAAAATAGAGCACGATTGAGAAAAAAAGACCGTTAATTGCAAAGCGTAACCAATTACCAGCAATGCATACACTAACTTTTTTTTCATTCAATGTGTGGTCGTAGTGTGTGTTCATTCTTGTTTGCGTTTAATTGTTTCATTCGTGTGCTTATTGGGTATATATTTTTTTTGGTGGGAATTGGGTATATATATATATATATATATATATATATATATATATATATATATATATATATATATATATATATATATATATATATATATATATATATATATATATATATATATATATATATATATATATATATATATATATAGATCCTATGAGAACACCCTAACGTGAGAACATGAGAACAAATTCGTAATTATTATTAGTTTTGTTACGAAGGTGCCATATCGTTTAATGTATTATTCGTAGTTATTGTTGGTTGAGTGGATTATTCGTAGTTATTGTTGGATTTCTAATTATTATTATTCGTAGTTATTATTAATTATGATAGGAACCACACCCTATATATATATATATATATATATATATATATATATAGATCCTGACTCATAGGTAAACAACTCTTATCGTGTGAACGTGTAAACACCGAATATATGTGAGTATATCGCCGAATATATGTGACTATACCGCCGAATATATAGATTCGGGTCCGGCGAATCTTCTTCCATTAATAACACGATTTTTTTTATCCTTTAATATCGCCTAATCTCAGCCATCTATTTAATGAACTAACGGATACAATTTGTTCTCATTTTACATGTTAAGACCTGTTTACATGGGAGTCAACCTCTCTATATATATATATGAGAACAGACCTTATTGTTTAATATATTATTCGTAGTTTTTATTAGTTTTGTTACAAATGTGTCATATTGTTTAATGTATTGTTCGTAGTTATTGTTGGTTGAATGGATTATTCGTAGTTATTATTATTCGTAGTTATTATTATTCGTAGTTATTATTAGTTATGATATCTACCCTAAATCTCGACCCTTAATACTCACCATCCGACGGTCTAAAATTTTTCTCATGACACACAGTGTTCTCATGAAAACCGCAACCTAGTAACTATATTTGTATTGTGTAATTAACTCGTGCACTTATCAATCGTATTCATTTTTTTATTTGTTAATATTTATGGTGTTGATTCATGTCATGTAGGAGAAGCACGACCAACTATGATTTGTGTTAATCAGTAACCTACTCGTGTTAGATTGTGTTCATCATTAGTGCTCGTAACCTACTCGTGTTAGATTGTGTTCATCATTAGTGCTCGTGCAGTTCTTTTTGCTTATACGTGCTTGTATGAATCAATGTTTATGTGCAGGATGATGTATATAACTCTCTTTGCAAGACTTGGTGCAATTCTTTTTGCTTATCCGTTACCGTATAACAAAGTTCATGTCTTGTATATATTCTCTTTGTATGATCAAATTCATGTCCTTGTATTGTATACTCTCTTTGCAACCTTGTATTGTATACTCTCTTTGCACGACTTTGTGCGCAAACGTGCTTATGACTTATTTGTGCAATTTATGAACTAAATTGGGCATATGAACGTGCAATTCGAATAATAGGAATGTGCATAATCGGACCAAAAGTATCAGTCCGGACTCTGATGAATGGGGTTATGTAAGTATATTTCCATCAACTATTTGGCATTAAGTAATCAACTTTAGACATAATTGCTGAACACCCAACAAAATAAAAAAAAATCTCCAAAAACGGCCAAACTTTAGACTCAATTGCTTGGCGTTATTCGATAAGAAAACCTCCAAAAATAGGCATATGCTACTTTAAGGCAGCAAGCACACGGTATTCTTTAGTAAAAGGCGAAAGAATAGTTCGCTTTGTGCTCACTGCGTAGCTGCGTGTTTTAAAATAATGTCAGCAAAGTCATTTATATATGGAATTTTCTTACTTGATTCTCTACTAAGAAGCGATGTGGGAAGTTCGGGAAACCCTATGCCGTATCTAGTGATATCGATCTTCGTCTCCTTCAGGTCCATGTAGACTGAAAGTATATCTTCAATTTATCGAACTACCGTGACGGTTCGTAATCAACTGGCAGCTACAACTTGAATTAATCTTTACGTTGCTGTCAGTTTTTGTTGCTCGTCATTTTGAGTTTCGTTCACCTGGAACTCGATTTGCAGCAAGGTAAAACTGGCTGGTTTCACCTTCACAAATGTTGGGCCTTATTGGGCCACATTTGGGCTTCTTCAGAACTACATGTTTTACGGCCCAATAATTTTATTTGCCATCAAACTCGAAATAGAAGGCCCAAAGACGTACATTTTTTATGTTTCAGAAAATTGCATTAAGAAACATATGTTCACAAGCATTGATAAGGAAGTTATCACACGATTAAACTATTTTGAAATAATCGACTCTAGTACATAGTAGTTAATGAGCCATTTCACTGGGCCCTTATACTGGTCATTGAAAGGGAATGAGAGAGTGTAGTGTGTGAGTCTGATGTGAAGGTGGTGCTCCATAAGCTATGGCGGATGTGCTCTTTGTGTGTGAGTGGAGCTTTCTTCGGAGGAATGAGAATAGACTAGCCATGAGATGGCCTCGCTTTGCCCCGTGACGCCAATTTAGTTTGATGCTTCCACGGGTTTTCTCGAAACAATGTGTACTTTGGCGGAGGCCGATTTGACTAATGATTAATGATATGTTTTTGTTTTTGGTGGTTATTTAAGAAGAATGATTTTTTTTTTTTGGTGGTTATTTAAGAAGAATGATTAATAATTTATTATTGGTGTGGATGTCCTTGGACTCTATAGAAAAAGTCATGATTAGGATGACAATTTAAGAGTCATCAATGCTATATTTGATCTTTGATAATGTCCGTGAAAAATTGAGATGATCGTGATTGACATTATTAGTGAACTTCAAATATTCAATTTTATTTTTATCAAATATATATTTAGAGAAATCACGGTGTAGCTAACAAACTAGCATCAGAGATAGTTTTCTCCACATCTCGCTTGTGATCTCTCAAATTTATTTCTTTACAAAAAAAAAATACTTATTTCTTCTAAATCTAACAGATTATGAGCCTAGTATATGGGGTCGGGGAACTACTCTCCTATTGTTAATTGATTTTAGGACGGAACCCAAATTATATTTATGTGTTGGACCTAGCGTACATGTATGTACGCTCGTTTCTAGCTATAAGAACCCGATCTACGATCTGCATCAGACTTCAACACATTAGAAGGTTTGTTTTTTTCTCATCATCTCTTCATACGTAAAAGATCTCATCAAGCCTTTATCAAATGGAGTACTTTACGTACAAACTAGTGAACAAACTCGTAGGCCCTAAAAATGAACTATTAAAAGAAAATATAGATCGAAGTGGATCTATACATGAAGGAGAAGTTTAAGCACATAGGTTGGAAAATGATTGAAGATGAGATAAGAGTTTGAGTGAGAGATAAGAAATTGCACAGGCATCCATGTCTGCAGAAAACAAGGACAAAACATAATCCTCTGCAACATATACTGTAGACATTCCCTCTCAATCTTCTCCTCCATGTTCGCCTTCTGCTCCCTTTTCATTATTCTATGCTCTAAACTTTTCTCTCGGATTGGTTTATGTGTTTTATACGCGTTTTTTACACTTTTGTTGTTATTTTTGTTTATCTTTGTTTTGGATCTTGATGGTACGTCCATTTGTCGTTATATACGGTCTCATATATCTAATAGATCAAACCAATTTCTATCCTAAAAAAAAACTTGGTCAAATTAGGTAAGTAAGCCTTTTTTTAGATTTCAATCTAGTAACTAGGCACATGGTATAAATATATTTAGTAAATGACTTCTAATCAAACTCCTTACACTACGCCAGATTTACACTCGGGCGACGGACGAAAACCGTCGGTATAATACCCATTCCGTCGCCTAATGAATCATGCGACGAACATTCCGTCGCCTGAACTTCGTCGCAACACAACCGTCCCCAGAGTACTCAGGCGACGGAAGTAAAAACCTCCGTCGCCTAAATCATTCTCTAGCGACGAAGTGGATGAGTCGTCAGGCGACGGTTTTGTAGTTTTGTCGCCTAACAA
This sequence comes from Fagopyrum homotropicum, assembly GCA_033239125.1. NCBI lineage: Eukaryota > Viridiplantae > Streptophyta > Magnoliopsida > Caryophyllales > Polygonaceae > Fagopyrum > Fagopyrum homotropicum. The sequence continues at coordinate 150,949,404 of BSWB01000004.1, forward strand.
TTAGGCGACGGAGGCGACGGAAATTTCCGTCTGGGTGACAGGTTTTGCTTTCGTCGCCCTAATAATTACGCGACGGAAGTTTTTTAATCTTTCCCTCACCTTATTTTGATTGGGAATAAAAAAAACAATTCAAAAGTACACCAATCCTGCTTTAAAAAAAACACAACCTTTCAAAATTACACAACCAATAAAATTCACACAACCAACAAATTCCCGCAAAATTACACAACAAACCCGAAACCCGAAATCTGTCAAAACTACAAATCACACAACCAACAAAATAATTCAAACCCGCAAAACTACACATATTTTCTTGGCATCCACAAATTCCCACAACCAACAAAATAATTCCGAACCTGCAAAACTACACATACTTGTTGCATCCAAAAAATTCCAAAATAGCTCAAGCATACTAAAACAAGACCTCTAACTACCTGAAGTTTGAGCTACTTGTTGATCGGCGGTATATTTTTGAAACATGGCGCGCAGTGCTTGAACTTCCTCCTCTAATTTCTTGGCTTTCTCTATGACTTCAGCGGCTCTCTCTTCGGCATTTCGAGTCCTCTCTTCATATTGTTGAGAAAGATCGGCTTTTCCACGTATCTTTGAAGGCCGCCTCAACTGTCCTCCAAATCCTGCAATAAAAACAGTGAAATAAATATTTATTAGCTAAAATAAAAACAGTAATTTTTATAAGCTAAAATAGTAAATGGAAGATTAAAAAACTTGTACAGTGGGTTGTAGTCACAACTTTCCTCTTAAATTGGTTATTTTACTAACATAGCTTAGTGATTTTTATAAGCTCTAATAAGCCAAAAAATCACAGCATCAACCTTACCTCTTATTTCAGTCCCTTTCCGTTCTCCGAAACCGTATACAACCAATTCATGTTGATCATCGAAGGAAAGGGGGGATACATTATCCGGGTCCTCCTCTCTTCGTTCTTCAATTATTTCTTCAACTTTCCTCTTCAACTTATCCTGAAAACCAAAATCTAAATGGGTGAGCTGTTCTTTTTACCATCCCACTGAATTGAAACTTCATCAAGTGAGTATGTTCTTTTTACCATCCCACTGAAAAACAAAATAAAAAACTTATATTGGATGGGTGACTAAAATAGTTATAAATGAACAACAAACTGAGCAGTAGAAAACTAGATAGGAACTCAAGTTGAGAAATTCAAGTAGTAAATGGGTGAGCTGTGTAGGCTTCATAATAGGTATGTACTAGCTAAAGACATAACACTTTTAAAACTGAGCAGTAAACTTATACACGGTAGAAATTGAGAAATTCAAGTAGTAAGTAAAGCTAGAATGCGGAAATTTGAGCTAGAATGTAGAAATGCATTAAGCTGAAGCCGGGTGACTAAAATAGTTATAAATGAACAACAAACAACAAAACAGTAGAAAACTGGACAACGAACACCAAAACAATACAAAACAGTAGAAAACTAACAAGAAATAAACCGAGGCAAAACTAGATAGGAACTCAAGTTGGTTAATTAGAAGAAAAAAAAAACTAGACAAAACAAAGCAGTAAATTCAAGTTGTAACTCTGTCAGAAATGCACTATACTAAAGCCCAATGATTAAAACAGTAACAAAATTGGACACCAGAAATCTGCTTATATCAATGTACACAAAACCAACCATACAACCACAAAATATAGCACAAAATATAGCAAAAGACCAAACATAGAAGTGGAAACAGAAAGGTGAGAAATATGTGATCAGTGTACAGTAAGGTGAGAAATATGTGATCAGTGTACAGTAAGGTGAGAAACCTCACCGCTTTTTCACTCCCGTGCTTGCTGTGACGGTATGCTTCTATAGCAGCTGCACAGTAAGGTGCCGGATGCCCTTTCTTCGCGAACTCCTCCGCCATGTAAGACAGGGGCCTTGAACCCGCGTGATGGTTGATTGGAGAGGGATTTTTTGTCCGGTTTATTTGTCTTTGCTTCCATTTAACCTCAAAAAACAGCAACAAAAGTTACATTTAGAAGTAATTCACATAGTATTTATTAAAGAAAAAATAGATTTTGAAATATTAATATGCTTACTTGTTTCACTTCATCTTTAAACTCTTCATTAACCAAATATTCCCATTGCTCGGGGCGGTCAAGAAACTCAAGTGGAAGGGGATCCCCATACTTCAGAAAGTGCTTGTGGCACTTGTATTTCCAACCAGAGTATCTCTTTTGAGATTTCTCTTTGATGTATTTCCACATGTTTACCTCCGTTTCAGGAATAATATAGTAATCCTGCAAAATGCATACCATAAAAGAAAAGCTAAGCATAAGTGCCACAGTTTTAATACAACTAAAAAGAGAGAAATAAAAAAACTATAAAAAGAAAAAAAGAAAAGGACTCACCAATAGGTAATGCTTAACAGCATTCCTGTAATGCTAGGGTAAGAGACGGAAAGAAGATGCAAGCATTGGAACTGATGATCTTACAGCTGCCCCGATACCGTGTGAGAGCAAGCTACAATTCTCCATTGTGTGAGGTCTATTGTGGAAATCAGACCACACTAGTGTGATCTTTCCTCCACCGGCATTCACTAGTTGAGAAGTCTTGTTGCTTCTAACCACTCTATATTTAGGTGGTGTAAAATCTGCACAAAACAGTACAAACGGTTCAATATAAGCAGTGAAACATTCAATAATTCAGAAATAAGCAATGATGGAGAAGAACACTTACCATCCTTAGCCTTTTTACAGCGAATGCTTAGTGGCGCAACATTGAGAGGTTCCCCTTCTTGACCGTCGTTTGTTATGGGGCTAATCACAGGTTCAGATTGTTCTGGAGGTGGAGTAAAGAGGGATTGGATAATGGAAGTATTACAAGATAGGGGAGCATGTAGAGAAAGAGGTGAAGGTGAGGTGATTATGTGGTTTCTAAGAGGAGGAGGCGGTGGAGAAGGGTTGTTGGTGTTTAGGGTTGGAGAACAGGAAGAAGGAGAGGAATTAGATCGCTTTCTGAGAGGAGGTGGAGAAGGTGAGGAACTAGATCGGTTTCTGAGAGGAGGAGGAGGCACTACAACATTTAGAAGTATTTATAGCGTTTGAAAAACGCTATAATACACATTAATAGCGTTTTTATAAACGCTATGACAGAGCCCGCTATAATAGGGTTACAACTTTTCATAGCGTTTGCACAAACGCTATGAAAAAGTGATGATATTATAGCGTTTGCTGAAACGCTATGAAAAAGTAGACATTAATAGCGTTTGCTGAAACGCTATGAAAAAGTAGACATCAATAGCGTTTGCTGAAACGCTATGAAAAAGTAGACATTAATAGCGTTTGCTGAAACGCTATGAAAAACTAGACAATAATAGCGTTTGTTGAAACGCTATGAAAAGAGCTATGGAAAAGTGAACAATAATAGCTTTTCTTCAAACGCTATGGAATAAGGTCATTTATTGCGTTTATAAGCGCTATGGAAATAAGTTTAAGCGTAGCATTCTTCTAAAAATATGAAAATTTTAATAGAAACGCTATGAAAAATATAATGGAAACAAATTTATTTCATTTAAAAGATTCAAAATGACACTAAACCATGAGTATTTTAAACCAATTGTTTTACGAGAGAACATAGTTTGACAATATTAATCTAAAATGGATAACAAACTAAATGTTATTCCAACTCTCACGAACAAAGATCCCTTCTTAAACTTCTTCTCTAGCTGTTTTACTTCCTCTTCAACCACTTCTTAAACTTCTTCTCTAGCTGTTTTACTTCCTCTTCAGCCACATCAATGATCTGTACAAAAGTATATTCAATATCAGATCTAATAAAATACAAAAGTATATCAAAAACCATGCTTCATGGTGACCAACAACTATCATTCTGATGCAAGCACAACTAATACTCTTCAATTTTTTTTTATTATCAAGGAAGATAGTTAGGAACTTAGGATTGGTTGACCTTGCATACTGATACACATTTACATAAAACAAATAAGCTTGTGTTGTATGCTTCTTCAAACTGAGCAAATAAGAATAGAGGTCCACAGACTATATGAAAATATAATGCAGTCCAAAAGCAACAATCTCGTGTTCAAATTTCCGACAACTATGCAAGTATCCAAAGGTCATTCAATGAAAATATGCAGAAATAAGGTATAGTGGTATCAAGACAAAGGAATCTATTTCTATTTACATGTAGTAGGATATCTTCTCAGTTGTGGCTCATAACTCACTATTCACAATCAACTTTGCAAAACTAACCGATTCAATTAAAGGTGAAACTCGCTTTCTTAAAAGGTAGTCGTAGAAGAACAAAAAAATTTGAAAGATATTCTCTTGCTACTACTTACCCTTGGATGCCATCATCAAAGAAAAAGAAACAAAAAAAAGTTGCTGCTCATAACCACTTGAACTAATTCCTTTATTTAAAAGGAGAACCTACATTATGCCTAGTTTTGTGGAAAGTGAAATTTTACTGGTTGATTTTTGGAAGTTCCTTATATTCAAAGTGGTTTTATGTAATCTAACTACACAATAATGCTTCTTGAAAATAATTGTATAAGTGAACTAGAATGACACCAGATGGAATTGTCTAAACATGTACATAGAAACACTGGTATGAAAAGAAAAAAAATGAAGCATATAGTCAATCCTTAACAGAAATGGTGAAACAAAAACAAGAAAGTAAGGAAATAGTCACCGATGAGAAAGTTGAGCAAATTTATCCTCTGACTCGTCATCATCATGGTTGACACTCATACGAGGTGCTAGTCCAACACCTTGAGTTCCTACACCATGAATAATAACTCCAATTTAAAATATCATCAGGCCGTTGAAGAACACAATGCAAATCATCATTCAATGTCAATCCCTGACAAAGGAGTTCCTCATCCCGAACAAAAAATCCGCTCTTTCAATAAATTACATCCTAAGGATTCACAATTAGTAAAACTGAATTTATGGGTCTACGCATACACAATATTGTTCACGAGTGCCATAACACGAGTTTGGCAATTCTGACACTATTCAACGAGATCAATTATCACTTCTTGATGAACACCCTATAAGCATACCAAAGAGTTAGCCATATGAATTAAAAGCATACCAAAGCATAGTCTTGAAAAGTATAAATAACAAATAAAATTTGCTTGCAACGTGCAGCATAAAAATGATACCTCAGAATCTGCAAGCATCTCATTTAGCACATCAGTAAGTCCCTTGGCATTTATAATCTCCGCCAAGTTGCATCATGTAATCAACCATGATACATCGTCATGCTATAAAAATTAAGTGTGTGTATATATATATATATAATATATAATTAGAGTAGAGAACATGACATCGTACCAATATCAAACTATAGTTCACTTTATAGTAGGTTGAAATATAGCATGAACAATTTATCTCTTTAACTTTCACGAATGTTAATTTCAAAATTGGCCCCGAGTAATAATGAAAGTCATCAATTTTATTGCGCCTACAAGTCTACAACAATACTCTTTTTCTTCCTATAATTCTATTTTTCTACTTGTAACACTAATAATGAATGAGCCATGGTTGATTTACCACACATATTTCATCTAGACAATGTGCATTTCAACTCCTATAGCAAGCTACAAAGAGCCACGTGTTTTGCCATTCATCATTAAGTTCTACCCAAAATGCAGGTCTATCATGAGCGCAAAATACTTTTTGCTTCTTAAGTCAATCAAATGCACAACTTAAAAAAAAACATATCAAATTTTACCAGCACTCAAATTAAACAGCAAATCACTCCTTAAGCAGAATCTAACTAATGTGATCCTTGATATTGAGATAGTTCATGTCAGTAAGAATGCCCAACTAACCCATGATTAATCACACAAAACTAGTTATAACATTATAACCATTATTGAATTGGGTCAATCTAACTAAATCAAAAATACCCAAAGAGGGAGAGTTGAACATCTGTTAATTCTTGATCGAAATATGTACTCAATGCATGTTGTGAAATTTAGGATGGGTCACTACAAGATTTAAGACTTTAGTCAATACACAGACTCTATACACACCATTATGAGCTCCAAACTATGTAGACAATTCATTACTGAACACAAAATCAGAGAATTTAGGGGAAATCAAAATGCAGGATTGGGAGAGGGTAAACCTGTTTGATGTCCCCATAAATACACAAAAAAATCAAGACTAGCAACAATACACAAAGCTATAAACAAAGAAGGCAACCCACTAATCTATATTGTATCCTCAGTTACAAACAAAACCTGTTTGAGGTCCACATAAACTCCAATTACTTCAAATTTAAAGTAAACTCAAATCAAAATTGAGTAGCTTGTAAACATTAATAAATTTGAAGAAAATGAAATTGATATCTATTTTTTTTTTGGTGTGAAAATTGATATGTATTAAGCTGCACATCTTAAGATTGTAATTTAACCAAAGAATGAGATTTTAGAGGGAACGGGTATAGGGAAATCTTACAAGGATGAGATCACTGGTTGAGAACTGTAATCAATAGTCACAAGAAAATTATTAGCAACAACAACAACAACAACCCCATACCCGTCCTTCTCACCTATTTATCGGTGTTAGGGTTAATCTTCTCACAATTGGGTTTTCGGAAATGAGGAAGCAAATCAGGAACTGACAACCGCAAATTGAAATAGATGAAGATATAAATCAAGTCAATGAAAAAAGAACTAACCTGAGTCGAGTATTCGGTAGAAAATATGGAAGGAAACCGTGAAGAAATCCGACAGGCCGGCGATGACGATTAAGAAGAAGGAATTGGGAAGGCACATACATAAACTAAACCCAAATGACAAGGCCTTGAAGTTTGCTGCTAACATAACCTCGTAGGAAAAATCATCAGCATCCAATGAACCATTAACCAGTAGTGAAATATCAAATCTAAAGCAAACTCAAATCAATACAGAACTCAAAAATAGAGACTTTAGAAGAAATCAAAACGCAGGAAAGGAAGAGGGAATAGTACCGGGAGTTGGGTTACACTATCGATGACAGTGATTGCATCTCTCATCGGTTAATAGAGGACGAAGACAAGTACAGGGTGGAGCCCTGGATGTGTTATCTGACGGTACTTCGTACCTCTGTGTAAAGGTTTAAGCCCTACATGTGTTCTCCGATCGCTAGTGAAACGAAGGAGCTGTCGTGTAAAAGGGAATAGAGGTACAGTATCGGGAGCATTGTGTAAAGGTTTGAAGGGAAGAAGAAAATTTCTCACTCTCCTTCCATCCACAAAGTTTCTGTCTTGGTGGCACAAGGGAAAAAAACCCTAAAGCGCTAAGGCGAAAAAAAGGCGCTTAAATTTTTTTAATTCTTTTAATAGCGTTTTTTTATTATGAAACGTTATAAAAAAAAATTGGAGCACATAACCATAGCATTTTCGAAATAAACGCTATCATTTAATGCTATAAAAACTCAGTTTTGTTGTAGTGAGGCGGTGGAGGAGCGTTGGTGTTTAGGGAGGGCGGAGCTAGCGGTGGCCTATTAGGGTTAAGAGGAGGACGCAAAGAAGAAACAGCAGGAGAAGGAGAACGAGAAGAAGAAGAAGAAGGGGTAGCAGAAGGAGAAGAAGAAGGGGTAGCAGAAGGAGAAGGAGAAGGAGAGAGAGAGGGTGAGGGAGAAGGAGACGGAGAAGGAGCACGCTGCAAGCGCTTGGACTTGCCCGGAGCCATTGTGAACAGTGAGAGCTGAAGAAGAGAAATTACAAACTCTTAAGTTCAAATAAGTAAAATTGTGCAGAAAGACATTAATAGAGACCTTACATACTACTACCACATCTTAATCATTGCGAAAGAGACCCAAATTTCCTTTGATTCACACTTATGATTGAATTCCAAAAAGACATTAACAGAGAATGACCGTGTAGTAGTTTTAGGGAAAGCAAAATTGTGTAGTAATGATGAGACATTCTGAACACTAATGAATCTAATAAATGGAGAAGGATATAATCAATAAAATTTACAAAAAAAAATTAAAAATAACAACAGTAACGCAATACTTATTCTAAAAATATTATTCAGCTAAACATGGAAGATTGGAACAAGATCAATCTTCTCCTAGCTATCTAATTTTTATCTCTATTCCAGACAAGGTCTTCACTAACAATCTCTAGATTTATTCAACTTAAATATGCAAGCTATCATGCTAAAAAGTGGAAAATCAAGCTCGCAACTTCAAAAAGAAAAATATTACTTAATTTCCAAAATAGAATAAGAATGCGTACCTGAGGAAGTGGTAGCACAGCAAATAAATCTACAAAGAAGTATCCTGGAGGTAATGAAGAGCAATTTTCTTTGGGTGGTCAACCAAGTCTCCAGCACCCACCACTCTAAGGTATCTATGTTAAAGAGAAATGAACTCAGCAATATTTTGGTTATATTCATCTTATTAACTAACTCAGCAATAAACAAATAAAACAAGTAGTTTCATATAATATGGTTACTCATAAATTATGTTGGAGATGCTAAACTCTATACAAGCACACGTGACTTGGTTCCGTACACTAAAATGGTGGATGATAAACTCTCTACAATTAGTAATTTTAATCTGTATACATAAATGGTAGATTCTAACTCAACAGTAAACAATAAAATAAGCAGTAATTTGGTTTTGTACTCATAATTCATAAATAAATCTTGTAGTTTGCAATAATTTGGTTTTGTACTGATAAATAAATCAAGCAGTAATTTGGTTCTATACACATAAATGGGGGATGCTAAACATTATCATTGATTCATTGATAGTTGTTACACCAGTGTTTATTCTCTGTACACATAAACGCTTGTAGTTTGTAGTAATTTATGATTGACTCATTTATAGTTCTATACACATAATTGGTGGATGCTAAACATATTCCAGTTAACAAGAGTCTAACATGATGTTGAGTGAAGAAGAAAGATGGAATTAAGATCTGTGGAGTGACGAAGAAAGACTGTATATTTCAGTAAACAAATTAGTGAAACCCTAAATCTTAATTGGGTATGTGAGTGTGTGGCAAAACTTACCAGAGGCGTCGGCTGCTCAGAGGAAAAGATTCAGATGCTATTTTGAACGACAAACTGAAATTGCAAAAGAGGAGACAATGAAGTTTGAGAAGGAAGAGGAAATAACCCTTTACAATCGAAGGAGAAGAAACGTACCAGAGGCGTCGGCTGCTCAGAGGTGTCGTCTTCGTCGGCTGCTCAGAGGTGTCGTCTTCGTCGGCTGCTCAGAGGCGTAGGCTGCTCAGAGGCGTATGCTGCGTCGCCGCCCAGGAATGTCGATCGTTCTTTGTGATATGTTACAAATTGCAAAAGCCCTAGAGTATCGGGGTAATTTAGGCCAAATTTAGGTGACGGAATTGTTCTATTCCGCCGCCACAATTATTTCATAAATTTAGGCCAAATTTTTTGGCACTATTTATCCCGCCAAATTTAGGTGACGGAATTTGTCTAAGTCCGTCGCCTGGTAACATTATTTCCAAAAAAAATAATTTCTGTAATTTCATTTATACCCTAAAATGAAATTAAACAAATGTACTTGATTAACTTAACGAAATATAAATTTATGTTACAAATCGTTTGAGTTTTCCAAAAATACAAATACACAAATTTGTATCATATATAATCAATCATCATCTTCTTCTTCTCCAAATTGTGCATCATCATCTTCTTCTTCTCCAAATTGTGCATCATCATCTTCTTCACCAAATTGTCTCCCCTCTTCCTCTTCCTCTTCCTCTTCTTCCACTTCAAGGTCAATAGTAACATCAAAGACTCCACTATATATCATGTTGTGCTCTTGATAGGGTTCTTCAACGTGATTTCCAATAGGAGGTCTATCATTGTCATGTGTTGTAAGTGTTCTAGGATCATACACATTCCTATGAGAGCTCACATTAACTACTTTCCAATTCTCACCCGCTTTTGGATCATCCACGTAAAATACTTGTTTTACCTTGGTCGCAAGACAAAAGGGAGAATCTTCATACCAACTACTACTAGTATCAACAGATAACAAGCCATGATCTACCTTTGTACTGTCATTGTTACAAGGATCGGTATCATACCACCTACACTTGAACAATACAACCGGCATCCGATCTGTGTATAATAGTTCAACCACATATTCAAGGATCCCATAGTAGTTAGTACCATGTGTCTCTACCATCACTCCACAATTTTGTGTTTGCAAGTATCGATCTTTATCCCATGATATGAACTTGATCCCATTCACATAACAAGAAGAATAAACAATGTGGCTTTGTGGTCTTCTAGCCAAATTGAGCACCCCTAACTTTAAGTAAGGATCTCCAGAGTTGTTAAGTGCTTCAACCTGTAAGACTCACACAATTAGTGTAAGGTGGATGATAATAGAGATTCTGTAATGGAAAAACAGTTTATGTGTACATACCCAATCTAGGAAATAAAGATGAAAATCAAGCATACGTGACTTCTCGTCAGAGTATGGATGTTGTTCCATATAAAGTCTTTGATGTTCGGACATATAGTATCTCACTTCTTCACATTCAAGCAAAACTTGCAAGTGAGCCTTATTGATTTCGTGTTCTTGTAACCTAACACGAGACCTACAAGGATCTGGACACACAAGCTCCGAAATAACAGAAATACCATAATGCGATGATGTGTTAACGTTGGTTGTTTCTTGACGATGTTCACCAACCCCCATGTATAAATTGCAGTATATCACTGATTCTTGATCAATATAATGCTCGAAAATACAACCTTCTGGAAACCGATTATTGCGAACTGATTTTTCATAAGTTCCAAGTTGGCTACAAAAAGAAATTGAGTTAGTTAAATTGGGCAAAATATAGCAAAAGTATATAAGAAAACAGAAAAGACATTGAATAACTAATATACCGTTCAATGGGAAACATCCAAGTAAAATGCACGGGACCAGTGAGCATCACTTGTTCTGGAAGGTGAACCATAAGGTGAACCATAATGGTAAAGAAATGGGGAGGAAAAATCATCTCCATCCTACACAAGATAGTGACTATCTCATGTTCCATTAACTGAACATCCTCCTTTTTCAACTCTTTGCTACACAATTTCTGAAACCATTTGGACAATGCAATCAAAGGCTTGACACCACTTAACGGTAAGTACTCACGAATAACTATCGGAAGAAGACGTTGAAGCATTATGTGACAATCGTGCGTCTTCAATCCATGAAATTTTCTATCACGTACAGAAACCTTATTCCTCAAACTCCCAGCATAACCATGAGGATACTTCACATCACGAAACTATTCAAAAACCTCTTCTAAACGTTCTTGCCTCACCAAGAATGGTGCATGAGGAAGTTGTCCATTTTTTCGCTCCCACTGACTTTTTCGCACCCCCCTTTTTCTCAAGGCATCACGAGCTTTTGGACCGTCTTTAGACTTTCCTTCAATACTAAGAATGGTTCCAATGATGTTATCAAATACGTTCTTTTCAATGTGCATGACATCAAAAGCATGTCTCACCTTTAAAAATTTCCAATAAGGCAACCTCCAGAAGATGCACTTGTTACTCCAACATACTCTGTTCCTTGGATTATACGGGACCTTGAAGTTTTCATGCAAGCTAAGTGTTGGAAACTCGTGACTGTTGATCCTTGCAAGAATTTGCTCCCCGGATAGAGTAGGAGGTCTTTGTCTGAACTCACACTCTCCATTAAATGCATGATCAGCAAACTGCCATGGGTGATCATTTACAAGCCATCTACGATAACCATCGTATACCATCCTTCCACATTCATGTTTTGCATCCACATCATCCAAACAGATTGGGCACGCCTTATAACCACTAGTAGTTAAGCCTGCCAACATACCCAAACCTGGAAAGTCACTAATGGTCCATAACACAGCTGCTCTCATGGTGAAAGTAGATTGTGCGTAGCGGTCAAAAGTACAAACTCCAATTTCCCACAGTTTCATAAGTTCATCAATCAACGGCTCTAGGAACACACTAAGACACTTTTCGGGAGACTTTGGACCTGGGATCAACAAAGTTAACATGTTAAACTCCTTCTTCATACACATTGATGGAGGCAAATTATACGGCATCAAAACAACAGGCCAAGTGTTGTGAAGACTTCCCATTGTTCCATAAGGGTTGAAACCATCTGTTGCTAGCCCAAGACGCACATTTCTGATATTATTAGAAAAATGAGGAAAGTTTTTGTCAAAATCTCTCCATGCCTCTCCATCTGCAGGGTGCTTTAACCAATCATGATCTGACATCCTCTCTCCGTGCCATCGCATTTGCTTTGAAGTGTACGGAGACATGTACAAGCGTTTCAGTCTGGGAGTCAAGGGAAAGTAGCGGAGTACTTTCCTAGCAACGCTGCTGTCATCCTCTCTCCATCTTGAAGTGTGACAGATGGGACACTCATCACATTGGGCATACCCTTTGTAAAACAATACGCAGTTATACTCACAAGCGTATATACTCTGATAACCCAAACCAATATCCCTGCAAAGCTTTTTCATTCTTCCAAAATCAATGGGATAATTGTGTCCAGGAGGAAGCAAATCACTAATGTAATTGCAAAGATCGTGAATACTCTTATCAGACCATCCATTTTCTACTTTCATTTTCAATGCTTTCAACACAGCACCCAAAACAGTTTCTGTGCTCCCAGGATATAACGGGGTTTGAGCCTCTAATAAAAGTCTGTCATACTTCTGATAATCTTCATCAACAGCGTCATCAAAAGTAGGATCATCACTATCACTATTGTCTTGACCTAAACCAGCATCATATCCATCATGATAAAGGAAACGATCATGCACAATGTTCATAACAGGATCCATAGAAGAACTAGCACCACTGTTAGAAGATGTCATTTTATCGAGCAACTCATTTCTGAGTTCATCAATTCTCGATTCATGCGAAACTTCACCATGTTTGTCCCACACCGTATATAGAGGCCACATGCCTTTAGTAGACAAGTGAGAATACATGGTGTGAATGTCAACCGGAAGTCCACTATTTCGACATTTCTTCCAAGGACACAAAAAATGTGTCTTCCGAGGCGACATTTCTCTAACCCAGTTCACAAAGTCAAAAGTCCCTTGAAAGTATATTCGATCAGTAAGGCCACATTGCATCCAACTCTTATCCATTTTCCTAAATAGAAATGAGATAAACCATTCAACACATTTTCTAACAAACAACACATTTTCTATTTCATTTCATATCCAAATAAACCAATCCAATTTTCTAGCTAATTCCATGACACAAAAAACAACTCAATTTCTACTTTAGTTCATATTCTAACAAAAAAATCCAATTTCTATTAAAGACCATTACATTTCCTAATAATACAAAAATTCCAACACTATTCAAACAAATAACAAATCACCAAATAACACACATAACACAAATCACCAACAAACATAGCTCAAAATTCCAACACTCATCAAACTAATAACAAATTACCAACAAAAAATTCCAACATGAAGAGAGAAAAAAATTAACACAAAACGAAAATTTAAATAATTACGTACCTAAACCAATGTAGTATAGTAGGGTTGACAACCACCTAATTTGTATTAGATTCTTCCAATTTGACAAAAAGAATTAAGGTTGAAAGGAAGAAAGTCGAGAAGAAACGAACGATGGAAGGTTGAAGAAGGGGTAACCCAGCCAATTAAAACATCTGGTACGTGCTCAACTAACGAATTAAATGTGACAGCTTTATATTTAGGCGGCGGAATTCAGATTCCGTCGCCTTAATTCATTCAGGTGACGGAAATAATACCTCCATCGCCTAAGATAACAACTCTTGCAACCTACATAATTTCTGGCGACGGAATTTTGTGGTGACGAGATTACGTCCGCCACTTGAATGTTTAGGCGAAAGAATGAAAAAGTTTCCGTCGCCTGAATATTTTTAGGTGACGGAAGTAAAGTTCCGCCACCCGAATTTATTAAGGTGACGGAACTAAAAAGACTCGTCGCCCGAGTTGCAATATGGCGTAGTGTTACGTTCAACCTTAATTTAATAAAAGTGATATATACACAAAACTAATGAAAATAAAAAAGGGTTTATTTGGTCAAATTCTTTCAAAAAACTTGAGGTTCCTGAGGAGAGAGGTGAAGTATTGTTGAGAAAATTGGTGTAGGGAAGCTTTTTTTTTTATCATACATACAATCTAGGCCCCTCCATTTTCTAGCCAAAAAATAAAAGTAAATGAAATAAAAATTCCTTAAATAAAAGAATCTATTTAAGGGCCTTTTATTAAGAAGGATAAATAACTATTAAAAATTAAAAAGATGACTGAATATTAATTGTGGGAGACTACTCTAATTAAAAATATTCTCTCCCTTAATTAATATGACTGTTTTTTAATTAAATAAGGAAAATGAGAGTGATCCCCACAAATTATGTACATAATTTTCACACATAACACAAATTATGTAGAAAATTTTCACAAACAGCACAAATTCTGTACATAATTTGCATGTGAAATTATGTACATAATTTGTGTGTGAAATTATGACATAACTTGTGTGTGAAATTATGTACGCAATTTGCATGTGAAATTATGTACCGAATTTGTGGGAATCACTCTCATTTTCTTTATTAATTATAAAACAGTCGTATTAATTAAGGGATATAATCTTTTTAATGTTAAAACTAATTGCTTAATTGTAGGGGATCACTTTCATTTTCCGTTTTTATTTTAAAAAATTAAGGGAGAAAATCTTTTTAATTTTAAATAATTGTAGGGACCACTCTCATTTTTCTTTTTTATTTTAAAAAATTAAGGGAGAGAATCTTTTTAACTTTAAATAATTGTAGGGGACCACTCTCATTTACCTTTTTTATTTTAAAAAATTAAGGGACAACATCTTTTTATTTTTTGAAAGTATCTTAAATTATTTTAGATTTTATCCTTTTTTTTTTCAAATTACAAGGGGTCTAGTTAATTCACACTGAAACATAATGGCCTACTTAATCTACATTTATACAATTAAAGCTTACTTATCTCTTTTACTCAGTATTGTTTCCGGGGTATTATTATAAACAGTGGTGGTATCGGAAACTTATTTTAAGGTATTAAAATTGTTATTCTTTTACATTGTATAATATTTTTAATTGAAGATAAAAATCTCATTTATCTTAAATAAAAAAGTGGTAAAATTATATCTCATTCAATAAATTTTTCTTGACAAATAATTTAAATCTATTAGAAAATGTTGGG
Organism: Fagopyrum homotropicum; assembly: GCA_033239125.1. Classification (NCBI taxonomy): domain Eukaryota; kingdom Viridiplantae; phylum Streptophyta; class Magnoliopsida; order Caryophyllales; family Polygonaceae; genus Fagopyrum; species Fagopyrum homotropicum. Next base: position 150,964,597 of record BSWB01000004.1, read on the forward strand.
CTAATTTGGTTAATAGACTTTTTTTTAGTTTTGTTTTAGTGACTAGGCCAATTAGTTTTGGGCAATTTTAGTAAGTAGTCCTTTTTTGAAAAACTAGAATAGTAACTAGGCTTTTTAATGTTTTAATTAAGTAAATATATCCTAACCTTTTGTATTTATTCTCAAACTCTACACACTCTTCTCTCAATAGGTACATTTACTAAACACAAAACTAGAAAAAGCCTAGTAAACCAAATTGTTTCTATAGTTTTTTAATTAGGTAAATATAACCCAATCTTTTGTATTTTCTCTCAAACTCTAAACACTCATCTCTCAGGGGTACATTTATAAAACTAGAACTCAAAAAAGCCTAATAAACTAAATTGTTTCGAAAATGTTTCAAAAGAAAAAAGAGTCTTTAGAAAGGATACAATATCTATAATTTTCTCGTCTACATAGAATTATTAAACAAATGAAATATCTAAAATATCTTGTAAACGTGAATATTTTTATTTTACTAATATTTTTCAATTTATACAATATTCAATATGATAACTAAAGGACTATTGTCCCCTCCTACCTTTGACTACGCCTCCGATTACAAACCCTAAATAAGTCGTGATAGGCTAAGTGGCACGAGCCATGCAACGACTCGAATCGTCTCATGCACTTAACTCGAATTTTCATATATGCTAAGATGAGTCGTTTATTATTTAGTTAAATATATAACGTTGTTTTTATTGAAAAATATAATCATAATATGATTAGGTTAACCGTAGGGTAGAGTGATATGTTGTGACAGCATAGCGCAAAAATGGAGCACGTACGTACGTGCCACGTGGGGTGCTCTCTAGAAAACGAAGTGACAGAAACAAATTAGGGAGACAAAGACGAGATCATAACGGGCTTGGACCACGTCGATCTACATCGTCCAGTCAGCACCTGACGTGTGCATCAAGATTTCATGTTACTCGAGACCAGATATTCTTGGTAATGGAGAACCTCAACAAATATACGACGTCGTTTCATCTTCATTTATGTCCATATCATCACAGATTTGGGAACATTAATCAAATTTTCTTGTTTGAAAGTTACGTGGTCTTATAGAAAATGATATATGTCGCTTTATTTGTGATCGGCAAATGGATTTCCAAAATAATTAAGACAAGTTTAACTCATAAATATATACAATAATCAAAGAGTGAGTCTAATTGAAAGTTAAACTAGTGACATATAGTGATTCATATGTTATATAATATAGTAGATGTTATTAATAATTGCCTCGGCAAACCCTGAAAAACTAAATTAAAATGAAAGTTGGTAGTCATACGTCTCATAAATTTCGTGGAAACTTCATTTGTAATAAGACGCATGGTTTTATCATTATATTTTTTTTTTAGCATTTTTGTTAATGAACTGATATTATATAATAAGTTCGGAATGTCCTCACTTTAATTATAAAATTTATATATCAAGATATCCCACAAATACAACTAGGCACATACCGAGTTGACACTTATCCACATGTCATGATGGCGGGTCAATTGATCTAAGCTGAAATTTTTATGATTCGAATTTTGATTTTTTTAAAATATATTAAATCCAACTAGACGACACGATTTTATTTCAGGTCCGAACTCAATCAATGTCTTAAGGTTGGTAAACTTGATCGACTAGTTATGACCTAAGTTTGAATAACTTTGATACCATGTGAAGTGAAGGTCAAGATAACGTGGGGGTTTCGCACGTCCAACAACACATACACGTAGGCCCAAACTCATCACATATAAACAGTGAAGTTTTATCTTAAAACTAAATGATAATAGGATGAAAAGTTTACCAAACTTTATAATAGGGTAAACTTTATAATTGATTGTAAGTTTGTTTATTTCTAATTAACGTGGGACACTTTTATCTCCACACAGAGGGATTAATCTAAATTCAAAACTACAAATTGTTGAATCCCTTATAAAGGATTCCCATCAAACATCTCACTCTGATCAACAATAAAATAACCCAACATATGAGTTCTTAATTATCTCCGAGTTCACTTGACATTTTATGGATAAGTTTGTTATATGAGATAAGTTACTTGGATTCGATTAAAAAACATATTTGGTTCAAATAAATGAATTGTTTACGAACACAATTTTAACATCGGTTACACGTTCAACTCAACTTATTTATAAAAGAGTTAAACATGAACATGTCAAAATTTGAATCGTTTGGCTAGAATAATACGGTAGAGTTGTTCGACCCGAGCCCGTTTACTTTTAAACATTTTGAATGTTAGCTACAATTGTATACCACATGAAAACTTGAAGTCATCCAAATCTACCATATAAGTATATATTAATTACTCATTCTATTATCAATTAATTTTAAGATAAAACCACGTGGGTTTGGTTGTTTGACTTGAAAAGTTGGACCCAAATGGATTTATCTATAACAAATTGGTATCAAAGTCAAACATCTAGTGTGAGATTGGTTGCACATGCACTTTCATATTGACTCCCCTATGAGTTCCGACCTATTAATCTTTGGCCGTGTCATGGTGGTTCTCGATTCCAAGATAAATGCTTCTTGTTGGGCTTGTTGGGCGAAGGTCTCGAGTCTAAGAGGATATGTGGTGGTCATGCAAATCAAGAGTGTCTCTTTGGGATTGGTTCTTTGAGGTCCGGGTCCGTGAGGAAGTTACCATTGAGGGGAGATGGTTAGATAAGATTGTACTATGCAAAGAAAGTCGTGTAGTTATAAATCTAGTATAAAGTATACGGGTTACTCTTATAAATTGAATTTAGGATTGAACTCCGTGGACTTGGAACCTCAAATTTCCTTATAAAAACCGTATATGAACACATATTTAAACTTTGGTTAAGAGTCGGCTTGTATAAAAACAATAGGATATGAGCATACCACACAACTCAACTTGTACGACTCAAACAACACTATATACGGATAATTTATTCTCGTTTAAAATGCCATCTACCCTAGTTCAATACGTACAAATCCATTTCAACTACTTATAATACATTATATGTAGGAAATTATAAGGTCATTATATGTCCCCGTTTTTAAAACAATCGTGACAGGTTGCCCTCAACCTTAAGCAATCTACGTGCGTTAAATTAAGACAATAGCAGTGCTATCTAACCATAATACCAATAATTAAGTAATTAACCGCTTAACCATTATTCTACCAAACTAAATATTTAATAAATCATCAAGTATGCTTAATTTAAAGGTAAAACGTCCACTATATGGACTTGAACGTATCTTAAATTTGGTCAATCACGCAAAGGTCCCTAATCCCTATGCTTAAATCATATAATTTATCATTATAGACTAGAAAAATATGACCATTGACAATTTCAATTTTTTTTTAATGTCTTTTATATAGGCCTGCATTTTAGATAAGTTTTCGTAACGGAAATGGAGAGAGTATTGCCTAACTTTTAGGTTATATTAGTGTAATACTCTTGCACAGATATGTAATTTACATAAATTTTAATTTTAAAAAAGAATTTAATATATAAATAAATAGACAATTAGTGACAATATAATCACATAAATATAAATAAATGATAATAAAAGAATTTACTAAAATTAATATAATATATATATATTTTTTTTAAAGAAGATAGCTTGTTTACATTACTTTTTTAATAAAAAATTCTAAAAACTAAAAATGCATGAAAAATGACAGGTGATGAAATGAAAAAAAAAAAACGCCAGTTAACGGCTTTTTTTTAATATTAGTATATAAATATATAACAAATTTAATATAAAAATTTATAGAATAATTTGTGGTTTATGTAATTACATACTATTATTTATCTAGTCATGTCCACATCATATATAACCTAATCTTTATGAACGTAAAAGTGAATATTCACCATGTCAGCCTATATAATCACTTAAACAAAATTATCGGAATAAATATTCTAAAAATCGGAAGCGGTGATAATGTTCATGTAGATAATGCTCGTGATGATAATGATTATGATGACTTGCACATAATGGAATGCAATGTGATGTATGTGTCATCTCTTAAGTCTCGGTAACACAACACTCTCTCAAGTTCGGGTGTGACCCTCCGGCGTACTAATGTGTCAAAGTCTGATACAGATGGACCGGTAGAGCGGAGGTCGTGTGAATCCGAACGCACATGTGCATTAGGCCCAAGCCCAACACATAAACCCGGCGGGGTTCCATCCTAAAACCAACTGGCAATAGGAGGAGTAGCCCACCGACCTTATACACTAGGCTCGGAGTATCCCCATCTTTCGATGTGGGACTTTATTATCTCCAACATAATGGTTACGGAAATCGGTAATCACGTCTCCCATTTTATATATCCAATTCTTTTCCCGCTCGGTCTCTACTAGAGCACCGTCCAAAACATGCATGCAAGTTTTTATGCATAGAAGGGGCTCCCACCACGTCGCGCAATCATGCCTGGGACATCACTCCCTCATCGAGATCACCATGCCCATAACCGTATCGTTGGTTACTATTTGTAAAATAATTTAAAACCATAAGTATTAAGTTTATAAAAAGATCTCCAAAAATAGTAAAGTCCAACTATACTCACATGCAATACACCCTAACTTGCAACACGGATTTCTCAACATCTTTCATCAATACATCCAATTTCAGCACATTCTTAGAGTCATCTATCACATCATCCTCACACAACACAATCATCACTCAAATACTCGTCACAAAACTCATATCACCAAATCACTCTTAAAGTCTCACCCCAAAGCATTTGTCTACACACTTCTCATTAGAGTATTTACCAAAGATTAACTCAAAACCAAAAGTAAACTAGTCACCTTTCCTTAGAAGACCATATACACTACTTCCTACATATGATACCACCACTAACAACCATCTCAAACAAATGAGAATATATCATACACATGCTAAAAATTAATTCCATAAATTCCCATCACTACAAAACAACTATTCATTCACATAACTTATCTCAATCTTCATCGTATCATATCTTTTCATCACATGTAACCATCAACTTATATATTCATCCATAACCTTCATCATATTCTATCATCATTCATACACTCATGTATGTCATCGTCTATGCTATCACTATGACATCATATCTAGATACTCATAAAACACACATCTCACACTCTCATCGTTGTGTGTAACACTTTCCATAATCATTTTACATCCATCTATAACACTTTTCTTAGCCTCTATCATGGTAATAGCCACCTCTTCTAGACACACAAGATATAATGGATAACATAATTTAATGAAAATAATTTAAAGCATAAATTGTGTAAATATAATATCCAAAATACGTTATACTCACTCTCAACAACAAATCTATTCTAAAACAGGACGACAACTAAGTAAGTCAAAATGACTTAGCTCGAAAGACAAATTTCACAAATATCATAATAACTATCCAACATAAGTCATGGATATTCAAGTACCTAATCACAATGTATCGTAAGTCTATCAACAATCAACTCAAATAACGTAATCAACCTACAATCAAATCGTAAGGGACGGTTTTTGAGTAAGGTTTAGGAATCCTTACATGTCGAAGGTTATAAGAAGGTCGAATGTCGCGAATCGATATCGCATTGAGTCTATTTCCATGTCCAAAAGTGTTTCCAAGGTATACAAAACTTAAACAAATCAAACTACACAAGTTTAGCTCCATTTGCTAAAACTTAGGCCATAATATATCATTTATACAAATATAGGTCAAATCCCGTAATCATAATCTTGGGCTAAAATCTGTAATTTTTCCTTTTTAGGCATAAGGTGAACTTCTAAAAGTCTGGGCCATTTTTGCAAAAAGAAAACCTAGGCCATTTTATGAAAATTTCCAACTTGGGGCAATTTTTGCAATTTCACAAATATGGATCATTAACGTAAAATAAAGTTTGGAAGTTTTTTGTAATTACTTAAAGCATGTGTCAACTCGTACGACTCGGCACAACTCAATGATTTGACTCAACGAGTTCTGGATCTAAACTCAAGTCTTCTCCATTCCGTTTTCGTTTTTTGGCGGTGTTTATGCAGGGCTCGGGCGGCGGAGGATTAGTTCCGTTCAGCAGAGGATTAGAGCTCGGACCGGACCGTAATGTCTTGGACCAGACCGGACCGAAAATTTTCAATCACGGTTCAGGACCGGACCGTAATTTCCGGTCCGGTCCGGTCTCATTGTGTGCAGCCCTTTACATTAGTAAATGATCGTTGAAAGAACTTATCAGTATTTTGTATTTGAAGGGAAAAAGATGATATTATTAGATCATATTTGTAGCCAAAATCTCAGTGAGGGAATGTGGGAAATTAGTAAACCGTACAAGAATTGTTAATAGGTATGGGTAAGTGAGAAGCTAAGTGCGCAACCTGCAATGGAGTACGTAGCTGCACCTACCAAATAAACTGTTCCTTGGTGCGCAAATCATGGAATGCATACCAGAGAGACTCGGAGCCCTGGCCACATCGTGAGCATGCACTACTGAGATATGACAATAACTTAGGAGGGAGATTTTGTGACCAAAGTAGAGCCAACCCCGGTCCAGTGGAATAGTTCTTCTCCCTAGCCGACCAATAGAGAAATGCAAGAATGCAAGAAGCTGAATCCAAGAGAAGAATGCAAGAAGCTGGAGCGCCGGAAATATTTTACTTGTAAACCCGAGCCAACATAGAATCGGGATGTTGGTAATGTTCCACCTTTGACGAGCAAATAAAGCTTGATTGAACACCTTCAAATCTTGAAAGTCCATTCCCCGTGACTCTTCGGTAAATTAAAGTGCGATTAGGTACATCACCAGAAATATGATAATAGGCCATGGATATTATCTATCAATCCATCTGTGAGCTAACACCCCTCACATATGACGGGATTTTTTTATTTTTTTTTGTGGGAAGGAGAGTTAGTGGTTTCCGGCGTATCTAGACGCGCTTTTATTAATAACAAAAAGGCTAAGTAGTCATCACACGGGGATAGCCCGACCCCTAACATCATCAAATAAAAACTCTACTACACCCTCCGGCGGGTCACACAATACTGTAAAACCAATCGGTAAGTTAATAGCAAATCTAGCAATAAAGTCCGCTACTTTATTCGCCTCACGATAGGCATGTCGGACTTGGATAGACCAATTCCTTTTTAAAAAGTCTTGGTACATACGTACCAGAGTAGCTAGAGGGTGGTGAGGGGCGATGCGCTACTCAAGAGCTGAGTAACTAACATGGAATCCGTTTCCATGATTACCGAACGGTAACCCAACTCCCAAGCAAGCTTGAGTTCATGTACCAGTCCCCACAGTTCCGCCATGGGAATTGAACAGAGACCCAAATTAACGCCAAATCCCCTTATCCACTCTCCAGCAGCGTTTCTAATGACTCCAGCAGCCGACGTCAAACCATCCATATTCTTCGCGCCATCCGTGTTCACCTTGACCGTACCGATCGGTGGAGGCTCCCAAGCAACTTGTATGACTCTCCCCGGTGAATACCTAGGCGACTTCCCTCTTCTGTTCCAGATCTCAATGTACTCCCTCGTTTTGATCTTAATGAAACTGCTTCTATCACCCACGGTGTCAACTCCATTAAAGACCTTCTCATTTCTCCACTTCCACGTCCACCATATAGCTACTGCAAAAAATTCATTCCAATAACATATAATTTTTTTTACCTACTCTCGAAAAGAGACCGTCTTTTTACCCTTGAACTTTCTTCCAAATTCTCTCCGTTAGGAAAACAAATATTTGAGTTTTGGAACGGAAAATGATCCTTGAAATGTCAAGCAATCAAGGTACTTCGTATGATGAGAAATAAAATTGACACCCAACTTAGATTCACTCTTTTGTAGATGTATCTGTTGTCTCGTGACTCTTTCATACTAACTGAGGATATCAGTTATTATATAGTTTCTCTCTTATAAATAATATGGTGTCATATATAAAGAAAACAAATGTAAAATACTAGAAGCATTATGACATATATTGACACATGTAAAAGCTTACGTCTAGATGTCTGGGAGATCAATGAGAAAAAATCTTCAACGGTCAGAATGAAGAGAAACGGAAAAAGGAGATCCCCTTGACGCAAACCTCTCTTTGGTAGTGTATACACATCAATAAAGCCATTGATCTTGAAAGTGTAAGAGACTCCACTCAATTCATCATTCTAGTAACCCATTGCCTAGCAAAGCCTAAATGCAGTAACAAAAACTCCAAGTTGTATCATTCTATCAAATGCCTTTCTCTTGTCTAGCTTAAGAGCAACTTATTAGTTTATTGTTTGATTGGATGGTAAAAATAATAGAAAAAAAGAAGGAAAAAGATCAAGAGGATTAAAACTAATAAAAGTTATCATAACCCCTTTCTATTTAAAAAAAAAAACCTCTAGTATTTTATTTTAAGAATTAACAAAGGACATTTTTATTTGTATTTCTCGACTTAATTAACTTGCAATTTGTTGTATAAACGTATTTAGTTCATTTACTTTCTTACAATTTATTTTGGCCAACATAGATGCTAAATTAGGAAGTTGCTTTTCCGTCCCAACTTATTAGTATATTGTTTGAAAAGGATTATAAGATTAATACGTTTTGTCCTTTTTGAAGATATAGATCATTATCTCTTTCTTATATGTATTCCAAAACGTGAAAAATTCCTTTTTAAAAAAATTCTATCTTTGGTTGTGTGAAAAAAAAAGATTCAACGATGATTTTGTAAATTATTTCCAAATTTACATACTTTGATTTACTAATATTTTTATCCATCATAAATTGGTATGTGTATTTCTTGGATTTGATTTGGACGCACTTAAATAGTTAAATTAAACTCTTTTAATCTATAACGAAAAAGCTAAATACACCGGGTTTGAATTACTAACGTCAAATTTAATCGCAATCCGGCAGCGCTCAGTGGGCGCCGGCTGATGGCGCCGGCGCCCAAAAAAAAAAAAAATTTATTTATTTATTTGGGCGCCGGCTCCCAAATTAAAAAAATTTATTCGGAAAAACTGATTCTGTACTTCAAGGGTTCCAAAAAAAAAAAATTTGGGCGCCGGCTGATGGCGCTGGCGCCCAATGTCACAAAAAAAAGATGCTATCGCCATTCACCGACGCCCAAGTTGAGCGCCGGCGCCTTGCGATTGATTTTTGCCCTTGTGAATTTAAGTTCCGTGTATATAACACGCCCCATCTATAATTAATAGTAAGATTTTATTCATGTTCTCTCCATATATTTGAGTAGATAAGTAATTAACATTTCCGGATTTTTTTTGAAAAAATAATAAGAAAAAACAAATTATATATGGACCCGCAGTTTAAAACATCGGGTATCACGAAGAAGTCGTAGTTTTAAACCAAACTTTAGCACAAAATATAAACAGAAAATGCAATAACGGATCCCTTGTCTCAATCCCCGAGAGGGAATAATGTCCCAAGGGACACCGTCCATCAATACCGCGAAGGAAAAAACTCTCCGACATCTCATAACTAACTTTTTTTTCTTTGGTTGGAAGGAAAGACAGTTGTCTCCGACGCATACAGACGCGCTTTTGTTAATAGGGACATCTCATAACTAACATAACCCAACCATCACAGAACCCCATGTGTTTCGTACTCATATCCACAAAATCTCATTCCACCCTATTGTACGCCTTTGCCATGTCCAATTTCAGTGTTATGTACCCCTTTATTTCCATTTGTTTACTTTTTCATACAGTACATCGCTTCGAAAGCGAATAGGACATTATCCGTAATCAATCTCCTCGGAATAAATGCACTTTGATTCAAATAAATCACATTAGCAAGACACCTCTTCATCCTATTAGCAATCACCTTAGAGATAATCTTATATAAAACGTTATATAGACTAATAGGACGTAAATCTTTCATTTTTATAGGGCATCAATCTTTGAAATCAAAGAAAGAAGTATGGTTCAACCTATCATTGAGACGACCACCAACCTTGTCCTGTGCCGAGAGAACTTGATTAAAAGTCCCCAACGCAAAGCCAAGCCTCATGACAATCCTTATTGAGTTTTTTTTAGCAAACTCCAGGAGTGATGTCTCTCGTTCCTTGTTAAGCCAGCCATAAAAGCCAATGACAATCCTCATTGAGTCTTTGATTGATATCATTGGCTACAAATTTATAGTGATCAAATCCACCAAGACAAACTATAGAAACCCAAATACATATATGCTATCAAACATGTCTTAACCCAATGGGTTTAGTATTATTTCCATGGAACCAACAATCAAAATCGGAATAAATCTCGCATTTGATAAGACTTGAAATCGAAATGAAAATGTTTCTTTGAAATGACTTATTCGTACTTTAAAAAAAAACTTATTTCATAAATTAAAAGTAAATGTCATTCATTCCAAGATACTGCCCATTTTAAATTTAAAACCACGTTTATATGTTTTCATCATACATATATTATACTCACTTATTAAACTAACTTTACAAAATAAATATTTTTTATAAAAAAATTATCATCAATTAATTCGATTTGTAAAAGAAAACTAATTTTACTAAAAACTATTAAATTAAATAATTATTATATTCGTCAAGATGTCTTCGGAAAGTTTCTATTGATTCATGTTTATATTTTTAGTCATCAATTGATCTTCATTTTCTTAAATATAGATTAAAAACTAACATATATTTAAATTATAAACATACACATATCAAAAAATATGATATGATTTCTCGTTCCATAATTCATGTAAAATAAAAAACTCTCGGCCACCTTCTTCGGGACTGCCCTAATACTGCTATACTATGGAGAAATTGTCTACAAGTTGCCGATCATGATATTTTTTTTCTCAATGCCGTATCAGACATGGGTGGTCACTAATCTTGCTAAGCGCGATATCGTAACGGTACTCCACGGAATACGTGTTTCGCAGTCACGTTGTGGTGGTGCTGGAAATGGAGGAACGAATTCATTTTCCGGGATGTAGCTCGACCCATCAGTTGCTTAGAATTTGTAACAGCCTAAGCGATCTATGTTACCAGTGTTGTCTCGCAGGAGCGCCAATGTCGGTCGGCCTAATAAAATCACAGTGAACGTGAGTTGGAATGCTCCGGAGGACGGATGGGTTAAAATGAATTCCGATGGAGCTGTATGTGGGACGGAGTCAAGTGCCTCAACCGGAGAAGTTATCCGTAATGAGCATGGGCAGTGGGTTGAAGGATTTGTTTACATGCACGGTGCTGATGGTTGAACTTGTTGGGTTTTTAGATGTGTAAAAGCGGAATTTCAGGAAACGATTTCCTAAACATCTAAACATGGATCGCATGCATAATAGATTAGATAAGGGGGAAAAGGAATACCTTTTGATGCGTGTTCAATAACTCCTTCAAGGATATGTAGAGTCTCAAGTGTAACTCCTCTAGTTGGTCCACCCGAGATTGAACAAGAATCGCCTTAACCTTCGATTGCTAGAACAAAGGATGAAGCTTTTAAGAGAGGGATCGAAGAGGAAGAAGTGTATACACGGCTGAATGTTTTCTTACCTCAAATCCTCTAATCGATCGAATATATATAATTAGGGTTGGGCTTTTTAACTATTAAAAAGCCCGACCTTAAAATATAAGATATATGTTCAGTAATTAATAAATATATAATCCCTTATCTATTACTCCCTCCGTAACAAAATGTTTGTCATTTGAGCAATTAGTTTAGTTTAACAAAATGTTTGACACTTCTATAATATTAATGCATAGATAAAATGATTACACTACTATCAATGAATTAATTATTCTCAATTTAACTCCTTATACTTTCTAATTGGCTAAAATCTATTAAAAATGAGTTTTTTTCTAGAAAACATGAATAAAATCATTAAAAATTGTACTTATCACCAAAAAATTAAAAACTTTATTTGATTGTTTAAAGTCATTAACTATTCCTTAATTCATGTGTCCAACTCTCAAATGACAAACATTGTGTTACGGAGGGAATATTATAGACGCTTATACACACTCTTATATGAGTGTTTATAATTTCAAAAATAAATAAATAATCCCCTCATCCTGGGTAGCATATGCATAATTTGATTTTCTTTTTTATAATCCGACTTCTAGCTACCACGCACGTCCAATGCATATTTGGTTTCCATTATGTAGATCAAATGAGAAAATCTGTAATTGTTTATTTTTATTTAAAAAATCAAATTTTTTAATTTTGTAATCAAAATAATAAATTCATCTATTAAAAAGTTTCATATTTTAGATTATGAAAAGTAAATAAAAAGAATTAGCACCACCTGTCTGTCATTCAGGTCATGCTCAAACAAGAACTTTGGGCCCCACCTTGATTTTCCCAATTAAATTATTCAAAATAAACCCTTATTTCTTCTTATTACCCTCTATATAATCTCTCCACTCCTTTGCTAATTGTACTCAAATTAAATTTCATTCATCCACCTTTGCTTCTTCTTGCATCCTTCCTCTCCTTTTCACTCATCAGGCAATCCACTCATGCCTGAGCCATCCATCCTTACCACTACTCTTCAAGAGATGGACAAAAAAGCCTTGGATTTCATCGCCTACGTTACTCACAACACCGACGACATCCAAATTCAGGTCCTATCTGAAATCCTTAGCCGGAGCTCCCATGTCGAGTACTTAACAACGCATAATCTCAACGGACGAATCGACCGGGAATCTTTCAAGAAGGCGATTCCGGTGGTCACTTATGAAGACATAGCTCCTTTCATCCAAAGGATTGCTAATGGCGATTCCTCTCCTATCCTTTGCTCCGAACCGATATCGGAGTTCTTAACAAGGTAGATTACGAAATTTTATATGAACTTATCGGTTTTTTTAAATTTAGAATAATTAAGTTGCATTTTGATTAATTGCAGTTCAGGGACATCTGGAGGAGAAAGGAAGTTGATGCCGACAACGAAGGAAGATATGGGGAGGAAATGCCTCCTCTACAGTCTTCTGATGCCGGTGATGAGCCAGTTCGTACCGGGCCTCGAAACGGGTAAAGGGATGTATTTCCTTTTCATCAAGTCCGAGTCAGTCACCCCCGGCGGGCTTCTGGCTCGGCCCGTACTCACCAGCTACTACAAGAGTGACAACTTCAAAAACCGTCCAGAAGACCCGTACACCAACTACACAAGCCCGAACGAGACAATTCTCTGCCCGGACTCGTACCAAAGCATGTACTCCCAAGTCCTTTGCGGGTTGGCCCATCGGGCCGAGGTCCTTCGTGTCGGGGCGGTCTTTGCATACGGGTTCATCCGGGCTATCAAGTTCCTTGAAAAGAATTGGGAGCTTTTGTGTAACGATATCCGGGTAGGGTTTCCCAACCCGAAGATCGTCACTGACCCGGTTGTGTATGAGGCCGTTAAACGGGTTCTGGAAGAGCCCGGCCCGGAACTTGCTGATATAATAGAGATGGAATGCAAGAAGGAGTCTTGGGAAGGGATTATAACAAGGCTATGGCCTAACACTAAGTACGTTGATGTCATTGTCACCGGAACAATGGCGCAATACATTCCGATGCTCGATTATTACAGCGGCGGTCTTCCTTTGGTTTGCACAATGTATGCTTCATCGGAATGTTACTTCGGGCTTAACTTGAACCCGCTTTGCGACCCTAGCGAGGTGTCATACACGATTCTTCCTAACATGGGGTATTTCGAGTTCTTACCGGTGAACGACGCCGGCGAAGAAGAAGGGTCAACAATGGCGGTGGAGGAAAAGCTAGTTGATCTTGCTGATGTTAAGCTAGGAAAGGAGTATGAGCTTGTCGTAACAACTTACACAGGTAACAAAGTTTGTTATTAATTAAGGAAAAAGTATCATCAACCTTTGACTTTTAAGGTGGTTATCTAGTTTGAGAAGCAATGAAGTTGGACTCTTTATTCACGTAACAATATGAAATATTGAAAAGTACGTTTGCATGACTTCCGGAAATATTTAAATTACAATATAAATAAACTTTCTTTATATGTTCATGCTTATTTTAAACGAAATTCCATCATATATACCAATAATGCATCTTATCTATATATGTATAATCACACGCATAATCTTGACTCGAAGCTAAGTCATTCAAGATGTTGACATCACAGGGCTATACCGTTATCGTGTGGGAGATATTCTTCGAGTGGCCGGATTCAACAACAAGGCACCACAGTTCACCTTTGTTCGCCGGAAGAATGTGGCGCTAAGCATCGATTCGGACAAAACCGACGAGGTGGAGCTTCAAAACGCGGTCAAAAAGGCGATAGACGTCCATCTTTTGCCCTTGAACGCAACCCTAGTTGAGTACACAAGCTACGCGGACACCACGACGATACCCGGCCATTACGTCTTATTTTGGGAGATTGAGACGAGTGGTGACGGAAACTCGAAAGTTGTGGAATCCGTCTTAGAGGAATGTTGTTTTATGATTGAGGAGTCGCTCAATAGCGTGTACCGTCAAAGTCGCGCTTCGGATAAGTCAATCGGGCCTTTGGAAATAAGGGTTGTCGAGAGCGGAACCTTTGACAAGCTTATGGATTACGCACTTAGTCTCGGAGCGTCTATTAACCAGTATAAGACGCCCCGATGTGTAAAGTACGCACCGATAATAGAGTTGTTGAACTCGAGGGTGATTTCTAAGTGCTTTAGCCGTCATTGCCCGAGATGGGTGCCTGGTCACAAACAATGGAATGATGAGAATTGAGAGTCACGTGAACGTACCATACAAATCAAATCCATGCATAAGTAACGAATATCTTAGGGTTTGTAATAAGAATGTATGCATGTTACGAGCACTCGTGATTTTGTCTAACTAGCTTGTTTGTTGGATGATATATATATTAGTGTGTATCTTAATTTATTCATCTACAATACTGTAATAATAATTGTAATGTATTATCTTGATTGCACGTATATACTACAAATATCATAGCGGTAACGTTAATTGTAATGTATTATCTTGATTGCACGTATATACTACAAGTAAATAATCCGATATTCTAATCTTAACACTCCTCTTCAAATTGGCGCATGAACATCCAAAATGCCCAACTTGTCCAACAAAGTGATGAAATTGTCGATGACCGAGGGTTTTGGTAAGCAAATCTTTTACTTGGTTGGATGTCCGAATGTGTAGTGTTCGAATTAATTGTGCGGTTTTAGACTTCATTATGGACGACATGACAATCAATCTCCATGTGTTTTGTACGTTCGTGGAACACAAGACTTGATGCGATGTGTAATGCAACTAGATTATCACACTAGATATTGATCGCACTAGAATGTTGGACGCCGAGACTGATGAGGAAGAATTTAATCCAATTAAGCTCGCATGTAGTGGTAGCCATTGCCCTACATTTAGCTTCTACATATGATCGGGGATTGTTTTTTGGTTTTCTATGAAATAGGAGAGTCACCCAAAGAAAAAAGATGAGTTGGCTAAGTAGGCAGTTTATGTATTAAGGTGTATAAACTAGGCCCTTTTATTTATATGTTGACAAACGAGGTCCTTGTATATTTTACTAAAAAAATTTATTATACATAATATTAAAGATTTTGCAGATACTCAAAATCTTTCTCTATCCTATTTAAGTTTATCAATTAACGTAATTAAAGATTGTAATTATATTATAAAACAGTTAAACAAGGAAATAAATGATAACAATCTCCTTTAATTGGGGGATATCATCTGAAGAGCCATTAATCGTAAAAACTGAACCCCATTGTTTATGCTCTTGTGTCCTTCGAAGTTCGTTGATATAGATCGATCTATTACATAATATGGTGGCAATCAACTAAATATGAAAGTTTGAATGTCAATTCTTCCGTTGGTCCTTCCTTGATGTTACATAATACGGTGGCAATCAACTACATTATTTTCTTTATTTAAATAACTAGTACATAATATTTATCAGCATAGATTTATCAACAACTATGTGTGTTGTATAACTACTACATAATATTTATTAGCAACTAAATATGATACATAATGTTTGATTTGGAAAAATCGGGTACATAATCCTGTAATATGTCGCAAGAAACTTAAATCCGAGTTAGAAAATGTACATGTTTGGTAGTCGGAGAAGACGATAACTTGTGAAGAGGTTTAGAGCGGCCTTCAATGGAGATGGATATAACCGACTTTCAATAACCTTCAATGGAGCGGGATGGAAACGATAACTTGCATCGGCTTCCATGGAGAATAAAATAGAGACGAAATGGAAGGGAGAAAGATGATACCTAGTAGGGAGAAAGATCAGACCTTGAATCTTCCTTCAATGGAGATGAAAATGAGAGTAAAGTAGTGGTGATTGTGTTTGTGATTGACGGATGTAGCCACTCATATATAGATTGCGAGAATATCTTCCATTCGGTTTTTTTTTTTTTCAAATCCGTTTCAATATTTAAAGTAGTTATTATTGTGGATTTATTAAACTACTCAACTACCTCCTAATTTATCTCCTTAATACTTTTATGGGCAAATTAGCTAACTAGGTTATTTTGAGTTTCTTATATAGTAAATAGGCTTTTCTTATTTTCTTATTAGTAAGTGTACCCCTAATATATTTTTACCGTCAAACCCTAATGTTCTCTTGTTACCTACGCCGTTTACTCTCCCTGCTTCTGGATCTCTCCTCATTTCACTCCTATGGTATCTAGCTTGAAAACTCTCTTCCCTCACCATGAAAACCCAACCGGCCGCCTTCTCCTTTCTCCTTCTCATCGCCGGACCGCCTCTCTCCTTTCTTCCCTCAGGCCGACGTCCCTCCACCCTTTCCCTGGCCGTAGAATACCAGCGCTCGAGCTTCGTTTCAGGCCATAGAAGACCGGCGTTCTTGCCATCGGCCGTCGAAGATCTGGGCTTTGCTAACCTCCTTCTCCCCGTACCTGCCCACGCCGGCCTTCTACCATTGTCGTAACAGTCCGGGCAACAGGCCCAGGCTCTTTCCGGTAGGCCGCCGATGACTCTGTTGCCTTCCGCAAAAGGTTGCCTTGCCGCCGCCAGCCTGCCGCCGCCAGCCTGCCGCCTTCTCGCCCTCACCGACCACCAGTGCCCCGCCCAATTAAGTAGAGTGAGTCCCGATTGTTTGGTTTAAACCCTAGATGTATTTGGGGATTTTGTGAGTTCTAGCCTTGTTTAAATGTGGTGTCTCTAATTCTAGAATTTGGGGTAAGTATGTAATTCTGGTATGCTTTTCTAGATCTATGTCATTTTACACTATAGAAACCATATTTCAGAAGGTGAGAAAAAGTTGATGTTAGCGGTTGAATCAAGAGCATGTATATGAATAGAAATCTAATAATGTGGCTAAAGACTAAAGTGGATGCTTTTACACTTGTATTTCCCTACTGGTGTGTGTGGCATGCATGTGTGCTTTCTTTCTTTAATCTCTTCAGCACAGATGATTCAATTTACTGTGAAAAGAGGTTTAAAGTAGTAAACTTGTTTATATATTTTTCATTATGTTATTAAAGTGGTATAAATTGTATTTCTGTAACAATTTGGGATATTTCTCGATGGTATTATGAAATATTCTGGTATTTTGAAAAATTATGGTATGATGAAATTCTGGTATTATAAAATTCTGGTATGATAAAATTCTGGTATGGGAAATTCTAGTATGAAAAATTTCTGGTATATAAAATTCTAGTATGAAAAATTTCTGGTATGTAATTCTGGTATATAAAATTCTGGTATGTAAATTCTGGTATATAAAATTCTGGTATGAAAAATTTCTGGTATGAAAAATTTCATACCAGAAATTTATTCCAGGAAATAAAAAAAATAAAAAATAAAATAAAAGAAAAAAAATAAAAAAAATATATTCAGTAATAATAATTACAATTTAACACTAACTAATGTCTATTATTCTATTTTTATTAAAATAAAGGGGTTAATTATTTTTACCTACCATTAAATGAAAGTGGTAAAAAAATTTGGGGTACATTTACTAAATCCTATTCTCAAAAAGGCCTAGTATATCAAATTCTCCCTACTTTTATTTATTTTTGGAATTTTCCGTTTGGTGCCCCTGAGTTTTTGGCTTTTCCGGATGGTGCCCAAAGTTTTTCACGTTTCCGTTTGGTACCCTTGAGTTTTTGGCTTTTTCGGATGGTGTCCAAAGTTTTTCACGTTTCCGCTTGGTACCCCTGAGGTTTCGGCTTTTTCGGATGGTACCCTTATTTCTTATTATTTGTCTAAAATAACGTTTCTTACATTAAATTTTTAAAAAAAAATAGGGGGGAAATTATAACAGTTTTATATTATAAATTTTGAAGACAAGTATATTTTAATTGAACAAATTTAATCAACTATTAATAAATTATGATATTTTTAAAAATATAAGGTTTTTACATATTATTTTATGATTTTTAATATATTTATTACTATTTGATACTTTATCATATTTTGCATCAAAACATGAATTTTTTTTATGTTTTATGAAAACTAATTTTTATAAAAAAAAATTTTATTATCAAATTTTTTCCCTATTTTTTTATATATTTAATATAAGAAAAGTTATTTTGCATCAAAACATGATTTTTATACAAATTTTTTTTTATCATATTTGTTAAAATAATTTTTATGTTTTATTTATAATTATATATGAAATAAATCATTGATAAATGTATAACACAAAATATTCAAATTGGACATTCGGTTTTTCAAAAAAAATAATAATTATTGATAAATGTCCGATTTGAATACTATTTCCACTTTTTAAAATGAAAAAAAAATAAAAATCCTACTTAAATTTTAATAAAACTATTGAAATGTACATACAAAACTCATGTTTTTTTATAAAAATTATTCTATTACATGTATTATAAGTTCATGATATGTATAGAATATGTTAAGTTTTTTTTTATAAAAATCCTACTTTTCAAAATGTCCTTTTTTTATAAAAAACTAATAATTTTTATGTTTTGAATAATATTTGTTAAAATTTAAGTAGGATTTTTTTTTCATTTTGAAAAGTGGAAATAGTATTTAAAACGGACATTTATCAATAATTATTAATTGTTTTTGAAACACCGAATGTCCAATTTGAATATTTTGCGTTATACATTTATCAATGATTTATTTCATATATAATTATAAATAAAACATAAAAATTATTTTAAAAAATATGATAAAAAAAATTTGTAAAAATCATGTTTTGATGCAAAATAACATTTGTTATATTAAATTTATAAAAAATAGGGGAAAAATTTGATAATAAAATTTTTTTTATAAAAATTAGTTTCCGTATAACATAAAAAAAAAATCATGTTTTGATGCAAAATATGATAAAGTATCAAATAGTAATAAATATATTAAAAATCATAAAATAATATGTAAAAACCTTATATTTTAAAAAATATCATAATATTAATAGTTGATTAAATTTTTCAATTAAAATATACTTGTCTTTAAAATTTATAATATAAAATTTTTATAATTTTTTCCCCTATTTTTTTTATAAATTTAATATAAGAAACATTATTTTAGACAAATAATAAGAAAGAACGGTACCATCCGGAAAAGCCGAAACCTCAGGGGTACCAAGCGGAAACGTGAAAAACTTTGGACACCATCCGAAAAAGTCAAAACCTCAGGGGTACCAAACGGAAACGTGAAAAACTTTGGGCACCATCCGGAAAAGCCAAAAACTCAGGGGCACCAAACGGAAAAATCCTTTATTTTTATATTTTTGTTGGATATTACTAGGGGCCTAGTTAACCTAAACTAAACAAAAAGGGCACTATTCCACCAATTTTCTAAAAAAAAAAAAACAGTGAGAGATTTAAGAATTAATGGACATGAAGCATAGTTGGAATCGTAGTAAGAATTTATTTGTAAGGCACTGAAGTTAGATAAGAGAATATCTTGCCCAGGATGCCCTTTGAGATAGTGAAGTACACGGACTGCACCTTGCCAATGCTTGTCTGTTGGTTGTTGAAGATATTGTGCAAGAACGTCTACTGAATAGGTTAGATCCGGACGAGTTATTGTGCGATAAATAAGCCGACCTACAAAGCGTTAATATTCTTCGGGATCATGGTAGGGGGTTGACTTATCCAATGAGAGAGAATTCCCGGATTCAGTGGGAAATGAAACCGGATGAGAGCCAAGGTTGGTCGACTCTGTGAGGATGTTTAGCGTAGTGTACTTACGCTACGAGAGAAACAACCCTTTTGGAGTAGTAGTGACCTTGATACCCAAAAAAAAATTATCCTAAATCCTTCATATGAAAGCATGAATTTAGATAGTCTTTGAATTGAGAATAGAATGTGAGTTATTACCAGTAACGATCAAGTCGTCCACATAGACGGGTATATGTATGATAGTACATGGACGTTGGTATGAGAACAAGGAGTAGTCGGCATACGACTGTTTGAAGCCGACTTGAAGGAAAGTTGGTCGAAGTTTTGCAAATTAGTTGCAAGGAGATTGCTTGAGGTCGTAGATGGACTTGTGCAAGTGACAATTTTAAGATGGGTCATGACTAGTAAAAACCGGTGAAAGTTTCATGTAGATGTCCTCATGAAGGTCATCGTGAAGGAACGCGTTGTGGACGTCCATTTGATGGAACTCCTAGCGTTGAATCAAGACTACTACAGGTAAGAGTTTCACTGAAACAAGTTTAGCTACGGGAGAAAAGGTTTTAGCATAACCAATACCTTTGCATTGTCAATTGCCAAGAGCGACAAGTCTTGGTTTGTGCCGTTCTATAGAGCCATCGGCCTTTAGTTTTGTTTTTTACACACATTTCGAACCAATTGTTGTCTAGTGGTAGAGTCGTAAGAGGCCAAGTTTTGTTACGCTCAAGAGCGTCAAACTCACATGTCATAGCATCACTCCATGTTTTGTGTTTAAGAAAGAGAAAAACGAGAGTTATCAAGATAAAAAAAGAGAGAATACTTAGTCTTACCAATGTCGGATGAGGGAGCAGATGAACCGGGCGGGGGATGAGTTTAGTAAGGGAATTACATTAGTAATCCGTATATTTGGAATTGGGTATAGTATGGGTATGATATTTACATATATGAAAGACAAGGGATACATATGTAAATATAGCCTAAGGGCCCGTTTGGTTCCAACTCCGGAAACGGAAACGGAATGGAAACGAACTTAGTCCATATGTATATCATTGTTCATGAAGTTTTGTGGAATCATTCCTTGGGGATTAATGCAAAATGCACTTACCCCCTCACATTTTGTTACCCTATAGGGTATCAAAAGTAATCAAATTATACTCCAATTAGTTCAAACCACAAGGAATGATTCCACAAACTTTCATGAACAATGATATACATATGGACTAGATTCGTTTCCATTCCGTTTCCGATTCCGGAGTTCAAACCAAACGGGCCCTAAGTGGTTAGAGGTTATTATGAACAATAAATGGTAGATAAACCCTATCCCCTCATTTGGTTGAATGAGAAGGGAATGGAATGGAAACGGAAACGAATCAAGTTCATAGTCGTGACATTATACATTATGTACACCTCTAACATCATTGAAAATAATCTCATTTTTTAGTGTAAATGCAAGTGGAGGAAGGAGGAATTGATGTTTTTAATACCCTATACAGAAATAAAATGGGAGAATGGAAATAAATTCATCCTATCAACGGAATGAATTCGTTTCCATTCCGCTTCTCCAACCAAACGCCCCCTAAATGTAACAGACTCACGGGCGATCTTTTTTTTTTGCTCGAAACGCATGGAGCATGTTTCGTTTTTATTCCGTATAGTTATTATCTTTGATGATCTGATATTATAATCCTAACAAATACAAATGTCACATAAATATTAATCGGTTTTCCTAAATATTAACCAGTCTTCAGAGTTGTTTTTTTTATTAATTTGATTATTGAATTTTGAACAAAGGCAGTTGAGTTGAGCAATTAACAATTTTAAATAGGTACATTCATATTGAAAAAAAGGTAGAATGCAGGCCATTCGACTTTTAACATTTTTCTACGTTACCTTTTTTTATTTTTTTTTATCTCAGTCAATAAAGTTATATATTTTCTATACCAAAAGATAACGGCTTATCATTTTATAAAGTAAAAGGTTTTATATACACTAAATCCAAATTTAATTAAATGTATATGTCTATATACCAGGGTTAGTAAAAAAAAATTATCGCACTCGGACTCCGTCCATGCCGTTTTGTTAGTATTATTTGGCCGCGCCGAATAACATCACTCAACATTAAAGGTAAAAGTTTTTTTTCCTCGCGGAGAACGCACAATGTCAAGTGGTTACCGAAAGGACGTCAGGCGATGGTCATGTTGCTCTGACACAAACAACCTCCGGAAAGGGACCCCAAACGGTGACACAATTGGTTGTTAATCCATTATATGACGAAGACAAAGTTGAAGACAAGGCCAATGCCATCATAAATGATGAGGAAGATGTCAACTCCGGCATGAAGTCATGTGAGGATTCATTAGATTGTGCCTCGTCACTTCCATTTCAATTTGTCAATCCGTTGTATGACGAGTATGACAAAAAAAAAAACCACGACAATACCATCATCGAGGGAGAAGGAGACGACAACCCCGCCAACGACACCATCATGTTGATGGACTACAAGGTCAAGCCTCTAAATCCACGTATTGTCTTTGTTATGTCCCATAACTTATCTCCCGGCTTGCCCTTCCATCTTCTTGGCATGCCCCCGACGTTCACCGTTAAGGGTCTTGATGGCATTATACACAAAGTTCATGGTGCCACCATCTTGAGGGACTACAAGTTCGAGCATCCCGAACCGGAGTTTTTCCTCGTTATGTCCGACGGTTTACCATCTGGATTGCCCCTCGATCTATTCGGCATGCATCCAAAATTCAACCTCAAGGGCATTGACGGCATGTTAAACAAAGTCCACAGTGCGATCATCTTGATGGACTACAAGTTCGAGCCTCCTTGATTCGCCCCTGGATACTGTTGCCATCCATGCATTTGCCTAGGCATGCCTTGTCTTCAATATTTCAGATCATAAGGCTTGCCTACTACCAGCGCCCTCCGTGCTCGTTCCATCGCTTTTCTCGGCCCCGCTAGAGGCATGTTTGCCTTCACTTCGCCATTACACGAGGCATGCAAGTGTTAACAACATTTTTTTATCTTTTGCCAATAATAGAAGAGATATTTCTTATGAAATATTCCTTTCTAAACTTTCTCGTTGGACCCCTTTTAGACATTTCATTTTAGGCCTTTCATTTTGTACTTCTCATTTTCGACCTTTCATTCCGGTCCCTTCCTCAATATTAAGGATATTTGGCCTCACTTGTAATTCATATTCAAATTAAATCAAGTTTAGTTGAAGGTAGATCTCCTCTTGATTTTGGACATCACCTTTCCTCTCAAAGTTCTTTCTTGAATCTTCAATCCAAGATTTCAAATTCAAGGATTCTTCATTAATCAACTATCCACTCCACTTTTCGGATTGCTCGATCAACCTTGATCGGATCAACCATTCGCTTCCGCTCCATCTCATTGTTTCCCTCAACCATATTCTATCCTTTCATCCCCCGACACATCAACAATCGGAGTAGTTGAAGCTTAAGCTCGATCTAGATCCAAAGTTTCTCCTTGAACGCATCCAACGACGCATCAATAATTACTAGGGGTGACATTTCTGGATATCCGATATGAAGCCTCAGATATCCGATCCAATAAATTTATAAAGTCATATATCAATCCAATCTGAAAGTAACCGGATATCCAAAAATTTTATCCGGATCGGATATCCGATCCGAGTATTTATTACTGGATCAATCGGATATATCCGAACTGATCCGACTTTTTTTCAAAACTTCAATCCGTATCCAATCCGACAATCCCCGGATCGGACTCGAATCACCAATTACCGGATATTTTCGAATTCAGAATTTTCTGGATAGGATCTTCGAGTTATTGGATCGGATTAGGCAGCTCGAATATTTTTACTCAACCCTAATAGTAATAATTACACATCCAACTTAAAAACCTACAAATCAGAATCGGTTTATGAAACATGTATGCAATTTCAAATTGCATTTTGATTAGTTGCTTTAGTTATAGCATAATAGTTGGTATGTCTGCTAATTTCAATACCATTAAATATACTTCCCACACACTTTATAGTGTCCAGTATCGATCAAAGCCAACACCATCATTGCCGTGGAAAGTTATGCACATAACATAATCTCTACAGTGTAAGAAAGTATAGACAAAAATAGATTGAAGATCGTCCCATCCAATTTACAGACAGGGTATCTATTTGAGTCACAGTAGAAAGATTCTGCTTTTTATTTTTCAATCCTTTCTACTATTTTACATTTGCAATGCTAATTATGAGGTTTGAAATTTTTTTAATTTGTAAACAAAATTTTGGCAATTTTCGTTGGTCAATCACAAAGTTTCAACAAATTTTACTCAATAATTATGAGGTTTGACAAATTTGTCCTCTTGCATGAAATTTGACAAATTTCATTCAAAATGTTCTTTAAAAACATTCTAACATTCTAGGGTTATTGAAATTCTGATAGTGATGTTTGAACAACTAAAGTTGGGATTTAGAGTGATATTACGTTTAAAATCCAAATGAAATGGCGATTGATAGGGTTTGGTTACACTATTCGGGTAAATCCTACTTCACGGAATTTTAAGAATTTTAAGAGGAGAAAACTGTTTAAATCTACTATGAAGCAATATGGACTGATCGAGCAATGGTGACAAAACATAAAACAATTCAAATTGTAATCAATCTCTAAAACAGATAAAAGAAAACAAGAAGAGGAATAATAACAAAAATGAAGGGAGCAAAACTTAGGTGTGTTTTTAGGAGATGGAGGTTAAGATGAATTTTGAAAGGGATTAAATTTAATGTTGAATTTATTAAGGATTATTTGAGATAAAATAATTTACATCCGGTTGTTTGGTAGAAAGTTTTTTAATGGGTTTAATTGATACAAATTTATAAATTTGAGTGAAATTTTAATTGATAGTTGGAAATTAATCTCATTTAATCTTGGTAATATGAGGTTATTTTTTTACCTACATTCTTAACAGGTTTTCACAAATTTTTTTAGGACATCAGGTTATCAGAAATCCATTAGATGTGGGTGAGATTGTCATAACTAATTATATCGTACTAATTGAGGGATCTAAGTCTTATAACATATCTAAGTGTTCCTTTAATATGATCCAACAAGTCATAATTCACTCACAAACATAGTGATATATACGTCACAGTTATACTTAATTTGTGTACAACCCAAATATTTCTATCATATATAAGACATACCAAAAGTTTAAGATTACATGACACTTGTATCAATAATTTAAAAAAAAGTAAAAAGAAGCAACTGAATTGATATATAACATAAATTCATTCGACGTATATAACACTATCTTATATCACCTTTATCTTCAATCCAACAACGCATCTTCAAATTCTTCAATCTAAACATGTTGGTCTTATCAATATTCAAAGTGACAAACTCCGTATCCGTGATGATATAATTGCTTTAGGTGGGAACGGTAGCACCCTTGCAAACCTCAATGGCTTCTTCTCTTATAACAAACTCTACTCCTTATTCTCTCCCAACCCTCCCACTGGAACATCACAACCTTTCAGTGCAATCTGGAGTCGATTCAATATTCCCAAGTGCAGCTATATAGCTTGGTTAGCTGCTCTCAGGAGGCTCCCCACTTTGGCGAGGATCAAAGCTTGGAATATGATTGATAATGATACTTGCTGGCTTTGCAAAAGTACTGCTGAAGATGATGACCACCTTTGGGCTCATTGTAGCTACGGATCCCTTGTCCTGGATGTGGTATCAAGATGGACTAGAACCCCCTATCCTGCCCCCTACCTTGGTAACATTTGGCACTGGCTTAGCTCCTGCAGCATGCATAAACCGAATTTGATTGATAGTCTAAGGATTGCTTCCATCATCTCATTCATCTATCATGTTTGGATCTCAAGAAACAAGATGGTTTACAACAACCAATTCACAAGAGCAATTGAGTGTGCTGCTAGTATCATCACCTCAATTAAAAGTCATTTCGAAGCCAAATGGAAGGATAGGTCCCCAAGCTCACTTCAAGTTGCTGGAATGCTGAATCTTAGACTTGATTAGGACCAATTTGGTCTCACTGCTCTTTGTTCTATGATCACGTACAATTTTGATCTCGCATTTGTAACCTGGACAAGAGTCCAACCTCCATCTTGTACATCCATTCTAAATACAAATTAACTTTTCAAAAAAAAAAAAATATATTCAAAGTGACAAAGCATTGTTTACTACAATATCTCCATCAATTTTTTCTTTTACGATCAACACCTTAAAATATTACAGATTACCTCCCAAAAATATCAAAGAAACACTATCTACCATTTATTCTTTAATACAACTCCCTAAGGGTTTGTTCCTTTCCCATATCTTGATATGAGTATATCAGATATCGGTATTGATATCAATATCATGATATGGGTATGATATTGATATGAGATATCTGATACTTGTGTTTAGCAAGATGGATGAGTACATCAGAAGAGGGAGACTTGATAGAGAGAGTTGAGAGGGAGACATGGGAGAAAAAGAGCGAGATATCTGTCAATTTTTAAAGATATCAAAATCGATAAAATAAAAAAACAAAGTAAAATATTGATATCTGCTATATCACTTTGATATCCATATACTCAATTACGAAACATGGATATCGGGCGTGTGATATCCACACCCATATCCCATATCAGAATATGGGAAAGGAATAAGCAACCCTAAAATGAACTAGACGATATCTAAAAGAGGTCCAAAATAATTTTTTTAAAAAAATCATGAATTAGTGGCTAAACCAAGCTAAAACAAAATTGACTCGGAGTCAATCGAGGACAAGTTAGGATTCATTAATTTAAGGGTGGGTTTGTCGCGCTGAACCCCTAGTTCTTCCCTCTCCTTCCTATGACTATTTTATACGATCAAATTGATGGAAAAAAATGTAGAATTGAGTAAGGCCGTGCAAAATCGGACCGGACCGGAAAACCGGATCGGACCGGTCCGGAATTTACGGTCCTGTCGGTCCAGGTTTTTTTGAAAATTTGGGTTACGGTCCGGTCCGGTTTTTGGACCGTATAAAACCGTAACCCGGGTTGGACCGTAAACTACGAATTTTCGGTCCGGTCCGGTCCAGATCGGTTCAATCCGGTCCGGTTTTGGACCGAAAAAACCTCCAAAATTGCACAATCAATGTACAAACCGGTCCAAACCGGTCTGCAATATTCAAAACTGCACACTTTATGTACAAACTCTTAGCCGATGTAAACCGTTCATGAATAATTCGAACATCTTACACTGTTCTAAATCAGTCCTATGTTTTTTATCTTGTTTATTCAGATCCTTAACCTTTTGAAATATCAATATTGTTGTTTTGTTACATATAGTAACAATAGATTAAACAACCTATATTTTTTAAATTTAAATTAAGGCTATCTAAAAATAAACTTAAATAAGAATGCGTAAAGAATTCCTTTTATATATATATATATATATACTAGGCGGGACGCGCGTGCTTCGCACGCGCGCCGTAAATTAAATCGAAAATTGTACGTCATAGATGAAATCGGAAAGCGTTCAGTTTGTAATAATTCGGTACAAATATATATTGTTCCGTTCATTTTGAAATAATTGGGTACAAATACATTTCGTTTTCTAGAAAAATGCTAAGCTGGAACACGGTGCTCGTGGATAAGTAGGTACATGTTTTGTCGGTTCCTTACTGGACACCTTCTCCACCTACAAATCTTATGCTTTCCTATCTTCCAAATTCACATTTCCATCTATATTGGACTCACTTTGTGCTGTAATCGAATTCAGATCTAGCAATGATGCTTCAACTTCATATTCATCCCCTGCCAATCAACAACCATAAACAAAGAAGAATGCAAATAAAATAGGGAATGTAAAACTAAACAAAAATAAATGAATTGCTCTTAGAGTTAACCAATCATACACCTTCTATGCCATCTACAAAAACAAAAGGAAAATGCAAAAGCGCTACAACTTGAATACAGTTAGATTAGGCTAATTGCACAACCACCTTAGCTGAAAAGAAGCACCATATGCGAAATCAGCAACATCTAAATAGATACAGCTGCTTGTGAACAATAACACACAATTCATGCATCACTTAATCAGCATAGAATAATATATAATTTCACATTTTGATGTTTCCTCATCATATGTAATATAAGATTAAAAATTTTCATATAAATCAGAAAAACACAGATTTAGATCCTAAAAATAACGTAAGTTCAATTCAGAATGAAATGAGAGGTAAAAGTTTGTTCATACCAGTATGAGGCTTAATAATCACGTCACTTCTTTGAGGAGATGGAGTAAGGTCGCGTTTGGCAATTGGATTCAATGGGAAGAAGAGTAGAGGCAAAGAACACCTAAAACAAAGACAAACTAAAGAGACTAAGAAGCAACGAAATGTGAGGAAGATAGAACCAAGTACATCAATGAGAAGCAACAAAGAGGCCATTGATTTTGTCGACTGCCATTATCAGTTTCAATGTGAAACACGAAAGAGAAAAAGGGTTTAAACAGGCTAAATTTTAGGTTAATGTGTACACCATTTGTGGTTCCAAGAAGTCCTAAAATTGACACGAATGATTTCTAAACCTTGAATCTCTCTTTACCTTGAATCTCTCTTTTGCTCGAATCTATTCCATTTCTTTCGCAACTAACCTCCTTGCTTCCAGAGGGTCAACCATGATCACCTCTCTGTTTTGCTCTTGCTTTGCTGAGTAAACCTAATCATGAAATAAAATGAGAATATATAGCATGCAAAACACAATTAAGGTTTTTTTGTTCTTCTTTCTATATTTCTTTCGGTCAGGATAGTGGTGCGGAGGGAAAGGGGAGAGCACTTGTTACGGAAATCTGCACAATGCATCAAGTTTTATTATTTTGTATCAGCTGATAGAAGAGGCAAGAGGGCAAAAGGTAATCTAAATTTCTTTAAATATTAGTAAGCTTCTTGTACTCAATAGAGCAATCCAAGGATGCGGAAAAAATAATCCATCAGATATATTCAGCAATCAGAAAAGCCTACATATAAATGATATAAAAGATTGTAAAATAGAGAGGCTCATATACATACAATGGGTGTAGGAGAGTTCTCAGAAATCACTCCATGTGGGTACATTGCCGCATAAGGAAACATCATCTACCATGAGCATAATGATATGAGTGAACAATCAGTACAGTTGGGAGCAATCTAAAGTTAATGCGTAATTAAAAACTAAATCCCATGTCAAAGAAAGCCGTAAAACATACATTAAACATAGTTGAGAGTTTCGTCCTACTGAAAGTATCACATGATAAGCTCCAAATTCAATAATACTTACTCATCAGAAAGTAACTTTGTTTCTAATGGAATGAGTATGCGGAACATGCGGAGGATGATTCATCAAGAGAAGCAGTCATAACATCCACAATGCGGACTTTGAGGTTAATGCCTAATGGTATTACACAACAGCCGTTGAGTGAATGCCAATAAATTCAACAATATTTGTCACTGTGTATGCATTCGGCTACTCTTTGCTCCTCTCACTTGATGTGCCTGTAAGAAATGAAAATAATTTAGTCATTGATTGGTCAAAGCCAAGGCTGTATGGTTGCATTGCATGACATTCAATTATTTACTATTGTTACTCTTGTTGTAAGCCTGTCTTGATGATCATACCGAGGGAGCTTGTCAAGGAAGTCAATAG
This sequence comes from Fagopyrum homotropicum, assembly GCA_033239125.1. NCBI lineage: Eukaryota > Viridiplantae > Streptophyta > Magnoliopsida > Caryophyllales > Polygonaceae > Fagopyrum > Fagopyrum homotropicum. The sequence continues at coordinate 150,994,330 of BSWB01000004.1, forward strand.
CCTATGGCAAAGCATATTTTAGAAGCAAAATTTGCACAGAAAATTATATTTTGCACTCACAAAAAAAAAAAGAGAAGTAAACGGCAACCTCAGGAGAAATCAGATGTTGATTATCTGCATTAACAAATATTGACCATGACTTCCTGATGTGCCTGCATATTTGTTCAAAAAGAATATCAAATTCTAGTTTTATTAGCTTCTTCTTGAATGACATTAATTAACAACACTAAAGATGAGAAAGAGTTTAAACCAATCAAAGTTCACCAGACTAAATTCTTGCAATAGAATACCTCAGCGAACAAATTGAAGTTTCTAGTTGAAGCAACAGGAGTCATCCTTGATTTAATTTGTTCACAAGCATCCAAAACAGCAGCCCCATACACCTATGAAGTGGAACAAGTAGGTGTTGGCAGAATCGATTATAGTTGGAGCATTAAAACAAAAAAATCAATCACCGGAAGTTGAACTGAACAAGAAGAATGGATATATAAATAGAGAAATACCGAGGAAGGAGGTGGAAGGCAGAAGAGAAGGTGACTCGTCTTAGTTCTTCCACCACTGCTAGCAGAAAACCAGAGAAGCGACAAGATCTGTTGGTACGTTTGCGAAGACGATTAAAGGACCTGATTTTGAAGACAGAAAGGAAGGAGTTGATCAGGTGCATAGATAGATAAGAAGAAGACCAACTTACCTGAGAAGTCAGAGCAAAATATAGAATAGGTAGACCGGTAATTGGTTAGATGCGATTTGTAGCTCTGAGTTTTAGCAAATTCTCTAACTCTACAGATCTTAGACATAAGCATCCTAACATGAAGATAGAGTGTAAATTTATTCAACTCATCATATTGGCTGTGAAGAAAAATTAACATCACACACCTCAATCAAATCTATTGCCACAAAGAAACCCAATCTAACATCTTCAATAGCCAAGCTGAAAAGTCAATAAAAAGTATAGTTACAAAGGTCCCATAATTACCTAAAAATCAGTAAAAAAAAATAAAATAGTTCATTTGAACTTTTTATCAAACACTTGGTGAGCACAAAAAAATGTATACCTACTAAGAGTATTTCTGACCTGCTTATGTGGACCATTTGATCGAACACTACATACATCCAAAATAACATTTTATAGAGCAAGAGTACTTCTGATCTTCTTCTCGAAATAGTAATATCAAAAACTGAGACTCCAATTTATGTGTTGGAAGAGAAAGCGACAGAAGAAAAAGGGGATAGACGTACCTGGACACTGTAAGAAGAGGAAAATAGGCGTGAAGTCGATTGATGAGGATGCTTCAAGCGGGTTTGCTTTGAAAAGTAAGAGTAGTTACGATCTCGGAACCTGAAACCAAAAAACATGGTATGAAAAATGAAACAAAAAATTGAAAGGTCCGATGAACAAAATCGCTAGAGACAATAGGCGAATCTCGATATGGATCAATAACTGAGTTGTAGTCTGCAACAACTGAGTAGATAATCTCCATTTGTACACAAGAGAATGGCATAACATCTTGTTAACCCTAAAATGACAAAAACTCTACAAAGTCGGAGCAAAACAAAGAAGAAAAGGAAGAGGCTTACCGATTTCGAGTGCAAGACAGATCTGAGAAACGAATCTGGGGGCGTGGTGTGAATGGAGTCCCATGAAAACCAACCTGCAAGAAGAAAACAACGAAGATCATTAGAAACTAAAAATGGAGCAAGAGACCAGCGGCTAAGAATGGTAGGGAAGAGGTGATAATACAAGTTGAAGCAGAGGAAGACCAAAAAAATGGCCATCAAAGCGGTGAAAGAGACGAGCGACTGCGGTAGGAGCAACCCGTTCTATTCGTAAAGATGAGTCATCAATTAGGGTACAAATGGAATATATTAAGTTAGAGGAGGGGTAAATTGGGATATGAATTATTCATAAGAGGGATTCGTTCTTTTAGTATTGTAAGGATATATACGTCTATTATATATTATATATATGCTTTTCTCCAAAACTCGTTCATCATTATTTTTAATTTCACAAAAACACATGTAATTTGCTTCTTCTTCCCTTTCATGCCATTGAACAACTATAGACCACCGGAAGTAACACAGATCAGTAGTAAACTTTAAAAAAAATAGTTTATATCGTGGTCGAATCGGACATGCTCTGATACCATGTTAAATTATCATCTTTTATATCCGTCTGGTCTAAGACGTGCAGTGGAAGGTTTGCACGTGAAAGTGAACCTACGCACAAGTCTTCGGGATTCCATCCTAAAAAACAATTGGCGATAGGAGGAGTAGCCCTAAGACTTATATGTTAGGTTCACGTATTATTATATTGTCGATGTGGGACATTCCACGCTCAACAATTTCATTTATTGTCCATCAAACAATTTAATTTTGTTTTCATTTCACCTATGATGCACGAACACAGACACAGCGAGAAACATTGAAGCAACAATCCTCAAAATTATAGGAAATGAGGACACGGCAAAAAAAATAAATAATAAATCATTTTAAAGCTATTGAAATGTAGAATTCATATATCATACTGAAATACATATATATATATATATATATATATATATATATATATATATATGAAAAACGCAATGATATACGAGTAGATAAAGACATTAATATGACAACAAAATAACCGAAATAAAAGCTTAGAAACATACATTTTCAGTCTTACAAAACATAGAAATAAAAATATTTAGTCTTACAATCTCAAATAAACATACTTAGTTTCAAAAGTGAATAACGAATCATCTATTTTGCAAATCAAGAACAACCGAACAACATAATCAACCAAGGAAAACAATAATAAAAATTTATAAATAAGAAGAAGAAGAAGAAGATTGGTGTGTTGATTCCGGAAACTACAATCTCGCAGGTGACCATATGAGGGTTAGGTTTCGTCAAAGAAAAATGGGAGAGAAGAATAAATATTAAAGTAAACTAATTTTTCTTTAATTTTTTAAATTTGCTTATGACCTTAAAAATAGAGGAAATTTTCATTGACCGTTTCTTAACCGTATCAGACCATATTTGACGGTGTTCAAACCATGTTCCCTTATCCAACAGGGTAGGACACTGACACACCATCTAACGTATCCGGCATCTTTAACGAGTCTCTTTGTTAGGCTGTGACTTGACTCCTCATCCTATGCATCTTTAACGAGTCTCTTTGTGAGGCTATGACTTGACTACTCATCCTATGCATCTTATGATAACAATCTTTGACAACCATCCAAAGTGGGAAATATTTGGGAGAATCATCGAAAGTCATATTGCATGTTACAGTTTTGATAGTGTAAGATAGAATGGAAAATCAAAGAAACACCAATTTGTAATGTAAACATACCATTTCCAAGCATTGTCGTCTTGTCGGCAATGATTGTTGTCATTTTGAGTTGGGGTGTTAATCTCTAATCTATACACTATTTGTGTTTTGGTCGGAGGATCAATCCAATAAGACTCGAAAAAAGTGTGAGATCAACCATTATTCATAACTTTAAATATGTAAGTCTTTGTAAAATAAAGTTTTTAAAAAATAGTATTATTATTGTAAAATTTTAGATGAGTTCATTTACTATGCAACCACATTAGATTATTTTAAATTGATCGATTTTATTTTTTTAAAAATAAAGAATGTAACCTAACTAATTGAGAGGTCGAAATAAAACAAATGGATAAATTGCTATGAACTTGAGAACAACAAATTCTGACAAAAAACGGCACGAAGACAAATACAATAAGGACACTATTAGTTGAAGAATGGAAGCATAAAGAGAAATCACGTACGTACATGAAGAAAAACATCAGTGAAAAACATCGCTCGAAAAAAAAGCACAAGAGCTTTCTACGGAATAACAGTGAAATCTTCATTTTTGGACTCGACTAAGACCCTTTCAACGTGAAAAACTCAAGGCGTCATCATCATAACTCACACACGAAAAATTGCAACGCAACGAAATAGAATACGTACACAATCTTTATGAAACTTATACCCTCGAAAGATATGAACAAAGGAGCGTTTGACAAATTTGAAGAATTACGATGTTAATGTGTGAGGCACTTTGCACTACTACTTTTTGAACATGAAAGTAAAAGTGAAATCATGTTCCGTTAATAGAAAATTTTCTAACGACAACTTTAATGGAGAAACACGGGATTCAGATTTTGCCAATACAAAAAAAAAAAAGTTATGTAATCATTTTTTCGTTCGTCTAATTATTGAGAAAAACCTTAAATAATGGACCAATTAAATTTCTCAACCTCTTTGTACCAAAAAATAGTTGTTAGTCTCTTAACAAAAATGAGTTTTCGTTTCACAAATTCATAACGAAGTTAAGGACCAAGTGCCTACTTGGTTAGAGGGATAGAATGAAAACGGTTAAGGAAAAATAAATGAAATGGAGATGATTATACTAATTTCATGTGTTAGGATACCTCCAATATACTATATTAACAGCTAAAAAAAACATAATTTTTTATTGATTTATTAATATTTAATTTTTGGAATACTTATAGCAATGCGAAACGGGTCCTAAAGGATTAAAACGAATAAAAACATAAGCAGTAAGAAGATTGGAACCAAAAACATTGTTATAAAGTTTTGATACTACTAAAACTATTAAATATTTACTATTTTATTTATTTATGTCAGTATACTTCTAAGTATTAATATCTTATTTATTTGATAGTTTTTTCATCTTTTGGTTGAAGTAGGATAACATTCACTTGTATTCAAATAAATCAATGAAATAAAACAGAGTTTTAGTCCATATTTTGTTACCAACTGCGGAAACGGAAACGAAAACGGAATGGAAACAAATTTAGTCCATATGTATGTCCTTATTCATGAAATTTTATGGAATAATTCCTTGTATTTACATGCAAAATATACTTGTCTCCCCATATTTTATTACCCTATAAGGTATCAAAAGTAATCAAATTCAACTTCAATTACTTCAAATCACAATGAATGATTCCAAAAACTTTAATGAACAAGGGTATATATATGGATTAGATTCATTTCCATTCTATTTCCGATTTCGGAGTTCAAACCAAACGGGCCCTTAGTCTCATATTTTCTATGCTATGGGTGAAAACTTGACATCCAACCTAACGAGCTCATTGTGCACAACACTCAAAGACATGATTTAGAGGGAGAAAAAATATCCAAGAATGAGAACCAATTTTTAAGTTGTGAGGGGATTTAAGGATTCAATTCAACTGGCATATTTTTTTTTTTTATTCCATCGAGAATATTTTAGCTGAGAGGACCTCACCTCTTTGATTTTCTAACCTATCTAAATACTAATATTAATACAGATTCTTTTTTATGTCACGTGTCATTTTACCTGTAATTCGCCACGTGTTATTTTTTAATTCATTCTTATGTTTAGAGTTTTTTTTATTATCAAAAATATGTAAATTATATCTTTTTATATATACATTTTAGCAATTTTTTTTTAACTTTTCGGATTATATTATAGCTAATACACTTACTTTTATACTAGATCAAATATTTTTATTTTATTATTACTAAACAATAATATATAATTACTAAAGAACCTATTTGTTCTATAATTTTTATATAAAATTTTTTAGTATATACAAATAATATTCTAACATTATTAAATATAAAAATATTAAAAAAACGTTTAATCTATTTAAATATTATAATTACTAACAACCTATTTGAGGATATCCAAGATAAAATTACTTGCATTTGATGATTTATTTAATTTAATCATACCGACTATTTTTCTAAACGAGCTCTTATACGTGTGATTTTATAAATTTAAAAAAAACTAGTCACAAGTTTTCTGCGTTGTTGAGTTTGGGCCAGCCCATTAGGCGGTCATAAGGTCCAAACAAGCATGGTCCTATAACTCCAATCAAACAACAAATATTCAACTTCTTCACCACCATCACCATGAATGTACAATTCATATACTCAAAATACAACTTCTACTCGTTCAGTCCTACTGAACTAACAATAAGCCCACAACGCATCGTTTCATTTGAGTCTAAACACTTTCAAAGATTAAAACGCACCGTTTTGTCACAGCTTTAGCTAGAGTGGCCCGAGCGGGCTTTTTGAGTGAAAGCCCGGGAGATCTTGTGGACGACAAACGCCTTTGTTGAGCAAACGTCCGGCTTCGTCACATTTACGCCGCCGATCATCACCGTCTGTGTAGTAGCCCCATCAAACGCTGACGTAATCTCCAGGTCCTTCCCCTTTAAGAGAGTCCTAAGCTTCGTCTTTACTGGCATTGAACTCAATTCGAAGAATTCGTATCTCTCAGGTAGAATATGGTATCTCACTACCCGACTCAATGTCGCCTCCGGCAAATCCATTGACCCTAGCTCTTTCGGGGCGAATATGGTGCCTGAATTCAGATCTGGGTACTCCCGGATTATCCCTTCCAGAACCGAATTCAGTGCCACAGCAAACGAAATGAAGTCGTTTCTACTCAGGACTCTCATTATCTGTGCCCAATGGGGTGAACTCTTAACGGATGATGCACTGCAAATAGGGGATTGGATGAAATCGAGAGTGTAGTGTTTGATTTCTTGCGAATCGAGTCTGGTGAATGGCGCAAGAACGCCATGGATTGAAATAGGTCCGCTGAGGAATAGATCTGGGTGGGAAATCCTTGCGTGGTTGATTTCGATTATGCGTTCTTGAGGCCTGATTTTGGTGAGGGCGATGTTCTTGGAAGGGATGGCAGTTGCAAGACAAGTGTTCGACGATTTGCGCAAGAGAGATTTGAAGGGGAGACTTAGGGAAGGTACAGTGTGGTACTGTAATAGGAGTTTCCGGGCCCAGTGGGGCAACGAGGAGTTGGAGATGGCGGAGTCCGGCAAGGCGAAGACGGTGGTGGAATCTCCGGTTGAGGAATGGGAGAAGAAGAGGTCAGGGGAGAGTTCGAGAAGGGCGGCGATAATGGTGTAGTTTTGATCCCGGAGAGTTGAGGATGCGTTGTGGAGGATCTTGAGGGAGTCGGTGGAGGTGGCGTTGGTGGAGAAGATGACGGCGTCGTTGGCGGTGGAGGGGATTGTGGATGGAGAGAAGGAGGATATGGCGATGAGAGCAAGGGAAATTGAGAGAGTGATGTAGATGGGAGCGTGCCACCAGTGAGAGCAAGAGGCGTTCGCCATTGTTGTGCAGAGAGGAATGAAACAGGGGAAAAGAAAGCAGCAACAGCTTTATGAGGGGTTTCTCTGTAGATTTATGATACAGAAACATAACCAACATAACCGTTAAGTACCCTCGCCAAGAGAGGTTCTAGATTCACAAAACATCATCATAATCCTTATTTTAGTTCTTCTTTTGGTTCTTGAAGAAAAAGCTCTCCTTTTGGTTCTTGAAGTTCAAGTTGAATCTCCATCTCTTTCAAAGTTTAAATAAAAATTTTGGGTTTATATTTGTCATTTCTTTTCTAGTTTTTATTTTGGCTCTTCTCTTCTTTCTTAGGGTTGTAATATACTAACATGAGACAACATACTCGGGCTCGAATCGGATTCGGCTCGTTAAAAGTTTGGCTCGGGCTCGTTCACTTTCGAAACGAGTCAAGCTCGAGCACATTTTAAAACTCGTATAAATTTTAGGATTGACTCGGACTCGGCTCGTTCGGCTAAAATTACATTATAGGAGCATGATTTTGGCCGAGCTACTCGGACTCGGCTCGTCAAAAGCTCGGCTCGAGTTTGTTCACTTTCTAAATGAGCTAAGCTTGAGCACATTTTAAAACTCGTATTTATTGTTGCTAAACTTTGAAATACAAAGAATCTTTATTTTCCTATCACCCCCGCTATGAGTATCAAACCCACTTCTAAGAATGGGGATGAAAATCCTCAATCCATGGTTGATATGCTATGATTAGAGCTTATTCATGATTATTGGATACTAAATTAGACTGGACCGTTTAGATTAAGGTTGCGGTTTGGACCACAATGCTGAAGTACATACTCCATATATTACTCTACATATATGTTTAGTTTGTAATACAAGGATATAACCAAACAACAAACAAAACAAAAAGATGGTAATAAGTAGCTAATCCGAGCCTTCACTACTACTACTCTTTCGGGTAATCCGAATATAGAAGAACACGGCGGCAAAGGCGGCGGTGACAAGCCCTCCTATAATAACACCGCCACCGATCTCCGAGTTATCATGCGAAGCATGGGGTTTCAACAGCCTCCTCCCGCTTATCTCCGGCGGTTCAGCTTCACCGGCGGTCTCCTGCTCCTCTGCTGCTGACCCGGGTGGATCTGAAACCTGACCCGACAAGACCGAGTGATCAGTTTCCGATGAAGCTATCAGCCGGAGAAGGAAGAGATTGATTAACAGTAAAGAGAAGAAGATGTTAGTATGGCGAGCCATGATCAGAATTGTTTAGGTTGGTTGCTGAAGTGATTGGTTTTCCTTGGGTTTGTGTATATTGTGGAGGTTTGGTGTGTTGTTAGGTATGTGTGTATAAATATAGAGTGAAGGCCAGATTGTTTGGGTGAACGTGTGGCTTGTATTTATGGCTGCTCTACTATGCACCAGCTAGCTTTGATACTCATTCTTTCGTCAATATGGATATGAATTTAATGGACTATTTGTATGTTCATTCAAGTTTACTTAAACGAGATTTGTTTGCGATAGAAAGGAGTAGAATATGTTGACCCATTATGAGATAACAAGTTATTGGGGTCGTTTGGTATTTTAGAGTTCAGATATGTGTATCAAGATATGAGTATCAGATTAATATGTGATATTCTTGTTTGGTATGTTGCGGTATATTCAGATATGGGTATCCGACTTCGTTAACTTATTACAAGTCCAATAAAATTTAAAACCAACCTTGAAAATTAAGTTGCATAATAACAGGTAGATGGAGGATGAGAAGAGAATAAGAAAGAGAGATTCTCATAAATCCTATATCTGAGACATTTTTAAATCAACCCAATAATCAACAAAAGAAAAGGAAAAAGAGAAGAAGTTATTTGACAAAAAGAAATTTGGATGAAAAAGAAACTCACACGATTTAGATAAGGAAGGAGGGATGAGTATGAGAGAAGAGAATATAGATGGAGCATGAGATAAGAGAGAAGCACGGGAAAAGAAGATCAATACCTTTCAAAATATCAGTATATCAAAAGGGATGATCCGGATATCAAGGTATCAATTTGAAATTGATATACTAAAATATCAAACACCGGATATGATATGAGTGATACCAATAATCATGCATTTAATTAGGATATTAATATCAAACGGGCCCTTAAGGATATAGTTACTATTTATATCGAAGTAAAATTTTAATAGGTTTATTTGTTGGGTTTGAACATAAGGTTAAACTAATTACGGTTCAAATTGTATTGCCCCGCGTGTTGGATCAGGAGGTTGAAAGTACTCTAGCTTGGACCTAAGACTACTTACATGTAGGGGTTATGAAGCCTTTTTAAAAAGCAGTATATTTTATCTTTATGTTTCTTATCTTTTAGATATTATTGTCTGACGTTGATTATTGTAATTTTTATCATAGTGTTAAAATCCTACAGATATAGGACCCCAGACATATATGGAAGTCGCTCCATAATTTCAACTCCTTAATATAGTATAATCTCAATTCAAACATAACCACACAAAGATTTCGGTCGTATATGTCATTTTCTCATATAAAAATGCTAGCCTATCGTATTCACAATTGCATCTCTCTCAAATGTAACTTAATGGGTCCCATGGTCCCATAATTTTTAATGAAATAGGACCGGTTGGGAACACACTAAGGAATGTGGATATTGGACCAAAATCAACTTACCAAATTATATAAATTTAAAAGAAAATTTTGTACAATACCTAATAGATTTTTAATTTTCCGCTGGTGTTCTTAAACTTTACGCATTTTAGAATTATACTCTTCTTCCATTATAAATTAATATTTAAATAAAATTAAAAAAATAAGTAATTCATTCAAGAAATTATATATACCTTTAAAATAAATATTAACAATAACTAATTTTATAAATGGTAGAAAAATAAAATCCGAAAAAGCCTAAAGTTTAAGGTTACCACCCAAACTGAATAATCCGGCCTTATACATAATCCGAAAATGTCAAAAGAACAAGAATATCATTAGAAGCTACCCACTTTTAAACCCACTGCATTGAACTAAAACCGTATATTACCCTAAATGATCCGAATGGACCGGATTTGCCATATTATTTCAGTTCTAGTCATTTTTGTTAGTTATTCACCATTTTTATCATTATTTTCGCTTCAAGTTTTAAGATTATTCCGTTCCCCGTCATAAATATATCCTTATTGGAGATTTTGAGAGAGATTTATCGGATAACAAAAATTCGCAACCCCACCCTACGTATACAAAGTTTTTTTTAATAATGTTAATCAGACAAAATTAAAATTCATAGAAAATAATGTACCCTAACGCCAAAATATAATTTTTACGGTCTCTCAAAATAAACAATAAAGATATCCAATAAAAAATGTTTTTTTAAAAGAAAAACCCTCGATATCATGGGGCTTACAAAAAATATAAATACATACTTATAGTTATAAAATAAAATATTTTGTAGAATCTTTTGTATTTTACCGAGGATTTAGGTGGCAGAAGATCAGGGAGGTTCACATTTTGACCGCATTCCGATTTCCATTCGTAATCCCCACGTAATTATATTTGACCAGTCCCACACTTCTTTTTTTCCTTTTAAAAAAAACCCCTCTAAAATACTACCTCCGTTAAAAAATAAATGTCATTTTAACCTTTTACACAATTTTTAAAAAAAATATTAAATAACATAGATTTTGTAAAGTTTTTCTAAATCTTTTCACATATTTAATATTCAACCTTCTTCTAAACCAATAAGAAAGATTTTAGAACTAAAATTAATTATTGACACCAATTTTCAAGAACATTTTTTATAATTATTGTTCATTTATTGGCCTAGAAAACTTAAAACGACATATAATTTTGATCAAATTTCTAATGCTAAAACGACACTTATTTTTGATCGGAGGGAGTATCATATTATCTCCGATTCCCAATTTTTTAATTTTTGTAGAACGAAAATCGGCAATAAAAACTTATCTTTGAGAGGTAATTTATCATAAAGTATATCTTTGGGTAAACACACAAAATTCGTGATCGATAAAAAAAGGTGGGTTGGTGTTTGAAATTCTCAACAAAATCTGATTCTCAATATTTGAACTTGGAGAATAAATTAATCGTATAAAAAAAAACTAACGGTAAAAAAAATAATATTTATAACAACACAATAATTCATAAAGTTTTTATAAAAATAACGATAGAATATGAAAATTTTTCTAGTTGTTTGACAAAGTCAATTTATTAGGATTTTTTTTCCTAAATAATAAGAAATTAAAAATATTTTTTGGGATTAGGCATCAAATAAAACTTATTCCGAGAATAGGAATAATTTTCGGTTAGGAGTAGACCCGTCGTTTGAAATTGGGGTTAACATGAATAACCTGCAGTTTAAAACTACGAGTTTATTTATAATTTTTTAAAAATTTTTTTTACACGCAATCCGCAATTTAGAACTGCGGGTTTGTTTTTTAATAATAAACCCGCAATTTAAAACTGGGGTTTTGATCCAAAATTAACTGGGCCGAATCAATAAATGGGGCCGGCCAGAAACCCGTAGTTTCAAACTGCGGGTTACATGTAAAAAAAAAGAGTTAAAGATTTGTTCTATTGGAGTTTCTTTAACTATTTCTTAATATAAAAATAAAAATTAATGTCAGAATGAGTTAAAAAATCAATGACATGATTGAAAAGAGGTTTTTGTGGGAAGAAATGAATTATGACAAGTTTCTGCCTGATTCACACAAATCAAGGAATTTGTGGATTTTTATTTTTGTTTTTGCCCAATTGTAAGTAAGTAAGATTTGTTATATTAGAGTTACGTAATTCAAAGTAATTTAAAATTTTTTTTAAAATTTTGGGATGGAGGAGAAATGTTCCGTAAATAATTTGAAGGATAAAAAATAAATAAGGATTACTTTGAAGAGTTCTCGGATACAAATGCTCTTAGGTCCTATAATTATTTGGAGAATGTTATCGAACTACGTGTACACAAATGCTAATGTCTAAAAATGGTGTCTTTATCCAGGAGGGTGTTTGAGTGCTTGTAAGAGCCAATAGAAGGTGAAACGTATGGGTGAATACAACCGCTATTAGCGAAGAAAAAAATAAATTGAATTATGAAAAAATAAAAGAAACCCACAATTCTAAACTGCGGGTTACATGTAAAAAAAACAAATAATTAAACTTGCCGTTTGAAACTACGAGTTATCCATGTTAACCCGCAGTTTCAAACGGGGTCTACACTGAACCGAAAATCCTTCCTATTTTCGGAATAAATTTTATTCCATGCCTAATTACATAAAAATATTTTAAATTATAATTATTTAGGAAAAAAAATTCAATTTTCTAGGGGTATAAGAAATAAGAAAATGATTATCCTTGAAGTTATCACATCATATGGTTTTTGATTTTGTCATTCATTTTTTGAAACACCGGGTGAATCTAGTAATAGAAATGTTCTTGATCAATCTTCGGTATTCGACGATGTATTTCAAGGAAAGGTTTCACATGTTCATTTCAATATCGCAAGTATGATACAAGATATTGTATTGTATATAAATTTATTCGTCTTGGGCACAATTCATTCAATCAATCATCTGTCCTCAAAACCCTAAATCGCAATTATCTACTCAACACCAAAAACCAACAAGAAAGTATGCATAATGAGCTTTTGGTATTCTACTCTACAAGCTCGATTTGCAATCATTTGATCGATATCCTTCGATATGGGATGCTAATCTTATTGAAAAAATAGCGAGGACATGCATCGTATTTCTCTCATAGATCGATCTTCATATGAGTTTATTTTAGATCTATTACTTGATTTTACAAATCCTTTTGTATCAACAAATTTGAGGTCTTCCTGAAAATTCTATATATCTCTATCATACTCCATCTTTACGGTGTTCACCGTCTATTTAATGTTAATGCCTAAAGTTTAACGAATTTCACTTGTGTTTATGTCAATAATTTGTGTTAAAGTCCGACACAAACAGACTATAAAATTGGGGGTCGTGTGCATACGAATGCACATGTACATACGAATGCACATGTACATTAGACTTAAACATAATACATAAGTTCAACGAGTTTCATCCTAAAATAAATTGACAATAAGAACACTAGTTCATCGACCATATATACTAAGTTTGAATATTCTCAGTTTTTAGATGTTAAAAGTCATTATCTCGGACAATATTAATGTGAATCAGACGTCATGCACCTCACATTCGAAAAAATAGTATTATTTACCATAAAATTTTGACAAAATCTCATTGTTACACAAATTTTTTTTTTCTAAAGCACATAATAAATACTTCAAAGTTTTGTGTTGCAAGGGAAATTTGAGAAAGCTTTTGTGTGGTGACGATGGATAGATGAAAGTGGCCACATCTTCAAGTTGGGCATGGTAGTTGTTGCAATAGAGGGATCCAGTTCATGTTATGTGCTTCAATCTCCATTAAACACTGTCACTCTCATATACTATCAATCCTTACGTTCCAGCTGCTCTATTAATTCTTTACAAACAAAAAAAATATCAATTTGAACAAACAAGATTTCAGGTCAATATCTCTATATAAATTATGTACGTATTTGGTGAGATGGGAGATAAAGATGAAAAAAATATTAGTTGAGTATGCTACAAAAATAATAAAATTTATCTCTTATTTTGATCTGTATTTTACAAATTTATTTTATTCTTCTCTACTAAACGCATCCCGATAAGTCGATTTTAAGGTAGCCTAATGGATAGAAATATTCATGTTATGTGTTAATTTTAAGGATGAGTTGGATACAGTAAATTTTTATGATAATCGAAAAACAAATAAATTGTTATCAACTTAATTAATAAATTAGGCTTTTATTTTTTTTTATATATTTGATTATATAGGTTTAGTTTTGATATTTTAATTATTATATTAAAAAAATTTATATAAGATAGAATTTGAAACTCTTATTGGCAGTTATTAAACACTAACAAAATAAAAATAGTTCAAACCCCAAAGGTAAATATTGGGTCCGTTTGGGAGTCTCAAAAAACAAGATGAAGCTGGATGACAAAGATGATGGTAAATAAAGAAATGAAAATCACCTATTTGGAACCAAAACTTAAGGGATATGAAGATAGATGAACGAAGCTCAAGAATTGAAAAATCCATCATCTATTAAATGCTTTATGGAGATGAAGGAACCTTCAACTACCATTTCTTCCAATTTCACCTTAGAAAGAAATATATTTTATTTATATTATTCATTAGTGAATTTATACTTCATATTATTATTTTTCATTTTTATTACATTTCTATAACGAAAAAAAGTATAAAACAAGATATTTATCATAAAATTAAATTCAAAACTAAAAAATTAAATAAAATTACTTATAAATGAATTTTGATGATTGTATTTAAATGGTTCAAAAAAAAATAATTTATTGTTATATAACTCATGAAACATAAGAAAAAAAAGTATTGAGGTAATTATAATTTGTTGCATGTTAAATTTATTTGAAATTATTGATAAATGAAATAATGCCACTTTAGTAATTTTACATTTACTTTAGTTCCGTTCTCTCAAACACCGACTAAACTTATCAAAAGCTATCAACTCGTCAATAAGGTACTTACTTCATTTACTCATTCAATTCCACCTAACTAAGTTTAGCAAAATATATCGAGTAATAGTGGTAAGTCAATTAAAGTGGTAAAAATTAGAGGGGTTTACAAAACAAAAATTTATAAAAAAGCATATTTAACTCAATTATTTGGACATTTAATCAGATTGAATACTTGAAAACATGAATAGCCTAAAATGAGTGATAAAAATCCAACCCCATTGTCACTTTGCAACAATTAAGGGAAATCACCATAAAATGAGTATAATCTACAATCATTTTCCTAGGCTTGTGAGAGCCTCCCATTGAACCTTTTTTTCCCTTTCACCGCCCTTCAAGTGTGACCGTCACATCCTTAGAACTAAACCCATACTTGTCAGAAGAGGAAGTTGCCTCAGAAGGCTGCCTTCTTCTTGCAGCAAAAATTGGTTGCTTTGGATACGAAAGACTCGTATTGTCGCCGCTAAGCATCGAAAGTACATTCGACATGGCCGGTCGATCACTCGGATCTTCTTGTACACACAAAAGCCCTACATTTATGCATCGTTTCACTTCATAACTATCATATGAATCCACTGAAACATCGACCAACTCCAATGGGTTCCCTTTATCCCACAAAACCCAAGCCTGTTCAACCACATTGCATCCGAATCATACTCCGATATCGAGAATGATACAACTTATACCAATAACAAAAGAAATTAACTTACATATCCCAATAAGCTAATTAGGTTGTTGTCAACACCAAGCAAACTGGTGCATCTCTTGCCACTTATAATCTCCAACACGACGATCCCAAAGCTATATACATCTGATTTGACCGAGAAATATCCATCCAATGCGTACTCGGGAGACATGTATCCACTGTATTCAAGTAAAGAGACAACAAATTCAGGTGAACCCGCCAAAGGTTAACAATACATGTCTATATGGTTAGATGAAGGATAGCCTTACTGTGTACCGATAACTCTGGCAGTGGTAGTGGCCATGTCATTCCCTTGAACAATCCTGGCTAAGCCGAAGTCTGAAATTTTTGGGTTCCAGTCTTCATCTAACAAGATGTTGCTTGGTTTTAAGTCCCTATGGATTATTCTCAATCTAGAGTCCTGATGAAGATAAAGAAGGCCACGAGTGATCCCCATTATAATGTTGAACCGTCTTCTCCAATCAAGTACTGGTGAAGCTGATAGATCTTGTGAATACCCAAAAAAAGTGCAATTCAAAGTCATGATCCATCGATGTGTAAGCTAGTGGAGATACACAAAACTGTATGTAGTTTGAATAGGTGCTTACTTATGTAAATTCGTATAGGAAACACAAATGTGCTAATACTTATTTTACTATGGACCTGTTCGGCACCGCAAGCTTTTACTTTAGTTTAAACTTGTTGTATAGTTGATTGAGAAGCTTAACGAGAGACTTTGTAAAATTTAAAAATGTAACAAAAAATTTAATTGATGTTTGGTAAAGGAGATTTTGTTTTATAGATGTATAGAATGAATTTACCAAAAAGGACAAGTATTAAAAATATTTTTAAAATATAAGAGATAACACAAGATGTAAAACTGGAAGAAATAAGTGAAAGCTATACAATAATCTACACAAAGCTATCAACACTATCTTCTTAAAATCTCTCCAAAAATCTCCTCAAAAAGCTTTCTAAAAATTTAATCTCCACAAAAAGCTAGTGTGCCAAACATTAACAAATTTTTAAAAAACACAAAGCTCTAGTAAAATATAGACAAAGAACTCTACTCGTTTTTATATGGTCAGTGTTTAGGGTTGTTATATGAGTTAATCTACTCAAGCCGAGTTCATTTATATTCTAAACAAGTCGAATACGAGAATATTTTCGAGATCAGTTGAATTTAGACTTCGGTCCAAACTCTACTTGTTTGAGTCGAATAATAACCTTAAAGATGACTCAATGAGGCAATCTTCAATAGGTTAGGGTCGTTATATTGACCGAGCTCCTTGAGCTCAGGCTAGGCTCGCAAAAAACTCGGTTCAGGATAGCTTGAGTCGAGACTAAATTTCAAAACCTGGTTCAAATTTAGTCTCGACTCAAGCTGAACTCGACTCTATAAGAGCCGAAATCAAATAATCTAACACAATCGAATAAGACTTACCAAAGAGAAAGGCGTCGAGACTTTTATTAGGCATGTACTCGTAAATCAAAATCTTCTCATCTTCCTTTAAGCAATAACCGAGTAATCGCACAAGGTTCCGATGTTGAAGCTTAGCTATAAGCAACACTTCGTTTCTAAATTCCTCAGTGCCTTGTACTGATGTTGCTGAGAGCCTTTTCACAGCGATTGCTTTTCCATCCACTAGTAGCCCCTACATCAATTAACTACATCATTAAAACCCTTTTTTGCCATTATTTTAGATATGAATATAAGCATTGAAAAGTAATTACTTTGTAAACGGGACCAAACCCTCCAACTCCAAGCTTATTTGCATCTGAGAAGTTGTCCGTAGCATATACTATGCTTTCATAATCAACGAATGGTATGTCAATATCTTCAATGTCGTTATCTTTGTTGAATTCAGGGATGCCTGTGTTGGATGTCACCGCAAAGTATATACGTAAGCTCTCCGAGAAAATATGGTTTCAACGTTGTTCGTTAATGTAAAATCAGTAGTGTAGTCAAGTGCAAGAAAAACTAGCATACTAATATACTATAGTTACCTTTCCTCTTTGTTGTTGTCCTTCTCTTACAGAGATGTAGGATAAACCAAATAACACCTAAGAGAAGTAAAATTCCACATGCAGAAGCAACTCCAACCTTGAGCCATAACGACACTATCTTGTGATGGGGAGAATTAGTAGACTTCGTCTCTGCGCATTATTAACATATATAGGAGATAAATCAATCCTTATTTATAAGTTGATGGATCTAAAATAGTTACGATAGTGGCCAAAATAATGTGTTATCACTCCCACGCACAAAATAGATTTTGGTGGGTCAGATTTGATGTGGGGTCCATCGCAGGTCCGAACACATATAGCATAAGTTCAATGAGTTTTCATCTCACATCAATTGACAATAGGAGTATCCCACCAACTCTTTATCCCATTATTATCGATGTGGGAGCAAAATCCTCGAGTATATACTACGGTGACACCTAGAAATTGGACACTAGAGCTTAAGAAGAAAGTTACGAAGCAAGGAGCATTCAACAACAATACTTTTCACACTGCATACTCAATCTCTGCACTAGAACGAGATACAATAGGTTTTTTGTGAAGAGATCATTTAGCTTTTGTTAACAGGGAAACACAACAGAGGTTTCCATTGGATTTTGTACAGTACAGAGGTTTTTAGGGTTTCATTTTTTTGGACTTTGTATTTGTGTAATAATTTGGGAGGCGGCCCTTTTTGTATTATATTCTTATGTGTTCACTTTATTCTACTATTAAACAAATAGCCCATTCCATTCAATTTATATCGATAAATATGTGGTCCCAAGTCACTTCGGAAGTCAATTTTTTGTGGTAAGTCAGTCCACCGAACAAATTCATTGGGTGACGCAATTATTATAGTATCACTAGATGGACAGTATTTTCCTCATGCTACAATCATTGTTATAAGCAGCTAAGATTTCATTGGATAGTAGTACTGGATGGACTTTTCAGGAACAAAGAAACAACAAACTCTTTGAACTACTTTTCTTTAGAAAAGTCACTTCAGATGACCTAAGACTCTTAAGAGGAGTAATTCAACTTCTTAATTAAAATGCCAATTAATTAGAATAGAATGCATGGCTTATAAGTACGTACCTTTAGTGCAACTCATAAACTTGGAATCTGAATGAAAGCCTTGTATGCAGGTGCATACCTTTGTCCTGTTGGCATCCTCATTACACCAAGTATTTGGCCAATCCTCGCAGTCTGCCGTTGAATTGCAAGCCGGTGGTGGCGGTAGTTGCCACGAAAGTTCAACTTCAACTACTTGTTTATCCATTAGAGCCACAATGCTACATTTTGTAACCTTGAAAGGGGAGGTTACGTTTAGCTTGAACGTCTTTGATGTGATAGTATTGGTATCATCACACTTGTATTTAGCGTCTTGTTGAGGTAATTGTACAACGAACTTTCTCATATCTGCAGGACTGAAATGAGAGATCTTGTACAACTTACCAATGGGTGACTCGAAATAAACTTGACCATTGGAGGCATTGCATTGAAACCTCAAATAGTTTGGATCTCCACAATTGACGCTAGAGCTCAAGGGGTACGGAATCACATTACTCCCACAAATCTCACAAGCTCTTTTACCAAAATCTGCACCAAAAATAAGAAGATTATCTTAGCTTCCAAAAATAATAACACAAATCAGCATACGCATACACATGTACTTACCAATATCAGAATCCGCAACTCGGATGGAAAGGGTGAGGTTACGGGGATTGTAGTACTCCTCTTGGATATTGTTAAGATCATTATTCAACCAAATTTGGCAATTAGATTGGGGCGATTGAGCTGAAGGATCATAGGAGTAACCCTTGCATTTACAACTCTCATAGAAGGTGCATTTTTTCTCGCATTCATCTTCACTTAAGGTTGTGACAGAAACTACGGGGTTCGGCGGCACTTTTGTCATTGGCAAGCTCAAAAACATCTTCCCACAAGCCTCACTAGTGGATCTTCTTCTAGAACACCCATAACTAAAATCTTTAGACTCCCAAGCCTGCGGATAAGTAGGTTCAAAACCAGGCAAACACTTGCACTTAAATCCATTATCAGCATCACATAGACCAAAACTTGCACAATTCTCAACCAAGTTAGTATCACATTGATCAGTTGGAGCCATCCAAAGGGTTGACCAGCGTTGACTGGTCTGGTCAAGCTCCCACAGCTGAACCCTTCCACTGACATTCATAACCAACCTTTGAGATGAGTTCCCAGTTGTTTCGTTTTGTATAAAGGAGGTTATAATGAAAGGAAGGGACGAAAAACTGCTCTTCCAGTAGTAGGATGTTGAATTGCCAATGATCCTAGAAATGGAAAAGCTCTGACCTGAAGAACTCAATGAATATTGAAGGTTGTAGAAAACAGGATTATCAGAGCCATTCCAGGACTTCAAATTCAAATTCTCCTTGTTGATAAAGCCGAACCCTTGACCCTGTAGCAGGGTGTCCGTTGGGTTATCAAAGCTCTGCCATATAGGTGCACCTAATATTGAGTAGGACATAAGGTTCCGTCATAAAATCAATTGAAAATAGTAAAACTAAGCTTGATTTATTTTTGTAATTGATTTGAGATACACATTTTAACAGTTACCTGATCGTGTGCCTCGGTCCACCATCAGCATCAGGTTTCCAGTGTCCGAAAGCCTCAATAAAATCGCGGTGCTAAGTATGTTTCGAGAGCTATTTCCAGTTGACCAGTAGGTATGACCATTTAAATCCAAGAGCCTAGCAATCCCATCTTCCCCAAGAGCAAGATAGCAGCTGTGTTGTTGTTGAGAAGGTATGGGATCATCCCTGTTGGCGACCCATACTATCACCTCCTCCGACTCCGGGTTTGTGGTGTTGTAGTACCAAATCCCCAAGTATGCACCTTCATCACGCTCAAAGAATCCCAGCATAAATCTCCCTCCCTTTGAGATTAGACTTCCATCATAGCTGATGTTAGTCCCTTGAGTTAAGGTACTGTTATCAATATCACTCAGATAACAACTGCTATAAACAGTAGAATTACATACCGGTGCAGACTTATTTAGAGAGTCGTAGATGTTAAATTCACCCAAGCTCGGAGTGCACAGCAATAGCACAGTGGTGTAAATCACAAAGAAGTAGTTAGGCATCACCTGATGATGTAGGGGTAGAGCACCCTTTATATGAAATTGGAGCTTGAGTTGCATACCGGTGCAGACTTATTTAGTCTGCAGCTAGATGCCTTTAATTTAGTGTGAATCTGAGATGCATTTTTCTTTCCTGTCACACATTTCAGCAGTGTTTATATGATATTGGAGTTGCTCTGTTTTTCTTCTTGGGTGGGTCTGGCCAGGTCAACGTTTGAATACACTCGGCGGCTCCCTCTACTTGATACGAGGGGGCTCCCTCAACTCCAATTGCATAAAGAAATGGCCATTGTCCATTGATATTTACACGTCAAAATTGTCCCTTTCAACCCTTTTTTGTTTGTATCCTGACTAATTACCAAATGGCTCACAGGCTCACAGCTATTGAAAATCTGTGCATTTATATTTTGTGTACCAAATATTTTTCATTATTAGTATTAAAGGAATAATGTTTTAAAAAATTGCTCACAGCTATGCTGCTATTAAAAGCAATAAAGCATTTTTAGGCCTAAAAGACTTTTTGCTATTATAAGTGGTCCCTCCTTGAGACCTTTTACCCATGTTGGAGTGGAACCTTCAATCTATGAAAACCAATTGACAAGCTTATGAAGCAATTCATATAGATGCAATTGAGCCTTTGAAATAATAAAGGCTGACAAGTGACAAGAAGTCTACCAAATTGCAGCTATTATATACAGTTGAAATTCCATATAAAATTGTAGTCCATATATTTAGAGGGAAGGCTTCATTTACAAGGCAAATTTCCACTGCAGGAGGTTTATAAACATGAAGAAATATACACAAAGCAATGACAGCACCACTTTTCAGCACACCTGACATTGGTGTTGTTTATTAGCAAAGGGAACAGAATTTACCTTGATCAGGACAAGCTCTTACTTCAAGACTTCTGACTCAATTTCTTCCAAACTTAATCCTTTTGTCTCCGGGACAATTAGTATCACAAATAAAAGCGACAACAACGCAATTGCTCCAAACACAAGAAATAGGTTATCAGCTCCCAGCAATTCCTATAGAACTAGCAACAGTTAATTCAAACTCCTACGTGATTACTGAACAAGGAATAGGAATCGCACAAAAAGTGGCATTTTTACAGAAGGTTGCATTCATTTTTACCTTCAACGGTGAGAAAGCAAACGTTACGATTGCATTTGAACCAAAGTTGGCCAGAACAGCAAGACTGATACCTCGTCCTCTTGTACGAAGAGGGAAGATCTCTGACACCATTAGCCAGCTGATAGGCCCAAACGATATCTGAAATATCATTCGAATATGAAGCCTATTAGTAGACTCAACCATTTGAATCTCTCTCGATATTGTGATTTAGCTTGTTAGGAGCTCAGACACCCTCTTCAAACAAACCACAGGAATTCCTTATTTATACATGACATAACATGAAAATGGGGCATAGTGTAGGATGGGAGAAACTGAAGGAAAAAGAATTCTCTGTCATTGCTTTGTATGAGAGAAAGCAACATAATGAAAAGCTTATAATAACTGTCAAGAGAAGAAAACTTGTCCCGGATTTATTTGATCGATAAAGAGCTTCACAGACAGAATACATTAGGTATAGCCCCAAACTAAACAACTTTATCATTAAGCGTTTAGACATTACTTGATAACACCCAACATAAAGGAGGAGAGCTCCAACAGCAACGAAAGGCAATCCCGCAAGAAATTTGTAGTAAGCAGCAAGGAGGAATAATGACACAGCCTGAATCATATCAAAATATGAGAGAAAGGAGCTAGAATCCTTGCATTGAACTTTTCTGAAAAACAATACGTATTACTTTAACAAGCAAGTAAAGGTGCATACAATTCCACCAACACCTCCTATAAGTAAGGGTCTTCTCCCAAGATCATCCACTTTAAGAACAGCTATGCCTGTCATAAGTAACTGCAACACCCAAAAAAAAGGAAAAAGAAAATGAAACCATTTCATTTTCAGTAGGATTAATTTTATTGTTTGTCACAAACATTTCATCTTCGTCTGAAATGGGTCACTGGCCTTTAAAGTGACTTATTAAGGTCGCTAGCATCTTGAATATCTTGGTATGGAATTACTCAAGGTCCTAATGTTAGATGGGTTGATGGTGTTCTATCAACGGTTGGTCACCACATGGCCACCGTGTGGTGCGTGACACGTATGAATGTCTTTTTAAGCTGTAAATATGCATGTAAGCAAATAGAAAATGTAAGAACTTGAAAATATAAGACAAAAGAAAAAAAGTTAATCCATTAAAATTGCAAACAAATAATTTCTGAAATAATCAAATCACTAACATACCCACAAGACACACGGCGGTGACGGCTTATTAATTATGAATGTACGCAAATATAAAAGAGGTTAACTTTAAAGAATAAAAAACAAGTGCATACTTTTTTTAATAATCGAAATACCAACAAAGATAATTATAAACCTGTGCAGTGGCCGGTGACGGCTTATCAATATAATAGAAAACCATTGAAACCCTTCTAGCAAAAAATAAACTCGAATGAACAAAACATTAGGGATCTTAATGGATCATTTTAAAGGTTAGGGACCCATTTAGGACAAAGATGAAACATTTGGAACCAGACATAAGTATTACCCTTTCCTGAATATCTCATTAAATAGACCACAAAGTGACATGGAGCATAAGAAAACCGCATGCACCTTAAACAGTCCGATAAGCACTGAAACTCGAGTAGCATCAGCAGCAGCAGAAAATCCGGCAGTCTTCCGTGCAAGAAAAAAAAAAATCAATAATCAAAGGTACAGAGAAAGCATCAGAAAAAAGTTCCAGACGTTTGCCTTACCTGCAGGATTGAACCAGCATAATACAGAACACTTGGTTGTCCGGTTATCTGGCACAATTGACAGTAAGATAGTCAGAATTGCAACCTTGAGATGTTTCTACTCCAGGGATTTGCAAAAAACTAAAGAAAGGTTAACAAAGACTGGAGAGTGATAAGAATGCACAGGAAAACCTGCTGGAATAGAACCAAACCCCCGCCAATTACGAAAGCTTTCAGGCTAGGCCCTTGAAAAACCTCCAAGAAGCTCCCATCAGATTCTTGATCCATGTATGCAGATTTTACTGTTGCAAGTGTTTCTTCGATTTGCCTTTCAGAAACTTTGTCAGCAGCAGGTCTGCCTCTTAGTCTGCCAAGTGCAGCAATAGCTTTCTCCTTGTACTCTTGTACATTCCCCTTACCTTGAACTGCCCTTAGAAGTAACCAACGTGGTGATGGAGGGAGTGACCACATTCCGAGACCCATTAGACAGGCCACTGGGATACTCGCACCAAACATATAACGCCATCCTCCAACCGCATTAATCTCAAAGCTCCCAACAAAATAACCAAACTGGATGGGCAAATACCTTCTACATTAGTTCAAAAAATAAGCCGGCTACAGCTGGAAATCTACAAATATGATGTATCCCCCCATTTGGTTACAAACTATGGTAATGTATATGAGAAGGAAATGAACCTAGTCTATTTCTGTGTTATTTTACATGTTACGCAATGATCAGCCTAGTCTATCTCATTTTCCATATAAAACTTGATTTTCTTTCCCTCCTTTTTCATGCCGCAGCAGACATGAGTTTCAAAGCAATGGAGTTAATAAAAACCTCTCGAACTCTCACAAAATGTGGAAGGGCGTCAGGCATTGCGCTTACAAAATAATAAAGCATAAGTAGACTAGGTTTGTTTCCTGAGTGTTAACTTAGTTTGTGACAAACATGCCCTTAAGCTACTTACCAAAATGCCTAGAACAATAAATAGCTCTTTTAAGGAAATGAGTGTTCCACGAATCTGAGACGGACAAGTTTCTGCTATATAAAGCGGAGCCCCGTGCATAGCCTGCATGACAACAAAATTATTCAACATAGTTGGCAAGTAATGTCCGCGTAAAATAACATAAGGCCAAGAGGAGCTCACCAACCCAATTCCAAGGCCATAGAGAAGCCTACCAGCTAAGAGAACGCCCAGGCCTGGGGCATATGCGGTTATTAAGCCACCAAGTGCATAAAGTATGGAAGCTATAATCAGCTCTCTTCTCCTTCCTTCCAAAAATGACATTTATCAATTAGTTCAAGCTTCAACGAATGTACACACAGAGTAAGATAATATAGGACAGCAGGAGGTTACCAAGGAAATCAGCTATGGGATACACTAGGGCCGATCCAAGAAGAGCCCCATAAAGGGAACCGCTGACCTACATCAGCATCAACCATTAGAAAAATGTCAGATGTACAAGTTAGTAACATTTATCTCAATTAACAATAACATTTACAGACCTTACCACAAGACCCAGTTGAACAGATGAAAGACTAAACCATGTTGTACCACTAAGTTCAGGCGACTGAAATTACCATATTGAAATGTCAGTCTATCTGGTTTCAATTTATTATACTCTTTAACTTGAAGAAAGAGGTATTGAACAATATTCTAAAAGAAAGCAGTACCTGTATTGAGATAGTAGCACCAGAAGTGGCACCAATGTCATACCCAAACAACAAACCTCCCAAGGCTGGGAAGAGGAACCTGTTAAATCCACAGTCATGGCTAACCGAAAGAACCAAAGAATACCTTCAAATCTAACTATTGTTGGTAATATCAGCCATAACGAGTGAAGGTGTCACGATGTCAGCAACCCACTGACTAATGAATGAGGAATCGAAATGAGTCATTCCTGGACTTTTGTGTTTGCCACACATCACTCTCTCTCAGAAACCTAATCCAGTGGAAGTGAATCATTCCCATTCCAGATTCAATTAAACAGAACGAGCCACAAAAGTTGGGCATTGACACGAAGAAAAACTGATATCCCTACAGCAATATACATACTCACACCACATGTAAGTCAATAGATGGATAAAATTCGAAGCACATGACAATTTTTTTACCAGCAGAAGAGTTCTTACGGTAAAATCACAGAAGACCAAGTAAATACTTCTTCAGATCCCTCGCCAGTAACAAGCGGTTCATCAGGAGAATCTTCTCCGAAGTTATCCTCGCTCCCCACACCACCAACCTGGTAAGAAACAACGATTTATGCTATTCAATTAGGTTTTCACTTGACACAGACATCTGAGAGGGGCAAAATCCAATTGAGCAAAAGAACCGCAAGCAAGCTCTGAGATGTACCATAGCGATCATATTGCGCTTGCTGATGGAACGCGAAGGCGTTGATATCGGCAAATTGAACCTAAGGGAAGCGCTGTTGGTTGAAGGGGAAATAGGGTTGAAAATGGACTGAGGAGAGAGAGATGCTGGGGTTTTTGAACGAAGGAGACGGTGTTGTGGAGGTTGGTTGGGGTTCAGTAGACGAAGAGGAAAAGGCCATGCTATGGAAGTTGAAGCCATGGCAGAGGACAACAGACGTGTTTCCCGGCTTCGCCAACTACCTTATCTTCACTGTCTTGGATTGAACGGAAACTACACTATACAACTAGCAACTACTAAACAAAACAAATTAACATGAAATTTTGATGCTAGTAAAATTGATACGGGCACCCAAAAAAATTACTACAACTGAAAGTATATTCGATGGTGAGTTTGTTGTCAACACTCGAAAAGTAGGGTGTATGATGACATGAATTACTTTCCTCTTAAAACAATAAAATATTTTTTGGAAAAATAAAAAATAAAGAGTTATCACATGTTATGTGTAATAATTAGGATTTTCGAATTCTAATTAATGTTGATTAATTCAATCAGTGATGGTAATTGACATATAACTCGCGAAGATTGCGTAAGTGTTGAGTATAAGTCTCACCGTTATGTTCCTGGTAAAAATTTCACTTTTTTTCCGGGTAATTATTTTTACCCTCCGTTATTATTTGGAGCATTTGGGAGCTCCAATTAATAAAAATGCAGTGGAGAGAAATGATCACAACATCGGACATGTCCTAGATATGAAATAACATGGAAAGGCAAAACGGCCAAAAGATTCGTTATTTCGTTTATTAACGGCTAAGAAAGACGGCTTATGAATACACGTTTTTCGAGGCAATTGTGGAATAATTATCCCTACAATATTCAAGATTTATTGTTCCAATTTCGAGAAGTTTGGAGAAGGGGATTCAACCCGCCATTGGATCGGTTAAAGAATAATTATCGACTTCGCTAAAAGATAATTATCGACTTCACTATAAATAGCGGAAAATCGTTTATTAATTCATTTCCTTTCACGTTTTCTCGTAAAAGCTCTGATTTCTCTCAAACTTCAAACTCAAATCTACTCTCCGTTTCTAATCCGATTTCAATTCCGTTTGAGTTTCTGGATTCCTCTCTTCATTCTCTTCATATCGGTACCAAGTTTCTGCATTTCCGAGCAGATGAGACTTGGTCGAGCATATATGTCACCTGGACAGTTTTGTCGCCCAGATTCCGGTGAATTTGATGTTGTACATGCTAGCCTACGTCGTTGTGATTCCGAATCTTCTTTCAGATCGTCAATCGGGTTAGTAACAAATAAATTATGAATTTATTCGTTTTCCGTACTGCGATATGGCATAAATTGACCTTAGGCTTTTCAAAATGGATAATTAGAAATTCTATTATGATCATTATATTATTCTGGTGTTTATGGGCTGTTTGTTTGATGAAATCTGATGACAGGTGGGTTTAGAAATGGCCTGCGGGAAAACGTTATTCTGGTGAAATTTAATTAATTAATTAAAGGTTAATTAATTAAATTAGAATTAAATTTGAGATTGAGGAATACTGATTAGATGCATGTTAGGTGTCAGAATGAGTTGAGCATCATGATGATGTTATGGATATCGGTTATGGCTTTAAGGTTTAGTATGTGTACGAGTATGATGAGATGTTATGTTGAGGATATGCCTTAGGCATTTATGAATGTGTTAAGGATCTGAGGTTTAGATTTGAGATATAGGTTGGTTGTGGTTAGTGAGACGAGTTTCCTAACCTTTGCAGTATGTGATTGCGTGTGCCTTGCTATTGCAGGCGTTGATTACTTCCCCAAGGGGAAGCTGTGACGTGGTACAGGTTACGAGTATATCAGGTAAGTCCATAGGACTTACTTAGCGTGCAATTGTGGATTGTATGATTGTGATGGTTGTGTGTGTTCATATGATTGTGCATTTATAACCTAAACCGGACTAAGATGACCATTTATTACATTTATTTGACCCAAGTGTATTATAACGGGCGGTAACCGCCGGTCTCCGCCTGCTGGTTAGGATGAGGTGCCTAGAAGCCAGTAACACTGGGGGGAACGAGTGACGATCACCCCCAATGCATACCCCTGTGTTAACGGGGAAAGGGACGAGGTTCTTTAAGTTCCTCGTGTTACAAAAGAAGTTGAATTAGTAATGGAATAACGTAATGAAAGATAATAAATGAATGTGCGTGACATTGCATGTATGAGATGTTGATGTGTGGTTGTGCTATTACCTTCATGCTTTTCATTACTGTAGCTAACGGTTTCATACCGTGTTGTAGATGATCTACAGGTTAGGAAGACTGTAGGGTGAGATGGTGTGGCCAGCCGAGGACTTCTGTACATTAGGATGTGCGGGATATGAGATCTTTTGTATCAGATGTTGTGGTTTGATGTTTTGTACTCAACTCTGAGTTTGTAAACTCTTTTGATGCATCACATACAGCTTTTATGTATTTGGTTTTAATGTACATGTGCCTTGTTGTAAGATCCACTGAACTTGTTGTCAGGCTAGGGTCAGGATCCATTGTGAGATCCTAGCCCAATGTGACACTCGAAGTCCCGTGGATTTGGGGTGTTACATTATGTGTGAGGGGTGTCTAGTGGCTTGAATTGCTTTCTCTCTGAGTCATCATTGTTGTCGACCCCTCAAATAATTCCGGGAACAGATTCTCGCACCTTATGTGCGAGAGTCCTTCTCTCCCGGTCAAAAGATACTTGTTTCGATACAGTCTCGGGACAAGCAATCCTCATGAACAAGTTCTCGCACCTTATGTGCAAGAGGCCTTTTTTCCCAGTCAAAAAGTCATGTCCAGAGATATTCTTGGGACAGGCAATCCTCGGAAACAAGTTCTTGCACCATATGTGCGAATGGCTCTTTTTCAAAAAAAAAAAGGTATGGGCACCCGACTCCCCCTCTCCTGTGTAATATTCTCAAACCATGATACTTCCGAGTTCCCACCTTGGGCTACATATTGTGCGAGAGTTGTAGGGGGGAATTTTGCGAAGTTAGCCAAGAAAAATTGTGCGAGAGAGAAGATTTTCTTCCAAAATCACTCTATTTTGTGGTGTTAGAAAAAAAAAAGTTACACGAGTAAATGGTTCTAACCGAAGCCGAGAGGGAAGTAGCAAGGAGGAGGTGTGCAGAGGCGATTGCTATAGAAAATGTCATTATTCACAAAGCAACGCAAAATCCGGTAAGTTTACAACTAATTTTGTAATATCTTATCTTATATCTATTAAAACATAATCTTTTTGCCACGTGTCAACACGAGGTTTCTCTAAGCCCACCAAATTTTTTTTAAAAGTTAATTATTAAGTTTATTTATTAATCAATTAATCAATCTGTCATTTAACAAAAAAAATTAAACCTTGAAGATGTAAATCTTTTTGCCATTTAAATCTTATCTATCTTTTCCAATTTTTTATAATAATAAAAACATTTTTCTAAATCTGACTATTTTGTAGTAATATAGTCAAATCAATTTTTTTTTAAAAGTAGTAAATCTTCTTTTTGGTCAAATCTTACTATTTTCTTTATTTATAAATTTCAATTTTAAACCAATACATGACAAAACAATTTAACCAAAAATAAAAATGATAAAAATAAAAAATAGCAAAACAATTTTTACTTATTAACTAGGTACACATAACAAATTTTGTAATGTAGACTATTAACAACTAATTTTATCCATTTTGCTTATCAAAACTCATTTGCTTTAATTAACTATTTTTTCATCACATTCCAATCTTTATTATCATGTAATTTTTGTAATATTTCTTCTTTTACTTATATATTCTAATCTTCTTTATATAAACTTAAAGAAGAATATATTTTTGATTATAATTTTTTTACTTTAATCTTTTTTTAAGATTTAAAATCGTATGTACACGTAAACAAAACTACAAATCAATTCATAACCTTTGTCACTATTTTTAATAGAATAAAAAAAAATTCATGAATAATAATTTGTGATTTTAAAAAGTTACATTAACATATCATAATTATTAGTTTGTGATTAGGATACATTTGAAATGATACTACTAAATCTCTAAGTTATATGGTGAAATTTAAAATCTTATAATTTTATACAAATTAATTTATTGTGAAATAAAAATACTAATTCGAACAAATTACTCTATGAGGGATTTCTCATGTGAATTATGGATTTTACTTACATATTCTGATAAATTTTGAGTCATTCACCTTATTCTAACTAGGAGGTTCCGACAAGGTATTCAGAAGGGGAATTACTCTCAATGGGTCATGAGCTGGTGGAATTCCGACTCAAGAATTCGGTGGAGGTTTTCGATTATATATTTATATTACCAATTAAAACCCATAATATTTTAAATATTTGTATTAATTATAATAATATGATTAATGTAAGCTCTATACAATAATAATTACAAAAAATCTCGTGCAGGGCACGGGTAATATACTAGTACTAGATTAGGGCGCACCCGTTTTTGCATCCAATTTTTATTAACATCGCGTAGCTAGTAACTAGACTTGTTCAAATTCGGGCAGTCCGTCCGGCCCGCCCGCCCGAAAAACGGGCAGATACGAACTTAGGAAGAGGTCCGACCGGGCCAAAAAGTCCGGCCCGTCAAGCCCATCGGGCTGGATCCGGGCAATGTCCTAGGCCGACCGGGCTGAAAAGCCCGACTTGGCGGCCCGGCTTAAAAATAAAAAAAATAAATATATATAATATATTGTATTTATCATAAATATTTAGTATAATTATAATAAATTTAATATATTTTACATAAATATCTTAAATATAACATATATATATTTTTTTTTAATCATATTTTTTTAAAAAATAAATATTCTTTTAAACAAATTTAAAAATGGGTACCCGTAGGCCCACCTGCCCGCCATGCCGGGTACGGCAGCCTTTACAGGTCCGGTAGCTGGGCCGAGCCCGGTCCGGGTCCGGATAAACGGGCTTAATATTTTGTATTGCCCGACCCGACCCCGGCCCGAGCCCGGATATGAACAGGTCTACTAGTTGGAGGAATCGGGCTTAATATTTTGTGTCCGTCTAGCTCGATGAGATTATCCAAGAATGAAACCGTGGGACGTCTTTTAGTTGGATTATATCGTCCTTATGTGATGTTCAAGTATTCAACGTTTTTGTATCGGTTCTTCCATTCCAAAAGGCAAAGCAGTTGGAGGAATCGGGTGAGTTTACAATTCAAATTCTTTGTTAATCGAGTTTCTCCAACCAGTTGCATCTATATATATATATATATATATATATATATATATATATATATATATATATATATATATATATATATATATATGTGTGTGTGTGTTTTTAATGCAACGTTGTTGATGATCGAGAGTGTTTTTCTAGTGAAACGATGATAATGTAGGTTTACACTTAAATCAAAGAGGTAAGTTTGTTGTAAACTTGTAGCTCAAGCTTCGGTGGATTCATTTACGCAAGGAATAACGTCTTCTACAAGTATTGGATGAGCCTGACTTGAAAAGTCACTCAAATGAACACACAGTCGCTATATGTCACACAAGATGGTCCACATATATTACCCATGCCATTTAAGTGAAATTGGATAGCAGTTGCAACACATATTCAACTTCAAAAGAGAAACAAAAGAAGAAAAGTGTCTTTTTTTGGTGTGAAGGAGAGTCAGTGGTCTCCGGCGCATCTAGCCGCGCTTTTATTAATTGAAAAGAAGGCTAAGTAGTCATCATACGGGGGATAGCCCGATCCCTTACATCATCAAGTAAAAGATCAACTACACCCTCCGGCGGGTCACACAATACATTCAATCCAATAGGAAGGTTTATAGCAAAATCAGCAATAAAATCCGCAACTCTATTCGCCTCACGGTAGGCATCTAGCCGCGCTTTTACTTCTCCATCCATTAAGCTTCCCATTAATCTTATCCAAAAGGCTAGCAAAAGTAGATTTGTTGACTCTCCCTTGAAGCATAGGAACGCCAAGATAGTTGCCAAGGTTCTTCGTGACTTCTACTCCACTAAGACGTTCAATGTCGTTGCATAACTCTCTAGACACATTAGGTGAAACAAAATTTTGTGATTTTTGAATACTGACCTTCTGTCCTGAGGCTTTACAAAACACCTCTATACAACGCATAATAACTCTAATCTGCTGGAGGGAGGCTTTCGCAAATAGAGTAATGTCGTCTACAAAGAAAAGGTGTGACAAGGGCGGTCCTCCTCTCGAGAGAGTGATGGGTTTCCAGTCTCCTTTATCCACTGACTCTAGAATGAGGTGACTGAGTCTTTCAACACATAGAACAAATAAATAAGGGGATAATGGATCGCCTTGTCTGATACCTCTTTCCGGAATAAACTGCTGAGTGACTTCTCTATTCCAGATAACTTGCATCCTCGCAGTGCTCACACTCTCCTTTATCATCCTACCCAATCAAACGGAAAACCCGCCTTGGTGATCGTGTCATCGATCAAGTCCCATCTAATCTTATCATATGCCTTCTCAATATCGAGTTTGAGAAGAATCCACCTCTTACCGGTCTTTTTCTTCCTCGTGGAATGGATCGCTTCCTGCATGAGAACAATATTATCTTGGATAAGGCAACCCGGTATGAAGCTACCTTGAGTTGGTCCCACTAGGTTGCCTATGATACTCTGCATCCGTTGAACAATAACCTTGAAAATGATCTTATAGCTGACATTACAGAGGGCAATGGGTAGAAAATGACTGATGTACTCCGGTTTACCAACCTTGGTGATGAGAGAAATCAGGGTGTCATTGCTTCCCGGATAAAGCTTCTGAGTAAGAAAGAAACGAGACACTTCCTCTTTAAGGGATTGCCCTACAACACCCCAACATTTCTGATAGAAAACAGGTTGGAAGCCATCCACTCCAGAAGCTTTGAAAGCCCCATTTCTTTTAGTAGCCTTGTAAACTTCTTCCATGCTAACCGGGTTCATGACACTACTCCAATCAGCGTTGTCTATCATCGGGAACTCCGTGGTGTCTAGTAGAGGAGTATGTATCTGATTAGAGTTGCCCAAGCTGTACAAATCCTCGAATTACCTAACTACATGTTGCTCCAGCAGAGTTTGATCTTCCACCCAAATATCATTATCCAGCTTAAGGCCAATAACCCTATTACGACTTCTTCTGATGACAGTGGACGTGTGGAAAAAAGAGGTATTGCGATCGCCAAGCTCCAACCACTGCTCTCTAGATTTCTGGAACCATATAATCTCCTCTTGTTCCAGAGAACACTCCACCTCGTTCTGTAGGCGTATTTCCTCTATCTGTAACCTAGCAGAATCATTGTGACATCGTCTAGCTTGGATTTTTGTGAGTTTGGTGATAGCTTCTTGTTTCCTGCGGAATATGTTACCAAACACAAATCTATTCCAAACGATAAGAGCATTTCTGAGACTAGGTATAGCTAGACTTACCTCGGGGTTGTTGAACCAACACGCCTCAACCATAGGTTGGAAGTCACGGTGGGTCATCCAAGCCGCTTAAAATGTGAAGGGTCTCCTTTCTTTCCAGCACGTTAGAGTAGGTTCTAAAGAGAGAAAAACAGGAGATTGGTCAGAAGAAAACCTGGCAAGGTGTCTAACTTGGGCGTCCGGCCATTTGATATGACCCTCGAGGTTCATGAAGACTCGGTCAAGTCTTTTGAAGACGTTTCTCTTAGCTGACTTCCCATCATCCCAAGTGAAATCCGGGCCTGAGTAACCCAAATCTATCAACCCGTGTCTTAGAATGAGATCATTAAACTCATTTGAATCTGCATGGAGTTTTCCAGAACCTCCTTGTCTTTCATGCAAGAATCTGATAACATTAAAATCTCCCCCAATGATAAGAGGACCCAATATAGTGTTGGAGATTTGGGCTAAGTCTTCATTGTAACCGTTGAGCTTGTCTTGAGACAAGGTGCAATGAGTTGTTCACATGTGTGTCACTATGGTCCGGGTTGCGGGAGGCAAGCCAAGTGACCGGCACTAAGAACAACTAGTATTATAAGGGGAGTCGAATCAAAGCAAGGTGATTCACGACAAGGTCAACTTGTGCTAGCTTTTAGAAGGCCGACGTTTGGGGCTTTTTAGCCATATTTTATCGGCACACCTTTGGTTCTTAGGCCTTATATTGGCTAAAGAATATGTGGTTAAAAACTGGGAGCAATCCAAGCTCAAATGCTTAGTGAATGTCAATGAAGCAGCTAGTGAGCTTCTTAAGGAGCTACACTAGCTTGAGCTAAGATATTGAGTATTTGAGGATCTTGGAGCTTACCCTAGCTATATTAAAGTGAATGAAGCTCATTGGAAGTGTTTGGACCAAGAAAAATAAGCTAGCTCTAAGCTAGCTCCGGGGAGCGGTTTTGGGCTCCCTATGTGGGCCTCGGGCCTCGGGCTTTCTAGGGCTTCAAGGCCCATCTTCCAAGTAACTTCCATAACCGTTTTTAACCGCTTTTAACTTCCCAAAACCGTGGCCCCCTATGCCTATAAAAGGGAGAGCCATTTGCACTTGATTCGACATTCGTTTTGCAACAATAAAGCTTCTAGTTCCATTGTATTGACATTGGATAGGCCTTCTTATAAGCTTGTTTGCAAAACTCGAAAGACCAGTATAGTTCCTTTGTATTGACAAAGGATAGACATCCATCTTAGTTTGGTTTTGTATTGACAAA
Organism: Fagopyrum homotropicum; assembly: GCA_033239125.1. Taxonomy (NCBI): domain Eukaryota; kingdom Viridiplantae; phylum Streptophyta; class Magnoliopsida; order Caryophyllales; family Polygonaceae; genus Fagopyrum; species Fagopyrum homotropicum. Next base: position 151,028,730 of record BSWB01000004.1, read on the forward strand.
ACCTAGGAATACCCTTTCTACAAAGTAAGACAAGTAAGTCTCTTACTTAGTCTTTGTAACGTGTAACGTTTTATCCCACTAAGGTATTTGGATATTCCCGGTGTAGGGGAGAATACACTTAGAAGGAAAATTCATTTATGAATGACTCATTACATTATCCAAGTCAATGGTTTTAACATATAACAACCGGTTTATAAGACGTGTAATTGAACTTAACTTCTATTAGAGTTTTGTCTACTCCTTTTTGGAGATTACAAACTCTTGCTTGAGTTTTGTCTACTCCTTTGGAGACTACAAACTCTTGATTGAGTTTTGTCTACTCCTTTGTGGAGATTACAAACTCTTAGTTGAGTTTTGTCTACTCCTTTGGAGACTACAAACTCTTGATTGGGTTTTGTCTACTCCTTTACGGAGATTACAAACTCTTGGTTGGGTTTTGTCTACTCCTTTGTGGAGATTACAAACCCTTGGTTAATAACTAGTTTTAGTTCAAGATAATTATATAATTTGTTTGGCAATTGGGAGAACCGTCTACTCACATAAGTGAGACTACGGCCCTTTGGTCTAAAACCGGACACCGAAAATCCAACAATCTTCTAAGTGTATATATTGTTAATTGTTTTGTAGGATTGGATTGATCAATAATGAGTAAGACGTTAATGACAGAAATGACTTCTCTTTTTGGGAAGTTGGATAAGTTTGAGGGTGTAGACTTTAGGAGGTGGCAAAAGAAAATGCACTTCCTCTTGACTACACTAAAAGTCGCTTATGTACTCACTACACCTAGACCGGCCGAGCCGGTTGATGATATGGTGGAGGAGATAGAGGCTGTCCGACGAAGGAGCAAATGGGATAATGATGACTATATATGTCGTGGTCATATTCTCAATGGCATGAGTGATGCATTGTTTGATGTCTACCAAAGTGTAGAGTCATCAACATCAATGTGGGATCAACTGGAGTCTAAGTACATGGCGGAGGATGCTTCATCTCGTAAATTCTTAGTCTCAGATTTTAACTCATATAAAATGGTGGACTCAAGGCCGGTAATGGAACAATACAATGAATTGCTCCAGATTCTTGGGAGGTTCACTCAACATGCCATGCATATGGATGAGGCCATTGCGGTTTCGTCTATAATGGATAAGCTCCCCCCTTCGTGGAAGGACTTCCGCCATGTGCTAAAGCACAAGAAGGAAGAACTCACGTTGGTGGAACTTGGCTCTCACCTTCAAATTGAACAAGGCCTTAGGGCACAAGAAGGGGGACTCAAGAAGGAAGATAAAACTTCTACTTCCCACGAGGCCAACATGATGGATGGCAAGGGCAAAAGGAAGAGGTTCAAAGGAAAGGACAAAGGCAAGGACAAGGGAAATAAGTCCAAGAAGTCCAAAAAGGATAATGTTGACAAGAAACCAAAAGGTTCTTGTTGGAAGTGTGGCAAGACTGGCCACTTCAAGCGGGATTGCAAGGTTAAGGACGATGGATCCAAGGGTGGAGGCCAAAGTGGCCAAAACCCATTAAACCAAGGTGACTCACTTATGAGTCTTGATTCTAACTTTGATATAAATTCTGATTTGAATTATGTGTCATTGACTTTTGAATATTTGTCCATGCAGGATGATGACCTTGGATGGTGGGTGGACTCGGGTGCAACAACTCATGTTTGCAAAGATCGGCGTTGGTTCAAGACATACGCTGTTGCAAACGATGGAGCACTCATACATATGGGAAACGAGTCTACCACCCCGTTCTAGGAAGAGGACGGGTTGATCTGTACTTCACAAGTGGCAAGACTCTAGTCTTGTCAAATGTACTACATGCACCGGCCATTAGAAAGAATGTGGTTTCTGGTGGTGTACTCAATAGGCTTGGCTTCAAACAAGTCATAGAAGCCGACCGCTATGTATTATCTAGGAGAGGAACATTTGTAGGCTTTGGCCATTGGAACAATAATATGTTTCTTCTCTCTTTATGTAATAAACTTTCTAATAGTAATATAAACAAGAACAGTTTGTTTACATTGTCTTCTTCTTCTTCTTCTTCTTCTTCTTCCAATTGTGATTTTGTTAAATGGCATGCACGACTTGGACACGTTCATTTTAAGCGTATGAATGACATGACTAAGGATGGTATTTTACCTAAACTTGACTTGCCAAAAGACAAGTGTAAAACGTGCATGTTGACCAAGATAACAAGACTTCCATTTCCTAGAGTTGAAAGAGAACAATCAATGCTCGGCTTAGTCCACTCGGATCTAGGCGACTTGCACTCTACTCCTTCATTAGGAAAGAAGAAGTATTACGTAACATTCATAGATGATTACTCTAGGTATTGTTACGTATATCTACTCTTTGCAAAGAGTGATGTCTTAGACAAATTCTATGTATTCAAGAATGAATCTGAGTTACAACAAGGTACCTTAATAAAAAGACTACGCACGGATCGTGGTGGTGAATTTATGGATAAGGAATATTTTGAGAGTGTCGGGATCATACATGAGACCACGGCACCTTACACACCACAATCAAATGGTGTGGCTGAACGAAAGAACCGAGTGCTTAAAGAGATGGTCAATGCCATGTTATCTTACTCGGGTCTTAAGCATTCGTTTTGGGGTGAAGCTATGCTCACGGCAAACTACTTGCTTAATCGTGTTCCAAACAAAAGAAGCAAGAAGACTCCGTATGAACTATGGTTCAAAAGGAAGCCAAACCTACATTACTTACGAGTTTGGGGATGTCGAGCCATAGTAAGGCTCAATGACAACAAACGTAAAACTTTAGGTGAAAAAGGTGTTGAGTGTGTGTTCATTGGCTATGCAGAACACTCCAAAGCTTATAGGTTCTATGTGATAGAACCAAATGACTTCATCTCGGTTAATACCGTAATAGAGTCTAGGGATGCCATCTTTGATGAAGATCGCTTTACCTCGGCTCCTAGGCCTAGGGAAGTGATCAACATGACTTTAGATGAGGAACACCCAAACAAGCATAGTAGGATTCAAGATGAATCCTGGGAAGCGTCCTACGGGCTTGACTTGCCAGAGATTGCTCCTATGAGCATTAATTTGTCCCAAAAATCAATTTTCCAAGTGTTCTTGGTTGAAGGGTCAAGGGATAATGAAATGGATTGTCACTCTTACTTTCATATGGATGAGGATCCAAAGACATTTGATGAGGCCATGAAGTCTCAAGATGTTGCCTTTTGGAAGGAAGCAATCCAAGAGGAGATGGACTCCATTATGGGTAACCATACATGGGAGTTAGGCAACCTTCCTTCCGGTTGCAAACCTTTGGGATGCAAATGGATCTTCAAGAGGAAGATGAAAGTTGACGGTTCCATTGATAAGTTTAAAGCACGCTTGGTCATCCAAGGCTTTAGACAAAGGGAAGGTGTCGATTACTTTGACACATATGCTCCGGTGGCTAGGATTACAACCATTAGGTTATTAATAGCTATGGCGGCTATACATAATCTAGTGATTCATCAAATGGATGTCAAGACAGCATTCCTTAATGGTGATCTAGATGAGGAAGTGTATATGAGACAACCTGAAGGATTTGTTTTAAAAGGACAAGAGCACAAAGTATGTCGCTTGGTCAAATCCTTGTATAGACTAAAGCAAGCTCCAAAACAATGGCATCAAAAGTTTGATGATGTTGTATTGTCAAATGGATTTAAGATAAATCAAGCTGACAAGTGTGTCTATAGTAAGTTTGATCATACCGGTCAAGGTGTGATCATATGCTTATATGTTGATGACATGTTGATCTTTGGAACAAACCAAAGACAAGTAGATCTCACTAAGGATTTCTTGTCCACTAAGTTTTCTATGAAAGACTTAGGTGAGGCGGATGTGATTCTGGGCATAAGAATCAAACGTGATTCCAAAGGCTTAAGCCTCACACAATCACACTACATTGAGAAGATTGTCAAACGCTTTCAATGTGATAAAAGTACAATTGTTAGTACTCCTATGGACTCAAGTGAGAAGTTGATGCCCAACCAAGGATCAGCTGTCTCTCAACTTGAGTATGCACAAGTAATAGGATGTTGCATGTATGCAATGACTAGCACTAGGCCAGATATTGCTTTTGCTATTGGTAAATTGAGTAGATACACAAGTTGTCCTAGCTCACAACATTGGAAGGCAATAAGGCGTGTGCTTAGGTACCTCAAGGGGACCATGGGTTTTGGCATCTTGTACAGTAAGTATCCTTCAGTGATAGAAGGCTACTCGGATGCGTCATGGATCACTAATCTAGATGATCACTCATCCACCACAGGATGGGTTTTCTTGTTAGGTGGTGGTGCCATTTCATGGGCTTCAAAGAAGCAAACGTGCATTACAACATCGACCATGGAGTCCGAGTTTGTGGCACTTGCCGCTGCCGGCAAGGAAGCTGAATGGCTAAGAAATTTGGTTCTAGAAATTCCTCTATGGCCAAAACCGGTTTCTCCTATCTCGATTCATTGTGATAGTGCAGCTACGTTGGCTAAAGCTTATAGCCAAACGTACAATGGGAAATCAAGACATCTTGGTGTGAGACATAGCTCGGTTAGAGAGCTCATAACTCACGGTATAATATCGGTCGATTTTGTGAGAACACACAATAATCTAGCTGATCACTTAACCAAGAGCTTGGCTAGGGACTTAGTTCAAAAGTCAGCCAAGGGGATGGGGTTAACGACCTAAATTGATAACGACTTGTCGTGGGACACCCAATTCGCCTATGGCTTGATGCCTTAGCCGAATTCAATGAGGAAAGCCCATTCCAAGAAGTTGTGAGCATAAAATGTCCATCCAAGGTAATGCTCTGTGCCTATATAATATGTATAGTTTGAAATATGTAATTTCTTAACAACTCTTTTGAAAAATTGCAATTATAGGTGCAAGATCAAAAGAGAGTTGGCTACGTGAACGTGAAGTGTCAAGGCTTCTTCAAGGGAGTAGATGGTCGACTCGCCTATATGTTCATTAAAGGATTAGGACACAATAGCCTTTAAATGTGTCATTTATTTGTAAAGGAAATGTAAATTTCGTGTATGTTGCCTTCATGTACTTAAACAAGTTAAGTGGTTCAATCCATTAGGACACCACAATTCTTTAGTGCAGAATGTGTAATTATACTAATTCAATAAATTCAATCGAAAGATATTTATGATTATGCGAATATTTTGTTTGGATGTATGTCTATTAAAAGTTTCTTGACTTTGCTCAAATGGGGGAGGAATGTTGGAGATTTGGGCTAAGTCTTCATTGTAACCGTTGAGCTTGTCTTGAGACAAGGTGCAATGAGTTGTTCACATGTGTGTCACTATGGTCCGGGTTGCGGGAGACAAGCCAAGTGACCGGCACTAAGAACAACTAGTATTATAAGGGGAGTCGAATCAAAGCAAGGTGATTCACGACAAGGTCAACTTGTGCTAGCTTTTAGAAGGCCGACGTTTGGGGCTTTTTAGCCACATTTTATCGGCACACCTTTGGTTCTTAGGCCTTATATTGGCTAAAGAATATGTGGTTAAAAACTGGGAGCAATCCAAGCTCAAATGCTTAGTGAATGTCAATGAAGCAGCTAGTGAGCTTCTTAAGGAGCTACACTAGCTTGAGCTAAGATATTGAGTATTTGAGGATCTTGGAGCTTACCCTAGCTATATTAACGTGAATGAAGCTCATTGGAAGTGTTTGGACCAAGAAAAATAAGCTAGCTCTAAGCTAGCTCCGGGGAGCGGTTTTGGGCTCCCTATGTGGGCCTCGGGCCTCGGGCTTTCTAGGGCTTCAAGGCCCATCTTCCAAGTAACTTCCAAGTAACTTCCATAACCGTTTTTAACCGTTTTTAACCGCTTTTAACTTCCCAAAACCGTGGCCCCCTATGCCTATAAAAGGGAGAGCCATTTGCACTTGATTCGACATTCGTTTTGCAACAATAAAGCTTCTAGTTCCATTGTATTGACATTGGATAGGCCTTCTTATAAGCTTGTTTGCAAAACTCGAAAGACCAGTATAGTTCCTTTGTATTGACAAAGGATAGGCATCCATCTTAGTTTGGTTTTGTATTGACAAAACCTAGGAATACCCTTTCTACAAAGTAAGACAAGTAAGTCTCTTACTTAGTCTTTGTAACGTGTAACGTTTTATCCCACTAAGGTATTTGGATATTCCCGGTGTAGGGGAGAATACACTTAGAAGGAAAATTCATTTATGAATGACTCATTACATTATCCAAGTCAATGGTTTTAACATATAACAACCGGTTTATAAGACGTGTAATTGAACTTAACTTCTATTAGAGTTTTGTCTACTCCTTTTTGGAGATTACAAACTCTTGCTTGAGTTTTGTCTACTCCTTTGGAGACTACAAACTCTTGATTGAGTTTTGTCTACTCCTTTGTGGAGATTATAAACTCTTAGTTGAGTTTTGTCTACTCCTTTGGAGACTACAAACTCTTGATTGGGTTTTGTCTACTCCTTTACGGAGATTACAAACTCTTGGTTGGGTTTTGTCTACTCCTTTGTGGAGATTACAAACCCTTGGTTAATAACTAGTTTTAGTTCAAGATAATTATATAATTTGTTTGGCAATTGGGAGAACCGTCTACTCACATAAGTGAGACTACGGCCCTTTGGTCTAAAACCGGACACCGAAAATCCAACATATAGTATCTAGTTCCTTATCAAGGATGGGCCAAAACTCTTTTCGCCGGGCATAGGACGGAGCATCGTATACTACGTTCAGACTATAGCAATCAGAGGCAGTGGTGATCTTAGCATGTATGAAATGTTTGTTACTGTTGTGGATACTCATGTTCACTTTTTCTTGTTTCAATAGGAGCCATAGCCCTCCTTCAAAGCCAATAGCTTCAACTCGAAAGCATCCAGAATAGTTCAGACGAGCACAAATTTCTTGAGCCTTAGCACCAGATGTTCGAGGTTCAAAGATTGCTAACACATCAATGTTATGGTGGAGACATAAATACTTAACAACTCTTCGGAACCCGTTCTTACTGTAACACCCCGAATTCTCAGAACTCGGAGTATTACTGGTTAAGACCTCACAATGGGTCCCGACCTCAGTTTGACAACAACATTACTAGGATCTTGCAACAAGACACAAATAAAGAAACCGAAATTCATAAAAATAATATTTTTAGGGTATTGAATGCAACACTGTCTAGCAGCCTAAAGTACTTAAACGAAAGAAAAGAACAACTGTCTTAACCAAAAGAAAGGAAAGACAAAAAAAAACAAACCCCAACCCCGCTCTAAGGAGTACGGAGACCCGGCTGACCACTACTTCCGGATCACTCAGCTGCTGATCTAACCTGCGGTAAATCTAAAAACAACAACAAGAAGAACCGTTAGCTAGTTATCTAAATATTAGCAGAATAATAGCAGCACAAACACACTCAGAGAAATATAAACACCCATCATGCTTTCAAACAAGTCCGTTTTATTATCTTGAATTAAGTTACTCTTTCACGTTAATGATACTTATTTTGTGACACGAGGGATTCCCAAACCTCGCCTCCGCCCCCGTGTAACCATCAGAAATGGATCCGATGCATCTCACCTTGTACCTGCCTGGTCTGGGTATAGAGAACCTCCCAGTCTCCTGTCAGAGCTGGGCAGTGATGTCACGGCCCGTTATATATACACTTGGGCCTTAAACGTAATAATAACAGTCGTCCTAGCAAGTTATTATTATTAAACACGCAAATAGCACACACAACTACTATCACTCAACTAACACTCAGAAACTGGCTAAGTAAGTCGCAAGGACTTACTTGAGTCAAAATACACTCTAACACGTCTCAAACAGTCCGTACTCGGGGTAATTCAAACGCCTCTCAAATAAGGCACGTATATCAACATCACATCTAGATGTCCAACCTCATGCGAAGGAATTACGGAAAAACTCTCTCACGGTAAAAGACCATTTTACCCTTAGTCTCAACATTCTCAAAGTTTATTTTTTTTTTGAAATTTATTAATCTCCTTTTGACTAGTTCCCCATATATTGTTTCTTCCGGTTAGCTACTTATAATTATAAGTTCACCACTCGAATTAACCCGAGAAGGACAACACTTCTCCTTCCCGGGTACTATCTAATCTTATATATATCTATATATATATATATATATATATATATATATATACTTGCGTGCATATTTTAACCTTCCTTCCAATTCTATAAAATCCGTAACTCTTAGGTATTGATATATATATATATATATATATAGCCACATACTTTATATTTTCAGCAACTCACACTCATATGAGTAGATCTATATATCTATCTACATGTATAACTTTAAATCACTTATATGTATACTTTTATTTCATTTAATATATATATATATACGTATATTTATATACTCGGCATACACAACTCTTATATAAGCTCATACCTGCCCTTACTAACCTACCGTATTGCATACCCGTACCACCTCCGGTCTATGGTTTATATATGTATTCAATATAAATTTATATATGTTTTCCAACTCAAATATATATACGTATACAATCTCTAATATATACGTATTCTAACTCACAGATATACATGTATTTAATCTTGGTTATATACGTATTCCATTCACAGTTATACATGTATTCAAGCTCGGTTATATGCATATTCCGACTCACAGTTATACACGCAGGGACAGGAGGAGAAGAACCCGAGGAGGCTCTTATCGGGCTGCAGTCCGGCGGCGATGGCTGGCGTTCCGGCGGCTGTGCAGACGGAGACCAGGCAGTGAAGCGGCGCGATGGTGCCCGACGGCCTTCACTGGTGCAGCGTGTAGCCGGAGTTGGCTGTGAGTTTCGAAACAACAGAGGCGGGGAGAGTATCAGCGGAAGCGGAAGAGAAAGCTACAGGCTTACCCGTGGTTCCAGCGATGCGAGGCGGCGCGAACGGTGACTGGGCTCGGCGGCAGCACGGCGGTCGGTGGCGAGGCCTACAGTCGAGGTGGTGAGGGGCGTTGGTTCGATACAATAAATCGAACGGGAAAAAAGAAACAGGAGAGAAGGAATCGGTCGAGGGCTGTTTACCTATGCAGTGGTTGGCGGCGAGCAGGTCGGCGGTGGTTGCGCTGCTCGAAGGCGGTGGCGTTCCCGGTCGACGGCGGTGGCAGTACTAGTGGTTGCGCTGGACTATCTTGCGAGAGGAGACAGGCAGTAGCGGCGTGCTGTTCTCTTTGTCCAGAAGAGACGACGAAGCGGCAGGGTAATTAGAGTAGGATTAGGTTAATTTTAATTAGGGTTAGGAATTAATTAAGTGGGCTGCTAATTGGGCTTAGGGTAATGGGCCGACTGCTTGGGCCCAAGTGGGACTATTGAGCGGTTAGCTCATGAAATAATTGCGGAACTTGTAAATTTTGTGCGGGAATTTATATAATACGGAATTAAATTCCGTATTTATAAATTATTATTATTCTTACAAGCTCCAAAAACATTCCAAAGAAGAAAATTCATAATGATATCGTAAGGAGATAAAGAGTCAGGGATTCAGGGAAGTTACATACCCGGTGTCCCATTTGCTGAGCTTTTGGACCCAGATAAATTTTCCAGCATCTCTGCATCTTTGTCACTGACATTTCTTTTCTCTTTGGCAGACAGATCCATATTATTTCGAATATCATGGACTTCACCCTCCTAATTTATCACAGTGGTCGAGACAGCTTGGTTGTTATGGCCTATGGAGGGTCGGAATTCTTCATTACTTGGGTTGGTAACCAGAGGTGCAGATGTGGAAGGTAAGTCACTTCTATGCACAACCTCATCATATCGTTGGCGTTTTAGATTACTAGGGTTGTGTAAGGTCTCTTCAACCTTCTTAGCCCTCCAAGCGGTTCTCCTTGCAATATTCTTAATTTTGTTGCGATTCTTTTTTTTTCCTTCACTAGCAGTATTATCAGATGTTGGGATCGGTTTAGCGTTGAAGATGACTACTCCGGTCGTGGATTTACCTGAACCTGTTGCAGTATCTTGGGCTATTTCTTTACCTTTAGTCGTAGGTTTGGAAATAACAATTGCAGTTGCCTGAGCTACTTCTTTTCTGGTAATATTCTCCACCAACTGATCATCTGATTGGGTTTGGATTCTGCTTATCGCTTGGGCCTTACTAGTAGAAGCAACATTTGGGCTTGGACTGGTAGTTGCAACGACTTGACCCACTTTAACTTGGATGTTTCCGCCAGCCTTTTCGTATTGAACGGTCACGTGGCTTTTCCTTTAGCATAATGATTCTTCCCTTGATTAAGCAAATTAGTATATCTATTATGGTTAGCATAATTACTGTTATTGTGCCCCGTAATATTCTTTCCTTTCTCGAGCCTTTTGCGACGCGCCACCATCATCCAAGGTCCGAACCCTGCATCCTCGTTCACCGGAGCAAGACTTGCCGATGGTTGTTCCGATGACCCTGGGATCTTTTGCTGTGACGTAACTTCCACTTCTTTCTAATTAGTAGAAATTTTTCCAGTGTCTGAATCTCTTTGGTGGACAACAACCTCCCCATTGTCACAATTGGAAGCAAGATGCCCATATCTATCACACTTGAAGCAAATGGTATCTACTATCTAGCCCTTCATACTCAATTGGACACCTTCTACCATTGATAAATATAGCTTTCTTCAAGGGTCGGATAAGGTCAAATTCAATACAAATTCTAGCAAATCTCCCTCTATTAAAGTGGAGGATTGCTGGATCAATGAGTAAAGGAATGCCTACTCCTTCAGCCATAGTCCAAATAATTGCTTCATGATACCATTGGACTGGAACTCTCGTGACTCTAACCCATACTGGTGCTGAAGTTATGGGGTTAAAGGTAATAAATTCCGGTATCCATCTTTTCATGATGAGGCACCTACCGAACACCGCCCAAGGACCATCAGTGAGAATCATCATGAGTTCATTTTCGTTAGTGAATCTTGCTAGATAATAGTTATTATCCAAGTCTATGAGCTGCATGTTATCCCCGCACTTCCAAAGCTCTCTTATCTTGCGTTCCATAACCGGAAAAGCGATCGGATAACCTAGGACCTTGAGCACAATAGATCTCTGCCATCTATCCTCCAAATCCTTGGTGACATCTTTGTCAATTTCGAGTACAGGTAGGGGTGGGCAACGGATCAATCCGATCCGAATACCCGGATATCCGAATAGAAATTTTTCATAAAACTCCCGATCCGGATCCGATCCGTATCCGGCCGGATATCCGGCACTTTTTCCCGGATCGGATCGGATAATTATCCGCGGATATCCGGCCGATCCGATTGATCCGAATTTCAAAATATAGTATCCGAAAACGATTTTAGCCGGATCGGATTTTTATCCGCGGATATCCGGATGATCCGTTTGATCCGAATGACTTTTGTTTGACCCGGTTGATCCATTTGATCCGAATATCCGCTTGATCCGAATATCCGTTTGATCCGGATATGTATTTGCTACTTTATTTATCATAAAATGTAATAAAAATAATTCAAAGACACGAAAAAAATCAAAATAAAAACGATAATCATATAGATAATAAAAAAATTGAGAATACTAATGTACATTATAATAAAAATAAATAAAAAAAGGTTTTAAAACAATAGATATCTTTATCTTTACACTTTATAACTACTTCATGCAATACGAAATAAAAAAATGAGAATGATAAAGTAAAAGTAAATTATTTAACTTGAATAAATATTTATTTTTTAGGCTTGAAAATATTAATATATAGCAAATGTTATTATTAAATATTATCAAAGTCAATTAGTTTATTTTTTATTTTAACAAAAGCTAATTGATTGCATTTTATTATAAATATTATGAATAATAATTACACAAGAAAATGATATTAAATCAAATTATAATATAATATAAAACTTTGTATGTATTCTAAAACAAAATTCTTGTATATATATAAACAGATACATATATATCTATGTATATATAGGCGGTTTCATTAAATGAGACGATCTTCTAATAATTACACAAGAAATGCAGTCGGCAAGTCATCGCTGCCAGTCGCCGGATGGTTGGATCAATATGTTAGGGCTAACGTAATTGGAATTAAGGTGGAGAATCGCCACCAGTTGCCGGATGGTTGAACACGAAGGAGGAGGGGATCGATAGGTTAGGGCAAACGCGGTGCATTTCTTCCTACGCTCAAAGCGATCCCGTTTAATTAGGTTTTTTTTACCACGTTTATTTATAAACCGGGATCCGGCATCATTTATTACCACGGTTATTTAAAAACTGGGGTCCGAAATTTTAATATCCCGGTTAAATCATATAACCGGGGTCCAATATGTTTAAAAATAAAATAAAAAATAATTGACCTCGGTTATACATATAACCGTGGTCCGAAAATACATTTGATCACGGTTTTTTCAAACCGCTCCAACATAAGCGAGGTCTAGGAGGGGTTTTTGTACTAGTGTAAAAAGGTTGATTTGCTAAGAAAAAAAATGACTAAAGTTATAGTTATCATAATTATCATTACTTATATTATTCAAAAACTTATTTTTAAGACTTTAACAAATCTTATGACTAACATGGTTAAAATAATTAGACTTATAAAACAACATTATATAAACTTATAGCATGTAATTTTGTACTTGTAATCTTGTATAGTAAACTAGATGTTAATGTAACACCCCAAGTTCTCGGAACTCGGGGAGCTACTGGTTAGGACCTCACAATGGGTCCCGACCTTGGTTTAACAACAACATTACTTGGATCTTACAACAAGGCACAAATGTACTTAAAACAATTTCGAAACATAATATTTTTATTGTATAAATATACACATGTGACAGCCTTACAAAACATAAACATATACATAACATGCATGCTGTATGGGAGACTCCCCCGCCCCATCTAATGAGTACGTAGACCCGGCTGACCATCCGTTCCGGATCTCTCTGCAACTGTCTATCTCTACAAATCTACAACACGGATAAACCGTTAGCTAACAATCCAAATACAAGTAGAATAAAGATAGCACAAACACAAACAAGGTAACATAAACAATCATCATGCTGGCACACAAACCGGTTATTATCTCATAGTTAAGTGATTCACCTTAATCCATTTTACAGTTGTGGCACGAGAAATATTAAGAGTTCTCGCCTCCGTTCCTTATCCAACTGGGTGTAGGTCTAGCTTACCTCCGCCGGTAGCATCACTACAAACCGAGTGTGGACTAGTCCCTAAAGAAACCCCCAGCGCCCTCAGGCTAACTGAGCAGAATGCCACCGCCCGTTACTCTTAGGCCAAAGTATAGGTCGGTAAAAATTTATTACAATAATGTAACTCTAAACATCTCAATCACACACCACCATCATTATCCACACTCATATCTAGAAGTCAGCTAAGTAAGCTCAAAGGACTTACCTGAATTCAAACATAATCTCGTTATCTCGACTCGGTCTGTAACCGCAGGAACTCAACCGCCTGTTATAAAAGGCAAGTGGATCAATAATATATTCTACTTAATTAGAAGTCTCTGACTTCTAAGATATTTAACTCTATCATCAGCTAAATTACCAAAATACCCTTATACGGATAAATGACTGTTTTACCCCTGGTCCCGAAACTTTATAAAATTCCATAACAAAGTTCCAAACTATTCTTTGGAAATCAAAACCGCACTCAAAATCTCAAAGGAAAGTTTGCTAAAGATTTAGAAGAGTTCACTACATTCTTGACTTTCGTAAAAAGTCGTCAAGGTCCGACTTTGGCTTAAGATATGAGAACCGAATAAAAATATAAAAAGTCTAACAAAAATCTCTAAATCTTTTATGCTATGCACTCTATCCATAGTAGTCAGAATTTCCCAAAAATACATAATAATCACTTCTACACAAATTCTCAAAGTCGGTTCCAAAACCAGAAATTTATACTTAGCCAATTTCTGAGTTCTTTCTCAAACAGCTCAACTAGCCTACTTTGAGCTCCTATGGATCCAGATCCGACCGTTGGATCGGTCTTAACTTTTGATAAGTTTAACTATGTATGACACTCTATAACATACTAAAAACTGAACGGTGGATTATGTTTCTAAGGTACCCAAACCTAAGCTCAAACATGACTGCTCAACCCAGAAAATTCCAGCACTTAACCATTTCAGCAACATCTAGAAAACTGTTTAAGGTCTCAACTTCAAAAATTCATAACTCCTAAACCACTAGCTGGATCCATCCCAAATTTTAATATGTTCCACCACAATATGCCAACTATATCATATCCAAAATTCAAGTCAAACAGAGATCAAACTCTTATTCAAAACTATCTCTCAAAACAGCATCACATGCTGTTTTTCCTAACACTCAGCACAGTTATAAAACTGTGCGAGGAGTCAACTTTGAGACACCATAACTCTCAAACCGTAGCATGGATTCCTCTAAAATTTTAGTATGATCTACTATACTATATCAACTATAACGTGTCAGAAATTCAAGTCTAACAGAAGTCAATAACCCCTCCAAATTTATTCCACAAAACTGCATCTCAAGCAAATTTCCTCAAACTCAGCATATTAAAAAAAACTGCATGAATAGCCAACTTTGGGATACTATAACTCTCACACCGTAACTTCGATTGTTCCCAAATTTTAGTATGATGTACTATGCAATATCGACTATGACATATCCGAAAATCGGCCAAAAAGAAGAAGTCTAACTTACCCAAATCTGAACCCGAAGTTGACTGTTTATCACTTCCGAAAATTCAGAAAACGCTTCAGCTCTTCAAGCTATCTTCCGAGGCTGTTAGGGAAGATCTAAAGACACATATGGGCACTCTCATCAGCACATATACAAAGATGTTTGGGTCTCCAGTCTCACTACCCGCTCGTTTGATTTCGGACTCCATTCATACGTCTCCAACTCGATCTTCTTACCCCAATTCTATGTCCAAAATTTCCAAGATTCAGTCCTGGACTTGGCTCCTGCAGAAGACACATTTCACATGACCTACAATTCTCCCTACTGTATTCAAAACTATCAGTGTCGGAGAAGGTTTGCTTACTAGTCTCTTGTAGGGTTTAAGCGGAATGCAAGAGCGACATGACCTCTCTCTTCGATCTCCACCAGTGGTTGTTCATGCAAGCAGTTAGGATTGGCGTTAAGTTGCCTCACCAATAGTAAGGAACCAGAAGGAGGGCAAGGGAACTCACCACGATATTAGGGTGCCTTGTTTTGTCACAGGTGCGCAGGGAGCAGCGGTCTGGTGCGGCCTGGTGTGACGGTCTGATGGTTCACGATTCGATCCTGGGCGTGAAGATGACACTGCTCGAGGAGTATCTGCGCTGGCTGGCTGTGTAACCGTCGCTGAAGATGGAGGGGCGTGACAAAGGGCTTGGATCCGGAGGCAAGCAGCTCAGCGTGAAGTCCATCTGAAGGTAGAAGGGAAGAGAGGGCCGCTGTCGTCCAGTCGAAGTCGACTGCGGTTCGCCGGTGTGGAGGCGCAGACGAAGGCCGAGGAGGTTGCTGCGCGGAGTTGATCCTGCGTGATGGGGAGAGACATGACGGAAAGGGCGCGGCTCTGAGCTGTGTACGGGGGCGGTTACAGCATGAGAGGAAAGGTGAGGTGCACGAGGGAGGCGGTCTAGGGTTTACGGGAGAAGATGGGCAGCGTTCACACAAGGAGGAGGAAGCACGGCTGGCGTACGTCTCCGCTGGGCTGGCGCACGTCTGGGAAGCAAGCTAGACGGGCCCAATTGTGTTGTGTGTGGCATGGGCTGAAGCAAGGGCCCGACTGCCATAATATGAATGGGATGGAGTATAAGGCCTTGTCAAGGCTTGTCCTAAGCTTGTCGGTGACGTTGTCATGGTCTCGTCATGGTCTTGTCAAAACTCGTCAAAAGACCTAGATATATATATATATAACTAGGGTTTGGTGTATTTTTCATTATTTTATGTGGTTATAACTTACATAAAATGATAAGATTAATTCTAGTCATAAAGTTAGGCATCTTAAAGAGGTCAACGGTCTCTAAAATTCGGTTTGACTTGGAATTAATCGGAAATTAATTTTTCGGTTATTACATCAGTACCCCCTAAAAATAAGTTTCGTCCCGAAACTTAGGGTTAGATAATCATGATTGGCCTTTAAGGCACCAGTCGGGTGTATCTAATCACTACACCAAAAACCTTGTCGTTTCTGCATCTAAGTACTCACACACCAAAGGTCATCACTATAACACACATGACTAAGCACTCAATCATGAAAAGGAAACAAGTAGTCATACAATATCACACACTTGCAGGGTCAAGCCCCAACTAGTTGTTTTCAAGGTTACAACTATCTTTGTAATGATCTTTGAAAGGTTACGACATCTCCTAATATCACAATATCCCAAGTAGCCTCGTCGGCTTTCCACAAAAACCACTGACTCCGAAAATCTTTTCATGTACATGCCTCACTAGCGCTTGTTACCACGTTCTAGCGTGGTTATCGGATAACTCACCGGTATCATTCAGCCCAACTGTCCGATCCTCTATTCTGAGGACCTAACTCGTGTCTAGTAGGTATTCCTTCTAACTAAATATGTTGACCAATGGGGTTGTTCTCCTCAATAGGGTGAGTAATAGTAGTCCTTCACTCACTTTCAACTCCGCTTGTAAGGTCTCACAAGGTTGTCTTACCTAGCTCGCCTCTCAATCTTTTGATGACCTTCCTGAGGTAATTTATTCCAATTATTTTCTTTCTGATCTTCTGAAGGTTCCGGGTATCCGATCTAGGATATCCCCCCTTATACATCTCCCGGTACTTTACTAAGTGTTTAAGGCTAGTTGTATCATAACTCACTTGGTCTTATGTCATAATATGACTCCGTCATATGGTTCCTCCATTAAAGAACCGTCATCTGCTCTCTTTTTTTTTGTCTTAAACTGGATATAACTTAACAACCAAAACCCGGTGGTCAATCTTTGTATTCTATCGACGTCATCATATTATTTTATAGATCTCTAGTTCAACTCAAGCTTCTTACGCAGTATCAAGATCTTAGGCGATATAGAATGTATTCGCGATGACAACCCTAGGCACAAGGTAATCTTACCTCACCATCGTTTAATCATAAATGCTCGATAACTGCTAACACACCATCAACATTCCACTCTTATATCCCTCACGTCTATCGGACCGATAATATTTCTCTGACATGCAACGCAACTCGGATCTGTTCTGATATAAAATTCTTCTTATACTCTACTCTTGAGATTATGTTTTCTATATGTATGAGTACTGGTCTGTAAGTACACTCCCGTAGCTTCGATTCAACTTGATAGTTACTCTCTTGAGCTTGTTAGTGCAAGCCCTACACAATACCTTTATTACATCGTTTACTTCCTTTTTCGTTCCATTAAGAAACTCATTCTAAAGTACCATGTTAGGTATTAAATTCCAAATTGACTTGTTTGCAAACATGTGCCGAGGTCGGCATGCTTCATTTGGATCTATAATGGGTACCACTCTCTTTCTATAATTCTGTGTGCACATACTTTCTCGTCTCTCTAGATAGTGATACAGTTCCTTTACAAAATTTCCTGTCACTCCACGTAGCCTATTTCAAGTTCCTTCCAAACGAAATGCAATTCACCAATTATCACCGTCTTAAACTCGACACGTCATTTCCTATATTCTCGAATTTCTGGTTCTGTGGGTTAGGACCCATCACGTTTCCGCAATGCTACTTTGATAGTTATATTGCCACCCGTTAATCATAAGGACCTTTTCCGTGTGTCCAAAATGATTGACTCCAACCGGAGTTTGATCTTAACCAGCCAAGAAGTAACCTCAGACACGATCCTCTCTATACCGTTAGTTATCTAAGAAGATTTTCGTTACCTACTTGAGGAAATCCTCCAAAGTATCGGTATAGTTAATTCAATAATCTACAATCACATATATCTCTTCTTAACTGTACATAACTCATCAATACCAACAACACTTGAACGTCCTCTGCTGACGTTGTTTATTCTATAGTTGACTTACCTCAACATATCGTACTCACTCTTCTCATACTTCTAATGGCGTAAAATTTCTGGTACGCATCCACTACTCGGTTAACTCTTTTCCCCTTTGTTAGTTCGTTCTATCCTCCCCCCTTCCGTTTCCTTAGACCAATTCTCTTTCACCAGTCCACTAGGTCATTCTCACCTGTTCCTTCATTAGCGTTGTTTATAATATTGCTCTGTTGAACTCCATTGACTCTGCTACCGGCCTCTTACTCCTTTTGATACTGGTATCGTCATTCCTTACAACTTCTTATATCTCTGACGAGGTCGAAACTCCTCTACACTTGTGGAGTATATCTTCGCTCTTACTCTCAATTGTAGGTCTTTATTCTGTGCATCTCTTGGTCATAAGGGTTTCTTCCCTAATTATCATAAGAGAATCCTCATCCTCCCTTGTATGAATGGTTACGCACACTTTGTCTTGACTGACATAGCACCCTATCAAAGTGTATACTTACTCCTCTAGTTCCCCTTTTATAATTCATCTGTACTAGTTGTGATATGTACCTTTTTCCTAGCCAGTAGGTAGTAAATCACTCACACAGTTTCTTTGGTCTCAAATGACATAAGGGGGTTATTCCTGGCCGTCTCGTCTTTCTTCTTAAGTCCTTAATTAGGGTTCTTGGCTCGAACTCACTCCGTGTTACTATTAAGGGTACTAGCACGTATACCGATTTAGCTTCACGTTTGTCTCTGTTGATCTCTTGAAGGGTCCTCCAGATGTCTATAAATTCTTTCATAAGTCTATGGTTATCCTCCTTATCTTCCAACCAGTTACCACTAGTTGACCCGCACGTGTTATGTCTCAGTTATTACCAACTAGTCTGTTGTTGACTTTCTATAAGATCACAAACTCATTGTTCTTCTATCCTTTTTGAAGTTTGATACCCTTGGTGAAAATCTATCTCCTCCAGTTTCTTTGTTAATATCCCTTTAGCTCCTTCCATAGTCTACACCTCTCTTGTTTTCTTATGAGATCATTATACTCTTCTGAGTCCATTTATAGCATTTATCTGTCGTCAAGGAGTTCATCAAGTCTTCCACAATAACTTGTAAGCGTGTCTTCACGATTCCTCTTACTTTGTTCATCGTCTGTTTGCGGTTTTCTAATAAGACTGTAACTATTGGTAACTTAGATCTTTAGGTGAATGAGAAGTTATTGTGTTCTCCTTAGTCCACCAGAATCACTTTCCAACATTCCTCCCTTTATCTGGTGTTGTGTTGTAATGCCATTTTTATAGAATTCTTTTGTCTAAATTTCAGACTTCTATTGTATTTGATACTTACGTCAGGATTTCTTACAAATTCTTGCATCTCTAAGTAAGTCAAACCGTCTCTATGATGATGAAATTTGTTTCACGTCTTTAAACTCATTTGTCTTTGTTCTCCTTTAACTCTTCGCCTCGGGTCAGTACCTTATCTTCTTTGTACTCTCATGCTCATGCTTGCATGTGGCGGCGTTTGCCTTGATTGTAACATCTTTTATTCTGCAAATCTTGGTTGTACTCCGTTCTGTATGATTCTTGTTCCCTTATCGTTATCTATCCGATCTCTCGTCGTCTCTTACATGATTCTTCTAATTCATCTCTCAGCCTTATACGACCAAGTCCCTTGTATGACTTCTTGTTCTTTCTGCCTGAGTTGATGTTAGCATGAAATATTGTGATATTTTAGGCACGTTTTCTAATCGTATTTGATTCATATTGATAGTCTTTGATTGAGCTTTGTGCATATGTGAGCTAGTATTGCCTATATTGTCGATATGGATGTCTACACGAGTTCTATGTTGATTATAGGTGATTTGGAGCTATTTCCGAACGGAATCGAGCAAAGGAGAGTTGAGTTGATATGTCCATAGATCGAGGACACCTTTTGGAAGCAATTTGGAGTCTTAGATTGAGGAATGCACGAATGAAGGCCAAAAACCACGCTCTTACCCTAAATTACGGCCGTGGAAACCAAGTCAGAATTCGATGTTCATTCCAGGGGATATTACGGCCGTGGAACTAACCGTAGTAGTTTCCACGCCCTAAATTACGGTCGTGAAAAGATTCCACGACCGTGATTTTGGCGAATCTTTTCGCCATGTTTCGAAGCCACGATCTTTTGAAGATTGGGCCGGGCCGACATTTTGCCCTGCATTATAAAATAGACGGATGAGGCAAGATTCCGTCACCTCGCTTACGACCTTTCAAACCTCGCTTACGACCTTTCAACCCTCGCTTAGCGGCAAAACTTGAAAAACCCTCATCTTGGAGGTAATTTGGAGATCTCATTGAAGATCAAAGTTCGTATTGAAGAGTTGCTGTTTGCGATCTTCGTGTTTGTGGAAGATCGAAGTTCTTGGAGGATTTTGCAAGAAGATCTCTCTTCTTGTTTAGGTTTGATTCAGAATCGGATTGACATCCCGTTTCTCTTCTTTCCTAAAGATTGTGATTGCTTGGTCCGTTTTGAATCTTTGGATAAACACTTGTTCTTGATTGTGATTCTGAGATTTACTTGAAGATTATTGATAGTTCTTGAAAGTTTTCATCTTTTATCTCTTAATTCTTGAATCAATATCAATATGACAGTTATTGGCTAAAAACCCTTAACAATTCTAAGGTGAAGGGTTGATAGTTGTGGCTTAGATGATGATAGATCGATCGTAAACAGATTAGACCCTGAGAGTTAGAGAATTATCGCCGACAACCCTAAATCACGGGCTGTTCTTGAGTTCCACGACCGTGGAATCTCAAGATCCAACCGTAATTTCCCTAAGTCTACGAGCTTGCTTTTACCTTAATCTAAAGTTAAAGATTTGCTTTAGCTTAGCTTAGACTCGTCTTTTCTAGGTGGTAGTGAAGCCTCAACAACCTCTACCTCGATTGTGAGCCTCAACAACCTCAATCGGATAAGTTAGTCTTGATCTTTAGATTATAAGTTTGGGTATTTGATACTAATCCTTGCCTTTAGAATCTTTCTATATTGAGCCTCAACAACCTGTATAAGGAGTGTCTTTTAGGTGAATTACATAAGGTTTTTGGAACCTCAACCGTACGATTACCTTACATTAGTATACCCTTGCATATCTCAACTCTGTCGTTATATCATTAGTATATCTTGAATCGATTGCCACAGCTGGATACTTGGATCTTTAGGATTGTTGTTTTCCCGATAATTTGCAAACTCCCATATTCACTTGCTTGATAACCTGCGATCGAGTTCGTTCCACCCAAATCCCTGTGTTCGATACTCTGGAATTCTTGCTAATCTACGTCGATCCGTACACTGCGGGTTCGCTTGCTTGATTCTAGTTTTATAAATTTAAAGCTTATTTGCACACACCTCTAGGGGCGAACAAGTTTTTGGCGCCGTTGCCGGGGATTTGGCTTCGTCCGAATCCGGTAGCCGGTTGTCAAGCTTGGGAGCTTGCTCTCGTTATTTGATTTTTCTTTGAGTGCATGCGCAGGTCTAGGAACACCAAAGATCTCTTACCTCTTGATCAAGAGCTAGAGAAAACCTTGAGGCAAAAGCGCAAGGAAAGGAAGATGGCTGAAGAAAACGAGCACAATCTTCAAACTAAGTTGGCAGAGAAAGAAGCTCAACTCCGATGGAATGAGACTCTCCTCCAGGATGAGATGGATCGTCATCAAACTCAAGTTAACGGTCTACAAGACATGATCGTCCAAATGAAGATAAAAATGAGCGATCTTGAAGATAAGGTGGGCAAGAAGTCCTCGAGAAGGAGAACAAGGTCTAGAAGAAGAAACCACTCATCCACCGATGATAGTGATTCTTCCATGCCTCCGCTAGAAGAGATTGATCCCACGATCAATATAAATCCTTTCAATCCACAAGGAGCTGCTAACCGCCGCATTCCACCTAGGAACGCGAGGGTCGAACGTGTGGATAATGAGCCGAGAACTCTTGGCCAGCGGATGGATCCGACACAACAACCACGCCGCTTAGGTGTGAATTTTGATGCTGAAGATGTACAAGGGTTTAGCTTTAACCCTCAAGTTATCACTCTTGTTCGCCAAAGTCAGTTTGGCGGTACAAGCGCTGAATCTCCACACCAACACTTGCAAAACTTTGAGTGTATGATGGAGACGATGAGACCGAAGAGCGCTACTACCAACAGCTATAAGCTCAAACCTTTCTTTTTCTCCTTGAAAGGGAAAGCGCTATCTTGGTACCAAGCTCTTCCTAGTGGGAAACTAGAAACATGGGAAGACCTCTCCGCAGAGTTTCTCACCAAATTCTTTCCGCCATCCAAAACGGCGGAACTTAGAGGTAAGATTAATGTTTTTTCTATGAGACCTAACGAAAGTTTGTTTCAATCTTGGGAAAGGTTTCAGGATTTGCTCTTGGATTGCCCTCATCATGGCATATCCAAGCTTGCCTTGCTGGAGATTTACTACAAAGGGCTGGATGCGGGAACGCAATTCAACCTCCAATCCCTCTCATGTGGAACGTTCATGGACATGAGAGAAGATGACGCTTGGGACTTCATTGAGAAGCAAGCAAGAGTCATAGAGAAGTATTCCCACCGGAAAGTGGAGGGAAATCGTGTGGAGCAAGGAGCAAAGCTCACACATGAAGCTCAAAATCAGATTTTCTCCCTCAACAATGAGATCAAAGAGTTGAAGGAGACTATCAAGACCAACTTCCCAAAGCAACAAGAGAAGGATGTTGGCTATTTGGGCAACAACAACGGCGGTGATAACACCAACCGCAACAACAATAACCGGAACAATAACCGGAATAACAATTGGAATGGAAACAACAACAACCGGAACAACAACAATTGGAACAACAATCGGGGTTCGAACAACAACAATTGGCGCTCCAATCAACAAAATTCCGGTAACTCCTATCCTTCCAATTCCAATTCACTAACTCCACCCTCTTCTTCCTCTACTCCTTTGAAAAGCCAGGGGCAATCATCAAATGGAGGAAACAATACGGGAAAGGAGAAGCCGGATCCTATGTTGGAAACAATCTTGGGAAAGCTTCAAGGGTTGGAGAACCGCATCATCAAGGTTGATGATCAAATTTCTAAGGTTGACAAAGCTCAAAAGGTTTTGGAAAACCAAATGTTCAACCATGCGGAGGAAGTTCCTAGAAATCAAGGGAAACTTCCAGGAAAAACGGAGGACAACCCTAAGGGAAGGGTAATGGCGATTACAACTAGGAGCGGAGTGACTACCACCGATCCGCAGCCTACATTCGTTGAAGTCCCCGTAGAGAAGGGCAAGGAAAAGGGGAAGGAGAAGGAAGACGTCTATGTTCCTCCTCCAGCTTTCAAACCTCCCCTACCGTTCCCTCAATCTAGAGCGCGAGCGCGCCTAGATAAACAATTTGGTAAGTTTATAGAACTCATGAGCAAGCTGCATATTAATATACCTTTCATTGATGCCATTGTAGGTATGCCGGCTTATGGCAAGTTCTTGAAGGAGCTCCTCTCTAACAAGAGGAAGCTAGAAGATTTTGGTGAAGTCAAGATGAGTTCGGATTCTTCGGATCTCATCAAGACTATGAAGGAGAAAATGCCCCCAAAGCTGAAAGATCCGGGGTCATTTTGCATTCCCATTGGAGTGGGAGAGGTCACATATGACGCTTTATGTGACTTGGGAGCAAGTGTGAGCATCATACCACTTGCATTGTGCAGAAAGATCGGTTTAGGCGACCCTAAACCGGTGAAGATGACGTTATACATGGCGGATCGATCCATTACTCGCCCCGTCGGCATTGTAGAAGACGTCCCGGTCAAGCTAGGCAAGTTCTTTGTTCCCATTGATTTTGTCGTGCTTGACATTCCTGCGGATAGTCCGGTCCCGATCATACTCGGAAGGCCGTTTCTTGCAACTTCTGGCTGCATGGTCGATTGCAAGAATGGGAGGCTCGCTTTTGATATTGGGGAAGAGAAAGTAGAATTCGTTCTTTCCACTCTAGTGAAGGAGCCAATCTTTGATGAGGATATTTACAATGTCCAAGACGAAGAAGGTTTATCTAGGGAAGAGGTAAGTGCAATTCTCTTTAACGATCCTTTGCAAAAGGTTATTACTATGAGTCTAACCGATGTAGGAGAAGAGGAAGAGTGCAAAGAGGAAATTAAAGCCTTAGGAGCACAAGAAGAGATGTATGAAGTGGAGTTTGAGAAACTCCACGATGAGGCTGAAAATACTCGAATCCACGGTCATACTCTGTATTCCACGACCGTGGATTCCACGACCAAAATCAACCTCCATTCCAGAGGATATTACGGCCGTGGAACTCCAGAGGAGACCGTAATTTTGGCCGTGGAAGATGGTGATCGGCATACTTCTTCAACTTCTTCTAATTCTTCTCCAAACCATCCAACCTCATTAGAAATTTCTAAGGAAACATCGGAAGCTCCTCAAGGATCATTGGAAGCTCCGAAAGCAATGGAACTCAAACCACTTCCTACTCATCTAAGGTACGCTTTTCTTGGATCTAATTCCACCTTCCCGGTTATCGTTAGTTCCGAATTAAGCATAGATGAACATGAACAGCTCATGATTGTCCTTAGGAAACATAGAAAAGCCATAGGCTATACTATTGAGGACTTAGTAGGAATTAAACCCTCCCTATGCATGCATAAGATACTAATGGAGGAGGACTTTAGAACTTCAAGACAACCTCAAAGGCGGTTGAATCCGACCATGAAGGAGGTTGTCAAGAAGGAAATTCTTAAACTTCTTGATGCAGGTATCATCTATCCTATCTCCGATAGCAAGTGGGTGAGCCCAGTTCAAGTAGTTCCGAAGAAGGGAGGAATGACAGTCATCACCAATAAGAACAACGAACTCATTCCTACCCGAACTGTAACTGGATGGCGAATGTGCATAGACTACCGCAAGCTCAACAATGCAACGCGGAAGGATCACTTTCCATTGCCATTCATCGATCAAATGCTTGAAAGGTTAGCACAACATTCATACTTTTGCTACCTTGACGGCTATAGTGGTTTCTTTCAGATCCCGATACATCCGGATGATCAAGAGAAGACCACATTCACGTGCCCTTGGGGTACGTTCGCTTATAGGAGAATGCCGTTCGGGCTTTGCAACGCCCCAGCCACCTTTCAACGGTGCATGATGGCCATCTTCTCCGAATATGTAGAGGAAATCATGGAAGTCTTCATGGACGACTTCTCCGTTTACGGTTCCTCTTTTAACGATTGTCTTTCTAACCTTTCTCTTGTTTTGCAAAGATGTGAAGACACTAACCTAGTTCTTAATTGGGAGAAGTGTCAATTCATGGTTAAGGAAGGAATCGTGTTAGGTCACTTAGTCTCTAGTAGAGGGATAGAGGTAGACAAAGCTAAAATAGAGACCATAGAGAAACTTCCTCCCCCAATTTCGGTGAAGGGAATAAGAAGTTTCCTAGGACATGTTGGATTTTATAGACGTTTCATTCAGGACTTTTCTAAGATATCAAAACCTCTCACTAATCTATTGATGAAGGATGCGGTTTTTGAGTTTTCACAGGAATGTCTAGATGCGTTCAACACCATTCGGCAAGCTCTAATTTCAGCACCCATTATCCAACCCCCGGATTGGACTCTCCCTTTCGAGATTATGTGTGATGCTAGTGACGTAGCCATTGGAGCTGTTCTTGGGCAACGAAAGGAAGGACGAACCCACGCCATATACTATGCTAGCAAGACGCTAGACGAAGCCCAGCTCAACTACGCCACTACGGAAAAAGAGTTTCTAGCCATTGTCTACGCTATTGACAAGTTTTGCTCTTATCTTGTAGGTGCAAAGGTGATTATCTACACGGATCATGCTGCGATCCGGTACCTCCTTGCAAAGAAAGACGCGAAGCCAAGGCTAATTAGATGGATTCTTCTCCTACAAGAATTCGATCTTGAGATCCGCGACAAGAAAGGCTCGGAAAATTCTGTTGCGGATCATTTGAGTCGTCTAACACATCTAGAGGACGACCATTTACCCATTGATGACTCCTTCCCGGACGAACACCTACATATCATAGAGGAGTGCATCAAGGTAATCTCCAAAGGTAACGAACCATGGTTTGCTGACTTCGTTAACTATTTGGTTTGCCAGGAGATACCACCCGGACTGTCATACGCACAAAGGAAGAAGTTCTTCAAGGACGTCCGAGAATACCATTGGAACGAGCCTCTCCTCTTCAAGAGAGGTCCGGATGGCATCATCCGGCGATGTGTGCCGGAAGATGAGATGCAAAGTGTCATCCGTCATTGTCATTCACTACCTTGTGGAGGACACGCTAGTTCGAACAAAACTAGCGCAAAGGTATTGCAATCTGGATTCTATTGGCCTACTTTATTTAAAGATGTGCAATCCTTTGTTTCTTGTTGCGATGCTTGTCAAAGAACAGGCAATATCTCTAGGAGGAACGAGATGCCCCTCAACAACATCCAGGAGGTGGAGATTTTCGACGTTTGGGGAGTCGATTTCATGGGACCATTCCCTTCTTCTTGTGGAAACCAATACATACTATTGGCGGTAGATTACGTCTCTAGATGGGTCGAAGCAATTGCCTCTCCCACAAATGATGCCATGGTGGTGGTCAAGTTCTTCAACAAGACCATCTTTCCGCGATTCGGGACGCCAAGGACGATCATTAGTGATGGAGGTTCTCACTTCATAGCCCGTCGCTTTGAAGCTCTTCTAACCAAGTATGGGGTTACTCACAAGATCGCCACCCCTTACCATCCACAAACGAGTGGACAAGTTGAGATCTCAAATAGGGAGATCAAGGGAATTCTAGAGAAGACGGTTTCAAGGACTAGGAAGGATTGGTCCTTGAAACTAGATGATGCATTATGGGCATACCGGACTGCATACAAGACTCCCATAGGAACCACACCATACAACCTTGTGTATGGGAAGTCTTGTCATTTGCCGGTAGAGCTAGAGCACAAAGCGTTTTGGGCTATCAAATGGCTGAATTTCGGCATGAAGGAAGCGGGAGAGAAGCGTCTCCTAGACATCAACGAGCTGGATGAACTCCGTTTGAACGCCTATGAAAACGCTAAGATCTACAAGGAAAGAGCAAAGCGTTGGCATGATAAGCATATCATTCCAAAGGACTTCCAAGAAGGAGATCAAGTTCTCCTCTTCAATTCGAGACTTCGCCTCTTTCCAGGTAAGTTAAAATCTCGTTGGACTGGACCTTTTCTAATTAAGCGTATTTTCCCCCATGGTGCAGTTGAAGTATGGGGTGAAGCTAGTGGAAGTTTTAAGGTGAACGGCCAACGACTCAAGAAGTACTCGCCGGAACTCCAAGCTGAGGAGTTTGCACCTACCGCACTCGAATAAGTGCGAGATTGGTCTAGCTACGGACCTTAAACAAAGCGCTTCTTGGGAGGCAACCCAAGGTATTGCATTCTCGTTTTTGTTTTCGATTCATAGATTAGTTTAGAATAGACGTTTTCGCTTTGTTTCGCCTCGATTTCTTCCGGTATGTTCGTGTTTTTGGTTGTAGGAGTGATGGAAAAGGAGAAAGGAGGGATAATGTCAAAGAAAAGCGACGAAATTTGGACTTTGAAGCTTTACAGAGGGTTCCACGGTCTAAATCACGGTCGTCATAGCTACAGTGGCCGTAATTCTCAAAAGCCTGTGAAAAATCACCAAAACCACGGGTCCGTACATTTCCACGGCCGTGGAATGCCCCGACAGACCGTGATTTTTGAAATTTTGCCTGCGAGTATAAAAGCCACACTTTGTCACAAAAACACCACAATCCTTCCCCAATTCCACGACCTAGATACCGAAAACACGAACCCTCTCCAAATTCTTCATTTTCTAATCGTTTTCAACGATTCTTCGTCCTAAACTGCAGCAAATCCAACCACGAACAAGATTCAAGCAACAAATCGAGTGGAAAACGATCAACAAACCCGCATTTTGGATTTTTCAATCCGAAAAAAAAGGTTATTTCCTTCTCTTCGATTCTAGTGGATTTGGTTCGTTTTTGCCATAGATTTTTAGGAAGAACTGATAAAGATTGGAAGAAATTAGATTAGGACTGCTTGTTGTGGTGAGATTGGGTGAATTCGCTGAGATTCACAAGATTCTGTCTAGAATTACGGTCTCTGGAGGTTCCACGGCCGTGGTTTTCGAAGAACAGACCGTAATTTTGAACAGAAATGGATTTCGTAAGGAGAGTTTCGGGAAGGATAAAGGAGAAGAAAGGGGACCAAAATAAGAAAAGAAAGGGCAACCCCTCCACATCTAGGGCACCACCACCCTCATCTCCCTCACCACCATCCTCACCTTCACCTCCATCTTCACCACCTCACCCTAGCATCCCAACCATACATGATGACCACCTAGCTGCATTTGAGAAGATAGAGAAGAGGGCAGTGATTGGCCCTAGGTATTTGTTGTTGGAGGATCTACATCCTCTCAATATAGTTGACGATCTTACATGGCTCTTGGATGGAGCCGGATTGACCGTCTTCACGAACATTCGTGAAGATGCCTATGAGGAGATCACCCGAGAGGTTGTGACGTCTTTCGAGCACAGCCATGTTGATAGGACTGTCTCCTTCCGTCTCATGAATCGAGACTACCAGTTGAGTATAGTTGAGTTTGGAGCCATTTTCGGATTCCATGAGACCTACAATGGTCGATTCCCTAGCGGTATCTACCCTAAGGATTTCTGGGAGGAGGTAGCCATGATCTACGCCGACGAGGACCGTTGGCAACCCGCTGATACCAAGGCTAGATTGATGTACCATCTAGCCTTGAAGATAGCTCACCGTGTTCTTTCGGAGTGTCTCTTTCCTAGGACGGAGACGCCCCAAAAGATCAAGACGGATGAGCTATTCCTGCTATACTGTATGCTCTACGGTCGCCGCGCAGATTGTGCTACTCTTTTGGCGGCTACAATGAGTAAATTGAAGAACAAGAGGAAGGGGAACATTGGTTATGGAGGGATAGTGACCCACATAGCTAGGACATTCGGAGTGGATTTTTCTGGTTGCACCCGCATACCCGCCGTACCTCTAGGATTACATGCATTCATGGTTAGGGGACTCATCTTCCCCACACATAGAGGTCCGCCTTATGCGGGCATGCCCTGGGAGAGTAGGACAGGCAGGGGTATTGAGTGGCTGCCGGAGTATTCCATTGTGGCGGGACGCCACAATTGGAAGGAGACGTTCGCTGCGATGCATGCGAACAGGCTAGGAGCTCCCCTTTACGTTCCACCGCCAGTTGTGGATGAGGAGGAGATGGGAGAGCAGTACGAGAGTGGTGGAGGAGCAGAGCAGGAGTTCGGCTCGTTTCCGGATCAGCCGGAAGCGGCCCCGGATGTACCTAAGCGCTCTCCACGCCCAGCTAGAGCTTCAGGCTCATCATCTCGCCGCGCCAGCGTGAGTGAGAGGCCCACGTGGATGACTACACCTCCCACTTGGTACGATACACCCCCTCCTTGGTCCACGACGCAGCCAGCAGCACCACCACCACCACCAGCACCAGCACCAGCTGATGCCCCCGCATGGTATGGTCACCCCCCGGGATGGTACGAGCAGATGCCGGATTGGGCTACCGGACTTTCAGAGAGAGTCGGAGCACTAGAGATCCGGGCGGATGCTAGAGACGGACGCCTAGACGACCTCGACCACATGATGAGGGACGTCTACCGCCAGCAGTTTGGGCGGTTCTATGATCCGAGTTTCTCTCCATTCCCACCACCACCGCCGCCGCAGTGATCGATGCATGACAGTTTGTTTTAGACATTCCCGCCACCACTTGTGAGTTTCTTTTTCTTTTGCTTTCTTTTGTTCTTTCTTGTGAACATTAGGGACAATGTTCGCCCTAAGTATGGGGTGGGATGTACTAAATGTTTGTAATAACTCTACTCTATATGTTGCTTCCATTACGAAACTATCATTGCATGTTCATTATATGTTACATGTTTCATTCTTGCATTGCATGAAAAGTGACTTGAAAAACCCATAAAAATTGAAAAATTTTGAAAATTTTGTGCTTCTAATGAATTGAGATGATTTCCATGATAATCACTACTTGTGAATTGAGTTTGATGACAATTGCATGCTTAAAAGGATTGTAAGTTGAAAAGAATTTGAATGAATGAATTTTACCTCTTTTGCAAGCTTTATAATGTGAAAACGTTACCTAAATCATGTTGAGAGATTGAAGTTGAAATCACATTATAAGTTCCTATACTTCTTGTTGAAATGATTAAGGCAATTCGATACTTTCTTTCTTCTTTCTTTGATCATCTAGCTCCTCATTGAAATATTAGCCTCCCTTACCTATCCGGGAATTTGGAGAAGTGAATGAGAAAAAGGCATGTTTGATGTGGGAGGGCCATGAGAGCAATTATTTGCAATCAATCGAATAGAAAGAAATTATAAGTTTGGGGAAGTCAATCATGACGATGAGTAACTCGGCACCATTCACATAGCCGGGTGTTTGTGTCTTGCCAAAGTCGGATTGAGCGATATTCCTAGCGGATTATGGTATGTGCGCTAAAGGTTTGAGGCATCTCTTGCAATTTTGAGAAACGCCAATCTCCTAGGCTTCGGTTTTTGTGCACCTCTATCCATAACTCCAAAAGTAAAGTCGAAAAAGAAGAGAGCAAAGCTCTAAGTGAAGTGTTGCGGAAACCGCAAAAGAAGAAGAAGGTAGTTGTCCACTTTCCCGGATTTATGCACCACTCTCCCTTAAAGTTTTCCCTTCCCTTCCATACTCTAGACCTTTTTCTTTGAAAGTCCTTAAGATCAAAGGAATGTTATATGGCTTGGTGATCTAAATTGAAGTTCTTATGATTGATTTTGATAATATTTGAAGGTTATAATGCTTGTTTGGAAGTTAAATTGATTCATGAGTTTTCTTTGCCTTTTACTCTCTAATCAAGTGTGTGAAAGTTTGAAAAACGATTGAAGCAAGGTTTGAGAATGATCTATTCTTTAGAAGTCACTTTCATCCAAAAGAAGGTACACATATTTCATCCTAACTCTTGTTTAAAACTTTTTGAAAGACCTTGCTTAGGGACAAGCAAGTGCTAAGTATGGGGTTATTTGTTAGCATGAAATATTGTGATATTTTAGGCACGTTTTCTAATCGTATTTGATTCATATTGATAGTCTTTGATTGAGCTTTGTGCATATGTGAGCTAGTATTGCCTATATTGTCGATATGGATGTCTACACGAGTTCTATGTTGATTATAGGTGATTTGGAGCTATTTCCGAACGGAATCGAGCAAAGGAGAGTTGAGTTGATATGTCCATAGATCGAGGACACCTTTTGGAAGCAATTTGGAGTCTTAGATTGAGGAATGCACGAATGAAGGCCAAAAACCACGCTCTTACCCTAAATTACGGCCGTGGAAACCAAGTCAGAATTCGATGTTCATTCCAGGGGATATTACGGCCGTGGAACTAACCGTAGTAGTTTCCACGCCCTAAATTACGGTCGTGAAAAGATTCCACGACCGTGATTTTGGCGAATCTTTTCGCCATGTTTCGAAGCCACGATCTTTTGAAGATTGGGCCGGGCCGACATTTTGCCCTGCATTATAAAATAGACGGATGAGGCAAGATTCCGTCACCTCGCTTACGACCTTTCAAACCTCGCTTACGACCTTTCAACCCTCGCTTAGCGGCAAAACTTGAAAAACCCTCATCTTGGAGGTAATTTGGAGATCTCATTGAAGATCAAAGTTCGTATTGAAGAGTTGCTGTTTGCGATCTTCGTGTTTGTGGAAGATCGAAGTTCTTGGAGGATTTTGCAAGAAGATCTCTCTTCTTGTTTAGGTTTGATTCAGAATCGGATTGACATCCCGTTTCTCTTCTTTCCTAAAGATTGTGATTGCTTGGTCCGTTTTGAATCTTTGGATAAACACTTGTTCTTGATTGTGATTCTGAGATTTACTTGAAGATTATTGATAGTTCTTGAAAGTTTTCATCTTTTATCTCTTAATTCTTGAATCAATATCAATATGACAGTTATTGGCTAAAAACCCTTAACAATTCTAAGGTGAAGGGTTGATAGTTGTGGCTTAGATGATGATAGATCGATCGTAAACAGATTAGACCCTGAGAGTTAGAGAATTATCGCCGACAACCCTAAATCACGGGCTGTTCTTGAGTTCCACGACCGTGGAATCTCAAGATCCAACCGTAATTTCCCTAAGTCTACGAGCTTGCTTTTACCTTAATCTAAAGTTAAAGATTTGCTTTAGCTTAGCTTAGACTCGTCTTTTCTAGGTGGTAGTGAAGCCTCAACAACCTCTACCTCGATTGTGAGCCTCAACAACCTCAATCGGATAAGTTAGTCTTGATCTTTAGATTATAAGTTTGGGTATTTGATACTAATCCTTGCCTTTAGAATCTTTCTATATTGAGCCTCAACAACCTGTATAAGGAGTGTCTTTTAGGTGAATTACATAAGGTTTTTGGAACCTCAACCGTACGATTACCTTACATTAGTATACCCTTGCATATCTCAACTCTGTCGTTATATCATTAGTATATCTTGAATCGATTGCCACAGCTGGATACTTGGATCTTTAGGATTGTTGTTTTCCCGATAATTTGCAAACTCCCATATTCACTTGCTTGATAACCTGCGATCGAGTTCGTTCCACCCAAATCCCTGTGTTCGATACTCTGGAATTCTTGCTAATCTACGTCGATCCGTACACTGCGGGTTCGCTTGCTTGATTCTAGTTTTATAAATTTAAAGCTTATTTGCACACACCTCTAGGGGCGAACAGTTGACTCGGGGATTCCTTTCCCATCGGACGGTACTTGTGGTGAAAATTGTCTCCACATCTGTACTTCTTTGCCCACTCGTTCTTCGGATGATTTATATGGTCACAAGGATGCCCACCAGAGTATAACACTCAATCCTCGGTCTGAATCCATTATCTCGTGTTGAAAACTCTTCAAGTCCGTTACCGATTTATCATGAGGCGATAATCGATTCATGATATCATAACTAAAGGATATAAAATATCCTTTAGGATACTAACATGCTACACATATACATATGTATAATCATACATTAAAACATATCGATATAACTCTATATACTAACACATATCATTCCAAGTTGCAGAGATCCACGGAGAACGATGGTGGTCCGACGTACTACTAACCCAACAACCCGACTATGCACGTGTGTAAAAACAGAAATCCGTTTTAAAAATCTTAGACCCCTTTCGAGTTCTGGTTATTTTATACATTCGGTCTTTTAGAAGATTTAAAGTGCCATTGTTGCCAACCTCGCTCTGATACCATGTTGTAACACCCCAAGTTCTCGGAACTCGGGGAGCTACTGGTTAGGACCTCACAATGGGTCCCGACCTTGGTTTAACAACAACATTACTTGGATCTTACAACAAGGCACAAATGTACTTAAAACAATTTCGAAACATCATATTTTTATTGTATGAATATACACATGTGACAGCCTTACAAAACATAAACATATACATAACATGCATGCTGTATGGGAGACTCCCCCGCCCCATCTAATGAGTACGTGGACCCGGCTGACCATCCGTTCCGAATCTCTCTGCAACTGTCTATCTCTACAAATCTACAACACGGATAAACCGTTAGCTAACAATCCAAATACAAGTAAAATAAAGATAGCACAAACACAAACAAGGTAACATAAACAATCATCATGCTGGCACACAAACCGGTTATTATCTCATAGTTAAGTGATTCACCTTAATCCATTTTACAATTGTGGCACGAGAAATCTTAAGAGTTCTCGCCTCCGTTCCTTATCCAATTGGGTGTAGGTCTAGCTTACCTCCGCCGGTAGCATCACTACAAACCGAGTGTGGACTAGTCCCTAAAGAAACCCCCAGCGCCCTCAGGCTAACTGAGCAGAATGCCACCGCCCGTTACTCTTAGGCCAAAGTATAGGTCGGTAAAAATTTATTACAATAATGTAACTCTAAACATCTCAATCACACACCACCATCATTATCCACACTCATATCTAGAAGTCAACTAAGTAAGCCCAAAGGACTTACCTGAATTCAAACATAATCTCGTTATCTCGACTCGGTCTGTAACCGCAGGAACTCAACCGCCTGTTATAAAAGGCACGTGGATCAATAATATATTCCACTTAATTAGAAGTCTCTGACTTCTAAGATATTTAACTCTATCATCAGCTAAATTACCAAAATACCCTTATACGGATAAATGACTGTTTTACCCCTGGTCCCGAAACTTTATAAAATTCCATAACAAAGTTCCAAACTATTCTTTGGAAATCAAAACCGCACTCAAACTCTCAAAGGAAAGTTTGCTAAAGATTTAGCAGAGTTCACTACATTCTTGACTTTCGTAAAAAGTCGTCAAGGTCCGACTTTGGCTTAAGATATGAGAACCGAATAAAAATATAAAAAGTCTAACAAAAATCTCTAAATCTTTTATGCTATGCACTCTATCCATAGTAGTCAGAATTTCCCAAAAATACATAATAATCACTTCTACACAAATTCTCAAAGTCGGTTCCAAAACCAGAAATTTATACTTAGCCAATTTCTGAGTTCTTTCTCAAACAGCTCAACTAGCCTACTTTGAGCTCCTATGGATCCAGATCCGACCGTTGGATCGGTCTTAACTTTTGATAACTTGAACTATGTATGACACTCTATAACATACTAAAAACTGAACGGTGGATTATGTTTCTAAGGTACCCAAACCTAAGCTCAAACATGACTGCTCAACCCAGAAAATTCCAGCACTTAACCATTTCAGCAACATCTAGAAAACTGTTTAAGGTCTCAACTTCAAAAATTCATAACTCCTAAACCACTAGCTGGATCTATCCCAAATTTTAATATGTTCCACCACAATATGCCAACTATATCATATCCAAAATTCAAGTCAAACAGAGATCAAACTCTTATTCAAAACTATCTCTCAAAACAGCATCACATGCTGTTTTTCCTAACACTCAGCACAGTTATAAAACTGTGCGAGGAGTCAACTTTGAGACACCATAACTCTCAAACCGTAGCATGGATTCCTCTAAAATTTTAGTATGATCTACTATACTATATCAACTATAACGTGTCAGAAATTCAAGTCTAACAGAAGTCAATAACCCCTCCAAATTTATTCCACAAAACTGCATCTCAAGCAAATTTCCTCAAACTCAGCATATAAAAAAAAACTACATGAATAGCCAACTTTGGGATACTATAACTCTCACACCGTAACTCCGATTGTTCCTAAATTTTAGTATGATGTACTATGCAATATCGACTATGACATATCCGAAAATCGGCCAAAAAGAAGAAGTCTAACTTACCCAAATCTGAACCCGAAGTTGACTGTTTATCACTTCCGAAAATTCAGAAAACGCTTCAGCTCTTCAAGCTATCTTCCGAGGCTGTTAGGGAAGATCTAAAGACACATATGGGAACTCTCATCAGCACATATACAAAGATGTTTTGTCTCCAGTCTCACTACCCGCTCGTTTGATTTCGGACTCCATTCATACGTCTCCAACTCGATCTTCTTACCCCAATTCTATGTCCAAAATTTCCAAGATTCGGTCCTGGACTTGGCTCCTGCAGAAGACACATTTCACATGACCTACAATTCTCCCTACTGTATTCAAAACTATCAGTGTCGGAGAAGGTTTGCTTACTAGTCTCTTGTAGGGTTTAAGCGGAATGCAAGAGCGACATGACTTCTCTCTTCGATCTCCACCAGTGGCTGTTCACGCAAGCAGTTAGGATTAGCGTTAAGTTGCCTCACCGATAGTAAGGAACCAGAAGGAGGGCAAGGGAACTCACCACGATATTAGGGTGCCTTGTTTTGTCACAGGTGCGCAAGGAGCAGCGGTCTGGTGCGGCCTGGTGTGACGGTCTGATGGTTCACGATTCGATCCTGGGCGTGAAGATGACACTGCTCGAGGAGTATCTGCGCTGGCTGGCTGTGTAACCGTCGCTGAAGATGGAGGGGCGTGACAAAGGGCTTGGATCCGGAGGTAAGCGGCTCAGCGTGAAGTCCATCTGAAGGTAGAAGGGAAGAGAGGGCCGCTATCGTCCGGTCGAAGTCGACTGCGGTTCGCCGGTGTGGAGGCGCAGACGAAGGCCGAGGAGGTTGCTGCGCGGAGTTGATCCTGCGTGATGGGGAGAGACATGACGGAAAGGGCGCGGCTCTGAGTTGTGTACGGGGGCGGTTACAGCATGAGAGGAAATGTGAGGTGCACGATGGAGGTGGTCTAGGGTTTACGGGAGAAGATGGGCAGCGTTCACACAAGGAGGAGGAAGCACGGCTGGCGTACGTCTCCGCTGGGCTGGCGCACGTCTGGGAAGCAAGCTAGACGGGCCCAATTGTGTTGTGTGTGGCATGGGCTGAAGCAAGGGCCCGACTGCCATAATATGAATGGGCTGGAGTATAAGGCCTTGTCAAGGCTTGTCCTAAGCTTGTCGGTGACGTTGTCATGGTCTCGTCATGGTCTCGTCATGGTCTTGTCAAAACTCGTCAAAAGACCTAGATATATATATATATATAACTAGGGTTTGGTGTATTTTTCATTATTTTATGTGGTTATAACTTACATAAAATGATAAAATTAATTCTAGTCATAAAGTTAGGCATCTTAAAGAGGTCAACGGTCTCTAAAATTCGGTTTGACTCGGAATTAATCGGAAATAAATTTTTCGGTTATTACAGTTAAAACCAAAACTTATATTAAGACTTTACCACATATCTTATTTTTAACAACCTTATGATAAAAAGATCATTATGGGCATTTCCGCATTTATCACATATCTTATCTAAGTAGGGTGATAAGAATTGAAATTAAAATGCTCGTTATAGACCTATATTATTTAATAATGTTTTTACAACCTTATGATAAATTTACTATATGTATGTTTTTACAATTATCATTATCATCATTATTTGTTCATTTAAATAAGACAACTTCTAATAAAAGATTATTATTGAGATCAACTTATACAAATATATATATCTTACTAATATCAACTTATGTTAAAAGATTATTATGGACATTTTGTTCATTTAAATGAGATCAACTTCTAATAAAGATTATTATTTTGGCCATCTTATAAAATATATTTCTTACAATGAGACCAAATTATAATAAAAGATCATTATGAACATTTGTTTTTTAAATAAGACCAACTTCTACTAAAAGAGAATTTGACATACTAGGCTTTTTTGAGTTTTTGTTTAAGAAAGTGTACCCCAAATTTTTTACCACTTTCATTTAATAGTAGGTAAAAATTATTAACCCTTCTATTTAGAAAGAAAGGAATAAATGATGTTTGCTATTTGTTATATAAGTATAAGTTTTAATTTTCAATTACTGAATTTGTTTTTTTTATTTATTATTTTTCTTGTTTTGTTTATTATATTTTTTTTTATTTTCTGGACTAAATTTCTCATACAAGAATTTCACATACCAGAATTTTTATACCAGAAATTTCATACCAGAAATTTCACACCAGAAATTTCATACCAGAAATTTCATACCATAATTTTTCATACCATAATTTAAATACCAGAAATTTTATACCAGAAATTTCATACCAGAAATTTCATAACAGAAATTTCATACCATAAGTTTCATACCATAAAATTACATACCATAAAATTACATTTTATCATACCAGAATTTTTTACACTAGATTTTCATACCATAAAATTACATACTATAAAACTACATACCATAAAGTTACATACCATAAAATTACATTTTGTCACATCTGCTATCTGGTATTCGTATTAGCAAAATTGCAGCTACCGTTGTAACTCAAAATCAAAGAATATACATCAAACGGCGAGTTCTCAGTTGCTCGATATTGAACAGATGCCTTGTTTTACTTAGTTTATAGAAGGCATCAGATGCCTTGTTTCCCATTGCTCGATATTGAACAGATGCAACCACAGTCACAAAGACGTTGTCCTAAAAAAAAGTTAAACAATTGTCACCTCCAAATACAAAACACAAGATTTCATATAGGTTTAACTACATAAATCTGCTTCATACTACTACATCAGCCAAAGATCAAAAAGCTTCAGTATTCCGGAAAAGGGAAAAATAGAAATTTGATCACCTCTTCTCAAATGATTTGCAGTCTAAAATTAACAACATGATAAAATCATCATTATATCCAAACATAAACTAGTAGTGTCTTCAGAAACCCGATTTACTTATCATCTACTAGTGTTTTGGGTTAATGGCATTAAACTTCCTTGAGTCAGCATGATAAACTATTGTCAAAAAGTAACCATACACGTGAAAAAAAAGAAGACTAAAAAAAGACTTGCTACAAATAAATTTGCTTCTAAACTTTCTTTAAATCTCATTTTGCCTCCTCAATTCTGAGGGTAATTATCAATCAAACCTTGGTTTTAGTTTCACATCGAACATCAAGTTGCTGGACACGCAAGCTCAAAACACCGGCTATTTGGCTCCCAAGACACCAGGGCACCCAGTGACATCCTGGATCAAGCACCTCATCAAACTTCCCAAAAGTTTCTTTAGTAGCAATAGTTGATTGATCCACCTGAATGCAACCGAACGCTTGTCCCATCGCTTCTCTCTTATTTCTGAAAATACACCAAGGCACCCAGTGAGAATCCATATCAAAGTTTTCCACCCCTCTTTTGGCAGATCTACAAATCCAGATCTAGATCGACAAAGGGTTAGAGAGGGAGTCGAGGAGGAGGAAGTCGACGGAAGGTGGCTAGTGCGGCGGCGGGACAACGGCGGAGGAGGGGTACGGGGAGAAGAGAAGGAAGCATTATTTTGGAAAGCAGACATCCATGCTTTTGCCCTTTTGCTCAGCGACAACAGAACAGTAGCGTAGCCCTGTCGGAAAACGAAAAAGAGGAAGAAGAAGACACAACTTTGAAATTGACATCTGCTAAAGACTTTCATCAAAGCTTCGATTCTCTTCTACTAGCTTTTTACTCGAAGACAACAAGGTCTGAATCCAGAGAGATTGTGAGAAAGGGAGAGCTTTGGGGGCTCGAGGCTTGCAAAGAGGAAGACGGGAAGGGGTAGAATAGAAGGTTAGGGTTTTCACGGTAAAAAAAGATTTTGGGGGTACATTTACTATTTGAAAAACTGAAAAAAGTCCACTTAGTGTACAATTAAAAAAAACAGCCTAGTTACCTAATTAGCCCCTAAAAGAGAATTGTTGAGATCAACTTATAAAAACATATACCTTAC
This sequence comes from Fagopyrum homotropicum, assembly GCA_033239125.1. Classification (NCBI taxonomy): domain Eukaryota; kingdom Viridiplantae; phylum Streptophyta; class Magnoliopsida; order Caryophyllales; family Polygonaceae; genus Fagopyrum; species Fagopyrum homotropicum. Next base: position 151,067,971 of record BSWB01000004.1, read on the forward strand.
AATGAGATCAACTTATAATAAAAGATTATTATGAATTTTTGTTCATATGCATGAGATCTGTAACACCCCAAATTCTCAGAACTCGGAGTATTACTAGTTAGGACCTCACAATGGGTCCCGACCTTAGTTTGACAACAACAATACTAGGATCTTGCAACAAGACACAAATAAAGAAACCGAAATTCATAAAAACCATGTTTTTAGAGTAATGAATGCAACACTGTCTAGCAGCCTACGGTACTTAAACAAAAGAAAAGAACAACTGTCTTCACCAAAAGAAAGGAAAGACAAAACAACCCCAACCCCGCTCTAAGGAGTACGGAGACCCGGCTGACCACTACTTCCGGATCACTCAGCTGTTGATCTAACCTGCGGTAAATCTAAAACAACAACAAGAAGAACCGTTAGCTAGTTATCTAAATATTAGCAGAATAATAGCAGCACAAACACACTCAGATAAACATAAACACTCAGCATGCTTTCAAACAAGTCCGTTTTATTATCTTGCTTTAATTTACTCATTCACTCTAATGATACTTATTTTGTGACACGAGGGATTCCCAAACCTCACCTCCGCCCCCGTGTAACCATCAGGAATGGATCCGATGCACCTCACCTTGTACCTGTATGGTCTGGGTATAGAGAACCTCCCAGTCTCCTGTCAGAGCTGGGCAGTGATGTCACGGCCTGTTATACATACACTTGGGCCTTAAACGTAATAATAACAGTCGTCCTAGCAAGTTATTATTATTAAATCACGCAATAGCACACACCACTACTATCACTCAACTAACACTCAGAAACTGGCTAAGTAAGTCGCAAGGACTTACCTGAGTCAAGATACACTCTAACACGTCTCAAAAAGTCCGTACTCGTGGTAACTCAGATGCCTGTCAAATAAGGCATGTGTATCAAAATCACATTCCGATGTCCAACCTCATGCTAAGGAATTACGGAACAAGTTCTTACGGTAGAAGACCATTTTACCCTTAGCCGAAGGCTTCTCAAATTTATTCTTAAACTTTCTTATCACCCACTTATTTAATTGTGTAATTATTCGGTACTCATATATATATCTACATATTTAATTTTTCATCTTGTACGGATTTGGGTACACTCACGTCCTGAGTATATATATATATATATATTCTTATGTTTATGTATATAAACCTGAAATCCCAACTTATTTCTATATATACTTATATCTCTTTTATATAGTTTCTTAAATCCCAACTCGTATTTATGTGTAGATACTCGCATTTTTATATATTCTATATATTATGTTTATAAATATATTTTTATATAAAAATTATATACCCATTAAATTCCAAGTTTCTATAAATGTTAATAGACTTTAAAATACTTATATGTACTCTTTTATTCATACACATCTTGCATCCACACACGTTTCTTACTATATACTAACACCGTACCCGTATATATATATATATGCACAAATACGTCCTTTAAACCCATAAATCTATACGTATATACATGCTGTAGAACGGAATTACGGTACATCCCAACTCTACCTACACACCTACTGCAGTGGAAGGAAGAGACGGAGAAGCCGGCTTACCGGAGCTGCAGTCCGGCGAGGTGAGTCCAGGCGGTGCACTGGCGTCCGGCGATGGCTGGTGTTCCGGCGGCCCCTCCCTGGTGGTCGACTGGCTGCTGCTGCGGAACGATCGAAGAGAGGCAGTGAGGCGGCGCCGGTGACTGGTCTGCTGGCGTTCCGGACGGCCCTCACTGGTGTCGGCCCTGCTGCTGCTGCGTGAAGACGGACACTGTTGCTGAGTTCCAGAAACGAGAAGAAGATCGAAGGAGAGCAGCGAGGGGGAGAAGACCAAGCTTACCGGATTCCAGCAGCGGAGGGTGGCGCCTGGGCGGTCGGCGTCGGGGCGGTCGACAACGGTGGGGAGTGGCGACGGCACAGGGAAGGGAAGCAGCAGAGGCGACGGAGGCTCACTAGCGTGCCTCGCAGCGGCTGCGTGACGCCACGGTTAAGCCGTGCTGTGCTTCGAAACAGAAGGGAGGGACGGGAGAGATAGACAGAGCTGGTGGCTCCCTGGTGGCTCCCTGGTGGCTCCCTGGTGGCTCCCTGGTGGCGCCCTGGTGGTCGCAGCGGCGGAAACGGAAGAGGTTGCTGCTGTCGTCTGTTCCGATCACGAGAGAGAAGGAGCGGAGCGGCAGTCCTGTGCTTAGAGGGATTAAGTATAATTAGGGTTAATTCTCATTAGGGTTAGGATTAGATTAGGGTTAAAGATGGGCTTAGGAAAGTGGGCTGATGGCTTGGGCCTAGGGTTGGCCCAATTGAGCGGTGTTCTCATGAAATTAAAAGCGGAACTTATATAATACGGAATTAAATTCCGTATTATCTAATTTATAATTATTTTTAATTTAAGGCGTGTATTTAATTCCGGTTATAAGGTTTCATCATTTTATGTGACTTAAAGTCATATAAAATGATAACATTTAAACTCGTTTTATTTTATTTATTTGTTTATTTAAGATTGACGTATCGGGATTTGGTTAAATTCGGTTTACCGGAAATTAAAATTTTCGGTTATTACATCAGTGCCCTCTTAAAAGAAGTTTCGTCCCGAAACTTAGAATAATTCTCTTAATTGCGCATTTCCTTTGGTATATTTAATTTTCTCGACATTTCCGTTGGCTACAAGCAACTACTCAATCATCAACAGTATACATGTGTCACATAAGACGTAATCACTCAAATCAATATAAAAACCTGAAAGGTCAAACAACACAACATCCGAGTACTAACTCGTCAAACAGGAGTAACCTCTAACCCCGCAAAGAACTCGGGATAGTTACGTCTAATACTCTCCTCAGTCTCCCAAGTGGCCTCATCAGCTCCTCTCCTAGACCACTGGATCCTCAACATAGGTATCTCCTTGGACCGCAGATGTCTAGTACTGCGCTCCAAGACAGCTACTGGGTACTCTACAAATGTATGGTCAGGCTCAACTGTCAGGTCCTCATGGCTGACGACGTGTCTCGGGTTTGGTAGGTACTCTCTCAACGGTTTGTCTCCTAAACTTACTTCCATCTCATTTGATAACTCTACCAAACTTTTCCTTCCATTGGCGCACCTACTTTTTCCTTTCGGAAGTTCCCGACTATCGATTCTGAAATTATGGTCTTAAACTTCTATCGGCACTTTACTAAGTGCCTAATGCTCCTTGTAACACAAATCTCTTGGCTCGGTTACCTCAATTTGACCTAATCGGATCGTTCATTAATTAATGGGTTTTCACCTACTTCTTGTCAAGCTTTCAAATTTATATAACTCAAACAAATCACACTCCCAAGTGGACCTTTTCATTTAGTTCTCTAATTCTTTAACTTGAAATCATAGTTAACCTAACCTTGATTTTCTCCATCTATGGGTTATGGGCCTACCACACTTCTGGTGTAACACCCATTAGTCACAATGACGTCTTTCTGAGGGTCGACATGATTTACCCAACTCCCGCCTATACTTCCCTTCTAACACTAGCAAGATCCTCTTCAAACAAACCCTTACTCTCTTACTCAACCGTAGTCTGTTCTTAACCAACCAGTAGGCAACCTCTAACTCGCTTTCTCTTCATTTTCTTAGAGCACCCCAGAAAGTTGTCGTTGCCTACTTGGGGATTCCTCCAAGTCATCGGTAAAGTTATCTCTTAAATTCGCAGTCACTAATATCTCTTCTTAACGGTACCTGCTCGTCAATACCAACCATCATTATACGTCCTCAGTCGATGTCAGTCACTCTATAATTGACTTATCTCAATATTCCGGACCTGTTCTTCTCATACCTATACTGGCGTTAAATTCTTGGTGAGCATCATCTGCTCGATTAATCCTTTCATGCTTCACTAATTCGTTTTCTATTCCACACTTCTGTTTCCTTAGGCTAACTCTACTTCTCGAGCTCAACTGGGTCATTCATCTTGACATAAGTAGTCATTCCAAGTCTTCAACGATAGCTGGTAAGTGTCGTTGTAGTTCTGATGATTTTAGTTATCATCCCCTTGCAGTTCCCCTTGCACGGACCGTCGGTTTTGATGACTTAGGTCCCGTGATAATTGGGGTTACCTTGGACTTTCGAGTCCACCAAGGCCGTTCTTATATATACATTCCTTCGCTGGTGTTACCGGCAACATTGCCTTCCTGATACTCCGTTGTTTCCGCTACAGGGCTTCAACTCTTTGATACCGACATTGCGATTTCTTTCAAATTCCTATATGTTTGAGGAGGTTAAAACCTCTCCACACTTGTAAAGTCTACATTTGCATCTACACTCCCTTGTAGGTATCCCTTCCATGCACCTTAGACCCTCATATCCGGGTCGACATTTTATCTCTTGTGGCCTTACAAGCTTGTCTTGTGAACTCTTCTACTAGGTGACTCGTCTTATACATTTTTCTTCTCTGCATCGGTCTCTAACTGTCTGTTGATCTTTACTACCCATTCTGTGTTGGAACTTCAGTTGCTTTGTACTCTTGCATAGATTTCCTAAGGACATCCTCATCTCAAAACTTTATTTAAAATTTATCATAATCCGCAATTTTGATACCTGACTTTCCTTCTCACTGGATAAGTTATACACTTGGTTTACACTAAATCCATCATAGTGTCATCAGTCCGTTGGTATGATTGTTATTAAACATCCAATGGTACCATCTGTATACAACGCATTAGGTGCATATGATTTTCCCACCAATCAAATTTCTCGCATCGCATTTATTATGTCTTCCTTATACTCATGTCGCTTTACCTTCTTTGATATTTACACCCCGTAAGATAGTTAAATCCCTTTGAGTTTTTCTCGTACACACTTTACAACTGCGTTGGTTGGTCTTATTACTTTCATCAATTCTTAGGTCATCAGTCCAGCTGAATTTTCCATGGAGTACCTCCATTTCTCCTTAAATAAAAATCTTTAGTCCCTTCGGTAACCATCTTATTGGTGTGATACCGGATCCATATAACAACCTTTAGTCTTTCACTTTTACTCCTTCTCATGTCTGTTTTAGTCAACCTGTAGATTCTATCTGCAATCACCTCACAACTCGACACACATTTCACCAAGGTTTTACATCATACTCCTTATATTTGTGCCGCCTCGGAATTTCCAATTATTCTGTGTCACATTTTTAATCACAAGGGTTTTCCCTGTCAATCTAGACAGTCTTACCCTACTTTTTCTCGAAGGAGCACCATCAGTCTTACTTGTGTGAAATGCTAAGACGTAGGGCATGTTTCCAATCATCTACTTCCTCTTAATCTTCTAGTTCTTCTTACAAGGATCCCTTCATTCTAATTCTGATATGTATCTTTCGTAGTCAGTAGTAAGTAACTACTCCCAACAATTTCCTTTTCACCATTTCTATCTTCAAGGGTCATTACCGACCGTCAAGAGCTGCTCTTAAATTTCTTTATTAGAATTATCATATTGAAATCATTTAACGTTATCATCCAGGCTACTAGTACTTGTGTTAACTTCACCATTTTCGTCGTGGATCCTCGAAAGAAATTCACTAGATGTTGATAAAATTCTTTTATAACCTTATGGTTATTCTTCTTATCGGTTAACTAACCATCACTAGTTAACCCGCCCATGAAACTTTTAAGTTGTCCAAGTAGGATGTAGTTGACCTTCTACAACATCATAGACTTACTTTTCTTCCATCTCTTTTGAGGCTTGATATACTTGGTGAAATATATCTCCTCTAGTCTCTCTGTTTATTCTTCTTTAGCTCCTTCTACAATCTACACTTTTGTAAGATTGTTATACTCTTACGAGTCCAGTTGTATCATTCTTCTTCCATCAACAGACTTTTCAATCCTTCTAGGGTAGCTTGTGGGTACATCTCCGTGATTCTTTTACCTGAGTTATCGTATATTTGCGGTTCTCTATTATGAACTTGTAGTGTTGTTAGCTTAAATTCCTTTTGAATGAGAAGTTATTGGGGTCCCTCGGGTTCACCAATACTCTTCTCACACACTCTTTTTCCTTGAGTGTTGCTTGTAATGCTGCCTTTACAGAAGCTGGTTATTGTTGTATCACGGTCTATGTCAAAATTCTCCTGTGTTCTACGAGATCACTCCACTTCCACGTTGGTGAAATCCACATTTCCCTTTCTGGCAACGCGTAAGTTTCCAAGTTGCAGCTCTTTAATTCTTTCTATTTGGATGGATAATGTATCTCGTGTTGACTTCCATACTTTTGACTGTCTCGGTTATCAATCTGGATTGTGGTGGCAATTAGCTTGTTGAGAGTGATCATATTTCGCCTTGCTTTTGGCATCAACTTTCACTTCCTAGTCTGTCAGTGAGCTTAAATTTTATGTCTCTTTTCTTGATCGCTACTATATCTCCCTTTTGGCTTTCATGTCTATGGCAATTTTCGACGTCATCCTCTTTGTTTGTGAAGTCACTTTACACAACTTGGAAGAGCCTCTCCGTTGTCGTTCTCCAATTCCCTAGTTGGCGAGCATCTCTTGCTTCTCCGGCACTACTCTCTTTAATATCCGTCATTTGATCCCGTTGAGTTGATTCAGGATTCTCTTCTTGTCATCTTAATTGGTGTTGTCTTTGAGTCTTCACTTTTCCGTCTCGACGTTCCTCAACAAGCTCGAAGGAGTTGTCCGCCGTTCGTCTACCCTAATGCACCTAAGATGTGCATACTAATCCTCACGTTGACACCCTTCAAAAACTACTTAGATGTGTCCAAGGGGTGAGAAACTCATTATGTTATCTCCGTTAAGGACATAACATAACTACTAATCTTCGGCATATACCTATCTAAATAACATATCTTTATAAACAAGCTAAAAGTCCAACTACAGTAAAACCTAAAGTCCATACTAAGCAAACTGAGATCCGCAGTAGTAGTGGTGGTCAGCCGTACTTTTCTATTCCCAACCAGACTATGCATGCATTTAAAACCAAAAATTTTCTTTTTAAAACTCAGACCCCTTTTCGGGTTCTGCTTGAAACTTATTCGGTCTTTCAAAAGATTTCAAGTGCCATTGTTGCCAACCTAGAGCTCTGATACCATGTTGTAACACCCCAAATTCTCAGAACTCGGAGTATTACTGGTTAGGACCTCACAATGGGTCCCGACCTTAGTTTGACAACAACAATACTAGGATCTTGCAACAAGACACAAATAAAGAAACCGAAATTCATAAAAACCATGTTTTTAGAGTAATGAATGCAACACTGTCTAGCAGCCTACGGTACTTAAACAAAAGAAAAGAACAACTGTCTTCACCAAAAGAAAGGAAAGACAAAACAACCCCAACCCCGCTCTAAGGAGTACGGAGACCCGGCTGACCACTACTTCCGGATCACTCAGCTGCTGATCTAACCTGCGGTAAATCTAAAACAACAACAAGAAGAACCGTTAGCTAGTTATCTAAATATTAGCAGAATAATAGCAGCACAAACACACTCAGATAAACATAAACACTCAGCATGCTTTCAAACAAGTCCGTTTTATTATCTTGCTTTAATTTACTCATTCACTCTAATGATACTTATTTTGTGACACGAGGGATTCCCAAACCTCACCTCCGCCCCCGTGTAACCATCAGGAATGGATCCGATGCACCTCACCTTGTACCTGTATGGTCTGGGTATAGAGAACCTCCCAGTCTCCTGTCAGAGCTGGGCAGTGATGTCACGGCCCGTTATACATACACTTGGACCTTAAACGTAATAATAACAGTCGTCCTAGCAAGTTATTATTATTAAATCACACAATAGCACACACCACTACTATCACTCAACTAACACTCAGAAACTGGCTAAGTAAGTCGCAAGGACTTACCTGAGTCAAGATACACTCTAACACGTCTCAAAAAGTCCGTACTCGTGGTAACTCAGATGCCTGTCAAATAAGGCATGTGTATCAAAATCACATTCCGATGTCCAACCTCATGCTAAGGAATTACGGAACAAGTTCTTACGGTAGAAGACCATTTTACCCTCAGCCGAAGGCTTCTCAAATTTATTCTTAAACTTTCTTATCACCCACTTATTTAATTGTGTAATTATTCGGTACTCATATATATATCTACATATTTAATTTTTCATCTTGTACGGATTTGGGTACACTCACGTCCTGAGTATATATATATATATATTCTTATGTTTATGTATATAAACCTGAAATCCCAACTTATTTCTATATATACTTATATCTCTTTTATATAGTTTCTTAAATCCCAACTCGTATTTATGTGTAGATACTCGCATTTTTATATATTCTATATATTATGTTTATAAATATATTTTTATATAAAAATTATATACCCATTAAATTCCAAGCTTCTATAAACGTTAATAGACTTTAAAATACTTATATGTACTCTTTTATTTCATATTATATATATATATATATATATGTATCCGTATATGTGTATACTCGGCATTCATAACTCTTATATATAAGTTCACCAAACCGCTTTTACTAATCTTCCGTACTCGAAAGTACATAAGTACTTATATGTATCCTATATATTTATATATTCCGAATCCGGTTATTCATACACATCTTGCATCCACACACGTTTCTTACTATATACTAACACCGTACCCGTATATATATATATATATGCACATATACGTCCTTTAAACCCATAAATCTATACGTATATACATGCTGTAGAACGGAATTACGGTACATCCCAACTCTACCTACACACCTACTGCAGTGGAAGGAAGAGACGGAGAAGCCGGCTTACCGGAGCTGCAGTCCGGCGAGGTGAGTCCAGGCGGTGCACTGGCGTCCGGCGATGGCTGGTGTTCCGGCGGCCCCTCCCTGGTGGTCGACTGGCTGCTGCTGCGGAACGATCGAAGAGAGGCAGCGAGGCGGCGCCGGTGACTGGTCTGCTGGCGTTCCGGACGGCCCTCACTGGTGTCGGCCCTGCTGTTGCTGCGTGAAGACGGACACTGTTGCTGAGTTCCAGAAACGAGAAGAAGATCGAAGGAGAGCAGCGAGGGGGAGAAGACCAAGCTTACCGGATTCCAGCAGCGGAGGGTGGCGCCTGGGCGGTCGGCGTCGGGGCGGTCGACAGCGGTGGGGAGTGGCGACGGCACAGGGAAGGGAAGCAGCAGAGGCGACGGAGGCTCACTGGCGTGCCTCGCAGCGGCTGCGTGACGCCACGGTTAAGCCGTGTTGTGCTTCGAAACAGAAGGGAGGGACGGGAGAGATAGACAGAGCCGGTGGCTCCCTGGTGGCTCCCTGGTGGCTCCCTGGTGGCGCCCTGGTGGTCGCAGCGGCGGAAACGGAAGAGGTTGCTGCTGTCGTCTGTTCCGATCGCGAGAGAGAAGGAGAGGAGCGGCAGTCCTGTGCTTAGAGGGATTAAGTATAATTAGGGTTAATTCTCATTAGGGTTAGGATTAGATTAGGGTTAAAGATGGGCTTAGGAAAGTGGGTTGATGGCTTGGGCCTAGGGTTGGCCCAATTGAGCGGTGTTCTCATGAAATTAAAAGCGGAACTTATATAATACGGAATTAAATTCCGTATTATCTAATTTATAATTATTTTTAATTTAAGGCGTGTATTTAATTCCGGTTATAAGGTTTCATCATTTTATGTGACTTAAAGTCATATAAAATGATAACATTTAAACTCGTTTTATTTTATTTATTTGTTTATTTAAGATTGACGTATCGGGATTTGGTTAAATTCGGTTTACCGGAAATTAAAATTTTCGGTTATTACAAGATCAACTTCTAATAAAATATTATTATGGACATTTGTTCATATAAATGAGATCAACTTCTAATAAAAGATTATTATCGAGACCATCTTATAAAACTTATGTCTTACAATGAGATCAACTTATAATTAAAAAAATATTATGAATATTTGTTCATTTAAATGAAACTAGCTTATAATAATAGATTATTATTAAAACCAACTTATACTCATATTTATATAAATCTATATATGAAAATGAGACTAACTTATAATTAGAGATTATTATGAACATTTGTTCATTTAAATGATATCATTTTTCAATAAAGTATTATTATTAAGACCAACTTATAATCATATTTATAAGAATCAACATCTTAAAGTGAGATCAACCTATAATAAAAGATTATTATGAACATTTGTTCATTCAAATAAGACAAAATTTTAATAAAATATTATTATTGAGACCAACTTATAATCGTATTTATAAAAAGATATATCGTACAATGAGATCAAATTATAATACAAAAATATTATGATTATTTATTCCAAAAGGTATAAATATATGAGTATGTACAAAATTGTATATATTATAGATGTATATATGTTTAATTAAATTAAATAAGATCAATATGACTATTTGAGTACGTGTAAAAAAATATTACTAATTCATTACTTTGATTAACTAAAATAGTTTACCATGTATATTATAATATATAAATATAAGTATTAATATAAAACTACATAGTGATATAAAGTAAGTAAGTATGCACATTATTAATTCATTACTTTACCTAACTCAAATTTTTTCCCATTTATTATATTTTTAAATATATATATTAGACTATTAGTACATAATTGCAATATACAATATTGATTTATCCTTCCTAAAACAAAATAAATTTATAATTATAATAATAAAAATTTTTAGCCGGATATCCGGGAATATATAGTCATCCGGAACTATCCGGATATCCGGTGATCCGAGACGATCCGATGATCCGCGGATATCCGGTGACCCGCGGATATCCAGTGATCCTCGGATATCCGGTGATCCGTGAGTATCCGGATATCCATGGATATCCGTTTTTTATCCGGGTATCCGCGGATATCCGGATGCCTAAAACTCTGATCCGTATCCGATCCGATGATCCGGGAAAATCTCCCGGATCGGATCGGATTCGGACCGGATCAAAACGGGTACTAAATTATCGGGTTTTTCCGGATCGGGTCGACGGATTTTTCGGGCCGGACCGACGGATCTTATTGGTTTTGCCCACCCTAAGTACAGGGTCACCTTTAGATCCAAAGGGAAAGCTAATCTTAGTCTTACCGTTTAAAGATTCTTTCGTAACCCTGTCATTAATACTAGAGTTATAGTATCACTCCATGATCTCACGGGGGGCTTTTCAAGGCCAGCAGCATTCACGCTTGGAGATTCTTCAGAAGGGACAATTGTCTGAGAAGGATTCTGTGCAATACTATCTTCCTCCACGTTCACAACGCCCGGTTCTATCGATTTATCTGAACTTTCTTCCATATTCTTATCATTAGTACCTTCTACTATAGCAACAACAGTAACAGCAGCGGGAGTAAGAGTCATAACTGGGGGTAAAAAGGTCATTTTATGAGTGTGTTAATGTTCATTAATGTTTAATGGTTTTTATATTGGTATAGATATTATATTGATATAGATTGATGGGTGAATTTGGTAAGTAATTCATTTTGAGATTATTATCCAGTAATTAAGTCATAATGGTTTTTATAGGGAGTATATAGGTTTATGCAAAATATAGGGTTATATTTTGTAAATAAAACAATATCCTTTCTGGTTGTTAGAGGTTGTTAGCAGATGGGTTAAGAGTATAAATACACTCAATGTAACGTACTCGAACTACTTTTCCTTTCCAGAAATAAATTCATTTTTCATTCTACATTTCTCTCTGGTTGAAATGGTATCAGAGCCAGGTTTCTTGCTCTTCTTCGTTCTCAATCAAAGTGATCTAGAACATTCTACTCATATTCTTTACTCCTCCTAATTGAATCGATCATGGGAGATATCAGAGACGATGAAATCCACGCGAAGGAGCGAAGCTATGGAGCGAACAGCAACGATCCATTGTATCTATCCTCCTCAGATAATCCTGGTATGCAACTCGTTTCAACCTTATTTGATGGATCTAATTTCACTGCTTGGAAGCGCAGCATTCGAATGGCCTTAGGAGCTAAATTGAAACTAGGTTTCATAGATGGATCTTGTGAGATTTCTGATTCAGATGAGACAAAAAAGGCTATGTGGATAAGAACAGATTATATGATAAGATGTTGGTTAATTCACTCTATGAAGAGAGAAATAGCTGAGGATTTCTCCTATGTACAATCGGCTAAAAATCTGTGGGATGAATTGGTAGAGAGATTTGAAGTGTCTAATGCTCCTCTTGTTTACCAATTGCATAAGGATCTAAGTAATTTGAAACAAGATAATCTATTTGTAGCAGTTTATTTCAGTAAAATGAAAAAACTGTGGGATGAATTAACCACCGTGGATCCCATGCCGGTTTGCAATTGCAAAGGAATTGCTGGATGCAAATGTGAGATACTTAAACAACTCTCAGAAAGAGAGTCCAAGATCAGGATTATCCAATTCTTGATGGGACTACGAGATCAGTTCGACCACATACGTGGTAATATTCTTGCTCTTGAGGTTCTACCAACAATTAACAGGGTCTATCATATGGTTATGCAAGTAGAAAAGCAGAAACAGATCACAGAATTTAACATCACACATGATGCTCTTGCCGTCGATAGATCTGTTCCGTATAGACAGGCTGGAGGAAGCAGAAGAGATTACAAAAAGGAGAAAATGGACAGGCAATGTGCATATTGCAAGGAGAAAGGTCACCTTAAGGAATCATGTTTTAAGTTGACAGGCATACCAGATTGGTATAAAGGCACAAAAGGAAAGACAAATGACAGTGTTGTAGGAGTCAAAGAATCAGGTCACTTTGCTGCTAATGCTAATGTCCAAGACACACCAGTGGGAAATTGTCCCTTGGATATCTCACCTGGAATTTTAGATAGAGCTGGTGCAGATCCATCTTTGGTTAATTCCGTTTTTCAAGAAGTGATGAAGATGATGCAACAACAAGGACAAAATATTCCAGCATATTCAGGCTCGATCAATTTTGCAGGTAACCTGAATGCATTATCATCTATTACCAGTACAGACTCTTGCACCTGGATAATTGATTCAGGTGCTACAGATCATATCTCCATCTGCAGTAAGTTGTTTACTGATCTACAGCCTATTGCTAAGCCTATTCTGATAGGGCTTCCTGATGGTTCAGTCAAGTCAGTCACACATCATGGAACCATTGTGCTGACTGAACACTTGACATTATACAATGTGTTGTTTATGCCCGGGTTCAAGCATAACCTTTTGTCTGTGCCAAAGATATTACAGAATCCTAATATCCAGTCTCACTTTCATGCTTCTTCTTGCGTGTTTCAGGACCTTTCCAGTAAAATCATCGTAGCCACTGGTCATTTGGATGGAGGACTTTACAAGATTACTTGCTCATTGAATAATAAGCCTACTGCACATGATACTCATGTTAATTCTGTTTTACCAATTACTCCCCAAACAGTTCAATTGTTTCATGAACGCCTAGGCCATTCCTCTATTTCTAAACTGCAACACATGTCATGTAGTAATTTGCCTAGTATTGTTGATTTCAACTGTGATACTTGCACTGTTGCTAAACAACACAAGATGCCTTTTCCAAATAGCACTTCTTATGCTAAAAGGATTTTTGCTTTAGTCCACATGGATATTTGGGGCCCTTATCATACAGCTTCTCAGTGTGGTGCCAAATATTTTCTTACTTTTGTGGATGATCACTCAAGATGTACTTGGACATACCTCATGGCTGACAAGCAACAAGTTTATCACATTGTTGTTTCATTTTTGGCGTATGTACAGAACCAATTTCAAACTACAGTTCAAATTTTTCGAACAGACAATGGAGCTGAATTTCTTCAAAACAAGCTGCAGAGTTTATTTCTTTCCAAAGGCATTCTTCATCATAGATCTATTGCTTATGTTCCTCAACAAAATGTCCGTGTTGAAAGGAAGCACAGACATCTTGTAGAAACTGCTCGAGCTTTAAGGCTCCATGCTCAACTTCCTATCCAATTTTGGGGTGAGTGTATTCTTGCTGCTACTTACCTCATTAACATCATGCCATCTTCTGTTTTGCAGTGGCAAATTCCTTTTGAAATTCTACATAAACAACCTACTTCCTATGAACATCTAAGGGTCTTTGGATGTTTATGTTATTCTCTTCTCCCATCCAAAAATAAATTTGATGTTGTGAGTATTCCTTGTGCTTTCATTGGCTATCCTACAGGGCAGAAGGGGTATAAGCTTCTTAATCTACGGAATCACAAGATCTTTGTTGCTCGACATGTCACCTTTCATGAAGAGAGATTCCCTTTCAAGGATCTTTTACCATCTTCTTTACCCGAGCCACCCTCTTCACTCCCTCTAGTTTCTCCGGCTCCTGATCTTGATACTTCTAATTATTATAATTATTCACATCCCTTACCTCCTACCTCCTCATCATCTTCTGATTCTACTTCTCCTTCACCTGATCCCACTCCTTCATCCTCAACTTCTACTTCTTCTCCAATCATATCTCCACCAGCCATTATTCCTCGACCCTCTAGAACAATTACTAAACCTTCACGTTTTAAGGACTTTGTCTGTACATCCATTGCAACTAAACCTTCTATACTTTCATACCTTTCCATTGGCCATTTTTCCTCAGATTACAGAGTTGCTCTCTGTAATGTTTTATCCACTTTTGAACCTACTCATTATGGTCAAGCTAAGGATCAGCCTGTTTGGCAAGATGCTATGGCCAAGGAAATTCAGGCCTTGGAATCTAACCAAACATGGGAATTGACTGCTCTCCCTTCTGGACACAAAGCAATAGGTTCTAAATGGGTTTATAAGATTAAATACAAGGCTGATGGGTCTATTGAGAGATGCAAAGCTCGGTTGGTAGCAAAAGGATACAACCAAGTGAAAGAGAAAGATTACAAGCACACTTTTTCCCCAGTTGCCAAATTTACTTCTGTTCGGTTGCTCATTGCTTTGGCCGCTGCTAGGTCTTGGCCTTTACACCAACTCGACATTAATAATGCGTTTTTACATGGCTTTTTAGATGAAGATGTATATATGCTTCCTCCTCAAGGATATACTAAAGCCCTACCTGGTCAAGTATGCCACCTAAAGCGTTCTCTTTACGGGCTTAAACAAGCCAGTCGCCAATGGAACATTGAGCTTACTAAGCTTCTTATTCACCTTGGTTTCACACAGTCCAAACATGACTATTCTCTTTTTATTAAAACTTCTTCTCATGGGATCACTGCTGCTCTTGTCTACGTAGATGACATGTTACTCACAGGCGACAATCCCACAGAGATTTCACAACTTAAAGCTGCTCTTGACTCAGCTTTTACCATCAAGGATTTAGGCCCTGCACGATTTTTCCTTGGCATGGAAATTGCAAGGACTCGTGAAGGGATTTTACTAAACCAGCGCAAGTATATTCTGGACATTCTTCAAGATAACCATATGATCGATTGTAAGAGTACTTCTTTCCCGATGCAACGCAATACTAAGCTTCTTCCTGACTGCGGTGATCCTTTCCCTGACCCAGAGGTGTATCGCCGGCTAATAGGACGCCTTCTCTACCTTACTCTTACTCGACCAGACATCACCTATTCCGTCCATCAATTGAGCCAATTTTTGGCTTCTCCATGTCTCCCACATTGGCAAGCCGGTCTATATCTACTCAGATATCTCAAGGGTACGATAGATCTCGGATTATCTTATTCTTCTCAATCTCCCAGCTCCTTGACCGCTTACAGTGATGCCGATTGGGGCTCTTGTGCCTATACTTGCCGATCTATCACAGGATTCTGCGTTTTCTTTGGCTCATCCCTTGTGTCTTGGAAGAGTAAAAAGCAAAAGACTGTATCCAAGTCTTCTGCCGAGAGTGAATATCGGGCTATGTCCTCCACCGCCAGTGAGGTTGTTTGGCTTGAAGGTCTCCTTCGCGATCTTCAGATTCATGTTCCTCTTCCCATTCCCATGCATTGTGATAACAAAGCTGCCCAACACCTTGCTGCTAATCCTGTTTTTCACGAAAGAACTAAGCATTTACGTATGGATTGCCATTACGTAAGGGATGAAGTGCAGAAAGGTTTTATTTCCACTGTTCATGTCAGCTCTTCATTGCAACTTGCTGACATCTTCACCAAAGCCTTGGGTGAACACCAACACTCCTTCCTTACTCACAAGCTTGGACTTGTTCTCCCAACTCCAACTTGAGGAGGGGATATAGGGAGTATATAGGTTTATGCAAAATATAGGGTTATATTTTGTAAATAAAACAATATCCTTTCTGGTTGTTAGAGGTTGTTAGCAGATGGGTTAAGAGTATAAATATACTCAATGTAACGTACTCGAACTACTTTTCCTTTCCAGAAATAAATTCATTTTTCATTCTACATTTCTCTCTAGTTGAAAGTTTTTAATTAAATAATTGTACCCTCTCTATTTTTTACTGTTAAAATCCAAGTCGTCCCTTATTCATCTCCTTCACTCAAACTCGCCCTTACCCTACTCTCATCGTCTCTTCCTCCTAGATTTTCTGCAACACCACCGGGAAGCACACCGCTGAGGACCACCCTGCTCCTCTTGCACCCTCACCTTCTCCTACTATGGCGTGCTCTGGCGTGAGGAGCATTGTTGTTGTTGCGGTGACGGTGAGGAGCGCAATCAGGAGGTTGAGGGAGCAGATTGAGAGTTAGAGAGAACGGCCTCCCATGCTGACTACCGCCGTAGACTCCTCTGCGTTCCTTCAAGCCCTCGACGAGCTTCTCTCCCTCATCTATGAACAGCCTTCCATGGCCGACTACACCGACGACCTACTTCATAAGGCTATGTTCCGACTCCAGATGGAGTTCAGGACGCTTCTTGACCAAGGCAGCGACTCATTCGACCTCACTCGCAATGCCGATACAACATTATCCGAGGAGGAGGACGACAATAAGGTGTTTATTGACGAAGATGGAGATCCGATTCTTATTGTGCGTCCGGTCAACTACTATAACATCTTGATCGAAGCAATTCCGGCTCAAACAATTGTGATTTACACGAGATCGCGAAACGGATGGTGGTTGTTGGCTTGTTTGAATTAGATGTGACAATTTTTTGTTTATGATTTCTAATTACAACCATAGCAAGTGAAAAGGAAATGCAATTTCTTTTGTTCCAAGTAAAATTAGTCCTTAGGTTTTACTTGAAAGAACGTTGTATGAATTTTTCTAGTACGAATTTTTCGGTATGAATTTTTCGGTATAAATTTTTCTGGTATGACTTTATGGTATGAATTTTACGATGTGAAAATTTCTAGTATGAATTTATGGTATGAAAATTTCATATATACCAAAAACTCATACCAGAAAATAAAAAATAAATAAAAAGGGTTAAAAAAAGTTTCTGTTATGAATTTAGAGCTACGAATTTCTAACTAGAAATTCTACCAAAAAATAAATAAATAAAGGGCAAAAAAAAATATGGTATGAATTTTCGAGTATGAAATTCAAACAAGAAATTTTTATTTTTTTTAAAAAAAATAGAGGGGTTAATTACTTTTACCTATCATTAACGAAAGTGCTGAAAAATTTATTGGGTATAGAAACCAAAGGAAATAGAAAATGGCCTATTTGACCAAATTCTTTCTAGATTAACTAGTAAATTTACGTTAAAATATCTTGAGAAGATAAATAGGTGTTAAAATGATCTTAATTAGGCAGTTATTATATTAGTTAATGATAATTAATATTTTGAATATATTAATTATGCTAAAAAAAGGAAACCGGCTACCTTGCTTTTGTAGACTTGAGATTTGAGAATCTATTTAATGCGTCATTATCCCTCTTTTTTCGGAAGCAAAATATCACAGCCAAATCAAAGATGCCATTCGAAAGCAGGATAAACCATCTTCATCGCCATTCTTTTGGAGTATCTTTTGCAACTTATTCTTCATCTTCAACATCCGACTTCAAACGAGCCTTCAACATTCGTCTTCAATAGGTACATTCAGTTATCAATTGCAAATGTTGACTTCTTCGAAATTTCGGTTCGTCTGTCATCAATCCCCAAATCTAGGTATGCTCTCTTTGTCGAATTCACACAGATCTTCGAAAAAGACGACAAAAAATGTAACAGATTTACTCTACCTACATCACTAGGTAGTTGTTGTTGATTATGTGTATGTCACTAGAAAAATGTAACAGATTTACTCTATATGTATCAAACCCGTAGTTTGTGTACATTTGATATTTGTGATCAAAATGTAACAGATTTACTCTACCTACATCTGCAAGATGTGTACATTTGGTAAATGGAGTGTGATATAACATAGACATCTACGTGTGTACATATGTCTTGTTTACGAGTAGCATATGTACATTAGAACAATTTAAACACATATTATCTATCTCATTCGAGTGATATTTAGAACAAATTATCTTGTGTACATATGTCCTATTTAGGAGTAGCATATGTACATTAGAACAATTTATCTTGTGTTTGTTTACCGTTTGTTCTAAATAGATCGGAGATGATGAACTACCACGTATGAAAAAGAAAGTAAGAGATTCATTCCCATTATTAACGGATTGCAGAGATATTTAATTATCCGATTTAAGAACATAAACTGATAATTAAATGGAGAGAGAAATATCTTCTAGTTTCCATAATCTCTTCTTTTTTTTAATAAATCTTTTTTATAAAAACACGAGGGGCCTAGTTTGTACCCATTTTTAACTTGGGTCCTATTTATGCTCATGATTACAATACCTACCTACTCCCACATTTTACCCAAATATTTTTACATAGTAAATTTAAGTTAGTATATTTTTAGATGAAATTTAAATTAATAAATTTAGTCGAATTTAGTAATCTTACATGCAACTATATGTATTTGTCTATATGTTAGTAATTTAGTAAAATTTTAGACTACACTCAACCAACCAACCAACTGCCACACATCTCTCACTTCTTCATATTCACTTAGCAATAGTTGACAATCACGTTTCTTATAATGGTTGCGATGAGACTTAATCGGCACATCATTTGCATTGAAAAAATTTCTACTTCCAATCTTCTTGTTCCCGAATTCTTTCCAAGTTAGGTGCACAATACCATAACTCCGTGTTGCTGACACTTTCCATTACCGTTTTATTGTTAACACCGTAAAATATTTCATCGCCTTAATACGAGCCCAAGCAATCATAGAATCTATGTTTTTTCACCATTGGTAGGTTATGAATATCTCTAAATAATCGAGTCCTTCATTTTTGTCAAATGAAGGACCATCATAAACCTAAATAAAATAAATACAAAATTAGATTTTACACAAATAAGAAATGCAAAATAATGATATTTACAGATTTCAAAATAAGAAATAGATAATATTTTTTACCCTGTACCTAAATTTGACCCGTTTGGCCACTTCTTCGTCACAACAACTTTAAGACATCTCTTCAGATCTCTCTTTAAAACTCCAACATTTCTTCAATCCTAGGTATTTTGATTCGTTGTTAATCCTTTATTATTATGGATAAGGTTCATGGAAACCTTTATCCGAAGTTGCTCAATAGAGGCGATCTCGAATAAAAGACTTTGGGAGTTGGTAGAACTTGATAGAGTTGTAATCCAGTTTATGGGAGTCTCGTTTGTATTCAAATATGTCATTGTTATTTTTATCATCCTCATCAATAACGATATTGTTCTTAAGTAGTTTTATAAGTGGTTGATCCGATACCCACTGGTTTTTCCAAATCTTAACAGTCTTGTCATCACATACACACCACCGGAAACCTAACTCAAAATCATGTATACGATTCATAAGCCTCTTCCATTGTCAAGAGATATTTTTCGAAGTTTTGTGGTTCTATACAAAGGAGCCTTTAAGGTATTTTTCTTTTATAACTTTAATCCAAATATGATCAAGTTTAACCATAATTGTTCATAGTAGTTTCATTTGGAGAATTGTATTCATGTCCTCTAGTTTCTTAATATCCATTTCACGTATTTGCTTAGACTTACAAATTTTTTTCGAGGCGATAAGAGGGTGATAATTAGGCCATTTGTTCCAAAAAAGTTCGAATTATTTGATCTATTTTTTTTATGAATATTTTTTTTTATTTCACTATGATTTAATCTATTTTGCCTTATACCTATTATACTTTATTCATTTTAAATTTCTATTTGTAGTTTTTTATCTAACATCATCAGCTTCTCTTATAAAAGAGTTTTATTTTATTTTCATCGTTTCACTTTTATTATATTTTTATTAGTAGAACCTTTTATATAACTCATTTTTTCAATACGCACACAAAAAATTTACTAGAATTACATTTCACATCATATTTTTGTGTCTCTAAAGCTATATGAAAATATGTGTTATAAGTGTTTAGTGTGCGTATGCTCGTGCATCCGGTTCAAACCGACTAGAAGTTCGGCAAATCCCGGACCATAGAACGATCTAGAATCAGACCATTGCGACCCGAATTTAGGGTCAGATTTCATTTTCTAGGGCACTTGTTAATTCGTACATATGAAACCAAACCGGTCTAGATTTAGTTAGTGAACAATGTTCGCTTTCACAATTTACATATATTTTTTAATATATTTATGCTCCGACCCATACCACCAATTTTTTACGGACTAAGACCGGAACAGGACCGTAAACCAAAAATGATAAAAACATGGATTGTGGACTGGACGGTAAAAAATCGAACAAGTTCTAAAATAGACATCCCTAAGTGTGTACACCCTAAAACATATTGTTGTTTATTGAAAGGTTGTGTAGATCAAAGTTATAATATACAACCTATATTATTTTTGATTATCTTTGATCTCATACTTCCACGCACCACCAAAATGATTGAATTGGGGTGAACACAAGATGAGGTGATTGGACATAGTTGGTTAGTAAAGAGCTCTCGTTGGTCCCTAAGATGAGATATACTCTTAGCAAAATTGAAAAGAAATCTCTTGGAAATTTTGAGAACCATATAAAAAATATGGAAGGAATAATGTTGAAGGCATACAATAATAAGTTAGGCATAATTTGAAAAACATATAATTACAGAAATTGGGGATATATTCCCATAAAAACGGGATCATAGACTAGTCTCCATGCCAGCTGGCAATTTGGTTGGTCCAACAAAGAAAGTGGCTACATCATTGTGTGTAATTTTGCATATATCAATAGAATAAGACGAGTTGAATGAACGCCACCTCCCGGCCACTTGGAACACTCCAATGCTCTAAAGACATGTACAAAAGAATGATGATTACGTGACTACCGCCTACAGCTTGCAAACACACTAATCACTCAAATTGTATTCCCTTGAATCCAATCATGTATTTGGATGATGTACAAATACTTCTCCACCTCAAACACCAAATTCTAATTGAAATATCATTATTCTTGCAACTTTGGAGACTAAGTGTCAATAATAAAGGACAATGGTTACTTATCGATTGGTTTTACGACGGAATATCACCATATTTATGTATGTATGTTTCGGGCTCGAGTCTATTGTGCATTCGTGGGTGCTCGGACATGTAACGAAAGTCCTCGGGTGTATGGTCGTGATCATTTAAAAAAGGGATAATGAACTTAGTATATATGGTGGATCTAGTCCTCGAGTGGACTGGAATCATGTGGTGGGTTTGTGCCTAACTCGTATGTGCAACGAACTCCTATGTGATTTTTGACCCATCTATTTAACGGACTATATCACAATAGGTCGAATGTTAATTTGTGTTGCACGAGCCCCTTGTTGAACGGTCGACTTTGCTATCTCTTTTCGTAAGAAATTTGTACCACCAAGTCCAATACATAAGTCAACTAACAATGTATGTTTGATTCGAAGTATACCAAACATAGAGTGATGGAGGAGAGAATCATTACGTTTTAAAGATGGTGAACGAGATTAATTCATTTTGCTTTTCATTTCAAAACACAAATGAAGGAAAGTGAAAATACTGTGGCTAGCAAAAGAGGTGATACTCCTGCTTTTAAAGCTGTACACTAATTCCCATACAACTGGAAAGTCCGGCGTGGCAATCACTCGTTGGTCCATGCATTCATCACTACAAAAGCTGCAAAAACAATCACCACCCAACAAAAAGCCAAAATTCCTTCTCGTTACTCGCTTCTATTTTACAACGGCTATTTTCTTCTTGTTTTTTTGTTGGACCGAATAAATATACAAAATTCCTTCTCGTTACTCGCTTCTAGATGATGTGTGGTAGGGATAATCCATATATCGTTGGGTACGAATTTAACCCTGTGTATATGGAAGATTAAGCACCGGAGAGAATCATTACGTTTGTTTGATTGGCTTGTAAAGGTAAACTAATGACGAACGAGAAGAGATACATAAGACACTTTGTTAGATCCCCTACATGTCAAATTTGCAACATAGATTGTGAGTCTATTATACACTTCGTGATTGTGAGATAGTTGTAGCTTTTGGGATGACGGGTATTCAACCTCATAAAATCCAAGATTTATTTTCTTTGGACTTTTAATGCTTGGCTACCGGAGAAAGCAATAACAAAACGGTGAATTCAATGGAAATTCTCTTGACGTGTTCGGTTTGTGGTGTGTTTGGAAATATGGAAATTGAGGAATGCGAGGAAGCGGATACAACATGAGAGATATCATTAGCAGGGAGGGTGAACAATGTGTGAGGAGATTTGTGTTTAATATAGGAATGTGCATGGTTCCTAACTTCCTATGATCGAACTTTGGGATGTTTGTATGGGTTTTTACCTTGCTCAGGATTTGTGTTAAGAATGTTGGAATTGAGAATTGATTCAGAACTTGTGGTGAGATTGTTACGTAGTAACGTGGTGTCGTCTCACCCACTTGATAGTTTAGTAGATCGCTGTCATGACTTCTTACGTAGAGATTGGATAGGGCAATTTCATCACATTTTTAATGAAGTGAACAATGCAGCTGATTTTCTTGCTTAATTGGTTTTTGGTTTTGCATTGGGTAATTACATATTGTTAGAACCCCGACAAGTTAAAACCATTTGACAAACAATGTACAAGGTATGGCTAACGCTAGGATGATTCATATTTAGCCTTTTTTGTCTTTATTTTAGTAAAGCAATCTGTTTGGTGTCAAACTCTTAGTCGCTTTCTTGAAAAAAAATCCTAAAAAACCTAACGTTACTTATCACTAGACAAATTAAGTATTGATTTGTATACTTATTCATTAGTTATACATATCATGCCTTGGAAACACTTTTTTGTTTTTGCAATTTCAAGTAAATGGGATGTAATTAGACCTATACAAATCCGAGCCGGCCAATATGGCCCGCCCGTTTGGACACAAACATGGACATGTGCAGCTAGTTTGGCCCGTCCGATCCCGGCCCGTATATAGTTTTATACATATAATTTATATATGTATATATAATTTAGTAGTTTTGAGTGTAACCTACTCTGATTTTTCATTTAGTTTGTTTTTAGTATTTTGACGAGTTATACTCGTTTGTAATACAATAATTGTAGGGATAACTTTACTACAATGATACTTGTTGTTCTTCAAGTATTTAGATTTGTTTATTTTTGTGTGATGATTGTTGTTGAACTCAATGGTAGTGCACTATGCAGGTATAATTGGATTGAAATTATTTGTTAAATACATTTTTGAATGATAAATCCCGGAAAAACGCACAATCAAGTACATATGAGTCATCCGGGCAGGCAACCCATCCGCTTTTTACATAGGTGGACATGGACAATGTTTGTCTCCGTACAAGCTGGGTCGCGCCAATCCGACCACACTTTTCTGGTAAGCTTTTAGCTATGTCCCGGCTCGAGCCTGCTTTTGTACAGATATAATATCGGAAAGTGGTTAGGTCGTCTACCTTCTAGAGGTAGTCCAATATAAAGCTTCCTTGCGGATGAAAAAATAAAATTTGGTATTATCAGAAAGGTATTAGGTGTATGAAATTTTCAGATAGATCAATCAGTATGCAACAGAGTATAAGAGGTAATTGATAAGGTTTGAAAACATACATGGAGCGAAATTTGTAAAAGGAAACAAATTTTATAATTAGAATAGAAGATTCTATTCAGTATTCATGGATTTTTTTTATTATTTATAAACGAATAGCCATATAAAAGTTTTAGAAGTTAATCATGATTTCATGATAGTCTACAAATCAAGTTTTAGAAGTTAATCATGATTTCCCCAATTTGTCTAAAATATAGAAAATTTATTAAGAAATATAAGATTTGATTTTGATTTGGTTGTAATTATATTGGATTAATCTAAATTCAGCTAATCAATAGTACTAAGAATTCAATAGACGATGCATCGTATAAAGAAACCGGGTCATTTTAGAAGAATTTCCTACATGGCATATAAGCTAACCTGTCGCCACCTGTCACATTTAACATGCTGGCAAATTCAGTGTAATTTCAAGATAGGGCTTCTCATACAACACCAAGGCCCAAACCAAACCCTTTGTTATAAAATGACCTCTGGGTCTTATTCTTTCTTTTACACATCTCTCTCCTTTACTCTCTGCCTTCTCGGGCAAAACTTCCAAACCAGAAAGAATGGAATTTGGTGTTTTTCCTGAAAGAACAGCAATGGCAGTAATGTTATTCACTATGTGTTTTGTTATTCCTGCTGTTAGCTCAACATCCATCTTCAATGACCTATTTCAACCCAGCTGGGCAGATGACCATTTCATCTATGAAGGAGAGCTTGTTAAGCTCAGACTTGACAAAATTTCAGGTACATTTTTTCTTTCTTTGGGTTAAATCTTCATATAATTGATAAAAAGTTCCAAAATTTACGAGATTTCAGGAGCTGGGTTTGGATCAAAGAGCAAATACATGTATGGAAAAGTCACCATTCAAATGAAGCTTGTAGAAGGTGATTCTGCTGGAACTGTTACTGCCTTCTATGTAAGTAAAATTCTCAACTATTTCTTGAAAAAAAGATTACATTTTTACTCTTTTACAGTAAAAAAAAATAAAATTGCTGACATAAATTCACAACAACCGACCACTGAAATCAACAAACTTGTGACTGAAATCTCGTGAAATTGCTAAACTTTTGCATTGATTATAAATCTACAATGGTGCCTCTGTAGTTCAGATCTATTAATGCTTTTTTTTCATGTCAGTCGCATTGATCAACACAGTTTGCAGCAATAATTGTATCCAAACTTTGCCATTTCAATAAAAAGAAAAAGAAGAAACAAAAGAAGCCATTGAAAGTCGGGGGAATCTTAAATCTTGATATCATGACATTTGGGACCTACTACCTTTGTTGAAATTGACTTCCATGGCAAATGATACCGACAATTCATTTTAGCCAAGATTAAATGTAATTAACCCTAATTGATGATTTTGGATTGCAGATGTCATCAGAAGGACCATACCACAATGAGTTTGATTTTGAGTTCTTAGGGAACACTACAGGAGAACCATATCTTGTGCAGACCAATGTATATGTTAATGGTATTGGCAATAGAGAACAAAGACTCCACCTTTGGTTTAATCCTACAATGGACTTTCATTCTTACTCTATCATTTGGAGCCCACGCCAAATCGTGTAAGCTCCTTGTTCTTCTCCTTTACAGATTTTTTATTTGTTTATTTGCATGCTTTGGCTGTGAAGTGGGCCTGAAAGTAATGTATAGAGAATAGAATCATTGAAATTATTGGTCTGAAACAAACAAGGGACAGTCTTCTGAATTTGGGTTTTAATTTGAAAAAATTAGATGAAAATTGAAAAGGATCACGCAACAAGAAGGAGAAAACGGATCCGTGATAATTTTCTTTATAAATTCTAACCCTAGAAAAAAAACTGACTCAGACACCCGGATCCTGTCGTTTATCAGGAAAAAATGATAAAAATTTCACGGTTTAAGAACCCGTAACCTAATGGCTATGAGTATCGAATGCGCAATACATATGTGAATTTCATCGTTGTGTACGTAATACCCCTCTTAGAATATCATATCAGGCGAAAAGTCAATCACATAGTTGCAATTACCTTGATTACAGATTTAGTCTGAACATTAGTATAATCTCTAATTCTTGGACTGTTGCCATTGTCTGCTTTGGGATCTGGAAATCTAAGGTGTATAAACTAAAAGAATTAGGAATTAAATAAGTCAATCTTGAGTACTTCAATCACTGTAATTAAAATTAGGCAACTAAAACCCTGTTCGGTAAAGCGAGATTTTAAATAGTTTAAGTTTTTTTTTTGGGAAACTTTAGCTTTTTACGTAGATTTGTTAGTAGAGTTTCAAAGAGCTTTGTAAATTTCGAAAATCTAACAAATAAGCTAATTGATGTTTGTAAAAAGTAAATTTGTGGATAGATTTATTAAAGCTAACTTTGAGGAGTAAGATCGTAAAAAAATTCGATAATCTACCCAAAAAGCTACCATTTGAAGCTTTTCAAAATTAAACCATTTTTTTTTTGAAAAATCTAATGAAAAAGCTAATCTACCAAACAATTTATTATAACAAGCACGCATTAAATTTCATTTTTCCAAAGATCTACAAAAACTTTACAAAAAAAAAGCTCAGCCTAGTAAGCCCTAAAGATAAGAACAGCAATGTGGGTTTTGATTTATTGTTAGTTGGTGCTTAATCAAATTAGGAAGTCCATTAATGATAAGTGGGGTTGCTGCTGTCAATGTCAGATTTCTAGTGGACGAGACACCAGTGAGAGTACACAGCAACTTAGAGCACAAAGGAATTCCCTTTCCAAAGGGGCAAACAATGGGAGTCTACAGCTCCATATGGAACGCAGACGATTGGGCAACACAGGGCGGTAAGATTAAGACTGACTGGACCCACTCGCCGTTCATGGCTTCTTACAAAGGTTTTAGTATCGACGCCTGTGAGTGCCCTATCCCTTCTGCTGCCGTCGACAACATGCAGCGTTGCGGCAGCAGTTATGGGAATCGGCACTGGTGGGTTGAGCCCACTGTGTCAGAGGTTAGTCATCAGCTCATGTGGGTCCGGTCTAACCACTTGGTTTATGATTATTGTGCCGACAATGCTCGATTCCCTGTTACGCCTGAGGAGTGTGTTCATCATCGTCACCTCTTTGATCACCTTCATTAGGTTAGTGTTTGGAATAATCGCTTCGTTAGGGTTTGTGTAATCAAGTTGTATAAAGGATAAAACTGGATTGATTGATCGTGGTTTGAGGGGCTTCTTTGTGGGTGATGATAATGTATCATAATTTTTGTGTATCCAAATGCAATTGAGGTTGGAACATTAAATCAATTTTAATATGGATAAAATTGTAAAAAACTATTTAAACCATGTAAGTACAAGACTTGAATTGCCGGCTAGGTCATGAACTTGATGCGATAGTTAAGACGTCACCTCATAATGACACCCATCTCTGAGTTTCATTTTCATTAGTCATTATTATTGGACCTACATTTAAATGAGTTATATAAAGGTTTGGAGAAAAATGGCAAAATTAGGATGATAAATATCATATGGTTTGTTTTTTCATCCACTCATTATTTTCTTTTGGTAAGTTCTCAAAGTCCGATACATACGGACCGGTTGAGCGGGGGTCGTGTGCATACGAGCGCACATGCGTATTAGGCTCAAGCCCATCACATAAACCCGGCGAGGTTCGCCCACCGACCTTATATACCAGGCTCGGAGTGTCCCCATCTTTCGATCTTTCGATGTGTGCAACTAGAGGATATAGACCGAGTTGCACTTGTCCACAGGTTAGGATCGCGAGCCGAATTGAGGCTAACTGCTCTGATACCATGTCAAAGTCCGATACAGACGGACCGGTTGAGCGGGGGTCGAGTGCATATGAGCGCACATGCGCATTAGGCCCAAGCCCAACACATAAACCCGGCGAGGTTCCATCCTAAAACCAATTGGCAATATGAGGAGTAGCCCACCGACCTTATATACCAGGCTCGGAGTGTCCTATCTTTCGATGTGGGACTTTATTATCTCCAACATAAGTACTCATTAATCTTATTTAGGGTATCCAGTATTTAGGGTATCCATTTGCTATTTGTTGGATGACTAAGGATCGATTTATCCGTGGATGGTCAAACAAATTACGATTATTGTTAAGTCGTGATGTATTTATAAACATTTTCATAGTACAAAATTGAAACTTTTAAAATAAACAATATTAGTAAATAAGATTAATAACCTATTTAAGATGTACTATAATAACATAAATAACAACAAAAATATCATAAATGTTGTATTTTAAAATTAAATATATAAAATTCTAGATATTCAGGTGTATCGGGTCAAATGATTGGAAAATGACCCATCACCCATTTTTTTCGGGTTAGAAATTCAACGGGTATATGTTGATCAGAATAACCTAACTTGAAGAAGCTCAAAAAAAAAATGGACTCCCATAAATTATTATACAAAAATCACCCCAAGTATTAAATAATAGTTTTATATCTTATCTATATATTTTTTGTTTAAAATTATAAGTTTGTGCGAATAAGTTCTAATTTTCAAAATGCACAATTTTTTTTATATATTTTTAATCACCCTGTAGAGAAAATCAATCCATCCGACCACATGATGGATAACGAGTGGACGCATACAATAAGTATTTATGTGTAATTACTACCGACACGTTCATGCTCAGCGTGATAGTCTTTGGATTAGATGGTTCACCATAGATACATGCACACCACCGGTAGTAGATTGTCACTCGTACGTCAAGATCGACTTGCCTTTAGTGACGACAATCCTCAACTCTAGAGATGAGATGGTTGTCTTTAATGACCTGACCACCATTGAGGAAGATTCTTGAGTCTTGTTTCTAGGGGGAGAGATTCCGAGTGGTAGAGGCTTATGAGATGCTTAGAGCGTATGGTGAGGAGGTGGACTGATTCGTAATAGTTTGGGATCCGGGCAATACGTCCAAACATTGCTTTGTCCTATGGATGGCGATTATTGGTCATTTATCTACCCGAGATAAGTTACACTTCCTTGGTATTGATCATACTTGTAGCTTGTGCATGAGTAAAAGTGAGTCTCGTGACCACTTGATCTTTGGATGCACATATGCACATGATGTTTGGAGGCAGTTGGTACAGACTTCGGAATTCTTGGAGATATCACCACCATATCAGAGGTATTTGATAGACTGACTTACATTGTACATGGTAGTAGTTGGACGGGCAAATTCAGGATATGCACGTTTTTTGTTACGGTCTACTACCTTTGATATTCTAGGAATGTCTTGATAATTGATAATAACAGAATTCTGATAAATATTCTCCTGAGATTAATCAAGACCCACGTCTACAGTTTGTTGCATGAGGCATTTTCCACTAGAGCTAGAGAG
Source organism: Fagopyrum homotropicum (assembly GCA_033239125.1). Lineage (NCBI taxonomy): Eukaryota > Viridiplantae > Streptophyta > Magnoliopsida > Caryophyllales > Polygonaceae > Fagopyrum > Fagopyrum homotropicum. The sequence goes on from BSWB01000004.1 coordinate 151,097,199, forward strand.
AGGATATATCTTAGTAGCTGGTTTTTACCGGAGTTCTATTATGCTCCATGCTTTGATATATATTTTATCCTACTTGTGCAATTGACTTGCTTTTAGTTTGTGATCGCTTTGCCAAAGGTGGACTGACCATTGTTCCGAGGTTTGAGCACTTGTTTATCTTTTGAGTGTCTATCTCCCGATGACTTTGCCGAAGGTGGACAAGCACATGAGTTGTGCCGGTTCTAGGATGCTTTCAGTTTCATTAGTTTCAGGGTATATTGTATGTTCAGGAGGATTGTATGTCTCTCTTGAGTACTTTGTGTTTGTTGATTTGGGTCGTAGACCACATGTCGTAGACATGTACATAAAATTTATTTTTCTAGTATAACTGAATTTCAACAGACGCTGCGATTACGTTGTTTCACTTTATTTATGAATTTACCTTTACCAAAAAATAAGTGTATAATGCTCGAAAGTGGTTGTACTCTAGTTATCCTAGTCTCATCTATGACACCTAAAACCTTTTTCTACCACAAACACATTTGTTAGTTCCACAATTTCAAACAAGTTACCTAATGAAAGCTATTATCTCTAAGGGAAGTTAAATGGGTTATTTGCAAACAAAGCAATCCCATGAGAGCATGTGAGCCTGTATCGAAAAATGCCAACCCACAACGACCCCAAAATCTTCAACTACCACCCGAACTAACCCTCATATGGACCTATATACCCTAGGATTGTAGGGTCGCTATTAAACTTCACAATTCTCTCCAATGGACCACTAGTACAAAAATGCACATTTAACACGGTTCCGTGTGCATTATTTAACACGATTATGAACCGTGCTAAAACTGCCTGTGGTAAATGTGTTTAACACGGTTGGGCTAGAACCGTGTTAAACGTGTTTACCACGGTTCAATATTCTACCGTGGTAAACATGTTTAACACGGTTAGACGCGAACTGTGGTAAGCACGTTTACCACAGGCAGTTTTAACACGGTTCGGCTCAAACCGTGTTAAACATGTTTACGACGGTTGACCCCGAACTGTGTTAAACATGTTTAACACGGTTAAGATGGACCGTGGTAAACATGTTTACCACATACAGTTTTATCACGGTTTCATCCCAATTGTGTTAAAATTGTCGTGGTAATCGTGTTTGCCGGTTCTCTTCGAAATGTGTAACGTATTTAACACGGTGCTGTAGAACCGTGTTAATAACGTTGAATCCTTGTAATAATACTGAACCGTGGTAAATTAGTAGCACTTGTTAAATGTGAATTTGACCGTGATAAATGTGTTTATCACGGTTTCATCTAGAACCGAAGTAATATTATATATTCTTTTTTAATTATGCTATATTGTTGCGAATATATACTGTACACCTGTATTAATCCAACACAATGAACAAGCTAAACTAGCAGGTTGACCGACAAATAATACTCAAAGACAATCACCAACAACACCATAATAATCTATCAATCAAATTTAACCATGTCAATTGATAACAATAATCATTTCGATCATTTCAAAATACTAATCACTAAAAATCCATAAGTATTTCATATGATACCTAGCTATATACTTCAATATCCGTTCTTTCAACTTAATGAAACCAATGCAACTAGTGTACACGTATGAATTGTTGCACATAACTAACCCACCGATCTCGAACCTCATCGATTTGCTTTTGTGAATACGACACCAACTTACCTGACTCCGAAAATCACTGTCAATTAAGGGGAAATGATTTAGTGAAAAAACATGTCATATATACATGACGACACAAGAAAACTGAATATAGGTGATGCAAGCCATAAGTATAGTGCACCTCACTAATAATAAATTGATTTTGACAAGTGACGATTTTGACAAGTTAATAATTGTAAATATTTAGAGAAGTAACTACAATTATACACATACCTTCTTAGGAAGGTGATCTTGTCCTCTTGCGATAATCTCTTGAATAAATCGAAGGACATAATAACCACAATTTGCATTATTTTTCTGGTGAGGGCACTACAAAATAATCAACATTAATGAATTTAGAGAATAGTCATCACATTTTTTATAAGCTAATAAATTGAAGAGTAAACCAACACATTTCATAACAAATTTTTGATGACAAAGATAACTAAAACTAACCTTTACTTCAATCCATTTATCGCCTTGTTAGGCTTGTTGAGAGATTTGTTAGCAATCATGTGGGCTCTTTGACAATGTTTGGACATAGAAAACCAAATTGGTCTAGTCTCTTTTGCTTTTCACAAGCCTTTAGGAGATACCTATCTCATAAATTTCAAAATTTTATCACTAATAATAGAACGTTAACAATAACATATCGTGACATATACATACATATAAAATTAAATGAGCAAAAATCACTATTTACTCTCCTACTTACTGCATTCCATTTAGACATTGAATTGGCTCCCTGCTAGAAGTTCTTAAACTGCTCTTACAACATAATCTACTTGATTAATACAAGATTATGCCATAATGCATTGATATTCTTGTAGTTGAGTCAGGCTGATCTCTATGTTTTGTTAGAATTCATCTTCTTGGAAACTTGAATAACATATTTCACTGTAGAGTTTCAAATAATAGTCAAAAATTGCCTTACCAACAGGTTGGATTAATGAGCATAGGCATTATCCACTGTCCACCAGCAGCTCTTATTTGAGAGTAGAGCTCTTTGATGGTCTTTGCTTTCTTTTACTACACTGACCTCAGTCTTCCTGACCTCATATTTTCCATTTATCTTGACTTAAAATTTACTGCCTTTACTTATATAAGGCTATGGTATTGTAGCTTGTCAATGTACGATTCTTCATCAAATGCCTAAGTTTTGTATGTCAGCAAATTAATGTTTTTTACTCAAGCACTGAACATGAAAGATTAAAGGTACCAGACTTCCGTAAATGTGGACTATGGGTGGCATTCAGAGGACTGGTAAACATAGATAAAAATAGCAGTGACAGGAGGACACAACTATCATAGGGCAAATCCTTAAAAAAGATAAGAAAATATAGGAAGTCTAATATTCTAGAACTATTTTTCATTGTTGATGTTCTTGGTTTCTGGCTTGCTAAGTGTTGCAACCAAGTTTTATCTTTCAATTATTGATCTTCTTGATGGAGTGTGTTTCAGGTATGATCACTTGATGGCTCGCATATTACATTGGAGCAAGGGAAACCTTTGAAAGATGCAATTGGAGAGGTTATTTTTATTACTTGAATCCCATGTGAAAATAAAATAGCATTAAGATGTGATCAGCATTCATTAATTAAAAATAGTTGAACGATTTAATTTTAATCATCATTTCTAATAATTTAGAAACGGTATCATCTACTGATAGAAGCCCATAATTGGAGCTTATTTTAGTTGACCTTTAGAATCCATGTGAGTGGGATTATCAGTGTTAGTGATGAAAAAACGAAAGTGATATGTCCAAGATTAGTTGATGTTTAAGTGTTGAAGATTCTTATAATTGGTAGGTAAAGGGTTTAAGCTAACATAGTGGGGGAGATATTTCATACCCAAAAGTGACCCCCGGTAGGGAAGGCGGTTGACGGACGGCAAGGTGTGGGCCTGCAATCTCGTCGGTGTTGGCGGCGACATAAGGCTGGCGGACGGTCAAATACTGCAGTCTCGTCGGTGCTGGTTGGCTGCAGTCTCCCAGCGGTGAGACGCCGATCGGGATGGGGCCGGAAATTAGGGCTGAAGCAGAAGCAAAAATTAGGGCCGGAAATTATGGCCGGAAATTATGGCCGGAAATTATGGCCGAAAATTAGGGTTGGGGAAGAACAGTTACCTGCAGATCCGGCGGCTGGACTGACAATTCTCAAGATGAAGGTGGATGAGAGACTGAGAAGGACATAAAGACATGCAGTTCAGGCGGCTGGGCGCGCAAGAGAAGAATTAAGAGAAGGTGTTGTGAGAAAAGGAGACGCAGCGCGCGCAAGAGAAGCTGCTGTAAGTGAGAAGAGGAGACGCATCGAGCAAGAGAGATTTGAGAAGAGGAGACGTCGCAGAGCGCTATGAGAAGCTAGAGGAGACGCTGCAAGAGAGCTGTTCTTGCACAGCGGCCGGTTCTAGGTTAAAAAAAAAGATTGGGACTTTGAAAGATTTGGGCTTCTCACCTCTCACGTACGGCTAGGTAAAATATACAATATAAAAATTAAAATTAAAATAATAATCATCCACGTTGAACCCACCTGACGGTTGATCGGTGCTTTTTAACGTAGATTTAGTGAAAAAAATCTTAGTTCCCTGCCAATCTCGCCCTTTCTAAATTTTTTTTTTAAATTGTGTTTATAAGCTAACTTAACACGGTTTGGAGGGTAACTGTGGTAAATTGTAAACATTTTTACAACGGTTTCAAAGAGAACCGGCAAAACTCGTGCTCTCTAAAAAATTTTCAAATTATTTTTAAAATTATATTTAACACGGTTAATTGAAAGACGTGGTAAATTGTGTTTATACGCTAATTTAACGCGGTTTGGAGGGTAACGTGGTAAATTGTAAACATTTTTACTACGGTCTCGAAGAGAACCAGCAAATCTCGCGCTTTCTAAAAAATTTTCGAATTATTTTTTAAATAATATTAAACACGGTTAATTGAATGACGTTGTAAATTGTGTTTATACGCTAATTTAACACGGTTTGGAAAAAAAACGTGGTAAATTATAAACATTTTTACTACGGTTTCGAAGAGAACCGTGATAAATGATACACAAGTTTAACACGGTTAAATGTAACCGTTATATTAAAACAAAAATTTTAACACGGTTCGCATAGTAACCGTGTTAAAATGAGTGATTCTATAAATTTATCACGGTTAATCGGTGAACCGAAGTAAATTATAAGTATTTTTAACACGGTTTTCTGGACAACCGTGGTAAAAATGTTGAATTTCCATATTTACCACGCAAAAACACGGAACCGTGTTAAATGTACCGTAACCAATGTGCTTTTTTGTACTAGTGGACCCACACATCTTTTCCAACCTTAAAACTTGTCTCATAAAAATCTCTAATCTTTCCCAACTAATCAAAGAACCGATTTTCAACACTTATTAGGGTTGAAACTCATTTCAAACAAATAAAGGATAGTCTAGCCTATAAGATTGGTGCATTATTACTCTTGTAATACTAGTTGGTTTTAAAATAAAATGATATTGGAGTACATGTTGCATATGAGAATTTAATTATGAAATTGCTGATTAGATAAATTAGGTTAAACTAAATTGATACACCTTGATGAACGATTGAAATCTTATCTATAAAGTATTTTGATTTTTCTTTGACTATACATGTATCACGAAATTCGTCATTACACTTTTCATTACAAAATACAGTTAGAGAGTATGAAAGAGATCGAGAAGTCTTTGTTTTAGTACAATATCATTTCAACCTATCATCCTCATATAACCACGTCTTTTAAGCTTTATGATTAAGTATGTGATCAAGAATTATTTAGCATTTACATATTACAATAATTATCCCATATTACCTAACTTATCACCCCTCTCCCACCAATAAGTTTAGTGTTGGCATAAATCTAGCATCTAAACTCCAACAAATTCATCATCAACTAATTGAGATAAAGTTGAATACATAAAATTGCAGCTAAAATTGCATATGAAATGCAGGTTGATCATAGTACTAAAATAATGAGCACCGGCAAGTTGTTTGAGCACATGACAAAAGTAGGCAGGAATAATGTAACGAGGTGTTGATCGAGTGTGGAAATGTCTGATAATATGATACTACGTGAATTAATATGATACTACGTGAATTAATATATAAGTTTTAGAGTTATTTCTGTCAATTGATTTTAGGATGGAATCCCGAAAACTTGTGTGTAGGTTCATGTATTCCCTCCACGTCTTAGACCCTCCGAATATAAAATATACAGGTCTCATATTTGCTCAAAACCTACTTTATTCAAGTATACAACTTTTTTGTTCAACTATATTGCATATTTGTTCTAAACCTGATTTGTTCAAAACCTACTTTATTCAAGTATACAACTTATTTGCTCAACTATATTGCATATTTGTTCAAAACCTGACTTTTTCAAAACCTGATTTGTTCAAGTAATACCTTTCTGATAAAAGTTAACAAAATCTCCCATTGATTAGTATTGTAGAACTTTATACACTATCTCTTTCTCATTCTGAACATTTTGTAACTAGAAATGTTCATTTTACATCATCAAAATAAGGACATGTGGGAGTGGATATTAGAAGTTTTGAGGATCGATGTCAACTCCTATTATTTTCCTTTTTTTTAATAAAAAAACGATATTGTTTTAATTGGTTGGTTGTGGAGTGTTCCATGTGACACGCCCTCCCTAGCCAAAAGTCAACCCATAAACAAAACCCTTGTACATTTCATAATATGATACTCTTCGGGAAACCATAGGGTGGGTATATCTACCCCTTGGAACATCTCCCGAACATGAGATCTAGAGGCCAACCTAGTGGATCTCCGACTCCCAAGACTCTCATCCCTAAGTCTATACCAACCACCCCGTTGCTCCGTGTTAGACTTAACTCCACTCATATGTCCACTAGGTTTGGGGAGGGGCCCTGGGAGCCTTTCTAGCATACTTAGATAAAACCTTAATGAAACCCTCACTCTCGTCACCATTAGGGGGGTTAGTAAGAACATAGGATTAAGGAAAATGTATGATATTTGAAGGACAAATAGTTTATTTACCATCACTTTCTGAGCTTTGGGAGATCTCTTCTCCTTCCTTACCATCAAAGTTCTCATCTCCTAGGTCATCATCCGAAGAGATCTCAGTGCTAGATTCTCCGGAAGCATCCTCATAAACACCATCAATGACGCCATCCTTCACCTAAGAGCATGACTCTTTAGATATACCCACCGTACCGGAATAGTAGATGATGGCAAGGGCCTAGGACGGGTTGGATTTGGGACAATCATCAATCACCATAGGAGGGAGAGGGTTTGTCGAGGTAAGTCTGCCATTCATGGCTTTCGCCCTTCGAAGCTTGCGTAGCGCATTCCGGTGAGCATTACACTTCCGGCGCCAACTAATATCCGAGGGGTTACGGTCGTCATCCATAGTTCCGGACGTACCTTCTCCTAGTTATTTCGGGGGTGAATAGATCCAACCTACACAATACCAACACCATTACCCACACCATTAGTAACAATGGGATTAACATTGACTTTACTCTCACCTTTATCCATGCTTTTCTTCTTTGTCTCTTCACCCTCCTTGTCCTTAACTTGAGCATTATCAACCTTACGAGGGTCTTTTCCTCCAATCTCAGTATCTCCCATAGACTTCTTGTTAAAAGAGCACATAGCATCCTTATGTCCAAATACAACACATCTACAACAATAATCATATTCGTTTTCATATAAAAAGGCCTTATAAACCTTTTGGTTGAGTACAAGTCCGGTTTATGTGGTGTTCTTGAGACTAGGTTTTCGCATCGACCATTAATTTGACATTGATGAGGTGAGGAGGAATCAATTCCCAAACTAGTCCTTTACCACCAACTTCCAAGATGATCATTGCTCCTAGTCATCTAGGATAAGTGTAAGTTTGATATGTGTGTGGTTGTGATTGACATCCAGTACATCTTTTGCCTTGTTACCTATAGGGTTATGGGCCTCCGGTTTGGGACATGCTTTGTTTATGGGCTACACAGTAGTACTAAGCGAGCTTAGATTTAGGAGACCATGAGTGTTAGGATGGAGAGAGAGATCCTCTTACGTGGCTTGTTCCGGAAGATTTCAATAATGTCATGTTCTCAACTGAACGTGTCAATGGTGCTAGGGTTAGGATGATTGAGACTACGACGATGTTTGAGAGTTGTCAGGCTCTGATGCCCCATTCAATAGTGAAAATATTTTCACTTGGACGAATGGTAAGGTTTGGACCAAACTTGAAAGGGTGATGATTAAACATGGGTGACTTGAGCAGGTGTGTATTGTAGGGTTATCTTCCTCAACATGTGGAAATATTTGGATCATAAACCGGCCATTGCTCATGTTATCCACCTACCCCTTACCGACATGCCTAACTTTAAGTTATTTAACATGTGGACCCACCATGACGAGTTCCAAAGCCTTGTTAGGGAGAGTTGGAGTTGCCACCTTAGGGGTACGTACTAGTTTTGTCTTTGTGCCCTCTTGTGGAGACTTAAGTGGCCACTCATAGGTCTTAATAGACGCCATTTTTGCTCATATTGCAGAGAAGACCAATGTGGCTAGTGAGGATTATGCTAACTATCTAGAACGCTTTCGCCTTGACCCACAGTTTGAGTCTATCAAGACCGAGCTATTGGACTTCAAGACCAAGTCCCGTAGACTCAATACGGATGAGAGGAGCTTCTTTAGCCAACATGCTAAGGCTAGGTACATCCTTAATAGTGATCGTTCCTCATCTTCTTTTCATGGTATTATGAAGGTTAATGGGCGGCGAGACTTCATTCCGTTGCTCAAGCTTACTGATGACTCGTCCACTTCCTCCCTTGAGGAGGTGACCGAGAGATTTGTTGATTTTTTTCAAGGTCTTCTTGGCACCGCTCTTCCCATCTTTTTAGTATTTTGTTAACCAAGACGATATATAATCTCTCATTTTGCATCCGTTGAGTAGTCAAATCTCTATGGTGGTACTTTCATTTCACCTACTTCCAAATTGCAAAACGCACGGTTGCACTATCCACCAATGGTATGAGAGATAACGGTGTTTATCTTTGAAACCGATGCTTAATGTATTTGTTGTCGTTATATCCTATAGATCTACTCGTATTTATGTTGAAAAACAAAAGAAAACGAAGAACAGAAGAACACAAAGTAATTTTACGTGGTTCGGTTTTAAAACCTACTCCACGGGATCCTCAAGATCCAAACCACTATAATATCGTTTCAAGGTTACAACAAGAAGGCAACAAGATCGAAACAATATAAGCTCAGATTTACAGCTTTAAAACAAACTCATACAACTCAAGAACAAGAACAAAGACATAAGAAGAAGAAGATGATACTAATCTTTGCTTCTTCTTGTATGTTCGTAGGAAGGACACACTTCACCGGGGAGAACAAGCCTTAGTTGACAAACAACAGATTCTTGAGAACGGAAGTAACGTTTTTTGTTTAGGGTTTTGCTCAACACATGAGCTGCTGAAAGTTTTTGGAGTTTATGGTTGCGTAGAGGAGGTAAGAAGAATATATAGCTAGGTTTGGACATCTTCTTCATCAAAACGCAACACTCTATTTCTCAGCCCATAGTCCTGATTATGTAAAGCCAGCCGGTCCAGTTGTACCAGTAAATGGGCCTCGTATCTGGGCTTCTCACTCTTCATTTGAGTAGCATGTCAACAGTCCAATATATCCCATTTAAATACAAAACTGGGTTTATAACCATCATAGCTTAGGAATTATTTCTCTACAAATTGTCCCCCTAATTCTAAGCAATGAAACTTTAAAAATTTGTGGATTGGAATGTCCGTCATCGGATCCAAATGGTTCTCCTACGGAGGTACCTGCAAATGAAGAAAATTTCTGCAGAAAATAAATTTGTTAGTAATAACAATTTTTGCACCAAAATCTGCAGGATTAACTTCACCTTTTATCTTCTTAACAATTAAGCTCTTTTCTTCAATCTGTTTTCGAATATAGTGGAACCTCACATCGATATGTTTGGTTCTCTCATGGTATACCGGATCCTTACACAAATATAGGGCACTTTGGCTGTCCATGTGGAGAGTAGCAACATATTTCCTATTTTTAACTTCAGCTAAAATTCCTTGCAGCCAGATGACTTCTTTACAAGCCTCCATGACAACAACATATTTAACTTCAGTTGAGGAAAGAGCAACAATGGATTGCTGCTGCGATTTCCAAGATATACAGTTGCCACACCATGTGTAAACAAAAGCAGTAGTAGATTTTCTATTGTCTTTGTTACTTGCGTAATCAGAATCAACATACCCAATAAAATTATTTTTAGAATCATGAGGCCCATATCAAGAGCTAAATCAGAAGACCCTGCAATATATTTCAACAGGAATTTCATTGCATTCCAGTGTTTTTTAGATGGATCAGACATGAACCTGCTGAGAACACTAACAACAAAAGCTAGATCTGAACGAGTACAAATCATGGCATACATGACAGAACCTACTGTAACATCATACATAATAGATTTCATACGAGATTTTTCAGCATATGATATTGTAGGTTTTAGTCAAGTCAAGGTGCCCTCCTAAGGGTATACTGCTAGGATTAGCTTTGGTAAGGTTAACCTATCAAGTACTTTACCATGTAATCACCTGTGAAAGCCAGATTTTACGTTTTGATCTATCTCTAGTTATCCGGATGCCTAGAACCTTTTGAGCTGATCCTAGGTCTTTCATGTCAAAACTAGATTTCAAAGCCCTTTTAATATCATTAATTTTAGTCTTTGATTTGCATATCAACAGAATATCATCAACATATAAAACCACATACAAGGGGCAATCTGTCTCAGCAAATTTGAAGTACAAACATGCATCATATTCATTTCTAGTAAAATCTATCATTTCATGCAACTATCAAATTTTATATTCCATTGTCTGGGGGACTGTTTCAACCCATGTATAGACTTTTTCAGCAAGCAAACATGATCAGGTTTAGTTTAATCTATAAAGTCCTATGGCTAACTCATGTGAATAGTCTCATCTAAATCACCCATTTGTTCAATTTCATAATCATAAACAACAACCATAACAATAAGAAGACGCAGAGTTTTATACTTAACAACAGGTGCAAAGATTCCATTATAATCTTCACCTTCTCTTTGAGTGAACCCTTTAGCAACTAACCTAGCTAACACCTTCTTTCAGTTTATATATCCATTTACATCTAATAATTCTATCAGTTTTAGGTTTAGGAACCAAAATCCAGGTTTTATTAGCATGCATGGATTTAATCTCCTCTTTCATAGTAGTTTTCCAAATTTCAGCATGTTTACAACTAACCGCCTGGTCATAAAAATCAGGATTATATGTGTTCACAACTTCAGCAATTAGAATAGCATAGTCCACAATATGATATAATTTCTGAATATTAGGGTCATTAAAGACATATTCAGATTCAACTAAATGAATGCCAGAAATTCTAAAATCAGGATATTTAGGATTTGGAATAACATTATGAGTTGGTATATCTCTAGTTAACTGATATTCATTCAAATTAGGCAAAGCATGAAGATTATTATGCACACCAGAATCATACAATACAGGTAGATTATTATGCACATCAGAATTATGCAATGCAGACAAGTTACAGATTAAGTAGGAATACTATCCTCAACTTTTGTCCTAGAGGAATTAGACTCAGTTTGATCATCTAAAGCATGTGGACTATTAACCTCCCCACCTAATTGTTGAGGTGAGGAACTGTTGTTAGGAGTAGAAGAGCTAGGAGAGCTCAACACTGGTGCTGTACCAATTGATAGCATGAATTATAGTCTATATTTTGAGGTTTGTTTGGACGTTTTATCTTCAATAATCTGCATGTTAGCATGTATAATATGTGATTATATTACCATTTCATCTACCTTTGCGGGAATCGAGGTCTACACCTAGTTTTGCTGTAATTGTAGGTAAAATGGCACGTTTTGCATCAAAAAGGAGCAAAAGGAGTCATGAGTCATTTGGAGCTACATTGATGAGCATAAGGAACCATCCAGGGAGCATAGCCATGGATTAAATATTTACTTTGGACCAGTTTTGAGAGATTTCACATTCAGTTATGACTCACCTCGGTTGACCAGAGATTCATCTCGACCGAGGTGATCCAGAGACGCCGACTCGACCGAGGCGAACACCTAGGACGCGGCGAGAATATTTTATTCTTGGCTGAGATCTTTTATCTTTGGAAGGTGATCTTATATTTTTGGGCTTGGCTCCTGGAAGGAAGAAGATCTTATATTTTACCTATTTTTATGGGAAAAGATCTTTCTAAGATATTTTATCTTTGGAGGGTTATTTTCCTATAAAAAAGGTTGGATTTCCACAAATCCAACATCTCGCTTACGACGGAAGACCCCGCTTTGCACGTTATACACCATTGAAGGCTGCGAGATCCAGCATACATCGCTGCAACCATACTCCAGTTGGGAGTTTTGAAGAACCTTTTTGAAGGTTGAAGGAAGATTGAAGATCATAGCTTTTATAGCTTTTTGGAGGGTTTTGTAAGATTGTCTTTAATTCCCTTCCTAGTTGTCTTGTCTTGTTGGATTGCTATCCAAGGAACGCTTTGTTGTGATATTTGATTCAGTTATTGAAGTTTTTTTTATTAAATTCTTCTTGTTCAAATATTCACCTTCTTCCCATATTTTTGATTAATACTTTCACAATGATGATGAGTGGCTGATTTCCTTGTGTGATTCTAGGGTGATTGGCTGAAGGTTGTGGGAAAAACAATGATAGAATAATCTTAGATTCCAGTAGGACCCTGAAAGTTTGAGTCTTTAACCTTAACCCTAAGCATCTCGTTCAGTCGATGAACATCTCGGCCGGGGTGGAATTTGGCTGACCGAGGTGGCTTATCCGATCCTAAACTGAGAGTTAAGTGTTGGAGTTTGCCAAATCCTATTCTTATTACACCTTTCCTGGTTCAATGCAAGCTTAGGATGAGACTTACCCGGTAATTCCTTAGTTTGTGTACCAACGATCATAAGTGTAGGTAATAAAGGTTTATCCTTTATTGGGGTTTGAGTGGGCTTCCATCCCATCTTTGTGAGTTAGCCTGAGACTTACCCGGTAAAGGTTGATTCTATTCCCTTAGATGGAGTGTTAGTTTGAGGTTATAGTTCTTTATCTTAATTCCTTGAGACTTACCCGGTAATAGGAGTTACGGTTTAGGATTAGAGAGTAGTGAGACTTACCCAGTGATCTACTCCACTTTAGTAACACCTTCCCCTTGCAAAAATCTCAGCTTTGTCCGCTTATCTTTAGATCTTGAGTTGGAACCACAACTAGACGCTTTAATCCCTAGAATTGCATGTTTGCTTTATTGACTTCTTATTCATCTTTGATTGTGTTAATTGCTCTAGTGGTTAGTATTCACGAAGCTTACCGTTATTGGTTTTGTTTCACCGAGTCCCTGTGATCGACCCCTAGAATTTCTTGCTTTTTACTACGATTGACACGTACACTGCGGGTTCGCATCCTTGTTTTAAGCTTAAGTCTAGGGTTATAAATTTAAAGCTTGCACACACCGTTTGGAGCGAACAAGTTTTTGGTGCCGTTGCCGGGGATTTGGTCTAGACCGAGCCGGTTGCGGTTTGCTTTCAGGGCACTTGCCCCTGTTGCTACTAACTACTCTTTCTATGAGTTTTGTAGTTTTCAGGATTTCCGATGACTACATTTGATCCAGCCTGGATAGCAAGACAAAGTGCTAGGGCGGACCATTATGAATACTTGGAGGAGAAGTACTCCTTCTATTGGTTCAACAATGAATGGGAAAGAGAAGAGGCCATTAATCAAGAACTTGCGATATGGGATGAGAAGAATATCCCTAGAAACACCTATGAGCAACCTCTTGAAGATTCTCTCGAATCAAGATTGGAGAAGATGATGAAGAGGGTGGCGGAGCTCAAGGAAAGCACCCTATCCTATGCTAGGCCGATGAAGGAGCATGAGGAAGTGTTGCACGTTTCGAGCAATCCCCCAATCGAACCAGAAATTTCTCCTGAAACTTCTGAGGAAGAGGAGGACATGGAAGGTCTCGATCCAACTGTTGAGACCTCGGTCGAGGTGGAAACGATTTCGGCCGAGATGGAAGAATCTACAAAACTGGAAATGGAAGATACGGAGAACCTTGGCCAAATTACTGAGACTGTGGTCAAGGTAGAAGAAAGATCAGCTGAGTTGGGAGGGATTTCGTGTGTGGATTATCAACCCAACATGAAATTTGTCTCAAGCTTTGGAGAACTTTACGAGGTACATTCTCCTACTTCATTTGAAATCCCTATTAAAATTTCTGAATTTTTCAGGAATGCACCGGAGAGTTGGAGGTCTCTTCCGAAAGAACCTCGTAAGATCAAGATGAAACCTCCCTTGAAACTGTTGGAAGAAGATACTCCTTGGATTATAAGGAGTGGAGTTTGCAAGCACTACACCGTTAAGGCGATGAAGTGTCTCTTGTTCAAGTATGGGGTCCCTCGCATGCTAAGGACCTTGTACCATCCCCATGCTAAAGATGGGGAAGCTACTAGGATTCTCGAGAAGTTGTTTTCTCGATCAAGGAAAGGATGGGACGCAAGGCTAGATTATGTCCCATTGAAGTGCAAGAAGGCTAGAAAGATTCCGGTGAGAATCAAACCGTACAAGCTTGTACGTGGGAGATCTTACCATTTGCCGGTGAAATTAGGGACCGGAACCTTTTTGGAAGAATTTTATGATGGATGTGATGAGCACTCCATGGTGTTCAAGGTACATTGAGTAATTCTATGGAGAAGGGTCCAGCTAGCGACCTTAAACCAAGCGCTTCTTGGGAGGCAACCCAAGGTATTGCTTTCTTCTCCCTTTTCTAGTTTAGTTTAGATAGTTGCTTTGTTTTTTTTTTCCTCTAGACAACAACCAGGTATTCCAAAAGGAAGGATCACAGTTCAGGAGCTACACTAGAAGAACAAAATTTCGAGAAGTTGAGGAAACGAGCTTTACTGAGATACATCTCGGGTACTGTCAGAACACCTCGACCGAGATGTGCTTTGCCAACCGAGATGGTCTTATCTGGGAGTTGTTTCTTACTTCTTCATGCAGTTTAGCTATGTTCGGTGAGTATCCTATCCTTAGACTTATTTTGACCCACTGGGACAGTGTGTCCCAAGTATGGGGTGTTTATGTATTTGATTGACTTATGTGATGTATGACTCTATATTATCGGATATTTATGATTATTTTGCTTCTATGGTTTTATCTGAGATTACATACATGCATATTTACAGGTTATTTGATTGAGAAAAACGTCGAAACAGGAAAAAAGCTGGTTTAAAAAAAATTTTGACCTCGACCGGTGGAGTTCTGGCCGAACGAGGTGTTTCACCTCGGTTGACCTAAGAACACCTCGACCGAGGTAGGTTAACTGAGAGTTTTCGAAAACGATTTTTGTGCTTCTTATCTGGATATGATCTCAGTGAAGATCTTGCTTACAGACTAGTTTTGAAATCTTTATGTGTTTGAAAGGTTTTATAATATGTTTAAGTTGCTAAATGCTTTGTTTGAAATTATTGACATGTTTAATACTTTGTTTTTATCTAAATTATGTTGAATTTGAAGGTTGACACCACATTATGAGTTCTCTCACCTTCTTCCTGGAAAGACCAAGGCAATTCATTCTTCTCTCTTCTTCTTCTTCTTCTTAATCATGCTTAGCCCCTCACACACATTTTGCCTCCCTTTACCTATCCGGGAATTTGGAAGCAAGCAAAGTGGTGAAAGCAAGTGAAGTTAAGGTTGAGAAGTGGCTGGAAGTGAAAGTGCTAGAAAGTAATAATAGGTTTGGGGAAGTCAATCATGAAGATGAGTAACTCGGCACCATTCACATAGCCGGGTGTTTGTGTCTTGTCAAAGTCGGATTGAGCGATATTCCTAACGGGTCATGGTATGTGCATCAAGGGTTTGATGCATCTCAAGAAATTGATGATTGCTGATTTCCTAGGCTTCGGTTATTGTGCACCTCTGTCCATGCATCCCAAAAAGTAAAGTAAAAAGAAAAAAATGTGAAATAAGCAAAGCTTATTGGTGGAAGATGTTGCAAGTCAAAGTGGAAGTGAAGTTCATCCTTTTCCCGGATTCTAGCACCACATTACCTTACATACATCCCTACCCTACACGTTTCTTGACCTTTTCTTTTGGGAAGCCCTTGAGACCTTGAGCTTGTTGATTGACTTAGTGGTTTAAACTGGATTATACATGATTAATTTTGATAATTATGACTTATTATGCATTCCATGGTTTTATGCAAAGATGAACAACTTTCCTATATTTATAAAATGTTTTGATCATATTTTGATTTTAAATTCCATGAAGTATTCTCTTAGAGTGATCTATGATAGTTGCACCCCATAAAAATGTTTTTGAAAGACTTTTCATTGATTTTCATGACTTATAATCCATTCTATTTTGTCTTCTATATGCGGAACTTGCTTGGGGACAAGCAAGGGCTAAGTATGGGGTATTTTGATAGCATGAATTATAGTCTATATTTTGAGGTTTGTTTGGACGTTTTATCTTCAATAATCTGCATGTTAGCATGTATAATATGTGATTATATTACCATTTCATCTACCTTTGCGGGAATCGAGGTCTACACCTAGTTTTGCTGTAATTGTAGGTAAAATGGCACGTTTTGCATCAAAAAGGAGCAAAAGGAGTCATGAGTCATTTGGAGCTACATTAAGGAGCATAAGGAACCATCCAGGGAGCATAGCCATGGATTAAAGATTTACTTTGGACCAGTTTTGAGAGATTTCACATTCAGTTATGACTCACCTCGGTTGACCAGAGATTCATCTCGACCGAGGTGATCCAGAGACGCCGACTCGACCGAGGCGAACACCTAGGACGCGGCGAGAATATTTTATTCTTGGCTGAGATCTTTTATCTTTGGAAGGTGATCTTATATTTTTGGGCTTGGCTCCTGGAAGGAAGAAGATCTTACATTTTACCTATTTTTATGGGAAAAGATCTTTCTAAGATATTTTATCTTTGGAGGGTTATTTTCCTATAAAAAAGGTTGGATTTCCACAAATCCAACATCTCGCTTACGACGGAAGACCCCGCTTTGCACGTTATACACCATTGAAGGCTGCGAGATCCAGCATACATCGCTGCAACCATACTCCAGTTGGGAGTTTTGAAGAACCTTTTTGAAGGTTGAAGATCATAGCTTTTATAGCTTTTTGGAGGGTTTTGTAAGATTGTCTTTAATTCCCTTCCTAGTTGTCTTGTCTTGTTGGATTGCTATCCAAGGAACGCTTTGTTGTGATATTTGATTCAGTTATTGAAGTTTTTTTTATTAAATTCTTCTTGTTCAAATATTCACCTTCTTCCCATATTTTTGATTAATACTTTCACAATGATGATGAGTGGCTGATTTCCTTGTGTGATTCTAGGGTGATTGGCTGAAGGTTGTGGGAAAAACAATGATAGAATAATCTTAGATTCCAGTAGGACCCTGAAAGTTTGAGTCTTTAACCTTAACCCTAAGCATCTCGTTCAGTCGATGAACATCTCGGCCGGGGTGGAATTTGGCTGACCGAGGTGGCTTATCCGATCCTAAACTGAGAGTTAAGTGTTGGAGTTTGCCAAATCCTATTCTTATTACACCTTTCCTGGTTCAATGCAAGCTTAGGATGAGACTTACCCGGTAATTCCTTAGTTTGTGTACCAACGATCATAAGTGTAGGTAATAAAGGTTTATCCTTTATTGGGGTTTGAGTGGGCTTCCATCCCATCTTTGTGAGTTAGCCTGAGACTTACCCGGTAAAGGTTGATTCTATTCCCTTAGATGGAGTGTTAGTTTGAGGTTATAGTTCTTTATCTTAATTCCTTGAGACTTACCCGGTAATAGGAGTTACGGTTTAGGATTAGAGAGTAGTGAGACTTACCCAGTGATCTACTCCACTTTAGTAACACCTTCCCCTTGCAAAAATCTCAGCTTTGTCCGCTTATCTTTAGATCTTGAGTTAGAACCACAACTAGACGCTTTAATCCTTAGAATTGCATGTTTGCTTTATTGACTTCTTATTCATCTTTGATTGTGTTAATTGCTCTAGTGGTTAGTATTCACGAAGATTACCGTTATTGGTTTTGTTTCACCGAGTCCCTGTGATCGACCCCTGTAATTTCTTGCTTTTTACTACGATTGACCCGTACACTGCGGGTTCGCATCCTTGTTTTAAGCTTAAGTCTAGGGTTATAAATTTAAAGCTTGCACACACCGTTTGGAGCGAACACCAATGTCAAATTCTTTCTCAGCGGGCTCAGGAGAGTCACTAGGGTTGTAGAACTGAGTTTCATTTTTATTTTCAATATTGTTTTGGGAAGACAAATTGTTCCTATTTTTGAAATAAAATTCAATTTCTACAAAAGTGACGTCTCTACTTGTCATTACTCTATATCCTCGAGGCTGGATGAGTAACAACTTATAACCTTTTACACCTTCCGGGTAGCATATCATAACACACTTAAGAGCTCTAGCATTTAGTTTATCATCTGAATATTTTGCATAAGCAACACAACCAAATGGCCTCAAGTGTGATATGTTAGGCTTTGAACCTGTCCATATTTCTTGTGGTGTTCTAAACACAATGGCAGAAGAGGGGGACCTGTTTATGAGATAAGAAGTTGTGACAACAGTCTCTCCTCACATACTCTGTTTCATACCAAAAGAAATAAGCATGCACCTAACCTTTTCTAGAAGAGTTCTATTCATACATTCAACAGTGCCATTATGCTGAGGCGTGCCAGATACAGTCAGATGGCGTTTTATGCCATTTTCATCACAAAAGGTACTAAAGGCTGCATTACAAAACTCTAACCCATTATCTGACTTAAGACATTTCAGTTTAAACTCAGACTGACTCTCTACCTTGGTTTTCCAAAGCTTGAACATGTCAAAGGCTTCTTTTTTTAGACTTCAATAAGTATATCCAAATCTTTCTAGAATAGTGATCTATCAATGACAAAAAATATTTTCTACCTCCAATAGTGTCAACTTGGGATGGACCCCATAGGTCAGAATGAACATACTCAAGAGGTTTCTTAGCTATGTAGGTAGATTTATTAAAGCTAGACCTAACAACTTTACCAAAAAACACAATTTTCACAAATACTCAAGTCAGAGGATTTTTGTTTCAAATATCCATGTTTAAACAAGTAATGCAGACCTTTATTTCCTATGTGTCCTAATCTAGAATTCCAGATGGTGGTAAGATCTTTATTCATTTTAGGTGCAGAATCTAAAGCATTTATCTCAGGAGAACCTACAACATGATAAAAACCGTTTTTTTTTAATACTTTTCAGAATGACTTTACCATCTTTGGACACATTTCTTATACCCTTGTGAGTGTGGATATGACAGTTCAAATCATCAAAAGTGGATTCAGATAAAAGATTCCGTCTAAGGTCAGACACCCACCTAACCTGTTGAAAGACTCTAACTTGGTTATCATGCATCCTAAAGGGCACAATGTCTATTTCTTTAATAGGTAGAGACGAATGATCTCCTAACATAACCTCCCCCTCATCAGATTTATGCATAAAATCAAAATAATGTTCATGGGGAGTGACATGCATGGTACAACTAGATTCTAAAATCCAATCATTCACATCTGAAGTATGAGCACACAACAACAGTTCATTATCATAAAAGCAAGAAGAAGACTCCACCAAATTAGTATTACCATTTACGGAATTTTCAGATTCATCTATCTTCTTTTTTTTTACAATCAGGGACAATGTGGCTTCTAATGCCGTAGTAAAAACACTTCACATTCTTTTTATATGGCTTAGTGTTGTTACTATTTTTATTAGTACCCTGATTATTGCTAGAATTTCCCTTATTGAACCTATTCTTAGCATGTTGTTATTGTTTTATATTTTTTCCCTTAGCAAACATAACCTCCTGATTTTTACTATCCTTTCCACTATTCCCAGATTTAGTTTTGAAGACCTTCATATCCTCATTCTTTTGTATGACAAACTCTAAGATTTTATCTTTTGTCGAAGTGTCATTACTATACTGTATCACATCCTTAAAAATTGTTAAAATGACTGGGAAGGCTATTTAACAAGAAGACAACCTGGTAGGTATCATAAATACTATCTTTACACCTTTCTAAGTCCTGAGTCATTTTTAGAAAGTTGTCCATGTTCTCTTCTAATGTATGACTAGCATCCATTTTAAAATTGAACAATTTACACAACAACCTTATCCTAGAAGGCATAGACTTAGTAGGTAAAGTTTTTTTAAAGCATCCCACAACTCTTTAGCATTAGTTTTAGTAAGGACTTGTCTACCTACTTCATTTGTAAGTCTTAGCATTATTTCTGAGTGAGCAAGCAAGTCAGTTTAGTTCTTAGCTTTATTTGTGATACCTTCCTCATAATCAGATGCTACAACACTCTAGACTTTTTCTTTTATCAAAATAGCTTTCATTTTGACTTGCCACATGACAAAGTCAGAACGGCCATCATATAGCTTTATTTTGGGTGTTTCACCCATTTACAAGAGAGAAATGAATGAACCAGCTAGGATCAAGTCTCAAGACAATACCCTAGGGCCTGAGACTTAGCTATAAAGGGAGCTTGCTTAGCACAAACTAAGAAAACTCCACTACAAGTTCTGTAACACCCCAAATTTTACAACTTAGGGAGTTACTGGTGAGGACCGCACAGTGGGTCCCGACCTTAGTTTGACAACAACTTAACAAGATCTTACAACAAGGCACAGATAAGGAAAAACCAGAAATCATAAAATAGTTCTTAATAATGCATGAATGTGACCAGATCAACTACAGCCGGAAAACGTAATATAACAAAGTACGAAAGGAAACAAGGTTCAACTGTAAAACCCACAAATGCAGAAACTGTAAAACGTCCTAAAGTACGACACCCCGGCTGACCACTACCGTCTGGATCACTCGGCATCTGCTCTAACCTGTGTCAAATCTAAACAACATATCAACAGTTAGCTAACTATCCAAATATAAGCAAAAATAATAACAGCACAAACACACGCAGAAACAAAAATAAACAAACATCATGCTGGCACTCAACCGTTTATTATCTATTGTTTAAATGATTCACATTATTCAATTTAAGTTGTGGCACGAGAATTATTATTAGTTCTCGCCTCCGTTCCTTATCCAACTGGTGTAGGTCTAGCTGACTTCCACTGGTAGCATCACTACAAACCACGTATGGACTAGTCCCGAAAGAAACCCCCAGCGCCCGCAAGCTACTGAGCAGAATGCCACCGCCCGTTACTCTTAGGCCAAAATATAGGTCGGTAATTATATATCAGAACCTATCTCTCTAAACATTTCAATCACACACCACCATCATCATTTATACTCATATTTAGAAGTCAGCTAAGTAAGCCCAAAGGACTTACCTGTTATAACGCTCGACTCTTTGTAAACCACTCGTTCTGTAAACTTTAGCAACTCAGTTGCCTGCCAAAGGCGATAAGTGTATTAGCACACTCTCACGTAGATAGAAGTCTAAAACTTCTAAGATCGAATAAGATATTAAGACATACTAGTTACAGTATTAGTTTAGGGTAAAATGACCATTTTACCCTTGGTTCCGATTTTCTCGAAAACTCTAAAATTCATGTCTAAACTCCTATTTGAGGTTCTAAATTTATATTCTAACTCCTAAAATTTTATTTGGTTCCAAACTGACATTTTTCCTATGTTTCTATTTTCCGGAAGAATCGTAAAGGTCTAACTTCGGTTCTAAATATAAAATTCTTAACAGCTTATAATAATTCCGAATAAAATCTCTAGATCATCTATGAGGTTCTATCTAACCTTAGGAGGAAGAATTCCTCAAAACTGTTCAGCCGATATTTTTATAAAAATTCACAAAGTTGACTACTTCACTCAAAATTCCTATACTTAGCCAAAAACTTAAGTTTACCAAAACTGCTCAACTACCTAACTTCGGGAGCTCATAACTTCTAATCCGACCGTTCATTTCTTCCCAAATTTTAATATGCTAAACTACATATATCCATCTACAACATATCCAAAAGTCAACGGTGGATCTTTATCCAAACGTTCAATAATTGGCCGACAAGATAGGCAGTTTATAACCTAAAAGCTGAAGGAATAACTTGGATTTTACAGCAGCCCCTTATGTCTATCATTTTATTTATAAACTCCAGCAGCTACCTATTACTATATTAACCATGCTCGAGGTCGACTACAACAGTTCATCAATCTAACATTAAGAAATCGGTATACATACATAAGGTTATACAATAATTTCCCCCTTAAACTAATCAGAACCTATTTTAAATCCAAGTATAGGTTCTTACCGGGTTGCAGCGAGTAGATAGTTACGCTTGGGAGGGGTATGGGACTCGGACGAATCTGCACAAGGCTGTAGGACATCACTACATCAGTATCTCAGCGGCTGGTCCGGTCGAAGATGAATAGGCAAGGAGAATGAAGGAGGAGTTTACCGTAGGTGTATGCAGAAGGTCTCGCAAGGTCCTGTTTCGTATTAGGCAACTTGAGGCTGACTGTGGCGGCTATAAATCGATGTACTCAGTCTCTTTAGTTCAGTAGATGGCTGCAATTCGAAGCACAGCAGTGTTGGTAGATGAACTACGAAGAGGATGATGATGAAGACGGAATTAACGTTCACTGCACTAACCTGGATTCAGTCCAAAGTTTAGGAGACGATCTTATGTGTTTGGAGCGGCTGGATGTGTGCAGACGTAGGCTGGTTGGGCAGTCGACTGGTGGACATTCAACCTCGAATCAGTACGTGTGAAGGTAGGAGAGAAGGGAGCGCTATGTGGGTAAGGAAAGAGCGAAGTTCAGGGAGACGCTAGTAAAGCGGGATGGTTACAGAAGGAAAGAGAGAGAGACAGTTAGCATGAATCTGGACGATTACAATCAGCTGCATAAGGAAGGAAATCAAACAGCCGTTGATATCTTCTGTAACTCTCAGCAACCCCACGTAATCTACACCTTTAAGATCTTCCTGGGCTGCGAGATCTGGGCTGGCCGTTGGGCTGGAAGTTGATGAAGTTGAGACTCTTCTGGGCTGGCGATGGACTGCGCTGGAGTGCTACTGCTGGGCTGGAGCTGTGCTGCTGCCGGGCTGAGCTGAAGGCTGCAGGGCCGAACTGGCTGAAAGCTGGCGAGCTGGGCCGCAGAGGAGCAAGGCAGCAGTGGCCTACTGGAGTTGGCTAGTGGGCTGGGTCCGTTGAGGCTAAATATAGAGCAACAGATGGGCTGAAATTGGTTACGGACGGCTCCTTAAATTAGCGAGTTTCTGGCCGGGCAAGATTCCGACATATAAATATACGGACTAGGCGGATAGGGAGTTTATTATAGATTAAGATCGGTTAAGGATTCTATCATTTTATGCGGAAGTAATCTACATAATATGATAAACTATATAAAAGATTCTATCATTTTATGTGAAGGAATCTACATAAAATGATAAATCCTATAATAATATGTCTAACTAAGTAGACGGATAAGGGTCGACTGATCGAGATCTATTTTACAACGGAAATAGACGGAATAAAAATTCCGGATATTACATCAGTACCCCCTTAAAATAAGTTTCGTCCCGAAACTTAGGATAGGGTACCTACCCCATACATTTCCCCTCAAGAATTATATTCTAGCAAGCAACTACTCACGTCATCAAGCACATAGACATAAACAATTATGTAAACATATAATCACAGAAATCATATAAGGTATCGTCTCAGTACTAACCCGTCGGTACTGAGGTAGCGGCTAACTCCGCAAAGAACTCAGGGTAGTTACGTCTAATACTCTCCTCTGTCTCTCAGGTAGCCTCATCAGTCCCTCGTCTAGACCACTGAATCCTCAGCATCGGTATCTCCTTAGAACGCAGGCGCCTAATGCTACGCTCTAGGACGGCTACTAGATACTCCACGAAAGTGTGGTCTGGCTCGACTATCAGATCCTCATGACTGATGACATGTCTAGGGTCCGGTATGTACTCTCGCAGCTGAGATACATGGAAAACTGGGTGTACTCCCTCCAATCTCGGTGGCAGTGCTAGTCGGTAGGCCACCTCTCCGACTCTCTCTAAGATCTCAAATGGACCGACATATAGGGGACTCAGCTTCCCCTTAATGCCGAAACGTCTAACTCCTCTCGTAGGTGACACTCTCAACCACACCTGTGCACCTACTCCAAATTCCAAAGGTCGACGCCTTTTGTCGGCGTAGGACTTCTGACGACTCTGAGCTGCTAACATCCTCTCCCGGACTAAGGCAATCCGGGCGATGTCGTCCTGTATCTGATCTGGTACTACTCCATCAGCCTTGCTAGGCTCCTCCCAACATAGCGGTGTACGACATCTCCGTCCGTATAAAGCCTCATAAGGTGCCATCCCGATAGACGCATGCCAAC
Source organism: Fagopyrum homotropicum (assembly GCA_033239125.1). Lineage (NCBI taxonomy): Eukaryota > Viridiplantae > Streptophyta > Magnoliopsida > Caryophyllales > Polygonaceae > Fagopyrum > Fagopyrum homotropicum. Next base: position 151,121,356 of record BSWB01000004.1, read on the forward strand.
TGTTATTATATGAAAACTCTACCAGTGGGAGATGATCTGACCATACCTGTCCCCAATCTAGTACACATGCCCGCAACATGTCCTCTAAGGTCTGAATGGTCCTCTCGGACTGACCGTCCGTCTGTGGGTGGTAGGCAGTGGTAAAGTGGAGACTCGTCCTCAAAGCAGTATGTACCTGCTGCCAAAACCTCGAGGTAAAACGTCCATCCCTGTCGGAGACGATAGTCCTCGGTACTCCATGGAGTCTCACAATATGCCTGGTGAACTCCTCTGCTAGACGACTTACCGGCCACGTTTCCTTAATCGGAATGAAACGTGCGGTCTTCGTCAGACGGTCTACCACCACCCAAATGGCATCAAAACCCCTGCTGAGTCTCAATCCGGTAACAAAATCCATAGAAATATCTTCCCACTTCCAATGTGGTACTGGAAGTGGGTGGAGCTCTCCTCCGGATCTACGATGCTCAATCTTGACCTGCTGACAGGTCGCACACTGGGCTACATATCGGGCCACATCGGGCTTCAAACCACCCCACCAGAAGGAACGTCTCACGTCCTTATACATCTTACTCGCTCCTGGATGTACGGAGTAAGGGGTAGCGTGAGCCTCACCTAGTATCCTCTGTCTCAGCTCACTGTCCGATGGCACACAGACACGGTCCTGTCGTCTCATCACTCCATCGGCACCGATAGTGAACTGAGGTGCCTCATCTCGTGACATCCGGTCTCGGATCCGGGTCAAAGTCGGACAGGTCTCCTGCTTCTGTCGGATCTCACCCAACAGGTCAGGAAGTAACTCTAAGGTGGCTAACTGATGAGCTGTATTGGGGAACTGGATCTCTACCTCCAACCAAGCTAAGTCTCTCTGTAACTGTGGTTGTACTGTCAACCGAGCTATCGCTTTCTCCTGAGGCGTCTTCCGACTCAAAGCGTCAGCAACTACATTCGCCTTTCCGGGGTGGTAAAGAATCTCAAGGTCAAAATCCTTGATCAACTCTAGCCACCGCCTCTGGCGGTTATTCAACTCCCGCTGAGTGAATATGTACTTCAGACTCTTATGGTCTGTGAAGATCTGACAGGTCGCTCCATAGAGATAATGACGTCAGATCTTAAGAGCGTGCACTACTGCTGCTAACTCCAGGTCATGAGTGGGGTAGTTCTCTTCATACGTCTTCAGCTGTCGAGACGCATATGCTATAACTTTACCCCTCTGCATCAAGACACACCCCAAGCCCAGCTTGGATGCGTCACTGTACACTACAAAGTCCTCTGTATCCTCAGGCTGTGCTAAGATCGGAGCAGACGTCAATCTCCTCTTCAGCTCCTCAAAACTCTGCTGACACGGCTCAGACCAGACGAACCGAGTAGTCTTCCTTAGGAGGGAAGTAAGTGGTCGGGCGATCAGAGAAAACCCTTCTACAAACCGACGGTAATAACCTGCCAACCCAAGGAAGCTGCGAACCTCCTTAACATTCTTCGGAGGTTGCCAAGAGGACACTGACTCAATCTTCGCCGGGTCGACCTTAATCCCCTCAGCAGTCACTACATGGCCTAGGAACGCCACCTCTGACATCCAGAACTCACACTTGGATAGTTTAGCATATAGCTGACTATCCTGTAGAATCTGTAACACTGTCCTCAAGTGTCCGGCATGCTCCTCTCGACTTCTAGAGTAAACTAGAATGTCGTCAATGAAGACCACTACAAACTGGTCTAAGAAGTCGATGAAAATCCCATTCATCAACTCCATAAATACTGCTGGCGCATTAGTGAGCCCGAATGGCATCACTACAAACTCATAATGACCATACCTAGTCCGGAATGCCGTCTTAGGTATGTCCTGATCTCTCACCCTCAGCTGGTGATAACCCGATCTCAAATCTATCCTCGAGAACACTGACGCCCCATGTAGCTGGTCCAGCAGATCATCTATGCGAGGCAGTGGGTACTTATTCTTGATGGTGACCCTGTTCAACTCCCTGTAGTCGATACACAGTCTCATCGATCCATCCTTCTTCCTCACAAACAATACTGGTGCGCCCCAGGGAGAAACGCTAGGGCGTATGAAGTCCTTCTCTGCTAACTCCTCTAACTGCTTCTTCAACTCAAGCAGCTCTATCGGGGCCATGCGGTACGGGGCCTTCGAGATCGGTCTCGTGCCCAGCTCTAACTCGATGCCAAAATCAACACTCCTCTGTGGAGGTAGCCCAGGTAAGTCGTCACTGAATACCCCTGCAAACTCGCAGGCAACTGGTATCTCCTCTACTGTCAGGCTCTTGCGCTCCTTCATGGCATAACACCAGAAGGCCTCGCAACCCTGTGCTATCAATCTGGCTGCTCTCACTGCGCTGATAACTGTGCCGGTCTTTCCGAGGTCCCAACCTCGAAATATCACTTTGTGACGCTCCTCTGTGGCGACAGTCACAGTCCTCCTACCAATATCCAAGACTGCTCCATGCCTAGTCATCCAATCCATCCCCAGTATCACGTCCTCATGGGCTAAGGGCATAACTAGAAAATCTACTAACCAAATCCGGCCTCCCAGGTGAATAGGGCAGTCATAAATCTCTCGAGATCCTCTAACCTTACCCCCATCTGGTAACCCAACCACAAAAGGTACACCCTCTACTGTAGCTAAGGACAACCTATCTACACATGCATCTGATATAAATGAGTGCGTAGCACCCGTATCAAATAAGACTCTCACAGGTAAGTTATGGATCCAAATAGTACCTGTGGTCGCAGGTGCTGCAGGCTGCTCAGTGTTCCTCAGCTCGAACAATCTCGATGGTCCTCCTCTAGTGTCAGTGGTGCTACCACGTCCCCTGCCACGACCTGATCCCTGTGCAGTACTGTATGAAGCAGGATGTCCTGGAGCCCGGTACTGCTGCTGCTGACTCGGAGCTCGGTACTGAGGGGGTCTCTGTACACTCTTCTCAGCACCTGCAGGAGAAGATACCTGCTGAGAAGGAGCCTTGCCCTGACGGCAGAAAGTAGCTCTGTGTCCCGGCTTCCCACAAGTGAAGCAAGTGATAGGTGGTTTCGGGCAATCCGTCTTGATGTGATCACGGTCACCACAGTTAAAGCACTGTCGATCTCCACCGGGAGTCCGAACTGTAGAGTGGTAGCTGGACCTCCCCTGAGTCTGTCCTCGACCATAACCTGCTACTACTGCACTGCTACTAGCATGTCTTGTCCTCTGCCGCTTATCCGGCCCACTAGACTGAGCTGCTTTCCTAGAAGCTGGCCTATCTCTCTCATAAGCAGAGGCCCTATCCTGATAATCAGACAAGGTCTCACAGCGGAATCCAGCCAGATAGGATCGGGTACTCTCTCTCAACCTCCTGGAGAAAAGGTAAACATGCTGCTCTTCTGGAGGTGCAGATGGTCCAAGCAAGGTCAACTCTTTCTGAAACTTCTTTATGGCTGCAGCAATCGGGATATCTTCAAATCCCGCCTCAATGAAATCCTGGAATCTCTCTCTCCTCAGCGAAACTGGACAGTACCTGTCTCTAACAATGTTCCTCATCTGCTCCCAGCTGGTGACTCGGCCACGAATGGTACGCCACCATGAATGAGCATCATCTGTGAAACAGGTCTGTATCAAATCTACCTGTCGATCCTCAGGGCAACGTATTGCCTCCAAAGCAGTCTCAATCTTCCCTATCCAGTGCTCCACCTCTAGCCCTATCTCTCCGCTGAATGAGGGGACCTTCTGAGAGTTGAAAGCCTTCAACCACTCATCCGGTCTCGGTGCTCTGGACCTAGTAGGTGCTCTATCAGCATCAGCCCTCCTCTCAGATACAACCGGCACCTGAGACACTCCCTGTGTCACCGGAGCTGACCTAGCCGGTACCACCGGTGGTACCTGGGTACGCCTCTCAACTCTGGCAGCTGCTTCCATGCGCTCGACGTAGGCTCTGTACTCCCTATACTCCGATGCTCCAATAGAAACACGTCCTGATTCAGTAGAACGTGCTCCTTGCGCTCCAGACCTAGCGGCGGTCTCAGGCCTGACCTCGGGGCCTACACTCTCAGCTACTTCTTCTACAGCAGCCTCTGGTATGCTTGCTGCAGGTGGGTCCTCTCGAGGAACTCGTCCTCGACCTCTCCCTAGTGGAGGTCTACCCCCACGACCACGCCCTCTAGCAGCAGGGGTGCTATCAGCTCGATCCTTTCTGACTGGGGGAAGGGGGGACGACCCCTACCTCGGCCAGTCACCTGTGCAGCCCTAGTACGTGTCATCTGCACGAATAGTAATAACTACAGTTATAAACTAGCTAATCTATCATAACAATACAAGTCTATAATTATTCTAAGATTACCGAGAACCGCAGAGGTAGTGGTGGTCATCCGTACTTTCTATCCCAACCCGACTCTGTATGTATTTTAAAACCAAAATTCTCCTTGGAAAACTCAGACCCTTTTCGGGTTCTGTTTATTTACTTATATGACCTTTTTAGAAGATTCAAGTGCCATTGTTGCCAACCTAGAGCTCTGATATCATGTTGTAACACCCCAAATTTTACAACTTAGGGAGTTACTGGTGAGGACCGCACAGTGGGTCCCGACCTTAGTTTGACAACAACTTAACAAGATCTTACAACAAGGCACAGATAAGGAAAAACCAGAACTCATAAAATAGTTCTTAATAATGCATGAATGTGACCAGATCAACTACAGCCGGAAAACGTAATATAACAAAGTACGAAAGGAAACAAGGTTCAACTGTAAAACCCACAAATGCAGAAACTGTAAAACGTCCTAAAGTACGACACCCCGGCTGACCACTACCGTCTGGATCACTCGGCATCTGCTCTAACCTGTGTCAAATCTAAACAACATATCAACAGTTAGCTAACTATCCAAATATAAGCAAAAATAATAACAGCACAAACACACGCAGAAACAAAAATAAACAAACATCATGCTGGCACTCAACCGTTTATTATCTATTGTTTAAATGATTCACATTATTCAATTTAAGTTGTGGCACGAGAATTATTATTAGTTCTCGCCTCCGTTCCTTATCCAACTGGTGTAGGTCTAGCTGACTTCCACTGGTAGCATCACTACAAACCACGTATGGACTAGTCCCGAAAGAAACCCCCAGCGCCCGCAAGCTACTGAGCAGAATGCCACCGCCCGTTACTCTTAGGCCAAAATATAGGTCGGTAATTATATATCACAACCTATCTCTCTAAACATTTCAATCACACACCACCATCATCATTTATACTCATATTTAGAAGTCAGCTAAGTAAGCCCAAAGGACTTACCTGTTATAACGCTCGACTCTTTGTAAACCACTCGTTCTGTAAACTGTAGCAACTCAGTTGCCTGCCAAAGACGATAAGTGTATTAGCACACTCTCACGTAGATAGAAGTCTAAAACTTCTAAGATCGAATAAGGTATTAAGACATACTAGTTACAGTATTAGTTTAGGGTAAAATGACCATTTTACCCTTGGTTCCGATTTTCTCGAAAACTCTAAAATTCATGTCTAAACTCCTATTTGAGGTTCTAAATTTATATTCTAACTCCAAAAATTTTATTTGGTTCCAAACTGACATTTTTCCTATGTTTCTATTTTCCGGAAGAATCGTAAAGGTCTAACTTCGGTTCTAAATATAAAATTCTTAACAGCTTATAATAATTCCGAATTAAATCTCTAGATCATCTATGAGGTTCTATCTAACCTTAGGAGGAAGAATTCCTCAAAACTGTTCAGCCGATATTTTTATAAAAATTCACAAAGTTGACTACTTCACTCAAAATTCCTATACTTAGCCAAAAACTTAAGTTTACCAAAACTGCTCAACTACCTAACTTCGGGAGCTCATAACTTCTAATCCGACCGTTCATTTCTTCCCAAATTTTAATATGCTAAACTACATATATCCATCTACAACATATCCAAAATTCAACGGTGGATCTTTATCCAAACGTTCAATAATTGGCCGACAAGATAGGCAGTTTATAACCTAAAAGCCGAAGGAATAACTTGGATTTTACAGCAGCCCCTTATGTCTATCATTTTATTTATAAACTCCAGCAGCTACCTATTACTATATTAACCATGCTCGAGGTCGACTACAGCAGTTCATCAATCTAACATTAAGAAATCGGTATACATACATAAGGTTATACAATAATTTCCCCCTTAAACTAATCAGAACCTATTTTAAATCCAAATATAGGTTCTTACCGGGTTGCAGCGAGTAGATAGTTACGCTTGGGAGGGGTATGGGACTCGGACGAATCTACACAAGGCTGTAGGACATCACTACATCAGTATCTCAGCGGCTGGTCCGATCGAAGATGAATAGGCAAGGAGAATGAAGGAGGAGTTTACCGTAGGTGTATGCAGAAGGTCTCGCAAGGTCCTGTTTCGTATTAGGCAACTTGAGGCTGACTGTGGCGGCTATAAATCGATGTACTCAGTCTCTTTAGTTCAGTAGATGGCTGCAATTCGAAGCACAGCAGTGTTGGTAGATGAACTACGAAGAGGATGATGATGAAGACGGAATTAACGTTCACTGCACTAACCTGGATTCAGTCCAAAGTTTAGGAGACGATCTTATGTGTTTGGAGCGGCTGGATGTGTGCAGACGTAGGCTGGTTGGGCAGTCGACTGGTGGACATTCAACCTCGAATCAGTACGTGTGAAGGTAGGAGAGAAGGGAGCGCTATGTGGGTAAGGAAAGAGCGAAGTTCAGGGAGACGCTAGTAAAGCGGGACGGTTACAGAAGGAAAGAGAGAGAGACAGTTAGCATGAATCTGGACGATTACAATCAGCTGCATAAGGAAGGAAATCAAACAGCCGTTGATATCTTCTGTAACTCTCAGCAGCCCCACGTAATCTGCACCTTTAAGATCTTCCTGGGCTGCGAGATCTGGGCTGGCCGTTGGGCTAGAAGTTGATGAAGGTGAGACTCTTCTGGGCTGGCGATGGACTGCGCTGGAGTGCTACTGCTGGGCTGGAGCTGTGCTGCTGCCGGGCTGAGCTGAAGGCTGCAGGGCCGAACTGGCTGAAAGCTGGCAAGCTGGGCCGCAGAGGAGCAAGGCAGCAGTGGCCTGCTGGAGTTGGCTAGTGGGCTGGGTCTGTTGAGGCTAAATATAGAGCAACAGATGGGCTGAAATTGGTTACGGACGGCTCCTTAAATTAGCGAGTTTCTGGCCGGGCAAGATTCCGACATATAAATATACGGACTAGGCGGATAGGAAGTTTATTATAGATTAAGATCGGTTAAGGATTCTATCATTTTATGCGGAAGTAATCTACATAATATGATAAACTATATAAAAGATTCTATCATTTTATGTGAAGGAATCTACATAAAATGATAAATCCTATAATAATATGTCTAACTAAGTAGACGGATAAGGGTCGACTGATCGAGATCTATTTTACAACGGAAATAGACGGAATAAAAATTCCGGATATTACAAGTTCAGTAGGTCTAGAGTCCTTTGAACCAGTTTATGCTTCAAACAACTCAACACTGTACTTATTGACACTCGTGAGTTGTCCGTAGAGCCTAACGGAAATCCCAACTCACTTAGAACTTAGTATTTCTAACAAGTACTTTCACCTTTACCTAGACTTTGGCTACTTGTTGTATATACAAGTTCTAAGATTTATAATTAAAACAAGCTAGATTACCAACTTATTTTAACTCTAGATCTTCTATCCTAATGCAAAAGTAAAAGAGATAGAGAGAAATTATAGAGGCCCTTATTACAACCCTTTGTAATGAAAAAATGGACTAGAACCTACAATCTGGAAACAAGGACTAGATTAGTATACACAAGAATTATTGAATTAAATGACAATAAATCTTGGTGCCAAATGCTTGGATGCTTGCAACTTTGTTTCCTGTAACAAGCTGAAGCCTCGTCTTTTCTTCACCACCGAAAATCAGATTCAAAGAGAGAGATAATCTCTACAAAATAAGAATCAGATTGTGATTAGTTCAAAAAACTAAACAATATATTTTGGTATAAAAAAAAGTAGCGGAATTTATTTATTTTTAAATCCGATCTGAAAAGAAAAGAGATAAAAAAAAAGAAAAAACAAAAAAAGGCTAATTCAAAAAACCAAAACGCATAAGGTAAGAATTTTGAAAAAGAAAACAAAAAAGAAAGAAAAGAAACCAAAAACAAGTCACCTTTTGAACAAGCAAAAAGAAACTTGTGAAAAAAGGGAAAAAGAAAAGCAATCTATTTTTCACATTAGTTTTGAAAAAAGCTGTCACTTTTGGAACATTGGCACTGCAGACTTTTATTTCACTACAGAAAACTCCACAGAAAATAAAAATAGCACAGCAGAGAAACTGCAGTAATATACCTAAACATGCAACATATGCGAATACAGATCTACAAGAAATAAACCAAAAACACAGCAGATCTAAACAAGAATCATGCGAACTACTTAGATCTACAAGATTCGAACCAAAACACGACATATTTACACACAAAAAAAATGCAAACTACTCAGATCTACATGATTCGAATCAAAACACAACAGATCTACAAGAAACCAACAACTAACATGCTCTGATACCAATTGTTGTCGTTATATCCTATAGAGCTACTCGTTTTTATGTTGAAAAACAAAAGAAAACGAAGAATAGAAGAACACAAAGCAGTTTTACGTGGTTCGGTTTTAAAACCTACTCCACGGGATCCTCAAGATCCAAACCACTATAATATCGTTTCAAGGTTACAACAAGAAGACAAAAAGATCGAAACAATATAAGCTCAGATTTACAACTTTAAAACAAACACATACAACTCAAGAACAAGAACAAAGGCATAAGAAGAAGAAGAAGATGATACTAATCTTTGCTTCTTCTTGTATGTTCGTAGGAAGAACACACTTCACCAGAGGGAACAAGCCTTAGCTGACAAACAACAGATTCTTGAGAACGGGAGTAATGTTTTCAGTTTAGGGTTTTGCTCAACACATGACTTACTGCAAGTTTTTGGAGTTTATGGTTGCGTAGAGAAGGTAAGAAGAATATATAGCTAGGTTTGGACATCTTCTTCATCAAAACACAACAATAATTAGAGGTACTACATGCCGCCACATTTAACTCAACTCATCAATAGTCAACACCATTACGGTTTATGAGAGAGTTTGAAACGATAGGCGACAAAAGCCTCTCATATAGTTGACAACAATTCAATCTTTGTCTTTACGAGTTTATTAAACTTATAAAATTGTAACTTCGATCTAAGTTCTCTTCAATAAATTTAGGGTTTTACTTTACTAAACATTGAATTAGATTTGTATAATTGTATATAGGCTAAAATACCAAATTGGTATTTAAAAAGGAGACTTGTGAACATATGGGTATTTATAATAACATTAGTGTCATTAGAGTATTTAAGGGTGAGGCTTGTGGATATATATAGATACTTGAATAATATTTTTCATAGTTTTTAATAAGAATAATTTATAGGTTAAAAAATTAATATTTTTATTTATATATTATAATATTACATAGTTTTTAATAAAAATACTTTATATTTGTATTTTGAACTATTTCATAATAAGGTTTTTTCAATATCCAAATATGAGTTCCTTTATAATCCCATTTTTTTTTCCTTTAAAAATACTAAATAAAACAAACTAGTTTAGAGAAAAAAAAAAGACAATGAATATAAACTAGTTTGGGTTGAAAATTAATCAAATTCTCAAAATACAAATTTTAATATATCTAAATAATAGAATCTATATTCTATATACTATACTAAAACAGAAGACACTAAGGTTGACGTGTCATTTTCACAAATTTTATAGGGTTGAATCTTTTTTTAATTAACTTATTAAACCATAAAATCTTTTTTATTAATCCAAAAATAAAACAAAATTTTGTAAAATTAACTAACAAGATCTCCTAAATATTTTAAAAATAATTTGGTTTACGTATTTCTTTTATACTATACTAAAACAGAAGACACTAAGGGGGTGTATTCAATTAAGATTTAAGAGTTTATAGGAATTTTTTGGAGTTTAAAAGTCTATGGGTATTGAATATAGATTTTTAAAAGTCCATATAAATCTTTAGGTATTCAATTAAGATTTAAAATTTTCCATAAAATTCCTATGGTATTTAAAAGTTTGTGGATTTTAAAAGAATCTTTTATTTCATTCATTTTGTAGGATTCTTCATTACTTTTATACATGCCTAAACTCCATAGAAATATTCTCCCAACACATAAGATTTCCACAGAATCTGTATTGACTCTACATCGAATTAAATATCCCGCAGAATTTGCAAATCATATGATTATTAAGAATCCGTCAAAATCTTTAAAAGTCTGGATTGAATACACCCCCTAAAGCTGATGTGTCATTCTCACAAATTTTGTAGGGTTAAATCTTTTTTTAATTAACTTATTAAATCATTAAATCTTTTTTATTAATCCAAAAATAAAACAAAATTTTGTAAAATTAACTAACAAGATCTCCTAAATATTTTAAAATAATTTGGTTTACGTATTTCTTTTATACTATACTAAAACAGAAGACACTAAAGCTGACGTGTCATTCTCACAAACTTTGTAGGGTTAGATCTTTTTTTAATTAACTTATTAAACCATAAAATCTTTTTTATTAATCCAAAAATAAAACAAAATTTTGTAAAATTAACTAATAAGATCTCCTAAATATTTTAAAAATAATTTGGTTTACGTATTTCTTTTATACTATACTAAAACAGAAGACACTAAAGCTGACATGCCATTCTCACAAATTTTGTAGCGTTAAATCTTTTTTTAATTAACTTATTAAACCATAAAATATTTTTTATTAATCCAAAAATAAAACAAAATTTTGTAAAATTAACTAACAAGATCTCCTAAATATTTTAAAAATAATTTGGTTTACGTATTTCTTTTATTTTTAAGCCGTCGAAATTTATGTGATTTATTTATTGGGAAGATTTTTATTTTTTTTAATTTATTTTTGAAGGATTATAAGCTCAATTTATTTACGTTAAAAAATTTCACGGAATTCCCTATTCCACATCGATTATAACTAAGTATGATAGTTTGATAACTTGTATAAATAGAGGGTTTGAAGATTAAACAAATCACACATTTCTTTGCCTTTTGGATAAGTTAAGTATAATTTTTATTCATAACGGATTATTATCTGTTTTGTGGGTCACTGACCTACTTTTTAGTGGGTCGTTGTGGCCTATTGTTTTGTGGGTCGTTGACCTACTATTTTGTGGGTCGTTGTGTCCTACTGTTTTGTTGATCGTTGGTCTGCTGTTTTGTGGGTTGTTGACCTACTGTTTTGTAAGTCGTTGACCTACTGTTTTGTGGGTTGCTAAGTATTTTCAGCGATTTTTAGCTAAGTTGAAGTATAATTTTTATTCATAAATTAATATCCGTTATATGGGCCGTTGACCTACTAAAATTGATGGTTTGAGAACTTGTATAAATAGAGGTTAATAACGGATATTGAAGATCAAACAAATGATACATTTTTTCGCCTTTTAGCTAAGTTGAGCTATAATTTTTATTCATAACGGATTAATATATGTTTTATGGGTCTTTGACCTATTTTTTTATGGGTCGTTTACTTACTGTTTTCAGCAAATTTGTTATCTCACGTCGATTATCAAGCAAGACTGATACTTTGAGAACTTGAAGCGCGTTTATAATTGTCTAAATTAATACTAATGTATCCGTTATTGTATGAGATTTTGTTTAATTTATATTATAGAATTTTTTATCGTCATCTATAAATTGTTTTTTAATTTACAAATTTTCAGATTCTGATTTTTTAAATATAAATGATTTATTGAAAATGTATGTTTTATAAAATAAAAATATTACTCTACGAGTATTCTTTTTTATCTAAGTATTTTGTTGTCCTATTATGTTTTTTAATCATAAAATACGGGTATTCTTTTTATATTACGTCGGTCGTTACAAGAATAAAGTTCCAGATTCTAAATTTCGTTCATCCAATAATTTGTTTTTGCTTCTGTTTGTATTTTTAAACATTATTTCAACTTTTTGTGTATTTTTTTTGAAAAAAATTTAATTTTTAATTTTATTATTTATCACACATTTCGTTTCAAATTCTTTTTGTTTTTAAAATTATATTTCGGGTTCCATTTAGATAATTACAATATATTAAAGTAATTTAGTTATAAGTCTATAACGGAGTTGTGCATTGTAATTTTTTTTAAAAAAATTGTGGATTGTATAAGGATTAAATTTATGAAGTGTAGAACAATAAGAAGTTCTTTATTTGTGACTATTTTTTCGTTTTGAGAATAATCAAATCCGAATCATTATTATAAAATTTCATAAATATATCTTAAGTTCGTATAACTAACATTATAAAGTTACCCACATAAAGTGCGGGCTATACACTAGTATAAATAACTAAAAAAGATATATTTTACTATTTAGATATAGTAAAAATCTTATTTGAGAATTTTGATTATTTTCTGACCCAAAACTAATTTTGGTTATACTCATTGTCTTTTTTTTTTCTTAACTATTTTTATCTATTATTTAAATAACTTTTTTAAAGGTACCATATTTGAATATATTAAAAACATTATTTTGAAATTTTTTAAATATAAATATAATTTTCTTAATTATTAATAAATATAATATATTATTATCTATAAATATAAATCTCAAATTTTAACCTATATTATAAATTATTTTTTTATTAAAAACTATGAACGTGTTATTCAATCATCTATATATCCACAAACCTATCTCTTTAATACCCAAAGAACACTAATGTTATTTTAAATACCTATATGTCCACAAGTCCCTTTTTAAATACCATTTTGGTATTTTGGCCATTGTATATAGCATGTTTGATATGAAAATTTTAATGTTATTTTTGTTTGATTGTTGTAATTGTTTTTTTATTAATTTTTTTATTTTGTTAAAAATGGATGAATTCAATCTTTTATTAATAAAAACATGAATACATTTGTTATATGAATTAAAAATCATGAAGCTCGTCAAGTCTTAAAAAATGACGACAACTCGAGAAATCATGAGTGCTTGTTTGGTTAAACAATGGATTTACAATTTTCAGAAATTGACTTGCCTAGGAATTGAATTAATGAGAATTATCATTGTTGAGAATTGAGAAAATATGTTTGGTAGCAAAAAAAATATCCAGTAATTTGCAATGTGTTAAATTCATAGGCATTATTAGTTAATGATAATTATAACCTTCATTTTAAAAATAAAAAAGGTGGAGATGAAAATTTTAAGGATAATTGAGAAATTTGATATCAAAATAACATGTTAATTGTTTTGTTACCTAGGGAGGAGTGGGTAATTGTAAATACTCCATTTGAAGTAATTGGAAAATATCCAGCAAATTAGATTAATGTGTTTATCATTTTTGATTTTGCAACCAAACACCTTAATTGGATTCCATTTAATGGATTAATTTACTTTACTGGATTTATTTACTCCAATCAAACAAGCACTGAGAACATAAATGGTGTTAAAGATGACGTGGGTAGAAACAACGTTAAAGTAAAATAGATTTTGACTTGAAAATACGATTTGCCAATAAAATTTAGATAACGTTATAAGAGAATTTTTATATTCAAACACTTTTAGTTCAGTTTCGGTTCTGATATCGGGTTTGGGCTTCGGGTTTAGAACATGAAAAAGTCGAAATACGGATATTATACTCCAGTGCAGTATTCGAAATTTAACACAAGTCCGATTAAAGAGAGAACCTGAAAAGGTCTACTTGCCTGAAAATTTACATTCTTCCAACTGTGGAGCTCAAGTTGAAACTGAAGAGAAGAACAAGATGAGAGCTTTCTCTGCTTCCTCTCGATCCAAAGCTTCATTGGCCACCCTTTTTCGCTTGAGATCAAGTTCGTATTGCACGGACGCCGGAGATGAAATTGCTACTGGTGCTTCGAAGGTCAAAATATTCGACCGAGATCTTAAGCGCAAACAGGTTCCATGTTTCTTTCGATAACAACCACTTGCTCACATGGTTTCAGTTTCTTGTTTTCTTATCGCAATTGCGGAAATTTTGGTTGTAATTGTTGGCTGTGTTTAAGAATTAAAACAAAATGTGGGTTTATTTGGTTTCACTATTAGGGTTTAGGGTTTAGCGATCTCTGTTTAGTTGTCTCTAATGCAGAAAATGTCGACCAGTCTTGCAACTACTGGCTTCATTTCGTATGTGTTTGAATTAAGCTGAATGTCATCAAGTACTGGTATAATTTTTTCAGGAACCTCTTATTTCCCAGAAGTTGACTATTGCTTAACCCATGATTGCAAATTGGATTCATCTTCATCCATTGCTTTTGCAAGATTGAAATAATTTGACCATCTTGTAACCCTACAACCCTGATCCAGAATCTCATAACTCTCCCCATTCATACTTGTTACCATGTATTTTTATTAGTCTTCTTACTATATTCAACGTTTTCATTTTTTTGCGTAATCTGCATTGTCGTGACATCCTTTATACAGTATCAAGTGTTCATTGTCTCGACACTTGCATAGTATTGTACAATTCACCTACACTTGTTTATTTTTAAATCTACACAGCGTGATAGAGCGGCATGGTTAATGCGTCCAGGTGATTCTTTGCTTGATTCTGTGGCAGAAAATATGCTAGATCGACTGGCGGTATGCTTCCTATTGGTGGAATATTTTAACTCTATTGTAATTGTTATTGTTGGTATCTTTGCGTGTCTTCTTTTCACTTGTAGCTAGTGGATGACTATATCTTTGATTCCTGAGCTGGGAGGAGAATTTTCTGTGGCTGTATTTGGGATCTTCTCTTCATCATTGGCAGAATTAGTGATAGGAGAAATCTTCAACTAACCAATTGGGCCTTAGAAGGCTGATAGGATAAAATTGTTTAGTCCTGTACAGATGTAAATATCCAAAAACCTGTTGCTTATACTATGTTGATGTCAACTGGAAAGTGAGGCCTTTTACTGAGAATGCAATGCGTGATCATAAAGTTATTTAGCTTAAATAACTTCCGATATGTTAGCAGATTAGACTATAGCTAAATCTTGCAGCTTGAGTAGTTCAGAAGTTGGCAAATTTCAGAGACAAGGTTGATGAACTTCCCTTGTGCTTTTTTAAAGAGGCACTGTTAGTGAGCAAATGGATATATGCTAATTAGAACTGTTCAAGGTCGGGCAGCCCGCCCGTTCGGGCATAGACATGAGGTGAAGTCCGGTTGGGCCGAAAATCCCAGCCCACTCTGTATTAAAATTAATATAAAAAACTATGTATAAATATATATTAAATAATATATAATATTAGCTATAATTATAAAATATATGACATAATTATAATAACTTAAATATATATATATAGGGTGTGGTTCCCATGAGAACACCCCCTAACGTGAGAACATGAGAACAATCGTACACCGTTGGATGTCAGTATTAAGGGTTGAGATTTAGAGTAAATATCAAAAATAATAATAATTACGAATAATAATAATTAGGAATTCAACAATAACTACGAATAATTCACTCAATGAACAATAACTACGAATAATACATTAAACGATATGGCACATTCGTAACAAAACTGATAATAATTACGAATATGTTCTCATGTTCTCACGTTAGGGGGTGTTCTCATAGGATCTATAGTCTATATATATATATATATATATATATATATTACATACCATATATTATATCTTTAATTAAATTTATGCTAAAAATAATTATTAAATTTAATATTTTTAATTAAAAAAGGGGTACCCGGCCTGTGCGGGTTTGAGCAAGAGTCCAGGTCTGCCAGCCGGGCTTGACCCGGTTCCGGCCTGGATAAACGGGCTTGACTTTTGGTCAAGGCCCGGCCGGATCTGGGTTTGATCAGTTGTACTGCTAACTAAGGACATGATTGGTGGAACGAGCATATCATGTCCCTGTTTTCAAATGTACGAGTTCTTAATGATGTTTCTTTGAGAAAAACACTAAACGTAGATTCTAAACCATGGTTCAAGTCATCTTCCTTTTTTTATATGGCAAAATGTTCTTAGTCAGCTTATGTGTATATTTATCTCTAAGAGAGGACAGCTGACTTTCCAGAAGCAATTAAACTTGATAAAATTTGGAGGCTGGATATTTTATCAATAATGTGAAATTGTGGGAGTAGCTGTTTTCTGGTCCTAGTCAACTTCACTTTTAATATTACTCAAGGGAGTTTGCATTTACTCTTCAGCCTTCAAATATATGGAGAAGAACTAATTGTCTATTAGTGTAAGGAGAAACAAAAAGTAGTGGTTTGTGGATAACACTGTATATGGGGGGTGTTCATTTAGAGGCTTGTGGATAACATTGAGATAGCCAAAAAGCTTCTAGCACTCTATATGCAACTGGGAAAACATTCATATTATGTAGGCTAGTCTTATAGGGTGTGATGGGTTTTTATTGCAGATATTTGTAGTTGGAGAACAAATCTTTGTGAATGAGTATTAGTGGAAATGCAATTCACTCAGCTCTATCTATATCTCCATGAATGAGGTTGGATAAGTGCTTCTTTCATCGAATAAAACATTTGCAGGAGCTTTCTAAAGGAGCCTTAATGTTGTGATACAAATGGTTGTAGTCATGATAAATTTTTAAGCTTTGGGAACCTTTTGGAGATTATTGTTAGGGAGTTGGCAGTATCTGGTTGTTTGGGTACATAAAGTAGAAGATTTTTCCATTGCTTGTTTCAAAGGGAAATAGATGTTTCGAAGGGAGCAGTTAGATAATTTCTGGATGTGGGGAAATGGATTTATCTGCTAAACATAAAATCCGGGAACAAAGTGCTTTCATCTTACCTTTTCTTAGAACTGAAAGTACTGTATATATAAAGCTTTCTTTCGATTTTTTGTCTAATTTTTATAAAGGAAGTGTATTGACAAAGTGAGATGCCCATGTTTGTCCTTTTGGCATAAAGTTCTCATTTGATTGCAAGAATTTGGAATGCTAATTTTAGTAAGGTTGTCATGACCTCAGAGCTAGCTTAACTGATCTTGAAGACAATTTTTCTTGTCCTTTTATACGAAGTCTCATTTTATCCTTTTGTATGTCAAGGGGTGGTTTTGTAAAACTCCTTCCAGGATGATTTTGTAAACACCTGCTATTTTATAGGTGACGTTATACAAATTTGACTATAACTGGTTCTTTTAGAAGCTATTTTTAAATTTTAAATGCTTAAAGTTAAAATTTCTTAATAAATCGCTTTGTTTGGAGTTCTTAGTCGTGCGCTCATTGCAAATCTTGATTTGACAAAGTTAAACTTCGAAAAATCTATATCATCTTCTGTATGTGATATCAATGGTTTCTTGAATCAATTACATGATGTTTCGATGTGTTTTGGTTAGTTTTCTTTAGTTTCCAATATATTTGTTTGTAGGATTGCAGAAGAACATTTCCCACAGCATTATGTTTGGGTGGCTGTTTGAGTGCTGTCAGGCGTCTGCTCCATGGACAGGGTGAGGAAAATGAATGCTTCGTATTATGCCCCTTTGTTGCTTTTCGCTACGTTTAGGTCTTCCCTTTGTCTATCAATCTGTCTTTTGCTGTGACTAATAAAATTATCTTGTTTCTGATAACTTGAACTTGTGAAATAAAAAAGGAGGTGAAAAAAACAGCTGACTTTGTACTTGTATTGGTGGGGCTAGAAGATGAGGTAGAATGGTTTTTTTCTTTCTTTGCAATCAGTAACCTGGATTACTAATGTATATAGTGTATGAAGGGAAACATTGGAATTGCAACTTGGATTAGTATATATAATAAGGGAGACATTGGAATTACAAATAGGAGAATGAGTGACAACGTGAGTTAGCATATTTACTGTATCCAATAGGAACTTGAAAAATGCTGTGTTCTGCTACTCTGCTCTCTACTCGTGTTGCTCAGACTTGTCAGCTAACTTTAGGACAAAATCTTCTTGTTTGAAGACAATTAGTTTCTGTAAATAAAAATGAGCTGCACGTGACATTATCAATTTGTTTACTTGGTCATGTGTCATTGATGTGATGGTGTGCAGTAGCCTTGAGCATTATATTTGAAAATCCACCAGGCCGGGACAATCTAACTTCATTTGTAGACCTAGGTCCCCCTAAATCTTCATTTTCCTCATACTAGACCATGACCACCACATTATAAATTTCCTTAATACATCACTTCCCCTGGTTCTTGTTTACTTAGTGGAAGAAGGGTTTATTTTCTAAAGCAATTGGGACACTAAGTATGAGCACTGTTACATCGTGGAAGTTTTAGCTTACAGTTGAGGATTTTTTTACCTTGTGAATGGAGGTTTGGTGCCTTGGTCATCCAACATTATCAATAAGAATATAGAGATTTATTTCATCAAAAGGGATTTGTGGATTATAACCTTTTGGCAATTTTTTTTTATATAAAAATAAGTTCTGACAAACTTCTAAATTCGATCTCTATCCTCTTTTTGCCCTGCTAACAGGCGGTATTGAAAAACTTGTTATGATGGACACATCTTATGACATGGTAAAGTTGTGCATGGAAAATGAGAAAGAAATGCCCAATCCTAATATTGAAACTTCTTTTCTTGTTGCTGATGATGAGTTTCTTCCAGTAAAAGAAAGGTATGCCTGGAATGTGTGTATTAATTCCCGTCGTGCTTTCAACCATTTTTCTTTACAATTTCTAATTTTGTTTGATCACTTTAAGTTCCCTAGATTTGGTCATCAGCTGCTTGGGACTACATTGGACAAATGATCTTCCTGGAGCGATGATACAGGCATGTGTTTTTTGGGTGAAATTGATTTATTTAGCATTATCTTTTTCTTTCTATGGGTTTATAGTATCAGCAATGAAAAAAATATCCCTCGTCATCAAAGAAAGAAAAAGATACAATATCCCCGTCAACGCACGTAATATAGTTCAATTGTTCTTGTACAGAGTCGACTAGCGTTGAAACCCGATGGCCTTTTTTTAGCTGCTATCCTTGGTGGTGAAACCTTAAAGTATTTATTTTGGTCTCTATTGTTATTTTTTATCTTTCAAAGTACAATAGAAGTGTGTTGTAATTCATAATTGTGGTAATGATGTTTGTTTTTGGACAGAGAGTTGAGAATAGCATGTACAGTAGCACAAATGGAAAGAGAGGGTGGCATCAGCCCACGCCTCTCTCCTTTGGCACAGGTAATCCTCATTAAAAAACATAGTATTATAAATGCTTCCTAAATTCTGACATAAAGATGGTCCTTTGTCGGTGATTGTAAGTCTGTATTGTTTATGAATGATTAGGATGGAACTCAAAACTCCATAAATGGAAAGGCAATTATTTGGTTTCTACTTAACGCATAGAGAAAATGATCAGTTTCGGTAGAATATTATTGACCTATAGTTATGATCCTGTATGTTGAGGGGTATATCACTCTATCTCTCTACGGCTATGCATTTGAAAAATACATCTGGATCGAACCCCTGAACACTCGTGCATATTTTATGTTAGTCATGCATGTAACTGTGGTGGGAATTTGCATATTTTGTTTTGTGTTTGTGTGGTTTATTTATGTCCCATTCAATCATCCTTAACATGGCCGTTTTTGAAATTTATTTCCATGTATGTCTTGGTTCCACTTATGATTAAGTACAAGTCAGTGCATATTTGGTAAGATGTGCTTATAAGGTTAAAAAAGGTAGTCATCTGAGGTGATGCACGGTAATCTGTTGATATGGAAGCTTTGTATTGAAAACTGCATGTCAATATCACATCAAAGAAATAAAGTTTCAGTAAAGAGAAATTTCAGAAAGCAACATTGAGAACAAGTTATCAATGTTTATTTGTACTCTTACATCTATATTAAGTTAAGTCATTCCTTATAATCTCTTGAATAAGCAAATGTAAAGCTATAGCTTGAAATAATCCCACGTAGGACGTTTCAGCCATTCCTTCTCTTGAATCCATAGTTGTTTTCAACACTTCCATTTATTTCTCTACTTAACCTCTTGTCCATTGACTTAAAGATGTCGTGCTACCACAAAACTCCATCTTCATCCTTCTGTCATATAACTAGAGTTAAATGTTTTGATCATCCTCACCTGTCATTCTCATTACCACAATTTCTTGTATCGCTACTAATTCTGTTGAAATAAATCTATTAATAAAACCTATGTTTCTTTGCATACTCCATTTGCCTCATAAATTCCTCATCTGCTAGTTTTTCTTCATCTTCATGCATGTTCTCCAACTAAAATTATGAATATATGTACATTACTACTACTAATAATAATATTACAAATACATCAGGCTGTACCCGGAATATACACAATAGTAGAATAAAAGGAAGAAATGAAATGTCAAACGAAGACGTAAAAAGTTTTCTTTCATATTGCTCTATTTCATCTTTGCTCGGTTGACCACTGATTCTGTTTTTATAATATGGATTCAGGTCATGGTCTGTGAGATCTACGATTTTGTTCAAATTTTTTCTTGTTTCTGTTTCATTTTGCTTTTTCTGAACATGCTAACTGTTGGTTCACCTGAGCATATTTTTTTTTTATCCTGCACCCACCTATTCTCTTCACTTTTCTTCACCTGAAATTATGTCTTAACCAAGTACACTCCTCCTGCTAAGTGAAGAATCCTCCAAGAAGTTAGTTTTTTTAAGCTCCTACCTCAAACCATAAGCCTCTTTTCTTTGGTTTGGTAATAAGCTCCTGTGCAAATGCTCTCCTCCTGTATCCTTCTCATGAGATATTGTACTTCCTTAAAGATTTCCTATGGGAAATGACAAAAGAGAAGTTCTAAAGTCAGGAAATTTTTTTATAGCACATATATCACTGATTCACTGACCTGATTAATTCCATCCTCTCTCAATAGGAATGACATGTGACAGCCCAACCATTGTTTTGTTGCCAATCTTCCAATGATCTTTGCTAGTGTAGATAGTTTGAACCTTCTAGAATGCAGTGGAAATGCCTATTTCTTTTCTAGAAAAACACAAATTCCTGATTTCTGCTTAAGATTAAGATTATCCTAATTGCAAAGGGCCTGTGCGAATCACTGACAAATTTCATCCATGCTTTTGTAAAGACGCGAGTTTGTATTCACTTATTGTTCTTAGTTGGCTTTTTATGCTTGGATTGGGCTTCAGTTATGAAGTTTCATGTTCTATATCGTGAAAACTATTAGATTGGAGAAAAAATGGTGTTTCTGTTAATTCTTCCAATCTGAATTAGTTTGTTCACCCATTCGATCAACTGTGGTATGCTTATGAAATGCCTTCTCTAGCTTAGTTTATTTTGTCTACTTGAATGTTACTAGTAACACCATATTTAGATGTATTCTCTAAATTTACTTCATGTTTTGTGACTTTTTAGTTTATTTGTTGTTATCATGCAGGTTCGTGATGCCGGAAACCTTTTGACAAGGGCAGGCTTCGCTCTTCCTGGTGTGGATGTTGATCAGTACACTGTCAAGTACAAAGATCGTGAGTTTCATTTCCTGAAATGGGCTTTTTTTTCGATCTGCTGCTGAGACTTAACTGATAATGAAGTGATTTATGTTTTGTTGAACAATATTTTTAACGGTGGAAGGACATCCAAGATCCCACTACATAGAATATCCACATCCTTGGGAACAATAGCTATTGACCTCCAGCTTTGCAAACTTACCATCAAAGAGAATTGTACATTTATTGAAGACAGTGACTACAAAACTCTGCTGGATCCTCTCTCAAATGCACTGCCACACTGCTAAGTGCTAGCTAACTCAACTTCAATGTCCAAACATACACTAATGAAAACTTTGCTGGATCCTCTCTCTCAAATGCACCTACCCAACCATCTAAAGTGAGTTAGTTTGCAGTGTGGCAGATTTGTGGTTTTGTGGTTATTACTGAGATCTAACCAGCCAAGGTTTTTAGAGTTTTGGGGTTGTAGTTGTGGAAATAATATCCATTGTGCCCTACTTCTCCAATTTATTCTTTTTCTTCAGCCTTCCCAACATCTTCTCCACACTGCTAATAAACTCAACTTTCCATGTTAGGATCATTTTGTATCATCTTTTTGAGTGACCTCTTGCACAGCACTGCGATCAGTTAGAAGACATTCACAGTAGTTTCTTCTATTTGCAAAAATGAAGCCTCCCCAGTTCACTGCAACATTATATTTTCATAGGCTATCATTCAGTCCACTTATACATCTTTTGTTTTCATAGGCTATCATTATCATATCAGTATGTCTTTTACTTGGAAAATTGACAACCGGCATCTCATCAATTCATCGGATTGTTTATAACAAATATAGCACACTGTTGCTATTGAAACCCAGTGTTGAACTTCCGTTTTTGCCGAATATTACATTAGTCTTCCGTTGATCATATTTGTTAATCACCTGCTTAAACATGGGGAACATTTTTAGAGTGCCTTCATATTCTTTTTCTATACATATTAAAAACATGTTATAAACTGTAATACTGCTAGAGTTCTTGATCATCTACTCTTTAGCCTTGCAGCTGATAGAGCACCTTCGTTCAATGGGTGAAACTAATGCCCTTCTGCAGAGGAACAAAGTGAGCTTCTTTGACATTGTGAATCATTCTGTTTTATGTCCTTTTCTTGGATATTAAAAAAGGTTGGTGACACGGATTCCTGTTTTTATCAGATTTTGAACAGGGAGACTGCTCTAGCAACTGCTGCTGTGTATCAGTCAATGTTCGGAGAAGAAGATGGTAGTATTCCTGCTACTTTCCAGGTAATCGTGATAAGTATTTAGATTCACGATCCCACTTAAGGCAACGCACTGTGAGCTGTTTCAAACACATGGAATATAGTAGCATATCAGTTACTACTTGCTAGAACTTCTATTTATCTAAAGTCCTTTGCATAAATGCATGCTATTCTATAATATAGTTTGGGATCTCTTAGATTGTCATATATAAAAGGCCAAAGGAAAACCATTTTTGAGAGCACAAGCAAATAAAATGGGAAGACGTTTGCTTGTAATGACTTTACACTATCATCTTTACAACGTGATGATTTATGATGAAATGGGAGCTTTGCAGAGTTTGAGGGATGAATTTTTTGTTCAGTTTTATGCTCTTCGAATCATTGGAAAATGAATACCTTTTTTGGCGATGTGAATGTCTGATAGAGCTTGAGTTTGAATATGTATTATGAATACTCTTTTTCGGTTATGCGTTGCTCGTCAATCATGATCTTTTGAACATGTGAAATGTAGGTTATATACATGACTGGTTGGAAGGAACATGCATCACAGCCAAAGGCGAAGAGAAGGGGAACTGCCACCGTCTCTTTTGAGGACCTCCAAAAGCAGTTTGGCGATTCGAGTTGATTCCTCTTTTATGTTCTTAAGAGCATCCATTAGGTTGATCAGAAACTTGTCATAAGTTGTCTGATCTACTATAAAGTACAAGCTTATATAACAAGGAGTAATAAGTTCATAGAAGCGTAAGCTCACTTTTGTCTGCTGTTATTCATGATGAAAATGGTTGCTCAATTGTCACTCAGTTATCACCTAAAGATGTAAGGTTCACATTTTTTGCCCCCTAGAAATGGCCAAATATACAGATCAGATTCAGCTAATAGCAAACTCTATAAATCCAAAATTAGGACTGGGCAGATACAGATGGGACCGGAAATTACAGACAGGTCAGAATCTGGACCGTAATAATCAGTCTAGTCTGGATCCAAGATATTACGGTCTGGTCCGGTCCGTAATGTTCATTCCAGACCGTCTTTCTACGCTTTCTTTCAAATGAATTAGATACAGTCATGTGCGGTCTGGGTTTGGACCGGATCGTATATAAACCACAGAAATGTTTTTTTTTTAAGAAATCAATATGGTCCGTAGGACCGTTAGGTTCCAGTCCATGAACATTTTCATAAAGGAAGTGTAATGGTCTGGTCCAGACTGTTTGCACGACGCTACCTAAAATATGTATACTTTGACTATGATAGTATAATTGCGTATACACGGTTACAAATGCAGTCTAACCCTATGGGATTGGGTTGTTCATCCTGTCCCTGATGGGATTTAGAAAGGAAAGGATGTTCTAAGATGGACCTTAATCATAGTTGTCAAAATTAACATGAGCTGTAGAAATTGATCCATCTTCCTGATCCAAACTTACGTGATAACCGAAAATGAAAAATATAATGAATATTTGAGACAGAAAATTGATTTAATATAAACAGATAATATTCCTAATGTAAAATGTTCTGAATCGGAATATATTCAAATAAAGCGCTTCAAAATGACCCAATAAACCGAAATAACCGGGTCCAAAATAAGTTCGATGAGGATTTTTTTTTTAATTTCAGGCAGCTATTAGACAGCTATACTTAATATATACTTTTGAACAAATAAATATATATATAGTATACATCATATGAGAACACCCCTAACGTGTATACATGAGAACAAATTCGTAATTATTATTAGTTTTGTTACGATTGTGTCATATCTTTTAATGTATTATTCGTAGTTATTGTTGGTTGAGTGGATTATTCATAGTTATTGTGATTATTCCTAATTATTATTAATTATGATATATACACTAAATCTCGACCCTTAATACTCACCATCCGACGGTCTAAGCTTGTTCTCATGTATACACATTAGGGGTGAATACATGACTTATATGTAAATAGTTCTTACCATGTGAACATGTAAACACCGAATATATGTGACTATACCCCCGAGTATATTGGAGTATACCGCCGAATATATAGTCAGGTCCGGCGAATATTTCTTCCATTAATAACACGATCTTTTTCCCATTAAAATCGTCTAATCTCAATCATCTATTTAACGATCTAACGGATACAATTTGTTCTCATTTTACCTGATAATAACTATATATATATATATATATATATATATATATATATATATATATATATAGATAGATTAAAGACCAAATACTTGATTAACACGAAAAAGGAAAAGAATTATTTGAAGCCGACTCGACCAAACCAATTTGGCCTCAAACCGAAACTAATTTGACTTAAACCAAAACAACCTGAACCCAAAAATGACCGAAATGACTTGTCACTGGATAACACGGCCTGAAATAACCAAAACACCTAAAAAAATGAGCTGGAATAACCCAATACCCGAACTTTCCCTTGCACAACCCACACTGATCTTAATAAACCTTATTGGTCACGAATTTTGAGTTGATCTAAAATTATCCGAAACCTATATAACTCAAACCTGAAACAGCCCATTTGACAGCTCTAACTACAACCGCCTGTGTTTCATATCTTTCATTTAAGAAAAATATCCATGCATCAAGAATCCAAAAATGTCTGAAACCTAAACAATTTAACTGCAAATTCAAATCCCAAATGATTTTGCACTGCTGTTGCTCCACTGTGTCACAACCAGAAACAAACAAATTAAATCCAAACGGCAAAACCATGTAAAAAAATTATATATCTTTATAGATAGGAATTCAAAATGCAATAATAATGTTAACAAAGCCTATACCTAGTGATCTCTCTGAAACAAAACTTGAGGGTTAATTTCCCCTAATGGACACAAGAACAAAATACATCAAGCAACAACAGCATAAGGAAAACGAAAAGAGGAAATCAGATAATTGAAGTCGTTATCCTTTTGGTTCAGTGATTGTGTTTCCGTTTCTTCCCGCTTGAACCATTCATCTTTCCGTTATTAGATTGCAAAGGAACCTGTTTAGACTTCATCTTAACCGACTTAACTAACATAGCTAACTCATGTTTGTCCTTTGAGGGTTTTTTGTCAGACTTCGATTGCTCATCATCATCATTGCCTTGTTTATTGATCGATTCAGATCCAGACTTCTTGTTTACGTTTGACATATCTTCTTCAAACACTTCTTCTCGTCCCTTCTGCCCTTGCTGCAGCAAACGACGAGCAGAGGCCATACTCCTGCAAACCAATTCCAAATTAGCATTAGAATGGAGATGCAATTTTTTCTCAATAACACACGATCATAACAAGTCCTAAATCCTATTAGTAATAATTTGAACTTGCAAAGGAGATGAGACCTTTTAATGACTACTATAATCTCCAATAGAGGAAATCAAGGCATAAAATCACCGGATTCTATAAAAAGCAGGATGATGCAGACAAAAACATTTCTGATAATCGCAATCATTTATCATTTAGAAGAATCTAGGCTTAGGGTAAAGTGGTAAACTAGCTTGGACTTTTTATTACCAGTAGGTTTAGTTGTTTAGTTAATATGATAAAAAAACCATAAAAATTATTTATATAGCAGTTTCTAGTTTATTTTCTTATAAAAGTTCTAATCAATCCCTCCCCTTATACCCATTAGCTATGAAAATAATATTTCAAGACAACCTATTGTTTATACTAGCAATTTCTTGACAAAAGAGAAGCAACTGTGTTCCCAGAAAACTAATGTGACAGAAATATACCTCTTGTATTGTGGATCTGTGGGATCCAAAGCAAATGAAGGATTTTTAAGAGAAGCTGCAAAACGAGGATCACTAAGGTCAACGTCAGGTAATGTGTCTTCAACCAGAGCCTCTTTCTTGCCCTTCTTCCGCTTCATTTTGTCTGGTTTCATCTTATAGCGTTTCACCTTATTTTCTGGCTTATCGTCATCAGCAAGCAATAACTCAAGCTCTGCAACACTAGCTACACCTTCAACTTCTGTTTCCACGGATTCAATCCCACTTTTCTTCTTACCACTAACAGACTTCTTAGTCTTCTTTGATGGAGGTTTTTCCTCAAAAAAGTCATCCGGCTCTTCTACAGATGCGTCGTCACTACTATAATCATTGTCATCATCTGAGGAACCCTTGGATCTATTTTTACGAGCTTTCTTCTTCTCTTTTCTACTCTTAAGATGTTTCTCCCAGACAGACTCTACCTTCGCATCCTTCCTTTCAAGTATCTTCTTGCTTATATTCTCCAAGTCCGTGCTGAAAGTAACCTCCATATCCTGCCGTTCATCTTCTTCTTCTTCCTCTGAACCATTGCCAGCTTGGATCAAGGAACGGTACTTTTCCCATTTTTTGTTCTTCCTTTCAGACAGGTCTTCTGTCTCATCCCCATCCTCCTCACTTTCACTCTCATCAGAGGCCAAAAACTCCTTCAGTTCCAGGTCTGCCAGCTGTAACAGCAAAGCTTATTAGATATATATCAAATAAGAGTACAATTTACATGGTTGGTCAGCTGCTTAATATTAGCAGCAACAAATATTAAATCAAACTCAGAAAATGTGCTTCGCTCAGCTAGGCATTTAGGGAGTAACTCATTCAAATTTTTTATTGATGGTAACCAGTAAATATCCTCCAGGATTCAAGAGATAAGAAATTCATTAAACCAATGAAACAATCACTAAAAAAGTTTTCACCATCATGATATATTGATTTAGATTACCACTTTAAATTCTGCTCACATAGTACTAGTGATCTCTACATGAAGCATCGAAAAAATAAATTCCATTGAGCACATATGAGAAATGGAGTAAAATGCTCATATTATCAAGCAAACCTGATCTGTATTGAACTTCCGATTCAAAGTCTTAGCCCTATGTGGCTCATCTTCATCCCATGAAAGATGAACATTACTGTGCTGTAAAGCCCGCGTGTGAAAGTCCAAACCCTCATAGTCTGCTGGAGCCTGTTCAATTGTTCAGACACGTGTTATTCAAGAATCAGAGGATAAACCATAATAATACTTTTATGCAGATTATCATCAGTAATCCATCGAGAACACCATATATCATCTTCTAATTACAACAATTATGGTTGTTCATTTTTTTTGAAAAAAGATAAACCGTCCAATAATGTCCAGAACTATACAATAGTTTGGAAGTGGCATTATTAGTAAAAAAAGAAGAAAACATTAATTACATAGGTCTGTTTGGCACAATATTTTACACATCATACGAGTTACATTACGAACAACTCATTCTACTAAAAGTACCGTATCAAGTAGGCCTAGCAAACGACCCTAAAGTCAGGGAAACAGAAAATAATATCGGCCGTGTGAAAACAGACAAAGATAACTACTTCATCAATCCAAAATTCTGACAATGTCTGCCATGCTATGGTATCCTGAAATTTTTATATTTTCTAAAGCTTGTATGAAATCTGCTTAGTGGTTCTATTGGACATTACCATGTTCCTTCAACCTTATTTGACAATCGACCTACACACTAAAATCCCATGGCAAGCAAGTCAATACAAATGATATTCTGAATTCTAGCAGAGTCATTCATCATCCTCACAACAACAGGATGGCAAATCAAAATACTACACGTAGAATTATTGCCAATCCAGCATAACCTGGAACAGAGTTTGCAAATAAGCTGCATAAAGAGCATGCATATAATCTAACTTAATTAAATCAGTTCCGGACGAATAGTGAGTGCCCCTAAGAGCCTCCTTTTCTAATTTGTGAAACATGAAGCAAGCCATACTTATAGGGGGTCCAAACACCACACTCCATCGGGAAGGTTCAGTTGACAACCCTTTCAGAGTCATCCCAAGTTACATTGATATTGAAGAACATAAAAACTCAAGAGTCAAGGCTGACTTTTATATGCTTAACTTATTTCCACTGGCTCATCCCTTTGTATATATGCTTAACTTTAATAAGCTTAACTTATTTCCACTGGCTGATCCCTTTGTGTATAGTGGTATAGGTAACCTGTTGTATCAAAATACTAGAGCATGCATATAATCTAGAGTTTCTAACGACTATATGAGGGTTTCAACCTCTTCTCTTTAGCCTCACATGCTCGATTGTAAATGTTGTACCTCCTCTCTGGTGGTCTGACTAGTATTAATAGTACATCAGACTGACACCATAAATTTTCAAATTTTGACCACGACAACAGTACTCCATGCTAAGACTATTTTGCATGTATTTCCAACTTCATTGGCAGCAGTCATGACTCATTTGGTATGAACAATAGGGTGAGATGTTGCATGACTAACAACAGACTAAGTAAACACCTAATGAAGTCATCGTGTAAATGTTGCACGACTGCAAATCGTACAAGAAGTAACACCCGATAATATAGACACCATGGTTAAACTAATCTTGTACACAAAGAAGGGATCTATCAGCTTTAGGACAATAGTTTTATAGCCCAATTCTTCGAATAGATTGATCAATCAAAATTTATAGTCCAATGGAAAAAATCCACCATGAGCACAATTCCAGATGGTCAACAAGTGGATTAACTATCATAACATGTGTTAATTTTCTAAATTACTGAAAAGACTGGCATGAGCAAGAAAGACCAGATCTAATTCTCCTGATAAAATCATTTTATCTTTTACCATAACAGAAATCTTAATACTTTTCTAAAATACTGAATTATATTAATTTCTTAGTTATGTATATACCTCAGTTGCCTGATCGCGAGGAGGGTGCTTGAATTCCAGATCATCAGGAATGAACCTCATGTCAAGTACATTTGACGATCTTTCAAATTCCGCTCCATCACATGATTTATATAGATAATCTGCAGTTGCAACAGAATCACACACCACTACACCATAGTAATACCTACAATAGAAAATACATCAAAATAGTTAGCTTCAGGATAATGATATGGTTGTGGTTTAAGCAGAAAGAGAATATAATATTCTAATAATAAAGATATTATATCTATTAGATTTAGGAAAAATTATATTTTCTAGTTTATAGTTTTGATATATTTTAGGATATAATTTAGTTATCTTTCCTTAGTTACTTATATTTACTTCTTATTAGGATATAGTTTACTTAGTTTCAGCCTCTATATATGGCTTTTATTATTCAATCAAGATAAGCAGGATTATAATGAAAGGATGGTAACGTTAAACCAAGAGGGGTAACAATGCTAAACCTAGGAAGAGGCTCTATCAAGGACGAGTCAACTTTCATCTATCCTTTTATCCACCAATCACATCTGTCTTTTAACTGAGATTCGATACTATTTCTGGGACCATAACAGATAGCTCAAATAAGAAGCTAGTACTGATGGAATAAAAAAAGGTCAAGAGAGTGTAACTGTAACAGAAAGAGTGCCTCTAAATTGCTAATGAAATTCCAGAAAAGTTGCATTGATCTAAATACTAAAAGATAAAGAGGGTCAAAAATCATATCCAGGAAGGTCATGATTATACTAAAAAAAAGAGGAACAAACTCTACGATAACTAAAGAACATGAAGATATTTGCATTTTACAGGAATACTGGAATCAATAATGTGAGAGATGATGACAATTTATTACTATCAATCACCGCTAGATATAATTTAGTTGTAATCCACTGCTAGATATAATGATACAAACTACTCTGTCGGTATGTCCTCTCTTCCAAGTACATGGAAAGGGAGAAAACATGGCATTTGAGTTTTTTACTGAAACAATTTGCCAGAAACTTCATTAAAGCATCACATTAGGCAAGAAATATACAACATAAATGAAAAAAAATAAAAAGGGAATCAAGTTTAACTACAAGCACATGTATTATAATAATCTCTAACCACTTCTTTGGATCACCTTAGCTTACTTCTCTCGTAGGCACGCAACTTCTCAGTGTCTATCTCATCATCATCATCATCGGAATCATTGTCCGAATTTTCTTCCTCACCGTTAAAAAGAGCAGCAGGACCATGGACAGCTTCCTCTTCCATTCTCTTCAACCCAAATTCTGAAGGATAGACTGATACAGACAAAATTTGACCTCCTTTTGGGAGAAACGAGCTCAACATCACAAACAAATCATCGGCCTACACAAATCCAAATAAACAAAATAAAAGATCAGCTGATATTGTTACCCTGAGAAAAAACAGAAAAACAATTAAAACAGTTACGGGGTGGTCTTACAGATCATTCTACTAGTATAGTCAGAAAAATACAGAAAATTATCAAGAAAAGCTTGACTTCAACCCGAAGAGAGAAATGAAACCAAGAGAGAGAAAATTTTGTAATTCATTGTAGAGACAGAATTTGGAAAAAATCATGAAAGTTCAAATCAAAAAAATCACTTTTAAAGATCAATTCATTATTTTACAAGCTTTTACACACTCACTGAACCAATATTAGTACCTACTTGAAGCTGCAAAATAACATACCTTAACTTGACCCCAATCCATATTAACAATGGCCAGCCGGTGTGTTTCCTTCTCAATTGTTGGCACATTTTCAACCTGTTCGCAAACTCAATAAATTGATCATTTGAAGGCAAGGAAACAGACTAAAAAACAAGTCTTTTAAATTTTCAAATAAAGAGGTAAGTCTAAGTTCATTCAATTCAGAAATCGGAAATGTGAAATCAAGAATCACCTCAACTGAATCATCATCATCTTCCAAATCA
Source organism: Fagopyrum homotropicum (assembly GCA_033239125.1). Lineage (NCBI taxonomy): Eukaryota > Viridiplantae > Streptophyta > Magnoliopsida > Caryophyllales > Polygonaceae > Fagopyrum > Fagopyrum homotropicum. Next base: position 151,152,698 of record BSWB01000004.1, read on the forward strand.
GCATCTCGCTCCTCATCTGTATCAGTGGTAGAAGACGTCGCATCACTCTCCACATCCATCTCCTCTTCACTACTATCACCGTCAACAAAACTATCTTCTGAGTCTTCTTCATCATCATCAACAACAACCTTTGATTTTGACTTTGGCAGATCCAATTCATCACCAGATTCAGATTCTGCGGCATCATTATCATCACTCTCCTCACTTTCTTCGTCCTCCATCGCAGATTTGCCATTTCCCCTTTCCTCATCTCCCTCCTTTTCCTTCCCTCTGATATTTCTCTTCTTCTCCTCCCCCCCATCTTCCTCTTCCTCCATGCGATAATAACGGCGAAGAGCAGCCTCAGAAGAGCCCTTCTTCAATTTCCCCCTCTTGTCAAGGGGGGCAGAAGACGTCGCAAAGCGCTTATCGGTGAACATTGCACTGAACCGGGAATCAATGGCCACCTTTGCTTTGTGCTTCGGAACCTTCTGGAACCTTGGGTCTGTATGCATCTTTTTGAACCTCTCGTCAGTGATAACTTTCTTTCCATCACTATTCTTTGCATCCTTCTCAGTGACAGCGGCAGCATTATTTTTCTTCTTATTCTTATTTCCCATTTTTCACAAAGTTTAATAGATCTTCAGCTGATAGTAATCTGGAATTTCGGCCTTCTGGAAAGGAACGAGATATTTAATAGTTCATCACAATTCGTGAATATAAAATACCATAGCACAAGTACATCTGTAAAGGCATTCAATTTTGAAACTAAGCTTAAAAAATTATGGCGAAGTTCAAAACAAAGTAAGAGACTAGGGCTGAGCATCGGCCAAAGACCGAACCACCCTAATCCGAACTGAAAACCTACAAAACATGAACTGAATGCAGACATTCATGTTGGTTTGGTTTACAAATACCAAAAAGATGTTTTTTAAAAAACCAACTGAGAGCTGACGTGATTCAGTCAGACTTTCAAATTTCAAACGTTTACAATCATAGATACAAAATTTACAGTTACAAGCTCACAGAAATCATTCACTGATTAGTGATTATTGATTAATGTCACAGTAAGTTCAAACAATCAAACAAACTAATTAGTGATTACTGAATTTATTGTCGCGGAAATCATTCACTGGAAAAGAACGAAGCATAAACTCAGATTCAAACATACTCAAGTGTTCGATTCATCACAAAGCAGTGATTGTTGACGTTGTTACTCAGAAACTTAATTCGACTCAACCATACTCAAATTCAATTCAGCACAGAGCAGAAACTCAGGTTTGAAGCATAATACCCACAGAAAGTCCTAAACATACTCACAATCTCACATAGTCACCTGAAGAAACTAGAATAGGACGAAAAGATATACTTAAAGAAATTAAAGAACGAAGCAATATATAAAATCGGTAAAACAACCAACCTGGTCGTCGGGGAACTGGAAGAGATGACAGGGACCGGTTGTCTAGCTGATCGCCCGAAGGGAAAGCCGGAGAGACACTGGGAGGTCGACCGTCGTCACTAGCTTGCGGGATGGCTGGAGTCTGCTCTGTCTGAACTCTGTGTGGAAGGAAGGGGAAATTGGAAAAGAACGGCCGACGTAACCCTACTTCCGTTCTTCTTCTTTCTTTTAAATTGGTTTTTATAAAATAGGTTTGAAGTTTGAACCGGGTTAGGGTAGTGTCTGTAGGGGTGTTCAGAAATAATTTGATCCGTTGATCCGGTCCGAAAATACGACAAATCCGATCCGAGGAAATTCGAGTCCGACGGAAAATTTTCCGAATCCGGTACGATCCGAAAAAGTATGCCGGATCGCCGGATCGGATTCGGATTGAGTATTTTAGTGCTTCGGATATCCGGGCTCGGGGTATAGTTCTGATATCCAACAATATATTTTATAATTTTCAATAATGTACAAACAAAACAGTTAGCTCAGTTGGCTGCTGGAGGATAATTAAAATATGATAAATATATATATATATATATATATATATATATATATATATATATATATATATATATATATATATATATATATATATATATATATATAAATAAAGACATGTATGGTAAGTAGATAAATCTAACTTCTATTATAGGATAATTATTGACTAGTTTAATATATAATTTTTTTATTAAAAAATCAAAATTCTAAAAAAATGACACGTGGCATAAAAATAATGTAGATGAACCACGTTGAAGGAAATGTTTTGACTTTAATATATGTATATAGATATAGATATAGACTGAAGTATTTTATTTAAAAAAATAAGGAAATAAAATCTATTATTTACACCTTTTTATTTAAAAAAATATATTAATCGATAGAAGTTTAATAAAACCAATCTCTTCAATTTTTTAATAAAATTAAAATACATTAGCATCTATACATAAAATAAAAAAGTATGTTTATTGTGGACAAATATATGTATAACTATATATATAAAGTTATTTTGGTATAATTTTTATCATAGAATAATAAATCTATTTGTATAATTTTAACTATGTTTATGTATATGTGTAGATATATAAAAGACATGTATGGTAAGTAGATAAAAATAACTTCTATTATAAGATAATTATACTATTACATTATTGACTAATTTAAATATGGTAAATATATATATATAATTTTTTTTAAAAAAATCAAAATTTTTAAAAAAATGACATGAGGCATAAAATAAGTTAGGATGAACCACGTTGAAGACAATGCTTTGGCTTTAATATATGTATATATTAAAGCCTAAATCTTACATTATTTTTATGCTTACTTAGTGGATGTTTACTTAGTGGATGAAGAGTTTGATGTTTTGGTCATCCAACATTATCAATAAGAACATAGATTTTTATTCAGTCAAAGGGGATTTGTGGATTATAACCTTTTGCCAATTCTTTTTTTATAAAAATAAGTTCTGACAAACTTCTAAATTCGATCTCTATCCTGTTTTTGCCCTGCTATCAGGCGGTATTGAAAAACTTGTTATGATGGACACATCTTATGACATGGTAAAGTTGTGCATGGAAAATGAGAATGAAATGCCCAATCGTAATATTGAAACTTCTTTTCTTGTTGCTGATGACGAGTTTCTTCTAGATTTGGTCATCAGCTGCTTGGGACTACACTGGACAAATGATCTTCCTGGAGCGATGATTCAGGCATGTGTTTTTGGGTGAAATTGATTTATTTAGCATTATCTTTTTCTTTCTATTCTATGGGGCTATAGTATCAGCAATGAAAAAATATCCCTCATCATCAAAGAAAGAAAAAGATACAATATCCCCGTCAATGCACGTAATATAGTTCAATTGTTCTTGTACAGAGTCGACTAGCGTTGAAACCTGATGGCCTTTTTTTAGCTGCTATCCTTGGTGGTGAAACCTTAAAGTATTTATTTTGGTCTCTATTGTTATTTTTTATCTTTCAAAGTACAATAGAAGTGTGTTGTAGTTCATAATTGTGGTAATGCTGTTTGTTTTTGGACAGAGAGTTGAGAATAGCATGTACAGTAGCACAAATGGAAAGAGATGGTGGCATCAACCCACGCCTCTCTCCTTTGGCACAGGTACTCCTCATTAAAGAACATAGTATTATAAATGCTTCCTAAATTCTGACTTAAAGATAGTCCTTTGTCGGCGAGTGTATATCTGTATTATTTATGAATGATTAGGATGGAACTCTAAACTCCACAAATGGAAAGACAATTATTTGGTTTCTACTTAAAGCATAGAGAAAATGATCAGTTTCGGTAGTATATTATTGACCTATAGTTATGATCCTGTATGTTGAGGGGTATATCACTCTATTTCTCTATGGCTATGCATTTGAAAAATACATCTGGATCGACACCCTGAACGCTCCGCATATTTTATATTAGTCATGCATGTAACTGTGGTGGGAATTTGCATATTTGTTTTGCGTCTGTTTGGTTTGTTTATGTCCCATTCAATCATCCTTAACATGGCTGTTGTAGAAATTTATTTCCATGTATGTCTTGGTTCCACCTATGATTTAGTACAAGTCAGTGCATATTTGGTAAGATGTGCTTATAAGGTTAAAAAAGGTAGTCGGTCTGAGGTGATGCATGGTAATCTTTTACATGGAAGCTTTGTATTGAAAACTGCATGTCAATATCACATATAAGAAATAAAGTTTCAGTAAAGTGAAATTTCAGAAAGCAACATTGAGAACAAATTATCAAAGTTTATTTGAACTATGTATTACACCAATATTAAGTTAAGTCATTCTTTATAGTCTATTGAATAAGCAAATGTAAAGCTATAGCTTGAAATAATCCCACGTAGGGCGTTCAGCCATTCCTTCTCTCGAATCCATAATGGTTTTCAACACTTCCATTTATTTCTCTACTTAACCTCTTGTCCATTACTTAAAGATGTCGTGCTACCACAAAACTCCATCTTCATCCTTCTGTCATACAACTAGAGTTAAATGTTTTGATCGTTCTCACCCGTCATTCTCATTACCACAATTTCTTGTATCACTACTTATTTTGTTAAATTAAATCTATTAATAAAACCTATGGTTCTTTGCATACTTACTAAGGATATGGCCCAATACATTGTATGGCCCATGATCCAAATATGTAATCTATATATATGCTATCCAATACAACAGTAAGAACAAGAAAGACAAATTACAAATCCTGTCTACTGATTCTGTTATGGTATCAGAGGCTCTACGGACCAACGTCCACTAGACAAAATGTCAGACAACAATACCTCTCCCCCTCAACATGATAATCCCTCCCCAGCCCCAACTCCGTACACACCTCCACCACCACCATCACCTGTACCTACTCTTTCTCCACCACAAACAACCCCTCTCCCTGGCTTCTCCAGCTTCATCACCATCAAATTATCATCTAACAATTTTCTTCTTTGGAAAACACAAGTAATACCTGTTCTTCGAGCTTATCATCTTTTTGGCCATGTTGATGGCACATCCACATGTCCAGACTCATCCTCTACTGCTCCCACACAAGCATATCTTGACTGGCTTTCCAAGGACCACCTTGTTCTCGCCATTCTTACTTCCTCCCTCACTGAAGAAGTTCTTACCCATGTCATCGACTGCAGTACTGCTCGACAGGTGTTACGCTAAGATCGTGATGCGCAATTGGGTTTTAAATTTATAACTCGAACTAAATCCTAACTACCTAACGAAACCCGCAGTGTACGGGACGTTTGTAGAAGGGATAGTATTCCGAGGTCGAACACAAAGACTAAGGTGAAATTGATTCGAATTGTGATTGAGTTTAGTAAAAACCTAGGTTGAAAGAAAAGAAAGAAATAAAGAAATGAAAATCTCAAATGTTTTTAGTTGGTTTTTTTGGCGATCAATCAAAGATCACAATTCATGCAAAGTAAACAATCAAACTAAACTAAGTATCAACACAAATGAACAAGCTAAACAAGATAGTGATCAAAGAAAGAAAAGACGGATTCTAGGGGTTGGAAGTTCCGGTTATGGCATAGGACTCAAGTTATCTATTCATTTCTGGGATTAACTATGATATGTTGGGATTAAGCGTTTCTAGATTGGGATCAATTACCGGGTAGGTCTCATGGTCCAACTAGTCCACTCCTAAGGTCTCATCACCGGGTAAGTCTCTAAGAACCTAGGGATAGGAATTCTACACAAACCGGATTGTTAGCTAGGGATCTAACCTATCCTTACCGGGTAAGTCTTGGAAAGGGTAGTCCTACACAACTATCCTAGCACACCTAATCCAATGGCGGCTTATTAGGCTCACCACTACCTAAGGGTTGTTATCTTTGGAATCTAAGAGTAAGGATTACCGGGTAAGTCTCTCCTAACACTTAGTTACTAACACTAGGTCACCCTAGGGTAGATTAAACTCAACAAACACTTAGGATTTCAACATTCTATAGATCTAAGACAAGATCCATCGGGTCAGGGAAAATCACGGTTTGTTCTACCTAAACCACGGCCGTGGTCAGACAAGAACTACCCGTGATTTCTAACAGCAGCTACGTTCATACACACAAGTCATCCAAAGGTAAATCTAAGTCCGTCCTATCAAAGCCCTAGCCATAACCATCCTTTCCTTACCCTAGAACCTCATCAATTTAGCCTACAACGTTCATAATAGAAATCGAAACAAACAAACATAAAATCATGACATCCATTTGCAAGATAATGAAGGAAAAGAGGTGGACAAGTGAACTAAAGCAAAACCAAGCTGAAAATAGAATTAAAATAACTCACAATCCTTCCAAAAGAAGGTTCAAATGATTCATACAACTCTTAGAAATAGAATCCGGAATTCTTCAATACAAAACTATCAAGTGTGGTGGTGGTGTGTGTTCTTCTCCTCCTCTTCAATGGAGCTCTTCCTCTTCCTCTTTGACACTTTCCTTCCTAGAAAATCTTCTTGTTGAGAGAATATTTTTGTTAGAGAGTCATGGATAATGGAGAGCTGCTCCAAGATGCCTCTCACAGCCCATGAAGGACCACTTTTATAACAAACTTGCATGAGCTGGCCATGAGAGTCGTGGCACAGCTGTCACAAGAATCTGGCAAAATCCATGGGTGATTCCACGGCCGTGGAGTGTCAGAGAACCGTGATTCTGTGCAGAAACTTTGCCTTGGATCATTAAGCTGTGATTTGGTGCATGGCTAGTGTTGGCAAGGTTCCATGAGTCCTCTTTAGCCCTTAGCTTGTGTCCCAATGAGTCCGAGGGTGTGTCATCTAGATGAACGATCCTCAAACGTATCGTTTTAGCTCCTAAATCTCCCGAAATACCTATAAAACACGCACAAGTCCGTGTAGACGTCTATCTCGACAAAGTACATGAATTGAGTGCAACACGTCGTGAACTAGTGCTAAACTATGCATGAATGAGTGAGAAATCTATCTAAATGATTACCTAAAACTAAGCAATAAATCGTGTTATCAAAATACCCCATACTTAAGGTTTGCTCGTCCCCGAGCAAATTCCCAACTATAGACTAAGAGATGACATGATTTATGCATGCAGAAAAATGGCAAAATCTTTTTGGGTTTGTGCTTCTATTATTGGATCACCTTCAAAGTCATGTTTCATGGCAAAGGATAAGCAAGTCATGCATCAAACAAATGTAAACATGGAAAGACAATTGTACTTAACTCAAAAGTATGCATAAAATGTAAGGATGAAGAAGTCAAGAAGATCAAGAGTACATCCAATCTAAATCACTAAGTCTTACAAACATGCAAATAGGTCATAAGGTCTTGTGAAATAAAAGGGTCAAGAAATGTAGTGATTGGGTGGGGATTTCTAGGCTTATGTGATGCTAATCCGGGAACGGAACTAACTCCACAATCTTGTCCTCGATCAACTCCCCTCAAGTGTATATTTTCCTCTATCTTTTCTTTCTTTTCTTTTTCTTTGACTTATTTTTGAGACAATGGCATTGGTGTACAAAAGCCGAAACCTTGGTGATTAGCCGTCCTCGGGCTTTTTCTTAGTTTTCGAGGTGCATCCACACCGGGCACACATACCAAAGCTCGTTTAGGGCTATTGGTTTATTTGACTTTGGCAAGGCACCAACACCCGATTATGTGAAGTGTACCGAGTTACTTGTCATTTAAGCCAATGCCCTCAAGCCTATATTTTTTGGCTACACTTTCACAACAATTTCAGCATTTTATGCATGATATTATTTTCATCAACAACTTCACCCCACACTTGCTTTTCGCACACATCTACACACTAGCATGCTCCTATTCCCGGATGGGTTAAAAGAGGTCAATTTTATCTCAATTGAGGTGCTCAAGCAATCATGATTAAGAGGAGAAGTAGAGAAAAATGAATTGCCTCATTTATTCCTAGATGGTATGCAAGAACTATCATGTAATTTCGATCTTCAATACTCAATCATTTCTAGGCAAACATCATGATCACAAATCATTCATAGAATTTCAAGAGAAGTACTTCAAGTCCACATATGCGTTCATCAATCATAACACATGAGGCCAATCATTAGCCAATTCACAAGACAAGATTCATCATTAGGATCATATCCAAGCCTAGAAAGCACAAAAAATTTTTAAATTTTCTGAATTTTTATGGGATTTTCGATTTAAGTATGTACAATGCAAGACATGTGAAGATTTTAAACTATCCTAGATGCTCATCATGCAAAGGATCATGCAAACCCCACCCCATACTTAGAAACACATTGTCCCCAATGTGGTATACAAGTAAAGAGAGTGAAAGAAGGTTCTCACAATGTAAAAATGGTTTGCTATGGTATTTGGGATTGCTCAATAGTGAATTTATGTTTGATGATCCTATCAACCATGGTAGAGAGCTCTAAGCATCCATCAAAGCTTCGGGACCCGCGCTAGGCACCGCTAGCCGTCCAAGTTCCGCGTCCGCTCCACCCATAATTGGTGAGGGGTTCATCATCATCATTCCTATGTCAAGCAAGACTTCCAATGCCACTAATGTTCTAGCACACACACAAGGTAGACAAAACACACACAAAGATAGAAAAACCTAAAAACGAAAACAAAACGAAAAAGGAAAAATGTTACCAATGGGTTGCCTCCCACCAAGCGCTTCTTTAAGGTCATTAGCTTGACCAAACTTGGGAGTGTCTATTCAAGGTGAAGTGGGGCAATCATGTCCACCGGGGCTCCCGGAATATACTTCTTCAAGCGGTGTCCATTCACTTTGAAATTCCCACAATGCTCCCCTCCTATCTCAATAGCTCCATGGGGAAAGATCTTCTTCACCACATATGGCCTGGTCCATCTTGACTTGAGCTTTCCGGGAAAGAGCCTTAGCCTTGAGTTGAAGAGAAGGACAAGATCTCCTTCACTCAACTCCTTGGGGATGATTCTCTTGTCATGCCATCTTTTGGTTCTCTCCTTGTAGATCCGGGCATTCTCATAAGCTTCCAACCGGATCTCCTCAAGGGCGTTTATATCGAGCAACCTCTTCTCTCCCGCCTCTTTGAGGTCAAAATTTAGCCACTTAATGGCCCAATAAGCTCTATGCTCCATTTCCACCGGAAGATGGCAAGACTTTCCATAGACCAACTTGTAAGGAGTGGTTCCAATCGGTGTCTTGAAGGCGGTCCTATATGCCCACAATGCGTCATTGAGCTTCATAGCCCAATCCTTTCTAGTCCTAGACACCGTCTTCTCAAGGATGGCCTTGATCTCCCGGTTGGATATCTCCACTTGGCCACTAGTTTGGGGATGGTAAGGTGTTGCCACCTTATGAGTCACCCCATACTTGGCCAAAAGCGCCCCAAAATTCCTATTGGTGAAGTGCTTTCCTCCATCACTAATGATCACCCTTGGTGTTCCAAACCTAGGGAAGATCACCCGGTTGAAGAACCGCACCACCACCTTGGCATCATTTGTAGGAGAGGCGATTGCCTCCACCCATCTTGACACATAGTCCACCGCCAATAGGATGTAGAGATTTCCACACGAAGAAGGGAATGGTCCCATGAAGTTCACACCCCACACATCAAATATTTCGACTTCTTGGATGTTGTTCAAGGGCATTTCATTCCTCCTTGAGATGTTGCCCGTCCTTTGGCAAGCATCACACGCCGCTACAAAACCTTGCACATCTCTAAACAAGTTAGGCCAATAAAAACCGGATTGCAATACCTTTGCACACGTCTTGTGTGAGCTAGCATGGCCTCCACATGGTAAGGAGTGACAATGCCGGATCACACTCTCCACTTCATCTTCCGGTATGCATCTTCTAAGCATTCCATCCGGGCCTTTCTTGAATAGAAGTGGTTCACTCCAATAGTAATGCCTCACATCGTTGAAGAACTTCTTCCTTTGTGCATATGTCAATCCGGGAGGCACTTCCTCACACACTAAGTAGTTCACAATGTCGGCATACCATGACTCATTTCCTCTAGACACTTGGAACAAGCATTCCTCCACCATTTGCAATTGCTCATCTCGGAATGAGTCATCAATTGGAACGTCATCTCTTCCAAGCTCTAATGGAGGCAATCTACTAAGGTGATCCGCCACGGAGTTCTCGGATCCCTTCTTATCTCGTATTTCCAAATCAAACTCTTGAAGAAGAAGGATCCACCGAATCAACCTTGGTTTGGCATCCTTCTTTGTAAGTAGATAACGGATCGCAACATGATCCGTATAAACTATGACCTTCGCTCCAACAAGGTATGAGCGGAACTTCTCAAATGCATACACCACCGCCAACAACTCCTTCTCGGTGGTAGCATAATTGAGTTGGGCATCATCTAGCGTCTTGCTAGCATAATAAATAGCATGAGTGCGCCCATCTTTCCTTTGCCCCAAAACAGCCCCTACGACTATATCGCTTGCATCGCACATGATCTCAAATGGTAGACTCCAATCCGGAGGTTGCATGATAGGTGCGGAGATCAAGGCGTTCTTCAACCTACAAAAAGCCTCAAGACAATCTTTGGAAAAGACAAAATCAACATCCTTCATTAGTAGGTTAGTGAGAGGCTTAGAAATTTTAGAGAAGTCTTGAATAAACCTCCGGTAAAAACCGGCATGCCCTAAGAAACTTCTTACCCCCTTCACCGAGGTAGGTGGCGGCAACTTCTCTATCGTTTCAATTTTGGCCCTATCAACCTCAATGTCACGGTTAGACACCAAGTGTCCTAACACAATGCCTTCACTTACCATGAAGTGGCATTTTTCCCAATTCAAGACAAGATTTGTCTCCTCACATCTTTGCAATACTAATGACAAGTTAGCCAAGCAATTATCAAAGGAAGAACCATAAACAGAGAAATCATCCATAAACACTTCCATGATATTTTCTATGTATTCCGAAAAGATAGCCATCATACACCTTTGGAAAGTGGCGGGTGCATTACACAACCCAAATGGCATTCTCCTATATGCAAAAGTACCCCATGGACATGTAAAGGTTGTTTTTTCTTGGTCATCGGGGTGGATAGGGATTTGGAAGAATCCACTATAGCCATCTAGATAGCAAAAATGAGAGTGTTGAGCTAACCTTTCTAGCATTTGGTCAATGAAGGGGAGAGGGAAGTGATCTTTCCTAGAGACCATGTTCAATTTCCTATAATCAATGCACATCCTCCACCCCGTAACCGTCCTAGTCGGGATTAGTTCATTGTTCTCATTAGTTACTACGGTCATCCCACCCTTCTTAGGAACTACATGAACGGGACTAACCCACTTACTTTCCGAGATAGGGTAGATAATTCCCGCATCTAGCAACTTAATGATTTCCTTTTTGACTACCTCTTTCATTATAGGATTCAATCTCCTTTGATGTTCAATAGAGGGTTTATGATTATCTTCCATCATTATCTTATGCATGCACAAAGAAGGTTTTATGCCAACCAAATCATCAATAGTATAACCAATGGCTTTCCTATGCAATCTTAGTTCATGCAACAACTTAGCAAGTTCATCATCACTTAAGCATGCATTAACAATCACAGGATATGTAGAATTTTCACCAAGAAATGCATACTTCAAATGAGAGGGGAGGGGTTTGAGTTCAAGTGAAGGAGGACCTTTATCGGTTGAAGATGATCCAAATAAGGTTGGATGAGATGAGTCCAAAGCAAATGAAGACTCTCCATGGCTCCTAGAAGCTTGATCATCACCAAGAGTTGATCCAGGAAAAATCACGGCTGGAATCACGGGTTGCTCAACTTCCACGGCCGTGGTTCTTGCCAAGCTTGCTTCTCGGAGTTGTCCAGAAAGTTTGACGGCCGTGGAACATGAATCTCGGCCGTGGAACTTGCAGCTGCTCAAGACCTCTTTGTGGCCTTCAAATCCAACTCTTGGCTCCTCTTCCAAGGCTTCCAAGGCCTTGATCTCTTCATTGCAAGCCTCCTCAACACCTTCTTCCATCATACTTAAGGTAAGAACCTTCTCCAAGGGATCCTTGATCAAAATCGAGCTCACCACTTCCCTAGATTCCTCTTGCTCGACTATGTTGAAGACATCCTCATCAAGGGTTGGCCCTTTCGTCATTGTGGACAACTTGAACTTGATGTTCTCTTCTCCAATGTTGAAGGAGAGGGTCCCATTCTTGCAATCCACTAGGCATCCGGAAGTGGCGAGGAAGGGTCTTCCTAAGATGATGGGAACCGGATAATCCGTCGGAATGTCCAAGACTACAAAGTCAATTGGCACATAGAATCCTCCTAGTTGCACCGGGATGTCTTATAAAATCCCAACCGGATGAGTGATAGAACGGTCCGCCATATAGAGGGTCATCTTGGCCGGCTTTGGCTCTCCTAGCCCGACCTTGTTGCAAAGTGCAAGCGGTATGATGCTTACACTCGCTCCAAGATCACAAAGGGCCTCGTACTTCACATCTCCCACTCCAATTGGGACACAAAAAGAGCCCGGATCCCTTAGCTTGGGAGGCATCTCCTCCTTCATTGTTTGGATCAATTCCGAGGATCTCTTGGTCATTCTTATCTCCCCATACTCCTCCAACTTCCTTTTGTTGGAGAGTATTTCTTTCAAAAACTTGCCATATGCCGGCATTCCTAAAATAGCATCCATGAACGGAATGTTAATATGTAATTTGGACATTAGTTCAAGGAATTTACCAAAGTGATTGTCCAAACGAGCTCTTGCTCTTGATTGTGGGAACGGTAGTGGTGGTTTGTATGGAGGCGGTGCCACATAGGTTGGCTCTACATCCTTGCTCTTGCCTCCTTCTTCTTGCAATCTTCCCTCTTATACCACTACTTGCTTTCCCTTAGCATTGTCCTTGGGCAAAGGATCTTTCATACTCAACCCACTCCTCGTTGTGATAGCCAACACTTGGCCTCTTGGGTTGTCTTCGGTCCTTCCGGGAAGCTTTCCCGGGTCTCTATGGGCTTCACCCGCTTTTTGGAACACTTGTGCTTCCAAAACCTTTTGAGCCTTAGAAATTGAAGTCACCGTGCTCTCAAGACCACTCAACCTTCCAAGCAATTGCTCAAACATTATTTTGGTTCTATCCTTTGGAGGTTGAGTAAATCCGGGTGGAGGTTCTTGTGAAGCTCTTGATGGTGGTGTTGTGCTTGTGGAGGAGGAAGGGTTCAAGGCTCCATCCGGATTAGAGTAAGAAAATCCGGGATGGTTGTGGTTGGGCTGGTAATTGTTGAATTGCCGGTTGTTTTTTAAACTCCTTGGGCCTTGGTAATTGTTGAAGTTGCCCCTTCCCATATAATTCACATCCTCCTCCTTGGAAGACAAGTTGGCTTGTGGAAGCACTTGAGGAGTTGCTTGGTTCTTCAAAGTTGTAGCACACAACTCCCTCAAGGACTTCAACTCGTTGTTGATGGCGTCAAGCTTGAAATTGCTCATGGTGACTTCACTCACCTCATATGCTCCCGCCTTTCTTCCTTCACTCTTCCTATGGGAGTACTTCTCAATCACTAGAGCTTGCTTCTCCACAAACTCCCAAGCTTCATCTACATGCTTCTCCATAAAAGTCCCATTGGAAAGAGATTGGAGCTTGAATTGGCTATCTTTATCAAGTCCCTTGAAGTAGATCTCCAATAGCTCAATTTTTGGTATGCCATGGTGTGGACAATCAAGGAGAAGATCTTTGAACCTCTCCCAAGACTTGAATAAACTCTCTCTATCCTTCATCACGAAGGCATTGATCTTCCCTCTTAACTCGGTAGTCTTGGAAGGTGGGAAGAACTTAGTCAAAAACTCGGTTGTCATCTCCTCCCAAGTACCAACTCGCCCTTGTGGAATAGATTGATACCAAGCTAAGGCTTTATCCTTAAGAGAGAAGAAAAAAGCCCTAAGCTTATGGTTGTTGCTCTCCAATCTTGGTGGTCTAAGAGTCTCCATCAAGATCTCATAATTCATCAAATGTTGATGAGGAGACTCTCCTTCCATCCCTCCAAATTGATTATGCCGGATCATTTGTAGAACTTGAGGGCGGAGCTCATAGTTGTGGGCTGCGGGATCTCCTAAGTTCACACCCGGACGGTGTGCTCTTTGTGCCGGATCCATACGTCTCCCTAGGGTTTGTGGTTCTTCAATGGCAATGGGCACAACCCTAACATTAGCCGCCGGCTGCGGTTGTGGTGGAGGAGGTGGAGGTTGTCGGCGATTAAGCTCTCCTTGAACAAGGGCTTGCCTAATCTCATCAATCTCCCTCCTAGTTTCCTCTTGCCTCTCATTGGCAAGTCTCCTTTCTTCCTCCAAGAGCTCATCTCTTAGCCTTATTTGCTCTAAGGCTTCATCCAACTCAGCTTGGAGATTTCTACCGGCCATCTCTTTCTCTTTTCGAATGCTCTTTGATCTAGATCTAAGGGTTTTCTCCGGTTCTGGATCGAATGGAGCTAAATCCTTGCCACGAGATCTTCGCATAAACCTAAAGAGTAATAGATGTCCTGAAAAGCAAAGACACAAACCAAAAAGAGATCAAAAGCAACAAGAAAGATCTATACTAGAAACAATCACAAAATAGACTCAATCTAGACCTAGTCCTCGGCAACGGCGCCAAAAACTTGTTACGCTAAGATCGTGATGTGCAATTGGGTTTTAAATTTATAACTCGAACTAAATCCTAACTACCTAGCGAAACCCGCAGTGTACGGGACATTTGTAGAAGGGATAGTATTCCGAGGTCGAACACAAAGACTAAGGTGAAATTGATTCGAATTGTGATTGAGTTTAGTAAAAACCTAGGTTGAAAGAAAAGAAAGAAATAAAGAAATGAAAATCTCAAATGTTTTTAGTTGTTTTTTTTGGCGATCAATCAAAGATCACAATTCATGCAAAGTAAACAATCAAACTAAACTAAGTATCAACACAAATGAACAAGCTAAACAAGATAGTGATCAAAGAAAGAAAAGACGGATTCTAGGGGTTGGAAGTTCCGGTTATGGCATAGGACTCAAGTTATCTATTCATTTCTGGGATTAACTATGATATGTTGGGATTAAGCGTTTCTAGATTGGGATCAATTACCGGGTAGGTCTCATGGTCCAACTAGTCCACTCCTAAGGTCTCATCACCGGGTAAGTCTCTAAGAACCTAGGGATAGGAATTCTACACAAACCGGATTGTTAGCTAGGGATCTAACCTATCCTTACCGGGTAAGTCTTGGAAAGGGTAGTCCTACACAACTATCCTAGCACACCTAATCCAATGGCGGCTTATTAGGCTCACCACTACCTAAGGGTTGTTATCTTTGGAATCTAAGAGTAAGGATTACCGGGTAAGTCTCTCCTAACACTTAGTTACTAACACTAGGTCACCCTAGGGTAGATTAAACTCAACAAACACTTAGGATTTCAACATTCTATAGATCTAAGACAAGATCCATCGGGTCAGGGAAAATCACGGTTTGTTCTACCTAAACCACGGCCGTGGTCAGACAAGAACTACCCGTGATTTCTAACAGCAGCTACGTTCATACACACAAGTCATCCAAGGTAAATCTAAGTCCGTCCTATCAAAGCCCTAGCCATAACCATCCTTTCCTTACCCTAGAACCTCATCAATTTAGCCTACAGCGTTCATAATAGAAATCGAAATAAACAAACATAAAATCATGACATCCATTTGCAAGATAATGAAGGAAAAGAGGTGGACAAGTGAACTAAAGCAAAACCAAGCTGAAAATAGAATTAGAATAACTCACAATCCTTCCAAAAGAAGGTTCAAATGATTCATACAACTCTTAGAAATAGAATCCGGAATTCTTCAATACAAAACTATCAAGTGTGGTGGTGGTGTGTGTTCTTCTCTTCCTCTTCAATGGAGCTCTTCCTCTTCCTCTTTGACACTTTCCTTCCTAGAAAATCTTCTTGTTGAGAGAATATTTTTGTTAGAGAGTCATGGATAATGGAGAGCTGCTCCAAGATGCCTCTCACAGCCCATGAAGGACCACTTTTATAACAAACTTGCATAAGTTGGCCATGAGAGTCGTGGCACAGCTGTCACAAGAATCTGGCAAAATCCACGGGTGATTCCACGGCCGTGGAGTGTCATAGAACCGTGATTCTGTGCAGAAACTTCGCCTTGGATCATTAAGCTGTGATTTGGTGCATGGCTAGTGTTGGCAAGGTTCCATGAGTCCTCTTTAGCCCTTAGCTTGTGTCCCAATGAGTCCGAGGGTGTGTCATCTAGATGAACGATCCTCAAACGTATCGTTTTAGCTCCTAAATCTCCCGAAATACCTATAAAACACGCACAAGTCCGTGTAGACGTCTATCTCGACAAAGTACATGAATTGAGTGCAACACGTCGTGAACTAGTGCTAAACTATGCATGAATGAGTGAGAAATCTATCTAAATGATTACCTAAAACTAAGCAATAAATCGTGTTATCAAAAGGTTTGGCAAACGCTCCAAGACCTATACACTGCTCGCTTAAGCGCCCATGTGCTCTAAACCCGCCTGCAACTTGCCTCGGTTAAGAAAGGCTCAGATTCCATCACCACCTTCTTCAACAAGGTAAAAGCACTAGTTTCTGTTCTTCAAGCAGCTGGACAACATATTTCAGATGCAGAATTTGCTGCGTCTCTTTTTTCCAGCCTTCCCCCTGAATATGACCCCATCATTACTTCTTTGAGCACTCAACCCCTTCTACCCACCTCTCACATGATTCTTTCTCACCTTCTTAACCATGAAGCCCGCATCAGTCATCACTCCTCCCCATCTCTTCCAAATCTTTCTGCTAACTCCACTTATACATCCAACTCATCCAACACCAACGACTCTAGAAGTCGCAAACGAGGTCAGAATCCTCCCCAAAACAACCAACAGCAAACACCTAACTCTACCACAAATTACAAAGGCAGAGGTCGCAACAACAATCAATACAAAAGTAATCCTCCCTCTGGTCGCACCCCACCAACTAACACCTTCACAGGACAGCCAAACACACGCCCTACTTGTCAAGTGTGTCTTAAACCAGGGCACACTGCCCTTCAGTGTTGGCACAAATTTAATCAATCCTATCAGGCTCCCGCTCCATCATCATTCCAAGCGCATTCATCCACTACTCAATGGACAGCTGATACTGCTGCAACTCATCACTTCACCCCGGATGTGAACCAACTGGCGTATGACACTCACTCCTACAATGGCACTGAAATAGTCTCGATCGGTGATGGCTCCTCCTTGCCCATTCAGCATTACGGTTCCACTTCTCTTCAATCTCCAATCTCTCCCTCTATTTCACTTTCTCTCAAAAATATACTCCATGTGCCTTCCATTAACAAAAACTTGCTATCTGTCCGACAATTTTGTGCAAACAATAACGTGTTTTTTGAATTTTACTCTGACTGCTTCTTTGTGAAGGATCGACGTACTCTGGCGCCTCTTCTTCAAGGAGTCACTGAAAACGGTTTGTATGTCTTTCCTGTTTCTGCATTCAAGAACGAGCCTCAAGCAAACATCACCACCATCAACAACTTTCACCTTTGGCACCATCGATTTGGTCATCCTTCATCCAGAGTCACTCAACAATTGCTTCGCTCCATCCGCATCCCATGCCCTAATTTCTCTGTTTCCCCTTTTCGTTGTGTGTCGTGTTCCAAGGCCAAAGCCCATGCTCTTCCACATTACCCTTCACCATCAAAAGCGGCCCAACCCTTCACCTTGCTGTTTATGGACTTATGGGGTCCGGCCCACACCACTTCTTCAAGGGGACACCGATTTTACCTTTCAATTTTAGATGATTGTTCAAACTACTTGTGGCTATTTCCATTGTCTAGCAAGACTAATACCACTTCCTATGTCCAATCATTTATTCACTTTGTTGAAAACTTTTTTGCTTCGAAAGTAAAATCTATTCAAACCGATGGTGGAACCGAGTTTAAACCTCTCATTCCGTTTTTTGCAAAACATGGGATTAATCATCGTCTCACTTGTCCATATTCTCACTCACAAAATGGTAGCATTGAAAACCGTCATCGTCACATTGTTGATACCGGATTAGCCCTCTTAGCTCATTCCTCATTACCTTTCTCCTTTTGGGATTACGCTTTTGAAACTGCTGTTTATCTCATTAACCGTCTTCCCACCCCTAACTTAAATAATTCCTCTCCATATCACATTCTTCATCACAAACCTCCCGATCTCAAATTTCTTCGAGTTTTTGGATCCCTTTGTTTTCCTAACCTTCGTCCTTATAACCACCACAAGTTAAATTTTCGATCCGCCCCATGTGTTTTTCTAGGTTATGCTCCAAATTATCGGGGATATATTTGTCTTGATTATGTATCCCATCGGATTTACATTTCTCGAGACGTTATATTTCATGAATCCCAATTCCCCTTTCATACATTACCCACACAAAAATCACCTTCATCATTGCAGCCCA
Source organism: Fagopyrum homotropicum (assembly GCA_033239125.1). NCBI lineage: Eukaryota > Viridiplantae > Streptophyta > Magnoliopsida > Caryophyllales > Polygonaceae > Fagopyrum > Fagopyrum homotropicum. The sequence continues at coordinate 151,171,010 of BSWB01000004.1, forward strand.
CCCCATCTATCTTTTTATCACCACCATTTTTCGGCCCTGCTTCTACACAAACACCATCGGCCCAGCCCACGCCCACAAATCATTCCTCTCAGCCCACATCCTCTCTTCCAACCCAATCTTCCACAAGTGATGGGTCATCTACCACACATTCATCGGATCATACACCAAGCCCATCTAATTTTGCAGCCTTGAACCTTAATCCACCCTCACCATCCGAATCACCAACTTCCGCTGCCCCTCCCTTACCTCCCACATCTGAACCTCAACCTGCTCCTCCTCGCTCTATCACAACTCGCGCCCAACAAAACATCTTCAAACCTCTAATCCGAACTGATGGTACTATACCATGGCCTACACCCTCATCCTCCCTCACCACCACCAACACCGTCCCTGAAGAGCCTACATCTTTTACCCAAGCTTCGCCGTTTCCTGACTGGCGTGAAGCTATGTCCAAAGAATTCAAGGCTCTACTCTCAACTCATACCTGGTCTCTTGTCCCTCCACCTCCCAATTACACTCCTCTAGGTGTCAAATGGGTCTTCAAGACCAAACGAAAATCCGATGGCTCAATTGAACGTCGTAAGACTCGACTTGTAGCCAAAGGGTACAATCAGGTTCTTGGGGTAGACTTTACTGAGACTTTTAGCCCAGTCATTAAGCCTTCAACCATTCGCCTTGTGCTAACCTATGCTGCCATGTCCAACTGGTCTGTAAAACAGATTGACATACAGAACGCGTTTCTCCATGGGGACTTGAATGAAGAGGTGTACATCAACCAACCTCCAGGGTTCGTTCATCCCCAATTTCCCAATCACGTTTGTAAGTTGCACAAATCTCTTTATGGTTTGCGTCAAGCCCCTCGTGCTTGGTTTTCTAAACTCAGTGATACTTTACTTCTCCTTGGTTTTACACCTTCTAAAGCTGATACATCTCTGTTTGTCTACATTACTAAAACTGATACTGTATTTGTGCTCATCTATGTTGATGACATTCTTGTCATAGCTTCTTCCAATGATCTTGCTCACAAATTCATCAACTCCATCTCCAAACACTTCCCAGTTAAGAATCTAGGTGACATTCATTACTTTCTTGGCATTGAGGTGACTAGAAACTCTTCTGGATTTCACTTATCTCAAACCAAATACATTCAAAATCTCCTTCAATCTACCAATGTCCAAACCAGTTTCTACACCTATGTCAATTAATTGTGACCTATCATCCTCATCTTCTCCCCTTTTTCAAGATACTACTCTGTATAAGAGTATTGCTGGTAGTTTACAGTACTTATCATTCACTCGACCAGACATATCTTTTGCTGTCAACAAGATCTGCCAATTTATGTACCAACCTCGACATGTTCATTGGCAAGCCATCAAACGAATTCTTCGTTATTTGAATTCCTCCAGCCATCTTTCCCTTCATTTGTCTTCCATCCATTCTCCTATTCTTGCTGGTTTTTGTGATGCAGACTGGGCAGGTGACCACATCGATCGACGCTCGACAGCTGCCTATTGCATTTATTTTGGTTCATCCTTGGTGTCCTGGTCCTCCAAGAAGCAGCCCACAGTCTCACGCTCGTCCACCGAAGCAGAATATCGGGCATTGGGACAGACTACATGCAAACTGATCTGGCTTCAAAACCTCCTTGCAGAACTGGGCATCTTCCTTCATCACCCCCTTGTCTTATGGTGTGACAATCTTGGAGCTACATATCTTGCTGCGTGATGTGATCCCCACCGGAGAAGAAATCATCGTCAAGATGCCGGAACTAATTGTTTTGCCACCAACCGTCCAAGTCAAAACTCAACCGGCACCTATCGAAATCAATACTTATGTGTTGGAGATCATGCCTAAAACTGAGCCAAAACTTATTGAAATGAAACCGAAAATGCTTGCACCGAGCATGCCAAATGGAAGCCAATTTTCACTCTCTCCGGCTAAGCTGTCAGGTTTGCGCACTCTCAGTAAAACGACTATAACTGAGGCAATACTTGGAATTAAAATACCCATGAGTACTACTTTGAAAAGTATTTTCAATATCTACAACTTTCTAGTTTACTCAAAGTCGATATTGCAAGAGGAAGAGGGTGAAAATGACCCTACATTGCAGCAAGTACGGTACTTGTATGGATTGTTGGACAAGATCATGCATGGAGGCATGAAAGATGGTTATACAAAACATATGCACGTCCTACCATACATATTTCATGCAGCATACCATGCTCATATTATTCATATATTATGCATGAATTTATGTATTGATCATGTGAAGGTCAACATGTCAACATTCAATCAAACATTGAAGGCATCTTCACACACATACATTGAATGGAGGCCAAGGTAGTTCAATGGTCTTCTTCTCCTTCAATATGGACGTCCAAGACTTGATTAGACCATCCTTGATGTGTTGTCCAAGTGAAGAGAATAGGATCCAAGAGTCATCTTTGATTAAAGGCCAAATGTGGCCATTTATGTGTTTCAATTTCCTAGAAAAACTCTTGAATTTCTTGCATTTTCTTTTGATAAACCTTTGATATTTCTAGCACTTAATTAGGGAGTTTTTAGGCTGAGTTTTGTGGCTATATAAAGCCTTGTATCCTCCCATTGTAAGAGAAGTGAAGTTAAATGAAGTAAGTTAGCCTTTGTACTTTCAAAGTTGTTGTTTGCTTTAAAACAAAACCCGAATTCTAGGTGAGATGCTTAGTTTTCAAACATCTAGGTGAGATGCTTAGGTGGTTCTAAGGTGAGAGGCCGAGGGACAAAGGTTCGAACCCCAAAGTGAGATTCCGAGGGTAGTTCGTTCGAGTTGAGGGATTCCCAAAGTGAGAGGCCGAGGGAATTTGCTCTTCATATCCAAAAACACAAAATCCAAAAAAAAAAGAGAGAGTTCCATTTCATCGATTCCAATCCGATTGTGAACTTGTGCCGGTGGATCCTAGTGTTCGAATCGAGTTCGATCACATCAAGTGGTATCAGAGCCTAACGGTGCGAGTTCCTCAAGCTTTCGGGGATGACGATCATCAACGACAATGCAAACGGTGGTAATCGAAACAACCAACGTTTGGATAGGCTTGAAGCCCAACTAGCTGAGATATTGAGAAGGTTTCCTCTCCTTCTCTTGAACCCTCATGACAAAATACAAGGAGGTAGCAACCATGCAAACCGGAATGAACGAAGCAACAACCATCGAGAACAAAATCTGAATAGTCGTGCCCTTGGGTCCCCGGATCGTATTCAAGCATCTCAACATGACGGCATCGAAGTCGCGAGAAGTAGTTACCATGGTAATAAATCCGATAATCAATTTCCCAATGATGGCATGACGGATTCGAGGACGAATCCTTTTCAAGGGAAAGGGGATGATGTGATCCCCACCGGAGAAGAAATCATCGTCAATATGCCGGAACTAATTGTTTTGCCACCAACCGTCCAAGTCAAAACTCAACCGGCACCTATCGAAATCAATACTTATGTGTTGGAGATCATGCCTAAAACTGAGCCAAAACTTATTGAAATGAAACCGAAAATGCTTGCACCGAGCATGCCAAATGGAAGCCAATTTTCACTCTCTCCGGCTAAGCTGTCAGGTTTGCGCACTCTCAGTAAAACGACTATAACTGAGGCAATACTTGGAATTAAAATACCCATGAGTACTACTTTGAAAGGTATTTTCAATATCTACAACTTTCTAGTTTACTCAAAGTCGATATTGCAAGAGGAAGAGGGTGAAAATAACCCTACATTGCAGCAAGTACGGTACTTGTATGGATTGTTGGACAAGATCATGCATGGAGGCATGAAAGATGGTTATACAAAACATATGCACGTCCTACCATACATATTTCATGCAGCATACCATGCTCATATTATTCATATATTATGCATGAATTTATGTATTGATCATGTGAAGGTCAACATGTCAACATTCAATCAAACATTGAAGGCATCTTCACACACATACATTGAATGGAGGCCAAGGTAGTTCAATGGTCTTCTTCTCCTTCAATATGGACGTCCAAGACTTGATTAGACCATCCTTGATGTGTTGTCCAAGTGAAGAGAATAGGATCCAAGAGTCATCTTTGATTAAAGGCCAAATGTGGCCATTTATGTGTTTCAATTTCCTAGAAAAACTCTTGAATTTCTTGCATTTTCTTTTGATAAACCTTTGATATTTCTAGCACTTAATTAGGGAGTTTTTAGGCTGAGTTTTGTGGCTATATAAAGCCTTGTATCCTCCCATTGTAAGAGAAGTGAAGTTAAATGAAGTAAGTTAGCCTTTGTGCTTTCAAAGTTGTTGTTTGCTTTAAAACAAAACCCGAATTCTAGGTGAGATGCTTAGTTTTCAAACATCTAGGTGAGATGCTTAGGTGGTTCTAAGGTGAGAGGCCGAGGGACAAAGGTTCGAACCCCAAAGTGAGATTCCGAGGGTAGTTCGTTCGAGTTGAGGGATTCCCAAAGTGAGAGGCCGAGGGAATTTGCTCTTCATATCCAAAAACACAAAATCCAAAAAAAAAAGAGAGAGTTCCATTTCATCGATTCCAATCCGATTGTGAACTTGTGCCGGTGGATCCTAGTGTTCGAATCGAGTTCGATCACATCAAGTGGTATCAGAGCCTAACGGTGCGAGTTCCTCAAGCTTTCGGGGATGACGATCATCAACGACAATGCAAACGGTGGTAATCGAAACAACCAACGTTTGGATAGGCTTGAAGCCCAACTAGCTGAGATATTGAGAAGGTTTCCTCTCCTTCTCTTGAACCCTCATGACAAAATACAAGGAGGTAGCAACCATGCAAACCGGAATGAACGAAGCAACAACCATCGAGAACAAAATCTGAATAGTCGTGCCCTTGGGTCCCCGGATCGTATTCAAGCATCTCAACATGACGGCATCGAAGTCGCGAGAAGTAGTTACCATGGTAATAAATCCGATAATCAATTTCCCAATGATGGCATGACGGATTCGAGGACGAATCCTTTTCAAGGGAAAGGGGATGATGTGATCCCCACCGGAGAAGAAATCATCGTCAATATGCCGGAACTAATTGTTTTGCCACCAACCGTCCAAGTCAAAACTCAACCGGCACCTATCGAAATCAATACTTATGTGTTGGAGATCATGCCTAAAACTGAGCCAAAACTTATTGAAATGAAACCGAAAATGCTTGCACCGAGCATGCCAAATGGAAGCCAATTTTCACTCTCTCCGGCTAAGCTGTCAGGTTTGCGCACTCTCAGTAAAACGACTATAACTGAGGCAATACTTGGAATTAAAATACCCATGAGTACTACTTTGAAAGGTATTTTCAATATCTACAACTTTCTAGTTTACTCAAAGTCGATATTGCAAGAGGAAGAGGGTGAAAATGACCCTACATTGCAGCAAGTACGGTACTTGTATGGATTGTTGGACAAGATCATGCATGGAGGCATGAAAGATGGTTATACAAAACATATGCACGTCCTACCATACATATTTCATGCAGCATACCATGCTCATATTATTCATATATTATGCATGAATTTATGTATTGATCATGTGAAGGTCAACATGTCAACATTCAATCAAACATTGAAGGCATCTTCACACACATACATTGAATGGAGGCCAAGGTAGTTCAATGGTCTTCTTCTCCTTCAATATGGACGTCCAAGACTTGATTAAACCATCCTTGATGTGTTGTCCAAGTGAAGAGAATAGGATCCAAGAGTCATCTTTGATTAAAGGCCAAATGTGGCCATTTATGTGTTTCAATTTCCTAGAAAAACTCTTGAATTTCTTGCATTTTCTTTTGATAAACCTTTGATATTTCTAGCACTTAATTAGGGAGTTTTTAGGCTGAGTTTTGTGGCTATATAAAGCCTTGTATCCTCCCATTGTAAGAGAAGTGAAGTTAAATGAAGTAAGTTAGCCTTTGTGCTTTCAAAGTTGTTGTTTGCTTTAAAACAAAACCCGAATTCTAGGTGAGATGCTTAGTTTTCAAACATCTAGGTGAGATGCTTAGGTGGTTCTAAGGTGAGAGGCCGAGGGACAAAGGTTCGAACCCCAAAGTGAGATTCCGAGGGTAGTTCGTTCGAGTTGAGGGATTCCCAAAGTGAGAGGCCGAGGGAATTTGCTCTTCATATCCAAAAACACAAAATCCAAAAAAAAAAGAGAGAGTTCCATTTCATCGATTCCAATCCGATTGTGAACTTGTGCCGGTGGATCCTAGTGTTCGAATCGAGTTCGATCACATCACTGCGAATCCAGTGTTTCATCATCGCACTAAACACATCGCCCTTGACTACCATTTTGTTCGGGAGAAGATTGCAGCAAAGACCCTTCAAGTGGCTTTCATCACTTCCAAATATCAGATTGCTGATGCTCTTACTAAGCCTCTAACCTCTGCACGTTTCACTTACTTACGATCTAAGCTTTGTATGTCCAGTGCTTAGCTCGAGGGGGCATACTAAGGATATGGCCCAATACATTGTATGGCCCATGATCCAAATATGTAATCTATATATATGCTATCCAATACAACAGTAAGAACAAGAAAGACAAATTACAAATCCTGTCTACTGATTCTGTTAATACTCCATTTGCCTCATAAATTCCTCACCTGCTAGTTTTTCTTCATCTTCATGCATGTTCTCCAACTGAAATTATGAATATATGTACATTACTACTACTAATAATAATATTACAAATACATCAGGCTGTACCCGAAATATACAAAATAGTAGAATAAAAAGGAAGAAATGAAATGTCAAATGAAGACTTCAAAAATTTTCCTTCATATTGCTCTATTTCATCTTTGCTAGGTTGACCACTGATTCAGTTTTTATAATATGGATTCAGATCATGGTCTGTGAGATCTATGATTTTGTTCTAATTTTTTTCTTGTTTCTGTCTCATTTTTCTTTTGCTGAACATGCTAACTGTTGGTTCACCTGAGCAAATTCTTTTTTATCCTGCACCCACCTATTCTCTTCACTTTTCTTCACCTGAAATAATGTCTTAACCAAGTTAACTCCTCCTGCTGAGTGAAGAATCCAAGAAGTTAGTTTTTTTAAGCTCTTACCTCAAACCGTAAGCCTCTTTTCTTTGGTTTGGTAATAAGCTCCTGTGCAAATGCTCTCCTCCTGTATCCTTCTCATGAGATATTGTACTTCCTTCAAGATTTTCTATGGGAAAAGACAAAAGAGAAGTTCTAAAGTCAGGCATTTTTTATAGCACATATATTACTGACCTGATTAATTCCATCCTCTCTCAATAGGAATGACATGTCACAATTGTTTTTGTTGCCAATCTTCCAATGATCTTTGCTAGTGTAGCTAGTTTGAACCTACTAGAATGCAGTGGAAATGCCTATTTCTTTTCTAGAAAAACACAAATTTCTGATTTTTGCTTGAGATCAAGATTATCCTAATTGCAAAGTGCCTGTGCGAATCACTGACAAATTTCATCCATGCTTTTGTAAAGATGTGAGTTTGTATTCACTTATTGTTCTTAGTTGGCTTTTTATGTATGGATTGGGCTTCAGTTATGAAGTTTCATGTTCTATATGTGAAAACTATTATGTTTGAGTAAAAATGGTGTTTCTGTTAATTCTTCCAATCTGAATTAGTTTGTGCACCCATTCTATCAACTGTGGTATGCATATGAAATGCCTTCTCTAGCTTAGTTTATTTTGTCTACTTGAATGTTACTAATCACACCATATTTAGATGTATTCTCTAGTTTACTTCATGTTTTGTGACTTTTTAGTTTTATTTGTTGTTATCATGCAGGTTCGTGATGCCGGAAACCTTTTGACAAGGGCAGGCTTTGCTCTTCCTGGTGTGGATGTTGATCAGTACACTGTCAAGTACAAAGATCGTGAGTTACATTTCCTGAAATGGGCTTTATTTCGACCTGCTTTTGAGACTTAACTAATAATGAATTGATTTATGTTTTGTTGAACAATAATTGTAACGGTGGAAGGTCATCCAAGATCCCACTACAGAGAATATCCTCATCCTTGGGAACACTAGCTCTTGACCTCCAGCTTTGCAAACTTACCATCAAAGAGAATTGTACATTTATTGAAGACAGTGACTACAAAACTCTGCTGGATCCTTTCTCTCAAATGCACTGCCACACTGCTAAGTAACTCAACTTTAATGTCCAAACATACACTAGTGAAAACTTTGTTGGATCCTTTCTCTCAAATGTACTGCCACACTCTAATTAACTCAACTTTAGATGGTTGGGTAGGTTGTTTTAGATTCATGCTTGGGGTTGTAAAAAATAGAGGTGTTTAGTTAGAGTATTAGGGTCGGTGTTGAAAATCAGATTTGTGGTTTTGTGGTTATTATTGAGATCTAACCAGCCACGGTTTTTAGAGTTTCGGGGTTGTAGTTGGGAAAATAATATCTATTGCGCCCTTCTTCTCCAATTCATTATTTTTCTCCATCCTTCTCAGCATCTTCTTCACACTGCTAATGAACTCAACTTTCCATGTTAGGATCATTTTGTATCATCTTGTTGAGTGACGTCTTGCACAACACTACAATCAGTTAGAAGACATTCACAGTAGTTTCTTCTATTTGCAAAAAAGGAAGCCTCCCCAGTTCACTTCAACATTATATATTCATAGGCTATCAGTGGCGGCCGCAGGAATTTCAAAGGGTGGGGCGAAATTTTATTTTCGTTAAATATATCTATGAAAATAAAATAGCGATAAAACAAAGTCAATATGTCATCTACTTACAATAAACAAAAATTTAAAAAATATTAAAAAAATATTACACTTAAAGGCGCCGTCTTGGACCACGCCTATAAATTTTTTTTTAAAAAAAAATAGCTGCCCTATAGGTGCGTCTATAACCGCGCCTCTTTAGTTTTTTTTCTTTCAAAAACGTTACACTATAGCCGCAGTATAGGACCGCACCTCTATTTGTGTTTTTATTATCTTTATTTCGGATATTAAAACATTGTCCTCGACAACGCGTTTTACAAATAATAGTGCGGTTTAAGACCGTGTTTCTACTTCAAACAACAAATCTCGTGCATTTAGGTGAATTATGAATTATTTCACCCCGAGCCTAAAACAGGAAATTTTTTTGAAGTTTCGTTTACTTTGGCGAAAGATCCAAAACAACATTTAAATATAATACAAGAATAGTGATATTTAAAAAATTAATAAATCGTAGAAAATTTTTTTATAAACGAGAAGTTACGACCCATTTTAAAACGATTTTTTTTCAAAAAAAAAAAAAAAATTTTTTTTTTTTTTTTTTTTTTTTGGAGGGTGGGGCGGCTGCCCCACCCTGCCCCACCCAAGGGCCGCCCCTGCCTGCAACACGTCCTTAGATCCTCCTAAGGCTTTCTTAGGCAGTGGCAACCTCGAGATTGTCGAAATCTCAGATACTTACATGAAAATCAAAAACGCGGTAGCAAAGAGTTGTTATGATCCTCAAGGAAAGGTGACAAATCAGGATCAACTATCAATTGATCTTTCAACTTCTCCTTTTACCTTCTCAGATACCTTAAACAAGTTTATCGTTGTTGGGTGCGATGAAATAGCAATCATCAATGGCACTAGTGGCCGTAACTTCACTAGCGGTTGTCTTTCTTTGTGTTCAAGGAAAGAAGATGTGTTTCAAGGTTCATGTTCTGGTATTGGTTGTTGTGAAACTTCCATTCCCAAAGGGTTAAAGCAATTCGATGTGCAATTAGCGAGCTTCAACCAGTGGCGGCCGCAGGATTTTCAAAGGGTGGGGCAAAATTTTATTTTCGTTAAATATATCTATGAAAATAAAATAACGATAAAAACAAAGTCAATATGTCATCTACTTATAATAAACAAAAATTTTAAAAAAAATAAAAAAATATTATACTTGCAGTCTTGGACCGCGCCTATAATTTTTTTTTTTTAACAAAAAAAATAGCTGCCCTATAGGTGCGCCTCTTTAGTTTTTTTTTTCTTTCAAAAACGTTACACTATAGCCGCAGTCTAGGACCGCACCTCTATTTGTGTTTTTATTATCTTTATTTCGGATATTAAAACGTTGTCCTCGGCAACGCATTTTACAAATAATAGTGCGGTTTAAGACCACGCTTCTACTTCAAACAACAAATATCGTGCATTTAGGTGAATTATGAATTATTTCACTCCGAGCCTAAAACAGGAAATTTTTTTGAAGTTTCGTTTACTTCGGCGAAAGATCCAAAACAACATTTAAATATACACAAGAATAGTGATATTTAAAAAATTAATAAATCGTAGAAAAATTTTTTATAAACGAGAAGCCATGACCCATTTTAAAACGATTTTTTTCAAAACAAAAAAAAAAAAAATTTTTTTTTTTTTTTTTTTTTTGGAGGGTGGGGCGGCTGCCCCACCCTGCCCCACCCAAGGGCCGCCCCTGTAGGCTATCATTCAGTCCACTTATACATCTTTTGCTTTCATAGGCTATCATTATCATATCAGTAAGTCTTTTACTCGGAAAATTGACAACCGGCATCTCATCAATTCATCGGATTGTTTATAACAAATATAGCGCACTGTTGTAATTGAAACACATGGTTGAACTCCCGTTTTGGCCGAAAATTATGTTAGGCTGTGTTTGGCAGCAAAGAAACACTAGTGTAAACAAGTGTTTACGAGTGTTTATATTTTTAACCACTGGTTGGCCTTCCGAGAAACACTAGTGATTAGTGTTTCCGGAAGTGTTTCCGAAACCCTCATTTTGCCAAGGGTTTCTCATTTACCCTAGTGTTTCTTTGCGTAAATTGACTCTATTACCCTTCCTTTTCATCCATAATTACCACAAAAACCGGCTATAAAATTAACAATCTCTCATCATTTCTCCATCTGCTTCTCAATTTCTCCATCTGCTTTCCAACTTCGTCAAGTTATTCTTTCTTCATTCTTCATTCTTGACAAATCCAAACATGCTTTTTATCGGGTGTAGGAAGATCATCTGCATTTCTCCTGTAGCAAACTCCAATTGTGCTTCCTACGCACACAGTTTGAAATTACACAGTGCAGACATTTGAAGAAAATTTAGGGTTTTCTAGCCAAGGTTCGTCGGGTTCAAATTGCAGGGTCGGAGGCAAAGTGGAGCCCCATTTAGGTGAAGAAGGAGACAGTGATGGAGAAATTGAATCCATAGATGCAGGTAAAGCAAATCCAGTGGAGACGAAAACTGGTCGAAGCTCGTTTTTCCTGTGAGTAAATAAGCAGACCTTGCGAGAACAACCGATTTCGTCCTTGTAGAGATGAGTGTTGTACTGATGTCTGACTGGATTCCGGCGATGAGCGTTCTCGCCAGGATGAGCAAACAGACTAGTGTTTTTGCCAAACAATCGTTAGCATTTGAAGACACTAAACACGAGTGTTTCTAAAAAACAGTCCCAAAAAACACTAGTGTGTATGAACACTAGTGTTTCACTTAATGTGCCAAACACAGTCTTAGTCTTTCGTTGATCATATTTGTTATATTAGATTTCTCTAATTTATTTGTACAAAGCTCTTTGTACAAATAAACCCAAGAAACCCCTTTTCTCATCAGAAGAACGCGCTACACGCGCTAAACTCCCAAGACCATCATCCATACTCAAAAACCCTAATCAAAGATGAAGACCTCCATAGCTGCTTCCACGGCGGCTCACTGGTCCCGATTTCTTCACTCAAATCAGATCTAAACGATCTCTTCATCAACAAGAATGTTTCTAATGGAAGTATTGGGGCTAGATGGAAGGCGAATTTTTGTCCTCCATGCCCTCCCTAGTGGCTCTCTCCGTCCATGGTTTGCAATCGTTGGAGGCCCGTGTGTAAGAGCCTACCGCTCAATCAAGTTTATGGCTTGCATCAAATCGTCTCCATCCTTTTTCATGTCCGTCGCCTTTACTGTACGGGAAAGGTCTGGTGCGCTTTCTTCCGTTTCTGTAAAAGGAAGAGGGGTCTCTCCGATGGTGAACCCATCTCCACTGCGCGCTCGGGTTGTTTGGTGGAGGGGTTGGGGTTTCCGGCAATCCTCAACGGGAATGAAGGTACTCGTTTCTTTGCTGGCTCCATTTGGGGCTTCCAGTTCTTGACAGATGCTGCTTCGGCCATGTGTCTCAATGATTGGTCTCTCGATTCCGACTTTTCAATGGTTCTAGACCGTCGGTCCTTCATTTGGAAAGGGTCCGACTTTTCCTCATTTGAATAGAGCGGGGAGCAAAGTTGTGTGTTTCGTGGTCTCGGTATGGACACTGGACAAGAAGAATCAAAAGGTATGGACTCATATGGTACCGGAATGGTGCCATAATTGTACCTTCTGGTTAACAATAAGTTCGGATTCCCCAGGAATAAATATTAGTGTAATACCGAGAATAAAAATACGATGGTATGATTTGGATGCGAAATCCGGCGTACACATGTACACTCGAATAAATAAGCGACCAAACTTGTTTGCTTTGATTTGCAGAGGAATTGACTGGAGAATAGGTAAGACGAAGATTGATGATTTAGTGAATTCGAATCAGATGAATACTAAGCAAAAGAGTGATCAACTCATTAACAAAACATTATGGAGAGGTGGCTATTCGAAAAGGACAATTTTAGTGGAAAGACTAGTACGAAGGAAAGTGATTGGTGTGTAATTTATTGTGTACGATGTATTGATCGAATTTCATATAGCCCAACAAAAGCTCTCGGACGATGTATTGATCGAATTTCATATAGCCCAGCAAAAGCTCTCGGTTGTGTTGGTCCTATATTTGTGTGGAATGCGAAGTCTCATACACTCCTTCAAAAGCATATTAGACAAACAAGGGATGTAATAGTTAGACAAATGAAATTATTTCGGTACAATAATAAAAAGAAATACGATGGATTAAATTTCCGGAACAAACATTACACCATAAATTATGGGATGACTTTCCTTTTTGAAGATGTTTCTCGAGGATGACCTAAACGATTGTCTTGGAAGATGCCGTAGTCACATGCCCCTATTGATCGTGTTGATTGTGATCGTGGTTGTGTTCGAGGTCTCCGAAGATCCTCCATCTAGGTGGGGGCAACGTCATGGGATCCACATTTCCGCAGGAGGCATGACATCCCCTAAAAAAGATTTCTACCATCCTGCTTCCCGGCGGCGAGACACCGCGCCAGTTCATCTAGCCCGTGTCTTCTCCATGTTTTGTCAGCCTCGAGTGTTCCGCGTCTTCTCCAAAGGTGTAGTTGTTCCGATTTTTGGATCTTTCTCCCTTTTTTCGGTCTTTGCTTGTGGTGATTGTATTGTTTCCTTTTTTGGTTTTTTCTTTTGCATGACGGTTTGCCCGTTTGCCGGTTGTCGGCCTCTCGATACACCAATTATATTTGGTGTAATCGAGTCTCTTACCTTCTTGATCAAAAAAAAAAAACAAGCGCTTTGTAATGGATGGATCAGCTTTGGAAGGACTACGCTTAGTCTTTTTGCTAGGATTTTAGCTATTTTATATACAGTTGATAATAAACTTATAGGTCTGTAGTCTGACGTTGTAGTTGGGTTATCATTTGTTGGAAGTAAGGCGATGAAAGTATGATTCAATTGCCTAAGAATTTTTTCAGTTCTATAAAAACTTTTGACTGCCATAGTGACCGACGGGCCGACAATGTGCCAATATTTTTGATAAAAACCGGCATTCATCCCATCGGGTCCCGGAGATTTGTCGCTACCTATTGAAAATAGGGCTTCTTTGATTTCACTTATGGTGAAAGGTAATACCAGATTGATGTTCTCTCTTTCAGTTATTTCTGTTTTAATTACTTGTAATTGACTTTGAAGTTTACTCATATCAATTCTTGATGCTTTGAAACGATGCTTATAGTCGTTAATAAATTCTTCATTGATATCGGCCTCTTTTGCTGATACCAGACCATTTGTCTTCGTAATTGTCGTTATAATTTTTTTGTTTCTTCGGCCAGTAGCTTTCCTATGGTGGAATTTAGTATTCTTATCTCCTAGTTGTAAATTTGTCGTTTTAGCTCGTTGCATCCAAAACTTATTTTGGTACTCAATTAAACATTCTCTTTTCCTATTCAATCTATTAATTTTATCATTCATAGCTTTGTCGAAGCTTGTAAAGTTCTTTTTTTTGGAGATCTTCTAGTTCCTTATCTACATTTTGCAATTGTTTATGAATGTTACCGAATTTTTCCCGACACCACTGTTTCAATTTCCGTTTTACTAGATTAGTCTCTTTTGCAAGATTAAACATATGAGTCCCCGGGAAATGGGTTCTCCATGCCTGTTTAATGACATTCTCGCAATCAGGTCTTTGCATCCACATTGTTTTGAATCTAAAAGGTTTATTTTTGACAATAATTTGTGCGTTTTGAAAGAAGAACGAAATCATACAATGGTCAGAATTTGTAAAAGCATGGTTTCTAGTACGAATCCCTGGATATTCCTGGACGATCTCAATTGAGGACATAATTCTGTCTAATTTTTCGTAAGTATTATCATCTCCTTCTTTCTTTCTTTTCCAGGTATAGTTATTTCCTTTTGTAGGAAGATCTTGGGGGTTGTGTTGGTTAGAAAATTGAGTTAATCTATCAAACTTATTGTTCGCCGGACATACTCCGCCCTTTTTATCCGATGGTACCAATAGCTCATTGTAGTCTCCAATAATTAACATTGGATGATTAATCTTGCTCAGTTCGTCGTTGAGTTGCGACCAGAAGGCGTTTTTTATTTGTTCATTCGGGGGCGCATAAATAAACACTATCATGGATTGGGAATTCGTGTTTTGATTTGTGTGAATGGCCATTAAATACCTATCCGATGATTTCCATATTTCTATTTTTTCGCCCTTAATTTGGTAATCTTTCCAGAGAAGGCAAAGCCCCCCTGCATATCCCGTCGCCGGAATGAAATAAATTCTATCAAATCCCGCGCTGTTCCAAACTCTTTCTTCAGGTTCGTCCTTAGTTTTTGTTTCTGTCAACATGATCATTTGAATGTGTTCGTTTTTACACGTAATATTCATATTAGTCCAAAATTTTTTTTTCTTCATGCCTCTACTGTTCCAGAAAGCGATCTTCATTACTTTAAATCTTTGTATAAGGGAAATTACGCCCCATTGTTCCAACTAGGCTCTCCTTTGAAATTTCTCTAAACGTTGAGGTGAACGTTATTGTGTTAGGGATTATGTTTGTCTTATTGGATGCTCTCAACTTTCTCAAACTATAGCAACTTTGAGAAAAAGCTTTGGTCGTAACGTATTGGTCCGGATTACCCTCAATATCTAGCTTATTGTGTTTGTTCCTATAACAATTGAATGTCAATTTATTCCTCATACCTACATAACAGCGATTAACTCGACTCAACAAAACATTATTGTATATTATTCTTTGACAATCTATAGCTACACTAAGATTAATATACATACTCGTATAACTTGCTCTATGAAAATGATTTGGGAGTCTCTCTTCAATTGAACCCTTGCACTTGAAGTTTGTATTCTTTATAAACCAGAGCATTCTTGTTCTATCAATATGGTTATTATTCTGTATTAGGAGCGCCCTTTTTGTTCTGTTAGTTCAGAAAGCTCGATCATTTTCCTTCCGCCTTTGATGGAGTTGTTTGCTTGTATTCTTTTTGTTGTTCTTCACTATCTCTGGAATTTGCCTTTCATCTATGTCGGATCTGCAGACAAAGTGAAAGCTGTGGTCAATTTGCATCATGTACAATACACAAAATAATTTAAACCCCAGTTTTGGTGCAGAATTGGTGCTGATCGGTCCCAGCGGAACAAAGTTTGTCTGCATCTCTGAATCTTTACACATATCCCATTCGCAGACAGTCCAAAATGAAAACCTACTGCAGACAAGACAAAAAAAATTGATGGAAATCATGTGTATTACACTCCTTATTTACAATATCTTGGTAACCACTTAGTTGGTAGCAAAAATCATAAAAAAATATGAATGAGCCCCCCAACAGCTTCACAATTAAATCCAAGAAATTCAAGTAGAAGACTAGTCAAAGCTGCCACCACCTACTTGTATGCGCAAAACCGTACCCTGCAGAAACTTGAACTCCCTCCACAATTCAGCATTTTAGTCAACACTTTCCAAACATAAAAATCAGATTCCAAATACAAAACATTCAATTGAAGGCACTTTACTGTCACAAACAAACTCATCCACCTCGTTGAAAGAAGCTTCTCATAGAGACCATGGAAAATCACATAGCAACATTGCTTTTTAATTATTATAAATTCATCATTCAAATTGAGTTTATAACTATGGTTTACCTTAATGTAAAACAAAAATAGATAAGTAGTAAGAGCTTGATACGTCCTGGATTGAAGGTACACTTCATAGCATTGTTGAAAAGCCATCCCCTGCAACTTTAAGTTTGTCTCCACAAAAATCATTTGGATCATGTACTCATCACACAAACTGAATTCATACCTATTTTCTGCCTTAACATAAATCAACCACATGAAATTATCAGTAAGGAATTCACAAGCGCACCTAAGGTGACTTGTATCATCTTTAATCATATTATTTAGTCCGAGGTTATTTTGGAATTCAAGGATTAGGCTAGAATTTGAATCACAAAGAAATAAGAACTCTCCCACGCTTTGATTAATTCTAGGGAAAATTTGGAGATAACTCTCCATTTTACAATGCGGGGTAAAACCATTACTAGAAATTATAGAAGGACCTAGGCACTGCAGTACCTTACATAAGACTCTAAGACACAATAAGATTAATAAAAACAAAACAACAAAAATTGAAAGATTCCGCAAAGTGGATAAGCACTGGATTTCCGCAAAAGATAGGCTATCATATTGACTAGTTAAATTTTTGCTTCTTCATTCCCTTCAGCGTGGAGGATGCCGTGTCGTCACCCCCTGCCTCTTCCCAAGGCTAGAGTCAGAGTTTCCGGACTCCTGATTGACTTCTATTGCGTCCATCAGTTTATTAACAGTGCTGTTAGTTTCAATATAGTGAAAGGAACTTTCTGATGCAACATTCCTAAGCTCCTCTGGAATGTTACCATCCTTAAACAGTCAGACAGTGAGCTCCACAACAGTCAGCTCATCATCAGGGATCTCATCTTGCTCATCATCTTCATCAATTGCTTTTCTAACTCAGCTGCTTTTGCTTTAAACTCATCATCCTCCTCCATTGGGAGGATAATCTACTTCAGATTTGGCATCATTAGGAATGGAACCCTCAGCTTGTTCATCATTGGGTTTGTTTTTCTCTACTTTTTCACCACATTTAGAATCATTGATCTGCTGTAGCTCCTCTTTATTATTGACACTGTTTTCCTCCTTAGCACCTTGGTTTTCATTCTCTTCAACATCTTGTTTTAGGCTTTCTTTTGAACTTAGTGAAGATTCTTCATCTTTGGAATTAGTAAGACCATAATGAGCTGAGAGGTATGGCCTCACCTCATTCCTATGTTCGTTATTAGTCTTGTTAATCCCAACTTTTGTCCAATCTTTCTCTTCCTTAACTTCTGCAGCCTTTTCTTTTTTCCCCTGAGATTCTCTAACGATTCTGAATGGCTTAATTCTTATTCCTCTCATAGGGCACTTATCATAAGAGTGATCCCTATTTGCACAAAACCCGCATCCCCTAGAAAAGTCTTCATACCAAATCGGGAAATCTCTAACTTCCCCATCCTCATCCAGAATTGGGACTCCCTTCTTTCTACCCTCAGCCACATCTCGGATTCTCGGTTAATACAAATTCGAGTGAAATTTACCCCTTTGCATCTTTCGGAAAAGGAGTCTAGCTTAATAAACTTCCCCACTTTGTTTTCCTCTATGATGATTTTAATTGCTTCCTTATTAAGGTATTCTGGTGGGATTTTCGGAATCCTAACCACATATCCGCTACAGTATTACTCTCTAAGAAGGTATTAAAATTTGGTTTCCATGGTTTCAAAATAACCAAGTGGCCAAAGATGTGGAAAGATCTTGCCTCCCAAATAGTTTTCCTATCATTCGGGTTGGAAAAAATTACTTCGAATCAATGGTTAAGCTTAGCGAAGATCCTAACTTCGCCCTTCACGTTTTTCCATTCATGGAGTAATTTTGTTCTTAGTTTTGCAATTTCGATTGGCTCACCTAGTATACATCCCATAAGGGATGTCTCCTTTTGTCTTTGAAAATCATTTTTCACCTTAGACAAACTACTAAGGTAATCCGCAAGATTGAAATTCTTAGATGACTCACCTTTAGTCTTTGAATCTTCTTTGTTCTTTGTTCCTTTCCCATTGTTCATCACCTCTGTTTGTTCTGTTTTTCCAATTTGTTCTGTTTTTTCAGTTTGTTCTTCACCGCTTAGTTGTTGTGGAGAGGGAACTTGACAAATAGCTTCCTTGTAGGACTTGCCTTGCTCACTCATAATGGTGGTAGGATTCATATACAGAAAAGAAAGAAAGATGTAAGAATGGAGAAAATATTTCAGTTGATGTGAGATTGAGTTGCAATTGGGAGGTTCTTTAAATAGACAGAAAGTTCCACCCTCAGCAAAGAAACGACACAAAAAATCTAGGGAAGACCGACCCATAGAAATTGGCATTCTCATTCCTCCAGTAGAGAGATTAGCAAAGTTTTTCAGATCTGAACATTTCTATCATAGAAATTCGAAAAAAATCTGAGAAAATAGGGTTTGTACCATTTTGAGAGGTTGAGTGTTGTTCTTGCTTGACATCACCTAGCTTGACAATCTTTTTATGTGAAAAGCGACGCAGGTATCTCCAATCTCCCCTACGCTGCCCAATAATCTTTCCCGTGACCTCCCTTTTGGAGCTGTTGACTATAGGTCTGAGAAGTGCCGACCATAGCCGAAATGTAGCCTGCTTGAACTTCGCCGATTGGAATCTCTTCGTATCCATATTTGAACTTCTCCATCTTTTCTTTTTCCAAAGTTTCCCCTCTCTATTTTGTCTTCTTCGATTACAGCTTAGCCATGCTTGAAAAGGGGTTTGCTTGGAGTCACTTTTCGATCTTCTCTCACCGGACAACCCAAACTGACCGGTAGTTAGGATTGTTGTAGCTTGTTGTTGTGGGTGAGTGACGAAATTTTCGGCGTTTAGGGTTGGCTTTTGGGAGATGGGAATTCTCTGCTTCCCAGCGCGCTTGAGCGGCACATTCATTGGGGTTTATTGTTATTTAATAACAAATTTGAGAGAAAAAACAATTATGTGGAGAAAAATATGTAACAAGTGTAAAGTAGAGTCTTGCTCACTCATAATGGTGGTAGGATTCATATACAGAAAAGAAAGAAAGATGTAAGAATGGAGAAAATATTTCAGTTGATGTGAGATTGAGTTGCAATTGGGAGGTTCTTTAAATAGACAGAAAGTTCCACCCTCAGCAAAGAAACGACACAAAAAATCTAGGGAAGACCGACCCATAGAAATTGGCATTCTCATTCCTCCAGTAGAGAGATTAGCAAAGTTTTTCAGATCTGAACATTTCTATCATAGAAATTCGAAAAAAATCTGAGAAAATAGGGTTTGTACCATTTTGAGAGGTTGAGTGTTGTTCTTGCTTGACATCACCTAGCTTGACAATCTTTTTATGTGAAAAGCGACGCAGGTATCTCCAATCTCCCCTACGCTGCCCAATAATCTTTCCCGTGACCTCCCTTTTGGAGCTGTTGACTATAGGTCTGAGAAGTGCCGACCATAGCCGAAATGTAGCCTGCTTGAACTTCGCCGATTGGAATCTCTTCGTATCCATATTTGAACTTCTCCATCTTTTCTTTTTCCAAAGTTTCCCCTCTCTATTTTGTCTTCTTCGATTACAGCTTAGCCATGCTTGAAAAGGGGTTTGCTTGGAGTCACTTTTCGATCTTCTCTCACCGGACAACCCAAACTGACCGGTAGTTAGGATTGTTGTAGCTTGTTGTTGTGGGTGAGTGACGAAATTTTCGGCGTTTAGGGTTGGCTTTTGGGAGATGGGAATTCTCTGCTTCCCAGCGCGCTTGAGCGGCACATTCATTGGGGTTTATTGTTATTTAATAACAAATTTGAGAGAAAAAACAATTATGTGGAGAAAAATATGTAACAAGTGTAAAGTAGAGTCTTGCTCACTCATAATGGTGGTAGGATTCATATACAGAAAAGAAAGAAAGATGTAAGAATGGAGAAAATATTTCAGTTGATGTGAGATTGAGTTGCAATTGGGAGGTTCTTTAAATAGACAGAAAGTTCCACCCTCAGCAAAGAAACGACACAAAAAATCTAGGGAAGACCGACCCATAGAAATTGGCATTCTCATTCCTCCAGTAGAGAGATTAGCAAAGTTTTTCAGATCTGAACATTTCTATCATAGAAATTCGAAAAAAATCTGAGAAAATAGGGTTTGTACCATTTTGAGAGGTTGAGTGTTGTTCTTGCTTGACATCACCTAGCTTGACAATCTTTTTATGTGAAAAGCGACGCAGGTATCTCCAATCTCCCCTACGCTGCCCAATAATCTTTCCCGTGACCTCCCTTTTGGAGCTGTTGACTATAGGTCTGAGAAGTGCCGACCATAGCCGAAATGTAGCCTGCTTGAACTTCGCCGATTGGAATCTCTTCGTATCCATATTTGAACTTCTCCATCTTTTCTTTTTCCAAAGTTTCCCCTCTCTATTTTGTCTTCTTCGATTACAGCTTAGCCATGCTTGAAAAGGGGTTTGCTTGGAGTCACTTTTCGATCTTCTCTCACCGGACAACCCAAACTGACCGGTAGTTAGGATTGTTGTAGCTTGTTGTTGTGGGTGAGTGACGAAATTTTCGGCGTTTAGGGTTGGCTTTTGGGAGATGGGAATTCTCTGCTTCCCAGCGCGCTTGAGCGGCACATTCATTGGGGTTTATTGTTATTTAATAACAAATTTGAGAGAAAAAACAATTATGTGGAGAAAAATATGTAACAAGTGTAAAGTAGAGTCTTGTAAAAATTCACGACCTATAACTGTAATTCACGGTAAAATTAGAATGCGATTTGTTTTTAGTGGACGGTGAACTTTTGTCTTGATATTTTATATTAAAATAATATAAAATTTCAAATAATAAATTATTAGCTTACTATCAAATATAATTCAATCTATTTATATAAAATAATTCAAAATTATAAAATGCATTCCTTTGTTAGTATTTGATATTTTGTTTATTTTTGTGGCGACTTGTTGGAAAGTCCATCCCGGTGGCCATCCAATTTTGACTATTTGAACTTTGAAGTCCGATCTTTACTCGTTTTCCTGTCTCTGCCCCCATCCCCCAAATTGTTCAATTTCTCTACCTCCGCTACCATCGGAATCTGGTCTTCTACCTTACCTAAACCTCCCAATTTCCACTGCAGCTTTGTTCTGCGTGATTGTTTCCCATCGGACTCTAGCGATTCTCCAACGCCAACCCTAAATCTGAACCCTATATGCTCTAATGGACGGAGGCGGCGGAGGCGGCGGTCCGGCACCTTTCCTCCTGAAAACCTATGAAATGGTCGATGATTCATCTACGAACCACATCGTATCATGGAGCCCTGCCAGGACGAGTTTCATAGTGTGGAATCCACCAGAATTCTCCAGGCTCTTGCTTCCTACCTACTTCAAGCACAACAATTTCTCCAGCTTCATTCGTCAACTAAATACCTATGTGAGTTTTATCCTCCTTGATTTCTTCATTATAAGTAATACAAATTCAAATCGGTGGTGCATAGGTATGATAGTGCGGAATTTCTAGTGGATGGATGGTGGTGTTGTGTGTCGTAGCTCCATCAATCGAATTTGTGTTGGAATTTATGGGAGTTTGGCTTTCGAATATTGAATGTTACAAAAGGGATAAGAAAGAGTGTTATGATTGATATACTCATTTTCTAGTTTTTTCCGGTTTTCCAACATTCATTTTCGTAGAGGGGAATTGAGTGCCATTGTTTAGCCAAGGGCTTCTACTTTTGTGTAACAATGTTAAGCCGATAACTCTACCGTCCAAGATGAATCTGGATTGGGATCCTTGGATCAATTTGCTGTCTGAACTCATCATTTTAACTTAGTATGCCGTGATCAAGATCACTGCTCAGTGATGCTTTGAAAACCAGGATTTTAGGTTGCATTTGGCAAACATGAGGGATTACGAGAGGCGATCATAGGAAACTTCTCTTAACTCAATCTGAAATGGTTTGTGCCTCTAGACCACCATATTCAAACAAAAAATTCAAACACCTATGTTGTTTCAATACCAAAATCAGACTCTTTAACAATGTTTGTGTGAATAGCTAATGATAAACCATCAAAATAAAACAAGTAGAGTTTTTTTGCCCTCTAAAGCTGTGTTTGGTATCAGATTATAGGGCTTGTTTTAGATTAAGTTGGATGAGATTATTTTTGGCAAGTGTTTGGTATTAGATGGAGATTATAAATTAGATTATTAAAATGGCTTATATGAGTGAAAATAACCCCTCACACCCAAGGTTATTGGGGATTAATCTCCAATAACCTCTATCTGGATTAATCTAAAAACCTCCCTTTGATACCAAACATAACTCACCACTTATTAATAGATTTTGGGGTTTTTAGTGATGGTTTAGAAATAATCACGTATTTTTAGGGGTGGTTATTTGAAAAGGTTACCTTTGTTATTGGAATATTACTATCCATTTGCTATTGGAATATTAAGTCATGGGTTGTGCACACAAAATTTGAGTCACATAAAGGGGTGAAATTAGAATTGATCTCATCGTTTTGATTCCCACGCATATGGTAGGAAACAAGTTTAATGTGAACAGGGGGTACAAATATGGTTAAATATAAAAAGTTGAATTAGATTGTGTGATTCTGCATACTAGAGTCATTACAGGCTAATACTCTTATAAAAACAAGGCCTGATCCTGTATGGCTTTCTGTTTTTTCAGCCATATGGGATGGATCCTTAATTTCTTCAAATCATTGGGTTGACATAAAAGTTGCATGCTGGACAGAGACATATTAGATGACTGAACTTGTATGGTGTTTCTATTACAGGGATTTCACAAGATTGACCCTGAGAGGTGGGAATTTGCTAATGAGGATTTTGTGAAGGATCAGAAGCATCTCCTGAAGAACATTCACCGAAGAAAACCAATTCATAGCCATAGCCATCCTCAAGTGGATCCGGAAAGAGCAGCATTTGACGAAGAGATAGATAAGCTTTCACAAGAGAAAGCCGAGCTACAGGCCAAAGTTGTTAGGTTTCAGCAACAGAAATCCACAGCAAAGTCACAGCTCGATGACTTGAAGAAACGTGTAAACAGCATGGAAGAAAGACAGAAAAACTTGCTCATATCATTAGAGAAAGCTGTTCAGGACCCCGGGATTCTCGAACATCTTGTTAGCAAAATTGAATCCATGGATTTCACAGCATACTACAAGAAAAGACGGTTACCTGGATCTACTCACTTCGAGCCACCTGCTGAAAATAATTTAGCAGAAAACCAGAGCAATTCCAGGCCTGAATCTGTGAATATCTTTTCCCATGATTTATCCAATAATCTGACACTCGAGCTATCACCTGCCATTTCAGAGAGGAACTTGGTTTCAACTAGTACCCAGAGCTCAAATGAACAGAGAGATCAAATGAATCCTTGCAGCCTTCAATTTGCAGCAGAGCAAACGGGCTCAGAGAATTGTCTAACATTTCAAACGGATTCGGTTTTGTCTCTCAATCCCATACCTAAAGAGAATCCGGGGTTGCATCCTTTGCAACCAAGTCCAGTGGCAAGTGAAGAAGGTGATGGTCATCTCTCTTGCCAACTAAACCTTACTCTTGCATCCTTTTCTCCATTCCAAGCAACCCAAGCGCAAACCTCCGCTGTCAACGATGAAGGTAATGCTAATGGTAAAAGTTCAGACCTTAATGTTGCTTCAAAGAGCAAGTACATTACGGATGATGCTGGTAATTTATCTTCGTCACAAGAGTCTCCAAGCGATAAGCAAGGGCCGGCAACTGCACCAGTCCAGGCTAATGATGTATTCTGGGAACAGTTTCTAACCGAAAGACCCGGTTCTTCAGACAATGAAGAGGCCAGCTCAAATTATAGAGCAAATCCATTTGATGAGCAGGAAGATAGAGGTGTAAGTCAAGGAATGTCGAAAACTGCAAAGAATCTGCGTAATCTAACCCTGTGAAGGCCAGACATTACTCTTGCATAAGGATCGGTGAGATAGACATGAAGATTGCAATATTTGAGGTGTTTGAGTGTTTCATATAATTTACTATCGTGGGACTTTATAGGGAAGCATTGTACTTTATTCCGAGAGTTGTTAGATGTTTCCACGTGAAAGAAGGATGTATAAGTTATAGTATGTGAATGCTATCACGTCCTGCTAGACTTGGAGGTGTGTACTAATATTGATAGAGGTACAGATATTGACGGCAATAATGTCATGCTAAACTTGATTTATTAGGCTATGCTATCACGGAAAAGGCAATCTTAAGAATAATAGGAAATGAGACATGGTGAAAAAATATAAATAATATATTTTTGTAAAGTTCCTATCAAGATTATTAAGAAAAGAGATACATGTATGTGTCATTTCCTGTAGAAGTATTGAAAAATAAGCAAATTGGTTGCATGACTTCAACTTCAAGTGTGTCAACTATCATGTCTCCCTCACCTGATCTCCCGGAGTCTAGCACACAACATGATGTGATAAACCTCGTAGATGGCGTGCATTTCCCTTCAAATGAAACTCAAACCGGTTCAAAGGATGACAGTGTAAAATGGACACAAGAAGAAGACATATTACTATTTAGTGTATGGCTCAAAAAAAAAAAAAAAGAAGGCATAAAATTGTTAGCTACTATATTAAGGTTCACAGAGGATGAGAAAATAAACGACACGTAAGGTTATTGGTAAAAGATAATCAAGTTATTTCTAAATTTGCAGGTGTTACGAGCATGTTTTAAAAAGAAAATTCAGTGGAGGATCGGAGGACGACATTATTGCTTTTGCTTTTAAACTCTATGGAAATAACACTAGAGCTGAATTTAACCTTGATCATGCATGGATAATGCTCAAAATGGAAGAAAAACGGAGAAGAAGTTTGAATATCACAAACATTCATGTAGAAGATGGAAGCTCAGTAGGATCGAAAAGGTCTAAGGTTAATGAGACGGAACGTACAACTCAAGCTCGAACCCCAAAGCTTCAAATCCAAGTGCGTATGTGATGTGGGACCATCCTCAACGGTCCTTACACATGGACCAATCACTAGAACAAGAGCATGAGCATGAGCATTGAAGGAGAAATAGTTGTCATCTTCAAAAGTCATTTAAGAAGAGATTGCTAACTTACTGACATCATGTGCATCTAAGGACACCTTAATCTTGTCTAATCCTTCCTTAATGACATTGATATCGATTGTGGATGAGTCATACATGTGTGAAGATGATCAAGGAAGCAAGGAAAGTGGCTAGAACGAGGTTCATGGTTGTTGGTAAAAAAATCCATAAGATCCAATC
The DNA here is from genome assembly GCA_033239125.1 of Fagopyrum homotropicum. Taxonomy (NCBI): domain Eukaryota; kingdom Viridiplantae; phylum Streptophyta; class Magnoliopsida; order Caryophyllales; family Polygonaceae; genus Fagopyrum; species Fagopyrum homotropicum. Next base: position 151,196,465 of record BSWB01000004.1, read on the forward strand.
GAGATTTTCTTCTGTCAAGATCCATAAGATCCAATCGAAGATCTTCTTAGTTGTTAGATATTTTATTTATGTAATACCTTTACAGCTTTAAACATTGTGAAGGTATTCGATCCTATCTTTTAGGATTATCTTTATTTTATTTTCTAGAGGAATCTCGTCTATAAATAGCCATATAAGTCGAGGTTCATGGTTGGTTGATTTTATTTTGATTTCCACATACATTGTGAGATACTTGTTGCTTCATTCACGAAGTGTGTAATTTTATTTATTTATATTCAATCAAAAAGAGAGCCTTTGTTTCAATCGTTGTGAGTCCTTGCTAGGTTGTTCTTGTGTATGAAGGTTGATGCTACTAGTCAATCCTAGTCCCTCCTTGTGCTTGTCTTATTTGAAAAGTTCGTGTAAGGTTAAAGAAGGAAGGGTTAAGGTAAGCTCTTTGTTAAGGGCTTTTGATCCAACCGGTCAAGGTTATTTGAAAGAATACCTTGATTCGTAACTTCCTATATTTCATCAATTTTAGTCCATTATCCATGTTCTTATCTATCCATTATCATTCCATATTAACCACATTATGTTCTTTGAGTTTCGTGCAACTTCGTCCCCACCAGAGAAGAATCTCGGCCTTCCATCCCAAATCTTGCCCGCGATTTGCCACCAAGATTCCTTCTGTCATTGGTTTTGTGAAATTCAGTCTAGATCGAAAAATTACGGCATCAATTCCGCATCAAAGTGGTATCAGAGTTAATCGATTGAAGTTCAACTAACCATACAACAAAGGTTTGAGTATTTTTAGTTGAGTCTTCTTTGAGTCACATAAAAATCGAGTATTTTCTTTGTTGTAATTCTTTTGCGAGATTATTTGAGTTAACATGCTTACCTGTGTTGACTTGTGTCTATTGGAGAAGAGAGAAACGCCATAGCCCAAACACAAGCCAACCAACCCTGAAACCGAAATCTCGCTACGCCCCAACTAAATCTCGTCCGTGGTTGTGTGTTCAAGCCCGATATTTTACGTTGCTTGATAAACAAGTTTCGTGATTTTCTCCCTATCCCAGTGAGATCCATATTATATTTGAGTAAAATCTGATTATATTCAGCTGCGTATCTAGAAAGGAAGGAGATTCACAAGAAATTTTATTGTTGAGATTTTATCTAGTAGGTGAGATCGTATCATATCTTTAAAATCCTAACCGAATATCTTTTCACAAAAATTTTTAAAAATAATTTTTTAAAAATACTTTTACATTGAAAGATGAATTTTTTTAAAAAAAATCAATTTAAAAAAAAATCAATTTTAAAAAAAATCAATTTAAAAAAAAATTTAATTTAAAAAAGTTTAATTTAATCAAAGTAATGATAAAAAAAGATTAGGAAAAAAATCCGACAAAAATTTCAAGAAAAATTTGATTTTTATATAAAAACTAAAAATATTTTACTTAATTTAGTATTTTTATCATATTAAATATTTTTATGAAAAAATCCACATCATACAACTAATGCTACTTTTTTGATGAGTTGTAAAAAATTAGTGTCACATCATCATCGGAATTAATATTTTTGCTTGGAAAGCAAACGGTATTATTTTTGGTAAATATGTTGATAGTTTGTACCATTCCTAATATTCTTCAAAGTTTGTATTATTTTGAATTCATTATTGATAGTTGATATTATTTTGAGTTATTTTTTCTAATCGGTATAATAAATTAATTTAAATAGTTCTAACAAACTAACATAATATCCCTCTAATTATGATTTGATTTATAAAAATGATAAGAGTTTTAAGAAAAAGCCTAATAGTTCTAAAAAAATTAATAATTAGGAGAGATATAATTTAAGTATTTAATATTTCAAGAGATTAAAGCTTCATTAAAACTATGATATTAATTTATTAATTTAGGTAATATATGAGTTCGTTATCGACTAAAATTTATTTGAAAAAGGATAGGTTAAAATCTCAGTATTTTAAAAGATTTTCATGTATTTTAATTTAGTTACATAATATTTGAAAAAGAAGTGAATTGTATAAAAATATTGTTGATATAGGACTTGCTGGATATTGGATGAAGATATTCATTTGAGATTGTTGAAGATCATCTCCATTAATCTTATGAGGAGAAGATTATTTTTGAGATTATTTCGATCCATATAAGCTATTTTAAAAATCTAATCTATAATCTCCATCCAATACCAAACACCTCACCATAAATAATCTTCTCCGTTTAATTTAAATTGACTTTCTTATAATCTAATACCAAACATGCTCTTAGTTAAATGGTTTGAGTAATTTAGTGATACCGATTGTTAAATCGTTTTTTTTAAACCAAAATTTAACAAAATTTGTGGGACATGTGAGATTCAAATAATGTAATTGCATGAATGATAGTCAAATGTCGATTCACAAGTTGCTTTATAGATAACTAGTGTATTACCCGCACAAAGTGCGGGTTCAGTTTTAATAAATATTTAATATTTAGAAATTTATATGTATATATTTGTCAAATAAAAATCCGAAAAATGAAAATATAATCAATATTATGATTTTTAATTCTCATTTAAGTATTTATCTCTTCTAATTAATCATATTTTTAATTGATTTGTTAAGATATGCTTGTTGGTAAAAAAAATTCGTAAAAGTTTAAAAACTATTTTTATAAAAATATTTATTTAAATATTTTTAAAAAAAATTTAGAAATCAGTTTTCAATTTATATTAACATTTAGAAATCACTTTTTAAAATAATTTTTTAGGTTTCGAGAAACCTGGCGTTGACACGTGGTAATAGAAGATTCTGCTTTAATATATACTAGTGTATTACCCGCACTTTGTGCGGGTTGAGTTTTAATAAATATTTAATATTTAAAAATTTATATGTATATTTTTGTAAAATAAAAATTTAGAGAATGAAATTATAATTATTATTATAATTTTTAATTCTCTTTTATGTATTTATATCTTCTAATTAATTAAATTTTTTTAAATTGATTTGTTAAGATCTGCTTGTTGGTAAAAAAAATCCGTAAAATTTTAAAAACTACTTTTATAAAAATACTTATTTAAATATTTTAAAAAAATTCAAAAATCGATTTTCAATTTATATTATCATTTAGAAATCACTTTTTAAAATAATTTTTTAGGCTTCGAGAAACATGACTCCTTTGACGATTAGTCGCTCAAAACGGTTCTAAAATTGAAAATAAATTAAAATCTAACATATTAAACATAACATATAAAATCAAAAGAGTCATTTTTGAAAGAATAAACACAAACTTTAGGTTGAAAACTCACAAAACGAAACTTCAACATTCTGATTGATCGATATCTCTTATTCTCTTATTGGATTGTGTAGACCTAGCGATACTCATCCATTTATACATGCGTAGCCGTAACACAATTTGTTATGATATCTCAACAATATCTTAGAAAATCTAGTAATTACTCTGTTAGTATACAAAATTTTCATTTGCACTTTTAAGTCAACTAAAGTTCAAACGAATATAAAAAAAAGTTGTTTAGATAATTAAACATAATTGTTCCTATAAAAATGAAATCAATTTTAATAAAATTCAAAATACAAAAAAGCATGGACGTTATAAATTAGTAATAAATTTGTAAATTTTCATTGAAATAGGTAACAAAACAAAATTTTCAAAATGTTAATGGGATAAGGTTTTATTTTCAAAATTTTTTAAGATAATAATTACCGATTTTAAATTTGCGGTTATGGAAGATACGTATTGTTGGATTGTAGAAAATCACGGGATAAGGGGATAAGGTTTTTTTTTTTTGGCAAATCTAAACTGAACAAATATAAATAAATTAAAAAAAGCTGAATTTAAAAAAAGTTTGAGTTGAAGTTAGTTTCTAGAAGGACATTATAGTCCATGTCTTGCACAGGTATTTTTAAAAATATTGTAAAAGTTGCATACAATAATTGTATTGACAAAATACTATTTTATAAATATAATTGGTTGGATATAAGCTCATTAAATTTATCTTAATTATTTTCAATTAGAACATATATAAAACCCAAAAATCATAACACATTTAATCAGGCAAATGAAGTTACTCTTGGTGATTCATCGACCCTTATCTAAAATTTTTATGACAAATGTGAAGAAAAACAGCAACTAACAATGCAAAAATAAATTCTTAAATAAAGAATAAGTATTCCTTGGTTACATAATAGAAATCACTCAAACTTTATAAAACACAATTGACATTTGAGAATATCCAATGCGATCAATTAGTTACAATCAATTTTTTTTGTTTAGATACTAATAATTGTATGGTATTTAACAAAATCGTGTTTATCTATATCTATTTTTTTCAAAACTAATCTCATTCTTAAGTTTTACAACTAATCTCATCCATGCCGCTGCGTACCACAGTTCCATCACAAACGCTTTTTGAAGAAGGATTCATTTCGTTTAACACAAGCTGGATGATACGCCTTAGGGTAATCCCTAACACAAACAAAACATGCAGAAGTTTGAACAAAAGTAGGAAGCAAGCAGACCGGAATTTATCAAGAGAGGATCAATCCCAGGAGAGCAAATAATAGCAAGCGGACTCACAGTTGATCACATAGCACAGATGGATGGTGTTGACGATAGGTATGGGGATCTAGATGCAGGAGATGTTGACGATGGGTATGGGGATCTTGTTGTCAGGTGAATAAAAATCGGATATTTGATACTATGAATGCGCAAGAAGAAAGAACAATACCTGTACAATTAAGCACCAGTGTTGAGTTATTAACTCGATCAAGTTTTTCTCTTGAAGAAACTATATATATACACATTGATGATAAAGCCTGCGGCGTACAAAGTAAACTGTACTGAGAAAAATTATCGGTATTTTGTAGATAATATCAATCTTATTAAAAGAGAATTTTGTTAAGATTTGGTTATGAAGATTTGGGTGGGTTGTTGACGGAGTAGTTTAATGTATTTTTTTATTTGTTAGAATTAATGAGGATATATAAGATTTAAATAATTTAATAAAGATTTTTAAGTTGTTATTAATTGTTAAATTGACACATGTCATTAGAATGTTCATGGCGAGACACGTGGCAATAGGTGCTACTCATATAATATATATAAGATAACATAATATATATATATATATATATATATATATATATATATATATATATATATAATTGGGATACTATCGTTATCATTTGTTTGCTTACTTTAAATGAAAACAAAATTTGCTAGCAAATTTGAGATATTACAAACAAAATTTGTTAAAAACTTTTCTTACAAAATCCAATTTGATGGATAATATCACAATTTTCTTCTTTTATAATATAAAATTTAACAAATTTTGCTAACAACTTTTTTTATAATTTTTTTTACTGACGTTAATTCTGTGAGCGACACGTGGTATTAAAATTTTGTTGGGCTGAGGTTAATCGTGGGGGCGATATGTGGCAATAGAGGCTTCTGCTTTAATATATATAAGATAAGATAGTTGAAAATGTAACACCCCAAATTCTCGGAACTCGGGGAGCTACTGGTTAGGACCTCACAATAGGTCCCGACCTTGGTTTAACAACACATTACTTGGATCTTACAACAAGGCACAAATGTACTTAAAACAATTTCGAAACATAATAGTTTTATTGTATGAATGTACACATGTGACAGCCTTACAAAACATAAACATATACATAACATGCATGATGTAAGGGAGACTCCCCCGTCCCCATCTAATGAGTACGTGGACCCGGCTGACCATCCGTTCCGGATCACTCTGCAACTGTCTATCTCTACAAATCTACAACACGGATAAACCGTTAGCTAACAATCCAAATATAAGCAGAAAAGGATAGCACAAACACACTCAAGATAACATAAAACAATCATCATGCTGGCACACAAACCGGTTATTATCTGTTCATTAAGTGAGTCACCTTATTCCATTTTACAGTTGTGGCACGAGAAATCTTAAGAGTTCTCGCCTCCGTTCCTTATCCAACTGGGTGTAGGTCTAGCTTACCTCCGCCGATAGCATCACTACAAACCGAGTGTGGACTAGTCCCTAAAAAAACCCCAGCGCCCTCAAGCTAACTGAGCAGAATGCCACCGCCCGTTACTCTTAGGCCAAGGTATAGGTCGATATATAAATATTACATAAAATATAACTATAAGCATCTCATTCACACACCACTACCATTATTCATACTCATATCTAGAAGTCAGCTAAGTAAGCCCAAAGGACTTACCTGAATTCAAACATAATCTCGTTATCTCGACTCGGTCTGTAACCGCAGGAACTCAACCGCCTGTTATAAAAGCCAAGTGGATCAATAATATATCCCACTTAATTAGAAGTCTCTGACTTCTAAGATATTTAACTCTATCATCAGCTAAATTACCAAAATACCCTTATACGGATAAATGACTGTTTTACCCCTGGTCCCGAAACTTTATAAAATTCCATAACAAAGTTCCAAACTATTCTTTGGAACTCAAAGCCACGCTCAAACTCTCAAAGGAAGGTTTGCTAAAGATTTAGAAGAGTTAACTACATTTCTAACTTTCATAAAAAGTCGCTAACGTCCGACTTTGACTTAAGATATGAAAACCGAATAAAAAATATAAAAAGTCTAACAAAAATCTCTAAGTCTTTTATGCTATGCACTCTATCCATAGTATCCAGAATTTCCCAAAAATACATAATAATCACTTCTACACAAATTCTCAAAGTCGGTTCCAAAACCAGAAATTTATACTTAGCCAATTTCTGAGTTCTTTCTCAAACAGCTCAACTAGCCTACTTTGAGCTCCTATGGATCCAGATCCGACCGTTGGATCGGTCTCAACTTTTGATATGTTGAACTATGTATGACACTCTATAACATACTAAAAACGGAACGGTGGATTATGTTTCTAAGGTATCCAAACCTAAGCTCAAACATGACTGCACAACCCAGAAAATTCCAGTACTTAACAATTTCAGCAACATCCAGAAAACTGTTTAAGGTCTCAACTTCAAAAATTCATAACTCTTAAACCACTTGCTGGATTCATCCCAAATTTTAATATGTTCCACCACAATATGACAACTATATCATATCCAAAATTCAAGTCAAACAGAGATCAAACTCTTATTCAAAACTATATCTCAAAACAGCATCACATGCTGTTTTTTTTTTCCAACACTCAGCATAGTTATAAAAACTGTGTGAGGAGTCAACTTTGAGACACCCTAACTCTCAAACTGTAACTCCAATTCTTCCCAAATTTTAGTATGATCTACTATGAACTACTGACTACAACATATCCGAAAATCAGCCACAAATGAGGAGTCTAACTTATCCAAAACTGGATTACAAAACTGTGTCAACATGCAGTTTTCCCAACACTTAGAATATTTCAGCACAACAGAAAATAAAACTGCTTACGACCCAATCTTTGAAAAATCATATCTCCCAAACCATTCACTGGATTCCTCTCAAATTTTAATATGTTCTACTACAATATCTCATCTATAACATATAAAAATTTCAGCCAAAATGGATCATTATTTCATACCTAAATCGGAACCCGAAGTTGGATGCTCGACAAAGTCGAAAAAACTGAGAAAATGCAACAGTTTATGGAGTTGCTTCTTAGCTGTAGCATATGGGTTTCAACAATGGTTCAGAGACAACTATTAGAACATATATATATGGAGGGAAGCAAGGAAAGAGTGTGGGCATACTCAGTTACGAGATTTGACAGAAGATGGAGATAGAAGATAGAAGTGAAGATGGAGTGGTGGCGTGGCTCGTGACGGGGTCCTGTGGATGCTGGTGGTTAACGACGACGGTCGAGGAGGCTTGCGATGCACGGCCCGTAAAGTCGAGCGATCCTGTTGATGGGAGTGGCGCCTCGTCCGCGTCGATGCAGCACCGTCTGGAAGTGTCGGCAGTCGAACGGTTCGGTCGTGGGTTGCAGGTGTTGAGCGGCGTTCACAGAGGCGATTGAAGATCTCTTTCGGTTGTGCAGAAAGACGCAGGTTGGGCAGCGGTAGAAGATGGTTACGTATAGTTGTTAGGTTTAGCTGAGAGGTTACGGTGAGGTTAGGTTAGAATTTTTAATTAAGGTTATTAGTTAATTAATCTCCCATCAGGCCCAAACCTTGGCCCAACAAGGGTGATGATCTAAATAAAATTTTTTTTAACCCAAGGCCCAAAAAAATAATCCGATCCAGTTAGGAACCCAAAACGCACAATTTTGTCCGACAATTTTAACTTGGATGGTTATCGGAATAGCTTCTCCGGGTTTTGTAAAAATACAAATAATACACTAGGGTTGTAATATTAGGTTTTGGTGTAATCTCATCGTTTTACGTGAATTAAATTTTACCTGAAATGATAGAACTTGTGATAGGGCGCAACACTAGATAGAAAGGAGGAGAGGTTAACGGGTCGAAATCCGGTTTGGCTCGGGGATAAACGGAGTAAAATTTCCGGATATTACAGAAAATTACAATCACATAAAGTCTTACTCATAAATCTTACAAAACATACAAATAACTTGAAAGCAATAATATTCCCCCGATCTTCTTTGGTCACGTAGTGAAGTTTAGGGTTTAGATAGGAAATGGATTTATGAGCAATGCATTTATATGATCCATCATCTCGTTATCCGGTTTACCATGCCAATCTTTCTTGAAGGAATAATAAAATTGTGATGTTCTTGCAAGATTAAGGTTTGCTCCTAAAAAGGGTTCGGAAATGGTACGAGGATATTGCGGACGTAACAAGTAATATTCTTCGTTCATCTTCTTCCAACATTCTTCAATCAAGCCACCTATATGCTCCCTTGCAGCCTTTTCCGAAGCTCCACTTTCATGCATGTAACATTGTAACGCTTTTAAAGTGTCGCCTCTAGCCAATTCGTCCTATTACATTACATTACATTGTTAATCAGAACTAGGGCTATCATGCAATTGTATTTCGGAAGTCGTGAACACACGGCGTTGGAATTCACAAACGCGCAACGGATCCGGAACTCGTAACCGTCACGCATCCGGATCCGAGATGTTTTCTTTGTAAATTCTAACAAAAAAAAAGAAAAAGTGAAGAAATCATTACGGATCCGGAACCTGTAACTGTCACGGTTCCGGGTTCCGGAACTGTAACGATTTCGGGTTCCGGATCCATAATGATTTTCTTTGTGAATTCCAACCCATAAAAAAAATCTGACACTAACACGGATCTGGAACCCAGATCCGTATCAGCTGTCAAAACTTTTTCCTCACGATTTTCGGAACTCGTAACCGTGACGACTATAGGCTCCGAATGTGCAGTGCATTTGTGAATTGCATTGTCGTGCACATAACATCCCTCTATTTATATGTACATAGTTTGATGTTACGTACCGAAGAAGTTGCCAAGTCATTTGCTAGTCGAATGACGGTTCCACCACAACGTACGAGGTTTGGAAGATTATTGATATAGTCTATAGCTTCCTTCGATATTGATGGTGTAGTAAGTAGGTAGGAGTCGAGGAGCATAAGATGTGAACCAATGGAAACTATGCCTTGCTCAATGTATTCTCTCAAGGATGGCTTATATCCTTCATGGTACCATTTGGCCTCTTGCAAGTACGTCTTACACAATCTTGCCCACTACAATTATTAAAATCGAGTAGAGAAAACTTATAAACGAAGAAAAAAGAAATAGTTTCACATCGGTTATAAACAAAGAACTAGCCTAGTATATGATTTTTGGATCGGACTCCAATATTGACCGTATGTATGGCTGACATTCTAACACATTTGCATCTTGATGTATTGGACTTCTTGACTTTGAGACATTGATTGTGGACATGGACAATATATTATTGTCCAAACCAATTGGACTAATCGTCCTTAAAACATGTTATCAAGTGTCAACCGAATAAGATGCTGGAAGGAAGGGGTGTCTGAAAAGAGATGTTTCCACATCAACAAATAAGTAGTCTAATATTTAAGGTTGACGGACTGATAATACTATTATCAACTAAAGGAACATGTCTCTTTATTTACTCCACCATAATTTATCACATACTAGCTAGCTATATGCATGACATAATGTAAGATAGATTTAGTTATTTACCGATTTGCTCAAGTAGGGTATGATGTCCAAACCATTCTCTTTTATCATCCTTTCGCCAATTTCATTGGTAGTGTTGTACACGGCGAGAAAACAATGCCTCATCGGTTCCGGAAGTTGTTCGATTCCATCAATCTCCCATCTAATTAAATAACAATCCATCAACATAGTTTCATTTACATATTTGAAAACCAGTCAACATAAGAGTCTAGCTAGAAGGAACATCATACTTACCGATCAACTAAGTGTGTGAAGATCTCTAGTTCTTCGAGTGTACCATAAACATCATATGTATCATCAAGCGCCGTGATCAAATTAACAACTTTGGTCTCCAATTCTCTGTAGTGTCGATACTGAGGTTCTTCAATTATACCCACAGTCCACAAGTAATGTTCGATAAGTCTATCTCTTGCATAGGGTAGTTTTCTTGGTAGCTCCATTTCCTTCCACCACCTAAATTTAGTTAAGTTGAAAGAATTGAGTGAAATATACTCTTTTTTATGGACTTTTATTTTATGTATCCCTCTAAATTTACTATTATTACTATGTTAAAGATATATTTATTTAATAAATTTATGCTATAATATTTATAATAGAGTAATAGTGATAAAATTAACCATTTTATCAACTTATAGTTTAGTGTTTTTTAATTATTAAAAAAAAGCTGCATCAATTGGTGTGCAAAGATAGTTTTCTTTAAAGGGCTATATATAATATAAAGTTACATTCACGGACAAAAATGTCCAAAAGGCTTCGTTCTAGGCCATTTTTTAATGAATAGAATTTGTTTAAAATCAAATAAAAATAGTAATGATAATTTAAGTGGACATAGTTTTATTAAGGTGGCTGCATTTGAACCATTGAAATGTTAGTGCATATTAGAATACAATCAAGGATATAATAATTAAACTATAAATTGTCTAATAAACTTAGATCGATAGACATTCTAAACTGTTATGTTAATTGATTCTTGTTACACATTGTAGTATAGGAGTTAGAGATTAATCTAGCACCTTATTCTATGGTCTAAGTAGAGAGTTGTAAGACTCATATGGTAGCTTGCTATGTGTTTGATCTTGATGCCTATCATGATCCAATGTTGCCACTTAGTTAAACTAAGTGAGGTAGTTTGGTGATTGATATGGTGACAAGATTCATATACATGTGTAGGCTATTATGTGAATTAGGAGATACTTAGTTGTAATGTGTATTGTTGTGTATTTGTGTACTTATTCGGCTGAAGTTGGAAACTGGGCTTTGTGAGCCCAATTCTGGAAGCCCATCTCTTTAATCCAGAAATGAAGGACCTGCTTGCGAGTTTGTTGAACCGACCGCTTGATGTTGTTAACTCGGTTCATTGGTTCACTTAAGCTCGTAGCAAAACGAGGCGTTTCACGTAGTGTTCAACTTGGCACTTAAAACTCCTGGTTGCAGCTTCTGAAACCCTAGATCGAGAACTTGAGTGTTCTTCGTCCAAGAACATGAGAGAAGAGAGAGTATAGAGAAGAAGAAGAAGGGATCATCCAAATCTCGCTCTGAAGTGAGAAGGATCCTTAGAAGAGAAGAGAGATCAGTTATCTCTCGATTGTTATCTTGCCTCTGCTTCGTTGGTTTGCAGAAGAGACGAAGATCGATCTCAGATCTTCGTCAAGGTGCCTTTAAGGGGGTTTTTTCTTCACCTTTGCTTCTTTGTATCTCCTGAGTTCTGTCTTAGTTGTTCTCTTTGCTAGATCTTAGGAAAGGTGCTAGTATATCTCTTGTCCAGTGTTTGTAACCTGTGTTCTTGGATACCTAGTGAAATCTGGGACCAGATCTCCCCTCTTGAAGTCTCGCAGAGTAGGAGTATTTTAAATACTACCGAACTGCGTTACCAAATCGCTTATGTGCTTTATGTTTGTATCTTTAGTCGGATCTACGACTAAGGAATTTAGAGTTGTTAGATTTTACATTCACATAAACCAAGAACATGAAAGCCAACAAAACAAAACAAAAAGATAAACACATCAAAGTTAAACCCTAATAAGTCGAACGAATAGAACTCGGAGGGGAAATAGTTGATAAACTTGGACCTAAATCGACAAAATTCAATCTCACGTACGTCGACAATATATGTAATCGGATAAATTTGGGCCGCCGTTCATATGGCTCATAAACTATAAAATACAACACAAAAAAGACAATTTGTGGAACTTTACCATGAAATATGTTTAAAAAAAGAAAGAAAAGGAAAGTGGCTATTTGTGGAACTTTACCATTTCTCACCTAATTGTTAGAGTTATTATTACTATTTTCTATATTTGAATCAAGTAGGTTAGAGTTGGTGGCTTGCAACTAAGCTAATTCGTAACAAAAAGAAAACAAAGTTAATATTAAGGATTTAACATTACCTTACTAGCCGTTTAATCTCTTCCTTGTAACCATTTTGAACTATATTGTAATCCAACTTAGCAAGCCTAATCAAAGATGGTTGCACAAGCTCTTCATATGCCTCAATCGACCATCTCGCCTTCAATCTCGGAAATCTCCAGTGCAAAGGAAGATCCAATGCTTGTTCCACGACTTTCGCCCTTTTAAGTGGCAAATTATTCAATCCCTCTTTCAAATGTCGAAAAGCGAAAGCCCTAATCCCTGCTAGGGTTTTATCTTCTCTATACTCCATAAATGATGCTTCGTATAAACTCAACAATCCTTTCATGTCCGTTGAATACACTTTGCGAATATAACCCTTTTGGTCCTTGAATTTGTTGAAGATATCTGGATGACGTAGCATATGATGTTCACAACACATTTGACTTATGCGTTGAATTTCTAGCGCATAACCTTTCTATGTTTATGGACTATTTATATTAGATATGAATATCGGTATGAATAACCTTTCTATGTATGGAGTATATCATATTTCAACTGGTTTTCGAAACCTATCAAACATACGTCTTTTCAACGCACCAAGATAACAAGGAAGAGTGCATACGTACCCTCAGAAATGAAATATCCGTGTTGTCGCAGAACCCTAAACCACAAAGCCGTTTCATAGAAGTCTTGAGCAGATTTGATGATACCATCGTCACAATAAACAGTTTTGACACAAGATTTGATTTCTTCTCGAAAATGCCGTTTTAAACCAAGTCTATCAATGACATCTATAAGCTCAAGTCGAGTCAAGGTGTTCATAAAAGATTTGTTCATCATATCTTTGATCTCCGCTATCAACTTCTCCCTCTGATCTCCATATTCCTCGACCTTCAAAACAATATACGTTAAAACAAACAAACAAGCATTTCATTCCAAATAAACTCAATCACCTTAAAATCGCGGGTAGGAAGAGATCCAAGAAAATCGTAATCCCAAGTAGTTGGCTGGTACTCCGCGGATCGTCTACTTGTGTAAACGTCTCGTGTTACTTTGCATCGTATTGATCCTGCATGCAAATTAACCATTTTTTTAGAGGATCTCTTTGAACCAATAAGAGAAAAATGGCAAAACGAAGTAAGTAGAGAAGTGATGTGACTCATGTTCGTCTATAGATCCTAATTCTATTGTTATGTTGTGATATTAAGCTTCTAGGGTTCAATATAATATAGGCGGAGGAAACATTGAGATTGAACAAAATACATATCATGTGATTCACGTGGAGGGCCCGCCCTGCTGCTGGGCAGCATGGGCCACAACCCAGGGTCCCATATTTAAAAAAAATTCTAATATATATATTGAATAAAATTAGATTGGTAGAAATTGATCCTTAGACCTCTGGGTTATAAGGCAACCAAAATCCCACTACGCCACTCTGATTTAATGATATGATATCAAAACTAAATTTATTATTATCAACAAAAGCTAGAATTGTGAGTTCCATTGTTCCACTTCATCATATTTTCAATGTTAACTAGTTTAACTCTTATATTTTGTATATGTTTTTTGAATAATAACTATTATAATTTCATGTCTCATGATAATATTGGAACCTAACATATAAGTTATAGCGCTATTTCTCCTATTGTCAATTGGTTTTACAATGGAACCCGAAAGACTTCTTATGTAAATTCACCTTAACATACAAACCCTCCACGTCTTAGAGATCGCTGGATATAAAAGATAAATTAACAGCATGCCTTCTAAATCAACCATTACTCTTTTAATTTATTTTGAGATTTATTAATTAATTAAAAATAAATATTTGTAAACCGATTTTTTTAATAATATTATTATATTAAATATAAGTTAAAATAGTAAAAGAAATAGTATTGCTAGTATGGTACTATTTGGTCAGTGTGATGGGCAAAAGATAATGAAATGGTTTTATATATTTAACGAAGAAAGGTTATACTCTTGTCGGGAAAATACCAATAATTGCTTTAAAAAGTGGATAACCAAATGAAGAAAGATGAAAGATTAGCACCTGCCCTTGTTGTTTTATTCAACTAATTTAGTAAGATCGTTCGCCCATTTTATACTTTAAGGTTTCATTGCTATTATTTTAAGGTAACCAATTATATGCCCCTACTCTTCGATAACGTATATGTATGTACGTTTGTGTCGAGGACAAAATTTCTTGCATCGATAATTAAGATGAAGTTTTACTCGACTTATGTTGGATCTACACGCGTTTATGCGTTCAGACGTGTGATCAAACCTTCCACGTTATTTTGACCCGTTGAAATTTCACACAATGATAGTCCGTACGATCGGATTTGCTAGTCTTAAGACACAAATAGTTCACTTGAGGGGGCTTGTGGAGATAAATTGCACATCAATAAGAAACAAACCGCAATTTAGTATATAAGGTTGGTGAGTTATTCCTATTGTCAAATTCGTTTTAGATGAAACCCTATTGAACTTACGTCTTAGGCTTAGACATATACACTCATATGTGTGACGAAAACCCTCTACGACTCTACGTTATCCTGATCTGCCGGAATTTCACGGTTTATTCTTATATGACAATATGGAACTATTTATTTTCCTTTTTTTGACGAGCAATAGGATTTTTATAAAAGAAAATTATGGGTATAATATATGTAAAGTAAAATTAATAAAAACATGCTTTTAAAGTGTACATACTCAAAACATAATATTCACATATCTTATATTACATTTTATTATACACGAAATTTCAGCGAACGAAAGGATAAAACAATAAAATAACAGACTCTTGAGATAACAATAAAAGATTATTCTGTGTATAAAAGATCTACACAGAATTTAGCAGAATGGGTTTATCATTCGGAACCAACAGGCGATTCCTATTGCCCTTTCAAGCTGCAGATGTAATGCTGAGTCAATATTGGAAGGCGAAGCTCTTGCTTTGCGGTTTGACCTTCAAAAGGCTAAGGAAATTGGAATCCAATCGATCGAGATGGAAGGCGATAACCTCACGCTTATTAATTCGATAAATCGAATTTGGAAGCCACCATGAGAACTCGATTTTATTATTAACGACATTTCAATTAATATTGTTGGATTCCGAATTTTCACCGCACATCATGTTTACAGGGAGATTAATTAGGTTGCGGACAAGATTGCTTGGTACGGACATAATGAACACCTGGATGTAGAGACAATCCCAGAAGACGTTCAAAACCTCATCCGAAAGGATGTTTTAGGCCGATCAGTTTCTAGAAACTGATCTCCTAAGTTTTTTTTACTTATGTATCAAAACAAAAAAAATAATGAAAATATGAGATACAAAATGCTATTCAAACATAAGTTCAAAAGCTCCCCAACTTTAACACTTTTTTTTCTTCCATTATATGATATTATGATTCATGTCCAATTTAGTAATTCAATATGTGAAATGTGTTGAACATATATGCTTTATATTCAGTGGATATTTTTTTTTTATAATTTATACCTTAGAATTAAATGATAGTTTTTTTTAATAATATAAGATATTCAGTGGATATGGAATATTTTTGATATTATATGATTCATGTCCAATTATGAATTTGACAAATAATTTGAGGAATAATTTATTTTATGAATATTGGATTAAAAAAAAAGGCATGACAACCCTTAATCTTGTAGATACATACTATAATGTTGTATAATTTAGACTGGACTATAAAACATGAAGTAGAGTTGGTTTTATTTTTAGTATTTTTAGGATATATGAATATAAATTATCATCTTAAGATATAACTTGAGTGTCATTGGACTTTGCATCTTTGTGTTATAAGTTATTGATAATATTTTATGTGTAGAAAAAAATAGTGGTTGGTGGTTCATTATTGTAACCGTATCAGTTATATATACACACTTATGTAATGTTCAATATTATATAGTAATGGGCCTATAACTTGTACATTATGTTGAGGGAAAATTATTAACTAATGGACCTATGATGTGTATCCCATGAAGAATAATAAAAATTATACACTAAAGGGCCTATATTGTAATAGTAAAGATTACTTACATATACCGAACATCTAGATATCACCAAAAGATGATAACCAATAAATTTTATAAAATACACAGTATGATATAGACTGGACTATAACATGAAATATAGCTGAGTTTGTTTGTTTTTAGTATTTCGAGGATGTAATATCCGAAAATTTTATAAGCACAGGTAGTATAATCTCGAATCTCAATTCGAATAGGTTCAATTTTTATTGAACCAGACACATACCGGTTCAAGATATTTTCTTTTAACAATCTTAAACCCTAATTTTCCTTTTTCATTATTTCAGGTGAATACCTTAACTGGACAAACATTTCAGAGATAAGTTGTCCTTATCCATTCACCTTTTCAACATTAGAATTTAACATTTGTAAAGACCTAAGATTACATCTACGCCTTATATATTCTCTACCTCCCTTATCTTTGTCTATACCCTATTTATACCTAACTTGCCATTTCTTTTCACCTTTTGAAAGCAACACAGTCTACCCTCACTCCTCTCTTCTCACCCTTACTCATCCTTCACCATTACAAGCCTCTTCTCCTTCATCTCTCTTTTTAGATCTGTTACACATTGTTTAGGTATGAATCCGACCCTCGATCTGACTGACATTTTAGTATGTTGTTCTTGGACATGTATAGTCCATTCTATATTAATTTCATGTCAATCCAACAGTTCAATATTTAGATATGATTTTTACAAGTTTATCTCATAAATTTGTTTTTGTTGTCAAGTTGTGGAACGTAGGTTGTGAGTTTGTTTTTGTTAGGTTATTCTGATCTTTAACGGTTCAATTTTGGATAAGTTGAAGAAGGTATATTGTAGTTTGTTATGCAGAAAGAACCGAAGAGATCCAATGATCAAATTAAAAGTCATATGCTTGCGGTGTAAAATCCCTGAACGTTGAGAGAATGTTGGACAATGGAGTTTAGGTTCCATTTTGGTTAGTTTAACTCAACATTTTCGGTTGATTTTAATACATATTGTTGTTATTATATCCAAGTTCAACATATTAAAATTAGGATTAGATCCATCAGTTAGATTGCAAGTTATAATTCGAGCAAGTTGGGTTCAATTTTTTAAGTTTCTTGGGCTAACATTATAGTCAATTTGGGGATATGTGTTAGATAGGTTACGCTCGAATTTAATTGTTACATTTTGGATATGACAGAACAAATATATGCTAGTTTTGTTTAGAGTTTGAATCATTAAGATCTAACGGTTGGATTGTAAAATATTATAATTTGTTAAGTATGGTTACATATCCAATCTTATGCCCAAATTTTTTATGATTAGGCTAGGTATATGATATGTTGGTTGTGAAGGCAACTTTGAGGCGGTTTATAGAATTTTTGGGATCTATTTTGGATGCTCCTTTTTGACCATACAAGAAAGAGAATACTATCGTATTTATGGAAAGTTTTCAACGATTTTTATGAGAAGATCGAGGGTAGAAATGGAAAGTCAAATTAAGATGTTTTGTTAATTTTGCATTGCAGCAAAGTGGCTTCTTGGTATATTTTTGAAATCATGAAGCTTTTCCAAACTCTTAATAGTTCGATTATCGTTTTTATCATGCTAATATACTATATTTTGTGATCTAAAGCATTTTGAGTCATTTTTGTATTTTTGAGAAAATGAGGGGCATATGCATAAATTACCTAAAAGTCCGGACTAATCTTGTAAATAAATTTCAACTAGTCTATTCTTGCTATATAAGTCTTGTTAGGACTTCACATACATGAGAACTTGTTAATGAGACGCGTTTACCAAATTGATTAGGCATTCAAGGTCATATACGTACGAGACCGTGATGTAACGGTAGTTGAGCTTTTAATATATTTAGGTAAGTTTCACGGGCTTACTTACATAGCTGTCCTCGTTGGTGTGTTATCGTAGTGGCGTGTGCTATGTGAATTATAATAATAACTTGAATAGGACGATGTTACTATATTACTAGACTCAAGTGTATGTATAACGGGTCGTGGCATCAATGTCTAACTCTGACATGAGACTGGAAGGTTCTATGTGACTAGCTCAATTCAGGTATTCGGTGAGATGCATCGAATCACTCTTGTTAGTATACAGGGATAGAGGTGGGGGTCAGAAGATCCTTGTGCCACACAATAAGTTGAACTTAGAAGTGAATCACCTAATAAAGATAATAACGAGGTTTTGTGTGCAAGCATGTTGTTGTGTTTCCTTTCCGCATTGACGTGCGATTATGCTATTATAGTACTTAGTTGATGCCTAGAATTGTTAGCTAGTGGTTTTACCGTTATGTTGTTAGATTTCTTGTTTGGTGAAAAAGTTGCAAGGTGATCCGGAGCGGATGGTGAGTCGGATCCACGTATTCATATAAATTGAGTGGCCTTTCAGATATTGCATTCATATAAAACGTTTCACATTTTTTTAGGATGTTAATAGTTAATCTCGTACAAGAATGTCTCATTTTATGCATTCACGAAGTTATTATTTTATACGTTTTTAATTTTTTTTTATTTGCATTTGTGTCTTGTTTTAAGATCCAGTGATATTGTTGTCAAGGTAGGGTTGTGACCCATTGTGAGGATATAGGAATATAAATAATCATCTTAATATATGCTTTGACAGTGTTATTGGACTTTGCATCTCCATTATAAATTATGAATCTTATTTATGTGTAGAAAAAAAATAGGGTGATTTTGCTAACTAGACTTTTTTTTTTTTATTTTTTTTATTTAAATATTTTGGTCTAGTAACTAGGCTCTTGGCATAAGTTTATTTAGTAAGTTTACCCTAATTTTTTTACTTTCTTCCCAAACCTAATTCACGCCGCCTCATTCTTCCTCTATTTCTCTCCCTCGCCTTGTTCTGGTTCTTCGCCGGAGATCCGCCTCCACCTTTGTCATGATGGGCAACCGGCTAGGATGGGACCGGAATGCCGATCTACGACGTTGATTGTGCGAGGAAGGTGCGAAGAAGGTGGAGAAGTTAGTAGATGGAAAAATCACTGAGATCGAAAAAGGAACCCACACCCACCCAAACTTATAAAGGCCCATTTGTAATTTGTAATTTGACCATTGTTAATCATTCCAAACAAGGGAAGGTAGTAGATGGACAGAAGAATTCATTCGGGTCCATTTGTAATTTGATTGAATTGGAGAAGGTTCGTGATGAATTTTTCGATCATTCGATGATGAGCAGCTGGACAAGTACAATCGGCTGGTGGTTGATCCTTATTATGATGATATCTTCTTAGCTCCTTCTATGGGCTCTCAAGTTGGTGGCTTGCATGAGGATTTCGTTCACGCTGTCATGTATCTCCTCGTTGCACCAAGAATAGAGAAAGAAGCGTATTATATAGTGCAACTCTCTCAATTGCGCCCACTTCTCTTTGAGAAGAGACTATGTTTCGCCTCCAAAGGAAAGTGATAAGACATGAATTATGACCTTTATTTAGACATGCATTTATGTATATTTTTCCTTTATTTTACACGCATAGACATACATTCATAGCAATTGTGCTTATATTAACCTATATTGTTAGAATAGAGATCTACACAAAGTTTTATTGCAATTGCAGGTAATTTGACGAATTATGGAGTGAAATGACATATTTAAGGATTAAGCATTGGCGCGGAACAAAAAGGAGCAATAAAAGGGAGCTGGGAACGAGTTGGAGTGAACTCAGAAAGCGCGGAGCGAACTCTGATACCACCAAAGTGAATTCTGATACCGCAGAGCGAACTTTGATACCGCGGAGTGGGCTCTGATACCTCCAGAGCAAACTCTAATATCAGCGGGCTCAATTTTTTTTTCGGCCCCAAATATTTAGGGTTTTATCTTTAAGTTGTAGTTTATCATCTTTAACTAGAGTTTATATGTAAGTTGCGATCTATCTTTAAAGCTTATGCTTGTAAAAACCCTAGATTTATCTCTATAAATATCCTATAGCCTTTAACATTGAAAGGACGCCCGCCGAAGATGCCTAACGGAAGTTGACTTTCTATGCCATTGCCGGAAACAACACCTGGAGGAAGAATTGTGAAGAAGGATTCTTGAAGAAATTTAGGCTCTTGATTTATTTTGCCTTTTGATTAAATATTAAATCTTTATTATTGGTTGATAAAGATTATGGATATTGAATACACCTTGCTAAGTGTTTCTTACTTTTCTCTTTAGTTTTATTGATTATTATTGGGTTCTTGATTTCATATAAATATCTTGACATGAATATGATGATTGTTGGATAAAACCCTTGCAATTTTAGGGTGATTGGTTGAAGGTTGTGGTTTAGATGATGATAGATTGACTTTTTGCAAACAGATTGGACCCTGAGAGTTGTGTTTTTACCTTCGCAGAGACAAACCACGGGTTGTTCTTGAGAATCTCGGCCGAGATTTCACCAAGATCTAACCGTGGTTTCTTCTGTCGTTCCTTTCATGCTTTACCCTTAAGCTTTGGTTAAAGATTGCCTAAACTCTAGCCTTGTTGAACCTTCCTATCCTATATCCAACCTTGGGAAGAGACTTACCCGGTGATTTTCTTGCTTGGTTGCCAAAGATGATGAGTTCTAGGTAATAAAGGGTAATCCGCTATTAGGTTTGAGTGTGCCTTCCTCTTGCCTTTGTGAGTTAACTTGAGACTTACCCGGTGATGATTAATTCTATTTCCTTAGGTTGAGTGGTTGGTTTAAGATTATCATTCGTTTCCCTTGAAGCTTTGAGACTTACCCGGTCATAAGTTTCTTTGATTTGGAATAACAAATAGTGAGACCTCCTCCGTGATCTATCCCACTTTCGAAATACCTTTCCTTTACAATACCAGCTCTGTCCATACATATTTATAAGTCTTGAATCGAAAACCACAATTGGATACCTTGATCTCTAGAATATACTTTTTCCCTATATTTACATATATTCTCATCATTGTCGTTTTCAGTCTTTCGATTTGTTTGCAAATTGTCTAGCTAGATTGCTTTTACTAGTTGATTTCACCATAGTCCTTGTGATCGACTCTAGAATATTTATTTTTACTGCGATCGATCCGTACACTAAGGGTTCGCTTATGTGCTTTATTCTCGATATAAATTTAAAGTTATTTTCCTTCATACACACTCACGTTTTAAAGCAAATAGAAAGCGTCACAACCGTGCCAATGGTGATTGCGTCCTCCAAAGGAAAACGCTAATTACGGAAACTGATGATTGCGGGAAGGTGTAACAAGCCAGTTATGGGGGACGCCTACGCTTGCCGTCTTTGTGCGCTTGTTTTGCACAAACCATGCACCGAGTAGATCAGCTTTAATGGAATGGTATATCCCGAATCGAATTCCATGGAGGAGATGAAAGGGAGGCAAAGAGATGGCAAGTGATTTAGTTAAGCTTTTCTTTCTATGTTTGCTTTGAGTTTAATCTTACTTGGCATTTGTAATTTTCTCTGAAACAGGAAAGGTGTTCGCTCCAAACAGTGTGTGCAAGCTTTAAATTTATAACCCTAGATGTAAGCTTAAAACAAGGATGCGAACCCGCAGTGTACGGGTCAATCGTAGTAAAAGCAAGGAATTCCAGGGGTCGATCACAGAGATTTAGTGAAGCAAAGTCGGAATAGGTAAGCTTTAGCAATTACTAACCACAAAGGCAATTAAAACAATCAAAGATGATAAAAGTCAATAAAGGAAGTATGCAATTCTAGGGATTAAAGCATATAGTTGTGGTTCCAACTCAAGATCTAAAGATAAGCGGACAAAGCTGAGATTTTGCAAAGGGAAGGTGTTTCTAAAGTGGAATAGATCACCGGGTAAGTCTCACTACACACTAATCCCAAACCGTAACTCCTATTACCGGGTAAGTCTCAAGGAATTAAGGTAAAGAACTATAACCTCAAACCAACACACCATCTAAGGGAATAGAATCAACCTTTACCGGGTAAGTCTCAGGCTAACTCACAAAGATGGGATGAAAGCACACTCAAACCCCAATAAAGGATAAACCTTTATTACCTACACTTATGATCTTGGGTAAACAAACAAAGGAATTACCGGGTAAGTCTCATCCTAGGCTTGCGTTGAACCAGGAAAGGTGTAATAAGAATAGGATTTGGCAACTCTAACACTTAACTCTCAGTTTTGGATCAGATAAGTCACCTCGGTCAGAAGAATTCCACCCCGGCTGAGATGTTCATCGACTGAGCGAGATGCTTAGGGTTAAGGTAAAGACTCGAACTTTCAGGGTCCTACTGTGATTAAGATTTTTTCTATCATTGTTTTTCCCACAACCTTCAGCCAATCACCTTAAAATCACACAAAGAGATTAGCCACTCATCATCATGAAAGTATTAATCAAATATATCGGAAGAAAGTGAATATTTGAACAAGAAGAATTCAATAGAAAGACTTCAATAACTGAATCAAATATCACAACAAGCGTTCCTTGGATTAAAAATCCAACAAGACAGACAAACCAAAGAAGGGAATCTAAGATGATCGTACAAAAACCCTTCAAAAAGCTATAAAAGCTATAGACTTTCTCCCTTCAACCTTCAAAAAGGTTCTTCAATCCTCCCAACTGGAGTATGGCTGCGGTGTATGCAGGATGTATGCGGGTTGTCGGATTTGTGGGAAATCCGACCCTTTTTATAGGAAAATTACTCTCCAAAGATAAGATATCTTAGAAAGATCTCTTCCCATAAAAATAGGTAAAATATATGATCTATCTTATCTTCTTCCTTCCAGGAACCAAGCCCAAAAATATAAGATCTTCCTTCCAAAAATAAAAGATCTCAACCACGAAAAATATTCCTTGCCGCGTCCTAGGCGTTCGCCTTGGTCAAGTCGGCTCGTCTGGATCACCTCGGTCGAGGTGACTCTGTAGTCAACCGAGGTGATTCATAACTGAATGTGAAATCTCTCAAATTTGGTCCAAAGTGAATCTCTATTCCATATCTATGCTTCCTGGATCATTCCTTAAGTTCCTGAATGTAGCTCCGATGACTCCTTAGCTCCTTTTACTCCTTTTTGATGCAAAAATATGCCATTTTACCTACGATTATAACAAAACTAGGTGTAGACCTCGATTCCCGCAAAGATAGATGAAACGGTAATATAATCACATAATATACATACAAACATGCAAATTATTGAAGATAAAATGTCTAAACAAGTCCCAAAATATAGACTATAATTCATGCTATCAAAATACCCCATACTTAGCCCTTGCTTGTCCCTAAGCAAGTTCCGCATATAAAAGGCAAGATAGAATGGATTATAAGTCAAGAAAATCAATGAAAAAGTCTTTCAAAACATTTTGATGGTGTGCTACAATCATAGATCACTCTAAGAGAATGCTTTATGGAATTTGAAATCAAAATATGATCAAAACATTTTATTAGTATGAGAAAGTTGTTCATCTTTGCATAAAATCATAGAATGCATAATAATAATAATTATCGAAATTAATCATGTATAATCCAGTTTAAACCACTAAGTCAATCAACAAGCTCGAGGTCTCAAGGGCTTTCCAAAGAAAGGTCAAGAAACGTGTAGGGTAGGGATGTATAGAAGGTAATGTGGTGCTAGAATCCGGAAAAAGGATATCACTTCACTTTCACTTTGACTTTCAACATCAACCACCAATAAGCTTTGCTTATTTCACACTTTTTTTCTTTTCACTTTACTTTTTGGGATTCATGGACAGAGGTGCACAATAATCGAAGCTTAGGAAATCAGCAATCATCAATTTCTTGAGATGCATCAAACCCTTGATGCACATACCATGACCCGTTAGGAATATCGCTCAATCCGACTTTGGCAAGACACAAACACCCGGCTATGTGAATGGTGCCGAGTTACTCATCATCATGATTGACTTCCCCAAACCTATTATTACTTTCTAAACTTTCAGCCATTATCTCAACTTTTCTTTCACTTACTTTCACCGCTTGCTTCCAAATTCCCGGATAGGTAAAGGGAGGCAAATAAGTATATGAGGGGCTAAGCATGATCAAGAAGAAGAAGAGAGAAGAATGAATTGCCTTGGTCTTTCCAGGAAGAAAGTGAGAGAACTTATCTTGCGGTATCAACCTTCAAATTCAACATAATTTGGATAAAAATAAAATATTAAACATGCAAAAATATTTCAAACAAAGCATTTAGCAACTTAAACATATCATAAAATCTTTCTAACACATAAAGATTTCAAAACCAGTCAGTAAACAAGATCTTCACTGAGATCATATCCAGATAAAAAACACAAAATCGTTTTCGAAAATTCTCAGTTTGGAAAACCAACTCGGTCGAGGTGTTCTAGTCAACCGAGGTGAAGTGCCTCGTTCGGCCAGAACTGCCCCGGTCGAGGTCAAAATAATTTTTTTTTTCTCTTAACCTGTTTTTGACGTTTTCTCAATCAAATAACCTGTATGTATGCATGAAATCTCAGATAAAAACATAGAAGCAAAATGAAGCATAACTAAAACATAAATATCATAAAGAGTCGAGTCATACATCCATAAGTCACATAATACATAAGAACCCCATACTTGGGACACACCGTCCCAAGTAGGTCAAAATAAGTCTAAGGAAAATAAAATACTCACCGGATATAAAGCTGAGCTGCATAATAAATAAGAAAGAAAATCCTACAGCTCTCAGTAGTCGCGATCCGGTGGTGGTGGTGGTGGCACATATGGATACTGAGATGGGTCGAACGGGTAGCCCATGATGTGCTCAAACTGGATCTGAGCCATCATATGCTGGTAGTGCTGTCGCTCCTGCATCTCGCGGATATCCAGTGATAAGGCAGCATAAGAATCGATCATCTGATCCGTCAGATCATCGATCCGACGGTGAGCCTCTGAATCTCTGTGTCGGCGTGCCCTACGCCTAGCAGGTCTCACTGGAGATGTGGCTGGTGCAGGCTCAGTATCATCATCATCAAGATCGATAACTAGTGCACTCGTCCCAGCGGTATCCGTCCTTGTATCCATGGGAACTCCATCATCCCTATCATCATCAACATCAGCAGTCTCCTCCTCATCCTCCTCCTCAGCTGGTGCAGCTGCTGCCTCTCTCGCATCCTCCATCAGTGGGGCCCAAGCAGTCTGCTAGTAATGAGGGTCATAAACTGTAAACTGGGCTGACCACCTGATCCCCTGTGGCGTAGTAGGCTCCCATGGCATGGCCACATATGGTGTAGTGAGCCCTCGGGGAACCAAGATCTGCCGAGTAATCATCTCCTGCAGCCCTAGCGGCTTGGCAGCCGCCACCATAGTGCAAGCGCTGAGATCCATATCCTGATAGATGGCGATGTGGGTCACAATCCCTCCGCAGCAGATGTCCCCCTTCGCCTTGGCCTTGATCCTGTGCAGATCCTCTGCCAGCATCAAGCCAAAGTCGGGGATCCCTCCAGTCACCATGCAGTAAAGGCTGAAAAGCTCCCCCTGTCGGACCTTCTGGGGCGTCTCAGTACGCGCCAGAAGCGTCTCGCTGAAGATACGGTGAGCTAACCTAAAAGCTAGGTGAAAAATAATGCGCTCCCTGGAGTCTCCAGGGCGCCACCTGTCTGCATGCTCAACAACGTGAGCAATCTGACCACAAAACTCCCTAGCTACAGTCCGGGAGGGGAAATCTACAGCTGTCGGGGCAGGGAAACCAAAAATGTCCCTCCAGTAGTCTAGAGGAACTATGAAGTTCCGGTTCATCAACCGGTACCTCACAGAACGCTCTGTGGGGAGGTAGGTGAAGGAGCTGACAAACTCTAAGGTGGGCTCCAGATAGGTAGGTGCACGGATCTCAGTAAACTGATCTAGCCCTACCGTCGATATCATCCGTCTAAGGTTTCCATCCACATGGAGACAGTCAAAGGCTGATACGTCCAGGAAGCGAGGTGCTATCACTGGACGGGCTGCTATACGGTCATAATCGACCCGGTGTCGCTCGTGGATCACCGGTCGATAAGGTCTGGAAGAAGACGAAGAAGGAGAAGGGGAGGATCTATCCCTAATGACAAGCTGTCTATCAGAACTCATTTTCTCAACTCTCTCTGTCAGGTCACCTCGGTCGGTCTGACAACACTGGAGAACACCTCGGCCGAGGCACAGCACGACTGGACCGAGGCGAAAAACTGTGCGATGTATTTCCTCAAAAATCCAGTTCTTTTCCCCCAAAATCACTACAACTGGTTCCTATGGGGTACTTAACCTGTTTCTCAACAAATGCAAGGCAATCCAAGCTCAAATCGAAGCAAAAACAGCGAGGTTAGGGTTTTGTTCTATTTTACCTCGTTCGGCCGTTTCGGTTCGATTTCTTCGCAGATCTATGCGTGCACTGGGATCCTCTACTTTTTAATCACAGTTTGGAAGCGAAAATCTTTGAAAACGAGCAAGAATCGAGCGAAGCGAGGTGAGGGAGTCGCCGCGGTCGAGGGGGGTAGGTAAAAGAAAAAAAAGAAATTTTCCCCTTTTTATACCCTTTCTGGAATTGCTGTCACCTCGGTCGAGGTGGTCTCGACTGGACCGAGGTGGTACGGACCGAGGTGGTTCTTCAGAAACCTTAGTCGCCTCGGTTGCTCAAGAATCATCTCGGTCGAGGTGCTCTGTCAGCAACCGAGATGTGTCTAATTCTGTAACACCCCGAATCCGCGGGACTCGGGATGTCACATTGGGTTAGGATCTCACAATGGATCCTGACCCTAGCCTGACAACAAGTTCACTGGACCTTACAACATGACACTGACAGATATAAAACAAATACATAAAACAGTATAAACTGTACGACCCAAAGTAAACAACAACATAGCCGAGTATATAAAACGACAACCTCACACAGGAGGTACGAAAGAACATCCTCACGAAGGAGGGGAACACAACAAACCCAAACCAACCACCTAATGTACGAGAGTCCTCGGCCTGTCACCCTGCCAGATCACCCAGTAGCGCCTAACCTGTAAACATCTACAACACGGTATGAAACCGTTAGCTAACCATACATATATGAGGTAATGCATAAGCACAAGCACAATCATGAAAGATAAACACATCAGCATGCTATCACACATTTACCCATTTATTATCTTTATATAATAACCATTCACTCAAAAACCGTATATATATATATATATATATATATATATATATATATATATATATATATATATATATATATATATATATATATATATATAGATAGATGAAAGTATGTGACACGAGGACCGATACATCCCCGCCTCTGAGTACAATGTCCAGCTGTACGAGTATTGGTCACACAATCCGTGTACCCTATGGGAGTGGATTGCGCCCTTCCTGTAAACCAGTCTGGCCCGACATCAGAGAACCTCCCAGACTCCACGGCGGGATGAAAGGGAAATGTTATCACAGCCACGCAGTGGGGCAGTCAATAGAACATAGGTCGATAAAAACGACAACTCATGCTAGCATAGCAAACATATAAAGCACACACCACTCGTGCAAACACCCAATATAGGGATGGTAGCTAAGTAAGTCCTACGGACTTACCTCAACCTCGTACAATCACAACCACGATCAACCTCCAATCCTGAGAGGGACACTGCCTAATAACAAGGCATAAAGAGATATATCAACCTCTATTCATCAAAGGGGTCACACCTAGACCCAAAGGGATCTATAAGAATCATACTCAATCTATGAGCCTCACAACCAACTAAACCTCAATATCTCAGCATAACTCACAATTCCTCAAATCTCAAGGTAGTATCTAATCAACATTCCTCAATCTCAATTTTAATACTAATTTAATTAATTAACCTTTAATTAATTAATTAGATTTCGCCAGAATAACGTTTTGCCCGTAGGCAATTTCTAAACTCACCTGTCATCAGATTTCATCAAACAAACTATCCATAATCACCAGAATAATATAACGACCATAATGGAATTTCTAATTATCCATTTTGACAAGCCTAAATTCAATTTAGGCCAAATTGCAGTACGGAAAACGAATAAATTCATAACTTATTCGTTACTAACCCGATTGACGATCTGAAAGAAGATTCGGAAACACAGCGACGCAGGCTACGCATGGACAACATCAAATTCACCGGAATCTGAGCGACGGAACCGTCCTGGTGACATATATGCTCGACCAGCCCTCCATATACTCGGAAATGCAGAAACTCGGTACCGATATGAAGAGAATGAAGAGAGGAATCCAGAAACTCAAACGGAATTGAAATCGGATTGGAAACGGAGAGTAGATCTGAGTTTGAAGGTTGAGAGAAATCAGAGTTTTTACGAGGAAACGTGAAAGGAAATGAATTAATAAAGGATTTTCCGCTATTTATAGTGAAGACGATAATTATCCTTTAGTAAAGTCGATAATTATCCTTTAACCGATCCAAAGGCGGGCCGAACCTCTTTCTCCAAACTTCTCGAGATTGGAACATTAAATCAGGAATATTGTAGGGATAATTATTACACAACTACCTCGGAAAACGTGTATTCCTAAGCCGTCTTTCTTAGCCGTTAAGAAACGAAATAGCGACTCTTTTGGCCGTTTTGCCTCTCCATGTTATTTCATATCTAGGACATATCCGATATCCTGATCATTTCTCTCAACTGCATTTTTATTAATTGGAGCTCCCAAATACTCCAAATAACACCGGAGGGTAAAAATAATTACCCGGGGGAAAAAGTAAAAATTTTCCCAAACGTCCAAAATTATGCCAGGAACATAACTGTGGGACTCTTACTCATCACTTGCGAAGTCTTCGCGAGTTATATATTAATTACTATCAACGATTAAGTTAATCAACATTAATTAGAATTCGGAAATTCTATCTATTACATCACACACCCCTTAAAAAAAGTTTTGTCCCGAAACTTGAACAATTCCCAAATCCTCTCGGACCCATACGCCGAGGTATAACTCTCACTCTTTCTATCGGAGGTATCAGATCTCCGTTCAAAAGATCATAACCTATAACAATCTATAACCTCAAGTATAAACATGGAGGAATCATCATCTCCAGGAAATAGGGCCATAACGCTACCCAAAGGCGTAGAGGAATCACGTCTCTCGCTATACCACATCATAAGGCATAGAGGAAGCACATCTCTAGCCCAAACATATCACAAGCATAGAGGAAATACGTCTCTAGCAAACCATAATCATATATATCGTATGGAGGAATCACATCTCCACTAAAACTATGTCCATCAAGGTAGCATGGAGGAAAGAACCATCTCCAGCTGAATCCTAATCCCACTCAAATAGCATGAAGGAAAGAACCATCTCCAGCTATAAATATAATCATACTCGGGTAGCATGGAGGAAGTAATCATCTTCAACTATAACATACATCACACTAGCACATCAAGATCTACTAAAATCATAAATCACATCACAACTAGCATGGAATAACACATCAAGGCATATAAGCACATAAGCACAACATTCATTAAAATAGCACTAAGATATACTCGTGCTCCCACAAATGGGTATGTCCTAACATATACTCTGGATAGTCCCTCAGGGCACTATCCTCAGTCTCTCACATGGCCTCTTCAGGTCTTCATCTCGACCATTATATCCTCAATATGGGAATGTCTTTCGAATGCAAGCGTTTCATATCTCATTCCAAGAATGTAATCGAATCCTCAACAAAAGTGTGGTTGGACTCAACCACCAAATCATCGTAACTCACAAGGTGTCTCAAGTCTGGTATATACTTCCTCAGTTAAGACATATGAAACATTGGTGGATATCCTCTAATCTCAGAGGCAAAGCTAAACATCATGTTGCCTTCACAAAACTGATCAAGATCTCAAGTAACCGACATATTGGAAACTCAGTTCCCCTTTCCATAATACACAACAAACGTCTCACAGCTGAGATACCTCCAGCTGGACATGAACTCTCACTTGAACTTTAGAGGTTAACACCTCTTGTCTACACACACAATCTGGCGACTATGTAGAGCCAACACTCTTCCTTTAATCATCGTTACTTGAACTATAAAATCCTGAGTCTGGTCATGTGTTATTTCTACTACTACTGCTAGATCACTTCTAGCATAAGGATATACGACATCTATGTCTATATATATTGCCTCATAGGGCCATCCCAGAAAGATGCACGTTCTTTATTGTTATATAATAAACTCATTAATGGAAGGTAATATAACCATCCACGTTTCCCATTCAACTTACAACTCATAATAGATCTTTAAGATCTAGATGATCCTCTCTAACTGACCATCTATTAGGGGGTGAAGTGTAGTCATGAGGTATAGACTCGTCCCCAAAGCAGTCTAAATCTGTTGCCTAAAATCTCAAAGTAAAACATCCATCTTAATTAGAAATGATCGTTCTCGGTATACCATGGAGTCTCACTATCTGTCTAGTGTACTCCTCAGCCAATTCATTCACTAGCCATGTCCTTCTGATAGAAATGAAACGTGTTGGTTTCATTAATCTGTTACCAACAATACAGATAACATCAATCTTCTACTAGGTCACAATCTCATAACAAAGTCCATAGAGATGTCCTCCCAAATTCTACTACTACACTGTTAGTGGGTGGAGCTTATCTCTAGATTGGAAATACTCTATCTGGACCCACTGACAGGTCACACACTATATCACAAATCTGGTTATATCGGCTTCATACAATATAATCGTCTCATCTCGTGGTACATCTTACTCGTACCTGAATGTACTGAATAAGGCGTACAGTGGGTATACCATAATATTCTATGTCTCCATTTGCATCAGCAGGTACACAAAAGTGGTCATGACTCTTCATCAATCCATCTACTCCCATGGAGAACTATGGTGCCTTAGTACGAGACATCCTTTCTCTAAACCTTGTCAAGGCCGGACAGGTCTCCTACTTCTGTTGGACCTCATCCAACAGAACAGGTAGAACCTCTGAGGTATAACTGGGTATCCTCATCAAGGAACTGATTATCAAACTCTAGCCAAGCTAGATCTCTTTGAAGCTGAGGCTGAACTATCAGTCTCACAATCATCTTCTCTTGGAGCATCTTTCCATTCAAGTTATCGGCGACAACGTTCAACTTCTCTGAATGATATGGAATCTTCAAGTCAAAGTCTTGATCAACTTAAGCTCTTAACGCTGGTGGTTATTCAACCCCTGTTGCATAAAATATACTTTAGATTTCTATGATCTATAGAAATCTAACTTGAAGATCACACCGGTACGGTCTTCAAAACTAAAAGGCTTGAACTACCACTACTAACTCTAAATCATGAGTCGGGTAGTTCTCATCATACGTTCTCAGCTGTAAACACACATATCAATAACCCTACTCCTCTGTAGTAATACACATCTCAGACTTAGCTGGAATGTATCACCGTAAATCACGGGATCCCAAAAATCTTCTAACTACAACAGAATGGAAGTAGAGGTCAAACGCCTCCTCAACTCTTCAGAACATAGACACACTGCTTTCATCACGTAGTTATGGTGGTCTTCTCAAAAGACTCGCAAATGAATACGTAATCATATAAAATCCTTCATCAAAGCATTGGTAGCAATCGGCTGAGCCGAGAAAACTACGTATTCCTTAATGTTCATCAGTATCTCCCATGTTACAACATACTTAATTCTCGCCAGGTCAACCATGATCCCACTGGCGGAGACAACATGGCCTAAAAAGGCTACCACTGGCATGTCAACTTACACTTAGAGAGCGTAGCATACAACCCTCTATCTCTCGAAATCTGCAGAACGGTCCTCAGACGATCGGTCTACTATTCTCTGCTATGAGAGTATACCGACATGTCATCAATGAAGTCCAGCACCAACTAATCAAGGAAGTCAATGAAGATACTGTTCATCAACTCCATAAAAACTACTAAAACATTCGTCAACCCAAATGACATCACTACAAACTCGTAGTGTCCATAACGAGTATGGGATGTTATCTCATACACATGTTGCTCTCTCATCCATGACTAGGGATATCTTGAGCACAAAGGAATCTTGAAAACACAATTGCTTCTTGAAGCTAACTCATCAGGTCGTTAATACGGAACATGGAACCCACTAGGGTAAAAGAAGCCCGTTTCAGTCAATTTTTCAAGTTATCAGTACAATATCTCAACAAGCACCATATAGTGTGGCTTTCCCATTCAATCTTGTATCATACTTCAACTCGATAACAATGTCCACACTCCGCTGAGGTGGCAACTAGACGGTTCAATAACACATCTATAAACTCATAAACAACTAGAATACCTTCCATTGTTGGACTATCTCGCTCCTTCATGGTATAACACTAGAAGGCGTCATATCCCTCTTCTATCAGTTCGCTGCTCGTACAATCCTGATGACAAACCCGTCTCTTCAAAGGTCTTAACCTTAGAAGACCTCTATTTACCATCTTAGTAAAGACTATAATAGCCTTACTATTAATATCTAACACCGCATGATATCTGTTCATCCAATCCATACACATAATGACTTCCTCATGCACCTACGGCATGACAAAGAAGTCTACAAGCCATACACAAGTCCCGAAATAAGGGAACAAACACGTATCTCGCGGGTACCTCAGATCCCTAACTGGTAATCTTGTAAAGGAAAGTCCACCTTCTACTATATATCAAAGATCAACCATTAACGCATGCA
This sequence comes from Fagopyrum homotropicum, assembly GCA_033239125.1. Lineage (NCBI taxonomy): Eukaryota > Viridiplantae > Streptophyta > Magnoliopsida > Caryophyllales > Polygonaceae > Fagopyrum > Fagopyrum homotropicum. Next base: position 151,229,561 of record BSWB01000004.1, read on the forward strand.
TCGAAAGACAAGAAGTGCATAGCACTCATAACAAACAAAACTCCACTAGGTAAACCATTAACGAGAATGGTAACTGTAACAGCTAACTCCTGTAGCTCCACTACATATCATCACTTGATCTCGGATCTATGCTCCTCAAGTATCACTAAGGTCCTCACTATAACCTCCACTTCCACTCTTTCAGCACCGGAAAGAGGAAGGTCTTGCTGGGAAGAAACACTACCTTGCTGACAAAAGGGGGCCAGATGGCCTAGTTCATCACAGATGAAACAAGCTATCGGTGCCAAAGGGCACACAGAACGCTAATGATCTGGATAGCCAAAACTGAAACATAATCATCCATCCTTGCAACCTGTGCAACTGAAGGGTAATTTCGACCTTCGTCGTCCACCTGGAATGATCTCACTCTTGAAGGGAACCTGTAAAGGCAATGCCTTGCCCTGTCGACAAAACTTCGCTCTATACCCTGCTTTACCACACGTAAAGCATATGATGGGCGCCTTTGGGCACACAGCTCGCTAGTGTCCCAACTTCCACGCAATTAAAACACTGTAGTTCCTTGCCAGTCATCTTCATGGCCAAAGGATCACTAGATTGTCCTGATATCGGACTTGGTTCCCCATTCATCATCTTTGCTTCTCCAGTAACTGATTCAGTCCATTGCTTCTTTCCGGATCCAGAAGCTTCAGCTGATCTCACAATTGTTGGTAAATCCGGTGTGAATCTACCCGCTATCACCGCTTCATATACTTGTTACATATATTCTTGAAACTCGGATATACTCATGGAGACATGATCAGCCTCTTCAAACTCGTTCTCTATCATAGGCGAAACAATAGCGGAAACTGGTCCCTGACTTATCACCACTGGAGGAAGAGGGGGTGTACCCCTACCTCATCCCACTACAGATACTACTCTAGTCTGAGTCATCTGTAGGATATACGCATCTATTCTTATAAGGCTATATATATGCCATATGTATCGATATGTATATAATACATCCACATAATCCATAGTACACACAGATATATATACATATCTACGCTGCAGAGATCCATGGCAGAGGTGATGACTTCTCGTACATTCTATCCCAAAACCACACTTAAAACCAAAACCTTTGAAAACGTCAGATCCCATGTGGGCTCTGTTTATTTTACCTATCAAACCTCATTGCAGGTAGCAAGTGCCATTGTTGTCAACCTGGGCTCTGATACCAACTCTGTAACACCCCGAATCCGCGGGACTCGGGATGTCACATTGAGCTAGGATCTCACAATGGATCCTGACCCTAGCATGACAACAAGTTCACTGGACCTTACAACATGGCACTGACAGATATAAAACAAATACATAAAACAGTATAAACTGTACGACCCAAAGTAAACAACAACATAGCCGAGTATATAAAACGACAACCTCACACAGGAGGTACGAAAGAACATCCTCACGAAGGAGGGGAACACAACAAACCCAAACCAACCACCTAATGTACGAGAGTCCTCGGCCTGTCACCCTGCCAGATCACCCAGTAGCGCCTAACCTGTAAACATCTACAACACGGTATGAAACCGTTAGCTAACCATACATATATGAGGTAATGCATAAGCACAAGCACAATCATGAAAGATAAACACATCAGCATGCTATCACACATTTACCCATTTATTATCTTTATATAATAACCATTCACTCAAAAACCGTATATATATATATATATATATATATATATATATATATATATATATATATATATAGATGAAAGTATGTGACACGAGGACCGATACATCCCCGCCTCTGAGTACAATGTCCAGCTGTACGAGTATTGGTCACACAATCCGTGTACCCTTTGGGAGTGGATTGCGCCCTTCCTGTAAACCAGTCTGGCCCGACATCAGAGAACCTCCCAGACTCCACGGCGGGATGAAAGGGAAAGGTTATCACAGCCACGCAGTGGGGCAGTCAATAGAACATAGGTCGATAAAAACGACAACTCATGCTAGCATAGCAAACATATAAAGCACACACCACTCGTGCAAACACCCAATATAGGGATGGTAGCTAAGTAAGTCCTACGGACTTACCTCAACCTCGTACAATCACAACCACGATCAACCTCCAATCCTGAGAGGGACACTGCCTAATAACAAGACATAAAGAGATATATCAACCTCTATTCATCAAAGGGGTCACACCTAGACCCAAAGGGATCCATAAGAATCATACTCAATCTATGAGCCTCACAACCAACTAAACCTCAATATCTCAGCATAACTCACAATTCCTCAAATCTCAAGGTAGTATCTAATCAACATTCCTCAATCTCAATTTTAATCCTAATTTAATTAATTAACTTTTAATTAATTAATTAGATTTCGCTAGAATAACGTTTTGCCCGCAGGCAATTTCTAAACTCACCTGTCATCAGATTTCATCAAACAAACTATCCATAATCACCAGAATAATATAACGACCATAATGGAATTTCTAATTATCCATTTTGACAAGCCTAAATTCAATTTAGGCCAAATTGCAATACGGAAAACGAATAAATTCATAACTTATTCGTTACTAACCCGATTGACGATCTGAAAGAAGATTCGGAAACACAGCGACGCAGGCTACGCATGGACAACATCAAATTCACCGGAATCTGAGCGACGGAACCGTCCTGGTGACATATATGCTCGACCAGCCCTCCATATACTCGGAAATGCAGAAACTCGGTACCGATATGAAGAGAATGAAGAGAGGAATCCAGAAACTCAAACGGAATTGAAATCGGATTGGAAACGGAGAGTAGATCTGAGTTTGAAGGTTGAGAGAAATCAGAGTTTTTACGAGGAAACGTGAAAGGAAATGAATTAATAAAGGATTTTCCGCTATTTATAGTGAAGACGATAATTATCCTTTAGTAAAGTCGATAATTATCCTTTAACCGATCCAAAGGCGGGCCGAACCTCTTTCTCCAAACTTCTCGAGATTGGAACATTAAATCTGGAATATTGTAGGGATAATTATTACACAACTACCTCGGAATACGTGTATTCCTAAGCCGTCTTTCTTAGCCGTTAAGAAACGAAATAGTGACTCTTTTGGCCGTTTTGCCTCTCCATGTTATTTCATATCTAGGACATATCCGATATCCTGATCATTTCTCTCAACTGCATTTTTATTAATTGGAGCTCCCAAATGCTCCAAATAACACCGGAGGGTAAAAATAATTACCCGGGGGAAAAAGTAAAAATTTCCCCAAACGTCCAAAATTACGCCAGGAACATAACGGTGGGACTCTTACTCATCACTTGCGAAGTCTTCGCGAGTTATATGTTAATTACTATCAACGATTAAGTTAATCAACATTAATTAGAATTCGGAAATCCTATCTATTACAAATTCAAACTTCGTTTTCTCAAAATTCTCGAACTTCTGTCCTCCCAGTTATACTCCTGGTTTGTATTCCTTCCTTAGATGTCACCTGTTGTCTGTCTAGGACGCCAAAAACAAAACAAAGCAAAGCAAAAGCAAAACTATCTAAGCTAGACTAGAAAAAGGGAAAAGAAAGCAATACCTTGGGTTGCCTCCCAAGAAGCGCTTGGTTTAAGGTCGCTAGCTGGACCATAATGCGTCTCTCAAACGAGGTATAGTGGTGCAACCTCCTCAACCGGAACTTCCGGTTTGTATTTCTTAAGCCTATGACCATTGACCTTGAAGCTTCCGCTCGTTTCGCCCCATATCTCAACTGCACCATGAGGAAAAACATGTTTCACAACATAAGATCCGGTCCATCTAGATTTCAACTTACCTGGAAAGAGGCGGAGGCGGGAGTTGAATAGTAGAACTAAGTCTCCTTGGTTAAGCTCCTTAGGGATGATACGCTTGTCGTGCTATTTCTTCGTCCTCTCCTTATAGATTTTGGCATTATCATAAGCGTTCAAACGCAGCTCCTCTAGCTCATTGATATCTAATAGCCGCTTCTCTCCGGCTTCCTTAATGTCAAAATTTAACCATTTAATCGCCAATATGCTTTGTGTTCTAACTCAACGGGCAAATGACAAGACTTCCCATATACCAAATTATAAGGGGTGGTACCAATGGGAGTCTTAAATGCGGTCCTGTAGGCCCAAAGAGCGTCGTCCAATTTCATGGACCAGTCCTTCCTCGTCCTAGAGACGGTCCTTTCCAAGATTGCTTTGATTTCTCTATTCGAGATCTCAACCTGTCCACTAGTTTGAGGGTGATAAGGGGTAGCTACCTTGTGGGTAACCCCATACTTCGATAGAAGTTCCTTGAACTTCCGGTTGATAAAATGCGTTCCTCCATCACTGATGATGATACGCGGAGTTCCAAAACGTGGAAAGATAGTCCTGTTTAACAACTTCACAACCACCTTGGCGTCATTAGTGGGAGAAACAATGGCTTCAACCCATCTAGAAACGTAGTCAACTGCTAGAAGAATATAGAGGTTCCCTCCGGAGGCTGGGAAGGGTCCCATGAAGTCTATCCCCCATACATCAAAGATTTCCACCTCCTGAATGTTATTGAGCGGCATTTCGTTCCTTCTAGATAGATTTCCTGTTCTTTGGCATGCATCACAAGAGACAATAAACGATTGCACATCCTTAAATAATGTAGGCCAAAAGAAACCGGAACGTAATACCTTAGCGCATGTCTTATCGGTGCTAGCATGTCCTCCGCAAGGAAGTGAATGACATTGCCGTATGACGCTATTTACTTCATCTTCTGGAATGCATCTTCGAAGCATCCCATCCGGCCCGCGCTTGAATAGCAGCGGTTCATCCCAGTAGTAATGGCGTACGTCCTTGAAGAATCTCTTCTTTTGAGAGTACGTCAATCCAGGTGGTATTTCCTAGCAAACAAGATAATTCAAAATATCAACATACCAAGGTCCTTTGTTATCAGAAAGTTGGTGGATAGAATGTTCCACCAACTGAGGGTGAATGTCAGAGAAAGGAGTAAGAAGTTTGTTATTCTCCGTAGTCTCAGTTGACATCATTTCGCCGTCTGCCTCAGTCGAGGCGTAGAGGCGTTGACCGAGATGTTCTTTAGTCGCCTCGTTCAGTCCAGAAAGTGCCTCGGTCGAGGTGCTGCAACTGGAACCGAAACTGGAGATCTTTGTCTCTTGGATTAGCTTCTTAGTTTTAGATCCTGGATCTTCTTCCAGTGCCTTTAAGCTCCGTATATCTGCATCACAAGAAGCATCTATACCTTCCTCCATTAAACTAAAGCTAATAATTTTCTCAAGTGGATCTTTAGTAAGGATAGAGCTCACCAATTCTCTTGATTCTTCTTCATCGTAGATGTTGAAGATATCATCTCCTAGCGGCTCTCCTTTCATGGCCGCAAGTAATGCGAACTCCACTTCATCTCCACCAATGTTGAATTTCAACTTGGCGTTCTTGCAATCCACGTTGCAACCCGAAGTTGCTAGAAATGGTCTCCCGAGAATAATAGGAACAAGATAATCTGCGGGAATGTCAAGCACAACAAAGTCTATAGGTAAATAGAAGTTACCTAACTTAACCGGAACGTCTTCCAAAATGCCCACGGGATGGGTAATGGAGTGGTCCGCCATGTATAATCGAATCTTGACCGGCTTGGGCTCTCCAAGTCCGATCTTCACACATAACTCCAGCGGAATGATGCTCACGTGTTCGCCACTTAGCGTGCGTGCAATCAAGCTTTAAATTTATAAAACTGAAATTAAGCAAGCGAACCCGCAGTGTACGGATCGATATAGTTAAGCAAGAATTCCAAAGTATCGAACACAGGGATTTGGGGGGTTAAATCCAATTATAGAATTGTCAAGCAAGTAAATGTACGAGCTTTGTAAATTATTGGGAAAACAACAATCCTAAAGATCCAGGAATCTAGTTGTGGCAATCAATTCAAGATATACTAAAGATATAAGGACATAGTTGAGGTATGCAAAGGTATACGAATGTAAGGCAATGTACAGTGAAGTTCCAAGACCTTATATGAGTCAACTAAAGACACTCCCTATAAAGGTTGTTGAGGCTTCAATATAGAAAGGATCTAAAGGTAAGAATTAATGTCAAATACCCAAACTTGTAATCCAAGGATCAAGACCAACTAAACCGATAAAGGTTGTGACACTCGGAATCGAGGTAGAGGTTATTGAGGCTTCACTACCACCTAGAAAAGGCAAGCCAAGACTAAGTTAAAGCTAATCTTTAACTTTGGATTAAAGTAAAAGCAAGGTTCGTAACTGACACAAAATTACGGGTAGTTCTTGAGTTCCACGGCCGTGGAAGCTCAAGAACAGACCGTGGATTAGGTTCGTCGGCGATTCTCTCTAACTCTCAGGGTCCAATCTGTTTACGATCGATCTATCATCATCTAAACCACAACTATCAACCCTTCACCTTAGAATTGCTGAAGGTTTTTAGCCAACAATAGTCATATTGATATCAAATTCAAGATTTAAAAGAATGAAAGATGAAAACCTTTGAAAACCTTCAATATAACTCAACCCAATATCGAATCCACAAATAAACCGAATAAGTATGCTAGATCCAGAAAACTAAAACACAAATAAGCAACAATCCTTGAAAAGAATAGGAAAACGGGTTGTCAATCCGTTCCCAAATCAAACCTAAGGATAAAGAGTGTTGCTTCCGCCACAAGTTACTTCCGAACTCCCCTCGATCTCGAAGCGCTCTAAGCGGATGTATGAACGAAGGTCCAAACGGGCGTCCAAAGTCTAAGCAGCGGTCCCGAAATCTCTCTTCTTCCGTCCTTTTATAGGCAAGGTAGAATAAGCGGCCCGGCCCATTGAACCAAAAGATCGTGGCTTTAAAATATTGCGTAAAAGATCGTCAAGATCACGGTCGTGGAAGGGTTCCACGCCCGTAATTTAGAGCGTGGAGTTGGATCACGGTTTTTTACAACTCTCCACAGCCGTGTAAGTTGCTGGAATGCTCCACGCTTGTCTTGCCAAGGTTCCACGGCCGTGGATTAGAGCGTGGATCCTAATACGGCCGTATTCTAGAGCGTGGAACACATATAGATCGTAATTCTCCTTTGTCTCGTGCTATTCTTCAACTTAGCACCTTCCTTAGCTCCTAGTGATGTCCTCAATCCTTGGACACGCTCAATCCGTCTCCATTCTCCCTCGATTTGTTCGGTTTTAGCTCTTAATTGCCTACAATCAACACAAAGCTTATGTAGACCTCTATATCGACAAAATAGATAAACTAACTCACAAATACTTCAATGCTTTATCAATGACTATCAATATGGATGAAATATACTTAGAAAACGTGCCCAAAATATCACAATATTTCATGCTAATAAATAACCCCATACTTGCCACTTGCTTGTCCCTAAGCAAGGTCTTTCAAAAGCTTTAAAACTCAAGTTAGGATGAAATATGTGTACCTTCTCAAAGCAAAAACTTCTTTTAGATGAATGTGCTTTCTAATCTATAGATCATTCTCAAATCTTGCTTCATTCGTTTATAAGACTTTCATACACATAATCAAAGAGTAAAGAGTAAAGAAAACTCATGAATCGATCAAACTTCCATGTAAGCATCATAACCTTCAAACATTACCAAAATCAATCATAAGAAACTTCAATTTAGATCACCAAGTCATATAACATTCTCATGATCTTAAGGACTTTCAAACAAGGTCTAGAATGTGGAAAAGGAAGGGAAAACTTTAAGGAATGTGGTGCATGAATCCGGGAAAGTGGATAACTACTCTTTTCTTTTTCTCTTGCGGTTTCCGCAACACTTTCAACTTAGAGCTTCGCTCTCTTCTTTTCATTTTTCGAATTTACTTTTGGAGTTATAGATAGAGGTGCACAAAAACCGAAGCCTAGGAGATTGGCGTTTCTCATATTCGAGATGCCTCAAACCCTTGATGCACATACCATAATCCGATAGGAATATCGCTCAATCCGACTTTGGCAAGACACAAACACCCGGCTATGTGAATGGTGCCGAGTTACTCATCGTCATGATTGACTTCCCCAAACCTATAATTTCTTTCTATTCTTTTGAATGCAAAGTATTGCTTTCATGGCCCTCCCACATCAAACATGCCAAATATCAACTCCTCCAAATTCCCGGATAGGTAAAGGAGGCCATTATTTAAATGAGGGGCTAAATGATCAAAGAAAGAAGAAAGAAAATCGAATTGCCTTAATCATTTCAAAGAGAAGCATAAGAACTTATTATGTGATTTCAACCTTGATTTCTCAACATGATTTAAGTAACATTCATCACATTACGAAATTTGCAAAAGAGGGATAATCAACTCATTCAATTTCTTTTCAATTCACTATTTGTTTAAGCATGCGATTGTCATCAAAACTCAATTCACAAGTGGTGTTTATCATAGAAATCATCTCTATCCTTAGAAGCACAAAATTTTCAAAATTTTTCAATTTTTATGGGTTTTTCAAAAGCTTTTTCATGCAATGCAATAATGAAACGTGTAACAATAGAATGAAACATGCAAGGTAGTCTCGATAGAAGCATACAAAAGTGAGTAAGAGTTATTACAAACTATTAGTCACACCCCACCCCATACTTGGAACAAACATTGTCCCTAATGTTCAAAAAGAAAAAGAAGAAAAGAAAGAAAGAAAAAGAAACTCACAAAATGGTGGTGGAGCGGCTAAAACGTCGATCATCAATCATCTCACTACGGTGGAGGCGGTGGTGGAAACGGGGAGAAGCTGGGATCATAGTACTGCCCGAACTGCTGGCGGTAGAGATCTCTCATCATATGGTTCAGATCGTCAGCTCGTGCATCCCTAGCATCAGCACGTATCTCCAAAGCTCCGACCCTATCGGAAAGGTCGGTAGCCCACTGTGGCAGCTGCTCGTACCAACCAGGCGGCTGGCTGTACCACGCCGGTGCATCTGAAGGTGCTGGTGCAGGTGGCGGCTGTGCATGCCAAGGCGGTGGAGCTCCCATCCAATCCGGCTGAGTGCCATACCAAGAAGGAGGATCCGCCATCCAAGTAGGTCTCTCGCTCACACTAGCGTGGCAAGAAGAGGAACCTGAAGCTCTAGTAGGGCGGGGAGAACGTCTAGGCATGTCGGGAAATGCATCCGGCTGGTCCGGGAATGTACCAAAGTCCTGCTCGGCTCCTCCTCCTCCCTCATAATCATCTCCTCCTCCTCTACAACTAGTGGTGGTGGAACGTAAGGAGGGGCTACCAATCTGTTCGCATGCATGGCAGCGAACGTTGCCTTCCAGTTATGGCGTCCAGCCATAATGGAATACTTGGGGAGCCACTCTATACCTCTCCCGGTCCTACTCTCCCATGGCATAGCAGCATATGGTGGACCTCTATGGGTGGGGAAGATGATGCCTCTAGTCATGAGGCTATGTAGTCCTAGGGGTGTAGCAGCAATACGTGTGCAAGTAGAGAAATCTACCCCTAACTGTCGAGCAAGGTGGGTGACCATCCCACCATATCCAATGTTACCAACCCTCTTGTTCTTTAGCTTGCTCATAGTAGCAGCTAAGAGGGTGGCACAATCTGCAGGTCTACCGTATAACATACAGTAGAGAAGGAAAAGCTCATCTGTCTTGATCTTCTGAGGCGTCTCCGTCCTAGGGAAGAGACACTCAGAAAGTACCCTGTAAGCAATCTTCAAGGCTAGGTGATACATCAACCTAGCCTTGGTATCAGCTGGCTGCCAGCTGTCCTCGCTGGCGTAGATCATGGCTATCTCAACCCAGAAATCCTTGGCGGACACGCCACTAGGAAAACGACCATTGAAGGTCTCGTGGAACCCAAAGAAGGCTCCAAACTCCTGGATGGAGAGCTCATAATCTCTTTCCATCAGCCGGAAAGAGACAGTCCTATCTACATGACTGTGCTGGAAGGAAACCACAAACTCCCTCGTAATCTCCTCATAAGCATCTTCCCAAATAGCGGAGAAGATGACTAAGCCGGCTCTATCCAAGAGCCAAGTAAGGTCCCCTATGACATGTAGAGGCTCTAACTCCTCCAACAGTAGGTATCTAGGTCCTATGACCGCTCTCTTCTGGATCCTCTCTAAAGCATAAAGATGATCGTCATGGATAGTGGGGATCCTAGGGCGAGGTGGTGATGGTGATGATGGAGGTGAAGGAGATGAAGGGGGTGGTGCTCTAGAAGAGGAAGAGGGGTTGCCCTTCCTCTTTTTGTTCTTATCATTGTCCTTGTTCTTATCCTTGTTCCTACCGGACACTCTCCTCACAAAATCCATAATCTGTCAAAAACCACGGTTTGTTCTTCAATTTCCACGGCCGTGGAACGTACAATGACCGTGGTTCGGCACGTGATTTCTCAAAACTCAGCAACAATTCACCAAACTCAGCAGCAATCAGTCCTAGACTAATTTCCTTCCAATTCCAATCAGTTCTCCTACAAATTCTATAAAAAACAAAGCCGAATCAACAAAGATAGAGAAAGAACCAAAAACCTAGGTTTTCAGATTTTGAAATCCGAATTGTGGCTTCTCCGGTGATTTTCCGCTCGAATCGTTGCTTGGATCTTGTTGGTGATCGGATTTGCTTCAGTTTTGGTCGAAGAATCGTTAAAAACGATTAACGAATGAAGATTTGAGGAAGGGGGATTGAAATCGGCGATTTTGGGCGTAATTTTGGGTTGTGGTTTGTGTTTTGTGAAGAAACTTGGTTTATATAGTGACCGTAAAAATTTTTGAAAATCACGGTCTATCGGGGGGTTCCACGGCCGTGGAATTGTACGGAACCATGGTTTTGGTGATTTTTCTCAGGCTTTTGAAAATTACGGTCACTGTAGCTGTCACGACCGTGGAACTCTCTGTAATGCTCCAAAGTTCAAGTTTCGTCACTTTTCTTCAAACTTTCTCTTCCCCTTTCCTTTTCCACTGTTCCTACATCCAAAAACACGAACATACCGGAAGGTATCGAAGGTAAAACAAAGCAAAAACGTCTAAACTAAACTATTCTATGAATAAAAAACTAAAACGACAATACAATACCTTGGGTTGCCTCCCAAGAAGCGCTTTTTTTAAGGTCCGTAGCTAGACCAAATTCGCACTTATTCGAGTGCGGTGGGCGCGAACTCCTCAGCTTGGAGTTCCGGTGTATACTTCTTGAGTCGTTGACCGTTCACCTTAAAGCTTCCGCCCGTTTCACCCCATACTTCAACTGCACCATGGGGAAAAATACATTTGATTAGAAAAGGTCCGGTCCAACGAGATTTAAGCTTACTTGGAAAGAGACGGAGCCTTGAATTGAAGAGGAGAACTTGATCTCCTTCTTTGAAGTCCTTTGGAATGATATGCTTATTATGCCAACGCTTCGCTCTTTCTTTGTAGATCTTGGCGTTTTCGTAAGCGTTCAAGCGGAGTTCTTCAAGCTCATTTAGGTCCAAGAGACATTTCTCTCCCGCTTCCTTCATGCTGAAATTTAACCACTTGATTGCCCCAAACGCCTTGTGCTCCAACTCTACCGGTAGGTGACAAGACTTCCTATACACAAGGTTGTATGGTGTGGTTCTGATGGGAGTCTTATACGCAGTCCGGTACGCCCACAATGAATCATCTAGCTTCAAAGACCAATCCTTCCTAGTCCTTGAAACCGTCTTCTCTAGGATTCCTTTGATCTCCCGGTTTGAGATCTCAACTTGTCCACTAGGTTGTGGTTGATAAGGGGTGGCGATCTTGTGAGTCACCCCATACTTAGCTAAAAGAGCTTCAAAGCGCCGGGCAATGAAGTGAGAGCCTCCATCACTAATGATGGTCCGTGATGTCCCAAATCGTGGGAAGATGGTCTTGTTAAAGAACTTAACCACTACCATGGCATCATTGGTGGGAGAGGCAATCACTTCAACCCATCTCGAAACATAATCAACCGCTAAAAGTATATATTGGTTACCACAAGATGATGGGAAAGGTCCCATGAAGTCTACTCCCCAAACGTCGAAGATCTCCACCTCTTGGATGTTGTTGAGAGGCATCTCATTCCTCCTAGATATATTTCCTGTTCTTTGACAAGCATCGCAGCAGGAAACAAAGGTTTGCACATCTTTAAATAGTGTAGGCCAAAAGAATCCAGATTGCAATACCTTAGCGCTAGTCTTGTTCGAACTAGCGTGTCCTCCACAAGGTAGTGAATGACAATGGCGGATGACACTTTGCATCTCATCTTCCGGCACACATCACCGAATAATGCCATCCGGACCTCTCTTAAAAAGGAGAGGTTCATTCCAAAAGTATTCCCGAACATCCTTAAAGAACTTCTTTCTTTGTGCGTAGGATAATCCGGGCGGTAATTCCTGACAAACCAAATAGTTAACAAAATCAGCAAACCATGGTTCGTTACCTTTGGCGATCACATCGATGCACTCCTCTATGATATGTAAATGCTCGTCCGGAAAGGAGTCATCTATAGGTAGATGGTCGTCCTCTAGATGTGTTAGGCGACTCAAATGATCCGCAACAAAATTTTCCGAACCCTTCTTGTCGCGGATCTCTAGATCGAATTCTTGTAGGAGAAGAATCCATCTAATTAGACTTGGCTTCGCATCCTTCTTTGCAAGGAGGTACCGGATCGCAACATGATCCGTGTATACAATCACCTTTGCACCTACAAGATAAGAGCGAAATTTATCAATTGCATAAACAATGGCTAGAAATTCCTTTTCCGTAGTGGCGTAGTTGAGCTGCGCTTCATCTAGCGTCTTGCTAGCGTAGTAGATAGCATGGGTTCGTCCTTCTTTTCTTTGTCCAAGAACAGCTCCTATAGCTTCGTCACTTGCATCACACATAACCTCAAAGGGAAGGTTCCAATCCGGAGGTTGGATAATCGGAGCTGAAATTAGAGCTTCCCGAATCATATTGAACGCATCTAAACATTCCTGCGAAAACTCAAAAACTGCATCCTTCATCAATAGATTAGTAAGCGGTTTTGATATCTTAGAGAAGTCTTTTATGAAGCGCCTATAAAATCCAGCATGTCCTAGAAAACTTCTTATCCCTTTCACTGAAGTTGGGGGAGGAAGCTTTTCTATTGTCTCTATTTTAGCTTTATCCACCTCGATCCCTCTACTAGAGATTAAGTGTCCTAATACAATGCCTTCCTTCACCATGAATTGACACTTTTCCCAATTAAGAACTAGGTTAGTGTCTTCACACCTTTGTAACACAAGAGCAAAGTTAGAAAGACAATTGTCAAAAAAGGAACCATAAACGGAGAAGTCATCCATAAAAACCTCCATGATTTCCTCTATGTATTCCGAGAAGATGGCCATCATGCACCGTTGAAAGGTGGCTGGGGCGTTGCAAAGCCCGAACGGAATCCTCCTATAGGCAAACGTACCCCATGGACACGTGAATGTGGTCTTCTCTTGATCATCCGGGTGTATCGGAATCTGAAAGAAACCACTATAACCGTCAAGATAGCAAAAGTGCGAATGTTGTGCTAACCTTTCAAGCATTTGATCGATGAAGGGTAGTGGGAAGTGATCCTTCCTCGTCGCGTTGTTTAGCTTGCGGTAGTCTATGCACATCCGCCATCCTGTTACGGTTCGGGTAGGAATGAGTTCGTTATTCTTGTTGGTGATGACCGTCATTCCTCCCTTCTTCGAAACCACTTGTACGGGACTCACCCACTTGCTATCGGAGATAGGGTAGATGATACCTGCATCAAGAAGTTTAAGAATTTCCTTCTTGACAACCTCTTTCATGGTCGGATTTAATCGCCTTTGAGGCTTCACAAGTGACATCCCCAACTTGAATGGGAATGCAAAACAAGCCGGGATCTCTTAACTTAGGTGGCATCTTCTCCTTCATGATCTGAATAAGTTCCGAGGATTTAGATGTCATCCTTACTTCACCAAAGTCTTCCAGTTTCCTCTTCCTTGATAGGATCTTTTTCAAGAACTTCCCATATGCAGGCATCTCTAGGATAGCACCAAGGAAAGGAATGTTAATGTGCAGTTTATTCATCAAGTCAAGGAACTTACCAAAGTGCTTGTCTAGATGTGCTCTGGCCCTTGACTGGTGGAATGGAAGTGATGGTTTGTATGTAGGAGGTGGAACATAAACTTCAGTTTTCCCCTCCGCTTTCTGTTGCTCCACCTCGGTTGGCATCTCGGCCGAAGTGTTCTTCGACTGCACCTGGACCGAGGTGGTTTTCGTCTGTACTAGCACCGACCGAGGCAATGGATCTGTAGTTTGCAGTCCACTCCTCGTAGTTATGGCCATAATCTGGCCCTTAGGGTTGCTTTCCGTTCTTGCTGGAAGCTTCCCTGGATCTCTTGGCGTTTCATTCGCCCTACTAGCCAGTTGTTGTTCAAAGGCTTTTTGGGCCTTCGAAAATGAAGTCATGGACGTCTCCATAGCACTAAGCTTGATCAAGATAGCCTCCAGCACTGCGTCTTTCTTTTCCGGCTGAGACGAACTTGATCCTTGCCCCTGGCTCTTCAATGGAGTAGAAGAAGAAGAAGGGGAAGAGAGGAAAGGATTAGAGGAATCGTTAGAGTTGGAGTTAGAATGGTTGTTACCAGAATTTTTGTTGTTCGCCCTCCAATTATTGCTGCTGGATCCTCTATTATTGTTGTTGTAGTTGTTCCGGGAACCGTTGTTGTTGTTATGGTATCCATTGTTGTTATTCCTTGATCCTTGGTCTTCCTTCTTGGTTTGAGCAACCAAGAGTTCCTTCAATTGCTTCACGTCATTTTTCAAGGACGTGAGTTGATTATTTGAGGAGTCCTCTCGAAAGTTGACTCTTTTAACTCCACCTTCAGCTCCTTGGTGGGAATATTTCTCCATATGCAAAGCTTGCTTCTCAATAAAGTCCCAAGCTTCGTCGATCGCCATGTCCATAAAGGTACCGGCGGAGAGTAGTTGGAGGTTGAACTGGGTGCTTCCGTCCAGTCCCTTGAAGTATATCTCCAACAACTCTATCTTTGGAATCCCATGGTGTGGGCAATCCAAAAGAATGTCCTTAAACCTTTCCCATGACTTGGACAAGCTCTCCTTGTCCTTCATAATGAATGCATTAATTTTCCCTCTCATTTCGGCGGTTTTTGAGGGGGGAAAGAATTTAGTCAAGAATTCCGTAGTCATCTCCTCCCAAGTGCTAATTTTTCCTGGAGGAAGAGATTGATACCAAGTAAGAGCTCTATCTTTTAAAGAAAAGTAAAAAGGTCTTAGCTTGTAGTTGTTGTTTTCAATCCTTGAGGGTCTCAAGGTCTCCATCAAGATTTCATAGTTTTGAAGATGTTGATGCGGAGATTCCTTTTCCAGCCCTCCAAACTGGCATTGGCGAATCATAGAAAGAACTTGCGGTCGAAGTTCGTAGTCATGGTCTGCTGGATCTCCTAGGTTAACTCCTGGACGCCTTAGTTGTTGATTGGGGTCCATCCTTTGACCTAGGGTCTGCGGGATTCCTGCAAAAAGAGCGCCTCGGACTGGCATCCGAGGTGGAAGTACATCGGCCGGGGCGTTAGGTACTGGGACCTGCCTCGGTCGAGCCTGCATCGGTCCAGCATCGGGAACTGGGTCTTCCCTCGGTTGAAGTAGATATTGGTCTCGTAAGGCTGCCATATCTGCTTCGATCGCTTCAGTCCTGGTGCGAGTTTCTTCTTTCTCTTGCCTTAGTTCTTCCCTGCTGAGGCGTAGCTGTTCTAACGCCTCCTTCAATTCGGCCTCAAGATCGCGATTGTCTTGGTTGGCCATCTTCGCTTCTCTTAAGCGTCGTTTGTATGTCTTTTCTGGTTCGGGATCGTAAGGACCGATTTCCTTCCCAGCGCGGGTTCTTCGCATAAACCTAAGAAAAGGAACCTGCGAAAGTCACTCAAGTAGAGTGGTTAGAAGACACGGGGGCAAGTGCCCCAAAAGCATACCGCAACCGGCTTGGCCTTGACCAAATCCCCGGCAACGGCGCCAAAAACTTGTTCTTTGGCGAAAATCTGTTCCGTTGCCGGAACAAGAACTTCGTATGTACCTAAGAATACAAACCTGTAAGAACACTCAAAAGAGATATCAAATAACAAGAGCAAAGCTCCCAAGCTTGACAACCGATAACCGAGTTCGGCCTAAACCAAATCCCCGGCAACGGCGCTAAAAACTTGTTCGCTCCAAACGGTGTGTGCAAGCTTTAAATTTATAACCCTAGATGTAAGCTTAAAACAAGGATGCAAACCCGCAGTGTACGGGTCAATCGTAGTAAAAGCAAGGAATTCCAGGGGTCGATCACAGGGATTTAGTGAAGCAAAGTCGGAATAGGTAAGCTTTAGCAATTACTAACCACAAAGGCAATTAAAACAATCAAAGATGATAAAAGTCAATAAAGGAAGTATGAAATTCTAGGGATTAAAGCATCTAGTTGTGGTTCCAACTCAAGATCTAAAGATAAGTGGACAAAGCTGAGATTTTGCAAAGGGAAGGTGTTTCTAAAGTGGAATAGATCACCGGGTAAGTCTCACTACACACTAATCCCAAACCGTAACTCCTATTACCGGGTAAGTCTCAAGGAATTAAGGTAAAGAACTATAACCTCAAACCAACACACCACCTAAGGGAATAGAATCAACCTTTACCGGGTAAGTCTCAGGCTAACTCACAAAGATGGGATGAAAGCACACTCAAACCCCAATAAAGGATAAACCTTTATTACCTACACTTATGATCTTGGGTAAACAAACAAAGGAATTACCGGGTAAGTCTCATCCTAGGCTTGCGTTGAACTAGGAAAGGTGTAATAAGAATAGGATTTGGCAACTCTAACACTTAACTCTTAGTTTTGGATCAGATAAGTCACCTCGGTCAAAAGAATTCCACCCCGGCCGAGATGTTCATCGACTGAGCGAGATGCTTAGGGTTAAGGTAAAGACTCGAACTTTCAGGGTCCTACTGTGATTAAGATTTTTTCTATCATTGTTTTTCCCACAACCTTCAACCAATCACCCTAGAATCACACAAAGAGATTAGCCACTCATCATCATGAAAGTATTAATCAAATATATCGGAAGAAAGTGAATATTTGAACAAGAAGAATTCAATAGAAAGACTTCAATAACTGAATCAAATATCACAACAAGCGTTCCTTGGATTAAAAATCCAACAAGACAGACAAACCAAAGAAGGGAATCTAAGATGATCTTACAAAAACCCTTCAAAAAGCTATAAAAGCTATAGACTTTCTCCCTTCAACCTTCAAAAAGGTTCTTCAATCCTCCCAATTGGAGTATGGCTGCGGTGTATGCAGGATGTATGCGGGTTGTCGGATTTGTGGGAAATCCGACCCTTTTTATAGAAAAATTACTCTCCAAAGATAAGATATCTTAGAAAGATCTCTTCCCATAAAAATAGGTAAAATATATGATCTATCTTATCTTCTTCCTTCCAGGAACCAAGCCCAAAAATATAAGATCTTCCTTCCAAAAATAAAAGATCTCAGCCACAAAAAATATTCCTTGCCGCGTCCTAGGCGTTCGCCTCGGTCGAGTCGGCTCGTCTGGATCACCTCGGTCGAGGTGACTCTGTAGTCAACCGAGGTGATTCATAACTGAATGTGAAATCTCTCAAATGTGGTCCAAAGTGAATCTCTATTCCATAGCTATGCTTCCTAGATCATTCCTTAAGTTCTTGAATGTAGCTCCGATGACTCCTTAGCTCCTTTTACTCCTTTTTGATGCAAAAATATGCCATTTTACCTACGATTACAACAAAACTAGGTGTAGACCTCGATTCCCGTAAAGGTAGATGAAACGGTAATATAACCACATAATATACATACAAATATGCAGATTATTGAAGATAAAACGTCTAAACAAGTCCCAAAATATAGGCTATAATTCATGCTATCAAAAGGAAAAATAGAGAATGAATGTATGTCAACAGCCACAGGGAACAAAACAGTGAGAGAGCTCAAAGTGGTGGTTCAAACTAAAAGTGATATCGATATCCTCAATGATGGTTATAGTCTATAGATGGAGGGAAGTAATTGCTTGTTATATATATACGAAGCTGACACCCAGGGTTTTGTATTTGTTTTTGTGGAAGGTCAGGGAAGGTTGCAGTGGTTTACTTGTTGTAGGTTTTAGTGGTTGCACGTTCTCATACTAAAAATTTCTCATACCATGAATTTTCTGGCATGAAAAATTTTGGAATAAATTTCTAGTATGAAAGATTTCTGATATAAAAATTTCATATTAGAAATTCATACAAGGAAAAAAAAAATTAAAGGGACAAAAAAAAAAAAATCAGTAATTAATTTTACATAAGAAATTCATGTTGTTGTTTTTTTAAAATAGAGGAGTTAATTACTTTTATATAACATTAATAAAAGTGGTAAAGATATGGAAACTTAAAAAAAAAGACTTATTTAGCCAAAATTTTTCGAAATTTTTTTTAGTGTTTGGTGGTTCGTTATTGTTACCGTATCAGTTTTATGTACACACTTAATAGTCAATATTATATAGAAATGGGCCTTTATTGTGTAGACTATGTACTTAGTTAAAAATCATTAACTAATGGACCTATAATGTGTAGCCCATAAAAATTAGTACAAATACTTACATACACCAATAGTCACTTCTTTTTTTTTTTTTAAAGACATATACCAAAAGTCCTGAAATCACCAAAAGTTTCCTTATCATCGTAAGTATAATAATTTTTTATTCATGTAAAACGAAAAACAAAAAAAATATTAAGTTAGTTATCTTGTTTATCGAAAAATTAGATTATATGTAAAACAAATTTCTTTTACACGTTTAAAGTTAGTTTCATTGTGCCAGTTTGGAATAATAAACTTCATTGGAAGATCAAGTATATCAAATATTTCGATTATAAGTGGAAGCGGGTGGCTCAAAAAGGTGGCTATATTGATAAGCTGAAACATGCCGATGCACTCAAACGTAAGGGGCGATATGAGGATGACAATGATGTATTGTTGGATTGTAACACCCCAAGTTCTGGGAACTCGAAGCACTACGGGCTAAGACCATACAATGGGTCCCGACCCTCAGAGTAGCAACAGAAAACGGATCTTACAACAAGGCACAGACGAATAAAACCAAAACTCAATATAAAACCAAAAGTTTAAACAAAACAAAGCGGAAGAGACTCACAGCCGAGTTCAAAACAAAAGGGAAGCAACAAAAGAAACATAAACCCGATCCCGTCCTATAATGTACAGGAACCCCGGCTGACCACACCATCCAGATCACTCAACATCATCCTGAACTTGCGGAACATCTACAACGACGGTATAAACCGTTAGCTAACACTCTAGGTACAAGCAAGAGTGTAAAGGCAAAAACACACATAAGGTAAAATAAACTTATAACATGCTTGCACTCAACCGGTTATTATCTTTCATTAAGTCATTCATTGCTAATTAACCTTCTTTTGTCACACGAGAATCCTTTCGAAACTCGCCTCCGCTTCCGTCTACCAACAGGAATAGATCAATACTATCCGTTACCTGCAGGCTTGAGTTGCAAGAACACTTTTCAGTTTCCCTAATATTGAACTGGACAAGCGGTCACCGCCCGATTATAATACACTTGGGCCAATTAAGGTTAAAAGGGTGAATCCTAGTCCGATTATCCGTTATAACATGACAAACAACACAAACAAGCCAAAACACTCAAACCAAAACGCGGAATGAAGCTAAGTAAGTCCAAGGGACTTACCTCACACGAAGGTAACTCAAAGCTCAGGAATAACAACTCAAGAACACTCAAGAAAGCTCAGTTTCCCTCAGGAAAGGAATAAGGGAAGCCTGTACGAACAAGTACCACGGATCAGGAACGAAATGGTTACTAAAAGTCTTTAAATTCTAGTCTCAAAGATCTCTAAGAGATCTACGCATGCTAAGGGCTCAACCCTAGTCTTACAACACTCACAGGAGATCAATAACATCCAAAAGATGTAAGGAAAGGAACGAGGAAAGCAAGGAAGGAAGTAACTCACAAGAACGGGGGTTACTGCAAAGGAAACCGCAGGGGCGGCTGGACCAGGCACAGGGCGGCTGGCCGCAGGGGCGGGTAGGTGCAGGCGCAGGGGTGGCGGCGTGACAGAAAGCGCTGTCGGCTTTCTCTTCGACAGATCTCGCAACAAGGGCAACCAAAGCTCGAACCTTTGGCTCCAACACGTCAAGACTCAACTCCAAAGAGCCTGAGAACAACGATACATCAACAACGAGAAGCCAACAATAATCAAGGTTCAAACTTGATTCTTGGAGAAGAAGAAAAGGAGAGAAGAAGAAGAGAACAAAAGGAAGGAAGCATGATGCAGTACAAGAACGTAAGAAGGAAGAAAGGATGAAGCACTTACACGTTCAACAAGGTCGCAGGAGGCAAGATGACGGCTGCAGCTCTCAAGGGTTTGAAGACGATAGCAAGAAACGGGAAAAAGGAGGAAAGGAGGGAATATATAGAGAAGGGTTGGAAGGATAGAAGGAAGGGACGTCTAGGGTTAGGAGGATAGAAGGAAGATGGGCCAAAATCCCAAGGATGGAAAAAGATAGGAGAAGACGAAGATAAAACAACCCGTAGACGGGCTGGGCCTAACTGCACCTGCGGCTGGGCCGTGCCGCGACTGCGGCAGCGAGGTTGAGCCGTGCCTGTGGCTTCCCTTCACCGCGGGGGCGGTGAAGGCTAAAAACGGGGCTTTACATCAGATCCCCCTAAAAAGAAGTTTCGTCCCGAAACTTGCAAAAGACCAACGATCACAACAACACACACAACCAAAACAGAACTCATATATTCCCACTCGGGGCACATAACTCAAAACGTCACACAAAAGTGTATGCAACACTACAAGAGAAAATACAACCAACTGACTATGCTAAAGGTGCATCCAGCCCAACATAAAACTCTGGATAGTTCCTCTGGATACTATTCTCTGTCTCCCAAGTTGCCTCATCAGCTCCTTGCATCGACCACTGAATCTTCCTCATCGGTATGTCCTTGGAACGCAAGCGTCTCGTACTACGCTCTAAGACAACCACCGGGTGCTCAACAAATGTGTGGTCTGGCTCGAGCACTAGATCCTCATGACTGACGATGTGCCTCGGGTCTGGTATGTACTCCTGTAGCTGAGACACATGGAAGACTGGGTGAACACCCTCGAGTCTCAGTGGCAAAGCAAGTCTGTATTCTGACTCTCCCACTTGCTCAAGAATCTCGAACGATCCGACGTATTTGTGACTCAGCTTCCCCTTGAAACCGTCTAACGCCTCGTTTCGAGGATACTCTCAACTGAACCTGAGCTCCAACTCTGAACTCTAGAGGTCTCCACCTCTTATCTGCATAAGACTTCTGTCGACTCTGCACTGCTAACATCCGCTCGCGGATTACTGCTACACGAGCCATGTCATCTTGTATCTGCTCAGGTGCTACTCTGCCAGCACTACTCGGCTCATCCAAACACGATGGTGTACGACATCTCTGTCCGTATAAAGTCTCATAAGCAGCCATCCTGATCGATGCGTGACAACTGTTGTTGTACGAAAACTCCACTAAGGGAAGGTGATCTGGCCACACTTGTCCTCAATCTAACATGCAGACTCTCAACATGTCCTCTAGAGTCTAGATGGTTCGTTCGGACTGACCATCGGTCTGAAGATGATAAGTAGTCGTGAACTGCAGACTCGTACCTAGGGCGGCATGAACTTGTTGCCAGAACCTCGATGTGAACTGTACGTCTCTATTAGAGACTCTATTCCTAGGTACTCCATGAAGTCCCACTATCTGTCTCGTGAACTCCTCTGCTATCCGACTCACCGCCCATTTTTCCTTGATCGGAATGAAACGTGCGGTCTTCGTCAGTCGATCTACGATTACCCAGATAACATCAAAGCCTCGACTCGGTCTCAAACCGGTAACAAAATCCATAGAGATATCCTCCCACTTCCACTGAGGGACGAGAAGTGGGTGTAGCTCACCTCCTAGTCTATGATGCTCGATCTTGACCGCTGACAGGTCGCACACCGAGCTACAAATCTCGTGACATCTGGCTTTAGACCTCCCCACCAGAAAGAGTGTCTGATGTCCTGATACATCTTACTCGCACCGGGGTGGAATGAGTAAGGTGGAAAGTGAGCCTCTTGAATGATCCTTTGCCTCAACTCTCGATCTGAAGGTACACAAACACGCTCCTAGCGTCTCAGAACTCCATCAGCACTAACTGCACATTGTGGCGCCTCTCCTCGAGACATCCGGTCTCGTATCTGTGTCAAAGCTGGGCAACTCTCCTGCTTCCGTCGGATTTCGGCCAACAGATCAGGTACTATCTCCAAAGTAGACAACTGGCTGTCGGAATTTGGAAAGTAGATATCCATCTCTAGCCCTACCAGGTCTCGTTGTAACTATGGCTGAGCTGTCATCCTAGCAATCACCATCTCTCGGGGAATCTACCTACTAAGGGCATCTGCAACCACATTAGCTTTCCCCGGGTGGTATAAGATTTCAAGATCAAAATCCTTGATCAACTCCAACCATCTGCACTAGCGGTTATTCAACTCCCGGTGAGTGAATATGTACTTCAGGCTCTTATGGTCTGTGAATATCTGACACGTAGCTCCGTACAGATAATGCCTCCAAATCTTCAAAGTGTGAACCACAACAACCAACTCCAGGTCATGACTAGGGTAATTCTCCTCGTACGTCTTGAGTTGTCTAGACGCGTGAGCAATCACCTTACCTCTCTACATCAGAACACATCCTAAGCCTAGCTTGGATGCGTCGCTGTACACCACAAAATCATCAATGCCCTCTGGTTGAGCTAGAATAGGAGGAGAGGTCAGCCTCTTCTTCAGCTCCTCAAAGCTCTATAGGCACGACTCGGACCATACGAACCTCATAGACTTCCGCAACAAGAAAGTGAGCGGTCGGGCAATAGCAGAAAAGCCCTCAACAAAACGCCGGTAGTAGCCTATCAATCCTAAGAAGCTGCGTACCTTTTTGACGTTCTTAGGTGGCGGCCAAGATGCTACTGACTCGATCTTCGCCGGATGTACCTTGATCCCTTCAGCTGAAACAATGTGACCAAGGAATGCTACCTCGGTCATCCAAAACTCACACTTAGAGCTATGCGTAAAGCTCCTTGTCCTGTAAGACCTAAAGAACAATCCTCAAGTGTCTAGCGTGCTCCTCTTTACTACGAGAGTAAACTTGAATGTTGTCGATGAAGGCAACTACAAACTGGTCCAGAAAGTCGATGAAGATGTTGTTCAACAACTCCATGAAGACTGCGGGCGCATTCGTAAGCCCGAATGGCCTCACTACAAACTCGTAGTGTCTATATCTGGTCCGAAATGCTGTCTTAGCTACGTCATGCTCTCTCACCCTCAGCTGGTGATATCCACATCTCAGATCGATCCTCGAAAACAATGAAGCTCCATGTAGCCGATGCAACAGATCGTCGATACTGGGCAATGGATACTTATTCTTGATCGTCACCTTGTTCAACTCTCGGTAATCGATACATAACCTCATTGACCCATCTTTCTTCCTGACGAAGAGAACTGGTGCGCTCCAAGGAGATACACTAGGGCGGATGAAGCCCTTCTCTGCTAACTCCTCGAGCTGCTTCTTCAATTCAAGCATCTCGATAGGCGCCATATGATAGGGAGCTTTAGAGATCGGTCTCGTACCGGGCTCTAGCTCGATGCCAAAGTCTACACTCCTCTGTGGAGGTAAACCTGATGGCTCTCCAAAGACGTCAGCAAACTTGCAAGCTACTTGAATCTCCTTCAAAGCCGGACTCGTACTATCTTTTATGGCATAGTACCCAAAAGCCTCACAACCCTGACTGATATGTCTCGCAGCTCTCACTACACTGATGACGGTACTAGTCTTCCCGAGATCCCATCCTCAAAAAATCTCAACATGGCTTGTCTCTGTAGTTACTCTCACTGTCCTCTTGCCGATGTCCAGAACTGCTCGATGTCGATCCATCCAATCCATGCTCAGGATAACTTCTTCATGTACTAAGTACATGCCGAAGAAGTTAGCTGGCCAATCGGGACCTCCCAATCGGATAGGGAAATCGCGAACCTCTCATGTACATCGAAACTTAGCCCATCGGGTAATTCTATGAAGAAGGGTCTACCTTCCACAGTAACTAAGACCAAACTATCTACGCAGGCATCAAATATAAAAAGAATACGTAGCACCGGTATCGAAAAAAACTCTGACAGGAAAACCATTAATATGAATGGTACATGTGGTCGCTAGCGCTGTCGGCTCTACATCATTCTTCAACTCATATACTCTGGCTGATGCATCTCTAGTGTCAGGCGTACCACCTCCTCGTCTTCTTCTTTGACTGCAGAATGCAACTCTATGTCTAGACATGCCACAAGAAAAACAAGTCACTGCAGGCTTCTCACAATCTGCTCGGATGTGTCCGACACCTCCGCAGTTATGACACTATCGTCCTCTACTGGAACTCCGTATCGTCTGCTTGATCCCAGAGTGACCTGTCGTCTGAACATGCTCGAATCCTGATGCTCCAGCTCCAGCACTGGCTGATCCAGTCTTTTGTGTCTTCGAAAGGCCTTCTGCGTGAAGATCTCTCCTGAAATCCATTCGCTTCCTGAGCATACCTTCTTATTGACTCCAACGCTAAATCCATGTGGTCTAGCCAAAGCTCAATGTTAGCATGAAATATTGTGATATTTTGGGCACGTTTTCTAAGTATATTTCATCCATATTGATAGTCATTGATAAAGCATTGAAGTATTTGTGAGTTAGTTTATCTATTTTGTCGATATAGAGGTCTACATAAGCTTTGTGTTGATTGTAGGAAATTAAGAGCTAATTCCGAATGAATTGAGAGAGAATGGAGTTTGATTGAGCATGTCCAAGGATTGAGGACATCTCTAGGAACTAAGGATGGTGCTAACTTGAAGAATAGCACGAGGCTAAGGAAAATCACGAACTACCTCTAAACCACGCTCTAAAATACGGCCGTACTAGATTCCACGTTCAAGTCCACGGCCGTGGAACCTTGGCAAGAGAGGCGTGGTGCATTCCAGTGACTTACACGGCCGTGGAGGGTTGTGACAAACCGTGACCCTTTTCCACGCTCTAAATTACGGGCGTGGAACCCTTCCACGACCGTGATCTTGGCGATCTTCTACGCCATATTTTAAGCCACGATCTTTTACGCATTGGGCCGGGCCAATATTTTATCTTACACTATAAAAGGACGGAAGAGGAGAGATTCCGAGACCTCCGCTTAGACTTTGGCTTACACTTCGGCCTACCCTAGTTCTACGCTTTTACAGAGATCGTGATTGAGAGATTTGCGCTTGGCCATTGAGATTTCCGGATTGATGGAAGGAGTGAAGATTCGGAAGACTTGTTCGTAAGGAGATTACGCTTGATCTTTAGGTTTGATTAGAAGACGGACTGACATCCCGTTCTTCGTTCTTATCTAAGATTGTGATTGCTTGTGTTATTTCGAATCTATTGACATTATTGTTCTTGATTTGTGGATTTGAGATTGACATGAAAGTTATTGAAGGTTTCCGGAAGTTTTCATCTTTCATTCTTTTAAACCTTGAATTTGATATCAATATGACTGTTGTTGGCTAAAACCTTTTAGCAATTCTAAGGTGAAGGGTTGATAGTTGTGGCTTAGATGATGATAGATCGATCATAACTAGATTGGACCCTGAGAGTTAGAGAAATATCGCCGACGAACCTAATCCACGGTCTGTTCTTGAGCTTCCACGGCCGTGGAACTCAAGAACTACCCGTAATTTTGTTTCAGTTTACGAACCTTGCTTTTACTTTAATCCAAAGTTAAAGATTAGCTTTAACTTAGCCTTGGCTTGCCTTTTCTAGGTGGTAGTGAAGCCTCAACAACCTCTACCTCGATTTCGAGTGTCACAAACTTAATCGGTTAAGTTAGTCTTGATCCTTGGATTACAAGTTTGGGTATTTGACGTTAATTCTTACCTTTAGATCTTTTCTATACTGAAGCCTCAACAACCTTTATAGAGAGTGTCCTTAGATAAGTCATATAAAGCCTTGGAACTTCACCGTACATTGCTTTACATTCGTATACCTTTGCAAACCTCAACTCTGTCCTTATATCTTTAGTAAATCTTGAATCGATTTCCACAACTGGATTCTTGGATCTTTAGGATTGTTGTTTTCCCAATACATTCGAAAAGCTTACCTTTTATTTGCTTGACAATCTTATAATTGAATTTGTTCCCCCCAAATCCCTGTGTTTGATACTATGGAATTCTTGCTTTACTACGCCGATCCGTACACTGCGGGTTCGCTTGCTTAATTTCAGTTTTATAAATTTAAAGCTTATTTGCATGCACGCTAAGTGGCGAACAAGTTTTTGGCGCCGTTGCCGGGGATTTGGTCTAGGCCGAATTCGGTTATCGGTTGTCAAGCTTGGGAGCTTCTCCCTTGTTATTTGATATCTTTTTGAGTGCATGCGTAGGTCTAGGAATAACGAAGACCTCTTACCTCTTGATCAAGAGCTTGAGAGGACTTTAAGAAGGAAGCGTAGGAAAAGAAAATGGCTGAAGAAAGAGAACGTGATCTCCAATCGGAGTTAGCGGAGAAGGAAGCTCAACTCCAATGGAGTGAGAAGACTCGAAGAGAGGAAACGGATCGTCATCAAATGAAGGTTGATGATCTAACGGAAATGATGTTCCAAATGAGGGTGGAAATAAACAACCTCAAGGAGAAAAAGAAAAGGAGGAGACTGGGAAGATCGGTTAGAGCCAGCTCATCCAATGGGGATAGCGACTCCTCCATGCCACCACTAGAGGAAATTGATCCCACAATCAATGTGAATCCATTCTTCCCACGACCAACTGGAAATCGCCATGTTCCACCTAGGAATGCGGGGGTCGAACGTGTGGATGAAGAGCCAAGAACTCTTGGCCAAAGGATGGATCCAACGCAGCAACCACGCCGTTTAGGTGTGAACTTTGACGCTGATGATGTACAAGGGTTTAGCTTCAACCCTCAAGTTATTACCATTGTTCGCCAAAACCAATTTGGTGGAACAAGTGCTGAATCTCCACACCAACATCTACAAAACTTTGAGATTATGATGGAGACAATGAAGCCTAAGAACGCAACCACCAACGGCTACAAAATCAAGCCTTTCTTCTTCTCCTTGAAGGGGAAAGCATTGTCTTGGTATCAAGCTCTTCCAAGTGGAAAGCTTGAGACATGGGAGGATCTTTCCGCGGAGTTCCTCACTAAGTTCTTTCCGCCATCCAAAACGGCGGAGCTAAGAGGTAAGATTAACGCATTTTCTATGAGATCTAACGAAAGTTTGTTTCAATCTTGGGAAATATTTCAGGATTTGCTATTGGATTGCCCTCATCATGGCATATCCAATCTTGCACTATTGGAGATATATTATAAGGGGCTGGATGTGGAGACACAATTCAAGCTCCAATCCCTTTCATGTGGTACATTCATGGACATGAGGGAAGATGACGCTTGGGACTTCATTGAGAAGCAAGCACGAGTCATAGAGAAGTATTCTCACCCGAAAGTGGAGGGGAATCGTGTGGATCAAGGAGCAAAACTAACACACGAAGCTCAATCTCAAATCTTTTCTCTCAACAACGAGATTAAAGAGTTGAAGGAAGCTATCAAGACTAACTTTCCAAAGCAACAAGGAAAAGATGTGGGTTATCTAGGCAACAACAATAACCACAACGGTGGTGAGAATACAAACCGCAACAACAACAACCGGAACAACAACCGGAATAATTGGAGCAACAACAACAACAACCGAAACAACAATTGGAACAACAATAGGAGTTCAAACAACAACAATTGGCGCTCCAATCAACAAAATTCCGGTAATTCTTATCCTTCCAATTCAGGAAATTCACTAACCCCACCTTCCTTCTCTTCCACTCCTTTGAAAAACCAGGGGCAAACATCTAATGGTGGAAGCACTTCGGGGAAGGAGAAGCCCGATCCCATGTTGGAAACGATTTTGGGGAAGCTTCAAGGGTTGGAGACTCGCATCATCAAGGTTGATGATCACATTACTAAGGTTGATAAAGCCCAAAAGGTTTTAGAAAACCAAATGTTCAGCCATGCGGAAGAAGTTCCTAGGAATCAAGGGAAACTTCCAGGAAAAACGGAGGACAACCCAAAAGGAAGGGTGATGGCAATAACAACTAGGAGCGGGGTGACAACTACCGACCCGCAGCCCAAGTTTGTAGAAGTCCCCGTTGAGAAGGAGCAAGAAAAAGGGAAGGAGAAGGAAGATGTCTACGTTCCTCCTCCAGCTTACAAACCTCCCCTACCGTTCCCGCAATCTAGAGCAAGAGCGCGTCTAGACAAGCAATTCGGTAAGTTTATAGAACTCATGAGCAAATTGCATATTAACATACCTTTCATTGATGCTATTGTAGGTATGCCGGCTTATGGCAAGTTCTTGAAGGAAATCCTCTCTAACAAGAGAAAGTTAGAGGACTTCGGTGAGGTTAAGATGAGTTCGGATTCTTCGGATCTCATCAAGCCAATGAAAGAGAAGATGCCCCCAAAGCTAAAGGATCCGGGGTCATTTTGTATTCCCATAGGAGTGGGAGATGTCACATACGATGCATTATGTGACCTGGGAGCAAGTGTGAGCATCATACCACTTGCATTATGTAGGAAGATCGGTTTAGGCGACCCTAAACCGGTGAAGATAACGTTGTACATGGCGGATCGATCCATAACTCGTCCCGTCGGTATTGTTGAAGACGTCCCGGTCAAGCTAGGTAAATTCTATGTTCCTATAGACTTTGTTGTGCTTGACATTCTTGGAGATAGTCCGGTCCCGATCATTCTCGGAAGACCGTTTCTTGCAACATCCGGCTGCATAGTCGATTGCAAGAATGCTAGACTCACCTTTGACATAGGAGAAGAGAAGGTAGAGTTCGTCCTTTCCACTCTAGTGAAGGAACCAATCTTTGATGAGGATATATTCAATATCCAAGATGAAGAAGGGTTGTCTAGAGAGGAGGTAAGTGCTATTCTCTTCAAAGATCCTTTGCAAAAGGTTATTACGGTGAGTCTAATGGATGTAGGGGAAGAAGAGGAGTGCAATGAGGCAATTGAAGCATTGAAAGCACAAGAAGAAGTGTGTGAAGAGGAGTTTGAGGAATTCCACGACGAGGCAGAAAACGTAAAGATCCACGGCCATACACTATATTCCACGGCCGTGGATTTCACTAACAAAAGCGTGGCTCACTCCAGAAGGTTACACGGTCGTGGAGAGAACAGAGCAACCGTATTCTCTTTCCACGCCCAAAACCACGGCCGTGGAGGATGCAGAGACGCCGTAATTTTGGGTGACTCCGAAGGAAATTGTGTCTCTTCCTCAAATTCTTTTGATTCTTCTCCCATACCTTCTATACCCTTAGACACTTCTAAGGAGGCATCGGAGATTCCTCAAGAACCATTGGAAACTCCGATAGTCATGGAACTAAAGCCACTTCCTACTCATCTAAGGTACGCATTTCTTGGGCCTATATCTACCTTTCCGGTAATTGTTAGTTCCGATTTAAGCATAGATGAACATAGTAAGCTCATGGTTGTTGATAACACGATTTATGACTTAGGATTAGGTAGTCACTTAGATAGGTTTCTCATTCATTCGTGCAAGTTTTGGCATTGATTCATGACGTCTTCGCTCAATTCACGCACATTTCTAGAAAAGACGTCTACACTACCTTTTATCGGTTTTGTAGGTAATTCGGGGATCTATTGGACGTTAATCGATACATTTGAGGGCCAAGCCTCATGATGGTTCACATCCAAAGCCTTTGAGGAGCATAATTGGAGCAACAAAGGACACAAAGATCACTAATGGTGCAAGCAATGGAGCAACTCATGGCTAGACAATCATAGCACGTTTCTGCTGAAGAAAATCGGACCAAGTAGCAGTTAAATCGGCCGATTTTTGTCCACTGGGTCGATTTTTGAGGCTTTGACAGCTTAAGCCACGTGACCCACGATCTCTTGTCCGTCCTTGCTCTTGGTGGAGAATATAAGTGGTCCCTCAGGTGGTTGCTGGGCATCTCTCCTCTCCCACACTCTCATTCACAGCTCATCAATTTGGTAAGAGGATTGGAGAAGAAGAAAAGCTCCCAAGGATTGAAGGAAGAACAAGAAGACCATTCTAAGGGTGATTTTGAGTGATTTTGTAGACTTGGATTGAAGAACTAATTGCAAGGATTGTTAAGAACGTTTTGCATCTTCGTTTTAGAGTTTGTAAGTCTTGCTACAACTTGGATTTGGCTGAGATTTATTGATTTTGCTTACTCATCTTTCATTACTCATCTATGAACACCATGTATGCTTGTTTGATGATTTCGGATCTTGATATGCATATTATTGGCTAGTTTCTTGTGATTTTAGAGTGATGGATTGATGGTTATGGCTTGGGTGATGATAGGATGGACTTATATGTTAGTTTAGGATGATTTGTATGCACGAAACCCATTTCAGAGACAAAAATCGACCTGTTCTTCATCTAGATCGTCCGATTTTCTGTATGATCCACCCGATTTTCTTCTCTGTTGCTCTTTAATTGATGAATCTGCATGTTGGGGTCCTTGGTTGTTTAAATCCTAGTGTTTATTAAGCCTAATTTAGCTTAGAATCACCTAATGCTACCAACCTAAGTGAGGGAAGAGATCTACCCGATGATTTCCGATCTTAGATACCTAAGATGATGAATGCTAGGTAGTAGTGAGCCTCATAAGCCGCTATTGGATTGAGTGTGCTAGGATTATTGCTTGAGATTTCCCTATTCCGAGACTTACCCGGTAAGGAGAGGGTTACCCTTAAGTAGTATCTAGTTTGTGTGAAATTCCTTACTCTAACCCCTAGAGACTTACCCGGTAATAGGAGTTTGATGCGGGATTAGTGAAGTGAGAGACCTACCCGGTAATTGCTTCCATTAGCGAAACATTCTTTCCCAACACCGCAGCTTAGTCCTTAGAATCTGTAGAACCTTGAATCCAATGCCATAACCGGAAATCTTGACCTCTAAAATCTACTTTTCTCTCTTGATCATATCCTTGTGCTTTGTGTTTGCTTGTTCGTTTGCTAGCTTGAGTTGTTAGTTGTTTATCATCTTGCTTGACTTGTGATCTTTGTTTGATCACCACAAAAACCAACAAAAACATTGTGTTTTCCATTTTCTTTATTCCTCATCTTATCTTAGTCTAGATTCACACTATCTTTGATCATTGCTTGACTCGATTTCACCTTAGTCTTTGTGTTCGACCTCGGAATACTTACCTTTCTACAAACGTCCCGTACACTGCGGGTTCGCTAGGAGTTAGGATAATTATAACGAGTATAAATTTAAGACTTATTGCGTGCACATCACATCTATTCCTAGACGTAACAGTTGTCCTTAAGAAACATAGAAAAGCTTTAGGATATACTATAGAGGACTTAGTGTTTGCCACTTAGCGTGCGTGCAAATAAGCTTTAAATATAAAACTAGAAATCAAGAAAGCGAACCCGCAGTGTACGGATCGACGTAGTTGAGCAAGAATTCCAGAGTATCGAACACAGGGATTTGGGGAGAACAAATTCAATTTATAAGTTATCAAGCAAGTAAATGTATGAAGCTTTTCAAATATTGGGAAAACAACAATCCTAAAGATCAAGGTATCCAGCTGTGGCAATCGATTCAAGATATACTAAAGATATAAGGACAGAATTAAGATATGCAAAGGTATGCTAATGTAAGGTAATCGTACGGTGAAGTTCCAAAAACCTTATATGACTCACCTAAAAGACACTCTCTATAAAGGTTGTTGAGGCTTCAGTATAGAAAGGTTCTAAAGGTAAGAATTAACGTCAAATACCCAAACTTGTAATCCAAGGATCAAGACTAACTAAACCGATTAAGGTTGCGACACTCACAATCGAGGTAGAGGTTGTTGAGGCTTCACTACCACCTAGAAAAGGTAAGCCAAGACTAAGTTAAAGCAAATCTTTAACTTTGGATTAAAGTAAAAGCAGGTTCGTAAACTAACACAAAATTACGGGTAGTTCTTGAGTTCCACGGCCGTGGGAGCTCAAGAACAGACCGTGGATTAGGGTTGTCGTCGATTCTCTCTAACTCTCAGGATCCAATCTGTTTACGATCAATCTATCATCATCTAAGCCACAACTATCAACCCTTCACCTTAGAATTGTTAAGGGTTTTTAGCCAACAATAGTCATATTGATATCAAATTCAAGGTTTAAAAGATTGAAAGATGAAAACTTGCAAAAACATTCAATAACTTTCAAACTAATCTCAAATCCACAAATCAAGAACAATATCGTCAATAGATTCGGAACAACACAAACAATCACAATCTTAGATAAGAAGGAAGAACGGGATGTCAATCCGTCTTCTAAATCAAACCTAAGCAAGAAGCGAAATCTTCTTACGAACAATCTTCCGAATCTTCGATCTTCCGTCAATCCGGAAATCCCAATGGCAAAAGTGCAAATCTCTCAAACACAATCTCCGCCAAATGCGAAATTAGGGCAATTCCAAGTGCAAGCGTAAGATGCGTCTATGCGTAAGTAAAGGTGACAAAATCTCTCCTCGTCCGTGCTTTTATAGTGTAAGATAACATATCGGCCTGGCCCAATTGCGTAGGAGATCGTGGCTTAAAGTGTGGCGAAAAAGATCGCCAAGATCACGGTCGTGGAAGGGTTCCACGGCCGTAATTTAGAGTGTGGAAATCAACACGGTTTGACACAACTCCTCCACGGCCGTAGAAGTTGCTGGAATGAACCACGCTTCCCTTGCTATGGTTCCACGGACGTGGACTTGAACGTGGAAAGTAGTACGGCCGTATTTTAGAGCGTGGTTTAGGGCAAGAACGTGATTCTTCCTTAGTCTCATGCATTCTTCAAGTTGGCACTCCCTTAGCTCCTAGGAATGTCCTCAATTCATGGACATGCTCAATCAAATCCATCCTTGCTCCATTCCGTTCGGAAATAGCTCTTAATTACTTATAATCAACAAAAAGCTTGTGTAGATCTCTATATCGACATTATAGATAAACTAGCTCACAAATGCATCAATGCTCAATCAATGACTATCAATATGGATCAAATACACTTAGAAAACGTGCCTAAAATATCACAATATTTCATTCTAACAAATAACCCCATACTTGCTACTTGCTTGTCCCTAAGCAAGGTCTTTCAAAAGCTTTAAAACACAAGTTAGGATGAAATATGTGTACCTTCTCAAAGCCAAAACTTCTTTTTGATGAATGTATCTTCTAATCAATAGATCATCCTCAAATCTTGCTTCAATCGTTAATAAGACTTTCATACACTTAATCAAAGAGTAAAGAGTAAAGAAAGCTCATGAATCAATCAAACTTCCATACAAACATCATAACCTTCAAACATTATCAAAATCAATCATAAGAAACTTCAATTTAGATCACCAAGTCATATAACATTCTTTTGATCTTGAGGACTTTCAAAGAAAAGGTCTAGAATGTGGAAAGGGAAGGAAAACTTTAAGGAATGTGGTGCATGAATCCGGGAAAGTGGATAACTACTCTTTTCTTCTTCTCTTGCGGTTTCCGCAACACCTTCAACTTAGAGCTTCGCTCTTCTTCTTTTCATTTTTCGACTTTACTTTTGGAGTTATAGATAGAGGTGCACAAAAACCGAAGCCTAGGAGATTGGCATTTCTCAATTTTTATGAGATGCCTCAAACCCTTAGCGCACATACCATAATCCGCTAGGAATATCGCTCAATCCGACTTTGGCAAGACACAAACACCCGGCTATGTGAATGGTGCCGAGTTACTCATCATCATGATTGACTTCCCCAAACCTATAATTTCTTTCTATTCCTTTGAATGCAAAGTATTGCTTTCATGGCCCTCCCACATCATACATGCCTTTTTCATTCAACTCCTCCAAATTCCCGGATAGGTAAAGGAGATCAATATTTCAATGAGGGGCTAAATGATCAAAGGAAGAAGAAAGAAAAATCGAATTGCCTTAATCACCTCAACAAGAAGCATAAGAACTTATAGTGTGATTTCAACTTCAATTCCTCAACATGATTTAAGTAACATTCATCACATTATGAAACTTGCTAAAGAGGTATAATCAACTCATTCAATTTCTTTTCAATTCACTATTCGTTTAAACATGCAATTGTCATCAAACTCAATTCACAAGTAGCGATTATCATAAAAATCCTCTCTATCTTTAGAAGCACAAAATTTTCAAATTTTTTTTCAATTTTTATGGGTTTTTCAAACTCTTTTTCATGCAATGCAATAATGAAACGTGTAACAATATAATGAACATGCAAGATAGTCTCAAATAGAAGCAATCAAAGTGAGTACGAGTTATTACAACTTTTAGTCACACCCCACCCCATACTTGGAACAAACATTGTCCCTAATGTTCAAATAGAAGAAAGAAAAGAAGAAAAGAAAGAAAGAAAAAGAAAGAAAAAGAAACTCACAAAATGGCGGTGGAGCGGCTAAAACTGTCGGTCATGCAAATCATCACTGCGGTGGAGGTGGAGGCGGGAATGGAGAGAAGCTAGGATCGTAGTACCGCCCGAACTGCTGGCGGTAGACGTCTCTCATCATATGGTCGAGGTCGTCCATGCGTCCATCTCTAGCATTGGCTCGAATCTCCAATGCTCCCACTCTATCAGAAAGGCTAGTAGCCCACTCCGGCATCTACTCATACCATCCCGGAGCCTTACTGTACCACCCCGGTGCATCTGACGGTGCTGGTGCTGGTGGTGGTGGCTGCTGTGCGGACCATGGAGGTGGAGCTCCGTACCATGCAGGAGGTGTCTCCATCCAAGTGGGTCTCTCACTCACGCTGGCGCGGCGAGAAGATGAACCTGAAGCTCTGGCTGGACGTGGAGAACGTCTGGGCATGTCAGGGGCCGCATCCGGCTGATCCAGAAACGTGCCAAACTCCTGCTCTGCTCCTCCTCGTCCCTCATACTGATCTCTCATCTCCTCCTCCTCAACTACGGGCGGTGGTGGGACATATGGAGGAGCTGCAATCCTGTTCGGATGCATAGATGCGAACGTCGCCTTCTAATTATGGCGTCCAGCCATAATGGAGTACCCCGGGAGCCACTCAATGCCCCTCCCCGTCCTACTCTCCAAAGGCATGGATGCATAAGGTGGACCTCTATGGGTAGGGAATATAAGACCTCTAGTCATGAAGGCCTGGAGTCCTAGGGGTACGGCGGGAATGCGTGTGCATGCAGAAAAATCCACCCCTAACATCCTAGCAAGATGGGTGACTATCCCACCATAACCAATGTTGCCCGCCCTCTTGTTCTTTAGCTTGCTCATGGTAG
Source organism: Fagopyrum homotropicum (assembly GCA_033239125.1). Lineage (NCBI taxonomy): Eukaryota > Viridiplantae > Streptophyta > Magnoliopsida > Caryophyllales > Polygonaceae > Fagopyrum > Fagopyrum homotropicum. The sequence continues at coordinate 151,264,932 of BSWB01000004.1, forward strand.
CAGCTAAGAGGGTGGCGCAGTCAGCAGGGCGCCCATAGAGCATAGAGTACAGAAGAAAGAGCTCATCCGTCTTGATCTTCTGAGGTGTCTCCGTCCTAGGGAAGAGACACTCAGAAAGAACCCGATGAGCAATCTTCAAGGCTAAGTGATACATCAACTTAGCCTTGGTATCAACTGGTTGCCAGCGGTCCTCGCTGGCGTAAATCATAGCTACCTCCTCCCAAAAATCTTTGGCGTAAACGCCGCTAGGAAAACGACCATTGAAGGTCTCTTGGAACCCAAAGAAGGTCCCGAACTCCCGGATAGAGAAATCGTAGTTCCTTTCCATCAGACGGAAAGAAACTGTCCTATCAACGTGGCTGTGCTCAAAAGACGTCACAACCTCTCTCGTGATCTCCTCATAAGCGTCCTCTCGGATAGCCGAGAAGACGATAAGATCGGCTCTATCCAAGAGCCAAGTAAGGTCATCTACTATGTGAAGAGGAGCTAAATCCTCCAACAATAGGTACCTAGGTCCTATAACAGCTCTCTTGTGGATCCTCTCTAATGCATCGAGATGATCCTCGTGAATGGTAGGTACCCTAGGGCTAGGAGGTGCGGGTGATGATGGTGATGATGGAGGTGAAGGGGAGGAAGGTGGTGGTGCTCTAGAGGATGAAGAGGAAGAGGAGTTACCCTTCCTCTTTTTGTTCTTATCCTTCTCATTTTTCTTCTCCTTAATCCTCCTAGAAACTCTCCTCATGAAATCCATTACTGTTCAAAACCACGGTCTGTTCTTGGTGTTTCATGGCCGTGGAAGTGACAGAGACCGTGGTTCGTCTTGCTCTTTCTCAAATCTCAGCAAACAACAGCCAAATTCCATAATCAAGCAGTCCTAGTCTAATTCCTTCCAATTTCAATCAGTTTTCCTATAATTTCTAGCAAAAACGAACCCGAATTGACAAAGATAGAGAAGAGCGAAAAAAACCTAGGTTTCGGATTTTAAAATCCGAATTCTGCGTTCCTTGGTGATTTGCCGCTCGATTTGTTGCTTGGATCTCGTTGGTGATCGAATTTGCTTCAGTTTAGGTCGAAGAATCGTTGAAAACGATTAACGAATGGAGAATTGAGGTGAGGGGCGTGAAATCGGTGAAAGAGGGCGTGGAAATTTGGTTTGTGGTGTGTTTTTGTGAAGAACGTGGTTTATATAGTGGCCGGAAAAATTTTTGAAAATCACAGTCTGTCGGGGGGTTCCACGGCCGTGAAAATGTACGGAACCGTGGTTTTGGTGATTTTTCAAAGGCTTTTGGAAATTACGGTCACTGTAGCTGTCACGGCCGTGGTTTAGGCCGTGGAACTCTCTGTAATGCTCCAAAGTCCAAGTTTCGTCACTTTTCTTCACAATTAACCTTCCCCTTTCCCTTTCCAATGTTCCTACATCCAAAAACACGAACATACCGGAAGGAATCGAAGGCAAAATAAAGCAAAAACGTCTAAACTAAGCTAAACTATGAATCGAAAACAAAAACGTAAATGCAATACCTTGGGTTGCCTCCCAAGAAGCGCTTTGTTTAAGGTCCGTAGCTAGACCAAATTCGCACTTATTCGAGTGCGGTGGGCGCGAACTCTTCAGCTTGGAGTTCCGGCGTATACTTCTTGAGTCGTTGACCGTTCACCTTAAAACTTCCGCCCGCTTCACCCCATACTTCAACTGCACCATGGGGGAAAATACGTTTGATTAGAAAGGGTCCGGTCCAACGAGATTTAAGCTTACCTGGAAAGAGACGAAGCCTTGAATTGAAGAGGAGAACTTGATCTCCTTCTTTGAAGTCCTTTGGAATGATATGCTTATCATGCCAACACTTTGCTCTCTCCTTAAAAATCTTGGTGTTCTCATAGGCGTTCAAGCGGAGTTCTTCAAGCTCATTAAGGTTCAAGAGACGCTTCTCTCCCGCTTCCTTCATGCTGAAATTCAACCATTTGATAGCCCAAAACGCCTTGTGCTCCAACTCTACCGGTAAGTGACAAGACTTCCCATACACAAGGTTGTATGGTGTGGTTCCTATGGGAGTCTTGTACGCAGTTTGGTACGCCCATAATGCATCATCAAGTTTCAAGGACCAATCCTTCCTAGTCCTTGAAACCGTCTTCTCTAGGATTCCTTTGATCTCCCGATTTGAGATCTCAACTTGTCCACTAGTTTGTGGATGATAAGGGGTGGCGATCTTGTGAGTAACCCCATACTTAGCTAGAAGAGCTTCAAAGCGCCGGGCAATGAAGTGAGAACCTCCATCACTAATGATAGTCCTTGGTGTCCCAAATCGTGGGAAGATGGTCTTGTTAAAGAACTTAACCACCACCATGGCGTCATTGGTGGGAGAGGCAATTGCTTCCACCCATCTAGAAACATAATCCACCGCCAAGAGTATGTATTGGTTTCCACAAGATGATGGGAACGGTCCCATAAAATCAACTCCCCAAACGTCGAAAATCTCCACCTCTTGGATGTTATTGAGAGGCATCTCATTCCTCCTAGAGATATTTCCTGTTCTTTGACAAGCATCGCAGCAGGAAACAAAGGATTGCACATCTCTAAATAAAGTAGGCCAAAAAAATCCAGATTGCAATACCTTAGCGCTAGTCTTGTTCGAACTAGCGTGTCCTCCACATGGTAGTGAATGACAATGGCGGATGACACTTTGCATCTCATCTTCCGGCACACATCGCCGAATGATGCCATCCGGACCTCTCTTGAAGAAGAGAGGTTCATTCCAAAAGTATTCCCGGACATCCTTAAAGAACTTCTTTCTTTGTGCGTAGGATAATCCGGGTGGTATCTCCTGACAAACCAAATAGTTAACGAAATCAGCAAACCATGGTTCGTTACCTTTGGAGATCACATCGATGCACTCCTCAATAATGTGTAGGTGTTCGTCCGGGAAGGAGTCATCTATAGGTAAGTGGTCGTCCTCTAGATGTGTTAGGCGACTCAAATGATCCGCAACAGAATTTTCCGAATCCTTCTTGTCGCGGATCTCTAGATCGAATTCTTGTAGGAGGAGAATCCATCTAATTAGCCTTGGCTTCGCATCCTTCTTTGCAAGGAGGTACCGGATCGCAGCATGATCCGTGTAGACAATCACCTTTGCACCTACAAGATAAGAGCGAAACTTGTCAATAGCATAAACAATGGCTAAAAATTCCTTTTCCGTAGTGGCATAGTTGAGCTGCGCTTCATCTAGCGTCTTGCTAGCATAGTATATGGCATGGGTTCGCCCTTCCTTTCATTGTCCAAGAACAGCTCCTATAGCTACGTCACTAGCATCGCACATAACCTCAAAGGGAAGAGTTCAATCCGGAGGTTGGATTATAGGTGCGGAAATTAGAGCTTCCCGGATCATGTTAAACGCATCCAAGCATTCCTGCGAAAACTCAAAAACTGCATCCTTCATCAATAGATTAGTTAGCGGTTTTGATATTTTAGAGAAGTCTTTTATGAAGCGTCTATAAAATCCGGCATGTCCTAGAAAACTTCTTATCCCTTTCACCGAAGTTGGGGGAGGAAGTTTCTCTATGGTCTCTATTTTCGCCTTATCCACCTCTATCCCTCTACTAGAGATTAGGTGTCCCAATACAATTCCTTCCTTTACCATAAATTGACACTTCTCCCAATCAAGAACTAGGTTAGTGTCTTCACACCTTTGTAAAACAAGAGCAAGGTTAGAAAGGCAATTGTCAAAAGAGGAACCGTATACGGAGAAGTCATCCATGAAGACCTCCATGATTTCCCCAATGTATTCGGAGAAGATGGCCATCATGCACCTTTGAAAGGTGGTTGGGGCGTTGCAAAGCCCGAACGGCATTCTCCTATAAGCGAACGTACCCCATGGGCACGTGAATGTGGTCTTCTCCTGATCGTCCGGGTGTATCGGAATCTGAAAGAAACCATTATAACCGTCAAGATAGCAAAAGTGCGAGTGTTGCGCTAACCTTTCAAGCATTTGATCGATGAAGGGTAGTGGGAAGTGATCCTTCCTTGTCGCGTTGTTAAGCTTGCGGTAGTCTATGCACATCCTCCATCCCGTTACGGTTCGGGTAGGAATGAGTTCGTTATTCTTGTTGGTGATGACCATCATTCCTCCCTTCTTCGGAACTACTTGAACCGGACTCACCCACTTACTATCGGAGATAGGATAGATGATACCTGCATCAAGAAGTTTAAGAATTTCCTTCTTGACAACCTCCTTCATGGTCGGATTCAACCGCCTTTGAGGTTGTCTTGAAGTCCTAAAGTCTTCCTCCATTAATATTTTATGCATGCATAGGGAAGGTTTGATTCCTACTAAGTCTTCTATAGTATAACCTAAAGCTTTCCTATGTTTCCTAAGGATAACCATAAGCTTACTATGTTCATCTATGGTTAGATCGGAACTAACAATAACCGGATAAGTAGAGTTAGGTCCTAGAAAAGCATACCTTAGATGTTGTTACGCTAAGATTGTGATGCGCAATTGGGTTTTAAATTTATACTCGTTATAATTATCCTAACTCCTAGCAAAACCCGCAGTGTACGGGACGTTTGTAGTAGGGATAGTACTCCGAGGTCGAACACAAAGTCTAAGGTGAAATTGATTTGATTTGTGATTGAGTTTAGTAAAGACCTAGGGTGCAAGAAAAGAAAGAAATAAAGAAATGAAAATCTCAAATGTTTTTGGTTGATTTTTTGGTGATCAATCAAAGATCACAACGCATGCAAAACAATCGATCAACTAGACTATGAATAAACACGAATGAACAACTAAACAAGATATAGATCAAAGAAAGAAAAGGTGGATTCTAGGGGTTGGAAATTCCGGTCATAGCATAAGACTCAAGCTATCTATTCAATTCTTGGATTAACTATGTTGGGGATCAAGCATTTCTAGATTGGGATCAATCACCGGGTAGGTCTCAAGATCCGCTAGTCCATTCCCTAGGTCTCATTACCGGGTAAGTCTCTAAGAACCTAAGGAGCGGAATTCTACTCAAACCGGATCGTTTACTCAAGGATCTAACCTATCCTCACCGGGTAAGTCTCGGAAGGGCTAGTCTAGAGCTACTATCCAGCATACTTAATCCAATGGCGGCTTATCAAGCTCACCACTACCTAAGGGTTTTTATCTTTGAAATCTAAGAGTGAGGATTACCGGGTAAGTCTCTCCTAACACTTAGTTGCTAACACTAGGTTACCCTAGGATAGATTTAACTCAACAAACACTTAGGATTTCAACATTCTAACAATCTAATTCAAGATCCATCGAACCAGGAAAATCACGGGTTGTTCTACCTAAACCACGGCCGTGGTTTGACAAGATCAACCTGTAATTCCTAACAGAGAGTACGTTCAAGCACACAAGTCATCCAAAGATAAATCTAAGTTCATCCTATCATAGCCTTAGCCATAATCATCCTTTCCTTACCCTAGAACCCACATCTATCTAGCCTACAACATTCATAATGGAAATCGAAATCATCAAACATGAAATCATAACATCCATTGCAAGATAATGAAAAGGAAAGAGATGAACAAGTGAACAACCAAACTGAAAATAGAATTAGAACAACTTACAACCCTTCCAAAGAAGGTTCAAAGGTTCACAAAACTCTAGAAATAGAATCCAGAAATCTCCACTACAAAAACTAGCAAGGATGGCAATGGTGTGTGTTCTTCTTCTCCTCTTCAATGGAATCCTTCTTCTTCTCTTTGACACTTTCCTTCCTAGAAAAACTCTTCTTCTTGAGAGAATATTGTTGTTAGAGAAAATGGATAATGGATGAGCTGCTCCTCAACTTCCCAGCTGCCTCTCACATCCCATGAAGGACCACTTTTTATAACAAACTTGCATGAGCTGGCCATGAGAGTCGTGGCACAGCTGTCACAAGAATCTGGCAAAATCCACGGTTGATTCCACGGCCGTGGAGTGTCAGAAAACCGTGATTTTATGCAGAAACTTCGCCTTGGATCATTAGGCTGTGTTTTGGTGCATGGCAAGTGTTGGCAAGGCTCCATGAGTTCTCCTTAGCCTTTAACTTGTGTCCTAATGGGTCCGAGGGTGTGTTGTCTAGATGAAAGATCTCAAACGCATCGTTTTAGCTCCTAAATTTCCCGAATTACCTACAAAACACGCACAAGTCCGTGTAGACATCTATCTCGACAAAATACATGAATTGAGTGCAAAATGTCTCGAACCAATGCTAAACCATGTATGAATGAGCGAGAATTCTATCTAAATGATTACCTAAAACTAACACATAAATCGTGTTATCAGATGTGTAGGAAGTTGTTTCAATTCCATTGCTTTCGGAGCTTCCAATGTTCTTGGGGAGCATCCGATGCCTCCTTAGAAGTGTCTAAGGGTGTAGAAGGTGTGGGAGAAGAATCAAAAGAAGTTGAAGAAGTGGCACGATCACCCTCTTCCACGGTCTGAATCACGGTTTCCATGCATCCTCCACGGCCGTGGTTTAGGGCGTGGAAATGGAATACGGTTGCTCTGTTTCCTCCATGACCGTGTAACCCTCTGGAGTGAGTCACGCTTTGGGTTGTGAAGTCCACGGCTGTGGAATATAGTGTATGGCCGTGGATTCTCACGTTTTCTGCCTCGTCGTGGAGTTTCTCAAACTCCTCTTCAAACACTTCCTCTTGTGCTTCTAAGGCTTCAATTGCCTCATTGCACTCCTCTTCTTCCCCTATATTCGTTAGACTCATTTTAATAACCTTTTGCAAAGGATCTTTGAAGAGAATAGCACTTACCTCCTCTCTAGACGACCCCTCTTCATCTTGGATATTGAATATATCCTCATCAAAGATTGGCTCCTTCACTAGAGTGGAAAGAACGAACTCTACCTTCTCTTCTCCTATGTCAAAGGCGAGTCTAGCATTCTTGCAATCGACTATGCAACCGGAAGTTGCAAGAAACGGTCTTCCGAGTATGATCGCGACCGGACTATCTGCAGGAATGTCAAGCACAACAAAATCAATGGGAACAAAGAATTTACCTAGCTTGACTGGGACGTCTTCTACAATACCGACGGGGCGAGTGATGGATCGATCCGCCATGTACAACGTCATCTTCACCGGTTTAGGGTCGCCTAAACCGATCTTCCTACATAATGCAAGTGGTATGATGCTCACACTTGCTCCCAAGTCACATAATGCATCGTATGTGACATCTCCCACTCCTATGGGAATACAAAATGACCCCGGATCTTTTAGCTTTGGGGGCATTTTCTCCTTCATGGTCTTGATGAGATCCGAAGAATCCGAACTCATCTTAATCTCTCCAAAATCCTCTAGCTTCCTCTTGTTGGAGAGGAGCTCCTTTAAGAACTTGCCATAAGCCGGCATACCTACAATAACATCAATGAAAGGTATATTAATATGCAGCTTGCTCATGAGTTCTATAAACTTACCAAATTGTTTATCTAGGCCTGCTCTCGCTCTAGGTTGAGGGAATGGTAGGGGAGGTTTGTAAGCCGGAGGAGGAACGTAGACATCTTCCTTCTCCTTCCCCTTCTCTTTGTCTTTCTCTACGGAGACTTCAACAAACTTAGGCTGCGGATCGGTGGTAGTCACTCCGCTCCTAGTTGTGATTGCCATCACCCTTCCCTTAGGGTTGTCCTCCGTCTTTCCTGGAAGTTTCCATTGATTCCTAGGAACTTCCTCCGCATGGCTGAACATTTGGTTTTCTAAAACCTTTTGGGCTTTATCAACCTTAGAAATTTGATCATCAACCTTAATGATGCGGTTCTCCAAACCTTGAAGCTTTCCCAAAATCGTTTCCAACATGGGATCGGGCTTCTCCTTCCCCGAAGTGTTTCCTCCATTAGATGTTTGCCCCTGGCTTTTCAAAGGAGTAGAGGAAGAGGAAGGTGGAGTTAGTGAATTCGAATTGGAAGGATAAGAGTTACCGGAGTTTTGTTGATTGGAGTGCCAATTGTTGTTGTTTGAACCCCTATTGTTGTTCCAATTGTTGTTCCGGTTGTTGTTGTTGCCATTCCAATTATTCCGGTTGTTGTTCCGGTTATTGTTGTTGTTGCGATTGGTATTCTCACCACCATTGTTGTTGTTGCCCAAGTAGCCAACATCTTTCCCTTGTTGCTTTGGGAAGTTGGTCTTGATAGCCTCCTTCAACTCTTTGATCTTATTGTTGAGGGAGAAAATTTGATTTTGAGCTTCATGTGTGAGCTTTGCTCCTTGCTCCACACGATTTCCTTCAACTTTCCTGTGGGAATACTTCTCTATGACTCTTGCTTGCTTCTCAATGAAGTCCCAAGCGTCATCTTCCCTCATGTCCATGAATGTACCACATGAGAGGGATTGGAGCTTGAATTGTGTCTCCACATCTAGCCCCTTATAGTATATCTCCAACAATGCAAGTTTGGATATGCCGTGATGAGGGCAATCCAAGAGCAAATCCTGAAATCTTTCCCAAGATTGAAACAAACTTTCGTTAGATCTCATGGAAAATGCAATAATCTTACCTCTAAGTTCCTCCGTTTTGGATGGCGGAAAGAACTTAGTGAGGAACTCCGCGGAAAGGTCTTCCCACGTGTCTAGCTTCCCACTAGGAAGAGCTTGGTACCAAGACAATGCCTTCCCCTTCAAGGAGAAGAAGAAAGGCTTGAGCTTATAGTTGTTGGTAGTTGCGTTCTTCGGTCTCATTGTCTCCATCATACACTCAAAGTTTTGCAAGTGTTGGTGTGGAGATTCAGCGCTTGTTCCGCCAAATTGGTTTTGGCGAACAAGAGTAATAACTTGAGGGTTGAAGCTAAACCCTTGTACATCATCAGCATCAAAGTTCACACCTAGACGGCGTGGTTGCTGCGTTGGATCCATTCTTTGGCCAAGAGTTCTTAGGTCCTCATCCACACGTTCGATCCTTGCATTCCTAGGTGGAACACGGCGATTAGCAGCTGCCCGTGGATGGAATGGATTCACATTGATCGTTGGATCAATTTCCTCTAGCAGTGGCATGGAGGAGTCGCTATCCTCATTAGATGAGTTGGCTCTAACCGATCTTCCCGATCTCCTCCTTTTCTTTTTCTCCTTAAGGTTGTTTATTTCCAACCTCATTTGGAACATCATATCAGTTAGATCATCAACCTTCATTTGGTGACGATCTGTTTCTTCCCTACGTGTCTTCTCACTCCATTGGAGTTGAGCTTCCTTTTCCGCAAGCTCCGATTGAAGATCACGTTCTATTTCTTCAGCCATTTTCCTTTCCTTTCGCTTTTGCCTTAAAGTCCTCTCAAGCTCTTGATCAAGAGGTAAGAGGTCTTCGGTATTCCTAGACTTGCACATGCACTTGAAAAGATATCAAATAACAAGGGAAGAGCTCCCAAGCTTGACAACCGTAAACCGAATTCGGCTTAAACCAAATCCCCGGCAACGGCGCCAAAAACTTGTTCGCCACTTAGCGTGCGTGCAAATAAGCTTTAAATATAAAACTAGAAATCAAGCAAGCGAACCCGCAGTGTACGGATCGACGTAGTTGAGCAAGAATTCCAGAGTATCGAACACAGGGATTTGGGGAGAACAAATTCAATTTTTAAGTTATCAAGCAAGTAAATGTATGAAGCTTTTCAAATATTGGGAAAACAACAATCCTAAAGATCAAGGTATCCAGCTGTGGCAATCGATTCAAGATATACTAAAGATATAAGGACAGAATTAAGATATGCAAAGGTATGCTAATGTAAGGTAATCGTACGGTAAAGTTCCAAAAACCTTATATGACTCACCTAAAAGACACTCTCTATAAAGGTTGTTGAGGCTTCAGTATATAAAGGTTCTAAATGTAAGAATTAACGTCAAATACCCAAACTTGTAATCCAAGGATCAAGACTAACTAAACCGATTAAGGTTGCGACACTCACAATCGAGGTAGAGGTTGTTGAGGCTTCACTACCACCTAGAAAAGGTAAGCCAAGACTAAGTTAAAGCAAATCTTTAACTTTGGATTAAAGTAAAAGCAGGTTCGTAAACTAACACAAAATTACGGGTAGTTCTTGAGTTCCACGGCCGTGGGAGCTCAAGAACAGACCGTGGATTAGGGTTGTCGTCGATTCTCTCTAACTCTCAGGGTCCAATCTGTTTACGATCGATCTATCATCATCTAAGCCACAACTATCAACCCTTCACCTTAGAATTGTTAAGGGTTTTTAGCCAACAATAGTCATATTGATATCAAATTCAAGGTTTAAAAGATTGAAAGATGAAAACTTGCGAAAACATTCAATAACTTTCAAACTAATCTCAAATCCACAAATCAAGAACAATATCGTCAATAGATTCGGAACAACACAAACAATCACAATCTTAGATAAGAAGGAAGAACGAGATGTCAATCCGTCTTCTAAATCAAACCTAAGCAAGAAGCGAAATCTTCTTACGAACAATCTTCCGAATCTTCGATCTTCCGTCAATCCGGAAATCCCAATGGCAAAAGTGCAAATCTCTCAAACACAATCTCCGCCAAATGCGAAATTAGGGCAATTCCAAGCGCAAGCGTAAGATGCGTCTATGCGTAAGCAAAGGTGACGGAATCTCTCCTCGTCCGTCCTTTTATAGTGTAAGATAAAATATCAGCCCGGCCCAATTGCGTAGGAGATCGTGGCTTAAAGTGTGGCGAAAAAGATCGCCAAGATCACGGTCGTGGAAGGGTTCCAAGGCCGTAATTTAGAGCGTGGAAATCAACACGGTTTGACACAACTCCTCCACGGCCGTAGAAGTTGCTGGAATGAACCACGCTTCCCTTGCCATGGTTCCACGGCCGTGGACTTGAACGTGGAAAGTAGTACGGCCGTATTTTAGAGCGTGGTTTAGGGCAAGAACGTGATTCTTCCTTAGTCTCATGCATTCTTCAAGTTGGCACTCCCTTAGCTCCTAGGAATGTCCTCAATTCATGGACATGCTCAATCAAATCCATCCTTGCTCCATTCCGTTCGGAAATAGCTCTTAATTACCTATAATCAACATAAAGCTTGTGAAGATCTCTATATCGACATTATAGATAAACTAGCTCACAAATGCATCAATGCTCAATCAATGACTATCAATATGGATCAAATACACTTAGAAAACGTGTCTAAAATATCACAATATTTCATGCTAACACTTAGTAGGAATAAAACCTTCCCTATGCATGCACAAGATATTAATGGAAGAGGACTTTAGGACTTCAAGACAACCTCAAAGGCGGTTGAATCCGACCATGAAGGAGGTTGTCAAGAAGGAAATTCTTAAACTTCTTGATGCAGGTATCATCTACCCTATTTCCGATAGCAAGTGGGTGAGCCCGGTTCAAGTGGTTCCGAAGAAGGGAGGAATGACGGTCATCACCAATAAGAATAACGAACTCATTCCTACCCGAACCGTAACAGGATGGCGGATGTGCATAGACTACCGCAAGCTAAACAACGCGAGGAGGAAGGATCACTTCCCACTACCCTTCATCGATCAAATGCTTGAAAGGTTAGCACAACATTCGCATTTTTGCTATCTTGACGGTTATAGTGGTTTCTTTCAGATTCCGATACACCCGGATGATCAAGAGAAGACCACATTTACGTGCCCGTGGGGTACGTTTGCTTATAGGAGGATGTCGTTCGGGCTTAGCAACGCCCCAGCCACCTTTCAAAGGTGCATGATGGCCATCTTCTCCGAATACATAGAGGAAATCATGGAGGTTTTTATGGATGACTTCTCCGTTTATGGTTCCTCTTTTGACAATTGTCTTTCTAACCTTGCTCTTGTATTACAAAGGTGTGAAGACACTAACCTAGTTCTTAATTGGGAGAAGTGTCAATTCATGGTGAAGGAAGGCATTGTATTAGGACACTTAATCTCTAGTAGAGGGATTGAGGTAGATAGAGCTAAAATAGAGACTATAGAAAAGCTTCCTCCCCCAACTTCGGTGAAAGGGATAAGAAGTGTTCTAGGACATGCTGGATTTTATAGACGCTTCATAAAAGACTTCTCTAAAATATCAAAACCGCTCACTAATCTATTGATGAAGGATGCAGTTTTTGAGTTTTCGCAGGAATGCTTAGATGCGTTTAACATGATTCGGGAAGCTCTAATTTCAGCTCCGATTATCCAACCTCCGGATTGGAACCTCCCCTTTGAGGTTATGTGCGATGCAAGTGACGTAGCTATAGGAGCTGTTCTTGGACAAAGAAAAGAAGGGCGAACCCATGCCACATACTACGCTAGCAAGACGCTAGATGAAGCGCATCTCAACTACGCCACTACGGAAAAGGAATTTTTAGCCATTGTTTATGCAATTGACAAATTTCGCTCTTATCTTGTAGGTGCAAAGGTGATTGTGTACACGGATCAGGCTGCGATCCGGTATCTCCTTGCAAAGAAGGATGCGAAGCCAAGGCTAATTAGATGGATTCTTCTCCTACAAGAATTCGATCTAGAGATCCGCGACAGGAAGGGTTCGGAAAATTCTGTTGCGGATCATTTGAGTCGCCTAACACATCTAGAGGACGACCATCTACCTATAGATGACTCCTTCCCGGACGAGCATTTTCACATTATAGAGGAGTGCATCGAAGTGATCTCCAAAGGTAACGAACCATGGTTTGCTGATTTTGTTAACTATTTGGTTTGTCAGGAGATACCCCCCGGATTATCCTACGCACAAAGAAATAAGTTCTTTAAGGATGTTCGGGAATACTTTTGGAATGAACCTCTCCTATTTAAGAGAGGTCCGGATGGAATTATTCGGCGATGTGTGCCGGAAGATGAGATGCAAAGTGTCATCCGCCATTGTCATTCACTACCATGTGGAGGACACGCTAGTTCGAACAAGACTAGCGCTAAGGTATTGCAATCTGGATTCTTTTGGCCTACACTATTTAAAGATGTGCAAACCTTTGTTTCTTGCTGCGATGCTTGTCAAAGAACAGGGAATGTCTCTAGGAGGAATGAGATGCCTCTCAATAACATCCAAGAGGTGGAGATCTTTGACGTTTGGGGAGTAGACTTCATGGGACCATTCCCATCATCTTGCGGTAACCAATACATACTTTTAGCGGTTGATTACGTTTCAAGATGGGTTGAAGCGATTGCCTCTCCCACCAATGATGCCATGGTAGTGGTCAAGTTCTTTAACAAGACCATCTTCCCACGATTTGGGATACCAAGGACTATCATTAGTGATGGCGGCTCTCACTTCATTGCCCGGCGCTTTGAAGCTCTTCTAGCTAAGTATGGGGTGACTCACAAGATCGCCACCCTTTATCATCCACAAACTAGTGGACAAGTTGAGATCTCAAGCCGGGAGATCAAAGGAATCCTAGAGAAGACGGTTTCAAGGACTAGGAAGGATTGGTCTTTGAAGCTAGATGACGCATTGTGGGCATACCGGACTGCGTATATGACTCCCATCGGAACCACACCATACAATCTTGTATATGGGAAGTCTTGCCATTTACCGGTAGAGTTGGAGCACAAGGCGTTTTGGGCAATCAGGTGGCTAAATTTCAGCATGAAGGAAGCGGGAGAGAAGCGTCTCTTGGACCTAAATGAGCTCGAAGAACTCCGCTTGAACGCTTATGAAAATGCCAAAATCTACAAAGAAAGAGCAAAGCGTTGGCATGATAAGCATATCATTCCAAAGAACTTCAAAGACGGAGATCAAGTTCTCCTCTTCAATTCAAGGCTTCGTCTCTTTCCAGGTAAGCTTAAATCTCGTTGGACCGGACCTTTTCTAATCAAACGTATTTTCCCCCATGGTGCAGTTGAAGTATGGGGTGAAGCGGGCGGAAGTTTTAAGGTGAACGGTCAACGACTCAAGAAGTATACACCGGAACTCCAAGCTGAGGAGTTCGCGCCCATCGCACTCGAATAAGTGCGAATTTGGTCTAGCTACGGACCTTAAACAAAGCGCTTCTTGGGAGGCAACCCAAGGTATTGCATTTACGTTTTTGTTTTTGATTCATAGATTAGCTTAGTTTAGACATTTTTGCTTTGTTTTGCCTTCGATACCTTCCGGTATGTTCGTGTTTTTGGATGTAGGAACAGTGGAAAAGGGAAGGGGAAGAGAAAGTTTGAAGAAAGGTGACGAAACTTGGACTTTGGAACATTACAGAGAGTTCAACGGCCTAAACCACGGCCGTGACAGCTACAGTGACCGTAATTTTCAAAAGCCTGAGAAAAATCACCAAAACCACGGTTCCGTACAATTCCACTGCCGTGGAACCCCCCGATAGACCGTGGTTTTCAAAAATTTTGACGGCCACTATATAAACCACGTTCTTCACAAAAACACAACACAAACCCAAAATTACGCCCAAAAACGCCGATTCCACGCCTCTTCCCTCAAATCTCCGTTTGTTAATCATTTTCAACGATTCTTCGACCTAAACTGAAGCAAATCCGATCACCAACAAAATCCAGGCAACAATTCAAGCGGCAAATCACCGGAGAAGCCACAATTCGGATTCCAAAATCCGAAAACCTAGGTTTTTGGTTCTTTCCCTCTCTTTGTCGATTCAGCCTTATTTTTGATAGAATTTGTAGGAGAACTGATTGAAATTGGAAGAAATTAGTCTAGGGCTGATTGACTGCTGAGTTTGGTGATTGATTGCTGAGTTTTGAGATTTTTCGAGACGAACCACGATCACTGTACGTTCTATGGCCGTGGAAATTGAAGAACAAACCGTGGTTTTTGACAGACTATGGATTTTGTGAGGAGAGTGTCCGGTAGGAATAAGGACAAGAGTAAGAAAAGGAAGGGCAACCCCTCTTCCTCTTCTAGAGCACCACCACCTTCATCTCCATCACCTCCATCATCACCTTCACCACCCCGCCCTAGGATCCCCACCATCGACGAGGATCATCTAGGTGCCTTAGAGAGGATAGAGGAGAGGACGGTCATTGGACCTAGATATCTACTGTTGGAGGAGTTAGAGCCTCTACATGTGATAGGAGACCTTACTTGGCTCTTAGATAGAACCGGTCTAGTCATCTTCTCCGCTATTCGGGAAGATGCTTATGAGGAGATCACGAGGGAGTTTGTGGTTTCCTTCCAGCACAATCATGTAGATAGGACTGTCTCTTTCCGGCTGATGGAAAGAGATTATGAGTTCTCCATCCGGGAGTTTGGAGCCTTCTTTGGGTTCCACGAGACCTTCAACGGTCGTTTTCCTAGTGGCGTGTACGCCAAGGATTTCTGGGCTGAGATAGCCATGATTTACGCTAGCGAGGACCGTTGGCAGCCTGCCGACACCAAGGCTAGATTGATCTACCATCTAGCCTTGAAGATCACTCATAGGGTTCTTTCTGAGTGTCTCTTCCCTAGGACGGAGACACCTCAAAAGATCAAGACCGATGAGCTTTTCCTTCTCTACTGTATGTTATACGGTAGACCTGCAGATTGTGCCACCCTCTTAGCTGCTACTATGAGCAAGCTAAAGAACAAGAGGGCTGGTAACATTGGATATGGTGGGATGGTCACCCACCTTGCTAGACAGTTGGGGGTTGATTTCTCGGCTGGTACACGTATTGCTGCTAGACCCCTAGGACTTCAGGCCCTTATGACTAGAGGCATCATCTTCCCCACCCATAGAGGTCCACAATATGCTGCTATGCCATGGGAGAATAGGACCGGGAGAGGTATAGAGTGGCTCCCTGAGTATTCCATTACGGATGGACGCCATAACTGGAAAGCGACGTTCGCTGCCATGCATGCGAACAGATTGGTAGCCCCTCCCTACGTTCCCCCACCACCAGTTGTAGAGGAGGAGGAGATGAGAGATGACTATAAGGGAGGAGGAGGAGCTGAGCAGGACTTTGGCACATTCCCGGACCATCCGGACGCAGTTCCCGCCATGCCTAGGCATTCCCCCCGCCCAGCTAGAGCATCTGGCTCTTCCTCCCGCCGCACTAGTGTGAGCGAGAGGCCCACTTGGATGGAGGCCCCTCCTGCGTGGTACGGAGCTCCACCACCATGGTCTACACAACCGCCACCGCCACCAGTACCAGCACCCTCAAATGCACCGGCGTGGTACAGCCAGCCGCCTGGCTGGTACGAGCAGTTGCTAGAGTGGGCTACCGACCTTTCCAGCAGGGTTGGAGCTTTGGAGATCCGCGCTGACGCTAGGGATGCACGTATGGACGACCTTGACCACATGATGAGAGACGTCTACCGCCAGCAGTTCGGGCGGTACTATGATCCTAGCTTCTCACCGTTCCCACCTCCACCGGCGCCGCAGTGACGACCTTGATATCGACAGTTTTAGCCGCTTCACCACCGTTTTGTGAGTTCTTTTTCTTTCTTTCTTTTCTTCTTTTTCTTTTCTTTAAACATTAGGGACAATGTTTGCTCCAAGTATGGGGTGGGGTTGACTAATAGTTTGTAATAACTCTTACTCACTTTTGCTTGCTTCTATTGAGACTATCTTGCATGTTTCATTCTATTGCATTACACGTTTCATTATTGCATTACATGAAAAAGAATTGAAAAACCCATAAAAATTGAAAAAATTTTGAAAATTTTGTGCTTCTAAGGATAGAGATGATTTCTATGATAATCACCACTTGTGAATTGAGTTTTGATGACAATCGCATGGTTAAACGAATAGCGAATTGAAAAGAAATTGAATGAGTTGACTATCCCTCTTTTGCAAATTTCATAATGTGATGAATGTTACTTAAATCATGTTGAGAAATTAAGGTTGAAATCACACAATAAGTTCTTATGCTTCTTTTTGAGATGATTAAGGCAATTCGATTTTCTTTCTTCTTTCTTTGATCATTTAGCCCCTCATTGAAATAATGACCTCCTTTATCTATCCGGGAATTTGGAGGAGTTGAATGAAAAAGGCATGTTTGATGTGGGAGGGCCACGAAAGAAATATTTTGCATTCAAAGGAATAGAAAGAAATTATAGGTTTGGGGAAGTCAATCATGATGATGAGTAACTCGGCACCATTCACATAGCCGGGTGTTTGTGTCTTGCCAAAGTCGGATTGAGCGATATTCCTAGCGGATTATGGTATGTGCGCTAAGGGTTTGAGGCATCTCATAAAAATTGAGAAACGCCAATCTCCTAGGCTTCGGTTTTTGTGCACCTCTATCCATAACTCCAAAAGTAAAGTCGAAAAATGAAAAGAAAGAGCAAAGCTCTAAGTTGAAAGTGCTGCGGAAACCGCAAGAGAAGAAGAAAAGTGTAGTTGTCCACTTTCCCGGATTCATGCACCACATTCCTTAAAGTTTCCTTCCCTTTCCACATTCTAGACCTTGTTTGAAAGTCCTAAAGATCAAAAGAATGTTATATGGCTTGGTGATCTAAATTGAAGTTTCTTATGATTGATTTTGATAATGTTTTGAAGGTTATGATGTTTACATGGAAGTTTGATTGATTCATGAGGTTTCTTTACTCTTTACTCTTTGATTATGTATATGAAAGTCTTATAAACGAATGAAGCAAGATTTGAGAATGATCTATTGATTAGAAGGCACATTCATCCAAAAGAAGTTTTGCTTTGAGAAGGTACACATATTTCATCCTAACTTGTGTTTTAAAGCTTTGAAAGACCTTGCTTGGGGACAAGCAAGTGGCAAGTATGGGGTTATTTGTTAGCATGAAATATTGTGATATTTTGGGCACGTTTTCTAAGTGTATTTTATCCATATTGATAGTCATTGATAAAGCATTGAAGTATTTGTGAGTTAGTTTATCTATTTTATCGATATAGAGGTCTACATAAGCTTTGTGTTGATTGTAGGAAATTAAGAGCTAATTCCGAATGAATTGAGAGAGAATGGAGTTTGATTGAGCATGTCCAAGGATTGAGGACATCTCTAGGAACTAAGGATGGTGTTAACTTGAAGAATAGCACGAGGCTAAGGAAAATCACGAACTACCTCTAAACCACGCTCTAAAATACGGCCGTACTAGATTCCACGTTCAAGTCCACGGCCGTGGAACCTTGGCAAGAGAGGCGTGGTGCATTCCAGTGACTTATACGGCCGTGGAGGGTTGTGACAAACCGTGACCCTTTTCCACGCTCTAAATTACGGGCGTGGAACCATTCCACGACCGTGATCTTGGCGATCTTCTACGCCATATTTTAAGCCACGATCTTTTACGCATTGGGCCGGGCCAATATTTTATCTTACACTATAAAAGGACGGAAGAGGAGAGATTCCGAGACCTCCGCTTAGACTTTCGCTTACACTTCGGCTTACCCTAGTTCTACGCTTTTACGGAGATCGTGATTGAGAGATTTGCGCTTGGCCATTGAGATTTCCGGATTGACGGAAGGAGTGAAGATTCGGAAGACTTGTTCGTAAGGAGATTACGCTTGATCTTTAGGTTTGATTAGAAGACAGACTGACATCCCGTTCTTCGTTCTTATCTAAGATTGTGATTGCTTGTGTTATTTCGAATCTATTGACATTATTGTTCTTGATTTGTGGATTTGAGATTGACTTGAAAGTTATTGAAGGTTTCCGAAAGTTTTCATCTTTCATTCTTTTAAACCTTGAATTTGATATCAATATGACTATTGTTAGCTAAAACCTTTTAGCAATTCTAAGGTGAAGGGTTGATAGTTGTGGCTTAGATGATGATAGATCGATCGTAATTAGATTGGACCTTGAGAGTTAGAGAAGTATCGCCGACGAACCTAATCCACGGTTTGTTCTTGAGCTTCCACGGCCGTGGAACTCAAGAACTACCCGTAATTTTGTGTCAGTTTATGAACCTTGCTTTTACTTTAATCTAAAGTTAAAGATTAGCTTTAACTTAGCCTTGGCTTGCCTTTTCTAGGTGGTAGTGAAGCCTCAACAACCTCTACCTCGATTTCGAGTGTCACAACCTTAATCGGTTAAGTTAGTCTTGATCCTTGGATTACAAGTTTGGGTATTTGACGTTAATTCTTACCTTTAGATCTTTTCTATACTGAAGCCTCAACAAACTTTATAGAGAGTGTCCTTAGATAAGTCATATAAAGCCTTGGAACTTCACCGTACATTGCTTTACATTCGTATACCTTTGCAAACCTCAACTCTGTCCTTATGTCTTTAGTAAATCTTGAATCGATTGCCACAACTGGATTCCTGGATCTTTAGGATTGTTGTTTTCCCAATACATTCGAAAAGCTTACCTTTTATTTGCTTGACAATCTTATAATTGAATTTGTTCCCCCCAAATCCCTGTGTTCGATACTCTGGAATTCTTGCTTTACTACGCCGATCCGTACACTGCGGGTTCGCTTGCTTAATTTCAGTTTTATAAATTTAAAGCTTATTTGCACACACGCTAAGTGGCGAACACTCAACTTCCGAACTTGCTGCATCTTGAGCTCTGACGTTCTCAACTGCTCTCACGGATACTGGCGGTGCTGGTGCAGGTCCTCCAGTCTTGATAGCTTCTTCAACTCTCTGCATGTAATCACGATATACAGATGCTTTGATGGTCACTTGACCGGACTCGATCGTTTGTGCTGTCTGTTCTCCACACTTCTCGATAGTCCCGTTCCCTTCTTCGGGAACACCTCTCTCAGCAACTTCTTTAACGAACGCCTCAGTGATAGGCGGATCAGTAACTAGGGCTTGGCCCTGACCTCTAGCTAGTGGAGGTCCTTCTGCACGTTCTCGTCCACAAACGGCAGGTGGAATTGGTGGTCGACCCCTTCCTCGCCCCATAGCAAATGTATCTCTAGTACGAGTCATCTTCTATAAGGATAGATATAAAAGGCTATATATAGATATAAGGCCACGCTACAGCTAAAGCATGATAACTCGATTTATGACTTAGGTTTAGGCACTCATTTAGATAGTTTTTCCGCTCATTTATGCATGGTTTGCACTAGTTCGTAACGATTTGCACGTAATTCATGTATTTTGTCGAGATAGACGTCTACATGGACTTTTTCATGTTTTGTAGGTATTTTGGGAGCTTTAGGAGCTTAATCGATACATTTGAGGATCGTTCCTCGAGACGACACACCTTTGGACTCATTGGGATGCAAGCTAGGGGCTAAGGAGGACACATGGGACCTTGTTGGTGCATGCCATGCACCAAATTGTGGCTTGATGATCCATATAGTGCAGAAGCACCAAAACCACGGTCACTGGAAGAACCACGCCCGTGGAAATAGGCCGTGGTTTTCCCCAGACAGCCGTGACAGCTGTCCCACGATCTTCATGGCCGACTCTTGCAAATTTGGAGGATAAAAGGTGGTCCTGCAAGGCTGTTAGGGATAGACCCATTACTCCCATTCTCTCCCACACTCTCAACAACAATATTCTCTCATTTCGGAAGATTGGATTGGAGCTACTCTTGGAGGAGAAGAAAGCTTCCATTGGAGAAGAAGAGAAGAACACACCATTCTTAGATTTTTCATAGTTTTGAGTGAGATTTGTGGAGACGTTTTGCACGGTTTTGTAAGAATCGATTGAACCTTCTTTTCAAGGGTTGCAAGTCTTTCTTAAACTCATATTCAGCTTTGTTTTCTTTGTTCTTGATGACATGAATTATGACCTATTTTTAGGCATCTATTTATATAGATTTTCCCTTTATTTTGTATGCATAGACATACATTCATGACATTTATGGTTATATTCACCTACTTTGCAAGAATAGAGGTCTACACAGAGTTTCATTGCATTTGTAGGTAATTTGGCGAATTATGGAGCAAAAATGGCACATTTAAGGATTAAGCCTTGAAGCGGGACAAAAAGGAGCAATAAAAGGAAGTTAGGACGCGCCAAAGTATCTTCTGATACCGTCTGACGCGGCCCAAAGTATTCTCTGACACCGTCTGACGCGCCAGAGTATTTTCTGATACCTTATGACGCGGCCCAGAGTATCTTCTGATACCTTATGACGCGGCCCAGAGTATCTTCTGATACCAGGGCACTCGACTTCTTTTCAGCCCAAATATTTAGGGTTTTATCTTTAAACCCTAGGGAGATCCCTACGGATTTTTGAGAGCCTTCAACATTGAAGGAAGAACGGTGATAGCCCCAGGATTTGGATCCCCAAAGAGAGGGAGGTTTGAAGATTTTATTGCGTATAGGGAAGATTCGGAGAAGGACGCATTTTGGAGATTGTGTACTTCGAGATTATCTTAGGGTTTACAATTGGAGACGGATTGACATCCCGTTCTTCATTGTTCCCATAGATTGTTGTGAGGATTTCTATTCCCTTTTTCTGCATTCATTCGATACAAATATTGATTGTTCGGATTTGAGATTGAGTTTTTGATTATTATTGAGTTTTTGAGGTTTTCATCCATTTTCTCTTTAAACTTGATTATTGAATTGATGATGATGGTTATTGGCTAAGACCCTTTAGCAATTCTAAGGTGAAGGGTTGATAGTTGTGGCTTAGATAATGATAGATCGATCGTAATTTGAATGGACCCTGAGAGTTAGAGAAATATCGCCGACACCCTAAATCACGGCCTGTTCTTAGGTTTCAACGGCCGTGATTCTTAAGATCTACCCGTGATTTACCTCAGTTTATGAACTTTGCTTTTACTTTGATTCAAGGTTAAAGATTAGCTTTAATCTAGTCTAGGTTTGCCCTTTTCTAGGTAGTAGTGAAGTCTCAACAACCTCTACTTCGATTTCGAGTGTCACAACCATAATCGGTTTAGTTAGTTTTGATCCTTGGGTTACAAGTTTGGGTATTTGAGATTAATTCTTGCCTTTAGATCCTTTCTATAATGAAGCCTCAATAACCTTTATAGAGAGTGTCTTTAGATAATTCATATAGGGTTTTGGAACTTCACCGTACATTACCTTACCTTAGTATACCTTTGCAAACCTCAACTCTGTCCTTATATATATAGTATATCTTGAACCGATTGCCACAATTATATACCTGAATCTTTAGGATTGTTGTTTTTCCAATATTTGCAAAGCTTCTATACGTTACTTGCTCGATAATTTGTTAACTGAATTTGATCCCCCAAATCCCTGAGTTCGATACTCTGGAATACTTGCTAATCTACGCCGATCCGTACACTGCGGGTTCGCTTGCTTTTATTCTAGTTTTATAAATTTAAAACTTGATTGCACGCAATTTTTGGGCGAACAAGTTTTTGGCGCCGTTGCTGGGGACTGTTCTTGCTTTTTCTATTGATATTTCTGCTTGAGTGTTCTTGCAGGTTTGTGTTCTTAGGTACATACGAAGTTCTCGTTCCGGCAACGGAACAGAGTTTCGCCAAAGAACAAGTTTTTGGCACCGTTGCCGGGGATTTGGTCTAGGCCAAATTCAGTTTTCGGTTGTCGGGCTTGAGTGCTTTTTGCTTTTAATCTTTTCGGTATGAGTTTTTGAGTTTTCAGGTTCACCAATGGTTGCATGGAGCAATGAACCTGCATTTGATCCAGCCTGGTTTGCATGGCAAGGTGCTAGGGCGGACCATTAAGAATATTTGGAAGAAAAATACGCCTTCTATTGGTTTGACAGCGAGAGAGAACGTGAACAAACCATTGAATCTGAATTTGCAAAATGGGAAAAGCTGCACTACCCAAAGAAGGTTAAGAAGAAACCTCCCAAAGATGCGGAGGACTTGAACTTTGAAGAATTGATGAAGAAATTTGAGATGCTCGAAGAAAGATTCAAAGCCTATGATGAATATAATCTAAAAGTGATAGAAGACGCAACAAAGAATATTTCTAAGGTTGAAAAAGCCTTGGTAAATCATTCATCTAGCAAGGAAGAATTACAAGTTTCGAGCGTTCCTCCGCTGGAATCTGAAGCTTCTCTAGAAGTTCTCATTGAAGAAGAGGAAGAAGTGGAGAACCTTGACCAAATTACTGAAACTGTGGTCAAGGTTGAAGAGGATCCAGCTGAGTTGGAAGATATTTCATGTGTGGATCATCATCCCAACATGAAACTTATCCCAAGCCTTGAAGAAATTTACAAGGTACATTCTCTTACTTCATTTGAAATTCCTATTAAAATTTATAATTTTTCCAGGAATGCACCGGAGAGTTGGAGGTCTCTTCCAAAAGAACCTCCTAAGGTGAAGATGAAACCTCCATTAAAACAGCTGGAACTAGATGCTCCTTGGACTACAAGGAGTGGAGTTAGCAAGCACTTCACCGTTAAGGCGATGAAGTGTCTTTTGTTCAAGTATGGGGTCATTCACATGACCAAGACCATACATCATCCCCAAGCTGGAGATGGGGAAGCTAGGAGGATTCTCGAGAAACTGATTTCTCGATCCAGGAAAGGATGGGACGCGAGGCTGAATAATGTCCCATTAGAGCATAAGAAAGCTAGGAGAATCCCGATGAGAATCAAATCGTACAAGCTTGTACGTGGGAGATCTTACCATTTGCCGGTGAAATTAGGAACCGGAATTTTTTTTGAGGAATTTTATGATGAGTTTGATGAGCAATCCAAGATGTTCAAGGTGCATTGAATCATCTATGGAGATAGGTCCAGCTAGCGACGTTAAACCAAGCGCTTCTTGGGAGGCAACCCAAGGTAATGCATTTTTTTTTTCCCTTTTCTTTTTCTTAGGATAATTAGCTTGTTTGTTTTGTTTTTGCTTTGTTTTTTGTTTTTCTCGATGCGCTCTCGGTTTGTTTGTGTCATGGATCGCAGGAACTAGGTATAATCTTGAGGAATTGATGGAAAAAGGCAATACAAATGTGCCTAAGGACGTTTTCAAGGAACAAAAGGCAAGAAATCGACTTACCAAAAGAAGATCGGTCGATTTAGGCTTCAGAACAAGTCGATTTTTGACAACAGAAAGAAAAATCGACCCAGAGATCGACCCCCTCAGGTAAAATCGGGCCGACGAAAAAATCGGGCCGACGAAAAAATCGGGCAGAAAACTCGATTTATGACTTAGGTTTAGGCACTCATTTAGATAGTTTTTCCGCTCATTTATGCATGGTTTGCACTAGTTCGTAACGATTTGCACGTAATTCATGTATTTTGTCGAGATAGACGTCTACATGGACTTTTTCATGTTTTGTAGGTATTTTGGGAGCTTTAGGAGCTTAATCGATACATTTGAGGATCGTTCCTCGAGACGACACACCTTTGGACTCATTGGGATGCAAGCTAGGGGCTAAGGAGGACACATGGGACCTTGTTGGTGCATGCCATGCACCAAATTGTGGCTTGATGATCCATATAGTGCAGAAGCACCCAAACCACGGTCACTGGAAGAACCACGCCCGTGGAAATAGGCCGTGGTTTTCCCCAGACAGCCGTGACAGCTGTCCCACGATCTTCATGGCCGACTCTTGCAAATTTGGAGGATAAAAGGTGGTCCTGCAAGGCTGTTAGGGACAGACCCATTACTCCCATTCTCTCCCACACTCTCAACAACAATATTCTCTCATTTTGGAAGATTGGATTGGAGTTACTCTTGGAGGAGAAGAAAGCTTCGATTGGAGAAGAAGAGAAGAACACACCATTCTTAGATTTTTCATAGTTTTGAGTGAGATTTGTGGAGACGTTTTGCACAGTTTTGTAAGAATCGATTGAACCTTCTTTTCAAGGGTTGCAAGTCTTTCTTAAACTCATATTCAGCTTTATTTTCTTTGTTCTTGATGACATGAATTATGACCTATTTTTAGGCATCTATTTATATAGATTTTCCCTTTATTTTGTATGCATAGACATACATTCATGGCATTTATGGTTATATTCACCTACTTTGCAAGAATAGTGGTCTACACAGAGTTTTATTGCATTTGTAGGTAATTTGGCGAATTATGGAGCAAAAATGGCACATTTAAGGATTAAGCCTTGAAGCGGAACAAAAAGGAGCAATAAAAGGAAGTTAGGACGCGCCAAAGTATCTTCTTATACCGTCTGACGCGGCCCAAAGTATTCTCTGATACCGTCTAACGCGCCAGAGTATTTTCTGATACCTTATAACGCGGCCCAGAGTATATTCTGATACCAGGGCACTCGACTTCTTTTCAGCCCAAATATTTAGGGTTTTATCTTTAAACCCTAGGGAGATCCCTACGGATTTTTGAGAGCCTTCAACATTGAAGGAAGAACGGTGATAGCCCCAGGATTTGGATCCCCAAAGAGAGGGAGGTTTGAAGATTTTATTGCGTATAGGGAAGATTCGGAGAAGGACGCATTTTGGAGATTGTGTACTTCGAGATTATCTTAGGGTTTACAATTGGAGACGGATTGACATCCCGTTCTTCATTGTTCCCATAGATTGTTGTGAGGATTTCTATTCCCTTTTTCTGCATTCATTCGATACAAACATTGATTGTTCGGATTTGAGATTGAGTTTTTGATTATTATTGAGTTTTTGAGGTTTTCATCCATTTTCTCTTTAAACTTGATTATTGAATTGATGATGATGGTTATTGGCTAAGACCCTTTAGCAATTCTAAGGTGAAGGGTTGATAGTTGTGGCTTAGATAATGATAGATCGATCGTAATTTGAATGGACCCTGAGAGTTAGAGAAATATCGTCGACACCCTAAATCACGGCCTGTTCTTAGGTTTCAACGGCCGTGATTCTTAAGATCTAGCCGTGATTTACCTCAGTTTACGAACTTTGCTTTTACTTTGATTCAAGGTTAAAGATTAGCTTTAATCTAGTCTAGGTTTGCCCTTTTCTAGGTAGTAGTGAAGCCTCAACAACCTCTACTTCGATGTCGAGTGTCACAACCATAATCGGTTTAGTTAGTTTTGATCCTTGGGTTACAAGTTTGGGTATTTGAGATTAATTCTTGCCTTTAGATCCTTTCTATAATGAAGCCTCAACAACCTTTATAGAGAGTGTCTTTAGATAAGTCATATAGGGTTTTGGAACTTCACCGTACATTACCTTACCTTAGTATACCTTTGCAAACCTCAACTCTGTCCTTATATCTATAGTATATCTTGAATCGATTGCCATAATTAGATACCTGGATCTTTAGGATTGTTGTTTTTCCAATATTTGCAAAGCTTCTATACGTTACTTGCTCGATAATTTGTTAACCGAATTTGATCCCCCAAATCCCTGAGTTCGATACTCTGGAATACTTGCTAATCTACGCCGATCCGTACACTGCGGGTTCGCTTGCTTTTATTCTAGTTTTATAAATTTAAAACTTGATTGCACGCACTTTTTGGGCGAACAGTTCTACTTGTTCATCTCTTTCTCTTCATTTTCTTGCTAATGGAAGCCATGATTTTATGCTTGATGACTTTGATTGTGATGATGCATGTTGTTGGCTAAATAGATGCGATTCTAGGGTGAGGAAAAGATGGTAATGGCTTGGACTATGATAGAATGGACTTAGATGTATCTTTGGATAAATTGTTTGCTCATACCTACGTGCTGTAGAATCCGCTTTTCTCCCTTTGATTACTTATCTCGTGTTTGTGTTTGTTTGTTTGCCTTGATAGCTTAGTTATTTGTTAATATTGCATGATTTGTGATCTTTGATTGATCACCATAAAACCAACCGAAAAACATTGAGATTTTCATTTCTTTATTTCTTTCATCTTTTCTTAGCCTAGATCGACACTATCCTTAGTCACTATTTGACTCGATTTCACCTCAGTCTTTGTGTTCGACCTCGGAATACTATCCCTACTACAAAACGTCCCGTACACTGCGGGTTCGCTAGGAGTTAGGAGAAATATATCGAGTATAAATTTAAGACTTTTGCGTGCATCTATTCCTAGACGTAACAAGTTTTTGGCGCCGTTGCCGGGGACTAGGTTAAGATTGAGTCATTGTTTGTGATTGTTTATAGTGTAGGTCTTTCTTGTTGCTTTTGATCTCCTTGGGTTTGTGTCTTTTCTTTTCAGGACATTTCTCACTCTTTAGGTGTATGCGAAGATCTCGGGCAAGGATTTAGCTCCATTCGATCCCAAACCGGAGAAAACCCTTAGATCAAGATCCAAGAGCATTAGAAAGGGAAAAGAGATGGCCGAAAGAGATCTCCAAGCTGAGTTAGATGAAGCTTTAGAGCAAATTAGCCTAAGGGATGAAGCCTTGGAGAATGAGAGGAGACTTGCCAATGAGAGGCAAGAGGCAACTAGGAGGGAGATTGAAGAGATTAGGCAAGCTCTTGTGCAAAGAGAGCTTAATCGTCAACAACTTCCACCTCCACCACAACCGCAGCCGGCGGTCAATATTCGGGTTGTGCCCATTGCTATTGAAGAGCCACAAACGTTAGGGAAACGTATGGATCCGGCACAAAGAGCACACCGTCCGGGTGTGAACTTAGGAGATCTCGCAGCCCATGATTACGAGCTCCGCCCTCAAGTTCTACAAATGATCCGGCATAATCGATTTGGAGGGATGGAAGGAGAGTCTCCTCATCAACACTTGATGAAATATGAGATCTTAATGGAGACTCTAAGACTGCCTAGATTGGAGAGCAACAACCATAAGCTTAGGGCTTTCTCCTTCTCACTTAAGGATAAAGCCTTGGCTTGGTATCAATCTATTCCACAAGGGCGAGTGAGTACTTGGGAGGAAATGACAACCGAGTTTTTGACTAAGTTCTTCCCACCTTCCAAGACTACCGAGTTAAGAGGGAAGATCAATGCCTTCGTGATGAAAGATAGAGAAAGCTTATTCAAGTCTTGGGAGAGGTTCAAATACCTTCTCCTAGATTGTCCACACCATGGTATACCGAAAATAGAGCTTTTAGAGATCTACTTCAAGGGACTTGATGAAGATAGCCAATTCAAGCTTCAATCTCTTTCCGGTGGGACTTTCATGGAAAAGAATGTAGATGAAGCTTGGGAATTTGTAGAGAAACAAGCTTTGGTGATTGAGAAGTACTCCCATAGGAAGAGTGATGGGAGGAAAGCGGGAGCATATGAGGTGAGTGAAGTCACCATGAGCAACTTCAAACTTGATGTAATCAACAATGAGCTGAAATCTTTGAGGGAGTTGTGTGCTACAACTTTGAAGAATCAAGCAAGCCTTCAAGTGCAAGTGCAAGCAAACTTGTCTTCCAAGGAGGAAGATTTAAACTACATGGGAAGAGGCAACTACAACAACTATCAAGGCCCAAGGAACTTCAACAACAACCGGCAATTCAACAATTACCGGCCTAAGCACAACCATCCTGGGTTTTCCTATTCTAACCCGGATGGAGCCTTGAACCCTCCCGCTTCCACAAGCGCAGCTCCACCACCAAAGGCTTCACAAGAACCTCCACCCGGATTCACTCAACCTCCAAAGGATAGAACCGAGATGATGTTTGAGCAATTGCTTGGAAGGTTGAGTGGACTTGAGAGCACGGTGACTTCCATCTCTAAAGCTCAAAAGGTGTTGGAAGCACAAGTGTCCCAAAAGGCGGGTGAAGCTCATAGAGATCCGGGAAAGCTTCCCGGAAAAACCGAAGATAACCCGAGAGGCCAAGTGTTGGCCATTACAACAAGAAGTGGGCTGAGCACGAAGGATCCCTTACCTAAGGGAAGTGACAAGGGAAAGCAAGTGGTGATAGAAGAAGAGCCATTGCAAGAAGATGGAGGCAAGAGCAAGGATGTTGAGCCAACATATGTGACACCACCTCCATACAAGCCACCACTACCATTCCCGCAATCACGAGCAAGAGCTCGCTTGGACAAACACTTTGGTAAATTCCTTGAACTAATGTCTAAATTGCATATTAATATTCCGTTCATGGATGCTATTCTAGGTATGCCGGCATACGTCAAGTTTTTGAAGGAGATACTCTCCAACAAAATGAAGTTGGAGGAGTATGGAGAAGTGAGGATGACAAAGAGGTCCTCGGAATTGATCCAAACCATGAAGGAGGAGATGCCTCCTAAGATAAGAGATCCGGGATCTTTTTGTGTGCCAATTGGAGTGGGAGAAGTGAAGTATGAAGCCCTATGTGATCTTGGGGCAAGTGTAAGCATCATTCCGCTTGCGCTTTGCAACAAGGTTGGGCTAGGAGAGCCAAAGCCGGTCAAGATGACCCTTTACATGGCGGACCGTTCGATCACTCACCCGGTTGGAATCTTGGAGGACATACCGGTACAACTAGGAAAGTTCTATGTGCCCGTAGACTTTGTTGTTTTGGACATCCCGGCGGACTATCCGGTTCCCATCATCTTAGGGAGACCTTTCCTAGCCACTTCCGGATGCTTGGTGGATTGTAAAAATGGAATTCTCTCCTTCAACATTGGAGAAGAGAATATCAAGTTCAAGCTGTCCACAATGATGAAGGGGCTAGCCCTTGGTGAAGATGTGTTCAACATTGTCGAGAAAGAGGATTATAGAGAAGTTGTGAGCTCGATCTTGATCAAGGACCCCTTGTAGAAGGTTCTTAGCTTAAGTTTGATGGAGGAAGGAGTTGAGGAGGCTTGAAATGAAGAAATCTAGGCTTTGGAAGCATTGGAAAAGGAGACAAGAGCTGAATTTGAAGAACACGAGGTTGTGCTGAATTCCTGTAGGAACCACGGCCTGGGGGGAAGAACCACGCCCGTGGTTTCTCCCGTGGAACCTACTAGAGTGCTCCGAAGTGAAAGCTTTGTAAGTTCCACATACGGCCGTGGTTGTGCCAGAGCCCGTAATTTTGACCGTGGTTTCCCCAGAAACTGCATTGGTTGTTGATCAAGCTTCAAGGAGCCTTGAGGAGTCTTCCATGGCTTTGGATTCATCTCAACCAACATTATACGGCTCGTATCCACTCGATAAAGGTCCTCCTAAACTCGAACTCAAACCCCTCCCCTCTCATCTTAAGTATGCTTTTCTTGGTGATAATTCTACATATCCGGTGATTGTTAATGCATGCTTGAGTGATGATGAGTTGAGTAGATTGTTGCATGAATTGAGATTGCATAGGAAGGCTATTGGCTATACCATTAATGATTTAGTTGGAATTAAACCTTCATTGTGCATGCATAAGATGTTAATGGAAGATAATCATAAACCTTCAATTGAACCTCAAAGAAGACTAAACCCAATCATGAAAGAAGTAGTGAAGAAAGAGATCCTTAAATTGCTAGATGCGGGAATCATTTTCCCGATTTCGGATAGTAAATGGGTTAGTCCCGTGCATGTGGTTCCTAAGAAGGGTGGGATGACCGTAGTAACCAATGAGAACAATGAACTAATCCCAACTAGAACGGTTACGAGATGGAGGATGTGTATAGACTATAGGAAACTAAATGTTACCTCTAGGAAAGATCACTTCCCTCTTCCCTTTATTGACCAAATGCTAGAGAGATTAGCTCAACATTCTCACTTTTGTTACTTAGATGGCTAGAGTGGATTCTTCCAAATCCCTATTCACCCCGATGATCAAGAGAAAACTACATTCACATGTCCTTGGGGTACATTTGCATATAGGAGAATGCCATTTGGGTTGTGTAATGCACCCGCCACCTTTCAAAGGTGTATGATGGCTATCTTTTCTGAGTATATTGAAAACATCATGGAAGTGTTTATGGACGATTTTTCTGTTTATGGATCTTCCTTTGATGATTGCTTAGCTAACTTGTCTCTAGTGCTTAAGAGATGTGAGGAGACAAATCTTGTCTTGAATTGGGAGAAATGCCACTTCATGGTAAGTGAAGGTATTGTGTTGGGACACTTAGTGTCCAACCGAGGCATTGAGGTTGATAGGGCTAAGATAGAGACGATAGAGAAGTTGCCACCACCTACCTCGGTGAATGGGGTAAGGAGTTTTCTAGGGCATGCCGGTTTTTACCGGAGATTTATTAAAGATTTTTCTAAGATTTCTAAGCCTCTTACTAACCTACTAATGAAAGATGTTGAGTTTGTTTTCTCCAAGGATTGCCTTGAGGCTTTTTGTAGGTTGAAGAACGCCTTGATCACCGCTCCCATCATGAAACCTCAGGATTGGAGCTTGCCGTTTGAAATCATGTGCCACGCGAGTGATGTAGCCGTTGGGGCTGTTTTGGGACAAAGGAAAGATGGGCTTAAACATGCCATCTATTATGCTAGCAAGACGCTAGATGAAGCCCAACTCAATTATGCTACCACCGAGAAGGAGTTGCTAGCGGTTGTGTATGCATTTGAGAAGTTCTGCTCGTATCTTGTTGGAGCGAAGGTCATTGTTTATACGGATCATGCTGCGATCCGTTATCTCCTTACTAAGAAGGATGCCAAACCTCGGTTGATTCGGTGGATCCTTCTTCTTCAAGAGTTTAATTTGGAAATCCGAGACAAGAAGGGGTCCGAGAATTCTGTGGTGGACCACCTTAGTAGACTACCTCCATTGGAGATTGGAAGAGATGACATCCCGATTGATGACTCATTCCGGGATGAGCAATTGCAAATGATGGAGGAGTGTCTACTTCAAGTGTCTAAAGGAAGTGAGCCATGGTATGCCGACATTGTGAACTATCTTGTGTGCGAGGAAGTGCCTCCCGGTTTGTCATATGCCCAGCGGAAAAAGTTCTTTAAAGATGTGAGGCATTACTATTGGAGCGAACCTCTCTTGTTCAAGAGAGGACCGGATGGGGTCTGTAGGAGATGCATACCGGAGGATGAGGTGGAGAGTGTGATCCGCCATTGTCATTCCTTGCCATGTGGAGGCCATGCTAGCTCACACAAGACATGTGCTAAGGTGTTGCAATCGGGTTTCTTTTGGCCAAGTTTGTTCAAGGATGTGCAGAATTTTGTGGTAGCTTGTGATGCTTGCCAAAGGACGGGAAACATCTCAAGGAGGAATGAGATGCCCTTGAATAACATACAAGAGGTGGAGATATTTGATGTGTGGGGTGTGGACTTCATGGGACCATTCCCCTCTTCATGTGGCAACCTCTACATCTAATTGGCGGTGGACTATTCGTCGAGATGGATGGAGGCAATCACCTCTCCCACAAATGATGCCAAAGTTGTAGTGCGGCTCTTTAACCGAGTGATCTTCCCTAGGTTTGGAACACCAAGGGTGATCATAAGTGATGGAGGGAAACACTTCACTAATAGGAACTTTGGGGCACTTTTGGATAAGGATGGGGTGACTCATAAGGTGGCAACACCTTACCATCTCCAAACTAGTGACCAAGTGGAGATCTCCAACCGGGAGATAAAGGGAATTCTTGAGAAGACGGTTTCTAGGACGAGAAAGGATTGGGCTATGAAGCTCGATGATGCTTTGTGGGCTTATAGAACCGCTTTCAAGACACCGATTGGCACCACTCCTTACAAGCTAGTTTATGGCAAGTCTTGCCACCTTCCGGTAGAGATGGAGCATAGAGCATATTGGGCTATAAGGTGGCTGAATTTTGACCTCAAGGAGGCCGAAGAGAAAAGGTTGCTTGATATGAACGCCCTTGAGGAGATCCGGTTGGATGCCTATGAGAACGCTCGGATCTACAAGGAAAGGACCAAACGTTGGCATGACAAGCGTCTCATCCCGAAGGAGTTGAATGAAGAAGACCTTGTCCTTCTCTTCAACTCAAGGCTGCGGCTCTTCCCCGGAAAGCTAAAGTCAAGATGAACGGGTCCTTATGTGGTGAAGAAGATCTTTCCCCATGGAGCGGTTGAGATAGGAGCGGAGCATTGTGGAGATTTTAAGGTGAATGGGCACCGGTTGAAGAAGTATATCCCGGAAGCTCTGGTGGATGTGATTGCCCCACTTCACCTTGATTGAGACGCCCCCGAGTTTGGTCAAGCTAATGACCTTAAAGAAGCGCTTAATGGGAGGCAACCCATTGGTAATCGTTTTTCCCTTTTCGTTTTTGTTTTTGCTTTGAATTTTCTGTTTTTGTGTGTTTTTATGTGTTTTTATGTGTTTGGTGTGCTTTGTGTGTGTGCTAGAGTCTTGGTAGCATAGAAGCCTTGCATGGCATGTGGATGATGATGATGAGTCCCTCATCAATTGTGGGTGGAGCGGACGCGGAACTTGGACGGCTAGCGGTGCCTAGCACGGGTCCCGACGCCATAACGAACACTTTGAGCTCTCTACCATCGTTGATAGGATCATCCGCCATCACTACACTTGAGCGAACCAAAATACCAAAGCAAACCATTTTTTTTACATTGTGAGAATCCTCTTTCACTCTTGATCACTTGCATGATTAGCATCTAGGATAATTTAATATTGTCACATGTTTTGCATTGTACATACATATTTCAAAAATTCCAAAAACTCAGAAAATTTTAAAAAATTTTAGTGCTTCTAAGCTTGGGAATGACCCTTATGATGAGATTTGCCTTGTGAATTGGCTATGGATGGCCTTGTGTGTTGAATTGATGAATGCATATGTGGACTTGAAGTACTTATCTTGAATCCCATGAATGATTTGTGATCATGATGTTTATCTTGATTGGATTGAGGATTGAAAGTCGAAATTACATGCTAGTTCTTGCACATCATCTAGGAGTGATTAAGGCAATTCATCTTTCTTTACTTCTCATCTTGATCATGTTGTTTGAGCACCTCAATTGATATAAATTTGACCTCTTTTGATCCATCTGGGAATAGGAGCATGCTAGTGTGTTGATGTGTGTGAAAAGCAAGTGTGGGGTGAAGTTGTTATTGAAAGAATGTTGTGAATCAAGTGCTGAATTTGTTGTGAAAGTGTAGACAAAAATATAGGTTTGGGGACGTTGGTTTAAATGGCGAGTAACTCGGCACCATTCACATAATCGGGTGTTTGTGCCTTGCCAAATTCAAATAAACCGATAGTCCTAACGAGCTTTGGTATGTGTGCCCGGTGTGGATGCACCTCGAAAAATAAAAAAGCCCGAGGAAGGCTAATCACCAAGGTTTCGGCTTTTGTACACCAATGCCATTGTCTCAAAAATAAGTGAAAGAAAAAGAAAAGAAAAGAAAGAAAAGATGGAGAAAATGTACACTTGTGGGAAGTTGATAAAAAATGTGAAGTTGTGGAGTTAGTTCCATTCCCGGATTAGCATCACATAACCTAGAAAAATTCTCACCTAATCACAACGTTTGTTGGCCTTTTATTTCACAAAGCCCTTGGGACCTATTTGCATGTGTGTAAGACTTAGTGATCTAGATTGGATATTCTTATGATCATCTTGACTTCTTCATTTTTACATTTCATACATGCTTTCGAGTTAAGTATAATTGTCTTTCCGTGCCTTCGTTTATTTGATACATGATTGCTTGTCCATTTCCATGAAACATGACTATGAAGGTGATCCAATATTAGAAGCACAACTCCAAAAAGATTTTGTCGTTTTTCTGCATGCATAAATCATGTCATCTCTTAGCCTATAGTTGGGACTTGCTCGGGGACGAGCAAACCTTAAGTATGGGGTATTTTTGATAACACGATTTATGACTTAGGTTTAGGCACTCATTTAGATAGTTTTTCCGCTCATTCATGCATGGTTTGCACTAGTTCGTAACGATTTGCACGTAATTCATGTATTTTGTCGAGATAGATGTCTACACGGACTTTTGCATGTTTTGTAGGTATTTTGGGAGCTTTAGGAGCTTAATCGATACATTTGAGGATCGTTCCTTGAGACGACACACCTTTGGACTCATTGGGATGCAAGCTAAGGGCTAAGGAGGACACATGGGACCTTGTTGGTGCATGCCATGCACCAAATTGTGGCTTGATGATCCATATGGTGCATGCCATGCAATAATATTCTCTCATTTTGGAAGATTGGATTGGAGCTACTCTTGGAGGAGAAGAAAGCTTCCATTGGAGAAGAAGAGAAGAACACACCATTCTTAGATTTTTCATAGTTTTGAGTGAGATTTGTGGATACGTTTTGCACGGTTTTGTAAGAATCGATTGAACCTTCTTTTGAAGGGTTGTAAGTCTTTCTTAAACTCATATTCAGCTTTGTTTTCTTTGTTCTACTTGTTCATCTCTTTCTCTTCATTTTCTTGCTAATGGAAGCCATGATTTTATGCTTGATGACTTTGATTGTGATGATGCATGTTGTTGGCTAAATAGATGCGATTCTAGGGTGAGGAAAAGATGGTAATGGCTTGGACTATGATATAATGGACTTAGATGTATCTTTGGATAAATTGTTTGCTCGTACCTACCACGGCCGTGGTTCTTGATGATCTACCCGCGATTTTGACTAACTTGCTTGTTTGATGAATCTAAGTGCTAGGATGTTAGATTGTTGAAATCCTAGTGTTTGTTGAGCTAAATCTATCCTAGGGTGACCTAGTGTTAGCAACTAAGTGTTAGAAGAGACCTACCCGGTGATTCTTGCTCTTAGAGACCGAAGATGACGAACTCTAGGTAGTAGTGAGCCTCACAAGCCGCTATTGGACTGAATGTGCTAGGATTGATGTTTAGGACTTGCCTTCCCGAGACTTACCCGGTAAGGAGAGGTTAGATCCCTAGATAGCAATCCGGTTTGTGTAGAATTCCTATCCTTAGGCTCTCTGAGACTTACCCGGTGACGAGACCTTAGGAACGGACTAGTGGACCATGAGACCTACCCGGCGATTGATCCCAATCTAGAAACACTCACTCCCAACATACTATAGTTGATCCAAGGAATGATTAGATAGCTTGAGTCCTATGCCATAACCGGAATTTCCAACCTCTAGAATCCGCTTTTCTCTTTTTGATTACTTATCTCGTGTTTGTGTTTGTTTGTTTGCCTTGATAGCTTAGTTATTTGTTAATCTTGCATGATTTGTGATCTTTGATTGATCACCATAAAACCAACCCAAAAACATTGAGATTTTCATTTCTTTATTTCTTTCATCTTTTCTTAGCCTAGATCGACACTATCCTTAGTCACTATTTGACTCAATTTTACCTCAGTCTTTGTGTTCGACCTCGGAATACTATCCGTACTACAAAACGTCCCGTACATTGCGGGTTCGCTAGGAGTTAGGAGAAATATATCGAGTATAAATTTAAGACTTTTGCGTGCATCTATTCCTAGACGTAACAAAGCAGAAAACCAAGAAAAAGCACATATAAAGGCCAACATATAAGAACTACACTGCTGAGATTCGCGGAGGTAGTGGTGGTCGCCCGTACATCTATCCTAGACCAGCGGCTTAAAAACAAAAATCCCCTTTTAAAAACGTTAGACCCCTTGCGGGTTCTATTTATTTATTTATCCATCCGACCTGTAGAAGATTTCGAGTGCCATTGTTGCCAATCTAGACCTCTGATACCATATTGTAACACCTCAAGTTCTGGGAACTCGAAGTCCTACGGGCTAGGACCGTACAATGGGTCCCGACCCTCAGAGTAGCAACATCAAACGGATCTTACAACAAGGCACAAACGAATGAAAACCAAAACTCAATATAAAACCAAAGGTTTAAACAAAACAAAGCGGAAAAGACTCACAACCGAGTTCAAAACAAAAGGGAAACAATAAAAGAAACATAAATCCGATCCCGTCCTATAATGTACGAGAACCCCGGATGACCACATCATCCAGATCACTCAACAGCATCCTGAACCTGGGGAACATCTACAACGACGGTATAAACCGTAAACTAACATTCTAGGTACAAGAAAGAGCATAAAGACACAAACACACATAAGGTAAAATAAACATATAAACATGCTTGCACTAAACCGGTTATTATCTTTCATTAAGTCATTCATTACTAATTCAACTTCTTTTATCACACAAGAATCCTTTCGAAACTCGCCTCCGCTTCCGTCTACCAACAGGAATAGATCAGTACAATCCGTTACCTGCAGGCCTAAGTCGCAAGAGCACTTTCTAGTTTCCCTAATATTGAACTGGACAAGCGGTCACCGCCCGGTTATATTACACTTGGGCCAATTAAGGGTAAAAGGGTGAATCATAGTCCGGTTATCCGTTATAACATGATAAACAACACAAACAAGCCAAAACACTCAAACCAATACGCGGAATGAAGCTAAGTAAGTCCAAGGGACTTATCTCACACGAAGGTAACTCAAAGCTCAAGAATAACAACTCAAGAACACTCAAGAAATCTTAGTTTCCCTCAGGAAAGGAGCAAGGGAAGCCTGTACGAACAAGTACAACAGATCAGGAATGAAACGGTTGCTAGAAGTCTATAACTTCTAGTCTCACAGATCTCTAAGAGATCTACACATGCTAAGGGCTCAACCCTAGTCTTACAGCACTTACAGGAGATCAAAAACATCCAAAAGATGTAAGGAAAGGAACGAGGAAAGCAAGGAAGGAAGTAACTCACAAGAACGGGAGTTACTATAGAGGAAACCGCAACGGCGGCTGGACCAAGCGTAGGGGCGGCTGGCCGCAGGGCGGGTAGGTGCAGGCACAGGGGCGGCGGCATGACAGAAAGCGCTGTCGGCTTTCTCTTCGACAAAACTCGCAGCAAGGGCAACCAAAGCTTGAACCTTTGGCTCCAACACGTCAAGACTCAACTCTAAAGAGCTTGAGAAAAACGATACATCAACAACGAGAAGCCAATAAGAATCAAGGTTCAAACTTGATTTTTGGAGAAGAAGAAAACGAAAGGAAGGAAGCATTTTGCATTACAACAACGTAAGAAGGAACAAAGGATGAAGAACTTACACGTTCAACAAGGTCGCAGGAGGCAAAGTGACGGCTACAGCTCTCAAGGGTTTGAAGACGATAGCAAGAAACGGGAAAAAGGAGGAAATGAGGGAATATATAGAGAAGGGTTGGAGGGATAGAAGGAAGGGACATCTAGGGTTAAGAGGATAGAAGGAAGACGGGTCAAAAGCCCAAGGATGGAAAAAGATAGGAGAAGACGAAGATAAAACAGCCCGTAGATGGGCTGGGCCTAGCCGCACCTGTGGCTGGGCCGTGCTGCGACCGCGAGGTTGAGCCGCGCCCGCGGCTCCCCTTCACCGCGGGGGCGGTGAAGGCTAAAAACGGGGCTTTACATGGATGGGGTTCATCATGAGAGTAAGAAGACCAAAATGTACGTTAATGATGCGCTATCGGTAAGGGAGGATGATACCCTCCCTTGTCGGGCACAGTGAATTATCTAAGTTACAACTGCCGGGGGTTGGGGAAGGCCCGTGCATTTGTCAAACTCACCAATCTGGTGAGAAGGGAGGATCCCAATGTGGTTTTTCTGATGGAAACAAAGTGTGAGAAGAAGCACATGGAGGAGATTAGGTGCAAGCTGAGTTTTGCCAATTGTTTTACGGTTAATTGTATAGGGAAGTCGGGGGGCCTTTGCTTATTGTGGGATGAGTCT
The DNA here is from genome assembly GCA_033239125.1 of Fagopyrum homotropicum. Classification (NCBI taxonomy): domain Eukaryota; kingdom Viridiplantae; phylum Streptophyta; class Magnoliopsida; order Caryophyllales; family Polygonaceae; genus Fagopyrum; species Fagopyrum homotropicum. The sequence goes on from BSWB01000004.1 coordinate 151,303,009, forward strand.
ATTTCACTCTCTGTTCAGTCTTATACCAATCATCACATTGATGCGTTTGTAACAACTTCAGATGATATGCTAGAGTGGCGATGAACATGTGTCTATGGTTGGCCAAGAGAGGGGGACAAAGTTCAGACTTTTGAGTTGTTAAAGAAGCTACATGAGCACACACACGACGCTTGGCTTTGCATGGGGGATTTTAATCAGGTCTATGCCCTCGAGGACAAGAGAGGGGGTAACAAGATTAACTATGGGAATATGCTACTCATCAGGGAGGCATTGGTTGAATGTAATCTTAATGAAATATCTTTTTCGGTCCCCTGCTAAACATAGGATAATTGCTTAAAGGAGAATGAAATCATCCATGAGAGATTAGATTATGCCTTCACAAATGAACAATGGATTGAGCGGTTTCCTGGTGGGATGGTGATGCATTTGTGTAGAGAAGGTTCGGATAATGTTCCTATTATGATCTTCCCCTGCGAGTTGAGGAGTCCACTGGTGACAAGAGATCTGGTTTCCGACCATACCATTTTAAAGCTTTATAGGCTGCCGATGAGCGTTATGAGGTAATTGTTTCGCATGCATGGAATAACCCTCACGCTAAGGATGGTCTTGCGGGGATTCCTGGTCAGGTGGCGAAGTGCATGACGGGTTTGCGTAAGTGGAATAGACTCCGGTTTGGTGATATAGTTGGCAACCTCAAGGCAGTTAGGGATGAGCTCCGTGATGTGGACAAGACAGGGGTGGATGAATCATGTATTGCAGGGCGCAGGGAGCTCGAGGAGAAGGAGAGTATACTTATGGACCAGAAGGAATGACTTTGGTTCCAGTAGTCATGAGTCAATGAGTTAAAATGGGGAGACCGGAATTCTCGGTTCTTTCATTCGAGGGCGAATGGGCGCAAAAGACGGAATAAACTCACAAAACTTGTTGGTGATGGGATGGAGTTGAGGAGTGAGGATGGAATGGCCAGAGTGGTGGTGGAGTATTTTAGGAACCTATTTAGAACTAACACAACTGCACACCCGCCAACGACTTCTCAAGGAATCTTGCATACGGTCTCGGTCGATGATAACTCTGAGGTGCTACGCCCGTTCTCGGGAGAGAAGGTACATTCTCCCCTTTTTTCTATGCATCCCACTAAAGCTCTGGGTCCTGATGGTATGTCAGCATTGTTCTACCAACAACATTGGCATATTGTTGGCCCTAATGTTACTCGTTTTGTTCTTGACATATTAATTGGCTCCCCTTTTCCGGATAACTTAAACCATACGTTCATATCTCTTAATCCTAAGATCTCTAACCCGTCCAAAATGAAGGATCTTCGTCCTATCAGTTTGTGTAATATCTTATACAAGGTGATATCTAAGATGCTTACCATCCGTCTAAAGTCATGCTTGGATAAGGTGGTGTCGGAAAATCAGAGTGCCTTCGTTCCCGGTCGAATCATTACGGATAATGCGTTTTCAACAGCAAAGATTTTACACTACATGAAGAAACGGTGTAAGGGCAAAGCTGGATATCTTGCTCTTAAACTCGACATGGCAAAGGCGTATTGTAACACTCCAAGTTTTGGGAACTCGAAGCGCTACGGGCTAGGACCGCACAATGGGTCCCGACCCTCAAAGTAGCAACAACAAACAGATCTCACAACAAGGCACAAACGAATGAAAGCCAAAACTCAATATAAAATCAAAGGTTTAAACAAAGCAAAGCGGAAAAGACTCACATCCGAGTTCAAAACAAAAGGGAAACAACAAAAGAAACATAAACCTGATCCCTTCCTATAATGTACGGGAACCCCGGCTGACCACACCATCCGGATCACTCAGCAGCATCCTGAACCTGCGGAACATCTACAACGACGGTATAAACCGTTAACTAATATTCTATGTATAAGCAAAGCGTAAAGGCACAAACACACATAAGGTAAGATAAACATATAACATGCTTACTGATAACATGATTTATGACGTTAGTTTAGGCACTTATTTAGGTAGTTTTTCCGCTCATTCATGCATGTTTTAGCACTAGTTCATGACGTTTGCACTTAATTCATGTATTTTGTCGAGATAGACGTCTACACGGACTTTTGCATGTCTTGTAGGTATTTGGGGAGCTTTAGGAGCTTAATCAACACATTTGAGGATAATTCCTCTTGATGACACACCTTCGGACTCATTAGGAAGTAAGCTACGAGCTAAGGAGGACACATGGGACCTTGTTGGTGCATGCCTTGCACCAAATTGTGGCTTGATGATCCATAGCATGCTGAGGCACCAAAACCACGGCCACTGGGACTTCGACGGGTGTGGAAATAGGCCGTGGTTTTCCTGCACAGCTGTGACAGCTGTCCCACGATCTCCATGGCCGACTCTTGCAAATGTGGAGGATAAAAGGTGGTCCTGCAAGGCTGTTGAGGACAAACCCCTCTCTCCCATTCTCTCCCACACTCTCACAACATACATTTTTGGATTGGAGCTACTCTTGGAGGAGAAGAAACACTCTCATTTGGAGAAGAAGAAGAAGCACACTAGTTCATAGTTTCCATAGTCTTTTTGAGAAATTTTGAGTGAGCTTTGTGAAGACGTTTTGCAAGTGTTTGTAAGAAACGATTGAACCTTCTTTTGAAGGGTTGTAAGTCCTTCTTGAACTCATATTCAGCTTCGTTTTCTTTGTTCTACTTGTTCATCTCTATTTCACTTCATTTACTTGCTATGGAAGCCATGAATGTATGCTTGTCGAGTTTGATTGTTAAGATGCATGTTGTTGGCTAAATAGATGCGATTCTAGGGTAAGGGAAAGATGGTTATGGCTTGGACTATGATAGAATAGACTTAAATGTATCCTTGTATGATTCGTTTGCTTGAACCTAGCTACTGTTGGAAACCACGGTTTGATCTTGCCATTCCACGGCCGTGGTTCTTGATGAACTACCCGTGATTTTGGCTGATTTGCTTGTTTTGATGAATTTAAGTGCTAGGACGTTAGATTTTTGAAATCCTAGTGTTTGTTGAGCTAAATCTATCCTAGGGTGACCTAGTGTTAGCAACTAAGTGTAAGAAGAGACCTACCCGGTGATTCTTTGCTCTTAGTTACCGAAGATGACGAACTCTAGGTAGTAGTGAGCCTCACAAGCCGCTATTGGACTGAGTGTGCTAGGATAGGTGTTTAGGACTTACCCGGTAAGGAGAGGTTAGATCCCTCGATAACCATCCGGTTCGTGTAGATATCCCTACCTTAGGCTCCTAGAGACTTACCCGGTGATAGGACCTTAGGTGCGGGAATAGTGGATCATGAGACCTACCCGGTAATTGACCCCACTTGAGAAACATTCCTTCCCAACATACCATAGTTTATCCAAGGTTGATTTGAAGCTTGATTCCAACGCCATAATCGGAATTCCCAACCCCTGGAATCCTCTTTTCTCTCTTTGATCACATATTTCGTGTTTGCCTTGTTTATTTGTGTTTTTAACTTGATTCCTTAGTTTTTTTTGCCATCTTGTATAATTGAGATCCTTGATTGATCACCACACAAAACCAAACCCAAAAATATTGTTATTTTCCTTTCTTTGTTTCCTTCATCTTTTCTTAGCCTAGATCAACACTATCCTTAGTCACTAATCGATTCAATTTCACCTCAGTCTTTGTGTTCGACCTCGGAATACTATCCTTACTAAGAAACGTCCCGTACACTGCGGGTTCGCTAGGAGTTAGGAGAAATATATCGAGTATAAATTTAGGGCTTTTTGCGTGCATAGCATATCAATTCCTAGATGTAACAAGTTTTTGGCGCCGTTGCCGGGAACTAGGTTAAGATTGAGTCATTGTTTGTGATTGTTTATAGTGTATGTATTTCTTGTTGCTTTTGATCTCGTTTGGTTTGTTTCTTTGCTTTTCAGGACATCTCTTACTCTTTAGGTTTATACGAAGATCTCGTGGCAAGGATTTAGCTCCATTCGATCCCGAACCGGAGAAAACCCTTAGATCTAGATCCAAGAGCATAAGAAAGGGAAAGGAGATGGCCGGAAGAGATCTCCAAGCTAAGTTAGATGAAGCTTTAGAGCAAATTAGGCTAAGGGATGAAGCCTTGGAGAACGAGAGGAGACTTTCCAATGAGAGGCAAGAAGCAACTAGGAGAGAGATTGAAGAGATTAGGCAAGCTCTTGTGCAAAGAGAGCTTAATCGTCAACAACCTCCACCTCCACCACAACCGCAGCCGGCGGTCAATATTCAGGTTGTGCCCATTGCTATTGAGGAGCCACAAACGTTGGGGCAACGTATGGATCCGGCTCAAAGAGCACACCGTCCGGGTGTGAACTTAGGAGATCCCGCAACCCATGATTACGAGCTCCGCCCTCAAGTTCTACAAATGATCCGGCATAATCAATTTGGAGGGATGGAAGGAGAGTCTCCCCATCAACACTTGATGAACTATGAGATCTTGATGGAGACTCTAAGGCCGCCTAGATTGGAGAGCAATGATAACACGATTTATGACTTAAGTTTAGGCCCTCATTTAGATAGTTTTTCCGCGCATTCATGCATAGTTTAGCACTAGTTCGTGACGTTTGCACGTAATTCATGTATTTTGTCGAGATAGACGTCTACACGGAATTTTGCATGCTTTGTAGGTATTTTGGGAGATTTAGGAGCTTAATCGATACATTCGAGGATCGTTCCTCGAGATGACACACCTTTGGACTCATTGAGAAGCAAGCTAGGAGCTAAGGAGGACACATGGGACCTTGTTGGTGCATGCCATGCACCAAATTGAGGCGTGATGATCCAAAACAAGCTGAGGCACCAAAACCACGGCCACTGGGACTTCCACGGGCATGGTTTTGGCCGTGGTTTTCCCCAGACAGTTGTGACAGCTGTTCCACGATCTTCATGGCCGACTCTTGCAAATTTGGAGGATAAAAGGTGGTCCTGCAAGGCTGTTAGAGAGACCTCTCACTCCCATTCTCTCCCACACTCTCAACAAAAAAGATTCTCTCATTGGGAAGATCGGATTGGAGCTACTCTTGGGAGGAGAAGAAGGCTTCCATTGGAGAAGAAGATAAGAACACACCATTCTAGATTTTTCATAGTTTTGAGTGAGATTTGTGAAGACGTTTTGCACAGTTTTGTAAGAATCGATTGAACCTTATTTTGAAGGGTTGTAAGTCTTTCTTAAACCCATTTTCAGCTTGGTTTTCTTTGCTTTACTTGTTCATCTTTTCTCTTCATTTTCTTGCTAATGGAAGCCATGATTTTATGCTTGATGACTTTGATTGTGATGATGCATGTTGTTGGCTAAGTAGATGTGATTCTAGGGTAGGGAAAATGATGGTTATGGCTTGGACTATGATAGAATAAATTATTATATATCCTTGGATGATTTGTTTGCTCGTACTTAAATGCTGTTAGAAACCACGGCTTGTTCTAGAGAAACCACGGCCGTGGAATGTGATGAACTACCCGTGGTTTGCTTCTGTTATGTTTGTGTTGATAAATCTGCATGATAGGATGTTAGATTGTTGAAATCCTAAGTGTTTGTTGAGCTAAATCTATCCTAGGGTGACCTAGTGTTAGCGACAAAGAGTTAGAAGAGACCTACCCGGTGATTCTTGTTCTTAGATACCGAAGATAACGAACTCTAGGTAGTAGTGAGCCTCATAAGCCGCTATTGGACTGAGTGTGCTAGGTTTGATATTTAGGACTTGCCTTCCCGAGACTTACCCGGTAAGGAGAGGTTAGATCCCTAGATAACCATCCGGTTTGTGTAGAATTCCTATCCTTAGGCTCTTTGAGACTTACCCGGTGATGAGACCTTAGGAACGGATTAGTGGACCATGAGACCTACCCGGTGATTGATCCCAATCTAGAAACACTCACTCCCAACATACTATAGTTGATCCAAGGAATGATTAGATAGCTTGAGTCCTATGCCATAACCGGAATTTCCAACCCCTAGAATCCGTTTTTCCCTCTTTGATCACATATTTTGCGTTTGCTTCGTTTATTTGTGTTTTAGCTTGATTCCTTAGTTTTTTTTGACATATTATATCATTGTGATCTTTGATTGATCACCACAAAACCAAACCCAAAAATATTGATATTTTCATTTCTTTATTTCTTTCTCTTTTCTTAGTCTAGATCAACACTATCCTAAGTCACTAATCGATTCAATCTCACCTCAGTCTTTGTGTTCGACCTCGGAATACTATCCTTACTACAAAATGTCCCGTACACTGCGGGTTCGCTAGGAGTTAGGAAAAATATAACAAGTATAAATTTAAGACTTTTTGCGTGCATCACGTTCTTAGCGTAACAAGCAATAACCATAAGCTTAGGGCTTTCTCCTTCTCACTTAAGGATAAAGCCTTGGCTTGGTATCAATCTATTCCGCAAGGGCGAGTAAGTACTTGGGAGGAGATGACAACCGAGTTTTTGACAAAGTTCTTCCCACCTTCCAAGACTACCGAGCTAAGAGGGAAGATCAATGCTTTCGTGATGAAGGATAGAGAAAGCCTATTCAAGTCTTTGGAGAGGTTCAAGGACCTCCTCCTAGTTTGTCCACACCATGGAATACCGAAGATAGAGTTATTGGAAATCTACTTCAAGGGGCTTGATGAGGATATCCAATTCAAGCTTCAATCACTTTCCGGCGGAACCTTTATGGAGAAGATTGTGGATGAGGCTTGGGAGTTTGTAGAGAAGCAAGCTTTGGTGATAGAGAAGTACTCCCATAGGAAGAGTGATGGGAGAAAACCGGGAGTTTATGAAGTAAGTGAAGTCACCATGAGCAACTACAAGCTTGATGCAATCAACAATGAGCTGAAATCTTTGAGGGAGTTGTGTGCTACAACTTTGAAGAGTCAAGCAAACCCTCAAGTGCAAGTGCAAGCAAACTTGTCTTCCAAGGAGGAAGATGCAAACTACATGGGAAGGGGAAATTTCAACAATTATCAAGGCCCTCGGAACTTCAACAACAACAGCCGGCAATACAATAACTACCGGCCTAATCACAACCATCCCGGGTTTTCCTATTCTAACCCGGATGGTGCCTTGAATCCTCCCGCTTCCACAAGCGCAACACCACCAACAAAGGCTTCACAAGAGCCTCCACCCGGATTTACTCAACCTCCAAAGGATAGAACCGAGATGATGTTTGAGCAATTGCTTGGAAGGTTGAGTGGACTTGAGAGCACGGTGACTTCCATTTCTAAGGCTCAAAAGGTATTGGAAGCACAAGTGTTCCAAAAGGCGGGTGAGGCCCATAGAGATCCGGGAAAGCTTCCCGGAAGAACCGAAGATAACCCGAGAGGCCAAGTGTTGGCAATCACAACAAGGAGCGGGTTGAGCATGAAGGATCCCTTACCTAAGGGAAATGACAAGGGGAAGCAAGTAGTAGTAGAGGAAGAAACATTGCAAGAGGACGGAGGAAAAAGCAAGGATGATGAGCCAACATATGTGGCACCACCTCCATACAAGCCACCACTACCGTTCCCACAATCACGAGCAAGAGCTCGCTTGGACAAAAACTTCGGTAAATTCCTTGAACTTATGTCTAAATTGCATATTAACATTCTATTCATGGATGCTATTCTAGGTATCCCGGCCTATGGAAAATTCTTGAAGGAGATACTCTCCAACAAAAGGAAGTTGGAGGCGTATGGGGAAGTTAGAATGACAAAGAGATCCTCGGAGTTGATTCAAACCATGCGGGAGGAGATGCCTCCTAAGCTAAGAGATCCGGGATCCTTTTGTCTGCCGATTGGAGTGGGAGAAGTGAAGTATGAAGCTCTTTGTGATCTTGGGGCAAGTGTAAGCAATATCCCGCTTGCACTTTGCAATAAGGTTGGGCTAGGAGAGCCGAAGCCGGTCAAGATGACCCTTTACACGGGGGACCGCTCAATCACTCATCCCGTAGGAATATTGGAAGATATACCGGTCCAGCTCGGGAAGTTCTATGTGCCCATAGACTTCGTTGTTTTGGATATCCCGGAGGACTATCCGGTTCCTATCATCGTAGGAAGACCTTTATTGGATACATCCGGATGCTTAGTGGATTGCAATAATGGAACACTCTCTTTCAACATTGGAGAAGAGAATATTAAGTTCAAGCTATCCACAATGATGAAAGGGCCAACCCTTGGTGAAGATGTGTTCAACATTATCGAGCAAGAGGAGTCTAGAGAAGTTGTGAGCTCGATCTTGATCAAGGACCCCTTGGAGAAGGTTCTTAGCTTAAGTTTGATGGAGGAAGGAGTTGAGGATGCTTGCAATGAAGAAATCAAGGCCTTAGATGCATTGGAAAAGGAGGCAAGAGCTGAATTTGAAGCACACGATGGTGTGCTGAGTTCCTGCAAGAACCACGGCCTGGGGGGAAGAACCACGCCCGTGGTTTATCCCGTGGAACCTACTGGAGTTCTCCGAAGTGCTAGCTTTGCAAGTTCCACAGCCCTGGTTGTGCCAGAGCCTGTGGTTTTGCCCGTGGTTTCTCCAGAAACTGCCTTTGTTGTTGATCAAGCTTCAAGGAGCCTTGAGGTGTCTTCCATGGCTTTGGATTCATCTCAACCAACATTATATGGAGCATCTCCAATCGATAAAGGTCCTCTTAAACTTGAACTTAAACCCCTCCCCTCTCATTTGAAGTATGCTTTTCTTAGTGAGAATTCTACTTATCCGGTGATTGTTAATGCATGTTTGAATGATGATGAACTTGCTAGATTGTTGCATGAGTTGAGATTGCATAGGAAAGCTATAGGCTATATCATTGATGATTTAGTTGGCATTAAAACTTCTTTATGCATGCATAAGATCTTGATGGAAGATAACCATAAACCCTCAATTGAACCTCAAAGAAGACTAAACCCTATCATGAAAGCAGTAGTGAAGAAAGAGATCCTTAAATTGCAAGATGCGGGAATCATTTTCCCGATTTCGGATAGTAAATGGGTTAGTCCCGTGCATGTGGTTCCTAAGAAGGGTGGGGTGACTGTAGTAACCAATGAGAATAATGAACTAATCCCGACTAGAACGGTTACGGGGTGGAGGATGTGTATTGACTATAGGAAGCTTAACATGGCCTCTAGGAAAGATCACTTCCCTCTTCCTTTCATTGACCAAATGCTAGAGAGATTAGCTCAACATTCCCATTTTTGTTACTTAGATGGCTATATTGGATTCTTCCAAATCCCTATTCACCCCGATGATCAAGAGAAAACTACATTCACATGTCCTTGGGGTACATTTGCATATAGGAGAATGCCATTTGGGTTGTGTAATGCACCCGCCACCTTTCAAAGGTGTATGATGGCCATCTTTTCTGAGTATATTGAAAACATCATGGAAGTGTTTATGGATGATTTCTCTGTTTATGGATCTTCATTTGATGATTGCTTAGCTAACTTGTCTCTAGTGCTAAAAAGATGTGAGGAGACTAATCTAGTCTTGAATTGGGAGAAATGCCACTTCATGGTAAGTGAAGGTATTGTGTTGGGACACTTGGTGTCCAACTGAGGCATTGAGGTTGATAGGGATAAGATAGAAACAATAGAGAAGTTGCCACCACCTACCTCGGTGAAGGGGATAAGGAGTTTTCTAGGGATGCCGGTTTTTACCGGAGATTTATTAAAGATTTCTCTAAGATTTCTAAGCCTCTTACTAACCTACTAATGAAAGATGTTGAGTTTGTTTTCTCCAAGGATTGCCTTGAGGCTTTTTGTAGGTTGAAGAATGCTTTGATCACCGCCCCTATCATGCAACCTCCGGATTGGAGCCTTCCATTTGAGATCATGTGTGATGCGAGTGATGTAGCCGTCGGGGCTGTTTTGGGACAAACGAAAGACGGGCTTACACATGCCATCTATTATGCTAGCAAGACGCTAGATGAAGCCCAACTCAATTATGTTACCACCGAGAAACAGTTGCTAGCGGTTGTGTATGCATTTGAGAAGTTCCGCTTGTATCTTGTGGAGCAAAGGTCATAGTGTATACGGATCATGTTGCGATCCGTTATCTCCTTACAAAGAAGGATGCCAAGCCTCGTTTGATTCGGTGGATCCTTCTTCTTCAAGAGTTTGATTTGGAAATCCGGGATAAGAAGGGGTCAGAAAATTCTGTGGCGGACCATCTTAGTAGGCTACCTCCATTTGAGATTGGAAAAGATGGCATCCCGATTGATGACTCATTCTGGGATGAACAATTGCAAATGATGGAGGAGTGTTTACTTCAAGTGTCTAGAGGAAGTGAGCCATGGTATGCCGACATTCTGAACTATCTTGTGTGCGAGGAAGTGCCTCCCGGTTTTTCATATGCCCAGCGGAAAAAGTTCTTCAAGAATGTGAGGCATTACTATTGGAGTGAACCGCTTTTGTTCAAAAGAGGGCCGGACGGAGTCTTTAGGAGATGCATACCGGAGGATGAGGTGGAGAGTGTGATCCGCCATTGTCACTCCTTGCCATGTGGAGGCCATGCTAGCTCACACAAGACATGTGCAAAGGTGTTGCAATCGGGTTTCTTTTGGCCAAGTTTGTTCAAGGATGTGCAGAATTTTGTGGTAGCTTGTGATGCTTGCCAAAGGATGGGCAACATCTCAAAGAGGAATGAGATGCCCTTGAACAACATACAAGAGGTAGAGATATTTGATGTTTGGGGTGTAGACTTCATGGGGCCATTCCCCTCTTCATGTGGCAACCTCTACATCCTATTGGCGGTGGACTATGTCTCGAGATGGGTAGAGACAATCGCCTCTCCTACAAATGATGCCAAGGTTGTGGTGCGGTTCTTCAACCGAGTGATCTTCCCTAGGTTTGGAACACCAAGGGTGATCATAAGTGATGGAGGGAAGCACTACACTAATAGGAACTTTGGGGCACTTTTGGCTAAGTATGGGGTGAATCATAAGGTGGGAACACCTTACCATCCCCAAACTAGTGGCCAAGTGGAGATCTCCAACCGGGAGATAAAGGAAATTCTTGAGAAGACGGTTTCTAGGACGAGAAAGGATTGGGCTATGAAGCTCGATGATGCTTTGTGGGCTTATAGAACCCCTTTCAAGACACCGATTGGCACCACTCCCTACAAGCTAGTCTATGACAAGTCTTGTCACCTTCCGGTAGATATGGAGCATAGAGCGTATTGGGCCATAAGGTGGTTGAATTTTGACCTCAAGAAGGCCGGAGAGAAGAGGTTGCTTGACATGAACGCCCTTGAGGAGATCCGGTTGGATGTCTATGAAAACGCTCGAATCTACAAGGAAAGGACCAAACGTTGGCATGACAAGCGTCTCATCCCAAAGGAGTTGAGTGAAGGCGACCTTGTCCTTCTCTTCAACTCAAGGCTGCGGCTCTTCCCCGGAAAGCTAAAGTCAAGATGGATGCGTCCTTATGTGGTGAAGAAGATATTTCCCCATGGAGCGGTTGAGATAGGAGGGGAGCATTGTGGAGATTTTAAGGTGAATGGGCACCGGTTGAAGAAGTATATCCCGGAAGCTCCGGTGGATGTGATTGCCCCACTTCACCTTGAGTGAGACGCCCCCGAGTTTGGTCAAGCTAATGACCTTAAAGAAGCGCTTGATGGGAGGCAACCCATTGGTAGACATCTTTCCCTTCTTCGTTTTTGTTTTTGTTTTGAATTTTCTGTTTTTGTGTGCTTTTGTGTGTTTGGAGTTTGTGTGCTAGAGTTTAAGTAGCATGGAAGCCTTGCATGGCATGTGGATGATGATGATGAGTCCCTCATCAATTGTGGGTGGAGCGGACGCGAGACTTGGACGGCTAGCGGTGCCTAGCGCGGATCCCGACGCCATAACGAACACTTTGAGCTCTCTACCATCGTTGATAGGATCATCCACCATCACTCCACTTGAGTGATCCCAAATACCCAAGCAAACCATTTTTACATTGTGAGAACCCTCTTTCATTCTTCTTTACTTGAATACCACATTGGGGACAATGTGTTTCTAAGTATGGGGTGGGGTTTGCATAATCTTTTGCATGATTTGCATCTAGGATAGTTTCATATTGTCACATGTTTTATTATCATTTTGCATTGTACATAAATATTTCGAAAAAATAAAAAAAATCAGAAAATTTAAAATTTTTTTAGTGCTTCTAAGCTTAGGAATGACCCTTATGATTGGATTGTTTTGTGAATTTGCTATGGATGGCCTTGTGTGTTGAATGGATGTATGCATATGTGGACTTGAAGTACTTATCTTGAATCCCATGAATGATTTGTGATTATGATGCTTGCCTTGATTGGATTGAGGATTGAAAGTCGAAATTACATGCTAGTTCTTGCACATCATTTAGGAATGACTAAGGCAATTCATCTTTCTCTACTTCTCATCTTGATCATGTTGTTTGAGCACCTCAATTGATGAAAAATTTGACCTCTTTTGACCCATCCGGGAATAGGAGCATGCTAGTGTGTTGAGTGTGTGAAAAGCAAGTGTGGGATGAAGTTGTTGATGAAAGAATGTTGTGAATGAAGTGCTGAATTTGTTGAGAAAGTGTAGACAAAAATATAGGTTTGGGGACGTTGGTTTAAATGACAAGTAACTCGACACCATTCACATAATCGGGTGTTTGTGCCTTGCCAAAGTCAAATAAACCGATAGTCCTAACGAGCTTTGGTATGTGTGCCCGGTGTGGATGCACCTCGAAAAATAAAAAAGCCCGAGGACCGCTAATCACCAAGGTTTCGGCTTTTGTACACCAATGCCATTGTCTCAAAAATAAGTGAAAGAAATGGAAAAGAAAAGAAAGAAAAAAATGGAGAAAATATACACTTGTGGGAAGTTGATCGAAAATGTGAAGTTGTGGTTGTTTAGTTCCTTTCTAGGATTAGCATCACATGACCTAGAAAAATCCCCACCTAATCACAACGTTTCTTGGCCTCTCATTTCACAAGTCCTTGTGACCTATTTGCATGTGTGTAAGACTTAGTAATCTAGATTGGATATTCTCATGATCATCTTGACTTCATCATTTTTACCTTTATACATGCTTTCGAGTCAAGTATAATTGTCTTTCCGTGCCTTTATTTATTTGATACATGATTGCTTGTCCATTTACCATGAAACATGACTATAAAGGTGATCCAATATTAGAAGCACAACTCCAAAACCACGGCCACTGGGACTTCGACGGGCATGGAAATAGGGCGTGGTTTTCCCTGCACAGCTGTGACAGCTGTCCCACGATCTCCATAGCCGACTCTTGCAAATGTGGAGGATAAAAAGTGGTCCTGCAAGGCTGTTGACGACAGACCCCTCTCTCCCATTCTCTCCCACACTCTCACAACATACATTTTTGGATTGGAGCTACTCTTGGAGGAGAAGAAATACTCTCATTTGGAGAAGAAGAAGAAGCACACTAGTTCATAGTTTCCATAGTCTTTTTGAGAAATTTTGAGTGAGCTTTGTGAAGACGGTTTGCAAGTGTTTGTAAGAAACGATTGAACCTTCTTTTGAAGGGTTGTAAGTCCTTCTTGAACTCATATTCAGCTTGGTTTTCTTTGTTCTACTTGTTCATCTCTATTTCACTTCATTTACTTGCTATGGAAGCCATGAATGTATGCTTGTCGAGTTTGATTGTTAAGATGCATGTTGTTGGCTAAATAGATGCGATTCTAGGGTAAGGCAAAGATGGTTATGGCTTGGATTATGATTGAATAGATTTAAATGTATCCTTGGATGATTCGTTTGCTTGAACCTAGCTACTGTTGGAAACCACGGTTTGATCTTGCCATTCCACGACCGTGGTTCTTGATGAACTACCCGTGATTTTGACTGATTTGCTTGTTTTGATGAATTTAAGTGTTAGGATGTTAGATTATTGAAATCCTAATGTTTGTTGAGCTAAATCTATCCTTGGATGACCTAGTGTTAGCAACTAAGTGTAAGAAGAGACCTACCCGGTGATTCTTTTCTCTTAGATACCGAAAATGACGAACTCTAGGTAGTAGTGATCCTCACAAGCCGCTATTGGACTGAGTGTGCTAGGATAGGTGTTTAGGACTTACCTTCCCGAGACTTACCCGGTAAGGAGAGGTTAGATCCCTAGATAACCATCCGGTTCGTGTAGATATCCCTACCTTTGTCTCCTAGAGACTTACCCGGTGATAGGACCTTAGGTGCGGGATTAGTGGATCATGAGACCTACCCGGTAATTGACCCCACTTGAGAAACATTCCTTCCCAACATACCATAGTTTATCCAAGGTTGATTTGAAGCTTGAGTCCAACGCCATAATCGGAATTCCCAACCCCTAGAATCCTCTTTTCTCTCTTTGATCACATATTTCGTATTTGCCTTTTTTATTTGTGTTTTTAGCTTGATTCCTTAGTTTGTTTTCCCATCTTATATCATTGAGATCCTTGATTGATCACCACACAAAACCAAACCCAAAAACATTGTTATTTTCCTTTCTTTGTTTCCTTCATCTTTTCTTAGCCTAGATCAACACTATCCTTAGTCACTAATCGATTCAATTTCACCTCAGTTTTTGTGTTCGACCTCGGAATACTATCCCTACTACGAAACGTCCCGTACACTGCGGGTTCGCTAGGAGTTAGGAGAAATATATCGAGTATAAATTTAGGGCTTTTTGCGTGCATAGCATATCAATTCCTAGATGTAACACTTACACTCAACCGATTATTATCTTTCTTAAAAGTTATCCATTACTAATTCAACTTCTTTTGTCACACGAAAATCTCCCGAAACTCGCCTCCGCTTCCGTCAACCAATAGGAATAGATCAATACTATCCGTTACCTACGAGCCTGAGTTGCAAGAGCACGTTCTAGTCTCCTGAAGAACTAGACAAGTGGTCACCGCCCGGTTATCATACACTTGGGCCAGTTAAGGTTATAAAGGTGAATCCTATTCAGGTTATCCATTATAACAAGAATAAACAACACAAACAAGTCAATACAATCCAACTAATACGCGGATGAAGCTAAGTAAGTCCAAGGGAATTACCTCACACGAAGGTAACTCAAAGCTCAACAACTCAGGAATAGCTCAGTTTCCCTCAGGAAAGGAGCAAGGGAAAGCCTATTCACACAAGCGTCAAGAATCAGGAACGAAATGGTTGCTAGAAGTCTATAACTTCTAGTCACAATGATCTCTAAGAGAACTACACATGCTGAGGGCTCGACCTCAGTCTTACAACACACACAGGAGGTAAACAACCTCCAAAGATGTAAGGAAAGGAACGAGGAAAACAAGGAAGGAAGCAACTCATAAGAACAGGAGTCACTGCAGAGGAAACCGCAGGGGCGGATGGACAAGGCGTAGAGGTGGCAACACCCAGAGGCGGGGAAGTGCAGGCACGGGGGCGGCTGCGTGACAGAAAGCGTTGTCGGGCTTCTCTTCGACAGAACTCACAACAAGGGCAACCAAAGCTCGAACCTTTGGTTCCAACACGTCAAGACTCAACTCCAAAGAGCCTGAGAATAACGATACATCAACAACAAGAAGCCAACAAGAATCAAGGTTCAAACTTGTTTCTTGGAGAAGAAGAAAAGGAGAGAAGAAAACGAAAAGAAAGAAGGAAGCATGCTGCAGTACATGAATGTAAGGAAGAACAAAGAATGGTGAACTTACACGTTCAACAAAGTCGCAGGAAGGAAGGTGACGGCTGGAGCTTTCAAGGGTTGAAGACGAGTGCAAGAAACGGGAAAAAGAAGGAAAAGGCGGGAGTATATAGAGAAGGGTTGAAAGGGTAGAAGGAAGGGCGTCCAGGGTTAGAAAGAGGATAAGGAAACTGGCCCATAAAATAGAATATCAGATATTCTATCTATGGAAGGAAGATAAAACGAACGAAAGAAAGATCGAGCACGATTTGTCGTCAGCCGAGGGGCGGATGACCCTGCCGCGGGTGCGGCCTGCCGCAGAGGAGGCACTCTTCACCGCGGGGGAGGTGAAG
This sequence comes from Fagopyrum homotropicum, assembly GCA_033239125.1. Classification (NCBI taxonomy): domain Eukaryota; kingdom Viridiplantae; phylum Streptophyta; class Magnoliopsida; order Caryophyllales; family Polygonaceae; genus Fagopyrum; species Fagopyrum homotropicum. Next base: position 151,318,930 of record BSWB01000004.1, read on the forward strand.
GCAAAAGACTGGGGTCTTACATCAGGTCCCCCTAAAAAGAATTTTTGTCCCGAAACTTACAAAACCCGAACGATCACATATCAACACATAGAATAAAACACAACTCATATATTCCCATTCGGGGCATGTAACTCAAAACATCACACAAAAGCGTATGCAACACAACAAGGGAAAACCAAACAACTAATTATGCTAACGGTGCATCCAGCTCACCGTAAAACTCCGGATTGTTCCTTTGGATACTATCCTCGGTCTCCCAAGTCGCCTCATCAGCTCCTCTCATCGACCACTGAATCCTCATCATCAGTATGTCCTTCGATCACAAGTGTCTCGTACTACGCTCCAAGATAGCCACCGGGTGCTCTACGAACGTGTGGTCTGGCTCGATCACTAGATCCTCATGAGTGACGATGTGCCTCGGGTCCGGTATGTACTCCCGTAGCTAGGACACATGGAAGAATGAGTGAACATCCTTGAGTCTCGGTGGCAAAGCAAGTCTGTATGCTGCCTCTCCCACTCGCTCCAGAATCTCGAACGGTCCAACATATCTAGGGCTCAGTTTCCCCTTGAAACCGAAACGTCTGACGCCGCGTGTCGGAGATATTCTCAACCAAACCTGAGCTCCAATTCTAAACTCTGGAGGTATGCGCCTCTTATCTGCATAAGACTTCTATCGACTTTGGGCTGCTAACATCCGCTCTCAAATCACTGCTACTCGAGCCATGCCATCTTGTATCTGCTCAGGTTCTACTCCGCTAGCACTACTCGGCTCATCCTAACACAACGGCGTATGACATCTCTGTCCATATAAAGCCTCGTAAGGAGCCATCCTGATCGATGCGTGCCATGTTGTTATACAAAAACTCCACCAAGGGAAGGTGAATTGACCACACCTATCTCCAGTCTAACACACAGGCTCTCAACATGTACAGAGTCTGGATGGTCCGCTCAAATTGACCATCAGTCTGAGGATGATAAGTGGTCGTAACTGCAGACTCGTACCTAGGGCGGCATGAACCTGATGCCAAAACCTCGAAGTGAATTATCCGTCTCTATCAGAGACTATAGTATTAGGTACTCCATGAAGTCTCACTATCTGCCTCGTGAACTCCTCGGCCAATCGACTCACCGGCCACGTTTCCTTGATCGGAATGAAGCGTGCGGTCTTCGTCAGTCGATCTACTATCACCCAAATAGCATCAAAGCCTCGACTCGGTCTCCTGGTCTATGATGCTCGATCTTGACTTGTTTACAAGTCGCACACTGAGCTACATATCTCGTGACATCTGGATTCGGACCTCCCCACCAGAAAGAGTGTCTGATGTCCTGATACATCTTACTCACACCGGGATGCACTGAGTAAGGTGAAGAATGAGCCTCCTGAAGGATCCTCCGTCTCAACTCTCGATTTAAAGGCACACAAACACGCTTCTGGCGTCTCAAAACTCCATCAGCACCAACTGCAAACTGCGGCGCCTCTCCTCGAGACATCCGGTCTCGGATCTGTGTCAAAGCTAGACAACTCTCTTGCTTCTGTCGGATTCCGGCCAAACAGATCACGTACTATCTCCAAGGTGGAAAACTGAATGTCGTAATCCGGGAAGTGGATATCCATCTCTAGCCATCCCAAATCTCGCTGCAATTGTGGTTGAGCTGTCAGCCTAGCGATCGCCATCTCCCGGGGAGTCTTCCTACTAGGGGCATCAGCTACCACATTCGCCTTTCCCGGGTGGTATAAGATCTCAAGATCGAAGTCCTTGATCAACTCCAACTATCTGTGTTGGCGATTATTCAACTCCCGCTGAGTGAATATATACTTCAGACTCTTATGGTATGTGAATATCTGACACGTAGCTCCGTATAGATAATGCCTCCAAATCTTCAAAGCGTGAACCGCAACAGCCAACTCAAGATCATGGGTAGGGTGATTCTCCTCCTACGTCTTCAGCTATCTAGACGCGTAAGCAATCACCTTACCCCTCTGCATCAGAACACATCCCAAGCCCAGCTTGGATGCATCGCTGTAAACAACGAAATCCTTAATGCCCTCTGGCTGAGCTAAGATAGGAGCAGAGGTCAACCTCTTCTTCAGTTCCTCAAAGCTCTACAGGCACGGTTCAGACCATATGAACATCGTAGACTTCCTCAGCAAGGAAGTGAACGGTCGGGTGATCATTGAAAAGCCCTCAACAAAACGCCGGTAGTAGCCCACCAATCCTAAGAAGTTGAGTACCTCCTTGACGTTCTTAGGCAGCAACCAAGATGCTACTGACTCGATCTTCACCAGATCTACCTTGATCCCTTCAGCTGAAACAATGTGACCAAGGAATGCCACCTCGGACATCCAAAACTCGCACTTAGAGAGCTTGGCGTACAACTCTCTATGTTGTAAAATCTAAAGGACAATCCTCAAGAGTCCAGCATGCTCCTCTCTTCTGCGAGAGTAAACCAGAATGTCGTCGATGAAGACAACTACAAACTGGTCTAGGCAGCCGATGAAGATGCTGTTCATCAACTCCATGAAGAATGCGTGCGCATTGTAAGCCCGAATGGCATCACTAGAAACTCCTAGTGTCCATATCTGGTCCGAAATGCCGTCTTGGCTATGTCCTGCTCTCTCACCTCACCTAGTGATATCCAGATCTCAGATCGATCCTTGAAAACACTAAAGATCCATGCAGCTGATCCAAAAGATCGCCGATACGGGGCAATGGATACATCACTTTGTTCAGCTCTCGGTAGTCGATACATAACCTCATTGACCCGTCTTTCTTCCTGACGAAGAGAACTGGTGCGCCCCAAGGAGATACGCTAGGGCGGATGAAGCCCTTCTCAGCTAACTCCTCAAGTTGCTTCTTCAACTAAAGCATCTCGATAGGCACCATACGATAAGGAGCCTTAGAGATCGGCCTCGTACCGGGCTCTAGCTCAATGTAAAAGTCTACACTTCTCTGTGGAGGTAAACCTGATGGCTCTCCAAAGACATCAGCAAACTTGCAAGCTACCGGAATCTCCTCCAAAGCCGGACTCGTACTATCCTTCATGGCATAGCACCAAAAAGCCTCACAACCCTGATTGATAAGTCTCGCAGTTCGCATTGCACTGATGACTGTACCAGTCTTCCCGAGATCCTATCCTCGGAAAATCTCTACATGGCCTGCATCTATAGTTACTGTCACTGTCCTCTTGCAGATGTCCAGAACTGCTCGATGTCGATCCATCCAATCCATACCCAGAATAAATTCTTCATGTACTAAGTACATGACGAAGAAGTCAGCTGGCCAATCGCGACCTCCCAATCTAATAGAGCAATCGCGAACCTCTCGTGTACCTCGAGTCTTACCCCCATAGGGTAATCCTATAAAGAAAGGTCTACCCTCTACAATAACTAAGGCCAAGCTATCTACACATGCATCAGATAAAAAACAATGCGTAGCACCGGTATCGAAAAGAACTGTGACAGGAAAACCATTAATATGAATGGTACCTGTAGCTGCTGGCATTGTCGGATCAACAACACTCCTCAACTCGTACAATCTAGTTGATGCATCTCTGGTGTGTGCAGAACCACCAACTCGTCCTCTACCTCTCCCTTGTCCCGGAGTGGAACCTTGAGGAGCGATAGAACCGGAAACTCTCTGTTGCTGTTGTTGGTACTGCGATCTCTGTCCTCCTCCAGCAACACTAGCTGGTGAAGAACCCTGCTGAGATAGTGCCTTGCTGTTTGCACTAGAATTGATATTGCACGCAAAAGTCTTAAATTTATAACTCGATATATTTTTCCTAACTCCTAGCGAACCTACAGTGTATGGGTCATTTTGTAGTAAGGATAGTATTCCGAGGTCGAACACAAAGACTAAGGTGAGAATCGAATCAAATAAGTCACTAAGGATAGTGTAAATCTAGTCTAAGAAAAGAGAAAGGAATAAAGAAAAGAAAATAACAATGTTTTTGGGTTTGGTTTTGTGTGCTGATCAATCAAGGATCACAATGATATAAGATGGCAAGACAGCTAAGAAATCAAGCAAATCAACACCAATAAGCAAGACAAACACAATGCATATGATTAAAGAGAAAAGTGGATTCTAGGGGTTAGGAATTCCGATTATGGCATTGGACTCAAGCTTCTAATCAACCTTAGATAGACTATAGCATGTTGGGAAAGGGTGTTTCTCGAATGGGATCAATTACCGGGTAGGTCTCATGATCCACTAATCCCGCACCTAAGGCCCTATCACCGGGTAAGTCTCTAGGAACCTAAGGATAGGAAATTTACACAAACCGGATTGCTATCTAGGGATCTAACCTCTCCTTACCGGGTAAGTCTCGGGAAGGCAAGTCCTAAACATCTATCCTAGCATACTCAGTCCAATAGCGGCTTGTGAGGCTCACTACTACTTAGAGTTCATCATCTTCGGTACCTAAGAGCAAGAATCACCAGGTAGATCTCTTCTCACACTTAGTTGCTATCACTAGGTCACCCTAGGATAGATTTAGCTCAACAAACACTAGGGTTTCAACAATCTAACATCCTAGCATTTAGATTCATCAATGCAAACAAGTCAGTCAAAATCACGGGCAATTCATCACTTTCCACGGCCGTGGTCTGGCTAGAACGAACCGTGATTTTCAACAGCAGCTTGGTTCAAGCAAACAAATCATCCAAAGGTACGTCTAAGTCTATTCTATCATAGTCCAAGCCATAACCATCTTTCCCTTACCCTAGAATCGCATCTATTTAGCCAACAACACACATCATAATATTCAAACTAAACAAGCAAACATCCATGATTTCCATACTAAGAAAATGAGATGAAATAGAGATGAAACAAGTAGAACAAGAAATCCAAGCTGAAAATGAGTTCAAGTAAGACTTACAACCCTTCAAAAGAAGGTTCAAATTGTTCCTGACAAATCCTTGCAAACGTTTCCAACAAGTTCACTCCAAAACCTCTCTAAAAACTATGAAACTTCTAAGATGGTGTGTTCTTCTTTTCTTCCCCAAAATGAGAGTGTTTCTTCTCCTCCAAGAGTAGCTCCAATCCAAATGTGTGTTGTGTGAGAGTGTGGGAGAGAATGGGAGAGTGGGGGTCTTCCCTCAACAGCCTACAGGACCACCATTTATTCTCCAACATTTGCAAGAGTCAGTTATGGAGATCGTGGGACAGCTGTGCAGAGGAAACCACGGCCTATTTCCATGCCCGTGGAAGTCTCAATGGCCGTGGTCTTGGTGCTTCAGCCTTCTTTGGATCATCAAGCCACGAGTTGGTGCAAGGCAAGCACCAACAAGGTCCCATGTGTTCTCCTTTGCTCCTAGCTTGCTTCCCAATGAGTCCGGAGGTGTGTCATCACGAGGAACGATCCTCGAATGTATTGATTAAGCTCTTAAAGCTCCCAAAATACCTACAAAACATGCAAAAGTCCGTGTAGACGTCTATCTCGACAACATACATGAATTAAGTGAAAATCGTCACGAACTAGTGTTAAACCATGCATGGATGAGCGGAAAAACTATCTAAATGAATGCCTATACTAATGTCATAAATCGTGTTATCACTTGTCCTGACGGCAAAACGTAGCTCTATGTCCGGGCTTTCCACAAGAAAAGCAAGTCACTGCTAGCTTTTTGCAATCAGCTCGGATGTGACCAGCTACTTCGCAGTTATGACACTGTCGTGCTCTGTCAGAACTCTGCTGGAAACCAGAACGTCCCGGCGTCTGACTAAGCCCAAAACCAGCTGTTCCAACTCCAGCACTGGTTGATCTAGTCTTTTGTCTCTTCTCAGGACCCCCTGTCTGAGAAGCTCTCCTCTGACCCGGTTGGTCTCTCTCATAAGCAGAAGCTCTATCCTGATAGTCCGTCAAAGACTCACAACGGAAACCAGTAAGATAAGAGTGTGTCGACTCTCTCAACCTCCGAGAGAAAAGGTAAACATGCCGATCCTTAGGTGTGCAGACGGGACCAACAACGACAACTCATCCTGAAACTTGATGATGATCTCAGCAATTGGCAAATCCTCAAATCCAGCCTTAAGGAAATCCTGAAGACGGTCTCTCCTCATAGTTGCATGGTAGTAGCGATCCTTAATCACTGTCTTCATCTGCTCATAACTGGTTACCTTACTACGAACGGTCCTCCACCAAGAATGAGCTTGATCCTTCAGCAGCGTCTGTGCTATGTTGACTCGACGTCCCTCAGGGCAACCAATAGCCTCCATAGCAGAATCCACCTGTCCTAGCCACTGTTCCACCTCCAATCCGGTCTTTCCCATGAAGATGGGAACCTTCAGCTGATCAAAAGCCTTCAACTAACTATCGGGCTTTGGCTCCTTCGCCTCAGCCAGCGCAATAACAACCTCAGCAACTCTAGCAGGTGGGGCAACAACCTGTGTAACCCTTTGTGAAATTTCAGCTGATCTCGCAGGAACTGGCGGCACTGGTGCTGGTCCTCCAGTCCTGATAGCTTCCTCAACTCTCTGCACGTAGTTGCGATATGCAAAAGCTCCGATAAACACTCAAGTAGACTCCGTCGATGGCGCCCTCTGTGCTCCGGACCTAGCAGCGATCCCATTCCCAGCCTGAGGAACAACACTCTCAGCGACTTCCTCAGCAAACACCTCAGTGATAGGCGGATCAACAATTGGGGCTTGGCCCCTACCTCTAGCTAGTGGAGGTCTTTCTGCACGTCCTTGTCCACGGACGGCAGGTGGAAGTGGTGGTCGACCCCTTCCTCGCCCGATAACAGCGGTAGCTTTAGTGCATGCCATCTCCTATAAGGATATATATATATATATATATATATATATATTTATATATATATATATATAAGACTATATAAGACTATACATATATATAAGTCCACGCTACAGCTAAAGCGGAAAACCAAGAAAAAGAACATAAAAAGGCCAACATATAAAAGTACACTGCTGAGATCCGCGGAGGTAGTGGTGGTCGCCCGTACATCTATCCCAGACCGACGGTTTAAAAATAAAACCCCCGTTTGAAAACGTTAGACGCCTTGCGGGTTCTATTTATTTATCCATCCGACCTTTAGAAGATTTCGAGTTCCACTGTTGCCAACCTAGAGCTCTGATACCATATTGTAACACCCCAAGTTCTGGGAACTCGAAGCGCTACGGGCTAGGACCGCACAATGGGTCCCGACCCTCATAGTAGCAACAACAAACGGATCTTACAACAAGGCACAGGCGAATGAAAACAAAAACTCAATATAAAACCAAAGGTTTAAACATAGCAAAGTGAAAAATACTCGCAGCCGAGTTTAAAACAAACGGGAAACAACAAAAGAAACATAAACCCGGCCCCGTCCTATAATGTACGGGAACCCTGGCTGACCACACCATCCGGATCACTCAGCAGCATCCTGAACCTGTGGAACATCTCCAACGACGGTGTAAAATGTTAGCTAACATTCTAGGTATAAGCAAGAGCATCAAGGAACAAACACACATAAGGTAAGATAAACATATGCTTGCACTCAACCGATTATTATCTTTCTTAAAGGTTATCCATTACTAATTCAACTTCTTTTGTCACACGAGAACCTCCCGAAACTCGCCTCTACTTCCGTCTACCAATAGGAATATATCAATATTATCCGTTACCTACGGGCCTGGGTTGCAAGAGCACATTCTAGTCTCCTGAAGAACTAGACAAGTGGTCACCGCCCGGTTATCATACACTTGGGCCAGTTAAGGTTATAAAGGTGAATCCTATTCCGGTTATCCATTATAACAAGAATAAACAACACAAACAAGCCAATACAATCCAACTAATACGCGGAATGAAGCTAAGTAAGTCCAAGGGACTTACCTCAAAAGAAGGTAACTCAAAGCTCAACAACAACTCAGAAATAGCTCAGTTTCCCTCGGGAAAGGAGCAAGGGAAAGCCTGTTCACACAAGCGTCACGAATCAGGAATGAAATGGTTGCTAGAAGTCTATAACTTCTAGTCTCAATGATCTTTAAGAGATCTACACATGCTGAGGGCTCGACCTCAGTCTTACAACACACACAGGAGGTAAACAACTTCCAAAGATGTAAGGAAAGGAACGAGAAAAGCAAGGAAGGAAGCAACTGACAAGAATGGGAGTCACTGCAAAGGAAACTGCAGGGGCGGATGGACAAGCCGCAGGGGCGGGGAGTGCAGGCGCGGGGGCGGCTGCGTGACAGAAAGCGCTATCGGGTTTCTCTTCGACAGAACTCACAGCAAGGGCAACCAAAGCTCGAACCTTTGGCTCCAACACGTCAAGACTCAACTCCAAAGATCCTGAGAACAAGATACATTAACAACGAAAAGAAAGAAGGATCAAGGTTCAAAAATTGATTCTTGGAGAAGAAGAGAAGGAGAGAAGAAAACGAAAAGAAAGAAGGAAGCATGATGCAATACATGAACGTAGGGAAGAACAAAGAATGGTGAACTTACACGTTCAGTAAAGTCGTAGGAAGCAAGGTGACATTTGCAGCTCTCAAGGGTTGAAGACGAATGCAAGAAACGGGAAAAAGAAGGAAAAGGTGGGAATATATAAAGAAGGGTTGAAAGGGTAGAAGGAAGAGCGTCTAGGGTTAGAAAGAGGATAAGGAAACCGGCCCATAAAATAGAATATCGGATATTCTATCTATGGAAGGAAGATAAAACGAACAAAAGAAAGATCGGGCACGATCTGTCTTCAGCCGCAGGGGCAGATGACCCTGCCATGGGTGCGGCCTGCCGTAGGGACGGCACTCTTTACCGCGGGGGCGGTGAATGCAAAAGACTGGGTTCTTACACGTATGATAGAGTGGAGTGGGATTTTCTTGAAGAGTGTTTGGGCTGGATGGGTTTTGATCAGAGATGGATTACGTTAGTCATGAGATGTGTCCGGAGTGTCTCATTTTCAGTACTGATTGAATGATTGCCGTCTATGACTTTTACCCCATCCCGGAGATTGCGTCAGGGTGATCCACTTTCCCCGTACCCGTTTCTATTTTGTGTTGGTGCATTATGTGGATTAATTCGGTGTAGTAAGGAGAGCGGGCGTTGGAAAGGCATCAAAATATCCTGGGGTGCACCTATGGTTTCTCACCTATTTTTTGCAGATGATAGCATGCTATTTGCCAAAGCTTCTTGTATACAAAGCCAAGAAATTGTGATTATCCTTCGGTTTTACGAAGCAGCATCCGGACAACAAGTCAACTTTGGTAAATCTGAATTATCATTTAGTAGTAATGTCGGTGAGAGTTTACGGGATGAGATCCAAGGAATACTTGAGGTGATTGAGGTGGATAAACATGACAAATATCTCGGTCTTCCTACTATGATTGACAGGTCAAAGAAAACGGTCTTTTCACAAGTGAAAGAGCGAGTATGGAATAATCTAAAGTCATGGAAAGGGCATCTTCTATCTAAGGAAGGAAAAGAAGTGTTGATAAAATAAGTTCTACAGGCAATTCCTACGTACACCATGTCATGCTTCTTTCTTATAGCGGACCTATGTAGAGAGATTGAGCATATGATATGCAAGTTTTGGTGGGGAAATATGGATCGACGGTCTATTCATTGGGTGAAGTGGAGTCGCCTTTGTCTCCCTAAGAATGAGGGAGGGATGATTTCCGGGATCTTGAAGCTTTAAATATCACGCTCTTAGCACACCAAGGTTGGCACCTCATTCAGCAACCGGATTCCCTTTTGGCCCGTCTTCTCAAAGCAAGGTACTTCCCGTCCACTACTTTTTTGAATGCAACGTTGGGGTATTATCCGAGTTATGCATGGCGGAGTATCATCCGGGGTAAAGAGGCATTAAAGCATGGTGTTGTGTCGGTTGTTGGAAATGGGTCTGACATCTCGCTTATGGCGGATAGTTGGATTCCAAGACCTAGTCTTTTTAGACCTATTTTGCCTTCTCCAGATCCATGGCTTTTCAATAGGGTTATTGTTTGATCATTTATGATTCCGTTTCGAAAGCAAAACACTATAATGGATCTAGACTTATACATGAATCAACCGATATATTCGTACACGAATCGAACACTAACCTTTATCCTTGGAGTCTTCATCGGGAATCAAACGATTTGATCGTAAGCGTAAGCGAATAGTCTTCTCCTTCCTTAATCTTTCACTTTCGTTAATCTCTAATGGACGAGATTAGTTTAAACCTCTCTCACTTTACTTGCTTTTGTTAAAACGTGCGGAGACTTCTATCATGCGAAAGTGCAAGTCCCTTTTCCTACATTCACTCAGCACTTTCCAATTCTCTGCAGTTTGTAAAATCAATTTGAAAAACAGTTTTCTTTTTGGAAATAAAAAACCGCCGATTCATTATATATATATATATATATATATATATAATTTAATGAGAAGAGGTATTTTATTTATTAGATAAGGAAGGAGGGATTATAGTTAATCCCGTAATTTTAACGTCTTTAACCGATACTGATCCATTACGGTTTCGACTTTATATTAAAACTACAAACCATACTTTGGACTTAACTTTATATATTAAACATGTACACATTTGCCACATAGAATATATATCTTATAAATATTCTTACATTCTCCCACTTAGCATGTGTGTCACCTTAATGGTTCAATATCTCTAATGCGGAAATTTATATAAGTCCATAAAATATCAATAATCCAGAATCAGAACTGGTCGGATCATGGCGGTCACACATCATTGAGCGACATGATTCCTTTCAAGTATCACAAACCAATCCAAACTCAATATTGCTTTAAGTTTGAGATGCACTATAAGTCTCAAATTACGTGTTATCAGAAAAACAATAATTGTATACAAATACGATAATGGTGACAAGTATTGTAAAGTAGAAAAATGTCAATAAGTGAATTCTAAGTGTTATAATTTGATGAGCAAAATATAATTATAATAGCAAGGTCTTATCTATTACACCCATACGTTCTACATGGCCATTGAACGCCTTAGGTGTTAAACCTTTAGTTAACGGATCCGCAACCATCATGTCCGTTCTAATATGCTCAAAAAACACCCTATGTTTCTTCACTTCATCTTTAACAGACAAGTACTTTAACGCCATATGCTTAGCACCCTTAGAGTACTTGTCGTTCTTCGAAAAGAACACGGCTGCAGAGTTATCGCAATAAATTCTCACCGGCCTAGCTATACTGTCAACAATTCCAAGCCCCGAGATAAAATTCCGCATCCACAATGCATGGTTAGTAGCCTCAAAGCATGCCACAAACTCAGCCTCCATAGTAGAAGTAGCAATGATAGATTGCTTCCCACACCTCCTGGAAACAGCTCCTCCCACTAATAGGAACACATATCCGAACGTAGATTTTCTACTATCCACACATCCGGCAAAATCTGAATCTGAATATCCAATGACCTCTAGATGATCGGATCTCCTATATGTAAGCATGTGCTCTTTGGTGCCTTGCAAGTACCTGAGAACCTTTTTAGCAGCTTTCTAGTGGTTCATTCCGGGATTACTTTGATATCTACCCAACATGCCTACATCGAAGCTAATGTCAGGTCGAGTACATGTTTAAAGATAATTCAAACTCCCAACCACTGATGCATAAGGAATATTTTCCATTTCTTTTCGTTCCAATTCATTTTTAGGACCTTGCAGTTTACTAAACTTATCTCCCTTCTGAATTGGAACTATCCCTGCAGAGCATTTATCCATTCTATATTTCTCTAAGACTTTATTGATATAAGCTTTTTGAGACAAACCTAACAATCCTTCTGATCTATCCCGAAATATTTCTATTCCAATCACATAGGATGCCTCACCCATATCTTTCATTTCAAAGTAATTAGAGAGATATTTCTTTATATCATGTAACATGCTTATGTTATTTGTAGCAAGCAAGATATCATCAACATATAGGACTAAAATAGCAAATTTACTCCCACTGACCTTTATGTAGATACACCGATCAACGGTGATCTCTACAAAACCATAAGACGTGATTATATCATTAAACTTAAGATACCATTGTCGGGAAGCTTGTTTCAGTCCATATATTGATTTTCTCAAATTACACACCATATGTTCTTTGTTTGTGGTCAAGAATCCTTCAGGTTGGTCCATATATACTTCCTCCTCTAAATCTCCATTTAGAAAAGCGGTCTTTACATACATTTGGTGAAGCTCAAGGTCATAATGAGCCACCAAAGCCAAAACAATTCTCAAAGAGTCTTTCTTTGACACCGGAGCGAAAGTCTATGCGTAGTCAATGCCATCTTTTTGAGTGTATCCTTTAGCAACTAATCTAGCCTTATACCTTTCAATGTTGCCCTTGGAGTCCCGTTTCGTCTTAAAGACCCACTTGGACCCAACTGCCTTGGAACCCTCAGGCAACTCAACTAAATCCCATACTTGGTTGTCACTCATCGATTTCATTTCTTCGTTCATGGCAATTAACCAATTTTCAGAATCGTCACTTCCCATGGCTTTCTTAAATGAAACTGGATCTTCATCAATGCTTAAGTCACATTCATTTTCAAGAGAATAAACCACATAATCATCTGGAATGGAATATCTTCTTTCTCTTGTAGACCGCCTTAATGATTCATGTGGTTCATTTGTATCTTCTTGTACTATGATCGGTTCATTTATTTCATTTTCAACTAATGGATTTTGGACATCATTTTGTTGTTCCAAGTTGTCATGTAACTGTGATATGACAATTGGTACAACAACCTCAGAAGAAACCACATGTGAAAGATCTTCAACCTGAATTTCTTGAATGTCCACTTTTCGTGGATCACCACTCCCACTAGTTTGACCATTCTCAATGAACCTAGCTGTTCGCCCCTAAAGATGTGTGCAAATAAGCTTTAAATTTATAAAACTAGAATCAAGCAGCGAACCCGCAGTGTACGGATCGACGTAGCTAAGCAAGAATTCCAGAGTATCGAACACAGGAATTTGGGTGGGAACAAATTCGATTGGAGATTATCAAGCGAGTAAATATGAGAGTTTTGCAAATATTGGGAAAACAACAATCCTAAAGATCCAAGTATCCAGCTGTGGCAATCGATTCAAGATATACTTAATGATATAAAGACAGAGTTGAGATATGCAAAGGTATACTAATGTAAGGTAATCGTACGGTGAAGTTCCAAAAACCTTATATGACTCACCTACAAGATACCCCCTATACAGGTTGTTGAGGCTCAATATAGGAAAGGTTCTAAAGGCAAGAATTAATGTCAAATACCCAAACTTATAGTCCAAAGATCAAGACTAACCTAGCCGATTACGGTTATGACACTCACAATCGAGGTAGAGGTTGTTGAGGCTTCACTACCACCTAGAAAAGACAAGTCTAAACTAAGTTAAAGCAAATCTTTAACTTTGGATTAAAGTAAAAGCAGGCTCGTAGATTTAGGAGAAATTAAGGTTAGTTCTTGGTGTTCCACGGTCGTGGACTCAAGAACAGGCCGTAATTTATGATTTGTCGGCGATTCTCTCTAACTCTCAGGGTCTAATCTGTTTGCGATCGATCTATCATCATCTAAGCCACAACTATCAACCCTTCACCTTAGAATTGTTAAGGGTTTTTAGCCAATAACAGTCATGTTGATATCAATTCAAGAATTAAAAGATAAAAAGATGAAAACTTTCAAGAACTTTCAATAATCTTCAAACCAATCTCAAAGTCACAATCAAGAACGAATGTTGTCAAGGGATTCAAATTAAAGTAAACAATCACAACTTTAGGAAAGAAGGGAAAACGGGATGTCAATCCGTTTTCCAATTCAAACCTAAACAAGAAGAGAGGTCTTCTTGCAAAATCTTCCAAAAGCTTCGATCTTCCGCCAATCCGAAGATCCCAACAGCAATCTCCACCAAAAGTGCGAGATTAGGGCAATTCCCAGATGCGAACTTCAATCTCCAATGAGATGATCAATGCTTCCAAGCGAAGGCCAAACGGCGTTGAAATTCTCTAAGCGAAGATGAAGCGTGGATTGCCAAAATTCCCTTTTAAGCCAGGGTGACGGAATCTTGCTTCGTCCGTCTTTTTATAGGGCAAGATAAAATATCGGCCGGGCCCAATCTTCAAAAGATCGTGGCTTCAAAATGTGGCGAAAAGATTCGCCAAGATCACGGTCGTGGAAGTTTCCACGACCGTAATTTAGGGCGTGGATTATGTCACGGTTTGAACCATATGTTCCACGGCCGTAGTAGTTACTGGAATGCATCACGCCTCTCTTTGCAGTGTTCCACGGTCGTGGAACCAAACGTGGTTTGTAGTACGGCCGTATTTTAGAGCGTGGTTTAGGGCAAGAACGTGATTCTTCCCTAGCCTCGTGCATTCCTCAAGTTGAGCTCCAAGTTGCTCCTAAATAATGCTCTCAATCCATGGACATATTCAATCAACTCTTCTTTGCTCGATTCCGCTCGGAAATGACTCTAAATCACCTATAATCAACATAGAACTAGTGTAGACATCCATATCGACAATATAGGTAATACTAGCTCACATATGCACAAAGTTCAATCAAAGACTATCAATATAAATCAAATACGTTTAGAAAACGTGCCTAAAATATCACAATATTTCATGCTAACAAATAACCCCATACTTAACACTTGCTTGTCCCTAAGCAAGGTCTTGCGAAAAGCTTTAAACAAGAGTTAGGATGAAATATGTGTACCTTCTTTCGGATGAACGTGCTTTCTAAAGAATAGATCATTCTCAAACTTTGTCTCAATCGTTTATCAAACTTTCACACACTCAATCAAAAAGTAAAGAGCAAAGAAAATTCATGAATCAATTCAACTTCTAAACAAGCATCATAACCTTTAAACAGTATCAAAATCAATCATAAGAAACTTCAATTTAGATCACCAAGTCATATAACATTCTTTTGATCTTAAGGACTTCCAAAGAAAAGGTCTAGAATATGGAAAGGAAGGGAAACTTTAAGGAAATGTGGTGCATGAATCCGGGAAAGTGGATTACTACCTTCTTCTTCTTTTACGGTTTTCACAACACTTCAACTTAGAGCTTCGCTCTCTTCTTTTCATTTTTCGACTTTACTTTTGGAGTTATGGACAGAGGTGCACAAAAACCGAAGCCTAGGAGATCGGCGTTTCTCAATTTTTCAAGAGATGCCTCAAACCCTTAGCGCACATACCATAATCCGCTAGGAATATCGCTCAATCCGACTTTGGCAAGACACAAACACCCGGCTATGTGAATGGTGCCGAGTTACTCATCATCATGATTGACTTCCCCAAACCTAGAATTTCTTTCTATTCTTTTGATTGCAAAAATTTGCTCTCATGGCCCTCCCACATCAAACATGCCTTTTTCATTCGCTTCTCCAAATTCCCGGATAGGTAAAGGAGGCTAATATTTCAATGAGGAGCTAAAATGGTCAAAAGAAAGAAGAAAGAGAATTCGAATTGCCTTAATCATTTCAACAAGAAGTATAAGAACTTATAGTGTGATTTCAACTTCAATTTCTTAACATGATTTAGGTAACATTTTTCACATTATAAAACTTGTAAAAGAGGTAGAATTCATTCATTCAAATTCTTTTCAATTCACAATTCTTTTAAGCATGCAATTGTCATCAAACTCAATTCACAAGTAGTGATTATAATAGAAATCATCTCAATTCATTAGAAGCACATAATTTTTCAAAATTTTTCAATTTTTATGGGTTTTTCAAGTTCTTTTTCATGCAATGCGATAATGAAACGTGAAACACATAATGAACATGCAATGATAGTCTCGAATGAAAGCAAGCATAGTAAGTAGAGTTATTACAAACTTTTAGTACATCCCACCCCATACTTAGGACGAACATTGTCCCTAATGTTCAAAAGAAAGAAAGAAAAGAAGAAAAGAAAAAGAAACTCACAAAGTGGTGGCGGGAATGTCTGAACGAACGGTCATGCATCATATCACTACGGTGCTGGCGGCGGTGGAAATGGAGAGAAGCTCGGATCGTAGAACCGCCCAAACTGCTGGCGGTAGACGTCCCTCATCATGTGGTCAAGGTCGTCTAAACGTCCGTCTCTAGCATCCGCCCGGATCTTTAGCACTCCTACTCTCTCTGAAAGTCCGGTAGCCCAATCCGGCATCTGCTCGTACCATCCCGGGGCCTGACTGTACCATGCTGGGGCGTCGGATGGTGCTGGTGCTGGTGGAGGTGCTGCTGGCTGCTCGGTGGACCAAGGAGGGGGAACGCCATACCAAGCGGGAGATGTGGCCATCCACGTGGGCCTCTCACTCACGCTAGCGTGGCGAGATGACGAGCCTGAGGCTCTAGCTGGACGTGGAGAGCATCTGGGTACATCTGGGGCCGCCTCCGGCTGGTCCGGAAACGTGCCAAACTCCTGCTCGGCTCCTCCTCCGCTCTCAAACTGATCTCCCATATCCTCCTCCTCGACAACCGGTGGTGGGACATAAGGGGGAGCTACTATCCTGTTCGCATGCATCGCAGCGAACGTCTCCTTCCAATTATGGCGTCCCGCCATAATGGAGTACTCTGGCAGCCACTCTATACCCCTGCCCGTCCTAGTCTCCCAAGGCATGCCCGCATAAGGCGGACCTCTATGTGTGGGGAAGATGAGACCCCTAACCATGAAAGCATGTAGCCCTAAAGGTACGGCCGGTATGCGGGTGCAAGCAGAAAAGTCGACACCAAAGCTCCTAGCGATGTGGGTAACTATCCCACCATATCCAATGTTCCCCTTCTTTTTGTTCTTGAGCTTGCTCATCGTAGCAGCCAAGAGAGTAGCACAATCTGCACGGCGTCCATAAAGCATACAATAGAGCAAGAATAGTTCATCCGTCTTGATCTTTTGGGGCGTCTCCGTCCTAGGAAAGAGACACTCCGAAAGAACACGGTGAGCTATCTTCAAGGCTAGATGGTACATCAATCTAGCCTTGGTATCAGCGGGTTGCCAACGGTCCTCGTTGGCGTAAATCATTGCAACTTCCTTCCAGAAATCCTTGGGGTAAACACCACTCGGAAATCGACCATTGAAGGTCTCATGAAACCCAAAAATAGTCCCAAACTCAACGATACTCAAATGGTAGTCTCTTTCCATGAGACGGAATTTACGTGGCTGTGCTCAAAGGACGTCACAACCTCCCGTGTGATCTCCTCATATGCGTCTTCTCGGATAGCCGAGAAGACAACTAATCCGGCTCTATCCAAGAGCCAAGTGAGGTCATCAACAATGTTGAGAGGAGTTAGATCCTCCAACAACAAATACCTAGGGCCAATCACTGGCCTCTCCTTGATCCTATCAAGTGCAGCAAGATGGTCATCGTGTATGGTCGGGACTCCAGGGTGAGGGGGTGAAGATGGAGGTGAACGTGAGGATGGAGGTGAAGGTGAAGAGGGTGGTGGTGCCCTAGAGGATGAGGAGGTGGAGGGATTGCCTTTCCTTTTCTTATTCTGCTCACCCTTCTTCTCTTTTATCCTCCCCGACACTCTCCTTACAAAATCCATTCTGCACAAAAATTACGGTCTGTTCTTCAAGAATTACGGCCGTGGTTTACCCAGAGGCCGTGGTTCGTCTCAGAATTTCACAAATCTCAGCAAATTCACAAGCAATCACCACAACAAGCAGACCTAGTCTAATTCCTTCCAGTCTTTATCAGTTCTTCTTAAAAATCATAGCAAAAACGAACCAAATTGGCGAGAATCAAGAAGGGAAGGGAAACCTCTTTTTCGGATTGAAAAATCCGAAATGCGCGTTTGTTGGTGAATTTCCGTTCGATTCGTCGCTTGGATCTTGTTTGTGGTTGAATTTGCTGCAGTTTGGGAAGAAGAATCGTTAGAAACGATTAAGAAACGAGGATTTTGAGGAGGTCGTGGATTTTCGGCAATTAGGTCGTGGAAAGAGGGATTTTTGGGATGAGTTTGTGAAGAACGTGGCTTATATAGTTGCAGGCAAAATTTTGAAAATCACGGTCTGTCGGGGTATTCCACGGCCGTGGAAGTGTACGGAACCGTGGTTTTGGTGATTTTTCAAAGGCTTTTGGGAATTACGGCCACTGTAGCTATGACGACCGTAATTTAGACCGTGGAACCTTCTGTAAAGCTTCAAAGTCCAAATTTCGTCACTCCTCTTCGACATCATCCTCCTCTTTTCCTTTTCCATTGATCCTACAACCAAAAACACGAACATACCGGAAGAAATCGAGGCAAAAACAAAGCAAAAACGTCTATTCTAAGCTAAACTATGAATCAAAAACAAAAACGAAAATGCAATACCTTGGGTTGCCTCCCAAGAAGCGCTTTGTTTAAGGTCCGTAGCTAGACCATTCTTGCACTTATTCGAGTGCGGTAGGCGCAAACTCCTCAGCTTGGAGTTCCGGTGTATACTTCTTTAGTCGTTGGCCGTTCACCTTAAAACTTCCGCTCGCTTCACCCCATACTTCAACTGCACCATAGGGGAAAATACGCTTAATTAGAAAGGGTCCGGTACAACGGGATTTAAGCTTACCTGGAAAGAGGCGAAGTCTTGAATTGAAGAGGAGAACTTGATCTCCTTCTTTGAAGTCCTTTGGAATGATACGCTTATCATGCCAACACTTTGCTCTTTCCTTGTAGAACTTAGCGTTTTCATAGGCGTTCAAGCGAAGTTCATCCAGTTTATTGATGTCTAGGAGACGTTTCTCTCCCGCTTCCTTCATGCCGAAATTCAGCCACTTAATAGCCCAAAACGCTTTGTGTTCTAACTCCACCGGCAAGTGACAAGACTTCCCATACACAAGGTTGTATGGTGTGGTTCCTATGGGAGTCTTGTACGCAGTCCGGTATGCCCATAATGCATCATCAAGCTTCAAGGACCAATCCTTCCTAGTCCTTGAAACCGTCTTCTCTAAGATTCCTTTGATCTCCCTATTTGAGATCTCAACTTGTCCACTTGTTTGTGGATGGTAAGGGGTAGCAATCTTGTGAGTAACCCCATACTTAGCTAGAAGAGCTTCAAAGCGACTGGCTATGAAGTGAGAACCTCCATCACTAATGATCGTCCTTGGCGTCCCAAATCGCGGGAAAATGGTCTTGTTGAAGAACTTAACCACCACCATGGCATCATTTGTGGGAGAGGCGATTGCTTCCACCCATCTAGAAACGTAGTCTACTGCCAATAGTATGTATTGGTTTCCACAAGAAGATGGGAATGGTCCCATGAAATCGACTCCCCAAACGTCGAAAATCTCCACCTCTTGGATGTTGTTGAGGGGCATCTCGTTCCTTCTAGAAATATTGCCTCTTCTTTGACAAGCATCGCAGCAAGAAACAAAGGATTGCACATCTCTAAACAAAGTAGGCCAAAAGAATCCAGATTGCAATACCTTTGCGCTAGTCTTGTTTGAACTAGCGTGTCCTCCACAAGGTAGTGAATGACAATGACGGATGACACTTTGCATCTCATCTTCCGGCACACATCGCCGAATGATGCCATCCGGACCTCTCTTAAAGAGGAGAGGCTCGTTCCAATAGTATTCCCGGACGTCCTTGAAGAACTTCTTCCTTTGTGCGTAGGATATTCCGGGTGGTATCTCCTGGCAAACCAAATAGTTAACAAAATCAGCAAACCATGGTTCATTACCTTTGGAGATCACGTTGATGCACTCCTCTATGATATGTAGGTGTTCGTCCGGAAAGGAGTCATCAATGGGTAGATGGTCGTCCTCTAGATGTGTTAGACGACTCAAATGATCCGCAACAGAATTTTCTGAACCTTTCTTGTCGCGGATCTCAAGATCGAATTCTTGTAGGAGAAGAATCCATCTAATCAGCCTTGGCTTCGCATCTTTCTTCGCAAGGAGGTACCGGATCGCAGCATGATCCGTGTAGACAATCACCTTTGCACCTACAAGATAAGAGCGAAACTTGTCAATAGCGTAGACAATGGCTAGAAATTCTTTCTCGGTGGTGGCGTAGTTGAGCTGCACTTCATCTAGCGTCTTGCTAGCATAGTATATGGCATGGGTTCGCCCTTCGTTTCGTTGTCCAAGAACAGCTCCAATTGCTACGTCGCTAGCATCACACATAATCTCGAAGGGTAGAGTCCAATCTGGAGGTTGGATAATAGGTGCTGAGATTAGAGCTTGCCGAATGGTGTTGAACGCATCTAAACATTCCTGCGAAAACTCAAAAACCGCATCCTTCATCAATAGATTAGTGAGAGGTTTTGATATCTTAGAAAAGTCTTTGGTGAAACGTCTATAAAATCCAGCATGTCCTAGGAAACTTCTTATCCCTTTCACCGAAATTGGGGGAGGAAGTTTCTCTATGGTCTCTATCTTAGCTTTGTCTACTTCTATCCCTCTACTAGAGACTAAGTGACCTAATACGATTCCTTCCTTAACCATGAATTGACACTTCTCCCAATTAAGAACTAGATTAGTGTCTTCACACCTTTGCAAAACAAGAGAAAGGTTAGAAAGGCAATCGTTAAAAGAGGAACCGTATACGGAGAAGTCGTCCATGAAGACTTCCATGATTTCCTCTACGTATTCGGAGAAGATGGCCATCATGCACCGTTGGAAGGTGGCTGGGGCGTTGCGAAGCCCGAACGGCATTCTCCTATAGGCGAACGTACCCCAAGGGCACGTGAATGTGGTCTTCTCTTGATCATCCGGATGTATCGGAATCTGAAAGAAACCACTATAACCGTCAAGGTAGCAAAAATGTGAATGTTGTGCTAACCTTTCAAGCATTTGATCGATGAATGGCAATGGAAAGTGATCCTTCCGCGTTGCGTTGTTAAGCTTGCGGTAGTCTATGCACATCCGCCATCCAGTCACGGTTCGGGTAGGAATGAGTTCGTTGTTCTTGTTGGTGATGACCGTCATTCCTCCCTTCTTCGGAACTACTTGAACTGGACTCACCCACTTGCTATCGGAGATAGGATAGATGATACCTGCATCAAGAAGTTTAAGAATTTCCTTCTTGACAACCTCCTTCATGGTCGGATTCAACCGCCTTTGAGGTTGTCTCGAAGTTCTAAAGTCTTCCTTCATTAGTATCTTATGCATACATAGGGAGGGTTTAATTCCTACTAAGTCCTCAATAGTATAGCCTATGGCTTTTCTATGTTTCCTAAGGACAATCATGAGCTGCTCATGTTCATCTATGCTTAGTTCGGAGCTAACAATAACCGGGAAGGTAGAATTAGGTCCAAGAAAAGCGTACCTTAGATGAGTAGGAAGCGGTTTGAGTTCCATCACTTTCGGAGCTTCCAATGATCCTTGAGGAGCATCCGACGTTTCCTTAGAAGTTTCTAAGGGTGTTGAGTGAGTTGGAGAAGAATCAAAAGAAGTTGAAGAAGCATGCCGAACACCTTCTTCCACGGTCAGAATTACGGGCTCTCCATATGTTCCACGGCCGTGTAATCCCCTGGAATGGAGGTCGATTTTGGTTGTGAAATCCACGGTCGTGGAATACAGGGTATGACCGTGGATTCTAACATTCTCAGCCTCATCGTGGAGTTTCTCAAACTCCACTTCATGCATCTCTTCTTGTGCTTCTAAAGCTTCAATTTCCTCTTTGCACTCTCCTTCTTCCCCTACATCTGTTAGACTCATGGTAATGACTTTTTGTAAAGGATCGTTAAAGAGAATCGCACTTACCTCTTCCCTAGATAAACCTTCTTCATCTTGGACATCGTGAATATCCTCGTCGAAGATCGGCTCCTTCACTAGAGTGGAAAGAACGAACTCTACTTTCTCTTCTCCAATATCAAAAGCGAGTCTTCCATTCTTGCAATCGACCATGCAGCCGGAAGTTGCAAGAAACGGTCTTCCGAGTATGATCGGGACCGGACTATCTGCAGGAATGTCAAGCACGAAAAAATCAATGGGAACAAAGAATTTACCTAGCTTGACGGGGACGTCTTCTACAATACCGACGGGGCGAGTGATGGATTGATCCGCCATGTACAACGTCATCTTCACCGGTTTAGGGTCGCCTAAACTGATCTTCCTGCACAATGCAAGTGGTATGATGCTCACACTTGCTCCTAAGTCACA
The DNA here is from genome assembly GCA_033239125.1 of Fagopyrum homotropicum. Classification (NCBI taxonomy): domain Eukaryota; kingdom Viridiplantae; phylum Streptophyta; class Magnoliopsida; order Caryophyllales; family Polygonaceae; genus Fagopyrum; species Fagopyrum homotropicum. The sequence goes on from BSWB01000004.1 coordinate 151,340,935, forward strand.
TAAAGCGTCATATGTGACATCTCCCACTCCAATGGGAATGCAAAATGACCCCGGATCCTTCAACTTTGGGGGCATTTTCTCCTTCATGGTCTTGATGAGATCCGAAGAATCCGAACTCATCTTGACCTCACCAAAATCTTCTAGCTTCCTCTTGTTGGAGAGGAGCTCCTTCAAGAACTTGCCATAAGCCGGCATACGTACAATAGCATCAATGAAGGGTATATTAATATGCAGCTTACTCATGAGTTCTATGAACTTACCGAATTGTTTGTCTAGGCGCGGTCACGCTCTAGATTGAGGGAATGGTAGGGGAGGTTTGTAAGCTGGAGAAGGAACATAGACATCTTCCTTCTCCTTCCCCTTTTCCTTGTCCTTTTCTACGGGGACTTCAACGAACGTAGGCTGCGGATCGGTGGTAGTGACTCCGCTCCTAGTTGTAATCGCCATCACCCTTCCCTTAGGGTTGTCCTCCGTCTTTCCTGGAAGTTTCCCTTGATTTCTAGGAACTTCCTCCGCGTGGTTGAACATTTGGTTTTCTAAAACCTTTTGAGCTTTGTCAACCTTAGAAACTTGATCATCAACCTTGATGAGGCGGTTCTCCAACCCTTGAAGCTTTCCCAAAATCGTTTCCAATATGGGATCGGGCTTCTCCTTCCCTGAAGTGTTTCCTCCATTAGATGATTGCCCCTCTTTTCAAAGGAGTAGAGGAAGAGGAAGGTGGAGTTAGTGAATTTGAGTTGGAAGGATAAGAGTTACCGGAATTTTGTTGATTGGAGCGCCAATTGTTGTTGTTTGAACTCCTACTGTTATTCCAATCGTTGTTCCGGTTGTTGTTGTTTCCATTCCAATTGTTATTCCGGTTATTGTTCCGGTTATTGTTGTTGCCCAAATAATCAACATCCTTCCCTTGTTGATTTGGGAAATTGGTCTTGATAGCCTCCTTCAACTCTTTGATCTGATTGTTGAGGGAGAAAATTTGATTTTGAGCTTCGTGTGTGAGCTTTGCTCCTTGCTCCACACGATTTCCCTCCACTTTCCGGTGGGAATACTTCTCTATGACTCTTGCTTGCTTCTCAATGAAGTCCCAAGCGTCATCTTCTCTCATGTCCATGAACGTTCCACATGAGAGGGATTGGAGGTTGAATTGCGTTCCCGCATCCAGCCCCTTGTAGTAAATCTCTAGCAAGGCAAGCTTGGATATGCCATGATGAGGGCAATCCAAGAGCAAATCCTGAAACCTTTCCCAAGATTGAAACAAACTTTCGTTAGGTCTCATGGAAAAAGCATTAATCTTACCTCTAAGTTCCGCCGTTTTGGATGGCGGAAAGAATTTGGTGAGGAACTCCGCGGAAAGGTCTTCCGACGTATCTAGTTTCCCACTAGGAAGAGCTTGATACCAAGATAACGCTTTCCCCTTCAAGGAGAAGAAGAAAGGCTTGAGCTTATAGCTGTTGGTAGTAGCGCTCTTTGGTCTCATTGTCTCCATCATACACTCAAAGTTCTGCAAGTGTTGGTGTGGAGATTCAGCGCTTGTCCCGCCAAATTGGTTTTGGCGAACAAGAGTAATGACTTGAGGGTTGAAGCTAAACCCTTGCACATCTTCAGCATCGAAATTCACGCCCAAGCGGCGTGGTTGTTGTGTTGGATCCATCCGCTGGCCAAGAGTTCTTGGCTCTCCGTCTACACGTTCGATCCTCGCATTCCTTGGTGGAACACGACGATTGGCAGCTCCCCGTGGATGGAAAGGATTTACATTGATCGTGGGATCAATCTCCTCCAGCGGTGGCATGGAAGAATCACTATCATCAGCGGATGAGTGACTTTTTCTTCTAGACCTTGATGCTTTCCTTGAGGATTTCTTGCTTCCCTTATTCTTAAGGTCGCTCATCTCTACCCTCATTTGGAAGATCATGTCTTGTAGATTGTTAACTTGAGATTGATGACGATCCATCTCATCTTGGCGGAGAGTCTCATTCCATTGGAGTTGAGCTTCCTTCTCCGCCAACTCCGCCTGAAGATCACGTTCGTGTCCTTCAACCATCTTCTTTTCCTTGTGCTTTTGCCTTAAAGTTTTCTCTAGCTCTTGATCAAGAGGCAAGAGATCTTCGGTGTTCCTAGACCTGCGCATGCACTCAAAGTAATATCAAATAACGAGAGCAAGCTCCCAAGCTTGACAACCGGTTACCGAATTCGGCCGAAACCAAATCCCCGGCAACGGCGCCAAAAACTTGTCCGCCCCTAAAGGTGTGTGCAAATAAGCTTTAAATTTATAAAACTAGAATCAAGCAGCGAACCCGCAGTGTACGGATCAACGTAGCTAAGCAAGAATTCCAGAGTATCGAACACAGGGATTTGGGTGGGAACAAATTCGATTGCAGATTATCAAGCGAGTAAATATGAGAGTTTTGCAAATATTGGGAAAACAACAATCCTAAAGATCCAAGTATCCAACTGTGGCAATCGATTCAAGATATACTTAATGATATAAAGACAGAGTTGAGATATGCAAAGGTATACTAATGTAAGGTAATCGTACGGTGAAGTTCCAAAAACCTTATATGACTCACCTACAAGATACCCCCTATACAGGTTGTTAAGGCTCAATATAGGAAAGGTTCTAAAGGCAAGAATTAATGTCAAATACCCAAACTTATAGTCCAAAGATCAAGACTAACCTAGCCGATTACGGTTATGACACTCACAATCGAGGTAGAGGTTGTTGAGGCTTCACTACCACCTAGAAAAGACAAGTCTAAACTAAGTTAAAGCAAATCTTTAACTTTGGATTAAAGTAAAAGCAGGCTCGTAGATTTATGAGAAATTACGGTTAGTTCTTGGTGTTCCACGGTCGTGGACTCAAGAACAGGACGTAATTTATGATTTGTCGGCGATTCTCTCTAACTCTCAGGGTCTAATCTGTTTGCGATCGATCTATCATCATCTAAGCCACAACTATCAACCCTTCACCTTAGAATTGTTAATGGTTTTTAGCCAATAACAGTCATGTTGATATCAATTCAAGAATTAAAAGATAAAAAGATGAAAACTTTCAAGAACTTTCAATAATCTTCAAACCAATCTCAAAGTCACAATCAAGAACGAATGTTGTCAAGGGATTCAAATTAAAGTAAACAATCACAACTTTAGGAAAGAAGGGAAAACGGGATGTCAATCCGTTTTCCAATTCAAAACTAAACAAGAAGAGAGGTCTTCTTGCAAAATCTTCCAAAAGCTTCGATCTTCCGCCAATCCGAAGATCCCAACAGCAATCTCCACCAAAAGTGCGAGATTAGGGCAATTCCCAGATGCGAACTTCAATCTCCAATGAGATGATCAATGCTTCCAAGCGAAGGCCAAACGGCGTTGAAATTCTCTAAGCGAAGATGAAGCGTGGATTGCCAAAATTCCCTTCTAAGCCAGGGTGACGGAATCTTGCTTCGTCCGTCTTTTTATAGGGCAAGATAAAATATCGGCCGGCCCAATCTTCAAAAGATCGTGGCTTCAAAATGTGGCGAAAAGATTCGCCAAGATCACGGTCGTGGAAGTTTCCACGACCGTAATTTAGGGCGTGGATTATGTCACGGTTTGAACCATATGTTCCACGGCCGTAGTAGTTACTGGAATGCATCACGCCTCTCTTTGCAGTGTTCCACGGCCGTGAAACCAAACGTGGTTTGTAGTACGGCCGTATTTTAGAGCGTGGTTTAGGGCAAGAACGTGATTCTTCCCTAGCCTCGTGCATTCCTCAAGTTGAGCTCCAAGTTGCTCCTAAATAATGCTCTCAATCCATGGACATATTCAATCAACTCTTCTTTGCTCGATTCCGCTCGGAAATGACTCTAAATCACCTATAATCAACATAGAACTAGTGTAGACATCCATATCGACAATATAGGTAATACTAGCTCACATATGCACAAAGTTCAATCAAAGACTATCAATATAAATCAAATACGTTTAGAAAACATGCCTAAAATATCACAATATTTCATGCTAACACTAGCATTGCCAGTTTCTATGATTCTCGTACTATGGTTAGGGCAATAAAATTTATACCCCTTTTACTTATCAGGATAGCCAATGAAGAATCCACTAACTGTTCTTGGATCAAGCTTCTTTTCATGTGGATTATACACCCTCACTTCAGCAGGACAACCCCAAACACGGAGATGTCTCAAACTAGGTTTCCTTCCTGTCCATAATTCATAAGGGGTCTTAGGAACTGCCTTACTAGGAACCCGGTTCAATAAATATATTGCAGTCTTTAATGCGTGTATCCACAATGATAAGGGCAAAGAGCAATTACTTAACATGCTCCTAACCATATTAATTAATGTACGATTCCGCCTCTCAACTACACCATTTTGCTGAGGTGTACCGGGCATTGTATACTGTGTACAAATGCCTCTATTTTCAAGGAACTTTGCAAATGGACTTGGACACTTTCCATTTTCATTATATTTCCCATAAAATTCTCCACCTCTATCAGATCTCATGACTTTTATTTTTCTATCTAATTGTCTTTCCACCTTAGTAACAAATACCTCTATGGCATTTATAGAATGAGACTTTTCATGAAATAGATAAATATATCCATAACGTGAGAAATCATCAATAAAAGTGATGAAATACTTTTCACCGCTCCATGAAGGAACGTCAAAAGGACCACAAATGTCGGTGTGAATTAACTCTAATAGTTGAGTACTTCTTGTGGCGGCTTTCTTTGTAGTGTGTTTATTTTCCTTTCCTTTAATGCATTCTATACACACATCTAAGTCACATTGGGGATGTGACTTGTGAAGCCTTGTGTGATCTAGGAGCCAGCGTGAGCATCATCCCGCTGGAGCTATGTGTGAAGATCGGCCTTGGAGAGCCCAAGCCGGTGAAGATAAGGCTATACATGGCGGATCGCTCCATTACCCATCCCGTGGGTATTTTGGAAGACGTTCCGGTTAAGTTAGGTAACTTCTACTTACCTATAGACTTTGTAGTACTCGACATTCCCACAGATTATCCCATTCCTATCATTCTCGGGAGACCATTTTTGGCAACTTTGGGTTGCAACGTGGATTGTAAGAACGCCAAGTTGAAGTTCAACATTGGCGGAGATGAAGTGGAGTTTGCATTGCTTGCTGAAATGAAGGGAGAGCAGCTGGAAGACGATATCTTCAACATCTATGATGAAGAAGAATCGAGAGAATTGGTGAGCTCTATCCTTATTAACGATCCACTTGAAAAAGTGATTAGCTTTGGCTTAATAGAGGAAGGTATAGATGTTTCTTGTGATGCAAATATACGGATCCTAAAAGCACTGGAAGAAGATCCAGGAGCTAAATTTGAAAAACTAATCCACGAGAAGAAGATCTCCAGTTTCGGTCCCAGTTGCAGTACCTCAACCGAGACAACTTCTGGATCAAGCGAGGTGTTCTTAGCTGAAGAACATCTCGGTCACCCACTCTGCACCTCGACCAAGGTCGCAAACGAGATGATGTCAACTGAGACTTTTGAAAGTCCAGTTCCTCGATCTGAATCTACTCTACTGGAAGAAGGAATCAAGGATCTCCCTCAGAAAGAACCCCCAGTCGTGGAGCTTAAACAACTCCTAAATCACTTGAGGTATGCTTTTCTTGGATCGGATTCTACTTATCCCGTCATTGTTAGTGCTTCCCTCTCCGAAACTAAATTATTTAAGCTAATGCATGTCCTGAGAAAGCATCAAAAGGCTTTGGGTTATACTATTGATGATCTTATTGGTATTAAGACCTCTTTCTGCATGCATAGAATTCTAATGGAAGACGATCATAAGACTTCACGGGAACCTCAAAGACGGTTAAATCCGATCATGAAAGAGGTTGTGAAGAAAGAAATTCTTAAGTTGTTGGATGTAGGTATCATATTTCCTATCTCGGATAGCAAGTGGGTAAGCCCAGTACAGGTTGTTCCGAAGAAAGGAGGGATGACCGTTGTGACAAATAAGAACAACGAGTTGATCCCAACTAGGACCGTCACGGGCTGGAGGGTATGCATCGACTATAGGAAGCTGAACGCAGCCACTCGGAAGGACCATTTTCCGCTTCCCTTCATCGATCAAATGCTCGAACGATTAGCCCAGCATTCCAATTTCTACTATCTAGACGGTTACAGTGGCTTCTTCCAGATCCCTATCCATCCGGATGATCAAGAGAAGACCACTTTCACTTGTCCATGGGGGACATTCGCTTATAGAAGGATGCCATTTGGATTATGTAATGCACCCGCTACCTTCCAGCGATGCATGATGGCCATCTTTTCTGAGTATATAGAGGAGATCATGGAGGTATTTATGGATGATTTTTCAGTATATGGTTCCTCTTTTGATGATTGCCTATCTAACCTTTCTCTAGTTCTACAAAGATGTGAAGACACTAATCTCGTTTTAAATTGGAAGTGTCACTTTATGGTTAATGAAGGCATTGTGCTAGGACACCTAGTTCTCAATCGAGGTATTGTGGTCGATCGAGCTAAGATCAAGACTATAGAGAAACTTCTCCCCCCCCTGTTCTGTTAAGGGTGTGTGGAGTTTTCTCGGGCACGCAGGTTTCTACAGGATGTTCATCAAGGATTTCTCGAAGATCTCTAAACCACTAACTAAACTCTTGAATAAAGATGTTGTTTTTGAGTTTTCGCAGGAGTGTCTTGATGCATTCTGCAGGATTAAGGAGGCGTTGATCTCCGCCCCCATTATCCAACCTCCGGACTGGACCTTGCCCTTTGAGATCATGTGCGATGCGAGTGATGTGGCGGTATGAGCGGTGCTTGGACAAAAGAAGGATGGCCGGACCACCGCCATTTACTATGCTAGCAAGACGCTAGACGAAGCCCAGCGTAACTACGCCAGCACCGAAAAGGAACTATTGGCGATTGTATATGCCTTCGAGAAATTTCGTTCCTACTAAGTGGGAGCGAAAGTTGTTGTTTACACCGACCATGCAGCTATTCGTTACTTACTTGCTAAGAAGGACGCTAAGCCACGTCTTATTCGATGGATTCTCTTGCTTCAAGAGTTTGACCTAGAGATCCACGATAAGAAGGGATCCGAAAATTCTGTTGCGGATCACCTCAGCCGGTTACCCCTTTCTCTACGCGAAAAGGACGAACCACCCATAGACGATTCATTCCCGGACGAGCACTTGCATTTGCTGGAACGATTGATGGACTTCCTTATCTCACCCCATGATGGAGGTGAAGTATGGGGTGAGGATACTTCCCAACATGTTTAAGGACATCGTACGGTTAAGCTAGCGACCTTAAATCAAGCGCTTCTTGGGAGGCAACCCAAGGTATTGCTTTCTTTTCCCTTTTCTAGTCTAGTTTTAGATAGTTGCTTTTGCTTTGCTTTGCTTTGTTTTTGGCATCCTAGACAGAAACCAGGTACTCTCTAAGGAAGGAATACAACTCAGGAACAACACTAGAAGGACAGAAGTTCGAGAATTTGAGAAGACGGAGTTTGACTGAGACACATCTCGGTTGCTGTCACGGCACCTCGACCGAGATGATTCTTGAGCAACCGAGGCGATTAGGGCTTGTGTCAACTCACCTCGGTCCGTATCACCTTGGTCCAGTCGGGAACATCTCGACCGAGGTGACAGCAGTTTCAGAAAAGGGTATAAAAGGGAGACCGAATTCTCTCTCTTCCCTCTCTCACCTTCTCGACCGCGGCACAAATTTACCTCGCTTTCCCGTTCTTCGATCGTTTTCGACGATTCTTGCTTCCAAACTGCAAAGAAAGAATAGAGGATCAGTTTGCAAGTAACAATCTGTAACAAAAACGCTCAGAATCAACCGAATCTAGGGTAATTCGAAAAAAAACCCTAACTCCCTTTTCTCCACTGTTTTGATCAAATTTGGGCTTTGGTTGCCCTTGAATTGTGTTGGAAAAGGCTTAAGTACCCCATAGGAACAATTAGTAGTGATATTGGGGGAAAATAACTGGATTTCTGAGATTTAAGATCGAACAGCACATCGCCTCGGTCCGGTCAAACTGCATCTCGACCGAGGTGTTCTTGAAATCTGACAACCGACCGAGGTGCCTGTTAGATTGAGAGAAAGAAAATGAGTTCAGATCGCCAGCTTGTTCTGAGGGATGGTTCCTCACCTTCTCCTTCTTCCTCCCGATCTTCTATACCGGTGATACACGAGCGTCACCACGTAGATTATGACCGCATTTCTGTGCGTCCAGTGATTGCACCGCGATTCCTAGATGTTGCCGCCTTTGATTGCCTCCATGTGGATGATGACCTGAGGCGGATGATTGCTATGGTAGGGCTGGAGCAGTTCATGGAGACTAGAGCTCCAGCCTACCTTGAGCCGACCATGGAGTTCGTGAGTTCTGTGACTCACGTTCCTGAGACGAGGAGCATCAAGTTCCGGTTGATGAACCGGTATTACATCATTCCCTTAGACCATTTCAGGGATATTTTTGGCTTCTCAGCCCCGACCGTACAGGATTTCCCCTCCAGAGCAGTAGCACGACAGTTCTGGGGACAGATAGCTCACGTGGTTGAGCATGCTGACAGGTGGAGGCTTGGAGACTCCATGGAGCGCATCGTCTTCCACCTTGCCTTCAGATTAGCCCACAGGATTTTGAGTGAGTCACTTCTGGCGCGTATTGAGACGCCCCAGAAGATCAGACAGGGTGAGCTACTGAGTTTATAATGTATGGTGACCGGAGGAGTTCCAGACTTCGGGGGATGCTAGCGGAGGATCTTCATAGGATCAAGGCGAAGGCGAAGGGGGATATTTGTTGTGGTGGCCTAGTGACTCACATAGTGAGTTACATTGGCCTCAATCTGAGTGTTTGTACCATGATGGCGGCTGTCAAGCCGCTTGTTCTGCAGGAGATGATCACAGGGAGGATTCTGGTTCCTCGTGGACTTACTACGCCATATGTGGCGATGCCTTGGGAGCAGACTGCCCCTCAGGGTATTAGATGGTCATCTCAGTTCTCGGTGTTTGACCCTCAGTACTGGTCCACTGCTTGGATCCCGTACATTGAGGATGCTAGAGATGCAGCAGCCCCGGTACAAGAGGATGAGGAGGCCGAGGAGGAGGCTGATGAGGAGGATGATGGTGGAGCTGCTATGGAGACAGGGACAGATATAGCTGGTCCTAGTGTGCTAGTCGTCGACCTCGACGAGGAGGAGACAGAGGAGGATGCACCAGCACCACCACGTCCGACTAGGCGTCGACCCCGCAGACAGAGAGATCCTATAGCCCATCGACGGATAGATGCACTGACGGATCAGATGACCGACTCCTATGCCGCCTTGTCCTTGGAGATGATGGAGATACGGGAGAGCCAGCACTACCAGCGCAGCATGGTTGAGATTCAGTTTCAGCAGGTCATGGGCTACCCGTTTGACCCTTCTCTACATCCGTACGTGCCACCACTGGATTGGGATTAGAGTTTGCAGGACTTCTTTTCTTTATTTATTATGCAGCTCAGCTTTGTCCAGTGAGTTTTTCTGTTCTTATGACTTATTTGACCCATTGGGACAATGTGTCCCAAGTATGGGGTATGTGGATGTACTTATTTGACTTATGTGCTACTATGGATGATTGTATGCTACTTTGATGGATATTTATGATCTTATTATGCTCTATGTGCTTATCTGAGATTACATGCATACATACAGGTTATTTGATTGAGAAAAACGTCGAAAAACAGGTTAAATAAAAAAAAAAATTTGACCTCGACCTGGATGGTTCTGGCCGAACGAGGAGATTCACCTCGGTTGACTTAGAACATCTCGACCGAGGTGGTTTAACTGAAAAAGTTTTCGAAATTATTTTTGTGCTTCTTATCTGGATATGATCTCAGTGAAGATAAAATTTGCAGATTGAATTTTAAAATCTTTACATGCTTAAAAGGTTTTATGATATGTTTAAGTTGCTAAATGCTTTGTTTGAAATTTTGGCATGTTTAATACTTTGTCTTTATCAAAATTATGTTGAATGTGAAGGTTGACACCACATTATGAGTTCTCTCACTCTCTTCCTGGAAAGACCAAGGCAATTCATTATCTTCTCTTCTTCTTCTTGATCATGCTTAGCCCCTCATATATATATTTGCCTTCCTTTACCTATCCGGGAATTTGGAAGCAAGTGGTGAAAGAAAAGTTGAGATGTTGGCTGAAAGTTTAAAAAGTAATAATAGGTTTGGGGAAGTCAATCATGATGATGAGTAACTCGGCACCATTCACATAGCCGGGTGTTTGTGTCTTGCCAAAGTCGGATTGAGCGATATTCCTAATGGGTCATGGTATGTGCATCAAGGGTTTGAGGCATCTCGAGAAATTGATGATTGCTGATTTCCTAGGCTTCGGTTATTGTGCACCTCTGTCCATGCATCCCAAAAAGTAAAAAAAAAAAGTGTAAAATAAGCAAAGCTTATTGGTGGAGGATGTTGAATTTCAAAGGAAGTGAAGAAAGATCCTATTCCCGGATACTAGCACCACATTCCCTATATACATCCCATCCTCACACGTTTCTTGACCTTTCATTTGGAAGCCCTTGAGACCTCGAGCTTGTTGATTGACTTAGTGGTTTAAACTGGATTATACATGATTAATTTCGATAATTATGATTTATTATGCATTCTATGATTTTATGCAAAGATGAACAACTTTCTTGTATTTATAAAATGTTTTGATCATGTTTTGATTTTATTTTCCATGAAGCATTCTCTTAGAGTGATCTATGAGCGGAGCACATCACCAAAAATGTTTTGAAATACTTTTCATTGATCTATATGACTTATAATCCATTCTATCTTGTACTTAAGATTTGGAACTTGCTTGGGGACAAGCAAGGGCTAAGTATGGGGTATTTTGATAGCATGAATTATAGTCTATATTTTGGGACTTGTTTAGACGTTTTATCTTCAATAATCTGCATGTTTGGATTATTATGTGATTATATTGTCATTTCATCTACCTTTATGGGAATCGAGGTCTACACCAAGTTTTGTTGTAATCATAGGTAAAACGGCACGTTCTGGACTAAAATGGAGCTAAAAGAGCTAAGGAATCATTGGAGCTACATTCAGGAGCTTAAAGAAGAACTCAGGAAACATGGAAATGGATTAAAGATTCACTTTGGACCAGATTTGAGAGATTTTACATTCAATTGTGGTTCACCTCGGTCAGTTACAGTACCACCTCGACCGAGGTGATTTTGAGGAGCGCCCCGACCGAGGCGAACACCCTGGACGCGGCAAGATATATTTTATTTGGTTGAGATCTTTTAATTATGGAAAGAAGATCTTATATTTTAGGCTAGATTTCTGGAAGGAAGAGGATATTCAGCTGATATATTTTTACCTATTTTTATGGGAAAATATCTTTCTAAGATATTTTATCTTTGGAGAGGCAGTTTTCCTATAAAAAGGGTTGGATTTTCCACAAGTTCAACCATGCTTAGTTGTGCTAAGACAGCCGCTGCATCCGGATTCCTGCAGTTGTAGAAGATTCCCCTCAAGATTGTTTGAAGAAAGTAAGATTGAAGATCAATCTAGGAAGGATTGATAGCTTGTCATAGCTTTTTAAGGGGATTTGTAAGACTTTCTTAGATTCCCTTTGTTTGATTGTCTTGTTGGATTTGTTAATCCAAGGAACGCTTATTTGTGATATTTGATTCAGTTATTGAATCCTTGTTCTTAAGGTTTTTGTGTTCAAATATTCACTTTCTTCCCAAATATTTGATTATTGCTTTCATGATGATGAGTGGCTAATTTTCTTGTGCGATTCTAGGGTGATTGGCTGAAGGTTGTGGGAAAGACGATGATAGAATGATCTTAACCCCAGTGGACCCTGAAAGCTCGAGTCTTTAACCTTAACCCTAGAACATCTCATTCAGCCGATGAACACCCCGGCCGAGGTGGAATTCGTTTGACCGAGGTAACCTTTTGATCCAAAATTGAGAGTTAAGTGTTAGAGTTTGCCAAATCCTATTCTTATTACCCTTCCTGGTTCAATGCAAGCCTAGGATGAGACTTACCCGGTAATTCCTTTGTTTGTTTACCCAAGATCATAAGTGTAGGTAATAAAGGTTTATCCTTTATTGGGGTGTGAGTGTGCCTTCATCCCACCTTTGTGAGTTAGCTTGAGACTTACCCGGTAAAGGTTGATTCTATTCTCTTAGGTGGTGTGTTGGTTTGAGGTTATAGTTCTTTACCTTAACTCCTTGAGACTTACCCGGTAATAGGAGTTTGGGTTTAGAATTGTGAGTAGTGAGACTTACCCGGTGATCTATTCCACTTGAGAAACACCTTCCCTATGCAAAATCTCAGCTTTGTCCGCTTATCTTTAGATCTTGAGTTAGAACCACAACTAGATGCTTTAATCCCTAGAATTTCATATTCGTTTAATTGACTTATTTATCATTTTTGATTGCTTTAATCGCTTTTGTGGTTAGTAATTACATTGACAACTTATACTTGTTTTGTTTCACTAAGTCCCTGTGATCGAACCCTGGAATTTCTTGCTTTTACTACGATTGACCCGTACACTGCGGGTTCGCATCCTTGTTTTAAGCATATTTCCTCGGTTATAAATTTAAAGCTTGAACACACCTTTTGGAGCGAACAGATAGCATTGATGCACTTCTAAAGAATCTTGGAAATGGTCTTATAGATGGTGTTGCAGCAGGAAATGGGCCTGTAATCCGAGGGAGCAAGAGGACAATCACGTTTAGCTATTAGAGATATAGAGGCATTATTAACCTGCTTAAGCATATGTCCATTGGTGAAAAAAATTCCTAAATAGCTTCGGTGAAGTTATGATGAATGATATCCCATGCAGATTTGAAGAAGAGAGATCCGTAACCATCCGGCACAGGCGCCTTGTTAGCCATAATGTTGAAAACAACCGACTTGATCTCGTCAAGGGTAACCATCCTGTCCAGAGTTGCAACGTCCTCCGGGTTAAGGAGAGGGAGGGTTATGTTAGGGAAATGAGGGTGGGAAGTTTGGGTCGGGGGGTTAAGGACATGGCTAAAGTGATTCACAAAGGTATTGTCGATGGTGTCAGGATCATAGGACATAGTCCCATTTCTAGTTCTAATAGCATTGATATGGTTAGTACATCTTCGATTCTTAATGCCCCGAAAGAAGGAGGAGCATTGGTCACCATATATAATCCAGTTTGTCTTGGAAAGCCGAGCCATCATGGTTTGAAGGGTCTTATTGCTATCGTTCAATGCAGAAGTGTGTCGCCTCTCATCATCTTGAAGAGAGACGTCATGGAGATTAGTTTGCATCCGGATTTGGGTGGAGTGGAGGAGCCTTCTTTGATCAATAATATTCGTCTGGATCTCTTCCAGCTTGACACTAGGAAACCTCTTGAGGATAGGCTTTAGCATTCAGTTTCCTAGTAAGTATGAACATAGGGTTACCATCAACCAGTGTCCCACGAACTCCTAACACTCCCAATGAAGTCTTCAAGGTTGACCCAAACATTATTAAATCTGAAAGGAATGTTCCTCATGGCATCCGTTGTATCAGTGAAGAGTAAGACCGGGGAGTGATCGATATGTCTGAAGGGTCAAAGTGAGCTTTAGAGTGGAAGTAGGTAGTGTGCCAAGCATTATTGGTGACAATACGATCGAGCTTGCTCCAGATACAATACCCAACTTACTTGTTATTACAGGTGTATTTGCAGCCAGAGTAGGGATGGTCCAATAGCGAGTTTTGCTCAAAGCAAGTAGCTATTTCATTGGAAGTTTGCGAGATATTAGGCAGGTTGCAAGAAGTCTTCTCATCTGAAGAAAGAGTGACATTGAAGTCCCCCATCAAGGCCAAGGACTAGTAGTGTTGAGCATCCTTAATGTTGCAATAGTGAACTAAAGATCATGTCTATCATCCGGCAAATTGTGAGCATAGATGAACGATACTTCAGTCGTAATAGCTTGGTCCGGGTTGGGCATGGGTGTAGAGATTTCACAGTGTATGATCCAGTCAGTCATGATGGTAGTGGTAAGGTTAAGCTTAGCCAGGTTCCACTGTTCGCCTTTTAGCGTGCGTGCAAATAAGCTTTAAATTTATAAAACTAGAATAAAAGCAAGCGAACCCGCAGTGTACGGATCGGCGTAGATTAGCAAGTATTTCAGAGTATCGAACACAGGGATTTGGGGAGAACAAATTCAATTATTAAGTTATCAAGCAATAAAAGGTTAACTCTTCGAATGTGATAGCATGAATTATAGTCTATATTTTGAGGTTTGTTTGAACGTTTTATCTTTCATAATCTGCATGTTAGCATGTATAATATGTGATTATATTACCATTTCATCTACCTTTGCGGGAATTGAGGTCTACACCTAGTTTTGCTGTAATTACAGGTAAAATGGTATGTTTTGCATCAAAAAGGAGCAAAAGGAGTCATGAGTCATTTGGAGCTACATCCAGGGAGCATAGCCATGGATTAAAGAATTACTTTGGACCAGTTTCGAGAGATTTCACATTCAGTTATGACTCACCTCGGTTGGCCAGAGATTCATCTCGACCGAGGTGATCCAAAGACGCCGACTCGACCGAGGCGAACACCTAGGACGCGGCGAGAATATTTTATTCTTGGCTGAGATCTTTTAAAATTAGAAAGTGATCTTATATTTTTGGGCTTGGCTCCTGGAAGGAAGGAGATATGCAGAATTATATATTTTACCTATATTTATGGGAAAATATCTTTCTAAGATATTTTATCTTTGGAGGGTTATTTTCCTATAAAAAGGGTTGGATTTCCACAAATCCAACATCTCGCTTAGGACGGAAAATCCCACTAATCACGCTATACCGTCGATCAGGGTTTATAGCACGCAGCAGCCGCAGCCATACTCCAGTTGGGAGATTTGAAGAACCTTTTTGAAGGTTGAAGGAAGATTGAAGTCTATACCTTTTATAGCTTTTGAAGGGTTTTGTAAGATTGTCTTTGATTCCCTTCCTTGTTGTCTTGTCTTGTTGGATTGCTATCCAAAGAACGCTTTGTTGTGATATTTGATTCAGTTATTGAAGTCTTTTCATTAAATTCTTCTTGTTCAAATATTCACTTTCTTCCCGTATACTTTAATACTTTCATGATGATGATGAGTGGCTAATTTCCTTGTGTGATTCTAGGGTGATTGGCTGAAGGTTGTGGGAAAAACAATGATAGAATAATCTTAGATTCCAGTAGGATCCTGAAAGTTCGAGTCTTTAACCTTAACCCTAAGCATCTCGTTCAGTCGACGAACATCTCGGCCGGGGTGGAATCTAGCTGACCGAGGTGACTTATCTGATCCTAAACTAAGAGTTAAGTGTTAGAGTTTGCCAAATCCTATTCTTATTACACCTTTCCTGGTTCAAAGCAAGCTTAGGATGAGACTTACCCGGTAATTCCTTAGTTTGTGTACCAACGATCATAAGTGTAGGTAATAAAGGTTTATCCTTTATTGGGGTTTGAGTGTGCTTCCATCCCATCTTTGTGAGTTAGCCTGAGACTTACCCGGTAAAGGTTGATTCTATTCCCTTGGATGGTGTGTTAGTTTGAGGTTATAGTTCTTTATCTTAATTCCTTGAGACTTACCCGGTAATAGGAGTTACGGTTTTGGATTAGTGAGTAGTGAGACTTACCCGGTGATCTACTCCACTTTAGTAACGCCTTCCCTTTGCAAAAATCTCAGCTTTGTCCGCTTATCTTTAGATCTTGAGTTGGAACCACAACTAGATGCCTTAATCCCTAGAATTGCATGTTTGCTTTATTGACTTCTTATTCATCTTTGATTGTGTTAATTGCTCTTTGTGGTTAGTATTCACGTAGCTTACCGTTATTGACTTTGTTTCACCGAGTCCCTGTGATCGACCCCTGGAATTTTCTTGCTTTTTACTACGATTGACCCGTACACTGCGGGTTCGCATCCTTGTTTTAAGCTTAAGTCTAGGGTTATAAATTTAAAGCTTGCACACACCGTTTGGAGCGAACAAGTTTTTGGCGCCGTTGCCGGGGACTTGGTCTAGACCGAGCCGGTACGGTTTGCTCTTGCGGCGCTTGCCCCGTGTCATCAAACCACTCTACTTGAGTGACTTTTGCAGGTTCTTTCTTAGGTATATGCGAAGAACCCGCACTGGGAAGGAAATCGTTCCCTACGATCCCGAACCCGAAAAGACATACAAGCGACGCTTAAGAGAAGCAAAGATGGCCCAACAAGACGATCGCGATCTTGCGGCCGAATTGAAAGAGACGCTAGAGCTGCTACGTCTCAGCAAAGAAGAACTAAGGCAAGAGAAAGAAGAGAATCGCACCAGGACTGCAGCAATCGAAGTTGAGATAGCAGTCATACGAGACCAGATTCTACTTCGACCGAGGGAAGATCCCCCTGTTGGACCTTGACCGATGCAGGATCCAGTACCTGACGCCCCGGCCGATGTACTTCCACCTCGGAGGCCAGTCCGAGATGTTCTTCTTGCAGGAATCCCACAAACCCTAGGTCAAAGGATGGACCCTAATCAACAATTGAGGCGTCCAGGAGTGAACCTAGGAGATCCAGTGGATCATGACTACGAACTTCGACCGCAAGTTCTACCCATGATTCGCCAATGCCAATTCGGAGGGCTAGAGAAGGAGTCACCACATCAACATCTTCAAAACTACGAGATCTTGATGGAAACCTTGCGACCTTCCATAATTGAAAATAACAACTACAAGCTAAGACCTTTTTACTTTTCTTTAAAAGATAGAGCTCTTACTTGGTATCAATCTCTTCCTCCAGGAAAAATTAGCACATGGGAGGAGATGACTACGGAATTCTTGACCAAATTCTTTACCCCCTCAAAGACCACTGAAATGAGAGGGAAGATCAATGCTTTGATTATGAAGGACAAGGAGAGCTTGTCCAAATCTTGGGAGCGGTTCAAGGATATCCTTTTGGATTGCCCACATCATGGGATTCCAAAGATCGAGTTGTTGGAGATCTACTTCAAGGGACTGGACGGAAGCACCCAGTTCAATCTCCAACTACTCTCCGCCGGCACCTTCATGGACATGGCGATTAATGAGGCTTGGGACTTCATTGAGAAGCAAGCCTTGCACATGGAGAAATATACCCACCAAGGAGCTGAAGGTGGAGTTAAAAGAGTCAACTTTCAAGAGACTCAATCCAACAACAATCAACTCACGTCTTTGAAGAATGACGTGAAACAATTGAAGGAACTCTTGATGGCTCAAACTACGAAGGAAGAGCAAGGGCAAAGGAACAACAACAACAACGGGTACCGTAACAACAACAACGGTCCCCGAAACAACAACTACAACAACAACAATAGAGGATCCAATAGCAACAACTGGAGGGCGAATAACCAAAATCACGGTAACAATCATTCAAACTCCAACTCTAACGATTCCTCTAACCCTTTCCTCTCTTCCCCTTCTTCTTCTTCTACTCCATTAAAGAGCCAAGGGCAAGGATCAAGTTCGTCTCAACCAGAAAAGAAAGACGCAGTTCTGGAGGCTATCTTGATCAAGCTTAACGCTATGGAGAATTCTATGACTTCATTTTCGAGGGCCCAAAAGTCCTTCGAACAACAACTTGCTAGTAGGGCGAATGAAGCGCCAAGAGATCCAGGGAAGCTTCCAGCAAAGACGGAAACTAACCCTAAGGGCCAGTGCATGGCCATAACGACGAGGAGTGGACTTAAAACTGCAGATCCAGTACCTCGTTCGACGCAGATCACCTCGGTCCAGATCCAGTCGAAGAACACCTCGACCGAGATGCCAACTGAGGCGGAGCAACAGAAAGCAGGAGGGACGACTGAAACTTATATTCCACCTCCTGTATACAAACCACCACTTCCCTTCCCTCAGTCCAGAGCCAGAGCACATCTAGACAAGCACTTTGGTAAGTTTCTTGACTTGATGAATAAGCTACATATTAATATCCCTTTCCTTGATGCTATTTTAGGAATGCCCGCCTATGGGAAGTTCTTAAAAGAAATCTTATCAAGGAAGAGGAAGCTGGAGGATGTTGGTGAAGTTAGGATGACATCTAAATCTTCGGAGCTTATCAAGATCATGAAGGAAAAGATGACACCTAAGTTGAGAGATCCCGGCTCGTTTTGCATTCCCATTCAAGTCGGGGATGTCACTTGCGAAGCCCTTTGTGATCTAGGAGCCAGCGTGAGCATCATCCCGCTGGAGCTATGCACGAAGATCGGTCTTGGAGAGCCCAAGCCGGTCAAGATTCGACTTTACATGGCGGATCGCTCTATTACCCATCCCGTGGGCATCTTGGAGGACGTTCCGGTCAAGTTATGTAACTTCTATCTACCTATAGATTTTGTTGTACTTGACATTCCCGCAGATTATCCTGTTCCTATTATTCTCATGAGGCCATTTCTGGCAACTTCGGGTTGCAACGTGGATTGCAAGAACGCCAAGTTGAAATTCAACGTTGGTGGCGATGAGGTGGAGTTCGCACTACTTGCAGCCATGAAAGGGGAGCAGCTAACTGATGATATCTTCAACATCTACGATGAAGAAGAATCACGAGAATTGGTGAGCTCTATCCTTATTAACGATCCACTCGAAAGAGTTATTAGCTTCAGTTTAATGGAGGAAGGTATAGATGCTTCTTGTGATGTAGATATACGGAGCTTGAAGGCACTGGAAGAAGATCCAGGGGCTAAAACTGAGAAGCTAATCCAGGAGACGAAGATCTCCAGTTTCGGTTCCAGTTGCAGTACCTCGACCGAGGCACTTCCTGGACTGAGCGAGGCGACTGAAGAACACCTCGGTCAACGCCTCTGCACCTCGACCGAGGTCGATGGCGAGATGATGTCAACTGAGATTACTGAGAATAATAATCTTCTTACTCACTTCTCTAACATTCATCCTCAGTTGGTGGAACATTCTATCCACCAACTTTCTGATAAGAACGGACCTTGGTATGCTGACATTGTAAATTATCTTGTTTGCCAGGAAACACCGCCCGGATTGACGTACTCTCAAAAGAAGAGATTCTTCAAGGAAGTACGACATTATTACTGGGACGAACCGCTGCTATTCAAGCGCGGACCGGATGGGATGCTTCGTAGATGCATTCCGGAAGATGAGGTTAATAGCATTATACGGCATTGCCATTCACTTCCTTGTGGAGGACATGCTAGCACCGATAAAACATGTGCTAAGGTATTGTTTTCCGGTTTCTTTTGGCCTACATTATTTAAAGATGTACAAGCTTTTGTTGTCTCTTGTGATGCATGCCAAAGAACAGGGAACTTGTCAAGGAGAAACGAGATGCCACTTAATAACATCCAAGAAGTGGAAATCTTTGATGTATGGGGGATTGACTTCATGGGACCTTTCCCATCCTCCGGAGGAAACCTCTACATTCTCCTTGCAGTTGATTAAGTCTCTAGATGGGTTGAAGCCATCGCTTCTCCCACTAACGACGCCAAGGTAGTTGTGAAGTTCTTGAATAGAACTATCTTTCCACGATTTGGAACTCCGCGTATCATCATTAGCGATGGAGGAACGCATTTCATCAACCGGAAGTTCAAGGCACTTCTATCGAAGTATGGGGTAACCCATAAGATATCAACTGCTTATCACCCTCAAACTAGTGAACAGGTCGAGATCTCAAATAGAGAAATCAAGGCAATTTTGGAGAAGACCGTCTCTAGAACGAGGAAGGATTGGTCCATGAAATTGGACGATGCTCTTTGGGCGTACAGGACCGCATTCAAGACTCCCATAGGTACCACTCCTTATAATTTGGTATATGGGAAGTCCTGCCATTTGCCCGTTGAATTGGAACACAAGGCGTATTGGGCGATCAAATGGTTGAATTTCGACATCAAGGAGGATGGTGAAAAGCGACTATTGGAACTCAACGAGCTGGAGGAGCTGCGTTTAAACGCTTATGAGAATGCCAAAATCTACAAGGAAAGGACGAAGAGATGGCATGACAAGCGTATCGTCCCAAAGGAGCTTAACGAAGGAGACTTAGTTCTACTCTTCAACTCCCGCCTCCGCCTTTTTCCAGGTAAGTTGAAATCTAGATGGACCGGACCTTATGTTGTGAAACATGTTTTCCCTCATAGTGCAGTTGAGATATGGGGCGAAACTAGCGGAAGCTTCAAGGTCAACGGTCATAGACTTAAGAAGTACCATCCGGAAACGCCGGTTGAGGAGGTTGCACCAATATACCTCATTTGAGACGCATCATGGTCCAGCTAGCGACCTTAAACCAAGCGCTTCTTGGGAGGCAACCCAAGGTATTGCTTTCTTTTCCCGTTTTCTAGTCTAGCTTAGATAGTTTTTGTTTTCGCTTTGCTCTGCTTTGTTTTTGGCGTTCTGGACAGACAACAGGGAATATCTAAGGAAGGAGCATAACTGGAAGGACAGAAGTTCGAGATTTTGAGAAGACAGAAGCATCTCGGTTACTGTTAGAGCACCTCGACCGAGTTGATTCTTGAGCAACCGAGGCGACTAGGGTTTTCTGCAGAACCACCTCGGTCCGTACCACCTCGGTCCAGTCGAGACCATCTCGACCGAGGTAACAGCAGATCCAGGAACAGTATAAAAGGGGAAAATTTATTTTTCACTTTTTACTTTACCCAACTCGACCGCGGCGCCCTTCCCACCTTGCCTTCTCAGATCTTGCTCATTCCCGAAGATTTCCGCTTCTAAACTGTGATTGAAGGGTATAGGAACCTATTGCAACAACAGATCTGCAAAGAAATCGAGCGAATCGACCGAAACGAGGTAAAAACAGTCGAAACCCTAACTCGTCCATTCGCTTCGATTTGGGCTTTGGTTGACCCTGATTTTGCTGAGAAAAGGCTTAAGTACCCCTTAGGAAGCAATTGTAGTGATTTTTGGGGGAAAAGAACTGAATTTCTGAGAATTGGAATCGTAACTGCTGCGCCTCGGTCCGGTCGAACTGCATCTCGACCGAGGTGATTCCTGAGTCTTGTCAGTGACCGAGGTGTTCTGACAGTGTTGAGTGAAAATGAGTTCCGATCGTCGCCTAGCCCTCAGAGACAGATCCTCACCCTCCCCTTCTTCCTCTTCTTCCCGTCCTTACCGCCCAGTTATCCACGAGAGATGTCGGGTAGACTATGAGCGCATAGCTAGCCGTCCAGTTATCGCACCACGTTTTTTGGACGTGTCAGCTTTCGATTGCCTAGGGTTAGATGCTGACCTTAGGAGGATGATTGCCACTGTTGGGCTGGATCAGTTTACTGAGATCCGAGCCCCAGCCTATTTGGAGCCGACCTTAGAGTTCGTTAGCTCCTTCTCCTACCTCCCCACAGACCAATCTGTGAAGTACCGGTTGATGAACCGGAACTTCATAGTTCCCTTAGAGGTTTGGAGAGAGATTTTCGGCTTTTCTGAGCCTACCGCCACCGACTTCCCCTCCCGATCCGTAGCTAGGGAGTTTTGGGGGCAGATTGCCCATATTACCGAGCATGCAGACAGATGGCGCCCTGGAGATTCCAAGGAGAAGGTCATCTTCCACCCGGCCTTCAGATTAGCCCATAGGATATTCAGCGAGACACTTCTGGCGCGTACTGAGACGCCCCAGAAGATCCGACAGGGTGAGCTCTTCAGCCTTTACTGTATGGTCACGGGAGGTTTCCCAGACTTTGGCTTGATCTTGGCAGAGGACCTGCACAAGATCAAGGCTAAAGCGAAGGGAGACATTTGTTGCGGAGGTCTAGTCACCCATATTGCTGCATATCACGGGATGGACCTCAGTGTATGTACGATGGTGGCGGCTCCGAAGCCGCTTGGATTACAAGAGATGATCACATGGCGGATTCTAGTTTCCCGTGGTTTGACCACTCCATTTGTTGCTATGCCATGGGAGCGGACTGCGCCACAGGGGATCCGCTGGTCTGCACAGTTCACAGTTTTCGATCCGCATTACTGGCAGACAGCTTGGGCCCCGCTGATGGAGGATCATGGGGAGGCAGCAGCTGCCCCAGCTGAGGCTGAGGAGGAGGAGGATGACGACGACGAGGAGACAGTGGATGAGAGAGATGGTGGAGTCCCGATGGATACAGGGACGGATACTGCAAGTACGAGCGCGCCACCGATCATCGACTTGGATGATGAGGAGGAGACAGAGCCTGCACCAGCTGAGACTTCTCCAGTCAGACCTGCTAGACACAGGAGGCATGGAGTGAGAGATCGAGTTGCTCACAGACGGATCGATGACCTGACGGATCAGGTTATTGACACGTATGCTGCATTATTGCTGGATATCCGCGAGATGCAGGAGCGGCAGCACCATCAGCACATCATGGCCTAGCTTCAGTTCGAGCGTGTCATGGGCTATCCTTTCGATCCGACTCAGTATCCGTACGTACCACCACCACCACCGCCGGATCGAGACTATTGAGGAGCTGCAGGATTTTCTTATTATATTTTTTATGCAGTTCAGCTTTTTATCCGGTGAGTACTCTTGTCTCTAGACTTATATTGACCCACTGGGACAGTGTGTCCCAAGTATGGGGTGTTTGTATTTATGTGATGACTTCGATGTACTTATTTGACTATTTTGATGTATGACATTTCATCGGATATTTTATTTATGCTTCACTTCTGCATTTATATGTTTATCTGATATTACATGCACACCTACAGGTTATTTGATTGAGAAAAACGTCGAAACTGAAAAAAAAACTGGTTTTAAAAAAAAAATTTTTTTGACCTCGACCGAGTCAGTTCTGGCCAAACGAGGCGTTTCACCTCGGATGAACCAAGAACATCTCGACCGAGGTATGTTAACTGAGAGTTTTCGAAAACGATTTTTGTGTTACTTATCTGGATATGATCTCAGTGAAGATCTTGTTTACTGACTGGTTTTAAATTCTTTATGTGTTTGAAAGGTTTTATAATATGTTTAAGTTGCTAAATGCTTTGTTTGAAATTATCGACATGTTTAATACTTTGTTTTTATCCAAATTATGTTGAATTTGAAGGTTGACACCGCAGGTTAAGTTCTTTCACTTTCTTCTTGGAGAGACCAAGGCAATTCATTCTCTTCTTCTTCTTCTTGATCATGCTTAGCCCCTCATATACATTTTGCCTCCCTTTACCTATCCGGGAATTTGGAAGCAAGCGAAGTGGTGAAAGCAAGTGAAGTTAAAGTTGAGAAGTGGCTGGAAGTGAAAGTGTTAGAAAGCAATTTTAGGTTTGGGGAAGTCAATCATGAAGATGAGTAACTCGGCACCATTCACATAGCCGGGTGTTTGTGTCTTGCCAAAGTCGGATCGAGCGATATTCCTAACGGGTCATGGTATGTGCATCAAGGGTTTGATGCATCTCAAGAAATTGATGATTGCTGATTTCCTAGGCTTCGGTTATTGTGCACCTCTGTCCATGCATCCCAAAAAGTAAAGTAAAAAGAAAAAAATGTGAAATAAGCAAAGCTTATTGGTGGAAGATGTTGCAAGTCAAAGTAAAAGTGAAGTTCATCCTTTTCCCAGATTCTAGCACCACATTACCTTACATACATCCCTACCCTACACGTTTCTTGACCTTTTCTTTTGGGAAATCCTTGAGACCTTGAGCTTGTTGATTGACTTAGTGGTTTAAACTGGATTATACATGATTAATTTTGATAATTATGATTTATTATGCATTCTATGATTTTATGCAAAGATGAACAACTTTCCTATATTTATAAAATGTTTTGAGCATATTGAGTTTTTAATTCCATGAAGTATTCTCTTAGAGTGATCTATGATTGTGACACACCATAAAATGTTTTTGAAAGACTTTTCATTGATTTTCTTGACTTATAATCCATTCTATCTTGTCTTTTATATGCGGAACTTGCTTGGGGACAAGCAAGGGCTAAGTATGGGGTATTTTGATAGCATGAATTATAGTCTATATTTTGAGGTTTGTTTGGACGTTTTATCTTTCATAATCTGCATGTTAGCATGTATAATATGTGATTATATTACCATTTCATCTAGCTTTGCGGGAATCGAGGTCTACACCTAGTTTTGCTGTAATTACAGGTAAAATGGTATGTTTTGCATCAAAAAGGAGCAAAAGGAGTCATGAGTCATTTGGAGCTACATCCAGGGAGCATAGCCATGGATTAAAGAATTACTTTGGACCAGTTTCGAGAGATTTCACATTCAGTTATGACTCACCTCGGTTGGCCAAAGATTCATCTCGACCGAGGTGATCCAGAGACGCCGACTCGACCGAGGCGAACACCTAGGACGCGGCGAGAATATTTTATTCTTGGCTGAGATCTTTTAAAATTAGAAAGTGATCTTATATTTTTGGGCTTGGCTCCTGGAAGGAAGGAGATATGCAGAATTATATATTTTACCTATATTTATGGGAAAATATCTTTCTAAGATATTTTATCTTTGGAGGGTTATTTTCCTATAAAAAGGGTTGGATTTCCACAAATCCAACATCTCGCTTAGGACGGAAAATCCCGCTAATCACGCTATACCGTCGATCAGGGTTTATAGCACGCAGCAGCCGCAGCCATACTCCAGTTGGGAGATTTGAAGAACCTTTTTGAAGGTTGAAGGAAGATTGAAGTCTATAGCTTTTATAGCTTTTGAAGGGTTTTGTAAGATTGTCTTTGATTCCCTTCCTTGTTGTCTTGTCTTGTTGGATTGCTATCCAAGGAACGCTTTGTTGTGATATTTGATTCAGTTATTGAAGTCTTTTCATTAAATTCTTCTTGTTCAAATATTCACTTTCTTCCCATATACTTTAATACTTTCATGATGATGATGAGTGGCTAATTTCCTTGTGTGATTCTAGGGTGATTGGCTGAAGGTTGTGGGAAAAACAATGATAGAATAATCTTAGATTCCAGTAGGATCCTGAAAGTTCGAGTCTTTAACCTTAACCCTAAGCATCTCGTTCAGTCGACGAACATCTCGGCCGGGGTGGAATCTGGCTGACCGAGGTGACTTATCTGATCCTAAACTGAGAGTTAAGTGTTAGAGTTTGCCAAATCCTATTCTTATTACACCTTTCCTGGTTCAAAGCAAGCTTAGGATGAGACTTACCCAGTAATTCCTTAGTTTGTGTACCAACGATCATAAGTGTAGGTAATAAAGGTTTATCCTTTATTGGGGTTTGAGTGTGCTTCCATCCCATCTTTGTGAGTTAGCCTGAGACTTAACCGGTAAAGGTTGATTCTATTCCCTTGGATGTTGTGTTAGTTTGAGGTTATAGTTCTTTATCTTAATTCCTTGAGACTTACCCGGTAATAGGAGTTACGGTTTTGGATTAGTGAGTAGTGAGACTTACCCGGTGATCTACTCCACTTTAGTAACGCCTTCCCCTTGCAAAAATCTCAGCTTTGTCCGCTTATCTTTAGATCTTGAGTTGGAACCACAACTAGATGCCTTAATCCCTAGAATTGCATGTTTGCTTTATTGACTTCTTATTCATCTTTGATTGTGTTAATTGCTCTTTGTGGTTAGTATTCACGTAGCTTACCGTTATTGACTTTGTTTCACCGAGTCCCTGTGATCGACCCCTGGAATTTTCTTGCTTTTTACTACGATTGACCCGTACACTGCGGGTTCGCATCCTTGTTTTAAGCTTAAGTCTAGGGTTATAAATTTAAAGCTTGCACACACCGTTTGGAGCGAACAGAATGTAATTGGGAAAACAACAACCCTAAAGATCCAGGAATTCAGTTGTGGTAATCGATTCAAGATATACTAAAGATATAAGGACAGAGTTGGTTTGCAAAGGTATACGAATGTAAAGCAATGTACGGCGAAGTTCCAAGGCTTTATATAACTTATCTAGGGACACTCTCTATAAAGGTTGTTGAGGCTTCAGTATAGAAATGATCTAAAGACAAGAATTAATCTCAAATACCCAAACTTGCAACCCAAGGATCAAGATAGGCTAAACCGATTAAGGTTGTGACACTCGAAATCGAAGTAGAGGTTGTTGAGGCTTCACTACCACCTAGAAAAGACAAGTCTAAACTAGATTAAAGCTAACCTTTAACCTTGGATTAAAGTAAAAGCAAGGCTTGTAAACTGGCACGAATTACGGGTGGATCTTGAGTTCCACGGCCGTGGAACCTCAAGAACAAACTGTGATCTGGTTCGTCGGTGAGATCTCTCTAACTCTCAGGGTCCAATCTGTTTATGATCGATCTATCATCATCTAAACCACAACTTTCAACCCTTCACCTTAGAATTACTAAAGGATTTTAGCCAACAACGGTCATTATGATATCAAATTCAAGTTTGAAGATAATGAAAGATGAAAACCTTCGAAAACCTTCAATAAAACTCAAACCAATATCGAATCCACAAACAAACTGAATAAGTATGCTAGATCCAGGAAACTCAAACACAAATAAGCAACAATCCTTGAAAAGAATAAGAAAACGGGTTGTCAATCCGTTCCCAAATCAAACCTAAGGACAAAGAACGTTGCTTTCACCGCAAGTTACTTCCGATCTCTCTCAAATCTTGAACTTCGATGAAACTCTCGAAAACCCTCTTTAGCCATATGCGGTGGTTCAAATTTCTCTTTTCCGGCCCTTTTTATAGGGAGAACTCCCAGCCCTTGCGAGAAATTATCTTGCAAATATTTTATTTTCCAAAAGATTGCCTAAATCACGGTTTTAAGGGGTTCCACGGCCGTGATTTAGAGCGTGAAATCAGATTACGGTTCTCCATCAACCTTCCACGACCGTGTAACTCCCTGGAGTGTTCCACGTTCGTGATGCCAAGTTCCACGGCCGTGGACTAGAGCGTGGACTCCAATACGGCCGTATTTTAGAGCGTGGAACCATAGAATGCTCGTAAATCCCTTTGTTTTGTGTCATTCTTCATCCTAGCATCTTCCTTAGCTCCCTTGTGGTGTCCTCAACCCATGGATGTGCTCAATCCATCTCCATTCTTCCTCAATCTGTTCGGTTTTAGCTCTTAATTGCCTACAATCAACACAAAGCTTATGTAGACCTCTATATTGATAATATAGATAAACTAACTCACAATTGCTTCAATGCTTCATCAATAAACACCAATATGGATGAAAAACATCTAGAAAACGTGCCTAGAACATCACAATATTTCATGCTAACAAAATACCCCATACTTTCCACTTGCTTGTCCCCAAGCAAGGTCTTTCAAAAGCTTTTAAAACTCAAGTTAGGATGAAATATGTATGCACTCTCAAACAAAACTTCTTTAAGGTGAATGTGCTTTCTAGGCAATAGATCATTCTCAAATCTTGCTTCAATCGTTCATAAGACTTTCATATACATAATCAAAGAGTAAAGAGCAAAGAAAACTCATGAATTGATCAAACTTCCATGTAAGCAACATAACCTTCAAACGTTATCAAAATCAATCATAAGAAACTTCAATTTAGACCACAAAGTCATATAACATTCTCATGATCTTAAGGACTTTCAAACAAGGTCTAGAATGTGGAAAATGGAGGGAAAACTTTAAGGAATGTGGTGCATGAATCCGGGAAAGTGGACAACCAACTCTTTTCTTTTTCTTTTGCGGTTTCCGCAACACTTTCAACTTAGAGCTTCGCTCTCTTCTTTTCAATTCATTTTTCGACTTTACTTTTGGAGTTATGGATAGAGGTGCACAAAAACCGAAGCCTAGGAGATTGGCGTTTCTCAAATTCGAGATGCCTCAAACCCTTGATGCACATACCGTAATCCGCTAGGAATATCGCTCAATCCGACTTTGGCAAGACAGAAACAGGTGCCGAGTTACTCATCATCATGATTGACTTCCCCAAACCTATAAGTTCTTTCTATTCTTTGAATGCAAAATTTTGCTTTCATGGCCCTCCCACATCAAACATGCCAAATATCAACTCCTCCAAATTCCCGGATAGGTAAAGGAGGCCATAATTTTATTGAGGGGCTAAATGATCAAAGAAAGAAGAAAGAAAATCGAATTGCCTTAATCATTTCAACAAGAAGTATAAGAACTCATCATGTGATTTCAACTTTGATTCCTCAATATGATTTAGGTAACATTCATCACATTATGAAACTTGCAAAAGAGGGATGATCAATCCATTCAATTTCTTTTCAAATTACTATTCATTTAGGCATACAAATGTCATCAAACTCAATTCACAAGTAGTGATTATTATAGAAATCATCTCTATTCTTAGAAGCACAAAATTTTTCAATTTTTATGGGTTTTTCAAAGACTTTTTCATGCAATGTAATAATGAAACATGTAACAATAGAATGAAAAATGCAAGGTGTTCTCAATAGAAGCAAACAAAGTGAGTAAGAGTTATTACAAACGAATAGTCACATTGTTCGCTCCAAACGGTGTGTGTGCAAGCTTTAAATTTATAACCCTAGATGTAAGCTTAAAACAAGGATGCGAACCCCCAGTGTACGGGTCAATCGTAGTAAAAGGGAAGGTGTTTCTAAAGTGGAATAGATCACCGGGTAAGTCTCACTACTCACAATCCCAAACCATAACTCCTATTACCGGGTAAGTCTCAAGGAATCAAGATAAAGAACTATAACCTCGAACTAACACACCACCTAAGGGAATAGAATCAACCTTTACCGGGTAAGTCTCAGGCTAACTCACAAAGTTGGGATGAAAGCACACTCAAACCCCAATAAAGGATAAACCTTTATTACCTACACTTATGATCTTAGGTAAACAAACAAAGGAATCACCGGGTAAGTCTCATCCTAGGCTTGCGTTGAACCAGGAAAGGTGTAATAAGAATAGGATTTGGCAAACTCTAACACTTAACTCTCAGTTTTAGATCAAAAGGTCACCTCGGTCAGACGAATTCCACCCCGGCCGAGATGTTTATCGACTGAGCGAGATGCTTAGGGTTAAGGTAGAACGCTCGAACTTTCAGGGTCCTACTGTGATTAAGATCATTCTATCATCGTCTTTCCCACAACTTTCAGCCAATCACCCTAGAATCACACAAAGAGATTAGCCACTCATCATCATGAAAGTATTAATCAAATATATGGGAAGGAAGAGAATAATTGAACAATAAAACCTTAAGAGAAAGGTTTCAATAACTGAATCAATTATCAAACAACAAAGCGTTTCTTGGATAGAAATCCAACAAGACAAACAACAAGAAGGGAATCTAAGATGATCATACAAAACCCTTCACAAAAGCTATAAAAGCTATAGACTTTCTTCCTTCAACCTTCAAAAAGGTTCTTCAATCCTCCCAACTGGAGTATGGTTGCGGTGTATGCAGGATGTATGCAGGGTTTCGCAGCCCTAGCGCTTTTCGGTGGTAAGCGGATGTCAGATTTGTGGGAAATCCGGCCCTTTTTATAGGAAAATTACTCTCCAATGATAAAATATCTTAGAAAGATCTCTTCCCATAAAATAGGTAAAATATATGATCTATCTTATCTTCTTCCTTCCAGGAACCAAGCCCAAAAATATAAGATCTTCCTTCCAAAAATAAAAGATCTCAGCCACGAAAAATATACCCTGCCGCGTCCTAGGCGTTCGCCTCGGTCGAGTCGGCTTCTCTGGATCACCTCGGTCGAGGTGACTCTGTAGTCAACCGAGGTGATTCATAACTGAATGTGAAATCTCTCAAATTTGGTCCAAAGTGAATCTCTATTCCATAGCTATGCTTCCTTGATCATTCCTTAAGTTCCTGAATGTAGCTTCGATGACTCCTTAGCTCCTTTTACTCCTTTTTTGATGCAAAATATGCCATTTTACCTACGATTACAACAAAACTAGGTGTAGACCTCGATTCCCGCAAAGGTAGATGAAACGGTAATATAATCACATAATATACATACTAACATGCAAATTATTGAAGATAAAACGTCTAAACAAGTCCCAAAATATAGACAATAATTCATGCTATCACACACCCCACCTCATACTTGGAACAAACATTGTCCCTAATGTTCAAAAAGAAAATAAAGAAAAGAAAGAAAGAAAAACAACTCACAAAATGGTGGTGGAGTGGCTAAAACTGTCGATCATCATGGTCATCACTGCGGTGCCGGTGGAGGTGGAAATGGGAAGAAACTGGGATCATAGTTCCGCCCAAACTGCTGGCGGTATACGTCTCTCATCATGCGGTCATGATCGTCGGCTCTCGCATCCCTTGCATCGGCCCAAATCTCCAAAGCTCCAACCCTATCTGAAAGGTCGGTAGCCCACTCTGGCAACTGCTCATACCAACCAGGCGGCTGGCTGTACCACGCCGGTGCATTTGAAGGTGCTGGTGCAGGTGGTGGCTGTGCATGCCATGGTGGAGGAGCTCCCATCCAATCCAGCTGAGTGTTGTACCAAGAGGGAGGATCTGCCATCCATGTAGGCCTCTCATTCACACTAGCACGGCGAGAAGATGGCGGGTCGGGGAGAGTGTCTAGGAAGGTCAGGAACTACATCCGGCTGATCCGGGAAAGTGTCAAAGTCATGACCAGCTCCTCCTCCCTCAAACTCATCATCCCCTCTCATCTCCTCCTCCTCTACAACAGGTGGTGGTGGAACGTAAGGAGGGGCTACTAATCTGTTCGCATGCATGGCAACGAACGTCTCCTTCCAATTATGGCGTCCCGCCATAATGGAATACTCAGGGAGCCACTCAATACCTCTCCCTGTCCTTCTCTCCCAAGGCATAGCTGCATACGGCGGACCTCTATGTGTGGGGAAAATGATGCCTCTAGTCATGAGGCTTTAAAGTTCTAGGGGTCTAGCTGCGATGCGGGTGCAAGCTGAAAAATCTACCCCTAACTGCCTAGCAAGGTGGGTAACCATCCCACCATATCCAATGTCACCAGCCCTCCTATTCTTTAGCTTGCTCATAGTAGCAGCTAGGAGGGTGGCACAGTCAGCTTGCCTGCCATACAACATGCAGTAAAGAAGAAACAGCTCGTCTGTC
Organism: Fagopyrum homotropicum; assembly: GCA_033239125.1. Taxonomy (NCBI): domain Eukaryota; kingdom Viridiplantae; phylum Streptophyta; class Magnoliopsida; order Caryophyllales; family Polygonaceae; genus Fagopyrum; species Fagopyrum homotropicum. The sequence goes on from BSWB01000004.1 coordinate 151,371,852, forward strand.
TTAATCTTCTGAGGTGTCTCCGTCCTAGGGAAGAGACACTCAGAAAGATCTCTATGTGCAATCTTCAGGGCTAGATGATACATCAATCTAGCCTTGGTATCAGCAGGTTGCCAGCGGTCCTCGCTGGCGTAAATCATGGCTATCTCAGCCCAGAAATCCTTGGCGTATACGCCACTAGGGAAACGACCATTGAAGGTCTCATGAAACCCAAAGAAATCTCCAAACTCCCTAATCGAAAACTCATAGTTTCTTTCCATCAGCCGGAAAGAAACGGTCCTGTCAACATGGCTGTGCTCGAAGGAAACTACAAACTCCCTAGTAATCTCCTCATAAGCATCTTCCCGAATAGCGGAGAAGATGAGTAGACCGGCTCTTTCTAAAAGCCATGTGAGGTCCCCTATCACATGCAAGGGCTCTAGCTCCTCAAGCAGTAAGTATCTCGGTCCTATGACCGCTCTCTTCTCGATCCTTTTCAAGGCATCGAGATAATCCTCATGGATTGTGGGAATGCTAGGGGGAGGTGGTGATGGTGATGATGGGGGTGATGGAGGCTCAGCGGGTGGTGCCCTAGAAAAAGAGGCGTTACCTTTCCTCTTCTTGTTCTTATTTCTATTCGAAACTCTCCTCACAAAATCCATTTCTGTCAAACTCCACGGTCTGTTCTAAGGGTTCCACGGCCGTGATTCCTCCAGAAACCGTGATTTGGCACGTGATTTCTCAAAACTCAACAGAATTTCACCAATCTCAAACACAAGCAGCCCTAGGCTAATTTCAATCCAATTCCAATCAGTTCTCCTAAAAATACTAGCAAAATCAAGCCAAATCGACAAAGAGAGAGAAAGAACCAAAAACCTAGGTTTTCGGATTTTGGAATCCGAATTCTGCCTTCTCCGGTGATTTGCCGCTCGAATTGTTGATTGGATCTTGTAGGTGATTAGATTTGCTTCAGTTTTGGCTAAAGAATCGTGAAAAACGATTAACGAACACGGAATTGAGAGTTAGGGAAGGATTCGGCATTCTTGGGGCGTGGTTTGAGTTTTTGTGGTGTGTTTTGTGAAGAAACGTGGTTTATATAGTGGCCGTAAAAATTTTTGAAAATCACGGTCTGTCGGGGTGTTCCACGGCCGTGGAAATGTACGGAACCGTGGTTTTGGTGATTTTTCAAAGGCTTTTGAAAATTACGGTCACTGTAGCTGTCACGGCCGTGGAAATGTACGGAACCGTGGTTTTGGTGATTTTTCAAAGGCTTTTGAAAATTACAGTCACTGTATCTGTCACGGCCGTGGTTTTGGCCGTGGAACTCTTTGTAATGTGTCAAAGTCCAAGTTTCGTAAATTTTCTTCAAGCTTTTCCTTCCCCCTTTCTTTTCCACTGTTCCTACATCCAAAAACACGAACATACCGGAAGGTATCGAAGGCAAAACAAAACAAAAACGTCTAAACTACTCTACGCTATGAATCAAAAACAAAAACGTAAGTGCAATACCTTAGGTTGCCTCCCAAGAAGCGCTTTGTTTAAGGTCCGTAGCTAGACCATACTTGCACCTATTCAAGTGTGGTAGGTGCAAACTCCTCAGTTTGGAGTTCCGGTGTATACTTCTTGAGTCGTTGACCGTTCACCTTAAAGCTTCCGCTCTTTTCACCCCATACTTCAACTGCACCATGGGGAAAAACACGTTTTATTAGATAAGGTCCAGTCCAACGAGATTTAAGCTTACCTGGAAAGAGACGAAGCCTTGAATTGAAGAGGAGAACTTGATCTCCATCTTTTAAGTCCTTTGGAATGATATGCTTATCATGCCAACGCTTCGCTCTTTCTTTGTAAATCTTGGCGTTCTCATAGGCGTTCAAGCAAAGTTCTTCAAGCTCGTTGAGGTCTAAGAGACGCTTCTCTCCGGCCTCCTTCATGCGGAAGTTCAACCACTTTATTGCCCAATACGCCTTGTGCTCCAACTCTACCAGTAAGTGACAAGACTTCCCATACACAAGGTTGTAGGGTGTGGTACCTATGGGAGTCTTATACGCAGTCCGATATACCCACAATACATCATCTAGCTTCAAGGACCAATCCTTCCTTGTCCTCGAAACTGTTTTCTCTAACATTCCCTTAATCTCCTGGTTCGAAATCTCCACTTGTACGCTTGTTTGCGGATGATAAGGGGTGGCAATCTTGTGAGTCACCCCATACTTATCTAATAGAGCCTCGAATCGTCGGGCAATGAAGTGAGAACCTCCATCACTAATGATAGTCCGTGGTGTCCCAAATCGTGGGAAGATAGTCTTGTTAAAGAACTTAACCACTACCATGGCATCATTGGTGGGAGAGGCAATTGCTTCCACCCATCTCGAAACATAATCCACCGCTAAAAGTATGTATTGGTTCCCACAAGATGATGGGAAAGGTCCCATGAAGTCTACTCCCCAAACGTCAAAGATCTCTACCTCTTGGATGTTCTTAAGAGGCATCTCATTCCTCCTAGATATATTCCCTGTTCTTTGACAAGCATCACAGCAGGAAACAAAGGTTTGCACATCTTTAAATAGAGTAGGCCAAAAGAATCCAGATTGCAATACCTTAGCGTTAGTTTTGTTCGAACTAGCGTGTCCTCCACAAGGTAGTGAATGACAATGATGGATGACACTTTGCATCTCATCTTCCGGCACACACCGCCGAATAATGCCGTCTGGACCTCTCTTAAAAAGGAGAGGTTCATTCCAAAAGTATTCCCGAACATCCTTAAAGAACTTCTTTCTTTGTGCGTAGGATAATCCGGGTGGCAATTCCTGACAAACCAAATAGTTAACAAAATCAGCAAACCATGGTTCGTTACCTTTGGTGATCACGTCGATGCACTCCTCTATGATGTGTAAATGCTCGTCCGGAAAGGAGTCATCTATAGGTAGATCGTCGTCCTCTAGGTGTGGTAGACGACTCAAATGATCCGCAACAGAATTTTCCGAACCTTTCTTGTCGCGGATCTCTAGATCGAATTCTTGTAGGAGAAGAATCCATCTAATTAGCCTTGGCTTCGCGTCTTTCTTTGCAAGTAGATACCGGATCGCAGCATGATCCGTGTATACAATCACATTTGCACCTACAAGATAAGAGCGAAATTTGTCAATTGCATATACAACTGCTAAGAATTCCATTTCGGTAGTGGCGTAGTTGAGTTGCGCCTCATCTAGCGTCTTGCTAGCGTAGTAGAGGGCGTGGGTTTGTCCCTCTTTTCTTTGCCCAAGAACAGCTCCTATAGCTACGTCACTTGCATCACACATAACCTCAAAGGGAAGATTCCAATCCGGAGGTTGGATAATCGGGGCTGAAATTAGAGTTTTCCGAATCATATTAACCGCATCTAAACATTCCTGCGAAAAATCAAAAACTGCATCCTTCATCAATAGATTAGTAAGCGGCTTTGATATTTTAGAGAAATCCTTTATGAAACGCCTATAAAATCCAGCATGTCCTAGAAAACTTCTTATCCCTTTCACCGAAGTTGGGGGAGGAAGCTTCTCTATAGTCTCTATCTTAGTCTTATCCACCTCAATCCCTCTACTAGAGATTAAGTGTCCTAACACAATGCCCTCCTTCACCATAAATTGACACTTCTCCCAATTAAGAACTAGGTTAGTGTCTTCACACCTTTGTAACACAAGAGCAAGGTTAGAAAGAAAATTGTCAAAAGAGGAACCATAAACGGAGAAGTCATCCATAAAAACCTCCATGATTTCCTCTATATATTCCGAGAAGATGGCCATCATGCACCTTTGAAAGGTGGCTGGGGCATTGCAAAGCCCAAACGGCATCCTCCTATACGCAAACGTCCCCCACGGACATGTGAACGTGGTCTTCTCTTGATCATCCGGATGTATCGGGATCTGAAAGAAACCACTATAACCGTCAAGATAGCAAAAGTGTGAATGTTGTGCTAACCTTTCAAGCATTTGGTCGATGAAGGGTAGTGGGAAGTGATCCTTCCTCGTTGCGTTGTTTAGCTTGCGGTAGTCTATACACATCCGCCATCCCATTACGGTTCGTGTAGGAATGAGTTCATTGTTCTTGTTGGTGATGACCGTCATTCCTCCCTTCTTTGGAACCACTTGTACGGGGCTCACCCACTTGCTATCGGAGATAGGATAGATGATACCTGCATCAAGTAGCTTAAGAATTTCCTTCTTGACAACCTCCTTCATGGTCGGATTCAACCGCCTTTGAGGTTGTCTTGAAGTTCTAAAGTCCTCTTCCATTAGAATCTTATGCATGCACAATGAAGGTTTGATACCTACTAGATCCTCTATAGTATAACCTAAGGCTTTCCTATGTTTCTTAAGAATAACCATAAGCTTACTATGTTCATCTTCGCTTAGATCGGAACTAACAATTACCAGAAAGGTAGAATTAGGTCCAAGAAATGCGTACCTTAGATGTGTAGGAAGCGGTTTCAATTCCATCACCATAGGAGTCTCTAATTCCTCTTGAGAAGAGTCATGAGAGGTGGTAGAAAGAATGCAATGACCTTCAGTTTCCCCTAGAATTACGGCACCTTTGCCTTCTCCACGGCCGTGATCTAGGGCGTGGAAGGTAAATACGGTGTCTCTGTTTCCTCCACGGCCGTGATGTTGACCGTGTAACTCACTGGAGTGCTCCACGCTTGTGCTGGTGAATTCCATGGCCGTGGAATATGCCGTTTGGCCGTGGATTCGTACGTTTTCTGCCTCATCGTGGAGCTTCTCAAATTCTTCCTCATACACTTCTTTTTGTTTTTCTAAGGCTTCAATTGCCTCATTGCATTCCTCCTCTTCCCCTATATCCATTATGCTCATAGAAAGAACTTTTTGTAAGGGATCTTTGAAGAGAATAGAACTTACCTCCTCTCTAGATGGCTCTTCGTCATGGATATTGAATATATCCTCATCAAAGGCTGGTTCCTTCACCAAAGTGGAAAGAACGAACTCCACCTTCTCTTCTCCTACGTCAAAGGCGAGTCTAGCATTCTTGCAATCGACTATGCAGCCGGATGTTGCAAGAAATGGTCTTCCGAGAATGATCGGAACCGGACTATCTGCAGGAATGTCAAGCACAACAAAGTCTATAGGGATATAGAACTTACCAAGCTTGACCGGAACGTCTTCAACTATACCGATGGGGCGAGTTATGGATCGATCCGCCATGTACAACGTCATCTTTACCGGTTTAGGATCACCTAAACCGATTTTCCTGCATAAGGCAAGCGGAATGATGCTCACGCTTGCTCCTAAATCACAAAATGCATCATATGTGACATCTCCCACTCTTATGGGAATGCAAAATGACCCCGGATCTTTCAGTTTTGGGAGCATCTTCTCCTTCATGGTTTTGATGAGATCCGAAGAGTTCGAACTCATCTTAACCTCTCCAAAATCCTCTAGTTTCCTCTTGTTAGAGAGGAGCTCCTTCAAGAACTTCCCATAGGCCGGCATACCTACAATAGCATCAATGAACGGTATATTAATATGCAGTTTGCTCATGAGTTCAATGAACTTACCGAATTGTTTGTCTAGACGCGCTCTTGCTCTAGATTGCGGGAACGGTAGGGGCGGTTTGTAAGCTGGAGGAGGAACGTAGACGTCTTCCTTCTCCTTCCCCTTTTCCTTCTCTTTCTCAACGGGGACTTCCACAAACTTGGGCTGCGGATCGGTAGTTGTTACTCTGCTCCTAGTTGTGATTGCCATCACCCTTCTCTTTGGGTTGTCCTCCGTTTTTCCTGGAAGTTTCCCTTGATTCCTAGGAACTTCCTCCGCATGACTAAACATTTGGTTTTCTAAAACCTTTTGGGCTTTATCAACCTTAGTAATGTGATCATCAACCTTGATGATGCGGGTCTCCAATCCTTGAAGCTTTCCCAAAATTGTTTCCAACATGGGATCGGACTTCTCCTTCTCCGAAGCGTTTCCACCATTTGATGTTTGCCCTTGGCTTTTCAAAGGAGTGGAAGAAGAGGAAGGTGGAGTTAGTGAATTTGAATTTCCTGAATTGGAATAAGAATTACCGGAAGTTTGTTGGTTGGGATGCCAATTGTTGTTGTTTGAACCCCTATTGTTGTTCCAATTGTTGTTCCGGTTGTTGTTGTTGTTGGTGTTCCAATTGTTCCGGTTGTTGTTCCGGCTGTTGCGATTTGTATTCTCATTCCCTTGTTGGTTATTGTTGTTACCCAAATAACCTACATCTTGTCCTTTTTGCTTCGGAAAGTTAGTCTTGATGACCTCCTTCAATTCTTTAATCTCGGTATTGAGAGAAAAGATTTGAGTTTGAGCCGCTTGTGATAGCTTTGCTCCTTGCTCCACATGATTAACTTCTACTTTCCGGTGAGAATACTTCTCAATGACTTGCGCTTGCTTCTCAATGAAGTCCCAAGAGTCATCTTCCCTCATGTCCATGAATGTGCCACATGAGAGGGATTGGAGGTTGAATTGTGTCTCCACATCCAGCCCCTTATAGTATATCTCCAATAGCGCTAACTTGGATATGCCATGATGTGGGCACTCCAATAGCAAATCCTGAAATCTTTCTCAAGATTGAAACAAACTTTCGTTAGATCTCATAGAAAATGCGTTAATCTTACCTCTCAATTCCGCCGTCTTAGATGGCGGAAAAAACTTAGTGAGGAACTCCGAAGAAAGATCCTCCCATGTGTGAAGCTTTCCACTTGGAAGAGCTTGATACCAAGACAATGCTTTCCCTTTCAAAGAGAAGAAGAAAGGCTTGAGCTTGTAGCTGTTGGTATTTGCATTTTTCGGCTTCATTGTCTCCATCATGGCCTCAAAATTTTGTAAATGTTGATGTGGAGATTCAACGCTTGTTCCCCCAAATTGATTTTGGCGGACAATGGTAATAACTTGCGGGTTGAAGCTAAACCCTTGTGCATCTTCAGCATCAAAGTTCACACCAAGACGGCGTGGTTACTGCGTTGGATCCATCCTTTGGCCAAGAGTTCTTGGCTCCTCATCAACACGATCGACTCTCGCACCTCTAGGTGGAACACGGCGATTTGCAGCTGGCCGTGGAAAGAACGGATTCACATTGATCGTTGGATCAATCTCCTCTAGCGGTGGCATGGAAGAGTCGATATCCTCATTGGATGAGTTGGCTCTAACCGATCTTCCCGGTCTCCTTCTTCTCTTTTTCTCCTTGAGGTTGTTTATCTCCACCCTCATTTGAAACATCATGTCCGTTAGATCATCAACCTTAGTTTGATGACGATCCATTTCTTGTCTACGAGTCTTCTCACTCCATAGGAGTTGAGCTTCCTTTTCCGCCAACTCCGATTGGTAATCACGTTCCGCTTCTTCAGCCATCTTCTTTTCCTTGAGCTTTCTTCTCAAATTCCTCTCAAGCTCTTGATCAAGAGGCAAGAGGTCTTCGTTGTTCCTAGACCTGCACATACACTCAAAAAGATATCAAATAACAAGGGAAGAGCTCCCAAGCTTGACAACCGATAACCGAATTCGGTCTAAACCAAATCCCCGGCAACGGCGCCAAAAACTTGTTCGCCACTTAGCGTGCGTGCAAATAAGCTTTAAATTTATAAAACTAGAATAAAAGCAAGCGAACCCGCAGTGTACGGATCGGCGTAGATTAGCAAGTATTCCAGAGTATCGAACACAGGGATTTGGGGAGAACAAATTCAATTATTAAGTTATCAAGCAATAAAAGGTTAACTCTTCGAATGTAATTGGGAAAACAGCAACCCTAAAGATCCAGGAATTCAGTTGTGGTAATCGATTCAAGATATACTAAAGATATAAGGACATAGTTGGTTTGCAAAGGTATACGAATGTAAAGCAATGTACGGCGAAGTTCCAAGGCTTTATATAACTTATCTAGGGACACTCTCTATAAAGGTTGTTGAGGCTTCAGTATAGAAAGGATCTAAAGACAAGATTTAATCTCAAATACCCAAACTTGCAACCCAAGGATCAAGATAGGCTAAACCGATTAAGGTTGTGACACTCGAAATCGAAGTAGAGGTTGTTGAGGCTTCACTACCACCTAGAAAAGACAAGTCTAAACTAGATTAAAGCTAACCTTTAACCTTGGATTAAATTAAAAGCAAGGCTTGTAAACTGGCACGAATTACGGGTGGATCTTGAGTTCCACGGCCGTGGAACCTCAAGAACAAACCGTGATCTGGTTCGTCGGTGAGATCTCTCTAACTCTCAGGGTCCAATCTGTTTATGATCGATCTATCATCATCTAAACCACAACTTTCAACCCTTCACTTTAGAATTGCTAAAGGGTTTTAGCCAACAACGGTCATTATGATATCAAATTCAAGTTTAAAGATAATGAAAGATGAGAACCTTCGAAAACCTTCAATAAAACTCAAACCAATATCAAATCCACAAACAAACTGAATAAGTATGCTAGATCTAGGAAACTCAAACACAAATAAGCAACAATCCTTGAAAAGAATAAGAAAACGGGTTGTCAATCCGTTCCCAAATCAAACCTAAGGACAAAGAACGTTGCTTTCACCGCAAGTTACTTCCAATCTCTCTCAAATCTTGAACTTCGATGAAACTCTCGAAAACCCTCTTCAGCCGTATGCGGTGGTTCAAATTTCTCTTTTCCGGCCCTTTTTATAGGGAGAACTCCCAGCCCTTGTGAGAAATTATCTTGCAAATATTTTATTTTCCAAAAGATTGCCTAAATCACGGTTTTAAGGGGTTCCACGGCCGTGATTTAGAGCTTGAAATCAGATTACGGTTCTCCATCAACCTTCCACGACCGTGTAACTCCCTGGAGTGTTCCACGTTCGTGATGCCAAGTTCCACGGCCGTGGACTAGAGCGTGGACTCCAATACGGCCGTATTTTAGAGGGTGGAACCATAGAATGCTCGTAAATCCATTTGTTTTGTGTCATTCTTCATCCTAGCATCTTCCTTAGCTCCCTTGTGGTGTCCTCAACCCATGGATGTGCTCAATCCATCTCCATTCTTCCTCAATCTGTTCGGTTTTAGCTCTTAATTGCCTACAATCAACACAAAGCTTATGTGGACCTCTATATCGATAATATAGATAAACTAACTCACAATTGCTTCAATGCTTCATCAATGAACACCAATATGGATGAAAAACATCTAGAAAACGTTCCTAGAACATCACAATATTTCATGCTAACATCCACCACACCCAAATGCGATAGTTATGAGCAAGAGAGACATTGAAGACATGGCTCCAGGAGGGGAAGAGGGATTTGGATATTCGTTTTTCATTTTTTGATCTTAGTCTAGTCTCAAGAATAGCAAGAAGATCGAGTTTATGCTTCTTAGCATAGGATTGGATTGCTATTTGCTTGGTGGGGTCATTTATACCCCGGATGTTCCATGCACATATTCTAACTATCATTGATCATGTTGGTTTGAACCTGGATGGCACTTGGTATCAAGGTAGTGTCAGATGAGGTATGGGTGGAGGTGTTAGAGCATGTGGGAGGATGGGAAGATTTAGGGTTGAGAGAAAGGGAAGCTGAGTTAAGGTGGCATTCAGTTGGATGGAATGCCTGATAGCTCGGTTGGTTTGGGTTCTCAACATTTTAAGGAGGGGAGATCTTGGTTGTTGGGATAGAAGCAGGATTGGGTTTCGTTGGACATGGGATATCTTGAGGGGGGGCGAGGTTCTGGTGGGAGTCGGAGCAACCAACAGGGTCCACAGTGATGGTCTGAGCTCTAGAACGAGCCGGCACATGGCAGATCCTCGAGGAGATATCCGGAGTAGGAAGGAGAGGTTCGGTATTAGGGGTAGGGTTACACTTTCTAGTGGAACAGACAAGCTTAGGGTACACATGCTTCTCTTTGTTATGATCCTCCTTAGGAGTGTTGCAACAATGTCCAAATATGAAGCAGGTATCACAGCGTGTCGGCAGCCAGTCGTAAGTAACCTTTTGGATGAAGGAGACTCCATCAGATCCGGAAAAAGTGACCTCACGAAGAAGGGGTCGTTATGCATGCATGTCAACAAGGATTCTAGCAAATCCTAGCCTCTCTTGGTTATCTGAGCAAGCATCGGTAAGGATGGGTGTTCCCAGGGCTGATCCAATTTTTGCGAGCATATGCTTGGACCAGAACCTGTAGTCCAGGTCATGCAACGTGATCCATACAGGCAAGGAGCTAAGACTAGATTAGTCCAATGGTAAGTCCTTGGTCTAGCGTTTCAAGAGGAGTGTGGTGGAACCATTAGTAATCCAAGGGCTACCAAACTGTAATAGCTAGGATTTTGAATTCTAATTAATGTTGATTAACTTAATCATTGATAGTAATTAACATATAACTCGCGAAGACTTCGCAAGTGATGAGTAAGAGTCCCACCGTTATGTTCCTGGCGTAATTTTGGACGTTTGGGGAAATTTTTACTTTTTCCCCCGGGTAATTATTTTTACCCTCCGGTGTTATTTGGAGCATTTGGGAGCTCCAATTAATAAAAATGCAGTTGAAAGAAATGATCAGGACATCGGATATCTCCTAGATATGAAATAACATGGAGAGGCAAAACGGCCAAAAGAGTCGTTATTTCGTTTCTTAACGGCTAAGAAAGACGGCTTAGGAATACACGTTTTCCGAGGCAGTTGTGGAATAATTATCCCTACAATATTCCAGATTTAATGTTTCAATCTCGAGAAGTTTGGAGAAAGAGGTTCGACCCGCCTTTGGATCGGTTAAAGGATAATTATCGACTTTACTAAAGGATAATTATCGTCTTCACTATAAATAGCGGAAAATCCTTTATTAATTCATTTCCTTTCACGTTTTCTCATAAAAGCTCTGATTTCTCTCAACCTTCAAACTCAGATCTACTCTCCGTTTCTAATCCGATTTCAATTCCGTTTGAGTTTCTGGATTCCTCTCTTCATTCTCTTCATAACGGTACCAAGTTTGTGCATTTCCGAGTATATGGAGGGCTGGTCGAGCATATATGTCACCAGGACGGTTCCGTCGCTCAGATTCCGATGAATTTGATGTTGTCCATGCGTAGCCTGCGTCGTTGTGATTCCGAATCTTCTTTCAGATCGTCAATCGGGTTAGTAACGAATAAGTTATGAATTTATTCGTTTTCCGTACTGCGATTTTGCCTAAATTGACTTTAGGCTTGTCAAATAGGACAATTAGAAATTCCATTATGGTCGTTATATTATTCTAGTGATTATGGATAGTTTGTTTGATGAAATCTGATGACAGGTGGGTTTAGAAATTGCCTGCGGGCAAAACGTTATTCTGGCGAAATCTAATTAATTAATTAAAGGTTAATTAATTAAATTAGGATTTAAAATTGAGATTGAGGAATGTTGATTAGATACTACCTTGAGATTTGAGGAATTGTGAGCTATGTTGAGATATTGAGGTTTAGTTGGTTGTGAGGCTCATAGATTGAGTATGATCCTTATGGATCCCTTTGGGTCTAGGTGTGACCCCTTTGATGAATAGAGGTTGATATATCTCTTTATGCCTTGTTTATAGGCCGTGTTGTCCCTCCAGTGTAGAGGTGATCGTGGTTGAGTTTGTACGAGGTTGAGGTAAGTCCGTAGGACTTACTTAGCTACCATCCCTATATTGGGTGTTTGCATGAGTGGTGTATGCTCTATATGTTTGCTATGATAGCATGAGTTGTCGTTTTTATCGACCTATGTTCTATTGACTGCCCCACTGCGTGGCTGTGATAACCTTTCCCTTTCATCCCGCCGTGGAGTCTGGGAGGTTCTCTGATGTCGGGCCAGACTGGTTTACAGGAAGGGCGCAATCCACTCCCATAGGGTACACGGATTGTGTGACCGATACTCGTACAGCTGGACATTGTACTCAGAGGCGGGGATGTATCGGTCCTCGTGTCACATACTTTCATCTATCTATATATATATATATATACGGTTTTTGAGTGAATGGTTATTATATAAAGATAATAAATGGGTAAATGTGTGATAGCATGCTGATGTGTTTATCTTTCATGATTGTGCTTGTGCTTATGCATTACCTCATATATGTATGGTTAGCTAACGGTTTCATACCGTGTTGTAGATGTTTACAGGTTAGGCGCTACTGGGTGATCTGGCAGGGTGACAGGCCGAGGACTCTCGTACATTAGGTGGTTGGTTTTGGGGTTGTTTATGTTTTCCCTCCTACGTGAGGATGATGTCTTGTTTTCCCTCCAATGTGAGGATGTCGTTTCATACTCGGCTATGTTGTCTTTACCTTTATGTTATACTGTTTATGTCGTTTTATGTATTTGTTTTATATCTGTCAGTGCCATGTTGTAAGGTCCAGTGAACTTGTTGTCAAGTTAGGATCAGGATCCATTGTGAGATCCTAGCCCAATGTGGCATCCCGAGTCCCGCGGATTCGGGGTGTTACACAAACAGAATGGAGTTAAGGTCATCTTCAGTGGAGAAATGGAATAAAAAAGATTCCCTTCTCATTACGAAGGATCTTGGGCTTAGTTATGGAGTTCCAGTTCTCGGTGACAAACTTAGCCATGCGTTGGAAAGATATTGGGCTTCCAAGAGGGAACCCAACAAGGGACATATGCCATTTCTCCTTGGCCTCTTCAACATCTTCATCCGTAAAGGGAATGAGCCCAGATTCAAGTCATAGGGTGTAGGTTAAGGAGACATGGTTCCAGCTAAGACTTTTAGAGACAATCTCTTTGTAGTTAACCAAGGTGGCGGCTAAATGAGGTTTTTACTTAGTGCATGCATGGTTGTGGGGTTGAGGGATGGCATGCAAAGAGTCGGGAGTTGGGAGTTGTGAATCGGGAGTTGGAGAGGCAAACAACACATGGGGACCCACAAGGACAACAACCTTGGAATTAGAGGCTCTCCCAAGAGACAGCGAAGGAACAATCATTAAGACTTGTTGGGAATCTGAAAGGGCCACATTTATTGCATGGTCATGTCCATCGACGCAGGGGGAAGAACAAGCCGACACGGAAGGGTTTTGACATGGAGCATGTGTTGCAAGCTGGTCAGGGATCCCTAACAAAGTAACTGTCGGGGGGGAACCTTCCATGGGAGCACCACAGAATGAGGTATCGAAGAGAAGGATGGTGGATGGTTTCATGGTAGTTTGGCTCAACGGTGGGAAGAAGGTAACAAATGCTAAGGCCGGCGGTGCGGGTGGTTCACGGTTAAGCCTCTGGTTATTAGATCGAATCAGGTCATCGGGGATAGGTTCAATCGGAGTTTCTGGTGAGGAGGGGGATGGAGAGGAGGCTATGGTTTTAGTGGGAAGGTTGTGGGCAACGGAAGGACAGGGCAACTCAGAGAGCTTGATGGTGAGACGGCAAGACCTCCTTGATCAGGCCATGGGTTGGACGGAACACGAGTGGGCAGGGCAAAGCCTGGGGGCCGCACTAGGGTGGTGTAAGTAGGCTTACACCGGATTAGAGGAGAGAGAAGAGAGCGTTTTTTGTGTATAAGACTGAATTTTGGTGTTTTTCTTATTGATCCACCCTCGGTTTGTAGTGATGCTACTGGTAGAGCTGTCAAACGGGCTTGACGGGTCGGGTTCAGGTTGGGTTATAACAAGCTCGGGTTGGAGTTGGGTCGGATAAAAAGTAGGCTTGGTTTTTAAATGGTTTGTTTTGGGTCAAGTCGTTTAGGGCCGGGTACCAAATGTTCGGGTTTAAACGGGTTATCGGGTAGCATCGGTTCTTTTCGTGGTGTCAAACGGGGTTGGCGGGTCGAGTTTGGGTCATGTCAAACGGGTTGGCGGGTAGAGTTCGGGTCGGGTTGGAATTGAGTCGGGTATAAATAGGTTTGTTTTTGTTAGCGGTTCGTTTTGGATCGGGTCAATTTGGGTCGTGCACTAGTTGTTCGGGTTGGAACTGGTTATCGGGTTATCGGTTTAGCTGGTTCTCGGGTCACTTTGGGAAGATTATTTTTGTTTTTTAATGTTTCGAGAGGTGTCAATTAAGGTGGGTCAAGTTCTGTTGGGTCAAAGATGATATGATTTCTTAACATCTTTATTCAGGTCGGTTTTGGATGGTGCAATTTCTGGAGTTAACTTCAAATTACCTAGTTATGTGAATATTTTGGTCTAAATAAAATATGACATCCGAAGATGATTTTAGTTGGATCGGATAATTATTCGTCAATATGATTAGTATGGGTGGCAAAACCAATTTGATCCCCCAATCCAGTCTGAAAATTTCGTTGACTCGATCCGAAAACCCCCAATATTGTAGTACCCGTTTTTATCCGGTCCGAATCCGATACGGGAGATCTTTTTGGATCACCGGATCGGATACGGATCAGGGTTTTAGGCATCCGAATATCCACGGATATCCGAATAATCATGGATATCTGAATAATCCTGGATATCTGCCTATCTGGATAGTCACGGTTCATCGCCTCATCAGATCGTCTTAGGCATCCGAGTACCCGTTTTGTTATATGAAGTATAAATCAACATTGTATGTACTAATATTTATATTTAAAAATATATGTAATTAATGGGAAAATATTTGAGTTAGGCAAAATAATGAATTAATAATGTTAATTTGTTACAACTTAATAACTTATGCATACTTGGTTACTTCATAAAACAGGCAATTTTGGTAACTAGGCCTTTTTGAAAAACTATAGTAGTAACTAGGCTTATTAATGTTTCAATTAAGTAAATATACCCCAACATTTTGTATTTATTTTCAAACTCAACACACTCTTCTCTCAAGGGGTGCATTTACTAAACACAAAACTAGAAAAAGCCTAGTAAACCAAATTGTTTTATAAAATCTTTTATTATAAGTGGGTCTGATTTTAAAATATTAATTCTTATAAATATAATTGTAATTTGGTCTTAATAATAATCTTGTAATAGAAGTTGATCTCATTTAAATGAACAAATGTCTATAATAATCTTTAATTATAAGTTAGTCTCGTACTCTCATTTTCAAATCTAGTTATAAAATGTAAAGATATAGATATCTATTGTTTTAACACCTTATTTTTATTTTCTTATTATAACGTAGTTTAATATTCTTTTTTTTCATCTATATGATTACCATTTTTACTTTGATTTTGTTTTTTGCCTTTTAATTTTTTTTAATTACATTTTGTGATAAACAAAGTAGCAAATACATATCCGGATCAAAAGGATATTCGGATCAATCGGATATCCGGATCCGGCTAAATCATTTTTGCATATTCAGATCAAGAGGATATCCGGATCAATCGGGTCAAACAAAAGTCATTCGGATCATCCGGATATCTGTAGATAATAATCTGATCCGATCCAACCAAATCATTTCGCATACTATATTTTGGAATCTAGATCAGCCAGACATCCGGATAATTATCCGATCCGATCCTGAGAAAAATGTCGGATATCCAACCAAATACGGATCGGAATAGATATCAAAATGTTAAAACCGGGAGATATTTAACACGAGTGATCATTACAATTATCTCGATAATTATGGCTAGTGAATAAGAAAGATAATTTATGAAAATATAAGAAATTTAATCGTACTAAAAAGGAAAGAGAATATTAAAAAACAAAACACAATTTTTTGTATTTTGATATAAGCCGTTATCTTCTTCCTTTATTAATCACTAACATTTATAGATGCTTTTATATTGATACTTAATCTAATTTAATATTCATTAAAATGTCTTTATTATTACTATTATTATTATTATTATTTATTATATTTATCGAAGAAAAAACATATTACATGTCGTTGGATGGGAGCCGACTAACAAATTGGGCTCCGCATCCCTTTTGAATAGTAAACGCAATCCTAGTCAAAATAAAACATGTACTCCTACTATATCCGGGCAACTCTTTAGCAACCGAGCCCAATCTTTTAAGAAGCTTCATCGCGTCGTCACCCAAGTCGCCAAACGTGGAATGTACCCCTTGAGAGAAGAGTGTGTAGAGTTTGAGAATAAATACAAAAGGTTGAGGTATATTTACTTAATTGAAGCATTAAAAAACCTAGTTACTACTATAGTTTTTCGAAAATGCCTAGTTACTAAAATTGCCCAATTATCTTCTACTTCATTTAGCTAATTGTCGACCAAGGGTTAATATTAAAAAAAATATATTTCATTACATTATTTTTATCTTAAGAAATTAAAGTAATCTATGTTATTCAATTAATCAAAGTAACCTAATAAAAACAAAATATAATATTAGGCGTGAGAACAAATGTAACTAATATTGAATGGGTTAAAAAGTACTAAAATTATCTTTCTTATTCTCTAACCTTAAGTTACCAAGAGATCTCAATATTTAAAATTATCTTTCTTATTTTATAACCTTAATTTACAATTTGCTAAAAGATCTTAACATTTAAATTTTTATATTTATAAAAAAATTAATGCTATTAAATAGGGAATACAATAATAAACACATTTATTTAGTATTTTAAATCCATTCAATATTGGTTACATTTGTTCTCTGTTTTATTTTTTTAGATTATTTTGATTAAATAAAATAAATTATTTGATTTATTAAGATAAAAATAATGTATTGAACATATTCTTTGTTAACATTAACCTTTGATCGACAATTATCTAAATGAAGAAAAATGATATTTTAAATGTCATTAAAATAATAATACAAATATTTTAATTATTATACAATTAGATTAAATGAAAATATCGATACAAAACATCCATAAATGTTAGTGATTAGCAAAAGAGGAGACAATACTTATATGGAAATATTGGATTTTTATTTTTTCATGATTAGCTTTCCTTTTAGTACTATTAAATGTCTTATATTTTCATAAATTATCTTGGGAAAATTTGGTAAGTAGGCTTTATTAAGAAACAAAGATACTAAGTAGGCTTTTTTATATTTTCAATTAAGAAAATATACCCCAAAATCCTATTTACCATTCAAATAGAAATTAATTACCATAATCATTAGGTAAAATCTCCTCCTCTCTCTCTTTTCTGTTACAATCAAGGAAAGCGATCTGAATTTTTCTCCTCCTCTCGATCTCAAAATCCATTCTTCTCCTTCGATCTCACAAGTCCTCCTTCGATCTGAATTTCTCTCTTATCTCTCACAATCGACATCGATCTCACAATCTTATCTGGTATCAATCGATCAAACACCAAAAACGAATACAACGCAATCGAATTGTGGTTCAACACTTCAAATACCAGAATTCGCTTCAATATAACCAGGTATCGATCTACTCTCTCTCTCTCGCCATCTTCTTAAGTATTATTCTGGTATTTTGTTCACCATTGTGAAATTTTGATCAGATTCTTGTGTTTCTGGTATAAGGTATCGTCAGATTTGGTTTTGTTTTAAAATATGTTTCTAGTATGAATGCGTGTCTTATGATTTCAATTTTTGGTTCTGTCCATTACATTTGAATTTTCTTTGTTCCGGTATCAATTTGATAATCGATTCTGGTATGAACATTGTTGCTAGTTTGTTTTCTTAATTCTGGTATGAATGAATGAGTTATGGTATAATCACTTTTTTAGTATGATAATTTTCTTTCTGGTATCATCAATTATCTGGTATAATGATTTGAATGACTTCTGGTATTGAAAATATCACAACAATGTTTATGGTATAATCAATTCTCTGGTACAATAATAATATTTATGGTATCATCATTTATTTGGTATTTGGTTGTTACTTTTGTTTCTGGTATTGTTTCAAAATTGTGTTTATGATATGTGACTATCTGATATGTATACATGATCAGTTTATGGTATCATCCTGTTTCTGGTGTTTCAAGTATGATTATTTTTGGTATGTAACATGTTGTGTTTGTTAGGCATACTTTAACTTCTGGTATACTTTAACTTTTGGTATTTGTGGTGTTATGCATAATTCTAGTATACTTGAACTTCTGGAATACTTAAACTTCTGGTATTTGTGGTGCTGTGCATAATTTTGGTGTACTTTGACTTCTGGTATTTGTGGTGTTGTGCATAATTCTGGTATACTTTAACTTCTGATATACTTTAACTTCTGGTATTTGTGGTGTTGTGCATAATTCTGATATACTTTAACTTCTTGTATACTTATAGTAGTTTTTTTTTCTGGTATATACAAAACTTGTTAGGCATGGCTCATTTACAAATTGTGGCTTATTGTGGAGGAGAATGGAAATCTGCGGGAAATGAATGGACATATATAGAGGATAAAGTAGTGTGCAAACCCATTACTGTAGGAGATCCACTTAGCATACTAGAAATTAGGATGTTGATTGCCAAACGTTTTCAAGTAGATGAGACAGTGAACAAATTGGAACTTACATACAAGAATACCTTAAATGAAGCGTTTCAACCATTTGATATTGAGACGGTAGAAGATTTCGAGGATTTTGTTGAAGTTAATCAATTGACTCAACCATGTTGGAGTGTGCCATTGTGTGTGAGATTAAAGTCTAGAATTGTTATACTAGAAATTGAAGAAATTAATGAATATCATTCATACACCGTCATTGTTCCTGCTCCCAATGTGACTGAAATAGAAACAAAGAATAGTTATGCAATCACTGAAGTTCAACCTGAAGAAACTCAATAGGGTCTTAAGCTTGGTCAAAAGTTCAAGGATAAAACCGTAGTGAAAATTTTATTGTGTTTAAATGTTGTTGCCGAATGTACACAATACAAAATTACAAAGTCTATCAACCTTGCTATTCTTGCGCGATGTCTAGATAAAGATTGTAAGTGGCGCGTGCAGTTCTCAAAAATAAGAAATCAAAAGTGTTTACACTAACAAAGTATACTAGAGAGCACACTTGTTCATTCCATACAAAAAGAAATTATCGCAGAAAGGTCTCATATCTTGTCATTGCTGAAATAGTTGCAAAAATGTAAGTCTATTGCTTATTATCACATATAATATTCAATTCTATATTGTTTTCTTCCATTCTGGTATGAACTACATTAAAATCAATTGTTTATGTTATTCAGGTATGCTAATACACAAAAACTCCCCGAGCCTAAGACAATTATTGGAATTTTGAGAAACGAGCATTGTTTAGAAGCTAGCTACTAGAAATGTTGGATGGCACAAGAGGTTGTCAAGGACAATATAAGAGGAACAAATGAAGAGAACTACAAGGGTATGCCGGTGTACTTACATCGATTGCAAGAGGCAAATCCGAACACTATTGTAGCACTGCAATTGGATGATGAAAACAAATTCAAGTATGTCTTCTTTGCTTTGGGACAAGCAATCAAACGATATTCAGTAATGAGAAAAGTATTATCCTTGTTCTGGTATGTAATAAAGTTATGGCTCTGGTATTATCAATTATGCATGAATGATATAGATTCTAGTAGTAAAGTTATGTTTCTGGTAAGCAGTATAATTATGCTTCTGGTATGCTGTTTTCTGGTTTGTATAATCAGTGTCTGGTATTGTTAGATAAATGTACTTCTGGTAATATCATTTTGGATTTGATTACAAGCTCAGTTTCTGGTATAATGATATATATTTGAACAATGAAGTTTCTGGTATGAGTATTATCCTTTTCTGGTATACCAGAAAACTAATTGATTGGTGATTGTTGTTGTTTAAGGTTATATCAGGTGACGGAACATTTTTAAAAGGACAATATGGTTGGGTGTTATTGCTTGCAACAGCGCAAGATGCAAACCAACAAATATACCTGCTAGCATTTGCGATTGTTGACCGTGAATGTGATGATTCATATGATTTCTTCTTCTATCATATACACAAGTTTGTCCCTGACAGCGAGGAACAACTATTAATATTGGACAGACACATGTCAATCAAGAATGGTATTGTTAAGAACTACACAAAAACATCACATGGAGTTTGCATGTACCACTTGAAAGGGAACATCAAGAAAAAGTCAACCAAGAATATAGTTCAACAAATGGTCTTGGATGCAGCTAGGTGCTACAGAAAGGATAAGTGTCTTGAACTGTTTGAAAATATAAAGATGGTATGTTTATTCTGGTTTATATTATTTTCTGGTATGCAATCATATTATGCTTCTGGTATTTCATTTCTGGTGGTTTATTTCATTTATGGTATTGTCCCTTATCTCTCATTAATAGTGCCTCTAGTATGAATGTTTCTGGTATGAACGCATGTTAGGTTTGTTGTATGAACATTATCATTTCTGGTATTACATTTAATCTCTGGTATGAATTCTGGTATGCTTTTTGTGATCGTTTCTGGTATCATACATGATATGTTTCTAGTATTGAACATTATCATTGATGAGCAATGATTATGGTATTACCTTTTTCTGGTATTGAAACATGTTAGGTGTCTAGTATGTTTTTTCTGGTATTGTATATAACTTCATGTGTACTTGCTAATGTTTGTAGGAGAAGGTAGTAGTTGCGCAACTGTTGGAAGAAATTGGATTTGCTGCTTGGTCCCGAGCTTTTTGCCACGCCAAACGTTACAATATTATGACAAGCAACAATGCAGAATGTATACATAGTGTACTGTGTGATGCAAGGGATTATCCAGTTCTTGCCCTCATTGATGTTATCAGATAGACAATAAGTAGATGGTTTGCAACGCGAAGGCAAAGTGTTGAATCATGTACAAAAACGACAACACCAAACGTCGATGCCCTAATACAAGCTAAATATGGGGAGGCAACAAAGTATGGATACTACGTGCTTGATGCGAAAAGGCTGTTGTTTGAGGTACAATGGAACCAGGAAAGGGAAGTTGTATGTTTAATGGATAGGAGCTGCACTTTCAAGGAATTTGATATTGAGGAAATACCATGTGTTCATGCAATAGCTGCAACAAAGATGGCGAAAATGAATCCGGCATCTCTGGTAAGTAATTATTACAGCACCGAATATTGGAAGACCGCACATGAGGAGACAATATACCCAATTGTAGATCATGAGAATTTAGATATTTCAAGTTGCATTACATCTATTGAATGCAACCCTCCTATAAAGAGGACGAGAACCGGAAGATTACCTAAAGCTAGGATCCGGGGATCAATGGAAGGAAGCAAGAAGAAGAAATGCAGCTGTTGTGGTAGGGTAGGCCATAACAAAAAAAAAAACTTGCCGAAATCAACCAATGGAGAAAGAATGAAGACGGATACTAGAAATACAAATTATGATTATTTGTCATTATGAGATTTGTAAAAAAAAATTACTATATAAATATATGTTTCTTTTATGTGTAAATGCCCTCATACGAGAAGCAAAAAATAGGTAATAACAAAAACTAAATAAAAAAATCATACCAAAATCCAATAAAAGTATACCATCAAGCTATATATGAATATCAGAAAGCTCAGACAATAAAACATACAACAAAATCACAAATTGAACGTTTCTGGTAAACAACTAATCATACCAGAATCAAATAGATGAAAACAAACTACAAGGAACACAAACCAGAAACACATACCAGAAATACTAATGCAATATATCATACCATAAAATCACAAAATAAATATTTCTAGTAAGTAATTACTCATACTAGAGGCACATATATGAAAACCAATCATACCAAAAGCATAACAAATAACAAAGAAATATCAGATATAGTCATACCAGAGGCACTTAAATGAAATACCAGAATCCTAAATCACAACATAAACAATTATGGTAAAGATACTATATTAACAGAATATTTGTTATTGATTCAAAAACAAGATTATATTACAAAAGAGTTAATATATTACAACAGAGTGAGTCAATACCAAAATACCAGTTTAGCAAGAGTCAACTACAACATATAGGACAAATTCAGTTTCAAAGGGACTCGTGGGGTTTCACCCACTTCCTATGGTACAAAATAGAACAAAATTATTCTCTGAAAGCTGGGACCCATTCTTGACATATGTTTGACAAATTAGTTCGTCCAGATGACAAATATTGAATGTGCTTGATTCACTAAAAAAAAAAACTTTTGCAACTGTTTTTTGCGACGGGAAAAAGGCCTTTTGTGACGGCACCAAGTTTTTGCGACGGCGTTGCATCGGCAACAACGCCGTCGCAAAAGGTATATGCGACGTTAATTTCCCGCCAATAAAGATCTTGCGACGGCATTACGTCGGTGCTAGCCGTCGCGAAAAGTTGGTGTCGTCGGTGCGTATTTTAATATTTGTGACGGGTTTGTGACGGTCAACCCGTCGCAAAAAATGATAACGTGTATTTTTCAGCTATTTGTGACGGTAAGCCACCGTCGCAAAAACAAAATACAGCTTTTTAATTTTTTCATTGTGGCTACACGGTTCAAAAGCGAAATATATTGATTTGAAATTTGCAAAGAGAATTAAGGTTGAATGAAACACAACGGAAATCAGAGTACTTGATATCCAAATGTAAAATCTCAACTTGTCTACACCCTCAACAAAACTGCAACACAGTATATCTAATGTTTAATATTTGACAGCAGAAAGAACATCTAGCTGGGAGCCAAGCTTCTCCTCTACCACCTTTACGGCCTTCACCCTTAGTTTCGTCAGTTGCTTCCTCCTCTCGTAAACAACCTGTGCTCTCTCCTTCCTCTTGGCCTCGAGCTCCTGTTTTCAATAAGAATAGTCAGTTGGCAATCAGGACAAGACCATCTCATTTACCGCAAACAATTCAAGCTAACGAGTAAGAGCACCAGAACTAATGTCATTTTTAGATGAAGCAAATAAACAGGGCATCTGTCTGAATCATTTCAATTCATCATACCAATAGTTATGCCGTTCTTATTTACAATTAGCAGATTATGCCATTTTTATTTGAAGTTGGCAGATTAACCCAACTCAAGCTAACGAGTGTAAGTAGAAAGAAGGTTTCAATCACCTTGATGGTCTCGTAGTGATTCCATCCAACTTCGCTTGATAACCTACCTAGCAAACAGTATTTGTGTCCCTTTTGCAGCCTCAGAACCCTACGCATCAAAAGCAACATACATTCAATACAATAAGTAATAAAAAAAAAAAGTTGGTCAACATAACAGTATTGACTGAATTTACCCAAAAAATGTTGTTGCAACTATAAACTATATAGTAGAAGAGGGGGTCTGCCTTATGAAAAAAAACATTATATATGATATGATTTATGTGGCAACCTTTTTAAAAGGTGACAATATCATTCACAGATTAGAGTTTATTCATTTACAATAATTTGCAACGTCCGCCCGTAATTTTAATTTTACATATTTTATATAAGTCCCTATCCTTTGTAACGTCCGCCCGTAATACGTTGAGTAAATGATTAACTATATTGGTATCTAGTTGACTTGTACGATCCGATCCAAATATATTGTAATGTATATTTGGTGTTTGTGCAGGAGATGAGAGATCCGAATTTGGATGGAGGTCACTCTTACTATATATTATTAAAAAATTCATTTAGTAGCCGGTGGATCAAATGTATTTTCCTTCTAAAAATTAAAATTAATTATATTACTTTAATTTCTTAACAAAAATTATAAAATGTATATTCAAAAAGTGTTTCATACTAATTGGGAACTGCATCAATCCTATCTTGAGAACTACATCAATCCTTGCAGGAATGTATTCAAAAAGTGCATAACAAAAGATCAATATTTTTCAACTCTCAATGCGAAGAAAGGGGAACTTCTCCTTCTGATAGCAAATAATGTTATGAAGTATAGAGTTTTACTCTTAGAAAAAAGGTCATAAGTTACCAACTAATCAGATAAAAAAGGCTGACCTGATATGGAATCCAAGCAAGCACCAAAGAGTTGGCACCCTTCCAGATTCAACAAAACAAGCTTCTGCAAACCTGTAAGCAAAAGAGAAGAATCTCAAACCAGCTGAAAATATCTAGCACAAAAAATTATTCAAGACAATGTCTCATATATGTACAAATTGAGGTAAAAACTGCTGGAGCATATAGCTTTTCAGATTACCCACCCTAGCAGGATTGCGATTAAAAAAAGAAAAGCAAAGAAGACTGATTAAGTTGATCAAATTAAACAAAATAATAATGTAATGGCAAAATCAAATGTAACAAGACCATAAATTTCTAGGAAGAAAACTTATCAAGATTAAGGAAAAACACGCTATTGTGTAGGCTATTTCAAGTTGTGGTTTGTTGCTGCCAGGCTGTACAAAAATTTGAATTTCTTCATGAGTGGTTCTCTTTCTAAGTGAAACAGTGTACTATAAAACGGGCAATGTAGTCTACATGACATGACACTAAGTTACACGGTTGGTTAGTTATCTGATAAAGCTGTAGGTTTAGTTGATTGAAGAGAATGATGTAAGTGCATCAGCTTGGGATATATGAGATTAAAAAAATTTGGTTCAATTGAAGTTTGAGGCAAGTAGTGTAGTATGTCAAGTTAAAATGATGTAGAATTGGGTCATACAGATGAACAAAAGATTGGAATGTCTTTGTTTTAAAATTGGCTACATCTAGTGAAATACTAGAAGAAGATTATGTACCAAATAGTAACAGTGTCTTGTGGAAGCTGTGATGTTTATGTTCTTCAGATGAAGTATGAAACTAGTTGCGTTGATAGAATGAAGTTAACTGATTAGACTGTTTTCGAAGTAGACAACTGTACAAGGATGGGAGTGTCATTTGTGTTAATAGTTTAGCGTCATGATGCTTTACATGAAGCTTTTCGAACTCCTACCCCCCCCCCTCCCCACGGTGGAAGGAAGAGACGAAGAATAAAAAACGTTTTAGGGCGAAGAAGGAAGAGACGAAGAGACAAAGGACTGGACGGAAACAAGAACAACAAAAATCACAAACAAGGAAGAGATGAAGAAGAGTACCTTCGATCTAGGAGCAGCAATGGTGGAAGCTTGAAGGAAGCTAGAGACGACGAGTACCATCGATTAGGGCTAATACGATTTTCCACAGTGACATCTGAAAAAAGGGGGGGGGGGAAATTTACAAATTTCTGAAGATAAATTTCTATCAAAGTAAAAGCAGTGGTAGAGGCAGAAATTCAAATTGACAACTTCTCTGAGCTCCCATGGCAAACACACCTCAACACCATCTCATGACAGCTTTCCGACCACTATTAGTCGTACCAAAGAAGCAACAAACAAAGAAACCCCTCTACCGGGTAACTCAATACTCTTCTTTACAACCATAAGTCAAATTTCTTCTCTAAAGAGACAACAACAGAGCATCACCATGGAAACGCTCTTGACCTTCAAAAAGAGAACAATTGATTTTCGGTCTCACCGCCTTAGATCCGTGCTTCTATCTCCGACCTAGATCGAACGTATATGCTGGATCTAAACCGGCACTATACTCGAATTTGACGCATCCAAACTGGTCACCATAGAGGAATGGCTTCTTGATTGAAGTCGAAAACCACCGTCATCCTCCCTGAAGCTTCGGAACTGACTCGGGTTCTGTAACTCGGTCCAAGTCAGTCCATTTTGGGATGACCTGTTCGAGTTAACCGTTTCATCTCTTAGTTTTTAAGCTAGAGGAAACCAAGATTCACCCTGAAAATGGAAATACACATATTTCTTACCAATACTCTCTTTTTTAACAATCGGTTGTGCTTGATTGTAAGGGTTTCTCCTCCTTCAAGCTCCAAGGAAACAAAAAGAAAAGATTAAAAGAAGAAAACAAAAGAAAAGTAAGTTTAAAAAAACAAAGGAAAAGTAATGGTGATTTTCGCCTCAGATTTGTGATCGAGTTAGCCGATAACTGCCGTCTGCTACCATGACCCACTTTTCATTGTCCTTAGACTCTACATTCCCAATTTTTGTTTGCATTGGGCTTCTTGGCCCAATTTATTTGTCCTTCCAACGGATTAAATATATATATATATATATATATATATATATATATATATATATGTATATATATTCAATAATAAAGGTTACAAGACATTATAAATAAAGTATAAAAAAATTTTGACGTAACCCGTCAAGCCCGTGAAACAATATCTACGTTACCAACCGAATTAAAATTTACAGTCACCAATCTTTATCCAACCCTCCTTTAACAATTTTCCTTACAAATCGTTAACTCCTAAACCATCAAGCTTTACACGTTGATACATCAAGTTATCCGTTTCCAGCATCTTCGTCTTCTGAGGCTTGATCTGTCCTTTGGTTGCGTTCGAGTGTTTATCGAGAAGGGGGCGTTGATTTGTGATCGACTCCTGAAGGCTCTGTTGCAGTCCAAATCTGAGGTGTCCACAGTTGTTCCCCATGCTTCTTTCCTGTATACTTCCTTCGAAGATTAACGTTTTTTTTGCTCGTTTACCTCCTATCGGTAGGATCATCCTACTTTCCCTTGAAGACTTTTTGCTTTCGGGTCCCTCTTAATGTACTTTTTGTGTATTTCTTTTCTCCTTTGGTGTTTGGCCCTCCTTGACGGTTGTCCGTCTGTTGATTTTTTTTCGGCCTTTCGATTCATCAGGCGGCGCGCTGTCTAGTGGCTCGAACTGCTTTTCATTTTCGGGAAAAAAAAAAGAGTGGAAGTCCATGCCTTTTGCGATGGTAGTCAAAAGCCGACGCAAAGGGAGTTTTTTTAGCGTCGGCCCCTAAACACCGTCGCAAATAAATGTACTATTGCGACGGGATGATTTCGCTGTCGCAAAATAAATGACAACAGCCAACGTCGTCGTCATGTGTTCGCCACTTAGCGTGCGTGCAAATAAGCTTTAAATTTATAAAACTAGAATCAAGCAAGCGAACCCGCAGTGTACGGATCGACGTAGTTAAGCAAGAATTCCAGAGTATCGAACACAGGGATTTGGGGGGAACAAATTCAATTGTAGGTTATCAAGCGAGTAAATGTAAGAGCTTTTCGAATTATTGGGAAAACAACAATCCTAAAGATCCAAGTATCCAGCTGTGGCAATCGATTCAAGATATACTAATGATATAAGGACAGAGTTAAGATATGCAAAGGTATGCTAATGTAAGGTAATCGTACGGTGAAGTTCCAAAAACCTTATATGACTCACCTACAAGACACTCTCTATAAAGGTTGTTGAGGCTTCAGTATAGAAAGGTTCTAAAGGCAAGAATTAATGTCAAATACCCAAACTTGTAATCCAAGGATCAAGACTAACTAAATCGATTAAGGTTGTGACACTTACAATCGAGGTAGAGGTTGTTGAAGCTTCACTACCACCTAGAAAAGGCAAGCCAAGACTAAGTTAAAGCAAATCTTTAACTTTGGATTAAAGTAAAAGCAAGTTCGTAACTTAACACAAAATTACGGCTAGTTCTTGAGTTCCACGGCCGTGGAAGCTCAAGAACAGACCGTGGATTAGGTTCGTCGGCGATTCTCTCTAACTCTCAGGGTCCAATCTGTTTACGATCGATCTATCATCATCTAAGCTACAACTATCAACCCTTCACCTTAGAATTGTTAAGGGTTTTTAGCCAACAACAGTCATATTGATATCAAATTCAAGGTTTAAAAGATTGGAAGATAAAAACTTCCGAAAACTTTCAATAAACTTCAAATCAATCTCAAAGTCACAATCAAGAACAAATATCGTCACTAGATTCGGAATAGAACAAACAAACACAATCTTAGATAAGAAGGAAGAACGGGATGTCAATTCGTCTTCTAAATCAAACCTAAACAAGAAGAGGAATCTTCTTGCGAACAATCTTCCGAATCTTCGATCTTCCGTCAATCCGGAAATCGCCAATAGCGCTGCGCTAAATCTCTCAAACACAACTTCCACCAAAAGCGAAATTAGGGCAATCCCAAGCACAAGTGTAGGCAAAAGTGCGTCTAAGCAGAAGTCGAGGTCTAAAGCGAGGTGACGGAATCTCTCTTCGTCCGTCCTTTTATAGTGTAAGATAAAATATCGGCCCGGCCCAATTGCGTAGGAGATCGTGGCTTAAAATATGGCGAAAAATATCGCCAAGATCACGGTCGTGGAAGGTTCCACGGCCGTAATTTAGAGCGTGGAATTCAACACGGTTTGAACCATCTTCTCCACGGCCGTAGAAGTTGCTGGAATGAACCACGCTTCCTTAGTCATGGTTCCACGGCCGTGGAACTGAACGTGGAAAGTAATACGGCCGTATTTTAGAGCGTGGTTTAGGGCAAGAACGTGATTCTTCCCTATCCTAGTGCATTCCTCAAGTTGACATTCCTTTTGCTCTTAAGAATGCCCTCAATCCATGGACATTGCTCAACAATTCCATCCTTGCTCGATTCCGTTCGGAAATAGCTCTCAATCACCTATAATCAACATAAAGCTTGTGTAGATCTCTATATTGACATTAGAGACAAACTAGCTCACAATTGCATCTATGCTCAATCAATGACTACCAATATGAATCAAATACACTTAGAAAACGTGCCTAAAATATCACAATATTTCATGCTAACAAATAACCCCATACTTAACACTTGCTTGTCCCTAAGCAAGGTCTTTCAAAAGCTTTAAAACAAGAGTTAGGATGAAATATGTGTACCTTCTCAAAGCAATACTTCTTTTTGGATGAATGTGCCTTCTAAATAATAGATCAATCTCAAATCTTGCTTCAATCGTTTATAAGACTTTCATACACTTAATCAAAGAGTAAAGAGTAAAGAAAGCTTATGAATCAATCAAACTTCTATACAAACATCATAACTTTCAAACATTATCAAAATCAATCATAAGAAACTTCAATTTAGATCACCAAGTCATATAACATTCTTTTGATCTTAAGGACTTTCAAAGAAAAAGGTCTAAAATGTGGAAGGGAAGGAAACTTTAAGGATTGTGGTGCATGAATCCGGGAAAGTGGACAAGTACTCTTTTCTTCTTCTCTTGCGGTTTCCGCAACACCTTCAACTTAGAGTTTCGCTCTCTTCTTTTCATTTTTCGACTTTACTTTTGGAGTTATGGATAGAGGTGCACAAAAACCGAAGCCTAGGAGATTGGCGTTTCTCAATTTTAATGAGATGCCTCAAACCCTTAGCGCACATACAATAATCCGCTAGGAATATCGCTCAATCCGACTTTGGCAAGACACAAACACCCGGCTATGTGAATGGTGCTGAGTTACTCATCGTCATGATTGACTTCCCCAAACCTATAATTTCTTTCTATTCCTTTGAATGCAAAGTATTGCTTTCATGGCCCTCCCACATCATACATGCCTTCTTCAATCAACTCCTCCAAATTCCCGGATAGGTAAAGGAGGTCAATATTTCAATGAGGGGCTAAATGATCAAAGAAAGAAGAAAGAAAAATCGAATTGCCTTAATCATCTCAACAAGAAGCATAAGAACTTATAGTGTGATTTCAACTTCAATTCCTCAACATGATTTAAGTAACATTTATCACATTATGAAATTTGCAAAAGAGGCATAATCAACTCATTCAAATTCTTTTCAATTCACTATTCGTTTAAGCATGCAATTGTCATCAAACTCAATTCACAAGTAGCGATTATCATGGAAATCATCTCAATTCCTTAGAAGCACAAAATTTTTCAAAATTTTTCAATCTTTATGGGTTTTTCAAACTTCTTTTTCATGCAATGCAATAATGAAACGTGCAACAATATAATGAACATGCAATGATAGTCTCGATAGAAGCAAACATAGTGAGTAAGAGTTATTACAACTTTTAGTCACACCCCACCCCATACTTGGGACGAACATTGTCCCTAATGTTCAAATAAAAGAAAGAAAAGAAAGAAAAGAAAAAGAAACTCACAAAATGGCGGTGGAGCGGCTAAAGCAATCGGTCATCATATCATCGTCACTGCGGCGCTGGTGGAGGCGGGAATGGAGAGAAGCTAGGATCATAAAACCGCCCAAACTGCTGGCGGTAGACATCTCTCATCATGTGATCGAGGTCGTCCAAGCGTCCATCTCTAGCATCGGCTCGAATCTCCAATGCTCCTACTCTCTCCGAAAGACCAGTAGCCCAATCCGGCATCTGCTCATACCATCCCGGAGCATGACTGTACCACTCTGGAGCGTCGGACGGTGCTGGTGTTGGTGCTGGTGCAGATGGTGTCTGTGTAGCCCATGGAGGTGGAGCTCCATACCATGCAAGAGGTGTCTCTGCCCAAGTTGGTCTCTCACTCACGCTGGCGCGGCGAGAAGACGAGCCTGAAGCTCTGGCAGGACGTGGAGAACGTCTAGGCACATCGGGGGCTGCATCCGGCTGATCCGGAAACGTGCCAAACTCCTGCTCGGCTCCTCCTCCACCCTCAAACTGATCCCTCATCTCCTCCTCCTCAACTACGGGCGGTGGTGGGACATACGGAGGAGCTGCAATCCTGTTCGCATGCATAGCAGCGAACGTCTCCTTCCAATTATGGCGTCCAGCCATAATGGAGTACTCCTGTAGCCACTCAATACCCCTACCTGTCCTGCTCTCCCAAGGCATGGCCGCATAAGGCGGACCTCTATGTGTGGGGAAGATGAGACCTCTAGTCATGAAGGCATGAAGTCCTAAGGGTACGGCTGGTATGCGGGTACAGGCAGAAAAATCAACTCCCAAGCTCCTAGCAAGGTGGGTAACTATCCCACCATATCCAATGTTGCCCTTCCTCTTGTTCTTAAGCTTGCTCATAGTAGCAACTAAGAGGGTGGCACAGTCAGCTCGGCGCCCATACAACATAGAATACAGCAGAAATAGCTCATCCGTCTTGATCTTTTGGGACGTCTCCGTCCTAGGGAAGAGACACTTTGAAAGAACACGGTGAGCAATCTTCAAGGCTAAGTGGTACATCAACTTAGCCTTGGTGTCAGCAGGTTGTCAGCGGTCCTCGCTGGCGTATATCATAGCAACTTCCTCCCAAAAGTCTTTGGCGTAAACGCCACTAGGAAAGCGACCATTGAAGGTCTCATGGAACCCAAAGAAGGTCCCGAACTCACGGATGGAAAAATCATAGTTTCTTTCCATAAGATGGAAAGAAACGGTCCTATCCACATGGCTGTGCTCGAAAGACGTCACAACCTCCCTCGTAATCTCCTTGTAGGCGTCTTCTCGGATAGCCGAGAAGACAACTAGTCCGGCTCTATCCAAGAGCCAAGTAAGGTCATCTATAATGTTAAGAGGAGCTAGATCCTCTAACAATAGGTACCTAGGTCCAATCACAGCCCTCTCATGGATCCTCTCGAATGAATCAAGGTGATCCTCATGAATGGTCGGTACTCTAGGGCTAGGAGGTGAGGCTGATGAAGGTGATGATGGAGGTGAAGGGGAAGAGGGTGGTGGTGCTCTAGAGGATGAAGAAGAAGAGGAATTACCCTTCCTCTTCTTGTTTTGGTCATTCTTCTTCTCCTTGATTCTCCCAGAAACTCTCCTTACAAAGTCCATCACTGTTCAAAATTACGGCATGTTCTTGATGATTCCACGGCCGTGGAACTACCAGGGACCGTAATTCGTCTCAGTTTTTCTCAAAACTCAACAATCAGCACTCAAATTCAGCAATCAGGCAGCCCTAGTCTAATTCCTTCCAGTTTCAAGCAGTTCTCCTATAATTTCTAACAAAAACGAACCAAATTGACAAAGATCAAGAAGAGTGGAAAAAAACCTAGGTTTCGGATTTTAAAATCCGAATTGTGCGTTCCTTGGTGATTTGCCGCTCGATTCGTTGCTTGGATCTTGTTGGTAGTCGAATTTGCTTCAATTTGGAAAGAAGAATCGTTGAAAACGGTTAACGAACGGAGATTTGGAAGGAAGGGCGTGGAATCGGCGTTTTTGGGTCGTGGAAGTGGTTTGGTGAAGTGATTTTTGTAAAGAACGTGGTTTATATAGTGACAGGCAAAATTTTGAAAATCACGGTCTGTCGGGGGGTTCCACGGCCGTGGAAATGTACGGAACCGTGGTTTTGGTGATTTTTCAAAGGCTTTTGGAAATTATGGTCACTGTAGCTGTCACGAGCGTGGTTTAGGCCGTGGAACTCTCTGTAAAGCTCCAAAGTTCAAGTTTCGTCACTTTTCTTCAACATTATCCTTCCCTTTTCCTTTTCCATCGTTCCTACATCCAAAAACACGAACATACCGGAAGAAATCGAGGCAAAATAGAGCAAAAAACGTCTAAACTAAGCTAAACTATGAATCGAAAACAAAAACAAAAATGCAATACCTTGGGTTGCCTCCCAAGAAGCGCTTTTTTTAAGGTCCGTAGCTAGACCATATTCGCACTTATTCGAGTGCGGTGGGCGCGAACTCTTCAGCTTGGAGTTCCGGTGTGTACTTCTTGAGTCGTTGGCCGTTCACCTTAAAGCTTCCGCCCGCTTCACCCCATACTTCAACTGCACCATGGGGGAAAATACGCTTAATTAGAAAAGGTCCGGTCCAACGAGATTTGAGCTTACCTGGAAAGAGACGAAGCCTTGAATTGAAGAGGAGAACTTGATCTCCTTCTTTGAAGTCCTTTGAAATGATATGCTTATCATGCCAACGCTTTGCTCTCTCCTTATAGATCTTGGCGTTTTCATAAGCGTTCAAGCGGAGTTCGTCCAGCTCATTAAGGTCTAGGAGACGCTTTTCTCCCGCTTCCTTCATGCTGAAATTCAACCACTTGATAGCCCAAAACGCCTTGTGCTCCAACTCTACCGGCAAGTGACAAGACTTCCCATACACAAGGTTGTATGGTGTGGTTCCTATGGGAGTCTTGTACGCAGTCCGGTACGCCCACAATGCATCGTCAAGTTTCAAGGACCAATCCTTCCTAGTCCTTGAAACCGTCTTCTCTAAGATTCCTTTGATCTCCCTATTTGAGATCTCAACTTGTCCACTTGTTTGTGGATGATAAGGGGTGGCGATCTTGTGAGTAACCCCATACTTAGCTAGAAGAGCTTCAAAGCGCCGGGCAATGAAGTGAGAACCTCCATCACTAATGATAGTCCTTGGCGTCCCAAATCGCGGAAAAATGGTCTTGTTAAAGAACTTAACCACCACCATGACATCATTGGTGGGAGAGGCAATTGCTTCCACCCATCTAGAAACGTAATCTACCGCCAATAGTATGTATTGGTTTCCACAAGAGGATGGGAACGGTCCCATAAAATCTACTCCCCAAACATCGAAAATATCCACCTCTTGGATGTTGTTGAGGGGCATCTCATTCCTCCTAGAGATATTACCTGTTCTTTGACAAGCATCGCAGCAAGAAACAAAGGATTGCACATCTCTAAATAAAGTAGGCCAAAAGAATCCAGATTGTAATACCTTTGCGCTAGTCTTGTTCGAACTAGCGTGTCCTCCACAAGGTAGTGAATGACAATGGCGGATGACACTTTGCATTTCATCTTCCGGCACACATCGCCGAATGATGCCATCCGTACCTCTCTTAAAGAGGAGAGGCTCGTTCCAAAAGTATTCCCGGACATCCTTAAAGAACTTCTTTCTTTGTGCGTAGGATAATCCGGGTGGTATCTCCTGACAAACCAAATAGTTAACAAAATCAGCAAACCATGGTTCGTTACCTTTGGAGATCACATCGATGCACTCCTCAATAATGTGTAGGTGTTCGTCCGGGAAGGAGTCATCGATGGGTAAATGGTCGTCCTCTAGATGTGTTAGGCGACTCAAATGATCCGCAACAGAATTTTCTGAACCTTTCTTGTCGCGGATCTCTAGATCGAATTCTTGTAAGAGGAGAATCCATCTAATTAGCCTTGGCTTCGCATCTTTCTTCGCAAGGAGGTACCGGATCGCAGCATGATTCGTGTAGACAATCACCTTTGCACCTACAAGATAAGAGCGAAACTTGTCAATAGCATAGACAATGGCTAAAAACTCTTTTTCGGTAGTGGCGTAATTGAGATGCGCTTCATCTAGCGTCTTGCTAGCATAGTATATGGCATGGGTTCGCCCTTCCTTCCGTTGTCCAAGAACAGCTCCTATAGCTACGTCACTAGCATCGCACATAACCTCAAAGGGAAGAGTTCAATCTGGAGGTTGGATAATAGGTGCTGAAATTAGAGCTTGCCGAATGGTGTTAAACGCATCCAAACATTCCTGCGAAAACTCAAAAACTGCATCCTTTATCAATAGATTAGTGAGCGGTTTTGATATTTTAGAGAAGTCTTTAATGAAACGTCTATAAAATCCAGCATGTCCTAGGAAACTTCTTATCCCTTTCACCGAAGTTGGGGGAGGAAGTTTCTCTATAGTCTCTATTTTTGCCTTATCCACCTCTATCCCTCTACTAGAGATTAAGTGACCTAATACGATTCCTTCCTTAACCATAAATTGACACTTCTCCCGATTAAGAACTAGGTTAGTGTCCTCACACCTTTGTATAACAAGAGAAAGGTTAGAAAGGCAATCGTTAAAAGAGGAACCGTATACGGAGAAATTGTCCATGAAGACCTCCATGATTTCCTCTATGTATTCGGAGAAGATGGCCATCATGCACCTTTGAAAGGTGGCTGGGGCGTTGCAAAGCCCGAACAACATTCTCCTATAAGCGAACGTACCCCACAGGCACGTGAATGTGGTCTTCTCTTGATCATCCGGGTGTATCAGAATCTGAAAGAAACCACTATAACCGTCAAGATAGCAAAAGTGTGAATATTGCGCTAACCTTTCAAGCATTTGATCGATGAAGGGTAGTGGGAAGTGATCCTTCCTCGTCGCGTTGTTAAGCTTGCGGTAGTCAATGTACATCCGCCATCCCGTTACGGTTCGGGTTGGAATGAGTTCGTTGTTTTTGTTGGTGATGACCGTCATTCCTCCCTTCTTTGGAACTACTTGAACCGGGCTCACCCACTTACTATCGGAGATAGGATAGATGATACCTGCATCAAGAAGTTTAAGAATTTCCTTCTTGACAACCTCCTTCATGGTCGGGTTCAACCGCCTTTGAGGTTGTCTTGAAGTCCTAAAGTCTTCCTCCATTAATATTTTGTGCATGCATAGGGAGGGTTTAATTCCTACTAAGTCCTCAATAGTGTAGCCTAAAGCTTTCCTATGTTTCCTAAGGACAATCATGAGCTGATTATGTTCATCTATGCTTAGATCAGAACTAACAATAACTGGAAAGGTAGAATTAGGTCCTAGGAAAGCGTACCTTAGATGAGTAGGAAGTGGTTTTAGTTCCATTGCTTTCGAAGCTTCCAATGATCCTTGAGGAGCATCCGATGTCTCCTTAGAAGTTTCTAAGGGTGTTGAAGGTGTAGGTGAAGAATCGAAGGAAGTTGAAGGAGTGTCTCGTTCACTCTTTTCCACGGCCAGAATCACGGTTTCCCTATATCCTCCACGGCCGTGGTTTAGGGCGTGGAAGGTGGTCACGGTTGCTTTGCCTTCTCCACGACCGTGTAACCCCCTGGAGTGAGCCACGCTTTGGGTTGTGAGATCCACGGCCGTGGAATATAGTGTATGGCCGTGGATTCTCACGTTTTCTGCCTCGTCGTGGAGCTCCTTGAATTCCACTTCACCCATTTCTTCTTGTGCTTCTAAGGCTTCAATTGCCTCATTGCACTCCTCTTCTTCCCCTACATTCGTTAGACTCATAGTAATGACCTTTTGCAAAGGATCTTTGAAGAGAATAGCACTTACCTCCTCTCTAGACAACCCTTCTTCATCTTGGATATTGAATATATCCTCATCAAAGATTAGCTCCTTCACTAGAGTGGAAAGAACGAACTCTACCTTCTCTTCTCCTATGTCAAAGGCGAGTCTAGCATTCTTGCAATCGACTATGCAGCCGAAAGTTGCAAGAAACGGTCTTCCGAGTATGATCGGGACCGGACTATCTGCAGGAATGTCAAGCACAACAAAATCAATGGGAACAAAGAATTTACCTAGCTTGACTGGGACGTCCTCTACAATACCGACGGGACGAGTGATGGATCGATCCGCCATGTACAACGTCATCTTCACCGGTTTAGGGTCGCCTAAACCGATCTTCCTACATAATGCAAGTGGTATGATGCTCACACTTGCTCCTAAGTCACATAATGCATCATATGTGACATCTCCCACTCCTATGGGAATGCAAAACGACCCCGGATCCTTTAGCTTGGGGGGCATTTTCGCCTTCATGGTCTTGATGAGATCCGAAGAATCCGAACTCATCTTAACCTCACCGAAATCTTCTAGCTTCCTCTTGTTGGAGAGGAGTTCCTTCAAGAACTTGCCATAAGCCGGCATACCTACAATAGCATCAATAAAGGGTATATTAATATGCAGCTTGCTCATGAGTTCTATAAACTTACCAAATTGTTTATCTAGGCGTGCTCTCGCTCTAGATTGAGGGAATGGTAGGGGAGGCTTGTAAGCCGGAGGAGGGACATAGACATCTTCCTTCTCCTTCCCCTTGTCTTTGTCTTTCTCAACGGGGACTTCAACAAACTTAGGCTGCGGATCGGTGGTAGTCACTCCGCTCCTAGTTGTGATTGCCATCACCCTTCCCTTAGGGTTGTCCTCCGTCTTTCCTAGAAGTTTCCCTTGATTCCTAGGAACTTCCTCCGCATGGTTGAACATTTGGTTTTCCAAAACCTTTTGGGCTTTATCAACCTTAGAGATTTGATCATCAACCTTAATGATGCGGTTCTCCAAGTCTAGAAGCTTTCCTAAAATCGTTTCCAACATGGGATCGGGCTTCTCCTTCCCCGAAGTGTTTCCTCCATTAGATGTTTGCCCCTGACTTTTCAAAGGAGTAGAGGAAGAGGAAGGTGGAGTTAGTGAATTCGAATTGGAAGGATAAGAGTTACCGGAATTTTGTTGATTGGAGCGCCAATTGTTGTTGTTTGAACCCCTATTGTTGTTCCAATTGTTGTTGTTCCGGTTATTGTTATTGCCATTCCAATTGTTCCGGTTGTTGTTTTTGTTGTTGCGGTTTGTGTTCTCATCGCCATTGTTGTTATTGCCCAAATAG
Organism: Fagopyrum homotropicum; assembly: GCA_033239125.1. Classification (NCBI taxonomy): domain Eukaryota; kingdom Viridiplantae; phylum Streptophyta; class Magnoliopsida; order Caryophyllales; family Polygonaceae; genus Fagopyrum; species Fagopyrum homotropicum. The sequence continues at coordinate 151,408,574 of BSWB01000004.1, forward strand.
CCAACATCCTTGCCTTGTTGCTTTGGAAAGTTGGTCTTGATTGCCTCCTCCAACTCTTTGATCTCATTGTTGAGGGAGAAAATCTGATTTTGAGCTTCATGTGTGAGCTTTTCTCCTTGCTCCACACGATTTCCCTCTACCTTTCGGTGGGAATACTTCTCTATGACTCTTGCTTGCTTCTCAATGAAGTCCCAAGCGTCATCTTCTCTCATGTCCATGAATGTTCCACATGAGAGGGATTGGAGGTTGAATTGTGTCCCCGCATCCAGCCCCTTATAGTATATCTCCAGCAATGCAAGCTTGGATATGCCATGATGAGGGCAATCCAATAACAAGTCCTGAAACCTTTCCCATGATTGAAACAAACTTTCGTTAGACTTCATAGAAAATGCATTGATCTTACCTCTCGTTAGACTTCATAGAAAATGCATTGATCTTACCTCTAAGTTCCGCCGTTTTGGATGGCGGAAAGAATTTGGTGAGGAACTCCGCGGAGAGGTCTTCCCACGTGTCTAGTTTCCCACTAGGAAGAGCTTGGTACCATGACAACGCTTTCCCTTTCAAGGAGAAAAAGAAAGGCTTGAGCTTATAGTTGTTGGTAGTAGCGTTCTTCGGCCTCATTGTCTCCATCATACACTCAAAGTTTTGCAAGTGTTGGTGTGGAGATTCAGCGCTTGTTCCGCCAAATTGGTTTTGGCGAACAAGAGTAATAACTTGAGGGTTGAAGCTAAACCCTTGCACATCATCAGCATTAAAGTTCACGTCCAAACGGCGCAGTTGTTGTGTTGGATCCATCCTTTGGCCAAGAGTTCTTGGTTCATCACCTACACGTTCGATCCTCGCATTCCTAGGTGGAACACGACGATTAGCAGCTTCCCGTGGATGAAAAGGATTTAAATTGATCGTGGGATCAATTTCCTCTAGCGGTGGCATGGAAGAATCACTATCATCAGCGGATGAATGGCTTCTTCTTCTTGATCTTGATCCCCTCCTTGAGGATTTCTTGAACCCCTTATTCTTAAGGTTGCTTATTTCTATCCTCATCTGGAACATCATATCTTTTAGATCGTTCACTTCAGATTGATGACGATCCATTTCATCCCAAAGAATATTCTCATTCCATTGGAGTTGAGCTTCTTTCTCCGCTAACTCCGCTTGAAGATCACGTTCGTGTTCTTCAGCCATCTTCTTTTCCTTGCGCTTTTGCCTTAAAGTCCTCTCAAGCTCTTGATCAAGAGGTAAGAGGTCTCCGGTGTTCCTAGACCTGCGCATGCACTCAAAAAGATATCAAATAACAAGGGAGAAGCTCCCAAGATTGACAACCGAAAACCGAATTCGGCCTAAACCAAATCCCCAGCAACGGTGCCAAAAACTTGTTCGCCACTTAGCGTGCGTGCAAATAAGCTTTAAATTTATAAAACTAGAATCAAGCAAGCGAACCTGTAGTGTACGGATCGACGTAGTTAAGCAAGAATTCCAGAGTATCGAACACAGGGATTTGGGGGGAACAAATTCAATTGTAGGTTATCAAGCGAGTAAATGTAAGAGCTTTTCGAATTATTGGGAAAACAACAATCCTAAAGATCCAAGTATCCAGCTGTGGCAATCGATTTAAGATATACTAATGATATAAGGACAGAGTTAAGATATGCAAAGGTATGCTAATGTAAGGTAATCGTACGGTGAAGTTCCAAAAACCTTATATGACTCACCTACAAGACACTCTCTATAAAGGTTGTTGAGGCTTCAGTATAGAAAGGTTCTAAAGGCAAGAATTAATGTCAAATACCCAAACTTGTAATCCAAGGATCAAGACTAACTAAATCGATTAAGGTTGTGACACTCACAATCGAGGTAGAGGTTGTTGAGGCTTCACTACCACCTAGAAAAGGCAAGCCAAGACTAAGTTAAAGCAAATCTTTAACTTTGGATTAAAGTAAAAGCAAGTTCGTAACTTAACACAAAATTACGGCTAGTTCTTGAGTTCCACGGCCGTGGAAGCTCAAGAACAGACCGTGGATTAGGTTCGTCGGCGATTCTCTCTAACTCTCAGGGTCCAATCTGTTTACGATTGATCTATCATCATCTAAGCCACAACTATCAACCCTTCACCTTAGAATTGTTAAGGGTTTTTAGCCAACAACAGTCATATTGATATCAAATTCAAGGTTTAAAAGATTGGAAGATGAAAACTTCCGAAAACTTTCAATAAACTTCAAATCAATCTCAAAGTCACAATCAAGAACAAATATCGTCACTAGATTCGGAATAGAACAAACAAACACAATCTTAGATAAGAAGGAAGAACGGGATGTCAATCCGTCTTCTAAATCAAACCTAAACAAGAAGAGGAATCTTCTTGCGAACAATCTTCCGAATCTTCGATCTTCCGTCAATCCGGAAATCGCCAATAGCGCTGTGCTAAATCTTTCAAACACAACTTCCACCAAAAGCGAAATTAGGGCAATCCCAAGCACAAGTGTAGGCAAAAGTGCGTCTAAGCAGAAGTCGAGGTCTAAAGCGAGGTGATGGAATCTCTCTTCGTCCGTGCTTTTATAGTGTAAGATAAAATATCGGCCCGGCCCAATTGCGTAGGAGATCGTGGCTTAAAATATGGCGAAAAAGATCGCCAAGATCACGGTCGTGGAAGGTTCCACGGCCGTAATTTAGAGCGTGGAATTCAACACGGTTTGAACCATCTTCTCCACGGCCATAGAAGTTGTTGGAATGAACCACGCTTCCTTAGCCATGGTTCCACGGCCGTGGAACTGAACGTGGAAAGTAATACGGCCGTATTTTAGAGCGTGGTTTAGGGCAAGAACGTGATTCTTCCCTATCCTCGTGCATTCCTCAAGTTGACATTCCTTTTGCTCTTAAGAATGCCCTCAATCCATGGACATTGCTCAACAATTCCATCCTTGCTCGATTCCGTTCGGAAATAGCTCTCAATCACCTATAATCAACATAAAGCTTGTGTAGATCTCTATATTGACATTATAGACAAACTAGCTCACAATTGCATCTATGCTCAATCAATGACTATCAATATGAATCAAATACACTTAAAAAACGTGCCTAAAATATCACAATATTTCATGCTAACATCATGCCGTCGCAAAAATTGATCATTGGCGTCGGTAAACCCTTCCCGACGCAAACCTCCGTCGCAAAATTTTTTTTTTATGTAGTGATTGTGAATACACCACATCTTCCACTGCACTTGTAGACAACATATTATATAAGTGTTTTTCCAAAACATCATACTAATGAACATACCAGAAATATGTGAGTAGTATTGACCGAAGGTATTTCTATGGTCATCTATACCCAATCAAAAGTAAATCCCGACTTAGCACTAAGAACAAGTATAGTGATTAAGTAAGGGTCGAACCCAAGAGAGTTTAGGGTTTTAGATGAAATTATTGATTTCAAGTAACAAGTAACCGAAGGGGGGGGTTTGGTTGAAATAAGCACACACAAGAACGTTAAGAACAACGATTTATGCAATAAGTAAGGCAAATGATGGGTGAATCTACACTAGGTTGATTCTAGGCATGCAATTGCTACTTTGGTGTGTCCCTTTTACAAGTTTTTAAGTAAGCTCCCGTCTCGATCATACATATGTGTTGAGCCAACCGGCATCAACACAACTTAACTTATTAAAGTTTCGTAAACCTACAAGAACAAATAATAAGTTAGCCTTCAAGCAAAGACATAAGGGATATAAAGAGAAGATTAAAACCGTTAAACTTATCTTTATATTTGTGTTCCTTTTCTTTAAGTAATTACAATCCGTTATTACTTAAAGTTGCTACTAGATTAAAGACCCGAACCCGGAACCTATTAATCCTAGTTGTTTACATGCACTTTAGAACCTAAGGTGATCATTCTCAAGCAATAGTTAACATGCAATTAAACAATGAAGATCAAAGAAACACAAAGCATTACTGAATAAAAACTTATATTAAAAGGAACTTACAACCAAAGTAACAAAGCAGCTTCAAACCAACCCAATGTAGCAAGGGAGTTAGCAACTCATTACAATGGAAAAACTTAAGTCTACAATGGATGTTGTGAAGGAAAGCATGGATGATTCTAGCAATCAGCCACAGACTATTTATTCTACAAAAGACACTTAATTAGGAGTAAATAGCGGGCCTAAAACAACCACCTTTAATGCCGTAAAGGTGGTGTAAACAGCCGGAGTAAAACTTCTGGCGTTAAACCGCAGGGGCGGCCTTCAGGAACCGCAGGGGCGTTGAAGGCAAAAACGCTTGATCTTCTTCATGGCCGAAGGGGCGGCTAAGATGGTCCGCTGGGGCGGATCTTAAATGCTCTTCAAACGTCTGACCCTTCAACTGCTGGCCGTTACTGATGTCAAAGCGCATGGGCGCCTCAAGGCCAACGCAGGGGCGGTGACACAGACTCTTCACCTTCCAACTCCCAGGGCGAGGCGCAAGCAAGGGCGCAGTGGGAGGCGCGGGGGCGCTGGTCTTCATTTCTTCAAGGCAAGTCACCGCAGGGGCGCCAATGGGGTGGCGCTGGGGCGGTGACCTGCTTCTGGCTGGCGTTGGTGAAGGCGCAGGGAGCACTCCGATGGAAAGTGTCACCCGCTAGGGCGTCTGCAAGGACCCGCAGGGGTGGTTAAGCAGCAGAAGCTTTGTTTCGTGATCTTTCTTCACTCCTAAGTGCTTATAACTCCTTCCTTAGCTTCTTTTAGTCTTCTTCTTCTGGACCAAGGGGTTAGTAGCATAAACTGACACTAATGCAATAAAAAGACTCTAAAAACTATCCTAAATGATAGTAATTCTATCACCTATCAAACTCCCCCATACTTAGACCTTTTCCTCGTCCCGAGTAAAACAAATAACAGCAATTCGACCCAAGATCTCAGCAAGTAAGGGAAAGAAAGAGAAGGTAATGAAGACAAGAAAGAAATAAGAAAGAAAGAAAAGAGAGGAAATGTGAGAGAAAAAAAGACTACCATCCTTATCGCTCCAAGAGTGACCTACCCGGACAACCTCCTTATGACTTCCCTTCGTATGTCGCCAAACGTCGGAAGGGAATCCTACACTCGGTGTCGCTTATTTTGCCAAGGCGCCCTTTCGGGTTTTCACCTTGCCACTCTTCTTCTTTTCTCACTTTAACTCACATCCCTCAAGTCCAATTTTGCACCAACCTAAGGTTGGTCGGACTACCTTCTTCTTACCTAAACCGCCCTTTCGGGTTTTCGGTTTATCCAAGGATTTTCATGCCTTTTTCATTTTCTTTAGCTTTTTTTTTTTTACTGAATATTTCAAACTGAATTCAAAGATGCAAAACAAAATCAAAAACAACTAACAAACTGTACAAGCTATGATATATATCCCTCCCCCATACTTGAAGTGCACTTTGTCCTCAAAGTGAAAATGAGTCAAAGATAAATGTGGGAAAAGGGAAAGAAATGTCCCCCTCACTGGGGTGGTCCGGATGGACCACCAGGACCCTCCTCCGGTGGGTACAGAAAGTGGCTGAAGAAGTGCTCCTGCCGCCGGTAGAGCGTGTCAATACGGCTCTCCTGAGCCTCCATCCTCTCTCTAAATGAAGCCTCATAACTAGCCTGCCAAGCAAGCTGCTGAGTCTCCAACTGCTGCTGACGAGCTGTCTGCCAAGCATCCTGACGGCGGTCAAAACGAGTGGTCACGGAGGAGGCAAAGTTGGACTGCCACACCTGCTGCTCAAGCATGGAATGCTGGTACTCAGTCTGCCATGCCTGGTGCTGTGTAGTCAAGGCAGCCATCTGGGCCTGCAGACCCTCCATGGTCTGCCTATAATGTGTTGTCTTGAGGTCTCGGCTAGAGCCAGCTGCATATCTCCCAACAATATCGACCTGTGGCCGTCTCGGAGGGACTGGGTCAGCCGGTACATATAGGTCGGAGAGCTCGTCTCCTAGTGGAAGTCGCCGAGGTAGGTATGTGACATGACTCCCATCAACGAGTGATAACCAAAACCGATGATCCCCGTCTCTCCTGAGGAGCCTGCACATCCTCAACATATCCTCCGTATAAAGCGGAGCCTCTAATCTATCCTCTAGGGTATCAAGATCCATCACCGGTGCAGCTAATAAGGTAATGATCCCGCCTCCCACAATATCACGCGGCTCATTCCTCCTAATCCTCTTTAGAGTGTTAAGGAAGAGATATGCCTAATCTAGCACCCATTCGTTGGAGAGACAGGCGTATAGCAGTGGAAGGTCCTTGAGAGCGACCTTATTTTCCTCTTTGTGTCCACCAAATATGCTCATGAAGACCTTTGAGATGAGCCTCAAACAGGGGTGAGTGAATTTGTTGGAGTACTCACCTCCTGCATGAAACACCGACCTAGTGGCGGCCTGCCAAAATTCCAACAAATCAGGCGTCGGAATGGGTTCCATCCAGTCATCGGAAGCTGCAATGATTACCTCTAATACTTCCTGTATTTGTGTGTAATCCAACGTATACTTCCTCTTGTTGTACTTGAATAAAAGTCCAACACACAATTGGACTTCTGTCTCCATCTTGAATGTTGCTATGAATTGTCTAGTGATTTCGGGGTATGTTGGGGCTGTCATAATCAAGAAGTCTCCGAGCCCAGCATTGTTGAGGAATTCCTACATGCTCTCTAACATACCCAAATGTTCCAAGGTTGGAGCATCTAGGAACCGAGTTGCGTACACTTCCCGGCTTTGAGCAATCCGATACCGATCCTTCTCTCCTTCCGTCAACTTGTATTTCTTTTGTGATTCCATCTCTTGCAATTGATCAAGTAAAAGGGTTAGAAAGTTCATCAATTTGATAAAGAGACGAACCTACTGTCGTGATTTGCACAGGGGCGGCCTGAGCAGGCGCAGGGGCGGCTTGACGCGGGGGCGGCAGCTTGCAGGCGCAGGGGCGGGCGAAGATCAGAGGGCGATTCTTGGGTTTCGGCGAAGGTGGTGGCGATGAGGGCTGTTCTGGCGTTCTGGTTGCTATCACCGGAGAGGGGATCGGTGGTTTAGAGTAAGAGGGTCGTGATGGTGAAGGAGGGAAAAGGGTTAGTGTGGTGGTTGAGTGAAGGTGGTGACGCAGGGTTGTCGGAGGAGGCGCGACCTCTATCCTCTTAAATAAAATAAAACAATATTAAATTCTATCATTTTATGTGACCTTGATTCACATAAAATGATAGAATTTATGTAACCATAAATAATTCCGTACGAGTAACGATTATTCTTTCAGCCCATTTGTTTTATTTGATGAGCTGACCCAATGCATCCGGCCCAACGATCTTTCAGCCCATATTTTACCTTAACCCTAATTTTAACCTAATCTTGTTTTTTGCCCTAATCTAATCTAGCGTCGATCAGCCTCCTTCCCTGCACAATTACTTCACGTCTGTACCTTACCGTCCCTATTCTCACTTTTGCACCATCTCACCCTCATCCAGATCAAAGAGAAGCTACTGCTCAAACGCTGCACTGACCGCCGACACCACTGCTGCGCCGGCAACTGGTTGAGCCGCCGCATCGATCAGTAGACGCCACCCACAATCACCTTTCTACCGTCTTCTGCATTGGACAACGGAGCCTCGCCGCTGAGCCCAACTCACTACCGGATCGGAGACGCCGCCTCGCCTTCACCGACCAGGGAAACGCGCAGCCCTCTGCAACAGCATACACCGCCTGGTGTGGTCGTCTGACGCCGTCTCTAACTGCCTGCAGCCGGCCGTCTTCCACCGCGACCACCCCGGAACTGCTGCTCCTCCCACGTTCTGTACTGAGTCCGGAACTGCTGCACCTCCAACTTCTGCACTGTGTTTGGACTTGTTGCACGCCTCTTCGGAACGACGCAGGAAAAGGAACTCCAATCTGCTGCAGCTTTCGATCCTGCACTGGACTCCTCTTGCGAGATTTACCGCAAACCTTGTCTTCACTGTTGCGGGTGAGTGGTTGCAACTTCCGATCCTAGTACCTTTGTGTTGTATAGGGTGTGTGATAGGTTGGACGAGTAGGGATGAGAGTAACGTAGATATTTGGGTAAGTTGGACATAAAAATAGGCTAAGAGAGTTCAGGCATCACTTGTAATAGGTGGGATTCGAACCAAGGATCTCTAAGTAAAAATAATGAAAACATATGCTGACAAGGAGACTCGAAGTTAGGACCTCTTGCACACCTTATGTTCCAGCCTTGACCTGCTGAATTTAGGATCTAGTTTCGGTATCTTAAATTGAGAATCCACCGTTGAATTTTTAATATGTTTGAGATAGAAATATGAAGTTTACTGTATTAAAATTTGGGAGAAAGTTAACGGTCGGATTAGAAGTTATAAGGTCCCAAAGTAGAGTAGTAGGGCTGTTTTTCTGGCACAGGAAAATATTGGCTAAGTATGGAAATTGTAACTTTTACCCCAACTTTAGAATTTTTTATATAGGAGTTTCGGTGGAGCGTTTTTGAGAGATTTTTTGCCCTATGCCGAGTATGCATATCATAGAGGATCCCGAGTTTTATTTTGAAATTTTTATATTTTTATTCGAGCCCCATATCTTGAGCTAAAGCCAGACCTTAGCGACTCTTTTGGAAATCTAGAATTTTAGTTAACTTTTATAAATCCTTAACAAACTATCTCTTGAGAACTAGATTATGGAAGTAGGTTTCAAAGAAGAATTGGAATTAGGTTATAGAGTATATTGGAGATTTTGGGACCAGGGGTAAAATGGTCATTTTACCTTAAGAGGGTTTTTAATAACTCCTCTTCATGAGATTGTACATCTTAGAAGTTTATAACTTCTAAGAGTTTGGAATGTGATTCTGATCCGCATGCCTTGTTTGACAGGCGACTGAGTTTACACGGTTGCAGACCGAGTTGAGATTTTAGAGAGTTGTGATTTGATTCAGGTAAGTCCTTGCGACTTACTTAGCTGGTTTCTGGATATTAGTTGAGTGATAATGGTTGTGTGTGTACAATGTATGTGATTATAATAATAACAACTTGTTAGGACGACCGTTGTTATTATGTGTTAAGGCCCAAGTGTATTATAACGGGTCGTGACATCACTGCCCAGCTCTGCCAGGAGACTGGGAGGTTCTCTATACCCAGACCATACAGGTACACGGTGAGATGCATCAGATCCACTCCTGATGGGTACACGGGGACGGAGGCGAGGTTTGGGAATCCCTCGTGTTACAAAATAAGTATCATTAGAGTGAATGACTTAAATGAAGATAATAAATGGATTGTTTGAAAGCATGATGAGTGTTTATTATTTTATGTGTGTGTGTGCTATTATTATTCTCCTAATGTTTAGATAACTAGCTAATGGTTGTTTTGTTGTGTTTTTAGATTTACCGCAGGTTAGAACAGCAGTTGAGTGATCCGGAAGTAGTGGTCAGTCGGGTCTCCGTACTCCTTAGAGTGGGGTTGGGTGTTTACCTTGTGGTTTCTTTCTTCTTGTTAAAGACAGTTAGTCTTTTTGTGGTTTAAGTACTTTAGTCTGTTAGACGTTGTTGCATTCATCTCTCTAAAATACTATTTTATAAATTTCGGTTTTTCTTATTTGTGTCTTGTTGCAAGATCCTAGTGAAATTGTTGTCAAACTGAGGTCGGAACCCATTGTGAGGTCCTAACCAGTAATGCCCCGAGTTTTGAGAATTCGGGGTGTTACAACATGGTATCAGAGCTCTAGGTTGGCAACAATGGCACTTGAAATCTTCAGAAAGACCGAATAAGTACTTGAGCAGAACCCGAAAAGGGATCTGAGTTTTAAAAAAGAACTTTTGGTTTTCAAATGCATGCATAGTCTGGTTGGGGAAAGAAAAGTACGGCTGACCACCACTACTACCGCGGATCTCAGTATGCTTAGTTTAGACTTATAGTATTGTACAATTATGTATGTTATATAAATATCTATATATGTGTAGCATGTTATTACCCTAGAAGATATGAAATATCCTTTAGTTGAGTTATCATGATGCGATCATCGCCTCATGATAAAACGTTTGGAGATTTTAAAGGATATCTATAAGAAGATAGTGGACTCATACTCCAGATTGGAACATTACATTATGGTGGACGCCCTGGTGGTTTCTACAATTGTCCGAAGAACGAGTGGTTAAGGAGTTGAGGATTACTAGAGGATGTTAACAACAAGAACAATCGGGCGAGAAAAGAATATTAATCAATTCAAATAGAAGTGATAGAAAACCGTACAAGGATTTTAGCGGGATGACGACGAGAGGTGAAATTCAAGATGCATGTAAGGACTAATAAGAGTGCGGATTGAAGAGGACAACATCAAAACACCATTCAAACAAAGAATAGCACAACTACACTTGGCGGGGTAAAGGACACTACAACCAAGGTGGATGCCACCATACACAAGTATGAGCACGAGAGTGCAGAGAAAATAGAGTGTTGACCAAGATGTAAAAGATTAAAGGAGTACCAAGACAGAAATTTACGATCGAGTTTAAAAGACAAAAAAATTAATAAATTTCATAACCATGGAGATGGGTTGACTCCTTTAGAGACACGAGAATGTTGAAGGAAAGCACGACACAAGTATCAAAGATAGTAGAAGTCTGAAATTTAGTCAATGGATTTCCATGAAGGTAATGTTACAAAACAACATCCACCGAGGAAGAAGCATGTGCGGGAAGGATCATGATGGACTTGAGGGATCATAATAACTACTCAATCACCAAGAGACTTAAGTTAACCATACTAGTGGTTCACTGGAAAGAGCTGCAGGTAGACGATAACTTAGGAAAAAGGAACCGCGAAGATGGGTTTGTAAGCTATCGCGGAAGGTTTGATAAACCCATAGATGGCAGGTGAATAATGCAAGAGAAAGTGTAAATTGTGGAAGGAGCTAAATGTGTATAAACGGATAACCTATAAGGGATAAGTTTTCACCTTGTATATCCGCATCGAAAGAGATAGAAGAAAAGTAAGTCTACGATCTGGTAGAAGACCAACTACAGACTAACTAGTAATAACGGGGAACTCACACGTCTGAGTTGACCAGTGATGATCGGTTGGTAGATAAGAAGAATAACATCAGATTTACTAAGAATGTTACCGGCATATGGAGAATCTCTACAAAAGATCAACAACGACAATTGTAAAGTTAAACCGATACAAATACCAGTACCCTTAATAGTAACATGGAATGGGTTCGAGCCAATATCTCTAATTAAGAATTTAAGGAGAAGATTTTGACGGCCGGGAATGACCCCGTAAGTCTTTAAAGAGATTAAGGAAATGGTTGTGAGCAATTTCTTACCTTCTGGCTAAGAAAAAGGTACAGTTCACAGTAGTACTAATGGATTGCATAAGGAGAACTAGAGGAGTAAGAAGAAGCAGATGATTTTGATCATGTCCAACGTCAATCAAGACAAAAGGTGCTTAACAGGCCACACATATGAGACTGATGGTGCTCTCCCGAGGTTTACCGAGGAAGCCTTTTTGACTAAAGATGTCACACAGAATAACTACAGTTATAGAGACGCAACAAACATAGAGATTATGACCTTAGTGTCTTGATAATATGTCTGATCGAGTTGTGAGGTGATTGCATATGGAATATGCATGTTAGCTAGAATAGACATGAGAAGGAGTAAATTTGAATGACTAAAGGTTGCTAAATAGATCCGATATTACCCCAATAAGATAACTTCCTAAAGATGTCTATATAAGAGTAATGTGAAATGGTGGTACTCCGATGAAAATTCAAGCTGGATTGAAGACATAAGAGTTGATGAAAGTAATAAGACCAAACCACGTGGTTCGTAAAGCAAATACGAGAAAACTCAAAGGGGTAACTATCCTACTGCGGGGATAAAGATTTAAAGAAGGTAAATCGACACGAGCATAAGGACAACATAATAAATGCGAGTCAAGAACTTTGATTTTTGAGAAAATCATATACAACTGAGGTTTCTTATGCAAATGGTACCGATAGGTGTTTAAAAAAAGTCATACACATCGGACCGATAATGCTTGGATGGATAAAGTGTAAACCAAAAGAATAACTTAACCAATAAGAAGGAAAGTCATGTATCAAAAGGCGAGTCTTGCTAAATTGGAATAAAATGTTGAGATGAGGATTCCTTTGTAGAATCTATGCAAGAGTACAACGTAACTGAGGTTCCAAAATGAAATGAGCAATAATGATCGACTGAAAGTTGAGACCGATTCAGGGAAGGAAATTGGTATAAGACGATTCACCTAGTAGAAGAGTTCACAAGACAAGCTTGAGAGACCAAAAGAAATAAAATGTCGATCCGGATATGAGGGTCTAAGGTGCATGGAAGGGATACATACAATGGAATGTAGAAGCAAAATGTAGACTTTACAAGTGTGGAGAGGTTTTGACCTCCTCAAAGATATAGGAATTTGGAAGAAATCGCAATGCCGGTATGAAAGAGTCGAAGCCTGTAGCGGAAACAACGGAGTTTCATGGAGGCAATATGGCCGGTGACACCAGCGAAGGAATGTATATATGAGAACGACCTTGGTGGACTCGAAAGTCCAAAGTAAACCCAATTGTCACGGGACCTAAGTCATCAACGCCGACGGTCCATGCAAAGGGAACTGCAAGGGGATGATAACTAAAGTCATCAGAACTACAAAGACACTTACCAACTATCGTTGAAGACTTGGAATGACTATTTAGGTCAAGATGAATGACCCAGTTGGGCTCGAGAAGTAGAGTTAGTCTAAGGAAACAAAAGTGTGGAAGATAAAACGAATTAGCAAAGTATGAAAGGATTAATCGAGCAGATGATTCTCACCAAGAATTTAACGCCAGTATAGTTATGAGAAGAGTAAGTCCGGGATATAGAGATAAGTCAATTATAGACTGACCGACGTCAACTGAGAACGTGTAAGTGTTGGTTGGTACTGACGAGTACGGTACCTTAAGAAGAGACATTAGTGAATGCGGATTTAAGAAGTAACTTTACCGATGCCTTGGAAGATTTCCAAGTAGGCTACGACAACCTTCTGGGATGATCTAAGGATATGAAGAGGAATCGAGTTAGAGGTTGCTTACTGGTTGGTTAAGAACAGACTACGGTTGAGTAAGAGAGTAAGGGTCTGTTTGAAGAGGATCTTGCTAGTATTAGAAGGGAAGTATAGGCGGGAGTTGGGTAAATCATGTTGACCCGCAGAAGCGTGGTAGACCCATAACCCACAGATGAAGAAAACAATATTAGATTAACTATGAATTCAAGTTAAGGAATTTGAGAACTATATGAAAATCTCCACCGGGAGTGTGATCTTGGATTACAACCAACCGAAAGCCAAGGAATAGTTGATGAGGTATTATTTGAGGAACGGTCCGACTGAGTCGTATTAGGGAGACAAGACCAAGTGAGTGGTCTTACAAAGAGCATTAACCACCTAATAAAGTGTCGGGTGATATCTCAGATCATTGTTTCAGAATTTATAGACGGGATCTTCCGAAAAGTTGGGAGCAAATGGATTAAATAGAAGGAAGAAAGTTTTATTGTTATTTTGGTAGTCGCCAAAAGATTATGAGGTGAGTTTAGAAAGGGAACCGTTGATATATATAAACTGTTTGAGCTTTCATTTTATCGATTGACACTATTACCCATACTAGAGGATGTACGCCCACCGTTTCCCATGTCTCAGTGAGAGAGTACTTCCCGGATAAGAGTCACGTCATCAGCTTTAAGAATCGGATAGATGAGCTAAAGCAAACTTGGTGGAGTACCCAGTAGCCGTCCTGGAGCGCAGTACTAGACGTAATTATCCCAAGTTCTTTGCAAAATTAGCAGCTACTTCTGTACCGACGAGTTAGTACTCAAATGTTGAGTTGTTTGACTTTTCATGTTTTAGTTGGATTGAGTGATTGTGTTTCTTTTCATGTGTGCTTGATTATGATGATTGAGTAGTTGCATGGTAGAAAACGAAATTTTAATGATACCAAGATATACAAAGAAAGTCGTGTGATTAGATACATTATCCTAAGTTTCGGGACGAAACTTACTTTAAGAGGGCACTGATGTAATAACCGAAAATTTAAAAAAAAAATCCGTTTAATACCGGATCAAATCGGATTCCGATCCGCCAACCTCTATCCTCTTAAATAAAATAAAACAATATTAAATTCTATCATTTTATGTGACCTTGATTCACATAAAATGATAGAATTTATGTAACCGTAAATAATTCCGTACGAGTAACGATTATTCTTTCAGCCCATTTATTTTATTTGATGAGCTGACCCAATGCATCCGGACCAACGATCTTTCAGCCCATATTTTACCTTAACCCTAATTTTAACCTAATCTTGTTTTTTGCCCTAATCTAATCTAGCGTCGATCAGCCTCCTTCCCTACACAATTACTTCACGTCTGTACCTTACCGTCCCTATTCTCACTTTTGCACCATCTCACCCTCATCCAGATCAAAGAGAAGCTACTGCTCAAACGCTGCACTGACCGCCGACACCACTGCAGCGCCGGCAACTGGTTGAGCCGCCGCATCGATCAGTAGACGCCACCCACAATCACCTTTCTACCGTCTTCTGCACTGGACAACGGAGCCTCGCCGCTGAGCCCAACTCACTACCGGATCGGAGACGCCGCCTCGCCTTCACCGAGGACCAGGGAAACGCGCAGCCCTCTGCAACAGCATACACCGCCTGATGTGGCCGTCTAACGCCGTCTCTAACTGCTTGCAGCCGGCCGTCTTCCACCGCGACCACCCCGGAACTGCTGCTCCTCCCACGTTCTGTACTGAGTCCGGAACTGCTGCACCTCCAACTTCTGCACTGTGTTTGGACTTGCTGCACACCTCTTCGGAACGACGCAGGAAAAGGAACTCCAATCTGCTGCAGCTTTCGATCCTGCACTGGACTACTCTTGCGAGATTTACCGCAAACCTTGTCTTCACTGCTGCGGGTGAGTGGTTGCAACTTCTGATCCTAGTACCTTTGTGTTGTATAGGGTGTGTGATAGGTTGGACGAGTAGGGATGAGAGTAACGTAGATATTTGGGTAAGTTGGACATAAAAATAGGCTAAGAGAGTTCAAGCATCACTTGTAATAGGTGGGATTCGAACCAAGGATCTCTAAGTAAAAATAATGAAAACATATGCTGACAAGGAGACTCGAAGTTAGGACCTCTTGCACACCTTATGTTCCAGCCTTGACCTGCTGACTTTAGGATCTAGTTTCGGTATCTTAAACCGAGAATCCACCGTTGAATTTTTAATATGTTTGAGATAGAAATATGAAGTTTACTGTATTAAAATTTGGGAGAAAGTTAACGGTCGGATTAGAAGTTATAAGGTCCCAAAGTAGAGCAGTAGGGCTGTTTTTCTAGCACAGGAAAATATTGGCTAAGTATGGAAATTGTAACTTTTACCCCAACTTTAGAATTTTTTATATAGGAGTTTCGGTGGAGCGTTTTTGAGAGATTTTTTGCCCTATGTCGCGTATGCATATCATAGAGGATCCCGAGTTTTATTTTGAAATTTTTATATTTTTATTCGAGCCCCATATCTTGAGCTAAAGCCAGACCTTAGCGACTCTTTTGGAAATCTAGAATTTTAGTTAACTTTTATAAATCCTTAACAAACTATCTCTTGAGAACTAGATTATGGAAGTAGGTTTCAAAGAAGAATTGGAATTAGGTTATAGAGTATTTTGGAGATTTCGGGACCAGGGGTAAAATGGTCATTTTACCTTAAGAGGGTTTTTAATAACTCCTCTTCATGAGATTGTACATCTTAGAAGTTTATAACTTCTAAGAGTTTGGAATGTGATTCTGATCCGCATGCCTTGTTTGACAGGGGACTGAGTTTACACGGTTGCAGACCGAGTTGAGATTTTAGAGAGTTGTGATTTGATTCAGGTAAGTCCTTGCGACTTACTTAGCTGGTTTTTGGATATTAGTTGAGTGATAATGGTTGTGTGTGTACAATGTATGTGATTATAATAATAACAACTTGTTAGGACGACCGTTGTTATTATGTGTTATGGCCCAAGTGTATGTATAACGGGCCGTGACATCACTACCCAGCTCTGCCAAGAGACAGGGAGGTTCTCTATACCCAGACCATACAGGTACACGGTGAGATGCATCGGATCCACTCCTGATGGGTACACGGGGACGGAGGCGAGGTTTGGGAATCCCTCGTGTCACAAAATAAGTATCATTAGAGTGAATGACTTAAATGAAGATAATAAATGGATTGTTTGAAAGCATGATGAGTGTTTATTATTTTATGTGTGTGTGTGCTATTATTATTCTCCTAATGTTTAGATAACTAGCTAATGGTTGTTTTGTTGTGTTTTTAGATTTACCGCAGGTTAGAACAGCAGTTGAGTGATCCAGAAGTAGTGGTCAGCCAGGTCTCCGTACTTCTTAGACTGGGGTTGGGTGTTTACCTTGTGGTTTCTTTCTTCTTGTTAAAGACAGTTAGTCTTTTTGTGGTTTAAGTACTTTAGGCTGTTAGACGTTGTTGCATTCATCTCTCTAAAATACTATTTTACAAATTTCGGTTTTTCTTATTTGTGTCTTGTTGCAAGATCCTAGTGAAATTGTTGTCAAACTGAGGTCGGGACCCATTGTGAGGTCCTAACCAATAATGCCCCGAGTTCTGAGAATTCGGGGTGTTACAGGGCTCAGATCCGCAGGGGCGGTTTCTTGACAGTGGTTCCCCCTCTTATTCCTTCGGGTTGCCTCTCGAATTAGCGCTTTTGTTTTACGTCGCTGGCTCGACGTAAGGGTTCTTCCTCTATGATTTGGCCTCTTCTAGCGCCCCCTTCGGGTTTACAACCGTTTGAGAAGGTAACCCGCCGGAGGATCTTGTTTCAATTCGAGTAATGGCTTCCGACATTTGGCCAACCTGCTTCTCAAGATTCTTGATGCTTGATTCTGTTGTTTGGACATGAGTAGCAAAGTGTTTAGTCAAAACCTGCAACATATCTTCAGTTGTTTGATACTTACCTTGACGAGGCTGTTGTTATGGCTTTGGCTGATCCCTCCAACGAAAGTTCTGTTGGTCACGCCAATTTGGCATGAAGTTTTGAGCATAGGGATCGTTCCTAGGTCTTTGCTGTTGTGGTTGTCCATACCCCATAGCGTTCACCTCAGCATCGTCATCCTGGACTTGTGGACACATGTCCGTCGGATGGTATGGATCAGCACATACCCCACAGGCTTTGAGCTGTTGTGGAGTTCCCATAAGTGTTAGCCTCTTCACCATTTCCTTCAATTCCGCTTGCTCAGTGGAAATCTCACTCTTTCCGGAACTCACGACATGGACTCCTTTCTTAGCCGGGGTCCTTCCAAAGTTCCGAGTTCCCTCCGCTAGTTCCTGCATCTTTTCCAAAGCAAGGTCAGGGGTTAAGTTAAGAATATTACCTCCACAAGCCGCATCGACGATCCTCCTTTCTTTGTCTAGCAAGCCATTGTACAAGTACAAGACTAGATCTTGAGTTGAATATCCGTGGAAAGGACAGCTGGATCGGAGATGCGCAAACCTCTCGAAGTACTCGTAGAGAGTCTCGTTCGCCTCTTGCTCGATGTTGCTTATAGCTTTCTTCAAGCTATTGGCCTTCTTGGCCGGAAAGTACTTCTCCAAAAACGCCTCCCAAGTGTCAATGCTCCCGGATGGAAGGTGGTAATACCAATCATCCGCATAATCTTTGAGTGTGAAACCGAATGCTCTCATCTTGACTTGCTCTTCAGTAATGTTGGCCGGCTTCATGCTCATACACACGGTATGGAACTTCCCAAGGTGTTTGATGGGGTCTTCACCACTTAGCCCATGGAAGAATGGAAGTAGGTGAATAAGGCCCGGTTTGAGCTCAAAGTTGACTCCTTCCCCTAATGCCGGTATAGTGACTGCAAGAGGGTTTTGAGCCAAAGTCGGCTGCGTAAGTTGATGAAGAGTACGGTCAGTCATCTCTTGTTGAAGTTGTTGTTGTCTTCGTTGCCGGATGTGCGTTCTCTCAATTTTTGGATCAAAAGTAGCAAGATTTGGGTTAGTAGCAAGGGTTTGAACCATAAAAATGGTTCAAACCAAAGAAATCAATAATAACAATAAAACACACAAACTCCCCGGCAACGGCGCCAAAATTTGACCGAAGGTATTTCTATGGTCGTCTATACCCAATCAAAAGTAAATCCTGACTTAGCACTAAGAACAAGTATAGTGATTAAATAAGGGTCGAACCCAAGAGAGTTTAGGGTTTTAGATGCAATTATTGATTTCAAGTAACAAGTAACCGAAGGGGGGGTTGAAATAAGCACACACAAGAACGTTAAGAACAACGATTTATGCAATAAGTAAGGCAAATGATGGGTGAATCTACACTAGGTTGATTCTAGGCATGCAATTGCTACTTTGGTGTGTCCCTTTTACAAGTTTTTAAGTAAGCTCCCGTCTCGATCATACATATGTGTTGAGCCAACCGGCATCAACACAACTTAACTTATTAAAGTTCCGTAAACCTACAAGAACAAATAATAAGTTAGCCTTTAAGCAAAGACATAAGGGATATAAAGAGAAGATTAAAATCGTTAAACTTATCTTTATATTTGTGTTCCTTTTCTTTAAGTAATTACAACCCGTTATTAGTTAAAGTTGCTACTAGATTAAAGACCCGAACCCGGAACCTGTTAATCCTAGTTGTTTAGATACACTTTAGAACCTAAGGTGATCAATCTCAAGCAATACTTAACAAGCAATTAAACAATGAAGATCAAGGAAACACAAAGCATTACTGAATAAAAACTTATATTAAAAGGAACTTACAACCAAAGTAACAAAGCAGCTTCAAACCAACCCAATGTAGCAAGGGAGTTAGCAACTAATTACAATGGAAAAACTTAAGTCTAAAATGGATTTTGTGAAGGAAAGCATAGATGATTCTAGCAATCACCCATGGAATATTTATTCTACAAAAGACACTTAATTAGGAGTAAAGAGCAGGCCTAAAATAGCCACCTTTAATGCCATAAAGGTGGTGTAAACAGCCGGAGTAAAACTTATGGCGTTAAACCGCAGGGGCGGCCTTCAGGAACCGCAGGGGCGTTGAAGGCAAAAACGCTTGATCTTCTTCATGGCCGCAGGGGCGGCTAAGATGGTCCGCTGGGGCGGATCTTCAATGCTCTTCAAATGTCTGACCCTTCAACTGTTGGTCGTTACTGGTGTCAAAGCGCATGGGCGCCTCAAGGCCAACGCAGGGGCGGTGACACAGACTCTTCACCTTCCAGCTCCCAGGGCGAGGCGCAAGCAAGGGCGTAGTGCGAGGCGCAAGGGCGCTGGTCTTCATTTATTCAAGGCAAGTCACCGCAGGGGCGCCAATGGGGTGGCGTTGGGGCGGTGACCTGCTTCTAGCTGGCGCTGGTGAAGGCGCAGGGAGCGCTCCGGTGGAAGGTGTCACCCGCTAGGGCGTCTGCAAGGACCCGCAGGGGCGGTTAAGCAGCAGAAGCTTTGTTTCGTGATCTTTCTTCACTCCTAAGTGCTTATAACTCCTTCCTTAGCTTCTTTTAGTCTTCTTCTTCTGGACCAAGGGGTTAGTAGCATAAATTGACACTAATGCAATAAAAAGACTCTAAAAACTATCCTAAATGATAGTGATTCCATCACCTATCAAGTATTGTATAAATTACCTTGGGTTGTTCTGTGGAACTTCTTTGGGTGTCTTTCGAACATAATCCAATGACTTATCAAGATTGTCCCCAAACCTCTCAAATTGTCCATGAAGTTTCAAATTGTGAGGAAACATAAGAAGGAATGGGGTGAGCAAAGTTTTCAAGTCCCCATCAGACATACAGTCCACAATTGAGTCATATACAACAACACACCATTTAACTAAATCAATCTGTAGGGCTATCCAGTGTTTACCACAGGTGTTGATGGCAGTGTATATTGTATCGACTTCATATAATCTCTTGGTAAAAAAGGGGAAATCAAGTCCAAATATAAAACCTGCAATTTCTTCACCGTAATTAAAAGTCCCTGTAGTTTTCAACACTAAGAATTGTTTATAGCACACATCGTTGAAGTAGTCGACGAATGGTACGGGAAGAATGGAAATATGGCCATAAACCTCGGGATATTCAAGTACAGCTTTTCGGAGGTATGTAATCAGTTCATCTAGTTGCTGTAAAGTAGGAAAAAAAACTAATAAATTAATACCAAAAGCTCATATAAGCATCATACTAGAAACACATAAAAATTTCATACCATAATTCAAGACATGAAAACCACCAGGCAAGATACACATACATGAAAACACATCATACCAGAATCACAAAACATAAACCAATACCAGAAAGCTCAAGCAAGAAAAACATCTAAGGAAATCAAATGATAATTTATGGCAAAAATGAAAGAATTACATACAATAAAACTAATGAAATACATAATACCAGAAAACCAAATAAAAAAAAGAAGCACAAATAAAGTCATACCAGACTCTTATAAAACTAGCTCATACCAGAACGCAACACAACACAATATACCAGAAATTTTAAAAACAAAGTGTACACCTAACATCTTACCAGAAACACATCAATAGTTAGTATTAGAAAGTCATACCAGAAAACCTCATACCAAAAAAAAATTATCTTGAATAAAAGTAAGGTAAGTGTTAACTTACATAATCCCACAACCAGCCAATTTTTTGGAGTAAGAGCTTGAATTTTTCTTTATTTGCTGAATGTTGAAATCCAATAATAAATTCTTTTTTAGTCTTCGAGTTAAGGTACCAAGCATAAAAAGCATCTCTATCCTTCTTGATCAAGAAACTATGCTTGGGTGGCTTGGAGATTTTTACTAGGACAACACAGGGAGATACGACAAGGTCGTTGAGTTTCTTTTCACGTAAACCCATTTTCCTCGGTCCTCTGGTTTTAACTTTCCCTTTTCCTTTCACATCTACCTCTGGTATTGGTTTTTGTACCAGAATGAAAACATAACACAAACATTAACAAATATGCACAAAAACAAAACACGTGAAGAATAGTAGTGTATTATACCTCTTCCACTGGTTCTTCCTTTGGCTAATCAACTTCAGCTTCCTCCTTGGGCTCGGGCTGGGACTGGGGCTGGGGCGTTGGCTTTTCTGGAGATGGCGTCTCTTCAGAACTTGAAGAAACTCCAAGAACTTCTAACTTAGGAGCATCAGCTGCAGGTTGGGAGGCCGGCTTTTTAGAGGGTTTGGTGCCTTTAGAAGAAGAACCGGCCATACTGTGAACATTGGTGAGGATCTTGAAACATTGACTTTCTATTCTATGTTGCGTCATAGTTTGTGCCTTCTGCCTCATAACAACTTGGTTGATAGTCACATCTTGTTGCTCAACCTTCTTGACCAACTCATAAATCACTTGATTTTGGGTTTGTAATTGTTTCATTAAATCCTCAACCCAATCAGGCACCCTATACATTAACATAGTACAAGATTACAAATGCGATATCAAATAAGCATTTGAAACTAATAAATTCTCGTATGTAAAATATCAATTACCTATTTGTGGTAGAAATAGTGGAGGTGGTGGAATCAGGGACAGGTGGTGCAACCACAGCTTCTGTGTTGGAGGTGGTGGAATCAGGGAGAGGTGGTGCAACCACAGCTTCTGCATTGGAGGTGGTGGGATCAGGGAGAGGTGGTGCAACCAAAGCATCTGTAGGGACGATGGTATCCATTTTTAGAGCAACAACAATCCCAACAGGGCTAGAAGGTGCAACACCAACAACTGGGGGTGTAGCCAATGCCATCATGTCTTCTTCGCAGCTAAAACAATAGAACAAATTTTTTAAAAATTAAGAATTCTGGTATGATAATATAAATGCATATTCAACTTCAGTTTACCATTCAACTTCCTTAACAATCTGTTTTGTCTTAGGCTTCTTAGATGGAGCCCTAGATTAGTAAAAAACATTATTAAGTAAATCATAAAGTACCAGAAACTGATACCAAACAAAACATAAGAATATACACAGGAAATAAGATTCAAAAGATCATACCAAAAAACAT
Source organism: Fagopyrum homotropicum (assembly GCA_033239125.1). NCBI lineage: Eukaryota > Viridiplantae > Streptophyta > Magnoliopsida > Caryophyllales > Polygonaceae > Fagopyrum > Fagopyrum homotropicum. The sequence goes on from BSWB01000004.1 coordinate 151,430,589, forward strand.
ATTAAAACTAATACAAGAATGTAAGACAAAACTTATACCAGAACTAGGATAAAACACAAACCAGAAACAAACAGACACGTACCAGAAAGTAAGAAAGCATGCATACTAGAAAACTAAAACAGAAACTCATACCAGAAGTTATATTAAAAGCATACCAGAAACAAACAGACACATAGAAAGCAAAAAAAAGCAGGCATACAATAAAACTAAAGAGACTAGTATAACAGAAACTAATGCCACGTAATTAAAATATAGATCGAGTATGAAATGTATTGAAATACCTTTTCCTTCCCTCTTCAATTTTTCTCTTCTTTGACCCATCTTCTATCTTTACAACCTTTTATGGTCTTGGCAACCTCAAAATATGACGAGGAGGAGGAGTAGCAAAGTCATCACTTTCGGATTCCTCCTTTGGGGTAGCCTTGATAACCTTGACATCCTGCCCTCTAGGCTTGGATACACGTACATTGTGGAACCCAACTTTGAAAAGATGACATAGATAGCCAGCTGGGTTCAAAACTTCATCCCCCACCACTTGCAGTCATCCTCGGTTTCTGGGTCTTCTAGGTTGAGGGGGATAGTTTTGATGTCATCTAGGGCCACCGATGACGTTGTATCTTTTATTGTTTGGAAGCTGCATTTCATCTTCCCCTTGGTTGATGAAACCCACTTGAGACAAAGTGGGGTTGTTTCTTCATCAACACATGTGGAAAACAAAGATGTCAGTTTGGGGATAGAGTCAAGGATGAAAACCTGGAAAATATAAAAATATAAACAGGAAACAAATGAATAGACCATACCAGAAACTCAAATCAATAAATAATATAAAACTAATAAAATAATATCATACCAGAAAATGAAACCAGAAATGCATATCAGAAAACCAGAAAGCAAGTAAACTCATACAAAAAATTATAAACTTAATAACATACCAGAAACAACACACTACATAACATAACTCAATTATAAAACATAAACAATCATACCATAATCAAATACATGAAAACAAAATACAAGAAACACAAACCAAAAAGAAATACCAGAAATGCTAATGCAATAAAGCATACCATAAATCACAAAATTAATATTTCTGGTAAATAATTACTCATACCAGAAAGCAAGTAAACTCATACCAGAAAGTATAAAATTCAGAACATACTAGAAACAATACAATACATCACAAAACTCAATTACATAACATACACAATCATACCAAAATCTAGTACATTAAAACAAAATACAAGAATAAAAAACCAGAAATGCTAATGTAATAAAGCATACCATAAAACCACAAAAGTATCATTTCTGGTAACTAATTACTCACACCAGAGGAGCATAAATGAAAACCAATCATACCAGAAACGTAAACCATAACAAAAATACCAAATATAACCATACCAGAGGCACATAAATTGAAAACCAAAAGCATACCTGGAAGCCAAAGGAAAACCAGAAAGGCAGTAATTTCCGGATGCCCTAAACTTTGTTGGCTCGCAATCCCTAAGGTTGTAAAGTGTCTTATTGAAGACAAGGCGCCCCCATGGATAAGAATTAAAGGCATCCAGAGGAAGATTGGAGACAAACTTCTTCTTGTCATTGCCAAGCAAAACAAATTTAATAAACAGCAGCAGAGCCGTCTTGAATTTCTTTTCATCATTCTTTTTCAGTTTTGAATATTTTTCCTCCAGATGCTCCAATTTACACCTGGGGATGCCGAACAACTCCTTCATGTCGACATTTTCTTCTTCATTGTACACATGAAACCAACACTCGAGGCCGGTAATATCAGAAAATTCGCTTAAGCCAAACCTTATGAACAAAAATATACAACAAAAAAGGAAAGAAACACATTAACAATAGAAAGTGGAATGAAGGTACCAAACTGAACTGAAAAGGTTGGGTGTATAGTTAATAAATACCTAAGCAGGGTTTTGTTGATTGCAAACCACATTGAGTGTTTGCGGTCAGTTTGAACCTCATGCAGAAGCATGAAGTGTATTAATTGGTTGGAAGGTTTAAGATTTGTACAGAGGGAGATGACGTCTGAAAAAATTGAGTTCTTGAACAATTCTTGCCCATTGGCATCCAACCCTTCAAGTAAAAATTTGACCATATTTACACGAGATAAGATAGTTATCCGTGTTGCCTCGTATTTTGGGTTGTCATCGAATCTGTACATTAACTAGTAAAGGAAACAAGATTGTTAATAGAAGAAAAAAATTATAACAACAAACCAGAAACTCATATCAGACATTCAACTTACAAAGGACTCTTCGTGTCCATCACTAACATTTTCCTCAACGCCTGTGTAGACATGCTAGAAAATAATATCAATATATACATCAACATGAAACACCAGAAAGTAATATAAAAACCTCATATGAACAAATACAAGAAAACATTAATAAGTAAAACAAATACTAGAAACCCTAACCAGAACATCTAATACCAAAAATAAATAACATACCAGAATATATACATCAACATGATCAGACACAACATAAAACAAATAACATACGAGAACATCTAATACCAGAAAACATTGAACCTCATATGAACAAATAATAGAAAAGATAACAGAAAGTAATACATCAACATGCAATACCAAAAATCCTAACCATAAACACATACCAGAATTTTAAACTAAAGCAAATACCAGAAAACTTGAAACAAAAAGCCTCATATGAACAAATACCATAAAACATACCACAAAGTAATACATGAACCTACAATACTAGAACACTAACAATAAACACATACTAGAAACTTAAACTAAAGCAAATACCAGAAAACTTGAAACCAATAACATACCAGAAAATCTAATAACATACAAACATACCAGAAAACTCATATAAATATAAACACGAAACAAACATAGAACAAACCATATCAAAACAAATACCAGAAACGATGATTAAACTTACAAACCCTAGTATGAACAAATACCAGAAACTATAATACCATAAAACATGAAAGAGTATCAAAGCAATACTAACCACAAGTATATCAACTGTTCGAGGACCACCAGATAACACAATTTGAAGCCCTAATTCATCATGAGACACAACAGAAGCATCGCCTTCGTTTGGGATGGCATCTTCAACAAGTAAAGGAGGCGTAGGAGTTAGAAGGTTGAAGGTAGGAGCATCACAAGAAGATTGGTTAGCATTATCCTTTGATCGACTCGACATTTTCACTTTCTTAGGGTTTACAAAAAATCAAAACGATTCTGGAGTGTTTGGGGTAAAAACGAAGACGAAAATCACCGAACAATTGAAGGAGATGGCCGGAAAGTGACGAAGAATGAATCAAAGTTGAAGAAAATGGAGATTACGAGAGAGATTGAGGAAGATGAGAGTTGAACGTGAGGAGTTGAGCGGGCGAACGGTTTCTTCTCTGGTATGACGAAAACGAAATTGGTAGTTTGTGAATGAGTGGGATGGGATGTTGGTAAGTGAAATTAATTTACCCCATTAATAACAATTAACAGTAAAAAAGTTGGGGTACACTTCGTTTAATAAAAACTGAAAAAGGCTTAGTATGTCAAATTTTGCCAATTATCTTTTTTATTCACTAGCCATAATTATCAAGATGATCTCAATTATTACTAGCCATAATTATCAAGATGATCTCAACCTTTAAACTTAATCAACGGTTTAGATCCATACAATTTCACCATGAAGTTGTTTTCGAACTTCACTGGAGCCGGACCGGAATAAATACTATCTATTTTCTTGATAAATCATGTCAAATTATCAATATAACTCATAACACAAATTCTATTAATTCAAATTGAATAATTTTATATTTTGTAAGAGAAAAATAAAAGATGAAAACTTAACATATTCAATACATATCATGAACTTATGATATATGTAACACTAATGAACTTTGATACATGAAAGAGTATTATTGATTTAAAATTTCAGGTTTAGTTGTGTAATTTTTTTTTTTTTATCAATTTACTCCGAATTAACATGTCATATTTACTCGGACTACTTCATATTTCATAGTTCATACTATCACATCATTTTACTTCACATTATCAAGATTATTTAGGGTCGGGTTATTTTGGGCTAACGGGTCATTTCAAGTCGGGTTACTTTGGGCTAACAGGTCATTTCGGGTTGGGTCACTTCAAGCTATCAAGTCATTTCGGTTGGGTTACTTCGGGCTATCGGGTCATTTTGGGTCGGATTACTTCGGGCTATCGGGTCATTTCGGGTCGGGTTACTTTGGGCAATCAGGTCATTTTGGGTCGGGTTACTTCGGATTGTCGGGTCGTTATTGGGTTATTCTACTTGGGTTTTATCGGGTCCGGGTCATTTCCGGGTTCGACTGTTTGAGTTAATTATTATTTCAGGTTAAATCAATATTAAGCGGGTCGGTTCGTGGTAGTTTCTTTTTTTAAAAATTTTTGGGGCCAGGTCGTGTTCGGGCTCGGATTTGTCGGGTCGGTTTTACGGGTCAGGTCAACTTTTTACAACTCTAGCTACCGGCGGAGGTAAGCTAGACCTACACCCAGTTGGGTAAGGAACGGAGGCAAGAACTCTTAAGATTTCTCGTGCCACAATTGTAAAATGGAATAAGGTGAATCACTTAATTTACAGATAATAACCAGTTTGTGTGCCAGCATGATGATTGTTTTATGTCATCTTAGGTGTGTTTGCGCTATTCTTATTCTGCTTATATTTGGTTAGTTAGCTAACGGTTTATCCGTGTTGTAGATTTTGTAGAGATAGACAATTGCAAAGAGATCTAGGACCGATGGTCAGCCGGGTCCACGTACTCATTAGATGGGGACGGGATGTTTTATAAGGTTGTCACATGTGTACATTCATACAATAAAATATTATGTTTTGAAATTGTTTTAAATACACTTGTGTCTTGTTGTAAGATCCTAATAAAATTGTTGTTAACCAAGGTCGGGACCCATTGTGAGGTCCTAAGCAGTAGCTCCCCGAGTTCCGAGAACTTGGGGTGTTACAGCTGAGTGATCCGAATGGTGTGGTCAGCCGGGGTTCCCGTACATTATAGGACGAGATCGGGTTTATGTTTATGTTGTTGCTTTCCCTTTTGTTTTGAACTCGGTTGCGAGTCTTTTTTGTGTTTCTTTTGTTTAAATCTTTGGTTTTTTTTATAAACTGTTTTGGTTTTCATTTGTTTGTGTCTTGTTGTAAGATCCGTTGTGATGTTGCTACTTTGAGGGTCGGGACCCACTGTGAGTGTAACACCCCAAGTTCTGGGAACTCGAAGCGCTACGGGCTAGGACCGCACAATGGGTCCCAACCCTCAGAGTAGCAACAGCAAACGGATCTTACAACAAGGCACAAACGAATGAAAACCAAAACTCAATATAAAACCAAAGGTTTAAACAAGGGGAAATGTAAAAGACTCGCAGCCGAGTTCAAAAAAAAAGGGAAAGCAACAACATAAACAAAAACCCGATCCCATCCTATAATGTACGGGAACTCCGGCTGACCACACCATCCGGATCACTCAGCAGCATCTTGAACCTGCGGAACATCTACAACGACGGTATAAACCGTTAGCTAACATTCTAGGTATAAGCAAGCGCGTAAAGGCACAAACACACATAAGGTAAAGAAAACACATAACATGCTTGCACACCACCGGTTATTATCTTTCATTAAGGTTATCCATTACTAATTCAACTTCTTTTGTCACACGAGAATCTCTCGAAACTCGCCTCCGCTTCCATCTACCAACAAGAATAGATCAGTACTATCCGTTACCTACGGGTCTAGGTTGCAAGAGCACATTCTAGTCTCCTGAAGAACTAGACAAGTGGTCACCGCCCGGTTATCATACACTTGGGCTGGTTAAGGTAATATAGGGTGAATCCTATTCCGGTATTCGTTATAACATGAATAAACAACACAAACAAGCCAATACAATCCAACTAATACGCGGACTGAAGCTAAGTAAGTCCCAGGGACTTACCTCACACGAACGTAACTCAAAGGTCGACAACAACTCAGGAATAACTCTGTTTCCCTCAGGAAAGGAGCAAGGGAAAGCCTGTTTACACAAGCATCACGAATCAGGAACGAAACGGTTGCTAGAAGTCTATAAATTCTAGTCTCAATGATCTCTAAGAGATCTATACATGTTGAGGGCTCGACCCCAGTCTTACAGCACACACAGGAGGTAAACAACATCCAAAGATGTGAGGAAAGGAACGAGGAAAGCAAGGAAGGAAGTAACTCACAAGAACGGGAGTTACTGTAGAGGAAACCACAGGAGTGGCTGGACCAGGCGCAGGGGCGGCTGGCCGTAGGGGTGGGTAGGTCCAGGCGCAGGGGCGGCGGCGTGACAGAAAGCGTTGTCGGCTTTCACTTCGACAGAACTCACAGCAAGGGCAACCAAAGCTCGAACCTTTGGCTCCAACACGTCAAGACTCAACTCCAAAGAGCCTGAGAACAACGAGAAACCAACAAGAATCAAGGTTCAAACTTGATTCTTGAAGAAAAAGAAAAGGAGAGAAGAAGAAGAAAACGAAAAGAAGGAAGCATGCTGCAGTACATGAACATAAGAAGGAACAAAGGATGAAGAACTTACACATTCAACAAGGTCGCAGGAAGCAAGGGGAAGGCTGCATGTAACAGGCAAAAATCGAAGATGACCTAATCGAGAATTTTAAGGAATTAAATCCGTTTTAACACGAGATACCTCTCGAGGTAACTTGCTCCTAGATGATATTACAACCCGGTGTTATTTGAAGCATTTGGGAGCTTCAATTAATAAAAATGCAGTTGAGAGAAATGATCAGGACATCGGACATGTCCTAGATATGAAAAAACATAGAAAGGCAAAACGGCCAAAAGAGTCGCTATTTCGTTTCTTAGCGGCTAAGAAAGACGGCTTAGGAATACGCGTTTTTCGAAACAATTGCGGAATAATTATCCATACAATATTCCAGACTTATTATTCCAATTTCGAGAAGTTTGGAGAAGGGGGCTTAAACCGCTTCCGGATCGGTAAAAGGATAATTATCGACTCCGCTAAAGGATAATTATCGTCTTCGCTATAAATAGCTGAAATATCGTTTATTAATTCATTTTCTTTCACGTTTCCTCGTAAAAGCTCTGATTTCTTTCAACCTTCAAACTCAGATCTACTCTTCGTTTCTAATCCGATTTCAAATCCGTTTGAGTTTTTGGATTCCTCTCTTCATTCTCTTCATTTTGGTACCGAGTTTCTACATTTCCGAGCAAGGGAAGGTCTGGTCGAGCATATATGATACTAGGGAGGTTCCGTCGCTCAGATTCCGGTGAATTTGATGGTGTCCGAGCGTAGCCTGCATCGTTGTGATTCCGAATCTTCTTTCGGATCGTCAATCGGGTTAGTAACGAATAACTTATGAATTTATTCGTTTTTCGTATTGCAATTTTGCCTAAATTGACCTTAGGCTTGCCAAAATGGATAATTGGAAATTCCATTATGCTCGTTACTTTATTCTGGTGATTATGGGTTGTTTGTTTGATGAGATTTGATGACTGGTGGGTTCAGAAATTGCCTGCGGGCAAAACGTTGTTCTGGCGAAATTTAATTAATTAATTAAAGGTTAATTAATTAAATTAGGATTCTAGAAAATGCTATAAGCTAATTAAATTCAAAGGAATGAATTTAACTGGTGTTTGAAGCGAGAAGTTTAATACAAGGAATATGATATTCTCAACAGGTGTTGTTGAAGGTTTTGGTTAACTATAGCTTAGTTTTTGTGAGCATATCCAAGCACGATAAATGAGGATAGTCCGAGTGGGAAACGGACTCAATAGTTGGTTTGCAAGGTTTTATTGTTCTTACCTGCGAGGTAAGTGTATATGAATTACACTTGCTTAATATATGTTATGTATTTAATATGCCATGATTTTATGCATGCTTGTGTGTATATATATCTGTTTGTTATGGTTGTATGCATGCTTATATGTATATGAGTGAGACGACGATGATGATGAATTGATATTCTTTATGAAAGCATGCATGAGGTACATGAGATGATAATGGAAAGAATGTGATGAAAGAATATGATGAAAGCATGAAATTGAGTTATGATATGAAAGTGATAATATAGGATGGTAATTGATTAATTAGCCCAACTGGGTCCCGCACGGGTTTCCGGGGGACGAGGTCGCTACCTGATCTACAGGGGGCCTCAAGATAAGAAAACAGTCAGGGGTCGCTACCTGATCTACAGGGGCCTCAAGATAAGAAAACAGCCAGGGGTCGCTACCTGATCTACAGGGGGCCTCAAGATAAGAAAAATAGTCCAAGATCGCAACCTGATCTACAGGGGGTCTTAGGACAAGATGGCCGAGGTCGCTACCTGATCTACAGGGGGCCTATGACGCTATCGGGTTGGCCAACCGAAAAGAAAAAAAAGAAAGAAAGAAAAGAAATACGAAAGCAATGAGAAAATATATCGTACGATCAGTTGGAGCTAGTTAGTTAATTATCACCTATGCATCGATGCGATCGAGTCTAGCATGTTATATGTTATGTTATGATTATTTATATGTGATGAGATGATATGAGATGTTTATATGAGATGATATGTTTATATGTGATGTGTGATAACATGCTTGAATGTTTATGTGATGAGATGATATGAGATGTTTATATGAGATGATATGTTTATATGTGATGTGTGATAACATGCTTGAATGTTTATGTGAAATGTGATGTGAATGGTTGTGGAATTATATGTGAATGTGGATATGTATGCATTGATCGACTCTGGAATGTGAGGAAGGGTATAGAGTGTCCTTTGAGGACGGGATATTAGATACTTATATATATTGGGAGAGTGCGATTTGTATACCCTTACTGAGCGTGTGGCTCATTGTTGTTATATCCACATATTTTTCAGCTACTCAGACTCGGCCTGACCAAGGCAAGGACATTGGATCCAACACCTGGATTTGAGATCATATCAGGTGGGCTGTTATGGGATGCTACCGCCTAGGATGTTTTGTATGGTTTTAAAACAGTTGTGTTTTTGTTAAACAGGGTTTTATGACGTATGTTAGTATGTATATATGTTATGATGACTGCAAGATAAAGTTTTAAAAATTTACGTTTTCCGCTTTTCCGCTTATTGTTTTAAACAGAGTTAATTAATTGGTAATCAACTAGAAATGAAATAGGAGGTGTCACATTTGGTTGGTATTAGAGCAGGGATATGATTCCTTGGCTTGGGTTGTGGGAAGTTTTCTGAAAAGCTTTTGAAAATTTCTTTTTCTTTTAGATGGCGGAGCACAGCCAAAGGGTCGACTGAGTGTGTACATGCTCAGGGTAGAAATGATCAGGAGCACCCTAAGGTGCCAATTTAGCCAATATCACTACCACCATTAGATATGGCTGGTATATCTGATTTAGTGATATATTTGAGAGAAGTTATACCATCATAGACATAACAATGTCTCAAGCGGGTATTATTCTAGTAAAAATGGACAAGAATTTTGAAAATATTTCCCGCCAAGGGGCAAAGTCGTTTGAGGGGACTACTGATCCATTAGTAATGGATGCGTGATTGAGGAACACTGTGTCCCATCTAGATGGAGTTATCTACGCTAATGAGAGACGTGTACAATATGCTATATCCTTGCTTGAGGGAGCAATTGGAGACGGGATCTGCCTTTTCTATTGATTCCTAAAGATTGGATCTGGTGAGACATGGTCCCTAATGGCCGTAGTATACCACCAGTGCTAACATGGGATGATTTTTTTTAGAGAGTTTGATGTGATGTTAGTAATGGATTGGTCATCCACTCATATAACTTTGATTAATTGTTATACAAAGGAAATCACCACGGAGGTAGATGGGGTGAGAAAGGTGATTTTGACATGTGAGAGGAATATGATTCCTGCTTGCCTCATATCTATATTGAAAACTTTTAGATTACTCTAGGAAGGGTGTCAAGCTTATCTGGCTAGTGTGTCAGATTCTACGATTGTTAGTCCCGTAGTATCTGAGGTGGATGATGTGAGAGAATTTCCTGAAGTTTTCCTTGATGATTTACCTGGTTTACCTCCGAGTAAAGAGGTAGACTTTGAGATTGAGACATTACAAGGTGCAACACCTATATCAATTGCTCCTTACAGGATGGCTCCGCTAGAGCTAAAGGAGTTGAAGAAACAACTAGAGGAGTTACTCGAGACGGGTTTTGTACGCCCGAGTATTTCTCCTTGGGGTGCACCAGTGCTTTTTGTGAAGAAGAAAGATGGTAGTTTACGATTGTTCGTAGACTACCGTCAGCTGCACAAAATCACAATCAAGTGCAAGTATCCCTTACCGAGGATAGAGGACTTGCTTGATCAGTTAAGGGGTGCTACAATATTTTCAAAGATTGACCTTCGATCGGGATACTGGCATTTGAGGATAGTAGAGAATTCAATACCGAAGACAACTTTTTGTACTCGGTATGGACACTGTGAGTTTACAGTTATGCCTTTTGGGTTGACGAATGCACCTGCAGCATTCATGGCGCTGATGAACTCGATCTTTCAACCTTATCTAGATCAGTTCGTCGTGGTCTTCATTGATGATATCTTGATATATTCCCGAGATGCAAATACTCATAGAGAACATCTGAGACGTATCTTAGGGATTCTGAGGGAGAGACAATTGTATGCGAAGTTCAGGAAGTGCGAGTTTTGGACGGATCAGATTGCCTTTCTAGGGCATGTGATATCACGAGATGGTATACAACCTGATCCATCCAAGATCAAGGCTATTACAGAATGGGGAATTTCGAAGAGCATTACGGAGATTCGCAGCTTCTTAGGACTTGCGGGTTATTACATGTGGTTTGTAAAGAACTTCTCGATTATCGCGCGCCCATTGACTAATTTGCTAAAGAAGAATCAGCAGTTTATATGGGATAACAGTTGTCAAGAGAGCTTTGAAGAACTTAAGAAAAGATTGACTACATTCCCTATTCTGGTTGTACCCTCAGATAAGGGTAACTTTGTGGTTTACACCGATGCATCTGGGAGTGGCTTAGGAGGAGTTCTAATGCATGAAGGGAAGGTAATAGCATATACATCTAGACAGTTGAGACCTCATGAGCAGAACTACCCTACACACGACCTAGAGCTTGCTGCTATAGTTCATGCTCTTAAGACTTGGAGGCACTATCTTTATGGTGATACATTTCCGGTGTTTACCGACCATAAAAGCCTGAAGTATATTCCCACTCAGAGGGATCTGAATCTGAGGCAAAGAAGATGGATGGAGTTACTCAAGGATTATGATTGCACTATAGAGTACCATCCAGGAAAGGCGAATGTGGTAGCTGACGCTCTCAGCAGAAAGAGCAGTGACCAAGGCGGTAAGGTCAACTACAAAGTTGAGCATCTATTAGCTCTCAGAGTTATGAGAGTAGAGATGGATGTAAGAGGATCTGAGTTGATAGCGAACACTCAGGTAAGACCGTTGATTCTTGATGAGATTTCATTTAGACAAGATGAGGATGATACACTGAAGAAGTTGAAAGCTAAAGTGGGAGATGCTACCACTACATACTTCCAGTTGTCTGATCGGGGAGTGTTATACAGAGGTGCACGGATATGCGTGCCAAACATTGAAGAGTTAAAGAAGAAGCTACTTGAAGAGGCACATTTCTCGAGGTATTCCATGCATCTTGGGAGTACGAAGATGTTTAATGACCTGAGGAAGATCTATTGGTAACCCACGATGAGACGAGAGGTAGCTGATTTTGTAGCTCGATGTCTAGTGTGTCAGCAAGTGAAGGCTGAACACCAAGCACCAGCAGGAAAGTTACAATCTTTATCAGTTCCTGAGTGGAAGTGGGAGAGGATTACAATGGATTTTGTGGTTGGACTTCCTAGGACTTTCAGAAAGAATCACACGGTATGGGTGATTGTAGACAGATTGACGAAATCTGCCCACTTCTTACCGATGAGACAAGATAACTCCTTGGATGAGCTGGCAGAGTTGTATGTGAGAGAGATTGTTCGACTGCACGGAGTCCCTGTATCGATTGTATTCGATAGAGATCCGAGGTTTACCTCGCATTTCTGGAGAAGTCTGCAAAATACCCTAGGTACAAGATTGCATTTCAGTACGGCATTTCTTCCTCAGACAGACGGACAATCAGAGAGAACGATTCAGACCTTGGAGGAGATGTTGAGATCTTGTGTTTTGGAGCTTAAAGGTTACTGGGATTCTAACATGCATTTTCTCGAATTTGCGTATAATAACAGTTTCCATTCAAGTATTGGTATGGCCCCTTACGAGGCCTTGTATGGAAGGAAGTGTCGCACACCTGTATGTTGGGATTTTGAGGGCATGCGACAGATAGAGGGTCCTGAACTTGTACAACAGACAATAGAGAAAGTACAAGTAGTAAAGCACTGCTTGAAGGCAGCACAAGATCGTCAGAAGAGCTACTTTGATCGCCATAGACGAGAGATGACATATGAGATAGGCGATAGAGTGTTTTTGAAGGTATCTCCTTGGAGGGGAGTTATGAGATTTGGTAGGCATGGGAAGTTAGCACCGAGATACATTGGTCCATATGAGATCTTAGAGAAGATCGGACCACTTGCGTATAGGTTGGCGTTACCACTTGAGTTATCAAGATTGCATGATGTCTTCCACGTATCAGTGCTACGGAGGTATAGGTCAGATCCTAGTCATATCATTCCCGAACCTGAGATAGAAGTATTTGAGAACTTGTCCTACCCAGAGGAACTAGTTGAGGTTTTAGGCAGGCAGGTTCGAAGATTGAGAAACAAGGAGATTCCAATGGTGAATGTCAGATGGGGACATCATTCAGCTCGAGAGGCTACATGGGAAACCGAGCGAGATATGAGAGCTAGATACCCCTATCTTTTTGAGTAAAAACCTCGAGAAATTGTGATCCGGTTGTGCATCCTTTTTATATATCTACGAGTTTGGTTCTACGTCCTTTCTTAAATTTCGGGACGAAATTTCTTAAAGTGGGAGATATTTGTAACAGGCAAAAATCGAAGATGACCTAATCGAGAATTTTAAGGAATTAAATCCGTTTTAACACGAGATACCTCTCGAGGTAACTTGCTCCTAGATGATATTACAACCCGGTGTTATTTGAAGCATTTGGGAGCTTCAATTAATAAAAATGCAGTTGAGAGAAATGATCAGGACATCGGACATGTCCTAGATATGAAAAAACATAGAAACGCAAAACGGCCAAAAGAGTCGCTATTTCGTTTCTTAGCGGCTAAGAAAGACGGCTTAGGAATACGCGTTTTTCGAAACAATTGCGGAATAATTATCCATACAATATTCCAGATTTATTATTCCAATTTCGAGAAGTTTGGAGAAGGGGGCTTAAACCGCTTCCGGATCGGTAAAAGGATAATTATCGACTCCGCTAAAGGATAACTATCGTAACCGCTATAAATAGCTGAAATATCGTTTATTAATTCATTTTCTTTCACGTTTCCTCGTAAAAGCTCTGATTTCTCTCAACCTTCAAACTCAGATCTACTCTTCGTTTCTAATCCGATTTCAAATCCGTTTGAGTTTTTGGATTCCTCTCTTCATTCTCTTCATTTTGGTACCGAGTTTCTACATTTCCGAGCAAGGGAAGGTCTGGTCGAGCATATATGATACTAGGGAGGTTCCGTCGCTCAGATTCCGGTGAATTTGATGGTGTCCGAGCGTAGCCTGCGTCGTTGTGATTCCGAATCTTCTTTCGGATCGTCAATCGGGTTAGTAACGAATAACTTATGAATTTATTCGTTTTTCGTATTGCGATTTTGCCTAAATTGACCTTAGGCTTGCCAAAATGGATAGTTGGAAATTCCATTATGCTCGTTACTTTATTCTGGTGATTATGGGTTGTTTGTTTGATGAGATTTGATGACTGGTGGGTTCAGAAATTGCCTGCGGGCAAAACGTTGTTCTGGCGAAATTTAATTAATTAATTAAAGGTTAATTAATTAAATTAGGATTCTAGAAATTGCTATAAGCTAATTAAATTCAAAGGAATGAATTTAACTGGTGTTTGAAGCGAGAAGTTTAATACAAGGAATATGATATTCTCAACAGGTGTTGTTGAAGGTTTTGGTTAACTATAGCTTAGTTTTTGTGAGCATATCCAAGCACGATAAATGAGGATAGTCCGAGTGGGAAACGGACTCAATAGTTGGTTTGTAAGGTTTTATTGTTCTTACCTGCGAGGTAAGTGTATATGAATTACACTTGCTTAATATATGTTATGTATTTAATATGCCATGATTTTATGCATGCTTGTGTGTATATATATCTGTTTGTTATGGTTGTATGCATGCTTATATGTATATGAGTGAGACGACGATGATGATGAATTGATATTCTTTATGAAAGCATGCATGAGGTACATGAGATGATAATGGAAAGAATGTGATGAAAGAATATGATGAAAGCATGAAATTGAGTTATGATATGAAAGTGATAATATAGGATGGTAATTGATTAATTAGCCCAACTGGGTCCCGCACGGGTTTCCGGGGGACGAGGTCGCTACCTGATCTACAGGGGGCCTCAAGATAAGAAAACAGCCAGGGGTCGCTACCTGATCTACAGGGGCCTCAAGATAAGAAAACAGTCAGGGGTCGCTACCTGATCTACAGGGGGCCTCAAGATAAGAAAAATAGTCCAAGATCGCAACCTGATCCACAGGGGGTCTTAGGACAAGATGGCCGAGGTCGCTACCTGATCTACAGGGGGCCTATGACGCTATCGGGTTGGCCAACCGAAAAGAAAAAAAAAGAAAGAAAGAAAAGAAATACGAAAGCAATGAGAAAATATAGCGTACGATCAGTTGGAGCTAGTTAGTTAATTATCACCTATGCATCGATGCGATCGAGTCTAGCATGTTATATGTTATGTTATGATTATTTATATGTGATGAGATGATATGAGATGTTTATATGAGATGATATGTTTATATGTGATGTGTGATAACATGCTTGAATGTTTATGTGATGAGATGATATGAGATGTTTATATGAGATGATATGTTTATATGTGATGTGTGATAACATGCTTGAATGTTTATGTGAAATGTGATGTGAATGGTTGTGGAATTATATGTGAATGTGGATATGTATGCATTGATCGACTTTGGAATGTGAGGAAGGGTATAGAGTGTCCTTTGAGGACGGGATATTAGATACTTATATATATTGGGAGAGTGCGATTTGTATACCCTTACTGAGCGTGTGGCTCATTGTTGTTATATCCACATATTTTTCAGCTACTCAGACTCGGCCTGACCAAGGCAAGGACATTGGATCCAACACCTGGATTTGAGATCATATCAGGTGGGTTGTTATGGGATGCTACCGCCTAGGATGTTTTGTATGGTTTTAAAACAGTTGTGTTTTTGTTAAACAGGGTTTTATGACGTATGTTAGTATGTATATATGTTATGATGACTGCAAGATAAAGTTTTAAAAATTTACGTTTTCCGCTTTTCCGCTTATTGTTTTAAACAGGGTTAATTAATTGGTAATCAACTAGAAATGAAATAGGAGGTGTCACATTTGGTTGGTATTAGAGCAGGGATATGATTCCTTGGCTTGGGTTGTGGGAAGTTTTCTGAAAAGCTTTTGAAAATTTCTTTTTCTTTTAGATGGTGGAGCACAGCCAAAGGGTCGACTGAGTGTGTACATGCTCAGGGTAGAAATGATCAGGAGCACCCTAAGGTGCCAATTTAGCCAATATCACTACCACCATTAGATATGGCTGGTATATCTGATTTAGTGATATATTTGAGAGAAGTTATACCATCATAGACATAACAATGTCTCAAGCGGGTATTATTCTAGTAAAAATGGACAAGAATTTTGAAAATATTTCCCGCCAAGGGGCAAAGTCGTTTGAGGGGACTACTGATCCATTAGTAATGGATGCGTGATTGAGGAACACTGTGTCCCATCTAGATGGAGTTATCTACGCTAATGAGAGACGTGTACAATATGCTATATCCTTGCTTGAGGGAGCAATTGGAGACGGGATCTGCCTTTTCTATTGATTCCTAAAGATTGGATCTGGTGAGACATGGTCCCTAATGGCCGTAGTATACCACCAGTGCTGACATGGGATGATTTTTTTTAGAGAGTTTGATGTGATGTTAGTAATGGATTGGTCATCCACTCATATAACTTTGATTAATTGTTATACAAAGGAAATCACCACGGAGGTAGATGGGGTGAGAAAGGTGATTTTGACATGTGAGAGGAATATGATTCCTGCTTGCCTCATATCTATATTGAAAACTTTTAGATTACTCTAGGAAGGGTGTCAAGCTTATCTGGCTAGTGTGTCAGATTCTACGATTGTTAGTCCCGTAGTATCTGAGGTGGATGATGTGAGAGAATTTCCTGAAGTTTTCCTTGATGATTTACCTGGTTTACCTCCGAGTAAAGAGGTAGACTTTGAGATTGAGACATTACAAGGTGCAACACCTATATCAATTGCTCCTTACAGGATGGCTCCGCTAGAGCTAAAGGAGTTGAAGAAACAACTAGAGGAGTTACTCGAGACGGGTTTTGTACGCCCGAGTATTTCTCCTTGGGGTGCACCAGTGCTTTTTGTGAAGAAGAAAGATGGTAGTTTACGATTGTTCGTAGACTACCGTCAGCTGCACAAAATCACAATCAAGTGCAAGTATCCCTTACCGAGGATAGAGGACTTGCTTGATCAGTTAAGGGGTGCTACAATATTTTCAAAGATTGACCTTCGATCGGGATACTGGCATTTGAGGATAGTAGAGAATTCAATACCGAAGACAACTTTTTGTACTCGGTATGGACACTGTGAGTTTACAGTTATGCCTTTTGGGTTGACGAATGCACCTGCAGCATTCATGGCGCTGATGAACTCGATCTTTCAACCTTATCTAGATCAGTTCGTCGTGGTCTTCATTGATGATATCTTGATATATTCCCGAGATGCAAATACTCATAGAGAACATCTGAGACGTATCTTAGGGATTCTGAGGGAGAGACAATTGTATGCGAAGTTCAGGAAGTGCGAGTTTTGGACGGATCAGATTGCCTTTCTAGGGCATGTGATATCACGAGATGGTATACAACCTGATCCATCCAAGATCAAGGCTATTACAGAATGGGGAATTTCGAAGAGCATTACGGAGATTCGCAGCTTCTTAGGACTTGCGGGTTATTACATGTGGTTTGTAAAGAACTTCTCGATTATCGCGCGCCCATTGACTAATTTGCTAAAGAAGAATCAGCAGTTTATATGGGATAACAGTTGTCAAGAGAGCTTTGAAGAACTTAAGAAAAGATTGACTACATTCCCTATTCTGGTTGTACCCTCAGATAAGGGTAACTTTGTGGTTTACACCGATGCATCTGGGAGTGGCTTAGGAGGAGTTCTAATGCATGAAGGGAAGGTAATAGCATATACATCTAGACAGTTGAGACCTCATGAGCAGAACTACCCTACACACGACCTAGAGCTTGCTGCTATAGTTCATGCTCTTAAGACTTGGAGGCACTATCTTTATGGTGATACATTTCCGGTGTTTACCGACCATAAAAGCCTGAAGTATATTCCCACTCAGAGGGATCTGAATCTGAGGCAAAGAAGATGGATGGAGTTACTCAAGGATTATGATTGCACTATAGAGTACCATCCAGGAAAGGCGAATGTGGTAGCTGACGCTCTCAGCAGAAAGAGCAGTGACCAAGGCGGTAAGGTCAACTACAAAGTTGAGCATCTATTAGCTCTCAGAGTTATGAGAGTAGAGATGGATGTAAGAGGATCTGAGTTGATAGCGAACACTCAGGTAAGACCGTTGATTCTTGATGAGATTTCATTTAGACAAGATGAGGATGATACACTGAAGAAGTTGAAAGCTAAAGTGGGAGATGCTACCACTACATACTTCCAGTTGTCTGATCGGGGAGTGTTATACAGAGGTGCACGGATATGCGTGCCAAACATTGAAGAGTTAAAGAAGAAGCTACTTGAAGAGGCACATTTCTCGAGGTATTCCATGCATCTTGGGAGTACGAAGATGTTTAATGACCTGAGGAAGATCTATTGGTAACCCACGATGAGACGAGAGGTAGCTGATTTTGTAGCTCGATGTCTAGTGTGTCAGCAAGTGAAGGCTGAACACCAAGCACCAGCAGGAAAGTTACAATCTTTATCAGTTCCTGAGTGGAAGTGGGAGAGGATTACAATGGATTTTGTGGTTGGACTTCCTAGGACTTTCAGAAAGAATCACACGGTATGGGTGATTGTAGACAGATTGACGAAATCTGCCCACTTCTTACCGATGAGACAAGATAACTCCTTGGATGAGCTGGCAGAGTTGTATGTGAGAGAGATTGTTCGACTGCACGGAGTCCCTGTATCGATTGTATTCGATAGAGATCCGAGGTTTACCTCGCATTTCTGGAGAAGTCTGCAAAATACCCTAGGTACAAGATTGCATTTCAGTACGGCATTTCTTCCTCAGACAGACGGACAATCAGAGAGAACGATTCAGACCTTGGAGGAGATGTTGAGATCTTGTGTTTTGGAGCTTAAAGGTTACTGGGATTCTAACATGCATTTTCTCGAATTTGCGTATAATAACAGTTTCCATTCAAGTATTGGTATGGCCCCTTACGAGGCCTTGTATGGAAGGAAGTGTCGCACACCTGTATGTTGGGATTTTGAGGGCATGCGACAGATAGAGGGTCCTGAACTTGTACAACAGACAATAGAGAAAGTACAAGTAGTAAAGCACTGCTTGAAGGCAGCACAAGATCGTCAGAAGAGCTACTTTGATCGCCATAGACGAGAGATGACATATGAGATAGGCGATAGAGTGTTTTTGAAGGTATCTCCTTGGAGGGGAGTTATGAGATTTGGTAGGCATGGGAAGTTAGCACCGAGATACATTGGTCCATATGAGATCTTAGAGAAGATCGGACCACTTGCGTATAGGTTGGCGTTACCACTTGAGTTATCAAGATTGCATGATGTCTTCCACGTATCAGTGCTACGGAGGTATAGGTCAGATCCTAGTCATATCATTCCCGAACCTGAGATAGAAGTATTTGAGAACTTGTCCTACCCAGAGGAACTAGTTGAGGTTTTAGGCAGGCAGGTTCGAAGATTGAGAAACAAGGAGATTCCAATGGTGAATGTCAGATGGGGACATCATTCAGCTCGAGAGGCTACATGGGAAACCGAGCGAGATATGAGAGCTAGATACCCCTATCTTTTTGAGTAAAAACCTCGAGAAATTGTGATCCGGTTGTGCATCCTTTTTATATATCTACGAGTTTGGTTCTACGTCCTTTCTTAAATTTCGGGACGAAATTTCTTAAAGTGGGAGATATTTGTAACAGGCAAAAATCGAAGATGACCTAATCGAGAATTTTAAGGAATTAAATCCGTTTTAACACGAGATACCTCTCGAGGTAACTTGCTCCTAGATGATATTACAACCCGGTGTTATTTGAAGCATTTGGGAGCTTCAATTAATAAAAATGCAGTTGAGAGAAATGATCAGGACATCGGACATGTCCTAGATATGAAAAAACATAGAAACGCAAAACGGCCAAAAGAGTCGCTATTTCGTTTCTTAGCGGCTAAGAAAGACGGCTTAGGAATACGCGTTTTTCGAAACAATTGCGGAATAATTATCCATACAATATTCCAGATTTATTATTCCAATTTCGAGAAGTTTGGAGAAGGGGGCTTAAACCGCTTCCGGATCGGTAAAAGGATAATTATCGACTCCGCTAAAGGATAACTATCGTAACCGCTATAAATAGCTGAAATATCGTTTATTAATTCATTTTCTTTCACGTTTCCTCGTAAAAGCTCTGATTTCTCTCAACCTTCAAACTCAGATCTACTCTTCGTTTCTAATCCGATTTCAAATCCGTTTGAGTTTTTGGATTCCTCTCTTCATTCTCTTCATTTTGGTACCGAGTTTCTACATTTCCGAGCAAGGGAAGGTCTGGTCGAGCATATATGATACTAGGGAGGTTCCGTCGCTCAGATTCCGGTGAATTTGATGGTGTCCGAGCGTAGCCTGCGTCGTTGTGATTCCGAATCTTCTTTCGGATCGTCAATCGGGTTAGTAACGAATAACTTATGAATTTATTCGTTTTTCGTATTGCGATTTTGCCTAAATTGACCTTAGGCTTGCCAAAATGGATAGTTGGAAATTCCATTATGCTCGTTACTTTATTCTGGTGATTATGGGTTGTTTGTTTGATGAGATTTGATGACTGGTGGGTTCAGAAATTGCCTGCGGGCAAAACGTTGTTCTGGCGAAATTTAATTAATTAATTAAAGGTTAATTAATTAAATTAGGATTCTAGAAATTGCTATAAGCTAATTAAATTCAAAGGAATGAATTTAACTGGTGTTTGAAGCGAGAAGTTTAATACAAGGAATATGATATTCTCAACAGGTGTTGTTGAAGGTTTTGGTTAACTATAGCTTAGTTTTTGTGAGCATATCCAAGCACGATAAATGAGGATAGTCCGAGTGGGAAACGGACTCAATAGTTGGTTTGTAAGGTTTTATTGTTCTTACCTGCGAGGTAAGTGTATATGAATTACACTTGCTTAATATATGTTATGTATTTAATATGCCATGATTTTATGCATGCTTGTGTGTATATATATCTGTTTGTTATGGTTGTATGCATGCTTATATGTATATGAGTGAGACGACGATGATGATGAATTGATATTCTTTATGAAAGCATGCATGAGGTACATGAGATGATAATGGAAAGAATGTGATGAAAGAATATGATGAAAGCATGAAATTGAGTTATGATATGAAAGTGATAATATAGGATGGTAATTGATTAATTAGCCCAACTGGGTCCCGCACGGGTTTCCGGGGGACGAGGTCGCTACCTGATCTACAGGGGGCCTCAAGATAAGAAAACAGCCAGGGGTCGCTACCTGATCTACAGGGGCCTCAAGATAAGAAAACAGTCAGGGGTCGCTACCTGATCTACAGGGGGCCTCAAGATAAGAAAAATAGTCCAAGATCGCAACCTGATCCACAGGGGGTCTTAGGACAAGATGGCCGAGGTCGCTACCTGATCTACAGGGGGCCTATGACGCTATCGGGTTGGCCAACCGAAAAGAAAAAAAAAGAAAGAAAGAAAAGAAATACGAAAGCAATGAGAAAATATAGCGTACGATCAGTTGGAGCTAGTTAGTTAATTATCACCTATGCATCGATGCGATCGAGTCTAGCATGTTATATGTTATGTTATGATTATTTATATGTGATGAGATGATATGAGATGTTTATATGAGATGATATGTTTATATGTGATGTGTGATAACATGCTTGAATGTTTATGTGATGAGATGATATGAGATGTTTATATGAGATGATATGTTTATATGTGATGTGTGATAACATGCTTGAATGTTTATGTGAAATGTGATGTGAATGGTTGTGGAATTATATGTGAATGTGGATATGTATGCATTGATCGACTCTGGAATGTGAGGAAGGGTATAGAGTGTCCTTTGGGGACGGGATATTAGATACTTATATATATATTGGGAGAGTGCGATTTGTATACCCTTACTGAGCGTGTGGCTCATTGTTGTTATATCCACATATTTTTCAGCTACTCAGACTCGGCCTGATCAAAGCAAGGACGTTGGATCCAACACCTGGATTTGAGATCATATCAGGTGGGCTGTTATGGGATGCTACCGCCTAGGATGTTTTGTATGGTTTTAAAACAGTTGTGTTTTTGTTAAACAGGGTTTTATGACGTATGTTAGTATGTATATATGTTATGATGACTGCAAGATAAAGTTTTAAAAATTTACGTTTTCCGCTTTTCCGCTTATTGTTTTAAACAGGGTTAATTAATTGGTAATCAACTAGAAATGAAATAGGAGGTGTCACACTGCATCTCTCAAGGGTTGAAGACAATAGCAAGAAGCGGTAAAAAGGAGAAAAAGGAGGGAATATATAGAGAAGGGTTGAAAGGATAGAAGGAAGGGCGTCTAGGGTTAAAAAGAGGATAAGGAAACCGGCCCATAAAATAGAATATCGGATATTATATCTATGGAAGAAAGATAAAACGAACGAAAGAAAGATCGAGCGCGATCTGTCGTCAGCCGCAGGGGCGGATCAACACAGCTGCGGGGGCGGCCTTCTTCACCGCGGGGGAGGTGAAGACAAAAGACTGGGGTCTTACAGTGAGGTCCTAGCCCATAGCGCTCCAAGTTCCCAGAACTTGGGGTTTTATAGTAATTTAGTGATACTAGTTGTGAAATCTTACTTTTTTTTAAAAAACCAAATTTTAACAAAATTTACAAGATATGTGAAATTTAAATGATGTGGTTGCATGAATATAACTCAAGTGTTGATTCACGAGTTGCTTTAATATATAAATAGATAATAACTTACTTGAAAATTACAATCTCATAAATCTGATAAAAACGTATATGTAACTCGAAAGCAATAATATTTATTTAATATATAAATAGATAATAACTTACTTGAAAATTACAATCACATAAAGTCTTACTCATAAATCTGTTAAAAACGTATATGTAACTCGAAAGCAATAATATTTCCTGATCTGATTTGGTCACGTAGTGAAGTTTAGTGTTCAGATTGGAAATGGATTTATGAGCAATGCATGCATATGATCCATCATCTCCTTATCCGGTTTACCATGCCAATCTTTTTTGAAGGAATAATAAAACTGTGATGTTCTTGCAAGATTAAGGTTTGCTCCTAAAAAGGGTTCTGATATGGTACGAGGATACTGCGGGCGTAACAAGTAATATTCTTCGTTCATCTTCTTCCAACATTCTTCAATCAAGCCGCCTATATGCTTCCTTGCAGCCTTTTCCGAAGCTCCACTTTCATGCATGTAACATTGTAACGCTTTTAAGGTGTCGCCTCGAGCCAATTCGTCCTGTTATGTACACTGTTACTCAGAACTACGGCTATGATGCAATTGTATTTTAGAAGTCGTAAACATGCAACGATGAAGTTCACAAACTCACAACGGATCTGGAATCTGTAATCGTCATGGTTACGGGTTCGAACCCGTGACAGACTTTGACGGATTCGGAACCCGTAACTGTGACGGTTATGGGTTCCGGATCTATAATGATTTTCTTTGTAAATTCTAACCCAAAAAGAGTGATAGATTTTTCACGGATCCGGAACCCGGAACCGTCACGGTTACATGTTCTGGATCCGTGTGTTAGAAAAAGATATTGTTTTTATGGTTCGAAACCCGTAAAAATTGTCACGGTTACGGATTCCTGATCCGTTGTACATTTGTGAATTCCATCGTCGTGTACGTAATATGCCTCGTGTAATTATATGTATATAGTTCGATGTTACCGAAGAAGTTGCCAAGTCATTTGATAGTCGAATGACGGTTCCACCACAACGTACGAGGTTTGGAAGATTATTGATATAGTCTATAGCTTCCTTCGATATTGATGGTGTCGTAAGTAGGTAGGAGTCGAGGAGCATAAGATGTGAACTGATGGAAACTATGCCTTGCTCAATGTATTCTCTCAAGGTTGGCTTATATCCTTCATGGTACCATTTGGCCTCTTGCAAGTACATCTTACACAATCTTGCCCACTACAATTATTAAAATCGAGTAGAGAAAATTTACAGATGAAGAAAAAATAAAATTTCACATCCGATATAAACAAAGAACTAACACATCCGCATCTTGACTTATTGGACTTCTTGATTTTGAGACAATGATTATGGACAATATTATTGTCCTATCCAATTATACTAACCGCTCTTAAAATATATTATCAAGTGTCAATCAAATAACACGGTTATATTGGAAGGGCGTGTGAAAAAGAGGATATCTCCACGTCAACAAATAAGTAGTCTAATATTTAGGGTTGACGGACTGCAAATAATATTGTCAACTAAAGGGACATGATGTGCGAATTTATCACATACTAGCTAGCTAGCTACATGCATGACATAATCTAAGATAGGTTTAGTTAGTTACCGATTTGCTCAAGTAAGGTAAGATGTCCAAACCATTCTCTTTGATCGTCCTTTCACCAATTTCATTGCTGGTGTTGTATACGGCGAGAAAACAATGTCTCATTGGTTCCGGAAGTTGGCCGATACCATCAATCTCCCATCTTGAATAAACATATATTAAAGAGAAGATTGACCAAACAAAGTCTATTTATTTTTGTTGAAATAAACTCGTCTTTTCTTTTATAGAAGAGCGGTTATAAATCTAAAAACCGGTCAACGTAATAAGAGTCTAGAAGGAACATCATACTTACCGATCAACTAAGTGTGTGAAGATCTCTAGTTCTTCGAGTGTACCATAAACATCATATGTATCATCAACCGCAGTAATCAAATTAGCAACTTTGGTTTCCATTTCTCTGTAGTGTTGATACTGAGGTTCTTCAATTATACCCACAGTCCACAAGTAATGCTCGATAAGTCTATCTCTTGCATAGGGTAGTTTTCTTGGCAACTCCATCTCCTTCCACCACCTAAGTTTAGTTTAGTCAACCAATCTCAAAAGTATTAATTTTCGCTCAAAAAAGCTAAAAAGCTAAAGGCATGAGGTTTGTTTTACTAACGGAAAAATAAACGTATTGCGTTTAAAAATTTTATTTTAAAAAAATGCAAAAAAATAGACGTTCAAATAAAAATATTAAAAAATAAAAAAAAAATTTTAAAAAAAATCACGTTAAACGCCAACGCAAAACGTTATTATTCGATATCAAGTAAATCAAAATTGTGTATAACACGTCCCATTCTCAATTATTAACAAAAAGTTGCATCATTAGGGTGTACAAAGACATTTGTCTTTAAACGACTGTACATCATATAAAGTTACATTCATCGACAAAAATGCCCAAAAAGTTTCGTTCTTACCACTTTTTAATGATTACAATTTGTTTAAAATGAACATCAAATAAATTAGTTATTCATTCCGTTACACATTCGTGAACATTATTATGCTAGGTTTATGAATAATTTTTTAAGAATTTAAGGCAAGATGGTGTTAAATAAAATTTCATTTTTTACTTAGACATTTCAGTCACATAATGTTATTATAATTTTTAATTAAAAATATTAATAAAAAAGTGACAAATAAACAAAAAAAAATAGCCAACCAACACTTTTCGTTTGACACATATCAAAAAAATCGAATTATTCTGCCGAAAATAAACTTGTGCTAAAAATGTAACTACTCTTACGGTTTGAGTTTTGAAAATTCGTGTCACCGAATGTAATTACCCCTAAAATTGGTGATATTTAACACCATTTTACGAATTTAAAGCATGAAAACATTTGAAGGGATATTTATGTAATAAATTGATACACGTCCTAAAGGAAGACCATGAAAGCCAACAAAACAAAACAAAAAGATAAACGACATCAAACTTGAACCCTAATAAGTCGAACGAATAGAACACGGGGAAATAGGTGATAAACTTGGACCTAAATTGACAAAATTCAATCCCACGTCTATCGACAACATATATAATCGGATAAACTTGGACCGCCATTCATGACATCGATTATAAATGAAATATTTTTTAAAAAATCAAAAAAAAAAAAAGAAGAAGAAGAAAAGTGGCTATTGTCGAACTCGACCATTTCTCACCTAATTGTTGGAATTATTATTATTACTATTTTCTTTATTTGAATCAAGTAGGTTAGAGTTGGTGGCTTGCAACTAAGCTAATTCGTAACAAAAAGAAAACAAAGTTAATATTAAGGATTTAACATTACCTTACTAGCCGTTTAATCTCTTCCTTGTAACCATTTTGAACTATATTGTAATCCAACTTAGCAAGCCTAATCAAAGATGGTTGCACAAGCTCTTCATATGCCTCAATCGACCATCTCGCCTTCAATCTCGGAAATCTCCAGTGCAAAGGAAGATCCAATGCTTGTTCCACGACTTTCGCCCTTTTAAGTGGCAAATTACTCAATCCCTCTTTCAAATGTCGAAAAGCAAAAGACCTAATCCCCGTTAGGGTTTTATCTCCTCTATACTCCATGAATGATGCTTCGTATAAACTCAACAATCCTTTCATGTCCGTTGAATACACTTTGCGAATATAACCCTTTTTGTCCTTGAATTTGTTGAAGATATCTGAACGACGTAGCATATGACGTTGAGATATAACACATTAGACTTATGCCTTGGATTTCTAGCGCATATACTTTCTATGTTTATGGAATATTTATATTAGATAGGGATATGGGTATGAAAATTAGGATATGGGTCTGGAGTTTGAGATATCTCAAATCTTTGCTTAAACTATATCATATTTCAACTGATTTTCGAAACCTATCAAGCAAGGCATCAAGATAACAAGGAAGAGTGCATACGTACCCTCAGAAATGACATATCCATGTTGTCGCATAACCCTAAACCACAAAGCCGTTTCATAGAAGTCTTGAGAAGATTTGATGATACCATCGTCACAATAAACAATTTTGACACAAGATTTTATTTCTTCTTGAAAATGCCGTTTTAAACCAAGCCTATCAATGGCATCTACAAGCTCAAGTCGAGTCAGGGTGTTCATGAAAGATTCGTTCATCATACATTTGATCTCCGCTATCAACTTCTCCCTATGATCTCCATATTCCTCGACCTTCAAAACAATATACGTGTTAAAACAAATAAACAAACATTTCATTCCCGGATAAACTCAATCACCTTGAAATCGCGGGTTGGAAGAGATCCAAGAAAATCGTAATCCCAAGTAGTTGGCTGGTACTCCGCGGATCGTCTACTTACGTGAACGTCTCGTGCTACTTTGCATCGTATTGATCCTAAATGCAAATTAACCATTTTTTTAGAGGATCTCCTTGAGCCAAGAAGAGAAAAATGGTGAAGAGAAGTAAGTAGAGAAGTGACGTGACTCATGTTAGTCTATAGATCCTAATTCTATTGTTATGATGTGATATTAAGCTTCTAGGGTTCAATATAATATAGGAGGAGGAAACATTTCAGATTGAACAAAATACATAGCACGTGATTCACGTGGTTCACGTCAGCCTAGCTGCAGACAATATGAAGCGGCGTTTCAATTATGTGTCAAATTTCCATCCTGTATTCATCAAACATTAGTTACGTGTCCAATCCGATCTGGATTGTAAAACAGATCCGAACGAAATTTATGTTCCGGTCCTGACCCATATGATATACGCAGGGCCGTCTCGATGATTTAAAGTCTTCGTGTCTAAAAACAGTTAACATCTTTAAATTTTTATTTATTTATTTATTATATAGAGGTCTAAAAATTTGGGGCTCTGTTCACAAGAACGGGTTGCACCATTCATGAGCCGGACTTGAATATACGGTTTTTTTTATATTTATATGGGTCTACACGTTACGTTTCAGGTATGTGTTTGGATTATAGATTTGTTGAACCGTAATATTAATGAATTATGTATACTTGGAATCAAACCAAGCCCAAAACAAACTACACCTTTGGTATCTAGTAGAAAAATAAATTTTGTTGAACCAAAGTAGACCTTAAACTTAAAACTTGTTAAACGAAAAGGTGAAATCCTAATGAAAAATCGGTTGAATTAAACCAAATTAGGATTGATTTGATTTCTACCATTCAAACCTGACCATATCGACCAATTTTCATTTTTAGTGCTAGTTTGATTAGAGGGGTGAAACGAAAACAAAATGAAAATAGTTAAGGATGAAATGATAATGATTATGTTACTTTCATTTATTAAAATGCATCTAATAATCCACTATAGTAATTAGATTGTAAGGAGAATAAACCGGCAAAGTGAAGTTGAGGAGGATCGATGTCTTGTAGAAGCCCGCTTCACGTTTGATGTAGTCCAATGCTTGATATTCTAACCGTTGGACAGCGTACTTAGGGGTCGAAGCATCAATTTGAAAGGTGAATCGTGTTTGTTTACTTGCTTGAAGGGACGATAGATGTTGTCAAAATCGGAAGACTCGTGATCGAGTTCATATATACGGCCTTCTCTTTTGTACTTCCCTCTCATTGATTTTGCTTTATTTTCCGTCTTCAACATTTCTTTTTTTGTTACGATCAGCTTACTGACCCGAAAATCTCCACAAACTTTGATTTGATTTTTTTTCCGTTCATTGACGATATGTCCATCTACTATTCTATTCGGTTTTTTTTATACATTGTGCTCTTTAGTGTATCGATTTTCTTTTTCATAATTAAAAAATCTATAATGTATTCTATTAAAATAATAGATTTAGTACGGGTTGAAGGTAAAAATATCTCACATCGACAATATGATAATACCCGAATCTAATATATAAGTCATAGAGCTACTCCTCATATCGTCATTTGGTTTTATGATCGAACTTCGAAAGATTTGTGTGTAGGTTCACCTTAACGTGCAAATCCTCCGCTGCAAACCCTCTGTGTTTGGTTGTGATTAGCGAAAATATGTATGCCTTCTATATTTCAACCATTATTCTCTTAGTTTATTTTTGAGATTTATTAATTTATTGTAAATAAATATTTGTAAGCCGATTTTTTAAATAATATTATTAAATATAAGTTAAAATACTAAAAGAAATACTATTGGTAGTCTGCTACTATTTGGTCAGTGTGATGGGCAAAAGATAATGAAATGGTTATATATATTTAACGAAGAAAGGTCATATACTCTTGTCGGGAAAATACCAATAATTGCTTTTAAAAAGTGGATAGCCAAATGAAGAAAGATAAAAGATTAGCACCTGCCCTTGTTGTTTTATTCAACTAATTTAGTATGCTCGTTCGCCCATTTTATACTTAAAGGTTTCAGTGCTATTATTTTAAGGTAACCAATTATATGCACCCACTCTTCGAGAATGTATACATATTACGTTTGTGTGGAGGATGAAATTTCTCGCATCTATAATAATAATAATAATAATAATAATAATAATAATAATAATAATAAGGGATAAGGAGTCTAGTTTACAATTATGTTGAAATATTACTGAACTTATGTGTTGGGTTTAGGGGCGCATATGCGTTCAGACATGTGACGAAACCTTTCACGTTATTTTGACCCGTTGAAACTTCACAGAATGATAGTCTGTACGATCGTGCTTGCCGGTCTTAGGTCACAGACGGTTCACTTGAGGGGGCTTGTGGAGATACATTGCACATCAATAAAAAACAAACCGCAATCTAGTACTCTCTAAGATTGGTGAGTTATTCCTATTGTCAAATTCGTTTTAGATAAAATATTGAACTTACGTCCTAGGCTTGGACATCTACACTCTGATGTGCGACGAAACCTTCTACGAGTCTATGTTATTCTGATCTGCCGGAATTTCACGGTTTATTCCGGTGATATATGACTATATGTAACTATTTATTTTCCTTTTTTTGATGAAAATAGGATTTTTATAAAAAAAATGTTATGGGTATAATTTATGTAAAGTAAAATTAATAAAAACATGCTTTTTAAAGTGTCCATACTCAAACATAATATTCACATATCTTATATCATGTTTTATTATACACTAAGGGCCCGTTTGGTTTAAACTCCGGAAACGGAAACGGAATGAAAACGAATTTAGTCCATATGTATATCCATATTAATGAAATTTTATGGAATCATTCCCCATGGTTTAATGAAAAATGCACTTGCTTCCTCACATTTTGTTACCCTATAGGGTATCAAAAGTAATCAAACTCTCATCAAATTACTACAAACCACAAGGAATGATTCCAAAAATTTTAATGAACAAAGGTATACGTATTGACTAGATTCGTTTCCATTCCGTTTCCGATTCCGGAGTTAAAACCAAACGGGCCCTAAATTTCAGCGAATGAAAGTTTAAAACAATAAAATAATAGACTCTTGACTCTTGAGATAACAATAAAACATTATTCTGTGTATAAAAGATCTACACAGAATCTACGTAACTCTCTTTTCTTATCATCGATATGTTATCTAACATTATATTTTTCTTCTTCAATTTAGGTGTCCATAAAACCTTGTAGTTTCATATCATGTCCACTCAACTCTATATTGAGATAACTCTTGATTATCAATTTATTGGTTAATACTTACAAATATTATCAATAACTAATATTTACCCATAAGTGTTTATGTTTGTTTGTTTTTAGGTAAAAGGGTAATTAACATTCATACATTCATCATAAATAATGGAAATATGAGATACAAAATACTATTCAAACATAAGTTCAAAAGCTCCCTAACTTTAACACTTTCTTTTTCTTCCATTATATGATTCATGTCCAATTTAGTAGGTTCAATATGTGATATGAGTTGGACAAAGAACAGTGTCGAGAACTCTCCAACTTTCCTCTGCCCTAATCTCTCCCGGAGGCCGGCCACCTGCCGCCTCCATCCCCTCATAGCTCCCGCTGTGCCCCTCCCCCTGCTTCCCCCTCGCCATGGGAGGCTCAAAGAAAACCAGAAAGCACTCCATCAAGTTATCCGATCTAAACCAAACCCAAAACCATACTCAGAAAGAAAACAGCCCTTCGCACCCACCGAGCCCTTTCGACTCTATCCCGGAGGAGATCATACGCTCAAACAACATCCGTCTCTCCAAAACGTCGTCTTCATCGCTGCCGGAAACCCACCCCTTTCAGCCGAATATGCTCTCCTCGATCGACCTGTTCCCGGCGCTTTCTCCTCCAAAATAGCCACCTCTGGCTCACCATCTTCCCAGCGCATCCCCCTCACCTACCCCCTCCCACACTCCTGAGGCTCAACCCCTGGGCTCCCCGGCGATTAGCCTCCCTCCCCCAAACCCCAATACTGAACCGTTTCAGCTACCTAATGGAACAGTAACCGTTCCCCATGCCTCGGGACCTACCACCATTTACTACCCTTTGCCGCACGCTTCAAATGATACCCCCAAATCACCTCCTAGGCATGCTGATACTGTATCCCCTCCTCCCTCCTTGCAGAATGACCACGTTCCTCCTCCTCCCCTTCCATGCACCAAAAATACAGAAACCTCCCATGTATCCTTCAAAGATATCCTATCCAACTCCCTCTCCTGAAACCATGTCCCTCTCCAGTTCTCCCCGGGTTTGGATGATGGAGTGATTCCTTTCACTTCAGACGACATCTCCGACTCACTGGCAAAATGGAACCGATCCCTGGTGGGCTTCCCGATGGGTAGCCATCTGTCTTACCAGCGTATGAAATCGTTCGCTATGCACTCCTGGAACGCCGTTGCACAGCCTACTATCCTCAAGAATGATAAGGGAATCTTTGTCTTCCAATTTGCATCCGAAGATGATCTAAATCATGTCCTCCTCAACAGTCCATGGATCATAAACGGTTCCATCTCACTTCTTCTAAAACGCTGGTGCCATGGAATGTCTCTAGACTACTCTTGCTTGTCCTTTATCCCGATCTGGGCCACTTTATACGACCTGGACTACCGTTTCCGGTCCGCTCACATGCTCGCTAGAATTGGCTCTGCCATCGGAATCCCCATTCTTATCGATTCATGCTCGGCAAATCATGAAAGACTAGGGTTCGCTCGAATCCTTGTTGAAGTCTCTGCATCGAAGCCGCTTAAACGGGAAATCACTCTCGTCGGCCCTGGTGGTGAATCCATCATGCAAAAGGTCTCCTATGACTGGGTTCCGGAACACTGTACTACAATGCCAAACTTTTGGTCACCGATGCAAGCAAAAAAACCACTCTGCTGCAAACCCTAACCCAAAAAACCCTAAAAGCCACAAAACACGTGTCTTGCCCCCCTCAACAAAACCCCCACTTCTCCCTACACCGAATAAGGGACTCCTCCCGGAAAACCCTTCGGAGAGCCATGCAAAGGACGCTTCGATCACCCCACAAACTCTCACGCCTGATATACCTGGAAGCACCCTCCTTTCGAGTATCACTCCCCAAGCCTTATCGCCCCCCATCTGATCACTCCCCTGTGCTGCACCTGAATTCAATCAATTGTGCCCAAAAAACCACTCCTCAAAATCCTTCTGACGAGGTTATCCCCCTCTTACCCACCACCTCTACTGAACCTTGTTTTCCAAACCAAACCTTTTGTTCGCCCCTAGAGGTGTGTGCAAATAAGTTTTAAATTTATAAAACTAGAATCAAGTAGCGAACCCGCAGTGTACGGATCGATATAGTTAAGCAAGAATTCCAGAGTATCGAACACAGGGATTTGGGGAGAACGAACTCGATTGCAGGTTATCAAGCAAGTAAATATAAGAGCTTTGCAAATTATTGGGAAAACAACAATCCTAAAGATCCAAGTATCCAGCTGTGGCTATCGATTCAAGATATACTTAATGATGTAAAGACAGAGTTGAGATATGCAAAGGTATACTAATGTAAGGTAATCGTACGGTGAAGTTCCAAAAACCTTATATAACCCACCTACAAGGCACTCTCTATACAGGTTGTTGAGGCTCAATATAGAAAGATTCTAGAGACGAGAATTAGTGTCAAATACCCAAACTTATAACCCAAGGATCAAGATTAACTTAACCGATTGAGGTTGTGACACTCACAATCGAGGTAGAGGTTGTTGAGGCTTCACTACCACCTAGAAAAGACAAGTCTAAACTAAGCTAAAGCCAATCTTTCACTTTAGATTAAAGTAAAAGCAGGTTCGTAGACTTAAGGGAAATCACGGTTAGTTCTTGAGGTTCCACGGCCGTGGACTCAAGAACAGGCCGTAATTTAGGGTTGTCGGCGATATTTCTCTAACTCTCAGGGTCTAATCTGTTTGCGATCGATCTATCATCATCTAAGCCACAACTATCAACCCTTCACCTTAGAATTGTTAAGGGTTTTTAGCCAATAACAGTCATGTTGATATCAATTCAAGAATTAAAAGATAAAAAGATGAAAACTTTCAAGAACTTTCAATAATCTTCAATTCAATCTCAAAGTCACAAAGAGAATAAGCAATGTCAAAAGATTCACAATAGAACAAATAATCGTAATCCTAGGAAAGAAAAGAAAACGGGATGTCAATCCGTTTTCCAAATCGAACCTAATCAAGAAGAGAGATCTTCTTGTAAAATCTTCCAAGAACTACGATCTTCCGCAAATCCGGAGATCTCAACAGCAATCTCCACCAAAAGTGCGAGATTGGAGGAATTCCAAACACGAACTTCGATCTCTTCAAAGAGATGTCAATTGCTTCCAAGCAAGCTAAGCAAAGCGTGCTTGTGTCTAAGCGGCGATGAATGAGGGCAAACGGGGTAGCGAAGGTGACGGAATCTTGCTTCGTCCGTCTTTTTATAGTGTAGGGCAAATGTCGGCCCGGCCCAATCTTTAAAAGATCGTGGCTTCAAAGTGTGGCGAAAAGATCCGCCAAGATCACGGTCGTGGAAGTGTTCCACGACCGTAATTTAGAGCGTGGAAACAATTACGGTTTGCAACATACGTTCCACGGCCGTGTAATCCCCTGGAATGAACATGAATTTCTGACTCCAAATCCACGGCCGTAATTCTGAACGTGGTTTGTGATACGGCCGTATTTTAGGGCGTAATTTAGGGCAAGAACGTGATTCTTCCCTAAACTCGTGCATTCCTCAAGCTAAGACTCCAAATTGCTTCCAAAGAATGTCCTCAATCTATGGACATATCAACTCAACTCTCCTTTGCTCGTTTCCGTTCGGAAATAGCTCCAAATCACCTATAATCAACATAGAACTAGTGTAGACATCCATATCGACAATATAGGTAATACTAGCTCACATATGCACAAAGTTCAATCAAAGACTATCAATATGAATCAAATACGTTTAGAAAACGTGCCTAAAATATCACAATATTTCATGCTAACACCTTTCCTAGTCCCTCCCCTCCACGCAACAGCTTCACTCACCCTGTAATGCAAGTCTTAAGGAGCCTTGCCTCTCTCAAAAGATCAATCAATGAATTTGAACATATGCGCTTGGAACATCAGAGGGTTAAATCACCCAAACAAGCAAAGAGCCATTCGCGACATAGTAAGTTGTCACCACCTTGATATCATTGCAATTCTCGAAACTAGACTAACCTCCATAAAAATGACCAAACTCTCAACTCTTCTCCCAACCTGGCACCATTCATCAAATTGCTCACCTCTACTCAAGTGTAGAATCTGGATTTGGTGGAATCCAAAAGTTGTATCCCTCAACCCCGTCTTCTCAAATAACCAACTCATCCACTACAACCTCACCTCCCTTACCTCTCATGACATGCTCGCCTATACCTTCGTCTATGCTCTCAACCAGCCGGATGAGCGTGAGCCCCTTTGGGATAACATTGCTACTATCAAACTCCTAAACCAAAATCTGCCCTGGGCTCTTCTTGGTGACTTCAACACCATTCTTTCCCCGGACGAAAAGATCGCTAGCTACAATGTTATCCCTTCCTCTCCAACAAGGGAGCTTGCTGATTGCTTACTTCTAAACGATCTCTCTGACCACTTATTCTCTGGCTGTAAGATGACATGGAATAACAAGCAGATAAGAAATAGAATCTGGTGCAAACTCGATAGAATCCTCACCAACTCCTCATGGTCAAATTGTTATC
Organism: Fagopyrum homotropicum; assembly: GCA_033239125.1. Lineage (NCBI taxonomy): Eukaryota > Viridiplantae > Streptophyta > Magnoliopsida > Caryophyllales > Polygonaceae > Fagopyrum > Fagopyrum homotropicum. Next base: position 151,465,171 of record BSWB01000004.1, read on the forward strand.
CTCATTCTACTGCTTTGTTCGACAATCCATCCATCTCGGATCATTCCCCTGGCATACTCTCCCTCAATCCTATCACAATCCCGCCCAAACGTCAATTTCGCTTCAACAACTGCTGGGCTTCACATGAAACTTTTGCCTCTACGATCTCATCTATTTGGACCAAGCCAAATGACCCTCACTACCGTCATGGAAACAACACAAAGTTGTTTGTTTCTATGCTCAAACAAACCAAGCTGAGCCTGAAGAAGTTTCCCAGCGTAAAACTTGAGGACTTGGTCTCATATGTGGACTTCCAAAGGCGTATCCTGGCCGATATCCAATCAAAGCTCCAGCTTTCGCCTTTGGACCCTAGGCTCTTAACTGAGGAGAGAAACGCCACAATGGCCCTAAACTCAAGGACTGATCTTCTTCGCTCTACCCTTGAACAACTCCACAAAGCATCCTGGACTAAATATGGTGATCAGTGCAGTTCATTCTTTTTCAAATCTATAACTGCCAAAAGAGCATCAAATCACATAAGAATCATCCACCACCCTAAAACCCACCGGCTGGCCCCATCCATGATGCTGAAAAGATCGCTCAAATCCTTATCACACATTTCTCTGAAATACTGAAACCAACTGCTCCCCAAAATCCGCTAAACCTCTTCCCTGATTGTGATCTACCCACCATCCCACTTGATATATTCAATATTATCTCAAATGAGATTTCTCCGGATGACATTAAGAGCGCTCTCTTTGGTATGGGCGATCAAAAAGCCCCTGGACCGGATGGCTTTAATTCTTTCTTCTTCAAGTCTACATGTCCACCACGAGTGCATTTTTCACCAATGCTATCCTGGAGTTCTTCAACTTGGGTATACTCACCAACCAATTGAACCACACATCCATCACTTTGATCCCAAAAAAGCCAAACCCGATGTATCCCTCGGACTATCGTCCCATCTCCTGCTGTAACACATCTTATAAGGTCATCGCAAAGCTCCCTGCTGACAAACTAAACCTTGCCCTTCCCTCAATCATTGGCAGGTACCAGGGAGCTTTTGTCAAGGGACGATCCATAAAGCGTAACGTGCTCATTTGCCAGGAACTATTCAGGAAGTATAATCATCACAGAATCTCTCTCATATGTGCTCTCAAAATTGATCTTACAAAGACTTTTGATACCATAAACCACAACTTCATCCTTCAATGCCTTTATAGAATGAGCTTTCCGGGAAAATTCATCCGCTTGATTGAGGCTTGCATCTCCACCCCTACATATTCTATCAACATAAACGGCTCCCTTCGTGGTTTTTTCAAGGGATCGTGTGGGCTCAGGTAGGGGTGTCCCCTCTCCCCTCCACTATTCGTCATTGCTTTAGAAGTTTTCTCCTCTATGCTCACCACAAACACATCTAGCCCAAACTTCAATGCCCATCCTAAATGCTCCTCTCCCCGAATCACACACCTTTGTTTTACTGACGATCTGCTACTTTTTTACAAGGGTGATATCATTTCTCTAAACATCTTAAAGAACACGCTTGACCACTTTGGCAGGTACTCGGGTCTTCTCCTGAACCCCTCCAAGTCTGCTCTCTTCGTTGGGGGTACCTCGTCGAATGACAGTGATTTGCTTTCCAATGCTACTGGAATCCCTCTCGGCTCCCTCCCCTTCACATACCTCGGCATTCTGGTGGGGAGCAAACGCTTGAACATCAGAGAATTTTCCCCTCTCATCTCAAAGATCACAAGCAAAGTTAACTCCTGGAGCACTAGAAGTCTCTCTTATGCGGGTAGGAAGCAGATTATTACATCTATTCTCATGTCCATCCATCTCTATTGGAGCTTTGTGCTTCCCATTCCTGCTTCCATCATCCTCAAAATCCAAGGGACTTTGCGCTCCTTCCTCTAGTCCAGTAAGTCATCTTCTACACGTGCCCTGGTTGCCTGGAACGTTGTGTGCTATGACTATGCAGATGGTGGGCTCGGCTTCAAAGAAATTCTTTCTTGGAACAAAACTTGCCTCTCAAAGCTCATCTTCGACCTTGCTTCTCTCAATCCAGATGCAAATCTTTGGGTTGAGTGGATCCATAACAACATACTGAAAGGCTCGTCTATATGGCACTATCCCCCATCTTACAAGCACAGCTTCACCTAGTGTTCTATCATAAAAATCAGAGACGAGATCCTGAGTGTCACTACGGGCCCCCAGTTCATCCTTCTTGCTTCTGACACAAATGGACGATTCAAATCATCAAATGCTTACAATACCATATGGAAAGCCCCACCACCTTCCCCTCCATATGGAATGAAACATACCTGGAAAGGAATAAATGTTCCTAAAATCAGCTTCATCACTTGGATTGCTAGCCACAACCGTCTTCCCACTCTTTCCAACCTCCGTCTGTGGAACCTTACTCAGGATGATTACTGCAAGTTGTGCAACTCACACACGGAGGACGTCGACCATATCCTCCACAAATGCAACTTCTCTGTGTTGGTTATGGACCTTATCTCTAGGTAGACTCGCACTCCTCCTCCTTTCCCATACCGTCACAACTTATGGGACTGGTTCCACTCTCTAAAACCAAAAAAGCATGATCTCATTACCCATGTCTGTATCTCTTCCATGACCGGCTATGTCTACTTTGTTTGGAAGGTTCAGAATGATCTCATCTACAACAACACTCCCACACACCTCGCCTCCTGTGCACAGTTCGCTATCAATGCTACTAAAACCTTTGCCTCTTGTAATTGGAAAGATCGATCCTCTACCTCCATTATGTGGGCAAATCTGCTTGGCATTCACTTTATCTAAAATACTCTTGTAATCGGACTAATATGGTCTAGTAGACCACCCCCTCTGTATATTCTCTGGTTACTAATACATAAATTTTAAAAAAAAAAAAATGTGATATGTGTTGAACATATATGCTTTATATTCTGTGGATATTTTTTTATAATTTATACCTTAGAATTAAATGATAGTTTTTTTTAATAATATAAGATATTCAGTGGATATGGAATATTTTGATATTATATGATTCATGTCCAATTATGAATTTGACAATAATTTGAGGAATAATTTATTTTATGAATATTGGACTAAAAAAAAGGCATGACAACCCCTAATCTTTTAAAATACATACTATAATGTTGTATAATATAGAATGGACTATAAAACATGAAGTAGAGTTGGTTTTAATTTTAGTATTTTTTAGATATATGAATATAAATAATCATCTAAAGTTATAACTTGAGTGTCATTGGACTTTGCATCTTTGTGTTATAAGTTATCGATAATATTTTATGTGTAGAAGAAAATATAGTGGTTGGTGGTTCATTATTGTAACCGTATCAGTTATGTATACACACTTATGTAATGTTCAATATTATATAGTAATGGGCCTATAACTTGTACATTATGTTGAGGGAAATTATTAACTAATGGACCTATGATGTGTATCCCATGAAGAATAGTAAAAATTATACACTAAAGGGCCTATATTGTAATAGTAAAGATTACTTACATATATCAAAAATCTAGATATCACCAAAAGATGATAGCCAATAAATTTTATAAAATACATATTATGATATAGACGGGACTATAACATGAAGTATAGCTGAGTTTGTTTGTTTTTAGTACTTCGAGGTAATATCCGAAAATTTTGTAAGTACAGGTAGTATGATCTCGAATCTCCATTCGAATAGGTTCGATTTTTATTAAACCAGACACAAACCGGTTCAAGATATTTTCTTTTAACAATCTTAAACCCTTTTTTTTTTCTTTTTGATTATTTCAGGTGAATAAATTTACCTTAATTGGACAAACATTTCGGAGATAAGTTGTCCTTATCCATTCACCTTTTCACCATTAGAATTTATCATTTGTAAAGACCTAAGATTACATCTAGGCCTTATATATTCTCTACCTCCCTTATCTTTGTCTATACCCTATTTTAACTTAACTTGCCATTTCTTTTCACCTTTTAAAAGCAACACAGTCTACCTTCACTCCTCTCTTCTCACCCTTACTCATCCTTCACCGTTACAAGCCTCTTCTCCTTCCTCTCTCGTTTTAGATCTGTTGCACTTTATTTAGGTATAAATCCGACCCTCGATCTGGCTGACATTTTAGTATGTTGTTCTTAGACATGTATAGTCCATTCTATATTAATTTCATGTCAATCCAACGGTTAAATATTTAGATATGATTTTTACAAGTTTATCTCATAAATTTGTTTTTGTTGTCAAGTTGTGGAACGTAGGCTGTGAGTTTGTTTTTGTTAGGTTACTCTGATCTTTAACGGTTCAATTTTGGATAAGTTAAAGAAGGTATATTGTAGTTTGTTATGGAGAAAGAACCGAAGAGATCCAACGGTCAGATTAAAAGTCATATGCTTGCGGTGTAAAATCCCTGAACTTTGAGAGAATGTTGGACAATGGAGTTTAAGTTCCATTTTGGTTAGTTTAACTCAACATTTGCGGTTGATTTTAATATATATTGTTGTTATTTTATCCAAGTTGAACATATTAAACTTAGGATTAGATCCATCAGTTAGATTGCAAGTTATAAATCGAGCAAGTTGAGTTCAATTTTTTGGAGTTTTTTGGGCTAACATTATAGTCAATTTGGGGATATGTTTTAGATAGGCTACGCTCGAATTTAATGGCTACATTTTGGATCTGACAGAACAAGTATATGCTAGTTTTGTTTAGAGTTTGAATCATTAAGATCCAACTGTTTGATTGTAAAATATTATAAGTTGTTAAGTATGGTTACATATCCAATCTTATGCCCAAATTTTTTATAATTAGGCTAGGTATATGATATGTTGGTTGTGAAGGCAACTTTGAGGCTGTTTATAGAGTTGTTGGGAATTATTTTGGAGGTTCCTTTTTGACTATACAAGAAAGAGAATACTATAGTATTTCTGGAAAGTTTTCCACAACTTTTATTAGAAGATCGAGGGTAGAAACGGAAAGTCAAACTAAGATGTTTGGTTAGTTTTGCATTGGCAGCAAAGTGGCTTCTTGCCTTCTTGGTATATTTTTGAAAGTCATGAAGCTTTTCAAAACTCTTGATAGTTCGATTATCGTTTATATCATGCTAATATACTATATTTTGTGATCTAAACCATTTTGAGTCATTTTTTGTATTTTTGAGAAAATGAGGGGCATATGCATAAATTACCTAAAAGTCCGGACTAGTCTTGTAAATAAATTCCAACTAGTCTATTCTTGCTATATAAGTCTTGTTAGGACTTCACATACATGAGAACTTGATTAATGAGACGCGTTTACCAAATTGATTAGGCATTTGAGGTTATATACGTACGAGACCGTGATGTAACGATAGTTGAGCTTTCAACATATTTAGGTAAGTCTCACGGGCTTACTTAGCTTTCCTCGTTGGTGTGTATTATCGTAGTGATGTGTGCTATGTGAATTATAATAATAACTTGAATAGGACGGTGCTACTATATTATTAGACTCAAGTGTATGTATAACGGGTCGTGACATCAATGTCCAACTCTGACATGAGACTGGAAGGTTATATGCGACTAGCTCATTCAGGTATACGGCGAGATGCATCGAACCACTCTTGTTGGTATACGGGGATAAAGGTGGGGGTCGGAAGATCCTCGTGCCACACAATAAGTTGAACTTAGAAGTGAATCACCTAATAAAGATAATAACGTGGTTTTGTGTGCAAGCATGTTGTTGCGTTTCCTTTCCGCATTGACGTGCGATTGTGCTATTATAGTACTTAGTTGATCCCTTAGCTAGTGGTGTACCGTTATGTTGTTAGATTTCTTGTTTGGTAAAAAAGTTACAAGGTGATCCGAAGCGGATGGTGAGTCGGGTCCACGTATTCATATAGATTGGGTGGCCTTTCAAATATTGCATTCATATAAAACGTTTCACATTTTTGTTAGGATGTTAGTAGTTAATCTCGTACAAGAATGTCTCATTTTATGCATTCATAAAATTATTATTTTATACGTTTTTAAAATTTTTTTATTTACATATCTGTCTTGTTTTAAGATCTAGTGAGATTGTTGTCAAGGTAGGGTTGTAACCCATTGTGAGGATATATGAATATAAACAATTATCTTAATATATACTTTGATAGTGTTATTGGACTTTGCATCTCCGTTATAAATTATGAATCATATTTTATGTGTAGAAAGAAATAGGGTGATTTTGCTAAGTAGGCTTCTTCTTCTTCTTCTTTTTTTAATATTTTGGTCTAGTAACTAGACTCTTGACATAAGTTTATTTAGTAAGTTTACCCTAATTTTTTTTTACTGTCTTCCCAAACCTAATTCGTGCCGCCTCATTTTTCCTCCGTTTCTCTCCCTCGCCTTGTTCTGGTTCTTCGCTGGAGATCCGCCTCCACCTTTCTCATGATGGGCAACCGGCTAAGACGGGGCAGGAACACCGATCTACGGCGTTGATTGTGCGAGGAAGGTGCGAAAAAAGATAGATGGAAAAATCAATGAGATCGTTTACAAAGGAACCCACACCCACCCAAACTTATAAAGGCCCGCATATCTTCTTCATCCTTTGCTTAAATGGCTTTGACGATTGTTAATCATTCCGAACAAGGGAAGGTAGTAGATGAAAAAAAGAATTCATTCTGGTCCATTTGTAATTTGATTGAATTGGAGAAGGTTCACGATGAAATTTTTGATCATTTCAATGATGAGCAACTTGATAAGTACAATCGGCTGGTGGTTGATCCTTATGATGATATCTTCTTAGCTCCATCTATGGGCTCTCAGTTTGGTGGCTTGCCTGAGAATTTCGTTCACGTTGTCATGTATCTCCTCGTTGCACCAAGAATGGAGAAAGAAGCGTATTATATAGTGCAACTCTCTCAACTGCGTCCACTTCTCTTTGAGAAGAGATTATGTTCCGCCTCCAAAGGAAAGTGATAAGACATGAATTATGACCTTTATTTAGACATGCATTTATGTATATTTTCTCTTTATTTTACATGCATAGACATACATTCATAACAATTGTGCTTATATTCACCTATATTGTTAGAATATTGATTAACACAAAGTTTTATTGCAATTGTAGATAATTTGACGAATTATGGAGTGGAATGACATATTTAAGGATTAAGCCTTGACACGGAACAAAAAGGAGCAATGAGAGGGAGCTAGGAACAAGCTGAAGTGAACTCTGATACCGCGGATCGAACTCTGATACCTCCAGAGCAGACTCTGATACCAACGGACTCAATTTCTTTTTCGGCTCTAAAAATTTAGGGTTTTATGTTTAAGTTGCAGTTTATCTTTAACTAGAGGCTTTAACATTGAAAGGATGCCCGCCGAAGATGCCCCACGGAAGTTGAATTTCTATGCCATTGCTGGAAACAACAGTTGAAGGAAGAATTATGAAGAAGGATTCTTGATGAAATTTAGGTTCTTGATTTATTTTGCCTTTTGAATAAAGTATGAATCTTTATTATTGGTTGATATAGATTATGGATATTGAAGACACCTTGATTTATTTTGCCCCACGGAAGGTCAGTGAAGGTTGTAGTGATTTACTTGTTGTTGGTTGTAGTTGTTGCGGGTTCTCGTACCAAAAATTTCTCATACCATGAATTTTCTGACATGAAAAATTTTGGTATGAAAAATTTTCGATATGAAAATTTTCTGATATAAAAAATTTCCGGTATGAATATCATACCAGAAATTCATACAAGAAAAAAAAAGGGTCAAAAAAACAAAAGAAAATAAAAAAAAAAAACAAATTCAGTAATTAATTTTACATAAAAAATTCATGTTTTTTTTTAAAAAATAGAGGGGTTAATACTTTTACATACCATTAATAAAAGTGGTAAAGATATGAAAACTTAAAAAAAATAAAAAATAACTTATTTAGCCAAAATTTTTCAGTGTTTGGTGGTTTGTTATTGTTACCGTATCAGTTTTATGTACACAGTACACACTTAATAGTCACTATTATATAGAAATGGGCCTTTACTGTGTAGACTATGTAGTTAGTTAAAAATCATTAAGTAATGGGCCTATAATGTGAAGCCCATAAAAATTAGTACAAATACTTACATACACCAATAGTCTCTTTTTTTTTTTTTTGAAGACATACCAAAAGTCCTGATATCACCAAAAGTCTCCATATCACTGTAAGTATAATAATTTTTTTTTATTCGTGTATAGGGGTGTCAATGGGTCGAATATGGGTCGGGGAGTAGCCTATTCATCCTCATACCGTTTAATATAATGGTCCCCGTCCCCGTCTCCATCCCCATCCCCATCCCCGTTCGGGTATTGAGAATTTTTCCCATTCCCGTACCGGTCGGATATTCGTCCCCATTGGGGAATCCCTGTCCCCGTTTAATTTCTCCATTTTAAAACTTTATGGGTTTTTCCCGTAAAAATCCCCATCCCCGTTTAAAATTCACGAGTTTGACAAAAAAAATATTGATTCGGATAATAAATGTGAGATTAGACCATAAAATACAAAATTGTTATTTTGTTTAACTATATGAATAACAAAAAAAAAACATGAGTAAAAAAAAGAAAGAATAATTTTTTTTTAAATACAAATCTGGCAAAGTAAAGTTATATCATATATATATATATATATATTAGGTTTCGTTCGTTCACGTAGGATCGAGACCCATAGTACAAACTTGTGTAAACTAAATTACTTATATGTTACTAACATTTAGATTACGATTTTAAGAAAAAGTGTTATATTATTTTATCATTTTAATTTTACGGTTTAAGATTTAGATTGCACATCAAAACATGTATCTAAGAGTGTAAGACACATACAAAAACACAGCATGTAGTGAGATGTGCATTTGATCATCATGATTTGACGTTCACAACGTATTCAAAAATTTCACGAGGTGTAATCCTCATATGATCGAAAATCAAATTAATATAGGTTAGCATTAGTATAATATATACATATAATCATCAAATAAATATTTAACATTAACCAATATCTATTGAATTTTTATAATATATTATTTATTATATATTATTAAATTTCACGAGGTGTAATCCTCATATGATCGAAAATCAAATTAATATAAGTTAGCATTAGTATAATTTATACATATAATTATCAAATAAATATTTAATGTTAACCAATATCTATTAAATCTTTCACGGTGTTAAAAACAATAAGTTAATTATCTTTTTTTATCAGAAAATTAAATTACACATAATGCGGACATAAATATGACATGTAATTGAGTATAGTCTATCCCCCCTCAAAAAAAAAGAAGAAAAAAGAGTATAGTTTATTTAATTTCGAATATATTATGTTTGTCATATATAATTATATAATTGAATTTTAATAATATTATTTATTGAATTTTAACAATATATTATTTTAATTATGTATTATTTATAATATACAACTAATCACCATCTTTGTGGTAGAATATCCGTGAAAATTGTATAATTATATATTTGCGTCTAATGTCTACAAAATTGATGTAGTCAACCATAGATTCGACGGCTGTAGCTCCAGTAAGAGAACACTGCGGTAGTTTATGGCTGAAACAAAGAAGCAAAAAACCAATTACATAATAAGTTAAGAATTACAAATAAAATACAAAAAAGTATAAGAAAACTCACCAAACATCTTTAATTGAAAACCCTATTGTTTTATCATTCACCATAAATTATACAAATATAAGCCTAATCTATAAAATAATTTAAATTTGTTTATGTATTACACTAATCTCTATACACAATAATAAATGAGAAAAAAAAAATAAAGTTACTCACTTCATCAAATTAAATGAATGGGACTCAACTAAAATCGAAAATGAGCTGCAAAACATTATCAACCTAAAAATCAAAAAAAGAATTATGGAAACAATAATTCCAACAATCGAAATACAAGACAAGTTATACTAAAGAAGCAATCCGAACGGCTGGTTCTCCACTATCAGCTTTGGAATTGATCGATAAAGAATTTGGATGGCTTCTTGACTATCCTTGCGATTGGATATGAAATCTAGGCACTCAGCCCAAAATAAAGAACTTCATTTGGAAAATCTTAAGAAATGGTATCCCAACTAAAACAAAACTTAACGATAGAAGAATAGCGATTCCTATAAACTATGAATTATGTAATCACCAACTTGAGGATATTGTACACCTTTTTATGGATTGCCCCTATAGTAAAAATATTATCACAAAAATTGAATCAACTATCATCACCAATCTAAATACCATCAAAACGGAAAACAAAAGGACTCACGAACTTTTGATGGAAATTAAAAACAAAATCGGGCTTACTAAATTCTCTTGTCTTGCAACCATTTGGTGGAGTATTTGGTTCTTCATAAACAAACTCATTTTTGACAATGAAGCAATCGGTTCGGATCACTGTAACACCCCGAATTCTCAAAACTCGGGACATTACTGGTTAGGACCTCACAATGGGTCCCGACCTCAGTTTGACAACAATTTTACTAGGATATTGCAACAAGACACAAATAATAAAAACCGAAATTCATAAAGTAGTATTTTCAAAGGATGAATGCAACAACGTCTAACAACCTATGGTACTTAAATAACGGAAAAGACTAACTGTCTTTTACAGGAAGAAAGAAACAACAAGGTAAACACCCAACCCCACTTTAAGGAGTACGGAGACCCGGCTGACCACTACTTCCGGATCACTCAGTTGCTGCTATAACCTGTAGTAAGACTAAACAACAACATAAATCAATCGTTGGCTAGCTATCTAAACGTTAGGTAAATGAAAATAGCACACACACAATAGCAAAACTAAACACATAACATGCTTTCAAAGAGATCCAGATTTATTATCTTTATTTAGGTCATTCACTCTTACTAATGATACTTATTTTGTGACACGAGGGATTCCCAAACCTCGCCTCCGTCCCCGTTTAACCATCAGGAATGGATCCGATGCATCTCACCTTGTACCTGTATAGTCTGGGTATAGAGAGCCTCCCAGTCTCCTGTCAGATCTGGGCAGTGATATCACGGCCCGTTATACATACACTTTGGCCTTAAAATAATAAAAGTCGTCCTAGGCATGTTATAGTTATTAAACAATCAACACACACCACTATCATCATTCAGCTCACATCTAGAAACCAGCTAAGTAAGTCGCAAGGACTTACCTGGGTAAAAACTCAAATCCCGTTATCTCGACTCGGCCCGTAACCGTAGAAACTCAATCACGTGTTATACAAGGTAAGTGGATCAATAATGTATCCCCCTTTCTTAGAAGTCTCCAACTTCTAAGATATATAATCGATCATAAAGAAATTACCAAAATACCCTTATACGGGTAAATGACCATTTTACCCTTGATCCCGAAATTCTATAACAAGGTTCCAAACTATTCTTAAGAACTCAAAATCACACTCTGACTCTAGAAAGGAAGTTTGTTAAAGTGTTAGAAGAGTTAAACACATTCTTAACTTTCATAAAAAGTCGCTAAGGTTCAACTTTGGCTTAAGATATGAGGCTCGGATAAAAAGTATTACTTCTGAAATAAATCTCTAGATCCTCTATGATATGCATACTAAACATAGGGGCAAAGATCTCTCAAAAATACTCAAACATAACTCCTACATAATTCTCTAAAGTTGGAATAAAAGCTAGAATTTCTATACTTAGTCAAATTTTCTTCTGCTGTAAAAACAGCTCAATCACTCTACTTTGGGACCTTATAACTTCTAATCCGACCGTTCATTTATTCTCAAATTTTGACACAGTAAACTACATATATCCATCAATGACCTATCAAAATTTCAACGGTGGATCCTCGATCTAAGCTATCCAAAAATAGGTTCAAAGTTAGTCGTTTATGCTCACAAAAATTGGAAGTTTCTAGGTTACTTTTGGATCCTAAGTTCGAGTCTCACTATCAGCATCTTTTCACTCCTAGTATACCCTGAAGATCCCAGTTCGAAACCCTCTACTGAGCTCCCTCCCTGCTACGTCCAAGAAAATTACCCTACTCTAAAACCTAATCACTAGCCACACAACTCACTGTCACCCCTCTCAGATTCTAACATACTCAGCTATGATCCCATGGATCAATTAGCCTCCCTCAGCCCCCTGTTACTCGTCCCAAAGAGAACCCACAACCAAGCTACTGCAGCTAACAACAATAGACTACAAAAAAAGAGGGTGGAAAGGAAGGGAACTCACTACTGTGCAACTCGGATCGACGCTAGAGACTCGTCTTCAACAGAGGGCAAGTGAACGCTGGCGTGGCTTGTGTTTGGCTGCAAGTATGTGTCCTGTGATGATGTATAATTAGTGCTCATTCAAGCCTCACGATGGTTGCGGTACATAAGGTTAGAGAGGAACGAACAACCCGACTCACCTACTTGCAACAACGATGGTGGCGGCCGAGATGCTCTGCGGTGGACTGTCTGCAGCATTGCGCCTCCCTGCTTGATCGCTGAAGTTGGAGTAGTACCTGGCGCTGATGAAGGTTGTCTAGACCAGTTGGAGCTTGGATGATCTCACGCTATTTGCAAGGGTTGTGAGCGTTCCGACTATACTCGTCGTCCAGGTTTGTGGCGTGATGTAGGGGAACTCCGAAGTCGTAGCGGAAGGAAGTATACAGAATAGGAAGGAGCGAGATACGTGTTGTAAGTGGAGATCTTCACGATAGGAGAGAGGTGCAGTTAAGAGGGAAGGAAAGGGGAGAGATGTAACGGCTTCACATGTGACGGAAGGTTGACAAGGTCCTATCCGCTGGGCTTCTGGGCTGCGAGGGTTAAGGAGCACAGACCCGCCTCCTCCTTGGGCTGCCAGCACCTAGCCGAGTGTTGGTTTGGCTGCAATCTAGGCTAGGAACAATGCCAACTGGGCTGAGCAAGGTAAGAAGATGGCCCTTTTAAGCAAGGAAACAAAGGGTAGCTGAATTTGTATATCCTTGTCAAACATGTGTCATGGTTTTGTCAAATATAAACATAGTCTCGTCTTGATCTCGTCAAATGTTGTCATAGTCTCGTCTTGGTCTCGTCAAAAGATTGTGATCTTGTCAAAGCATGTCATGACTTAGATTAGGATTTGATAAAATTCATCATTTTATGTGACTAAAAGAGTACATAAAATGATAGAATTTGTTTAACTAAAACTTTAGGTAGGATTTGGCAAGGTCCACGGATCAAAGAACCGGTTTGACTCAGACTTACAGAATTAAAATTTTTCGGATATTACAATCACAACATCCTAAATTTCATTAAAAATCAATCATGGAATTGGAAGAATCACAAGATAGACGATGATGACTATGATTTTAAGCATACTAAAACGAACAACCTCCCTAACCTAAGAAAGAAAAACAATATCCAACGGGACAAACCAAAATATAGGTTCGACAAACTTAACTTTGACGGATCAAAACTCGATTTGGATATAACAACCATCGGTTTTGTTATACGAAATCATTACGGGGGTGTCATTAGCTTGGACGCTAGGAAAAATAATTTTAACTCGGTTGTTAAAGCAGAATCCTTCGTTGAAAGCCGGGATTAATGAAGCTATACGGCTAAATATTATAAAGATTGAAATTGAGGGTAATAACCTGTGTTATCAAGGCACTCCAAGAACTTTGGAGTTGTCCATGGGAGGTCGAGATGATCGTATCCGACTCCAGACTGGATCTTTGCTTCTTTGAGAAAGTCCTAGTCAGACATGTGTTCAGAGAAAATCAACTGTGTTGCTGACCGATTGACCCATTTGGGGATTTCGAACCCAAACACACCCTTTTCTAACGATCCCAAACTTCGCGTTCTCATCTGCAATAATGCTTTAAAATGGACTACCGCTAGAAGATACTTCTCCTAACCGCTTTCAGTTTTCAAAAAATAAATAAAAAAATATACACATAATAAATGGAAACTAACCTTTGTTTCAACCATGCATTTGGAAAACTCGTATCACGGATGAGGACGACTACGACTTTAAACACACGCCAAAAAACAAAATATCCCCCACAAGGAAGAAAAATAACATCAAATGGGACAAACCAAAACCTGGATTTCATAAACTCAACTTTGATGGATCAAAACTCGATTCGGGCATAACGTCTATTGGTTATGTTATTCGAAACCATAACGGCAAAGTTATCAGTTTGGACGCTAAGAAAAACAACTTTAACTCGGTAATCAAAGCAGAAGCTTTTGCTCTAAAAGCTGGACTAAAAGAAGCAATAAGGTTAAATATAAAGAAGATAGAAATTGAGGGTGATAACCTATGTGTTATCAAGGCACTTCAAGGACTTTGGTGCTGTCCCTGGGAGGTCGAGATGATCATATCCGACTCCATACTAAATCTTCGCTTCTTTGAGGAAGTACAAGTCAGGCATGTGTTCAGAGAAATCAACTGTGTTGCTGACCGATTGACCAATTTGGGAATTTCGAACCCCAACACACCCTTTTCTGACGATCCCGAACTTCGTGTTCTCATCCGTAAGGAGGCTTTAGGGTGGACTACCTCTAGAAGATAGTCTTTCCTAACCGCTTTCCGTTTAAAAAAAAAGTGCAATTTCTGGAATTCCCACGTCATCTATGATGGCACATGGAGCTTTAACCACGCTAGAAACATAGTGATAGTAGCACCTGAAAATTTTCATGAAATAATTTGGACAAATAAGCCCTTTTCTATTTCTTTTTATTTTCTATACTCCTTTAATTTTTACCACTGTAGTAATTAACCTCCTCTATTAAAAAAAAGCATACATATGAATTTTCTTTTGTTTGGTAAAAGTAATTGCTGACTACGTTTTTTTATTTTCTTTTGTTTTCTTTCTCCTTTTTTTTTATTTTCTATACGAGTTTCTGGTATGAATTTCTGATATGAGTTTTTAATATGCATTTCTGGTATGAACTTCTGGTATATTTTTTGTTGAGTTTCAGTTTCTTATATGAATTTCTGGTATGGTTTCTAGTTGAGTTTCTAGTATGGTTTTTGGTTGAGTTTCTGATTGATTTTCTTGTATGAATTTCAGGTATGATTTTTGGTTCAGTTTCTGGTTGAGATTTTGGTATGAGTTTTTGATATGTTTTCTAGTTGAGTTTCTGGTACGAGTTTCTAGTATGAATTTCTGGTTGAGTTTCTAGTATAGTTTCTAGTATGAGTTTCTAGTATGAATTTTTGGTTGATTTTCTGGTATGGTTTCTGGTTGATTTTTTTAGTATGAGTTTCTAGTATGAATTTATGTTGTGGTTTATGTTTGAGGTTTTGGTATTGTTTTTGGATAAGTTTCTAGTATGGTTTCTGGTTGAATTTTTAGTATGAGTTTTTGCTATGAATTTTTGGTATGGTTTATGGTTGAGTTTTTTTGTATGGTTTTTGGTTGAATTTCTGGTATGGTTTTTGGTTGAATTTCTGGTATGAGTTTCTGATATAAGTTTCTGATATGGTTTCTGGTATGAGTTTATGATATGGTTTGTGGTTGAGTTTTTGGTATGAGTTTCTAGTAATGTGGCGCCAATTTTTTTCCCTGAAAAAAAAATAAAATAAAAATTAGGTGCCAAAAAAATTGTCGTACATTTACTAGTATTTATGATATGGACTTAGTTAGTAGAACAAAATCACTTACCATAATTGTACAAGCATAGTACAAATAATTTTTTAATTAGTATATATAAAAATTTACGATGTATATCAAATTATTAATCATTTTAGATTTAGCGTTTACATTCTTTCTTATTAGTGTTTTATAGTTGTTGCAATATATGATATAAAAAATTATTATTTTACTATGTATGCTTTAGCTAAATTTAATTAATCCATATCTAATGATTAAAGTAAACGTTATAATAATATATAAATTAAAAATTATTAATAAAGGATTATGATCGTATAGGAAGGGGTCTTATGGTATAAAATTTTATTACGTTAAAAACTAACAATTATTCAAGTTTATTAAATATTTGTGCTAATGTATATGGTAACCGCTAAAAAAAAAAGTCTTCAACGAAAATTTTTTTTTTTTTTGAAGAGGTACTTAGGTCACCCGTTTCGATCGGCTTTGCCGATGTACGTCCGGATCGGGTAGTAAATCGTGGGCCATTGTTGGGGGATACCCTCCCAATATCAGTTTTTCCATAAAAAATGCGAGGATGATTCGAACTCGAATCTCCAAACTAACCATTTAAGGAGTCTAGCACCCTATCCCACTTAGACCAACTGAGTATTGGTAATGAAAATAATTTTTGTTTAAAAAAAACTTATAAATTTAGATTGTAGTTGGAGGGTTTCGAATCTTAGTTCACATGTATCATGGTCTCACTTGTCGTTGTCGCTCTTCTAGCTTGCGTGAGAAAACAGTGGTCTCGTTTGTCTCCATGATTGAGGAGCTTGTTAATGACGATAAATAAGCACGATCATAGACATGGCACATTGACGCTGTCATTCTTATAGGGGCAATCTTCAACCACACACAATTACCTCAATCCCGACACCAACGATGTTGATAATCTCCTACCACCGGCGCAACAGTCCAAGTTCGAGTAAATAATACAGTACCTGTTTGTTTGTTATTGACCCCATAAAAACCTCAAAATCTAGATTGAGCAGTCAAATCCATATGATTGATGTTTCCATCGACGTGATTATTTTTCATGATAAAAAATATCCAGATTTACTTCATATAAAAAAAAATATCCAGATTTACTTATCTATTTTATATTATTTATTTATATATAATAAAAACTTTTTAGTTAAAGTATTAAATTAAATACCAATAGTCTCAATTGACAACGACATCACGTAGGGCCCGTTTGGTTTGAACTCTGGAATCCGAAACGGAATGAAACGAATCTAGTCCATATGTATATCATTTAAACGGAATGAAAACTATTTCGACATCTCTTGATTGGTTGAGACAGTCGGCTATTGGGAGAGGATGAACGAGCAAACAAAGAATCTATGACCTCTCGTCTATGGTTTACGTACTACTTATGACATGCTAGGAATGACATGGTCTTCAACAGCAACATGATTCCTATCGACATTCTAGGATTAGATTGTATGTTTTCCGGCTCCTACACGCGTCGATCTCTTCTAGAGTTGGTGTTCAAACTCTTGGTTTGCACTGATGACATTAGTGATCTTATGATTGATGATGACACCCTTCCCGGGTTTGACCTCTTCCCTGTTGTTGATCATGTCGAAGGTAGGGGATCTCTTATCCCGATGGTGCTGGTTACGCTTGGCTCTCATGGTTCCCATCTGTTGATGGTTTTGCCGAAGGTTGATGAGCCTTTTGAGTTGGATCCAACCGACTTTGAGTGTTTAAAGTATATGTGTCATTCTATTATGGGTTTTTGGTTCAGCTTGAGGACTTGCATGTCCGTCTTGATATCCTTGTTGTTAAGATTTCATTGTTTAGCGCCTTAGGCTCCGTGTTTTGGAACCCTGTACATAGATTTTGTTACCCATATTAACAAATTGGACTTATGTGTACTTTTCTTTCTATGAATTTACCTTTATCTAAAAAAAAATTAATATAATACTTATTTATTTTAATTCATATTTTTTATTTTATTAGACATTAATTAAATTAATGACTATGTTCAATTATCAGTTATGAATAATAATTATATACAATTATAATTTAATAATTTTAATTAATAGTAATATTTTAATAATTTTGATTAATAATAAAGTATTATTAAACTATATTTAAAAAGAGAATATTATATATAATAATAATTTTTGTTATTATTTTAATTTATAACTAAATTTCATAATAGTATTTAATAGTTTTATTAAGTAATAAACAATTAAAAAAACATTTGATTATTGAAATTATTTAATAGTCATTTTGAATTTATATATATAAATATTATTTAGCAAAATCCTGCTCATTGCGCGTCAAGCTTCTTCAACCTCCGAACACCACCATGGATGCGGGGTTCAAACACTCGATTTTCAATTTTTTTTCCCCTTTCTTTTACCTACTTCTCAATCCATACAATACTGTTGATTTTTGTAAGAAATTTGCTAAAAATCAATAATAGCTCTCGAGTTTCTTAGTTTGTTTTTTTAGTTTCTGAAGGGGTGATCCCTGATTCCCTGGTTAGGTAAAGAGATACAAAATGCATTGGATATTCCTTTGCATTGGAGATTTCCAAGATTGAAGGCAAGATGGTCCATTGAAGCATATGATGAGTTTGTACAACCATCTTTGATTAGACTTGCTAAGCATATGATGAGTATGCTTAAATTCAAAGTTTTGTGTATTCACTCGATTACTAAAAAAGAAAAATTTTTGTTAACATGACCACAATCTTATAAGTTAATCATAAATATCATTCAAATGATATATGATGATAATTTTATGGGGTGTTACAATCTCCCTCACTTAAACCACTGACGCTCACGTCAGGCACAATGACGTCCACCGAGCCGAGTGACCACCTACTAGGACAAATACACTCGTAACTCATGGTTGACTCTATACTATATGTAAGAATTCTTTGTTCTCACTCGACCAGAGGAAATAAGAATTCTTTGTTGACGTGAGTAGTAACCCACCCTTGTAAGTTAATCATAAATCCCCATTCAAATAATACGAGATGATAATTTTAGGGGGTGTTACACAAAATGGGTACAAGGAAGAGATTAAACGGCTAGTGAGGTAAATCTAAGGTCCTAATTTTTGTTAATTTTCAACTTATTATTATTATTATTATTATTATATATATATATATATATATATATATATATATATATATATATATATATATATATATATATATATATATATATACGAGTCGAGTGAATTGAGCATTGACATACTTAAACTCGGCTTGTAGAGCTTAAATCTGAAACGAGTTTTACAAAGTGTTTGTATTCGTTTATTTTCGAAAGTATACGAGCTCGACTCATGCATCAACAAGCTCAATCTCTACTTATTTATAAACGAGATGGGCCTAAACTATATAAATTATTTGACAGTTAAAAAGTGAAGGAGTTTGAGACTAACTTTTCCTTGGCCTATTTATATATTCTAAAGTTGAATTGATGAAACATTATTTGTGGATTTGGAGTTGTGGAACATTTTAACTGGATTGTTGCCTGTGGGTATAATTGAAGAACCTCAGTATCACCACTACAGAGAAATTCTAGGCAAAATTATTAATTTAAATCAGTATGAAAGTTCCTAGAGCATTTTGTATCCTTGAAGCAATCACATAATAACTCTCAGTGACAAGTGCATTCACGTATGTATAGATTAGTTTGTGGCCATGGCAGGGAGACATGTCACACCCCCAACCAGTAGCGATGTTCACACCGTGATAAATATGTGTAGTGTATATGGATCGGGACAAATATGTATACAAATTAATAATTCGTATCCTTAAACGATGTTTATGCGCATGCATGCCTTACAACCATACATATAGCCCCACTTATATCAAAATAAATAATCTAATGTAACAACCAAAATATCTGTGTGATTTCGATCTTTAAAAAGCTCAGTCGCCTTCTCTAACGCAACCAAAACTTGAATAATATAAAGAAAGGGAAAATGAGTGTTAATTTTTCCCAAACCTTAATTTCCGTTTCAGGTTTGATTTGTTCATATGACCATCCTTCATTTATGGGTTTAAGAAGATTGAGCACCACAAAAGGAAAAACATCCATAAGAAGAAGGGTGAGTTGCAATCAAAAGCCTCGCTATGGCACCGTCACCGCCGCCGATTCAACTCGACGGTCGGCAAATTATCCACCGACTGCTTGGAACTATGACTTTCTCGAGTCTCTTCCAACACACAATTTTACTGTGAGTTTTGTTTAATTAGTGAAAATTATAAACTTGAGCATATAAAAATATAGTTATATAAATTCTTGATGAGATCATGAAATATAGAAGAATATTATGAATTAATACTGGAATAGATTATTCCCCGGATCTTGTGCGGGTTTTTAATTAAAAAAATATGATATTATATTTGCAAGATCAAGTTCCCTATTTTGTTGAAATCTCATACATTGTTGTAGGTTATTTGAAACTTTTATCATATGAAACTTTTTATATTGCATTTATTAATTTAAAAAAGTTAAAATAAAATACTTGAATATATTGTGTACAATAAAAATTTGGCAGATGGAGAAGTACGGGGAGCATAGAGAGCTTTTGATAAAGGAAATTAAGGAGACGTTGATCGATGACTCCATTGATGTTTTGACTCGCATTGAGGTTGTAGATGCCATTGATAAGCTTGGCCTCAAACGCCATTTTGATGATGAAATCAAGATGTGTGTCAAAATCATTTACGAAGATACCAACAAATATGCTGATGACATTTATGCAACTGCATTGAGGTTCAGGATCCTTCGTCAACATGGATATGCCATTTCTGAGGGTATGTATCTCAGTGTGTGTTATTCTTTGCTTAACAATCTCTTTTTGTTGAAGAGATTGGTGAATCAAAGCTTGTTTATTTATAAACTAATACTAAAAATTAAACAAACATTAAAAAAACGCTCTCTTTCCCTTGATCCCTCTCCGGCCTTCCGGCCACCTTCCCCCTAGTGTGGCTACCAAGTTGTGCCCCCCTCACCCCCTCTGCCACCATGGGAGGACAAAAACGATCCAAAAAACTCTCTATCAAACTCTCAGGCCTCAACCAGAGTTCCAGCCCTTCACTCATACCACCATCAGCAACCCACCCCCAAGTCCTTTTGAGGCCATCCCTTAAGACATTATCCGTTCTAACAACCTCCGGCTTTCAAAGCCCCTTCATTCTCCATCACTGGCCCTCTCTTCGGAGGTGCTCTTCCCTCCTCTATCACCCACCCCCCTAAAGGTTACCCCAAGTCTTACTAACTCATCGTTGTCTGTCTCACCCATCCCATCGCAAAACTAGTGGATACCTCCACTAACACACCCATGACCTCGAAAACCCCACCTCTCAAACCGTCACCAACCCACCATCTATCAGCATGCTCCCTAACTCCACCCCTTCACCTCCCACTGTCTTGAATGACAAACATCCCGACCTTGCACCTTACCAAAAAAGGCCAACTTTTCGGCTCCTGATACGCCAAAAGTCTCTTTTAAGGAAGTTCTCATCAATGTAGCTTTTCGGAATGATGTATCTTTGCCCTACTCCCCATGACATAATGATGGTACAATTCACTTCACCGAGGAGGATGTTTCAGACACAATCTTCAAGTGAAACTTATCCCTAATCGGATTTCCCCTTGGCAGCCTTATCGCCTTCCAAAGAATGAACTCCTTCACATCAATATCTTGGAATCTTGCCTCCCAACCTATGATCCTAAAGCACGACAATGGAGTCTACATCTTTCACTTCAAGACTGAGGAGGATCTTAACTTAATCTTACAAGGCAACCCCCGGATAATCAATGGTACCACCTCCCTCCTTCTCAAACGCTAGAAGCATGACATGGCTCTCGACTACTCGAGTCTCGCATCTATCCCAATCTGGGCTACCCTCTATGACCTCGACTATCGATTCTAGTCACCTCACATGCTTGGTAAGATTGGGTCTGCAATTGGTGACCCACTGCTTACAGACCCATGCTCAGCGAACCATGATCGTCTCGGATATGCTAGAATCCTGGTTGAAGTGCTTGCCTCCAAGCCTCTTCTCTGTGACATCTCTCTTATCGGCCCTGATGGTATCCCCATAAACCAAAAGATCACGTATGAATGGTTGCCTGAGCACTGCCCCACTTGCCTTATTTTTGGGCACAAATGCAAAACTAACCAGACGAGGAAAGCCCAACAAAAACCATCAAGACCCAAACCTCTCCCACCCACAAACCTACAACCTCTCCTACCCACACCACACGAATCTCTTCGCATACACGGACCATCCTCTCTCCCGCCTACAGAACCACCACCAACCATTCAAGCTCCTCCCTCCCTCTTACAGAACCACCACCAACCTCTCTTACCCACACCACACGAATCTTCTTCGCATACACGGACCATCCTCTCTCCCGCCTACAGAACCACCACCAACCATTCAAGCTCCTCCCTCCCTCCACCAAGATCAACCCCTCTCAGACTCAAACATAACCCCCCCCCCAAATCACCCCCTTGATGTAAATCAATCTAACCCTAATCCTGTTGAAACTTCTATCCCCTCATCCTCCAACACCCTACCAAACCTTTCTCCCTCAAACCCATCTACTGTATGCATCAAGGATGTATGCAGTACGACCGAAGGTTCCCAATGAATATCAACATAGGAGCCTGGAGTGTTAGGAGACTAAAGCACCCTAACAAACATAGGGATGTCCGTGATTTGGTTAAGAACCAAAACCTTGATGTAATCGCTCTCATAGAAACCAAACTCCAAGTTGACAAGATGAAAAAGCTAAACTCTCTCATCCCTTCCTGGAACCACACCTCAAACTACTCCATCGAATTCAAATGCCGTATTTGGCTTTGAAAATGGAACCCCCAAACAACCCATCTCACTCCTATTCTCGTCAATGATCAAATCATTCACACAAAAATCACCCTCGCAAACCCTTCCACCACCAACCATACCTCATCCTTAAATTGCTCCTTCATTTATGCTCACAATGACACAAATGATTGTCCTCCTCCTGGGATAGCATTACCACAATCAAGCTCCTCAACACAAACGATCCCTAGGCCCTTCTTGGTGATTTCAATACCTACCTCACCTAGACGAGAAGCTCTCCATGTCTCCGACTTCCCACACTCAACCATCACCGGAACTCTCTGAATAATTCTCCAATCTCTCGCTGGCTGATCATACTTACTCGGGTTGCAAACTCACATGGAATAACAAGCGAAATGATATGAGGGTCTGGTGCAAGCTCGACCGAATCGTCACAAACCACACCCGGGCTAGTCACTTTCCAACCTCCTCTACTCACTTTGCAAACCCTAATATTTCAAACCACTCTCTTGGCATTCTATCCCTCAATGCAAAACCTATTCATACTAAACGCCAGTTTCGCTTCAACAACTCTTGGATTAGCCATGAGAGGTTCACCCAATCCGTCGCTCTTGGATGGACGTCTACCCCTCAAACCCAAAACCACAACATCACCCACATGAAATCACTTATCCTCAAACAAAAAAATCTCAAGCCAATCCTGAAGAAGTTTCTAAGCGAAACCACGGAGATCCTGAAAACTACCATTGAGAGTCTTAAAAGTGATCTCGCTTCCATCCAAACTAGACTTCAAGCTTCGCCCCTCGACTTGCACCTCATTAAATGTGAAAAAAGCACATTCTATGAGCTCAACTCTAAACTGGACACAATCCGCTCTACCATAGCCCAACTCTCAAAGGCCGCTTGGTCCAAACATGGCGATCAATGCAATGCTTTCTTCTTTAATTCCATCTCTTCAAAGAGGGCCTCAAACGCAATCATATCCTTGATCGATCCCCATGATCTCGGCAGTGGACCCACCCAGAATCTTGTTAAGATCTCTTCTATCCTTATCCGTCATTTCTCCAGCACACTTAACCCCCAAAACAAGCCAAACCCACTTAACCTCTACCCCAATTGCCCTCTCCCGTGCATCTCTCTGCAGGATGCCGAGTCTCTCTACAGGGTGTGTTCGCTCCAAACGGTGTGTGCAAGCTTTAAATTTATAACCCTAGACGTAAGCTTAAAATAAGGATGCAAACCCGCAGTGTACGGGTCAATCGTAGTAAAAAGCAAGGAATTCCAGGGGTCGATCACAGGGACTTAGTGAAACAAAGTCCAATTACGGTATGCTTATGTAAGTACTAACCACAAAAGGTGATCAAAACAATCAAAGATGATATAGAAGTCAATAAAGGAAACATGCAATTCTAGGGATTAAAGTATCTAGTTGTGGTTCCAACTCAAGATCTAAAGATAAGCGAACAAAGCTGAGGTTTTTGCATAGGGAAGGTGTTACTAAAGTGGAATAGATCACCAGGTAAGTCTCACTACTCACTAATCCAAAACCGTAACTCCTATTACCGGGTAAGTCTCAAGGAATTAAGATAAAGAACTATAACCTCAAACTAACACACCATCTAAGGGAATAGAATCAACCTTTACCGGGTAAGTCTCTGGTTAACGCACAAAGATGGGATGGAAGCACACTCAAACCCCAATAAAGGATAAACCTTTATTACCTAAACTTATGATCTTAGGTAAACAAACTAAGGAATTACCGGGTAAGTCTCATCCTAAGCTTGCATTGGACCAGGAAAGGTGTAATAAGAATAGGATTTGGCAAACTCTAACACTTAACTCTCAGTTTAGGATCAGATAAGTCACCTCGGTCAGAAGAATTCCACCCCGGCCGAGATGTTCATCGACTGAGCGAGATGCTTAGGGTTAAGGTTAAAAGACTCGAGCTTTCAGGGTCCTACTGGAATCTAAGATTATTCTATCATTTTTTTCCCACAACCTTCAGCCAATCACCCTAAAATCACACAAGGAAAGTAGCCACTCATCATCATGAAAGTATTAATCAAGTATATGGGAAGATGGTAAATATTTGAACAAGAAGAATTTAATGAAAAGACTTCAATAACTGAATCAAATATCACAACAAAAGCGTTCTTTGGATAGAAATCCAACAAGGCAAGACAACAAGGAAGGGAATCTAAGATAGTCTTACAAAAACCCTTCAAAAGCTATAAAAGCTATAGACTTCAATCTTCCTTCAACCTTCAAAAAGGTTCTTCAAATCTCCCAACTGGAGTATGGCTGTTGCGGTGTAAAAACCCTGATCGATGGTATAGCATGATCTGGATTTGTGGGAAATCCAACCCTTTTTATAGGAAAATTACTCTCCAAAGATAAGATATCTTAAAAAGATCTCTTCCCATAAAAATAGGTAAAATATATGATCTAGTATATCTTCTTCCTTCCAGGAGCCAAGCCCAAAAATATAAGATCTCTTTCCAAAGATAAAAGATCTCAGCCAAGAATAAAATATTCTCGCCGCGTCCTAGGTGTTCGCCTCGGTCGAGTCGACTTCTCTGGATCACCTCGGTCGAGGTGAATCTGTGGTCAACCGAGGTGAGTCACAACTGAATGTGAAATCTCTCAAATCTGGTCCAAAGTGAATCCTAAATCCATGGCTATGCTTCCTGGATGGTTCCTTATGTTCCTGGATGTAGCTCCAATGACTCCATAGCTCCTTTTGCTCCTTTTTGATGCAAAACGTGCCATTTTACCTACGATTACAACAAAACTAGGTGTAGACCTCGATTCTCGTAAAGGTAGATGAAATGGTAATATAATCACATAATATACAAGATAGAATGGATTAATAGTCAAGAAAATCAATGAAAAGCCTTTCAAAAACACCCGGCTATGTGAAATCATAGAATGCATAATAAGTCATAATTATCGAAATTAATCATGTATAATCCAGTTTAAACCACTAAGTCAATCAACAAGCTCGAGGTCTCAAGGGCTTCCCAAAAGAAAGGTCAAGAAACGTGTAGGGTACGGATGTATGTAAGGTAATATGGTGCTAGAATCCGGGAAAAGGATGTACTTCACTTTCACTTTGACTTTCAACATCTTCCACCAATAAGCTTTGCTTATTTCACACTTTTTCTTTTTACTTTACTTTTTGGGATGCATGGACAGAGGTGCACAATAACCGAAGCCTAGGAAATCAGCAATCATCAATTTCTTGAGATGCATCAGACCCTTGATGCACATACCATGACCCGTTAGGAATATCGCTCAATCCGACTTTGGCAAGACACAAACACCCGACTATATGAATGGTGCCGAGTTACTCATCATCATGATTGACTTCCCCAAACCTATTATTACTTTCTAACACTTTCACTTCCAGCCAACTTCTCAATTTTAACTTCACTTGCTTTCACCGCTTCGTTTGCTTCCAAATTCCCGGATAGGTAAAGGGAGGCAAAATGTATATGAGGGGCTAAGCATGATCAAGAAGAAGAAGAGAAAAGAATGAATTGCCTTGGTCTTTCCAGGAAGAAAGTGAGAGAACTCATAATGTGGTGTCAACCTTCAAATTCAACATAATTTGGATAAAAACAAAGTATTAAACATGCCAAAAATTTCAAACAAAGCATTTACCAACTTAAACATATTATAAAACCTTTTAAACACATAAAGAATTTCAAAACCAGTCAGTAAACAAGATCTTCACTGAGATCATATCCAGATAAGAAGCATAAAAATCGTTTTCAAAAACTCTCAGTTAACCTACCTCAGTCGAGGTGTTCTTAGGTCAACCGAGGTGAAACGCCTCGTTCGGCCAGAACTGCCCCGGTCGAGGTCCAAAAATTTTTTTTAAAACCAGTTTTCTTTCAGTTTCGACGTTTTTCTCAATCAAATAACCTGTAAGTATGCATGTAGTCTCAGATAAACACATAGATGCAAAAGTGAAGCATAAATATAGATATCCGGTCAAATAGAGTCATACATCAAAGTCAAATACATCAATAAACACCCCATACTTAGGACACACTGTCCCAGTGGGTCAAAATAAGTCTAAGAGAATAAAATACTCACCGGATAATAAGCTGAACTGCATAAAAATAAGAAAGAAAATCCTGCAGCTCTCAGTAGTCACGATCCGGTGGTGGTGGTGGTGACACATACGGATACTGGGACGGGTCGAACGGATAGCCCATGACGTGCTCAAACTGAATCTGGGCCATCATGTGCTGGTAATGCTGCTGCTCCTGCATCTCGCGGATATCCAGTGACAAAGCAGCATACGAGTCAATAACCTGATCCGTCAGATCATCGATCCGACGGTGAGCCTCTGGATCTCTGTGTCGGCGTGTCCTACGCCTAGCAGGTCTCACTAGAGAAGTAGCAGGTGCAGGCTCAGTATCCTCATCATCCAGATCTATAACTGGTGCGCTCGTCCCTGCAGTATCTGTCCCTGTATCCATCGGGACTCCACCCTCTCTGTCATCAGCTGTCTCCTCATCATCTGCCTCCTTCTCAGCTGGGGCAGCTGCTGCCTCTCTATAATCCTCCATCAGTGGGGCCCAAGTAGTCTGCCAATAATGAGGGTCATAAACAGTAAACTGGGCAGACCACCTGATCCCCTGTGGTGCAGTCAGCTCCCACGGCATAGCCACGTACGGTGTAGTCAGACCTCGGGGAACCAGAATCCGCCGATCGAGTGATCATCTCCTGCAGCCCAAGCGGCTTGGCAGCCGCCACCATCGTGCAAGCGCTGAGATCCATGTCCTGATAGTTGGCGATGTGGGTGACAAGTCCTCCGCAGCAGATGTCTCCCTTCGCCTTGGCCTTGGTATTGTGCAGATCCTCTGCCAACATCAAGCCAAAGTCCGGGATACCTTCGGTCACCATGCAATACAAACTAAAAAGCTCCCCCTGTCGGATCTTTTGGGGCGTCTTAGTACGCGCCAGAAGTGTCTCACTGAAAATCCGGTGGGCTAACCTAAAGGCTAAGTGGAAGATGACCTTCTCCCTGGAGTCTCCAGGGCGCCATCTGTCTGCGTGCTCAACAATATGGGCAATCTGCCCCCAAAACTCCCTAGCTACAGATCGGGATGGGAAGTCAACAGCTGTGGGCTCAGGAAAACCAAAAATCTCTCTCCATTACTCTAGCGGCACTAAGAAGTTCCGGTTTATCAACCGGTACTTCACAGATCGCTTTGTGGGGAGGTAGGTGAAGGAGCTAACAAAGGTGGGCTCCAGATAGGCAGGGGCTCGGATCTCAGTAAACTGATCTAGCCCTACTGTGGATATCATCCGTCTAAGGTCTCCATCCACATGGAGACAGTCAAAAGCAGACACGTCCAGGAAGCGAGGTGCAATCACTGGACGGCCGGAAATACGGACATAATCAACCTGGTGTCGCTCGTGGATCACCGGTCGATAGGGTCGGGAAGAAGAGGAAGAAGGGGAAGGGGAGGATCTATCCCTGAGGGCAAGACGTCTGTCGGAACTCATTTTCAGATCTGTCACTGTCAAATCACCTCGGTCGACTGACAACACTCAAGAATCACCTCGGCCGAGGCACAGCTCGTCTGGACCGAGGCGGAAAACTGGATTCTAATTTCTTCTGAAAATTCAGTTCTTTTCCCCCAAAATCACTACAACTGCTTCCTATGGGGTACTTAATCCTTTCCTCAGCAAATGCAAGGGCAACCAAAGCCCAAATCGAAGCGAAATCAGCGAGTTAGGGTTTCGGTGTTGTTTTACCTCGTTCGGATGAATCGGTTCGATTTCTTCGTAGATCGATGATGCACTGGGATCCTCTATGCCTTAATCGCAGTTTGAAAGCGAAAATCTTCGAAAATGAGCGATATTCGAAGGAGCGAGGTGCAAACTGTCGCCGCGGTCGAGGAAGGGTAAAATGGAAGAGAGAGAAAATTAATCCCCCTTTTATACCCTTTCTGGAACTGCTGTCACCTCGGTCGAGATGGTCTCGACTGGACCGAGGTGGAACGGACTGAGGTGGTTCTTCAGAAACCCTAGTCGCCTCGGTTGCTCATGAATCATCTCGGTCGAGGTGCTCTGACAGCAACCGAGATGCCTCAGTCAAACTTCGTCTTCTCAAATTCTCGATCTTCTGTCCTTTCAGTTATGCTCCTTCCTTAGATGTCACCTGTTATCTATCTAGAACGCCAAAAACAAAGCAAAGCAAAGCAAAAGCAAAACTATCTAAGCTAGACTAGAAAAAGGGAAAAGAAAGCAATACCTTGGGTTGCCTCCCAAGAAGCGCTTGGTTTAAGGTCGCTAGCTGGACCATGATGCGTCTCTCAAACGTGATGGGAGGTGCCCTCACCCCATACTTCACCTCCATCGTGGGGTGAAGTAAGTAAGTCTATCAAACGCTCCAACAAGTGTAAATGCTCATCGGGGAATGAATCGTTTATGGGTGGGTCGTCCTTCTCGCGTGAAGATGCACGTAGCCGGCTGAGGTGATCCGCAACAGAATTTTCGGATCCCTTCTTATCGCGGATCTCTAGATCAAACTTTTGAAGTAAGAGAATCCATCGAATAAGGCGTGGCTTGGCATCTTTCTTAGCCAACAAGTAACGGATGGCTGCATGGTCGGTGTAGACAATGACTTTCGCCCCTACTAAATAGGAACGAAACTTCTCGAAAGCATATACAACCGCCAATAATTCCTTCTCGGTGGTAGCGTAGTTGCGTTGTGCTACATCTAGCGTCTTGCTAGCATAGTAAATAGCGGTGGTCCGTCCATCCTTCTTCTGCCCAAGCACCGCTCCTACGGCTACATCACTAGCGTCGCACATGATCTCAAAGGGCAAGGTCCAATCCGGAGGCTGGATAATGGGAGCGGAGATCAACGCTTCCTTAATCCTGTAAAAAGCATCAAGACACTCCTGCGAAAACTCAAAAACAACATCTTTATTCAAGATGTTAGTTAGAGGTTTAGAAATCTTAGAGAAGTCCTTGATGAATCTCCTGTAGAAACCTGCATGCCCGAGAAAACTCCTCACACCTTTAACAGAACAAGGGGGAGGGAGTTTCTCAATAGTCTCGATCTTAGCACGATCGACCTCAATACCTCGATTAGAAACGAGGTGTCCTAGCACAATGCCTTCATTAACCATAAAATGACACTTCTCCCAATTCAAAACAAGATTAGTGTATTCACATCTTTTAAGCACTAGAGAAAGGTTAGATAGGCAATCATCAAAAGAGGAACCATATACCGAAAAATCATCCATAAATACCTCCATGATCTCCTCTATGTACTCGGAAAAGATAGCCATCATGCATCGCTGGAAGGTAGCGGGTGCATTGCACAATCCAAATGGCATCCTCCTATAAGCAAATGTCCCCCATGGACAAGTGAAAGTGGTCTTCTCCTGATCATCCGGATGGATAGGAATCTGGAAGAATCCACTATAACCGTCTAAGTAGCAAAAGTGTGAATGCTGGGCCAACTGCTCGAGCATTTGATCAATGAAGGGAAGTGGAAAATGGTCCTTCCGTGTGGCCGTATTCAGCTTCATATAATCGATGCAAACTCTCCAGCCCGTAACGGTCCTGGTTGGGATCAACTCGTTGTTCTTATTTGTCACAACGGTCATCCCTCCTTTCTTTGGAACTACATGCACCGGGCTAACCCACTTGCTGTCCGAGATAGGGTATATGATACCTGCATCCAACAACTTAAGAACTTCTTTCTTTACAACCTCTTTCATGATCGGATTTAACCGTCTTTGAGGTTCCCATGAAGTCTTATGATCATCCTCCATTAAAATTATATGCATGCAGAAAGAGGGCTTAATGCCAATAAGATCATCTATAGTATAACCCAAAGCCTTTTGATGCTTTCTCAGGACATGCATTAGTTTAGATAATTCAGTTTCGGAAAGGGAAGCACTAACAATAGCGGGATATGTGGAATCCGGTCTAAGAAAGACATACCTCAAGTGATTTGGGAGTTGTTTAAGCTCCACAACTGGGGGTGCTTTCTGAGGGGGATCCTTGCTTCCTCCTTCGAGTGGAGTAGATCCAGAAACTGGACTTTTAGAAGTCTCAGTTGAAATTGTCTCGCCATCGACCTCGGTCGAGGCGCAGAGGCGTTGACCGAGATGTTCTTCAGTCGCCTCGCTCAGTCCAGAAAGTGCCTCGGTCGAGGTACTGCAACTGGAACCGAAACTGGAGATCTCCGTCTCCTGGATTAGCTTCTCAGTTTTAGCTCCTGGATCTTCTTCCAGTGCTTTTAAGCTCCGTATATCTGCATCACAAGAAGCATCTATACCTTCCTCCATTAAACTGAAGCTAATAACTCTTTCGAGTGGATCGTTAGTAAGGATAGAGCTCACCAATTCTCTTGATTCTTCTTTATCGTAGATGTTGAAAATATCATCGCTTAGCTGCTCCCCTTTCATGGCTGCAAGTAATGCGAACTCCACCTCATCGCCGCCAATGTTGAATTTCAACTTGGCGTTCTTGCAATCCACGTTGCAACCCGAAGTTGCTAGAAATGGCCTCCCGAGAATAATAGGAACAGGATAATCTGCGGGAATGTCAAGTACAACAAAATATATAGGTAAGTAAAAGTTACCTAACTTGACCGGAACGTCCTCCAAGATGCCCACGGGATGGGTGATGGAGCGATCCGCCATATAAAGTCGAATCTTGACCGGCTTGGGCTCTCCAAGTCCGATCTTCACACATAACTCCAGCGGAATGATGCTCACGCTGGCTCCTAGATCACAAAGGGCTTCACAAGTGACATCCCCAACTTGAATGGGAATGCAAAATGAGCCGGGATCTCTCAATTTAGGTGGCATCTTCTCCTTCATGATTTGAATGAGCTCCGAGGATTTAGATGTCATCCTAACTTCACCAAAATCTTCCAGTTTCCTTTTCCTTGATAGGATCTCCTTCAAAAACTTCCCATAGGCGGGCATCCCTAGAATAGAATCAAGGAAAGGAATGTTAATGTGCAGTTTATTCATCAAGTCAAGGAACTTACCAAAGTGCTTGTCTAGATGTGCTCTGGCCCTTGACTGGGGGAATGGAAGTGGTGGTTTGTATGCAGGAGGTGGAACATAAACTTTAGTTTTCCCCTCCGCTTTCTGTGGCTCCACCTCGGTTGGCATCTTGGTTGAAGTGTTCTTCGACTGCATCTGGACCGAGGTGGTCTTCGTCGGTAGTGGCACCGACCGAGGCACTGGATCTGCAGTTTTCAGTCCACTCCTCGTATTTATGGCCATGATCTGGCCCTTGGGGTTGCTTTCCGTCCTTGCTGGAAGCTTCCCTGGATCTCTTGGCGCTTCATTCGCCCTACTTGCAAGTTGTTGTTCAA
This sequence comes from Fagopyrum homotropicum, assembly GCA_033239125.1. Taxonomy (NCBI): domain Eukaryota; kingdom Viridiplantae; phylum Streptophyta; class Magnoliopsida; order Caryophyllales; family Polygonaceae; genus Fagopyrum; species Fagopyrum homotropicum. Next base: position 151,496,954 of record BSWB01000004.1, read on the forward strand.
AGGCTTTTTGGGCCTTCGAAAATGAAGTCATAGAAGTCTCCATAGCATTGAGCTTGATCAAGATAGCCTCCAGAACTGCGTCTTTCTTTTCCGGCTGAGACGAACTTGATCCTTGCCCCTGGCTCTTTAATGGAGTAGAAGAAGAAGAAGGGGAAGAGAGGAAAGGGTTAGAGGAATCGTTAGAGTTGGAGTTTGAATGATTGTTACCAGAATTTTGGTTGTTCGCCCTCCAATTGTTGCTATTGGATCCTCTATTGTTGTTGTTGTAATTGTTGTTCCGGGAACCGTTGTTGTTGTTACGGTATCCGTTGTTGTTGTTCCTTTGTCCTTGCTCTTCCTTCTTGGTTTGACCAACCAAGAGTTCCTTCAATTGCTTCATGTTATTTTTCAAAGACGTGAGTTGATTGTTGTTGGACTGAGTTTCTTGGAAGTTAACTCTATTAACTCCACCTTCAGCTCCTTGGTGGGTGTACTTCTCCATATGCAAAGCTTGCTTCTCGATGAAGTCCTAAGCTTCGTCAATCGCCATGTCCATAAAGGTACCGGCGGAGAGTAGTTGGAGGTTGAACTGGGTACTTCCGTCCAGTCCCTTGAAGTATATCTCCAATAACTCTAACTTTGGAATCCCATGATGTGGGTAATCCAAAAGAATGTCCTTGAACCGCTCCCATGACTTGGACAAGCTCTCCTTGTCCTTCATAATGAAAGCATTGATCTTCCCTCTCATTTCAACTGTCTTTGAGGGGGGAAAGAATTTGGTCAAGAATTCCGTAGTCATCTCCTCCCATGTGCTAATTTTTCCTGGAGGAAGAGATTGATACCAAGTAAGAGCTCTATCTTTTAAAGAAAAGTAAAAAGGTCTTAGCTTGTAGTTGTTATTTTTAATCCTTGAGGGTCTAAAGGTCTCCATCAAGATCTCATAGTTTTAAAGATGTTGATGTGGTGATTCCTTCTCTAGCCCTCCGAACTGGCATTGGCGAATCATGGATAGAACTTGCGGTCGAAGTTCGTAGTCATGGTCCGCTGGATCTCCTAGGTTAACTCCTGGACGCCTCAGTTGTTGATTGGGGTCCATCCTTTGACCTAGGGTTTGTGGGATTCCTGCAAGAAGAGCGTCTCGGACTGGCATCCGAGGTGGAAGTACCTCGGCCGGGGCGTCAAGTACTAGGACCTGCCTCGGTCGAGGGTCAGCGACTGGGACCTGGATCGGTCGAGGATCTGGAACAGGATCTTCCCTCGGTCGAGGTAGAAACTGGTCTCGTAAAGCTGCCATATCAGTTTTGATCGCTTCAGTCCTGGTGCGAGTTTCTTCTCTTTCTTGCCTCAATTCTTCCCTGCTGAGGCGTAGCAGCTCTAGCGCCTCTTTCAACTCGGCCTCAAGATTGCGATTGTCTTGGTGCGCCATCTTCGCTTCTCTTAAGCGTCGTTTGTATGTCTTTTCTGGTTCGGGATCATAAGGAACGATTTCCTTCCCAGTGCGGGTTCTTCGCATAAACCTAAGAAAGAACCTGCAAAAGTCACTCAAGTAGAGTGGTTAGTAGACACGGGGGCAAGTGCCCCAAGAGCAAACCGTAACCGGCTCGGTCTAGACCAAGTTCCCGACAACGGCGCCAAAAACTTGTTCGCTCCAAACGGTGTGTACAAGCTTTAAATTTATAACCCTAGACGTAAGCTTAAAACAAGGATGCGAACCCGAAGTGTACGGGTCAATCGTAGTAAAAAGCAAGGAATTTCAGGGGTCGATCACAGGGACTTAGTGAAACAAAGTCCAATTACGGTATGCTTATGTAAGTACTAACCACAAAAGGTGATCAAAACAATCAAAGATGATATAGAAGTCAATAAAGGAAACATGCAATTCTAGGGATTAAAGCATCTAGTTGTGGTTCCAACTCAAGATCTAAAGATAAGCGGACAAAGCTGAGGTTTTTGCATAGGGATGGTGTTATTAAAGTGGAATAGATCACCGGGTAAGTCTCACTACTCACTAATCCAAAACCGTAACTCCTATTACCGGGTAAGTCTCAAGGAATTAAGATAAAGAACTATAACCTCAAACTAACACACCATCTAAGGGAATAGAATCAACCTTTACCGGGTAAGTCTCAGGTTAACGCACAAAGATGGGATGGAAGCACACTCAAACCCCAATAAAGGATAAACCTTTATTACCTAAACTTATGATCTTAGGTAAACAAACTAAGGAATTACCGGGTAAGTCTCATCCTAAGCTTGCATTGGACCAGGAAATGTGTAATAAGAATAGGATTTGGCAAACTCTAACACTTAACTCTCAGTTTAGGATCAGATAAGTCACCTCGGTCAGAAGAATTCCACCCCGGTCGAGATGTTCATCGACTGAGCGAGATGCTTAGGGTTAAGGTTAAAAGACTCGAGTTTTCAGGGTCCTAATGGAATCTAAGATTATTCTATCATTGTTTTTCCCACAACCTTCAGCTAATCACCCTAGAATCACACAAGGAAATTAGCCACTCATCATCATGAAAGTATTAATCAAGTATATGGGAAGATGGTAAATATTTGAACAAGAAGAATTTAATGAAAAGACTTCAATAACTGAATCAAATATCACAACAAAAGCGTTTTTTGGATAGAAATCCAACAAGGCAAGACAACAAGGAAGGGAATCTAAGATAGTCTTACAAAAACCCTTCAAAAGCTATAAAAGCTATAGACTTCAATCTTCCTTCAACCTTCAAAAAGGTTCTTCAAATCTCTCAACTGGAGTATGGTTGTTGCGGTGTAAAAACCCTGATCGATGGTATAACATGATCTGGATTTGTGGGAAATCCAACCCTTTTTATAGGAAAATTACTCTCCATAGATAAGATATCTTAGAAAGATCTCTTCCCATAAAAATAGGTAAAATATATGATCTAGTATAACTTCTTCCTTCCAGGAGCCAAGCCTAAAAATATAAGATCTCTTTCCAAAGATAAAAGATCTCAGCCAAGAATAAAATATTCTCGCCGCGTCCCAGGTGTTCGCCTCGGTCGAGTCGACTTCTCTGGATCACCTCGGTCGAGGTGAATTTGTGGTCAACCGAGGTGAGTCACAACTGAATGTGAAATCTCTCAAATCTGGTCCAAAGTGAATCCTAAATCCATGGCTATGCTTCTTGGATGGTTCCTTATGTTCCTGGATGTAGCTCCAATGACTCCATAGCTCCTTTTGCTCCTTTTTGATGCAAAACGTGCCATTTTACCTACGATTACAACAAAACTAGGTGTAGACCTCGATTCCCACAAAGGTAGATGAAATGGTAATATAATCACATAATATACATACAAACATGCAGATTATTGAAGATAAAACGTCCAAACAAACCCCAAAATATAGACTATAATTCATGCTATCAGGGTGGTTACTAGCAATGATATAAAGTCGGCTCTCTTTGACATTGGTGACTGCAAAGCCCCCGGACCTGACGGGTATACCAGCCTCTTCTTCAAATCCACTTGGAGCATCATCGGGGATTCCTTCACCAACACCATCCTCGAATTTTTTCAAATGGGCAAGATGGACCCACAAGCTAACCACACTGCCATCTCCCTCATTGCCAAAAAACCAAATCCAACCCTACCCTCTGACTACCATCCCATATCTTGCTGCAATACCTCCTACAAGGTCATTACTAAAATCCTGGCTGCAAGACTCAACGTTGTCTTGACTTTTATCATTGGACGCTATCAGGGAGCATTCGTTAGAGGAAGATCCATCAAACATAACATTCTACTATGCCAAGAGATCTATAAGTGTTATAACTAGAAGCATATTTCCCCAAGATGTGGCATTAAGATTGATATCACAAAGGCATTCGATATGATTGACCATCGCTTCATCATTAACTCCCTTGGTAGGATGGGCTTCCCTCTTGAGTTCATTAAGCTCATTGACGCCTGCATTATAAACCCTTCCTACTCCATCAACATAAATGGTGCTCTCAATGGATTCTTCAAGGGCTCTAGAGGGCTCAGGCAACACTGCCCTCTCTCCCCCTCCCTCTTCATTATTGCTATGGAGACCCTCTCTGCAATGATCAACATCAACACCTCCTCTCCAAACTTTAACATCCACCCAAAATGCTCCTCTCTTTGCATAACACACATGTGCTTCGCTGACGATTTAATGCTGTTTTGCAAGGCCGACTCTATCTCCATTAGCATCTTGTTGAAAACCTTGGCCCACTTTGGTACCTATAGCGGCCTCAAGCTGAATCTCAACAAGTCATCCATCCTCCTGGGTGGCCTCTCTCCTCAGGCAAGCGATCTCATCACCTCCTCTTGCGGACTAGAACGTCAAACCCTACCCTTCACAAACCTTGGTGTTCCCATTGGAAGCAAAAGGATCCGCTTGGCTGAATTCCGGCCTCTCATCACTAAGATCACCAACAGGATTAACTCTTGGAGCGTGCGAAATCTTTCATATACTGGTAGGAAACAGATCATCTCTACCATTCTCATATCTTTCCATTATCACTGGTGTGTTGTACTCCCCATCCCCAAAACTGTCATTGACAAGATAAGAAGCGTCCTTCGCTCTTTCCTCTAGTCTGGAAAGGAATCAAGCTCTCGCTCCCTTGTCGCCTGGAAGGTCATCTACTCCTCTACTAACGCGGGGGATCTAGGCTTCAAAGAGCTTCTTTCTTGGAATAAAGCTTGCCTGGCCAAATTCATTTTCTTCCTGAACCATGGGTCTCATTCCACCAACCTTTGGACTGACTAGATTCACCAAAATATCCTCAAGGGTCTCTCTATTTGGTCCGCTAGACACTGTTCCATGTTCAGCCACACATGGCACACTATCCTCACGATCAGAGACGAGATCTTAACCACTCCTATCGGCCCTCAATTCATCAACACCACTACCAGGTCCGAATGGTACCTTCTAAACTACCGATGCTTACGATTTCCTACACTCCCCATCCACTACCACAAACTCTTAGTCACTTGGGATCATTTGGCCCGGTATCAACATCCCACGTTGTAGCTTCATATCATGGATTGCTAGCCGCAATCGTCTCCCAACCCTCACCAAACTCAAAGGTTGGAACCTTGCCCAAAATGACACTTGCAAACTATGTGGAAACTATCCTGAAGAGGAAGATCACCTCTTCAACCACTGCAGCTACTCCACCCTCGTCCTGAACTTCATTGCCCGCTGGTCCTACACCGCTCCTCCTTACCCCTACAGTGACGATATCTAGACTTGGCTCAGCTCTCAAAAACCCCACCGGCATGATTTCATCGCCCATATTCGCATCTCAGCTATCACAACCTTCATCTATTCCATCTGGCATGCTCGGAACGACCTCATCTACTACAATCGTTTCACTCATGCCACCACTTGTGCTCACAATGCCATTAGAGCCACAAAAAACTTTGTCTCTTATCACTGGAAGGATAGATCGCAAACTTCGCTCATGTGGTCGAAGAGACTTGACATTCATCTCCTTTAATTTAATCTTGCTCTCCCCACCTGTTTCTTGCTTGCGTTTTTGTACTTGCCTATGTTTCATATATATATATATATATATATATATATATATATATATATATATATATATATATATATATATATATATATCCATTTTAAAAAAAATACTAAAAATTAAACTAATAAGGATAAGCTAACATATAACCCAATATACTAGACCCCAGTATATTAGACTCATACTCTAACGTACATTTGTCTTATTTATTTTCACGAACGAAGTAGATATATTCAACAAATTCAAGGACAAGAATGATGATATTTGCCAAGTGCTTGCAAAGGATATAAGAGTGTTATTGAGCCTATATGAAGCATCATTCATAAAATGGAAAGGAGATGAAACCCTAGACGATATTAGGTCTTTTTCTGCTCAGCACTTGAAAGAGAAACAAACAAAGTTGCCACCAAGATTGGGCAAAGAGGTACAAAATGCATTGGATCTTCCTTTGCATTGGAGATTTCCAAGATTGAAGGCAAGATGGTCCATTGAAGCATATGATGAGTTTGTGCAACCATCTTTGATTAGGCTTGCTAAGTTGGATTACAATATTGTTCAAAATGGGTACAAGGAAGAGCTTAAACGGCTAGTGAGGTAAATCTAAGGTCTTATTTTCGTTAATATTCAACTTTTATATATATATATATATATATATATATATATATATATATATATATATATATATATATATATATATGTATAAGTATAAGTAAAGCAATTGGAATACTCAAGCTTGGTTCGTGGAGCTTAAATTTTAAACGAGTTTAAAAAAGTGTTTGTATTCAGTTTGTTTAAAGTACAAACGAGCTCGAGCTGAGCATTCACATGTTTAATCTTTACACCTTTATAAACGAAAATAGATTCGTGTTCAGCACTTTAGAAAATGAATGAACTTGAACCGAGCTTTTCATAATCCTAAATTCTAACTATACATTCCAAAGTTGAATTGATGCACTTTCCCAATTAGGTGGTGGAAGGATTTGGAGTTGCCAAGAAAGATGCCATATTCAAGAGATAGACTTGTGGAACATTACTTGTGGACTGTGGGTATAATAGAAGAACCTCAGTATCACCACAGCAGAGAACTCCTAACCAAAATTATGACTTTGATTACTGCGGTTGATGACACATATGACGTTTATGGTACACTCGAAGAACTAGAGATCCTTACAAATTTAATTGATCGGTAAATATAATGTTTCTTCTATTAACAAAACTACTATTTACATTCTCGTGTCTTACAAGAGGGTATAACCAATTCGTATTGAAATACTCATCTAAACAATAATCGCATTCAGATGGGAGATTAACGGAATCAACCAACTTCCACAACCAATGAGGCATTGTTATCTCGCAATTTACGACACCAGCAATGAAATCAGCGAATGGACGATCAAAGAGAAAGGTTTCGACATTTTACCCTACTTGAGCAAATCGGTATGTTATAAGTTATAATCTAACCTTATAATTGCATTCAATCGTGCATAAGTAAACGAGCTCGAATTGCGTACGTTATTTAGCACAATATAATTTGACGAAAAAGCTTAATACACTGGACTTGATTTACTAACGTCAAAATTAATCGTAATCTGACAGCGTCTGTTTTAATTTTATTTTATTTTAATTATTCAGAAAAAAAATGACACTCATTCCATCTAAATTTTGTTGACCCTTGTAAACTTGAGCGCCGTGTATATAACACGCCCCTAATTTAATAATATTTTGTCATTATAGTGGGCAAGATTGTGCAAAATGTACTTGCAAGAGGCCAAATGGTATCACGAAGGATATAAGCCAAGTTTGAGGGAATACATTGATCATGGCATAGTTTCTATAAGTGCACATCAAGTTCTCCTTGCTTCCTACTATCTTACAGCACCATCGATATCCAAGGAAGCTATAGACTATATCAATAATCTTCCGAACCTCGTACGTTGTTGTGGAACCATCTTTCGACTAATGAACGACTTAGGAACTTCTTCGGTAACATCAAAGTATATATATAGATTGCAGCTTCATCATATCCCTAGTTTTTATTAACAATGTAATGTTCATATATGATCACCAGGATGAATTGGCCCGAGGCGACACAATAAAAGCGTTACAGTGTTATATGCATGAAAGTGGAGCCTGTGAAAATGTCACAAGGGAGCATATAATTAACTTGATAGAAGAAGCTTGGAAGAAGATGAACGAAGAATATTATTTGTTACGTCTGCAGTATTCTCCTACCATTTCAGAACCCTTTTTAAGTGCAAACCTCAACCTTACAAGAACATCACAATTTTTCTATTCCTCAAAGAAAGATTGGCATGGAAAACCAGATAAGGAGATGATGGAACGTACAAGTTTGTTGCTCATTAATCCAGTTCCTATGCCTACCTTAAATGTGACCAAATAAGACCAAATAATATTGCTTCCAATTGGATATTTAACTTTGATTAGTACTTACGTATAAATTTTGTTAGGTGATTGGAGTCTTCTAGTTTTTTTTATAATAAAACCAAACTTCATAAATCATAATCATCGTCCTCAATCACTTTACACAAATCGTCCGGATAAAATAAACAAGAATCATAACGAGCAATTCTAATCGGGCAAATGCTAGCATGCCAATGTGCCAATTTGTTTCCACCTCTCCTAACAAAGGACCACGTACATGAATCGAACATCTTACCCAGCTTTGTTAGAGATTCAACCACATTCCCCATAATATCGCGCAAAGCAACACCATTGTTTAGCTTAGAGATCCAACTCATCTCCCTCCCATTCTTGTTACCTCTTTGGATTCCAATGTATTCACATTTACAAAAATGGTAAAACGTTCTTTCCTTTATTCCTCCAATTCGGGTTTCGTTCTCGTCTGCTCCAACGACGATAGACACCCTTTGTAGTATGAATTCAGGGTACTAGACGAGATTGATACTTCTTGCTCATCATCACCCTCTACATATTCTGTCATACAACTCAACGAGAAGAACGTTATTTTATATAAAAATATTTTTTTAAAAAAAACTTTGGCTATTATTTTAACAAAGAAACCCTAGTTTTATTTTTTCTTATTAAATCAAACTCATCTCCCTCCCAATCTCTTTCCTTCTTCCTTTTATCCAGTGTATAATCTTTCGGAGTGCAAGATTTTTGAAATTAATTTGTTGATTGAAGATGAGTACATATATATTGCATTGAGCATCGACATGGCACATTGAGACTGTCATTCTTGTAGGGACAAAGACCCCAAAGGGCAATCTTCAACCACACACGTTACCTCAATCCCGACACCGACGATGTTAATAATCAATTTTGCATACCTATTGGCTATTGAGCTATTTGTATTTTGTGTAACTTTTTCAGAATAATTTATAAGGTGTCAAAACTAATTAAATTCTACCGCAATTACTTTGAATATAAGGAATGAATCTAAAAAACTAATAAATAATGGTATACATATAGACTATATTCGTTTTTATTTTATTTTCATTTTCTGAGTTAAAATCAAACGGACTCTTAGTGAAAAGTGCATCCACGTATGTATAAATTAGTTTATGGTCATGGCTGGGAGACATGTCACACACCAGCCAGTAGCGATGTTAATTTACACGTGACAAATATGTAAAATGTATAAGGATCGGGACAAATATGTGTACAAATAATTGGTATCCTTAACCAAAACATGCCTTACAACCATACATATAGCCCCACTTGGATATTAAAATATATAATCTAATAACAACAAAAATATATGTGTGATTTTGATCTATAAAAAGCTCACTCGCCTTCTTTAACGCAATCAAAACTAAAACTTGAATAATATAAAGAAAGGGAAAATGAGGGTTAATTCTTCTCAAACCCTAATTTCCATTTCAGGTTTGATATGTTCATATGATCATCCTTCATTTCTGGGTTTAAGAAGATTGAGCACCACAAAAGGAAAATCACCCTCAAGAAGAAGGGTGAGGTGCAGTTTTCAAAAGTCTCAAAATGTCACCGTCACCGCCGCGGATCCAACTCGACGGTCGGCAAATTACCCACCGACTGCTTGGAACTATGACTTTCTCGAGTCTCTTCCAACACACAATTTTACTGTGAGTTTTGTTTAATTAGTGAAAATTATAACCTTGAAACATATAAAAATATAATTATATATTTTCTTGATGAGATCATGAAATATAAAATAATATTATTAATTAATACTTGAATAGATTATTCCCTGAATTTTGTGCAGGATTTTAATGAAAAAGTTATCGTATTATATTTACAAAATCAAATTTCCTATTCTGTTGAAATCTCATATAACAAAAAATATAGAACACTTTTGATATATAGTAATGGTTTTGAGTACTTAATTCGAAGAGATTTTAAAATCTTATGTTATTATTTAGTTATAAAAATAAACTATTATTAGTAATACAAAAACTTAACTTTTTTTTTCATGCAAATTTATAATAAGTAAATTTAGTAAGTAGTTATTATTATGTCTAATATAATATAGTTGTTTTAGTATATAAAATGTTAAGCATATATAGATATTAAAAAATGTAAGTTTTAGGTATTATGTATTGTGTGATTTAGCTATTTTAGCATGTACGATCTCAATTATACATAGATATTTAAGAAAAATTGAAGTTATGTAAAATTAACACGTGGCACTGAATATTTCAATATGTAAAAGAGTAACGTGCGACACAAAGTCACAAAGTGGTTTGACTTTAATAGTAATATAGAATAAAATTTTATATCTATTTTAAAATCAGTTTTTCTCTCTTACCAACTTTAATATTTAGAATCTTAGTCATTTCCATCATTTTAGAAGTTTGTACAACATTGCAAATACTACAATAATATGGTAAAATTTAAATTTTATATAACTTAATAAATGTTGACATAAATTTACGGATTTATCATTATGCTATAGTATTTTTAATGGCATTAAATAAAAAGATAAATAACATATAAATTTTCAATATATATACAAATGAAAGTATACCTTTAATAAGATAAGAATACTATGTTAGGTATTAACTAGTGATTGGGCTCGTTCTAGATACGAGTTTTATTTTTTTTAAAAGTACGTTTATTGAAAAAAATGTAATATTTTACAATTTAATAATTTAATTTTGTTGAATAACTAATATTGTTGGTTCTCAAATAAAAAAAACATACACATTTATTTCTTGAAAGTTTTATCTTTTATTTATTAAGTAATTGTGTTACGTATTTTTTTTAATACAAAGTAGTAAAATATTAATATAGCGGTGAAATAAAATATACCCAAAAGAAAAGAATTCCGTCAAGTTGGGATGACAATTCATATTTACACTATTCATTCAATTATAAGCATTGAAAATTCAAAATCAATTTCATTCATAAAAAATTAATCATTGTGATTTAAACTTACAATTATTAAATAAAAATAGTTGTTTGGAAATTATGTTTTTTTTTATATATAATGCAAAGCAAATAAAAAGTATTAAATTACAAATAGATAAAACTTTTACTATATAAAACTTCTTATATTGCATTTATTAATTTTAAATTTTAAAAATAAAATACTTGAATTGTGTACAATAATAATTTGGCAGATGGAGAAATACGGGGAGCATAGAGAGATTTTGATAAAGGAAATTAAAGAGATGCTGATCAATGACTCCATTGATCTATTGACTCGCATTGAGGTTGTAGATGCCATTGATAAGCTTGGCCTCAAACGTCATTTTGAAGATGAAATCAAGATGTCTGTCAAAATCATTTACGAAGACACCAACAAATATGCTGATGACATTTATGCAACTGCGTTGAGGTTCAGGATCCTTCGTCAACATGGATACGCCATTTCTGAGGGTATATATCTCAGAGATAAATATAAATAAAATAAAGAATTTGTTCGTTTGGTATACTTGAGTTTTTGGATTTTCTGGATGGTGCCCAAAGTTTTTCACGTTTTCGCTTGGCACCCCTGAGGTTTCGGTTTTTCCGTTTGGTACCCTTATTTCTTTTTTTTTTTGCCTAAAATAACGTTTTTTTATATTAAAATTATTTTTTCAAAAAGGAAAAAATATATAATAACAATTTTATATTATAAATTTCAAAGATAAATTTATTAAATTAAAATAAAATTTCTTAAATTATATAAGATTTTCCCCTACTATTTTATGAACTTTATTATATTTAGCACTATTTGATACTTTATCATATTTTGCATCAAACATGAAAAATTTATTATGTTTTATATAAAGTATAAGAATTTAATTTATAATTATATGATATTTTAATCAAAAATTTTAAAATTAAACATAATTTATTCTTGGTATACTCCGTGAAACGGAAAATTCGTAACATGTAAAATATTTTTTTACAATTTTAATCATTCTTAGTTTTATAGGTTCTGCATAAAATAAAACTTTACAATACTTGATATTACTATGTTATACTTTTTACAATTTTAAATTTTTTGATTAAAATATCATATAAATATAAATTAAATTTTTATATTTTATATAAAACACAATTAATTTCTCATGTTTTGATGCAAAATATGATAAAATATCAAATAGTAATAAATATATTAAAATTCATAAAAATAATAGGTAAAAATCTAATATAATTTAAGAAATATCATAGTTTCTTTTAATTAAAATATATTTAGCTTCAAAATTTATAATATAAATTGTTATTAAATATTTTTTCATTTTTTTAATATAATTTTAATATAAAAACGTTATTTTATGCAAAAAATAAGAAATAAGGGTTCCACACAGAAAAACCGAAACTTCAGGGGTATCAAGCGGAAACGTAAAAAATTTTGGGCACCAAACGGAAAAGCCAAAAACTCAGGGGTACCAAACGGAAAAATCCTAAAATAAAATAATAAACTAATACTAAAAGACAAGATAGAAAGATAAATTATTTAATAACGATAAGCCCAACAAATATAATAGACTCAATATATTAGGTTCATACTCTAGTATTTGTATTATTTATTTTCACGATCGAAGCAGATATATTCAACAAATTCAAGGACAAGAATGGTGATATTTGCCAAGTATTTGCAAATGATATAAGAGTGTTGTTGAGCCTATATGAAGCATCATTCATACAATGGAAAGGAGATGAAACCCTAGACGATGTTAGGTCTTTTTCTGCTCAACACTTGAAAGAGAAACAAACAAATTTGCCACCAAGATTGGGCAAAGAGGTACAAAATGCATTGGATCTTCCTTTGCATTGGAGATTTCCAAGATTGAAGGCAAGATGGTCCATTGAAGCATATGATGAGTTTGTGCAACCATCTTTGATTAAGCTTGCTAAGTTGGATTACAATATTGTTCAAAATGGGTACAAGGAAGAGCTTAAACGGCTAGTGAGGTAAATCTAAGGTCTTATTTTTGTTAATATTCAACTTTTATTTATATATATATATATAGTTGTTATACGAGCCGAATGAGTCGAGCAATTGGAATACTCAAGCTCGGTTCGTCAAGCTTAAGTTTTAAACAAGTTTAAAAAAGTGTTTGTATTCAGTTCGTTTAAATTACAAATGAGCTCGAGCCGGCATTCACATGTTCACTCTTTACACTTTTATAAACGAAAAATAAATTCGTGTTCAGCACTTTAAAAAATGAATTAACTTGAACCCAACTTTTCATAATCCTAAATTCTAATTATACATTCCAAAGTTGAATTGATGCACTTTCCCAATTAGGTGGTGGAAGGATTTGGAGTTGCCAAGAAAGATGCCATATTCAAGAGATAGGCTTGTGGAACATTATTTGTGGATTGTGGGTATAGTAGAAGAACCTCAGTATCACCACTGCAGAGAACTCCTAACCAAAATTGCGACTTTGATTACTGCGGTTGATGATACATATGACGTTTATGGTACACTTGAAGAACTAGAGATCCTTACAAATTTAATTGATCGGTAAGTATAAGTTTCTTCTGGAAAAAGTTTGGGCAAATAGACGCTTTTCTATTTCTATTAGGTTTGTGTAACCCTTCGATGTCTACCACTTTTATTAAATTGAAGTTAGAAGGTAAATGGTTTGATTAGGGTACATTTTTTAAACATATTATACCATGAACTAGTTATTAAAGAAATCTCAAAAAGGCTTACTTAGCTAATTTGACATTTCTTCTATTAAGACAAAGACTACTATTTACATTCTCGTGTCTTACAAGAGTGTATAACCAAAACGTATTGAAATACTCATCTGAACATAAATTGCATTCAGATGGGAGATTAACGGAATCAACCAACTTCCGCAACCAATGAGGCATTGTTATCTCGCAATTTACGACACCAGCAATGAAATCAGCGAATGGACGATCAAAGAGAAAGGTTTTGACATTTTACCCTACTTGAGCAAATCGGTAACTAATCTAACCTTATCTTTACATTACAACGTGCATGTAGCTCGCTAGTATATAAGTGAACGAGTTCAAATAGCTTGACTTATATAACAACCCCTAGATTAATGTTTGACAAAATTTATCAATATTTTTATCATTATAGTGGGCAAGGTTGTGCAAATTGTACTTGCAAGAGGCCAAATGGTATGACCAAGGATATAAGCCAAGTTTAAGGGAATACATTGATCATGGCATAGTTTCTATCAGTGCACATCAACTTCTCCTTAGTTCCTACTATCTTACGACACCATCGATATCGGAGGAAGCTATAGACTATATCAATAATCTTCCGAACCTCGTACGTTGTGGTGGAACTGTCCTTCGACTAATTAACGACTTGGGAACTTCTTCGGTAACATCAAACCTAACTATCTATATACACCTCCATTGCAACTTCATCATATCCCTGGTTTTGATTGACAATGTAATGTTCATACATGATCACTAGGATGAATTGGCCCGAGGCGACACAATAAAAGCGTTACAATGTTATATGCATGAAAGCGGGGCCTGTGAAAATGTCGCAAGGGAGCATATAAATAACTTGATGGAAGAGGCTTGGAAGAAGATGAACGAAGAATATTACTTGTTACGTCCGCAATATCCTCATACCATTTCTGAACCCTTTTTAAGTGCAAGCCTCAACCTTGCAAGAACATCACAATTTTTCTATTCCTATAAGAAAGATTGGCATGGAAAACCAGATAAGGAGATGATAGATCATACAAGCTTGTTGCTTGTGAATCCAATTCCTATGCCTACCCTAAATGTGATCAAATAAGACCAAAGAATATTGCTTTAAAGTGGATATATAGGTTTGATTAGTACTTATATGTATTTGTTAGGTGATTGAAATTTTCAAGTAATTTCTAAATAATTGGATATGTTTGTAGTTTGTATTGAAATTGTAACTCCTTGTCAAGATTAGGGTTGTTCATCGGTTTCAACGTTCCAATCAATATAAAATTAAAACTAACCCAATATCGACCTAATATTTAGGGCTCGGTGAGATGCAAATCAAATGTTGTCGGATTGGGACCTTATTGGATCTAACTTTTTTTATTTTTTATAAAAAAAATTTTAAAACAAAAAAATTAATTATGATATATTTCTTATAAACCCCACTTTTCGCAATGAATAGTCGATTTTTATTTTTCACCCACACCGAAAATAATGTATTTTCGAAAATGTCCTTACTTCCTTCTTTGCCCTTGTTTGATGCATGTTGGATTCTCTCCATGTGAAACCTAGCCCCAACCGACATTGTAGAGAAAGAAGAGTCAACCTCGTCTCTTTCGGCTTCTTCTTCACTCTTCAAATCGCCACCATAACCGCTTCTATCAACAATCCGCCGACACCGGATTTTTCTTCTTGCTCTGTCAGAGTCCGTATTCACCACGTACTATTTTTTCCGGTTTATTTGCTATGTAAACTCTATTTCTAGTTTTCTCACCATAATCTTCACTTGTTTTTGTTTTTCCTAGGGTTGGTTTTCGATCTTCTGCTTTGATAGCGCTCTTGTTGTTCTCTATTTTAAGGCTACACTTGCGATCTTTTGGATGTACTTGAAGATCTTCGGATACCGTCATGCATCTTCGTCAGTCATTCCGTTCTGCCACCGTCGGTTCTCTCGGTTCCATCCCTCGCCTAGTCACTTTGCTTTTTGTGGCCGGCCGCCATCTAATATACTTTTTTCTTCTCTTTTAATAACAATGTGGCATCATATGAATGCATTTTCTTTGGGAGGAAGACTTGGGAGTTGATCATAATAATGTTGACGAGTAGGTGATGATACAACATACTCAGTATTCAATTACATTTATTGTAGATTTGTGATATGACTACTACAAATACAAGAATAAAAGATGAAGGGTCATTTTCAAGCCCTTCAACCATACATTTCTTCAAATCTTGAATGCTCTCTCGTTTCTCAATTCATCTAAGCCTTCATCTTCTTTTCACACTTGTCGTTTTCCTTAGATTGTTCTTTGTATAGATTTTTAACTGATCGATGTTGCGACAATTTTTTTTTAATTATGTGTAGGAGGGTCAAATGAAGAGAAGGAGGACCTTGGAATTTCAACACTTCCTTTTTCCCAGGTGAGATTTTAAGCCTCATTATTTCATTTGCAATTATTAGTCTACATAAAATATGTTATCCATATCCTTTTCTTAAGTGTCTTGCTAAACAACTTCTAATTCTTAGTCTCTACATATTCTGTGTTATCAGCCATGATTTTGTGTAGCAGATTCAATGTTTTTATGTGACTCTATAGTCCAGGCCCGTCCAACAAGGGGTGCCATTCGGCCCAACAGCACAGGGCCCCCAGTTTTTTTGGGGCCCCATAATAATAGTGTTTAGTTCATACATCAAATAAAAGAATGCTTGCCACATTGGTTAAACCTCAACATTAGGTGTAAATGGTCTAGAGTTCAAATCCCATTTCTACCATTTTTTTATTTTATTGTTTATATAATCTTTTTTATCTCCTCTTTTGCTTATATTTATTTTTTTATTTCCTCTTTTGCTTATTTTTTTGGGGCCCATTATAATTATGTTTATATAATCTTTTTTATCTCCTCTTTTGCTTATTTTTATTTTTTTTATCTCCTTTTTTGCTTATAATTATTTTTTATCTCCTCTTTTGTTTATTTTTATTTTTTATCTCCTTTTTTGCTTATAATTATTTTTTATCTCCTCTTTTGCTTATTTTTTTGGGGGCCCATTATAATTATGTTTATTTAATCTATTAAACAAAAGAGTGCTTGCCACATTGTTTATTTTTATCTTAAGGGGTGTAATTTTTTTTATATCCTCTTTTGCTTATTATTATTTTTTAAACTCCTCAACATTAGGTGTAAACGGTCCCATTTTACTTTTTATTGTCATTCTTTCATGCATTTTGTTATTAAAAGAGTAATTTTAATTTTTTTTTTCATTTTTTTCTTGATAAAATATATTTTTTTAAATTGATAAAAAAAAAAATATTGACACAGGGCCTCCGAAACTCATTGGACGGCCCTGCTATAGTCATTTCAATCTCTTATTTTTCATATAATAAGTAAATTTTAGAAGAATTGAGTTAGTCCAGACTCTATAGTCATTTCAATCTCTTATTAGTCTCTTATTTTTCCATTACGGACCGCTCCATAGACCCATTGGACCGTTTCACACTAGCAGTAAAACGGTCTGGTCCAATCCGAACCGTTTGAACACCCTTTAGAACTAGTCCATACCATTTGAACACCCTTAGTCCTAAATGTTGAAGATTCATTTATAACCTCTGAGAAGTGGCTACTACTGTACTACTATTTGTTATGAAATATAAAAGTAAACTCATATTCATGGTACCAATCGCTCACTATTATTATGATGGGCCTCACTACAACAAATGGCATACCTACAATTCCAATACATAGACAAATAAATAATAATAAAATTTATAAAGAGGTAAGATGTTCGACCACAATAAAAAAATATTTAGTGCATTAAAAGATCGACAATCGACAAACAGACTAATAGTTATGAAAACAAAAATCAAGAGACAATACAAATAAAATTGGTAAGAAAGATATAAAAATCGGAACAATCAAACGACGAGAGGTGCCGTATATTTTGTAAACCGGACGATTGTAAAACCAATTAAAAAACAGAGCATCAATTCCAAACGGGGAAGAGACTTTTAAAATTAAAAAAAGGAAGAAAAAAAAAGTAAGTAAAAATGCTTTTGGTGTTAGGCGGAAATTAAGATGCGCCGCCGGCATAGCTTAACAGAGCCACGTCACCTTCTTCAACTTTTCTTTCTTCTATCTTTCGTCTCTTTCCTGTTCTAATTACGACTCAACAGTAAACAGCATCAAGAACTCAATGTCTGAATCCTACTTACAAAACAAATTTCACGAGCAACACAACCCTAATTTCACCCAAACACCCTCTCAATTTCTTCCAATCTTCACTAATTGATCTTCTCTCGTATGTGCAAATCCAAAATGGCCACTGACGCCAAGTCTCCATCTCGCCGGAAGCCCTCGCAACAAATTACGTCGTCGCCTCGCCGGAACTCCAGATCCTCCAGACCTTCATCTCCGGCATCCCATCCATTATCCTACAGCTCAGAAAACCCGTCAATCGGAGATTCAACCTCCACCTCAAAGGACCACTGGTACAACTCGAATAACACCTTCTCCACCTCCATCGCCGGAAGCGGAGCTTCCCTCGCAAGCCTCCGAGAATCTCTCCCAGAAACCCCAATAATCTACGAAATCTCCGAGATCCGCTCCGCCACCAACAACTTCCTCGCCAGCCGCTACTCCGCCAACTCCTCAACTCCCTCCTGGCGGTGCAATCTCCGCGGAAAAGACTCCCTCGTCTTCCAACGCAAAGTCAATACTCCAACCACCTCAACAACCCTCCGCGAAAACCTCTCTCTCATCTCCAAATCACATCACGTCACCATCGTAAAACTCCTCGGCGCTTCCCTCTCCCGCGACGACATCTTCCTGGTTTACGAATTCATCCCCGGAGTCAACCTCTCCGATTGCCTCCGAAACCCTAACAACCCTAGCTTCACGGTCCTCTCCAATTGGATGTCAAGAATACAAGTCGCGACAGATCTCGCAAACGGCCTCGATTACATCCATAACAGCACCGGATCGAAGCTGGTACATAACCACATCAATTCCAAATCCATCATCATCTCGGATCCATCTCTCAACGCCCGGATCTGTCACTTCGGAACCTCAATCCTATGCGGAGAAGACACCGAAACCGAAATCAAAACCGAAACTGAATCAGAATTAAAGAGATCAAAGAGCGATAAGTTTAAGGGAACAATGGGGTACATGTCACCGGAGTTCAAATCGAGTGGAGTGGGGACTCAACGATCCGACGTGTATGCGTTCGGGGTGGTGATCTTGGAGCTAGTGAGTGGTGAAGAATCGGTCAAGTATAAGTTCGATAAGGAGACGAAAGAGTTTGCGAAGAAATCGGTGGTGGAGGCGGCGAAGGAGGCGATGGAGGAGGAAGGGAGGGTGAGGAGGTGGGTGGATAGGAGGTTGAAGGATTCGTTTCCATTGGAGGTGGTTGAGAGGCTGACGAGGCTGGCGTTGGAGTGTGTGCAGGTGGAGGAAGATCAACGGCCTAACATGAGACGCGTGGCGGGTAAGGTATCGAAAATGTACCTGGAGTCGAAGAATTGGGCGGACAAGATTCAACCTCCTCCTGATTTTACTGTGTCGTACGGACCCCGTTGACATCTGCTTGTAAATCCTATTTGTTTATTAATACAATTAGATTGTCAACTATGTTTACAAATCGTAATTAGTCTAGGTTAAAACTCCATTCTCTTTCATAGTCTTCCAATGTTGCGGCTGCACACGAGCTATGGTGGGCTACACCCAACGCCAAATTCAGACGAATTTTAAAAGTTAGTTCGTCCCAAATTTAAATAGACAAGCATTCGAGTTTTGCTTGTCGACGAAAGTTGCAAGACGTCGGTGTTCAGATAAAATGGTACTGATGTCCAGATTGTGATTGTCGGCGCAGTAACGTTCTGGAACCCGGGATTTCCTTGAAATTTGTGGTAGATGCTTGCACTCATTGAGCGTCATTGGATTGTGAGTTTTTTCCCTAAATTGCGAGTTTTTTTCTAGGTTTTAAAACAAAGGTTGTACATATAGCTTAATTCGTTTGAATATTTAGTTACTACACACACTCGTAAAGTCAGTTAGGACTTGAGCAGACTTTATCTCACTTGTTAAGTGTACGTATGTGTCCAGTCTGAAACAAGATCCGAAAAGCTTAACATACAAGTCTCGAATATTACATTGTTTTAATATTAAAATTTTCAATTATAAGATTTGAAAACAAATTTCATAGAAATTACTATTCTGCATTTATGTTTTGGAAGAGGATGGTAGCCTAAACAATGAACTTAATTCTCTTTGTAGTGGTAGGGTAAGTTTAAAGGCAACAAATCTTGAATAATTGAAGGTTAAGTAGGGTATCTTCTTTAATAATGAGGATGGAAAATTGAAGTTTGGTAGTGAAGAAATTGGTATTGACATGTTATTCATTTCACATTGGCAAATGGCCCAACTCAAAGGTTAGACAATCACTCAAATATGATAAGGGACCCACCTTTACACGTTCCGCTGCTCTAAATTTGTTGAAAAAGATATTTTTCACCTTAAATTTGGATAAGGGACGCACCAACACCGATTTTATCCGTTAAATGCGCTGGTCACTGACCTAATCATTTTTTTTCAGAAGGACCCGCGCTCAGGAAAAAATTGATCGGGGCACCCATAAAAAAACAGTCTTTCGCACACTATGTGCGAGAGAGTAAAAAAAAAATAACTCTGCAACTCATCAGGAATGGATTGTCATTTCCAATACTCTCGTCGCACATAAGGTGCGAGAGAGTAAAAATGTGGTCAAAAAAGCACTGCAACTGAGACGGTGCTTTTTGCAGTGCTTCCTTCCCGAGGCTCTCGCAACCTATGTGCGAGAGGCCTTTTTGTGGTCAACCGACCACTGCTTTTTTGCAGTGCTGTCTCCCGATACATTTCATTTCCGATGCATTTATGCCTTCCCGTGACCTCCTCTCAAATCTCTACATATATTCTTCATTCTTCAAAAACTTCACCATCCGTCCCATATGCGAGAGAAGAGCCTTGTTTGAGAGTGAAAAAATTTTTCAATCAAATAGAGCTTTTTTTAGCTTATTATTATTTTCAAAGATGGTACAAACCGAAGAGGAGAGGGAAGCCGTGAGAATAAGACGTGCGAAGAGAATTGCGCGGAAAAACGCCGCAATACACGAAGCTCCGCAAAATCCAGTAACATCAAATTAGCAAATTTATATTTTATATATCTTAAATGAAATTAATTTAGTATATTTTAGATGATATTTAAATTAATAAATTTACATGAGTATATTTTAGACGATATTTAAATTAGTACATTTACATGAATATATTTTAGAACAAATTAATGTTGGTATATTTATATTTGTAGATTTTAGGTGAAATTAAAGTTAGTAAAATTATGTTAGTTATTTAAGTTAGTAAAATTCGTTAACCTTAAATTAATAAATTTATATTAGTTTATTTAACTTAGTATATTGTAGATAAAATTTAAGTTAGTAAGTTAGTAAAATGAAGTTAGTAATTTAATTTAGTAAATTTATATTACTATATTTTAGATAAGAAGTAAATTAATAAAATTATATTAGTTTAATTAAATTAGTGTTGGTAACTTAAATCCCTTTGTGAATATTTACTTTTTACCCTAGTTATGAGCCGTTAGCAAATTTTAGATGAAAAGTAAGTTAGTAAAATGAAGTTAGTAATTTAAGTTAGTAAATTTATATTATCATATCTATATATATTACTAAAACAGTACCCATTTTGTCCACGTGTCAATCTCTAAGGCCGTACACGTCAACATTTTTTCAATTTATTTACAGATTTGCCACAATGTATTTACAAATTTGCCATTAATCATTTCATAAGAAATTTTTTATTAGAATTTATAAACAGTCATCATGCCACGTCAATAATATTAAAATTAAAATTAAAAATTAAAAAAAAAACTAAATCTACTTATCTACCAATCAAAATTTATAAACTGATGTATTATAATTCGATTTTGTTTAGAAAATCTCACGCAAATCTTTTAGTAAGATTTGACACATTTGTTAGATTTAAAACTAAATAAAAATTTTCTCCTCTAACTTTATATAAGTAAAATTGATAATATATTGAGTAAATATAATACTCGAACAATAATCTTTGTAATAAATTTTTAATTATATTCTTTTATTTATTAAACAAATATAAGTAATTCTCAAATGTTAGTTATATTAATTAATAAAAAATAATTATTTTTTATAGATTAATATCAATACATAATGCATGAAATTGAAAATATAATATTTTTTGCTTAGACAAACCCGCACAAGGTGCGGGCACTAAACTAGTTTTAGATGAAATTTAAGTTTGCAACTATGTGTTTTTGGATTAAGTTAGTAAATTTATAAATACAATTATAGATTTTGTACATGCGATTATAATTTTGTACATGCAATTCTAAATTTTAATAACTTACATGCAAATATAATTTCCACATGCAATTATAGATTTTGTACATGCAATTATAGATTTTAATATCTTACATGCAAATATATTTTTTCACATACAATTATAGATTTTGTACATGCAATTATAGATTTTAATTTCTTACATGCATTTATAATTTTCCACATGCAATTATAGATTTTAATATGTTACATGCAAATTATTATTTATTTAAATATTTATTTATTGTTGTTATAAATTATTAAATATACAGTTTAGTAGAAACTTTCAAAATCGACCTACTATTCATATGTCGGGTCGCAACCCACCAGTAGATCTAGGAGAGCCGTCCACGACACAAAACATGGACGATTTATCTTTTCTTAGGTTCGACGCCTCTCCTTCATATCTTCTAGACACTTCAGATGTCCGTACACTCCCAATCCCATCCCCGTATTTTTCTACTATATTCGGAGAGGATATCGATCCATGCACTCAACCTCAACCTGCTGAACGGCCGAGACGCGAGATGAATTTTGATTTAAACATGGAGTATGTGGAGGAGGACCAGTTTCAACCGTCTGTTTTTCAAGAATCGTTAGTGCAACCCTCCACCTTTCATCCCTCACCTCACTATCCTTCGATGGATGCGGGTCCATCATTTGTTGGACCATCGGGTTTTGCTTCGCAACCCGATGTGAATCCAACAAATGTGTGGCCGAATGATATTCTCGATACTGAAACCGGACAACCTCTCGCTACTGATATATTGGTAGATTATGGGACGCATAAAGCGAGAGCTATTTGGATTGATCCGGAGGCAAACGTAAGTTCCTATTCATTATACTTATAAAAAAACATTCACAACTTCCAATATTGTTAATAATATTTATTTTATTCAATAGAGTGATGTACGTAGAGTCCGGAGGACTAGTGCGGCCCTGATCGAGGGAGGTGGTCCAACGGAAGCGATTGCGTCTGCGTGGCTATTGTTGTTTCTCGGGTACTCACTTTTTATGGACAAGACGGGCAACAAGGTCAAATGGGAACTCTTGACCTTCGTTCGAGATCATAGGCATACTCATCAATTGGCATGGGTCACTTCCACTCTTGCTAACGTATATCGACATTTGGGTGAGGGCTCGCGCACAGATACGAGGCAGATGGCCGGATTTAGTCCGCTCATATGGGTAAGATATTTATGCCTTGTTTTTTTCTTCCAAAATAAAAGTTTTTTTTAATTAACATTTGTACATGCTGGTTCCAACATTGGATCTCTACATATTTCCCATGTTTTGAGGTTCATCCGAACATGGGACGTCGGAGTAGAGATGACCCTGTGGGCACTGAGAGCTTTGCATATCGTACGGGTGTGCGTTTAAAGAGACGTTTATCACAGATCCGTGGTGTCTTAGAGAGCATGGACGCCTCTGGCGTTATGTGGTTCCCGTTCTCTGGTAGGTCTATGCGATGGGAAGGACACCTAGAAGTGTCCATGTATAGAGGGACTATCAGATATGGCTCGATATTTGAGCCTTATATGCCAGAGAGGGTCGTTCGACATTTTGGACGGATCCAGGACATCCCCCCACCTATTGTACCAGTACGTAGGCATAGGCCAAACTCGGGGAGGACTTATATGTTAGATTTTTAACCCGAGGTGTACATGTGGGAGAGCCGTCATTCGTCCGTGTGTTTGAGCTTTGTCGAGAGTACTTTGTATGTGTATGCCCCATGGTAGGACACGACACGGTACATGCATTGGTATGTCCGACATTGTCACCCGTATTTATTGCGAGAGTCATGGATGGGTGTTGGTTCCGGATATGAGCCTTCTCTTGCGACTCGGTTTATTACGTGTAACACCCTAAGTTCTGGGAACTTGAAGCGCTACGGGCTAGGACCGCACAATGGGTCCCGACCCTCAGAGTAGCAACAGCAAACTGATCTTACAACAAGGCACAGACGAATGAAAACCAAAACTTAATATAAAACCAAAGGTTCAACCAGAAGAAAACACAAAAGCTCCACAACCGGGTCAAAACAAAAGGGAAACCACAAACGAAACAAAAACTCAATCCCGTCCTATAATGTACGGGAACCCCGGGTGACCACACCGTCCGGATCACTCAGCAGTATCCTGAACCTGTGGAACATCTACAACGACGGTATAAACCGTTAACTAACATTCTAGGTATAAGCAAGAGTGTAAAGGCACAAACACACATAAGGTACAGAAAGTCAGAAAACACATAGCATGCTCACACATCAACCGGTTATTATCTTTCATTAAGGTTATCCATTACTAATTCAACTTCTTTTGTCACACGAGAAACTCCCGAAACTCGCCTTCGCTTCCGTCTACCAATAGGAATAGATCAGTACTATCCGTTACCTACGGGTCTGGGTTGCAAGAGCACATTCTAGTCTCCTGTAGAACTAGACAAGTGGTCACCGCCCGGTTATAATACACTTGGGGCAGTTAAGGGTAACAAAGGGTGAATCCTATTTCCAATTATCCGTTATAAACATGATAACAACACAAACAAGCCAAAACAGTCCAACTAATACGCGGAATGAAGCTAAGTAAGTCCAAGGGACTTACCTCACTCGAAGGTAAACCAAAAGATCAACACAACTCAGGAACAACTCAGTTTCCCTCAGGAAAGGAGCAAGGAAAGCCAAAGACGGGAGTTACTGCAGAGAAACCGCAGGGGCGGTTGGACTGAGGCGCAGGGGTGGCTGAACATAGGCACATGGGCGGCTGTGACAGAGGCGCAGGGGCGGCTCTGTGCAGGCGTAGAGGCGGATCTTCGTCAGAAGCTACCGTCGGGCTTCTCTTCGACAGATCTCACAGCAGGGCCAACCAAAGCTCGAACCTTTGGTTCCAACACGTCGGGACTCCACTCCAAAGAGCCAGAGAACAACGAAGGGTCAACAACGAAACGCTCCACAAGAATCAAGGCTCATACTTGATCCTTGGAGAAGAAGGAAAGAAAAGAACGAAAGGAAGAAACCAAAACAGAAGGGAAGACATGCAGCGCTAAAGGAACGTGAGGAAGAACCAGAAAAGATGCACTTACACGTTCAGCGGGATTGTAGGAAGCAAGGACGGCTGCAGCTCTCTAGGGTTTGAAGACGATAGCAAGGAACGAGAAAAAGGAGAGAAGGAAGAGAATATATAGGGAGGGCTGGAACGCTAGACGGAAAGGGTGTCTAGGGTTAGAAAGAAAACAAGGAAACCGGCCCATAAGATAGAATATCGGATATTCTATTTATGGAAGAAAGAATAAAACGACGAAAACAAATCGGCGTGATTTGTCGCACGGTCCACAGGGGCGGATCTCACAGCCGTGGGGGCGGCCCTCTTCACCGCAGGGGCGGTGAAGGCAAAAACCTAGGATCTTACATTACGGTAGGATGATAATTAAGATGTTTCAGTATTTAATTTCAAACAATTGTTGTAATGAACTAATTTTGTTTGAACATACTTTTTTGATAGCGTTCTCAGCATGTTGGAGTTGCACTAGCACGGATGATTGAAGATAGGATCCAGCCGACCCAGGAGCATATATCACGGTTGAGGTTGATGTTAGGTGGTCATGAGCCTGACCATCCGGTGACACAACATTGGAGAGACACCTAAGAAGATTATGACACTCAACCTAGTCAACCAACACAATATTATTATTTCTGATTTGGACTATGTTTCGTATTTTTACATTTTGATGTACTATGTATTTTTACATTTTTTTGGACTATGTTTATATTTTATCATTTCGATGCACTATGTTTGTATTTCATAGATCATTTTTGTGTTATTTTCAAACTTGCATTTTCAAAATAGATCCAACATAACATAAATATAACATCCAATATTGGTAGACAAACATAGGTAAACAAACATAACATAAACATAACATTCAATATAGGTAGACAAACATAACATAAACATAACATCCAATATTGCTAGACAAACATAACATTCAATATAGGTAGACAATGCATTTCATGACAAACATAACTACGCCGGTGGTCGAAGATGCAATGCTCGCAATCTTTGAAATTCTTGGATGCGTCCTTGATATTGTACCTCCAACCCCGCTACACTATCATCACGAAGTTGCAACCAAGCAGTCAATATTGGTGGTATTGGACAACCTTCAAAGCACCACATCTGCACAAGTGTAGGTAAAATATAATAGTTAGTACAATTAAAAGAAGAAAAAAAACTTTATTGGAAAAATTATAAACATACCGCAACAAAGTGAAAAGAGTGGTGATCCCGACAAAGGAACAAGGTAGAGTTAGGCGGGGTGATCCGGGTACGGCTTGTTGACGGATTAGGGGAAGACATGTATGTGGCAGTTGAGACGGTTTGTAAAACTTTATAGGCATCTCAAACTAGTAGAATCTTGGTGCAAGACAACCCCTGTGTAGCCAGTTGAGACGGTTTCCAAAATTTTCAACTTCATCACCGTGAGGAAGGAGGGCAATGTATCGATATGGGTTCGTAGTGAATTCCCTCCACATGTTGGCACGCATCTCAGTCCACTGCTCTTCATCGAAACCCAACAACACAACAACAACTCTAAATCCACAATTTCCATCACCTAATACGTTTTGCAAGTGCGTAACATAAGGAACCATGAATGATTCGAAGTTCCCTACACCGAAGTTGTAACCAATAATAATAACTGGTGGTCCCTCGTCCATCCTTTGATTTCTCTTCTCCCTATCATCTCTCGCTTGTCTAACATCATCTCGAACATGCTCAAACGCCGAATTTTTCCTCCCGGTGCCCTTCTTCGGTGGTCTTCTTTTGGGATTTTGAACTTTAGGGTTTCTCATATTCACTGTCTCTAGATTTTGCATTGACCTCCACAAGGTGCCTTAGAGACAAAAATAAGTAAATTAATATTTCAAGAGATAAATAAAAGACAAAAATAAGAAAATAAATATTTCAAACATAACGTAAAAGAATACGAAAATAAATAAATAATTATTTTTAAACTTAAAAGAAAAAAAATATAAGTCAAATAAATGTTACCTAATTGTCGAGTTTGGTTCACGTCTAAGGAATCCATCTCCATTGCCTTTTTGAGGTCCATAAGAGCAATCTGGTTCTCATTGATCTGAACTGGTTCATCTGCACCACTCGATTGAACCCCATACCAATCGATCTCACGCCAAAATACATGGACATCCTTCACGAGGAAAACCCGTCCTTCTCTCATGATACTCGCCACTTCATGTGCACAAGGTAATACGGTAGACGACCGCACAAAGCATTTAACACAATTCTCAAGATAATCCCCTTTGCATACGGTGATGTACGTCGCATACAAATCCCGTAAGCAAATATCGGAAACCCTACCCAATAGTTGGCAAAACATCGGTAAGTTTGCAACCTCACTCGGAATCTTGAAACGGGATTGCTCCAATGATGCCATCAATCGACGAAATTGATCCCTCAACATCAAATTGATATGCTTCAGACACTTCGAGAGTCGGAAGTTAGATGCATCAAACATCTTCTTCAAGGAAGAGTGTGCAGATTCGACCCTACATTTTAAGTTTATTTTAAACATGACATAAAATATGCAATACTAGTAATTGAAGAGATAATATAATTAAAACAAAACATATCAGTTTGTAGTTTGGTTGTCAAGGTGAAAATGTTGGTCAACCAA
This sequence comes from Fagopyrum homotropicum, assembly GCA_033239125.1. Lineage (NCBI taxonomy): Eukaryota > Viridiplantae > Streptophyta > Magnoliopsida > Caryophyllales > Polygonaceae > Fagopyrum > Fagopyrum homotropicum. Next base: position 151,524,647 of record BSWB01000004.1, read on the forward strand.
GTAACTTGCAATTTTCTCCTTGTTACATATCCATGTCTTGTTCAAGTATTCCATCAACCCCCACCTATCTCCCCAATGCTCGATCATTTCTTGGTGTCGAGCCTCAAATGTCGCACTTGACTTTGATTTGAAAAAACCTTACAATCACTTTGAAATTTATGTTGCATAGTTACTGACCTTGTCTTCTTAAAGGCTTGTCCCTCTATCCCGCGGTCGACGTGCCACGAACACAAAAGATGAGCTGCATCTGGAAAAACCCATGGGATAGCCCTCAAAAGCCCAAGCTCCCTATCGGTCACTATCACCTCCGGTCGGTATTTTGACTCTTGACACCACCCTTCGACTTGGCGCAATACCAATTATATGTATCGGCATCTTCCCTTGTCATGAACGCAAAGCCCAAGTGAAATGTCAAGTCGGTGCATGTTTGACCGACAATCTCCAAAAATGGCATTTTGAACCTAAAAGAAAAAAGTTAATTAATTACATTACTAACTAAATTTATTAAAATGGCAAAAACTAATATGTTTAAAGCTTACATGTTAGTGTTGTAGGTGGTGTCCATGATCATGATGTAATGATATTTCTCCCATAACTTGATCGATTGCTCATGGGCAAATGCAATGTATTGCAAGCTTCCATCGTCAGATTCCCTAAAACCAAAAATAAAATTTCCTTCCACCAACATGTTGAATAGCAATTGCGTCGGACTCATTTCTCCTTGCTTTAACCTTTGAATCTTCGCCCGCGCATTGTACACGTGTTGTCTCCCCGACCAACTGCCTTCATACTTTTGTCTCAACATCTCATTAACAATCTTTGGCGCCGTTCCGGCAGTTGTTGCCCTTTCCACATCTTGAAATTGTTCACTAGTCAAACGACCGGCAAAAGCATGACCTTCTAAGTGTTTTGACAACGCGTGGTTATGAAATCCACACTCAACTGCCACACATCTTTCGCTTGTTCATACCCATTTAGCAAAAATGGACAACCGCATTTTTTCGAATGACTGCGTCGAGTCTTCACCGGGACATCATTTAAATCTACAATTTTTTTTCTTTCCAACCTTCTTGCTCCCGGATTGTTCACATGCTAACTGCACCATACCGTAACTCCGTGAAGCTGACGCTATCCATGACCGTTTTATTGTAAGCACCATAAAATATTTCATCGCCTCGCCCCGAGCCCAAGCAATCATGGAATTTCTATCACTCCACCATCCGTCCATTACGAATATCCCCGAATAATCGGGTCCCTCATTTTGGTTAAATGAAGGACCATCGTAAATCTAAAAAAAAAAATAACAAAAAAAACTCTCTCAAATATATATATATATGGATTAGAATAATCGGGTCCCTCATTTTGGTAAAAGATGGATAAGAGTTAAATGAAGGACCATCGTAAATCAAAAAATATAACATAACGAAATTTAAAGATTTCAAAATAATAAAAACGTACCTCAATTTGACCTACTTGATTTTCCCCTTCATCCGAAGAACTTGAAGACATGTTTTTGTAAGAAACTCTCTCGAACCTCTTTTAAAATCTTATCCATCTTCCATATTCTAACCCATATATATACTAAAACTTCTCATCCGTTGTATTAAATTTTAACCCCCAACCATTAACCTCCAACCGTAACATTAAATTTACGGTTCAAAATTTACCAATTTTTAGTCACTCGCATATAAGGTGTGAGAGAAGACTAAGTTTTTTTTTTTTTTTTGTCTCTCGCAAACTATGTGCGAGAGGCTATTTTTTAAAAAAAAAATTAACCCTCTCGCACATGGTGTGCGAGAGGCAAAGTCTACTTTTTTTCAAATTATGGTGGCTTAATAGATTAATAAGGGTGCCAATATCAACCCCTTTTTTTTCGGAGTAATTTCCTGTGCCGACGTGTAGACCGGTCGTGTGTTACCGTTTTTTCTCTCTCCATATTATACTTTTTCATAGTTACATATTAATCATAAAATTTTGCAAACTCGTTTAGTTTTTAAATGAAAATCTAAAAGCACGAGGTTCTTATACTAACGGAAAAATAAACATATTCTAATGAAGCTCAACAAAAAACAAGAAACTAAAAAAAAAAGGGAGAATTTGACATACTAAGCTTTTTTGAGTTTTTGTTTAAGAAAGTGTACCCCAAATTTTTTACCACTTTCATTTAATGGTAGGTAAAAATTATTAACCCTTCTATTTAGAAATAAATAATAAATGATGTTTGTTATTTTTTATATAAGTATAAGTTTTAAATTTTAATTACTGAATTTGTTTTTTTTTTTTATTTTTCTTGCTTTTTTTTATTTATTTTTTATTTCTTTTTTATTTTCTGGAATGAATTTCTCATACCGGAATTTCTCATACCATAATTTTCATACCAGAAATTTTCATACCAGAAATTTCATACCAGAATTTCTCATACCAGAAATTATTTTCATACCAGAATTTTCTCATACCAGAACTTGCCATACCAGAAATTGTCATACCAGATTTTTTTTCATACCATAAATTACATACCATAAAGTTACATACCATAAAATTGCATTTTCTCATACCAGAATTTTTTACACCAGATTTTCATACCATAAATTACATTGTCATACCAGAATTTTTTTACACCAGATTTTCATACCATAAAATTACATACCATAAAGTTACATACCATAAAATTGTATTTTCTCATACCAGAATTTTTTTTCACCAGATTTTCATACCATAAAATTACATATCATAAAGTTATATACCATAAAATTGCATTTTCTCATACCAAAATTTTTTTACACCAGATTTTCATACCATAAAATTACATACCATAAAGTTACATACCATAAAGTTTTTTTTGACCCCATCTGTTGTAAAAGAGTCGGGATCGACATTCCGATGATAGAAGTAAGGTTTGAGCACCTGAACATGGATGCAGAGGTGTTTGTTGGAAGCAGGGCTTTGCCCACTGTATGGAACTTCACCACCAATATTTTGGAGGTAATTGATAGCAAACAACTCCTTTGATTATTTAAGAAAATTGCAGTTCTCAAAGAGAAGAGTCCTCTTTGATTTCTTCACAAGTCTTCAACTAAAGTAATCCATACCTGCTCTTGTATCAGAGTTTCTTGAACCTCCTGCATATCCTGCCAAAAAGAAAGAGGCTGTTGTCCATTCTTCATGATGTTAGCGGTTGTATCAAACCTGGAAGGTAATACATATCAAACAATCTTAATACAATTAGCAATGAGGTAATCTCGAGTATGGACAGTCTTAATTCTGTTTATGCTTATTTAAGGATTAAACTTGTTTGCAGGATGACACTGTTACTTGGGCCACCAGGCTCTGGGAAGACTACCCTGCTTCTTGCCTTGGCTGGGAAGCTTGCAAGGGATCTTAAGGTTTGCACATCTGAGGATTAAATTCAATTACTATTTTCATGGAAGGATGTTTCGTGACGCTTAAGAAAATTTCAGGTTTCAGGTAGGATAACGTACAACGGGCACACAATGGATCAGTTTGTCCCACAAAGAACTTCCGCTTATATAAGTCAGAATGATCTTCATGTGGGAGAGATGACGGTTAGAGAAACGATGGCCTTCTCGGCCAGAGTTCAAGGTGTTGGGACCAATTATGGTAAGTCAGGAGACAAGTTCAAAATGTAACCCAAGGTTCATTCTTGAAATGATCATGGTAAGTCAGGAGACAAGTTCAAAATGTAACCCAAGGTTCATTCTTATCACTAAGCATTCAACAAAACAGATCAGCAATCGAATGTCACTTGCAATCATTGTTAAATATGAAACCAAAATCTCCCGGTTCAAAAATCAACAATTCCCAAAGGGAAGAGCTTCAATCCAAAGAACATTCTGAATTTGACCGAAACTAGAAACAAAACCGAAACTAAACCTCAACAACAAAAAATAGATACGTACGCAAATGGGGAATTCTACTCGTATCACAGCCCCAAGGCCCTGAGTAACACTGGCATGGTAAAATCATATGCCTCTGATCTATATTTCTAGCGGTGTTGACGCAGTTGGAAGGAGTAACCACTGAATTTGTTCGCTAACAAAGCATTTGGGATCATTCAGGTGCCGATTTCACCACCGTCATCCGCCTCTACCTTCGTCAGCTCATGGCCCTGCCATCGTCGTCGAACACACTACCGGAGAGCAACAGGCAAGAACAGACCTCGAGCCTCATTTCCTGAGCTGTTGTCGAACCGCCGAGAAGAGACAGCAACCGCCAAAGCAAAAACCAGAGAGTGTGAAATCTGAGTGGATCTGGAGGCGGCTAGAAGAGATAGAAACAAAACCCTAGTTTTGAACGGTAAATAAATAATAGGGGTACATTAACTTAATAGAAAAATAGAATAAGCCTACTTAGTATCATGATTTCTCATAAAAGCCTAGTTACCAAATTTGACCAAAAAAAAAGGGTTTGGGCACCGCGTCATACGCCGCTGTGATGTCGAATAAATTTAAAATTGTGTATACAACACACTTTTTTTTAAACCAACTTTTTAATATTGATAAATTTAATTACATTGTGGAAGATAGTTTTTGCTTGAAAAATCAAGTGAAATGTTAAAGTTTGTTGTTTTATTAAAAAAAAGAAAGTTATGACATAATGTAAAAATACTTATTATAAAAAATATATTTTTAAAAATAAAATAAAATATTATAAGAAGAAAAGTTTGTTTCATACAAGGATCCTAACTAATTGCCGGTAAAGCAATCATCTTTCAAGCTTCATTTCAGTATTCAAATCTCTTTGTTTATGACTAAGTATTTGTTCGAGCGGTGGAATGAAAATGAAATAAGATCGGACAAGGATAAGGATAGACAATAGAATGATGAGATCACTTTCATGTTTTAAAAGACCTCTAACCAAACGTAAATACGGAATCATTCCGTTACCGATAATGATTCCTAACGCTTTTAAACGAGCTCTTTAAAGTTGTTTATACGTAGTGGGAATTGCATACTTTATTGAGAATTATGATTTTCTTGAATAATTCACTTTTCCTTCGGGTTGTCAAAGTCTTGAGTGGTTCCCTCCAGCGAATTGGAGATGAATAGCTTAATTATACGTGATTTTTAAATGTACTGGCAAAAATTTATATATTTTTCACTATAATTACGCACTTTGCGTGCGTAGTTCAGTGGTTTCCGACTACTTCTTATGCATAGTTGGAGTTAATAATTTTTTTTAATTTTTGTAATATATTTCAACTACGCACGCGATGTGACTAGTTTTGGTGAAAAATATAAATTTTCACCGGTACATCTAACATTGACCTAATTATATACCCTTTTGCCTTCCATGTCATAACTTTAAAATATTGACTCGTAATATTGATCATTATAAGTGCTATTAATATTTAAATTTTTGATAAATAAAATTATATCTATTTATTATTTGTAATTTTAAACAGTATTTCTTATATTTGCTTACTACCCTCCACATTCTATCTTGATTTTAATGTTTTTTATAATTATAATATACTTCTTTTTAATTTCCTTTAATATATATTTTTTTATTTAAATTTTTTTGATACATGTAATTTTTTTTCTCTAGTATGAATCATTGAGTATCGGATAACTAATAACTAAACTTAGTGATTGGAAACAGCTATGCGTCCTGTCATCAATGAATGAAATCAAGTCGTCAATGAATGCAATCAAGTCATTTGGCTTTATAATATGGGGATTAAAGAGATAATTAATCATCAAAAAGCAGCAAGAGACAAGACTTGGAACGAGACCGATGATGGTCTCGAGATATATGGCGAAAAAAATTGTCAAGTACTCCTCCACTTTGGAAATGGAATAGAATAAAGAAATGTAATAAACTTAGGGCCCGTTTGGTTTTAACTCCGGAATCGAAAACGAAATGTAAACGAATATAGACAATACGTATAACATTGTTCATGAAAGTTTTTGGAATCATTCCTTGCGATTTGAAGTAATTGTAGTAGAGTTTGATTACTTTTGATACCCTATAGGGTAACAAAATGTGGGGAATCAAGTCCATTTTGCCTTAAACTATAAGGAATGATTCCATACAATTTAATGAATAAGGATATAATTATGGACTAAATTCGTTTCCATTCCGTTTCCGTTTCCGGAGTTTGAAACAAACGGACCCTTAATATTTAGTATGATGTTCGAATGAAAGATTCTCGATTCAAATCTTTTGATTTTATGTGAGTTATGAAAAGAGAAATCAATATGTGTATGTTTATAATGTAATATGTATATTTTTTTTATATCTACATTTAAGAAAAATGAAGATCAATTAATTACTTAAAATATACAAAATGAACCAATCATTAACCTAAATAAGTAGGTATATGATATCTTCTACAAAAATATGTTCTGTCTAATTAAATCAATTACATTGTTTTGAGCACGTTCCGATGACACATCATCTTGACTGAAATTTATGACTTCTGCATATTAATTTTTTGTATAGATGCTCGTTCATAAAGATTGAGAATAACAGTTAAGTTTGAGCATTCCTCCAAACTTGCCTTATCGAACAACTCCATTAATCAAGGACGAGAGCGCTCTAACACATACGTTGATACTTGATAGAGGACAACAAACCATGCACTCGAGAACCACATTTTCCTCAAGAACTCATCTAAGTATACAATATAATGTGAGTATATATGAAACACTTAGAATTTTTTTAATTTATTTTTTCGTAGAGAATTAAAATTGTTCCACGTAGATTAAAAATATAAACAAAGTCTAGTATATAAGGTAATTTGTGTACTACTTTTCTTATCATCAATTAATTATAGGATAAATCGCATCAGATTTAAGTGTTTGGCTCAAACCTTATATGCACGTGCCTCGATTTGAGAGTTTTGCTCGAGCCTTATATGTGTGCCTCCCGATATTTCATACTTTACATGTCATTTTAAAACTAAACAAGGTTTCAAACTAAATAAAAATTTCACTTATTCACAATAATGACAATATTATTTTATGGAGCATATACGGCCTAAATGCATAACACGGTCGACTCGCTTGGTTCAGACAAGTACGAACAAGGGTCCAAGTTCATTTGGGTCGCTTACCTGATCCATGTTCGTTCGGCCGTTGATTCTAAGATCTCATGGTAAGGTTGAATAGACTACAAATTTCAACAATAATTGGGCTACTATGTTTTTATGTAATGTTTTATTTATTTTATTTAATATGATTTTTTTTCCTTTTCAATAAATAAAAATCCGTGACCTTTTGCCCACCCGAAGCCCAACAATCATCGTGACCCACCTCCACAGCCCAATAGGCCCATTAAGAGAATTTATACAAATGTAGGATTTTGCGATGTATGTTGAAAGCCCATTACGGAGGAAAAGTTGAATTCATTAAGAGCAAACACAACTAAACTAATTTAAACCGAAAACAAAAATGGATAGCTTATTGCATCTTATCAAGATATTGAAGCTAAATTTGACTTTACAAATGGAACATTTATAATAAAAACCCAGAAAATATCTTTTTCTATTTCTAAATATTTTCATGACGACAAACTACTAAAATGGAACATTTAATCGACTTTTATTTTAAGGACTTTGTAACCCGAAGCAAGATTGTTGATATCATAAAAATAATGATAGAAGAGGAAGATAATGACGATGCGTTGGGAACCTATTTTGAACCAAAGCTATGTGCTTTGAATTTAAGTATAAAAAATAGAAAAATTAGGATTTTCAGCGGAAATTTTCTGAAGGAATCTATCAAAAAAGAAAGAGGAAAGGAATATATTATGGGAGAATAATTGTAAGTTGAGTTAGAACTAACATTCTATGTATAGAAATCAAACTTGGGAAATGTAATGTCTTTGAGGTAGGGGATCAATTATTTTTAGATTTCAAGCATGATTACAAGCAACAAATTTTTATTAAGCTTATTAGAGCCTGTAAAAACTATCATTTTTGCTCCGCTACGTTATGCGATTTTATGCATACTTTCTTAGGGTCAATGAAAAATAAATATTTATGTCCCACACCGATAATATGATAATACGTGAATCTAACAGGTAAGTCTTATGACTACTTCTTCTATTGTCAATTGGTTTTAGGAAGGAATTCCGAAAACTTATATGTACGTTCATTTTAACGCATCTCTTGCAATCATGTCTCTTGTTCGTCCATAGACATCTACCTTACGGGCTCTATTATGGAGGCTTGTTGTTGAGAATTGTTTATTCAAGAGCTCGATGCATATGTAAAAGTTGAAGAACATGGATAGATTTTGATTTTTAATATTATTAACATAAATAAATTTTTATTTATTAAAAGTGTATATTTTAATTTTTATATAGTGTTTCACCCTTACGAACACTTACAGCAGTACAAATATTATGAAAGTTCATTTAATAATTAGATGATCGTTATATGTTCCTTCTCTCTACTGTAAGAAAGGTTCTTACTTGAACCTCTACATATAACTTGCATGAAGTTTATTTACAATAAACTTAATATTTCTTATATATTCGAAAATTGGGTAAAATTTGTAACACTTACAATTATTATTGGTTGATTAATATATTGGATCGTTTTGAATGGAAATTGGGGAAGAGATCACAATCAAATCTGATTTGTTATATAAAATTAGTTGTATTCAATAGATTCGAATGCAACCATATACCAGTCAATCTGGAAAAGATAGTATAAGTTTCAAGGTTTTGAATGAATAGATGAGTAATCATTCACCACTTGAATCTTCCTTTTCTATAAGCATAACATTCATCTTTGACCACAATTTTTTTGAATCGAAGAAAGCATATAAAACTTCATAGTCGAACAATTCGGGTAAATGCTCAAAAAGAAGATAAGGACCCGAGAAAGAGTAATAAGATAATGCATAAAGCATGGCAGGATGAATTGGGAGAGACAAAATGTTGGCATGCTTTTAAAACACACCATTTATAAAATTACACATCCATCTCTTCATTTTCTCATTGAATTTATCTGGGTTGTTTATTTTCTAGACCGGACCAAAAATTCTTGTTGTACTTGATATACCGGACATTCAAGTTTGGTTCGAACGCATTCACTAAATTTTTAAAGAGTATAACTTTGAATATATATATAGAAAGAGCCGGTCTATGACTATGCTGAACTTGACTTGAATATCCGAGTCAAGTTTAAATTTGGTCTTAAGATGAAATATCATAATAAAACATAAATTACATAAAAAATAGAAGTAACCCATCAATACAATATTCTTTATTCCAAAATATTGAATCAAAATGCTAAAAAGTTTAAATACTTAGGGTGATATAGAGAGACTATGCTTAGGGCTTGTTTGATATCGTATGAGTTTTTTTTTTCAGATTCGTTGGGACGAAGATTCTTGAGATTGTTAGAGATTGATAGGGATGAGAATTCTTAAAGATTCTTTTTTTTTTTTAAATTTTCCGTGTTTGGTATTGGATTATTTAGATAGATTGTTTAGTTAGGAAAAGTTTACTATAATACCCCTAGTTTTTAACATGGGCCAAACATGTGACATTGATTCTCAACCTTAGACATTCATCGTATCTTTGAAAATGCTTGTGCTTCGTGTTGATTGGTTTCATCTGAACTTGAAAATAAGGTATTTCCAAGAAGAAACACCGGTTGTTTACTTAAGAACCTTTGCCATTATTTGGCTATCTTCACGAGCTCATAATATCTTCAAGTGTCACGATAATTCATCGAAAACTAATCGTGGAGGAGTAAGAGAACATGTCCCCGCCATCGACAATCATAGTTTACAACCTTGAGTTGCTTGATAAGAATGATATCAACAAAGACATGATATTGAATAGTAGGCAAGCGGAAGCTGAAGCTATAACGGATGGGTGAGGGAATAAGAGTTGCTCTATAAGCAACATTGATGCTTCTATACTAAAAAGGTTGCCTGCACTGCAACTACTGCATTCACATTCATAATAGAGTAAACAACAACCAAAACAAGAGATTGATGAGGGAGATGAGCTTTGCTCATATCACTGGTTTTTTTACATCACACATTAGAGTAATCTATAGTACTCATCACAAATACCATAATCTTTGTAGTTTTTTCTATTCGAATTCATAAGGTCGGAAGTCCCAATACAGAAACAAATTCAGAACCTGAAGCATCTCAATCATAGATTTGCTTACCCTCAAACGTCTGACCAAACTGTCAATTCCCAGGAGCCACATTGTAAGACGCCACCATGTTTCCATTGCTCGTTGTTACTTCAAACGACAATGCTTGCCCTTTCAGATGTATGATTGAGATGTTTTATTAGAACCCATTATGAGAAATGGATTGAGGGAGGAGGAGAAGAACGAGAAAAGATTTGAGGCGATTTGTCCGGAGGAGGAGAAGATCGAGCGAAGAACTGAGGCGATTTGTCGGGAGGATGAGAAGAGCGATCGACTGGAGAAGAAGAGAATGAACGATAGAGAATAGAAGGGTAGGGTTGTAATTCAGAAGAATCTAACCTAAAGAATCTCGAAGAAGCTTGAGGGGCCAAGCTTCTTTTTTCGGGATTCTTTTAGCAGAAGAATCTCGTAAAAGAATACAATACAAAAGCTCAAAACGATACCAAACGCTTACAATTTTTCTATCTTGAAGAATACACTGAAAAATAAACTAAATGAATCTCCATCCAGCTGATACCAAACAAGCCCTTAGTATCAAAATTCTTTAAATTGGAATTAAAATTCAGGTATCAACTTCAAGGTGTTATAACTTTACTATTAGTGCGTGAAATATATTTTTATAATTATATTTTATAATATTTGTAATTAAAAGTATATTCTTTAGTTTATTAAAGTGTAATATCTTATAATCTTTTATAATTTAAAAATTAAGTTTGAAAAAAAAATCTACTCAATCGAATATGTTAAGGAATGAATACATAATAAAGAGGTGTGGAGGCATGTTGGAGCGGATTTTGAGGTTCCCAGCGATGTTACGACCATATTAGAGATATTACACTGGTTGACTCACATCGTACATGGTAAGAGTTGGACGAGCAGATCCGGGATCTACGCGTTTTCTACCACGGTCTACTACCTTTGGTATTCCAGGAATGCATTGGTGTTTGACCAAAACAGGACCCGATAGATATTTTGGTGAGGATGATCAGGACACATATCTACACTTTGTTGCATGAGGCTTTTCCCGTTGGAGATGGAGCGAGAGCGACATAGAGGATTACAATCTAGTAGTTACTGAAGATGCATTCTGCTCCATATTATGATGTTTTTAGCTATGTGTACCGGATATGGATCTAGGCTGCTGATGGCTTTGCCGAAGGTGAACTAGCAATTGAATTGAGGTTTGAGCACTTGTTCGGCTTGTGAGTGTCTATGTCTAATGATGGCTTTGCGGAAGGTGAACGAGCCTCATGAGTTATGCAATGTTTTATATGTATTCTCATGACTTTCGGCGTGGTTGGCATTTTCAGGAGGAACACATGCCTATTTGGAATACCTTGTGTATGTTTTTTTTTTGTTGTAGACCCCAAGTCGTAGGATTGCAAATAAACACTATTCTTTAGTATAACTGGTTATGAATTCACCTTTACTAAAAAAATTGATTATTTGATTTCATCTTGATTTATATGGTAAAAATAGTTAGATTTTAGTTAATAAAAAATATAATAAAAGTGAACAAATAAAAATAATAAAAGTTAAGTTATGATAATATAATACGTGTCTTTCGATATAGATATAGATAGACTGTGAAGGGAATATTAAATTTTGGCTATTATATCTCAGACATATACAATAGGTTAAACTTTCAACCTAGAATTTGAAATTGCGATATTACAAAAAAAATAATGTTTCCATAACCGAATTAATAAATAATGTATTTATGAATTTATAATCATTAAAAAAACTCATTTGTCCTAGTAATAGGATGGAATAAGGATCTAATGCAAATGTAGGATTGCGCGGGAAAAGGTAACATGATGGGTTGACTGTCTGAGAATCCACGTGCATTCAGTCAAAGTCAAACAATTCTAACCCACTACCTCACCATTACCATAAATAATTACTTTGTTACATTAACGTAGTCATCTTCCTCGATGCTGAGCTCTTCCAGTACGTCACAGTATGACGTCATCATGTGACGCACTTAATTCATACAGTAAGTAATCTGCGGCTTTGTCGTAAGTGCATGCATTTGATTGGTCGGTCTTCGGATGGCTTTAAGTCAACAGTAGTACGACTCGACTGAGTTTATTGAGGATAGGGATTAATTCACCACATCAAACATCAATCAATACAAGATTACCAGTCAATGATGGACGGTGGAACAAACCTTTTTCATATTATATATCGACGACTGTATACTATTTGACCCTCTTCTAACATTGAAATAAATAACCTAATAATGCATTTTCTTTTTATTATGTAGGTAGATTAATCGGTGAACTCAGATCTCTCTTCGTCGGATCGAGAAGCCACACCACTGCCAGAAGCACCATCGCTGCAAAGTCGTCTTCTTTCGCGAACCCACGAACCCAAGTCTCCAACAACGTGCCACTGTCGAGCCTGTATATATATCGCCGCCGCATGTCGTTGTTGTCCTCTCTTGCCCCGAGGATCGTTGGAGAATAACTGGTTGCCACCGAGTGTGGTGCAGAAACCCTAAACATGATTCTCCATTTTTGGGTGTAGTTACACAATTCACCCATATTTTGTAATTGTTTTAATGACCAAAACTTTTAGAACTTGCAAATCTGTCACAAAATTGGATAATTGCATATTTATAGTTACAAGATTGACCCAAACTTGGGATGTGAAGTTGAGTAGCTGAAGTTGGGTATGTGATTGAAGTTAAATATATGAAATTGGGTACATGTAATTTAGTTAGTGAGTGAAGTTACATTCGTAAAGTTGGGTATATGAAATTTTAACGTACTGTGTAAAGTTGGATATGTAATTTCCCTTTTTCCTCTTCCTAGAATTATTAAAAAAATATCACTCATTTATAAAATTAGATGTTTTTTTACCTATTATAAAACATTGCATGCTTATCAACATCATCCTATTACATTTAACAGCTTTTTAGAAAAGGAGATCACCCTTACAGCACTTTTACTAAGATCGTCTAAAGGTTAAAAAAAAACGAAAACGAAAACAAAATAAAATAAATTAAAATAAAATATAATATAATTAAACTAAATTAAAATAACTTGATGGTATTCTCATTTTTTTTTACCATCAATATATCCGAACATTCTAACTCTTCTAATAGTATGTCGTGCGTATTTATTTATAACCATGAAAACAAAAATGAAAAGACAACAGATATTGGTTAATTTTTAGATATCGTGGATTAAACTAATATATATATATATATATATATATATATATATATATATATATATATATATATATATATATATATATATATATATATATATATATATATAGGGTGTGGTTCCCATGAGAACACACCTAACGTGTATACATCAGAACAATCGTACACCGTTGGATGGTGAGTATTAAGGGTTGAGATTTTGAGTAGATATCATAATTAATAATAAATACGAATAATAATAATTAGGAATCCAACAATAACTACGAATAATCCACTCAACCAACAATAACTACGAATAATACATTAAAAAACTAATAATAATTACGAATCTGTTCTCAAGCATACACGTTAGGGGTGTTCTCATATGATCTATAATATATATATATATATAGAGAGTTTGACTCACATGTAAACAACCCTTATAGTGTTCAATGAGAACACACATTAACCATATGATTGCTTTGATCTAATGGTCTTAATTAAACCAAATTTTAGGGAATATTTTACTCCACTCTCTAATTAAAGAGGGTGCATTACACTCTCCATATTAATTATATTCAAATATGGCAGTTAGAGATTCTCTCCCTAATTCTTATTAACTTATTATCCTAATCTTCACATTTACATACAAATCTAGTTTTCAACGTGAATTCATATTGCCATTTTTTTCTTTTTTTCAATTCATCATTCACCATAATTGATATCAACAACATTTCTAAATCAATTCAATTATTATCTCCGCTCTTCTAGTTAATATTGTACAAAAGTATTCGTCTATGTTCATGAAAATATTCGTCAATATAATATTAAGAATTCATTCATGATACCGATATTATTCGTTCATGTCTAACAAATTTTAGTCGATTATTGATAATTGAAATTAATGGGCAATTTTGGTAACTATGCCTTTTTGAAAAACTAGAGTAGTAACTAGACTTTTTAATGTTTTAATTAAGTAAATGTACCCCAACCTTTTGTATTTATTTTCAAACTTTACACACACTTTTCTCATGGGGTACATTTACTAAACACAAAACTAGAAAAAGACTAGTAAACCAAATTGTTTCAATTAATAGTCAGTGGTACATAAATTATTTATTTATATAGTGAAAAATATTCGCTCATAATCTGAAGAGACCAATGCTTCAATCTTCGGACAATTCGCGAACATATACGTATACGAAGATATCCGTCCTTGTTACTTAAAATATTCGTTAGTGCACTATTAAATATTCGTTAGTGTTACTAAATATATTCGTACATATGATATAATATGTTCGTTGCAAAATTTAGTTATTCAATTGTTTCCAATAACTTGTCGCATATACACGTACAAACCACCACAAATCGCCGGATAAAAGACATATAACCACCGAATATTTACAGCATTTAGTGTCGAATAAAAACTAAAGTACAATAATTCATGTATATGACAATTGAATAACAAATTTTGTTCATCACATCAAAGAAGGTTTAAAGCACCACAAAAACATATTGAATCTTAATCCAAGCAAAATCAATGTCCTTCTCATTTTGCTAAATACATTAACTTACATCAACGAATAAAAACTCAATAAACAATGAATACAAATTCAATAGCATATGCTTCTCTTGTACTGTTGAGGATGAGGACAACCATGGATTCCGGTTGGTCTGCAATGATGACAAATTTGGAGTCGTACAACAAGATTGTTGATGGTAATGATGTAGTATCGACACGAGACTACGAGGATGAAGGAAAACGAGGCTTTTGACTAGTCTCGAGCGAAATTGATGGTGAACGAGACGAAATTGGTCTCATAGACGGTTGAGTCGCGATGCACGAGACTGAAGGAATTTTGGAAGGGCACCTGAGCCATTCGAGGGAGAGTCATGGCGAGTTCAAGTCCGGATTTGCGAAGAAAACCGGCCAGCAAATTCTGGTTTGGAGACGACGGTGGTGCCTTCATTGGACGAACGACAACAACCCTAATCATTGTTGAATCGCTCTTGCTCGCCATTGGAGTCGTTTCACAAATAATCGGTTATTGAGCGATGATGAAAGATTTGAATGAGACTAGGGCCATATAAGGTAACAAATCTTTTTATATACAATAATGGAGGAAATTGGGTGAAAATTGATTTTTTACGCGCAGCCAATATCCCACTCTCATTCTAATTTGTTTTATTTTTATTTTTCCCCCTATTTATTATGGTTAATCTTGACCATCTATTATTCTAATCTTACGGATTAGATTTGTTCTCATTGTACACTATAGGGGTTGTTTACATGAGAGTCTGATTCTATATATATATATATATATATATATATATATATATATATATATATATATATATATATATGAATGAATAGTCTTAATTATATGAACATGTTTTTAGGATAATTATATTTATCAAAATTGTACACCAATTTATAAAATAAGCTAAGTTTCACTCTTTGCCATATCCAACATTGAATGGTCAAATATGAAAAATATTCAAATATATTGGTTATTTGTGCAAAATATAAATATTTTTTTTCTTTGTTTCCGTTATAATCTTTTCGGACGCCACCTCCTTGATCTCCGGTTATGATCAACTTTGTGCTCACAACTTTTCTGGAATTTCAATACCATAGCAGACTGACTTGCGTTTCATGTTTTCGCCTCAACGACTGGTGACGAGGTGCTATAGAAAGATGTTGAAGACAATTACAGGAATAAATGATTATACTTTTACTAATGAACAACCATGAAAAATTATATTGTATATGAATGAATAGAAATTTCTTATAGGGTTTGAATCCCACAAAGTTTACGTTTTGTACCAATGCACAACCATTTCAACACGAGTAAACATTTTATGTTTACATGAATGGACAGTTATATATTAAGAATGAGCAACAATAATTTATGAATGAACTACAATAATTTATAAAAAAAGCTAAATTAGTAATGGATAATATTGATCTATTCCTATTGGTAGACGGAAGCGGAGGCAAGTTTCGGGAGATTCTCGTGTGAGAAAAGAAGTTGAATTAGTAATGGATAACCTTAATGAAAGATAATAACCGGTTGAGTGTGAGCATGCTATGTGTTTTCTTTACCTTATTTGTGTTTGTGCCTTTACGCTCTTGCTAGTATGTATAATGTTAGCTAACGGTTTATACCGTCGTTTTAGATGTTCCGCAGGTTCAGGATGCTGCTGAGTCCGGATGGTGTGGTCAGCCGAGGTTCCCGTACATTATAGGACAGGATCGGGTTTATGTTTCTTTTGTTGTTTCCCTTTTGTTTTAAACTCGGTTGCGAGTCTTTTACGCTTTCTTTTGTTTAAACCTTGGTTTTTATATTGAGTTTTGGTTTCATTCGTTTGTGCCTTGTTGTAAGATCCGTTTGTTGTTGCTACTTTGAGGGTCGGGACCCATTGTGCGGTCCTAGCCCGTAGCGCTTCGAAAGTTGTAGGTTAATTCGAAGATGGAGAAAAAGATGCCTATCTCTCAAATGAGGTGTTCGGCAGAATAAGCATCCAAGGTATTACATGAGTAATCCTAGCAACCTAAGTGATGAAAAGATCATCCCAAAATACAAACAAACAACTTGACAAACAAAAAGTCCCAGTTGACAAGTTTTGACAACCACAGTCCCTTCATGACAACCTTAAGGGGGGTGTATTCAATCGAGACTTTTAAAGATTTTGACGGATTCTTAATAATCATAGGATTTGCAAATTCTGTGGGAAATTTTAATTCTATATAGAGTCAATACAGATTCTGTGGAAATCTTATGTGTTGGGGGAAGATTTCTATGGATTTTAGATAGTTATAAAAGTAATGAAGAATCCTACACAATCAGTGAAATAACAGATTCTTTTAAAATCCACAAACTTTTAAATACCATAGGAATTTTATGGAAAATTTTAAATTCTAATTGAATACCTACAGATTTATATGGACTTTTACAAATCTATATTCAATACCCATAGACTTTTAAACTCCAAAAAATTCCTATAGACTCTTAATTGAATACACCCCCCTAAGACAACATATGGCAAGCTGGTGACAACAAACGATCCACTGAGACAACCTTTGACAATCGTGTGCCAACATTCGGCCCATTTTGACAATAACTGGCGCTGGCAAGCTTGCGCCAACATTCAGTCCACGTGACAATCTGATGACAAGCTTTGACAACATTTGGCCTCCGGCACCATGACACATATATGCAGCGGCATTCAGACCCATCAGGCACCATCTTGGCCCATCTGGCAAGCTTACGACAAGTTTTGACAATTCTACGACAAAACCATACCAACTCCATATGGTGGCATTCATACCCATCAGACCCCATCTGGGCCCAGCTGGCAAGGTCATGCACCATCTTTATGCTTGACCGTTAAGCGAGTAACTCGTCTAGTATCATCACCAGGTTGCCTCACCCGAGTACCTTGTTTCCCTTGTTTTTCTAATGATGCATTGAGCTTCCGGATGATATGCCGTTTGGCTCTAGACAATGCTGGGGTGAACACCTCATCGTCACTGCCCTCACTTGCGTCACTTGATGTGCCTTCGGCATTACCATCACTTGCTTGGATTGATATATCTTCCGAGTCTTCCTCATTCTCAGTCCCCTCATCATTACTATCCGAGGCTTCGTCGCCGCTTGCTTCGCTCTCAATACTAGCTTGATCCATATTACCCCTGATAACCTCTTCATAATTTACACCCTCAATGATCTTGTCCTTCCCTTTTGCCCTTCGCCGCTCCTCAGCTTCTTTGTTCAACTGACTCGTACGTATAGCCTCTTGCTCTTCTCTAGTTATATGAGGCTGCTCTTGGCCCTTATTAGCTTCCATGCCAACTTCTGCCGGACTAGAACTCACATTAGTAACTTTATTATTGCCATGATTTGTTACATTACCTCCTCCAGTTTGCACGCCCATTGGATTCTTAGGACCTTTTGTTGAGTCTCTAACCGGTTGCCTTCGCTTCATAGGTTGAGGCCGGCCTCCTGCTTCTTTAGACCGCTCATTAAAAGCACATTCAACTTCCTTGTGACCAAATGAAGGCATCTCCGGCAATATTGTGGCTCATTTTCATAGAGCAATGCACAATCTAGGCTGATTCCATCATCAAAATCCAATGAAACCTCCCTCAAAATAGGCTTAGCAAAGTTCACTTCAATCAATACTCGAGCATAAGAACCCCTCTTCCTATCTTCCGTAACATGATCCATGAAAAGTGGCTTTCCAATCAAAGAGTCAATTCTTGCTAGAATGGTAGATGTCCAAAACTCATTAGGCAATCCAGTAATACGTACCCATAATGGCATGATGGCAACGTCCTTTTGATTAAAGGCAAACTTATCCGGCACATGCTTGAGCAAAAGAGGCTTATTGAAGATGAAATATGGACCTCCTCTAAGTACTCTATCTCTATCATCATCATTCAAGAAGCTAAATATCATCCATCCCGCCTCCATACGAAACTTGACCGTAGTTCCCCATGATTTCATTACATTGTTGATGGCAAAAAATCCTGGATAGAATCCAACATATTGGCCTAATAGAGTGCTACCCCATACTTGAGCTTTGGGCATCCCCTCCGAACATTTGATAGCAATACGTGACGAAGTAGGCTGAACATACTCAAGGCGGCCTCCTAGGCCAGAATTCATAAAAATTCGTGAAGAATTTCCTTGCCAAGCTTGACGAACATGAGCACTAGGTCCATGTTGCTCTAACTTCAGATATTCATGCAATGGCTGGCCGGCAATTAATGTTTCAACAACCCCAGGGTCGCTAGCCTCATCAGCCTTGTCTCTTTCAGAACGTACATTACCAATGCCAACATTTGAGTCAAAAATAGGTTGTTCATGACACTGACCTTTCTCCTGGGCGTTCGATCGATTAGTGTCAATATTGCTGTTTCCCAAAGGGACTGACAAAGAGCCTGAGTTTCCAGCGTGTTGTGACAAATCTTGATCCAGCGGCCTTGTGATTTTTGGTTGTTCATGACACCGGATTTTTTCCTGGGCGTTCGATCGAGTAGTACCAACATTGGTGTTTCCCAAAGGGACGGACAAAGCGCCTGAGTTTCCAACCTATTGTGATGAATCTTGCACCAGCGGACATGCAACTTTTGGTTGTTCATGACACTGAATTTTTTCCTGGGCGTTCACACAAGCATCATCAACATTGTCGTTTCCCAAAGGGACGGACAAAGAAACCGATTTTCCAATGAGTTGTGACGAATCTTGATTATCCGGCATCAAAGCGGACGTTCCCTTTGTGGGTAGCGGCGGACGAACGTTTGCCAAGGGGACATCCCCTGTGCTCTTAGACGATGCCAAAGGTGACATGCCCTTTGTGCCCAGCGGTGCGATAGTACTCTTCAGCCCAGTTTGACTAGTCATGGACTTGCCGATAACTTGTCCGGTGGTGTCACGCCCTCCGTCTCCGTCATGACCCTTAGATCCTGGCTTTGTTTGCAATGCCAATTCCTGCCGGCGCGATGATAAACCAGCGTTCTTGGAGCGTTTCTCTCCCAATTCTTGATTTTCTTGATTAGTTATAACCATATTCATAGATCTTGATTCACCTCCATCCCATCATCTCGCCCTTGCATCAATGTCACCCCTTGAACCGATTGTTCATTGCTCGAACTACCATCTCCGTCACCATGATCAATGGACGACACTTGCTTTTTCTTTTTTGCCATAATGGTTGCGACCGAAGTCACAACCCAGCCGCCTCAATCAACACAAGATCGTCAACTCAACGAACCAACAACTCAAAAATGTAATAATTGTGAATGAGAATTCACAAAAACGCCAATAACAATCACCAATAATCACAAAGGAAGGAGAGAAACAATGTGCGAGAGAGAGAAGCTAGAAAAGAAGTCGAACAATGCACCCAAACTCGAGAGGAGAATGAGAGCGTTTCTTGGAGCGTTATTGAGAGCTCTTTCGAGATAGCCCGTAGCGCTTCGAGTTTCTAGAACTTGGGGTGTTACAAAAGTAAGGATATATAAAAAAAATGAAGTCGATTTAAAAAAAAATGGGCTCAAGTCTTAATTAAATCACTCCCGTTAGTTTGTTTCGATCTAAGGATTGTTAAGGGTTTTCACTCCTTGTCTTAATTAAATCCCTCCCGTTAATCTGTTTCGATGCAATGGGTACATGTTGTCGAAATTTAAGGACGATAATTGATTCTGGACTTTCAGTAGAAATCAATTTTTCTTAAGCCATATCTTACGTGTTCCTCTTGGATACTAAACGATTATTACATGCTATTGATTTTCCGAAGAGGCTCTTAAGCAGTAATGTTGGATCGTACGGTAGACAAATCATTTAATCCAACCTCATAAGTCATAAGAAATTGATGAACTCGTTCGGTATCTTTAATGAATGAGCAAGCGAAGATTGGACCGGGAGAAATCTAGAACAATTTCCAATAGAAAAATGTTGTGTAATGTCAGCTCATATCTCTTTGACGGTTGGATGGATGAATGGATGAGCAACGAGACTGGTCAATGCAGTTGAGAACCCAACTAACCAACAGAGATATATCGTTTTTTTCTAGTACTTGAGTTTATTTGTTGTATGGTCTAGTTTGGCTAGGATTAGGGCTGTGCATACGGTTCAGACCGGACCGGTGGACCGTAAGTTAAGAAAACCTTGGACCGTGGACCGGATAGGGACCGAACCGTAACGGTACGGTCCGGTTCCGGGTTGGACCGGTTTGTACATAAATTGTGCAATTTTGAATATTTTGGACTGGACCGGACCGGACTGGACCGGTTTGTACCTTAATTGTGCAATTTTGGTGAGTTTTTTCGGTCCAAAACCGGTCCAGAATGGACCGAATTGGATCGAGCTGGACCGGACCGGAAATTCGTAGTTTACGGTCCAACCCGGGTTACGGTTTTTTACGGTCCAAAAACCGGACCGGACCGTAACCCGAATTTTCAAAAAAACCTGGACCGTAGACCGGACCGGAACCAGTCCGGTCTATGGACCGGACCGTAAATTCCGGACCGGTCCGGTCCGATTTTCCGGTTCGGTCCGATTTTGCACAGCCTAGCTAGGATCCCATTCAAGAAACCCGGATCCCATTCAAGAAACCCTCTTTGTATTTAGTAAAAAACGCGAATAGAATTGTTGTTGAAGCTTATTGTTAGCAGACATAGAAGTGTATTTTCAGCATAAGGGTAATTTGGAAACGGACAGTGCCAGTTTACAAATGTGAAACTTATCAAAGTTTACATATAAGCTTATGTAGTAGTTGATATATATATATATATATATATATATATATACCTGACTCATATGTAACCAACTCTTACCATCTAAACATGTAAACACCGAATATATGTGACTATACCGTCGAATATATGTTACTATACCACCGAATATATGTGTTAGGTCCGGCGAATATTTCGGCCATATCTATATATATATATAATGGACGAGTTTATTTTTTAAAAGTTTTATGAATTTTATTAGATAGATTATCATTGTAACTTTTAGGGATAAAATCCTGAACTTCAATGATTAGCTCCAATCAAGCTTATTAATTAAGCTTCTATAAATTTATGCTCCTAAACATGAACTAAATACCTAGCTAGCATATCCTTTTGCATAATCTTCATAAGCTACATTTACGTTATCTCTTAAACTCGAGCTCCCAAACAGACCCATAGACCATAGTTACCGAACTCAAAGCTCAAACTTGTTATTGGATGAAGTTTATTTAAAATAGACAAAGTTATTTTTTCAGAAATTTAATGAGATTTTGAAAAAAACCAAGTTTATTGGATAAATTTATATGAAAGCTCCAAGGGAACTACTATCATCTAGCTTATAAATTGGTCAAAATTTCAACTTCAACAAGAATTTAGGTTTGAGAAATTTGTGTTCTCAAACAACCATCTATCCACTTGTTCATATTTGAAGTTACATACAACGAATTTAAACCCAATTTTATTATCTTGTTAGTTTAGATTAATTTTGATTTGATTTTTATTTATGTGAACTTTATTATCATAATATTATTTAATGCCTATCGATGAAGATGCTTTCTTTACTTGTTATCGTTATAACTATGATTCATTCTCAACCCTATTAAAATTGGATAATTAAAAGAGAAAATTACACAAAACCACCCTTAATAGTCACTATCTTGTAAGGAACCACCCTTTATAAAAAATTTAGCATGAAACCACCCATAGTATTTATTATGTGCAATAAACCACCCTTATAATATTTTTTTTTACATAAAACCACCCTTAATTTTTAAACGTTTGTAATTAACCACCCTATACTACTTAAAATTAAATCAAATAATTTAAAATTGAAGCATAGACAAGATATATTTACATTAATACCATTAATAGTTTTGATAATTTGGTTAAATATTAAAATTTATAATAGAAAATAATCAAAAATAATAATACAAGTTATTACCTATATACAATAAATAATATAATTTTAAAAAGCATTAAACTACATACAAACTAACGAATACAAAATCAATTCTATTACAACCTCAATTCCGACTAAATTGATGACTTGTTACCGGATTTAATTTATTTTTAAAAAATTTCACTTGTTTTAGTTGACCAATAATCACGTTGTTACCATTATTTTTACTTTAAAAAAACTGAAAAAATTATGGGTTAAAAAATTTCCAAAATAGTAATGAAAAGGTTTTAAATTAAGTTTGAAAATAATTATGATATTTATATTAAATTTATATAATAATGAAAATTTACCTTGTCAATGCTTCAATTTTAAATTATTTGATGTAATTTAAAACAATATAGGGTGGTTAGTTGCAAACCATAAAATTAAAGGTGGTTTTACACCAAACAATTTATAAGGGGTGATTTATTGCAAATATATGAATATTAAGGGTGATTTTATGCTAAAAAATTTAGAAAGGGTGGTTCTTTGCAAAAGAGTGATTATTAAGGATGATTTTGTGTAGTTTCCTCTAATTAAAAATAGTATTACTCAACCTATCCAGGCCCCTCCACAAGTATCTAGTCAAAAATTTGATTTCTTTGATTAGAAAAGAAGGTCTTTTTAAATAGGTTTCATCCTCTTTTATATAATTTTTATTTATACTTTTTTCTATAAAAAAAATTGAATGAAAGGATATATGAATGAAGGACATTCAGACATAAAAAAAAAACACTTACAAAATATTCAAATTCACTTGACCCAGAAAAGAATAATAGAACATATCTTATATCTTAGATATGAGTAGTGTGGAAAAAGGGTGAACCTTTATGTGTAACATATAAAATATATAAGATAGGATCTTGAGTTGATGGATTGTATGTTTAGCATAGGACTAAGTAAACGAGTTGGTGGGTGGAGTCTTAATAGCTCTAATAATGGATTTATTTTTTTTTACCACCGAAATGGATCGTCGTGTAAACATAAATTAGTTTATAGTCCGTGTCTTATACAAATACTATGCGTTTGTTTATGATATAAACAAACGACTAATATACATATATAATTTGTTCGATATAAAACAACAAAATATTATATTTATTATTTGCAATAACATGGATATATAATATGAAAACCGGAAATTATAACAAAATTGGTAGTCGAATGAGATTACGTTTGTGATTTACCGTTGTTGATCCATGTAACACCCCGTAAAATTGTCATCTCGCATCATATGAATGGGGATTTATGATTCACTTATAAGGATGGGGTGCTACCCATGTCAACAAAAAAATCTTCTTTTCCAGTGGTAGAGTGAGGACAAATAAGTTTGAGTTACAAGTGTGTCTGCCCTAGTAGGCGGTCACTCGGCTCGGTGGACGGTCCTTGACCTGACGTGGACGTTAGGAGTTTAAGTGGGGGAGATTGTAACACCCCGTAAAATTGTCATCCCGCATCATATGAATGAGACCTCTTGGGAAGATAACAATAACGATAATAAAAATGAATATCAATATAATAAATAATTCTTAAAAAGTAAATATAATTAAGTTTATACATAATAGATACAAAATTAACGAATTTTAATAGTAAACATAGATATTAAATGAGTAACATTAACAAAATAAAAATCTAGGCCAAATTCACTAACTAAGTCATTTATATATATTGTTCAATTAAGTAGGCTTATAGAATAAACACATTTAGTAAATGTACCCCAGTAATAGTAGTAAGTCAATTAAAGTCTAAAAATAAGAAGGGTCTCCAAAACAAAGAACCATAGAAAAGAGCCCCTATTTCACCAAATTCTTTCTAAATGCTATAGTTGATAAAATTTAACTAAATATTTGATTACGAAAAATAAACTTATTTATACTATATATATGAAAATAGATATAATTCAT
The DNA here is from genome assembly GCA_033239125.1 of Fagopyrum homotropicum. Classification (NCBI taxonomy): domain Eukaryota; kingdom Viridiplantae; phylum Streptophyta; class Magnoliopsida; order Caryophyllales; family Polygonaceae; genus Fagopyrum; species Fagopyrum homotropicum. The sequence continues at coordinate 151,549,310 of BSWB01000004.1, forward strand.
TAAATGAGTTACATACATAAAATATGTAGGCCTACGTTCTATGTAGTAGTAGGCCAACATCCCACATATCGGTAAATCAACAAACCATATAACATATATTAACCTGTTATGAGTAAATTTTATACTTCATCTTAGCCAAAACTTAAGAAGCGTATGATTCATTTATTCTTCAAGCATTCAATTTATACAAGTTTTAAAACTGTCAATCTTAATTTGCGGGATAACAAAATTTATAAAAATTGACCGAAATAAAAAACAAATAGTGGATACTAAATAATTTTGGAAAATAAACACGTACACCTCCTTTTTAACCGGAAGCAAACTCAATAAAATATTGTTAAATTAACGTAGTTAATAATTTAATATTACTTGTGTGTCTTTTTTATTTTTTCATTTTATGAATTATTGTTTTATTTCTTGGCATGTTGCACGATAGTTATGTTTGGAGAGTAACAGAAAAACATAACCAATTTGTAATAATTGTATTTTAGATACTTTATAAAAAAAAAAAAGCCGTAAATAATACAGTAAATAAAAAGGAAAATGAAAGGAGGGGAATGTTTTAGGAGACAAATGAAGATGAGAGAGTTGTTTCATTGTAATATGAAATGGATCCCAAAGTGGAATTTAATGATTATATCTCTATCCACACATATCATTCACTTTTATGCTTCTAAAAGTAATAATTCACATTATCAATTATCATGTAAAACCTCACTTTCCTCTAAACCTCCTTTTTATCCATTCAGATTACATATATTGTTATTTCTTACTAATCAACTAATTCAAACATTGAATTTTGATTTTCAATTTCTGATCTTTTTTTTTTTTTTTTAATTTTTTCGATATTCAAGAAAAAAATGTGTTTACTATTGATAATATCTTGTAAACCTAATTTAAAATATTCATGCTTGCCTGTTGGATTCTTAATTTAATCGGTTCTAAACTTCGATCATTTATTCTCCTCATCGTTCACGAGTTATGGAACGGAATTCTCCAACAATTCCTTATCGGTAATGGTCTCGTCTTCTACAAATTTGATCGGCTTTGGCTTGTTGTACACAAGATGACGACTCCATCGTCCTCTATTTTGTCTGAATTCAGACGCTCTAGGAAGACCTTGACTCTCAACTTGTTGGATAGTCATGCACGTATACTTGCACCTATGGTAAACCCTTCATCGTCAAGGAAGATGAAAATATTCATCACTTTCTTACATGTCTTGACGATGAGGTTTATTCTCTTTTGATATGTTTTGTACTCATTTAGTATAAAAAACATTCACATTGTATATTATGGTGTCTACTTTAGTTCACTTTGTGTTTCAGGCTTTCGAGGTTATTTATAGTGCAATTTTGTAAACTATCGAAATACGTGCTAAAACACGAGATTTCGACCTTCCCCGTGGTCACAAGCTACATTGGAGCATCATACATGACTAAATATCAAAGAATCAAGTAGAATACCATAGGAGTGGATCCAAGATGGGACGTGTACATGATGAATTCAACAATGACATTGTTGAATTGATCCCAAGACCAAGAACGGGTTGTCCACGCCCAAGCCACAACTTAACAGGTCGTGGGGATGTTGTCTTTTTCCCGTCTCACCCTTTTGTCACGTGATCTCCTCAGGCCCGATGAACCCTTGTCACCACACCTCGGTCATGGCTTGACCACGGTTTGTTAAGCAGTGACTATGCCCTCTTGACCGCGGTATGTGTGCAACTTGCGAAAATAGTTTTTGAATTTTAATATGGTAGGGTCTTTTTCCAAATGATTTATGGGTCGTATTTGTGCACACATAGATAGTATTCAAATTTTAAAGGTTTTCACACATTGGATATTTACAACCCATTTTTAATCGTCGTTTTCCCTTTTTTACTCGAATTCACCAAAAATGCTTTGGAGGTGAATTTGTCGAGGCTTGATTTGACAAATTAACAATGAAACAACAAAACAAATATTCTAATTTATTTACAACAACAAAAATAAATTACAAAACGACTAAAAAAAAGTTTCATTTGGTCGATCGATGTCATAATCGAACGATATCGGACACAATACTCAACTAGTTATGTAAAACAAGAAACATAAGCATCAAGAATGCAAAACAAAGGCTAGTCAATCGGCCATGATGCCTTCAGTAGATCAACCAATATATAAAACTTCATAAAAACAATCACATTAAGGGAGAGGAAAATATTATGTGATATTGGGTTCAAAATATGAGATTTCGAGAGTAAGTCGACAAGAAGTAATCAACAATTAATAAAGAGTTACACGACCAAGATGCCAACAACACATGTATATAAATATGTCATACATCGAAAGAGATTGTCAATTGTAACACCCCAAATTCTCAGAATTCGGGGAGCTACTGGTAAGGACCTCACAATGGGTTCCGACCTTAGTTTGACAACAACTTTACTAGGATCTTACAACAAGTCACAAATGTATTCAAATGCTTTAAAAATAACAAACAGTATTTGTGTGAATGAACAACATATGACAGCCTTATACCACAACTATATATATATATAAAAGATGCATGCTGTATGGAAGACTCCCCCGTTCCCATCTAATAAGTGCGTGGACCCGGCTGACCATACGTCCCGGATCTCTTTGCAACTGTTTATCGCTACAAAATATACAACACGGATAAACCGTTAGCTAACAATCTAAATATGGTGGAATAAAGATAGCACAAACACAACCAAGATAACATAAAACAATCATCATGCTGACACACAATCCGGTTATAATCTAGTAGTTACGTGATTCACCTAATTCCATTTTACTATTGTGGCACGAGAAATCTTAAGAGTTCTCGCATCCGTTCCTTATCCAATTGGGTGTAGGTCTAGCTTACCTCCGCCGGTAGCATCACTACAAACCGAGTGTGGACTAGTCCCTAAAGAAACCCCCAGCGCCCTCAGACTAACTGAGCAGAATGCCACCGCCCGTTACTCTTAGACAATGTATAAGTTGGTAGATAATTACTACTAAGTACAACTATAACATATCATTCACACACCACTATAATTATTCACACTCATATCTAGAAGCTAGCTAAGTAAGCCCAAATGACTTACCTGAATCAAATCTCCACTCTCGTTATATCAACTCGGTCTGCAACCGTCGTAACTCAACTGCCTGTTATACAAGGAAAGTGGATCAAATATGTATCCCACTTCCTTAGAAGTCTCCAACTTCTGAGATATTCAATCGATCACAAAGGAATTACAAAAATACCCTCATAAGGGTAAAAATACTATTTTACCCCTGAGTCTCAAAACCCTAGAAATATTCTAGGAATATTTCTAAAACTTCCTATGAAACCCAAAATCATAATCTAACACTCACAAGAAGGATCTAGCTAAGTTGGAAGATTTTCCAACTTCTTAACTTCCATAAAAATTTCCCTAAAGATCTCACTTTGACCTAGCTTAAAACACTCATACAAAAATCTAAAACACCTAGATAAAATATCTGATCCTTCTATATAAAGCACTCTACTCACTAGAAGAAATAAATCTCATAAAGGATCAATAACTAGTCTTACACAAAAATCCCAAGTTGACTCCTCGACACAAAATCTCCCATACTTAGCAAAAAAAATCTGGAGTTTACCAAACTGCACAACTAGTCTACCTTGAAACCTTATAATTCTAAATCCGACCGTTGTATTATTCCCAAATTTTAATACCATATACTATCTATATCCACCTATAACATATCAAAAATTGAACGGTGGATGTTTTATCTAGGGTATCCAACTATATCCTAAAGTCAGCAGTTTCAATCCTCAAATTCTGGAAATAAAAGAGCATATAATAGTTCCCTCTTTCGATTCCTACAGCTCACATAAACAACAAAAAGACTACCCCTACAGGTCTCAAGTTCAAGTTGATGAGCAGCAATTGAGGCTTCTAAAATCATGCACAATTAGGTTACAAAATCGAGTCCTATACTACACTGCAGGTATGATTATGTAGCAACACAGACTTGGATCGAGTCGGTTACCTGCACTACGCCTTCCTCTTCCTATGCTTGGGCCAAATTAGACTCGACCTTCCAGGAATTAGCTTTGGCTGGTTCGTCTCCCTGTGTTCCCGACGTTAGTGAATGAGGAAAGGGGTGACAAGGAGAGGGAGGAAATACCACACTCACCTCTTCTGATATGTGCTGGTGTAAGGATGGAGGGTCGACTGATCTTCTCAACCATGCTTGAGTGCACACGTAAAGATGAAGAAACGTGACCCACTGCCCAGTCGAGACGGGAAGTAACTTGGTCGATCTCCCTGCCCCGGTTTCAATGAAATGCTGGAGATGAGCGAGGGCGCTCCTGGCGTGATGAAGCTACAACACTGCTGCTTGGAGGAGGAGTATACTGGTGCGTGTGTGGCCCGTACAATTGTGCCGGATAGTCTCATATTGCGGTTGGGGTCTCTACTGGTGTCGTTAGAAGGGAGGCTTCGGCTAAGTTGCAAGAAGAGGAGATGTCAGAAAATGAGTTAGGAATGTCGCTTCCATAGCTGGACAAGGAAAGAAGGCGTTGCTACTGATTGAGGCGAGGATCTCATGAGGCGTAGAAGGAAGGAAGATTCGGGAGTGTGGTCTGGTGAATGTAGACGTGAAGATGGAACATGGGTTGCATCAGGGAAGGAATTGCGTGATCGGTTGCATGATTTCAGGCGGTTGAAACTGAAGACCTGCCCTCACTCCAGCTCAACGCCCTTCTCGTGGAAGCAGTCTTCTCCTTACCGGGATGGCGCCTAGCTGGGCCTTCTGGGGTTGCTGTCCAACGTATCAACAAGAGGTTGCTGGGCCACATACAAGCAAAAGAAGGCAAGAAGAGGTGGGTTGAAATAAGAGGGAAATATGTGGGCTGAGTTTGTCAAAACTTTATCACAACCTTGTCAGGGCTTTATCAAGCCCATGCATGGCCTTGTCTTAATCGTGTCATAACTCGTCATGCTCTAGTCTTGGTCTCATCAAAAGGACATCATGACTTTGTCCAAGACATGTCATGATATAACTAGGGTTTGATAGATTAGGGTTTGCTATAAAAGTCTTATCATTTTATGTGAAGTAAGGTTACATAAAATGATAAAAACTTTGAGATATTGTGTCCGACTAGATAGACCTATAAGGATCAACGGATCAAAATCCGGTTTGCTACGGAATTGAACGGAATAAAAATTCCGGATATTACATCAATCATGCTGATTGTAACGTACATAAGATTTCCGCTTATTACACATCGAACAAATCCTTTTGGTCATCAGTGACTCGACTCTCACATTTTTTCATCAAGGCGTTGAAGCATATAGCAAAGGAAGGTTCCAAACTCGGCTTTCACATTTTGCAAGTAACAATTCAAAGACTACCATAACTTTCATAGATGAGCATTCAAACAATTGATAGAATCATATCACCATCATAGATCAATGTAGTTGGACTCTCCAAACCCTAAAACATAATGAATTTAGACAGACATAACTTGGATAAGTTTAGATTTTTATTAATCAAAGAAAAGGAATCTAGTCGATCATCCAAGGAGGACCATGTCGATTGGCTGGAGCTACAGTAACGAGGTCAAAAACAAAAATCTCGAATGAAAAGTGAAAAATGAATGAAAACCCCTAAGGATGATGCCTTATTTATAGGGAGGATATCTAACCTAATCTTTCTAGGTTTTGCCAATATTTATCAAATCTACCAAAACTTATCTTCTAATAAGATAGAATTTGTCCACAATGGGTAACTGTAAAGCAAAATGTCCAATTGTATAGGCTAAAATATAGTCCAAAGTAAAAGGAAAAAGAGAAAGGAAGGTAGACATCGAAGAGCATTGTTGTGGCCCAGTCGATTAGCCTAGTGGGACCACTCGATCGGCATGTCCAAGGAAACTTCACAAAACATTTGTTCTTGACTAGTGGTCATGTGCGAGTCATGTGCCAAATGAACGAAGCTTGATCAATCGGCCATGCGGTCCAAGTCGATCGGCCAACACATTTCCTGATAAATTCTTCGCCTTCACTCTCGGTTCTTAGTCATTTCCGTCTTGACTTGACTTCTTCGGCTGCAGGGCGACCCTTATTTTGTATGTGATCATTTCATCGTAAATAGCTCCATTTAAGCTCTGGAAACGCCTAGAATGTCTACAATGCTATAAACTAACCGATATATCTCCAAAACACAAAAGGGAAGGAAATAAGTGATAAGTCCAAAACATACGAAAAGCTGCCAAAAGTCCTAGAATACGAGTTTGTATCCTCCTTGAGTTCAAACATATCATATAAGACATCTATTGAACGGGGATCGAAGTTCCAAGGTAGATTTATGTTTAAGAATGAATAATTGAAGAACCATGTGAAGATCATTGATGTTAGACCCCATTTTATGATGACCTTTGAGAGATTCCCAATTTCAACCATCTTCCCTTTAGATTTGGACAATTGTGTCAACTAAAATGTTGTAGATCTTCAAAAGTTGTACTCATGAGTCTCATGCTTCCACCCAGAGCAGCGGAAAAAATCAATTTTACTAAATTAGCGAAAAGATGTCAAAAGCCCCAACGGTCAGCCTACGGCTGTTCGGTGGCCATTTCGCCTCCGCCGAGACACTTAAATCATATTATATCCTATTGTATCTTATGTGTATGGGTTAAGATTTTTATCTCTGTCCAAGGGTTTGATCTAAATATTATCAATAGACCTTTTTAGGTTAGATTAGAGGTTTTTTGTATCCCACCTGAGGGTGGACGAGTTTCCAAGGTTTCCATGGTTCCAAGTCCATGCCGCGACACCGTAGAGTTAGACTTCTCTTTCCCTTATACTATTCAATTTTGATATTTATAAATACTTCTCGTTTATCATGTATGGCTGATTCTTCTTGATCTAATTTGATGATCCCTATATCTTTTTATTTATTGTTACATATAAGTTTGTGAATTGAGATTACGATACTACTTCTTTTCAAAGTGCTTCATTCCCACCTTTTATTTACCTTCAAAAGAAGTGGTGTTTACAACTGGTTTAGATAAAACAAGTGAAGCGCCAAAAGCGAAGTTTGTTTTATTGGATTTATTGTAAAGAACTTGGTTATGAGAGTAACGTTTTTATCAAAGCTTCTAGGATTTCTAACTATTGTAGAAAGTTCCGGTATTTGTACCTTTTTAAACTAAAGAGCCACAAATGAAAGTTTTTCTTTGTATTTTCCGGATTTCTAAGTTCTTAATGGTTTTTTTATACATGCCGAACCGCTGGATTGAGAGCTACGCGAGTTGGAAAGCACGGTATTTGTTTGTCTATGCAAAAAGCTATTTTAGATGGTTACCTACAATGTTGATGAGTCTCATATATATATATATATATATATATATATATATATATATATATATATATATATATGCAATCTTACTTTAATTCATTATAGTGGAAATTCCTATTTTCTTATACCACCCCCTCCTTATTTTTATCAACCACAATCATTGATTTCTTGTTTTCTTAATCTTTTGAAATAAAAATTCCCTCTTCCGTTTTATCTTTCTCTTATCCCTTTACTTAACATGATTTCTATCAATTATATCCAAACAGACGCGGTCCCTGTGATTCGATACCCGCTACACTACTCTACTTCCGTAATACTTGCGAGTGAGATTGTTGTTAACTATTCGATTAAAATTTCCACATCAATAAGATGATAAGTCATGCTATATTACCATCACGAGACCCAACATAAGCTACGCTGTGCATATTCTATCTCATTCAAGCTCAGACAAACAATCACTAGTTAGATTTTTGTTGCGTTCTATGCTACATCAAATCCGATGCAAGACAAGGTCTTATGCTTGCCCGTACCAATAAACTACATGCTCTATAGCTCTACGCCTTTTGTGATGCCGATTACGCCACATGTACATCTGACCACTCGATGGTCCATCACTAGTTATTTCATCATGCTTGGTCACTCTTTGGTTTCATGGAAGACAAAGAAACAACAAACAATTTCATGATGCTCCGTAGAATCTAAATATCGATCCATGGATCTAACCACTTGTGACTTTATTTGCCTTGTTTCTCTCCTCCGCTCACCCGGCATTGTTCTTCCCCGACCAAGCAACTTATGGTGAAACAACAAGGATACCCTTCACAATTCAATCTCATGTGTCATGAACGTAAAAACACATAGATGTTCATTGCCACCTTTTGATCAAGTTCAAGCCGACAAGATCATCACTCGTCGCGTCAAATCAGAACATTAACCACCAAATATTTTCACCAACCCATTAGGTCATTGTCACTTTCACATTCTACTTTTCAAGTTGAATGTTCGAAATATTTACGATCCAACATGAGGGTTAATATTGGATAATTTAGTACATAGAATTTATTATCTATACATTTAGCAAATATATATTGTATATGTCCTTATTTTCAGCTTTAGATCTTTCTAGTTAGGATAACTTTATCATCAATGTTCCGTTGTATACATATCTTTCCAAGATGAATAATACCCACATGCATATCCTAATCTAATTCTACAATGTGTGTAGGTTCACCGGATGTGTGTACTCCATCAAGTTAGACTCGCCGGGTATACAAAATTATAATGGTATCAAAGCATTTTCGATCTAAGTCTTGTTGAATCCGCATATTAGCTAAAAGAGAATGAAATGCAAATCCGTCGAGAAAAAAAAGTGGATAGGTTATACAGAGATTGAGACACTCGACGTGAGAAAAAAATTGTCAAGCGTTGACTAGTTTAGATAGTTAACATATAATATATATATATTTTTTTTTGAAAAGACTAAAAAAATATTAATATTATCATAACCTTATATAGGAATACAAGAGAATATGAGTTTGAAAGAAATAATAAGAGTTGCATCACAAAATTAAATATAAACTATCATAAAATAACAAGATAATATCATTATTCATCTAATAACAATATATCCAAATATTCCATGTATCTTTCAATATGAGAGTTAATAATTTGATCCACAAGAAAATAAGAAAATAATAATAAACATTATAGAATATAACTAAATATAAACTAACATAAACTAAGGAGATAATATCATTATTGATCTAACAACAATATATCCCAATAGGCTATGCACCTTCCAATATGAGAGTTAGTAATAAGTTAGATCCACAAATCAAATATGAAGGAAATAATATCGATTAATGGATAAAAGCAAATATAAATTAATTTAAAATAATAATATAAATTATTAGTTACGATGAAGTTCTTGAAAAAAACTTTCACCTACAATTGAATGAATCTCAATCATTAAATGATGATTTAATGGTCAGATCAAGTTTATTATCTCTCAAATTTTTTTTATTTATAATTATCATTTATTAAGTTTGATTTTTCCTTTTAAAAACTATTTGAACTTCACTTAGAATAATTCTAGCAGAACAAGACCCGAGCGTAGGTATCAATCGGCTCCACACGTACACTTGGATTTTAGGGAATTAATTTGTCATGTAAAATTGTTTGTGGTCGAAAGTTTGCCATCTACACGTAAATCTACAGTGGATTATTTTGATATTTTGTTAAAGCATCTTGACATCATCACACTATTTGCTTGGTTTATCATTTGAGTCAACCATAAAAAGTTGAATGTGCTTTTATATAGATTGTCTTTTTCTTTTTTCCAAGGTTTCACAATTTTTTTATACAAAGGTAAAAAAAAAATCAGTATTTAGAGACACGTCGCCATAAAATATCCAATCGAATGAGATCTTCAATATCGTGATGTACAACATTGTTATCAGCATGCAGCAACCGAGTTGTGATCATGCATGCTAGGTGACACTATCAGCAGCCGTGTTGATTTTCCTAAAAATATGATGTACACTTATATGTCCGAACCCCGAAATCAAAGAGAAGATATTTGAGATGATTATGTACGCTCCTAGGGGTTTTTGCAGACTTGGTTGATCGAGTTAATGAGCACCAGATTATCACCTTCAAACTCAATGGAGGTAGCACCTACATTTGCAACCTTTTGGAGGCCTTCTCGAAGAGCAAAAACTTCATCCTCTAACACAAAATTAACATTACAAGTAGGGCCCTGCCCCACGTGGGACGGGACAGGACGTGCCTAATCCCGCAAGATTCAAGAGGCATACATTAGTAGTTAGTATCCAAATAAATACAAGTTATACCAAAGTGCGTTTTACAGCTTCACATTCAAAAGTCCTAGCGATGCACTACACTAATGATAGTTTACAAGAGAGAACATTCTTTTACATGTTGTGAATCACAACATGTAAACAATATTATCTTTTAGTATTTTATTACTTTTGTAATTCCTACAAAATAAAATTATAATTTATATATATGTTATTTATCTATATATTATTTTTTAAAATATCAAATATAAATATTATATATATATATATACATATCACACCATGTAAAAGAATGTTATCTTTTAGTATTTTATTACTTTTGTAATTTCTACCAAAAAAATTTATATATATATATATATATATATAGATTTTAGTTCAAGTGAGGAGAGAGCTTGTAGATAGGAATTAGGAGGGCTGTAAGCCATTGGATGGATTTAAATCAAGGGCTCTCATACGCTCATCATTAATGGCATTTTTGTAAATTGACTTGAAATCTGGAAAAATACCCTTACGTTCAAAATAGTTATCGGTGTTCATACTTTTATATGTCATTGTTCATGTTTTTATACATCGGTGTTCATAGTATTTTTATTCATCAAAGTGTCATGTCCATTTACTTTTTTGTGTTCATTTTATAATGCATAGATGTTCATTTACAGTATATAACCATAAAAAAAAAAACTCATCACTAAACGTTAAAAGATGATCATAATATGTTATGTATGTGTCAAAGTTATAGATAAGTCATTGATGTTCATACTTTTATACATCATTGTTCATGTTTTTATTCGTCAGTGTTCATACTTTTTATGTCATTATTCCTGTGAATATTATAAACTATTTTTCTATAAGGCATTTTGTCGAACAGTTTGCGTGCACACTAAAAGGAGCATATAGATTATTCAATTGGAGCTATTAGACCAACTCAACATATGTATATGCATGTAATTTCTCAATCAAACTTATCAAACACAAAATGATTCAAATAAATTTGATTTCGAACACAAACATCAATCATAATGAAACATAAACCTTAAGAATGAAAATATAAACAGTGAGAGTAGAAATTCGAATAAACAAAACCTAAATCGTCTTGTATTCTCTTTGATTTCACAATTTTTTATGTAATCGATCTCTGAATATTATAAACACGATTTTAAAGAAAAGTATAATTTTTAAAAAAATGAACATCATATTACAAACACCATAACTGTAAAAAAAATGAATACATACTTGTAAAAAAATGAGCATCATATTTTATTAACATGATTTGAAAGAATAGTATAATTTTCAAAAAAAAATCCGAAAAAATGTTTTAAAAAAAATACAAAAATGAACAATTAATGTTGGGAAAAAATGAACATTTATTGATAAAATATGAACAATGACTCTTTTAACAATGAACACATATTTATAAAAATATGAACTCCAATTTTTATTTAAAAAGAAAATCTAGACAAAAAAAGGTGACGTGGCATGCCACATGTCACCACCCCATCTCTCCTCATTCCTATCTACAAGGGTCCTCCTCACCGGAACTGGACCCTATATATATATATATATAGATATATATATATATATATATATATATGCAGAACGAGACATGATTAACCAGGATGAGAAGTTTCCGTCCCACGTCCCGTCCAACAAATTTTTTACGGGACGAGATACACATTTTTTTTCCGAATCCCGTTGGGATTGAGACAAGATCGGGACGGGACCAGGATGGACGAGATTAACCGGGATTTATGCCCAACCCTAACTACGAGATCCACTAGTTTTTTTAGTCTTACCAAAGCGTACAATTACATCCTCACGACCTCTTAGGGCTCGTTTGATACAATTTTCATGGAATTAGGAATTGGAATAAGTCGTACCCATGCCCCATGTTTGATAAGACTTGAAAACGGAGTGAGAATGATTTCATCGAATGAGATGTAATAGCCGGATTCCGGAATTTTCAAAGTCGATTTAAATTGGATCAAATCGAGTAAGTTAAATTGTTGATAAGTTAATTATGATTTAGTAGGGGATTACGAGAATTAATGATACTTACAGAGTTGGTTTTCGTTAATTGCGGAATTATTTCGGGTACAGTTCTTCATCTTCCACCAAAAACCTAACTTCCCCTTCCTCTCACTTGTTTTCTCGAGTCACTGTTCATCACCAAAAGCTCAACCCCATAGTCCTCCACATTTAAGTCCGGATTTGAACCTCGCTACTTCGTCAATCCGGATTCTCCGAGCCACTGTCGTCCCACCGACATCAGAGATCGACTCCCTTGGTTGCCCAGATTTGCTACGTCCAATCGCCTCCTCCGACTGCCTCTATTGACGCCGCCAATTACCTCTGCCGCCTCTGCCCGGAAACAACCAAGGCCGTCTTCTCCATCTCGTGATTGTCACCATTCTCGACCGGAACTACTAGGAATTGGAGCCACCGTCGTCGCCACTCGCTACCCTCGTCCACTGCTCTACTTAGGTGGTCGCCTACAACGAGTTGTCGGCTTGATCATCGCTATGTTTTGATCTTGAGATTAAGTTTGTAAGGTTGTATCGGTCTTCATCTTATTTCTCTACGTGGTTTAAAAGTGCATGTTATGACAACTATTTTCATATCTTATTGCAAACTGGATTTCCCAATCCGAAGCATTACACATTCCTATTCTAACGAAGAACTTGGTTCCATGAATTTAAGGTGGGTATCATCCATTACCAATTCAAATTTGTTACACACAATTTATATATTTTCGTTATACATTATATGTACTCACTTATTTAACTTTAAAAAATAAAAAATAATATTTTTTATTAAAATGATTACAATCAATTAATTTCATTTATATTTCAATATAACTATTATGTAGATTTTTTTTTACAAAAGACTATTAAATTAAATAATTGACTATAATACGGATATTCGGTTTCCATTTTTTTCAAGGCAATTTCAAAACTTTAGACATTTTTTTTAAACCGAAAATCAATTAACTACTTCATTTCTTTCTTTAATTATAGTATTAATTCCCTCTTTTATTTTTATTTTTTAATTCAATTTTATTAGGAGTCTAGTTAATATACACTAAATAAAATAAAATGGGCCTTATTCTACCGATTTTCTCTATTAAAAATGAGTGATTCTTTTTATTATTTCTACGAGCCCTTAATAACTTTGAATATTTTTTTAGTGGAGAGTAAAGACATTTATTGTGTTGGTTTGTGACCTGTCGTTATGTGATTGTACGACACGTCATTAGAGCATCCCTTTTCTTTATTTAATTTTTATCTTTTATTGATAAGTATGCTGTTAATCCAATGAAATTACAGTAATGAAAGTGGTGGTGCATGGATTCATGCACCAACACTTGCATGTTAACGAGTTAAAAGTGAGACTCAATGATTTTTGGACCAAGTTAGAATGTTGAATCAACTAAAAGTTGTTTGACTAGTCAAACCTAGTAGGGTCAACGTATTTTTAAAATATTTTTAAGAGAAAATCGGGTATACTAGTGTTTCTCCATATTTTAAATATTTAATATAACAAAGCGATCACAATAGGTATCCGTTTGTTAAAAGGATGTATGAAAATAAAATGAAAACGGAATGACCGATTTAGATAAAAGAAATGAAATGATTAGAAAGCTTTCATGTGGTAAAATATCTTTAGTATTCCATTTTAGTCGTTAAAAACATGATTTTTATTGATTCGGTGATAATCCGTTTACATGAATGATTCTTAGGGTTTTTAAACGGACTTTTGATATATTAAACAAACCCTTTTTATGAAGCAAAGAGACCAAATAAAAAAACGAGAGAGGAGATGTGGTTTAAGGGTTGTTTGGCTGGTTATTTTTCACCCAAATAAAGACCTAAAACTGTTCAGTTTAGATCATTTTCCAGAACGTGCCCTTTGCCATATAACGGAGGAGTAGTGGAGCATAGTCGCCGTGGTCCTCAATTTATCATGTGATAGTTTTGATATGAGTTAGTAATTCATAAAATGTTATAATTTTTGACATTTTTTCTTGAAATAAATAGAAAGGTAAGAGAAAAGGGAGGGTCAGCCTCTAGAGGCTAACCGCCCTAAAACATCCTTTCGGATGAGGTTTTCAACGTCCCGTGACAAAAAAATTCATACAGACACCCGAGTTGTGGCCTAGCAGCGCTAGACGATAAGCAACAATGTTAATTTTCTGAAAGATGCGGCGGACACTCCAAATGGTGAAACTATAAAGAGATTCAAGAATATCCGAGAAGGTCATATCAGCTTCCCAAAAGGGTTTCCAAATGTGGTCAAACGAGTTAACGAACATCAAATTATCACCCTCAATTTCAATGGCTGAAAGCCCAATGCTAGTGGCCTTTTGGAGGCCATCCCAAAGAGAAAAGCTTTCACTTCCAAAATAGAAATGGCATCACATCTACCCATCTCAAAGGCAAGGGTCCTTACAAGATAATTTCCGATGGCGAAAGCAAAGGCAAATTGATCATACGAACTTTTAGAAGCGTCAAAACTGAGTTTGACCGAATTACTAACAAGTCTCTACCATTTGATGTTTTTAGTTTTTCTTCTCTGGTTCGGGGTTTTGTGTTGTTACTAGGCAAGACAGAATTGACCTTATCACATTCCTCTATTTGGTTGCGTACAAGTTGTCTCAAGTCATGAGACACCCTTTTGCTTGTTAAAGATGAGTTGGTTTCTAGCAAATCAATCTTGTCACCAAGTTACCGGCCACCAAATGTCTTTGACCGTTTGGTGAAATTAACTCTTTTATATCCATTATAATGTTAATTATTTTTCGATGTGTTATATAGCTTATATCACTATTCTGAAAGAACATTACAATTTTCTCATTATCAATGACTTCACTACAAAAAATATTTCAATTAGCCATGCTCATTGGCGACGGAAATAGCTTTTTGGCGTCGGAAAAGTTCAAAGGCAACGGCTAGGTGACGATAGTAGTAGGTGGCACCTTCACCGGCGATGCAATGTTTTTGGTAACGGTTGGCTTCCATGGCCATAATCTTTTGTGTTGGTTCTACGACGGGTAGCACCGTCACAAATATATTGCGACGGCCACGCCGACGCCTTCAATTATCCGTTTTTGTAAAAAACATTCCCGCAAAATTTAAAATTGACGACATCAATAGCCGTCACAAACTGTAAATTTGATGGAAAAATTTTATTTTTAAAAGAGTTGTTGCAATCGTGAAGATGTGTCAAATTTTGATCTTCGGCTACGGTAAATTGTCATAGCAAACTTTGAAATGGTGGAAAAACTATACCATAACTTGTAATATTTGAAAACATCTAAATGACTACATCAAGCTACAACAACAATTTTCATACACCAAAAGATAGTATTTAACATTCAAAACAATCAAAACAACACGATTCAAAGTCTAAAGAAGTTCACAATTTAAAAGTACAAAACCGAGATATGAAATAATAACAATAGTCTAGGTGAGAAAAATTTGCAACGAGGAAGTCTTATGCACATAGATGAACATTTAATGCATAAACATGGAATTTAAAAAGAAATTAAATATCTAGATTACCAAAAGTAACCCGGAGGAACCTTTGGTGCTCTTGATTGATAACATTCTGCTTTGCAACGGCCTATATAAAAACAACAATCATATATCATCTTTGAAACCATTAGATACTTCCAACACATTTGCCTACAAGTTATAAACAAAAAAATAAATCAGTGAAAAACATATTTACAAATGTATCAACATGTTGCTAAATTCTTACCTTAACCTCTGCTCATATTCCCTCTTTTACTGGATCTTTAACAAACTTCCAATCAAGAATACACAGTGAAATCCTATGTTTATCACGAGATATTATACCCAATTGAGACCTCAAATGTGAGTCTATATCTCCAATATGTTGACTCAAGCCATCAAAAGTAACTTGAACTTTTACACTAGTGTTCTATTTTGCCACTCCCTTGTTGTGCCCTCTAACAACTTGGGGTTGAACTTCAAAAATTAAATACTTAGTATTAAAAATAAAAGTCGATCAACCAAAAGACTATCGACGTCGAGACATAGCCGAGGCTTGCGAGGAACCACTTCGTGTAGAAGTTGAAGTACTTGGAGTAAGGAACTCACACATTTGTCATAGTCTATCAAGTTCAACATTTCTTCTCTTCATTTTATACTATAAGACAAATGCAAATCATTCAACCATGCATGAAACCGTATGTAAACTCTATGCTTATATTAATCCACTGAATAATTAAGAAAAATAATTAGTTGTACTAACCCTAAGGTCACACAAGCATGAAACCATATCTAAACTCTATGCTTATCATTTGTGTTCAATAAAAGAATAAAAAAAATATATTGTGCCTTTGTCATTGAACATAAGAATAAAACATCACATTTTATGAATGTAAACCAAAAAAGAAAAAACATAAAGAAGATGGAATGAAATCAGAAGAAATCGAGTTATCAAAAAACGGGAAACAAAAAGTATGCTTGATGTGAGCTTGTGGGTAACATCCAATCAAGATGCTACAAACATAAAAACAACAACATAAATACTGCACAATTCTTCATTATGTTGAAAATACTTTACCTTATAACGGGTTCAGTTAGTCACTTGTTTACAATTTTTTTAGCACCAACAAACTGGAAACACCAAGAAGTACCAGTATGACAGAAGAAACCCATACTGTAAGAAAATTTAATCCAAAATAACTACAATATTTACTCAATTATTTTCGGTTGTACAAACAATTAAACCCTCTTGATCCTTGCCAAGATAATTACTAGTTTACTACTTAATCAAAGGAATTTGATCCAACCAAGAGGTATCAGTATGTCAGATTTAACCATTAATAAATATTGTATACGTGTACAACTTAAAAATTAGTGTAATCAACAATCAAACACAAGCCAAAATTCACATATGTAAGTAATTTGGTTTGTCCTATAATTACCTCATGTAGTAAGGAAATTGTTGATCTTATATATTCATCCTTTGGAGGTTCTAATGCCTGAAGAAAAAAAGCCATGACTTAAAAAAAACATATTATATCCGTTCACAGTTGCACTTCAAAATAAGTATAAGGATCATTGCAACTTCTAGCTAATTAAGAATCAATGACAACAACAATTTACATATTTATGTTGAACTATTACGTGCAAATGAAAATCTTTAATATTACCCAGTGAGAGGACCTTAATTTCTAAACACAATTCTACAAGCGACACTCTTAGCATCTTAGGGACCCAGGCACCAAAGAAAATAAGCATGATTCAGAAGTGATTAATCATATACTTAACGAAACAAACCAGTAATATTAAGAATCAATACAAAAATTTGGGAATATGTAAAAATAGATGCAAATACATAAAATAAGCTAAAACAAACAATATATATGATGTACAATAAGATTATGCTAAAGTCTAATCATGTACAACTATAGGTTGTACTTATTTTACGATCGAACATTCTATTTGTCTGAAATTGTTTGCCAGGTAGAACTCAAACTAGGTATGTTTCAGCTAAGCAAATCTGATCATGTACAACTATGGATCAATTAGTAATTAGGTTAACTAGATCTTTAGTTGGATCTTCAAAGTTTCATGCAAATCAAATAAAAAGATGAATTAACCATTAAAAAAAGGCATGAGCACAAACCAAACTAGTTTTTGTTTTGGATCAAACAAAAAAACTTCATTTCAATACAAGACTAAATGAAATAAGCAAGGACAAACGTCCTCTCTGTCTGAAATCCGCAAAAAACAAAATTTTCAATAAGAAAGAGGTATAAGTTTCTTAATTGAATATAAACTATAACACAACTGTAGTCATAACTCACGAATGATGGAGTGGAGATAAGTGCATAAATACTAGTAATATACCTATGTTCCAACTGCGTCAAAGCTTAAATAGTTTGGAGAATGTGAAGCAAGGTGGTAGTTGATTCTTTCATATATATATCTTCAAGAAAAAAGTTGAAACCGGACGAGTGCGACCTTCTACATTGATAATAAGACACACACCAAAGTATCTACAAAATAAGTCAACATAGACAAAAAATGTCGTATTAATTTAGAAAACATAGAGAAAAAGAGTTCAGTCAAATCATTGTATATGTCCTCACGTAAGAATGACTTTTAATATTGGTGTATCAGTTGCAACTTGCTTTTGAAGCATGTTTTTCAAAGCAATAAGAAGAAAATCAGCATGTCATGTATGCAAAAAAACTCTCAATCATGTTCTGTTAATTACAAATTCCACTCTTTTATAAAACAACTACATTAGTAACATATGAAAAATTAACAAAAAACACACAGCGATATATGTGTCCAATTCAAGAAAATATAGTAAATGTCCACAATAAAGGCCAACTTTGTACATTGTTCGCTCCAAAAGGTGTGTGCAGACAAAGCTTTAAATTTATATTCCGAATAATAAACCTAACGATAAGAGAATCCGCAGTGTACGGATCTACCGTAGTAAGCGCTCATATTCCGGAGTCGATCTCTGGGAATCGGTGAGAATAATCACAGCAAAGCAATCTAAGTTCAGAAGCATGCAATGGTACTAATCAAAAGCAAAAGACAAGATGTATAACAAGATGGGGAAATGTAGATTCTAAAGATCATAGTATCCAATTGTGGTTTCGACTCAAGATTTCTAAAGGTAACGTGGACAAAGTTGAGATTTGTTGAGGGAAGGTGTTTCAACTATGGAATAGATCACCGGGTAAGTCTCACTACCCACTTTCCCAAACCAAAGCTCCTATCACCGAGTAAGTCTCAAGGAACTAAAGAAAGGTACGAGCACTCAAACTAACATCACTCACCTAAGGGTATATAACTAACCATCACCGGGTAAGTCTCAGGTTAACTCTCAAAGGTAGGATGAAGGCATACTTAAATCCTAATAAAGGATAAACCTTTATTACCTAACACTCATCATCATCGGAATACAAGCAAAGGAATCACCGGGTATGTCTCATCCTAGGCTTGCATATAAACCAAGAAAGGTGCAAAAAGGATAGGATTTGGCAAACTATAACCTAAACTGAAGATAGGCAATGCAATGGACGATCTCGTGCTATTCTATATCGATCTCGGTCGAGATGCTCAACGAACAGTCCGAGACGGGTTTCGATTTAGGGTTAACTCGAGCTTTCAGAGTCCACTCAGATAAAGGTTCATTCTTTTAGTGTCTACACCACCACCTTCCACTAATCACCCTAGAATCGCAAGAATGCTTAGCCAACAATCATCATTATCAATGCAATATCAAATATATGAAGAATATCAAGAAAAGGTGAATAATCAACCACCAAGGATGTCTTAATTATCAAAGCAAACAACGAACCAATAGTATCTAACAATGTGTTCCAACGAGCTGATAACAAACTCACAAGCAATTCCTAAGAAATCCTCACAATCTAAGGTTCCTTGAACCCTAAGCTATCCTTCCTTAAATCTTCTTCCTTTCAATCCATTTCCAGCGAGCCGTGATTTTGATCTATCTAAGATCCAACCTCTTTTACTTCACTTTCACCTTCCATTCTTATAGAAGAGTCTTAGGTCAAATTATATTTTATTTCCTTGGGTTGTGAGTTGTCGACCTCGATCCAAGCCCAATGGGCCATCTCGGTCAAGATGCATCACTGTGTTGATCCGAGATCAACAGTGATCTACGTGCATGCTTTCGTGTCTTCATTTTGAATCTTTCATTCTTTCTTCTAGGATAGTTCATGCCTTTCTTCTTGTCCTTCCTAATGCTCCTGGATGTAGCTCCATAGCTTCCTTAGCTTATTATGCTCCATTTCCATCCAAAACGTGTCATATTCCCTACAATTACAATCAAACGTGGTGTAGACTTCGATTCTTGCAAAGTAACCGAATAATGACAAAAACACTGTAAATAAAGGTGCATGCATGCAGAATTTTGATGAGAAAATGACAAAACCATATCCGAAATATAGACAATAATTCACGGTATCATACATCTGACATATATCAAGATTTAGAAAGTTGGATCATACCAATATTATAAAGCAACTAACTTAAAAGTCACTAAGAGGCAACAAGACTATGCTGACATCGTAAAAAGGAAGCTTCTCACATGAAGAGACCTTCTCTCGTCTCTACATGAAAAACAAATATGTTTTTGATATGATTTTAGGAGTTAGAAGCTCACCAATAGTGATCTTTCATTCATTCTCCAAACTCTTCTTGTATTGTATAGAGGATCTCATTATTTAATAGAGTTTTAGAAAGATATTGTAAACACATCTATTATTTATTATTTATTACTAAAACATAACACATTTTTAGAAAGACACCGATAGTGAAAGGTGCACCCTCTACAGTCTCTAGCGATAGCCGCTCCACACAAGCATAAGATATATACGAGTGGGTAACAACCTTATCAAATAAAACTCTAACAGGCATGCCATGAATCAGGATGGTGCCTGTAGTCGCCGCCTCGGTGTTCCTCATCTTAAACACCTTGACTTGCGAACCTCTGGTCTCTGAAGTACCTCCACTACGACCTCGGCCCCGAATCGCACCCGGTGCAGAACCCTGTGGAGAAGAATGCTCAAGGACTCTGTGCTGCTGCTGCCCCTGAGTCAGATATGTGATGATCTCGGTCCACCACTCTGTGCTCCCGTAGGGGATTATCCCTGTTGTGAAGGAGCCTTGCCTTGACGGTAGAAGCTAGCTCGATGACCCGTCTTACCGCAGGTGAAGCAAGTCACTAGCGGTCTCGTGCAAGCGGGCCTAATGTGTCCCCGCTCTCCACAGTAAAAACATTGTCATTCACCCTCATGAAGCGGTGCCGATGATCTAGAATTATGTCTGTTGCGGGCCGGAACTCTTCCATATCCCGAAGCTCCTACTCCTATGCTAGCTTGCTCGGTCTTTTGCCTCTTCTCAGGCCCGTCAAACTGTGCAGCTCTCCTAGGACCCGGTCGGCCCCTCTCATAAGCTGAGGCTCGATCTTGGTAATTTGCCAAGAAATCACAGCAAAAACCCGCCGGATAGGCGTAGGTAAACTCTCTCAATCTCTGAGAGAACAAGTACACATGTTGGTCCACCAAAGGTGCGACGGGCCCAACAGTGCTAATTCCACTCTGAACCTCCTGATTGCCTCTGCCATCGGGACGTCCTCAAACCCGACCTCCAGGAAATCTTGTACCCCGTCCCTCTTCAGTGATACAACACAAAACCTCTCTCGTACCTGACTCAGCAACTGAT
This sequence comes from Fagopyrum homotropicum, assembly GCA_033239125.1. Classification (NCBI taxonomy): domain Eukaryota; kingdom Viridiplantae; phylum Streptophyta; class Magnoliopsida; order Caryophyllales; family Polygonaceae; genus Fagopyrum; species Fagopyrum homotropicum. The sequence goes on from BSWB01000004.1 coordinate 151,570,709, forward strand.
CTAACCCGGTAACTCCACCCCTGACTATCCTCCACCAGTACTGTGCCTCATCTTGAAACAAGGTCTGAACTACCTCCACCTGCCGCTCCTCTAGGTAGCAGATCGCCTCTAAGGTGGACTCTACGTGGCCAATCCAATGCTCCACCTCTAGCCCCACCTTCCCGTCGAAAGTGGGTACCCGCTGCTAGTTGAAGGAATCCGGTCTCAACGATCTCATCTCATTGCGCCCTTGTCAACTTCAGCGACAATCACCGGTGCAACTCTCTCCGGTGCCGCCACAATTTGGGTAACCTTTTGCGAGACCTCAGCCGATCTCGTAGGCACTGGCGGTGCCGGGGTGGTACTCTCTCCGCACCTCAGACCTAGTAGTGGTCCTCTCTCTAACCTCAGGCACAACACTCTCTACAACATCCTCTACATGCGTGTTAGCAACTATCGGAGCCGTAGCTGTCAGATCCGTAATGGGGACAGGTCCCCCACCTCTCCCTAGCGGAGGTCTACCTTCTCATCCTCGACCTCGGACAGAAGGAGTCCTAGCAGTGTCTTTACGTCTAACTGGAAGAAGAGGTGAAAGACCTCTTCATTGTCCTGCAGTTGCTCCTATCCTAGTACATGCCATCTACACGGGGTACGTATACTCTAATCAGGTCAAGCTAATGTATATACATATACTATATCGTAAGTCCAAACTATCATGCAAAGGCCAACTACACTATACTACCGAGATCTGTAGAGGTGGTGGTGGTTCCCGTACTTCTATCCCAAATCGACTATGCGTATGACTTTGAAAACAAAAACCTTTTTATAACTCAGACCCCTATCGGGTTCTGTTTTCAATCGTCCGACCTTTAGAAGAATTCCAGTGTCATTTGTTCGCTCCAAACGGTGTGTGCAAGCTTTAAATTTATAACCCTAGACTTAAGCTTAAAACAAGGATGCGAACCCGCAGTGTACGGGTCAATCGTAGTAAAAGCAAGAAAATTCCAGGGGTCGATCACAGGGACTCGGTGAAACAAAGTCAACACAGTATGCTACGTTAGTTCTAACCACAAGAGCGATTAACACAATCAAAGATGAATAAGATGTCAAATAAAGCAAGCATGTAATTCTAGGGATTAAAGCATCTAGTTGTGGTTCCAACTCAAGATCTATAGATAAGCGGACAAAGCTGAGATTTTTGCGTGGGGAAGGTGTTACTAAGTGGAGTAGATCACCGGGTAAGTCTCACTACACACTAATCCTAAACCGCAACTCCTATTACCGGGTAAGTCTCAAGGAATTAAGATAAAGAACTATAACCTCAAACTAACACACCATCTAAGGGAATAGAATCAACCTTTACCGGGTAAGTCTCAGGCTAACTCACGAAGATGGGATGGAAGCACACTCAAAACCCAATAAAGGATAAACCTTTATTACCTACACTTATGATCGTTGATACACAAACTAAGGAATTACCGGGTAAGTCTCATCCTAAGCTTGCTTTGAACCAGGAAGGTGTAATAAGAATAGGATTTGGCAAACTCTAACACTTAACTCTCAGTTACGGATCAAATAAGTCACCTCGGTCAGAAGAATTCCACCCCGGCCGAGATGTTCATCAACCGAACGAGATGCTTAGGGTTAAGATTAAAGACTCGAACTTTCAGGATCCTACTGGAATCTAAGATTATTCTATCATTGTTTTTCCCACAACCTTCAGCCAATCACCCTAGAATCACACAAGGAAATTAGCCACTCATCATCATAATGAAAGTATTAAAATATATAGGAAGAAGGTGAATATTTGAACAAAGAAGAATTTAATGAAAAGACTTCAATAACTGAATCAAATATCACAACAAAGCGTTCTTTGGATAATAATCCAACAAGACAAGACAACAATTGAGGGAATTGAAGACAATCTTACAAAACCCTTCAATAAAGCTATAAAAGCTATGAACTTCAATCTTCCTTCAACCTTCAAAAAGGTTCTTCAAATCTCCCAACTTGGAGTAGGCTGTTGCTGCGTATTTTTCGGTGTAAGCGGGGTGTTGGATTTGTGGAAATCCAACCCTTTATATAGGAAAATAACCCTCCAAAGATAATAAATCTTAGAAAGATCTTTTCCCATAAATAAAGGTAAAATATATAATTCTGCATATCTCCTTCTTTCCAGGAGCCAAGCCCAAAAATATAAGATCACTTTCCAATTTTAAAAGATCTCAGCCAAGAATAAAATATTCTTGCCGCGTCCTAGGTTTTCGCCTCGGTCGAGTCGGCGTCTCTGGATCACCTCGGTCGAGATGAATCTCTGGTCAACCGAGGTGAGTCACAACTGAATGTGAAATCTCTCAAAACTGGCCCAAAGTAAATCCTTAATCCATGGCTATGCTTCCTGGATGTAGCTCCAAATGACTCTTGACTTCTTTTGCTCCTTTTTGATGCAAAACGTACCATATTACCTGCAATTACAACGAAACTAGGTGTAGACCTCGATTCTCGCAAAGGTAGATGAAATGGCAGTAAAATCACATAATGTATATACAAACATGCAGATTATTGAAGATAAAACGTTCAAACAAACCCCAAAATATAGACTATAATTCATGCTATCAAAATACCCCATACTTAGCCCTTGCTTGTCCCCAAGCAAGTTCCGCATATAGAAGACAAGATAGAATGGATTATAAGTCAAGAAAATCAATGAAAAAGCCTTTCAAAAACATTTTATGGTGTGCAACTACCATAGATCACTCTAAGAGAGTACTTCCTGGGATTTAAAAACTCAATATGCTCAAAACATTTTATAAATATAGGAAAGTTGTTCATCTTTGCACAAAATCATAGAATGTATAATAAATCACAATTATCAAAATTAATCATGTATAATCCAGTTTAAACCGCTAAGTCAATCAACAAGCTCAAGGTCTCAAGGGCTTCCCAAAAGAAAAGGTCAAGAAACGTGTAGGGTAGGGATGTATGTAAGGTAATGTGGTGCTGGAATCCGGGAAAAGGATGAACTTCACTTTCACTTTGACTTGCAACACTTTCCACCAATAAGCTTTGCTTATTTCGCACTTTCCTTTTACTTTACTTTTTGGGATGCATGGACAGAGGTGCACAATAACCGAAGCCTAGGAAATCCGCAATCATCAATTTCTCGAGATGCATCAAACCCTTGATGCACATACCATGACCCGATAGGAATATTGCTCAATCCGACTTTGGCAAGACACAAACACCCGGCTATGTGAATGGTGCCGAGTTACTCATCTTCATGATTGACTTCCCCAAACCTATTATTACTTTCTAGCACTTTCACTTCCAGCCCACTTCTCAACTTTAACTTGCTTTCACCACTTTGCTTGCTTCCAAATTCCCGGATAGGTAAAGGGAGGCAAAATGTATATGAGGGGCTAAGCATGATCAAGGAGAAGAAGAAGAAGAGAATGAATTGCCTTGGTCTTTCCAAGAAGAAAGTGAGAGAACTTAACCTGCGGTGTCAACCTTCAAATTCAACATAATTTGGATAAAAACAAAGTATTAAACATGCCAATAATTTTAAACAAAGCATTTAGCAACTTAAACATATCATAAAACCTTTCAAACACATAAAGAATTTAAAACCAGTCAGTAAACAAGATCTTCACTGAGATCATATCCAGATAAGTCACACAAAATCGTTTTCGAAAACTTTTCAGTTAACCCACCTCGGTCGAGGTGTTCTTGGTTCAACCGAGGTGAATCACCTCGTTCGGCCAGAATCTCCCCGGTCGAGGTCAAAAAATTTTTCGGTTTCGACATTTTTTTTTTTTTCAATCAAATAACCTGTAGGTATGCATGTAATATCAGATAATCATATAAAGGCAAATGAAGCATAAATATGAAAATATCCGATAAATATAATACATCAAAAGTAGTCGAATACATCACGTAGTCAAGTAGTCAAATAACAAACACCCCATACTTGAGACACACTGTCCCAGTGGGTATAATAAAAGTCTAAACAAGAGAACTCACCGAATAAAAGCCGAACTGCATAAAAAAGATATAATAATAAAGTCCTGCAGCTCCTCAGTAGTCTCGATCCGGTGGTGGTGGTGGTATGTAGGGGTACTGAGTCGGGTCATAGGGATGGCCCATGATACGCTCAAACTGTAGCTGAGCCATCATGTGCTGATGATGCTGCCGCTCCTGCATCTCGCGGATATCCAGCGAAAGTGCAGCATATGAGTCGATAACCTGATCCGTCAGGTCATCGATCCGTCGGTGTGCAGCTCTGTCCCTAACTCCACACCTCCTGCGTCTAGCAGGTCTGACTGGAGATGCCTCAGCTGGCGCCGGCTCAGTGTCCTCCTCGTCATCATCCAAATCAATAATAGGTGGCGCGCTCGTCCCAGCTGTATCTGTACCTGTGTCCATCGGGACGCCACCTCCTCTCTCATCTACTGTATCATCATCATCGTCGTCCTCGTCCTCAACCTCCTCCTCAGCCTCAGCAGGGGTAGCTGCTCCCTCTCTGTAATCCTCCATAAGTGGACCCCATGCTGTCTGCCAATAGTGTGGATCAAAGACAGAGAACTGTGCAGACCATCTGATGCCCTGAGGTGCAGTCAGCTCCCATGGCATAGCAACGTAAGGTGTAGTCAAACCACGGGGAACTAGAATCCTCCGTGTAATCATCTCCTGAAGTCCGAGCGGCTTGGCAGCCGCCACCATGGTACACCTACTCAGATCCATATCCTGATACCTAGCGATATGGGTCACTATCCCTCCGCAGCATATATATCCCTTCCCTTTGGCCTTGATCCTGTGCAGATCCTCTGCCAGCATCAATCCAAAGTCAGGGTATCCACCTGTGACCATGCAGTATAAAGAGAAGAGCTCCCCCTGTCGGACCTTCTGGGGCGTCTCAGTACGCGCCAGAAGCGTCTCGCTGAAGATCCTGTGTACCAACCGAAAAGCTAGATGATAGATAAGCTTCGCCCTGGAATCACCAGGGCGCCACCTGTCTGCATGCCTCGTAATGTGGGCGATCTGACCCCAGAACTCTCTAGCTACAGCTCGGGTCGGGAAGTCTACAGCAGTGGGGGTAGGGAAGCCAAAAATGTCTCTCCAGTGGTCAAGAGGTACTAAGTAGTTCCGGTTCATCAACCGGTACTTCACAGCCCTCTCTGTGGGGAGGTAAGTGAAGGAACTGACAAACTCGAGGGTCGGCTCAAGGTAGGCTGGGGCTCGGATCTCAGTAAACTGATCCAGCCCGACGGTGGTGATCATCCTCCTAAGCTCTCCATCTACGTGGAGACAATCAAAGGCAGAAACGTCCAGAAATCTAGGAGCGATAACTGGACGACTAGCAATACGATCATAATCTACCCGGTGTCTCTCGTGAATCACCGGGATAGAAGGTCGGGATGAGGAAGAAGAAGGGGAAGGAGAGGATCTGTCTCTAAGGGCTAACAATCTGTCAGAACTCATCTTAAAACTGTACTGTCAGACTACTTCGGTCGACTGACAAACTCCAAGAATCGCCTCGACCGAGGTGCAGGTCGACTGGACCGAGGCGAAGGCAGTGCGATTTCCAACTCTCTGAATTTCAGTTCTTTTTCCCCCAAAAATCACTACCGATGCTTCCTAAGGGGTACTTAAAGGTTTCCTCAACAGAATCAAGGGCAACCAAAGCCCAAATTTCAGTAAACGAACGAGTTTAGGTTTTCGAACGTTTTTACCTCGTTCCGGTCGAAACGCTCAAATTTCTTGCAGATCTGTAGTTTCAATCGACTCCTCTATCCTTCAATCTCGGTTTGGAAGCAGAAAACGTCGAAAACGAGCAAGAAACGAGGTGAGCGAGGTGCGTCTGTTCGCCGCGGTCGAGGAGGGTAAAAAAATGAAAATGTAATTTTTCCTCCTTTTATACTTTTACTGGATCTGCTGTCACCTCGGTCGAGATGGTCTCGACTGGTCCGAGGTGGTATGGACCGAGGCGGTTCTGCAGAAACCCTAGTCGCCTCGGTTGCTCAAGAATCAACTCGGTCGAGGTGCTTTGACAGTGACCGAGGTCTTTCTGTCTTCTCAGAATCTCGAACTTCTATCCTTCCAGTTGTGCTCCTCCTTAGATATTCCCTGTTGTCTGTCCAGAATGCCAAAAACAAAGCAAAGCAAAGCAAAAACAAAAACTATCTAAGCTAGACTAGAAAACGGGAAAGAAGAGCAATACCTTGGGTTGCCTCCCAAGAAGCGCTTGATTTAAGGTCGCTAGCTGGACCATGGTGCGTCTCAAACGAGGTAGGAGGTTCCCTCACCCCATACTTCACCTCCATCGTGGGGTGAAGTAAGTAGATCCATCAAACGCTCCAAGACGTGTAAGTGCTCGTCGGGGAATGAATCGTCTATGGGCGGGCTATCCGTCTCGCGGGAGGATTCCGGTAGCCGGCTGAGGTGATCCGCAACTGATTTCTCGGATCCCTTCTTATCGCGGATCTCTAGGTCAAATTCTTGAAGCAAGAGAACCCATCGAATAAGGCGCGGCTTTGCATCTTTCTTAGCCAACAAGTAACGAATGGCTGCATGGTCGGTGTAGACAATGACTTTCGCCCCTACTAGATAGGAACGAAACTTCTCGAAAGCATATACAACCGCCAATAACTCCTTTTCGGTGGTAGCGTAGTTGCGTTGTGCTTCATCCAGCGTCTTGCTAGCATAATAGATGGCGGTGGTCCGTCCATCTTTCTTCTGTCCAAGCACCGCTCCTACGGCTACATCACTAGCGTCACACATGACCTCAAAGGGCAAGGTCCAATCAGGAGGCTGGATAATGGGAGCGGAGATCAACGCTTCCTTAATCCTGTAGAAAGCATCAAGACACTCCTGCGAAAACTCAAAAACAACATCTTTATTCAAGAGGTTAGTTAGAGGTTTAGAAATCTTAGAGAAGTCCTTGATGAATCTCCTGTAGAAACCTGCGTGCCCGAGAAAACTCCTCACACCTTTAACAGAACAAGGAGGAGGGAGTTTCTCAATAGTCTCGATCTTAGCTCGATCGACTTCAATACCTCGATTAGAAACGAGGTGTCCTAGCACAATGCCTTCATTAACCATAAAATGACACTTCTCCCAATTTAAAACAAGGTTAGTGTCCTCACATCTTTTAAGCACTAGAGAAAGGTTAGATAGGCAATCATCAAAAGAGGAACCATATACAGAAAAATCATCCATAAATACCTCCATGATCTCCTCTATGTACTCGGAAAAGATAGCCATCATGCATCGCTGGAAGGTAGCAGGTGCATTGCACAATCCGAATGGCATCCTCCGATAGGCAAACGTCCCCCAAGGACAAGTGAAAGTGGTCTTCTCCTGATCATCCGGATGGATAGGAATCTGGAAGAATCCACTATAGCCGTCCAAGTAGCAAAAGTGTGAATGCTGGGCCAACCGTTCGAGCATTTGATCAATGAAGGGAAGCGGAAAATGATCCTTCCGAGTTGCCGTGTTCAGCTTCCTATAATCGATGCAAACTCTCCAGCCCGTGACGGTCCTCGTTGGGATCAACTCGTTGTTCTTATTCGTCACAACGGTCATCCCTCCTTTCTTCGGAACGACATGCACCGGGCTAACCCACTTGCTATCCGAGATAGGATAAATAATACCTGCATCCAACAACTTAAGAACTTCCTTTTTCACAACCTCTTTCATGATCGGATTTAACCGTCTTTGAGGTTCCCGTGAAGTCTTATGATTATCTTCCATTAGAATTCTATGCATGCAGAAAGAAGGTTTAATGCCAATAAGATCATCTGTGGTGTAACCTATGGCTTTTCGATGCTTTCTCAGGACATGCATTAACTTAGATAATTCAGAATCGGAGAGGGAAGCACTAGCAATAACGGGGTAAGTAGAATCCGGCCCAAGAAAGACATACCTCAAGTGACTAGGGAGTTGTTTAAGCTCCACTACTGGGGGTGCTTTCTGGGAGGAATCCGTGCTTCCTCTTTCCTGTGGAGTGGTATCAGAAACTGGACTTGATGAAGTCTCAGTTTGAATCATCTCGCCATCGACCTCGGTCGAGGCGCAAAGGCGTTGACCGAGGTGTTCTTTAGTCGCCTCGCTCAGTCCAGAAAGTGCCTCGGTCGAGGTACTGCTACTGGGTCCGAGGCTGGAGATCTTCGTCTCCTGGATCAGCTTCTCTGTTATAGCTCCTGGATCCTCTTCCAGTGCCTTCAAGCTCCGTATATCTGCATCACAAGAAGCATCTATACCTTCCTCCATTAAACTGAAGCTTATGACTCTTTCGAGCGGATCGTTAATAAGGATAGAGCTCACCAATTCTCTTGATTCTTCTTCATCGTAGATGTTGAAGATATCATCAGTTAGTTGCTCCCCTTTCATGGCTGCAAGTAGTGCGAATTCCACCTCATCGCCACCAACGTTGAATTTCAACTTGGCGTTCTTGCAATCCACGTTGCAGCCCGAAGTTGCTAGAAATGGCCTCCCGAGAATAATAGGTACTGGATAATCTGCGGGAATGTCAAGTACAACAAAATCTATAGGTAGATAGAAGTTACCTAACTTGACCGGAACGTCTTCCAAGATGCCCACGGGATGGGTAATGGAGCGATCCGCCATGTAAAGTCGAATCTTGACCGGTTTGGGCTCTCCAAGACCGATCTTAGTGCACAACTCCAGCGGGATGATGCTCACGCTGGCTCCTAGATCACATAGGGCTTCACAAGTGACATCCCCAACTTGAATGGGAATGCAAATTGAGCCGGGATCTCTTAACTTAGGTGGCATCTTTTCCTTCATGATCTTGATAAGCTCCGAAGATTTAGATGTCATCCTAACTTCACCAACATCCTCCAGCTTCCTCTTCCTTGATAAGATTTCTTTTAAGAACTTCCCATAGGCGGGCATACCTAGAATGGCATCAAGGAAAGGAATATTAATATGTACCTTATTCATCAAGTCAAGAAACTTACCGAAGTGCTTGTCAAGATGTGCTCTGGCTCTGGACTGGGGGAATGGAAGTGGTGGTTTATATGCAGGAGGTAGAACATAAGTTTCTGTCGTTCCTCCTTCTTTCTATTGCGCCGCCTCGGTTGGCATCTCGGTCGAGGTGTTCTTCGACTGGGTCTGGACCGAGGTGGTCTGCATCGAGCGAGGTACTGGATCTGCAGTTTTGAGTCCACTCCTCGTCGTTATGGCCATGCACTGGCCTTTAGGGTTAGTTTCCGTCTTTGCTGGAAGCTTCCCTGGATCTCTTGGCGCTTCATTCGCCCTATTAGCAAGTTGTTGTTCGAAGGACTTTTGGGCCCTCGAAAATGAAGTCATAGAATTCTCCATAGCACTAAGCTTGATCAAGATTGCCTCCAGGACTGCGTCTTTCTTTTCCGGCTGAGACGAACTTGATCCTTGCCCTTGGCTCTTCAATGGAGTAGAAGAAGAAGAAGGAGAAGAGAGGAAAGGGTTAGAGGAATCATTAGAGTTGGAGTTTGAATGGTTGTTACCGTGGTTTTGGTTATTCGCCCTCCAGTTGTTGCTATTGGATCCTCTATTGTTGTTGTTGTAGTTGTTTCGGGGTCCGTTGTTGTTGTTACGGTACCCGTTATTGTTGTTGTTGTTCCTTTGCCCTTGCTCTTCCTTCTTAGTTTGAGCCATCAAGAGCTCCTTCAATTGCTTCACGTCGTTCTTCAAGGACGTGAGTTGATTGTTGTTGGGTTGAGTCTCTTGAAAGTTGACTCTTTTAACTCCACCTTCAGCTCCTTGGTGGGTGTACTTCTCCATGTGCAAGGCTTGCTTCTCAATGAAGTCCCAAGCCTCGTCAACCGCCATGTCCATGAATGTACCGGCGGAGAGTAGTTGGAGATTGAACTGGGTGCTTCCGTTCAGCCCTTTGAAGTAGATCTCCAACAACTCGATCTTTGGAATCCCATGATGTGGGCAATCCAAAAGGATATCCTTGAACCGCTCCCAAGATTTGGACAAGCTCTCCTTGTCCTTCATGATGAAAGCGTTGATCTTCCCTCTCATTTCAGCGGTCTTTGAGAGGGGAAAGAATTTGGTCAAGAATTCCGTAGTCATCTCCTCCCATGTGCTAATTTTTCCTGGGGGAAGAGATTGATACCAAGTAAGAGCTCTATCTTTTAAAGAAAAGTAGAAAGGTCTTAGCTTGTAGTTGTTGTTCTCAATTCTGGAAGGTCGTAAGGTTTCCATCAAGATCTCGTAGTTTTGAAGATGTTGATGCGGCGACTCCTTCTCTAGCCCTCCGAATTGGCACTGGCGAATCATGGCTAGAACTTGCGGTCGAAGTTCGTAGTCATGATCTGCTGGATCTCCTAGGTTCACTCCTGGACGCCTCAGTTGTTGGTTAGGGTCCATCCTTTGACCTAGGGTTTGTGGAATTCCTGCAAGAAGAACATCTCGGACTGGCATCCGAGGTGGAAGTACATCGGCCGGGGCGTCGGGTACTGGAATCTGCCTCGGTCGAGGATCAACTACTGGATCCTGCATCGGTCGAAGTAGAATCTGGTTCCGAATGGTAGCAATCTCAGCTTCGATTGCTGCAGTCCTGGTGCGATTCTCCTCTTTCTCTTGCATGAGTTCTTCCTTGCTGAGGCGCAGCAGCTCCTGCGTCTCTCTCAATTGGGCCGCAAGATCGCGATCGTCTTGTTGGGCCATCTTCACTTCTCTCAAGCGTCTCTTGTATGTCTTTTCTGGTTCGGGATCGTAAGGAACGATTTCCTTCCCAGCGCGGGTTCTTCGCATATACCTAAGAAAGAACCTGAAAAAGTCACTCAAGTAGAGTGGTTAGACAAAACGGGGCAAATGCCCCAAGAGCAAACCGTACCGGCTCGGTCTAGACCAAGTCCCCGGCAACGGCGCCAAAAACTTGTTCGCTCCAAACGGTGTGTGCAAGCTTTAAATTTATAACCCTAGACTTAAGCTTAAAACAAGGATGCGAACCCGCAGTGTACGGGTCAATCGTAGTAAAAGCAAGAAAATTCCAGGGGTCGATCACAGGGACTCGGTGAAACAAAGTCAACACAGTATGCTACGTTAGTTCTAACCACAAGAGCGATTAACACAATCAAAGATGAATAAGATGTCAAATAAAGCAAGCATGTATTTCTAGGGATTAAAGCATCTAGTTGTGGTTCCAACTCAAGATCTATAGATAAGCGGACAAAGCTGAGATTTTTGCGTGGGGAAGGTGTTACTAAGTGGAGTAGATCACCGGGTAAGTCTCACTACACACTAATCCTAAACCGCAACTCCTATTACCGGGTAAGTCTCAAGGAATTAAGATAAAGAACTATAACCTCAAACTAACACACCATCTAAGGGAATAGAATCAACCTTTACCGGGTAAGTCTCAGGCTAACTCACGAAGATGGGATGGAAGCACACTCAAAACCCAATAAAGGATAAACCTTTATTACCTACACTTATGATCGTTGATACACAAACTAAGGAATTACCGGGTAAGTCTCATCCTAAGCTTGCTTTGAACCAGGAAGGTGTAATAAGAATAGGATTTGGCAAACTCTAACACTTAACTCTCAGTTACGGATCAAATAAGTCACCTCGGTCAGAAGAATTCCACCCCGGCCGAGATGTTCATCAACCGAACGAGATGCTTAGGGTTAAGATTAAAGACTCGAACTTTCAGGATCCTACTGGAATCTAAGATTATTCTATCATTGTTTTTCCCACAACCTTCAGCCAATCACCCTAGAATCACACAAGGAAATTAGCCACTCATCATCATAATGAAAGTATTAAAATATATAGGAAGAAGGTGAATATTTGAACAAAGAAGAATTTAATGAAAAGACTTCAATAACTGAATCAAATATCACAACAAAGCGTTCTTTGGATAATAATCCAACAAGACAAGACAACAATTGAGGGAATTGAAGACAATCTTACAAAACCCTTCAATAAAGCTATAAAAGCTATGAACTTCAATCTTCCTTCAACCTTCAAAAAGGTTCTTCAAATCTCCCAACTTGGAGTAGGCTGCTGCTGCGTATTTTTCGGTGTAAGCGGGGTGTTGGATTTGTGGAAATCCAACCCTTTATATAGGAAAATAACCCTCCAAAGATAATAAATCTTAGAAAGATCTTTTCCCATAAATAAAGGTAAAATATATAATTCTGCATATCTCCTTCCTTCCAGGAGCCAAGCCCAAAAATATAAGATCACTTTCCAATTTTAAAAGATCTCAGCCAAGAATAAAATATTCTTGCCGCGTCCTAGGTTTTCGCCTCGGTCGAGTCGGCGTCTCTGGATCACCTCGGTCGAGATGAATCTCTAGTCAACCGAGGTGAGTCACAACTGAATGTGAAATCTCTCAAAACTGGCCCAAAGTAAATCCTTAATCCATGGCTATGCTTCCTGGATGTAGCTCCAAATGACTCTTGACTTCTTTTGCTCCTTTTTGATGCAAAACGTACCATATTACCTGCAATTACAACGAAACTAGGTGTAGACCTCGATTCTCGCAAAGGTAGATGAAATGGCAGTAAAATCACATAATGTATATACAAACATGCAGATTATTGAAGATAAAACGTTCAAACAAACCCCAAAATATAGACTATAATTCATGCTATCATCATTGTTGCAAACCCCAAGCTCTGATACCATATTATAACATCCCAAATCTCAGACTCGGGACGCTACGGGATAGGACCTCACAATGGGTCTTGACCCTAGCTCGGTAGCAATATTACTCGATCTTACAACAAGGCACCGACGATAAAAGATAGAAATCCAAGATCATAGTATGCAATGTCAAATAAGGAAAATGATTCTCAGCCGAGGTACAAGGAAATATTCGAAATCCGTGGATAAACTAACAAAGTCTACTAAACAACAAGTAAACTCACACCCGTTCTAACACGTACGAGAACCCCGACTGACCACCTCCTCGGAATCACTCGACAAATTCCCTATCCTGCACGGCATCTAACAACACGGATAAACCGTTAACCAACTATAATATAGCGGGGAATGCCAAAGCACAAAGACATATAATAATAAAAGTAAACACAGATCATGTTATCACAGAATCTCCATTATTATTATCTTCATTAAAGTCATCCATCTTATTAATTATAGGTGTGACACGAGAAGTCTTAGACTCTCGCCCTCAGACTTTTATCCAATCGGAGTGGTTCGGCGCACCGATCCGTATATCATATGGAGTGGATCGGTACCCTCACCGTATATCCAAATCTAGCACAGTCACGAAGCACCTCCTACATTCCCTCAGGAGAACTAGACAAGTGACCACCGCCCGTTACACATAGACCAATATATAGGTCGGTATGTATAATACGAAAGGGCACATCACAACAACATACACCACTCAAGCATCAACAACTATCTCATAGAAAGCTAAGTAAGTCCTACGGACTTACCAGAAGTCGACTACTCTTAACTATCTGCAAAACTCGATCCGAACTCACTTCTCAAAGCCTGATAGGTCAAGGCAATGTGTCACAATCACATCACAACCATATGAAATTGCATCCAAACAGTTTCCATTCTAAAGAAACCTCAACGCATCTCAGAAAACGTCCTAAACTAGCCCACTACATGGGATTTTCTCAAGATCTGCTAGACCACCTAGCATGATAATACATCATGTTCAAAGGGTACAACGAAGGAGGGAAGACATACCAAAACTCCACACTTAAGTCAAAATTACAACTGAAGTGTCTCTGTGGGGGGAAAACCGCAAATGCGGCTAAGAAGGGGCGCAAGGACGGCAAGGGTGTAATATCCGGAAAATTTTATTTCCGATGAGTCCGAGTCAAATCGACCTTTTTTCGATCGGTTGACTTTCCTAATCCTACTTAAGGTTTACTAAAACAAATTCTATCATTTTATGTACTCTTTTAGTCACATAAAATGATAAATTTCAAAACCCTAATATAAGTCATGACATGGTTATGGACAAGATTCCGACAACCTTATGACGAGACCATAACGACCTTTGACGAGTTTAAGACGAGGCCACGATAACTGTTGACAAGACCATGACAAGGTCTTGACAACCTCCAACCCAAACCCTTTTTCCATATTTTGGCCTAGCTTTTCATGCCAGCCTTACCTCAGCCCGTACCTCGCAGTCCAGAAGGCCCAGTTGATGTTGATCTCCACGTCAAGGGCCAGCTATTATAGATGGGTCGGCCCAACCACAGGAAGGAGTAGCAAAGTCCAGCCGTTACAACTTTTCACCCCTGTTAACTGCTCTCTCTCTCTCTCCTATCGTGATATCTCCACAATTCCAGCCCGTATCTCGCTCTTTCCTATCTTGTATTCCTTCTGATTCGGTTTTCCCTTACGTACACACCACACCGATCATAGACTGTCGCCAGCGCCTCTCCTCCTCTCGCCGCAACAGCTGGACGGACTCCCATCTTCGAGAACTTGTAAGGCTCAACCGAGGTGAGCCTTCTTTGATCTCTCCTTTCTGTTACATATTCCAACTCCAACACCCCCTCATCTAGTGTCGACAGCAGGACGAGAAGCCTCAACACAAGCAACAGACACTGGAACCGTGCAAGTACAGCCCTGTCCGGACCATCGTCCTCAGCACCGAGTCCTACTCCACTCTCGTCAATCGATCGAGCCTCAAATCCCCCTTCTATATGTACGGGTAGAGTCAGTATATTCATCCTTACCCTTCTCCTGGCTGACTTCTTACAATGACTCACCCTTATTTCTTGTGCCGGACGAACCTCATCTCGACCCAATCGGATGTCAATAGTGAGAGCAAGTGGAGCCGTCCAACCGCTGCAGCAGTGGAGCCGAGCCTAGCCCTCGATCCCCTAGTTATGTGGTGCTGAGCGACACCAGTAGCTCCCGTGGATCTATCGGTGTAGCAGTCCGGCATTTGAGTTACCGCGAGTGCAAACCGAGTTGAGATTTGAGAGAGTGTGATTGGATTAATGTAAGTCCTTGCGACTTACTTACCTAGTTTTTGGATGTTGGTTGAGTGATAATAGTGGTGTGTGTGATGTGCGTTTATAATAATAACTTGATAGGACGACTGTTATTATTATTATATTTTAAGGCCCAAGTGTATGTATAACGGGCCGTGACATCACTGCCCAACTCTGCTAGAAGACTGGGAGGTTCTCTATACCCAAACCATACAGGTACAAGGTGAGATGCATTGGATCCATTCCTGATGGTTACACGGGGGCGGAGGCGAGGTTTGAGAATCCCTCATGTCACAAAAATAAAGATAATAAATGGATGACCTAAGTAAAGATAATAAATGGATTGTTTGAAAGCATGATGAGTGTTTACTTTTGCTGTGTGTGTGTGATATTATTATTCTTCTAATGTTTAGATAACTAGTTAATGGTTGTTCTGTTGTGTTTTTAGATTCACCGTAGGTTAGAGTAGCAACTGAGTGATCCGGAAGTAGTGGTCAGCCGGGTCTCCGTACTCCTTAGAGTGGGGTTGGGTGTTATCTTGTTGTTTCTTTCTTCTTGTTAAAGACTGTTAGACTCTTCTGTTGTTTAAGTAATATAGGTTGTTAGACGTTGTTGCATTCATTCCTTTAAAAATACATTTTTATGACTTTCGGTTTTTCTTATTTGTGTCTTGTTGCAAGATCCTAGCAATATTGTTGTCAAACTGAGGTCGGGACCCATTGTGAGGTCCTAACCAGTAATGTCCCGAGAATTCGGGGTGTTACAAAGGACACAACGGCTACACCCGTGGCATGAGCAAGGCGTGGGGGCGGTAAGGCGCGGTCGTGGGACAATGTAGGCGCGGGGGCGGCACTAGCGACAACGAACTCCGTCTTCTCTTCTTCGACTTCGATCATCTCTATTCTTCAATCATGCATGTCATCCCGTGTATACTCAAACCACTCTCTAAGAATCATTCAGCAACTCAAAGGAATACAAAGGGAGGCACTTACCCTTTTTCTTTGACACGATTGAAGAAGAAAACGAATGATTCTTTCGGGATCCACAAAGACGGTGCCCTTCGTAACTGGCTGCAGCTCGGTGAAGACGAATACACAACGCTGCTAGCGACGGAAACTGGAAGGAAAGAAGGAGATAAAGGGAGGAGGAAGAAGCAACGAAGAAGGAAAAGGAAAGAAGAGGAAGGAGAAGGAATCTCACTTACATAATCTCCTTGGGGCACTATGTGGCCGCCCCGCGGGTACTCTACCCGTGGCCAATCATAATGTAACACCACGATTCCGCGGGACTCGGGATGCCACATTGGGCTAGGGTCTCACAGTGGATCCTGACCTTGGCTTGACAACAAGTTCACTGGACCTTACAACATGACACTGACAGATATAAAACAAATACATAAATGGTATAAAACTGTACATCAAAAGGTATTCAAAATCATAGCCGAGTATAAACACCAAAGCCTTGCACAGGAGGTATATAATATCATCCCCAAAACCATAAGCACCTAATGTACGAGAGTCCTCATCCTGTCACCTTGCCGGATCACTCTGCAGCTCGCCTATCTTGCAAAACATCTACAACACAGTATAAAACCGTTAGCTAACCATACATATATAAGGTAATGCATAAGCACAAACACAAGTCATAAAAGATAAACACATCAACATGTTGTCAAACATTTACCCATTTTAGTTATCTTTATATAATAGTCGTTCACTCAAATCGTATATATATATATATATATATATATATATATATATATATATATAGAGAGAGAGAGAGAGAGAGAGAGAGAGAGTGTAGATCATATGAGAACACCCCTAACGTGTATACATGAGAACAGATTCGTAATTATTATTAGTTTTGTTACGAATGTGTCATATTTTTTAATGTATTATTCGTAGTTATTGTTGGTTGAGTGGATTATTCGTAGTTATTGTGGTTATTCCTAATTATTATGAAACTATGTGACACGAGGAACGTATCATCCTCGCCTCTGGGCCTGCTATCCATCTGTAAGTACTGTCGGTCACACAACCCGTGTACCCTATGAGAATTGATTGCGCATTTCATGTATACCAGGTGGCCTGACGTCAGAGGACCTTCCAACCCCATACAGGATGGAGGGAAAGGTTATCACTGCCACGCAATGGGGCTATCAATAAAACATAGGTCGGTAATAATCGACATCATATGTTATTATATCAAGCATATAACTCACACACCACTCATGCAAACACCCAATATAAGGATGATAGCTAAGTAAGACCTACGGACTTACCTCAACCTCGTACAAACTCAACCACGATCAACCTCCAATCCTAAGAGGTACACTGCCTAATAACAAGGCATATAGATGTATCAATCTCCTACCAATGAAAGGGGTCACACCTAGCCCCAAGGGATCCATAGGATCATCCTTAACCTAAGCCTCACAACCTACTAATCCTCAAAGCCATACAAGACATAACAAGATCATAACATCATCATCACACTCTCATCTATACCTAGCATGATACTATATACCCATACTAGGAAAGGAAGGGACAATGTCATCCTTAGGCAGGCCCGGAATCAAGACACACCTGCGTGACAAGAGCAAAGCAAGGCTGGAGTACAGAGAGACGCAGGGGCGGAAGCTCCACACGCAGGGGTGGTGACACACCAGGCGCAGGGGCGGCCCTGAGGTGGCGCAGGGGCGGTTGGATAGCAGTAGGCTCGTCTTCGACTTCTCTTTGATCCTTCACTTGCCTTTCTTCACTTCTTCAACATCCAGCAACCCAAACCTAGGAACAGAGGGATACTCCTCACCACAACCTAGGAAGGCTACCACAAGATCAAACTTGTGAAGTCTTAAGCTAGAAAGGAATAAAAGAAGAACTCACCAAGTTGAACGTAACAGAGGGATACTCCTCACCACAACCTCAAGGTTGGCTCACCAAAGGCACAACAACATCAACATCCAACATCCTCATCATCCAAGCTCAAATTCTCATTAAAAATCTAACAAGAAGAAGAAGAAGAAGAAGAAGAACGTATGAGAGAATATGGAGCTGGATAGAGAGTGAAGAAACCCTCATCAGGAAGAGAAGGAAATTTTTAGGGGAAGGAAGGGTCAAAAGCAAAGGCACGAGTCAACGAAGACGACTGCAACACACCCTAATCCGTAGGGGCGGAGGTGCTGGCCGCAAGGGCAGCTCAAGTGGCCCACAGGGGTGCCTAGACTTGGCCGCAAAGGCGGTTCAGGCAGAAACTGCACACTCAACAACTCAACAATTAAAGCTCTTACATCTAAAGAGTCCTTGAACGGACCGGTGTTACACAAACTCCGGATCTCCAATACTCACAATAACGCCCTTTATAGCCAAAGGTAAAACGACCACTCAATCAACACTAGGGAAAGGGAAGGAGAACACAAACGTAATCTTACCCCTTAATCCCTTTGACAAGGATGAGGAAGGAGCCTTCTGCGTGTTCTGGACAACTGAGAACATTCAGTGCTTATAGACCCGCTGATGCAACGCTAAAGTCAGCACATGAATCCACGAGGCGCTGAAGAAAGTGGAAGGAAGATTGAGCGAAGGAAGAGAGGAGATAATAGGAGGTTTACGTAGAGAGGAAGAGGTTGTTTTTGGGATTTTGAGGGTGCACTTGCCGAAGGAAAAGAAAGGATCGAGATAAAACAAAAAATGAAATAATCGTGACGGTTACAAAACTGAAAGATAGCGATCTGTTGTTTTCTTACACCAACGGGAAACAATAGTTGCGCCCGCGACGATGCGACAATGTCCGCTCCATGGTCTCGGGGTGCGACCGTTGTGACTCAATTTGAGTCTCCCAAATCCGGTGGTTACATAATGATCGGCGTATTGTTCAGGAAGCAAGAGGTTAGTAGTGTGTTTTACTTTAGGTATGTTGTTAAGGAGAACGACCAATTGACAAGAATATTCTAGGCTGACCCAATTTCGATGAAAAACTATGTTATATATGAAGATGTTGTTTCGTTCGACTCCATCTACCGAACAAGCAAGTATGTGTAAATATGAACAATATCTTTAACTTTTTTGAACATTCTCTTTGTAGGAAATGAACTGTTATTATTATTAATGTGTGTTGTTTGCACATTTTCCAAATATGACATGGTTTTTCCCCTTTCACTGGTTTGGACAAGCATAAAAAATGTGTGATATTTGGGGGTGTTCTTTTAGTAAAGGAGGATGTAAGCTCATATGAACGGCTTTTTGAGAGCTTAGGGAGGCTATGGGACATGTACCTAGGGTGTTGGTAACTGATCAAGATCCTGCAATGAAGATAGCAGGGTTTTTCGTCCACTCATCATCGGTATTGCATGTGGCACATTATGCAAAATGTGTCAAAGAAAGTCGGACTAGAACTTAAACATTCACTTGTGAAAAGTTCAACAAGAATGAGACATCATTTAAAACAATATGAACAAACTTGTGTTTGAGACTTATTATATGGTTTTGCTATGTTTTTGAAGTATTAACAATGACGCATAAAAGTATGAACAATGACATATAAAAGTATGAACACCAATTAGTAAAATCATGAACAATGACGTATAAAAGTATGAACAAAATCTTTTAACGCTTTGTGATAAGTTTTGCTATCTATATTAGATAAAACGTGATCCGTATCTTATTTGATAATCGAAAAAAGTCCATCAAAGCGATCTTTTCATATTCGGATCATCGATTTCTTGAATCACATCGATGAATCGAATAAGTTTTTAAGTTGTCACCACTATGAGTATTATTTTACCATAAAAAATGAAAGAAACTAAGAAAAAAGAAAATATAGTTTGATGAAGTCCTTTTGCATGAGTAACGGATGTCAATGTACAATATTGTACGAGAAAAGTTTGGAGCATTTGAGTTGATGTAACTACAAAGTTTGGAGCATTTGTAGTTAATAATGACAATTATTATCTCAGTTCATGCATGCATTCTCTAATTGTACTTTTGAAGTGACGATCATATAAGGACTACTTATGACTTCCATCTCCTATAATTTGAACACCTACGTAAGTAAATATGAACAAAAAGATATCTATGCAATAAAAACGTTTGGTCAATGCTTTTTGAATACGATGAACATCATCCTTTAAAAAATGAACACCGAGTAATAAAAAACATGAACAATGACACATAAAAGTATGAACATCAATGACTTGCCTATAATTTCTACACATACATAACATTGATGAATAATAATATAAATATTATATAGTACCTAAAAGACGATGATAAAATATAGGAACATCAAAGGCATAAATTTCAAATAGTACATGAAAACCCAACATTCAAATTACAGATGCAAACACAATTTGATGTTGCAAACCACATCATTCTTTATATCTTCCAAAGCAAAATGTAAGTTTTAACAATTTAACAATTCAAATGTTTCTTGTTTGTCCAACAATTTCAAGTAACAGATCCTTCATTTCATTATTCTTCCAACTGAGATTTGAGATAAAATACAGGAACAAACTTCCAAAACCAAGGTCTTGAATGGTTTTTTTTTTTCTGATTCTCATTCAATTTTATTCAGTGAGTTTTTGTCCTTGTTAAAATATTCTTGAGTTGCTTCTTGACTTCCTTGTATGACCCTTTTTTTTTAATTTTTTTCAAAGAAATACTTTCAAGTTCTTGAAAATTATCATCAAACAGTCTTCATCATTATCGAGATCTAACTCATCTTCAGTTGAAGAGCCCACATTATCCTCATGTTCAGAAAAATCCTCATCGGATCCAGAATCTTGTACCAGTTTTTGTTTCTTCCCTCTTGTTTGAAGGAAATAAGCAAGTGTATCTGCAAAAATAATACAAAAAACAATGTAAATAAAAAATGTACAATGATGTTGTAAAATAATGAACATCTAAATCTATTAGTGATTAAAGATAAGAAGATTGAATCATTAACAAATATGCAAATATGATCTTCGAGTTAGACCAAACCCCTCCCTGTCACAACCTTTGGTCTGATTGGGTTAACAAAAATATTCTCAAGAGTCATAGTATCTGGACCAGTGAAGCAAGCTACAAGCACAACTTCTTTTGGAACTCTCTTCTCAAAATCATAGACGACATTCTAGTCACCTCTAATGGGCACAGATTCTCCTCCATCACCAAAAAATCCAACGGTAACTTCTCCACCACCTCTACATACAATCTCATCAGGCATTTGCAGCCTACCTTACATACCTACCTGCTCGTCACCACCGGTTACCTACTCTCTCAAAATAGGTCACGTGGAAGGGTATCAACATTTGAAAGGGTATCAACATTCCAAAATGTAGTTTCATCTCATGGTTAGCTAGTCACCACCGGTTACCTAATCTCTCAAAATTAGTCACGTGGAACATCATTCAAAGTGATACCTACAAACTTTGCGGTTTTAACCCGGAAGATGAGGACCGTCTCTTTCACCACTGCAACTTCTCCTCAACCACCCTTGACCTTATTTCGAGATGGACTAGAACACCCCCATTCCCGTACAGCAGCTGCATTTGGACGTGGCTCAGTTCCACCAAACCCCACCGTCACGACCTTATTGCTCATGTCCGCACTGCCTCCATCACAAGCTTCATCTACTTCATCTGGAAGGCCAGAAACGGCCTAATCTATAACCATCAGGTCACCCATGCTACTACATGTGCTCATAATGTCATCCAAGCCATAATGAACCATGTTTCTTACCATTGGAAGGATAGATCTCCCAATTCTCTCTTTTGGGCTAATCAACTAGGAATTCACCTTATGTAATTAGTATTTTCCCCTTTGATCTTGTTTGGTCATAGATGACCCCATGTACATCCATTCTTGATCAATATATAAACCTTTCAAAAAAAAAACATGAACAAAAATTCAATATGAAATGTACAAACACAAATGAAAGTTATGTTTATAAAATGAACAATCATGTGAAAACAATAAAGAGATAAATATAAAAGCATGAACATCAAAATAAACTTAAGGAAGAACAAGATGTCAAACCAATAATAATCAAGCGTTCAAGACTTGTTCAATACATACACATTTCATATATTTTTAATCTATAACTCTTTTCACTACACCAACAAACTAATTGTGATTTGGTGGATATGAAACAACTTTTAAGTGAAATATTAGTATGTTATGAGTTGATCAATGAGATGAGAATACATGAATCCCCTCAGAAAAGTGAGTTTTTCGATCATATCATCAGAATTAGCATGGTTCTAAATTAGAAACTATCACTAGAATGGCATGAAGACTTCTCAGAATCAGAACTCGTAATTCTTCATAAAATAAAAATCCATGTAGATAAATCAATCAATGAAAAATAAATATACATTAAATTAGCAAAGGAATAAATATATGAAATATTCTTTTTCAAGGGATCTCGGAGAAATATTGGAGTTATACTTCATATTTTAACTTGTTAGCAAATAACATGTATGCATTTTATGAACATTTATGTAAGTCACCTCATCTTAACATTTATTCGTTTTATGAACATCAATAGCATTTATCAACATTTATGATTAAAATTGAAAAGTAATAACTAACTCTTTGTGCTTTGCTTATCAAACTTAAGAAAACTCATAGATAGGCGAAATCAAACCTAAAACCTAATAAAAGAGTTGTTGTGAAACACTATTTTTATATGAGGCATTTTGTCGAACACTTTGTAATTAGATTATGCAATTGGAGTGCTCAGACCAACTCAACATATGTATTTACATGTATTCTCACAATCGAAACTATCAAACACACCAATGAATCGAACAAAATTGATTTCAAACACAAAATCAAAGGTAACCAACCCTGAATTTAAAGAGTAGAAACTCAAACATTAAGAGTACAAATCAACCTTAAACTTAAATTTGACTGACCCAAACCGACCAATATATAACTAGTCCGATCTTTATGGTACAAACCGGGACAACTAGACTGTAACGGTCTAATCCACAGTCTAGGGTTTTTGAATTTTACAATTCACTGTTTATAACCGTATTACGGTCTGATCTAACCCATAATCTACGGTCCGATTTAGCCTGAATACACATCCCTACTTAAAGTAACCTCATATAAGACACGAAATGTTAAGGTAGTAATATCAATGAATCACACGGCACTTGTCTACAAAGAGCGGGGCCTAGAGGAAGCGCGTTGCCAAGAACATCCATTTTGGTTTTTGAACTTTGAATAATAACACACTTACAAACCAATCCATTATTCATGTCAAGATCATTGATCCATATTAGTCGTTGGTAAAGTGTAATACAACTATGTCATCATATAGTATGACTTAATATAATAGGTTACAAGCTAGAAATCATCATCAAGTCTCAACCCTAATTAAGTAGGTTCATACTTAGAGCCTACGCTCACTCTCGGCCGCTTTGATTAGTAGGCAAGCAGACCCTTACTTAAGATTCCGTAATGGGCAAGGTAGATTAAAGAAAAAGATTTTAATGGTAGGAATGTCGATTTTACCCGTATTCGTCGGACACCCAACTAACTGATCCAACAAAAAGAGAACTATTATGTTACAAAAAAATGGGTGTAAGATCGAGTAGAACTCAGAAGGACGTTTTCAGCCCATCATCCATCACTCGTGTAAGTATGTCATTTTTTTCTGCTTGGAATAAATGTTGGTGGATAGGATTTAAATCAAGTAGGTAAAGTGGGCTACACCCTCATTCGATAGAGAGGATTCCACGTATATTTTCCTAAATTAATGACTTACCAAATATAATTCCACCTTCATACATCAAAAATCGCAAATAGAAGAACATCGTACATTTCTCTTGACTCTTGAGACATCCTTATTTTCAACCAAACTAGCATAAATGATTCATGTGTAGTAACAATCAAGCATTTCTACCAATGAATCTATTCTATAAATAGATAACTATATATCCATACGTTGGTGACCCATCATTACTTGCTAATCCAATAATTCTGAGAATGCACAATATATTTTCATAAGTCTTAAGTTATGAAATACTTTCATAACTTTGCTTATGTCATATATTAATCATAGTGACACTATTGATGTTCCTAAGTAGGATGCATAACGTAGCCGACATTTGATTAAGTGGAGCTAGAGTTGAAATGGAGTTAGCTTATCTTTATATAATTGAATTTGTGCCTTCCAGCTCAAGATCTTAAATTGATATGATATGACTTATGAAATGTAACCTACGACATTTCATTTAAGAGGTTGAATGGATTGTAGCAAGCAGTCAAGGCTATATGAAGAATCGGCTGGGCTTCAAAAACCGATTACTTGAGTTTACACTTAACCGAGGAAAAGTAACCAAATAAGATCTATTGAATATTGTTGCTATTAGCCTATCATGTAACGTGCATAATATACATCCAATTTGTATGATGGGGACTGATCACATGTCATAGACCACATGAATTTATAGCTCCAGGAAAAAAAAATAAATTCAAACTCACCACGTAAAGAGTGATTTTATCCGGCGCCGGCGCCTTGCGAGTGCGCGCAAGGCCTCGCGCACTCGCAAGGCGTATGCGCGCAGGGAAGGCGCGCATGCGCCTTCCGACTGCGCGCATTGGGCCTGCGCGATGCCCATGCGCGCCTGCCCAACCCGCCTCCGCCTATTTAAGGAGGCGCGGAGGCCAACCTCCCTTTCCCTTGTTTTCTTCGCTACCGTTCCGCGTCCTTTGCCCTCGCGTTTCGCAGCCGTCGCGCACTTCCCTTGCCCTCGATTTTTTTTCTCTTGTTTTCATCCATTTCTTCTTTACTTCGATACGTCCAACAATGGAGGGAGATTCAAATATCGAGAGCTCTAGGAGTAGACCACTTGTGAATCGATTCCAGGTTAGTTAATATTGTTTTTTTAAGGTTTATTTATTTTTTGCATTATACTTGAAACTAGTTAGGTTCGGTTAGTTAGGAATAATTGAAATTGGATTAATTTCGATAGTTAGTAGTATTGAAACTAGTTAGTTTAGTTAGGTTTGGCTAGTTAGAAATAATTGTAATTGGACTATTATCGATAGTTAGTAGTATTGAAACTACTTAGTTTAGTTAGATTCGGCTAGTTAGGAATAATTGTAATTGGACTATTATTGATTTTATGATAGTTAATGTAATATATATATATATATATATATAATATATGTATATGATTATAATAATAGCACAATTTTATATATACATTTATAATATATATGTATATAATAGAAAAATAAAAATTTGAGTTAAAAAAATATTCAGCGTGCGTTGAGGACTGTCAGAGAGAAGAGGAAGAGGGCGACGAGATTAGTCACAGCTTCCGCCCGTCGAGAGGCTGTAGCTCGACGAGTTAGACTTGCATCAGCAGCTGTAGAGGCATCCGTTCAGGCACCTGTAGATGCAGCTGTAGAGGCATCCGTTCATGCACCTGTGGATGCACCTACAGATGCAGAGGTATAGATTTCATGGTAGAGGAGGCACTTAGACGTACGCCTCATGTGGCTCCATCTCAGGTTCGGGCTTCACAGCATCCTCCAGGACATTTATAGTTGTAGTTCGATACTCTTATGTTTATTTTGGATGGATATTACTTTTGATATTTTCCTAAGTTTCTTTAGCGATTTTATTTCACCTAAGTTTCAATCAACTATTTCAAACTACTAAAACATAATGAGAACAATATATGAAAACGACTAAAACATGATGTCAACAAGTTC
Organism: Fagopyrum homotropicum; assembly: GCA_033239125.1. NCBI lineage: Eukaryota > Viridiplantae > Streptophyta > Magnoliopsida > Caryophyllales > Polygonaceae > Fagopyrum > Fagopyrum homotropicum. The sequence goes on from BSWB01000004.1 coordinate 151,596,357, forward strand.
AATAATAACGTCTAAAACACGATTTGAAGTAAGGTTTCTGAAAACGGCTAAAGATATCCTGCACTATTGTGTTCAACTCCCCATGCTCGACGAAGATCCTCATAACGAGCTATCCTTTCAATGAACGGCGCATCTCATCTATCAACACTTGGATCATGGTTATGTTTCCAAGCGTCGCTCAACAACGGTAACGGAACATCATCTTTTAATCATACCTATAAATATGAAATTACAGAAAACGGTTAGTAAATATTAGGTCTAAATAGACGTCCATTGAATGAAAGTAAAACGTTGACCTACCGGCACAAAGTGTGTGTTGTTATATATATACTCTAACGAACAAATGACCGTAGGGGCCTCTTGGTTGGGAGCGGTGGCAATCATAGGCAGGAATGTCGCTGGAATGTTCCCTAGGACAACAAATGCAATCTTATAGTAGGTGGCGGCTGCACATGCGATCATCGGTATTTCCATCCAATTTGGTTCTGGACACGGAGACTTACTCGTCCAATAAACGTTTGAATGACTTCGTCAATATGATTGAGGATTCTACACTGCAATGATTAACAAGTAAGATTATGTAAAATCATGGATTATAATTAAAACTTTAATATAACCGGAAGACTTAGTTACCTTGGAATAAAATTTCCTTCTCGCATTTAACTCCATAACCATATCTCGCCGTATTATCAAGTAATCCTCATCCGAGAATTCCGATACCGCGGAAATTGCTCTATATCCACAATGGCCGTCTCCTGGTACATCCCTTACTCTCAATACATAAGGCTCCATGAACTTTCGAAAATCTTCTTCCCTCAAACAAAATCCGGCCTTTGCGGGTTGTTTTCCTTTACGACGGGCTCTACTCGTAGGAGTCAACTCTGGTGTAGAATCTACATCTTTAGTTTTCTTCCCTTTCGGACGCCCAGGACCACGTGTAGCAGAATGCTCAAAAGAACTAGGCTCTCTTCTAGTTGATCTCGGGATTGGAGGTCGTCCCTTTGCTTTGACCTTCTGTGTCGGCTCCTTCATTGTCGTACCCCCTGGGTTTTCCATATCCTCCAAAAAAGATGCAATCTTATCTTGCTCATCCGGACTTAACATATTTGAGTCCATTCTTTCTCTAAACCTGTTCAGCGTCGCTTGACTCGGGTTCAAACGATCATCATCATCATCACCAATATCACCATCCAAAAAATCAACCGGATTCCAATGAACTTGCTTCCAATATGGGTGTATCTGTGACAAATAGATAGGTCTACGAGCCCGGATTGCTAGTCTAAATTCATGCACACACGGCACTCCATAAACCCCTCTCCAATAACTATCCGACATCCTTCATCATCTCTTGTATGTCGAACCTTGGTGTAATTATTCCACAAGAGCGTGAAACACTCATCTGTTACGTAGTCACGGAGCAAGTCAAATATCGGTATACGCACCTGCAAAAAACAGGTTTATTACATATCAAATAAATATTTAACAATATTTTCACCAATTAAACTTTTGGTATACTAACCTCTCGTGGAATCCTCTCCCGTGACATCTCTAGAGAAGCTTGTAACTTTTGGACTTGGTCTGTGACCATCAAATGTAGGCTATCACAAACCAGCTGAAATCCTCCAACACTAGAATCTAGTGTTTGCTTCAACAACTTGTGCGCGGACTCACACCTAAGAAGAAAAGTTTATTACAATAAACGAAGAAATGTTTAACAATGTAGTGAATGTTTAAATAACTTACGCATTTGTCGTTCGTGTGCCGAAATGATGATGTAGGTCAGTCCATGCTCGAACGATTGCCTCCTTGTACGGGTCAAGCCAAGTCGTCTCGAGATAGGTCATTAACCTCGGAGATGATTGCCAATAGTCTCTCATTTCCAGCAAACGGCGTTGGTAGCTTCCAGGGGATCTTGACTAGAACAAGGCATGACAATGGGATATGAAGAGTGCTTCCGCTTCCTTATTGCGCAAAACAAGTGCCGCTCTGTTAACTATATTGCACTTTATGTGAAACGTGCACAATATATGTTTCACCTCGGGAAATACTACACCCAAGGCGCTTATAAGACCAAGCTCACGGTCAGTGGCAATCACCTCCGGCGTCTTTCCGTACAACAAATAACGGACCCTCCTCAAAACCCACTCGTAATGATCTCTATTCCCCTGTGCCATGAACACAAAAGCAATTGCGAATGTCTTCTTGGTGCTAGTGATGCCTACGATCTCCAACAATGGCATATTGTACCTAAAAGTAATACGAAACAACGACTGAATTACAATTTCTAAGGAAAATAAGAATGAGTGTATGAAATAAAGTAAAAATGTGCCTTGAATTGAAGCTTACTTGTTGGTCTTATATGTCGAGTCCATCACAATAACATAGGGAAACATGTTGAGCAAATGCCTCGAGTCGGAATTTGAGATAAAGAAATCAATCACTTCATCGGAATCTTGACTTCTCCGAGTGTTTATATAGTATCCACGTCCGTCAACGTGTGAAGTGCTTGTTGTAATGGACATCTTCCTTCGGCTTGTTCCATTCTAATCTTCAAACCGGTGTTGTAAACTTGACGGATGGAGGTGACATTGTCGGGATCCTCTAATTGCACGGATTTTAATATATGCCTCGGTTTTAAGCCAGAATTCAGTTCACGCTCCACCTTTCGGCTCTGCTTCGGAGTCATACGTCCAACATATGCATGACCTCTTAACACCGAAGGAATTATATGGTTGTGGATTCCACATACAACCCTCCCCGTCCACTTTTCCTCTTCAATTTGGGTTCCTACAAGCTCAAACAAACACATACACTTCTTCGACTTTTTTTCCGGCTGGAACTTGGAACATGATCGGGATCTACGTCTTTTTCTTTTCTCGGTCCTCCGTGTCTATCACAACCCAATTGTAGGATACGAAAACCCCTTCTATCCAATCATGATTTTTTAACAACCAACATCATATTCATAGCGTTGGCCACATACCGAGCCCATCCCAATAAGTTCTCTCTATCCGCAAAATATCCATGAAGCTCAAATTTTGACGAATAATTGGTACCGAGAGCACGAGAGTAATCCATAAGATCCTAAATAAAAATAACATAGAGTATTATTTTAAAAATACACATCATTTTATTCTTACATTGCTAATTCTATAATTCTGATTCTCTATTCTTACATTGCTAATTCTATAATTCCGATTCTCTATTCTAACATTGCTAATTCTATAATTCCGATTCTCTATTCTAACATTGCTAAGTCTATAATTCCGATTCTCTATTCTTACATTGATAATTCTATAATTCCGATTCTCTATTCTAACATTGCTAATTCTATAATTTCGATTCTCTATTCTAACATTCCTATTTCTATAATTTCGATTCTCTATTCTAACATTGCAAATTCTATAATTCTGACAAAATAAAACGACATAACAGTAAAGTATAAAAATGAGTTTGTACACTTACTTCAAGTTTTGCGAGAATTTCTTCCGGATCACTATATTTTTCAATATCGAACGGCATCATCGAGCTTTCACCATCGGATTCTACATCAACTTCATTGGAATACGACGACATTTTAACGACTTTTTTGTTTACGTTGTTCAGGTTTGGATGAAGGTGAATGAGTCTCACATGTTATTATATAGGCTCGAAAAATCCACAACGGCTATATTCCCCAACGGCTAGTCCAACGGTCCAATTTTTCGAAAGTATAACGGGCAAGGAGACGCAAAGGCGGAGTGCGCCTCCGCGCCAGGCCGCGCGCATGCGCAGTCCGCATGCGCGCGGACTGGCGCGGAGGCGCACTCCGCCTCCGCGTCTCCTTGGGCGTAGGCGGACTCCGCCTCCGCGTCTCCTTGGGCGCAGGCGGACTCCGCCTCTATGAAGGCGCGAGTCCGCCCGAATAGTAACCCTGCCACGTAAACTTAGGATTGTACATAATCGGATCGGACCGAAAAACTGGACTGGACTGGATATTACAGTCCGGTCCATGATATTATGGTTCAGTCCTGCACTGTAATATTCCGGTCAGTTAATTTGCACTTTTAATATTTTTGAACATGAAATGCACACAGTCATGTCCGGTTCAAACCCGGACCGGACTTAATCCATATAATTTTTTTTTAAACTTTTTTAAAACAACTATACAGTCTGGACTGAACTGTATTGGACTGGTCTAGACCCGACTGCATTGAACCGGTCCGGTCCAGGGACCGTGAGCTTAAGGTTCAGTAAGGTCCGAACCGTTTGAACAACCCCACATAAACCCAGTGAGATTTTATTCTAAAATCAATTGGCAATAGGAGGTGGAGTTTAGTGATCTTATATACTAGGTTCGAAATGTCTCTATTTTTAGATGTGGAAAATTATTACATCCAACACAAATCCCGTTTTGTTGCATCTCCAGAAATGGGAACATAAACGAATTTAGTTCATATATATTGTTCATGAAAGTTTTTGAATCATTGCTTGTGATTTAAAGTAGCTGATTTAAAATTTGATTAATTTTGATACCCTTAAGGATACAAAATTAAAAAAAACACATTTTTTTTATATTGAAAATGAAAAAACATGCCCCATATAACTAGATTACTTTTATGAATTTACAATGAACCAATAACATTTAAGTGAACTAAATTTATTTTTTATTTCGTTTTTACTTTCAGAGTTCAAATTAAATAGACACTAAATAATTATTGTGAAGCCTAGAGAAGCTAAAACAACAAGAAGAGAAGAAAAAACTCGAGCTACCCTAAAATGGTTACAGTTGAAGTATGTCTACTTCTTTTTTTTTGAAAAGTTAATTTGTATTGAGATAAGGATGTACAAGGGGTTACAGGAGCAAGATCAAGAGCATAAAGATTACATAGTCATTGCAAGTAGAGTAGTAGATCAGGCAAGATTCAGATGAAGCATGCTGGCCGAGAGGATGGTAGACGAGGATCGGTCTTTCCAGTTTGTTTCAAAGTGGAGCTTTGTGGTCTTGATGATCATGTTAGCACAGTCCACGCCACGAGTAAAGCAATTGTTGAAGAGCATATCGTTCCTAGCCTTCCATACATAGTATATGAAGGATAGGATGGAAGCAATACGAACACTGTCCATATGTCTACTTCTTTCCTTTCAAATGTAAAGCTTTTTTGTTTGTATACATACGAACACATGCGTTAGAATACCTACACGTACAAAAGCCGACAATATTTCATCAAAAAACTATGTAGTTATAGTAGTTCACCAGTGAACAACTTGAATTGTCTAACAACAAATAGGCAAAATAATAATAGAGCTAGTTGTCTAGAGATGTTAAATAACGATCTCGACAAGCAAGTCCCACAAAATGTAAAATAAATGACCCTTCTTTAATCCACTTACAAAAATAGCCATAGTTGAATGATAAAAGGATGTAAAGTTCTATAATTTATTTCAGTCTCACATCTATATCTATATAAAACTATTTTACATCTTATATAAAAGTTATAATTTTTTTTAAATTTTAAATAGTTGATTTAAAACTTTAATTGATTTCTATTTTTCTCCCATTATATGTTTGATTTACAAACCTTCTTAAACAATTTTTTTAATTATTAAAATTTAGTTTTATAAAATTCATTAATCCATAGATTTATTCATTAATCCTAAAACTCTCATATGAATAATATATGTTTATATGATCGATTTGGTTTATCCATCATTATATATGAAGTAAAATCTAGTATAGATAGTACTTGTGCTATTTATAATTGGTATTTAGCATATTATATCATTTTTGGGTGTATCCAAACACTACTTATAGTTAAATGTAGTACAAGCACCTTTTTTTAATAATAAACTAAACGTCCGTTTGGTTTTAACTCTGGAATCGAAAACGGAATGGAAACGAATCTAGTCCATATATATACCCGTGTTCATGAAAATTTTGGAATCATTCCTTGTGGTTTGAAGTAATTGGAGTTGAATTTGATTACTTTTGATACCCTATAGAGAAACAAAAATGTGTGGAGACAAGTGTATTTTGCGTGAAACCATAAGGAAAATTCCATAAAATTTTTATGAATAAGGATATACGTATGTACTAAATTCGTTTCCGGAGTTGGAACCAAACGGGTTGCAAGTATCTAAACAATACTTATTTGTGATGAATATTTGTGGCTTCTACTTTAAAGAAAGGAAAGAAAAGAAAAAAAAAAAAAAAAAAAAAAAAAAAAAGTGGGTCCCTTATGCATTCTCATATGTGTCTCATAAGTCTTCGTTCAAAATCGATTATTGTACTATAGTAATGCTTAGAATTACGACCGAAGAATGACATAAGAAAAATGGAAGCACCAAAATTACAAAACTACCCCATCCGGTTTCCATTCTTCTTCCGTTATAAATACCTCTTCTTCCTAAATCTCTGTTGCTTAGAGCATCCTCACCTGAACCAATCACAACCTCAATCAATAAGAACCTTCTTCCCAATTATGGTCCGAACGCCGTCGTTTGATGAGAATGGAATCAAGAAAGGAGCTTGGAGCCCCGAAGAAGATCTCAAATTAGAAACTTATATTCGCCGATACGGCCACTGGAACTGGAGAGAGCTTCCCAAATTCGCCGGTAATCATATATTTTATCTTAATTTCCAGTAATTCTGCAAAATATATATATACAGTTTGCTGAATTTTACAATTTTCAGGCTTACAGAGATGCGGGAAGAGTTGCCGGCTGAGATGGATGAACTACCTCCGGCCAAACGTCCGGAGAGGGAACTACACAAAGGAGGAAGAAGATCTCATCATGGAATTACACAAAAAGAACGGAAACAAGTAAGAAAAAACGTTTCGATTCTAGACTAACGAAATCCACAGATAAATCTCCGTGTTTTCAGGAGATCATCGTTTTTATTGCATGTGCGCAGGTGGGCCATGATAGCTACAAGATTACCGGGTAGAACAGATAACGAAATCAAGAATCATTGGCATACTCATTTAAAGAAGCGTCGGCGAGAAAAAAGCTACTCTTCAATCGACAAAAACACAGTCAGCACATCGAGCGTTGATTCAGAGAGTAATCACAGACATGTTTCATCTTCGTCTTCCTCAACCAATCACACAGTCGATGAAGATTGCCTGCAACACATCCAAATCCTCGAGAGCTGCCCTTTTTCCCCACAGCTCTCCTCAACTCATGACAACACTACTCGCTCTTCCTCAGAAGATTACTTCCTTCCGCCGGAAGTCGAGTTCTCGGCTCTGAGCGATCTGTTAGATCCTCCCGGAGAATCGGACACGACCATGGAGGATATGTGTAAAGAGCTCGAAAGAACCGATGATTTCTGGACGACGCCGTTTAGTTGGGAAGAAATGTCGTATTACGATAACGGCAACTTCTTTGATGAGTATGATGAATACATGCAAGGTCTAGCCATGGAATCACTCTTAAATTATTAGTATATTACAGCGTATTTAAATTATAGCAATCTAATTGCATGAAATAACGCTACAACAAAAATCAATGGAATTGTAGCGATATATATTGCATGTAATCTGGTTATATATAGAAAATTAAGTGTCTATATGTAGTAATTAAGTCATGTTTCTTACCAAAAACAAAATGTTACCAAAAAAAGTAATTAAGTCATGTTTCTCTTTTCTTGCAATAAACGATGCTACTTGTCATTATATGTACGATGTATATTGGTATATACATGTGTTAGACTATGACCTATACTATGTCTAGTATATTAAATTGCAAGTTTTGTTCAAATTAGTTAAGTATGTATTTTTAAAATTTCTCTATGTTAACTAACTACATACATGGTATAAATATGTTTAGTAAATGAAGATTCAAAAAACCACGACATAGAGTAGCTTATCTTTATACAATTGATTCATGGCTAATCAACATGCAACCTAGGGTAACGAACATGGCTAAACCTTGCATAAATTCATCATACTCATCAAAGAAGTTGAAATGGAGTAGCACAAACGTTGCTCCTGGTTAACTTCCGCCGCACTCGCTCAACATTGGTCATGATTCCTCTTGAATGAGTTTCCACATGAAGTAGGGATGGCAATTTCATCCGAACCCGACGGACACCCGATCACCCATTCCATAATAAAAGGGTGAAAACCCGACATGAAGCGGGTGATGGATCGGGTCGGATTCGGATGAACCTTTCATCCACCCGTCACCCGATCCATCATCCATCCACACACCCAACCGCTTCACCCGTTATAAATATATAATAATTTAATAAAATTTAATTTAAACAAAACCCTAAAAAAAAGTCAGATCCCTAAACCTAACTCGCAAGGTATGCTTGCTTGAGAGTCGATTACTTTGCAAGTCGCTGACTCGCCACTTTGCCAGGTCTCTTCTCAGTCTTTTCCGACTACATCCGCCGACGGCCAGCTTCAACTCGCAAGGTCCTTGTTTTCAACCTTCAAACTCGCAAGGGCGGCCGGCTACAGTTTTCATTCGTAGGTGGCATGCATCACTCAGATTTTCAGGACTATTGTGCGTTACCTTTTTAGAATTGAAGGCCATTTGACTCATTTCTCTATTTTTCAAGAATTTGAATTATTTGTGTTGACTTCAGATTTATCATGTTTTTATAGATTATACGTTTTCGGTTAAATTTATATTTATTATTATTGATTTTCCATATTCGAATCCGGGTTTAATATCGTTTTAAAGGAAATGCACAGAACACCCGAAATCTCACCCGATCCACCCGCTTCATCCGTTGGATGCGGGTGGATCGGATGCGGGTGGCGGGTCAGGTGGGGTGGATGAAATTTGGTGGGGGATTGGGTCATCCACCCACCACCCGATCGATTGTCATCCCTAACAGGAAGCATCTGATTCTTTCTTGAATCCCCATCTTCGAGATGTGTTTGAACACAGTGCGTCCAAGGATCCTCGGACACTAATTAACTAACTAGGTACATGGTATAAATATGTTTAGTAAATGGGGATTCAAAAAACCACGAAATAGAGTAGCTTATCTTTATACAATTGATTCCATGACTAATCAACATGCATCCTAGGGTAACGAACATGGATAAACCTTGCATAAATTCATCGTACTCATCAAAGAAGTTGAAATGGAGTAGCACAAACGTTGCTCCTGATTAACTTCCGTCGCACTCGCTCAACATTGGTCATGATTTCTCCTTGAATGAGTTTCCACAGGAAGCATTTGATTCTTTCTTGAATCCCCATCTTCCAGATGTGTTTGAACACAGTGCATCCAAGGGTCCTCGGACGCTAATTAATCTGCATCCTATAACCCAAAACCTACTTAGGACGCTAATCAACTTGCGTCTTAGGATCCAAAAACTACGCTAATCAGCATGCATCATAGGGCTCGAATCTTTCCCTAAGACGCTAATCTCCTACGTTTGCCCAAAACTTACCCTCACACACTAATCAACATGCGTTCTAGGATCCAAAACTTACCATAGGACGCTAATCTAGGGCCCGAAATCTATTGTTCAGGATTGGAGTTGTTGAATCACACCCCCAACTTGAGGAACCACATGAGGGAGAGTATCTAATATATTAGATTGTATGTTGAGTTTATCTTTATTCGTTACTTTATATTTTTATCAATTTATTTTTTATCTATTTATATTTATCTACATCAATAAAATAAAATAAGCAAACATTCAAGACCTTTTCATTATGTATTATGTCCAACGTGGTACGTAGATAATTCAAAGGATTTTAGTACGTAGGTAGCCGAATTGTCACGATCATAGAACAATAATAGTTTTGACAAAAAAAAAAACAGGCCAGCTGTACGTGTGTAAATCGTGATATACGTATCACATAATATACTAACATGCACAGTCAATTCAATCTACTTCAGCAACTTTAGAATTTTAAGTGTTAGCAGACGACGACCTCAGTAAACTACATGCATGCATGCCTAATACACCAGCATGTATCCGGGACCATTCGGTTCTAGGGTTGGCATTAAGATTTGAAATGAATCATTCGTAATAAATAATACTTGGCGTGTAGTATGACGTTGGAATGAAAAATTCGATTTTGTTCGGATCAGATTTACCAAATAAAGAATTCGAGTTTTGTTCGGATCAGTTTTGTCAAGTCGGAAAAAGAAGAGGATTTATCGAAAATGATATATTTCATTAGTTGGTTGATAAATGTATTTATAGAGAAAAAAATTATTTCAAATTTTATTAAAATAACTGAGTAATTACAAAGTATTATATAAAGGTGGTCCAATATGACCCTCCTTTTATTTTATAAATGAAGATATTTATTATCGTTTAAACGAGATATTCCGAAAATTATTTCCTTTTCAACCTTCTTTCTTAATAAAAACGAGTTATCATTATGAATACGACTCCTTTTCAATTTCTACTTCATGAAAATCGCTCGGCTTCGATCATAAATATAAAAAATGTTTATATTTTCTTTCTATTTTTATTGTTTCTAATTTACTTATTTTAGGAATGTATCATTTATATAGGATTTTTAAATTAGCCTGTAAATTTCATTGTAAATTCATTCGATCATACAATTGATTATTTAACGTGGATAAATCACATTTTATTTTCTTTCTCTTTAATTATTACTTTTTTACTTTTTAAAAAAAATATATTTGTACTTTATATATATAACGTAAATAATAACTGATCTACTATGATCGATGATGGTAGGATTGGATTTATAATTCTATAGAAGACTATTTTCAGGCTATGTTTAGTTATAAAGGAGAGGAGTTATTTTAGATTTGGTTTAAGATTTGTGATTTAACAATGGGTTATTTTAGATTTTGATTTTTTTTATAAAATTGTTTAGTTGAAGATTATTTTTAGAGGTTTTTTTATGGATATGGACAAAAAAATTTAAGATAACTCCTTAAATCTTGGGTATACGAGGTTTTAAAATGTTCAAAGTTAATCTTTTAATTCAATTTTAAAGAATCTAAAATAAACTCAATCTTTGACTTAAACACTTACAATATTAATATTAAATCTTACCCATAAAAATCTAAAATAACCCTCAAAATATGCAGCCAAACATAATATACAGTGAATTAAAGTTAAATGATGCTCAATTTGGTGCTGTTTTTGGAAATCTACATTATAGTATTAAGTTCAAAATAAGAATTATCAATTAACAAAATGATTAGTTGAGATCAATTTATCACTTTGTGGATCATATAATTGTTCTGACAAATGATAACTTAACATCATATAATTGTCATCTTTTGGGTGACAAATGAACTTTTTTATTCCTCCATTATACAGATCCATCATATCATATCATGACCGAACCCCAAAATTACAAATTTCATAAAAAAATATTAATGTCAAAGTTTTCAATTTAATATAAACCTAGTTTTAAATCAAATCATGTTAAAATTGTATTTACTAAATATTTATTAATAGAATAAGTATTCTAAGGGGGCCCGAATTCGGTGGCTCATTTATGATTGTTTTATCCATACCCCTTTTTATGACTTTATTCTTTTTTTATTTATTTATTTTTATTTTTATTATTATTATTATTATTATTATTATTATTATTATTATTACTCTTATGAAACAATTTGGTTTACTAGGCTTTTTCTAGTTTTGTGTTTAGTAAATGTACCCCTTGAGAGAAGAGTGTGTAAAGTTTGAAAATAAATACAAAAGGCTGAGGTATATTTATTTAATTGAAACATTAAAAAGTCTAGTTACTACTATAGTTTTTCAAAAAGGCCTAGTTACCAAAATTGCCCCTATTACTATTATTATTATTATTATTATCGATGGAAAACACATTACATGCCGTTGGATGAGAGCCGACTAACAAGTTGGGCTCCGCATCTCTTTTGAATGGTAAACGCAATCCTAGTAAAAATAAAGCAAATACCCCTACTATATCCGGGCAACTCTTTAGCAACCGAGTCTAATCTTTTAAGTAGCTCCAGCGCGTCGTCACTCAGGTCGTCAAACGTGGAAAAGGAAAAGGGAAGAAAGTGATACCCCATGGAGTTATAAACCTCCACATACTTATTTCTCTTATTATCAACAGCAACCCTCTCAGTTCTACCCGAAATGAAGCTAGAAAGGTCAAGCGAAGAGAAAGGAGATGTATCAGTGATGTCAACACATGTGTCTCTGCCCTGAAACCAATTATAGAAAAGGATTTCGGCGGGACGCAGCTCCCCACCACTACCAACAACCACACCAGTATGGACCTCTTTATTATTATTATTATTATTATTATTATTATTATTATTATTATTATTATTATTATTATTATTATTATTATTATTATTGTTTTAAGTCACATCCAAAATTAAATATCACAATCTTGTCACTCCTTTTGTGAATATATTGTATACTTGCTCTGTAGTCTACATTAATCACCATCAATATCAAACCAAATTTGTGAATGATAACGAACAACTCTCAAATTCATTTATAACTTCTCCATCTTTCCTACATTCATAATTTACGAAAACCGTTTTTCTCATTTTGGCATTCAAATCAACTATTCATTTTTCTTATTACCTAAACTATTCACTTGTACTAAAACTAGTGCAAACTTGTCAAGCTTTAAAAAAACAAAAAAAAAATAATATAAATTAAATTTTTTCATCTTAATGTCCTTAAAATTTAGACTTTTTCTATTGTTATCTCCAAAATTTTTAAAATTTTTTTTGGTATCCTCGTGATTTAATTTCTTTCCGTTCTTAATATATTTTATTAAAATTCAATGATAAAATTAAAAAGTTAAGAAAAAATAAATTTAAAACTAATTATGCACATTAAATTTTAAACATCTTAGTTTTTATAAAATACTAAGTAGTGATATAGAAGTATTTATATATATTTTTAACTTAAAAAATACAGAAAAGTTAATTTAAATATTTTTTTATTTTTTGAATTAAAATATAAAAATATAGCAAATTTTATTTTTGAATTAAAATTAAATCTAAAAATAATTCGAAAATTAATAAATAAAAAAAATTACTATATTTTTATTCTAACTTAGGGTGTCTAATTAGTTTTAAATTTAATTTTTCTATAGAATTCAATTTGATATGAGCTAAACAAAAGTTAGTGGTACCTTTTTAACGGTATTGAAAGGGACGGTACAAAATTTTTCAAATAATGGTTGATGATGTAAAGCTTTAGAGATATCTGTGATTTTGTGCAAAGTTGTAAACAAGAAGGGTGGTTTATGCAATATAGAAAATAAGAGTGGTTTCTTACAAAGTAGGATATATTTTGGGTTATTTTATATAAGGTGTGGTTCTGTGAAAGTTTTTATAAGATATTTTGTATAATTCTAAAAAAATATAGCAATCACAGTAATTGTGTTTAATTTGGATTCGCGATAGGATGTAGTATAATCGAGTATCGAATGAATTGCGTTTGATTTGGATAATACTAATAATAAATTATTTTAAGTGAAAAGCAGGACGATAGGTAGTAATTGTAACATGCAAAATCAATAACGATTGTAGACAATGTTATGGAAGCGATATAAGGAAACAAGAATCTCCAATATAATGAATTAAGATATTATTTCATATTATAACTGATGAACATTAATATATGATTAATTGCAGGTAATCATATAAAATAGCCTTTAACATAGATGAAAAAAATACTGTGCTTTTCAACTCGCATAACTCTCAATTAGACATGTTCACATCCGGGTTCGGCCGGGCTTATAACTTTTTTGGCCCGTTTATCCAGACCCGGGCCGAGCCCTGTTGTCGGGACTATAGCGGGTGCCGTATCCAGCCGGGCGAGTCGGCCCCGCGGGTACCCATTTTATTTTTAATTTTTTATTATATAAAATTATTTAAAAATTTGTTTTTTAATATAAATAAAATGTTTTTAAGATATTTTATATAATATCTATTAAAAAAATTATATTCAATATCGTATAATTATGCTTAATATCTATAATATATATAATATAATATTTATGTATTTATTTATATCCGGGTCGACGAGTCGGGCATTTTGGCCCGATGGGTCTAGAGAGGTGTCCCGATTCAACGGGATAGGCTTTTTGGCACGGTTGGGCTTCCTCCTCTGTTCATACCCGTCTGTATTCCGGGTAGGACGGTCCGGACGGATTGTTTGGAGATGATCAGGTGTACTCTCAATCCAGCAGTTCGGCAAGTATATGAAAACCCATTAAACACTTTGAAATCCGGAAAAGAACAACCTTCGTTTTTTGGCCCTTCAGTTAGGAAAAGGTACAAAGACTGGAACTTTATACGATAGTTAAAATCCTCAAAAGTTTGATAAGCTAGTACTCTCAAAATCAAGTTCTTTTCAATAAATCCAACAAAACGCCCTTTACATGTGGCTCTTCAGTTGTTTTATCTAAACCAGATATAAGCACCACTTCTTTCGAAGGTAAATAAAAAGATAGGAATTAAGCGCTTTGAAAAGAACCAATATCACAATCTCAATTTATAAATATATATGCAAACAATAAATTAAATTAATATATAGATCATCAAATCCTTAGATCAGGAGGATGCTTAACCGGAGATGATCAGATATAGAGCAAGGACAATATAAAAAAAAATCAAGAAAGACATAAACTCACAATTGTTTGGTTTCAGTAGGAAAAACCTTCAAAGCAAAGCTAATAATTACTTGACGACTAGGGCAAAGAGGAATATGAGTCAAGCTTATTTCGGGATGAATCATTGTATCTAAACCTACGACTGACATATGAATATATAAAGGGGAACTCTCGGAGTCTAGGGCTACACAAAATATAACCCTTCAAAAGTTACGATCGGAAGACTTGATTTTTTTCTCAACGACAATCTAAATTACCAACCAACAGCCTCCAAACAGCATACCTATGGCCATAAGCTAGCCATAGACAAGCCGTTTTTCCAAGTCGTTGAGAGTGCTTCGGGTTGGGCTTCGAATTTGGGCTTTGACAAAATCTTCTGCAGTGATGACGTATGTGAACGGCCACCCTATGACCTCCTTGGTCGTTTCACTCATCTATACCTTCAAATCGTGGATCTTCACTTTAAGCCATATTTAAGAGACTTTGTGTTGTAGTTTCTCAATCATGTAGAGTCGTCATTTCTTCTCCGACTTCCAAGAGGATGCAATTGTGGCATAATTGATGCCGTAAATGCCCGAAATACATAAAAGTCAAGGTAGATAATGGAATACAAAAAGTGAACGTTTTACATACAAATAAAGATGTATGAAAGAGTAAAAGAGGTATGAAATGCATGAATCTAAGGCTAAAAAGTTCTCCATTTGACACTCATCAAATAACCCCATACTTAACCTTGTTCGTCCGCGAGTAAGATTGTGTCATATGCATACTATGTGTAAGAACAAAAGGTTGCCTCAATTAAAAGGAAAACAAACAACTCAAATCATGTCATCATAACATCAATCATTGTAAGAGGATAAATAGAGAATCATAGCCATCCAAAACGCTCAATGATAATGTGTTTTCTTTCAATCTCACAAGATATCTTTAGGGATATATCAATAAACTCTCAAACTCAACCGACATAAATAGAACTTACCTTAAGTTTGTCAAGGCGTTCTCGAACTTCACCACTTGTCAAGTGAACTAAAATGCATATAAATATCATGAGGTCTTTTATAAAGGTGTACCGGAAATATGAGACATGAAAAAGTGATGTTGGTAGGCCAAAAAATTAAGTGTTCCTCTCACAAAATGTTGCATATTTATTATGGTTAGTGTAATGAAGAACCTCTTCAATAGGCATCCCTTTCAGAAAATGTTGCATATTTACTATGGCCTTAAGGTCAGAATTCAAACTATTGATAAACTTAAAAATGATATAACCCTCGGAGAACCTAAACAGAATCTAAAAACAAGAGTCCTTAATTCTTTATAAAGTTCATCTGGGGTCCTATTTCCTTTTGTTTTAATCTAGCATGAGCTCTTTCGGTATAGTCATCCGGCACAAACATATTCTCCAATGCAGTTTTTAGTTCATCCCAAGTATCAATATGTGGATAACCTCTAAATTTTATTTCCTCTTTCTCCTAAAGCTTACCAATGATAAGAAAAGTTTATGAATTTAATGGAAACTACGGCTACTCGTTGTGCATTGGTGTATTTGTAAAACTCTAAATTTTGCTTTATTTTTTTTTCTCAATCTAGATAAGTTTCTACATCACACGTACCGTCAAAAGGTTGCACTTCAAGCTTGATTTCATGGCGGTGTTGTAGTCTACCTTGGACTTCTTCATACTCATCATCATATACTAATCATTGTTGTGGATAAGGAAACATTGGTGCTTGTTGGTTGCCACGGCAAAGGATCTTCCGGACATGGTTCTCCTTTGGATTTCTATGGTTCCTTGGAGGTAGGGGTGGGCATGAGACGGGACGGGACGGGATAGGGGTTGTCCCGCGTTCCGTCCCGCAAGTTATTTGCGGGACGGGACGGGATTTATGACATTTTTTCTTTGTCCCGCGCGGGCCCTGTCCCATGTGGGACGGGACGGGACGGGACAAATCCCGCAAAAACTACGCAACGATTATATTTAATATGTATACTTGTTTTCTCTCGTGTTTAAAGACATAAATGATCGGAAAAAAAAACTCGATACTGAATTATTGATTCATGACGCCTACATTAGTATTTTATACATTGAAAACAAATTCAAGTTACATCAAAGTGTCTTACCGACTCACATTCAAAAAATAACAACAGATAATTTAATGAAAATTATATTTATTTAACTATCGATTACAATTGTGGTAATCCACAAATACATGGGCGATGAAACCGACTAGAGCAAGGGTATCGATGGAACGGACCAGAGCAAGGCGACAAACGGACTAAATTAAGGGAAATCAGAAACTCTAGTATTTTAGATCCATCATCGATCTAATAATTTTAAAAATAAAAAAATATTTTTAAAAATTATAATTTATGTATATTATTTATCTATATAATATTTATAAAAGTATAAAATATTATTTATATATATATATGCGGGATGGGACGGGATTAACCGGGATGGGAAGTCTTCGTCCCGCATCCCGTCCCGCAAATTTTTTGCGGGACGGGACGGGACGGGATACAGATTTTTTTTTTCAAATCCCGCCGGGATCGGGACGGGATCGGGACGGGATGCGGGACGGGACGGGATTAAGCGGGATTTATGCCCTCCCCTACTTGGAGGTATCAAATCATTATGTCCTTGAAAGGTCCTACTGCTCTCAAACTTGTATGGTTAGTAGAAAAAAAGGCAAAGTAGCAACTCTAGGAGCAACTATAGGAGTTTTAAATTTTAGAGTTTATAGCATTGTCTTCTATAAGTGGTATTATAAGAGGTGCTTGTAAAAATGTAGTTTCATGGCCGGAAATTCAAGCTAGTTCTTGAGAGAAGGCACCCGAAGCTCTTTCTTCAACTTGATAGGGATGAGATAAATCTCCTATCTCCGGAGCACTACTAATCCTTATACCACTGTGAGATTGTTCCCATTTAGACTCCATGTTTTTCATGAATAAAGCTTATTCATCCGTTAAGGTTTGGAGTTGTTGTTGGATACACTCATTCGTAGCTTCCTTGGTGGTTTGGAGGGCTTGAAGAATGGTCTGGGGTTGTGGATGCATGATCGTCTTTGGTTACACCTTTGCTTTTATCTTGGGTTTTCATGTGGATAACCTTCACCATAAACTCAACAAAAAACAATCACACAAGTAGTCTTCAAAGATAATAGAATGACCAATGGAACCTACACTTATTAAGAGCATAAATCCTTGATTTAATAGTCAAGAATATCATCCAAGCAAACACTAGGGTAAGTGGGGATACTAAGGACTCAAAAACACACTAAAAGACAAGCAACAAATACAATTTAATTTGGGGTATTTGTGCAAAGACTAACTAGTGGATTACCCGCACATTGTGCGGGTTGACTTTTCATAAATACTTAATACCCAGAACATTTATATCTATACTTTTGTAAGATAAAAATTCGGAGAATGAAATTGTAATTGATATTATTCTTTTCAATTCTCTTTTATTTTTTTTCTCTTATAATTAATTATATATTAAATAATATTTAATATAATTAGATCACGTTCCGTTATTTAAAATTGTGATTTATAATATAACTTTTTTTAATGATTATATATTAGCTTTGAATTAAAAAAATATGTTTAGAATTTGATTAGAAGATTTACTAGATTTTTTAAAAATAGTAAGATTTAAAATATTAATTATAGACTCGGGGATTTGTTTTTTTTAAATTTGAAACAATTTGGTTTACTAGGCTTTTTCTAGTTTTGTGTTTAGTAAATGTACCACTTGAGAGAAGAGTGTGTAGAGTTTAAAAATAAATGCAAAAGGTTGGGGTACATTTACTTAATTGAAACATTAAAAAGTCTAGTTACTACTCTAATTTTTCAAAAAGGTCTAGTTACCAAAATTGTCCTTTTTATTTTCTATCAAAAATAACCAAAATAATAACTTTTGAAAAATATTTGCGTGAATTGTGGCGTTGACACGTGTCAAAGAAGATCTCTCCTTTAATGTTTGAAAATGAGAATGCACAAAAATGAGAGAAAAAAATCCAAAACACAATTTTAATTTCAGTCTTAGAATCATGTGTGAAAGAAAAGCTAGAGGAACAAATAAACACAACTATGAAGGAAAATATGTTTGTTTGTTTGCTAGCTTGCTTGCATTCTTCGGTTTTTAACAGGAAGTTTACAAATTTGAGAATTTCAAGACCTTAAACAAGATTTTAGAGCAATACCTTACTAGGCTATGATACCACGTGATACGCTTCAAGGATCTAGGAAGACTTAGTGCAAGATGATTGCTCGATTGAAGATAAATGAAAGACGAATCCGGCATTATAAGCCCTTGAAAATAGTGTAAAGATGGAGATTATGCAGACTGTGTAGTTGCTCTTCTTTCTATGGATATAACACCCTAAAGGAGAAAGATAATAATTCATGACTCTCGAGATGCAACACACTAGAAAAGGTTCAAAGCACTTGATACAACATACAAGCAATGGAAAAAAAAAAAATTCAAGCGTACATTGCATTCAAAAGGAAAGTTGAAAGTACAAATGGGTTAATCTTCAAATTGAGTGTCTTTCTAACTAAAACTAATCCTTATTTATAGTATAACTATCCTAGGATGAAAAATGTTAAAAATACTAAGTAGTGGACATCCACTACTTCTACTTGAATGTCAAGCTTGTCAATAATAAAAAAAAAAGACAAATTATTTTCCACTACTCCTCCTGCTTAGAAGCCAAGGAACTTCTACTTGGATGCCAAGTTTGACAATTTTGTTTATAATAATTAGAAAAATAACATAAATGAATGTTCTCATAATGTCATTAAAACAATAACTATGATATTATGCACTTGGATGAATCTTGAGAAGAATGAGTAGCTCAATTGAGGTTTGACTAGGATTTATGAGGCATATAAGTGTCTTCTTAAAACAATAACTACGAGATCTTGTGATTGTTCCGTGTGGAAGTTGATCACGTGGCTCTTGTTCTCAGACAACGTTTGAACCATCTATTGCCGTATACTCAGCATGAGCATCCATCTCCTTATGATCTAACTCAATTGAAACATCGAGTATCTCTTAATTCTCTTGATGGAGCTTGTACACATCAAACATACTGTCACCAATTATCTTGACACTTTGTTATGGTACTGTGACAACTTATTTGGTGTGTTCACATCTTATTATGGTGTGATGACACATTGTAAGTATGTCATTTGGTTTTATACATATGATGACACACTGTAGCTTTAGTGAGATTTATTTATCTAATTAACCTTATACAAAAACAAATTCGATCTTACCCAAGAAAAATTACCCAAAATAATGGTACACTAGTATGATAAAACGATGTATCATAAGCACAGGGCACAAATTGCAATACCCGAAGAAGACATCCACAAAAAAAGCAAGAAAAAAAAAACTATAATTTAACTCCAATGCCAATTACAATGGAGTAACATATTCTGTCTTTTCAAAGCTTGTTTGGGAAAGAGACATATATGTCTGCGTTTAACGGTTACTTGTCTGCGAATGAAATCAAAACCTACCGGTGATTTGGGTAAATAGTATTTTTATGTTGTATTCTACTATCGTTTTCTTATGATTCAACCAAACGAGTCCTTACCTTATTTACCACATTTATATGATATATCTTATTTATGTTTTTGTCGATTTGCTACGCGTACATGTACACAAAATTTATAATTGAACACTTATAATTTGTAATACTCCTAAATTTGTTGGTGAATTCTGATGGGTTAACTGAAATGGGCTTTGCGCCTCCGTATTTATGTTTTTGTCTGTGCCCGGAGTGAGGATGGTCACGTCACGGTTGGAGGTGTGGTAAGAAATAGTGAAGGTGGGTGGCTACTTGGTTTTGCGGCTAATCTTTGCCTATGCATAGTCCTCGATGGCTGAACTATGGAAAATTGTATATGGGTTGAGAGTAGCCTGGGATAGAGGCTTTAGATATGTTATCATCGAAACGAATTTCAAGATGGTCACCACTCTCCTCAACATGCAACTCCAACGCCACCATCCACTTTCGAGTCTAGTACTTCGATGTCAAGACTATCTCACTAGAGACTGAAGTATCCAGTTTCGCATACCTTTAGGGAGACTATTACAGACGCTATTGCTAGTGTTGCCTTTGCTTTTCCGCTTGGCTTTATTGTCTTGTGTAACCCAATTGAGGATATAAATGATATTATTGCGGATGATGTAAGGGGTCGGACTATCCCATTTGCGGATCACTTAGTCCTTCTTTCATTTATATAAAACGTGACTAGCGCCGGAGACCACTGTCCTTCCCTAACCTTATTTATATATATACTCCGCGTTTATTTATAAGCAACGCAATATATTCTATGATTCACACTTATATCTTAGAGTTAAGCATCCTATGTCTTTGATGATTAGTCATTCTAATATCATCTAAAACTCAAGAGATTCTTAAATAGAGATCAGACATTGTTGTATGAAAACCACGACCCAACAAGTATGGATCTATAGGTTTTCAAATTGTATATCATTATGTGGTCAATATGACTTTCAAGCTTAATTATGAAACCGTTGAATCGATCTAGAAGATATGATTTATTATTTATCAACTTTGATAGAGGCTGAGATTTTATTTATAGAAGATTTCATCCCTCTTTTTTACTATAAATATAACTTAAAATTTATTATAAGGATTAACTAAACGAAATACTATTAAAAATGTGCTAAGCAAAAGAAGACATTTTTCATACATTATTAATTAACGTTTTTCACGTAAAGTGGTTTATAAGTTTGACGGTTTCACTCCAATACAGACTCAAACTCTCTATTTTCACGCAATCACAATACAGTCTCAAACTCTCCGTTTTTTCTGGGTTATTGTGGGGATTATTATTTTCAATAATCTCCCAAATAATCGATAATTCAAGTATTATAGTAAAGCTTCTTATAAAATAATCTCAAAATAATCTTAACCAAAATAATATCCTAATAATCCCAAATTTTTAAATGTCTCACACACCCTAGGTATGCGAAGAAGATTATAAATCATTTAGTATTAAGAATTTACAAATATACAATTCAATACATAGAATCCCTTAAATAATTGTCAATTGTGACTCATAATCTTATGTGATAAACATGCGATATCACGGTGTCGTGTGTACGAGGAACCCTTATTCTTCCATATTATTCACATGGACGTGTGTTACTTATGGTATGTTGACCGTATCCAATGTATTTGCGAAGACTAACGTGTTAACAATGATGCACGCACGTGAATGGTGTTGAGTTCAACAGTTCAAGTCACGTGAGGTGTTACAAATATATTGCCAATGCTTTTGACTGTGATAGTAGTGACGTCTAGATTTTACAATGGATATTGTGGCACATGCGTCATAAATATTTTAAATTCTGATTTAAGTGGAGTACTTTTTTTAAATGTGAAATGGGGAATTTAATGGATATTGTGGTAGAAACGTACATAAATAATAAATTTGACATTTTTATGATTAAGCTAGTGAACAAAAATGAATTATAATGCATTCATAGGAGCGTGTGGATCCTAAAGTTTAACCCACTATAATTTATGATTTATATGTACAATTAACAAAAATTATTAGTGAGTTAATAATTTTTTTTTGTTTTATTATGCATTAAAATTATAAATTAATTGAGTGTTGAATCACGGAGATAAAATCATCCAAAATTTACCTTAACCAAGTTATTTTTAGATTTTTCATTATTTTCATATTGTACAAAATCATCCAAAACTCTAATAAAAAAATATATAAAAAGTTAAAGTTATTCAAGAAATTTAAACTGTCTAAAAAAACTACTCATTAACATAGGCCGTATTTCTTTTCTTCATATACCGTATTTTCTTTGGATTCTCCTCTTGCTTGGAGGGAAATACGGGTTAAGGAAATGTGTATATATGGTTAAAGGCAAAACAATATACGGTCATATATGTTTTATACATAACCCGTATTTCATTTCTACATAAGCCGTATTTTCGGTTTCTTCATAAGTCGTATTGTGTGAACTCTTCTTATGGATTTGGGGTGAAATACAGCTTAAGGCAAAATGGTATACGATGTACAAGCCGTATACAATTTGCATCTAGACCGTATTTGCAAGCATGTCGTACTTCTCCCCGTATTTGTTGTCGGGATCACTTCTCGGCAATTCCTTCTTGTGGCATTTCGAGGTAGGGTTCCTATAAGATATTCAATGAACTTCTTAGGGAGTAGAGTGTTCCTAAAAAAAGAAAAATAAAAAACGAGAAGGGAAAGAACGATCAAACTCATGGGTTGCCTCCCAAGAAGCGTTTGTTTAAGGTCTATAGCTTGACCTAATTCTGCTCAAAAAGGATGTTCAGCAATCCAATACTTCCAATTTTGAGGCTTGTATCGCCGTGTTCTTGGCTTTCCACGACCTATGCCATACTTATTCATGAAGATCGAGGGTTATTTAGCTTCATCACTACAAACTTCTCCTTTGGATACTCCTTCAACGAGAGAAATACGGTCTAAGTCTTGAAGAAATACGGTCTGAGGCAAAACATTATACGGTTTGCAACCCGTGTATGTGTTTAACACATAGTCCGTATTTCTCTCTTGAGACTCGGAATCTTCTTCATCTTCAGCTTCCTCCGGTTGTCGAGCGCACTGATCAACCTTGTCTCTCAACACAACCTGACTCTACGCAAGGACTTCAACCTTGGTGTTTATGTTTACGAGCTTATCTCCCAACACAACGGGAAATTTACGATTTTAAAAATCTCAAAAACTATAGAAACTTGAGAATCTATGCATTTCTTTAATAATTGATCCTTTATCTTTTAGGATCTCAACCTGCGAGACAAAGATAAAAGGAAAATGAAGACAAAAGTAACAAGAAACTTAAAATAACAACTATCAAACACAACCAAACTATTTACAGTCCCCGGTAACGGCGTCAAAAACTTTATCATGGAAGTTTTACCGAAAAGTAACAACAACTTTCCCACAAGGATACGGGATCGGATGTAATATAATCGGGTATTGAATGACAAAAACCGCGTTGGTTTGGATATATGACAAGAATTACGATAAATAAAGAGAGATGAAATGAGAAAAGGGAGAGAAAATTTGCATGAAATTCCAAAGTAAAAAAGTTGTCACCAGCCTCCGAACGCTTCTAAGGATATTTTCTTTTATCCGTCTTTAGTGATACTTGCAACCACACCAGTCCACAGTTCATTATAACACTTGAACACTAAATTTATTTTTTATATTCTTGTTAATTAGTTTTGTTATTTTTGTCATTTTTTATGAGATCCGTTATAAGATATTCAAATCATGAAAACTTGGGACATCAAAACATGTACACATCCACGGTCAACGTTCACACATATGAATAAGAAGTTCATATTCTTTATAATCACCAGAAACCTGGTTTAATTGAATCTTGATACTTAAAAGACAATGAAAATGAGTCGATGACCCAATTGATGGGTCCCTATTGTAAAGAATATCTGAAATGAGATCTTAAATGAGCCTGATTCATTATAATGTTCAAGGTTAACTTGAAGCGATATATAATCGAAATATGTGATATTTTGGACGGTTAATTCATGTGGGGTTTTTCGTACGTTCGGATGACCCAATTGCAAGTTTGTTTATTATCGATGTGCAACATCTCATTCTCCTCACGCCCCCTGAAATGAAATTGTTTGATACTTGACGACATGTCTACTAGGGATGACAATGGGGCGAATAATTCTTATTCTTCACGGGGATTTCCCGATACGGGGATGGGGTGGAGATTATAAACGGGGATGGAGGTGGGGATGGGGTAAAAAGTAATTCCCCGAGCGGGGATGGGGATTGAGGCGGGGACAGGTGTTCCCGGCCCGTCCCTGCCGGATTTCTCCGTAGAAATCCTCATCAGAGTTCCCCGTATTAACATAAGTTTTTCCCCATGGTAATATATTATCTTCTATAAATGTTTAATATGTATAACTAATTATTTTGGCCAAATGAAAAATAGTTAAAATACAATATAAGTTATTATAATTGTATAACTCACAATCTTGACAAATTTTATAGGAACTATGATGGAATTATTTAGTAGGTATGATGAAATTATTTTATCAGATAAATTCAACTGCTAATATATTTTAGAGTTTTCTATCTTTGATTATTTTTTATTTTTTAGATCTTTGATTATTTTTTTAAATTTTTGACGAAACTTTTTTACGAGGACGGGATTCTCCGACGGGAATCTAGTGTGGAGAATAGTATATGGGGACGGGGATTCCCCGGTGGAGGCGGGGATCCGACGGGGACAAGGACAATTTTGATTCCCGAACGGAGATGGGGACGGGGATGGGGATGGGAGGGTAATCCCCGCTCTGACTCCGACCCGTTATCATCCCTAATGTCTACCTACACAGTCGGACGGGATAATCATAGTTCAAGTTTGTCATCAAATGTCTTAAACCTAACAAGTGAAACTCTAATGGGTAAATTAACATGGGGTGTGGCACATTTATACGCACACAAGCGTTGTTCAAGCCGAACAAGTAACCCTAATGAAGTTTCTTCATAAAATCAATTGACAATAAAAGTAGTTCACCGACCTTATATATCAGGTAGTAAGTATGTTTATTATCGATTTGGGGACATTTCGTTCTTCACACGCCCCTTTAGTGCAACCATCTAGCTCGGTTACCCCAACCGGAATAATTGTTTGTCCAGGTCCGTGATCAACATCTTAAAGCCAGCAAACACGATATTAGGGCTCAATATCTCACAACTTTGATATCACGTCGAATTCCTATGGTTCAAATATAATATGGGGATCTCATCAAGTACTTGACGCACAAGCAATTGTTAGCTCCGAGTCCAACACATAAACTCGATCGAAAACAGAAAAGTAGATCCACCCCAACACGAATCAATCAATGTAACCTGATTGACTAACCAACTTTTTATGTTATGTTTTAATAAATGAGATAAAAGTAGATATATATTTGGAAAAATCCAAGAGTAAGCAGCAACGATGTAGCACAGACATGAGTGCCACGTGAATGGATCTAAGAAAGTCGAGGAATAGACCATATAAAATGGCCCAATTGATAACTGCAAAGCCATTTATCGTATCAATTTGAACAATTATTTAGCAATCTATATGTTGTGTGTGTCCAACGACGCATCGTAATCAAATGTGTATGATTATTGTGCTCCACTTATATATATTTCGCCAAACAACGATCAGTCTCATCTTGCAGAACAGATACCTGAATTTGCGGCAGCGACGCACGATATTTCACAAAGTTAGAGGTATACAAATGAAGCCCATGCATATAATAATTGGATTCAATCATTACATACTTACCATAAATATATATATATATATATATATATATATATATATATATATATATATATATATATATTGGAGATAATAAGGTTTCACGTCGAAAGATGGGGACACTCCGAGCCTAGTATATAAGGTCAGTGAGTTACTCCTCCTATTGTCAATTGGTTTAGGATGGAACGTCATCGGGTTTATGTCTTGGGCTTGGGACTAATGCGCATGTGCGCTCGGATGCACACGACCCCCGCTCTACCAGTCCGTCTGTATCGGGCTTTAGCATGATATCAGAGCGGTTAACCTCAATTCGGCTCGCGATCCTAACCTGTGCACAAGTGCAACTCGGTCTATATCCTATAGTTGCACTTGCGGGGACGTGATGGAGATAATAACTCTTACCGTGTGAAATGAAAACAACCTCTATCCGTTACATCGTTAAATAGATGGCTGAGATTAGGCGATATTAAAGGGGAAAAAATCGTGTTATTAATAGAAGAAATATTCGTCGGACCTGACTCTATATATTCGGCGGTATAGTCACATGAGTTAGAATTCGTCTATATATCTCGATGCATCACCAATTCATTTTATCATTAACAGAAAATGGGACAATCAATAATCATCCGCGACGGCGATAGTCTGACTTGTAAAAGTCCGATACAGACGGATCGGTAGAGCGGGGTCGTGTGCATACGAGCATACATGCTCATTGGCCCATGCCCAACACATAAACCTGACAACTAGGGTATAGTCGAGTGGAGACTTGCCCACAAGTTAGGATCGCGAGCCGAATTGAGAGCGGTTAGTCTCGATAAAGGCTAACCACTCTGATATCATGTCAAAGTCCGATACAGATGGACCGGTAGAGCGGGGGTCGTGTGTATGTGAGCGCACATGTGCATTAAGCCCAAGTTCAACACATAAATCCGATGAGGTTCCATCCTAAAATCAATTGGCAATAGCATGAAAAGTTTACCGACCTTATATATTAGAATCAGAATGTCTGCAACTTTCTATGTGAGAACTTATTATCTTCAACGTGACATTTGTACATTACAAAGTAAAAAATTAACTATACTTGTGGGGTTAAACAAGGCACTTGGTCCGGAAGGATATTAAACGCAATGCTAGTTAAGAAGTTTGCAACATCAGATGTTTGATCTTGTCTCTTCTTATATGATTTTGGAACTTACAAACTAGGACAAAAGTTAAGACGAAAATAGGAAAATTCTCTATTTGGAAAGGTAGGGAAAAAAATTCATTAAATCATTTTTTGATGGATAGAAAGTGAATAATGGGAACTCGATTTTGGTTATATTTCACAAATTAAAATCTCAGGTTGAAATGATAAACCCATAAAAGACAAAAAAAAAATGTTAAATATGAGAGTGTTTGAATATGAAGCAAGTTGTCTTTTACTGGTTTGATCAACACAGGAAGTTTGACTATTAAGATATTAAAATCGAAGGAGATAATCTGAGTGTTATCAACTTCTCTTAAGGAAGTTGAAAACTAAAATGGAAAACTAAGATCATGATTGGTGATATAATGTCAAACATTTTTTAGGGGGTTAATAATGTTGTCGTTTCTCATGATAATCCTTGTCAATTACTCTTTGTCGCTATTACATATTTGTTTCATGATCTAAGACTCATTGAGGATTATTCCCGCTGGCAACTGGATCACAAGACCAACCGTTCGTAGCAATCCCTCCGTCTAATTCTTTCTAACGACCTCTCGAGCCACATGACTTTTCGTGTCTTAAATCTCTTTCCTTTGTAAAGGTTATATCTACTAAAACATATTAGCAATGATTTTAACCGTTTTTATTTTCTTTTCTTTTTTTTGACATGTCATTGAAATTTCTCATATTAATTTCTCATTTTATTATTTTATTTGAAATATTTTATATATATTAATACTATTAACAAAAATAGACATTACAGATTTTTTTAGTCTTAAACTACACTTTTTATTTTTGGTGAAGATAGGAATCACTTCCTGCATTTATTGAAAGAAAACAGTACATGCGAGTCATACGTAAGAAGCTAACCCAAGGCAAGTCATCTAAAATCAAAGTCTAGCACACCCCGGAGGGTTATCTAAAACGTTTAAATTGTAATTCCTAGAGAAGGCAACGTTGACTAGCGAGCCAATTACTCGATTCTCTTCCCGAAACACATGACCAAGTTTAATAACTCAAACCCAAGCCAACAATCCTTGACAACGAACCATCGGGCTAAAAAGAGGGTGCATCCAATTCCAGGTATCTAGCGTACCAGTCACTCGGTTTTCAGTTGTAATCCCATATGTGATAAGGGAGAGGAGAAAGCCTTGGCCGTCTCATCGTAGCATTCCCAAATGAATTCCAAGGGATCCAAAATCTACATGGGCTCCTGAAAGACCTTAGCATTCCGCCAACGTCATAGCTACTGTGTTGAGTGTGGAGATGTGTGAATATTTTCACACATCTCAACACTCAACACTCCCCCTCAAGTGCAACTATGGTTAGTATATATTCGTTAATCACAACCCATACACTAGATAATGAGACCCGCACGAACGTGAAGGAGATGCACATCAAAGTGAACCTACACAAGCCTTCCTAAAACCAACTAACAATAGGAGTACCTCTAGAACTTATACATTAGATTCACATGATATCATATTATCGATGTGGAACACTTCCCCAGTCACAACACACCGCAAGGTAATAAGAACAGCCTTAAACTACACTTTTGATCTTAAGATTTCTGATATTTCTCCTACCATGTCAATAGGAGAATCTTTATGACTTTTTTATCTTATTATATCTAATTTCACTATCTCTCAATGAAAAAGTCAATTCCGACACAATACTTTTTGTTGAAGAAAAAGGATGAAAACATCTTCAAAATAATTAAAGCTGAAAATATATTTTGTTGAAGGAAGAAAAGCTGGAAAAAATCTTGAAATATAATTAATAACTTTATAAGAGATTTTGAATAAGTTGTAGCCTTCTAGGTATGAAAATGCTCCGGTAGTTAATTTGCATCTCAGACTCTCAGTTGCAATTATTACTCACGGATCATTATTTGCATAGTAAAATTAAGAACAATTTGGTTTAAGTTAAGTGGTATAATCGATAATAGATAATTCTTGTTATTATCGATAATAGATAATAGATAATTTTATGCTTAGTAAATGTACCCTTAAAATTAGTCGATAATAGATCATTCTTGTTATTATCCAAGTGGTATAATATCTTCACAAGCCTCTTTTAAGTCAAGTGGGAGGGCTTAATACCATAGGCCGGATGTGATTAGCTTTGGTACCTTTAGTATCTAAACTATGAGGGGAAATGGGTTAATTTTTATGTCAATTTCATTTATTTGGGTCTCACCGAAATAATCTATATCGATTTTGAAGTTTCAACTTAAATTATAATAGAATAATAAGTATATAAAAAGAGAAATATTACGATCAAGAGAGAAAAGTCCATAGAATATTAATCTAGGTAAAATATTATAAATTGGAGCCTTGGGTCGCATCCCACAAGGCTCGGTACAAGAGCTGATATTGCTTAATACCATGACAAATTTTGAGAAGCCTTGTGTGTACGAGTTTACCTATGTATTAGGTTCAAGGTTGAACTCCTGAGAAAAATCTGAAAAGTCGCTTCCAATTTATAGTGTTGAGTTACATTAAAGTATATAGATATAAATCAAACACAATCTTATACAAGCGAACATCGAAATCTCAACCCATCCTTGACCACAACCTGTTGGGTTGTAGATCTAGCTTGAAATATTGTATCGGGACTTAGTCACATATCTGTAATGAACTGAGTAATCAATTGTTTTTTCTCTCTTGAATCCTAACAACTGATATCGATGGTTGGTTCTTGCAATCAAGATGGGAGACAGGAATCAATAGTGGAGAAATTTGACGAGGCGGATTGAGGTTTTAAAAGATACATATTGATATTATTGAGGATTACCTATACAGAAGATATCAGTACCAACTGCTAAAAGAAAAACCGGTGAGCATGAAGGACGACAAATGAAAGTTGGTGGAAATGAAAGTGACGAGGGTAATCCATTTGATATTGTTGTCCATAAACAATGAGCACCACGCGATCAAATTAAAAACGACGAAGAAAATGTCAAAAACTTTATCTACCACATATGAGAAACCTTAAAATGTAAACGATTTCACCTGAAGCGGAAGTTGTTTAGCCTCCGGATGACGGAGAATGTAATGTTGTCCAATCAGCTAAACGAGTACGATATGATAATCGCACAATTGAACTTTTTTTTCGGTAATTTTGAATACGAAATTAAAACCCTTGACATTAAAGCTGAAACGGAACAATAACGGTTGTAAGTGTCTCAAGGACGGAAAGCCTTAGATTTTCTATCTTTTAATTACATTTTTAATCCTAACTAGCATCAACAAATTAAAAAATAATCACTTTCAAAAAAAATAATAATAAATACCAAAGCACTAACTTTTCATATTTGGAACCTTGTTAAATTAAGAGGAATTTGACTAAACGATATCTTTTTAATTTTGTTAAAATTAACTTGACTCCTACTTTTGTAGAATTGCTCTCCTGGGTTTTTCACATTAGGGTTCAGTTGTTTGTATATATAGCCATTTTTGCTTGCTAAATTAAGGGATGAGCTTGTAGTGAGAAGTCATTTTTGTTTGTTTTTGTGATGCAATAGGGTTCAGTTGTTGCTTCTCGCCTCCGACGAATGGTGTTACGGGCGTTTGGATAGTATTTAGGAATGAAAACAAAAAAGTAACGGTTAAGGAACAGGAATCAATATGGTTATACCCGCTTCAAACTGACAACTTAAAAACGATTATTATAACTAAACAAACGCTATTTGATAGACTAATCCGACAACAATCCCATCCCTTAATGATCAAACTCTTACAAAATTTGGCAACCAAGGTGAAGAAAAACGTGGGTTTCACCGTAGGTTTCTCAAGTAAATTGTATGTCAATGTCAAATGCAAACCAATTCATTCTACTCAACCCTAGTATACATAAAACGAGAGGTAAAAGGCCGGTGACAAGATAACTCTAAGAAAATAAGTATACACACAAATAGACTATTTGAATGCCTTATGTTTGCCAAGACAAACACTGGGACGAGATGGGTCTAGCCTGGGATCTCATTTCAGAACCAACGACTGAAGGCGACGCTGTGGTATATGTTAAATTGAATTCTGAGCTTTACCTCTTCCTTTTGTGTCCCTTTCCTTTTCCAAGCTGCCCGGATTTGGCAGCATGTTCTTGCTCCTGAAGGAAAGCTAAGGCTTTCCCGTATTTTTCGGCCCTTTCCTCCTCCCTCTCAGCTCTCTCCTTATCCTTCATCTCATGCAAGAATGTGTTATCTTTCTTCAGTTCTCGGATTGCTCCCTTTCGTTCCTCTTTAAGCAGTTTCTTCAGCTTTCTACTTTCAGCACGTTCACGGTCAGGATCATAATCCCTTCCCTTTATGAAACTGCAAATGACATGGATATGTTAACAAGAGTTTCATAGACTAGTATAATTCATGTACAGGAAACCCACAATCAGTATCTTACTTGTCTTCATATTTAGGGGCAAGGGTTTCTATCATTGGTGGCTTCTTCTTCCTCATTTGAATGGGTTGCCGGGTAGCATGATGTTCGTCTGTTCCCTTCTTTATCAGCTCATTAAGGCATCTCAGTTTATCCGCCAAAGGACCCCGCATATTTTCCTGCTTGGCCAATTCATCGCATAACTTGGAAATTGGCAAAAATATTTCCGGAAAAGCTTTGAGATCTTTATACATCTCAACGAATCCCCTTAGAGTTTCTACCACAGACACAAGAATGCTGGCCCTGCAAATTTTAGAAGAAAAAAGAGTAAGAATTATTAGAATCGAACAACACATGACAATGAAAGGTACCAATACAAAGATCAACACAAGACTTTCTTGCTGGTTGAAAATGAAAAATTCAGCATGTTAATATTATTTGTCTGAAGGATCACTTTGATTATAACCTGAAACCATCAGAGCTGAAATAGGATGAATCCACAGGCAGGTTCATTATATGTAAGAAATCCAAAGGATTGATCACATCTACAGAATCCTTTATGAACAACAAGGACCTCGATGTTTTGAGCTCCAGGAGATGGGAAAGCACCTTTGCATGAGAAAAGGTGTCAATTCACAGTGATATTATTGCTTCGGGGCACAGTTAACAAAACACCCACAAATTAACAGAGATTCTGGCATCTCGTTAGCCTTGTCCAGGAGAATTGTACCTGAGATTCTTGACATAAGGATGTATCCTTTTTCAAATATGAAATCAGTAAGGACTTGAGGAACATTAGTGCTTCGGGGCAAAACTTCTGAGATTGTTTGCATACCTGTCAGTGTCAAAACATATTGTTTATATTTAGTAATTTTGAACATTCCTCATAACAACTATACTGAATTCATAGTGGAAAAAAAAAATGCAGCAAGGTCAAACAGAAAGTTACAGAAGTGTGGCTAATTTGCATCATAAAAAAACTAACTATATTATTACAGAAGACTGAGACTTGAAATTGATTTGAAATATAGTACTTGACAATCCACCTTCTAAACTAACTCCACAGCTTCCACCCAAGGAACGAAACATGTTCAGACTCCCTCATTATTATCTATTCGAGAATTTAGCCATAAATGATTTTCAAAATTTTAATTAGGGTTATGGGTCATATGCGATGTTACACAAACCTTCATATGCCATTTGAAACATAGAAATACTAGAACTTTAGACCTATGGAGAGCAAGAAACATCACTCATACAAAGTATACAAACAGCATACAAGTGGATGCCTTAACTCTTTTTTTTTCAATTTTATAGCTATCCTCCTAGTCATACTTCCTACTATAGTACTCTATGAAAATTATTATTCACCAAGAATGAACCAGCTATCTGTTTTACCAAAACTCACTCTCAAAAATACTGACGCAACCTATCAAGCAAATTATTGATTTTTCTTTTATTTGGGGTGGGGGTGATGGCGAAAAAGACTCAAAAATATCATGAACCATTTAGTTAAATAGCACATTCTGACTAGCTACTTCAAATCGAACCACTGAAACAAAATAACTGCAAATTGAATACAAAATTATAATTCAATAGACTAAAACTTGAAAATTGTACAACAGAAGCACAAAAGAAGAAAGGCTGCTTACCGAGAAAAGCATGGAGCATAAGAAAGATCCAACAGCAACATCACGACCAGACAAAATACGACTACGCATAAGGTATTCGCTCATCAACAAAATTGCTGGTGTCATGACCGTATGTCGGAAGTCTGAACATGGATATGTCATTGACCACAATCTCAGCAAGAGTAATGTTTTAACGGATGGCCAACAGCTCTTCTCTGCACACAATATAGTCGAAAAGATCAATTATTTCGAGCAGAATCACCCAGAAATAAAATTTATATCTTAAAAAATAAGAAAACACTAGACACATTTAATTATGACAACCTGGGTCTTTAGCATCCTCATAAAGCTGTGTTCGGGTTCTTAGCAGACGTTCACGCGCACATATTGCTGAAAAGTATGGAATCTCTACATTCATCTCCATCAATGGCTTCACTAGCAAATTAAGTAGCTCAAAATTTAATGGAGATTTATTTGCCAGTGTTGCAAAGTACTGTAACAGAAGACCGTAAAATACCTGAAAGAAGAAGTTTATCAGCAACAATAACAGAAATGCTCAACAAAATGAAATAGAAAACACGAGATAGGGAAGATAAATTATATATCATGAAACAACCTGTACTTATGGATTCTAATATCTCTCCATGTCATTATGTTCTTGAAACATTTCAAGCAAAATATGAAGTGATGGAACAATTGGATACTCGTGAATAGTAGATCAAGAAATATGCAACAGGAGAACTCTTACTTGCATCTTCTTTCGGTTTTCTGCAGCCAAAGCAATTGCATTGGTTACGCGAATCCGGTTGATTGCTTCAAAAATTTCCTTATTGGAACGGTTCTCAAAAAGAGAACATAAATCTTCCATGCTACTGGGAGCTTTAATAACATAAGGAAGCTCCCTCTGCTGATTCAGAGAGAGTTTAGCATCCCCTTTCTCTTTCTTGGAATCTAAAGCAGTTTCTTGTTTCTTTATTGACTTGGCATCTCTTACAACTTCCTGGTCCCTAGAGTTCACCTTTTTTTTATGGTCATCCACTTCTTCATTCAGATCCTCATCCTTCTCCTCGTCACTAGCAGAATCAGTCACAAGTTCATCATCACTCTGTTCCCAGTCCTTCAAAGTTTCTACCGTACGATCACCTCCCTCACTTTCTTCATCCGTCTCTTCATCATCACTCTCTTCGTCACCATCTTCGTCACTTTCTGCATCATCATTTCCATCATCAGAGTCATCTGCATCTTTACCTAAAAGAATCTCATCAACCCAACTAACTTTCTTTCCTTGCTTCTCATCAGGAGTGAAGGAGTCCCCAAGATCATCACCAGATATTGGCCTTGCCTTACGGGAGGAAAGTTCATCAGCATCTTCAATATCATTATCATCATCCCCGTCACTATTATCATCAGGAGAACCAAGCATCCTTTGCTGACGCTCTTGCTTCAATTATTAACAAATAGAAAAGTCAAATAATACAGAAGAACATCATTTGCGTATGTAACAGAATAGCATCTCCCGGTCAGTTTTTTTTTTAACAGAAACGAGTCCTAGTGTAGAGAGACCATAAAAATGGAAGACGGGAGCAGACCGTCAGGAGAAGAGAACAAACGAAAAACCAAACAAAAAGCACTAAAAGACAAGATCATGAAAGAAGCAGCAGCTTGGTGACGAAATGTATGTATGAGCGCAATAATACATACTTCCAGCTCTTCTAGTCGTTCTCTTTCCTCTTCAGCTATTTCTTCGGCTGTCTTTTTTCGATCTGACCCTCTAGCTCTTGCTTCCATCTTCATCTCATTGAAAAGTCTGTCATAAGCATCGGGACGTTCCTGCCCAAAGTAGCAACGATTGAACGGTTAGCATATATATAATATCAACCTTATCAGATAAAAACAGTCTTTCAAAAACATCAAAATGTTTATCAGACAAAAACAGTCTTTCAAAAACATCGAAATGTATCTGACACAGATATTCCACAAGAGAAAAATGCAGTTTAGCCACCTAAATTACCTGCTCAGTAAAAGCATTCTTTACAGAAAATGATCCTCTATTTTTCCATACTAGCTCCTCAGTGCCACCTGGATTTACAAGAGCCTTCAAAGCATCAAGTTTGCCTGGATGAGTAAGGGATACAAGCGCTTCAGACTGCACCATCGATTTGAAGTTTTTGTCCAAATCCTCAATGCGCTGTTCATTTTCTTCCTTCTCCATTTTTTTCAAGTCCTACAAATTTGTTATTCGAAGTCAGTCAAAGAAGCTTTACGTGAAGAATTCAACAATTAATAGGCTAATTATTAAGTAATCCTTACACCAAAAACACTTAGAAAAGATGAAACTACCTTAAAATGCTTGCTCTTTTGGATAACCTCCATCATGACTTCCTTCTTACTCTTGGGTCTCTGCACAATAGGAGATATGATGTAAGTACTTATGGCACAAAAGATCATCAAGAATGATTAAAAATTAGATTGAAAAGCTGGGGCATAACATCTCTCCAATCCATCCGTCCAAAAAGTTATAATAAAAATACATACTAGACAACCCAATGAAGACACTTTGATGGCTGTAAAGAATGCAGCAAAGAACAAGAGTTAGGTAAGTCTATGTTCAATAATGCAAATCTTACATTTTCATCTTCTCCCACCATGTCATTAGCGAATGTTTCCCTAATAGCCCGCCTTTCTGGAAATGAGAATCAGATTTGTTAAACCATTTCTACTAGAAGTATGATATAAAACAAGAAGAATCATAACTGGAACGACATAAGTCCTCTATAAGAGGACATAGCTTATAAAATCATTTCAAATGAAGAAAATAGTTTGTCACAAAGGGAAGAAACAGTTGCACTTTAAATACTCTGGCCATAGGTGGTATAACCGTATAAGATAGCTAATTTGTGTCATCTTAGAAAGTTCACAGTTCAACCATGATTTGAGCACCAATGAGTGCTTGTGGCTTTCAATGATCCACGAAACATGATTTTTCAACTTAAACTAGAATTCTCACCAGGTGCTAACATGTGGTAAGGAAACTTACTCTCACGGCGTAGCCCAAACTCAGCATCATCATCATCTTCAGGTGCTATTTCTTCACCGAAATCATCTCTCTCTGAGAAAAAATCACCATCTTCAATATC
Source organism: Fagopyrum homotropicum (assembly GCA_033239125.1). Taxonomy (NCBI): domain Eukaryota; kingdom Viridiplantae; phylum Streptophyta; class Magnoliopsida; order Caryophyllales; family Polygonaceae; genus Fagopyrum; species Fagopyrum homotropicum. Next base: position 151,632,579 of record BSWB01000004.1, read on the forward strand.
TAGTTCATCTTCCTCTCCATCAGACAAATTATACTTGTTTTTCTTCTCTGATATTACCTAAAATAATTAACGAAACCTCAAATATATAGTTAAAGACAAAACCCCTTTAGAGGCAATTGCTGAACTTGAGTTTAGAGTTTAGACTGCTGAACCAATTACCTTCCTTTCGCGCTGAGAACGCAAAACAATCTTATCAAAATCACTAAGAGCATCATTCTGCTCTCCGATACGTCTATCCACAAATTGAGAAGCCTTCCCACTCTGCTTGAACTCCTTCAACAGTGTATTCTTTCTCTGTTTTGCCACCAATTTCATGCAAAATCAGAATTACAAAAAGCTATATTTTCTGAACAAATGACAATCAGCCAATTTATGAATGAAAGCAGGAAAGACAGAGTGAGAGAGAGGTCTACCTTCTCAATGGCACGAGAGCGAGCAAGACCGACACGGCGCTCTTCTCCTTTGCGCTTCTTGCCAAGAATGTCAAATTTGCGACGAGACCAGATGGTTTCAAATGGATTATCTTTTGCAGGTGCAGATTTCGATTTCATTAACACACGGTTCAACCCTGCCTTTTTCGAGTTCTTCTTCTTCTTTCCACTGCTTCCACTGGCTTCCTTCTTTGCCATGGTTGTCCACTAAGAAAGAGGGGTGAGTGTTGGCGTCTGCAGATGATGGTGGGAGGTTGTTACGCCCTTCCACTGTCAAATGAAAGAGGAAATGTACAGAAGAAACCCAATCAGAAAAGTGTCACTTTGTCTAATTTATCAAGCAATAGTACAAATTTCAATAACCACATCACTACAAAATTTCAAATAGCCAATATATATATAAGTTTTGGACATCGCATGCTTCCTAGTCCAGCTTCAAAGCAATACACTTGTCCTCCTCCACTATCCAAAACAACTTGCTAGGCAGGAATTCACAACTCAACAACAACTAAATGAAGAAAACAAATCATGTCCGGCCGCCCCTGAACAGCCAGACAATGTCCAGGAGTTAATACTTTAACTTGTGCTTAATTTTTGTAAAACTATTTGCCACAAGCGGCTATAATGTAGGTCTACAATGAAGCACATCAAAGAGACATACCGTCTCTGCTTCTTCTTTTCCTATGGTGAGCACTGATTCTCAATACCCATACATTTTTGAGAGGAACAAGGGGAAAACTAGAAACAGCTTAATTGAACGATACATCAAGTGACATATTATTTCCATCGAAACATCTAATGGTTATATCGGGTGAAATGACTATCCTCATTTTCCTGCTATGTTATCCAAAAGGTGAACTACGATCATTGCAGCAAAGACCTTTATGTCTTTAGGATTCTGATTTAATGTCTTCTCGGAGTGAGAACATAAGATGAAATTGCAATGCTTTTCCATCTTCCAATTCCTGGATACTGTACATTCTGACCTTCATTCAATGGAAGCTTATCATCTTTTTTTCTGAATGAAAGCTTAGCATCTTTTTTCTGAAAGTGATATGAAGATCTCATACAACTTTTGGGTTTTTTACACTGTACAAAGTATGAATATAAAAGGAAACCTTAGGTTAACAAAAGGTGGAACGTCAGTTGAAACTAACTTAATTAATCCCTTGTGCACAGATTCTTCTTTCCCATTCTCTCAAACCCATATCATCAATTCGAAGAGAAAACTAAGAACACAAAAAAAAAATGGAAACACAAGTTTAAGCATCCGAATAAGTAAAGCAAGGTTTTTTCCTTCTCTCAATCACGTTTTTTGTGAGAATCACAAGGGGTGATCAACTAACCATCAGCAGAAGAAGTAGGAAGACAAAGAAGTGAGAATAAATTTACAGAAGTAATCCAGAAAGAAGATCTACCAGTGTAACAGGAGGCAGCGTCCAGTGGCGGAGCCAGAATATAAATGAAGGGGGGACTGGTCACTTAATTTTTCAACAAATTTAACCTAAGTTTCATTTTCAACGTTCCTATGAGAAGTGAAACAACACAACAACCCAACTCCAAATCGAACAGACAGTTAAATTACAGTCAATCATCAATAAAAAAAATAGTCCCACTCCAAATCTCCAATCCAACATCCATGACAGTGCAGCAGTCAAGCAAACAGACTGATAAATTACAGTCAATCAGCATAATTGAACAAGAATTTCGAAAAAGTGAAGTGCATAACACAATGGATTAATCGAACAGGAATGAAGCTTAGGTTAAATTACAGTCATTCAGCAATTATCTTGTATAAACTTCCGATACCTATTCTCTCTTAAATGAAGCTTATCTTAAATTGCAGTCATTCAACAATTAAATATCTTAAGACATCACAGTCATTCAACAATTAAATATCTTAAGACAGATTTGCCTACAATTCTTGAGCAATTATCAGTAAAACAACATCTGCTAATCTACAATCTTTGTTTCAAATTGTTTGCATAACTCAGTAACTGGTAGTCTACTAGTCTCCATTCATTCAGGCTATTCAGCAATTGGCAGAACACAATCGAACAGAAATTTCAACGAAGGAGAACCGAAGAATGAAAACTGAACAGAAATTTCAAAGAAGAAATCTTACCTTGCTGAGTTGCTGGAAGAATGAAAACTGAAGACTTGCTGTCTTTTGCTGAGTTGCGAAGAGGAGGAGGAGAAGAACCGAAGTGAGCAGCGCTGCAGCGGCGGCGACTCGGCGTGAGCAGGAGCAGCCTAGGACGGCCGGCCTACGGGGAAGGACCGAGGACGGACTGACGGGGTGAGCAGCGGCGGGCGGCGGCGGGCGGCGGCGGGCAGCGACTCGGAGAGTGACTGCGTGATGCGTGAGAGGAGTTATCAAAATTCTGAGGAGCGGGCTGCCGGCTGCGTGCTTGTGGTAGAGTATCGCGGAAGTGAGCATCTGTTTAGGGCTTCTTTTTTTTTTTAAATCAAAACGACGTCTGGATGGAAATTTTTTTATAACTAAACGACATCGTTCCCCTTGGCTCCGCCACAGCGTCAATGGTGGGTGTTGGCGGCGGCAAGGCAAGAAGGGAATCGACTCAAAAATCCGAGTCCCTTGTGTCTATATCTATATCTATATCTTATCTTATCTTATCTTATCGATCTATATACTAAAGCAGCCCGTCAACTTGCACTTGGCACAGTTTCATGCAGCCACTTCATTAAATATATACGTGTCAAACTATTTATAAAGTCACCTTAAATTATTATTTTTTAGGTTAATTGATTAATTATTTTTTTTAACCACATTTAATCAAATCCAAAAATCCTAACAAACTCTAATTTTAATTTTTTTTCTTTAAACATACAATTAACATTTTTCCATATATTATATAATAAATATCATTAAAATTTACTTTATTTAATTATTATTATATACCATTTACTTTTATATTATTTATTAGTTCGTTAATATATAACAAAATTCATTAAAATAAAATAGGATTAATATTCTAACAACGTTTTATTTAATTTTATTTATTTTGAAGTATGTTTTTTAATTATATTATTTAATTTTAAATATTTTGTAATTATAGTTTATTAGTTGGATATTATATAATAAAATCCATTAAAACTTACTTTAATTTTATTTTTATTCTAACAATATTTCATTTCATTTTATTTATTTTGAAGCATGTTTTTTAATTAGACTTTTTGTTTAATTTAATTTTTTCTTAATTATAGACCATTAGTTACTTGATATATAATAAAATTCATTACAGTTTACATTAATTTGATTATTAAAATAGGATATTTATTTTATTTTATTAATTTTTATGTATGTTTTTTAATTATTTATATTGGTTAATTTTAAAATTTTCTTAGTTATAGATTATTAGTTAATTAATATACATTTAAAAAAGTTGCAAGATAATAAATCAATTTATTACGAAATCTATTTTCCATTTTTAATTTAAAATTAATAAAAAAAAGTTAAGAAAGTAAATGTTTAAAACATATATAATTAAACTATAATTTGTGTTTATTTGTAAATCATAAATATGTTTTGTTAAAAATACTCAACCGCATTGTTTACCATATGGGAAAATGTATAAAAATAAATTAAAATTAAAATATTTTTCTTAAACAAATTAAAGTTTATAAATTAATATTATAACAAATCCAATGTAGGCACAGAATATACACTAGCATAAAAACTTAATAGTTACAATGTTGTTTTCATATAAAACAAACAAACTATGTGACAAGGATAACAACATATTAAAAATTAAATATACAATAAATAATCTTCATAATGAAACTTAATACTTACTAACAAGTCGATTGGATAAATCGTTATTTCACAAATTTGAACATTTTAATACTATTATTTCTAAACTTACATTTAACATACAAACCTTAAAATTAGTATATTATGATAAAATAATAAATTTTATTATCACATACATAGCGTAAAAATTTAAACTACAAACCTAAATTAGCACATTTAACTATTATAATTTAACGAATTTCGTGCAGGGCACGGGTTTGAAAACTAGTATACTACTAAAGCAGCACCCATTTTGTCCATATGTCAAACTCTAAGGCCGTCCACATCAGCATTTTTTCAATTTATTTTCAGATTTGTCACAACCTATTTACAGATTTGCCATTAATTATGTTACAAGAAAATTTTTTATTAGAATTTGTAAACAGTCATCATGCCACGTCAATTTTATTAAAATAAATAATTAAAAAAAATCTACTTATTCTAACCAATCAAAATTAACAAACTGATCTTATCTAACTCGATTTGTTGAGAAATTCTAACGCAAATCTTCTAACATGATTTGACACATTTGTTAAATTTAAAACTAAATCAAATTTTGCTCCTCTATCTAAATCTAAGTAAAAGTGATAATATATTAAGTTATAAATATAAACTCGAATAATAATCTTTGTAATAGAATTTTAATTATGTTTTTTTATTTATTTTTAAAAAAATTAATCCTACAATATTTTTTATTTAGAGAACCCCGCATAAGGTGCGGGCACTAAACTAGTATCTATTAAAGCAGAAGTCTCTATTGCCACGTGTCAACGTCAGGTTTCTCGAAGCCTAAAAAATTATTTTAAAAAGTAATTTCTAAATGTTAATATAAATTAAAAATTGAAAATTGATTTCTAAATTTTTTTAAATCTATTTAAATAGATACTTTTACAAAAATAGTTTTTAAATTTTTACGATTTTTTTCACCAACAAGCATATCTTAACAAATCAATTTTAAAATATAATTAATTAGAAGAGATAAATACTTAAAAGAGAATTAAAAGTTATAATATTAATTATAATTTCATTTTTTAGATTTTTTATTTTACAAAAATATACATATAAATTTCTAAGTATTAAATATTTATTAAAACTGAACCCGCACAAAGTGCGGGTAATACACTAGTACTATATTAAAGTCAAAACATTTACTTCAATGGGACTCTTCCCAATAAAAAATATGTCACGTGTCATTTTCTTAAAATTTTAGTTTTTTTTAAATTATATATATATATATAGTTGTCACATCTTAATTATCCTATTGCAAAACTTACTAAACATGTCTTTATATATACTAGACATACTTCAAATTATACTAATGAAATAATTATTGTATGATAAAACTTATACAAAAATTACTTTATATATATAGTTATACATAGATTTATCTATATTTATCTATACTAAACATTTTTTTTAATATACGTATTTAAGTTAATATACTTTAATTATGAAAAAATGAAGAGCTTTTTTTATTAAATTTTTTTCAATTAATGTATTTTTTAATAATAATAGTGTAAATGATATATTTTCTTCCCTTAATTTTTTAATTTATTGATTTATTAATATATTAAAATTATTTTAATAGTGACTACTTTTCTTTTAATATATATTAATCTATATACTATATAAAAAATATTAGCCCTTAAATCCCGTGTTATTATTTATACATCGGATGACATGTGTCATTTTTTCATAATTTACTTTTAGTATTTATTATTTGTTTATTTTTATTATATCATTCATTAAATAAAGAAATAATTTGGTTTACTAGACTTTTTTGAGTTTTAGTTTTAATAAACGTACCCCTTGAGAGAAGAGTTTGAGAGAAAATACAAAAGGTTGGGGTATATTTACCTAATTAAAAAACTAAATGGCCTACTTACTATGAATAAAACTCAAAAAAAGTCTATTAACCAAATTAGCCCTAAAGAAATAATTTGTACCATATAAAAGTTTAGCTATTTTTACCATGTAAATTAGGGTTGTGCATACGGTCCAGACCGGACCGGACCGGACCGGAGGACCGTAAATCAAGAAAACCTTGGACCGTAGACCGAACCGGATTGGACCGGTTTGTACCTTAATTGTGCAATTTTGGTGAGGTTTTCCGGTCCAAAACCGCGGATTGGACCGGACCGGACCGGAAATTCGTAGTTTACGGTCCAACCCGGGTTATGGTCCAAAAACCGGACCGGACCGTAACCCGGATTTTCAGAAAAACCTGGACCGTAGATCGGACCGGAACCGGTCCGGTCCGGTTTTCCGGTGCGGTCCGATTTTGCACAGCCCTAATATAAATCAAAATGAAATAAAATACTACTAATCTAAAAAGGCAATATCTACCTAATTGATATTTTGTACCTTCTAAATAAATTTTAGTATTAATAAACAAAGTTTTCTCATGTATTCATTTCCTAATATACTCGATTGGGTAGTTTTTTTTTCAAAATTAATTTTTAAATTACAAAAAATTACAATATATTACATTATAATAAATTAAAAATATGTTTAATTATAATTGTTAGATAGTATAATTATAAGAATGTATTTCACCTGAAATTTTTTTTATAAAATATCCGTGCAAAGCACGGAAATTACACTAGTTTGTGTTTAGAAGACGAAATTTCTGAGAGAGATGAAATTTAGGCCCTGTTTGATGTCGCAAGTTTTTTCGATGGTTTATAAGTTTTTTTGGGTATATTTAGTTTTTTGGGTAGTTTTGTTAGAAGATTTTGTGAATGATTAAAATCTAATGAAAAAGCTAACAAAGTGATTGCTAAAAATAGATTTTTGGATAGATTTGTGGGGTAAATTACCTAAGGATATATTATTAATTAATAATAAAATGTACATGCTTACTTTTAAGGACAAATTTGGAAGAAAAAAAACGTAGTCTACCAAGAAAGCTATCTAGAGGGGGATTACAAAATATCACAACAAAGCTTCTGAAAAAGCTAAAGCTTGAGCATAAGCTTCACTACCGAACACCAAAAAGATTTCAAAATTGAAAAATCTACAAACAAAACTCCTTAAAAAGCTTTGCCGAGCAGGGCCTTAGTTTAGTTTTCCTAACCGGGTGGGCCGGTACACCGGTTTTAATTAATATGAACAAGTCAAGTTATAATTTATTGGATGAATGGATTAAATTGATTATTAGAATTTAATAATTATTTTCTTCTATCTATTTAATAAGAAGATTCTTCAAAGAAAATTATAATATAATAAATGATTAGTCTCTTGCGTAAAATTATGTTGTTTATGTTGTTTTTTTGATGAGAAAGAGATGGAAGCTCCGCGCTAAAGCGCTTTATTAAAATGAAAATGAGAAAATACAACTATAAACGAGTAGTCCCGAGGGATAGTAACCGCTTGCATATAGTCCAAAATGATAGATCTAACACTAAGTGGAGGCTCCACCAAACGGTGTACCCCAAAATCAAAGGAAAATGTCAAGCTCGCAATGGAATTTGCAACCCTGTTTCCTTTCCTAAGAACGTGGTCAAAACTGATAATCCGGTCTCAGGAATAGAAGTCGTGGCAACGAGTCACCAGGCTCGAGAGCAGATGCGCCGGATTTACACCTTCTCAATCAACAAACCACCATCAGGGAGTCTAACTCAACACTAACGTGACAATAGGGCAACTCTCATGCAAGCTCAATCCCATGAATGGCACCCCAGAGTTCCGCAGCCGGAACCGAAGTCGCACCTAGGCTAATCGCCACCCCCACCCTCCCCCCGAAGCCAAACCCCTCCTACATCTCTAAGCACCGCACCCGTTGCCGCTTGTTCTAGAACCCCTCGAGACGCTCCATTTGAATTAACCTTAACTCAATCTTCTCTAGGTTTAGTCCACTTGACCAACACCTCTTTCTTCTCTTTTAACCCTACTCCTTGGTTAACAGTCCCCGCTTTAATCCATTCCATGTACTTCCCCGGGATGAAGGCACCTTTCTCTTTCGGCATGTTCCCCTCCTCAAAAACTCTTGTGTTTCTCCACGCCGTACCCACCATACTCTTATCGCTAAGATCGTTCTCTAATTCAAACTCAACGATTTCACCATTCTTATATTAAGATTAACAAAGAGCCAATCCTATCATTGTAACATAAAGAAAGAGTCTTGCAACTCTCTTGGCACCATAAGCAACCATATTCCCTTCTTAAAACTGCAATCTCTGAGCATATGGATCAATGTCTCCACTTCATCTGGGCATGCTACACAATCAGATGAGTCACACATATGTCTACGTGTTCCCTCAACACTTATGACGGGTGCTCCCCATGCAAGTTGTCATACAAATAACTAGTGGCGGCTGTAGGATTTCTAAAAGAGGGGGCAAAAATAAATTATCGATAAAAATATCTATAAAAACAAAATAGCGATAAAAACAAAGTCAATATGTCATCTACTTACGCAGTTTTGACTACAAGTCTACCAAAAATAAATAGTCAATGCTACAAATAAACTATCAAATTGACAACAAAGGGTGTAAACTCATCTTGCGAGTTGACATATTCTAATAATACTGAAGAATATCTTCATCATCAACATTCATGAAAATATCTTTCTCAATGCAGCAAACTAAAGAATCTGTGAGATTATCATCTGACATCTTGTTACGCAGTTCAGACTTGACAATTTTCATTGCAGAGAATGCTCTTTCAACCGTAGATGTCGCAACTAGCAAGACTAAAATCAACTCCCAAAGACGAAATACCAGAGGAAAAACAGTTTCAATACCTCCTCGACCATCTTCATAGCAACTTCTCCAATACTTTGTAGTTTAAAATATTTATCTCCTTCTCTCATGTCATTAATTTCTTGATATAGTTGATCTTCAAGTAGAAGTAGATCACAAGCAGAAAATTCTTGAGGATAAAATGATGCAATTCGAAGAAGTTGGGGCTTACTGATTTTGGAGAAAGAATCTCATGGATCAAGACATCCAATACATGCGAGCAATTCAGTGTTTAATTCCCCAAAACGGTTCTCCATCTCTTGGTCAACTTAATCAATAACCTGCGAATTTAACTTAACGTCATGATCATTATAGTGATAATTTCATATACATCAAAATAATTAAAACATTATAACGTAATAATTAATTACTTGACAAAATATATCAACTCGAAAGTGGTGGTAGTTTGTGGAAACATTTTCAACACGTATTTCACCAAAGCGACCTTGAACATTATCATCCATGTTGAGAATGTCAACTTTATTGTTATCACAAAATGCATTGACATCTTCCAATAGTTCATCATATCCATCATTCCTCAAGTCTTGAAATTGCTTCTTGCAACTACGAACCAATTTCATGGCTTCTAGAATATATTGGTCTTTTCTCTACACAAATTGTGATAAAATATTTGCCATGCTCAACACTTTCTTCATCAAGTGAGCAATAAAAACAAAATGATAACTCTCCATCTTTTCAACTAAACCACGAGTCAACCCACGATTTGAATCTGCACCTCCATCTTTGTATATATTTTCAAGCACTTGGATAGTTGAAGACCACAATGACAAAACACGAATAATGGTTGTATAGTGTGAGCTCCAACGGATAAACCCCCGGCTTACCCAAAGAACATTCTTGATTCAAGCCTCTCCTGATTGAAATTTCTCCCTTTTCTAACAACTCCACCATCTTGTCATGTTGAAGTTGTCGAAACTCATCTTTTATTTTGCAAGAAGCTCCAACCATTTTCGTAATTTGGGACAAGTAATTAAAGAACTCCTCCACAAGCCGAATATCTTACAAATAACTACAATCACTAATTGAAGTTGACGAGCAAAACAATTAATGTACCTTGCGGTTGAATTTTCTTCTAATATTAGAGCCTTTAATCCATTAATCTCTCCTCGCATATTAGAAGTCTTGTCATATCATTGACCTCTTAATTTAGAGTTAGATAATCCACGCTCAGCAAAAAATTATTTAACTCCTTTTTTCAAAGAACGAGTTGTAGTGTCAGTAACATGAATAACTCCAAGAAATCTCTCTATGACAGCGCCCTTAGCATTTATATATCGAATAACAATAGCCATCTGTTCCTTGATCGAACTATCACGAGTCTCATCAATAAAAAGAGAAAATAGTTTGTCTCCAAGATCACCGACTATTGTTTTTCTTTTCATTGCTCCATACACAATTTTAAGATCATCTTGAATGCGGTGACTAGTGAGTTGAGCATTCTTAGGTTCATTCTCATTCACCACCTTTCCAACTTCAATAATGCGTTTACTGTATCAGTTATGCTTCTCCTTAAAATTTCCTCTACTGTTGGAGCTTGTCGACTCTCTATGGCCCCAAAATGGCAAAACTTGTGCAAGTAGAAATCTAATAATATCCAAAGTAAAGGTCAAACGAGTACGATATTGAGCACCCAAAGTTGCATTTACAGCAGATACACATCTTGTCAAACTTTGTCTTTGATCTTTGAAATTGCTAAATAAGATTCGAGCTTCATTGTGAGGACTTTCAGTTGATCTCACATGTTCTCTAAACGCTTGAGCAAATTTCTTCCAATTAAAAATCATACTTTCACAAATGCATCATTCAAATTTATGTACTTTGTCTATCCTCTAAAGAGAAAACACCAAAAACAGAATGCGGTATCTTTAGAAATACTATGTACTAACCAGTCATAATCCTTAAACCAGTTCAACACAAAACTCCTCGACGTCTTTCCAAAACTCTTCCGCGGAAAATCATGTGAGAGAGGTTGACAATGACCTCTAACCACATACTCTCTTCTCACATCATCTCTAAATGAGGGATCATATTCATCCATAGCTTTGCGCAATCTCGGATCGCTAATTACTTCATTACTCATATTTTCCATTCAAGGTCGTTTTTCTCTCATATCAACACTAGAAAAATCATCATCATCAACTTGATTTCTATGAACACTCTCACTAGCAACACCATCTCTAGTATCATTTTTAGCAATATCACTTCTAACAACCTCATCTCTAGCAACATCATCGACATTATTCACATTTACATTATCAATATGTCGAGGTTCTCGAGAAATGGAGGCCGAATTAATACTCGACAAAGGTCGCTTTTTCGTCCGAATAACAAATTTATCCATTTCCTAAACAAATCAATTAATAAATTACAATTAAACACAATTCAAAACTCAAAACCTAACGAAAAAAAATCAATAAATCATCATTCAGTTCAACAATCAATTATCCAATTCATCCTTCAAACATCTAAATTAATCTAATCTAACAAAAATTATAAATCAATTTTTTTTTAAAAACAAAAATTTTAAAACAACAACAAAAAAACCCGACTTACAATGGTCGTGAGGCAGTAGAGGCGTTGGCCGGCCGTTGAGGGAATGAGGGCTGGTGTGGACCGTGCGGTGCTTGGAGCCTGGAGGCTGGAGTCACTGGCGGCCTTAGGGTGGGGCAGGCTGGCAGCCACCAGTGGATATTGTGGAGTCGTTGGGTAGCTACCAGCGAGAGTTCGATTGTGCGAGACCGGAAAGGCGCTGGGCAGCAGTAGCGGCCTTAGGGTGGGGTAGGCGGGCAACCACCAGTGGAGTCGCTGGGAAGCCACTCGCTCAATGTTGTGTCACTTGTGTGGGAATCGGGAGGAATCGAGGAGAGTTGGGACGGGAGGAAAGAGGAGGAAGAGCAATCCTTAACCTTGTTTGAATTTTTTTTCAATAACAACAAAACGACGTCGTTTTGTATTTTATTTTTGGAGGGTGGGGCAGCTGCCCCACCTTGCTCTCCCCTAAGGCTGCCACTGCAAATAACTTAATCCTCTCATGAACTCTCAACTTCTACCCTTTTTTAAATATACCCTCCCTCATTCCTTCTCTATGTCTTTCCATAAGAATGGTATAATATGCCTAGACAATTGAGAAGCGTCCATCCTTTGACGGGAACCATCGGACCGTATCAGACTCTCCATTACTGGACCACATTCCAACAACCATAACTCGTAGTAAACTCGTACTATTCAACCTACACACCAAATAGTTCCAATCCCATCCCCCTCTTCCTTCTAAACGTCCCTCACTGAGTCACTCTCAACTCCAAATCAAACTATGAGAGGGGAACTTGACATACAAGCGATAAAGGTTCATTTGAAACCCAAGAATCCCTCCAGAAAAGCGCCATGCTACCGTCTTTTATGCTTCAGCCAATGTTACGGGCAATTACCTTGTTATAACCCTTAACCAAGCTTCTCCACCCATAGGAACACCCTCATTTGCATTCAAGCGATGACGGCCATTCCTGCACGGGGACAACGTACTTCTTAATAAAAACCTGAGACCATAAACTTTCCCTATTAGCGAATAGTCACCAACTAAACTTGCTAATGGAGGCTAAGTTCGATTCAGCTGCCATGCGTAATCCCAATCCGCCCAATTATAAAGGTTTACACACTCGTTCTCACTTCACAAGATGGATCTTCTTCATCCCCCCTATACTCCCTACAAAAAGTTTATATCGTCTCTTTTTTTTTAGTGTTTGTCAATAGTGTTAAGTCACTTAAGTGTCATTCCTCCACAGATCCAAAGTTACAAAATGTTACAAGGATCAAATATCAGACTTCGTATATGCTTACAAAAATATTTTCAAGTAATGGTTCTTTGTAGCTTATCAATCTCTATGTAGTGTGATGGGATACATTAACATTTGATTACTTCAATCGGCTTGATGCTAGCTTAGACCTAAATTAACACTCCGGCCTATCTTTATAAATGATAAGATGGAGAATGAGGGCCCGTTTGGTTTTAACTCTGAAATCGGAAATGGAATGAAAACAAATCTAGTCCATACCTATACCCTTATTCATGAAAGTTTTTTGAATCATTCCTTGTAATTGAAGTAGAGTTTGATTACTTTTGATACACTACAGGGAAACAAAATGTTGGGAATCAAGTGCATTTTGCATTAAACAATAGGGAATGATTCCATAAAATTTCATGAATAAAGATATACATATGGACTAAATTTATATCCATTCCGTTTTCATTTCTGAAGTTGGAACTAAATGGGCCCTGAATGTTATATGGTTCTTGAGTTAAAATAATTTATGTTGTTTCCCCTCAAAAAAAAATATTTTTCGTAGTTTTAGAAGTTTAAGTTACTTTAAATTATTTTTTAAATGTGGGTGGGTAAACGGTTTCAAATAGATCTCCAAGAAGAAGTCTGTTGGGAAAAAGGGCGGGTATTAACAAAGGAGAAAGTTTGATTGGACCAAAAAATCCGACCCGTCAAGTCAGATCCAGTCACCGTTATAGGCCCGCTGGGTCAAAATGCCCGACCCGTCAGTCCAGATAAAAATAAATAATATATATATATACTGTATGTATCAAGTACAAATATACAATAGTTAATATAATTATAATTAATTTAACATATACTACATACAATATCTTAAATATATATTTTTTTTTAAACAGAATTTATATTAAAAAACAAAATTTTAAATATTTTTTATATAAAAAAGGTATCCGCATGCCCGTCCGAACGGATATGACACCAATATAGGCCCGTTAGTTGTCCGATCCGAAATATGAACTGGCCTAGGGAGAACCCGGTCCGAGAAGCCATAGAAGGATCGTCATTCGTCAAAGCAAATGTGTGGCTGAGACTGGAAGATTCGTATGAGTGCTTGTAAATGCAACAGTTATATTATCTCAATAACAAGCCACACGCCCCCACCCGCCTTATCCACTGATATCTCATTTCATTGATCCTGCAATTCCTATTTCAGATTTTCATTTCTCCATCTCCCAACTCCAAAAATCTCAGCCATGGCTTCATCCACTATATGTCCAGCTACACCATCTCAGGTAAACTCAAGATTTGCACAACTAATTTGATTAGTTCCAGCCGGACGATGTATAATTTTGTGGGTAATTTCTTAGATATGTTCGAACAAGGCCGGAATTTCAGGCCCGTCAGTTGCGGTGGCGAGAAGGGTGGCTGCTCCGGCGCCGACATCGGGAAGGATTGGCAAGAACATTGTGTGCCAGGCGACGAGCATTCCGGCAGATAGGGTACCGGATATGGGCAAGAGAGAGCTTATGAATCTGTTGCTTCTTGGAGCTCTTTCCCTCCCTACCGCTGGAATGCTTGTTCCTTACGGTGCCTTCTTTGCTCCCCCTGGGTAATATTTGCTCTCTGTTTCAAATTTAAGCTCTCATCATACATTCTAACATAAGAATATAGCAGGTTTTGAACTCTTGAAACGGAATTTTGGAATAGCTAGTTTTTTTTGCCCTAAAGTTTAGCTATGAAATGATCCTTAAGATAATTTTACGTTGATACTTGATAGAAACATAATAGAAGAGTAGCTATATGGAATAGATTGACGATTAGAGCTGTATGAAGTGAAATATTGGAAGTCTTTGTTCTGGGTAAAACTATTCACATTATCTCATCAATCATAGCATATGTTGAAGTGTCATTGAGTCATGTTCTGCTAATGAGTATTGAAGGTCAGTGATACCTCTATCCTCCAATTGGTTTTAGGATCTCATTAATTTTTCTCCTATTCACACCATTCCGGTCATTAGTCTGATGTACTTTCACAGTCTTCACTTAACTCCATCACTCAAGAATTGGTGGAAGGAAGAAAGAGAAAGGGATTCATTTCCAGACATGGATCACTGCATTATAGGCATTTTGTGTATTACATTTAGTGTCCGTTTGTTTAGAGTGGTGGAATGGAAACGGAATAGAATCGGTTAAGGGGAAGGAAAAGAAAAGAAATGAAAATGATTGAATTATGTTCATTCGTTAAAAGACCTCTCAGCAATCATACTTTTTTTATGAATTAATTAGGGAAATAGGACCCCTTGAAATTCTCTTTTGCAAACTAGGTCTCTATCCAAAAGCAAGAAAAAGTAGGTATGCAAACTAGAAAATAGGGACAATAATTTTTCTAATTGAAATGATGGTGATTAGATGTTTACTTTTAGTTTAAGTATCCTTTTTTACATGTATTGACTTTGTAGTATATTTTTTGGTATGGTTTTGGGTATGATTGTGAAAATAGGGGGAATATATTTATATTTCTTGACAAATTTATTTTTGGGTATGATTGTGACATTATTTGGGTAATCGGATTTTTGGGTATGCTTTTATACGTGTATTGGCTTTGTGATATATTTCTTATTATTAAGTATATTTAAAGTGATATCGTGGGTATGTTTTATGGTTACTCAAACTGTGTGATAATGATCAAATGTCAAGCGGATTTTTGGGTAATGACCAAATGTTTGATATTGATGTTTGTGTAAAATATCGAGTTTTGAAAATTTTGGTATGACAAATTTAAATTGGGTATGTTTTTTTTATTAAGTGATGTTTAAATTGGGTATAAATATAAAATATTATCCAATTTATGGATATGGTTTTATTTTGATATTTGATTTTTGAGTATGTTGTTTTCGAGTATGTTTATGTACTTTGACAAATTTATTTTGGGTATGATTATGACATTATTTGAGTAAGCGGATTTTTGTGGAATAGGTGAGGAAATAAGGACGTTGAGAATTACTTTTTCTGATTGATGTGACATGTGAGATAATACAACTTGTCACATCCGATGGGTTGTCAAACTTTGTCCTCTTTTTGTACTATATTTCCTCTACTCTATTTTTTAGGGGGTCAAAATACCAATACCAAATACTAGGGTCTTCTTTCTCAATTGATTTGCTTAAAATGGCTAGTTTGCCAATTTTGCCTTTTATTATTGATTCGGAATCATTCTGTTACCGGGAATGATTCTTAGCGCTTCCAAACGAGCCCTTAGTATTATAGGAATGTCAATATTTTTATCAAGTTTAAATATCAGCAATCAGTGAAAGTAGTAATTTGGTTATTAAAGTATGGTGGTAGGTTATAAGTGAAAGAGAACTGTAATTGGAATAATCAGGAAACAAAGAAGTTGTTATTGAAGCTTGGCTTGGATGAAACCATGTAGGTCCAGGTCTCGAGTTGTACATTCTTTCTATTATTGAAGCTTGGATGAGACCTCTAAGCCTTCAGTCAAAAGGAGTATGTAGATGGTTAACATGTCATGTTTTGATGTACAGTGGTTATAAACTCACACAATGTTAGATAATATGCAGCGGCTCAGGTGGAAGTGGAGGTACTGTTGCGAAAGATGCCTTGGGAAACGACGTCCTTGCTGCTGAATGGCTCAAGACCCATAAACCCGGGGACAGAACCCTTACACAAGGCCTTAAGGTGATATACTTGTACTTGTAGTATGATATATACTTGGTTGAGAAGATTGAAGTTACAGAACTGAAATGAAACTGCAGGGAGACCCGACATACTTAGTGGTGGAGAATGACGGAACTCTAGCAACCTACGGAATCAATGCTGTATGCACCCACCTTGGATGCGTCGTTCCTTTCAATAGTGCTGAGAAGAAGTTCATCTGCCCTTGCCATGGATCACAATACAATAACCAAGGCAAAGTTGTCCGTGGCCCCGCTCCTCTTGTAAGTCTTCTGCAAAACTGTTTGCATTCTTCATTGGGTTATGTGATCGAGTTCAGACATTACACAAATGATCTTATGAGATTATAGTCTCGTTTGCTGATTTCACATGTCAGAAGATTATAGGATGCTTTGATTTTAGATAGATTGTAGCTTATTGTGACGTTTGATTGATGAATCCGTGTTGTGATCTGTTGTGACCAGTCGCTGGCATTGGCGCATTGCGATGTGGACGATGGTAAGGTGGTGTTCATTCCATGGGTTGAAGAAGATTTCAGAACTGGGGAGGCTCCATGGTGGGCTTAAGAGTCTTGTCTTGTGTACTTCCTACATGGCCTTTTCTTTTGTATCTCTTGAATACAACTATATTTGTAGAGTGATGATATGTGTAAAATGATTATTGTAAGATGCAAAAACAACATTCAAATACTGTTACTCTCTTGCTCTGGCATCTCATTGCTAGTTTGCTACCGTCCACATTATCTGAGATTATTGGTTAAAATGTAGGGTGGATTTGGTATAAATGGGTTAGATTAGGGGTTGTTTAGTTATAGATGGACTTATATTTAAGTTTTTAATTTAAATGTGGTTATTTGAGATTATAGGTTATTTTTAGGTTTTTAATATTTAATATAATCTAAATATTGATTTTCAATTGTGTATTTTATGAGGGTTTATTTTCTGTAAAATTTTTTTTATATAAAATATAACTTCATATAAGTTTGGAGAGTAAAGGTTATATTTTGGATTTATAAGCTCAAATAAATCAGGGTAATTTTGGTAACTAGGCATTTTTGAAAAACTATAGTAGTAACTAGGCTTTTTAATGTTTCAATTAAGTAAATATACCCCAACCTTTTATATTTATTCTCCAACTCTATACGCTCTTCTCTCAATAAATCATCCAAATTATTTCTTAACTTACAACTAAACGTATTCAAAATATAACCCAAGAGAATATAAACTAAAATAATCCTTCATAGCCAACAACCAAACATGCCCTAGGCTGATTGATTAACTAGACTAGACTAGCTTAGCTAAATAATAGAGAATTAACTTTTTAGCTAAATATATAGGATTAAAAACAATAAAATAAATGTGATCCGGAAAATAATTTCACTATAAATGTGTTCGAAAATATGAAATAAAATTGTAACGGAAAGGAAATAAAATGAAAATTATAGGTATTAAAATTTTTAGTTTTTTTGAAAGGAGGGTCTCAAGTTAATGTCACATAGATACGAAAAATAAATTCTAAGAGAGAAAATGTATTTTTACCAAAATAATTAGAGTTGTAAAAAATTTATATGAATTTCTAAATCATTATAAAAATAATAATTATAAACTTGACTAAATTCAATTACCACAAACTACTTTAAAAGATGAATTTGTAAAGATCAAAATTATACAGTTTCTAATATAAAAATTGTCTCATAAAATAAAATTATTTATGAAAATCCCGGAGAGATACTATATAGTTTATTTACAAATTACTTACCAAAATTCTATAAAAGTTGGCGTTAGATCCACGAATCTGATCTATGACATTTGAGCGTGAGGAGAAAAGAGCCAGGAAATTGAAAGCGAGAGGAGAAAAGAGCCGACCGATGACATGCTCTCTCCCCGTCCCTCCTATCAAGATCTCAGATCTGTGATCGTCTTTCATAGACGTTTCTTTTCTTCAATGTTTCAATCCTGACTGCAAGCGGAAATTTTTTGCTGCAGAGAAATTGGAAACAAGGAATCCATGGATCAAATTCTCCGGGGAAGCGCAAAATCATGATGATGGATAGCGAGATTCAAAATCTTGGCGCTTTACTCTCGCTTCCTCTTTCAATCTGATACTCCTCTCGTTTTTTGAACCACGTATGCCTTAATTCTTTTTTCTTTGTCTTTTCTGTTTTGATTGTTACGATCTGAGAAATACTTTACCGGTTATAGAAGAGACGGACAATATTGAAATGCAAGAAGAAAGAAGAGCTGACCGACGATGTAATAACCAAAAATTTTAAGTTCCGGTAAAGTGAAATTAAATCCGACGAGACCATTGTAAATAATAAATCAGTAAAACAAAACGAGTTTAGTTCTATCATTTTATGTGACCTAGATTCACATAAAATGATAAATTAAATTCCCGGGAATAATTTACGCTTTTAAATAAAATCAATTATAATCTATAAATACGGAAACTAATTCCGTATTATATAAATTCCCGCACTTTAATGAGTTCCGGATCCTGTTCTAAAAAGAGTGAGATAGGAGTTAACCCGCTACTAGGCCCAAATTATCGGCCCAGCCCAGCCAGCCCATTCCTAATGACTAATCTAATTAACCTAATTAATTAAACCTAATTCTAAACCTACGTTAAACCTACCGCTAATCGACTCACCTTCTGTAACATATCGTGCCTTCCTTGCCGCGGAGAAGAGACGATTGCAACGCCGAAACCACTGGTCACTTGCTTTACTTGTGGTCAGCCGGGGTGTCGTACTTTAGGACGTTTTGCAGTTTTTGCATTTGTGGGTTTTTCAGTTGAACATCATTTCTTTCCGTACTTTGATATATTACTTTTCCGGCTGTTGTTGATCTGGTCACATTCATGCATTGATAAAAACTATTTGATGATTTTTAGTTTTTCCTTATCTGTGCCTTGTTGTAAGATCATGTTAAGTTGTTGTCAAACTAAGGTCGGGACCCACTTTTCCGGCACCTGAGACACTCCCTGTGTCACCTGAGCTGACCTAGCCGGCTCCACTGATGGTACCTGAGTAAGCCTCTCCACTCTGGCAGCTTCTTCCCTGCGCTCAACATAAGCTCTGAACTCTCTATACTCCGATGCTCCAATAGAGACACGTCCCGAGGTCAGGCCTGTGCCCGCCGCTAGGTCTGGAGCGCAGGGAGCTCGTTCTACTGAGTCGGGACGTGTCTCTATTGGAGCATCGGAGTATAGAGAGTTCAGAGCTTATGTTGAGCGCAGGGAAGAAGCTGCCAGAGTGGAGAGGCTTACTCAGGTACCATCAGTGGAGCCGGCTAGGTCAGCTCAGGTGACACAGGGAGTGTCTCAGGTGCCGGCTGTATCTGAGAGGAGGGCTGCTGTTGATAGAGCACCTACTGGGGTCAGAGCACCGAGACCGGATGGCACGAGATGAGGCACCTCAGTTCACTATTGGTGCCGATGGAGTGATGAGACGACAGGACCGTGTTTGTGTGCCATCAGACCGTGAGCTGAGGCAGAGGATACTAGGTGAGGCTCATACTACCCCTTACTCCGTACATCCAGGAGCGAGTAAGATGTATAGGGACTTGAGACGTTCCTTCTGGTGGGGTGGTTTGAAGCCTGATGTGGCCCGTTATGTAGCTCAGTGTGCGACCTGTCAGCAGGTCAAGATTGAGCACCGTAGATCCGGAGGAGAGCTACACCCACTGCCAGTACCACACTGGAAGTGGGAAGACATTTCTATGGATTTCGTCACTGGATTGAGGCTCAGCAGAGGCTATGATGCCATTTGGGTGGTAGTAGACCGTCTGACGAAGACCGCACGTTTCATTCCGATTAAGGAGACGTGGCCGGTAAGTCGTCTAGCAGAGGAGTTCACCAGACATATTGTGAGACTCCATGGAGTACCGAGGACTATCGTATCCGACAGGGATGGACGTTTTACCTCGAGGTTCTGGCAGCAGGTACATACCGCTCTGGGTACGAGTCTTCACTTTACCACTGCCTACCACCCACAGACAGACGGTCAGTCAGAGAGGACCATCCAGACCCTGGAGGACATGTTACGGGCATGTGTGCTAGATTGGGGACAGGTATGGCCAGATCACCTCCCACTAGTAGAGTTTTCATATAATAACAGCTGGCATGCGTCTATTGGGATGGCACCTTATGAGGCTTTGTACGGCCGGAGATGTCGTACACCGCTATGTTGGGATGAGCCTAGCAAGGCTGATGGAGTGGTACCAGATCAGATACAGGACGACATCGCCCGGATTGCCTTAGTCCGGGAGAGGATGTTAGCAGCTCAGAGTCGTCAGAAGTCCTACGCCGATAAGAGGCGTCGACCTTTGGAGTTTAGAGTAGGTGCACAGGTGTGGTTGAGGGTGTCACCTACGAGGGGAGTTAGACGTTTCGGCATTAAGGGGAAGCTGAGTCCCCGGTATGTCGGACCATTTGAGATCGTAGAGAGAGTCGGAGAGGTTGCCTACCGACTAGCACTGCCACCGAGATTAGAGGGAGTACACCCAGTTTTTCATGTATCTCAGCTGCGAGAGTACATTCCGGATCCGAGACACGTCATCAGCCATGAGGATCTGATAGTGGAGCCTGACCATACGTTTGTAGAGTACCCCGTAGCTGTCTTGGAACGCAGTACCAGACGTCTGCGATCCAAGGAGATACCTATGCTGAGGATCCAGTGGTCTAGGAGAGGAGCTGATGAGGCCACTTGGGAGACTGAGGAGAGTATTAGACGTAACTATCCCGAGTTCTTTGCGGGGTTAGAGGTTACTCCTGTTTGACGGGTTAGTACTCGGTTATTGTGTTGTTTGACCTTTCAGGTTTTCAAGTTGTTTGGAGTGGTTCTGTTTTTCTTTTGTGATACTTGTTTGATTGCTGCCTGAGTAGCTGCTTGTTAGAAAACAAAGATGTCGAGAAAACTAAAATATACCGAAAGAAATATGTGAATAGGGGAAATAATTTAAGTTTCGGGACGAAACTTCTTTTAAGGGGGCACTGATGTAATAACCAAAAATTTTAAGTTCCGGTAAAGTGAAATTAAATCCGACGAGACCATTGTAAATAATAAATCAGTAAAACAAAACGAGTTTAGTTCTATCATTTTATGTGACCTAGATTCACATAAAATGATAAATTAAATTCCCGGGAATAATTTACGCTTTTAAATAAAATCAATTATAATCTATAAATACGGAAACTAATTCCGTATTATATAAATTCCCGCACTTTAATGAGTTCCGGATCCTGTTCTAAAAAGAGTGAGATAGGAGTTAACCCGCTACTAGGCCCAAATTATCGGCCCAGCCCAGCCAGCCCATTCCTAATGACTAATCTAATTAACCTAATTAATTAAACCTAATTCTAAACCTACGTTAAACCTACCGCTAATCGACTCACCTTCTGTAACATATCGTGCCTTCCTTGCCGCGGAGAAGAGACGATTGCAACGCCGAAACCACTGGTCACTTGCTTTACTTGTGGTCAGCCGGGGTGTCGTACTTTAGGACGTTTTGCAGTTTTTGCATTTGTGGGTTTTTCAGTTGAACATCATTTCTTTCCGTACTTTGATATATTACTTTTCCGGCTGTTGTTGATCTGGTCACATTCATGCATTGATAAAAACTATTTGATGATTTTTAGTTTTTCCTTATCTGTGCCTTGTTGTAAGATCATGTTAAGTTGTTGTCAAACTAAGGTCGGGACCCACTGTGCGGTCCTAACCAGTAACTCCCTAAGTTGTAAAATTTGGGGTGTTACAGACGACTTGGCGCTTCTTTTTCAAGATTTCAGTCCAGGTTTGAAGCGTAAATTTGTTACGGTAGGATTCGACCAAAAGGAATCCATGGTCAAACGAAGATTTCTTGACTCGTACTCTCTTCGGAGGCGGTATCAACCTCGCTTCCTTCTTTATCCTCTTCTTCTCCAAACCACGTATGCCCTAATCTCTCTTTGCCTTTTCTCATTCTCGTTGTTTTGATTGTTTTGATCTGACATTCTGGTTTAAACAAGGGATAATTTGGGGAATATAGTTGTTAGGTTACTTAATGTGATTTGGCCGATTTTGTTATTCTTTGTGTGTCCGAAATTCGAAAAAAGTATAAATTACTTGAACATGAGATGAAATTGTTCTTGGGATCATTTGGTTGGTTGAAATTCAAAATGATGTATGTATGAACGACGGATGCAAGGGATGACTTGCCTCATGTCCTTTAAATAAATTTACGTGATGTGTCCAAAGTAGAATCATTTTATCTGATACGATCCTTGTATAACCTGAAGTTATTTGACATGTGCTTGAGTAGTTAAGCTTCATTATATAATATGTTGCATGATGTGTCTATGAATGAATGTCGGAATGGTATGTTGGGAATTGTTGTCTCGTGTACCTGCTATCATTTTCTGAAATGATCCATCTACAAAGAATGTCTCTTTAGAAATGAAATCATTTACCTCATAAGTTGTATGAGAAGTTGAATAGTTTACCTTATACCATGCTTGACTAATTTGAAATTGTTTTATTCAGTCTCTAATATGATAATGTCGGAGTGGTGTGTCGTAAATTGTTGTCTTATGTCCCTTGAGAAGGTAAAATATTTATCTGATGTCAATTTTTTAAAATGATACATCTAAAAAGTGGATGTCTTGCCTCATTTCCCTTGAGAAGATAAATAATTTACCTCATACAATCTTAGTATTATGTCGGAATGTTATGCTGAAAATTGTTGCCTCGTGTTCATTGAGAAGGGAAATCATTTAACTGATGTATATTCATGAAAATGATTCATCTAAACAATTGGGATGCCTTGCCTCGTGTCCTTGAGAAGTTATAACTTACTTGATACGAACCTATTATGATGTTGGAATGTTATGCTGAAAACTGTTGCCCCATGTCCCTTGAGAAAGTAAATCATTTACTGATGTGTATTCCTGAAAATGATTCATTTAAAAAAGTTGGCTAACTTGTCTCATGTCCCTTGAGAAGTTAAATAATTTTTTGATGTTAGAATGCTATGCTGAAAATTGTTGCCTCGTGTTCCTTGAGAAGGTAAATCATTTATTTGATGTATATTCCTGTTAACGATTCATCTAAAAAAATTGGATGCCTTGCCTCATGTCCCTTAAGAAGTTATAATTTACCTAATACGATCCTATTATGATGCATGGTGCATCGAATGCCAGAATGGTGTGTTTGAAATTGTTGCCTTCTGTCCCTTGAGAAGGTAAATCACTTACAGATGTATATTCCTGAAAATGATTCATTTAAAAAAGTTGGCTTGCTTGCCTCATGTCCCTTGAAAAGTTAAATAATTTTTTGATGTTGGAATGGTATGCTGAAAATTGTTGCCTCGTGTTCCTTGAGAAGGTAAATCATTTATCTGATGTATATTCTTGATAACGATTCATCTAAAAAAGTTGGATGCCTTGCCTCATGTCCTTTAAGAAGTTATAATTTACCTGATACGATCCTATTATGATACATGGTGCATCAAATGCCAGAATGGATTGTTGCCTTGTGTCCCTTGAGAAAAATAATTTACGTGAGTTGTCTCTAATATGATGCATGGTATGTTGTAAATTGTTGCCTCGTGTCGCTTGAGAAGGTAAATTACTAACCTGATGTATATTCCTGAAAATGATTCATTTAAAAAAGTTGGCTGACTTGCCTCATGTCCCTTGAGAAGTTAAATAATTTTTTGATGTTGTAATGGTTAGTTGAAAATTGTTGCCTCGTGTTCCTTGAGAAAGGAAATCATTTATCTGATGTATATTCTTGATAACGATTCATCTAAAAAAGTTGGATGTCTTGCCTCATGTCCCTTAAAAAGTTATAATTTACCTGATACGATCCTCTTATGATGCATGGTGCATCAAATACCAGAATGGTGTGTTAGAAATTGTTGTCTTGTGTCCCTCGAGAAGGTAAATCACTTACTGATTTATATTCCTGAAAATGATTCATTTAAAAAAGTTGGTTGACTTGCCTCATGTCCCTTGCGAAGTTAAATAATTTTTTGATGTTGGAATGATATGCTGAAAATTGTTGCCTCGTGTTCCTTGAGAAGGTAAATCATTTATCTGATGTATATTCTTGATAACGATTCATCTAAAAAAGTTGGATGCCTTGCCTCATGTCCTTTAAGAAGTTATAATTTTCCTAATACGATCCTTTTATGATACTGGTGCATCGAATGCCAGAATGGATTGTTGTCTTGTGTCCCTTGAGAAAAATAATTTACGTGAGTTGTCTTTAATATGATGCATGGTATGTTGTAAATTGTTGTCTCGTGTCGTTTGAGAAGGTAAATCACTAACCTGATGTATATTTCTGAAAACGATTCATTTAAAAAAGTTGGCTGACTTGCCTCATGTCCCTTGAGAAGTTAAATAATTTTTTGATGTTGGAATGGTTAGTTGAAAATTATTGCCTCGTGTTCCTTGAGAAGGGAAATCATTATCTAATGTATATTCCTGATAACGATTCATCTAAAAAAGTTGGATGCCTTGCCTCATGTCCCTTAAGAAGTTATAATTTACCTCATACGATCCTATTATGATGTATGGTGTATCGAATGCCAGAATGGTATGTTGCGAATTGTTGCCTTGTGTCCCTTGAGAAAAATAAGTTACGTGAGTTGTCTCTAATATGATGCATGGTATATTGTAAATTGTTGTCTCGTGTCGATTGAGAAGGTAAATCATTAACCTAATGTCAATTTCCGTAAGTGATTCTTCTCGAAAATGATTCTGTTTAAAAAGACGGATGTCTTGCCTCATGTTCTTGAGAAATTAAATAATTTACGTGATAGATCCTTTAGAAGTTCATTGAATTACCTGATAATATCCTTGTATGGTTTGAAATTAATTATCATGTTCCTTAGGTTGAGATTTCAGTCTCTCTTATGTTACAGATGTCTCTATGAATGTTGGAATGGTGTGTTGCCTCGTGTTTCTTGAGAAGCTAAATCATCTATATGGTGTCATTTATCTATAAAAGTCCGATGTTTGAATTCTCAATTGTGTAAATATATTTTTGGATATTGTTGCATTCAATTTGCCTTTTACTCTATATATGAGTTTACCTATTTTAGGCTAAGTTATCAGCATTTATTTTAGGCTAAGTTATCAGCATTTTTGAAGATCATGCATTTGTGGATGACCCTTGATACATATAAATGCATCAAAAACATTTTTCTTACGTTGGCTTAACCTTGCATGTTATTGATGCTTTCTTGTTAGAGTTGATACTTAAATGTTGATAGTGAAAGTATTGCTCCAATTTGTTGTATTGAGGTTATTGAACCTCCTATTATGCGATATCTTGGATCTGGAACATAAAATGATTTCTGGATTCATTCTCCATGTACATATCAGTCATTGTGGAACAAATATTGTTCCATGTTCTTGAGAAATCATATATGGGACTTACAAATGATGGGTCGGACATCCAGAATGGGTTGGGTGAGATTGTTAGTAGGCTTATTGTGTACTTCAGGTCTTCATTGATGTAAAGAACATTAGAGGTTCAGATGGTGGGATTCTCATTCGGTTGACATGAATTCCCTATGACCATAATAAATCCTCGTTTAGCTCTAAACCATGGATACTGAAACCGGAAGGACATGAATTTTTAGTCCACTTGAATATCACCATTCAAGGATCCTAGTTTTGATATGTAGTCTGAACTCAACTCTCCTTATTTTTCCACCCCTTGTTTCTTGTTGTTTGGATTTTTGTGATCAGGGAGTGGTGGAAGCACATTTGGTTCATAAGATTTTGGCAAACTTCATCTAAAGTCCATCTCATATATGACATCCATTTTACTTCTTCCTAAAGGGTACATTCTTGTTTCTTAAAAGCTTCAACACCCTTGCATATCATATTATCAATGAATTGGGTGTACAACCACTATATATAATTATGCCTTATAAAGTAAGGCTCTTAAATACCATGTGCAGTTATGTTTATGTCCATTGATCATTTATAAATCTTTTATACAAAAAGAGATGATCATTGTGTCACTATAATTAACAAACGCATCCTTGATGATGGCCCTTGTTTCAGCAACAAGCGGAATAGTTGCACAACAACCCTATGATCATTCGAGCTGCACATGCTTCCCATAATAGTTTCTTGTATATCTGAAGTCGCTGATCCTCGTGTATTTTCCAGATTTTGCCTCCTAACTTGCATCACATTTGCATGTCACTCCCTAGTCATTATGAAAGCGAACTTATCAACCATCATTGATCCAGACTATCGAATGTCACGCTCTTGATTCTCCAATATGCTGGTGTTGAGTAGGTTGGCTGGCTTTCTTTTGTATAATATAATTTTGCTTCATATTTTATGGATTTAGAAGGTCCGGCTAGTTTTGTGGTTGCCATGTTCTTTCTAAAGTTCCTTTCCCCGTTTTTATCAACATTTTCATTGTGTTTCACACAGATTGTGATCCCTTTGACAAAACATGGTGGCAGGCTTGAGCACCAAAAAGAAAAAAAATTGCCTCTAAGAGCAAAAACTGGAAGAATGATGTCATTGCTAATTGTCTCCTTGTTATTGCTAATAAAGTCTCACAATCACTGTTGCAACTCTTGTGAAGAAATAAAGGCTGGACTACAAATTCAGATTTGATTGACTAGTTTATTATGGTTAGAGTCAGAAACATGCGGTAGTTTGCCCTTATAAAGATGTATACATTGTGTATGCCCTTGCATTCTTGTATATTGTTGATGTGCATGCAAATCTATGATTTCTTGCTTATCATAGCATATAAACATGTAGGTGCATTTTGTTTTACGCTCTTAAAGATGAAGTTTTCAATCTTATAGTGTAGCCAACAACCAAAGGAAACAAGTTGTATTCTACTAATGCAGTAACTAAGCGTACTATGCTCAGGAGGAGGGACAAAAGAGATATGCTTTCTATCAGAGGGCTTTCGGGGACTGGAAAAAAGAGGGGTAGACCCATGCCGTGCACGGGATGTGGCATTATATATATATATATAGAGAGAGAGAGAGAGAGAGGATCATATAAGAATAGTAAATTTATTGTTATATATTATTTAATTATGTAAATTTAAAAAAAAATTGTAATACATATAATACTATAAATAAATCTAGATAAAAGAATTTGGCATATAATATGAGATTTATATAAACTATATGAGTCAATATATTATGTAATGTTAAATTAAAACTTCGGATGTACTATTTGTATATTTTAGATACGACTTACAAAAAGTAAAAAGATTATCAATCAATAATTACCTACATTTAACTTTTGATGCATTACCCGCTATTTAGATTTTAGATACGTTTTTTAATATAAGCAATTAAATTTTACTTAATGGGAAAAAAGTATTTACTTTAATAGGTATAATTATATAAGATAAGATAAGATAAATAAGATTTTTGTAAATTAAGTTTCAATATTTTTTGATACAAAAAATCTATTTTTTAATTAATCATATTAAAAAAAATCTTAAATTTGCTTTTTTAAAATTCTCTAAGGGCTCGTTTGGTATGATTCTCATGGAATTAAGAATCGGAATGAGTTATACCAATACCTCGTGTTTGGTAAGACTTGAAATCAGAATGAGAATGATTTCATGAAATGACTCATTCCAACTCTAAAGAAGTAGTTGATTCCATAATTTAAAGTGGTATCATCCATTCCAACATAAACTCATTTTAAATTTAAAACTACAATTATATATTTCCATAATATATATACGGCCTTATGTAGTTTTATAAATAAAAAATAATAATTTTTTATAAAAACAATTATTGTCCATTAATTAATTTGAATTATATTATTATTTTGTAGAAAAAACGAGATTTTGCCAAGAATTTTTTTAACTATAATACGAATATTTCATTCAAGATGTAATTTAAACTCATTTCTAATTCAAAATTACAATTATATATATATATATACACACTTCCTTATTTAGTTTTACAAAATAAAATTAATATTTTTTATTAAAAAAAATATCCTTCAATTAATTTGAATTATATTATTATTTTGTAGTAAAACAAGATTTTGCCATGAAATTTATTTTAAGTATAATACGAATATTTCATTCAAGATGTAATGTAACCGGAAAATGATAAAAAAAAAACATTATAATTGGTTCAACTAGAAAAAACCATTGATAGAAGAAATTATAATCCTATTTATTTGGGTTGACGATTGTTTAGGGTTTATTGTTAAGTTATTAGTTAGCCTTTATTTTTCTTAAATATAATTCAAAAAATATCATATATCTACATTATAAACATTTTGTAACACCCCGAATCCGCGAGACTCGGGATGCCAAAATGGGCTAGGATCTCACAGTGGATCATGACCCTAGCCTAACAACAAGTTCACTGGACCTTACAACATGACACTGACAGATATAAAAACAAATACATAAAACGGTATAAACTGTACATCAAAAGGTATATAAAACCATAGCCGAGTATAAAACACCATCCTCACACAGGAGGTATACAAACATCAACCTCACGCAGGAGGTATATCATAACAACCCAAAACATAACCACCTAATGTACGAGAGTCCTCAGCCTGTCACTTTGCCGGATCACTCTGATCTCACCTATCCTGCAAAGGCTCTACAACACGGTATAAAACCGTTAGCTAACTATACATATATAAGGAATGCATAAGCACAAGCACAAGTCATGGAATCATAAACACATAATCATGTTGTCACACATTCACACGTTTTAATTATCTTTATATAAGTAGTCATTCACTCAAATTGTATATATATATATATATATATATATATATATATATATATATATATATATATATATATATAGATATATGAAACTATGTGACACGAGGAGAGTATCATCCTCGCCTCTGGGCCTGCTAACCATCTAGAGTAGTGTCGGTCACACAACCCGTGTACCCTATGAGAGTGGTGTTGTGCCCTTCCTGTATACTAGGTATGGCCTGACGTCAGAGAACCTCACAACTCCTTACAGGATGAAAGGGAAAGGTTATCACTGTCACGCAATGGGGCTATCGATAAAACATAGGTCGGTAATAATCGACATCGCATGCTATCCTATCAAGCATATAACAAACACACCACTCATGCAAATACCCTATATAAGGATGGTAGCTAAGTAAGTCCTACGGACTTACCTCAACCTCGTACAATCTCAACCACGATCAACCTCCAATCCTGAGAGGGACACTGCCTAATAACAAGGCATAGAGATATATCAATCTCCTATCAATCAAAGGAGTTACACCTAGACCCAAGGGATCCATAGGATCATCATCAACCTAAACCTCACAACCTACTAATCCTCAAAGCCGTTCAAGGCATAACATGATCATAACATCATCATCACACTCTCATCTATACCTAGCATGATGCTACACACACACACTAGGAAAGGAAGGGACAATGTCATCCTTAGGCAAGCCCGGAAGCAAGACACACCTGCGTGACAAGGAACAATGCAAGGCTGGTGCAAGAACCGCAGGGGCGTCCCTGGGTGGCGTAGGGGCAGCGTCTGGCCGGCGTTGGGGCGGCCTGACTGGGCGTTGGGGCGGCTGGTGTGCAGAATGCACACTTCAGCTCCTCTCTCGCCTCTTCACTCGAACCTCTTCACACCTTCTTCAGCCAACAACCCCATCCATACATATACATACATATATACATCAAACAAAGCCTAAGAAGGCTGCCACAAGATCGAATATTGAGGAATCCAAACTAGAAAGGAAGAAGAGAAGAAAAGAAAGAAAGAAAGAAAGAAGAGAAAAGAGATCTCACCAGCTGAACCCTAACAGAGGAAGACTCCTCACCACAACCTCAAGGCTGGCTCCTCAAAGGCACAACAACATCAACAACATCAAAAGCCACACAAAACTATCTTCAAAACTCTTACAAGAAGAAGAAGAAGAAGAAGAAGAAGAAGAGGAAGAAGAAGGAAATAGCATAGGAGAGAAGATGGAGCTAGAGAGAGAGAATGATGAACCCTCATTTGAAGATGAAGGAGAATATATATAAAGGAAGATGGTCAAAAGCAAAGACACGAGTCAACAAAGTTGGCTGCAACACACCTGAATCCGCAGGGGCGGACCCAGATGGCGTAGGGGCGGACCAAGGTGGCCACAGGGGCGCCTAGTCCTGGCCGCAGGGGCGGTTTAGGCACAACTTTTCACAGCTCAGCACCTCAAAGACTAAGGCTCTTACATCTCACCCCCCTAAAAACAAGTTTCGTCCCAAAACTTGCAAAATCCCAAATCCTCTCGGACCCATATGCCAACGTATAACTCTCTCTATCGGAGGTATCACATCTCCGCTCAAAAGGTCACAACCTATAACAATCTATAACCTCAAACACAAGCATGGAGGAATCATCAACTCCAAAAATCGGGATCATAATGCTATCCAAAGGCATAGAGGAGTAATATCTCTTGCCATACGCATATCACAGGGCATAGAGGAAGCACATCTCTAGCCAGATCATACTCATATACAAAGCATGGAGGAAAAACATCTCCAACAAGACTATGTCCATCAAAATAGCATGGAGGAAGAACCATCTCCAGCTAGATCCTAAACGCACTCACATAGCATGGAGGATAGAACCATCTCCAGCTATAATCATAAATCGCGCTAGCAAACAAAGATCTAATAAGATCATATATCACATCATGGCTAGCACGAAATAAACACATCATAGCATATAAGCACATAATCACATACTCACCAAGAGAGCACTAAGATCTACTTATCGACCCTAGGTGCATCTATCTCGGCATAAAACTCTGGATAGTTCCTTTGAATACTATCCTCAGTCTCCCATGTAGCCTCCTCAGGTCCTCGCCTCGACCACTGTATCCTCAACATTGGAATGTCCTTCGAACACAGGCGTCTCATACCTCGCTCTATGACTGCAATCGGGTGCTCAGCAAAGGTGTGGTCTGGCTCAACCACCAAATCATCATAGCTGACGATATGTCTCGGGTCTAGTATATACTTCCTCAACTGAGACACATGAAACACATGATGAACACCCTCTAATCTCGAAGGCAAAGCTAATCTATAGGCTGCCCTCCCAACTCTATCAAGTATCTCAAAAGGACCGACATATCGGGGACTCAACTTCTCCTTTATGCCAAAACGTCTAACGCCTCGCGTCGGAGATACTCTCAGCCAAACATGAGCTCCCACTTTGAACTCTAGAGGTTGACGCCTCCTGTCTGCATACAACTTCTGGCGACTCTGTGCAGCCAACATCCTCTCTCTGATCAGCGCTACTCGAGCCATATCATCCTGAATCTGCTCTGGCGCTATACCACTGATACTGCTAGGCTCATCCCAACATAAAGGTGTACGGCATCTACGCCCATACAGTGCCTCATATGGAGTCATCCCTATAGATGCATGCCAGCTGTTGTTGTATGAGAACTCAACCAATGGGAGGTAATTTGACCATCCTAGTCCCCAATCCAACACACAAGCTCACAACATGTCCTCTAGCGTCTGAATGGTCCTCTTTGACTGACCATCTGTCTGGAGATGAAATATAATCGTGAAGTGCAAACTCGTCCCCAAAGCAGTCTGAATCTACTGCCAAAACCTCGAGGTAAATCGCCCATCTCGATCTGAGACGATCGTCCTCGGTACACCATGGAGCCTTACTATCTGCCTAGTGTACTCCTCAACCAATCTGCTCACTGGCCACGTCTCTTTGATAGGGATGAAACGTGCAGTCTTCGTCAATCTATCAACAACAACCTAGATAGCATCAAAACTCCTACTGGGCCTCAATCCGGTCACAAAGTCCATGGAGACGTCCTCTCACTTCCACTACGGCACTGACAGCGGATGGAGCTCACCTCCAAGTCTACAATGCTCTATCTTGACCTGTTGTCAAGTCGCACACTATGCCACAAATCTGGCTACATCGTCTTCAGCCCTCCCTACCAATATAATCGTCTCACATCATGATACATCTTACTCGTACATGGATGTACCGAGTAAGGTGTACAGTGAGCATCTTGTAAAATCCTCTGTCTCAACTCTGCATCAGCAAGTACACAGACGCGATCATGGCGTCTCATCACTCCATTTGCTCCTATGGAGAACTGTGGTGCCTCAACACGAGACATCCTCTCTCTAATCCTTATCAGGGTTGGGCAGGTCCCCTGCTTCTGTTGGATCTCATCCAACAGATCAAATAGAACCTCTAAAGTGTACAACTGGACATCCTCATCAGGAAACTGGATGTCAAACTCTAGCCAAGCTAGATCTCTCTAAAGCCGAGGTTGTACTATCAGTCTCGCAATCGCCTTCTCCCGAGGCATCTTCCTACTCAGGGCATCGGCGGCAACGTTCGTGTTCCCTGGATGATACAGAATCTCAAGGTCAAAGTCCTTGATAATCTCAAGCCATCGATGCTGGAGGGTATTCAACTTCCGCTGCGTAAAAATGTACTTCAAACTCTTATGGTCTGTGAAGATATGACATGTAGCACCATAAAGGTAATGTCTCCAGATCTTCAAAACATTAACTACCGCTGCCAACTCCAGATCATGAGTTGGGTAGTTCTCCTCATACGTCTTCAACTATCTAGACGCATAAGCAATCACTATACCCCTTTGCATCAACACACATCCCAAGCCTAGCTTGGATGCATCACTGTAAACCACAAAATCCTTTGTGCCCTCAGGTTATGCCGAGATAGGAGCAGAAGTCAAGCGCCTCTTCAACTCCTCAAAACTCTAGGCACACTGCTCAGACCACAAAAATCTAGTAGTCTTCCTCAGAAGACTCGTAAGTGGACGGGCAATCACTGAAAATCCCTTCATAAAGCGTCGGTAATAGCCGGCTAGGTCAAGAAAGCTATGCACTTCCTTGACGTTCGTTGGTGTCGTCCATGGTGCAACAGACTCAATCTTTGCCGGGTCAACCATGATCCCATCGGCAGAGACAATATGACCCAGAAAGGCTACCTCTAACATCCAAAACTCGCACTTAGAGAGCTTGGCATACAACTCTCTATCTCGCATAATCTGTAAAATTGTCCTCAGATGACCGACATGCTTCTCTCTGCTACGAGAGTACACCAGGATATCGTCTATGAAGACCACCATAAACTGATTCAGGAAGTTGATGAAAATACCGTTCATCAACTCCATGAAAACCGTTGGGACATTCGTAAGCCCAAATAGCATCACTACAAACTCGCAGTGTCCATAATGGGTCCGAAATACCGTCTTGTGCACGACCTTCTCCCTCACCCTCAACTGGTGGTATCCTGAACGTAAGTCAATCTGGGAGAACATCGTCGCTCCTTGAAGCTGATCAAGCAGATCATCAATATGAGGCAATGGATACTTGTTCTTGATGGTCACCTTGTTCAGCTCTTTGTAATCAATGCACGGTCTCAACGATCCGTCCTTCTTCCGCATGAAGAGGACAGGTGCTCCCCACGGGGATACACTAGGGCGGATGAAGCCCTTCTCAACCAACTCTCCGAGTTGCTTCTTCAACTCCAACATCTCAACAGGCTCCATATGGTATGGGACCTTCGAGATCGGTATCGTGCCAGACTCCAACTCAATGCTGAAGTCCACACTCCTCTGAGGCGGCAAGCTAGACGGCTCAACAAATACGTCTGTAAACTCACAGACCACTGGAATATCATCCACTGCTGGACTCTCTCCATCCTTCATGGCATAACACCAGAAGGCATCACATCCCTGGGCGATCAACCTCGCCGCTCGTACTGCACTGATGACATATCTCGTCTTCCCAAGGTCCCAACCTCGGAAGACCTCTATCTTCCCTAACTCGGTAGAGATTGTCACAGTCCTTCTACCTACATCTAATACCACACGGTGTCTACGCATCCAATCCATACCTAAAATGACTTCTTCATGCACCAATGGCATGACAAAGAAGTCTACAAGCAACACACGAGTCCCTAAACGAAGGGGACAACTACGTATCTTGCGGGTACCTCTAACCCTACTACCATCAGGTAACCCTATAGTAAAGGGTATCCCATCTATAGTAGCTAAACCCATATGCTCAACACATACATCATAAATAAAAGAATGCGTAGCACCCATATCAAATAAAACTCTAACAAGTAAACCATGAAGCAGAATGGTACTTGTAGCAGCCGATGTAGGTGGCCCCTCTGCACTCCTCAGCTCAAAGACTCTACCCTGAGCTCCTCTAGTGTCAATGGTACTCTCACCACGACCTCTACCTCTACTCGGCCCGGGAATACATCCTTGAGTAGAAGGACGATTTGGGACTCTCTGTTGTCCCTGTATCTGCTGCTGAGGTGGCATCTGTCCACCTCCTGCCATACTGGTAGGGGAAGAACCCTGTTGTGATGCAACTCCACCCTGCCTATAGAAGGGAGCTCTATGACCTGGCCTGCCACTGGTGAAGCAAGTCACTGGCGGCCTCGTACACTCTAGTTGTATATGACCAAGATCACCACAGTTGTAACACTATCGTCCCTTCTCTGCAGTCAATGCAAATGAGGGGTAACTCTGGCGTCTTTGGCTCCACCCAGAACCTGAAGCTCCACCAACGCTACTGGTCTGCCCAGTCCGCTGTCTCTTCTCAGATCGTCTCGTCTGAGAAGTCCTCCTCTGACTGGCCCGCTCACGCTCATAAGTTGAGGCCCGAACCTGATAATTTGTCAAAGACTCACAGTGAAAACACATCATGTACGAATGTGTACTCTCCCTCAGTCGACGGGAGAAAAGATACATGTGTTGATCCTCAGAAGGTACAACAGTACCCAGTAATGCCAACTCTGTCTGGAAGCAGTTGATGGCATTTACTATCGGCACATCCTCAAAGCCCGCCTCCACAAAATCCTGCATTTTATCCCTACTCAACGAGGCAGAGCAGAAATGCTCTCTAATCATACTCCTCATCTGGTCGTAACTAGTGGTTCAACCCCGCATGACCCTCCATCACTGATGAGTTAGGTCACATAATAGAGTCTGGACTAACTCTATTCGTCTGTCCTCTAGGCATCTGATAAACTCAAGAGCTGAGTCCACATGTCCAATCCAGACCTCCGTCTCTAACCCCGCCTTCCCAGAGAAAGGGGTACTCCCAACTGATGGAATGTCTTCAACCATTTGTTTAGTCGAGGCCCTCTATACTCCTCTGGAGCTCTAACAGTCTCAACAGCACGTGACGACATAATTGACACCTGAGTAGCTCCTTGGGACATCTCAGAAGATCCCTCATCTGTTGGCAGATCTGGGGCACCTTTACCCTCTCTGGCAGCCTCCTCCACTCGTCTGATATAAGCACAGAAGTCTGGTCCCCTCATAGAGACACGATCCGAGTCATTTGACTGGACCCTCTATGATCGCTGTCACCCAGATCCACCGCTCCTCGTCTCAAGAACGACACTCTCAGCAATCTCCTCATAAACTTCCTCCACCACTGGTGGGTTAGCAGCGGGAACTGGTCCTTGTCCTATCACTCCTGGAGGAAGAGGTGGTCTATCTCTACCCCGGCCCACAACAGAAGTTGCTCTAGTACGAGCCATCTGCGGGGTATGCACAACTAACTTATAAGGATATATATATATATATATATATATATATATATATATATATCTATACTTCCGAGATCTACGGCAGAGGTGACGACTTCTCGTACATTCTATCCCAAAACAACAACTCTTAAAACCAAAGTCATACCCCTTTCGGGTTCTATTTATTTTATTCATCCGACCTTATTGCAAGTAGCAAGTGTCATTGTTGTCAACCTAAGACTCTGATACCAACTCTGTAACACCCCGAATCTGCGGGACTCGGGATGTCACAATTAGCTAGGATCTCACAGTGGATCTTGACCCTAGCCTGACAACAAGTTCATTGGACCCTACAACATGGCACTGACAGATATAAAAACAAATACATAAAACGGTATAAATTGTACATCAAAAGGTATACAAAACCATAGCCGAGTATAAAACATCATCCTCACACAAGAGGTATACAAACATCAACCTCACGGAGGAGGTATATCATAACAACCCCAAAACATAACCACCTAATGTACGAGAGTCCTCGGCCTGTCACCCTGCCGTATCACTCTGCAGCTCGCCTATCATGCAAAGGCTCTACAACACGGTATAAAACCGTTAGCTAACCATACATATATAAGGAATGCATAAGCACAAGCACAAGTCATGGAATCATAAACACATAATCATGTTGTCACACATTTACACGTTTTAATTATCTTTATATAAGTAGTTGTTAGCATAAAATATTGTGATATTTTAGGCACGTTTTCTAAACGTATTTGATTCATATTGATAGTCTTTGATTGAGCTTTGTGCATATGTAAGCTAGTATTACCTATATTGTCGATATGGATGTCTACACTAGTTCTATGTTGATTATAGGTGATTTGGAGCTATTTCCGAACGGAATCGAGCAAAGGAGAGTTGAGTTGATATGTCCATAGATTGAGGACACTCTTTGGAAGCAAATTGGAGTTTTAGCTTGAGGAATGCACGAGGTTAAGGAAGAATTACGTTCTTGCCCTAAACCACGCTCTAAAATACGACCGTATCACGTTCCACGTTCAATTCCACGACCGTGGATTTGGAGTCAGAAATTGAAGTTCATTCCAGTGGATTACACGGCCGTGGAACATATGGTGCAAACCGTATTTGTTTCCACGCTCTAAATTACGGTCGTGGAACACTTCCACGACCGTGATCTTGGCGAATCTTTTCGCCACACTTTGAAGCCACGATCTTTTAAAGATTGGGCCGGGCCGACGTTTTGCCCTGCACTATAAAAAGACGGACGAAGCAAGAATCCGTCATCACCGCTTATCACCGCTTATCACCGCTTATCACCGCTTATGACCGCTTATGACCGCTTATCACCGCTCATCACCGCTTATCACCGCTTATCACCGCTTATCATCGCTTAGAGGCTCGCTTACACCTTTCCGCACTAAGGATTGTTTAGCCCTTGCTTGGAAGCATCGACATCTCTTTGGGAGATCGAAGTTCGTATTTGGGAATTGCCCTAATCTCGCACTTTTGGTGGAGATTGCTATTGAGATTTCCGGATTGGCGGAAGATCGAAGTTTTCGGAAGATTTTGCAAGAAGATCTCTCTTCTTGTTTAGGTTTGATTAGGAAAACGGATTGACATCCCGTTTTCCCTTCTCTCCTAAGGTTGTTATTGTTTGCTTCACTTTGAATCTTTTGACAATATTTGTTCTCTTTGTGACTCTGAGATTGATTTAAAGATTATTGAAAGTTCTTGAAAGTTTTCATCTTTTTATCTTTTAATTCTTGAATTGATATCAACATGACTGTTATTGGCTAAAAACCCTTAACAATTCTAAGGTGAAGGGTTGATAGTTGTGGCTTAGATGATGATAGATCGATCGCAAACAGATTAGACCCTGAGAGTTAGAGAGAATCGCCGACAACCCTAAATTACGGTCTGTTCTTGAGTCCACGGCCGTGGAACCTCAAGAACTAACCGTAATTTCCCTTAAGTCTACGAACCTGCTTTTACTTTAATCTAAAGTTAAAGATTTGCTTTAGCTTAGTTTAGACTTGTCTTTTCTAGGTGGTAGTGAAGCCTCAACAACCTCTACCTCGATTGTGAGTGTCACAACC
Organism: Fagopyrum homotropicum; assembly: GCA_033239125.1. NCBI lineage: Eukaryota > Viridiplantae > Streptophyta > Magnoliopsida > Caryophyllales > Polygonaceae > Fagopyrum > Fagopyrum homotropicum. Next base: position 151,670,732 of record BSWB01000004.1, read on the forward strand.
TCAATCGGTTAAGTTAGTCTTGATCCTTGGGTTATAAGTTTGGGTATTTGACACTAATTCTCATCTTTAGAACCTTTCTATATTGAGCCTCAACAACCTGTATAGAGAGTGCCTTGTAGGTGAGTTATATAAGGTTTTTGGAACTTCACCGTACGATTACCTTACATTAGTATACCTTTGCATATCTCAATTCTGTATTTACATCATTAAGTATATCTTGAATCGATTGCCACAGCTGGATACCTGGATCTTTAGGATTGTTGTTTTCCCAATATTTGCAAAACTCCCATATTTACTTGCTTGATAATCTGCAATCGAGTTCGTTCCCACCCAAATCCCTGTGTTCGATACTCTGGAATTCTTGCTTAGCTACATCGATCCGTACACTGCGGGTTCGCTGCTTGATTCTAGTTTTATAAATTTAAAACTTATTTGCACACACCTTTAGGGGCGAACAAGTTTTTGGCGCCGTTGCCGGGGATTTGGTTTCGGCCGAATCCAGTAGCCGGTTGTCAAGCTTGGGAGCTTGCTCTCGTTGTTTGATATCTCTTTGAGTGCATGCGCAGGTCTAGGAACACCGAAGATCTCTTACCTCTTGATCAAGAGCTAGAGAAAACCTTGAGGCAAAAGCGCAAGGAAAAGAAGATGGCTGAAGAACACGAACGTGATCTTCAAACGGAGTTGGCGGAGAAGGAAGCTCAACTCCGATGGAATGAGACTCTCCGCCAGGATGAGATGGATCGTCATCAATCTCAAGTTAACAGTCTACAAGACATGATCTTCCAAATGAGTATAGAGATGAGCGACCTTAAGAATAAGGGAAGCAAGAAATCCTCAAGAAGGAGATTAAGGTCTAGAAGAAAAAGTCACTCATCCGCTGATGATAGTGACTCTTCCATGCCACCGTTAGAAGAGATTGATCCCACGATCAATATGAATCCTTTTCATCCACAGGGAGCTGCTAATCGCCGCATTCCACCTAGGAATGTGAGAGTCGAACGTGTGGATAATGAGCCAAGAACTCTTGGCCAGCGGATGGATCCAACACAACAACCACGCCGCTTGGGTGTGAAATTTGATGCTGAAGATGTGCAAGGGTTTAGCTTTAACCCTCAAGTTATCACTCTTGTTCGCCAAAGCCAATTTGGCGGTACAAGCGCTGAATCTCCACACCAACACATGCAAAACTTTGAGTGTATGATGGAGACGATGAGACCGAAGAACGCTACTACCAACAGCTATAAGCTCAAACCTTTCTTTTTCTCTTTGAAAGGGAAAGCGTTGTCTTGGTACCAAGCTCTTCCCAATGGGAAACTAGACACATGGGAAGACCTTTCCGCGGAGTTTCTCACCAAATTATTTCCGCCCTCCAAAACGGCGGAACTTAGAGGTAAGATTAATGCTTTTTCAATGAGACCTAACGAAAGTTTGTTTCAATCTTGGGAAAGGTTTCAGGACTTGCTCTTGGATTGCCCTCATCATGGCATATCCAAACTTGCCTTGCTAGAGATCTACTACAAGGGGCTGGATGCGGGAACGCAATTCAACCTCCAATCCCTCTCATGCGGAACGTTCATGGACATGAGAGAAGATGACGCTTGAGACTTCATTGAGAAGCAGGCAAGAGTCATAGAGAAGTATTCCCACCGGAAAGCGGAGGGAAATCGTGTGGAGCAAAGAGCGAAGCTCACACATGAAGCTCAAAATCAGATTTTCTCCCTCAACAATGAGATCAAAGAGTTGAAGGAGACTATCAAGACCAACTTCCCAAAGCAACAAGAGAAGGATGTTGGCTATTTGGGCAACAACAATGGCGGTGATAACACCAACCGCAACAACAATAACCAGAACAATAACCGGAATAACAATTGGAATGGAAATAACAACAACCGGAACAACAATTGGAACAACAATAGGGGTTCAAACAACAACAATTGGCGCTCCAATCAACAAAATACCGGTAACTCCTATCCTTCCAATTCTAATTCACTAACTCCACCTTCCTCTTCCTCTACTCCTTTGAAAAGCCAGGGGCAATCATCTAATGGAGGAAACATTACGGGAAAGGAGAAGCCCGATCCCATGTTGGAAACGATCTTGGGAAAGCTTCAAGGGTTGGAGAACCGCCTCATCAAGGTTGACGATCAAGTCTCTAAGGTTGACAAAGCCCAAAAAGTTTTGGAAAACCAATTGTTCAACCACGCGGAGGAAGTTCCTAGAAATCAAGGGAAACTTCCAGGAAAGACGGAGGACAACCCTAAGGGAAGGGTAATGGCGATTACAACTAGGAGCGGAGTGACTACCACCGATCCGCAACCTACGTTCGTTGAAGTCCCCGTAGAGAAGGACAAAGGAAAGGGGAAGGAGAAGGAAGATGTCTATGTTCCTCCTCCAGCTTACAAACCTCCCCTACCATTCCCTCAATCTAGAGCGCGAGCGCGCCTAGACAAACAATTCGGTAAGTTCATAGAACTCATGAGCAAGCTGCATATTAATATACCCTTCATTGATGCTATTGTAGGTATGCTGGCTTATGGCAAGTTCTTGAAAGAGCTTCTCTCTAACAAGAGGAAGCTAGAACATTTCGGAGAGGTCAAGATGAGTTCGGATTCTTCGGATCTCATCAAGACTATGAAGGAGAAAATGCCCCCAAAGTTGAAGGATCCGGGGTCATTTTGCATTCCCATTGGAGTGGGAGATGTCACATATGACGCTTTATGTGACTTGGGAGCAAGTGTGAGCATCATACCACTTGCATTATGTAGGAAGATCGGTTTAGGCGATCCTAAACCGGTAAAGATGACGTTATACATGGCGGATCGATCCATCACTCGCCCCGTCGGTATTGTAGAAGACGTCCCGGTCAAGTTAGGTAAATTCTTTGTCCCTATTGATTTTGTCGTGCTTGACATTCCTGCAGATAGTCCGGTCCCGATCATACTCGGAAGACCGTTTCTTGCAACTTCCGGCTGCATGGTCGATTGCAAGAATGGAAGACTCGCTTTTGATATCGGAGAAGAGAAAGTAGAGTTCGTTCTTTCCACTCTAATAAAAGAGCCAATATTTGATGAGGATATTTACGATATCCAAGATGAAGAAGGTTTGTCTAGAGAAGAGGTAAGTGCAATTCTCTTTAACGATCCTTTACAAAAGGTTATCACTATGAGTCTAACCAATGTAGGGGAAGAAGAAGAGTGCAAAGAGGCAATTGAAGCCTTAGAAGCACAAGAAGAGATACATGAAGTGGAGTTTGAGAAACTCCATGATGAGGCTGAGAATATTAGAATCCACGGTCATACTCTGTATTCCACGACCGTGGATTTCACCACCAAAATCAACCTCCATTCCAGTGGATTACACGGCCGTGGAACATCTGGAGGGCCCGTAATTCTGACCGTGGAAGAGGGTGATCGGCATACCTCTTCAACTTCTTCTGATTCTTCTCCAACTCATTCAACACCCTTAGAAACTTCTAAGGAAACATCGGATGCTCCCCAAGGACCATTGGAAGCTCCGAAAGTGATGGAACTCAAACCACTTCCTACTCATCTAAGGTACGCTTTTCTTGGATCTAATTCTACCTTTCCGGTCATTGTTAGCTCCGAACTAAGCATAGATGAACATGAACAGCTCATGATTGTCCTTAGGAAACATAGAAAAGCCATAGGTTACACTATCGAGGACTTAGTAGGAATTAAACCCTCCCTATGCATGCATAAGATACTAATGGAGGAGGACTTTAGAACTTCAAGACAACCTCAAAGGCGGTTGAATCCGACCATGAAGGAGGTTGTCAAGAAGGAGATTCTTAAACTTCTTGATGCAGGTATCATCTATCCTATCTCCGATAGCAAGTGGGTGAGTCCAGTTCAAGTAGTTCCGAAGAAGGGAGGAATGACGGTCATCACTAACAAGAACAACGAGCTCATTCCTACCCGAACCGTGACTGGATGGCGAATGTGCATCGACTACCGCAAGCTCAACAACGCAACGCAGAAGGATCACTTTCCCTTGCCATTCATCGATCAAATGCTTGAAAGGTTAGCACAACATTCACATTTTTGCTACCTTGACGCTTATAGTGGTTTCTTTCAGATCCCGATACATCCGGACGATCAGGAGAAGACCACATTCACGTGCCCTTGGGGTACGTTCGCCTATAGGAGAATGCCGTTCGGGCTTTGCAACGCCCCAGCCACCTTTCAACGGTGCATGATGGCCATCTTCTCCGAGTACGTAGAGGAAATCATGGAAGTCTTCATGGACGACTTCTCTGTATACGGTTCCTCTTTTAACGATTGCCTTTCTAACCTTTCTCTTGTTTTACAACGTTGTGAAGACACTAACCTAGTTCTTAATTGGGAGAAGTGTCAATTCATGGTTAGGGAAGGAATCGTATTAGGTCACTTAGTCTCTAGTAGAGGGATAGAGGTAGACAAGGCTAAGATAGAGACCATAGAGAAACTTTCTCCCCCAATTTCGGTGAAAGGGATAAGAAGTTTCCTAGGACATGCTGGATTTTATAGACGTTTCATTAAAGACTTTTCTAAGATATCAAAACCTCTCACTAATCTATTGATGAAGGATGCGGTTTTTGAGTTTTCGCAGGAATGTTTGGATGCGTTTAATACCATTCGGCAAGCTCTAATTTCAGCACCTATTATCCAACCTCCGGATTGGACTCTCCCCTTCGAGATTATGTGCGATGCTAGTGACGTAGCTATTGGAGCTGTTCTTGGACAACGAAAGGAAGGGCGAACCCATGCCATATACTATGCTAGCAAAACGCTAGACGAAGCGCAGCTCAACTACGTCACTACAGAGAAGGAATTTCTAGCCATTGTCTACGCTATTGACAAGTTTCGCTCTTATCTTGTAGGTGCAAAGGTGATTGTCTACACGGATCACGCTGCGATCCGGTACCTCCTTGCGAAGAAAGACGCGAAGCCAAGGCTAATTAGATGGATTCTTCTCCTACAAGAATTCGATCTTGAGATCCGCGACAAGAAAGGTTCAGAAAATTCTGTTGCGGATCATTTGAGTCGTCTAACACATCTAGAGGACGACCATCTACCCATTGATGACTCCTTTCCGGACGAACACCTACACATCATAGAGGAGTGCATCAACGTGATCTCCAAAGGTAACGAACCCAGGTTTGCTGATTTTGTTAACTATTTGGTTTGCCAGGAGATACCGCCCGGACTATCCTACGCACAAAGGAAGAAGTTCTTTAAGGACGTCCGGGAATACTATTGGAACGAGCCTCTCCTCTTCAAGAGAGGTCCGGATGGCATCATCCGGCGATATGTGCCGGAAGATGAGATGCAAAGTGTCATCCGCCATTGTCATTCACTACCTTGTGGAGGACACGCTAGTTCGAACAAGACTAGCGCAAAGGTATTGCAATCTGGATTCTATTGGCCTACTTTATTTAGAGATGTGCAATCCTTTGTTTCTTGCTGCGATGCTTGTCAAAGAACAGGCAATATTTCTAGAAGGAACGAGATGCCCCTCAACAACATCCAAGAGGTGGAGATTTTCGACGTTTGGGGAGTCGATTTCATGGGACCATTCTCATCTTCTTGTGGAAACCAATACATACTATTGGCGGTAGACTACGTTTCTAGATGGGTGGAAGCAATTGCCTCTCCCCCAAATGATGCCTTGGTGGTGGTTAAGTTCTTCAACAAGACCATCTTTCCGCGATTTGGAACACCAAGGACGATCATTAGTGATGGAGGTTCTCACTTCATAGCCCGTCGCTTTGAAGCTCTTCTAGCTAAGTATGGGGTTACTCACAAGATCGCTACCCCTTACCATCCACAAACGAGTGGACAAGTTGAGATCTCAAATAGGGAGATCAAGGGAATTCTAGAGAAAACGGTTTCAAGGACTAGGAATGATTGGTCCTTGAAGCTAGATGATGCGTTATGGGCGTACCGGACTGCGTACAAGACTTCCATAGGAACCACACCATACAACCTTGTGTATGGGAAGTCTTGTCACTTCCCGGTGGAGCTGGAGCACAAAGCGTTTTGGGCTATCAAGTGGCTGAATTTCGGCATGAAGGAAGCGGGAGAGAAGCGTCTCCTAGACATCAACAAGTTGGATGAACTTCGCTTGAACGCCTATGAAAACGCTAAGATCTACAAGGAAAGAGCAAAGCGTTGGCATGATAAGCATATCATTCCAAAGGACTTCAAAGAAGGGGATCAAGTTCTCCTCTTCAATTCAAGACTTCGCCTCTTTCCAGGTAAGCTTAAATCCCGTTGGACCGGACCTTTTCTAATTAAGCGTATTTTCCCCCATGGTGCAGTTGAAGTATGGGGTGAAGCTAGCGGAAGTTTTAAGGTGAACGGCCAACGACTCAAGAAGTATACGCCGGAACTCCAAGCTGAGGAGTTTGCGCCTACTGCACTCGAATAAGTGTGAGAATGGTCTAGCTACGGACCTTAAACAAAGCGCTTCTTGGGAGGCAACCCAAGGTATTGCATTTTCATTTTTATTTTCGATTCATAGTTTAGCTTAGAATAGACATTTTCGCTTTATTTTGCCTCGATTTTTTCCGGTATGTTCGTGTTTTTGGTTGTAGGATCAATGGAAAAGGAAAAAGGGAGGATAATGTCGAAGAAGAGTGACGAAATTTGGACTTTGAAGCTTTACAGAAGGTTCCACGGTCTAAATTACGGTCGTCATAGCTACAGTAGCCGTAATTCTCAAAAGCCTTTGAAAAATCACAAAAACCACGGGTCCGTACACTTCCACGGCCGTGGAACACCCCGACAGAACGTGATTTTCAAAATTTTGCCTGCGACTATATAAGCCACATTCTTCACAAATTTGCCCCAAAAATTCCCTTTCCACGACCTAAACGCCGAAACCCCACGACCCCCTCCAAATCTTCGTTTTCTAATCGTTTTCAACGATTCTTCATCCTAAACTGCAGCAAATCAAACCACGAACAAGATCCAAGCGACAAACCGAGCGAAAATCCATCAACAAACGCGCATTTCGGGTTTTTCAATCCGAAAAAGAGGTTTATTCTTTCTTCTTGATTTTCGCGGATTTGGTTCGTTTTTGCTATAGATTTTTAGGAAGAACTGACAAAGACTGGAAGTAATTAGATTAGGATTGCTTGTTGCGGTGATTGTTGGTGAATTTGCAGAGATTCGTGAAATTCTGAGACGAATCACGGTCTCTGGGTAAACCACGGCCGTAATTTCCCAAGAACAGACCGTAATTTTTGGTGAAAAATGGATTTCGTAAGAAGAGTGTCAGGAAGGATAAAAGAGAAGAAGGGAGAGCAGAATAAGAAAAGAAAGGGCAATCCCTCCACCTCTAGGGCACCACCACCCTCATCTCCTTCACTACCATCTTCACCTTCACCTCCATCTTCACCTCCTCACCCTAGCATCCCAACCATACATGAGAACCACCTTGCTGCATTTGAGAGGATCACGGAGAGGACAGCGATTGATCCTAGGTATTTGTTGTTGGAGGATCTACATCCTCTCAACATAGTTGATGATCTTACATGGCTCTTGGATAGAGCCGGATTGCTTGTCTTCACGAACATTCGTGAAGACGCCTATGAGGAGATCACCCGGGAGGTTGTGACGTCCTTCGAGCACAGCCACGTAGATAGGACCGTCTCTTTCCGCCTCATGGAAAAAGACTATCATTTGAGTATTGTCGAGTTTGGGACCATTTTCGGGTTCCATGAGACCTTTAATGGTCGATTTCCGAGCGGAGTTTACCCCAAGAACTTTTGGGAGGAAGTTGCGATGATATACGCCGACGAGGACCGTTGGCAACCCGCCGATACCAAGGCTAGATTGATGTACCATCTAGCCTTGAAGATAGCTCACCGTGTTCTTTCGGAGTGTCTCTTTCCTAGGACGGAGACGCCCCAAAAGATCAAGACGGATGAGCTATTCTTGCTCTATTGCATGCTCTATGGACGCCGTGCAGATTGTGCTACTCTTTTGGCGGCTACGATGAGCAAACTCAAGAATAAGAAGAAGGGGAACATTGGATATGGTGGGATAGTTACCCACATTGCTCAGAGTTTTGGTGTAGATTTTTCTGCTTGCACCCGCATACCGGCCGTTCCCTTAGGGCTACATGCTTTCATGGTTAGGGGTCTCATTTTCCCCACACATAGAGGTCCGCCTTATGCGGGCATGCCTTGGGAGAGTAGGACGGGTAGGGGTATAGAGTGGCTGCCGGAGTACTTGTTCGCCCCTAGAGGTGTGTGCAAATAAGTTTTAAATTTATAAAACTAGAATCAAGCAAGCGAACCCGCAGTGTACGGATCGACGTAGTTAAGCAAGAATTCCAGAGTATCGAACACAGGGATTTGGGTGGAGCGAATTCAATTGCAAGTTATCAAGCAGGTGAATATGGGAGTTTTGCAGATATTGGGAAAACAACAATCCTAAAGCTTCGAGTATCCAGTTGCGGCAATAGATTCAAGATATACTAATGATGTAAAGACAGAGTGGAGATATGCAAAGGTATACTAATGTAAGGTAATCGTACGGTTGAGGTTCCAAAAACCTTATGTAACTCACCTAAAAGACACTCCCTATACAGGTTGTTGAGGCTCAATATAGAAAGATTCTAGAGATGAGAATAATGTCAAATACCCAAACTTGTAATCCAAAGGTCAAGACTAACTTAACCGATTGAGGTTATGACACTCACAATCGAGGTAGAGGTTGTTGAGGCTTCACTACCACCTAGAAAAGACAAATCTAAGCTAAGCTAAAGCCAATCTTTAACTTTAGATTAAAGTAAAAGCAGGTTCGTAGACTTAAGGTAAATCACGGTTAGTTCTTGAGGTTCCACGGCCGTGGACTCAAGAACAGCCCGTAATTTGGGGTTGTCGGCGATAATTCTCTAACTCTCAGGGTCTAATCTGTTTGCGATCGATCTATCATCACCTATGCCACAACTATCAACCCTTCACCTTAGAATTGTTAAGGGTTTTTAGCCAATAACAGTCATATTGATATCAATTCAAGAATTAAAAGATAAAAGATGGGAACTTTCAAGAACTATCAATAATCTTCAAATGAATCTCAAAATCACAGTCAAGAACAAATGTTTATCAAAAGATTCAAAACGGAGTAAACAATCACAATCTTAGGAAAGAAAAGAAACGGGATGTCAATCCGATCCTAAATCAAACCTAAGCAAGAAGAGGGATCTTCTTGCAAAACCCTCCAAGAACTTCGATCTTCCACCAATTCGAAAATCACAAAACAGCAACTCTCCAATACGAACTTTGATCTTCAATGAGATCTCCAAATTACCTCCAAGATGAGGGTTTGTGCGTTGCTAAACGTGGATTGTAAGCGTGCGTTTGCCGCTAAGCGAAGGTTGAAAGGTCGTAAGCGAGGTGACGGAATCTTGCTTCGTCCGTCTTTTTATAGTGTAGGGTAAAGTGTCGGCCCGGCCCAATCTTTCAAAAGATCATGGCTTCGAAGCGTGGCGAAAAGATTCGCCAAGATCACGGTCGTGGAAGATTCCACGACCGTAATTTAGGGCGTGGAAACAATTACGGCTAGTTCCACGGCCGTAGAATCCCCTGGAATGAACATCGAATTCTGACTCTGAATCCACGGCCGTAATTCTGAACGTGGTTTGTGATACGGCCGTGTTTTAGGGCGTAATTTAGGGCAAGAACGTGATTCTTCCCTGAACTCGTGCATTCTTCAATCTAAGACTCCAAATTGCTTCAAAAAGTGTCCTCGATCTATGGACATATCAACTCAACTCTCCTTTGCTCGATTCCGTTCGGAAATAGCTCCAAATTACCTATAATCAACATAGAACTAGTGTAGACATCCATATCGAAAATATAGGCAATACTAGCTCACATATGCACAAAGATCAATCAAAGACTATCAATATGAATCAAATACATTTAGAAAACGTGCCTAAAATATCACAATATTTCATACTAACAGTACTCCATTATGGCGGGACGCCATAACTGGAAGGAGACGTTCGCTGCGATGCATGCGAACAGGATAGTAGCTCCCCCTTACGTCTCACCGCCGGTTGTAGAGGAGGAGGATATGGGAGATCAGTTCGAGAGTGGAGGAGGAGCGGAGCAGGAGTTTGGCACGTTTCCGGATCAGTCGGAGGCGGCCCCGGATGTACCTAGACGCTCTCCACGTCCAGCTAGAGCCTCAGGCTCGTCATCTCGCCGCGCTAGCGTGAGTGAGAGGCCCACGTGGATGACCACACCTCCCACATGGTATTCCACCCCACCTCCTTGGTCCACGGAGCAACCACCACCACCACCACCAGCACCATCCGATGCCCCAGCATGGTACAGTCACGCCCCGGGATGGTACGAGCAGATGCCGGATTGGGCTACCGGACTTTCAGAGAGAGTTGGAGCATTGGAGATCTGGGCGGATGCTAGAGACGGACGCTTAGACGACCTTGACCACATGATGAGGGACGTCTACCGCCAGCAGTTTGGGCGGTTCTATGATCCGAGTTTCTCCCCATTCCCACCTCCGCCGGCGCCACAGTGATTGATGCATGATCGATCGTTTAGACATTCCCGCCACCATTTTGTGAGTTTCTTTTTCTTTTCTTCTTTTCTTTATTTCTTTTGAACATTAGGGACAATGTTCGTCCTAAGTATGGGGTGGGATGTACTAAAAAGTTTGTAATAACTCTACTTACTATGTTCGCTTTCTTTTGAGACTATCGTTACATGTTCATTATGTGTTACACGTTTCCTTATTGCATTGCATGAAAAATAACTTGAAAAACCCATAAAAATTTAAAAATTTTCAGAAAATTTTGTGCTTCTAATGAATTGAGATGATTTCCATGATAATCACTACTTGTGAATTGAGTTTGATGACAATTGCATGCTTAAAAGGATTGTGAATTGAAAAGAATTTGAATGAATGAATTTCACCTCTTTTGCAAGTCTTATAATGTGAAAATGTTACCTAAATCATGCTAGGAAATTGAAGTTGAAATCACGTTATAAGTTCCTATACTTCTTGTTGAAATGATTAAGGCAATTCGATACTTTCTTTCTTCTTTCTTTGATCATCTAGCTCCTCATTGAAATATTAGCCTCCTTTACCTATCCGGGAATTTGGAGAAGTGAATGAGAAAAAGGCATGTTTGATGTGGGAGGGCCATGAGAGCAATTATTTGCAATTAATTGAATAGAAAGAAATTATAGGTTTGGGGAAGTCAATCATGACGATGAGTAACTCGGCACCATTCACATAGCCGGGTGTTTGTGTCTTGCCAAAGTCGGATTGAGCGATATTCCTAGCGGATTATGGTATGTGCGCTAAGGGTTTGAGGCATCTCTTGAAAATTTGAGAAACGCCGATCTCCTAGGCTTCGGTTTTTGTGCACCTCTGTCCATAACTCCAAAAGTAAAGTCGAAAAATGAAAAGAAGAGAGCGAAGCTCTAAGTTGAAGTGTTGCGGGAACCGCATAAGAAAAAGAAGGTAGTTGTCCGCTTTCCCGGATTTATGCACCACTTTCCCTTAAAGTTTTCCCTTCCCTTCCATATTCTAGACCTTTTCTTTGAAAGTCCTTAAGATCAAAAGAATGTTATATGACTTGGTGATCTAAATTGAAATTTCTTGTGATTGATTTTGATAATGTTTGAAGGTTATAATGCTTGTTTTGAAGTTAAATTGGTTCATGAATTTTCTTTGCCTTTTACTCTTTAATTAAGTGTGTGAAAGTTTAATAAACGATTGAAGCAAGGTTTGAGAATGATCTATTCTTTAGAAGTCACATTCATCCAAAAGAAGGTACACATATTTCATCCTAACTCTTGTTTAAAGCTTTTTGAAAGACCTTGCTTAGGGACAAGCAAGTGTTAAGTATGGGGTTATTTGTTAGCATGAAATATTGTGATATTTTAGGCACGTTTTCTAAACGTATTTGATTCATATTGATAGTCTTTGATTGAGCTTTGTGCATATGTAAGCTAGTATTACCTATATTGTCGATATGGATGTCTACACTAGTTTTATGTTGATTATAGGTGATTTGGAGCTATTTCCGAACGGAATCGAGCAAAGGAGAGTTGAGTTGATATGTCCATAGATTGAGGACACTCTTTGGAAGCAAATTGGAGTTTTAGCTTGAGGAATGCACGAGGTTAAGGAAGAATTACGTTCTTGCCCTAAACCACGCTCTAAAATACGACCGTATCACGTTCCACGTTCAATTCCACGACCGTGGATTTGGAGTCAGAAATTGAAGTTCATTCCAGTGGATTACACGGCCGTGGAACATATGGTGCAAACCGTATTTGTTTCCACGATCTAAATTACGGTCGTGGAACACTTCCACGACCGTGATCTTGGCGAATCTTTTCGCCACACTTTGAAGCCACGATCTTTTAAAGATTGGGCCGGGCCGACGTTTTGCCCTGCACTATAAAAAGACGGACGAAGCAAGAATCCGTCATCACCGCTTATCACCGCTTATCACCGCTTATGACCGCTTATGACCGCTTACCACCGATCATCACCGCTTATCACCGCTTATCACCGCTTATCATCGCTTAGAGGCTCGCTTACACCTTTCCGCGCTAAGGATTGTTTAGCCCTTGCTTGGAAGCATCGACATCTCTTTGGGAGATCGAAGTTCGTATTTGGGAATTGCCCTAATCTCGCACTTTTGGTGGAGATTGCTGTTGAGATTTCCGGATTGGCGGAAGATCGAAGTTTTCGGAAGATTTTGCAAGAAGATCTCTCTTCTTGTTTAGGTTTGATTAGGAAAACGGATTGACATCCCGTTTTCCCTTCTCTCTTAAGGTTGTTATTGTTTGCTTCACTTTGAATCTTTTGACAATATTTGTTCTCTTTGTGACTCTGAGATTGATTTAAAGATTATTGAAAGTTCTTGAAAGTTTTCATCTTTTTATCTTTTAATTCTTGAATTGATATCAACATGACTGTTATTGGCTAAAAACCCTTAACAATTCTAAGGTGAAGGGTTGATAGTTGTGGCTTAGATGATGATAGATCGATCGCAAACAGATTAGACCCTGAGAGTTAGAGAGAATTGCCGACAACCCTAAATTACGGTCTGTTCTTGAGTCCACGGCCGTGGAACCTCAAGAACTAACCGTAATTTCCCTTAAGTCTACGAACCTGCTTTTACTTTAATCTAAAGTTAAAGATTTGCTTTAGCTTAGTTTAGACTTGTCTTTTCTAGGTGGTAGTGAAGCCTCAACAACCTCTACCTCGATTGTGAGTGTCACAACCTCAATCGGTTAAGTTAGTCTTGATCCTTGGGTTATAAGTTTGGGTATTTGACACTAATTCTCATCTTTAGAACCTTTCTATATTGAGCCTCAACAACCTGTATAGAGAGTGCCTTGTAGGTGAGTTATATAAGGTTTTTGGAACTTCACCGTACGATTACCTTACATTAGTATACCTTTGCATATCTCAATTCTGTCTTTACATCATTAAGTATATCTTGAATCGATTGCCACAACTGGATACTTGGATCTTTAGGATTGTTGTTTTCCCAATATTTGCAAAACTCCCATATTTACTTGCTTGATAATCTGCAATCGAGTTCGTTCCCACCCAAATCCCTGTTTTCGATACTCTGGAATTCTTGCTTAGCTACGTCGATCCGTACACTGCGGGTTCGCTGCTTGATTCTAGTTTTATAAATTTAAAACTTATTTGCACACACCTTTAGGGGCGAACAGTAGTCATTCACTCAAATCGTATATATATAGATATATGAAACTATGTGACACGAATGAACGTATCATCCTCGCCTCTGGTCCTGCTAGCCATCTGGAGTAGTGTCGGTCACACAACCCTGTACCCTATGGGAGTGGTGTTGTGCCTTTCCTGTATAACAGGTTTGGCCTGACGTCAGAGAGACTCCTAACTCCTTACAGGATGAAAGGGAAAGGTTATCACTGCCACGCAATGGGGCTATCAATAAAACTTAGGTCGGTAATAATCGACATCGCATGCTATCCTATCAAGCATATAACACATACACCACTCATGCAAACACCCAATATAAGGATGGTAGCTAAGTAAGTCCTACGGACTTACCTCAACCTCGTACAGTCTCAACCACGATCAACCTCCAATCTTGAGAGGGACACTGCCTAATAACAAGGCATAGAGATATATCAATCTTCTATCAATCAAAGGGGTTACACCTAGACCCAAGGGATCCATAGGATCATCATCAAGCTAAACCTCACAACCTACTAATCCTCAAAGCCGTTCAAGGCATAACATGATCATAACATCATCATCACACTCTCATCTATACCTAGCATGATGCTACACACACACACTGGGAAAGGAAGTGACAATGTCATCCTTAGGCAAGCCCGGAAGCAAGACACACCTGCGTGACAAGGAACAAAGCAAGGCTGGTGCAAGAACCGCAAGGGCGTCCCTGGGTGGCGTAGGGGCAGCGTCTGACCGGCGCTGGGACGGCCTGACTGGGCGCTGGGGCGGCTGGTGTGCAGAATGCACACTTCAACTCCGGAGCTGAAGTGTGCATTCTACACACCTTCTTCAGGCAACAACCCCATACATACATATACATACATATATACATCAAACAAAGCCTAAGAAGGCTGCCATAAGATCGAATCTTGTGGAATCCAAACTAGAAAGGAAGAAGAGAAGAAAAGAAAGAAAGAAAGAAGAAGCGAAAAGAGATCCCACCAACTGAACCCTAACAGAGGAAGACTCCTCACCACAACCTAAAGGTTGGCTCCTCAAAGGCACAACAACATCAACAACATCAAAAGCCACAAAAAAACTCTCTTCAAAACTCTTACAAGAAGAAGAAGAAGAAGGAAAGAGCGTAAGCGAGAAGATGGAGCTGGAGAGAGATAGAGAATGAAGAACCCTCATCTGAATAAGAAGGAGAACATATATAAAGGAAGAGGGTCAAAAGCAAAGACACGAGTCAACAAATACGGCTACAGCACACCTGAATCCGCAGGGGCGGATTCAGGTGTGTTGTAGCCTCAAACCATTTAAATAAATAGACCATTTTGATATTCATTTGAAAAAAATAAAAAAAATCTTCCCTAAAAATAATATTTTAGGGGTACGGTTACTTATATAAAAGTAACGTGAAAATATTTAACGTAATAACCAAAGACCAAGATTACTTTAGTGAAGAACATTATGACCCACATAGTTGTAGGTTAATGTTCCCAAAAAAAAATCTTCCCTAAAAATAAATTTTAAAAATAAAACTTTAGTGGTACGATTACTTTAGGGAAGAACATTATGACCCACATAATTATAGGTTAATGATCCCAAAAATAAAATATTATTCCGATATGAATAATAATTATAGTTGAACTTAACCAAAAGGCTAAGAAATGTATTATTTGTATACTCTTAAGTCTCCCTATTTATAAGAAGTTCTAAAATCATCAACTTTAGTAGCTAATCGACGTGGGATAACAAAATCTTTCAAAAAATTTAACGTAAAATGAATGATGTTGATAACAAAAGATTCCTTAACTTAAAAAAATAGTTTAAAATTAAAGATTTTTTGTCCAAAAAATAGATTGGTTGGAACAAAAAAAGCTACGTGAAATTTTCTAATAACAGATTGTTAGTTTAATAAATAAAGATTATCTGCCTTACAAAAATAGTTCACAAAATTAAATATTCTCTGGCTTAAAAGTATTTTTAGGAGTAAAGATATTTTCGAAACAAATCGGTTACAAAATCTTTTTTTTTGGACTTAAAAAGAAAAGATTTAATAGTGTTAATTGTGAGAGCTCTATTTTAAAAATATTACCTCCACATCGCGCCATGTCAACGAGTATATAGACTTTCTATTTATGGAAGTTCTAAAACCATCAAGCTTAGTAGCTAATCGATGTGGGATAACAAAAACCCTCAAAAAATTTAACGAAATAGATCATTTTGATATTCATTTGAAAAAAAAGAAAAAAAAATATTCTCTAAAAATTAAACTTTAGGGTACGGTTACTTATATAAAAGTAACGTGAAAATATTTAACGTAATAACCAAAGGTCAAGATAACGTGAAAATATTTAACGTAATAACTAAAGCCAATATTACTTTTGGGAAGAACATTATGATCCACGTAAATGTAGGTTAACGTTGCCAAAAATAAAATCTTCCCAAAAAATAAAACTTTAGGGGTACGATTTGTAACGTCCAGAAATTTTTATTCCTTTACGAGAGGTGTTAGAAGCCTTGAGCAAGGGCCACCGCCCTTGCGGCTTAGAAGGCCCGCAACCGCGGCCGTCCGCGACCGCGGCTTGGACGTCCCGCGGGGGCGGCGACACGACAGAGCGGGAGTCGGGTCCGTTGTTCTTCCAACCTTTCATCTTCCCATTTATTTATATAGACCACATTATTATGTGGTGATCCTTGGGCTGCTTGACCCTTGATCTCCTTCCATTGATGCAACCATATTCTCTCCCTATTCTAAATTTACGTTCATTCTTCTCCTTTTCCTTCTTCTCCTTTCTCTTCTTCCTTCTCCCTCATCTCCTTCACCTTCATCCTCCACCTTAGTGTTTCTCTCCTCTTGAAGCTGTCACACGAAGGTTGGACTACAGAGACGTGATCTAGAGTAAGTTCTTTCCTTCTCCTTCTTCTTCCTTTTTTCTTCTTGCACCTTTGAAGAGTGAGATACATGGATTCACTCAAGAGAGAGTCTTCTCTTATTCTTTCTTATTTCCTTGCATGCTTAGACCATGGAGGAAGGCTATGATTTTGTGGTGGGAGCTAAGAGACATTCACAACATCAAAGGAGGCAATAGGAAGGTTGTTGTACATCGAAGAACCGAAGAGTCGACGTTTCTGGATTGCAGCCGCGGGGCGGATCCTGTGAGCCGCGGGGGCGGATACTATAAACTGCGGGGGCGGCCTCTGCAAGCCGCGGGGGCGGACTCTGGGTCCTGCACAGCGCAGGGGCGGCGTCTTGACACCGCATGGGCGGTTTCTGCACCAGTAAGCCTCCGATCTCTTGTTCCGTTCTTCCCTTTCCGCTTCCTTGATCTTGAACCATCTTAGTAGTATGTTAGGATGACTTAACATAGGTGATATGGAATGCCAAGGGTTATCTTGTGATAGTTGAGGGTATGTTGGTTGTGATATTGTGGCATGAACTCTTAGGGTTGTGAGGATATTGGTTTGGGACTGAGTTGTTATGTTGGAAGCCTTTAAGGCAATGGACTGAGAGTATCATGTATCTTGTGTGTTTATGAGTGGTGATGATTGTGAGCACTAGAAGTCTAAGGACTTCTAGTTGGCTAGAGGGTTGATCTATCTTACGTTGTGATTCTTGTGAGGATGTTGAGTCTAGAAGTCTAAGGACTTCTAGTTGACTAGAGTGATGTTGTCCTTGTGAGGATGTTGAGCCTAGAAGTCTAAGGATTTCTAGTTGACTAGAGTGTTGTTTGATTCGTGTGCTTTGTCTTGAACAGGCGTTGCGTGTTTTCCCGAGGGAACTTGAGAGTGTGGTGATCGTTTGCACTTCGGATACTGGTAAGTCCACGGACTTACTTAGCTGACTTCTTGTATGAGTGGTGCTTGTTAGTTATGATAAACAACGAACCGGATTAGACCGACTTCATTATATTACGTAATTGACTCAAGTGTATGATAACGGGTCGTGACATCACTGTCTAGCTCTTGCGAGAGCTAGGAGGTTCCCTACGACCAACCCACGCATGTAGACGGTCAGATGCATTAGTATCATTCCTCGTTGGTAAACGGGGACAGGGGTGAGGTTTGGGAATCCCTCGTGTCACAAAGTAAGTATCATTAGTAACTGCTTTTCACCTAACTGAACATAACAAACCGACTTGAGTTTGCATGTTGATTGTATATGCTGTGTGTGTATGTGCTTTTACCTTTATGCTTATGCGTAGAATATTAGCTAACGGTATTATAGTGCCTTGTAGATGCCTTGTAGGTTAAGACAGTTGTAGAGAGATCCGGAGGGAATGGTCATTCGGGTCCACGTACTCATTTAGTTGGGGACGGGGATGTCTTTTGTTCTTCATATGCGTCGTTTTTGTACCTTTGCTTTGTAAGGCTGATACATATTCTTCATGTATATATTGTTTAAAGTTTTAAATGTTTTTAATACTTTTGTGTCTTGTTGTAAGATCCTAGTAAAATTGTTGTCAAACTAAGGTCCGGACCCATTGTGAGGTCCTACCCAGTAGCTCCCCGAGTTCTCAGAATTTGGAGTATTGCACGATTACTCTTCCATAAAAATAAAACTTTAAGGGTACGATTACTTCCCTAAAAAAACCTTTAGGGGTACGATTACTTTAGGTAAGAGCATTATGACCCACATAATTGTAGGTTAACGATCCTAAAAATAAAATATTATTCCAATATGAATAATAATTATAGTTGAACTTAACCAAAAGCTAAGAAATGTATTATTTGCATACTCTTTGGAACGCCCAATTTTTTTTAGGCGCGTTTTCGATCGTTCTTTTCCCCAACTTCGATCGATAATTGACTAGCTTGTATGTTTTTTTTTAAAAAGTGCTTTACGTCGTATCTAGATTCTTTTTCAAGTATAAATTCGATTTATAATGATTTCCGTAAAATCAAATTACGGAAATGTTTTGCAAATTTTCCGATTCGGAAATCCCGTTCTGAACACTTTGGGATCGGATTCTTTCTTACTCTCCTTTGTTTGTTTTATATTCTTTTGTCTTTTTTTTCGGTTTTGATTTTCTCCTTCCCTCTTCCCTTCCCAATGAAGAGACATGACCCTGCCTTTTCTGTTTCGGACTCCTCGCTCCCTAGCCCTGCAGGTTCCTAGCCGAACCTATGATGTTCTCTACCCCCTTTCTCCACCTCTACAGCTCTCTTGGCACTCACTCAGCACATCTTCCCTCCCCTCACTCTCGTTCTTGCTATCGCTCTCAGACTCAGCCCTCGCCTCTCCTTTCCGGCCAAGTATCCCTCTGTCTCTCACCTCGAGCCACCAGGGACGAGCCGTCTGCAATGCTTCCCCCCACCTCTCCTTTTCTGTCGTTGGCCAGCTACTGCCGGCATCGGGAAGCCAAGACAAAGGAGGCCATCCCTAGCGCAACCCTAGCTGTCGGAGCAAGCCGGCCCCCTTTCAATTTCTTCATCTCCCTGCAGGTTCAAAAACACCCCAGTACCGCCCCGAGAACCGCTGTCGACCGCCGGAAACTCCCTCTGCGACCTGCACACCACCGGAGGGAGCCCATCGCTGCTCCAGCTACCTCGCCGGACTGAGAGAGCCATCTGTCTCCACGCTCCGCCGCCAGGAACGACGCCGGAAGCCTGCCTCGCCTGCCCTAACGCCGGAGTCTAGAGTCGTTGTTGGACATGTCTCTCCTCTGTCTTGCCGTCCCCTGTTGCTTGGACTCCGGCGGACTCGAGCCACCCACCTCCACGCTCTGCCGCAAAGAACGGCGCCGGAGGAGCCGTCTTGTGCTGCGCTGTCGGAGCCAGCCTCTACAGAAGCCATTGGCCACCAGCAAGCCTCCGGAGAGCCCTGATTGCGTTCTTCTCTCAACCGACAGTAAAGGGTTCTAAACCCTATTTGCCAAATTCCAATCGGGACCCCCCTCTTTTGGTATAATTGCTGAATGTACCCATGATTTGTGTTTATTGCAGATTTGACCCACTCTTCTGGAATTTGTAGATTGTGCCTACTAATTTGAATTAATTACAAATTTGGCCCAGGTTTTATTTACGGAATATGTCCCAAGTTTATGGAACTTCATGAGTTGCCTAGAAAATGTTTTTACGGACTTTCAACCAAAGTTTTATAACGGATTTTATTCTTATAGTTTATAATTGTTATATTATCACCCATGTGTATATAATGGTATAATTTATCCCGGAAAGTATTTAAGCGGTTTTAATCTTGGTTTTGAAAACGGGTTTTACCTTAGATTTTATGTAAGTTATATTTTCCGTTCAAGTTTAGCGTATGAGCTAAACTTGCTTAGTTTTGGTGTTAGGTTTGGAAGCGACCCGATAAAGGCCTAACGAGTCCATATCGACATCCATAGATCGTCTTCCGTCTTTGGACGTCACGTGAGTACCCTCTCCCCCGAGTTTATGATCTTACTCGATTTAGTTATGTTTAGTATTATTATCATGCTAGGTTGAATCTAGCATAACTTAGAGTTAATACCAAGTAGTGGTTATGGACCTTAAGTGAGTTTTGTTGATTGTGAAATGTTGTAAGACTTGAGGAGTTGCACTTGTGAGGTTGTTTATGGCTTTAAGTTGTATGTTGAGCTTGTGAGAATTTAAGGGTTGAGGTTGTGGACTAGAACGAGAGTATCCTAGTTGCGTTGTGAGTTATGATCTTGCGAGATCCGAGGGTTTAGAAGTCTTAGGACTTCTAACTTGTGTTGAGTGTGATGTGAGCATGAGGGATTCTAGGATGCGATCCTAGAATTAAGAGTCAAATGGTCTTGCGTAGATCATTTGTATAGAAGTCTAAGACTTCTATTGTGAGTGGGTTGTTGTTGATATAATTATCTTCTTGTGAGCAGGTTATGGCTTCCTCCCTAAGGAAGCGAGAGTGTTGTGAGTTGAGTGTGGTGACGAGGTAAGTCTCCGGACTTACTTAGCTCGTATTCTTTGTATTAGCATTATTGTGTATTGGGTGGTGTGTGTTTATTATTTTACTGTTTATAACAACTAAACCAGAAATAGGATTACCGACCTTTATATTATTTGGCCCAAGTGTATGATAACGGGCGGTGACATCACTGCCTGGCTCCCCGTGAGAGCTAGGGGGATCTCGGCGACTGGCCCGTGCTGGTTAGACGGTCGGAGGCATCCAACCGTTCCATTACCGGAAGAAGGGACCGAGGCGAGTTTCGGAGGATTCTCGTGTCACAAAAGAAGTTGAACTAGAACGGGATATGACTTAATAAATAAAGATAATAAACCGGATTTGTGTGCTTTGAGTATGTTGTGTGACTATGTTGAATTAATTGTGTTTGTGCCTTTCCCTTTAATTCTAATGCTTCGAATGTGAGCTAACGGTTTTATACCGAATGTTGTAGTTTTCCTTGCAGGTTAGGCATGCTCCGAGAGATCCGGAAGGGTGGGCAGCCGGGGTCCGTACATTTTAGGAAGGGTTTTGAGTTGAGGTTGTCTTGTGTTTTGGTCTTTTGGTTATTACGTTTCGTGTGCCGCTTGTTTGGCGTTTGGTTTAAGTTGTACCTCGGCTGAAGTTGTTGTTGCATTCTTTCGGGTTTCTTATCATTTGCATTAAAATTGATTTACGATTTTTCCTTTATTTGTGCCATGTTGGAAAGGTCCGGTGAAATTGTTGTCAAGCTAAGGGTCGGGACCCATTGTGAGGTCTCGCCCGTAACATCCCGATATCCCGCGGATTCGGGGTGTTACACTCTTTAGACTCCTTCTTTATACAAGTTCTAAAACCATCAACTTTCGTAGCTAATCGATGTGGGATAACAAAATCCTTCAAAAAATTTAACGTAAATAGATGATGCTGATAACAAAAGATTCCCTAACTTAAAAAAATAATTTAAAAATAAAGATTTTTTCCAAAAAAAAATATGTTAGTTGGAACAAAAAAAAGTTATGTACAATCTTTCAATATAGACTATTAGTTTAATAAAAAAGATTTTCTGACTTAAAAAAATAGTTTACAAAATAAATATTTTCTGCCTTAAAAGTTTTTTAGGAGTAAAGATATTTTCAAAACAAATTGGTTACAAAAAATTTTTTTTGGACTTAAAAAGAAAAGTTTTAATGGCATTTATTGTGGGACCTCTATTTTAGAAATATTGCCTCCACAGCGTGTCACGTCAACGAGTATATAGACTCCCTATTTATACAAGTTCTAAAATCATCAAGCTTAGTAGCCAATCGATATGGGACAACAAAAACCCTCAAAAAATTTAACTAAATAGATCATTTTGATATTCATTTGAAAAAAAGAAAAAAATATTCCCTAAAAATAAAATTTTAGGGTACGGTTACTTATAAAAGTAACGTGAAAATATTTAACGTAATAACCAAAGGCCAAGATAACGTGAAAATATTTAATGTAATCATCAAAGATCAAGATTACTTTAAGGAAGAACTTTATGGCCCACGTAATTATAGGTTAACGTTCCCAAAAATAAAATCTTCCTTAAAAATAAAACTGAAGGGGTACGATTACTTTAGGCAAGAACATTATGACCCACATGATTGTAGGTTAACGATCCCAAAAATAAAATATTTTTCCGATATGAACAATAATTATAGTTCAACTTTACCAAAAGGCTAAGAAATGTATTAGTTGTATACTCTTTAGACTCCCTATTTATACAAGTTCTAAAATCTCAACTTTAGTAGTTAATCGATGCGTGATAACAAAATCCTTCAAAAAATTTATCTTACTTAAAAATAAAGATTTTTTGTCCAAAAAATAGGTTGGATGGAACAAAAAAAAGTTACGTACAATCTTTCAATAACAGGGGTTTATAGTAAAAAAGAGATTCTCTGACTTAAAAAAATAGTTTACAAAATAAATATCCTCTATTTAAAAGTTTTTTTTAAGAGTAAAGATATTTTCGAAACAAATCGGTTACAAAAAAAATTTTTTGGACTTAAAAAGAAAAGATTTAATGGCGTTAATTGTGGAAGCTCTCTTTTAGAAATATTGTCTCCACAGCGCGCCACGTCAGCGAGTATATAGACTCCCGGACAACAAAAACCCTAAAAAAAATTTAACTAAATTAAATGATTTTGATATTCATTTGAAAAAAAAATCTTCCCTAAAAATACAACTTTAGGGGGTATAGTTACATATATAAAAGTAACGTGAAAATATTTAACGTAATAATCAAAGGCCAAGATTACTTTAGTGAAGAACATTATGACCTACATAATTGTAGGTTAACGTTTCCAAAAATAAAATCTTCCCTAAAAATAAAACTTAAGGGGTACTATTACTTTAGGGAAGAACATTATGACCCACATAATTGTAGGTTAACGATCTCAAAAATAAAATATTATTCCGATATGAATAATAATTATAGTTAAACTTCACCAAAAGGCTAAGAAATGTATTAGTTGTATACTCTTTAGACTCCTTATTTATACAAGTTCTAAAACCTCAACTTTAGTAGCTAATCGATGTGTGATAACAAAATCCTTCAAAAAATTTAACTTACTTATAAATAAAGATTTTTTGTCCAAAAAAATAGGTTGTTTGGAACAAAATAAAAAAAAAGTTACGTACAATCTTTCAATAACAGGGCGTTAGTTTAGTAAAAAATGATTCTTTGGCTTAAAAAAAATAGTTTACAAAATAAATTGTGGGAGCTCTATTTTAGAAATACTGCCTTCACAGCGCGCCACGTCAGCGAGTATATAGACTCCTTATGTGGGACAACAAAAACACTCAAAAAAATTTAACTAAATAGATCATTTTGATATTCATTTGAAAAAAATAAAAAAAATCTTCCCTAAAAATAAAACTTTAGGGATACGGTTACTTATCTTATATCTATTAAAGTAGAAGCCTCTTTTGCCACGTGTCAACGCTACGTTTCTCGAAGCCCTAAAAAATTATTTTAAATAATGGTTTCTAAATGTTAATATAAATTGAAAAGTGAATTCTAAATTTTCAATAAAAATATTATAATAAATTTTTTTAGAAAAAATAGTTTTTAATAATTAAAATTATTTGTGAATATATTTTTTCGGATATTCCAAAATATTTTAAACTCATCAAAACGGATAAATAATTACTTATCAATTCACCACACACATATATATACACTAATATAATAATAAATCAAACCCTTAATTTTCAAAACCCGTACCAGGTGCGGGTATTACGCTAGTATAAAAGTAACGTGAAAATATTTAACGTAATAACCAAAGACCAAGATTAATTTAGTGAAGAACATTATGACCCACATAATTGTAGGTTAACGTTCCCAAAAATAAAATATTATTCCGATATGAGTAATAATTATAGTTGAACTTAACCAAAAGGCTAAGAAATGTATTAGTTGTATACTCTTTAGACTCCCTAATTATACAAGTTCTAAAATCATCAACTTTAGTAGTTAACTAGTGTATATTCCACACCTTGTGCGGATATATTTATATATTGAACTTTTTGATTAATATGTCATTAGTCGTGCGAACTAAAAGCATATGTAAAAACAAATCGATCCAATCAATAAATTGTGTGTTGGCTCTCATGTAAGTTTAACAATCGTTAGATTTTTATTTTCAAAAAAAAAAAAAGCCTATTATGTTATCTGAAATTAATCTTAAAAAAAATATTAACAGAATCAGTTATTAAGTGATCAAGATATATATTTTTTTGAAAAAAATTTAAAAATAGTATCACTAATTCCTCTAACAAATAAGTGATCAAGATAAGATCTTTAGTTTCTTTTTAAAAATTTTATAAGCCGATTATATAGTTAGATAAATTGTTTGTTGAACGGTCTAACTGATCACTAGTCATATTACAAACATATGAACAACCTACACCGTCATTTTGTACGGTTGAAGAAGTAGTTGTTGTACTCGCTACACAAAAACATATAAAATAATTAGGAAAAAAAGATAATTTATAATATCAAATAATTTAAACTCATTACCATTAGTAGTGTTTGAAAATGGTGTACTTTGAGCAATTCGGATATGCTTGTTTCTTTGTGGTCCTTGATCCAACATAACGAATTTTCAAAATTTAAATAAATTTAAAAGAAAAGATAAATTGTATACCAATTGATTGATCAAATATAAAAAAAAAGGGTAAATGATTCGTCAAATGGTTTAACTTACCGGTGATATTACTAACACATGAAGAACATATGATTCGTGAAACATACCAACCTTGATACATTCTTGTTGAAACTTGGTTTAACTTTGAAGATCCGTGCTTGAATTATTTGCTTTATATGCTTGTTGAAAACATTTGTAATTAGAGGTTCTTCATCTTTGATGATTTTGTAAATTGATAAGAACAACATGCTCAAAAAAACTAACCTTTATTAAATACTATTTCAATTTGTTTTCACTACAATTGCTTGAAATTTTGCTTGCAATCACCTAATGAATACCTGATACTTGAAGCCACACGGATTCAATGAAAATATGAATTAGGTGCAGTGAAATAATATAATAATGAAGAATGAAGCTAGAGACGTTAAAGTAATACCTTTGTAGAAGACAATGAAAATATGTTTGAAAGTCAGGTTGTTTATGTAAGATCTCGTACTTTTAATATCTTTTTATTAATATAATTTTAACATAATTTGTGATTTTGTTGTTAAGTTGTTTTTATAATTAAATTTATAAATTGTAGAATAAGTTAATATCTTTTAATATCTTTTTATAAATAGTTATTTAATAATAAATTGATTTGGTTGTTAAGGAGATTTGGTTGTTAAGCTGATTTGATTTATATTTTTTATATTATTCAAAATTTTATTATAAAATAACTGTCCCACAAAATAGATTCATTGGAACTAATGTGAATTGGTTTCTATAAAATTATTTATTTAATAATAAAAGATTTTATGGCTTAAAAATAGTTTAAAAAATAAAGATTTATTGACTTTAATTGTGGGAGCCTATGATGCACGGATACGGAAAACGAATACGGCGAGAAACGGGGAAGCGACATTCTCAAAAGTATATGAAACGGGGACACGACGAGTAAAACAAATAATATATCATTTTAAAGATATTGAAATATAGAATTCTTATATCATAATGAGATACATATATGAAAACAATCAATGATATGTGAATAGATAAAAATATTAACATGATAACAAAATGACCGAAACAAAAGGTTAGAAACAAACATTTAAAGTCTTACAAAACATAGAAATAAACATATTTAGTCTCATTAGATAGAAAGAAACATACTTAGTATAAAAATCGAAGAATGAACCATTCATTTTGCAAATTAACAACAACCGAACATGATCAACCAAGGAAAACAATAATAAATATTTGTAAATTATAAAGAGTGAAAAAATTAGAAGAACACGGTCAAGGTTCAATAAAGAAAGATTACACAATAAATTAATAATCAAATATTCAAAATTAACTTATAAAATCATAAGAAAAATGAAGAGAAGAGTCGGTCGGCGGAACAACATTTCAACATTAGAGCTGAAGAAGAAGATCGGTGTCCTACTTCCGTCAACCACAATCTCGTACGTGGCCATGTGGGGCTAGGTTTAGTCGGAAAAAACATGGGAGAGAAGAAAATATATTTCGGTTAATCAGTTTTTATTTATGTTTTTTATAGCCTTATAAAATAAGGTAAACTTTCGTTGACAGTGTCTTGACCGGACAAAATTCGCGTCCTCGCCTTGTCCTAAACTTGTCCTACCTTTGAAACGTGTCTTGACCGTGTCCGAGCCGTGTCCTGTTGTGTCTCCGTGTCCGACACGGCAGGACACGAAACACGTCGCCTTTTAGAAGTGTCCGTGCATCATAGGTTGGAGCTCAATTTCAAAAATTCCGCTTTCATAGCACGCCACGTCATCAATCCGTACTCTGTTTTAGTATGTATAATAGATAGTAGATAATAGATAATCGATGTGGGATAACAAAATCCTTAAAAATTTAACGTAAATAGATGATGCTCATAACAAAAAATTCCCTAACTTAAAAAAAATAGTTTTAAAATAAAAAAATTTTGTCCCACAAGATAGGTTGGTTGGAACAAAAATTACGTACAATATTTCAATAACCGACGGTTATTTTAGTAAAAAAAAAATTTTGGCTTAAAAAATAAAAATTTATTTGGGCAAAAAAATAAAGATTTATTATATATATATATATATATATATATAATAGATAATAGATAAATTATATATAGATAAGATAAATGATTTTTTGTAAATTAAGTTTAAATGTTTTTTGATTCAAAAAATATATTTTTTTAATTAATCATATTCAAAAAAAATCTAAAATTCGGTTTTTTAAAAATCTCTGTTTTTCAATAAAATAAAGCTACATCCCAGTTTCTAAGGATACGTGCAACTGATTGATTCATCTTTCAATAAAATAATGTTAAATCTTCCGTTACCTATTTATTGAGAAATTGGTGGTGATCTAATCCTTCTTATCTTCGTCTTCTTGGCATCTCTGGTTGAATTAATCGTCAAATATTATCGGATTCTTCAGAATCCCAAAACGCAAGGTGGGGTTTATATACTGCGTCTTCCAGTTTCTTGTGATTTCGTCTTCAACTTGATTCTCTTACCTTTTCAATTGCCTGACAATTTTGAATGCCCACAACATATTTGTTCTAACGTCGCTGTGAAAATTCACCATATTTGACCTCTTTTGGGCAGTGGCTTGCTTTTCTCGTGATTGTTCTATGCCAAATTGTGCCTGTCTAATCTATATTTTCTTTTAGTTTGAGTTTATTTGAACTGGTTTGCACTCTGCTGCGCCCTCAATGAGGCGATGCCTATTCCGGCGCCGAGACGCAGTAATGAACGCCTGCCGTCGCCTTACTTTTTATTATTAACAAAATCAGTTTTTTTTTGAAAATATCCTATTATAATTTAAGGAAACAATCTTTTTAAAAATTACTAATAAAGTAATAAATGATTCTATTCAATAATTTTCTGAATAATCATGCAGATTAGCTTCCCGGGTTTGCATCAATTGTCTTGTTTTAGTATGTAAATTCAATTTCAATCATGTATGGGCCCGTGAGACCATTAAGTTCTTGTCTCTTAATTCTACTAAATAAAATTGTCACTAAAAAATCCTTACATTTTTCATAGATCTCACCCTGTTGGATCTAGTTAAAGAATGGGTGAATCTGATGGGCAAGCTGTTCCAAGCAGGCTTGAAGTAAGTTGGACAAGTATTTGTTTTGCTTTGTAGCAGAAATTGATATGATTCTGATGATTACAAATTTGCCTTTTGTTGTGGTTGTCAGGGGAAGTATGCTGCCATAGCTGTATGTTGGATTCTTGGAAATGGGTGTTTGTTTTCATGGAATAGCATGCTCACCATAGGAGACTACTATGGATACTTGTTCCCGGTAATTCATCTTTTTCTGTAAGGGTTTATTGTAGTTACACTTTGTAGCAGAATCCTGTGCAGGCTGTTGTTGCTGCTGCTGCTGTAATCAGCTGATATACCTTCGCCTATTTTTGGCATGAGTCATTCAAAGGCAGTAACTATTTTTGAGTTTGGGAAATGTGCTTATAAATCCTGTGTTATGCATTAGGCTCCTATAATGCTGTCTATTGTTATTGATCATGACCTGGGTTAATTGGTCTGCAACACATTTTACTTCTTGTTTAGCTTCTAGTTTCCTTTTTTTTTTTTTTGACAGAACTTGAAACAGATTTTTGAAAGCACTTTTTTTAATTTTTCATGTTTGAGCTGTCAGTTTTGAGGATTATGGTGATTATTTCAGTTAATGTTTTTCTGTTTCTTAGTGATTGCAGTTAGTGTTGAGTAAAATGATGTCAATATTAAATCTTCTATCTGTTCTAATTTACAGAAATATCATCCTGCAAGAGTTCTTACACTGGTGTATCAGCCCTTTGCACTTTTAACTATTTTAGCACTGGCATACAACGAATCAAAGGTCAATACTAGACTTCGAAATTTAGCCGGATATACTCTGTTCTTCGTTAGCTCACTTTTGGTTCTGGTGGTAAGTATTTTTACGTTCAAAATCTCTAACAATCCATCCTATGATTTGAGTATACATAAAAAATTACAATCTTTGGTGATCTGTGATTTCTTGTTACTATGTTGCAGATAGATCTAGCATCGTCTGGCAAAGGAGGCCTTGGACCTTATGTCGGAATATGTGCAGTCAGTGGTGCTTTCGGAATTGCAGATGCTCATGTTCAAGGTGGAATGATTGGGGATTTATCCTTCATGCATCCCATGCTTATGCAAGTATGCATCTCTTTATTTTATCAGCCAATGCTACATAATTGTCAAATCAAGTTTTTATTTTTACCAATTTATGGTTGTTTTCCAGTCATTTCTTGCTGGCTCTGCTGCATCCGGAGCTATCACTTCAGCCTTAAGACTGATAACAAAAGCCGCCTTCGAAAATTCAAAGGATGGTCTTCGCAAAGGAGCTAGTAAGTCCATTCTATGTAATATCTTTTAAACAATTCAGTTTTTTTCGATACCAGAAGTAGATCCGAGCATCCGGGTCTAATACGTGGAGGGTTTTGCAGGCTTATATGTTAGTTTCATGTATAAGTCAAGTGTTTGATCTTGAGCTTTTTCGACGTGGGACATTTTCCACATGACATCATATTGTCGATGTGGGACATTTTCCACATGACATCATATTGTCGATGTGGGATATTTTCATGCTTGACATACTTTCTTGAGCTTTTTTCATTCTTGATGCCAAATCTAAAAACTTTGCTAAAGAGTCAAGTGTTTGATCTTGAGCTTTTTCGATGTGGGACATTTCCACATGGTATCATATTATCGATGTGGGACATTTCCACACTCAACAAACTTTTCTTGAGCTTTTTCGTTCTTGCTGATGCCAAATCTAAAAACTTTGTTAAAAAGTCAAGCGTTTGATGTTGTTTATCTACACAAAAAAGTTTCTATGAGTTTCTTCTCTATTGCTTATCTAATATGATAGAGGAACTAATTTTCATCCAATGCTCTCTGCAGTTTTGTTCTTTGTCCTATCTTCATTGTTTGAACTACTCTGTGTTATCATCTATGCAACCGTATTCCCAAAGCTGCCTATGGTAAAATATTACCGATCAAAGGCTGCTTCAGAGGGGGCGAAAACAGTTTCAGCTGACCTTGCTGCTGGTGGCATCAAGAAAGAAGTACATTGTCATCCTTGAAAACTCACCATTCAATCAATAAATTATACATTTCATTTTACTGACAGAATAGCAACAATTTTCAGGTGTCTGCTGACTTTGGAGAAATGCAGAGACTGAGTAACAAACAATTGCTATTTCAGAATTTCGATTATGCAGTTGACCTCTTTCTGATATACTCATTGACTCTATCAATATTCCCTGGCTTCTTGTCAGAAGATACTGGTTCCCACAGCCTAGGTTCATGGTAAATATTTTTTACTGCTTTCCTAAGAGCATCCCATATTTTACCATATACTTTATGATCATTTGCTGTAAATCTCATAGTAAATCTTTTGCATCAGAAAAATGTTCTAGTTAGTCACTTTTCTTTCTTATAAACCCAAGATTAGTACAGTCCATAAACCTCATCGGGTTTATAGGTTGGGCTCCTGGCTCTACCGGTCTGTCTGTATCGGATTTTGACAAGTATGAATGACTGAAACGAGGGGTTTTTCAGGTACGCTCTGGTATTAATTGCCATGTATAATGTGTGGGATCTCATCGGAAGATACATTCCGTCAATAAAATTTGCAAGGATCGAATCACGTAAAGGGTTGATGAGTGCAGTCTTGTTGCGTTTCTTGTTGGTTCCATGCTTCTACTTCACTGCTAAATATGGGACTCAAGGATGGATGATATTTCTCACATCTTTCTTGGGACTAAGCAATGGCTTTCTCACTGTCTGCGTCTTTACTACAGCTCCAAAGGGATACAAGGTTTGTTACTCAAATGCTACATTGAAATATTAACATAATCAAAGCATCTAGGAATGTAAATTGACTTGTATCATTACTGTACGCTGTAATCAGAATTTTAGTATCTGCTATGACAACTCATCAAACACCTATCATAATTCATGCATTATTTGCTTCTGATTTATGGAACTAAACCGATGTTATTTTTTCATAATGTAAAAAACTTGGCAGTTACTATTTTTCTCGGATTTGTTTTTCACCTGCAGGGTCCA
The DNA here is from genome assembly GCA_033239125.1 of Fagopyrum homotropicum. NCBI lineage: Eukaryota > Viridiplantae > Streptophyta > Magnoliopsida > Caryophyllales > Polygonaceae > Fagopyrum > Fagopyrum homotropicum. The sequence continues at coordinate 151,701,619 of BSWB01000004.1, forward strand.
GAGCAAAATGCCTTGGGGAACATCCTGGTGTTGTTTTTACTAGGTGGTATATTTGCTGGGGTGACACTTGACTGGCTATGGCTAATTGGGAAACAATGGTGAACATGGTTAAGTAGCTTCATGTTGCACATATGTCTTTGCTTTCTTGGTTGGACCATGTAATGAAATTTTGACTAAACTACTTTCTTTTTTTTAATCCCAAGATTATGCGTTCTTATTATGGTCTTCGGGCCTAGTTTTTAGGAGGATTATGTTTGCTATTCAGAAGGCATTGGTGACCCATCTGGTTGCCCATCTACCTTCTATCTCTATGTAAATATTATCAGTTACTTAATTTTTATTGAAAAAAATGAAAGGTTTGAAAGGAACTGCCTAAGGGCGTGTATCTTTTAGCGCTTGGGGTGCTCCAATGTGCCTAATTCAACTTATAGTCAAAATGTGGAAGGAGGTCTAAGTTTTAGCCGAACTTAAAAATATGTTCATATTTCATTTGTTTAGAAAAGAAGTTTGAGTTGACCTATTGGAAGTCGGGCTCACATAACAAACCTTACTCCCTTGTTACACCACACAACATCATAGTTGGCCATCATGGAGGATTGGAGGGGCTTTGACTAAGCTTATTCAATACTTTTTTTTAATTATGCTATAGAAATCATCAATGCCAGAGTAGTAGTATGAAGAGGTTTGTTCGGAACAATTGTTCAACTGGTTCAATTCATTATGTTTACCTACCGGGAGTACATATATTATTATATGAAGGGTTATTCTAGAGGAACAATTGTTGACATTAAGCAATTCATTTATCAGTAGAGATTTGGTAATACCCAAATAATGTAACTTCGCCAGGCATACTAGATGTTCAACCGGTTCGGTCCGGAATTTTCAGAAATCTGGACCGGCACTGTATCACATATCCGGTCAGACCAATGGCTGGAATTTTCAGTAATATGAATCCGGGTCACCGGCCTTGAACTGGGACCAAAATTAACGTTACCTTACTAGTGACCGTGGACCGTACCGTAAAAAATGACCGGATCTGACCCGGTTTAATAATACACGACCCTAGTATGAACAGGAAGATCAGTCAAGTTAACAGATAGAAAGCCACAACCAATTATTTTATATTTTATCACAGATTTTCGCAGCATCTAAACCCTCTAAACCACACCAATCAAGAATCAAATTAACAATACGACACACAAATCAATTATAAGCATACTGGTAGGTCCACGTGTCTTATCATTCATGGCGCTAAATAAACTAAACCTAACCTAGCTTGCCACAATGCCACGTGTCTAAACTTCCTACGTAACTATTCACCAATACACACCCACAAATCATGCATGGATATACCACCAGTGTTCTACGTTTTGCCACGTCTCCACTTATCCTACGTAATATTCACCTATTCCCCACGTACGTATACAATATAGATGCATGGTAACGTAACGAGCTCGATAATTCATTTTTTTTAATTATTAATCGATTTTTCGACCATGCAAGATCGAGCTTCTCTAGACACTCGATCGATAATATATAATCATATTGATGATGCAAGTCAAAACCATATTATAACTACTTGATGATTAGATTAATCACTAATGTATATAAGTTGAAATAATAATAGAATTTACGATTATTTAGTGTAGTATGTGTCCAAATAGAGACGAACACCATATGAATATATGATCTAATATTCAAAGTTTGTTGAGATACAGTGGACAGATTGCAGCAAAATACACTGCTACTTTTATTTTATGAATAAAATAATGTATATTTTAAGAATTTAATTTATATAAGCAAGTCAACCATATACGTGGTGCGTACTAAATCGGGTAATCAATGTCAAAGGAGGTTATCAAAAGGTATAACTAATTTATGATTTAATAATGTCTTAATTTTAAGTTGGTTTAGAGTGCATATATACACATACACTCTTGCTAATCTCGTCACTAATTAATCTTAATTAAATTAATCACTATCAAGTATCAACCATTCCTTTTCGTTTAAAATAGTTTGTTTTACAACGAATAGTCTAGTAAAGTGTAAATTATATTTATATTGGATTTTACACTAGGAGAGTGCAGAGATGTATTAAAACCAATAAAACGTGGCTGCATAATACAAATAATGATTTTTTTTTTTGAATGATTTCGTACAAGTTAATATGAACCGAGACAAAAGAGTGTTCAAGATTAGAACTCGACGTGCACTTTCGTTATGTATCTACTAGCTACTTTGCTACGTACATATGAGACACATGGTATATAGGTTAATTTTTATTATAGAAAGAAAACTAACCCTTAATCGATTACATAAAATTACAAAATTTGGTATACTCTAGTGTTGGATCTTGAATATTTTATCGGGTTTGTTGAGATATGTTGAGCGTGAAAATGTCTGACGTCGATAATATGATATTACGTGAACCTAAATATAAGTCTTAGGGTTACTCCTCCTATTCTCAATTGATTTTAGAATGGATATCGAAAACTTGTGTGTAAGTTCAATTGACGTGCATCTCCTCCCCATATTAGACCGCCGGATATGGATATAAAAGTTAACAAGATAAAGATATGAGTTCTTTAATAATGAGATCATGGGCCTAGTGTATAAAGTTGAAAGGATAGCACTTATTGTCAATTGATTTTATAATGAAATATCACTAATTTTATGTGTTGGGTTAGTTCCTGACTTATTGATTTTGTGTGTCTTAGGTTCAGTTCAACGTGCATCCCCTCCACGTATTAGACCCGCCAGATATGGATATAAAAGATAAAGTAATAAGATAAAGATATGAGTTTTTTTTTTTTTTGATAAGCAAAGCCAGCCAAATTCATTCAACAAAACTCAAGTCATCATACAAAATGGAATCCAAAGCAAAGGAAAAACAACTAGAATGATAAGAAAACATCGTTGCATTCGGTTTAAGACTCGCAAGAAAATGGGCAGCCTGGTTTCCTTTCCGGTTCACATAGCACCATCGCACATATGTTGCCGCTTCCGATGTCACCAGAATTTTATCGATCAACATTCCAAGATGACCTCGTGGTGTTGAACGATTCGTAATGTGCGAGATAACACTTAGGCAGTCCGATTCCAAGATATGAGTTCTTTAATAATGAGACTACAGGCGTAGTATATAAAGTTGATAGGATACTACTTAATTATTGTCAGTTAATTTTATAATGAAATATCACTAATTTTATGTGTTAGATTGATTCGTAACTTATTGAGTTTGTCGATTTTTAGATTTTTGATATTTTTATGAAATTCCATTGGGCTTCAACGCCAAATATACAATAATAATTAAAAAATAAAGAAACGGGTTCCTTAAAATGCAGCAAACATGCCTGTTTTAATTTGAACCAATTATTTTTTTTATAGATCTACATAAAATGTACAATTGTACGATGACAAAAATATAAATTTAAGCTTTTAACTAAAGATTGGCACAATATATATGCAAGTAAACGTTGTAGCCAGGTTAGATACGTGTTCAATTGTAAGACAAGCAAATCAAAAGCATATTTTTAATTAACGTAAATTCACAACTAAAATGCATACGTGTTTTGACCATCAACTAAATCTTTGTTGTTGAAATTAAGATAATATTATAATTACAACATAGTTTCTCAAACAATTCAATCTCTACCATAGTTAGATAAAGGGTTGATGAAGAACAACACCAGACTTTCACTAACTTTTTTTTTCTTTTTCCCTTTTTGCCCTTCAAACTGTGCATGGAGTTTCACTATTTTACGCAATTAACAACATTAATTATATTCTTTTGTTTGAATTTACATTAATTAATCGCTTACAACTTACAAGTAATCTATTTTTTTGAATAAAATAAAAATGGCGGGAGTTTGGGAAGGTATAAACAGAAGAAAATAGTTGGTTAAAGGTAGGAAGGACACTTGGCATTGTAACACTCTTTCAACGTTCGAATTTTAGGAGGGTCTAGAAGAGCCACGTGTCTGCAGGTGCCTACGTGGCTATGTTATGTACTCCCTCTCTATAACTAAAGTTTTAGACTTTATACGAATTTAAAACATTTATTCTTCATTAATCAATAGATTTTTATAAACTAATATTTAAGTTATTATATTGAAGAAACATATTGATTTTTTCAAAAATAATTAATTAATTAAATAGATTATAGAGGGTATATGTATATATACAAAATAGATTGCTACTCTGAAAAATAAACTATCTAACAAAATTATATTTTTAGATTTTTAAATAATAAATACATAATTTACAAGATGTGATCTATCGAAGAAGTTCGTGCTCACTAGTTGGAACATTGTTATAAGATTAACACGGTGTTTAGTTTAGTTGTAGATGGGTTTATTTTTGAATTTTTAATTTATATAAGATTATAGCTTATATTTGAGTTTTTAACTTAAATGAGGTAATTTGAAGTTATGTGTTAATTGGTGTTTAGTTGTGTATTTTTGGGGATTTATTTTTTGGAAGAAAAAAAAATGTATATATAACTTTGAGGAATGAAGGTTATATTTCGGATTTATAAGTTCAAATAAACAACACACAAGTTATTTTAACAATCTATAACTAAACGCCTATAAATTATAACCTCTTGAAAAAAAGTTAAAATAACCTCAATAAGTTATAACTAAACACACTCTTGAAAAAAATTTAAAATACTCAGTTGGTCTAGTGGTTGTAGTGTTAGACTCCTTAAGTGTTAGTCCGGAGATTCGAGTTCGAATAACTCAAGGTTGAGGGGTGGAGTTCATAATTAATGTCAGTTTTTACTTTAATAAATATTTGGTCCATTGAAAATTGAGAGTTAAATTTGTTAATTGATGGTCTAAAAATTAAATATATAAATTGATGATATTTTCATAAATAAATTTAAATTTTCATTCACTATTAAATAAATTGCGTGATTAGATTGTTAAGAAAGAAGCTGAAAAATGTGATGAATATAGCCCATACTTGTTTGACGAAGAAAAAACAATCCAAGTCCAAATGATTGACACAATTATCACCACTTTTCTTATTTTTTTTTATCAACTTTTTGACCAATTTTGTAAAGTTGGACATCCCCCAAAGAAAATTTATACTCCTAGTTTGCTTAATTACATCAACATTAAATCCGGGGTAAAACATTCTAAATATTTTATTAAAATAAGTAATTATATAATTATTTAAATATAATTTATCTTATTTTATTTTATGCAATTTTCATGAAGATAACAAATTATAAACACCAATAGAAATTAATTTTGTCTAAAATAGTTTTCAATTTCTTGCAAACAACTTAACCTTTAATATTCTCAATACAAAATATAGAAAGGAGAAAGGTGTCTATTACCTACTTAAGCATCATATGTGTCATTGTTGCTTGTGGAAATATTAGGGTTTCTCGAGGCTTAATTTCTCATGCAGCCATTATTCTTTTTCAAAATTCAAAGGGTAGGTTTATGCACAGGTCACTCGGCTTCAATAAAAAGAAAATAAAAATCAATCTTGATTATAATTTGTTTCTTCCAATAGAGTATTAATTTTTAATTGTATTTATTTTCCCTCATGTTTGAAATTAGGCATGTAATTACAAATTATAGCCAAAGTGAATATTTGGATCTACGCGGTTTGTACTTCAATTACAAGTTTGGATCGATAATCAATTCATTTTGAAAATACTCTATTACTTTAGTTTATATATATATATAGGATCATTAGTGGTTCTACCTCCACCATAAATCTATCATGGTATCGGAGCGGATTCAATCTCTAGTATCTACGACACTAAATGCAGGCATGAACAATAATAGTTCGCCCGATTGGGCTAGCCGGCCTTAAGGCATGTCGTCAACCTATAGGCGTCCAAATCTACCATGACTACCGATATATTGGTGGTCATATCAATCTATTGATGTCGTCGATCTACTGGTGTCACCGCTCAACTGGTGTACTCGTTGATCCAGTCTTCAGCGTTGTCCATCTACCCACGCTTTGATTGCGGGGTGTATTGAAGGATATCATATATTCTATTTAGATAAGTTATTTTTATAAATTAGGTTATTTGCAAATCTTCATTAGTTTTCTTTAATTATCTTTTATATATATATATATATAAAAGATCATTATTGTGGTTCTACCTCCACCATAAATCTATCAAATTATAAATTATATAGTGATTTTATTCACTTATGATAATTAATAAAAATGACCCATATTAAGAACATTGTCTATAAATACTACATGATATAACAATATAGATTTCTTAGACAATAAGCTAATTAAAAGTATTAATTAGATAAAATTGCAAGTGTTACTTTCAATCGACATCATTTTATCTCTACCTGACCCACTAATAATAAAGGCATTAAATTTAATTCTAACCTGAAAGTGATTATCATAAATACATTCGATTTTATATGTCAAAAAATGTCCAACTATCACATACATATGATTTTCAAAATATAATATCCAAACTATCAATATCAATTTAGTTTTAATGACGCTCAATTAATTCTTAGGAGTAATTTTTGTAATTACACTGTAATTTCAAAATATTACATAAAAAGGCCATACACTTTTCTTTTTTCACAAAATTACACAAAAGTCTTGGTTTGACATTATGGGAACACATAAATACCTAATAGCAAAGTCAAAAGCATCGCTAGCCAGTAAAATTATCCATTTCCCACTTAAAAACTATATTTATTCGATCGAGATTAGCAATAAATTCACCAAAGTCAAAATGAATAACAAGAGACGATGACATATATTAAATGGAAAGAAGTAAAGAAAAGGGCGGCACCAAATCTAATTGACTTTCTCTTTCCTATCATCCTCTATATATACCAAATTCACCACCTACAAGCTGGACAACACAACATTGTGTTATTTCATTGCTTTCAGAACTCAAAATACATAGTTATCCAAATAGTTTGACCAACAACACTTGTCTTCTTCAACGATCAATCAAGATGGGAAGATCACCTTGCTGTGACAAGAATGGTTTGAAGAAAGGTCCATGGACTCCTGAAGAAGATCAGCTTCTTGTTGATTACATTCAGCTTCATGGCCCCGGAAATTGGCGAAATCTTCCTAAGAATGCTGGTAAGCACTTGAATTCGGTATAACATATTCATGAGTTACTCTTTCTACTGTCAGTTAGTTATATACTTATATATCGATTTGTGTATGTGTAGGTCTGAAGAGATGTGGGAAGAGTTGTCGCCTACGTTGGACTAACTACTTGAGGCCGGATATAAAGAGAGGCCGGTTTTCGTTCGAAGAAGAAGAAACGATTATCCAACTTCATAGTATCTTGGGCAACAAGTAAGCTTCAATCTCTAATTTCCTACTATTCTCATTGCAAATTTAGTTTATAAAATGTACAAACACCTATACATTATTGGTTGCTAGCTATATGAATAGTTTATTGGTTCATTTTGACTTTAGAGTGTTATACAAGTATCATTGTTAGGTGACAATTGAGTGATGATTTTGTAATCTTATGGTGCAACTTTTTCTTATGTTTAGGTGGTCAGCTATAGCTGCTCGATTGCCTGGGAGAACAGATAACGAGATCAAGAACTATTGGAACACTCATATTCGAAAAAGGCTTATTCGTATGGGAGTTGATCCGGTTACCCATAGTCCTCGTTTTGATCTTGTAGAGTACTTATCATCGGCTATGGGTTCAAATCTCGGAAACTACAACAACTTACATGCTCAACTTAACCTCTCAAGCCTATTGGGACTCCAAGCCCTTCTTAACCCGGAGTTGTTAAGACTCCTTAGCACCATTGCATCCTCGCAAACTATTTCGAATGAATCCAATAACCAACTTTTGAACTCTCAACTAATTGCGACACTTCAACAAACCCAAAACCAAAATCAATTCACGGAGTTTCAGGTCGGCCAGTTCCAACCCGAGATGCAACAATTGTTGGGTTCGAATCAATCACATTTTGGAGTGAACTCAACGGACGTGAGTGGCCAAACAAGCCCGGAGAATTCCTCTTCGCCTTCACGAAATGCTATGGCCGGGGTGATTGATCATCAACAAATGGGTCTTGCTAGTACAATGGAGCAATTGGATGCTATGAAATCAAGTCTTGAAGAGTTGATCAACTGCCCTAGCAACGACCATCAAGGTTTAATGGGGTTCAATTCATCGGGTGTTTCGACGCCATTGTCAAGCCCTAACATGGATTCTTTGAAGTTTGAAATCCCTATTGGGAGCTTGGACCTCAGTGAGTTCTTGTAGATTATATATGTTACATTTTAAATATGTAATCTTTCAAGAATAATATCCTACAAAAACTATACTAGAATAGCATGCACTCGAGTATAGTTAGACCTTTTATATATGTTTGTTGATTTGTTAGGTTGTTGGTTTGTTCATTTCTTCTTCTGCCTTTGTTCTTTATTTTGGATGGATTTTGCAATTAGTTGCTTTTGGTGGCTCTCGTCGTGTGGAGAGTTTTGTACCCACGCACTTTCATGTGAATATTTTCAAATATATGTTTTCTATTTTTTATATATTTTAAATTGTGTTGTCGATTCTATTGAAAATACCATCCATTTGGTGTTATAAGGATTCATCCAATGCCCATGAAGCCTTCATGAGAGTTGTGATAATAAGTTCATGTTAACAAAGCTTGAACTCGAGACTTAGAAAGTTACACTATGAAAACTAGCATGGCGGTCCCACTAGTTGGTTTGATGAGTAGGGTCAACGGATAGCGCCCTTGATGGGTATAGTGACGGGTCATACAAGGTTATGGCCTATGAGCTTCATCGTCACCAACCAAAATGACACACATGTTGGAACCAATTTTTAAAATAAGTATTGTTTCAGTTTTTTTGGGGCATCGTCAACACCGAAAAATAGGAGCATTGACTTTGTCTTCACGAGCACTGAATCGTGATATACTTGTTAGAGTATGAGCCTAGTATATTGGATCATATGTTGGGCTTATACTTTATTTGTTAGTTTATCTTTTATCTTTTAGTATTAGTTTATTATTTTATCTCTTTATATTTTTCTATATAAACATTGTTTGATCCATGTAATATGACAAGCCTTCATTTCACAAATCTCTAAGCTTTCTTATTCACAAATATCTTCATGGTATCAGAGCTCCTTAACCTACGCTTCCGCACAAAACAAAACCCTAGTTGCGCCGTCATCGCCGCCGCCATCACGGCGGCAGCGATGAGGGGTATTACGCAAGACTTTGGCCGCGGTATCAGAGTATACTTTGTCCGCGGTATCAGAAAATATTTTGCCCTCTATTGTTCATCCTAAACACAAAACCTAACTAAACACAAAACTTAGCTTAGGGCGCTAATCTACCTGCGTCCTAGGACCCTAAACGCTAATCAACTTGCGTCCTAGGATCCAAAACTTAGGGCGCTAATTTACCTGCGTCCTAGGTCCTAGGACGCTAATCAACTTGCGTCATAGGGCCAAAACTTACCTTAGGACGCTAATTTACCTGCGTCCTAGGACCCTAGGACGCTAATCAACTTGCGTCTTAGGGCCCAAAACTTACGTAGGCGCTAATTTACCTGCGTCCTAGGACGCTAATCAACCTGCGTCCTAGGACGCTAATCAACCTGCGTCTTAGGACCCTAATACGCTAATCAACTTGCGTCCTAGGGCCCAAAACTTAATCAACCTGCGTCAATACAAAAACCGATGATGAAGGAAGGGAGTTACATCAAGCTGCTCTTCTTCAAGTTTTTACTGTTCAAGCTTGGAATTGTTGGATCACAACTCCAGCTTGAGGGGGAGCGTTAGAGTATGGGCCTAGTATATTGATCATATGTTGGGCTTATACTTTATTTGTTAGTTTATCTTTTGTTAGTTTATCTTTTGAACTTATCTTTTAGTATTAGTTTATTATTTTATCTCTTTATATTTTCCTATATAAACATTGTTTGATCGATGGAATAAAACAAGCCTTCAGTTCACAAATCTCTAAGCTTTCAATACTTATTTGCTAAAATTGGATTCCGAGTTAATAAGATAATGATGTCCGAAGTTAAGTGTACGAAACACAAAACTTGAAGAAAAAAAAAAGAAGAAAATTGTGGTTATTCCACGTCGACTAAAAAGAACTGAATAAAAAATTTGTTATAGTATATAAGAAGGAAAAACGCTTAAAGGCAGTAGTAACCTTTGGGTCACTACACCTTTTAAATGGGAAGCAGGCGTAGCTAACCGACCGGGAGCCGAGCCTCATTTATAGCCCAAGCCGTTATAGATCTTGGTTCTAGTACAATTTTATCTTGGAATTCGGAACGTTATTCAAACCGACGTAATTCGGGTGTTTTCATAATTAATGACATAAATATTCTATTTCGACTCTGCACACTAACGGTATTGTAATCCTACAGATTTTTTCATTAACTTTGATGTTCTTATAGTTTTTGGAAGAAGTCTTGAATAAGACGTTCCTGCCACAATCAATAATTATGTGACTGACTCAAGTGTGATGATGCGACATGACTCAAATAGCCGACATTATGTTATGATCTCATTTATATATTAAAGTATGTAAGTATGGTACGCGCCGTTTAAGCGAGTAATGTGTGTTTTGGTGGTTACTTGAATATAGTTATATGTTTCTTAACTCTTAAGTAGCCTTAACTTATGTGTAGCTTTGAGTTTAGTTTCAATATGTTGTAATGGCTCCAAGTTTATAAAAACGTTATCTATCTAAGTCCGGCTTGTTTTTGACTCATCATAAGTAGATACATTTATGCAAGCCGTATATGTAGAGCGCTTTAGGAGAGAGTGTATGAACAATGTAATACTGCAAATCTGAACATGTTCAAGTGTACAATGAATTGGTCAAATGAAGCTTCAGTTGACTTTATATAATGATTATATGAATCATCCACCACCACCACCAATTACTCACACTTTTCGGCTCCCACATCGATTGTGAGCCAACCAAAATGGTACCTCAGACCTCATAATTTCCTTAACTAAAAATCAGGCATTTATGAGAGAGCGCAAACAATGATTCATGTTTTCCTAATGCCAGAGAAGAAACACATGGCCCAACCCAATTAAAAGTGCAATTTTGTCTCTTTCTATGCTTTTACATTTTGCTACAACAAGACAATCACCACCATTCATAACATAACTTATATTCCTCTCTCAGATCGTCGATGTGGGAAAGTCAAATGAGTAAGTGTGTTTGACTAATCAAATCAACCTTATGGCTGGGAGCTCCTGGCCGGCCATCAAACTGTTCTCTAAATTCTTCTTATGCTAATCAATGACGCAAAGGGTGCGTACAATATATATTTTATCCTAAATTTCAGGTCTTGTTTTTAATTAGCTCATCCAACTTGATCAGATAATATCGTTCTACATCTAAACCGAGTAGTTTGTGAACCATTTTGTAAAGACGGCGTAATTTTTTTATGTTATTATAAATTGTGATTAGTTAAACTATTGATTTTTTGGTGAGAAACAAAATCACGGGGGTGCTAGTTGGGTAAAACGAGATCTGTTCTAGAGGTACATATGTTACATGGGTGGGTGTAAAATGTAACGATGAAATAACAATGAAAGTTTTAAAAAACCTCGATTAAGATTGATCGATTCTAGAGGTACAAACACTAACTAAGTTTGAAATAAATTCTATGTTTTGAATTTCAGTATATAAATGAACCTTAAATTGAGAAAATAGATGTATCTAAACCAATTTAGAAACATATTGACTCCTATGTCCTTGGGCATGGTTAAGCTAAATGGGCCAAAGTGTCTATGCTTGCCTTCAAGTCCAATATGCATCACTAAGCCACTTAGGCCTTTTACATGCCAACTATGGTTATTGGTCCACACAAACACATACATTATCTTTGAGCTTTATGTACTGTTACAATTGGTTGGAATTGATATCTTGTATATATATGTTACTAAAACTTCTATGCAATGGGCTTAAGTTTTCATCTACCACTTCGAATTTGCAATGAGCTTTTTTAGTTCAATGAGCTTCTCTCATATTATATCTCATTGTTTGCCCATAATTCTAGAATTACCATCCCACCATCTCATTTTTCATTTACAATTTGCAATGACAATAATAAAAATAATTCACCGACCTTATATGTTAGAGCCGTTAAATCTCCACAAATATCAAAATCACACCCAAACGGTGAAGAACAAAGTTTCAATTTAGTTTACCCTAATGAAGTTGTAAGTTGTAACTCTAGCTTAATTTTTCTGGATTTACATAAATAGAATTTATTATTTACTTTAAAATATATATATATGTTGGAGATAATAAGTTTTCACATCGAAAGTTGGGGCATTCCGAATCTAAGATATAAAGTCGCTTAGCTACTCCTCTTATTATCAATTAATTTTAGAATATAATTCACTCGACTTATGTGTTGGATTTGAGTCTAATTTCTAAAACATATTGAACGACTTCATAGTTCTTTCATTTTGTGTTTGGACTCGCTCCTCAAATGAAATTTGAACAAAAAATTGTCAGAAAAATGAAAACCTGATTTATGTTTTTATAAATGCTAGCTTATATAGACGGAATCCTAAATTTTAGGGCCCGTTTGGTTCCAACACCGGAAACGGAAACGGAATGGAAACGAATTTAGTCAATATATATATCATTATTCATGGAGTTTTGTGGAATCATTCCTTGAGGATTAATGCAAAATGCACTTGCTCCCTCACATTTTGTTACCCTATAGGGTATCAAAAGTAATCAAAGTGTACTCCAATTCCTTGAAACCACAAGGAATGATTCCACAAACTTTCATGAACAATGATATACATATGAAATAGATTCGTTTCTATTCCGGAGTTAAAACCAAATGGCCCTTAGTGTTATATTAAAACATGATTTGTTTTGTAATTATAGAACTAGTCTTTTTTTTTAATGTTTCTAGTGATGTCACTAAGCGGTAGGAGTCTTCTATTATGAAAAATGGTAGGAGGAAAGGTGACTTATCAATCAAGCAAGTTTGACCTAACTAACCCAACTGTCATTCTAGAACGTATAACTTGGTCTTCCCACTTATTGCTTTTACGTTAGTGTCCCGACTCATAATTCAACTCTTCATAAAATCTTCTTACAACCCTTTTAATAAAAATCAAAGGAAAATTCCAGTGTCTCTGCACTTTTAATTTTTTCAAATTATACAAAGAATTTTTTAATTTTTGGATAATGTCTCTGAATTTTAGACTTAAACTAGTTTAATGCCCGCACCTTGTGCGGGTTATATATATATATATAATTAAAAAATTAATTTAAACAAAAATTTCAAAAATTTAAATTAAGAAAACAAAATGTGACATATAAAATTTAAAATTATAAATTTAACATTTTCGTAAATTAAATTGTGCCCAAATTAAAAACAAAATTTAGATGTGCTTTTATTATGTTTTTGTTTTAATTAATATTTAAGTAAATTGATGTGCCATGATAATTTATTAGATTAATGTTGATTTGGCTTGCTGACTGTTTATTAGTTTTAATAATTTTTTGTATTATAAAAAATATTATGGCAAATCTGTAAATATATTGTGGCAATATTGTAAATAAATTGGAAAAAAGCTGATGTGGCTAGCCTTAACACGCGACATGTGGACGAAGTGGGTTCTGTTTTAGTAAGATACTAGTTTTAATACCCGTGTCCTGCACGGGTTAGACGATAATTGTGTGTCAAAAAATTATTTGATAATTCATTATGTTCAGAATTGTCTTAATTGTTATTTGATACTTGTTGTAAGACTGTATTTTTCACATTATGAATGAAAATCAAGCAAGAATTCAAATCCTGCAATAACAACCGGGAAAGAGGATTCCGAAGCAATATCCTTTGAGATACTCGAATGCCAAAGTTAGTATCAATCCTAGAAAAAATTCAGGTATATTAAATTAAATTTAAGAGTACGTGATTTAGGTTAACGAATAGACGACATTGCCAAAATTGATGAGGTGACTGCACGAAATTAAGTCAAGTATCAATTCACGGGTTGTTCATTAAAAAATGATTAGCGTAAAAATCAGTTAAAAAATCATATAAAAAAATATTGATTATCAAATTAATTGTTTAACAGCCAAATATTATTCAACCTAATGATTCTCTAATTAAAAAGTTGTTTTAAAAAATTTTACAGTGTTTTTTTTTAAAAAAAAATTTTATAAAAAATTCAGGTATATTAAATTAAATTTAAGAGTACGTGATTTAGGTTAACGAATAGACGACATTGCCAAAATTGATGAGGTGACTGCACGAAATTAAGTCAAGTATCAATTCACGGGTTGTTCATTAAAAAATGATTAGCGTAAAAATCAGTTAAAAAATCATATAAAAAAATATTGATTATCAAATTAATTGTTTAACAGCCAAATATTATTCAACCTAGTGATTCTCTAATTAAAAAGTTGTTTTAAAAAATTTTACAGTGTTTTTTTAAAAAAAATTTTTTTTATAAAAAATATTCATAATTTTTATTGAAAAAAAATCGATACTTTTTGATTTTTTCTAGTATTTAAAAAAAAAATTGTTTTAAAATATAAATGTTGACAAAATATTAAGATCATTAAAATTAGATTGCAAATTTTAACTATTTTGATTTTTAAATTACAAATAACAAAGCATCAAATAATAATATAACGGACTAATAAAAATATTAGTTAGTAAATATTTAAAATAAATTCTTAAATTAGATATTTAAAGTGGATTTTTTTAAAAAAAAATAATAAATTAATATTTTAAAATATAAAAATTAAGTAAAATATTTTTAATGTTTTTTTTATAATTTCTTGATTTTTTCTCAAGAGAATTTTTTTCTGATTTTTTAAATTACTTTTATGTAAATGCCAAAAACTTTTTTTAAAATATATTATTTCTTTTTAAAAATCTGATATTTATTTAAAACAAATTGAATTTTACTTTTTGCGAAAATTTTTTCGATTTTTTTTCCATATATCTTAATATGAAATTTATGATTTTTTATACAAATTATTTTAAAATATCTGATTTTTTTTTTCAAAAAATTTTAAAATTGATTTTTGTAAATGAAAAAAATACTTATACTAAAAAACGAATTTTATAATTCTAAAACTTTATTTATTCTAAAACTATGAAGAAATAAGTTACTTAATCGTTTAAAAAAATATTTTAGAAAAAATAAAGTTTATAATTTTAGAAATAAATAAAGTTCAATTTAAATTTAAAAATATTAAGATCTTTTAATGTTTAACAAAAAAATAAAGTTTATAAGTTCAATTAAAAATATGAGTAACTTAAATTTAAAATTAAATTCTTTAAGTTTAAGAAAACATAAAGTTCAATTAAAAATTAAAATATAAGTTGTCAAAATTTTAATATCTTTAAATTTAGATTGCAAATCTTATTTTTTTTTATTTTTAAATTATAATTAATTAAATGTCATTAATAATATGAGAGACTAATACAAAATTAGTTAGTAAAATATTTAAAATAAATTCATAAATTAAATACTTAAAATAATTTGGTTTAACGTGGTGGGACCTGAATTAACAAAAAATTGACATGTGTAAATTTGATGAGGTGACTGCACGAAACTGTGCCACGTGTAAGTTCACGGGCTGCTTTAGTATATAGATAGATATAGATTATATGATATATTATTTATAATTATATTTATTAACATTTCAAGGCTTTTAAAAATATAAATTATTCATTTACCTTTAAAATAACTACTAACAATACCTAACAAACAATGATTATCTTTTTCTTTTCTCTTTGAAGGTTAACTTATAGATAATATAAGGATATAATCCTAAAAAATCTAAAATTTAAGTACACTATTTAAAAACTAAAAACTCTTAAATATAATATAGTAAAGTTAAAAATTATAAAAATAACATCCAAAATTTTCCAAAATTAAATTAAGGTACATACTATATAAAAGAAATAGAATGAAACAGATCTACTCTATGTATTTCGATCAAAAGAAAATGAAACATAAAAAAAACGAATCTAGTCTATAAATTTCTGCTTCAACCAAAGTGATGTTGTATTCATTTTTATATTAATTTGGTATTATAGAAAAAATGTTAATACATTGCAAAAATCTTGTTAGATATTACTCCTTTCGATTTTCAATATCTGCACACATATTAAAAAATAAAAATAGAAGATGTAATATTTATTGATACACAATAATTTATAAAATTTATATAAAAATAATGGTAAAGTGTACAGATATATATATAAATCTATAAATAATTTTTTAATTATAAAGTCTATTCACTTTTATTTGTGAAATATTTAAGTATCAATTATAATTATAATGTCATATATTATAAATTAATTTTTTAAAACTCGACCGAATAACAATCAAAAGTCATTAAATAACCTTATTTAAGAGATATTTTTCAATACTTGTACATCTTCATTCATCTAAAGTGTAATACTCAGGAATATAAATGGTATTTATCTTTTATTCAATTAAATTAGTGTGAAACCAAGAAGAATACATAGATCCTATTCAATGATCCACTTGCTTTGATTGTGCAGCTCAATGTCAAAGTGAAAGACCTGCAAAAGAATCTATTAATGCATCGTCATTGTCAGATACATTTAAGTGTGTGTTGTCATAAACTCCGAATATGGAGATCGAGTGAGCGTTATGTATGATTTGACCCCCCGAACCAAAATGAACGAAAAATAAAAATGCGACAATCACTTAATTTACACATCAATAGATGAAAAAGACGTTGCCACGCAAATCGAGTATGTCGAAGATACAAATGAACATTATGACGGGGTTGTGTACATACAATTGTATATGCGTCTTACACCTAAGCCAAAAGATGTTCCAACTTTAAAAGTGGGACCCTATTTTTGGTTTCAAGTTAGTACAATAGATTTATAGCGCTATTTATATATTTTTTTTCGTATCGACTTTTGATTGTTTTTTGATAAAAAAAATACACTATAAATATGTGGTGATAATACAATCAAAAGATGATAAAATTAAAATAATATCTAATTGACATAAAAATAAATAAAATAAAAGTTCTTCAAACAAATTTGAATGCTCAACAACTGATAAAATAATGTATTTGATTCTTGATATTCTATTAATTTTAACAATTATATGGATATTTTTTTAAAAATTCAAAGCATTAGTGCATTCTCTAAATTTATGTTCTCAAATTACTCAAAAGTTTATAATTTTCAAACCTAATATATAAAGTAGGTGTATTATTTCTTTCATTACTATTAGAATTTTAATCAAAAACTAGCTTTTATAAGTAGTTGACACATTTTAATTGCAAGCATAGGTTGGAAGAAGCGGTGATATTATTATAAACATAATTTTATCATAACATATCCTTAGATATAATTAAAATTTTAATTCAATTTTTATTTTCGCAATTAGAATTTTATACAATATCATATTACCTCTTAAACTGTTATATTAAATAAAAATATCCATATTTTAATTTGTAATTTTACATATTTAGTTGTAACCTATTTTAATAACCGGTTTAAAATTTTAATAATTCAATAAGAACTTAAAAAAATATTTTTTCAAACATGATTTTTATTCTTATTTAGTTGATTAACTAAATGTTTTATCTATTAAATTTAAAATTATATCGTAAACTATAAATCGTTAATTAAGATTGTAAGTCAACTGACCCGATCTCTTATTTGGCTAAAATTTAGAAAGAATGGTGAGTTTATGGTCTTCAATTTTTTGACAATGTCAAAGTGGATGAATGAGCACCATGAATTTTGACAATGTCAAAGTGCCTTGATTTTGTTTTTCTTATTGGCTTCATTTAAAAAAATAAAATAAAAAATCTAAAGTTTGTTTTTAAACTTCAATCTAAACTTAGTGTATAATAATGTACAACAAAATAGAATTCTTCGCCATTATAAACGATTCAATGAAAGTTTTTCCGAAACTAGGTTCGGATGAAACTTTATTCCGAGAATGCACGAAGTAGTCAGGTTAGGAAATAAAACGCGGTGAGTCACCGCGTTTCTTCTGTAAAGAAACGCTGTGACTAACCACGTCAGGCAAAAACTTAAAAAAAAATAAAATAAAATAGAGAACCGCGGTGAGTCACCGCGGTTCTTTCAATAAAAAAAAAAATAAAATATAGAACCGCGGTGACTCACCGCGGTTCTCTTATTAATTTTTTTTTAAAAAAATCGTGGCACTAGTAGCTTTGTATGTTTGTTTCTCAAATATAAAACGGCACGTTATAATTTTATATTTGTTTCTCAAATATAAAACGGCACGTTATAATTTTCTATTTATTTTCGAAACTTTTATTTTTTTTCTGTTTTACTAGTTATTGTTATTAAAATAAAAATAATTGTTCTCTCCACTAATAATTTTTAATAGTGAAACAATAAATGAAAATAAAAAATATAAATATTAAAAACAAGTACAATAAACAAATGCATCATTCATTAGTTTATCAAAAATATAACTACATCATTCATTAGTTTATCAAAAAAAAAACAAATGCATCATTCATCTTCATCACTTTCATCGATAACTGACATGTTTTCGGCTTGATAGTCTGTAGACGGACCAATGTGCCTGATAGGGTCTATATATGCAGACCGACGAGGAAGAGGGGGAGATACGAAAGGCTGTGGGATCGTCCCAAACTGCGACATGCTCCCAGATGGATATGAATATGGCATGCTCTCCATAAGGCTAACAAATCCTGAGCCGGTGAAGTATCCCGACGGCCCTGGCATAGCACCCGAACCCGAAGCACCTCCATATGATGTAAAATCTGGTTGGGTCTGGGGCTGAGCATGGGGAGGTGTCGCATATGGATAATGTGTCGTCTGTGGAGGTGTCCCCTGTGACGTACCAGCGCCCTGTGAACTCGGATGCTGGTAGTAAGACGGATGAAAGGGTAGGTGACTAAGTATATATGCGCCTTGTGAACTCACGTAGTCATAATACCCTGAAACTCCACTCATCATCTCCCCATATTGCTGTTGTGAGTGCAACTGTGAAGCTTGGTCAACAGTTTCTCTTCCTCTGCTTGTTACGTCAGAAATATATTGACCCTGAAAAAAAAATCATTATACCAAGAACTAATTGACTAACTATATGTTTATTAGTAAAGTACTCACGCTGGCATAAAGATCAGGAGCGAGAGGCTGATAATGGGCAAGTGATGTCTGTCCTGAAGGGTTGATCAAAATACGCGTCCTACTCGTGTACCAAGTCATATAGTCATGTAAGAAGTTTGGCACACTTTCAGGTGGGTAAGAATGTGCTATAGTTTCTGCGCGCCTCTCCCACTCAGCGATGTAGGTGCTATGAAAAATTGCCCAGTCAGTATGATGTTGGCCCCTTCTATCAACAGTGGCAACTCCTTGTTGTAAGCACATGAGATAGGTGGGATTTGCACTTGCCCAAACTGTCTCAAAACACGCTCAGGCCGATGATGCTCCACTATATCAAAACATATCATGGGTGTCTCACTCCTCCAAATATGTCGACCCTGACAACAAAGAGGAGCAAGGGCATCCAAAATGTCGTCTGTATATGGCTCCCATACAAACTACAAAAACATTTTGGTGAGAAAAACATGTATAATTTAAAAGATTATGCCGTTAAAGAATATTAGATCTAACCTCATCGGACCTCTGACTATCTAGGGCATCCCGATAATACGCCAGATTTTTAGGGGCGTGCTCATATGAGAATATGTGGCCTACCCATCTATAATATTTAAAAAAAAAAATTATCATTGATATAAACGTATATATGCAACCGAAAAATTATCAATTTATATACCTCATAGCCAACGCATCTACTCTGCGAAGAAAGTGATCACCAAGTGGAGGTGGGTGTAGATCTGCTACTGGATGCCTCTGTCTCCTATGTCTTCTCGCAGCATTCCAGCGATCTGCTTTAGTACCCTGAGTCGGGTAAAACGAGCATTGAGGTCTTCCTATGGGGCTCCTCTCCCACGACCATAACTACAATTGCTTAATGAATATTAGAATGTGAAATAAGTTAATTTATTTACCGAAAGATGTTCAATATTTAGGGTTTACCTGCAATAAGATCAATGGTCCTGTAATCTCGTATTTTTCTTTATGGGCCGCTTTACATAGTTGTCTGTACAGAAAAGCCAATGTCGTAGAACCCCAACTATATCGACCAGCTGCCTCTAGATCCCCCAACAATGGGAGGTACAAAAGCTGTATAGAGCCACCACTGGTATCTGCAAACATCACTGCGCCCATGAGCAACAATATATATGCTCGAGCATGACGCCGCACTATATCCTCATCAACATCCTCTGGGAGACCTCGTGCAATGAACCTCCGTAGCCACGAAAATTTTAAAGATGAACCCTTAATTTCACTCGGCTCCGGGCGCTCTCCAAGAAGCAACTCAACGACTCTCCCCCACTGGTAATCTGCACTACCAGTCACAGCAGGTCCATCTATGGTAAGACCCAACAATACTGCGACGTCCTGAAGTGTGATCGTCGCCTCACCGACAGCTAGGTGAAAAGTATGTGTCTCAGGTCTCCATCTCTCAACTAATGCTGTGATCAACTCAGCATCTAACTGAAAGGAAGATCCAAGACGATATATCCCATAGAATCCAGCCAGCTTAAGATAATGAATTACCCTCTCATCTGGTGGGAGGCATGAAACAATGTTTCTAAGATGCATTCTAGCAGTCAATGGCTGCTGAGTCTGCAAATGATTAAGCATATTGTTAAGATTAAGAAATCAACACCAAATTATAAAAATTATCAATTTTAGTTTAGAGTTGTTCTTACATAAGGGACACGCGACCACACATCATCACTACGATGCTCAGCCTGACGCCTAAGCAAATCTGGTACACGTGGGCCAGGATCCATCTACATGTAAAAACAAACAACTTCTAATCTCTACTTGATGACCCATCTACATGTAAAAGCAAATCTGGTACACGTGATATTGATTGACTAAACAATATCACAACAAACAAACACAACTTCATATTTCATTGATAAAACAACTTAATATAAAAACAAACAACTTCATATTTCATTGACAGCAAAACTTAATACAACAAACAACTTCTAATCTCTACTTGATGACCCAACTTGAGAACGACAACTCCTTCTATTATGACCAAGTTGTCCACAACTTCCGCAACGACTTTTTCCTCTTTCACTTTGATCCATTTCATTTCTGATTCTCGAGTTTCTTTGTCTTCCACTTGGGCGCTTAGAACTTGGATCCGGGACTATTAACGGCCCATGTACTACTGGCCATTCTGTTTGATCACCAACAGGTTGGAAGTATGGCTTGTACGTCTCAAGATATGAATGCGTGGTGAAAAATCCATCAACAAAGGGCTCAAAGGACCACTTGTGATAATAACAAACAGCAAGTACGTGGGGGCACGGAAACTTCAGCAATTGCCAGGTATGACAACTACATTGACGTTGTTGTAAACGAACGGTAAAGTTGCGGCGACCGCCCCGGTCTACTCTAGGTACCTGGACTTGATATATTCCTTGCTCAATGTTAAATGGACTCACTGTTGCTGTCATGGCTACCTCCTTAAAGTTTTCAATTTTTTGGTCTATATGTTGAGATAAGGTTAAGCCGTCTTGTATGCGTTTAATAGCTCGACCACGCCTTGTAACAAAATAACTGTTCAAACGGGCGAACGTTGCTTGCACAATGCCAGTGACTGGAAGAGATCTTGTGCCTTTCATTACCCCGTTGAAACACTCAGACATGTTTGTGGTCATGCATCCATATCGTAAACCACCGTCATGATGTAGAGACCATTTCTCGAGGCCAATTTCTTGGAGAAACACACGACATTCACGGTTTTTTTCACCAATTTGGTCAAACCCGGCGGAAAAAGGACGTTGCTCACGGACGTATGCAGTCACACCCACTAGGAATTTGAGTTGCGAATCTTTATAACGAGTTTGAACATTAGACTTAAGATGACGGATGCAAAACCTATGATATGCATTTGGTGGACTCCATCTTGAATCCGTCATTGCCCTACTTATCCCTGCGTGTCTATCAGAAATTACACACAAGCCGACTCTATCTGTCACATGTTCGCGAATGCAACTCATAAACCATGGCCAACTTTCTGTATTCTCCGCTTCCACAAGAGCAAATGCAAGAGGGAAAAGTTGTTCATTTGCATCAACAGCCATAGCAATTAGCAGGACGTGCTTGTACTTTCCGTATAAGTGGGTTCCATCAATTGAGATCACAGGACGACAATGCTTGAAACCAGCAATAGAAGGTCCAAATGCCCAAAAGACGCGTTGAAACATCCTCACTGACCGATCACTTGTTTCTGTTGTGACCCAGTCAACCACTGTACCCGGGTTTGATTGTTGTAGGGCTTCCATATATCGCGGTAAATCAGCGTACGACTGCTTCCAATCTCCATAGATATCAGCAATTGCTTTTTGTTTGCCCTCCCACGCTTTCTTGTAACTTGGAATCACTTTGTATTTCATGTTTATAACTTCTATAATGGTTCGCGGTTTGATTGTCAAGTCTTGGCGAACAAGGTTATGAATCTCATTGCTGATGAATCTGGAAGTTGCATTACGGTTATCGAGTTCTCGCGAATGAGAAACACAAGCAGGGATATGAGGCCCGTTATGCCGGTGCACAGACCACAAATCTAGCGCTTGATCAACCCGATGAGCAGAAACTAGCCATGTGCATCCGGTTTCGCTTTTTCTAGCACAATAGACGGTGTAATAATGTGCATCTGCTCTACCTGTCTTGTAAGGGTATCCACTTCTTAGGGAATAACTTCCAAGTTGCGTTTTCAAATCGCTCAATGAGTTGAAACATTGACCTATATAAAATCCATCAACGTCGTGCATTTGAATGGAAGCATAAGGATCCTCCCATGAATTCATCTGTGTTGATACTGGTTCGACGACGTTGTTCCAGTTTGGGTTGATGGCTTGAGCTCTTATTATACGGTCCGCTTCTGCTACGACTTGGTCATAATCTGGTGCTGCAGGGCCATCTTCAACGTGACGATCTTCTTCAGTTTCAAGAATCTCATCATCAGTCTCAACACCATTCTGATCAACATGTATATCATCGTCATCAACTTCATTTCCATCTCCATGGCTTGAGGACGCATGTGATGTCGATGGTGCCATGGTGGGATGAGTTGTATGCATGAGAATATTTTCATACCCGGCCATCACAGTTTGCGCGTACTCATTATCCGTCAGCAATCTCGTGTACGTTTCCATGTTTTGCCATAGGGGGTAGTTATTGTTGTCATCCATCTATTTTACATTACGTTAAATTATTTTACTTAATCTAAATAAAAGATTGTCTACTCAATATTCATAGTAAATCTATAAAATTTATATAGTAATCTTAATAATGATTAACAATTATACTAATGATTAACAATTTTTTAGCAATAAACTATTATAGTAATGACAAAATCATATTAATACTAATCTATTTAGACATTTCTTAATAAATATATTTAGACTAACATTTTTTACCTATTCTACAAAAATATTTTACTTAAATTATTATACTTTATCTAAATAAAATATTTCCTACTCAATATTCATAATAAATCTATAAAATTTATATAGTAGTCTTAATAAAATGTTTCATATTCAATATTTTTCGTTTAACTAGTGATTAACAATTTTTTAGTGATAAACTATTATACTAATAACAAAGTCATATTAATACTAATCTATTTAACATTTCTAAAAAAATATATTTAGACTAACATTTTTTACCTATTCTAAAAAAATATTTTAATTAAATCTATTTACACATTTCATATTGACATTTTAAAAAAAATATAATAACGTTTTTTTTTCCAATTCTTTAACTTATTTATTTAGACTAATTTGTTTATACAATTTCTATTTAATACTAATGTTAGCTAAGTTAACGATATTTTCTTAACTAAATATATTGCAAGCCTAAACTAATTTAACTAAACTAATAACATTTATTAACCCTAAACTTACTTTTTTATACTAACAAAATCTTTCATATTATTAAATTTTTAACATTATGTTTTTATATTACACAAAATTACATGACTAAATACAATGATCTAATCTAAGTATATACTAACAAAATATGTAAACTTAAACTAAGTTAACTAAACTACTAACATGTCTTAACCTAAACTAACAATTTTATACTAACAAAATATGTAAACTAAAATAATTTGTTTAATATTCTGTTTTTTTTATATTATACAAATTTAAATAACTAATTATAATCATCTAATTACTAACAAAATCCTAACCCTAAATATGCTAATACAAAATTAACAAATATAAACTAACAATTTTATACTAACAAAATATGTAAACTTAAATAATTTGTTTAATATTCTGTTTTTTTTATATTATACAAATTTAAATAACTAATTATAATCATCTAATTACTAACAAAACCCTAACCCTAAATATGCTAATACAAAATTAACAAATATAAACTAACAATTTTATACTAACAAAATATGTAAACTTAAATAATTTGTTTAATATTCTGTTTTTTTTTTATATTATACAAATTTAAATAACTAATTATAATCATCTAATTACTAACAAAACCCTAACCCTAAATATGCTAATACAAAATTAACAAATATAAACTAACAATTTTATACTAACAAAATATGTAAACTTAAATAATTTGTTTAATATTCTGTTTTTTTTATATTATACAAATTTAAATAACTAATTATAATCATTTAGTTACTAACAAACCCTAACCCTAAATATGCTAATACAAAATTAACAAATATAAACTAACAATTTTATACTAACAAAATAGGTAAACTTAAATAATTTGTTTAATATTCTGTTTTTTTTATATTATACAAATTTAAATAACTAATTATAATCATTTAATTACTAACAAACCCTAACCCTAAATATGCTAATACAAAATTAACAAATATAAACTAACAATTTTATACTAACAAAATATGTAAACTTAAATAATTTGTTTAATATTCTGTTTTTTATATTATACAAATTTAAATAACTAATTATAATCATCTAATTACTAACAAAACCCTAACCCTAAATATGCTAATACAAAATTAACAAATATTAAGAAAGAAACAAAACCCTAACCCTAAATATGCTAATACAAAATTAACAAATATTAAGAAAGAAACACTTACTTGGAGAAAGGTTGCGGTATAGAGGTATAAGGGTGATCCGGCGGTTTCACTGGTGGTCCGTCTGCGTGTAGAGGTGGTCCGGCGGCAGTCCAACGGTGGTCCAGTGATCGGAGAGTCTCCTACGAGGTAATTTCTACTATCTTATCGGGAGAAAAAATCAGAAAGAAAGGAGATAGAAGAAGGTAATTGTGAAAAATATGAAGGAGAAGTGATGATTTATAGGAGAAGGAAGAGTTTACAAACCTTCGTCTTCAATGCCGCGTGCCTCGTCTTCAATGCCGCGTGCCTCGTCTTCAATGCGTTCAACGCTCCACAACAATAATACTGCTGCCACTAACGCTGCTGCGTTTTCTTTATGCAGGAGCAGAGACCCGCGGTCAGCCACCGCGGTTTTGACCAGTAAAGACGCGGTGGCCCACCGCTTTTAATGCCACGATTTTTAAAAAAAAAAATTAATAAGAGAACCGCGGTGAGTCACCGCGGTTCTCTATTTTATTTTATTTTTTTTTAAGTTTTTGCCTGACGTGGTTAGTCACAGCGTTTCTTTACAGAAGAAACGCGGTGACTCACCGCGTTTTATTTCCTAACCTGACTACTTCGTGCATTCTCGGAATAAAGTTTCATCCGAACCTAGTTTCGGAAAAACTTTCATTGAATCGTTTATAATGGCGAAGAATTCAACAAAATATACCATATAAATTATATGTATTTTTTCTTTTTTTAACTTTTAATTATATATTAATTTTATTATGATGTAAAACTTAGGGTATTATTCAAGTAAGGCCCACACGGCCGTACCGCAGGGCGACACGTGTCCCGAAAAAAAAAAAAAAATTTTTTTTTTTTTTTTTTTTTTTTTAAAAAAAAAAAACGAGTAAAAGTAATAGTTCAAAACTTATTATGGAATAGTTCATAACTTATAAAAGGATAGTTCATGAATTATAATAAAATAGTTCATAGTGTAAAATTTATAAAGGATTGAAAATAATAGTTCAAAACTTATTAAGTAATAGTTCATAACTTCTAAAAGGATAGTTCATGAATTATAATAGAATAGTTCATAGTGCAAAATTTATAAAGGAGTGAAAGTAATAGTTCAAAACTTATTATGGGATAGTTCATGAATTATAATAGAATAGTTCATAGATTATATTAAAAAGTAATAGTTCATGGATTATATAGGAATAGTTCAAAGTTTATAGGATAATAGTGCATAAATTATAACATGGTAGTTCAAATAAATTTTCATTAGTTTCCGTAAAAAAAAAAAAAAAAAAAAATCGTTTCAGAAAAGAGAAAAAAAAAAAAAATTTTTTTTTTTTTTTTCGGGACACGTGTCGCCCTGCGGTACGGCCGTACCGCAATAAAAGGGCCGTACCTGAACATTTACCGTAAAACTTAATAATTAAGTAACAAAAATAATACTTTAAAATAATAACAACATCAAATACATGAACATGCATTAAAACTGTACGATATTGTCTAAAATAAAAATACAAGTCTAAAACTAAAAACAATCAATCTACATAGGTAAAGATCAAATCCGAGTCATCTGACGATATTCAGATCAACCTTAAACTGACCCGATGCTGATAATGAGGGAGTTAGGGTTGGTTTTCAGTTTTAAAACTCGGGTTCAGAGAAATCGGAATGATCCGAACCAGACCGGGTTTGGATCATTGAACCGGCTTACTCGTAGCAAGCGGCGAATCTTGTCTATATTTTTTTGATATTTTATTAAACTTTTTCTTTTGCTGTCGGTTTTTGTTGACTGGGCTTGCCCTGCGGTAAAGGATCCCAAATCCCAACCCACACGTCGCGTCTGCAAATCAGGAATTCAAAGGCAACAAAAAGAGAAACTCGTGGAGGGCTTGGGAATATGATGCGTGCCATATGGCTACAGAATTCGTCTTCCATACTTCACAACAATGGAGTCTCAGAGACCGAGACAAACCAAGCGCCCAAATAGATAGACACTAACAAATCTTCTTTCTAAACCCTAACCGCTCTTCCTCTTCCTCCCAATTCTCTCATTCAGGTCTGTAATCTCACTAATTCCAAACAATTCATTTTATTCCATTCCAATTTATTCCGATTCCCACGCAATCTGATTCTGCATTGCTTCTTTCTGATTCAATTTTTCACTTTCTGAACCGTCTTTCTTCTTTTTTGTCCGAGTCTTTTCGAATCACGCGTTTTTCTCATCTCATCGTAAGCGCATTTGCATGCCACATATTCTTTGGAAATGGCCTTGCGTTCATGAATCGGATAAAGCTTTCTCTTATCTCATTTGGTACTCATCTTTTGAATTTGGTTTCAGGAAAATGGCAGAAGTTGCGAAGGTGCTTTACCTAGTCGTTGTTGATGATGATGATAAAGGTGACAAGGCTAAAGATGGAAAGGACTCGTTTAGGTATACTCGTCCCGTTCTTCAGAGTACTCTCCAGTTTATGGGATGCAAACCTCGCCATGCTTTTAAGGTCCCTCTCTTTTCGTTCTCTGTTCTCAATCTTGTTCTATAATTTACTTGTTTTGTTTTTCATTTTTGACGATTGCGACTCTTCCCCTTGCTGGATCGAGATTTTTGTTGGAGTCTTCATGCGGTTGAGTTATTATTAAATTGATCATCTGTGAACTATTGCAGGAAGTTCATACTGTTCACCTGATATCACAATTTAGCCATTTGCACAATCCTTAAAATTATGATGCCTTACTGTTGATGATTTGATCAAAAACAAATCTGAGTGACTATGCAATATCAGTTTTGAGATTTCTTTTTGGCCTAATCTGAATACAAATCATCCCTTCTTGTTTATGTGTGGCATTTATTCACACTTGTTGTTGTTGTCTAGTTCTTGATATCATTACATTCTCACCGTGTTATTGTGAGTGAGTTTAATGTGGAATGTGTAGTCGTTGATGTGTTTTTTTGTCATTGATTCTACGATACTCTTCTTCTAATTTTTACTTTTGTTTTACTTGATATCCGATATCCATCCATCAATTAATGTTGATTGAATAGCATATTTCCTTTCATTGCTTGACTATGTAAAATTGTGACCTTAAGATGATTGATAAGGTTTATGCAATGAGTTAACTATATTTTACTTCAACAAGCTTGCATCTATGTTTCCTTCTTGGTGCATTATAGGATAATATATGATGCTGTTACTTTGTGATTCCATTTTTAGAATATTTAATATATGGTTTGCCTACATGAATTCAGATTAGCAAGAGGGTTTTTGAAATGATAAGAAGCAAAAACATTGAGGATGCTGCTACCAGGATCAACTTCTTTCCATCAAAACCTGTAACCTGTGAAGATGGAAATAACAATTGCTTGGGTAAACTCAAGATAGACCAGACGACTGCAAAGGCTGAGAGAAAGGACAGCGTACCATTTGAGTTGTATAAAAGTCGTAAAACTGTGGTCATCAAAAGAGAGAGATTTTTAGATGTTGTTTGTGATGCTCTTGCTGAATACAAGTACATGGGCCCCAATCAGAGGGCAGATTTGATCTTGGCATGCAGGTATAATGATGCCTTGTTTGCCATTTTTTACTCATTAATTTCTGACACTGAAACTGTTTAAGTATTTTAATTTTTTAATGAACGGCAATTCATTCATGTGAAGAAGAATAAAAAACTCACAACCTAGACTCCTCTAGGTGTTAAATGCTTTCCCCAACTAAGCGACAAAAGCCACTTGCTAATCTGAATTCATGTAGGCAAACCTTATATTACATATTCTGACACTGAAACTGTTTTAAGTATTTTAATTTTCTATCAGTTTTTAGGCTACGATAAGTTGGTTTGATGCAAGTATACAGTGAAAATGCTTGTCATTTTGTGGTTTTGGTGTTGTACTACTGTTGTCTCTCACATGCTAAATCCAACCAAGGTTGTTCTCCACCGGACTCACTGGACCATAGTCCTATATGTTTTGCATCCTCCACTGCCGTTGCCTGTCTTACCTCATACTCCTTTAACACGATGGCCTGAACGTATCATAAGAATCTTAGAAATCTCTTAAGGGTTTACCTGGAGTCTGGGAAAACATGATGATAAGGCCTCATACGGTAACTAATTAAGGCGTTAGTGTGTTAATATGGAATCCTTATAAGGCAAATTTTGGCACCACAAGCACAACCTAAGACTACTCCTAACTAACCCAATGCAGTTTGAGGCTTAATATATCTGCATTCGTCGTGTTAATCTTGAGAGTACTTGAAGGTTGTGGTATCCATCAAACCGCTCCTTTTCTATGTCCTGCCTATCCACCATTAGTTTGCTTCCCCTTAAAAATTATTGAAAAATTTCACAAAAAATAGGGAAATTTGCAGAACCGCCCATACCGTCGTACCATTTTTTCTTAAAACCAACAATATTTCCTTGTCCATAAGGGAACTATATTTGAAATAATAACTAATGATTGGCTTTCGAAAATTTAAGACATGAAGGGTGAATAATTGCTTGGAAATTGTTGTCCTTTCGTGTCTTTAATTGGGTAGAAACCAAGTAATAATTGTTGATATGAAAGCAGTTGTTGACCTTTCTTGCTTTGAATCTTGTAAAATCTTAGTTTTTGCCTTTGGTGTTAGTTTGAAAGGGTGAAAGCCCTAAAAAATGGTGGTTTTTTGGAGGGGGGCTTGCGTTCAAGTAAATGGTTTATCCATGTTTTAATATGAAGGTTCCACTGGCTCACTTAAAGAGGACAAATTTTGCTTATTTTTCCTGTGTACTAGATTAGTAATGGAAATTTTAATCCTAGGCCTGGCTGTTGGTAGCAGGATATAATCCTGGGAATATTTGTGTTGGCTTCTGCATTTTATAAAAACAGTTATTTTTGAAAAAAATTTACACGTGTGTCTTGGTCGTAACTATAGTCTTTCCATACTTTTGGTTAGCTAATGTGTTTTGCTATCTTTATGTACCAGAATCCGGGAAAAGAAGGAATCTGTCACTGTCCTTCTATGTGGTACTAGCGGCTGTGGGAAATCTACGTTATCTTCTCTGCTGGTATTAAATTTTTAACTTCATATTTTTCTGATGTATTTGGAATATATCCTATGTGATTGATTGTTTCTGCTCTAGATTTTTAGCAACATTCATCTTTGCTCTTCCCTGTTATAGTGTTATTCAGTAATTGTCCGATAGTGTTGTGATCTCCATTTTTTTTTCTTTTGTATATGCCTGTCCTACAACAAGAAAAAGGAAAATTACCGAAATGATTTAAGGCGTTAAATTTCGTGTTCACACTTGGCTGTAGGTGTAACCACATTTCCCTAACTAACAAACATAGGAACGATATACCCTATTACCCTATTTCCATCTAAGTCCTATATTTCCAAAATAAATCAATAACTATGATAAATAGACAAATCGGAAATTTAAATACAATGAAATGAACTCAGAGATTAATAAAATCTATTATCTAATCATTTATTTAAACAAATTTGGAACTAAATGCACTCCCAACTGTTTTGGTTAAAAATCAAGTTTTTGTTAGAGAACTCTAAACTACCGGTTGTCAAGTAGCTAAATAGGATGAGTTCTAGAGATGATCAGACAATTAAGTATATTTCGGTGATTTGAGTCAGCTATGTTAAAAAATAAGTAATTCTCGGGATCTGCAACTCATTAATTTCAAATATAATTAATCATGTATCTAAATGGTTTCTATTTAATGTCGTTACGTGCAAAAGCTTTAATTATGGTCCTACTCTTAGTTTTTGTGAGGAAGACCATTCTTACTAGCTGTGATCCAGACGCGCCTGTAACACCTTAGTGGCGTGTTGCACACTTGTGTGTCACATATGGAACTAATCTGATTTGTGAGTTTCACAGTGAATGTAAATTAGGATAAAAAGTTGAATGAGAACTGCAAATTGTGGTAATGGTAACAAATGTGCACCAATCGACTACTTGAGTCTGCACACAATGTATATCAGCATGAGTGATACATGGTGCAAATAAACTTTTCATGGGGTAATGACATAATAATTATAACTATAAAATTGATTAAACTATGTCACCAAAAGAGATAAATAGAAGGATTAAATACTACAGGAGGGTCGCTTGGAATTACTGAGGGAAAAAAAAAAGATAATGGATCTTCTAATGATGAAGATGTAACAATTTTGACGTGTGTGGTGCCCCTGGTGTGTTTCCCCTTCTTATATCTTGGTTTTATTGTTTTTGAGGTTATAAGTTTGAGATAATATGACTTCATGTGCACCGGAAGTCTTGATGAACAGCTGAGCAAGACCTTTCCCTTTGTTATCGGGCAATTTCCTTAATCTAAAGTGACCAGGGTTCTCTCTTTCATATTTTTCAATTGTCTAATTTGCAGTTCTTTTGACACCATTTCTGCTGAATTTCTTGAAACATGGTAGTTATTTGGTTATTTGTTTCAGTATCTTATCTTCTTCCATCCATGCATCAATCAACAAGAAGCTTAGCTTAATCCCATTGTCTTGTAGGGTAGCCGATTGGGAATCACAACTGTGATTTCCACTGATTCTATTCGGCATATGATGCGGAGTTTTGTGGATGAGAAGCAAAATCCTTTGCTATGGGCATCAACTTACCACGCAGGGGAGTGCTTGGATCCTGTTGCTGTCGCAGAGGCAAAGGCTAAGAGGAAAGCTCAAAAAAGGGATGGAATACAACATTCGGTTCCAAAAGATAGTATTGTTGACGGTGCCCCTGGTGTTAAATCCGGTACACCATCACCAGAAGCGAGTTCTAGTAACACAGAACTGATAAGTGCCAAACAGATGGCAGTTGAGGGATTTAAGGCCCAAAGTGAAATGGTAATTGATAGTCTTGACCGATTAATCACTGCGTGGGAAGACCGGAAAGAATCAGTCATCGTTGAAGGGGTTCACTTGAGTCTTAACTTTGTAGTGAGTTAATTGATTTGATTTCTTTTGTTTCTGATATATTCTAGTAATGAATTGTAGTTCATCTAGGTTTATCTTTATATTTCTTATCGCCTCTCTTATATTTGAAGTACTTTTATTTACTTTGATAATGCGTTTGTTTCTCAGATGGGGCTCATGAAAAGACATCCTTCAATTATTCCTTTCATGATATATATCACAAACGAAGATAAGCATTTGGAACGGTTTGCTGTGCGTGCTAAATACATGACCCTAGATCCTGCAAGAAACAAATATGTGAAGTACATTCGAAACATTAGGACAATTCAAGAATATCTATGTAACCGGGCTGACAAACATCTTGTTCCCAAGATCAATAACACCAACGTTGATAAAAGTGTGGCTGCGATCCATGCCACCCTCTTCAGCTGTCTAAGAAGGCGTGAAGCAGGGGACCAGCTTTATGATCCTACTACAAACACAGTCTCGGTTGTGTACGATGAGTATAGAAATCAGTGTGCTGCTAACTCCTTAAGTTCTAAAGGAATGTTCCAGTTGATTCAGAGGAAAGGTTCATCCCGACATCTGATGGCCCTTCTCAATACAGACGGCTCTGTTGCGAAGGCTTGGCCTGTAGATAGCAATGGAAAGCCTATTTTGGGATATGGTGCTGATAATGGAATGTACGGGCCTTTGCAAATTGACAAGGCAGAACCTATTAATCTTCAGTTTGGTCACTTTGGTATCAGTGCTTGGCCTAGTGATACTGGAGGAACAAGTCATGCAAGCAGTTTTGATGAGTCTAGGGCTGATTGGACTGGGACTGAGAATGGTAGTAAATGTTACTCTTCTTGCTGCAGCTCCCCTCGGATTTCAGAAGGACCTGCAAAAGAGGTAAATGTCTGATAACACGCTATGGTTAAACCTTTAGCTATTTTATATAATCACTGCATCCATGAGCCGGTGCATAACTTTTTTGTTCATTTTGGATGAGATCTCTGATCTGCAAGTTCACATACATTATCCACATGCTTAAGAAGTATTGCTCTGTTGTTTCTGCCTTGCTAGTTTTACTCACACCACAAGATGTTTTGCACAATAAATTCGTCCTTTAATCTGGGATCAGATTCTGGTGAAACAAAACTTTGTTGCTCAACTCAAGGTTGCTTTGATTCTTATCTGATCATGTTCTAATGCACATAAATCCAACTACAGCGCACAGAAGACTACTTAGTTTTTGGCAGTGATGAAGAAGGAGATGATCCACCTCACACTGATGAAGATTGCAGTGATGGTGAAAGACATAGCCATGATGATGAGGTAATTAGTGTTACACTTTTATAGATGTTTTTTCATGGAAAGATTACTGCAAGGACATAGCTTGAAATTAAGGTTTTTTTAATATACATTCAGTAATTTGAAATTAGAATAACCTAACAATGCCGTCTCTGAAATCTTATCCCTCTAATTATGGGAAACTGTTGGCAAAAGAAAGTTTGCCTCTTTTGTCTGGACATGTTAAAAAGAACTATGAAATTTCTCTCCATAAGCTGTGAAAGTAGTTATTTAATGACCTCATTTCACAAAAAATGAAATAAACTTATGCTTACTTTATTTAGTCTTTTTGAAATGAGGATCCACGTAATCTGAGATGAAAAAGAAGATCCTAAAGAAGTTCTGCAGTTGCGAGTACCAATTAGCAGCATAAAGATTGTAGAATTTGGAACAGTAGACATTTGCTGTAACTGAACTCAATAAAATTACTGACCTAAATAAGTGTTCGTCGTACAGATGGATGGAGGCTCTGTTGATGAAGGATCAGGCCGATCCGATGAAGAGTACGATGACTTGGTCATGCTTGACATGCAAGACAAAGGCTACATGTCAGACGACGACGATGAAGACATCAAACATGAATCCATTCCGGTTTCTTCAAAGAACTCATCAACCCCTAATAAGATCCATACTAACAAGAAAGCAGCAGATAGACTCGAGATCTTTACCAGAACCAAAAGTGATACTATGACAAACCCGCTTAATCATCTTCCAGATAAAAACAATAACAGCAAGCAGTCACCTACAAGGTTGAGGAAACGCTCCTTCAGCATCCCGGCCTCTGGGAAGCGTGGCCTAGTCGGCGCCATAACCACCGAAACCCCATAAGGTTAACTTTCTTGTTCTTCTCAAGCTTGACAGTTTTGTTGTTCATGTTGGGCTATGTCTTGTGAAATGTTTCTGTTTGGAGCTTTGCCAGTGTTTTTTTTTCCTCCTATGAGTAGTTAAGAGAAATAAAAGATTTGGTTTTTGGACATATCTGTATAATCAATCTCTTCCTTATAGGGAGGGGATAATGTTTCTGATGTGCTACACCACAAAGATCTGATCCTTTGCAGTATATTATGAGAAGAGAATATGGTATATGCTTTTTCAGTTAGTTTCCCTCTTCGATTTGCTTCATACTCTTCCATGAAGTTTTAAATTCAAGGGAATTAAATTTTTGGGTCAAAATTTTCCATTGGCTATGGATGAAGTGCAAATTTACCAGACTTAAATTCTGTTTTCTGGTAGACCCGCTTTTCAAGTCTTTCTAAAAGAAAAGGTTGAAAAAATTCTGATATTTTTTGCATTAAATTACTCAGAAGTGTAATATTTTCCGTAAGATTATTCATTTCTTCTTGACTTGCCATTGTCGTAGAATTGTCTTAAATGTCTTTTTCATTGCTTTCAAAAAAACTGTTTTGGAAAATATAAAATCATGGTTACAGAAATTCCAATTCCATTTTACGAACAAAAAAGTGGGGTTTTACCATAGGATCGTGCCGACAGTACGGACCAGGTATACTATACACTGCATGTGCAAAAGACTTTTTGATCGTGCCGACAGTAAAGATCCCCTCTTGCTGTGCGGTTCAACGAAATTT
Organism: Fagopyrum homotropicum; assembly: GCA_033239125.1. Lineage (NCBI taxonomy): Eukaryota > Viridiplantae > Streptophyta > Magnoliopsida > Caryophyllales > Polygonaceae > Fagopyrum > Fagopyrum homotropicum. The sequence goes on from BSWB01000004.1 coordinate 151,736,634, forward strand.
ACTTGACAAATCAAGTGTTTTGAGGAAATAATTTTTCTAAAAGGGTGATTCTGAGTAATGTATCAAGAGTGATTTCCGAAATTACTTCCTAGTTCCGTTCCATGCAAAACAAGATCTTTGTGTGTTACCGAATCTGCTTTTGCAAGACCCACATGAACCTGTGAGCAGGGGCGTCAATGAGGCTGGGATTCTGATATCCATGCAAAACAAGATCATTCGGGATGGGGATGAGGTTAGAGATCCCAATCCGCCTCATTAATTTTAGAGCCTATGCCAAAACAAATTTTGCATCCTTAAAACTGTATTAAAAAAGGAATGTAGCTCTACAATGATTCGCAACGTGAAGATAATAGGGCTACACTTATTAAAGAAGAGAGAGAAAAGGGCACACCACATTAAATATTGTACTGAATCGAGGGCAACTTTTATCTAGGGCTTGTCAGGAAAACAAGTTACACATGCTTCGTCCTCATTAGGGATTATCACGGAATTACTGATGAATAAGTTAAATAGACAAATTAATGATGATTTAAAATTTTTAATATATTTTATAAACATTTTTAATACTTTTATTAAATTGGGTTGAAATTTTTTTTGATTTTGTGTTGAATATATTATATCCTAATGAGTTATTTAACAAATATTAACTTATAAATGGAAAAAAAAATTTAAAACTCATAAATGGGGAATATAGACAGAATGGAGATTCCCACCTACGGGCACAACCTTTAATCCCGAGCGGACACGGTGATGGGTCATTATACTAAATGGGAATTGGTACCTTTAATCCCGAGCGGACAGAGTGATTGATGGGTCATTATGCTAAATGGGAATTGGTAGTATCACTCTTCGAAATAAACTTGTCCCTTTGACACCTCTATTTGTGGGACGAGTTACAGCTTGCAGAAGTGGAACCTCTAACTGAAACCCCCGGAGGCCATCAGGCATCAAATGGTGAAATACTTTGTACACATTCGGCTTTTGAGCTTACTGTTTGTTAGCACATGGTTACGTAGTATTATGCATCCAAACAAGACACGAAACAGTGAGAAATAAACAGCAATTTCAATCACATTATATGAAGCTTCCCCAATTTCACCATCACATACATATTAACCTATATATCCAGACATTATACAAAGGCTGACAACACGTAAATGCAAATGCATCATTAAATGGTGAAATAATCCTGAGGACTCCACGTACATAAAGAACTAATCTTGAGGATTCCTTGTATATCTCCACCATTTTGTGACCCAACGATTATATCCCGTGCATCAAGATTTGAGGAGCTTTGGACCAGTGTTAGAAGCAATCCAGCTCGTAATCTCATCAACAAGCTGATTCAAGTCTTTCGAGGCTTCAGTGCGGATAATCCTTGAATCTACACCTAGTATAGAGCCTACATCTTTAGCAACCGACTCCCAAGGGGTTCCAACTGTCACGTTTGCCAAAAACTCGCCACCACGGTTCACTGCATCTGCCATTGCAGGCGGAACATCTGGTAGAGCCTGCAAAACATGCTTTGTCAGCCCGAGAAAATATCAAAATCTAGGATTTCAACAGTAAAACCTAGATTCACCTGTTGCAATGGCAACCCATGATCCCCAGGCAGTGTCCTGATTGAGATGTCCAACATTGAACTAATGGCTGAATCTATAGTCAGGACTTGAGCAAGGGTTGGAGTCTCATCTATTGTATCGTCTTTGAACTGTATTAGAAGATTTCTTGTAATTCCATAGTATGTCTTAACCTGGTAAGGATACGATCAATTTAAACACCGAGGAACAAAAGCACTTGTTTCCTGTATGCATAGAAGATTTCTTGCAATTCCACAGTTTTCAAGTTCTACAGAAGAAAAAAAATGCATACTTTATACAGAATGACCATAGCAATGGCATATTTCTATTCATAGTTACTCAGATTTTCCTTCTGTGCAATTCAACTACGGCAAATGACCACCAGTTCATTTTGTATATGCAAGCCTGACCACGAGAGTTAATATTGTAAACCAGGCTAACCATATTATTGAATATACAGACCTCAAGATCCCAAAAGAAAAGAGTGAAACAATAGAACTCTTACTTGAACTCCCAAGTCCTCGTGATACATAAAGGCTGTGTAACAAAAATCGAGAAAGGAAAACAGAAGACTTGGAAGATATATGTATAAGAAATTTGTGGATGGACAAAATGGAGTTGAAGAAGGCAAGTAAGAAAAGTGATAATGATAACATCTCATACTCATAGTAGAGATGAACCCTTGCAATCTGTCAGCAAATTTCTCATGCATATTCCCACAAATAATGAAAAAAATTCCCACCATAAAACATTATAAAGCCCATGTATCAGCATTTGTCTATAGAAGTCCATATAATGAGAAGAACAGAATGAGCCCATATAATTATTTGATTTGTCGATAAACTCTCGGTCAGAATTTGTTTGGGTGGCCCAATAAATTGTCAATCGTCAAAGTTCAGTGCCAAAAAGTCGAAAAGCAGGGTTCTTGACCAGTTGACCCAACTAAGCAAGCTTGTGAAAACTTCCCTTCCTTCCCAAAAGGCAAACTATGCCTGATTGACGGGCTAAAAGAAAATATCAAGACAATCAAACACCACCGGAGAAGTTATGAAATAATATGGCAGTTACTAGATTTTACATTTGACGATGAATTGTGTTAAGAAATCCCTTCAGTCAAAAAAAGGACAGCAATTCACATAGAAGTCATGAAAGAGGGACATGAGCATGCACTGAAATTAACTAGAAAAAAAAATCAATCTATTGATGTGTGTCATTGGTATAAAAGAATAGAGAGGATGCAAATGTACATACAAGTTTTCGAGTTTCTTCAGGTTTCGGGCTAAAGTCCTCTCTTCCCTTAACCAAGTCCATATACAAGGGAGGAAGTTGCTCCACTAGGGGAAGAACTTGTTTCATAACAGATGGGCTAAGATTCTCTAATTGCTTCAAAGTCATCTCCGCCTGCATGATTGACAAACTTATTAAATGTAAGATATACTAGCCGTTTTAAAAGGGAGAAAAGAAATTCGCTCACAAGATACCACCAAGGTTTTATAGAATGACCAGAACCTGGATGATATCGATGTATATTTGTTCACAAGATCATGCAAACAAGTTACGAATGGGTGCAAGCCTGCAATTGTGCATGCAAAGACTAGTTCCATTTTCTCTAAAGGGCAGGTAATTCTGTAAGACATACTATCCTTGACAACATAAATTCCATATATAAATTAAAAAAAAAAAGAGATTAAACTTGGGCCGTAATGGCTCATAACTACATAACATTGTTCACAATCCAAACCACATGTACCGAGCCTCCACCCCATTTAACACAATGTATCATGACTCTAGCATTTTCGTATTGTTAAATCAACGGAAAAAAAAAAAAAGAACTTTATGGGATGGTAAATGGGACATACAATTAGGACTGACTTTTTAATACTCTCTTTCAATTTACCTTCTATTTCAAGGGTGGGTCAGGGTATATATTTTAAGTGGAATAAATATAGATATGCGAAAATCCGTGGGAAATATCAGAAAGATAAATGCTCACCCCAAAACGGACTGTTGGAGACGAAGCTATTTGTGCAAGAAGTGGCCCAATGCGCTGAGCAACAGGTACAAGAACAGGAGAAAACAACGGAATAGCTAAACTAGCCTCCTGTGAGTTCAATTAACAAAACAATAGTCTGTCTTAACATTGGGGGGAAAAAAGGGACTTTAAATGAAAAAGAACCAATTATGCAGTTCAACTCATCAGTAACTAAATGACTAAACTCCCAACCAAAAAAAAACTAAATGACTAAACTGAAATTTTAGAAATCTTACTACTGCCAAGACATTAAACAAGAGTCCTTTATCATAATTTATTTGGACTCTGGTTGTATTACTTCATAGATCTACAATTCTAAACCATGAAATATTTTGAACTACACTAATTTCATTATTTATTTTATTAACTCTATTTGAATCGGATATTGAATAATATTTAATCTACAGTTCCTTGTCATTCTCAACTATCCCTCATTATTTCATTCTAATCAACCTTCCTAAGGCAACTCCTCGCTTTTTTCACTTTCTGAACCTCTATTGGCTCTATATCAAGAATGCCCTGAGGTGAAGAGTAACACACTCTAGATATCCTTACCTTATATACGTGTATGATGTTAAAAGAAAATCATGCAAAATCTACCTTATTGTTAAACGACATCAACACATTTCCATTTCGCTGTACAGCATATCGTGATCCTGAGCAGGAGAAGTATCCAATTAGAAGTTTAAAAAGGATCTCCAAAATCCATTATAGACAAGTAGGTGAAGATGTTGATACCAATCAGAAGGTGTATAACTGAGCCCAGTGAATGTCCGATACCAAAAGTTGGAAGGTCAGTTGCCTGCAGCATTTACAATGATGCCAAAGATGACTTGTCTTACCACACCATACAAAAAATTCTTGAGAGAAATTCAGCAAACTACATTGCAAGACTCACTACTTCTTGCAGAGATCGAAGACACCTATCAAATTTGAACTGGGCTTCATCGGCAATAAGGAAATGATCGAATCCACTAGCATATGGAGTTGCAATCACCAAAATACCTCTATGTCACCAAAAACTGTTGTCATGTCCTGAATCTGGTAAGCTTCTTATGCTAGATGTATAAAGGCATGACTGATCTGGATAGAACAACCATCACTAGCTGATATATACTTGCACCTTTCTTTTTATCGAAAATACATCAGAAAGTAGACTTAAAAAGAGCTTTGTGCTAAAAATACTCAAGCCAAAAGAAAACATCAGTCAATACATTGTTTCAAGAAGAAGAAATTAATAAAAGAAGAATGTTTAAAGGGATGGGTGACCTACCCTTGGTAAAACCTTGACTTCTTTTAGAAGACCTGACTTTCTAAATCCAAGCAATAGACTGCCACAAATTCTACTGACCTCAGGTGAATCCTTCCCTAACCAAGACAAAAATTACACCTAGAGACAAAAGGTAAATGGGGGTATAGAGAGTCACTTTTGTACACAACTGTGATGGCTCTCATGCTTATATATCAACCCAAGAAGGAGCAAATCTACTGTTTTAAATAACCAGTTTAGGTCTTACAAGTTAATCAAGAAGAAGGACACCTCTCTTCATATTTTAGAGACACAAAAGACTTAAAGACATCAGATCCAACAAATTTAATTCATCTTTGTTTATGAAATATAAAGCTATGCAAACAACTTTTGTAGCAAGGCACAGATTCAGTGTGCTGAAAGTGTGATGTTTCATTAATGAACTGAATGTACAAGTGAAACTTGAAAGCTTCGTTGTTAAGAAGATATAAAAACATGATTACCAATCTTGACCCTATTCGCACCAGGAACTAAACCACATGTGGAAAATATAAAGTTATTTAAGTAGATTTTTCTATATCAGGACAAGCTAGGTCCTTAGTAGTTACTATCCTGTATAACAGGCTAAATCAGGTTCATGACAGTGTAATTATCTCATCCAATTTTATTAGTGACGTGTTGGGCCAATTTAGTTCCTTTTTCCTTGGTACAAGGAGAGAACTTGAAAAGAAAAGCATCTCACTTTTCACACAGGCGTTCAAGAAATAAACGGTAACTCAGTTGTGGAGCAGCTCCCACAAATATGCCACCAATAAAATGCACAATTGAGCTCGGCTTCTTATCCTTTGGTTCCAAAACCCAAGATCCCTAAAATAGTGGAGGAATAGATGATTCAGCACTACAATCTGGACATCACAGAAACATATATTAAAATGTATAGGTAAAAAGAAAAGATAATGACAACTTCCGGGAAAACACTGTCACTATCCTGTGACATGATGAGGTTTAGTCAGTATTTGCAATATCAGCATGATTGGTGGAGGATCACTGAAAATCATTTGCAAAAATGAAGGTACTCAAACAAAAAGCTGCACACCCATAGGGCGATCAGGTAGGGTAATTTTCACTCTTAAGTAGTGAAGGAAAAAGCAACAAGTGTTCTATCAACAAGGTGCAAGTCGAGATCTCAATAGATAATTTTCGGATTGATTAGGTTTAATATGCAGATCTCCTTAATCGGGCATGGACCTTCTATGTATCGATAATTGACAGAAATACAATTAGAAAATAGAACCTCAATCTGCCTCCAATTGTTTGATCCAGGCCAATCACCTTGAGATTGCTTAGCAGCATCAGTAAGTATTCTGCAATAAAGGAAGAATAAGATCCGTTAACTTGCATGACATAACTACTCATAAAGCCAAGTCCAATTTCAATTAGAAACCCTAAAAAGGATCCCCTACAGAGTACAGATTACAGATAACAGCAACGCAAGAACAGCAAACTTAGATGCTTATAATCAACAAACAAAGATATAATATAATCATAAAACCACTCATAACCAGAAAAAAAAAAAAGGGAAAAAAAAACCTCTCAATCTCACTGTAAAGTCGAATTCCAGTTGGTTCTGGCGGAGACTGATTATCAGAGGTGGAGTTGCGGCAGATACGCAGGCGGAGATTGGACTTGGGCCGAGTACTGAGGAAGTTGTTCTGACACCGGTAAGTTAAACGGTGATTCTGAAACTCAATCCGATAGGATGAAAGGTGCGGCATGGAAAGCCGAAGCGCCATTGCTTTTGGTCGTCTTCTTCGTGATTGAAATTATAATTTTGTTGATAATGAGAAATAGAATAGTAAAAAACAGTTATCCCGTCTTTGAGTGAGGTTGACAGTTTAACTCTATAGTAGTCGCAACTCCCACGTCTTAACCAAAGGATTAAGCGACAAATGGAAGTTCGATATTTGGACTACACACTAGCGTATACGAATGCAGCATTGCCAGTACTATACGATAAACTCAATCCGATAGTGGACGTGGTGTTAACCTTAGTCTGGTAATTTCAGTTTGAATCCTCCTGTAAAATAAATAATTATTTTAATTTTAATTATTTAAATTTTTTTAAACTATCTAAATTATTTTAAATTATTTTTCTAACTTTTTTTGTTACAACCGTTGACTGTCTATGAACATTTAAAAACTTTTAAAAATAAATAATAAATAGGTCAAAATCAAAAAAATAAAAATTAATAATTTGATTTTCAATTTCATAGCTACGTTAGATTAACTAAAAAAAATCGAGCCAAACAAAACGTCATGTTCGGCATCACGTGATTATTAGGGTTATATAGGATTAATTTGGAAATTATTATGGATTTTTTTAATCCAAGTCAGCTTGGATTAACGAAATTATTGTGGAGATGGGGTCTATTTGGCAGAAATGAAGATTATTTTGGGAATTATATTACGTGTTCAGCAAGCATATTGATAGTTGTTAGAGGCATTATTTCGAGCCAGATTATTTTAGAGGTAATTTGAACAAAATTTTCAATCTAGTTGTACTGTCAAACAGGCCAATAATCTCAAACAATCGATAATCCAAGTACAATTAGATTAATTTTTTGCTCAAATAATTTTAAAATAATCCACCTTCAAATAATTCCTCTGAACATACCTATAATAAACTCCAAATAATTTTGTCCCTCTACTGAACGAAACCAATAATCCATTCAAAATGTCCCGTCATTATTTAAAAATATATTAACATGTAGCTCAATATAAACATGGTATTAATTAATAGTTTAGTTTTTTTTAGTAGTAATAACTCGTAAGACATTAATTAATGGTATAAAATATAAACTAACAACTAGTTTAAATACATAACTAGTAAATGGTACAAAAATATATAACTCGTAAGACATTAATTAATAGTATAAAATATAAACTAACAGCTAGTTTAAATACATAACTAGTAAATGGTACAAAAATATATAATTTGTACAAAATTTGAACTAATATTGTACAAAAATACAATTCATGTATATAACATCCGTAAAAGACAAATACATGATACTATCACATTGTCGCCGCCCATATGTTTCACACCACGAAACGTTTCATTGCTTCTCCTTCTTTACTACAGTTTAAATTTAATATGAGATTCAGCACAACCACTACGTTGTCGCAACATGTCTCACCATTGAGATGTCACGACGTAACATTTAATATGATATTTATTAGTCATTGCATTGTCACAACACGTCTTAGTCATTGTATTGTCACACATATATCAATGTGTAAGTCATTGTGTTGCGACGTCTTAGTCATTGTATTGTCACAACATATATCAATGTGTAAGTCATTGTATTGTCACAACATATATCAATGTGTAAGTCATTGTGTTGTTGCGACATTGTCACAACATATATCAATGTTTAAGTCACTGTGTTGTTGTCGCAACGTGTCTCACTATGCAAGTCTTTGCAACATGTGTGTAAGCCGTTGCAATAACACTATGCAAGTCTTTGCAACATGTGTGTAAGCCATTGCGTTATCGCAACGTAGTAATTGTTGTGTTGTGTCTCGCTATGCAAGTGGTAAATAATTATTTGTGACTTTAACACCCAAAAAGTATGGCCAAGGTTTAGTACTAACATACGAATGATTTTGATCTTAAAATTATTATGTTATATAATTAAAGTACACAATGTGAACTATTGCAATCTAACAACATTTTTTATGTAAATAAGTACCGGAAATTTTGCACCAAAAACCTTCCCTAAAAGATACACTAGTAAACTGCACATCTTACATTTCCAACATTACTCCTGCAACTTATACCACAGAATGAAATTCCTCAGCATTTCTTTCAACAAAAAGAACTCTTCAAATATTCTATCTAAAAACTACCACTCAAATCATACCATCAACAACAAAAATTGCCTGCAACCGCGATCAGTAACAATATTTCCCTGCAATGAAGGGTGGATAAGTATGCTAGCTTGCCAGAAGACACTCCCAAGTCCCCAACCTGTCTGTGTTTGCCGCTCTCGTTTTTCTTCTGGTTCGTCTTTTTTTTTTTTTGTATGTCCTTCCTATATCAAAAAAGAGGGAAGGGCACAGATGCTACAGCCTACACTAACGGACGGGAAGGGCACAGATGCTACAGCCTACGCTTACGATGGGATGTGTATACACAGTACTTCAGCCACTAGCTTCATTCCAGAGATATCTAACCTGAAAAAGGATAAGAGTTCAACTAATTTATCTTCACATGCATTTTCCTATGAGGTTTGCAACATTCTCGCCAATCTGTTCTTTGGTTTGCTCTGACACAGGGTAATCACCGATGTACATGTCAAAAAAGGCCCCTGAGTAATAAATAATAGCACTCCATGTCAATACCGCTTCTAAAGATTGCAATAGCTCTTCAAAAAAACGTTGCAATATGAAGATGAGTAGAAAGTTAACTTACTACACAAATCCTGGCTTTCAACTACTCCAAGCTGATTACCTCCAACTACAAGACAAATTCAAGAACATCTCAATCACAGATGAATCATAGACAGCTTCAATGAAATTGTATCAGAGAAATTGCTTCATTTTGGTCTTGGATGAATATAACTCACTTTCGGTAATCAGCTGTCCGTTTGCAGTTCGTTTGATATCAATAATGGTACCCTGTCCAATAGCAGGGAAAGAATATGATCACAACCCCTAAAGTAAATATGAAACTAAGAAATGTATTGCTGTGTCTTACCACAGGCAGTGGAATGTCTTGTGTAAAACAAGAACCGAAAGTATTCAAACATTTGTAATCAGTTTCTGGATTTGCCTATGCATGGAGGCAGTCACAAAATCAGTAGGATGTCAAACCAAGCAATACATATACCGGAAAGAGGTAATAATACAAGGAGGATTACCTTCACTAGTCTGGCTCGAAGGGACTTCTCAAAGGCACTGCAAGAACAATCAAGACAGCTGTTAACCACATTCTTTAGAAGAGGTGAAGTACATGATTTCCACAAAGACAAATTGATATCAAATGACCCTCCTAAGACAGATTGGTATAGTCCGGCATATAAAATGGCATCAACCGACATACAAGTACTCTTCCTCGTCAGAAGTTTGTTTCATTCCAGATTACTTATTTTCAACCTACAGCTTAATAAGCAATGAACCCAAGTAAAAGAAAACGACAAGACCCAACCAAATCATTTTCTTCAATCTTCTCCTTAGCACTATTGACAAATGCAAACATAACCAGTTAACTGGACTCCAACTATTCCACCCAAGCACAAACAATGAACTTGTGGTTAAATATTTATGCAACAGACATTCGTTAACAACTGCAACATAACCAAGGCAAACAGCAAACTCAAAGTCGCACACTCTCACCTCACCGATACATGGAAGCAAGTTTGATAAAGGCCCAAAATATCATTCTATTAGTTTTACTTAATCTTTATTTTTCTATTATCTAATTAATTGGTCTAATTTCCCACATTCCCACTTCCTACATCCTAGTTGGTAGGCACTTCCCATTTTCTTCATGTTATGATCCATAACTCATATTTTTGTTATTTAGTTTAGGAGATGGTTATTTGTTTCTCTAATACAAAGGAGGAGCTCAAACATGTAGTTAGGCACACTTGGAGCTTGAACTATATCTCAAAATTGGAGATTATCCAGCAATTCCTGTGTGTGTAATCCTTGCATCCAGTGGTCCTCTTTGAGGTTCTATCAAAGTTATGCTATAAAGAAAGAAAAGTTATAACATGAACTTCCATGCATACATTGATAATATCTGATGATGAAGGTGAAGAAGACAGGCTAATTGTTTATAAGTTTTATACTATTCATTCGCAGAATATGTTATATTGTATACCCAAAGAGAGCTGCAGGGCACCATCAAACAAAAACCTAAAGGAGAAAGGCAGAAGCATCACACTAACTTATTGGAACTCAAATGGCAATAACTTGGACTGAACAAAACAATGAAACATGACTTACTCCCTCACAGTATTAACTTTCATCCCATTGAAATTAACCACAAGCCTTATCGTCATACTTATATCCTCCCTGCATAGCCAAAATCAAAACGCTAATCAGTTGAAAAGCCCATTAGTAACTGGAAAAAAGAGAGCTTATAACTCCACGAAAATGTATGGAAGTCCCTGCTGTCCAGTCAACTAATTAGGTGGGGTATGATAAAAACAACAATAAACTTAGCTACTTAGTATAGAAAATGGATTCATCCTAATCCTTATTTGACAAAGTACAAGAAGAGTACATGAACGTAGTGGTAAAGAAGGATATACAACACAAGTCATCAGGTCAAAATAACCAATGTCAAATGGCATACAATGAATTATTTCCAATTGTTAAGCTCCACAGTAAGATTAATAAGGAACTAAAATGTGACTCCACATAGAAATATCCATATGTTTGTCAGGAACTAAATATAGCAGAAATCTCTAAATTAATTAGTAATGATACTGAAAGAATAACATCAACAAGCAAGAAACGTTTTCATTTAGCTAGCAAAATATTCGATAGAAAGGGAAGATAAAGTCCTTGCAAATAAGCTTCAGCAAAACAGTCTTGAGAAAATACCTGAGAAGATCCTTATAGAATTTTTTGCACTTTTTAAGGTCAGCAGCGGGAATAGAAGCATATTTGGGACCCAATTTCTCACACATAGAAGAAGGACTAATATCTGTGCACAAACAGAATAATCTTCAAAACTCAAGTTCCATATCAAACAGAATAAAATAGAGAGGTGCCAAGTTCCAATAGCACTTACAAACGCCAAAAGCATAGACTCTGAGTGACTTAATTTTGATTATTGTCATTGTTTTAAAACCAGTTCCAACAAGAACCTGGAAGCAAAACAAGGAGATGTGCAGCTTCAGTGTGAATGAAGAAAATTAGTTGCAGTCTGACATAAAAAAGCAAATAACTACAAGGGGAAAGCTATCTGAACAAATGTAAATTGTAATCCAAACCTTCAATGATTTGTAAAAATGCATCATGAACCACTGACTAGTCATCTTACGCAGATTCTCAAGCTGATTTCATGATATTCTGTAAAAATTTTATTTAAGTATGATCCTCAAAACAGCCTTCCTCAAACAAACAAGACTTCTTGACTAATTGAACTATGACAAATTTATTATCTTATTGTTGCAAACTTCTTTTCCTACTCATCAGATAGAATTTTTGAAATTCAACAGAAAAACTCTTCTTAGCCTTACATATGCATATCCTACGCTGTACGATTTAATCAGCTGGAAAAAGGAAACTGGCCACATATGACAAATCTACTAACACTGTGCACCTTTAAAATTGAATGTTGTAAATATATATCAACAGAGGCACTTCCATATTCCATCATAAACAAGTAAAACAAGTAGCAAGATGAAGACAGTCTGCACCTCTGATGATGAAGAAGATTCATTCTTTCCAGGTAACATGCTACTCAGAAAAGTAGGAAACTCGATTCCAGTTCTGGGCTCAACAGCATTTTCTCCCCAATTTAAATCAGGAAACAAAATCTTGGAATACCCACGGCCCTCAACTTCACAACACCTCTGATCGAAACACCCGTGCATGTTCAAATCCACATTCTCAAGAGGAATGGCTAGAAAGTTTGAACTTCTGGAAACAATAATCAAGAAGAATGCACTTTACAACATGGAAATGTAATTTATCTGAATGGCAGTGAATGTTTTGAAGCTATATGCGCGTAAAGGACTTACATGTTATCAAATGGTGGAACCAAGGCTACACCTAAGGAAAGCACAGGAAGCGACTGCAGTTTCCCAGGTATTCGAAAATGATGTCTAATAGAGAAGCTGGAAGCCCTTTGGATTATGGATTTCTTTTTGGATGGCCAATTGAAGTTAAATCCTATAAGACTACGGTTACAAGAAGTAAAAGTCTTGACTTGTCTGAAGGGGGTATACCTCCCAGGCCTATAAGAGTCATTGTCCAACGATTTTCCCCTCATATTGGAGTTAGATGACCCAGAACACCAAATAACTAAAGCCCCCGCAAACTTTGAAAACCAGCTGAAAGATTCACGCAAAGCTAGGCTACTCGGAACAGCGTCGTTAGACTTCTCAAGAAAAGAAGCAAGAATACTGAAGATGTGAGGGGCTAAAGTGTTTGGAATCAAGGGATCAGAAGGGATATGAGGGAAAGCACCATCCATATTCATAAGAAAGAACCAGTTGTTCCTCATGCTCTTACTTTTCGCCCCCCTCAGCTCATGGTAACGCCAACACCCAAATTTCGCAAATTAAAAACCCAACAAAGGGAAACAATTGGATGAGAATATGATCAGATACACCTGCATAGAATGCAATATAATCATTACTACAAGTAAACCAAAGAATGTAGAAGCTTAATCATACCACATGGACACCAAATCACCGATTGTTTGAAACAATTTTTTAAATACAATTTAAAATGCATTCACAATGTTAGATTGAACAGATAGCAAATTTACTGACAGACATTAAAATTGACTATCAGACTAACAAGATATGAAATTGAAAAACCCCTATGGTAAAAAATAAACAAAAAAAATATGTGAAACAGGTAATACATTATCTGTAACAACATGCAAATTTACAAGAACCCTAGTTCAAACTCGAAGGGAAAAAGAATATGAAACTGGCGTGCAAGTAAAATGTATAGAACAATACGATCCAATTGCTGACAAATTCTTTTGCAAAATATTAAATTTTACACATAAAAAATACAGATTTTACAATTTAGAACAGGCAACCAAAAGTGGAGGCGGACGGAGCAATGATCGAAACCGAAAAGGGGAAACTTTGAAAAGAACGAACCTTGGAACTGATCAAAGCGAAGAGGAACTCAATCAATTACGAACTTTGATGGCAGGCCCAGAAGGAGAAAAGGGAATGGGAGTCACGAGGAAGAAAGAAAAGTGGGAATTTTGGTGTTGGCGATGGCGGTGGGTTGATTATACAGGGAGGAGGGGAGGATGAAAAAAGGGAATATGCTCCCTCCCACCATATTCACAATTTCACACGCAATGCTCATGCCCAACTTTTCTAATCAGATTCATACTTTTGTTCCTTATTTTCCGAAACTATTCACACATTTGTTTTTATTTATGCTGTTGTTTTTCTCAGATTATTATTTTATTATTTTGGTTTTTAGTGCAAAAATATGTCACATCCCATTTTCTTCGTCTTCCCCTGTATTTTCCAAAAAAAAATGTCATTTTTTTTGCCCATAGTTTCCCATGAATTTCTCATTTAAGGAAAATGGAGAAATTTTCTTAGTTGATTTATGATGAATCACATTGTCATTGTCATACAAAAAATCACGTTTTGTCATTGGCACGTTAATAAATTTATTTCTCTTCATAAAAAATACTATTGAGGTTATATTATTATCTCTTACATAAAATATTATAATTTTTAGGACTCCATAAATTAAAACCTTAATTAATAAGTTTTCTTTCTATTTTTGTTGAAGTTAAATCACTTAATATACTTCACTAAATTATAAACTTTTTTTATTAGTTGGCTCTCCAATGCGGTCATTTAACATAGTTACTTGGGTTCCTCCGGATTGTGTGAAGATTAATATGGATGGAGCAAAATTTGCGGATGGTAGAGCTTTTGTTGGCGGTTTGATTAGGGATTCTTTGGGAGGTTGGTTGCGGGATTTTGGTTTTAATATTGGATTATGTTTGGTTCCAATGGTTGAATTATGGGGTATTGTGTATGGTTTGTAGTTGGCGTGAGATCCGGTTATCGTTCGGTATTCCTGGAGTCAGACTCCTGGTTGGTTGTTACTCTCATTACACAACCCCCTCCCCGTTATCATCCGCTCTCTAGTCCGGCTCTTCAAGGTCATGACTTTTTGAGTAGAACTTGGTCATTTCAAGTTCGAGATGTTTTTCGCGAAGCTAATAGAGCAGCGGATTACCTTACTAGTTTTTCTTTTAACTTGACTTTGGGTTTTTATATATTGTGTGACCACCGGAGGGTGTTCGAATCTTTAATTCTGATGATGTAAGGGGTAATCTATCTCCATTTGCGCACTACTTAGCCCATTTTTCATTTAGAGAATGCGCATCAGATACGCTGAGGGTACCGGACCTCTGTCTAACCTATATATATATATATATATATATATATATATATATATAGAGAGAGTATAGATCCTATGAGAACACCCCCTAACGTGAGAACATGAGAACAGATTCGTAATTATTATTAGTTTTGTTACGAATGTGCCATATCGTTTAATGTATTATTCGTAGTTATTGTTGGTTGAGTGAATTATTCGTAGTTATTGTTGGATTCCTAATTATTATTATTCGTAGTTATTATTATTTTTGATATCTACTCTAAATCTCAACCCTTAATATTCACATCCAACGGTGTACGATTATTCTCATGTTCTCACGTTAGGGGGTCATCTCATGGGAACCACACCCTATATATATATATATATATATATATATATATATAACTTATTTTATTATTTACTTATTACTTTTTTTTAATTCAAATTACACCTTCTATAATAAGGCCTCTTAAAATAGTGCTACATTTTTATTGATAAAAAAAATACTAATGTGAAATATCTAAAACTAACTGTTCTGTGTAATAAAAAATAATCTTTTGAAAAAAAAATTAAAAAATTAAATTTTGAAATAAGGCGTTAAAATTTTAAAATTATTTATTTCATAGAGGTATTTTGAAAAAAAATGACGCTTCATAATTTGCATATGAATGATTAACATCATGACTATTTGTTAAAAATACTTTTTCATAATTTGCATAGATTAATATCATGGTTTAGTTTTATTTAATAAAAGTTTGGTTGGAAAGAGAGTCGGTGGTATTCGACGCATTTGAATGCGATTCTAGTAATAAGAAATTGGGCTAAGTGATAATGAATTGGGAGATAGCCCGACCCCTTAGGGTCCGTTTGGGAAGTAGAAGCTGAATGAAGCTGAAGCTGAAGCTGAATGAAGCCGAAGCTGAAGGTGAAGCTGAAATAAGTAGCTGATTGTTTGTAATAAGCTAGTATAGCGTTTGGGAAGTACGAGCTGACCGAAGCTGATTGAAACGTAAAATTACCGAAAAGGGCTTAGTTGTTATTTTTTATTGTAATAGAAATAATTATATGTAGAAGATGTTATATTGGAATGAAATCATAAAATAATTATATTATGGCCAAATAATTTTGTCAACAGATAATTATTTTGTTTATTTAACAAAATTCAAACTTCTATTTTGACTTGGAACACTAAAATAATTAATAGGTTAATGGTTATAAATAGATATGAAATGAAATAAATCATAAAAATATTAATTTAAATCTTGACAAAAATATTATTTTTTTATATTTGTATTTTCTGCTGTAGCAGCTCAATAAATTAATTGGTTATGGCCATTTATATTTCAATATATTTTCTATCAATAGATAATTATTTTTTTTATATTCTAATTTTATTATTTTGTAAATATTAAATTAGATTGTAGTTAAACATTATTATAACATAATGTTAAAACATTATAATAATGTGTATTGTGATTAATTAAAATATAAATTTATTATTTCAAATTTGTAAGTTGATTTTATTAAACCAAACCTTTAGAATCCAAAATGCAACATTGATCCTATTGACAGATTTTATTCATAGAGATTCAATGTCAGATTCACATTGTTCATCAATATATAATTCGATCTGCTGCAAATTTGAAGTGAAATATACAATGTATGATCTAGTGAACAAGATAAAGAACTGAAACAAAATATCAAACATTATGCAGATTAGTCACGCTTCATTCATTGTCTAATCCACTAAAGATGAACAAATATTCATACCTCAAAAAGAATACATAAGTAGAAACTTATTAATAAATAACTGGTAGTAGCTTATAAAATTGCTGATTTGCCTGATAACCCTCACCCATGAGTGATAACAGCCTCCCAGACCATGTTCTTAGGAACTAGGTTAGTAAGATCACGAGCCTGCAATGCGGCCCTGCGGAGCACATCAATGGTCATCAAGTTCGCCTTCCAAAACGAGGCGCAGTTGTAAGACAGATTGTGCTTCTTGCACAAATCCTTCACAAGAGGAGAGATCTTCCTAAGTTGGCATCTAGGTATCCTTGGGAAAAGATGATGCTCAATCTGAAACTGTAATCCGCCATGGAACCAATCCATCCGAGAAGCGCAAGAAAAGTCGAGGTTGCCATGGGTTTGCTTCTCAAACCAGTCATGGCTACTAGGATTGTCCACATAGACATCAGTGGGGAAATGGTTCAAGCAGAATTAAACATGCTGAATACCAGTCACAGAAAAGCTTAAAGAATAAAAGCAATCCTTTCACCCAGTTAGGCAATCTGGAAACTAAGAGAGGGTACCAAATCCAGAAGGTTTCCTGCAATCGCTTGTGTGGCTTTGGAATGCATTTCACACACTTTATGTCGTCTATTGCAATCCTTGTCACTTGCTAGATTAACACCACAATTTACCACATGACAAGCATTTTAACTCACCAATAACCCTAACTCTGATTGGCATTTTATCATACACTTGAGCGCAAACATCCACTGTCATGGAGTTTAGCATACACTGTCATGGAGTTCATCATTTAACTAGAAAAAACATAGGAAATTATGTGTGCATACTCTGCTCATGAAAGAAGACTTGGTGAGCCAAAAATGTTTAACCAAATTTACTCATTACTCAAGAAAAAAGTTTAAGTAGATTAACTTGTTAATCACGCAACAGAAATTTAACAGCAAATTAAGGAACAAGACCCATATTTAACATCAACTGAATTGATGGAAGCATTAGTCTTACTTGCTCCTTGAGAATGGAAAACAACTTCAGTTTCAAACACGTGCGTGTAAACTCCAATCTCCGATTACACAGGTAACCGCAAACATTAGATTGCTTTGACATAAGAAAAAGAGAGATTCAGAACATATCTATAACATCTCAAAATGTACAAGGCAACTGTGTATAGCAAGTTGTCAACTGTAAAAAAACTGGCTCCAAAAAATCGACAAATGTACAAGGTAAAATTGGCTCCAAAAAGATGAACCCTAAACTGTGCATAGCAAGCTGTCAATTGTGTAAAAAGATGAATAACAAAGGCAAATGTACAAGGCAACTGTGTATAACAAGCTGTTAAATCCCCTTAAGAGACAGAAAAAGATGAACCCTAAACGAAGGGAAAGTAGGCACAAAAAATATGAACCCTATAATTGAATCGAATGTTGGATACTACAGAATCGAAAGAGAAATTGAAATAAATTTGGTGAGTATAAATAGACCCGAAAATTGAATCGAAACCCTAAAAGTCAAGAACGGAGAATCGAAGAGGAAGAATAAGAATACAGAAGAATCCAGGAAGAATTGAAGATGAAAATACAAAGGAAGAACAGAGAATCGAAGAGAAGAAGAGAACAGAAGATGGATCGAACAAGAGAAGAGAATATAAGATAGATCGATACCTTCGATGTCTCCAAAGCAAGAGAAGCGAACAGAAGATTGATTCTCGTAACAAAGGGCATTAGCAACCTCTGGGGGAAGGGTATTTTGAGAATTATAAAACTTAAATCTTCCATCAGCTCCCATTAGCTTGCCATGGGGAGCTGATGGAAATGCCCATTTCTTCAGCTTGCTTCAGATTTCATAAGTTCTTCATCTTCCTTCAGCTAGTCTTCCCAAACAGACATGAAATATGTACAGTGAAAGCTGAAGCAAGCTTAAGCTTTCATAAGCTTGCATAAGCTGCGTCCCAAACGGGACCTTAGACTATCTACAGCCCCAACTTAAATTGTTAGATTTTACACTTTTATTCAAAATAATCTAATAAAATAATCTCCACATCCCTTGTATTCTTCCTGAAAAAGAGTTAAAACAAAATTCACTCTGTTTAAATTTAGATCTATTTGTGACAGAGTGCAAAAGGAATCAGACCCACCTTTTTTACAAATTAACCAATTAAATATTTTCTCTATCTCTTTTCTTAAATTTTCTTTTAAAAAATCAAATATTTACTCTCTCTTTTACAAATTAACCAATTAAATATTTTCTCTCTCTCTTTTCTTAAATTTTCTTTTAAAAAATCAAATATTTCCCCTCTCTCTCCTCAACTTTACTTATATGTAATTAAAAAAAATGAATACAATTATATTATAGACGGAACATGGGATGTGAGAAAAGGATAAATAGACGGAGGGTATACATGATTTAGTATACAAATAGAGTGCATAAATAGGATTATAAATGGAGTGGGTGTCTTACCTAAAAAAAATCACTCGGGAGGGCCAAACAATGCATTTAGTAGGGTTGTTAAACGGTTCCTAAATATTTTTTTTTTTGGGAACAAAAAATCGAACCGTTTTAGGTATGCGGTTTGGTTCTTGTATTTTTAATGTGTGGAACCATTTAATACCGAATCACAAAAGTACCATTTTGAACCTAAGAATAATTATTTAACGACTTTCATTTCAATATGAATTGTGGGAGTTAAGTCCAAATACTTTAATTTTGTTAAGTATAGATGTTTTTAATGTTTACAAGATTTGTCTTAATAATCTCAAATTCTCGATAACTCAAGCATGCCTTAGAATAAGTAATTAAGAATTGCTACAATGAAAGATAAACTGAAACATCAACGAATTACACCCATTGTGCTATAAATGCGAGAATTAAATTTTTATATAAATTAAAGAAACTAACAGCAAAAATGTTGTAGAGAAAGAAATTTCGAATTGAAGACAAATATAGTTAAAGAAGAAGTTGAACATTTAGAGACGGAAGTCGTATTCGCATGGTTCAAGATTTCGTTATTGCACCACGCATACGGATCCCGTAACCGTCATAATGTCACGGTTACGGATCCCGTAACCGTGAACTTTACGGGTTCCGGATCTTGATAATTTTCTACATGATTCTAACCTGGAAAAAAAAATTTGACACCTTCACGGTTACGGAACCCGTAACCGTGATGTCAAAAATAAAAAATAATAAATTTTTTTTTTTACGGTTACGCAATGCGTGACCGTCACAGTGGTGCGTTAACGAAATCTTGAACCGTGTAAATAATAGCCCCCATTAGAGAACTCGATTTAGTGAGGAAAACGAATGAGTGGGAGAGAAGAACATATATAAGACAATAATATTATAGGTCATTATACCATAGAAAGAGACCAATACTTTTTTTTTTATATATATTATGCTATTTTACTTTTATTAGTTTACCTAGCAAATACAATGATTCCTATCTATTTTTGTTCTAAGGAACCGAACCGAACCAAACCATTTTTACAACGGTTTAGTTTGGAAAAAAAAAGGCAAATAATTAAGAGGAACCGGACTCAATTGTAAAAAACAGGTTCGGTTCCAACGATTACGGCAGGAATCGGTTCCGATTAACAACCCTAACATTTAGTCTAACATGATTATAAAAGGCACAATAAACAAAAAAAAATCTACCACCAATACTTGATTGTCTTGAACCCTTCTTTGTAAAGATTGACCAGACTTGAACTTTTTTTTATACATGTTATATAACTGCAATTAAAAATATAAAATAATGTTGTACTTATTTTTCCAATTATTTGTATTGTATAATATTAGATATAAAATAATAAATATAATTTACAGTATAAATCATCTATCAATGAGATTTTTACGTTATATACGGTACTTATGGATAAAGTTGACAAATCAAGAACTTCTAATAGCATCACCCGTAAAATAAATTTTAAAAAATCACACATGATTTATCATATGATATAAATAAATGATCGAAAAATGGGGGAGGGAGGGGGTATTTACCTTATACTACATTATAAAAAACCTCACGATCTGCTTATAGAATCACAAATCATAATCTTCTTTAATTCATCCTTACTCGTCACCTTGATACTGCAACAGAACATTTGTCATGTGTAAATGATAGTCTTACCAACATCCGATGAATGCCTAACCGGAAAAAGGGTGATAACCCTTAAACATACGGGTGAGACGAATAATGAAACATATCTAATATATGTGGAAATACAAAATCCTTCACCAAACATCATCCTCACCAACACTCATTGCTGAGAAAACATTTGAAATTTTCATGTGATGTTATCATACATTAATTTTATTTATAAAATTTTGGTTGGAAGGAGAGTCAGTGCTCTACGCCTCTCCAACGTATTTGGACGCGTTTTTTCCACTATAAATTGACATATAATTTACAAAAAAGTATTAAAAATAATAATTGAAATTGTTAAACTATATATCCAAACTAAATTAACTGGAGAGACGGTCGATCGATTTTTATTAAAATTTCCAATATATGAAAACTATTTTTCATTTTACGTCAACTCTTTTCGACCGATTGTTAAACTTCTCATATATATAATACAAGATAAACTTAGAGGGGAAGCTGACTTGATTGGTTTTTATTGTTTCGTATGTTTTTTCGTACAATTTGAAAATTTATCGTAAATTTTATTGTTTCGTATGTTTTTTCTTCAGCTTTCTTTGTATGATTTCTGGTATGAGTTTCTAGTATGATTTCTGGTTGAGTTTCTAGTATCGTTTCTGGTTGAGCTTCGGTATGAGTTTCCGGTATGGTTTACAATTGAGTTTTTGGTAGGGTTTTTAGTTTAATTTCCGGTATGAATTTCTAATATGGTTTTTGGTTGAGTTTATGTTATGGTTTCTAGTTGAGTTTATGATATGGTTTTTGGTTGAGCTTTTAGTATGGTTTTTGGTATGGTTTTTGGTTGAGTTTCTGGTATGAGTTTGATGTGGTTTCTGAAATTGATTTCGAAATCGTATATTTTGTAATCATGTAGCGAAAATAGGGTTATTTTGATGTTGAATTTTCAACCGGAATTGAGTAAACTAGGTGAAATCATCATATTTCACTTTCCATTGACTTGTACAATTTCTTCGATTGAGATTAAGGCAAAATTAATCACATTTATAGAAGCGATATGATCGAGTTTAGGAAAAAAAAATCGCATCAAAATAATCAACTACAAACCTAATCTATACAAGATGATCAAAACCTAATATGCATAAGATGAACCACAAATCACATAAAGATGATCAAACACACATGTACAATTCGACAAATTAGAAGAAATGTTCAAGGAGAGATATAATCGTACGGATCATTAAGTATCGTAACCGAGCCAAACGGTGGAGAATTGACCCCATCTGAGCAATATAACGTCCGCCATTGAAGGAATCTCCAACTCTAACGACATGGTAACCGCCCTTTCTATAAGATTCAAACTCCTCCTCTTCCTTTGATCTGACGACGGTGAACACGACATCACTTTGGATCTAAAAGCTGAATGATTTATGGGTTGTTGATTTTGCAATTCAACACGGATTCAATTTTGCTCACCCCTCAAAAGTGGGGGGTGATATCACCCACCAATCAAAAGCAAGTATCCATATGGGTTTGAATTAATTTAAGTTAAAATAAAGATAATAAGGTAATTAAAAAACACTAAAAAATATGAATACTTGCTTTTGATTGGTGGGTGATATCACCCCCAGTTTTGAGGGGTGAGCAAAATTGAATCCATTCAACACACGATAATCACAAAAAAGACGAGAAAAAACCCCAACTCTTTCCGATTCGAATACTGATTTGATACGGAAAGTGACAGAGGAGAGCTTTGAACATTAAAAAATATAGGGGTATATGTACTAAATGTGTTTATGCTATGAAGAGTAAGTATGGTAAAAAATAGGGGTATATATATATATATATATATATATATATATATACACACACACGGTGTTGTTCAAGTAAGGCACATTATTCCGGTACGGCTGTGCGGCCGACACGTGACCCGGAAAAAAAAAATAATAATATATTTTTTTAAACGAGTAAAAGTAATAGTTCAAAACTTATTATGGAATAGTTCATAACTTATAAAAGGATAGTTCATGAATTATAATAGAATAGTTCATAGTGCAAAATTTATAAAGGAGTGAAAGTAATAGTTCAAAACTTATTATGAGATAGTTCATGAATTATAATATAATAGTTCATGAATTATAATAGAATAGTTCAAAGTGCAAAATTTATAAAGGAGCGAAAGTAATAGTTCAAAACTTATTATGGGATAGTTCATGAATTATAATAGAATAGTTCATGAATTATAATAGAATAGTTCAAAGTGCAAAATTTATAAAGGAGTGAAAGTAATAGTTCAAAACTTATTATGGGATAGTTCATGAATTATAATAGAATAGTTCATGGATTATATGAGAATAGTTCGAAGTTTATAGGAGAATAGTACATAAATTATAACATGGTAGTTCAAACAAATTTTCATTCGTTCCCGGAAAAAAAAAATTCGGGACCTGAATCGTGTTATTAATGGAAGAAGATTAGGGGATATTAAAGTATAAAAAAATCGTGTTATTAATGGAAGAAGATTCGCCGGACCTGAATCTATATATTTGGCGGTATAGTCACATATATTCGGTGTTTACACGTTCACACGATAAGAGCTCTTTACATATGAGTCAGGATATATATATATATATATATATATATATATATATATATATATATATATATATATATATATATATATAGGGTGTGGTTCCCATGAGAACAACCTCTAACATGAGAACATGAGAACAATCGTAAACCGTCGGATGTGTATTATTAAGAGTCGAGATTTAGGGTAATTATCGTAATTATTAAGAATATTTTAACAACACACGCGCTTCCCATATATCAGAATTTCGAATCCCTAATTTCACTCAATACACGCTGCACATTAGGAAAGACGATTTTTGGGCTGCGGCGGTTGAAGAGAAATTTTGAAGCCGAAGCAGGGAACTCCGGCGTTGGTGGCGTAGCATAGACGGCGAGGAGCACTTCGGCGACTCCTTTGCGGTTGTGGCGCTCCCGGTTCGGTGTGGATCTGGATCTCCCGGCGACTCCTTTGCCTCACGAAGGTGTACGGTGCAGAAGGTGTTCGACGGTCAGCTTCTGAAGCGGAAGAAGGTTTCAGTCGTCTAACTAGGTGGTTGTGGATATCCCGGCGACAATCCTCGACCTATTCCGTTTGCCGCTGCCTTGGCAAACCGATTACTTAAGGTAACCGTCATCGTAAACCCTAATTTCTTCTGAAACTTTGGAGGTTTAATTATAAACCCCTAAAGTATGTTGTTGGAGACGTACCTCAGTCGGATCTTCGGTTATTCGTAATTAAAAACGTTTTTTTAATTGAGATATAGCAATGTATACAAGCATTAAGCTTGTAATTATAAACATTTTTTAGTGAGACATAACAATATATAGAAGCATTAAATTCGTAATTACAAACGTTTTTTTAGAGAGACATAACAATATATAGCAACATTATTGTTTCGTGTCAGCAGAGCTCTCTTGTGAAATTTGCTTGATTGGAAGAAGACAATGACAGATTCTTTTGTAGGTATGGCTTGCTTGTCTTGCTTGGTTGAAGATTGTTGGTGGGTTTGTGATTGGTGTGTTAATATTGTTGTTTTTGATTAATTATGAATAATTTTTGTTATCTTAAAGTAATGTTGTTGGAATATGTTGAGGAAATATATTCTATAATTACGAATGATATTGATGCTGTCGTTTTTGTTATCAACGTGATAGTCTGTAACTATTATTCATAGTTATTAATTTGTTTTATGGGTTTTCAGTTCATGAAAGCTTTAAGTACTAATGTTGGATACTAACAGCACACCTCTCACTGAGTACTAGTCCGCCTCTTCTCCTTTTGCATTGTGCAGTCGATTATTTCATTTATGTTATACTTAGTAAGTTGGTAGCATGAATTATGAGAGCCTTCAACTTGTTCTATATTTCTGGTTTTTATCTGCACGAAAAATAATTTTTTATGTTTGGACAGGCTTGTTAAACTCAGATAGGTTTCTTCGATATTAATAATTCAGATTGGTTTCCAGTTGATTGCTAAACAAAAACTCATAGGCATGGAATTAATTAGTCAACATGTTTTCATAATTATGTGTTGAAAAAATTTAGATTGACATGGAAACTAGTAGTTAATTATGAATAAATTGTGAATACATCCTTCAAATAATATGATAATGCATTATTAATTACGAATAATGACGATGCTATTATATTTTGTTTTGTTGTTATGTGTAAAATCGAAGCCAGTGTAGTTCACATATAATATATATAGAGGAGTAATGAAAATGTTGTTCCTGCAGTTGTGAAGAATGTCACCAAGCCTAAGGACATTAAAGGAAAGGGAAAAGAGAAGCTGACTAGTGATGAAGAGGAACGGGAGCTTGACGTTAGTTCTGATGGGGATAAAGTTGTTACCAAAATACCAATAATATATTAGTTTTGTTATATAGTTGTCATATCGATTAATATAATAATCGTAGTTATTATAAGTGATTGTAATTTGGTCAATGAAAATTATAACGTTTGTATAATTTTTACTATTAAGTTTCAAAACCAAAATACCAATAATATATTATGTACTTGTGTTTGACATAATAGGGATTATTCGTAATTATAAACGTTTTTTAAGTGAGATATAACAACGTATACAATCGGTTATTCGTAATTAAAAACGTTTTTTAAGTGAGATATAACAATGTATACAAGCATTAAGTTTGTAATTATAAACGTTTTTTAGTGAGACATAACAATATATAGAAGCATTAAATTCGTAATTACAAATGTTTTTTTAGAGAGACATAACAATGTATAGAAGCATTAAGTTCGTAATTACAAACGGTCAATGCTATGATCGTTTAGATATACTTCCTTTAGTTAATGTACTCTACCACTAACAACTTGAAATCTTCAATCTTAGCTGAAAGGTTTGTGATTATTTACTTGTGTTTGACATAATAGTGATTATTCGTAATTATAAACGTTTTTAAAGTGAGATTTAACAATGCAGCAGTAAGTTATAATTACAGACGTTTTTAAGTGAAATAATACATTGTTGATATCCAACACACTGATCCATCTGACGTTTTGAACCCGATTGTAGATCGCATGTTGGTATCCAACACACTGATCCATCTGACGTTTTTGTATTGGCAAAACCAACCAGAATATCCTCATCACATTCTAAATTTAGAAAAATAAAATCCATATATTCGCCTTCTTGAACTGCATTAGACTTATGAACCTCTCATTGTTTGGTTGTGCCTGAAAAAACAAATACTCTATTAGACGTCAATTTATTTATTCGTAATTATAATGATCTATTCAACTGAAACTAAAATGATACAAATGTGTTATTCGTAGTTACTCTGTTTATTATATTTATTATCATCCTAGAATTTGTTTATTCGTAATTATAATGATCTTTTCAACTGAAACTAAAATGATACAAATGTGTTATTCGTAGTTAATCTGTTTATTAGATTTATTATCAACATCGGAATTTTTTAGTCTATCGGTTCTTCGTACGAGTTTCAACAATGCAACTCTACAATTCTATCGGTTATTCACACGAGTTATGTAAAACCGATTTAATTTACAAAGAGTAAATTTGAATACATACACTTACTCAGATTTGCATATGGAGAAACAAACTGCTTTCTTGACGGGATATGATTTTCTTCATTGGATACGACAACTTGTTGAATTCTGTTGTTATGATCGACTTGAACAGATGTTGTAGAGAGACCGAACTGAATAAATCTGAGTTTTCCATTGTTTCGTTATTTTCTTTGACGAAATTTGGGAAGAACTGTTAATGGAGTTGAACGTATAATAGAGAGGAGGAAGGAAATATCTAGTGAATCTTTTTTAACTAACTATTTCTTATAATACAATATATTTAAAAAAAAACAATTAAGAGAGAGTGGGTTCACTCTCTTTTAATGAGAGTGAGTAAGTATTATACATTAAATGGTTTTTTATTTATCATTTTCTATCATTAATCTAGACCATTGAATTTTAAAAATTGGATGGTCACGATTTGTTTTCATGTTCTCACGTTAGAGGTTGTTCTCATATGATCTACCCTATATATATATATATTATAATTTTATATTTATGATAATTATAAAAGTAATAAAATACTAAAAGAGTAATAAATAATAACTGTCTTATATGATTTTACACTTATACCCACTTACGTATAATAATATTAATGTAACACCCCGAATCCGCGGAACTCGGGATGCTACGGGTTGGGACCTCACAATGGGTCCCGACCCTTAGCCTGACAACAATTTCACCGGATCTTTCAACATGGCACAAATAAAGGCAAAACCGAAATACATTTTATGCAATGTAAGAAAACCCAAAAGAAAACAAACAACGGACTTCAGCCGATAAACAACATCAAAGACCAAAACGCCATACACGCGGCATACCAACATAATAAACAAAGAATAAAATACAACCCGACTCTAACCCAAACTCACTCCTAAAATGTACGGAACCCCGGCTGCCCACTCTTCCGGATCTCTCGGCCGCATTCCTAACCTGCAATGCAATCTACAACAATATCGGTATAAAACCGTTAGCTAGCATTCAAGGCATTAGAATCATGGTATTGGCACACACACACACATAAGGAATCATAAACGCACAACATGTTCCAAAATACACAATCCGGTTTATTATCTTTTTATTATTAGGTCATATCCCGTTCTAATTCACTTCTTTTGTGACACGAGAATCTTAAAGATCTCGCCCTTGTCCCCTTTCACCATACGGGTTTGTACTTGATGCGGATCAGCATCACCCGATGGACTGGTCGCAAGGCACCTCCCAGTCATCCCCATTTTGGACCGGACATAGCGGTCACCGCCCGTTATCATACACTTGGGCCAAATATAAACATATAAAGTCGGTGGTCCTATTACCGGTTTAGATGTTATAACATAAGCAATAAACACGCACATAAACAATAAACACACACCACCAAACACGCATTGAAACTAATACAGAGAATACGAGCTAAGTAAGTCCGAAGACTTACCTCGTCCCAAAGATAATCCCGCTAACCACCGCTCTAAACTTCCCGTAGGAAGACACTCAACGCCTGGTCAAAACAAGGCACACAATCAACATCTCTCTCACATGCTAGAAGTCCTTAGACTTCTAGTCCCAATGATCTCGCAAGATCATAAACCATAACCATGCTAGGATACTCTCGTCCTAGTCTCCACAATCTCAACAAGATCATACAATCATAAAATCAATCCTCATAAGCTCACAAGATCAACCCAAACACTCAACGCCCTACAATCCTCACAAGATAACATCAACACCTCAAGCTTTATAACGATCATAAATCCTCAAAACTCACCTAAAGTCCAAAGCCACTACTTGGCATTCACTCTAAGTTATGCTAGATTATCCAACCTAGCATGATACTAATACTAAACATAACTAAATCGAGGAAGAGAATACTCACACGAAGTCAAGACGGATGTCGAACTTGGACTCGTTAGGCTTTTATCGGGGCGCTTCCGGACCTAAAACCAAACCTACACAAAATTAGCTTAAACGCTAATTTTGGAAGGGAGATTAACGCATATAAAAATCTAAAGCAGCCCCGCATTCAAAACAAGGGTAAAACTCGCAAAGTATCTTCCGGGGTGATCACAACAATTTATAAATACGGGTCAAAACCAAAACAACTTTTCGGGCAAATAAGAAACTCTCGATTCTTGGCCATTTCCCGAAATAAACTTTGGGTCATAAATCCGGAATAAATTCAACCAAAGGAATAATTGATAATATATATATTAATATATATATATATATATATATATATATATATATATATATATATATATATATATATATATATATATATATATATATGAACTAAACTCGTATTTAAACTCCAAGGTTAAAACCCGTAAAACCTTTTCTTGACAAATTATACAATTTCCGCATATGGGTCATATTCAGCAATTAATTCATTGGGGCATATTCCATAAATAAATCTGCACGGATATATATCCAGATTTCTAAAACTTGGGTCAAATCTGCAAATTAGAAATATGGGCCACATTCGCAATTATACCAAAATTCTGGGGGGCAATAGAATTTAAAAAGAAGGGTTTTCTTCAAACTGCTACTGAAGGCACGCTGGGCAAGAGGCGGCTGCGATAGATCTGCATCGGTGGGTGGATCCTGGTGAAGCGAAAGCAGAGCTAGGGCAGGCGGTGGCAGGAAGGGCATGGCTCCGGCGAAGCGAGGCGGCGGCAAGGGCGGCGAGAGACAGAGAAGGGAGAGAGAATAACGGGCTGCAGAAGGCTCCCGGTGGCGATGAAGGCGAGCGGCTGAGCAGATCGGCGGTCGACAAGAAGAAAGAAAAGGGACAGGGCAGCGAGGTGAGGCCACCATCAACAGTGAAGGCGCCTTGGCCTCTCGCGGAGGGAGAGGGAAGGATGCCCCGGCTTCTTCGACGGGATGAAAAAGGAGGTCCGAAGCCGAAAGATTAGGGCTCATTGGCAGCAGATCGGCGAGAAGAATGGGACAGATCCGAGAGGGAGATAGTAGAGATTTCAGAGGAGGAAAAAGCGTCTGAGAAAGGAGGAGAGAATGGAGAGGTAAGTGTAGGTCCGCGGATTGCTTGTTGTTTGCAAACGAGTTGGAACGAGGGGTCGGAACTGCAGAGGAGCATCATGACCCTGGACAGTGAAGGGGGAAAGCAGGGACATAGGCTGGCGTCTGTCTTCAGCAGTGCAGGACTGCAAGGCTAGCCAAAATCAAAGGCTTCATCACGCAAAGGGGAAAAGAGAAGGAAAGAAAGAAAGAAAAAAAAAAATAAAAAAAATAAAAAGGAAAAGAGTAATTGAGTAAACCCGTTAAAAAGGCATTCGGAAAGGGATTTTCAAATCGGAAAATTTCTCGACTTTTCCGAAAATAAAAGATGGACACACGTGAACGTATTAAAAATATAATTATACTCGGGAAGGGTATATTACGCCTTAAAATTATTCTAAATAAAATACTTGTATAATTAAATATCGATAAAAGTCGGAAAAAAAAAATATCGAAAACGCGCCAAAATTTTGGGCGTTACAATTAATTAGAATATTTTCAATTAATATTCTAATTTTTCATATTGACAGTACTTGACAATATATGTTATTTCATAGGAGTTACATATGTCATCTATAATTGAAGGATAACAACATGTAAAATAATATTATCTTTTATAAAATATGATTAGTTTAGTGCAACGCTAGTTTTCTTTTAATGTGAATCGGTAAGACACACTTTGGTATAATTTGTATTCGTTTAAATGTTCTAACTACTAATGTAGGACTCTTGAATTAGTAATTCGGTATTGAGTTTTTTTTTTTTTTTTTTTTATCATTTGTGTCTTTAAACATGAAAAAACACAATACAAATGTTGAAGATAATTAGTGCATAACTCTTGCAGGATTAGGCCCGTCCCATCCCATGTGGGACAAGGCCCGAGCGGGAATCGAAGAAAAAAAGTTGCAAATCCCATCCCGTCCCCTTATAATTTGCGGGACGGAACGCAGGACGACCTCCATCCCGTCCCATGCCCAGCCTTAAAAAAAGGACTTTAGTAACTCATTCTTCTCCGGTCAAATTCGGGTAAACAAATTTGAATTAAAATATGAATCTATGAAATCGTTGAAACCAAATATAATTAATTTGAGGACCAGATTTGAACGACCTTGAAATTTGTCAGTTACAGCAAAATCTACTTTATACACCCTCAAATGAATGTAAGAAGGATACAAATTAAAAGAGAGAATAATGTGGTTAGATAAAATACAATTCTCAATAAAGAAGAATTGGTCATTGAAGGTCATCAACCTTCATTTGGCATTGTTCACCAGTTGCAAGAATCTTGACGGCCACCATGCCTTTCTGCCATTCAGAGCTTCCTACTAGTACTAGCCTGCTAGCATTCATCCTTGCTGCTCGCTTGAACACCCTATAGATTCCATTCATTTGGTAAAAAAAATGTATATCTAAGACTATAAATTTGGAACATAGTCTAGATCTAATACCACTTCATGGGTTTGTTCTCCAGCACGAGATCTACGCTCTGGCCTTTCTCTCTGAGCTTCGCTGCAACTAGAGAAGCCGCACCCTGAAGTTCAGGGTCAAGGGAGCAAACTATGTTCTCAACTTGAATGTCAAGTTCTGGGAGAAGCTTTTTCTCTTTCAGCAGCTACAAATCAAGGAGTTTAAATACTGGCATTTTCAGTTCCACTAGATTGCAAGATTCAACAGTCTGATAAATTTGAGTCAACTTACTTCCACAATGATTGCATCACCAAATCCAAAACCACAAGCTGGTAAATCTTCACCTCCAAATGTGGAAAGTAACCGATCATATCGCCCACCTCCACATATAGCTCGGAGCTTTCCTTCTCTATCAAATCCCTGGAATGCATGTAGATTAATTAATTCAAACATCAATGAATCATTTGCAAATAACCCATATTTGACCCAACCTCATCCTAGATTCATTATTGCAGTAGACGAGAAAAAGATGTTGCCGAGTAGAATATTTATAAACGATTCAGCTTTCAAGTTAAACTATTTCAAGAGCAAATGCAACAAAAAAATATACAAATAACTAAGCCATGTGTTTCCAGATATGGAAATCAAACTGATTCAAAAGACATCAAATTTGATATCAATTTGAAACCCCATATAGATGTCAAGAGTGTTATTTTGATACAACCCAAAATATTAGTATATCAAAGATATCACTCATACCATATCTTCATTCTCATATCGATATTCATACCCTTGCATGTTATCTTTGCTATCGATGCCAAACAAATCCCAAGTGATAGGGCAAAACTACACATCTAAAAACTATTGCACCTCCCCCTATTTTTCCCTACACTAGAAATATATATTACCTCGAATACAATTCCAGTGTAGTAAGCTAGGCCACGAACAACAGAAGCATCAAACTGAATCCAGTCAGAAAAACCATACTGTTCAGCAAGAGAAAATAGCCGTTTAAGATCAGCAACAGCTTCACCGGCTGTTCCAAGCCTCTCTGCACATTATTGATACAACAGTAAAGAGAACATTTACTCATTTGTGTTTCATACGGCTGGTTTAGGCAGAGATTAAGGGAAAATGATATTCCAATATTAAAATATTATGGCTATTAGATTTAGGATAATTTATATTTTCTAGTAATAGCTTTGACATAATTTAGGATATAGAAAGGCTATTAGATTCAGGTTAGTTTTGTTATTAGCCTATAAAAGGCTTTTCTTACTCAATAAAGTAATAAGCAGAACTATTATCAAAAGGAGGCTAACATTAAACCAATAGTGTCTATACGAGTAACGTTAAACCTACAAAGAGGATTCGCCAAGGACGAGTCTACTTTCATCTATGAATCTACCACCGATCCAGTTTTCACCTATCCACCAATTTGCGTCTAATCTGATATTCCTATTTTGGGAAAACATAACAGTGTTCTGAATTGAGGTTATATCAACCTAATAAAGTTCAAAAAATAGAATGAGAAGGGGGTACCATAGTAAATCTTAATGGTTAATATATGTACCGTGCGCTGAATTCTGAAGATAATGACAACATATCAAAGGGTACAAGTAACCAGATGATGAAAAAAATCTAGACGTACATAAAGTTCCTTAATGAGACTTGATTTTTCAAGGCTCAATATTGTGCTTTGATCTTTTGATCTGAGATCTATAAACTAGAATCTTTTGAACCCGAACCTGATCAGAGATTCAACTACCAAAGTTATAAACTTTATCGAATGAATGAATGAATGAATGAATGCCAAACATAAGACATTAGATCCTTATATAACCTTCTATGTTAACTACTACTAATACGACTACACTAATTAAAAGATAAGATAGTCTATTACTAGAATCCTTTAAACCTGAACCTGATTAGAGATTCAACTACCACTTTATCGAAGGAATGAATGAATGAATGCCAAACATAAGACATTAGATCCTCATATAAGTACCTTCTATGTTAACTACTCCTAGTACGACTAGACTATTTAAAGGTAAGATAG
The DNA here is from genome assembly GCA_033239125.1 of Fagopyrum homotropicum. Classification (NCBI taxonomy): domain Eukaryota; kingdom Viridiplantae; phylum Streptophyta; class Magnoliopsida; order Caryophyllales; family Polygonaceae; genus Fagopyrum; species Fagopyrum homotropicum. The sequence goes on from BSWB01000004.1 coordinate 151,769,559, forward strand.
TCTATTACTAATAACTAAACATTATCAACTATGATTATTTCGCCTAGAAGAGAGTGGTGGAATCCTATCACTCCTATATACCAAACTAAGCAGCATGCGAATAATCAAACCATGTGATGATGAATGTGGTTTTAGATGCCCAAATTATATCAGACAATGATACAGAAATTTGTCTTAAGAATAAGCTTTAGTTAGGTCCTACATCCTAGCATCCTTAAGGAAAATATAAACCAACCTTCTAATTTTGAAAGCGACTTTATGGCAAGCACTTCCAACAACTGGTCAATAGCTTCTCCGGACATCCCAGTAGATTTCAGCTCTTTCTTCACCTCATCCAGTGGAATCTTTTCCAGCTGTTTTGTGTGTTGAATAGAAATGAAGGTTAAACAAACAAAAATCACATAGCTGAAGACAAAATAAAAAAAAACACGAGCAAATCATTACTTTGAATTATTGCATGAGGCTATAGCTCCGCCTTTTTTAACTGAAGACCTAATGCACTGATTATTAATTCTTCATACAGGTCACAAGAACTCCTATCATACATTATTTCAATGTCGCATTGACAGTTAAAGAAAATCGACATAACTTGGGCGGATAAAGAAAGATCCAAGAAGTTTCCCAGGCATAACTACTAAATATTAAGAAAACTAAATCATCAACCATTTATTTTATCAGTTTATACAAGAAAAAAGGTAAAACATAAGGAATCATTAAGCTTCCTCCTTCAACAAACACTGTCACTGTATAAGGTTATTTGGTGTTAATAGAAACAACATTGGCCATTCAGCACTATATGCTTTAGAAATCTATTAACGAAGGGCACACATCAAGCAAGGAAAGGATCAGACGGTCTTTCACAACTCAAGGAAAATCAACATTTCCAAGTTGGATCCTACATGAGTGCACAAGACAAATGAAAAGTTAACCTGAACAGCTTCATAGAACCAAATGAAATCTAAGTAATCTGGATTATAAATCTAAAGGTGAGAGATCGTGAACAATGGAGAGACAGAAAACACATACAGATACACAGAGAGAGGGTCTTTATTATAATCAACCAACCTTATCAATAATGATGCATACTCTGCCAAACAGATCTTCTGGAACATTGTTGCACCTCAACACCTCTTGTAAAACCTAGAAGCAAATAACTCAATTTAATTATGATGCTCTTCTTTTGTTTCGAAAAAGAGATTAAATGATCATCTCCTATAAGTTATAACAAGTAGTGAAGGCCTACAAATGCTTAAGACTGGCCCTTCAAATGAAATAAGGGCAAAAATAATAGAACCAAAACAATACATATAATAAGATATTGAATATTTTGCAAACAGATTAGTATGGTGAGCGATGATTCTAACTACAAAAATAAATAAATTTGCTATAAAAGATAAATCAGAACGGAGCTGAGTAATAAGTTTGAGCCTAACATCTTACATGAATGGTGAAGTCATTCTCACCTTTCTACTTGAAACTTTGAACCCAACATCTGATTCGTTGATGCCTAATCTCTTGAAAAACGTGACAATAGAAGAAATAAGCTCTGCCTCAGCCTAATAAAAAACAAGAAGTTCAGATCCAATGACAATAAGAAATGAGGATTAACTTTCATAGCAAAAACACTACTGCCATAACAAGTAATCACATGTTTGTAATAAAATGCTAACAAAATAAAACCTCGAAGGCAACATTATTGCTTACACACCGTAACCTCTGGCACGCCGATAATATCCATATTCCACTGGTAGTGTTCACGACGGCGTCCCCTAGTCATTCTCTCATAGCGCCAGCATTGCCCGATGGCAAACCACTTCAATGGAAGAGACACAGATTTTCTGGACATAGAAAACATGAAGATCAAAATTTTGGCTTCTGCACATAAAAATCATGAATATATTAACTGTATAAGAACTTGAGCAGCTAAAAATGGAAATTCAGCAAAAGGACTTCAAATTTAAGCTCCAAAACAAAGTTTAAATGCCTACACTGTGAGTCTGCATACCCTTTCTGTATCACTAGCCTTGCCAAAGATGGAGTGAGTTCAGGCCTTAATGCTACACGGCGGTTTCCTCGATCCTCAAAACAGTATAACTATGAAAGGACAAAGGCGGAGACAGATAGGAAAGAAAAGAGAATAATTCAGTATCCTCTTTACAGACAATTCATAATTCAAATTGAACAATTTCACAATCATCAAGCTACCATTGTTCGAAATACCATTTTTCATGTTCATTTCACAAAAAATAATGGCAAGCAGTTCCTTAACCTCTTGAAAAAACTCATCCCTCCATAAGATAACATTCTTACAGGAGCTCCCTCTATTCCCCACCACATACTAGTAACATTTGATGTTCAGTGTTTACCTCTGTCCTCCCGTTTAGCCATAATCCAGTAATCTGGTATTTGTTAGCTTAGTTTGTTTAATCACATTGACCTCCCAATAATTTAGTAATTGATTAATAGATTACTTACGCTGTAGAACACGCATTGATATTACTTACACCATTTACACATGATTATGATCCTAAAGCTACCCTTTCTCCCCCATATCAAGCTTAACATATACATGCACCTAATCTGCATAAAATGAAATATCTATACAAGAAGATCAACCTCAAGACCAAGTAAATCATGGATATATTAATAAAAAGATAAAAGCCAACAACAACATACCTGATCTCTGATTTCTTCACCAGCTTTTCTGATAAACAGCGCCTCCGATTCAAGCACAGGGAAATCAATCTCTTCGAAACCGAACAATTCCGAGACCTAAAACCATTTAAACAGAAAATGAATTAGCAACCGAGCAGCGACGAATAAACAAGCATTTCAAAACTCCAAAAGGCAATAGACCTCTCTGAAATTCTGAAAAAGCCAAGTCCTCAACCGCATTTCCTCAGGCGGAAAATCTCTAGTCCCTTTGGGTGGATTTACATCAATCTTCTCCACCACTTCACTGAGCGGCGGAGGCGGAGCAGAGCGGCTGCCAGAACGTCCGGAGCCGGAACTGAATGCGGGAGCGAAAGGATTAGAATCCGTTTCCGACCTTGACGAAGCGGAGGAAGACAGAGAAGAGAGGGATCGTGAGTTGGAGGAGGGGGTTGTGAAGAAGCAATCAGGTATCTGGTGGACAGGAGAGGGAAAGGAAGATAAGAAGAGGTAAGAGGGTTTGAGGAAGAGGTTGAGCTGGCGATATGGGATAAGGCGGGAAGGACTTGCGAGGGCAGCCATGGCTGATGGCACAACGTAACTCTCTCGGGACTGGAAGGCAAAGAAAGAGGATAACTCGCTCCGATATCCCGGTACAGAGAAGTGTATATACAGTCGTATTATTGCAATTTCACTGCTATCATACTTGCATAAGAATCAAACAGCCTACAGTCTATCTAGCCATGCTCCAATCAAGATCAGAAATTTAGAGCTGAAGCGCATATTTATTTTATGATTAGCTGCTATTATACAAAGATGGATATTCAATTTCACTGTTATCATACAAGGATGGAAAACAGAAAGAAAATAGGAATCAATAAAACAGGCACATCTGCCCAAATACAGTACATCTGCCCAAATCAAGAAAAGAAAATAGGAATCAAACAGCCTACAATCTATTCTCAATTTTTAAGTTCTTCCTACATCTGCACAAATCCAGAACAATATCATAAAATTGCAACCGGCTTACGAACTGTATCTCAAGGTTTTGTAACTTCCATAACTCTATTCAAAATTAACTCTTTGCTTCAAAAATTGAAAACAGATAATAGGAATCAAGAAAATCAAGCATTATTGGGAGTTGTTGATGGAGGAGAGCATCGAAATCGAAGCAAATGCGAGACAGAGAAAGAAACACAGAAAAGCATAAAATCAAAAGCAGAAGTCCATGACCTGGACTGAAGACCTAGACTGCCGATAAACAGAAAAATCGAGAGGGGAGGAAACATACTTGGTAAACAGAAATGTCGAGAGGAGCAGCCTCCTTGCTCCGGTCCGGTCTGGTAATGGGATTCAGAACAGGGAGTCGGTTAATAGGTACATCAAAACGGCGTTTCGGAGATATCACGTATCATTTTGATACCGATAATATATGGATGTATGCCCGTATCGATACCAAATAGGGAGTCGGTTAATAGTTACTACTAGTAGTCACTTGGGTTTTGGTAGTCAGTTATTTTAGTCACAGCCAAATAGGGAACGAGGAAATCCAGTTGTCAGGTGGGGCACACGGGCAATCAGCAGGCGGTGACGCTGGTAGATTCCAAAATCAGGGAAGTTGCAAAATCTCGCTCTCTTGCTGTCTTCTTCTCCTTCTCTTTCATGGCTTCGCTTCTACTCGTGACCTTGCCAAGGTGAGAAAAAAACTCTGTTTCTCCAGCTCTCTTGGTTTTTGAATTCGTATTCAAATTAGGAATCCGTCTTCTCAATTGCTCTGCTTTGTGGTTGATCTCCTTGTATAGTTGATGAATTTATCTATTGTGAATCCAATTAGGTGATCATCTTCCGCGTTGAGTGCACAAATTGATATCTTAAATTCACGGATTTCATCTTCATCTTCATTGGTTTTGTGAATTTATTTATAGAAGACTGGTATATGATACGAACCGCTGGATTTCTCTTGTCAATGCAAATTCATAAATGAACTGCTAAAATAGCAGATGAATGTTCTCGCTCGCTATATCTAGTAGACTAGACTGACCTGTTAGTTGATGATGAATGCTGATTGACTTAAGCAGTCATAGACAATGAATCTAACGGATGGGCATGGTTCTAGTAGTATATTGCAAGGAAGAAGACTTCCTTTTCTGTGTGTACTTGTTCTTGCTTTTGCTACCATTGCAAGTTACGTGTATTGTGGCTACTGACAAACCATGTTGGTTTGGTTGAAATGGTTGGACCGAGGAGGAGTTATAATCGCCTCAGGAGTAGTGTACTCCGCATGAAGAAAATATAGCTTGTGAGCTGTGACTAACCATGCTCATATGCTGTTAGCTAGGTTAGTTTCAATTTTGTTCAGTCAGGTAGGTCATGGAAAACTTCTCAAAGCTCTAGTAGGCGTGAAGAGACAGTTTTCTGTGTTTCATGAGGGCATTGACTAGGTTATGGATTCAGGCTTTATGAAATTGTACAGCTAGTGTATAATACACAAGCTTGGATGTTGAATTCTTGAGTGAGTGGACATATAGTATATGCTTGTACTTCTTGTAGATTAAACCTAATAATGTGAGACTGTTAATGAAAATTAAGAGAAGGTTTTTGTGTCCTTTCATCTGATACTTTGCACATGCATATGTCTGATCTGTTTGTTTATTCCGTAATCATTGTACTAATTTAGGAACGACAGTAGGATAGAAATGGCAAACTGGTGGAGGTGGTGGCTATTGGTGTTGTCGATGATCATTATCTGTAGAACAACCACAGCGAGCACTACACCATCCAGTTTAAATGAAACTCCCTTGTCTCGAATTGCTTTTGGCTCTTGCTCTAATCAAAGCCATCCTCAGGTACGCTCTCTTGCCTCAAGGCTCAATCCCATGCACAAGCTGGTTCCAAGTCAGTTTGTGGAAATTGTCAGAACTACAATGCATGCATCTATTACAAATTGCCAATATTTATCATTCAAATATATCTCAGACCAGTTGATGTCCAAACTTTTTTCCTGAAGTCTGGAACCATGATTTTAAAAAATGAAATTTTATGCCTTTTGAGGTTCTAAATTTAAAGTGTATGCAGGCTATTTGGGATGCAATAAATAAATTCAGTCCTCAGCTATTTATTTGGCTAGGAGACAACATTTATGGAGATATCAGACGTCCTTTCAAAATATTTGGGAAGCAGAGGACATTTGGTCCTTGGAAGAATGCTCCTAGGTTTATCCCTGCATCTGAGCAGGAAATGCAATCTAGGTATGAGAGAGCGAAAACTAATCCCGGCTATTCCAAACTTCGCAGAAATTCCAAGGTTTCTCCTTTGACACTTTCATGTAGCATTGCCATTCGCTATTAGTGTAGTACTTAATTCGATCTATATTTCAACAGGTCATTGGAACATGGGATGACCATGATTATGGATTAAACGATGCTGGCAAAGAATTTTCTGGAAAGGTCACCAATCAAAGACTGATGCTTGACTTCTTGGATGAACCTTTGGATAGTCCAAGGTCAGTTAACATTTGATATAGCACTCTATACAGCCAGCCACAAACAAGAAGGGTAACCCTCTTCAAGTAGTAATCATGAGTACAATGATAAATAATGCAGTTCAGAAGAGTAGGCAATCCCATTTTGTTTGGTGGTTAACTTCCTATTAAGCTTATTTAAGTAGGATTTTCTGCCTTTTACTTCTTTTTTTACTTTTAAATTGTTATACCCATCCAATGGAAACACCCAATATTTATTGACCCTATTTCCAATTTTTATAGGCGCAAGCAGGATGGAGTATATACTTCATATACATTCGGTCCTGTTGGGAGGCAGATTAAGGTATAAGAAGTCACATATCATTTTTGTTTCCCCCTTTACTTCCTACACGAGGATTTATTGCATTCTTAATCACTATAGTTTCATTGTCTCCTTCGTTATAAATTCCCATGTCATTATACATGATTTTCTCATGTTTCCTGGCATTTTTTACCTGGAAAATGCCACTACTTTTGGAGTATCTGGGTAAAATAGGGTACCATGGTGGGTGAGAGCTTATAGAGGAGAAGACGGAGATGAGGGTTGTTATGGGATGTTGATGGTATAGGCTTTTTATTTAATTAATTAAGGTGTTGATTGATTGGCCAACTAAGTTTTAATTGTGAATTAGTTGTCAGGTTTATACTCATACAAGATTGGTTCTGCTGAATGGTTTACTTTTTTCCTATGCACATAATAAGGTAAAATCTGTTGTAGTGTTTGTTTGAGAAAAAATAATGCTGAAGTCTTCTTGTATCAGGTTATTCTGTTGGACACTAGATATCATAGAGATCCCACAGGAAGCGATGGAAGTATCTTGGGGAGTTCACAATGGAAGTGGTTGGAGAAAGAGTTAAATGGTCCCCCTACAGTATTAACCATGATTGGGTCCTCCGTGCAGGTAGCTTTACAATAGTATTGGCACGCATAATTGGTATTTTGTATGCGACCTTTTAGTGCATGTTCCACTTTATACAATTCATAAATCTTTTGTCCTACAAATATCAGTGATGGTGACTTATTTAATCACCTAGAACCCATCATTATATTTAATTCTCTAACAAACTACACCTTGAATTTCTTCAGTCTCCGTTATCTTTTAAGCTTTTCCAAATTCAGATTTTTCATGACTATAACCACCTTAATTGTGCTATGCTTACGCACAAGCGGTAACCGTACCTGCAATCAGGAAAGGAGCCAAGAGGAACATGCCTCGTTGTAGTAGCACTGCCAAAGGAAAGGGCACCTACAAAGCTATTTTGTTTGTTATTTAGATCTAGTACTCAAAATACTTGTTCTAAGATGATAAGAACAGCCCAAGCTTATAAGTTATAGAAGTTCTAAAAGTCTAAAGGGAAAATGTCATTTGATATGCTAACATTGATTTTAGTCCCTTGCAAGTCCCTAACCTAATGATTTCATATTAATTCTGCGTACAAGCTGTATGCATGTGTGACATTACTCCGTATTAAATTTGATTAAGATGAGAGAACTTGGACGAAGGACCTTATTGCATAATTTTAAGATTTTAGGACTTGAATTGGAAAAAAAAAACATTCATTTAGGGACTCATTTGGAACAAAAAACAGGTCAAGGCAGCAGATGAACTTCACACACTCTGTGCTGTTCTTTTTACCATACTTTTATGTAGAACAAACTTTGATACACTGAAAGCTAGTGGTGTTGTAATCTTGTAAGTCTGCCTATGATGATTGTTTTAAAATTGAAGTTTCCGAGTCTTTGAGATTAAGTTAAATTACACAACACCTCAAATGTATGCGATATTGCACAAAATCATCCTCTATCAACAAAAATATTTAGCTACCACTTGTTCATCATGCAATGAAACATTCACCACCACATTAAACTTATTATAAGTTTTAAAAAAGGATAAAATGAGTTTGGTGTTGAATTCTGTTACAAAACATGAACACGGATGATTAATTGTGAATTTGTCAGTGAAAGGGTGGTTTTGTACAAAATGACACAACGTTGGTTCCTTGTAGTTTACCCTTGAGAGTACAATTTTACTGAATGTAAGTTGTTACAGGTTTGGTCACTAGATTTATGCATGCAAAGAAATGTTTAAACTAAAGCTCTATCTGAACCGCCAAGAGTTGTGAACAATACTAAAATACCTGGATTAACTATGTTAATATAATCTGTTTGTCCGAGTATATAAAAGACGCTCTAAAGTTTAACTTCCATCCAATAAAATATATTTGGAAAGAAAAAGCATTGCGTAGAATTATTTACTTTTTTGGTTGTTCTTGAACTGTCAGTTGATCTGCCTGATAAATGATAATTCTATAAACAAATATACACTTACTGAGCATTCTGGTAACTGTCCAGGTGCTATCAAACCTCTCAGCAACTACTAGTCCAATATTTCATTTGGAGGGCTGGGGGCGGTTTCCGAAGGAGAGGGTGCATTTGTTCAAGTTAATAGCAGATAGCAAGGTACAAATTTCTGGCTTTTGAAAATAAATGTTTCATATAGAACACCGGCTGGTGACTTGGCATTAATTTGCAGAAGTCTAGAAAACTATTGCATTCATATGTTTATATGATCTTTCCTTTCTATGTTTCTCAAGAGAGATGGGGTTATTTTCCTAAGTGGGGATGTCCATTTTGGAGAAATTACAAGATATGACTGCGGTGTTGGATATTCACTCTATGATTTCACTTCAAGTGGGCTTACCCAATCCGTTGAAGGAGTAGTTCCCCGGCCGTTTCATTACATTGTGAGATTGATGGCATGGCTGAGTCCAACTACACTTCGATTAATGGATTCAAACTGCAGATTCAAGTCATGCACATACGGTATCTTTTTCCTGATGCAATTACACGGATATACCTTAACCTTGACATGATAATGTTATCAGCTTAATTGTGCAGGACAACCTAATTTTGGTGCCATTGAGATAAACTGGGAAAACCAACCGCCAACTGTAAAGGTTGAACTGAAAGACGTAAATGGTTCACCTGCAATGAGTGTCAATATTTCAGTGTCTGATTTGCGAGCTGGGAATATTAAATTGCCAACTAATCACTCTGGTGGTTATCGAAGATATTGCACTCTTGAAGTTGATCGGCCTTGGATTGTGAGGCACCAGTTGGCCATCATTATCTTCTCTTCGTTGGCTGGTAGGTTCATCAAATATAACCTCCATTTTCACAGAATATAGTCAATATACTATAATTTGCACAATCTATTTGCTGATAAAACTCTGTTGAATTGTTCCCCAGGTTTTACACTTGTATTACTTGTACTAGCCTATGCAGTTGCTAGGTTGTGCTGGAAATACACATGCAAATTGAAGCACGATTGACATGTTTAATAACAGAGGAATTTTTAGTTTTTTTTTAATCAAATGACAATGGAAAGGCTGTTGGAGGCTTGAACCCCCCAGTTAATCAGCAACAAAAGATGATTTACTGGTTTATGAGCATCAGTGATACACAGGATCGCGGTTGGTGCATATAAGCAGACCAGGCGGGCTACAACAGATCATTTTTGTTAGTTGTGAGCTTTCTATGTTAGTTCTTGAACCTTTGCGTAATTTATTCTCTCCAGTCTCCCTCATCTATATAAGAGGAATTCAAATGCTTGTAATCTAGTTTAGTCAATGAGAAACTGAGAAGAGCTCAAGCTCTGTTGTTATATTTTGTCTCTCTTCTCTTTTTTTCATTAATTCATTTTTACCTTGCTTTTCTTATGCACTGTACTCATCGTCATCAGTCTGTTGAGTGAGACATTTGAGTAGGTACTTTTTTTTTTTTTTTTGTGGGAAGGAGAGTCGGTGGCCTCCGGCGTATCTACACGCGCTTTTATTAATAACAAAAAGGGCTAAGTAGTCATCATACGGGGGATAGCCCGACCCCTAACATCATCAAATAAAAGCTCTACTACACCCTCCGGCGGGTCACACAATACAGTAAAACCAATCGGTAAGTTAATAGCAAAGCTAGCAATAAAGTCCGCTACTCTATTCGCCCACGGTAGGCATGACGGACCTGGATAGACCAGTTCCTTTTTAAAAAGTCTTGGCACATACGTACCAGACTGGCTAGAGGGTGGTGAGGGGCGATGCGCCTACTCAAGAGCTGAGTAACTAACATGGAATCCGTTTCCATGATTACCGAACGGTGACCCAACTCTCAAGCAAGCTTGAGTCCATGTGCCAATCCCCACAGTTACGCCATGAGAACTGAAAGAGACCCAAATTAACACCAAATCCCCTTATCCACTCTCCAGCAGCGTTTCTAATGACTCCAGCAGCCGACGTCAAACCTTCCATATTCTTCGCTCCATCCGTGTTCACCTTGATCGTGCCGATCGGTGGAGGCTCCCAAGCAATTTGTATGACTCTCCCCGGTGAGTACCTAGGCGACTTCCCTCTTTTGCTCCAGATCTCAATGTACTCCCTCGTTTTGGTCTTGATGAAAATGCTTCTATCACCCACGGTGTCAACTCCATTAAAGACCTTCTCATTCCTCCATTTCCACGTCCACCATATAGCTACTGCAAAAAACTCATTCCAATAACATATACTCCCTCCGATCAAAAATAAGTGTCGTTTTAGCATTAGAAATTTGATCAAAATTATCTGTCGTTTTAAGTTTTCTAGGCCAATAAATGAACAATAATTATAAGAAATGTTCTTGAAAATTGGTGTAAATGATTAATTTTAGTTTTAAAATCTTTCTTATTGGTTTAAAAGAAGGTTGAATATTAAATATGTGATAAGATTTAGAAAAAATTTACAAAATCTATGTTATTTAATATTTTTCTTAAAAATTGTGTCAAAGGCTAAAATGACAGTTATTTTTGATCGGAGGTAGTATTTAGGAAAGGGGCCGTGTTAAGGACATTACCTCGCAACCAAACTGCAAAAGGTGAGGTGTAAAATCTGTCTCCATAACTTTCCGCCTGGACAGCATGCCACGACTCTCTGACTCTTGCGCAATCACGAAAAAGGTGACTGAGCGTTTCCTGCGTTTGATTACAAGTTCCACAAGTGTCAACTGAGCTTAAGTGACGTCGGTGCCTCTCTACGTTGCACAAGATCCCACCCTTGAGTAGCTTCCACATGAAAACCTTGACCCTCTCTTGGACGCGAAGACGCCAGACGCTCTTGAAAACAGCCTCATCCAGGCACTAAATCTTCTCAGCACCTATAATCATATTGTAGGCTATCACTGTAGAGTAGTTGCCATCCTGTGAGAGAGACCAACTCAGTTCATCTTCCTCTATTCCGATCTGACTTCCATCTCCATCAATGGTCGGTTCGCGAGGTTGTACAGCAGCTAATTTGAGTAGTGTTTGTGCAGGAAGTTTGCCTTCCAGTAACTGTCAGTTCCAGCCTACGCCTACTCTCCAGAAATGAATGACGGGCATATGCAAAGCCTCCTCCTCCAGTGTTGTTGTGGCCACAGTGTATAGAGGAGCCTCCCCTATCCAGTAATCAATCCAGAATCGAATAAGTTCACCATCTCCCAAGTTCCACTTAGTTCCTTTAACAAGCACTTGCTGAATGCCTTTCAAAATCCCTCTCCAGATGTATGAGCAGCCAGAAAGTGAACTCTCTCTCTCTGACGTATATATTTACTTCTCAAGACCCTTGTCCAAAGGCTATCTTTGTCCTTCATGAACCGCCATCGCAACCCCCCCAAAAGCGCCAAATTAGAGCAATGCATGGTCCGAACCCCTAGACCCCCTTTAGCTTTGGGTAGACATACGTTGGCCCAACTAACCGTATGCATTTTCCTTTGACCTCCGAGTGACCCCACACAAAGCTACAACATAGTCTATCGATATCACTACATATGTTCATGGGGAGATCCATCGTAGCCATTGTGTAGACAGGGATGGACGTGAGAACCGCCTTAGTTAAAGTGACTCGACCCGCAAAGCTTAGGATTTTCCTCCTCCAACCATTTAACTTGCCTTTAACCTTGTCTAGTAGAGACGCAAAGGTATCTTTAGAAACCCTACTTTGTAAGATGAGTATCCCAAGATAATTCCCTAAATTTTTCGTCACCTCCACACCGCTTATCCTTTCAATCCTATCACTAACCTCATGAGATACATTAGGGGATACAAATATCTTAGACTTCTGTACATTGACCCTTTGGCCTGAGGCCTTGCAGAAAACTTCAATGCACTTCATGACCACTTTGACTTGTGTGATAGAAGCCTCCGCAAACAAGGTAATGTCATCCGCAAAAAAGAGGTGTGAAAGCGGTGGTCCTCCTCGCGATAGGATAATGGGTTTCCAATCCCCTCTTTCCACGGCTTCAAGATGAGATGACTCAGTCTCTTCACACACAGAACAAAGAGATAGGGAGAGATCGGGTCTCCTTGTCTAATCCCTCTTTCTGGGTTGAACTGTTCCGTAGCTTCCCAATTCCATAGGAATTGACACCTAGCGGTCTTAATACACTCTTGGATCATTCTCCCCCAATCGCTAGGAAAGCCTGCTTCAAAGATTGTATCCTCAATGAAGTCCCATATGATCCTATCATAGGCCTTTTCAAGATCTAACTTCATAAGCATCCATTGTTTTCCCGTTTTCTTTCTTCTCATGGAATGAACAACTTCCTGCATCAGCACAATGTTGTCTTGAATCAACCGTCCTGGTATGAAGCTACCTTGAGTAGGCCCCACTAGCTTCCCTATGATACCCTGCAAACGTTGTACCATTACATTAGATATGATCTTATAACTGACATTACACAAAACAGTATGCCTAAATTGGCTTATGAATTCAGGCTTTCCGACTTTGGCAATAAGAGATATAAGAGTATCGGGACACCTCTTCTTTCACAGAAGGACCAACTGTGCTCCAACACTTCTGATAGAATACGGGTTGAAACCCATCGATACGTGGGGCTTTGTACGCTCCCATGCTTTTGACCGCCGTCCAGACTTCTTCCATACAAACTGGTTTTTGGAGGGTGATCCATTCGGTTCTCTCCAACTCAGGGAAGTCGATGGTGGCAAGATGACAATCGTGCAGAATAAGGGGATTTTCAAAGCTGAACAGTGACTTGAAATAATCTAGTGCATGTTGTTCTAGTCTTGTTTGATCTTCTACCCACTCTCTATTTTCCAGTTGCAGCCCCATAACCCTATTGCGGCTTCTTCTCACAATGGTGGATGTGTGAAAGAAAGTCGTATTACAATCCCCGTGTTCAAGCCATTGTTCTCGGGACTTCTGAAGCCAAACCATCTCTTCTTGATCAAGAATGACCTCCACTTCCGCTATAAGTTGCTTCTCTTCAGCTTCTAGGTACTGTGTCCACTCTTGTTAAAGATGCAACTTAAAATTTAGAAAATATATTACTAAAATTTAACTTAATTTTTAAATTTACTAGCGAAAATCTCTAATAGTAACCTAACAGCGGAGTAATAGTTTCTAAAAAATTTTGTTTGAATTACTATTGCGCTCCTCAACCCTTATGCATAGTTGAAATTTTTTTTACTTTTTTATTGACTCCAACTATGCACCCTATATGCGCAATTGAGGACCATATAAACTACGCGCTTTTCGGTCCTCAACTATGCACTTTTCGCCGGTACGTCTATCAACCCAAAATTTAACTTTTTAGTTTAATTATAATTATATTTTTCAGATTTATCTATTTATTATTAGGATAGTTTTACTTTCTTAAGCTTGCAAATGGAGAATAGAGAAACGGGGCAAGACTCAACCCTTGTGGGAGGCGTGGCCCATTGGACTTCCCCTGAACGCAGGCCCAACCCTAAAGAGGCCCACTCTTCCGCCCGGAATATAAAACTAACAAGAAGTTGAAATATCCAAAGCGCTCCCCTCCCTTTCCTTTTGAAATTTGAAAGCAGAGACCTAAACAGTAAACATATAGACGTTGGCGACCTTCCCCACGAACCACCGCTCCCCCAATTGTTCTCTCCGCCGCTGATCACACTTGGACTCCTTGCTCGTCGGTGTATTTTCTATTTCCTTTCACCTCCTTCTCTCTTCTTGAGAGATCACGAGCACCTCGTCCGGATCTGCCATTAAAAGTTCAGGTATGCAAACGTGATTCATTTTCCCATTTTCAAGAATCGGAGAAGCAAAAAGAGCGGGATTTGCTTCCCTATCGGAAGTAGATGTTTTCATTTGAAATGTGTTGCGGATCGGGAATTAGTTAGGTTTGCATTGTGGTTGGTGGGAAGAGGATGTAAAGTTGAGTAAGGCCGTAAGGCAATGCTTATCTTGCTCGGTTTTCATTCATAGCGACGAACTGTTTTCCAATTTGTAATGTCATTCATGTGGTGGAACATTGAATTTTGGAATTCTTAAAACATATCACGAGTAAAATTCTACAATTCCATCCTAATTCAGTATTTACCTTGACATTCCACTAATCCAGGAGCCACCATCTGCTGTGACTTCAAGTGAGAAAAAAAGCACCCTACGAGAAGTCATTTTCTCTATTATAGTGCTGTAGCTTTGATTTGTGGACCGGTCGAAAATGCAGGATCTTAAGAGACCGAATGAGTTTTCTGATTTTCCTTTGGACCCAGAAACGCTTCTTCTGAAATCAGACGTGGTTGGTGGAAATGAATGGGAAATGTATAAAGAGAATGTGAGACCGTTAAAGAGAGGTCGTAATGTGAAGCTTTTGAACGAATCTCTCAAATCTCATACTAATATTCAGCTCAAGAAGTCTCTCCTTGAAACTCGGAGGTAGATAATCTTAATTCCTTTCTGATCCACTCCCTTTGCTTTGTTTTCACTCTGTTGTTTGTAATTTGCTAAGAAATGCTATCTTTTCTTTTGTGTATCCAGGAAGCTAATTGAGGAAATTGATGAGTATGAAGGAGATGATCCTCTTAAACCATGGCTTGAGTAATATTTCTACTCTTCTCAAGTTCATATACATATAAGCAAATGTTATATGTAATAGGAGCAGTTGGAGTAGTCTACTCAGTACTAACTCAAAAAACAGCACTGCTGTGTAGCGTGAATTGGTATTGCTGCTTGCACAGAGTAATTGCATTGATAAATCAAATCAAATGAAAATTTTGTAGGTGCATAAAGTGGGTGCAAGAAGCATTCCCAGCTGGTGGAGATTCCTCTGGCCTTATTCTCATATACGAACAATGTGTGCGTGCTTTTTGGCATGACCCTCGCTACAAGGACGACCTTCGTTTCCTCAAAGTTTGGTTGGAATATGTAAGTCTATTTTTATCTATTTCTTCTCTTAATCTTTTTGCAGTCAGCAGTGTGTGTAAGCTACTTCACCATATGAAATTGTCCTTTACCCTTTCCCGCAGGCCGAAAATTGTGATGATGCTGAAGTTATCTTCAAGTTTCTTGATTCGAATGGAATTGGGAAAACCCATTCCGGATATTACTTAGCTTATGCTCTGCATATGGAATCCAAACATAAGATCAAGACTGCTGACGAAATATTCAATCGTGGATTATCCATGTAAGTTGCTCTCTTGTATTATTAGCATAATAACATATTCTGGTATCTTGAGCTGATTTGGTTACGCATATATGCCCTTTTGTATTGCAAATAAGTTCATTACTCATTAGTTCTATCTCATACTTTTTTCTCATGTAGTCTTAACGATTTCTGCAAATTTTGTATGGCACCTAAAGTTAACATGTTCATAGTTGGTGTTTTATTGAATATTTTTGTTCAAGTTTCTGCTATTTGATAACAAAACTACACCCTTCACCATGATCAACTTCATAACCGTACTCATCAGTTATCAGTGCACAACATTGATACCCTTCAGTTATTGACTCCTCTTCATCTTGATCTTAATTCTCTAGAACTAATCATTTTATCATCTTGTTAAAACCCTCTCTACCACTTGCACTTATTAGCCATGACATGCTTTATTTTTTTGCTGTCATTCTTATTCTTCGTGTAGAGATGCTCAACCACGAGAAAAACTTGAAGCTGCATATAGGAAGTTCCTTTTTCGCACCATGAGAAGTTCTGCAATGAATGCGGATGTATGTATACGTTTTGTAGGCATGATCTATTTCTGTTTACTTTCATAATCTTATTGCTCCTTTATCTCTTCCTCAGGAGGAATCTACCGATAATAATTTACCAGTGCGGAACTTTGGTACTGTCCTATCCAGGGGAGGCAATAGTAAGTCTTACATGCAATTTATACAAATTTGATCATTAATTAAGACAATGATCCAATGCACTTGTGCTAAATTTGAAACCCTTTTATTTGGCAGGAAGAGAGGTTTCAGACAGATCAAACATTACTGGGAAAAGTAACAAAAATGAGGGGTAAGTTTATAATAAGGCTTGCCAATGCAAATAAATAGATATATAGCTAATACATGGGCATCTTTTGGTTCCAATACACTGCAGGGGTCAACGAGTTGCACTTTCCATTTATAAGGATGAAAATGCTCAAAATGTTGATGATTCAGGACTTGTTAGTTCTGATGTAAGGGGATGGAGTAATCTTGCAAGTCAAAAGGACAGGAATAAGGAAAACAAAACTGTCCCATCTAAGTGGACAGGCCATAAGGTTAGTTCTATTATCACTGTTTTAACAAAGTAACTGAAGCATACAATTAAGATGATACCATAGCCTATCTACTTCATCGTTTTCAGATACCTCAAAGACCGGTTACAAGTAGAGGAGCAACTTCCACACCCCGAATAGAGGTCTTCATAGACGACGAGTGTTCAAAGTAAGAAGTAATGTGAACTCATTCAAAATTGAGATCTTCTTAGCTATTTTTCCACTTCTTAATGTATATTGGAACTTAAAATCTTAACTAGGGAGCTTCCTGGAAGTGACGAAACTCAAAAATCATCCAAATTACAAGTAAAGGAAGGCGAGGAACAAGTGCTTAAAAGGTACGTGACATCTTTACTTGTTAGTTGTTTCATGTGTCTTAATGCAAAATTTAATTGGTATGCATTTGAACACTTGTGCAGAGAATCGGAGTTGTTGAGACAAAAACCATTGCGAAACTTCCCTGCTTGTAGTCTTCCACGATGATCATCAAGAGGGGGTACACTATTTATGTATTGAAATTGCTGTCATTGTCACGTGTGTTGTTCTTTTACTCGTCTTTCTTCTTCTTTTTTTGGGTCAAATTTGGTGTTTGGTAAAATTGTCAATCTTGACATTGACACTAAAAAAAACTCGCATTTGCTTGTTTCGGTATGAGTATTAGTTATGTAAATTGTTGCCATTGGATTTGTAAGTTGAGTGATTTGTTGGAATTTAGCCTCAAGATTTACGATTATAAAGATTGTATGATTATCCTAATGGGAACGAAAGTGTTAGGAACATAAAATGCTTTGGTTCAATTGAAAGGTGTCTTACGTGTTTCTAATAAACGACGTTTTTAGCTAGATTTAGGAACGTCCCCCACTTGTGCAAGCGAGTATATTTATATTTGATGTTTTTTAAATAAAATGTTATTAATTTGTATAGGTGCGAATTTAGGATATATTTATAAAAAAATTTAAATTAAATATTTTTTTAACTTATCACTAATAAAAAATTTATAAAGAAAAAAAGAGAATTTATATAAAATCTTACCTTTAGGCATTGTAAAAAATATTTGTAAAAAAGATTAAATTTTAAAAAAAATGAATCTGATCAAACTTTTAAAACAATCGAAATCTGATCAGTTTTTTTACAAAACAATCGGCATTTTAAAAAATGACATCTGATCAAAATTTTGTTGAATAAAGATTTTGTTAAAAAAATATTAAAGATAAAAACGAATCTATTTTATGAAAAAAAAAAACAATTTACAGATCTTTTAATTTTTCACTAACGGATTTTTGTGAAGAAAAGAAAAGGTATAATTTATTTGTTGTGAAAAATATTTGTAAAATAAAAAGGAAACAAAATATAGATATTTTAAAAATAGAAATTGATCAAAAATTTCAAAAACTGTCATCGCTTATTAGATGGTGTTTAGGGCAATCGAAATCTGATCAAAATAATCTGATCAAAATTTTAAAAAATTTCGGCATTTAAAATAATAAAACTAGTCAAAAATTTTACAAAACAGTTTGTTGCTTGTGCGACGGTGTTTAGGTCGATTGAAATCTGATTAACATTTTAAAAAAACATGAAAATACAACGAAACTTATTAGATGGAATAAGAAAAATACGATAAAATATGGAAATTTTTTTAAAAAACATATCAATATACGAACTTTTGCTTATCAAATGGTGCGAGATTTTCCTGGGGAAAATAAGACGTAGCAATAAAATTGTAACTTGAAAAATATCTTCAAATTGTCGGAAAAGATGACAAAACATGATCAATAAACAGTAGAATTGAAATCGAAAGATGTACAAATTTGTAGATTAACATGGGAAATAAGAAAAGTGTATTGATTTATGAGAATGTGTGTTCCATATATATAGTGGAATCAATGTACGAAGTGTACTTCAAAAAGTTACATTAAGTATATTTGAAATCAAGATATTGTTTCTCTTGTAAGTTAATATAGCAACGTATCGGAAGTTTAACAATCAATCTATCATATTTTTAGAAAATTAAACATTTTGACTTAATTTGTGATTAATTAAAAAATATAATTCGAGAAAAAAACGTGAGGCAGCCACGTTAGCATTATGTCGCCTATTTTTAGTAAAGTATATAAATGTTGACAGGATTTGCGAATGGAATTCGCATGGAGTGTTCTAGAGGGCTTTCCAACTTGTCCTACATTTTCAACGTATTATTCGATGTAAAAAAATGAAATTGAAGATGAAATGTTTTCACGTCGTAATAAAGAGATAACATATTAATATACTAGGGTGATGGTTTTTCTATTGTCTTGTCGATTTTAGACGGAATTCACTAGGATTATGTGTTGGACTCGGACCCAACACGCATGTACAAGATCCCTCGGGATCTTTGATCCATCCGAATATATATTATATATTTACTAAAATAAGCAACATAAAGCTAACGTGGTAGCCTCGCGTTTTTTTAGAATAAATCTTTTATTAAATCACAAATTAAGCCAAAAAAATCTTTCTTTTTTTTTTTTTACTAAAACTGTATCTAAACTATAGTCATTGATAATTAAATTTTACGTCAAATTTGTTCGGCCGATCAAATCGTTCAACATAACGAAAATTTTAAAAAGGATAAAATCAAAAGTTAAAATTCTCATATTTGGCCGATCGAATGGTCTTGCAAAATGATTTTTTTAAAAGATAAAATCAAAAGTAGAACTTCTCATGTACAATTATGAGATAAACTTATAGGGCAAGCAATACATATTTTCACTACATACATACCGAATACCTTATTATCAATGGTAGCTACTTGTAGCCCCTTTCTTTGTGCTATTAGTGTGTTAATGGTGAAAAGCATTACAATAGTTGTATTGTAAAACAGCTGGAAGAAAATTGACAGCAATTGCAAAAAAAATCAACAAGTTAAACAGTTGGAAGAAAATTGACAACAATTGCAAAAACCAGCAAGTTAAATAGTTGGAAGAAAATTAACAGCAATTGCAAAAAAAACTAGCAAGTTAACTTAAAAATCAGATTTGTACAACATGTACAGTTGGTTGGAAAATTCAACATCTCCTGCATTTTTCTCTCTGGTATTGTTCCTTGTATATTAAAAATGGTGTATAACGTCTATGTTGTACTAGAGTTCAAAGTGAGCTAAATTAAAAACTAATGCCAACAACAAGAACAGACTACTCCAAAGCTTGAGGACTTCACGGCTAAAAAGGCGCAACAAATGGTGCATCTTGAGTAGTTGTGATAACACATGTCCTGGTTGTCTAGGCTGGAATTACAATTTAATAATTAAATGATATATATTCAAAATTTTCGAGCTAGCATATAATACATTGAAAAATAGAATTACTCATACTTATATGAATGTTTGAACTAATTGGATCAAAATAAGCACCCATCCGTGAAGGAAGCCTTTCATTCATGGACATAATTGGGTTTTGACCCCTCCTTTGATGACCTTTGATAGGAATTATTATCCTTTTTGGGTCTCCCTCTAAGTCTCACCTGAAATGTGTGTGTGTACGCGCGCGCCTGCCTAACACAATTTCGATGCTCCACCAAAGGGAATTGTTCTCTTACAACATTCACAATACACCACGCAAAAAAAGAAGTCCTTTATTTACAACAATGTAGATTTTATGAAAGAAATAACAATTTTAAATCACAAGAAACAGACCTTTTGTTGATCTGATATAATGTTGCACTCTTCGCCACCGAATCCTTGAATGTCATTCCTCAAGGTCTCCAAAAACCAGCTCCATGAAGAATTTTTTTTTGCCTCCACAATAGCCTATGCCACAGGAAACATTTGGTCGTTTCCATCCCTTCCAATTGTAGATAAGAGCATGCATCCGAGAAATGTCTTTAGGAAACAACCATCAAGACATAAAATGTATACCCGGAAAATTTATTATTCCGTTTAAAACCCGATCGGACCGGATTCCGACCCGCCAACCTTGATTTTTTTTAAATTAAATAAAACAATATTAAATTCTATCATTTTATGTGACCTTGATTCACATAAAATGATAATTATGTAACCCGTATAATAATTCCGTATATTTTAAAACCGAAGAGCGGTTCCGTGCGAGTAACGATTTATTTATCAGCCCATCTTAGTTAGATGAGCAGGCCCAACAGACCCGGCCCAATGACATTTACATCCAGCCCACACCCTAAATCTTTACCCTAACCCTCTCTTTAATTAATTTTAACCTAACCTAATTAAATCCTAATCTAATTAGCAGCAACAACCTTCAACCGTACCTCCTCCTTCCTCTCTTTCTGCACGATAGACAACAACCCCCAACAACCGTCCAACGCAACAGCAGCCACATCAACCGTCCGACGCAGCAGCAGCCGCATGTTCCCTTCGAGACAGGAGCGCCGGTAAGATCTCGTTCCCCTCTAGAGTCGCCTCTCTCACGTCTTCCGCTGAACTCTAACCTTTCTCGCACAACCGACACACAGATCCTACAACGTGGCTGAACGATTCGGACTGAAGGACATGACCTCGCGACCTACAGGCAACAACAACACCAGGACGAGCCCCTTCGTCTCCAATCTCGCAACCACGCAGCAGTAGCGGCTTGGTCTCTTTGGTCGACTCAAACCGGCACCCAGGACCGAGTACTTCTCCTTCTGTCGAACTGAACTAGCACCCGGACTGCTGCTTCTATTTTGTCGATCCAGCAGACCACTAATGCAAGGAGCCCAAATCTGATCCGCAGCAGCCTTGGGTTGTCTTTCTCATGCCTTCGAGTCATAGAATCGAGTAAGATCCAACTCCGTCCTTCCTTGGTCCTTCTCTTTGATCGATCCTTAATATATATATGCTGATGTGGGTACCCTTTGTGTCATCAATCCGCCCCTAACAGCCTCGGAAGATAGCTTGAAGAGCTGAGGTGTTTTCTGAAACTTTCGGAAGTGACAAACAATCATCTTTGGGTCTAGATTTGGGTAAGTTAGACTTCTTATTTTTGGCTAGTTTTCGGATATGTTATAGACGGTATTGCATAGTACATCATACTAAAATTTTAGAGGAATCCATGTTATAGTTTGAGAGTTATGGTGTTTCAAAGTTGACTCCCCATACAGTTTTTATAAATGTGCTGAATGTTGAGAAAAACAGCATGTGATGCTGTTTTGTGAGATAGTTTTGAATAGGCTTTTGATCTCTGTTGGAGTTGAATTTTGGATATGATATAGTTGGCATATTGTAGTAGAACATATCAAAATTTGGAATATATCCAGCAAGTGGTTTAGGAGTTATGATTTTTCAAAGTTAAGACAGTGTGCTGTTTTGTCAAGTCTTTGCTGAATTTCCAGAAACTGTGTTGATCAGTCAAGTTTGAGTATATTTTTCGATGCCTTAGAGATAAGATCCACCGTTCAGTTTTTGGGATGTTGTTTAGTGTCATGCATAGGTTAATATGTCAAAAGTTGGGCTGAATCCAACGGTGGGATTTAGAGTTATAAGGGTTCAAAGTGGACTTGTTGTACAGTTAGGAAATATACTCAGATTTTGGCTAAGTATAGAAAATTTCAAGTGTTGTAACCAACTTTGAAAATTTTTGTAGAAGTGATGGTTGAACAGTTTTAAGAAATTCTTGCTCCTAGAAGTAGATGAGATATCATAGATGATCTGGGGAATTATTTCGGAATTTTTATAAGATTATTCGAATTTTATACTTGAAGCCGAAGTTGGACCTTAACGATCTTTCCGAAAATAGGAAAATGGGTAAATTGCCAGTTTGTAACCAAACACATCTTTAGGAGTTAGAATATGACTCTTTTGTCTCAATGAGAGTTTAGACATGAATTATGGAATTTTTGGAAGTTTCGGGACCAAGGGTAAAATAGTCATTTTATCATAAATTGGTACCATATTAAATTTTGTTCTAATAGGATCTATTACCTTAGAAGTCTTAGACTTCTAATTACCTAGAAAGTGTGCTGACACACTTGCCTCCTTTGACAGGCAACCGAGTTATACAGTTACAGATTGAGTTGTGATTAAGAGAGTCGAGATCTGATTCAGGTAAGTCCACGGACTTACTTAGTTGACTTCTTGTATGAGTGTAATGTGTATGAGTGGTGTTTGTTAGTTATAATAAATAACGAAACCGGATTAGGCCGACTTTATTATTTACGTAATTGACCCAAGTGTATGATAATGGGTCGTGACATCATCTACCTAGCTCTTGCGAGAGTCTAGGAGGTTCCCTGCGACCAGCCCAGTCAGGTAGACGATCAGATGCATTAGTACCATTGCTTGTTGGTAAACGGGGACAGGGGCGAGGTTTGGGAATCCCTCGTGTCACAAAATAAGTATCATTAGTAATGACATATCACTTAATTAAAAGATAATAAAAAGGATTCAGTGTTGCATGTTGATTGTGTATGTTGTGTGTTTGTGCTTTTACCTTTATACTTATGCATAGAATGTTAGCTAACGGTTTTATCCGTGTTGTAGATTTGTAGAGATAGACAGTTGCAGAGAGATCCGGAACGGAGTTGGTCAGCCGGGCCCAAGTACTCATTAGATGGGGACAGGGGAGTCTCCCATACGGCATGCATGTTATGTATCTATATATATGTTTTGTAAAGTTGTCACATGTGTACATTCATACATTAAAAATAATATATTTTGAAATTGTTTTAAATACATTTGTGCCTTGTTGTAAGATCCTAGTAAAGTTGTTGTTAAATCGAGGTCGGGACCCATTGTGAGGTCCTAACCGGTAACTCCCCGAGTTCTCATAATTTGGGGTGTTACATAAAATTGGCCTACATCCCCTTATAAACCCTTCTCTAGGACCATGAAAACCCACATACATTCTCTTTAAATATATCCGGACTCTTCTTGATATGAAATTTTTAGCAGTGAGCAACACAATAGTAGTCCTAGGATCAACTATCTTCAACTCAACAGTAGTACCCCCAAAGCCATGTAGTGTTCTTCAAGTGAACCATACAAAAACTTGTGGTTGCACGTTTCACCCTACAACGTTGGAATCTGGGCAAGCGAACTCCATACTTCTCTTTAACTAGTTTCTTCAAGTATTTAGATTTTCAATGTGGATCCCTCTTGTAATGAGCAACAAACTCTTCAGTTAGGAATGATGGCTTCACTTAAATGCTTTTGTAGTCTTCTCTACTACATGTGTGTATATCATTCAAGCTCTTAACTACAATGATTCTTTTTAGCCATCCCATGATGCATATTTCCTCCATGAACAACCATACTAACATTTTGCTTCTAATTTCTTCATGTGGTTATTCCTACACCAACTAATACAATAGCCGAGATCAACGACATATCTAGTAATTGTTTTCTTAAAAATTTCACTAGAAGCAAACTTCATTCCTATAGCCTATTTCCACTTGCCGAAATCCTTGTTCATGTGTGCATTAACATGTACCTTGATTTTTCCTTTCATCTCCCTAACAAGCTCTTCATCACTGAGATCAAAAAGGTTGTCATAATACTCATCAAATGAGCCACGTTTTTCTCAATCAGTGGAATCATATTCCACATTAGCAAGTGCTTGTTCTTCACTTATGTGTTCTTTTAATTTACTTCTATTGATCAACTATTCCTCATATGTAGAAGTATCCAAGTCACTAAAGGTCTCGACAAGAACATTTTCATGCTTTGTAGAAGCACTTGCAATTGACAATGAGTGTGAGTTATACTTAGACCAGTTCATATCCGGGCCCGGGCCCGGTTCGTGCCGGGCTTTATAAAATATTGAGCCTGTTTAGCCGGTCCTGGGATGGGTGCCATACCCGGCCCGGACGGGCTGGCGGACGGGCTTCCAAGTACCCGTTTTTTAGTTTCTTTTAAAAAAATATTATTAAAAAATGTTTTTAATGTAATTTTTATAAAAATAAATTATATTTAAGATATTTTATGTAAAATATATTAAATTTATTATAATTATGCTATATATTTTATTTTAATACTTAATATTTATAATAATTATACTATAATATATTTATTTTTTTACCGGGCTGACGGGTTGGGCTTTTCGGCCCGGCCGGGCTTGTTCCTATGTTCATACCCGCCCGTTTTTCCGGGCGGCCGGGTCGGGCCGGACTGCCCGGATTTGAACAGGTCTAGTTATACTCTAACTGAGATTTTGTCATTACACATACAATGTAAACATCCACCTCGCCAATCGTCAAGGCATGCTCAGCCATTGCAGTTACATCATCATCTCCATTAACCTTGACCATTCGATTACTAAGAACTTGACCAAGACAACTATAGTACATAACATCAACATCACTAAAACCGCACTTCTTAGCCTCATAATTCATCATAACAACCATATCAAAATTTGATAAATAAAAAGGATCAACGCCGTGAAACTCGTGCAATTGGCATACAACATATTCAGTAGTCGAAAAAGTTTTCAAGAATCCTCCATGAGGCACCTTTATTTTAAAGGTCGGAAACATGTCTCCTATTAACTCAACAAACTCAATAAACAATCTTGATAAATAAAAGTAAGTACTTAATGCAACACAATCAAGTAAACAAGCAGTGACCACCACTCGAAGAAGAAGAAGACAAACAAGGAGTGACTACAAAAAAAAAAAAAATTTATGCAAATTGCCTTACTTGGTAGAGTGAAGCAACGGAATCACATGGATCATGCCCTAAGAACAACAACAACACATGGAATACCAATCGAATAAAGGCTAGAGCTATTTCGATATCAACAGAAGAAAGAGAGATAAATTTTGATTTATTTACACGATAAGGGTTGCTTTTAATTCAAATATATTATTAAATATATTCTATTTAGATTTTTTTATAATTTTTTTTAAAGTAATGGTCTCCCTTTACATGTCATCACGATTTGGTAAAAAAAAATTATGGTGTTAAAAATTATAATAACCCCTAAAGTTTAGCCTTTTTCCATAAATTTGAAAGGTCAAAAGGGCATGTTATTTATAACATTTTTGCGAATTTTAAAATGGAGTATCATATGCTCTTTTTTTAATGCTGAAAGATAAAAGTTCCATAAAAGAAGAAACATAAAATAAAGCTATGGGATGGACAGATGCTTTATGTGCGTTTTTGAAGTGTTCGTAGTCGTACTACCAGCGACTGGCCGACTGCTACTTTTGATGCACTTCGTGGGTAGTGCTTGATTCTGAAAATTTTCAGATGGAAATCCACGCATTTCTCATTCGCAAACTAACCGTTTCCTCATTGATGATCAAATTTCCCTCTGTTTTTTTCTGTTTCGCTGCTTGAACTGAAGTCACTTTGATTCTCAGCATGCTTGATGCGTTGTTACCTTACTAGAATCTAATTGGAAGCAGCAATTTCCTCGTTTCCCCCCTTTGATAATTTTTTTCTAGGGTTTATCCGTTCGCCACTCCAATTTCAAGGCCATGAGGTCGCCAACTTCATGTGGGAATGGTACTGAGAACAGTTGTAGCAGCAGAAGTAATAAGCGGAGCTTCGACGAGATGAACGATCAGATACATTCTGATACTGATCACACACAAAGGTCGCTCCTTTTCTTCTGGTTTTGTTTCTTTTCTTTGTTTATTGGTTGCTGTTGGGAACAAATGAGTTAAAACATTGATCTTGTTTTAGGTATCGGAAGAGGCTGTTTGAAGTTGCCATCAGCAGGAACACGATAGCGGTTCTAGAAGCCCGGACTAACAAAGCCATAATTTTTGCTCATCTGATTATGGAATTTGGTCAAGATAATCCCAGTGTTGCTTCACCCCTGCCTCTTTCCAGTTTGATCGTCTTCCTGACTCCAACTGTCAGCCTCGTTAATCAGGCAAGTATAACAACTGGTCTTTTGGGTTTATTATCCTCCCACTTTCTTGTTGGATTTTACTTACATCCATGTTGAATTTAAAAAAGCAGCTATTTCTAGTGATCAAAGCTCGCTCTGACTTGCATGTCAAGATTGTTGACGAATCACTGGTTGGTCAGTTGAATGCAGAGCGTTGGCTTGATGAGATCAGTGCTTACAATGTGGGTTTCCTTAGCTCTCTTGTGTTTCAGATGTCTATAATATTGCTAATTTGTGCCATAAATTGCTACTCAGAAAATTGTTTAAACTATAGTGTGTGAAGAAGAATAGGCGTTGCCTTCAGCAGGGACCAATGTACTTATGTTTTACTTTGTTAACGAGCTTTCATTTAATGATGGATTGAACAGGTACTCATTATGACACCACAGACAATGTTAAAATCCCTTAAGAATGCCTTACTATCCATGGAAGCAATTTCCTTTCTGATTTTTGATGAATGTCATCATGCGACTCGTGATCACAGCTACTCAGATATCATGAAGGTATATATTGTTTACAATGTTTGGGATTGCCTATCTTCACTGTCTGCTGTGTTGATTTATTGTTTTTAAAAAAGTATTTGTGTGATGACATGTATTCTTTGTCATCCTGCTTCTGCTAATGCAGGAATATTATCACAAATCTGTTAATAAGCCAATTGTCTTTGGATTGACAACATGTCCATTATTTAGAAAAGGCAAGTATCTATATTCAGGCTTTAAGTTCCCTTTAACTACTATAGGCCCTGCATTGTTATCTATCAATTCTTGTTCAAAGAAACATTTTCAAATCGTGTTTGCAGTTATTCCAATCACAGTTGTTGCACTATCTCAATCAAACCTTACTGTTTGTGAATTATTTGAAGATCAGTTGTCTAAAATTTCTTTGTTATTAGGTTTGGCATCCTACATAGACTGTGAAGATCGTCAGATGACCGAACTTGAAAGTCTACTGGATTCACAGGTATATTGTATTATTTGCTCAGTGGTTCTTTTATGTGCCAAGTCTGGGGACTTTAGTCTCAAGTTGATCTTTTATACTTGGTTTCCACATTTAGGTTTATGGTGTGGTTGACAAACTTGAACTTCAAGAACTTACTCCCCCTCACAGAGAAATCTTTAGATTTTATAACTTGACCGATTTGAGTCTTGACCTGAAAGACAAGCTGCATTCATTGTTCTCTACGGCAAGTTGTCTTCTCACTATACTTACTAATGAATGATGATGATGATCCTTTTCACAGTTATTCTGCAGAAATGCAAATGATATTTTATTGTTGTTTTTTGGACAGTATGATGCTTCATTAAGGCAAGAGTCGTTTCCATTACATAGTGCCGATATAAAGGATAAGCAGAAGACGTTGCAGAGGCGGCTGTCCAGTGATTATGCGGACATTTTGTATTGCCTCGATAATCTAGGTCTTCATTGTGCTTATGAGGTATTAATTTTAACTTATCAGCGTGGATGCCTACATTCTAACACCTTTGCTTTAACTGATATGTATGATATGACACCTTGCAAATAATATGTAATGGTTTTGGCGAGTTCTGTTTTGTTGTTTCAGATGATACTGCAACATTCTTCCCTGTATAGAACGTATAAATTTGAAGGATAAGGACTAGTTTTTAGCGAAACCACAAAATCCCTCCAACTTTGTATGCTGATAAGCAGTCAAATAACCCAAAAGAGAACCACTGTTAACATCTTAAAAATACTATATAAAGTACAGAATACAGAGCATACCCAGAGGATATAATTTTCAAAGGAACCTCTGCAGCCAAAAATAACAAACCAGCCATCCGTTCACATAACCTTCTGATCTCTTTTAGCTCTCAAAGTAAAGCAACGACCCAGTCAGAAAACCAGAAACTTTTGTGGAGCATTTGATGAAAATGCTTAATGCATTGTTATATTATTTCTGTAGTTCTGGGATCAAACATTTCTACGACTACCTGAAGGGTGAAACGGTGAATCCATTTTGTTTCAGGGTTTGAATTGTATGAATATACTCGCCCACCTGTCTTCCAATTGTGATACCATTTTGTCACTCACCAGTCTAACCAGACATGCAGATATGACGATAACTTCTAGTCACCACCAAGTTGTCTTTTTTACAGGCTGTAAATGTTTGCATGGAGACGGTTCACGATCTTGTAGATGATTGTGAACTATACATGGAGACTTCTTCACCATGTAAATCGTTTCTTAGTGAAGCATTGATTGCCATGAAGGAGTGTTTCCTCCAAGGTATCTTATGCACATATGACTTTCAATCATGTTTTTTATGATATTAACAATGAAGCTTTAGTGCTATTGAGCAATATACAGCTAGGTTGCTCATTTCTTGCTTTACTGATTATTTTGGTTATGCATAATGATAACTTAGTTATTTTATGCCTTGCATCCTTTCTTACGACTGCTCTCCTCTGGGTTTGCCTCAACTTTCTAGAGAAGTGCGAAACTTTATACAATTTTGTACAGGTGAGCGTGTTTCTAGAAGGTGTTTGTACTACGGACTCATACTGAAACTTTGTTTGTTTTCTTTATGGTGGACATTCAATTTACTTATTGGAAATGTTCCATTGCAAGAAGGTTGTAGGTGAATGATAATTCATCGCAAGAGGTACATGTTCATTATATATTTTGATTATGAAGAGGGTGAAATTTAAATTCGGTTTAAGTCTAGAAAGTCTAAAACGTGTCAGGGAGTTTCAAATGATGGAAGAGTGTGGAGGAGTTAATGTAAACATGATGACGGGAACAAAATAGATAGATCTGTAGCATTAAAAGGGCTTAGATGAGTCTTCACGTAATCATAAGAAGCTGATGTAGGTTCAGTGTTCTAAAAGGCACACCTTGCCATGCGCTAGCCGCTAGGGGTCATGCGCCTAGATACTAACAGGCGCAGCCCCTTCGATCAGGCGCACCCTAGGCGCCCAAGGCGTAGCTAGGTGCACTAAGGCGCGCCTCTGGGTGCCTGATATTGATTTTTGTAAGAAATTGGTAAAAGATCAATTTCTTACAATAATAGTTTGTTCTTATTGACCAAAGTATATCATATTAACTTAAGGAAATAAATACATTTAGAATTAACTCAAATTGTTATTATATGAGATTATGAGATAAACAATGCCAGAACTTATTACTGAAATCTGAATTATATCATCCGACTCTTCCTATTCTGTAATAGTTTTACCCCTGACCCCTACATGTACATCCCTTGATCCCCTTCCCCTCCCATATAACTTTAAGTTCTCTGCTGTTGATGTATAAGTCCTGTGCTGCTCATTTCCAGTAGAAGAAGATAAGAATATAAAGACTAACTAACTCACTAACTGATTGCATTAGTGTTATGAACTATCTTTTTATACTTCCTAGTTTCTATTTCTTGCTTGCTTGTTTGTTGTTGTTTTTTGAACTATCAAGTTTCGATTTGCGCACCCAGGCTCAGGCCGCGTTCCGTGGCTTGCGCCTAGGTGCTCCTGGTGCCTTTAAAACACTGGGTAGGTTAATCTTTTACAATTTCAATCTGATATAGCTTGCTTTTAAATATGGACATCTTTTTGTTCATTGTAGTTTCGATGAAGATCACCGCCGATTCGCCGCCTCTTAGTTTACTGTGTCAATTTGTTAGTTAATCAAACTAAGATCTTCACCATCAATTAAATCAGAGAAGAAATGGAGAAAATTACACTATCCGCATCATAAATCTAAAGTTGTAGCAAAAAAGAATCACAAGCTGTGACGTACAACTTTTTTGTGAAGTTGAAACACCATCAACCATTGATGTACTCTAAATATTTAAGATTTTGAGTGACTTGGAGTACTGAAGCATGAAGAAGCAACGCTGGAATGTTTTAAATTTGTATAAACCAAATAACTAGTGGAACTAGTATAGAATGAAGAGTAAGACAGGAAACATTTATGGATTTACTTTTGCGTTTTCTGGTGTTTTTTAGTCTATCCAAAACAGGTACATGCCCTATGTAGTATTGTCTGTTTCCCAGGTAAAATAGTCTAAGGGAAAAGAAGTGAAAGAGCAGATACCAGAGATTTGTTGGACTTAGTGGGGCAAATACTTGGGTTTCATATAGTTAATGGAAATTTGTCTCATTCAAAATGTGGAACAAGCTTTGACCCAATGGATGTTTATCATTGATATTATAGATTAATTGTGGGCTGCTAACAACCTGACTCTATATGTATCCTCACAGAGTCAAGAGGCATGAGTAGTTAGGCATTACTTATTCTTTATAATGTGGCTGATGCGTATAAAAGTTTGATAACTTGGTGCATTAGCTGGATATAATTGATGGAATGATTAAACACTTGAATATGAAGTTTTTGCCTTTTCCCTTTTCTGTTTCATATGTGGATCTACATGCCTGATTGGTTGTTTCCTGTAATTATCAATTGTCTTGTGATACAACCTTTATCTTTTCTTTTCCCCTCTTTTTTTCTTTTGGCTAGGAAGGAATATCGAGACTTTCTTTCATCTATGCAGGCACTGGAACAGCACCACGGACTGAATATGGCCGAGAAGCACTAGATACGGGTACCATATCTCCAAAATTCAGCCAACTTCTGCAAATTGCTGAATCATCCTGGTATTTACTTACAGCTTGTTTGAGCAGTGGAAACAAGTCTTATTCCTTTTTTTTTTTTATCTCATTCGAAATCCTTTATTTTTTTGCAGCAAAGATGTCCAAGTAAAATGCCTCATTTTTGTTGAGAAAACCATAGCTGCCATAGTGATTGCGAGATTCTTGCAAAAAGTGGCAAGTTTATCTCATTTGGCAGTTTCATATGTGAATAGAAGTAACTCATCTGTTGATGCACCAGCTTCAAAAATGGAAAACGAAACTCTCGAATCAATTGATAATAGAAAGGTGCTTAATGCTCGTACCCTAAATATGTTTTCTTCTGATGCAGCATTCATCTCGTTTTTACGTAGTCATATTTTTGGTTCCATATACTTAATTAAACCATGCAATAAAGTTTCTCAACAGATTTCGTGGTCTGATGAACAAACTTTCATGTAGGTTAACCTTCTATTCACAACAGACGTGTTCCAGGAAGGAAGTATTGTGCCTAATTGCTCCTCTGTAATATGCTTTGACCTGCCAAAGACTGTACAAGATTATGCGAAATGTTGTGAAAGATCATGGAAAAGTGTCTGTCAGCTTATTATGATGCTTGAAAGGTTTAACATCTTTTCCCCTATATATCTTTATTTGCATAGGCTGGACACAAGCTTTGTTATTTCTAAATTTAATCTTAAAATGATTTACAATCTTACATTAATTTCTAATTACCTTTAAACTTGTCATAGGTTAATCTCTTGGAATGATCACATCGTTTATGCTAATACATTAATTAATTAACTATGTTATCTTTTACATATGTGCATAGTTAGCAAACATGATTTTTATTTATGAACACATAACAAGAATGAGAAATATAAAGATATCTCTTCCCCTCACTTCTTCCAATTGGTAACCATGTTGGTTGATAGAGTAGGTTCTGCTCATGATGTTAGAGTTTATCATTTGAATAAAATAGCCTAACTAAAACTAACATTGTTCCGGTATCAGTAAGTTAACTATATACTCCATAGCACTTAAAATTAAGTACTCCACATCTCATATAGTCTAACTGATATAGATTTTCTTACTTTTATGCATGCATAAGATTTTGTAATATGATATCTTCATTTCCTTACTTTTCAGAAATAACAAGAAACAGAGGGATCAGTTGTTTGAGTTAATAAGAAGCAGCCGGTCTATTTATGACGCCTCTAAACAAAAAAATGAATTTGATACTTCCATTTCAAGTGCTTCTAGTGTTCAGCAAGGAGCTCCTTACATTGTGGAACAGACAGGAACATTGGTTGCTTTAAATTCCAGTGTCAGCATCATCCATCAATACTGTAGAAAGCTACCTGGAGATAGGTAAACCTGCTTTATACTATTAGTCATGGTTGTTTCACTCCATTTGTGCCTGGGCAGCTGGGCTGAGGAATTTTTGTCAAGGGATGACGATGGCTCTGTAATTTCATTTTGCATGGTACTACATACAGTCCGAAGCCAACCTTCAAGCTTTTGCAATCAGGACAGTCATATGAGTGTACATTGTTTCTACCACCAGATGCAGCTTTTCAAACTATAGTTGGTCCCCAGCACAAAAATTCTCATATATCCAAGCAGCTTGTATGCCTGGAAGCATGCAAAAAGCTGCACCAGATGGGTGCACTTGATGATCATCTTCTCCCATGCATAGATGTGCATGCAAAACACAATTTGGCGGTGCACTCTAGTGGATCAGTTGTAGGTGCTGGTATGTCTTTTTTGTATCCTGCACGATTTTCTTACGAAACTTGGGTACTTGCTTTTCTAGGCATCATGTCACTGAGTCAAAATATTCTCTGATTTATCAGGGTCTGTTCTAGTTCACTGCTTTTTCTGTTTGAATGTATGATGAGCACTTATGGAATCTATTATAGTTTGATTAGTTTCTCCATGTATGTTTATAGATATCCATTTTAAGGCAAATGCTCTCACATAATAAGTCAGTACACCTCGTTTTCCAGCTAAAATATGCAGTTTTAGTTACCCTTTCCCCTCAATTTCTCTTCCCTTTTGTTACTTTTCATTTTCCGCTTTCAGGCTTATTATATTTCTTTTGGACTCTTTGGAGCCCATGAAATAGGTTAGCACCTCCTACTTGTATTCTTGGTTCTTGCGTTTTTTACTCTTCTGTTGGTTGTGTTGCTTCTAACGAAGTCTAGTTGGTTCTTCTTATAGCTTTGGGCAGCTAAAACTATTTTTGAACTATTGATGTCATGTTTTTTTTGGTTGTGTTCGATTTTATGAAGTATCTTTGTTTCAACAAACTATTCAATGATAAAAGTGTTAATTTATCTTTTTATATCCAGCGGGTCTAAGACGTGGAGAGCTTACCCGCCAAAGTGAACCTACGGACACAAGCTTTCGGGGTTCCATACTAAAACCAATCGGCAATAGGAGGAGTAGCCCTAGGACTTATATGTTAGGTTCACGTAGTACCATATTGTCGACGTGGGACATTTCCACACATTCAACAAGAAGAATGCCATTTTTTGTTTAGTAATCATTTTGTTATGAGTGTTTTGAGGTTTAATTCTCGGATTAAGGCATTCACGTAGTCTTGGTTGTGTAAATTCAATATTGAAGATTTGTTGCAGTTCTAGAGACTGAATAGGTAGGATATACCTACATCAGTTGTGTCATCCTTAATGACAAGGAGAGGATTGTTGATCGGGCTTCTTTCTTTATGCAAAATCGTGTTTCTAATCTCTTATGAAATTTTGGGAAAGGGTTTGAAGGTACATACCCATTTTAAAGTGAAATAACATTAGGCTGACATAGGGATTTGGAAATGGTTAGAGAATAATATGGGTTCACAGCACTTGAGTTTGTAGTTGGTTATGAGGGACAAACTAGCCTACAGTCTTGTGATTTATCTGGACCGTCTAAGGGACTTTGAGATCGTCTTATTGTGAGTTTATGGGGCATCAGAGGGGATCAACTTGGATCTCTGGTATAAGAGGCCTTTGATATTGTTCTAAGGATGCTAAGAGGATGTCTTATAACCCGTCTCTTCTGCAGATAGTTTATGCTGTTGATTAATCAAATTTCATTTGTGAATAAATTTTGGTCAGTGAAGACCGTGTTATTAGGACCTGATAGCAGTATATAGTCTTCACACGTGACAGTACAAGTCACTCTTTGTGCTTAATGGAGGGCTTTTCTTTCCTTGTGGGACTTCTCATCATGCTTAGAAGATGATGTTCATTTAGGAAATTTCTCTGTGAGCTTTATTGCATGGAAAAAAACATTCACCTTTGTAGTACTATACGGAATTATAAAAAAAGCTGAAACCAATGAGTTTGTTGGGTTTTAAAAATGTAATTTTCTGCTTGGTATTCTCTTTTTCTGTAGTCAAGGACAAAATGTCTGGGTGAGTGGACTGCCAACTAAATGACAATTGAGGCATTTTATATGGCATTGTACTGAAGTTAGGATGTGGTTGAATGGGGGCTGAAAGACTCTCAGCTATGGTTTTCCTGACTTTTTCCAAGATCAGCATGCTAGCTACATATATTTGGATCTATAGAGGTGTTTGGGAAATCTTGAGATCTGGTTTCTTCTTGTCTTTGAGTGGAAATTTTCCGACACCCTATTTATACCACATTAGAAACAGGAGAGGCTTCAGGAGCAATGACAACATTATATGCATATGATAAATCTCACCTGCCTTTCATAACAAAGTGTTAGTGCCAAAGCCACATATCAATAGAAATGCTACAGTCAGGCTACAGTCGCTTGTGGTCCTGGGTGTATTTGATACTTTCTATCTCAACCCGAATCTGTAACCCAGATGCTTACACATTAAATCCTTTATTTCTCACTCTGGCTTAAAGAGGAAAGCCTCTCAGACCTATTAGTAAGTCTATTGTCACTTCTAAACTCTTTCGTATTCTAAATAAAATTGGGGATTTATTCCCGGGATCTTTGAATTTGCTGACATCTAGTCCATCAGTTGCTTTACAGCTTCCACCAAGGAATTGATACTGTGTTTTATAATAAATTAGGAGTGTTTTCATCGCTCAATGAGTCAAGTACTGCAATGAAGAAATTCAAGCACATTTTAGAGGTGCTTAGCTAAGCCAAATCAAATAGTAAATCGCTTGGCTAGGCACATTTAGTATTGAATTCCTAATTTGATTCGAGCTGGATGATAAAGTTTAGATCAGCTAGCTTGTTTAGTAAAAAAAAAATCAAAGTAGTTGTTTGCTCGACAAATTTTTTTTTAGCTTATTGTTGCAATTAAGTTTGTTGACATATCCGGTGGCAGTTTGCACCAAGGTATAAATCGACATTGTCAAACAGTTATTGTTGGATGGTTTCTGACGTGGGCATGTGTGTTAGGTCAATTCCCTCTACCTGAAAAGATGTTGAAATCCTTGAGTTTGCTGCGCTTGTGCTCAATCTCTTCCCTGACAGCTGGCCTAACCTTTAAATTTCTTATCTTGTAGGTTCCACAAAGAGAAAAGAGCTACATGGAACAACTCGTATTTGGTCAATGGCTGGATCTTGGGGTGGAAAAACGTGTGCCACCACATATCATGCTTATAAAATCAGATTCTCTTGCGATATTGATGATGAGTTTTATTCTTCATTTGTTCTCTTAACTGAATCAGCCCTTGATGATGATGTTGCCAATTCAAATATTGACTTATATTCACACTCAAACAAAATTGTTCCTTCTTCTATCTCTTCGTGTGGGCAAGTGTGTTTTGATGTGGATCAGGTATATAGTTTTTTATTAATTCATCTTGTGTATTAACTGATAGTCATAGTTCTACTTCTTACTACCTTCTTTTATTAGATTGGAAGAGCAATGCATTTTCAAGAGCTGTTCTTTAATTCCCTGTTTGGAAAAATATTCCAAGGATCTAAAACAAGTGGTGACAGAAGTTTTCTTCTTGACAACAATCACGAGCTACTGTGGAGTCCTTCATATATGTATCTGCTCTTGCCACTTGAAACATCAAATGTAGAGGATCCTGAATCATGTAGCATTGACTGGAAAGCTATTGACTCATGTGTCTCAGCCACAGAATTTATGAGGTCTTATTGGCTGGGTCTTACGCATTCAGAAAGTGAAAGCAGAAAGTTTACAGCTTCTGGAAATGGAAACTGCTCAGAAGCAGAAGTAATATTTTTGGCTAACAGTTCGTCTCGTGTGGATGACTTGAAGAGCATTATTGGTTTCTCTGTTCACACCGGAAAGATGTATACAGTTGTTGATGTTGTGACTGATTCATGTGCTGATAGTCCTTTTGATGGTGGAGCGAAGTCGAAATATAAGACCTTTGTTGATTACTACTATGAAAAGTAGGGATATGTTTTTTTTCCCTTATTGTTATGGTTCATTGTTGGTAATGTGTCTCTCTTTTGCCCAAAATCAACTTATTTTATTGTTGCACGTTTTTCAGGTATGGCATCACACTGTTGCATCCTAAACAACCTATGCTGCTGTTAAAACAAAGTCATAACCCGTTTAATCTTCTTGTGGATTTCAACAGTGAATGTAAGTGCATATAGACACGTGATTATCTATTATTCTGGAAGACTAGTACAGAGTGCAAAAAGAAAGTAAAAGTCTTATCAAGGAAAGCTTTCTAGCATGCCTAGCTTTAATCTGCATTTGTGCACTATCCAGTCAATACAGCAGAAACTCTGGCCATGAAGTTGAGCAACCCATCATAAAGAAAAATGGAAGGATAGACATTTTACTGAATTAGATGGTCATAAGTCTGGCGAGGGAGTATGATAATTGGTAGCTGGTTGATACTTCTGTACAAGGATATCGAGTGAAAATTTTCCTAGACTTGGCTAATAAACTATGCTACAGCAAAAGAAAACCAGGATGAAATGTCTGTCTGTAAAATATGCTATCCATAACTGATCTCTTTTCATGCTGTTTTCTGCATTTTGTAGACATTTCCATCTTTGATTATAAGTGTCTTCTTTTTAGTTGACTCACTAACATTATTTGTTGAATTATCAGCGTACAGCTCCAAAGCAACTACTCCAAATCCATTTAGCCGGGTTCACATGCCCCCTGAACTCCTAGTGAAGATAGATGTGCCAGTTTCCGCTCTAAAAGGGTCTTATATGCTTCCCTCTGTGATGCATCGTCTGGAGTCTTTGATGTTGGCCAGTCAGCTGAGGAAAGAGATTGCATTCAAGTCAACAGATGCTCAGATACCTAGTGCTTTGGTAGGTCACTATGCTTCCCGCTTTCAATTGTGCATCTTGATTATAATATTTTCTGGAGATAGTAGCTAGCTTGCTACACCCATGGAATGACTAGATTTTATTTTATTAGATTCTAGAAGCACTTACAACTCTTAGGTGCTGTGAGAAATTTTCAATGGAGCGCCTTGAACTGCTTGGGGATTCAGTATTAAAGTATGCAGTTAGCTGCCATCTATTTCTTAGATATCCTAACAAACATGAAGGGCAGTTATCTTCTCAACGTTCACAGGCTGTCTGCAATGCCACACTTTATAAGTTGGGAACTAGCCGTAAACTTCAGGTACTATTGCCTATTGTACAGTGTTGCAATATTTAACTGCTTATTTGCTTTGAGTGGTTTTTATTTTCTATGTAAAACTCAATAAACTTGGTTTGGTTAAAGCTCAAGATTTCCTAGAGGAAATCAGCAGTAGTATACATATCCATCTCAATTGATGTGGTATTGTTAATACTAGGTCTTA
Source organism: Fagopyrum homotropicum (assembly GCA_033239125.1). Taxonomy (NCBI): domain Eukaryota; kingdom Viridiplantae; phylum Streptophyta; class Magnoliopsida; order Caryophyllales; family Polygonaceae; genus Fagopyrum; species Fagopyrum homotropicum. The sequence continues at coordinate 151,807,419 of BSWB01000004.1, forward strand.
TGACCAACCTGTAGCATATGTTAGCTACTAAAACCTCATTTTAGCATGCATTTTGTCACTTCAATGTCTCAAAAGCCACCGCGAATTAGGGAGATTTCCCAACTGTTACAAGATAATACCTCTAGTTATATGCATATATTTCTGTATGTGCAACTGATAATTAGTATTGTGAAGTTGAGTATATTTTTTCATCATTTACATAAAAAGTTTCTGATTTCTTTTCAAAAGAAGGGGTGATTCTTCTTACTTCGTAAATGACAACTTTGTATTCTGGGTAGTTCCCGGGTAAGATTAGGTGATTAGTATTGCGGAGTTGACTATAGTTTGTAATATTTGAATTATAAAAATGTTCTTTTTTTTAAAAAAAAAGTGGAGATACTTCTTACTTTGTAATTTGCTCGATTTTGTGCTCTCTTATTCCCAAGTGTTTTCTGTGAAGAAGGGGCTTTCTCCTGTTTGCCTTATTTCTTTCGTGAAGTATCTTATCAAGTGTCAATAGCAGGGAACTGCTCTGCGATATCCTACATTCCCTTTGTATGCATTAAATGTCTCAAATTGATAACTGATAATGTGAATCTTCTTATAAGAACATACAATTCAAAGCACCAACTATATCATAAATTCTTATCGAATATATATATTTATCTATGTTTTCCTTTTCTTGAGATTTATGATTAATCAGTTATGCTGTTCTGTTTAGATTGATTGATTGTCCTACTATCTTCTTTCGCAGGAGTACATACGGGACAGTGCATTTGAACCCCGTCGTTGGGTCGCCCCTGGACAACTTTCTATCCATCCTGTTCCCTGTTCCCATGGTTTAGACAATGGAGAAGTGCCATCAAATAGCAGCAGGTTCGTAACATTTGAAGATGTAATGGTTGGGAAGAGCTGTGACAAGGGTCATAGGTGGTTAGGTTCCAAAACAATTTCCGATTGTGTTGAAGCTCTCATAGGAGCATACTATGTTGGAGGTGGATTATTAGCTTCCATGCATGCCATGAAGTGGGTAGGAATCGAAGTTGATATTGAACCAACTTCTCTAGAGAAAGTCATCAATGGGGCATCTCTTCACACTTGTACCCCAAAATCTAATGATATAGAAGCCCTAGAAAGAAAACTTAGCTATGAATTTTCGGTGAAAGGACTTCTATTGGAGGCCATTACTCATGCATCGGAACACGAATCTTCAGTTGGCTATTGCTATGAGGTACTGACTAACTATTGCATATATTTTCTAGGTGTTAAGAATTGAAAATGTTCCTGGGAGGAATAGAACATGCTATATGTATCAGATGAGCTAAAAAATGTAGCAGGTTTAGCTTATACAGTTATATATGTCAACCTCAGCAACTTCAAACAGAAGGATGAAATAGAACACTATTTTCCGGATTGCTTCATATCTAGGATAATTTTGTATCTATTGGGTACACTCAAGTGAAAATTTCCTCTATAAAACGAAACGAACTGGAGTTTTATTTTGTATGTTTCCTTTTCCATGCTTTTATAATATCGAGTATAGACTAATCCTTAAATAAAATTTAAATTATAAAAAATAACATGTTTATATCTATCTATATATATATATATATATATATATATATATCTATCTATCTATCTATATATATATATATATATATATATATATATATATATATATATATATATATATATATATATATATATATATATATATATATATATATATATATATATTATAATTTGTAAGAATAAATATTACCATGTAAATTGAATTTATGCTTAATTTTTCTAACCCAATTTTTTTTTTTTAATTTATGATAAAATAAATCAAATTTATCTATAAAAATATGGATCCTGGTGTGTTCCTGTAAAAAACTTACACCCCTTGTTTAAACCGGGGCCGAGTGGCCCAATCTAGAACCAGATTTGGGAACAATTATGAATCGAAAACTGGTATCAAGTATCTGGATTTGGGTTTTCAGCTTCGTTTATCAGTTTGAACTGGAATGTGAACAGCACTTAATAAGTCTACCTAAAAAAAGCAGAATGTTTTGCAGTTTGCTTCATTCTAACTCATTTTATTTCGTTAGATGTCAACATAACTATGCTGTATCTTGTGCATCTGCTTATATGGTGTTTATTTACCAATTTAATTTGTTACAGAGGCTTGAATTTCTCGGTGACTCTGTGCTGGATCTGCTTATTACTTTACACCTATATCAGACACATACTGATATTGATCCTGGAGAGTTGACTGACTTGCGTTCAGCTTCTGTTAACAATGAAAGCTTTGCACAAGTTGCTGTGAGAAGAAATCTTTATCCACACCTTCAAACTAGTTCAGAAATCTTGCTCAACCAAATAGAAGAGTATCAGAAGATGATCTTGGATGAGAAGAACCCTGATAAGTCAATGCTGAGTCAGAAAGTTCCCAAGGTATATTTATATTCCTTCCGTTAATATCTTAGTTTTTATTCATCATGGTTCGACTTTTTCTGCTATGATGCCATTTCCACCGATTTATACCTTATAAAAATTGGACGCTGTTTAATTTTCTGGATTAGATTCTCGGGGACCTGATTGAGAGTATAACTGGTGCAATACTAGTGGACACACGGCTCAATCTGGATGAAGTGTGGAAAATCTGCAAGCCACTTCTATCTCCTATTGCAACACCGGATACACTTGAGTTGCAACCGCATCGAGAACTAATGGAGTTGTGTGATTCTCTTGGATACTACATCAAGGAACATTGTGCCAACAACTCAGATATGATACGTGTAGATCTGAGGTTGCAACTCAAAGATGCACTTCTTACTGGACAAGGAACTGACCGGACAAGAAAAAAGGCCAGAGGACAAGCTTCAGCTCAGTTGTTGAAGTTTTTAGAGGTTGGTTTTCTCTTTTCAGAACATTAAGGCGTGAACTTGTGCTTTTCAAGATATTTATTTCTTACATGATTCAAGAAATTGAAGTTTGATCAAGTGATGCATTTAATAGTTTAAAAACAGAACAAAAAAACCTTGGGCTGGAGTGTATTTCTTCTTTTTCTTGGTTTCTTATCCCACTTTATCATAAATTTCTTAAAGATCCAAAAAACTGTAAAAAGGAGAATATAGAACATTGGCGGATGTTCTATAATTGATGTCAAGATAACTCATGTGTGCAACGTGATCAGGGTCTAATTTGGTCCCTAGTTGCATTCATTCCTATCCTTGTTGTCCCATCATCAGCAGAAAGAAGTAAACATAATTATTTATGCAAGCCTGTCCGAAAGTAGCTGCATGAACTTTGTATTATGTTTTAGCAAGGATGAACTGTCTTGTATTCTTGTTGCATTATTACGTTTTATTCTGGTATATTGAAGCTGTTCTATTTATCACAGAAAAAAGGAATTTCGTATGCCCAGTGTGTTTCCAAGAGGAATAAGCAGGATCCACCTCTTGATGCCGATTTATCTAGGATGGAGGTTATGGATAGTAATACCATAGTTGTTGAGGATTCTACTGAAGTCACAGTGTGCAAGAAGAAGCAAAAGACATCTCAGTTGCCAGTACCCAGTTATACTGTGCAAAATCTCTGTTCAACATCTACTGCGCATCCTGGTAGGTGCTCTTCCTTACCTTCAAGTTGTGATAAATGATGATAGATTTTATGCTGTAGTAAGGCATTATTGTATGAGGCAACTAATACAAGAAGACCTCATAATCAACCCAAGCATTCCAGTTTCTTTGATGTTTTTTATTATATACTAGGAAACAGACCATAAGTAAATGCATCTATCAAGAGTGCCTCTTTTTCCAAATGGTTGTAATTTCATCAGTAAAAGTTTAATGTTGCTGAGATATGCTTTATGAAATAAGTAGCTATGAAGCTAATATTGTGAAGTGTGTTGAATAATAATACTATTAGAACGTCATTGGTTACGTAAATTTAGTACAGAAAGAGGGCCTGTTCAAAATTGTTTCTTTCTATGGGAAAAGGAAACCCGAACTAATTTAAAACAAATAGTATGTGTTTTACAAATATATTGCTTTGTTTAGAAAGTTCTGTCTATCCATCACAACATATTAATAGGAAGTACTTAACTTCAAATGATAATACTTCAACGATAATTAATATAGGAAAACAGCTCAAACGACCAACAGTTGAGTTCAGATTTCTTGATATTCATGTAATTCAAAGAGGTCGAAGTTATAGGCATCTTTGAGAATACCATATGTGATTATTTTCAATGTTATTAGGTTGGAATACCTCAAGAAGGTTAAATTGCTAACACTGAAAGCATGTAATATTAGATTAAGGCTTCATTTGGCACAATGTCCATTATATATTGTAAAGGACCTTATTTGCATTATTAAGTTCCTTTTCAGTGCAAAAAGTACTTGATCAACACAAACAAGTACATTATTAGCAATCAGCAAATTGTGTTCACCCAACCTTAGGTCCTGGTAACCAGTATATATTCCTCATATATTTGTCAGTTGATGCTTCCCCTGATCAAGTTAGATTGCCGTTCTAGGCTTCTAGCAATTGAACTTTGATCATGTTTATGTGTCGTTTTAGGTTTTCTATGTTAACTATTTTCCTTTCAAACTCTTCATTAATAGGCTCAAAAGGGTATTGGATATTTTATAAGTGGTAAGTTCTAGAGGAACATTTTAAATATATTTGAGTTCATTTAGTACTTTGCTTACAAGTTGCGCCAAAAGCTGAAATGACAAGTATTGTTTGCCCTAGGGAGTACTTGTTAAGGTAATTTTTGCTTGCAACTTGCTTGATGTGCTTGCGTTTAGCATATGCTGCTTGACACTGGTTGTTTTGAGCTGTGCATACCATACTACTGCCTTGCATATCAAGTTCTTTCAAATGCGAAACTATTGTATCCCTTTGCTAGACCAGATCTTGTAGTGGTTTATTTATGATGTATTCAGGAGTCCAAGGATGAAAATGCCGAAAACACTGAACGTCATTTTAGTTCATCAATGTTTGGGAAATTGGAAAACAAAATCTACATCTGAGCCAAACTTCTACCATGGATGAAACATCAGTTGACTGATGAAATTCAACAACTAAATGTAAATTGTTTTTCTTAGATTTGAATTCATAACTAACAAATGATTTATCCTTTTGTAGCTATTGCTGCAATTGACATGCAGAAAGGTGGACCTAGAAAGACAGTGTTCGAACTTTGTAAGAAACTACAGTGGCCAAGGCCTACCTTTGACACAACAGAAACTAAGTCGAGGTTGGTCTTTCAAAACTTCAACTTTCTTGTCAAATTTACATCATCATTAAGTTCTTTTTTGGGGTTAGAAGGAGGTCCGGTACCCTCCGCACATCTAGTCGTGCTTTTATTACATAATTGGAAGTTAGCCAAGTAGTAATCAAGTGGGGATAACTCGGCCTCTTACGTCTTGACTTAATTGATCAAATACACCCTCGGAAGGGTCACCCGATACATTTAGGCCAACATCAAAATCAAACGCTATATTAACTAGACAGTCCACTACCTTATTCGCCTCGCGGTAGGTTCCAGTACTTTTGATGAAGTCTTGACATTTGCATACCAGACTTGAGAGCGGGTGGTGTCGAGGTATGTCCTTTTTTTAGAAGGATATGTCAGTTGTGAGTCTGTTTCCAGAATGTCAGATCTGTAACCAAGTTCTCAAGCAATCTTAAGCCCATACATTATGGCCCATAGCTTTTCCATGGGTACAATGCAGAGTCCTAAGCTTGCAACAAAGCCTCTAATCCACTCACCATTGTTATTTCTAGTAATACCTGCTGCCATCGCGTGGCTATTGGTCTTCGGGCACCATCTGGAACCTTAATCGTACTAGTTGGGGGTTACTTCACATATCGACTTAGCATCATCATTAAGTTCTTACTTCTTAGAATTCATAAGAATACCTTAAATCAGGACTCGGTCATTCTACTATAGACTCTGGAATTTCTTTTTTGCTTATTACGCCTGCAAGTGCTTTGCTGTTAGAATATGTGCATGGAAATTCAGAATGACACTAATAGACAGGTTGAGTTTTGGTGGGAACTGGTTGGGTCATCCATGCTAATTGTGGAAGTTTCCTATATTTCATTATTTAACTAAAAACTATCAAAAAGGGGGATTGGTAATTTGGTATTATAATTTTCTGCTCAAGCATCATCAAATTAGAATTTGCATATAAGAATTCCAGATAACAGAAGAAAAGTTGTATTCTTTTTCCAGGTCTCCCATGGAGCTAGGTGAAGGGTCTGAGAAGCGAATGTGCTTCAACGCATACGAGTCAAAAATTTCTTTGTGCATACCGGAGTTTGGCACAGTGGAGGCAATAGGTGAAAAAAAAGCTGATAAGAAAACCTCGTTTGATGCTGCAGCAATAGCTTTGCTATCTCAGTTACAAAAACAAGGATTGCTGAATATAGGCTCTTAGAATTATATCCTTCTATGCCAAGAGCTTCTGCCTTTAAGAAACGGAATGACAACACGTCGTTCCTCGTTAGTTTTAGTAAAAGAAGACGCAGAGCGCATAAATGCAAAGTCTTTGTTCTACCTAGAAATCAATGGTAGTACTAATTATGTTCCAACTTTCTAGTTTCAGTATGCAGTAACGTGCTACGATTGATTTATATGTATAACTTATGGGTACCTGACAGTGATAATCGGTTAAACCTATTTAGCTAAAAGCATAACATTGTCTACAAGGCGACGTGCTTTGTAAGTTTTAGTATGAAATATAATGCAAAGTGTAACAGTCAAAAACCGAAGATGACCTAATCGAGAATTTTAAGGAATTAAATCCGTTTTAACACGAGATACCTCTCGAGGTAACTTGCTCCTAGATGATATTACAACTCGGTGTTATTTGGACAATTTGGGAGCTTCAATTAATAAAAATGCAGTTGAGAAAAATGATCAGGACATCGGACATGTCCTAGATATGAAAAAACATGTAAAGGCAAAACGGCCAAAAGAGTCGCTATTTCGTTTCTTAGCGGCTAAGAAAGACGGCTTAGGAATACGCGTTTCTCGAGACAATTGCGGAATAATTATCCATACAATATTCCAGATTTATTATTCCAATTTCGAGAAGTTTGGAGAAAGGGGGGCTTAAACCGCTTTCGGATCGGTGAAAGGATAATTATCGACTCCGCTAAAGGATAATTATCGTTTTCGCTATAAATAGCGGAAATAACGTTTATTCATTCATTTCCTTTCACGTTTTCACGTAAAAGCTCTGATTTCTCTCAATCTTCAAACTCAGATCTACTCTTCGTTTCTAATCCGATTTCAAATCCGTTTGAGTTTTTGGATTCCTCTCTTCATTCTCTTCATTTTGGTACCGAGTTTCTGCATTTCCGAGTAAGGGAAGGTCTGGTCGAGCATATATGATACTAGGGAGGTTCCGTCGCTCAGATTCCGGTGAATTTGATGGTGTCCGAGCGTAGCCTGCGTCGTTGTGATTCCGAATCTTCTTTCGGATCGTCAATCGGGTTAGTAACGAATAAGTTATGAATTTATTCGTTTTCCGTATTGCGATTTAGCTTAAATTGACCTTAGGCTTGTCAAAATGGATAATTGGAAATTCCATTATGCTCGTTACATTTTTATGGTGATTATGGGATGTTTGTTTGATAAGATTTGATGACAGACGGGTGCAGAAATTGCCTGCGGGCAAAACGTTGTTATGGCGAAATTTAATTAATTAATTAAAGGTTAATTAATTAAATTGGGATTGTACAGGAGGATATAAGTTAATTAAATTCAAAGGAATGAATTTAACTGGTGTTTGAAGCGAGAAGTTTAATACGAAGAATATGATATTCTCAACAGGTGTTGTTGAAGGTTCCGGTCTAACTATAGCTTAGTTGCTTTGTGAGCGTATCCAAGCACGATAAAGGAGGATAGTCCGAGTGGAAAACGGACTCAATAATTGGTTTGCGAGGTCTTATTGTTCTTACCTGCGAGGTAAGTGTATATGAATTACACTTGCTTAATATATGTTATGTACTTAATATGCCATGATTTTATGCATGCTTGAGTGTATACATCTGTTTGTTATGATTTTATGCATGCTTATATGTATATGAGTGAGACGATGATGATGACTTGATATTCCTTATGAAAGCATGCATGAGGTACATGAGATGATAGTGGAAAGAATGTGATGAAAGAATATGATGAAAGCATGAAATTGAGTTATGATATGAAAGTGATAATATAGGATGGTAATTGATTAATTAGCCCAACTGGGTCCTGCACGGGTTTCCGGGGGACGAGGTCGCTACCTGATCTACAGGGGGCCTCAAGATAAGAAAAATAGTCCAAGATCGCAACCTGATCTACAGGGGGTCTTAGGACAAGATAGCCGAGGTCGCTACCTGATCTACAAGGGGCCTAGGACGCTATCCGGTTGGCCAACCGAAAGAAAAAAGAAAGAAAGAAAGAAAAGAAATACGAAAGCAATGAGAAAATATATCGTACGATCAGTTGGAGCTAGTTAGTTAATTATCACCTATGCATCGATGCGATCGAGTCTAGCATGTTATATGTTATGTTATGATTATTTATATGTGATGGTATGATATGAGATACTTATATGAGATGAGATGTTTATATGTGATGTGTGATAACATGCTTGAATGTTTATGTGAAATGTGATATGAATGGTTGTGGAATTATATGTGAATGTGGATATGTATGTGTGCTTTGAAATGTGAGGAAGGGTATAGAGTGTCCTTTGGGGACGGGATATTAGATACTTATATATATTGGGAGAGTGCGATTTGTATACCCTAACTGAGCGTGTGGCTCATTGTTGTTATATCCACATATTTTTCAGCTACTCAGACTCGGCCTGACCAAGGCAAGGACGTTGGACCCAACACCTGGATTTGAGATCATATCAGGTGGGCTGTTATGGGATGCTACCGCCTAGGATGTTTTGTGTGGTTTTAAACAGTTGTGTTTTGTTAAACAGAGTTTATGACGTATGTTAGTATGTATATATGTTGTGAAAATGGTTGTAAGATAGTTTTAAATTTTACGTTTTCCGCTTTTCCGCTTTTCCGCTTATTGCTTTAAACAGGGTTAATTAATTGGTAATCAACTAGAAATGAAATAGTAGGCGTCACACAAAGTCTTTGTCTGTACAGAGAATACAATCTTAGTACTAATTATGCTCTAACATTGTCTACAAGGCAACGTGCCTCCCCTGACTGGTTTTTGTTTGAATTATCATCGGTTAACCTAATAAAGCTCGAAGCACGAAATAAAAATATTATCCACATGGTTCTTCTGTTAACCCGTACTAATGTTACTAATTTTCAAAGCCATAAAAATATTACTCATTTTTATAAGAACAATGTAAGGTCTATATGCTTTCTCAATGTGATTCAAGTACTACTAGTACAGATTTCGCTTTGGCTAGAAGGCGTTTAATTATTATTCCAACCAAGATGCTTTCTCAATGTGAAATCGACTTGTACATCCAGGGTCACATTGCAAGATGGAATTCCCTTCTTGTTATAACACTTATATGAGACGAGATATTCGGGGTTAGTTCGGAAAAAAAAAACTATTTGTTTGTTTTCTAAAGGATAAAATGGTTAACTAGGTTTTTTTTATCACTAATATTGTATTAAGAGTACTCATAGTATAACATAGTAATAGTGGTAAGTTAGGTGATAAAATTAGAAGGGTCTACAAAACAAAAGATGTAAAAAAGAGCTTACTTCACTCAATTCTTTCTTTTCTAAATGAATTAAATATCTACACATTTTTAAAGCTCGATTAAATTTAGGAATGACTCAAACTGGACTCATGCAACTAGAATAACACTTAAGGGTTGTTGTACGAGTGGCTCGGCTCAAAAAAAATTGATTTGAGTTTGTTTACTCTCCAAATATAAACATGTTTTAATGATCGGTTTAAATTTAAGTTCGGATTGTTCGGCTTGTACAACCACAATAACAACCTTAAAAGGTATATATATTATTTTGATTATGGATGAGAAAACAATTTACCACTAAATTTTAAACTAATATGTTTCCTATATTCTCTAAAGTAATTTCTTACAACAAAATATCAGATATGCTTTTTATATTTATAAATATATATCATTTTGAGTGTTATAAGCGAAATAATATTTATTAATGGTTGATCAAAATCTATTGGATCTTGAGATTATCTCCCCTCTTGTTGCTTATAGAAGTCTAGAATTGATAAGTTTTTATTATATGTGTATTTATTTTGTATAATTATAAAATTATGGTTGATCGATGTGATACGGGTAATCATATAAACGTGTGTACGTTAGATAAGAATCTAACACATAAGTTCAAAAACTTACATCATAAAATTAGTTATAATAATACTTTATAGACATGACTCTTTATTTTTTTACAATAAGTGTGTAAATATTTCATTCTCTACATCAACACAAAATTGTATTTGTGGTTTTGAAGATTTATACCAAGTGTTGAAGGTAGACAAGAAAAAGAGCCAAAGTTAAGAAAATGAAAAGCAATTTGAACAAGACGAGGGAACAATATATCGTGAGAACGTGTTGAGTGAGAAAGTGATCAGTCTTTTCAAACAATAGCTAGTTTATATTAGCATTGTGAAGTCTAACATTGTGTCATTGTGACACAATGCTAGACTTAAGTTTTCGTAACTCAACTAAAACAAATAAGTGCATCCAAACGAACTTATGAGACAGTAACTATCACATAAGTTCGTTTGTATGGACTTGTTTGTTTTAGTTGAGTCACTGAAATCTTTTTTAAAATTTGTTGAATCTAACTCTTTTTGCATTAAGTAAAAAAAAATTTTTACTACAACTAGTTTTTTAATTTCATCAGGCTATCAATCGAAGTTGAGCAAGATAGTTGATAAATTTATTGAACAGTGTTTTGGTCAAACTGCCATCTTGGCATAGAAAATGGTTGTGCGGACGAACATCCAAATACTAGTTCTATAAGAAATTTTCATTTTAACATGTTTTGTTTTATTGGTTTAAATTTTTTGGGTTACATTTTTACATATCAGTTTGTATATGCTTTTATATTATTTGTTAATTATGTAGTTTGTACCGTTATTGATTTATACTAGTCTAATACCCGCACCGTGTGCGGGATTAGCTTTAATAAATTGTAAAACAAATCTAATTATTAATCAAATTGAGTTGGAAGATAATATTATAAGGGAAAGTAAAAGATAATAAAAACAGAAAGGTATATTTATAAATAAATGATAGTTTACATGTTCTTGATAAAAAAAAGTCTTAAATGAAACTGAACGTTAAAACGACCCGTAATATAAAAATATATGGAACCATGGTTTATGTAATTAAGGTTTTTTTAATATTAGTGTATATATATATATATATATATATATATATATATATATATATATATATATATATATATATATATATATATATATATATATATATATATATATATCGTTAGTTTATATAATTTTTTGATTAAATTTTTTAAAATGAGAGTGCGTTTTAAATTGCATTGACAAAAAGAACGAAAAAAAAAACATATGGCATTAAAGGCTTATACTTTATTATTAGTATATAGATATATATTTTAACACTAATAGTATATATACATATATGTTTGGTAAGTAGATAAATATAAGTTCTATAATAGGATAATTAAAATATGGTAACTATATATATTTTTAAAAAAAACTAAAATTCTAAGAAAATGACATGTGGCATATTTTTTGTTAGGATGAACTACGTTGAAGTAAACGCTTCTGCTTTAATATATGTATATAGATTGTTTGTGTGATTTCAAATTTGTTTAAATATTGTATGAACTATTTCAAATTTCAAACTACGGCATGTCCCAGACACCCACCTTACACATAATTCTCGCTAAATTTAGAAGATGTAAGATGACGAAAATCGGGTAGTGCATTTCTTAACCGTAAAATGGGATTGGACCAGATTTTTACAATTGGGTCCACGTTGGGATTGAAATTGCCGGATGGTAGGTAATTCCGGTCTTAGTCCAATACCGGGAGAAAAGAAACCAATGACCCGGGTTTGACCGTAATTTAACTAAAAAAAACTGAAAACATAAGATATAAATTTGATAGGATCGGACCAAAATTTCGGACCCCGAACCAAAATTTTGAAAATATTGGTCCTTCAAACTGAACCCAAAATGTCGATCAGACCGGTTAAATAACCCTTCAGAAAATCAAATCCGCATACATATTCACATGTTATCACTTTAGTTTGCCACCTCAATATGCCTTAATACCTATTGTTGAATTGGTTTATAGTTTTCATACTACTAATTCATAGGTAATTGTTCATGTACGGTTCATTAATTAGGGTAGGGACGTGCGGCTGAACGTAGAGTTGACACGTGTCCCGAATTTTTTTTTTTTGTCATAAACGAATGAAAATTTTTTTGAACTACCATGTTATAATTTTTGCACTATTCTCTTATAAACTTTGAACTATTCTCATATAATTCATGAACTATTACTTTTTAATATAATATTATATCAAATTATTTATAAATTAATCGTTTATATGTTATGAACTATTCAATTGTAATTCATGAAGTATCATTTTATAAGTTATGCACTATCCTTTATAAATTTTGCACTATGAACTATTCTATTATAATTCATGAACTATCCTTTTATAATTATGAACTATCTCTTAATAAGTTTTGAACTATTACTTTCACTCCTTTATAAATTTTGCACTATGAACTATTATATTATAATTCATGAACTATCCTTTTAAGTTATGAATTATTCTTTAATAAGTTAGGGCTAATTAGGTAAGTAGGTTTTTTTTTTAATTGTACACTAAGTAGGCTTTTATTAGTTTTCCAATTAGTAAATATACCCCTTCCATATTTTTTACCACCGTCCAAACCCTAGCCTCTCCCTATCCAAATTTGAAGGACTCCCCACCCTCGGCTCGTATTGCCATTACTACCTGCAGGAGATGAGTGATTAGCCTTATATTCTCTTTCTTTAAGTCTAGTATATCGAAGCTCATTTGTGTCAAAGAAGTGACAGGTCAGACAAGGATGAAATTACATATCAAAATGTTTGATGTTCCTTTGTTTATTATTCAATCTCTATCCATCATCCTGTCATTAATGATCACTCATGCCACACAAGTCCCTCATTTTGTTTAGAATTTGAGAAGGGTGGTGTAGTTCATTCCTCTAAACTTTGCGAGCAATTGACACTACAAAGTAGGGGTGGAAATGGGTAGGGACAGTTGACCCACTATATACAACTTAATCTACCATGGAGAATAACAAATCAGCAAATGTTTAATTCAACTTTATAAATAATGATGTGATTGAACTATCTAAGACATAAATACATAATCCTTAGTTCCACCAATGATAAAAATCAACTATCATGCAAGTATTGTATGTTACATAATCTGATAATCGAACAAAAAAGTGATCTTGAAGAAGTAACTACATATACCTAAGATTTCATGGATGAAATGGATTTTGATGAGTGGGTTTATGGCTCTAATATGGTATTAAATTTCTGGTATTTAAATTATGGTATGAAAAATTATGGTATGAAATTTCTGGTATGAACTTTTCGTATGATAATTTCTGGTATGAAATTTATGGTATAAAATTTCTGGTATTTAAATTATGGTATGAAAAATTATGGTATGAAAAATTATGGTATGAAATTTCTGGTATGAAATTTCTGGTATGAAATTTTCGTATGATAATTTCTGGTATGAAATTTATGGTATGAAATTTCTGGTATGAAATTTATGGTATAAAATTGGGACACGTGTCAGCTCTACGTTCAGCCGCACGATCCTATCGAAATAATGTGTCTTACCTGAACGGCACCCTAATTCATATTCATCTACTATTATATATTTCATTAAAAAAAACTACAATTACTATTACTCCAAAATATTTTATTAGTTTAGATTTTGTAACTATTATTTGAATCATTGTATTATTAATTCATTAGTTCGAATTACCGCTACTCAATTTTATATTATACTCGTGTAATACACTCAACTTAAACTAGTTATTCTATAGATTTAAGAGAGAATATTCTATCCAAAGCCTATCCCAAAATACTTTTGCTGCTAAGAAAATAGATCATTATTCATTACCCTTACGGCATTACCTTACCTAAGGAAAACAACATAAGCTCATGGAAAAACTGATATTGGGAGGATATCCCTCAGCAATGGGCCACGATTTACTATCCGATCCGGACGTAGATCGGCAAAGCCGATTGAACCGGGTGTTCTAATTAACTCTTCAAAAAAAAAAAAAAACAACATAAGCTTTAGTCAACCTAGAGGTTAGTAACAAATAAAAAAAGCTGGAACTTCGAAAATCGAAACCAAAAATAGGAACAAAATAGTCAACATTCATACAACTGACAATTGATTACTTAATCCTTAAAGTTACAAAGCAGTGCAAGATTGGAATTCAAAGCTATCGACTATACGCAGAATCTACTACCGTAAATAAACATATAGCAGACGTAGGTCACAAATACCCACAATTGTAAAATCAGGCAGCTTTCCCCAAACCTTGCTGGTTTCCCGGGTTAGGGTTTCTGATAATAGAGCTTAATTTAAATCTTGAAGAGTTAAGAGATTTAACCGTTCAAGAGAGTAACTGGGCAACCATGGCATTTGAAGATTCTTGACCATAATTGTTAACGCTTGGTATTATATTTACTGGCTTTATCAACTTCACACATTGCTTCAGCTCTGTGAAGCTACTATGCTCACTGTATGGGACTTCATATCTGCACACATTCAGACCCCACAGTTTTTACTTTTCACCCACTGTAAGACCCAAATCTCTTTAGGCTGTAGAAAATAACAGTTTACCTCATAACAAAAGTAATAACAGTACAGTACAGTCATACACAAAGGTAAAAGTGATTTGTTTTTATAGATCAATTATGATGCTGCACGGCAGTGAATCATATGCACTTTAGAGCATCCCATTATTTCTTTCTTTCTGCAATTGCTCATATACAGCCAGGTCTTATCATCAAATGTGACAAAAAAATTCAGCATCCAAAGATGATACCCATCTTTTCTTGTGTAATACACAAAACCACCCTTTATATACCTATACCTCACTTTTCACAAATTCACTAACTTTCTGCAAGAAATATTGCAATGTCGCCTATATAAGAAGTGGTTTCTAATAGTTTTTCCCTTTTAACTCAATTTGTGCAATAATGGAGGGAGGAGTCAAAACCATAACCTATGTCATACAGCAATCTTGAAAATTGAACATATGTTACCTTATAATAGTACCCTGTTGGGACCTTCTCCCTGTAGACTTCTTGCCCTTACCGAATGACCAACCAGTAGGCGAGAAAGCAACTATTAGACTAAAGCGACCCTGGCATATGATTTAACCATCAAATACTTCATTAGTATGATCAACAAGAGTTAGGCTTGTAGATGCATCCGCCAAAAAAAAAAATTTAATTTCAAAAACATAACCTTTGCTGATGTAATCATAAATGCAAAAGTAATATATTTTAAGAACTCACTGTATATTGATGGGATAATTGCTTCAACCGTTTGAAGCTTGCAAGTGACCACAAAGGTACAACGTGAATCTGGCTCTCACACTCATTTGTTGTAAGCCATTGCATATCTTCTTTTGGAAGCTCCAAGCACTCGAGTATCCGTAGCTTTGCTCTAGTGACAAAGACTTTCTTACGGAGAACACGTGCGACCTCCAAGAATACTCGCTCTTTCCCTGCCAATGCAATATAAAGATGGCTAAGAGACGAGCCACTGATAGGAGGGGGATGATAAGAGTAAAAAGGAATATCAATTGACGTACCAATTGTGTAACTACCAATTAGAAAGAGAGTTTTTTTATGGAATGTTTCAGCTTGGATTGCCTCTATCACAAATTGTATGATAGCCTCCTGCTTTGGGAAGTCATACTGCAAATACTCTGTTGTTAGAGCTATTCTAAACATGCATTCTGAACAAGAAAAAAGTGTATGTTGAGGTACATACACAGGTTGGTTCAAGAAAACAGCATTGCAAGAATAGTCTCAAGATAGTTATGTATAAGTACCATGGGCATGCAAGTGCTGAGAGGTGAGGACCTATGGTGAATCAAAATAAAGCAAACCTTTATTTTATATTTGCTTGATAGTTTTCTAATCTCCCTAATCCAGTCATAAATGACTATTCCCCCTCTCATCTATAAGGTCCATTTCCATGCATCACAGTCTTGATTTAAAACCTTTAATTTTATATCATCTGTCCAGTTTCAAATGTTGATCAAAATAATATTTCGAAAACAAAGGAACAGACTACAGAGTGCATATTGCACTCGCAAAATGGAAGGACAAGCATAACATGTAAGATAGCTAGGTGTTCCTTTGCTTTGTTGCAATCATGAGAGTCCCCTCGCCACCAAGTATCTCTTTTAGTCAATTCAGGATAAACAAGATGGCAGATGCCATCAAGGTATCACATATATGAGCCCTTCATCCAACAGATAAAGAAACTATAGAGCGGTGACATACTTGAGGATTGCAGTATGTAGTGTCAAGGATGAGAGTATGAATTGGGCATGCTGCCAATGCTGCTAAACTTGCAATTTCTTCACAAAACCGAAAATCTCCAGTGTGCAGAACAGCCTAAAATGCAGTAAGCACCAAAAGCTAGAATAAGATGTGGCCCAACAAAAATTATCATATATAATACCAATAATGAAAACAGTAGGTTTTGTAACACACCTTACCATTAGGTGGTTCAAAGAGTATGAGAACAGATCCAGGGCAGTGGTTGGCATCAAAGCAAGTGACATGAACTCCATCAATGTTTACTCTCTGGTTCAAAGGTAAAACCTCTAATATATTCCATGGGATGCCAATTTTCAAATGTACAAGCCTTGCAGTAATCATCGAGCAATAAATTTTCCCATGAGAAAATGACCTTGTTAAACCTCCGTAATCTGTCAAAGCAAAACTTAATGCTTTTTAGAAGTTTACACACAAAATCTTAGTGATGTTTCCCACAAGACAGGCATTGATTTTTAGAAGTTTATAGGATCTTAATTATGTTTCCCACATTTACCAATTGCAGATAATACTAACTAGCTGTGACAACAATAATAACTGTGAGTGCGCAACGAAACAAGGAATGCAGCAATAGCCACGTAGAGGCAGAAAATGGCTATCTTTGTGGTAGTCCATGCCCACTTTACTAGGCAACCGAAACAAAGTCTCACCTATGATCAACATCACCTTCTACTTTATTTACTATTTCGAGAACCAATTTAAGAATCTCAAATCAGTTTGACACTTTGACAGATAAAGCATTCAGAGTTTCTAACAGAAAGCACCTGTTGATTTCTTAATTCACATAGCAATAACATAATTTAATGCATTTTCAAAGGCTTTTGATTTCAATTGAGTGACTGTAGAGAATTCAATTAATTCTATACTGTATATGGGTTAGCATTTGGTTCGTATTGGTGTAATATAGAAACTTGCTTGCACTTTGACATAGGAATTTGGAAGTATAGCAAAAGTTGCTATCAAGCCTACTCCAAATGAAGGTTGAAGGTTATCAGATGGTCTCACATAATCACATTTATCTTAGGCTCAGTATTCTGTAGCTAGATATAAGTCTATAATATTGTTCGCAGTGCACAATTTGGTCATGACATATGACAAGGCAGCGCTAACGCTGAGCCATTAATACAACTACGAATGTCACAACAACCGTGAATTTCGGAACCATTGTTATCAGTGCACTGTTTGGTCATGACAAATGAGATGGATGACTACTGACTGATCAGTATAGTAGTATGACTAGTATCATACAGGTGAGCAAACCCCCAGAATTTTCTGTTTCCAACCTCCAAGATTTAAGCAAAATTCTTGAATGTAATTTCATTTTGAGCAGTTAAGAGTCTGCTAATTCAAAAATAAAACTCAATGTTGAGATGAGGGATTGAACGTACGGTCTGCGTGAAAATGGCTAAGAAACCAGTGAGTGCAATCTCGTCTAAGGTACCGGAAAGCATCCTGCGGGGCGGTAAAAAAAAATCAAGATAAGATATTTCACTCAGAGTACACAACATAATGAATTCAGGTCTCGTTGACCCTTAAAGGAAGGTAAAATGAATTATCTCACATAGAAGACTCCATCACTGCATAAGTGCATAGAGTATATACCTTAAGATATATTATCACTAGCAAGAGTAAGAGAACTAACAGCCAGCAATATTGTATTTCTACAAGTGTAGTAATATACTAATATGCATATTGCATTGCAACTACAAACTTTTGCAGTTTACAAGCTCTACCAGCAACTAACACACTGCAATATATAACCACACTTGATCTGTTTTATGCATTACCGAACTCACGAATGGCAAAGAAGCAAATATTAGATGGAACATATATGCTAACAAAAGAGAAATAGCTTTTTTATAACTTTTAAAAAAAAAAAAAAAAAAGTTGCCCCAAATATGTTTCTCTCCCCTCAACATTCCCAATTTTCCCCTTCCTCTCCATCATCAAATTGCCAAGTGAAAGACACAATCAAGAACATTCATGCCATCCAATTACATTCCTTTAGAATATTTGCTTACTCCACCAAATCTTTATTTAGCCCGTGTGGAGACTCGTTCATTCATAGAGGCCACTTTTCACACACATTTGGCCTCACTTTGCCACTTAATATGAACTTGATCAATCAAACACCCGTCACCATTTAGCACTCTACGCCCCAATAATCTACCATTATCCCCTCCCTCTTCATAGCCAATCACCCACATTTACTATGATCACTTGTAAGGTGCAGACCAAAGGCCAAAATCACAACCGCCACAATCATGCTTTGGTGACAAAAATTGCAAATTTATCAGCATGAGTGCATAACTTCATTAAAAATACATTAGTTGCTCAAGAACAAGATTTATTAGTATAGCACCAACCATTAAAGTCGTTTCACTAGATGGTTTAGCAAACCATAAAAAGGGTGCTTGATAATGATGAGAAGGTGCTTGCTACATTCTATTCCATTTTTTAGCCCTAAAGTCAATATTTAATCACTAACAAAAACAGAGGGCATTTATCTTTATAATTCACATGTTCTCAAAATGATTTAAACTGAAATTACTGGAGTAGAAATAAGGGTAATTACCACACGAAATGGAGTGCCTGGAATGTTACACCATATTGGAGTATCCCTAGGTTTTCTGCTAGTAGCAGGCCTCTTGTTAACCAACCGCCTCTGATTTGGATGTGATTGGTCCTTTCGTACCAGTCCCGGAACCCCCGAGGGTGTCGGACACTTTTTCTTATTAACACTTGGACCTACAAAATAGTCAGTGATCAATCGGCTTGCAACAAGCTTCTTAGTCTTCTCAATAGTTGAATTATCTATCTCCGTTTCTGTTGCAATGGCTTGAGCTCCCCCACTGGAATTATTCATCTCTGTTGCAATGGGTTGAGCTCCCCCCTTTCTTAGTTCATTAAGAGACTGCACAATCTTTTTTCGAGGCCCAAGTGCAGCTACACCTATGTTGATTAGATCCTACAAGAGAGAGTCAACACCATGAAGACTACATACACATATGTTTACCTGTCAGTGAATCCACTTGACCAGGCACCATATGTGAAACATAAACAAGATTCTACAAGAAAATACCTCTTCAGTCATCCATTTTAAGGTGTCCCAATCAATCTCTTCTCGGGTAAAAGCTTCCTCGTATTTGTCTAGACCCAAGCTCCGTAGCCACTCAGCGACTTGGCCGGCAGATTCAATCGAGAATGCCCTATCAGTTTCAGGAAGACATTTTGGATTTCTATCTTGCTCACAAGAAATCTGCTTCGAAAAAATTGCCAAAATTAGATAATGGAAAGAGATAAAGGTTTCAAAGTTGATCATTTTAGGTGCTTCCCGATAGCATTCTTGATACGAAGAGCCATGGATCATCTACATACTGAGTAACTGAGTTCCCATTCAATTATCAGGCTTTCAAATCCACACAAAGAACAAATCAAATAACAGCACTGGTATAGGAGAAGTTGTTCCTACGAAGGCTGAAATAGTGAAATGTAAGAAAAGGCGCAGTACCTCTGGGCTGTCGCACCTATCTAGGCACGCGTTGGTATGAAATTGTCTGGCCGCTTCGTCCATATCTGAGATATCAAGGTTGCAAACAGGGCATTCCAATGCCATTGGACCCGGCGAGCTACAAATACCAACATCGTCCTCATTAGCATCTGAACATAGCCTTATCAGAAGATCAAGATCAGAGTTGGATTCTAAGTCCATCTCTTCCTCGTCCGTAACTTCATCTCCAACTACTTGATGTTCCCTCGACGATGACAATAACCGGGACTCGATTGAATATGAATCGATCCTTTTGAGATCAGTTGGCATGTCAAGTGGTGGGCCACCAAATGTTTGATAAAATGCCAAATTGGCATCATACTTGTTGAAATCAGGCAAGGAAACGATTTCCTTACCTCGTTCAGAGGGATCGGGTTGGGTTAGAGGCGGTGACAATGGTCTATTTGCCTCAATCACAACTTCATCTCTGAAAACCAGCTGCGACTCGATTGAACAAGAATACGGCGGGTTGGGATCAATTGGGCTGTCAAGGGGGTAGCAACCATCTGCTCCGTGAAACCCCAAACTGGAAATGTTTCCCTTACATCGTTCAGAGCGATCGGGTTGGGTTAGAGGCGGTGACAATGGTCTATTTGCCTCAATCGCAACTTCATCTCTGAACACCAGCTGTGACTCGAATGAGCAAGAATACGGCGGATTGGAATCAATTGGGATGTCGAGAAGTTGGCAACCACCTGTTCCATGAAACCCCAAACTGGATTCACCCTTGCACTTGAGAGGTGGAACGTTTTCCTTGCGAGATTGCGAAGACTTGGATCTCTTGGGAGGAGGAGAGCTCTTGCATTTTCTAGTGGTATTCGTCTGAGGCAATCGGCGAATTGAAGCGAAAATTGGACATGGAGTTGCAAAATCGTCGTCTTCCTGCATCATCGGATTTGGGGTCGAGCAATTCGATCAGTCGCATTCGGAGCTTACGCTTCAAAACCCTAGATGATCGCGTTTATGCTTTTGAATGGTTTTCAAAAAGGCGGGAAATCCGTCATCAATTCGCTGAAAATTACCTGAACCCGGTCCTATAATAGAATGTTTGTAAAATATCTGGGTTTTGTAAGAAAAATTTTCACAAAATAACGAGTTGACGAAAAAGATTTTTAATGTTTAAACTTTAAATATGTAACTTTTACTAATTGTTAAACGCTTTGAACTTTATTCACCAAGTTTTAAAATTATTCTTAATGTCCTCAAGATTTTATTTGTTTTCTCTTTATATTTATTTTTTAATATATTACATTAAAATTTATTATAAATAAATAAATAAATAAATTTAAAATAGATTATGACATCATTACCTATTAAACTAATAAATTTATAATAAATAGTTTTTTTTAAAATATTTTTTTAATTAAAAAAAGTAAAGTAAAATAAGATAATTTTTATTTTTGAAATAAATCAAAAATAAATTTTTTAAATTTTTTTAAGAGTTCAGAAAATTAAACATATAGTTTTTATTTAATTTAATTTTCTATAATTTATTTTAATTTTAAAATAACAATATTATTTTTTTATGTATTAATTTATTATTTTTTATAATATACTTTTCCATAATCTTAAAATTAAACATATAGTGTTTTTTTTCGAATTAATATAAATTATATAAAATTTAAATACAAAATAAATAAAATTTTATTATATTTTAATTCTCTATACTCTTAATAAATTTTCAATAAATGTTTTTTTATTTAATTTTATATATATATTTTTAAATCAAAAGTAAAAGTAAAAAAAAATACTTTAACTCAAAAATAAAAAATAAAAAATATATATAAAAACTATTCCTATTATAAATTTATTAATTAGATTTAATGAGGTCATAATCTATTTTAAATTTATTTTTTAATTTTTTATTATTATTTAATAATGAATTTTAATGTAATATATTAAGAATGGGTATAAAGAGGAAATAAATGAAACCTTGAGGGTACCACGAGAAATTTTAAAACTTAGTGGATAACAAGAAGAAAAAGTTTAAACCTTGATGGCACCAAGAGGAAAAATTCTAGTAAAATTAGAGTTATAGGCTCATTTTCGTTGTTTTTGGTAGATTATTTGGGAGATTATAATTTTACAATAATTTTCAATGATCTCATAATCCTTGTTGAAGTGGATGGAAAAAAAATGGGCCGGATAATCTCTTGATATTATAATCCTCAATAATATCGATAATACCCTTTCTACCGTGTGTGTCCTATATAGAATTGCGGTTTATATTTGAGTTTGTAGTTTGTGGTTGAGGTTTAAAAAAATTTTGTAGATCGAGATTTAATAGAAAAAACTTTTATACGCGTTTAGTAAAATTTAATTTAGTGATATTTCGTTTATGTAAATGACGAAAATGTCCCAACAAATATATATTTAGATTATTTATTTGTTCATGTTGTTTCTTTTTTTCAACCTGAAAATGATAGTCCCCATTTCGGATGAAGAAACATATCTTGGATATGTGAACTTTTCACTTGCCAAAACAAGTAAACATGGGATTATATTGTCGGAGTCCTTGTCCATGGATTTGCATTTGGAAATTGGTTTTGGTTGTTGCGGTGTCTAATTATAGTTTCGTTTATTCAATCTCGCTAGTCGCCAAATATGGGAAATTTGGTTATGAGCGTCGCCACCGCCCAGTGGCGGAGCTATAATATAATTTAAGGGGGGACTGGTCACTTAAGATATTTAATTCGATTACAAAACAAATAGCGATAAAATAGTTCATTAGTAAGAACTAAAGTTTAGTACAACAAAAGACTTCACTACTCTAAATGGGGCAAATCCCTCGTTCAGGATCTCATACTATGAAAATGTTGAATGATATCTTCATTGTCAATGCTTTTGAAAACTTCTTTCGCGATATAACAAATCAAACTGTTAGTGAAAATTTCATCTCTCGTCTTGTTGCACAAATTTGTCTTGATTATACTCATTGCGGAGAATTTTCTTTCCACTGTAGTTGTGGCAACTCGTAACACTAAAGTTAACTCTATAAGACGATATACCAAATGAAACATTGTGTGAATTCCTTTCTCAATCATCTTCTTAAAAATATCGACAATATTTTGCAAAATAGAATAATCTTCACCTCTCCTCATTTCAAAAATCCATAACTCAAGTTGTTCTCTAAGCTCCATTTGCTCACAAATGAAAAATCTTGTGAATATAACTTTGCAAGTTAATGTAGTTTTTCCACACTAAAATTGGAGAACGTATTCTTAGGATCAAGACATCATATACAATTGATGGAGTTGCACAATGGGACAATTGTTGACAAGCACCTTGAACAACATATTCTCTTTTCACAACATCTCTAACCGAGGCTCATACTCAATGGTGAATTTGCGCAATGTCAGATTACACTCACTTGTATAGGATGTTTTGATCCTAAGAATACGTTCTCCAATTTTAGTGTGGAGAAACTACTTCAACTTGTAAAGTTATATCCACAAGAATTTTTAATTAGCAAATGAAGCTTAAAGAACAACTTGAGTTGTGAATTTTTTAAATATGGAGAGGTGAAGATTATTCTATGTTGCAAAATATTAATATGGTTGAGAAAGGAATTTACAAAGTTTTTCATTTGGTATATCGTCTTATAAAGTTGACTTTAGTGTTATTAGTTGCTACAACTACGGTGGAAAGAAAATTTCCACGATGACTATAATCAAGACAGATTTGCGCAACAAGATGGGAGATGAATTTCTCACTGACAATTTGATTAGTTATATCGAGAAAGAAGTTTCCAAAAGCATTGTCAATGAAGTTATCATTCAACATTTTCAGAGTATGAGATCCCGAAAGAGGGATTTGCCCCCATTAGAGTAGTGAACTCTTTTATTGTACTAAATTTTAGTGCTTACTAATGAACTATTTTATCGCTATTTCTTTTGTAGTCTAATTAAATAATTTAAGCGATAAGTCCCCCTTCAATTATATTCTGGCTCCGCCACTAATTGCAATTGATATTGAAAACATTAAGCAATGAGAATGATAAAAAATTAACTATAACGGTGGCTGCTTCGGTTGACTCTTTTTTTGGAATATTGTGAAAGATTCGATTTTTTTTAAAGAAAAGATAGATGCAACGTCGATTAACCCAAGCTCTGATACCAGTTTGATATGAGGTATTCACCCGTGTAGTTTTGGCCTGGTCTTTCAATGCCTAAAGACTCGATAGAAAACACAATAAAAAGAAAGAGATATGGAAAGAAGATTATCCGATGGTATGACTGGATCGGTAGTTGGATAGATCAAGGTTGAACTCTAAGCAACGACCTAGAAGCACAAAAGGGCACGGTCGAGAGTATCGCCCAAATACACAACCAGCGTTATGTAGAATCCTTTCGCTACAACCAAAAACAATAAGCGTTCTAAAAAACCTTATAGCACCTGTAGAATTGCTTGTGGTCAGTTGAAGCACCCTACTTTGCCGTGGCAAGTAGAACACACTTAACAAGTTCAAGCGAGTTGCGAGCAAAACGTCTCTTACTCAAGTTGCTATCCACACGTAGAGACAACAGTAGACACCACAAAGATAACACAACGTGTTAAACAAAATGTAATTATTTCACGATGAGAAAACAAGAGGCACAATCTTGATCTAAGAAAATAATGAAGTAAGATCGATCTTCTAGAAGAATGATCTTTTAAGGCTTGAGAATCAAGTAATATGATTTCAAGTCTATCTGTAAGTTTTCCTAGAAACTTAATTTGTTTTAAAAATAAATATAAAAAACTTGGGCTGAAAATATAATTAAAAGCCCGCAAAAATAACTCATAATTAAAAATGTCTTTATGGGCTAAAACTATAACACACGATCCAAACATTATCCATATAGCCCACACGTGCATGGTCTTTATGTGTGCATGACCAGCCTTCGTGTCTTGCATGGATACGTACGTCCTTCGTGCATGGTTGTGTTCTCGTACGTGTATATATGGATGTGCTTGAGTGTTGGGTTGTCTTGCATGTTAACCCCGGTCTTCTATTGTCGAGAAGCAAATGTTGTTTTTATAGGCCCCTCTCCTCTTTGCTTATAGTGAGTGCATTCTCAAGTATTGACGCACTCCGGACCTCCTTGTTGATGAACTTTATAGTGCGTCGTCTTCCTTTTCGTCCGGATGACATGTATACATTTCCTTCTTCTGCTTGAGTCTCATTTGGTCATGCCAACTTTTACCATTGGCGTCCTCCTTTCTCTTACGAGTCTTAGGGCTTCTTGCTTTTGAGTTGCTTCCAATATAAGTTTCAGTCTTGCAGGTGCTTCTGCGGATGCCCTTGCATCATCAGCTCCTTAGTTGTTTATGTGTTGAGTCCTCTTAGCTTCTGAGTTGCTCTTGTGTTACGTCCAGGTTTTGGAGGTGCTCCCGAACACGCTACTACATCAAGGAGGATATTCTTCGACGGTTGCGTCGAGATTGCATATTTGACAATTTCTTCGACGATCGTTGGAGGTAGAGGAAGGGAGATGTTGGGATGCATATATCTTCGACGCCGTGCAACAATGGAATCCTTTCAGTGCTTCTTTATCATCATTGGATGCATCTTCGACGCCGGGAGCTTCGTCGCCATCGAGAAGAAGCAATCTCCTCTCGACTTTGTCACAATCGAGAAGAAGCAACCGTCGAAATTGACGGTTCACCCAAATTTTGTTGATGAACTGGTTGTAGAATCTCGAGTATTTGTCAAAGTTTCTTCTTTGCCATAGGCAAACACCATCGATAGAAAGTGCAAAATCTTTGTTTGTAAGTTTAATGATAATTTAGGGATAGTGGCTATAAATTAGGTAAAACCCCTTATTATGTTAATTACTTTAAAATTATCCAAATTGAGGAGGGATTTAATTTGTATATCATATACAAAAAATCTCTCATTAGTTCAATTCTCTCAAAAATAAAAAATAAAAACAAGTTTGGGCGTAGTCGGTCATAACTGAAGTTGAGAAAAAAATTGTTAACATTAATTGTGGTCGACCGTGCCAAAACAATTTTTTTCATTAATTATTCTTCTTAGTTGAAGTTCAAATTTTACAACATCGTCACAGTATTTTCAAGGCAGCCGACTTGCATTGAAGTTAATTTTTCCCATCATAATCGATATGTGTTGAGTTGTGTGATTTGTAAATTAGACATTGTGCAAACTGCGAACGGCAAAACCTAAATCTTTAACCAACCTTTTAAAAATTTGCGACAACCTTCGGACTTGCTTAAACTTTAATTAAGTTTTGATGTCAAACTCTAAGATTTGATGACAATGTTAATTAAAATTTGGTGACGATCTTAAGATTTTGTTGACACGTTCATTAAAGTTTGAATGACAACTTTAAATATTGGTGGCAACGTAAATTAAAGTTTTGTAGTAACAATAAGTTTTTTGTGATAACAAGACCACACTTCTTCCGTTTCATTTTCCCTAGGGCATAGCAGAAGTTGAACCGAACTAAAACCGCAAATTGCGGTCCAAATCGCAACTGAACCGCATCTAATCGGTTTGGTTTGCGTTCATCATATTATGCATTGCGGTTCAATTGATGAATCGGACTGCAAAACCGCAACAAAAATGCAAAAAAACGCTAAATGCGGTTCGAAGCGCAACCAAATTACAACAAAGTGGTTCGATTTGCGGTCCACATTTTATAGGTTTGCGATTTACAAATCGGTTCAGTTGCATTTGTGGTTTGCGTGGTTTTGGACCGCTACTCAACCCTAAATTTTCCCTCCAAAAAACATTTTCTTCCCGTTTTCATCCACTGCTCAAGAAAGCTAGGAGTGAAAAGAAACCGGTGGGGACTGCTGAATCTGTTTTGAAACCTATTGAAACGGTAAAGAAAAGAAGAAAAGGAGCGCCTACGGCTGATAAATACTCTCATTTCGTGACTAAGAGTCATCCATTGAAGGATGTGGTCGATGGTATTGAGAAAGTAGTTGGTTCTTACCAAAGACTTCACTGTAAGTATTGTGATACTTCATTTGTTAAAAGTGCATCTACTCATAGTACTTCGACACTTAGGAAACATATTGAGACTACATGCAAACTTTATCCGGGTAGAGCTAAGGTGCAATCTGGGCAACAAATGTTTAGTGGAGTAATGGATGGTCAAGGCACATCAATGATGGTTAATTGGACACAAGATAAATGTGTTATTGTTGCAACTCATATGATTGTTGTTGATGAACTTCCATTTAGCTACATTGAAGCTCCTGGATGTAGTTATTTTTGCTCACAGATTGTACCTCTGTTTAAAGTTTCATGTAGACAAACCATAGTGAAAAGATTCTTAAAGATGTATGATTCTAAGAAGGAGGAGTTGAAGAAGGAATTGAAGTCTCGTAGTGTTTGTTTGACCGCAAACACTTGGACTTCTTGCCAAAACATAAACTACATGGTTGTCACTGCATATTTCATTGATAGGGGATGGAACATGCATAAGAGAGTGCTTGCTTTTTGTGTGATTCTAAATCATGAAGGTGTTACAATAGGTCAGATTTTGGAATCTTGTCTGCTAGATTGGTCAATTGATAATGTTCTTTGCATATCTGTTGACAATGCATCAGCTAATAAAATTGTCATTGATTATGTGAGAGATAAGTTGTGTAGTTGGGAAACTAAACCAATTCTTGGAGGTAAGTTTATGCATGTGAGATGCTTAGCTCACATCATAAATATTATTGTGAGATCTGGATTGAAGACCTTGGAGAAGTCTGTTGTAGCAATAAGAAATGTTGTGAGGTATGTAAGGGGTTCTAGTGCGAGAAATGATGAGTTCAGAAAGTGTGTGAAGAAGGAGAAAATTGATTGTAAGAAGGTTTGTGTGTTGGATGTTCCAACAAGGTGGAATTCCACATTTCTGATGTTGGATGGAGCTTTGGGATACAAAAAAGCTTTTGACATATTGTATTATGATGATATGAGGTTTAGAAGATATTTTGATGAGGATGAACATGATGATGATGAAGACGAGATGCTTCTATATATCGAGTGAGATTGTTGTGCCTACTTCTAGGAAAGTGAAGAGAGTTGGACCGCCTACAGTTGAAGAATGGGACAATGTAGCTGTATTTGTTAAGTTCTTGAAAGTGTTTTATGAAGCAACTGTGCATATTGGTGCATCTCTTAAGCCAACATCTCACAAGGCCTTCCAAGATATTGTGACCGTTGAAACTGAGCTAGAAGATCTTTGTGCGGTTGGCTTAGGGCCTGATTCGAGTGAAGCGGACAAGGTTTTACATGGGATGACCACTAAAATGAAGGTAAAGTACAACAACTATTTTGGTAAGTTGGATAACATGAGCTCTATTTTCCTTGTTGTTGTGGTTTTGGACCCTAGGTACAAGTTAAAGTACTTTGAAAGAGTATGTAAAGTACAACTGAATTTGCCTACTTTTGAGATAAAGAAGAAATCTGATGAAGTGAGACAACTTATGGTTGAGGTATGTGACTTGTATGGAGCTCAGTTTGATAGTGCAGGATCAAGAGGAAAAAAGAGGGGTGTGAGTGATAGGGTTGAAACAATAATCAAACCTATTAGTGGGAGAAGGGCTGCTATGGAAGAAGATTGGGATATGGAGATTGAATAGAACGAGGAAGTTGTTGTGGGTCATGAGGTTGATAGATATTTGTTGGACCCTATCGAGAAAGTTGTTAAAAAACCGGGTGTAGAGGTGGATTGGTCGATCTTGGATTGGTGGAAGGTGAATGGAGATAAGTATCCGAACTTGCAATCACTTGCAAGAGATGTACTAGCAGTGCAAGTGTCTACAGTTGCAAGTGAGTCAACTTTCATTACCGGTAAAAGGGTTATTGATCCATACAGATCATCTTTGTTGCCTAAGACTATTGAGAAACTGATTTGTCTTCAAAATTGGTTAAAATCTGATGCAATTATGGGATTGCAATACGTTCCAGAACCAGGAGAAATGGAGACATATGAAATCATTGAAGAAGGTACAAAAATTAAATTGATTAACTTACAATTATGTATTTGGTTATTTGCAAATTCTCTCTTACCATTTTTTTTGTTGTAGAACATATGAAAGGGGTACTTGACAATAATGATCATGTTGTTGAATCTGCATCCAATCCATCCATACCAAGTGTGAAAACAAAAAGTTCAGATGCTTCAGTTTCGGCTCGTGCGGTAGTCATCAAAGAGTCCAAAGCTAGGAACAAAAGACAAAAAAAAACTAAAGAGGAAAAGGTATAAAATATGAAATACTTTTGAATTTTCTATTTGATATGTAATTCTTTTATCGTGACATTATTCATTACTGTAGGTTGAAGAATGAAGACTTCCACTTTGTGTTGTCAATTGTCTAGTGCACTTTGTAAACTTTGGGTTGTTATTGAGCTTGCAATTTGCAACTATGAACTTATTTAGATTGCAAGCTTGTTTTTGAAACTTTTTATGTCAGGATTATCGGATTATTCGGGATTATTAAGTGTTTGCAGTTTTTTATACTTGGGTTAAAATTTATAATAGGTCAGGTACGGTCCTAAACGGATCGAAGTAGGTACGTTCCAAACGGTTCAGTTCCAAACAGGTTTTTCGTTCCAAACGGTTCCAAATGGTTCTTGGTTCTTAATGGTTCCGGTTCTAATCGGTTTTATACGGTTCCGGTTCCAAACGGTTCTGTACGGTTCCGGTTCTAGACGGTTCGATACGGTTCCGGTTCCAAACGGTTCATCCCGGTCCGGTTCTAAACGGTTCTTCATATTTGTTAAACGGTCCGGTTTCGGTTCAGGAAAAAACGGTTCCTGACCGGTCCGGTTCTAAACGGTTCCGACTAAAAAAAAGAAGGAACCGAGCCGTTTACCTTAAACGGTTCGGTTCCGGTTCCACAAAAAAAATGCCGGTTCTGGAACCGTTAACATCCCTAGTTTTTTGTTTTTCGTATGAAATACGATGTACAAGAATATTTGTATTTGTAGTTTTATTATTTTCCATGGGAACATAATGTTGTAAAGCACTCGGATCAAGAAAATCATTGACGAGTTCATGGGCTCGATGAGAGGACACTTTAAGTGAGAACGCGGGGAGTAAGGAACAAACTTATAAGCATACAAATTGAAAAGAAGGGTTCCTATTTCAATCATAGTGTCACTCTCTACAAGAAGACCCGAAGTGTAGTTATTTAGTTAAAAAAACTATCAAATTTATAAAGTAAAATAAAATTGGGTAAAATGACTAACTAGACCTTTTATCACTACTATTTTATTAAGAGTACCCATAACATAAATTTATTTAGTAAATATACCCCTATTTGACTCATTTCTTTTATTTTGGGAAATTATATGTTACGCTAGGAAATAGCACAAAAAGCTTTACATTTATAAACTCGATCTAATCTCCTAAACCACCTAGCGAAACCCGCAGTGTACGGATCGTTATGTAGAAAGGAAAGTATTCCGAGGTCGAACACAAGGACTTAGGCGAAATCAAGTCATTCAATGATCGAAGATAGTGCAAATCTAGTCTAAGAAGAGAGAAAGAAATAAAGAAATGAAAATGATGATATTTTTGGTTGAGTTTTTGTGGTGATCAAGCAAGGATCACAAATCAAGCAAGGTAATAAAACAAACAACTCAAACTAGCAAAACAAACAAGTGACACAAACACAAGATATAAGATCAAAGATAGAAAAAGAGGATTCTAGAGGTCAAGATTTCCGGTTATGGCATTGGACTCAAGGTTCTAAAGATTCTAAGGACAAGGCTGCGATGTTGGGAAAGGGTGTTTCACTAATGGAAGCAATTACCGGGTAGGTCTCTCACTTCACTAATCCCGCACCAAACTCCTATTACTGGGTAAGTCTCAAGGAGGTAAGGTTGGGAATTCTACACAAACCGGACACTACTTAAGGGGCAAACCTCTCCTTACCGGGTAAGTCTCGGAAAAGGTAAGTCTCAAGCAATAATCCTAGCACACTCAATCCAATAGCGGCTTGTGAGGCTCACTACTACCTATAATTCATCATCTTAGGTATCTAAGATCGGAAATCATCGGGTAGATCTCTTCCCTCACTTAGGTTGATAGCATTAGGTGATCCTAAGCTAAATTAAGCTCAACAAACACTAGGATTTCAACAATCTAACATCCTAACATACAGATTCATCAATTAAAGAGCAACAGAAGGAAAAATCGGGTGGATCATAGTAAAAATCGGCCGATTTACTATGAAGAACAGGTCGATTTTTATGTCTGAGTTAGGTTTTGTGCATACGAATCATCCTAAACTAACATATAAGTCCATTCTATCATCACCCAAGCAATAACCATCAATCCATCACTCCAGAATCACCACAAACTAGCCAACAACATGCATTTCAAGATCTAAAATCATCATACAAGCATACATGGAATCCATAGCAAGAAGGTGAAGTAAGGAAATGAAAGCAATGAAACTTAGCTGGATTTGAGCTCAAAACAAGTCTTTCAACACACCAAATGTAGCTCCAAGTCAGATCTTACAACCTTCAACAAGTTTCTTCACAAAAACCACTCAAATCTCACTACGAAATTGAAATCTACACCAATCTCCCTCAAGAACACCCACAAGGGTGTCTTGAAGAGAGCTCCCAATTGGAAGAGTCTTTTGGAAGATGCTCGAGGATGTGGGAGAGGAGGAGAATGGAGAGATCCCCTAGCAACAACTTGCAGGCCCACTTATATTCTCCACCAAGAGCAAGGCCGGACAAGAGATCGTGGGACACGTGGCTTAAGCTGTCAAAGGCCCAAAAATCGACTCAGTAGGAAAAATCGGCCGATTTTCCTGGGTGTAGGTCGATTTTCTTCAACAGAAGCATGCTATGATCGTCTAGCCATGAGTTGCTCCATTGCTTGCACCAACAAGGGTCCTTGTGTCCTTCATTGCTCCAATTATGCTCCTTAAAGGCCTTGGATATGTACCACCATGAGGCTTGACCCTCGAATGTATCGATTAATGCCCAAAAGATCCCCGAAATACCTACAAAACCGACAAAAGCTCGTGTAGACGTCTTTTCTAGGAATATGCATGAAATGAGTGTAAACGTCGTGAACTAGTGCCAAACCGTGCATGAATAACGGGAAAAACTATCTAAATGTATGCCTATACTAACGTCATAAATCACGTTATCATTATATATAGGTAAAATTAGAGGGGTGTACAAAACAAAGGCTTGTAAAATAGTCTATTTAACCCAATTCTTTCAATATAAAATTCAAGGTTGTGTTTGTCAAATGACGTCTTTATTTTGGAGATTTTTTAACG
Source organism: Fagopyrum homotropicum (assembly GCA_033239125.1). NCBI lineage: Eukaryota > Viridiplantae > Streptophyta > Magnoliopsida > Caryophyllales > Polygonaceae > Fagopyrum > Fagopyrum homotropicum. The sequence goes on from BSWB01000004.1 coordinate 151,839,830, forward strand.
CATAGTAACTACCATTTGTTTTCAAGGATCGGTTCAAGTGTAATCTTGTTTAATGATACGGACGCACAGACTACAAACGGCATATATCTTCTTCTTCTTTTTGTTCATATTCTACTTTCAATAAAATTTATTGCTCAACTATTTTAAATACTTTATACAATTAGTTCACAAATTTTTACAACATAAGTTTATCTTTATTAATCTGTTAGTTCAAAAAATGTATTTTATTAGTTTAAGTTTTGTATATTATCACTTTCTCAAATTATCTATTATTGGTTAATGTATTTTTTTTCTTATATAATTAAATACGTTTTTATGTACTTTTTTACTTTTAATAAAATATAAGTTTATTAACTAAAGTTTACTATTTATTTAAAATATAATTTGAAAATCAAAGTCACTAGATTATACATAATAAATTTAATTTAAAATATTAATAAATTCAATATCAATTTTAAAAATTTATATATGTAAAATAAAAAATGCCAGTAAACTAATTTATTTGCAAAGCTATGCCAGCTCATCATCTAGGTAGTTGATCCAAAACTATTATTATAACACAAATGAAAGTCAAACCATAAATTTATAATTGGTCGCTTCACTTTTATATAGTACCGGTCCAATATGAAATGATGATTCCTTCGTTGTGACAAAAGGTGTAGAAGTCAAACCAACTGTACTTTAAAAATGAATAATAAATTTGTTTAGGCCATCATTGTGTGTTTAGTAATGCATTTATAAGGTATTTTTATTTAAAAAATCTGAACAATAAATATTGAAAGGAAGATTAATACTAACTCCGTAATACAATATTTATCATCCGAGAGTTGAACACGTGAGTTAAGGAATAATTAATGACTTTAAATAATTATATAAAATTTTTAATTTGTTTGAGATAAGTATAATCTTTAATGATTTATTCATGTTTACTAGAAAAAACTTATTTTTAATAGATTTTAGCCAATTATAAAGTATAAGAAGTTAAATTGAGAATAATTAATTCATTGATAGTAATGTAATCATTTTATCTATACATTAATATTATAGAAGTGTCAAACATTTTGTTAAACTAAACTAATTGCTCAAATGACAAACATTTTGTTACGGAGGGAGTACTATGGTAAATTAAACATGAAGTGAATCGATAATTTGCAAGTATTAGACATCCTAATTGGCTAATTGAGAGGTTGAAAAACAACCCAACTCGTAAGTAACAATATAAAAACCTGAAAATATAATAGATTTTTTTTATCACATATTCAACTCGTTTACTTATTATTTTTTTAGGTTGATAAACTAAATAAATTTATAGTTTATTTTTGGACTTAAACCATATCTACTACATATTTATTTTACTATCATTTAATTAACCTCTAAAAAAATAACCTCCTTAACCCAAATTTATATTTTTTTGAAACAATTTTTTTTATAGATGGTGTTTATCCCGAAATTGCCATGGTATCCAGTTATTTTATACTATACATATATTCCTCCCAATTGTGTACGAAAAAAGAGACGGTTGCGACGAGGAAGGGGTTTCGTCGGAGGATGCGAAATCCGTTGTCGAAGGCTACGAAAAGGTCTTCTTTCTTTAATCTTCTCTTCTTTCACATGATTAGGGTTGTCCTGATTTTCTGTTTTGTACAATAAACTGGATTTGTGATTTGATTTTCCGTTCCCTTTAATCTTGAATTTGATTTTCTTGTGTGTACAATAGATTGGGTTTGCTTAGAGTCATTATGAATCATATTAGGGTTTATGTTCCCTTCAATCTCAATTCAAAACAAATTAGGGTTTATGTTTGAATTGTTAGCAAATTTTCGGTTCCCTTTGATCTTCAATTTTATTTACTATTATTTCCATTTTTATGTTTGTCTAGAATGCGAGAAGGTGAAAAATGAGGTTGGTTGGTTTAGTGATACTCACATTACATTTGTATATGTATTTATGTTTGATGAGCTGCCAATAAAGTATATAAAACAGTAACTAATTTACTTTTAATAAAATATAAGGTTGGTTGGTTTAGTGACAAATATTTGCTTCTGATTTACTTAATTTTTAGAAGCTTACTCAATAAAACACCACATTCTCTTGTTAAAGTCTTTGTTGTGAGACATAAAGTCACTTATATTTCCTAGAACGATTAACTCTCTTCTGTTTATTGACTCTTCTCTTGTCTATTTTTACAGTTAGTGTAATGAGGTTCAGCATGTTTACGATCTTTGTAATATATTTATTGGCACTTTTGTTGTCTACCCTTTTTCTTACTGTTTTATATACTTTGTTGAACCGTGTTAATATTTATTATTGTTTTTTTCACTTTACTGAAATTTGTCAATATTTATTGCAGTTTCATATCAAGACTCGTCCACAGAAGAAAGTTCATTAACGGGGTCTAGTGATTTGAAACATCGGATCATAGATTGTACTCTACCGATGCACTTGACATCTAACAAGTGCCTAAAAGCTCAAGTAAATGACCTAACTGAGAGAATCCTTAAGTCAAGGGAGAATAAATAAATGACTTTGTGGAGAATGTTAATTTATAGGTGGTTGATTATTAATGAACGTTAGTGTATTGTTTAAATGCGTTTTTATCCTTTGCCGATGAATGTATTAAGTTGCTCACGACAGGGTGTTGTGTAATAGACCGTGTCTCTTTTGTGGAAACGTAGGTCAAATCATCAAGTTGCGTTTTCTACTTTAATTAAGAATGTAGTTGATTATAATGACTTAAATCCACTATTGTGGTGTTTATTTGTATAGTGGTTTATATGTAGATTTGTGCGTGTAGTTTTATCTGTCGAATTGTAAAAAGGTTTGTGCATATTTCTACATGAAGCGGTTTTTGTGTGTAGAATTAATATCTTTAGTCTCTTTGACATTTAAAGTTGTAATTTGTATACTAGTTTATATATAGATTTTTACATTTTATATCATCTTTTGATATAAAATACAAGACATTTAATACATTTAATCTCTTTGACATTTAAATATTTTATTAAGCAATTTATTTAGTTTAATTACATTAGACAAATGATACTACCTCCGATCAAAAATAACTGTCATTTTAGCTTTTGACACAATTTTTAAGAAAAATATTAAATATCATAGATTTTGTAAAGTTTTTCTAAATCTTATCACATATTTAATATTTAACTTTCTTTTAAACCAATAAGAAAGATTTTAGAACTAAAATTAATCATTTACACCAATTTTCAAGAACATTTCTTATAATTATTATTCATTTATTGGCCTAGAAAACTTAAAACGACAGATAATTTTGATCAAATTTCTAATGCTAAAACGACACTTATTTTTTATCGGAGGGAGTATTATTTTTGTCAGACTTTTCTATTCCCTTAGCTTCATTTCTACATAGGTTATTTCTAGCCAAAAAAAAAGCTTTGAGAGCTTTGAGTATTTCAAAAATTGAATAAAACGAGAGTCTTCATTTAATTGTTGTGTTTCTTGAAAATCGGTACTACTGAAATTGGTACTACTAGCCGATCATATCTCTTATTTGTGTTTCTTGATTTGAAGGCTCGTGTAAGGTTATAGATAAAATGGTTTTGATGACCATCTTGCTTGGGCTTTGATCTCATAAATTAAGGTTCTACTAAGTGATTCCTTTGGTTATTCTTGATCTATCTATTATTATCAACGTCCATTGCTATTCACTCTCTTCTCCTCAATTGTCTTCCATTTTCAACTAACGCTGCTCACTTTCTGATCTGTGTTCTTTGATTCAAGGATTTCTTCCACTTGAAAGGTCTTAGTGGGCTCCAATCTAAATCTAGTCAATTACTCCCTCAACCCCGCATCAAATATCGTCACCATATTTTAATTAACATTATTTCACCAAATCAACTCAAAATGATCAAAACTAGATATCCAAAATTTTCAAAAATTCCTAACTTGAAATGTAAAGCTCACAATAAACGCGAATTTGTGTTTTTTTTGTTGTTGCAAAGTCTCTACTTTTAAACCCATAGATCATTAGTTGTATAAGTTATTTAAATCCTTAGTCGTTAAATTGAATCAATATTTGAACCAAAAAGTTGAGAATAGAGTTGTCAGAAAATAGTGAATTGAGATTGTATAAAGAGGAAATTTAGTAATAAACCATTTTAATCCTATTTTACAGTAATTAGTAAAATTAAACTATATTTTATAATTTTTAGTATGTTACGATTTTTACGACCCATATAATAAGTCAATTTGATTTGTTAAAAATATTCTGCCCGATATGATTTAAATTAGTCTATTTTGTCTAAAATGTTTTTCTTTAATTAGAAATAAAATACAACAATGAAACAAGAAAGTAGAAAATATTAATTGGATATTACTATTAATTAAAGAGGCCATGTTAAAATACGATCCATAATTTTTGTTTGTATAAGGTGGATGAATTATTTGGAGAGGTATGTTTGTCAAGTGGTAGGAGAATATGGCCATCTTTTTAATGTATGATGCATAGAGAAGCGTGTCACTCACGTGTTCAACCAAATCGGCTGACAAAAATCCAAAATCTACTCCCAAGGGGAAATTAAATTTTAGAGTTTTAAATCTATCAACAAATATTTCATGGTTTTTTTTTTTTACCTAGGAGGGTAAATTTTTAGAAATTGGTCGTCCAAAGACTTATTTTTAGATAAGGGCATCAATTTTTTTGTGTGAGCATATGAGTAATAATGTTGGTTTTTCTGAAAATATGATATACATCTAAATGTGTAAAATTTAAAGATTATAGAGAAAATATTAAAGTCTTAGAGATAATCGTGTCCGTATTTTAAGGCGGTTCCTTACTTCGTTGATTGAATTAATGAATGAATGTATCACCTAAATTTGCGGCTTTTTGGAGGTCACCTGAAAAGCGAAATTTTTTTTGCTTCTAATACATATTTAACAAAGTATTTTTCTTTTTCAATAGCCACAAGGATTGCAAGGTTATTCCGTATGATATAACAAATATATATATTGATTCGACGAGTTTCTTAATGCATTAAAGTTTAGTTTGATAAATTTTTCCGTTGAATTTTCAGCTAATGTTTTTGCTTTTTCATCTTAAGTTTAACAATAACTTCAGCTAATTTTTGAGATAGTAGTTGATTAGATGTTGAAACTTTGAGATAAAATTTCTTCATTTTATCTAAAATTTAGTTTGATAAAAGTAACCCCTTGAACCTAGTAAGTTCCCTTTCATCTTCTCCATCGAGCAAATCGACTAATTAAGATTTGATCAATAAGTTTATAGTTTTCCAATAACTAAAAAACATTATAGGTATGAATTGCGGTTTATATTAAATAAAATTAGTATAAGTTCCCATGTCAAGACACAATTATAATTTTAAAGTTTAGTAGGTAAATATAAAATCAAATTTTATAATTTATAAAATATTTTTGATATATTATAATGGTCTTAATTAATTAATTAATTCAAAGAGAAAATAAAATAAAACTATTATTATTAAATTAATTATGATTTTAGATAAACATTAAAATCAGACTAATTTAGCTGATATTATATATTTTAATTTTTTGTCCCTTATAAAATATAAAATTATAAAATAAATTAATATAAGTTAACTATTTCGAATATGACAAAATGAGATTGAAGTCGTATAAAACGAAAAATAAAATATAACAAAGTTGAAATGTAAATGTTAAAATTTGAAAGTTTAAAAGTTCAATCGTAAAGAGAAAAAGAGATATAACACTAATATTATTATAATTATATATTTGTTAATTTAGTTAGTACTTACTATTTAATAATTATATATCGAATGTTAAATTTAACATCTTAAAGTTTAAATTAAAAATTATCTAATCATCTTATAAATAAAAGTAAAAATTTTTAAAAAAAAACCTTAAGAATATGTTAAAGCTGTAATAATGTAAAAAATAAAAATAATATATTTGTTATCTTTCTATACATTAGTTAAAAAATATCTTTTATTTTTTCTATGAGTGATCTAGAAATATATTTTTTTTGAAAAAACATTTACAAATATAAAATAAAGGACATAGAAATAAGTGTAATGCTCATAAAATTATATGATTTATATTTTTTCAAGAAAAAAGGCTTTTTGGCTAGCTTGGGGATTGTGTCATTTGTGTGGGATGAAAAGGTAAGTGAGAGAGAGGGGTAGTATGTCAAACAACATCAAAAACCGGAAATAAAGTTGAAAAAACTATGTTGTTCGAACCCAAAATGTCAAACATACAATAATGTTGCATTTTTCAAGAGAAAAATGTTAAATAATAAACCCAATCAATTTACGTCACCATCATTTTTACATTTTTTTCTGTCTATTGTCTTATTTTTTGTCATCTTTTTTCGTAGTATCCTTTTCCTCTAGAAAAAGCTCCATTTCATAATTACAATATATGGCCCAAATTTTAGTACATTATATTTCGGTGAATTGATGAGAAAAGCATAAATTAGAGTGCAAGGTTATAATATTTTGATGATAAGGACGAGTAGGGCTTGAAGGAGCAGAAAAGCCAAGAAGAAGCAACGAAGATCATCAATAAGATTGAGAATCCCTAGGCGTTACTCTGCTTGGCTCGGCTATATGTCTGGACTGACTTTTCGAACCCTTTTCCTCTTGGATCTCTTTGACCTTTTATTTTATTCATCGATCACCCAAACCCAAATCTCTAAATTAAAATTAAATATAATAATATATCACTGTGTGCTCATCTAGCGTATGTAAATGCTCTCTTGTCTTGTTGAGAAAAACACATCTTCTTCCTCAACCAATACACTAAAGCAACCAGTCTCTCTCTCACCTCCGTTTCTTTGTCTATGGCAGCTTCTACCTCTCAATACCTTCTCTTTAATAATAATACTAATAACAACAACGCCATTCAACACCCACTGCAATTCGAATTCGACCCGTTTTACTCTCTCTTCTCCAACACTCCCAAAATGGTCCGGAAGAGAACCGCCGCCGAGATGGATGACGTCACTCCTAAACCGGGTCAACCTGGTTCTACAGATCCGGCTGAGTATATGATGATGCTACCTCCACCGGCTTCTGCCACGTCATCACGGCCGGCTGTTTGTGGGTTTTCTGGGTTGCCGTTGTTTCTACCCACTTCCACGTCACCGTCTCCGGCTTCTTATCCTAGTTCTTCCGGTGCTCCGGTAATTATGGAAGAATTACCTACTGCTAATTCTTCTTCTTCTTCGTGGATTGATAATATAATCAAAGACTTAATCCAGACTTCCAATAGTGTTTCCATTTCTCAGCTCGTTCAGAATGTTAGAGAAATTATCTATCCTTGCAACCCCAATCTTGCTCTCTTGCTTGAAAATCGTCTTCGGTCTTTAGTCAACGTTGACCAGTTTCCGTTGATGCCGCCGCCGCCTCCTCCTCCGGCTTCACATCAACAGCAACAGCAGCAACAGATTTATCATAATACTAACCAACTGGCCGGTTTACAGAACTATCCTTTTTCAAACATTGATTCGTCTTTCAACTATCCAATTCCAAACTCCGACGACACCTCCGTCCACCACCACAACCAACGCCGTCGTCTTCAACCACCGTTACCAAAGCAACAACAACAACAGCAACATCAGCAACCATCACCGTCGGAGAAACAGACTTCATCGTCTCCACCAAAACAGCCGTCATCGTCGACGCCGGACCACGATCAAGAGCCTCCACCGGCACCAGCATCACAAGAAACCCCCAATCCATCAACATCAACAAGAGACAAAAAGGAAGAATTACGCCAGCAAATGCGAGATGAAGAAGGCCTTCATCTCCTAACCCTACTACTCCAATGCGCAGAAGCAGTCTCAGCCGACAATCTCGCCGAAGCAAACAACATCCTTGTCGAAATCTCACAACGTTCAACACCATTCGGAACTTCAGCGCAACGAGTCGCCGCTTATTTCTCCGAAGCCATGTCAGCTCGACTCGTGAACTCATGTCTCGGAATCTACGCTTCTTTCTCTTTACCTTCAATGCCAAATCTCTACAGCCAAAAAATGGTATCAGCTTTCCAAGTGTTCAACGGAATTAGCCCCCTAGTCAAATTTTCGCATTTTACAGCAAATCAGGCGATTCAAGAGGCGTTCGAGAGAGAAGATAGGGTTCATATAATCGATTTGGATATAATGCAAGGTTTACAATGGCCTGGTTTGTTCCATATTCTGGCATCAAGGCCTGGAGGAGCTCCGTTTGTGAGATTGACTGGTCTTGGGACTTCCATGGACGCACTTGAAGCTACTGGTAAAAGACTATCTGATTTTGCAGAAAAGCTAGGCTTGCCATTTGAGTTCATTCCAGTGGCTGAAAAGATTGGAAATTTGGGTGATTTGGAGAGGTTGAAGGTTAACAAAAGGGAAGCTGTTGCTGTTCATTGGCTGCAGCATTCGCTTTATGACGTTACTGGCTCTGATGCCAATACACTTCGTCTTCTCCAAAGGTAATACTGGATTACTGTACATTTACTTAATGCAAACTACCCATTGGTAGGGATGATCTTTATGTTGTGGATTATGTTGCTTCCTTGCCTACTTTATATCTTCTAGAATAATTTGAACCTCAAATCACCTAAAGCCATTGAATTGATTTGGGTACTTTGAATGTTCTTGTTAAAGGTACTTATGTCATTATGTGTAGGGTGAATAGGCAAGCATAGTATCCCTGAGAAAAGTGGAAGATGCCCCTTTAGCCCTTTAGCCAATAAGATATATATGTTTCCAGTTTCGACTAAGTCCAGAGTAGACATATTCTTGGGCGTATCGATCTATATACCAATTTTTCTGATGACCTTTAGGGTGGACTAGTATAGGAGATAGATAAACCTAACCGCTTTCCGTTATAAAAAAGAAAAGATAAATATGTTAGTAAATACTGCGTAATATAGTCTTTTCTAACCGCTTTTTGTTTTCTGAAGCGCAGATTAGAGCCGAAAGTGGTGACAGTAGTGGAGCAAGACTTGAGCAGAACAGGATCCTTCTTAGGGAGGTTTGTAGAGGCAATACACTACTATTCCGCGCTATTCGACTCATTGAGCGCAAGCTACGGAGAAGATAGCGAAGAGCGGCATGTGGTGGAGCAGCAGCTTCTGTCTAGGGAGATTCGAAACGTGCTGGCCGTGGGTGGGCCGTCGAGGAATGGAGACGCTAAGTTTGCGAGCTGGCGAGACAAGCTCCACCAGACCGGGTTCAGGGGGATCTCGTTAGCCGGGAACGCGGCGGCACAAGCCACCCTTCTTTTGGGGATGTTCCCGTCCGATGGATACACATTGATTGAGGAAAATGGGACTCTGAAGCTGGGATGGAAGGATCTTTGTTTACTGAGCGCGTCTGCATGGCGTCCTCCTGCTCCTCATGCACACTTGATCACACCCCCTGCTCCTCCCGCCTTGCACTGATTCAGCTTCATCTTCTTCTTCTTCCTTTGGTTTCTTGGCTGATGAATCATCTGTTTGTACACATTGAGGTAATAGGTAGGGCTCAATTTAGTTGATTTAGCATCCATAATCAAGTACTTTGAGTTTTGAAGGATACTTGCTACATTTAAAGCCGAGCTTCATTTGTGTAATCGTTCTCATAATTCATGTTTCTCTTTCTAATTGTTCATTTAGAGCAGGTCTCATAAATTTAAGACACACATATATATGGATCCCTTTAAAAACTAGATTATGAATGAAACTTATGAAAATTATCAAGTTTATAAAGATTATGTGCAAAAAGTACAAGCAGTGTAAAATAAAGTGTTTTAGATACCTAATTTATAGACCTAAAGTTATCTTGTACAAACTTATATTTTTCTTATTTCATAAACTACATAAAAAGATCGAGTACAAAATATATGATAATTTATTTAATGATATATTATAAATATGTATCAAATTAATAATGAATGGAAATTTAACCTTTAGAAGTATTACACGTATAAAAGACGAGCCCCCGCCCATATCCGATATGAAGCCACAAGCAGCTTCCTCTCCCGCGTGTTGAACCAGAACTATTGTAGTCTCCCCGGAAAAGCCATCGTTGAGTCACGCCAATAGCCTCCGGAGGATAACACCATTGCCTTGTCCTTCTCTTGGAAACCCTAATCGTGTTTAGTGAATTTTTAGGTAAATTACGAAAAGATCTCATACTTTATAATTTCGTTTATGGTTCATACTTTTAGCATTTGCAAATTTTCTATAAAATTGATTAATCATAGAAAATGACAGACCCACTAGTTAAAATATTTGTATTTTCGAAAACCACTAACTACAAGATTTGTATTCTCGACCTTGTGTAAATCGACCTTATGTAAACGACGAACTTTGGGCTTGTGTAACTCGATCTTGTGTAGTTGGAAAATGACCGATTTTTTTAATTACATAATTTGACATTGTATATCAAGTGTGTCTTAACATTGTGTAATTGAAATTCTATATTAACATTGTGTATTAAAATTGTATATCAACATTATATTTTAAGTATAACTTTACAAAAAAAACAAGTTCAATTAGTCTAACCAGTAAAAGGATTGGAGTTTGGGTCTGTCATGAAGCATTCGAAAACCATTAACTAGATCCAAGCTTTGAATTATGTGATAAACGGTTGGAGGTTAGGGTGGTCGGGAAAACTAGGAGGAAGAAGGAAAAGTAACTTAATGGAAAATATATTCTGAAATAATATAAAAAATCAAGTTAAAATAATGCCAATTAAAAAAAATATTAACATTTAATAAAGTATTTTCTAAAATGATTCAATTTTTTTGGTAAAGATCAAAGCTTTGAACTATGCTATAAACTGTTGTCTTACAAGTCATCATATAAAATAGATTTAAGGTGGATTTGAAAAAAGATAATATCATTTAACATGTTAAAAACTTGTATCAAATTATATCAAGTTAAGTTTTCTTTTATTATTTTCAAAAAAATATAATATTTTTAAATTTTTCAAAAACTTTTTTTTCTTCATATCTTTGTAAATGATTTTTTTTATTAAATAACAAAAATATAATATTTATAAATTTTTTTTCTTCATATAAAATAGATTTTTTTTGTATCAAATTATATCTGGTATCGAATGATACCAGCTATAACGTGTGCACCGATCAAACAGAGACCATCATTCATATTGTTAGAGATTTCCCTGTGGCAAAGGAGGTATGGCAGGAGCTACTAAGTTCAGACAACTCTGGTACATTTTTGAAAGTGATTGTGGCAATTGGTTTACAACAAATATTGAAGGGGATAATGCTGCTTGTACGGATGGTACGCCATGGAATGCGGTTTTCGCAAATGCGACATGGTGGTTACGGCGGTGGCGAAATATCAGAGTCTTTGAGAACATCGAACCCGCTTCTAGACGGGCCGAGTTTATTAGAAATAGAGCAGTTGAATTGCTATAAGGGAGGAGAGGCATATATAATGGTATCGACCGACCGCGTGAGGGATGGGTCAAATGGAACTCAGATGGCTCGATTCAACAACTGAACGTTATGGCTGCGGCTGGAGGTGTCTTACGGGACGCAGATGACCGGTGGATTAGAGGGAAGGTTCACAATATTGGGATTTGCTCAGTCCATGTGGCGGAATTCTAGGGTGTTTTACTCGGACTCTCGACTTGCTGGGAACTTGGGTACTGTAAGGTTGAATTAAAATGGGCTCGAAGATTGTTGAGGGCTTTTTAAAGAAGAGGCCGAATAAGTCTCACCCGTTTGCTAGTCTGGCATATGCTTGCCATGACTTTCTTTATAGGAAATGGGAGACCCGATTTCGGCATATTTACCGCGAAGCTAACGCTGTTGCGGATTATCTTGCTTCTTATGCTTTTAATTTTCATATTGGCTCTCATGATATACTCACACTCCCTACGGGTTTGATGCCATTATTAGAGAACGATGTGAGAGGTATTTCTATGCCTCGTAGCATTACATTGTGAGTTGTTTTTTATATATGCACGGGGAGCTCTTCCCTTTTCTACCAAAAGAAAATAGAGACAAGGAAACAGATAAGAGCCGAAGCCGATAGTACAACTGGTAAGAGCCGAAGCCGATAGTACAACTGATAACCCTCAAAATATGTCAATCGCTCACTGTACTAGACAAGAAGAAGCTAATGATGTGCCCACCTCTACTTTTGATAATCCGAGAAGCCATGCTTATCAAGCACAAAATCATATCATTATTGCGGCGTTTGATGTGTCGGTCTTGAATGATGGAGATGCATCCACGGGGGAGAATATGGCGACAAAGGAAGTGATCCCTAGTTTGATCACATATGTTCGGTAATATCATTCACTGGTAGTCTGGTATGTCTTACAACTCTTTTTATTGTTATCAATGATATGCCTCTTCTAGAATGTATTCGGAATTGTCAAGGGTGGTTTTTGAAGGTTGATGTGTTACCTATGTTCTCATCACAAAGATATGCATTAAGACTAAGATTGGTAGTTTGGTGTGTGATCGGTTTAATTACTCGACCTGTTGTAGAGTAGAAGTCATCAGCTACAAAGGTGGTATTTGGTTACTTTGTGACGGAAAATTTTTCCCTCGTGGCGATAAATATAAACAAGATCTGCATTAAGACTAAGATTGTTAGTGGTAATGGAGCATATCAAATTATAGTTGTTTATGCTCCACTTGCCGGAGTTTGGAATTGTTTTGTATAATGAGCCGAACTTGATCACAAAACCGTATTTGATTGGAGGGGATTTGAACTACATTCCGTTTGGGTATAAACGAGATGGTGGTTCGGGAGGTCTCCACAAAGATTCTAAAATGACTTGATCGGATCTTCATGGCCCTAATTGTCTCCATCTATGGCCTAATGCTCTCGTACAACACCTTCTCGGTTCTCATCAGATCACCCCCTCCTCAAGGATATCAACCCGACTTTACCTTCTCAACAAGACATGCACGCTTATAAACTAGAAGTTCTTTGGATGACTCACCAAGACTTCTTACATTTGGTTGAGAGTTGTTGGGAAAATCAACCGGAGGTAAGTATGACTCTAAAAAAATCTTAAGTCACATTTACTAGCCTAAAACCGTATGATTTTTAGTGATATTAATCGCCGGAAACAAGATGTCACCAAGCGCCTTCTGATGATCCAAGGTAATCCGATTCTCCTACTGATTCTGAGCATTCATGTTGTTATATTTGAGTTAAACTCAGATTAAGAAGAAATTCTCGAACAAGAGGAACTTTTGCGGTTCTGAAAAAGGGAGAAGTGGGAGGTTAACGGAGATCGCAATACAACTTTCTTACTTGCCTCCACTGTTATTAGAAAAATGCATAACTGAGTGCTGGGACTACGGGTTGCTTCTAATGTTTGGGAGGAAGATATAGATAAGTTTGAATGTCACCCTTCCTAGTTTAAAACCCGATAAGCCTCACGGGTGCGAAACCTCTTTCAAGTTGCCATTTGGAGACGATTCTCCATTGTCCATGTTGCACACTAGATGCGTCTCAACTCCATGATACTACCTTTGTAAGTCTAGAAAGTGACGAAAGGGATGAGGGCGTATAAATCACCGGAACTTGATGGGTTTCTAGCCCTTTTTTAGCCTAAAATGTTGGGCTACGGTGGTGATCTAGTCATGAAAGTGGTAACCCATTTCTTTGAGCATCATACTCTTCTTGTTAGTAGAAGTGGTACATTGATCTCCTTGATTGCTAAAGTTGGGAAACAAGAAGTGATGAGTCAATTTAGATCGATTGTTCTATATAATGTTAGCTGTAAGATCATGTCGAAAGTTATGGTACATCGTATGTAACTTATTATGAAGGATTTGATTGTACCACACAAGGGAGCTTTAATCCGGGTAGATTGATCCAAGATAATACCACCATAATGATTAATGCAGGAGGTTGTTCGCTCTATAGAAAAAAGAAAACGGGGAAACAATGAATGATTTTTAAGGTAGATTTGGAGAAGGCCTTTGATATATAGACTTATGTGGGATTTTATCAATAAATTTGTTGTTGAAGTTGGGTTCCCAACTTATGTGGACTACTTCCTTTGGTATGGGAAAACAATGAATGAGTTTGAAGTTATATTTGAAGAAGGCCTGTGATATACTTATGTGGACTACTTCCTTTGGTATGGGACATTAATTGACCAACTTGCCCTAAAAGCAAAATTAGGCAAGACGATCCGATTTTCCCGTACCTATTTGTCCTATTGTTGAAACGTTAAGTCACATTATTCTAGAAGTGGTGGAAAGGGGGGATCAAAAATCGATTTATTTGTTTAGAGGAGGGCCTCCCATATCACATATGTTCTTTACGGGTGACATAACTGTTACGTCTAGGAATAGATGTGCACGCAATAAGTCTTAAATTTATACTCGTTATAATTATCCTAACTCCTAGCGAACCCGCAGTGTACGGGACGTTTGTAGAAAGGTAAGTATTCCGAGGTCGAACACAAAGACTAAGGTGAAATCGAGTCAAGCAATGATCAAAAATAGTGTAAATCTAGACTAAGATAAGGTGAGGAACAAAGAAAATGGAAAACACAATGTTTTTGTTGGTTTTTGTGGTGATTAAACAAAGATCACAAGTCAAGCAAGATAATAAACAACTAACAACTCAAGCTAGCAAACGAACAAGCAAACACAAGCACAAGAATATGATCAAGAGAGAAAAGTAGATTTTAGAGGTCAAGATTTCCGGTTATGGCATTGGACTCAAGGTTCTAAGGATTCTAAGGACAAGCTGCGGTGTTTGGGAAAGAATGTTTCGCTAATGGAAGCAATTACCGGGTAGGTCTCTCACTTCACTAATCCCGCATCAAACTCCTATTACCGGGTAAGTCTCTAGGAGTTAGAGTAAGGAATTCCACACAAACTAGATTCTACTTAAGGGTAACCCTCTCCTTACCGGGTAAGTCTCGGAATAGGGAAATCTCAAGCAATAATCCTAGCACACTCAATCCAATAGCGGCTTATGAGGCTCACTACTACCTAGCATTCATCATCTTAGGTATCTAAGATCGGAAATCATCGGGTAGATCTCTTCCCTCACTTAGGTTGGTAGCATTAGGTGATTCTAAGCTAAATTAGGCTTAATAAACACTAGGATTTAAACAACCAAGGACCCCAACATGCAGATTCATCAATTAAAGAGCAACAGAGAAGAAAATCGGGTGGATCATACAAAAATCGGACGATCTAGATGAAGAACAGGTCGATTTTTGTCTCTGAAATGGGTTTCGTGCATACAAATCATCCTAAACTAACATATAAGTCCATCCTATCATCACCCAAGCCATAACCATCAATCCATCACTCTAAAATCACAAGAAACTAGCCAATAATATGCATATCAAGATCCGAAATCATCAAACAAGCATACATGGTGTTCATAGATGAGTAATGAAAGATGAGTAAGCAAAATCAATAAATCTCAGCCAAATCCAAGTTGTAGCAAGACTTACAAACTCTAAAATGAAGATGCAAAACGTTCTTAACAATCCTTGCAATTAGTTCTTCAATCCAAGTCTACAAAATCACTCAAAATCACCCTTAGAATGGTCTTCTTGTTCTTCCTTCAATACTTGGGAGCTTTTCTTCTTCTCCAATCTTCCTACCAAATTGATGAGCTGTGAATGAGAGTGTGGGAGAGGAGAGATGCTCAGCAACCACCTGAGGGACCACTTATATTCTCCACCAAGAGCAAGGACGGGCAAGAGATCGTGGGACACGTGGCTTTAAGCCGTCAAAGGCCTAAAAATCGACCCAGAGCAATAAATCGGCCGATTTAGCTGCTTGCTGGTCCGATTTTCTTCAGCAGAAACTTGTTATGCTCGTTTAGCCATGAGTTGATCCATTGCTTGCACCAATAGTGGTCTTTGTGTCCTTTGTTGCTCCAATTATGCTCCTCCAAAGCTTTGGATGTGTACCATCATAAGGCTTGGCCCTCAAATGTATCAATTAACGTCCAATAGATCCCCGAATTACCTACAAAACCGATAAAAGGTAGTGTAGACGTCTTTTCTAGAAATGTGCGTGAATTGAGCGAAGACGTCATGAATCAATGCCAAAACTTGTACGAATGAATGAGAAATCTATCTAAGTGACTACCTAATCCTAAGTCATAAATCTTGTTATCAAAAATACCCCATACTTAAGGTTTGCTCGTCCCCGAGCAAATTCCCAACTATAGACTAAGAGATGACATGATTTATGTATGCAGAAAAATTGTCAAAAATCTTTTGGAGTTGTGCTTCTAATATTGGATCACCTTCATAGTCATGTTTCATGGCAATGGGCAAGCAATTATGCATCAAATAAATGAAAGCATGGAAAGACAATTACACTTAACTTGATAGCATGCAATGAAGTGTAAAGATGAAGAAGTCAAGATGATCATGAGCATATCCAATCTAAATCACTTAGTCTTACACACATGCAAGTAGGTCATAAGGACTTGCGAAATAGAAGGCCAAGAAACGTTGTGATTAGGCGGGAATTTTCTAGGCTATGTGATGCTAATCCGGGAAAGGAACTAAACAACCACAACTTCAAATTTTCTTATCAACTTCCCTCAAGTGTATATTTTTCTTCATTTTCTTTTCTTTCTTTTATTTTTGAGACAATGGCATTGGTGTGCAAAAGCCGAAACCTTGGTGATTAGCCATTCTCGGGCTTTTTCTATTTTTCGAGATGCATCCACACCGGGCACACATACCAAAGCTCGTTAGAACTATCGGTTTATTTGACTTTGGCAAGGCACCAACACCCGATTATGTGAAGTGTACCGAGTTACTTGTCATTTAAACCAACGTCCCCAAACCTATATTTTTGTCTACACTTTCACAACAAATTCAGCATTCTATTCATGGCATTCTTTCATCAACACCTTCACCCCACACTTGCTTTTCACACACATCAACACACTAGCATGCTCCTATTCCCGGATGGGTCAAAAGAGGTCAATTTATATCAATTGAGGTGCTCAAACAACGTGATCAAGATGAGAAGTAGAGAAAGATGAATTGCCTCATTCATTCCTAGATGATGTGCAAGATCTAGCATGCGATTTCGATTTTCAATACTCAATTCAATCAAGGCAAACATTCATGATCACAAATCATTCATGGTTTCAAGAGAAGTACTTCAAGTCCACATATGCATCATCTATTCAACACATAAGGCTATCCATAGCCAATTCACAAGACAAGGTTCATCATTAGGGTCATATCCAAACCTTAGAAGCACTAAAAATTTTAAAATTTTCTGATTTTTTGGATTTTTGATTTATGTATGTACAATGCAAGATATAATGAAACATGTGACAATATTAAACTATCCTAGATGCTAATCATGCAAATGATTATGAAAACCCCACCCCATACTTAGAAACACATTGTCCCTAATGTGTAAACTAAATAAAGAAGTGAAAGAGAGTTCTCACAATGGAAGAGTGGTGGTGCTTTGGTATTTCGGTTCTCATTGGATGATGATGGTGGATGATCGATCAAGGATGGTAGAGAGCTCTTGATGTTCATTATGGTGTCGGAACCCGCGCTTGGCACCGCAAGCCATCCAAGTTCCACGTCCGCTCCACCCATGCTTGATTGGAGATCATCACTTTCCTTTACAGAGGAAAAATCGGACCAGCTACCCAGGAAAATCGGCCGATTTATTGATGAACAGGCCGATTTTTCTGGGTGCTTTTCTCCTCGTCCATGTGCTTGGATCTTGTTCCTTCAACTAGTCCATGAGGCTTTCACATGACCTCCAACATCCCATAACTCATGACAATCAACAAGATCTAGCACCCAAAAACACAAAAGAAAAACAAAGCACACCAAGAGTGAGATTAAACAAAAGCAAGAAAAACACAAGGAAAAATATATACCAATGGGTTGCCTCCCATTAAGCGCTTCTTTAAGGTCATTAGCTTGACCAAATTCGGGAGCGTTTCAATCAAGGTGAAGCGGGGCAATCACTTCCACCGGGGCTTCCGGGATGTACTTCTTCAATCGATGCCCATTCACTTTGAAGTCACCACAATGATCTCCTCCTATCTCTACCGCTCCATGAGGAAAGATCTTCTTCACCACATATGGCCCGGTCCATCTTGATTTGAGCTTTCCGGGGAAGAGCCGCAGCCTCGAGTTGAAGAGAAGGACAAGGTCGCCTTCACTCAACTCCTTCGGGATGAGGCGCTTGTCATGCCACCGTTTAGTCCTCTCCTTGTAGATCCGGGCATTCTCATAAGCATCCAACCGGATCTCTTCAAGAGCGTTTATGTCAAGCAACCTCTTCTCTCCCGCCTCCTTGAGATCAAAATTTAGCCACTTAATGGCCCAATAAGCTCTATACTCCATCTCAACCGGAAGGTGGCACGACTTTCCATAGACCAACTTGTAAGGAGTGGTGCCAATTGGTGTTTTGAAGGCGGTCCTATATGCCCACAAGGCATCATCGAGCTTCATAGCCCAATCTTTTCTCGTCCTTGATACCGTCTTCTCAAGAATGGCCTTGATCTCCCGGTTGGAGATCTCCACTTGGCCACTAGTTTGGGGATGGTAAGGTGTTGCCACCTTATGAGTCACCCCATACTTGGCCAAAAGTGCTCCAAAATTCCTATTGGTGAAGTGCTTCCCTCCATCGCTTATGATCACCCTAGGTGTTCCAAACCTAGGAAAGATCACTCGGTTAAAGAACCGCACCACTACCTTGGCGTCATTTGTAGGAGAGGCGATTGCCTCCACCCATCTCGAAACATAGTCAACCGCCAATAGGATGTAGAGGTTGCCACATGAAGAAGGGAATGGCCCCATGAAGTCCACACCCCACACATCAAATATCTCTACCTCTTGGATGTTGTTCAAGGGCATCTCATTCCTCCTTGAGATGTTGCCCGTCCTTTGGCAAGCATCACAAGCTACCACAAAGCCTTGCACGTCCTTGAACAAACTTGGCCAAAAGAAGCCCGATTGTAGCACTTTCGCACATGTCTTGTGTGCACTAGCATGCCCTCCACATGGCAAGGAATGACAATGGCGGATCACACTCTCCACCTCATCCTCCGGTATGCATCTTCTAAACATCCCATCCGGTCCTCTTTTGAACAAAAGTGGCTCGCTCCAATAGTAATGCCTTACATCTTTGAAGAACTTCTTCCTTTGGGCATATGTCAAACCGGGAGGCACTTCCTCACACACTAGGTAGTTCACAATGTCGGCAAACCATGGCTCGCTTCCTCTAGACACTTGGAACAAGCACTCCTCCACCATTTGCAATTGCTCATCCCGGAATGAGTCATCAATCGGGATGTCCTCTTTTTCAAGCTCCAATGGTGGGAGTCTACTAAGGTGATCCGCCACGGAGTTCTCGGATCCCTTCTTGTCTCGGATCTCCAAATCAAACTCTTGGAGAAGAAGGATCCATCGAATCAATCTAGGCTTTGCATCCTTCTTGGTAAGGAGATAACGGATCGCAGCATGATCCGTATACACTATGACTTTCGCTCCAACGAGGTATGACCGAAACTTCTCAAAGGCATACACTACCGCTAGCAACTCTTTCTCGGTTGTGGCATAGTTAAGTTGGGCATCATCTAGCGTCTTGCTAGCATAATAAATAGCATGAGTTTTCCCATCTTTCCTTTGCCCCAAAACAGCCCCAACGGCTACATCGCTTGCATCACACATGATCTCAAACGGTAAACTCCAATCCGGAGGTTGCATGATGGGTGCGGAGATCAAGGCGTTCTTCAACCTACAAAAAGCTTCAAGGCAATCTTTGGAGAAGACAAAATCAACATCCTTCATTAGTAGGTTAGTGAGAGGCTTAGAAATTTTAGAGAAATCTTGAATGAACCTCCGGTAAAAACCGGCATGCCCTAAAAAGCTCCTTACCCCCTTCACCGAGGTAGGTGGCGGCAACTTCTCTATCGTTTCAATTTTCGCTCTATCAACCTCAATGCCACGGTTAGACACCAAGTGTCCTAACACAATACCTTCACTTACCATGAAGTGGCATTTTTCCCAATTTAAGACAAGATTTGTCTCCTCACATCTTTGTAATACTAAGGACAAGTTAGACAAGCAATCATCGAAAGAAGAACCATAAACAGAGAAATCATCCATAAATACTTCCATGATATTTTCAATGTATTCCGAAAAGATAGCCATCATACACCTTTGGAAGGTGGCGGGTGCATTACACAACCCAAATGGCATTCTCCTATATGCAAAAGTACCCCATGGACATGTAAAGGTTGTTTTCTCTTGGTCATCGGGGTGGATAGGGATTTGGAAGAATCCACTATAGCCATCTAGGTAGCAAAAATGAGAGTGTTGAGCTAATCTCTCTAGCATTTGGTCAATGAAAGGGAGAGGGAAGTGATCTTTCCTAGAGGCCATGTTCAACTTCCTATAATCAATGCACATCCTCCATCCCGTAACCGTTCTAGTGGGAATTAGTTCATTGTTCTCATTGGTTACTACGGTCATCCCACCCTTCTTAGGTACTACATGAACGGGACTAACCCACTTACTATCCGAGATAGGGTAGATAATTCCCGCATCTAGCAACTTAATGATCTCCTTCTTAACTACCTCTTTCATTATAGGATTTAACCTTCTTTGATGTTCAATAGAGGGTTTATGATTATCTTCCATCATTATCCTATGCATGCACAAAGATGGCTTGATGCCAACAAGATCATCAATGGTGTATCCTATTGCCTTTCTATGCAGTTTCAATTCATTCAACAATCTATTAAGCTCATCATCATTCAAAGATGCATTCACAATCACCGGATAAGTAGAATTTGAACCAAGGAAAGCATACTTTAAATGAGAAGGAAGAGGTTTAAGATCAAGTTGAGGAGGACCTTTTTCGGTTGGAGACGATTCATACAATGTAGGTTGAGATGATTGCAAAGCCATGGAAGCCTCCTTGAAGTCCCTTGATGATTGCTCATACTCAAGTGGTTGATGCTGAAAAGACTCAGGAAAATCGACCCAGGAAGAAAAATCGGTCGATTTTTCTGAAGGGGGGTCGATCTGAGTTTCTGTTTTGGCAAAACTGGCTGAAATTTCAGCATAAGTACAAAAATCGGCCGATTTTTGGCAGGCAGTCCGATTTTTCTGCCAGTTTCTCTCTTCTTCTAGCACTTCAAATCCCACACTTGGTAGCTCGTCCAATGCATTCAAGGCCTTGATTACTTCATTGCTACTCTCCTCAACTCCTTCTTCCATCAAGCTTGAGCTAAGAACCTTCTCAAGTGGATCCTTGAGCAAGATTGAGCTCACAACCTCCCTAGATTCCTCTTCTTCAACTATGTTGAATACATCCTCATCAAGGGTTGGCCCTTTCATCATTGTGGATAGCTTAAACTTGATGTTCTCTTCTCCAATGTTGAAAGAGAGAGTTCCATTCTTGCAATCTACTAGACACCCGGAAGTAGCTAGGAAAGGTCTCCCCAAAATGATAGGAACCGGATAGTCCGCCGGGATATCCAAAACAACGAAGTCTATGGGCACATAGAACTTCCCTAATTGCACCGGGATGTCTTCCAAGATCCCAACCGGATGAGTGATTGAGCGGTCCGCCATGTAAAGAGTCATCTTGACCGGCTTTGGCTCTCCTAGCCCAACCTTGTTGCAAAGTGCAAGCGGGATGATGCTTACACTTGCCCCAAGATCACATAGGGCATCATACTTCACTTCTCCTACTCTGATTGGCACACAAAAGGATCCCGGATCCCTTAGCTTAGGAGGCATCTCCTCCTTCATCGTTTGAATCAACTCCGAGGATCTCTTAGTCATCCTTATCTCCCCATACTCCTCCAACTTCCTTTTGTTGGAGAGTATTTCCTTCAAGAACTTGCCATATGCCGGCATCCCTAGAATAGCATCCATGAACGGAATGTTAATATGCAATTTAGACATTAGTTCAAGGAACTTACCAAAGTGATTGTCCAAGCGAGCTCTTGTTCGTGATTGAGGGAACGGTAGTGGTGGCTTGTATGGAGGCGGTGCCACACATCTTGGCTCTACATCCTTGCTCTTGCCTCCATCTCCTTGCGAAGTCTCTTCTTCATTCACCACTTGCTTCCCTTTAGCATTCTCCTTAGGCAAAGGATCTTTCATGCTTAACCCACTTCTTGTTGTGATGGCCAACACTTGTCCCTTTGGGTTTTCTTCGGTCCTTCCGGGAAGCTTCCCCGGATCTCTATGTGCTTCACCCGCCTTTTGGAACACTTGTGCTTCCAACACTTTTTGAGCCTTGGAAATGGAAGTCATCGTGCTCTCAAGACCGCTCAACCTTCCTAGCAATTGCTCAAACATCATTTCCGTTCTATCCTTTGGCGGTTGAGTGAATCCGGGTGGAGGTTCTTGTGAAGCTCTTGGTGGTGGAGTTGTGCTTGTAGAAGCGGGAGGGTTCAAGGCTCCATCCGGGTTAGAGTAAGAAAACCCGGGATGGTTATGGTTGGGCCGGTAATTGTTGAATTGCCGGTTGTTGTTGAAGTTCCTTGGGCCTTGGTAGTTGTTGTAGTTGCCCCTTCCCATATAGTTCACATCCTCCTCTTTGGAAGATAGGTTGGCTTGTGGAAGCACTTGAGGGGTTGCTTGGTTCTTCAAAGTTGTAGCACACAACTCCCTCAAGGACTTTAGCTCGTTGTTGATGGCGTCGAGCTTGAAGTTGCTCATGGTGACCTCACTCACCTCATATGCTCCCGCCTTTCTCCCTTCACTCTTCCTATGGGAGTACTTCTCAATCACTAGAGCTTGCTTCTCCACAAACTCCCTAGCATCATCTACATGCTTCTCCATGAAAGTCCCACCGGAAAGGGATTGAAGCTTGAATTGGCTATCTTCATCAAGTCCTTTGAAGTAGATCTCCAATAGCTCAATTTTTGGTATGCCATGGTGTGGACAATCTAGGAGAAGGTCTTTGAATCTCTCCCAAGACTTGAACAAACTCTCTCTATCCTTCATCACGAAGGCATTGATCTTCCCTCTTAATTCGGTAGTCTTGGAAGGTGGGAAGAACTTAGTCAAAAACTCGGTTGTCATCTCCTCCCAAGTACCAACTCGCCCTTGTGGAATAGATTGATACCAAGCTAAGGCCTTGTCCTTAAGAGAGAAGGAGAAAGCCCTTAGCTTATGGTTGTTGCTCTCCAATCTCGGCGGTCTAAGAGTCTCCATCAAAATCTCGTAGTTCATCAAATGTTGGTGAGGAGACTCTCCTTCCATCCCTCCAAATTGGTTATGCCGGATCATTTGTAGAACTTGAGGGCGGAGCTCGTAATCATGGGCTGCGGGATCTCCTAAGTTCACACCCGGGCGGTGTGCTCTTTGTGCCGGATCCATACGTTGCCCCAACGTTTGTGGCTCATCCATAGCAATGGGCACAACCCTAACGTTCACCGCCGGCTGCGGTTGTGGTGGAGGTGGAGGAGGTTGTTGACGGTTAAGCTCCCTTTGCACAAGTGCTTGCCTAATCTCCTCAATCTCCCTCCTAGTTGCCTCTTGCCTCTCATGGGCAAGTCTCCTTTCTTCCTCCAAGAGCTCATCTCTTAGCCTAATTTGCTCTAAGGCTTCATCCAACTCGGCTTGGAGGTTCCTACCGGCCATCTCTTTCTCTTTTCGAATGCTCTTGGATCTAGATCTAAGGGTTTTCTCCGGTTCGGGATCGAATGGAGCTAAATCCTTGCCACGAGATCTTCGCATACACCTAAAGAGTAAGAGATGTCCTGAAAAGCAAAGACACACACCAAAGAGAGATCAAAAGCAACAAGAAAGATCTACACTATAAACAATCACGAAATGACTCAATCTAGACCTAGTCCCCGGCAACGGCGCCAAAAACTTGTTACGTCTAGGAATAGATGTGCACGCAATAAGTCTTAAATTTATACTCGTTATAATTATCCTAACTCCTAGCGAACCCGCAGTGTACGGGACGTTTGTAGAAAGGTAAGTATTCCGAGGTCGAACACAAAGACTAAGGTGAAATCGAGTCAAGCAATGATCAAAAATAGTGTAAATCTAGACTAAGATAAGGTGAGGAACAAAGAAAATGGAAAACACAATGTTTTTGTTGGTTTTTGTGGTGATTAAACAAAGATCACAAGTCAAGCAAGATAATAAACAACTAACAACTCAAGCTAGCAAACGAACAAGCAAACACAAGCACAAGAATATGATCAAGAGAGAAAAGTAGATTTTAGAGGTCAAGATTTCCGGTTATGGCATTGGACTCAAGGTTCTAAGGATTCTAAGGACAAGCTGCGGTGTTTGGGAAAGAATGTTTCGCTAATGGAAGCAATTACCGGGTAGGTCTCTCACTTCACTAATCCCGCATCAAACTCCTATTACCGGGTAAGTCTCTAGGAGTTAGAGTAAGGAATTCCACACAAACTAGATTCTACTTAAGGGTAACCCTCTCCTTACCGGGTAAGTCTCGGAATAGGGAAATCTCAAGCAATAATCCTAGCACACTCAATCCAATAGCGGCTTATGAGGCTCACTACTACCTAGCATTCATCATCTTAGGTATCTAAGATCGGAAATCATCGGGTAGATCTCTTCCCTCACTTAGGTTGGTAGCATTAGGTGATTCTAAGCTAAATTAGGCTTAATAAACACTAGGATTTAAACAACCAAGGACCCCAACATGCAGATTCATCAATTAAAGAGCAACAGAGAAGAAAATCGGGTGGATCATACAAAAATCGGACGATCTAGATGAAGAACAGGTCGATTTTTGTCTTTGAAATGGGTTTCGTGCATACAAATCATCCTAAACTAACATATAAGTCCATCCTATCATCACCCAAGCCATAACCATCAATCCATCACTCTAAAATCACAAGAAACTAGCCAATAATATGCATATCAAGATCCGAAATCATCAAACAAGCATACATGGTGTTCATAGATGAGTAATGAAAGATGAGTAAGCAAAATCAATAAATCTCAGCCAAATCCAAGTTGTAGCAAGACTTACAAACTCTAAAATGAAGATGCAAAACGTTCTTAACAATCCTTGCAATTAGTTCTTCAATCCAAGTCTACAAAATCACTCAAAATCACTCTTAGAATGGTCTTCTTGTTCTTCCTTCAATCCTTGGGAGCTTTTCTTCTTCTCCAATCTTCCTACCAAATTGATGAGCTGTGAATGAGAGTGTGGGAGAGGAGAGATGCTCAGCAACCACCTGAGGGACCACTTATATTCTCCACCAAGAGCAAGGACGGGCAAGAGATCGTGGGACACGTGGCTTTAAGCTGTCAAAGGCCTAAAAATCGACCCAGAGCAATAAATCGGCCGATTTAGCTGCTTGCTGGTCCGATTTTCTTCAGCAGAAACTTGTTATGCTCGTTTAGCCATGAGTTGATCCATTGCTTGCACCAATAGTGGTCTTTGTGTCCTTTGTTGCTCCAATTATGCTCCTCCAAAGCTTTGGATGTGTACCATCATAAGGCTTGACCCTCAAATGTATCAATTAACGTCCAATAAATCCCCGAATTACCTACAAAACCGATAAAAGGTAGTGTAGACGTCTTTTCTAGAAATGTGCGTGAATTGAGCGAAGACGTCATGAATCAATGCCAAAACTTGTACGAATGAATGAGAAATCTATCTAAGTGACTACCTAATCCTAAGTCATAAATCTTGTTATCAATAACCTTATTTGCAGAAGCATCAATTGCCTAGATGAAGGTCTTTATGGGATGTGTGGAAGATTTCTACAAGGCTTCAGGGCAAAAGATTAGTTTGCAAAGTCTAAAATTTTGTCTTACCCAATGTTCTACTAGAGATCAAGAATAGCATTACAAGGTTGAGTGGAGTGAAAGTGACGAGAAACTTTGGTATTACCTTGTATGTCGATCCTCCAAGGTCAAGCATCGAGGTCCACTTTTTCGGGTTTACTTGATAAGATAAATGGATGCCTAAATGGTTGGAGGAGAAAAATGCTAAGTTTTGTGGCCATTGCGGGTAGAGTTACCCAAACAAGATATGTGCTATCATCTTTTCCGGTTTACTTTATGGCCACCATGAGCCTCTCAAAATGTATATGCGAGGATATTGACAATATATGATGAAACTTCATTTGGGGACACGTGAATGGTATTTGAAAAATGCATACCATTGATAAATAATAGTGTATATTTTATTGTAATATTGGTCATTTACGATAGATGATTAGATGATTTTGATCATTTATAATAGACGATTGTATAATCTTGATCATTTAAGTGATATGATTCCATTTTACTCCAATATATAGGTAATACCAAGAGAGATTATTCATCCTAATATGGCATCAAGGTTTTCTAATATTCTCTTTTTAATTATTCTTCCCTCCCACATCACAAAATTCAAAATCTTCTTTCCCTCTCCCACCAAAACCTAAGGAGAGCCCCCCCCCCCCCCCCCAATCTCGAAACCAGTGTCACCTATCCCTCTACAACATATGAAATTCTGATTCTCTTTGTCTCTTCCTCTAGTTTAAAGATATGGTCGAAAAAAGATCCTTTCATTCCGCTATATATGTCACCGACATTAAAAATATCATACCAATTCAATCGTACTAGATGTAGAAAAAGGTCCATACACATCGCGGGTGGAACTTTTTCTCGTTGTCGCGAAATCTCATCGAGTCAGAGATCATATCGATGAAATTGCCCCTCGTCCAATATAGATCGATGCTGATTTATGGGAACATGCCGATGTTGTCGTCATCCAATGGATCTATGGAACAATCTTGCAAGACCTTTTACTCACCATCCTAAAGGCCGATGTGACTGCCATGAAAGCTTGGAAGAAGATAAAAATATCTTCAACGATAACAAATATTTCCGGGTTGTTTACCTTGAACACGAATTCTTAAATTGTCGACTAAATATGCACCGATACATGACCATGTTCTGTCACACTATGAAGTGCGTTCTAGATCAACTAGTGAATGTCAACTCCCATGTTCCAAACAATCGACTGGTCCTACAAGTGTTATTATAATTAAGAAAAATTCCGGAGACTTCTTTGGATTATATCATAGAGTTTTTTATTTTTCGGATTAGGTCCTTAGGCTTTATAATTTTTCGACATAAACACTTGTACCATCCATAAGTTAAGAGGGAAAAAAATTATTATTTGCTAGTTATCGTGAACATTTATTTTAAAGATTATATTTTACACTATTAATGAAAAGTATGCAGTCAATAGGACAATAACATTTTACACTACACCTGGCCCTGTGTGACAATTCAAACTCTTACATCTACAAGTCCAATAAATAGTTTTTATAAGTTTAGAATTTCAAACAAGTTTAATTGGACTACCAATTCTACATTATTTTGGTACATTTTTATTTGCAAATAGTGAATCTTTATGTATTCGGTGTTGTCTATTTGTATACCAATGTATGAGCTCAAAGTCGTGGCTTTTGTCCTAATGCTTGTTGGTGTGTATTGTTGTTTAGTTAGTGCACATAATCACTTTTCTATTTTTATGAAATAAAATGAATCTACAAAATCTAGGTCAATTTTAGATCAATTTGAGGAAGAGTAGCGAGAGAATGATCAATTCTTTTTTCAATCCAAGCGAGTCTTCTCTCAAGGCTCATGACGCCTTGGTGCATAACCCTAATGTCGACTCGAGCTTCTCTGGCACAGGCATGAAGCAGTATGTAGTAATCAGCATGGGCTGCGTACGTTAATGACCCATCGTCTCTCTTCCGCACATAATGCAAGTAGTCCAGTCGCTTAATACGTGTCCTTGGAGGAATGTAGTAAAACCTGTTTTCTTCCATGTGTAGTTTCATTAACCTTACGGCCATGTTTTTCAAGTCCTTTGATTGTGCTTCATTGTTGCTTGATGAAAGCTCCTCAGCTGCCAACGAGCTTTGTGCATGGCTGTTGCTTGCTGAATTCCCACGCCCTTGTATGCTTATTGGGGACTCGGCACCAATGTCATCTAAAGACAGCACATTTTCTTCTTCGTACCTTCTGCGTTTACGAGGACCATTGCCACTGTCATCACTCCCGTCAGTCCGAGGTTCCTCTTCATCTTCAAAATGCTGAAATAAATGGACCTCTTTGTTTTAGGTACAAAAAATACAGTAGGTAGCTGAATTACTTTAAGATGATATGATGATCCATTAAGATAGAAAGTTTTTAACCCAAAATATTCTAGTCGAGAAAATTGTTTTCAATAATCTAATGAATCTGAAAACCAGCCAATAGCTAGCTTCTAAGTAACCTATCCTTGACAGTTTACACCTTACAACCCTCACAAGAATCAAGATCCACAATCTTAGCAGATAAGAATGAAGTCACAGAGATTCATTTTTCTGCAAGTTAGAAACAGAAATGTACCTAATTGAGAAAAACATTACAGTCTTCACCAACCAAAAAAGTGAATGTGCCTTGTGCAATGGAAGGTCTCCAAAGTCACAATATCTAAAATAGTGAATCTTCTAGCTTACTTGGTTGAATTATATATGACAATAAATCACCACCTCCGATCAATTATATCAGAGAACAAAGACCATTGCGAATTTCACGTTATACTAATCTCATGCTCGCTAGCATATTCCAGCTGAATACAGCCAGGCATCACCCTTCAACAGAACCAACAACAAACAATTGAAACCCATCCATCTAGGAAGCAAACCTAGCATTTCTAATATTGCCTGTACCATAGAAAGCAAAAGAGACAACATATACTGGCCTATTCTACACTTTCACACAGTACACATACAAAAACAAGAGCCTCCATCTCATCCAATCCAAGGAAGGGTCACCCAATGCTGCATTTATTATTTATTACATTTCGCTTCCCTGATGCTACCTACTATCATCATAACTAATAGCACAGAACAACTCATTGAGCTTCAAGTCAAGCTTACTCTATCCACAGTGACAATCTACTTTGATAGACAATCAAAGCTGCACACCTGTGCAAAAATCATCTTGTTCAACTTTAATGTTGTTAACGGGTTTGAGTTATCCAGGGTTTTACCAAGTAATAGACAACATAAAGTTTACGGGTCAATCTGAGTCAACCTGATGGACCCGTAGTTTTCCCACCAGGTAAAAACTTTACGGGTCCATCAGGTTGACTCAGATGACCAATGAGCCGGGCCATAATTTACGGGTTTAACGGGTTTGGGTTATCCAGGGTTTTGGTTTAAGATATGTGTGTCAAAACCCATAATTAACAGGTTGGACTGGGTTGGGTACCATTTGACATCTCTAGCTCTGAGGAGATTGACAAAATACCAAAACAGACCCAAAAGCCTTCGCATACAAGATACAAACGATGACAAGGAATTTCAAGAATGTCAATATATTTGAAGAAGGAATTGCAGGAATATAGGGAAAGGAACAAGAATGTGAGCAATAATAATAGCCAAGTGAACAATACATCGTATGTGCCTTCAGGTACACATGCATTTTTGTATGTTTGAAAATGAAGCACACAGAAGTTGAAAAACACCATACTATATCAGTGCTTCAGTTGAAGATTTAGGTGACCATGCTAACAAATTACTCCAAAACATATATTAGCTTACCTTTTGTCTGTTGATGTAGAAGTCCCACAATTTGTTTATCATCTTCTCCTCCTCAAATGATGGCGCTAATCCACCAAAGACCACATTCTTGCAATATTGTAGATAAGTCGCCATATCCTTGGAGTAGTCTGATAAGTTATAATCAATGGGAACTATTTAAAGGGAAAGAATGGAAGTTCCAAATAATAAAGTTTGATGGAGACAAACAAGGTGAGTTACCAAAATTTTCACTGATGTCACCAAATCTCTTTTGAAGGTCATGCAAGAGGCTCGGAGCTTCGTGCTGAAGCTTATGAACTTCAGAATAATTTGCTTCCTCGTCAGAATCTTGGGGGCTAATACTTGCTTCTGTATTAGCATCTATTTGAGACTTTGATGGTGATTTAAGCCTTCCATTAGATTCATCTACACAAGTTGAAGCATGTGATATTGAAGCTTCCCAGATTCCAAAACCATTCAAATTATACAAGATTCTTACTGTAATGATTAGTATTGCCATCACACATACTCGAGTGGGGAACCTCCGCTCACAAGTTGATAGCCATAAACCTGGAGGCATTGACCAATCATGTATACAGCGTGCAAATGGAAGAACTTTCTCCACAGGAAGAGACAATTGCTTGAGATAACGTGAAGCTATCAAATTAAAGTTCACTGGAGGCAAAGTGAGGCCCACAGATTGGGCGATAACCGCTGCTAATGATTCCAGCTTCTGAAGTGGAACAACTTGGGAAGGTCTAAACATAAAACTTGCACTTAATGGGCATTCTCTAGTGGATCTGATTGTTTTTTCAATTTCAACAAAAGCAGCAAGATAAGGAAGCTTTCCTTCAAGTGTCCACCTTTGTATGTCTGTTGGAAGCACTGCCTCTCTAGCAATATGACAAGACAAATATGTAATAGCAAGAGTGGATGACAGCTTTATCCTCCTTCGCAGGGTTCTGTACCATAGCAATACCATTCTCTGATTATAACTATTTCGAGGTTCGTGCCTTCCTCCCGTTTTAGTTGTGTACATCTTGTTCAAACCTAGACAAGTGTAAAAAAAAGGACTTGTAAGAAGAACAAATGCACATATGAGTTGGAGTACAACAAGCAAGAATCCATTGCCAATAAACTACTTAACTCAATTTATTGCATATATGAATTGGAGAAGGTTAGTAGGTATCTATATATAAATTATCATATGTAGATATTATCAATATAATTGTTGTCATTTCCGTTTGTCTTTGGAGTTGTTGATACTGAAGGGACTTCCCTAATAATTGTCCATCCAATTCAGCTAATCGCATAAATGAGCAATACAAGAGCTACTCTATACTATACCTATCCCCATTTCAGAACTTATAATCAAGCTCAGAAGACAAGATCAAGTGTATTATATATTATCGAAGGCAGAACAAACAATCAAAATAGTCAAATTCCAAATTGCATAATCAACCAAACAGATGCAAATAGAAAACAAACGAATCCAAAACCGAGGCTTACCTTGGCTCTCCGATTGGGACTGATTCTGCACCTCATCAGCCCATCCATCATCAAAAACCCGAGTAGACTTAATATAACGGAGCCAAATCGACCCAGAAATTCCACAGATCATAGGACTCACATTGAATTTCTCAAATAGAGCCTCACACTGATAATTAATCATCAACTGTAAACCATAAACGTAGCTCATTCGAACATTATCGTAGTAATCCTCTGGCGAGAGAGCATTGCTCGACCCAAAATCCGAAGGCTCAGTAGAGCCAAGGTGATCTCTGAGATCCACAGGGGTTTTCATGGCTTGAGAAAGCGACTGGTAGAGCGACAGGGATTGTGGAACTTGGGATAAAGGTTCTGCTTTGATCGGAGAAGAGGCACGGCGAGTGTGACGAGCGGAATAGAGGGCAGGATCACGCCCGTGCCCTCTGTCAGCAACGAAATCCTCATCACCTAAACCGGCATCGACGATGTCTTCAGCCTGAACTCCGCAAAGACCACAGAAGAAGAAACCATCGTCGCCATCGGAAAGCCCTACATTCCCACAGAAAGCACAGGTGTGGGTTACTGCTATCGAGATTGCATCAGCCATGGGAGGTCAAGGAAAGAGAGCGTTGCTATAAATTCTGCAGCAGCAGATTGGATCTCAGGGTTAGTCAGTCGGGAAAACTAGGTTGGAGAAGGAAAAGTAAGGAAAAATATAATCCAAAATAATATCAAAAATCAATTTAAATTAATGCCAATTTTAATATTTACTAAAATAATACGATTGTTTTTGGTAAAGATCTAGGGCCGGTTTGGTATCGGATGGGTTTCTCTTTTTTTTTTTTTATAGATCTTGTCCCCAAGATTATTTTTAGGGAATTTTTTCTTAAATAAAAGCTCTAAATATAATACAAACACTAAACCACACTGATACCAACCAACTCCAAACATAATCATCAACAATCTCCACCTAAACAATCTAAATGAATAACCTACAATCCAATAAGCTGTCTAATAAGTTTTGTGGCTATCAACAGAAATTTGTCATAAAAAAAAGGTAGACAATAGAAATTTTTCGTCAAAGTTTTGGACTCAAACAATATTTGCATGTAGAAATTTCCTCAAAAATAATACAACAGCGGCCTCAGTCCTAGGGTTGTTTGGTAAAATAGACGAAGTGATCTAGGGTTTGTAAGTTGGAATTATATCCGAATCATCAAAAGACTGTAAATTTCATACTGCAATAACAATCAACATCCACAATATTCAATTCCAACTTACAAATCATATAAAAGTGAAGCAAGGTGAAATACACCAAATCTGACTGCAAAACAAAATAGACCAAGTGATCTAGGGTTTCGAGAGAGTGGCAGCACCAGAAGCAAACCTGAATTCAGAGTGGCGGAAGCACCAGAAGGCAGATGCAGCCCCAAAATCAGAGTGGCAGCGGCACATAGGTTTCTCGTCTGAGTAGAAAATAGAGGAGGCAAGCAAATACAACCCCGAAATCCCTCCACTCCTGATGGAGAAGAAAGAAGTAGTCAAGCGTGGTGGTCTGAGACTCTGAGCCGAGAAGAGAAGCAGGCAAGCGTGGTGGTCTGAGCCGAGAAAAGGGAAGCAGGCAAGCGTGGTTGTTGCTTTTGAGTCTTCGAGAGAGCGGCGGTGAAAAGTAAAGGCACGATACCTGTAAATCACTTATTTATTTATTTTTATAAAAGTGTATTACTTATTAGAGTTGCTTTTTTTTTTTTCTAATTAAAAAAAGTTTAAAATATTTTTGGTTGAGGGAGGAATGGAGGTTCGAAAAACCTGATAAACCCTACTAACGTGGTGATGACTGATACGAGCAAGGAGCTCACCTCTACGTTTGTCGATGCACCCACTCCATATAGCTGATTGATGTTTACAAATTGGTGCGATTTCGCTCGGAACGAAATTTGAAGGTTTTGCGTTGTCGTTCCGGCCGGTGCGAAACTACGGCTGCGTTGTGAGAGTCTGCTTGACGGATACTGTTGCTACGCTGTTCTCTGTCTTCGTGCTCTTGTAGAGTTTTGGAGAGGAAAGAAAATCGAATTGCGCGGTTGGAGATTGATTTGTTGCAATTATGTAAGCTGGTATGCTGCAAAAGGTGGGAAGAATGGGTTCGACTCGAACCCTAACTACAAAGACATCTTCTTCAATATTCGTCGAACATGTATATGAATACGGGTACGGAATGCCTCTTGTTCTAAGGAATCATCTCCATTTCCCCGTTTCAATTGCTAACCATAATTCTACTCGCCAACGACGATTGTCTCTGTTATGCTATTCTTCTTCCGCTAACCCCAACCCTAGGAATGTTTTCCCTTCCAATCGCCTACTGTCAGTCGTCCTATGTAGCCCTCAGGAACCGGCAACAAAAGCAGAAGTAGGAGATGACTGTGATTGTTCAGAAAACGAAACGGCGGAAGCTCGTGCTGCCGTTGTTGAGATTCTACAAGAATCAGGTTTATCCGAAACGGAAGCTATTCAAATTGCTTCGAATTGTCCTCATTATTGCGAAATGTTGATTGACACTGTAAGGGAATTGGACGAGTGTTCTCTTTGGAATTCATGGTTTAACGATCGACAACACAGTATTCAATCCAAAGAGCAACTCAATTATAATCAGAAACTTAAATTTGTCTCCATAGACAAAGGTGACGGAGGGAAGATACCTTTCTTGGAAAGCATTGGCTTTAGTCTAATATCTGCTACTCATCTTTCTGGCCTTCTCTCTTCCCTTCCTCTACCCTCTTTAATTTCAAAGGTTAAATTTGTCAAGGATTTGTTTTTCCCTGTCTCTGATGATCACCAGTCGGTTATTGTTGGCAAGCATGCCCGCCAAATGATGTTGCACCTCTCCATTCCTATCGGTGATGATTTACAATGTACTCTCTCTTTTCTCGAAAAGGTTAGCTTCCATGGCCACCTTCAATGCAACTTATCATATGATTATTATCATTTATCTGTTTTTGTTCTGTTGTATAAACTCAATTTTTGCTCGAAGCTCCATTTTTGTTGCAGGTTGAAGCAAGGCGTGGGGGCTTAGATATGCTGGGCTCTGAAGACAGTTCATTTAGGCTTTTGATCCAGTCATTTCCGCGTCTTCTTTTGAATCCTAGTCAACCATATGTAGAACGAGTTTCTGGATTCCTTCAAAGTATTGGCATTACAAAGCAATGTGTGGGCAGAGTACTCCTGTTGTACCCTCCTATTATTTTCCTTGACATTGAGAAAGATATTAAACCCCCAATGCAAGCCTTTAACAAGGTAATTTTTCTCTCATCAATTTCTGTAGAAGATAAAGTTTTCTTTCTGTCTAACTTTGTTAGCGTCCTTCCATGTCATAATGTAGTAGCATAATGGGATACTTTTTTCATCTTATTCAGTTCCACTAAGAGAAGCTTCTGTTGTCTGTTGAAGAGCTGAGAATGTAACACTTTTGTGCATTAGATGTAACATGTTTTTTTTTATATTTATAAAAGATAATCTTGCCATTAACAATCATGTTCACACCTATACAATTTAGCTAATTTGTAAACTGTTCTATAATGGTGTGAGAAAAATGATAGTTGAACTGTGATATTACATGTTTTATGATTCAGTTTAGTCCATCTTCTGATTTACCAGGTTGGCATTACGGAGAAACAATTTGGTAAAATGGTTTACAAATATCCTTGGCTTGTCTCCAAAAGCATCAAAAAGAACTACAAAGAAGTTTTTTCTTTTTTGGAAACGCAGAAGGTATGCTTACAATGATTCATTTTGCTTCAGCTTATTTTGTTTAAAATGAAAACTATTATCTGTGTTGAGAATCTTGAGATGTGTATCCCACTTCTCAACACACCGGGCTTATGTGGGCTATTCTTTTTATTGTCAATTGTTTTGAGATGTGTATCCCACATCTCGATAATATAGTGATAACGAGCCTAGTATATAAGGTTTGTGGGCTATTCTTTTCTTTTTATTGTCAATTGTTTTTAGGATGAAACTCACCGGGCTTATGTGCTAACTTGGTCCTAAAGTTGGACTTCGTCATAACCTAGCAGTCTGACTTCATCCTCTTCCTCTCATCCGCCTCCTTCCACTTTCCGCTTATCGTTGGCCCATTGTTTTGAATTAAGGGAGACTCATAAACTGTACCTCCAACCTAGCTCCTTCGAATTCTCTTTCATCTCTTCTTGATTCAGGGTGTGCAACAGGCTTTGGTTAATTATAATTGTTTATAGAGTTGGTGTTGTTTCCTTCTTGTAATGACTTATTAGTAAGGATAAGAAGATAGAGTATATGCTTCCAATATATATCACATTGAAGTTCCCTCAATGTTAGTTGAATTTACAAAGAAAATACGCATTTTACAAGCATCAGACACAAACTGTTTGCCACTCGCTTCACCAGAAAAAGCAATTTCATGATTTAGATGTTCACCTTGCATCTAGAGGGGGGGAAACTCTCAGAATAAGACCCTGACTAGACAAGAGATATTAAGATTCCTTTTCACCTTGAGATCTCAGCCATGTAGTATTGGTGTTTGATGAAAGCTACAAAAAGACTATGATTGGCAGTTTTACACCAACGACTTTATAAAAAATAACTTTTGACCATTAGTTATTATGTTAAACATGTATTACACTCGAATATTAGTTATTATGTTAAACATGTATTACACTCGATTAGGGCGTGGTTTGCACTGAAGCCTCTTACTTGTTGAGTTGGAATCTAGTCACTTGTCAAGGAATCGATCTATTCACTATCCGTTAATACCACATTTCCTCCTTTTTTTTGAGATATCTCTTGTCGGTAGACCACGAATCTTGCTATTGATATTTATCTTAGGTATGTGATTCGTAAAAATTGGATTTTAGACGAAGTCCCCTTAACTCGATATATTTTAATTAGTTATGTAGGCTTAGCATAGTGTAAGGCACAAATAAGTGAAGAAGTTTTTTTACAACACTGTTCTTAGTATCAAGTGTATTAGGCATGATTCAGAGAACTTTCTGTTGCAATGCCTCTAGCATCATTTACCCCATCTGCAATTACAGAGAACTAAGAACAATGTTGTATTATTCTTGCAATTCTTTTTGTGTAATTTTCTGATGAAAAGATGCAAATTTATTGTCCATTGCTTGAAATGATGTAAATAATTGGTTTATGCCTTAAACTATATTAGAGTTCTTCTGCAATCTGTGAGATGTTCTGAATTAAGTTATGTTTTTTATAGGTGCCAAGAGATAGCATCACTCGAGCAATTAAGACCTATCCTCTACTCTTTGGTTGTACAACCAACATGTTCAAGCCAATGTTGGAGCATTTCAATGAGTTAGGTTTGACACCTATTGAGTTGGGTAAAGTAATTGCTGGTAATCCTCAGCTTTTGTTGCAGAAACCACAGGAATTTCTAAAGGTATAATGCCATGCTTTAGATATGCCTACACTTGCATAATCATATCTTTCCAAATACCATGTATATTTTCTTATTTCTAATTCTGCATCAATCTTTTTTTTTTTTGAATGGGTAAATTGAATTACTGAAAAATGGGGAAAGAATATACAGAGAGGTTCAAAGTACATGAACTGACCGGAGCAAAAGGGCACAAATCTGCATCAATCTTATTGATCTACAGTTGTTGTTCAGTGCTATCTCTTTGGTTTAGTTTGCTTTTTGAGTACTTGGTTCAACACCGTCTCAATCATTGCTTCTAGGTTGCTTCATTTTTACAAGATTTTGGATTGGATAAAGAAGATATACGGAAGATCTTGGTACGATGCCCCGAAATATTTGGTGCCAATATTGAAAAGACTCTCATGAAGAAGACCGAGTGTTTGTCATGCATAGGCATACCAAAGTTTAGTATTCCCCGAGTAATCAAACAGTACCCTGAGTTCTTTGTTTCCGACATTGACAAAACCTTAACTTCAAGGTGAGTCTCTCTTTCCTATATTTTACTTGCATAAGCAGAGAAGGAATTCCTAATGCGAGGTGTGTGTTTTGCAGAGTAAACTACCTGTTGAGCGTGGGGATATCAAGGAGGGACGTAGTAAAGATGATCAGTAGATTCTCACCAATTTTAGGGTATAGCGTCGATAACGTGTTGAGACCCAAGTTACACTATCTGGTTAACACAATGAACAAACCAGTGAAGGATGTGGTAGAATATCCGAGGTATTTTAGTTACTCTTTGGAGAAAAGGATAAAGCCAAGATACAAGGTGATCCAAAGTAGAGGCATAGACTGTAGTCTGAAAGAAATGTTGGGGAAGAATGATGAAGAATTCGCAGCCGACTTTTTGGATATGGGTGCGTTGCTTGGATAAATTAATGTAAAGATTACCAGAATCATCAATTTTGATCGTCAATTTTTATGTTTGTAGCATATGTTATTTGTAGATGAAACAACAACGATCCAGTGTAGTAATTTTTGAGGTCAATTTAACACTAAATTCATAAAATATAAATATTTGATACAATAAAATCAAAATATTTAAGTGCATCGGTGGTGATTCGGATGGGACACGGGTGAAATTGCCACAGCTCTACTGTGCCCTAGCACCCAAGCATCGGGTGTCTTACGCCCTCACTTTCATATATGGGTTTCCGAACCAAGCTGACCAGAGCAATCATCAGCAACCAGAACAAAAACTTCAACTTATATGCATTACAACTCTTCTGCAAAGCTTGCAGCCCAGCCTCAGAATGTGCCTACTTAACCACTAGAATACTTGCTTCCATACTATACCATCTATATAAAATGCATATATTGTGACAACTTTACAACCAAACAGTGTATTCTATCACAAAGTTGATAAGCTAGCTTGCAGCTTATAAGATACAAGCCAAATGGATCAAACTAGTAACAGAACCATTCGGCTATACATCTCTGCGCGCATGGGTCTAGGAAAGGGAACCGCCGCCATTTGCCAAAATGTTAAATGTAGGAAAGGGAACTTGTATTCTGTACTGATTCAAGACTCATAAAGCCAAGATTGCATGTTGGTTGCAGAGGAAAATCACAACAGTGTATGTTACAAGAAAAGAGATGGGCCATTCAGAAATAATTCGAATTTTATAGCCTGTTTTCTTACAAGTCTCACTTACACAGTTGGAGCTTCTTGAAGTATGATGATACTACTGATTTGGGATATGGTTTTGTGGCAAGGCAGGTAGGAATATTTTCCGGCTGCTCAACCCACAACTTGTGATCTATTCCTCCAGCCTTTAGTTTTTCAGATAAATTCATTATCTGAGGTTCACCCTTGACCTGAAGAGTAACCTGCATATCAAATCAAACGAACCAAATTTAATTATTACTCCACACTAAACTATAGTTTTTAACTATGATATTGTTAGATAGAACTCATAACACCAGTCATATGAATGAGAAGACAAAGGTTATTCTTATAGCAATTAAGCTAGGCTATGGAAAAGAGTTTGGTAATCTCCATGGTTAGGTCAGAGAATGGATGAATGGGTGCTAGAAGGAAGAAAATGAGTTTTTATGACAATAACATACAAGATGAAATGAAAAATGCAGGCCAGGCCATATAAATTTTGTGTTTGTTTACTATAAATAAATATGCCGAAACTCAATCTAAGAATACAAGCATGATTGAATATTCAACTTTCCCCCAATGAACTTAAGCTGGGAAACATCAACGAGTCCATTAAGCCAGAGCTAAACTACAACCAGATCAAAACCTATATCGTACAGGGCAAAGCTAAAGCTACAGCTAGAACTGAGTGTCGTCCATTACTTCGTAACAAAAACTTTTCGATGAGATCCAATGTTTATTCTCTCATGAAATCTATACAAACACAAATTCATTTTGTAAGGCCCATACAAGCAGAGAAGAGGAAAATTTGAACATCTTTATACTCTCACTCCGTATCCACTTTTTTATTAGATCATGTCGAGATCAAGTAACAACTGAAAAACAGTTGGTGCTTCCTACCAAGTTTCATCAGACGGCATATCACTAAAAAAATATTGGACTAGGAAATTGAATGCAAGTGAAAACCCATAGATGACATGAACTTGAGAAATAGTCCTCCAAGCTGAACCTAGTTAACCGATCAGCGTCAACAAAAGCGAAATCACAAATTTGAAACGATAATTGACCAGTAACAGCTAAAAAGCATAGATGACATGAACTTGAGAAATGCGAAGCGAAATCGGAATAGGTATATGAACCTTGTGCATAGAATCGAGATTGGAAGGGCTACAATACTGAAGCGTAAGAGGATCGTCCTTGTGAGACCAAATGGCGGCGACGGAGGCGTGACAGCCCTGAGTCACGACGCTCCCTAGAGGCCAAGTATCGATCAGATCCCTCCTAAGAACAACGTACTGCACCACCACGTCTCCGGCATCGGTAGCAGGAGGATTCTCTTTCTCTTCTCTCGCCGCAGATACCGTGCTCATCCTTTTCCGGCGATAACCGCAGCCTAAACTGAAGTTGACGATAGCAGGTCTACCAGCAGAGTGTGCAGGCAAGGCGCATTTGCCGACGACGGAGGTAGCAGCGGCCCTGAGGTTGCGGCTCCAAGCCCAGTAATAGGTGGATGTGGATGGAGATGCCAACGCCACCATTTTCATCAAGTGTAGAATCTTTGTTTCTTCCTTGGCCCAATTCTACGCTATCAAACAATCTAATGGGCCAGTCCAGTAATTTCTTACTTGTCAGGAGCTACAAAAAAACACCGAATATAGGACCGAGCGGATTGCGGTAAAACCGAACCGCAAATTGCGGTCCAAACCGCACTTAATCGATTCGGTTTGCGGTTCGTAAGTTTTTGTTTTGCGGTTCGGTTGCTGTTCAAAACGCAAAAAAATCGCAAAAAAACCGCAAACTGCAAAAACAAAAACAACAGAACCGCAACCAAACCGCAAAATGTGATTCATTTGGGGTTCACGTTTTCTGGGATTGTGGTTTGCCGCTCGGTTCGGTTTGCGGTTTTGAGCCGATGTTCAGCCCTACCGAATAGTTTTATTTAATAACGGGAACTGGTTGAATTCTAGTCGACGTACTGCCCAATAGATCGAAAATACTGAAAAGGATAGGTGGATAGAGCACAACAAAAGGGAAGGAAAAAAATAAAGAAGCACATAAAATCGTAATAAGGAAGACGAAAACAACGAGGTTTTCAAGGAATAGGAGGATGATTCGATCAACAGGAAGCGGTGATCATACCGTCCGTCCGTCGTAGAAGGAAGTACACATAAAAAAAAGCATCAGAATAACTATTGATACCTCATATTTAGGCTCGCATCCGTGCCAGTAAAGATCGATCACAAATCCACACCCCCTCATAAATAAACTCGATTCACTATCAAAACATACATCAAACTTGAAAGACGACATTTTCCAACACGAAATCTTGATATAAACAAGTGTATAACTTTGAGCAAAGACTTGAGGAATAGCATGTACGTCCGGCGGCCCTAATTTCTTGAAATAAACCACATTTTACGAGAGAGTTTTTCAAATGGATTAATATTGTTCTTTAGGCTGAATGGGGAATTATTCAAAGTAATTAAGGAGTCAAAATCCATATACGACAAGGACCTAACATACTCCGAATAGTTTATAGTTGAGTTAATATTTTCAGAAAAGTAAACGGTATTGCCGATAAACTCATCAAGATAAGTCACTCAATCTATGATGTGCTATAAATCTACCCGTGAACTGGAAGCTCTCATTCGTAATAATGTTATAGGATGATGCATCTTTCGAAAGTGATCACGACCGAACTCTTTTCAGTTTTTATAAAAATTAAAAAAGCTCGGATCTTACAAATCAAATTCGGAAACCCAAATATTCGGATTTCTCGATTTGTACACACCTGTCTTGGTTCTCCTACAAACAAACCACAATGATATAGTATATGGCATGTTCATCGAAAATGGGATATACTTGTACTAATATGATACTTGGAGTGAAGTTTATGATCTTATCTTGTATTTTGTGGTAGTTAGTTTGCATTAAAGTCTATGTACATGACTCACATGAGTGACTTTGCTTCTCTTCAGAGGCAACGTGCAGACTGCATATGCTTCATTGGTCCACAGCATGTACTTTGAGAGCTCAAACACAGAGAGACCTTTGGAAATTCGTTTTATTTTCCGATCATCTTTATCTGTCATCGTCAAAAGCTAAGCAATCCAACATAGGCACTGCACTGTCACAACGTTAGAAGACAAAATTGTACAATGTAAGCATGAGTTGACATAGTTATACACTAAAAGAGTTAGAACCAGAAAGGCCCCCCATATCCGTACTGAATAGATCAGTGCTCACAGTTGAAAAGTAAATGAGATGTGCAAGGGAATACTTGACCTTTATGTGGAAATCTGATAAACTGAGATAGATCATCGACGTTATCCACTGGTTATATACTTATGCAACACGATCGGCTTATTTTGTTTTTGTTTATTGCTTTTTATATTTAATATCATTTTTTGCATGTTTATAATCAAGGTATTATATATATCGGGTGTGTTTAATTGCAGGTAAAATTTGAGTTGTTTATACAAAACTAGTTTAAATGTTAACAAGATAATTTACATTAACTATTTGCATTAAATATCATAATTATTTTGTTATTAATGAAAAATAAAAAGAATAAATTGATATTTTTATTATATACAAACATATCATTGTCAATATTTCATTTAAACACTCATTTAAACACTGTAACAAATATTGTATGATATTTTAAACTTATCCTAGTTTATAAACTAGTTTATAAATTTTTTTGGCGTAGTCGCTAACTCATATGATGTTGCTTAGGTTCATTGGAGCCTGTGAAAAAGGAGAACTCCCTAGCTAGTGGTTCCGGTCCGTACCTCGTGGAAATGCAAAGATTCAGAGATATATCGAATACCCATTTTATAGAGATATATAGATTTTTTTTTGGCCCAATACATTCTATCTTTTAGATATTTTTCGGCCCAGTATTTCTATTTTTTAGATATTTTTCGGCCTATTTAAACTCATACAGCTATGTAATCCGTATCACAAAACATAGTGCTCCAAACGTAGTCGCCATCCCTGACGAATTAGGTGACCATATCAGAATTTCAATTATCAAATATATCACTATTTATATTTGTTAGGGTGTAGTATACAAGTTCCGTTATGAAAAGAGATAAATTTTACGAAGATTTTTCTCAGGGAAAAGAATTTTGAAGAATAATAATGGAAGAGTGTTGAGAATACAAGATATGTGATACCATCGGTGGTTTTCAAGACATCAAAAAGGAAGGAAAAAATGTGTTTTATGAGTATATCAAGTCATATACTTTACGCCAAACACCATCTATAACTTGTTTCACTGCACTCATGTATAGCTCGTTTATATCGATACCCATATATGATACCACTCGATACTTATTTCGCTGCACTCATGTATAACTTGATTATATCGATACCCATATATGATATTATCGGTACTCATGTATAACTTGTTTATATCGATACCCATATATGATATCACTCGATACCCATTTGACTGCACTCATGTATAACTTGTCTATATCGATACCCATATATGATATCACTCGATACCATATATGATATTAAGGGTCGAGAACAATCTTATTGTGTATCATGACAACAATTTTAGACCGTCGGATGGTGAGTATTAAGGGTCGAGATTTAAGGATGGTGAGTATTAAGGGTCGAGATTTAAGGTCGATATCATGATTACAATAAGGTCTGTTCCTTAATCGTAGCAACAACCTTATTTCCTTAGAACGTTGAAAATGGTTCCTTACTCGTAGCACCAGGTAGACTTTATAGTTGTATGTAGAATCTTATACAAGAATCCCTATTGCACTTGTTGCGGAAAAAAACAGACATCTTTATATTTCACCATGACCAAACAAAAAACAAACAACAAAGTATTGAGTTCAACATCCACAAAAGATGAGTCTCAACTTGAAAAGTTCTAGCTACCGCAACAACTACATGATCATTGTTCATCACGGATTTTTTTCTATATACAAAAACGACTTCCTCCATTTTGCCCCAATTGCAACTCATTTCTCTTCGGAGTCTCACCAGCACTGTTGTTATCTATGTCATGTTCAGCATCATCATCGTCTTCATCTGTGTGTTCGTGAACAGGAAGCAGGGGCATGGAGATGGGATTAATAAGACCATAGAAAGAGGATTTGTTTTCCTGACCCATCATTCTCCTCTTCGAAGGTGAAGAACATGCAGAGGAAGTTGACCAAGATGAAAGTTTATGAGCAAGCAAGTTCCTCCTTCTCTTGTTGAAAGGATTGTCAGATTTCTGGATATCGTTGACATTCTTCACATCTGCTAAATTCCCAAATGATTTTGACCTCCCTCCATAGTAGCCCGACAAACCCTTCCTGAACATTCAATTTAC
This sequence comes from Fagopyrum homotropicum, assembly GCA_033239125.1. Lineage (NCBI taxonomy): Eukaryota > Viridiplantae > Streptophyta > Magnoliopsida > Caryophyllales > Polygonaceae > Fagopyrum > Fagopyrum homotropicum. The sequence goes on from BSWB01000004.1 coordinate 151,883,240, forward strand.
CTCAAATCAGATTTCAGAATCAAAAGATCACATCTCAAACTACAAATTGATAAGCCGATTAATCGAAGTCAAAATCCAAAACAACAGATCTATTTCAAAATGAATAATTAAAATAGACTTACTTGGTAGGAAGAGACGCTTCTAGATCGTCCAAAGAAAGAGTGCTTTGTACCTCATCCTCATCACCGGAGCCAGTCTCGTCTTCATCGCTATCATCAGGAACACCAATCGACGAACTCTCCGATGAAGCCTCATCCGATCCAGCAACTTTGAAAGTCACACCACTAAGACCAGTCAGAAACCGCCTCTCCTCCATCAAACAACCGTCTCCGCCCCCGCCGCCACCTAAGCTCTTCTGATCCCCTAAATAGCCAGCACGGCCGATAAATCCGGAGACGGGGCCGTCTTTCTCCACCGACGGAGATAAAACTCCGTCAACATCAATAGCAGAAGCACCAACAACTGATTCTAGAAGCAGCGACATGGATTCAGAAATGACAAGAACAAGAAGAGAAACGAGGGGATTGTTTAGATTTGTGGATCAGATCAGCCTTCACCACGGCGAAGTCTAGTTCTCTTTCGCTTTGAATGGAAGGAGTAGCGAAGGAGAAGGCTTGCGGTCATGTAAAGGCTGCAACCACCTCCGACGAAGAAACTGGAACCCTCGGATACAACGGGGGAGACGTTTAAAGTAAAATGAGAAAATAAATGGGAGAAGAATAGACGCCTTGGATTGGATATAAACGGTAATTATTTGCACAATTAAGGGTTATCTTTTATCACTATAATCTACAGGATAGGATGAGAGCTTATCCAATTTGACTACTTTTTCTTTTCTTTTCCTTTTTTTTTTGTGTGGAAAAATATCATTACCTATCATTAAATAAGATCTGGTCCAATTTTATTAGGTGACAATTGCCGTGATATGGATTTTATTCAGGTGACATTTTTGAATAATTGTTTTTTTTTCTTCTTCTTCTAACATATCATGTGATTATGGACTTATAAACCTATAATCCTATGAACTTTGTTAATTAGAAATTATTTTCATTTACTTAGGCTTTTTTCTTAAAAAAATAATTTTAAATGATTTATTCTTTTTTTACATAACACTTTCCCAAGTAAAATAATAAACGCCAATCTTACCTGTCACTGATGGATGAAACCGTTCTTCTTTTACGATGTGTATGGTTACGAGGAAAGTTGTTGTAGATACTTTGATGAATATCGAGGAGTTTTGCTGTGATCAACGGCTAGAAAAACTCAAACAATTAAGTTTATGGTGACAATCACTTACAGGGTGTCTGAGCGTTTTACTGTTACAGAACCCTATTTGTCTTCATTCCATACAGAACATGTGACTACTCACACAAGATATTTACACTAGCGACCTCGATGTGTCTTTATACATCAAACACAACTATATCATTGTATTAAATTTGGGTCATATTGCATGCACTTAGTTGATTTTTTTTAAAAATTATTTCAACATTATTTATTCAAAATAGTGATAATGTCGAGGAGTTCTACTATGATCAACGCCTAGAAAATCCAAACAATCAAACTCAAGATGACAACCATTTACAGGATTTTCAGAGCGTTTCACTGTTACAGAACCTTATTTATCTTCCTTCCATACAGAACATGTGACTACTCACACAAGGAGTGTGAATACTAGCAAACTCGAAGTATCATTATACATCAAGCCCAACAATATATTTGTATTAAATTTGGGTCATATTGCATGTACTTAGTTGATTTTTTTTATAATTTCAACATTATTTATTCAAAATAGTAATAATGTCGAGGAGTTCTACTATGATCAACGCCTAAAAAACTCAAACAATCAACTCATGATGGCAACCACTTACAAGGTTTCTGAGCGTTTCACTGTTAATTTTCTACGTTTATCTTTATTACATACTGAACATGTGACTACTCACATAGGGTAAGTGAAAACCATCAAACTCAAAGTGTCTTTATACATCAATTACAATCATATCTTGTATTAAATTTGGGTCACATTATATGTACATAGTTGATTATTGTTTTTATAATTTCAACATTATTTATTCAAAATAGTGATAAAGTCGAAGAGTTTTGCTATAACCAACGCCTAGAAAACCCAAACAATCGAACTCACGATGACAACACACATAGGGTATCTGAGTGTTTATGCGTTACAAATCCCTCTTTATCTTTATACCAAACATGTGACTACTCACACAGGTTGTGAGTACTAGCAAACTCAAAGTGTCTTTATACATCAAGCCCAACCTTATCTTGTATAAATTTTTGGTCATATTGTATGTACTTAGTTGAATATTGTTTTATAATTTCAACTTTATTAATTTAAAAGTGATAATGTCGAGGGATTCTACTATAACTCAACACATTCAAAGGTCACACAATCAAATTCATGAAGTCTATCACTCATATGGAATATAAGCGCTTACCATTATAAATCATGTTTATCTTCATTCCATACATAGCATGTAACTACTCACAATATGTGAGCACTTGCAAAATAAAAGTGTCTTTACACATAAGTTTGACAATATGTTGTGTTAGAATTGGGTCATACAATATGAAATTAGTTGAATCTTGATTTTATAATTTCAATATTATCTATTCAAAGTAGTTATAATATTACACCTACATATTATTTTATTTAATGAATATTTCATTTAATTGATATCATTAAGTTCATCCGACCATCCACATTCCGAGTAACCACGTTTTTGGTTTGCATCACGTCTCTAGTATTCTCCGTCAATGTTTAGGCTTGCGTTGTATGGACTAAGCTATATGTTTTCGTCATCTTTATCGCGAGGCTAACTCGGATGCAAAGTTTTTTTATAGTTATACTTTCAAATATTTCTTTATGCTTTCAAGTTTCAAATCCCATGCCAAAGGTTTCCCTCCAACTTATTACGAATGATGTCAAAGGGGTTGGTCTTTCCTCGTTTTATTGTAACCTAGCCCTTTTGGATCTAATAAAACGTGTCTAGACACACAAAGTTTCTCACTTTATTCTCATTAGGTTAGAATCCTTCAAGTGTTATTTGTCCCTTAGTTTAGTATCATACTATACTCTCTTGGATGCTTATAGTTCTAACTAGCTTAGTATCCGTGTCTTACACGATATTTGTAAGAAAATTACGCGAGTTTTTTTTTATCTTACTAAACATTGTTTTGATATCAGATAGAAAATAAACATGTGTAACAATAGCAATAATTTTAAAAAGGTGAATAATTACGTATAATAACTCAGCATTTTAATATATAAATATAGAACCATTATATAAAAGTAAATTTTCGTTTGATGCCTTTAGGGTTTTGACTTTTCCAGTTGAAGACCGCAAAGTTCACTCTTTCATTTGGTACCCTTAGAGTTTTGTTTAACCCATTCATCCAAATCGTTAGTAATTCTGTATATTCTTAATAAAAATTAAAAATGAAAAAAAAAACGCACGATACCTTGGTCCTTCGTTGGAGAGAAGACGGAGACGAACACAAAGTTATTGAATAATTTGGTATCGCGTGGAGAATATATAGAGGAAGACATTACGTGCTTCGATTCTCTTTACCCCTTCGAAAATCATGTTCGCTGTTTCTCAACTATCTTTGCTTGAAAGTTAGGGTCCGTCCCCCTTTGAAAATTATATTAGATTTCTGATTTTGCTAAACTGAAAATAAGGGATACCTTCAATTCTCTTCGTCCCCTTCAAAAATCATTGTGTTGTTTTTGAATGTGTGGTTTATGAATATGCATGTTTATTCAACTTGCATTGAAAAATCAGCTTGTACAATTTTATTCACTTTGTGCAGAAAATTCAACTTGTGTAGATTTATGTAAAACAATAAACTTTAATTCATTCCAACATCAAGAAGAAAAAACACATTCAAATTTGTTCAAAGCTAAAAATTTTAACTCTACATTACATATCTGAAAGTAGTTCCCTCAACTCTCAAGTGCAAGTCATAATTCAATACCCTGTTGTTCATTGTATTTTTATATTTAGTAAGTACCTACTATAATATTTCATGTTTATGGATTCGATTTTGAAGAAAACAAGGTAAAGCGAGTGTCAGGAGGAAAGTCAGGCTCGAGTTGAACTTGATTGCTCACGAGCCAGTTCGAGCTTATGAGAATAGTGATTATTTGAGAAACATTCTTGCAACAAGTTTGCTTGTGTGCATCAGAACAATAATTGATAATAATGGTGATGATTTCCGAAACATTCTTGCAACAAAATGGAAAGAAAGTCAGGTTCGACTTGAACTTGATTGTTCATTGTATTTTTCATTTGTGGTGTTTGATTTGATATAAATTGTCATTTAAGAACAAATTCACGTATCATTATTGATGTGTATTTGTTAAAACACAATATACACAACCAACAAGTTTGCTTCATTTTCATCAACAAGTTTGCTTGTGTGCACAAGAACTTGTTTCTCTTAGAGCATTGCTTGTAAATTTCAAGGTGGACTTTGAGATCATAAGATTTCTGAGAGTTAATGGAAAAGCAAAGAAGATTAACTTCCTAGCTATCACACCAACAAATGCCTAATGTGTTGAAAATTAAATGTAATTATACTATCAGAAAAGCCAAAACATATATTAGTAAAAAAAAATAATATGAATCAGTCCAAATAAAATAAAAATAAAAAAGCAGATGTGGGTTGAATTTGTGTTTACTTTTACATGATATTCAAAAATTAAATCAATCCATAAATTCATATGCTAGAATAACCATAATATAAAAACAAAAACCATAAACTTAATGTTTTAAAAAAAAAAGTCTGAAAATAAAGCAACATTAGTCTAGAAATTGATATTGATTTTTGGCTGAATTCATGTTGATTTTTACCCTTTTATATAGAATCAACGATCACAACACTAAGTTTTTTTAACCGTTTATTTATTTATTTTATAGTTTTTTTATGATTTTTTATGATATTTTGTAAAATTCACCACAAAGAATAAGTTTTTTTTTTGCTGAATTTGTGTTGCCTTTTGTTTCATTATTCTAAAATTTGAATCAATCCATAAATTCATATGGAAGAATAGCCATAAAATAGAAAGAAAAATTATAAACTCAATGTGCAAAAAAAAGCAAAATCAGTCCAGAAATTTATGTTGATTTTTGGATTGTTTTTGGTTGAATTCATGTTGATTCTTTGAAATTTTTTTTACAACTTCAACACAAGAAAATATTTTGTTTTAATTTTTTTTTTTTTAAATTTTCTAGTTGTTTTTATGAATTTTTGGTTTTATGATATTTTTGCAGATTTCAACACAGACAATAAGCTTATTTTTGCATGAATTCAACATCAATTTAGCACAACTAGATAATTTCTAGCACGACAAGTTTTATTTTTGCATGAATTCAACACAACAATAAGCTAGATAACCACAAATTTGTTTAAAAATACAACCAAAAAATAAAACACGAATATACCCTTCAACCGTTTAACTTGAAAAATAAAGCAAGAATTACACGTTATCTACAATATATTTGTTTTTACATGAGTTTATCGGCATATAAAGGTTTAAATGTCCCAAGGTGTGCTACTCAATCTAGTGTTGATCTTTTAGCACAACTACAAATTATATCATGTATAATACGGGAACTTTGAAGTCATCTTGAGAAGCCAACCTATGGACAAGTGCCATTAAATCCCTCACTTGATTCTTCAAGTCTTCAAGCTCATTTTCGGAAGACGTTGGTTTATACTACAAAGAGTAAAATACGTAATGAGGAGTAAGATTCAGCAAACAAAAAAAAAAAGAAGAAGATCAGTTCCTATTACATCAAAGATCTAACAGACATAATTGAATCAAACGAGGACACTATCGAATTCAAAAAGCTAGCAATAACAAAATCAAAATAAACAACGGATCAAGCACATATAAATTAGAGATAACAAATGGATCAAGAGTATAAATAAAACGCAAAATCGAAATCAAAATACTAAGCAAACAAAAAAATCAAAATAAAATATTGAGCAAACAACAACAATATATGGAACATGGAAAACCTGAATAAAAAAATTGAGCAAACAAAGAATTATTTGGATCAAGAGTATATATGTTAGAAAAACTATTGAATCGAATCAGGAAAAAATAGGAAAAGACAATGAGCATATCAATAAGAGGAAACATCTAGATCATGAGTACATAAATTGTAGCAACCGGGTTTTTAGGGCTCAAGTGGCCGTAACCGCGGAATGTTGATTACCCGCGGGGGCGACCCGTTGTCGCGCCGCCGTGGGCAAGATTGTTGTTTCCTATGGGTGCGGGTAAACAACAGATCACGGTCTTGCGGTTTTATAACCGTCAAGATTTACTTCCTTTTGATTCCTTGTTTTCCTCCTGCGTTTCCATCATCCCAAAACCCTACAACAAACACTCCTTTTTTTCCCTCTCTCACGTAACCCTTCTACACTCTTCTCTCTTCCTTCTCTCAATATTCCTTCCACCCTCTTCAGTACTTCGTGGATTTCAAGTAGCGACTTCAACATTGAATTGATGGTTCCAGAAGCACGGGAACGTTCTCCGTCATCCGGACACGCAAAATGCTCATTCTTCATTCTTGTCGAAGGGATTTAAGGGTAAGGTTGTGTTTTTCTTCTTCTTTCCTTTCCCTAAGGGTGCTAGTGGTGATTTGAGTTGTTTGTGTCATCTTTGGATACAAATGAGTTGTTGTTAGTATTTGAGATCCGGAGTTGGCCCTCTATTGCACGAAGAAGACATCTGAAATCACACCAGTAGAGGTCCCCGCGTTCGCGGCCTAGAATCACCTCGGTCATGCATTGAAGTTGTCACCACACCCGCGTTCGGTCACTACGGTCGCAACCTTTTGTCGCCGTGGTCGCGGAATTACTCTAGAAGATTCCTAAGTCTCGAGTTTCGACTTAGGGACTTGTTCTAGGTATAAGATTCTTTCCTTATACCTTCCTAGTAGTTGATATGTGTTTATATGGGAGAGTTTGTCCTAGCATGCGGTGAAGTTGGTTTCAGTTTAGTTTGATAGTTGGTTAATCCTTAAGGACTAGAAGTTGGAGACTTCTAGCGATGGGATAAGTTGTTGATATTGTTGCCTTGGATTATATTAGGCGGTTGAGGAATATAGTGTGGATCAGGATACGAGTATAGCTTGACTTAGCTTGTTAAAGGTAAGTCATTGGGACTTACTTAACTACTTTCGTATATTGGTTGTATACATTAGTGGTGGATGTTTTGTGGTTATAGCATGTTATTGATTTAAGTATAACCGACGTGTAATGATCCAAGTGTAACGGGTGGTGGCATCATCTGCTCAACTCTCCTGAGGAAGTATAGGAGGTTCTCAACGACTAGGCCAGACATGATATACGAGGAGGGTAGTGATCACTCCATATGATATACGGGGAGGTGAGCCAATCCACTCCAGCTGGATAAAGGGACGGAGGCGAGAGTCTTAGACTTCTCGTGTCACAAGTGTCATTGGATTATGAGTGTATGACGTTAAGAAAGATAATAAAACGGATTATGTGATAGCATGCTCTTTGTTTATATTTCTGCTTTACATCTATTTGTGCTTATGTTTTCTGCTTTTATATGAATGGTTAGCTAACGATTTATTAGTTTTGTTAGATGTCTTAAAGGATAGGGTAGCTACCGAGTGATCTGGATTGTGTGGTCTGTCGGGGTTACCGTTATACTCGGTTGTGAGTCTGTTGTTTATCTTGACATTTCATTGTTTGATTCAGATTTCAGTAATTGACATTTGTGCCTTATTGTAAGGTCCAGTAATATTGTTGTTGAGCTAGGGTCAGGACTATTGTGAGGTCCTAACACGTAACACCATGAGTGTGAGATTTTGGGTGTTACATAAATTAGGGTTTTGCGAACTTGATTCAAAACTAGTATATAAATTAGGTTTTTACAATCACATAGCCCTTTCTCAACATCCTTTCCCACATCAATAGAAAGAGTAGATTTCATGCCTTCTTTTCCAACTCCGTCGTTGGTTGGGGAACTTAACAATAGGGCTTTACAAAATTGATTGAAAATAAAAAATGAGCATACACCATATACGATACCTATTTGTGCACGAAACACAAGAACTTGAGCAAAGAAGCTTCACCACTGTAATGGAGCGAATAAGTTATTGAGTGAGGTCTATGATGCCCTTGAGCGAGGCCCGTGATGACTTCATCGACGGAATGAAGCGAAGAAGGTATTGTCGTTTTTCTTACTTTTATTTTTTGTTAATTATAAACTGACAGAATTGGCCAAACTAATGTCTACATTAAAATTAGGCACGAAATGACAAACCGAAACCCCGAAAACACCAGCCGACTAAATAAAATCCGTTGAACACCAAATGAAAATGGTGAAACCTCTAGGACACTGTAACACCCGGTTCTTTAGAGGCCCATTAGGGTGGCCTTCGGGTAGGTTACCCGCGGGGGCGGCCAAAGTGGGCTAAGGGTGTGTCGACCCGCGGGGGTGGCCATTGTTTCCCGTGGGTGCGGGTAAGCAGTGGGCCACGTAGTTTCTCTTTCGTAATCGTCGTCAGTTACGAAACCCTCTTTTTAATCCGGAACACTTACCTTCCCTTGCCCTAATTCTCAGTTACCGCCCTCTCAGAAGCTATCGACCGCCTTGGAGATTTACGTGAGTGTTCTCTCCTTTTCCTCTTTGTCTTCTTCTCTTCCTTCAGTGATTCCCTCTTCTTCCGTTCTTCACCCTCTCCCCCTTTTTCTCTCTTGATTTTTGTCACCAACAGTGATGCGATTTTCATCTTCTTTGGACTGCAGCAAGGTTAACGAAGAAAGCCGTCTTTGTGGATTCCCGATGAAACCGTTCGTCTCCTTCGATTTCATTGAAGAGTAAGGGTAGGTTGTCCTTTCCTTCTTTGGTTACCGAGGGGCTATTTGAGTGCTTGACTGTGACTACAGAGAATTACAAGAAGTGTTGAAAAAGAAGGCGACCTTGCACGAAGGAGAAGTCGGAGATCAGAGTCGCCTTTCCCACTCACCGCCCCCACACCTTGCGTCTGCTATGGGTGCGGCCTCAGGGATATTCCGCGCCCGCACCTCTTCACCTCCATGACTGCGGTTTTCCTCTAGTGAGACCCTAAGTCGTTCTTGTGACTTAAGGGTGTTCTCTTGGTAAGTTGTTCCTCCTTCTTTGTACCCCTTTGATCATGTTGTAGCATCATGATAGGTGGTCTTGCAGAACTAGAGTGAATCCCATGTAGTGGGCTAGGGTTTGGTTAGTTGTTGATCTAGTTGAGTTATGCGTAAGGTAGAAAACTGTTTGGACGCAATTTCATATTGACGTGGATTGGTTATGATACATGTGCCTTGACTTATATCAGGCGTTAAGGAGTTGATTATAGATCGGTTTTGTGTGGATGGCTGAGAGTATTTTGTTTCAGGTAAGTCCTTAGGACTTACTTAGCTTCTTTGATATATTGGTGAATGCTTGAGTGGTGTGTGTTTATGTGTTGTGGCGTTTTGTTACTTTTATTATACCGACTTGTTATTTTGGCCCACGGGTAACGGGTGGTGATCACTTGTCTAGTTCTGCCGAGAGAGTCTGGGAGGTGCTTCACGACTAGGCCAAACTTGGTATACGGGGAGGGTACCAAACCACTCCATTGTGTATACGGGGAGGTGCGCTGAACCACTCCATCTGGATAAACGACCGAAAGAGAGAGTCTAAGACTCCTTGTGTCACATCTATAAATGAATAATGTGGATGACCTTAATAAAAATAATAATAAAGGATTTATGTGATAGCATGATATGTGTTAACTCTTGCTTTATATGTGATTGTGCTTCGGGTGTTTTCCTCTACGTTATAGTTAGCTAACGGTTTATCCGTGTTGTTAGATGCCTCGCAGGATAGAGTAGTTGCCGAGTGATTCAGAGGAGATGTACAACCGGGGTTCCCGTATGTGATAGGACGGGTGTGGGTTTTATGTGTTTATGTTTAGCTGACTTTGACAATCTCTTGCGGATTTCGTTTATGACTTTTGTACCTCGGTTGAGGGTTTGTTTATCTAGTTGACATTGCATACTATTATATTCGGATTTCCATGTTTTATCGTTTGTGCAATGTTGTAAGATCCAATAAAATTGATCTTGAGATAGGGTCGGGACCTATTGTGAGGTCATAACCCGTAGCGCTCCGAGTATGAGATTTGGGGTGCTACAGACACCAAACAAAGTTTCTCTATATAAAGTAGTAGTTAATGATAGTTAATGTCTTCAAATTTGATACGATTGTTGAAGTCAATAACACATAAAAAAAAAGTCAAAACAAACATGATTATTAGTTTTTTAATTATCTAATATATAATAATATCATACACCTCGAGTATATTCTTAATTTCTTAAAAAAAAAAGAGAAACAATCCATCATATTTTCTTATAAATTAGTTTTACATAAAAGTATTTGGTAAGATTTATTTAGAATCGAAGACGAAGATTGTATCCAATGATTTCGTATGATCTAAAAATACGATATTCCTTAATGAAGATGTAATATCTATATACTATACTAAAGTAGAGGTAATAAAGCTTACCTGCCGCGCTCACGTTTTTTTTTGCTTACGTGTCACTCTAATGATTAGCCACCTAATTCCTTTTTAAAACTTTTTTTTTAAAAAAAAATCCTATTTAGATAATACCTAGCTTACTTCCATTACCATAAAACTTAAGAAAGCATAGGGTGAAATACTCTTTTTATGGGTTTTTGTTTTGTATACCCCTCTATAATTTTAACCTCCTCCTCCTCCTTCTTCTTCTTCTTCTTCTTCTTCTTCTTCTTCTTCTCTCTCTCTCTCTCTCTCTCCCCCATATATGTCTATTTCTTCTCTCTCATGGCAGTTACAATCAAAATTTTCGTGTTCCTCTTCTTCTTCTTCTTCTTCTTCTTCTTCTTCTTCTTCTTCTTCTTCTCTCTCTCTCATTTTTTTGTGATTGTGAAAATATACCAAAAACTCATATCAATGTACACATTAACATTCCATACTAGAAAATCATATCAAACTCATACCAAAATTCATATGAGAAAACATATCAAAGCTCATACCAGACAAATCATATCAATATACATAGGAAGAACATCAACAAATCATACCAGACTCATATCAAAAACTCATATCAAACTCATACGTGAAACTCATACCAAACAAACCAATCAATATACACAGGAAGCACATCGGCAAACGATACCAAAAATTCATATCAAAACCACATATCAAATTCATATCAGAAACCATACCAAACAAACATACCAGAAACTCATACTAAACAAATGATATCAATATAAACAGGAAATACACCAACAATTCATCTCAGAAACTCACATCATACTCATAGCAAAAACCACACCAGACTCATACTAGAAACTCATATCAAAATCTCATATTAAACTCATACCGAAAACCATATCTAAGAAAACAAAGTACAAATCAAACATATGCTTACCAGAAATGAGCATACCATAAACATGTTGAATCAAACATATTGCTTAATACTAGAATCACATCAACATACTAATATTACCAAAATGAAAACTCGATATTTCTAGAATTACGTCACTGAAGACGAATATAATGTTACCAATATTACTAGAAGGTTACTTGAAATTGAAGGCGAACATAATGTTACTCAAAATTGAAGTTGAACATATTACAAGATTAGCGTTTTCAAGATATTTTGTCGTCATTTTTTATCATAACATCCACAAGATAGAAGAAATAGATAGATATGAAGAAAGAGTAAAAAAAATTTGAAAAACACGGTAATTTTAGAATAAAACGGCGCGTGGGTTAATTTCACTCTCACTGTTTTAACAGTAAAACATTTAGGGGTATATTTACTTAATGAGGTTATGTTATTGGTACTCTTAATAGAGTAAAAGTGGTAAAAGTTTTGGTTAGCTATTTTACCCAAAATAAAATAAAATAACTTCTATTTAAATTTAATACAACTTTTATAATTAGACAAAGTTTATTTAAGAAATATATTTGCTTCCGTTTTGATCATAACTTCTATTTAAATTATATTTCACTTCCATAACGATCTCATTCCTTTTAAAAAAAATAAAATTAGATTACACTAGATTTTAACTCAGATGTAACTACAACTTTTATTTAAATATATAATACGTCTACATTTTATATATGTCTGATTATTTATAAAATCAAAATACACAAACTTCAACTCTAAAACTTCTTAAAGATAAAATAAATTATTTTTGTTATCTTTAAAGTCTCGTTTTTGTTATTTCGCGGTTATCGCTAAATTTTCGTTTTTGTTATTATAGTGTTATTGTTGAAATACTCGGTTTTGTTATTTTGCCGCTATCACTAAATTCTCGTTTTTGTCATTACGTATTGAGTTAGTCTCAACCTCCAAAGTAGGCATCATCAAATCCCAACCCAATTATAAACCGTGAGAATTCCCCATAGTTCCGCCATTAAAACCGAACAAATACCAATATTAAAGACAAAGCCTTTAACCCATGATCATCCCAAAAAAAAAAACACGAATCTAACCGAGGAAGCTCTTTTAAGTGTTAAGTGCGATTGCAAGAGAGAATAAGTAATTATTGTATTTCGAAATCCTATAAATTACTAAGTTTCATCATTATTTCATACATGAAAAGTGTACACTAGACTATATATTTAATGTCTTTCCATGAGGATCTTTGTTTAGTTTTGTATTTCGTTAACTGTTCCACTATCTTTAAACTAAGTTACATCTATAAATTAGGATTTGTAGTGGTCCAATTGAATACAAAATGGAACAAATTAAGGTTCCTTACTAGCATTAATGTAATTTATAGTGTAATATATATATATATATATATATATATATATATATATATATATATATATATATATATATATATATATATATATATATATATATATATATATATATATATATATATATATATATATATATATATATATATAGGGTGTGGTTCCCATGAGAATACCTCTAACGTGAGAACCTGAGAACAATCGTACACCGTTGGATGTGAGTATTAAGGGTTGAGATTTAGAGTAGATATCAAAAATAATAATAACTACGAATAATAATAATTAGGAATCCAACAATAAGTACGAATAATACATTAAACGATATGACACATTCGTAACAAAACTAATAATAATTACGAATCTGTTCTCATGTTCTCACGTTAGGGGGTGTTCTCATAGGATCTATACTCTCTCTCTCTCTATATATATATATATATATGATGTTTTCATTAAAAAAAAAGGGTCAAATTAGTTAAGTAATTTTTTTTTGAGATTTCTCTCTGATAATTAGGTTCATAATATAAGGGCCCGTTTGGTTTAAACTTCGAAAACGGAAACGGAATGAAAACGAATGTAGTCCATATATTTACTTTGTTCATTAAAATTTTGGAATCATTCCTCGTTATTTCATTCAAAATGCACTTGATTCTTCCATTTTTGTTACCCTATAGGGTATCAAAAGTAATCAAAATAGAGGGAAGTAAATGCATTTTGCATGACACCACAAGGAATGATTCCAAAAACTTTCATGAACAATGGTATACTAATGGACTATATTCGTTTTCATTCCGTTTCCGTTTCCGGAGTTTAAACCAAACGGGCCCTGAATATGTTTAGCAAATGTACATCTAATCTAACCTTTTACCTTCCAACTTCAATTTAATAAAAGTGGTAAAAATTGAAGGGCTAGACAAAGCTAATGAAAATAGAAATGGCCTATTTCGCCAAAAAAATTTCAAAAAGACATAAATGAGAATTTTATTGTCACGTCCTCTTTTAAAATAACTCCTTCAATATTGTTGAATGTTGATAGCATTTTTTTCAAAACTTACAAACTAGTTTACCATTTTAGGTGAAAATGTTCAAAATATCATACAAGATAGAAATAAAAATCACTCTTTTCATATAATCATTTTTAATATCATCCTCTTGATTCAGTTTATTAAAAAAAGATGTTTTTAATGATGAAAAGACAACTAGTAAACAAAAATTCATGTATAATATAAGAATCTAATTAAAGTGACTGTAAAGTTTGCATAAAACCCAATCAGAATACAATCAATATAAACCCTGATACCTCAAAAACACAAAAAATGAGAAATTTTTACATGAGTTTATTGTTAAAGTCCGATACAGACGGACCATATACAAGCGGATATACACATTAGGTTCAAACCCATTACATAACCCCAATGAGGTTTCATTATAAAATCAATTGACAATAAGAGGAGTAATCCACCAATCTCATATATTAGGCTCGGAATATCCACAACTTGTGATGTAAGAACTTGCACAAATATTCAATCATGGATGAGAAACGCAAGTCTTTACGTTAGGATAAGGATATTATATCCTAAATTCAAAGAATTTTGAATTATAACATTGCCTTCGTTGTGTCGAGTTTCAAAAGATTACTACCACCTACATTTTTCAGGAAAATGAACGTTGTAGTCGAAATGCTTGCTAAGTATGTACACTTTCTAGAAGTGATACTTCCTAACCATTAATATATAAAACCTATAAACTTTGTAACAACATAAACTGATTTGAACTTTGGTGACAAATAAAAAAAATAATTATAAAATTCAAGAGCCAAAGATATACTTTATCCAAAAATTAATAAACCCACAAAATATAAGCAGATATCACCATTATTGTGACATATGGTGTCAATATAAAAATACATTTACATATAATTGAATAAAACACAATATACAAGTTGGCCCACGAAAACCAAGAAATGATCTTGTCCCATTATCATTTTATACCATTTATTTATTTATATGTACAATTAAAAAAGTAAAAGAAATATTGAAATCAATGACCGACCTTATCGTGAATAATTACCCATTTGACTAATTAATCACACCAATTGAAGGCATATTCTTCGACGTACAAGATTATATTATCAAGAAGGACTATTTTATAGGGCTTAGTTAATTATGTTATACAATTTATATTGCCTAAAAAACCCATCATTTACATTAAAGCTAATAAATTTAACAATTCCAAATCCGATTTTCTTGAATGTATTTCGAGAACATAATGATATATAGTTTAATATTTTGGTTGGAATTATATTCGTGGGTCTATAATGATTTTATAAGTATTTTAGATTAGTTGAGATGTGGAAAAAAAAAATGAAAGAAAGGTTCCAATACATGATGGGTAGCAACATTTGATATTGGTACAAAAGGACCTACTTTAGATTGGAATATATGATGAATCGAATATCCTTTCATATAAGGATTTGGATCATCTAAAAGTTAATCAAATTACTAACCACTACTTAGTCTACTTTATTAACTAATTGCTTTTTTATTGTTAAAAAAGCAAATAGCTTTTTGGGGAGGGGTTAGTTGTTCATAATTTAGTTGTGTGGGAACGCTTAGATCTCGTGGTTCCAACCTCAAGTGAGTACTTAAGCGAAACTAAATAACGAGCTCACCACCCTTCCGAAATATATGGTCGAAACTAAAAAATTAGTTTCGAATGAGGAAACCTTCGCATTTGAAACGAGAGACCATCTCGGATCCACCAGTTGTGAATCCGCCAGTAGCTGAGGTTCCTGTAGAGGACGTGGCGGAGAGTGTCATTCCTGAGGGAAGGGAAAGGATAGTTGTGAGGACTGGAGCGCGCAGTTTCTCATCTGCTAGGACCGGGGGAGGATCGATTGGGGCTACCGTGTTTGAGAATTATGTACGTCGAGTTGAGGAGGCGCATAGGACTGGAGCACCACCTCTAGCACCATCATTGCCGGTGCCTGCACCTGCACTTGCACCTGCGAGATCAGCTGAGGTCTCGCAGATGGCTACTCAGATTAGGGCCGCACCAAAGGTAGTTGCACCGGCGATAGTAGTACCCGAGCCAATTGTGGAGATTTCTAGGGCTAGAGACGGGTTGAGGTCTCCTGGACCTGATTCATGGTTGAAGGCTTTCAACCAGTAGCATGTACCTTACTTCGACGGGAAAGTAGGGTTAGAGGTCGAGCATTGGATCGGGCACGTGGAGACAACACTAGAGGCGATCCGTTGCCTAGAGGAGAGGCAAGTGGAGGTGGTTCAGACGTTGTTTAGAGAGCAGACCCACTACTGGTGGAGGTCGGTACGAGGAGGTGTGACTAGGATGGACTAGCTGCTGAGACTTGTTAGAGAGACTTTCTGCCCCTATTCATTGAGGAGAGACCGAGTATAGGATTTCTTAGAGGCTGGGTTTGAGGATGTCCTAGTTATCGAGGCGATCAGGCGTTTCCGAGTGGAGTTGGCTTTGCTAGGGCCCTCCGTACCTCCGGCGGACCAGCATGTGTATCTCTTTTCTAGGAGATTGAGGGAGTCTACCCGTGCATACCTTGTGGGATCCTGTTGTGATTCCCTGGCCGAGTACCAGGACCGAGCCTCGGCATACAAGAGAGACCGACCAAGAGCTAGGAGAGTGGCGCAGTTCGGAGGACCGGACAAGCGTCAGAGGACGGGACCCACTAGTTTAGGGGCAGGAGCCTCAGGACAGGGCCTTAGTCCGGCCCAGGGAAGTACAGGTCGTCCTCCTGTTACTCAGGCGCCAAACAAAGGGAGACAGTGTTATAACTGCGGAGGACATGATCATCTTACGCCCGATTGTAGGAAGCCTCTGGTGATGTGTTTCTCTTGTGAACAAAACGGGCCACAGGGCGGTTTATTGCAGATGGGGTGGGGCACCGTCACAACAGGGGTCCTCACCTGCTAGCGGGGTAGGTGGAGGACAGAGGCCACCTCAGGTTCAGACTCAGAGTTCCCAACAACGGGGACAAATTCAGATGTGTACACAGGGGTTAGCTCAAGGTCAAGGTCGTGGTAGAGGCCGTGGTGGAGGTATACAAGAGACCCGTGGCACACAAGCTAGGGTGTTTGAGTTTAGGAGCGTTGTTGATCCAACGATGCCGGAAACTATAGGTACTATTCAGATCCATGGACTTCCGGTCCGAGTTTTATTTGATATGGGTGCCACACACTCTTTTATATCTGATGACTGTGTAGCTATGTTGTCCTTAGTTACGGTAGGGGGAGACCCTTCATTGTGGGATTACCCGATTGGGGTAGGGTTAGTGGTACCCGAGAAGTACGCGGTTGTCCCATACGTTTGGGAAACCGAGATTGGTTAGCCGACTTCTATGTCATGCACTTAGTGCATGAAGAAGTCATCCTTGACATGGACTGGATGGACCGCCATCGAGCCGTTTTGGACATCAGCCGGAGGACCGTGACAATTACCACGGAGACGGGACACGAGGTGATTTTCCGAGGTTGGGACCTCGGGAAGATCGGTACAGTTATTAGTGCGGTCTGAGCCGCGAGACTTATCGGGTAGAGATGCGAGGCCTTCTGGTGCTATGTCATGAAGGAGGAGACGGGACCATCGCTGGAGGATATTCCTTTGGCATGTGAGTTTGAGGATGTTTTTGGGGATCCACCCGGATTACCATCGCAGAGGAGCGTTGATTTTTCTATTGAGTTGGAGCCCGGCACGAGGCCGATCTCCAAGGCTCCATACCGTATGACGCCGATCGAGTTGTTGGAGCTGAAGAAGCAACTCGAGGAGATAACTGAGAGAGGTTTTATACGCCCGAGCGTTTCCTCTTGGGGTGCACCGGTCCTCTTCGTCAGGAAGAAGGACGGATGTTTGAGGCTTTGTATCGATTACCGGGAATTGAACAAAGTCACCATTAAGAACAAGTATCTTCTACCGCACATCAATGATCTTTTAGAATAGTTACAGGGAGCCTCCTTGTTTTCACGCATTGCTTTGAGGTCGGGCTATCACCAGCTGAGGGTGAGAGAGGAGGACGTTCCGAAGACGCCATTCATGACGAGATATGGTCATTATGAGTTTGTCGTGATGCCCTTCGGGCTCACGAATGCACCCGCCGTCTTCATGGAGGTTATGAACGGCATCTTCATCGACTTCTTGGACCAGTTCGTGGTGGCATTTATAGATGATATCTTAGTCTACTCCCGGAGTACGGAGGAGCATGCGGGACACCTGAGGACGGTTCTTCGAGTCCTTCAGGATATAGAGCTTTATACAAAGCTCTTTAAGTGCGAGTTTTGGATGTCCGAGGTGGCATTCCTAGGTCATATAGTTTCCGCCGAGGGTGTCATGGTTGACCCGGCGAAGATAGAGTCCGTTTCTTCATGGCCGCCTCCTAGGACAGACAAGGAGGTATGTAGTTTGTTGGGCTTAGCGGGGTATTACCGCCGTTTTGTTGAGGGTTTCTCCGTGATTGCACGCCCTCTTACTTCCTTGCTGAGGAAGTCTACCAGGTTCGTCTGGTCCGATCCTTGTCAGAGAAGCTTCGAGGAGCTGAAGAGGAGGTTGACCTCCGCTACTGTCTTGGCCAAGTTAGAGGGCGTAGAGGATTTCGTTGTATATGGTGACGCCTCCAAGCTGGGCTTGGGGGTGCGTTTTGATGCAGAGGGGTAGGGTTATTGCATACGCTTCTCGACAGCTGAAGCCGTACAAGGAGAATTATCTCACCCATGATCTTGAGCTAGCGGCAGTGATTTATGCCCTCAAGATCTGGCGGCACTAATTGTACGGGGCTACGTGTCAGATCTTCACATACCATAAGAGTCTGAAGTATATATTCACTCAGCGGGAGTTGAATAACTGCCAAAGGAGATGGTTGGAGCTGATTAAGGACTTTGATTTGGAGATTTTGTACCATCCGGGGAAGGTGAACGTAGTCGCCGATGCTTTGAGTAGGAGGACTCCTCGAGAGAAGGCTATAGCACAACTTATGGTTCAACCTCAACTGAAGAGGTATTTGATAGAGTTAGAGATGGATATCCGATTCCCGGATGTGGACGGTCGTTTGTCCGAGTTGGAGGTACTTCTTGATATGTCCGGAGGAATCCGGCAAAAGCAGCAGGGATGCCCGGTTTTGAGGAGGATCAGAGATAGGATGACCCGAGGTGAGGCACCGCAGTTTACGGTAGGAGTAGATGGCTTACTGAGCCACCAGGGGCGTATTTGTGTATCGTCGGACCCAGAGTTGAGAGAACAGATTTTGTGTGAGGCACATTCTACACCTTCCTCTGTGCAACTGGGCACGAGTAAGATGTACCAGGACCTTAGGAGATTTTACTGGTGGGGCGGGCTCAAGCCCGGTGTAGCGAGATATGTTGACCGATGTGCGACCTGCCAGCAGGTCAAGATCGAGCACCAGAGAAACGGAGGAGAGCTTCACCCACTGCCCGTGTTGTAGTGAAAGTGGGAGATATATCGATGGACTTCGTTACCAGGTTGAGACCGAGTAGGAGCTTCGACGCGATTTGAGTAGTAGTAGATCGGTTGACGAAGACCGCATGTTTCATCCCCATCCGGGAGACGTGGCCGGTGAGTCGTCTAGCCGAAGAGTTTATCGTCAGATTGTGAGATTGCACGGAGTACCGAGGACCATTATCTCGGATAGGGACGGGTGTTTTACCTCGAGGTTCTAGCAGCAGGTACACGCCGCCCTAGGTTCGAGTCTTCATTTCACCACCGCATACCATCCGCAGACTGACGGTCAGTCAGAGCGGACTATTCAGACCTTAGAGGACATGTTGCGTGCATGTGTGCTAGACTGTGGGCAGGTATGGCCAGACCACCTCCCATTGGTGGAGTTTTCGTATAATAATAGCTGACACACGTCGATTGGGATGGCACCGTATGAGTCATTGTATGGGCGGAGATGCCACACTCCCTTATGTTGGGACGAGCGGGGGAGTTCTAGTGTTGTAGCTCCGGATCAGGTGCAGGATGACATGGCTAGGGTTGCTTTGATACGAGAGAGGATGTTGACCGCCCAGAGTTGTCAGAGATCGTAAGTGGATAGGAGGCGTAGACCTCTCGAGTTCAGGGTAGGAGCCAGGTGTGGCTGAGGGTATCACCGACTCGCGGTGTCAGACGATTCGGCATTAAGGGGAAGTTGAGCCCCTGATATGTCGGTCCATTCGAGATAGTAGAGAGAGTTGGTGAGGTGGCATACCGACTAGCATTGCCACCACGATTGGAGAGTATACATCCGGTATTCCATGTGTCTCAACTGATAGAGTACATCCATGACCCGAGGCACATCATTAGTCACGAGGACCTTGTGGTCGAGCCGGACCATACTTTTGCAGAACCCAATAGCAGTTTTAGAGCGGAGTACGAGACGCCTTCGATCGAAGGAGATACCGATGCTGAGGGTGCAGTGGTCGAGGCGAGGAGCCGACGAGGCTACATGGAAGACGGAGGATAGTATCTGGAGAAACTATCCCGAGTTTTACGCGGGTTTAGAGACACCGATAGGATAATCGGGTTATTCCCGAGCTTCTTCCTTGCTCTTTACCTATGTGCTTGTGATATGATATGTTTTCTGTGTATATGTGATTACCTCGTGAGGCGTTTTCATGAGTATATGAGTGACGTGGGCCTTGAGATCGATAGTTAGCGTTGTGAGTTTCTTGCGTTTTCGAGTGTGCTTTGCGAGTACCTTTAGCAAGTTTCGGGATGAAACTTGCTTTTAGGGGGGTTAGTTGTAACATCCGGAAATTTTATTTCCGGAAGTTGAGTTGTCTCCGACCTTTCCACGTATGCGGCTTATTTCCCGCAGGCACGTTTGCTGAGTACGGATTTTAACGCAGGATGGGGACATCTTTTACCTTCCGAACTTGGGAAGAGGAGTGAGGGGACAAGGGGGCTGCTGACCCATTAATATCCCCACCCCTTTTTGTCAGCCTCATTACTCTCTCCCCACTTCCCCACTTATCCTTTCACGTTCATTTCTCTGCCTTCCACTCCTCCCCTCCTTCTTGCTTGCTCTCATCTTCTTTTGCCGTGGAAGAGCTGGGTATGAGCCGCAACTTGGGTATTCCGGATTTGTTGTGGTAAGTGGTGTCTTTCCCTCTTGCTCTTGCTGCTAGTTTTCCCTTCTTCCTCTTCTCTTCACCTCCATGGCTATGGAGGATGCTTTTGAAGGGAGATCTAGTAAACCTTTACATGTCCCTTTATTTAGCTCGTTTAGGTCATGGTGAGGAAGCTAGGACCTGTGGTGAGAGGTTGGAGAAGGCCTAACAAGAGAAGGAGGCACTAGGAGCAAAGAACCGGTCGAAGAAACGAAGAAAACGGAGTTTCTGCTGTTCGACCGCGGGGCGGACCACCAGAGGCGCAGGGGCGGACCAAGGCCACCGCAGGGGCGGCCAGAGCCACTGCATGGGCGGCCACCAGGCGCAGGGGCGGCTCCAGGGTGCCGCTGGGGCGGTGACAGCTTCCGCCGGGGTGCCAGCTTGCTTCCGCGGCTGTGTTTTCTTCACCAGTAGGTTACCTAGCTAGAAGCATGTTAGGTTGGGTCTAGGAGTTATGAGAATGCCATCTAGTGGCTTGAACCTAGGGGGCCTTGAATCTTTAGTGATCTTGTGTGTGTGAAGGCCTTATGGTATCTCTTCCTTCTTACCTCCTTACTCCAGCTTTGAGTTGTGCTTGAACTCTTATAGGGTGTGGGTTGTTGTTCCCTCTTCCCTTGGATTATCATGTTCTTGACCTCTTAAAGGGTCAAGAGAGCCTTCCTAGCTTCTAGTTGTTGAGCCCCATGTTTGGTTTTAGCTTTGGAGAGTCTTGGAGTATGTGAAGTTGACATATATATCTTGGTGATCAGGCTTTGGTTTTCCTATTCGGGAAGTGAGATCGTTGTTTTGATTAGCTTGAGACGAGGTAAGTCCTCAGAATTACTTAGCCGTTTTTATGCCCTATTATGGTGGTGTGTGTGTTTATCGCTTTTGAGCATGAAAACAGATTAGGATCTACTTGAACTTATTTATTATCGGCCCATCGTTACTATTATTATCAGGCGGTGGCATCACTGCCCAGCTCCCGAGGGAGACTGGGAGGATCTCTGTGACCAGACCATACATGGTATACGGGCAGACTTCTTCATCACCCCCTCAGGGTATACGGGTTGAGCGCCGCCACACTCTTGTTGGTTACACGGGGACAGAGACAAGAGTTATAAGACTCTCATTCCACACTTGAACGAATGGATTAGATATGGAATAACCTAAAAGGATATTAAGTAATGAATGTGTATGTGGTTTGTTTTGTGCTCCCATGTGTGTTTGTGCCATATTATTCATATAATGCCTAGAATGTGAGCTAACGGTTCCAAACCGTTTTGTGTAGATGTCTTGCAGGTTAGGGATCCCGCCGAGTGAGGTGGAGTGGGCAACCGAGTGTTCTCCGTACATTATAGGACGGGGGTGTTTTTGGGGTTTTCCTTGTATTGTCGGATTATGTCATGTTGTACGTTTTGGATTCCTTTACGTTTTATGTCGTTTTGAGGAATCGACTGAGTTTCAAACTTATATCCCTTCCTTTCTTTTATTGCATATATTATAAACTATTTTGAGTTTTACGCATTTATTTGTGCCATGTTGGAAAGGTCCGGTGATATTGTTGTCAGGCTAAGGGTCGGGACCCATTATGTGGTCTCGCCCGTAGCATTCCGATATCCCGCGGATTCAGGGTGTTACACCCTACAAGTCTTGGGCCTAAATAATATTAATTAAACTTTAACCCTAATTAAATCCTTAACCTAATCTACCCTCTAACCCATCAGCATATCCTAACTCCCTAAACTACGTACCACCTTCCCGTAAACCTCACCTTTTCAACCGTACGTTACTTCTCATCCCGCATTTGGACTCTCGTTCATCGTCTCTATACCTAGATGCAACAATTAACCTAGGACCAACACCTCTGTCTGTTGCACGCCGCCACTGCTACCGCTGAAGAGCGACCCGATTATCGACCTCAGACAAGGACCATAGACCTCTGGCCTTCGACTGGTTGACCACACGCCCAGGCTTAGCCATCACCTCCATCACTACACCACAAAACCGAGCGACCGCACCTCAACCGTTGTCAACGAGAATTGACACCATCGCCACTGCAGTATTGAGGTAAGAGAGGCACTTTTCACCTTCTTTTGCCGAACGGGATCGGTAAGGACATGATGTTGCATAATTGTCTACGCAGGCTGACGCTGCTTCACACCCAATTAACAAGAACGCAAGGGTTTGGTAGAAGCCACACTCCAAGCCGTCTTTTCCTCCTCCTCACCGTGGTCTGTAATCGAGCATCTCGATCGATCGATATCCTGGGCGGTGAGTTCCCTTACCTCGCTGCCTCGTGCTTTCATGTTTTAGTTGTTGTTCCAGTAGTAGCTTAGGCAATTGTAGATTGATGGTCTGATTGTTTCAGTTAGTGGTGAGAGTAGATGTGTTATTATGTTGATGAGGCTTAGGCTAGTATCTCCTGGAGGTTTCGTTTCTGGGTAGTAGGGGTATACTTGGAGGCTTTAGGCATACAACGGTACGGGTTTAACAAATACCGTGTGATCTCACTAGGAATCGAACCTAGAATGCTTGAGCAAATATGCGAACCCGCAATGTACGAGTCAATTGTAATAAAAGCAAGAATTCCAGGGGTCGATGACAGGGACTTAGGTGAAACAAAGCACGGAATCAGGTTGTCAAATAACTATTAACCACAAAGTAATTAAAGCAATCAAAGATGATATAAGTCGAGTAAGGGGAAATGCGGATTCTAGGGATTAAAGCATCTAGTTGTGGTTCCAACTCAAGATTTCTAAAGATAAGCGGACAAAGCTGAGATTTTGCAAGGGAAGGTGTTTCTAAGATGGGAATAGATCCCCGGGTAAGTCTCACTACTCACAATCCCAACCCGAAGCTCATATTACCGGGTAAGTCTCAAAGAACTAAGGAAAGGAACTATAATCTCAAACCAACATACCACCCAAGGGAATAGAATCAACTTTTACCGGTTAAGTCTCAAGCTAACTCACAAAGATGGAATGAAGGCACACTCAAACTCTAATAAAGAATAAACCTTTATTACCTACACTCAGGATCTTAAGTAAACAAACAAAGGAATCACCGGGTAAGTCTCATTCTAGGCTTGCATTGAACTAGGAAAGGTGTAATAAGAATAGGATTTGGCAAACCAGAACACTTAACTTCAGTTTCGGATCAGGAAAGGTTCACCTCGTTCAGTCAAGTTCCACACCGGCCGAGATGTTCAACGACTGAGCGAGGTGTTCTAGGGTTAAGGTTAAAGACTTGAGCTTTCAGGGTCCTACTGGGATTTAAGTTCATTCAATCATCGTTTTTCCCACAACCTTCAGGCAATCACCCTAGAATCGCATAAGAAACTTAGCCAACAATCATCATGATAACAATAATCAATTTAATGAAAAGGAAATTAATATTTGAACAAGAAAACCTTAAGAAAAAGGTCTCAATAACTGAATCAAATAATCAACAAACAAGTGTTCCTCAATCGCAACTCAGCAAAGACAACAAACCAAAAGAATTCTAAGAAGATCTTACAAACTCCTTCAAAAGCTAACTTCAACTATGATTCCTTCCTTCCTTGAACTTTAACTTCCTTCAATTCTTTAGAAAAATCCTCTAGAAAATTAGTGATCCAAAGATCCCAAGATGGCTGAATTGTGGACAATCCAACCCTTTATACAGGAGAATTATCTTCCGAAGATAATAATATCTTAAAAGATAATTTCCTATAAAATATATCCATATCTCTAAAATAGATCTCCCAAAAATAATATCTTCCTTCCAAGAATCCAGCCCAATAAATATAAGATATATTCTTTCCAAAATTAAAAGATCTCGGCCAAAAATATGGATCTCGCCGGCGGCAGGGTATTCACCTCGGTCAGGACGCTCCTCAAGATCACCTCGGTCGAGGTGACACTGTAGCTGACCGAGGTGAATCTCAACTGAATGTGAAATCTCTCAAGTCTGGTCCAAAGTTAATCTCCTTAATCATTTCCATGCTTCTTGAGATCTTCCTTAAGCTCCAAAATGTAGCTCCAATGACTCCTTAGCTCCTTAGCTCCATTTTAGTTCAAAACGTGCCATTTTACCTACATTTACAACGAAACTAGGTGTAGACCTCGATTTCCGCAAAAGGTAGATCAAACAACAATATAATCGCAGAATATAGATCCATACATGCAGATTTATGAGGATAAAACGTCTAAACAAGTCCCAAAATATAGACTATAATACATGCTATCATAAGTGTTTATTCAAAATTTTGCGATCTGTGGGACTCGAACTAGAGACTACTGGCTAGGGTTAATGACTGAATATGTGGACAGAGAGGATCGAAGTGGAGATGTGTTGTATACCCTTCTATTTCAGTCTTGATCTACTGTTTTTAAGAGGAAGTTTCGATACCTTAGGTTGATCATCCACCGATGAGTTTTTAATATGTTGTAGGTGGATATATAAGGTTTGTTATGTTAAAATGTGGGCACGTTTCAACGGTCAGATTAGAAGCTATAGGGTTCCAAAGTAAGGTAGTTGAGCAGTTTTTATAAGAATGAGAAAAATGGCTAAGTATGGAAGATTTGCATTGAATAGCCAATTCGGAGAATTTTTATATAATTGTTAGTTGTTTGTTTTGGAAAGTGCTTTATTCTTATGAGTAAAATATATAGCATAGAAGGTTTATATAATTTCTTTTGAATTTTTGGAATATTGTAAGAGTGTCTTTAGTTCGGCCAAAGTAGGGCCTTAGTGAGTTTTTCAAGAGAGTTAAACAGTTGGAACAATTTTCCAACTTAATAAAACTTTCCTATGAGTGTTGGTCTATACTTTTGTGGTTCATAGGAAGTTTTAGAAATATTCTAGGAATATTTCTAGGGTTTTGAGACTCAGGGGTAAAATAGTCTTTTTACCCTTATGAGGGTATTTTGGTAATTTATTTATGATCGATTGAATATCTTAGAAGTTGGAGACTTCTAAGGAAGTAAGATACATATTTGATCCACTTGCCTTGTATAACAGGCGGTTGAGTTTCTACGGTTGCATACCGAGTTGATATTACGAGAGTAGAGATTGGATTCAGGTAAGTCCTTTGGGCTTACTTAGCTAACTTCTAGATATGAGTGTGAATAATGATTGTGGTGTGTGAATGATATGTGTATAAGTATCCTCATTATTATTATTATTATTATTTATTATCGACCGACCTACATTTTTTGGCCTAAGAGTAACGAACGGTGACATACTACTCAGTTAGCCCGAGGGCGCTGGGGGTTTCTTTAGGGACTAGTCCATATTTGGTTTGTGGGGACGCCACCGGCGGAGGTGTGCCAAACCATCACCAGTTGGATAAGGAACGGAGGCGAGAAATCTTAAGATTTCTCGTGCCACAACTTTAAAAACGGAATAAAGTGAATCACCTAAGTTATCAGATAATAACCGGTTTGTGTGTCAGCATGATGATTGTTTATTTTGTTTGAGTTGTGTTTGTGCTATTTTTGTTCTACTTATTTTTGGATTGTTAGCTAACGGTTTATCCGTGTTGTAGATTTTGTAGAGATAGACAGTTGCAGAGAGATCCGGGACGGATGATCAACCGGGTCCACATACTCATTAGATGGGGATAGGGAGTCTTCCGTTCGGTATGCATGTTCTTAATATATTTATGTTTCGTAAGGCTGTCATGGGTTGTTCATTCATCCAAATACCATTTGATATTTTCAAAGAGTTTAAATACATTTGTGCCTTGTTGTAAGATCCTAGTAAAGTTGTTGTTAAACCAAGGTCGGGACCCATTGTGAGGTTCTAACCAGTAGCTCCCCGAGTTCCATAATTTTTTTGGCGTGTTACACCATTCGTGGAGATTAATTCTTTTAAATGTATCCTATTTCTTCTTCCGGTTGCAATGCGGTGAAAGTATTTGGAATTTGTGTCAATGTTTTTCAAATTTTTATTCTATGTTCTTTGTCTCCAATATCTTTGGTGAAAAGTGATGAGATGATTTTGTTTATTTAGGAGGTTTCTTTGTAGGTGTTCAATTCTTTGGTTTATGTTGATAGGTGCGAGACTTTGAATATCCAAAAGTTGAGATTCAACTTCTTTTAGTTGTTTGAAAATATTTTCAAAGTTTATTTTGCTCCATTCTTTTGCTTTTGTTTTTAGGAGTTGTGCCTTCCTTATGAGGTTAAACATTTCATTCCCCCTATAGTTAGCACGCCAAGTTTTTTTAACGATATTCTCAAAAGCTCTGCATTTAGTCCACATCATTTCAAATTTAAATGGTTGTGGTGTGAACGGTATCGAGTCTGCTAAATCCAGTGAAATTTGACAGTGATCCGATATTGTGAATGCGTGATTTTTTTTAATAGGGGGTACCATTGAAGAATTTGATTGTGGAGTAGTACACGGTCAAATTTTTCAAGAATATTGTCAGGACCGTCACGTTTTTTCCTCCAAGCAAATTGGTTGCCTGTTATTTGAACCTCTTCAAGATTACATAGGTTTTTAAAGTTAACAAGTCTACTGAATCTGTTGGAATTGATTGTGGCTCCTCCTTGTTTTTCCGAGTGATGTTGGATTTCATTCAGATATCCCATGATAATACATGGTATTGGAACTGCATTGATCAGATTAGAAGTCGACTCCCAGAATTGATTTTTTGATCTTTCTTGAGGTGGTGCATAAGCAAAGACAATGTTCAAATCACGGTTTTGATTATTACAAATCAATTCAATACAAATGAAGCGGTCACTTTTTGAGATAAGATGAATCGTTTGATTCTTAAGCTGGTAAGCTTTCCAAAGTAAGCATAAGCCCCCTACCCTCCCAGTAGCAAGACAATAAATGATATTATCAAAACCCGCCGATCTCCAAAGTCGATCTTCCGGCGGGTTTTCGGATTTTGTTTCTGCCAAATCAATAATGTTAATATTGTGTATTTTGCAAACAACTTCGAGGTTGGTCCAGAGGTTATTCCGGCTCATGCCTCTTATGTTCCAAAAGCTTATTATCATAATAACCTAGTAGGAATAGGTTTGATTTGAGGGGTATTTGACGGTATCGAAGTCCTTACATCCTCTTTCCTTTAAGATATGGTTGAGTTTGCAAGGCATTGAATTCCTTGGTAATACCAATTTGTAGTATTGGTCAAGTTCATATCATGAATAACACTTTTAGATTCTTTGTTGATCATTAATTTAGTTTTAAGTTGGTTGCAACCTTGTAGGGCATTATCACCATTGATATGGGCTTCCTTTGAGAGGATAAGATACTCATGCTTTTGTTTAATTGTTTGGTAGATGACCCAAATTTTGAAGATATTGATAAGAGCATCATTACAATTATCACACTCCCTAAGCAAAAGCGTAAAGTGGTCCAAGGAGTAATTTCTTCTGCCATCACACATTAGTTTAGGAATGTAAAAAACAGATCCTCTCATAGGATCGATCAAGCAAGCCCAAAACCAATATAATGGTAGGTTGTGAAATGGTAGGGTCACTGCAATGGTTATACCGAACAACAACTGGCCAAAGAAAACCCCTTTGTTGGGATCAATATTGATGTAAAGGAGCCTGAAAGTGTAGCAGTAAATAACTACAAAAGCATGACAATGACAATCCATAATTATAGTGCCTAACGGCACATCCCAAAGAGAGTATAATCTGTAAAAATTGGTAGAAAGGTAGAGGTTAAAATCAACGATGAGCATGAGCCAAACATGGAACTCATAAAGATGTTCAAAACAAAACCAGCAAGAAGGGATGACAACACGCCAAATCTGACAACACCATCCACCGGTACGAGAACCTCTAATGGAGCAAAGCACTCCCCAACAACAAAGAGGTGAACAGGACGACGACAGGTCAGATCCAAGCCCTGGGCAGGAAGGCCGAAGAGGAAGAAAATCACGAGAGCGAAGCAGGCCACTTACCATTCCGATAAGGATTTCTTCGGTAGATCCAACGGGATTCACGAAAGAGTGCGCTAAATCCAGTCCATGACAGAGAAACAGGCACCGAAACACCTTCCAAACGAAAGATTTAGGCCACAGATCCACTTCGATCCATCGGAAACCAAGGCAACCCACATGAGAAGGGGCAACCGTTGAAGTCGCCGGCGAGGAGTTTGAAGTGAAATAAAAGTTTGACAAACAATACCCAGATCTTGAGAAGGCGGTGCTCGAGATTGGATCCGGTGATGAAGACAAAAATATCCATCGCTTGGTCCCGGAGCTTATCAGATCTCCTCGAGCAGCAAAGTCTTTGGACCGAGCGGGGCTTCGATTTGGTAGGATCACCGATTAAGGTGTCTTGGATGGTTAGGAGGAGTTTGTCTGTCTCAAAGGTGATGTAATCGGAGGACCAATCGACGGACTAATTTGGATATGAAATTGGAAGTTTCATGTTGTGTGAACAATAGAGAGGAAATAAGGGTTTATTGTGGGTGTTTTTCCCTTATGGTTCTATTTGATTCTCGTAACACCCCAAGTTATCGGAACTCGGGGAGCTAATGGTAAAGACCTCACAATGGGTTCCGACCTTAGTTTGACAACAACTTAACTAGATCTTACAACAAGGCACAAATAAGGAAAACCAGAAATCATGAAATATGTTTAACAATGTCGTGAATGTGACTAGAAACACTAACAGCCGGTAACAATAATATCTTACAATCCGAGAACATGAAAAAGTCATAACTGAAAGACCAACATAAAGAGAAGACTGCAACTCGTCCTATGAAGTACGACACCCCGGCTGACCACTACCTTCCTTATCACTCGGCATCCGCTCTAACCTGTGGCAAGTCTAAACAACAATATAACAGTTAGCTAACTAATCAAATATAAGCAGAATAAAAATAGCACAAACACATCTAAGGAAATATAAACACTCAACATGTTGGCACACCATCCGGTTATTATCTGATAGTTTAGGTGATTCACTTTGTCCCGTTTTAAAAGTTGTGGCACGAGAAATCTTAAGATTTCTCGCCTCCATTTCTTATCCAACTGCTGATGGTTTGGCACACCTCCGCCGATGGTGTCCCCGCAAACCAAGTATGGACTAGTCCCTAAAGAAACCCCCAGCGCCCTCGGGCTACTGAGGAAAATGTCACCGTCCGTTACTCTTAGGCCAGATATGTAGGTCGGACAATAATTAATATTAAATACACTTATACACACATCATTCAAACACCACTATCATTATTCACAATCATATCTAAAAGCTAGCTAAGTAAGCCCAAAAGACTAACCTGAATCAGGTATCGACTTTCTTAATCACAACTCTATTTATAACCATCAAAACTCAATTGCCAGTCATAGGAGGCAAATGGATCAACACATTTCCCATATACCTAGAAGTCTAAGACTTCTAAGATGTAAGATCCTATCAGAAGAGAATTTATTAAAATACACATCTAAGGTAAAATGACCATTTTACCCTTGGTCCCGAATCTTCCAAAAATATCATATTTTATGCTTAAACTCTTATTTGGAACTAAAAAGTCATATTCTAACTTTTAAAGATGAGTTTGGGTAGAAACTAGAAAACTACACCTTTTTCCTAACCTTCCAAAAAGTCACTAGGATCCAACCTTGGTTCAAAATCTGGAGCCCGAATAAAAATATAAAAATTCCGAAATAAATCTCTAGGTCATCTATGATATGCATGCTACCCATACGATCAAAGAACTCTTCAAAATTCCCAACAATAATCTCTACAAAATTCTCCAAATATGGTTCCAAACTCAACATTCTATACTTGGCCAAATTCTGAGTATGTTTCCTAACTGCTAACTGCATAACCAGTCAACTTGGGACCTTCATAGATCTAAATCTAACCGTTGGATAAGTCCCAAATTATGATACATTACAGTATGCATATCAGTCTAAAACATATTAAAAATTGAACGGTGGATCATGCTTCTAGGGGTCAAAAAATGGGATTGAACATGGATGCTTAACACAGTTTCTGGAACTTAAATGGATATTGAAAGAGATCATAGTTTCGATACTCACCAGCCTCACTCTCACAACTTAATTCTAGGCACCAGAGGTCACTGTTCGACTCTTGGATCTTCGATGGCTGCAGAGGTTGCTACGTCTGGGAGGGTGTGAGGAGGCTCGACGCTGGTGACTACATGAGAAAGTGACACAACGACAACCACATCAGTACTTGATGTGCAACTGAAGGGACGTGACAAAGAGGGAGAAGGATACTCACCAACTTGTTGGGACGTTACTGATTGTCACCACAAGAGGGAAGCCGGCTGAACTGCTGCGACTTCTATTAGGGAGAATCACTTTGCTGCACTGTGATGCTTCAGATTAGAGGATGTAGTCAAAGAGGTTGTCCAGAACAGAAGGGGAAGGAGGGAGGGAGTCTTACCTATGCACGAGGTTGTTGCGGACAGAACCAAGGCTCCCAACGACAACATGCAAGGCAAGTAGACGACCACAACAAGCACGGTCTTCGTGGAAGAGAAGCAGTTCCAAGGTGAGACGAGAGCGATGGATCTGGAGTCGACGAAGGAGGAGGAAGGTGTGCAGAATGTGGGCAGAAGGAAGGTGAAGATCGGGTTGCGTGGATCTGGACGGCAACAAAGGCGTGGCTGGATAAGGGAAGGAGATCCGAGTGGCGTGAATGTCTGCGTGATTTCCGGGGCAATTACATGTAGATGGGAGGGAGAAGGCCGATTGTTTTGCTTTCCCTTCATGGCTTCTGCACGTCACTGGCAAACACACAAGCGAGGAGCAATCTGGGCCACATCTAGCTGGCCTTATGGACTAGAGTGCAGAGGTTGTACGGGCTGCGGGAAAGGAGGCTACGGGCTAGCATGTAAGCAAGGGCAAAGCTGGGCTGAAGCAAGGGCAAAGCTGGGCTGAAGAGTAGGTGTTGCCCGGGCTGCAGGAAGGGAGGCTGCGGACTGAAGTTGTCAAGACCTTGTCAAAAACTTGTCCTAGTCTCGTCTTGGTCTCATCAAAAGAACGTCATGACTTTGTCAAGGACATGTCATGACCTAAACTAGGGTTTGATATGTATTCCATCAACCATTAGAGTTTGAATTGTGGTGATGATTAAGTTAGTTTAAGGATTCATATTATAACTTTTAACTAAAGTTTAGAATTTGGAGATATATTAAGCTAGATTTCTTAACTTTTAATTGAAGATATGATGATATAATGTATTGATTTTTCTAGGAATTCATGTGGATGAAATGAAAATTGTAACTCATTTTAAAAGAAGGTTTAATCATGTGGATGAAATGAAAATTGTAACTCATTTTGAAAAAAAAGTTTATTGATCCCTTGATCTCAATTATTAAATGATTAAGACTAAAAATTTATTTATCATCCTATTGTTACACACATATTAATCTCCAAAGATCTTGATAAAGTTTATTAATTGCCCAATTTTAAATATCGTATTTTTTAAAAAAAATAATGATTATTCAAAAATTAATAAAGTATATTGAATTTTAACTAACAAATCAGATTTCACTTTATCCTAATATAGTAGACCAATTTCGAACCAGTAATTATATTTTGAAATTCTTTTAACATCCCTAATTCTTAATTAAATTATTTTATTATCCGATTTATAAATATAATGGTTTTCTTAAAAAATATTATTATGCGTACATTGATAAAGTATCGTCTATATATCTATACTAAAACTGTAGACACTAATGTTTTTTTCTCATAATTTTTTAATTCCGTAATTAAGTCATAAAATCTGTTTTACTAAAGCTTAGTTGTTTTCCTAAAGCTTAAATAAATATTTTAAGCTGATATATATGCTTGCTGACGTGCTCAAATAATCTTTTTTAATAGTTCTACTTTTACGGAAAAACTTTTTTCAAACGTCCTCAACAATATTCAAAAAACAATATTTATCATGTTCTAGGTTATTTTCCACAATTAAGTTAATTTATTACAATCTAACAATCAAATTATATAATTTTAATTAAAATAATATATAGAAAAAAAGATCTCATATCAATCTTCTCCTCAAGTCACCAACTTTTTTCCTAACTCATTCAGTCATATTCTTTTAAGGAAATTTTTTTTTTCACACAATCTTCTCAGATAAATCTTTTTTAACAAGTTAATATCTTAAAATTTCAATATATATAAAATACCAAACGTTCCAACAATCAATAATCAGGTTCGGGTTCCTCTCCATGTATCAGATCCAAAAAAAAAAGAGAAGATTGGTGAAACAGGGTCCTTTTTGTTTAGTGTAGACTAACTAGTCCCCTAACAAAATCAAATTAATAAAATAAAGATAAAAAAGATTTAATACTATAATTAAGGATAGAAGTTAGGCAGTTAATTGATTTTCGATTTTTAAAAACTGCCTAAAAAATTTAAAACCCTTTTGATAAAAATGGAAACAGTAAAATCAAAGATTCTCAAAATCTTTTTGAGCAGCTAATTGATATAAATCACAATTAATATCCCGTATTTCAAACCAAACACTCTCTACTTTCTCCGACTCCATTGAAGGCGATTGAAGGTATCTTCGTTGTACATCGTCTTCTCCGTCTTACAATCGTCGTTTCCCGGTGTTCATCTTCATCGATTGTTGTTAGTTATACGAGGTAAGTTTTCGATCTCATCTTTCGATCTATTCATGGCCAAATCCCCGACATTGAAAACTTATCAACCTAGTTCGTCAAGAATGTTAACAATAAAGTATACAACATTTCGACTGCACATTTATGTATCAGCTAACAATGTGTACAGAAAATGAAAATATTTTGTTCTGATCACAGATTTATGCATCAACTAGACAACAATGTGTCCAAAAAATGATAACAAATAATGTGTGCATAATTTTTATATGCTTTGATTATGTTCTAATCACACATACATATGTAGTTGCTAACAATATGTACATATCATACATTATGTATCATACATATGTCGTTGGTAATAAATATTATGTAGTTGTTGCTTTAATTATGTTCTTCAAAAATGATAACAATGTGTACATATCATACATATATACTTGTTGATAAATATTATGTACTAGTTATTTAAATAAAGCAAATAATGTGTACATAGATATAATATATTTTGATTATTTGTTTTTATTGTAACAGCAAGAATGGATGTTTAAACTTCCATTTCAGGAGATTATAGAGATTATTCTGTTGTAACAGCAAGGAAGGACCAGCGGAAGGAATGAACGTTCAAAATTTCATATGTAGTTGCTGATAAATATTATTATGTTGTAACAACAAGGAAGGACCAATGGAAGGAATGGAGTATCATTTTTTCAGCAAGAATGAATGTTCAAATTAGAGTCCGCGAATAAAGGATATTGTTAACATTTGTTTCCTATTTTAACGGTTTTTTGATAATTACTATCATTCTTAATTAGGTAAATAAATAAAGATAAATAGAAGAGATAAATATTATGATTTATTGAGTATCTTTATTTATGTTTTTAATAAATCTTTTTGTAAAAACAAATGGGTCTAGTTTGTCAACATATAAATAAAAGGGTCTAGTTTGTCAACATATAAATAAAAGGGTCTAGTTTATACACCTTGATACATAAACTGTCTACTTAGCCAACTCATCCAAAAAAAAGCTCAACTTACAACTGCTACGTATATTTCGGCTTCAGACCTAGACTTCCTCAAATCTATTATTATTATTTTCTTAATAACCCAAAATTTAAAAAAAAACATTATCAAGCACTTAACAATAAAAATTCAATATTAAAACAAAATCTTATGAGTTGAACCAAATTATCTTCAATTCCTTGGTTAAGACTTAAGATCCTAACTCCTAAGCATCAATCACAATATTATAACAATTTCATCCTTTATACGATCAATCTCCACCGTCAATTATTACTTCATCAATTAATCAAACTACCCAAATGGATTTGAATCGAAACGATACAATATTAGTGACAAAAAATTTGCAATTTTTTTTTATAAACTTCTCGAAAGTTCAACGTGCACCAGAGTGCATGCTTGTGCTCATGGCTGTGATTAACTGATTATATATATCTTGACATGCATGGGTTCCTCTAGAAAACAACAAGCATCGAATAAAAGCAAGTATAGATATTATTATACGTATTCAATATATTGTTAAACTTATTTAGTAAGTTACTAAGTTTTAACTGATTATATCTTTTTTTTGCGGAACTTTTGATCGAATGGAATCCATTTATGTAACGCCCCGTTTATTCGGGTGCGTTCCGACTTTACTTTTACCCTTCCATCGTTTGGTTATAGCTCGAGTTCTTATTTAAAGTATATTTTTTTATTGATTTAAAAATAACTTTTCCGGGTATTATATTATTTTCGGGATACATGTATGTATTCCCGTATTTTATTAATTTAATTTTTGTCGGAAAGTCGGGATTTATCGATTCAGGAAATCCCGTTCCGAATGTCTAACCGAGTTAATTATCCTATTCCTTTTTTTTTTTTATTATTATTCTTTTTCTTATCTTTTCTTTCTTTTCTTTTTATTTTTTTTTTCATTTTTGGTTCCTTCTCTCTACTGGCTCTTTTCTGTCGCGTGTGTGGAAGCCTTCCGTCATTGGAGAAGACAGCGCCTCCTCGTTCCCTTCTGTTGCAGCTTCACGCCGTCTGCAGGCTACCAGTCTAGCCTGTCGGCCGACCCTTCACCCTCCGCCTGATGATGACCCTATCAGCCAACCCCTCTCACCTTCCCTCACACTTTACCCTTCCATCTCTCTACAATCTCCCTCTCTGTAATATCTCCTTCATCTCACTGAGATCCCACGCAGTCTCAATCTCTTCCTCGTACCTTCTCCCTCTCGCATATGTGGAGGCGAACCGCTGCCGCCTAATCCCACCGGAGCGTCGCGCTTCAGCCGCCGGAGACGCCGGCCTGGTGAGATTCATCTCCCCCTTTCCCTTCTCCTGTTTGTTTCTTTTCTTCCTTCTCTGCTGCTTAACCATGGTGGCCGGACCTAGTGACAGTCGCCGGACGCCAACCGGCCTCCTCCTCCTCTCCTCCGCCTGGGAAGCCGCCGGACCCTCTACCCTTGCCCGTGCAACTCTCAATCGCCGCCTGCGCAACCCTCAACCGCCTCCTGCACAACCAGTGTTGCCCCGTGCTGTTTCCCCTCGCCTGCCCTAGCGCCGGAGTCTGCAGCCGCCACGAACAGCCCCGCAGCTCCGCCGTCTTGCCTCGCCGCTACTAGAGCCTTGCCGGAGCCAAGGCCGCCGCCCCTGTACTCTGCTTCCACCAGCCGCCTTGCATCTCTCCCTTCCACAGACGAAGATCGATATGGTTGAGAAGGAAACCCTTTCCCACAATTAAAATCGGGCCCCCTACTTTAAGTGTAATTATAAAATGCACCCATACCTTGCTTTTACAGTTTATGCCCCAACATTTGTATGTTTGCAAAATATGCCTGGCCGATTTATATAAATTATAGTTTTGGCCCTATGTTTTGGATATGTGCAGATTTGTCCTTGTGAATAAATTACAGATTTGGCCCATAGTTTATTTTCGAAAATGGCCTAAGTTTCTTGAGTTCCTTATTTATAGCCCGAAGATTTAATTGCGGATTTTGACCTATGTTTATATAATTGTATAAATCCCCGAAAAATGTTTTTACGAGTTTTAACCTTGGTTTTGAAAGCGAGTTTTCCTTACATTTATATCGTTTAATCTTCCGTTCAAATTTAGCATATAAGCTAAATTTTCTTAGCTTTGGTGATAGGTTCGGATGCGCTCGATAAAGGCCCAACGAACCCATAGTCGACATTCGTCGATCGACTTCCACCTTTGACCCGAGTGAGTACCTTTCTCGATTTAGTTATGTTAATTTTTAGTATCATGATAGGTTGGATCTAGCATAACTTAGAGAGAATGCCAAGTAGTGGCCTTGAACCTTAGGTGAGTTTTGAGGATTTATGATTGTGCTAAGACTTGAGGTGTTGATGTTATCTTGTGAGGCTTGTGAGGTTTGAAAATTGGAGTATATGGTTGTTGAGTTAATGGGCTAGGATATGCTTATCCTAGCATGGTGTTGTTACCGTTGAGTTTGTTTGGACTAGGCATGTTATCCTAGTGGTGTTGTGAGTTATGATCTTGCGAGATCCGATGGTTTAGAAGTCTTAAGACTTCTAGCTTCTGTTGAGTGTGATGTGAGCATGAGGAATTCTAGGATGCGGTCCTAGAATTGAGAGTCAAATGGTCTTGCATAGATCATTTGTATAGAAGTCTAAGACTTCTATTGTGAGTGGGTTGTTGTTGATATAGTTATCTTCTTGTGAGCAGGTTATGGGCTTCCTCCCCTAAGGAAGCGAGAGAGTTGTGAGTTGAGTGTGGTGACGAGGTAAGTCTCCGGACTTACTTAGCTCGTATTCCTTGTATTAGCATTGATGTGTGTTTGGCGGTGTGTGTTTATTCTTTATTGTTTATAACAACTAAACCGGAAATAGGATTACCGACCTTTATATTATTTTGGCCCAAGTGTATGATAACGGGCGGTGACAACTTGCCTGGCTCCCGCGAGAGCTAGTAGGTTCTCGGCGACTATCCCGTGCTGGTAGACGGTCAGATGCATCAGTACCACTCCATGCCGGTAAGTAGGGACCGAGGCGAGTTTCGGTGACTCTCGTGTCACAACCTAAGTTGAATTAGAACGGGATACGACTTAATGATAATAAAGATAATAAACCGGATTGGTGTGCTTTTATGTATGTTGAATGCTTGTGATGAGATTACTTGTGTATGTGCCTTTCCCATTGATACTAATGCTTCGAATATGAGCTAACGGTTTTATACCGATTGTTATAGATTGCCTTGCAGGTTAGGAATGCGGCCGAGAGATCCGGAAGAGTGGGCAGCCGGGGTCCGTACATTTTAGGAAGGGTTTTTGGATATAGTTGTGTTTTTTTGTCTCTCGATTGTTGTGTTTTGTATGCCGTGTATTTGGCGCTCGGTTTTGTGTTGTATCTCGGCTGAAGTCTTTGGTTTGTTCGGTTTCGGGTTTCATTGCATTGCATAAAAATGTATTTCATTTTGGCCTTTATTTGTGTCTTGTTGCAAGATCCGGTGAAATTGTTGTCAGGCTAAGGGTCGGGACCCATTGTGAGGTCCCAACCCGTAGCGTCCCGAGTCCCGCGGATTCGGGGTGTTACAAAAGTGGTATCAGAGCCCTAGGTTGACAACAATGGCACTCGCAATCTTCTAAAGGCCGAATAAGGAATAAACAGAACCCAACGGGTTCTGAGTTTTCGTTTTCAAAATCACATGCATGAGTCGGGGTAGAATGTGCGGACCACCACTCTTTCCGCGGATCTTGGCAGCTTAGTTTATCGGATTTTTATACATGTAGATATGTATATATTGATTGTAGTTGCATGGTGGACTTGATATATATGTGTAGATATATATGTGGACTATAATATGTTTTTGGATCTTGTGTTGTTGTTATGGATTTCCGGATGTGATATTAGTAGTAATATGGACTTAGGACTTATATAGTTATGTATACGTATTCCTATTATATATAGTAATAGCATATAAAGTTATGAGACGTAATAGAAAATATGATTGTATGATATCATCGCCCTTGGACGACGTTGTTTGGAATAGGATAGTGTACATACGAGGATGAATATGCTCAAGTATCGAGTTAAGCTTCTCGTGCAAACGAACACCATGGCGGTTCTCGGATTCCTTTAAAAGGATGTCGAAGAAGAAGATTAGAGACGACGTAACCGATGGACGAACAAATGGACGCGAACTTTGAGTCAACTTGAACGAAAGTGAGCTGGAAACTATATAAGTAAAGGAAATAGCATGAAGATGTGGGAGTGGTTCCAAAGAAACAACGATTGAACAACAATGAAGCAAACTAGAGGTAGCAACTTAAGGGGGACATTCCAAGTGTCGTGCCGATTAACGGAGGACGTGGATTAAGTGGATAGGATTACAAAAGCGGTTTCAAGGAAGCTAGGATTGAACGACAACGAGACCAATGGAGATAACGAACTTAAGTTCTTCAAGAAGATGCGCGGACAACTAAAGATGCGAATCGAGGAGGGGATGGTACATTCTATCAAGGTTAAAGGTGGTATTCAAGTAAGACGTGAAGCTTTCCTAAGAAGCTCCTAAGCATTGGAGTCAATATGAGCAAGAGTGAAAGAACCTTTGGTGAAAGATTAAGATACCGTAAGTTAAGCTTACGAGGTACCAATAAGTGAAGTGTCAACATTATTAGAGTTATGAGAAGAAGGGCATGGTGGGGATTCACGTGGAGTTGGCCGAATTCCGTTTTGATGACAAGGCTAAGAAAAGCCAAGAAGGGGGAAATGTGTATAAATGATGATCCCAAGAAGAT
Source organism: Fagopyrum homotropicum (assembly GCA_033239125.1). Classification (NCBI taxonomy): domain Eukaryota; kingdom Viridiplantae; phylum Streptophyta; class Magnoliopsida; order Caryophyllales; family Polygonaceae; genus Fagopyrum; species Fagopyrum homotropicum. The sequence continues at coordinate 151,922,519 of BSWB01000004.1, forward strand.
GAAAGAAGAAACAAAGAACTTTTATTGAAGGATTTAAGATACCGACCAAGAGAAATGCGAGAGGATAATGACTAACATTAGAGATCTTGAGAATACACATTTACAAGATATCACGAGAGAAAAATTAAGCCTATGTAAGCGGGGCGTGTAAAACAACAAGGCCAAGAAGATATAGTTATCTTATAAAGAAAAGGAAGCGTGAAATGAAGAAGGAACTATTTAAGGTAGAGTACCCCGAGGAGGGTAGCCTTCATGAGAATGGTAACACGAGAAGTGTAGTAGAATAATAAGTCATCAACACCGGAGAAAGTCGGATACAAGTTAATCGGTGACAACTGAGAACACACAGGTGCGGATTGTCTATTGGTGAGTGTAGAGGGGATGAGTAAACAAGATTATGGGCCTACAAAGGATCGACAACAAGAGCTTAAAGTATTCGCGATGGTTCAATGTCAGCAATAAGGAGTTATATCAACGGAAGTGAAAATGTTATAATCAAGTAGCATTGGTGGGTTCAAGCATATGACTGTAACCGACCTCCCGGGGAGTGATTGTAATGACCCTTTACGACCTTCTTAGGTCATGAGAACAACATATGGGAGATCAACCCGGATTAGAAGTTTTGAGGTTTGATCATGGTAAAGGCAACTAGTAGATCAAGAGGAATGTGATATTTTCATTGTTTGTGGTGCGTAGACGGGAGTATAATAAGAGGATGTATAGTATGTTCATTGTAATGAAATGGAGGGTATGTTTTCGCAAGTAAAAGATGAGAGAGAGGCGTCACACTCACACAAAAAAAAAGCCATGGTGGCTCTAGTGTGAAAGGGAGGACCTAGATTAGGGTCACGCTGCAAGCTTATAGTTATGATGTTAGTGCTTGGAGGAATAATGAGTGGATCTTTCAATGATTGTGGTTGGGAAATTTTGCCTAAAGACACGCTAGTACGGTTGTGAAGTTGCTCATGGATACCAAGAGATACATAAGGTGGCCAACAAGGGTAGAAGAAGATTGAAATTTTGAAGTTGATGTCGATATGGGACGTATAAAAAGTACATGAAAGATCAGGGTTAGAGCTTCTACAATCATTTGACAATTACATAAGAAAATGAAGTATAAATTTCTACGCCTACTTGAAGAAAGGATGTCTATGGTGAAAGCTTATGTAGAAGACGAAGAGCTCCTTCATTATGCTGGGATGTTCGGGAGAGCGAAGAAGATTAGATTGATTTGTTATAAGGCGGGATATGCCCTACAGCTAGGACGCTTATGGCAACACATAAGTATGAGTTCTTAAAAGATTATTACGACCAAGCCCTCAAGGTGAAAAAGGATGGAACAGTGCGGATTCGAGAAAAGGACCCTTGAAAGAGAACCGACACGGTCATAGCTGAAGATGGAACAATACACGAGTCTTAAAGACGTCACCTCAATAGATCGAGGTAGATCAAATGTGTCATGACCACTTGTAAAGTGATAAAACAGGATTGTGTCGGTTATTATGATATGTGACGGGAAGAGAAAAGATGAAACATGACCAATACGTCAGAATGTGGAATTTCCACTAAAGTCGAACTTGATTTAATTCCGATGTCTAAGGCGCCGTATGAAATAACACTTGTGCAAAGACATGAGTTGTGGAAGCAAGTAAAGGAGAAATTGCAAGAACTTTGTGATAAGATTTCATTAGAATTAGTGAAATGTCATAGAGAACACCAGACGTTATCTTGAACTTTTGATTTAAAGTTCATATTAGGATATATCTTAAACTCTTGATTTGAAGTTGTTATGGAGAACACTAGTCTACGAAAAGTGAGACAATTATTTCCGTTTGTACATCGAATACCATGAGCTGAACAAGATACCAATGAAGAACAAGCACCCCTTACCACGTATAGATGATCTACTCGACCGGTTGCAAGGGTCGATAGTCTCTTCTAAAATTGTATGACAAATTGTCTCGGGATGACATTACTAGGTTTGTGGAAATATTCTCCAAGTAACACCATCTCTGACTAACCTACTCCGGATGACAATGAAGTATTGAGTGAGACGAAAATGGACCATGGAGACGTTGAGAGTTGAGAGGAGATTCATGGGTGCAACTGCAACTGTTCTGAAATTGCCTCAAGGTATGATCGGTTTGAAGTGTACAAGTGAATATGCAAGACATGGTCTTGATTGAGTATTAAGAAACGACGTAAAAGTTATAGCATACATGTCTCGTTAGTAGAAGCAGTGTGAAGCAAAGTATTTCCTTCACTACTTGGAACTTGCGACAAGAATTGAGGAAACGTAACATTAAGTTTGTTTTGACAAGAACTAAGGCCAACGGTGTAAATTAAAAGTTTGATCTTCTTTGTTAGAGACAAGAAAAGAAGAAACAAATGAAGATGTTGCATTGAGAAAGACCCATGAAGGAAGTTGAGTTCCGATATAACGGACCTTCTTGAGATCTTAGCGTGAGTTGGGATAGTGAGTTACCGGTGGGTGTGGCCGCCGAGAGTAGAGGGTGTTAACCTTGTGTTTCACGTGTCTCAATCGAGAGAGTACATACTTGACCCGAGGCACGTCATTAGCCACGAGGACCAGGTGGTCGGGCCGGACCATACATTCGCGGAGCATCCGATTGCGGTTTTGAAGCGTAGTACGAGACGACTCTGGTCGAAGGAGATACCGATGTTGAGAGTGTAGTGGTCGAGGCGAGGAGCCGATGCGGCCACTTGGGAGACGGAGGATAGTATACGTAGGAACTATCCCGAGTTTTACGCAAGATTAGCGACATCTATAGGACCGTCGGGTAAGTCCCGAGATCTATTTTTGGTTATTCTTATGTGTCTTGTGACGTGATGTGTTATGTGTGTTTCCTATGTGTATATCCTGCGAGTCTAGGTGAGTAGACCTTGAATTAGAAGGGCCATAGTTACCACGTTATAGGGTCCGAGAGAATATCGAGACACGTTTGTTTGAGAGTTCCGCGTTTAGCAAGTTTCGGGACGAAACTTTTTTTTAGGAGGACCTGATGTAACGCCCCGTTTATTCGGGTGCGTTCCGACTTTACTTTCTCCCTTCCATTGTTTGGTTATAGCTCGAGTTCTTATTTAAAGGATATTTTTTTATTGATTTAAAAATAACTTTTCCGGGTATTATATTATTTTCGGGATACATGTATGTATTCCCGTATTTTATTAATTTAATTTTTGTCGGAAAGTCGGGATTTATCGATTCAGGAAATCCCGTTCCGAATGTCTAACCGAGTTAATTATCCTATTCCTTTATTATTATTATTATTATTATTATTCTTTTTCTTATCTTTTCTTTCTTTTCTTTTTATTTTTTTTTTCATTTTTGGTTCCTTCTCTCTACTGGCTCTTTTCTGTCGCGTGTGTGGAAGCCTTCCGTCATTGGAGAAGACAGCGCCTCCTCGTTCCCTTCTGTTGCAGCTTCACGCCGTCTGCAGGCTACCAGTCTAGCCTGTCGGCCGACCCTTCACCCTCCGCCTGATGATGACCCTATCAGCCAACCCCTCTCACCTTCCCTCACACTTTACCCTTCCATCTCTCTACAATCTCCCTCTCTGTAATATCTCCTTCATCTCACTGAGATCCCACGCAGTCTCAATCTCTTCCTCGTACCTTCTCCCTCTCGCATATGTGGAGGCGAACCACTGCCGCCTAATCCCACCGGAGCGTCGCGCTTCAGCCGCCGGAGACGCCGGCCTGGTGAGATTCATCTCCCCCTTTCCCTTCTCCTGTTTGTTTCTTTTCTTCCTTCTCTGCTGCTTAACCATGGTGGCCGGACCTTGTGACAGTCGCCGGACGCCAGCCGGCCTCCTCCTCCTCTCCTCCGCCTGGGAAGCCGCCGGACCCTCTACCCTTGCCCGTGCAACCCTCAATCGCCGCCTGCGCAACCCTCAACCGCCTCCTGCACAACCAGTGTTGCCCCGTGCTGTTTCCCCTCGCCTGCCCTAGCGCCGGAGTCTGCAGCCGCCACGAACAGCCCCGCAGCTCCGCCGTCTTGCCTCGCCGCTACTAGAGCCTTGCCGGAGCCAAGGCCGCCGCCCCTGTACTCTGCTTCCACCAGCCGCCTTGCATCTCTCCCTTCCACAGACGAAGATCGATATGGTTGAGAAGGAAACCCTTTCCCACAATTAAAATCGGGCCCCCTACTTTAAGTGTAATTATAAAATGCACCCATACCTTGCTTTTACAGTTTATGCCCCAACATTTGTATGTTTGCAAAATATGCCTGGCCGATTTATATAAATTATAGTTTTGGCCCTATGTTTTGGATATGTGCAGATTTGTCCTTGTGAATAAATTACAGATTTGGCCCATAGTTTATTTTCGAAAATGGCCTAAGTTTCTTGAGTTCCTTATTTATAGCCCGAAGATTTAATTGCGGATTTTGACCTATGTTTATATAATTGTATAAATCCCCGAAAAATGTTTTTACGAGTTTTAACCTTGGTTTTGAAAGCGAGTTTTCCTTACATTTATATCGTTTAATCTTCCGTTCAAATTTAGCATATAAGCTAAATTTTCTTAGCTTTGGTGATAGGTTCGGATGCGCTCGATAAAGGCCCAACGAACCCATAGTCGACATTCGTCGATCGACTTCCACCTTTGACCCGAGTGAGTACCTTTCTCGATTTAGTTATGTTTATTTTTAGTATCATGATAGGTTGGATCTAGCATAACTTAGAGAGAATGCCAAGTAGTGGCCTTGAACCTTAGGTGAGTTTTGAGGATTTATGATTGTGCTAAGACTTGAGGTGTTGATGTTATCTTGTGAGGCTTGTGAGGTTTGAAAATTGGAGTATATGGTTGTTGAGTTAATGGGCTAGGATATGCTTATCCTAGCATGGTGTTGTTACCGTTGAGTTTGTTTGGACTAGGCATGTTATCCTAGTGGTGTTGTGAGTTATGATCTTGCGAGATCCGATGGTTTAGAAGTCTTAGGACTTCTAGCTTCTGTTGAGTGTGATGTGAGCATGAGGGATTCTAGGATGCGGTCCTAGAATTGAGAGTCAAATGGTCTTGCGTAGATCATTTGTATAGAAGTCTAAGACTTCTATTGTGAGTGGGTTGTTGTTGATATAGTTATCTTCTTGTGAGCAGGTTATGGGCTTCCTCCCCTAAGGAAGCGAGAGAGTTGTGAGTTGAGTGTGGTGACGAGGTAAGTCTCCGGACTTACTTAGCTCGTATTCCTTGTATTAGCATTGATGTGTGTTTGGCGGTGTGTGTTTATTCTTTATTGTTTATAACAACTAAACCGGAAATAGGATTACCGACCTTTATATTATTTTGGCCCAAGTGTATGATAACGGGCGGTGACAACTTGCCTGGCTCCCGCGAGAGCTAGTAGGTTCTCGGCGACTATCCCGTGCTGGTAGACGGTCAGATGCATCAGTACCATTCCATGCCGGTAAGTAGGGACCGAGGCGAGTTTCGGTGACTCTCGTGTCACAACCTAAGTTGAATTAGAACGGGATACGACTTAATGATAATAAAGATAATAAACCGGATTGGTGTGCTTTTATGTATGTTGAATGCTTGTGATGAGATTACTTGTGTATGTGCCTTTCCCATTGATACTAATGCTTCGAATATGAGCTAACGGTTTTATACCGATTGTTATAGATTGCCTTGCAGGTTAGGAATGCGGCCGAGAGATCCGGAAGAGTGGGCAGCCGGGGTCCGTACATTTTAGGAAGGGTTTTTGGATATAGTTGTGTTTTTTTGTCTCTCGATTGTTGTGTTTTGTATGCCGTGTATTTGGCGCTCGGTTTTGTGTTGTATCTCGGCTGAAGTCTTTGGTTTGTTCGGTTTCGGGTTTCATTGCATTGCATAAAAATGTATTTCATTTTGGCCTTTATTTGTGTCTTGTTGTAAGATCCGGTGAAATTGTTGTCAGGCTAAGGGTCGGGACCCATTGTGAGGTCCCAACCCGTAGCGTCCCGAGTCCCGCGGATTCGGGGTGTTACAATTTACTAGTTATTTTTTTATCTTATAGATTTGTATCTCAACCGATTTGAGTTGGCTAAGTAGACAGTTTATGTATTAATGTGTATAAACTAAGCCCTTTTGTTTATATGTTGACAAACTAGGCCCCTCCAATTTTTTATAAAAAGATAAATTATAAGTAAAATTAAAGATTCTCCGTAAATCGTGATTTTTCTTTCTCCTTAATTAACTTTAGTAATTTTCCTAATTAAATAAGCTAATTATTTTAAATCTTTAATTAAGGAACTTATTGTTATCGTTGTCCTTCAAACGTGGAATGTGAATTGAGCGCCTACTTTTTCGGAAAAAAACGACGTTGCTTTTCTTCTGTTATGGTGTTCTTCATAGTTCGTATGTAGATGTCGATACAAGTATGTGTAAGATATGTACATAAGAAAATCTGCAATATAAATTGAGGTGTAAGATATGTACATAAGAAAATGTAATTTGTTTGTGTATATGTTAACTTACTTCCGTATGTGTAAGATATGTACATATGTACATACGAAAGTACGATATGTACATAAGAAAATGTAATTTGCGTATGTATATGTTTAACTGTACTGCACTATTATATACATTATGTACGTCAACACAAGTGTCCATTATTGTACGTGATAATGAATTAATTTGTGTAAAATTTATGTACTTACATGGAGAAATTATCGAATTTGGAGGAGACAAATAATGGAGAATGAAGAGGTGTCAACATGGAGAAATCGCTGGCAAACGACAAAGATGAAGAAACGAAAACGAAGCTTGGAAGACGGTGGAGACGAATAACAAAGATGATATCTTCAATCGGCTTCAATGGAGACGGTGAGAGAACAAACAATATTTTTGGCTTGATATCCGGTGATTTGATTTAAGAATGACGGAAAATAGCCCACTCAATAGGATTTATAGAATCATCAAAATAAAGTTTCCAAAATATTTCAAACGGTTTATCAATTTTTGGCAATTTTTTTATTTCAATTTTAATTAACCACCCAAATCACCTTCCTTAATTGTAGCCCTAACTACCCACTTATCAATTTTCGGCAGTTTTTTATTTTAATTTTAATTAACCACTCAAATGACCTTCCTTAGTTGTAGCCCTAATTACCGATTTTATCATTATTTTTTAATTTGATTTCGTTAGGGGCCTAACTAGTCTACACTAAACAAAAAGGGCTTTATTCCACCAATATTCTCTCTTTTTTTTAGAAATGCATATATGAATTGTTGGTTAAAGTTTATATAATAGTCTAATTGTCATACTTTTGTAGTTTCCAGAAAACTACATCGATGCTGGTGGACATGGTCATTGTTGAAGGTTCGAGAATGGATGTTTTGGCTATTGCACGATACGGTGTTTCTCATTCGGATGTTGGGTACGTATGTATGGTTTTTTTTTCCTTTTTCTTTTTATGTATTTCATTCCATGTGCGAGTGAATTGTTGTTTTGGCATATACTTTTTGTTAAAATAACAATTTGTGTGAAGCTTCCGCTTGTTGGTGGTCTTGCTAGCGGCTCCCACAATTCCATATAAGACCTTGAAGAAGAAGGCAATGGGAAGCAAGAGGAACAATACTAAAGCCAAGGTTTGAGAGAACGGGTGTTTTCGTTGTTCCAAGAGCAACAACTAAATAGAAAAAAAGTAGTTGGCATACAATACCGGCAAATGTCTTGAAAAGATTGTAAGACCCCAGTCTTTTGCCTTCACCGCCCCCGCGGTGAAGTGGGCCGCCCCTGCAGCAGGCCGCACCGCGGCTGTATTGATCCGCCCCTGCGGCTGACGACAGATCGTGCCCGATCTTTCTTTCGTTCATTTTATCTTCCTTCCAAAGATAGAATATCCGATATTCTATCTTATGGGACGATTTCCTTATCCTCTTCTAAAGCCTAGACGCCCTTCCTTCTATCCTTTCAACCCTTTTCTATATATTCTCTTCTTTCTCTCCTTTTTCCCATTCTTGCTATCGAGTTTCAAACCCTGAGAGTTGCAGTCATTCCCTTGCTTTCTGCGACCTTGCTGAACGTGTAAGTTTATCTCTTCTGGTTTCTTCATCACGTTCTTATAGTTGCTGCATGTCTTCTCCTTCTGTTTTGTTTCTTCTTCGTTCTTCCCTTTTCTTCTTCTCCAAGAATCAAGTTTATTCCTTGATTCTTGTGGAGCGTTCCGTTGATGTTCCTTTGTTGTTCTCAAACTCTCTGGAGTTGAGTCTCGACGTGTTGGAATCAAAAGTGCGAACTTTGGTTGTCCTTGCTGTGAGATCTGTCGAAGAGGAGCCCGACAGTAGCTTTTGACGAAGATCCGCCCCGCGCCTGCATAGAGCCGCCCCTGCGCCTCTATCACGTGCCGCCCCTGCGTCTCTGCCCAACCGCCCATGTGGTTTTCCCTGTTGTAACTCCCGTCTTTGGTGAGTTGCTTCCTTCCTTCCTTTCCTCGTTCCTTTCTTGGTTCCTTGTGGTTGTTCCTTGTTCCCGGAGCAGCTGTAAGACTAAGGTCGAGCCCTTAGCTTGTGTAGATTTATTAGAGATCTTTGAGACTAGAAGTTATAGACTTCTAGAAACCGTTTCGTTCCTGATCCATGATACTTGTTTGTACAGGCTTTCCTTGCTCCTTTCCTAAGGGAAATTGAGCTTCCTTGAGTGTTCTTTGAGTTTGCGGAGCCTTTGTGTTACCTTCGAGTGAGGTAAGTCCCTTGGACTTACTTAGCTTCATTCCGCGTATTAGTTGGACTGTCTTGGCTTGTTGTGTTGTGTATTCATGTTATAACGGATAACCGGACTAGGATTCACCCTTTATAACCTTAACTGGCCCAAGTGTATGATAATCGGGCGGTGACCACTTATCTAGTTCTACAGGAGACTAGAATATGCTCTTGCAGCCCAGGCACGTAGGTAACAGAGAGTACTGATCTATTCCTATCTGTAGACGGAAGCGGAGGCGAGTTTCGGGAGATTCTCGTGTGACAAAAGAAGTTGAATTAGTAATGGATAACCTTTAAGAAAGATAATAACTGGTTGTGTGCAAGCATGTTATATGTTTACATTACCTTTTGTGTGGTTGTGCCTTTACGCTCTTGCTTATACCTATAATGTTAGCTAACGATTTATACTGTCGTTGTAGATGTTCCGCAGGTCAGGATACTGCTGAGTGATCCGGATGGTGTGGTCAGCCGGGGTTCCCGTACATTATAGGACGGGATCAGGTTTATGTTTCTTTTGTTGTTTCCCTTTTGTTTTGAACTCGGCTGCGAGTCTTTTCCGCTTTGTTTTGTTCAACCCTTTGGTTTTATAGTGAGTTTTGGTTTTCATCCGTCTTTGCCTTGTTGTAAGATCCGTTTGTTGTTGCTACTCTGAGGGTCGAGACCCATTGTGCGGTCCTAGCCCGTAGCACTTTGAGTTCTCAGAACTTTGGGTGTTCAAAAGGGGGTTTTTGTTTTTAAACCATTGGTCTGGGATAGATGTACCGGCGACCACCACTACCTCCGCGGATCTCAGCAGTGTAGTTTCATATATGTTGGCCTTTATATGTGATTTTCTTGGTTTTATGTCTTACTTGTAGCGTGACCTTATATCTATATATATAGTCTTATATATCTATCCTTATGCCAGATGATGCGTACTAGAGCTACATCTTCCATAGGGCAAGGAAGGGGTCGACAACCACTTCCACCTAACATCCTTGGACGAGGATGTGCACGAAGACCTCCACTAGCTAGAGGTCGGGGCCAAGCCCCAGCTGCCGATCTGCCTATCGTTGAGGCGTTTGCTAAAGAGGTTGCTGCGAGTATTATTCCTGAGGTTGAGAATAGGAACGCTGCTAGGTCCGGAGCACAGAGGGCGCCATCGACGGAGTCCACACGAGTGTCTATCAGAGCTTTTGCATATCGCGACTATTTGTAGAGAGTTGAGGAAGCTATCAGGATTAGAGGACCAACACCAGTGCCACCAGTTCCTGCGAGATCAGCTGAGGTTTCACAGAGGGTTAAACAGGGTGTTTCCCCGCCTGTTGGAGTTGCTGAGGTTGTTAGAGTGCCGACTGAGGCAAAGGAGCCAAAGCCCGACAGTTGGTTGAAGGCTTTCGACCAACTGAAGGTTCCCGTCTTCATGGGAAGACCGGATTGGAGGTGGAGCAGTGGCTCAGACAGGAGAATTCTGCTATGGAGGCTATCGGTTGCCCTGAGGGATATCGGGTCAACATAGCACAGACACTGCTGAAGGATCAGGCTCATTCTTGGTGGAGGACCATTCGCAATAAGATCACCAGTTATGAGCAGATGAAGATAGTGATCAGGGATCGCTACTGCCCTGCAGCTATGAGGAGAGATCGTCTTCAGGATTTCCTTGAGGCTGGATTCGAGGATTTGCCTATTGGTGAGATCATCATCAAGTTTCAAGATGAGTTGGCGTTGTTGGGTCCGTCTACACCACATGAGGATCAACATGTTTATCTTTCCTATCGGAGGTTGAGAGAGTCAACACGCTCTTATCTTACTGGTTTTTGTTGTAAATCTTTGACGAACTATCAGGATAGAGCTTCTGCTTATGAGAGAGTCCGACCGGGTCAGAGGAGAGCTTCTCAGATAGGAGGTCCTGAGAAGAGACAGAAGACTGGATCAGCCAGTGCTGGAGCTGGAGCAGCTAGTTTTGGGCGTAGTCAGACGCTTGGACGTTCTGGTTTCCAGCAGAGTTCTGACAGAGTATCTGGACACATCCGAGTTAATTGCAAGAAGTCAGCAGTGACTTGCTTTTCTTGTGGCAAGCCCGGACATAGAGCTTCGTTTTGCCGACAGGACAAGGCGCTATCTCAGCAGGGTTCTTCACCTGTTGCTGGAGAAGGACATAGATCACAGTATCAACAGCAGCAGCAATAGAGAGTTTCTTGTTCTACCGCTTCTCAAGGTTCCACTCCGGGAAAAGGGAGAGGTAGATTACGTGTTAGTGGATCTGCAAACACCAGAGATGCATCAGCTAGAGTGTATGAGTTGAGGATTGTTGTAGAGCCGATAGCGCCAGCAGCTACAAGTACCATTTATATTAATGGTTTTCCCGTCAAAGTTCTTTTCGATACTATTGCTACGCATTCTTTTATATTTGATGCTTGAGTAGATAGATTGACCTTAATGACTGTAGAAGGTAGAACATTCTTTAAAGGATTACCCGATGGGGTAAGATTCGAGGTACACGAGAGGTTCGCGATTGCCCTATTAGATTGGGAGGTCGCGATTGGCCAGCTAACTTCTTCGTCATGTACTTAGTACATGAAGAAGTTATTCTGGGTATGGATTAGATGGATTGACATCGAGCAGTTCTGGACATCGGTAGGAGGACTGTGATAGTAACTACAGAGGCAGACCATGTTGAGATCTTCTGAGAATGGGATCTCGGGAACATTGGTACCGTCATCAGTGCAGTGAGAGCTGTGAGACTTATCAGTCGGGGTTGTGAGGTTTTTTGGTGCTATGCCATTAAGGATAGTACGAGTCCGGCTTTGAAGGAGATTCCAGTAGCTTGCGAGTTTGCTGACGTCTTTGTAGAGCCATCAGGTTTACCTCCACAAACGAGTGTAGACTTTGGCATCGAGCTAGAGCCTGGTATGAGACCAATCTCTAAACCTCCTTATCGTATGACGCCTATCGAGATGCTTGAGTTGAAGAAGCAACTCGAGGAGTTATCAGAAAAGGGCTTCATCCGCCCTAGTGTATCTCCTTGGGGCGCACCGGTTCTCTTCGCCATGAAAAAAGACGGGTCAATGAGGTTATGTATCGACTACCGAGAGTTGAACAAGGTGACGATCAAGAACAAGTACCCATTGCCCCGTATCGATGAGCTTTTGGATCAGCTGCATGGAGCTTCAGTATTTTTGAGGATCGATCTGAGATTTAGATATCACCAGTTGAGGGTGAGAGAGTAGGATGTAGCTAAGACAACATTTCTGACAAGATATGGACACTACGAGTTTGTAGTGATGCCATTCGGGCTTACGAACGCGCCCGCAGTCTTCCTGGAGTTGATCAACAACATCTTCATTGACTTCCTAGACCAGTTTGTAGTTGTCTTCATCGACGACATTCTGGTTTACTCTTGCAGTAAAGAGGAGCACGTTGGACACTTGAGGATTGTTCTTCAGGTTTTTCAGGATAGAGAGTTGTATGCAAAGCTCTCTAAGTGCGAGTTTTGGATGTCCGAGGTAGCATTCCTTGGTCACATTGTTTCGGCTGAATGGATCAAGGTAGATCCGGAGAAGATCGAGTCAGTAGCATCTTGGCCGCCACCTAAGAACGTCAAGGAGGTCCGAAGCTTCTTAGGATTGGCGGGCTACTACCGGCATTTTGTTGAAGGCTTTTCTATTATCGCTTGACCACTCACTTCCTTGCTGAGGAAGTCTACAAGGTTCATATGGTCCGAGTCGTGCCTGCAAAGCTTCAAGGAGTTGAAGAAGAGGTTGACCTCTGCTCCTATTCATGCTCAGCCAGAGGGCATTGAGGATTTTGTGGTTTACAGCGATGCATCCAAGCTGGGCTTGGGATGTGTTCGGATGCAGAGAGGTAAGGTGATTGCTTACGCGTCTAGACAGCTCAAGACGTATGAAGAGAATTACCCTACCCATGACTAGGAATTGGCTGGTGTGGTTCACGCTTTGAAGTTCTGGAGGCATTATCTGTACGGAGCTACGTGTCAGATATTCACAGACCATAAGAGTCTGAAATACATATTCACTCAGCGGGAGTTGAATTACCGCCAACGCAGATGGTTGGAGTTGATCAAGGATTTTGATCTTGAGATCTTATACCACCCGGAGAAGCTAATGTGGTAGCATATGTCCTTAGTAGGAAGACTCCCTGAGAGATGGAGATTGCTAGGCTGACAGCTCAGCCACAGTTACAGCGAGACCTGACACGGCTAGAGATGGATATCCACTTTCCGGATTCCGACGGCCAGTTGTCCACCTTGGAGATAATACCTGATCTGTTGGCCGAAATCCGATAGAAGCATGAGAGTTGCCCAGATTTGACACAGATCCGAGACCAGATGTCTTGAGGAGAGGTACCGTAGTTTGCAGTTGGTGCTAATGGAGTTCTGAGACGCCAAGAACATGTTTGTGTGCCTTCAGATCGAGAGTTGAGACAGAGGATCCTTCAAGAGGCTCACTCTTCACCTTACTCAGTACATCCTGGTGCGAGTAAGATGTATTAGGATATTAGACGCTCTTTCTGGTGAGAAGGTCTGAAGCCAGACGTCACGAGATATGTAGCTCAGTGTGCGACCTGTCAGTAGGTCAAGATCGAGCATCATAAACCAGGAGGCGAGCTACACCCACTTCCCGTCCCTCAGTGGAAGTGGGAGGATATCTCTATGGATTTCGTTACCGGTTTGAGACCGAGTCGAGGCTTTGATGCTATCTGGGTGATAATAGATCGATTGACGAAGACCGCACGTTTCATTCCGATCAAGGAAACGTGGCCGGTGAGTCGATTGGCAGAGGAGTTCACGAGACAAATAGTGAGACTTCATGGAGTACCTAGGACTATAGTCTCTGATAGAGACTGAAGGTTTATATTGAGGTTTTGGCAGAAGGTTCATGCCGCCCTAGGTACGAGTCTGCAGTTCATGACCGCTTATCATCCTCAGACCGATGGTCAGTTTGAGCGGACCATCCAGACTCTGGAGGACATGTTGAGAGCCTACGTGTTAGACTGGGGATAGGTGTGGCCAGATCACCTTTCCTTAGTGGAGTTTTTGTACTACAACAGTTGGCTCGTGTAGTAATGATCCGCGAGCGGATGTTAGGACAAGCCTAGTAGTGCTAGTGGAGTAGCACCGGAGCAGATTCAGGATGACATGGCTCGTGTACTAATGATCCGCGAGCGGATGTTAGCAGCACAGAGTCGACAGAAGTCTTATGCAGATAAGAGGCGCAGACCTTTGGAGTTCAGAGTTGGAGCTCGGGTTTGGTTGAGAGTATCCTCAACACGAGGCGTTAGACGTTTTGGTGTCAAGGGGAAGCTGAGCCCCAGATATGTTGGACCGTTCGAGATTCTGGAGCGAGTGGGAGAGGCAGCATACAAACTTGCTTTGCCACCGAGACTCGAGGGTTTTCACCTAGTCTTCCATGTGTCTCAGTTACGGGAGTACATACCGGACCCGAGGCACATCGTCAGTCACGAGGATCTAGTGATCGAGCTAGACCACACATTTGTTGAGCACCCGGTGGCTGTCTTGGAGCGTAGTGCGAGACGCTTACGTTCAAAGAACATACCTATGATGAAGATTCAATGGTCGGTGCGAGGAGCTGATGAGGCGACTTGGGAGACAATAGATAGTATCTAGAGGAACTATCCGGAGTTTTACGTTGGGCTAGATGCACCGTTAGCATAGTTAGTTGTTTGGTTTTTCTTTTGTCGCGTTGCGTACGCTTTTGTGTGACGTTTTGAGTTACGTGCCCCGAGTAGGAATATATGAGTTCAGTTCTGTTTCTATGTGTTGTTGTGATCGTTGGGCTTTTCCAAGTTTTAGGACGAAACTTCTTTTTAGGAGTATGTGATGTAAGACCCTAATCTTTTGCCTTCACCGCCCCCGCGGTAAAGTGGGCCGCCCCTGCGGCAGGCCGCACCCACGGCTGTGTTGATCTGCCCCTGCGGCTGACGACAGATCGTTCCCAATCTTTCTTTCGTTCGTTTTATCTTATGGGCCGGTTTTCTTATCCTCTTCTAAACCCTAGACGCCCTTCCTTCTATCCTTTCAACCCTTTTCTATATATTCTCTTCTTTCTCTCCTTTTTCCCGTTCTTGCTATCGAGTTTCAAACCCTGAGAGCTACAATCATTCCCTTACTTTCTACGACCTTACTGAACGTGTAAGTTTATCTCTTTTGGTTTCTTCATCACATTCTTATAGTTGTTGCATGCCGGTTCGCCGGAAAACGTGCGTGCAAATAAGCTTTATATTTATAAAACTAGAATAAAAGAAAGCGAACCCGCAGTGTACGGATCGGCGTAGATTAGCAAGTATTCCAGAGTATCGAACAGAGATTTGGTGAAACAAAATCCAATTTCAAGTTGTCAAGCAAATAGAGATGTAAAGCTTTGCAAATATTGGGAAAAACAGCAACCCTAAAGATCCGGATATCAAATTGTGGCAATCGATTCAAGATATACTAAAGAATTAAGGAATGAGTCAAGAACTGCAAAGGTATACTAAAGTAAGGTAATGTACGGTGAAGTTCCAAAACCTTATATGACTCACCCAAAGACACTCTCTATAAAGGTTGTTGAGGCTGCAGTATAGAAAGGATCTAAGGACAAGAATTGATCTCAAATACCCAAACTTGTAACCCAAGGATCAAGATAAACTCAAACGGTTAAAGTTGTGACACTCGAAACTGAAATAGAGGATGTTGAGTCTCACTACTACCTAGGAAAGGCAAGCCAAGGCTTAACTTTGGATTAAAGTAAAAGCAAAGTTCGTAAACTGGGGTAAATCACGGGTAGATCTTGAGAACCACGGCCGTGGAAACCTAAGAACAGGCCGTGATTTAGGGTGTCGACGATGTTTCTCGCACTCTCAGGGTCCACTTTGTTTACTATCGATCTATCATCATCTAAGCCACAACTATCAACCCTTCACCTTAGAATTACTAAAGGGTTTTAGCCAATAATCATTGTCATGATATCAATATTCAATTTAAAAAGAATGAAAGATGAAAACCCCTGAATACTCAATAAAACTCAAACCAATCTCAAATCCGAAACACAAGAAGCAATGTTAATGGATTCAGAATATATAACACAAAATCTTACAATAATCTCAGGCAAGAACGAAGAACGGGATGTCAATCCGTCTTCAATATCAAAACCTAAGAAAAATGGCTAAACTTCCGCCACAAGCAATCTCCAAATCTCCAATTCGGCGGCGCTTCTGCAACTCTCGGCGACGTTAATCAACCCTAAGCGAAATGTTGAAACAAGGGTAAGCGGCCTGTAACACCCCGAATTCTCAGAACTCGGAGTATTACTGGTTAGGACCTCACAATGGGTCCCGACCTCAGTTTGACAACAATATTACTAGGATCTTGCAACAAGACACAAATAAAGAAACCGAAATTCATAAAAACCATGTTTTTAGAGTAATGAATGCAACACTGTCTAGCAACCTAACGTACTTAAACAAAAGAAAAGAACAACTGTCTTAACCAAAAGAAAGGAAAGACAAAACAACCCCAACCCCGTTCTAAGGAGTACGGAGACCCGGCTGACCACTACTTCCGGATCACTCAGCTGCTGATCTAACCTGCGGTAAGTCTAAAACAACAACAAGAAGAACCGTTAGCTAGTTATCTAAATATTAGCAGAATAATAGCAGCACAAACACACTCAGATAAACATAAACACTCAGCATGCTTTCAAACAAGTCCGTTTTATTATCTTGCTTTAATTTACTCGTTCACTCTAGTGATACTTATTTTGTGACACGAGGGATTCCCAAACCTCGCCTCCGCCCCCGTCTCCTGTCAAAGCTGGGCAGTGATGTCACGGCCCGTTATACATACACTTGGGCCTTAAACGTAATAATAACAGTCGTCCTAGCAAGTTATTATTATTAAATCACGCAATAGCACACACCACTACTATCACTCAACTAACACTCAGAAACTGGCTAAGTAAGTCGCAAGGACTTACCTGAGTCAAAACACTCTAACACTCCTCAAATGGTCCGTACTCGTGGTAACTCAAGCGCCTGTCAATGAAGGCATGTGTATCAAAAATCACGTCTCTATGTCCAACCTCATGCGAAGGAATTACGGAAAAGATTCTCATCCAGTAAAAGACCGCTTTACCCTTAGTGTAGATAATTCTCCGGGTCACTTCTGGACCTCTAATATTTCTTTTGGAACACCTTTCGAATCTATGATTATTTCCAAAACAGTTTACTAAGGTTATAAAATTAATCTCATCTACTCGTCATCTGGAATCGCATTACTTCATTCTCGGGTATTATCTAATCTTATATATCTATATAACTATATATATATATATATATATATATATATATATATATATATATATATATATATCTATTTTCGTGCATATTAACCTTCCTTCCAATTATATAATTTCGTAACTCCTAGGTATTTAGATATATATATAAATTCTCATATTTTATAATTTCACCAACTCAACTCATAAGTATACTTTTATTTCAAGTACTATATATACGTATATTTATGTACTCGGCATACATTCTCCTATATAAGCTCACACCTGCTCTTATAAATCTTCCGTAAACGAAAGTACATAAGTACTTATATGTATCCTATATATATATTCCGAATCAATTTATTCATACACATCGTGCATCTCCACTCACGTTTCTTACTATATGCTAACACCGTACCCGTATATATATATATATATATATATATATATATATATATATATATGCACATATACGTTCTTTATCCCCATATTCTATTCATATATACATGCTGCAGAAAAGACTCCTTCTACATCCCCAACTCTACATACACCTCTACTGCAGTGGAAGGAAAAGATAGAGAAGCCGGCTTACCGGAGCTGCAGTCTGGCGAGGTGAGTCCTAGGCGGTGCATTGGCGTTCCGGCGGCCCTTCACTGGTGGTCGATCTGTTGGTTGCAGCGGTTGGCAGCGAGGTGAGACCCGACACTCGACTTCGCAGGACGGGAGGGTTAACTTCGTTGGACTCAAACCAGTAACCGGAAAGAAGAGAAACGGAAAGAAGAAGGGGCTGAGACCTTACCGGCCCGACTGGAAGCGGACGGCGGTCTGGCTGGTGCTCCGGTCGGCGTTAGCGGTGCTCTGCATTGTCGGAAATAGTGGCTGCGTTGTTTCCTGTCGGCCGAAGAGGATCAACGCAGGTTAACGATGTTCACGCGAGGGAGAAGAAATGGCGAGGAGGGAGAGGCGGCGGCCGTACCTGGATTCCGGTGGGTCTGGCGATCGACAGGGAGGCCACGCGGTGGCTCCGGTGTGGCGGACGAGGCGAGGCAGTGTCTTCGACCGACTGTTGCAGTGGGGTGAGTTCCGGAGGTGCAGAAAGCGAGGAAGGGCAAAAAGAAGAGATGGCGGCGTCTTACCGGACGGAGGGCGGTCGGCGAGGCAGTGGTGGCACCTCCGGTGGAAGGCGGGAGCCTGCTGGTGGTTGCTGCGTCGGAGTTGCGAGGGAGAAGAGGCAGCGATTCGTTGCAAATCCAGAAATGCGTGACGAGGTAAGCGGCAGGTTAGTTTAATATTAGGATTAGGTTAACTTTAATTAGGGTTAGGAAAATTAAGTGGGCTGCTAATTGGGCTTTGTAGTGGCCCACACCCGGTCCGCTATGCGACTATTAAAACGGATACGTCACTCGTTATTTGCGTGCGGAAATTTATAAAAATCCGGAATTAAATTCCGTATTTTATAACTTATTATTATTCTTATTTTAACGTACTTAAATTATTTCCGGTCATTTAATTTATCATTTTATGTGAATCTAGGTAAAAAATGATCGAACTACACTCGTTTTATTTTACTTATTTATTTATTTACGATGGTCGCATCGGACTTTGGTTAATTCAATTTATCGGAAACTTAAAATTTTCGGTTATTACACGGCCGTCAACCTCCAAGCCTCGGGGTTGTCACTGTCCCAAGTCTTTTGGAGATTTTGGCTCTCTCTAAGTCTCCCTTTGGAGAACTTGACTCCCTCTAGTCTTCCTTTGGAGAATTCGACTCCCTCTAGTCTCCCTTTGAAGAATCATTGACTCACTCTAATCTCCCTTTGGAGAATTTGACTCCCCTTTTGTGTTGAAGACTCTCCGATATATGTAGGATAAACCTAGGGTTTAAAAATAAAACCTTAAATATTTGGGCTAAAGAAGTCGAATCCGCTGGTATCAGAAGATACTCTGGGCCGCGCCCGAAGGTATCAGAAAATACTTTGGCGCGTCAGACCGTATCAGATAATACTTTGGCGCGTCCTAGCTTCCTTTTATGCTCCTTTTCGTTCCGCTTCAAGGCTTGATCCTTAAATGCGCCATTTTTGTTCCATGATTCGCCAAATTACCTACAAATGCAATAAAACTCTGTGTAGACCTCTATTCTTGCAAAGTAGGTAAATATAACCATAAATGTCATGAATGTATATCTATGCATGCAAAATAAAGGGAAAATCTATATAAATACATGCCTAAAAATAGGTCATAATTTATGTCATCAAAATATCTCATACTTGTCTCTTGCTTGTCCCCAAGCAAGGTTCAAACTTAAAATAAAAGATGAATATTTTAAATATTTGCTTACGTGTTTACCCGATTATAGCCAAAATCGGAATCACCACTTCCTACAAAATCGGAATACATTATTAAAGTTGTTAATTGATAATTACCTACAAAATCGGAATCACCACTTCCATTCAACAAATGTAGATAAATATTTTAAATATTTGCTTACGTGTTTACCCGATTATAGCCAATCAGATTCATCATGACACCTCATTTTACAAATTTTTTTACGGTAAATATAAAGAAATCTTATCAATGATACCTTTCTTATGAGAGTCATCTTTAAAAAAAATGCACGTATTTTGATTGGTAATCAATTCAACAGATACCCATGAAACTATTTTCCAAACAAGCCAAAAGCATATATCCCTGACAACGAACCAACTGGATGATGGTGGGTTATCAATTCAATTGGAATCCAAACTTTATCCCTGAAATTATTTCCAAAAAAATCCCAGAGCAACAACAATGATAAATTAAGCAAAAAAAAAAAGTCAAATATATATTTAGTAGTATATTCCATACTATACAGAAATAATAATATTGAGTATTCAAGTCCATAGAAATCCGAAATATTAATGATGCATCTGAGCTGAATAATAACATTAATTCACAACAGCATAAATAAAATTTCCAACAGGATAGTTGACATCACTAACATATGTATCCGAAATCTTTTAGTTACTTCTTAACCAATAATCCATAATTTATTTATTTTTTTATAAAAAAGGTTTGCAGTTATTAATATTCATTGAAGATTTGTAGAAAGTTAAAGATTGTACCATATCTCAACTAAGCACTTAAGAAATCAGATTGTGATAATAAACCAATAAATAAAATCTTCTCCAAATCTTATCTGTTCATCTGTTCTGTTACGATGCTCTACAACACAGAACCCTATACTTGAAACTATTTAAAGGACTCGAAATCTATGTACAACTGCATCTCATTCCTAATATCTCTCTTTTTTACACGTTGCAGCACCATTGGAGGTAATCTTCTTTGTCATTTGTTGTTCTATTGTTTATTTCTTTTACTAATATTATTGTTATTGTCAATGTAGGTCATGGATAATCAGTTCGTTTCAATCAATAACTTGAACATGAAGTCAAGTGCAAATATAAAGATCTGTGTTCGAGTTATGTCCATATGGGATGTTTACGACCTTTCATCGAAAGTTCCAATTGTTATTGGAAAGGAAATGGTTTGCATCGACGAGAATGTAAGTAAAACAATGATATTTATTTGATTATTTGATTCTTTTAAACGTAGATGTATTTGTTAGATGGAGCATATATTAATACTTTAATACTAAACTTTAAATGATTGTAAATTTTCAAGGAACAAAAATTCAAGGTTTCTTCAAGAGGTCTTTGTTCAAGAAGTTTATTCATGTGGTAGAGGCTGGTGTTTATGTTATAGCAAATTTTGGATTGGATTCTTCCACCGGTTCATATCGATATACTCGAAATCATCTTAGGATAGATTTCATAACACGCACCACTGTCACTCCTGTTGAACCAAGTGGAATTACAATTCCTTTACGTACCTTTGAATTTCTGGCTTTTACTGATATCCTGAACAAAGCTCTAGATGACAGGTTTTTAGTTGGTACGTATTTATATATTACTGCATCTTTTCACCTTTCTGTTGTGCTTTTTACCAATCCTTTATTAAATGTTTGTATGGTTCCAGATGTTGTTGGTCAATTAGTTGGTATTGGTACCCTAACCACTTGCATTATTGGGCGAGATAAGTCGGAGCATTGAAGGATTGAAATCCTCATCCAAAACGGGTAATCTTTATAATTCAACCAGTATCTTACTTCTATTAGGGATTATTATTTTGTTATTCTTATATCAGTAACAATGTTTATCTTTTTTTTTTTTAGGGATGATGTTATTGGTGGTACCATGTGGGATGGTTATGCTACTCTTCTTAGTTCGTATGTGGATAAGGTGAACTCCAACAATGTTGTCATTATTGTACAATCTGCAAAGCTTAGGCCTTCTCAAGGTATATATTATAATATTTTGTATCATTTTAGTAAAGTATGATATTTTAAACAATAAGGTATTAATTAATTTATATTTCATATTTAGGTCAATTCAAGCTCTCGAATGCACTTGGAGGCACCCGTCTATTTTTAGACGACGAGAACATCCCTGAAATACTGCATCTAAAGGATCGGTATTTCTATATATATATATATATATATATATATATATATATATATATATATATATATATATATATATATGTATATTATATGTTTTATAATACTACAAAATTTTCAATTATTTAACCGTATTTTATTATAATATGTAGGCTGAAATCTCAAGCTGGAAACAACACTCCTAACAAGCTGAATCGTCTACCTGATACTCCATCTCAATCTTTATCTGATCAGTTTCTCAATGTTAAGCAAATAAGGTCTATTACTGAGTTGTTATCCACCAACGAGGTATTTTCATTTTGTTCACATTTAGTTTTTATTAGTTCTAAGTAAAATGTAAACCAACAATTTTCTGTTTAGCTGTGCAAGTGTTTGAACCTGTCCACAATTGAAGACATAGATGACTCAAACGGATGGTATTACAATTCTTGCAAACAGTGCAAGAAGAAGGTTGAGAAGGTTGGAGAATCTTTCTACTGTCCCAAGTGCGACCGTAAAGTCAAGAATGTTATTCCAAGGTTCATAATCTTATTAGTATACGTACTTGATTATATTATTTTAAATAAAATATAATATAACATAACAAATTGTCAAATTTCAGGTTCAAATTACGACTCAGGGTTCGAGATGATACTGGAGTCACTATATTTGTTATGTTTGATCGTGATGTCCAACAACTATTGAACAAATTTGTGGACTCTATTTTAGATACCCTCGATGAGGTATATTTTTTTATATAGTGATTATGACATTATTTTATTATTCTGTAATCTAATATTACAAATTTTATCAAAGGTATAGTAAATTTTAACATTATCTTATGTATTTACTTAGGGATCCGAATTAGACACCATCCCAGAAGATCTCCAAGTTCTGGTGGGAAAAACTATATTGTTCAAGGATGATGTTGATCAATACAAGCTTGATGAGCACAATTCTCGGTCCAAGTCTGGCTTTACTATTCTGAAGCTAACTGATGATGATGGATTGATATCAAAATTCAATGAGTTGGTTGTTGATAATAGTGAAAAGGAAATCATTATCCATAATACTGAGGTAAATTAACTTTTTTAACTCTCCATTAGTTTTTTGTTTGAAATGTCTATATTAACAAATGATCTTTATGTGGTAGGTGCATTTGACATCACTTACTTATGATGAAGGTGGAAATTCAGAAGAGGATTCAGGCTACAACACAAAGCGCAAGATAGATTACAATGACACTTCTGACATTGAGTACATTGATGAGGCTGATTTTGTTCCATCTAATAAGTTGAAGAAGTTGAAGAAGGTTGTTATTAAGACCGAGAAGGAATGATTTGAGTTATGTCCATATGGATTTATGCTTTTTTGGTTATTTATCTACATTATTTATGGCCTGGTAGTTTTGTTATTCATTTATTGAAAGACCACGTTTTTTTTTCTAATAAATAAAGGTATTCTTTTTAGTTATGTTTATATCTAATTGCCAACAGATTTATATTATATATTGTTTTTTAACTATGTATAAATATTTTGAAATTGATATCAAAAAGAAAGTTATCTTACACAACACACTATGTTGTTATCTCTATCATTCTCTACTCAACAAATACACAAGAATATTTATTGCAGTTCCAATCCATAGAAAGTTATCAAAAAATATATATAACATAATGAATAGTAGGAGGTATATACAATGCTATTCTATATAAAGGTTTTTTCATAGTTCATATTGAGCTTTATTATTCATTCTATATATCAATAAGCAATTGAATCATTTATATCTCAACCATTTTTTGTGAGTTGCAAATCGAATATGGAAAAAAAACATTTTTTGTTTGTTTCATCATGGAATAATATATTTTAAATCATTTTTTTAGTTGCACGCCAATATGGAGAAAAACATTATGTCCATAGGTAAAAAAATATTTTAAAAAAATAATTGATTCAATGACAAATCAAATATAATGAATATTGAATTACCTTCAAATATCATCCGGATTATGCTAAAGCATTCTCGAGTACTTCATTCCATTATACATTTACCTTGAAAAATGAAGGAAGTACAGCACTATATTAGCATATCAACATGTTATTAACTTTAATAAAGACATATGATTTGTACCATTAAAAAAACTTTAGTCTTAATTAGATGTTTGACAATAAAAAAATTTAAAAGTATATTAATAAGGTAGAAGAGAGCAAACGCAGACTTAGCTGTCAACACTTATATATAAGATTGATCTCCAGCATTGTGTTACGTCGGATGTTCCTTCCAATCAACCTGCAAAACAACACTGTAGTCTTTATAAGTAATGTAAGAAATAGTAGAAATTAAATTAAGTTAAAATATATATATATATATATACATATATATATTTAAGTTTCTTACTCCTGATCCCAAAGTCTACGTAGAACTACAATTTAATCATTATATTTAGACTGAACTCATGTTGAGTAATTAAAGTACTTTTTTGATAAAACCGATAATCTATACCATTTAAAACATATATAAAATTCTTAATAAATGTCTCTTAGTTAAATATCTCCTAAAATATTTTCTACTGACAAAAGGCGTCAGAAGTCCGGGAGAGGATGTTAGCAGCTCAGAGTCGTCAGAAGTCCTACGCCGACAAAAGGCGTCGACCTTTGGAGTTTAGAGTAGGTGTACAGGTGTGGTTGAGAGTGTCACCTACGAGAGGAGTTAGACGTTTCGGCATTAAGGGGAAGCTGAGTCCCCGATACGTCGGTCCATTTGAGATCGTAGAGAGAGTCGGAGAGGTTGCCTACCGACTAGCACTGCCATCGAGATTAGAAGGAGTACACCCAGTTTTTCATGTATCTCAGCTGAGAGAGTACATACCGGATCCTAGACACGTCATCAGTCATGAGGACCTCATAGTCGAGCCAGACCACACTTTTGTGGTTACCCAGTAGCCGTCCTAGAGCGTAGTATTAGGCGCCTGCGTTCTAAGGAGATACCGATGCTGAGGATTCAGTGGTCTAGACGAGGAGTTGATGAGGCTACCTGGGAGACAGAGGAGAGTATTAGACATAATTACCCTGAGTTCTTTGCGGAGTTAGCCGCTACCTCAGTACCGACGGGTTAGTACTGAGACGATACCTTATATAACTTCTGTGATTATATGTTTAAATAATTGTTTATGTTTATGTGCTTGATGACGTGAGTAGTTACATGCTAGAATATAACTCTTGAGGGGAAATGTATGGGGTAAGTACCTTATTCTAAGTTTCGGGACGAAACTTATTTTAAGGAGGTACTGATGTAAAATCCGGAATTTTTATTCCGTCTATTTCCGTTATAAAATAGATCTCAATCAATTGACCCATATCCGTCTACTTAGTTAGACATATTATTATAGGATTTATCATTTTACGTAGATTCCTTCACATAAAATGATAGAATCTTTTAAATAGTTTATCATTTTATGTAGCTTACTTCCGCATAAAATGATAAAATTCTTAACCGATCTTAAACTATAACCAACTCCATATCCGTCTAGTCCATATATTCATGGGTCGGGAGCTTGCCTCAGCCAGTTTCAGCCCATCTATTTCTCTATATTTCAGCCTAAGGGATCCAGCCTTGCTAGCCAACTCCAGCAGCCCACTGCTTGCCTCTCCAGAGCCAGCAGCCCAGTTTCTGCAGCCAACAGCCCACGGTCTTGCTTGTCCAGCGCCAGCTCCAGCCCGGTTGCTTGTCCAGCGCCAGCTCCAGCCCGGCGTCTCCAGCCCAGTGTGTGCTCAGCCCAGAAAAGCTGCTGCCCTTGTCATTTCCAGCCCAGGAAGAACTGCTACCTTGCCAGCCTCTCAGCCCAGTTTCGGCCTACATCCTTCAGCCAGGGCCAGCCCAGCAACAGCCAGTCAGCGCCTGCTCCTCCTCTCTCCACAGCCGTTTAAACGTAATAGATGCAGA
Organism: Fagopyrum homotropicum; assembly: GCA_033239125.1. Taxonomy (NCBI): domain Eukaryota; kingdom Viridiplantae; phylum Streptophyta; class Magnoliopsida; order Caryophyllales; family Polygonaceae; genus Fagopyrum; species Fagopyrum homotropicum. The sequence continues at coordinate 151,947,906 of BSWB01000004.1, forward strand.
CGTTACAATCCCATAAATCACGCTCCTACATTGCCGCTTCTGATTCCTTCCTCGCTTGTGAACGTCGCCTTCCACACTCATACAACCGATAGAGCAGCAGCTGGGAATCCATCTCTTCCGTCCTACCGCACTTACCAACCGTCCTTTGCAGCCATCAACGTCCGACGCAGCCTTCTCTGGATCGGACTGAACTCAGTCTTCTTCTGTCTATTTCGGTAAAGATCTATATACCTACTCAGCTTCATCTCTTTAATTGATCGATCATGAGTACTCACATCTCCGTACCTGTGATGACAACCTTCATCTCGACCACTCCGTGACAATAGTGAGGCTGGGAGGAGTTCTCCAATCAGTGTAGCAGTAGAGCCAAGCCGAACCTTCATTTTTCTCCTCCTGATCTGTCACGCCGAGGAAGCCGGAGGGCCAGCTGGAACGTCTGAAGGCGCCTCAGCCCAGCAGCGGTTGAAAAGGTGAGCCATCTCTCTTCTGCAGTCCAATTCTTGCCCTCTAGATATTATAATTGTATAGATGATATATGTTTTCGGTTTCATTATGAACGGAAATCAAGCCAAGGAAATGGAAGGATAGTAAGTGAGTTTGTTGAAGTCTCCTGTAGGTCCAATTGATGATAAGTGGATGATGATGATCAGAGTAGATTAGACTGCCCTAGAAATAGAAGTGAAAAGCTCATTTTAGAACTCAGCTTGGTAAGTGAGTAATGGTCAATGTTGAGGAATAATGTTTGAACGTTTGGATAAAGATCCACCGTTGAATTTTGAATATTTTGTAGACGGTTATATGTAGTATATGGTATAAAAATTTGGGAAGAAATGAACGGTCGGATTAGAAGTTATAAGCTCCCGAAGTTAGGTAGTTGAGCAGTTTTTAGTAAACTTAAGATTTGGCTAAGTATAGGAATTTTGAGTGAAATGGCCAACTTTGTGAAATTTTTATAAAAATAATGGCTGAACAGTTTTGAGGAATTCTTTCTCCTAAAGTTAGATAGAACCTCATAGATGATCTAGAGATTTAATTCGGAATTGTTATAAGCTTTTACGAATTTTATATTTGGAATCGAAGTTAGACCTTTACGATCTTCCGAAAAATAGAAACATAGGAAAAATGTCAGTTGGGACCAAACGAAACTTTAGGAGTTAGAATATGAATTTAGAATATCAAATAGGAGTTTAGACATGAATTTTAGAATTTTCGGGAATTTCGGGACCAAGGGTAAAATGGTCATTTTACCCTAAATTAATACTGTAACTAGTTATGTCTTAATACATTATTCGATCTTAGAAGTCTTAGACTTCTAACTACGTGAGAGTGTGCTAATGCACTTATCGCCTTTGGCAGGCAACTGAGTTGCTACAGTTTACAGAGCGAGTGGTTTACAAAGAGTCGAGCTTAATATCAGGTAAGTCCTTTGGGCTTACTTAACTGACTTCTAAATATGAGTATGAATGATGATAGTGGTGTGTGATTGAAATGTTTAGAGAGATAGGTTGTGATATATAATTACCGACCTATACTTGGCCTAAGAGTAACGGGCGGTGGCATTCTGCTCAGTTAGCTTGCGAGCGCTGGGGGTTTCTTTAGGGACTAGTCCATACTCGGTTTGTAGTGATGCTACCGGAGGAGGTCAGCTAGACCTACACCCAGTTGGATAAAGAACGGAGGCGAGAGCTGTTAATAGCTCTCGTGCCACAACTTAAATTGAATAATGTGAATCACTTAAATAATAGATAATAAACGGTTGAGTGCCAGCATGATGTTTGTTTATTTTTGTTTCTACTTGTGTTTGTGTTGTTATCATTCTACTTATATTTGGATAGTTAGCTAACGGTTGATATGTTGTGTAGATTTGCCACAGGTTAGAGCAGATGCCGAGTGATCCAGACGGTAGTGGTCAGCCGGGGTGTCGTACTTTAGGACGTTTTACAGTTTCTTCATTTGTGGGTTTTACAGTTGGACCTTGCTTCCTTTCGTTCTTTTCGTACTTTGTTATATTACGTTTTCCGGCTGTTAGTTATTCTGGTCACATTCATACATTGTTAAGAACTATTTTATGATTTCTGGTTTTCCTTATCTGTGCCTTGTTGTAAGATCTTGTTAAGTTGTTGTCAAACTAAGGTCGGGACCCACTGTGCGGTCCTAACCAGTAACTCCCTAAGTTGAAAATTTTGGGATGTTACAACATGGTATCAGAGCTCTAGGTTGACAACAATGGTACTAGAAATCTTCAAAAAGGTCATATAAGTAAATAAACAGAACCCGAAAGGGGTCTGAGTTTTCCAAAGAGAATTTTGGTTTTAAAATGCATACAGAGTCGGGTTGGGATAGAAAGTACGGATGACCACCACTACCTCTGCGGATCTCGGTATTCTTAGAATAATTATAGACTTTTACTGTATGATAGATTAGCTAGTTTATAACTGTAGTTGTTACCATTCGTGCAGATGGCACGTACTAGGACTGCACAAGTGACTGGCCGAGGTAGGGGTCGTCCCCCCCTTCCCCCAGTCAGACAGGATCGAGCTGATAGCACCCCTGCGGTTAGAGGGCGTGGTCGTGGGGGTAGACCTCCACTAGGGAGAGGTCGAGGACGAGTTCCTCGAGAGGACCCACCTGCAGCAAGCATACCAGAGGCTGCTGTAGAAGAGGTAGCTGAGAGTGTAGGCCCCGAGGTCAGACAGGAGACCGCTGCTAGGTCTGGAGCGCAGGGAGCATGTTCGACTGAGTCAGGACGTGTTTCTATTGGAGCATCGGAGTATAGGGAGTACAGAGCATACGTCGAGCGTATGGAAGAGGCTGCTAGAGTTGCGAGGCGTACCCAGGTACCACCGGTGGTACCGGCTAGGTCAGCTCAGGTGACACAGGGAGTGTCTCAGGTGCCGGCTGTATCTGAGAGGAGGGCTAATGCTGATAGAGCGCCTACTAGGTCTAGAGCACCGAGACCGGATGAGTGGTTGAAGGCTTTCAACTCTCATAAGGTTCCCTCATTCAGTGGAGAGATAGGGCTAGAGGTGGAGCACTGGATAGGGAAGATAGAGACTGCTTTGGAGGCAATACGTTGCCCCGAGGATCGACAGGTGGATTTGGTGCAGACCTGTTTCACAGATGATGCCCATTCATGGTGGCGTACCATTCGTAGCCGGGTCACCAGCTGGGAGCAGATGAGGAACATTGTTAGGGATAGGTACTGCCCTGTTTCGCTGAGGAGGGAGAGATTCCAGGATTTCATTGAGGCGGGATTTGAGGATATCCCGATTGCTGCAGCCATAAAGAAGTTTCAGAAAGAGTTGACTTTTCTTGGACCATCTGCACCTCCAGAAGAGCATCATGTTTACCTCTTCTCCAGGAGGTTGAGAGAGAGTACCCGATCCTATCTGGCTGGATTCCGCTGTGAGACCTTGTTTGATTATCAGGATAGGGCCTCTGCTTATGAGAGAGATAGGCCAGCTTCGAGGAATGCAGTTCAGTCTAGTGGGCCGGATAAGCGGCAGAGGACAGGACATGCTGGTAGCAGTGCAGCAGTAACAAGTTATGGTCGAGGACAGACTCAGGGGAGGTCCAGCTACCACTCTACAGTCCAGACTCCCAATAGAGGTCGGCAGTGTTTTAATTGTGGTAGTCGCGACCACATTAAGACAGATTGCCAGAGACCACCTATCACTTGCTTCACTTGTGGGAAGCCGGGTCACAGAGCCACCTTCTGCCGTCAGGGTAGGGCCCCTTCTCAGCAGGGATCTTCTCCTGCAGGTGCTGAGAAGAGTGTACAGAGACCTCCTCAGTACCGAGCTCCGAGTCAGCAGCAGCAACAGTACCGGGCTCCAGGACATCCTGCTTCATACAGTACTGCACAGGGATCAGGTCGTGGCAGGGGATGTGGTAGTACCACTGACACCAGAGGAGGACCATCGAGAGTATTCGAGCTGAGGAACACTGAGCAGCCTGCAGCACCTGCGACCACAGGTACTATTTGGATCCATGACTTACCTGTGCGAGTTTTATTTGATACGGGTGCTACGCACTCCTTTATATCAGATGCATATGTAGATAGGTTGTCCTTAGCTACCGTAGAGGGTGTACCTTTTGTGGTTGGGTTACCAGATGGGGGGTAAGGTTAGAGGATCTCGAGAGATTTATGACTGCCCTATTCACCTGGGAGGCCGGATTTGGTTAGTAAATTTTCTAGTCATGCCCTTAGCACATGAGGACGTGATATTAGGGATAGATTGGATGACTAGACATGGAGCCGTCTTGGATATTGGTAGGAGGACTGTGACTGTCGCCACTGAGGAGGGTCACAGAGTGATATTCCGAGGTTGGGACCTCGGAAAGTCCGGCACAGTTATCAGCGCAGTGAGAGTAGCCAGATTGATAGCACAGGGTTGCGAGGCCTTCTGGTGTTATGCCATGAAGGAGCGCAAGAGCCTGACAGTAGATTAGATACCAGTTGCCTGCGAGTTTGCAGAGGTATTCAGTGACGACTTACCAGGGCTACCTCCACAGAGGAGTGTTGACTTTAGCATCGAGTTAGAGCCGGGCACGAGACCGATCTCGAAGGCCCCGTACCGCATGGCCCCGATAGAGCTGCTTGAGCTGAAGAAGCAGTTAGAGGAGTTAGTAGAGAAGGGCTTCATACGCCCTAGTGTTTCTCCCTGGGGCGCACCAGTGTTATTTGTGAGGAAGAAGGATGGATCGATGAGACTGTGTATCGACTACCGGGAGTTGAACAAGGTCACCATCAAGAATAAGTATCCACTGCCTCGCATAGATGATCTGTTGGACCAGCTACATGGAGCGTCAGTATTCTCGAGGATAGATTTGAGGTCGGGTTATCACCAGCTGAGAGTGAGAGACCAGGACATACCTAAGACGGCATTTCGGACTAGGTATGGCCACTATGAGTTTGTAGTGATGCCATTCGGGCTCACTAATGCGCCAGCAGTATTTATGGAGTTGATGAATGGGATTTTCATCGACTTCTTAGACCAATTTGTAGTGGTCTTCATTGACGACATTCTAGTTTACTCTAGAAGTCGAGAGGAGCATGCCGGACACTTGAGGACAGTGTTACAGATTCTACAGGATAGCCAACTATATGCTAAGCTATCCAAGTGTGAGTTCTGGATGTCAGGGGTGGCTTTCCTAGGCCATGTAGTGACTGCTGAGGGGATTAAGGTCGACCCGGCAAAGATTGAGTCAGTGTCCTCTTGGCAACCTCCGAAGAATGTTAAGGAGGTTCGCAGCTTCCTTGGATTGGCAGGTTATTACCGTAGGTTTGTGGAAGGGTTTTCTCTGATTGCCCGACCACTTACTTCTCTCCTAAGGAAGACTACTCGGTTCGTCTGGTCTGAGCCGTGTCAGCAGAGTTTTGAGGAGCTGAAGAGGAGATTGACGTCTGCTCCGATCTTAGCACAGCCTGAGGGTACAGAGGACTTTATAGTGTACAGTGACGCATCCAAGCTGGGCTTGGGGTGTGTCTTGATGCAGAGGGGTAAGGTCATAGCATATGCGTCTCGACAGCTGAAGACGTATGAGGAGAACTACCCCACTCATGATCTGGAGTTAGCAGCAGTAGTGCACGCTCTTAAGATCTGGCGTCATTATCTCTATGGAGCGACCTGTCAGATCTTCACAGACCATAAGAGTCTGAAGTACATATTCACTCAGCGGGAGTTGAATAACCGCCAGAGGCGGTGGTTAGAGTTGATCAAGGATTTCGACCTTGAGATTCTTTACCACCCCGGAAAGGCAAATGTAGTTGCTGACGCGTTGAGTCGGAAGACGCCTCAGGAGAAGGCGATAGCTCGGTTGACAGTACAGCCACAGTTGCAGAGAGACTTAGTTTGGTTGGAGATAGAGATCCGGTTCCCTGATACAGCTCATTAGTTAGCCACCTTAGAGTTACTTCCTGACTTGTTGGGTGAGATCCGACAGAAGCAGGAGACTTGTCCGACTTTGACCCGGATCCAAGACCGGATGTCCCGAGATGAGGCACCTCAGTTCACTATCGGTGCCGATGGAGTGATGAGACGACAGGACCGTGTCTGTGTGCCATCAGACAGTGAGCTGAGACAGAGGATACTAGGTGAGGCTCATGCTACCCCTTACTCCGTACATCCAGGAGCGAGTAAGATGTATAAGGACGTGAGACGTTCCTTCTAGTGGGGTGGTTTGAAGCCTGATGTGGCCCGATATATAGCCCAGTGTGCGACCTGTCAGCAGGTCAAGATTGAGCATCGTAGATCCGGAGGAGAGCTCCACCCACTTCCAGTACCACATTGGAAGTGGGAAGATATATCTATGGATTTTGTTACCGGATTGAGGCCCATCAGAGGTTTTGATGCCATTTGGGTGGTGGTAGACCGGCTGACGAAGACCGCACGTTTCATTCCGATCAAGGAAACGTGGCCGGTAAGTCGTCTAGCAGAGGAGTTCACCAGACACATTGTGAGACTCCATGGAGTACCGAGGACTATCGTCTCCGACAGGGATGGACGTTTTACCTTGAGGTTTTGGCAGCAGGTACATACTGCTCTGGGGACGAGTCTCCACTTTACCACTGTCTACCACCCACAGATAGACGGTCAGTCCGAGAGGAACATTCAGACCTTAGAGGATATGTTGCGGGCATGTGTGCTAGATTGGGGACAGGTATGGCCAGATCACCTCCCACTAGTAGAGTTTTCATATAATAACAGTTGGCACGCGTCTATTGGGATGGCACCTTATGAGGCTTTGTACGGGCGGAGATGTCGTACACCGCTATGTTGGGATGAGCCTAGCAAGGCTGATGGAGTAGTACCAGATCAGATACAGGATGACATCGCCCGGATTGCCTTAGTCCGGGAGAGGATGTTAGCAGCTCAGAGTCGTCAGAAGTCCTACGCCGACAAAAGGCGTCGACCTTTGGAGTTTAGAGTAGGTGTACAGGTGTGGTTGAGAGTGTCACCTACGAGAGGAGTTAGACGTTTCAGCATTAAGGGGAAGCTGAGTCCCCGATACGTCGGTCCATTTGAGATCGTAGAGAGAGTCGGAGAGGTTGCCTACCGACTAGCACTGCCATCGAGATTAGAAGGAGTACACCCAGTTTTTCATGTATCTCAGCTGAGAGAGTACATACCGGATCCTAGACACGTCATCAGTCATGAGGACCTCATAGTCGAGCCAGACCACACTTTTGTGGAGTACCCAGTAGCCGTCCTAGAGCGTAGTATTAGGCGCCTGTATTCTAAGGAGATACCGATGCTGAGGATTCAGTGGTCTAGACGAGGAGTTGATGAGGCTACCTGGGAGACAGAGGAGAGTATTAGACATAATTACCCTGAGTTCTTTGCGGAGTTAGCCGCTACCTCAGTACCGACGGGTTAGTACTGAGACGATACCTTATATGACTTCTGTGATTATATGTTTAAATAATTGTTTATGTTTATGTGCTTGATGACGTGAGTAGTTACATGCTAGAATATAACTCTTGAGGGGAAATGTATGGGGTAAGTACCTTATTCTAAGTTTCGGGACGAAACTTATTTTAAGGAGGTACTGATGTAAAATCCGGAATTTTTATTCCGTCTATTTCCGTTATAAAATAGATCTCAATCAGTTGACCCATATCCGTCTACTTAGTTAGAAATATTATTATAGGATTTATCATTTTATGTAGATTCCTTCACATAAAATGATAGAATCTTTTAAATAGTTTATCATTTTATGTAGCTTACTTCCGCATAAAATGATAAAATTCTTAACCGATCTTAAACTATAACCAGCTCCATATCCGTCTAGTCCATATATTCATGGGTCGGGAGCTTGCCTCAGCCAGTTTCAGCCCATCTATTTCTCTATATTTCAGCCCAAGGGATCCAGCCTTGCTAGCCAACTCCAGCAGCCCACTGCTTGCCTCTCCAGCGCCAGCAGCCCAGTTTCTGCAGCCAACAGCCCACGGTCTTGCTTGTCCAGCGCCAGCTCCAGCCCGGTTGCTTGTCCAGCGCCAGCTCCAGCCCGGCGTCTCCAGCCCAGTGTGTGCTCAGCCCAGAAAAGTTGTTGCCCTTGTCATTTCCAGCCCAGGAAGAACTGCTACCTTGCCAGCCTCTCAGCCCAGTTTCGGCCTACATCCTTCAGCCAGGGCCAGCCCAGCAACAGCCAGTCAGCGCCTGCTCCTCCTCTCTCCACAGCCGTTTAAACGTAATAGATGCAGACGTTACAATCCCATAAATCACGCTCCTACATTGCCGCTTCTGATTCCTTCCTCGCTTGTGAACGTCGCCTTCCACACTCATACAACCGATAGAGCAGCAGCTGGGAATCCATCTCTTCCGTCCTACCGCACTTACCAACCGTCCTTTGCAGCCATCAACGTCCGACGCAGCCTTCTCGGGATCGGACTGAACTCAGTCTTCTTCTGTCTATTTCGGTAAAGATCTATATACCTACTCAGCTTCATCTCTTTAATTGATCGATCATGAGTACTCACATCTCCGTACCTGTGATGACAACCTTCATCTCGACCACTCCGTGACAGCAGTGAGGCTGGGAGGAGTTCTCCAATCAGTGTAGCAGTAGAGCCAAGCCGAACCTTCATTTTTCTCCTCCTGATCTGTCACGCCGAGGAAGCCGGAGGGCCAGCTGGAACGTCTGAAGGCGCCTCAGCCCAGCAGCGGTTGAAAAGGTGAGCCATCTCTCTTCTGCAGTCCAATTCTTGCCCTCTAGATATTATAATTGTATAGATGATATATGTTTTCGGTTTCATTATGAACGGAAATCAAGCCAAGGAAATGGAAGGATAGTAAGTGAGTTTGTTGAAGTCTCCTGTAGGTCCAATTGATGATAACTGGATGATGATGAGAGTAGATTAGACTGCCCTAGAAATAGAAGTGAAAAGCTCATTTTAGAACTCAGCTTGGTAAGTGAGTAATGGTCAATGTTGAGGAATAATGTTTGAACGTTTGGATAAAGATCCACCGTTGAATTTTGGATATGTTGTAGACGGTTATATGTAGTATATGGTATAAAAATTTGGGAAGAAATGAACGGTCGGATTAGAAGTTATAAGCTCCCGAAGTTAGGTTGTTGAGCAGTTTTTAGTAAACTTAAGATTTGGCTAAGTATAGGAATTTTGAGTGAAATGGCCAACTTTGTGAAATTTTTATAAAAATAATGGCTGAACAGTTTTGAGGAATACTTTCTCCTAAAGTTAGATAGAACCTCATAGATGATCTAGAGATTTAATTCGGAATTGTTATAAGCTTTCACGAATTTTATATTTGGAATCGAAGTTAGACCTTTACGATCTTCCGAAAAATAGAAACATAGGAAAAATGTCAGTTGGGACCAAACGAAACTTTAGGAGTTAGAATATGAATTTAGAATATCAAATAGGAGTTTAGACATGAATTTTAGAATTTTCGGGAATTTCGAGACCAAGGGTAAAATGGTCATTTTACCCTAAATTAATACTGTAACTAGTTATGTCTTAATACATTATTCGATCTTAGAAGTCTTAGACTTCTAACTACGTGAGAGTGTGCTAATGCACTTATCGCCTTTGGCAGGCAACTGAGTTGCTACAGTTTACAGAGCGAGTGGTTTACAAAGAGTCGAGCTTAATATCAGGTAAGTCCTTTGGGCTTACTTAGCTGACTTCTAAATATGAGTATGAATGATGATAGTGGTGTGTGATTGAAATGTTTAGAGAGATAGGTTGTGATATATATTTACCGACCTATACTTGGCCTAAGAGTAACGGGCGGTGGCATTCTGCTCAGTTAGCTTGCGAGCGCTGGGGGTTTCTTTAGGGACTAGTCCATACTCGGTTTGTAGTGATGCTACCGGCGGAGGTCAGCTAGACCTACACCCAGTTGGATAAGGAACGGAGGCGAGAGCTGTTAATAGCTCTCGTGCCACAACTTAAATTGAATAATGTGAATCACTTAAATAATAGATAATAAACGGTTGAGTGCCAGCATGATGTTTGTTTATTTTTGTTTCTACTTGTGTTTGTGCTGTTATCATTCTACTTATATTTGGATAGTTAGCTAACGGTTGATATGTTGTGTAGATTTGCCACAGGTTAGAGCAGATGCCGAGTGATCCAGACGGTAGTGGTCAGCCAGGGTGTCGTACTTTAGGACGTTTTACAGTTTCTTCATTTGTGGGTTTTACAGTTGGACCTTGCTTCCTTTCGTTCTTTTCGTACTTTGTTATATTACGTTTTCCGGCTGTTAGTTATTCTGGTCACATTCATACATTGTTAAGAACTATTTTATGATTTCTGGTTTTCCTTATCTGTGTCTTGTTGTAAGATCTTGTTAAGTTGTTGTCAAACTAAGGTCGGGACCCACTGTGCGGTCCTAACCAGTAACTCCCTAAGTTGTAAAATTTGGTACTGGACTTGAGATTAACATTTTGTAGACTTCACTAAATCTCAGTTATTTTTCCACAACAGGAATTACAGTAGCTGATACTGGACTTGAGATTCGACCACGTCGTGGTAAGTATTTATAATTGACTCTTAATAATTTTTATGTGGTATTAAACTTTTTTAACATTTTAATGATCTATACTTACGAACTCTTATAATTGCAGCCAAGTCCAGTTCAGTTAAATTCAACGGTTAGTAAAATATCCAACATATTGTTTCAACACTTATAACTACATTAATGCCTTTGATTAACCTGATTTTCACTAATGTCGAAAACAGAGTATTGGGATATTGGTGACCCTTCAATACAATGTGAATTTTGTGGGGCTCTAATGTGGTATGAAGAAAGGGCAGTAAAGAGTAGAAATGACAACAACCCTAAATTTTCATTGTGTTGTATGAAGGGAATGGTTGAGCTACCTTATTTGAATGAACCTCCGCCTCTACTCAAACAACTATTTGATGGTACTGATCCTAGAAGTAAGAATTTTATAGAAAACATAAGGAAATATAACAGTATGTTTTTCCTTCACTTCAATGGGTGGAAAAACTAACAACAAAGAAAGTGGAAGAGGTCCATATGTTTTCAAAGTTCATGGACAGAACTTTCATCTTATTGGAAGTTTAGTTCCTGGAGAGGGTGACCCACCTAAATTCTGTCAGCTATACATATACGATACAGAGAATGAAGACTCAAATCGTATTAATGCATTAAGGTAAGTATATAAGTACTTTAAAATATCATTTTCAATAAATTTGTGTTCTGCCATTTTCAATAAATTTGTGTTCTGTAAAGTAGTTGTTCTTATTGTGTTATATTTATTGTTATTTTCAGTTCGAACGGAAATACATCTCTCCAATCATCTATTGTTGGCGATCTAAAAGGAATGCTAAATGAATGTAATCCTCATGTGAAAGCATTCAGGATGGCCAAGGATTATTGCCTTGATACATCTTTGACTGATTTAAAGTTGAGGTTAATTAGCTCACGGGAAATCGATGGAAGAAGGTACAATCTTTCCACTACTTCTGAAGTAGCAGCTCTTATTGTTGGTGATGTTGAACACACTATTAATCACATAGATATAGTTTTAAGAAAGCAAGATGGTGGTTTGAAACGGATAAATGAGCTTCATGTTTCGTACCTAGCTTTACAATATCCTCTTCTTTATCCTTATGGTGAAGATGGATTTAGATTGTTCATTCCGCTTCGGGATATGGGAGATGATGATGCTCGAAAAAGGAAGTGGGTAAGTATGAGGGAGTTTCATGCATTTCGCATTCAGGAGAGACCTCATGAGGCCAAAACACTTATAAACTCCAGAAGGCTACTACAACAGTATGTTGTTGATGCATACACCATGGTAGAATCGCACCGATTGGCTTTTTATCGTACACATCAGAAGCAAATAAGGGCTGATCAATACAAGAATTTGCAACAAGCTATGGTTGAAGGATCTAACGACGCTCAATCAATGGGCAAAAGAATAGTTCTACCCTCATCTTTTATAGGAGGACCTAGATATATGATGCAAAATTACCAAGACACAATGGCAATTTGCAAAAATTACGGTTATCCAGATTTGTTCATCACCTTTACATGCAACAGTAAATGGCCGGAAATCACAAGATTTGTTGAGGCAAGAGGTTTGAATGCGGAAGATCGTCCGGATATTGTTTGCCGTGTTTTCAAGATCAAACTTGACGACATGATACAAACTCTTAAAAAAGGGAAACCATTTGGACCCGTACAATCAGGTTAGTGTTTATTTTCCTATCTTAAACTATACTTACTACAAATTATCAGTATATTCTTTATAAGATTTAAAAATATATAATCATCTATATGTACAGTTATAAATGTTTTAGATACATTAAAATTAAGTTATATTTTCATTATTTTTTAATTAATGCAATTTATCAGTAGTCCGTTTATAGATTTTTTTAATTACTAAGATACTATCTCAATTGTTTTACAGTTATTTATACAGTTGAGTTCCAAAAGAGAGGGTTGCCACACGCTCACATCCTTTTATTCTTGGAAAAATCTGCGAAAATCCCTAATCCAGATGATATTGACAGAATTATTTCTGCTGAGCTCCCCGATCCTGACGTCGATCCTGAACTTCATAGAATCGTTAGTTCTCGCATGATACATGGACCCTGTGGTGAGCTAAATAAGAAATCTCCATGTATGGTGAACGACAAATGTACAAAGTACTATCCTAGGGATTTTGTTGAGTTCACTACTGTTAATGAAGATGGTTATCCCGTTTATAGGAGGAGGAATGATGGACGTACTATTACAAGGAATGGTGTGGAGATTGACAATCGTTTTATTATTCCATATAATAGGGATCTTCTTATTCGTTATGATGCTCATATTAACGTTGAGTGGTGCAACCAGTCTAGATCAATAAAATATCTATTCAAGTACATCAATAAAGGCAGTGATCGTGTAACTGCAGTGTTGACAGAAAACACATCCAGCTCAGTTTTACAAGGATAAGACGAAATTAAAGATTTCTACAGTTGCAGGTAATTTCTCACGTGGATTGTGTAGTTAAGATTCAAGCATATTAATGCAGTGTATTATTTCCTCACTAAATAAAATTGTGGTATGTGTTATTCCAGATATATAGCCCCCTGTGAAACAATGTGGCGTATATTCAAGTTTGATATACACTATAGGACTCCTCCTGTTCAACGGTTAAGTTTGCATCTTGAAGATGAACAATCAGTTGTATTTGAGGACGATGATAATGTTAATGATATTCTAGAACGATCTGGATTGGACAATTCCATGTTTTTAGCATGGATGGATGCCAACAGGTTATATCCTGAAGCTAGAGTATTATGCTACAATGACTTCCCGAGACACTTTGTGTGGCAGGCAGATAAAAAGAGATGGAAGAAGAGAGAGGGTCCCCCATCCATAGGTCGAATTTATAACGTGTCTCCTGGGGCCGGTGAGAGGTATTATCTACGCGTATTGCTGAGCCATGTAAAAGGTCCTACTTCTCACTCAGATATAAGAACTGTTGCAGGCACGGTCTATCCTACCTTCAAAGATGCCTGTTTTGCTCTAGGGTTATTAGATGATGAGACAGAATACGTGCAGGGTATTCAAGAAGCAAGTTTTTATGCAACAGCTGGAAGTTTACGTAAACTGTTTTGTCATCTATTATTCGGTGGTAGTCTTGCAAAGCCTGAGTTAGTATGGGAAAGTACATGGAAATTAATGTCAGACGATATTGTTCCTTACCAAAGACGAATCCTCCAAAATCCGGGTACGTGTTTTTATTATTTTTTTTATTAGGGCCATATTAAACTTAATTTATTATCGAATAAAAACCTAATATTAAATAAGATTAAGATGGATACTTTTTTAAAAAGTTTCATATATTAATATCTATATTGACATATTGTTGTTTTTACAATTGTGTTCTCAATTAAAGAAATGTCAATTACAGTACGACCTAATTAAAATTTTTAATTTTTTTTTGATTCTTTACAGAATTATTGGATTGTTATTTTTTTAAGTTTTTTTGTAGTACTAATTGTGTTTTTTAATATATCTTATTTTGATTCATACCAGATTTAGTACTCGCTGATGATGAGTTACAAAGCTACACACTTTTAGAGATCGAGAAGTTGTTACAACGTAATGGCGGCACTCTTTTTGACTTTAAACAAATGCCACTTCCAGATGGTGTCCTAATGACAGATGGTTTGAACAAGTCGATTCGTGATGAACTTAGATACGATCGTCGTAGTCTATCTGCTGAGCATGATATACTAATATCAAAGTTCACATTTGAACAACGAGGAATATACGATCAGCTAATGAATGCGGTTGACTCAGGTGATTCTAAAGTGTTCTTTTTATATGGATATGGAGGGACTGGTAAAACTTTTATATGGCGTTCTTTATCAGCCGGTATTCGAGCTAGGGGAGATATTGTGTTGACTGTGGCCTCAAGTGGAATAGCTGCATTATTGATGCCCGGTGGGAGGACAGCTCATTCGCGTTTTGCTATTCCAATAGACCTTAATGAGAACTCAACATGTCACATTACACCGGGATCAGAACTAGGGGCACTTATTTTAAAGTGTAAGCTTATTATATGGGATGAGGCCCCGATGATTAATAAGCTTGCTTTCCAGGCACTTGATATCACTCTTCGTGATATTATGAAGTCAAGTGATCCCGATAATATAAAGCTTCCTTTTGGTGGTAAAGTAGTTGTATTCGGGGGAGATTTTCGGCAGATACTTCCAGTTGTTCCTAAAGGTTCCCGGCAAGATATTGTTAACTCGGCAATAAATTCATCTTATTTATGGGAACATATAAAGGTTCTACGACTTACAAAGAACATGAGGGTTCAAATGGGTAACACTCCAACAGAAAAAGAAGAGGCTAAACAGTTTTCTGAGTGGGTACTCCGTGTCGGTGATGGTAGGGAAGGATCTTCAAATGATGGTGAGACCATCATACAGATGCCAGACGATATCACCTTAAGTTCCCATATTCCAGGTGATTCCATTAGAGTTATAACTGACGCTTTGTATCCTATGATTAATGATGTTGCTGATCCTGCCGTGTATTTCCAAGAGAGGGCAATCCTAGCGCCTACACTGGACGTGGTTGATAAAATCAACCAATATATGTTGTCTATGCTGCCCGGAGATAAAACTGAGTACCTTAGTTGTGATAGTATCAGCAAGTCTGATCAGACAAGCTATGATAACATTACAGCTCACTCGGTTGAATTTCTAAATGGTATAAAGTCTTCTGGTATTCCAAACCATTCTCTAATAGTTAAGGTAGGGGTTCCTATTATGCTGCTTCGAAATATTAACCAATCAGACGGTTTGTGTAATGGTAGGAGGTTAGTTGTTACAAGACTGCTAAGACACCTAATTGAAGCTAGGATTGTTTCTGGAAGTAATGCAGGAGTTAACGTCTTCATTCCTCGGATGGTCATGACTCCATCTGACAGCAGGTACCCGTTTCAGTTTCAAAGGAGGCCGTTTCCGGTTGCCGTATGTTTTGCTATGACCATTAATAAGAGTCAAGGTCAATCTTTGTCTAAAGTAGGATTGTATCTTCCCAAACCCGTTTTCACTCATGGTCAATTGTATGTGGCTCTATCTAGGGTAACAAGCAAGAGTGGGCTGAAAGTTCTCATATGTGACCGTAATGGTCTTTCAATAAAGTACACTACCAATGTTGTGTACAAGGAGATATTCCAAAATCTCTATTAATGTGCTTAATCTACTTTTAGTTACTTTATGACAATTATTTTTGACATTGAACCACCAGTTGTAATTGATTATATATTTATAATTTTTTATTCATATCAATAGTTCAATATATCGTATTAATTACAAGTCATAAAAAAATATACATGTATGGTATATTCATCATTAATATAAAATAAGATATTGTAGTTATAACAATTATATAGTTATTTTTATTTTATATCAAGGAAATCCATTATTAAGTCGTATCATTTAATATAGTCATTTAAATATATTTTATTTTTAATTTAAATCAGTACTATAAATATTATAAAAGGAACTACTGAAAGAGTATAAAGATAATACCAATATATTTTAAATTTTTCTATAAGATTATTTGATGATAATTAAAACCCAATTTTATAATACATATAAGATATGTTACACAATTAATCGTATGATAAATCTAATTCTCACAATGTAATATTTAAAATATCTTAAAAGTATTTGTAATATACATATAAGTACTTTAAATATACATCTTCTTGGATTTTTAATCATTTTAAAAGATGATTAATTTAAAGTCACTTTTTTTTTGTCAATTATAACAGTTTGATATATATTGAAACTAATGGTTACGAAAAAATATATTAAAATATCAAATTCAGTTTCAATCACTAAGTTGGTTGGGATTTATATTTAAGTAACAAAAATAATAATTACTTTTCAAACTTATCAATATCCAAACAAACTAAATCTTATTGTTAATTAATAATAGAAAGTTATTATAAATACTGTTTAACAAAAATTTGGGGGTTCATTAGCTTTTTTTATGTCATCCTTCATCGTTCTTTCCTCTGTTGTTCTGTTATTGAAAAGGCTATGGATCTAAAGAGTCTCAATGTTTCCCCGGTATACATTGTTTATAATAGTTGTTTGTATATAGTTTTGATTAATTTCATTATACGGCTACCTAATTTCATTTTATTTTCAGATCAACAAAGTTGGGATCGATTGTCGTCTTCTGAGCGATCTCAATGAAGCAATGATATTTAGTTGTTGTATTGAAGTACGAGTCATCCGTCTTTGTCATATAAATACACCGATTCACGGGAATTACATGTTTATGCTGCTGATGGACAAACAGGTTTTATTATTTTCTTACTGTAACATATATAGTTGTTTTTAATTTCGTATATTCTATATATAAGGAGATTTAAGCTGCGTTTTTAAAATACAACCTTGAATTAAGCAGGAGAACAAGATGGAAGCTAGAGCAGAAATTCAAACATTTAGAGATGTTTGTTGTTTTATGAAGGAGGGTGACTTATGTGTTATTTCAAACTTCAAGTGTTTTGGAAAAAGAGGTCATAGACAATTCAGTACCCTAAAGTTCTCTATCGAGTTCTTTTCGAGTACTATTGTTTTAGCCGTATCATCAAACTTATGTATTCCACTACACGGATTTGAATTTGCGGATTTTTCATGCATCAATGAAGGTCAAATTCCATTCAACATAATTATAGGTATAACATGTTTCATTATCCCCATATATGATATAATTATTATATCTAAATTACTAATTGTTTGTAAAATTTTATATTAGATGTTATAGGAGAAGTTTCATCTATATACCCTCAAAATTCTAGAAGTGGAGTGTAACACCCCGAATTCTCAGAACTCGGAGCATTACTGGTTAGGACCTCACAATGGGTCCCGACCTCAATTTGACAACAATTTTACTAGGATCTTGCAACAAGACACAAATAAGAAAAACCGAAATTCATAAAAATGTATTTTTAACAGGATGAATGCAACAAAGTCTAACAGCCTAATATACTTAAACGACGGAAAAGACTAACTGTCTTAACAAGAGGAAAGAACAACAAAGCAACAACCCAAACTCCCACTCTAAGGAGTACGGAGACCCGGCTGACCACTACTTCCGGATCACTCAGCTGTTGTTCTAACCTGCGGTAAATCTAAAAACACAACAAAACAACCATTAGCTAGTTATCTAAACATTAGGAGAATAATAATAACACACACACACATAAAATAATAAACACTCATCATGCTTTCAAACAATCCATTTATTATCTTTATTTAAGTCATTCACTCTTACTAATGATACTTATTTTGTGACACGAGGGATTCCCAAACCTCGCCTCCGCCCCCGTGTACCCATCAGGAGTGGATCCGATGCATCTCACCGTGTACCTGTATGGTCTGGGTATAGAGAACCTCCCAGTCTCCTGGCAGAGCTGGGCAGTGATGTCACGGCCCGTTATACATACACTTGGGCCTTAACACATAATAACGACGGTCGTCCTAACAAGTTGTTATTATAACACACATGGTACACACACCACTATTATCACTCAACTAATATCTAGAAACCAGCTAAGTAAGTCGCAAGGACTTACCTGAATCACATCACAACTCTCAATTTCTCAACTCGGTCCGCAACCGTAGACTCTCAAACGCCTGTCACACAAGGCACGTGGATCAATGATGTATCCCCCTTTCTTAGAAGTCTCCAACTTCTAAGATATATAATCGATCATAAAGAAATTACCAAAGTACCCTTATACGGGTAAATGACCATTTTACCCCTGGTCCCGAAACTCTATAAAATTCTATAACAAGGTTCCAAACTATTCTTTAGAACTCAAAAACACACTCTCACTCTAGAAAGGAAGTTTGTTAAAGTTTTAGAAGAGTTAAACACATTCTTGACTTTCCTAAAAGTCGCTAAGGTCCGACTTTGGCTTAATATACGAGACTCGAATAAATGTATAAAAATCCTAAGAAAATTACCCAAGTCATCTATGATATGCATACAAGTCACAATGTCAAAGATCTCCCAAAAATACTCAGTCAAGAATCCTACACAAAATCTCAAAGTTGGGTCCAACATCCAATAATCCCATACTTAGCCAAAATTTGCTCTATTGGAAAAACAGCTCAACTGCTCTACTTTGGGACCTTATAAATTCTAATCCGACCGTTAATTCATTCTCAAATTTTAACATAGTAAACTACATATATCTATCTACAATATATCAAAATTTCAACGGTGGATGCTCGATGTAAGATATCAAACTTAAAACCCGATCGGTTTTCCGGAATAAAATTTCCGGGTTTTACATCAGTGCCCCCTTAAAACAAGTTTCGTCCCGAAACTTAGGATAAAGAAGATCGTCAAGATAGCTTTTAAGTAGAAATAAAATATCTATCCCTTTTCTCTCGAGAAACCTCGTTCTACTTTTTTTTTTTTTTTTGTAGCACTCAAATGTTAAAGAACAAGAAACAAATGAAAGCACACGTACTCAAATCAAAAACATATAGCAACTTAGGTCATACAAATAACAACCGAGCACTAACTCGTCGATACAGAGGTAGCGACTAACTCCGTAAAGAACTCGGGATAACTATGTCTAATGCCCTCCTCTGTCTCCCAAGTGGCCTCGTCAGCTCCTATTCTAGAACACTAGATCCTCAACATCGGATCTTCTTGGACCGCGGACGTCTAGTACTGCGCTACAGGACAACTACCGGGTACTCCACAAAAGTGTGGTTGGGCTCAACTCTCAGGTCCTCATGGCTGTTGATAGCCTCGGGTCCGGGATGTACTCTCTCAGCTGCGATACATGAAAGACCAGATGGACCCTCTCCAATCTCGGTGGCAGTGCTAATCGGTAGGCGACTTCTCCGACTCTCTCCAAAATCTCAAAAGGTCCGACATATCGGGGACTCAGCTTCCCCTTAATGCCGAAACGCCGGACTCCTCTCGTCGGTGACACTCTCAACCAAGCCTGGCACCCACCCTAATCTCCAAGGGTCGACACCTTTTGTCGGCGTAGGATTTCTGGCGATTCTGAGCTGCTAACATCCGCTCTTGGACTAGGGCAATCCGAGCGATGTCATCTTGTATCTGATCTGGAGTTACTCCATCAGCTCTGCTAGGCTCATCCCAGCACAATGGTGTACGACATCTCCACTCGTCCAAAGCCTCATAAGGGTCAAACCAATAGCCGCGTGCGCACTGTTATTATATGAAAACTCTCCAAGGGAAAGGTGATCAGGTCATATGTGTCCCAATCCAGTACACATACCCGCAACATGTCTTTTAAAGTCTGGATAGTCCTCTAAGACTGACCGTCAGTCAGTGGGTGGTAAGTTGTAGGAAAGTGGGGACTCGTCCCCAAAGCAGTATGTACCCGCTGCCAAATCTCGAGGTGAAACGTCCATCTCTGTCGGAGATGATAGTCCTCGGTACTCCATGGAGTCTCATAATGTGTCTAGTGAACTCCTCATCTAGACGACTTACCAGCCACGTTCCTTTAATCGGAATGAAACGTGGGGTCTTCGTCAGGAGATATACCACTACCCAAACAGCATCAAAACCTCTGCTGAGTCTAAATCCCGTGATATATCCTCTCACTTCCTCTGTGGTACTGGCAGTGGGCGGAGCTCTCCTCCGGACCTACGATGCTCAATATTGACTTGTTGGTAGGTCGCACACTGAGCTACATTCCGAGCCACGTCGGGCTTCAAACCACCCCACTAGAAGTAACGTCTCACATCCATGTACCTCTTACTTGCTCCAGGATGTACTGAGTATGGGGTAGCATGAGTCTCACTTAATATCCTCTGTCTCAACTCACTGTTTGATGGCACACAAACATGTTCTAATGTCTCAACACTCCATCAGCGCCAATCGTGAACTGATGTGCCTCATCTCGAGACATCCTGTCTCGAATTCTGGTCAAAATCGGGCAGGTATCCTGCGTTTGTCGGATCTCACCTAACAGATCAGGAAGTACTCCAAGGTAGCCAACTGATGGACTGTATCTGGAAGGTGAACCTCTACCTCTAACCAAACCAAATCTCTCTGCAACTGCGGCTGTATTGTTGACCGGCTATCGTCTTCCCACGAGGCGTCTTCCGACTCAAAGCGTTAGGAACTACATTCGCTTTTCCGGGTGGTAGAGAATCTCAAGGTCGAAATCCTTGATCAACTCTAACAACCGCTTCTGGCGATTATTCAACTCCCGTTGAGTGAATATGTATTTAAAACTCTTATGGTCTATGAATATCTGACATGTCGCCCCATAGAGATAGTGACGCCAGATCTTAAGAGCATGAATTATTGCAGTTAACTCTAGGTCGTATGTAGGGTAGTTCTCCACCTATGTCTTCAACTACCGAGACGCATAGGCTATGACCTTACCCCTCTGCATCAAAACTCACCCCAAGCCCAGCTTGGATGTGTCACTGTATACCACAAAGTTGTATGTACCCTTGTTATACAAATCTCAGATGCAGACGATTTTCTCAAAAATCAAATTTCTCGCATCGCATTTATTAGGTTTTCCTTATACTCATGTCGTTTTACCTTCTTTTAAATCTTTACCACTAGTAGGATAGTTAAATCTCTTTGAGTTTCCTCGTATACGCCTTACGAATTACGTTGGTTGGTCTTATTACTTTCATCAACTCTTATGTCATCAGTCCAGCTTGAAATTTTTTTTTTTTTTTTTGAAGTACCTCCATATCTCATTACTTTTATATATACACTTCTCGGTAATCATCTTATTGGGGTAATACCGGATCCATATAACAACCTTTAGTCATTCAACTTTACTCCTTCTCAAGTATGTTCTAGCCAACATGTAGATTCCATCTGCAATCACCTCACAACTCGACCACCCATTTCACCAAGGCCTTAAATCATATTCTCGATGTTTGTGTCTCCATTGAAATTCCAATTATTCTATGTCACATCTTTAATCACAAGGGTTTCACCTGTCAATCCAGACAGTTTGACCCCATCTTTTCTTGGAGGAGCACCATCAGTCCTACTTGTGTGGAATGCTAAGACATAGAACATGTTCATAGTCATCTATTTCTTCTTACTCTTTTAGTTCTTCTTACAGGGATCCCTCCATACTAACTTTGATATGTATCTTTCCTTGGTCAGTAGTAAGCAACTACTCACAACAATTCTCGTTATACCATTACTATCATCAGTGGTCATTACCGACCGTCAAGAGCTTCTCTTTAACTTCTTTATTAGAGTTATCATATTGGACTCATTCAACGTTATCATCCAGGCTACTAGTACTTGTATTGATTTAACTTCACCATTATCGTCGTGGATCTCCGGAAGAAATTCATCAGATGTCGATAAAATTTCTTTATAACCTTGTGGTTATTCTTCTTATCGGTCAACTAACCATCATTAGTTAGCCAGCACGTGCAAATTCTCTGTTGTTACCAATTAGCCTGTAGTTGACCTTCTATGAGATCGTAGACTTACTTTTCTTTCATCTCTTTTGAGGTTTGAAATTCCAGGTGAAAATATATCTCTTCCATTTATACTCCTTTAGCTCCTTCTACAATTTACACTCCTATAAGAGTACTATACTCTTACGAGTCTAGTTGTATCTTCGTCTTCCGCCAACGGCCTTATCACTTTTCTTACGATAACTTGTAGGTATTTCTCCATGATTCTTTTGCCCGAGTTATTGTCCCCTTGTTGTTCTCTATTATGACCTGCTATTGTTATTAACTTAAATCCCTTCGTGTGCGAGAAGTTATTAGAGACCCTCTTTTTTTTTTCTACCCAGACCATTCTCCTACACCCTCCTTTCTTGGGGTGCTACTTGTACTTCCGCCTTCATAGAAATTCGGTCTTTGTTGTATCTCGATCCTTATTGTAATTCTTGTGTGTTCTAGGAGGTCACACCACTTCCATGTTGGTGAAATCTGTCTTCCACTTTCTAGCAACTTGTAAGCTTCCCTTTTGCGGCTCTTTTATTCTTCGTATTTGGGTGGACAAGGTATCTCATCTCGACTCCTACGCTTATTATTGTCTCGGTTTCCCATCTTGATTGTGGTGGAAAGTATCTTGTCGAGAGTGATCATCTTCCGCTCTACTTCTAGCCTCAAACTTTCACCTTCTGATCCGTCAGTAAGCTTAGATTCAATGCCTCTTTTCTAGATCGCTACTATATTTCACTTGGACTTTCATGCCCATGTGTGTTTCAGAAGGTATCCGCTTTGTTTGTAACTTTGCTTTACACCACACTTGAAAGAACCTAGGTGATGTCGCTCCCAATTTGCATAATTGTCGATCATCCAATGTCTTACCGGAACTACTGTCATGTATAACCTTCATTTGTTTCCCTTAAGTTGACTCAGGATCCCCTGCTTACCATGTTCGTTGATGTTGTCCTTCAATCCTCACTTTTCCGCCTCGACGCTCCTCATCAAGCTCGAAGGAGTTGCCCGCCATTCGCCTACGCTAATGCACATAAGATGTACATATTAATCCTCACGTTGACACCCTTCAAAAACTTAGGTGTGTCAACTGAATGAGGATCTCATATTGTTATCTCCATTAAGGACGTACTATAACTATAAATTCTACTAATCTTCGGCACATGCTCATCTACATTACCTATCATTATAATCAAGCTAATAAGTCCAAAGAGAGTAACAACCTAAAGTCCATACTAAGCATACTGAGATCCGCGGTAGTAGTGGTGGTCATCCGTACTTTCTATTCCCAACCAGACTATGCATGCATTTGAAAACCAAAAGTCCTTTTTTTTAAAACTCAGATCCCTTTTCGGGTTCCGCTTAATTACTTATTCGGTCTTTCAGAAGATTTCAAGTGCCATTGTTGCCAACCTGGCTCTGATACCATGTTGTAACACCCCGAATTCTCAGAACTCGGAGCATTACTGGTTAGGACCTCACAATGGGTCCCGACCTCAGTTTGACAACAATTTTACTAGGATCTTGCAACAAGACACAAATAAGAAAAACCGAAATTCATAAAAATGTATTTTTAACAGGATGAATGCAACAAAGTCTAACAGCCTAATATACTTAAACGACGGAAAAGACTAATTGTCTTAACAAGAGGAAAGAACAACAAAGCAACAACCCAAACTCCCACTCTAAGGAGTACGGAGACCCGGCTGACCACTACTTCCGGATCACTCAGCTGTTGTTCTAACCTGCGGTAAATCTAAAAACACAACAAAACAACCATTAGCTAGTTATCTAAACATTAGGAGAATAATAATAACACACACACACATAAAATAATAAACACTCATCATGCTTTCAAACAATCCATTTATTATCTTCATTTAAGTCATTCACTCTTACTAATGATACTTATTTTGTGACACGAGGGATTCCCAAACCTCGCCTCCGCCCCCGTGTACCCATCAGGAGTGGATCCGATGCATCTCACCGTGTACCTGTATGGTCTGGGTATAGAGAACCTCCCAGTCTCCTGGCAGAGCTGGGCAGTGATGTCACGGCCCGTTATACATACACTTGGGTCTTAACACATAATAACGACGGTCGTCCTAACAAGTTGTTATTATAACACACATGGTACACACACCACTATTATCACTCAACTAATATCTAGAAACCAGCTAAGTAAGTCGCAAGGACTTACCTGAATCACATCACAACTCTCAATTTCTCAACTCGGTCCGCAACCGTAGACTCTCAAACGCCTGTCACACAAGGCACGTGGATCAATGATGTATCCCCCTTTCTTAGAAGTCTCCAACTTCTAAGATATATAATCGATCATAAAGAAATTACCAAAGTACCCTTATACGGGTAAATGACCATTTTACCCCTGGTCCCGAAACTCTATAAAATTCTATAACAAGGTTCCAAACTATTCTTTAGAACTCAAAAACACACTCTCACTCTAGAAAGGAAGTTTGTTAAAGTTTTAGAAGAGTTAAACACATTCTTGACTTTCCTAAAAAGTCGCTAAGGTCCGACTTTGGCTTAATATACGAGACTCGAATAAATGTATAAAAATCCTAAGAAAATTACCCAAGTCATCTATGATATGCATACAAGTCACAATGTCAAAGATCTCCCAAAAATACTCAGTCAAGAATCCTACACAAAATCTCAAAGTTGGGTCCAACATCCAATAATCCCATACTTAGCCAAAATTTGCTCTATTGGAAAAACAGCTCAACTGCTCTACTTTGGGACCTTATAAATTCTAATCCGACCGTTAATTCATTCTCAAATTTTAACATAGTAAACTACATATATCTATCTACAATATATCAAAATTTCAACGGTGGATGCTCGATGTAAGATATCAAAATTAGATCCTAAAGTCAGTAGGTTGAGGCTGTAAAACAAGGGTAAGCAGGAGGTCTCCACTTCGATTCCTGTTGTCAACATAAGTCACTATTAAGTCTATCCAGAGGTCCCTAGTTCGAGTCTCACTGACCACCAAAATCTACATAACCCATACCACATGTCCTAAGTTCGATTCCTATGGAGGTCACTAACACACACATACACAAACTTCATCTCACTCTCAACTCAGCTCCTCTCATAAGCTTATATTGGATGTACTTAGGCTGTTGAAAAACATAAAACAGTACCGAATGAGTAGCAGGTAGTAGTGCAGAAACTCACCCAACTCTGGTCTGTAGCAGCCCTTTGACGAGGCGAGAAGGGTAGCAGTCCTGCGTGGCTCGTGTTGGCCCGTAGTTAGGTTGTTTGTCTCCTGCAGTGAGTGCTGCGAGACTGGAGGTTAGGATGTTCAGAACGTTAGGGAGAAAGAGGGAAAGGGGACAACAGTGAGCACTGCTTACCTTAACTGTCGTCTGCAGCGATGAAGGAGGCTCGATCCTGTTCCTGTGTCGTTTTCGATGGAGGCGTGCAGCAGGTTGGAACGCAGTGAAGAAGGCCTTAGCGTCGGCAACTGCAAACGAGATGGGCTCGTCGTGCTGAAGGGAAGGAAAGGTCCTTGAGGGTCTTCGCGATCGCCGGTCGAGTTTTCCGGAGTTGAAAATGGCGCAACTTCCGATCTGGTTTTGAGAGGAGAGACGCTTGTTCGAGATTGAGGTACTGCTATGGTGGTGTCCTTGCTACTGTTACGGTGGGAGAATCACGATCCTAATGAATCGCAGGCGAAGATCTCGGATGCTGCTACGTTGAGACCGTAACCGTCTTTGGTTGTTGAAGATAAGAAGATTGAGAGCTGCTGCCGGCCCAGAAAGGAGGAAGAGGCTGGTGGGCCTGGGGAGGGAGACAACATCATATGGGCCAGAAGGGAGAAGGGTCTGTTGGGCCCGGAAAGGAATAAGAGAAGGGGAAGGCCCATCAGCATGTAAAAAGGCTCATTAAGCCTAGGATCATAAGGGAGCTAGATTTTAATTTGGTATTTACTACTAGGTCCGATTCCAAACTTAAAACCCGATCGGTTTTCCGGAATAAAATTTCCGGGTTTTACATGGAGTAAACACCCTATTCGTGCTATTAAATGATTTAAGGTAATATATTTTCATATATTTACTAAGCAACATATAAATTCAGAAAATATATATATTTTATCAATATATATATATATATATATAAATGTTTTTAATGTTATTTATATAACAGATCTATGCAGTTGAAGTGTTCTTTCGGACCTGAATTTTATGATATACTTCGTCAAGTGGCTAACGAGTTATGCAACCAAAAGTTCTATTTGGCTATACAATTTGTCATCATTGCTAAAGACGATGGTAAGTTATTTTTATATTATAACAACCATTTATTTCATATATTTGCTTATCTTATGTAATCAATATATTAAATAGTTAATTCTTCTTATGAAGGTGGTGTGATGGTGTCTACCTTATCCGATGTATCTAAAGTGTTTGTTAATCCTAATGGGGAAGAAACAGACTATTATATGGACAGGTACTTCTCTATAAACTATTATAATAAAATCCTAAAAGAACTTTATCAGTTTTTTATCCTGCTAAACATACTGCTTATTTTTTTTCAGGTTCAAATCACCACTAAATACCAACACCAATATCCAGACAAAAGCATTCACTAATAAAACAGCAAAGCGGCGCATTGAATTTATGTAGACATAGTGATCAGAGGGAATGTTAGATCTTTTTAGTCCATTGAAACAGTAGTCATGCCTTATAGTTACCTATTTCATAAGTTATTTTTTTCAATCATATTTGTTTTCTTTTGTGTTGTTTAAGTACTTAAAGTGATCTTATATATCATAATTGAATTTTGATAATAATTCATTCATCTCTTCCATCTCATCCTATGTTTCATGCATACCAATTGCTGATGTACAACATAACCATGAATTTGAAAGTTTACCTAAAAATTTTCAGTTTTCCTTACTATGCAGAATAATTATAGATAAGTCTTGCCTCATTCATTGATGAATATCTTCATTTTTCTGCGTATGAGGTAAAAAATGGATCAGTTTTTTGCTATCTTAATGGTCATTCATCTAGATAAGTTATGTAGTATATAGAATATAAGCATAAAACTGAAAATAAAGTACTTATCTCATATGGACTATAGTCATAATGAGTCCTTTGGTATATATATATTTTATTACCTGTAAATTGCCATCATTCAAACAAATTTAATACTATAAAATGTAAAGCATAATTTAAAATATGAACTTTCCATTTAGTTCTCATATAAGAATTTAATTACAACTGTAACCTCAGCTGAATTCATATGATAAATAGGAAAGACACTATTTATATTTATAAATATAGATTTGTCAATATATATATTACCCTTTTTATTGATTTTTATGTTGAATACACAACCTTACTTATTTTTCTTGAATTGGACTATTATAATCTTGACTGTTTAATGTCTAAATTATAATTTTCATTGATGTTGTTGAAGCTGATTTTTTAACAAAACATTTAATTAGACTCCAATTGCTAAAATTTGTGTTTATTGTGCTGCTTTGTAACTTTAGTTGTATTCCTTTACAGATTTAAGGTATTCTTATATGAAATGGTTCTGAACAAATTTATATAAACCAAATTGATATATGAATTAATTAAGCTACAACAATCCGCAATTTACCTACCAAATGAATTTCTACTTCAACCTAAGCTACCTTTCAGAGGAGAATGCAACCTTATTCAGCGCAAGGGATATAAACCAACACTAAAACCTAATTGGATTTAATTGATAACAATCTATTTAACCCTTTGCCCCATTTAAATAATTGAATGAAAATGAAATACATAATTCGACCAATGGTATGGAAATTGTTTAATTCTTACCTTCTTCATTTGATGAATCTATGAAGTTCGTTTATATCCATCTTCCAGTCAACCCCTAATCAGACAAATTTAAAATGGATTGTTGGTCTACAGTTTGAAGTCGTATATGAAATCGAAACGGGGAAAGTGATAGTAGTACATAGTTAACAACATAAATTTTGGAATAGAAATTACCTGATTAGGGATTGAGCTTTCGTATCAATCTTCATAGAAAGGGAAAATCGATTTTTTCGTTCGAGTAGAATAGGTCACTTTTTGGGGGAGAAGTGTTTATGTTCCTCAACCCAGGTCGAAATAGAAGGGTTGCTCTCTTTGGATCTGAAGAGGTGGACGCGTACATACTAAAAGAATGGATTATTCTCAGCATTTACATATTTCAATAAATAAGATAATTGTTGTAATTATTTAGAAGGCCCTTTTATTTGGTGTGGGCCTCTTAAGTTGTTGGGCTTCTTGGTTAATTTGTATCATATATGTTGTATTTGATTACTATGTTGTATATAATATATATTATAAAAATTAATATAAACTATATTATTTATTATATTGTATTTTATAGTCACTAATTTATTATATTAAAATAGGTTAAAGATTTGTGTATTAATTGAAACAATAAGTAATAAAGGACTAAAAATACCAACTTTTATGTCAAATAGATTATATATATAGTTATTATAATCTAAATAACAAATATATTAAATCAAAAAATTAAAACCGAACACCCGTGCAGTGCACGGGTAATACACTAGTTTTCATTGAGGGGCTAAATGAACAAGGAAAGAAGCAAGAAAAATTGAGGTGCCTTAATCATTTCAATAAGTGTAATAACTTATATGCGGTTTCAACCTTCAACACTCAACATGATTTAGAATGAAAGCGAATTATCAAACATGCATGAAATTCTATCAAAGTATTCAAATTCCACATATGTCATAAATCAATTCAAGAATACAATAATCATCATAGTTATTCCACAAAACAATGTTCATCATAGAGATCATATCCATTATAGAAGCACACAAAAATTTTAAAATTTTTCAAAATTTTCAAAATCATATGATGCAAGATATAAAACATACAAATGGTATTGCAAATACCTCCACCCCATACTTAAAACTCACATTGTCCCCAATGTGAAGAAAAGAAAAGGAGAAAAAAGATACTCACAATGTAAATGGCGAATTAGGCAAGGCGAATAATCAATCGGAAAATGGTGGTGGGAATCTATAGAAGCTTAATAGGGAACTCTGAATACTCCAATCGACGTCAAAGGGCGTTGCTGAATGAAGAAAAGGAAACGTCACTCGGCCAAAAAAAATTTCGAATTTTTTTTTTTTCGGTCGGGCATTTCCACGACCGTGGTTTTGGCCGTGGAACTTTCTGTTGCTCTCGACATAGCATTCTACGACCGTGGTTTTGTACGGACACCTGTGGAATCCTCTAATGTTCGCCAAAAATCCAAGTTTTGTCAATCTTTCGGTTTTTCCTCCCTAATATACTCATTCCTTATTCCTGGCATCCAAAGACACAAACATACCGGAAGGTATTGAAGAAAAACAAGCAAAAACATCTACTCTAATCTAAGAAAAAGAAATAGCATTCTACGACTGTGGTTTTGTACGGACACCTGTGGAATCCTCTAATGTTCGCCAAAAATCCAAGTTTTGTCAATCTTTCGGTTTTTCCTCCCTAATATACCCATTCCTTATTCCTGGCATCCAAAGACACAAACATACCGGAAGGTATTGAAGAAAAACAAGCAAAAACATCTACTCTAATCTAAGAAAAAGAAATAGATCACGGGGTTACAAAGATAGTGAGTTTAGAGAGTTAAACTGCCTACTTTGAGCGAAGAAGCTATAAGGATCAAGGATGAAATAGATCACGGGGCTGAAAAGTTGAAGGGTGTTGAAGTACAATATCATTTGTTATGGAGATCAAACAAATCCATGCAGTGTGAACTAGAATATTTTATTAATTTTTTCGATAAAAGGTAAGATAATCGGATCACTTTTTAGAAACCGATCGACCTAAAGCATTCTTGCGGATGAGGTTATCAACATCTTCTGGAAGTACATCGACCATGGGAGTTTCCATAGTTCAATCGATTGATTGCATTAATCATCATCAAGTTGTTGTAGAGATCAAGAATATATATATATATATATATATATATATATGATTTTTTTTAATTTCTAGAAATTAGACTATACAGATTAACCTTATCATAGTAAAATCACAACCTTTATATATTGTGCTTAGGGCTCGTGTCCTGCTCGATCGGTTTCGTCACGTTTCCTCTGTCTCAGAGGGACCAAAGGTCGATCGGTTTCGTCATAGGGGTTCCAAGTCCAAGAATCAACTTATCTGAAAGTTAGCGCAAGAAATGGTTGTTCTAAATATATGACGGGAAGTATATCTGAAGAGCAAATGCCTCTCCACAACCATTCTTGAAGAGCCGTTATTGCGCCTCACCAGGGAGATATACCTACTTGTGCTCTGCTAATGTCTACCAAAGGTCGACCATTCTCCGTTTAGAACACCAAAGTCGATTGGTTTCTCCGTTCAGAAGACCAATGGTCGACCGGTTTCTCCGTTCAGAACTCCAAAGGTCGACCGGTCTCCCGTCCCGTTTTTTCTATCAATGTCAGAACACTAAAGGTCGACCGTTTTCCAT
The DNA here is from genome assembly GCA_033239125.1 of Fagopyrum homotropicum. Taxonomy (NCBI): domain Eukaryota; kingdom Viridiplantae; phylum Streptophyta; class Magnoliopsida; order Caryophyllales; family Polygonaceae; genus Fagopyrum; species Fagopyrum homotropicum. The sequence goes on from BSWB01000004.1 coordinate 151,978,384, forward strand.
TCAGAACACCAAAGGTCGATCGGTCTTCGAGGTTATTGTACAGAATCGAACCAGTTGCAAGTACAAGAATCGACCCCGGTTCCAAGTCCAAGAATCGACAGGTTGGTTTCTTTTGTTTCCAAGTCCAAGAATGGTCCTCGTCTACAATGAAATGTTTCCGTTTGATGAAAAAACTTCATGGCTGATCCGAACAGGTCAGTGCAAGTAAGGATCATCACTACTACAGACTTGCCTCGTCTAATTGTGTATAAATTAGGAGCATGCTCTCGTCGTTTTGTGTACAAATACACAAATTAGGAGTCATTGTTGTTCTGAGTTGCGTTTTGTGTACAAATACACAAATAAAAAGTTATTACCATGAGTAAAGGTATATCTACTTGTGCTACACTCACATATTTTTACACTTTGCACCCACCTCCTCCCATTCCCATCATATTGCATGTAACTAAACATTCAATTAGTTACGTGCAATCTGATGGGAATGAGAGGAGGTGTGTGCAAAGTGTAAAAATCTGAGTGTAGCATAAGTAGATATCCTTCCTCATGACAATAGCTTTTTATTTGTGTATTTGTACACAAAACACAACACAACTCAAAACAACAATGGTCATTGTTTTTTAGTATTTGTACACAAAACGAAGAGCATGCTCCTAATTTATACACAATTAGGCGAGGCGAGTAGTGATGATCCTTACTTGCACTGACCTCCTCGGATCAGCCATAAAGTTTTTTCATCAACGGAAGCATTTCATTGTAGACGAGGAACAAGAATATTGGAACCAGAAGAAACCGACCTGTCGATTCTTGGACTTAGAACCGGGTTGATTCTTGTACTTGGAACCGGTTCGATTTTGCCCAACAACCTAGACCAACTGATCGGCCTTTGGTGTTCTGAACGGAGACCGGTTGACCTTTGGTGTTTTGAAGGGAGAAATCGGTCGACTTTGGTTTTCTGGACGAAGAACGGTCGAATTTGGTGTTCAGAACGGAGAACGGTCGAATTTGGTAGACATTGATAGAGGAAACGCGAGCACAAGTCGGTATATCTCCCTGGTGAGGCGCAATGACGGCTTTTCAGATATACTTCTCGCCATATATGTAGAAGCTAACAACAGATTACCTAAAATTTTTAAGAAATAAGTTTATAATGAAATCAATATATAGATTTCAAATAATAGGATCTTCAAATCCATATAAAAAACAAATTTCTCGATATTCTATATCCTTACTATACTAAAAGTGGGAGTTCCCCTAATGAATAGGAATTTTCCGATTTTACCCCTTAGCTGTTTAATTGACTGTTTTACCCTCAGTTTGTATGGAAATTACCTTTATAATTTTCAGCTTTATTTTACTCTTTTACATGTGTTTTGTCAGTCCCAACACCTCTACATGCTTCAACACGTTGATATTTGCGTGTCTAATACTCTAGCCAGGCATTTCACCATCTCCCTTCTCTTCTCATGAGTTTCTGGTGTGGTCATCCTCTTCCATTCTTCTTCTTTGATCGTCCAGGAGAAGATACCACTCCACATCTATGATTCTCCTCATAAAACCCATTAATACCGCTTTCAATTGCTCTGTTTCTTAATTCAGTGGGCGAAGAACCGCAAAGCCTAAACACAACGATTCAATCCGCAAGGAAGGTCATTGTGCGCAGGATTCCGCACCTTTTCCTTCGGTTCCCTTCACTTTGGATTGTTCATCGTTTTGTTCCCAACCGTGGATCTATAAATCGCCGACTACTTCTTGATTCAGGTTTACATCTACTCGAATCATTGTACGTTTTGTAATGTTTCTTGCCCTAATTTTCTCTTGATCTTCTTCTTCCTTTGTAGCCGACTCCCCTTTTCGGTGTCGTCTCATGCCGAAAATTTTGAAGTTCGTTGTTCAAATTAGGGTGTCATGTTCATAGTGTTCGATTTATTCTTTTTCTGTCGGGTTTTGTTGACTGGGCTTGCATGCAGTAAAAAAATCCTAAATCTCAACCCAAAAGTCGCGTTTTCAAAACAGGAATTCAAAGCCAACAAAAAGAGAAACTCGTGGAGGGATTGGGAATATGATGCGTGCCATATGGCTACAGAATTCGTCTTTCATACTTCATAGCAATGAAGTCACGCAATGATTGTTGCAGGTATTATCTTGTTTATGTTAATGAAGCTTTGTATGAGGTTGTTAAAAAAGCTCGGATCTTTAATCTTTATCTTTTTCCCTTCTCTCTTCTTTTTTACTATTTTTTCTTTAGGTCTTCTTTCAAACTGGAACTTTGCGGAGCCAACAAACCCAAAGCAAATCAAGAAGACATGTCTCCTTCTATCTTCCTTTTTACTGTTTTTACTAACTGCTCTATTCTTCTCAGTGGAAAGAAATGATATAGTAAGTTATAAGAAATGCGGACATTAACTTCTAATCTCTACAAAATTTTAAGATGCCAAGAAATGAAAAGGGCACCAAGGTATTGGGAAACTGGTACTAATGTTTGTTTCATTGCGTATCATTTTTTGAGTATTGATTTCAGTCCATCAAATTTAGGATGCAACACTTACAGGTTCTAGATCTGAGATTGTGATTAATGTATATTGTGAGTAGAATTGGCCAATTCAGAATATCTTCTGCTCTTTTCTGATCTCATTGGCCTAGATTTGAAAATTTTCTAATGGTTCTTTCGATTCAGATTTTAAACCTTTGACTCTTCAAAATTATCTGTTAGGATTCAGTTAATAATCACATATTCATTTCAGTTGTTCTTTATCTTCAATTTGTGTTATTCTTTATACACATTGTATTCTTTGCTTAGGGGTTTCTTGTGCACTTTGATTGTAGAAAGCACCTCCAAATTTGGATCAGGATTCATCCTTCTTGTTCAAATTGTGTTGTGGCTTGATTTTGTTCATAAATGGAATGATACCCGGGTCAGATATGATGAGTGGTTCTGGTTAGTTGTAGTTTTCACTTCACAATTAAATATTGGATTGTTTACGTGTAGATTAGATTGTAGCTTGTTCATAGTCATGATGTAATATACTGTCTACTATCTAAGTCTAAGTGCATTCCCATATTAAAAAATTGAAATGGTGTCTACTGCTAAGTCTAAGTCACTAAGTGTAATGAAGTTAAAAAATGTTGTCTATTGAATAAAAAATATTTTAAAATGTTGTTATTTCTTATCCGTGATTTCTTTTTTATGTAAGGATTGTATACCTTGTGCTCGCTCCGATTTTAAGTTCATTGTGAGATTGTTTCACATCCACGTACAAAGAAAATTCTGCTTCAAACCTATTGGCTAAGTTGCTTGTTTTTCAGTGACCGTGTTGTTGCTTTTGTTGGTTGGTTGGCTTTTAGTTGAAAGATTGCTGATGTTTATATTATTATTATTACTATCTTGCTGGTTGATTGGTTTCTTGTTATCATTTCATATTTACCTTCTTTTATAGGTTTGATATAGGTTTGAGATATTTTTTGACAGCTGTTTATGTAACCTTGGAGTGTCATACATATCATGCAAAGGTTCCGGGACTAGCTGTTATCTCAACTTTTGCATGTATACTTGATGTTGGCTTATATCTATTATGAATCAAGATGCCAATTTTGATTTTCTGGATAACCTAAAGGCATGTTGCTCAGCAGATATGGTATAGGTTCCGGTGTATTAAATTCAGCAAATGAGTTTCCTTTGATTGTGTTTATATATTGTTTGAGGCTAATCCAAATTTGAACCCTTTAGGTGAGGTGACGGTGTACTGATCTCCATGAAGTCACAATCTGTTTCTCCGGGAGCTTCTTGAGACTCAGGTGCATTAAGTGGGAATACAACAAAAGTGATGCTACATACGAGGGGTTTGCTTCATCGAAGAATTGCACTGAGGTATGTGATGAGTTCAAAATTTTGAAGTTAAGATCGATATGTGTTGGGAAGCTGAATGTTTTATTCTATTCAATGATCAGGTTATCCCATCAGAAGCGTGCAGTCCACCTGATCACAATAGAAATGTTACTGAGATATTCAACAGGATGAAAAGTAAATAAGAATGTTGTCTTAACTTGATATTGTATTTTTGCTGCTTGTTTATTTTGTGGGACTATATTTTGATATCGCTACGGTATATAATTTTCTCTTTCTTATTGTTTCATAATGATGCAACAACTTTATGAACCTCTCTGCATTTTCCAGGGCCATAAAGAAGTATCAGAAGGTTAGGCTTAATATCATGGATTTACTTTTAAATTATGAACTCTCTATAATGAATATTGTTCTTCTCCTTTTATCAAATACAATATTAAAGAGAGTTGTTTTCATGCATAAATGCAGATCACAACAAGGTTGGCTGCTAGATCAACAAAAGGGATATTACTCAAAACATTCAGCTTCCCAACACAGTAGATGCAAAATTGGAATAATGTAATATACTATAGAGTTTTACAAGCACTATAAGATGAAGGAATAATATTAAGTACTGACCTTGTATGAAATACAATATTAAAAGAGTTGTGAAACTCTAATATTCTGATGTTGAGTAAACGTGTAACAATATAAGCCAAGAATTTGGTTTCCATGGAAATCAAAGCTCTCCAAAGGCACATATTCTCGGTTTCGAGCGGGCATTTCAAAATTAAGCAAGGAAAATAGTTAATAAAGATAGCAAAAGACCCCTGATATAAGACCTTGAAAGAAAGAATTTAATATTTTACATAATCAGCAAAACCTTCAGCATAAGATCCGGGGGTATTGGGGGGATGCCACTTGCTTACATAACCTTATTGTACATAAGGTAATAGTTCTTTAGCATATTTATTGTACATAGTACATAAGTTAATAGTTCTTAAACATATTTATTTATTTATTTCTGTAGTAATTTTTCCGTTCATTGGTTTGCCAATATATATTGTACGCTTACAAGTCACGGCGCGCGTGCGTAGCACGCGCGACCAGACTAGTAGCATAAAACGATGTAATATTAAAAAAAAAAAAAAGTAATTTTTTCACATACCGTAAATAAATTCGAGAAAATTTAGATGAAATACACTTTTAAAAAAAACATGTAATGTTTTCAAATACCGCAAATAAATTCGAGAAAATTAAGATAAATTACTTTACAAAATAAATAAATAAATATTGTAAATAAGTAAAGACAATCAATAAAAAAAATGCCTAAAATTTAAAAAAAATTAATGTATAAGAAAATCAATATATATTCATAAATAATATGATCTTTAAATAGATTAAAAAAAATCTGGATATTCTATATAACATAAAACGATTTAATTTTTAAAAAAAAGTAATTTTCTTTCCAAATTTTGCAGATAAATACAAGAAAATTATGATGACTTACGCTAAAAAAAATTTAAAGAAAATTCAAGAACGGAATACCTGAATTTTTTAACAAACCAATGTATAAAGATATCAAATTCCACGAATGAATTTAAGATAACTTTTAAGAATTTTTACGATAAAAAATATGATACCTAAATTTAAAAGAAACAAAATCTAATTAAAAAAAAGTTGGTCAATTAGTATAAATGATAGGGAGTTTCATAAAAGACGAATAATTACGATTTTAAAAGATGATTAAAAGAGTAAAAAATTGGAAGTAACAGTTTTAGAGGTTCAATAAGCAAATTTAAAATCTTGAGAATAAAAAATCGGTAAAAAAATTGAATTACGGGTTGCAAATAACGATCAAAGAAGAACAAAAACCCCTAAAAGTTCAAAATACAATCAAAGAAGAAATCCAAAACAGAAATAGTTTAATCGGAAGATTAAACTCAAATAAAGAAAAAGTATTGTAGCTTAAAGCACCGTGTGAGACTTAATACTCGTGAATAGAGAAAAGTTTGGTGTTATATATATATTGAAAATCTAGCAACTTGTTGGAGAAGATTTATATTGAGAAGTTTGTGTGAGAAGTTTCAATTAATTTGATTAATTTAACAAACAATTTAAAGTGTGTAAATAAAAAGATATTATATTTACGTAAGGAAATATTATTGAATGTGTGAACTGAACTTGCAAGTGGTTAGGTAAGATTCATCTAGAGCTTCATATTTTTCGATTTTTTTTAATTATGTAAAAAGATAATTTCTACATTAAAATCTGAGATAATAGTATCAAAAAAGATCTTTATATTTTAAGTTTGAAATACGTAGAAAATAAAAGGCATATTAAAATTTCAGAGTTTTTTTTCAGTTTCATTGTTACAAAAATTATTTTGTATTTGTAGGATATAATTTACATTAAAAAATTTGTTTTTATAAAACCTGATAACAAAAACTTATTCTTTTAAACGTAATATTATAATTTTTTCATTTTTTAACACACATAAATTCTTAGATTCGGTTATATGATTTTATCTTTTGTTTTGAAATTTTGATTATGAATCTTATCTATTTATGTTGTTTTCACAAAAATAATTCAAATTACCAAAGATATAGTGTTGAATTAAAAAAAAGGTTTGGCTAATGTCAATCATGGGGGCGACATGTGGCAGAAAACGATTATCCCTTAATATATATAAGATTAAAACGCTTTAATACTTCAATAAAAAGTAATTTTTTATTCAAATTCCACGAATAAATTTGAGATAATTTTTAAGAACTTTTACGATAAAAAAAGCATTATACCTAAATTTGAAAGAAACAAAATCTAATAGAAAAAAAAGTCGGTCAATTAGTATAAACGATAGGGGGATTCATAAAAGACGAACAATTACGATTTTAAAAGATGATTAAAGAAGTAAAAAATTGGAAGTAACAATTTTAGAGGTTCAATAAGCAAATTTAAAATCTTGAAAATAAAAAATCGGTAAAAAAAATGAATTCCGGGTTGCAAATAACGATCAAAGAAGAACAAAAACCCACAAAAGTTCAAAATACAATCAAAGAAGAAATCCAAAATAGATATAGTTTAATCGGAAGATTACCTCAAATAAAGAAAAAGTATTTAAAGCACCGTGTGAGACTCGCGAATAGAGGATAGTTTGGTGTTCGATATATTTATAGTGAAAATCTAGCAACTTGTTGGAGAAGATTTATTTGAGAAGTTTATGTGAGAAGTTTTAATTGATTTGATTTATTTAACAAACAATCTAAAGTGTGTAAATAAAAAGATATCATACTTACGTAAAGAATTTACATTAAAAAATTTGTTTTTATATAACCTGATAACAAAAACTTATTCTCTTAAACGTAATATTTAATTTTTTCATTTTTAACATATATAAAATCTTAGATTCGGTTATATGATTTTATCTTTTGTTTTGAAATTTCGATTATTAATCTTAACTATTTATGTTGTTTTCACAAAAATAAGTCAAATTACCAAAGAGATATTGTTGAATTAAAAAAAAGGTTTGGCTAACGTCAATCATGGGGGCGACACGTGGTAGAAAACAATTATCCCTTAATATATATAAGATATATAACATTTTTCATATCTTCGGTTAAAGATTTGATTTACCAAAGAGATATTGTTGAAATGATTTTTTTATTAAAAATTCCTATTATAAAATATAAATGTAAATTACGTAATTACAAAAATGTGGGTCGAGCTTAATTTTCTAACTATTTTTAAAATATAATTTTTAACATAATTCAGAATTTTAATAAAAAGAAACTTGAATGAATTATTTTAATATAAATTGTGTTAGTTAGAATCTTGCGTAAAGGATCTCTTATGAAAATTATAATTAAAGCATAATCCATAATAATAATAATAATAATAATGGCAATTTAGTAAATATTTTACCAAAAAGTTGATGTGACATCCCTTGTTACTTAACACGTGGCGTTAGTGTCTTTTGTTTTAGTAAGCTATATAGATATAGATCTGTTTTTTCTAAGTCCTCATATTAAGCATTTATTCTTCAAAAATATATAAGTTTAGTTTGATATAAATATAGTAGTCATATCTATTAAAATCATAATATTAACCTATATATTAAATAGTAGCAAAAATCGAGTAAAAATATAAATAATACTTTGAAAGAAGTTTGGCCCGAAAAGCGCTAAAATTCCGCCACTTACGACGACTCTTCGTATATGCATTGGACATCCAAATCAGTAAACAACTAAACATAGAGCATGCTTGGTGTATAAAAATTTCATGGAATCAGGCCAGTTACTACCCTTACCCACCCGAGTGCACACTCTAAAAATGCCACTAAGACCCTACCTGCAACTCTCCCAGTATCATCCCCAGTGATAATGCCAAGATCCCTACTGATAACCCCCTCCCTCACCGGCCCCTACAAGCCAAACTACGTCCCAGTCTCCATCATATGCTGAGGAACTAAACCCAACCCTAACATCCATACGACCACCACCATCCAATACCCCTACTGCTGACCCTAACCAAACATCTGCTCTCCCCTCAAGCAACAAGGATTTTCCAGAGGTCACAAGATCCTCTCAATGAATCAAAAGAAGTGCTCGTGGAATATTAGGGGGCTCAACCACCCCAACAAGCAGAAGGCAACCAAGAGCAAGTTAAGAATCACAACATTGACCTCATAGCAATCATAGAAACAAGGCTCAAGTACAACAAAGAAGCACGCATTGCTAAACATCTTCTACCCTCTTGGAATCAAATTTCCAACTCCACATGTGCCAGAAACTGTCGTCTTTGGGTTTGGTGGAACCCTCATAGACTCCACCTTACCCCTACCATCATAACCGACCAAGTAATACAATGTCATACCTCTCATCCCCACAACCACCACTCCTCACCCACTAACCTTGAATGTACCTTTGTTTACGCCATAACTCCCATGAAAACCGCTCGGATCTTTGGGATTGCATCTCAACGATCCAACTTCTCAATAACAACACCCCGTGGGCCCTTTTGGGCGACTTCAATGTCACCCTTACACCTGATGAGAAATCTACCAACCAATCTCCTTCTCTAACCCAAACTTCCACTGAACTCCATGATTGCTTCAATCTAAATCATCTCTCAGATCACGTGTACTCGGGATGCAAGTACACAAAAAATAATAAGCAAGTTGGTTCTAGAGTCTGGTGCAAACTTGATCGCATTCTAGTCAACCCCACGTGGGCCTTATCCTACCCCAACTCAAATGCTCACTTTGATCTCCCTGGCATCTCTGATCATTCGCCGGCTATGCTCTCCTGTAATCAGAAAGTTACCAAGTGAAACCTACCTTTCAGGTTCAATAACACCTGGGCATCTCATGAGAATTTCCTCCATTATATCTCTGATGTCTAGGCAAGCAGACCCTAAGGCAAACCCATGTATAAACTAACAAACAAACTCAAGCAACTGAAGCCCGTGCTCAAGAAATTCCCGAATACAAAGCTCAAGGAGATGCACAAAGCAATCAATGACCAAAGAAAGAGCCTTCATGATACCCAAGCTTTTCTCCAAAGGAACCTTCATTTCCCCCTCCTTGCATGAGAACGAGTGTGACATCACAAACAACCTCAATGAGAAGCTTGATAGCCCTCGCATCATCTTGGCTTAGCTCTCCAAGAATAGTTGGATCAAATACGGCGATCAGTGTGAATCCTACTTCTTCATAAACATCAAGTTCAGGCGATGCATTAATAAGATCACTGTCATTAGAGACTGCAACAACACCCTTTCCCATGATCCGGAAACCATTTCAACCACTCTTCTCAACCACTTCACCTCCATCCTTAACCCAACCAGCACCCCAATCCATACCACTCTCCCTAACCTTCTCCTACCAACCCTAAACACAAATGACATTGATTTACTTTCCTTGTAGGTCACCTCGGATGAAATCAAAAGAGCTCTTTTCACATTGCAGATAACAATGCTCCTGGACCAAACAGCTACAATGCTTACTTCTACAAAAAAGCTTGGACCATCATTGAAGAGGACTTCACCCTTGCTATCAAGGACTTCTTCACCAATGGGAGGATGCTTCAACAGATCAATCATACCACTATATCCCTTATTGCGAAAAAGGATAACCCAATTACACCATCTGACTTCCGGCCTATATCTTGATGTAATACAACGTACAAAACCATTGTCAAGATCCTTGCCTCTCGCATCAACTCCATCCTCCCCACATTATGGGATCTTATCAAGGTGCTTTTGTTAAAAAGAAATCCATTAAACACAATATACTCATCTGTCAAGAGCTACTCAACAAGTACAACAGGAAGCACATCTCACCTCGCGCTACCATGAAGATTGACATCACAAAGGCTTTCGACACCATAGATCATGAGTTCATCCTCAACTGCCTCCATAAGATGGGTGTAATAGCTAGGATTTCCGAATTCTAATTAATGTTGATTAACTTAATCGTTTATAGTAATTGAAATATAACTCGCGAAGATTTCGCAAGTGATGAGTATGAGTCCCACCGTTATGTTCCTAGCGTAATTTTGGACGTTTGGGAAAATTTTTACTTTTTCCCCGGGTAATTATTTTTACCCTCCGGTGTTATTTGGAGCATTTGGGAGCTCCAATTAATAAAAATGCAGTTGAGAGAAATGATCAGGACATCGGATATGTCCTAGATATGAAATAACATGGAGAGGCAAAACGGCCAAAAGAGTCGCTATTTCGTTTCTTAACGGCTAAGAAAGACGGCTTAGGAATACGTGTTTTCCGAGGCAGTTGTTGAATAATTATCCCTACAATATTCCAGATTTAATGTTCCAATCTCGAGAAGTTTGGAGAAAGAGGTTCGGCCCGCCTTTGGATCGGTTAAAGGATAATTATCGACTTTACTAAAGGATAATTATCGTCTTCACTATAAATAGCGGAAAATCCTTTCTTAATTCATTTCCTTTCACGTTTCCTCGTAAAAGCTCTGATTTCTCTCAACCTTCAAACTCAGATCTACTCTCCGTTTCTAATCCGATTTCAATTCCGTTTGAGTTTCTGGATTCCTCTCTTCATTCTCTTCATAACGGTACCGAGTTTCTGCATTTCCGAGTATATAGAGGTCTGGTCGAGCATATATGTCACCAGGGCGGTTCCGTCGCTCAGATTCCGGTGATTTTGATGTTGTCCATGCGTAGTCTGCGTCGCTGTGATTCCGAATCTTCTTTCAGATCGTCAATCGGGTTAGTAACGAATAAGTTATGAATTTATTCGTTTTCCGTACTGCGATTTGACATAAATTGACTTTAGGCTTGACAAAATGGATAATTAGAAATTCCATTATGGTCGTTATATTATTCTGGTGATTATGGATAGTTTGTTTGATGAAATCTGATGACAGGTGGGTTTAGAAATTGCCTGCGGGCAAAACGTTATTCTGACGAAATCTAATTAATTAATTAAAGGTTAATTAATTAGATTAGGATTAAAATTGAGATTGAGGAATGTTGATTAGATACTACCTTGAGATTTGAGGAATTATGAGTTATGCTGAGATATTGAGGTTTAGTTGGTTGTGAGGCTCATAGATTGAGTATGATCCTTATGGATCCCTTTGGGTCTAGGTGTGACCCCTTTGATGAATAGAGGTTGATATATCTCTTTATGCCTTGTTTATAGGCCGTGTTGTCCCTCCAGTGTAGAGGTGATCGTGGTTGAGGTTGTACGAGGTTGAAGTAAGTCCGTAGGACTTACTTAGCTACCATCCCTATATTGGGTGTTTGCATGAGTGGTGTATGCTTTATATGTTTGCTATGATAGCATGAGTTGTCGTTTTTATCGACCTATGTTCTATTGACTGCCCCACTGCGTGGCTGTGATAACCTTTCCCTTTCATCCCGCCGTGGAGTCTGGGAGGTTCTCTGATGTCGGGCCAGACTGGTTTACAGGAAGGGCGCAATCCACTCCCATAGGGTACACGGATTGTGTGACCGATACTCGTACAGTTGGACATTGTACTCAGAGGCGGGGATGTATCGGTCCTCGTGTCACATACCTTCATCTATCTAATATATATATATATATATATATATATATATATATATATATATATATATATATATATATATATAGGGATAGGATCATGTAAGAACGTGTTTTGCCGTAAGAAATAAGAACAAATCTCGACCACATGATTAAATCAAATCGACGTCCATGATTCGTTTATATATTTATATATTAATTGCTACCATTTATATTTTAGGAGCAGAATATAGGGTTACCATCTTAATATCACAATATTTACTACCATAATAAACCTACGATATTCTAACATTTGCTAGTCGTGCATGAATTTTATACAGTTATATTTCAATTACACGTTTAATTAATTTTTCAATCACACATTTAAATTTATTCAACCTCATATGTCACTCGTGTTGATCAAATTCATAGATTTCATTGAGCACGTTGATGTGCACTAGTGTTAAATGAAAGCAATTCATGCACATTGATGTGCACTAGTGTTTAAATGAAAGCCATTCATGCACGTTGATGTGCACTAGTGCTTAAATGATTGCAATTCATGTCCATTGTAGGCTTATATTGAGCTTTATAAATGACTTGAATACAAGCACTCCACTTAGAGTACACCTGCAATCATGAAGCACATATCATGCTTCCAAATGTGTTATTTGCACGCATATTAGAGTTGAGCTTATAAAACACGACTACACTACAATATCAAGCACGATTATAAAAGAGTACAAAACAATAACATAAAGCACAATATAAAGCACAATATAAAGCACGAATAAAAAGGTGCACAAAATCATAACATAAAGCACAACTAAAATATAACCTAAAGCACATTCTTATCTAGTATGCACAAAAAAATTGCCGGTGTTGGAATAATTAAACTCCAGCTACGCGAGCATTTTTTTTCCGTGCAATATGTAAGATCTTAAAATTTTCTTTCTATAAATGAATATACTCAATATATTATTTACCATATAAAACGCTTGTAATAAATAATGCAGACTGCAAATATTTTCATTACCAAAATTCATCGACAGAAATAAATCATAATACAAATATACCTTATATAGACATTAAATCTCAACCTTTCTTGTTTTAATCTAACGCTCCATAACTGTTCTTATTTCTTACCGTAACTTTGGTTCTTACTTGATCCTAACCCTATATATATATATATATATATATATATATATATATATATATATATATATATATATATATATATATATATATATATATATATATATATAGGGTCAGGATCCAGTAAGAACGTGTTTTGCCGTAAGAAATAAGAACAACTAATGACCGTTGGATTAATGCACAGCTGGTTTAGATTGAAGGTCTAAATAAGGCATCATTATATTAGGAGTTATTACATGATCGTGCATTTGGTAATAAAAATATACGGAATATATTTTTATGGAAATAAAATTGTATTGCTATAATTAATTGATGCACATATATTAAATTTATCATTCGGAGGTTAATTATTCACGTTTGTTTATTGGATCAAGGGGTAAGCTTGCACGTTTAATTTGAAAGAATGCATCATACATTTTTCAATTTGCACGTTTAATGAGTATAAGTATAATATGAACTTGCACGTGTAGTCTATTTCTAATCTTGAACTTTTTGCTTTAATTAACTTCCCATTTTAATTTGCATTGTACGTTTATCGTGCATGCTTTTGAATAACTCGTGCATCATTTCGTATCGTTTTGTTCTAACTTGCACGTTTAAGTTCATCTAAAATACAATTAAGATCATGCACACTTATATTGAACATATTGCACGTTTAAGTTCATATAAAATACACTTAAGATCATGCACGCTTATTGAACATATTGCACGCTTAAGTTATGCACGTTTAAGTTAATTCACATTAGAATTCTAATTATATACAAAACAAATTAAAATCTAACAAACTAACTCATCATGCACGTTTAAGTTTAGCACGAGTGGCATATGAACATAACCATCAATTATTTGTCTATATCGTGCAGTCGAATTTTTTTCCCCGGTAGGACGAAAGAATAAACCGACAAAAGGTAATAATAACATGTACATTTAACTTAACAATAAATATGTACATTTAACTTAGCAATAAATAAATTTTATTCTTACAAGGTAACCAAATATAACTCTTCTTGTATAAAAATGTAACTAATTAATGTCCAAATTTAAGAATGAATCACGAACGTTGGTTGTATTTAATCTTATGGCCGAGGTTTGTTCTCATTTCTTACCGTAACTCTTGTTCTCACTTGATCCTATCCCTATATATATATATATATATATATATATATATATATATATATATATATATATATATATATATATATACGGTTTTTGAGTGAATGGTTATTATATAAAGATAATAAATGGGTAAATGTGTGATAGCATGCTGATGTGTTTATCTTTCATGACTGTGATTGTGCTTATGCATTACCTCATATATGTATGGTTAGCTAACAGTTTCATACCGTGTTGTAGATGTTTACAGGTTAGGCGCTACTGGGTGATCTGGCAGGGTGACAGGCCGAGGACTCTCGTACATTAGGTGGTTGGTTTTGGGGTTGTTTATGTTTTCCCTCCTACGTGAGGATGATGTCTTGTTTTCCCTCCAATGTGAGGATGTCGTTTCATACTCGGCTATGTTGTCTTTACCTTTATGTTATACTGTTTATGTCGTTTTATGTATTTGTTTTATATCTGTCAGTGTCATGTTGTAAGGTCCAGTGAACTTGTTGTCAAGCTAGGGTCAGGATCCATTGTGAGATCCTAGCCCAATGTGGCATCCCGAGTCCCGCGGATTCGGGGTGTTACAATGGGCTTCCCTGATCATGCAATCCAACTTATCAAGGAATGCATCACCACAACCACATCCTCTATCAACTTAAATGGGTCTCTTGTTGGTTACTTTAAGGGCTCAAGATGCCTAAGACAGGGATGCCCACTCTCACCGCCCCTCTTCATCATAGTCATGGAATACCTCTCAACCATGATCACCTCTAATACCTCCAACTCAGCCTTCAAAATCCACCCCAAATGCCACAACCCTCGTATAACCCATCTTTGCTTTGCTGACGACATCATGTTGTTCAGCCGAGCCGATCTCCCTTCCATCCTCACTCTCAAAACTACCCTGGACACCTTCGGTGAGATTTCTGGACTCAAAATCAACCCTTCCAAATCTTCTATCTTCCTGGGTGGTGTATCTGACTCCTTCCGTGACCAAATCTCCCATGCTACTAACTTCTCCCTGGGCTCTCTCCCTTTCCACTACTTGGGTGTTCCTGTGGGATGCAAACGGCTTACTATCTGTGATTACCTCCCCCTCATTAACAAGATCACCAACAGGATCCAATCCTGGAGTGCAAAATTGTTGTCCTACGCAGGTAGAGCCCAATTGATCACTTTGATACTTGTTGCTATGAACTACCACTGGTGTACCATCTTTCAGATTCCATCTTTCATCCTCAACAAAATCCAATCTCGCTTCCGCTCCTTTCTATGGTCTGGTAAGGAGTGTAGTAAACGTGCACTTGTGGCGTGGAACACTGTCTACACTCCAAAAGAAATGGGTGGCCTTGGATTCCTTGACCTAAATGCCAGAAATAAAGCCTGTCTTTCCCAGCTCCTCTATGATCTCGACAGAAACGATGACAACATTTGGAAGTCCTGGGTTAACCACAACATCCTGAAAAGACAAACAATTTGGAGCTACCATGCTAGACACAATAATAGCTACTTCTGAAAATGCATTATCAAGCTCAGAGATGAACTTCCTCCACCCCCTCCAGGCAGCAGCCCCATTAGCACCATAACCAACACTGATGGCTCTTTCTCCTCAAAGAAAGCCTACTGTCACTTCAGATCCGCAACTCTCCCTCCTGTTCCTCCAACTTGCAAGATCATATGGAACAAGTACAATATCCCTAAATGCCGATTTATTGCCTGACTGGCCAACTTAAAGAAACTCCCCACCCTATCCAAGTTACTCCATTGGAATACTATCACCTCCGATGTGTGTAGACTTTGCAACTACGGCCATGAAGACGAGGATCATCTTTGGTCTCAATGCTCCTACACTTCCCTCGTTCTCGACATTATATCAAGATGGACAAGAACCCCGTATCCAGCTCCCTACCTGCACAACTTTTGGGGCTGACTTAGATCCAACGGAACCCCCAGAAAGAAGCTCCTCGACTGCACTCGCATTGCCTCTCTCACCGCCTTCATTTACTTCTCGTGGAAGGCCAGAAACAACTTAATCTACAACAACACCTTCACTAGGGTCATTGATTGTGCTGAGGAAGCAATCCGAGCTACAAAACTTCACATCGGTCACCACTGGAAGGACAAATCGGTGGACTTTATTGCTACGGCCCGAACACTCGAGATCCACTTAAGATAATTTTGATCTTGTTTCTTTGTTCCGCCTGAGTCTTTGATTCGACCTGCTCCTTATTCCTTGTCTCCTTATCTCCCATATGTATATCCTTATTTCTTCTAATACAAGTAACTTTAAAAAAATAAAAATAAAAAATAAAAAAAATCATGGAACTGAAATTTAAATGAAACTGAAAAAAATGTGAATGAAACTGAAGGGAAAAAAATAAATTGTTTTGTTTTTATGCTCGTTTAAAATGGAAATGTAGGAGATATGTGTTAAATGACCGTTACATTCGATTAAACATCATATCCCAAACTTGAGAATGCCCTCATTAAGTTATAGTTTCATTAGATTCAGACGACTAATAATCGTTCCAAATTAATAACGAACATAATAAAATGAGTTTCAGTCGACTAAAATTCATTAGCCCCTACACCGGGCCGTAGTGTTCAAAATGTAAAGTATTTGGTACTTGCATTTTAATTAGTCTGACATATCTATTCAAATTTGAAATTACATATTTTTCTTCAACCTCATGAATACTCCTTAAACGCACAATCTAAATGCAAATCCATAACACATTCCTCATGGTTACACGAATAATACCAAGCATCTGGGTTCATCTTTTTATCACATAAACCACATTCATAGTCCTCTAAGGACTTCTTCCTCTTAAATATCAACTCGAGTTCGTGCTCATGCCCACCATGCTCGTGCTTTAAAACCCGAGGCAAGAACACACACTCCGGGTGGTAATTGACACACCCATCAATACACGAATAGCCAACAAAATTCGTAAGCTCCTTGCAAGCCGCACATTGGAACTTAGCCGCCATGGACACCGGCCTAACCCAAAAGAAGAGCCGATGTTCATCATGTGAACCATGATGCAAAACCGTCGGTAATAACCCGGATTTGACGTGGGATTTGAAGAGACAAGACCCGCATTCGAATGAATACTCCTTACAAACGGAACACGAATGCTCCATGGGGAAACAAAATGTGGCTTTGTGCAATTCCCTTTGGAGAAACTTAGGGAAGTCTTGAGGAGTGAACTCGGTTGTTGACTCGGGTAACTCGGCGCATGATTTGTGGATTGCCATATGACAATCGGTGCATGTGTAGGCTGCGTCGGAGTTTATGACTAACTTTTCATCGCAAACCTCGCAAGTGGAATCATAAACGATTCCTTGTTTTTGATACTCCTTGACATAATGCCCGTCGTTGCAGAAGAGGAGTTTTCGTCTTTTTGAAGGCCTTCCATTTGCCGGATTGAGGTCTAGGTCGTCGAGTTTTCGCTTGTAGGAGCGCGGCGGGGTAACGTCGTATTCCTGCAGCCATTTCTCGAAGTGAACCACCTGAACCTCCTTTGACGTGATCAGATGACGGACGACTTCAACGAGAGGGTCAGGAGGGACGTAGTCGGTGGTGTTGACCACCAGCTTCGACACCAGCTGCTGCTCGGGGTTGTGCCTGTCATCGTAGTCTCGGCGGAATTCCTTGTCTATTGGCCACTTCTGAGGCTTGTACCTTGAATTGATATAAATTATAAATATACATTACATATTGTACATAGTAAAAATATAAAGGGTTTCTTCTTGAAGACCTATTTTTTACCTTCGGGTTTGATTTATTTTCTTCTTATATATTTATTAATATATTTTATTAATATTTAATTATATAATAAAAAAATCTACGAAAATAGATTAAAACCTAATTATAATATATTAAATATTAACTTTTTAAACACTAAGTAATGTATAGATCTATTTTTTTTAATTTAAAAATCTAAATGATAAATTTAAAGCTAAGAATGGGTATAAGGGATAAACAAATTGAATAATGAGGGTATTAAGAATAAACTTAAAAGCTTGCCGATATCAAAAAAAAATTTTTAACTTGAATAACACCAAGAGGAAAAATTCAAACATAAATTCCTATATATTCTCTCAAAGTCAGATTACCATTTGTGTCTATAGCTTGCATCTCTTTCATCAATGAACCTCGTCTCCCACACGTATTTGGTTTTGGGTTTGCATTGAATGATTATAAGGCGACGAGCTACCACTTCCTCATCGTTATTCTGCTCGTGAAGGAGAAAAAAAACACTAAAATTTATTTACCGATTATTCATTTAGAGAACTTCGAAGATAAATAAAAGTTCAATGTTATCAAATGATTTTAGAATGGAAAAATGAAGTTGTGCCTAGAACATTTAACTAGCTAGGATGCATGAATAAGGCCAGAGAAAAAAAAAATCCAAACAAAAATAATAACATACGAGAAAAACGAATCACAAAACAACAATTCAACAGAAACACCGACTAATTGGAAGGTTAAAGTTCAGATTTCGATCTCTTATCAACGACCGCTCAACACATTACAGGCCTAGATTGACCGGCCTCGGGCGGAAACACACTTTGGCACAAGAAGCATCCACATGATAATTGAGAATCTTGAAAGAATCTCATATACAAAATAAATATAGGCAAAAATAAAATATGCACGCCATATACAAAATAAATAATATCTATAAAAAATCATAAAAAGGAAATTATAAGCTTGTAGTGTCAAATGTTGTACAGAATTACATCACCTTATTCTCTCTTACGAGGCCAATAAGCTTGTCGAGATGAGCCCGGCGGCAGAGGGGAGAGTCCACGACGACGGAGATTCCGAGGGTCGTCTGAGTTTGTACAATTTGCGTGAGGAGATCGAATGGTCGGGATACGAGGATGTCGTATTTTTCAGAAGGTTTAGGACTGCGGACGAAATCAAGAATGTCGTCGAACCGGACGATTGAGTAATTGAGGCTCCGGGCGAGAATGTTGGCTAGGGTTGTTTTGCCGGTAAAGGGTTCGCCTTGCATGGCGATTATCACTGCCATAACAATCGGCGGTAAAGGGTTAAACTCCGACGACTACCGTGACTGGGAAACATACTGCACGATGACTTGCATTTATATGCATGCTCTCTCATCTATGATTCCTATCTACCCGTCAATCGCATTTACTTCAATGAAATTATTTTATTTTAACATCATTATATTTTTTTATTTCATTCAATGTTACAAGTCGATCTAACCTAACATGAGATTTTGGATGTTAGGAAGGTTCCTAAAGAATTCATGGTTTCAAACACTGCTTATGATTGATGATAGATTGATAGTTACACTTTGTTTATAAAACATTCGACATTTTTTTTGAATATTTATTGACTAGTGGGAACGTTTTTAAAATTCATTTCTTGAACAATGATCAATTAAATATTATGTTTAAATTAAATAAAATATTTCTGATTTTCTCCTCGTTCACATTACAAATTTGGCACCGGGATCAATTTCATTTACTAAAATATATATATATATATATATATATATATATATATATATATATATATATATATATATATATATATATATATATATATATATATATATTTTAGTGATATCACACACTTTGAAAAACTTTGAATGTGAAACTTAAATCACATTGACATCACGAGAGAATACCCTAGAGATTTTAAAAGGGCATTGATCGGTTGACACTAGTAGTGTTAAATGACACTGTGGCAATATTATATAGATGAATTGGCAGATGAGGTGTCTAATTATTAAAAAAAAAAAGAATAATAATAATTTAAGGTAATTAATTAGACTTCATTAGTTATTTTGTTATGGGAAATTCTAACTTCATCGATTTGATTCGATTCGAAACTCAATATCGGACAGTTCATTAATTATTTTCTTCTAGGTCATTGGAAGGAAGGAGGGCGTTCACTTTTCTAGAATTTTATCCATGGTTGGATCTCCTATGATTTCCTTCTATCATCATCGATCTGATTCGATTAAAAGCTCCATATTATTGATAGAGTATTAGAATCAGTTGAATAATTATTTTGTTACCATTAACAAACCTTCAAGATCTGCTAACCGGGACCTCTTATTGCCATTAACGGACCTTCAAAAAGGAGGAACTAAAGAGTGTGTTGGAAGGTGAAGTCGCATAAGATGAAGAGTGAGAATGGAGGAACTGAATAGTGCGTTGGAAGGTGAAATCGATTAACCGGTGGGTTGGAAGAAAGGAGGAGTTGAAGAGTTAGATGATGAGAATTAAAACATTAAACAAACTTAATGTTGCAAAAAAGAATTCTACATTTTCAAAATAACTTTTTTAAAAAGGCGAAAAGCATTTGGTTGTGTATTGTACGTCCATGTGCATGGTAAGTGAACAGTTTTGGTCTTCCTTCCAATGACCTAGAAGAAACCGAAGGCTACGTTGTATAGGAGTTCATCCGAGTTTGTTGAACAAGGTAAGTTAAACAGTACTACATCTTCAAGATGAGCGACTCTATGAGCATCGATCTTAATGTTGATGCAGTCGACATACAAGAACAAGGTAATTAACTTCGATCAATTTTTTTTGTCAAGATTAACCCTTTTTTGTGTAGAAATCGAACAATTTAACGTACCCATTGTGTTATGTATGAATGTGAAGGTAACCTAATGCGTGAATTGTTTGGCGATAGTCCACCATGTTCTCCGACTATTAGAGAACATGAAAATCTGGATGAGAACGAGCTAGATTACGAAGCTAACGGATATAGTTGAGGGAATAAAAGTGAAGTTGATGAGGATGAAGATTTAAATCTACATGTGGAAATGACATTGCAAACTCATATGAGTTGATAGGTCATTGTCATTTGTATGCTCAGAAAAATGGATTTTCTATTAGAATTCGAAATTCTACTATGAACAAAGAGAATGGTGATGAGGAGAATGAAGGGAATGTGTTGCTGAGCGGAAAAGACAAGTACAAGGCATTGAGGCTAATTTGTTCTAAAGGGGTGAAATTTGATTCAAGGTCAAGAAATCCTTGACGTGAACCAACCTCATGCAGCATCGGATGTCAGTTCCATGTCAATGCTTCTGCCCAAACCGATGGGCTATGGAAGCTAACTAAGGTAACACTAGATCATAATCATGAGTGTGTTGCTGGAAATTCTAAATTCTTTGCAAGTTATAGATATATCAGTGAAAGAAATAAAAAAAGGATTTTGAATAATGATAGAGCTGGGGTGCAGATAATAAAAAAAACTACAGTTCTGTTGTTGTGGAACACGGAAGCCATGACAATGTTCCCTTTGACCAAAGAGATGTTCGTAACCTAATTGTCATGCGTAGAAGACTTTTTATGGATGCAGGCGTCTTCAATGCAATGAGGGATTATTTTGACATGATGAGTATCAGTAAGTACAATTTTGTATATAGATATGACCAAGATGACGATGGAAGATTGAGGAATGTATTTTGGGCAGATGGAAGGAGCATAGCTGCATATCAAGAGTTTGGAGATGTCATTCCTTTTGACACTACTTACGTGTCGAACTGATATAAGATGCCATTTGCACCATTTATTGGAGTTAACCACCATGGTCAATCCGTGTTGTTTGGGTGTGCTCTATTAGGTGGTGAGGAAATTGGTAATTTTTTATGGTTGTTCCGTACTTGGCTAGAGATAATGTCGGGAAAGGTTTCGCATGCAACCATCACCGATCACTGCAAATCCATCAGTATATTTATTTCTTTAGTTAGTACATTATTTTAGGTTTACATCTTCTACACTAATCATAACTTTTTTTATATATATTTCTTATTTCAAAGGAAATGCAATTGGACAAGTGTTCCCAAATACTCCGCATCGGTGGTGCATTTAGCATGTAATGTAAAATGCACATAAACATTTGGGTTCGCTAAATGAGTGGGTTAACATATGTCGTGCAATGCAAGATGCCCTTCATGACTCGGTAGACGTTTTAGAATTTGAAGATGCGTGGACGGAGATAATTGCTCGCTATGAATTTGAGAACAATCGGTGGTGTAATTTTATGCACAACAATAGACACCGGTGGGTTCCAATCTACTTCAAGTGTAGCTTTTGCGCTGGCATGTCTAGCACACAAAGAAGTGAAGGTATTAACTTCTTCTTCAAGAAATATGTTAATCTCAACACCGCTTTGAATCTGTTCATCGAACAGTATGGACTTGCGTTGTCAAACAAGGTATGCGAAGAGAAAAAATCATCATTTCAATCAAAAAATAAACCGGTTGGACAGATGACTACGCATGTGTTTGAAGATGTCTTTTAGAAGCTATACACAACAAGTAAATTCAGAGAGTTTCAAAAAGAAGTGTCGGACATGACATACATTAGTGTAAGAAAGGGGAATAATGATGAGAACATTTGATATTATGACATTGTTGTCAAGAAGAAGAGGTTTGAAAAGAATGTAATTAGGGTGTTTATAATTACAATGGAGAAAGAGACAATCGACATCAAATGTGAGTGCAAGTCGTTCGAGTTTCGCGGGATTCTGTGCAGTCATATATTGTGTGTTATGCACGAAGAGCATGCTGATTTTGTTCCGAAAAGATACATACTGGATAGGTGAAGGAAGGATTTGGATAGAGAGCACTTGAAGTTACCAATGTCTTACTACAATTTATTGAAGAATCCACCTGAGACTTCCCATAGGTATGAGCAGATGCAGAAATTGTTCGAGTCTTTTATAGGTTTCACAATGACTGACGACGAATTCTACAACGAAGTGAAGGAAACACTTCTTGCACTGAAAGAAAAATCCTACAACACTAAAAGAAACAAGGGCTAGTTTACTCCATCTTGGACAAGATTGGTAGGGTTTATGGAAGACGGAAGGTTACTGCACCTTCCAACGATTAGGCCAATCCAACCCAAGAGGGAAGAACGCAAGTAAAGGATCCCATTGACAAACGAGGAAAAGGGAGAGTTAGAGCTCGGAGACTCGTCTATCGAAAGCCTGCAGAAAAAGGTTGTGCTAGAGATGTATGTACCGGAACGCAAGAATCATCTCAAGTTCCGCAAGCGAACACGCAGAGCATATCCAACATCCTTGTGAACCATACGGTATTTACGACCCTAATTTTATTTTTGTGCCTACTGTTATCATGAATTTATGCCTATTGTTATCACCCTTAGTTTATTTTTGTTTCAGGGTTATGGTCAGCCTTATTTTTTGCCTCAATTAAACCGAGGATATAACACAACCATAAACCCTTCATTCTAGATTTCTGAGGCTACACGTTCCAACACATCCCAACAGTTGAGAGGACAACACATTCAACCTTGAATTTGGCTCCTATGATTTTATACCTATTATGTTAAGAGATTCATATATGTTAGCAGGAAAGGTGCATGATTTTATACCTATTGTGGTTTAACTGATTGAAGTTTGCTCCTATGATTTTATGTAATGAGATTGTTGTTTTGCTGAGCATGGTTTGCTCCATGTTTTTATGCATATTGTGGTTTAACTGATTAAAGTTTGCTCCTATGATTTTATGTAACGAGATTGTGGTTTAACTGCTCTATTATTTTATAGTTTTACTCAGAAGTATGCTCCTATGATTGTATGTAACAAGACTCACAACAATTTTGAGATTTTATGTTACGAGATTGTGGTTTAACTTATTGAAGTTTGCTCCTATGATTTTATGTAACGAGACAGTGGTTTTGCTTAGCATGGTTTGCTCCATAATTTTATAGTTTTACTGAGCAGTGCTTTATGATTTTATGTAAGGACATTCTCCGATAGCAGAGCTCATTTGATTTTATGTAAGGACAGAAGGTCACAGCGGTGCTCATTTGATTTTATGATTTTGGAAGACAAAAGGTCACAACATGCTCATATGATTTTAGGAAGACAGAAGGTCAAAACAGTGCACATTTTATGTTGTGAATTGCTCCTATGATTTTATGTATCAAGAATGAAGATAGCAGGTTATTACACATATTAATATAATTTTTATTTCCAACACTGTAATTAACAACATGACCATCAATTCCAACTACCTTGATATTCACAACAATTAAGATCGAAAAACAACAAGTAACAAAACAAAAACAAGAGCTCGGAGATAGCAGGTTGACGATGAAGAGCTTTGTACATACTAAACGAAAACAACCACCTAAAAACTGAAAGCAACAAGTAACAAAACAAGGTACATTAGCATTGCTACTTTGACGATGCTCCTCACATAGTCATTGAGATCTTTTATTTGTCTCTTAATATGAAAAGAATCAGGATCACTTTCGGAAGCACTACTTTCAGAATGAGATGTTGCGCCCATCGAGCTATAACCATGTCCATAACCTATAACATTTGAAAGACGAACCCATTTGAAGAAGTTACATATCGCATTTATAAAAAACCTTGTTCGGATTTTCATATGTAAAGGAAAATCTCACAGCAACCCTTCGTGGTGGTTGACATCGACAATATTGGGTTGACACCCTCAATGGAGGTGATGAAGATTGATTGTCTCTACTATTATCCATTACATGCAATCCATAAAAAACGAAGGTGAGAAAGGAAGTGAAGATCTCTGGAAGGTGAGAAAGGATTACCGACAACGAAGGAAATGAAGAGCTCTGGACAAAGAGAAAGGTCAAGGATATGACCCACAAATAATATAGGGAAATGATATCATCCGGGTTCCTACTCCCTAGTTTCCAATCTCAATTTAACCCTAAACCCTAAACCGATTGATATTGAAATTTTATAGTTTATCCATAATAATATATACCCATAAAAGTTACGATAATATATGGCCATATAAGCCCATAAAAATTATAATAGTATATGCCCATAAAAATTATGATCTAATTCAATATTTACTTAAATCACTAATTTGACTTAAATTATGGTAAATAAAAATTCGATAAACCTAGATTATCCGAAACGAGAGTTCCGAGTGACGGCGTTCAAGTAACATAGATCATGTGAACCATCATCCTTGTGAGTTCACTTGATCTAACTCAATCTTACTTAATTCTACGACAATAAGATGTAATTTACACATTATGGTAGTATTAGATCCGTCACACATGCATAAGTCGATAAACCTAGATTCTCCGAAACGAGAGTTCCGAGTGACGGTGTTCAAGTAACATAGATCATGTGAACCATCATCCTTGTGAGTTCACTTGATCTAACTCAATCTTGTTTAATTCTACAACAATAAGATGTTATTTATACATTATGGTAGTATTAGGTCTGTCACACATGCATAAGTCGATAAACCTAGATTCTCCGAAACGAGAGTTCCGAGTGACGGCGTTCAAGTAACATAGATCATGTGAACCATCATCCTTGTGAGTTCACTTGATCTAACTCAATCCGGCTTAGTTCTACGACAATAAGATGTAATTTATAAATTATGGTAGTATTTGGTCCGTCACACATGCATAAGTCAATAAACCTAGATTCTCCGAAACGAGAGTTCCGAGTGACGGTGTTCAAGTAGCATAGATCATGTGAACCATCATCCTTGTGAGTTAACTTGATCTAACTCAACCTTGCTTAGTTCTACGACAATAAGATGTAATTTATACATTATGATAGTATTAGGTCTGTCACACATGCATAAGTCGATAAACCTAGATTCTCCAAAACGAGAGTTCCGAGTGACAGCGTTCAAGTAACATAGATCAATTGAACCATCATCCTTGTGAGTTCACTTGATCTAACTCAATCTTGCTTAATTCTACGATAATAAGATGTAATTTATACATTATGTAATTTACACTTATGTTATCATATCATCACTTGATCTTTACACATTATGGTAGTATCATGTGAACCATCATCCATGTGAACCATCATCCTTGTGAATTCAATTGATCCTTGTTAATATGATGTAATTTACACTTATGTGATCATATCATCAACTTAACAAAATTTACATTTTTGCTTATTATAATTTTATTGTTAATATGATGTAATTTACACTTATGAGATCATATCCTTGTTAATATGTTGTAATTTACACTTATGTAATACTAATTTTTTTACAAAAATTTGTATCCATAAAAATAAGTCGGTTGGTGAGTTGAGAGGTAAACCGAGATTCTAAAATGATTTCAAATCTCAATTAAATCCACTGCCGGTATTATCGGCCAATGAATGACGTTTTCTCTATTCAACTTCTCACCAATGAATGCGTTTCTTCTTTATGTTTTCCAACGTATTCATATGGCTGCTTCGAATTTCTCACCTTCCCACCTTCTATCATTACACCAACCCGGTTAGCCTTCTCACCTTCTACCTCTGTAAGATCCCAGGTTTTTGGCCTTCACCGTCCCCGCGGTGAAGAGGGCCGCCCCCGCGGCCGAGGTGATCCGCCCCTGCGGATTTGCGACAGAACGCGCCGATCGGTTTTCGTTCGTTCTATCTTTCTTCCATAAATAGAATATCCGATATTCTATCTTATGGGCCGGTTTCCTTGTCTTCTTCCTGAACCCTAGACGCCTCTCGTCTATCTTTCCATCCCGCCTATATATTCTTTTTTTTCTCTCCTTTTTTCCCGTTCCTTGCTATCATCTTCTTCAACCCTAGAGAGCTGCCGCCATCCTTTGCTTCCCGTGACCTCGCTGAACGTGTAGTGCATCTTTTTTGGTTCTTCCTCACGTTCCTACAGCGCTGCATGCTTTCCCCTTCTGTTTTGGTTTCTTCCTTGCGTTCTTCTCCTTTCTTCTTCTCCAAGGATCAAGCATGAGCCTTGATTCTTGTGGAGTGTTCTGTTGTTGACCCTTCGTTGTTTTCAAGCTCTCTGGAGTGGAGTCTTGACGTGTTGGAACCAAAGGTTTGAGCTTTGGTTGCCCCTGCTGTGAGATCTGTCGAAGAGAAGCCCGACATTAGCTTCTGACAAAGATCCGCCCCTGCGCCTGCATAGAGCCGCCCCTGCGCCTCTGTCACAGTCGCCCCTGCGCCTGCACGGAGCCGCCCATGCACCTCTGTTCAGCCGCCTCTACGCATCTGTCCAACCGCCCCTGCAGTTTCTCTACAGTAACTCCCGTCTTTGATGAGTTGCTTCCTTCCTTCCTTTCCTCGTTCCTTCCTTGTTTCCTTATGGTTGTTCCTTGTTTCCCCTGAGTTGTTGTAAGACTAAGGTTAAGCCCTTAGCATGTGTTGATCTCTAAGAGATTGTTGAGACTAGAAGTCTTAGACTTCTAGCAACCGTTTCATTCCTGATTCGTGTTGCTTGTTCGTACAGGCTTTCCATGCTCCTTTCCTGAGGGAAACTGAGCTTCCTTGAGTGTTTTCCGAGTTGTTCGTTGATCTCTTGTGTTACCTTCGAGTGAGGTAAGTCCCTTGGACTTACTTAGCTTCATTCCACGTATTAGTTGGATTGTTTTGGCTTGTTTGTGTTGTTATCATGTTTATAACGGATTATTGGAAATATGATTCACCATTTGTTACCCTTAATTGGCCCAAGTGTATTATAACCGGGCAGTGATCACTTGTCTAGTTCTCCAGGAAACTAGAATGTGCTCTTGCAACCCAGGCCCGTAGGTAACGGATAGTACTGATCTATTCCTACTAGTAGACGAAAGTGAAGGCGAGTTTCGGGAGATTCTCGTGTGACAAAAGAAGTTGAATTAGTAATGGATAACCTTAATGAAAGATAATAACCGGTTGAGTGCAAGCATGCTATATGTTTACATTATCTTATGTTTGTGCCTTTACTCTCTTGCTTATACCTAGAATGTTAGCTACCGATTTATACCGTCGTTGTAGATGTTCCGCAGGTTCAGGATGCTGTTGAGTGATCCGGATGGTGTGGTCAGCCGGGGTTCCCATACATTATAGGACGGGATCGGGTTTATGATTCTTTTGTTGTTTCCCATTTGTTTTGAACTCGGTTGCGAGTCTTTTCCGCATTGTTTGTTTAAACCTTTGGTTTTATATTGAGTTTTGGTTTTCATTCGTCTGTGCCTTGTTGTAAGATCCGTTTGCTGCTGCTACTCTGAGGGTCGGGACTCATTGTGTGGTCCTAGCCCGTAGCACTTCGAGTTCCTAGAACTTGGGGTGTTACAACCTCCTCATTCTCGTACATAATATAAATCAAATATTAAACTTTCAAATGTCAAGCATTCGAGCACTATTACCTAAAAACCCTCAAAATGCCAAGGGCAACCAAAACCACACCTTCTTCATCCAAGAAATCTGTAACCCCAATCACTGAATCCGGAATGCAGATCTACACGGAGAGTATTACCACAAAGTACAACAGTTTGGAGTACCAAATCTTAGTGACCATCAAAAAGAATGATCAAAGCTGGTTTAGGACCTTCTTTCAAAGTTGTTGTTGCATCGGACACTCCGATGGTTGAGTTATTGTGGATGTACAAAAGGGAAGCCCTACAATGCTATGAAGATACCACGCCTTCTTCAAAGCCTTTGAGAAAATTAAAACTTGACCGCACACCAACTTCGAGTTCTAAGAGGATCAAAATGGAATATGAGGAGACACCAACATCGGTTGACAAAACGGTCATACATGAGGGTGAGCCCACACCTACTTCAGCTTCCAAGAAATAGAAAGCGGTAGACGTTAATCAGACCAATATCATCAAAATAGACGACGAGGACGAGGTGTAAGCGGAGATGACCTCTGGATGATCTTTGCATGTTTCTTATATTTTGTTATTTTGTAAGAGATGACATCTGGATGTTTTTTTTAGGCATTTCAATTTTGGTGGTGGCTATCAAACATGCAGTTTACTGAATGTAACACTTTCAATTTTAAACTATACAAGCAAACTGTTACATTCACTTCATATCAATATATATTTTGTGCATTCACCTTGTTTAGCAACATTATTTATGAATCAACATTACACAAACATGATACAAGAATGATTGACTTTAGAACAAATTTGATATTGTCTTAGTTTAGTGCATCTCATTGTGTGAAACTTCAAGTTGTGATGCTTATATGTTATCCATTAGCGATCCCAACTTGTTCAAAGACATCCAGTTTCCTGTAATTTCTACATAGAATCTCATATGATCAGGATTTACTTCTAGAGTACCTTAACAAAAACAAACTCAGCATAATCACCTTGTACAAAGGTTCCAGATCAACCTTATTCCTGCATTCTACAATCTGCACTGAAAATGTGGCAAGTTTCTAACTGCAGTTTTCATCGGATGATTCGTATATCAATTTTATCAAGCAAACATCAAAATAGAAGGACAAAAATGTTTGTGTAAGAAAAGACCAAGCTTTAAAAACACTGTTGAGAAGGAGAAACAGAAAAATCTAGAGAAATCACGTAAGAAAGAAAGAGAGAGAAAGAAATTTGGAAAATTGAGTAAACGTGATTTTCATTAACTAATTAATTACCTTAAATTATTATCCTTTTTCTTTTTTTTCTTAATAATTAGCCACCTCATTTGCCAATTCATCCACATAATATTGCCCATCACTAGTGTCATTTGGCACTAGTGTCAACCAATCTTTTTTCATTTTAAAACAACAAATGAGTGATGATATTCATGACAATAACAACTAACAAGTAAGGAGTTACAATGTAAAAGGTAGGATTTTCGAATCCTAATAAAGGATGTTTAAGGATGATTAAGTTAATCATCGACATCAATTGACTCATAACTCGCGAATTGTGTGTAGATGACGAGTATGAATTTCACCATTATGATTTTGGCGTAAACTTGGACGTATG
This sequence comes from Fagopyrum homotropicum, assembly GCA_033239125.1. Taxonomy (NCBI): domain Eukaryota; kingdom Viridiplantae; phylum Streptophyta; class Magnoliopsida; order Caryophyllales; family Polygonaceae; genus Fagopyrum; species Fagopyrum homotropicum. Next base: position 152,008,199 of record BSWB01000004.1, read on the forward strand.
GGGGAAATTTTATTTTTCCTCCGGGGAATAATTTTTACCCTCTGGTATTATTTGGAGCATTTGGGAGCTTCAATTAATAAAATTGCAGTTGAGAGAAATGATCAGGACATCGGATATGTTCTAGATATGAAATAACATGGAAAGGCAAAATGGCCAAAAGAGTCGCTATTTCGTTTCTTAGCGGCTAAGAAAGTCGGCTTAGGGATACGCGTTTTCCGAGAAAGTTGCGGAATAATTATCCAAACAATATGTCGGATTTATTATTCCAATTTCGAGAAGTTTGGAGAAGGGGCTCAAACCGCCTTCGGATCGATAAACGGATAATTATCGACTTTGCTAAAGGATAATTATCGGCTTCGCTATAAATAGCGGAAATTCATTTATTAATTCATTTCCTTTCACGTTTCCTCGTAAAAGCTCTGATTTCTCTCAACCTTCAAATTCAGATCTACTCTTCGTTTGTAATCCGATTTCAATTCCGTTTGAGTTTTCGGATTCCTCTCTTCGTCCTCTTCATTTTGGTACCGAGTTTCTGCGTTTCCGTTGAAGTTATGGCCAGGTCGAGCATCCCCCTTATATGTCCGGTCCCGTCGCTCAGATTCCGGTGAATCTGATGGTGTCCGAGCGTAGCCTGCGTCGTTGTGATTCCGAATCTTCTTTCGGATCGTCAATCGGGTTAGTAACGAATAAGTTATGAATTTATTCGTTTTCAGTATTGCGATTTGGCCTAAATTGACCTTAGGCTTGTCAAAATGGATAATTGGAAATTCCATTATGCTCGTTACAATATTCTGGTGATTATGGGCTATTTGTTTGATGAGATCTGATGACAGTTGGGTTGAGAAACTGTCTGCGGGCAAAAGGTTGTTCTGATGAATTTTAATTAATTAATTAAAGATTAATTAATTAAATTGGGAATCTAGAAAACGCTATAAGCTAATTAAATTCAAAGGAATGAATTTAATTGATGTTTGAAGCAAGAAGTTTAATACGAGGAATATGATATTCTCGACAGGTGGTGTTGAAGACGGTAGACTAACTATAGCTTAGTTGCTCAGTGAGCGTATCCAGGTAAGTCTTCGGACTTACTTAGCTTCGATCTGCAGAAACCCTTGCCTGAGAGATTTATATCTCACTGTGTTGATATGTGTTGTTGTTTTGAAATGCCTTGTTGTGCTGAAATGTGAATGTTGATATGCATTGAGATGTGTTATGTGTGAAGCATGCTTGATGTGTTTATGATGAAAATGACGTTATGATGTGTAAAGCATGCTTAATGTTGTTGTGATTATTGTCATGTCATAATTATGAGAAATGGTTAAATGAACATGTGTTAGCCTATTGAGGCGTGCTATTGAATGACATGATAAGCCTGCTGAAAGATGATAATGTATGAGATGATAAGCCTTTTGAGGCATGTGATATGATGATGACTTGTAAAGGTCAAGAGTATGTAAAGTGAGTATTTTGCAGTGAATACCGGAGCTCGGCCAAGCACGGATCACTTGCGTTTGTATAAGAATGACACCGAGTCTGATGGACTTCAGGCTCGGGTCGCACACCTAATGAAAATGGTAAATGTTTGCATTAACATGAATGGCAAAATGTTGCATGTGGTTAGGAGTTAAGACCATAACTCACCACGAGAAAGCCTGGCCCGTAGACTTGATCAGTCTGGCTACGACCTAAGAGCAAATGTCTGAATTAACCTAATCTGTGCAATGGTGAGCTCACACCAAAGCCAGAACCGTATAAGCAATGGTTCCGGATTAATGGGTCCGGGATCGCAAATTGTAAATTTCATACTGCATTCACGTGCATCATTCATAAAAGCATGATATCATCTCATGAGCACGGTATATGGTATTTGAATATATTTGTTGTATTGTGATGTGATGATATAATCTCTCGTGGATAGATTATGATCAGTAGCTAACGGTTTTAAACCGAATCTTTTTAGGTAATGCTGATCATAGGAACGCTTCAGGGATGTCAGCTGCAGGATGTGGACAGCCGGGGCAGTGTTAACCCAAGGGTTGGTTGAACTTGCTTTTGAAAATAATCGCTTGCAAGCGAGTCTTTTGTTGGTTGTGTGCAACTGTGTACACATGTTGATTTCATGCTGAAGTTTTAAGACACCTGTTCAGGTGTCATGTTTTAAAGTGTTGTTTTGGGATATACATACTAACTTCATGCATGGTTGTTATGTAAACGTTTTCTAAATGACAGGTTGAATGTTTTCATTATTTTTCGTGCTTCTTGTTGCAAGGTCCTATTTGTGAAGTTGTTGTCAGGCTAACTGATGGGACCCACTGTGTGGTCCTTAGCCTAGTGACGTCTTGGGTTACTTAAAACTCAGGTCGTTACATACAATAAATGTCTAAATCAATATTTTTATATTGATAAATACCACATTTTCTCATAACAATCCATTTTCGTTTTTGCCCCAACCCTAAAATAGTTAATTTCTAAAAATATCCTCACGCATTTATTTTACTTTTATTTAGTGTTTCATTGGCACATTGCATTGCATTGCTTCTCTTCTTCTCTCCCCCAACTTCTCTCAATTTAGATCTCTCTCACACCATCAATGTCGACCGGCGAACTCCTCATCCTTGAGTCTATGAAGCTTCAATTCTAATGTAGGTCGTTATGTCTCTATTATTTCGCTAATTCGCTCCTGCTTTTTATTGACAACTCCCAGCAATGGCACCAAAGAACCAGATGAGGATGTTTACTGACTGAGATCTGAAGAGTTTGATTTGGTCTGGCATGAAGTTGGGTCTTCTATAAAGGTGGAGTTAGGCTTGTCCAATAGAGTGTTCAAACAACTCATTGGAACAGTCCTCCTTATTTGGAGGGCCCCAATAAATTAAAATTTTGATAAAGAAATGATAGAGTTTAACTACTAGCATATTGATGAATATGCTCTGTTTGCTGGCCTTCTTGGAGTGTCAGGTTCGAATCTTCCATCTCATTTTTTTCCAAATTTTAGGTGGACACGTTATTTCCCACTTTAATTTTGTGTTATTTTTTTTACCTTATCTAATTTTATTTGTTGGTCATTTTTTTTTTACTTCAGTTATACTTATTCCTCAATAAAAAAAAATTTAGAATTCAATGTTTTAAATAAGAATATATATTATATTTGTTTTACTGCTAAATTTTACAGTTTTATTTTCTTACAAATACCATTTTTATTGTTTTAGGGTAGGATGCCAGGCTAGTTTTGTATATATTACCAATTTTATATATATCTATATAGAGGTTGGCTCCCATGTAAACAACTCTTAGCATGTAAAATGAGAACAATTTGTAGTCGTTAGATCGTTAAATAGATGGCTGAGATTGGGCGATATTAAAGGGAAAAAAAATTTTGTGATTAGTGGAAGAAATATTCGGACATGATACATATATTCGGCGGTATAGTCACATATATTCGGTGTTTACATGTTCACATGGTAAGAGTTGTTTACATATGAGTCAGGATCTATATATATATATATATATATATATATATATATATATATATAGAGAGAGAGAGAGAGAGAGAGAGAGAGAAATTTTAGTTCAAGTGAGGAGAGAGGTTTTAGATAGAAATTAGGAGGGTTGTGAGCCACTGAATGAGTGTTAAATCAAGGGCTCTCACACGCTCATCATTAATGGCACTTTTGTAAATTGACTTAAATTTTAAAAAATACCCTTACGTAATTGTAAGTCATCATTGTTCATACTTTTTATATGTCATTGTTCATGTTTTTATTCATCGGTGTTCATAATATTTTTATTCAACAGAATGTCATGTTCATTTATTCTTTTGTGTTCATTTTGTAATGTATAGATATTCATTTACAATATATAACCACACAAAAAAATCATTACAAAACGTTAAAAGATGATCGTAATATGTTATGTATGTATAAAAATTATAGAGAAGTCATCGTAGTTCATACTTTTATACGTCATTATTCATGTTTTTATTTATCGGTGTTCATATTTTTCTGTCATTGTTCATGTAAATATTATAGACTATTTTTCTATGAGGCATTTTGTCGAACAGTTTGCGTGCACAATAACAGGAGCATATAGATTGTTCAATTTGGCAAATTTATGTGTTCAAAATTTGGACGCGTGCCATTAATGATATCTTTGCAATTTTATGAGCTAACTTCGAATCAATGGAGTACGATCACGATCATCATCATCCTCCTTCTTTTCGGGATAGGATCAAGTTATCGATGTGCTGTTTCACTCACCATAGCGACGAACTTCCCCATCCGATTCTTCCTTCATTGGCTCCAATGACGAGGGATTTCACAGCAAAAGACTCGTTTTCCAAGTCATGGATCGGATCTAGGGCTCACGATTTGCCGGAAGAAATCAAGGACAAGTGTGTTAGCTTTTTCTCGAAGATAGGCGACAAAGGTAGCCGGCGAACGAGCAACACTTTTGAGTTACGTTATGATTCGATGAGCTATGAACTGAATTTCGAGGACGATTCTACGGGAACAACCAAGTTTCCCTTCAAGAACTTCTCTTCAAGACTTCCATTATCTCCTCTGCCGGAGAATAGGTCTTCGGCGTCTGTTTGTTGAAACATTGTGTAACACCCCGAATTCTAAGAACTCGGGATGCTACTGGTTAGGACCTCACAATGGGTCCCGACCTCAGTTTGACAACAATTTTACTAGGATCTTGTAACAAGAAATAAATAAAAAAAACGAAATTCACAAAACAGTATTTTAAAGAGATGAATGCAACAACGTCTAACAGCCCAAAGTAGTTAATAAACATAAAAGTCTAACTGTCTTAATACGAAGAAAGAAACAACAAAGCAAACACCCAACCCCACTCTAAGGTGTACGGAGACTCGGTTGACCACTACTTCTGGATTCACTCAGCTGCTGCTCTAACCTGCGGTAAATCTAAACAACACAACAGAATAACCATTAGTTAGCTATCTAAACGTTAGGCAAATGAGAATAGCACACACACACTTCATAGCAAAAGTAAACACTCATCATGCTTTCAAACAATTCATTTATTATCTTTACTTATGTCATTCCCTCTTACTAATTATACTTATTTTGTGACACGAGGGATTCTCAAACCTCGCCTCCGCCCCCGTGTAACCATCAGGAATGGATCCAATGCATCTCACCTTGTACCTGTGTGGTCTGGGTATAGAGAACCTCCCAGTCTTCTGTCAGAGCTGGGCAGTGATGTCACGGCCCGTTATACAAACACTTGGGCCTTAAAATAATAATAACAGTCGTCCTAACAAGTTGTTATTATAAACACACAACACACACCACCATCGTCATTCAACTAACATCCAGAAACTAGCTAAGTAAGTCGCAAGGACTTACCTGAATCAAATCACACTCTCTCAAATCTCAACTCGGTCTGCACTCGTGATAACTCAAACGCCTGTCAAACAAGGCATGTGGATCACAATCACATCCCATACTCTTAGAAGTTATAAACTTCTAAGTTGTACAATCTCATGAAGAGAAATTATGGAAAAAGGTTCTCTTAAGTTAAAAAGACTAGTTTGCCCCTGATCCCGAAAACTCCGAAAAAGTCTATCATTTAGTTCTAATATTCTCTTCTAGAACCTATGTCCCTAATCTAGTTCTCATTGACAAGTTTGGTAAGGATTTATAAGAGTTACCCAAATTTCTTAGTTTATACAAAAGTCGTTAAGGTCCGACTTTTGGTGAATATACACGGCTTGGATAAAGATATAAAATTCCGAAATAAAATCCTAGATCCTCTATGTTATGCAAACTAAACATAGGGCTAAAGATCTCTCAAAAATACTAAATCATAACTCTCCCATAAATCTCAAAAGTTGGAAAAAAAGCTAAAATTTCCATACTTTGCCAATTTCCCCTGCTGTAAAAACAGCACTACTACTCTACTTTGAGTCCTTATAAAGTTCAATCCGACCGTTAATTCATTCTCAAAATTTAACACCATAAACTACATATATCTGCGGTGGATGTTCGTACTAAGGCATCAAAAATAATTCCTAAAGACGGCAGTTTACAAGCAAAAAACTAAAATTAAAAGAGATGGCCAAGGTCTTAGTTTTAAGTCTAATCTACACCAGTCCCGTATTGCTCCTTGACTCAATATCAACTATCTTACAAATCTTAAGAACAAGAGAGGTTAAACTACCGTACTCACCCGCTCGGTAATGGAGTACGGCCGGTGCTCTGGCGATCGGTGACGAATGGATTCCGGCACTAGCCCTCGTCGACCAGCAGGGCCCGTTCTGACTGTGGCGAACGGCTGCAACTACTGGCACACCAATATACATAAGTCACCACCTTGCTGCTCCTTTCAAACACAGGTAAGGATGAAGAGGGATCGACATTTACCTCGGCGGAAATGGGTTGACGTCGGTGAGCGTAGAAGACGTCCGAACGCGACTGGGTGGAGGCTGTTGTCTTCGGATTCGCTGGTGTCACCACCGTTTGCAGAAGACGGAGGTAGGGGTGGCGTTTGGCTGTGCAATGTGACTTCCGTTATTCAGAGGCTAAGATAACGGAAAGGAGAAGGGGAGATCGCTACTCACCGGACTGGAAGTGCTGCTGCCCGTCGTTCGGCTGTCGTCGTCACCACTTCCTGCGTGCAGTCCCGGTGGAGAGCGCCGGTGGTGAACCTGGTTTGTCTCGTCTGTGCAGCGTTCCTTCTGGCGTGTATCGGTCGTGCAGCGAGAGAGCGTAAATATCGTTACGGTTTTGATTAGGTTAGAGCATCCCCAATAGTTTCCCTAAACCCTTCTCCAAAATGGAGAAATAAAAGTAAAAATCTACCTTTTATATATTTATCAAATCCAACAGATTTCCTATCTTAGAGAATTCTATATTTATTTGAAGAATGTCTTCAAATTTAGAGAATAGTCCCACTTTTTCCCATTATTCTCCATTTTGGAGAATGAAATGGAGAATATGTTGGACCAAAAATTCTTTAAAATTCTCCAAATATTCCAAAATGGAGAAGCTATTGGGGATGCTCTTAGGTTATTAGATTAGGTTAATTTGAAGGATTAGGTTAATTGTTCAGCAATTAGGGTAAAGGTAGAGGTTGGGCCGGTAAGGGTATTGGGTCTAATCCGATGGGTCTGCTCATCTAGTTATATGATGGACTAATAAGTGAATTATTAACTTGTACGGAGTTATTCTTCGAGTTTTAATCATATGGGATTGTTATACGGTTTAAATATTTATCATTTTATGTGACTTATGTTACATAAAATGATAGAATTTTGATAAAATTTTAATAATGTAAAACATTCTCCAAGAAGATGAGAGGTTAGCGGATCGAAATCCGGTTTGATCGGGTATTAAACGGAGATTAAATTTTTCCGGGTATTACACATTGTGGATTCATGATTGGAGTTTTTAGATTAGATCTTAAATGTGTTTTACATATCTGCAGTACAGATATTTTCATAAATTGTAACAATTTCTGTAAAATATTATAAACTATTTTGAAACCCTTGTGTGAGAGCCTTGATTTAGAACCTATGTGATGGCTCACAACGCTCCTTATTCCTATATAGGATCCTCTTCCTCACCGGAACCGAACTATATATATATAATTTTACCTTAACAAACAAGTATATTTTTTATCAGACATAACTATATCTTTAACTTATTTTACCTTAACAAACAATAAATATTTTTACTCTAAGCATATATTATAGGGTGAAATAGGGGTGTCATTAGGCAGATTAAAACCTACATGCACCAGGGTCGGGTTGGGGTGGACTTTATAAAATATTAAACCCGATTATCCGGACTCGAGCCGAGTCCGACTACCTAATTTGAAATAATTGTCGTACCCGTCCGGTCGGGTGGGCCGGGCATGCGGTACCCGTTTTATATTTTTTTAAAAAACGTCTAAAAAATGTTTTTACTTTTTTAAAAAAAAATTATATTTAAGATATTTTTTGTAAAATATACTAAAGTTATTATAATTATACTAAATATTATATATTTATATATATATATACACTTAATATTTATAATAAATACAATATAATAAATATTTTTTATTTTTTACCCTATCGGGCCTAAAATGCTATCCGGATCCTGACCAGACAGGTTTGACGGGTCAGGCGTTTTGGACCAGTCAAATCTTTCTTTGTGTATACCCGTCCGTTTTTTTGAACAACTTGTTCAGATATGAACAAGTCTAATTGTATGGATTACAAAGGTTGTATTTTTGGAAAACTACAAGCATCCTCATTATTATATATCAACTAATTAAGTTAAAAACCTTAACATATACTGTTGAATTATTTAATTTGAATAGTTCGGATATTGTTGGAGTATTTAGTTTTATATTACATGTTTTAACATATATCAGTGTAAGTATGTGACCTGAAATTCAAGAAGAGATACAAAAGATTTAAGTGTAGGTCAAAAAAAATCAAGACTAGTACCAACAATAGTTGACAAAATAGTAAAAACTATATATACTAATAATATATAAGTTAATTGATATATTTTCATATTAATTATAATTAGAGGGTCTCTCATGTTCACGAGTAATAGCATCCACATCCCTTCGAATTTACACCACCCTTTATCCAAACACACACTAACTTATACTACGACTAACACGAGTCAAGTTCAACCCCAACCTAACCCCATTAATTGCACCTCAAGACTTCCAAAGTTGCAATAAATTCCTACCAAACTTTGCTTTGGGGAAAACAACAAAAGGTTAGAAATGTCAACTCCGACAATTATATTAGCTTATTTTTTTAATTTAATGTTCCCAACGTTGCGTTGACCGGGAATCCGATGCCGAGCGATAAGGACGGAGGGGATACTTTCTCCTGCGACGCGGGTTGATGAGAGTGTCTGTGTTCCCCTTCGTATGTCACGATTAGCATCGTCGGATCATCTGATGCCCTCTCCACATGCTTCCTCGCTGGACATCCTCTCACTGTGCTGCATTTGTAGTATCCCCTGTGGATCATATCAAACGGACGTCAGTTGATCGTGAAAATCTATGATGGAATCATAACCATTGGATTTAGGTAGTTATGATCTGTATTCAATACCGTGGGTATGGAGAGCCTTTGATTGGCTTCTGGCCGTATTTCCTCCATGAGTATTCGTCTACTGGAATGTCTGATATCTTTGAACTTACAGCAGGAACTCTAATCGTCTTCTTCACACGCAATTTCCTGTTTTCATTATTGAGAAATTAATGATTTCAATTGAAAGACGAGTGAAGTAGTAATGATTATAGGCTTTGATTTGATTATTAGTGTTTACCTCTTCCTGGAGCAGTGACAGCGGGAGGAGCTGGAACCTGATACTTTGCCTGAAAAATCATCGGAATCATGACACCTCCTGCTGAACGAAGAAGAGGAGGATAGCGGAGGTTTTGCAGCTGGCGGTAAGAACAAGGAAGACGAGGTTCCGAATTGTTTCCCGTTGGAGACGCTCCCCTCACCGGTGATGGAAGACATGAACGAGGAGTTCGCTGATGACAAGCTAAAGGACTGGCTTGCACAAGATAGATCCGCCAATTTAGTAGAAGCCGGCAGCGGATCGTTCGGCTTGCTGAAATCAAGCGTTAACGCCTGAGGCTGGGGTTGAACGAAGCTCTTAACCGGAGGTGGAGGAGGAGGAAGAGGCGGAGAAGAGGAGGAAGAACAGAAATCGGAAGTAGGTCCGCGGCGAAAGCGAGCGTGGCCGGTACGGTTGAGAACAGAGATGAGTCGTTTGAAGCTTCCGACGGTAGCGTCGGTCAAATCTTTGCAATCCATCTGTTTCTGCTTCTGGTGGTGGTGATTGTTCCGGTGGTTGGAATCTTGATCGGAGAGAAGACGGATGAGATGCTCCATAGATTTAAGACCAGAAGTCGCGGCTTCCTGTATTGCCATCCGCTCATCGTCTTCTGCCAAGTACCTGCCGGAAAGCTGGATCGCCATCGAAATCAAACAAAAACAGCACAGCAAGAAGAGAAAAAAGGAGATGAAGAGCAATGAAATGAAACTGATTTCAGATGGAGAGAATGGGAAGGAGATAGAAATAGGGGAAGAAAGGGAAAGGAGATCAGGTGACCGGAGGAACAGGTGGAAAGTGTGGGAGGATAGTCAACATTAACTGACAGCGGAGGGTTAATAAATAATAATTTAAAAAAGATAAAAGAAATGGGGTGACGGGTCAGATTGGGCATTAAAATATTTGCAGAGACTGCAGGCGGAATTACAAAGAGTAGTTTAATAATTAAAAATTCAACAAGCGTAGGTTCGCTCAACCGTCGGATTTGTTATCTAGAATTACTTTAGGTACACTCAAAAAAAAGTTTAAAAATATTGCAGTGCCGATAAATTTAATCGAAAAAATTAAATACACGGACATTGATTTGCTAACACAAAAAGAAATCGTAATTTGCTAGTGCCTCCTAGTAGACTAGACACGGGCGTCATCAGACCGCTCTCATTTTTTTTCCTAAAAAAATGACGTCGTCTAATAGCGCCGGCACCCATATTGAAAAAAACAAAATTTGGGGCGCCAGCACCTTGCGAGATTTGTTGGTCGTTGTGAATTTGAGCGTTGTGTATATAGAACGCCCCAATTTAATCTAAACATTGGATCATCAATTAATGATCGATATTCATTTAATTGTAGGTAAGGTTTTTCTTAGAACCTTACAAAAATTAAACCCCTCAATTGTGCGGTTTATGTCCATACCTATTTATTTTATTTTTTTGATAAAACAATGCGATTTGATGCACTCGACGGCACATCGTCTAATGGATCGAGGAGGAGCACTAAAGGAAGTGTCGGACAAGCAAAGCGAGTAAGAAACAACGAAAATATGTTTGTAGAAGCAATGCATAATGCAACTTTGAAGAACCACTGGTGAAAACCTCGTATTTGGACTCTTCTTTTGAACCTTCAAATTTCGATGACCGATCATCAGCTCCTTCTCACGAACAAATTCAACTTTATTTCCAAACGAAGCTCACAATATCAAGACGTACTTCAAACCATCAGATCATATAACGTGAAACAAATAATCTCTATTATGTTCAGTTTGTTATTTGTTGTATAATATATTTTATTTATAGTTTAAATTCAATTAGAGCTACCATGGTGTGGGGAGGCAAAAGTTGATCTCAAGTGGAAGGAGTCGGGTATAGGTTACAACAAAGGAACCAATGTGTTATATGAAGTCAAGTATATGTTACAACAAAGGAACCGGTATGCTATATTAGAGAGCTTGATGGGTTTCACCATAGATTGTAATAGGTTATTAAGACTTTGTTGTGAAGACGGAACCGGTATGTTATATCGTAGTGCGTGACTAAGTTCCTACACTCGTTTAGGGGGGTCTTCCCATTTGTAAAGAATTTTCATTTTGATTTGCTTGATTTTCAAAAAAGCTGTTTAGAGTGTAAACAAGAAACAAAAGAAAGAGATTCAATAAAAAGTAACTCATTCCAAAACCTTCATGATGACTCAATAGGTTGGATAATACTTCGTTATAGTTAAATTTAGGGTGTAAAATTTATGATAAGTTGGTTCAAACATGTTGGGAACTAAGATTCACAAAATCATCCACATTGTTTTATACGTGACTAAAAGTAATGCAACACGACTTTTTCTTTTATTATTACTAAATAGCTTACTTAGTAAATTTTTTATTTTTTCTTCCTTTCTCGTGGACATAAGTCGGAATTATGGACAACATGAGATGGAGGATGATCCGGAGCTGGTAGATTTACAAAATACATAGGCGGTGATTAAGAGCGGAGGGAGATGAAACGTGAAAACCAAAACATAAGATCGGATCCGAGACAGATTTCTCCCAAGAGCCAATTGGTGGTGATCGGCATTAAGATTAGATAGAGGGGTGGAACGAAGACCAATGACTCAATGAGGATCTAGACTTCCGAGAGGGTTTTTCAAGAAGACAAACAAAAAACCCGATTGAGAAGACAAACAAGAACTCCAACGCGACAAAAAACAACCACCGCCTTAGTGTAATAAACCGATTAGTTTCCATCCGTTTATGGGGTTGAAACCAAACGGACCCTTGGTGTAATAGACCGGTTATAACAAAACTATAAATGATTTTAAAAAATCAAACAAGAAAATCAAGACTAGAAAATATTACATATAAAGGTAGTTAAGATACATATAGTTGAAATTCGGTATAAGTCTTGATCGTCTATCTTAAACGAACCCATATATATCCTTTAAACATCTCCTAATTCCACACCCGAAGTGCGAAATTGATTTTGCACTTGGGGTGTGACAACAAAATCGGCTTTAGTTAGTTCCGCACTCGGGGGCGAAAACATTTTTGGTTTAGTCAATTCCGCACTTGGGCTTCGAAATCGAAATTGGGTTTGTTTGATTCCGTACTTGAGTCCCGATCTAAACTTGGATTTAATCAATTTTGCACTTGACCGCCAAGCCCTTTTTATTTTTATAATGACGGATTGATTTTGCACCCGAGGTGTAGATTTAGATAAATTTTATAAATGAAATATATGGGTATGTCTAAGTGTCTAACATAGTCTAAATATTCATGTATAATTCATAAAAATGACATTATATATAAGCAGACCCTGTTTGTCACGTAATGACTAACGAGAGAGTGTGGTTCACGTTCACTGTATCCCCTAAATTCAATATTCCAAAATGTTGACCTGTTTTATTTCTTCTACTCTTTGATTTCTCTTTTATTCTTCTCTACTCGTTTACCCAAAATAACCGGTTGATGCCGGTAAACGGTAACCTAACGTTGATAGTACGATGACCCCACCAGCATAATCCAACGCTCAGAAATTGTCACTCAAGAAGCCGTAGCTCTACTGTGGCCGTGCGATTGATCCCGCTGGTTTGACCTGACTTTTATAAAGTTGTTATTAGGCTAATAATAGAGTATATTTTCTTATAATAAAAAAAAAAGAAAAATCGGGATATTAGCTGGTCCTTCACGGCCGAAATTGACATTTTAATATTTTTATAAGGCTGAAATAGTCAACCTTTTCTAGACTACAATTCCGTATTTTCTTGCTAATTTTATGAATTTATTTTTAACTAAAATATCACTTCAATAACATGAGGATATATATTTTATTTACATGTCTTGAGAAATTTCATTTGATTTCTTAAAGGTTTTGACATTTTCGGTTGAAGTTTATTAAATTTTACATTTTTTGGTTGATGTTGTTAGAGTTTTATTTTTTAAGATATGTATTTATTCTTAAAAAATGTTAGTTTTTTTTTTCATTTTTTTGCTAGTAATTAAAAAAATAAAAAGAACAGTAAGTTTCTTTGCATAACGTTCGGAGTGTTAAGAAAATATTTTATTTTCGTGATTTTTAAATGTACCGGCGAAAATCTCTAGTAGTGACCATAACTACGCACTTCGCGTGCGTAGTTGATAAGATCATCAACTACGCATTTGTGGAGCGTAGTTGAAATTTCTAAAAAAAATATCAATGGGACGTAGTTGGAGTTCCTAAAAAAAATTTATAATTTTTTGGCAACTATAACTACGCTTTTCACATTTTTTATTTTTTTGGAACTCCATATACGCTCCCAAAAACGTAGTTAAAGACCTATTAACTACGCACGCGGAGTGCGTAGTTTGGATAACAATTAGAGATTTTCGCAGATACGTCTATCAACCCCTTCATTTTTGTCCAGTATTTGCTGGTCATCCCTAGGAACGGCCTTCTTTGCCTTGACTTAGCACTAAGCCGTAATTAAATGCTAATATATTTCATACTCGTTAATCATAAAAGCCAAACAGAGAATACAGAACAATTGAAACACTTCAAGGGATTCAAATATGATGATGATTATATATATATTCCATATTTTGAGTAAATATTGTCATTGTTTACTGTCACTGAATAAATCCCAAGTCAAGTAAAATGTATTAACAAATTAAAGTTCATTCCAGCTGAATTTAATAAGCCTATCAAACAAACATCATTCTTCTATCCGATGACATCTTGCCAATGCTTGTATGAAATTGAATCATAGCATCAAAATTTCAATTAAAGATGGGAAGAAACTTACTATTTTTATATTTCTTTTTATTTATTTTAAGTACAATTGGTTTCGGTATCCTAAAATCATTTGACAATAGTAAGAGTAATTCACCGATCTTATATACTATATCTGTTATCTTTTTATTATCGACGTGAGAACATTAATCCTCCACATTATGGATTACTCAGAAAGGTGCATATTTCAGAAGAAGACGGAACATCCCGAAAGGTGATGAAACCTTTTGAAGGATGTGGAATATTTTGTAATGTGACGGAACCTTCTAGAAGGAGGTGAATCTACTCAGAATAAAACGGAGTCATCTATAATTCGGCGGAACTTTGTAGACTTGAGAGTTTTATACTTGTATATGATACGATTGTGTGAGAAGGAATAGCTTCGGAGAATTGAGTTCCAAAATCAGTGGTCATGACTATACAGGGGAGATCACCACTCATTTGGATCAATTCATCAAGAAGACAACTTCTACCGATAACATGTAATATGTAAATGAGGTTGTAAGAGTGTAGGTGAGAACAACAAAAATACCCGCGTAGTATAATCCTCTTATATATTTAGTGAAATATACAAAATATGAAATGGTATACAAGACATTATGCAAACTCGGTGAGTCGAGACAACGCGATTTTTTCCCAACAAAAACATTGGTAATCATTTTACATCGAGTGTCTAATAAAGTAATTATATTCTTCAAACCCAAAAACAATTCATGACCCTTGTCGCAACAAAATAGTGCACGAATCTTGACAAAGTAGAAGTCCGTGACTTTTTACTATACAAAGTCCAATGCGTGTTTTCTGAACGTGTGATTAACAAAGTGATGCAGGAAACACACCAAAATTGACAGCAGATAAATAGTTTATTGAGCTTATATACTAGATTTTGTACGCAATTCTGATCAATGTGATATTTGATATTTTATAAACCTTTTCAAGTGTAACCGTCTGACTCAATTAACGCTAAAAAACATATATTAAGACAAGTTAATTTAATCGAACGGTAGATACAGTCATTGTTCATTGTCTACAATCAATGTATAATGTATTTACGGCGATAACATAAGGTTAACATGTTTATATAAACATATTATGTTTCCAAAACACACATAAGCCTTATTGTATATTCAGTCCTAAAACTAATCGACAATATCATAGTTAGTTTTTCCGCGTGTCATTGTCCATGCTAAGATTAATATTTACTTGTAATTAAGGTGGAATAGTTTTATCTTCACAAGTAATAAGTAAATTGATATAATTAAATCACTATTAAGATGTAATAGTTTTATATGCATTTGTATATAGCAAAATAAGTTGGATATCGTTTTAGAGTCCGGCCACGCTCTAAATCGGACTCCAGGCGGCGTGAATCATGTACTCAGTGCTTGCCAAGTTTATTATATATTAAAATAATTATTTATTATTTAATTATATCAATTTAATTATATAATTAAGGGTTTAGTATTTATATCTAGGGTAAATGTTCAGGTACGGCCCTTTTATTGCGGTACGGTCGTACGGCCGTACGACGGGGCGACACGTGTCCCGAAAAAAAAAAAAATTATTTATTTATTTTTTTTTTCCTCTTTTCTGAAACGATTTTTTTTTTTCCGGAAACTAATGAAAATTTATTTGAACTACCATGTTATAATTTATGCACTATTATCCTATAAACTTTGAACTATTCCCATATAATCCATGAACTATTACTTTTTAATATAATTCATGAACTATTCTATTATAATTCATGAACTATCCCATAATAAGTTTTGAACTATTACTTTCACTCCTTTATAAATTTTTGCACTTTAAACTATTCTATTATAATTCATGAACTATTCTATTATAATTCATGAACTATCCCATAATAAGTTTTGAACTATTACTTTCACTCCTTTATAAATTTTGCACTATGAACTATTCTATTATAATTCATGAACTATCCTTTTAGAAGTTATGAACTATTACTTAATAAGTTTTGAATTATTACTTTCAATCCTTTATAAATTTTACACTATGAACTATTCTATTATAATTCATGAACTATCCTTTTATAAGTTATGAACTATTCCATAATAAGTTTTGAACTATTACTTTTACTCGTTTAAAAAAAAAAAAAAAAAAAACTCGTTCAGAAAAAAAAAAAAAAATTCTTTTTTTTTTCCGGGACACGTGTCGGCCGTACAGACGGCCGCACGGCCTTACCGGAATAATGGGCCTTACTTGAACACTTCCCTTATATCTAGATATTAAGATGTGGGTATTAAGATATAGGTACAAAATTGATACCTGATATCTTTGTTTAGGAGAGGGAAAAAAAAGAGTAATTTTACATGAACAGTATCATTATTTTTAGAGTATATTAAGAAAAAGGAGAATATGTGTATTTTTTTTGGTAAATATAGAATATATGTATTAGAAGTATACCAAGATATCAGTTTGATATTCGCATACTCTTATACCAAATATAGGTATATATTTTTTTATGTTGATAATCAATATTTATATCTGATATGTAAATATGGATACCAAACATGTCCTAAGATATGTTTGATATTAGATTGTAGGAGATTCATTTAAATTGTTTAGGTGAGTCTGTTTTCAATTATAAATAGTTGTTTGATATTGCGTGGGGTTAATGATTGTATTATATTTAAAAAAAAAAGAATATCTAAAAACAATATTGTAGGATAATATTATAGAAAAAATCTCATCAATCTTTATTTACCACAATAAAAAAAAAACTCATACAAACCCTGATTATAGTAATTTTATATAAAATGCATCGTAAGACTAATTATAATAATTATTTTCTGAGAAACTAAAAAGCAAATAAATTTATGGTTTGGTGTTTTAATAACTTATAATTAGATAGTTTATGAATAATATGTAAACTACAAAATTTAATATAAATATTTAGCAAACACTAATCACAAATATTTATCATAAAAAATTTGTATTCATAGAAACAAAAATATTCAATATCATTAATTTTAAAATCCGTGTAAAAAATGAAAATTCGAACTAGCTCCATGTCAATTTATATATGCTTCAAGATTTTCAACTCGTTAGTGTTATTAATATGAAGGTAGCTTTGTGAGTGTGTTAGAAAATTGTTGTCAAGATTATAATATTCGAGATTTGATTATCAAAAATCCATGGTGGGATTTGGCATATATAGAGGATTAGTGATAGAGGATTTGATTTGACGATTGATTGATTTTATAATGTATAGTGAATGTAATGGGCATCAACTAATTCTTCCACTTGAAGAGATATGATTAAGTATCGAATGAAGACGTAGGCAAGAATCCAACTCAAAGATTTAGAAGAAAAGCAAGCACCAAGGGTTGAAGATTCGCATCTGGGTCAGCTCACCCTCCATTATGTTCTTATTTTTCTCTCTAACACAGCTGTTTGCCAGCTCCATTTGATGATACTAACACAGTAGGTCAACTTGTTCTTCTTCCTTATATTATACTTTCTGTCATCAACTTGTGATTGCCAATTTAAGTATTTGTGACGAGATTATTGCATTTTTACTTACGATCGGAGTTAGGTTTTTACGGGTCTGTTTTATGACTTCGAGTTAACTAAACGAGATTGCGTTCATTATCGATTGATTTTAGGTTGAAATTATATTAAAAAATAGGCTTCACTATTACGAGTAAAAAGATCTAGAGAAAGTGAAAGATTGAATGTCTAAATAAAGCTTCTAAATTAGTGGGTCAAATTAATCATATGTATTAAAGTTAGATTAGTCTAGAATTAGTTGATACTTATCCACTTTGTAATATGTGTATTGCGGTTGTTTTAGTGGTTTGGTGAGCTCAATAACCGACCTTTGCACTTGTATATATATATGTATCAACGTCATTTTGCTTGTAATAATACAAAAGAGAGATATTCGATCAAAAAGGCTTATACACAATCCGCAACAAATGCCCGCTTCTATATACTCGGTGTGAGTCGGGAACGTGCAAATTTCTCCAACACCCAGTATCATAAGCGAGGTTACGGTGGTGGTGTTCGGGTAAAGTTTGTTGCTTAAAGAATCTTGTATTGACGTGATGACGGCCGAGACGATGAGGGCGTTCGAGATTCCACTTTTTCATGGGAAAATCAACTTCACTTTAATTTGTGGCAGAGTACGATTCAAGACTTATTGGTGCAACAGGGTCTTGACCAAGGTCTAGAGGAGGAGAAGCCTGGATCGATGAGCGAGGAAAAAGTGGAGACGCGTCCAGAGGAAGGTGGTAAGTACAATTCTGTTGGCGTTGGCTCCCGAGATCAAGTACGGTGTGTTTGAAGGAGACCACACCGAAGACGTTGTGGGATAAGCTCGAGAGCATCTACTCGTCGAAGTCCCTAACCAACCGTTTTTGCTTCAAGATGAAGCTTTACTCGCTCAAGATGGAGAAAAGAGGTAATCTTCATGATCGCATTAACTCGTTTAATCAACTAGTATGCCAGTTATTGAATGCAAATGATAAGATTGGAGAAGAGGAGCAAGCTTTGCTGTTGTTAGCATCATTGCCGAATTGAAGTCCTACAAGTCTTTGGTGCAGGTGCTACTTCTAGGAAGGAAATCTCTCACTCTAGATGAGGTGACCGTTGCTTTGCGGGAGAGTGAGAGGATGATGAAGAATGATGCTACCGACAAAGGAGAGGATCGCATACTAGTTGTAGTGAAGCGAGAACGAGGGAAGAGTCAATGGAGGATGCATGCTGAACCGAGACAAAGAACAGGCTCACGGCGAGATTTGAGTGAGGTCGAGTGCTTCAACTATCGGGAGAAGGGTCACATGCAAGCCCGGTGTACTCAGATGATGGAGGACTTAAAGAAGTTGAGAGAGATGTCGTCGGAAAAGAAGAGTGGGGACTCCCACACAAATGTGGTAAGTGAAGTTGATTATGGTGATATTTACTTGGCGACGGGCGAGGAGACCGCCAAGTCCGAGTGAGTGATAGATAACTCCGCCTCGATGCATGTATGTAGAGACCAAACAATGTTTTACACCTTGAATATTGGTGGAGAGTTTGGTCAGTTCAACTCAATTGTTGGTAAGAAATTGAAGGTACCGGAAGCGTGAGGATGAGGCTTCATAACGGTACAAGCCACACTCTACACAATGTGAGCTACATGCCATCGGCGAACGTGAATGTCATCTCGTTGGGTGCGATGACGATGGAGAGATATAAGTTCGTCAGCATAAGGAGATGGTGCAAGGTGTTCAGGGGGAGACGTTTGGTAATGCGAGGCCGCAAAAATGAGAAGAATGTTTGCTTCTTGAACGGACAAGCGGTGTAGAGAAGACGATGTGACACCGATACGAAGAAGGAAACAAAAGTGAGATTTTCAAATACGGTGGAGATATTTAAAATATAAATTAAGGGAGGAATTGTTGGGTAGTTTATATTTAAAAATGGGCTTAATTATTATGGCCGGAAAGATATAGAGAAAATGAAAGATTGGAAGCCTAAATGAAGCTTCTAGATTAGTGGGTCAAACTAATCATATGTATTATAGGTAGATTAGTCTAGAATTAGTTGATACTTATCCACTTTGTAATATGTGTATGTCGGTTGTTTTTTTGGTTTAGTGAGCTCAATAACCGACCTTTGCACTTGTATATATACCGTATATACGTATCAACATCATTTTGCTTGTAATAATACAAAAGGGAGATATTCGATCAAAAAGGCTTATACATAAAGTGAGGTTAGCGAGTGTGAGTGCTCAACAAATACCCGCTTATATATACTCGGTGTGAGTCGGCAACGCGCGGATTTCCCCAACAACAATCCCGTCATTGAAAAACCGATAAATATATATAAACTTTGTAAATATAACTAGGGAAGAGAAGTGTCATGTTTGTGTTCAACGGTAGCACTTCTGATCTGCTACCCAAATCCTCTCGCCAAAACCTTGTTGGAATCTATATTTTATATACGGAGTGTGTCGGGCTTTTCCGGGAAAATTTTCGGTGGGTTCCGGCCATCGTCAATACCGAAAAAAGGAAACATTGGCTTTGTCTCCGCAAGCATTGAATCGTGGTATACTTATTTGCTAAAATTGGATTATGAGTGAATGAGATAATGATGCCCAAAGTTACGCGTATGAAACACAAAACTTGGGAAATTGAACAAAAATGTGGTTATCCCACATCGACTAAAAGGAATAGAATCTTTATAGTATATAAGGAGGAAAAACACTTAAATGTTGTGGCATTTGAGTCACTATCAATTTTCAATGGGGAGCGAGCGTAACTAATCGACCACATATACGCCGAGCTCGTAATGGGTTGTAGAGCTTAAATGGTCTCAGGCCAAAAATTGGTCAAAACAAACAGCAAGCTCCATAATGAAAATTTTGAATTTAAATATGAAAATTCAAAGATTAAAAACGTTGTTCTCATTTGTCTCGCCTATAAAAGGGTGTCTCGTATTCTCATTCCAACGCATCGACGTAATCTGAGGCATTTTTAGAACTAAGAACAAAGGTCTTCTACTTCGACTCTGCACACTAACAGTATTGTAATACTATGAGTTTCTCCCCCTTGATTTTGCGGTTCTTATAGTTTTTAGAAGAAGTCTTGAAAAAGACGTTCATACAAACCTTGCCCCAACCTTCTTACTAAAAAACGTGACAACCCAATTTTTTAAAAAGATGAGGTGGCTTCCGGTTCGGGTATTACCAAAGAGGGTTCGGTGAGTTTTGGTTTTTAATTAGAAAAAGGAACCGGGTATTGAAAAAGGGTTTATCTTTTGGATTTTTCTCCTTTATCCACATAGTGAAGGTTCTAGTTCCTTCTCCAATGTCGATCCGTATCCAGATCAGAGAATTGGCGGAGTTAGCAATGTTGATCAGTTGAGAAACTGTGAGATCGAGATTGATTTGTAAGATACAAATTTCTTAGAATCGGTTACCATATTAAATACAAGATTTGGGTTTAAGCCCTTGAAAATGTTACAAGATGAGGAAGAATTACATGTGAGAATAGAATTAGGGTGGGAGATCAAAGAATTTTCCGTTGAAAGTGAGAATCTAGTGTTACGAGGAGTGCGTGAGAAGCACTAATTGCGAGGGAGAATGTGACAACCCCGAAGCCTACGAAAGATAAGATATTCGATGAGGAGAGAAACAAAAAGCTAGAAAGAAAGGTCATATTGAGGGCCCAAATCACTATCCGCAGTAGCCCACGAAGAAGGTATGAATCGTCGGTGAGGCACAGTAAAGTTTAATTTCACAAATGTAAAATTAAAATTTTACACCTCTCGCACTATTTTTGCGGGTAGTTTTTTTTTTTTTTTTGTTCTATCGCACCAACCATGTGATTAGGTTCAGCCGTACAATTAAATGTGTCTCGAATGACGGAAAGAAAAATGATACTCCTTCTCAGCACCAAGATGTGAGAGACCATTTAAAAAACTCCTTCACACTGATTGTACGAGAGGTGTAAAATTTAATAACAAAAGTTCAATATTATCTTCTACTAGATGGATAGACCCGTACTATGCACAAGTTTAAAATATGTTTATATGATATTAAAAAAAAGTTTCTTAAAATTTGTAATGTTTTGTGCAGATTTATTAATTCTCAGCGAATATTTGGATAATCAAGTTAACTGGACACAAAGCCTAATACCCTAATATGATTTAAGTCATATCATATCGGATAATCGTTCACGGATATTCGGATTATCTATTTGATCGAGTTAAAACTTAATATTTGAATATGAACCTTTTTTTTTCTTCATTAGAACTTTTTTTATAAATAGTAATCGAAATTAAAACAAAATAATCCAAATTAAGATGTATGAATATTTTTTAATTAATTAACTATAAATTTTGAAAGATTTAGTTTTGTATTTAGTAAGTGTACTGTGTACCCCATAATTTTTTACCACTTAATGGTAGCTAAATATAATTAACCCCTCTATTTTAATAAAAAAAAAAGAATAATAGATGTTTGTTAGTATTATGTAAGTGTAAGTTTTAATTCTTAATTACTTAATTTATTTTTTATTTTATTTTATTATTTTTTTTGCCTTTTTTTATTTTTTTATTTTTTGTAATGAACATACCATAATTTTTTCATACTAGAATTTCTCATACCAGAATTTCTTATACTAGAAGTTCATACTAGAAGTTTTTTGTTTTTTTTTTTGTTTTTTTCTCCTTTTATATATTTTTTAATAATTTTATGGTATGCGTATCTAATATGAAATTCATACCGGAAACTTATACCATATTTGTTTTCTTGTTGTCCTTTTTTATTTTTTATAATTTACATACCTAAATTTACATAATATTGAAAGAACTTCAATTATATAACAGTAGCATATGTAATAGCAGCCACCATCTCCTCTTGAAGTGTTTCTGCTTAATGACTGAACCAGCATTGCGCTTCCTTGTCCGCAAACTTCACCTTCAAGCCGAGTATCTCTACTGATATGCAATTCCTTCAACTGCCTCTTTTGAGGCATCAGAGGTAAAAACTAGTAGTCGTTGGTTCTGCTGAATCATATCATTGACAAGAGGCCAATCGGCCCAATCTTCTCCCTTCTTAGGTATCTTGGAGACCGGAAACCAGTACTTGTCCAACCCTACATTCATAAACAGGTTGGTCAAACCTTTTGGAGTATGAACATAGTCTTCTTTGATGCTAAGCTGCAACTCATCTTCTGCTTCTTTTTCCACTCTAATAAGCGGTTTGACTGCAATTGTCTTCTTCAGGGCCGTCCAATGATTTTCGGAGGCCCTGTGTCAATATTTTTTTTTATCAATTTAAAAAAAAATATTTTATCAAGAAAAAAATAAAATTACTTTTTAATTACAAAATGCATGAAAAAATAACAATAAAGAGTAAAATGAGACCGTTTACACCTAATATTGAGGAGTTAAAAAAATAAAAATAAGCAAAAGAAGATATAAAAAAAAATTACACACCTTAAAAAGATAAACATAAGCAATGTGCAAGCACTCTTTTGTTTAATAGATTAAAATAAACATAATTATAATGGGGCCCCAAAAAATAAGCAAAAGATGAGATAAAAAATAATAAGCAAAAAAGAGATAAAAAAAAATAAAAATAAGCAAAAGAGGAGATAAAAAAAATTATATAAACATAATTATAATGGGCCCCAAAAAATAGGGTATTATTCAAGTAAGGCCCATTATTGCGGTACGGCCGTGCGGCCGTACCGCAGGGCGACACGTGTCCCGAAAATTTTTTTTTTTTTTTTAAACGAGTAAAAGTAATAGTTCAATTTTTTTTTTTTTTTTTTTTTAAAACGAGTAAAAGTAATAGTTCAAAACTTATTATGGAATAGTTCATAACTTATAAAAGGATAGTTCATGAATTATAATAGAATAGTTCATAGTGTAAAATTTATAAAGGATTGAAAGTAATAGTTCAAAACTTATTAAGTAATAGTTCATAACTTCTAAAAGCATAGTTCATGAATTATAATAGAATAGTTCATAGTGCAAAATTTATAAAGGAGTGAAAGTAATAGTTCAAAACTTATTATGGGATAGTTCATGAATTATAATAGAATAGTTCATGAATTATAATAGAATAGTTTAAAGTGCAAAAATTTATAAAGGAGTGAAAGTAATAGTTCAAAACTTATTATGGGATAGTTCATGAATTATAATAGAATAGTTCATGGATTATATTAAAAAGTAATAGTTCATGGATTATATAGGAATAGTTCAAAGTTTATAGGATAATAGTGCATAAATTATAACATGGTAGTTCAAATAAAATTTCATTAGTTTCCGTTAAAAAAAAAAAAAAAAAAAAAATCGTTTCAGAAAAGAGAAAAAAAAAAAAAAAAAAAAAAAAAAAAAAAAAAAAAAAAATTTATTGCGGTACGGCCGTACCGCAATAAAAGAGCCTTACCTGAACATTAACCCCAAAAAATAAGCAAAAGAGGAGATAAAAAAAGATTATATAAACAATAAAATAAAAAAATAGTAGAATTGGGATTTGAACCCAAGACCATTTACACCTAATGTTGAGGTTTAACCAATGTGGCAAGCACTTTTTTGTTTAATATATTAACTAAACACTATTATTATGGGGCCCCAAAAAAACTGGGGGCCCTGTGCTGTTGGGCCGAATGGCACCCCTTGTTGGACGGGCCTGGTCTTCTTCAGGTATGTTACGGCTATTTAGGATGATTGGGACCAAAACCGTAGAAACATTATGAACTATCCAATTCCTTTGGACAAGAGAACTTAATTCAAAAAGAACACATGGTTAAAAACTTAAAATGCATATGGTTTTTGAACTATAAACACATTTTAATGAACTAACCTAATTCCAAAACAACGGTTAAAAATTAAGAGGACAATAATAGGGTAAAACTAGTATAATACCCGCACAACTCGAAAAAAATGAGAAAGAATATTGTGAAATAGGTTTTTTTTACGTGCTTTTGTTTTGTATACTTCTCTAATCTAATCCTGCGTCCACAGCGCGCTACGTCATCAACCCGTGCTCTATTTTAGTAAGTATAATAGATTTGGTTTGTATAAAATTATTATTTCAATAATAAAAGATTTTATGGTTTGAAAAATAGTGTAAAAAATAAAAATTTATTGGTTTTAATTGTGGGAGCTCAATTTTAAAAATCATGCGTCCACAACGCGCCACGTTATCAACCCGTGCTCTATTTTAGTAAGTATAATAGATTGAAGGATTTGAGCATATCATCAAATGAATTACAATTTGCGGCAACCCTTTAGAAAGTAGAAAACCTACTCAGCAGGCAACTAATGCAAATTTTGTGATTCAAATAAGGAAGAATACCCACTAATAAGTGTGAGACTTGTAGATTCCGTCCAAGTTGATCTGCTCGGCAGAATATCAAAAATGTATTTGAAAAGTAAGAATTGGAACCCATGAAGGCATGCCATAAGGCATGACTTTGTGGGTTGAAGTACCATTTTTAAAACTCTTGGCAAAGACCGCAATCAGAGATCCAACAAATACTACCCATAATTAGAGTTACCAAGTATAGCTTTGCCAACCTGTCTTTGGTGTAAGATCTAAGTACTTGTACATACAAGGGATGCAAAGAAGACAAAGCACATCGTATTGTAATTTGAAGACAATGCCCAAGTGAAAACGGAAAATGTAGCCTCGTAGAGAATCTGAGTGTGATGCTTTGCTCCCTTCTCTTCTTCTACTCTTGCTCCTGTCTTCTTCTTGCTTCTTTTGTCCTTGCTCCTGGTATGAAATGAATGGAAGAAGGCGGCGGTGCTCGGATCTCGGTGGAGGCATTGGCTCAGCAACGATGGCTCTTACACTCGACCTCGATGGTTTAGCAACGGAGGCTATCAAAGGCGGATCTAGGGTTTGAACGATGGTTCGTTGAAGTTGGATCTGAGATGGGTAGCGTGAATCCAAATCCGAATCATCCGGATCTGAGAGATTTGCGAAAGGAGGAAGAAAGAACAAAGCAGATAGGAAGACAACAAGGAGAGGAGATGTAGATCCTGGATGTCGTAGTTGCTTGCTGTTTTTGGGAGGCTGCTTGGTCTGAGTTCACGTAACAAAGAAGAGGAAAAAAGTAGGGTTCGGACGTAAAGATAAGTGGGGTATATTTACTAAATTGAATTATGTTAATCGGCTAATTAGTATAGGTAAAACTAGAAAAGGCTTAGTTACTTAATTAACCTTAAATTGTTTAAACACATGGATATCCATTTTATACAAAATTATGATCCGTATTCGATCCAAAGGAGAAATATTACTGGGTAAAATGGGGAGAGTAGGTAGGTTTTGTAACCATGAGCATATAAAGATCCCAAGTTAATAATGTGTACAAAGTAGGCCCTTCAAGATTATACAAAAAAGATTTATTAAAATAAAAAGATGATATTAAGGAAATCATAATATCTTTCTCTCTTCATTTATTAACTAATTAATTATTACAAAATGGAAAAGTAAATATATTTCTCTCTCCCTCCATTTATTCAGAGAATCAGAATATATTCCTTTTGTTCGTCCTCTCCGAAATTGTCGTAACAAATAGTTGTTAATCCAACTTGCGTTCATCCATGACGACGATATTGAATCAATCCTGGTACGAATTTTGCAGCAACATATGTACACAATCCCCAAAGACCGCAAACATATGTACATATAGTTAGTCAGCAACATTTTCGTAGCAACATATGTACATAATCACCAAAGAGTGCAAACATATGTACATGCAAACACAACAGAAGTCTGTATTACAAAATATTTTGTTCTATAGTACATATTCTAATCGAAAACATGTTATATTTACACACAAAATATGTATGTGTATCATCAAACCCCTATCCAAATGTACACAACTTGCATATTTGATACATACGAACACAATAGAAATATATATTTCAACACAACCCAAATCAAATGTACACAAACTATATATTTGATACATATACCTATTGAAGACGACCGTTTAATCGGCGATTGAAGGAGAATGTTGGGGATGAAGACGAGACCTCGAGAGCACTGACTATGGCGAAACTGAAGTTATTCGATTCGGAATTTGGATTATCCTTTGAATCAATTGGTAACTTATACTTGTTGAAGACAGCAATTTAATATGCGATTGAATGAGAATGTTGAGAAAGAATAGGTTGAAGACGAGAGCTCGAGAGGACTGCTATGGCGAGAGGTTGAAGACGAGAGCTCGAGAGGACTGTTATGGCGAAAGGTTTCTTACGTGTTGAATTGCGAAATTATGGACATATGGTATTGAAAATCTCAACGCGGTTACCTTGTTTAACTTGTTTACTTATTTTACGGTTAAGTAATATATTTTACAGAATAAATATCTTCCATTAACGGCCTATTAAAGATTCACTTATTACTAATTTATCTTTTCTTAAAACATGTAAAATACTTGGGGTCTTGTTTGTATTCTACAAAAATAAGTTACCTTAGTAACTTAGGGTCCGTTTGGTATGCATGAGAGATTATTTTGGGGATTATTATTTTCAATAATCTCCCAATAATCTTGATAATCTATGTGTATGGGGGTACTTTTTCGGGGCCAAAATAATCCCCCAAAATAATCTGGGCGTAATAATCCCTTCAATAACCTCATATACATGTCTCACCGAACGCAACCTTAATCTTCTCAATATTATTTGATCAGATTAAAAGGGATAACACCATAACAATATTTACGGGTTTCGCCGAATGGGATCCGTTCCATAGATTTTGGTTGTATGTTTATATTAATAATTCATTGTTGAGCTTATTGAGGCAAAAAAAAAGATTTTATTTATACATGTTTAAAAACGAGTTTTAATATACAAATAAATCAAATAATACAAATATTTGAACTATTGTTTGTAAATTGTATATAAATTTTTTAGTGAGCATTAATGGATGCAATATTTATGACCAAAAAAAAACTTAATCTTACTTGTAGGTAGGATACTCTAAGGTGCGACAAATATAAAATAATTTAGTGCATGACTTAAATAATAGGGGTGAAAATATCAAGCCTTATTATTTATGTTGGTAGCATCCAAAATTTAATGTTGTTTATCGTTCTAAATTTGGTCCGACTCAAAACCTAATCCTTTTGGGTTAGGGAAAGAGTCGATTTAGTCGGTCTAATAGAATTTTATAATTTCACCATCGAGTTCAAATCACCAAAAAATCATCAAACCAATGCAATTCCAAACTTCAAAGTTCTTGGACCGAAAACCTTCCTTTAGGGTTAGGGAGAGAGTCGAGTTAGTCGGTCTAATAGAATTTGATAATTCCCCTCATCGAATTCAAATCACCCAAAAAAATCAAACAAATGCAATTCAAAACTTCAAAGTTCTTGGACCCATAACCACCTTGTGGTCTACAACCCGATCAAATGGTCTGAGTCGGTCTAAAAAATCATTACGAACCTAATATTGACCATACATATCAAAACGGACATGATGTATCCACGCTTATAGTTTTGGATGTGCATTTTAAAATTAGGCTGAATCGTTTTTTTTACCGGACCACACCCTAAGCGGAAAATGGTCCGGTTTATGGTTCTTGTTTTTGACGATTCTGGTTTATGGATTAGTCCCGAATCTAGGATCGTAAAGAATCGGTGGCTCAAGTCAAACCGTAAATATATTAAAAAATGACTGTGTAAATTATTAGCTGTAATTACCCGTTAACTATATCCGGATCGAGTTGGTTTCGGTTTTACCGTACAAATTAACGCAACCTCGACAATAAAATTTAGTCGAATTGGTCTATATACGGACCGGGTAGACCGTAACGATTCAATTCTGGTTTGTTGAAATTGTGGTCCAAAACATCTGATTTGGAGTGGATGCAAAATCGTACATACAATTATTGTTTATAAATACTTTTACATATGGCTTCAAAGACGCAAAATGAATTTAGTAAAATTTTGGCACTATACATAAAAAAACGTGCTTTCTAAACGTACCAACGAAAAATTATATTTATCACGTGAACTACGCAACTCGCGTGTGTAGTGTTTATTTTCACCTTCAGATTATAACTGCACGTATGATGTGTATAGTTGAAGCCGATAAAAGCCGATCAACTACGTATATGAGTTGCGCAGTCGTAGTTGATGTGACACCTATTTCATTTCTAATTCATTACCAATTAATTAACCTTGTTTAAAACAATAAGCGGAAAAACGGAAAACGGAAAATTTTAAAACTTTATCCTACAACATATATATACATACTGACACGTGTCATAAAATCCTTCTTAACAAAACACAAGAGTTTAAAACCACACAAAACATCCTAGGCGATAGAATCCCATACAGCCCCCTGATATGATCTCAAATTCAGGTGTTGGGTCCGACGTGCTTGCCTTGATTAGGTTGAGTCTGAGTAGCTGGAAAAAATGTGGATATAACAACAATGAGCCACAAGCTCAGTAAGGGTATAGAAATCACGCTCCCCAATATATATAAGTATCTAATATCCTGTCCCCAAAGAACACTATATACCTTTTCTCGCATTCTAAAGTCCATACATACATATTCACATTCACATTTAATTCCACAACCATTCATATCACATTTCACAAAGACATTCAAGCATGTTATCACACATCACATAAGAATAATCATAACATATAACATATAACATGCTAGACTCGATCGCATCGATGCATAGGTGATAATTAATTAACTAGCTCCAACTGATCGTACGATATATTTTCTCATGTGTTTTTGTATTTTTTTTTCTTTCTTTCTCTTTTTTTTCGTTAGGTTGGCCAACCCGATAGCATCCTAGGCCCCTGTAGATCAAGTAGCGACCTCGGTCATCTTGTCCTGAGACCCCCTGTAGATCAGGTTGCGATCTCGGACTATCTTGTCATAAGACCCCCTATAGATCAGGTTGCGGTCTTGGACTATTTTTCTCATCTTGAGGCCCCCTGTAGATCAGGTAGCAACCTCTAAGGCCCCCCTGTAGATCAAGCGCTGACCTCGGCTATCTAATCTTTGAGACCCCTTGTAGATCGAGCGCTGTCTCTATATATGTCCCCAGGTGGTGCAAGACATTTACGAGGCCCCTCGTAGATCGAGCGTTGCCTCTGAGGCCCCTCGTAGATCGAGCGCTGCCTCTGAGGCCCCTCGTAGATCGAGCGCTGCCTCTATATAGTCTCCAGGTGGTGTGGGACCCAGTTGGGCTAACTAATCAATTACCATCCTATATTATCACTTTTATATCGTAACTCAGTTTCATACTTTCATCTCATCAAAACCATACTTCTCATGCATACATTACATTTCATATAAATATCATCACATTCTCACAGTTGCATGCTTCACATTCATATATAACACAACACCATTCTAAGCATACAATTCATTCACATAATCCACAAGGCATGTAAGAAAACATAATATCACACATATCATAACAACCACATTGATGTATGCTTAAAGATTATACCATATCTCTTCATAACATTTCACATGTAAATATATATTTTTATACGTAAAACTAATCCCATATTAAATACCTAATATATATTAAGAAAGTGTAATTTATATACACTTACCTCACAAGTAAGAACAGTAAAACCTCGCAAACCAACTATTGAGTCCGTCTCCCACTCGGACTATCCTCCTTTCTCGTATTAGGATACGCTCACAAAGCAATTAAGCTATAGTTAGACCGAAACCTTTAACAACACCTATTGAAAATATCATATTGCTCGTATCAAACTTCTCGATTCAAACACCAGTTAAATTCATTCCTTTGAATTTAATTAACTTATAACCTTCTCTAGAATCCCAATTTAATTAATTAACCTTTAATTAATTAAATTTCACTAGAATAACGTTTTGCCCGGAGGCAATTCTGAACCCACCTATCATCAAATCTCCTCAAACAAAAGCTCATAATCACCATAATAATGTAACGAGCATAATGAAGTTTCCAATTATCCATTTTGATAAGTCTAAGGTCAATTTAGGCCAAATCGCAATACGGAAAGCGAATAAATTCATAACTTATTCGTTACTAACCCGATTGACGATCCAAAAGACGATTCGGAATCACAACGACGCAGGCTACGCTCGGACACCATCAAATTCACTGGAATTTGAGCGACGGAACCGTCCTAGTATCATATATGCTCGACCAGGCCTTCGCTTGCTCGGAAATACAAAAACTCGGTACCGATATGAAGAGAATGAAGAGAGGAATCCAAAAACTCAAACGGAATTGAAATCGGATTACAAACAAAGAGAAGATCTGAATTTGAAGTTTGAGAGAAATCAAAGCTTTTACGAGGAAATGTGAAAGAAAATGAATGAATTTTCGCTATTTATAGAGAAGTCGATACTTATCCTTTAGCCTTATCCTTTAACGAAATTGATAATTATACTTTAACATTATCCTTTAGCAAAGTCGATAATCATCCTTTAGCATTGTCCTTTAGCAAAGTCGATAATTATCCTCTACCATTATCCTTTAGAAAGATTGATAATTATCTTCTAGCAAAGACGATAATTATCCTTTTACCGATCCGAAGGCGATTTGAGCCCTTTCTCCAAACTTCTCGAAATTGGAATAATAAATCCGGAATACTATGTGGATAGTTATTCCACAATTCCTTCGTAAAACGTATATTCCTAAGCCGTCTTTCTTAGCCGCTAAGAAACGAAATATCGATTCTTTTGGCCGTTTTGCCTTTTCATGTTATTTCATATCTAGGGTATGTCCGATGTCCTGATCATTTCTCTAAATTGCATTTTTCTTAATTGAAGCTCCCAAATGCTCCAAATAACACTGGGGTAATATGATCTAAGAGCGGGTTACCTCGAGAGGTATCTCTTGTTAACACGGGTTTAATTCCGTTAAACTCGTTTAATTCCTTAAAATTTCTAATTAGGCCATCTTCGATTTTTGACCGTTACAGTTGAGATATTTTTTTCTTTCTTTATGAACTACGACTACACATCCCATGCGCGTAGTTGTAGTTATTTATTATGTCTTATAGTCGTCTAAGAGTATTTAACTTGTTTTCAAATAGAAAATCTTAACTACGGTTCCGTTCCACTCTATTTCCAATTTATTTAAACTTCTCTTTTAACCCCTTAATACCCATAATTTATCTATATGTGATTGAAAGATTTTCTTAAATTTCAAACCCTTCAACCACTTAATACCCTTCAACTACAGCTAAACGAACGGATTCTACGACTACGCATATAAAATGCTTAGTTGATCAACTCCAATTGTCTTGAGATCGGTTTCTAACTACACATACACAGTCCTTAAGACGAAAATCAGAACTACGAACACTAGAATTGTGTAGTTGGTTCGATGATTAAAAAATGTACTAAAATTCACCATTTTCGCATTTTCGCCCGGTCAATCATTGAATACACGGATCCAACTTCCCGCCTTAATTCCTTACGACTTCTAGTGTATCTCTAAATCTCCTTCTGGCCTTCTGCTCGGCAGCGCTGCGTCTTGTTTCTTTCGGATCCTTGAAGGAGGGTAAAAGTTTCGTTGCCTGGAATGTCGACGTGGCATATACTCTCCGACGCCGACAACAATTGCCGGTGGGAAATTTCCGATTCTCCACTTCCCCACCCCAAACCCTATGTCGGAAAACCTACTACCTCCTGCCCACCTCCTACCCTCCCTTCCATGACCGAACTCTTACTTGAAGGTATCCCCTCTCTAATTTCGTGCTGGGGTCATTTTTTCAGTTTCTTATCATTTCTCATCCAACATTACGCAGGATGCTCGAAGATTCTGGAGAGTCCCGAAGGTCACAGTACTACATCTTCCGTGTTTCGGACGGGCTCAGGAGCATCCATCGTTCCCAAACGGTCTTCCGTTTCCAAAGCTTTCGCTGTTCTTGGCGATGACGCCCACACTGACACTCAATTAGGTGCTTTTCTCTTTCGAATGCTATTCGGCGTTCAATTAGCTATTTCTCCTGTCCGTTGTTTGTTCCCACGCCCGCTGTTAGTTTGGGGAAATAGTGCATTGCCTGCTTTGTGCCGCTGATTTCTGCTTTTGCAAATACTCTACCCAAATTGGATGTAAATTGATTTAGGTACCATTTGGTTTGAGATGTGGATACTAGGTTTGGAAGAGGGACCGGTATGATAATCGAACTTGATTGATGATTAAAGGCAATTTAGTTATATATGAGGATAAGAAACTAAAAAGCTCTAAACCAGACACTTGAAACTGGTTTGTGATGTCTCAACGACATGCTTAATCATGTCTCGTAGTATTTGTCCATAGTGTTTGCCGGAATGGCTTATTTTTATTGTTTGCTATGTTTTCGGCAGAGCCAAGAGAATCCGGTGGACGTGGAAATTACAGCTCTCTTTTTCAAACTGCCTCAGGGAAGAAGGTTAGTGCATCTTCTGCTGCACTTGCTAGGGCAAAAACGTTGTTGGGATATGATGAAATATCACACCATCCCCATCCCCCTTCTCAAGGGTTTCATTCCATTAAGGGGAATACGTTATATGATAGCAATGGGTTGACCCATTTGGTGAAGAGTAGGGATGGTGCAAGGTCTCGGGGTGATGCTAAACAGACTCAACCTGAAATGCCTAAAACCAGTTCAACTGCTAAAGCATCTCCAATCAAATTCCACACTGCTGGTGGGAGGTCCATTTCAGTTTCCGCTGATGCATTAAAGAGAGCAAGAAGTTTGCTAGGTGACCCTGAAGTAGGGTTTTTATCAGACAAAGCAGATGTTAGTGATGCAGTTTTTCCAGTTTTAAAGGAAAGAGACCCAAACCTGGACTATCTGAACAAAAAAAATGATGTCAATTCTTCTCATTATGGCTGTAAGAAAGTTGCATCGTGTGAGAAGCCTTTAGTATCTGGTTCAGTGATGCGAGATTTCAGTGACGGTGGATCTTCCAGAATCAATAGCTTCAAAACTTCACCAAGAGGAGCATTAAAGAGAGCACGGAGTTTGCTAGGTGACCCCGAAGTAGGGCTTTTATTAAACAAAGCGGATCTGAGTGATGCAGTTTTTCCAGTTTTAAAGGAGAAAGACCCAAACCTGGACCATCTGAACAAAGAAAATGATGTCAATTCTTCTCATTATGCCTGTAAGAAAGTTGCATCATATGAGAAGCCTTTATTATCTGGTTCAGTGATGCGAGATCTCAGTGACAGTGGATCTTCCAGAATCAATAGCTTCAAAACTTCACCAAGAGGAGCATTAGTTCATACCACCACCACCACCATCAACACAGACAAAGATCATGTGACTGGAAATCATAGCACATGTGACCTAAAAAGGACTGGTAGAAAAACTCGTGTTTCACCATTCAAAAGGCCTCGACGTTCTAAATTCACTAATCCTTTGAACCACAAGATTCCTCTGGTCCCTAGTGGTAAATCTCTAAAGAAATTGTATACGTTGTTCATGAAATTTTACCGCTGTGTCATATTTGTGATAACTTAATTTTTACAGGTTTATCGACTGAGTCAAGTGAAATTTCATGTTACAAGAAGAGGGTTTCACCTCGATATCCACCTCAAAGTTCAAGAGTTTATATAAAAGAATTTTTCAAGGAGCCTCCAAAACCTCCCTTGAACATGGTAAAATCACTATCGAGACTAGTATTCTCACTTCCGTCATTTGCTGATACATTTTGCTGACTTGTTGCCTCTGAATTGCTCAAGCTACAGAATCTTACAGATGAAGTACGGAAGATGAATCCAGCAAATGCAGAGAAGTATTTTTTGTGTGAGGGTACTGGTTTAAATTGGATAGGGGTAGAAGCTTTCCATGATAAGTTGGTTCAGTCTGGAGCTTCCTTGCAATATGCATCTAAAGAGTAAGTTAGCGTATCCATTATTTATTTTCTGGTGCTCTCACAAATGAAAGGGTAAGAAAAATGCTGATTCAGCTGTTAAGCTAATTCCCAGTTTGTGTTTGGAATTTCTAGGGATTGGGCTCATTTTTGTTTAACTTATGGGATTTGTTGGTTGGGGACTTGGTGGTTGGCTTGAGTTTAGTCGGGTTACTGCTGTTGATTT
This sequence comes from Fagopyrum homotropicum, assembly GCA_033239125.1. Lineage (NCBI taxonomy): Eukaryota > Viridiplantae > Streptophyta > Magnoliopsida > Caryophyllales > Polygonaceae > Fagopyrum > Fagopyrum homotropicum. The sequence continues at coordinate 152,042,808 of BSWB01000004.1, forward strand.
CCATTATATTAAAAATGTTGTCAGTTTAGTTAAGGGCGTTTGGCCAAATTGAGGTTTTCTTTCTGAGTTGGTTTGGTGGAGTTTTTATTAGTCACCTTACTTTAGGACCTAAGATATTGGCTGAAATCACTTACTCGAGGTTCAAAATTGTGTCAAATTGTCAATTATGGTTCCAGAGTAGTATAAGTGTTTGTTTCCACATTGGGGCCACTTCAGGTAAGGTGTTACAGTTTTTTTATTTACTTTCTTTATCAACTATCTTGGGTGGAATCTGGTTCTGTTTACTGGCGAATGTGGATTTTGGCTATTGGATTTCTTGTTGAATCAGATCATAAAAAGGTTGCGCACTTGAGAAATAATATTTAGTATCTTTGTGTATGATATAGTTTGAGTATCACATAGACGACATTATGTTTCACATATTAGGTGCAGTTTTGGTATTTGTAAGGAAAAATGGTGGTTGGAGTAAATAGCGGGAGGATGCAAACTTGTTTCCATTAAAAAGATGGCTTGCCAAATCTTTTATTTATTCTCATGGTAAAATTTTGTAGCTAATATTTGTTCCGAGAGTACAATTCAAAAGATGTAAAAAATGTAAGTGTATCCAAAATCCAACACAAACTGTTCACTTACATTCTCAAGAAATACTTGAAATGGTTCTCAATCTCTGTCATGTTCCATAGATCAATTACTGAACATAATCTTGTTTAGACAAGGAAGTTTTCACTGTTTTTTATTTATATAGTAGTGATGATGAATTAGTGATTGTCTCAATAGTGGTTTTTAAATTTTTACATCCTATTATAACCATGATTTATTTCAGTTTCTAATGGAAATTTTCTTTGCCTCGTGTAGGTGGGTTGCAAATCACTACAAATGGATTGTATGGAAACTTGCATGTTATGAGAGATTGTGCGCAGCTAAGAACTGTGGAAAATTTTTGTTAGTGTCTAATGTTCTCGAGGAGTTGAAGTATAGGTATGCCTATATCTAAGTAAACCTTATTCTTCCTGTTACTTTCTTGTAGCTGTAAAGAGTATCTATAATAGATTTCTTCGAGAATGACTAGCACAAGCTGACATGAATTTTGTAAGGTACGAGCGTGAAGTAAATCATGGTCATCGCTCTGCAATTAAGAAAATCCTGGAAGGAGATGCATCACCTTCTTCTGTGTTAATTTTATGCATTTCTGCAACCTCTCCAAATAACAATATTGAGGTTGAAGCTGATCCTGTGACAATAGAAGAGAGTAAAAGGGGAGTTGCTAATATGATTGAGCTAACTGATGGATGGTAAGAGGAATATTGTGCAAGTGTAGTATTTATATATGATTTGCTTTCTGATTGATCAAGTTTGATTTTCTCCAAGGTATTCCATAAATGCTCAGTTGGATATGGGGCTATCACAGTATCTCGCTCTTGGAAAGCTTTTTGTGGGGCAGAAACTAAGGGTACCCAGCTTTCCTAATTTTTGCTTTATATCATGATTTGATATATTGCCATATGTTATCACTGTTTTCTTGGACAGATATGCGGTGCTCGTTTATGTGACTGGGTGCAACCTGTTTCACCCCTGAATGTTAGTCCTTGCTTTAGCTTTTCTTATTGAGTGGAGCAATTAATGTTATGTTATTGCTCCTAAGTTTTTGTGTTGCTGTTAGGCACCAAAAACCATTAAGTTACTGTTACATGCAAATGGTACCTATCGAGCGTGCTGGGCTGATCGTTTAGGATTCTGTGAGTGATATTAGATGATTCAGTTTGTGATTTTTGTGGCAATTTGAGTATAGAATATGCAAGAATTTGATTTTAAAATTCTTTATCTCAATTTGCATTTTAGCTAGGGAGTCATGCACACCATTGGCATTTACGTGCATCAAAAGTGGTGGGGGCCCTGTACCTAGGGTGTTGGTTGGAGTAACACGAATCTATCCACTTCTTTACAGAGAAAGGTATTCATTTATCCTCTTGGAAGAACTTTATAATTACCTTCTGATTTACAAGCATTATTACGAAAAGTCTTCGTTTCCCAGATTGGGCAATGGGGCTTGCATTGTGAGATCAGAGAAGGCAGAGGCCGAAGTTGTGCGGCTTTATAATCAAAGGTGGGGTTGATTCTCCTACTTTTACTCTAGCTTTCTTCTTTATCTTACCCTATTATTACGGGTTATGTGGTTTAAATGTCACAAACCGCTTTGTATATTTATGTATGTGTATTTGTATGACATGTGTGCATGTTTGTGGTCTGTTTGGATATATTTCTGTGATACTCGCATGCCTCAATCTATATTAATTTAGTTTTTTTTCTAGTGAAGGAGTATTTGTTTTATCTAGTAAAATTGCATGCTACTGACTGATGTTTTATTATCATGGAGGTAATAAGCCCCTGCTATCACCTAATGCTGACACAACAGCTATTAAACTATACTATTTCTTCTATGCTGCACTTACTGTACAATATCTACATTACAGAAAATAATAAGAGGTTAAAGGTCTGATATCTTTGCTACATTTTGGTTTGTAGATGCTCTAATATTATAGAAGGCGCCATGTCAGACATCTTCAGAAGTAAGTATGACCCTGGTTATGCAAATGACCATGATTGTGAAGGGGCAAATATCCTGAAGATGCTTGAGAATGCATTTGAACCTGAAGTGCTTATGGCGGGAATGAGCACGGAGCAGCTAGCATCTGTCACCAATTACCAGGCAAAGTTGGAGGTGTGTCGATATATTTGCTTCACATTTTGGTCTATCTAGAAAGACTATTAATCATGAAACCTCTCTTCTTACAGTCATGTAGGCAGCTAGAGAGAGAGAGATCTGTTAAGAAAGCTCTTGAAGATGCAGGATTAAGTGCTAGAGAAGTCACCCCGTTTATGCGACTGAGGATAGTTGGATTAAGTTCTGAAGGTGGAAGAATAGGTAAAGGGCCCAAGGAAGGATTATTAACAATCTGGAATCCAACAGAGAAGCAGGTAAATATATCGTCTTTATATTGCACTATCAATAGAAGGGCCGATGCTTCAACTGCATGTCTAAACAGTCATATTGAATTTTGCTGCCCATTTCTAATTTTTTTTTTATCGGCAGCAACTTGAATTGGCTGAGGGTCAGGCTTATGTTATGTCAGGACTCGCACCTTTACATTCTAATTATGGTACATTGTATCTACATGCTAGAGGATCTTCATCAAACTGGCAGCCTTTAATATCCATGGAAAGGGAATGTTTTGAGTAAGTATTTACCTCTGACACGTTTGTTGATCTTATCAGTTTTGTTTACAGCAAGCTCCTGAGAGAGGCAAAGTGGTATAGGCTGTATAGCGTTTCTTGCTTACGTGTCTGTTTTTTCTTTTCAGGCCCTTCTTCAGTCCTCGTGAATCCATCCCACTGTCAAAACTTGGGGAGGTTCCTCCATCAGGGTAATAGTTTTAACAAGTAAATGCTTCAGAGGCAAACAATCCATTTGCGTTTAATGCTTAACATTGGTCTATTGGCAGTGAGTTTGACACAGCTGTGTTGGTTTTATTTGTGGGGAAGGAATACGCGACGGCTCTCCAAAAGAAACTGTGGGTGTTTGCCACTGACGGCTCCATATCCGAGCTAGAAAAAAATGAACCTACAATATCTCTGCTTGCTATTAGCTTCTGTTCATCATGTTCAGATGATTACGCTGTTTCACCGGTCAACAGTAACCTAGTTGGATCAATAGTAAGTTTATCTTGAGATGCTTGGCACAATAAGCGTTTCTTATGGTGAAGATCATTACTTCTATTCCAAGTTGTCATACATTGCAGATAGAGATCCTATTGCTTCAAGATTAGCACATTAACTTGCCATCCATTATATGGAACCCTTTCCTTTGGTATGTGGGGAACAACTCCCTACTACTAAATATCACCAAGCACATGCTGCTTCCCATCTTGTTCCGCTCTAGACATCATCTAAATAAATCAGCATATGCTATATCTTGCTATTCTTGTCTGTATGCAGCTACTATGCTAGAAGTATTTAGATGATTTTGTGCATGTATATGCTTTTGCAAACTGCTAAATTGAAGAAGGCTGTTTGAAATTCTTTCTGAACTCCTTTCACTTTCAACTAGTAATACTGACACCGAGAGCTTGTTTCAGGTAGGTTTGTGCAATGTCATCAAGAGATCAAGGGATGAATCAAATGGCCTTTGGGTCGCAGAGGCAACTGAAAACACAACATATCATCTCAATTATGATCATACTCGCTTCTCTCACCTCAACCAAGCTTTTGCATCAGTTCAGAAATGGAGAGACAGATCCTCTATGGTATGTGTAGTAACTTCACAACTTAGATGTCTTTTGGTTTTTCCTATGTGCAAGTCACTGAAATCTCCAAACCATATATGCTCAGATAGTTGAGAAGCTTAGGGAGAAGGTTCTATTCATATCCGGCGACTCCCAAATGTAGCGCTCTAGATATCTTGGCCAATTTGTAAGGCAGCTAGTCCATGCCTAACTTTCTGTTTCACACGTGCTCGAAGAGTAACACATGTTTTTTGATGAACAGAACTTATGGCAAAGAGTCATTTGCTTCATTAAAAGCGAAACATGCTTCGAAGGATGCTTATTGTGCAGTAGCATCATTCCAAGACAACACAGATTATGCACCCTGAATATTATATATATAGCAGATTTTATGCATATATATATATAGGAGACAAGGTGATTCGCACGAGCATGTGGCATGAGGAAATTTGAGAAGTTCCAGTCTTTTTTGTATTAGGTAGCACAGTTTTGGTGCATCAATGGCGGTCTCTTTGATAGCCCTTTGTTTGTATGGTGTGCTGCAAATTAGTACGGCAGTGATGATGGATCAATGTATACGGATAATATTTGACCCACTTAAGCCAGGATTAACAAGTGTAAATAAACAATATTTTGCCATTGCGATTTGAAAGATCCAACAATTTCCATTGCTACTTCGAAGCAAAAAGTACTACAGGTAAGATTAAACCTATAACCAGTTTCAGCACTGGTAGTATGGGTTGGGTCACGGGCCACGGTTAGGAATGTAATATGAGACAAGCTACTCGGGTTCGGCTCGCAATCAGGTCGTCATAAGCTCGGCTCGAGCTCGTTCATTTTTTAGACGGGCCGAATACGAACACATTTTAAAGCTCCTTTTAAATTTAGGCTTGGTTTGGGCTCTATTCATTTATAAACGAGTCGAGCTTGAGTATGTCAATGCTCGGCTCGTTCAGATAAATTTCGGCTTGTTCGACTAAAATAACACTATAGGGTTATTTTAGCCGAGCTGCTTGGACTCAGCTTGTTCGGCTCGTATTACACCCAGCTGCGGCCATTCCAATCATTTTTGACCCCTATACAATGAGCATAGTAATAGGCTATGAGAAATGAGCATTTTTATGCAATAACTAAACAAACGAATTGTTTTTAAAAAAATGTAAATTCTATGCCCAGTCTTGCAAGATGATAGCAGGCAGCTAGCACGACCGAAATATGAATTCCTTATAATGGGCCTGGTCCTGGGCCTGGGTCTGCAGGCCCATTTATGAACGAATAAGGAAGATCAGACATAACACGAGTTCTAAAAGGGCAACCAAGTGTGTGCTGACGTCACCATGGCTTGAAAGCTTCCTTTCGGTTTAATTCTCCAGGTTGGTGTAGCATCCAAAAATCACCATTTTCGCATTTTCGCCCTTCCAATCAGAGAATACACAGATCCAAAGGGGAAGTTGTTGCGTTGCTTTGCGTCAGATCTACACATCTTCTCAGCAACCGACACCAACAACCAAGCTTCAGGTTCTTTTCTCTCTCTGGTTTTCATTTTCAATTCCCCGTTCTATTTTTGTTCCTCTTGCGATTTCGCATCTTACAATTGCCATTTCCCGCTGAATTGTGCCAATTGACATTGATTTTCTCTCTTTTGTAGGGTTGAATTTGTTTTTTTTGCTGATAAACCAGGTTGGATGTTGTTGATCGAGTATTGCTCCTGATTGGGATCGGATAGAGATGGATAAGAAATCCAATCGCACCGATCTTCTTGCTGCTGGTCGCAAAAAGGTTAGTGCTTTCTTAACACCCTACACTGCAAAATTTCAACTGATGATTTTTTCACGCCCTGTGATTTGATATGCGTACTTTAGTCTGATAAATTCTCAACGCTAGGGTCTAGTGAAGCAAATTTAACGACGAGAAAGTGAAAAAAGGTACATGTTGCCATGCCAGTGTCTTAAAAAAGTGTGAAGTACCAATTTTCAATGGGAGTAAGTGGAAAGAATTTTGGGACTTCCTTTATACTGACAAACGTAGATTCAGGATACATGAACTCCTGAAGTAGCACCAGAGAATTATTTATTTTCTAGAAACTAGATGAATGTGTCTCAGGGGGATAGCTTGAGAACTTGTTGATGCTCTCCAAATGAGTTGGGCTTATAAGAGAGGACATTCACACCAATTTCTTGTTTCATCTGCTTTGCACACCAGCTTGAACAATACCGGCAAAAGAACAGCAAAGGGAAGGATGGTAAAGGCAAGCATGGTAAGGGCAGCAGCAGTAAGTCTAAAAGCAGAGCTGATAACTCTGAGCAGCGTGATGATGATGAGAGTGTAATGCCCACTTCAACAAATGCACCAACAGAAGCATCTCAGTTGCCTGAAATTGCACATCATCTAAATCCAGAATCAGTCTCATCAACCTCAGTTCCTCTGAATAACACTGAAGATTCTACTTTGAATGAGCCGATAGACAATGCAATCCCAGTCCCTGTTTTAGATGACGAGGGCAACGATAAGGCACCTTCAGTAGGTGTTGCAGACTCGTCTTTAGATGATTCCGATGACATAAAAACTTCATCAAGTTCAAAGGAAATGGAGAAACTATCAGTTGATCCAATTGATGATGAAAGATCAGCTTTTGGAATTCCAATGTTAGAAGCTGCAAATGATGATCCATTTCCATCCACAACTTCATCTGCTAGTGGGGCATGTGCAGACGAAGATAATAGACCTCCTGTTCCTGTTGAAGTAGACATCATGAAAAAGGAAGATCAGGTATCATCAGATGTAGGTTTGTGCATGCTTTAACTCAAGCCTCTCTTTTGCATTAATTTGCTCCATGCATTTAGCTAATTTCTAGAAAGATAGGAGGAATCATGTATGAATTTAATTTATAATTATGTTCTTATTTGTTGCTGGGTAGGGGCAATGCAGGAAGTTCATGGTTCCGGCTCAAAGGACAATGATAGAAACATGATGTTAGGGGAACAAGAAGTTGCTAATTTATCCGTGCCTTTGATGGAAAACAGCACGAGGGCTGGTGAGTCTGATACCCCATGCATTGTCACTGATGTAGAACATGATATGAAGGAGGATTATGGTTATGTCGCTTCTGTTTCAGATGCTGCTGGTTCTGATGGGCAAGCTGTAACCCTGATGAAGCTTGTTGATGTGATCAAGGGGCTATCTGAGGATGATTTTATGTTCCTTATCAACTCTAGAAGTCTGGTGAATAGTAATAAACTTCCCGTGCAAACAGAATATTCTGATGTCTGTGCTGTGTTACAAGAGCATCTGTATGTCACAAACATATCGAAGGAGCTCTCTCTTTTGCAACTTTTTGAGGCGTCTAAACATGAAATTGACTTAGACCACAAGCACAAGCAGTTGGTTAATGAAATATCTGTGCTTACTGCTTCACTTGATGATGCCAATGAGAGGAATACGTGCCTTTATGCAGAGCTCGTAGAGTGTAGATCTGAGCTGAAAGCTGCTATATGCGAGAAAGAGGAACTCCAAAGCCAATATTGCTCTGCTGATGCAGAAGTGAAGGAGCTGTCTTTCAAGGTTGACGAGCTGAGAGTAATAATTGAGGAGTCTTCAACAAACTTATCAAAGTTGTCAGAGAAACTAGATTACTGCAAAAGTCAATTGGCTGATTCACTGGCGGAAAATGAGAGGTTAGTCAATACTTTGTCGTCAATTGCTGAAGAGAACAATAAAGATATGGTGTTAAAGGAGCAACTTCTTGATGAAAAGCTTTCCAGGGAATTGGCTGGTTGCATGAGTTCAGTTTCTGCTCTTCAGGTGGAAGTTGTCAGCTTGAATGTCAGCCTTGCTTTTGAAACAGATGAGAGGCAAAAGGATGAGGAGGAGACACAGTTTTTATCTGCTAAGAATGAGAAACTCTCAGTTGATTTAGCAGATTGCAAATGTTTGATGAATTCTTTAGAGGAGGAAAATTCCAAGCTGAATGCAAACCTGACTGAAGTGAGAGAAGGGAGACAAATCATTGAAGAGATGAAGGAGAATCTCACTCATGAGAATGAGAGATTTTCAAACGAAGTTTCTGAATACCAGGAGAGGTCATCTGAGGAGCATATTCGATTTATGCAGCTTGAGGATGACCTGAAACAAGCTAGATTGCGTCATGAACAACTGATGGAGGAAAATAGTTGTTTGCGTAGCACCCAGGAAATAAACAAAGGCAAGATTTCCGAGAGCAGCAACATAGACTTAGATGCAAATGTTGCCAGTGCTGATGAGTTGCAAAATATTCCCACAGAGCGTGTAATGGTAGCGCTGCCTTCTGTAGCACCTAAGGCTGCATCAGATGACTCTGAGGAAAGGCTGCCAGTTAGCCATCTTAAAGGGGATATCTATGATGATCATTCTGGCTTTGTGATACTGAAGGGGCGTGTGGAAGAGGCAGAGGGGTTGCTGCAGGATCTTGATAAGGCAATGGATGAAATGTACTCTCATTCCATGTCATTAAGTCGTTCATTTGGCAGAAGTTCTGCGCCAGGTATTTCAAAATTGATTCAGGCATTTGAGTCAAAACCTTCATCTGATGATAATGAGTCAGAGATAAATCCTCCAGCTGGAGATGATCTTTATATGTCAGCAAAGCATCAAACGGGAAGCCTGGGACTTGTTCTTAAGGCAATGCATCGGGATATTGTACATGCAGTCAATTTTTCCAGGGTTGAAGAAGAAGGCCGGGAGTCAGCTAGCCTGTCACTTGTGGAACTTTTGGCCGATGCTGAATCATGGAAAGATTGCTGTGTTAATATGGAGCTACATAACGTTGAGCTTGAGGTCCAATATGAAGTTATGAAGCAGCATATGTACAGCTTGGAGGTAAAGCAAATTGAGCTTAAGACGTCTTACGAGGCTTTAAGAGGAAAGGAGAACAGTCTTATGAGACAGAATATCCAGCTGGCTGAAAAGTTGACGGATTATCAGTTCAGAACTAGTGAGTTGTTTGATCAATTGGATGAAGTCAGGAAGAGTTCAAGGGAGATGGCTTCAAATGTACATAGTGACCTTGAGGAGCTGAGGAAAGATGTGATGGAGAAAACTTGTAAAGTGGAAGGGGCTTTGGCATCTTCCTTCTCCATGGCTGCTCAGGTGGTGGAGAAACTTGATGCTGCTATAGGGTCTCCAGTTATGCCACCTAACACTGTTGATGGATTTGGCAGTGACGAACAAATTTTGTTTTCTGTAACGGCTGCTTGTCACATGATTGAGGATTTAAAGGAGAGGCTTGATGCTGCAAGCAGAGAAAACAAAACCCTTTCTGTGTCTTATGAGGAAATGAGTACAAAGTCAGATGCTTTGTATAGGGAGTACAGGTCTTCTGTTGATATACTGCAAAATATTTTTGCTGAACTGATGAGTTGTCTTGATACTTCTTTGGGTCATGTAGAAAGTGAGAATCACCCAGAAGAATCAACGCTCTATGATGCTTCTCGTTTTGAGGCTATTATCAAGCAGCTTAGTAGTCTGCTCAATGAGAGGCAGCAGCTTAAAGAGTTAAATGACAACCTCCATTCTGAATTGTTGAATAGAAATAATGACGAAGAAGCACTCAAGAAACAGTCCTTTGACTTAGATCTCCTTCAGAAGCTGGTGGAGGATGTCAGGGATGTATTAAAGTTGCAGCCTGCAGATATGAGCTCTGATGAACATCCTCTCTTACTCTTACACTCCTTGTTCTCATTGCTCGTTGGAAAATATAAGGATGCTGATGACAATGTTATATTACTCACAGACGATCTCAAATCTAGGATGACAGAGTTGAGAGAACTTCAGGATTCTTTGGAGACCTTAAATTCTTTCAGCTTTCAGCAGCAGAATGAAATCCTCGTTCTCAAGGAAAGTTTAAAACAGGCAAAAGATGTTTTTGATGTAACACGAGAAGAACTACTTGTGAAAGCTACAGAACTTGAGCACTGTGAGCAGCGATTTGCTTCAATTAGAGAGAAACTCAGCATAGCTGTTGCCAAGGGTAAAGGTCTGATTGTGCAGCGTGACAGTTTGAAACAATCACTCTCAGAGACATCCACTGAACTGGAGCGATGCTCACAAGAGTTACAGTTGAAGGAAGCTAGGCTTCACGAAGTTGAACACAAGCTCAAGGTCTATTCTGAGGCTGGTGAACGTGTGGAATCTCTAGAATCTGAGCTTTCATACATCCGTAACTCAGCTACTGCACTACGAGAGTCATTTCTTCTCAAGGATTCAGCACTTCAAAGAATAGAAGAGATTCTAGAAGATCTTGAGCTGCCAGAGCACTTCCATTCCAGAGATATTGTGGAGAAGATTAATTATTTGGCCACAACAGTTGCTGCTAACTCTTTGCTTGCTGCTGATTGGGAGCAGAGAAGTTCTGTTGGCGTCGGTTCATTCTCTGATGCTGGTAATGTCAAAACAGATTCTTGGAAAGATGATTCACAGCCTAGCTTGAACCCGGTTGATGATTTGAGAAGACAATATGATGAATTGCAGAACAGATTCTTCGCGTTAGCTGAACAGAATGAAATGCTGGAACAATCATTAATTGAGAGGAACAATCTTGTGCAGAGATGGGAAGGGGTTCTGGACAGAATTGATACTCCAGTACAGATTCGTGCCATGGAGCCTGATGAAAGGATTCAGTGGCTAGGGACTGCCTTGTCAGAAGCTGATCACCACATGATTTCTTTACAGCAGAAGGTTGAGAACCTTGAAAACGACTGTGGATCTGTAGCTGCAGATCTGGAAGAGTCTCAAAGAAGAGCATCTGACTTAGAATTCTCTCTCCAGACAGTTACCCATGAGCGGAATGACCTGGAACAATCACTAATTGAGAGGAACAACCTGCTGCAACGATGGGAAGAGGTTCTGGACAGAACTGATACTCCGCTGCCCGTCCGATCAATGAAGCCGGAAGAAAGGATTCAGTGGATAGGGACTGCCTTGTCACAGGCTGATTACCAGGTGAAATCCTTACAACAGAAGGTCGACAGCCTTGAAACTTATTGTGGGTCTATAAATACAAATTTGGAAGAATCTCGAACACAAATTTCTGAACTCCAAATCTCTCTTCAGGGAATTAATCATGAGAAGGAAACACTTTCTGCAGAACTATCGGATTTGAAAGCTATTACTGCAAATTTGGAAGAATCTCGAATACAAATTTCTGATCTCCAATTCTCTCTTCAGGGAGCTATTCATGAAAAGGAAACACTTTCTGCAGAATTATCAGGTTTGAGATCTGAACATTACAAAGTTGTTGCAAATTTGGAAGATTCTCGCACACAAATTTCTGAACTCCAATTTTCTCTTCAAGGAGTTATGAATGAAAAGGAAACGATTTCTGCTGAATTATCAGGCTTGAGATCTGAATATGACAAAGTTATTGCAAATTTGGAAGATTCTCGCACACAAATTTCTGAACTCCAATTCTCTCTTCAAGGAGTTAATTATGAAAAGGAAACACTTTCTGCAGGACTATCAGGCTTGAGATCTGAACATGACAAAGTTATTGCAAAATTTGAAGATTCTCGCACACAAATTTCTGAACTTCAATTCTCTCTTCAGGGAGTTATTCATGAAAAGGAAACGCTTTCTGCAGAACTATCTGGTTTGAGATCTGAACATGAGAAATCATTGGAAAAAGTTGCTCAGTTCAAACAAGTTGCTGATGACTTGAGGAGTGAAGTGGATGCTTTACAGGGAAAGCTGACTGAGAAGCTTGAAACTGAGAAGCATATTCTCCAAACGGAAGATCAGATGCTAAGATGGAGGGATTTGATTGTTGAGACATTGCAGTCATGTGGGACAGAAAGCTTGATACCCGATGGCAGCAGTCCTGGCGAGTGTTTGGAAGTTCTGTTACAAGGACTTGTAGACGAGTTTATGAGATTCAGAACAGCAGTTTATGAGAGCAGGGAGACTACTGACCACAGTATTCCTGATGATGCCACAGATCTCCCTGAATTGAGGGCAAGAGATGCACTAAATGAGGACGTGCAAAGTGCAACAGATTTGAAAAGAGAACTTGATGATGCTATGGGCCAGTTGGCATATCTCAAAGAGGAAAGGGATGAATACATGAAGAGAAGTCAATCCTTGGTATATGAGCTGGAAGAGTTAGAAAAGAAAAAAGAGGAAGTGCAGAAGCAGCTTAATCAGGAGGAACAAAAGTCTGCCTCCCTCCGAGAGAAGTTAAATGTTGCTGTTAAGAAAGGGAAGTCATTGGTACAACATCGTGATGCTCTCAAACAAAATATTGAGGGTTTAACTGCTGAGATCGAGAGCTTGAAGTCTGAATTGAAAATGCGAGATGATTCTATTGCTGTATTCGATCAAAACATCAAGGACTTGTCATCTCAAATAAAAGATGGCCATGTCCTTGAGGGGGAGAACACATCTCTAAGGAATCAATTGTCGGAAACTATACAACATCTGCAAGAGAGAGAACATACCTTGAGTATGTTTCATGCTAAGTTAGATCAGATAAGTATTGCCAGTGAACGTGAAATCAGCAATCCAGTGCAGAAGTTCGAGGAGATCCTGATAATATTTTCTAATTTGCATGGTACGGTTGTTTCTTCTGAGCAAGAGACAAAGAAAGCTAAAAGGGCAGCCGAACTTCTCTTAGCTGAATTGAATGAGGTCCAGGAGAGAAATGATAATCTGCAAGAAGATCTAGCAAAGGCCCATGAGGAAATATCTGAGCTCTCAAGGCAGAAAGATGTTGCAGAGTCTGCGAAACTTCAAGTTATCTCACGTCTACAGGAACTATCTGAAGAGACAAGGAATCAGCGTGCTGAGTATGACTTGTTAAAATCTCATGTGCATAATCTCGAGAGAGGTTTGTTTGATGTCGGCAGTGTGATTGCTGATGTGTTCGCGAAGGATATGGGTCTTCTGAATAGATTGAGAACCAACCTAGAGTCATGTGTAGAAGCTATTGGGTCTGACCTGCAACTTCCCAGGATGTCTGGTGTGCTGATGTCTTGGATTGCTGATCAAGAGGTATATTTTATGATGTGATTTTTTCTTTTGAATAACCATATATATGATGAAGCTACTTGCTCCATTTTCTTGTCTATATTTACAATGTTGTGTAGAAAAATCTCAATTCCCGTGTTTGCATTTCAAATGTACTGTTGCACTGCCCTGGTACCCTTTCTTTCCTTAACAGCTCTGTGAAATTCCTATGTGACTTTTTTCATCTCTTTTTTCCGTCAAAAGTAGATCAACATGGACTCAAAAGTCTAGTTTCTTATTATGTTCTTCATCTGGTGCAACATCCACGCTATGAAAAGTCTAATTTCTTTTTCAATCATATATTGGTCTCTTTTAAATTATATACACTTCTGAATGTTCTGATGTGGCCTTTGCTGGATTTTTAGTAGGAATTGTTTTGTCTATATAAATTAGAAGATGAATTTGCTCTTTCACTTTGATATTCTACTAAGAAGATTGTGCCAAAATAACTGTTGTTGGATCTGCTTTAATCAATTTCTTTTCATGCTGGCTTGGATTGGTGACAATATAATGATTTGGTTGTTGTCTTCTTTTCTTTGTGCCAGTTTTCTATTTGCTTCCATTATCTTTTGCATTTTTTTGTTCGATAGAAATAATCCTAACTTCCTTGCTTGTGTAGGGATATTTATCCGCCTATTCCTTGCGGGGCTTTGATGTTCAAGATCAGACTGATGATATCGGAACTCACCTTTCACAGCTAACAAGAGACACGGAGAAGTTTAAGGAACGGGTAAGCAGTGATTCTCAGTCCCTGCACGCTGAAGCTGAGCTGTTGCTAGAATTTATTGGCGACCTGCATAGTGAAGCAATTTCTTTGAAAAGATCTTTAAATTCAATCAAAGGTGAATATCTTCATCTTGAATCAGCGGGAAAGAAGAAAGACATGGAGTGCACTGCAATGCATCAATGCATAACATCGCTTTATGAGGTGTGTTTTAGCTCAATAATGGAGATTGAAAGTAGAAGGGCCCAAGTAATTGGAAATGGCTTCCCAGATGAAGATATTAACTCCACGTTGAAAGCTTTGCCTTTAGGTGACGGTGGGCTTAACTTCAGCGAGCAGAATCTTTTGACTACCACAGAAAATGTCAAGAGACTAGGTGATAGACTCCTATTAGCAGTGAGAGGTTTTGTAACTATGCATGCCAAGGGAATAGAGAGTGATCAGAAAGAAATGAGAGCTACTATATCGAATTTGCAGAAAGAGCTGCAGGAGAGAGACATACAGAAGGAGCGAATGTGTGCAGAGCTTGTTAGTCAGATTAAGGAAGCCGAAGCCACTTCAAAAGGTTATTCTAGTGATCTTCAATCTGCAAAAGTTCAGGTGCATGATTTAGAGACGAGGTTGCAGTTGACGGAGGAAGAGCGGAAATTACTGGAAAATAGAATAGCAGATATGCAGCAAAAGCAAGGTGCATCGATGGAATTGCAGGATAAGGTTGTATCACTGACTAACGTGATTACAGCCAAAGAACAGGGTCAGTTATTTCTTGAGATGCTACTTCTTTGTAATATGATCAGTGTCTCATCTTATTATATTATATTATTCAATAATAAATCTAATGATACCATATAGTTCTAAATTACAAGGGATTATTTTGCTGAGTGAAAATAACTTTGGTGGTAGATATGCTATTTGGTCAACAGGAATATGCAAGAATTAAGAAGAGCATCCTGTTGCCGTCTTTCTGTTTCGTTTTTTTGTTTGTTTGATGCAGTTATTGTGTTGTGTCTTATCTGAATCATGATTTAGAGAGGTCAGGTAGGTATGTGTTGGAAGTAACTAAAAGACGTTGTAAAATTTGCCTCTGAATTATTTTAACTTATCATGACCACTACAATATTTCTGAGAGAAAGTGGCCTGACGGAAATGAATAAGATTTACCGTCTCCTGAATGTTCCTGATATTGATCTCGAGTGCTCGTGTAGCAAAATATAGATTGACATTACTTCCTAGACTCTGTTCCATCTCATTTTGTTTTTCCTAGCCTAGTTACAATTAGAAGAACTTGGTTGGTGTGGGTAATGGTCCCTCCCTTTCAAAATTAGTTTTTGTAGCTTCCAATGCACAATGTTGAAAGCAAATTTATTGGTTTTATTAGTGACCAAGTTATTGTATCACATATTTTAGTTCTTGAATGGGCGAGTAGTGATGATTTTTGACAACAAGTTTTGTGATGGGTCTTCAAAAGAACACAATGAGAGTTGGCGGAAATTTTTTTAATTTTTTTTGGAAATTCTAGTCACATTATCATGGTAGAAAATTCTAAATTAACATTTTCTCGGAGTTATGATTTATGTGAAACTTTAGTCTTATAATGTTCTATTAGTTCCTTTTTGAGCGAGTGTGCTTGTAAAGCAAATTAAGCAATGAAACTATCTTCATAACTGTCTGCTGATTGCACTAATATATTCTTGAAATGGGTTTCACTACAGAGATTGAAGCTCTTATGCATGCACTTGATGAAGAAGAGAATCAGATGGAAGGACTTAAATCCAGGGTTGATGAATTAGAGATGGATTTGAAAAGGAAAAGTCAGGATTTGGAACAAGCAGTAGCTGCTCGTGCGAAGGCCTTGAAAAAGCTGTCTATCACTGTGAGCAAATTTGATGAGCTGCATCATATGTCTGAAGGCCTTCTCTCTGAGATTGAAAATCTCCAAACCCAATTGCAAGAACGGGAGGCCGAGATCTCTTTCCTGAGGCAAGAGGTTACTCGGTGCACAAATGATACTCTGTTAGCATCAAAGACAGCCAAAGAAATAAATGCAAAAGAGCTTCAGGACTTATTGAGATGGCTAGAGACAACATTCTCTCGGGTTATAGTGCCAGATATGCATTCTGTTGATAATAATAATAATCACCAGAACATTGAACAAAAAGACCGGCTTCAGATGTCTTTAGCATCCATCATTGATGAATTGGAAGAATTACGAATTACAGCACAAAGGAAAGACAGTTTGTTGCAGGCAGAGAGAAATAGGGTTGAAGAGCTGTTACGTAGAAAAGAGGCTTTGGAGGCTTCTTTACGCGAAAAGGAGTCAGATTTAACTTCACTCGTGAGTGCTGGAGAATCTGGGCATTCTGCCTCAGAAATTGTTGAAGTTGAATCAGTGGTAAGTTGGTAAATAAGTACCCATCTTAGTGATCTGTGTTTGCTTCTGTTCAAATGCTGAGGTAGGTTAGGTAGTAAGTGTCATTAATCTGCTCTTAGTTTGTCATCTGATCTTTAATTTTAGTAACTAGTGTGCCTTGTTAATAGTTAGTTTAGTTTTATTGTAAGTTTCCAAATACTAACTAACTCATTTCAGCTCATTTTAACATTTTTATTGCTCAAAGGGCTGATATTATGTGTAAAAAAGCGTCTCCCGTAACATCTACAAAACACTGTTGCTTTGTTTAAGTCTGCAAGCTGGAGTAAATTGAGAAGTGAATACAATACCTTTCTTGATTGAATGCCATTTGAATATATTGCATATCGAAGACTCGCATCTAGCTTCGTGATTTGATAAATGGAAATCGGTGTTCATTTCCACCTTGTACCTCTGATCTTTTTTTGTGGGTAAAAATTTCATTGACCAGGTTTCACTTCTGCTACAGCACAATATTACCATGCACCTCTGTGATCTGATGTTTTACATCCTACCAAGATTCCTGCTAAAAGTTTTGTGTATTAGTCAATTATAATATCTGGTCCAGTTTTTGTATTGGATTTAAGTCTGTTGGTATATGTTGGGTATGATTGACCTCTAATAGTCTTGCAATTATTTTTTTGTGTTTATCTAATGGAAATGACTATTTTAAAAGTATCTTATTGATGCATTATGATGTCAGATAAACAAATGGGTTGCACCTGTGCCTTCAACCGCTTCCCAGGTTCGCAGTTTGCGCAAATCTACTACCGAACAGGTTGCTATAGCAATAGATTCAGATGCTATTGATAGTCAGAGATTAGAGGACGAAGATGACGACAAAGGTAAATTTCATTACTAATGGGATCCGTGTGTACTATCTTTTTGTTGAAGAATGTCAATGCAAATATCATAGCTCTGACTTTCCTTACAGTTCATGGCTTCAAGTCACTTACAACTTCTCGGTTCGTGCCAAAATTCACCAGACCTGTCAGTGACATGATTGATGGCCTATGGTAGGTTCTTCTTCACTGTCTGTCAACAGATTCTTAAAAAAAACATATATTTAAAATATTTATTGTCTGACAGGGTTTCATGTGACCGAGCATTGATGCGTCAACCTGGCTTGCGGCTTGGTATCATGATCTATTGGGCTTTATTGCATGCACTTCTTGCAACTTATGTGGTTTGATATTAACGGTAGGTTCTCTCCGTATCCATACAAA
This sequence comes from Fagopyrum homotropicum, assembly GCA_033239125.1. Classification (NCBI taxonomy): domain Eukaryota; kingdom Viridiplantae; phylum Streptophyta; class Magnoliopsida; order Caryophyllales; family Polygonaceae; genus Fagopyrum; species Fagopyrum homotropicum. The sequence continues at coordinate 152,060,478 of BSWB01000004.1, forward strand.
TTGATTCCAATTGGAACTTGGAATGATCAGATCCATTGATTCTTTATTTACATGCATTCCGTTCTCTTCCGTGTCTGGTTGGGTAGGCATTCACACATCAGTTGGGGGGTGGTGCAAAAATGAATCATTACCATTTGCTGTACTATCTTTTAAACCGGCACTTGTCCCCCCGATTAATCTGATTCATAGGATTTCTAACATCTCTCTTGAATCCAAGTTCCAAGTTAGTTCTTCAGTTGGCTTCTTTAGACACCATGAGTCATAAGGCTTAGAGTACACATAATTTGTAAATGACTTTTCTTGGAATAGTATATCTTCTGACAAATGATATATATCTATGATATGCAGATTTTGTTTTGCTTTAAGTCCATTGGAAAATCTTTACTAGGGGTTTGGTGAGATGGATTGGCTTAGGCAGACTAAGATTCACTGTTTTTAAGTGTGTGAGATCTTGGTCTGCGTGGTGAATTGAATAAGTGGATGTATCAATTGCCTGAGATGCCATGGATGTCGGTTAACCGTTGAAGACATTAAACCACCAAATATTTTGTTGAAAATGTTTGCTTTGATATGCATAGGTGTATGCAAAGCACGTATGTTACACATTTTTCTTTGTTTAGGAATCACATAGATATGTTACAGACATAGATGCAAATATGTAAGGCTGCCTGCTATGGATTTCTCTAGATGATCATATGGAACTTTGGAGGTGTCATCTCATTGTAAACATTCAAGTGAGGAAGAATTCTTTGGTCACTATTTGAGCTGTATTTTTTTTGCTTTAGGTTAGTGCTATGTAATTCATATAGTTTTGATGAATGTGTTTACACAGTTTGTTTTTGGTTATTTTTCTTCCCTAATTTGATAACCACATTACAATGACAAAGTATGTAACATGATTGATAAACCTGACTAGTTTTGTTCTATTTAATGATTATTTTTTTGTAAATTTTTTATGTCTTTTGCTTTAGTTAATATTTTCTGCATTAGTTTATTTTACCCTATACTTAAAATCTTAAGTATACATTATAAATTCTTCTTTTGATTAAAACCAAGCATATTTGAGTTAAGAACATAAGATTAGGTTAATTACAACTTGACAGTATAACAAGTAAATTTATCTAAAAGTTTAAATTTTACAACATTGATTTTCCCATTTAAAAAAAAACGATTAAGTAAACATAAGGTGACACTACATTAGACCGTGGCAATGCATATTGAAATGACAATACTAATTCTTTGCAAATTCATAACTTGGAAGACTCCAACAACGCTACTTGCTCTCCAAAGTCCTTCACATTACCCTTCGGATTGTCCTTAAACCGATCCAATCTAAAGTACTTCATCTCCACACCATCAACACTATTCTTAGTAACCATATCGGCAACAATCCGCCCTATCATCGGACCCATCTTGAACCCGTGACCCGAAAATCCACCCGCAATCACCACATCCTTACCAAACTCCCCACCAAGGAAATCAATTACGAAATCTTCGTCCGGAGTCATCGAATACATACAAGATTGTACCATAACTGGCTTCTCAGTTTCTACTAGATCCGCAAACTTCTCCTTGATCCACTCTCCTATCATCTTCACCGACCCGGAAAGTGGGGCCCATGTCCGGCTTCCTGGGTTACACGAGCGGCCTGCATGGAGCCCCACCTTGATCAAGCCCGGGAACTCCAGCGACGGGGTACCGTATATATATGGATACCCGTAGCTTGCAAAAGTCGGAAACCCGTTTTTTAGGGTGAAATTACCATCATGCCCTTCCTTGATCTTCCAATACATGACGGTTGTCTCCATGGGCTGAATCGGGATTTCAACTCTCGCAACGGTTTGAACAAGCTCACGCATCCAAGGGCCAGCCGTGACCACACACTTTTTTCCATAGAAAACGACGTCGTTAGCCGCAAAGACCTTTACTCCACCGCCGTTATCCCTCTTTCGAATCCCCGTCACCTCCACGTTATCTTTTAAAACGGCGCCGTTTTGGAGCGCGAGCGACTGGAACATCGACACGGCTTTCGTCGGCTTAATAACCCCTCCATGATCGGAAGCCACCGCGATCCAATCCTCCGGTAAGCAAATCCTGCCGGAAAATTTCTCAGATACTTGATCGGGGGCGAGGATGCGGACGGAGATACCGGAGGAGTTACAGCTTTGGACGGCAGCGGTGAGTGAGGGTTGGGATTTGGGACCCATATCGATGTGGGAAGTTGGGAAATAGACTTGAAAACCGATTTCAGTTTGAGCTTGTTGCCAGAGTTGAGCGGATTCGAGGACCATGGAAGGGTAATAGGGCTCAGGGTAGGTGGCTCGGATCGTACGAGATTCGCCATGGGAGGAGCCACGGTGGTGGAGGAAATCAAATTGCTCGAGTAAGAGGGTCTTGTGGCCGCGACGAGCAAGTTGGTAAGCGGCGCAACTTCCCATTATGCCTGCCCCAACCACGATCACGTCGAAATCCTCGTTTGCCATGGATTGAGTGATTGTGATTTGTGAAGGAGTACTGGTTTGCTCTCAATCAGAGGATTGGGAAGATGAAGATCACAATAGAGCAATAAGAAACACTTTCAGCATATAAAACGTGACTTTTGGACTTGAGCTTAAGGATTGTTTCGTGATCACAGCCTTACATCATTACATCATTTTGTCTTAATTCTCGTCTCCGGTTGACACGTTCATCTTCTGCTCACATGTTACCTGTTCGTTTATAAACAAGTGAAATTTAATACGAACCTCAATTTTGCTGAACTTGTATGCTATGAAGCACATACACACATACGACGGAAACCAATATAACAAGAAACGGGAAAATAACAATTCTCAAAAGCATAAAATGCGGGACATGACGATTCCGTGTAATATATCATTTTAAAGTTATTTAGATATATATTGCATGTACCATAATGAGATACACATATATGAAAAACTCAATGATACGTGAGTAGATAATTAAATTAACATGACAACAAAATAGCCGAGAGAAAAGCAACAATTTCAGTCTTAGAAAATATAAAAATAAACGTACTTATTCTTACAAACTCAAATGAACATCTTACTTTCAAAATTGAAGAACTAATCATTTATTTTACAAATCAACCACAACCGAACAATATAATTAACTAAGAAAACAATTATCAAAATTTACAAATTAGAAAAGGTAGAAGAATTGTAATAACACGCTCAACATTGAACAAAGATTAAACAGTAAATTAGTTTTAAAGGTTCAAAATCAGATCATGAAATCATAAGAAGAATTGAAGAAAATGGAAACAACATGTCAACAATACAAGAAGAAGAAGAAGAAGAAGAAGAAGATCGGTGTCTTGCTTCCGACAACCACAATGCAGATGGTCGTATGGAATTTAGGTTTAGTTGGGAAAATATGAGAGAGAACAAGAAATATTACGTTAAATCATTTTTTTTAAAATCTTTGTTTTAGCCTTGAACAATAGGGGAGACATTTATTGGCCGTGTCCTCGACATGTTCAACCTCTTAACCGTGTCAGATCATAATTGACCGTGTCCGTATGTCCTGCCGTGTCGGACATGGGACACACCACCTTTTAGAGGTGTTCATATACATATTCGGGTTTCTCATTGGTAAAGTAAACGAGTTCAACCCGATTTTTTGAACACGCTGCGTTCATATAGAATTTATATATATAAATTAAACTCTAAAGATTTAAAGAACTCAACACCATTTGAAAGTAATTAAAGTTCATACAAAAATAAATTATTAAGAATTCCTATACAGTTTCACCTTGTTGATTTTTATTGAATTAATTAGGGAAATATGACCCCTTAACATTATCTTTAGTAAATTAGACCTCTATATAAAAGAAAGAAAAAGTAGGTATGAAAACTAGAAAATAGGGGGCAATAATTTCTTTAATTGAAATGATGGTGATTAGATGTTTAATTTGGCTTAAATATCTTTTTTACATGTTTACCTTTTATTTTTGGTTAATGTAGCTAGTTTGATGAAATATTCAAGTCCATCAATGTTTAATTTTTTTGGGTGACATTGTTTTCGTTACCCAAATATGAATTGTAGTATTTTTCTCATTATTGAGTATATGTTTATTGTTTTTGTGGCATATTTCTTATTGTTGAGTATGCTTAAAGTGATATTTTTGGGATGTTTTATGGTTATTCAAACTATGTTACAAGGACCAAATGTCATTTGGTATTGATGTTTGTGTACAATATCAATTTGTATAAATTTTGGTTATGACAAATTCAAATTGAGTATGCTTTTATACATGTATTGGCTTTGTAGTATATTTCTTATTATTAATTATATTTAAAGTGATATCGTGGGTATGTTTTATGGTTACCTAAAATGTGTTATAATAATCAAATGTCAAACGAATTTTTGGGTAATGACCAAATGTCATTTGATATTGATGTTTGTGTACAATATCGAGTTTTGAAAACTTTGGGTATGACAAATTTAAATTGGGTACGGATTTTGTATTAAGTGATGTTTAAATTGGGTATAAATATAAAATATTATCCAACTTATGGATATTGTTTTATTTTGATATTTGATTTATTGGGTATGTTTATGTACTTTGACAAATTTATTTTTGGGTATGATTGTGACATTATTTGGGTAAGCGGATTTTTTCTGGGCAGAGGGCTACGTTTTTTTGGCCCCAAATTCCCTCCAAATGTCAATCAAAAGTGTCATAATCAGCATTCACATCAGCAATCACTCATCAGTCATCACTTTTGTCAACTTTTTGTCCTAATTATGAATTAGTCTAGTAAAGTAAGAGTCATATTTCTCAATTTGTAATTGTTAGGACCCTAAATTTTAACTCTATAGTGTAAAAGACCCTAAATGCCAATTCAGCCAATTTTATTTATTTTCTCCCAATTTTATTATAAGGTAGTGAATTGTTGTTTACAAAAGAGTTGGTGAAATTTAATGGGGGGAGTTACGGACACAGTTTAAGAATTCGTTAATGCACGACGTTTACGGAACCCGGAACCGTGATGGTGTTAGAATTTTTTTTTTCGGGTTAGAATTCATGTAGAAAATTATCACGGATGCGGAACCCATAATCATGACGGTTACAGGTTCCGAACCGTGACCTTATAACAGTTACGAGATCCGTAAACGTCGTACCTTTATTAAATCTTGACCTGTGTGTTTAATTTAGTAGTCATCGTTTTGACATATTTTATAGGCTTACCAAGTGTATGAAGACTATAAAAAAATATAAGTTGAGTGATAGCGTGTTTGAGAAATAGTTTTTAGAAGTACATGCTAGCTTATATAAGTTTATATTTTGTTTGGTATTTCATAAGTTATACGAGGAAGTTTACGAATATGATAGTGTTAATAATATATTATAAATATAACCATTTAAAGTATTATTAAATATAAAAAATTGACATTTTAGGTAAATTTACATGTATAGCAGTTGAAAGAATTTGGTAAAATACACTATTTTCTATTTTTATTAGATTTGTGTACCCTTTAATTTTTTTTCACTTTTATTAAATTGAAGTTGGAAGGTAAGTGGTTTGATTAGAGGTATATTTACTAAACATATTTATACATGAGTCTAGTTACTAGAGAAATCTCAAAAAAGCTTAGCTAATTTGACCATAACATTTAGGGGTGAGCAAAAATATATAATCTGACTAATCCAAAGATCTGATCCGAAGAAATCTAAATCCTAAAATATTCGGTAATTGGTGATCCAAATCCGATCCGATCCAGACATATTTTCGATCATCGGATTAGATACGGATCGTGATTTGGAGGAAAAAGTCGGATTGAATATATTCGACTAGTTTAAGTGTAAATACTCAAATCGGATCGGATATCCGGGTGCTCTCGATCGGATTTAGATCGTACTTTTATGAAATTGTCGGATCAGATCGGAAAATCTAAAGATGCCCACCCCTAATAGCAGTTACAAAAACTTCTTTCTCCCAACACCCATTGAGCTTATAAAAAAAATAAACTCATTCAATCATCTATATGTTTTCATCTGCTAATATGTTTCAACTTCATCTGTTAATAAGCATTCAACTCTAATAAGCTCAATGTTCCCGAATAGACTCATAGTCATTTTTCTGAAACATCAAATTCTAAATAGATTAGATAATTGAGTTATTATTGTTAATGTGTTACCAACACCGATCAATAATAGGAGGAGCAACCTCACCAACTTTATACACAAGACTCGAAATCTCTCAACTTTAAATGTGAAAACTTATTACCTCTAACAAATAACAATCCCAAAATTGACTTTAAAAATTTCTGTCTAAACATTCTTTCGGGCCATTTCCTCATTAGGAGTTTTTGCATTAAAAAATAAAAGTGAAATTTACTTAAATAATAATTTCCACGCCAAAACAAATGAAATTTTGGATTTTTATGTTTGTGATACGAAACATATGTGGCCAACTTGAAATCGATTGATGCGTGTTTTTGAGTGTGATGATGTGGATCCTATGCAGATCAAACAAACGTACGAGACCGAGCCAGCCAGATTACAGTTGGGAGGTTGTGAAACCTCTGTTTTATTATTATTTTTATTAATAAATATTACAATAAATTTCTACTATGAGATTTTTAATGCATGAATCGCACCTGATGTGGACAAATATATTCTTGACAATGGCGATAGGGCTCGAAATTTCAAGGAAGTTTACACGTACGACTTTGCTTCTTCGTTTTGTTTCAGTCCTCTTATTCTTTGTTTTTTTTTTAAATGGAAAACAGTTAGGACGGACTATCTTCTTGAGATAGTCCATCCTAATACATACTTGCGGATGAGAACACAAAGTTCGGGATTGTCAGAAAAGGGTGTGTTGGGGTTCGAAATTACCAGATGGGTCAATCTGTCAGCAACACAATTGATTCTCTGAACACATGACTGATCTGGATTTCTTCAAAGAAGCGAAGATCCAGTCGGGAATCGGATAAAATCATTTCGACCTTCCAAAGGCAGCTCCAAAGTTCTTGGAGTGCCTTGATAACACATAAGTTATCACCTTCAATTTCAATCTTTTTTTTATATTGAGCCTTATTGCTTCGCTTAAGCCAGCTTTCAACGCGTAGGCTTCTGCTTTGATGACTAAGTTGAAATTGTTTTTTTAACTGTCCAAGCTTATTACTTTTCCGTCGTGATTTCGAATAAGAAAGTCAATCAGTCCTCTTATTGTTGATCTGAGTTGATATTTATTTTACGATCATTTTTGCATCATGGTTCTTAATCTTATTGTTGAAAATTTCAATAAATTAATACATTAATTAATCATATGTATTAAATATGACATTTTCATATCCATACAAAATTTTCATGTGTATACGTTTCTCATTTCCATTAAAAACAACTTTACCATTTTCAGACATCTAAGTCAAATCAACATTCTTGGCCCTTTGATAAAATTAGAGTATTACCAATTAAACCAACATATAACCTCAATAACTGTAACTCTATAAGATCATTATATTTCAACAGATTTAACACGGCAAGGTTATTCTATATTAGTTTTTTACGGACAAAGTAACATAAAAATCAATATACTCGGCCCTTTAATACAAATAGGTTATTAATATTATAAATTTAAGTGGACGGAGTAAGATTCAATGGATTTTGAAATTCTATAAAAATTAAAACGAAAATATATACATGTTTTATATTGAGAATGAAAAAAGCTTTGATGTAAAGATTAATTTTATAAAGAAAGAATTAGGTGAAATAGACTCATTTTTATAAGTTTTTTTTTTGTATATCCCTCTATTTTTTTTTACCACTTTCATCAATTTTAGGTAAAAGTAATTGATCCGTTTTTAACCCCATTTTATTAAAAAAAGAGAAATAGACAGATGAATAGAATATAGGGAGAGAGTTCAAATTAGTGTTTTCAAGATATTTTGTTGCCATTTTTTTATCTTAACTAGTTTCTGGTATGAGTTTCTGGTATGAGTTTCTGGTAATGTGTTTTTGATAAGAGTTTTTGGTATGAGTTTCTGGTATGGTTTTTGTTGAGTTTTTGGTTGAGTTTATAGTATGAGTTTCTAGTAATGTGTTTCTGATATGAGTTTTTGGTATGGTTTCTGGTATGAATTTTTGGTATGGTTTTTTGTTGAGTTTCTGGTATGAGTTTATGGTATGGTTTTTGGTAAGGTTTCGGTTGAGTTTCTAGTATGGTTTCGGGTTGAGTTTCTAGTATGAGTTTCGAGTATGAGTTTTGGTTGAGTTTTTGGCATACTTTTTTGTTGAGTTTCTGACATGGTTTCAGGTTGAGTTTCTGGTATGAAAACCTCTGACATTCAGATCATGGTTTGTGCTTCTCAATCCTCGATCAGTTTGTTTTTAATTACCGTTCTTCTCTCTTTCTCTCTTTGTACAACCACATGATGTAGTCTGTGTAATACCAAACAACAAAATGAATGACAGAAGAAAGAAACATCAAAGATTCCATTTCCAAATTTTGAAGTTGAGATTGGTCTTACACTTGACCCCACTAGACTTGACGATGCCACTGAACTTCTCCTTGGAACTGTCAGTAGTGGTGACTTTGATTCTGGTACACGAAACTCTAACCGCAAGCTTCTTTCTGGTGGATTTGCCGATCCTAAGCCTGACCTTGGAATCCAACTGGATCTCCAAATTCAAGCCCTTATCTCGCTTGACAGAATTCTTGATTGCTGAAATTTGGGTAGAGTGGATGCTAAGGCCTTTGCTGGTGTGACACACCTATTTCATTTCTAGTTGATTACCAATTAATTAACCCTGTTTAAAGCAATAAGCGGAAAACGGAATACAGAAATTTTTAAAACTTTATCTTACAACCATATTCACAACATATACACATACTAACATACGTCATAAACTCCGTTTAACCAAAACACAACTGTTTTAAAACCATGCAAAACATCCTAGGCGGTAGCATCCCATAACAGCCCACCTGATATGATCTCAAATCCAGGTGTTGGGTCCAACGTCCTTGCCTTGATCAGGCTGAGTTTGAGTAGCTGAAAAATATGTGGATATAACAACAATGAGCCACACGCTCAGTAAGGTTATACAAATCGCACTCTCCCAATATATATAAGTATCTAATATCCTGTCCCCAAAGGACACTCTATACCCTTCCTCACATTCCAAAGTCGATCAATGCATACATATCCACATTCACATATAATTCCACAACCATTCACATCACATTTCACATAAACATTCAAGCATGTTATCACACATCACATATAAACATATCATCTCATATAAACATCTCATATCATCTCAACACATATAAATAATCATAACATAACATATAGCATGCTAGACTCGATCGCATCGATGCATAGGTGATAATTAACTAACTAGCTCCAACTGATCGTACGATATATTTTCTCATTGATTTCGTATTTCTTTTCTTTCTTTCTTTCTTTTTTTTTTTCTTTCGGTTGGCCAACCCGATAGCGTCCTAGGCCCCCTGTAGATCAGGTAGCGACCTCGGCCATCTGTCCTAAGACCCCATGTAGATCAGGTTGCGATCTTGGACTATTTTTCTTATCTTGAGGCCCCCTGTAGATCAGGTAGCGACCCCTGGCTGTTTTCTTATCTTGAGGCCCCCTGTAGATCAGGTAGCGACCTCTGAGGCCCCCTGTAGATCAGGTAGCGACCTCGTCCCCCGGAAACCCGTGCGGGACCCAGTTGGGCTAATTAATCAATTACCATCCTATATTATCACTTTCATATCATAACTCAATTTCATACTTTCATCATATTCTTTCATCACATTATTTCCACTATCATCTCATGTACATCATGCATGCTTTCATAAGGAATATCAAGTCATCATCATCGTCTCACTCATATACATATAAGCATGCATACAATCATAACAAACATATATATACACTCAAGCATGCATAAAATCATAGCATATTAAATACATAACATATATTAAGCAAGTGTAATTCATATACACTTACCTCGCAGGTAAGAACAATAAAACCTCGCAAACCAACTATTGAGTCCGTTTCCCACTCGGACTATCCTCCTTTCTCGTATTTGGATACACTCACAAAGAAGTAAGCTATAATTAAACCGAACCCTTCAACAACACCTGTTGAGAATATCATATTCCTCGTATTAAACTTCTCGCTTCAAACACCAGTTAAATTCATTCCTTTGAATTTAATTAGCTTATAGCATTTTCTAGAATCCCAATTTAATTAATTAACCTTTAATTAATTAATTAAATTTTGCCAGAACAACGTTTTGCCCGCAGGCAATTTCTGAACCCACCTGTCATCAAATCTCATCAAACAAACAGCCCATAATCACCAGAATAAAGTAACGAGCATAATGGAATTTCCAATTATCCATTTTGACAAGCCTAAGGTCAATTTAGGCTAAATCGCAATACGGAAAACGAATAAATTCATAACTTATTCGTTACTAACCCGATTGACGATCCGAAAGAAGATTCGGAATCACAACGACGCAGGCTACGCTCGGACACCATCAAATTCACCGGAATCTGAGCGACGGAACCTCCCTAGTATCATATATGCTCGACCAGACCTTCTCTTGCTCGGAAATGCAGAAACTCGGTACCAAAATGAAGAGAATGAAGAGAGGAATCCAAAAACTCAAACGGATTTGAAATCGGATTAGAAACGAAGAGTAGATCTGAGTTTGAAGATTGAGAGAAATCAGAGCTTTTACGAGGAAACGTGAAAGAAAATGAATTAATAAACGATATTTCAGCTATTTATAGCGAAGACGATAATTATCCTTTAGCGGAGTCGATAATTATCCTTTTACCGATCCGAAAGCGGTTTAAGCCCCCTTCTCCAAACTTCTCGAAATTGGAATAGTAAATCTGGAATATTGTATGGATAATTATTCCGCAATTGTTTCGAAAAACGCGTATTCCTAAGCCGTCTTTCTTAGCCGCTAAGAAACGAAATAGCGACTCTTTTAGCCATTTTGCCTTTTCATGTTTTTTCATATCTAGGACATGTCCGATGTCCTGATCATTTCTCTCAACTGCATTTTTATTAATTGAAGCTCCCAAATGCTCCAAATAATACCGGTGTGTAATATCATTTAGGAGCTGGTTACCTCGAGAGGTATCTCGTGTTAAAACGGATTTAATTTCCTAAATTACTCGATTAGGTCATCTTCGATTTTTTGACTGTTACAAATATCTCCCACTTTAAGAAATTTCGTCCCGAAATTTAAGAAAGGACGTAGAACCAAACTCGTAGATGTATCAAAAGGATGCACAACCGGATCACAATTTCTCGAGGTTTTTACTTAAAAAGGTAGGGGTATTTCGCTTTCATATCTCGTTCGGTCTCCCATGTAGCCTCTCGAGCTGAATGATGTCCCCATCTGACCTTCACCATCGGAATCTCCTTGTTTCTCAATCTTCGAACTTGTCTGCCTAAAACCTCAACTGGTTCTTCTGGGTAGGACAAGTTCTCAGATACTTCTATCTCAGGTTCGGGAATGATATGACTTGGATCTGACCTATACCTCCGTAGCACCGATACGTGAAAGACGTCATGCAATCTTGATAACTCAGGTGGTAACGCCAATCTATACGCAAGTGGTCCGATCTTCTCTAAGATCTCATATGGACCAATGTAACTCGGTGCTAACTTCCCATGCCTACCAAATCTCATAACTCCCCTCCAAGGAGATACCTTCAAAAACACTCTATCGCCTATCTCATATGTCATCTCTCGTCTATGGCGATCAAAGTAGCTCTTTTGACGATCTTGTGCTGCCTTCAAGCAGTGCTTTACTACTTGTACTTTCTCTATTGTCTGTTGTACAAGTTCAGGACCCTCTATCTGTCGCATGCCCTCAAAATCCCAACATACAGGTGTGCGACACTTCCTTCCATACAAGGCCTCGTAAGGGGCCATACCAATACTTGAATGGAAACTGTTATTATACGCAAATTCGAGCAATGACAGGTTAGAATCCCAGTTACCTTTAAGCTCCAAAACACAAGATTTCAACATCTCCTCCAAGGTGTGAATCATTCTCTTTGATTGTTCGTCTGTCTGAGGATGAAATGCCGTACTGAAATGCAATCTTGTACCTAAGGCATTTTGCAGACTTCCCCAGAAATGCGAGGTTAACCTCGGATCTCTATCGGATACAATCAATACAGGGACTCCGTGCAGTCGAACAATCTCTCTCACATACAACTCTGCCAGCTCATCCAAGGAGTTATCTTGTCTCATCGGTAAGAAGTGGGCAGATTTCGTCAATCTGTCTACAATCACCCATACCGTGTCATTCTTTCTGAAAGTCCTAGGAAGTCCAACCACAAAATCCATTGTAATCCGCTCCCACTTCCACTCAGGAACTGATAAAGATTGTAATTTTCCTACTGGTGCTTGGTGTTCAGCTTTCACTTGCTGGCACACTAGACATCGAGCTACAAAATCAGCTACCTCTCGTCTCATCCTGGGCCACCAATAGATCTTCCTCAGGTCATTAAACATCTTCGTACTCCCAGGATGCATGGAATACCTCGAGGAGTGTGCCTCTTCAAGTAGCTTCTTCTTTAACTCCTCAATGTTGGGCACGCATATCCGTGTACCTCTGTATAACACTCCCTGATCAAACAACTGGAAGTGTGTAGTGGTAGCATCTCCCACTTTAGCTTTCAACTTCTTCAGTGTAGCATCCTCATCTTGTCTAGTTGAAATCTCATCGAGAATCAACGGTCTAACCTGAATGTTCGCTATCAACTCGGATCCTCTTACATCCATCTCTACTCTCATAACTCTGAGAGCTAATAGATGCTCAACTTTGTAGTTGACCTTACCACCTTGGTCACTGCTCTTTCTGCTGAGAGCGTCAGCTACCACATTCGCCTTTCCTGGATGGTACTCTATAGTGCAATCATAATCCTTGAGTAACTCCATCCATCTTCTCTGCCTCAGATTCAGATCCCTTTGAGTGGGAATATACTTCAGGCTTTTATGGTCGGTAAACACCGGAAATGTATCACCATAAAGATAGTGCCTCCAGGTCTTAAGAGCATGAACTATAGCAGCAAGCTCTAGGTCGTGTGTAGGGTAGTTCTGCTCATGAGGTCTCAACTGTCTAGATGTATATGCTATTACCTTCCCTTCCTGCATTAGAACTCCTCCTAAGCCACTCCCAGATGCGTCGGTGTAAACCACAAAGTTACCCTTATCTGAGGGTACAGCCAGAATAGGGAACGTAGTCAATCTTTTCTTAAGTTCTTCAAAGCTCTCTTGACAACTATTATCTCATATAAACTGCTAATTCTTCTTTAGCAAGTTAGTCAATGGGCGCGTGATATTCGAGAAGTTCTTTACAAACTTTTTGTAATAACCCGCAAGTCCTAAGAAGCTGCGAATCTCCGTAATGCTCTTCGGAATTTCCCATTCTGTAATATCCTTGATCTTGGATGGATCAGGTTGTATACCATCTCGTGATATCACATGCCCTAGAAAGGCAATCTGATCCGTCCAAAACTCGCACTTGCTGAACTTCGCGTACAACTGTCTCTCCCTCAGAATCCCTAAGATACGTCTCAGATGTTCTCTATGAGTATCTGCATCTCGGGAATATATCAAGATATCATCAATGAAGACCACGACAAACTGATCTAGATAAGGTTGGAAGATCGAATTCATCAACGCCATGAATGCTGCAGGTGCATTTGTCAACCCAAAAGGCATAACTGTAAACTCATAGTGTCCATACCGAGTACGAAATGTTGTCTTCAGTATTGAATTCTCTGCTATCCTCAACTGCTAGTATCCCGATCGAAGGTCAATCTTTGAAAATACTGTAGCACCCCTTAATTGATCAAGCAAGTCCTCTATCCTCGGTAAGGGATACTTGTTCTTGATTGTGTTTTTGTTCAGCTGACGGTAGTCTATGCACAATCGTAAACTACCATCTTTCTTCTTCACAAAAAGCACTGGTGCACCCCAAGGAGAAATACTCGAGCATATAAAGCCCTTCTCAAGTAACTCCTTCAACTGTTTCCTTAACTCTTTCAGCTCTAGCGGAGCCATCCTGTAAGGAGCAATTGATATAGGTGTTGCACCTGGTAATGCTTCAATCGAAGTCTACCTCTCTACTCAGAGGTAAACTATGTAAATCATCAAGGAAAACGTCAGGAAATTCTCTGACAACATCCACCTCGGATACTCCGGGACTAACAATCGTAGAATCTGACACACTAGCCAGATAAGCTTGACACCCTTCTCGAAGTAATCTAAAAGTTATCACTGTAGATATGAGGCAAGTAGGAATCATAATCCTCTCACATGTCAGAATCACCTCTCTCACCCCATCTACCTCCATGGTGACTTCCTTTGTATAACAATCAATCAAGGCTCTATGAGTAGATAACTAATCCATAGCTAATATCACATCAAACTCTCTCAAGAAATCATCCCACGTCAGCACAAGTGGTACAATACGGCCATTAGGGACCTTGTCCCGCCAATCTCTAGATGCTTCCTCAAGCAATGATATATCATATTGTACCCGTCTCTCAGTAGGGAAAATAACTCTATCTAGAATGACCTCAGTGTTCCTCAATCACTCATCCATTACTAATGGATCAGTAGTCCCCTCAAACGACTTTTCCCCTTGGCGGAAAATCTTCTCAAAATTCTTGTCCATCTTTACTAGAATAATACCCGGTTGAGACACTATTGTGTCTATGGTGGTATAACTTCTCCCAAATATATCACTAAATCAGATATACCAGCCATATCTGATGGTGGTAGTGATATTGGCTAAACTGGCACCTTAGGGTGCTCTTGATCATTTCTACCCTGAGCATGTACACACTCAGACGACCCTTTGGCTGTGCTCCGCCATCTAAAAGAAAAAGAAACTTTGAAAAGCTTTTCAAAAAACTTCCCACAACCCAACCCAAGGAATCATATCCCTGCTCTGATACCAACCAAATGTGACACACCTATTTCATTTCTAGTTGATTACCAATTAATTAACCCTGTTTAAAGCAATAAGCGGAAAACGGAATACGGAAATTTTTAAAACTTTATCTTACAACCATATTCACAACATATACACATACTAACATACGTCATAAACTCCGTTTAACCAAAACACAACTGTTTTAAAACCATGCAAAACATCCTAGGCGGTAGCATCCCATAACAGCCCACCTGATATGATCTCAAATCCAGGTGTTGGGTCCAACGTCCTTGCCTTGATCAGGCTGAGTTTGAGTAGCTGAAAAATATGTGGATATAACAACAATGAGCCACACGCTCAGTAAGGGTATACAAATCGCACTCTCCCAATATATATAAGTATCTAATATCCCGTCCCCAAAGGACACTCTATACCCTTCCTCACATTCCAAAGTCGATCAATGCATACATATCCACATTCACATATAATTCCACAACCATTCACATCATATTTCACATAAACATTCAAGCATGTTATCACACATCACATATAAACATATCATCTCATATAAACATCTCATATCATCTCAACACATATAAATAATCATAACATAACATATAGCATGCTAGACTCGATCGCATCGATGCATAGGTGATAATTAACTAACTAGCTCCAACTGATCGTACGATATATTTTCTCATTGATTTCGTATTTCTTTTCTTTCTTTCTTTCTTTTTTTTTTCTTTCGGTTGGCCAACCCGATAGCGTCCTAGGCCCCCTGTAGATCAGGTAGCGACCTCGGCCATCTGTCCTAAGACCCCATGTAGATCAGGTTGCGATCTTGGACTATTTTTCTTATCTTGAGGCCCCCTGTAGATCAGGTAGCGACCCCTGGCTGTTTTCTTATCTTGAGGCCCCCTGTAGATCAGGTAGCGACCTCTGAGGCCCCCTGTAGATCAGGTAGCGACCTCGTCCCCCGGAAACCCGTGCGGGACCCAGTTGGGCTAATTAATCAATTACCATCCTATATTATCACTTTCATATCATAACTCAATTTCATACTTTCATCATATTCTTTCATCACATTATTTCCACTATCATCTCATGTACATCATGCATGCTTTCATAAGGAATATCAAGTCATCATCATCGTCTCACTCATATACATATAAGCATGCATACAATCATAACAAACATATATATATACACTCAAGCATGCATAAAATCATAGCATATTAAATACATAACATATATTAAGCAAGTGTAATTCATATACACTTACCTCGCAGGTAAGAACAATAAAACCTCGCAAACCAACTATTGAGTCCGTTTCCCACTCGGACTATCCTCCTTTCTCGTATTTGGATACACTCACAAAGAAGTAAGCTATAATTAAACCGAACCCTTCAACAACACCTGTTGAGAATATCATATTCCTCGTATTAAACTTCTCGCTTCAAACACCAGTTAAATTCATTCCTTTGAATTTAATTAGCTTATAGCATTTTCTAGAATCCCAATTTAATTAATTAACCTTTAATTAATTAATTAAATTTCGCCAGAATAACGTTTTGCCCGCAGGCAATTTCTGAACCCACCTGTCATCAAATCTCATCAAACAAACAGCCCATAATCACCAGAATAAAGTAACGAGCATAATGGAATTTCCAATTATCCATTTTGACAAGCCTAAGGTCAATTTAGGCTAAATCGCAATACGGAAAACGAATAAATTCATAACTTATTCGTTACTAACCCGATTGACGATCCGAAAGAAGATTCGGAATCACAACGACGCAGGCTACGCTCGGACACCATCAAATTCACCGGAATCTGAGCGACGGAACCTCCCTAGTATCATATATGCTCGACCAGACCTTCCCTTGCTCGGAAATGCAGAAACTCGGTACCAAAATGAAGAGAATGAAGAGAGGAATCCAAAAACTCAAACGGATTTGAAATCGGATTAGAAACGAAGAGTAGATCTGAGTTTGAAGATTGAGAGAAATCAGAGCTTTTACGAGGAAACGTGAAAGAAAATGAATTAATAAACGATATTTCAGCTATTTATAGCGAAGACGATAATTATCCTTTAGCGGAGTCGATAATTATCCTTTTACCGATCCGAAAGCGGTTTAAGCCCCCTTCTCCAAACTTCTCGAAATTGGAATAATAAATCTGGAATATTGTATGGATAATTATTCCGCAATTGTTTCGAAAAACGCGTATTCCTAAGCCGTCTTTCTTAGCCGTCTTTCTTAGCCGCTAAGAAACGAAATAGCGACTCTTTTAGCCATTTTGCCTTTTCATGTTTTTTCATATCTAGGACATGTCCGATGTCCTGATCATTTCTCTCAACTGCATTTTTATTAATTGAAGCTCCCAAATGCTCTAAATAATACCGGTGTGTAATATCATCTAGGAGCTGGTTACCTCGAGAGGTATCTCGTGTTAAAACGGATTTAATTTCCTAAATTACTCGATTAGGTCATCTTCGATTTTTTGACTGTTACAGCTGGTGACGGAGGTGACCATATGGGTGGTGTTCTTGGTGGGGTATGAATGTCGTGAGCTTTCCGACGGTGATCTGAACAGAGGAGAATGAAGGGTGAGAACGGAGACGGTGAAGGGATCGTACAAGAATGAGATCTTGGAATTAGGGTTGTGAGTAGAGAGGGAGAGATTGGAGGAGAAAGCGGTGGTAGAGGAGAGACGGTGAATCGAAGAACTAGAGAAATCAAACTTGTATGAACATTAAAAATTTTAGGGGTATATTTACTAAATGCTTTTATGTTATGGGGTACTTTTAATAGAGTAAATATGATAAAAGTCCTAATTTATGAATTTGACCTTTTATAAATGAACAACGATATAAATTATAAATGGGTTAAATGGATAAATGGCTCTTTTTTATAGTTAGACAAAGTATGTGCTTTAGTAATCTAGTTAATAAAGTAGGGCGCTTCATTAACCAATTTTAGTTACCTGATTTTACTGGGTCATAAGATCCGAACCAAACCCTTTCGATTTCATACAATACCTCCTATGAAATTTTCAACTTTATATATAATATTCTAAACTCATGAAATATTCAAATTATTAATTTGGGTCATCTTTTACATATATTTTGGTAGGAAGTTTGTTCTCGGTTATACTTGTACCCCACATCGAAAACACATGGTCTTAAGAAATATGTACTACAATATATTAAACACGTTATGAAAATTATGATGCATTCCAATGCTACAAGCGGCAGTGATATAAGTAAAATTTTGATTCGTTTTACTAATCGGGTAACAATCTACCAAATATGTTGTCTATCAACACTTTTTGGTAGATTGTTAATTCGATTGGTTATACGTTTCAAATACAACCTTCCAAATCCATAGAAAATTTTCAAATGCATTAGATTCTTTTATTTTATTTTTTTACTTTATCACAACTTTACCATTTTCATACGTAGTAGTCAATCTAACGCCTAAATTGATACCTTCCACCAACAAATCCATTATTATAACTCTTAAATATAATATACTTAACTAATTATATTGTAAATATATTTTTCTAAACTTATAAACAGTTTAACATATGTGTTTATCTTTTTTGTTACATAAAATTGAATACATTATATTCTAAACTTATTAACAATCTATCGTACTAATTCATCTCAACTTATACACATATATTTTGGTAGGTTGTTTTTTTCGAATTAACTTTTAAGTGGATGAAGTAAGATCCAATGGACTTTGAAACTATATAGGAAACTAAAATGAAAAAATAAACATGTTTTATATTGAGAATGAAAAAAGCTTCGATATAAATGAGCAACGATATAAAGTAGGCCTCTTAAGTATATGTGTTAATGGATATATAAGTGGGTCTTTTTCTGTCTATAGGTAGACAAAGTATGTTAGTAATCTAGGTAATAAAGTAAGCCCCTTAACTAACCGAATTTAGTTACCCGATTTTACTAGGTTATAATATCCAATCAAACCCTTTCAAATCCATACAATACCTCCTATTGAATTTTGGGCTAATTTGGTTAGTAGGCTATTTTGATAAATCAAGATAGTAACTAGGCTTTTTTATTTTTTCCTTAAGTAATGTACCCCAATTTTATTTTTTAACCGTTCATCTCTTCTAAACATTTACCTTTCTCTCCTCTCCTCTTGTTGAGTAGCAACGCCTCAATGAAAACCCTTACTCATCTCAACCTTCCGCTTCACTCACTTCTCCGTCGTGTGCTACTCCTTCTCCCTCCTTAGATATGATGTCTTCTCCGGCCTCACTATTGCCATCCTTGCCATCCCTCACTCAGATCTGATTTTGCCCCTTTTTTAATTTCGCTGACAATCTAGGGTTTCTGATTTTGCCCCTTTTCTTTCTCTCCGTACTACACATAACCGCCCTCTCCGCAGCCATGGGAGGCATTGCCTTCCAGTCAATCAACAAATTAGTCCTCTCTTTGGATCTACAGCTAGCACGAGGAAAGCACCCTGCCTTGGCTCCAGAAACACAGCGCCGAGGAATTGGACTGCAACTTTTTGAGCAACTGAGATGCAAAAATGGTAAGATCCTGATACAATCTGATTAGGTCGCGCTTTGCTTTACAATTTCTTAGCGTTGTTGATGTTGTTAAACTGGTGATTATTGTTGGCTCCGAAGGTCAGCCTGGTAAGGACGTTGGTCAATCCACGTGAATGACGTTACGGGATGGGCGATGGTGAAAAATTCAAATCGATATTTTGTTGTTTAAACATGTGTGTTGGTCAATTTTGTTTGATTTATACAAACAGAATTACAGAGGAATAGTTCCCAAAATGGACTTTTTCAAGAATAAGCAGAATTCAATTTAAATTTAAATATTGCTCTAAGGTATTGAATTCAGAGTATATAATGATAGCTTACACCTGCGTATTTGATTTGTCATGAGAAATGAAAATGCGACTGCGATCGAACCAAAATTATGTTAAACAAATACAGTTCTTATTATAACTTATAAGTGGTAATGGCATCACCTCACCCCGTCAGCCCTTCTCGCTCTTCAAATTCTACCATGTACACCTCTGAGAACAGAACAAAGAATTCTATCCTAGTACTTGAACCTTGAGCACTGCATGAAGGAATGTGGAATGGGGACTGTCTTCATACCAGAATTTTATGATAGTTTTACCTATCATTAAATGTAATTTTATGGTATGTAATTTTATGGTATGTAATTTTATGGTATGTAATTTTATTGTATGAAAATCTGGTGTAAAAAATTCTGGTATGACAAAATTCTGGTATGAACTTTCTGGTATGAAATTTCTGGTATGAACTTTTCGTATGATAATTTCTGGTATGTAATTTCTGGTATGAAATTTCTGGTATGAACTTTTCGTATGATAATTTCTGGTATGAAATTTCTGGTATGAAATTTCTGGTATGAGAAATTCTGGTATGATAAATTCTGGTATGAGAAATTCTGGTATGAGAAATTTAGTCCAGAAAATAAAAAAGAAAATAATAAAAAAAAGACAAGAAAAATAATAAATAAAAAAAACAAATTCAGTACTTAAAAATTAAAACTTATACTTATATAACAAATAACAAACATCATTTATTCCTTTCTTTCTAAATAGAAGGGTTAATAATTTTTAACTACTATTAAATGAAAGTGGTAAAAAATTTGGGGTACACTTTCTTAAACAAAAACTCAAAAAAGCCTAGTATGTCAAATTCTCCCTTGAATTTTCAACTAAATATATTATATTCAAAACTCATGAAATATTTAAATTATTAGCTAAACTCATCTTTCACATACATTTTTGGTAGGAAGTTTGTTATCAGTTATACTTGTACCCCACATCGAAAACACATGGTCTTAAGAAATATGTACTACAATATATTAAACGCGTTATGAAAAGTATGATGCATTCATATGCTACAATCGGCATTGATATAAGTAAAAGTTTGATTCGTTTTACTAATCGGATAACAATTTATCAAATACGTTGTGTATCAACACTTTTTGGTAAATTGTTAATTCGATTGGTTATACGTTTCAAATACAACCTTCCAAATCCAAACAAAAATTTTAAATGCAAGATTCTTTAATTTTCTTTATTACTTCATCACAACTTTACCATTTTCATGTGTAGTACTCAATCTAACGCCTCAATTGATTTTTTTCAATACCTTCCACCAACTCATCCAATACTATAACTTGTAAATATAATATATTTAATTGATTATCTTATAAATATATTATTCTAAACCGACAAACAATTTAAAAAATGTGTTTATCTCGTCTTTTACATATAATGGATACATAATATTCTAAACTTATGAACAATCTATCATACCGACTTAACTAAACTTGTGCATATATATTTGTTAGGTTGTTCGTTCTTGGTTTAAGTGGATGAAGTAAAGATCCAATGTATTTTGAAAATCTATAAGAAAATAAAATGAAAAAATGGACATGTTTTATATTGAGAATGAAAAAACCTTCGATGTAAGGATAAATTTTATAAATGAACAATGATATAAAATTGGACCCTTAAGTATATGGGTTAAATGAATAAGTTTGTCTTTTTTCCTCATCTGTTGTTGGACTATTGTGCCGGCCCAAAAATTAACATAGGTGGCCAAGCCACATTACATCTTGGTCCGTCCGTCCGTCTCGTCTCGTCTCAACGCAGCGCAACTCGGCACTAACACTGTAACAACCAATTTTTCGCTGTCACCGTCCCCGCGGTGACAGTGGCAGCTCCAGCGGCAATTCTTGGTTGTCACCGCCCCTGTGGTGACAGTGAGCCGCCCCTACGGCGAGCCGCGGTCGCGTAAAGGCAAACCGCCCCTACGGTTTTGCCCAGATCATCCCGAATCTCCCGATCTGTTTTTATTCCGTTTTTATTTCCTTCCATAGATAGAAGATTTGATCTTCTATCTTATGGGCCGACTTTCCTATCTTCTTCCTAACCCTAGAACGCCTTTCCTTCTATCTTTTCACCCTTCTCTATAAAATCCCGCTTTCTTCCCATTTTTCCCACCTCTTGCATACGTTTCTTCAACCTTGAGAGCTGCAGCCATTTGCCCTTGCTTCATGTGATTTTGCTGAACGTGTAAGTTCATCTTTATTTATTCTTCCTCACGTTCATGAGTTACTGCATGTCATTTCCCTTCTATTTTGTTTCCTCCTTTCGTTCTTCTCCAAGAATCAAGTTTGAACCTTGATTATTGTTGTCCTTCCCGTTGTTGAGATGTTGATGTTCACATGCTCCCTTGGTTGAGTCTTGATGAGTGTGCATCAAAAGTTCAAGCTTTGGATCCCTTCATGTGAGTTTCTGTCGAGAGAAACTCTGACAGACCTTTCTATCATGCCGCCGCCCCCACGTCTTGTCGTGCCGCCCCAACGGGTTGCCGCCCATGCGCCTCATCCAGCCGCCCCTGCGGTTTTCTCTGCAGTAGCTTCCGTCTTTGGTGAGATGCTTCCTTCCTTGCTTTCCTCGTTCCTTTCCTTGGTTGTTGTTGATGTTGTTACCCCTTGAGAGCACTGTAAGACCAAGGTTGAGCCCTTAGCATGTGGAGATCTATTAGAGATCATTGAGACTAGAAGTTATAGACTTATAGCAACCGTTCTGTTCTGATACGTGATGCCTTGTGTGAACAGGCTTTCCTGAGGGAAACTGAGTATTCGTTGACCCTTTGAGTTACCTTCGAGTGAGGTAAGTCCCTTGGACTTAATTATCTTCATCCGTATATTGGTTTGAGTGTATTGGCTTGTTTGTATTGTTATTATTGTTAACGGATAACCGGACTAGGATTGACCTTTGTAAGCATAATTGACCCAAGTGTATGATAACCGGGCGGTGACCACTTCTCTAGTTCTACAGGAGACTAGGAGGTACTCTTGCAACCCAGACCTGCAGATAACGGTGAGTGCTGATCTATTCCTGTTGGTAGAGGGAAGCGGAGGCGAGTTTCGGGAGATTTTCGTGTGACAAAAGAAGTTGAATTAGTAATGGATAACTTAATGAAAGATAATAACTAGTTGAGTGTGATCATGCTATATGTTTATATTACCTTATGTGTGTTTGTGCCCTTACGTTCTTTCTGATATCTAGAATTTTAGCTAACGGTTTATCCCGATGTTGTAGATGCCTTGCAGGACATAGGTGCTATTGAGTGATCCGGACGGTTTGGTCAGCCGGGGTTCCCGTACATTATAGGACGGGATCGGGTTTATATTTCAGTTGTTGTTTTCCTTTTGTTTTGAACTCGACTGCGAGTCTTTACGCTTCCCTTTGTTTAAACCTTTGGTTTTATATTGAGTTTTGGTAATTTTCATTTGTATGTACCTTGTTTTAAGATCCGTTGTGTCGTTGCTACACTGAGGGTCGGAACCCATTGTGAGGTCTTAGCCCGTAACGCTTCGAGTTCTCAAAACTTGGGTGTTACAAACATGAGCTCGGCACACATTACATCTTGGTCCGTCCGTCTCGTCTCATCTTAGCACGGCGCGGCTCGGCACGAATACGAGCACTGCATGGCTCAACGCGTGCACGCGTGTGGTGGTTTGCCTACGCCGTTCACACATTGAAAATGGGTAGTGACCCAAGGCCACAACCTTTAGTGTGTTTCTTCTCTATATATCCCATAGGGTATCTCTCAATATAGTCGATGCGGGATTGCCACATATTTGACAATTTCCCAAGTTTTTGCTTAGAAAGCAACCAACTTTGGGTCTTTATTTATCATTCAAACGGAACTCAAATTTAATGTATGAATATACCACGAGTAAGAGCTCGCGGAGACGAAGTCAAAACTCCCACTTTCCGGTGTTAACAATGGATGGAGCTTACCGTAAATATGTCCGGAAAGTACCCGGCACACCATGTGTTAAAAACATTTTAATTCATAATTTAGTTCCAACAATATTCCCCTTATTGTTTACATTGATGACACCCTTAATCATAATCTCCTCCTCGTCATTCAATTCTCTCAAACTGGTGGACATGTTGCCGTCCATCGGAGGCTTCACTAGAGTCCCATCAATACCGCGAGGTTTCACATCACTTCTCCGATTGACCACGGTCATCCAAGGACCAATGTTAGGTGAAGAGCATTATGTTACCTTGTTGGTGTTGTTGATTTCTTGAATCTTGGAAGAAGAAGAAGTGAACCCTTCCACTCCAGCGGGAGCTTTAGTAGTAACATTGCATCTCTCCCGCAAATGATTGAACCCTCCACAACGATGCTTGATGGTGGTTAGGCCTTCATACTCCACAAGAACGTTTTGACCTCAAACCATAATTGTGCCAATCAATGACTTCTCCCTATCGATCTCCACATAAACCCTTGCGAGTTTACCTCTTGTCACATACATGGTGTTCAAATCCACTTTGAGAGGTGTTCCCAAAGCCGAGGCTAATCCATAACGAATCATAAGTTGTTGGAACAACAATAAGTCTTTTAATATATTACCTCCCATCACATCGGCATAGGACTTTTGATTTTATGATGGTTTAACGGGTGGAAGTGGTGCTAGTGACGGAGATCCGTTAATAAGAATTGCATCCGAGTTGGAAGACATGGAAGAATGAAACTAAAATGGATGAAGTAAGTAGATAAAGTAGGTTGTTTGTTCTTGATATAACTTTAAGTGGACGAAGTAAGATCCAATAGATTTTGAAACTCTATAAGAAAGTAAAACGAAAAAATATGCATGCTTTATATTGAAAATGAAAAAAGCTTTGATGTAAGGATTAATTTTATAAATGAACAACGATATACAGTAGACCCCTTAAGTACATGGGATAAATGGACAAGTAGCTCTGTTTTGTCTACACGTAGACAAAGTATGTATTGTAGTAATCTATTTAATAAAAATAGGCCCCTTAACTAACCGATTTTGGTTACCGGATTTTAGTAAGTTATAAGATTCGAACCGAACCCTTTCATATCAATACAATAACTCCTATAAAATTTTTTGCTAAATATAATATATATTATAAACTCATGAAATATTTAAATTATAAATTTAACTCATCTTTTACATATATTTTGGTAGGAAGTTTGTTCTCGGTTATACTTGTGCCCCACATCGGAACCACATGGTATTACAAAAATGGGTACTACAATATATTAAAGCATTATGAAAACTATGATACATTCATATGCTACAATCGGCATTGATATAAGTAAAACTTTGATTCGTTTTACTAATCGGGTAACAATTTACCAAATACGTTGTATATCAACACTTTTTGGTAGATTGTTAATTCGATTGGTTATACGTTTCAAATACAACCTTCCAAATCCATACCAAAATTTTCACATGCATAAGGTTCTCTTTCTTTTTTTAAAAAAAAAACTTTATCACTACTATACTATTTTCATGTGTAGTAGTCAATCTAACGCCTCAATTGATTTTTTTCAATGCATTCTACCAACTCATCCAATACTATGAGTTCTAAATATAATATATTTAACTGAATTTTATAAATATATTATTCTAACCTTACAAACAGTTCAACGTTTATCTCGTCTTTTACATATAAATGAATACATTATATTCTAAACTGATAAACTATCTATCATACCGATCTATGTGAACCATTATTTATATATTTTGGTATGTAGTTTGATATTGGTCTAACTTTTAAGTGGATGAAGTAAGATCTAATGGATTTTGAAGTTCTATAAGAAAGTAAAATTAAAAAAATAAACATGTCTTATATTTAGAATGAAAATCATTCGATGTAAGGATTAATTTTCTAAATGAAGAATGATATAAAGTAGGCCCCTTAAGTATATGTGTTAAATGGATAAATGACTCTTTTTTCTCTATAGGTAGATAAGGTATGTGTTTTAGTAATTTGGTTAATAAAGTAGGGAGCTTCATTAACCAATTTTAATTACCTGACTTTACTGGGTCGTAAGATCCGAACTGAACCCTTTCGATTTCATACAATACCTCCTTTGAAATTTTCAAATATATATATTATATCTAAACTCATGAAATATTCAAATTATTAATTTACCTCATCTTTTACATATATTTTGGTAGGAAGTTTGTTCTCGCTTATACTTGTATCCCACATCGAAAACGCATGGTCTTAAGACATACGTACTACAATATATTAAACACGTTATGAAAATTATGATGCATTTCAATGCTACAATCGGCATTGATATAAGTAAAACTTTGATTTCTTTGATTTTTTTTACTTTATCATAACTTTGTCATTTTTTGCTATTGAGGTGATTGGTTGCCCTTCCTGGTTGAGGAGTGCTCGCGGTAAGGTCACGAGTTACGAGCAGATGAAGATGCTGTTCAGGGATCGCTATTGTCCTGCAGCTATGAGGAGAGATCGTCTTCAAGATTTCCTCAAGGATGGATTTGAGGATTTGCCAATTGCTGAGATTGTCAGCAAGTTCCAGGTGGAGTTGTCTTTGTTGGGTCCATCTGCACCACCCGAGGATCAACATGTTCACCTTTTCTCTCCGAGATTGAGAGATTCTACCTAGTACCTGCTTCTATCTTGTTGGTTTCCGTTGTGATTCTATGACGGACTATCAAGATAGAGCATCTGCTTATGAGAGAGACCGACCGGGTCAGAGGAGAGCTTCTTAGACAGGAGGTCCTGAGAAGAGACAAAGGATTGGACTAGCCAGTACTGGAGCTAGATCTTCTGGTCTTGGGCGCAGTCAGACGCCAGGATGCTCTGGTTTCCAGCAGAGTTCAGACAGAGGACGACAATGCCATAACCGCGGAGGTACAAGACATATCCGAGCTGATTGTAAGAAGGTTGTAGTAACTTGCTATTCTTGTGGCAAGCCCGGACATAAAGCTGCGTTTTGTCGTTAGGGCAAAACTCTATCATAGAAGGGTTCTTCCCCTACTTGTGTTGCAGGAGGTCGACAGAGACCTCAGTACCAGTAGTAGCAGCAAAGAGTTTCTGGTTCTACCGCTCCTCAGGGTTCCACTCCGGGTCAAGGCAGAGGACGAGGAGGTGGTACTTCCGACACTAGAGGTGACTCAGCTAGAGGTTATGAGCTGAGGAGTGTAGTGGAGCAGACCGCTCCAACGACCACATATACCATTCATATTAATGGTTTTATTGTCAAAGTGTTTTTTCAATACCGGTGCTATGCATTCTTTTATATTTGATGCATGTGTAGATAGATTGGACTTAGTTACCGTAGAAGGTAGACCCTTCTTTATAGGATTACCCGATAGGGGTAATATTAGAGGTACACGAAAGGTTCGCGATTGCCCTATTAGATTGTGAGGTCGCGTTTGACCAGCTGACTTCTTCGTCATGCACTTAGTACATGAAGAAGTTATTCTGGGCATGTAATAGATGGACCGACATCGAGCAGTCATGGACATCATCAAGAGGACAGTGACAGTAACTACAAAGTCAGACCATGCAGAGATTTTCCGAGGATGGGATCTCGGAAAGACCGGTACAATCATCAGTGAAGTCCGAGTTGCGAGACTTATCGGTCAGGGTTGCGAGGCTTTCTAGTGCTATGCCATGAAGGATAGTACGAGTCCAGCTTTGGAGGAGATTCCGGTAGCATGCGAGTTTACCGACGTTTTTGGAGAGCCATCAAGTTTACCCCCACAAAGGAGTGTAGACTTTGACATTAATCTAGAGGCCGGGACGAGACCGATCTCGAAGGCTCCTTACTGTATGGCGCCTATCGAAATGCTTGAGCTTAAGAAGCAGCTCGAGGAGTTAGCTGAGAAGGGCTTCATCCGCCCTAGTATATCTCCTGGGGGCGCACCAACACTCTTCATCAGGAAGAAAGACGGGCCAATGAGGTTATGTATTGACTACTGAGAGCTTAACAAGGTGACAATCAAGAATAAGTACCCATTGCCCCGTATCGACGATCTTTTGGACCATCTGCACGGAGCTGTTGTGTTTTTGAGGATCGATCTGAGATCCGGATATCACCAGCCGAGGGTGAGAGAGCAGGACATAGCCAAGACGGCATTTTGGACTAGGTATGGCCACTACGAGTTTGTAGTGATGCCATTCGGGCTCACAAATGCGCCCACAGTGTTCATAGAGTTGATTAACAGCATCTTCATCGAATTTCTAGATCAGTTTGTAGTTGTCTTCATAGATGACTTTCTAGATCAGTTTAAGTTGTTGTTCGCTCCAAACGGTGTGTGCAAGCTTTAAATTTATAACCCTAGACTTAAGCTTAAAACAAGGATGCGAACCCGCAGTGTACGGGTCAATCATAGTAAAAGCAAGAAAATTCCAGGGGTCGATCACAGGGACTCGGTGAAACAAAGTCAACACAGTATGCTACGTTAGTTCTAACCACAAGAGCGATTAACACAATCAAAGATGAATAAGATGTCAAATAAAGCAAGCATGTAATTCTAGGGATTAAAGCATCTAGTTGTGGTTCCAACTCAAGATCTATAGATAAGCGGACAAAGCTGAGATTTTTGCGTGGGGAAGGTGTTACTAAGTGGAGTAGATCACCGGGTAAGTCTCACTACACACTAATCCTAAACCGCAACTCCTATTACCGGGTAAGTCTCAAGGAATTAAGATAAAGAACTATAACCTCAAACTAACACACCATCTAAGGGAATAGAATCAACCTTTACTGGGTAAGTCTCAGGCTAACTCACGAAGATGGGATGGAAGCACACTCAAACCCCAATAAAGGATAAACCTTTATTACCTACACTTATGATCGTTAGTACACAAACTAAGGAATTACCGGGTAAGTCTCATCCTAAGCTTGCATTGAACCAGTAAGATGAAATAAGAATAGGATTTGGCAAACTCTAACACTTAACTCTCAGTTACGGGTCAAATAAGTCACCTCGGTCAGAAGAATTCCACCCCGGCCGAGATGTTCATCAACCGAACGAGATGCTTAGGGTTAAGGTTAAAGACTCGAACTTTCAGGATCCTACTGGAATCTATGATTATTCTATCATTGTTTTTCCCACAACCTTCAGCCAATCACCCTAGAATCACACAAGGAAATTAGCCACTCATCATCATAATGAAAGTATTAAATATAAGGGAAGAAGGTGAATATTTGAACAAAGAAGAATTTAATGAAAAGACTCCAATAACTGAATCAAATATCACAACAAAGCGTTCCTTGGACAATAATCCAACAAGACAAGACAACAATTGAGGGAGTTGAAGACAATCTTACAAAACCCTTCAATAAAGCTATAAAAGCTATGAACCTCAATCTTCCTTCAACCTTCAAAAAGGTTCTTCAACTCTCTCCCAAATTGGAGTATGCTGCTTCTTGCGCTGATAGCGGATGATCGGTGTATGCGGGATGTTGGATTTGTGGAAATCCAACCCTTTATATAGGAAAATAACCCTCCAAAGATAATAAATCTTAGAAAGATCTTTTCCCATAAATAAAGGTAAAATATATGATTCTGCATATCTCCTTCCTTCCAGGAGCCAAGCCCAAAAATATAAGATCACTTTCCAATTTTAAAAGATCTCAGCCAAGAATAAAATATTCTCGCCGCGTCCTAGGTGTTCGCCTCGGTCGAGTCGGCGTCTCTGGATCACCTCGGTCGAGATGAATCTCTGGTCAACCGAGGTGAGTCACAACTGAATGTGAAATCTCTCAAAACTGGCCCAAAGTAAATCCTTAATCCATGGCTATGCTTCCTGGATGTAGCTCCAAATGACTCTTGACTTCTTTTGCTCCTTTTTGATGCAAAACGTACCATATTACCTGCAATTACAACGAAACTAGGTGTAGACCTCGATTCTCGCAAAGGTAGATGAAATGGCAGTAAAATCACATAAGGTACATACAAACATGCAGATTATTGAAGATAAAACGTTCAAACAAACCCCAAAATATAGACTATAATTCATGCTATCAAAATACCCCATACTTAGCCCTTGCTTGTCCCCAAGCAAGTTCCGCATATAGAAGACAAGATAGAATGGATTATAAGTCAAGAAAATCAATGAAAAAGCCTTTCAAAAACATTTTATAGTGTGCAACTACCATAGATCACTCTAAGAGAGTACTTCCTGGAATTTAAAAACTCAATATGCTCAAAACATTTTATAAATATAGGAAAGTTGTTCATCTTTGCACAAAATCATAGAATGCATAATAAATCACAATTATCAAAATTAATCATGTATAATCCAGTTTAAACCGCTAAGTCAATCAACAAGCTCAAGGTCTCAAGGGCTTCCCAAAAGAAAAGGTCAAGAAACGTGTAGGGTAGGGATGTATGTAAGGTAATGTGGTGCTGGAATCCGGGAAAAGGATGAACTTCACTTTCACTTTGACTTGCAACACCTTCCACCAATAAGCTTTGCTTATTTCGCACTTTTCTTTTACTTTACTTTTTGGGATGCATGGACAGAGGTGCACAATAACCGAAGCCTAGGAAATCTGCAATCATCAATTTCTTGAGATGCATCAAACCCTTGATGCACATATCATGACCCGCTAGGAATATCGCTCAATCCGACTTTGACAAGACACAAACACCCGGCTATGTGAATGGTGCCGAGTTACTCATCTTCATGATTGACTTCCCCAAACCTATTATTACTTTCTAGCACTTTCACTTCCAGCCCACTTCTCAACTTTAACTTGCTTTCACCACTTTGCTTGCTTCCAAATTCCCGGATAGGTAAAGGGAGGCAAAATGTATATGAGGGGCTAAGCATGATCAAGAAGAAGAAGAAGACGAGAATGAATTGCCTTGGTCTTTCCAAGAAGAACGTGAGAGAACTTAACCTGCGGTGTCAACCTTCAAATTCAACATAATTTGGATAAAAACAAAGTATTAAACATGCCAATAATTTTAAACAAAGCATTTAGCAACTTAAACATATCATAAAACCTTTCAAACACATAAAGAATTTAAAACCAGTCAGTAAACAAGATCTTCACTGAGATCATATCCAGATAAGTCACACAAAATCGTTTTCGAAAACTTCTCAGTTAACCCACCTCGGTCGAGGTGTTCTTGGTTCAACCGAGGTGAATCACCTCGTTCGGCCAGAATCTCCCCGGTCGAGGTCAAAAATTCTTTTTTTTTTTTAAAACCATTTTTTTTTTTTCGGTTTCGACGTTTTTCTCAATCAAATAACCTGTAGGTATGCATGTAATATCAGATAATCATATAAAGGCAAATGAAGCATAAATATGAAAATATCCGATAAATATAATACATCAAAAGTAGTCGAATACATCACGTAGTCAAGTAGTCAAATAACAAACACCCCATACTTGAGACACACTGTCCCAGTGGGTATAATAAAAGTCTAAACAAGAGAACTCACCGAATAAAAGCCGAACTGCATAAAAAAGATATAATAATAAAGTCCTGCAGCTCCTCAGTAGTCTCGATCCGGTGGTGGTGGTGGTATGTAGGGGTACTGAGTCGGGTCATAGGGATGGCCCATGATACGCTCAAACTGTAGCTGAGCCATCATGTGCTGATGATGTTGCCGCTCCTGCATCTCGCGGATATCCAGTGAAAGTGCAGCATATGAGTCGATAACCTGATCCGTCAGGTCATCGATCCGTCGGTGTGCAGCTCTGTCCCTAACTCCACGCCTCCTGCGTCTAGCAGGTCTGACTGGAGACGCCTCAGCTGGCGCCGGCTCAGTGTCCTCCTCGTTATCATCCAAATCTATAATAGGTGGTGCGCTCGTCCCAACTGTATCTGTACCTGTGTCCATCGGGACGCCACCTCCTCTCTCATCTACTGTATCATCATCATCGTCGTCCTCGTCCTCAACCTCCTCCTCAGCCTCAGCAGGGGCAGCTGCTCCCTCTCTGTAATCCTCCATAAGTGGACCCCATGTTGTCTGCCAGTAGTGTGGATCAAAGACAGAGAACTGTGCAGACCATCTGATGCCCTGAGGTGCAGTCAGCTCCCATGGCATAGCAACGTAAGGTGTAGTCAAACCACGGGGAACTAGAATCCTCCGTGTAATCATCTCCTGAAGTCCGAGCGGCTTGGCAGCCGCCACCATGGTACACCTACTCAGATCCATATCCTGATACCTAGCGATATGGGTCACTATCCCTCCGCAGCATATATCTCCCTTCCCTTTGGCCTTGATCCTGTGCAGATCCTCTGCCAGTATCAATCCAAAGTCAGGGTATCCACCTGTGACCATGCAGTATAAAGAGAAGAGCTCCCCCTGCCGGACCTTCTGGGGCGTCTCAGTACGCGCCAGAAGCGTCTCGCTGAAGATCCTGTGTACCAACCGAAAAGCTAGATGATAGATAAGCTTCGCCCTGGAATCACCAGGGCGCCACCTGTCTGCATGCCTCGTAATGTGGGCGATCTGACCCCAGAACTCTCTAGCTACAGCTCGGGTCGGGAAGTCTACAGCAGTGGGGGCAGGGAAGCCAAAAATGTCTCTCCAGTGGTCAAGAGGTACTAAGTAGTTCCGGTTCATCAACCGGTACTTCACAGCCCTCTCTGTGGGGAGGTAAGTGAAGGAACTGACAAACTCGAGGGTCGGCTCAAGGTAGGCTGGGGCTCGGATCTCAGTAAACTGATCCAGCCCGACGGTGGTGATCCTCCTCCTAAGCTCTCCATCTACGTGGAGACAATCAAAGGCAGAAACGTCCAGAAATCTAGGAGCGATAACTGGACGACTAGCAATACGATCATAATCTACCCGGTGTCTCTCGTGAATCACCGGGATAGAAGGTCGGGATGAGGAAGAAGAAGGGGAAGGAGAGGATCTATCTCTAAGGGCTAACAATCTGTCAGAACTCATCTTAAAACTGTACTGTCAGACTACCTCGGTCGACTGACAAACTCCAAGAATCGCCTCGACCGAGGTGCAGGTCGACTGGACCGAGGCGAAGACAGTGCGATTTCCAACTCTCTGAATTTCAGTTCTTTTCCTCCAAAAATCACTACCGATGCTTCCTAAGGGGTACTTAAAGGTTTCCTCAACAGAATCAAGGGTAACCAAAGCCCAAATTTCAGTAAACGAACGAGTTTAGGTTTTCGAACGTTTTTACCTCGTTCCGGTCGAAACGCTCAAATTTCTTGCAGATATGTAGTTGCAATCGACTCCTCTATCCTTCAATCTCGGTTTGGAAGCAGAAAACGTCGAAAACGAGCAAGAAACGAGGTGAGCGAGGTGCGTCTGTTCGCCGCGGTCGAGGAGGGTAAAAAAATGAAAATGTAATTTTTCCCCCTTTTATACTTTTACTGGATCTGCTGTCACCTCGGTCGAGATGGTCTCGACTGGTCCGAGGTGGTATGGACCGAGGCGGTTCTGCAGAAACCCTAGTCGCCTCGGTTGCTCAAGAATCAACTCGGTCGAGGTGCTTTGACAGTGACCGAGGTCTTTCTGTCTTCTCAGAATCTCGAACTTCTGTCCTTCCAGTTGTGCTCCTCCTTAGATATTCCCTGTTGTCTGTCCAGAACGCCAAAAACAAAGCAAAGCAAAGCAAAAACAAAAACTATCTAAGCTAGACTAGAAAACGGGAAAGAAGAGCAATACCTTGGGTTGCCTCCCAAGAAGCGCTTGATTTAAGGTCGCTAGCTGGACCATGGTGCGTCTCAAACGAGGTAGGAGGTTCCCTCACCCCATACTTCACCTCCATCGTGGGGTGAAGTAAGTAGATCCATCAAACGCTCCAAGACGTGTAAGTGCTCGTCGGGGAATGAATCGTCTATGGGTGGGCTATCCGTCTCGCGGGAGGATTCCGGTAGCCGGATGAGGTGATCCGCAACTGAGTTCTCGGATCCCTTCTTATCGCGGATCTCTAGGTCAAATTCTTGAAGCAAGAGAACCCATCGAATAAGGCGCGGCTTTGCATCTTTCTTAGCCAACAAGTAACGAATGGCTGCATGGTCGGTGTAGACAATGACTTTCGCCCCTACTAGATAGGAACGAAACTTCTCGAAAGCATATACAACCGCCAATAACTCCTTTTCGGTGGTAGCGTAGTTGCGTTGTGCTTCATCCAGCGTCTTGCTAGCATAATAGATGGCGGTGGTCCGTCCATCTTTCTTCTGTCCAAGCACCGCTCCTACGGCTACATCACTAGCGTCACACATGACCTCAAAGGGCAAGGTCCAATCAGGAGGCTGGATAATGGGAGCGGAGATCAACGCTTCCTTAATCCTGTAGAAAGCATCAAGACACTCCTGCGAAAACTCAAAAACAACATCTTTATTCAAGAGGTTAGTTAGAGGTTTAGAAATCTTAGAGAAGTCCTTGATGAATCTCCTGTAGAAACCTGCGTGCCCGAAAAAACTCCTCACACCTTTAACAGAACAAGGAGGAGGGAGTTTCTCAATAGTCTCGATCTTAGCTCGATCGACTTCAATACCTCGATTAGAAACGAGGTGTCCTAGCACAATGTCTTCATTAACCATAAAATGACACTTCTCCCAATTTAAAACAAGGTTAGTGTCCTCACATCTTTTAAGCACTAGAGAAAGGTTAGATAGGCAATCATCAAAA
Organism: Fagopyrum homotropicum; assembly: GCA_033239125.1. Lineage (NCBI taxonomy): Eukaryota > Viridiplantae > Streptophyta > Magnoliopsida > Caryophyllales > Polygonaceae > Fagopyrum > Fagopyrum homotropicum. The sequence continues at coordinate 152,094,912 of BSWB01000004.1, forward strand.
GAGGAACCATATACAGAAAAATCATCCATAAATACCTCCATGATCTCCTCTATGTACTCGGAAAAGATAGCCATCATGCATCGCTGGAAGGTAGCGGGTGCATTGCACAATCCGAATGGCATCCTTCGATAGGCAAACGTCCCCCATGGACAAGTGAAAGTGGTCTTCTCCTGATCATCCGGATGGATAGGAATCTAGAAAAATCCACTATAGCCGTCCAAGTAGCAAAAGTGTGAATGCTGGGCCAACCGTTCGAGCATTTGATCAATGAAGGGAAGCGGGAAATGATCCTTCCGAGTTGCCGTGTTCAGCTTCCTATAATCGATGCATACTCTCCAGCCCGTAACGGTTCTTGTTGGGATCAACTCGTTGTTCTTATTCATCACAACGGTCATCCCTCCTTTCTTCGGAACGACATGCACCGGGCTAACCCACTTGCTGTCCGAGATAGGATAAATAATACCTGCATCCAACAACTTAAGAACTTCCTTCTTCACAACCTCTTTCATGATCGGATTTAACCGTCTTTGAGGTTCCCGTGAAGTCTTATGATTATCTTCCATTAGAATTCTATGCATGCAGAAAGAAGGTTTAATGCCAATAAGATCATTCGTGGTATAACCTATGGCTTTTCGATGCTTTCTCAGGACATGCATTAACTTAGATAATTCAGAATCGGAGAGGGAAGCACTAGCAATAACGGGGTAAGTAGAATCCGGCCCAAGAAAGACATACCTCAAGTGACTAGGGAGTTGTTTAAGCTCCACTACTGGGGGTGCTTTCTAGGAGGGATCTTCGCTTCCTCTTTCCAGTGGAATGGTGTCAGAAACTGGACTCGATGCAGTCTCAGTTAGAGTCGTCTCGCTATCGACCTCGGTCGAGGCGCAAAGGCGTTGACCGAGGTGTTCTTTAGTCGCCTCGCTCAGTCCAGAAAGTGCCTCGGTCGAGGTACTGCTACTGGGTCCGAGGCTGGAGATCTTCGTCTCCTGGATCAGCTTCTCTGTTATAGCTCCTGGATCCTCTTCCAGTGCCTTCAAGCTCCGTATATCTGCATCACAAGAAGCATCTATACCTTCCTCCGTTAAACTGAAGCTAATAACTCTTTCGAGTGGATCGTTAATAAGGATAGAGCTCACCAATTCTCTTGATTCTTCTTCATCGTAGATGTTGAAGATATCATCGGTCAGTTGCTCCCCTTTCATGGCTGCAAGTAGTGCGGACTCCACCTCATCGCCACCAACGTTGAATTTCAACTTGGCGTTCTTGCAATCAACGTTGCAACCCGAAGTTGCTAGAAATGGCCTCCCGAGAATAATAGGCACTGGATAATCTGCGGGAATGTCAAGTACGACAAAATCTATGGGTAGATAGAAGTTACCTAACTTGACCGGAACGTCCTCCAAGATACCCACGGGATGGGTAATGGAGCGATCCGCCATGTAAAGTCGAATCTTGACCGGTTTGGGCTCTCCAAGACCGATCTTAGTGCACAGCTCCAGCGGGATGATGCTCACGCTGGCTCCTAGATCACAAAGGGCTTCACAAGTGACATCCCCAACTTGAATGGGAATGCAAAATGAGCCGGGATCTCTTAACTTAGGTGGCATCTTTTCCTTCATGATCTTGATAAGCTCCGAAGATTTAGATGTCATCCTAACTTCACCAACATCCTCCAGCTTCCTTTTCCTTGATAAGATTTCTTTTAAGAACTTCCCATAGGCGGGCATACCTAGAATGGCATCAAGGAAAGGAATATTAATATGTAGCTTATTCATCAAGTCAAGAAACTTACCGAAGTGCTTGTCAAGATGTGCTCTGGCTCTGGACTGAGGGAATGGAAGTGGTGGTTTATATGCAGGAGGTGGAACATAAGTTTCTGTCGTTCCTCCTGCTTTCTGTTGCGCCGCCTCGGTTGGCATCTCGGTCGAGGTGTTCTTCGACTGGGTCTGGACCGAGGTGGTCTGCATCGAGCGAGGTACTGGATCTGCAGTTTTGAGTCCACTCCTCGTCGTTATGGCCATGCACTGGCCCTTAGGGTTAGTTTCCGTCTTTGCTGGAAGCTTCCCTGGATCTCTTGGCGCTTCATTCGCCCTATTAGCAAGTTGTTGTTCGAAGGACTTTTGGGCCCTCGAAAATGAAGTCATAGAATTCTCCATAGCACTAAGCTTGATCAAGATTGCCTCCAGGACTGCGTCCTTCTTTTCCGGCTGAGACGAACTTGATCCTTGCCCTTGGCTCTTCAATGGAGTAGAAGAAGAAGAAGGAGAAGAGAGGAAAGGGTTAGAGGAATCATTAGAGTTGGAGTTTGAATGGTTGTTACCGTGGTTTTGGTTATTCGCCCTCCAGTTGTTGCTATTGGATCCTCTATTGTTGTTGTTGTAGTTGTTTCGGGGTCCGTTGTTGTTGTTACGGTACCCGTTATTGTTGTTGTTGTTCCTTTGCCCTTGCTCTTCCTTCTTAGTTTGAGCCATCAAGAGCTCCTTCAATTGCTTCACGTCGTTCTTCAAGGACGTGAGTTGATTGTTGTTGGGTTGAGTCTCTTGAAAGTTGACTCTTTTAACTCCACCTTCAGCTCCTTGGTGGGTGTACTTCTCCATGTGCAAGGCTTGCTTCTCAATGAAGTCCCAAGCCTCGTCAACCGCCATGTCCATGAATGTACCGGCGGAGAGTAGTTGGAGATTGAACTGGGTGCTTCCGTCCAGCCCTTTGAAGTAGATCTCCAACAACTCGATCTTTGGAATCCCATGATGTGGGCAATCCAAAAGGATATCCTTGAACCGCTCCCAAGATTTGGACAAGCTCTCCTTGTCCTTCATGATGAAAGCGTTGATCTTCCCTCTCATTTCAGCGGTCTTTGAGGGTGGAAAGAATTTGGTCAAGAATTCCGTAGTCATCTCCTCCCATGTGCTAATTTTTCCTGGGGGAAGAGATTGATACCAAGTAAGAGCTCTATCTTTTAAAGAAAAGTAAAAAGGTCTTAGCTTGTAGTTGTTGTTCTCAATTCTGGAAGGTCGCAAGGTTTCCATCAAGATCTCGTAGTTTTGAAGATGTTGATGCGGCGACTCCTTCTCTAGCCCTCCGAATTGGCACTGGCGAATCATGGCTAGAACTTGCGGTCGAAGTTCGTAGTCATGATCTGCTGGATCTCCTAGGTTCACTCCTGGACGCCTCAGTTGTTGGTTAGGGTCCATCCTTTGACCTAGGGTTTGTGGAATTCCTGCAAGAAGAACATCTCGGACTGGCATCCGAGGTGGAAGTACATCGGCCGGGGCGTCGGGTACTGGAATCTGCCTCGGTCGAGGATCAACTACTGGATCCTGCATCGGTCGAAGTAGAATCTGGTTCCGAATGGCAGCAATCTCAGCTTCGATTGCTGCAGTCCTGGTGCGATTCTCCTCTTTCTCTTGCATGAGTTCTTCCTTGCTGAGGCGCAGCAGCTCCTGCGTCTCTCTCAATTGGGCCGCAAGATCGCGATCGTCTTGTTGGGCCATCTTCGCTTCTCTCAAGCGTCTCTTGTATGTCTTTTCTGGTTCGGGATCGTAAGGAACGATTTCCTTCCCAGTGCGGGTTCTTCGCATATACCTAAGAAAGAACCTGCAAAAGTCACTCAAGTAGAGTGGTTAGACAAAACGGGGCGAATGCCCCAAGAGCAAACCGTACCGGCTCGGTCTAGACCAAGTCCCCGGCAACGGCGCCAAAAACTTGTTCGCTCCAAACGGTGTGTGCAAGCTTTAAATTTATAACCCTAGACTTAAGCTTAAAACAAGGATGCGAACCCGCAGTGTACGGGTCAATCGTAGTAAAAGCAAGAAAATTCTAGGGGTCGATCACAGGGACTCGGTGAAACAAAGTCAACACAGTATGCTACGTTAGTTCTAACCACAAGAGCGATTAACACAATCAAAGATGAATAAGATGTCAAATAAAGCAAGCATGTAATTCTAGGGATTAAAGCATCTAGTTGTGGTTCCAACTCAAGATCTATAGATAAGCGGACAAAGCTGAGATTTTTGCGTGGGGAAGGTGTTACTAAGTGGAGTAGATCACCGGGTAAGTCTCACTACACACTAATCCTAAACCGCAACTCCTATTACCGGGTAAGTCTCAAGGAATTAAGATAAAGAACTATAACCTCAAACTAACACACCATCTAAGGGAATAGAATCAACCTTTACTGGGTAAGTCTCAGGCTAACTCACGAAGATGGGATGGAAGCACACTCAAACCCCAATAAAGGATAAACCTTTATTACCTACACTTATGATCGTTAGTACACAAACTAAGGAATTACCGGGTAAGTCTCATCCTAAGCTTGCATTGAACCAGTAAGATGAAATAAGAATAGGATTTGGCAAACTCTAACACTTAACTCTCAGTTACGGGTCAAATAAGTCACCTCGGTCAGAAGAATTCCACCCTGGCCGAGATGTTCATCAACCGAACGAGATGCTTAGGGTTAAGGTTAAAGACTCGAACTTTCAGGATCCTACTGGAATCTATGATTATTCTATCATTGTTTTTCCCACAACCTTCAGCCAATCACCCTAGAATCACACAAGGAAATTAGCCACTCATCATCATAATGAAAGTATTAAATATAAGGGAAGAAGGTGAATATTTGAACAAAGAAGAATTTAATGAAAAGACTCCAATAACTGAATCAAATATCACAACAAAGCGTTCCTTGGACAATAATCCAACAAGACAAGACAACAATTGAGGGAGTTGAAGACAATCTTACAGAACCCTTCAATAAAGCTATAAAAGCTATGAACTTCAATCTTCCTTCAACCTTCAAAAAGGTTCTTCAACTCTCTCCCAAATTGGAGTATGCTGCTTCTTGCGCTGATAGCGGATGATCGGTGTATGCGGGATGTTGGATTTGTGGAAATCCAACCCTTTATATAGGAAAATAACCCTCCAAAGATAATAAATCTTAGAAAGATCTTTTCCCATAAATAAAGGTAAAATATATGATTCTGCATATCTCCTTCCTTCCAGGAGCCAAGCCCAAAAATATAAGATCACTTTCCAATTTTAAAAGATCTCAGCCAAGAATAAAATATTCTCGCCGCGTCCTAGGTGTTCGCCTCGGTCGAGTCGGCGTCTCTGGATCACCTCGGTCGAGATGAATCTCTGGTCAACCGAGGTGAGTCACAACTGAATGTGAAATCTCTCAAAACTGGCCCAAAGTAAATCCTTAATCCATGGCTATGCTTCCTGGATGTAGCTCCAAATGACTCTTGACTTCTTTTGCTCCTTTTTGATGCAAAACGTACCATATTACCTGCAATTACAACGAAACTAGGTGTAGACCTCGATTCTCGCAAAGGTAGATGAAATGGCAGTAAAATCACATAAGGTACATACAAACATGCAGATTATTGAAGATAAAACGTTCAAACAAACCCCAAAATATAGACTATAATTCATGCTATCAGTTGTCTTCATAGATGACATTCTGGCTTATCATTCTCAAACCGATGGTCAGTCCGACCGGACCATCCATACTTTGGAGGACATGTTGAGAGCCTGCGGGTTGGACTGGGGACAAGTGTGGCCAGATCACCTTCCCTTAGTGGAGTTTTCATATAATAACATTTGACACGCTTCGATCAGGATGGGTCCTTACGAGGCTTTATACGGACAGAGATGCCGTACTCCGTTGTGTTAGGACGAGCCGAGTAGTGCTAGCGCCTGAGCAGATACAAGATGATGTGGCTCGAGTAGCGGTGATCCGAGAGAGGATGATAGCAGCTTATAGTTGTCAGAAGTCTTATGCAGATAAGAGGCGCATACCTCTGGATTTCAGAGTTGGAGCTCAAGTTTGGTTGAGAGTATCCCCGACATAAGGCGTAAGATGCTTCGACGTCAAGGGGAAGCTGAGTCCCATATATGTCGAACCTTTCGAGATTTTTGAGCGAGTTGGAGAGGCAGCATACAGACTTGCTTTGCCACTGAGGCTTGAGGGTGTTTACCCACTCTTCCATGTGTCTCAATGATAGCATGAATTATTGTCTATATTTCGGATATGGTTTTGGCGTTTTCTCATCATAATTCTGCATGCATGTACATGCATTCTTAGTGTTTATGTCATTATTCGTTCACTTTACAAGAATCGAGGTCTACACCACGTTTGATTGTAATTGTAGGGAATATGACATATTTTGGATTGAAATGGAGCATAAGAAACTAAGGAAGCTATAGAGCTACATGTGGAGCATTAGGAAGAACAAGAAGAAAAGCATGCACTACATTGGAAGATCTAAGGAAGGATTCAGTTGAGGATACGAAGGCATGCATGTAGATTATTACTGATCTCGACCAACAGAGTAATCACCTCGACCGAGATGGCCCACTGAGTCTGGATCGAGGTCGACGACCCATAAACTCAAGGGAAATAAAATAGTTGACCTAAAATTCTTCTATAAGGGCAAGAAGGTCATTATTGAAGAAGAGGACGGCTTTTTTTGCAACGGATATACGGCTGTGTAAGAGGCTGGATCTTAGAGAGCTCAAGAGACGGCTAGGAAGACGGCTATTGAAAGGAAGAAGATCGAAGGAAGGATTGCTTAAGGTTCAAGGAGTCATAAATTGTGAAAAATTTTCTTGAAAAGTTACTTGTGAGTTTGTTATCATATTTTCTGGAACACATCGTTGAGACGATTGTTTTGTTTGTTTACTTTGATCATTGAGATATCTTTGTTGATTGTTCTACTCGCTTTTCTTGATATTCTTGATATATTTTTGTTTGCTTGATAATGATGATTGTTGGCTAAACATCCTGCGATTCTAGGGTGGTTAGTTGAAGGTTGTGGTATAGACGATGAAAGAATAAATCTTTATCTGAGTGGACCCTGAAAGCCTGAGTTAACCCTAAACCGAAACCCGTATCGGACTGTTCGTTGAGAATCTCGACCGAGATCGATATAGAACAACATGAGATGAACCCACTACTCTGCATACCCTGAGTTTAGGTTATAGTTTGCCAAATCCTATCCTTGTTGCACCTTTCTTGGTTTACATGCAAGCCTTGGATGAGACTTACCCGATGATTCCTTTGCTTGTTTACCGATGATGATGAGTGTTAGGTAACAAAGGTTTATCCTTTGTTATGGTTTGAGTGTGCCTTCATCCTACCTTTGAGAGTTAACATGAGACTTACCCTTAGGTGAGTGTGTTGGTTTATCCTTAGGTGAGTGTGTTGATTTGAGTACTCTTACCTTTCCTTAGTTCCTTGAGACTTACCACAATTGGATACTATGATCTCTAGAATAAGCATTCCCCCATCTTGTTATACATCTTGTCTTTTGTTTTGATTAGTATTATTGCATGCTTCTGAGATTAGATTGCTTTGTTGTGATCATTCTCACCAAATCCCTGAGATCGCCTCCGGAATATTAGCCCTTACTACGATAGATCCGTACACTACGGGTTCGCTTATCGTTAGGTCTATAATTCAGGATATAAATTTCAAGCTTTTTCCGCACACACCTTTTGGAGCGAACACTCAACTATAGGAGTACGTACCAGACCCGAGTCACATCGTCAGTCACAAGGATCTAGTGGTCGAGCCAAATCACACGTTTGCTGAGCACCCGGTAGCTGTCTTAGATAGGGCTGAGCAAGTTGCGGTTCGATTCACCGAACCGCATTTTGCGGTTTGGACCGCAACCGAATCGCACTCAATCGGTTCGGTTTGCGGTCCAACATTTTGTGTTTTGCGGTTCGCGGTTTGGTTCGTCAACCGAACCGCAAATTTGCGGTTTGAACCGCAAACCGCGTTTTATTAAAAAAAAATGTTTGCAACTTCACATAGGGAAAGCCGGAAAGGGGAACGTGATTTAGGATTTTAGGGTTGGCTGCTAACAGTGCTAAGCTTCTTTGACTCTCTCTCACAAATTCAGGAAAGGGCAGCTTCGTCGCCACCCAGTCACAACCCTAAAACTGAGTCGCCTCCTCCGCCTCAGTCGCCGGTCAGCCCAACCGCCCAACAACCGAGTCGCCCAGTCGCCCAGCCGCTATAGCTTCTGTCGCATACAACTCGTCGCCACCTAGTTCGCCCAGTCGCCGGTCAGCCCTACCTCCGCCTCCTCGCCTGACCGCCCAGTCGCCACTGTCAGCCCTACCTCCGTTATAGCTTCTGTCGCCACCCAGTTCGACTCTCTCTTTCACTGTGAGTCTCTTCTCTTCTCAATTGCTTCATTGAGTTCATTTTGATGAAGTCTGAAATTGAATATCTCATTCTCAAATCTCAATTGCAATCTAAGCCTTCTAAGGTCCCCACTGCTGAAATAGTTAGAAATTGAATATCTCATTATTTTACAGCTGAGAATATCTCATTCTCAAATCTCAAATTGAATATCTCATTCTCAAATCTCAATTGCAATCTAAGCCTTCTAAGGTCCCCATTGCTGAAATAGTTAGAAATTGAATATCTCATTATTTTACAGCTAAAAATATCTCATTCTCAAATCTCAATTGAAATTGAATATCTCATTCTGTTGTAGGTTTTTTATGTGTTCTCTAGACTTAAATACTTCTTTATCACCTGTATAAAGACAGGCACTATTATTTTACAACTGAGAATCCCTATTCTTGTTGTTTTTATGTGATATCGTCGTTGATTCTTTGATTGTTGACTACTCAATGCTATTGTTGTTTTTGAACCTACCACCACCGACTACCGCAAACCAAACCGCAAAACCGCAAACCAAACCACAAAACCACAAACCGAGCCACAAAACCGCAACTGAACCGCAAAACCGCAAGCAAACCGCAAATTGCGGTTCATTTGCTGTTCAAACCACAACCGAACCGCAACCGTGCGGTTCAACGGTCCACGTTTTTCAGATTTGTGGTTTGCGGTTCGGTTGAGGTTCGGTTTGCGGTTTTGGACCGATGCTCAGCCCTAGTCTTAGAGCGTAGCACGAGACACTTGCGTTCGAAATACATACCAATGATGAAGATTCAATGGTCGATGCGAGGAGCTGATGAGGCGACTTGGGAGACAGAGGATAATCTAGAGGAACTATTTTGAGTTTTATGCTGAGATGGATGTACCTTTAGCATAGTTGTTGCGTTTCGGTTTCCTTTGTTGAGTTTTACGTACGCTTTTGTGATGTTTTGAGTTATGTGCCCCGAGTGGGAATTTATGAATTGAGTTCAGCTTTTTTGTGTTGTTGTTGTGTGATATTTCGGGTTGTTGAAAGTTTTGGGACGAAACTTCTTTTTAGGGGGATCTGATGTATTAGCTAGTTTTTTGTTGTCACCGCGAGTGCCCGCTCCAGCAGCAAGTCTTGGCTGTCACCGCCTCCTCGGTGATAGTGAGCCGCCCCTGCGGCTAGCCGCGGTCGTGGCAGGGCAAACCACCCCAGCGGTTTTTCCCCAGATCGTCCCGATCTGTTTTTATTCCGTTTTTGTTTCCTTCCATAGATAGAAGATTGGATCTTCTATCTTATGGGTCGGCTTTCCTATCTTCTTCCTAACCCTAGAACACCTTTCCCTCTATCTTTTCACCCTTCTCTATAAAATCCCGCCTTCTTCCCGCTTTTCCCGCCTCTTGCATATGCTTCTTCAACCCTGAGAATTGCAACCGTTTTCCCTTGCTTCCTGTGATCTTGCTGAACGTGTAAGTTCATCTTCCTTTATTCTTCCTCACGTTCATGAGTTGTTGCATGCCGTTTCCCTTATGTTTTGTTTCCTCCTTTCGTTCTTCCTTTTCTTCTTCTCCAAGAATCAAGTTTGAACCTTGATTCTTGTTGGCCTTTCCGTTGTTGAGATGTTGATGTTCACATGCTCCCTTGGTTGAGTTTTGACGAGTGTGCATCAAAGGTTCGAGCTTTGGATCCCTTACTGTGAGTTTATGTCGAGATAAATCCCGACAACGCTTTCTGTCACGCCGCCGCCCCCGCGTCTGGTCGTGCCGCCCCTACGCCTCGTCCAGTTGCCCCTGCGGTTTCCTCTGCAGTAGCTCCCATATTTTGTGAGCTGCTTCCTTTCTTGCTTTCCTCGTCCCTTTCATTGGTTGTTGTTGATGTTGTTACCCCTTGAGAGCAATGTAAGACCAAGGTCGAGCCCTTAGCATGTGGAGATCTCTTAGAGATCATTGTGACTAGAAGTTATAGACTTGTAGCAACCGTTATGTTCTCATACATGATGCCTTGTGTGAATAGGCTTTCCTTTGCTCCTTTCCTGAGGGAAATTGAGTGTTCGTTGACCCTTTGAGTTACCTTCGAGTGAGGTAAGTCCCTTGGACTTACTTAGCTTCATTCCGTATATTGTTTTGAGTGTATTGACTTGTTTGTATTGTTATTATTGTTAACGAATAACTGGACTAGGATTGACCTTTGTAACCGTAATTGGCTCAAGTGTATGATAACCGGGCGGTGACCACTTGTCTAGTTCGACAGGAGATTAGGAGGTGCTCTTGCAACCCAGGCCTGCAGGTAACGGATAGTGCTGATCTGTTTCTGTTGGTAGACAGAAGCGGAGGTGAGTTTTGGGAGATTCTCGTGTGACAAAAGAAGTTGTATTAGTAATGGATAACTTAATGAAAGATAATAACTGGTTGAGTGTGAGCATGCTATATGTTTATATTACCTTATGTGTATTTGTGCCCTTACGTTCTTTCTGATATCTAGAATATTAGCTAACGGTTTATACCGATGTTGTAGATTCCTTGCAGGATATAGGTGCTGCTGAGTAATCCGGACGGTGTGGTCAGCCGGGTTCCCGTACATTATAGGACGGGATCGGGTTTATGTTTCCATTGTTGTTTCCCTTTTTGTTTTGAACTCGGCTGCGAGTCTTTTACGCTTCCCTTTGTTTAAACCTTTGGTTTATTTTGAGTTTTGGTAAATATCATTTGTTTGTACGTTGTTGTTAGATCCGTTGTGTCGTTGCTACTCTGAGGGTCGGGACCCATTGTGAGGTTGTAGCCCGTAATTCTTCGAGTTCTCAGAACTTGGGGTGTTACAAACACGATCTCGACGCACGCGCATTACATCTTGGTCCGTCCGTCTCGTCTCGTCTCAGCTTAACACGGCGCGGCTCGGCACGAATACGAGCATTGCATGGCTCAACGCGTGCACGCGTGTGGTGGTTTGCCTACGCCGTTCACACATTGAAAATGGGTAGTGACCCAAGGCCACAACATTTAGTGTGTTTCTTCTATATATCCCATAGGGTATCTCTCAATATAGTCGATGTGGGATTGCCACATATTTGACTATTTCCCAAGTTTTTGCTTAGAAAGCAACCAACTTCGGGTCTTCATTTATCATTCAATCGGAACTCAAATTTAATGTATGAGTATACCACGAGCAAGAACTCGCGGAGACGAAGTCAAAACTCCCACTTTCCAGTGTTAACAATGGATGGAGCCCATCAATGTCCGGAAAGTACCCGACGCACTATGTGTTAAAAATATTTTAATTCATAATTTAGTTCCAACAATATTCCCCTTATTGTTTACATTGATGACACCCTTAATCATAACCTCATCCTCTTCATTCAATTGTCTCAAACTGGTGGACATGTTGCCGGTCATTAGAGGCTTCACTAGAGTCCCATCAGTACCGCGAGGTTTCACATCACTTATCCGACTAGGTTTGACCACGGTCATCCAAGGACCAATGTTAGGAGAAGAGCATTATGTTACCTTGTTGATGTCGTTGGCTTCTTGAATCTTGGAGAAAGAAGTGAACCCTTCCACTCCAACGGGGGCTTTAGGACTCATATTGTATCCTGCAAATGATTGAATCCTCCACAACGATGCTTGAATGTGGTTAGGCCTTCATACTCCACAAGAAAGTTTTGACCTCAAACCATAATTGTATCAATCAATGACTTCTCCCTATCGATCTCCACATAAACCCTTGCGAGTTTACCTCTTGTCACATACATGGTGTTCAAATCCACTTTGAGAGGTGTTCCCAAAGCCGAGGCTAATCCATAATGAATCATAAGTTGTCGGAACAACAATAATTCTTTTAATATATTACCTCCCACCACATCGGCATAGGACTTTTGATTTTATGATGGTTTAACGGGTGGAAGTGGTGCTAGTGACGGAGATCCGTTAATAAGAATTGCATCCGAGTTGGAAGACATGGGAGAATGAAACTAAAATGGATGAAGTAAGTAGATAAAGTAGGTTGTTTGTTCTTGATATAACTTTAAGTGGACGAAGTAAGATCCAATGGATTTTGAAACTCTATAAGAAACTAAAACGAAAAAATATGCATGCTTTATATTGAAAATGAAAAAAGCTTTGATGTAAGGATTAATTTTATAAATGAACAACGATATACAGTAGACCCCTTAAGTACATGGGATAAATAGACAAGTAGCTCTGTTTTGTCTACACGTGGACAAAGTATGTACTGTAGTAATCTATTTAATAAAAATAGGCCCCTTAACTAACCGATTTTGGTTACCGGATTTTAGTAAGTTATAAGATCCGAACCGAACCCTTTCATATCAATACAATAACTCCTATGAAAGTTTTCGCTAAATGGATTATATTATAAACTCATGAAATATTTAAATTATAAATTTAACTCATCTTTTACATATATTTTGGTAGGAAGTTTGTTCTCGGTTATACTTGTGCCCCACATCGAAACCACATGGTATTACAAAAATATGTACTACAATATATTAAAGCATTATGAAAACTATGATATATTCATATGCTACAATCGGCATTAATATAAGTAAAACTTTGATTCGTTTTACTAATCGGGTAACAATTTACCAAATACGTTGTATATCAACACTTTTTGGTAGATTGTTAATTCGATTGGTTATACGTTTCAAATACAACCTTCCAAATCCATACCAAAATTTTCACATGCATAAGGTTCTCTTTCTTTTTTTTTAAAAAAAAACTTTATCACTACTTTACTATTTTCATGTGTAGTAGTCAATCTAACGCCTCAATTGATTTTTTTCAATGCATTCCACCAACTCATCCAACACTATGAGTTTTAAATATAATATACTTAACTGAATATTACAAATATATAATTCTAACCTTACAAACAGTTCAACATATGTGTTTATCTCGTCTTTTACATATAAATGAATACATTATATTCTAAACTTATAAATTATCTATCATACCGATCTATGTGAATCATTATTTATATATTTTGGTAAGTTGTTTGATATTGGTCTAACTTTTAAGTGGATGAAGTAAGATCTAATGGATTTTGAAGTTCTATAAGAAAGTAAAATTAAAAAAATAAACATGTCTTATATTTAAAATGAAAATCCTTCGATGTAAGGATTAATTTTCTAAATGAAGAATGATATAAAGTAGGCCCCTTAAGTATATGGGTTAAATGGATAAATGACTCTTTTTTCTCTATATGTAGATAAGGTATGTGTTTTAGTAATTTAGTTAATAAAGTAGGGAGCTTCATTAACCAATTTTAATTACCTGACTTTATTGGGTCGTAAGATCCGAACTGAACCCTTTCGATTTCATACAATACCTCCTTTGAAATTTTCAAATATATATATTATATTCTAAACTCATGAAATATTCAAGTTATTAATTTACCTCATCTTTTACATATATTTTGGTAGGAAGTTTGTTCTCGGTTATACTTGTATCCCACATCGAAAACACATGGTCTTAAGACATACGTACTACAATATATTAAACACGTTATGAAAATTATGATGCATTCCAATGCTACAAGCGGCATTGATAGAAGTAAAACTTTGATTTGTTTTACTAATTTGGTAACAATCTACCAAATATGTTGTCTATCAACACTTTTTGGTAGCTTGTTAATTCGATTGGTTATACGATTCAAATACAACCTTCCAAATGCATAATATTCTTTTTTTTTTTTTACTTTATCACAACTTTACCATTTTCATGCGTAGTAGTCAATCTAACACATAAATTGATTTTTTCAATACCTTCCACGAACAAATCCAATACAATAACTCTTAAGTATAATATATTTAACTAATTGTATGTAACGGCCCTGCTTTGGCCTTCACCGCCCCACGGTGAAGAGGGCCGCCCCGCGGCAGGGTCAGCCGCCCTTGCGGCTGACTCCAGATCGCGCCCGATCTGTTTTTATTCCGTTTTATTTCTTTCCTTAGATAGAAGATCCGATCTTCTATCTTATGGGCCGGCTTTCCTATGATCTTCTAACCCTAGGAACGTCCTTCCTCCTATCTTTTCCAACCGTTTCCTATAAATTCCCGTTATCTCTTCCTTTTCCCGTTTGTTGCTTACGTTTCTTCAACCTCGAGCAAAGTTGCAGCCTTTCTCTTGTAATCTTCTGCAGAACGTGTAAGTCTTCATCCCCTTTGATCTCTCTCACATTCATGAGCCTGTTGCATGCTTCTTCCTTCTGCTTCTCTTTCTCTTTTTGTTCTTTTTCTTCACAAGAATCAAAATCGAGCCTTGATTCTTGTTGGTCTTCCCGTTGTTGATACGTTAATGTTCACAAGCTCCCTTGGTTGAGATTTGAAGTGTGTGGAACCATGATCCAAGCTTTGGTTGCTTGGTTGTGACGTGTTGTCAAAAAGGAAGCTCGGTGACCGTTTTGTCATAGAATCACCCCTGCGCCTGGAACCCGCCGCTCCTGCGGCTGCAACCTTCTGCCGACCCGCGCCTCTGTTTGACCGTCCCCACGATTCTTCTGTAGTAGCTCCCGTGCTTAGTGAATTGCTTTCTTTCTTGCTTCATTTACCCTTTCCTTATGCTAGATCATGCTAGTTTGGACCTAGATTATTAGTGTAAATGCAGTTAGTGGCTTGTGGATCTCTTTGAGTTGGTTACACCTTTGAGCTTCGTTGTTGATGACTTACCTTGTGAACCTTGAGACTAGGAATCCTTATCCTAGCATGTTGAGATCTTTAACGATCATTGAGACTAGAAGTAGGGAACTTCTAGCACGCTGTAGTAGATCTATTAGAGATCATTGAGACTAGAAGTGTGTAGGCTTCTAGCATTCGTTCAGTTTCTGATTCCCGATGTCTTGTTTGAGCAGGCATTTTTCCTTTCCTTCGGGAAGCTGAGCAGTTCGGATTTATGAGTTTACCTTCAAGTGAGGTAAGTCCCTTGGACTTACTTAGTTGCGTTCCGTATATTAGTTTGATCGTATTGGTTGTGTTGTTCTTTATCGTTATAACGTAAAAATCGGACTAGGATGATCTTATACCAGTAATTGGCCCAAGTGTATAATAACCGGACGGTGACCACTTGTCTAGTTCTATAGGAGACAAGGAGGTGCTCTTGCGACCCATGGCCACAGGTAACGGATAGTACTAATCTATTCATGTCGGCATACGGAAGCGGAGAAGAGTTTCGGGAGATTCTCGTGTGACAAAAGAAGTTGAATTAGTAATGGATAACTTTATAAAAGATAATAACTGGTTGTGTGAGAGCATGATATGTGTTTACCTTTCTTATATGTGTTTATGTCTTTACTGTCTTTCTGATATCTAGAATGTTAGCATACGGTTTATACCAATGATGTAGATGTCCCGCAGGTTAGAGATGTTGCTGAGTGATCCGGACGGTGTGGTCAACTGAGGTTTTCGTACATTATAGGAAGGGATCGGGTTTATATTTCTATTGTTGTTCTTTTCTTTTGTTTTGAACTCGGTTGCGAGTCTTTGACATTTTCCTTTATTGTTCCTTTGGTTTCTATAATAGTTTGGTTTTCATTTATTTGTGCATTGTTGTAAGATCCGATGTTATTGTTGCTACTCTGAGGGTCGGGACCCATTGTGAGGTCCTAGCCCGTAACGCTTCGAGTTCCCAGAACTTGGGATGTTACATTGTATTGTAAATATATTTTTCTAAACTTATAAACAGTTTGACGCATGCGTTTATATTTTCTTTTACATAAAACTGAATACATTATATTCTAAACTTATGATCAATTTATCATACCGATTCATCTCAACTTGTACACATATATTTTGGTAGTTTGTTTATTCTTGGTTTAACTTTTAAGTGGATGAAGTAAGATCCAATGGACTTTGAAACTCTATAAAAAACAAAAATAAAAAAATAAACATGATTTATATTGAGAATGAAAAAAGCTTCGTTGTAAATGAACAACGATATAAAGTAGGCCCCTTAAGTATATGGGTTAAATGGATATAAGTGGGTCTTTTTTGTATATAGGTAGACAAAAGTATGTCCTCTAGTGATCTAGGTAATAAAGTAAGCCCATTAACTAACCGATTTTAGTTACCCGATTTTACTAGGTTACAATATCCGAATCGAACCCTTTTAAATCCATGCAATACCTCCTATTGAATTTTCAACTAAATATATTATATTCAAAACTCATGAATTAGTTAAATTATTAGCTAAACTCATCTTTCACATATATTTTGGTAGGAAGTTTTTCAAGGTTATACTTGTACCACACATCGAAAACACATGGTCTTAAAAAATATGTACTACAATATATTAAACGCGTTATGAAAACTATGATGCATTCATATGCTACAATCGGCATTGATACAAGTAAAACTTTGATTCGTTTTACTAATGGGGTAACAATTTACCAAATATGTTGTATATCAAAATTTTTTGATAGATTGTTAATTCGATTTGCTATACGTTTCACATACAACGTTCTAAATCCATACAAAATTTTTAAATGCATAAGGTTCTCTTTTTCACTTTATCACAACTTTACCATTTTTCGTCTATAGGTCGACAAAGTATGTCCTCTAATAATCTAGTTAATAAAGTATGCCCTTAACTAGCCGATTTTAGTTACCCGGTTTTACTAGGTTATAAGATCCGAATCGAATCCTTTCAAATCCATATGATACCTCCTATTGAATTTTCAACTAAGTATGTTATATTCAAAACTCATGAAATATTTAAATTAATTAGTTTAACTCATCTTATACACATATTTATTTGGTAGGAAGTGTGCTCTCGGTTATACTTATGCCCCACATCGAAAACAAATGACCATAAGAAATATGTACTGCAATGTATTAGAAGTGTTATGAAAATTATGATGTATTCCAAAGCTACAATCGACATTGATATAATTAAAATTTGATTTGTTTTACTAATCGGGTAACAATTTACCAAATACGTTGTATATCAACACTTTTTGATAGATTATTAATTCGATTGGTTATACATTTTAAATACAACTTTCCAAAATCAATAATAAAAAAATCCGATGCATAAGGTTCTTTTTTTTTTTTCTATATATAATTTATCACAACTTTACGATTTTCATGTGTAGGAGACTAGTAGTCAAACACCTCAATTGATTTTTTCAATATCTTCCACCAACTCATCCATTACTATAAGTTAAAATATAATACATTTAACTTATATTATAAATATAATATTTAAACTTAAAAAAAATTTAACAAATATGTTTATCTCGAATTTTACATATAACTAGATACATTATAGTCTAAACTTATGAACAATCTAGCATACCGATTTATTTGAACTTTTACATATACATTTTGTTAGGTTGTTTGTTATCGGATTAACTTTTAAGTCGGTGAAGTAAGAACCAAAGTATTTTGAAACTTTATAATAAAATAAAATGAAATAATAAACATGTTTTATATTGAGAATAAAAAAAACTCCAATGTAATGATTAAATTTATAAATGAATAACGATACAAAGCATGCCTGTCAAGTATATGAGTTATATAAATATAAGTGGTTCTTTTCCGTCTATAGGTAGACAAAGTATTTCCCTTATTAATCTAGTTAATAAAGTAAGCCTTAACTAACCGATTTTTGTGATATGATTTTACTAGGTTATAAGATCCGTACGAATCCTTTCAAATCCATAAAATACCTCTTATGGAATTTTTAACTAAATATACTATATTGTAAACTCTTGAAATATTTATATTATTAGTTAACTCATCTTTTACATATATTTTGGTAGGATGTTTGTTCTCGGTTATACTTGTGCCCCACATCGAAAACACATGGTCATAAGAAATATGTACTGCAATATATATTAAACGGGTTATGAAAACTATGATACATTCATATGCTACCGTCGGCATTGATATAAGTAAAACTTTGATTCGTTTTACTAATCGGGTAACAATCTACCAAATACGTTGTATATCAACACTTTTTGATAGATTGTTAATTCGATTGGTTATACGTTTCAAATACAACCTTCCAAATCCATACAAAATTTTCAGATGCATCATGTTTTTTTTACTTTATCACAATTTTACCATTTTCATGTGTAGTAGTCAATCTTAACGCCTTAATTGATTTTCTTTCAATACCTTCCACCAACTCATCCAATGCTATAAGTATTAAATATATTAGTATCCCTATGATGGAGTTGAGAATGATCAATTGTTTGAGATTTTGTTGTGTTTACCTCACTATATGTGTTGTTGTTTAGATGATATATAAATTTTTTTTGAAGGTATGTTATTAGCTCCTATATATCCATTGCTTTTAATCTTTTTTTTTAAAAAAAAATCTCTTATTCTTAATCTCTTCGTCTCCTCACTACTTTGGTGTTTTTCGACTTTCCTATTTGATTTTCAAATTTTTAGGAATTTTGTCTTATAGCCAACACTCGGAACCTTCCTCCGCTCAAAAGCACAAAAGAAAGGCCTCAAAGCCATCTCAAATAAGCACGAAGAACATCAATCCTTGCCTAATTATTGAAAATGACAACAAACAAACATTAACAATTGATTTACAAATCACATTTCATTCGTTCCTTCAACTCATGTTGTTAGGGATTAATCAAATGTTTGCTTATTCTTTTGTAAAAGAACTAAGTGTCATCCTGATTTGTAAAAAAAACAATCCACAAACATCTTCAACCTTATGGAATTTCCAATCTTTTTCTTGTATATCATTGGCTTTGTTGTTTTATATGGTGGATATTTCATGGGAAATCACCACAACCAACAATGATAGAGAAAAATTATCTTTAAAAGATTATAATTTATTGCTCAATATTGGGGGAAAACAATAACATTGTTTATTATAAAATGTTCATTTTTCGTTAGACAACGAACTAGTGAAAATTGGTTCATGAAATGGGAGGGTAGCACTCCTAGGTTTTAGGGTTACCATATAAGGCCAAAAAATATAAAATAAATAATAATAATTTTATTGTGTCTCAAATTAAGGGTCAAAGTTTGTCAACTATAACAGTAAACAATATTGCAAGGCCTTTTGCGCTTCTCACGCGCAAGAGAGCTCCCCTCTCCTCAACAAAAAACCTAATCCCAAACCTTAGCAGGCTCTCAAACAAGGTTACCGCCGCCTCATCCTTTGCCCACCGGCATGTATGGATCTCGACTCCGTGCTTCGATCCCCAGCCTCCCATCCACCTTCTCTTTTCGTCGACGCAACCCGTCTTTTAACCAAGCTTATACTGTCTCTGGCGTCTTCCCTCACTGCCACATCATAAATGAATCAAGTAATTAGTGGTGTCTCTCCCACTGGATTCTATGAAGTGTCCTTGGTTCATCATTCTGTTGTTTGCATCTTGTGCCTCCCTCTTCAAGGGTTTTGCTCCTCTTGGTGTCGCGACTGACCCTCTACGATCCTTTTTTATGGGCTATTTTGAGTCTTGCTTTGGATTCATGATTCTCGATGTGTTTTCCGAACAAAACCAACTTCTCGGGGTTAATCCACGTTTGTGAAAGCCTCGACGGTGCTCCTCCCCACCCTACAAGTGTTCCCTTTTCTCTAACACCCTATGCTCCAAAGACTTTTCTCTTTGTCACCAGACGGTAATTTATCATTCAACAATCCATCTTACCTCTAATCGATTTACCATCGTGTTAGTTGGCACGTGCCCCGGAATAAAGCAGTGTTTTAATCTCCATTTGTCTGTAATCGATTGACCATCGTTTCGGAAGGAGACGGACATGTTTTGCTTTGTTTTTTTCTCTGCTTCTGCTTTCTGTGCAAGAACAAGCTTAATCCAACAAAAATCGCCTTGAATCGACTATCATTATCAAAAGATTTGACAAGAGATTAAGGAGTGTTTTCTTTACCTTTTGATCAACAAAGCTAACTTGATTAAGACCAACTGACCTTTTTGACCCTTTGTGATGATGAAGACGATTTTCCTTGCAAATTTGTTGTATTTAGAACAAATGAATTGGATGTGTGTTCTTCCTTTGTTTTGTTGTTGGATGTGCTCTTTTACTTGCTATATTCTCTTTTGTGTATATTATGAGGATGCTTTTTGCTACTTGCCTAATCTATTGCATTTCCACGGCAATTCTGTTACTAATTATGTTCTTATCGGGTTACAACCCACGACTTTTGGGCTACAACCCATTACTATCGGGCTACAATTGTGACTCCTACCAAATTTCGTTGTTGATCCGAACAGGTTTGTTGTTTCCTTGTGTTTACTATCGTTTTGACGAGGAGATTACCCCTCACAATAATACTACTAGTCGATTGAATGACTTAATTATTGAGTTCGGTTTTTACTTCAGATCCAACTCCTCTGTTTAAAGTGTGTGTGGTTTAAACCACTTTAACTTGGATAACATCCGTGACTCATAAGGCAAGCTTGCGGCATTTGTGCGCAAAAAAATCAAAAATTAAGCAAGATCCCCCTCAAGGAACCCTTGTCGGTGTGGAGATAAAATTGAATATGGCATTAACCAACTCGGGAATAAACCCTTCTGATCTACCTCAAACAAAGCTCTAATACCAATAGACGATTTAATTTCAAGTCTTGATCCCCCTGTCTCTTTTCCAACAAGTTTTGATAATGCGGGAAGGAAAAATATTCGTGATGCAACTCACGTACAATACCAAAATCAACCGTATATGAACAATCTTCTCCCTACAAATTATATTTATTTTATCCATCAAGTTATGCATCTAAATTCATCAGAATACCCGTGTTTTGCAAATTCATCTTCTGAGGTTTGATTCAGTCATTTGCTGGCGGTTTCGTGCGTTTGTCGAGAAGGGGGCGTGGATTTGTGATCGACTCCTGATGCCTCTACAGTCCAAATCTGAGGTGTCCACAGTTGTTCCCCAGGCTTCTCACCTGTGTACTTGCTTCGAAGATGAACGTTTATGCTTGTTACCTCCAGTTGGTTGGATCATCCTGCTTTCCATGAAGACCCTCTTTGCTTTCGTGTTCATTTTGATGTAGTTTTGTGTATTTCTTCTCTCCTCTTTGTGTGGTCCTTCATCATGACAGTTAGACCGTCTGCCGATTATTTTCGCCCTTTCGACCCACTAGACGGCGAGCCGTTTAATGATTTCGAACTGCTTTCCATTTTCAAAAAAAATATATTGCAAGACCTTTTGTGATTTTTCTTAGAGTGAAGAAACAAAAATGGGATTTTCTTTTTGCAACTCATACTTTTTTTTAAAGATTAATTCATCTATCAATTTATTAAGCAAACGTAATAAATTAAACTAAAAACACTTTTAATGTGTCTATACTCAACCATCAAAGTTATACACTTTTTCATGTCAATTTTTTTGTGTTTGCAGTGTCGTATTTAAAGTTTGATGCATGTTTTAGCGGCGTTTCGTGATGTTTGTCTAGAAGGGGGCGTGAATTTGTTATTGACTCCTGATTGTTCCATTGTGATTCCGAATTTAAGGTGTCCACATTTGTTCTTCAAGCTTCCTGCGTCTGTACTTTCTTTTTAATTCGTTGTTGTTCTTCATGATGACTAGTTTGTATTTCGATCTTTTTCTGTCTTTCGATCGATCAGACAGTATGTCTTCTAGTATTTTTGAACCGCTTTCCATTAAAAAAACAATATTAAATTGTAATATATCGTAGAACGTAAACCTACTATATATTATTTACTTTTTTTATAAAATAATCTAACATATAAAACTACTATATATTATTTACTTTTTTTTTGGTAAAGAGGAGTAAGAACTCCTTCGTGCTGAGCGCAAGGAAAAGAAAAAATTAACAAGAGATGATCCGGGGCAAATCGACGCCCCTACTATCGTTCGAAATAAAGCTAAGAACTCTCAAGGGAGGTGAATCAAGAGCATGAACACCAACAGGAAAGTGAAAAGCGTAACTAGCTAAGAAATCCGCAGCGGTGTTAGCCTCACGGTAAACATGTCGGAAGCGGACAGACCAACTCCTACGTAGGAAGTCTTGGCAGCACACTACCAGACTAGAGAGAGAGGATGCGAGCTAGCTACACTCTCCTTGACCCATCGAATAGCTAATGAAGAATCAGCTTCAAACTCAATTTTTCGGAAGCCCTGGTTCCAACAAGCTTCCATCCCCAACAGGATCCCCCAAACTTCAGAAGCAGCAACCGTACAGATTCCTACGTTATGGACTCTCCCCATGATCCATTGCCCATCCTCATCACGTAGAAGGCCAGCTGCCGCTGCCGCTCCATTCCCCATCTTAACTGAACCGTCCGAGTTCCATTTGACCCAGCCTCCAGGAGGTTTGAGCCATTTAATGCCCACTTTAGTACTCACCAGATGGATCTTATTGCCCGTTAGTCTCTTAATCGTTTTTGAGTATTCCAAGACTTGGGCACAGATGAATCTTTCACTGATGATTGTAGATTTCCCTTGCTCAAAAGTACGGTTACAACACCATTTCCATAACCACCGGATTGAATACGCAAACAACATGTTCCATGGAGATCCTTCAGGAGTAATGTTCTGATTTTGTAAATTCATTACAAACCACTCTTCAGCTGAACTTTGGAAGAAGTCAGTATGATTTCCTTTTGGTTAAAAATTATGCTAGAGTTGTGAAGCCCGAGGACAGTCCCGACAGATGTGAAGAAGAGTTTCTAGTTTATCCTTACAGAGGTCGCAAAAAGGGAATTGGGCCATATGCCGTCTATGTCTCTCAACATTCGTGAGCGTTTTACCAAGCGCTGTCAACCATATGAAGGTTTTGATTCTCTCCGGGATAGGAATCTTCCATAGCTCAGAATAGAACGAGCTGGAGGGGAGATTAATGTTGCCGTATCTGATGATATTATAGCCCGTGCGCATCGAGTAATTACCATCTCGTGAGTATGGCCAACAAGGGGTATCTTATATCTTGGTCTTCAAAGATTCTAGTGGCAGCGAGTTGCAGGGTAAAAGTTGTCAGGATGTGAGCTTGCAACAGGGCCAATTCCAACCAGCCCCATCCAACCAGAAATCCCGACTTTAGATTGTAGGACCATTATCGGAGGTGTAGTGATAGCAAGATTAGAAAGAGGCGTTTCAGCAAGCTAACGATCCTTCCAAAACTCCACCGATTTGCCATTATTTACCCGGGTTCAAATAAAAAAAAATCTGGCTCTAACTTGTTCACTTTCTGAACGAGTTAAATATAAACACATTTTTGTAATAGGCTAAAATTTAGACTCAACTCGAACTCGTTCGCTTTTTAAATTAGTCCAATTTAAACAGATGTTTATGATCGAATAAGACTTGGGCCTTATTCGAGGTCGGCTCTAAACATTACCTTGTCAAATCTCGACTCGTTCGCCTAAATTAACATCGTACAATTATTATATTAGTCGTCAATTTTTTTTTTCGAACTCATTCACTTTTAAAAATAATTTGAACATGAAGATAATTTAACATCTACGCACGAGAAAAACAAATAAAGAAAACGTTGGAGCCTCTAAGTCGCACACGTGGTCACGTGTATATTAGCAAAATATTTTTTGTGCTTAGATAAGTTGGTTGAGGTCAGTTCCTGGCATAACTGAGGCCCCGGTGCAAATAAAAATTGGAGGCCCTTACTATATACAAAATTATTTTAATTAATACTAAAAAAATACCTAAATTTTAAATGAGGCCCATGAATAAGGGTTTTCCTTCAGGTACGGCCCTATTTATCTGGTACGGCCGTACGGCTGTACCGCAGGGCGACACGTGTCCCGAAAAAAAAAAATTTTTTTTTTTTTTTTTTTTTTTTCTCTTTTCTGAAACGATTTTTTTTTTTTTTTTTTACGGAAACTAATGAAAATTTATTTGAACTACCATGTTATAATTTATGCACTATTATCCTATAAACTTTGAACTATTCCTATATAATCCATGAACTATTACTTTTTAATATAATCCATGAACTATTCTATTATAATTCATGAACTATCCCATAATAAGTTTTGAACTATTACTTTCACTCCTTTATAAATTTTTGCACTTTAAACTATTCTATTATAATTCATGAACTATTCTATTATAATTCATGAACTATCCCATAATAAGTTTTGAACTATTACTTTCACTCCTTTATAAATTTTGCACTATGAACTATTCTATTATAATTCATGAACTATCCTTTTAGAAGTTATGAACTATTACTTAATAAGTTTTAAACTATTACTTTCAATCCTTTATAAATTTTACACTATGAACTATTCTATTATAATTCATGAACTATCCTTTTATAAGTTATGAACTATTCCATAATAAATTTTGAACTATTACTTTTACTCGTTTTTTAAAAAAAAAAAAAAAAAATTTTTTTTTTTTTTTTTTTTCGGGACACGTGTCGCCCTGCGGTACGGCCGCACGGCCGTACCGCAATAATGGGCCTTACTTGAATGATACCCCATGAATAAGTGGACAATGTTGGGTGGGATTTTGTTTTTATTTCTCTCTTTTTTTTTAAACAATTTGGTTTACTATGTTTTTTCTAGTTTTGTGTTTAGTAAATGTACCCTTGAGAGAAGAGTGTCTAGAGTTTGAAAATAAATACAAAAGGTTGTTAGGTTGGGGTATATTTACTTTATTGAAACATTAAAAAGCCTAGTTATCCCTATAGTTTTTCAAAAAGGTCTAGTTACCAAAATTGCCTTTTTTTTTTACTAAAAATTTGTCCATTTTAAGAGAAGATATGGGTTGTGGTTTATTTTTTAGTGTTCTTAGGCTCAAGGCCGTCCAATGGGGAGTTCAAAGAGCTCAACGGAACAAGGCCCCCGACTTTAAAGGGCCCCATATTTTTCATTCTTTTATATATTATTATTACTAATAAAGATTCAATATCTAAAAATTGCCGTAGGTTTTCTTTTTATACAAATATAACACAATATCTCTCTTATTTTATCAACTATTTTCATTTTTTACTCAAATTTTTTTAAAAAAAATCTTCTACTTTTCCTCTCCTAAATTGATTGTTCGTTTGCTTTTATATTTTGCAGATTATCAAATCGACATCTTCATACCTAAACACAGTTCCAAGTGCAGATCAGCAAATCAATGTCACACCATCATCCTCACTCTCTCTCTATTCAGAAGACTATAAACTCGAATATTTGTTTACACAAAATCATTTTCTTCTCTAATCTCTATTCTGAAGACGACAAACTCGATGATCCGCTTACACAATTCATTGTTTCTATATGGAACAATGAAGATTGAACCCGAAATTGTGAAAGATTAAATTATAATTAGGGGTTGAAAGAAGACAAACTCGAAATTTTATTTTAATTAGGGTGATATTTAATTTTGAAACAGGGCCACCAAAATTCATTGGACGGTCCTGCTTAGGCTATTATTTTGGGCCTATTTTATCTCTAATTCATATAATATAAATACATATATAAACTTTAAATTGGGCCCCATGAAAAAATGGGCCAAGAGCGGAAGCCCTTATGTCCCCCTTGTGAGCCGGGCCAGGTTCACCGACAGGAAAGCCAAAAAGAAAAGTCTCCACTATAACGTTCATGTGTACGATGCTCTTCTACTTTTGTATGTACGTAGTTAACTTGTGTATATCTCTATCATCGGATCAACTTTAAATTATGTATCATTCTCTCATGTTATGTATCATTCTCTCATATATATATATTAGATGATACATGCTATTTTTTTATAATTTTACAATTTATTATTTATTATATCCTTATAACTAATAAAAAAAATTTGCATTAAAACAGTTTAGTTATTTTTACCTTATAAGTCAAAATTAAATAAAATATTGTTAGTTTGTTACTCTATGTAATTTATATGTTTACATTTAAAATACATTTCGATTTTGATAAAAAAATATATTCTTATTTATTTCTCTGCTAATATAATAGATCGAATTATCTTTTAAACTTAAATTTTATTATAATAAATCAAAAAAATGTACTTAAATAACTATAAGAGTGTATTTCCTACAAAGTATGAGAATTGCACTTGTTGTATAGTATATTAGTATTGCAAGAGTTATATCATACTACCAGCCCAACCCAAGCAATTAGTCTTAGGACCATACTTGTACTATAACTACCGTAAACATCGGTATTAACACAATATGGTCTAGAGAAGGAAAAAAACGAGGAAATAAAATACGACTGAAATTGTGACAAGTTATTATTCATTCCGAAAATAAAAGTAAATTATGATACATTAACATTAACGAAACATAACGTACACAATATGACACTACATTAGACAATGACAAAACTGAATAAAATGACAACGTGCGATTGTGATAGCTTATTAAGTTCACAACTTGGAAGTCTCGTACACGACAACTTGCTCCCCAAACTCCTTCACATTACCCTTAGGATTATCTTTAAACCGATCCAACCTAAAGTGTTTCATGTCCACACCTTCCACATTATGCTTAGTCACCATATCGGCCAAAATTCGCCCTATCACCGGAGCCATTTTGAACCCATGACCCGAAAATCCACCTGCGATCACCACATCCTTCCCAAACTCCTTACCAAGAAAATCGATCACAAAGTCCTCATCCGGAGTCATTGAGTACATGCAAGATTGCACCATCACGGGACTATCCGTTTCCACAAGGTCTTTGAACTTCTCTCGAATCCACTCTCCTATTACATCCGTTGACCCCACAAGCGGAGCCCATGTTCGGTTGCACGGGTCACATGGGGTACCCCCGTGGAGCCCCACTTTGATCAAGCCCGGGAACTCCAACGACGGGGTACCGTATATATACGGGTAACCGTATCCATAACTGTTGAAAGTCGGGAACCCGCTCTTGAATGTGAAATCCTCATTGTGCCCTTCTTTGATCTTCCAATACATGAAGGTGGTCTCCATGGGTTGAATAGGAATTTCAACTCTCGCGACGGAATGAACCAGTTGACGTATCCAAGCACCCGTTGTCACCACGCACTTCTTCCCGTTGAAAACGACGCCGTTCGCAGCAAAGACGGTGATTCCGGAGTGGTGACTCTTCTGAATCCCTTTCACCTCCACATTATCCCTCAAAACGGCGCCGTTTCGGAGAGCCAGCGACTGGAACATCGAAACGGCTTTCGTTGGCTTAATAACTCCGCCGTGATCGGAAACCACCGCGATCCAGTTCTCCGGGAGGGAAATTCGGCCGGAGAACTCGTCGGAGACTTGGGAAGGAGTGAGAATTCGAGCGGAGATGCCGGAAGAGCTGCAGCTTTTGACGGCAGCCATAAGGGAAGGTTCGGATTTTGGGCCAATGTCGATGTGGGAAGTTGGAAAATAGACCGGAAAACCAATTTCCGACTGGTATTCTTGCCAGAGCTTGGCGGATTCGAGGACCATGGAAGAGTAATATGGCTCAGGGTAGGTGGCTCGGATGGTTCGAGATTCACCATGGGAGGATCCACGGTGGTGGAGAAAGTCGAATTGCTCGAGGAGAAGAGTTTTCCGGCCCCGACTAGCGAGGTGGTAGGCGGCGCAGCTCCCCATTATTCCGGCCCCCACCACGATGACGTCGAATTCTTCTGTTGCCATCTTTGTTGCTCTAATGGATTGATTGGTTGAGGTGGAGGAATACTGGTTACACTGCTCGAAATTAGAGGAGGAAGATGAAGACTCTCTCTTGAATCTTACATAATCGACACTCGAGTATTTGTTAATGACTCTTCGTCGTCGATGGTGGATATTTTAAAGCGTCGCATTGGGTCACCTATGAGTTGGGTCCATGGATGCGCGCTTATCGTCATCATCATCAGTTTACTATGGCAGGCTCGCTTTTTGTTTCTTATGATCTTTTTTTAATTAAAATAAATGTGCTTGCGTTGCAAGCTTAGCTTGAATTTTCTTGTGATGCAAGTTGATTTTGGCATGTGGCCTGTATGATGCTGTAGTGGACTGACTAGTGATTTATTCTGAATCATTTTTTTTCAAGTGAACCAACTCAAATTAGTACTCATTTGATATCAATTTTATAAAATCGAAATAAAAGTGTTTTATTTCAACTCTCGATTGCGAATTGATTTATTTGAGTTATTTTAAAAACTATACTATCGTTCTAATTTTTTCTATTATTAGTTTATTTATATTTTTATTTATTTTTTTACGTATCTATATATTTTTTTCACTTGTACATGAATAAACTAATAAAATACATTGTCTCAACAATGCACTACAAGCTTTAGAAACTAATAATACACAAATTTTAAACTAATGTTATAAATTTATAACTTATTCCTTACTAACCCGATTGATGAACTGAAAGAGATTTAGAATCACAACACCAATACTCAGTTGGTCTAGGGGTTGTGATGCTAGACTCCTTAAGTGTTAGCCGGAGATTCGAGTTTGAATCCTCCTGGATCCATGTCGAATCCTCCTGAATCCATGTATGAAAAAATTGGTATCCCTTAATTGGACCACTACTATATATAAATCACAACGACGTAGGCTACACTCGGACACCATCAGATCCACCAGAATTTGGGTGGCGCTACGATCCAAACAAGGAGCATGCTTGAGCTTCCCTTTCTTTTCTCTAAAATACGAAAAATCGGTACTTATATGAAGAGAGGAATCCGAAAACTCGAATAGAATTGAAATCTTTTACGAGGAAATGCAAAATGAAATGAATTAATAAATAATGTTCCGCTATTTACACAAAAAACGATAATTATCCTTTAGCAAAGTCGATAATTATTTCATTTACCGATTCGAATGACGGTTTGAGCCCCTTCTCCAAACCGTACTTCTCGAAATTGGGAAAAAAAATATGGAATGTTGTATGGATAATTATTTGCAACTTCATCGGAAAACGCATATTCTTAAGCCGCCTTTGTTAGCCTCTAAGAAACAAAATAGCAACTCTTTTAGCCGTTTTGTCTATTCATGTTATCTCACATCTAGGACATATCCGATATCCTGATCTTTTCTCTCAACTGCAAATTTATTAATTGAAGCTCCCAAATGCTCCAAATAACACCGGAGGGTAAAAATTTATTCCCCTGGGAAAAAAGTAAAAATCTTCTCATAAGTCTAAAATTATGGCAGGAGCATAACGGTGAAATCCATACTCGTCACTTACCCACTATTCGCGGGTTTGTGTCAATTACTATCGATGATTAAGTTAATCACTCTTTATCGTCATTAATTAGGATTCAAAAATCCTAACTTTTACAAAATCCAAACCCAAAACGATTTTTGTAAAAACAAGAACCAAAAACCGAACCTTAAAAAGTAAGTTCGGTTGGCTAGAAAACCGAACCTACTGTGGTTGACTTAGATTTTAGACCTAAACATATCTAAAACACATTTGTAAAATATTTTACATCGTAAGAGAATAATGAAAAAATAAAAAGAAGATGACTTACAAAAATATGAACATTCTAGATACGAGAAGTGTTATAGATCCACCAAGTGATTACAAAAAACTAAATTACATGACATAGAACAATAAATTAAGTTAACAATATAAGCTCTCATTCTCATTTCTATGACTTAATCTATTATAGATCAATGAATTTTGACTCGGTTAAGAGGGTTTGCGGGAGGAAGATGAACACCAAGACGTTGAGGGCTAGCTAAGGAGAAGAAATGTGGTTGTGAGTAAATCCGATGACCTGAGCTTGAGGAGTAGCACACCAACGACGACATAGAGGTTAAAAACTGGATGTACATTGACTTGAACATGCTAGTGTGACTATGTAGAGTTGTAACGTAATAGAAGATTATTTATGTTATACGATTCATGTATCTTATCAATTTAAATCTACATAAAAAGTGTGAAGGGATTATGTTTACTCTCGCTCAAGAAGTTGGAGGAGAGAAAGAGTTGCAAAGAGTTAAAAGGGATACTAAGTTTAATGATTTGAAGGCGTGGAAAAGTTACTAGCTTAAAGGCTATGACTCCTTTGAGTGTATATATATATATATATAATTTGGATCATATAGGAAGGTGTCTTATGGTCAAAAGTGAGAATGACTCACAACCGTCCGATAAAAAATTTAATGACCCTGATTATTTCACTCCACCCGAACACAACGCGCTTAGGTTAACGTTGTTTACATCGTTGTTCATTTCACGCTCCTTTCTTCTTCCTCATTCCTTTTCCGATTCTAGGTTAATCAATACGATTTTTTCGATTCCAGGTCAAAAGTGAGAATGACTCCATGTTTTTGCTTCTTTCTTCTACTCTTGGTAGCAATGGTTTGAAGGATATCGTGAATGGTGCGCAACAACCGGAGTCTACTTTTCTTTAGCTTTCTATCGGGGGGGGGGGTAATGTATGTTTCAGGGTTGTTGGACAAAGGTTTTCACATAGGAGAAGAAACATATAGAGGAAACCAGTAGTAGTTCCCGATCGGATGAGCCATGGAATCAATTTTTTGGGTTTTAGATTTAGGGCGTGTTTAGTAAAATCATGGTTACGATTGTGGTTGTGGTTGTGGATAGGGTTGTGGTTTCGTTTTGAGATTTGTGGTTTAAAAAAACTTTGTATATGTGTTTAGTTAAATAGTCTAGAATTATCTTTTACTTTAAGTAAAGACCAAATTACTCCTAGCCCTAATTAATGCAACAACACACCAGAAATGAAGGGTCGTTCTTCTCCTACGTTCTTCTCCTTCTCCCGGCTTTTGCTCAAGGTAGGCGCTTCTGCTTCGTTCTTCTCTTGGCCTTGGGTCAACGTTCTCCTCCGTTCTTCTCATGCCCTTCGCTCAAGAATTTCGTTATTTGCGACTGGACGACTAGTGCTTCTCTTGGCCTTATCTCAGAAACTTATTGCCATCAATGTTTGAAGAAGAGAAGATCAGAGAGAAGAACGAAGGACTATGAGAATGTTTGAGAAGAAGAACGAATTGGGGAAGAAAATTGTGGTTACAATTCAAATTTTGGTTCAATTTGTATGGGGTTCTTGGATGAACTGGATAACTGAATGGTATCGTTGATTTTGAATTGCAGACGAGCATTCGACTTCAAGGGCAACAATTGTTATACATTGGAAAGGAGATGAAGAACCATGCTTCCTAGTTCATCTTGGATATTATGTGATGTTAATTGATGTTGTTTGTACAGTTTCTTTTAATACATCTTCTACTTCTCATATTTTGGTTCAATTTTTGTGCGAAGAATGTAGAGTATTGGAAGAAGGAAAGGGCACCAATGGTGAGTATCCATAGGAGAAGACAAGGGGTGTGTTTAGTTGGAGGGTTGAAGCTTTCTTTTAGTTTTGTGGTTGTAGTTGTGAAAAATTAGAGGTGTTTAGTTAGAGTTTTAGAGTTAGGGTTTTTAAGAAGTTTTGTGGTTTTAGGGTGTTTTTTCAGAATCTAGCCAATCAAGATTTCTAGGGATTTAGGGTTGTTGTTGGAGAATGTATGCCCAAATTGTCCTCTCTCTCCAAACGTTCAGCATTCTCCAGAAATTGAAATCGATCTTCTTCTCCGACTTCATTCTTCTTCTCCGACATTCTCCACTCTTCTTCTCCGGCTCCGGCATTCTCATTTTTCTTCTCCGGACTTCTACAATTCTTCTCTTCAGTTGATGGTAGATTTTGAAGATTTTCTACAAGATTATTCCATTCAAACCCTTTTCTTTTTCTATCAATATGAACATCAATGTCCTTCTCTGAACATCAATTTCCTTCATGCCCTTTCTCATTCATTCCCTTTCCTTCGTTAAATCGAGCAAGCAAAACAAGCTGGGCATGTATCTCGTATCTCTTCATTGACCTTGACGGTGTTCGTGGAAGTGAGTGTACTAGGGTTTTCTTCGACAACGGAATCGGCTCACTGCGGACGAACTCGCAAATCAAACTGAGTATGTATCCCCTTCCCTGTGTTAATGGTTGTTCCTTGCTACTCTTCTCGGCTCTTCATCCTCTCAATCTTCAGATTCAACTGCTCGATTTCAACATAACCCATTCCAACGCTTTTAATGGAGATTGATGGTGAATTGAAGTGTGAATTTGGGAAATTTTCTGTTGGATCCCTTTGCTTCTTCATGTCATAATTGCCACTAACTCAATCCATCATCTTTCTATTGGATCCCTTTGCTTCTTCATTGTAGATTGATGGTGAATGAATACCTGTGAGAATAGAATGAATTCCCCTTAGGGTTTCCGTCATCAGACGTCTCATATTAATAATGACAGAGTTTACATAATTACAATTGGGCACCCCTATATTTACATTAATTACATAAACGATCATACCCTCACAGTCAAAACTGGAGGAGGTTGAACAGTGAGACTGGATCTAAAGTCAAAAAAAAGTTGGCGGGGAAGACCCTTTGTAAAAATGTCTGCGTATTGAAACGCCGAAGGTACGTGAAGTACTCTAACGTGACCACGGGCAACCTTGTCGCGGACGAAGTGGATGTCTATCTCAATATGCTTGGTCCGTTGATGATGAACGGGATTACTGGCAAGATAAGTAGCAGAGATGTTGTCCGTGTATACAATAGAAGCCTTGGTAAGCGGGCACTTTAACTCAAGCAACAAGTTTCGCAACCAGGAACATTCTGACACAACATTGGCAACTCCTCTGTATTCTGCCTCTGCACTGGATCTAGATACCACAGATTGTCTTTTGGCATACCACGATATCAGGGTGTCATTGAAGACTACACAATAACCTGAGGTCGAACGACGTGTATCAGGGCAGCCTGCCCAATCAACATCTGTGTAGGCAATAAGATCAGACTTCGGGGAAGAGGTGATGGTAATACCTAAAGATGACGTCCCAGAAATGTAACGTATAATGCGCTTGAGAGCTGCAAAATGAGATTCCCTGGGGTCGTGCATAAAAAGACACACCTGCTGTACTGCAAAACTGATGTCAGGCCTGGTGAAGGTGATGTACTGCAATGCTCCAGCAAGACTGCGATAAAGCGTCGGATCACTAATAGCAGGGTTGGATGAAGTACTTAACTTGACAGAAGTCTCAGCCGGGGTAGCAGAAGGTTTGCAGTTAGACATCTTTGCTCTTTCAACTATTTCGCGAGCATATTTATCCTGGGACGAGAATAAGCCAGAGGAGGTCTTGTGAACAGAGATGCCCAAGAAATAGGACAGTGGGCCTAAGTCTTTCAGGGCAAATTCCTTACCTAGAAGCTTGATCAAATGTTTGCGCAGGGCGTCAGAGGAAGCAGTAAGAACAATGTCATCAACGTACAAAAGCAGATAAGCATTGTCAGATCCTTGATTATAAATAAAAAGGGAGGAGTCACTCTTACTGCTAATAAACCCAATGCGATGTAAGAAGCCTGCAAAGCGTTGAAACCATGCCCGGGGAGCTTTCTTGAGGCCATAGAGGGGCTTCTGCAATAGACAAACATGATTGGGTTTGGAGGGATCGCGGAAACCTGGGGGGTTGAAACATATACACCGTTTTGTTCAGATGACCGTGCAGGAACGCATTCTGAACATCCAACTGATGAATGGACCAAGAGCGGGATACTGCAATACTGAGATCCATACGGATGGTTGCTGGTTTAACAACAGGACTGAAAGTCTCATCACAGTCAATGCGAACCTGCTGAGAGCAACCATTGGCAACTAAACGAGCCTTGTATCGTTCCAGGGATCCATCAGACCTGTATTTATGCTTAAAAATCCACATGCATCGCACAATGTTAGCGTTCACAAGACGAGGTATGCAAGCCATCGAGGGAACTCCATTTTTTTCTAAAGGACCCAAGTCTTATTCCGCATAAGGGCTCGATATTCATCGAGTATGGCAGCGGTCCAATTCGGGTCTTGAAGGGCTACATTGTGGGATTTGGGAAGTGGGGATAATGGAGCGGTCGAAACGGATAAGTCAAAAATAGGTTTGGGTTTCACAATACCGGATTGACTGCGGGTGTGGGGCCGGTCCGGGAAAGAAACGGGTTGAAGAGTCGGGGCTGGCGGATAAGAGGAATGGCCGGCTGGAGCTGTAAGTAATGGTTGGTGATGTGGGATTGTGGGGGGTGTGGGTTGGTCATCAGCAGGACGTGCTGGGCTAGTGGGAGGAGAGCAAGTCTGCGATGGAATGGGCCGGACTGGGCTGGGCAATGAAGCAGTAGGCCCAGAATTGGAAAAAGACAGGGAAGGGCTGGACAGGGCTGAATTATCACTACCGGGGGTAGGAAGGGCCGAGCTGGGCCGGATTGGGCTGGCGGGAGAGCGAGGTGGCGTTGGGCCAGAGGGAGGCTGTTGGGCTGTGGAAAATTCAGTGCTGAGATGGTCAAAAAAATATCGAGAGTTTGGATCATCATTCGAATGGGTCGACAATTCCGGGGAGACTCGAGAAGGAGTAGCAAATGGGAAAAAGTTCTCGTCGAATGTGACATGACGAGAAATGGTGATTTTATTTGTGGATCTATCTAGACACTTGTAACCCCGATGAGGTGTGGGATATCCAAGAAACACACACGGTGTGGTGCGATGTTGGAGTTTGTGTGAAATAGTGGCACTTTGATTTGGGTAGCAAAGACAACCAAAAACTCGGAGGTGATTGAGCGAAGGTGTTGTAAGATACACCAATTGGGTAGGAGATTTGTTTTGAATGGAGACCGAGGGAAGAATGTTAAGAAGATAACATGCAGTTTCCACGCCGTGAGGCCAAAAAGAGACGGGAATAGAGGCATGAAACAAGAGGGCACACATCATATTATTGATTGTCCGGATAACACGCTCGGCTTTGCCATTTTGGGGGAAGTGTGAGGACATGAAAAACGAAAAACGATGCCATGGTCAACAAAGAACTTCTGAAAATTGCTGTTGTTAAACTCACGACCCATGTCACATTGGAAGCTTTTAATATTATGCTGGAATTGTGTTTTGACTAGTTGATGAAATTGCACGAAAAGATCAAAGACTTGAGATTTAAACTTGATCGGGAAGATCCATAAGTAATGGGTGAAATCATCAAGAAAAAGCAAGTAATATTTAAAACCTTCCCTACTTGGGATAGGAGAGGTGCAAAGATCACTATGAATTATATCAAAAGGTGCAAAAGAACTAGTTTGTGAGCGCCCAAATGGTAACCTATGATGTTTTCCTAATTGACAAGCATGACAAAGAGGAGACAATTTTTGTTTATTGCATTTGAAAAATGAAGCATTCCTAAGAAAATCTAAAACATGCGTGTCAGGATGACCAAGGCGAGCATGCCAAAGACTGGACGACTCGACGGACAGGGCTTGATGAGTACTGGAAGATGAACGACTGACAGGATAGAGCTCCCCGGAACTATTACACCTCAGACGAATTGTCCCCGTTTGTAGATCCTTCACAGAAAAACCAAAAGGGTCAAACTCTACAGAAGCATTGTTATCAGTTGTAAAACGTCTAACAGATACTAAGTTTTTGACAATTTGTGGGGCTATGAGGACGTTGGATAAACGAAGAGGTTGGTTTGTGGTGGGTATGGTGGTTTCTCCAAGACTTGTAGAGGAAATACGCATATCATTCCCAACAATTATCGAATTTGATAAACCATTATGAGAAAAAGACGAGAGAGAACCTGAATTATTCGTCATGTGCGATGTCGCTCCCGTGTCCATATACCAATAATTATCCGTCGGATTGAGGGACATAGAAGCAAAAGAATAATCCAGCGTAGTTGGTTGGAAAGAAGAGGCCAGATGGGCCTGTGCAGACGGCTGGGCCGGATTCGGCCCAAGAAGTCCTTGTTGAGGGTAAGGACAGGGTGGGCGGACTGAGCTTCCAGCAGGTTGGGCCGGATACCAGGGCATAGGAGGCGGCCCAGTGTTGCTGTTGGACTGCGCAGAGGAGGGTTGCACAGGAAGCCAGCCGTAAGGAGGATGCCACACGAACCGCTGTTGGGGCTGCTGGGTACTGTTGTTCCGGCCACGACCTTTGCGACCACGACCCCGCTTGCCGGACGGCGGCTCCGATGCGGTGCCAGGCGGTGGTGGCGGTGAACTAGTGGCCGGCGAGGAGCCCGACGTGTTAGCCTCTGTTAGAGCGGTGGAGGAATTCGAATAAGTCTGCGACGCCATACGTGTTTCTTTAAGTAACAATTGAGAACAAGCTTTTGTGAAACTCGGAAGTGGATTTGTTTGTTGAATAAAACTTGCAGCAGCGTTGTATTCCGCAGGTAAACCCGAAATAAGTTGAAGAGCGAGACGGGTTTCAGGAGCTGGTGAGTCAACTCCTTTGAGTTGATCTGCCAAAGACTTGAGTTGAAGACAATAAGCTTTAATTGATGCAAAGCCACATAACTTACAATTAGAGAACTCATGTTCGAGATAAACGGCACGAGTGTTCTTGTTATCTTGAAAGATGTCTTGGACTCGATTCCATGCCTGAAGCGCAGTATCATCAGAGTCAAGGATTTGCAACAGAATGTCCTGGGAGACGGTACTGTAAATCCATTGGAGAACCGCAGCGTTGACTTGAAGCCATAATGAATCATCAATATCCGTTGGCTTGGGAACCTTCGCATCGATATGATCGAGAACGTTGTGTGCTTTCGCTGTAACGCGAAACAGGGTTACCCAAGACGCATATGGAGTGTCATGGTCGAGGACGAGGGCAATGTTGTTCTTGATGTTGGAGATTCCTAACGCGGAATGGAAAGAGGGTTTCCGTTCGGCGGTCATAGAAGAACGTGTATGAAGGGGAAATAACGTAGGGTTTAGAGAAAGAGCGGAAGAGATTTGAGGAACGATAAGTCTGATACCATGTGAGAATAGAATGAATTCCCCTTAGGGTTTCCGTCATCAGATGTCTCATATTAATAATGACAGAGTTTACATAATTACAATTGGGCACCCCTATATTTACATTAATTACATAAACTATCAATACCCATTACAGATCCATCGGTGGTGAGAAGTAGAAGCAGTAGTGGTGAAAATGGTAATATTATAAATAAACAATGAGGGTAATTTGGTCATTGATCACAATCAAAACTAAAACCGAACTCTTCAACTAAACACGTGTATAGAGTTTTTTTATAAACCGCAAACACTCGTTTATAACCACAACCGTAACCACAACCGCAATGACAACCGCAACCACCAAAAACCGCAACCATTAAACTAAACAGAGCCAAGGGCATGAATGCCTAATTTTTCAAAACTTTAAGAATCTCCCATAATCTTCATCAATGAGTTTCCAAAAACACGGTTTTTAAAGCTTCTAAACCACAACCACAATACCCTGTTGAAATCTGAAATTGTAACTAAACACCATTCAAAAAATTTCAATTTGAAACTGAATCTAAATGGTACTCTAAAAACTCTAAATAAACAGGCCCTCAGGGTTTCTAGTTGGGGGCGGCGGCGGCTCCGAAAGGTTTTTTGGCGCGTTCTTCAAAGAGAGTAAAGACGTTTCGGTTTTCATCGGTGGTCTTGGTTATATCATATGTTTTATATTTATATTTTTAAGATGGTGAATTACAAAAATTATCATTAATTTATATGATTTTTGGATTTATTGGTTATGAAAATCATGATAATTAATAAGTGGTAAAAATAAAATCAATAAATATAAAAGTGGATCTTTTTAGCTGTTCTGTTAGATATAAAATTCTAAATTGAAGGAATTATTTAATAGACCAGTTCTATGTTATTCCATCTCTTCAGCTGTTTTAAACAAAAGAAATGGGTCTAAGTTCTGATTTTGAATTTAAAGACTATGATGTGTTCCCATGACAGTTACGTTTCCTGATTTCGAACATGACAAAGAATATGGGTGATTTATTGAGTCCTTTTGGTATACAACACTATATATAAAGCCTGCATATATTGCTTATCATATCAACTCAGATAGGCAAACATGCCATAAACCCAAGGCCAAGAACCAATTAAGATTAATAGTACTCTACAGTTTTACTCTCTGCTTCAATTTCTTCCTAAGCAAGTTTAATCTTCTATTCACAGGAAATTTTTCGTCCTTGCGTCCTAGTTTGTCCAGGTAGAAAACTATCTTCTTCAGTGTCATCATTACTTCCTCGCTCTCATTTCCGAACTCTTTCTCCTGAATTGCCAGCACTCTGTTCAGCATCTCAACTAGCTTGTTTTGGTCCTCCCCCAATCTCGCTTGAATTGAAACCAAACAGTCGAGCGCCTCCCCTGCAAAATATTTTATCAATAGGGATCCAAATGGTTTTGATTATGATCTAGAACTAGATAGTTCGGGTTTTGATATTAAAGTGCCATATCCAAACCGAAATGATGCAAAAGTTCTACAAAAAGTACAACAGAGTAAGGGCAGGTGATAGCTGAGAGATTCCGGCCAGTGCATGAAGAATGTACAATTTCTGGCAATCTGTCTAAATGGAAACTGGAAAAGCTTTCAGATTATTAAAAAAAAAAACAGAAAGTTCCAAAGCTTTCTATTTACGAGTTTCATGAAGAGGGGTCTTAATTATCTATCAACAATCACCTGTAACAACGATTTGGGTCGGGCTATTTTCAGATATGGTATCCAATGTGTGCCTTAAACGGCCTTTTATAGACAATTTTCAGGAAGATGGACATACTCACTACTAGATTCCCTACTTCCTAAGGCTAAGGAGTCTAGATTTTGTTTAAAAGTTTTTCAGCCCAGAAAACTAAATTGATTTGATTTATTACGCATAGAAGTTCAGGCATAAGAACTCGTACAATTCTAGCTTTTAATTCTTGATTTATATTTTGCTGCAATCAACGAAAACTCACCAACTGGAAGAGAATCTTTTCCAAATGCAGCTTCACGGATTCGCAAAGCCTCTAGAGCAATCTCCTCGGCTTCCTTATCTCGCTTTAGCTTGTAGAGAGTAACTGCGAGATGCAGCATTGGGAACGTGATGGATGGATCATCTGACGCTGTGCTATTTGTCATAATCTGCAAACTCGTCCTAAGAGCACGTTCTGCTTCTGCATATTTCCTTGAATGTGAATAAGATGTTGCAAGGTTGACAAGGTGGTTAACCATGCTAGGATGTTCTTTTCCTTTATGTTTCTCAGTAATTAGCAAGCATTCTTTCAATAAGTCGCGTCCTTCATTTGCCCTGTGGAGAATTAAGTCAAATACATATTCAAGTCAGGATTATTGTCTTATAGAATATAATAGCCAAAACACTTTCTTCTTTTTTCCCACTTTGATGCTGCCAAACTTATGGACATTTGCATCAACTACGCTATTCCATCATCTCTTAATATACAAATCCAAGAATCTTATAAATCTAAAATAAGAATGATATATTGATCCAAAGCTATCTAAGAATCTTATTAGAAGTTTAATATTGAACGGAAGTATTAATTTATCCGGATTTATACGTTCCTATTTTGTTGATCCTTCAAATAACTATTAAGTCGTCAACAATCATTGTCAAACTTTTAATTTGAAGTCCATACCGTTATCTAAATGTCTATATTCACGCTTTGTAACTAAAAGTCACAAGTCAGCATAGCATTGATATGTGTACATATTCTAAACCCTAATATAGATTCATTTCTTATTTCCTTGTCTTTTTTCTCATAATGTTCAAAGACAAACAGCTTTAAACATGCAGATCGTAGTAATGTTGCATCTTTAGCAAACTTTTATCGACCTCATCAATCCACAAATGGCTTGTTGCATGCATCGAAAGTCTAATGTTTGATAGTATAAATAGCACAGGCTTCTTAAAAAGTGTCATACTCATTCCCTTCCTTTTTGAACAACTATCAAACCAACATTGAATACCCACAAAAAGAATTACCTTCCAACTGAATGAAGTAGCTCTGCCAAATCTATCCTCATCTTCTCCAAAATTGTAGAATCTATGCCCATACTTTCTGCATCCTTAACAACCTGAAGGGCCTTTCTATATAGTGTAATTGCTTCATCTGGCTTTTCTGTAGCAAAACAGAAGAAAACCCGGTTGCCACTTGGTCAATTAATATGTAAAATAACTTTAATTTGATATAAATTATCGGGTTATAGAAATTATGCAGACAAAATGTCCTGAGAAAGCTCAAGTGGTTTGCTCTTGAATCAAAACTAGAACCCTAGATTCTTAGCTAGGGCAGAAAAAGATCCTGCAGTCGCAAATGCTAATAACAAAGACGCAATTAGAAAGCATGGGCTATTGGCTATAATCAGCGTACACATTAAGGCATTTATAAAGTGATCATACAAAGCAGTAATATACTCACCTTGTGCACATTTCACATGGGCAAGGGAACACAAAGTCATTCCAACTCTTTCATCACTTTCTCCATATACCTTTGTGCATATATTGAAAACCCTAAACATTCAAATATAGATAAGGATCAACTCAATTCTCACTTTTAATGTTAAAACTCAATTATCAGTTCTCACTATAAACATTGAAGGCCCTTCACATATCCACGGAAAAATTTATGCAAGAGAAGAAACCTGGTAAAATAAACCTCTGCTTCATCTGGCTTCCCTTCGCTTATCAGAAGGTTGCCAATGCAAGATAATGGTAGTATAACATCTTCACTTTCAACACCACGAGCTTCCTCAAAAATCCTAACCACGTTATGGTATTTCTCTAATGCTTCTGGGACCCTTTTTGTCACACTAAGAACTTTAGCCAATCCCATCAATGGTGTAACAAGGGATGTACTACTTTTACCTGCCGGAAAATTTACAACAAAGGATCAGAATGCTAGTCATTCCATACCATTGTGATTGAGAATATGCATGACAGCTAGAGAAGAACTTGGAAATTAAAATAATAATAATAATAATAATAATAATAATAATAATAATAATAATAATAACAAATTCCACTTGCAATTCTAGTCCAAAGATATCTAGTAGTAGAAGGTACATATACACACATCTACACGTTAAACCTTACATTGTTCAAGACTTCAAGCAGACAAAAGATCAAATGTACTTATTTAATTTATTTTAAATGAGACGACCCAGCTTATCCCTACCACGACAGCAATGGTATAAATAACAAAAATGGAATTGGCTTTTAGAGCAGTACGGACCATATGAAAGTTCCAATATACTTATAGCCCTCAGATACATGATGGATGACATCTCAAACTTGCCCAAAGCTGAGTACATGCTTCCCATGTGCACTAGTATTGAATCCAGCATCAACTCTGCATCTTCTAAATCATTGACCAATTTGTTGAGCTGCACAGACCAAGGAAGTGCAAATTTGTAGAACGGAACAGAACTTGAACACAGAGAGAGAGTAAAAAATTGTTTGAGAGATAATATACACCAATCAAGAAGGAAGTAGCCTACGGCCAGGGAACAAGGCATCCTCTTAAAGTGATACCAAACAAAACTAGCAAAGGAGAAGTAGATTCTTCTGAACAAATTGATAAGTAAAACCTGTCTAAAAGCAAAGCAGAAGGGGGAAGGAAAGCCAGACATAATACAATCAAAGAGCATACAAATGGACATTATAATAAGAAAGTCAAACCTGTCTTATTTAAGCATCAAAGCAGACATAACCTAAGAATTACATCCTACAATCTCAGCAAAAGTTTATCACAAAAGCAAACTACTGTCAGTGAAAACTTCTTTCACAACAGCCAAGAAAGAAAAGTGAAAAACATATATTGTTTTATGCTGAGATTAAGAAAATGGGAAACAGTCCATGAGGACTACCCAAAATGGTTGTGCAAAATAAATCAATTCTAAAAATATTTCAAGGTTAGTGACAAAATCAGATATTGGCACAAGGATAGTACCTCTTTCTAAGGCATTATGAACTTATGCGCAGAAGTTGCAATATTTTATTGTAACCAAGTTCAATGCATATTGATGACTAATGAAGTTCTAGTGACCAACAAGATCTCAAACTAAGAAATTGCAGTACAGGGCAAATATAAATTTTGGAAGAAAGAGAAGATTACCAAATTTAGTAAAGAGTCCACAATTTTGAAATGCCCAACAGCCATGTAACCCAAAGCCACGACATCAAGAGAAGCTGCTTCTTCTACACCTCTATATCCCTCATCTAATTGCTCTTTTACAGCCTTGTAGTTTGCCCGGAGCAGATCTATTGCATCCTTTTTCTTCCCTTTGGAAATCAAAGTTTTGACTTCATCAAATAACTCCTGGAGCTGATTTTGCAAATCATTTGCATCACTCAAGGAGTCGTTTGATGTCTCAACCAAAGTGTCAGACCTGGCAAAAATACACTTTTTTGATATAATAGAAGTTTACAGAGAACTTTTACCATCTTAATTAGACAAGCTTGCTGTAAAGTTTTTAAGAGATTATGAATATTTGTCTGGCAGTGCCAAACATCTACCAAACAGCCAAATATAATAGAAAACAGGTTGAATATTTTAGGGTCGTGAACTTTACGAATAGAAGCAGCTTCCTACCTATATTTCCCACCCTTGCTTTGACCATTTTCAATTTAATTTGATCTACAAAGGAAGAAAATCTAAAGTAACTATTTTAACATATCAAATCAATATTACAGCCTCCTAAACCAAGGAAGGCAAGGATGTTCTTTCTGGCTGAATCATATAAAAGGGGTGCTTGCAGCTTGAGGACATAGAATCTGAACATAAGCCATTCTCAAGGTTTGTTTCAGGCAACATCTTCAAGGTCTTTGGCAATGCATTTATAAACTGATTTTCGTTGGAAGACAATTTTGGTCCCTCCACTAATTGTTTCTCAGGCCACAAGTTCTTGTTCCTTTATATCACAAGTGTAACAACTAGTTATTATGTATACTACTATGCTAACAAGATTGACAAAAATTCTTTTAAGTAGATGGAGTGGAACCTTGAAAACCAACAAGCTATGGTAAGTTATTGTTTATCTTTGACAAGTGCATCAAGGTGCCATTGAAATGGGAAGACATTGGTAAGAACAGCCATTTTCAGTGATTTTAGCTACATCTTTTACAAGTTTCTCACTACACCCATGAGCAGTAAGGATGACTTATGAACTTAAACAAC
Source organism: Fagopyrum homotropicum (assembly GCA_033239125.1). NCBI lineage: Eukaryota > Viridiplantae > Streptophyta > Magnoliopsida > Caryophyllales > Polygonaceae > Fagopyrum > Fagopyrum homotropicum. Next base: position 152,137,949 of record BSWB01000004.1, read on the forward strand.
ACAACATTTATATACCAAACTCAATACCTTTCCAACCCCATGAACAGGACAACACTAAATTGGTTCAAACATAAATCTTCGAAATTGATTATTTTATCAATACAGAAATTACCATTGAATGTTATCAAGAAAAGACCCATTAGCATTGACAATGGTATTAACATCAGCAGAATCCACAACTTGTGATGCAGCCTCAGCATGTGCCTTAAGCCTAGCATGACGAGTGAGGTCAATGGGTACCGTATAAATGCTGCTGATACATTTCGGCTGTTGAAGAGAGATGAAGAAGCACAAACTGCATCTTCGTGGAGTGTTCACCGGCATGCTTGAAGAGGTCGTTATCATCCTACAATGTTCATAAAAAATGAACACCACCAAACCATTAACAACAGAATAAGAAGAAATTCGATATACCCTCTCTTTCTCTATCGGAAAGATAATAACTGCAGAATTGATTTCACCGTAACCAAGACATCATAAGATTTCACTACAAAAATCGGAATTGCAAGGTAATTTGAACATCAAATTTAGTAACATCACTAAATAGGTGTAAATTGCAATTCTAAAAGACAAAGAACGAATAGAGAGAATGCCTGCTCTGAGGAGAGAAGGAAAGGAGTGAGGTCGCCATGGACAAGCAGCCGAGCTTCACACTTCGCCACTTTTTGATAGTTTTTTTCTTTGAAATTCGAAGCGAGACAGAAGCAAAATCTTGGGTTGGATTAAGGGGTAAAATAGTAATTACAATAAATAGAGGGGCATAATGGTACAAACAACAAAACCTCTATAAATAAAGAAAAACCCTGATCCACGAATACTAACCCTAGTTCCTCGCCCAAACCTTGCGATTTGTGAAGATAGATACGCTCCTTCTGCTTCGAACGCCCCTGTCGTAGAGTTTCTCCATCGTTCTCCGATCAGCCTAGGTTTGCACCTTCAATCAACAATATCTTCGAGTAGATCTATACTCGTTATGCGTTCTTAGTTCCCGTTCTTTTTCCCTTTCAAATACTTCGGATCTTTATCGATCCAGAGGGCCTGCGACATGTTTTTGTTCAATTTGGCCTGCGATATATTTTTGTTCAATTTGGCCTGCATAGCTCTGCTGCTTGTACATGGCTGTTAATCTTGCTTCTTAAAATATAATCTTTTTGTACGTGTTTCAGCAATTGCAACTATACGTATCTTTTAACTTTTTATTGTTCATTTAGCAGGTGCTTACTTTGAAAGATGTCTCGTGTATATGTGGGGAACTTGGATCCCCGTGTTTCAGAGAGAGATCTTGAAGACGAGTTTCGTGTTTTTGGAGTAATTAGGAGGTAGTTATAGTTTACGTTTCTCAATTAAAGCCTCAAACATTTGAATGTCATTATTGTTGTATAATTCGTTCATTCTACCATTTGCAGTGTTTGGGTTGCTCGAAGACCTCCGGGTTATGCTTTCATTGATTTTGAAGACCCTAGGGATGCAAAAGATGCTATCCGTGAAATTGATAGTAAGTATTTCAAATAATGTGGGCATCATACGTATAAGGAGTTTATAATTCACTACTAAAACAGCATATATTTACCAAATTTTGGTAGAAGTAACATTGCAATATGATGATAAAAATAGAGATTTAAGCACAGTATGAGCAAATCCCCAAGTACAGTCTACCACATGGATAAGTTATAACTTTGTGCTAATTTTGTTTCCCTCTTTTATATATGCTGCATATGCTTGTTTTTAAAAGGTTTGTTCAGCTTTGGATGCCATTTGATCTGTGTGACCGGTGTCTAATTACTTTGAAATGTATGTTCTCTTATGAGACATTGCAAAGTACTCCTTGGTATTTATTGTAGTTGGTTTGAGACCTTTCATAGTTTTTTTGGATATGTGTTTTGGGACGATTTCCCACTGAGTTAGACTCACATGAACATTCCTTGTAGCTGTTTGTTGTATGTGTTTTGTATATTTCTAGCTTATTTAAGATATCATTCATTAATTTATACCTGTTTTTTGCTTTATTATAGATAAAAATGGATGGAGAGTGGAACTTTCACACAATTCTAGAGGAGGAGGAGGTGGCCGTGGAGGTAGTGGAGGAGGAGGAGGTCGTGGACGCTCAGGTGGTTCAGATTTGAAGTGCTATGAATGCGGTGAGGCTGGTCATTTTGCTCGAGAATGTCGCTCGCGAGGTGGTGGCGGCGGTGGTGGAGGGAGGCGCCGCAGCCGCAGCCCTAGAGGTTATAGGAGAAGCCCTAGCTATGGCAGAAGGTAATGTGATCTCTTTCTTAATGGTTTGTTTGTGCAATGGCTGCTTAGAAACTTTTCTGCATTTAAATTGATCTGTTATAACTTATATTTTACTTCACATGTTATTACAGGAGTTACAGTCCTCGTGGTGGTCGTTCTCCCAGACGCCGCAGCCCATCACCACCACCGCGTGTGCGCAGCAGTTACAGCAGGTCTCCTCCTCCTTATCGTGGTCGTGAAGAGGTGGCATATGCAAATGGGTTAGTCTCTTCTCTTCATGTTGTGAAGTAGTACAATTGATTATATTTATTTCTTCTCTTCATGTTGTAAAGTAGTTTTACTTGATTTTATTTATTGAAGCAACAAAGTAATTTTGATTCAGAATCTGATCTAGGAGGTCCTCTTATATTATTCATTTGATGGGGTTGCAGGAACGGAATAAGGGAGCGCCGCAGAAGCAGGAGTTGAATAGCAATTCTCTGAAGATGGAGATCTTGGGTTTTTTAAGTATTTGCATGTTTAGCTACATAACAACTATGTTTAGATTGGGTGCTGTTGGCAGCCTCAACTTTTGGAGATGGTTAAGTTTCTTACTATGCTTATTCCTGTGTGTTTTCTCAGAATACCTTCTATTGCTGCTGTTTGTTTTAGGATATCAAATATACTTGCTATAACTAATTAGCGTTTTAGATATTGAAAGACGTGCTAAGAGTTTGTGTTGTTTTGTTTTTTGTGTCGAGGTTTCTTCATGGTTCTACTTCTACACTACACTTCATGGTTCTGCTTCTGCATCATTCGTTTTCTGCTTGCTCTTGGTTTTGTGTTCATCGCTGCCTTCCCCTGTACCTTCGATTTTGAATGATTGTTGCCCCCGGCTGTCTTCGTCTCTCAAAAAGCTTGCCTGATTGATTCTTCAAGCAGTGTGACGCTCTCCTCTGCCTCAAAATTAAATTGGAAACTTGTTTTATACTGTATAGCAAATAGAGAGATGCTTTGAACACTTCGAGCAGCCTGCAGGTAATTGGCTGTCTTACACGTTGGTTTCTTCATGTGGGAACTTGTGATATTCTGAATTGAATTCTCTATGTGGAGTTTCTTTACAGAAAAGGCCAACTTGGGGAGCTTGTGGCAACACTTCATGATTCTTATGGGTGTGTGGGTGGTTGGGGGTGGGTTCATCTTATCTGAACTTTTTTGGCAAATTTTTTACTTTCTTTTTTCAGCACTTCCTGATTTTGGCTCTTAGCTGCTTTTGCAGAATCAAACTTTGTTTTACTGGTCACTGGTGTATGCTGATAACCTTCTCCTTTAGTTATAGAATAGTTAGTGGGTAGGAAATATGGTCTTCTGATCTTCTCCTTTAGTTATACACCTAATCCAAGTGTTTACCAATTCCTGGGTTTTTGCTAGAGTCCTAGGATTCTGTCATTTGCTCTTTGTCAGAAGATCTTCCATGATGACCGCTTCTACTGTCAAATTTTGCTAGTGACGCCTGACATGCTCCTAAGTGTCATTGCACAAGACAAGGACATCAAATGACTCCAGCTCTGCTATGTCTTTGATGTTGAAGTCTAATTGTATTTTCTTTTTATAAAATTTCTTTCAAGTTTTTTGTTATGCAATGCCTGAATCATGTACATGATCTCTTCAGTACTTAATTTGTGCTTCATACTAGCTATCAAATTTCTGTTCGGTAATTGGTTCAGCTTCATGATCTCTGACTTTGACAGTTTTTTATGATAAAGAAATTTTAGGTTGTCTCTCCAGAAGAGTGCTTAATTTGTACTTGCCAAGAAGTTTTTAACCTCTGAAAGTGGTGAAGAGTGAGCTGCATCTTGCTCTTCATCTTCCTAACCTATTTGGAACCTGCTCTTTCACCTAGGGCTGTACATCTAGTCCGGACCGGGTAAAATCGGTCTGGACCGGGTTTTCAGGATGGAATTGGCAGGTGGTTGTTTGCTGACGGGCCTTTTTAATGCTATTTTGAAATTTAGACCCGAAGAGTAAGGGGTCAAATCTAAACTTGATCACTTTTTTTTTTTAGTAAAATCTAAAGTTGATCACTGAAGAGTAAGTCATATAGTTAGAGATGTCAAATGTCAAAGTTATTTCTAAATTTCTTTAATTTAAAGGAAAAATGACCAAAATTAATACAAACTATCAACTGTGAACCAAAATTAATACGAACTTTGAAAATTACTAACTCGTGTATATACTATCGCATAATAAACCAATTTTGATACAGAATCAATTCCGGCCAAAACTCCGGTGGAATTGCTGACGTGGATCACCGGATTTTAAACGGTCATCATTTTGTCCTACGTGTAAAATAATTTTTGCCACCTTATCTCCATATAATTATAATGATTTAAAAAAAGAAAAAGAAAAGTATTTTCCTGTAAACAAAAATTTTATCGATTGCAGGAGAAAGAGAAGGTCGAAGGTATTGTGTCGATTAAAGCCTAGATCCATGAGAAACTAAATCGATTAGGGCTTTCGTGAATTCTGCAAAATCAAAGGCAAGGTCGCGCGAAGGAAGAAGATGTCAAGGCGAGAAAGCATGAATTCTTCTCGAACGACATGGAGATCAGGGCTTCGTGAATCTTTTGTTCGGACATGCTTCCATGGCCTCCCTTCAACTCTGCAAACTTGTAAAAGAGGACCTAATTGTGGTAGAAAATTTTATGGGTGTTCTTTGTGGAAGGTAAGATTAGAGTTCACTTTATCGTCTTTTGCTTATGCTTTCATATTGTCGCTTAATTTAGTTTGCAGGTATCAGATTATAGTGAGTTCAAATTAGGGTTTCATCTTTTGCTTATGAACTCTTCATTCTCATTCTGTATATAGTAACTACTTTTATTTGAATTGCAGGAAGGGAAACAATGTGAGTACTTTGTTTGGGCTGATCAAGCTATAGGAAGCAGAAATATTAATGAAGTTGCTACATCCTCTTCAACTATGTACCCTGAAGATATGCCTTTGAGCCAAGATATTTGGAAAATTCAAGGAGAAAATTTAGCACTAAAAGTTGTAGTTCTTTTGTTGTTTATTATGTTAGTAATCATGATGTTGAAACTATAAAACTATGATGTACTGAGATTGAATTTCCAAGAGTGTTCATGTAATGGTACTGAATCATGTATTATGGTAGAATTATCAAGAACAATTTATGGATGACTAGTTCATATTAATGGTTTATGGATGATTGCTTCAAATGCATTTACTATATTGTTTCGATAAAGATTGTGTTGATTTATTTTCTTAACCAAAAGGGTACAATTTGATTGTTATGTGAGTCATTGGTTTGTTATGTGACAGGTTACTCGGATTTGGGTAAAAAATAGTTCGGTTTGATTGTTATGTGAGTTAACAGGGTTATGTTTGATTTTTACTGGTTCAATTTGCAGTTGGAGTATGTTTTTGAACATCTCAAAAATGAGACTATTTGAACCATAGCCATAACTTGGGAATTTGCTGCAAGAAAACAAGGTATAAACACATAAATGAGTTAAAAGTAACTTATTGGTGCAGGGATATAGAATCCAGCAAATCTTGTACCAGAAAATCGTGTAAACTGGTTCAATTTGCTGTAAGAAAACAAGGTAAACAGTACCAAAAAAAATCTGATAATCTGGTTCAATTTGCTGCAAGCAAACAAGGTATTGACACATACTGCTTATGCGAGAATGTATATGAACATAGTTACTTGGAAGTCCTTCCTGCTATATGAAGATAATAAGTTTAGAATAGCTTATTTCTTGGTTTATGAAAGTCTGTCTTCAATTTACTTGGGAATTTGCTGCAAGAAAAATATTGTAAAGATATTCTAAACTTATTATTTCTTGGTTTAAGAAAACAAGGTATAGAATGATTCAGTGCAGAAGAGTTATTGTTGGCTACTAAAATTGACCACTGTAGCATATTCATAGACAAGAAAAACCATTTTGGGAGGTAAGTTTATAATTTTTGTAGGGACAGATGCATCCCACCTCCATTACAAGAGTATACTCACTCATCTTTGCAATTAGTAGTCTTCAACAGCACCATAAAGTTGGACCCTTGGGTTTCAATGATAATAGCATCCATTTGAACCTAGTTTGCTTGATATTGAATTACAACCCACATGGTTTTGCTTCTAAACAACCAGTACATTGTAACATTAACAACTTATACTTGTTTCCTATGGACTTACTTGGGCGTTGTTTGGATTTACCTTTTGCTTTGCTTTTATGAAAGCAAAAAATAAAGAGACTACTCATTGTATCACTTATTACTAAAATGTTGTATACTGTGACACAAAAAATATTTTAAAGCATGAAAAATATTTGTTGAGATCTGAAATGAATCTAATAAATGATTTTCCAAGAAGAGTAAAAAACAAGGTAAACGAAGGAAACAAAAATTACTAATATATTATTTGAATGCTCACAAAGGAAGTGATAGAGCCGCTTGTGTCAGCTTATGACCACAGTTCTGTGCATTTGAAAACATACTAATTCCAAAGCAGACATCAACCCTTATAACTGTGAGTATTATGATATCTTCTTTACATATTCTCTTATCAAAAAACCCCTTTTCTTTTCAAGAAAGCAAAACGATTAGCACCAAGAAAAGGAAGGCTTCAATGCTCTCATTCTTATGAAAACATATAGGCCAAAACAGATCATTCTTATGAAATATATAGGCCAAAACAGAATGGTAGTGCGAAAATTAAAGTTGCAAGGCAAAAGAAATGTCTAAATGAAGAGCAAGTAATACAACAGAATGGCTAAGTTTGAGATGACAGTGCCAAAACAGATCATTCTTAGGAAACATAAAGGCCAAAACAGAATGGTAGTGTGAAAATTAAAGTTGCAAAGTAGAAGAAATGTCTCAATGAAGAGCAAGTAATAAAACAGAATGGCTAAGTCTGAGAAGACAATGCAAAAACAGATCATTCTTTGGATTCATCCATAAGCTTAAAATATAAAGATTCGTCCATACATAAGCTGCACTATGCAGCAAGATCATCAAAATACATGGTAAGAAGACCATGTCTGTTCGAGTTGATTCATAAACAAAATAAAAATATAAAAGTACAGCATATAACATGTTCAAAGTGTTGCTGTAACAAAAACTGAGTATCCAATGTTCCTCCATGTGCACTAGTCAAAGTGTTGATATAACCAAAAACACGGTATTCAATGCTCCTCCACATAAGTCCAATTCATGTTTCACTTTCCATAAAAGGTGCTGAACTTGACAAATCTTGAGATTCACGATAAAGTGCCTATAAACAATAGCAATAAATTAATTCAAATGGAACGCAAATTGAACCCTACAAAAAAATTTTATAAAGCACCTGTGAAGGATTGATGTTTCCCATATGATGTTCAACCACATTTCCAAAGGCACTAGATTTGTGTAAGACTGATCCTCCTTCACCATATATAACTCCCATTCCTGTTGTAGCTAGTCTAATATCTCTTCCTCCTCTTCCTCTTCCTGTGCTTCTTCCTCTCTCTTTTCTTCTTCCTCTTGATGTGCTTCTTCCTCTCAAGGCAACACCTTCATCTACAACACACAAGAAGTAATTAAACTAGGTGAATGAGAGGGAAAAAAATCTGTTTTATGTGTAAGATAAATCTTACCCGAAGGACCAACAGAGTGAGCTTGTACATTCAGTGGATGTTTCCTAGGTCTACCTCGAGGCCTTTTCTCATGGTGTGGCAAATTGTTATTGTTGTTTAGACACCTTCTCTTGTTGTGTTCGGTTGACTTACACATACTACAAGTCATTTGAACCCCATGCTTAGTAAGCTTTCCTTTTTTCTTTGGATCTTCATGAGGATCTTTCCTTCTATTTTTCTTTGGGCGCCCAGGTAGTATTCTAACTGGGGGAGGGTCCAAAGAAAAGCTCACCTTGGGCCAAAACTTTTCACTCACACATGGATTTATATTTCCTTGATAAGCCTTCATGTAACGCTCCTTCTTGTAGTAGTCGTCAACATAATCTTCTACCGTTTCTTTTTTAAATGACAAAGCAGCTACCCCATGATGACATGGTATGCCTGTTATATCCCATTTCCTACATGTGCAGCTTCTATCTTGAATATTTACCTTGAAGACATCTACAAATTCTCTCACTTGAAAAATAACATCTGTTGAAGGTTGGACTGAAAGTTCCCATGCTTTGACCTTCTCCTCCTCTAGTTTCAGTTTGATTCTAGGGCAAATAGCATTTCCTTCTTGGTTATCCATCAATTTATTTTTGATTGTCATCCTTTCCATGAGCAGAGTTCTTATTGTATCAAGCATGTCAATGATGTGTTTCTCCCTTGCCTTTAGAATGTAACCATTGAAGGTCTCTGCCATATTGCTCACAACTGTATCACACTTGCTCACACCAGTAAAGAATGCCCGACAAAAAACCTTGGGATTTTGATGTAAAAAATCTTCTGCAGCTCTACCAGAAATCATCTTCAACTCTTCCACAGCCTCTTCAAAATCAGCTTCATTATAAGCTCTAACGGCCTTCCAAAAAAACATTTTCAGCTCATCTCCTTTATGCAACTTACTCCAATTTGCATAGATATGTCTTGCACAGTTCTTGTGATGAGACCCGGGAAAAACATAAGCAGAAGCAGCAAGTAATCCCTGTGCACATAATATGTTGAGTTCTAATCAATTGGTTAGGAAATTAAATTTAGAATATAAGCAATATAATGGTTAGTGATTTCAAACCTTTTGTTGATCAGACATTAAGGTCAAACCTGCTCCACTAAATCCATGTAGCTCAGTTTTTAGCTTGTTTAAGAACCATTCCCAACTATCTCTATTCTCTGACTCTACTACAGCCCAACAAATTGGAAACATTTGGTTGTTTCCATCTCTCCCTACAGCTGCGAGTAATATACCACCCAAGAAAGTTCTAAGATGACATCCATCCAAGCAAATAAAGGGCCTACAACCAGCAATCAATCCATTTCTCAAGCCTTCAAAGCACACAAACATCCTATGAAATGTTGGAGGGCTAGATGGGATAGTAATTAATGAGCTCGAATGTGCTACTTCCGTTTGATTTGCTTAATTCTTCAATGTACCTTCCAAGCTTGTTATAGTGTTGCTTGAGTGAACCATGCAACATTTTAAGTGCAGCTGTCTTTGTCTTGTATGCAATCCATCTTTGTATGATGACACCATACCTTTTTCTCACACTTTCCATCAAGTACTCAGCTGGCTAGTTGGGATTTACCTTAAAACGACCAAGGTATTGCTTAGCAAGCCATTTGGATGTAAGTTGACGATTTCTATGCATATCCCTCACACAAGAATGTTCACTTTTTACACTCTTTACAAGCAAACACCCCTCCTTATGATGCCATGATGCATAAACTTTAAAGGGACATCCTTCTTTACAAATCACCCCTACCTTTGCTTTAAACCTGTCAGACACAACAAACGACAAGCTAAAACCATTGAAAATACCATATTTCCTGGTATGCTCCTTGAACAAGGTAATGTTTGGAAACCTTTGTCCAACTTTCCACGTAAACTCTTTGTAGTTAACTTTATCATCAACTGTCATTTTAATTCTCCTCCTCCTCTTCAGTTTAGCATCATCATCTTCTTCATCCTCAGACATAATATGGATGTCACCGTCAGAGTCTTCATATTCACTGAATTGAGACTCTTTTTCCTTCTCCAAATATTCTCTATGTTCTTGTACCCTTTGTCTTGCAGTATGCAATTCCTCATCAGAAGACTCAATTTCATGTGCATTCATACCATAGTTGTTCATCCCTTCTTCTTCATCTTCTTCAGGCTCCTCTATATACTCAATCAAAGCAAGGTTTTCATCATCCTCAATTATGTCCGATGCAGCATCGTCACCATTATCACTAAATGGAAATTCAGATGGAGCATAATCAGAATCATCTGAAGATACATTCATAGCACCCTCAGTCAAAAACTTATCCCAATTCATGTTGTCATCATCACTGTAAGTGTCTTCCAACGTTCTTCTTTCATTCTCATGAGGATTATTCTCAGGGTCATTTTCAGCATATAAATCATCCTCATCAATTTCATTCATTCTACTTTCAGACAAACACAAAATCATAAATCAGAAGCAATGGTTAAAAAGAGAGAAGAAAGATTCTAGTTGTTATACTCTTTGCAAAACACGAGTTGATACATACCTGGTAAGAGTTGTGTCCTTAATCGTCTTTCACAAGGAAGTAATTCTGGGAGTTTAGTTTCCAAGGGATTTAGGGTTTAATCTAATGGATCGTTCGACCTTCTCTTTCTCCTGCAATCGATAGAATTTTTGTTTACAGGGAAGTACTTTTCTTTTTCTTTTTTTTAATCATTATAATTATATGGAGATAAGGTGGCAAAAATTATTTTACACATAGGACAAAATGATGACTGTTTAAAATCCGGTGATCCACGTCAGCAATTCCACCGGAGTTTTGGCCGGAATTGATTCTGTATCAAAATTGGTTTATTATGCGATAGTATATACACGAGTTAGTAATTTTTAAAGTTCGTATTAATTTTGGTTCACAGTTGATAGTTTGTATTAATTTTGGTCATTTTTCCTAATTTAAAATATAGCCCTGAAGTCGTATGGTTAGAGATAGACCTGCTAATATCAGGGCCCACCGGTTTGGGACGGGCTTTATAAAATATTGAGTCCGTTTAGATGGATCCGGGCCAGGTTAGGCCCGACTACCGGGCTTGGGATGGGTGTCGTAACCGGGTCGGCCGGGCTGATGGGCCGGGCTCATGGGTACCTTTTTCAATTATTTAAGAAAATATTATTAAAAATGTTTTTAATTTAATTTTTTTTTAAAAAATAAATTATATTTATGATATTTTATACAAAATAAATTAAATTTTTATAATTATACTGCATATTTTATTTTAATACTTAATATTTATAATAATTACACTATAATATATTTATTCTTTTATTTACTGTGTTGACGGACCGGGCTTTTCGGCCCGGTCGGGCTTATGGCTTTGTCCGATCCTGCCCGGGGGCTATGGGCTTGTTCTCATGTCCATATCCGTCCGTTTTTCCGGGCGGGCCGGGTCAAGCGTAAGCATGTACACGGGTCGGACCTGACGGATCCGACCCGTCGTGTCGAGGGTTCGGGGAGGGTGACCCGGACCCGTGTAAAAGGCCAACCCGCCGGGTCACGGGTCAGACCCGCGGCGGGTTGGCCCTTTTGTTTTAAAACCCGATTCTTTAAAAAAAAGAAAGAAAGAAAAGGGACAACCCGGTGTTCGATTTTTTTATTTATTTTTTTTTTAAAATTGACTATGGCCTGGTCGAACCGCCGGGTCACGGGTAAGGATCACCTCGACCCTTACCCGTAACCCGCCGGGTCAGGGGTAACCCGTGACCAGTGGACATGCTTAGTCGAGCGGGCTGTCCGGATTTGAACAAGTCTAGTTAGAGATGTCAAATCTCAAAGTTGGTTGCCTTTTTCTCGACTTCTTGGAATCGGGGAAGATGAAGTAGGGCAGATTTGACATCATCGATCTTTTGACTTCTTCACAATTGATTTGCTCAATTGCAAAAAGGCTATCTTCTTCATCAATTTTACAGGTTTAAGACGGCGTTCTTCATCAATTTTACAGCATTCACCCTTCCGCCTCCTCGATTTTTTTGTGCAATTTGTATGTGGTAAAAAGTTGGGTAAAAAATTATCCCAAACCGGAGTTCACTTCCGCTTCATCCCAATCAGATTGGAAAAGGGTCTGACAACGTAACCTAAAAACTTACTTATTCTGATTTTGTCTTATAATATCGAAAAGGGTCGTGAGATGAGCTCAATCATGTCCATGCGCAACCCTACGCCATTAATCTTCCTAACCTTTTTGGAGGTTACTCTAAACACTATCATCGTATAAAAAGACATGTAAATAATTATAGTTGAAATTTTCACATTTTTTCTCTGGTTTATTTTTTCTCGAGCCAAAAATCAACATGTAAAATTAATTAAAAATAGTTTACTTATTTTATGGAGTGTTCGAACTTTATGTTTTTTTCCAAGTACTATTTCGCGTTGGAAAACAATATAGACAAACTTGTTAGAGAAAATAATGAGTTTTAGTTAAAATTTTACTTTTTAGCAAACATATATCACGATGCTAAGCAATGTCGAGGCTACTTAAAGAGAAAGGATTATTAAGTTTTCTCATGTGTTCTGCATAGCGAATAACGTAGTTAGCTACAGGTCTACTTTAGCCTTCAATTATAACATTGTTTTTTTTATTGTTTGACACATTGACCCGTCCGTTAGTGTTTTTATTGCTTGCAAGATGATGTAAAGATTCGGTCTATCTTTGTGTGTGTACTACTTAGTTTTTCCAATTATAAAGTTCACTGAAAGCGCATATGATATCGGATATATTTTAACTACAAAGAAAATCTAACTAAATTTATTTGATTGATACTTAAAATGAAATGTTAGAGGTTATTTTAAACATCAAAGAAAATCATCTAAACACTTGAGTGCTCTCGAAAAATACATTAATCAATATCTTCATACGTGTATGAACAAAGCCGACCCTGCATGGCAACATGGGCCACAACACTTTCCCATAAAATTTAGGGCCCTAAATTTATTTTAATAAGTAAAACATTTTTAATTAGAAGTAGATTAAAAAAAGAAAGGTTTTGTCTTTTGTTTCCCTCTTTTTTTTTTTTGAAAGGTTGGTAAGTAACCACCGGTTCGATTGGCTTCGCCGATCTACATCCGGGACGGGAATAATTTGTGGCCCATTGCTAGGGGATACCCTCCCAATATCAGTTTTGACTTCTTCACAATTGATTTGCTCAATTGCAAAAAGGCTATATTCTTCATCAATTTTAAAGGTTTAAGACGTCGTTCTTCATCAATTTTACAGCATTCACCCTTCCGCCTCCTCAATTTTTTTGTGCAATTTGTATGTGGTAAAAAGTTGGGTAAAAAATTATCCCGAACCGGAGTTCACTTCCGCTTCATCCCAATCAGACTGGAAAAGGGTCTGACAACGTAACCTAAAAACTTACTTATTCTGATTTTGTCTTATAATATCGGAAAGGGTCGTGAGATGAGCTCAATCATGTCCATGCGCAACCCTACGCCATTAATCTTCCTAACCTATTTGGAGGTTACTCTAAACACTATCATCGTATAAAAAGACATGTAAATAATTATAGTTGAAATTTTCACATTTTTTCTCTGGTTTATTTTTTCTTGAGCCAAAAATCAACATGTAAAATTAATTAAAAATAGTTTACTTATTTTATGGAGTGTTCGAACTTTATGTTTTTTTTCCAAGTACTATTTCGCGTTGGAAAACAATATAGACAAACTTATTAGAGAATATAATGAGTTTTAGTTAAAATTTTACTTTTTAGCAAACATATATCACGATGCTAAGCAATGTCGAGGCTACTTAAAGAGAAAGGATTATTAAGTTTTCTCATGTGTTCTGCATAGCGAATAACGTAGTTAGCTACAGGTCTACTTTAGCCTTCAATTATAACATTGATTTTTTGTATTGTTAGACACATTGACCCGTCCGTTAGTGTTTTTATTTCTTGCAAGATGATGTGAACATTCGGTCTATCTTTGTGTGTGTACTACTTAGTTTTTCCAATCATAAAGTTCACTGTAAGCGCATATGATATCGGATATATTTTAACCACAAAGAAAATCCAACTAAATTTGTTTGATTGATACTTAAAATGAAATGTTAGAGGTAATTTTAAACATCAAAGGAAATCACCTAAACACTTGAGTGCTCTCAAAAAATACATTAATCAATATCTTCATACGTGTATGAGCAAGCCGGCCGTGCATGGCAACATGGGCCACAACCCTTGTCCCATAAAATTTAGGGCCCCAATTTTTTTTTAGTAAATAAAACATTTTTGTAATTAGAAGTAGATTAAAAAAGAAAGGTTTAATTGTCTTTTGTTTCTCAATAATGCATTTTGGGAGTTGCGTGAATCGTGGCGTTGACACATGGCAAAGAAGGTCTCTCCTTTAATTGTCTTTTGTTTAATTGTCTTTTGTTTCTCAATAATGCATTTTGGGAGTTGCGTGAATCGTGACGTTGACACATGACAAAGAAAGTCTCTCCTTTAATATATATATAAGATTTAAAATTTTATTTATAGATACATGCATTTGTGTTTTTGTCCTATCGAAAATAATTAAAATAATAACTTTAAAAAAATATTTTTGGGAGATGTGTCGTGGCGTTGACACATAGCAAAGAAGGTATCTCATTTAATACATATAAGATAAGATATAAGATCACCATTCTTTAATGATTTCTTTTTAGGCTTTTATTTTTATTTTATTTTTTTAATCAATACTCCTTAAACTATTTTTCTCTCTCTACGTAAATTAAAATTATGTAAAATTTTCTCTATGTTACCAAGAGAAATTTAAGCAATGAACATTCATCTAAGTTATGGAGTATGTTAAGAAGATGTACATGTTTTCAACCTATGATTGATTATAAAATTTTATTGATTATATCCGTGATGATACATTTGCGTAAATAAGTTTTTCTAAACTAATGTTATTCAAGTCATGTTTGCAGACTAACATGACTCAGTATAGTCTTATTGGAATAACAATTCGGTCAATTGTTGGAATTTGTTGATTATGCAAAGATAATTGAGAATTTTGTTCCAAAAATACAAGACAACATTATTTTATATGATTATGAATGTGTCTAGTTATGTATGTTATAATGTGCTTTTGATTTATATATTTTCAATTATATAAAGCAAACTTTTGGTTATAATCCTCTGTTATTTCATGTTTTTATATTTAATAAAAACGGCGTAAAATGAGTCGTCCATTGGACTCCAAACCCCCAAAATAATTTGAGTATGACATGAATTTTAAATCACCCGAAAATAATATCGTCCCGGGCACATAAAATTTAAGGACAAGCCCGTGTATAAGGTTGGACTTAGCGAGCTTCACATACATGTGTGTATGAGTTTAGGATGATAGATGGACTCGCTCATCATACACTATTATTCGATTCCACCTAATCTCGTATTGTTCTATGATACGTACCTTTAAGATATAGTTCTCAATTCCAACTTAATTTAATAATCAATTATATAAATTAAAAGTTTCCAACTAATATATAGTACTATTATATAAGGTGATGAAAGATAGAGTAGTTTTGTTTGCGTATTCGTCATTCATGAAAACCTCGTCTTACAGTAACATATCAAACTACTAACATGAGCTTTGATTTAGTAAGATGTTGACCGTGTCCAAAGGTTTAATGCTATTTCATACGGATATAATGAGAGTTATTATTTTTTAAATGATTAAATGATAAGTATTTTTAAGGATCCGTGATATTCTCATCATAATTGCTAATCAAAATTTATCCAATTAGGGGGTGATTACTAATAAGTATTTTTAATTTATTTTTTAAGTGATTAATAATAAGTATTCTTTCAACCTTCAACGGTGTTGGTGTAACTAATGAAGAGGTTGATGATGAGAATGACGGGCAAAGATTATGTAGATGAAGGCAAATTTCGTCAATTAATGCCCACGACACTAAGTTATTAACTTACTTTATAAGGGAGTTTATAAGGTTAATGAGAGTTATTTTAGATTAAAATTAAGTTACTAATTTTTTTGTATGTATTTGGTTGAAGATGGAGATTATAAGGGGGTTTATAGAGAACATGAAAAAAGCTTAAAAATAGGTAAAATATAACCTTCTATCACCAAGGTTAATGACATAATTTTCTCCCATGATTTTTGATTCTACATATACCCCTAAAAAACAAAAGTTCCTAACGGAAGAGAAAAACAAATCGCTAATATTATTCTTCGTTCTTTCTTCACCATTACAAATGAGTTCTCCAACATACCAAATTTGACTATTACTTATATATTGTTATGGATAACACAATGTTGGTTCCATATATAAAGAAGAAGTAACTCTATATTATTTTTTTTTTGAAAACGTAAAGCGGTTAGCACGGCCTAGAGGTAGTCCATCCTAAAACATCTTTGCGGATGAGAACTCGAAGTTCGGGATCATCAGAAAAGGGTGTGTTGGGGTTCGAAATTCCCAAATGGGTCAATCGGTCAGCAACACATTTGATTTCTCTGAACACATGCCTGACCTGGACTTCCTCAAAGAAGCGAAGATCCATTCGGGAGTCGGATATGATCATCTCGACCTCCCAAGGACAACTCCAAAGTCCTTGGAAGTGCTTTGATAACTTATCACCCTCAATTTCGATCTTTTTTATATTGAGCCTTATTGCTTCACTAAGGCCTGCTTTCAGCGCGTAAACTTCTACTTCTATGACGGAGTTAAAATTGTTTTTCCTAGCATCCAAGCTTATTACTTTGCCGTTGTGGTTTCGTATTACAAACCAATAGATATTGTTCCCAAATCGAGTTTTGATCCATAAGTAACTCTATATTATTGAGGATGATATTGTAAATTTTTATTAAATAAATCCATTAAAAAAACTCTTATTAAACGCGCTAATATAAATTACTTTTAATTCTATAATCCCTCCGTACCATATAATCTCCAATAACTCTATTTACTTTAATTTTTAAAATAATCTTCGTACCTTTTCATTGAGAAATATACAATAAAATTTGTATTTTTAAGGAAAATCCTAGTAGTCGTTTGGCAATCATTTTTATTTTCGAAAATAAAAATGAATTTGGAGTTTATTTTCATTCCCATCGGTCTCCTCTCCTCTCCCTCCACCAGCTTTGCGCTCGAAAATCGAGCGGTTGGTGTCTTCACGTCTTCTCTTACTCCGTTGTCAACACCGATTCTATTACTTTATTACTCTACCTCTTCTTCTTCCTTCATACAAAGTCAAATCTCGGCTGCAAATTCCTTCATTTTCTCCATTCTTTCTTCTTCTTTCTCCCAAATCCCCAACTTATTTGGTTGCTGGTACCCGACGATGATCGGATCTTCCCCAATTTGACACGTGCTTCTACAATTCGTCTTCATCATTGTGAAAGATTTCAGGCTCCCAAAAAGGAAGAAAAAAGTATGGAGAGTCTCAAAAATGATAAGCGTGTTAGGTACGCCGAAAAATTCAAGTTTACTGTTACTACTGTACAAATTTCCCGTTATCTTTGTTGTCTGATTGCATTTGGCTTTTCCGGTACTTTAACAGCTTCAATGATGAAGTCAAACATAGCTTCAATGTCAGCTGGGAGAAGACAGACTCCATGAAAACCGACGATAGCATCCCTTCTTCCCCATTCTACAAATCAACAACGCCTCTTTTGACCTTCGCCGGCTCCCAAATCCACAGATTCGGCGACAGCGTGTTCAAGCTTCCTAACTTAAAAGTCTTCTCCAAGCACTCCGACAGAAACGATTTGTACGGTCTTCCATGGTGGAAGAAGATTCTCGATCCTTCTAGCGAAATCGTTTTGAAGTGGAACCGCATTTTCCTCGTTGCTTGCTTAAGTGCGCTCTTCATTGATCCATTGTTCTTTTATCTGCCGATTGTGGCTTCCGATACGAACTCGTCTTGTATGACTAGGAGTGTCAGACTGGGAATCGTCATTACATTCTTTCGAACCCTTGCTGATTTCTTCTATATGCTTCATGTGGTAGTCAAATTTCGGACTGCTTTCGTAGCTCCGACTTCCAGGGTTTTTGGACGGGGGGAGCTAGTTAGGGACCCGTACCAGATTGCGAAGAGGTATATTCGATCAGACTTTGGTGTTGATCTCATTGCAGCGTTGCCTCTTCCTCAGGTATTTCTTAATCATTGTTGAATTACCTACAATTGGTGAGAGTTAGGGGATGCATGAGTTTGAACTTTTAGTTTGTATTTGTAAGATGCGGATCGAGAAGTTCGAAGTGAAACTTTAGAAAGAGATTAAGATTTCCTTAGCAAGTACTGTCCAAAAGCTCTGTCTAAAAAGGCTTTACAAAACCTATGGACCTATGGTAGTATGAGTGATCAAAGTGGTCCTTATTTACATTTCCTGCTCAGGTGAATGATCAAGAAATTTATAAAAAGGCTATTGGTATAATGGTATCCATTGCTCCTTTGTTCACATGCACTCTAGATGAAAATAATTAGGTAGCTCGAGATTGGCATAGCCAAATGTCAGAGATTGGCAAAGCATTGTAGCAATTGTGTTGGGGGCCATTGCAAAAGGAAGAGATTGATGGGATGTATAACGATTACCCTTCTAGACTCCAATATGGCAGGGCCGTTTGGAATCGCTAAGAATCATTGCCGGAAATGGATTATTACAGAATCAATCCAAAATAATGTTTGTTTAGCGACTATAATAAAAGATTAGAGGTCCTTTAGCACATGAAAATACCATAACTATTTTCATTTCATTTCCTTCACCTTATCCGTTTTCATTCCACCCTTCTAACCAAATGGGCACTTATATCATCATTCTTAAGCAGGCACAAAACATTGCTCTAAATGTAATTCTTTGAACATAATGCGGACAACATGTATAAATATACTTTTAATTGACCTCCTATATGCCCTGTTACTGGTGGAAGTCATCAATTGTAAAACTTGTTTACTCTTGCAGATTGTAATATGGTTCGTCATCCCAGCAATAAGCAGCTTCCGTTCAAGTCATATGTTTAATGCACTTGAGTTGGTCGTATTTATCCAATATATTCCAAGACTATATCTCATGTTTCCTCTGAGTTCTCAAATTATAAAAGCTACAGGTGTTGTCACCAAAACTGCATGGGCTGGGGCTGCATATAATCTGCTCCTATACATGTTAGCTAGTCATGTAAGCTCATCTATTACCTTTTTCACTGTGTCTGCATGCGTGTTAGCTAGTCATGTGCAGCTATAGATCAAACTTCTCTCTTGAATATTAGATTTGTCAGTTTTGTCCCCCTTCATATATTACTGACGAACTTCATTTGGTCTAAGAACTTGAGGTATTATGTTTCTTGCATTTGTTGGCAGATTCTAGGAGCATGTTGGTATCTTTTGTCAATACAAAGACAATCTACATGTTGGAATTCAAATTGCAAGCAGGAAAGTGGCTGCAAATCCAGTTTTTTGGATTGTAGTACTTCAGATAGTGCTGATCGTATTAGTTGGGCAGCTAATACTCAGGTTTTCAACAACTGTAATCCTAGCAATGCCAATAGTACTTTCGATTATGGAATGTTCGCGAATGCAGTGTCAAAAAATATTGTCTCTAGTGGCTTTATGAACAAGTACTTCTACTGCCTGTGGTGGGGATTACAGAACTTGAGGTATGGGCTATCTAATATTGTTACTGTGTATCATACACTTGTTCATGTACTATAGATAATATGTAATTGCTGCTATCTTAAAAATGATGATGTAGTTTTGTGCCTTGCTGCTTGCACTTAATCATTTAGATATTAGCAGCAACACAACCTGTTTCT
The DNA here is from genome assembly GCA_033239125.1 of Fagopyrum homotropicum. Classification (NCBI taxonomy): domain Eukaryota; kingdom Viridiplantae; phylum Streptophyta; class Magnoliopsida; order Caryophyllales; family Polygonaceae; genus Fagopyrum; species Fagopyrum homotropicum. Next base: position 152,157,620 of record BSWB01000004.1, read on the forward strand.
AGCCAAGTTGAGGATTCACGTAAAAGACATTGAACTAAAGCACTCCAATAACATAAAAAACAGATGAAGCTGTCTTATGTGCTAACATTAGCTAAACTGTCTAGTTTGGTATGCAGTCATCTTCTTTTCCTCAGCTTGCTGATTAAACGCCAAATTTATGAGCAATTGCCGTTGAAAAAAAAAAAAATTCTTCTGCCAAGTAGTTTTGACATATCTTCTGATAATTGCAGTTCTTATGGTCAAAACTTGATGACAAGTACGTTAATCTTGGAAACAACATTTTGCATTATCATTTCCATCATGGGTCTCATTTTGTTTGCTCATTTGATCGGGAACATGCAGGTAAACAACGTAGTCCTTTTACTGTTGAGAGAACATTTGGAATGTAAGACCAATGTTAATAATCCGGATATAAATTCTAAGTTCATGGAAATAAGCTTAAACCGATGAAGATCCTTTCTTTCTCTCCTTTTATAGTTCAAGAAAATGTTAATAAAGTGTATCAGGCAAGGATAAATTTATGACATGGATGTGTTATTTTGTATGCCATTGTCTGAGAAGCAAAGTCTTTGCTAAGGATATGCTTCATGTGCAAGGCTAGTGATATACAGAACATTAAGCTCAGACATCGAGGATTGCCATTATTTTGCAGCTGACATTAAAATAAAACAATTTCTTAGTTACTTGATGATGGTTTTGAAAGTGCCACTTAAGGTGAATCACAACAAACCTTAATGAAGGATAAGTACTTGGTGTTACAAAAATGAAAAGAGCATGCAAATAAGAATTGAGAAGTATGATATATTTTAAACAATAAAAAAATGGATACAGTTCCTTTGATTTTTAATCTGGTGGATCACTGGATTGGAATGGGTCTGGGTCATGATATCCAAGTCTGTTAAAAGACCGCAAAAAATAGGCTATTGTAGACTAGGATGTGTCTTTCCTCTTCATATTTGACTATTTGAGTAGTTCATAAGGTTGGAAATTTTGGAGTTGTAGACCTACTTACAATCCATCACCTTGAGGCTAGAGGAATGGAGGCTCAAGCGACGTGATACAGAAGAGTGGATGAGCCATAGGCAACTCCCACAAAACCTTCGTGGAAGGGTGAGACGATATCTGCAGTACAAATGGCTTGCTACAAGAGGAGTTGACGAAGAATCAATTTTGTTTTCTTTGCCAGCTGATCTACGTAGAGATATCCAGAGGCACCTGTCCTTGGACCTTGTTCGACGAGTAAGCTCAACTTATTTTTCTTTTCCACTACTCTTTATTGTTTACTCTTAGCATCTAGAGCTAAACACCTATATAGATAAGGGTTTGTTTAGAGGCTTCTAGGCTTTGTTTGGATGCATAATGCAAGTCTTGCAGTATTGGCAGACATTGATTTTTAAACCTCTATACCAGATAATTGCATTATAATATATGGCATGCAAACAAATCCCCTATATTGCTTCTTGGAATTCAATTACTATGATGATTTCAGTGCTCAAGCTCTTTTTCTTGCACCTTTTGATTCTTATGTTAATTTGCTATTAACAATGTGATAGATCTTTTTAAAAAATTGCAGGTTCCCTTTTTTGCCCGGATGGACGACCAGCTGCTAGATGCCATATGTGAGAGGTTGAGATCATGTCTAAGCACTCAAGGAACCTTCCTAGTTCGTGAGGACGATCCTGTGACAGAGATGCTTTTCATTATAAGAGGGAAACTGGAGAGTTCAACAACAAATGGTGGGCGAACTGGATTTTTCAACTCAACCATGTTAGGACCCGGTGACTTTTGTGGTGAAGAACTGCTTGCTTGGGCATTGCTTCCAAAATCCACCATGCCCTCTTCAACGAGAACAGTAAGAGCTCTAGTCGAGGTGGAAGCATTTTCATTGTCAGCTGAAGATCTCAAGTTTGTTGCAAGTCAATTTAGACGCCTTCATAGTAAAAAACTGCAGCATACCTTTCGCTACTACTCTCATCATTGGAGGACATGGGCAGCATGCTTCATTCAAGCTGCTTGGAGACGGTACAAGAAGAGGTCAATGGCAATAAGCCTCAGCCTCATAGAATCATTTTCCGAGTATCCCTATGATTCTTATGACGACAACTTCCCTGGTGAAACTGAAGTATCTCAATATGAAAATGTACATGATACCTTTTCGGCAACGACATCCGAAAACTACACAACTAACACAAAGAAAGCGACACAGAAGAGTGAGGATTTGGAGCTACCCAAATTTGCAAAGCCAGAAGAGCCCGACTTCTCCTCATATCCACATGACTGATCTATCGTGTATATTCTTGAGCATACATCAGCTGCTACCAGATTGTAAGTGTGAATGCTTGTGCATAATGCTTGTTTTTACATTTGCACATATTGTAATAGTGTCTAATTTGCTAGTTTCAGGAATACACAGGCATGTAAAATTCAGAAGTGGTTTTTCTCATATTAAATACATGATAGCCTCATGAGAAGAGAACTAGTAACTATAGTGTTTTAGTGTGATACTACACCAAACATGTTCCATGCATGATAATGACATTGATCTTGTAATTTCTTTCTGCTTTTTCGTGTGATGATTTTTTCTTAGTAGGTTATCAACTGCTTGCTGTATATATCAGTTAGGTCTTTCCTTTATTTATAAGGGTCCGTTTGGTTGCTCATCTTGAATGGAGACAGAACGATAATGATTAAGAAATTAGATGGTATTCCATTCAGAATGAGCAACCAAACATACCCTACAATGTCTTACAGCATGTGTAACAAGTCAGCTTTCCATTTTGTTTTCTTAAGTTTGATAAAAGACAAGCTGATGTTTTCATATGATATAGGACAGCAATCAACTTATTTGCTCAGATATCAGATCAAGACCCACAACAAGAAGCAAAAGTGCAGTGGCTCTCTTGACAACAGGCTTCTTAATGAAGCTATGAATAAAAGGCAAGCAACTGCAAGCTCTTCCTTGAATATACAGTTGACCCTCTGAACACTTTGACCCGCTATCCCCTTCTTCTCTTTCAAGAGCTTTTGGTGAAGAAAACCGCTACTCTTCTACTGCCCACCTCGGGTTCTTTTCTCTTCTTCAGCTCAGATGCCCGGCCTTCCTTTTTCGTTACAAACCATTCATAGGAACTTCCAAAGAGTTCAGCAACCACTGCATCAAATTTAGCTACTGACATGGTGTTTTCAAACAAGAGGTATGGGATGGCAAAGTTTGAGGATTTAGGTGCAGGGAGACTGTTGAGGAACGGCATTGTAACCGGCAAGTAGTAGAGAAGACAATCGTAGGATAAGCTTCGTTAAGAAGAAGAAATTTATGCTGAATATATATGTGAAAGGCTCACCTTTGATGACAGGCTGTCTGGGAGACATAGGCAGGATAGTCTCACTGGGCCAGAGTGCCACCAATGTTGCTGCTTCCTGTAAGCATCATACAACTCGGCTACCTCACAGGAGACCCGTATTTAGCCATGAAACATTCAGGTAGAGATGAGGACTTAAAATGTTGTGCCGCTATGATATAAGGGATGTTCTCACACTCACACACTCTCTCTACCACGCACACACATATATATATATAGAAATGACTGGGTATCACAGTTATTACAGTAAGAAATGAAAACGGATCTAAATCACACGATTTAATTAACTCAACGGATATGATAAATTTTACATCAACCAATAATTAATGAAATATTACATTTTATCATATTAACACGGTGAAATGTTGGAGATAATAAGTTCCTACATCGAAACTTGTAGACACTCCGAGCCTAATATATAATGTCCGTGGGTTACTCCTATTGTCAATTAGTTTTCCTTCCCTTGAGCCTAACATGCATGTGTGCGCGTATGCACACGACCCACGCTATACGGTCTATCTATATCAGACTTTGACATGAAATCATCAAACCATACAATTAAACACACCGAATTGTTATTCAATGCTTTTACTATATACTATATTTAGTTTATAATTTCTTACACATAGCTTAACATGCACAATCATATACAAATACAAATACAAGGAATAGTTTAACACGTGAATGGATTTACTAACTATGCACGAATGGTGCATAATGCACGCATTTACTAATTATGCACGATTGCCTACGGAGCACGAATGGTGCATTCTATATGCACGGGTATTATGGATTATGCACAATCGATTCTATTTATACGATAACACTCTTCGTGCACGACTTGCATGACTACCATTGTCTACGGAGCACGAATGACGACATCCTTATATAGAGAGTGAATATGAACACAATGTACATCAAAAAAATGAAACATTTTGGACAAATTTAAGTTTGACTCGTCCCAAGCCCACTTTTGTATAGGTCTAGTCCTACTCAACACAAAATAGATCATCATACACGTTCTTACAAAAATTGCTATTAGAAGTTACCCAAAATATGTGATATTTTGTTAGTAGAAGAAAGGTGCTTGATTTATGTCGACGTAATTAGGAGAAAAATGGACAAAAACAATATTGTGACTAGACCGTACAAAATCGGTCCAATCCGGCTTTAAAATACGCATCCCTAATTATGCACATTTTAAAGGGTGAATTGCGGATATATCACATGGGAAAGGAGGAAGGATCAAACCTGAAAAGCTGTGTTGGAAGCAGAAACTGGCAGAACTTGAATGAGACAAAAATAATGGGTCCAAATTTGCAATTAGTCTTTAGAGAAGCCTCAAAAACAAGATACCAATCTCATTGGCTTTCCCACTAAGAATTGGCGATACAATTTGCAAACGAAGCTGCCTGCAGCTCTTCAATGCCAAATGCACTCACCCATTATGTCCAACTTACTACAGGCTACACCCCCAGTTCATTAATACACAAGCAGGCTAAACCCACGGTTGAGCTACAGAACAAATGTCCGCACGTGAACTATGAACACAATGTACATGAAAATTTTCACAACAATAACACATGGAAACAAATGAAACATGATAAATATCTTACAATGTTTGCAGGCACATTCAACACATTTCTCTACACTTCACATCCTCCATCTGTGAGGAAGATCATTGCAAAATTTATCTCACATCAGCACAACCTTGAACGCAAAAGCTGCTTACCAAGCTTCAGTTTCATACCAGCAGATTCAATTGTGTGACTGAGACTGTATAAATTACAGTGTTAGCTAGTTTATTTCCAATAATCAATCTTGGGTTCCATAGCAATCAGAAGCTAGCTCAAGTAACCACAAGGGTTCAATTCTAGTCACATTTCGAACATAATTCTGATTGGTTTTGACCATTTCGTTGTATATTATGTAATCAGGTACAGGTTTTGCCCTAAACAGTACTGATGAAGGGTGAATTTGCACAACCTGACTATTTGTCAAAGCCCTGCCAAATAAGGAATTTCAGTCAGGGAATGGATACCATTGACCTTTATGAAGACAAGATGCAAAAATAGTGTTAAACAAGATGATGATGGTGATTTAGAATAGATAAATGAATTGAACTTGAGCTATTAATATGGCACCTGTATGTACCCCCAGGAAGCCTTATTGCCACTTTTAGGGAAAAGGAAGCAGCAAGACATCTGACAAACTGCTGCATGTCATCTCCACAGGAAGTAAGATGAAGACCCATTTGTTCAACGTGTCGTTGAATTTGACTACAAAAAAAACCCCTTAAAACATATTAGAATATATAATGATAAACATAACTGATATATAGAGGAGTCAGAGGACCAATACATCATGTTTATGTGCACAGGTTGGGAAATAACAGTTCAGAATCTTATTTATAAAATCCTATGACAACTTATACTTTACACATTGATTTAACTGCTGGAACACACTAGAGATGGATGAAGTAATAATAGAAATGAAGCAGATCATTCGGACCTAAAGAAATTTTTTTAATTAATAATGGATATTTGCCCCCTTCCAGATCTCTGTAAAAAGCACTGCTACTTTCTATGTTGTTTTCGCTCCAAATTTAAGTTCATCATCAGGAAAAGTGTCTAGAAATCTTGTTGACTATAAAGCAGATCGCTGCAAGACACATGCACATTACCCATGCTACACAAATGAGGATATTAATGATTTAATATACTCTAGCAGAAGGATTTTTTCACACAGACAAGTACAATCTACTTCCTAGTCTTCTCCAAAACACTTCCTTAGCCCATACTCTCAAGGAAAAACCTCAATTGAATGACAAAGCAGTAGTATTAAACATCCAATCATAACAGCAGATAATGCTAACCTGTGTATATCACGTGCATGCCTCAGTGAGCGGCTATTAATGAAATTCTCCTTGCACCATTTTCTCAAATTCTTGAGCATTTTATCTTTGCTGCCACTCATTTTGCTCTTCAAAAATTCATCAGCAGATCGAAATACATTGATTAGTGTGATGTGATCTCCTTCTGAGCTTGTAAAGCGTTTCATAGCTGTTCGCGACTGACAAATGGTAAACAAAAAAAAAGAAGTTATAAAATCATAAGTCATATGTACACTGTCGAAGTAAGAAACGTGCAGAATTACTTTTTCGTGCTGTTCAAAGAACCTATGATCTTTACTAGCTAATTAGCCCTCGTTTAGGTCGCCCTGCAATTCCTAGAAAGCCCAACTTCCCAAGGACTTCAGTTACCACACTTGTCGTGGTTTGCTCCAAACCGCGGGAAGTGCACTTACCTTGAAGGGTGGGTAAGATTTTCTTGTCATGATTATTTTGATAAATTTACTTATCATCATTTTATGCAACAATAAATTAATAACTTTCTAGGTAAATTTGTTGGAACCAAACAGGTTATAGTACTTCCCACGGATTTTTTTTCTACATAATTTATTTACTAGGAACTTATCTCCTATGAATTATAATTCTCACGTTCAATCAAACAAGCACTTGGAGAAATAAACCAGCTACAAATTTTAATGTGCACGAATAAGCCTGTTCTCATAAAGCTTCAATATGGCAATACCCAGAACTATGTCAACATAGAGCTAGAAAAACTGTAGAACACCAAAACTATGCTGACAAAATATTATAACTCAAAATCCAATCTGACATACTTGAAAAGTAAATATTATGGGTGGGGGGAGAAGGAGAAAGAAAATGGCAAAAGAAACATCAGATCATATATATCACTTGTGATTACCTCTTCTAACTTCTCACGAGGAGCATAAAAGATAGATTCAACTGAAAGCATTGGAACTGTTATCAACATTTCCTCTAAGCAGTCAGACTGACTAGCAAGGATTAGGGATTTGGAGTATATTGGATCCAAAGGCAATCGGGCCATCTGTCGACCAATGGGATCAGAAAGTTTGCAGTCCTCCGTTAAAGCTCCAAGCAAGAACAATTCTTCAAGAGACTTCAAAATAGCCATTCTGCATCAAATTATTTGACAAAACATATTCACAAGAAAGAAAATAAATTTAAGTATCATCGGCTATAAGATGCATTCATCAAGGAGTCGGTTACCCATGAGCAAAAACATTTGGTGCAAACCTCATTAATAGTCAACAATGCATCGGCCCATGTAGTCCTAACAACTATGTGCTCATCTGCCTCATTCTCTGTTTTGATTTTTCTCTTTTCTATTTTAGCAACGAACTTCCTTCCAAAGGTCAAAGAAAACGACTAAAAGGCTTTGTTCGGTAAAATTAGTGTTTTGAGTGGTTTAAGCATTTTGAGTAGTTTTTGTAGAGTTAAATTAAAATCAAATTACTCATGAAAAACCTAATTGAATGTTTGGTAAATGAAGATTTTTTGAGTGAATTACGGAAAAAAAAAAAACATTTTACAATAAAGCGAAGATCTCATCAATATAAATAAAATTGTATAAAGTTATTGAAATGAAATTTCTTCAAAAAGTTCTCGAGTGTGACTTCAAAAGCTCCCGAAAAACCTGTTCAATAATCAACCAAAAGTTTAATGAAAAGGCTCATTTACCAAACGCTACATTAGTTTTCATAAAACTGCAACCGCCAACAAAAGCTCATGGAAAATGATACCAAACAACCACTTAACTTATTCTTTATTTCAGCTAGACCTTCAAAAATTGTCTACCCATACTAGAACCTAGCTTTTGGATGTAAAGAAACATAATATGAACAGCCCCCAAAAGAAAACATAGTAACATAGTTTGGTGAGGAAAATGACCTAACCTGGCAGTCAGTAATGGAAACTACATTTAAGATACGACATAAATAACTGTATAATATGGAAAACATATAAAATTACTTCATCTTACCTAGATGGTTTTTCCAAGAAGTCAAAACCAGTGATATCATCAATTCCCATTGCCTTGAGTTGCAGAATCACATTTGAGAGGTTACATCTCTTAATTTCTGCAAGTGTGGAGTCTGTAAGTTTCTCAAAAATACGTTCAGGATAAAGCCTGAAGCATTTTCCAGGCCCTTCACGCCCTGCACGACCACTGCAAGAAGAAGAAACAAAGTAAGGTTCCAGCGGAGTTGGAACTTGGGATATGAATTTTTGAACTATCAAGCAATGGAGAAGTTCAACTAAACCAGCCCAAGAGAGTGAGTACAAAACTTGAGGACGCCTGTGTTTTAGAATAATCCAACCTATGTAGAAATTTCTGAAGCAACTTATACATGACGAAAAAAAGGGGACAATAAGACCCCATTTTTTCAAGAATTCATATCCCAAGTTCCATCTTCAGATCGCTGCAACTTATGTAAGTGTATTAATATGCAGCCTCCGGAACAAGATACTCAAAAATCGATTATTATAAATGTTGTATCCTACACAGCATCATAATGCCACATACCTCCTCTGAAAAGCCTGTGCTTTCGATGTGGGGATGATGATCAGTGATTCTATCCCTTTTTGTGGATTATAAGAGCGCGCCTTAACCAATCCTGGATCTATAACATACTTGATTCCTGGTATTGTCACTGATGTCTCAGCAATATTTGTTGCCAAAATAACCTATATAAAAAAAAACAAGAATCACTTATTTACAACCATGAACCAACTAACCTGAAAAGGTTTTAAAAAACATGGGAGTCAGCCTAAGTACAAAGCAACTTCTCTGATACTTCACAGAACAATTTCTGCCACCAAAATGGTCAGTAAGGACAGTACCAACTGTAAAATCATTAGCCAGCAGACCCTAATCATACCTTACGAAATTGATCTGGAGCAGATGTAAATACTTTCATTTGCTGTTCTGGGGGAAGAGATGAAAATATCGGTACTGTCAGCAGTTTATGATACTCAGCAGGTAGTTGCTTTAATCGATCTTGAACAAGTGTTTCAACGGCTTCAATCTCTTCTTGACCAGTCAAGAATACAAGAATATCACCAGGGCCCTCATCTAAATGAATCTAACAAATGAAATGTATGAGCTCATACAGAATTATGCTTCATATACATACATATAAATATTGTAACATGTCGGATAAAAAGCACATTTTAAAAACAATCTTATCTGCCATCCTCCAAGCCCTAGCCTTCGTTAACAACATCAAACTCTGACATTATTCGTGTTTGTCATCTTTTCATTAAATTCTTTACTATATTTATGAAGTGTTATCACCTTTTTGTGAGAATTTCAATTCCGTTTAACATGGATATTCCTCTATGCTATGAGTGTCACAAACCATTGTTCAAAAAAATCATCATCAGAGGCTTGAAAGTTAGAATTTCGCTTTTATTTTCTATTTCCAACTCTACATTGGACAAACTATATGTACTTAGTAATCTTTAATCAGTAATACTTTTCCTTTCTAAAAAATACATGAGCACATAGAAAGAAAATTCATAATAGTAAACATATATAATATCCAAATTCAACGTATATCATGAAATTATAGTTCAATCTCAATAAATGAATAGATTGCATACAAAGGCGGGATACGATATTTACTGTTTTGTTATTACAAGCTTACAAAGATATTTTAGCAAATGACCAATTACCATGTTTTTTTTCCCAGTGTTTTGTTTATATTGTCAAGGGATGGTTGAAAGAAGTATCATAACCTTTCTTAACTTTGCCTAATTGACACTCCTATAATGCAATTAGTGTCCGGCAGTGACTTGCAATATTCCATGCCTAAACATGGGCCATTCATTAGTTATACAATCAGATTCAGAATTAATGTTTGATGCAAACAGCTTATCTATTATAAGGACCTTATAAGCAATTTTTTTCTATATAAAAAATAACTTATTATCTCCTTATAATGCACAAATATATACCAAAAACAGCAAGAGTAACTCCATCATGTATTTGTAGGCAACTCATGTATCTACAGAAGCAAATAAGAGACTGAAATAAAAACAAATTAACCGAGAAGGTAAACCATTTAACAACCTGAAATATAGCCGTTATTGCAGCATCAACATAGTCTGAATGGGCATTGTAAGAATAATAAACGTCTATAGGGAATTGTCGGCCAGGGACATGTACAACTTTTGCCCCATCAAAGAACTCGGAAAAGATACGTGCATCCAGACTGGCAGACATGATAATTAACTTAAGTGAGGGAAGCTTGGCACCTTGAGATTGCTTAGCTTTAGCTGAATTTCCCTTCTCTGTCATTGTGCTGCTTTCAACCTTCCCATTTCCTACACTTAGGTCCTGACTAGAGAATTGTGATCTTAGATTCTGAACTTTTTTCAACAGGCCCAGTAACACATCTGTGTGAACTGTTCTTTCATGAGCTTCATCAACAATAATGACTGTATATTTGGAAAGATACGGATCAAGTAATGCCTCCCTGAACATCAATCAAGTCATTTGTCAGGCTGCAGAAGATTGAACTTAGACCATGAATAATGATATTAAGGTCATTACATTAGCCTCGTCATGGTGGTAATATAAATTGTACTACAGTGAAGGTTTTTATTCATTCTAGCAAAAAAAGCCAACAACCGAAGGTTTGTGAGATTCAATCATCTTGCACCAACATCTTTAAAAAAATAGTCTGAATGAGGCAAGGAGCCAAGTCAATGTGTGGAAACTCTTTCCACTCAATTTTTCACTTGACAAAAAAATTAGTCTGAATAACCGTATCATATTTTAATAATTAAAATGATCTTGTATGCTTCAAATAATTTTATGCTTGAAATAATTTAATCTCCTAAAAGCAGCAATATATGAATGGCCTTCTTACAAATATTCGTCTTCTACATTCCCATGAAACATATTATGCTACTAAAAGCTAACAACTCAAAGCCATATTAGAAAAAAATTGCAAAACCCTAATGCTATGGAATCAAACAGAACTAAAGTGATACCTCAAAAGAATGCCATCAGTCATGTACTTGATCCTTGTTGATCCACAAGTCATATCATCAAACCGCACAGAATATCCAACTCTTTGCCCTAACTGAACTCCGCACTCTTCAGCCACTCTTTTCGCAACAGAGACAGCCGCCACCCGCCTAGGCTGAGTGATCCCTATGACCTTTGAATCACGGCAAAAGTCCGCACCATACAGGAACTGGGGTAGCTCTGTATCAATGAAGCGTAATTAAGATCAACATACTCAACCAAATTAACTGAAGCTTTCATCAAACTAAGCTATAAATTCCTATAATATTCAAAGTAGTGCACCTAACAGGAAGATCACTTACGAGTTGTCTTTCCACTCCCAGTTTCACCGACAACAATCAAAGTCCGATCCTTCTGAACGCTCTCCACAAGCAACTTCTCGACTATAGCAATTACAAAAACATAGTAAGTTTCACAGTGAATTACACAAAAATAACCAAATTTGAAGAAGAAATAAAGAACCTGCAGCAATCGGAAGATCTTTTTTCTGCTGCTGAAGCTTTCGCCGTTTCTCTTGATTAGACTCCTCCGCTTTCTTCCTTTTCCTGCCAACAATTTTCAATCAAGGATTAAGAAAAGTTGTTTCCTTGTCAAAAAAAAAAACAGCAATTGACATAGTTGACCAAACAGAAGGTATGAGGAAGAGACATCTGCGCAAAAGTTACTCCGGTGATATTGTGGTCTGTGGGATGGCTTTCGCCATTAGCCGTGGAAGGCATCTCAACCAATGGTCACTGCTTCAGTTCTCGCCAACACCGCCGTGTTATGCTCAGCTTAAGACGGGTTAAGGTTAAGCATGCATGTCCACGGCTTACGCCGGGTTAAGGTTAAGCATGCATGTCCACGGCTTACGCCGGCGGGTTTTGACCCGACGGGTCCGGGACAAGTCCGAGTTCCGCCGGATTACAGGTGCGGGTAAGGGTCGAGTGATCCTAACCCGCTGACCCGGCGGATCGACCCGTCCAACGGTCAAATTTATTAAAAGAAAAATATATAGCAAGGGCGGTAGCAATTCTAATTGATCAATGAAAATGAATTTCAATGGTTTTTTTTTCTTTTGTAGTTAATCAATCTATCATGAAATAAAAAAAAGGTAAAGTAACCCTTTCTTATCCTCTAAAGGAAATCAATTAAATTACGAGAGGCTTCGTAAAGTGTTTCTTTAGGCGTTAAACTTCCATTTGTCTATATTTCGAGAAAAAGTATCTCTTTCTTTTCATTACCATTACTATACTAATGAATACTATGATTCACATTTCGAACAGGCACCGTTGGAGCAAAAAAAAACAAAAAATAAAAAATAAAAAATTATTAAATTTAACCCAAAAATATTTCTATAAATATCTCAAACTCAATTCATTTCTTCATACATCAATTCTCATGCAATCATCTACTCACTTTTTCAATCTCACCATAATTTTTAACTCTTACATTCAATTACTCTCCTAATCTCATTCTCCAATTTTCTTTTTAATTATTCATTTTACAACGCTTACTACATTCAAACAAAAATGGCTAGCCGGGGAAGACGTTCCGTTAGCGGTCCTTCATCCGGCGGAGGTGTTAGTCGAGGACGTCATTCCGTTAGCGGTCCTCCAACCGGTTCGGATATAAGGCGGGGCTTAAGTGGAGATCACGAGATCCATGAGGAGGAGGATATCAACATGGATTCACCTCATTTCCTCAACACCCAAGAATCCGAGACCCAATACCCGGAGCCGATGAACAACATTCAACTATCGACGGCGATCTTCCGATTTTGGTTCACAAAAGGTGCTCCCGATGCTAACGGGATTTACTATGTCAAATGCAAATTTTGTTCGACATAGTACAAGCACAAAAAGGGAGAAGGTTACGAGAATTACAAGAGACATATTCGCAACAAGCATCCCGAAAAAATGGGAATTGCACGAGGGCAAACACAACTAATCGGGTACGCATCTACCTCTAGCCAACCTCCTTCTTTATTTACATATGATCATGTTTCGTCTATGGATGTATTTTCGGAAATGTTAGCCGTAGATTCTTTAGCATTTAGTTTTGCACAAAATGTTGGTTTTAATGATTGGATGCAACATCATGCTCAACCCGCATATAAACCGATTTTTCGTCAAACCGCTAAAAGAAAAATGATGCTTAAATATAAAAGGCAAAATTGGCAAACTAGCCTTTTAAGCAAATCAATTGAGAAAGAAGACTCATACTATCTGAGATTGGTATTTTGACCCCCTATAAAATAGAATAGAGGAAATAGAGTACAAAAGAGGGCAAAGTTTGACAACCCATCGGATGTGACATGTTGTACTATCTCACATGTCACATCAATCAGAAAGAGGAATTTCCAACATTCTTACTTTATTACCTATTACCCAAAAATCCGCTTACCCAAATAATGTCACAATCATACCCAAAAATAAATTTGTCAAAGTACATAAACATACTCGAAAACAACATACCCAAAAAATCAAATATCAAAATAAAATCATATCCATAAATTGGATAATATTTTATATTTATATCCAATTTAAATATCACTTAATACAAAAACTATACCCAATTTAAATTTGTCATACCCAAAATTTTCTAAACTCGAAATTATACACAAACATCAATATCAAATGACATTTGATCATTACCCAAAAATTTGCTTGAATTTGATCATTATAACACAGTTTGGGTAACCATAAAACATACCCACGATATCACTTTAAAAATATACTTAATAATAAGAAATATACTACAAAGCCAATACACATATAAAAGCATACCCAAAAACCCGTTTACCCAAATAATGTCATAATCATACCCAAAAATAAATTTGTCAAGAAATATATTGCCTCTATTTTCACAATCATACCCAAAACCATACCCAAGAAATATACTACAAAACCAATCCATGTAAAAAAGATACTTAAATCAAAAGTAAACATCTAATCACCATCATTTCAATTAGAGAAATTATTACCCCTATTTTTTAGTTTCCATACCTATTTTTTCTTCCTTTTGTATAGAGACCTAGTTTGCAAAAGAGAATTTCAAGGGGTCATATTTCCCTAATTAATTCAATATAAAATGCGTAAAAAAGATTTGATTAAATATTTTATGAAAAATGGTGATATTCAAGTTTCTATTTGTAGTGATATTTGGACCGACGGTTTTCAAAAAAAATCATATATGGGTATTACTTGTCATTTTGTTGATAAATTTTGGATTTTAAACAAAAGAGTTTTAGCATTACAAGTTTTCAACGAACAACACACTGCCCAAAACATTGTCCGTTTGATTGTGTTTTGGAAGAATATAGATTAGTTTCACGAGTTTTTTCAATCGGTTTTGACAACGCCTCCGCTAACACGGCTTTCATTAAAGATTTAGCCAACTATTGTAAGCCGACGATTAGAGGTAAATTTTTTCACATTAGGTGTGCCGCTCATATTTTAAACTTGTGTGTTCAAGACGGTTTAGCATATGTTGGAGATTTACTACAACCTATTCGAAAAATTCTTAATGAACTTTGGTCTAAAAAAAGTATACGTACTAAATGCTATGCATATTGTAAACAAAATGACGTTTATCTTAAAAAATTTCCAAAAGATGTTTGTACAAGATGGAACTCGACTTACAATATGATTTCTGAATCATATGAATATCGAGATTTTTTAAGTGGTTTTGTCGCACAACATATTGACGGTGATTTTGTTTTCGGGGAATCTTGGGTTTTAGCAAGAGATGTAATGGAGATTTTTAAATATTTTTATGATGTTACTAATACTTTTAGTTATGTTTATACACCAACTTCAACAAGGTCTTTTAATTGATTCTATTTCTCAAGCTATTTATACAATGAGAAGTAAATGGTTAGATTATTATACGATTATTCCCGATGTTTTTGTTGTTGCATTTGTGTTAGATCCTAGACATAAAATAGATGGTTTAAAGCAATTTTTAGAAAGTTATTATGAATTTTTAGATTTAGAACAACATCCCGATTGCCATGTTTCTGCCATACTTGCTAGAGTTAAAAAATTATTTTATGATTTAATGGTTCAATATCGTGTTTCCGATCAAGGTCAATCATCTCAACCCTCTCCTCGTCCTTCATCTTCAACTACTTCTAACTTTAAATCAATTGCTAGAGATTTGTTAGGCCCTAAAAGGGAAAAAACCACGTCGAGTTCCCATTCGGAACTCAACAAATATCTAACCATTTTTTTTTGAGTTTGGCAATGAAGAAAAAGAAGAGGATTTCAACATATTAGAGTGGTGGAGCCGACCGGAGAGAATGAGGTTCCCTACCCTCTCAAGGATCGTGGCACAAATTCTCGCCGTTCCCGCCTCAACGGTAGCGGTTGAGCAAACCTTTAGCCGGAGTGGAAAGGTTCTCAATCCGACGAGATTAAACATGTTGCCCGAGACGTTGGAGGCACAAGTCCTACTAGCCGATTGGAGGAAAGTGGAAATGCGAACACAAAGAAACAACCTATCTACGAAGGAAGGCGATGAAGATGACGACGAACGACAACAAACGTGATCGGATGTATCGGCGGGAGAATCCGACGACTAAGGTAAGGGCCAACCGGGGATATAATCAAAGGTAAGAGAACTACGTGGGCTTTGATTTCTCCTCCCCGAGAGGATACGTAGGCAACCGGGATTCCGGTTCAAGCCCGATTCTTCTCTTTTTTTTTCTTTTTTTTAAGTTGTACGTCTTTGTAAAAAGAGGGCCAACCCGCCGACCCGTCGGGTCTGACCCGTGACCCGGCGGGTTGATCCTTTAGACAGGTCCGGGTCACCCTTCCCGAGCCCTTGACCCGGCGGGTCCGACCCGTGAACATGCTTAGTTAAGGTTATGTAATATTACCTAGCGCCGCCGGATTCACAAAGGAAGAGATCAAGCGGAAGCTGCATCTAAACCGGATGATTAAGGCAGGTTTATAAACCCGGTTTAATTTTTGGTTTACTTGTGAATGAGTTTATTCGGCTTTATAAAGAACCCCTCGACCTAAGTTTATTTTTATAAATTGTTTTTTTTAAACCCGAAATTGTTCTAGTATCCAAATATACATATATTCTTCCTAGTTGTGAACGACAAAACTTAGGCGACAAAGCTACGACGTTGCGATAATGGCTTCTCAAATATCCATAGGTAAAACATACATGACTGAGCAAAAACAAAAACCGACCAGCGTGAAACCGAAATTCTCCTAAACTAAGGGTGTGTTTGATATCAGTTAGATGGGATTCATTCAGATTGTTTTTTACGGGATTATTGGGGATGAAATTTTGGGCTTGTTTGGTATCAGATGGTGATTGTGGAGTGTATTCTTTTATGAGATTTCTTTTGCTAAATAATCAAAAAAAATCAATCCCGCATTACCAAGATTCTTGGAAATTGTTGGGGGATAGATCATTTTGTCTACCTTACATACCCTTGCACACATCGGTCGTTGATTGATCTTTTCTTCTCATCGGCTTGTCTACTCTCGACGCTCATTTGAAATCAGGCTCTCTCCTTCCTCCTCCCTCTCATCTCCTCCCCTCTCCTTCGCTTCGTCCACTCTCAATGGATGGTCCTACTCCTCCTACCAATGTCACGCTTGTTGGAAGAAGGAAATAAATAAGTCCCTATTTGACCTACAATGAAGAGTTCAGGTTTTCTGTCATTTTTTTTCCGGATTACCATCGATTTTTTGTTCATTGCTTCTTGATAGATAGAGGTTCCAAGGTTTGTTGAAAAAGTTTGCTGATTTTTAAGAAATTGTAGAACTTTTGTTGTAGCTTTAGGAAAAAAATTTATAATTGGTGTTTTACTCGGATGTACTAAAAACCTGCAATGGCGTGGAAAGATTTTCATTTGAATATCTTTTTGGTTGGCCGGTGATTCTTGTACCATCGATTTCAGATTGTTTATTGATGTTCATTAATATTTCGTATGTCCCTCCCTTGATTCCATATTATTCTATCAACATGAATATGTATACACTTCAGAGCAAATCAACTATTTGTGACACTTCATAATTCTCCTCCAACCTGAATATGTATACATTCCAAAACAAATCAATGATGGTAAAGATTAAAGTTCTTGCTTAAAATGATAGTTATCTTCAATAATTCTATTAAAAATATCAAAGTTCTTGCTTAGAAAGTTGATTGTATACACCAGTGAGCTGCAAAATTATTATACTTTCCCCAATTAGAACAAATCAACTATTTGTAACACGATCACGTGTTTGCAATACTCTTTTGCAGCTTTCTTGTCGTGATAAATAAATGTCTTTGTTGATTTTAGTTGTTTGTTGAATGGGTCTATTATATGTACTAATAAAATTGTTGAAACCAACTATAATCATTGTACGATCTTTCTAAATGAAAGTAGTGTTCTTAGGATAGATATTGGAATGTAACTTACCTTGATTACATTCTATTGGTGTATACCACATATGTGTACAATTGAGATTGAAGAACCACAACGTTTGGTGGAGGTTCCCGGGTCGAAAGATTTTAAATAGGTTCATCTAATATCCAATTTGTTTATTGACAATTTTTTAATTTGTAATTTATGTGTCACAAATATAATGAACACTTAAGACTTGATAATTGTAACACCCCAAGTTCTGAGAACTCGAAGTGTTACGGGCTAAGACCTCACAATGAGTCCCAAACCTTAAAGTAGCAACGACACAACGGATCTTACAACAAGGCACAGACGAATGAAAACCAAAATTCAATATAAAACCAAAGGTTGAAACACATAACATGCTCACACAAGAACCGATTATTATCTTTCATTAGGTTATATGATTGCTAATTCAACTTATGGTTGTTACACGAGTATCGCTAAGATATCGCCTCCGTCCACTTTCATCAACAGGAACAGAACGTATGCATTCTTCTGTCACCTGTTGGACTGGTCGCGAGAGCACCTTCCAGTTCCCCCATTCTGAACTAGACAAGCGGTAATGTTCGCTCCAAACGGTGTGTGCAAGCTTTAAATTTATAACCCTAGACTTAAGCTTAAAACAAGGATGCGAACCTGCAGTGTACGGGTCAATCGTAGTAAAAGCAAGGAATTCCAGGGGTCGATCACAGGGACTCGGTGAAACAAAGTCAATAATGGTAAGCTTCGTGAATACTAACTACAAGAGCAATTAACACAATCAAAGATGAATAAGAAGTCAATAAAGCAAACATGCAATTCTAGGGATTAAAGCGTCTAGTTGTGGTTCCAACTCAAGATCTAAAGATAAGCGGACAAAGCTGAGATTTTTGCAAGGGGAAGATGTTACTAAAGTGGAATAGATCACCAGGTAAGTCTCACTACTCACTAATGCTAAACCGTAACTCCTATTACCGGGTAAGTCTCAAGGAATTAAGATAAAGAACTATAACCTCAAACTAACACACCATCTAAGGGAATAGAATCAACCTTTACCGGGTAAGTCTCAGGCTAACTCACAAAGATGGGATGGAAGCACTCTCAAATCCCAATAAAGGATAAACCTTTATTACCTACACTTATGATCGTTGGTACACAAACTAAGGGGTAAGTCTCATCCTAAGCTTGCATTGAACCAGGAAAGGTGTAATAAGAATAGGATTTGGCAAACTCCAACACTTAACTCTCAGTTTAGGATCGGATAAGCCACCTCGGTCAGCCAAATTCCACCCCGGCCGAGATGTTCATCGATTGAACGAGATGTTTAGGGTTAAGGTTAAAGACTCGAACTTTCAGGGTCATACTGGAATCTAAGATTATTCTATCATTGTTTTTCCCACAACCTTCAGCCAATCACCCTAGAATCACACAAGGAAATTAGCCACTCATCATCATTGTGAAAGTATTAATCAAAAATATGGGAAGAAGGTGAATATTTGAACAAGAAGAATTTAATAAAAAGACTTCAATAACTGAATCAAATATCACAACAAAGTGTTCCTTGGATAGCAATCCAACAAGACAAGACAACAAGGAAGGGAATTAAAGACAATCTTACAAAACCCTCCAAAAAGCTATAAAAGCTATGATCTTCAATCTTCCTTCAACCTTCAAAAAGGTTCTTCAAAACTCCCAACTGGAGTATGGTTGCAGCGATGTATGCTGGATCTCGCAGCCTTCAATGGTGTATAACGTGCAAAGCGGGATGTTGGATTTGTGGAAATCCAACCCTTTTTATAGGAAAATAACCCTCCAAAGATAAAATATCTTAGAAAGATCTTCTCCCATAAAAATAGGTAAAATATAAGATCTTCTTCCTTCCAGGAGCCAAGCCCAAAAATATAAGATCACTTTCCAAAGATAAAAGATCTCAGCCAAGAATAAAATATTCTCGCCGCGTCCTGGGTATTCGCCTCGGTCGAGTCGGCGTCTTTGGATCACCTCGGTCGAGATGAATCTCTGGTCAACCGAGGTGAGTCATAATTGAATGTGAAATCTCTCAAAACTAGTCCAAAGTGAATCTTTAATCCATGGCTATGCTCCCTGGATGGTTCCTTGTGTTCCTCAATGTAGCTTCAATGACTCCATAGCTCCTTTTTGATGCAAAACGTGCCATTTTACCTACAATTACAGCAAAACTAGGTGTAGACCTCGATTCTCGCAAAGGTAGATGAAATGATAATATAATCACATAATATACATACAAACATGCAGATTATGAAAGATAAAACGTCCAAACAAACCCCAAAATATAGACTATAATTCATGCTATCAAAATACCCCATACTTAGCCCTTGCTTGTCCCCAAGCAAGTTCCGCATATAGAAGACAAGATAGAATGGATTATAGGTCATAAAAATCAATGAAAAGTCTTTCAAAAACATTTTTATGGTGTGCAACAATCATAGATCACTCTAAGAGAATACTTCATGGAATTTAAAATCAAAATATGATCAAAACATTTTATAAATATAGAAAAGTTGTTCATCTTTGCATAAAATCATAGAATGCATAATAAATCATAATTATCAAAATTAATCATGTATAATCCAGTTTAAACCACTAAGTCAATCAACAAGCTCAAGGTCTCAAGGGCTTCCCAAAAGAAAAGGTCAAGAAACATGTAGGGTAGGGATGTATGTAAGGTAATGTGGTGCTAGAATCCGGGAAAAGGATAAACTTCACTTTCACTTTGACTTGCAACATCTTTCACCAATAAGCTTTGCTTATTTCACACTTTTTCTTTTACTTTACTTTTTGGGATGCATGGACAGAGGTGCACAATAACCGAAGCCTAGGAAATCCGCAATCATCAATTTCTTGAGATGCATCAAACCCTTGATGCACATACCATGACCCGTTAGGAATATCGCTCAATCCGACTTTGGCAAGACACAAACACCCGGCTATGTGAATGGTGCCGAGTTACTCATCTTCGTGATTGACTTCCCCAAACCTAAAATTACTTTCTAGCACTTTCACTTCCAGCCAACTTCTTCAACTTTAACTTCACTTGCTTTTACCACTTTACTTGCTTCCAAATTCCCGGATAGGTAAAGGGAGGCAAAATGTATATGAGGGGCTAAGCATGAATAAGAAGAAGAAGAAGAGAGAAGAATGAATTGCCTTGGTCTTTCCAGGAAGAAAGTGAGAGAACTCATAACGTGGTGTCAACCTTCAGATTCAACATAATTTAGATAAAACAAAGTATTAAACATGCCAATAATTTCAAACAAAGCATTTAGCAACTTAAACATATTATAAAACCTTTCAAACACATAAAGAATTTAAAACCAGTCAGTAAGCAAGATCTTCACTGAGATCATATCCAGATAAGTAACACAAAAATAATTTTCGAAAACTCTCAGTTAACCCACCTCGGTCGAGGTGTTCTTGGGTCAACCGAGGTGAAACGCCTCGTTTGGCCAAGACTGACTCGGTCGAGGTCAAATTTTTTTATTTATTTATTTATTTATTTTTTTTCAGTTTCGACGTTTTTCTCAATCAAATAACCTGTAAATATGCATGCAATCTCAGATAAACATATAAATGCAGAAGTGAAGCATAAATATAAAATATCTGATCAAATAATCATCGAAGTCATCGAATAAGTACATCAAATCGTCATCAAATAAGTACAACAAATACCCCATACTTGGGACACACTGTCCTAGTGGGTCAATATAAGTCTAAAAATAAGAGTACTCACCGGGTAAATAGCTGAACTGCATAAAAACATAATAAAGAAAATCCTGCAGCTCCTCAATAGTCGCGATCCGGTGGTGGTGGTGGTGACATGTAGGGATACTGGGTCGGGTCGAATGGATGACCCATGATACGCTCGAACTGAAGCTGGGCCATAATGTGCTGATAATGCTGCCGCTCCTGCATCTCGCGGATATCCAGCGACAAAGCAGCATACGAATCAATAACCTGATCCGTCAGGTCATCGATCCGTCTGTGGGCATCTGGATCCCTCACTCTGCGTCTCCTGCGTCTAGCAGACCTAACCGGAGAAGTGGCGGGTGCATCAGCTGGTGCAGGCTCAGTCTCATCATCATCATCCAGATCTATAATCGGTGGCGCGCTCGTCCCTGCAGTATCTATCCTTGTATCCATCGGGACTCCACCATCTCTCTCATCCACTGTATCCTCGTCGTCAGCCTCCTTCTCCTCCTCAGCTGGGGCAGCTGCTGCCTCCCTATGATCCTCCATCAGTGGAGCCCAGGCGGTCTGCCAATAGTGCGGATCTAAACAGTGAACTGGGCAGACCAACGGATCCCCTGTGGCGCAGTCAGCTCCCACGGCATAGCCACATATGGAGTGGTCATACCTCGGGGAACGAGAATCCGCCGACTGATCATCTCCTGCAATCCAAGCGGCTTCGGAGCCGCCACCATCGTACAAGCACTGAGGTCCATGTCATGAAAAGCAGCTATGTGGGTGACAAGCCCTCCGCAGCAGATGTCTCCCTTCGCTTTGGCCTTGATCTTGTGCAGGTCCTCTGCCAAGATCAAGCCAAAGTCCGGGAAACCACCAGTAACCATACAGTATAAACTGAAGAGCTCGCCTTGTCGGATCTTCTGAGGCGTCTCAGTACGCGCCAGAAGTGTCTCGCTGAATATCCTATGGGCTAACCTAAAGGCTAGGTGGAAGATGACCTTCTCCCTGGAATCTCCAGGGCGCCATCTGTCTGCATGCTCAACAATATGGGCTATCTGCCCCCAGAACTCCCTAGCTACAGATCGGGAGGGGAAGTCAATGGCGGTGGGCTCAAAAAAGCCGAAGATGTCTCTCCAAATCTCGAGTGGCACTAAGAAGTTCCGGTTCATCAACCGGTACTTCACATACTGCTCTGTGGGAAGGTAGGTGAAGGAGCTAACGAACTCTAGGGTCGGCTCCAAGTAGGCTGGGGCTCGGATCTCAGTAAACTGATCCAGCCCAACTGTGGTAATCATCCTCCTAAGGTCTCCATCTACCCCTAGGCAATCAAAAGCGGACACGTCCAGGAAACGTGGTGCAATCACTGGACGTCCCGAAATACGCTTATAGTCCACCTGGTGTCTCTCGTGGATCACCGGACGGTAAGGTCGGGAAGAAGAGGAAGAAGGGGAAGGTGAGGATCTATTTCTGAGGGCAAGGCGACGTTCAGAACTCATTTTCACTTAGCTACTGTCAGATCACCTCGGTCACTGACAACTCTCAGGAATCACCTCGGCCGAGGCGCAGTTCGACTGGACCGAGGCGGAAGCAGTTCGCAATTCAACTCTCAGAAATCCAGTTCTTTTCCCCCAAAAATCACTACAATTGTTTCCTATGGGGTACATAAGCCTTTTCTCAGCAGATGCAAGGGCAGCCAAAGCCCAAATCGAAGCGAATAAACGAGTTAGGGTTTCGATTGTTTTTACCTCGTTCTGGCCGATTCGTTCGATTTCTTCGCAGATCTGTACTTGCAATGGGATTCTCTACCCTTCAATCGTAGTTTGGAAGCGGAAATCTTCGAAAACGAGCAAGATTCGAGGAAGCGAGGTGGAAAGGCGCCGCGGTCGAGTCGAAGTGGGTAAAAAAGTGAAAAAGAAATTATTCCCCCTTTTATACTGTTCCTGGAACTGCTGTCACCTCGGTCGAGATGGTCTCGACTGGACCGAGGTGGTTCTGCAGATACCCTAGTCGCCTCGGTTGCTCAAGGATCAACTCGGTCGAGGTGGCCTCGACTGGACCGAGGTGTCTCAGTCAAACTTCGTCTTCTCGAATTCTCGAACTTCTGTACTTCCAGTTATGCTCCTTCCTTAGATGTCTCCTGTCATATGTCTAGGACGCCAAAAACAAACAAAACAAAGCAAAAGCAAACTATCTAAGCTAAACTAGAAAAAGGGAAAAGAAAAACAATACCTTGGGTTGCCTCCCAAGAAGCGCTTGGTTTAAGGTCGCTAGCTGGACCATAATGCGTCTCAGACGAGGTATATCGGTGCAACCTCCTCAACCGGAGTTTCCGGTTGGTACTTCTTAAGTCTATGACCGTTGACCTTGAAGCTTCCGCTAGTTTCGCCCCATATCTGAACTGCACCATGAGGAAAAACATGTTTCACAACATAAGGTCCGGTCCATCTTGATTTTAACTTACCTAGAAAAAGGCGGAGGCGGGAGTTGAAGAGTAGAACTAAGTCTCCTTCGTTAAGCTCCTTTGGAATGATACGCTTGTCATGCCATCTCTTCGTCCTTTCCTTATAGATTTTGGCATTCTCATAGGCGTTCAAACGCAGCTCTTCCAGCTCGTTGAGTTCCAATAGTCGCTTCTCGCCGGCCTCCTTAATGTCGAAGTTTAACCATTTGATCGCCCAATACGCTTTGTGTTCCAATTCAACGGGCAAATGGCAAGACTTCCCATATACCAAATTATAAGGGGTGGTACCTATGGGAGTCTTAAATGCGGTCCTATACGCCCAAAGAGCATCGTCCAATTTCATGGACCAATCCTTCCTCGTTCTAGAGACGGTCTTCTCCAAAATTGCTTTGATTTCTCTATTCGAGATCTCGACCTGTTCACTAGTTTGAGGGTGATAAGCAGTTGATACTTTGTGGGTTACCCCATACTTCGATAGAAGTGCCTTGAACTTCCGGTTGATGAAATGCGTTCCTTCATCGCTGATGATGATGCGCGGAGTTCCAAACCGTGGAAAGATAGTTCTGTTCAAGAACTTCACAACCACCTTGGTGTCGTTAGTGGGAGAAGCAATGGCTTCAACCCATCTAGAGACGTAATCAACCGCAAGAAGGATATAGAGGTTTCCTCCGGAGGATGGGAAAGGTCCCATGAAGTCGATCCCCCATACATCAAAGATTTCCACCTCTTGGATGTTATTAAGTGGCATTTCGTTCCTCCTTGATAAATTTCTTGTTCTTTGGCATGCATCACAAGAGACAATAAAAGCTTGTACATCCTTAAATAATGTAGGCCAAAAGAAACCGGAACGCAATACCTTAGCGCATGTTTTATCGGTGCTAGCATGTCCTCCACAAGGAAGTGAATGGCAATGCCTTATAACACTATTAACTTCATCTTCCGAAATACATCTTCGAAGCATCCCATCTGGTCCGCGCTTGAATAGCAGCGGCTCGTCCCAGTAATAATGTCGTACTTCCTTGAAGAATCTCTTCTTTTGAGAGTACGTCAATCCGGGCGGTGTTTCCTGGCAAACAAGATAATTCACAATATCAGCATACCAAGGTCCGTTTTTATCAGAAAGTTGGTGGATGGAATGTTCCACCAACTGAGGATGAATGTTAGAGAAGGGAGTAAGAAGTTTATGATTCTCAGTAGTCTCAGTTGACATCATCTCGCCATCGACCTCGGTCGAGACGCAGAGGCGTTGACCGAGATGTTCTTCGGTCGCCTCGTTCAGTCCAGGAAGTGCCTCGGTCGAGGTACTGCAACTGGAACCGAAACTAGAGATCTTCGTCTCCTAGATTAGCTTCTCAGTTTTTGCTCCTGGATCCTCTTCCAGTGCCTTTAAGCTCCGTATATCTGCATCACAAGAAGCATCTATACCTTCCTCCATTAAACTGAAGCTAATAACACTTTCGAGTGGATCGTTAATAAGGATAGAGCTCACCAATTCTCTTGATTCTTCTTCATCGTAGATGTTGAAGATATCATCAGTTAGCTGCTCCCCTTTCATGGCTGCAAGTAGTGCGAACTCCACCTCATCACCACCAATGTTGAATTTCAACTTGGCGTTCTTGCAATCCACGTTGCAACCCGAAGTTGCTAAAAATGGCCTCCCGAGAATAATAGGAACAGGATAATCTGCGGGAATGTCAAGTACAACAAAATCTATAGGTAGATAGAAGTTACCTAACTTGACCGGAACGTCCTCCAAGATGCCCACGGGATGGGTGATGGAGCGATCCGCCATATAAAGTCGAATCTTGACCGGCTTGGGCTCTCCAAGTCCGATCTTCATACATAGCTCCAGCGGGATGATGCTCACGCTGGCTCCTAGATCACAAAGGGCTTCACAAGTGACATCCCCAACTTGAATGGGAATGCTAAATGAGCCGGGATCTCTTAATTTAGGTGGCATCTTCTCCTTCATGATCTTGATAAGCTCTGAGGATTTAGATGTCATCCTAACTTCACCAAAGTCTTCCAATTTCCTTTTCCTTGATAGGATCTCCTTTAAGAACTTTCCATAGGCGGGCATTCCTAGAATAGCATCAAGGAAAGGAATGTTAATATGCAGTTTATTCATCAAGTCAAGGAACTTACCAAAGTGCTTGTCTAGATGTGCTCTGGCCCTTGACTGGGGGAATGGAAGTGGTGGTTTGTATGCAGGAGGTGGAATATAAGTTTCAGTTATCCCTCCTGCTTTCTGTTGCTCCGCCTCGGGTGGTATCTCGGTTGATGTGTTCTTCGACTAGATCTGGACCGAGGTGGTCTACGTCGAACGAGGTACTGGATCTGCAGTTTTGAGTCCACTCCTCGTCGTTATGGCCATGCACTGGCCCTTAGGGTTGCTTTCCGTCTTTGTTGGAAGCTTCCCTGGATCTCTTGGCGCTTCATTCGCCCTACTCGCAAGTTGTTGTTCGAAGGACTTTTGGGCCCTCGAAAATGAAGTCATAGAAGTCTCCATAGCGCTGAGCTTGATCAAGATAGCCTCCAGAACTGCGTCTTTCTTTTCCGGCTGAGACGAACTTGATCCTTGCCCCTGACTCTTTAATGGAGTAGAAGAAGAAGAAGGGGAAGAGAGGAAAGGGTTAGAGGAATTATTAGAGTTGGAGTTAGAATAATTGTTACCAGGATTCTAGTTGTTTTGATTATTCGTCCTCCAATTGTTGCTATTGGACCCTCTATTGTTGTTGTTGTAATTGTTGTTCCGGGAACCGTTGTTGCTGTTACGGTATCCATTGTTGTTGTTCCTTTGTCCTTGCTCTTCCTTCTTGGTTTGAGCAACCAAGAGTTCCTTCAATTGCTTCACGTCATTCTTCAAAGACGTGAGTTGATTGTTGTTGGATTGAGTCTCTTGAAAGTTGACTCTTTTAACTCCACCTTCAGCTCCTTGGTGGGTGTACTTCTCCATATGCAAGGCTTGCTTCTCAATGAAGTCCCAAGCCTCGTCAATCGCCATGTCCATGAAGGTACCGTCGGAGAGTAGTTGGAGATTGAACTGGGTGCTTCCGTCCAGTCCTTTGAAGTAGATCTCCAACAACTCGATTTTTGGAATCCCATAATGTGGGCAATCCAAAAGGATATCCTTGAACCGCTCCCAAGATTTGGACAAACTCTCCTTGTCCTTCATAATGAAAGCATTAATCTTCCCTCTTATTTCAGCTGTCTTTGAGGGGGGAAAGAACTTGGTCAAGAACTCCGTCGTCATCTCCTCCCATGTGCTAATTTTACCTGGAGGAAGAGATTGATACCAAGTAAGAGCTCTATCTTTTAAAGAAAAGTAAAAAGGTCTTAGCTTGTAGTTGTTATTTTCAATTCTGGAAGGTCGCAAGGTTTCCATCAAGATCTCGTAATTTTGAAGATGTTGATGTGGTGACTCCTTCTCCATCCCTCCGAATTGGCATTGGCGAATCATGGATAGAACTTGCGGTCGAAGTTCGTAGTCATGGTCCGCTGGATCTCCTAGGTTGACTCCTGGATGCCTCAATTGTTGATTAGGGTCCATCCTTTGACCTAAGGTTTATGGGATTTCTGCAAGAAGAACATCTCGGACTGGTATCCGAGGTGGATGTATCTCGGCCGGGGCATCTGGTACTGGGACCTGCCTCGGTCGAGGGTCAGCAACTAGGACCTGCCTCGGTCCAGCATCGGGAACTAGGTCTTCCCTCGGTCGAAGTAGAATCTGGTCTCGTATGACGGCCATTTCTGCTTCGATTGCTTCAGTTTTGGTGCGAGTTTCTTCCTTCTCTCGCCTTAGTTCTTCCTTGCTGAGGCGTAGCAGCTCTAACACCTCTTTCAATTCGGCTTCAAGATCGCGGTTGTCTTGTTGGGCCATCTTCGCTTCTCTTAAGCGTCGCTTTTATGTCTTTTCTGGTTTGGGATCGTAAGGAACGATTTCCTTCCCAGTGCGGGTTCTTCGCATATACCTAAGAAAGAACCTGCAAAAGTCACTCAAGTAGAGTGGTTAGACGACACGGGGGCAAGTGCCCCAAGAGCAAACCGTACCGGCTCGGTCTAGACCAAGTCCTCGGCAACGGCGCCAAAAACTTGTTCGCTCCAAACGGTGTGTGCAAGCTTTAAATTTATAACCCTAGACTTAAGCTTAAAACAAGGATGCGAACCCGCAGTGTACGGGTCAATCGTAGTAAAAGCAAGGAATTCCAAGGGTCGATCATAGGGACTCGGTGAAACAAAGTCAATAACGGTAAGCTTCGTGAATACTAACCACAAGAGCAATTAACACAATCAAAGATGAATAAGCAGTCAATAAAGCAAACATGCAATTCTAGGGATTAAAGCGTCTAGTTGTGGTTCCAACTCAAGATCTAAAGATAAGCGGACAAAGCTGAGATTTTTGCAAGGGGAAGATTGATAGCATGAATTATAGTCTATATTTTGGGGTTTGTTTGGACGTTTTATCTTCAATAATCTGCATGTTTGTATGTATAATATGTGATTTTACTACCATTTCATCTACCTTTGCGTGAATCGAGGTCTACACCTAGTTTCGTTGTAATTGCAGGTAATATGGTACGTTTTGCATCAAAAAGGAGCAAAAGGAGTCATGAGTCATTTGGAGCTACATCCAGGGAGCATAGCCATGGATTAAAGATTTACTTTGGACCAGTTTTGAGAGATTTCACATCCAGTTGTGAGTCACCTCGGTTGACCACAGATTCACCTCGACCGAGGTGATCCAGAGACGCCGACTCGACCGAGGCGAACACCTAGGACGCGGCGAGAATATTTTATTCTTGGAGGAGATCTTTTAAACTTGGAAAGTAATCTCATATTTTTGGGCTGGGCTCCTGGAAGGAAGGAGATATGCAGAATCATATATTTTACCTATATTTATGGGAGAATATCTTTCTAAGATTTATTATCTTTGGAGGGTTATTTTCCTATAAAAAGGGTTGGATTTTCCACAAATCCGATCATGCTTAGATCCCGCTTACAGTCGGAAATCACGCAGCAGCAGCAGCCTTCCCCAAGTTGGAAGATTTGAAGAACCTTTTTGAAGGTTGAAGGAAGATTGAAGTCCATAGCTATTATAGCTTTATTGAAGGGTTTTGTAAGATTGTCTTCAATTCCCTCAATTGTTGTCTTGTCTTTTTGGATTGTTATCCAAGGAACGCTTTGTTGTGATATTTGATTCAGTTATTGAAGTCTTTTCATTAAATTCTTCTTTGTTCAAATATTCACCTTCTTTCCCATAAATTTTAATACCTTCATTATGATGATGAGTGGCTAATTTCCTTGTGTGATTCTAGGGTGATTGGCTGAAGGTTGTGGGAAAAACAATGATAGAATAATCTTAGATTCCAGTAGGATCCTGAAAGTTCGAGTCTTTAACCTTAACCCTAAGCATCTCGTTCGGTTGATGAACATCTCGGCCGGGGTGGAATTCTTCTGACCGAGGTGACTTATCCGATCCAAAACTGAGAGTTAAGTGTTAGAGTTTGCTAAATCCTATTCTTATTACACCTTCCTGGTTCAATGCAAGCTTAGGATGAGACTTACCCGGGAATTCCTTAGTTTGTGTATTGACGATCATAAGTGTAGGTAATAAAGGTTTATCCTCTATTGGGGTTTGAATGTGCTTCCATCCCATCTTTGTGAGTTAGCCTGAGACTTACCCGGTAAAGGTTGATTCTATTCCCTTAGATGGTGTGTTAGTTTGAGGTTATAGTTCTTTATCTTGATTCCTTGAAACTTACCCGGTAATAGGAGTTACGGTTTAGGATTAGTGTGTAGTGAGACTTACCCGGTGATCTACTCCACTTTAGTAACACCTTCCCCACGCAAAAATCTCAGCTTTGTCCGCTTATCTATAGATCTTGAGTTGGAACCACAACTAGATGCTTTAATCCCTAGAATTGCATGTTTGCTTTATTGACTTCTTATTCATCTTTGATTGTGTTAATTGCTCTTGTGGTTAGTATTGACATAAGCACACCGTATTGACTTTGTTTCACCGAGTCCCTGTGATCGACCCCTGGAATTTTCTTGCTTTTACTACGATTGACCCGTACACTGCGGGTTCGCATCCTTGTTTTAAGCTTAAGTCTAGGGTTATAAATTTAAAGCTTGCACACACCGTTTGGAGCGAACAAGTTTTTGGCGCCGTTGCCGGGGACTTGGTCTAGACCGAGCCGGTACGGTTTACTCTTGGGGCATTTGCCCCGTTTTGTCTAACCACTCTACTTGAGTGACTTTTGCAGGTTCTTTCTTAGGTACATGCGAAGAACCCGCACTGGGAAGGAAATCGTTCCTTACGATCCCGAACCAGAAAAGACATACAAGCGACGCTTAAGAGAAGCGAAGATGGCCCAAAAAGACGATCGCGATCTTGCGGCCCAATTGAGAGAGACGCAAGAGCTGCTGCGCCTCAGCAAGGAAGAACTCATGCAAGAGAAAGAGGAGAATCGCACCAGGACTGCAGCAATCGAAGCTGAGATTGTTGTCATTCGGGACCAGATTCTACTTCGACCGAGGGAAGATCCTCCTGTTGACCCTCGACCGAGGCAGATTCCAGTACCAGACGCCCCGGCCGATGTACTTCCACCTCGGATGCCAGTCCGAGATGTTCTTCTTGCAGGAATTCCACAAACCCTAGGTCAAAGGATGGACCCTAATCAACAACTGAGGCGTCCAGGAGTGAACCTAGGAGATCCAGCAGATCATGACTACGAACTTCGACCGCAAGTTTTAGCCATGATCCGCCAATGCCAATTCGGAGGGCTAGAGAAAGAGTCGCCGCATCAACATCTTCAAAACTACGAGATCTTGATGGAAACCTTGCGACCTCCCAGAATTGAGAATAACAACTACAAGCTAAGACCTTTTTACTTTTCTTTAAAAGATAGAGCTCTTACTTGGTATCAATCTCTTCCTCCAGGAAAAATCAGCACATGGGAGGAGATGACCACGGAATTCTTAACCAAATTCTTTCCCCCC
Source organism: Fagopyrum homotropicum (assembly GCA_033239125.1). Lineage (NCBI taxonomy): Eukaryota > Viridiplantae > Streptophyta > Magnoliopsida > Caryophyllales > Polygonaceae > Fagopyrum > Fagopyrum homotropicum. Next base: position 152,188,463 of record BSWB01000004.1, read on the forward strand.
TCAAAGACCGCTGAAATGAGAGGGAAGATCAATGCTTTCATCATGAAGGATAAGGAGAGCTTGTCCAAATCTTGGGAGCGGTTCAAGGATATCCTTTTGGATTGCCCACATCACGGGATTCCAAAGATCGAGTTGTTGGAGATCTACTTCAAAGGGCTGGACGGAAGCACCCAGTTCAATCTCCAACTACTCTCCGCCGGTACCTTCATGGACATGGCGATTGATGAGGCTTGGGACTTCATTGAGAAGCAAGCCTTGCACATGGAGAAATATACCCACCAAGGAGCTGAAGGTGGAGTTAAAAGAATCAACTTTCAAGAGACTCAATCCAACAACAATCAACTCACGTCATTGAAGAACGACGTAAAGCAATTAAAGGAGCTCTTGATGGCTCAAACTAAGAAGGAAGAGCAAGGGCAAAGGAACAACAACAATAACGGGTACCGTAACAATAACAACAACGGTTCCCGAAACAACAACTACAACAACAACAATAGAGGATCCAATAGCAACAACTGGAGGGCGAATAACCAAAATCACGGTAACAATCATTCAAACTCCAATTCTAATGATTCCTCTAACCCTTTCCTCTCTCCCCCTTCTTCTTCTTCTTCTTCTACTCCATTGAAAAGCCAAGGGCAAGGATCAAGTTCGTCTCAGCCAGAAAAGAAAGACGCAGTTCTGGAGGCAATCTTGATCAAGCTTAACGCTATGGAGAATTCTATGACTTCATTTTCGAGGGCCCAAAAGTCCTTCGAACAACAACTTGCTAATAGGGCGAATGAAGCGCCAAGAGATCCAGGGAAGCTTCCAGCGAAGACGGAAGCTAACCCTAAGGGCCAGTGCATGACCATAACGATGAGGAGTGGACTCAAAACTGCAGATCCAGTACCTCGCTCGACGCAGACCACCTCGGTCCAGATCCAGTCGAAGAACACCTCGACCGAGATGCCAACCGAGGCGGAGCAACAGAAAGCAGGAGGAACGACAAAAACTTATGTTCCACCTCCTGCATATAGACCACCACTTCCATTCCCTCAGTCCAGAGCCAGAGCACATCTAGACAAGCACTTTGGTAAGTTTCTTGACTTGATGAATAAGCTACATATTAATATTCCTTTCCTTGATGCTATTTTAGGTATGCCCGCCTATGGGAAGTTCTTAAAAGAAATCTTATCAAGGAAGAGGAAGCTGGAGGATGTTGGTGAAGTTAGGATGACATCTAAATCTTCGGAGCTTATCAAGATCATGAAGGAAAAGATGCCGCCTAAGTTGAGAGATCCCGGCTCACTTTGCATTCCCATTCAAGTTGGGGATGTCACTTGTGAAGCCCTTTGTGATCTAGGAGCCAGCGTGAGCATCATCCCGCTGGAGTTGTGCACTAAGATCGGTCTTGGAGAGCCCAAACCGGTCAAGATTCGACTTTACATGGCGGATCGCTCCATTACCCATCCCGTGGGCATCTTGGAAGACGTTCCGGTCAAGTTAGGTAACTTCTATCTACCTATAGATTTTGTTGTACTTGACATTCCCGCAGATTATCCTGTTCCTATTATTCTCGGGAGGCCATTTCTAGCAACTTCGGGTTGCAACGTGGATTGCAAGAACGCCAAGTTGAAATTCAACATTGGTGGCGATGAGGTGGAGTTTGCACTACTTGCAGCCATGAAAGGGGAGCAACTAACTGATGATATCTTCAACATCTACGATGAAGAAGAATCAAGAGAATTGGTGAGCTCTATCCTTATTAACGATCCACTCGAAAGAGTTATAAGTTTCAGTTTAATGGAGGAAGGTATAGACGCTTCTTGTGATGCAGATATACGGAGCTTAAAAGCACTGGAAGAAGATCCAGGAGCTAAAATTGAGAAGCTAATCCAGGAGACGAAGATCTCCAGTCTCGGATCCAGTAGCAGTACCTCGACCGAGGCACTTTCTGGACTGAGCGAGGCGACCGAAGAACATCTCGGTCAACACCTATGCGCCTCGACCGAGGTCGATGGCGGAATAATTCAAACTGAGATTTCCAAGAATAGCAAACTTCTTACTCCCTCCTCTGATATTCATCCATTGTTGGTGGATCATTCCATCCACCAACTTTCTGATAATAAAGGTCCTTGGTATGCTGATATTGTGAATTATCTTGTTTGCCAGGAAACACCACCCGGATTGACGTACTCTCAAAAGAAAAGATTCTTCAAGGAAGTACGACATTATTACTGGGATGAGCCGCTGCTATTCAAGCGCGGACCGGATGGGATGCTTCGAAGATGCATTCCGGAAGATGAAGTTAATAGCGTCATAAAGCATTGTCATTCACTTCCTTGTGGGGGGCATGCTAGCACCGATAAAACATGCGCTAAGATATTGCGTTCCGGTTTTTTTTGGCCTACATTATTTAAGGACGTGCAATCTTTTGTTGTCTCTTGTGATGCATGTCAACGAACAGGGAACTTATCAAGGAGGAACGAGATGCCACTTAATAACATCCAAGAAGTGGAAATCTTTGATGTATGGGGGATTGACTTCATGGGACCTTTCCCATCCTCTGGAGGAAACCTCTACATTCTCCTTGCAGTCGATTACGTCTCTAGATGGGTTGAAGCCATCGCTTCTCCCACTAACGACGCCAAGGTGGTTGTGAAGTTCTTGAATAGAACTATCTTTCCACGATTTGGAACTCCACGCATCATCATTAGCGATGGAGGAACGCATTTCATCAACCGGAAGTTTAAAGCACTTCTATCGAAGTATGGGGTAACCCACAAGGTATCAACTGCCTATCACCCTCAAACTAGTGGACAAGTCGAGATCTCGAATAGAGAAATCAAGGCAATTTTGGAGAAGACCGTCTCTAGAACGAGGAAGGATTGGTCCATGAAGTTGGACGATGCTCTTTGGGCGTACAAGACCGCATTCAAGACTCCCATAGGTACCACTCCTTATAATTTGGTATATGGGAAGTCTTGCCATTTGCCCGTTGAATTGGAGCACAAGGCGTATTGGGCTATCAAATGGTTGAACTTTGACATCAAGGAGGCTGGTGAGAAGCGACTATTGGAACTTAACGAGCTGGAAGAGCTGCGGTTGAACGCCTATGAGAATGCCAAAATCTGTAAGGAAAGGACGAAGAGATGGCATGACAAGCGTATCATTCCAAAGGAGCTTAACGAAGGAGACTTAGTTCTACTCTTCAACTCCCGCCTCCGTCTTTTTCCAGGTAAGTTGAAATCTAGATGGACCGGACCTTACGTTGTGAAACATGTTTTCCCTCATGGTGCAGTTGAGATATGGGGAGAAACTAGCGGAAGTTTCAAGGTCAACGGTCATAGACTTAAGAAGTACCAACCGGAAACGCCGGTTGAGGAGGTTGCAACGATCTACCTCGTTTGAGACGCATCATGGTCCAGCTAGCGACCTTAAATCAAGCGCTTCTTGGGAGGCAACCCAAGGTATTGTTTTCTTTTCCCGTTTTCTAGCCTAGATTAGATAGTTCTTGTTTTTGCTTTGCTTTGCTTTGTTTTTGGCGTTCTGGACATACAACAGGGAATATCTAAGGAGGAGCACAACTGGAAGGACAGAAGTTCGAGATCCTGAGAAGACAGAAACACCTCGGTTACTGTCAGAGCACCTCGACCGAGTTGATTCTTGAGTAACCGAGGCGACTAGGGTTTCTGCAGAACCGCCTCGGTCCGTACCACCTCGGTCCAGTCGAGACCATCTCGACCGAGGTGACAGCAGATCCAGTAACAGTATAAAAAGGAAAAAAATTTACTTTTCACCTTTTTATCCTCCTCGACCGCGGCGAACAGACGCACCTCGCTCATCTCAGATCTTGCTTGTTTTCGACATTTTCTGCTTCCAAATCGAGATTGAAGGGTAGAGGAGTCGATTGCAACAACGAATCTGCAAGAAAATCGAGTGCATTGGCCGGAACGAGGTAAAAACGACCGAAACCCTGACTCGCTCGTTTACTGCAATTTGGGCTTTGGTTGCCCTTGAATCTGTTGAGGACAAGCTTAAGTACCCCTTAGGAAGCATCTGTAGTGATTTTAGGGGGAAAAGAACTGAATTTCTGAGAGTGGAATCGCGACTGTCTTCGCCTCGGTCCAGTCGACCTGCACCTCGGTCGAGGTGATTCTTGGAGTTTGTCAGTCGACCGAGGTAGTCTGACAGTATTGATTGAAGATGAGTTCTGACAGATTGTTAGCCCTTAGAGATAGATCCTCTCCTTCCCCTTCTTCTTCCTCATCCCGACCTTCTATACCGGTGATCCACGAGAGACACCTTGTAGATTACGAGCGCATTGCTAGCCGTCCAGTGATCGCACCTAGATTCCTGGACATTTCTGCCTTTGACTGTCTCCACGTTGATGGAGATCTTAGGAGGATGATCACCACCGTCGGGCTAGATCAGTTTACTGAGATCCGAGCCCCAGCTTACTTAGAGCCGACCCTCGAGTTTGTCAGCTCCTTCACTTACCTCCCCACAGAGAGGGCTGTGAAGTACCGGTTGATGAACCGGAACTACCTAGTACCTCTAGACCATCGGAGAGACATCTTTGGCTTACCTGCCCCCACTGCCGTAGACTTCCCGACCCGAGCTGTAGCTAGAGAGTTTTGGGGCCAAATCGCCCACATTACAGAGCATGCAGATAGGTGGCGCCCTGGTGATTCCAGGGAGAAGCTTATCTTCCATCTTACTTTTCGTTTAGCTCACAGGATCTTCAGCGAGACGCTTCTGGCGCGTACTGAGACGCCCCAGAAAGTCCGACAGGGGGAGCTCTTTGCTTTGTACTGCATGGTCACAGGTGGATACCCTGACTTTGGATTGATGCTGGCAGAGGATCTGCACAGGATCAAGGCCAAAGGGAAGGGAGATATATGCTGTGGAGGGATAGTGACCCATATCGCTACTTATCAGGATATGGATCTGAGTAGGTGTACTATGGTGGCGGCTGCCAAGCCGCTCGGACTTCAGGAGATGATCACACGGAGGATTCTAGTTCCCCGTGGTTTGACTACACCTTACGTCGCTATGCCATGGGAGCTGACTGCACCTCAGGGCATCAGATGGTCTGCACAGTTCTCTGTCTTTGATCCACATTTTTGGCAGACCGCTTGGGGTCCACTTATGGAGGATTACAGAGAGGGAGCAGCTACCCCTGCTGCAGCTGAGGAGGAGGAGGAGGCTGAGGATGAGGACGACGATAAGGACACAGTAGATGAGAGAGGAGGTGGCGTCCCGATGGACACAGGGACAGATACAGCTGGGACGAGCGCGCCACCTATTATAGATCTGGACGACGAGGAGGACACTGAGCCGGCGCCAGCTGAGACTTCTCCAGTCAGACCTGCTAGACGCAGGAGGCATGGAGTGAGGGATAGAGCTGCTCACCGACGGATTGATGACCTGACGGATCAGGTTATCGACACATATGCTGCACTTTCGCTGGATATCCGCGAGATGCAGGAGCGGCAGCATCATCAGCACATCATGGCTCAGCTGCAGTTCGAGCGCATCATGGGACATCCTTACTATCCTACTCAGTATCCCTACATACCACCACCACCACCACCGGATCGAGACTACTGAGGAGCTGCAGGATTTTATTATTATATTTTTATGCAGTTCGGCTTCTATCCGGTGAGTTCTCTCTTGTTTAGACTTTTATTATACCCACTGGGACAGTGTGTCTCAAGTATGGGGTGTTTGTTATTTGACTACGTGACTACGTGATGTATTTGACACCTTTGATGTATTATATTTATCGGATATTTTCGTATTTATGCTTCATTGCTTTTATATGATTATCTGATATTGCATGCATACCTACAGGTTATTTGATTGAGAAAAGCGTCGAAACTGAAAAAATTTGGCATTGAAATTTTTTTTTTTTTTTTTGACCTCGACCGGGGAGATCTTGGCCGAACGAGGTGTTTCACCTCGGTTGAACCAAGAACACCTCGACCGAGGTGTGTTAACTGAGAGTTTTCGAAAACGAATTTTTGTTACTTATCTGGATATGACCTCAGTGAAGATCTTGTTTACTGACTGGTTTTAAATTCTTTATGTGTTTTAAAGGTTTTATAATATGTTTAAGTTGCTAAATGCTTTGTTTGAAATTAATGGCATGTTTAATACTTTGTTTTTATCCAAATTATGTTGAATTTGAAGGTTGACACCACAAGGTTAAGTTCTCTCACTTTCTTCTTGGAAAGACCAAGGCAATTCATTCTCTTCTCTCTTCTTCTTCTTGATCATGCTTAGCCCCTCATACACATTTTGCCTCCCTTGCCTATCCGGGAATTTGGAAGCAAGCGAAGTGGCGAAAGCAAGTTAAAGTTGAGAAGTGGCTGGAAGTGAAGTGTTAGAAAGCAATTATAGGTTTGGGGAAGTCAATCATGAAGATGAGTAACTCGGCACCATTCACATAGCCGGGTGTTTGTGTCTTGCCAAAGTTGGATTGAGCGATATTCCTAACGGGTCATGGTATGTGCATCAAGGGTTTGATGCATCTCGAGAAAATGATGATTGCAGATTTCCTAGGCTTCGGTTATTGTGCACCTCTGTCCATGCATCCCAAAAAGTAAAGTAAAAAGAAAAAGTGTGAGATAAGCAAAGCTTATTGGTGGAAGATGTTGCAAGTCAAAGTGAAAGTGAAGTTCATCCTTTTCCCGGATTCTAGCACCACATTACCTTACATACATCCCTACCCTACTCGTTTCTTGACCTTTTCTTTTGGAAAGCCCTTGAGACCTTGAGCTTGTTGATTGACTTAGTGATTTAAACTGGATTATACATGATTAATTTTGATAATTATGAATTATTATGCATTCTATGATTTTATGCAAAGATGAACAACTTTTCTATATTTATAAAATGTTTTGAGCATATTGAGTTTTTAATTTCCAGGAAGTACTCTCTTAGAGTGATCTATGATAGTTGCACACCATAAAATGTTTTTGAAAGACTTTTTCATTGATTTTATTGACTTATAATCCATTCTATCTTGTCTTCTATATGCGGAACTTGCTTGGGGACAAGCAAGGGCTAAGTATGGGGTATTTTGATAGCATGAATTATAGTCTATATTTTGGGGTTTGTTTGGACGTTTTATCTTCAATAATCTGCATGTTTGTATGTATAATATGTGATTTTACTACCATTTCATCTACCTTTGCGTGAATCGAGGTCTACACCTAGTTTCGTTGTAATTGCAGGTAATATGGTACGTTTTGCATCAAAAAGGAGCAAAAGGAGTCATGAGTCATTTGGAGCTACATCCAGGGAGCATAGCCATGGATTAAAGATTTACTTTGGACCAGTTTTGAGAGATTTCACATCCAGTTGTGAGTCACCTCGGTTGACCACAGATTCACCTCGACCGAGGTGATCCAGAGACGCCGACTCGACCGAGGCGAACACCTAGGACGCGGCGAGAATATTTTATTCTTGGAGGAGATCTTTTAAACTTGGAAAGTAATCTCATATTTTTGGGCTGGGCTCCTGGAAGGAAGGAGATATGCAGAATCATATATTTTACCTATATTTATGGGAGAATATCTTTCTAAGATTTATTATCTTTGGAGGGTTATTTTCCTATAAAAAGGGTTGGATTTTCCACAAATCCGATCATGCTTAGATCCCGCTTACAGTCGGAAATCACGCAGCAGCAGCAGCCTTCCCCAAGTTGGAAGATTTGAAGAACCTTTTTGAAGGTTGAAGGAAGATTGAAGTCCATAGCTATTATAGCTTTATTGAAGGGTTTTGTAAGATTGTCTTCAATTCCCTCAATTGTTGTCTTGTCTTTTTGGATTGTTATCCAAGGAACGCTTTGTTGTGATATTTGATTCAGTTATTGAAGTCTTTTCATTAAATTCTTCTTTGTTCAAATATTCACCTTCTTTCCCATAAATTTTAATACCTTCATTATGATGATGAGTGGCTAATTTCCTTGTGTGATTCTAGGGTGATTGGCTGAAGGTTGTGGGAAAAACAATGATAGAATAATCTTAGATTCCAGTAGGATCCTGAAAGTTCGAGTCTTTAACCTTAACCCTAAGCATCTCGTTCGGTTGATGAACATCTCGGCCGGGGTGGAATTCTTCTGACCGAGGTGACTTATCCGATCCAAAACTGAGAGTTAAGTGTTAGAGTTTGCTAAATCCTATTCTTATTACACCTTCCTGGTTCAATGCAAGCTTAGGATGAGACTTACCCGGTAATTCCTTAGTTTGTGTATTGACGATCATAAGTGTAGGTAATAAAGGTTTATCCTCTATTGGGGTTTGAATGTGCTTCCATCCCATCTTTGTGAGTTAGCCTGAGACTTACCCGGTAAAGGTTGATTCTATTCCCTTAGATGGTGTGTTAGTTTGAGGTTATAGTTCTTTATCTTGATTCCTTGAAACTTACCCGGTAATAGGAGTTACGGTTTAGGATTAGTGTGTAGTGAGACTTACCTGGTGATCTACTCCACTTTAGTAACACCTTCCCCACGCAAAAATCTCAGCTTTGTCCGCTTATCTATAGATCTTGAGTTGGAACCACAACTAGATGCTTTAATCCCTAGAATTGCGTGTTTGCTTTATTGACTTCTTATTCATCTTTGATTGTGTTAATTGCTCTTGTGGTTAGTATTGACATAAGCACACCGTATTGACTTTGTTTCACCGAGTCCCTGTGATCGACCCCTGGAATTTTCTTGCTTTTACTACGATTGACCCGTACACTGCGGGTTCGCATCCTTGTTTTAAGCTTAAGTCTAGGGTTATAAATTTAAAGCTTGCACACACCGTTTGGAGCGAACAAAGATGTTACTAAAGTGGAATAGATCACCGGGTAAGTCTCACTACTCACTAATGTTAAACCGTAACTCCTATTACCGGGTAAGTCTCAAGGAATTAAGATAAAGAACTATAACCTCAAACTAACACACCATCTAAGGGAATAGAATCAACCTTTACCGGGTAAGTCTCATGCTAACTCACAAAGATGGGATGGAAGCACTCTCAAATCCCAATAAAGGATAAACCTTTATTACCTACACTTATGATCGTTGGTACACAAACTAAGGAATTACCGGGTAAGTCTCATCCTAAGCTTGCATTGAACTAGGAAATGTGTAATAAGAATAGGATTTGGCAAACTCCAACACTTAACTCTCAGTTTAGGATCGGATAAGCCACCTCGGTCAGCCAAATTCCACCCTGGCCGAGATGTTCATCGACTGAACGAGATGCTTAGGGTTAAGGTTAAAGACTCGAACTTTCAGGGTCCTACTGGAATCTAAGATTATTCTATCATTGTTTTTCCCACAACCTTCAGTCAATCACCCTAGAATCACACAAGGAAATTAGCCACTCATCATCATTGTGAAAGTATTAATCAAAAATATGGGAAGAAGGTGAATATTTGAACAAGAAGAATTTAATAAAAAGACTTCAATAACTTAATCAAATATCACAACAAAGCGTTCCTTGGATAGAAATCCAACAAGACAAGACAACAAGGAAGGGAATTAAAGACAATCTTACAAAACCCTCCAAAAAGCTATAAAAGCTATGATCTTCAATCTTCCTTCAACCTTCAAAAAGGTTCTTCAAAACTCCCAACTGGAGTATGGTTGCAGCGATGTATGCTGGATCTCGCAGCCTTCAATGGTGTATAACGTGCAAAGCGGGATGTTGGATTTGTGGAAATCCAACCCTTTTTATAGGAAAATAACCCTCCAAAGATAAAATATCTTAGAAAGATCTTCTCCCATAAAAATAGGTAAAATATAAGATCTTCTTCCTTCCAGGAGCCAAGCCCAAAAATATAAGATCACTTTCCAAAGATAAAAGATCTCAGCCAAGAATAAAATATTCTCGCCGCGTCCTGGGTATTCGCCTCGGTCGAGTCGGCGTCTCTGGATCACCTCGGTCGAGATGAATCTCTGGTCAACCAAGGTGAGTCATAACTGAATGTGAAATTTCTCAAAACTGGTCCAAAGTGAATCTTTAATCCATGGCTATGCTCCCTGGATGGTTCCTTGTGTTCCTCAATGTAGCTTCAATGACTCCATAGCTCCTTTTTGATGCAAAACGTGCCATTTTACCTACAATTACAGCAAAACTAGGTGTAGACCTCGATTCTCGCAAAGGTAGATGAAATGGTAATATAATCACATAATATACATACAAACATGCAGATTATGAAAGATAAAATGTCCAAACAAACCCCAAAATATAGACTATAATTCATGCTATCAGGTAACCGCCCGTTTATAATACACTTGGGCCAATTAAGGTATAACAAAGGTCGATCATATTCCGGTTATCAGTTATAATAAGATAAACAACACAAACAAGCCAACACAATCAAACCAATACACGGATGAAGTTAAGTAAGTCCAAAGGACTTACCTCACTTGAAGGTAATCTCAACACTCAACAAACACTCAAAGAACGGCTCAGTTTCCCTCAGGAAAGGAGCAATGAAAGACTATACACACAAGCATCAAGAATCAAGAACTGAAACGAATATTAGAAGTCTATAACTTGTAGTCTACGTGATCTCTAAGAGATCTACACAAGGTAAGGTCTCAACCTTAGTCTTACATAACACTCAGGGTTATAGGAACATCCAGAAGGAAAAAGGAAAGGAACGAGGAAAGCAAGGAAGGAAGCAACTCACAAGAACGGGAGTTACTGCAGAAGAAACCGCGGGGCGGCTGGACAGCGCAGGGGCGGAAATCCGCGGGGCAGCACAACAGAGGCACGGGGACAGTTTCTACAACAAAAACACCGACTTCTCCTTCGACAGAAAGGAGCTTCACCAAATGAAAATATATCGGGCGCGATCTGTAGCGTATCCGCAAGGGCGGGCCCTTGTCACCGCAAAGGCGGTGACAAACACCAAGGCCGCTAGGGTGGCCTCCTTCACCGCGGGGCGGTGAAGGTGAAAACTGGGATCTTACATCAGATCTCCTAAAAAGAAGTTTCGTTCCAAAACTTACAACAGCTCGAAAGAACACATAACCTTAATGCAGAAACACGGAACTCAACTCATATATTCCCACTCGGGGCACGTAACTCAAAATGTCACAAAAGCGTATGCCACGCAACAAAAGAAAAACTGAGCAAAACGACTATGCTAAAGGTGCATCAAGCTCCGCATAAAACTCCGGATAGTTTCTATGGATACTATCCTCTGTCTCCCAAGTTGCCTCATCAGCTCTTCGCATCGACCACTGAATTTTCATCATCGGTATGTCCTTCAAACGCAACCGTCTCGTACTGCGCTCTAAGACAGCTATTGGGTGCTCGACGAACGTGTGATATGGCTCGATCACTAGATCCTCATGACTGACGGTGTGTCTCGGGTCCGAATGTACTCCCGTAACTGAGACACATGAAAGACGGGGTGAACACCCTCAAGTCTCGGTGGCAAGGCAAGTCTGTATGCTGCCTCCCCAATTCGCTCAAGAATTTCGAAAGGTCCGACGTATATGGGACTCATCTTCCCCTTGACACTGAAACGTCTGACGCCTCGTGTCGGGGCTACTCTCAATAAAAATTGAGCTCCAACTCTGAACTCCAGAGGTCTGTGCCTCTTATCTGCATAAGACTTTTGTCGACTTTGTGCTACTAACATCCGCTCACGGATTACCGTCACTCGAGCCATATCATCTTGAATCTTCTCAAGTGCTACTCCACCAACACTACTCGGCTCGTCCCAACACAATGGTGCACGACATCTCTGTCCGTATAAAGCCTCATAAGGAGTCATCCTAGTTGATGTGTGCCAACTATTGCTGTACGAAAACTCCACTAAGGGAAGGATGATCTGGCCACACCTGTCCCCAGTCTAACACGTAGGCTCTCAACATGTCCTCTAGAGTCTGGATGGTCCACTCGGACTGACCAATGGTCTGAAGATGATAAGCAATTGTGAACTGCAAACTCGAACCTAGGGCGGCATGCACTTACTACCAGAACCTTGAGGTGAACCGTCCTTCTTTGTTAGAGACTATAGTCCTAGGTACTCTATGAAGTCTCACTATCTATTTAGTGAACTCCTCTACTAATTGACTCACCGGCCACGTCTCTTTGATCAGAATGAAACGTTTGGTCTTCGTCAGTCGATCTACTATCACCAAGACAACATCAAAACCCCTACTCGGTCTCAAGCCGGTAACAAAATCCATAGAGATTTCCTCTCACTTTCATTGAGGAACGGGAAGTGGGTGTAGCTCTCTACTTGGTCGATGATGCTCGATCTTGACCTGCTGGCAGGTCGCACACTAAGCTACATATCTCGTGACGTCTGGCTTCAGACCTTCCACCAAAAAGAGCGTCTGATATCCTGATACATCTTACTCGCACAAGGGTGCACTGAGTAAGGTGAAGAATGAGCCTCTTGAAGGATCCTCTGTCTCAGCTCTCGATCTGAAGGCACGCATACATGCTCCTGGCATCTCAAGATCCCATTAGCACCTACTGCAAACTGTGGTGCCTCTCCTCGAGACATCTTATCTCGGATCTGTGTCAAAGATGGGTTTGTCGGATTTCAGCCAACAGATCAGGTACTATCTCCAAGGTGGACAACTGGCTGTCGAAATCCGTGAAGTGGATATCCATCTCCAGTCATGCAAGATTTCGTTGTAATTGTGGCTGAGCTGTCAGCCTCACGATCTCCATCTCCTGGGGAGTCTTCCTACTAAGGGCATTAGCTACCACATTAGCCTTCCCCGGGTGGTATAAGATCTCAAGGTCAAAGTCCTTGATCAACTCCAACCATCTCCTCTAGAGGTTATTCAACTCCCGCTAAGTGAATATATACTTCAAACTCTTGTGGTCTGTGAATATCTAACACGTGGCTCCGTACAAATAATGCCTCCAAATCTTCAAAGCATGAACCACAACAGCCAACTCCAGATCGTGGGTAGGGTAATTCTTCTCGCACGTCTTCAGTTGTCTAGACGCGTAAGCAATCATCTTACCCCTCTGCATAAGAACACATCCCAAGCCCAACTTGGATGCGTTGCTGTAAACCACGAAGTCCTCAATGCCTTCTGGCTAAGCTAGGATAGGATTAGAGGTCAACCTCTTCTTCAGCTCCTCGAAGCTCTACAGACACGGTTCGGACTATACGAACCTCGTAGACTTTCTCAACAAGAAAGTGAGCGGTCAGGCTATAACTGAAAAGCCCTCAATAAAACGTTGGTCGTAGCTCGTCAGTCCTAAGAAACTACGTACCTCCTTGACGTTCTTAGGAGGCAGCCAAGAAGCTACTGACTCGATCTTCACCGAATCTACCTTGATCCCTTCAGCTGAAACGATGTGACCAAAGAATGCTACCTCGGACATCCAAAACTCACACTTAGAGAGCTTGGCGTAAAGCTCTCTGTCTTGTAAGACCTGAAGAACGATCCTCAAGTGTCCTGCATGCTCCTCTTTGTTGTGAGAGTAAACCAGAAAGTTATCTATGAAGACAACTACAAACTCGTCTAGAAAGTCGATGAAGATATTGTTCATCAGTTCCATGAACACTGCGGGCTGATAACACGATTTATGACTTAGATTTAGACACCCATTTAGATAGATTTTCCGCTCATTCATGCATGGTTTAGCATTAGTTCACGGCGTTTGCACTCAAATCACATATTTTGTCGAGATAGACGTCTACACGGACTTGTGCATTACTTTGTAGGTATTTTGGGAGATCTAGGAGCTAAATCGATACGTTTGAGGATCGTTCATCAAGATGACACACCCTCGGACTCATTAGGATGCAAGCTAGAAGCTAATGAGGACTCATGGAACCTTGCCAACACAAGCCATGCACCAAACCGAAGCTTAATGATCAAAGACAAAGCTGAAGGTCCAAATCACGGTTCACTGCCAGACCACGGGCGTGGAATCAACCGTGGATTTTGCCAGGTTTTCGTGACAGCTGTGCCACGATCTCTTGGCCAGCTCTTGCAAAGTTGTAGTATAAAAGTGGTCCTGCATTGGCTGATAGAATCATCTTGGAGCAGCTCTCCATTATCCACTATCATCCAATCAAAAATACTCTCTCAACAAGAAGATTCTCAAGAAGGAAAACACCATTGGAGGCTTGAAGAGCTCCATTGGAGAGGAAGGAGAAGAGCACACCATTGATAGGCCTTGATAGCTTTTGTAGTGAAGAATTTCCGGAATCGATTTCTAGAGTTGTATGAACCATTTAAACCTTCTCTTGGAAGGGTTGTGAGTGATTCTAATACTATTTTCAGCTTGGTTTTGTTTGTTTCACTTGCTCATCTCTTTCTCTTCATTACCTTGCAAATGGAAGTTATGATTTTATGCTTGATGATTTCGATTGTTATGATGCATGTTGTAGGCTAAATAGATGTGATTCTAGGGTAAGGAAAGGATGGTTATGGCTAGGACTATGATAGGATGGACTTAGATTAGCCCTTGGATTACTCACTTGCTTGGACGTAGTCTCTGTTGAAGTCCACGGGTTGTTCTTGCCAATCCACGGCCGTGGACTTGGTAGAACACGCCGTGATTCTCCCTAGTTAGGTGGATCTAGCTTTAGATTGTTAGAATGTTGAAATCCTAGTGTTTGTTGAGTTAATCCTATCCTAGGGTAACCTAGTGTTAGCAACTAAGTGTTAGGAGAGACTTACCCGGTAATCCTTACTCTTAGATTCCAAAGATAACAAACCCTAGGTAGTGGTGAGCCTCATAAGCCGCCATTGGACTAAGTGTGCTAGGATAGTTGTTTAGAACTAACCCTTCCGAGACTTACCCGGTAAGGATAGGTTAGATTTTTAGGTGACAATCCGGTTTGTGTAGAAATCCATCCCGTAGGTTCTTAGAGACTTACCCGGTGATGAGATCTTAGGGATGGACTAGTGGACCATGAGACCTACCCGGTGATTGATCCCAATCTAGAAACACTTGCTCTCAACAATTCATAGTAAATCCAAGGAATGGTAGATAGCTTGAGTCCTATGCCATAACCGGAACTTCCAACCCCTAGAATCCGTTTCTCTCTTTGATCTATATCTTGTTTTAGCTTGATTGTTTGTGTTGATTGTTAGCATAGTTGGTTTGTTTATTTTGCATGTTTAGTGATCCTTGATTGATCACTTAAAAACCCACCAAAGACATTTAGATTTTCATTTTCTTTATTCCTCTCTCTTTTCTTAACCTAGATCTTCACTAAACTTGATCATAAATCGAATCAATTTCACCTTAATCTTTGTGTTCAACCTCAGAATACTATCCCTACTACAAACGTCCCATACACTGCGGGTTCACTAGGAGTTAGGAGAAATATAACGAGTATAAATTTATAACCCATTGCGTATCACATCCTGAGCGTAACAAGTTTTTGGCGCCGTTGCCGGGGACTAGGTCTAGATTGAGTCTATTTTGTGATTGTTTGTAGTGTAGATCTTTCTTGTTGCTTTTGATCTCTCTTTGGTGTGTGTCTTTGCTTTTCAGGACATCTCTTACTCTTTAGGTGTATGCGAAGATCTCGTGGCAAGGATTTAGCTCCATTCGATCCCGAACCGGAGAAAACCCTTAGATCTAGATCCAAGAGCATTAAAAAGGGAAAAGAGATGGCCGGAAGAGATCTCCAAGCTGAGTTGGATGAGGCTTTAGAGCAACTTAGGATAAGGGATGAAGCTTTGGAGAATGAAAGGAGACTTGCCAATGAGAGGCAAGAAGCAACTAGGAGGGAGATTGAGGAGATTAGGCAAGCTCTTGTGCAAAGAGAGCTTAACCGTCAACAACCTCCTCCACCTCCACCACAACCGCAGCCGGCGGCGGTGAATATTAGGGTTGTGCCCATTGCTATGGAAGAGCCACAAACGTTGGGGCAACGTATGGATCCGGCACAAAGAGCACACCGTCCGGGTGTGAACTTAGGAGATCCCGCAGCCCATGATTACGAACTCCGCCCTCAAGTTCTACAAATGATCCGGCATAATCAATTTGGAGGGATGGAAGGAGAGTCTCCTCATCAACACTTGATGAACTATGAGATCTTGATGGAGACTCTTAGACCGCCTAGATTGGAGAGTAACAACCATAAGCTTAGGGCTTTTTCCTTCTCTCTTAAGGACAAAGCTTTGGCTTGGTATCAATCTATTCTACAAGGGCGAGTTGGTACTTGGGAGGAGATGACAACCGAGTTTTTGACTAAGTTCTTCCCACCTTCCAAGACTACCGAGTTAAGAGGGAAGATCAATGCCTTCGTGATGAAGGATAGAGAGAGTTTATTCAAGTCTTGGGAGAGGTTCAAAGATCTTCTCCTAGATTGTCCACACCATGGCATACCGAAAATTGAGCTATTGGAGATCTACTTCAAAGGACTTGATGAAGATAGCCAATTCAAGCTCCAATCTCTTTCCGGTGGGACTTTCATGGAGAAGCATGTAGATGAAGCTTGGGAGTTTGTGGAGAAACAAGCTCTAGTGATTGAGAAATACTCCCATAGGAAGAGTGAAGGGAGAAAGGCGGGAGCATATGAGGTGAGTGAAGTCACCATGAGCAATTTCAAGCTTGACGCCATCAACAATGAATTGAAGTCTTTGAGAGAGTTGTGTGCTACAACTTTGAAGAACCAAGCAACTCCTCAAGTGCTTCCTCAAGCTAACTTATCTTCCAAGGAGGAGGATGTGAATTACATGGGAAGGGGCAACTACAACAACTACCAAGGCCCAAGGAACTTCAACAACAACCGGTAATTCAACAATTACCGGCCCAACCACAACCATCCCGGGTTTTCTTACTCTAACCCGGATGGAGCCTTGAACCCTCCTGTTAGCATGAAATATTGTGATATTTTAGGCACGTTTTCTAAACGTATTTGATTCATATTGATAGTCTTTGATTGAACTTTGTGCATATGTAAGCTAGTATTACCTATATTGTCGATATGGATGTCTACACTAGTTCTATGTTGATTATAGGTGATTTGGAGCTATTTCCGAACGGAATCGAGCAAAGGAGAGTTGATTTGATATGTCCAAGGATTGAGGACATTCTTAGGAAGCAAATTAGAGTTTTAGCTTGAGGAATGCACGAGGCTAGGGAAGAATCACGTTCTTGCCCTAAACCACGCTCTAAAATACGGCCGTATTACGAACCACGTTCAGTTCCACGGCCGTGGAACCCTGCAAGAGAGGCGTGATGCATTCCAGTAACTATTACGGCCGTGGAGTACATGGTACAAACCGTGACCTAATCCACGCCCTAAATTACGGTCGTGAAAACTTCCACGACCGTGATCTTGGCGAATCTTTTCGCCACACTTTGAAGCCACGATCTTTTGAAGATTGGGCCGGGCCGATATTTTATCTTGCCCTATAAAAAGACGGACGAAGCAAGAATCCGTCATCCTCGCTTACCCTCATTTTATCACCGCTTACACCCGCCATCTCCGCTTAGAGGATTCCAACGCCGTTTGGCCTTCGCTTGAAAGGATTGATCATCTCATTGGCGATTGAAGTTCGCATCGGGGAATTACCCTAATCTCGCACTTTTGGTGGAGATTGTTGTTGAGATCTCCGGATTGGCGGAAGATCGAAGTTTTTGGAAGATTTTACAAGAAGATCTCTCTTCTTGTTTAGGTTTGATTCGGAAAACGGATTGACATCCCGTTTTCCCTTCTTTCCTAAGGTTGTGATTGTTTACTTTATTGTGAATCTTTTGACAACATTCGTTCTTGATTGTGACTTTGAGATTGGTTTGAAGATTATTGAAAGTTCTTGAAAGTTTTCATCTTTTTATCTTTTAATTCTTGAATTAATATCAACATGACCGTTATTGGCTAAAAACCCTTAACAATTCTAAGGTGAAGGGTTGATAGTTGTGGCTTAGATGATGATAGATCGATCGCAAACAGATTAGACCCTGAGAGTTAGAGAGAATCGCCGACAACCCTAAATTACGGCCTGTTCTTGAGTCCACGGCCGTGGAACCTCAAGAACTAACCGTGATTTCCCTTAAGTCCACGAACTTGCTTTTACTTTAATCCAAAGTTAAAGATTTGCTTTAGCTTAGTTTAGACTTGTCTTTTCTAGGTGGTAGTGAAGCCTCAACAACCTCTACCTCGATTGTGAGTGTCACAACATCAATCGGTTAAGTTAGTCTTGATCCTTGGGTTACAAGTTTGGGTATTTGACACTAATTCTCACCTTTAGAATCTTTCTATATTGAGCCTCAACAACCTGTATAGAGAGTGCCTTGTAGGTGAGTTACATAAGGTTTTTGGAACTTCACCGTACGATTACCTTACATTAGTATACCTTTGCATATCTCAACTCTGTCTTTATATCATTAAGTATATCTTGAATCGAATGCCACAGCTGGATACTTGGATCTTTAGGATTGTTGTTTTCCCAATATTTGCAAAACTCTCATATTTACTCACTTGATAACCTGCAATCGAATTTGTTCCCACCCAAATCCCTGTGTTCGATACTCTGGAATTCTTGCTTAGCTACGTCGATCCGTACACTGCGGGTTCGCTGCTTGATTCTAGTTTTATAAATTTAAAGCTTATTTGCACACACCTTTAGGGGCGAACAAGTTTTTGGCGCCGTTGCCGGGGATTTGGTTTCGGCCGAATCCGGTTTCCGGTTGTCAAGCTTGGGAGCTTGCTCTCGTTATTTGATATTGCTTTGAGTGCATGCGCAGGTCTAGGAACGCCGAAGATCTCTTACCTCTTGATCAAGAGCTAGAGAAAACCTTGAGGCAAAAGCGCAAGGAAAAGAAGATGGCCGAAGAACACGAACGCGATCTTCAAACGGAGTTGGCAGAAAAGAAAGCTCAACTCCAGTGGAACGAGACTCTCCGCCAGGATGAGATGGATCGTCATCAATCTCAAGTTAACAGTCTACAAGACATGATCTTCCAGATGAGGGTAGAGATGAGCGACCTTAAGAATAAGGGAAGCAAGAAATCCTCAAGGAGGGGATCAAGAACTAGAAGAAGAAGCCACTCGTCCACTGATGATAGTGACTCTTCCATGCCACCGTTAGAGGAGATTGATCCCACGATCAATATGAATCCCTTCCATCCACAAGGAGCTGCTAATCGCCGCATTCCGCCTAGGAATGTAAGGATCGAACGTGTGGATAATGAGCCAAGAACTCTTGGCCAGCGGATGGATCCAACACAACAACCACGCCGCTTGGGCGTGAAATTTGATGCTGAAGATGTGCAAGGGTTTAGCTTTAACCCTCAAGTTATTACTCTTGTTCGCCAAAACCAATTTGGCGGTACAAGCGCTGAATCTCCGCATCAACACTTGCAAAACTTTGAGTGTATGATGGAGACGATGAGACCAAAGAACGCTACTACCAACAGCTATAAGATCAAGCCTTTCTTTTTCTCTTTGAAAGGGAAAGTGTTGTCTTGGTACCAAGCTCTTCCTAATGGGAAACTAGACACGTGGGAAGACCTTTCCGCGGAGTTCCTTACCAAATTCTTTCCGCCTTCCAAAACGGCGGAACTTAGAGTTAAGATTAATGCTTTTTCAATGAGACCTAACGAAAGTTTGTTTCAATCTTGGGAAAGGTTTCAGGATTTGCTCTTGGATTGCCCTCATCATGGCATATCCAAGCTTGCCTTGCTGGAGATCTACTACAAGGGGCTGGATGCGGGAACGCAATTCAACCTCCAATCCCTCTCATGTGGAACGTTCATGGACATGAGAGAAGATGATGCTTGGGACTTCATCGAGAAGCAAGCAAGAGTCATAGAAAAGTATTCCCACCGGAAAGTGGAGGGAAATCGTGTGGAGCAAGGAGCGAAGCTCACACATGAAGCTCAAAATCAGATTTTCTCCCTCAACAATGAGATCAAGGAGTTGAAGGAGGCTATCAAGACCAACTTCCCAAAGCAACAAGGGAAGGATGTTGGCTATTTGGGCAACAACAATAACCGGAACAACAACCGGAATAACAATTGGAATGGAAACAACAACAACCGGAACAACAATTGGAACAACAATAGGGGTTCAAACAACAACAATTGGCGCTCCAATCAACAAAATTCCGGTAACTCCTATCCTTCCAATTCTAATTCACTAACTCCACCTTCCTCTTCCTCTACTCCTTTGAAAAGCCAGGGGCAATCATCTAATGGAGGAAACAATACGGGAAAGGAGAAGCCCGATCCCATGTTGGAAACGATCTTGGGAAAGCTTCAAGGGTTGGAGAACCGCCTCATCAAGGTTGATGATCAAGTTTCTAAGGTTGACAAAGCTCAAAAAATTTTGGAAAACCAAATGTTCAACCACGCGGAGGAAGTTCCTAGAAATCAAGGGAAACTTCCAGGAAAGACGGAGGACAACCCTAAGGGAAGGGTGATGGCGATTACAACTAGGAGCGGAGTGACTACTACCGATCCGCAGCCTACGTTCGTTGAAGTTCCCGTAGAGAAGGACAAAGAAAAGGGGAAGGAGAAGGAAGATGTCTATGTTCCTCCTCCAGCTTACAAACCTCCCCTACCATTCCCTCAATCTAGAGCGCGAGCGCGCCTAGACAAACAGTTCGGTAAGTTCATAGAACTCATGAGTAAGCTGCATATTAATATACCCTTCATTGATGCTATTGTAGGTATGCCGGCTTATGGTAAGTTCTTGAAGGAGCTTCTCTCTAACAAGAGGAAGCTAGAAGATTTCGGAGAGGTCAAGATGAGTTTGGATTCTTCGGATCTCATCAAGACTATGAAGGAGAAAATGCCCCCAAAGTTGAAGGATCCGGGGTCATTTTGCATTCCCATTGGAGTGGGAGACGTCACATATGACGCTTTATGTGACCTGGGAGCAAGTGTGAGCATCATACCACTTGCATTATGTAGGAAGATCGGTTTAGGCGATCCTAAACCGGTGAAGATGACGTTATACATGGCGGATCGATCCATCACTCGCCCCGTCGGTATTGTAGAAGACGTCCCCGTCAAGCTAGGTAAATTCTTTGTTCCCATTGATTTTGTCGTGCTTGACATTCCTGCAGATAGTCCGGTCCCGATCATACTCGGAAGACCGTTTCTTGCAACTTCCGGCTGCATGGTCGATTGCAAGAATGGAAGACTCGCTTTTGACATTGGAGAAGAGAAAGTAGAGTTCGTTCTTTCCACTCTAGTGAAGGAACCGATCTTCGACGAGGATATTTACGATATCCAAGATGAAGAAGGTTTATCTAGGGAAGAGGTAAGTGCGATTCTCTTTAACGATCCTTTACAAAAAGTCATTACCATGAGTCTAACAGATGTAGGGGAAGAAGAAGAGTGCAAAGAGGAAATTGAAGCCTTAGAAGCACAAGAAGAGATGCATGAAGTGGAGTTTGAGAAACTCCACGATGAGACTGAGAATGTTAGAATCCACGGTCACACCCTATATTCCACGACCGTGGATTTCACAACCAAAATCGACCTCCATTCCAGTGGATTAC
Source organism: Fagopyrum homotropicum (assembly GCA_033239125.1). Classification (NCBI taxonomy): domain Eukaryota; kingdom Viridiplantae; phylum Streptophyta; class Magnoliopsida; order Caryophyllales; family Polygonaceae; genus Fagopyrum; species Fagopyrum homotropicum. Next base: position 152,209,914 of record BSWB01000004.1, read on the forward strand.
ACGGCCGTGGAACATATGGAGAACCCGTAATTTTGACCGTGGAAGAGGGTGATCGGCATACTTCTTCAACTTCTTTTGATTCTTCTCCAACTCACTCAACACCCTTAGAAACTTCTAAGGAAATGTCGGATGCTCCTCAAGGATCATTGGAAGCTCCGAAAGTGATGGAACTCAAACCACTTCCTACTCATCTAAGGTACGCTTTCCTTGGATCTAATTCTACCTTTCCGGTCATTGTTAGCTCCGAACTAAGCATAGATGAACATGAACAGCTCATGATTGTCCTTAGGAAACATAGAAAAGCCATAGGCTATACTATTGAGGACTTAGTAGGAATTAAACCCTCCCTATGTATGCATAAGATACTAATGGAGGAGGACTTTAAAACTTCAAGACAACCTCAAAGGCGGTTGAATCCGACCATGAAGGAGGTTGTCAAGAAGGAAATTCTTAAACTTCTTGATGCAGGTATCATCTATCCTATCTCCGATAGCAAGTGGGTGAGTCCAGTTCAAGTAGTTCCTAAGAAGGGAGGAATGACGGTCATCACCAACAAGAACAACGAACTCATTCCTACCCGAACCGTGACTGGATGGCGAATGTGCATAGACTACCGCAAGCTCAACAATGCAACGCGGAAGGATCACTTTCCATTGCCATTCATCGATCAAATGCTTGAAAGGTTAGCACAACATTCACATTTTTGCTACCTTGACGGTTATAGTGGTTTCTTTCAGATTCCGATACATCCGGATGATCAAGAAAAGACCACATTCACGTGCCCTTGGGGTACGTTCGCCTATAGGAGAATGCCGTTCGGGCTTTGCAACGCCCCAACCACCTTTCAACGGTGCATGATGGCCATCTTCTCCGAATACGTAGAGGAAATCATGGAAGTCTTCATGGACGACTTCTCCGTATACGGTTCCTCTTTTAACGATTGCCTTTCTAACCTTTCTCTTGTTTTACAAAGGTGCGAAGACACTAACCTAGTTCTTAATTGGGAGAAGTGTCAATTCATGGTTAAGGAAGGAATTGTATTAGGTCACTTAGTCTCTAGTAGAGGGATAGAGGTAGACAAGGCTAAGATAGAGACCATAGAGAAACTTCCTCCCCCAATTTCGGTGAAAGGGATAAGAAGTTTCCTAGGACATGCTGGATTTTATAGACGTTTCATTAAGGACTTTTCTAAGATATCAAAACCTCTCACTAATCTATTGATGAAAGATGCGGTTTTTGAGTTTTCGCAGGAATGTTTGGATGCGTTTAACACCATTCGGCAAGCTCTAATTTCAGCACCTATTATCCAACCTCCGGATTGGACTCTCCCCTTCGAGATTATGTGCGATGCTAGTGACGTAGCTATTGGAGCTGTTCTTGGACAACGAAAGGAAGGGCGAACCCATGCCATATACTATGCTAGCAAGACGCTAGACGAAGCGCAGCTCAACTACGCCACTACAGAGAAAGAGTTTCTAGCCATTGTCTACGCTATTGACAAGTTTTGCTCTTATCTTGTAGGTGCAAAGGTGATTGTCTACACGGATCATGCTGCGATCCGGTACCTCCTTGCGAAGAAAGACGCGAAGCCAAGGCTAATTAGATGGATTTTTCTCCTACAAGAATTCGATCTTGAGATCCGCGACAAGAAAGGTTCAGAAAATTCTGTTGCGGATCATTTGAGTTGTCTAACACATCTAGGGGATGACCATCTACCCATTGATGACTCCTTCCCGAACGAACACTTACACATCATAGAGGAGTGCATCAACGTGATCTCCAAAGGTAACGAACCGTGGTTTGCTGATTTTGTTAACTATTTGGTTTGCCAGGAGACACCGCCCGGACTATCCTACGCACAAAGGAAGAAGTTCTTTAAGGACGTCCGGGAATACTATTGGAACGAACCTCTCCTCTTTAAGAGAGGTCCGGATGGCATCATCCGGCGATGTGTGCCGGAAGATGAGATGCAAAGTGTCATCCGCCATTGTCATTCACTACCTTGTGGAGGACATGCTAGTTCGAACAAGACTAGCGCAAAGGTATTGCAATCTGGATTCTATTGGCCTACTTTATTTAGAGATGTGCAATCCTTTGTTTCTTGCTGCGATGCTTGTCAAAGAACAGGCAATATTTCTAGAAGGAACGAGATGCCCCTCAACAACATCCAAGAGGTGGAGATTTTCGACGTTTGGGGAGTTGATTTCATGGGACCATTCCCATCTTCTTGTGGAAACCAATACATACTATTGGCGGTAGATTACGTTTCTAGATGGGTGGAAGCAATTGCCTCTCCCACAAATGATGCCATGGTGGTGGTTAAGTTCTTCAACAAGACCATCTTCCCGCGATTTGGGACACCAAGGACTATCATTAGTGATGGAGGTTCTCACTTCATAGCCCGTCGCTTTGAAGCTCTTCTAGCTAAGTATGGGGTTACTCACAAGATCGCTACCCCTTACCATCCACAAACGAGTGGACAAGTTGAGATCTCAAATAGGGAGATCAAAGGAATTCTAGAGAAGACGGTTTCAAGGACTAGGAAGGATTGGTCCTTGAAGCTAGATGATGCATTATGGGCGTACCGGACTGCGTACAAGACTCCCATAGGAACCACACCATACAACCTTGTGTATGGGAAGTCTTGTCACTTGCCGGTGGAGCTGGAGCACAAAGCGTTTTGGGCTATCAAGTGGCTGAATTTCGGCATGAAGGAAGCGGGAGAGAAGCGTCTCCTAGACATCAATAAGCTGGATGAACTTTGCTTAAACGCCTATGAAAACGCCAAGATCTACAAGGAGAGAGCAAAGCGTTGGCATGATAAGCATATCATTCCAAAGGACTTCAAAGAAGGAGATCAAGTTCTCCTCTTCAATTCGAGACTTCGCCTCTTTCCAGGTAAGCTTAAATCCCGTTGGACCGGACCTTTTCTAATTAAGCGTATTTTCCCCCATGGTGCAGTTGAAGTATGGGGTGAAGCTAGCGGAAGTTTTAAGGTGAACGGCCAACGACTCAAGAAGTATACGCCGGAACTCCAAACTGAGGAGTTTGCGCCCACCGCACTCGAATAAGTGCGAGATTGGTCTAGCTACGGACCTTAAACCAAGCGCTTCTTGGGAGGCAACCCAAGGTATTGCATTTTCGTTTTTGTTCTCGATTCATAGTTTAGCTTAGAATAGACGTTTTTCGCTTTATTTTGCCTCGATTTCTTCCGGTATGTTCGTGTTTTTGGTTGCAGGATCGATGGAAAAGGAAAAGAGGAGATGATGTCGAAGAAAAGTGACGAAATTTGGACTTTGGAGCTCTACAGAAGGTTCCACGGTCTAAATTACGGTCGTCATAGCTACAGTGGCCGTAATTCTCAAAAGCCTTTGAAAAATCACCAAAACCACGGTTCCGTACACTTCCACGGCCGTGGAACACCCCGACAGACCGTGATTTTCAAAATTTTGCCTGCAACTATATAAGCCACATTCTTCACAAACTCATCCCAAAAACCCCTCTTTCTACGACCTAATTGCCGGAATTCCACACCTCCTCTCAAATCTTCGTTTTCCAACCGTTTTCGACGATTCCTCTTCCCAAACTGCAGCAAATTCAACCACAAATAAGATCCAAGCGACGAATCAAACGGAAATCCATCAACAAACGCGCATTTCGGGTTTTTCAATCCGAAAAAGAGGTTTATTCTTTCTTCTTGATTCTCGTCAATTGGGTTCGTTTTTGCTATAGATTTTTAGGAAGAACTGATAAAGACTGGAAGGAATTAGACTAGGACTGCTTGTTGTGGTGATTGCTTGTGAATTTGCTGAGATTCGTGAAATTCTGAGACGAATCACGGTCTCTGGATAAACCACGGCCGTAATTCCTGAAGAACAGACCGTAATTTTTGGTGCAGAATGGATTTCGTAAGGAGAGTGTCGGGAAGGATAAAAGAGAAGAAGGGAGAGCAGAATAAGAAAAGGAAAGGCAATCCCTCCACCTCCTCATCCTCTAGGACACCACCACCCTCATCTCCCTCACTACCCTCTTCACCTTCACCTCCATCCTCACCTCCTCACCCTAGAATCCCGACCATACATGAGAACCATCTTGCTGCTTTCGAGAAGATCACGAAGAGGCCAGTGATTGGCCCTAGGTATTTGTTGTTGGAGGATCTACATCCTCTCAACATAGTTGATGACCTTACGTGGCTCTTGGATAGAGCCGGATTAGTTATCTTCTCGGCTATCCGAGAAGACGCCTATGAGGAGATCACCCGGGAGGTTGTGACGTCTTTCGAGCACAGCCACGTAGATAGGACCGTCTCTTTCCGTCTCATGGAACGAGACTATCATTTGAGTATCGTTGAGTTTGGGACTATTTTTGGGTTTCACGAGACCTTCAATGGTCGATTTCCGAGTGGTGTTTACCCTAAGGATTTTTGGAAGGAAGTTGCAATAATTTACGCCGACGAGGACCGTTGGCAACCCGCCGATACCAAGGCTAGATTGATGTACCATCTAGCCTTGAAGATAGCTCACCGCGTTCTTTCGGAGTGTCTCTTTCCTAGGACGGAGACGCCCCAAAAGATCAAGACGGATGAGCTATTCTTGCTCTATTGCATGCTATATGGACGCCGTGCAGATTGTGCTACTGTCTTGGCTGCTACGATGAGCAAGCTCAAGAATAAGGCGAAGGGAAACATCGGATATGGTGGGATAGTTACCCACATTGCTAGGAGTTTTGGTGTGGATTTTTCTGCTTGCACCCGCATACCGGCCGTTCCTTTGGGGCTACATGCATTCATGGTTAGGGGTCTCATTTTCCCCACACATGGAGGTCCGCCTTATGCGGGCATGCCTTGGGAGAGTAGGACAGGCAGGGGTATAGAGTGGCTGTCGGAGTACTCCATTATGGCGGGACGCCATAATTGGAAGGAGACGTTCGCTGCGATGCATGCGAACAGGATAGTAGCTCCCCCTTACGTCCCACCACCGGTTGTAGAGGAGGAGGATATGGGAGATCAGTTCGAGAGTGGAGGAGGAGCGGAGCATGAGTTTGGCACGTTTCCGGACCAGCCGGAGGCGGCCCCAGATGTACCTAGACGCTCTCCACGTCCAGCTAGAGCCTCAGGCTCGTCATCTCGCCGCGCTAGCGTGAGTGAGAGGCCCACGTGGATGACCACACCTCCCACATGGTATGGCGTTCCCCCTCCTTGGTCCACGGAGCAGCCAGCAGCACCACCACCAGCACCAGCACCATCCGACGCCCCCGCATGGTACAGTCACGCCCCGGGATGGTACGAGCAGATGCCGGATTGGGCTACCGGACTTTCAGAGAGAGTTGGAGCGTTAGAGATTCGGGCCGACGCTAGAGACGGACGCCTCGACGACCTCGACCACATGATGAGGGACGTCTACCGCCAGCAGTTTGGGCGGCCCTACGACTCCAGCTTCTCCCCATTCCCACCTCTGCCGGCGCCGCAGTGATTCGATGCATGACCGTTCGTTTTAGACATTCCCGCCACCACTTTGTGAGTTTCTTTTTCTTTTATTTCTTTTCTTTCTTTCTTTTGAACATTAGGGACAATGTTCGTCCTAAGTATGGGGTGGGATGTACTAAAAAGTTTGTAATAACTCTACTTACTATGTTCGCTTTCATTTGAGACTATCGTTGCATGTTCATTATGTGTTGCACGTTTTCTTATTGCATTGCATGAAAAATAACTTGAAAAACCCATAAAAATTTAAAAAATTTTGAAAATTTTGTGCTCCTAATGAATTGAGATGATTTCCATGATAATCACTACTTGTGAATTGAGTTTGATGACAATTGCATGCTTAAAAGGATTGTGAATCGAAAAGAACTTGAATGAATGAATTTTACCTCTTTTGCAAGTTTTATAATGTGAAAATGTTACCTAAATCATGCTAGGAAATTGAAGTTGAAATCACATTATAAGTTCCTATACTTCTTGTTGAAATGATTAAGGCAATTTGATATTTTCTTTCTTCTTTCTTTGATCATCTAGCTCCTCATTGAAATATTAGCCTCCTTTACCTATCCGGGAATTTGGAGAAGTGAATGAGAAAAAGGCATGTTTGATGTGGGAGGGCCATGAGAGCAATTATTTGCAATCAAATGAATAGAAAGAAATTGTAGGTTTGGGGAAGTCAATCATGACGATGAGTAACTCGGCACCATTCACATAGCCGGGTGTTTGTGTCTTGCCAAAGTCGGATTGAGCGATATTCCTAGCGGATTATGGTATGTGCGCTAAGGGTTTGAGGCATCTCTTGAAAAATTGAGAAACGCCGATCTCCTAGGCTTCGGTTTTTGTGCACCTCTGTCCATAACTCCAAAAGTAAAGTCGAAAAATTAAAAGAAGAGAGCGAAGCTCTAAGTTGAAGTGTTGCGGGAACCGCATAAGAAGAAGAAGGTAGTTGTCCACTTTCCCGGATTTATGCACCACTTTCCCTTAAAAGTTTTCCCTTCCCTTCCGTATTCTAGACCTTTTCTTTGAAAGTCCTTAAGATCAAAAGAATGTTATATGACTTGGTGGTCTAAATTGAAGTTTCTTGTGATTGATTTTGATAATGTTTGAAGGTTATAATGCTTGTTTAGAAGTTAAGTTGGTTCATGAATTTTCTTTGCTTTTTACTCCTTGATTGAGTGTGTGAAAGTTTGAAGAACGATTGAAGTAAGGTTTGAGAATGATCTATTCTTTAGAAGTCACATTCACCCAAAAAGAAGGTACACATATTTCATCCTAACTCTTGTTTAAAGCTTTTTGAAAGACCTTGCTTAGGGACAAGCAAGTGTTAAGTATGGGGTTATTTGTTAGCATGAAATATTGTGATATTTTAGGCACGTTTTCTAAACGTATTTGATTCATATTGATAGTCTTTGATTGAACTTTGTGCATATGTAAGCTAGTATTACCTATATTGTCGATATGGATGTCTACACTAGTTCTATGTTGATTATAGGTGATTTGGAGCTATTTCCGAACGGAATCGAGCAAAGGAGAGTTGATTTGATATGTCCAAGGATTGAGGACATTCTTAGGAAGCAAATTAGAGTTTTAGCTTGAGGAATGCACGAGGCTAGGGAAGAATCACGTTCTTGCCCTAAACCACGCTCTAAAATACGGCCGTATTACGAACCACGTTCAGTTCCACGGCCGTGGAACCCTGCAAGAGAGGCGTGATGCATTCCAGTAACTATTACGGCCGTGGAGTACATGGTACAAACCGTGACCTAATCCACGCCCTAAATTACGGTCGTGAAAACTTCCACGACCGTGATCTTGGCGAATGTTTTCGCCACACTTTGAAGCCACGATCTTTTGAAGATTGGGCCGGGCCGATATTTTATCTTGCCCTATAAAAAGACGGACGAAGCAAGAATCCGTCATCCTCGCTTACCCTCATTTTATCACCGCTTACACCCGCCATCTCCGCTTAGAGGATTCCAACGCCGTTTGGCTTTCGCTTGGAAGGATTGATCATCTCATTGGAGATTGAAGTTCGCATCGGGGAATTACCCTAATCTCTCACTTTTGGTGGAGATTGTTGTTGAGATCTCCGGATTGGCGGAAGATCGAAGTTTTTGGAAGATTTTACAAGAAGATCTCTCTTCTTGTTTAGGTTTGATTCGGAAAACGGATTGACATCCCGTTTTCCCTTCTTTCCTAAGGTTGTGATTGTTTACTTTATTGTGAATCTTTTGACAACATTCGTTCTTGATTGTGACTTTGAGATTGGTTTGAAGATTATTGAAAGTTCTTGAAAGTTTTCATCTTTTTATCTTTTAATTCTTGAATTAATATCAACATGACCGTTATTGGCTAAAAACCCTTAACAATTCTAAGGTGAAGGGTTGATAGTTGTGGCTTAGATGATGATAGATCGGTCGCAAACAGATTAGACCCTGAGAGTTAGAGAGAATCTCCGACAACCCTAAATTACGGCCTGTTCTTGAGTCCACGGCCGTGGAACCTCAAGAACTAACCGTGATTTCCCTTAAGTCCACGAACTTGCTTTTACTTTAATCCAAAGTTAAAGATTTGCTTTAGCTTAGTTTAGACTTGTCTTTTCTAGGTGGTAGTGAAGCCTCAACAACCTCTACCTCGATTGTGAGTGTCACAACCTCAATCGGTTAAGTTAGTCTTGATCCTTGGGTTACAAGTTTGGGTATTTGACACTAATTCTCACCTTTAGAATCTTTCTATATTGAGCCTCAACAACCTGTATAGAGAGTGCCTTGTAGGTGAGTTACATAAGGTTTTTGGAACTTCCCCGTACGATTATCTTACATTAGTATACCTTTGCATATCTCAACTCTGTCTTTATATCATTAAGTATATCTTGAATCGAATGCCACAGCTGGATACTTGGATCTTTAGGATTGTTGTTTTCCCAATATTTGCAAAACTCTCATATTTACTCACTTGATAACCTGCAATCGAATTTGTTCCCACCCAAATCCCTGTGTTCGATACTCTGGAATTCTTGCTTAGCTACGTCGATCCGTACACTGCGGGTTCACTGCTTGATTCTAGTTTTATAAATTTAAAGCTTATTTGCACACACCTTTAGGGGCGAACACCTCCCGCTTCCACAAGCACAACTCCACCACCAAAAGCTTCACAAGAACCTCCACTCGGATTTACTCAACCTCCAAAGGATAGGACCGAAATGATGTTTGAGCAATTGCTTGGAAGGTTGAGTGGTCTTGAGAGCACGGTGACTTCAATTTCAAAGGCTCAAAAAGTTTTGGAAGCACAAGTGTTCCAAAAAGCGGGTGAAGCCCATAGAGATCCGGGAAAGCTTCCCGGAAGGACCGAAGACAACCCAAGAGGCCAAGTGTTGGCCATCACTACAAGGAGTGGGTTGAGTATGAAAGATCCTTTGCCCAAGGAGAATGCTAAAGGGAAACAAGTGGTGATAGAGGAAGAGACTTTGCAAGGAGATGGAGGCAAGAGCAAGGATGTTGAGCCAACATATGTGGCACCGCCTCCATACAAGCCACCACTACCATTCCCTCAATCACGAGCAAGAGCTCGCTTGGACAATCATTTTGGTAAATTCCTTGAACTAATGTCTAAATTGCATATTAATATTCCGTTCATGGATGCTATTTTAGGAATGCCGGCATATGGCAAGTTCTTGAAGGAGATACTCTCCAACAAAAGGAAGTTGGAGGAATATGGGGAGATAAGAATGACGAAGAGATCCTCGGAATTGATCCAAACGATGAAGGAGGAGATGCCTCCCAAGCTAAGAGATCCGGGTTCTTTTTGTGTCCCAATTGGAGTGGGAGATGTGAAGTATGAAGCCCTTTGTGACCTTGGGGCAAGTGTAAGCATCATACCGCTTGCACTTTGCAACAAGGTTGGGTTAGGGGAGCCAAAGCCGGTCAAGATGACCCTCTATATGGCGGACCGTTCTATCACTCACCCGGTTGGGATCTTAGAAGACATCCCGGTGCAACTAGGAGGATTCTATGTGCCAATTGATTTTGTTGTCTTGGATATTCCGGCGGACTACCCGGTTCCCATCATCTTGGGAAGACCCTTCCTCGCCACTTCCGGATGTCTAGTGGATTGCAAGAATGGGGTTCTCTCCTTCAACATTGTAGAAGAGAACATCAAGTTCAAATTGTCCACAATGATGAAAGGGCCAACCCTTGATGAGGATGTCTTCAACATAGTCGAGCAAGAGGATTCTAGAGAAGTTGTGAGCTCGATCTTGATCAAGGACCCCTTGGAGAAGGTTCTTACCCTAAGTATGATGGAGGAAGGTGTTGAGGAGGCTTGCAATGAAGAGATCAAGGCCTTAGAAGCATTAGAAAAGGAGACAAGGGCTCAAGGTGAAGAGATCAAAGAGGTGCTGAACAGCTGCAAGTTCCACGGGCGTGGAAGTGGTTCCACGGCCGTCAAACTCTCTGTAAAGCCTCAACAAACGAGCCAGGCAAAGTCCACGGCCGTGGAAGTGGAGCCAACCGTGGTTCCAACCGTGGTTTCCCCTGAATCAGACCTCATTGATGATCAAGCTTCAAGGAGCCTTGGAGGGTCTTCATTTGCTTTGGATTCATCTCATCCAACGTTATTTGGATCGTCTCCGCTCGACAAAGGTCCTCCTAAACTCGAACTTAAACCCCTTCCCTCTCATTTAAAGTATGCTTTCCTTGGCGATAATTCTACATATCCGGTGATTGTGAATGCATGCTTGAGTGATGATGAACTTGCTAAGTTGTTGCATGAACTAAGATTGCATAGGAAAGCCATTGGCTATACTATTGATGATTTGGTTGGCATAAAACCTTCTTTGTGCATGCATAAGATATTGATGGAAGATAACCATAAACCCTCTATTGAACATCAAAGAAGACTCAACCCTATAATGAAAGAGGTAGTCAAAAAGGAGATCATTAAGTTGCTAGATGCGGGAATTATCTACCCTATCTCGGATAGTAAGTGGGTTAGTCCCGTTCACGTAGTACCTAAGAAGGGTGGGATGACCGTAGTGACCAATGAGAACAATGAACTAATCCCAACTAGGACGGTTACGGGGTGGAGGATGTGCATTGACTATAGGAAGTTGAACATGGCCTCTAGGAAAGATCACTTCCCTCTCCCATTCATTGACCAAATGCTAGAGAGATTAGCTCAACATTCTCATTTTTGCTACCTAGATGGCTATAGCGGATTCTTCCGAATCCCTATCCACCCCGATGACCAAGAGAAAACAACATTTACATGTCCATGGGGTACTTTTGCATATAGGAGAATGCCATTTGGGTTGTGTAATGCACCCGCCACCTTCCAAAGGTGTATGATGGCTATCTTTTCGGAATACATTGAAAATATCATGGAAGTGTTCATGGATGATTTCTCTGTTTATGGTTCTTCCTTTGATAATTGCTTGGCTAACTTGTCATTAGTATTGCAAAGATGTGAGGAGACAAATCTTGTCTTGAATTGGGAAAAATGCCACTTCATGGTAAGTGAAGGCATTGTGTTAGGACACTTGGTGTCTAACCGTGGCATTGAGGTTGATAGGGCAAGATTGAAACGATAGAGAAGTTGCCACCACCTACCTCGGTGAAAGGGGTAAGGAGTTTCTTAGGGCATGCCGGTTTTTACCGGAGGTTTATTCAAGACTTCTCTAAAATTTCTAAGCCTCTCACTAACCTACTAATGAAGGATGTTGAATTTGTTTTCTCCAAAGATTGCCTTGAGGCTTTTTGTAGGTTGAAAAATGCCTTGATCTCCGCACCTATCATGCAACCTCCGGATTGGAGTTTACCGTTTGAGATCATGTGTGATGCAAGCGATGTAGCCGTTGGGGCTGTTTTAGGGCAAAGGAAAGATGGGCGCACACATGCCATTTATTATGCTAGCAAGACGCTAGATGATGCCCAACTCAATTATGCTACCACCGAGAAGGAGTTGCTAGCGGTTGTTTATGTATTTGAGAAGTTCCGCTCATATCTTGTTGGAGCGATGGTCATAGTTTATACGGATCATGCTGCGATCCGTTGTCTACTTACCAAGAAGGATGCCAAGTCTAGGTTGATTCGGTGGATCCTTCTTCTTCAAGAGTTTGATTTGGAAATCCGGGACAAGAAGGGATCCGAGAACTCAGTGGCGGATCACCTTAGTAGACTCCCACCATTGGAGCTTGAAAGAGATGACATCCCGATTGATGACTCATTCCGGGATGAGCAATTGCAAATGGTGGAGGAATGCTTGTTCCAAGTGTCTAGAGGAAGTGAGCCATGGTTTGCCGACATTGTGAACTACTTAGTGTGTGAGGAGGTGCCTCCCGGTTTGACGTATGCCCAAAGGAAGAAGTTCTTCAAGGATGTGAGGCACTACTATTGGAGTGAGCCGCTTTTGTTCAAGAGAGGGCCGGATGGAATGTTTAGAAGATGCATACCGGAGGATGAGGTGGAGAGTGTGATCCGCCATTGTCATTCCTTGCCATGTGGAGGGCATGCTAGCTCCCACAAGACATGTGCGAAAGTGTTGCAATCGGGCTTCTTTTGGCCAAGTTTGTTCAAGGATGTGCAAAGCTTTGTGGTAGCTTGTGATGCTTGCCAAAGGACGGGCAACATCTCAAGGAGGAATGAGATGCCCTTGAACAACATTCAAGAAGTGGAAATATTTGATGTGTGGGGTGTGGACTTCATGGGACCATTCCCTTCTTCATGTGGCAACCTCTACATCCTATTGGCGGTTGACTATGTTTCAAGATGGGTGGAGGCAATCGCCTCTCCTACAAATGATGCCAAGGTGGTGGTGCAATTCTTCAACCGAGTGATTTTCCCTAGGTTCGGTACACCAAGGGTGATCATTAGTTATGGAGGGATGCACTTCACAAATAGGAATTTTGGGGCACTTTTGGCTAAGTATGGGGTGACTCATAAGGTAGCAACACCTTACCACCCCCAAACTAGTGGCCAAGTAGAGATTTCCAACCGGGAGATAAAAGCCATTCTTGAGAAGACGGTATCTAGGACTAGAAAGGATTGGGATATGAAGCTCGATGATGCCTTGTGGGCATATAGAACCGCTTTCAAGACACCAATTGGCACCACTCCTTACAAGTTGGTCTATGGCAAGTCTTGCCACCTCCCGGTAGAAATAGAGCATAGAGCACATTGGCCATCAAGTGGCTAAATTTTGATCTCAAGGAAGCCGGAGAGAAGAGATTACTCGATATGAACGCACTTGAAGAGATCCGGTTGGATGCATACGAGAGTGCCCGGATCTACAAGGAGAGGACCAAGCGTTGGCATGACAAGAGGATCATCCCCAAGGAGTTGAGTGAAGGAGACCTTGTCCTTCTCTTCAACTCAAGGCTGCGGCTTTTTCCCGGAAAGCTCAAATCAAGATGGACCGGGCCATATGTAGTGAAGAAGATCTTTCCCCATGGAGCTATTGAGATAGGAGGGGAGCATTGTGGAAACTTTAAGGTGAATGGGCACCGGTTGAAGAAGTATGTCCCGGGAGCTTCGGTGGATATGATTGCCCCACTTCACCTTGAATAGGCGCCCCCGAGTTTGGTCAAGCTAATGACCTTAAAGAAGCGCTTGGTGGGAGGCAACCCATTGGTAACGTTTTCCTTTTCTCGTTTTGTTTTTGTTTTAGATTTTTTTGTTTTTGTGTGTGTTTTGTGTGCTTTGTGTGTGTGTTAGAGTCTTGGTAGCATTGGAAGCCTTGCTTGTCAAGTGAATGATGATGATGAACCCCTCATCAATTATGGGTGGAGCGGACGCGGAACTTGGACGGCTAGCGGTGCTAGCGCGGGTCCCGACACCTTGATGAACACTTAGAGCTCTCTACCATTGTTGATAGGATCATCCACCATCAACCCACTTGAGAATCCCAAATACCATAGCAACCATTTTACATTGTGAGAACCTTCTTTCACTCTCTTTACTTGAATACCACATTGGGGACAATGTGTTTCTAAGTATGGGGTGGGGTTTGCATGATCTTTTGCATGACTAGCATCTAGAGTAGTTTCTTTTTAGTCACATGTTTTATTATATCTTGCATTGTATATATTCATTTCGAAAATCCCATAAAAATCAGAAAATTTAAAAAATTTTGTGCTTTCTAGGCTTGGATATGACCCTAATGATGAATCTTGTCTTGTGGATTGGCTATGGATGGCCTTGTGTGTTTAATTGATGATGCATATGTGGACTTGAAATACTTATCTTGAATTCCATGAATGACTTGTGATTATGATGCTTGCCTTGATTTAATTGAGGATTGAAAGTCGAAATTGCATGCTAGTTCTTGCACATCAATTAGGAGTGATTAAGGCAATTCATCTTCCTCTACTTCTCATCTCGATCATGTTGCTTGAGCACCTCAATTGAGATAAATTTGACCTCTTTTGACCCATCCGGGAATAGGAGCATGTTAGTGTGTTGATGTGTGTGAAAAGCAAGTGTGGGGTGAAGTTGTTGATGAAAGGAATGTCATGAACGAAGTGCTGAAATTGTTGTGAAAGTGTAGCAAAAAATATAGGTTTGGGGACATCGGTTTAAATGACAAGTAACTCGGCACACTTCACATGATCGGGTGTTGGTGCCTTGCCAAAGTCAAATAAACCGATAGTCCTAACGAGCTTTGGTATGTGTGCCCGGTGTGGATGCACCTCGAAAAATAGAAAAAGCCCGAGGATGGCTAATCACCAAGGTTTCGGCTTTTGTACACCAATGCCATTGTCTCAAAAATAAAAGAAAAGAAAGAAAAGAAAATGAAGAAAAATATACACTTGAGGGAAGTTGATAAGAAATGTGAAGTTGTAGTTGTTTAGTTCCTTTCCCGGATTAGCATCACATAGCCTAGAAAACTCCCACCTAATCACAACGTTTCTTGGCCTTCTATTTTACAAGTCCTTTTGACCTACTTGCATGTGTGTAAGGCTAAGTGATTTAGATTGGATATACTCATGATCATCTTGACTTCTTCATCTTTACATTTCATTGCATGCTATCAAGTTAAGTGTAATTGTCTTTCCATGCTTTCATTTATTTGATACATAATTGCTTGTCCATTGCCATGAAACATGACTATGAAGGTGATCCAATAGTAGAAGCACAAACCCAAAAAGATTTTACCATTTTTCTGCATACATAAATCATGTTATCTTGTAGTCTATAGTTGAGAATTTGCTCGGGGATGAGCAAACCTTAAGTATGGGGTATTTTGATAACACGATTTATGACTTAGATTTAGACACCCATTTAGATAGGTTTTCCGCTCATTCATGCATGGTTTAGCATTAGTTCACGGCATTTGCACTCAAATCACGTATTTTGTCGAGATAGACGTCTACACGGACTTGTGCATTGCTTTGCAGGTATTTTGGGAGATCTAGGAGCTAAATCGATACGTTTGAGGATCGTTCATCAAGATGACACACCCTCGGACTCATTAGGATGCAAGCTAGAAGCTAATGAGGACTCATGGAACCTTGCCAACACAAGCCATGCACCAAATCGAAGCTTAATGATCAAAGGCAAAGCTGAAGGTCCAAATCACGGTTCACTGCCAGACCACGACCGTGGAATCAATCGTGGATTTTGCCAGGTTTTCGTGACAGCTGTGCCACGATCTCTTGGCCAGCTCTTGTAAAGTTGTAGCATAAAAGTGGTCCTGCATTGGCTAAGAGAATCATCTTGGAGCAGCTCTCCATTATCCACTATCATTCAATTAAAAATACTCTCTCAACAAGAAGATTCTCAAGAAGGAAAACACCATTGGAGGCTTGAAGAGCTCCATTGGAGAGGAAGGAGAAGAGCACACCATTGATAGGCCTTGATAGCTTTTGTAGTGAAGAATTTCCGGAATCGATTTCTAGAGTTGTATGAACCATTTAAACCTTCTCTTGGAAGGGTTGTGAGTGATTCTAATACTATTTTCAACTTGGTTTTGTTTGTTTCACTTGCTCATCTCTTTCTCTTCATTACCTTGCAAATGGAAGTTATGATTTTATGCTTGATGATTTCGATTGTTATGATGCATGTTGTAGGCTAAATAGATGTGATTCTAGGGTAAGGAAAGGATGGTTATGGCTAGGACTATGATAGGATGGACTTAGATTAGCCCTTGGATTACTCACTTGCTTGGACGTAGTCTCTGTTGAAGTCCACGGGTTGTTCTTGCCAATCCACGGCCGTGGACTTGGTAGAACACACCGTGATTCTCCCTAGTTAGGTGGATCTAGCTTTAGATTGTTAGAATGTTGAAATCCTAGTGTTTGTTGAGTTAATCCTATCCTAGGGTAACCTAGTGTTAGCAACTAAGTGTTAGGAGAGACTTACCCGGTAATCCTTACTCTTAGATTCCAAAGATAACAAACCCTAGGTAGTGGTGAGCCTCATAAGCCGCCATTGGACTAAGTGTGCTAGGATAGTTGTTTAGAACTAACCCTTCCGAGACTTACCCGGTAAGGATAGGTTAGATTTCTAGGTGACAATCCGGTTTGTGTAGAAATCCATCCCGTAGGTTCTTAGAGACTTACCCGGTGATGAGATCTTAGGGATGGACTAGTGGACCATGAGACCTACCCGGTGATTGATCCCAATCTAGAAACACTTGCTTTCAACAATTCATAGTAAATCCAAGGAATGATTAGATAGCTTGAGTCCTATGCCATAACCGGAACTTCCAACCCCTAGAATCCGTTTCTCTCTTTGATCTATATCTTGTTTTATCTTGATTGTTTGTGTTGATTGTTAGCATAGTTGGTTTGTTTATTTTGCATGTTTAGTGATCCTTGATTGATCACTTAAAAATCCACCAAAGACATTTAGATTTTCATTTTCTTTATTCCTCTCTCTTTTCTTAACCTAGATCTTCACTAAACTTGATCATAAATCGAATCAATCTCACCTTAGTCTTTGTGTTCGACCTCGGAATACTATCCCTACTACAAATGTCCCGTACACTGCAGGTTCGCTAGGAGTTAGGAGAAATATAACGAGTATAAATTTAAAACCCATTGCGTATCACATCCTGAGCGTAACACGGGCGCATTCGTGAGCTCGAATGGCATCACTATAAACTCATAGTGTCTATATCTGGTCCGAAATGTCGTCTTGGCTATGTCCTGCTCTCTCACCCTCAGATGGTGATATCCAGATCTCAGATCGATCCTCGAAAACACTGAAGCTCCATGCAGCTGATCCAAAAGATCGTCGATACGGGGCAATGGGTACTTATTTTTGGTCGTCACTTTGTTCAGCTCTTGGTAGTCGATACATAACCTCATTGACCCGTCTTTCTTCCTGGAAAAGAGTATTGGTGCGCCCCAAGGAGATACACTAGGGCGGATGAAGCCCTTCTCTGCTAACTCCTCGAGCTGCTTCTTCAACTCAAGCATCTCGATAGGCGTTATACGGTGAGGAGCCTTAGAGATCGGTCTCGTACCAGGCTCTAAGTCAATACCAAAGTCTACATTCCTTTGTGGGGGTAAACTTGACGGCTCTCCAAAGACGTCGGTAAACTTGCAAGCTACCAGGATTTCCTCCAAAGCTGGACTAGTACTATCTTTCATGGCATAACACCAAAAAGCCTCGCAACCTTGTCCGATAAGTCTCGTAGCTCGGACTACGCTGATGATTGTACTGGTCTTCCCTAGATCTCATCCTTTGAAGATCTCAGCATGGACTGCATATGTAGTTACCGTCACTATCCTCTTGCCGATGTCTAGAACTGCTCGATGCCGATCCATCCAATTTATGTGAAGGATAATTTCTTCATGTACTAAGTACATGACGAAGAAGTCAGCTGGCCAATCGCGACCTCCCAGTCTAATAGGGCATTCGCGAACCTCTCGTGTACCTCTAATCTTACCCCCATCGGGTAATCCTATAAAGAAGGGTCTAATTTCTACGGTAACTAAGGGTTAATCTATCTACGCATGCATAAGATATAAAAGAATGCATAGCACCGGTATCGAAAAGAACTCTGACATGAAAATCATTATATGAATGGTACTTGTGGTCGCTGGAGCGGTCAGCTCCATTGCACTCCTCAGCTCATAAACTCTAGTTGAAGCACTTCTGGTGTCAGAAGTACCACCTCCTTGTCCCTTGCCCTGACCTATAGTGGGACCCTGAGGAGCGGTAGATCCTGGAACTCTTTATTGTTGATGATGATATTGAGACCTCTATCCACCTCCTACAACACTAGCAGATGAAGAACCCTATTGCGATGGCGTCTTGCCTTGACGGAAAAATGCAACTCTATGTCCGGGATTGGCGGCTTGCCACAAGAGTAGCAAGTCACAACAGCCTTCTTGCAATCAGCTCTCATATGTTCGACACCTCCGCAGTTAAAGCATTGCTGTCCTCTGTTAGAACTCTGTACATACTGTTGAAAAATAGAGCGTCCCGACATCACACTATGCTCAAATCCAGTTGATCCAGCTCCAGCACTGGTTGATCCAGTCTTTTGTCTCTTCTCAGGACCTCCTGTTTGAGAAGCTCTCCTCTGACCCAATCGGTCTCTCTCATAAGCAGAAGCTCTATCCTGATAGTCCGTCAAAGAATCACAACGGAAACAAGCAAGATAAGAGTGTGTCGACTCTCTCAACCTCTGCGAGAAAAGGGAAACATGGTGATCCTCAAGTGGTACAAACGGACCCATCAAAGATAGCTCATCCTGAAACTTGGTGATGATCTCAACAATAAGCAAATCCTTAAATCCAACCTCGAGGAAATCCTGAAAACGGTCCCTCCTTATACCTGTAGGGCAGTAGCGATCCCTAATCACTGTCTTCATCTGCTCGTAACTAGTGACCTTGCTGCGAGCAGTCCTCCACCAAGAATGAGCCTGATCCTTCAGGAGCGTATGTGCTATGTTGACTCGACGTCCCTTTGGGTAACCGATAGCCTCCATAGCATAATCCAGATGTCCTAGTCACAACTCCACCTCTAGTCTTGTCTTTCCCATGAAAGTGGAAACCTTAACTGGTCGAAAGTCTTCAACCAACTGTCTGGCTTCGGCTCTCTCACCTCAGCCGGCGCTCTAACAACCTCAGCAACCCTAGCAAACGGGGCAACAATCTGTGTAACTCTCTGCAAAACCTCAGCTGATCTCGCAAGAACTGGCGGTGCTGGTGCAGGTCCTCTAGTCCTGATAGCCTCTTCGACTCTACATATAGTCGCGATATGCAGAAACTCCGATGGACACTCGTGTGGACTCTGTCGATGGCGCTCTCTGTACTCCAGACATAGCAGTGGTCCTGTACCCAGCCTCAGGAACAACACTCTTAGCAACCTCCTCAGCGAACACCTCAACGATAGGCGGATCAACAACTGGGGCATGGACCCGACCTCTAGCTAGTGGAGGTCTTCCTGAACGTCCTCGTCCATGGACGGCAGATGGAAGTGGTGGTCGACCCCTTCCTCGCCCCATAGCAGCTGTAGCTCTAGTACACGCCATCTACAATAAGGATATATATATATATATATATATATAGAGAGAGAGAGAGAGAGTTTGGCTCCCATGTAAACAGCTCTTATAGTGTTCAATGAGAACGAATAGTAGCCCTTGATCTGATTAATCCAAAGGCTGAAATTTTACCTAAATATTCTATAAAAAATACAAACCACTCTCTTGATTGGAATGTGTAATACACTCTCCAAATTAAGGCAATTTCGATATTTTTTAATAATTATAAATGAAATCTTCTTCCAATATTTTAGGCAGTTACAATTTACAGAATCTTCCAATTATTTAATAAGGGTAGTAAAGAATATCAAGATAATGATAATATAAAAATATTATTTGAAATATTAGTTCCAGTAATGTACAATTTTCTTCAACTATATACGTTAATATAAAAATATTATTTCGGGATATATTGTTTGAAATACGATTACATTTTATAGCGTTGAAACATCAAATAAGAAAGCGTAAACTTAATTACCCAAGTGTACAACGCTCATTAACATATAACACACTAATATATTCTATATCCGGTAAATATACCTTGTATATTCTATAAAATATAGCATCATATACGGTAAAAAGTGACAAGGTTGTGCTCCTTAACATACAACATCTAATACATGAAACATCCATTAACTATATCATGTATATTCTGAAATTATATCGTTCTTATTCGGTGATTAGTACACTTATTAATCCATCATATTATGCATGGTAAACGGTGTTAGCATACAAGATAAAGATCTTCTTCCAATGGTTGTTGTGTTTTACTCAATGTAGCAAAAGAATTGTTCAAAACAACATATAAAAAAAGAGTTTTGACAATGTAAAATAGTGTTTTGACATTAATAAAGACAGTAGTGTTAAACACAATAATTCCTACATAAGTGTTCAAAATATCTAAATAGAGAAATAAACGGTAGAATATAGTTTTGACAAAGTGTAGCAAAACAGTTGTTCGAAGCAACATATCAAGATAACTACTTGGATGGTCTATTCATCATCATCCTTAGTGTTGTTAATCTCCAACGCTCCTCTAACAACCATACACGGTATTTTTGGCATCATTGTGTTCTCAAACCAATGGAGCAAAGTATATAAACATCTGACTCGTCAAAAGATTCTTAAATTGAAACGACCTTCCTTTTCCCACTTCTAATCCGTTGTTTCTTGTCTGACACCATCTTGTTTTCTGAACACAACAATCAAACAATAACGAATATAATTCATCTTATTCATGAATATTTCATAAGCATAGCCAATGTCTCATTCGACAAGGCATGGAGAACAATCAAACAATAACGAATATAATTCATCTTTTAGCAATTTTATCAAGTTTCGTATTAAATATAAAAAATAATGACCATCAACACCAATCATATATGAGCAGGCAAGTGTATAATGGCTTAAACATAACTCGTATTCGACAAGGCATGGGAGAACATTCAACAAAATTCGACTATCAACCCAAATTCATCAACATAAATCAATAGCCATTCAGTTGACAACATTCATCAACAATGGACTACCGAATATAAAAACCTATAGCCATTAACACCAATCACATATGAACAGGCAAGTGAATAACGGCTCAAACATAACTCGCATTCGACAAGGCATGAACAACATTCAACAACAATGGCTTATCAACCCAAATTCGACAATAATACTTCAAGCTCATCAACAAAAATCAATAGACATTCGGTTGGTAACATTCAACAACAATGGACTAACGAATATAAAAATCATTACTCATTAACACCACTCATATATGGACAGGCAGACGGAATACAACAATAACAATACCTCGTGTGACGGATGGGTTGCGGCTAGTCGAAGAATACCCTAATCTGTGTAGCAATCGACAATGAAAAGGATATTAAGATGCAGAACGCCGAATACCGGCGCTTCTAGAACCGAATACGGACAATGAACAGGATATTAAGATGCAGAACTCCGAATACCGACGCTCCCCGAACCGAATGCGGAATCGAGTACGAACACAGCACCGGCGACTCCAATGGCGCTGAAGACCGGAAGAAGAAGTAGAGGATGAAGATAACTACAACAAAATTAGGGATTTTGTTACTTTTAACCGCAAAAAAACCCTAATTTGTAGAAACGGAACAAAAAGTTCATCCCAATAATGGATATTACCTCGAGCGACGGCGGGGAAAGGCGAACACAATACCTAGTGTAGAATGGATGGGGAAAAAAACTCCTGCTCCACAGACGGCGGCGAATAATGGAAGAAGATAGCGGCACCAATGGTCTCCTTCAGTTCGAAAACAGGGGATTCTGCTTTGGAGGAAGAAGTGGGATACAAAAATAACCGTAAAAGATTTGATTGTTTTATTTAAGGAAAATTTTAAAATTGAGGATAATTATGGAGAGATTGTTTGACACGCGCTATCACTTCCAAAATTAGGATTAAAATTTTTTTTTTATAATTTTTTATTTATTAAACTATTGTTTAATCTCAGCCATCCATTATAATGATCCAACGAATATAATTCGTTCTCATTGAACACTATAAGAGCTGTTTACATGAGAGTCAGTATCTATATATATATATATATATATATATAAGGCCACGCTACCGCTAAAGCAAAAATCCAAGAAAAGCATATAAAGGCCAACATGTAAGAAACTACACTGCTGAGATCCGCGGAGGTAGTGGTGGTTGCCCGTACATCTATCCCAAACTGACAAGTTTAAAACAAAACCCCCTTTTGAAAACGTAGACCCCTTGCGGGTTCTGTTTATTTATCCATCCGACCTTTAGAAGATCTCGAGTGTCATTGTTGCCAACCTGAAGCTCGGATACCATATTGTAGCACCCCAAGTTCTGAGAACTCGAAAAGTTACGGGCTAAGACCTCACAATGGGTCCCGACCCTCAGAGTAGCAACGACACAAGGAATCTTACAACAAGACACAGACGATTTAAAACCAAAACTCAATATAAAACCAAAGGTTTAAACAAAGGAAGCGTAAAAGACTCGTACCCGAGTTCAAAACAAAAGAAAAGCAACAACAAAAACATAAACCCGATCCCGTCCTACAATGTACGGGAACCCCGGCTGTCCACACCATCTGGATCACTCAGCAGCATCCTGAACCTATGGAACATCTACAACATCGGTATAAACTGTTGGATTAAGCTTGAAGTTAACTTGAGTTAGAAGCTATGATAATCCTAATCAAGTTGTGTTTCCTAAAGAGATTAAGATTAGAATTATCTTTAGGAGTTATCTAAATATATATGGATATATTTATGTTTAGGATTTATCTAAAATATAAGATATATTCTAATAGGATTAGGATTAGGATTAGGATTAGTAATCTCCTATATAAAGAGATGCCGAGTTATGGCAGAGATATGAGTTGTGAGAGTTTTTGAGTTATTTTTCTTGAGATTAATAAGAGATATATTCTTATTATTTTGTATGTTCTTTGAATATCAAGTTCTATATTTAATATCAGAGCTGGTGAGGAAACAAGACTCACCATGGGAGACGTAAAGGACGAAGCTGTTGAACCAAAGGTCAAGACAGTCGGGCCATCCTCTATCAAGTGTCCGATGCTAACTTCCTCGAATTACACGGTTTGGGCCATAAGAATGAAGGTCGCTCTCAAGGTGAACAAGGTGTGGGAAACAATCGAATCTCGTAACAAAACCAAATATAAGAACAATATGGCAATCGCCTTGTTGTTTCAATCCATACTAGAATCATTAATTCTTCAAGTTGGAGAACTTGACACAGTAAAAGCTATTTGGGATGTGATAAAGGCGAGACACGTTGGAGCAGAACGAGTAAAAGAAGTCAGGCTTCAAACCCTAATGGCAGAATTTTATCGGCTCAAGATGAAAGAAACTGACACGATTGATGTGTTTGTGGGAAAACTGTCAGAAATCTCGTCCAAATCATCTTCACTTGGAGAAACAATTGAAGAAACAAAACTTGTGAAGAAATTTCCGAAAAGTTTACCACGTAAAAGATATATTTATATCATCGCATCTTTAAAACAAGTGCTTGATCTGAAGACAACGAGTTTTGAAGATATTGTTGGGAGGCTGAAAGCGTATGAAGAAAGAATTGGTGTTGAGGAAGAAGAACAAGAAGAGAAGAACAAGCTGATGTATGCCCACACGGATGATAGCTATGGTGATAATAGAGGAAGAGGAAGAGGTGGTCGATTTGGCAGAAGAGGAAGAGGACATGGACGCTCTGGTAATGCTCCATATCGACAAGAACGTGACAAGGAGAAAGAGGCCACAATAACGTGTTTCAGATGCGATAAACAAGGTCACTACGCATCTAACTACCCGAATCGATTGGGAAAACTTTAAGAATCATCGATAACATGCTTTAGATGCGATAAAAGGGGTCATTATGCATCTAATTGCCCAAATAGATTATTGAAACTACAAGAAACAGAGGAGAAAAAGGATAGAGACACACAGGAGGCCGATGAATTGATGATGCACGAGGTGGTGTATGTCAACGAAAGAAACGTGAAGCCAAGTTTTTTTGAAACCGACCTGGACATAAAGAATATTTGGTACCTTGATAATGGAGCAAGTAACCATATGTGTGGCATTCGGGAATTCTTCGTCTTGATTGATGAAAGTATAACGGGAAAAGTAAATTTTGGAGATGATTCACGAATTGATATTGAAGGAAGAGGGTCCGTTAGATTTGTGTTCAACAATGGTGAAAAAAAGATATTGGGGGAATGGGAGTGGTGGTTTATAAGCAGGAGGTGGAACATAAACTTCAGATTTCTCCTCCGCTTTCTGAGGCTCCACCTCGGTTGGTACCTCGGTCGAAGTGTTCTTCGACTGTACCTAGACCGAGGTGTTCTTCGTTTGTACTATCATCGACCGAGGCATTGGATCTGCAGTTCTTAATCCACTTCTCGTCGTTATTGCCATGATCTGACCCTTGGGGTTGCTCTTTGTCTTTGATGGGAGCTTCTCTAGATCTCTTGGCGCTTCATTTACCTTACTAAAAAGTTGTTGTTCCATGGCTTTCTGTGCCTTCGAAAATGAAGTCATGGATGTCTCCATGGCGTTGAGCTTGATCAAGATGGCCTCCAGCACTGCATCTTTCTTCTCCGGCTGGGACGAGCTTGATCCAGACTCTTGGCTCTTCAATGGAGTAGAGGAAGAGGAGAGGAAATGATTAGAGGAATTATTTGAATTGGAATTTGAGTAAGGTTTACCCGAATTTTGATTGTTAGGTCTCCAATTGTTGCTGTTGGAGCCTCTATTGTTGTTGTGGTTGTTGTTCCAGGAACCATTGTTATTGCTCCTTGACCCTTGATATCCTCCTTCTTCCTTTTTGGTGTGAGCAACCAAAAGGTCCTTCAATTGCTTCACATCATTCTTGAGGGAGGTGAGTTGATTATTATTTGATGGAGCTTCTTGGAAGTTGACTTTCTTAACTCCACCTTCGGCTCCTTGCTGAGAGTATTTCTCCATGTGCAAAGCTTGTTTCTCAATGAACTCCCAAGCTTCATCAATCGGCATGTCCATGAACGTGCCGGCAGATAGTAGTTGAAGGTTGAATTGGGTAGCTCCGTCCAATCCTTTGAAGTATATTTCTAACAACTCTATTTTTGGAATCCCATGATGTGGGCAATCCAAAAGAATGTCTTTAAACCTCTCCCATGACTTGGACAAACTTTCCTTGTCCTTCATGATGAAAGCATTGATCTTCCCTCTCATTTCAACGGTTTTAGAGGGGGGAAAGAATTTCGTTAAGAACTCCGTCATCATCTCCTCCCATGTGTTGATCTTTCCAGGAGGGAGAGATTGATACCAAGTAAGCACCCTATCCTTCAAGGAAAAGTAAAAGGACCTTAGCTTGTAGTTATTGTTTTCCACCCTTGAAGGTCTCAAGGTCTCCATCAAGATCTCATAGTTTTGTAGATGTTGGTGCGGAGACTCTCTCTCTAAACCTCCAAACTGGCATTGGCGGATCATGGAAAGAACTTACGGTCGTAATTCATAGTCATGTTCCGCTGGATCACTGTTCGCCCCTAAAGGTGTGTGCAAATAAGCTTTAAATTTATAAAACTAGAATCAAGCAAGCGAACCCGCAGTGTACGGATCGACGTAGATTAGCAAGAATTCCAGAGTATCGAACACAGGGATTTGGGTGGAACGAACTCGATCGCAGGTTATCAAGCAAGTGAATATGGGAGTTTGCAAATTATCGGGAAAACAACAATCCTAAAGATCCAATTATCCAGCTGTGGCAATTGATTCAAGATATACTAATGATATAAAGACAGAGTCGAGATATGCAAGGGTATACTAATGTAAGGTAATCGTACGGTTGAGGTTCCAAAAACCTTATGTAATTCACCTAAAAGACACTCCCTATACAGGTTGTTGAGGCTCAATATAGAAAGATTCTAAAGGCAAGGATTAGTATCAAATACCCAAACTTATAATCTAAAGATCAAGACTAACTTATCCGATTGAGGTTGTTGAGGCTCACAATCGAGGTAGAGGTTGTTGAGGCTTCACTACCACCTAGAAAAGACAAGTCTAAGCTAAGCTAAAGCAAATCTTTAACTTTAGATTAAGGTAAAAGCAAGCTCGTAGACTTAGGGAAATTACGGTTGGATCTTGAGATTCCACGGTCGTGGAACTCAAGAACAGCCCGTGATTTAGGGTTGTCGGCGATAATTCTCTAACTCTCAGGGTCTAATCTGTTTACGATCGATCTATCATCATCTAAGCCACAACTATCAACCCTTCACCTTAGAATTGTTAAGGGTTTTTAGCCAATAACTGTCATATTGATATTGATTCAAGAATTAAGAGATAAAAGATGAAAACTTTCAAGAACTATCAATAATCTTCAAGTGAATCTCAGAATCACAATCAAGAACAAGTGTTTATCCAAAGATTCAAAACGGACCAAGCAATCACAATCTTTAGGAAAGAAGAGAAACGGGATGTCAATCCGATTCTGAATCAAACCTAAACAAGAAGAGAGATCTTCTTGCAAAATCCTCCAAGAACTTCGATCTTCCACAAACACGAAGATCACAAACAGCAACTCTTCAATACGAACTTTGATCTTCAATGAGATCTCCAAATTACCTCCAAGATGAGGGTTTTTGCGTTTTGCCGCTAAGCGAGGGTTGAAAGGTCGTAAGCGAGGTGACGGAATCTTGCCTCATCCGTCTATTTTATAATGCAGGGCAAAATGTCGGCCCGGCCCAATCTTCAAAAGATCGTGGCTTCGAAACATGGCGAAAAGATTCGCCAAAATCACGGTCGTGGAATCTTTTCACGACCGTAATTTAGGGCGTGGAAACTACTACGGTTAGTTCCACGGCCGTAATATCTCCTGGAATGAACATCGAATTCTGACTCAAAATCCACGGCCGTAATTTAGGGTGAGAACGTGGTTCTTGCCTTCATTCGTGCATTCCTCAATCTAAGACTCCAAATTGCTTCCAAAAGGTGTCCTCGATCTATGGACATATCAACTCAACTCTCCTTTGCTCGATTCCGTTCGGAAATAGCTCCAAATCACCTATAATCAACATAGAACTCGTGTAGACATCCATATCGACAATATAGGCAATACTAGCTCACATATGCACAAAGCTCAATCAAAGACTATCAATATGAATCAAATACGATTAGAAAACGTGCCTAAAATATCACAATATTTCATGCTAACAAATAACCCCATACTTAGCACTTGCTTGTCCCTAAGCAAGGTCTTTCAAAAGGTTTTAAACAAGAGTTAGGATGAAATATGTGTACCTTCTTTTGGATGAAAGTGACTTCTAAAGAATAGATCATTCTCAAACCTTGCTTCAATCGTTTTTCAAACTTTCACACACTTAATTAGAGAGTAAAAGGGCAAAGAAAACTAATGAACAAATTTAACTTTCAAACAAGCATTATAACCTTCAAATATTATCAAAATCAATTATAAGAACTTCAATTTAGATCACCAAGTCATATAACATTCTTTTGATCTTAAGGACTTTCAAAGAAAAGGTCTAGAGTATGGAAGGGAAGGGAAAACTTTAAGGGAGAGTGGTGCATAAATCCGGGAAAGTGGACAACTACCTTCTTCTTCTTTTGCGGTTTCCGCAACACTTCACTTAGAGCTTTGCTCTCTTCTTTTTCGACTTTACTTCTGGAGTTATGGATAGAGGTGCACAAAAACCGAAGCTTAGGAGATTGGCGTT
The DNA here is from genome assembly GCA_033239125.1 of Fagopyrum homotropicum. NCBI lineage: Eukaryota > Viridiplantae > Streptophyta > Magnoliopsida > Caryophyllales > Polygonaceae > Fagopyrum > Fagopyrum homotropicum. Next base: position 152,237,115 of record BSWB01000004.1, read on the forward strand.
TCTCAAAATTGCAAGAGATGCCTCAAACCCTTAGCGCACATACCATAATCCGCTAGGAATATCGCTCAATCCGACTTTGGCAAGACACAAACACCCGGCTATGTGAATGGTGCCGAGTTACTCATCGTCATGATTGACTTCCCCAAACTTATAATTTCTTTCTATTCGATTGATTGCAAATAATTGCTCTCATGGCCCTCCCACATCAAACATGCCTTTTTCTCATTCACTTCTCCAAATTCCCGGATAGGTAAGGGAGGCTAATATTTCAATGAGGAGCTAGATGATCAAAGAAAGAAGAAAGAAAGTATCGAATTGCCTTAATCATTTCAACAAGAAGTATAGGAACTTATAATGTGATTTCAACTTCAATCTCTCAACATGATTTAGGTAACGTTTTCACATTATAAAGCTTGCAAAAGAGGTAAAATTCATTCATTCAAATTCTTTTCAATTTACAATCCTTTTAAGCATGCAATTGTCATCAAACTCAATTCACAAGTAGTGATTATCATGGAAATCATCTCAATTCATTAGAAGCACAAAATTTTCAAAATTTTTCAATTTTTATGGGTTTTTCAAGTCACTTTTCATGCAATGCAAGAATGAAACGTGTAACATATAATGAACATGCAATGATAGTCTCGTAATGGAAGCAACATATAGAGTAGAGTTATTACAAACATTTAGTACATCCCACCCCATACTTAGGACGAACATTGTCCCTAATGTTCACAAGAAAGAACAAAAGAAAGAAAAGAAAAAGAAACTCACAAGTGGTGGCGGGAATGTCTAAAAACGAGTTGTCCGGTCATCAATCACTGCGGTGCCGGTGGAGGTGGGAATGGAGAGAAACTCGGATCATAGTACCGCCCAAACTGCTGGCGGTAGACGTCCCTCATCATATGGTCAAGGTCGTCTAAGCGTCCGTCTCTAGCATCCGCCCGGATCTCTAGTGCTCCGACTCTCTCTGAAAGTCCGGTAGCCCAATCCGGCATCTGCTCGTACCATCCCGGGGGGTGACCATACCATGCGGGGGCATCGGCTGGTGCTGGTGCTGGTGGTGGTGGTGGTGCTGCTGGCTGCGTCGTGGACCAAGGAGGGGGTGTATCGTACCAAGTGGGAGGTGTAGTCATCCACGTGGGCCTCTCACTCACGCTGGCGCGGCGAGATGACGAGCCTGAAGCTCTAGCTGGGCGTGGAGAGCGCCTAGGTACATCCGGGGCCGCTTCCGGCTGATCCGGAAACGAGCCGAACTCCTGCTCCGCTCCTCCACCACTCTCGTACTGCTCTCCCATCTCCTCCTCATCCACAACTGGCGGTGGAACGTAAAGGGGAGCTACAAGCCTGTTCGCATGCATCGCAGCGAACGTCTCCTTCCAATTGTGGCGTCCCGCCACAATGGAATACTCTGGCAGCCACTCAATACCCCTGCCTGTCCTACTCTCCCAGGGCATGCCCGCATAAGGCGGACCTCTATGTGTGGGGAAGATGAGTCCCCTAACCATGAATGCATGTAGTCCTAGAGGTACGGCGGGTATGCGGGTGCAGGCTGAAAAATCTACACCAAAGCTCCTAGCTATGTGGGTCACTATCCCACCATATCCAATGTTCCCTCTCGATTTGTTCTTGAGTTTACTCATTGTCGCCGCTAAAAGAGTAGCACAATCTGCGCGGCATCCATGAAGCATAGCGTAAAGGAGGAATAGCTCATCCGTCTTGATCTTTTGGGGCGTCTCCGTCCTAGGAAAGAGACACTCCGAAAGGACGCGGTGGGCTATCTTCAAGGCTAGATGGTACATCAATCTAGCCTTGGTATCAGCTGGATGCCAACGGTCCTCGTCGGCGTAGATCATAGCCACTTCCTCCCAAAAATCCTTAGCGGAAACGCTTCTAGGGAATCGACCATTGTAGGTCTCATGGAACCCGAAAATGGCTCCAAACTCAACTATACTCAACTGGTAGTCTCGATTCATGAGACGGAAGGAGACAGTCCTATCAACATGGCTGTGCTCGAAAGACGTCACAACCTCTCGGGTGATCTCCTCATAGGCATCTTCACGAATGTTCGTGAAGACGGTCAATCCGGCTCTATCCAAGAGCCATGTAAGATCGTCAACTATGTTGAGAGGATGTAGATCCTCCAATAACAAATACCTAGGGCCAATCACTGCCCTCTTCTCTATCTTCTCAAATGCAGCTAGGTGGTCATCATGTATGGTTGGGATGCTAGGGTGAGGTGGTGAAGATGGAGGTGAAGGTGAGGATGGTGGTGAGGGAGATGAGGGTGGTGGTGCCCTAGATGTGGAGGGGTTGCCCTTTCTTTTCTTATTTTGGTCCCCTTTCTTCTCCTTTATCCTTCCCGAAACTCTCCTTACGAAATCCATTTTTCTCCAAAAATCACGGTCTGTTCTATAGAAACCACGGCCGTGGAACCTCCAGAGACCGTGATTCGTTACAGAATTTCGTGAATCTCAGCAAATTCACCAAATATCACCACAATAAGCAGTCCTAATCTAATTCCTTCCAATCCTTGTCAGTTCTTTCTAGAAATCTATGGCAAAAACGAACCAAATCCGCGAGAATCGAAGAGAAAGAATTAACCTCTTTTTCGGATTGAAAAATCCAAAATGTGCGTTTGTTGATCGATTTCCACTCGATTTGTTGCTTGAATCTTGTTCGTGGTTGGATTTGCTGCAGTTTAGGACGAAGAATCGTTGAAAACGATTAGAAAATGAAGAATTTGGAGAGGGTTCGTGTTTTCGGTATCTAGGTCGTGGAATTGGGGAAGGATTGTGGTGTTTTTGTGATGAAGTGTGGCTTTTATACTCGCAGGCAAAATTTCAAAAATCACGGTCTGTCGGGGCATTCCACGGCCGTGGAAATGTACGGACCCGTGGTTTTGGTGATTTTTCACAGGCTTTTGAGAATTACGGCCACTGTAGCTATGACGACCGTGATTTAGACCGTGGAACCCTCTGTAAAGCTTCAAAGTCCAAATTTCGTCGCTTTTCTTTGACATTATCCCTCCTTTCTCCTTTTCCATCATTCCTACAACCAAAAACACGAACATACCGGAAGAAATCGAGGCAAAACAAAGCGAAAACGTCTATTCTAAACTAATCTATGAATCGAAAACAAAAACGAGAATGCAATACCTTGGGTTGCCTCCCAAGAAGCGCTTTGTTTAAGGTCCGTAGCTAGACCAATCTCGCACTTATTCGAGTGCGGTAGGTGCAAACTCCTCAGCTTGGAGTTCCGGCGAGTACTTCTTGAGTCGTTGGCCGTTCACCTTAAAACTTCCACTAGCTTCACCCCATATTTCAACTGCACCATGGGGGAAAATACGCTTAATTAGAAAAGGTCCAGTCCAACGAGATTTTAACTTACCTGGAAAGAGGCGAAGTCTCGAATTGAAGAGGAGGACTTGATCTCCTTCTTGGAAGTCCTTTGGAATGATATGCTTATCATGCCAACGCTTTGCTCTTTCCTTGTAGATCTTAGCGTTTTCATAGGCGTTCAAACGGAGTTCATCCAGCTCGTTGATGTCTAGGAGACGCTTCTCTCCCGCTTCCTTCATGCTGAAATTCAGCCATTTGATAGCCCAAAACGCTTTGTGCTCTAGCTCTACCGGCAAATGACAAGACTTCCCATACACAAGGTTGTATGGTGTGGTTCCTATGGGAGTCTTGTATGCAGTCCGGTATGCCCATAATGCATCATCTAGTTTCAAGGACCAATCCTTCCTAGTCCTTGAAACCGTCTTCTCTAGAATTCCCTTGATCTCCCTATTTGAGATCTCAACTTGTCCACTCGTTTGTGGATGGTAAGGGGTGGCGATCTTGTGAGTAACCCCATACTTGGTTAGAAGAGCTTCAAAGCGACGGGCTATGAAGTGAGAACCTCCATCACTAATGATCGTCCTTGGCGTCCCGAATCGCGGAAAGATGGTCTTGTTGAAGAACTTGACCACCACCATGGCATCATTTGTGGGAGAGGCAATTGCTTCGACCCATCTAGAGACGTAATCTACCGCCAATAGTATGTATTGGTTTCCACAAGAAGAAGGGAATGGTCCCATGAAATCGACTCCCCAAACGTCGAAAATCTCCACCTCTTGGATGTTGTTGAGGGGCATCTCGTTCCTCCTAGAGATATTGCCTGTTCTTTGACAAGCATCGCAACAAGAAACAAAGGATTGCACATCTTTAAATAAAGTAGGCCAATAGAATCCAGATTGCAATACCTTTGCGCTAGTTTTGTTCGAACTAGCGTGTCCTCCACAAGGTAGTGAATGACAATGACGGATGACACTTTGCATCTCATCTTCCGGCACACATCGCCGGATGATGCCATCCGGACCTCTCTTGAAGAGGAGAGGCTCGTTCCAATGGTATTCTCGGACGTCCTTGAAGAACTTCTTCCTTTGTGCGTATGACAGTCCGGGTGGTATCTCCTGGCAAACCAAATAGTTAACGAAGTCAGCAAACCATGGTTCGTTACCTTTGGAGATTACCTTGATGCACTCCTCTATGATATGTAGGTGTTCGTCCGGGAAGGAGTCATCAATGGGTAAATGGTCGTCCTCTAGATGTGTTAGACGACTCAAATGATCCGCAACAGAATTTTCCGAGCCTTTCTTGTCGCGGATCTCAAGATCGAATTCTTGTAGGAGAAGAATCCATCTAATTAGCCTTGGCTTCGCGTCTTTCTTTGCAAGGAGGTACCGGATCGCAGCATGATCCGTGTAGATAATCACCTTTGCACCTACAAGATAAGAGCGAAACTTGTCAATAGCGTAGACAATGGCTAGAAACTCTTTTTCCGTAGTGGCGTAGTTGAGCTGGGCTTCGTCTAGCGTCTTGCTAGCATAGTATATGGCGTGGGTTCGTCCTTCCTTTCGTTGCCCAAGAACAGCTCCAATGGCTACGTCACTAGCATCACACATAATCTCGAAAGGGAGAGTCCAATCCGGGGGTTGGATAATGGGTGCTGAAATTAGGGCTTGCCGAATGGTGTTGAACGCATCTAGACATTCCTGTGAAAACTCAAAAACCGCATCCTTCATCAATAGATTAGTGAGAGGTTTTGATATCTTAGAAAAGTCCTGAATGAAACGTCTATAAAATCCAGCATGTCCTAGGAAACTTCTTATTCCCTTCACCGAAATTGGGGGAGGAAGTTTCTCTATGGTCTCTATTTTAGCTTTGTCTACCTCTATCCCTCTACTAGAGACTAAGTGACCTAACACGATTCCTTCCTTAACCATGAATTGACACTTCTCCCAATTAAGAACTAGGTTAGTGTCTTCACATCTTTGCAAAACAAGAGAAAGGTTAGAAAGACAATCGTTAAAAGAGGAACCGTAAACGGAGAAGTCGTCCATGAAGACTTCCATGATTTCCTCTACATATTCGGAGAAGATGGCCATCATGCACCGTTGAAAGGTGGCTGGGGCGTTGCAAAGCCCGAACGGCATTCTCCTATAAGCGAACGTACCCCAAGGGCACGTGAATGTGGTCTTCTCTTGATCATCCGGATGTATCGGGATCTGAAAGAAACCACTATAGCCGTCAAGGTAGCAAAAGTATGAATGTTGTGCTAACCTTTCAAGCATTTGATCGATGAATGGCAATGGAAAGTGATCCTTCCGCGTTGCATTGTTGAGCTTGCGGTAGTCTATGCACATTCGCCATCCAGTTACAGTTCGGGTAGGAATGAGTTCGTTGTTCTTATTGGTGATGACTGTCATTCCTCCCTTCTTCGGAACTACTTGAACTGGGCTCACCCACTTGCTATCGGAGATAGGATAGATGATACCTGCATCAAGAAGTTTAAGAATTTCCTTCTTGACAACCTCCTTCATGGTCGGATTCAACCGCCTTTGAGGTTGTCTTGAAGTTCTAAAGTCCTCCTCCATTAGTATCTTATGCATGCATAGGGAGGGTTTAATTCCTACTAAGTCCTCAATAGTATAGCCTATGGCTTTTCTATGTTTCCTAAGGACAATCATGAGCTGTTCATGTTCATCTATGCTTAATTCGGAACTAACGATAACCGGGAAGGTGGAATTAGATCCAAGAAAAGCGTACCTTAGATGAGTAGGAAGTGGTTTGAGTTCCATTGCTTTCGGAGCTTCCAATGATCCTTGAGGAGCTTCCGATGTTTCCTTAGAAGTTTCTAAGGAGGTTGGATGGTTTGGAGAAGAATTAGAAGAAGTTGAAGAAGTATGCCGATCACCATCTTCCACGGCCAAAATTACGGTCTCCTCTGGAGTTCCACGGCCGTAATATCCTCTGGAATGGAGGTTGATTTTGGTCGTGGAATCCACGGTCGTGGAATACAGAGTATGACCGTGGATTCGAGTATTTTCAGCCTCATCGTGGAGTTTCTCAAACTCCACTTCATACATCTCTTCTTGTGCTCCTAAGGCTTTAATTTCCTCTTTGCACTCTTCCTCTTCTCCTACATCGGTTAGACTCATAGTAATAACCTTTTGCAAAGGATCGTTAAAGAGAATTGCACTTACCTCTTCCCTAGATAAACCTTCTTCGTCTTGGACATTGTAAATATCCTCATCAAAGATTGGCTCCTTCACTAGAGTGGAAAGAACGAATTCTACTTTCTCTTCCCCAATATCAAAAGCGAGCCTCCCATTCTTGCAATCGACCATGCAGCCAGAAGTTGCAAGAAACGGCCTTCCGAGTATGATCGGGACCGGACTATCCGCAGGAATGTCAAGCACGACAAAATCAATGGGAACAAAGAACTTGCCTAGCTTGACCGGGACGTCTTCTACAATGCCGACGGGGTGAGTAATGGATCGATCTGCCATGTATAACGTCATCTTCACCGGTTTAGGGTCGCCTAAACCGATCTTCCTGCATAATGCAAGTGGTATGATACTCACACTTGCTCCCAAGTCACATAAAGCGTCATATGTGACCTCTCCCACTCCAATGGGAATGCAAAATGACCCCGGATCTTTCAGCTTTGGGGGCATTTTCTCCTTCATAGTCTTGATGAGATCCGAAGAATCCGAACTCATCTTGACTTCACCAAAATCTTCTAGCTTCCTCTTGTTAGAGAGGAGCTCCTTCAAGAACTTGCCATAAGCCGGCATACCTACAATGGCATCAATGAAAGGTATATTAATATGCAGCTTGCTCATGAGTTCTATAAACTTACCAAATTGTTTATCTAGGCGCGCTCGCGCTCTAGATTGAGGGAACGGTAGGGGAGGTTTGAAAGCTGGAGGAGGAACATAGACGTCTTCCTTCTCCTTCCCCTTTTCTTTGCCCTTCTCTACGGGGACTTCAACGAACGTAGGCTGCGGATCGGTGGTAGTCACTCCGCTCCTAGTTGTAATCGCCATTACCCTTCCCTTAGGGTTGTCCTCCGTTTTTCCTGGAAGTTTCCCTTGATTTCTAGGAACTTCCTCCGCATGGTTGAACATTTGGTTTTCCAAAACCTTTTGAGCTTTGTCAACCTTAGAAATTTGATCATCAACCTTGATGATGCGGTTCTCTAACCCTTGAAGCTTTCCCAAGATTGTTTCCAACATGGGATCCGGCTTCTCCTTTCCCGTATTGTTTCCTCCATTTGATGATTGCCCCTGACTTTTCAAAGGAGTAGAGGAAGAAGAGGGTAGAGTTAGTGAATTGGAATTGGAAGGATAGGAGTTACCGGAATTTTGTTGATTGGAGCGCCAATTGTTGTTGTTCGAACCCCGATTGTTGTTCCAATTGTTGTTGTTCCGGTTGTTGTTGTTTCCATTCCAATTGTTATTCCGGTTATTGTTCCGGTTATTGTTGTTGCGGTTGGTGTTATCACCGCCGTTGTTGTTGCCCAAATAGCCAACATCCTTCTCTTGTTGCTTTGGGAAGTTGGTCTTGATAGTCTCCTTCAACTCTTTGATCTCATTGTTGAGGGAGAAAATCTGATTTTGAGCTTCATGTGTGAGCTTTGCTCCTTGCTCCACACGATTTCCCTCCACTTTCCGGTGGGAATACTTCTCTATGACTCTTGCTTGCTTCTCAATGAAGTCCCAAGCGTCATCTTCTCTCATGTCCATGAACGTTCCACATGAGAGGGATTGGAGGTTGAATTGCGTTCCCGCATCCAGCCCTTTGTAGTAAATCTCCAGCAAGGCAAGCTTGGATATGCCATGATGAGGGCAATCTAAGAGCAAATCCTGAAACCTTTCCCAAGATTGAAACAAACTTTCGTTAGGTCTCATAGAAAAAGCATTAATCTTACCTCTAAGTTCCGCCGTTTTGGATGGCGGAAAGAATTTGGTGAGAAACTCTGCGGAGAGGTCTTCCCATGTTTCTAGTTTCCCACTAGGAAGAGCTTGGTACCAAGATAGCGCTTTCCCTTTCAAGGAGAAAAAGAAAGGTTTGAGCTTATAGCTGTTGGTAGTAGCGCTCTTCGGTCTCATCGTCTCCATCATACACTCAAAGTTTTGCAAGTGTTGGTGTGGAGATTCAGCGCTTGTACCGCCAAACTGACTTTGGCGAACAAGAGTGATAACTTGAGGGTTAAAGCTAAACCCTTGTACATCTTCAGCATCAAAATTCACACCTAAGCGGCGTGGTTGTTGTGTCGGATCCATCCGCTGGCCAAGAGTTCTCGGCTCATTATCCACACGTTCGACCCTCGCGTTCCTAGGTGGAATGCGGCGGTTAGCAGCTCCTTGTGGATTGAAAGGATTTATATTGATCGTGGGATCAATCTCTTCTAGCGGAGGCATGGAAGAATCACTATCATCGGTGGATGAGTGGTTTCTTCTTCTAGACCTTGTTCTCCTTCTCGAGGACTTCTTGCCCACCTTATCTTCAAGATCGCTCATTTTTATCTTCATTTGGACGATCATGTCTTGTAGACCGTTAACTTGAGTTTGATGACGATCCATCTCATCCTGGAGGAGAGTCTCATTCCATCGGAGTTGAGCTTCTTTCTCTGCCAACTTAGTTTGAAGATTGTGCTCGTTTTCTTCAGCCATCTTCCTTTCCTTGCGCTTTTGCCTCAAGGTTTTCTCTAGCTCTTGATCAAGAGGTAAGAGATCTTCGGTGTTCCTAGACCTGCGCATACACTCAAAGAAAAATCAAATAACGAGAGCAAGCTCCCAAGCTTGACAACCGGCTACCGGATTCGGACGAAGCCAAATCCCCGGCAACGGCGCCAAAAACTTGTTCGCCCCTAAAGGTGTGTGCAAATAAGCTTTAAATTTATAAAACTAGAATCAAGCAAGCGAACCCGCAGTGTACGGATCGACGTAGATTAGCAAGAATTCCAGAGTATCGAACACAGGGATTTGGGTGGAACGAACTCGATCGCAGGTTATCAAGCAAGTGAATATGGGAGTTTGCAAATTATCGGGAAAACAACAATCCTAAAGATCCAAGTATCCAGCTGTGGCAATTGATTCAAGATATACTAATGATATAAAGACAGAGTCGAGATATGCAAGGGTATACTAATGTAAGGTAATCGTACGGTTGAGGTTCCAAAAACCTTATGTAATTCACCTAAAAGACACTCCCTATACAGGTTGTTGAGGCTCAATATAGAAAGATTCTAAAGGCAAGGATTAGTATCAAATACCCAAACTTATAATCTAAAGATCAAGACTAACTTATCCGATTGAGGTTGTTGAGGCTCACAATCGAGGTAGAGGTTGTTGAGGCTTCACTACCACCTAGAAAAGACAAGTCTAAGCTAAGCTAAAGCAAATCTTTAACTTTAGATTAAGGTAAAAGCAAGCTCGTAGACTTAGGGAAATTACGGTTGGATCTTGAGATTCCACGGTCGTGGAACTCAAGAACAGCCCGTGATTTAGGGTTGTCGGCGATAATTCTCTAACTCTCAGGGTCTAATCTGTTTACGATCGATCTATCATCATCTAAGCCACAACTATCAACCCTTCACCTTAGAATTGTTAAGGGTTTTTAGCCAATAACTGTCATATTGATATTGATTCAAGAATTAAGAGATAAAAGATGAAAACTTTCAAGAACTATCAATAATCTTCAAGTGAATCTCAGAATCACAATCAAGAACAAGTGTTTATCCAAAGATTCAAAACGGACCAAGCAATCACAATCTTTAGGAAAGAAGAGAAACGGGATGTCAATCCGATTCTGAATCAAACCTAAACAAGAAGAGAGATCTTCTTGCAAAATCCTCCAAGAACTTCGATCTTCCACAAACACGAAGATCACAAACAGCAACTCTTCAATACGAACTTTGATCTTCAATGAGATCTCCAAATTACCTCCAAGATGAGGGTTTTTGCGTTTTGCCGCTAAGCGAGGGTTGAAAGGTCGTAAGCGAGGTGACGGAATCTTGCCTCATCCGTCTATTTTATAATGCAGGGCAAAATGTCGGCCCGGCCCAATCTTCAAAAGATCGTGGCTTCGAAACATGGCGAAAAGATTCGCCAAAATCACGGTCGTGGAATCTTTTCACGACCGTAATTTAGGGCGTGGAAACTACTACGGTTAGTTCCACGGCCGTAATATCTCCTGGAATGAACATCGAATTCTGACTCAAAATCCACGGCCGTAATTTAGGGTGAGAACGTGGTTCTTGCCTTCATTCGTGCATTCCTCAATCTAAGACTCCAAATTGCTTCCAAAAGGTGTCCTCGATCTATGGACATATCAACTCAACTCTCCTTTGCTCGATTCCGTTCGGAAATAGCTCCAAATCACCTATAATCAACATAGAACTCGTGTAGACATCCATATCGACAATATAGGCAATACTAGCTCACATATGCACAAAGCTCAATCAAAGACTATCAATATGAATCAAATACGATTAGAAAACGTGCCTAAAATATCACAATATTTCATGCTAACAATCACCTAGGTTGACTCCTGGACGCCTCACTTGCTGGTTTGGGTCCATCCTCTACCCTAGGGTTTGTGGAATACCTACAGGAAGAGCACCTTGGACAGGCAGCTGAAATTGAAGCACTTCGGCCGGGGCGTTTGGAGCTGGATCCTGCCTCGGTCGAGGATCCGGATTCGGTCGAGGTAGATATAGTTCGCTTAAGGCTGCCATATTTGCTTCGATCGCTTCCGTCCTTGTGCGGGTTTCTTCCTTTTCTTGCCGTAATTCTTCTCTACTGAGGCGTAGTTGTTCCAATGCCTCCCTTAATTCGGCCTCAAGATCGTGATCGTCTCGGTTGACCATTTTCGCTTCTTTCAAGCGTCTTTTATATGTCTTTTCTAGTTCGAGATCGTAGGGAACGATTTCCTTCCCAGCGCGGGTTTTTCGCATAAACCTAAGAAAAAGAACCTGCGAAAGTCACTCAAATAGAGTGGTTAGTAACAATGGGGGCAAACTGTAACGACCCGAGTTTTAAGTAACCCAAGACGTCACTAGGCTAAGGACCACACAGTGGGTCCCATCAGTTAGCCTGACAACAACTTCACAAATAGGACCTTGCAACAAGAAGCACGAAGAAATAATGAAAACATTCAACCTGTCATTTTGAAAACATTTACATAACAACCATGCATGCAGTTAGTATGTATATCCCAAAACGACACTTCAAAGCATGACACCTGAACAGGTGTCTTAAAACTTCAGCCTGAAATCAACATGTGTACACAGTTGCACACAACCAACAAAAGACTCGCTTGCAAGCGATTATTTTCAAAAGCAAGTTCAACCAACCCTTGGGTTAACACTGCCCCGGCTGTCCACACCCTGCAGCTGACATCCCTGAAGCGTTCCTATGATCAGCATTACCTAAAAAGATTCGGTTTAAAACCGTTAGCTACCGATCATAATCTATCCACGAGAGATTATATCATCACATCACAACACAACAAATATATTCAAATACCATATACCGTGCTCATGAGATGATATCATGCTTTTATGAATGATGCACGTGAATGCAGTATGAAATTTACAATTTTCGATCCCGGACCCATTAATCCGGAACCATTGCTTATACGGTTCTGGCTTTGGTGTGAGCTCACCGTTGCACAGATTAGGTTAATTCAGACATTTGCTCTTAGGTCGTAGCCAGACTGATCAAGTCTACGGGCCAGGCTTTCTCGTGGTGAGTTATGGTCTTAACTCCTAACCACATGCAACATTTTGCCATCCATGTTAATGCAAACATTTACCATTTTCATTAGGTGTGCGACCCGAGCCTGAAGTCCATCAGACTCGGTGTCATTCTTATACAAACGCAAGTGATCCGGGCTTGGCCGAGCTCCGGTATTCACTGCAAAATACTCGCTTCACATACTCTTGACCTTTACAAGTCATCATCATATCACATGCCTCAAAAGGCTTATCATCTCATACATTTTCATGTTTCAGCAAGCTTATCATGTCATTCAATAGCACGCCTCAATAGGCTAACACATGTTCATTTAACCATTTCTCATAATTATGACATGATAATAATCACAATAACATTAAGCATGCTTTACACATCATAACGTCATTTTCATCATAAACACATCAAGCATGCTTCACACATAACACATCTCAATGCATATCAACATTCACATTTCAGCACAACAAGGCATTTCAAAACAACAACACATATCAACACAGTGAGATATAAATCTCTCAGACACGGTTTCTGCAGATCGAAGCTAAGTAAGTCCGAAGACTTACCTGGATACGCTCACTGAGCAACTAAGCTATAGTTAGTCTACCGTCTTCAACACCACCTGTCGAGAATATCATATTCCTCGTATTAAACTTCTTGCTTCAAACATCAATTAAATTCATTCCTTTGAATTTAATTAGCTTATAGCGTTTTCTAGATTCCCAATTTAATTAATTAATCTTTAACTAATTAATTAAAATTCATCAGAATAACCTTTTGCCCGCAGGCAGTTTCTCAACCCAACTGTCATCAGATCTCATCAAACAAATAGTCCATAATCACCAGAATATTGTAACGAGCATAATGGAATTTCCAATTATCCATTTTGATAAGCCTAAGGTCAATTTAGGCCAAATCGCAATACTGAAAACGAATAAATTCATAACTTATTCGTTACTAACCCGATTGACGATCCGAAAGAAGATTCGGAATCACAACGACGCAGGCTACGCTCGGACACCATCAGATTCACCGGAATCTTAGCGACGGGACCGACCAAAACACTAATATGCTCGACCAGCCCTTTATGTGCTCGGAAAAACACAAACTCGGTACCGAAATGAAGAGGACGAAGAGAGGAATCCAAAAACTCAAACGGAATTGAAATCGGATTACAAACGAAGAGTAGATCTGAATTTGAAGGTTGAGAGAAATCAGAGCTTTTACGAGGAAACGTGAAAGGAAATGAATTAATAAATGAATTTCCGCTATTTATAGCGAAGACGATAATTATCCTTTAGCAAAGTCGATAGTTATCCTTTAACCGATCCGAAGGTGGTTTGAGCCCCTTCTCCAAACTTCTCGAAATTGGAATAATAAATCCGACATATTGTTTGGATAATTATTCCGCAACTTTCTCGGAAAACGCGTATTCCTAAGCCGTCTTTCTTAGCCGCTAAGAAACGAAACAACGACTCTTTTGGCCATTTTGCCTTTCCATGTTATTTCATATCTAGAACATATCCGATGTCCTGATCATTTCTCTCAACTGCAATTTTATTAATTGAAGCTCCCAAATGCTCCAAATAATACCAGAGGGTAAAAATTATTCCCCGGAGGAAAAAGTGAAAATTTCCCCATAAGTCAAAATTTACACCAAAATCATAATGGTGGAATTTATACTCGTCATCTACACACTATTCGCGATTTATGGGTCAATTAATATCGATGATTAACTTAATCACCCTTAAACATCCTTTATTAGGATTCGAAAATCCTAGCTTTTACATCACACACCCCTTAAGAAAAAGTTTCGTCCCGAAACTTTAGTACACAACTCATCAGAAGACTGAATCTATCAGTCACATAATTAACCTATCTTTGCATTTCATGCAAGCATAGATTATTATCACGTTAGCGGGGTCATCACGATCATACTAGGAAAGTCTATCACTTCCTATGTTAGCAAACACAAATCAATTCACACACACATAAATCACATAAACAGAGAACCATATAAGCACATTAGTTAGTGAAAAAGTTAGGTACTACTCTTTGCTTCTGTCCCAATCATTGATCAAAGAGCTAAACACCTCTGAATAATTTCTCTCCATGTCTTCAACTATTTCCCATGTAGCCTCTTCCATTCCCCTTCGGGACCACTGGATCTTCACTAATGGAATTTATTTATTCCTTAACTTCTTCTTCTTTCTGTTTAACATGACCATAGGGAACTCGACATAGGTCTGCTCAAGCTCTATCTCAATAGCATCATAGCTGAGTACATGGATCGGATCTGGTTGATATTTTCTTAGTTGTGATACATGAAACACTGGATGTACTCCATTCATTGTTGGCGGTAATGCTAAACGATAAGTCACTCTACCAACTTTTTCCAAAATCTCAAACGGTCCAATATACCGAGGACTTAACTTCCCCTTGATACCAAACCGTTTGACTCCACGAGTCGGTGAAACTTTCAACCAAACGTGTGTCCCTGTTTCAAACTCTAGCGGACGTCGACACTTATCAGCATACGATTTTTGTCTACTCTGTGCAGCCAACATCCTTTCTCAAATCAAAGCAACTTTTTCAATATCACTTTTACTTTGTCTGGAGCCGTATCAAAGACATCGGTAGGCTCATCCCAACATAATGGGGTTCGACATTTCCTTCCGTACAGTGCTTCATATGGTGCCATCCCAATGGATGCATGCCAACTGTTGTTGTAGGTGAACTCGACCAACGGTAATTGATCTGGCCATATCGGTCCCCAATCAAGCACACATGACCTCAACAAGTCTTCTAAAGTCTGAATAGTCCGTTCGGACTGACCATCTGACTGTGGATGAAACGCTGTTGTAAAATTCAGCTTGGTTCCCATTACTGTCTGTACCTGGCTCCAGAATCGGGAAGTAAATCGTCCATCTCTATCTGAAACTATGGTCTTAGGAACTCCATGTAATCTGACTATCTGATTCACAAATTCCTCTGCTAACTTGTTCACAGTCCAAGTTTCCTTGATAGGAATAAATCTTGCAGTCTTTGTTAATCGATCAACCACCACCCATATGGAGTCATAACCTTTGCTACTACGTAGACTGGTTACAAAATCCATGGTGATGTGTTCCCATTTCCACTCTGGTATCTCCAATGATTGAAGTTCTCCTCCTGGCCTTTGGTGTTCAATTTTAACTTGCTGACATGTTTGACACCGTGACACAAACTCAGCAATATCTTTCTTCATACCTTGCCACCAAAAGTAAGGTTTAATATCCCGATACATCTTGTTTGATCCTGGATGTATGGAATATGGTGTTGCATGGGCTTCCACAAGAATCCTTTTTCTAATCTCTTCATCTTGAGGAACACATACTCTTCCCTGATATCTCATTATATTGTCAGTATCGATATGAAAATCTGAAGATTCACCATTTCCGACCACTGACCTTATTTTGATTAAACTAGGACAACTTAGTTGTTTTTGTTGAATTTCTTTCAACCAATTGGGCACTATCTCCAAGGTACACAGATACCCTTGTTCTTTCTGAACCCATATTTCAATGCCACTACAAATCATATCTTTTTGTATTTCAACTTGTACAGTTAATCGAGCAATCGCTTTTTCTTGAGCTGACTTCCTACTCAAAGCATCAGCCACCACATTAGCTTTACCAGGATGATATAGTATCTCTAAGTCATAATCCTTTATCAACTCCAACCACCTTCTTTGTCTCATATTCAACTCTTTTTGAGTGAAAATGTACTTCAGGCTCTTATGATCTGTCATGATTTTACACGTCGTCCCAAATAGGTAATGCCGCCAAATCTTAAGTGCATGAACTACTGCTGCTAACTCCAAGTCATGTGTAGGGTAGTTCTGCTCATATTGTCTCAGTTGTCTTGATGCATAGGCGATGACTCTTTCATTTTGCATCAAGACGCATCCCAAGCCTATTTTAGATGCATCACTGTAAACAATGAACCCTAGCGTTCCATTCGGCTGAGCTAACACAGGTGCAGTAGTCAACCTCTTCTTTATCTCTTCAAAGCTTGCTTGACACTTGTCAGTCCATATAAACTTTGCCTTCTTCTGAAGTAAGTTGGTCATAGGTCTTGCTATGATGGAAAACCCTTTTACAAAACGTCTATAGTATCCTGCTAATCCTAGGAAACTACGTATCTCTTTGACGTTCTTGGGTGGTTCCCATGCTAGCACGGTTTCGATCTTGGATGGGTCAACTTTGACTCCATCTGCAGTAATCATGTGTCCCAAGAATGTTACTTCTTTCATCCAGAAGTCACATTTGGACAACTTAGCATAAAGCTTTTCTTTCCTCAATACTTGAAGAACTGCTTTCAAATGCTCTGCATGCTCTTCACTACTTCGTGAATAAACCAATATATCATCTATAAAGACCACAACAAACCTATCCAAGTATCTAATAAAGATCCGATTCATCAATTCCATAAACGCAGCAGGTGCGTTGGTTAATCCAAATGGCATAACCACGAACTCGTAGTGTCCATACCGAGTCCTGAATGCTGTCTTATGGATGTCATTTTCTTGAATCTTCAACTGGTGATAGCCTGACCGTAGGTCTATCTTGGAGAACACCTTTGCTCCTTGTAACTGATCTAACAAATCATCAATTCGCGGCAGTGGATACTTGTTCTTAATCGTCATCTTATTGAGTTCTCTATAGTCGATACATAGCCTCATTGTACCATCCTTTTTCTTCACGAACAACACTGGCGCTCCCCATGACGATACACTTGGCCGAATAAATCCTTTATCTGCCAATTCTTCCAACTGCTTCTTCAACTCAAGCATTTCCACAGGTGCCATTCTGTACGGAGCTTTAGAAATTGGTCTAGTTCCAGGCTCTAGATCGATTCTAAAGTCAACTTGCCTAGTAGGTGGCAATCCAGGTAATTCATCTTGAAAAACATCCTTAAACTCACGTGCAATTGGAATGTCTTTCAATTGAATCTTCCCTTCTTTCTCCAGAGCATAGCATAAATATGCTTCACATCCTTTCCTTACCAGTTTACTTGCTTTCATCGCAGAGATCATTACCAATGGACCTTGTAAATCACCTCCCTTGAATACATGACAAGTTCCATCCTTATCTAACATCACTACTGTTAGCAATTCCGCATCTATCTTCACCTTATACTTAATCATCCAATCCATGCCCAAGATTATATCCTCACTATCCAATCCGGTTATAAGGAAATCTGTTGGCCAATCCACCTGGCCTAACCTAAGAGGGTATTGATGGACTTCCTTAGATCCCGGTTCCCTATTACCGTTAGGTAACTTTACCGAGTACGGTATACCTTCAACGGTATCTAATCCGAGTCTAGCTACACATTTATCAGATATGAAAGAATGGGTAGCACCCGTGTCAAACAAAATCTTAACAGGTTGAGACCGAATTTGAATCATACCTCCAACCATCTGTGTATCTTGTGCATTACTTCTGTTCAGCTCAATTGCTCGGAGTTGACTCTTCTCATTTCCGGCCCCACGACCTCCACCGCTTCCTTGCCCTTGTGGCCTATTCTGAGATCCTTGTTGACCGGATTGATGTTGACTAGTTGGAAACTGACGTTGCCCACGTCCGTAGTTACCTTGTACGCTCTGACTTCCCTCTCTTCTCATGTTTGGGGAGGATCCTTGAGATGACATTGTTCCTCTAACCCCACAAAACTTAGCCATGTGTCCACGTTGACTACATTTAAAACATGTAGTGGGATCCTTCTGACATTGCCTCTTGTTATGGTTCATTTTTCCACAATTGAAACATCCTAGGAAGTTAGGATTTCCAATTGAACGATTTTCCTGAAAATTCCCTCCAGAACGATTCTGACTACTTTGTGGTGCTGACCCCTCAGCTCTGTAGAATCCTGACACAGGTTTTTGTTTCTTGTTATAACTACCACTAGATTTGGAGTCCGCTTCCCTTTTATGAGGTTGTCTAGCTTCAAGCCTCAGAGCCTTTTCTTGATATTCTAGGAGTGGCAGATCCTCAAAAGGTGCAAGCATCTGACGATGATGTCCCTTCAACCGATTTGCAAATAAGTGAACCAACTGATCTTCTGGTGGAGCTCTGTCTCCCAACAACGTGCATTCTCCGTGGAATTTATCGATTATCTTTATTATCGGAGCATCTTCTTCAGTAGCTTCTAGAAAGGTGCTCAACAAGCTAGCCCGAGCCGCTGCTGGGCAGAAGTGTGCTTTAACCCGCTGTTTGAATGCGACAAAGTCAGTGATGTTATCGCGATTCCTAATCCACCAACTCATAGCTGCCTCTTGCATAAATGTCACTGCCAAGCTCACTTTGTATTCCTCGGGTACTTTTACCTCATCAAAGACCACTTCCATGTGGCTCAGCCACCCATCTACTTCAATACCATAGCTTCCTTTGAAGTTAGGAACTTCCCTTCTACGTACCGCTTTCAACCACTTTTCTGAACTCAATTCATGACCCTCATGTTCGGCATGATGATTCATCTGTGTTGGGGGTACAACAGTTGGAGTCTCTCGTGGCTTCACCCCTTCTTGCAATGTGTTACCCAGTGCTGCAGCAACTGCCTCTTGCACTATATCGGGTATTACTCTTCTCATGGCAGCATCAATCATCTCTTGCATGTGCTCATCACGTATAACATGGCTGGTTGAGGCACTTGACCTCGACCTCTTACTATCAGCATTATCATCTCGCGCTCTTCTACCACGTGGTGCCCCAGCTGGCACACTTACAGATTCACTGTGATGAACCGGAACATTCGAATTTGTTCTCTCCTCAGACATGTCTACTACCTATAGTAGTAGTGACACTAATCAGAATACTATGAATCTTAAGAGTTAGAGAGAGAACTATCACTTACAAGGAGTCACGCTGAGGAGTGGAAGGCAGTGTCTTTACCCACAATCCCGACTATGCATATGATTTTAAATTCATTAAAACCATATGTCAGTAATTTTCAAAATCTTTTGAAAACTTAAATGTCCTTTCAAAACCAACCCGGACTGGGTTGTATTTAGGTTGAACTATCATGTTTCATCTCAAGTCACATGTGCCCTTGTTGTCAACCTAAGCTCTGATACCAATCTGTAACGACCCGAGTTTTAAGTAACCCAAGACGTCACTAGGCTAAGGACCACACAGTGGGTCCCATCAGTTAGCCTGACAACAACTTCACAAATAGGACCTTGCAACAAGAAGCACGAAGAAATAATGAAAACATTTAACCTGTCATTTTGAAAACATTTACATAACAACCATGCATGCAGTTAGTATGTATATCCCAAAACGACACTTCAAAGCATGACACCTGAACAGGTGTCTTAAAACTTCAGCCTGAAATCAACATGTGTACACAGTTGCACACAACCAACAAAAGACTCGCTTGCAAGCGATTATTTTCAAAAGCAAGTTCAACCAACCCTTGGGTTAACACTGCCCCGGCTGTCCACACCCTGCAGCTGACATCCCTGAAGCGTTCCTATGATCAGCATTACCTAAAAAGATTCGGTTTAAAACCGTTAGCTACCGATCATAATCTATCCACGAGAGATTATATCATCACATCACAACACAACAAATATATTCAAATACCATATACCGTGCTCATGAGATGATATCATGCTTTTATGAATGATGCACGTGAATGCAGTATGAAATTTACAATTTTCGATCCCGGACCCATTAATCCGGAACCATTGCTTATACGGTTCTGGCTTTGGTGTGAGCTCACCGTTGCACAGATTAGGTTAATTCAGACATTTGCTCTTAGGTCGTAGCCAGACTGATCAAGTCTACGGGCCAGGCTTTCTCGTGGTGAGTTATGGTCTTAACTCCTAACCACATGCAACATTTTGCCATCCATGTTAATGCAAACATTTACCATTTTCATTAGGTGTGCGACCCGAGCCTGAAGTCCATCAGACTCGGTGTCATTCTTATACAAACGCAAGTGATCCGGGCTTGGCCGAGCTCCGGTATTCACTGCAAAATACTCGCTTCACATACTCTTGACCTTTACAAGTCATCATCATATCACATGCCTCAAAAGGCTTATCATCTCATACATTTTCATGTTTCAGCAAGCTTATCATGTCATTCAATAGCACGCCTCAATAGGCTAACACATGTTCATTTAACCATTTCTCATAATTATGACATGATAATAATCACAATAACATTAAGCATGCTTTACACATCATAACGTCATTTTCATCATAAACACATCAAGCATGCTTCACACATAACACATCTCAATGCATATCAACATTCACATTTCAGCACAACAAGGCATTTCAAAACAACAACACATATCAACACAGTGAGATATAAATCTCTCAGACACGGTTTCTGCAGATCGAAGCTAAGTAAGTCCGAAGACTTACCTGGATACGCTCACTGAGCAACTAAGCTATAGTTAGTCTACCGTCTTCAAAACCACCTGTCGAGAATATCATATTCCTCGTATTAAACTTCTTGCTTCAAACATCAATTAAATTCATTCCTTTGAATTTAATTAGCTTATAGCGTTTTCTAGATTCCCAATTTAATTAATTAATCTTTAACTAATTAATTAAAATTCATCAGAATAACCTTTTGCCCGCAGGCAGTTTCTCAACCCAACTGTCATCAGATCTCATCAAACAAATAGTCCATAATCACCAGAATATTGTAACGAGCATAATGGAATTTCCAATTATCCATTTTGATAAGCCTAAGGTCAATTTAGGCCAAATCGCAATACTGAAAACGAATAAATTCATAACTTATTCGTTACTAACCCGATTGACGATCCGAAAGAAGATTCGGAATCACAACGACGCAGGCTACGCTCGGACACCATCAGATTCACCGGAATCTTAGCAACGGGACCGACCAAAACACTAATATGCTCGACCAGCCCTTTATGTGCTCGGAAAAACACAAACTCGGTACCGAAATGAAGAGGACGAAGAGAGGAATCCGAAAACTCAAACGGAATTGAAATCGGATTACAAACGAAGAGTAGATCTGAATTTGAAGGTTGAGAGAAATCAGAGCTTTTACGAGGAAACGTGAAAGGAAATGAATTAATAAATGAATTTCCGCTATTTATAGCGAAGACGATAATTATCCTTTAGCAAAGTCGATAGTTATCCTTTAACCGATCCGAAGGTGGTTTGAGTCCCTTCTCCAAACTTCTCGAAATTGGAATAATAAATCCGACATATTGTTTGGATAATTATTCCGCAACTTTCTCGGAAAACGCGTATTCCTAAGCCGTCTTTCTTAGCCGCTAAGAAACGAAACAACGACTCTTTTGGCCATTTTGCCTTTCCATGTTATTTCATATCTAGAACATATCCGATGTCCTGATCATTTCTCTCAACTGCAATTTTATTAATTGAAGCTCCCAAATGCTCCAAATAATACCAGAGGGTAAAAATTATTCCCCGGAGGAAAAAGTGAAAATTTCCCCATAAGTCCAAATTTACACCAAAATCATAATGGTGGAATTTATACTCGTCATCTACACACTATTCGCGATTTATGGGTCAATTAATATCGATGATTAACTTAATCACCCTTAAACATCCTTTATTAGGATTCGAAAATCCTAGCTTTTACACAAACGCTCCAAAAGACAACCGCAACCGGCTCGGTCTAGACCAAGTCCCCGGCAACGGCGCCAAAAACTTGTTCGCTCCAAACGGTATGTTCAAGCTTTAAATTTATAACCCAAGAAGTATGCTCAAAACAAGGATGCGAACCCGCAGTGTACGGGTCAATCGTAGTAAAAGTAAGAAATTCCGGGGTGTCAATCTCAGGGACTTAGTGAAACAAAGTAGGTATAGGTTGTCAATGTAATTACTAACCACAAAGGTGATCAAAGCAATCAAAGATGATAAAAAGTCAATTAAGAAAATATGCAATTCTAGGGATTAAAGCATCTAGTTGTGGTTCCAACTCAAGATCTAAAGGCAAGTGGACAAAGCTGAGAATTTGCAAAGGGAAGGTGTTTCTAAAGTGGAATAGATCATTGGGTAAGTCTCACTACTCACTATCCCAAACCGTAGCTCCTATTACCGGGTAAGTCTCAAGGAATTAAGGAAAAGAACTATATCCTCAAACCAACACACCACCTAAGAGAATAGAATCAACCTTTACCGGGTAAGTCTCAGGCTAACTCACAAAGATGGGAAGAAGGCACACTCAAACCCCAATAAAGGATAAACCTTTATTACTTATCGCTTATGATCTTAGGTAAACAAACAAAGGAATTACCGGGTAAGTCTCATCCTAGGCTTGCATTGAACCAGGAAAGGTATAATAAGATAAGGAATTGGCAACTCTAACACTTAACTCTCAGTTTTGGATCAGAAAAGGTCACCTCGGTCAGACAAATTCCACCCCGGCCGAGGTGTTCATCGACTGAGCGAGATGTTTTAGGGTTAAGGTTAAAGACTCGAACTTTCAGGGTCCTACTGTGATTATGATCATTCTATCATCATCTTTCCCACAACCTTCAGCCAATCACCCTAGAATCGCACAAGGGAATTAGCCACTCATCATCATGAAAGCTATAATCAAATATATGAGAAAAGAATGAATATTTGAACACAAAAACCTTAAAGACAAGGTTTCAATAACTAAATCAACTATCACACCAATAAGCGTTCCCTAAACCACAAACAAAATAAGACAATAACCAAAGAAATAGCCTAAGGAAATCTCACAAAACTCCTTCAAAGCTATCTTCCAACAAGAAAAATCTTCCTTCTTCCTTCAATCTTGAAGGGAAATCTTCTGCGACTGCAGGACTTGGATACCGCTAGGTTTTCGAACTGCTGCGGAATGTCGAATTTGTGGAAAATTCGACCCTTTTTATAGGAAAATTGCCTTCCAAAGATAAGAAATCTTGGAAAAGATATTTTCCCATAAAATAGGTAAAATTATATCACCTGAATATATTTTCTTCCTTCCAGAAATCTAGCCCAAAAATATAAGATCTTCTTTCCATAATTAAAAGATCTCAGCCATAAAATATATCTCCTTGCCGCGTCAGGGTATTCACCTCGGTCGGGGCGCTCCTCAAAATCACCTCGGTTGAGGTGACACTGTAGCTGACCGAGGTGTCTCTCTAACTGAGTGTGAAATCTCTTAAATCTGGTTCAAAGTGAATCTTTATTCCATTTTCATGCTTCCTGAGTTCTTCCTTAAGCTCCTGAATGTAGCTCCAATGATTCTTTAGCTCTTTTAGCTCCTTTTTAATCCATAACGTGCCGTTTTACCTACAATTACAATGAAACTAGATGTAGACCTCGATTCTCGTAAAGGTAGATGAAATGACAATATAATCACATAATATACATCCAAACATGCAGATTATTGAGGATAAAACGTCTAAACAAGTCCCAAAATATAGACTATAATTCATGCTATCAGCAGGGTATGAGGTTCGAATGAAAGAGAATATGCTGATACTCTACGGTCGATTAGGTCAGGTGTTGGTGACAACGACAAGATCAAAGAACCGCCTATATAAAGTTACACTGCAGGTCGAAAGTATCAAGTGCTTTCAGGTGACAACAACAAGCGAATCCGCAAAATGGCACGCACGGCTAGGTCATGTAAACTTAGATACTATGAAGTTAATGATCAATAGAGAGCTCGTGAATGGTATACCCAAATCGACATTGAAAAAACAACATGTGAGTCATGCGTCCGTGGGAAACAAACGAGGAAACCTTTTCCTCAAGAAACTACATTCCGAGCAACGCAACCTCTTGAGCTCATCCATGGAGATCTTTGTGGACCTATCACACCAGCCACACTAGCCTAAAAGAGATATGTGTTTGTGCTCATTGATGATTATTCACGCTACATGTGGACTATTTTGATGAAAGAGAAGAGTGAGGCACTCGAGAAGTTCAAAAAATTCAAAACACTTGTTGAACAAGAAACAAAAGTTGTGATTAAAATGCTCCGAATGGATAGAGGTGGAGAGTTTACCTCTCATGAATTTCAAGCTTTTTGTGATATAAATATGGCATTCAGAGGCACTTAACTGCTCCATACTCCCCTCAACAGAATGGGGTTGTTGAGAGACGTAATAGGACCTTCTTGGAGACTTGGAGATGACAAGAAGTATCTTGAAGCATATGGATGTACCAAATTATCTTTGGGGAGAGGTTGTGAGACATGCTACCTATTTGATTAATAGGAAAGCAACGAGATCCTTGGAGGGGAAAACGCCGTACGAGATACTTAGAGGAAAGAAACCGAATATTGATCATCTCAAAATATTTGGTTGCGTCGATTATGCGAAAACAGAAGCAGTCGGAAGAAAGAAATCGGATGATAGATCAAGAACCTTGGTGCATTTAGGAAGAGAACCTGGTTCAAAGGCTTATTGTCTCTTTGATCCTACAACCAAGAAAATAGTAGTCACTCGAGACGTTGTTTTTGATGAAGGAAAATGTGGAACTAGAACAAAATTGAGAGGAAATCGAGCAATGATTTCGGAACATTCGATGTGGATTTAGGAGAATGTGGTCACGGTGGCATAAGGAGAATTGATAACTTTCAAGAAACAGAGTATAGCGAACCTGCATCTCAAGGAATGAGGGAAGATGCGGTGAATGTTCGCTCCAAACGGTGTGTGCAAGCTTTAAATTTATAACCCTAGACGTAAGCTTAAAACAAGGATGCGAACCCGCAGTGTACGGGTCAATCGTAGTAAAAAGCAAGGAATTCCAGGGGTCGATCACAGGGACTTAGTGAAACAAAGTCCAATTACGGTATGCTTAAGTAATTACTAACCACAAGCAATTAAAACAATCAAAGATGATAAAAGTCAATAAAGGAAATATGCAATTCTAGGGATTAAAACATCTAGTTGTGGTTCCAACTCTAGATCTAAAGATAAGCGGACAAAGCTGAGATTTTTGCATAGGGAAGGTGTTACTAAAGTGGAATGGATCACCGGGTAAGTCTCACTACTCACTAATCCTAAACCGTAACTCCTATTACCGGGTAAGTCTCAAGGAATCAAGATAAAGAACTATAACCTCAAACTAACACACCATCTAAGGGAATATAATCAACCTTTACCGGGTAAGTCTCAGGCTAACTCACAAAGATGAGATGAAAGCACACTCAAACCCCAATAAAGGATAAACCTTTATTACCTATACTTATGATCTTAGGTAAACAAACTAAGGAATTACCGGGTAAGTCTCATCCTAAGCTTGCATTGAACCAAGAAAGGTGTAATAAGGATAGGATTTGGCAAACTCTAACACTTAACTCTCAGTTTCGGATCAGATAAGTCACCTCGGTCAGCCAAATTCCACCCCGGCCGAGATGTTCATCGACTGAGCGAGATGCTTCGGGTTAAGGTTAAAGACTCGAACTTTCAGGGTCCTACTGTGATTAAGATCATTCTATCATTGTTTTTCCCACAACCTTCAGCCAATCACCCTAGAATCACACAAAGAGATTAGCCACTCATCATCATGAAAGTATTAATCAAGTATATGGGAAGAAGGTAAATATTTGAACAAGAAGAATTTAATGAAAAGACTTCAATAACTGAATCAAATATCACAACAAAGCGTTCTTTGGATAGAAATCCAACAAGGCAAGACAACAAGGAAGGGAATCTAAGATAATCTTACAAAAACCCTTCAAAAAGCTATAAAAGCTACAATCTTCCTTCTTCAACCTTCGAAAAGGTTCTTCAAATCTCCCAACTGGAGTATGGTTGCTGCGATGTAGTAGGTGTAAGCAAGGTGATAGCGGATGTCGGATTTATGGGAAATCCGACCCTTTTTATAGGAAAATTACTCTCCAAAGATAAGATATCTTAGAAAGATCTCTTCCCATAAAAATAGGTAAAATATATGATCTAGCATATCTTCTTCCTTCCAGGAGCCAAGCCCAAAAATATAAGATCACTTTCCAAAGATAAAAGATCTCAGCCAAGAATAAAATATTCTCGCCGCGTCCCAAGTGTTCGCCTCGGTCGAGTCGACTTCTCTAGATCACCTCGGTCGAGGTGAATTTGTGGTCAACCGAGGTGAGTCACAACTGAATGTGAAATCTCTCAAATCTGGTCCAAAGTGAATCTTTAATCCATGGCTATGCTTCCTGGATGTTTCCTTATGTTTCTGAATGTAGCTCCAATGACTCCATAGCTCCTTTTGCTCCTTTTTGATGCAAAACGTGCCATTTTACCTACGATTACAACAAAACTAGGTGTAGACCTCGATTTCCGCAAAGGTAGATGAAATGGTAATATAATCACATATTATACATACAAACATGCAGATTATTGAAGATAAAACGTCCAAACAAACCCCAAAATATAGACTATAATTCATGCTATCAAAATACCCCATACTTAGCCCTTTCTTGTCCCCAAGCAAGTTCCGCATATAAAAGGCAAGATAGAATGGATTATAAGTCAAGAAAATCAATGAAAAAGTCTTTCAAAAACATTTTTATGGTGTGCTACAATCATAGATCACTCTAAGAGAATACTTCATGGGATTTAAAATCAAAATATGATCAAAACATTTTATAAATATAAGAAAGTTGTTCATCTTTGCATAAAATCGTAGAATGCATAATAAGTCATAATTATCGAAATTAATCATGCATAATCCAGTTTAAACCACTAAGTCAATCAACAAGCTCGAGGTCTTAAGGGCTTCCTAAAAGAAAGGTCAAGAAACGTGTGGGGTAGGGATGTATGTAAGGTAATGTGGTGCTAAAATCCGGGAAAAGGATATACTTCACTTTCACTTTGACTTTCAACATCTTCCACCAATAAGCTTTGCTTATTTCACACTTTTTCTTTTTACTTTACTTTTTGGGATGCATGGACAGAGGTACACAATAACCGAAGCCTAAGAAATCAGCAATCATCAATTTCTTGAGATGCATCAAACCCTTGATGCACATACCATGACCCGTTAGGAATATCGCTCAATCCGACTTTGGCAAGACACAAACACCCGGCTATGTGAATGGTGCCGAGTTACTCATCATCATGATTGACTTCCCCAAACCTATTTATTGCTTTCTAACACTTTCACTTCCAGCCAACTTCTCAAACTTTACTTCACTTGCTTTCACCACTTCGCTTGCTTCCAAATTCCCGGATAGGTAAAGGGAGGCAAAAATGTATATGAGGGGCTAAGCATGATCAAGAAGAAGAAGAGAGAAGAATGAATTGCCTTGGTCTTTCTAGGAAGAAAGTGAGAGAACTTATCTTGTGGTGTCAACCTTCAAATTCAACATAATTTGGATAAAAACAAAGTATTAAACATGCCAAAAATTTCAAACAAAGCATTTAGCAACTTAAACATATTATAAAACCTTTCAAACACATAAAGATTTCAAAATCAGTCAGCAACAAGATCTTTACTGAGATCATATCCAGATAAGAAGCACAAAACATTTCGAAAACTCTCAGATAAACCACCTCGGTCGAGGTGTTCTAAGTCAACCGAGGTGAATCACCTCGTTCGGCCAGAATCATCCCGGTCGAGGTCAAAAATTTTTCTTTAACCTGTTTTTCGACGTTTTTCTCAATCAAATAACCTGTATGCATGTATGTAGTCTCACATAAGCACGTAGAGCATAATAATATCCGAAAGAGTCATACAAATCATCCACATACCCCAATACTTGGGACACATTGTCCCAATGGGTCAAAATAAGTCTAAGGACAGGATACTCACCGAACATAGCTAAACTGCATGAAGAAGTAAGAAACAGCTCCAAGATAAGACCATCTCGGTTGGTTAAGCACATCTCGGTCGAGGTGTTCTGCCAGTACCCGAGATGTATCTCAGTAAAGCTCGTTTCCTCAACTTCTCGAAATTTTGTTCTTCCAATGTAGCTCCTGAACTGTGATCCTTCCTTTTGGAATACCTGGTTGTTGTCTAGAGGAAAACAAAAACAAAGCAACTATCTAAACTAAACTAGAAAAGGGAGAAGAAAGCAATACCTTGGGTTGCCTCCCAAGAAGCGTTTGGTTTAAGGTCGCTAGCTGGACCCTGCTCCATAGAATTACTCAATGTACCTTGAACACCATGGAGTACTCATCACATCCATCATAAAATTCTTCCAAAAAGGTTCCGGTTCCTAATTTCACTGGCAAATGGTAAGATCTCCCACGTACAAGCTTGTACGGTTTGATTCTCACCGGAATCCTTCTAGCCTTCCTGCACTTCAATGGGACATAATCTAGCCTTGCGTCCCATCCTTTCCTTGATCGAGAAAACAACTTCTCGAGAATCCTAGTAGCTTCCCCATCTTTAGCATGGGGATGGTACAAGGTCCTTAGCATGCGAGGGACCCCATACTTGAACAAGAGACACTTCATCGCCTTAACGGTGTAGTGCTTGCAAACTCCACTCCTTATAATCCAAGGAGTATCTTCTTCCAACAGTTTCAAAGGAGGTTTCATCTTGATCTTAGGAGGTTCTTTCGGAAGAGACCTCCAACTCTCCGGTGCTTTCCTGAAAAATTCAGAAATTTTAATAGGGATTTCAAATGAAGTAGGAGAATGTACCTCGTAAAGTTCTCCAAAGCTTGAGACAAGTTTCATGTTGGGTTGATATTCCACACACGAAATCCCTCCCAACTCAGCTGATCTTTCTTCCACCTTGACCATAGTCTCAGTAATTTGGCCAAGGTTCTCCGTATCTTGCAGTTCTACAGATTTTTCCTCCACCTCGGCCGATCTCTTTTTCACCTCGGCCGAGGTCTCAACAGTTAGATCGAAATCTTCCAAATCTTCTTCTCCCTCAAAAGCTTCAGGAGAAACTTCTGGTTTGATTGGAGGGGTGCTTGGAACTTGCAGCACTTCCTTATGCTCCTCTTCCGGCTTAGCATATGATAGGGTACTTTCCTTGAGCTCCTCCACCTTCTTCATCAACCTCTCCCATCTTGATTCAAGAGAATCTTCAAGGGGTTGCTCACAAATCTTTTTAGGGACATTCAGTTCATCCCACATTGCAAGTTCATGCTTAATGGCCTCTTCTCTTTGCCATTCATTGTTGAACCAATAGAAGGAGTACTTCTCCTCCAAGTATTCATAATGGTCCGCCCTAGCACTTTGCATTGCTATCCAGGCTGGATCAAATGTAGTCATCGGAAATCCTGAAAACTACAAAACTCATAGAAAGAGTAGTTAGTAGCAACAAGGGCAAGTGCCCCGAAAGCAAACCGCAACCGGCTCGGTCTAGACCAAGTCCCCGGCAACGGCGCCAAAAACTTGTTCGCTCCAAACGGTGTGTGCAAGCTTTAAATTTATAACCCTAGACGTAAGCTTAAAACAAGGATGCGAACCCGCAGTGTACGGGTCAATCGTAGTAAAAAGCAAGGAATTCCAGGGGTCGATCACAGGGACTTAGTGAAACAAAGTCCAATTACGGTATGCTTAAGTAATTACTAACCACAAGCAATTAAAACAATCAAAGATGATAAAAGTCAATAAAGGAAATATGCAATTCTAGGGATTAAAACATCTAGTTGTGGTTCCAACTCTAGATCTAAAGATAAGCGGACAAAGCTGAGATTTTTGCATAGGGAAGGTGTTACTAAAGTGGAATGGATCACCGGGTAAGTCTCACTACTCACTAATCCTAAACCGTAACTCCTATTACCGGGTAAGTCTCAAGGAATCAAGATAAAGAACTATAACCTCAAACTAACACACCATCTAAGGGAATATAATCAACCTTTACCGGGTAAGTCTTAGGCTAACTCACAAAGATGAGATGAAAGCACACTCAAACCCCAATAAAGGATAAACCTTTATTACCTATACTTATGATCTTAGGTAAACAAACTAAGGAATTACCGGGTAAGTCTCATCCTAAGCTTGCATTGAACCAAGAAAGGTGTAATAAGGATAGGATTTGGCAAACTCTAACACTTAACTCTCAGTTTCGGATCAGATAAGTCACCTCGGTCAGCCAAATTCCACCCCGGCCGAGATGTTCATCGACTGAGCGAGATGCTTCGGGTTAAGGTTAAAGACTCGAACTTTCAGGGTCCTACTGTGATTAAGATCATTCTATCATTGTTTTTCCCACAACCTTCAGCCAATCACCCTAGAATCACACAAAGAGATTAGCCACTCATCATCATGAAAGTATTAATCAAGTATATGGGAAGAAGGTAAATATTTGAACAAGAAGAATTTAATGAAAAGACTTCAATAACTGAATCAAATATCACAACAAAGCGTTCTTTGGATAGAAATCCAACAAGGCAAGACAACAAGGAAGGGAATCTAAGATAATCTTACAAAAACCCTTCAAAAAGCTATAAAAGCTACAATCTTCCTTCTTCAACCTTCGAAAAGGTTCTTCAAATCTCCCAACTGGAGTATGGCTGCTGCGATGTAGTATGTGTAAGCAAGGTGATAGCGGATGTCGGATTTATGGGAAATCCGACCCTTTTTATAGGAAAATTACTCTCCAAAGATAAGATATCTTAGAAAGATCTCTTCCCATAAAAATAGGTAAAATATATGATCTAGCATATCTTCTTCCTTCCAGGAGCCAAGCCCAAAAATATAAGATCACTTTCCAAAGATAAAAGATCTCAGCCAAGAATAAAATATTCTCGCCGCGTCCCAAGTGTTCGCCTCGGTCGAGTCGACTTCTCTAGATCACCTCGGTCGAGGTGAATCTGTGGTCAACCGAGGTGAGTCACAACTGAATGTGAAATCTCTCAAATCTGGTCCAAAGTGAATCTTTAATCCATGGCTATGCTTCCTGGATGTTTCCTTATGTTTCTGAATGTAGCTCCAATGACTTCATAGCTCCTTTTGCTCCTTTTTGATGCAAAACGTGCCATTTTACCTACGATTACAACAAAACTAGGTGTAGACCTCGATTTCCGCAAAGGTAGATGAAATGGTAATATAATCACATATTATACATACAAACATGCAGATTATTGAAGATAAAACGTCCAAACAAACCCCAAAATATAGATTATAATTCATGCTATCAGTGAACGACGATGCAGAAGAAGATAATGTTAGCGGTGAAGAAGAAGGCATTGATGAGGTTGATAAAAACGAACAACCACAATTGAGGAGATCAACAAGACAAAGTATGAGATCATCTCACTTTAACGATTATGTTCTGTATTGGGCGGAGGCTGAAGGAGAACGTCTTTTGTTGTCACTGAATGACGAGCCGTGGGATTTCAGTGAAGCAAAAGAATTACAAGTTTGGATAGAAGCTTGTAAGGATGAAATTTCTTCCATTGAAAGAAATAAAACGTGGGAGTTAATTGATCTGCCGGTGGGACTCAAGCCGATTGGATTAAAATGGGTATTCAAAATAAAATGTAATTCGGATGGAAGCATTAACAAGTACAAAGCGAGATTGGTGGCAAAAGGGTTTGTTCAACGACATGGCATTGATTATGATGAAGTTTTTGCTCTGGTGGCACGTATTGAAACAATCCGTTTCATTATCGCTTTAGCGGCCTCAAGTGGTTGAGAAATACATCATCTTGATGTAAAAACCACATTTCTTCATGGTGAGTTGAAAGAAGAAGTTTATGTTACTCAACCGGAAGGATTCATGACAGTTGGAAGTGAAGAAAAGGTTTACAAGTTAAAGAAGGCTCTCTATGGTCTAAAGCAAGCGCTTAGAGCATGGAATGATAAGTTAAACAAAATTCTAAAGGAGCTGGGATTTCATAGATGTTTGAAGGAACCGTCTTTATATCAAAAGAAAGTAAAAAAACTTCGCATCATTGTGGCTATGTATGTCGATGATTTACTTGTCACAGGTTCATCCTTGGAGTTGATATTTGAGTTTAAAAGCGAAATGTCAACTAAGTTCGAGATGAGTGATCTAAGTAAACTGACATATATATTATCTTGGAATTGAGGTGCATCAATACGAAGGAGGAATTGTTCTAAAGCAAGAGAGATATGATCAGAAGATATTAGGAGAAACGCGCATGAATGATTGTTATTCAACACACATTCTGATGGATATGAACCTGAAGTTGTCAAAATCAACAAAGGAGAAGTATATTGACGAAAAAGAATATAGAAGAAACATTGGATGTTTAAGGTACTTACTCCACACACGACCAGACTTGTCCTATAGTGTTGGGGTTTTGAGTAGATACATGCACGAGCCGAAAGAATCACACGGAGCGGCATTAAAGCAAGTGTTGAGGTATTTACGTGGGACAACCTCGTTTGGTTTTCTATTTCACCGAGCAAATAAGGTGAAATTGGTAGGATACAGTGATAGCTCACACAATGTTGATGTGGATGATGGTAAGAGCACAACGGTTCACATCTTCTACCTTGATAATTGCCCAATTACTTGGTGCTCACAGAAGCAAAAGACTGTGGCATTATCATCTTGCGAAGCAGAGTTCATGGCGGCTACAGAAGCAACTAAACAAGCAATTTGGCTTCAAGACTTGCTTAGTGAGATTGTTGACAGAAGTTGTGAGAAGGTGACAATAAGAGTTGACAATAAATAGGCTATAACACTTACAAAGAATCCATTGTTTCATGGACGAAGCAAGCACATTCACACTAGATATCACTTTATAAGGGAATGTGTTGAAAATGGACAGATAGAAGTCGAGCATGTCCTTTGGGAATGAGAAGAAGGCGGATATTCTAACAAAAGCCCTCGGAAGAATCAAGTTTAAAGAAATGAGGGATCTCATTGGCGTGATGGACTTGAATGAAGATGACTTCAAGCTTAGGAGGGAGAATGTTGGATTAAGCTTGAGTTAGAAGCTATGCTAATCCTAATCAAGTTGTGTTTCCTAAAGAGATTAAGATTAGAATTATCTTTAGGAGTTATCTAAATATATATGGATATATTTATGTTTAGGATTTATCTAAAATATAAGATATATTCTAATAGGATTAGGATTAGGATTAGTAATCTCCTATATAAGGAGATGCCGAGTTATGACAAAGATATGAGTTGTGAGAGTTTTTGAGTTATTTTTCTTGAGATTAATAAGAGAGATATTCTTATTATTGTGTGTGTTCTTTGAATATCAAGTTCTATATAAACCGTTAGCTAACATTCTACATATAAGAAAGACAATAGAGGCACAAACACACATAAGGTAAAGGAATCACATAGCATGCTCACACAACAACCAGTTATTATCTTTCATTAGGTTATCCGATTATTAATTCAACTTATGGTTGTTACACGAGTATCGCTACGATCTCCCCTCCGTCCCCTTTCACCAACAGGAATAGAACGTATGCATGCTTCTGTCACTTGTTGGACTGGTCACGAGAGCACCTTCCAGTTTTCCCATTCTAAACTGGACAAGCAGTAACCGCCCGGTTATAACACACTTGGGACAATTAAGGTATAACAAAGGTCGTAACTATTCCGGTTATCAGTTATAACAAGATAAACAACACAAACAAGCCAATACAATCAAGCCAATACGCGGAATGAAGTTAAGTAAGTCCAAGGGACTTACCTCACTCGAAGGTAATCTCAACACTCAGCAAAAACTCATAGAACGGCTCAGTTTCCTCAGGAAAGGAGTAAGGAAAAAGTTTGTTCACACAAGCATCAAGAATCAAGAACTGAAACGAATGTTAGAAGTCTATAACTTCTAGTCTCCATGATATTTAAGAGATCTACACAATCTAAGGTCTAAACCTTAGTATTATAGAACACTCAGGGGTCCAGGAACATCTAGAAGGAGCGAGGAAAGCAAGGAAGAAAACAACTCACAAGAACGGGAGTTACTACAGAAGAAATTGCGGGGGCGGCTGGAGAGGCGGTGGTGCGGGTATCCGCGGGGGCGGCAAAACAGAGGCGCGGGGGAGGTTTCTGCAACAGAAACGTCGATTTCTCCTTCGATAGCAAGGAACTTTACCAAAGGCCAAAGCTTGCCTTTCTTGCCTTTCTCAACACACAACCACGTCACAACTCAACCAAGGGAGCCTATGAACATCAAATCATCATCAAAGGAACGCTCCAGATCGAAGAATCAAGGATCAAACTTGATTCTTGGAGAAGAAGAAAAGAGAAAATGATGGGAGAAACGAAACAGAAGGGAAACAAGGTTGCAACAACACATGAACGTGATGAAGAACAAGGGAGGAAGAACTTACACGTTCAACAAGATTACAGGAAGTAAGGGTGACGATTGCAACTCTCAAGGGTTGAAGAAACGTATGCAAACGGCCGGAAAAACGGGAAGAAATCGGGATTATATAGGAATGGGTGGAAATATAGATGGAAGGATGTTTTAGGGTTAGGAACAAGATAGGAAGGACGACCCATAAGATAGAAGATCAAATCTTCTATCTATGAAAAGAAGATAAAACTAACGAAAACAGATCGGCGCGCGATCTTCAGCGTATCCGCAAGGGCGGATCACCTCAGCCGCAGGGGCGGCCCCTTGTCACCGCGGGGGCAGTGACACACACCAAGGCTGTTGGGGCGACCTCCTTCACCGCGGGGGCGGTGAATGTGAAAACTGGGATCTTACAATAATGTCCCAAATGGAGTTATATTTATATGATGAATTGTGTCAACAATATGTTGTTGTTTTCAATGAACTATTTATATTCAATAATTTACACTTCTTGTTTAACTTAATTATAATTTACCTTCAACCAATTTGACTAATAATATAATAACAATGTACTCAAATTTGTATAATTATCTTTATTATACATATGTTATATCTATCATTTATACTTTATAAGCAAGAGTTGTCACTTTGGAACTGTAATGGACTTATTTACACTTGGGCCTTTAGTCCGCTCATAATAAGAGGTCCGTTTTTGGAGACATGCTCTGTCACTGTGGACGTCGTTCTCTTTAGCCGCATGTCTCCATCGGTGTCTTCTTCTCCTTTCTTCCACTCCAGCCGAGTCACATTGTACTATTGTAGGGATTATTATTCTCCGGCCAGCCACATGTCTTCTTATGTTTCCTCTCCTCCTTCTCTAAATAGGGACTACTCACCAAACATCACCCTCTGAAAAACCAACCCATCGATGCATATTAAGGATTCACTAGTGCTTGAAACCTAAGTTCACCTTTTTTTGTGTGTGATTACACTCACTTAGTAGAAATAGTTTGTTGTCTTTCTAATATGGTCAGTCAACTTTGCAGCAACACAAAAGATATCGACATAAACTTCTTCACAAACATCGTAATCAGTACACTACTTGTATGCAAGAAACCCGTCCCGGTTTTTATTGTAATTATTGATTAAAACAACAAAAATGTCCGTACCTAATACCTCGATAAACATCGCTTATATGAAACAAAACAAAAAGACTCACTACTCTTTATTCCGATCCTACTAACCATGTAAAATACACGGCAAACTAAACCACGTGTGTGCCTTTTACCTAGTATATTATAAGGTACTAATGAACATCAAAGTGAACCAACAATACCCTCCACACACCGGTCCTACAACCTGATTTGGAGTTGGAAAATTGTACGCATAAAAAACGGGGTGGGGTGTCGCTGAGAAAATTATTATCATCAGACTCGGGTTTGCCTAGTTATGAGAATTTGTGTCCACCTTCACCCTGCAAAGCTGCAGGGCTTACAATCTATATTCAATATATACTTACTAAAGTAGTATACACTATGATGACGTGACACGCTGGAAATTGAGGATTTAAGCCAAATCTCCATATATTACTAAATTGCCATTCATTAAAATTATATATTTTAAAAACTAATTTCAACTAAATTTAATTATCTATTTCTTAATTAATTTATGTTAAATCCAACTGTTTACAGAATAAAACAATTTTGTAAACTTTCATTAAATCCGTATTTTATAAAACATTTCAATTCTTGTGCAGATTTGTTATGATTACAACTATCTCACCCAGATCAGTATTAACCCAAAATCAAAACAAAATCATTAAGTAATCATCCAACTGTCATTTTCTAATTATTTTTTGATACAAAATTTCGTTTTTAATTAACTAAACCTCACATTTTAAACAATAAAGTGATAAAAAAAAATAAATAAAAATGAGAATAAACAAACAAAGGTCATAATATATATATATGCAATTCATTGAAGGTTGAGACTTTAGAATAGATTTATGAATTTC
The DNA here is from genome assembly GCA_033239125.1 of Fagopyrum homotropicum. Classification (NCBI taxonomy): domain Eukaryota; kingdom Viridiplantae; phylum Streptophyta; class Magnoliopsida; order Caryophyllales; family Polygonaceae; genus Fagopyrum; species Fagopyrum homotropicum. The sequence goes on from BSWB01000004.1 coordinate 152,273,362, forward strand.
AGTTTTATTTGACGGATCGTATTTTCATTTAATCTTATTAGTCTATCGTACTAATCAAATTTCAAAGTAACTAACGTAATACAATTTTGATTTTCTTCTTCAATATTATACTATTAAATATTTTCCTTTTTTAATAAAAGATTTTATAGAGTTAGCCACTAATAATATTTTTGAATGAATTAAGAGTACGGTTAATCATTGTAATATTTTATTAAATAATTACATATTAAATTAATTTAACCAAAATTTGATAATAAATTATGAATTAAAGTTTCACTTTACTTACTCGATTATGAATGAACCTATTAACTGACTTAATTTTTTGACACCAAAATTCTTAAAAATCTATGTTTAAAAATATTTTATGTTAACATAGGGGTGGACAAGGGACGGGATGAGATAAAATTGAGATCATCTCAGTCCCGTCCCGGCTATTTTACATTGGGTATTTTAGATTGAATCCCATCAGGTCTTATCCCGACTGAGATCGGGACGGGCCGGACTCAATTCCGCTTAACCCTTAATTGATTTATTGTCTTTGAATTTTTACACTTTATCCACAAAAATGTCCGTATATATCGTACTTAAATAAGTTAATGCCCATATTCCGACAATGTTTGAGTCATTTGTCAAATTTGACGGTTTCACCAACATGATTTTTTTAATATATAAGCATAACTATATAATAACTAGGGTATTGTTCAGATAAGGCACATTATTCTGGTACGGGCGTGCGGCTGAACGTACGTCCGACATGTGTCCCGAAATTTTTATTTATTTTTTTATTTTTTTCTAAACGAGTTTTTTTTTAAAAAAAAACCAGTGAAAGTAATAGTTCAAAAATTATTATGGAATAGTTCATAACTTATAAAAGGATAGTTCATGAATTATAATAGAATAGTTCATAGTGCAAAATTTATAAAGGAATGAAAGTAATAGTTCAAAACTTATTAAGGAATAGTTCATAACTTCTAAAAGGATAGTTCATGAATTATAATAGAATAGTTCATAGTGCAAAAATTATAAAGGAGTGAAAGTAATAGTTCAAAACTTATTATGGGATAGTTCGTGAATTATAATAGAATAGTTCATGAATTATAATGGAATAGTTCATGAATTATAATAGAATAGTTCAAAGTGCAAAATTTATAAAGGATAGTACATAAGTTATAAATTGAATAGTTCATGAATTACAATTGAATAGTTCATAACATATAAACGATTAATTTATAAATAATTTGATATAATATATTAAAAAGTAATAGTTCATTATTTATATGGGAATAGTTCAAAGTTTATAGGAGAATAGTGCATAAATTATAACATGGCAGTTCAAACAAATTTTCATTCGTTTCTGAAAAAAAAAAATAAAAAATTCCGGGACACATGTCGGGCGTACGTTTGGCCGCACGCTCGTACCGTAAATTATGCACCGTACCTGAACGTTTACCATAATAACTATATATGTATATCACTAATGCTTATAAATTTTATTTATACTTATTATTTTATAATAAAAATTTTATTATATATGGGACGGGCCTAACGGGATGAAAAAATTAAGGCTCATATACCGTTCCGGATAGTTTTTAGCGGGGCGAGTTCAGGACGAGAGTTTTAATTTTGAATGTATTACCGCCGGGATCTGGATCGGACCAGGTTTCGCGGGATGGGACCGGTTTTGACAAGATGGGACATGATTGAGATTGAATCACGATGTTCGAAGTTTCAGTTTGTTGTAGGTGTAATATTTTTAAATTTTCATAAGAACTTGTATTATTTATTGATAAAATTTTTTATTTGGATTTATAAATTAATTTATGATCAATACAATCTTTATTACTATAATTATGACATGAAAAATATAGTGCAATTTTCTAGCTTGACAACGTTCCAAATATGATCATATTTTTATGGCGAACTTCATTATTTGTTTTAATATTCTCTTAAAATACAATATATATTTAGATGTATATATCTTACAAATATAACCAAAAAAAAAAAAAATCTTATAAATACCTGTGCAAGACGCGGATTCTAAACTGGTGTAAGTTAATCTTCGAGGACTTGTTCGATAACTCCTCTCACGCATCACGCAGTCACTCGCCGTTCGCCGGCCGCCGCTGCTCACACCGGCAGTCGTCCCCGGTCCTTCCCCGTCGCCCGTCGGCCCGCCGCCGCTGCTCACGCCGAGTCGCCGTCGCTGCAGCGCTGCTCACTTCGGTTCTTCTTCTTCTCCTTCTCCTCTTCGCAACTCAGCAAGGTCTTCAGTTTTCATTCTTCCAGCAACTCAGCAAGGTCTTCACTCTTCAGTTATCATTCTTCCAGCAACTCGGCAAGGTAAGTTCTCTTCTTTGAAATTTCTGTTCAGTTTTCATTCTTCGGTTGTTCTTCTTCGAAATTCCTGTTCGATTGTGTTCTGCTGATTGCTGAATAGCCTGAATGAATGGGACTACCAGTTACTAAGTCACGCAAACAATTTGAAACAAAGATAGCAGATTAGCAGATGCTGCTTTACTGATAATTGCTCAAAAATTGTAGGCAAATCTGTCTTAAGATATTTAATTGCTGAATGAACATAATTTAACCTAAGCTTCATTTAAGAGAGAATAGGTATCGTAATTTTGGCCAAGATAATTGCCGAATGACTGTAATTTAACCTAAGCTTCATGTTTGTTCAATTAATCGCTTGTGTTGTGATCTTCACTTCTTCGAAATTCTTGTTTGATTATGGTGATTGACTGTAATTTAATCGTCTTTTTGCTTGACTGCTGCACTGTCATGGATATTGGATTGGAGATTCGGAGTGGGGTTATTTTATTTATGATGATTGACTGTAATTTAACTGTCTGTTCGATTTGGAGTGGGGTTATTGTGTTGTTTCATTTCTCATAGGAGTTGAAAATGAAGTTTAGGTTAAATTTGTTGAAAATTTAATGTTCGATTTGGAGTGGGGTTATTGTGTTTTTCTCGGTTTTTTTCTTACTATAAAGTCTATCATTACGTTATTTGCTCACTTGTTACCATCGAACTAAACCAGAACAGGAGTATGCACATTGTTTGCTTATCCGAATTTCAATGCACTAACAGAAGCAAATGACATGGTTTTGACATATTAGGCAAATCGCACTAGGTTTTACTCGACTTTTACCAATTTCATATACCCTGTCGGTGCAGGATCGTCCTAATTTGGTCAGGATTTTCTGCATTGATAGTTTTTGTGCTTTGTTTGATCTGCCCCAATGTCTGCGGAAGATGATGTTGATATGAATTCTGGCGGGTTTGAAGACGGACCATCTTCTGTTTTAGCATCGGGTGGTGAAGAAGTAGAAGAGGAGGTAGGTGAAGAAGAAGAGGAGGTAGGCGAAGAAGAAGAGGAGGAAGAAGATGAAGGTGGAGAAAGAGTAGGAGAAGAGGATGATGACATGGAGGAAGAAGATTCTGGCGTTGGGTTTCAAGCTGAGATGATGAATCCTTTGGATTTTGTCGACGATGATGCATCTGGTGCTCAACTCTATAAACAATTCGAGCGTATTGAGTACGAAGCTTTAGCTCAAAGGAAGCGGAAAGTAGATATTGATCAAAGGTAATTTCACAATCTTTACTTGCAGAATTATACTTTTCTTTGAACTTCGTCTGCAATCCATCTCTGCAAAAGGAGAAGCACATTGTTTCAGTTTCCTGCAAATTTCCATCACAGAGTAGAACATTCAAACAGGCATAGACTTTCCTGTTAAATTATGATAAACAGGCATAGACTTATCTTATTATTTGCATTCTAGAGAGCCATCATCTTCCTTTTCCTTTTTATGTATAAAGGAAACTTTGTTTTTTTTTTTTTCATAATTCCTTTCCCTTAAGAAAATGTATGTTGATATGAAATGTTTCACAGTGAAGGCCCCGCTAAGAAGCCCAGACAAGATGAAAATGCTGGAGCAACCTATGAAGAAATAATGGAAGCAATGAACTATGGTTCTCGAAGGAGTAGAAGAAGGAAGGTATTATTTGGGAATTATTTGTTTGAAGTCTCTGATTTTGTCCACATAAGCAGTCATGCTTTACAGGCAAAAGTTATTCATGATTAATGAAGATCCTATTTTACAAAATAAGAGTTCTGTCATACCCTCCTGTTCGGATCCTATTTTAGTTTTTCCTTTGTGGCTCAGATAGTGGTAATGCTTATGCTGTAACTTCTTTTCTCACTTTCTATTATTGTGCTCAGCAAAAGAAAAAAGGAAGGCGAAAAGGAGGAAAGAAGAGAGTAAACCCAGAAGTATCAAAAAAACTTGGGGATGCTACTCTACATTTTGCTTATGGGCATTATGAGGAGGTAGGTTGTGCTCAAGAAAATCACATTAGTTCTGTTAATCTGTCCCATTGAATTAATTATGATGGACGTTGGTGTATGGACAAAATAAAGAGGTGCACCAAATAGTTTGGAGCTGGTTGTATTAGGATTTTCGTGACTTCTGGTGAAAGGAGCAACTTAGCATCATAAGGATAGATGATTTTTCATTTCATTCCCATTGTTGAACTGCGTTTTATTCTATACTTCCCCTTCTTTTTTTAGGGGGTGGGGTACAGGTATCTCCTTTGGTGAGATTCTCAGAACTTTAGAGTGCATTAATATTTGTCTCGAGTGTGAGGCAATTCGTTTCTCTTCTCTAATTACCGCCGTTGTGCTTTATTTTTCATTTTATTGTAGGCTATCAACATTTTGAATGAGGTTGTTCTTCTAGCACCTGTCCTATGTGATCCATATCACACGCTTGGTCTTGTCTACAGAAAGATGGGGAATGAAAAGAAAGCTATCGGCTGTTACATGATTGCTGCATTTTTGAGTCCAAAAAATACATCGCTTTGGAAACAACTTGTGAACTGGTCCCTGTAAGAATTTTAAGGCTATCACCCCCATGCTATACATAGAGTAAAATTTTCCAGATATTTTTGCTTCACTAAAGTGCTTAATGATGCATATCGAGTTCCCGTCCTTTTGTTTTTACTTTATTTTGTAAGGTACTCATCTTAGATGAGCTTTTTAGATTTGTTTTGCTCATGCCTAGTATAGGTTAAATAATTATCATGAAAGTTGTATGCATATTAAATAGAAACTTTCTTATGTGATACTCAATAAATTTCCTAAATAAAGCTCTGTGATTATTTTTGTACTTTTTAAGTCATTGATTAAAGATTGGATTGACTGTTTTATAGTTGAGTGCCTCACCAGTAGAGTAAATGTTTTTCCAGTGTGATAGGTACTGCTTATACCATATCTAACTTCCTGTAGTGTTTTCACGTATCTTTCTCCAGTGTGATTGACTGTTTTATAGTTATTGCCGAAAGGTTTTTGTGCATTTGAGGCTTAGTTTGGATGTCATGCATTATAAATTGATTGTGTAGTATTGGGATTTAAAATTAAACTATGTAGTATTGGAGTAAAGAATGCAGCATAAATAAATGTGTAATATTTACAATTGGTATTTGTGCGTAATACATTATTTTTGTGTGCATCCAAACACCAATAGTAAAATTCAGTATGAATCATAACACTTTTATTATAAAGCAAGTAATTTACATCCAAAATAAGCCTGAGACTTAAGCTACAATGATTGTTCGAATCCTAGATTAGCTTCAAAGCTCTGATTTCAAATTCCTGTATTTTGTAGAGAGCAAGAAAATATTGGTCAGGCGTGGTATTGCCTTTCTAAAGCTATAACAGCTGACCCAAAAGACATCACTCTCAGATACCTCCGTGCTTCGCTTTATGTGGATGTTAAAGATTATACAAATGCTGCTGAATCATATAATCAAATTGCCAGCTTGTGCCCAGATGATGTTGAAGCACTCAAAAATGCTATAAAGGTTTACTTTTCATAAGCAGTTTCATATTCCCATTTCCTTATTGGACGTAAGGTTTTGTTTTGATCTGGTTATTTGTCTTGATGTTCTTTCAGTTCTACAAAGAATCTGGGCAGTCTGAACGTGGTGTCAGCCTATTGGAGGCCTATATCAAAGATCATCCTCCTGACTCCAACCCAAGCATGGTTAATTTGGTAGCTTCTCTATGTATTGAAAACATTGACTCTGAAAAAGCACTTGCATACATTGAAAATGCAAAGAAGCTTCACACTTTTGGTGAAAGATTCCAACTGTCCCTAACCATTAAAGAAGGAATATGCCACGCTCGCCTTAGGAACTTTGATAAAGCAGAGGTATCTTGTTTATACTTTTCCATTGCTGCTACATTTTACATACTCTATTGTTGTTTGACAAGCTAATTATTGACAGTAATATTTTTGCATCTAATCTTTTTCGTTGGAGTGTTCTGTGTGTCTGATGGTGCAATCGATTCTTTTCATATGTGCTGCTTCATAAGTCTATCAGATTCATTTGGTCCAAGCTAAAAGGAATGCTATAGGGGATGAACTTGCTTAATAAATTCAAACCTTTTAGTTCAACCCTAGCAATCCATGAAGCACAAGAAGTAGATTGGCAGCATTGCAGTGAAACAAAATAAGGAATTTTAATTTAGTAACCTTGATGGCAGTTCCATTACTTCCATAAGGGAAGAACCTTGTGCATGAGTCAATGATGAAATTGTACCCCCCTCCCTCCTCCTAAAGCTCTCATTCTTCTTTCTCTTTTTTTGGTAACTGCATGCCCCTTGTTGGCCAAATACATTTAGCAATTATTTTGCATATGCTTTGGCGATCACCTTGCAAATTGTCCCAGCATGATCACCTTACTGGTTTTACCACATATTTCTTAACGTAAGTATGGATGGGGGTATACTCTTAGTACTTACATCTGAATCCCTTCTCTTCATTTGTTTAGATAGGAACTCATCTTCTCTATTTTTCTCTTGCTGGTTCTCTCTTTCTTTTCTCCCCCACCCCCATCTACGGGTGCTGTCAAAACATACTGTTAATGAAAATACGAGCTAAACTATTACCGAGTTTTGACAATATGCTGAACTCTTCACGGACAAAGAGAACATTGTTTTCTAGCTGTTAGCTTGTTACTTATAAGTATTATGCTTCCCATGCTATTGCAGTTGTTATTGATTTTGCTCTGTTAACATCTGTAAATTGTTTTCAGGATTGTTTCAGTCTCCTACAGGAAGAGCACACAAGTGATCAGATCGACCTAATTATCTCAGTGGCAAACTGTTTCCTGGATCTTGAGCATTATGAATCTGCGCTGAAATATTATCTCATGTTAGAAGGCAAAGCTTCAGATGAGGTATGTCTCAAGACTCTGAACCATTCCAAATGCAGTGTAGCATATAGATTAGCTTTTGTTAATGAATATAATCGAATAATTTATTAATTAATCAATGGGAATTAAGTTTATAAGTCTATAAAACAGATTTCTAATATGGAATAATGATAATATTTATAAACTCATTTACTTTCCTGTTTTGGGAAAATTTGAAAATCCGGACCCAACATTTCCCTTTCTCTAAAAATGTAACAAGGTCACCAAGGAAGTATGGAGATTTGGTTTTGATTTCTTTTTTGAATTTGATTGGATTAATTTAAGTTGCTGTAAGCTTGTCAATCTTAGAGTTCAACTCTTGCCCTTTTTAGTCACCTTTTGTCATATGCTCTTTTCTTAAACCGCTGATTTATTCTTAGCCTTTTGACTGTGCTAATACAAGCCTAAGTAAAGTGTTAGGATCTTGTGACTGGATTCCAAGTGTCTCACTACTAGCTGAGAAATTGAGGATACTTCAATTTCGGAATGTCATTAATCAACAAAAATATGTCTTACGCAACACCCTTACCCTATTTGAAGAATTATATATGACTAAGCTTTGCTTTTAAGCCACGAAATATATAGAAGGTTTGCGAGAAAATATCTGGATAGGAAAAGGATCATACGGGAAATATCTAGAGACTAATAGTTACATATGCTAAGGATTAGGCTTAAAGAGCAGTGTAGACAGTAATATATACCCAAACAAGCGCTAAAAAGAGAGATTGTTTTGACTCAACCCGTTTGAACCCGAACAATTGATACCCGATCCAAACTGACCCGACCCGAAACAAACCGCTAAAACGGGAGAGATTGTTTTGATCCGATCCGTTTGAACCCGAGCCTGTTGTGCCGACCCAAACTGATCGGGTCACAACATGTTATAAATTGAGTTTGAGATAATTGATGCTTACTTTTTTGTAAACGTTCTTTCAGGTGTTCGTGTGTTTGAAAGTTGCTCAGTGCTACTTAGCCTTGAAAAATACACTGTCATCAATTCAGGTCTTGTATAAAGGTTGTTACCTGGTGCTTCTATGATCTTATGATATGAACAATTCAGTTGGATATAATTTGTGTTTTTAGTGTATTGTATCAAGCGTAAAAGTGTTTCCAAATATATGACCGTGATCTTTGTGCAGCAATTAATGGTGGCATAATGTTGTATTAGGTAGTTGCTTAATAATATGAACATGTCTAACTCTTTGTATTTGTATTCATTATATCTCCTGTGTATATTCAATGAACAAGTTCCGTTTATTTTTCCCCAGTCTGTTTCGAATGTGATCTCTTCAACTGTTATGTCTCATTGCGATTTTTTATTTGAGTTGCGCAAGCAGCATGCTCCATTCTGAAATTCGCATATTGATTGTTTAAGAAATTTCTTTTTCAGCTATACAAGCAGACGAGAACAACATTGATGCTCGTCTAACTCTTGCTTCTCTTTTGATCGAGCAACAAAGAGATGATGAAGTTGTCTTGCTGCTTTCAGCTCCACCCAATGCAGGTAATATAGCAGATAAGGCATATCATTTTCTCAGAATTTTATATAGATCATAGGATGTGTAGCTGTTATAATTGTTTTTGGACTTCTCACCAGGATCTTACATTGAGACTAATGGAGCTGGGCCTAAACCATGGTGGCTCCACTGGAGAGTAAAGTTGAAATTGTCTCATTTTTACAAAGATAGAGGGATGCTCGAGGATTTTGTTAATGTTGTTTTTCCTCTTGTTCGGGAATCATTATTGTATGTTCAGAATAGGGTAATCTTTCTGGAGCCATTATATTTGATCTCCTTTCTTCTTCTAGGTTCCTTGCATGTATTTCTGAACTCAGAAAATGTCTACTGTTCTTTTTTTTTTTTTGTGTGTGTGTGTGTGGTCCTTTTTTAGTGTTGAATTGGAATGCTTATACTTCATTTATAATCGAAGCTGGGTGTCACATGACAAGATTGTTGTGGAAAATGGAACTTCACTATTTTGGGGGAACATTTAACTAAACTGAAAATGGCCTGATCTAAGAACACTGGATGTGTGAATGCTTTGCGTGAAATGTGTTTTTGGATGTATAATTTTGTCTATTGATGTTGATTACCTTTTTTCAAGATGACAACGAGCTTGTATTATCAGTAGTCGATTGTTCTGATATAATATGACATTATGCATTAATATTGGAATGATTGATTGTACAATCTACTCTATTTCCTAAAAAAAAATTCTGTAGGTGAGGAGCAAAAGGATTCCGAGAAGCGTTCTTTCAGAAAGGGCAAAAATTTTAGAAGACAACTCAGCTGATTCCGTGTTTAACAAGTTTAGAGCACCTGCTGAAAAAAGTGATAGGTAATTGAGGCAACTTTTTTTTTAAAGTATCTTGTTGATGTAGTATGCATGCAGAAGATCTTGCTGCCCCTCCCTCCCTGTTTCTGTGTTCAGTTGTGCACTATAAGGGTGGATGAAGTTTTTGTCGTAAAAAATTTCTTAGTTTTTCCTTGAAGAAATGGAAGCTTGAGAATCTGGTACGAGGCTTCTTCACTGGAAAATAGTTATGGGTGGGTTTGGATAGAAATGGGGGTGATGTAAAACCATAATGACGTAGTTCATAAGGCGATAATATGTGAGAGTGTGCTTATAAGGAGGCGTCATAATGTAAATTGTGGTACATGCCCTGAACGGTCAACAGCCTTTGTCTATTAAAGAAGTGAAAATGGCAAAAAATAAAAATCTTGTTATATGATTGGAGATTAAGCGTCAAGGTCTCTCCTCTTCGGTTGATGTTTCGTTGTAAAATCTACAGAAGGCAGTAGTTATCATAGTACTATACGAGACAACACATTATCTTTGAGATTAGTAGAAGAGGCAGGACGATCAACTTGAGATTAAAAGACCATGCCCTGTTTCTTTGCTTTAAGAGCAACCAACTGAGGTTGGTGTGTCATACACTTATTGGAGCAAATGTTTGAAGAAGGCTGACAGTAGTGGGTACTGTGTATTTTTGTCTTGGTCAAAGAGGCCTTTTATAGTTGGATGAAATGAATTATCGAGGTTTATTTTGCAGAGTAACTGGGGAAGAAGGCTGTATAGTTGAATACTTGATCAACCCCCATTTTTATATTGTGATCATTAAAACTGGCAATTGTGAGTGTTGACTAGTCAATAATTATGCATTCTGCAATATTTTTTTGTAGGTCCAAAGCTGCCCGAGCTAAAAGAGCGCTTGAAAAGATGGCAACAGTGAAGGAAGAAAGGAAATTAGCAGCTTTGGCAGCTGGACTTGATTGGGAAAGTGACGATTCAGATGAGGAGGTTCGGGTAATTGTTCCTTTTATGCTTCAGGGAGATGGAGATAAGCATAGATCAGTGGGATGATTAGTACTATATATTAGTGTTAAATGTGCACATCTGAAAATGCATTTTTTAAAGTTTAAACTGGTTGATGAAACTAAATCGTCTGTTTATGTTCAGCAACAAACATCAAAAGAACCGACCTTTCCAGCTCTGCTTGAGGAAGAGGATCAGTTTTGTCTGATCAAGGATGTAAGTCTATTATGCAGTGAAAGCATTTGAAGGGATATAATTACTGGCCTACTGTGTTTCTGTGAAATTGAGGGGCTTTCTTTTCCCTTGTTTTTTTCCTTCCATTTTTTTCGTTTTTCTGAGGCACTTTTTCTTTTCCCTTAAAACAAGAGCTTTTGACGAAGAATGTGACTGTAGGTTCTTATCCATTCAATAGCCTGGGATGGTCCTTAATATCTAGTTTGTAGACACGGTCCTTATGTTTTGGTCCGTTGATATTATCCCCTTTGTTGTAGTTATGCGATACACTTACGTCCTTGGGAAGGTACAATGAAGCATGGGAAATTCTTGGACGTGCCCTGAAATTGTCTCACAGGATTTTGCGCACTGAAAAGAAAGAGGAGCTTCGTTCTCTCGGAGCTGGTAAGGATTTAATTTTTTTTTCCTTTTCACGGTAAGTAATTACTCTTTTTTCTGTTTACATCTATCGTTTCTGTTCTGTTGCAGAAATGGCATTTAAAGTGAATGACCCTGTCTATACATTTGACTATATAAGATGCATTGTTTTGCACAATCCACGGAGTATTGCAGCCTGGAACTGCTATTATAAATTAGTTGCAAGGTATGCTTCTTACGACATTATGATGTATGCTTTATAGGCTTCATACAAAGTTTGCAATTAAATTTTGTTATAAGGAAACAGAAAAACCAAATTTAACAAAAAATGTGTCGGGCGCTAATATACTATGTAGCATTTTGATGTTTTTCAGAATTTGAAAATTCCGTAGGAGGGTCCAAGGATCAGCAGAATGACTAAACTTCCTAAATTGTTTATACTTAGCGCAGGATTGTTTTCCTTTTTTCAAGCTCAAATGTTTGGCTTTCGTTGTTGGAAGCATTTTCTTAGGTTTTAGTACTGCTCAGTGATTTGCATCAAAAGGAACTTCTTAATGATAGTATTATGTTATCCAATGTAGAGTAATATATGCAGAAGCTTTTAGGGTGTTGGGACAATATATATGTAAACAATATAATGTGATAACCTTTTTTACGGTAAGGAGTAAAAACCTTTATGAGCCCTTTGATAAAAGCAAATGAGCGGTATGGATTTAATTAAGGTTTGGGATCATTTTCCTCAAAATCAACTTTATTTTTTATTTACCTTTTTTCTCTCTCTCTAATAATATCTTGCAATTAAAGGCAACAATTAATGTTTCCTATACCAAGTCCTACTTTGATAAAAACAAATGAGGGAATTGGATGAAATGCACCCAATGATAAATTTTGTTTAGTATTTGTCCACCTCAATAAATAATTACATAGCATCTTTTTTATGAATGGACTAATTTGCCCTTATTTAATATATCAACTTTCCTCAATATGTTACAAGATTTTCTATTTAATTATTGCATATAAATTCCAAGTACAAGAAATAATCAAATTATTCGTGTACAGGAAAAATAATCTAATAATATTTTTTAATATTTTTGAGTTACTTGTATACGATACAATAATCGTATACAAGAAAATTAGTTACAATAATTTTTGTACTAGAAAATTAGTACAATAATTCTTGTACAAGAAAATTAGTACAATAATTCTTGTACAAGAAAAATAGTGTATAATTGAAAATTCAAGTATAGTTAACGTATATTTATAATTTTCAAAAGAAGAATAAATCGTGGGATCCAACTTGTCCGTTTGGTAGTAGGTGGATGGGAGGGAGAGAGTACCAACCATCAATTCTCCATGACCATTCGTTTATTAATTTTCATATTTCTTGTAAGAATTATAAAATTACAAGAAAATACGTCTCATTTACAAGAATAAGTTACAAGATATACCTCTGATATTTTGATTGAAAATTATTTCGTTAATTCAAATTATTAACCATTAACGATTCACCTAATTAGAGTGTATCATGATTTAAAAGGCAATAATAAATACAAAATCTTGTAGTTGCTTATATGAAGTTAATTTTGTCTTAAATTTTCAAATGATGTCGTTTTCTAATAAAATTAGTGAGGTGGACAAACACTAACAATATTATTGACCTAATGCTGCATAGCAAATTCACCATTTTGTAAACATAGTTGTTCACTCTTTTTAAAGTTCATTCGTGCAAAACATAATTCATGTGGGATTCAAACGCATATAAAAGTTGTTGATCATTTCCGAAAAATAGATTTTGTTCATGGTTCATTTAAAATATAATTACTAATTCATGATTGTTAAAATATAGACGTTTTTTATCCTTTTTAATATTGATTTCCCGATTAAATAATGACATTGACTTTCAATTAAATGTAGTCAAATTTCCATATAGGAAGATTCTGTTAGATTTTGTTTTTTTCAAGGTTAATTGAAATTTTGACACATTGGTAGTTGAAGTTATGAAACTTCTTTAGCAAAAAATGAACCTTAACACGTCATCTTTTTTGTTTTGTTGTATAGGTTTAAAAACCTTCTAAAACCAAGTTAGTTTCTCATGGCTGGTGGTGCATGAAGGCTACCATGTTCACCTGATTTATAAAATCTGTTACTCTAGATATTGTTGGCAATCTCAGAAACTGGATCAGAATATTTAGGATTATCTTATAAGATGGCCCAAAATTCTGTGAAATGTGAGAAGGGAACAGCAAACCAAGTGTTGCCTTCATTTTGTCAACAACATTCCACAACTATTTTTCCAAAGCCTCTAATAACTAATTTGTATATCAAAGAACAATTGGATAAGAATATTCATGATAGCACTGTGGAAGCATTTGTGGCAACCAGAAAAGTATTTTAATTTGTATCACACTTCATCATCCCAATTCCTAACATGTTAGGATGCAACATAATTGAATTTCAGATTACCTGTTTAATTGTAATGTTTTGCTTAGATTGGAGAACCGACTTTCAAAGCATGTTAAGTTCCTGCATCGTATGCGAGTTGTACGCAATGATTTGGTACCTCCTATGATTATCACCGGCAATCAGTTCACAATGATCAGTCAGCACCAGGTAGCTGCTAGAGAATACTTGGAAGCTTACAAGCTGATGCCTGAGAGTCCTTTGGTGAACCTTTGTGCAGGTGAGTTTTTCTCTGCTGTATTATCAAGATATATGGTTAATTGAAGACTAATAATTAATTATTACAATCCCTTTCTGGATGTAGGTACTTCCTTGATCAATTTAGCACTTGGGCTTAGACTTCAAAACAAGCATCAGTGTGTTGCACAGGGTTTCGCATTCCTATACAACAATTTGCGCCTTTGTGGAGAAGATAACCAGGTGATGCATATGATACTTTCCATTGTTATGTTGTAAATCCATGCTCCTCAGGTACTAAGAATATTGTCATATGAAATAAAGGATGTTCAGTTTTTGCAGGTAAGTGCTATTCAAAATGCTGAAATTCATTGTTTCTCTCAGCACCACTTTAAACATCCTGAAATGGATTTCATGCATCCTTTTTGCATGTGTTTTCTGCTTACCCGAAAAGATGAAATAATTGATAACATTTATGATGTTCCATCCATGCGCTCTCTAGCTATTGAGCTTCTTCTTATCCGTCAGGATTCATTCAATTTACCAAAAATCTTGCTGCTCACTGTTATACAGGAAGCTTTGTATAATATAGGTCGGGCATGTCAACACGTGGGACTTGTGTCCATGGCAGTTGCGTACTATGAGAAGGTCCTTGCAATTCGGGAGAAGCACTACCCCTTGCCAGAGATTATTGAGAAGGACCAAAAGATTATCCGAAGCAGCAAAACTGTTTATTGTGATTTGCGCAGGGAAGCGGCTTTCAATTTGCATTTGATCTACAAGAGCAGTGGCGCAGTTGACCTCGCAAGGCAAGTGCTGAAGGATCATTGCACCTTCTAAAGTACGTAGTTGCTGAAAGTTTCCTAATAATGAACTCGGAATGCTATCTATGTTTTTTTTAATCAAACTGTCAATTTGTATATACCATGTTGTGCAGAAATAACCTAATTCAGAACAGACTTTGATTCACTCAATATACATCTACTTAGAGATTATTTTATTTTATTGAATAGTTTCGGATTACAGATAAAACGGATGATTTTATGGCACGAATAACAATAAAATATATAGAGTACCAAAATCCTCAAGTTATTAATCTTGAGTTTTTGAATTGGAATATGTCATGTTATTGCTCTCATCATTATTCATCATTGTTACTTTCAGAAATTGGAATATGTCGTGTTGTTACTCTTGATTTGTCAACGAAGCTTTAGATTTCTACATCGGACTATCGTTTATGCACATCCGTTTTTGAATGATTATTGATAATTAGCTTACCCAAACATAACCCATGTGAGAGCTTTAAGCTTTGAACATGCACTTTCATGTGTTCTTTCATTCTTATTATATGAGTGATCTGTAGCATGTTTAGTTCTTCTATAACTTGTGATTGACTCTCTTTCAAAATTACATGTTCATTTGATTCTATTTGCAATAATGATATATAAATGATTGAAACCCTATTTGATAAGTCTATGTTACCTTTCTCACCTTTACATATATATGTTTCTCTTTTATTAACCACTTCACTATATGTAGATGATATGCTAATAGCTGCAAATAATAAGTATTTCTAAATGAAGTTGAAGGGTTGTTGAGTTTGAGACGAAGGATGTGAGATAGATAGATAAATAGGCAAATAATGAGGCGAAAGATATGATTACAAACATTGGGCAAGCTAGGCATAACACACATAGATAGCTGCAAGTATAATTATTTGACGTCGTACATACACTATGATAAATATGCAGGAATCACACAGGAGATGGAGAATGGAGAGTACAAGAGGTAGTAGCTAGAGGCCATTACAGTATAATATATAGTATATTGTAGTTAAGTATATAGCGTTATGTTGAGAGAGGGAGAGGGAGAGGGAGAGGGAGAGGGGGGTTGGATCAGCAGCCACCGGGCCCAAATCCAATCTTGCCTCCATCAATATCATAGACAACATCAAAGGTCTGCTGCACAAGGCTACCGAGGATGATGTAATTGGAGTCGTCACCTAGAGATTTAAAGGCGAGGCAGACCTGCAGCTTGTCTTTAGTTTCAGAGGCAAAGAAGACGACGCCAAGTTCATTGAGTTTGATTTCAACTCCGGCTTGGAAAAGCAGTTTGGTGGTTGGAACCTGTGGGCTGGCGAATCCAGTCAAGTCATAGCAGGCTTCGATTCCTGTGAAGCGGGAGGGGATGGAAGGGTAGCCTTTTGCGGCCATGAACTCCTTGAAGGCGTCGCGGACAGCGGTGTAGGTGGAGTCAGGAAGGTAGGTAAAGGCAATGCTTGAGTAGAGGATGGTGGCGACATTAGAGGAAACGGAGAATTGTTTGTCGTTGACCGCGATAGACTGTAGTTGCAGAATGTAAAATGGGAGATTAGGGCGTGTTACGAATGGGGTGTAGCTGATGTTTGTAGAGGTCTGCAATGGAAAGGAAATATACTTAAAATGGTTAGCGCGCAATACTTACTGAGATGCATATATATATATATATATATATATATATATATATATATATATATATATATATATTATTTGAAGTTTAATTAAGAAGAGTGAGATCGATGAACTCACGGCGCCGTCTTTGCCAAGAGTGAGGTGGCCGGTGGAATCGAGTAGGAAGTTGGGCAGGCAGTAAGAGAAGTGTTTACCATAAAGGGAGGAGGCCTGAGATGCGAGGGAAGCGTTCCCGGCGCCCAAGCCGAGAAAGCCGGCAATTCCGTCGAAGTTGCCCACATTTTGATGGCCACAGCCAAAGTAGAAGCCCGTGAGGACGTCGGTTGGCGTCAAGGTGAGCGTTTCCTTTGCAAAATAGCCAGCGGAGAAGGAGCCTGGGAAGTATGTCTCGTTGTAGATGCAGGTAGGCTTAGAGTCGGTACAGGTAAATTTCTGGAGATACGATGAGCTACACGCTTCGCTGTCGCAGCTGACTTGGCTGTAGGTTGACGAGCTTGCCGGGTTGAACAACGGCTCGCTTTGCTTGTAGCAGCTAATCTCACACGGCTGGCACTGCGTCCACGTGAGGCTCGTGCCTGTGTTCGAATAAAATTACAAAGCATGTACATATGCATGCATAGTAATGATCGATAATTGATAATGAAACAAATTCAGTGGAGTGGAGTGGAGACTTGAACCTAACATACAAGTCCTAGAGCTACTTCTCCTATTGTCAATTGATTTAAGATGAAACCTCGAAAGACTTGTAGGAAAAATCTCACATCGACAATACGGACAAATACGATAGCGTGTGAAAATATTATTTGATGGATCGCGTACACATACCTGTCGTAAGTGCGAGGGAGAGTTGAGTCTTGGGAGTACCAAGTCCAACGGTGACATAATAACCACCATAGCCAAGTTTGGCTGCTGAGCTCGCCGGAAGTGTGACGGACGTGGGCTGTTCAGGGGTTTTCCCTAGTTTGGCAAGCACCGAGTCAACTTCAAGTTGATCGTGAAGGAGGATGTGCTCGTAGCTGAAGTTGCTGCCTGGCTTTAACTTGGAGCATGGCCCGTATTTGGACACCAGCTCCATTCCATGCTTTTTCCCTCCGGGGGATTTCTTACACTTGAGCCCTTCCTGAGATAGAAGCGACCTCAGCTCCCTCGAGTTGGCTTGCACTGAGACGCACACCAGAACAAGCAACACAATCGCAAGGCGCGCCATTTCTGAATTCGATCTAAATTAAGCTAAGAGTGATCGACTATAAATATTACTAATTGTAGTAGATTAGATGGTTATCTTCCCACACCCTAGCCTGATATATATATATATATAGCTATCTATTACATATATGGATTACTTGCCTTTACCACTTCTTGTCCAACCATTCCATCTGACAAAGTCCTATATACTGTTCCTATCAATTAACCAATTCCTTCATTTTGATCATTTCTGTATATCACATCAAACTCCATCACTAGCTTAATGTATTCATTCCATCCTACTTTTCCTCCTCAAACTATAAACTACCTACGTATATTCTATAATGATGGTGCCAAAACAAAGGGCATGGCATGTTTTTTCATTGTTATATCTTGGCATCACTTTCTTACTTCGCGTATACGGAGAGCCCATCATGGATCGAGGCACATATACGGAGAGTCCACGGATGATCTTATTTGCGGACAAGTACGGTTCAAGCTAGTACAAGCTCTCGTACTTTGGTGACATGTATGAACATTAGTTGCTTAATTTAGTCAACGTAGATTTGCATTCAACTGATGTTTGATTATGAACCTATATTCCAAGAGTGGATGTCTACCGCCCTTCATGGGTACATGTTTGTAGGTAATTCCTATCAACTATCACAAAGGATCCAAAATCACCATCAACGCTTCTAGACACACCAAATTTCAACCCCTATCCATTAAATTTTTTTAAAAAGTTTTATATATAAAAGGTCGCAATCTTCGAAAATAGTACTCGTCTCCTTACGATCTTCAAAAATAATACTCGTCCTCTTGTAATCTTCACCGTAATCGGTATCTCATCTCAAATATATAATAGCCCCTACTTTTGTTGAAGAATCGTGCTTTTCCTAAAAGTAGAAACAAAATTTATCGTACTATATTTTTGTGTCCTAGCTAGGTTTAGAATGTTTCAATTTTGTACTTTTGTCCAAAGTGTGATTATCCCGTTAGATTAAATCAACAACACAATTTTCTTTTCTTTTTTTGGAATATTTTGTATTCTGTGACCAAAATGTCCCTCGTTTAATTTATTGAGCTGATCCATTCAAATGTTTAGATTTTTTCAAGAGGAATATGTTTTACTTATTTTCTGGTCATTAATATTCTTCCATAGCCCTTAGTATTCCATCTTCTTTACTCTGTACAAGTTTTATTTTCACTAATAATTGACCTCTTGTTGTTTTTGCTTGTTGTCCAAATTAAAAAATGTTCCATCTAATTGGAACCGAGTTAGAGATGTCTATGGGACGGAAAATTCATGACTTCCACATAAGATCTTTAACATGCACAGAGAATGGAAAATTAAACGGTAAAGTGCTAAAATGGCTATGTAGGTAGTTTACTAGTTTATATAACAATGAGTAATAAATAAGGTCCTAAGTTTTATATCTAGACAAACTAGACCCCTCTAGTTTTAAGTAAAAAGATATATTGAAAATAAACAAAAGATTGTGCTAAATTTAGGAATTTTCTCGCTCCTCTTAATTATAATTAATTTTGTTAATTACGGTAATTAATTATCCTCTATGATCCGTTAAACAAGAGAAAGAATCAATTACCTTCTCCTTCAATCGTGGTTGTTCTTCCTCCCCATTATTTTCGAGACAGACGCTGCGCAAAACTATTTCATCGACATTTTGCAGCTTCTATGCGATAATCTACTTTTGTGCGGCAATCGACGATTGTTCATCATCCTTGCGTACGTCCATGGCAGCGAAATTTAATCCTTTCTAGTACGATTATGTCGACAGTTTCGTTGATTTACGAAATCTGTATTGCCAACCGCTTGTCCAAGTCTGTCCTATTTTACAAATCTGTGATACATCACTTTTAACAACAACATCATAATAGTCATATTACTGTCCCATAGACTTGTGATTTTAAAAACCTAAAATTTAGCTTAATAAACTTGTGATTTTAAAAACCTAAAATTTAGCAATATATACGTCCATGGCAGCGAAATTTAATCCTTTCTAGTACGATTATGTCGACAGTTTCGTTGATTTACGAAATCTGTATTGCCAACCGCTTGTCCAAGTCTGTCCTATTTTACAAATTTGTGATACATCACTTTTAACAACAACATCATAATAGTCATATTACTGTCCCATAGACTTGTGATTTTAAAAACCTAAAATTTAGCTTAATAAACTTGTGATTTTAAAAACCTAAAATTTAGCAATATATACGTCCATGGCAGCGAAATTTAATCCTTTCTAGTACGATTATGTCGACAGTTTCGTTGATTTACGAAATCTGTATTGCCAACCGCTTGTCCAAGTCTGTCCTATTTTACAAATCTGTGATACATCACTTTTAACAACAACATCATAATAGTCATATTACTGTCCCATAGACTTGTGATTTTAAAAACCTAAAATTTAGCTTAATAAACTTGTGATTTTAAAAACCTAAAATTTAGCAATATATACGTCCATGACAGCGAAATTTAATCCTTTCTAGTACGATTATGTCGACAGTTTCGTTGATTTACGAAATCTGTATTGCCAACCGCTTGTCCAAGTCTGTCCTATTTTACAAATCTGTGATACATCACTTTTAACAACAACATCATAATAGTCATATTACTGTCCCATAGAATTGTGATTTTAAAAACCTAAAATTTAGCTTAATAAACTTGTGATTTTAAAAACCTAAAATTTAGCAATATATACGTCCATGGCAGCAAAATTTAATCCTTTCTAGTACGATTATGTCGACAGTTTCGTTGATTTACGAAATCTGTATTGCCAACCGCTTGTCCAAGTCTGTCCTATTTTACAAATCTGTGATACATCACTTTTAACAACAACATCATAATAGTCATATTACTGTCCCATAGACTTGTGATTTTAAAAACCTAAAATTTAGCTTAATAAACTTGTGATTTTAAAAACCTAAAATTTAGCAATATATACGTCCATGGCAGCGAAATTTAATCCTTTCTAGTACGATTATGTCGACAGTTTCGTTGATTTACGAAATCTGTATTGCCAACCGCTTGTCCAAGTCTGTCCTATTTTACAAATCTGTGATACATCACTTTTAACAACAACATCATAATAGTCATATTACTGTCCCATAGACTTGTGATTTTAAAAACCTAAAATTTACATTAATAAACTTGTGATTTTAAAAACCTAAAATTTAGCAATATATACAAACATCATCACCTTTTGTATAAGGATGAAACATTCTATATTCCTTCTTATCCATTATTTTTAGCCCTATAACTTATCGGTTGGTCTCAGACCAGCAAGCCACCACAATGTCTCGTAATTCACTTTCTAAAAAAATATTTTCTTGTACAAAATCGGAAATATAATTGTGATATATAACATTATTCATTGTCTTGTTTATACATTACGTAAGAGAAACCGAAAGGTTAACATCAGGAGGTCAATCATTTTATAGTATCTTTCGGATGAGATCTTTAACTTTCTGATTACTCACCCCAACGTCGTAAGTTTGTTTTAGGGGTGTTTCGAGCCCAACTCACGAGACTTCACCTAGGGTACGAGATTCCTTCCAGAATGCCATCATACGATCATTACTTGAAAACGGGTCATTAACTACGGGTTTTTTTTAAGTCTTTCTTGGCGTTATATAGCGTCGAGAAATAACCTCTCGACGCTTTCACAAAAACGTAGTTATTCGTGAAGCCGAGAATGACCGATACTTGTTTTTTTGTCGACTTCTCTCGCCGCTATATATTTTCGGTAGCACATTAACGAAGTTTTTTTCAAAATAAAATCAAATAGAGTGGACGGTATAATGCGTTAAGATTTTTGTCCGCCAAGTTACTCCAAATTCCCATCAATTTTATACGCATTTGTCGACACTTTTATGTATGCCCGCCAAGTTTCAACCAACATCCCGCCAATGTTTTATTGCATTTGTCGACACTATCAAACGTCGATAATATTTCGCGCCAATTTATTTTATATATTTTGTGACATTCAAAAGCGTCGAAAGTAGTTCGCGCCAATTTATCAATTATATTGTCGATTCAGATAGCATTGAGACTATTTGGCGTGTAATAAACTAAGTTATTTATGCACTGTTAAAGTGTCGGTAATTTTTGGCACCAATTTCATACATTTCTTTCGTCAACACATGAAAGTTTCGAGAATTGAGTTGTGGGTACACAATATGTAGCGTTAAATAATGTGCTAGACATATAATAACATACAAACTAGGTGTAAACAAAATATCAATTCTTAATTAGTCTTGAAAAACCAATTACACGTCAACTAGTTTAAGTCAAAAGATGTTCGTGGAAGCAAAATATCAAATCTGAACAACTAGTCTTGAAAAACCTCAACACTACAATCGTTAACTAGCAGACTACTATCAATTCAGCAATGCATTTAACAAAAAAAGGCTTCAAATATGCATTAAATTTTGTAGACCAGGTGTTACGAACAAGAAGAAATCTTCTACCTTCATCCCCTTGATGTTTCTATGTCAACCATGTTGTCCGCTAGAAGTGGAGTTCACAAACCCAAGGCAAGAATGCCAAGAACTTGTTCGCTCTAAACATGCACGCAAAGTCTTACAATTTATAACTCGATAATATCTCCTAAACTACCTAGCGAAACTGACAAGACCTTTTCCTATGGTCGTTTTTATCTTATCAAAATATAATCCTGACTTAGCACTAAAACGAGTATAGTGGTTAAGTAAGGGTCGAACCCAAGAGAGTTTTGTTATTCTTATTAAATTCAATTATTGATTATGGATTCAAGTAACAAAAAAAGGGGGGGGGGGGTTTGAGTGAATTTATACACACAAAACTTATGAAAGCAAGTGACACAACGAGTAAGACAATAATGGGTGAATCTACACTAGGTTGATTCTTAGCATGCGATTACTACTTTGATGAGTTCCTTTTTACAAGTTTTCAAGTAATCTCCCGTCTCGATCATATATATGTGTTGAACCAACCGGCATCAACACAACTTAACAGTTTAGTGTTCTGTAAACCTACAAGAACAATTAACAAGTTAACTTTCAAATAAAGACTAAGGGATATAAAGAAAAGATTAAAACCGTTAAACTTATCTTTATATTTGTGTTCCTTTCCTTTAAGCAACTACAACCCGTTATTACTTAAAGTTTAATACTAGATTAAAGACCCGAACCCGGAATCTATTAATCCTAATTCTTTGCATGCACTTTAGAACCTAAGGTGATCAATCTTAAGTGATAGTAAAACATGCAATTAGACAATGAAGATCAAGGAAACATAAAGTATTACTGAATGAAAACTTATATTAGAAAGAACTTACAACCAAAGTAACAATGCAGCTTCAAACCAACCCAATGTAGCAAGGGAGTTAGCAACTCATTACAAAGGTAGCAAGATAATTATATTGGAAAAAGTTGATTCTAATTGGATGATTCTAGCAATCAATCCTGGGTCTATTTATACTACAAATGACACTAAATAGGAGTAAATGACCGGCCCAAAACAACAACCTTTAATGCCATAAAGGTGGTGTAAACAGCCGGAGAAAATCCTCTGTCGCTGAACCGCAGGGACGGCCTTCAGCTCCGTAGGGGCGGTATAGGTGAAAACGTTTGATCTTCTTCGTAGCAGCAGGGACGGCCTTGCACTTCCGCAGGGGCGGATATTTAATGATATTCAAACGTCTGACTCTTCAACTTCCTGTCGTTTCTGATGCCGAGCCGCAGGGGCGTCCCAGTGTCAACGCGGGGGCGGTGACACTGACTCTTCATCTTCACAGCTCCCAGGTTGAGGCAAAGGCAGAGGCGCAGGGGCGCTGGTCTTCGCTTCTTCAGGGCAAGTCACCGCAGGGGCGCTAAGGGGTTGACGCAGGTGCGGTGACAGTCTTCATTCCTGGCGCTGGCAAAGGCGCAGGCTGCGCTCTGTAGAATGATGTCACCCGCAGGGGCGGTGACATGCTCCGCAAGTGCGGTGAGGCAACAGAAGCTTTGCTTCGTGAATGATCTTCACTCCTAAGTGCTTATAACTCCTTCTTTATCTTCTTTTAGTCTTCTTCTTCTGGATCAAGGAGTTAGTAGCATAAACCGACACTAATGTAACAAAAAGACTCTAAAAACTAACCTAAATAATAGTGATTCCATCACCTATCAAACTCCCCCATACTTAGACCTTTTACTCGTTCCGAGTAAAGCAAATGACAACAGTTTTTAAACTCAAAGGCCTCATGAAGCATGGGCAAACAGAAAAGACAATAAAAACAAAAGAAAAGCCAAGAAAGAAAGAAGGAAAAGAGAGGAAATGTGGAAAGAAAGTGAGAAAACTACCATCCTTATTGCTCCAAGAGTGACCTACCCGGACAACCTCCTTATGACTCCCCTTCTTATGTCGCCAAACGCCGGAAGAAAAACCTACACTCGGTGCCGCTCATTTTGCCAAGGTGCCCTTTCGGGTTTTCACCTTGCCACTCTTCTTCTTTTGATGATCTCACTTGGAACTCACATCCCTCAAGTCCAAATTTGCACCAACCTAAGGTTGGTCGGACTACCTTCTTTTTGCCTAAACCGCCCTTTCGGATTTTTGCTTTATCCAAGGATTTTCATGCCTTTTTTTTCATTTTCTTTGGCTTTTTCTTCTTTTTTTTTTCTAGAATTTCAAACTACAAAAACTCAATGCAAAACAACACAAAACAAATCAAAACAACTACACATGCAATGATATGTCCCTCCCCCATACTTGAAGCACACTTTGTCCTCAAAGTGGAAAATGAAGCAAGGATGAATGTGGGAAAGGGAGAAATGATGATACCACTAGTGGGATGGTCCGGCTGGACCATCTGGACCCTACTCCGGTGGGTATGGGAAGTGGCTGAAGAAGTGCTCCTGCCGGCAGTAGATGTCCTCAATGCGGGTCTGCTGAGCCTCCATCCGACGACCAAAAGAGGTCTCAAAGCTGGCTTGCCAAGCCAGTTGCTGAGCCTCCAGCTGCTGCTGCTGGGCCGCTTGCCAAGCATCCTGCCTCTGGTCGAAGTGGGAGCTCATGGAGGTGGCAAAGCTCGTCTGCCAGCTCTGTTGCTGCTCAAGCATGGTCCGTTGGTACTCGGTCTGCCATGCTTGATGTTGGGTGGTCAGGGATTCCATCTGAGCCTGCAGGCTCGCAAGAGCCGGATCCTCATCCGGTGCTGCAGTAGGCATCTCCTCGTCGTCGGGGACCGGCATGTGCTCCTGATGATGAGCCCGGCTGGAGCTCGCAGCATGCCTCTCCACAATGGCCACCTGAGGCCACCTCGGCACGAAAGGGTCCGCCGGAATGTAAAGCTCGGAGAGCTCGTCTCCCAGTGGCAGTGGCCGTGGGAGGTAGGTGATGTGGCCCCCGTCGGCAAAAGAGAGCCAAAAGAGGTTGTCGCCGTCCCTCTTGAGGAGCTTGCACCTCCTCAACATCCCCTCTGTGCAGAGAGGTGCCTCCAACCCATCCTCTAGGCCGGAAAGATCCATAACATGTGAGGCGGTCAAGGAGATCACCCCACCGCCAACAATGTCCCTCGGCTCGTTCTTCCTAATCCGCTTCAATGGGCAAGGAAGAGGGACGGTCAATCCATCACCTTCTCGCTCATCGGAAGACAAGAGTATAACAGTGGGAGGTCCTTGAGGGTGACCCTGTTCTCCTCTTTGTGTCCACAGAAGACACTCATGAGGATCTTGGATAGGAGCCTCAAGCTAGGGTGAGTGAGTTTGTTGGAGTACTCACCCCTTGCATGAAAATCTGATCCAGTAGCTGCCTGCCAGAACTCACAAAGGTCCGGAGTCGGGACTGGCTCCCACCAGTTCTCGGAGGGGTTGAGAGTCACCCCGAAGGCCTCCTGTAGCTGGTAGTAATCAAGTGTGTATTTTGTCTTATTGAACTTGAAGTTCTCGGAGGTGCCCGAATGAAGTAGGAAAAGGCCCCATGAAATCAATTCCCCAAACATCAAATATTTTGCAAGATATAAGAGAGGATTGGGGCATTTCATGCCTCCCTGAAATGTTTCCTACCCTTTGGCATCTATCACACACTTTGCAAAACACAAAAGCGTCTCTAAAAATGTGTGGCCAAAAGAAACCGGCATCCAAAACTTTTCTTGCAGTTTTGTTTTCCCCAAAGTGTCCCCCACATGCTTTGGAATGACAAAAGGTTAGGACAGATTGTACCTCATTATCTGGAATGCAACGGCGGATGACTTGGTCACTGCAGTGCTTCCAAAGGTAGGGGTCGTCCCGAACATAGTGTCTGGAGGATACTCTTTCCTGACCATGAAATTCACAATGTCAGAAAACCAAGGTTTAAAGGACTGAAGCTTGAGACAAACCTCTGTCGACAATTCCGCAGGGGCGCCTAGACTTAGCCACAGGGGCGGCTGGCCGCAGGGGAGGGAAGTGTGAGGCGCGAGGCGGTTACACAACAGAGAGTTGTGTAAAATGTATCGTCTAGAAAACATCCAGCTATTTCTTGTCCTTTTCCTGGATCCTTCTCTTCCTTTACTAGCCTGCTCAAATGAACGGCCACCAGGTTCTCAGCCCCCTTCTTGTCCCGTATCTCTAGGTTAAACTCACTTAGAAGGAGCACCCATCGAATTAATCGTGGCTTTGCTTCCTTCTTCGCCATGAGGTACCTAAGAGCTGCATGGTTAGTGAAGATAATTACCTTTACCTCAAGTAGGTACTGTCTGAATTTCTCAAGGGCAAAAACCACCGCTAACATCTCCTTCTCGGTGGTAGAGTAATTCCTTTGTGCTCCATTGAGTGTCATAGACGCATAATGGATCACATGTGAAGCCCGTCCGTCTTTCGGTCCTAAGACAGCTCCAACGGCATAATCACTGGCGTCACACATGATTTCGAAAGGTTCCTCCCAATCCGGAGAATGGATGATTGGTGCGCTGGTGAGACATGCCTTCAAAGTGTCGAAAGCTTTCTTGCAACTCTCATCCACTATGAAGGTGACGTCTTTCTTGAGCAATTCACATAAGGGTGCCGAGATCTTCGAAAAGTCTTTGATGAAACGTCGGTAGAACCCTACATGACCAAGAAAAGATCGGATTTCCCGAACATTAGTAGGATAAGGTAAACTTTGAATTACATCAACCTTTGTCCTATCTACCTCTATCCCTTTGGAGGATATTACATGTCCTAGCACAATTCCTTGTTCCACCATGAAATGACATTTAAGAACTAAATTGGTTTCAACACATTTTTCAAGAACAAGTTTTAAATGTCCTAAACATGCATCAAAACTGTCTCCATGACGGTAAAATCATCCATGAAGACTTCAATGAAATTTTCTATGTATTCGGAGAAAATACTTATCATGCACCGTTGGAAGGTGTCAGGTGCGTTGCAAAGTCCAAATGGCATTCTGCGGTACGCAAAAGTGCCAAATGGGCAAGTGAACGTCGTCTTTTCTTGATCTTCCGGTGCAATGGCTATTTGGAAGTAGCCCGAATATCCATCAAGGAAGCAATAGTATGGATGATGACAAGACTCTGGTCTAGAGGTCGTTTTATCATATCAAAATATAATCCCGACTTAGCACTAAAATGACTATAGTGGTTAAGCAAGGGTCGAACCCAAGAGAGTTTGGTATTATTAAATGCAATTATTGATTATATAAACAAGTAACAAAAGGGGGGGGGGGGGTAGATTGAATTGATGCACACAAAAACTTATTTTACTAATGTTCCTTCGGGTTGCCTCCCGAGCAGCGCCTTTGTTTTACGTTGTTGGCTCAACGTAAGGGCTCTACTTCTCTGATTGTGCTTCCTCCAGCACTATCTCATCAATTGGATCGTTCTTTACTCCTTCAAGGTAAGGCTTTAGCCTTTGCCGTTGACCTTGAACACCTTGTGTGTTTGGGGATCATAAAGATCCACAGCTCCATGAGGATATACTTCGGCTACTACGAACGACCCTGTCCATCTTGAACGTAGCTTACCTGCGAAGAGTTTCGAACGCGATTGAAAAAAAGTACCTTATCATGCACCGTTGGAAGGTGTTAGGTGCGTTGCAAAGTCCAAATGGTATTCTGCGGTACGCAAAAGTGCCAAATGGGCAAGTGAACGTCGTCTTTTTTTGATCTTCCGGTGCAATGGCTATTTGGAAGTAGCCCGAATATCCATCAAGGAAGCAATAGTATGGATGATGACAAGACTCTGGTCTAGAGGTCGTTTTATCATATCAAAATATAATCCCGACTTAGCACTAAAATGACTATAGTGATTAAGCAAGGGTCGAACCCAAGAGAGTTTGGTATTATTAAATGCAATTATTGATTATATAAACAAGTAACAAAAGGGGGGGGGGGTAGATTGAATTGATGCACACAAAAACTTATTTTACTAATGTTCCTTCGGGTTGCCTCCCGAGCAGCGCCTTTGTTTTACGTTGTTGGCTCAACGTAAGGGCTCTACTTCTCTGATTGTGCTTCCTCCAGCACTATCTCATCAATTGGATCGTTCTTTACTCCTTCAAGGTAAGGCTTTAGCCTTTGCCGTTGACCTTGAACACCTTGTGTGTTTGGGGATCATAAAGATCCACAGCTCCATGAGGATATACTTCGGCTACTACGAACGACCCTGTCCATCTTGAACGTAGCTTACCTGCGAAGAGTTTCGAACGCGATTGAAAAAGAAGTACCTTATTACCTACCTTGAAATCCTTCCGGAGAATGTTTCGTTCATGTCATGCTTTAGTTTTTTCTTTGTATGCAGTGGCATGGTCATATGCATCTAATCTCAACTCCTCCAACTCTTGCAACTGGAGTTTCCGGAATTCTTCTACTTCCTCTATGTTCATGTTGCACTTCTGTACAGCCCACCAAGCTTTGTATTCTAGCTCTACCGGGAGGTGACAAGCTTTTCCAAACACGAGCCTGAACGGAGACATCCCTATCGGAGATTTGTAGGCTGTCTGATATGCCCTTAGCGCGTCGTTTAGCCTTGCACTCCAATCCTTCCTTCCGGGAGAAACCGTCTTTTCAAGGATGGTCTTTATTTCCTGGTTGGATACCTCAGCTTGGCTGTTTGTTTGTGGATGATAAGCTGTTGATACTCATTGGTGGACGTGGTACTTCTTAAGGAGTTTCGTGATCATCTTGTTGTAGAAATGGGTACCCCTATCACTGATTAAGGATTTCAGAATTCCAAATCTTGCAAAGATATTTTCCTTAAGAAAAGCTGCAACCACTTTTGAATCATCAGTTTTGGTGGCCTTTGCTTCCACCCACTTGGAAACATAGTCCACTGCAAGTAAAATATATGTGTGCCCAAATGAAGTAGGAAAAGGTCCCATGAAATCAATTCCCCAAACATCAAATATTTCGCAAAATATAAGAGAGGATTGGGGCATTTCATGCCTCCTTGAAATGTTTCCTACCCTTTGGCATCGATCACACACTTTGCAAAACGCAAAAGCGTCTCTAAAAATGTGTGGCCAAAACAAACCGGCATCCAAAACTTTCCTTGCAGTTTTGTTTGCCCCAAAGTGCCCCCCACATGCTTCGGAATGACAGAAAGTTAGGACGGATTGTACCTCATTATCCGGAATGCAACCTCAGATCACTTGGCCACTACATTGCTGCCAAAGGTAAGGATCGTCCCAAACATAGTGTCGAGCTTCAGCCTTTACCTTCTCTCGTTGTGCCTTAGTGAAATCTGGAGGGTACTCCTTCCTGACAATGAAGTTCACGATGTCAACAAACCAAGGCTTAAAAGACTGGAGCTTAAGACAAACCTCTGTCGACAATTCCCCAGGGGTGCATAGACTGAGCCGCAGGGGCTGCTGGCCGCAAGGCGGCTGGTGTGAGGCGCAGGGACGGTTACACAACAGAGAGTTGTGTAATATGTATCGTCTGGAAAACTTCCAGCTATCTCTCTTCCTTTTCCTAGATTCTCCTCTTCTTTCACTAGCCTGCTCAAATGATCGGCCACCAGGTTCTCAGCCCCCTTCTTGTCCCGTATCTCTAGGTTAAACTCACTTAGAAGGAGCACCCATCGAATCTATTTTATATTTATTTTTATGATTTTCTTTTGTTTTCATTGTCTTTTCTGCTTGCCCATGCTTCCTTAGGCCTTTGAGTCTAGTTTGCTGTCATATGTTTTACTCGGGACAAGTAAAAGGTCTAAGTATGGGGGAGTTTGATAGGTGATAGAATCACTATCATTCAAGATAGTTTTTAGAGTCTTTTTATTACATTAGTGTCGATTTATGCTACTAACTCCTTGGTCCAGAAGAAGAAGACTAAAAGAAGATAAAGAAGGAGTTATAAGCACTTAGGAGTGAAAGTCGTTCACGAAGCAAAACTTCTGTTGCTTCACCGCCGCCGCGGAGCCTTGTCACCGCCCCTGCGGGTGACACCACACTCCGGAGCGCCCCCTGCGCCTTCGCCAGCGCCAGCCACGAAGACTGTCACCGCACCTGCGTCAATCCTTGGCGCCCCTGCGGTGACTAGCCCTGAAGAAGCGAAGACCAGCGCCCCTGCGCCTTCCCCTGCGCCTCTGCCTGCGCCTCAACCTAGGAGCTGGAAGATGAAGAGTCTGTGTCACCGCCCCTGCGTTGACACTAGGACGCCCCGGCGGCTTGGCATCAAAAACGGCAGGAAGTTGAAGAGTCAGACGTTTGAAGAGAAATAAAGATCCGCCCCTGCGGAATTGCCCAGCCGCCCTTGCGGCCATGAAGAAGATCAAGCATTTTTGCCTTCACCGCCCCTACGGAGCTGAAGGCCGCCCCTGCGGTTCAACGACAGAAGCTTTACTCCGGCTGTTTACATCACCTTTATGGCATTAAAGGTGGCTGTTTTGGGCCAGCCATTTACTCCTATTTAGTTCCAATTGTAGTATAAATACACTTAGGTTTGATCCACTTATCATCCAATTTTAGAATTCATTTTTCCACTAAAACTTTCTTGCTACCTTTGTAATGAGTTGCTAGTGTAGATTCACCCATCATCGTCTTACTTGTTCCGTTATTTGTTTTCATAAGTTTTTGTGTGCATCAATTCAATCTACCCCTCCCCTTGTTACTTGTTTATATAATCAATAATTGCATTTAATAATACCAAACTCTCTTGGGTTCGACCCTTGCTTAACCACTATAGTCATTTTAGTGCTAAGTCGGGATTATATTTGGATAAGATAAAACGACCTCTAGATCAGAGTCTTGTCATCATCCATACTATTGCTTCCTTGATGGATATTCGGGCTACTTCCAAATAGTCATTGCACCGGAAGATCAAGAAAAGACAACGTTCACTTGCCCATTTGGCACTTTTGCGTACCGCAGAATGCCATTTGGACTTTGCAACGCACCTGACACCTTCCAACGGTGCATGATAAGTATTTTCTCCGAATACATAGAAAATTTCATTGAAGTCTTCATGGATGATTTTACCGTCATGGAGACATTTTTGATGCATGTTTAGGACATTTAAAACTTGTTCTTGAAAAATGTGTTGAAACCAATTTAGTTCTTAAATGCCATTTCATGGTGGAACAAGGAATTGTGCTAGGACATGTAATATCCTCCAAAGGGATAGAGGTAGATAGGACAAAGGTTGATGTAATTCAAATTTTACCTTATCCTACTAATGTTTGGGAAATCCGATCTTTTCTTGGTCATGTAGGGTTCTACCGACGTTTCATCAAAGACTTTTCGAAGATCTCGGCACCCTTATGTGAATTGCTCAAGAAAGACGTCACCTTCATAGTGGATGAGAGTTGTAAGAAAGCTTTCGACACTTTGAAGGCATGTCTCACCAGCGCACCAATCATCCGTTCTCCGGATTGGGAGGAACCTTTCGAAATCATGTGTGACGCCAGTGATTACGCCATTGGAGCTGTCTTAGGACAGAAAGACGGACGGGCTTCACATGTGATCCATTATGCGTCTATGACACTCAATGGAGCACAAAGGAATTACTCTACCACCGAGAAGGAGATGTTAGCGGTGGTTTTTGCCCTTGAGAAATTCAGACAGTACCTACTTGGGGTAAAGGTAATTATCTTCACTAACCATGCAGCTCTTAGGTACCTCATGGCGAAGAAGGAAGCAAAGCCACGATTAATTCGATGGGTGCTCCTTCTAAGTGAGTTTAACCTAGAGATACGGGACAAGAAGGGGGCTGAGAACCTGGTGGCCGATCATTTGAGCAGGCTAGTAAAGGAAGAGAAGGATCCAGGAAAAGGACAAGAAATAGCTGGATGTTTTCTAGACGATACATTTTACACAACTCTCTGTTGTGTAACTGCCCCGCGCCTCACACTTCCCTCCCCTGCGGCCAGCCGCCCCTGCGGCTAAGTCTAGGCGCCCCTGCGGAATTGTCGACAGAGGTTTGTCTCAAGCTTCAGTCCTTTAAACCTTGGTTTTCTGACATTGTGAATTTCATGGTCAGGAAAGAGTATCCTCCAGACTTCACCAAGGCACAACGGGAGAAGGTGAAAGCTGAAGCCCGACACTCTGTTCGGGACGACCCCTACCTTTGGAAGCACTGCAGTGACCAAGTCATCCGCCGTTGCATTCCAGATAATGAGGTACAATCTGTCCTAACCTTTTGTCATTCCAAAGCATGTGGGGGACACTTTGGGGCAAACAAAACTGCAAGAAAAGTTTTGGATGCCGGTTTCTTTTGGCCACACATTTTTAGAGACGCTTTTGTGTTTTGCAAAGTGTGTGATAGATGCCAAAGGGTAGGAAACATTTCAAGGAGGCATGAAATGCCCCAATCCTCTCTTATATCTTGCAAAATATTTGATGTTTGGGGAATTAATTTCATGGGGCCTTTTCCTACTTCATTCGGGCACCTCCGAGAACTTCAAGTTCAATAAGACAAAATACACACTTGATTACTACCAGCTACAGGAGGCCTTCGGGATGACTCTCAACCCCTCCGAGAACTGGTGGGAGCCAGTCCCGACTCCGGACCTTTATGAGTTCTGGCAGGCAGCTACTGGATCAAATTTTCATGCAAGGGGTGAGTACTCCAACAAACTCACTCACCCTAGCTTGAGGCTCCTATCCAAGATCCTCATGAGTGTCATCTGTGGACACAAAGAGGAGAACAGGGTCGCCCTCAAGGACCTCCCACTGTTATACTCTTGTCTTCCGATGAGCGAGAAGGTGATGGATTGGCCGTCCCTCTTCCTTGCCGCTTTGAAGCGGATTAGGAAGAACGAGCCGAGGGACATTGTTGGCGGTGGGGTGATCTCCTTGATCGCCTCACAGGTTATGGATCTTTCCGGCCTAGAGGATGGGTTGGAGGCACCTCTCTACACAGAGGGGATGTTGAGGAGGTGCAAGATCCTCAAGAGGGACGGCGACAACCTCTTTTGGCTCTCTTTTGCCGACGGGGGCCACATCACCTACCTCCCACGGCCACTGCCACTGGGAGACGAGCTCTCCGAGCTTTACATTCCGGCGGACCCTTTCGTGCCGAGGTGGCCTCAAGTGGCCATTGTGGAGAGGCATGCTGCGAGCTCCAGCCGGGCTCATCATCAGGAGCACATGCCGGTCCCCGACGACGAGGAGATGCCTACTGTAGCACCGGACGAGGATCCGGCTCTTGCGAGCCTGCAGGCTCAGATGGAATCCCTGACCACCCAACATCAAGCATGGTGGACCGAGTACCAACGGACCATGCTTGAGCAGCAACAAAGCTGGCAGACGAGCTTTTCCACCTCCATGACCTCCCACTTCGACCAGAGGCAGGATGCTTGGCAAGTGGCCCAACAGCAGCAGCTGGAAGCTCAGCAGCTGGCTTGGCAAGCTAGCTTTGAGACCTCTTTTGGTCATTGGATGGAGGCTCAGCAGACCCGCATTGAGGACATCTACTGCCGGCAGGAGCACTTCTTCAGCCACTTCCCATACCCACCGGAGTAGGGTCCAGATGGTCCAGCCGGACCATCCCACTAGTGGTATCATCATTTCTCCC
Source organism: Fagopyrum homotropicum (assembly GCA_033239125.1). Lineage (NCBI taxonomy): Eukaryota > Viridiplantae > Streptophyta > Magnoliopsida > Caryophyllales > Polygonaceae > Fagopyrum > Fagopyrum homotropicum. The sequence continues at coordinate 152,306,767 of BSWB01000004.1, forward strand.
TTTCCCACATTCATCCTTGCTTCATTTTCCACTTTGAGGACAAAGTGTGCTTCAAGTATGGGGGAGGGACATATCATTGCATGTGTAGTTGTTTTGATTTGTTTTGTGTTGTTTTGCATTGAGTTTTTGTAGTTTAAAATTCTAGAAAAAAAAAAGAAGAAAAAGCCAAAGAAAATGAAAAAAAAGGCATGAAAATCCTTGAATAAAGCAAAAATCCGAAAGGGCGGTTTAGGCAAAAAGAAGGTAGTCCGACCAACCTTAGGTTGGTGCAAAATTGGACTTGAGGGATGTGAGTTCCAAGTGAGATCATCAAAAGAAGAAGAGTGGCAAGGTGAAAACCCGAAAGGGCACCTTGGCAAAATGAGCGGCACCGAGTGTAGGTTTTTCTTCCGGCGTTTGGCGACATAAGAAGGGGAGTCATAAGGAGGTTGTCCGGGTAGGTCACTCTTGGAGCAATAAGGATGGTAGTTTTCTCACTTTCTTCCCACATTTCCTCTCTTTTCCTTCTTTCTTTCTTGGCTTTTCTTTTGTTTTCATTGTCTTTTCTGCTTGCCCATGCTTCATGAGGCCTTTGAGTTTAAAAACTGTTGTCATTTGCTTTACTCGGAACGAGTAAAAGGTCTAAGTATGGGGGAGTTTGATAGGTGATGGAATCACTATCATTTAGGTTAGTTTTTAGAGTCTTTTTGTTACATTAGTGTCGGTTTATGCTACTAACTCCTTGATCCAGAAGAAGAAGACTAAAAGAAGATAAAGAAGGAGTTATAAGCACTTAGGAGTGAAGATCATTCACGAAGCAAAGCTTCTGTTGCCTCACCGCACTTGCGGAGCATGTCACCGCCCCTGTGGGTGACATCATACTACAGAGCGCAGCCTGCGCCTTTGCCAGCGCCAGGAATGAAGACTGTCACCGCACCTGCGTCAACCCCTTGGCGCCCCTGCGGTGACTTGCCCTGAAGAAGCGAAGACCAGCGCCCCTGCGCCTCTGCCTGCGCCTCAACCTGGGAGCTATGAAGATGAAGAGTCAGTGTCACCGCCCCCCGCGTTGACACTGGGATGCCCCTGCGGCTCGGCATCAGAAACGACAGGAAGTTGAAGAGTCAGACGTTTGAATATCATTAAATATCCGCCCCTGCGGAAGTGCAAGGCCGTCCCTGCGGCTACGAAGAAGATCAAACGTTTTCACCTATACCGCCCCTGCGGAGCTGAAGGCCGCCCCTGCGGTTCAGCGACAGAGGATTTTCTCCGGCTGTTTACACCACCTTTATGGCATTAAAGGTGGCTGTTTTGGGCCGGTCATTTACTCCTATTGATAGCATGAATTATAGTCTATATTTTGGGGTTTGTTTGGACGTTTTATCTTTCATAATCTGCATGTTTGTATGTACATTACGTGATTTTACTGCCATTTCATCTACCTTTGCGAGAATCGAGGTCTACACCTAGTTTCGTTGTAATTGCAGGTAATATGGTACGTTTTGCATCAAAAAGGAGTCATGAGTCATTTGGAGCTACATCCAGGAAGCATAGCCATGGATTAAAGATTTACTTTGGACCAGTTTTGAGAGGTTTCACATTCAGTTGTGAGTCACCTCGGTTGACCACAGATTCACCTCGACCGAGGTGATCCAGAGAGGCCGACTCGACCGAGGCGAACACCTAGGACGCGGCGAGAATATTTTATTCTTGGAGGAGATCTTTTAAATTTGGAAAGTGATCTTATATTTTTGGGCTTGGCTCCTGGAAGGAAGGAGATATGCAGAATATATATTTTACCTATTTTTATGGAAAAATATCTTTCTAAGATTTATTATCTTTGGAGGGTTATTTTCCTATAAAAAGGGTCGGATTTCCCACAATTCAGACATCCGCTTACAATTGGAAATCAAGCAGCGGCAGCAGCATACTCCAAGTTGGGAGTTTTGAAGAACCTTTTGAAGGTTGAAGGAAGATTGAAGTCCATAGCTTTTATAGCTTATTGAAGGGTTTTGTAAGATTGTCTTCAATTCCCTCAATTGTTGTCTTGTCTTTTTGGATTATTATCCAAGGAACGCTTTGTTGTGATATTTGATTCAGTTATTGAAGTCTTTTTCATTAAATTCTTCTTTGTTCAAATATTCACCTTCTTCCCATATATTTTAATACTTTCATTATGATGATGAGTGGCTAATTTCCTTGTGTGATTCTAGGGTGATTGGCTGAAGGTTGTGGGAAAAACAATGATAGAATAATCTTAGATTCCAGTAGGATCCTGAAAGTTTGAGTCTTTAACCTTAACCCTAAGCATCTCGTTCGGTCGATGAACATCTCGGCCGGGGTGGAATTCTTCTGACCGAGGTGACTTATCTGATCCATAACTGAGAGTTAAGTGTTAGAGTTTGCCAAATCCTATTCTTATTACACCTTTCCTGGTTCAAAGCAAGCTTAGGATGAGACTTACCCGGTAATTCCTTAGTTTGTGTACCAACGATCATAAGTGTAGGTAATAAAGGTTTAGCCTTTATTGGGGTTTGAGTGTGCTTTCATCCCATCTTTGTGAGTTAGCCTGAGACTTACCCGGTAAAGGTTGATTCTATTCCCTTAGATTGTGTGTTAGTTTGAGGTTATAGTTCTTTATCTTAATTCCTTGAGACTTACCCGGTAATAGGAGTTACGGTTTTAGGATTAGTGTGTAGTGAGACTTACCCGGTGATCTACTCCACTTTAGAAACACCTTCCCCACGCAAAAATCTCAGCTTTGTCCGCTTATCTATAGATCTTGAGTTGGAACCACAACCAGATGCTTTAATCCCTAGAATTGCACGTTTGCTTTATTGACTTCTTATTCATCTTTGATTGTGTTAATCGCTCTTGTGGTTAGTATTGAGATAAGCACACCGTATTGACTTTGTTTCACCGAGTCCCTGTGATCGACCCCTGGAATTTTCTTGCTTTTACTACGATTGACCCGTACACTGCGGGTTCGCATCCTTGTTTTAAGCTTAAGTCTAGGGTTATAAATTTAAAGCTTGCACACACCGTTTGGAGCGAACAAGTTTTTGGCGCCGTTGCCGGGGACTTGGTCTAGACCGAGCCGGTACGGTTTGCTCTTGGGGCGCTTGCCCCGTTTCATCTAACCACTCTACTTGAGTGACGACTTTTGCAGGTTCTTTCTTAGGTATATGCGAAGAACCCGCGCTGGGAAGGAAATCGTCCCTTACGATCCCGAACCAGAAAAGACATACAAGCGACGCTTAAGAGAAGCGAAGATGGCCCAACAAGACGATCGCGATCTTGCGGCCCAATTGAAAGAGACGCAGGAGCTGCTACGTCTCAGTAAGGAAGAACTAAGGCAAGAGAAAGAGGAGAATCGCGCTAAGACTGCAGCTATCGAAGCTGAGATTGCAGTCATACGAGACCAGATTCTACTTCGACCGAGGGAAGATCCTCCTGTTGATCCTCGACCGATGCAGAATCCAGTAGTTGACCCTCGACCGAGGCAGATTCTAGTACCTGACGCCCCGGCCGATGTACTTCCACCTCGGATGCCAGTCCGAGATGTTCTTCTTGCAGGAATCCCACAAACCCTAGGTCAAAGGATGGACCCTAATCAACAGCTGAGGCGTCCAGGGGTGAACCTAGGAGATCCAGCGGATCATGACTACGAACTTCGACCGCAAGTTCTATCCATGATTCGCCAATGCCAATTCGGAGGGCTAGAGAAGGAGTCGCCACATCAACATCTTCAAAACTACGAGATCTTGATGGAAACCTTACGACCTTCCAGAATTGAAAATAACAACTACAAGCTAAGACCTTTTTACTTTTCTTTAAAAGATAGAGCTCTTACTTGGTATCAATCTCTTCCTCCAGGAAAAATCAGCACATGGGAGGAGATGACTACGGAATTCTTGACCAAATTCTTTCCCCCCTCAAAGACCGCTGAAATGAGAGGGAAGATCAATGCTTTCATCATGAAGGACAAGGAGAGCTTGTCCAAATCTTGGGAGCGGTTCAAGGATATCCTTTTGGATTGCCCACATCATGGGATTCCAAAGATCGAGTTGTTGGAGATATACTTCAAAGGGCTGGACGGAAGCACCCAGTTCAATCTCCAACTACTCTCCGCCGGTACCTTCATGGACATGGCGATTGATGAGGCTTGGGACTTCATTGAGAAGCAAGCCTTGCACATGGAGAAATATACCCACCAAGGAGCTGAAGGTGGAGTTAAAAGAGTCAACTTTCAAGAGACTCAACCCAACAACAACCAACTCACGTCGTTGAAGAATGACGTGAAGCAATTGAAGGAGCTCTTGATGGCTCAAACTAAGAAGGAAGAGCAAGGGCAAAGGAATATCTAAGGAGGAGCACAACTGGAAGGACAGAAGTTCGAGATTCTGAGAAGACAGAAGCACCTCGGTTACTGTCAGAGCACCTCGACCGAGTTGATTCTTGAGCAACCGAGGCGACTAGGGTTTCTACAGAACCACCTCGGTCCGTACCACCTCGGTCCAGTCGAGACCATCTCGACCGAGGTGACAGAAGATCCAGTAACAGTATAAAAGGGGGAAAAATTACTTTTCACATTTTTTTTACCCTCCTCGACCGCGGCGACAGCTATACCTCGCTTCCTTCGTTTCTCGCTCGTTTTCGAAGATTTCCGCTTCCAAACTGCAATTAAAGGGTAGAGGAATCGATTGCAACTGCAGATCTGCAAGAAATTCGAGTGAATCGGCCGGAACGAGGTAAAAACGATCGAAACCCTAACTCGTTCGTTTACTTCGATTTGGGCTTTGGTTGCCCTTGAATCTGTTGAGGAAAAGCTTAAGTACCCCATAGGAAGCAATTGTAGTGATTTTTGGGGGAAAAGAACTGAATTTCTGAGTGTTGGAATCGCGACTGTCTTCGCCTCGGTCCAGTCGACCTGCACCTCGACCGAGGTGATTCTTGGAGATTGTCAGTCGACCGAGGTAGCCTGACAGTGTTGATTGAAGATGAGTTCTGACAGATTATTAGCCCTTAGAGATAGATCCTCTCCTTCCCCTTCTTCTTCCTCATCCAGACCTTCTGTCCCGGTGATCCACGAGAGACACCGGGTAGATTATGAGCGTATTGCTAGCCGTCCAGTGATCGCACCTAGATTTTTGGACATTTCTGCTTTTGACTGTCTCCACGTTGATGGAGAGCTCAGGAGGATGATCACCACCGTCGGGCTGGATCAGTTTACTGAGATCCGAGCCCCGGCTTACTTAGAGCCGACCCTTGAGTTTGTCAGCTCCTTCACTTACCTCCCCACAGAGAGGGCTGTGAAGTACCGGTTGATGAACCGGAACTTCTTAGTACCCCTGGACCACTGGAGAGATATTTTTGGCTTCCCTGCCCCCACTGCTGTAGACTTCCCGACCCGAGCCGTAGCTAGAGAGTTCTGGGGTCAGATTGCTCATGTTGTGGAGCATGCAGATAGGTGGCGCCCTGGTGATTCCAGGGAGAAGCTTATCTTCCATCTTGCTTTTCGATTAGCCCACAGGATCTTCAGCGAGACACTTCTGGCGCGTACTGAGACGCCCCAGAAGGTCCGACAAGGGGAGCTCTTTGCTTTATACTGCATGGTTACAGGTGGATTCCCCGACTTTGGATTGATGCTGGCAGAGGATCTACACAGGATCAAGGCCAAAGGGAAGGGAGATATATGCTGTGGTGGGATAGTGACCCATATCGCTACTTATCAAGATATGGATCTGAGTAGGTGTACTATGATGGCGGCTGCCAAGCCGCTCGGACTACAGGAGATGATCACACGGAGGATTCTAGTTCCCCGTGGTTTGACTACACCCTTCGTCGCTATGTCATGGGAGCTGACTGCACCTCAGGGCATCAGGTGGTCTGCACAGTTCTCAGTCTTTGATCCACATTATTGGCAGACCGCTTGGGGTCCACTGATGGAGGATCACAGAGAGGCAGCAGCTGCCCCTGCTGCAGCTGAGGAGGAGGAGGAGGCTGAGGACGACGACGACGACGACGATGAGGATACAGTAGATGAGAGAGGAGGTGGCGTCCCGATGGACACAGGGACAGATACAGCTGGGACGAGCGCGCCACCTATCATAGATTTGGATGACGAGGAGGATACAGAGCCGGCACCAGCTGAGACTTCTCCAGTCAGACCTGCTAGACGCAGGAGGCGTGGAGTGAGGGATAGAGCTGCTCACCGACGGATCGATGACCTGACGGATCAGGTTATCGACTCATATGCTGCATTATCGCTGGATATCCGCGAGATGCTGGAGCGGCAGCATCATCAGCACATCATGGCTCAGCTGCAGTTCGAGCGTATCATGGGCCATCCTTACGATCCGACTCAGTATCCATATGCACCACCACCGGATCGAGACTACTAAGGAACTGCAGGATTTTATTATTATTTTCTTTTATGCAGTTCGGCTTTTATCCGGTGAGTACTCTCATGTTTAGACCTTTTATTATACCCACTGGGACAGTGTGTCTCAAGTATGGGGTATTTGTTGTTATTTGACTACGTGATGTATGTTATTTGACCACCTTTGATGTATTTTATTTATCGGATATTTTATTTATGCTTCCCTTCTGCATTTATATGATTATCTGATATTACATGCATACCTACAGGTTATTTGATTGAGAAAAACGTCGAAACTGAAAAAAATTGGTTTTAAAAAAAAAAAATTTCGACCTCGACCGAGTCAGTATTGGCCAAACGAGGCGTTTCACCTCGGTTGAACCAAGAACACCTCGACCGAGGTGTGTTAACTGAGAGTTTTCGAAAACGATTTTGTGCTACTTATCTGGATATGACCTCAGTGAAGATCTTGTTTACTTACTGGTTTTAATTTCTTTATGTGTTTGAAAGGTTTTATAATATGTTTAAGTTGCTAAATGCTTTGTTTGAAATTATTAGCATGTTTAATACTTTGTTTTTATCCAAATTATGTTGAATTTGAAGGTTGACACCGCAGGTTAAGTTCTCTCACTTTCTTCTTGGAAAGACCAAGGCAATTCATTCTCTTCTTCTTCTTCTTGATCATGCTTAACCCCTCATATTCATTTTGCCTCCCTTTACCTATCCGGGAATTTGGAAGCAAGCGAAGTGGTGAAAGCAAGTTAAAGTTGAGAAGTGGCTGGAAGTGAGAGTGTTAGAAAGCAATAATAGGTTTGGGGAAGTCGATCATGAAGATGAGTAACTCGGCACCATTCACATAGCCGGGTGTTTGTGTCTTGCCAAAGTCGGTTTGAGCGATATTCCTAACGGGTCATGGTATGTGCATCAAGGGTTTGATGCATCTCGAGAAATTGATGATTGCAGATTTTCTAGGCTTCGGTTATTGTGCACCTCTATCCATGCATCCCAAAAAGTAAAGTAAAAGAAAAAGTGTGAGATAAGCAAAGCTTATTGGTGGAAGATGTTGCAAGTTGAAGTGAAAGTGAAGTTCATCCTTTTCCCGGATTCTAGCACCACATTACCTTACATACATCCCTACCCTACACGTTTCTTGACCTTTTCTTTTGGGAAGCCCTTGAGACCTTGAGCTTGTTGATTGACTTAGCGGTTTAAACTGGATTATACATGATTAATTTTGATAATTATGATTTATTATGCATTCTATGATTTTATGCAAAGATGAACAACTTTCCTATATTTAAAATGTTTTGAGCATGTTGAGTTTTTAAATTCCATGAAGTATTCTCTTAGAGTGATCTATGATAGTTGCACACCATAAAATGTTTTTGAAAGACTTTTTCATCGATTTTCTTGACTTATAATCCATTCTATCTTGTCTTCTATATGCGGAACTTGCTTGGGGACAAGCAAGGGCTAAGTATGGGGTATTTTGATAGCATGAATTATAGTCTATATTTTGGGGTTTGTTTGGACGTTTTATCTTTCATAATCTGCATGTTTGTATGTACATTACGTGATTTTACTGCCATTTCATCTACCTTTGCGAGAATCGAGGTCTACACCTAGTTTCGTTGTAATTGCAGGTAATATGGTACGTTTTGCATCAAAAAGGAGTCATGAGTCATTTGGAGCTACATCCAGGAAGCATAGCCATGGATTAAAGATTTACTTTGGACCAGTTTTGAGAGGTTTCACATTCAGTTGTGAGTCACCTCGGTTGACCACAGATTCACCTCGACCGAGGTGATCCAGAGAGGCCGACTCGACCGAGGCGAACACCTAGGACGCGGCGAGAATATTTTATTCTTGGAGGAGATCTTTTAAATTTGGAAAGTGATCTTATATTTTTGGGCTTGGCTCCTGGAAGGAAGGAGATATGCAGAATATATATTTTACCTATTTTTATGGAAAAATATCTTTCTAAGATTTATTATCTTTGGAGGGTTATTTTCCTATAAAAAGGGTCGGATTTCCCACAATTCGGACATCCGCTTACAATTGGAAATCAAGCAGCGGCAGCAGCATACTCCAAGTTGGGAGTTTTGAAGAACCTTTTGAAGGTTGAAGGAAGATTGAAGTCCATAGCTTTTATAGCTTATTGAAGGGTTTTGTAAGATTGTCTTCAATTCCCTCAATTGTTGTCTTGTCTTTTTGGATTATTATCCAAGGAACGCTTTGTTGTGATATTTGATTTAGTTATTGAAGTCTTTTTCATTAAATTCTTCTTTGTTCAAATATTCACCTTCTTCCCATATATTTTAATACTTTCATTATGATGATGAGTGGCTAATTTCCTTGTGTGATTCTAGGGTGATTGGCTGAAGGTTGTGGGAAAAACAATGATAGAATAATCTTAGATTCCAGTAGGATCCTGAAAGTTTGAGTCTTTAACCTTAACCCTAAGCATCTCGTTCGGTCGATGAACATCTCGGCCGGGGTGGAATTCTTCTGACCGAGGTGACTTATCTGATCCATAACTGAGAGTTAAGTGTTAGAGTTTGCCAAATCCTATTCTTATTACACCTTTCCTGGTTCAAAGCAAGCTTAGGATGAGACTTACCCGGTAATTCCTTAGTTTGTGTACCAACGATCATAAGTGTAGGTAATAAAGGTTTAGCCTTTATTGGGGTTTGAGTGTGCTTCCATCCCATCTTTGTGAGTTAGCCTGAGACTTACCCGGTAAAGGTTGATTCTATTCCCTTAGATGGTGTGTTAGTTTGAGGTTATAGTTCTTTATCTTAATTCCTTGAGACTTACCCGGTAATAGGAGTTACGGTTTTAGGATTAGTGTGTAGTGAGACTTACCCGGTGATCTACTCCACTTTAGAAACACCTTCCCCACGCAAAAATCTCAGCTTTGTCCGCTTATCTATAGATCTTGAGTTGGAACCACAACCAGATGCTTTAATCCCTAGAATTGCACGTTTGCTTTATTGACTTCTTATTCATCTTTGATTGTGTTAATCGCTCTTGTGGTTAGTATTGACATAAGCACACCGTATTGACTTTGTTTCACCGAGTCCCTGTGATCGACCCCTGGAATTTTCTTGCTTTTACTACGATTGACCCGTACACTGCGGGTTCGCATCCTTGTTTTAAGCTTAAGTCTAGGGTTATAAATTTAAAGCTTGCACACACCGTTTGGAGCGAACACCTATTTAGTGCCATTTGTAGTATAAATAGACCCAGGATTGATTGCTAGAATCATCCAATTAGAATCAACTTTTTCCAATATAATTATCTTGTTACCTTTGTAATGAGTTGCTAACTCCCTTGCTACATTGGGTTGGTTTGAAGCTGCATTGTTACTTTGGTTGTAAGTTCTTTCTAATATAAGTTTTCATTCAGTAATACTTTGTGTTTCCTTGATCTTCATTGTCTAATTGCATGTTTTACTATCACTTAAGATAGATCACCTTAGGTTCTAAAGTGCATGCAAAGAATTAGGTTTAATAGATTCCGGGTTCGGGTCTTTAATCTAGTATTAAACTTTAAGTAATAACGGGTTGTAGTTGCTTAAAGGAAAGGAACACAAATATAAAGATAAGTTTAACGGTTTTAATCTTTTCTCTATATCCCTTAGTCTTTATTTGAAAGCTAACTTGTTAATTGTTCTTGTAGGTTTACAGAACACTAATCTGTTAAGTTGTGTTGATGTCGGTTGGTTCAACACATATATATGATCGAGACGGGAGATTACTTGAAAACTTGTAAAAAGGAACTCATCAAAGTAGTAATCGCATGCTAAGAATCAACCTAGTGTAGATTCACCCATTATTGTCTTACTCGTTGTGTCACTTGCTTTCATAAGTTTTGTGTGTATAAATTCACTCAAACCCCCCCCCCCTTTTTTGTTACTTGAATCCATAATCAATAATTGAATTTAATAAAAATAACAAAACTCTCTTGGGTTCGACCCTTACTTAACCACTATACTCGTTTTAGTGCTAAGTCAGGATTATATTTTGATAAGATAAAAACGACCATAGGAAAAGGTATTGTCAGTTTCGCTATGTAGTTTAGGAGATATTATCGAGTTATAAATTGTAAGACTTTGCGTGCATGTTTAGAGCGAACAAGTTCTTGGCATTCTTGCCTTGGATTTGTGAACTCCACTTCTAGCGGACAACATGGTTGACATAGAAACATCAAGGGGATGAAGGTAGAAGATTTCTTCTTGTTCGTAACACCGGGTCTACAAAATTTAATGCATATTTGAAGCCATTTTTTGTTAAATGCATTGCTGAATTGATAGTAGTCTGCTAGTTAACGATTGTAGTGTTGAGGTTTTTCAAGACTAGTTGTTAAGATTTGATATTTTGCTTCCACGAACATCTTTTGACTTAAACTAGTTGACGTGTAATTGGTTTTTCAAGACTAATTAAGAATTGATATTTTGTTTACACCTAGTTTGTATGTTATTATATGTCTAGCACATTATTTAACGCTACATATTGTGTACCCACAACTCAATTCTCGAAACTTTCATGTGTTGACGAAAGAAATGTATGAAATTGGCGCCAAAAATTACCGACACTTTAACAGTGCATAAATAACTTAGTTTATTACACGCCAAATAGTCTCAATGCTATCTGAATCGACAATATAATTGATAAATTGGCGCGAACTACTTTCGACGCTTTTGAATGTCACAAAATATATAAAATAAATTGGCGCGAAATATTATCGACGTTTGATAGTGTCGACAAATGCAATAAAACATTGGCGGGATGTTGGTTGAAACTTGGCGGGCATACATAAAAGTGTCGACAAATGCGTATAAAAATTGATGGGAATTTGGAGTAACTTGGCGGACAAAAATCTTAACGCATTATACCGTCCACTCTATTTGATTTTATTTTGAAAAAAACTTCGTTAATGTGCTACCGAAAATATATAGCGGCGAGAGAAGTCGACAAAAAAACAAGTATCGGTCATTCTCGGCTTCACGAATAACTACGTTTTTGTGAAAGCGTCGAGAGGTTATTTCTCGACGCTATATAACGCCAAGAAAGACTTAAAAAAAACCCGTAGTTAATGACCTGTTTTCAAGTAATGATCGTATGATGGCATTCTGGAAGGAATCTCGTACCCTAGGTGAAGTCTCGTGAGTTGGGCTCGAAACACCCCTAAAACAAACTTACGACGTTGGGGTGAGTAATCAGAAAGTTAAAGATCTCATCCGAAAGATACTATAAAATGATTGACCTCCTGATGTTAACCTTTCGGTTTCTCTTACGTAATGTATAAACAAAACAATGAATAATGTTATATATCACAATTAGGTTTTTAAAATCACAAGTCTATGGGACAGTAATATGACTATTATGATGTTGTTGTTAAAAGTGATGTATCACAGATTTGTAAAATAGGACAGACTTGGACAAGCGGTTGGCAATACAGATTTCGTAAATCAACGAAACTGTCGACATAATCGTACTAGAAAGGATTAAATTTCGCTGCCATGGACGTATATATTGCTAAATTTTAGGTTTTTAAAATCACAAGTTTATTAAGCTAAATTTTAGGTTTTTAAAATCACAAGTCTATGGGACAGTAATATGACTATTATGATGTTGTTGTTAAAAGTGATGTATCACAGATTTGTAAAATAGGACAGACTTGGACAAGCGGTTGGCAATACAGATTTCGTAAATCAACGAAACTGTCGACATAATCGTACTAGAAAGGATTAAATTTCGCTGCCATGGACGTACGCAAGGATGATGAACAATCGTCGATTGCCGCACAAAAGTAGATTATCGCATAGAAGCTGCAAAATGTCGATGAAATAGTTTTGCGCAGCGTCTGTCTCGAAAATAATGGGGAGGAAGAACAACCACGATTGAAGGAGAAGGTAATTGATTCTTTCTCTTGTTTAACGGATCATAGAGGATAATTAATTACCGTAATTAACAAAATTAATTATAATTAAGAGGAGCGAGAAAATTCCTAAATTTAGCACAATCTTTTGTTTATTTTCAATATATCTTTTTTTTTTTTGAAAGGTTAATTGTATTAAGAGTGGATGTACAGATAGTGAACAAGACTCTTGTTCGGTTACATGTTTAGGCGCAATGGTAACTCAACCAAGCCCATATCAAAGCATAATAAGTAGCATAGCACCTCAATCCAACTGGATATTTAGAAGGCCAGCGTAGTGAATACTGTTAGGCGATCTATCCTTCCAGGAGGCAGCAAAATGCAGTTTGATGGACTTAATGATGTTTGCAGCACAGTCAATGGCTCGCGTGTATTCTTTGTTGTGGATCATATTATTGCGGGCAGACCAAACATAGTATATGAAGGAGGTTATAGAAGCAATCCTAATGCATTCAGTCATCTTCATATTGTGGGTAGATCTAGAGCTCATCCAATTCCATATGTTGGCAAGATAGGGAGCGGGGAAGGGCGTTCTGGTCCATCTGGACACGATATCAAGAACCAAGGATCCATAGCTGCAGTAGTACCAAAGGTGATTGTCATCTTCCGTAGCACTCCTGCAGAGCATACAGGTATCATTGTCAATCAGATTCCATGACTTGATTCTAGCCAATGTGGGAAGCCGGTTGTGAGCAGCAATCCAGGCGATATAGCTACATTTTGGAGTATTGGAGCGAAGCCAAATAGCATGGAAAGGGGTTGGGTTGCCAGGCAGTGGAGGGGGCTTGAGTAAGGCGTATACATGCCGATGAGAGAAAGAGCCATTCGAGGCAGTAAATAAGCTTCTATTCCCCCCCAAGGCCATGAGTTCATCTCGGATGGTGAGCAAGCTTTTCCAAAGAGCACTGTGGTGTGGTTTCGGTCTGCAGTTCCATATGGTATTGTTTCTCTTCAGCGTGTGCTTCGCTAGCCACATAGTCCATATGTTGATATCCCTACGATCAATGTCGTAGATAAGGCGAGTGAGGGCGACCTTGTTTCGGGTGTGCAAGTCAGGGAATCCTAACCCTCCAGTAGCTTTAGGGGAGCATATGTTACGCCAAGCAATCAATGCTCGTTTGCTATTCTCGATACCAGACCAAAAGTAGGAGCGTATGAGGCTGTTAATGAGGTTAATGACCTTGGCAGGAAGGAGGAACATAGTACTCCAATAGTAGTTGATGGAGAGTAGAATGGACTTCACAAGCTGTGCTCTCCCCGCATAAGACAGTGTTTTCGCACTCCAAGATTGAATACGCTTAGTAATTTTGTGGATCAAGGGGGAGTAGTCATTGACAAGGAGTCTGCTGCTGCCAATAGGAACTCCAAGGTAGAGGAATGGGAGTTTACCGACAGCCATACCCGTGATATTGGAGGCACTGATGATCTCATGCTCCTTCATGCCACCAGTGAAGAGCAGGGACTTGTAATAGTTGATACGGAGACCAGATGCATCCCCGAAGTTATCCAGTGTATCTTTAAGGATTTTAATGGAGCACAGATCACCCCTACAAAGCATCAACAGATCATCAGCAAAAATGAGATGGGTGATAGCTGGGGATGTACATTTTGGGTGGAAGTTGAACTCCGGATTGGCAGTACTCTTTTGGATCATCCTGGTGAGGAACTCCATAGCAATTACGAAGAGGGCCGGTGAGAGGGGGCAGCCCTGTCGTAACCCACGTCCACCAGGGAAGTGTCCTCGTAAGGAACCGTTTATATTAACCGAGTAAGTAACGGTTGATATGCATTGGTGAATCAGGCCAATAAAGTGTTCAGGGAAGCTCATTTTCCTTAGGCAATGGATGATGAAATCGTGGCTTACAGAGTCAAAAGCTTTAGAGATGTCCACTTTCATGGCAGCCCTTGGCGAAAGGTACTTCCTCTCATACTTATTGAGCAATTCTTGGCATACCAGAACGTTGTGCTTTATCGATCTCTTAGCAACAAAAGCACTCTGATTAAAACTGATAATACTTGGAAGTACAGCATTTAACCTGGCAGATAGGATCTTGGCAATCATCTTATAGATCGTATTGCAGCAGGAAATGGGTCGGTAATCAGTTGGTCCCAGGGGACCATCGTGCTTCGCAATAAGGGAAATGGATGCGTGGTTTACCTGCTTCAGCAACTTTCCATGGTGAAAAAAATCCTGAATAGCATTAGTGACATCCACATTGATAATGTCCCAGGTAGCCTTGAAGAACTTAGAGCTGTAACCGTCAGGCCCAGGGGCCTTGTTATCCCCGATGCTGAGTAGCGCCTTTTTGATCTCATCGGGAGAGACCCTCCGATTCAATGTTTCAATCCCCACCATAGTAAGGGAGGGCAGTGTAATGTCCGGAGGAGTAAACTGATTAGTAGTACGGTTTCTACTGAGAGTATGTCTGAAGTGATCCACAAAGACCTTATCAATAGCATCTTGATCATGAGTGATAGTCTCATCTGCGAGTTGTACCGATTTGATGCAGTTAGAGCTCCTTCGAACCTTGATACTCCTGAAGAAAACGGAAGAACATTGGTCACCATGAGCTATCCAGTTCGCTTTAGCCAGCTGTGCCATTGTGATGTGGAGGTTGTTGTAGCTTCCCTTCAGGGCGTCAGTGTGGAGCTTCTCGGCATCCTGAAGATCAACATTGTGTGGTGCAGTTTGGAGTCCACTCTGCACATCAGTGAGCATTCGATGGTGTTCCTGGATTCTAGAGTGAAGCTCCTCAAATTTGGTACTTGGAAACTTTTTGAGTAGGGGCTTAAGCAGCTTCAGCTTCTTAGTGAGAATGAACATAGGGTTCCCCAGCACCTCCGTATTCCAAGCGTTTGTCACAGTCTCCAGGAAAGATTCGTGACAAATCCAGGAATTGTTGAATCTGAACGGGACATTCCTATTATCATTAAATTCCTCAGTAAAGAGAAGGCCAGGAGAGTGGTCCGAGATGAGGGCATGATTGAAATGAGCCTTGGACTTGGGGAAGGTAGCATGCCAGGAGTGATTTGTGATGATTCTGTCTAATTTGCACCAAATCCGAGAGCCAAGTTGCTTGTTATTCCATGTATACTTGCAACCGGAATAAGAGTGATCAATGAGTGCGTTCTGCTCAAAACAAAGTTCGAGTTCATCCGAGTCTTGGGTAATAGAAGGATTGTTATTTGTGGTTTTTTCATCTGGGGAGAGTGTGACATTAAAATCCCCCATCAAGGCCCAAGGGGTAGAGTGACTGATCAACCCAACCGTAGATATCGTGGACCACAAGTCAGCACGGTCCGCAGGAGTGTTATGGGCATATACGAAGGATAGTTCAATATATCTTTTTACTTAAAACTAGAGGAGTCTAGTTTGTCTAGATATAAAACTTAGGACCTTATTTATTACTCATTGTTATATAAACTAGTAAACTACCTACATAGCCATTTTAGCACTTTACCGTTTAATTTTCCATTCTCTGTGCATGTTAAAGATCTTATGTGGAAGTCATGAATTTTCCGTCCCATAGACATCTCTAACTCGGTTCCAATTAGATGGAACATTTTTTAATTTGGACAACAAGCAAAAACAACAAGAGGTCAATTATTAGTGAAAATAAAACTTGTACAGAGTAAAGAAGATGGAATACTAAGGGCTATGGAAGAATATTAATGACCAGAAAATAAGTAAAACATATTCCTCTTGAAAAAATCTAAACATTTGAATGGATCAGCTCAATAAATTAAACGAGGGACATTTTGGTCACAGAATACAAAATATTCCAAAAAAAGAAAAGAAAATTGTGTTGTTGATTTAATCTAACGGGATAATCACACTTTGGACAAAAGTACAAAATTGAAACATTCTAAACCTAGCTAGGACACAAAAATATAGTACGATAAATTTTGTTTCTACTTTTAGGAAAAGCACGATTCTTCAACAAAAGTAGGGGCTATTATATATTTGAGATGAGATACCGATTACGGTGAAGATTACAAGAGGACGAGTATTATTTTTGAAGATCGTAAGGAGACGAGTACTATTTTCGAAGATTGCGACCTTTTATATATAAAACTTTTTAAAAAAATTTAATGGATAGGGGTTGAAATTTGGTGTGTCTAGAAGCGTTGATGGTGATTTTGGATCCTTTGTGATAGTTGATAGGAATTACCTACAAACATGTACCCATGAAGGGCGGTAGACATCCACTCTTGGAATATAGGTTCATAATCAAACATCAGTTGAATGGAAATCTACGTTGACTAAATTAAGCAACTAATGTTCATACATGTCACCAAAGTACGAGAGCTTGTACTAGCTTGAACCGTACTTGTCCGCAAATAAGATCATCCGTGGACTCTCCGTATATGTGCCTCGATCCATGATGGGCTCTCCGTATACGCGAAGTAAGAAAGTGATGCCAAGATATAACAATGAAAAAACATGCCATGCCCTTTGTTTTGGCACCATCATTATAGAATATACGTAGGTAGTTTATAGTTTGAGGAGGAAAAGTAGGATGGAATGAATACATTAAGCTAGTGATGGAGTTTGATGTGATATACAGAAATGATCAAAATGAAGGAATTGGTTAATTGATAGGAACAGTATATAGGACTTTGTCAGATGGAATGGTTGGACAAGAAGTGGTAAAGGCAAGTAATCCATATATGTAATAGATAGCTATATATATATATATCAGGCTAGGGTGTGGGAAGATAACCATCTAATCTACTACAATTAGTAATATTTATAGTCGATCACTCTTAGCTTAATTTAGATCGAATTCAGAAATGGCGCGCCTTGCGATTGTGTTGCTTGTTCTGGTGTGCGTCTCAGTGCAAGCCAACTCGAGGGAGCTGAGGTCGCTTCTATCTCAGGAAGGGCTCAAGTGTAAGAAATCCCCCGGAGGGAAAAAGCATGGAATGGAGCTGGTGTCCAAATACGGGCCATGCTCCAAGTTAAAGCCAGGCAGCAACTTCAGCTACGAGCACATCCTCCTTCACGATCAACTTGAAGTTGACTCGGTGCTTGCCAAACTAGGGAAAACCCCTGAACAGCCCACGTCCGTCACACTTCCGGCGAGCTCAGCAGCCAAACTTGGCTATGGTGGTTATTATGTCACCGTTGGACTTGGTACTCCCAAGACTCAACTCTCCCTCGCACTTACGACAGGTATGTGTACGCGATCCATCAAATAATATTTTCACACGCTATCGTATTTGTCCGTATTGTCGATGTGAGATTTTTCCTACAAGTCTTTCGAGGTTTCATCTTAAATCAATTGACAATAGGAGAAGTAGCTCTAGGACTTGTATGTTAGGTTCAAGTCTCCACTCCACTCCACTGAATTTGTTTCATTATCAATTATCGATCATTACTATGCATGCATATGTACATGCTTTGTAATTTTATTCGAACACAGGCACGAGCCTCACGTGGACGCAGTGCCAGCCGTGTGAGATTAGCTGCTACAAGCAAAGCGAGCCGTTGTTCAACCCGGCAAGCTCGTCAACCTACAGCCAAGTCAGCTGCGACAGCGAAGCGTGTAGCTCATCGTATCTCCAGAAATTTACCTGTACCGACTCTAAGCCTACCTGCATCTACAACGAGACATACTTCCCAGGCTCCTTCTCCGCTGGCTATTTTGCAAAGGAAACGCTCACCTTGACGCCAACCGACGTCCTCACGGGCTTCTACTTTGGCTGTGGCCATCAAAATGTGGGCAACTTCGACGGAATTGCCGGCTTTCTCGGCTTGGGCGCCGGGAACGCTTCCCTCGCATCTCAGGCCTCCTCCCTTTATGGTAAACACTTCTCTTACTGCCTGCCCAACTTCCTACTCGATTCCACCGGCCACCTCACTCTTGGCAAAGACGGCGCCGTGAGTTCATCGATCTCACTCTTCTTAATTAAACTTCAAATAATATATATATATATATATATATATATATATATATATATATATATGCATCTCAGTAAGTATTGCGCGCTAACCATTTTAAGTATATTTCCTTTCCATTGCAGACCTCTACAAACATCAGCTACACCCCATTCGTAACACGCCCTAATCTCCCATTTTACATTCTGCAACTACAGTCTATCGCGGTCAACGACAAACAATTCTCCGTTTCCTCTAATGTCGCCACCATCCTCTACTCAAGCATTGCCTTTACCTACCTTCCTGACTCCACCTACACCGCTGTCCGCGACGCCTTCAAGGAGTTCATGGCCGCAAAAGGCTACCCTTCCATCCCCTCCCGCTTCACAGGAATCGAAGCCTGCTATGACTTGACTGGATTCGCCAGCCCACAGGTTCCAACCACCAAACTGCTTTTCCAAGCCGGAGTTGAAATCAAACTCAATGAACTTGGCGTCGTCTTCTTTGCCTCTGAAACTAAAGACAAGCTGCAGGTCTGCCTCGCCTTTAAATCTCTAGGTGACGACTCCAATTACATCATCCTCGGTAGCCTTGTGCAGCAGACCTTTGATGTTGTCTATGATATTGATGGAGGCAAGATTGGATTTGGGCCCGGTGGCTGCTGATCCAACCCCCCTCTCCCTCTCCCTCTCCCTCTCCCTCTCCCTCTCCCTCTCTCAACATAACGCTATATACTTAACTACAATATACTATATATTATACTGTAATAGCTTCTAGCTACTACCTCTTGTACTCTCCATTCTCCATCTCCTGTGTGATTCCTGCATATTTATCATACTGTATGTACGACGTCAAATAATTATACTTGCAGCTATCTATGTGTGTTATGCCTAGCTCGCCCAATGTTTGTAATCATATCTTTCGCCTCATTATTTGCCTATTTATCTATCTATCTCACATCCTTCGTCTCAAACTCAACAACCCTTCAACTTCATTTAGAAATACTTATTATTTGCAGCAATTAGCATATCATCTACATATAGTGAAGTGGTTAATAAAAGAGAAACATATATATGTAAAGGTGAGAAAGGTAACATATTTCAATCATTTATATATCATTATTGCAAATAGAATCAAATGAACATGTAATTTTGAAAGAGAGTCAATCACAAGTTATAGAAGAACTAAACATGCTACAGATCACTCATATAATAAGAATGAAAGAACACATAAAAGTGCATGTTCAAAGCTTAAAGCTCTCACATGGGTTATGTTTGGGTAAGCTAATTATCAATAATCATTCAAAAACGGATGTGCATAAACGATAGTCTGATGTAGAAATCTAAAGCTTCGTTGACAAATCAAGAGTAACAACACGACATATTCCAATTTCTGAAAGTAACAATGATGAATAATGATGAGAGCAATAACATGACATATTCCAATTCAAAAACTCAAGATTAATAACTTGAGGGTTTTGGTACTCTATATATTTTATTGTTATTCGTGCCATAAAATCATCCGTTTTATCTGTAATCCGAAACTATTCAATAAAATAAAATAATCTCTAAGTAGATGTATATTGAGTGAATCAAAGTCTGTTCTGAATTAGGTTATTTCTGCACAACATGGTATATACAAATTGACAGTTTGATTAAAAAAAACATAGATAGCATTCCGAGTTCATTATTAAGAAACTTTCAGCAACCACGTACTTTAGAAGGTGCAATGAAATCTTCACAAATTTTGACAATTTGATATATATATATATATACTAGTTGAGCCGTGCGCGCGCTTCGGGTTCGCGGATGTTGCTTGTGTACGTGTATAGAAGATGTTGTATGATACAGTTGAAGCAAAATGGAAAGTTGTTTTTGTAAGAGAAAATTTAGCCATTAGGGCAGTTTTGGTTTATTAGATACTAACTATGCCCCTAGGAAATTATTACTAAAAAAAAAAAAGAGATCAGGCATAATTATAGGAAGTGGTTTGAGCTGTTACAATAATTTCATTTATTAAAAGTTTCTTTTAATTAAAATACTAATCATTGGAAAATGGAAACAGTAAAGTAAAGTAAGAAGATTCTGCAAATCTTTGCCCCATCTTATCAACTTCAACTTCGTCCCGAGAAATCAGAAGGTAGGTTTCGTGCTTTCCTATTCTGTCAACCCAGAATCGCTTAATTGCCATTGTCGTCCATTCAGAACTTTGCAATACCTTCGTCTGTCATTTTCGCAACTGTAAACATACTTGTAACATATATGTATATATCATACATAGAATTCAGATACACGTGACATAAAAGACATATGTACATTTATGTAAACATTATGTACACAATTACACATCGATCGTACATACACAATATGTACTATTACACACAACAAAGATGTACATTAATGCACTTAATATGTACACAATTACACACACATAATATGTAACAGATATGCATATATCATACATAGGGTTCAAAACACATACGTACATTACTGTACCTAAAATGTGTACACAAGTGATCTTCGTCAACATAATATCGCCAATCTAGACAATTGTCATTCCTCCAGAAAATGGCATACATCATGATTCAAGATTACAACAACATAGTTACACAATTTCAACAACAGAATTACTATTTTCATCATATATGTACACTAATAAGTCAAAAGAAACACAAAATAACATCATAAATTTCGTCCTCCATTAAAGCATCAAAAAGTTTCGAAACACCATAAATTTGACTTTCACCTTACCGATTTATGATAGATGATGCTACTAAAACCAAACAACCGATGCAGTGTACTTCTCCAATCGCCAAAACGTGAACGCAGACAATTGCCCAAACCTGAACGCATAAAAACCCAGAAACCTATGTCTTCTGTTTTCGTTGAAAATGGTGGACCTTATATCGTAAAAAACAGAAAATAATGTGGGAAGATCGTGGTTGTTAATGCTTCCTTATTATCTTTAATTAGCATAATTAATTTTAAAAATAAATATTTTTTAATTGGAGAGAGAAAGATCATCGGATCTCTATTTTGTTAATTATTAAATCTTTTCTTTACATATTCAAAGGGCCTAGTTTGATTAAAACACAAAACTACCTAGTTTGTACACAATGATGCAAAAAGTGTATACTTAACCATTTTACCCTTTTTGTTAATGCTAATGTATGTTGTACGATAATCTACAGATTCATGCTAAGTATATTGTAACAACGAATAAAATAAATTACATAAAAAACATTTTGGATATATTTCTATGTTGGAGCAATTTCTAGAGTTGTGCTCGGTATATGGTACATAACAACCAAACTGGCATTCCATCAACATAGCTAGGGTACAAAAGAAAAATGACCATAGTATAGACAACGCAACATCAGATGCTAACATATTCAACTAAAATCCAAAAAGCTTCACTATAATCACACATTAACCCTTTGGTGGACTTTCAATGAATTTATTAATCCCTAAAACATATATTCTCTTATTTATAATTTCTCAGAGGTTGATAGTCCAATTACTTCCATCAACCACCGAATGATCTTTTAAGCTTTCTTCTTCTTCTTCTCCTTGTGTCCTTCAACATCAGATCCCAACTCATCAACACAAATCTCAAATTCAACAGCCTTGACTTCTTTTGGAGGGCATACGCTATACCCGCAGGAATTCAGATAAAATGAGAAAAATGAAGGTGTCCATTATGTAGTTATCCATGTAGAAGAAAGTTTTTGTACCATGAATACATACGGTTTTGGTAATTAGCCTCACTCAATTTCTTCACAAGCTTTGCCCTTTCTGAATCAACAAGCAAATATTTCAACTGCAATTCAAATATAATCTAGTCAATAACTGTTTGAAGCATATGGGTACGTCAAAATAAGCAGTAGCATAAGGAAAGAAAAAAGGAAGACAGAATTATGGTACTTGGCACAACAGGACATTTGCTAAGTCAATCATAAATAAGAAAATAGATAGCGCGCTGTAAGATGATTTGACTACATAAAATCTCTTTTTTTGTGTCCTTACAAATCACTTCCTATGACAGATGTCTAAAATTCAATAAGTTTTAGTATGATCTATATATGGATGGATCACAAGCGAAATGAAATAAGTATATATTAAAGGGCCATATTCAAACATAAGATGGATCCTTTCTGGTTTAAAGCAATTGCGCACCTAATATAATTGTTGATTAACCAACATGTTCCATTTAGGAGTGAGAACATGATTGCGGGTGTTCTTGAGTTGTTTACAAAGGTATCCAAATCCTTATTCTATGTTCTTTTTTCTAGCATAGCAAGTACGAGCTCATTTTAAAATAAACTATTGAAATGCACTACACTTTAACCAAAAATTCGTCAAAAGATGTGAGAAAAATAAGTCAAAAAAGCTACTCATACAAATACTTTCTTACTATATCTAGTCTTCAAACCAAAAATTAGAAAACTAACGTTCTTTGTTAAGGGCCTTTTAGGAGGCTTGTAACTTTTTTGGGTTATAGGATAGGGAATGACCACGAAAAGAAGACCTTCCATAAACAGGTGGCCTGTAATAAGCACAAGAAAGAGAGAACATAGGAAACCATTAGCTTTTATCTTTAAACAGTGCCAGAAAGAAACACGAGAAATGCTTATATCAATAAACAATACCGCCGATGTGAACTCCAAAAACAGTAGCGCGAGCACAAGGAGTGTTGAAGGCATTGGTAATCCGATCTATGGATGCTTGCAACATCTCCGTAACTGTTGATGCCATTATGGTTCAATTTTACAACTTAACTGTGATAACAACGAAGAAACATCTGATTTTCAAATGAAGATCCAAGCATGTGACATGAAGATTATATAACTCTAAAAACCTAAACTACAATCACAAAAGGCGACACAGGAAAAAATTAACCACACATATTGAACAAAGAACAAAGAATTACATCTTTATGTTATAGAAATTTTTTATTTTTTCCAACCTCTGTAATTTTGATGAATAATAAATATGAAAAAAAAAACCCTAAAGATGAGCATGATTCTTTAGTATACATATTGAACAAAGAATCAGAATAGCCCCATCAAACTATGAGGGAGCAGAGATTTGGGATGATAAGCATAACAACAGATGTATGTCAGAACATTGATTCGATTAAAGAGATGCTAAAATCATTAATGTGTAGCACCTTGTAGCTGGTACTCCTAATCTTAGTGTAATCAAGATACAACAAGTTGTTGGGGAAAACTCCGTGTTCCCGACTTACACCGAGTATGTATAAACGGGTATTTTGTTGCGCACTCACACTCGTACAACAACCTAACTTACAAGCTCTCTTTAGAATCCTTTATTACTCTCTTCTTGATGGAGTTACACAAATGAGAGGTGGTCTCTCTATATAGACATTGTCACCTCCTCTACTGGAAGGTTCCGAAACTCGATTCTTCTAGATCATTCCGGAGTCTTCTCACACAATCCTATACAAGTCTAGAACTCTCCCTAAATTTCTAATCTAGTCTACATGGTTCCGTCGAGTTCTAGATGTTTTCCATCATCTTCTGCATTCTTCCGGAAAGTTCCGTCACCGTCCGGAGTATTCCACTTCATTCCAAAAGGTTCCACCATTCCAAAATATTCCGCCTTCTTCCGGAATGTTCCGTTGTCTTCCGAAATGTTCCGTTGTCACAATATATATATTTGAAATGTTCCGTTGTCTTCCGGAATGTTCCGTTGTCTTCCGAAATGTTCCGTTGTCACAATATTTATATTTGAAAATATGAATTAGACTAACACAACTTTCATCACTCTTTGTAACATACCATATTTTCAAACTCTTGCCTTTTGCTTTTGGTGGGATCAGATTATAGATA
Organism: Fagopyrum homotropicum; assembly: GCA_033239125.1. Taxonomy (NCBI): domain Eukaryota; kingdom Viridiplantae; phylum Streptophyta; class Magnoliopsida; order Caryophyllales; family Polygonaceae; genus Fagopyrum; species Fagopyrum homotropicum. Next base: position 152,330,800 of record BSWB01000004.1, read on the forward strand.
TCTTGTTTCCCATCAATGTCTTTTTGTTTTTAGCTGAAGCTGCATTCAGCCTCATCCGAGAAGTCGACATAAGCAAGACCCTTCAAACATCAATGAACAACAACCGATCAGCAATATAACCACTAATCACAAATGACGCAAGGAAAGTTACTGTTTCATTAGATAGTACTCAAAAGCCAAAATCCAGCAGATTAATAAAATCGTAACAATAGAAACCCTAATTAAGAGAAATAAAAACTTACCATTTTTGCACTATTTGGAGGCGGAGACGAGCGGAATGGAAGTGCAGGAGATCCAGATGGAAATGAAGGAGGCGATGAGATGAGAAGAGAATATGAGGGAGATTGAAGAAAGAGAAGATGAGCCTTCATGTTGGGGATGAAGAGTCGATCGAAGAAATTAAAGGTGAGTTTTACGAAAGATTGAAGAGTCGGCTGAAAAAAAGAGAGGATGATGAAATTACCGTGACCCATAGATTGGAGAACTTGGAAGCCCTATACCTGTTGCCTAGGATAACGAAGAAGTAATACAGTAAGCTCAAACTCCGGCTCGTTTCAATCACTCTTCTACTCTCGGCGGCAATAGAAACCCGGGCGTCATGACCACGATAAAAGCGCGAAGCCAAGGACTCTGAATCGGGCGGTCGAGAGGAAGTTGGTAAGGGAGGGAGAGAGATAGTGGTGATGGCCATGGAAGCCGTTGATGGAGTAGGGTTTGTGTTGTCTTTTGATAACCTAAGAACAATGACCGGTGGAAGCACCGGTGGAAGCGGTGTAAGCGTGGTATATGGAAAAACTGACACGCCATAGATACGTGTAATAAAATAAATAGAGATATGACAGCTTTAGGGACAAAAACGAAAAAATAGGAATAAAAGGGTAAAACGGAAAACACCATATTCATAGGGGGAAGTTTCTCTTTTAAAATTGTATAGATATAGATATATACTAGGTGAGAAGTGCGCGCTACGCACGCGCCTCTCGGGGGAAGTTCCTCTTTTAAAATAGTATAGATATAGATATATACTAGGTGAGACGTGCGCGCTACGCACGCGCCTCTTGAGTTGGTGGTTAACTTAAGGAGCGAGTATGAAGTAGAAAAAAATTACATAAGAAAGCATTTAGGTAAAAGAAAAGGAAAAAAAATTGACTAATTATACACATAATAACTAAGAAAAAATGTGTGTTAATCGTAATAATCGTTTAATTAATTGTTAAAGTAATTGACTTTGCACATAAAAAGTAATATAAATGTGTGTCATTCAGCCCATTCATCTCAATATCAATTTGCAGTTTAATCTTTAGTCATATACTTGAAAGGCAAGATGAATCACGTAATGATTAAATTTTTGTTGATCATAACTTTAAAGCAGTAAGTTCCAAGTTACAACAATCAAAACTGAAAGGAATAAGGTTTAGATCAAATGGTAAAGGGTGTTTGACAAACGGCTGATCTCCATCAGCATCATTCACAACAGATAATATGAATCACAATCGCTTTGACAATCCTCCGGTGAAGTCCAGGTTGTGAGAATGTGAATGAATTCCCCTTAGGGTTTCCGTCATCAGACGGCTCATATTAATAACAAGCGAGGTTTACATAATTACAAAAGGATACCCAATATTTACATATTTACATAAACTATCATACCCTCGCAGTCGAAACTAGAGGAGGTTGAACAGTGAGACTGGATCTAAAGTCTAAAAATAATTGTCGGGGAAGACCCTTAGTAAAAATATCTCCATACTGAAAAGCCGAAGGTACGTGAAGAACTCTAACGTGACCACGGGCAACCTTGTCGCGAACGAAGTGAATGTCGATCTCAATGTGCTTGGTCCGTTGATGTTGAACAGGGTTGATGGCAAGATAAGTAGCAGAGATGTTGTCTGTGTATACAATGGAAGCCTTGGCAAGCGGGCAATGTAACTCAAGCAAGAGATTCCGCAACCAGGAACATTCTGACACAACATTGGCAACTTCTCTATATTCAGCCTCTGCACTGGATCTAGAGACGACAGATTGCCTTTTGGCAGACCACGAGATTAGAGTGTCATTGAAGAAAACACAGTAACCTGAGGTGGAGCGGCGTGTATCAGGACAGCCCGCCCAATCAGCATCTGTAGAGGCAATAAGATCAGACTTCGGAGAAGAGGAGATGGTGATACCTAAAGAAGATGTCCCAGAGATGTATCGGATAATGCGCTTGAGAGCAGCAAAATGAGCTCCCCTGTGGTCGTGCATAAAAAGGCACACTTGTTGTACTGCAAAACTGATGTCTGGCCGTGTGAAGGTGAGGTATTGTAGTGCCCCAGCTAGACTACGTTAAAGTGTCGGATCACTAATAGCAGGGCTGAATGAAGCACTTAACTTGACAGACGTTTCAGTTGGGGTAGCAGAGGGCTTGCAGTTAGACATCTTTGCTCTTTCAATAATTTCGCGAGCATATTTATCTTGGGACAGGAATAAGCCAGAGGATGTCCGACGAACAGAAATGCCCAAGAAATAGGATAAGGGACCTAAGTCTTTCAGGGCAAATTCCTTACTCAGAAGCTTGATCAGATGCTTGCACAAGGCGTCGGAAGAAGCCGTAAGGACAATGCCATTGACATATAAAAGCAGATAGGCAGTGTCAGATCCTTGATGATAAATAAAAAGGAAAGAGTCGCTTTTACTGCTAATAAATCCGATGCGATGAAGGAAGCCTGCAAAACGTTGGAACCATGCCCGGGGAGCTTGCTTCAGATCATAGAGAGACTTATGTAATAGACAAACATGATTGGGTTTGGAAGGGTCGCGGAAACCTGGTGGTTGAAACATATACACTATTTCGTTTAGATGGTCGTGAAGGAACGCGTTCTGAACATCCAGCTGGTGAATCGACCAAGAGCGGGATACTGCAATGCTAAGAACCATATGGATGGTGGCTGGTGATAACACGATTTATAACTTAGGTTTAGGTAATCATTTAGATAGATTCCTCACTCATTCATGCACGTTTTGGCATTGGTTCATGACGTCTTCGCTCAATTCATGCACATTTCTAGAAAAGACGTCTACACTACCTTTTATCGGTTTTGTAGGTATTTCGGGGATCTATTGGACGTTAATCGATACATTTGAGGGCCAAGCCTCATGATGGTACACATCCAAAGCCTTGGAGGAGCATAATTGGAGCAACAAAGGACACAAAGATCACTAATGGTGCAAGCAATGGAGCAACTCATGGCTAGACAATCATAGCACATTTCTGCTGAAGAAAATCGGACCAAGTAGCAGCTAAATCGGCCGATTTTTGTCCACTGGGTCGATTTTTGAGGCTTTGACAGCTTAAGCCACGTGTCCCACGATCTCTTGCCCGTCCTTGCTCTTGGTGGAGAATATAAGTGGTCCTTCAGGTGGTTGCTGAGCATCTCTCCTCTCACACACTCTCATTGACAGCTCATTCATCTTGGAGGAAGAAGGGAGAAGAAGAAAAGCTCCCAAGGATTGAAGGAAGAAGAAGAAGACCATTCTAAGGGTGATTTTGAGTGATTTTGTAGACTTGGATTGGAGAACTAATTGCAAGGATTGTTAAGAACGTTTTGCATCTTCATTTTAGAGTTTGTAAGTCTTGCTATAACTTGGATTTGGCTGAGATTTATTGATTTTGCTTACTCATCTTTCATTACTCATCTATGAACACCATGTATGCTTGTTTGATGATTTCGGATCTTGATATGCATATTATTGGCTAGTTTCTTGTGATTTTAGAGTGATGGATTGATGGTTATGGCTTGGGTGATGATAGGATGGACTTATACGTTAGTTTAGGATGATTTGTATGCACGAAACCCATTTCAGAGACAAAAATCGACCTGTTCTTCATCTAGATCGTCCGATTTTCTGTATGATCCACCCGATTTTCTTCTCTGTTGCTCTTTAATTGATGAATCTGCATGTTGGGGTCCTTGGTTGTTTAAATCCTAGTGTTTATTAAGCCTAATTTAGCTTAGAATCACCTAATGCTACCAACCTAAGTGAGGGAAGAGATCTACCCGATGATTTCCGATCTTAGATACCTAAGATGATGAATGCTAGGTAGTAGTGAGCCTCATAAGCCGCTATTGGATTGAGTGTGCTAGGATTATTGCTTGAGATTTCCCTATTCCGAGACTTACCCGGTAAGGAGAGGGATACCCTTAAGTAGTATCTAGTTTGTGTGGAATTCCTTACTCTAACCCCTAGAGACTTACCCGGTAATAGGAGTTTGATGCGGGATTAGTGAAGTGAGAGACCTACCCGGTAATTGCTTCCATTAGCGAAACATTCTTTCCCAATACCGCAACTTAGTCCTTAGAATCTTTAGAACCTTGAATCCAATGCCATAACCGGAAATCTTGACCTCTAAAATCTACTTTTCTCTCTTGATCATATTCTTGTGCTTTGTGTTTGCTTGTTCGTTTGCTAGCTTGAGTTGTTAGTTGTTTATCATCTTGCTTGACTTGTGATCTTTGTTTAATCACCACAAAAACCAACAAAAACATTGTGTTTTCCATTTTCTTTATTCCTCATCTTATCTTAGTCTAGATTCACACTATCTTTGATCATTGCTTGACTCGATTTCACCTTAGTCTTTGTGTTCGACCTCGGAATACTTACCTTTCTACATAACGATCCGTACACTGCGGGTTTCGCTAGGTAGTTTAGGATTTAGTCCGAGTTTATAAATGTAAAGCTTTTTGTGCTATTTCCTAGCGTAACAAGTTTTTGGCGCCGTTGCCGGGGACTAGGTCTAGATTGAGTCTAATTTGTGATTGTTGGTAGTGTAGATCTTTCTTGTTGCTTTTGATCTCTCTTTGGTGTGTGTCTTTGCTTTTCAGGACATCTCTTACTCTTTAGGTGTATGCGAAGATCTCGTGGCAAGGATTTAGCTCCATTCGATCCCGAACCGGAGAAAACCCTTAGATCTAGATCCAAGAGCATTCGAAAAGAGAAAGAGATGGCCGGTAGGAACCTCCAAGCTGAGTTGGATGAAGCCTTAGAGCAAATTAGGCTAAGAGATGAGCTCTTGGAGGAAGAAAGGAGACTTGCCAATGAGAGGCAAGAGGCAACTAGGAGGGAGATTGAGGAGATTAGGCAAGCACTTGTGCAAAGGGAGCTTAACCGTCAACAACCTCCTCCACCTCCACCACAACCGCAGCCGGCGGTGAACGTTAGGGTTGTGCCCATTGCTATGGATGAGCCACAAACGTTGGGGCAACGTATGGATCCGGCACAAAGAGCACACCGCCCGGGTGTGAACTTAGGAGATCCCGCAGCCCATGATTACGAGCTCCGCCCTCAAGTTCTACAAATGATCCGGCATAACCAATTTGGAGGGATGGAAGGAGAGTCTCCTCACCAACATTTGATGAACTACGAGATTTTGATGGAGACTCTTAGACCGCCGAGATTAGAGAGAAACAACCATAAGCTAAGGGCTTTCTCCTTCTCTCTTAAGGACAAGGCCTTAGCTTGGTATCAATCTATTCCACAAGGGCGAGTTGGTACTTGGGAGGAGATGACAACCGAGTTTTTGACTAAGTTCTTCCCACCTTCCAAGACTACCGAATTAAGAGGGAAGATCAATGCCTTCGTGATGAAGGATAGAGAGAGTTTGTTCAAATCTTGGGAGAGATTCAAAGACCTTCTCCTAGATTGTCCACACCATGGCATACCGAAAATTGAGCTATTAGAGATCTACTTCAAGGGACTTGATGAAGATAGCCAATTCAAGCTTCAATCCCTTTCCGGTGGGACTTTCATGGAGAAACATGTAGATGATGCTTGGGAGTTTGTGGAGAAGCAAGCTCTAGTGATTGAGAAGTACTCCCATAGGAAGAGTGAAGGGAGAAAGGCGGGAACATATGAGGTGAGTGAGGTCACCATGAGCAACTTCAAGCTCGACGCCATCAACAATGAGTTGAAATCCTTGAGGGAGTTGTGTGCTACAACTTTGAAGAGTCAAGCAACCCCTCAAGTGCTTCCACAAGCCAACTTGTCTTCCAAGGAGGAGGATGTGAACTACATGGGAAGGGGCAACTACAACAATTATCAAGGCCCAAGGAACTTCAACAACAACCGGCAATTCAACAATTACCGGCCCAACCATAACCATCCCGGGTTTTCTTACTCTAATCCGGATGGAGCCTTGAACCCTCCCGCCTCTACAAGCACAACTCCACCACCAAAAGCCTCACACGAACCTCCACCCGGATTCACTCAACCTCCAAAGGATAGGACCGAGATGATGTTTGAGCAATTGCTAGGAAGGTTGAGCGGTCTTGAGAGCACGGTAACTTCCATTTCCAAAGCTCAAAAAGTGTTGGAAGCACAAGTGTTCCAAAAGGCGGGTGAAGCACATAGAGATCCGGGGAAGCTTCCCGGAAGGACCGAAGAAAACCCAAAGGGCCAAGTGTTGGCCATTACAACAAGAAGTGGGTTAAGCATGAAGGATCCTTTGCCCAAGGAGAATGCTAAAGGGAAGCAAGTGGTGAATGAAGAAGAGACCTTGCAAGGGGATGGAGGCAAGAGCAAGGATGTAGAGCCAAGATGTGTGGCACCGCCTCCATACAAGCCACCACTACCGTTCCCTCAATCACGAGCAAGAGCTCGCTTGGACAATCACTTTGGTAAATTCCTTGAACTTATGTCTAAATTGCATATTAACATTCCGTTCATGGATGCTATTTTAGGGATGCCGGCATATGGCAAGTTCTTAAAAGAAATACTCTCCAACAAGAGGAAGTTGGAGGAGTATGGGGAGATAAGAATGACGAAGAGATCCTCGGAGTTGATTCAAACGATGAAGGAGGAGATGCCTCCCAAGCTAAGGGATCCGGGATCCTTTTGTGTGCCAATCGGAGTAGGAGAAGTGAAGTATGATGCCCTATGTGATCTTGGGGCAAGTGTAAGCATCATCCCGCTTGCACTTTGCAACAAGGTTGGGCTAGGAGAGCCAAAGCCGGTCAAGATGACTCTTTACATGGCGGACCGCTCAATCACTCATCCGGTTGGGATCTTGGAAGACATCCCGGTGCAATTAGGGAAGTTCTATGTGCCCATAGACTTCGTTGTTTTAGACATCCCGGCGGATTATCCGGTTCCTATCATCTTGGGGAGACCTTTCCTAGCTACTTCCGGATGTCTAGTGGATTGCAAGAATGGGACTCTCTCCTTCAACATTGGAGAAGAAAACATCAAGTTCAAGTTGTCCACAATGATGAAAGGACCAACTCTTGATGAAGATGTATTCAACATAGTAGAAGAAGAGGAGTCTAGGGAGGTTGTGAGCTCAATCTTGCTCAAGGATCCACTTGAGAGAGTTCTTAGCTCAAGCTTGATGGAGGAAGGAGTTGAGGAGAGTAGCAATAAAGTAATCAAGTCCTTGAATGCATTGGACGAGCTACCAAGTGTGAGATTTGAAGTGCTAGAAGAAGGGAGAAACTGGCAGAAAAATCGGACTGCCTGCCAAAAATCGGCCGATTTTTGTACTTATGCTGAAATTTCAGCCAGTTTTGCCAAAACAGAAACTCAGATCGACCCCCCTTCAGAAAAATCGACCGATTTTTCTTCTTGGGTCGATTTTCCTGAGTCTTTTCAGCATCAACCACTTGAGTATGAGCAATCATCAAGGGACTTCAAGGAGGCTTCCATGGCTTTGCAATCATCTCAACCTACATTGTATGGATCGTCTCCAACCGAAAAAGGTCCTCCTCAACTTGATCTTAAACCTCTTCCTTCTCATTTAAAGTATGCTTTCCTTGGTTCAAATTCTACTTATCCGGTGATTGTGAATGCATCTTTGAATGATGATGAGCTTAATAGATTGTTGAATGAATTGAAACTGCATAGAAAAGCAATAGGATACACCATTGATGATCTTGTTGGCATCAAACCATCTTTGTGCATGCATAGGATAATGATGGAAGATAATCATAAACCCTCTATTGAACATCAAAGAAGGTTAAATCCTATAATGAAAGAGGTAGTTAAGAAGGAGATCATAAAGTTGCTAGATGCGGGAATTATCTACCCTATCTCGGATAGTAAGTGGGTTAGTCCCGTTCATGTAGTACCTAAGAAGGGTGGGATGACCGTAGTAACCAATGAGAACAATGAACTAATCCCCACTAGAACGGTTACGGGATGGAGGATGTGCATTGATTATAGGAAGTTGAACATGGCCTCTAGGAAAGATCACTTCCCTCTCCCTTTCATTGACCAAATGCTAGAGAGATTAGCTCAACACTCTCATTTTTGCTACCTAGATGGCTATAGTGGATTCTTCCAAATCCCTATCCACCCCGATGACCAAGAGAAAACAACCTTTACATGTCCATGGGGTACTTTTGCATATAGGAGAATGCCATTTGGGTTGTGTAATGCACCCGCCACCTTCCAAAGGTGCATGATGGCTATCTTTTCGGAATATATAGAAAATATCATGGAAGTGTTTATGGATGATTTCTCTGTTTATGGTTCTTCTTTCGATGATTGCTTGGCTAACTTGTCCTTAGTATTACAAAGATGTGAGGAGACAAATCTTGTCTTAAATTGGGAAAAATGCCACTTCATGGTAAGTGAAGGTATTGTGTTAGGACACTTGGTGTCTAACCGTGGCATTGAGGTTGATAGAGCGAAAATTGAAACAATAGAGAAGTTGCCACCACCTACCTCGGTGAAAGGGGTAAGGAGCTTTTTGGGGCATGCCGGTTTTTACCGGAGGTTCATTCAAGATTTCTCTAAAATTTCTAAGCCTCTCACTAACCTACTAATGAAGGATGTTGATTTTGTCTTCTCCAAAGATTGCCTTGAAGCTTTTTGTAGGTTGAAGAACGCTTTGATCTCCGCACCTATCATGCAACCTCCGGATTGGAGCTTACCGTTTGAGATCATGTGTGATGCAAGTGATGTAGCCATTGGGGCTGTTTTAGGGCAAAGGAAAGATGGGAAAACTCATGCTATTTATTATGCTAGCAAGACGCTAGATGATGCCCAACTTAACTATGCCACAACCGAGAAAGAGTTGCTAGCGGTAGTGTATGCCTTTGAGAAGTTTCGGTCATACCTTGTTGGAGCGAAGGTCATTGTTTATACGGATCATGCTGCGATCCGTTATCTCCTTACCAAGAAGGATGCCAAGCCTAGGTTGATTCGGTGGATCCTTCTTCTTCAAGAGTTTGACTTGGAAATCCGGGACAAGAAGGGATCCGAGAACTCCGTGGCGGATCACCTTAGTAGACTCCCACCGATAGAGCTTGAGAGAGATGACATCCCGATTGATGACTCATTCCGGGATGAGCAATTGCAAATGGTGGAGGAATGCTTGTTCCAAGTGTCTAGAGGAAGTGAGCCATGGTATGCCGACATTGTGAACTACTTGGTGTGTGAGGAAGTGCCTCCCGGTTTGACATATGCCCAAAGGAAGAAGTTCTTCAAGGATGTGAGACATTACTATTGGAGCGAGCCACTTTTGTTCAAAAGAGGGCCGGATGGGATGTTTAGAAGATGCATACCGGAGGATGAGGTGGAGAGTGTGATCCGCCATTGTCATTCCTTGCTATGTGGAGGGCATGCTAGTGCACACAAGACATGTGCGAAAGTGCTACAATCGGGCTTCTTTTGGCCAAGTTTGTTCAAGGACGTGCAAGGCTTTGTGGTAGCTTGTGATGCTTGCCAAAGGACGGGCAACATCTCAAGGAGGAATGAGATGCCCTTGAACAACATACAAGAGGTGGAAATATTTGATGTGTGGGGTGTGGACTTCATGGGGCCATTCCCTTCTTCATGTGGCAACCTCTACATCCTATTGGCGGTTGACTATGTTTCGAGATGGGTGGAGGCAATCGCCTCTCCTACAAATGACGCCAAGGTTGTGGTGCGGTTCTTCAACCGAGTGATCTTCCCTAGGTTTGGAACACCAAGGGTGATCATAAGTGATGGAGGGAAGCACTTCACCAATAGGAACTTTGGAGCACTTTTGGCTAAGTATGGGGTGACTCATAGGGTGGCAACACCTTACCATTCCCAAACTAGTGGCCAAGTGGAGATCTCAAACCGGGAGATCAAGGCCATTCTTGAGAAGACGGTATCAAGGACGAGAAAAGATTGGGCTATGAAGCTCGATGATGCCTTGTGGGCATATAGGACCGCCTTCAAAACACCAATTGGCACCACTCCTTACAAGTTGGTCTATGGAAAGTCTTGCCACCTTCCGGTAGAGATGGAGCATCGAGCATATTGGGCTATAAGGTGGCTAAATTTTGATCTCAAGGAGGCCGGAGAAAAGCGGTTGCTAGACATGAACGCCCTTGAGGAGATCCGGTTGGATGCATATGAGAATGCTCGGATTTACAAGGAGAGAACCAAGCGATGACATGATAAGAGGATCATCCCAAAGGAGTTGAGTGAAGGAGACCTTGTCCTTCTCTTCAACTCAAGGCTGCGGCTTTTTCCCGGAAAGCTCAAATCAAGATGGACCGGGCCCTATGTTGTGAAGAAGGTCTTTCCTCATGGAGCGGTGGAGATAGGAGGAGATCATTGTGGTAACTTCAAGGTGAATGGGCATCGATTGAAGAAGTACATCCCGGAAGCCCCGGTGGAAGTGATTGCCCCGCTTCACCTCGATTGAAACGCTCCCGAATTTGGTCAAGCTAATGACCTTAAAGAAGCGCTTAATGGGAGGCAACCCATTGGTATATATTTTTCCTTGTGTTTTTCTTGCTTTTGTTTAATCTCACTCTTGGTGTGCTTTGTTTTTCTTTTGTGTTTTTGGGTGCTAGATCTTGTTGATTGTCATGAGTTATGGGATGTTGGAGGTCATGTGAAAGCCTCATGGACCAGTTGAAGGAACAAGTTCCAAGCACATGGTCGAAGAGGAAAACACCCAGAAAATCGGCCTGTTCATCAATAAATCGGCCGATTTTCCTGGGCTATGGGGCGATTTTTCCTCTGTACAAGGGAAAGTGATGATCTCCAATCAAGCATGGGTGGAGCGGACGTGGAACTTGGACGGCTTGCGGTGCCAAGCGCGGGTTCCGACATCATAACGAACATCAAGAGCTCTCTAACATCCTTGATCGATCATCCACCATCATCATTCAATGTGACCCGAAATACCAAAGCATCACCAATTTTACATTGTGAGGACTCTCTTTCACTTCTTTATTTAGCTTCCACATTGGGGACAATGTGTTTCTAAGTATGGGGTGGGGTTTTCATAATCATTTGCATGATTAGCATCTAGGATAGTTTAATATTGTCACATGTTTCATTATATCTTGCATTGCACATACATAAATCAAAAATCCAAAAAAATCAGAAAATTTTAAAATTTTTAATGCTTCTAAGGTTTGGATATGACCCTAATGATGAACCTTGTCTTGTGAATTGGCTATGGATAGCCTTATGTGTTAAATTGATGATAGCATATGTGGACTTGAAGTACTTCTCTTGAAACCATGAATGATTTGTGATCATGAATGTTTGCCTTGATTGAATTGAGCATTGAAAGTCGAAATTACATGCTAGTTCTTGCACATCATTTAGGAATGAATAAGGCAATTCATCTTTCTCTACTTCTCATCTTGATCATGTTGCTTGAGCACCTCAATTGATATAAATTGACCTCTTTTGACCCATCCGGGAATAGGAGCATGCTAGTGTGTTGATGTGTGTAAAAAGCAAGTGTGGGGTGAAGGTGTTGATGAAAGAATGCCATGAATAGAATGCTGAATTTGTTGTGAAAGTGTAGACAAAAATATAGGTTTGGGGACGTTGGTTTAAATGACAAGTAACTCGGTACACTTCACATAATCGGGTGTTGGTGCCTTGCCAAAGTCAAATAAACCGATAGTTCTAACGAGCTTTGGTATGTGTGCCCGGTGTGGATGCATCTCGAAAAATAGAAAAAGCCCGAGAATGGCTAATCACCAAGGTTTCGGCTTTTGCACACCAATGCCACTGTCTCAAAAATAAAAGAAAGAAAAGAAAATGAAGAAAAATATACACTTGAGGGAAGTTGATAAGAAAATTTGAAGTTGTGGTTGTTTAGTTCCTTTCCCGGATTAGCATCACATAGCCTAGAAAATTCCCGCCTAATCACAACGTTTCTTGGCCTTCTATTTCGCAAGTCCTTATGACCTACTTGCATGTGTGTAAGACTAAGTGATTTAGATTGGATATGCTCATGATCATCTTGACTTCTTCATCTTTACATTTCATTGCATGCTATCAAGTTAAGTGTAATTGTCTTTCCATGCTTTCATCTATTTGATGCATAATTGCTTGTCCATTGCCATGAAACATGACTATGAAGGTGATCCAATATTAGAAGCACAACTCCAAAAGATTTTGCCATTTTTCTGCATACATAAATCATGTCATCTCTTAGTCTATAGTTTGGAATTTGCTCGGGGACGAGCAAACCTTAAGTATGGGGTATTTTGATAACACGATTTATAACTTAGGTTTAGGTAATCATTTAGATAGATTCCTCACTCATTCATGCACGTTTTGGCATTGGTTCATGACGTCTTCGCTCAATTCATGCACATTTCTAGAAAAGACGTCTACAATACCTTTTATCGGTTTTGTAGGTATTTCGGGGATCTATTGGACGTTAATCGATACATTTGAGGGCCAAGCCTCATGATGGTACACATCCAAAGCCTTGGAGGAGCATAATTGGAGCAACAAAGGACACAAAGATCACTAATGGTGCAAGCAATGGAGCAACTCATGGCTAGACAATCATAGCACATTTCTGCTGAAGAAAATCGGACCAAGTAGCAGCTAAATCGGCCGATTTTTGTCCACTGGGTCGATTTTTGAGGCTTTGACAGCTTAAGCCACGTGTCCCACGATCTCTTGCCCGTCCTTGCTCTTGGTGGAGAATATAAGTGGTCCTTCAGGTGGTTGCTGAGCATCTCTCCTCTCACACACTCTCATTGACAGCTCATTCATCTTGGAGGAAGAAGGGAGAAGAAGAAAAGCTCCCAAGGATTGAAGGAAGAAGAAGAAGACCATTCTAAGGGTGATTTTGAGTGATTTTGTAGACTTGGATTGGAGAACTAATTGCAAGGATTGTTAAGAACGTTTTGCATCTTCATTTTAGAGTTTGTAAGTCTTGCTATAACTTGGATTTGGCTGAGATTTATTGATTTTGCTTACTCATCTTTCATTACTCATCTATGAACACCATGTATGCTTGTTTGATGATTTCGGATCTTGATATGCATATTATTGGCTAGTTTCTTGTGATTTTAGAGTGATGGATTGATGGTTATGGCTTGGGTGATGATAGAATGGACTTATACGTTAGTTTAGGATGATTTGTATGCACGAAACCCATTTCAGAGACAAAAATCGACCTGTTCTTCATCTAGATCGTCCGATTTTCTGTATGATCCACCCGATTTTCTTCTCTGTTGCTCTTTAATTGATGAATCTGCATGTTGGGGTCCTTGGTTGTTTAAATCCTAGTGTTTATTAAGCCTAATTTAGCTTAGAATCACCTAATGCTACCAACCTAAGTGAGGGAAGAGATCTACCCGATGATTTCCGATCTTAGATACCTAAGATGATGAATGCTAGGTAGTAGTGAGCCTCATAAGCCGCTATTGGATTGAGTGTGCTAGGATTATTGCTTGAGATTTCCCTATTCCGAGACTTACCCGGTAAGGAGAGGGATACCCTTAAGTAGTATCTAGTTTGTGTGGAATTCCTTACTCTAACCCCTAGAGACTTACCCGGTAATAGGAGTTTGATGCGGGATTAGTGAAGTGAGAGACCTACCCGGTAATTGCTTCCATTAGCGAAACATTCTTTCCCAATACCGCAGCTTAGTCCTTAGAATCTTTAGAACCTTGAATCCAATGCCATAACCGGAAATCTTGACCTCTAAAATCTACTTTTCTCTCTTGATCATATTCTTGTGCTTTGTGTTTGCTTGTTCGTTTGCTAGCTTGAGTTGTTAGTTGTTTATCATCTTGCTTGACTTGTGATCTTTGTTTAATCACCACAAAAACCAACAAAAACATTGTGTTTTCCATTTTCTTTATTCCTCATCTTATCTTAGTCTAGATTCACACTATCTTTGATCATTGCTTGACTCGATTTCACCTTAGTCTTTGTGTTCGACCTCGGAATACTTACCTTTCTACATAACGATCCGTACACTGCGGGTTTCGCTAGGTAGTTTAGGATTTAGTCCGAGTTTATAAATGTAAAGCTTTTTGTGCTATTTCCTAGCGTAACAGCTGGTTTAACCACAGGGCTGAAAGTCTCATCACAATCAATGCCAACCTGCTGAGAACAACCATTAGCAACTAAGCGGGCTTTATACCGCTCAAGGGAGCCATCTGACTTGTATTTGTTCTTAAAAATCCACATGCATCGCACAATGTTAGCATCAAAAGGACGAGGAACCAGGGCCCAAGTCTTATTTCGCATAAGGGCTCGATATTCATCGAGGGCTCGATATTCATCGAGCATGGCAGCGGTTCAATACGGGTCTTGAAGAGCTACATTGTGGGATTTGGGTAGTGGGGAAATTTGTGTGGTGCTAACGGATAGGTCAAAAATGGGTTTGGGTTTGACAATTCCTGATTGGCTCCTGGTTTGAGGGCGGTTGGTGATATTTATGGAGGAGGTAGTGGAGCTGGCAGGCATAACACTGGAGTGTGGGATGGGGGCAGCTGGTTGGGCTAGAGTAGGAAGCTCGGCTGGGCTGGAAGAAAGCTGTGGGCCAGCTGCTGGTTGGGCTAGAGCAGGAAGCTCGGCTGGGCTAGAAGAAAGTTGTGGGCCAGCTGAGGAAACTGGGCCGACAAAATTTGGCCCGGATGGAGAAAGGGGATGTAGTGGGTCCACATCAATGTAGGGGACAGAGGGAGAAGATGCAGGCTGCGAGGTGGGCCGGGACAAATGGGCCGGCAAGGCTGGTGAGGCCGGAAGAGGTGGGCCAACAGTGGAGGGGGGGCTGGGTTATTTAATTCCCGTAAGAAAAATGGGGAGGTTTCATTGTCGGAATTTGATGATGTAATATAATCCGGGGAACCGTGGGAAGGTGTAGAAAACGGGAAAACCGACTCATCAAAAGTCACATGACGAGAAATAATAATTTGTTTTGTGGCCAAGTCTAAACATTTAAATCCCCGATGATGATTGGGTACCCAAGAAACACGCAAGGACGGGAACGATGTTGAAGCTTGTGGGAAACGGTGGCGCTTTGGTTAGGATAACAAAGGCAACCAAAAATCCGGAGGTGAGCTAGAGAAGGTGTAGCATGGTATAACACCCTAGCAGGAGAGTTGTTGTGAATAGACGAGGAGGGAAGAATGTTGAGGAGATAGCAAGAAATTTCCACGGCATGAGGCCAATAGGAAATTGGAATGGAAGCGTGGAATAAAAACGAACGCATCATGTTATTGATCGTTTGAATGATTCGTTCGGCTTTACCATTTTGAGGTGATGTGTGAGGACAAGAGAAACGGAAGACAATGCCATGATCAACAAAGAATTTGTGAAATTTTGTGTTGTTAAATTCACCACCCATGTCACATTGGAAGCTTTTGATAGGTAGGTTGAATTGAGTTTGGACAAACCAGTGAAATTGAACAAAAAGATCGAACACAAGAGACTTGAACTTGAGAGGATAAATCCATAAGAAATGAGAAAAATCATCAAGAAAAAGCAAGTAGTATTTAAAACCTTCCCGACTCGGGATAGGAGAAGTCCAAAGATCACTGTGAATAATGTTGAACGGTGCAACCGAACGAGTTATAGAGCGATCAAAAGCTAACCTATGGTGTTTTCCTAATTGACAAGCATGACAAAGAGAAGTCACGTTGGACTTATTACACTTAATGAAAGACGAACGTCTAAGGTAATCTAAAACTGGAGCTCCGGGATGACAAAGACGGTCATGCCAAAGGCTAGACGACTCAGCGGAAAGTGCGTGGTGAGGACGGATGGGAGGACGAGTGATAGGATAAAGTTCCCCGGAACTATTACATCTCAGACGCGTGATCCCCGTGTGTAGATCCTTCACAGAAAAGCCAAAAGGGTCAAATTCCACTTATGCATTATTATCGGATGTGAAACGTCTAACAGACACTAAATTTTTTACAATTTTTGGAACAATTAGGACATTGGATAGGTGAAGTGGGGATGTAGTGGTAGGGATAGTAGTATCTCCAATACCTGTAGAAGGAACACGCATACCATTCCCAACAATTATCGAATTTAATGAACCATTATGTGAAAAAGACGAGAGTGAACCTCAATTATTCGTCATATGTGATGTCGCGCCCGTGTCCATGTACCAAAAATTGTCCGCCAGATTCAATGTCATGGTAGCAAATGAATGATCCAAATCGGTGGGCTGTGAGGAAGCAGCATAATGGGCCTGTTGCTGAGGCGGAACTGGGCCGGGTCCAAGCAGTCCAGGGGAAAAAGCCTGTTGTTGCTGAGGATAAGGGCAAGGAGGAGTTGGGCCTGTTTGGAACTGGGCCGGCTGCCAAGGAAGTGGGCCGCCAGAGGTGGGCTGTTGCAGAGGATACCAGCCTTGAGGACGCCAGGTGAAGCGGAGCTGCTGCTGAGGGTTTCCGCCGCCAGTGGAGCTGCTGGTGCCACCAGGCTGGCGTTGGCGGCCCTTCCGATTTCGACCACACCGGCCAGCCGATTGGTCCGGTGGTGCAGACTGGGTGCCGGTGCGAGACTGGGAAGAGCTGGTAGAAGTTGAGCGAGCATCAACCGCTAAAGCTGTGGCGGATGAGTCAGAGCCGGATTGAGACGCCATACGAGTTTCTTCAAGGAGTAATTGAGATCGAGCCTTCGTGAAACTAGGAAGCAGGTCAGATTGTTGAATGAAATTGGCCGCATCATTGTACTCAGAAGGTAAACCCGAAATTAATTGAAGAACGAGGCGGGTGTCAGGAACGGGTGAACCAACTCCTTTGAGTTGATCAGCCAAGGACTTGAGTTGAAGACAATATGCGTTGATGGAAGCGAAGCCAGACAACTTACAATTCGAGAACTCATGTTCGAGATAGACGGCACGAGTGTTCTTGTTGTCTTGAAAAATGTCTTTGACGCGATTCCATGCCTGAAGTGCAGTATCGTCAGAGTCAAGTATTTGGAGAAGGATATCCCGTGAGACGGTGCTATAGATCCATTGCAGAACCGCAGCGTCGACTTGTTGCCATAGTGAATCATCAATATCCGTTGGCTTGGGAACCTTTTCATCGATATGATCGAGAACGTTGTGTGCTTTTGTAGTAACGCGAAATAAGGTGACCCAAGACGCATACAAAGTGTCATGGTCAAGGACGAGAGCAATATTGTTCTTGATGTTGGCGAGGGCAGAATGGAAGGTAGGTTTCCGTTATGCGGCCATCGAAGAAGAGGGTGAAGGGGAAACGCGGCGTCGAAGAAGACGACCTTAGGGTTAGAGAGAGCGGAAGATTTTGTTTGAGAGGAACGAGAGCTCTGATACCATGTGAGAATGTGAATAAATTCCCCTTAGGGTTTCCGTCATCAGACAGCTCATATTAATAATAAGCGAGGTTTACATAATTACAAAAGGGTACCCAATATTTACATATTTACATAAACTATCACAGGTAACCGGCTCACTCCGACGAACCTTTACCGCGGGAACCGGTAGCCTAGGTTTGGGACCGCTGAACGACTCCAATATACTGCTCAAACCGCTCGCATCTGAAACCTGATGATGACGGTGGTAAAATCCACTATCATTTTCAACGTTAAATTGAGGGATAGCTGGTGATGAATATTTAATGATGAGTTTTCTTCTCCGCATTCTTTTTCTTCTCTTCCTTTTGCCTCATCCCCTCAAAACTGAAAAGCGGCTTGAACAACACGCAGAAAGACAGAAGTAAATCACACACACAATATACATAAGATACAAATTAAATTTAAAACAAGACATAATACACATCAAGACTCAGATGCAAAGTTAGTGAAGTATTTCAACTTCAAGCTCTTTAAGTTTAGTTATTTGCTTCTGTTATGTAGTTAGAAGATTTGAGCTCCCTACACTGCATTATTTCTTCCTTCTTTTAGAATAATATCCAAACAAGAGAAGGATATTTTATTTTGCTTCTTGTTAGTTTTGCCTAGTTTGGTAACGTTCTAAAATGGTTACAGAATTTGACACTAACCTCACCAGCATAACGAATTAAAAAACATCAGTGTGCTTGCCGAGCCTCTGAATCTCATTTCTTCAAACAATTTTTATAGCAAGAATCAAATGAGGTATCCAAGCCTAAAGGTAGCTAGAGGATGACTCTAGAAAAGACTATCTAGGAACAAAAAGGAAGCAAAACAATACCATTTTCAAGAACTGATACAACATTTGAGAAAAAGGAAGCAAAACGATACCACTTTGAGCAAAATGCGCCTGAGCTGAACCTTCTATATAACAAAGAGCTTCCAGTTCCGAGAAAGAGAAATATAAGAGCAGACGTAGAAAATGGATTTATCAACAATTTATATAAGCTGGAAAAAAAAAGAGCATAGAGAATCAACAATAATAAAATATGAGGTAAAATTGAGACAAATCTCTCACACAATTATCACATTGAACACGTAGAGTGCAAACCAAAATCACGAGTAATCCACCAATGTTCTAATGTCTTCAAGTGCAAATCAAAATGTCAAATTATCACAAAATATTACAAAACTAATGCGATTTACCACAGACAACCTTACAATAAGACAAAAAACAGAGCAATAATAAGGGATACTCAGGGAATTCAAGATTATATTACCTATTTAAAGACTGCTTAAGCTCTTTGACTTTATTTAAGTCACTTCTCCTCTCAAAAAATCAAATACCTCTTCACTTAGTAACTGCACAGCAATATGTAGTGTTACCTGCACTCAAAATAGGCGAAATTCAATGAGAAATTTGAAAAAAAGGACAGAGAAAGAAATGAGGACAAAGAACCAGCATTGAAAGGAGGAGGAGCCATGGTTGGTCCAAGGTGTGTATGAAAGCATTTAAAGACAATTCTCGGAAAGGATCAACATTGAAAGGAGGAGGAGCCATGATTGCTCTCAGCCGCTGGCCTCCACAAAACCAAACACGTCGACAATATATGGCAGGAGAAGCTGTCATCGGTACTATCTACTGGCCAGAAGGAAACACTTGGTAGGGATGGTATCGGGAAGGGGGAAACGGAGATAAGATCGTGCGAATAGTCCAAGGCCCGGCCACAATTACGTCTCCATTCACAACATTGGTACGGGCCGTAGGTGGGGCTCATTCAAAGCATTGATGAGCGACTTTACTGGGCTTTACAATCGGCCTTGGAATCAACGCTAAAGCAGCTCATCATTCCACTGGGTAGCGGCGGGACAAAATAGCCCATTATTGTAGTAAGAGATCGGGACGGGACTAGGACGGAACAGGATTAAGCGGGATTTATGCCCACCCCTAATTTTAACTGTGTGCAGGGCCGGTTCTTGAGATTTTTGTGCCCTGGACGATATACTGTTTCTGGGTGACCCGAGCTAACATTTAGCGATTTATGTAAAACCTTGAATTCAATAAAAAAAAAACAAATCAGATATTTTATGCGAAAATATAGGTATTATATCATCAAAGAATTTGAGAAGAACTCCATACTAATATATCTTGCACGTGTGTCTTACAAAATCAATCAATAGTTACAGTAAGTCAAAATTTGTTCTTAATCACAATAAAAGAATAATAACATAGAAATTCAAAGGCGAGTATGGATTTGTCAATGTTTCCGATTATATATATATATATATTTGTTTCAAGAAAAGATATAGGAAATGTGAGATAAAAGGTCTAATAAATAGTGATTTTAATAGAAAGATTTTAAAAATTAAAAAAATGAACAATTGTAGGATATGAGGAAAGACAATTAATTACAATATAGTTGGTTGATGCATTGGTAAAGAATAGAAGACTTTCAAAAATTAATGTCAATTTGAATCAATATACTAAAATTTTACTGGATTAGTGCCCCCCATAAGCTGGTGTCCTGGGTTGTGGTCCACAAAGCCCACTACTGGGGCCGACCCTGACTGTGTGAATCTTGAAAGTTGTGTGAATCTTGAAAGCATCCCACAATATCTCATCAAATCTTCAACAAATTTTGCACACAAACTTCAACAAAATATGTGCATAATCTCAACAAACAAATTCAATAATATATATATATATATATATATATATATATATATATATATATATATATATATATATATATATATATAAATTTGATTAATGTCTACCGTTCATTTGCCTTCCATCATGCAAAACAAACTTTAACATATTTATCAAGATGGAGTTAACACCTACATTCATTTGACCGTTCCTATTTCTGAATCTGAGACAAGAACAAGAAACAACTTCATCGTTACGAGTTTTGTAACTAGTGCGAACATTTTGTTGTAGTTGATATCTTCCTTTTGTTGATTTCCAAGAACGACCAAACGAGCCTTGTAACGCTCGACTTCACCCATGGATATGTACTTTATTTTGTACACCCAACGACAATATATTGTCTTACGTCCCGAGGATGCTCGACGTGATACCAAGTACAATTTTAAAGTAGTGCAGTCATCTCCTCTCGCATTGCAAGTTGCAACTTTGGTTGACTAACAACTTCTACATATGAGTTGGGTCCCTTTCTTGATGCAAATATCTAATCACAACAATACGAGGGAGAAAATGATTGTACGAAACAAAATCAACAATTGAGTAAGTATGTGTACATGAGGAAGATGATGAAGAAGTGTTCTTTGAGATGGATGCTATTGTTGCTTTTTGGCACATAAAATCTTTATGAACAATCGAGGCTTTGGTTTCGCCAGAGCTACGATGAACCGCAACTGACATTGGCATGGATGTAGGTAGGTGGAATGATCCAAATTGGGGAGTGTGGTTGGGTTAGACTGAAAGGAGTCAGGTGGTGGTGGTGGTGGTGGTGAGACAAAAGGGTTCCGTATAGTTAAGAGGTATCAGGATTTCAAAGGAGGAGAGGAGGTTTGTACGGGATTTTGTGATAGGGTTTCGGGGGTGGTGGGATTGGTTTCGGGTACAGATGGGCAAGAGGATTGAAAATGGGTAGAGATTATCATAAAAGACAACATCTTGAGTAATAAAAACATGGTATGTTTCAAGATCGGCCGTTTTTCAACTCTTTTGTGTATGCAGATATCCCGGGAAGACACATTTTCGTGATCTAGAAAAAAAAAATTATCAGAAGAGGTACCATTGAGCAATAGGCTAGACAACCAAAAACCAGTACATGATCAACAATGTTGAGCCTAACACCATATAATACCTCAAAGATGATTTATTTTATAAGACTTTGGTGAGAGTTCTATGGAGAAATAATGAGAGAAAGAGGATCCCAAAATTTTTCATTTTGTGAAATGGGCCTCTAATAAATTTACTACATAAAATAGGTCTGAAAAGTATAAACTAGGCTACTGTAGACATTGAATTGAAAAGAGAGGGGTGCAAGCTTTTTTTTGAAATGATTTGATGTTAATTTTTTGGAAAAAAAAAACACTGCTTACCCACAAATAGATTACCCAGGAATACATTACCCAGGAATTTTGAGATTACCCAAAAATAGATTACCCAAGAAGTTTGACATTACCCAAGAAGTTTGACTGTTTTAGATTACCCCGAAATACATTACCCAGGAAGATGAGAAGTTTCAGCTTACCCCGAAATACATTACCCAGGAAGATGAGAAGTTGAAGATAATCCATGGATACAAACAAACACTGCTTACCCACAAATAGAAAATGTAAACGAACATTGCTTACCCACAAATAGAACAGGAAGCTTCAGTGTTTTAGATTCACAAAAAGAAGAGATGAGAAGTTTCAGATTACCCACAAATACATTACCCAAGAAGTTTGAGATTACCCAGAAATAGGAACAAACACTGCTTACCCAAAAATAGAACAAACACTGCTTACCCACAAATACATTCCGGTGAAGAAGAAGCTCAACAAACAGTCCAGATTTCTGCGTTTCAATGGGAAGAAGAAAAGAGCTGCATATGGATACCCAAAAATAAATTTAGGTTTGAAAGAAGGGAAGAAGAATGGACAAAGGAGGGAAAAAGATGGGCTGACTGAATTGATTGGACTATTTTCTGATTTTTTCTACATGTCACCCATCAAATCAAATGAAACCTATGTCCCTTACTTTTTTGATTTTTTCTACAATAGGAGCCCATTCTCTAAATGAAATGATGAGAGACCCTAAATCTAAACTCTACATTGTAAAAGACCCACATTGCAAATTCAGCCGTTCTATGGATGAGATAACATGATGTTAAAATGCATTCCCCCAATATTTGATTTGCAAATCGCTTTGAATATAAGAGTCGGGCGACATTAAATATACGTAGATGCTTATGCTCAACCCGACCATTTTACTGAGGAGTGTGTATACATGATGTCTTATGATTGATTTAATAATTCGTAAAATATGATAATATCAAAAGGAAAATATTTTGCATTGTCACTGCAAAATTATAACAGTACGACAACTTTGGTTTTGGATCATGACAAAAAACTTTGGAATAAGAGTTTGGACTTTGCTTATGTTGCTTATGTCCTTGTTTAATCTCTTCATGTAAATTCCCCTTTTATCAATACAAGTAAATTTTTAGAAAAATGAAAAGAGGCACACTAGTCGGGCATCCAGGGTAAGAGTTTAATTACTTGTTAAAGTATTGTTATCATTGTGTGAACGATATGTATTTAGTGCATAAATAAGTTGGTTCTATTGACTATAAGAAGACGGAGAACTGTAGGGTGAATTAGGAACGCCACCCGTATTTTCACAATTCGGGATACCCCGTGATCTTAATGCAAGAAGTCGTGTCATGTCCAGATTTAGAACAATGTTTACAGAACAACATTGATTTATTCCGCTTTGGTTTTCGTGAAGTCGGTGATCGGGTAACTACAAACTCAACCTCCTCCGGCAAGGCTCACGAGATTTAGCGAGTCTTCAAATGCTCCTCTTGAATGGATAAAGAGTAAACTTTATTTAATTTTGGTAGCAATTTGATGAGTGTCAAATGTAACTCAGTAGACCATGTTTCCATGAATATTCTACCCTCTATTTCATCCCTTTGATGCTGTTTAATATCAACTTTCTGTATTTCGATATTTACATTGGTGTTTATGTGTTTCAGGCATTTAAGGCATCAAAAGTGCCAAGATTGCATCCGCCTTGAGGTCGGAGTAGATAAGAAGATCAAATATGATTGGGCAACTACAACACGAAGATCGCAAGATCGGAGTAAAGAGAACGATTCAAGATTAGAAGAAAACGCCTGTGTAACGCCCACCATACAGTCGTCACCTGGCCATTTGGCTAGCCGTCCGTCCCACAACATCGACACTATATATCAAGCCTAGTCCACAAGCCCGTGGCAACGGTGCGAGATGCCCACCGTACGCCCACCGCACGGCTGTTTGTGAGAATATGAAGAACTTCCCATAGGGTTTCCGTTCAACAGACGTCTCATATTAATAAGAATACGAGATTACATAATTTCATTAGGCAGCCCTCTATTTACAATAATTACATAATCTACCATACCCGAGTCGAAACTGAAGGAGGCAGAACAGTGAGATTGGATCTAAAGTCTAGAAATAATTGTCTGGGAAGCCCTTTTGTAAATATGTCTACGTACTGAAAAGCCGAAGGTACGTGAAGAACTCTAACGTGACCACGGGCAACCTTTTCCCTGACGAAGTGAATGTCAATCTCAATATGCTTGGTCCTTTGGTGTTGAATCGGGTTGCTGGCAAGATAAGTAGTAGAGATGTTGTCAGTGTAAACAATAGATGCCTTGGCAAGAGGACATTGGAGTTCAAGCAAAAGGTTGCGTAGCCATGAACATTCGGAAACAACATTGGCAACTCCTTTATACTCTGCTTTTGCACTAGACCTGGAAACTACAAATTGCCTTTTAGCAGACCAAGAGATTAGAGTGTCGTAGAAGAAGACACAGTAACCTGAGGTTGAACGGCGTGTATCGCGACATCCAGCCCAGTCGACATCTGTATAGGTGATGAGATCAGATTTCGGAGAAGAGGAAATTGTGATACCTAATGATGACATGCCAGAGATGTAGCGGATTATGCGTTTGAGAGCAGCAAAATGAACTTCCATGGGATCATGCATAAAAAGGCACACCTGCTGAACTGCAAAGCTTATGTCAGGTCGTGTGAAGGTGAGGTATTGAAGTGCCCAGCCATACTTCGATGTAGAGTCGGATCATTAATAGTTGGACTGGATGAAGCATTGAATTTGACTGACGTTTCAGCAGGAGTGGCAGTAGGTTTGCAATTAGTCATATTTGTCCGTTCAACAATCTCACGAGCATATTTATCCCGAGATAAGAATAAACCAGAGGATGTCCGACGAACAGAAATGCCCAAGAAGTAGGATTAAAGACCTAAGTCTTTGAGTGCAAATTCCGTATAGCAGATGTGTCAGGTGCTTGCGCAATGCGTCAAAGAAAGTAGTAAGAATAATTTCATCGACATATAAAAGTAGGTAGGCAGTGTCAGATCATGACGGTAGATAAAGAGGGAGGAGTCACTCGTACTTCTGATGAAACCAATTTGTAGCAGGAAACCTATGAACCGTTGAAACCAAACTGCCTGCTTAAGGCCGTAGAGAGACTTCTGTAGTAGACAAACATCATTAGGCCTAGAGGAGTCTCGGAAACCAGGAGGTTGAAATATATATACCGTCTCATTCAGATGCCCATTAAGAAAGGCATTTTGAACGTCAAGTTGATGGATGGACCAAGATCGAGAAATGGCAATGCTGAGAACAGTTCTTATCGTGGTTGGTATCACAACAAAACTGAAGGTTTCATCACAGTCAATGCCAACTTGTTGAGAATAACCATTTGCAACCAAGCGTGAGTTGTACCGTTCAAGTGAACCATCAGACCTGTACTTATGCCGAAAAAGCCACATACATTGCACAATGTTAGCCCGAGGAGGACGAGGAACCAAAACTCAAGTCTTATTCCGCATAAGGGTTCGATATTCGTCGAGCATGGCAACGTTCCATTGCGGGTCTTGGAGGCTTACATTGTGCGATTTTGGTAGGGGGATATTTTTGTGGTGGAGACGGAAAGGTCAAAGACCGGTTTTGGTTTGGTTATGCCGGATTGACTGCGGGTGTGTGGTTGGGTTTGGGGCAACCCTCTATTTGAGGGAGATAGAGTTTGGGGGATAATTCCGTCTATGGGACGTGGGATAGCCGGGCTGGGCAAAGCAGATGGGCTAGGGAGAAAAGGTGGGTCAAGCAAGGCGGGTGGGCCTAGGGGGACAATAGAGTGTTGTGAAGTACGTTGGGCCTGGGCCTGAGGACGGAGCGTTTGGGCCAGGAGAAGGGAGGGGCGCGGGTGTGAAGGTAGGAGAGGGAAGGAGAGCAGCGGGGCCTAATGAGGCGGATGAGCCAGAATGTGTGAATGGGGCAGAGGGTGACGCATGGGGTGTTTTTGGGCCAGGCGATGAGTTGGGTGACGGACTGGTGTCATCATTATTGGCTAAGCTGCGAATAATTACGGAGTTGTATGGTGAGGGTCCGTCATCGGTGAGGTGGTCATATTGATCCGGGGAGACTCGATTCCGGGTACTGAACGGAAAAATATACTCGTCAAAGGTGACGTGGCGGGAAAGAATGATTTTGTTTGTTCCTAACTCAAGACATTTGTAACCCCGATGATGGAAGGGGTAACCTAGAAAAACACAAGGTGTGGTGCGATGTTGAAGTTTGTGGGAAATGGTGGCACTTTGATTAGGAAAGCAAAGGCAACTGAAGACTCGAAGATTAACTAAAGAAGGGGTGGTGTGGTATAACACTTGAGTAGGAGACCGATTTTAAATGGAGGTGGAGGGAAAAATGTTGAGGAGGTAGCAAGATGTCCCTAAGCCATGGGCCAGTAAGAGATAGGATTAGACGCATGAAAAAGGAGAGACCGCATCATGTTGTTGATGGCACGAATGATACGCTCCGCTTTGCCATTTTGAAGAGAGGTATGAGGACATGAGAATCGGAAATTGATGCCATGAGTGGCAAAGAATTTATGAAAACTCGTGTTGTCAAACTCACGTCCCATGTCGCATTGAAAACTTTTGATGTTGGTGTGAAATTGTGTTTGAATAAGTTTATGAAATTGCCAAAAAGATCAAATACTTGTGACTTAAATTTGATAGGATAAATCCACAAAAAATGTGAGAAGTCATCAAGAAATAACAAGTAATATTTAAAACCTTCCCAACTAGGTATACGAGAGGTCTCAAGATCACTATGAATGATATCGAAAGGAGTAAAAGTATGTGTAGTGGAGCGTTCAAACGACAATCTATGATGTTTTCCGAGTTGACAAGCATGACAAAGGGGAGATGATGTCTCCTTATTGCAAAAAACAAGAGAAGATTTTCTAAGAAAATTAAAAATTGGCGAGCCGGGGTGACCTAGACGAGCATGCCAAGTGGAGGAAGACTCGGCCGAGAGGGCATGTGAATGGTGGACGGGAGGGCTCGTAGCCTGATAGAGCTCCCCGGAGCTATTACATCTCAGACGGATGGTCTCCGTGTGCAGATCTTTCACAGAGAAACCAAAAGGGTCAAATTCAATGGAAGCACGGTTATGAGTAGTGAAACCTCTAACGGAGACAAGGTTTTTAACAATTTTGGATGCAACAAGAATGTTGGTTAAACGAAGGGGTTGGTTGGAGGTGGGTAGGATGACATCACCAAGACCTGTAGACGGAATATGCATACCATTGCCAATAATTATCAAATTTAAAGGATCATTATGCGAAAAAGACGAGAAATTACCGGAGTTATTCGTCACGTGCGAGGTGGCACCCGTGTCCATATACCATAAATTATCCGCTGGATTTAACGACATTGTGGCGAAGGATTGATCCAAAGACGTTGGCTGAGCAGCAAAATGGTCCTGATTCTGCGTGAATTGTGCATACTGATGGCCCGATGGTGGGTCGGGGCCCAAAATGCCTTGTTGAGTTGTGGGATAAGGGCAAGGTGGAGGTGGAAACGGGACTGAGTTGTAGTGGACTTGTATCCATGGCTGCGCAGGTGGAGGCCCGCCAGGAGAGTTGTGCAAAGGGGTCCACCCAATGTTTGCGCTGAGTAGTGGCCTACGGTGGTGAGGGCTGATTCCGGGTTTCCGAAATTTTGATTGCGCCGCCAGTCTAGTTTCTTCGAGAAGTAGTTGTGAGCGTGCTTTAATAAACCTCGGAAGAGGACCGGACTGCTGAACAAAGCTCGCCACAGCATTATACTCAGACGGGAGTCCCGATATTAGTTGAAGAACTAGACGAGTGGCCGGAACCGGAGATCCGACTCCCTTTTATTGATCTAACAATGACTTGAGTTGCTGACAAAAAGCAGTAACGGAGGAAAAATCAGATAACTTACACTTGGAAAACTCGTGTTCGAGGTAGACCGCACGAGTATTCTTGTTATCCTGAAATATATCCTTGACGCGGTTTCATGCTTGAAGAGTAGTGTCATCAGAATCAAGAATTTGAAGAAGAATATCGCGAGAGACAGTACTGTATACGCACTGCAGAACGGTGGCATAAACTTGAAGCCATAAGGAGTTGTTGATGTTTGTAGGTCAAGGAACAGTTTCATCAATATGGTCGAGGACATTATGAGCCTTCGTAGTAACGCGAAAGAGAGTGACCCAAGACGCGTACGAAGGTATCATGATCAAGAACAAGAGCGATATTGTTTTTGATATTCGAGATTCCGAGAGCGGAGTGGAAAGAGGGCTTTTTGTCGGAAGCCATCGAAGGAAGATTGCCGGAAAAGATCTGAAGGGGGGTTAGACAGTGGTGCCGTCGATGAAGATGCAGCGGAAGAGGGTTAGAGGAAAGGTCGCTCTGATACCATGTCTGAATATGATGAATTTCGCTTAGGGTTTTCGTTCAACAAACGACTCATATTAGTAAGAATACGAGATTACTTAATTACATTAGGCAGCCCTCTATTTACAATAATTACATAATCTATCACTATCACTAGGCCGTCACTATACCGTCCAACTGCCCGTCTCGCCGTGGAGGGTTTCCAAAATCTTCGATTTCTTCTATGAATAGAAAACATTGTATGTAAATTCTAGGCTTTGATTTATCCCTATAAAAACACCCCAACCATAAAGATTTAATTAGTTTGTTCCAACATTTATTAATGTGGTAACCACAACGTACAGAGATTTACGAATAATCAGCAATAGAATCTGTAAAATATTCTATCAGAGTTAAAAAGTCAATATATTTGGTTGGTGGATATAAGGGTAAAAGATGCATCATATTGAAAGGTGGATGTAAGGGTAAAATCTAGTAGGTGAAATCGGGAAAGTGAAATCGAGTAAGTGAAATTATGTAACGGAATTGGGTACGTGCAATTGGCAAAATGAATTTCGGTAATTGTAGTTGGATAAATAAATTTAAATAAATGAATTGTGATAAATGAAATTGGATACGTGGAGTTGATTAATTGTGGTTGAAAATTGAATAACAAATTGAGTGATTGAAGTTGGGTAAGTTAATTTAGACATGTGAAATTGGATAATTGAAGTTATGCTCTCTCTTTTTTTATTTTTTCTAGGATAATTTTAAAACAACATTTTACCCAACTAATTTTTTCTCATAAATCTATATATACTACTAAAACAAAACCCTCTTAGTTCACCTGTCAACACATTAGCTATGCCACTTAGGATTTTTGGCAAATATTTACAATGTTTCCATATATTTACTACAATTATGACATAATTCATTAACTATTTTAAATCAAAATTAAAATATTTTTCATCTCATCATGCCAATTCAACAAAAAAAATTCATCTCATCATGTTCAGTATATTTCGGTTATAACAATACGATTTTGTTTATGTTACTAAATCTACAATCATCTATAACAACTCAGATTGAAAATATTAATAAATCCAACTCAGTATTGAAAATATTGTTAAACTGTATTTGTTATTTTTTACAAATAAAAAAATAAAATCTATTTTTCTAAAAACATCTATATATATCACTAAAATAGCTCCCATTTTACCTACGTGTCAATCTCTAAGGCCGTCCACATCAACATTTTTTCAATTTATTTACAGATTTACCACAATATATTTACAAGTTTTCCATTTATTTTATAAGTTTTTTTATTAGAATTTGTAAGTAGTCATCATGCCACGTCATTTTGTTAAAAAAAAAAGAATAAAAATACAAATATACTTAGCTACCAATCAAAATTAACAAAATTGATCGATTTTGTTGAGAGAATCACACACAAATTTTCTAACCAGATTTTAAACATTTTTTAAATTTAAAACTAAATCAAACGTTGCTCCTATAACTTTATATAGTTAATGTGATAATACCTCGAGATAGAAATAGGATACTCTAACAATAATCTTTTTAACGGATTTTTATTATGTCCTTTCGTTTATTAAAAAAATTTATAATTTAATCTCAAAGATATTAGTCATATTAGTAATAAAAAAATAATTTTTTTATAAATTAATATCCAATACATAAGGCTTAACATTAAAAATATAATATTTTTTATTTAGACAAAACCCGCAAGGTGCGGACATTAAACTTAGTTATTAGAATAGTACGTGGATTATATACAATAACTAATTTTTTGGATAAGGGCCCGGTTTATACCCAATTATAAAAATGTCTAGTTTCCAATTTTCTTCGTGTGAATTTGTCTATTTTGATGTATACATATTCTTTTTTTTTTGTGGGAAGGAGAGGCAGTGGTCTCCGGCGTACGTGGACGCGCTTTTATTAATTGAAAAGAAGGCTAAGTAGTAATCACATGGGGATAGCCCGCCGACCCCTTACATCGTCAAGTAAAAGATCAAGTACACCCTCCGGCGGGTCACTCAATACATTCAATCCAATAGGAAAGTTCAAAGCTAAATTCGCAAGGTAATCCGCTACTCTGTTCGCCTCGCGGTAGGCATGTCGAAACTGGATTTCTCAGTTTCTTTTCATAAAGTCTTGGCACATAAGTACCAGACTAGCAAGAGGATGGTGAGAAGCAATGAGCTTCTTTAGGAGTTCGATTACCAAGTGGGAGTCAGTTTCGAAAAAGACTGATCGATAACCCAACTCCCAAACAACCTTCAATCCTTGCACCAATCCCCACAGCTCGGCCATGGGAACCGAGCATAATCCAAGGTTGACACCAAAGTCGCTCAACCACTCTCCCGCGCTGTTCCTAATGACACCCGCTGCAGAGGTTTTACCTTCTTTGGATTTGGCACCATCCGCATTGACTTTCACACCGCTTCCCGTGGGAGAGCTCCATCTGACATAGATAATCCGATCCTGCCGAACCTTCTGGATCTTGTCTCTCTTATTCCACACAACAAGGTATTCCTTTGCTTTAGCTCGGACGAATTGGCCGCTATTAACTTCCGGACTCGTGTTTTTTGAAGACTTTCTTGTTTCTTCACTTCCAAATCCACCAAATGCTAACTGCAAAAATCTCATTCCACAAACAAATATTTTCAAAAGAAGATTTAGTGGAGATATTACCTCGCAGCCAGATATATACATAATTTAAAGTATGAAAGGTATACTATATTTAGTAAGTTCATCACACCTTTCGACAGTATTTCATAAGAATTAGAGGGACATGCGACGATCACAACAATAGTTCAGGAGGACTAACATGTATTAAACAGTACAATATATCATAAAAAATTTACACCGAATATCCAAATACACCAATTACCAAACGCATTATTTTTTATTGATCACGCAAGACGCCTGCATGCCGTAGATTAATGACAATGTTGAAATTCGTTTATATATGTTCTTATAGGTAGATGAAGATCGATTAACACCCATCGGCCCCGAAACCAATCTTTCCGCCATCAATATCGTAGACTATATCATACGTCTCTTGCTGAAGGTTCCCCAGGATAGACAAACCTATTTTCTCACTGGAGGCAAAGGCAAGACACGCAGTTAATAATTTGCCATCATCGCTGACTGACACCGGCACAATGGTACCCCAAGTGTGCATATTCATCTGAGCTCCTCCACTAAACGATAATGTGATAATCGGTATGAGTATATTACTGATCCCACTGAAGTTATAGCACCCATCGAAACCACTGACCGGTGATGGGATAGAAGAATGGTTTTGCCTATCCATGGATTCTGTAAAGGCATCTAAGAGAGCCGAGTAGGCTGTCGGAGGAAGGCTAGTTATGGTGGTTCCTGAATCGATGATGATTCCTCCAAGCAAAGTCGAGAAGACGGTAGGGGGTATGCTCAGCTGCTTTCCTGCTACTGAGATGGATTGAAGCTCAATTAAGTAAGCACCGGGGAGTTGATCAGCTGTTAAAAGTGGAGTGTAACTTATGTTAGTCGACGGCTGTGGGTGGAGACTGACGTTGCCGCCTTTCCCGAATGTGAGGTGTCCGGTGGAGTCGGAAAAGATGTCGGGCATGCAGTAAGAGAAGTAGTTCCCAAAAGCTGACGACGCCTGCGATACAATCGATATGCTCGATCTGTCAAGTCCAAGCACGCCGGCGATTCCTTTAAAGAGACCCTCATTCTGCTGACCGCACCCGAAGAAGAAGCCGGAGATAGCCTGAGTTGTGGTGAGGGTAACCGTTTCCGTTGCTAGGAATCCGGCGGTGAAGGATTTATCGAGGTAGCTTTGGTTGTATGCACAAGAGTCTGTTAGGCAGGTGGGATTCGAAATAATCGAAGGGCTACAAGCTGCGCTTTCGCAACCAATTTTGGAGTAGGTCGAAGAATTTGCAGGATTGAATATTGGGTCGACTTGGGTGAAGCAAGAACCCGACCCGCCTAAGCTGCATGGCTCGCACTGTGTCCATGTCAGCCCACTGCCTGCATTCAACACAATATTAACTTGTATTATAACAGAGTAGGCGTTCATACGTAATTACTACTTTTCGGTTGATTTTCATGTATTATTTTACCCTTTTAAAAGTATTATAAATTGTATTAATCATGATATAAAAGGTCGGACTATTCACGTGCTTATTACTTAATCTTCTTTTCATTAATAATAAAGTGTGTCCAAATATGTCAAAAACATATGGCATAGAGTTAAAATTTGAGCCGAGTTTTAAGTACGTTTGTGTTAGGATCGAGCTTATAAAATATGAAATTTTGAATTGTTAAATGGAAGAATATGAGTAGGAATTTTTGTGAGTCAAAAATACAACTAAAATTAAGTATTTCGGCTAATACAACAACAATACTAAAAGGTTGACTCACAATCTAGTCATTTTTTAGGAATATTAATCTAATCAAACAAGATGAGTTCGAATCTATTCTAAATTTAACTAGATTTGAAGATGTGTTTACATTCGACTTTAAGAAGTTAACGTGGATGAGGTCAAATAATTAACCTTAATTTTGGGATGGTTGATTAGGATTGTGAACAATTAGAACGGACGGGAAAATATGGTTAAGCCTTGGACCGTATTTGTCTGATACGATCCATTTCGGTCTTGGACGGTAATATTTCGATCTGTCTTGGTCCACATTATTTTTTTTCCTTTTTATTTGGAAAAACCACGTATACAATCCAGTACGGGTTTGAACATGATCCTACCGACTACCATGTTAAATCAATATAAAAAAAATTGACAAAAAAATATGTAAATCGACCAATATTGTCCGGGACTGGACCGTTAGCTTGTAGGAGCTAACGGCCTGGTCCACTCCGGACAGTTTGCACAGCATTAGTGATGTTAAGAAAATATACCTGTGTCAAATGCAAGGGATAGGTCAGTTTTGGGAGTACCCAGCCCAACGGTCACATGATAAATAGATGAGCCAATTGGGACAGATGAATGTGAAGGCAAGGAAGTGGCTGCTGTGACCTCCGCTGAGCTTGCAAATCTGGATTTCCAGAACTCGAGTCGAGCCTGATCATGTCGAAAGATGTCTCCAAACCTTAACCCTCTATCCGCCTTGAACTTGGAGCATGCCCCAAATCTTGATTTCATTTCAAACCCATCTGCATGCTTATTGCCTTGACAAAATATCAGCAACAAATTAAAATAATGAGTACTCCTAAAAATCACTGAAATTATGGAATCAGAATTAGATAACAGAACGAACCTCCGATGGAAGAGGTGCAGTTAAGTCCTAGCTTAGATGGACGAGGACCCAGCAAAATCGACTCGACATCGCTCTTTCCGAGCTTGCGAGCATGGACCGGGTTCACGACCTCTACTGAGAAGATGCAAACAAGAAGAGCTAAAACAATCTTGAGGAGTTGCTTCATTCTGTATTGTATATCACTATATATCCCAAAAGCTCTTCTATATACCGAGGGATGCCCGATGTCATATTGATAACTTACTTTTACTGCTTCCCATCGATATATTGACAAGGTCGATCTTCATCATGTTCCTAAGTCACGTCATGACATGTTTTGGTTCATTAAAGTATCATTTACATATAGCTAGCTACGAGATAAAGTTTCTATAATAACACTAGCTCAATCCTAACGAGGTCTATTGGGTCAAGTTGGTTAACTTGTAATATATCAAAATAAAATACAAAAAATCTACTACAAGCAAATTATACTGTCTGTACGTAATACTAAAATTATAATAAATCGTTCCCTCAGGCACAGAGGTGATGGATCACGGATGCAAGAAATCCTTTAAAAGATCTAATGGGCTAATCAGGCAAATCTTGATTGATCGTAACAACAAGATTTCGTTTGATTGAAGATTGATAACTCCACTTGATTAATACGATATAGATTGCTTTTGCAGGTATGGTGGAAAACAAGAAAATGTAGTTATTTCTTATCAAATATCAGTATATATGTGGATTTGTTTGTTACAGGTTACCGGCCAAGAATCCATATTCAGAGATATTTGTCTGTTGAAGATTTGTGAAGATTTTGTGGGATGTATTTAAACTTCAAACGGTCAAGATTTGCGCGGATTCTGTGGGACTTAGTTGAACATCAAACGGTCAAGAAATATGTCCCTACAAGCTTATAAAATAAACGTGCAAGTAGTGAAGAAGTGCACAATTGGCACATCGATCTACAAACAAAGCATTCTCCACTGCTATCGATCGTCTTACTCTCAGTTGTTGTTACCGTGTTTTCTTTCAGTTGAGAGAGGAAAAAAAACAAAGAGCGTTATAGGATACATCATAAGTGCTCTACTCATAGTATCTACGCTACTGTGTGTTTCGGCTATTGATTAACTAGGATATGAGTTGACTAGATAGTAGTGGGTTAGACTACAAGTTGCTAGAAGAAGGGAAGTTCTTCTAGGTTGTATCTAGACTACAAGTTGTTAGAAGAAGGGAAGTTCTTCTAGGTTGTATCTAGGACTATAAGGAATTGGAATAGAGAATTGAATCCTACGGATTGGATAACCCTAGGCGGAGACGTAGGTTGTTAGAAGCCGAACTTCGTAAACATATCGCGTGTCTATCTTGCTTTAAAAAAGACGTATTTCTGGCACAATTGATGCCGAAAATGATAGAAACACAAAAAGTTCAAGGTAAATATTGAAATATGAAAAGTGAATGTTAATGTTTTCTATACAAATAGTTATATATGAGAGAGAGATAGATGTATGAAATGCATGTTTCTAAAGACTATATGATGTTACATTTGACACTCATTAACAAGTCTACAAAATAACAAGTAAAACACACACTAGTACAAATCATAAGTTTCTCGGGACTTTTTTTGCACTACGGTAGGGAGTTTTTGAAGTCCCGTAAAATTTTTGGCCGAGAGCTTTTTCTCGGGAGTTTTTCTACAAGTCCTGAGAAATAAAAATACTCTAGGGAGTTTTTAAAAAAAGTCCCAAGAGACATCTCTCGGGAGTTTTAAAAAAAATTCCCTAGAGATATCTCTCAGGAGTTTATCAAAAAGTCTTGAGAGATATCTCTAAGAAGATTTTTACAAAACTCCCTAGAGACCTCTTGTTTTTTATAAAAACTCCTGAAGGATGTCTCTAGGGACTTTTTTAAAAAAAACACCTGAGATGTATTTATACAGAATTTTTTCCAGGGGCTTTATTTTATAAAAATGCCGTAAGCTATTCTTTTTATCACATATTTACAGTGACTTGTTTTCTACTAACACTTAGATATAAAAAAGTTCTCCAGACTTGTTGGTTGTTGCATGATTCAACAACACGTACACTTATGATAACAATCAAATACTCTATTTCGATTGTTCCAACATTCAACAACACATACATTCAAATATTATCTCATTATATATGGTTAAAAGGTACAAAATATCTAAAATTTAGCAACAAAAGACTCATATGTTTTTTTTGAACTTCTAACTTCTTGGTTGGGTGAAACGCTACTGTTGTGACACCAATGAGTATAGTATGCCAGTTCCACTACAGGAGCAAAGGGAAAGCTAAGTTAGAACATCATTAATTATGACTATCAACTATAGAAGTACAAAAATGACTAATTACCCCATGATGAGCAGCTTTAAACACCAGCCATAAACCCGACAATGGCCGCGTGTGACAGGAAATCAATCAAGAAACCTAGCTTGATGAACCACCAAGAAAGCATCAGTACCGGGTTGAAATTAAGAATGACATAACCTGTGTTTATGTATATAACCTGAAGATTTCAAGGGCTGCTTGTGTGATCCCATAGAAAAACGTAGCAGTG
Organism: Fagopyrum homotropicum; assembly: GCA_033239125.1. Classification (NCBI taxonomy): domain Eukaryota; kingdom Viridiplantae; phylum Streptophyta; class Magnoliopsida; order Caryophyllales; family Polygonaceae; genus Fagopyrum; species Fagopyrum homotropicum. The sequence goes on from BSWB01000004.1 coordinate 152,366,607, forward strand.
AAGACGAACCTTAAGTATTCGTCTAGATTTTTAACAGAATCAATCTCTGCTTGAAGAAAAATCCCCAGCAAAAGAGAGACAACAACTGGTCCTATGGCAATATCCCTTGAGCTTCCCATGCACGCATATACCAATGGCGGGATAAATCTTGAATCTACAAACTTGTAAGGGAACCGGGTCATTTACACGAATCACGTGACTTTTCTTTGTATCGAGAGTTAATAGGGTATTGTAAGAACATACATAGTCCATATTCAGATTTGCAAGCTTAGCATATGCAATATCCTGCAATACATCAAAGAATAGGCCAATAGTTTACAAAATATGAGCAGATTTTTAAATTCGATTCTAAAATAAGCAAGCAAAATTTCACATTGTTTGATTTGGATAACCCCTAAGGATGTGCACAAGTGTCATTTTTTTATATTTGTCCTCAACATCTTAGTTTATTTATTTTATTTTTAAGTTTTACACTATTTCGAAAAGTGAGGGCGAAAATAAATGTCGTATGCACAAGTGTCATCTTTTGTACCGGTTATATGAAACTGAATAAATATAGACGAATGGGGGTAATACCTTAAAACAAGCATATGAGGTGGTGGGACATATGCAACTCCATTTTTAGACAGAAAGATGAATTATAAAAATGTGCTCTTAGCTTCTTCGGCACTCAACAAGCTTTGATGAATTATAAAAATGTGCTCTTAGCTTCTTCGGCACTCAACAATCTAGAAAATGTACATTTCCTAGATTGTTGGTTTTTAGTGTCCGGTTTTGTGATAAAGTTGTTGTAATATTCAAGAAGGAGTACACTACAACTTACAAGTTGTTATAATCTTCAATAGGAGTAGACAAATAACTTAATCAGATAAAGGCACCGTAGTCTCACAAGTGAGTAGAGAAGGGACTTACAAGTTGTTATAATCTCCGATAAGAAGTAAACTAACAACTTAGTGCCGTAATCTCCCAAGTGAGTAGACAAGAAACCTTAAATTAGCAAACTAAAATTATATATATTCTTTAAGTCAATATTTAGAATTAAATCCAAGGAGTTGTAGTCTCCAAAAGGAGTAGACGAACATCCTTATATAGTTAGATTCAATTGCATATAAAAACCGGTCATTAGGATGTTGTATGGACTTGACATGGATAATGTTGAAATCACTCATTATTGAGTTTTCCTTCTAATTGTATTCCCCCTACACCGGGATCCAAATACCTTAATGGGATAAGACCAACAAGTCCCAAAGAGTAAAATATAAAAACATACCTTGCCTTACGTTTGTTTAAAAGTTCTTGTAAATCTTGTCAAAACTTGATCCTTCTAGGATGAATGTCTATATATCTTCAATATCAAAGAAGTATTTTGGTCTTCCAAGTTGCACAAACAAGCCAAAGAGAGAATTATTATCCCTTGTCAAAACTTGGGAACTATTGGGTCAACTTATGTCATGCAAGTGGATCATCTTTCAAGTGCAATAGGTTCTCCCTTTTATAGGAAAATGGGGGCATATTTTAGGGGAGAATAACTGCCGCCACAATGGTTGAGAGAGGTTACAAGCAGTTATAGGCGGTCGAGAGAAGTTAGGGTTTCCTTAACCACTTTTTGGTCCAAGCCGAAGGCCCAAGCCCAACTCAATTAGGCCATCAAGAAGCCCAAATATAAGATAGCTTTTTTCGGCCCGACTTTTTCCCATCAATGAGTTTTAATTAACTTCTTATAGCTAGGTGAAGCTCCAAGGTCCACAAATACTCATGAGCTCAGCTCAAACTAGCTTAATTCACCAAGTAGCTCACTAACTACCTTCTTGCAGCTCAATGACATTTGTGCTTGGATTCCTCTCAAACATTGTAACAACATTCTAGAGCTAATATATTGAGGAATGCTTGTAAGAACACCAATAAAATGTGTCCTAAAAACACAAAGAGTTGGGCTCTCAATTTCTTCCGTAAAATGGTCTAGGAGTTGGTAAGGCCAACGACGCTCTTGCCACGTCATGGCATTGTCATGACAAAGTCAAGACAATGTACCATGATACTCATGAGGGTCAACTAAACCAATTTCCGACAAAGCCGTGATAGCTCATTTCCCTTGTTTAGTCAATTTAATTAGCTTCCATATTTTTACCCCGTAATCACCAGTACTCTAAGTGCCGGCCACTTGGCTTGTCTCCCGCAACCTAGAGCATCGTGACACACATGTGAGTAATTCATTGCATCTTGTCTCGGCAACAAGCTCAATGGTTCCGTTGAAACTTAACACAAATTTCCAACAACATACTTAACAAAAAAGCTAATTGGGGATTATGTGAATTCATTTGGCGGTATATAGAAAAACATGAAAGTAAGAGTGGAGGTGAAAATCACAAACCCTTTTCCAAGGGCAATGTTGTCGGAGATGGGCTTGGCTAGAAAGTGGGCAGAACCGATGAAAAAGTTAGAAGAAGAGAAATCAAAAGAAGATCAAAAGATTGAGACGATGGGGATGCAACCTGGAAACATCTAGAGGAAGATACAAATGAAGAGTAACACTGAGGATACAATAAGAGGGTAATGGAGAATGAGGACACGGTGCTAGAAAACGCGCTGAGAGGGTTTAAGAGATACAACATGGAGATGATAAAGGAACAAAAGAACAAACAATAGGACATCCTCGGAAAAAGAAGAGTCAACGGGAAATCCAGAAGGGAAGAGGTGGGAACAACAATCAAACACAAAATACTAAAAGATTCAATAGCCCATTGTGAAGATTTTTTTTAAAGTCCATATGGAAGTGGGCCCATAAATAGATGTATTGGGTTGTAGAGATGTAAAATGGCCCAGCTGACTTGTACAAAAATAAGTAAAACGCAGCAATTCATTTAGGTCTTGATGATAGTCCATTTATAAGCTAAAAAAGTCTCAGCTGTGCAACACACAAGGACGTTATCACAACTCACAAGTTTTCAACAGCTTCTCCATTCTCTCTCTTTCTATAGAAGAACATAATATTGTTCTTCTTGGCTTTTACTTCTTGTTTTTGTTTCTTCCATATTGGTGAAGCAAAGCTTTGTTGAGACTATTTTTAGGGTTAATCCCTCAAAGTCTACAAGCTGAGCGGATTTAGTTTTTCATACATTTGCTCTTGTAATTTTTCATTGTTCGCTGATAGTTGATTCACTACTAGAAACGCGGGTTATATACGACACTTTTCTTCCGACAATATGCCAATGTGTCGCAAAAAATTTGCATCCGCAAAACCCTCGCAATTTTATGGCACATATAAGTGTCGCAAATGACAGTATCAGAGACACGCTAATGAGTCTCAAATTTCGGACACATGTAGGTGTCGCAAAAGGCACAAAAAGAGACCTCAAGGTGGCGAAAGTGACACAAATAGAGACACTTCTGTTATTGCAAATGACACAAATATCGACACCTTTGAATGTCGCTTTTTTATTTTATTTTAACGACACGGTTTTCGCGACACCTAAATTCCCAAATTCAATATTAGGTTACGGTCACCACACCTTAAGGCCTAAGTTTTAAGGTCCTCGCCGCTTCTCCTAAGCTCTCATTCTGAGCCTCCGGCTTCTTTAGTTCCGATTGAACTCTCATTCTCGAAGAAGAACGAAACCCTAAGCAGTAAGCATCCATGGCCTCCGCACACCTTAAGCCCTAAGTTTCACATTTCAACTCCATTGACATCGACTTCGGCTTCTTCAACTTCGATTCAACTCCGTTCGCTTCCGTCTAAGTCTCACTAAGCATCCATCGATTTCAGGAGGTAATTATCAAGCTACTAAAATGGGGCCATGTCTTGTAATGATTATCTTGTGTTGAATCCAGAATTTCAATAACCAAAATGCATCCAAAATATGTATTGTATCCCTCCTCTACTTGGTGAATATATGTAGAATCCGTCGACGGATTTAAGCAATCAACCCTAGAAACATGAACGATGGTGACGTATCCAAGTAAATCCAAGAAATGGTTCGTTTATCCGTCAGGAGGCCGAGGAGAAGGCTAACGAGATCTCTGTCTTTGCTGAGGAGGTATCTCGTTTTTGTAATTGGTTCCCAATCCACAACCGGTTGTGATAGATTTATTTGAAATGTAATGCTCTACTATATAACCTATAAAACTTTTCGACAAATACTAAGTAAGCTAGAAACACTTGGTCATCTTTGTTGTTAGACGTAACTATATCACATTACCGTGTTTCAATTTCACTAGTCTCCACTTTTTCTCGATAATAATATAAGCGGTCTTCCTTTTTTGTTAGCTGTTATTTAAGCTAGAAACACACGGTAATGTGATAGATTTATTTAAACTATACAAGCGATAAGCGGTCCTCCTTTGTTGTTAGATGCTATTAAAGCTATTTTCGATAATAATATAAATTCGGATAATATATTATACATCGATAAGTGTTATCCCTTACTGGCATGTTGTCTTCATACTGTAGGATTGTTGTTGAACCGGTTGTGATAGATTCGAGGATTGTGAGGGCCATCAGTAATAAAACACTTGGTCATCTTATGCCCTTTGTCTTACTTAATTAAGGACTACTTATTGTTGATTACTGGTTAGCTCTTATATATTACTAATCCATTTGGTAATTCACTATTTTCAAATAGACTACGACGCCTGTAGTGTAACACCCCAAGTTCTGGGAACTTGAAACGTTACGGGCCAGAACCTCACAATATATGGGTCCCGTCCCTCAGAGTAGCAACAACAACATCGGATCTTAAAACAAGGCACAAATAAATAAAAACCCAAAATTGTTTATAAAACCAAAGGTTTAAACAAAGGAAACGTCAAAGACTCGCAGCCGAGTCAAAACAAAGGGAAAAGCAACAACAGAAATATAAACCCGATCCCGTCCTATAATGTACGGGAACCCTAACTAACCACACCATCCGGATCACTCAGCAACATCTTGAACCTGCAGAACATCTACAACATCGGTATAAACCGTTAGCTAACATTCTAGATATCAGAAAGATAGGAAAGACACATATACACATAAGGTAACATAAACATATAACATGCATGCTCACACCCAACCGGTTATTATCTTTCATTACGTTATTCATTACTAATTCAACTTCTTATGTCACACAAGAATCCTTTTGAAACTCGCCTCCGCTTCCGTCAACCAACATAAATACATCAGTACTATGAGTTACCTGCGGGTCTGGGTCGCAAGAGCACATTCTAGTCTCCTAAAGAACTAGACAAGTGGTCAGCGCCGGGTTATAATACACTTGGGCCAATTATGGTATAAAAGGTGATTACTATTTCGGTCATCCGTTATAAAACCGCGGGGGCGGTTTGCCTTGCCGCAGAGGCGGCTCCCTTCACCGCGGGGGTGGTGAAGGCTAAAAACAAGATCTTACATCAGATCCCCCTAAAAGAAGTTTTGTCCCGAAACTTGCAACATCCAAAAGGTCACACAACAACAACGCAAAAATACTGAACTCAACTCATATATTCCCTCTTGGGGCACATAACTCAAAACGTCACAAAAGCGTGTGCACAACTCAACAAAAGAAAACTGAAACTCGAGCGTTTATGTTATAGGTACATCCAAATCAGCCTCATCAGCTCCCAAGTAGCCTCATCAGCTCCTCGCATCAACCACTGAATCTTCATCATCGGTATGTCCTTCGATCGCAAGCGCTTCGTACTACGCTCTAAGACAGCTACCGGATGCTCTATGAACGTGTGGTCTGGCTTGACCACTAAATCCTCATGGCTGACGATGTGTCTCAGGTCTGGTAAGTACTCCCGTAACTAAGACACATGGAACACGGGGTGAATACGCTCAAGTCTCGGTAGCAAAGAAGGTTTGTATGCTGCCTCTCCAACTCGCTCCAAAATCTCGAAAGGTCCGACATATCTAGGACTGACCTTCCCCTTGACGCCAAAACGTCTAACACCTCGTGTCGGGGATACTTTCAACCATACATGAGCTCCAACTCTGAACTCTAGAGGTATGCACCTCTTGTCTGCATAAGACTTCTAGCGACTCTGTGTTGCTAGCATCGTCTCTCGGATCACTTCTACTCCAGCCATATCATCCTGTATTTTCTTAGGTGCTACACCGCTAGAACTACTCGGCTCGTCCCAACACAGCGGGTTACGACATCTGTGTCCATATAAAGCCTCATACAGAGCCATCCTGATCGATGCGTACCAACTGTTGTTATACGAAAACTCCACTAAGGGAAGGTGATCTGGCCACACCTGTCTTCAGTCTAGCACGTAGGCTCTCAACATATCCTCTAGAGTCTGGATGGTCCGCTCCGACTAACCATCGGCCTGAGGATGATAAGCAATTGTGAATTGTAGACTCGTATCTAGGGCGGCATGCACTTGCTGCCAAAACCTCGAGGTGAACCTCATCTCTGTCAGAGACTATATATAGTCCTAGGTACTCCATGAAGTCTCACAATTTGTCTCGTGAACTCCTCTACTAATCGACTTACCAGCCACGTTTCCTTGATAGGAATGAAATGTGCGGTCTTCGTTAGTTGATCTACGATAACCAGATAGCATCAAAGCCTCGACTCGGTCTCAAACCGGTAACAAAATCTATCGAGATGTCCTTCCATTTTCACTGAGGAACGGGAAGTGGGTGTAGCTCTCCTCCTGGTCGATGATGCTCGGTCTTGACCTGCTAACAGGTCGCACACTGAGCTACATATCTCGTCACATCTGACTTCAAACCTCCCCACGAAAAAGAGCGTCTGGTATCTTGACACATCTTACTCGCATTGGGGTTCACTGACTAAGGTGTAGAGTGAGCCTCCTGAAGGATCCGTTATCTCAGCTCTCGATCTGAGGGTACACATACGTGCTCCTGGCCTCTCAAAACTCCATTAGCAACTGCAAACTGTGGCCACTCTGCTCGAGATATCCGGTCTCGGATCTGGGTCAAAGCTGGACAACTCTTCTGTTGTTGTCGGATCTCTACCAACAGATCAAGTAATACCTCCAAGGTGGATAGTTGGATGTCGAAATCCGGAAAGTGGATATCTATCTCTAGCCATGCCAAAACTCGTTGCAACTGAGGCTGAGCTGTCAGCCGAGCGATCACCATCTCCCGGGGAGTCTTCCCACTAAGGGCATCAACTACCACATCCATCTTCCCCGGGTGGTATAAGATCTCTAGATCAAAGTCCTTGATCAACTCCAACCATCTCCTCTAGCGGTTATTCAACTCCCGATGAGTGAATATGTACTTCAAACTCTTATGATCTGTGAAAATTTGACACGTAGTTCCATATAGATAATGCCTCCAGATCTTCAAAGCGTGAACTACAACATCCAACTCAAGATCGTGGGTAGGGTAATTCTCCTCATACGTCTTCAGTTGTGTAGACACGTATGCTATCACCTTACCCTCTACATAAGAACACATCCCAAGCCAAGCTTGGATGCATCGCTGTAAACCACAAAGTCCTCAATGCCCTTTGGATGAGCTAAGATAGGAGCAGAGGTCAACTTCTTCTTCAGCTCCTCGAAGCTCTGCAGGTACGGCTTGGACTACACGAATCGCATAGACTTCCTCAGCAAGGAAGTGAGAGGTCGGGCGATAACTAAAAATCCCTCCACAAAACGCGGTAGTAGCCCGCCAATCCTAAGAAGCTACGTACCTCCTTGGCATTCTTAGGAGGCGGCCATGATGCTACTGACTCTATCTTTGCCAGATCTACCTTGATCCCTTCAGTTGAAACGATGTGACCAAGGAATGCTACCTCGGACATCCAAAACTAGAACTTAGAGAGCTTGGCGTAGAGCTTTCTATCCTGCAGGACTTGGAGTACGATCCTTAAGTATCTTGCATGCTCCTCTCCACTACGAGAATATACCAAAATGTCATCTATGAGCACAACCACAAACTGGTCTAGGAAGTCGATGAAGATGTTGTTCATCAAGTCCATGAACACTACGGGCACATTCGTGAGCCCGAATGGCATCACTACAAACTCGTAGTGGCCTTATCTGGTCCAAAATGTCATCTTGGTTATGTCCTGCTCTCTCACCCTCAGCTGGTGGTATCCGGATCTCAGATCGATCCGCGAAAACATTGAAGCTCCATGCAGCTGATCCAAAAGATCGTCGATACGGGGCAATGGGTATTTATTCTTGATTGTCACCTTGCTAAGCTCTCGGTAATCAATACATAACCTCATCGACCCATCTTTCTTCTTGATGAAGAGTACTGGTGTGACCCAAGAAGATACACTAGGGCGGATGAAGCCCTTCTTTACTAACTCCTTGAGCTGTTTTTTAAGATCAAGCATCTCGATAGGCACCATACGGTAAGGAGCCTTAGAAATCGGTCTCCTACCGGGCTCTAGATCAATGCCAAAGTCTACACTCTTCTATGGAGGTAAACCTGATGGCCCACCAAAAACATCGGTAAACAAGCAAGTTACCGGAATCTCCTCCAACGTTGGACTCGTACTATCCTTCATGGCATAGCACCAAAAAGCCTCACAACCCTGACAGATAAGCCTCGCAGCTCTGACTGTATTGATGATTGTATCCATCTTTTTGAGATCCCATCCTCGGAAAATCTCCACGTTGCCAGACTCCGTAGTTACCGTCACTATGCTCTTGCCGATGTCCAAAACAGCTTGATGTCGATCCATCCAATCCATGCCTAGAATAACCTCTTCATGTATTAGGTACATGCCAAAGAACTCAGTTGGCCAATCGCGACCTCCCAATCTAATAGGACAATTGCGAACCTCACGTGTACCCCTGATCTTACCCCATCGGGTATTCCTATAAAGAAGGGTTTTCCCTTTACGGTGGCCAATCTATCTACGCATGCATCATATATAAAAGAATGCGTTGTGGTCGTTGGCGTTGTCGGATCTATAACACGCCTCGGCTCATAAACTCTGGCTGATGCATCTCTAGTGTCGGAAGTACCACCACCTCGTCCTCTTTGACGGCAAAACGCAGCTCTGTGTCTGGACTTGCCGTAAGAGGAGCAAATCATTGTGGCCCTCGTACAATCAGCTCGGATGTGTCCAACATCTCCACAGTTATGACACTATCGTCCTATCTTGGGGCTCTGTCTCGTATGTGGGAACCCAAAGTGTCCTGGCGTCTGGCCATGCCCGAATCCAGATGCTCCATCTCCAATATTGGTTGGTCTAGTCTTCTATCTTTTCTCCAAACCCACTGCCGAAGAAGCCTTCCTGTGACCCGGTCGATCCCTAATCACACTCCTTATTGACTCCACAGCTGAAAAAACATGGTCTAGCAAAATCTCAACCTCCACTCCTTCTTCATCTTGAACTCCATCATCCTCAGCAATTTGCACAGGTGCAGCAACCACCTACGTCACTCTTTGTGAAACCTTTGTTGCTCTCATGGGTGCTGGCGGTGTTGGGGCGGGTCCTCTAGTTCTAATCACCTCCTCATCTAGATATAGTCGCGATATGCATAAGCTCCGAGGATACTCGACCGGACTCGGTCAATTGCACTCTCTGTAGTCTGGACCTAGCAGCGGTTCCATTCCCGGCCTCGGGAAGAACGCTCTTAGCAACGTCTTCAACAAATGCCTCAACAATAGGCGGATCAGCAACTAGGGCTTGGCCCTGACCTCTAGCTAGCAGAGGTCCTTTTGCACGTCCTCGTCCACGGAATGCAGGTGGAAGAAATGGTCGACCCCTACCTCGCCCCATAGCAGATGTAGCTATAGCATGCGCCATCTACTATACGAATAGATATAGGTATATAAGGCCACACTACAACTAAAGCAAAAATCCAGAAAAAGCACATAAAGGCCAACATAAAAGAAACTAACTGTTGAGATCCGTGGAGGTAGTGGTGGTCACCTGTACATCTATCCCAAACCGACAAGTTAAACAAAAACCCCGTTTTGAAAACATAGACCCCTTGCGGGTTCTATTTATCTATCTATCCGACCTTTAAAAGATTTTGAGTGTCATTGTTGCCAACCTAGAACACTGATACTATATTGTAACACCCTAAGTTTTGGGAACTCGAAGTGTTATGGGCTTGGACCGCACAATGGGTCCCGACCCTCAGAGTAGCAATAGCAACATCGGATCTTACAACAAGGCACAGACAAATGAAAACCCAAAACTGTTTATAAAACCAAAGGAAGCGTCAAAGACTCGCAGTCGAGTTCAAAACAAAGGGAAAAGCAACAATAGAAATATAAACCTGATCCCGTCCTATAATGTACGGGAACCCTGGTTGACCACACCATCTGGATCACTCAGCACCATCCTGAACCTGCTGAAAATCTACAACATCGGTATAAACCGTTAGCTAATATTCTAGATATCAAAAAGAAAGAAAAGGCACAAACACACATAAGGTAACATAAACATATAGCATGCACACACCCAACCGGTTATTATCTTTCATTACGTTATCCATTACTAATTCAACATATTTTGTCACACAAGAATCCTTTCAAAACTCACCTCCGCTTTCGTCTACCAACAGGAATAGATCAATACTATCCGTTACCTGCGGGCTTGGGTCGCAAGAGCACATTATAGTCTCCTGAAGAACTAAACAAGTTGTCACCGCCCGGTTATAATACACTTGGGCGAATTATGGTATAAAAGGTGATTCTTATTCTGATTATCCGTTATAAACGATAAACAACGCAAACACCACCAAACGGTCAAACTAATATACGGAAAGCAGTTAGGTAAGTCCGGACTTACCTCACTCAAAGGTAACTCAAGGGTCAACAAACAACTCAATTTCCTTCACAAAAGGAACAAGGAAATCTTGTTCACACAAGGCATCACGAATCAGGAACAAAACGGTTACTAGAAGTCTATAACTTCTAGTCCCAATGATCTCTAAGAGATCTCCACAAACTAAGGTCTCAACCTTAGTCTTACAGCACTCTCAGGGGTAAGAACATCAACAACAACCAAAGAAAAGAACGAGGAAAGCAAGGAAGGAAGCATCTCACCAAAGACGGGGAGATTGTAGAGTAAACTGTAGAGGCGGCAGACAACACCTCAGGGGCAGCGCTGGGCAGGATCCACGGGGGCGGCACGATAGAGGCGCGGGGCGGCATCGTGACAACAATGATTGTCGGGGTTTCTCTCGATAGAAACTCACAGCAAGGGATACAAAACTCGATCCTTTGATCCACACTCGTCAAGACTCAACCAAGGAAGCCTGTGAACATCAACATATCAACAACGGAAAGGCCAACAAGAATCAAGGTTCAAACTTAATTTTTGGAGAAGAAGAAAAGGAAGAACGCAAGGAGGAAATGAAACAGAAGGGAAACGGTATGCATCAATACATGAACGTGGGGAAGAAACAAGGAAGGATGGACTTACACGTTCAACAAGATCACAGGAAGCAAGATTGCAACTCTCGAGGGTGAAGAAGGCGTATGCAAGAAACGCGAAAAAGAGGGGAAAAAAAGGGGATTGATAGAAAAGGATGAAAAGATAGAAGGAAGGATGTTCTAGGGTTTGGAAGAAGATAGGAAAGCCGACCCATAAGATAGAAGATCGGATCTTCTATCTATGGAAGAAAATAAAACGAACGGAAAATAGATCGGGGCGATCTGTGGCAAAACCGCTGGGCGGTTTGCCCTGCCGCAGGGGCGGCTCCCTTTACTGTGGGGGCGGTGAAAGTTAAAAATATGATCTTACATGTGGAGTTAGATTTTATATATTGTTGATTAGTGGTTCGCTCTTATTGTTGATTAGGGTCATCTGTAAGCTAGAAACACTTGGTCATCTTTGTTATTTAAGCTCTTAAATTTAATTTATGAAGTAAACTACTCTTTCAAAACCCATTGAAGGCTTCATTTTGCTGTAACTATATCAAATTACCGTGTTTCAATTTTACCTGTCTCCACTTTTTCTTCATCAATGTACTGTTAAAACAAAGAGGTATGCTAACAGGAAAAGCCTAATCGCTTTATCCATCTGAATATTTTCCTTCCAATTTTATGCCACTCTCATGGATTAATATATAACAAGAACAGTTTTTAATTCAATTTTGGGTTCCTATCTAGCTGCAACGATTTTACCAAATGCTAGAAGGTCTTGGCTTACAAATAGAGAAGGAGGGATTACTTCAGAAGTATCAGAAGCCAATAATTAATGCAACCTTGCTTTGGATTCGGAATCCACTAAATATGGAATGCTTTTTCATTTGTTATGGCTTGTACGGATTATTATGTTTTTTGTTGTTCCACTTCAGGCTCTTGCAAGGAAGGCAAATAATAGCATCATGGAAAGGGTTTCAAGCGATTCCTAAGACTCTTGAAGATCTAAAGGTAGAAATTGATGCCTTAATGTGAATTGCCAAATTGGTCCATAGGCTATGCATTTGCACTATGAACTGATGCAGTCATAGGCCCATTAAACTTTCTTAACATACATTAAAAATTTTGATTGATAAAAATCAAATTTTCTTTTACCCTTGAACTGTAATGGTAAATCCTTTTTGTAGACATTTGGTGTATTTTGGAGCAGTATACATTGTTATTTGTCTTGCTTATTTCTTTAAATGGCTTCCTGGATTCACCTTTTTTCAAACTTGTTATTTGCTCTTTGTTGCTTTAATGTCCCAGGTGAGTCCCGAGTCCGAGAAGAAAGTCATCGTTTCTGTTAAACACAAGAATTTTCCAGGAACTACTTTCCATCCCGAACTGACAGCCGATAATCGATGGTAAAAGCTACTTACCAACTTCATGAGCTAGCTTGGTTTATTATATCCTTAAGATAACATCTATTTACTCATCTATCAGGCACAACTACTTCTTAAAGATGGTTGTGGAGCTAGGAGACGGAACCTCGAGCAGATATCGACCCTATTGGAAGTGACTTGGATACATAACAAGAAAAAAGATCGACTTACCAATCTTCCTTCCTTAGCAAGGTAATCAAGAAAGAAAATCATTCCAAGAAATTCACCTTCAGAAGATGCTTTAAAAGGTCTAGTTTTAACATGTTATTCCTTTGTAGTACTTGAAAAAAAGCATTTAATTAGTATCAATTTGGATATGTAATTAGTATCTCGTCCTTATTGATGGCTTTCATTAGTGACTAGCCTGTTGGATTGACAGTCGATATGTAATTAGTATTTTTTGTTGCATCCTTATTTAGGTCTTAATTAGCCTCTAAAAACAAGTAGGACAAAGGGCTATTACAAGGTCATAATAAGGATATTAGAAAAATACCACACAAATATAAACAAGGTTAAAAAAAAGGTTATAGCTATTGTAGAGAATTTTATTGTTAAATTATTTTATTTATAAATTAATTATAAATTGTGACACCTTGAGGTGTCAGAATTCAAAAATAGTTGTGCTTAAAAAAGCAAAGCAAGTACCGAAGAGAGTCGCGGTAAAGTGTCGTAAATGTCTCAAAACATGACAAATATATCTGTCGCAAAATTATTAACTAGTGTTGTAACACCCCGAACCCGCGGGACTCGGGATGTCACATTGGGCTAGGATCTCACAATGGATCCTGACCCTAGCCTGACAACAAGTTCACTGGACCTTACAAGATGACACTGACAGATATAAAACAAATACATAAAACAGTATAAACTGTACGACCCAAAGTAAACAACAACATAGCCGAGTATATAAAACGACATCCTCACATAGGAGGTACAAAAGATCATCCTCACGCAGGAGGGGAAGCACAACAACCCCAAACCAACCACCTAATGTACGAGAGTCCTCGGCCTGTCACCCTGCCAAATCACCCAGTAGCGCCTAACCTGTAAACATCTACAACACGGTATGAAACCGTTAGCTAACCAAACATATATGAAGTAATGCATAAGCACAAGCACAATCATGAAAGATAAACACATCAGCATGATATCACACATTTACCCATTTATTATCTTTATATAATAATCATTCACTCAAAAACCGTATATATATATAAATAGATAGATGAAAGTATGTGACACGAGGACCGATACATCCCCACCTCTGAGTGCAATGTCCAGCTGTACGAGTATCGGTCACACAATCCGTGTACCCTATGGGAGTGGATTGCGCCCTTCCTGTAAACCAGTCTGGCCCGACATCAGAGAACCTCCCAGACTCCACGGCGGGATGAAAGGGAAAGGTTATCACAGCCACGCAGTGGGGCAGTCAATAGAACATAGGTCGATAAAAACGACAACTCATGCTATCATAGCAAACATATAAAGCACACACCACTCATGCAAACACCCAATATAGGGATGGTAGCTAAGTAAGTCCTACGGACTTACCTCAACCTCGTACGAACTCAACCACGATCACCTCTACACTGGAGGGACAACACGGCCTATAAACAAGGCATACAGAGATATATCAACCTCTATTCATCAAAGGGTCACACCTAGACCCAAAGGGATCCATAAGGATCATACTCAATCTATAGGCCTCACAACCAACTAAACCTCAATATCTCAACATAACTCACAATTCCTCAAATCTCAAGGTAGTATCTAATCAACATTCCTCAATCTCAATTCTACTCCAAATTTAATTAATTAACCTTTAATTAATTAATTAGATTTTGCCAGAATAACGTTTTGCCCGCAGGCAATTTCTAAACCCACCTGTCATCAGATTTCATCAAACAAACTATCCATAATCACCAGAATAATATAACGACCATAATGAAATTTCTAATTATCCATTTTGACAAGCCTAAAGTCAATTTAGGCCAAATCGCAGTACGGAAAACGAATAAATTCATAACTTATTCGTTACTAACCTAATTGACGATCTGAAGAAGATTCGGAATCACAACGACGCAGGCTACGTATGGACAACATCAAATTCATCGGAATCTGAGCGACGGAACCGTCCTAGTGACATATATGCTCGACCAGCCCTCCTTATACTCGGAAATGCAGAAACTCGGTACCGATATGAAGAGAGGAATCCAGAAACTCAAACGGAATTGAAATCGGATTAGAAACGGAGAGTAGATCTGAGTTTGAAGGTTGAGAGAAATCAGAGATTTTACGAGGAAACGTGAAAGGAAATGAATTAATAAAGGATTTTCCGCTATTTATAGTGAAGACGATAATTATCCTTTAGCAAAGTCGATAATTATCCTTTAATCGATCCAAATGCGGGTCGAACCTCTTTCTCCAAACTTCTCGAGATTGGAATATTAAATCTGGAATATTGTAGGGATAATTATTCCACAACTGCTTCGGAAAACGTGTATTCCTAAGCCGTCTTTCTTAGCCGTTAAGAAACGAAATAGCGACTCTTTTGGCCGTTTTGCCTCTCCATGTTATTTCATATCTAGGACATATCTGATGTCCTGATCATTTCTCTCAACTGCATTTTTATTAATTGGAGCTCCCAAATGCTCCAAATAACACCGGAGGGTAAAAATAATTACCCGGGGGAAAAAGTAAAAATTTTCCCAAACGTCCAAAATTACGCGAGGAACATAACGGTGGGACTCATACTCATCACTTGCGAAATCTTCGCGAGTTATATGTCAATTACTATCAACGATTAAGTTAATCAACATTAATTAGAATTCGGAAATCCTAGCTATTACAAGTGTGACATCTTAAGGTGTCTCAATTTATTGTGACATGTTAAGGTGTCGTAATTGGCACATGTGCCAATTGTGACGGCGGAAATTGTGACACCTTGTGAATGTGTCGCTGATCCTATTTGCGACACCTCAAGGTATCGCTAATGTTGTTAAATATGTCGCTTTGGACCCGCTTTTCTAGTAGTGATTGGGTATTCTCTTTAGGCCCCGAGGAGTAGAAATTTTTCCGAACCTTGTTAAAATTGTTGTGTTCTTGTTCGAAAGGCACTCTAGCCTTCGATCTTGTTCGGGACTTTTCTTTTCAAAGTGCTATCAAAGCCTTAAAGGTGCGCAATGACCTACGGATTCTTGCATTTTGAGTTGCGAGAAATCTAAATCTGCTTTCATACTGTTATGTTTTTCAAAACCGTTTTCATATCTGCGTTTTTCTTTTCTGTTCTTCGAAAAATCTCAGATCTGGTTTTTTCAAACTATTCGGTTTTGTTTTTTGTTTTTCGAATTGTAGATCTGCGAGAAATCTTGATCTTTTCTGTTTTTTGTTTTCAAAACCGTTTCACATCTGTGTTTCAAATTGTAGATATGGTTTAATAAAAATATTTTTTTTCTTTCAAAACTTCGGATCTGGTTTATTTCCGTTCTCATATTCGGTTTATTTTGAATCTGGTTTTTGAATGATTTTAAAAATCTGTTGCGTTTTTGGATCTTGTTTGTTTTAATATTTCAATCTGATTTTCTTTTTCCTTCACGGTTTCTTTTATGTTTCTTATATTTGTTGGTTACAAATCTGGATAGATCTTTTACATCTTGTAATAGATCCTTGAACGAAGCTCTTGCTTCGTTTGTATGTGATTAGTTTGTTCACATTGTTGTTTGCTTTGCTTCTTTAAGCTTCCGCTGCTGTCATTATGTACTAATCTTCATATCATTTATCCTTACATGTTGATTCTAAATTGTATATAGTCTTATCTTCTGTGTATATCCAACGTTTCTATCTTCTTTCTTTTCGTATTCCATATTATAATAATGGCTGACTCATATTACAGAATGAAACCCTATGATGGTGTTTCCGATTTTTGTATGTGGTATGTTAGATGAAAGGAGTTTTAGTAAAAGAGAAGGTTTGGCATGCAATAGACGAGAGCTATCCATCTACGCTCAGTGCTGAAGCAAGAAAGGAAATGGATCTGCAGGCTCATAGTGAGATTATGATGAGGCTCACAGATGAAGTTGGCCGACAAGTTCTTGTTCACACAACAACCAAGACTCTCTAGACAGCTCTTAACGAGTTGTATGAAGTTAAGTCATTGCCTAGTAGAGTTAGTTTGTTGTGTAGGTTATGCAACTTTAAAATGAACATTAATCTCTCTCTTCAAGATAATCTTGATAGCTTTTTAAGAATGACTTAGGACTTAGAACGATATAAGGATCCTATATATGAAGTTCACCAAGCTGTTATAATTCTTAACTCTCTCCCTTCTCAATTTGACAATTTTAAAGACGTTATTCAATATGGTCATGAAGATTTAACTAGGAAAAAGATTCTGGATGCCATAACTGAAAAGAATAACACTCTAAAGATCTTTAAAATGAAAGGAGAGTCTAGTGATATTAAATCAGAAGTCTTATTTGCTAAAGGTAAGAATAAGAAGAATAAGTACAACAACAATCGAGATAGTAAAGCTGACTCTAGAATTGGTTTTAATCAAAAGAACTCTTTTGTTCAATCTGTTAAAAAGGAGATTATTTGTTACTATTGTTGTATTAAGGGTCATAAGACTCCTGATTGTAATAACAAGAAGAAGGATGATGCTAGTATGTCCAAAAATGGTTCTACTAATATCCTTGAGTCTCATGCTTACTATGATGATGAATTGCTTGTTGTTTCTAATAATGATGATTCTCGCCACTTGTGCCCACAACGCCATTCGCGCTACCAAGAATTTCGCCTCTGCAAACTGGAAAGACAAATCCCAAACATCGATCATATGGTCCAAGAGACTTGGCATTCACCTCCTATAAACTTCTTTTGCTTCACTAGTTCTCCTTGTTTGATTTAGTAGACCATTTGTAAATCCTCTCTGATTATATATACATCCATTTTCAAAAAAAAAAAAATAATGATGATTCTCATGCTTGGATATTTATTCTGGTTGTACCATGCATTCCACTCCTCATGAAAAATATTTTGATTTTTTTTTTGCATAAATGTGATAACGGGGTGGTTAGATTAGGAGACCATACTTCCTTATCTATAAAAGGCATTGGTAATATTCCCTTCATGATGCATGATCATAAAATAAGAACTCTTCAACAAGTTAGGTGGGTGCTTGAACTTAGAAGAAATTTACCGTCTGAAAGTATTTTTGATGACCTAGCCTGCCAGATTCACACAAATAATGGTGTTAGGAATGTGATTAAAAATGGTAAAATCCTCCTCAAAAGTGTGAAGAAAATGATTTATATCATGTTATTGGCTCTCCTAAATTGAATGTTTTAAATTTTATTGTGAACATGAATCTTGATCAAACCAAATTGTGGCATGCTTGTTTTGGACATATAGGAAATAAAGGCTTGCATTACTTGTTTATAAGTGGCTATTTTGATCATAAACCCACTGCATTAGACATGTGTGAAAACTGCATTTTTGGTAAAGTTGCTCGGTTAACTTTCAATAGATCTACCTATGTTGCTAAATATCCTCTTGAATATATTCATTCTAATCTATGTAGTCCTGCCCAAGGTAATACAATAGGAGGTAGAAAATATTTTATTTCCTTTATTGATCATGATTCAAGAAAAGTATGGGTGTATATGTTAAAGACCAAAAGTAAAGCTTTCAACACTTTTAAACTTTGGAAAACCAAAGTTGAAAATGAATCTAACCATAAGCTCAAATGTCTTAAAAACGGATAATGGTTTAGAATTTTGTAACCATGACTTTAATGAGTATTGATTGCAAAATGGAATAAAATGACATTTGACTGTTCCGGGAACCCCTCAGCAAAATGGTGCTGCTGAGAGGATGAATAGGACTTTATTGGAAAAATCTAGATGCATGCTTTTTTCCGTAGGTACGAAATAGTCCCTTTGGGGAGAGGCTGTAATTACAATTTCTTATTTGATAAATATAACTCCTTCTTCTGCTATAGGGTTTAAAACCCCACAAGAAATGTGGACTGGTCAAAAACCAAATATAGAATACTTAAGACCTTTCGGTTGTACAACTTATTCTCATCATTCACATGGTAAACTAAATCCGAGAGCTCTCAAGTGTGTGATGTTAGGTTATCCGGAAGGGGTAAAAGGTTACAAATTACTTGTTATAAAACCTAGTGGTTATAGGGTTTTAACTAGTAGAGATGTAACTTTTAATGAATCTGATTTTCATTTTAAAAATCTTCTTACATCTTTTGTCAACGTTGAAAATTATGGAACTGTAATTAGGACTATAAATAATTCAGACATTATTTTGGACATTTCTCCTATTTTTGTTCCTGATTCTGTTGTGGATTTTGATTTTGTTCCTACTGTTGATTTGTTTGATTTTCAGCTTACTTCTGATAGAGCACCTAGAGCTAGAGTTCCTAATCCAAAGTATTTTAATCCTAGCTACTTATATAAACATTGCTGAGTTTGTATATAATAGGGATAATAATTTGGTAGAATTTGTTGTGTTGATTGTTGATGTGATTGTTAATACTTATATTCCTGAGTTGTATGAGCATGCTATTAAATGTAGTCAATCTAAGTTTTGGTTAGCAGCTATGAATGATGAGATCAGCTCTATGCATGAGAACAAAACTTGGAAATTAGTTCCTAAACCAGATGGTGTTATAACTATTGATTGCAAACGGATTTATAAAATCAAAGATGACATTGAACCTAATGACCCTCCTAGATTTAAAGCTAGGCTAGTGGCTAAGGGTTTTACTCAAAAGGAAGGTATAGATTACAATGACATTTTTCTCCTGTTGTGAAATATAAAACCATGAGATTGCTTATTGCTTTAGCTACAGTTTATGACTATGAAGTAGAACAAATGGATGTTAAAACTGCTTTTCTACATGGAGACCTTTATGAGACTATCTATATGAGACAACCAAAAGGTTTTATAGACAAAAATCACCCTGATTATGTGTGTTTGTTAAATAAATCCATATATGGATTGAAACAGTCTCCTAGACAATGGAATATCAAATTTGATACATGCATGAAAAGATTAGGTTTTATAAGAAGTCAATATGATCATTGTTTGTACTTCAAATATGTCAAAACTAATTCTCCTTTATATATCTTGCTTTATGTGGATGAGATATTGTTAATCTATAAATCCAAAGCTAAGATAATTGAGGTGAAAATTTCTCTTAGAAGCAACTTTGATATGAAAGACTTAGGTCATGCTCAAAGAATTCTAGGGATAAAAATTGAAAGAAATAGGTCTAAGAGACAAACTTGGTTGTGCCAATCTGACTATGTGACTAAGGTGTTGGATAGGTTCAATCTAAAAGATTCTAAACCTTCTAAAATACCCTTAGGATGACACTTCAATTTAACTCGTGTCCAGAATACGTCTAAAGAGGAAAAATCTTGCATTAGTAAGATTCCTTATGATGTTGTTGTAGGATTTGTCATGTATACTATGATTTGTTCTAGATTTGATCTTGCCTTTGCTATTAGTGGTCTTAGCATATTTATGTCTGACCTAGGTGAAAAACACTGGGAAGCTATGAAATATCTGTTGAAATATCTTGCTGGAACTGTTAATTTTGGATTGTTATATGCTAAACATCATTCTTCTTATGATTTGACTGGTTATATAGATTTTGATTATGCTTCTAATAAAGATAATAGAAAATCTAGTACTTTCTATGTATATACTTGGAAATCTCAACAACAACCTATTATAGTTTTATCTTCTACCGAAGCTGAGTATGTAGCTGCAACTGAAGCTTGTAAAGAAGTTGCGTGGCTTAGTAATATTTTGTTTGAGATAGAGGGTAAGTGTACTATGCCAACTTTATACATGGACAGTCAAAGTGTATTATATCTTTGTAAGGATCCAGTTTATCATGAACGAACTAAACATATTGATGTTAAATATCATTATATTCGTTTACAAGTAGAGTCAAATAACTTACTTGTTGATAAAGTTGATGGTGATACTAACCCAACAGATTTTGACACTAAAATAGTGACCAGTGAGAAATTTTTGTTTTGCAAGAATTGCTTACATATTTCAGAGGTCACGTAAAGGTAAATGAAATTGGCTAATGACGGTTTTACTCAAAAATCCACTATTAGATGAACTGAGAAATTAGGAGGGTAAATTGTGAAGACTGTATTTTCAAATTCCATATGGAAGTGGGCCCATAAACATATGTATTGGGCTGCTTAAAATGACCCAGCTGGCTTGCACAGAATTCAGTAAAACGCTACACTTTGTTTAGGTCTTGATGAGAGTCTATTTATAAGCTAAAAAAGTCTCAGCTGTGCAACACACAAGGACGTTATCACAACTCACAAGTTTTCAGCAACTTCTCCATTCTCTCTCCTTCTACAGAAGAACAAAATATTGTTCTTCTTGGCTTTTACTTCTTGTTTTCGTTTCTTCCATCTTTCTTTGGTGAATCAAAGCTTTGTTGAGACTATATTAATTTAGGGTTAATCACTTAAAGTCTACAAGCTGAGCGGGTTTAGCTTTTCATACATTTGCTCTTGTAATTTTTCTTTGTTCGTTGATAGCGGATTGGGTATTCTCTTGAGGCCCCGAGGAGTTGGAATTTTTCCGAACCTCGTTAAAATTGTTTTGTGTTCTTGTTCTTGTTCTTGTTCGAAAGGGGCTCTAGCCTTCGATCTTGTTCGGAATTTTTCTTTTCACCCATAATGAAATGATCCGTTGACGAGTGGTGCGAATTCAATCCCATCTGAGATTTTTTTCTTCGATTACTAGATCAGATATAAATCAAGATTTCATAAAATACGAATCTGATAATCAAATTGATTCGGATATGAATTATTCGGTAGGGCGATTATCTGGATATATAGTAGAAAATTATTTAGGACTAACATGGATAAAACAGTACAATATAGTAGAAAATTTACATGCAATAATGTCCAAATACACAAATTACCAAACCCATTACATTGGGTTGTTTACTGATCACACACAACACACAAAACACCTGCCGTTTGCCGTGGATTAATTACAACGTTGAAATTGGATTATAGTATCTGCTCTTATATGCAGATGAAGATCGATCAACAGCCACCGGCCCCGAAACCAATCTTTCCACCATCAATATCGTATACTACATCATACGTCTCCTGCTGAAGGTTCCCCAGCAAGGATAAACCAGCAGTTTCCTCACTAGAGGCAAAGGCAAGACAGACAGCTAATACTTCGCCATCATCGCTGACTGATACCGGTACAACGGTACCCCAAGTGTACACATTCATCTGAGCTCCTCCACTAAACGATAATGTGATCCTCGGTAGGACAATATTAGTGATCCCAGTCACGTTGTAGCACCCGTCAAAACCACTGACTGGTGACAGGAGAGAAGGATAGTTTTGGCCATCCATGGATTCTGTAAAGGCCTCTAAGAGAGCCGAGTAGGCCGATTTGGGAAGGTAAGTTAAGGTGGTTCCTGAATCGATTATGGTTCCGGGCCCTGCCGAGAACACGGTAGGGGATATGGTCAGCTGCTTTTCATCTACTGAGATGGACTGAAGCTCAAGGAAGTAAACTTCGGGAAAGTCGTCGTTTGTTTTAAGTGGAGTGTAACTATGTTAGTCGACTTCTGTGTGTGGAGATTGCACCAAAATGGAAATTGTTATAAATGACTATATATATATATGAAGATGTACTATATGAGCACGAAAATGGAGTTAAGATGGAAGAGACTGACCGTGCCGCCTTTCCCGAATGTGAGGTGGCCAGTGGAGTCTGTAAAGATGTCGGGCATGCAGTAAGAGAAGTATTTCCCAAAAGTTGACGACGCCTGCGACACAATGGATATGCTCGATTTGTCAAGTCCAAGCAGGCCGGCGATTCCTTTTAAGAGACCCTCATTCTGCTGACCGCACCCGAAAAAGAAGTCGGTGATATTCTGAGATGGGGTGAGGGTAACCGTTTCCGTTGCTAGGAATCCGGCGGTGAAGGATTTATCCAGGTAGCTTTGGTTGTATGCACAAGACTCTGCTAGGCAGGTAGGGTTCGAAATAACCGAAGGGCTACAAGCTGCGCTTTTGCAACCAACTTTGGAGTAGGTGGAGGATTTTGCTGGATCGAATATTGGATCGACTTGGCTGAAGCAAGAACCCGACCCACCTATGCTGCATGGCTTGCACTGTGTCCATGTGAGCCCACTGCCTGTTTCGATTCAACATAAACTTATATTATATAAGTGGTTAAAGAAACCCTAACTTTTATATTATAAAAGAGGCTGAGGAAACCCTAAACTTATATTATATAAGTGCAAGTTTGTGCACTGTGTCCATGTCAGTCCACTGCCTGTTTAGAATTCTGGAAACCCCAAATCGAGTTCTGTGTGTTTAGATGAGAGGCATATGGGGTAAAGTTGTTATTCGAGCCGAGTTTGAAAAATATGTTTTTTTTGGAATTGTTTAGTAAAATGGACTAGTATGAGTGAGACTTTTTGTGATGGTTTTAAAAATGTGTATATATTGACTTATTTACTATAATCTTGTGAAGCTATGATAAAAAAAAAACTATACCTGTGTCAAATGCAAGGGATAGGTCTGTTTTGGGAGTACCTAAACCAACGGTCACGTGATAAATAAATGAGCCAATTAGAAAAGATGAATGTGAAGGCAAGGTAGTGGTTGTTGTGACCTCCGATGAGTTTGCAAATTTGGATTTCCAGAACTCGAGCCGGGCGTGATCATGTCGAAAGATGTCTCCAAAGCTTATGCCGCTGTCCGCCTTGAACTTGGAGCATGCCCCAAATCTTGATTTCATTTCAAACCCACTTGCATTTTTATTGCCTTGACAATTTATAAACACCAAAAATGTCTGTTGGATACCTTAAACTGTTAAACATCATTGAAATTATGGAGTTAGAGTTAGATAACAGAATTGACCTCCGATGGAAGAGGTGCAGTTAAGCCCTAGCTTAGATGGAAAAGGGTTCAGCAAAATTGACTCCGCATCGCTCTTTCCGAGCTTGCGAGCATGGACCGGGTTCACGACCTCAACTGAGATGCAAACAAGAACAGCGAAAACAATCTTGAGGAGTTGCGTCATTCTCTACTTATGAAGGAGCTCTTTTATAATTAATTGGCCTCGTGGTGTAAATGAGTATGTTCCAAAAGCTCTTCTATGGCCTTCTATATATACTATAGTTACCAACGACATGCGCTTAATTGGTCCGCTTGTTAACCTACTTATACTATTTCAAATCAATCTATTGACAAGGTCGATCTTCATCGATCCTTTTTCCTAAGTCACGTCATGACATGCTTTGGTTCATTAAAGTATCATTACTATTTAATCGGATAGCTAAATCTTAACAAGCTTTATTGGGTCAACTTGGTTAAATTGTAAGATATTTAGGGCCCGTTGGGTTCCAACTCCGGAAACGGAAACGGAAACGAATTTAGTCCATGAAATTTTATAGTATCATTCCTTGTGGTTTAATACAAAATGCACTTGCTTCCTCAAATTTTGTTTTCCTATAGGTTATCAAAAGTAATCAAACTCTAGTCCAAATACTTCAAACCACAAGCAATGAATCCAAAAACTTTCATGAACAAGGGTATACGTATGAACTAGATTCGTTTCTATTTCGTTTCCGATTCCGGATTTAAAACCAAACGGACCCTTAATACTATGTCTGAATAATAATAATATACTAGTATAATTCCCGTGATTTGCACGGGATTTTTTTTATTTTTTAATTTACCATAATAATTATAATATTTAATTTACAATTTTATATTTTAAACAAAAATATATTATTTATTTCTCATAAAATTGATTTATTTTAATTTTCGATCAATTAAAATTTGAGTTGTAAAGCAAAAAAATTCACACAATTTATTATATTAGAAAACATATAAATGTGAGATTTTTTAATTAAAATTCAAATGGCTATAGAAGGATCAAATATCAATTGATTGGATATTTGCCATTTTTAGTTAGTCGTATTTTATTATGAATTGTATGATAAAAAAAATTCTAATTGAATTAGGAAAGAGATGGATGTAATTAGTTGTAATGACCGAATTTTTTTTTAAATTTCAGCTTAATACCGGATCAAACCGGTTCCCGTTCTGCCTTTTTAAAATTCGTTAAATAAATTATAACAATACTAATGTTTCATCATGTTATGTGTTCGGGACTCATCTAAAACGATAAATGTGATAAACCGTAAATATTTCCGTACGAGTTTATTACGCGTTTCAATCTTTTGTAGTAATTAGTGAGCAAATCTAATTCTTTTCTTTGTTAGCCCAAATGACCTCAGCCCAACCGGCCCAACACCCATCTCTAACCTTAATTTCCTAATCAACTCCCTAATCATATTAAACCTAACCTAATCGTGTGCTCCTAATCTAATGCCGCTTTATGCCTCTCTCTCTTTCAACTACAACCCACTCGCTACGTCTCTTCTGCCCTCATCTACAAGGTGACAGCAGCGGCAATTCTTCAACAGCCACGCAGCAGCCACCGGGAGTTCCGTCCGCCGACGCTGTCGACCGCCAAGGTAGTCGCTCCGCCCACCAACGCCGTCAACCGCCAGGTTAGCCGCTTCCTCTGTCTGTCCCTTCCCTTCCTCTCTATTCTCGAGACTCACCAGTAGCAGATCTTGGCTTCACCCAGCAACAACACGCAACCACCAGTGAGGACGGCAAAGGCACCGATCGAGACCGTGACGGGTTACCTCCTCTACTGCAGTGGTGAGTCCTCGTCCTCCCTCTTCTTTCGTCTCTAGCCGCCTTCTTCGATCGTATGAATAACCGACGAGATCAATCCCTCACAGATCCTGCAGTGTATTCAGCCAAGGGTGTAGTACGTGTGGGAAGCACTTTCAGACTAGCCTACAAGCCCCGGTCTAGGACGCCTTGCTACACTCTGTTGTGCCACAACATCCGGAGGGGAAGGCCTTCTGCAGCTGCGGTTAGTAAGCCTCTGATGTACAATAGTGTGTGTGGAGATAGTTTTATAAGTATGTGTATGTGCTGAATAGGTAATTGTGTACACGTATGGGAGTGCTGAACGTATAAATGTATCTTTACATATAGAAGGAATATGTTTGTTACGGAGTAAAGGGTGGGTAGTTGAGTGCCGAAATGTGAGTTCCTCACCCCTACAGTAAGTATATATATATATAGATTGATAAGTATAAAAGGGATAAGTTATACTTTTAATGTGGAGACGTGAATTTATATATAAATAGGTTGAAACTGAATATATATATATATATATATATATATATATATATATATATATATATATATATATATATATATATATATATATAGAGGATACATATAAGAACATATATATATATATTCATATACGGAATTGTGCTTATATCCGTACGAGAAGGCAAAATATATATATGTAGATATATATACATATGTATAAGACGAGATAGTCACTGGGGAAGGGGAGTGTTGTCCTTTTTAAATTAAATTGAGTTTTGAACTTATAACTTATAAGAGTTACCATAGAGAAACTACTTTTGGAAAACAGGTTATAAAAGAAATTAGTAGAATTCAAGAATAAACTTTGAGAATGTTGACACTAAGGGTAAAATGGTCTTTTACCGTAAGAGAGTTTTTCCGTAATTCCTTCACGTTAGGTTGGACATCTAGATGTGATTTTGATCCACATGCCTTATTTGACAGGCGTTTGAGTTACCACGAGTACGGACCAGTTTGAGACTTGTTAGAGTGTGATTTGATTCAGGTAAGTCCTTGCGACTTACTTAGCCAGTTTCTAAATATTAGTTGAGTGATAGTGGTTGTGTGTGCTAAGTGCATATTTTATTAATAATAACTTGCTAGGACGACCGTTATTATTATGTTTAAGGCCCAAGTGTATGTATAACGGGCCGTGACATCACTGCCCAGCTCTGACAGGAGACTGAGAGGTTCTCTATACCCAGACCAGACAGGTACAAGGTGAGATGCATCGGATCCATTACTGATGGTTACACGGGGGCGGAGGCGAGGTTTGGGAATCCCTCGTGTCACAAACTTAGTAGCATTAGTGTGAACGAGTAACTTAACTTAAGATAATAAATGGACTTGTTTGAAAGCATGATGGGTGTTTATATTTTTATGTGTGTGTGTGTGCTACTATTGTTCTTCTAATATTTAGATAACTAGCTAACGATTCCTCTTGTTGTGTTTTTAGATTTACCGCAGGTTAGATCAGCAGCTGAGTGATCCGGAAGTAGTGGTCAGCCGGGTCTCCGTACTCCTTAGAGTGGGCGTTGGGGTTGTGTCTGTCATTTTTTCTTTCGTTAAGACAGTTGTTCGTCTTTCCCTTGTTTGAGCACTTTAGGCTGCTAGACCGTGTTGCATTCATTACTTTAAAATACTATTTTTATGAATTTTGGTTTTCCTTATTTGTGTCTTGTTGCAAGATCCTAGTAATATTGTTGTCAAACTGAGGTCGAGTCCCATTGTGAGGTCCTAACCAGTAATGTCCCGAGTTTTGAGAATTCGGGGTGTTACAACATGGTATCAGAGCTCTAGGTTGGCAACAATGGCACTTGAAATCTTCTGAAAGACCGAATAAGTTTAAGCAGAACCCGAAAGGGGTCTGAGTTTTAAAAAGGGAACTTTTGGTTTTTAAATGCATGCATAGTCTGGCTGGGAATAGAAAAGTACGGCTGACCACCACTACTACCGCGGATCTCAGTATGCTTAGCATGGACTTATTGGACTTATTAGCTAGTTATATTTATAGTTGTTATTCCTCGCGCAGATGGCACGTACTAGAGCTACGCTAGCTATTGGTCGAGGTAGAGGTCGTCCACCTCTCCCTCTAGCTGGACCAGGTAGGGGAGATGGAACTCCTATAGTTAGAGGACGCGGCCGTGGAGGTAGACCTCCACTGCCCGAGGCCGAGGTCGAGCTCCTCGAGAGGATCCACCAGCAAGGATCATGCCAGAGGCTGGAGTGGAGGAAGTGGCTGAGAGTGTAGGTTCCGAGGTCAGGAATGAGACCGTTGCTAGGTCCGGAGCGCAGAGAGCACGTTCAACGGAGTCAGGACGTGTTTCCATTGGAGCAACTGAGTACAGAGAGTACCGAGCATATGTTGAGCGTATGGAGGAGGCTGCTAGGACAGAGAGACTTACCCAGGTACCACCAGTACCGGCTAGATTTGTTCAGGTGACACAGGGAGTGCCTCAGGTGCCAGCTGTACCTGAGAGGAGAGTTGTGGCTGAGAGAGCTCCTACTGGGTCTAGAGCACCGAGACCGGATGAGTGGTTGAAGGCTTTCAACTCTCAAAAGGTCCCCTCATTTAGTGGAGAGATAGGACTGGAGGTGGAGCACTGGATTGGACAGGTAGAGACTGCGTTAGAGGCCATACGTTGCCCAGAGGATCGGCAGGTGGATTTGGTGCAGACATGCTTCACTGAGGATGCTCATTCCTGGTGGCGAACCATACGTAGTCGAGTCACCAGTTGGGAGCAGATGAGGGGCATTGTTAGAGACAGATACTGCCATGTCTCATTGAGAAGAGAGAGGTTTCAAGACTTCATTGAGGCAGGATTTGAGGACATTCCGATTGCTGCTGCCATCAAGAAGTTCCAGAAGGAACTGACACTGCTTGGACCAGCTGCACCTCCTGAGGAGCAGCATGTATATCTCTTTTCACGGAGATTGAGAGAGAGCACTCGTTCCTATCTAGCAGGATTTCGCTGTGAGACTCTGTCAAACTATTAGGATAGAGCGTCTGTATATGAGAGAGACAGACCAGTGTCGAGGAGAGTTGCTCAGTCAGACAAGCCGGATAAGCGGAAGAGGACAGGTTATGCTAGTGGTAGTTCAAGAGTAGCTATTTTTGGACGGGGACAGACTCAGGGGCGACATAGCCATACCGCTACGGGTCAAACTTCAGCTGGTGGCTTACAGTACCACAACTACAGTGGTTATGGTCACATCCGATCGAACTGCACGAAGCCGGCAGTGACCTGCTTCTAGTGCGGAAAGGTTGGACATAGAGCTGCATTCTGCCGCCAGGGCAAGGCTCCATCTCAGCAGGGTTCTTCTCCTGCAGGCCTATTAGGGAGTGTACAGAGACCGCCACAGTACCGAGCTCCGAGTCAGCAGCAGCAGTACCGAGCTCCTGGTCAGCAACAGTCTTACAAGGCTCTAGGACACACATTATCCCAGAGCTCTATGCAGGGATCAGGTCGGGGCAGAGGACGTGGTAGTGTAGCTGATACTAGAGGAGCCCAAGCACGAGTGTTTGAGTTGAGAGATGTTGATCAGCCAGATGCACCGACTGCCACAGGTACGATCCAGATCCATGACTTACCTGTACGAGTTTTATTTGATAGGGGTGCTACAGACTCCTTCATATCTGATGCATGCGTAGATAGATTGTCCTTAGCTACTGTAGAGGGAATACCTTTTATGATAGGCTTACCTGATGGGAGTAAGGTAAGAGGGACTAGAGAGATCTTTGGATGTCCTGTTCGCATGGGAAATCGAGACTGGCTAGTAAACTTTCTAGTCATGCCCTTAGCTCATGAGGATGTAATTTTAGGGATAGATTGGATGAGGAGACACGGAGCAGTTTTAGACATTGGCAGGAGGACAGTGACCGTTGCCACCGAGGAAGGTCATAGAGTGATATTCCGAGGTTGGGACCTCGGAAAGTCAAGCACCGTTATCAATGCAGTGAGAGCAGCGAGACTAATAGCACAGGGTTACGAGGCCTTCTGGTGTTATGCCATGAAGGAAAGCAAGAGCCTGACCATAGAGGAGATACCTGTTGCATGCGAGTTTGCAGAGGTATTCAGTGACGACCTGCCAGGGCTACCCCCACAGAGGAGTGTTGACTTCAGCATTGACTTAGAGCCCGGCACGAGACCGATCTCGAAGGCTCCGTACCGTATGGCACCGATAGAGCTGCTTGAGCTGAAGAAGTAGTTAGAGGAGCTAGCAAAGAAGGGTTTCATACGCCCTAGTGTGTCTCCTTGGGGTGCGCCAGTATTATTTGTGAAGAAAAAGGA
The DNA here is from genome assembly GCA_033239125.1 of Fagopyrum homotropicum. Taxonomy (NCBI): domain Eukaryota; kingdom Viridiplantae; phylum Streptophyta; class Magnoliopsida; order Caryophyllales; family Polygonaceae; genus Fagopyrum; species Fagopyrum homotropicum. Next base: position 152,396,395 of record BSWB01000004.1, read on the forward strand.
CGGATCGATGAGGCTGTGCATAGACTACAGAGAACTGAATAAAGTCACCATCAAGAACAAGTACCCACTGCCGCGTATAGACGACCTGTTGGACCAGTTGCATGGGGCATCCGTGTTCTCGAGGATAGACTTGAGATCAGGTTACCACCAGTTGAGGGTGAGAGATCAGGACATACCTAAGACGGTATTCCGGACTAGGTATGGTCATTATGAGTTCGTAGTGATGCCATTTGGGCTCACTAATGCACCAGCGGTGTTCATGGAGTTGATGAATGGGATATTCATTGACTTCTTAGACCAGTTTGTAGTGGTCTTCATTGACGACATCCTAGTCTACTCTAGGAGTCGAGAGGAGCATGCCGGACACTTGAGGACAATATTGCAGATTTTACAAGATAGCCAGCTGTATGCTAAGCTATCCAAGTGTGAGTTTTGGATGTCAGAGGTGGATTTCTTAGGTCACGTGGTGACTGCTGAGGGTATTAAGGTCGATCCGGCGAAGATCGAGTCAATATCTTCTTGGCAACCTCCTAAGAATGTTAAGGAGGTTCGCAGCTTTCTAGGTTTAACAGGATACTACCACCGGTTTGTGGAAGGGTTTTCCTTGATTGCCCAACCACTTACTTGCCTTCTAAGGAAGACTACTCGGTTTGTCTGGTCTGAGCCGTGTCAGCAGAGTTTTGAGGAGCTGAAGAGGAGATTGATGTCCGCTCCGATTTTGGCACAGCCTGAGGGTACTGATGAATTTGTGGTATGTTAGCATGAAATATTGTGATATTTTAGGCACGTTTTCTAAGTGTATTTGATTCATATTGATAGTCTTTGATTTAGCATTGTTGCATTTGTGAGCTAGTTCACCTATATTGTCGATATGGATGTCTACACAAGCTTTATGTTGATTATAGGTGATTGAGAGTCATTTCTGAATGGAATCGAGCAAAGAAGAGTTGATTGAGTATGTCCATGGATTGAGGGCATTATTAGGAGCAAAATGGAGTTCAACTTGAGGAGTGCACGAGGCTAGGGAAGAATCACGTTCTTGCCCTAAACCACGCTCTAAAATACGGCCGTACTACAAACCACGTTTAGTTCCACGGCCGTGGAACCCTGCAGGAGAGGCGTGATGCATTCCAGTAACTATTACGGTCGTGGAATCCATGGTTCAAACCGTGTTGGTTTCCACGCTCTAAATTACGGTCGTGGAACCTTCCACGACCGTGATCTTGGCGATCTTTTTCGCCACATTTTGAAGCAACGATCTTTTGAAGATTGGGCCGGGCCGATATTTTATCTTGCCCTATAAAAAGACGGACGAAGGAAGATTCCGTCACCTTCGCTTAGCCGCACTTATCCTCGCTTAGAAGCATTTACATCTCGTTGGAGATCGAAGTTCGTGCTTGGATTTGCCCTAATCTCGCACTTTTGGTGGAGATCGCCGTTGAGATTTCCGGATTGGCGGAAGATCGAAGCTTTTGAAAGATTGTTGCAAGAAGATTTCTCTTCTTGTTTAGGTTTGATTTAGAAGACGGATTGACATCCCGTTCTTCCTTCTTTCTTAAGATTGTGTTTGTTTGCCTTATTCTGAATCTATTGACAACATTCATTCTTGATTGTGACTTTGAGATTGGTTTGAAGTTTATTGGAAGTTTTCGGAAGTTTTCATCTTTCAATCTTTTAATTCTTGAATTTGATATCAACATGACTGTTATTGGCTAAAAACCCTTAACAATTCTAAGGTGAAGGGTTGATAGTTGTGGCTTAGATGATGATAGATCGATCGTAAACAGATTAGACCCTGAGAGTTTGAGAGAATCGTCGACGAACCCTAAATCACGGTTTGTTCTTTAGTTCCACGGCCGTGGAGTCTCAAGATCTGCCCGTAATTTCCCTTAAGTTGACGAACCTGCTTTTACTTTAATCCAAAGTTAAAGATTTGCTTTAACTTAGTTTAGGCTTGCCTTTTCTAGGTGGTAGTGAAGCCTCAACAACCTCTACCTCGATTGTTAGTGTCACAACCGTAATCGGTTAAGTTAGTCTTGATCCTTGGATTGCAAGTTTGGGTATTTGACATTAATTCTTACCTTTAGATCCTTTCTATATTGAAACCTCAACAACCTTTATAGAGAGTGTCTTGTAGGTGAGTCATATAAGGTTTTTGGAACTTCATCGTACGATTACCTTACATTAGCATACCTTTGCAACTCTTAACTCTGTCTTTATATCATTGAGAATATCTTGAATCGATTGTCACAGCTGGATACTTGGATCTTTAGGATTGTTGTTTTCCCAATATTTGCAAAAACTCTCATATTTACTCGCTTGATAATCTGCAATTGAATTTGTTCCCACCCAAATCCCTGTGTTCGATACTCTAGAATCCTTGCTTAACTATATCGATCCGTACATTGCGGGTTCGCTTGCTTGATTCTAGTTTTATAAATTTAAAGCTTATTTGCACGCACGTTTAGGGGCGAACAAGTTTTTGGCGTCGTTGCCGGGGATTTGGTTTCGGCCGAATTCGGTAGCCGGTTGTCAAGCTTGGGAGCTTGCTCTCGTTATTTGATATTACTTTGAGTGCATGCGCAGGTCTAGGAACACCGAAGACCTCTTACCTCTTGATCAAGAGCTTGAGAGGACTTTAAGGCAGAAGCGCAAGGAAAAGAAGATGGCTGAAGGACACGAACGTGATCTTCAAGCGGAGTTGGCGGAGATGGAAGCTCAACTCCAATGGAATGAGACCCTCCGCCAAGATGAAATAGATCGTCATCAATCTCAAGTTAACAATCTACATGACATGATCTTCCAAATGAGGATAGAACTAAGCGACCTTAAGAATAAGGGAAGCAAGAAATCCTCAAGAAGGGCATCAAGATCTAGAAGAAAAGGTCACTCATCCGCTGATGATAGTGATTCTTCCATGCCACCGCTAGAGGAGATTGATCCCACGATCAATGTAAATCCTTTCCATCCACGGGGAGCTGCTAATCGTCGTGTTCCACCTAGGAATGCGAGGATCGAACGTGTAGATGAAGAGCCAAGAACTCTTGGTCACGGATGGATCCAACACAACAACCGCGCCGTTTGGGCGTAAAATTTGATGCTGATGATGTGCAAGGGTTTAGCTTCAACCCTCAAGTCATTACTCTTGTTCGCCAAAACCAATTTGGCGGGACAAGCGCTGAATCTCCACACCAACACTTGCAAAACTTTGAGTGTATGATGGAGACAATGAGACCGAAGAGCGCTACTACCAACAACTATAAGCTCAAGCCTTTCTTCTTCTCTTTGAAGGGGAAAGCGTTGTCTTGGTACCAAGCTCTTCCTAGGGGGAAACTAGACACGTGGGAAGACCTTTCCGCGGAGTTCCTCACCAAATTCTTTCCGCCATCCAAAACGGCGGAACTTAGAGGTAAGATTAATGCTTTTTCCATGAGACCTAACGAAAGTTTGTTTCAATCATGGGAAAGGTTTCAGGACTTGTTATTGGATTGCCCTCATCATGGCATATCCAAGCTTGCATTGCTAGAGATCTACTACAAGGGGTTAGATGCGGGAACGCAATTCAACCTCCAATCCCTCTCACGTGGAACATTCATGGACATGAGGGAAGATGACGCTTGGGACTTCATTGAGAAGCAAGCAAGGGTCATAGAGAAGTATTCCCACCGGAAAGTGGAGGGAAATCGTGTGGAGCAAGGAGCAAAGCTCACACATGAAGCTCAAAATCAGATTTTCTCCCTCAACAATGAGATCAAGGAGTTGAAGGAGGCTATCAAGACCAACTTCCCAAAGCAACAAGAGAAGGATGTTGGCTATTTGGGCAACAACAATGGCGGTGATAACACAAACCGCAACAACAACAACAACCGGAATAATAACTGGAGCAACAATTGGAATGGCAACAACAACAATAATAACGGCCGAAACAACAATTGGAACAACAATAGGGGTTCAAACAACAACAATTGGCGCTCCAATTAACAAAATTCCGGTAACGCTTATCCTTCCAATTCTAATTCACTAACTCTACCTTCCTCTTCCTCTACTCCTTTGAGAAGCCAGGGGCAATCATCAAATGGAGGAAACACTTCGGGAAAGGAGAAGCCCGATCCCATGTTGGAAACGATCTTGGGAAAGTTTCAAGGGTTGGAGAAGCGCATCATTAAGGTTGATGATCAAATTTCCAAGTTTGATAAAGCTCAAAAGGTTTTGGAAAACCAAATGTTCAGCCATGCGGAGAAAGTTCCTAGGAATTAAGGGAAGCTTCCAGGAAAGACGGAGGACAACCCTAAGGGAAGGGTGATGGCAATCACAATTAGGAGCGGAGTGACTACCACCGATCCACAGCCTAAGTTCGTTGAAGTCCCCGTAGAGAAAGACAAAGAGAAGGGGAAGGAGAAGGAAGATGTCTACGTTCCTCCTCCAGCTTATAAACCTCCCCTACCATTCCCTCAATCTAGGGCGAGAGCGCGCCTAGATAAACAGTTTGGTAAGTTCATAGAACTCATGAGCAAGCTGCATATTAATATATCATTTATTGATGTTATTGTAGGTATGCCGGCTTATGGCAAGTTCTTGAAGGAGCTCCTCTCTAACAAGAGGAAGCTAGAAGACTTCGGAGAGGTTAAGATGAGTTCGGATTCTTCGGATCTCATCAAAACCATGAAGGAGAAAATGCCCCCAAAGCTAAAGGATCCGGGGTCATTTTGCATTCCCATAGGAGTGAGAGATGTCATATACGATGCGTTATGTGACTTAGGAGCAAGTGTGAGCATCATACCACTTGCATTGTGTAGGAAGATCGGTTTAGGCGACCCTAAACCGTTGAAGATGACGTTGTACATGGCGGATCGATCCATCACTCGCCCCGTCGGTATTGTAGAAGACGTCCCGGTCAAGCTAGGTAAATTATTTGTTCCCATTGATTTTGTCGTGCTTGATATTCCTGCAGATAGTCCAGTCCCGATCATACTCGGAAGACCGTTTCTTGCAACTTCCGGCTGCATAGTCGATTGCAAGAATGGTAGACTCGCTTTTGATATAGGAGAAGAGAAAGTAGAGTTCGTTCTTTCCACTCTAGTGAAGGAGCCAATCTTTGATGAGGATATTTTCGATATCCAAGATGAAGAGGGTTTGTCCAGGGAGGAGGTAAGTGCGATTCTCTTTAACGATCCTTTACAAAAGGTTATCACTATGAGTCTAACCAATGTAGGGGAAGAAGAAGAGTGCAATGAGGCAATTGAAGCCTTAGAAGCACAAGAAGAGATGGGTAAAGTGGAGTTTGAAAAACTCCACGATGAGGCAGAAAACGTGAGAATCCACGGTCATACTCTGTATTCCACGGCCGTGGATTTCACAACCAAAACCGTGTCTCACTCCAGGGAGTTATACGGTCGTGGAGAAGATATGACAACCGTATTTCCCTTCCACGCCCTAAACCACGGCCGTGGAGGCCATGAGGAACCCATAATTTTGGGCGTGGAAAGGAGTGATCGAGACACTTCTTCAACTTCTTCTAACTCTTCTCCCACACACTCATCACCCTTAGAAACTTCTAAGGAGACATCGGACGCTTCTCAAGGATCATTGGAAGCTTCGAAAGCAATGGAACTCAAACCACTTCCTACTCATCTAAGGTACGCTTTTCTAGGATCTAATTCTACCTTCCCGGTTATTGTTAGTTCCGATCTAAGCATAGATGAACATAATCAGCTCATGATTGTCCTTAGGAAACATAGGAAAGCTCTAGGCTATACTATTGAGGACTTAGTAGGAATTAAACCCTCCCTATGCATGCATAAGATACTAATGGAGGAAGATTTTAGAACTTCAAGACAACCTCAAAGGCGGATGAATCCGACCATGAAGGAGGTTGTCAAGAAGGAAATTCTTAAGCTTCTTGATGCAGGTATCATCTACCCTATCTCCGATAGTAAGTGGGTGAGTCCGGTTCAAGTAGTTCCGAAGAAGGGAGGAATGACGGTCATCACCAACAAAAACAACGAACTCATTCCTACCCGAACTGTGACGGGATGGCGGATGTGTATAGACTACCGCAAGCTCAACAATGCAACGCGGAAGGATCATTTCCCATTGCCATTCATTGATCAAATGCTTGAAAGGTTAGCACAACATTCACATTTTTGCTACCTTGACGGTTATAGAGGTTTCTTTCAGATTCCGATACACCCGGATGATCAAGAGAAGACCACATTCACGTGCCCATGGGGTACGTTTGCTTATAGGAGAATGCCGTTCGGGCTTTGCAACGCCCCAGCCACCTTCCAACGGTGCATGATGGCCATCTTCTCCGAATACGTAGAGGAAATCATGGAAGTCTTCATGGATGACTTCTCCGTATACGGTTCCTCTTTTAACGATTGCCTTTCTAACCTTTCTCTTATTTTGCAAAGGTGTGATGACACTAACCTAGTTCTTAATTGGGAGAAGTGTCAATTTATGGTTAAGGAAGGAATTGTATTAGGCCACTTAGTCTCTAATAGAGGGATAGAAGTAGACAAGGCTAAGATAGCGACCATAGAGAAGCTTCCTCCCCCAATTTCGGTGAAAGGGATAAGAAGTTTTCTAGGACATGCTGGATTTTATAGACGTTTCATCAAGGACTTTTCTAAGATATCAAAACCTCTCACTAATCTATTGATGAAGGATGCGGTTTTTGAGTTTTCGCAGGAATGTTTGGATGCGTTTAACACCATTCGGCAAGCTCTAATTTCAGCACCTATTATCCAACCCCTGGATTGGACTCTTCCCTTTGAGATTATGTGCGATGCTAGTGACGTAGCTATTGGAGCTGTTCTTGGACAACGAAAGGAAGGGCGAACCCATGCCATATACTATGCTAGCAAGACGCTAGATGAAGCGCAGCTCAACTACGCCACTACCGAAAAAGAGTTTTTAGCCATTGTCTATGCTATTGACAAGTTTCGCTCTTATCTTGTAGGTGCAAAGGTGATTGTCTACACGGATCATGCTGCGATCCGGTACCTCCTTGCGAAGAAAGATGCGAAGCCAAGGCTAATTAGATGGATTCTTCTCCTACAAGAATTCGATCTTGAGATCCACGACAAGAAAGGTTCAGAAAATTCTGTTGCGGATCATTTGAGTCGCCTAACACATCTAGAGGACGACCATTTACCCATCGACGACTCCTTCCCGGACGAACACCTACACCTTATTGAGGAGTGCATCGATGTGATCTCCAAAGGTAACGAACCATGGTTTGCTGATTTTGTTAACTATTTGGTTTGTCAGGAGATACCGCCCGGATTATCCTACGCACAAAGGAAGAAGTTCTTTAAGGATGTCCGGGAATACTTTTGGAACGAGCCTCTCCTCTTTAAGAGAGGTCCGGATGACATCATTCGGCGATGTGTGCCGGAAGATGAGATGCAAAGTGTCATCCGCCATTGTCATTCACTACCTTGTGGAGGACACGCTAGTTCGAACAAGACTAGCGCAAATGTATTGCAATCTGGATTCTTTTGGCCTACTTTGTTTAAAGATGTGCAATCCTTTGTTTCTTGCTGCGATGCTTGTCAAAGAACAGGCAATATCTCTAGCAGAAATGAGATGCCCCTCAACAACATCCAAGAGGTGGAGATTTTCGACATTTGGGGAGTTGATTTTATGGGACCATTCCCATCCTCTTGTGGAAACCAATACATACTATTGGCGGTAGATTACGTTTCTAGATGGGTGGAAGCAATTGCCTCTCCCACCAATGATGCCATGGTGGCGGTTAAGTTCTTCAACAAGACCATCTTCTCGCGATTTGGGACGCCAAGGACGATCATTAGTGATGGAGGTTCTCACTTCATTGCCCGGCGCTTTGAAGCTCTTCTAGCTAAGTATGAGGTTACTCACAAGATCGCTACCCCTTACCATCCACAAACAAGTGGACAAGTTGAGATCTCAAATAGGGAGATCAAAGGAATCTTAGAGAAGACGGTTTCAAGGACTAGGAAGGATTGGTCCTTGAAGCTTGACGATGCATTATGGGCATACCGGACTGCATACAAGACTCCCATAGGAACCACACCATACAACCTTGTGTATGGGAAGTCTTGTCACTTGCCGGTAGAGTTGGAGCACAAAGCGTTTTGGGCTATCAAGTGGTTGAACTTCAGCATGAAGGAAGCGGGAGCGAAGCGTCTCCTAGACATCAATGAACTAGATGAACTCCGCTTGAATGCTTATGAAAATGCTAAGATCTATAAGGAGAGGGCGAAACGTTGGCATGATAAGCATATCATTCCAAAGGACTTCAAAGGAGATGAAGTTCTCCTCTTCAATTCAAGGCTTCGTCTCTTTCCAGGTAAGCTTAAATCTCGTTGGACCGGACCTTTTCTAATTAAGCGTATTTTCCCCCATGGTGCAGTTGAAGTATGGGGTGAAACGGGCGGAAGCTTTAAGGTGAACGGCCAAGGACTCAAGAAGTATACGCCGGAACTCCAAGCTGAGGAGTTCGCGCCTACCACACTCGAATAAGTGCGAGATTGGTCTACCTACAGACCTTAAACAAAGCGCTTCTTGGGAGGCAACCCAAGGTATTGCATTTTCGTTTTTGTTTTTGATTCATAGCTTAGCTTAGAATAGACGTTTTTACTTTGTTTTTGCCTTCGATTCCTTCCGGTATGTTCGTGTTTTTGGATGTAGGAACATGGAAAAGGGAAAGGGAAGGATAATGTTGAAGAAAAGTGATGAAATTTGGACTTTGGAGCTTTACAGAGAGTTCCACGGCCTAAACCACGGTCGTGACAGCTACAATGACCGTAATTTCCAAAAGCCTTTGAAAAATCACAAAAACCACGGTTCCGCACATTTCCACGGCCGTGGAACACCCCGACAGACCGTGATTATGTTTAAGGCCCAAGTGTATGTATAACGGGCCGTGACATCACTGCCCAGCTCTGACAGGAGACTGGGAGTGATGCGCCCTTGGATGCCCCTTTTACGTTGACCATAGACGAAGAGGACGAGGCTCTTAGAGTTCGCTCAGATGGACCGATCACCCGATCCCGAGCTAAGGCCATTGCTCGAGCCACCGGCTCCATCATCACCCGCATTACTTCTTCACTTGGTCCCATTACCGGCATGTCTTGTCTCTACACCACCATGGCATAGGCTACCGGTTCCGTTAGCGGCATGTCCCGTCTTTCCGACTCCATGGCATGAAGCTAGCTTATTTTCGGACTATAAGTTCATGTTTTCCTTTTTATGTAATAAAGGGATATTCCGTATAGGAATATTCCCTTTTTGACCTTATCCGTTTAGGGTTTGCTATTATCCTTTTAGGTTTTCCCCTTTTGGGCTTTTCTTCATGTATTTTTGTTTGGCCCGTTGGCCCATAGGTAGGCAAGTCTCTCTATATAAGAGATGTCTTGCCTCACTTATTTTTCATGTTCAATATTACTAAGTTTTGAGAAGAATTTCCTCCACTTAGCTTGGGCATCAAAACCTCTCTTCTAACCCTCAAACTTCTTCCTTGGATCTCGTCTTTGATTCAAGAAATCCATATTCGAGGATTCTTTTTTTAAGAATCAACCTGCGATCCACACAAAAAGGTTCCTTCGATCTCTCTAGACTGAAGTAACCCTTGTTTCTTCATCGCTTCCGCCCCTTTGGATCCGAAACGATACAACGTCGCACAAAGAATCAAGGAGTAGTTGGAGTTTTGCTTGATCTAGATCCGGAGTTATCCTTGTTACCTCCAAGGACGCATCAAATTGGTATCAGAGCAAGGGATCAAAGCTAAGTTCTCTTTACTCTTGTTTTTGTGCGTTATTATCTTAAACCTATTTAGCCTTTTTTGTTCATGATGTTCTTCGTTTGCTCATGATGTTCTTCATTTGTTCTTCATGATCTTCATGTTGTTCATCATGTTCTTCATCATGTTCATCCATTTTTCCTGAATTTTTTTTTTTTCTTTTCCGTGTTTAACTCAAAACAAAAAGAACAAAAATAGGAGATATTTGGTTTGCCTTCAAACCATTTATCAAACCCGTCTTTTTCTTAAACCGACCTAATCCGACAATTTTGTTAATTAATTTCACCAAATCTCTTGGGATATTTTTGTTAACGAAAAGTTCGGATATCTCGCCTTTGATATTCCAAGAAAAGCAAAAAAACTCTTCATCAATACGGATTTGTGTTCAAAACAAAAAAAAAAAAAAAAAAAAAAAAAACAAAAGAAAGTGTTGCTCAAAACGTTTCAAAGAAACGAAACACACAAAGTGAAAAGACGTCCGGCAAACCGGTCCATCCGAAAAATCGGATTTTACAAAACGGTCAAAGACCGAAAGCAAGCAAAGCTTGCCGAGTGAACAATCCGTCCATCTTCTATCTCTCCATTTTCTTACATACGTTTGCAAAATATCACTTGTTTATTTGTGTGTAATTGGTTCAATTTTGTTGGATTTGCCTTCCTTGCCAAACCGCCAAACGGCTTTCCCCAAAGTAGAACCCGATAACGCACTTGAACTTGGGTACAGTTGACCTAACTTGTCACCTTGCTCACTTGATTGCTTGAAATTGTGTGCTGATTTGGAGCAATGACTAACGTTGAAATGGAAACTTCTCAGGATTCTGGTCCGCAAGAGTTCAGTGAACCCTTGGCTCAAGAAACTGCTTCGTTGTCCCTCGAAAATGACTCCATAAGGCGAGAATTGGAAGCCTTGAAGGCACAACAAAAGTTTGATGCCTTGACCCGAGAAAACATTGCCTTGAAAAAAGAGCTAGAAGCTCTTAAGTCCCTTCAGAATGCTCGCCGTCCCACCCCAACTTATCCGAATGAGAATGTGGTCAATGCTTCCACTTCCGATGCTCAACAGAAAGGCAAGGGACTTTTGGGAGCCGGCCCATCAAACGTTACCCGGCTTGCGTCTGTCATTGAACGCACCCATTCTTTACCTCTTGACGGAAATGAGTCCCATGAAGAAGAGGAGGAATTCCCCGACCCGCGCCAAGATAACTTGCCCATAGTCGATACGGAACATCGGCACCAATATTATGAGCATCAACATCAACGGTATGTTCCTTCTCCACCTCCACCTAGTGTGCCCCGCACCGACCGACAAACCCGGGAAGAGCCCCGGTACCGTCCCAACTCAACCACCAATCATGGTCGTGAGCATGATCGTTCCGAACACCGTCACCAACGGTCAACACGGCAACCGAGGACCCTTGACTTTGATGAATACGATGAGCAACACAACTTCAATGAGTTCTCCGGTGATGAATCCGATTTAGAACGGGTAGCACATAACCGTCCGTGGCACCCACCCGTCATAGACCCTTATGAGAACCAAGACCGGGGTGAAGAATGGTTGCCTCCCCCAAATCCACCTAGGCAGGCCCCACCCGTTCATGGGCGCCAACGGCCTCATGGCGGCCACCGGCGCGCCCGTGCCGATGATGCCTACATTCCACCGCCCCGCCCGGACCCCTACCGAGCTCGTAGGGAAGGTAAGGTTAAGTTCCCTACCTTTCATGGTGAATATGATCCGTGTGTTTTTCTTGATTGGGCGCAGGATATGAAACGAGCATTAAAACATTGTCATTATGAGGAGGAATCCGAGAAAATCGAGGCGGCAACTCTATACTTTGAAGGAGATGCGAAGTCTTGGTGGAACCGGTATGAGTTCACCCGAGAGAGGCGAGGATGGGCACCAATTGAGACGTTTGAACAATTACTCTATTGCATGACCAAGAAGTACGTACCCGAGGACTTTAAGAATGATATGCGGTTGCAAATTGCCGAGTTCAAGCAAGGCAACCTCACTCCGGTGGCTTACTTGGCTAAACTTGAGGACATGCACATTAAGGCCGGCGTCTCGGCCTCCCCCTCCGCCCTCCGCACCAAGTTCATGAGTGGGCTTAATGCTTCCATCCGGCGGCCGCTCGAGATTGTCCCATTCAAGGATTTGGGAGCATTATGTCATGCCGCCATGAAGTTATATAAGCAACAACTCGAAACACCACGGTATTCTAGGTATCCCTCTTCCTCGAGTCCATATCTTTATCCATCTAACACACGTTCTCGAGATGCGCCTAGTCCTACAGATACCGACGCCTCCAAAGGGACCCAACGGACGGGTCCTTCCAATAGGCAAACGGGTACCGAGAAGACACCAAACCGGGGCCCGGCACCGGCGCCTCCCTCTCGAGGTCAACAAGGACCCTCACCGGCGGCTCGCCCAAGGGAGCCCGTGTGTTACAAGTGTAGCGGTTTTGGCCATGTACAACGTGATTGCCCAAACACCAAACGGGTCTTGTTTGCCGACCCAACATATTTCGAGGACGACGATGGTCAATATGAAGGTGATATCATTATTGAGGATGACCATGACACCGACCCCCTTTTTGGCATGGAACCCTGTGATGACGAGCTTGCTTGCGGCCCCGCACAACCCGGTAAATTCGCTCTTGTTTCTCGTCGTATTTTGGCTGTTAAAGAGCATATTCCTATTGATCAACGCGAGAATCTCTTCCACTCTCGTTGCTTGGTTAATAATACGAGTCTTTCTCTCATCGTTGACGGGGGTTCTTGTTGCAATATTGTCAACGAACGGGTGGTAAAACACTTCAAGTTGCCTACGATCCCCCACCCAACGCCTTACGGACTCCAATGGATTTCCGATACGGCATGTGACACCGTCACACAACAAGCTTGGGTGCCGTTTTCTATTGGCACCTATGTTGATAAGGTCCTTTGTGATGTTATCAAGATGGACGCCACACATGTCCTATTAGGACGACCATGGCAATTCGATCGCCGCACATATCATGATGGTTATCTTAATCGGTACATGTTCCAATATAATGGAAAACGGGTCACACTTTTGCCTATGACTCCGCACGAAATTTTGATTGACTATGCGGAACGGAAGAGGCAACAAACTATTGATGAGTCCGCTAAAGCACCGGCAAAATCGGACCCCCGGAGTCCCGATGTTGTAGGTGCTAGTACTTCCAAACCCCGCAACACCGCCCCTCTTGTCCATGCTACCGAATCCAAAGGTAGTAAAGGTCGCATCGTTTCTTCGGGCGCACCTTTATCATCTTCGGATCCCGTAATTCAAGGACGGTGTGAGCCACGGATACTCTTAGCTCGCCGGCATGATTTGCAACCGGTCATGGAAGGCAAGTTCCCATGCTTTTTACTTGTTCCGTTTTGTTTATCTACTTCTCATGACCCAAGTAATGTGCCACACGAGGTGTCTTTGTTGTTGTCCGAATTTCAGGATATTATGCCCAAAGACCTCCCACCCGGCTTGCCACCTATCCGAGGGATTGAACATCAAATTGACTTTGTGCCCGGTGCCTCTTTGCCAAACCGTGCCGCTTACCGAGCCAGTCCGGAAGAGACAAAGGAGCTACAACGTCAAGTGCAAGAGCTCCTAGACCGGGGACATGTGCGTGAATCCTTATCACCATGTGCCGTCCCGGTAATCTTAGTACCAAAGAAAGATGGATCATGGCGGATGTGTGTTGATTGTCGTGCCATCAACCAAATCACCGTCAAATATCGCCACCCGATCCCGCGCCTTGATGACATGTTGGATGAGCTTCATGGCGCCACTATCTTCTCCAAAATTGATCTCCGGAGCGGTTACCACCAAATCCGGATGGCCGAAGGTGACGAATGGAAGACGGCGTTCAAAACGAAGTATGGACTCTATGAATGGCTTGTCATGCCTTTTGGCCTCTCCAACGCCCCGTCCACCTTCATGCGCCTCATGAACCACGTCTTGCGCCGATTCTTGGGTACATTCGTTGTTGTTTATTTTGATGATATTTTGGTGTTTAGTACGTCTTTGGAGGATCACATCGGGCACCTTCGCCAAGTGCTCGAGTGCCTTAGACAAGAGCAATTGTATGTCAACTTTGACAAATGCGTCTTTTGCTCGGACACCACTATCTTTCTTGGCTATGTCGTGTCTAAGGACGGACTCCGAGTAGACGAATCTAAAGTTCGTGCTATTCGGGAGTGGTCTACTCCTACCACGGTCACCATGGTCCGAGCCTTTCTCGGCTTAGCGGGTTTCTACCGACGCTTTGTCAAGGACTTTAGCACGGTAGCGGCACCGCTCCATGAGCTCACTACCAAGGGTGTCACGTTTGAGTGGCGTGATGTCCATGCTCGAGCGTTTGATGCGCTCAAAGACCGTCTTTGTAATGCACCATTACTCCAACTCCCAAACTTTTCGAAAACCTTCGAGGTGGAGTGTGATGCATCAAATGTGGGCATTGGAGGAGTTCTCTTACAAGAGAATCGTCCAATTGCCTACTTCAGTGAAAAACTGTCCGGTCCTTCGCTCAACTACCCTACATATGACAAGGAACTATATGCTCTAGTTCGTTGTCTTAAGACATGGCAACATTACTTGTGGCCGAAGGAGTTCGTGATTCATTCGGATCATGCGGCTCTTTCGTATCTCAAGAGTCAAACAAATCTCAGTCGGCGCCATGCTAGTTGGGTAGAGTTTTTAGAGACCTTTCCTTATGTCATTCGGCATAAGAAAGGCAAAGAGAATATGGTAGCCGATGCCCTTTCTTGCCGCTATGCCCTCCTTGTGTATATGGATGCCAAGATACATGGCTTTGCTCTTATCAAAGAGTTATATGCCACGGATCTTGACTTCAAGGACATATGGGCACAATGCCTCGACCTCCGAGAGCATGAGTCTTTCTTTATTAACGATGGCTATCTTTTTTGAGCGGGAAAACTTTGTATTCCGCGCTCATCTATACGCCATTTGTTGGTCAAGGAAGCTCATGAGGGCCGTGGTCATTTCGGTGCTACCAAGACCCTTTCCGCTCTCCAAGAGCATTTCTTTTGGCCCCGGATGCGTATGCATGTGACACGGTTTTGCAAGGGTTGCATCACATGTCATCATGCCAAGTAGCGCCAAGGTCCGGATGGGATGTATTCTCCTTTGCCTATACCAATGGGACCTTGGGAGGATCTATCCATGGACTTTGTGGTCGGGTTGCCTATGTCAAAACGAGGCAAAGACTCCATTTTCGTGGTAGTCGATCGTTTCTCCAAAATGGCTCATTTCATCGCATGTAAAAGCACCCTAAATGCTAGTGAAGTTGCCACCTTGTTCTTTGATAATGTGGTGCGTTTACATGGGATACCACGTTCCATCGTTAGTGATCGGGACGTGAAATTCGTAAGTCATTTTTGGAGAACGTTGTGGGGAAAACTTGGAACCAACTTGTTGTTTTCAAGTAGTTATCACCCCCAAACCGATGGTCAAACGGAGGTGACCAATCGGACTCTTGGTGCTCTACTTAGAGCCACCACTAGGACCAACCGACGTAGGTGGGAGGACTTACTTTCTGTTGTAGAGTTTTCGTATAACAGGTCTAGGCACACGGCAACTAAATTGTCCCCATTTGAAGTTGTCTACGGCCTCAATCCACATACACCATTGGATTTCACTCCCCGCCCGCTCAAGGGTGGAGAACACATCATCGCCGGAAACCGAGCCGCCCAAATCATTGAGCTTCATGAGCGGACTAGGACACAACTCGAACGTCGTGCCGCCCAACTTGCCGGACAACGCAACAAGGGCCGCCGCGACGTCTCTTTTGAGCCCGGTGATCTTGTTTGGCTCCACCTACGGAAGGAGCGTTTTCCTACTCGCCGCATGAGCAAGCTCTCGGACCGTGGTGATGGCCCATTCCGCATCTTAGCCCGTCATGGTCCAAATGCATACAAGTTAGAGCTTCCGGATTCCTACGGAGTACACCCAACGTTCAACGTCAAGGACCTTGCCCCTTATGTTGAGCCCCTCTTTGACGATGGTGAAACGGGGACGTTTCACAGCCAAGATGGGGGGACTGATGCGCCCTTGGATGCCCCTTTTACGTTGACCATAGACGAAGAGGACGAGGCTCTTAGAGTTCGCTCAGATGGACCGATCACCCGATCCCGAGCTAAGGCCATTGCTCGAGCCACCGGCTCCCTCATCACCCGCATTACTTCTTCACTTGGTCCCATTACCGGCATGCCTTGTCTCTACACCACCATGGCATAGGCTACTGGTTCCGTTAGCGGCATGTCCCGTCTTTCCGACTCCATGGCATGAAGCTAGCTTATTTTCGGACTATAAGTTCATGTTTTCCTTTTTATGTAATAAAGGGATATTCCGTATAGGAATATTCCCTTTTTGACCTTATCCGTTTAGGGTTTGCTATTATCCTTTTAGGTTTTCCCCTTTTGGGCTTTTCTTCATGTATTTTTGTTTGGCCCGTTGGCCCATAGGTAGGCAAGTCTCTCTATATAAGAGATGTCTTGCCTCACTTATTTTTCATGTTCAATATTACTAAGTTTTGAGAAGAATTTCATCCACTTAGCTTGGGCATTAAAACCTCTCTTCTAACCCTCAAACTTCTTCCTTGGATCTCGTCTTTGATTCAAGAAATCCATATTCGAGGATTCTTTTTTTAAGAATCAACCTTCGATCCACATAAAAAGGTTCCTTTGATCTCTCTAGACCGAAGTAACCCTTGTTTCTTCATCGCTTCCGCCCCTTTGGATCCGAAACGATACAACGTCGCACAAAGAATCAAGGAGTAGTTGGAGTTTTGCTTGATCTAGATCCGGAGTTATCCTTGTTACCTCCAAGGACGCATCAGTAAGCTCCAAGATCCTCAAATACTCAATATCTTAGCTCAAGCTAGTGTAGCTCCTTAAGAAGCTCACTAGCTGCTTCATTGATATTCACTAAGCATTTGAGCTTGGATTGCTCCCAGTTTTTAACCACATATTCTTTAGCCAATATAAGGCCTAAGAACCAAATGTGTGCCGATAAAATGTGGCTAAAAAGCCCCAAACGTCGGCCTTCTAAAAGCTAGCACAAGTTGACCTTGTCGTGAATCACCTTGCTTTGATTCGACTCCCCTTATAATACTAGTTGTTCTTAGTGCCGGTCACTTGGCTTGCCTCCCGCAACTCGGACCATAGTGACACACATGTGAACAACTCATTGCACCTTGTCTCAAGACAAGCTCAATGGTTACAATGAAGACTTAGCCCAAATCTCCAACATTCCTCCCCCATTTGAGCAAAGTCAAGAAACTTTTAATAGACATACATCCAAACAAAATATTCGCATAATCATAAATGTCTTTCGATTGAATTTATTGAATTAGTATAATTACACATTCTGCACTAAAGAATTGTGGTGTCCTAATGGATTGAACCACTCAACTTGTTTAAGTACATGAAGGCAACATACACGAAATTTACATTTCCTTTACAAATAAATGACATATTTAAAGGCTATTGTGTCCTAATCCTTTAATGAACATATAGGTGAGTCGACCATCTACTCCCTCGAAGAAGCCTTGACACTTCACGTTCACGTAGCCAACTCTCTTTTGATCTTGCACCTATAATTGCAATTTTTCAAAAGAGTTGTTAAGAAATTACATATTTCAAACTAAACATATTATATAGGCACAGAGCATTACCTTGGATGGACATTTTATGCTCACAACTTCTTGGAATGGGCTTTCCTCATTGAATTCGGCTAAGGCATCAAGCCATAGGCGAATTGGGTGTCCCACGACAAGTCGTTATCAATTTAGGTCGTTAACCCCATCCCCTTGGCTGACTTTTGAACCAAGTCCCTAGCCAAGCTCTTGGTTAAGTGATCGGCTAGATTATTGTGGGTTCTCACAAAATCGACCGATATTATACCGTGAGTTATGAGCTCTCTAACCGAGCTATGTCTCACACCAAGATGTCTTGATTTCCCATTGTACGTTTGGCTATAAGCTTTAGCCAACGTAGCTGCACTATCACAATGAATCGAGATAGGAGAAACCGGTTTTGGCCATAGAGGAATTTCTAGAACCAAATTTCTTAGCCATTCAGCTTCCTTGCCGGCAACGGCAAGTGCCACAAACTCGGACTCCATGGTCGAGGTTGTGATGCATGTTTGCTTCTTTGAAGCCCACGAAATGGCACCACCACCTAACAAGAAAACCCATCCTGTGGTGGATGAGTGATCATCTAGATTAGTGATCCATGACGCATCCGAGTAGCCTTCTATCACTGAAGGATACTTACTGTACAAGATTCCAAAACCCATGGTCCCCTTGAGGTACCTAAGCACACGCCTTAGTGCCTTCCAATGTTGTGAGCTAGGACAACTTGTGTACCTACTCAATTTACCAATAGCAAAAGCAATATCTGGCCTAGTGCTTGTCATTGCATACATGCAACATCCTATTACTTGTGCATACTCAAGTTAAGAGACAGCTGATCCTTGGTTGGGCATCAACTTCTCACTTGAGTCCATAGGAGTACTAACAATTGTACTTTTATCACATTGGAAGCGTTTGACAATCTTCTCAATGTAGTGTGATTGCGTGAGGCTTAAGCCTTTAGCATCACGTTTGATTCTTATGCCTAGAATCACATCCGCCTCACCTAAGTCTTTCATAGAAAACTTAGTGGATAAGAAATCCTTAGTAAGATCTACTTGTCTTTGGTTTGTTCCAAAGATCAACATGTCATCAACATATAAGCATATGATCACACCTTGACCGGTATGATCAAACTTACTATAGACACACTTGTCAGCTTGATTTATCTTAAATCCATTTGACAATACAACATCATCAAACTTTTGATGCCATTGTTTTGGAGCTTGCTTTAGTCCATACAAGGATTTGACCAAGCGACATACTTTGTGCTCTTGTCCTTTTAAAACAAACCCTTCAGGTTGTCTCATATACACCTCCTCATCTAGATCACCATTAAGGAATGTTGTCTTGACATCCATTTGATGAATCACTAGATTATGTATAGCCGACATAGCTATTAATAACCTAATGGTTGTAATCCTAGCCACCGGAGCATATGTGTCAAAGTAATCGACACCTTCCCTTTGTCTAAAGCCTTGGATGACCAAGCGTGCTTTAAACTTGTCAATGGAACCGTCAACTTTCATCTTCTTCTTGAAGATCCATTTGCATCCCAAAGGTTTGCAACCGGAAGGAAGGTTGGCTAACTCCCATGTATGATTGTCCATAATGGAGTCCATCTCCTCTTGGATTGCTTCCTTCCAAAAGGCAACATCTTGAGACTTCATGACCTCATCAAATGTCTTTGGATCCTCATCCATATGAAAGTAGGAGTGACGATCCATTTCATTATCCCTTGACCCTTCAACCAAGAACACTTGGAAAATTGATTTTTGGGACAAATTATTGCTCATAGGAGCAATCTCTGGCAAGTCAAGCCCGTGAGACGCTTCCCAGGATTCATCTTGAATCCTACGATGCTTGTTTGGGTGTTCCTCATCTAAAGTCATGTTGATCACTTCCCTAGGCCTAGGAGCCGAGGTGAAGCGATCTTCATCAAAGATGGCATCCCTAGACTCTATTACGGTATTAACCGAGATGAAGTCATTTGGTTCTATCACATAGAACCTATAAGCTTTGGAGTATTCTGCATAGCCAATGAACACACACTCAACACCTTTTTCACCTAAAGTTTTACGTTTGTTGTCATTGAGCCTTACTATGGCTCGACATCCCCAAACTCGTAAGTAATGTAGGTTTGGCTTCCTTTTGAACCATAGTTCATAAGGAGTCTTCTTGCTTCTTTTGTTTGGAACACGATTAAGCAAGTAGTTTGCCGTGAGCATAGCTTCACCCCAAAACGAATGCTTAAGACCCGAGTAAGATAACATGACATTGACCATCTCTTTAAGCACTCGGTTCTTTCGTTCGGCCACACCATTTGATTGTGGTGTGTAAGGTGCCGTGGTCTCATGTATGATCCCGACACTCTCGAAATATTCCTTATCCATAAATTCACCACCACGATCCGTGCGTAGTCTTTTTATTAAGGTACCTTGTTGTAACTCAGATTCATTCTTGAATACATAGAATTTGTCTAAGGCATCACTCTTTGCAAAGAGTAGATATACGTAACAATACCTAGAGTAATCATCTATGAATGTTACGTAATACTTCTTCTTTCCTAATGAAGGAGTAGAATGCAAGTCGCCTAGATCCGAGTGGACTAAGCCGAGCATTGATTGTTCTCTTTCAACTCTAGGAAATGGAAGTCTTGTAATCTTGGTCAACATGCACATTTTACACTTGTCTTTTGGCAAGTCAAGTTTAGGTAAAATACCATCCTTAGTCATGTCATTCATACGCTTAAAATGAACGTGTCCAAGTCGTGCATGCCATTTAACAAAATCACAATTTGAAGAAGAACAAGAAGAAGAAGAAGAAGACAATGTAAACAAACTGTTCTTGTTTATATTACTATTAGAAAGTTTATTACATAAAGAGAGAAGAAACATATTATTGTTCCAATGGCCAAAGCCTACAAATGTTCCTCTCCTAGATAATACATAGCGGTCGGCTTCTATGACTTGTTTGAAGCCAAGCCTATTGAGTACACCACCAGAAACCACATTCTTTCTAATGGTCGGTGCATGTAGTACATTTGACAAGACTAGAGTCTTGCCACTTGTGAAATACAGATCAACCCGTCCTCTTCCTAGAACGAGGGTGGTAGACTCGTTTCCCATATGTATGAGTGCTCCATCGTTTGCAACAGCGTATGTCTTGAACCAACGCCGATCTTTGCAAACATGAGTTGTTGCACCCGAGTCCACCCACCATCCAAGGTCATCATCCTGCATGGACAAACATTCAAAAGTCAATGACACATAATTCAAATCAGAATTTATATCAAAGTTAGAATCAAGACTCATAAGTGAGTCACCTTGGTTTAATGGGTTTTGGCCACTTTGGCCTCCACCCTTGGATCCATCGTCTTTAACCTTGCAATCCCGCTTGAAGTGGCCAGTCTTGCCACACTTCCAACAAGAACCTTTTGGTTTCTTGTCAACATTATCCTTTTTGGACTTCTTGGACTTATTTCCCTTGTCCTTGCCTTTGTCCTTTCCTTTGAACCTCTTCCTTTTGCCCTTGCCATCCATCATGTTGGCCTCGTGGGAAGTAGAAGTTTTATCTTCCTTCTTGAGTCCCCCTTCTTGTGCCCTAAGGCCTTGTTCAATTTGAAGGTGAGAGCCAAGTTCCACCAACGTGAGTTCTTCCTTCTTGTGCTTTAGCACATGGCAGAAGTCCTTCCACGAAGGGGGGAGCTTATCCATTATAGACAAAACCGCAATGGCCTCATCCATATGCATGGCATGTTGAGTGAACCTCCCAAGAATCCGGAGCAATTCATTGTATTGTTCCATTACCGGCCTTGAGTCTACCATTTTATATGAGTTAAAATCCGAGACTAAGAATTTGCGAGATGAAGCATCCTCCGCCATGTACTTAGACTCCAGTTGATCCCACATTGATGTTGATGACTCTACACTTTGGTAGACATCAAACAATGCATCACTCATGCCATTGAGAATATGACCACGACATATGTAGTCATCATTATCCCATTTGCTCCTTCGTCGGACAGCCTCTATCTCCTCCACCATATCATCAACCGGCTCGGCCGGTCTAGGTGTAGTGAGTACATAAGCGACTTTTAGTGTAGTCAAGAGGAAGTGCATTTTCTTTTGCCACCTCCTAAAGTCTACACCCTCAAACTTATCCAACTTCCCAAAACGAGAAGTCATTTCTGTCATTAACGTCTTACTCATTATTGATCAATCCAATCCTACAAAACAATTAACAATAAATACACTTAGAAGATTGTTGGAGTTTCGGTGTCCGGTTTTAGACCAAAGGGCCGTAGTCTCACTTATGTGAGTAGACAGTTCTCCCAATTGCCAAACAAATTATATAATTATCTTGAACTAAAACTAGTTATTAACCAAGGGTTTGTAATCTCCACAAAGGAGTAGACAAAACCCAACCAAGAGTTTGTAATCTTCGCAAAGGAGTAGACAAAACCCAATCAAGAGTTTGTAGTCTCCAAAGGAGTAGACAAAACTCAACCAAGAGTTTGTAATCTCCACAAAGGAGTAGACAAAACTCAATCAAGAGTTTGTAGTCTCCAAAGGAGTAGACAAAACTCAAGCAAGAGTTTGTAATCTCCAAAAGGGAGTAGACAAAACTCTAATAGAAGTTAAGTTCAATTACACGTCTTATAAACCGGTTGTTATATGTTAAAACCTTTGACTTGGATAATGTAATGAGTCATTCATAAATGAATTTTCCTTCTAAGTGTATTCTCCCCTACACCGGGAATATCCAAATACCTTAGTGGGATAAAACGTTACACGTTACAAAGACTAAGTAAGAGACTTACTTGTCTTACTTTGTAGAAAGGGTATTCCTAGGTTTTGTCAATACAAAACCAAACTAAGATGGATGCCTATCCTTTGTCAATACGAAGGAACTATACTGGTCTTTCGAGTTTTGCAAACAAGCTTATAAGAAGGCCTATCCAATGTCAATACAATGGAACTAGAAGCTTTATTGTTGCAAAAACGAATCTCCAATCAAGTGCAAATGGCTCTCCCTTTTATGGGCATAGGGGGCCACGGTTTAGGGAAGTTAAAAGCGGTTAAAAGCGGTTAAAAACGGTTATGGAAGTTACTTGGAAGTTACTTGGAAGATGGGCCTTGAAGCCCTAGAAAGCCCGAGGCCCGAGGCCCACATAGGGAGCCCAAAACCGCTCCCCGGAGCTAGCTTAGAGCTAGCTTATTTTTCTTGGTCCAAACACTTCCAATGAGCTTCATTCACTTTAATATAGCTAGGGTAAGCTCCAAGATCCTCAAATACTCAATATCTTAGCTCAAGCTAGTGTAGCTCCTTAAGAAGCTCACTAGCTGCTTCATTGATATTCACTAAGCATTTGAGCTTGGATTGCTCCCAGTTTTTAACCACATATTCTTTAGCCAATATAAGGCCTAAGAACCAAAGGTGTGCCGATAAAATGTGGCTAAAAAGCCCCAAACGCCGGCCTTCTAAAAGCTAGCACAAGTTGACCTTGTCGTGAATCACCTTGCTTTGATTCGACTCCCCTTATAATACTAGTTGTTCTTAGTGCCGGTCACTTGGCTTGCCTCCCGCAACTCGGACCATAGTGACACACATGTGAACAACTCATTGCACCTTGTCTCAAGACAAGCTCAATGGTTACAATGAAGACTTAGCCCAAATCTCCAACATGTTTTACACTGAATAATGCTGGTCCTAAGGATAAATTTGCCTCTAAAGCAAGGAGATGTATATTCCTAGGTTATTCATATGTTCAAAAGGCCTTTAAGCTCTATGATCTTGAGAAGCATAAGATCATTATCAGTAGAGATGTTGTCTTTCATGAGCATGTTTTTCCCTTCAAAGAAAAATATGATTCAAATAACAATCTTGCTCAATCTATTCTATCATTACCTCTTGTTAATCTAGCTTTTGATCATCCATCATCACCTGTCATTCATTCTATTCCCTCCATACATTCATTTCACCACAACCCTATCATACAAAGTTCTCACACTCAGCCAACTCCTACTTTATCTATACTTGTTTCTGATCATGATTAATCTCATGAGATAACAGCTCATTCTGATAAGAGAGATTCAGCACCAGAACCTGCTATTGATAGGCCTATAAGAACTCGAGTTCCTCCTAGATATTTGCAGCACTTTATTTGTCCTACTATTCAACATGAAGAATCTGAATCTGCTACTTTTCATGCTTACAAGGCAGATTTGTCTCAACTTACTCCAGAATACAGAATTTCTCTTTGCAATGTTATGCAAGTTCTTGAATCATCTAGTTATTCTCAAGCATTACAAGAGGAGAGATGGATTTTTGCAATGAATCAAGAGCTTAGTGCTCTTGAGCAGAATGACACATGGGAACTAGTTAATCTTCCACATGGTAAATCAGCTATTGATTCAAGATGAGTTTACAAGGTGAAGTTTAAAGCAAATGGAGAAGTAGAGAGGTTTAAGGAAAGGTTGGTGGCAAAGGGATACAATCAGATTAAAGGAAAAGATTACAAGCATACTTTCTCATCAGTGGCAAAGTTTGCTTCAGTCAAGACACTCATTGCATAGCAACAGTGCAACATTGGCATATACATTAATTAGATATCAATAATGCATTCTTGCATGGATATCTTGAAGAAGAAGTATATATGATACCTCCCCTTGGATATTTACCAAAGGATTCAGGGAAAGTTTGCAAGCTCAAGAGGTCTTTGTATGGGCTTAAACAGGCTTCTAGGCAGTGGAACATAGAGTTGTCAAAGTTTCTTCTAAGTCCGGGATTTGTTCAATCAAAGTAGGATTATTCTATGATCACATTACACAAAAGAAATCAAATGATTGTGTTGCTTGATTATGTTGATGATCTTATCATCACAGGATCTTCTTTGATCTTATTACCAGCATCAAACAGGCTTTAGACAAAGCTTTCACCGGCAAGGATTTTGGAGAAATTAGATACTTTCTGGGTATCGAAGTAGCAAGGTGTTCTACAGGTACTCTTCTTAATCAAAGAAAGTACATTCATGACATACTCTTAGATGCAAAAATGCAAAAATGCAGGATTGCAAAGCATCTCTATTTCCTCTTTCAAAGGGGTTTAAATTGTCCACTGATCACGGAGACTTAATGGCAGATCCTGAAACTTATAGAAGATTAATTGGGAGACTGTTGTATTTGAATATGACCAGACTAGATATATCTTATGCAACTCAGCAGCTTAGTCAGTTTTTTAGTCAGCCACGTGTGCCACATTATCAGGCTGCAATTCAAGTTGTCTGATACTTAAAGGGGACTATTAATACAGGATTGTTATTCTCAGTTGATTCAGCTCTTGATTTAACTGCTTACACAGATGCAGAATGGGGAAATTGTCCATACACTGGGAGATCTTTGACAGGATATTGTGCGCTTCTTGGAAAATCTCTAATTTCTTGGAAAACAAAGAAACATAAGACTGTTTCGAAGGCATCAACTGAATCGGAATATAGAACAATGTCTATTACTTCCAGTGAAATAGTTTGGTTGGAAGCTTTGCTTAAGGATTTAGACATTGCAGTTCCTTTGCCTATCACTTTATATTGTGATAATAAATTTGCTCAACATATTGCCATGAATCCTGTCTTCCATGAGAGGACAAAGCACCTGACTCTTGATTGCCACTATGTAAGAGAGAAAGTACAACATAATTTTCTTGTATCCAAGTTAGGACTTCACATGTTTACCAAGTTAGGACTTGTTACATGTTTACCAAGTCCTACTTGAGAGGGGAATGTGAGTAATGTAAATTCATGAACAGT
Organism: Fagopyrum homotropicum; assembly: GCA_033239125.1. NCBI lineage: Eukaryota > Viridiplantae > Streptophyta > Magnoliopsida > Caryophyllales > Polygonaceae > Fagopyrum > Fagopyrum homotropicum. Next base: position 152,421,665 of record BSWB01000004.1, read on the forward strand.
CTAGCCATATAGTCCTAGTTAGATGTATATATATACTTTGTATAGATAACTCTTTCACTAATCAATACACAGCCTGCACAGTACTAACAATCACTATTTCTCTCTCTTATTTTGTCTATTACAACAAACTCTCATCTCGTTCTTGATTCATACGACTCCATACTCCATAGATGAACCTCACAAATTTCTCTTGCTTTATGTTCATCTTCTTCTTATCCAAGTTCATTATTAGGAAACTTTCAGCAACCACGTACTTTGGGAGGTGCAATGATCCTTGAGCACTTGCCTTGCAAGGTCAACAACGCCACTGCTCTTGTAGATCAAATGCAAATTGAAAGCCGCTTCCCTGTGCAGATCACAATAAACAGTTGTGCTGCTTCGGATAATCTTTTGGTCCTTCTCAATAATCTCTGGCAAGGGGTAGTGCTTCTCCCGAATTGCAAGGACCTTCTCATAGTACGCAACTGCCATCGACACAAGTCCCACGTAATGCCCGACCTATATTATACAAAGCTTCCTGTATAATGATAACACGATTTATGACTTAGGTTTAGACACTCATTTAGATAGATTTTCCGCTCATTCATGCATGGTCTAGCATTAGTTCACGACGTTTGCACTCAAATCATGTATTTTGTCGAGATAGACGTCTACACGGACTTTTGCTTGCTTTATAGGTATTTTGGGAGATTTAGGAGCTTAATCGGTGCATTCGAGGGTCGTCCCTCGAGATGACACACTTTCGGACTCATTGGAATGCAAGCTAGAGGCTAAGGAAGACCCATGGGACCTTGTTGGTGCATGCCATGCACCAAATTGTGGCTTGATGATCCATATAGTGCAGGAACACCAAAACCACGGTCACTGGAGGAACCACGGCCGTGGAAACCAACCGTGGTTTTTGCCAGACGGTTGTGACAACTGTGCCACGATCTCATGGCCAACTCTTGCAAAGTTGTGTATAAAAAGTGGTCCTGCAAGGCTGAGAGGGGAATCAATTTTCATCTTCCAATCCCCCATTATCTAATCAAAATCCATACTTTCAACAAGAAGATTCTCTCAAGGGGAAGTTGGGAGGATAGCTACCATTGGAGGAGGAAGAAGAGCTCCATTGGAGAAGAAGAGAAGAACACACCATTGCTAGTCTTTGATAGGAGTTGTAGAGAAGATTATCGGAATCATTTTCTAGGGTTGTAAGAATCGATTGAACCTTCTTTTGAAGGGTTGTGAGTCTTTCTAATCTCATTTTCAGCCTTGTTCAACTTGTTTCACTTGTTCATCTCTTTCTCTTCACTATCTTGCAAATGGAAGCCATGATTTTATGTTTGATGATTTCGATTGTGATGATGTATGTTGTAGGCTAAATAGATGCGATTCTAGGGTAAGGAAAGGATGGTTATGGCTAGGACTATGATAGGATGGACTTAGATTTGCCCTTGGATGATTCATTTGCTAGAACAAAGTCACTGCTGTAGTCCACGATTTGTTCTTCCCACTCCACGGCCGTGGAAGTGGTAGAACACCCCGTGATTTGTCTGGTTCGTTTGGATTGATGGATCTAAGTTCTAGAATGTTAAAATGTTGAAATCCTAGTGTTTGTTAAGTTAAATCTATCCTAGGGTGACCTAGTGTTAGCAACTAACCGTTAGAAGAGACCTACCCGGTAATTCTTACTCTTAGATACCGAAGATGACAAACCTTAGGTAGTAGTGAGCCTCATAAGACGCTATTGGACTGAGTGTGCTAGGATAGGTGTTTTAAACTTGTCTTTCCGAGACTTACCCGGTAAAGAGAGGTTAGATCCCTAGAATACCATCCGGTTTGTGTAGAATTCCATTCCTAAGGCTCTTTGAGACTTACCCGGTGATTAGACCTTAGGTACGGACTAGTGGACCATGAGACCTACCCGGTGATTGATCCAAATCTAGAAACACTCACTCCCAACATATCTTAGTTAATTCAAGGAATGATTAGATAACTTGAGTCCTATGTCATAACCGGAATTTCCAACCCCTAGAATCCGCTTCTCTCCCTTTGATTGTTTATCTCTTGTTTGCTTGTTTGTTCGTGTCGTTAGCTTAGTTGATTGTTTATTTTACATGATTTGTGATCCTTGATTGATCACCTAAAAACCAAACCAAAAACATTGAGATTTTCATTTCTTTATTTCTTTCTCTTTTCTTACCCTAGATCTTCACTAAACTTAATCACTAATCGAATCAATCTCACCTTAGTCCTTGTGTTCGACCTCGGAATACTATCCCTACTACAAAACGTCCCGTACACTGCGGGTTCGCTAGGAGTTAGGAGAAATATAACGAGTTATAAATATAAAGCTTATTGCGTGCATACGTTCTTAGCGTGACAAGTTTTTGGCGCCGTTGCCGGGACTAGGTCTAGATTGAGTCGTTATTTGTGATTGTTTATAGTGTAGGTCTTTCTTGTTGCTTTTGATCTCTTTTGGTTTGTGTCTTTGCTTTTCAGGACATCTCTATTCCTTAGGTGTATGCGAAGATCTCGTGGCAAGGATTTAGCTCCATTCTATCCCGAACCGGAGAAAACCCTTAGATCTAGGTCCAAGAGCATTAAAAAGGGAAAAGAGATGGCCGGAAGAGATCTCCAAGCTGAGTTGGATGAGGCTTTAGAGCAAATTAGGATAAGGGATGAAGCTTTGGAGAATGAAAGGAGACTTGCCAATGAGAGGCAAGAGGCAACTAGGAGGGAGATTGAAGAGATTAGGCAAGCTCGTGTGCAAAGAGAGCTTAATCGTCAACAACCTCCACCTCCACCACAACCGCAGCCGGCGGCGGTTAATATTCGGGTTATGCCCACTGCTATTGAAGAGCCACAAACGTTAGGGCAATGTATGGATCCGGCACAAAGAGCACACCGTCCGGGTGTGAACTTAGGAGATCCCGCAGCCCATGATTATGAACTCCGCCCTCAAGTTCTACAAATGATCCGGCATAATCAATTTGGAGGGATGGAAGGAGAGTCTCCTCATCAACACTTGATGAACTATGAGATCTTGATGGAGACTCTTAGACCGTCTAGATTGGAGAACAAGAACCATAAGCTTAGGGCTTTCTCCTTCTCACTTAAGGATAAGGCCTTAGCTTGGTATCAATCTATTCCACAAGGGCGAGTGAGTACTTGGGAGGAGATGACAACCGAGTTTTTGACTAAGTTCTTCCCACCTTCCAAGACTACCGAGTTAAGAGGGAAGATCAATGCCTTCGTGATGAAGGATAGAGAGAGTTTATTCAAGTCTTGGGAGAGATTCAAAGATCTTCTCCTAGATTGTCCACACCATGGTATACCAAAAATTGAGCTATTGGAGATCTACTTCAAAGGACTTGATGAAGATAGCCAATTCAAGCTTCAATCTCTTTCCGGTGGGACTTTTATGGAAAAGCATGTGGATGAAGCTTGGGAGTTCGTAGAGAAACAAGCTTTAGTGATTGAGAAGTACTCCCATAGGAAGAGTGAAGGGAGAAAGGCGGGAGCATATGAGGTGAGTGAAGTCACCATGAGCAATTTCAAGCTTGACGCCATCAACAACGAGCTAAAGTCTTTGAGGGAGTTGTGTGCTACAACTTTGAAGAACCAAGCAACCCCTCAAGTGCAAGTGCAAGCTAACTTATCTTCCAAGGAGGAAGATGTGAACTACATGGGAAGGGGCAACTACAACAACTATCAAGGCCCAAGGAACTTCAACAACAACCGGCAATTCAACAATTACCGGCCTAACCACAACCATCCCGGGTTTTCCTATTCTAACCCGGAAAGAGCCTTGAACCCGCCCGCTTCTACAAGCGCAGCTCCACCACCAAAGGCTTCACAAGAACCTCCACCCGGATTTACTCAACCTCCAAAGGATAGAACCGAGATGATGTTTGAGCAATTCCTCGGAAGGTTGAGTGGTCTTGAGAGCACGGTGACTTCCATTTCTAAAGCTCAAAAGGTGTTGGAAGCACAATTGTTCCAAAAGGCGGGTGAACCTCATAGAGACCCGGGAAAGCTTCCCGGAAGAACCGAAGATAACCCAAGAGGCCAAGTGTTGGCCATCACAACAAGGAGTGGGTTAAGCATGAAGGATCCCTTGCCCAAGGAGAATGCTAAGGGAAAGCAAGTGGTGATAGAGGAAGAGAAGTTGCAAGAAGATGGAGGCAGAAGCAAGGATGTTGAGCCAACATATATGGCACCGCCTCCATACAAGCCGCCACTACCGTTCCCTCAATCACGAGCAAGGGCTCGTTTGGACAAACACTTTGGTAAATTCCTTGAACTTATGTCTAAATTGCATATTAACATTCTGTTCATGGATGCTATCTTAGGTATGCCGGTGTATGGCAAGTTCTTGAAGGAAATACTCTCCAACAAAAGGAAGTTGGAGGAGTATGGGGAAGTAAGGATGACTAAGAGGTCCTCGGTATTGATCCAAACAATGAAGGAGGAGATGCCTCATAAGCTAAGAGATCCGGGATCTTTTTGTGTACCAATCGGAGTGGGAGAAGTGAAGTATGAAGCCCTTTGTGATCTTGGGGCAAGTGTGAGCATCATACCGCTTGCACTTTGCAACAAGGTTGGGCTAGGAGAGCCTAAACCGGTCAAGATGACCCTTTACATGGCGGACCGCTCTATTACTCACCCGGTTGGGATATTGGAAGACATACCGGTGCAACTCGGGAAGTTCTATGTGCTGATTGATTTTGTTGTTTTGGACATCCCGGCGAACTATCCGGTTCCCATCATCTTAGGGAGACCTTTCCTAGCCACTTCCGGATGCTTGGTGGATTATAAAAATGGAATTCTCTCCTTCAACATTGGAGAAGAGAACATCAAGTTCAAGCTGTCCACAATGATGAAAGGGCCAACCCTTGATGAGGATGTATTCAACATAGTCGAGCAAGAGGAGTCTAGAGAAGTTGTGAGCTCAATCTTGATCAAGGACCCCTTGGAGAAGGTTCTTAGTTTAAGCTTGATGGAGGAAGGTGTTGAGGAGGCTTGCAATGAAGAAATCAAGGCCTTAGAAGCATTAGAAAAGGAGACAAGAGCTGAGATTGAAGACCACGAGAGTATGCTAAGTACCTGTAGGAACCACGGTCGTGGAAGGTGTTCCACGGCCGTAGAACTCTCTGGAGAGATCCGAAGAGCAGGCCATGCAAGGTCCACGGCTGTGGATGTGCCAGGACCCGTGGACTTGCCCATGGTTTCCCCTGAAGCAGCCCTTGTTGATGATCAAGCTTCAAGGAGCCTTGGAGAGCCTTCATTTGCTTTGGATTCATCTCAACCAACGTTATTTGGATCGTCTCCACTCGATAAAGGTCCTCCTAAACTCGAACTCAAACCCCTCCCCTCTCATTTGAAGTATGCTTTTCTTGGTGATAATTCTACATATCCGGTGATTGTGAATGCATGCTTGAATGATGATGAACTTGCTAAGTTGCTGCATGAGCTAAGATTGCGTAGGAAAGCCATTGGCTATACTATTGATGATTTAGTTGGCATAAAACCTTCTTTGTGCATGCATAAGATATTGATGGAAGATAACCATAAACCCTCTATTGAACATCAAAGAAGATTGAATCCTATAATGAAAGAGGTAGTCAAGAAAGAGATCATTAAGTTGCTAGATGCGGGAATTATCTACCCTATTTCGGATAGTAAGTGGGTTAATCCCGTTCATGTAGTTCCCAAGAAGGGTGGGATGACCGTCGTGGCTAATGAGAACAATGAACTAATCCCAACTAGGACGGTTACGGGATGGAGGATGTGTATTAACTATAGGAAGTTGAACATGGCCTCTAGGAAAGATCACTTCCCCCTTCCTTTCATTGACCAAATGCTACAGAGGTTAGCTCAACATTCTCACTTTTGCTACCTAGATGGCTATAGTGGATTCTTCCAAATCCCTATCCACCCCGATGACCAAGAGAAAACCACATTTACATGTCCATGGGGAACTTTTGCATATAGGAGAATGCCATTTGGGTTGTGTAATGCACCCGCCACCTTCCAAAGGTGTATGATGGCTATCTTTTCAAAATACATTGAGAATATCATGGAAGTGTTTATAGATGATTTTTCTGTTTATGGATCTTCCTTTGATAATTGCCTAGCTAATTTGTCTTTGGTATTGAAAAGATGTGAGGAGACAAACCTTGTCTTGAATTGGGAAAAATGCAACTTCATGGTAAGTGAAGGTATTGTGTTGGGACACTTGGTGTCCAACCGTGGCATTGAGGTTGATAGAGCCAAGATTGAAACGATAGAGAAGTTGTCACCACCTACCTCGGTGAAAGGGGTAAGGAGTTTCTTAGGGCATGCCGGTTTTTACCGGAGGTTTATTAAAGACTTCTCTAAAATTTCTAAGTCTCTTACTAACCTACTAATGAAAGATGTTGAGTTTGTTTTCTCCAAGGATTGCCTTGAGGCTTTTTGTAGGTTGAAGAACGCTTTGATCTCCGCACCTATCATGCAACCTCCGGATTAGAGTTTACCGTTTGAGATCATGTGTGACGCGAGTGATGTAGCCGTTGGGGCTGTTTTGGGGCAAAGGAAAGATGAGCGCACACATGCCATTTATTATGCTAGCAAGACGCTAGACGATGCCCAACTCAATTATGCTACCACCGAGAAGGAGTTACTAGCGGTTGTGTATGCATTTGAGAAGTTCCGCTCATATCTTGTTGGAGCGAAGGACATTGTTTATACGGATCATGCTGCGATCCGTTATCTCCTTACAAAGAAGGATGCCAAGCCTAGGTTGATTCGGTGGATCCTTCTTCTTCAAGAGTTTGATTTGGAAATCCGGGACAAGAAGGGGTACGAAAACTCTGTGGCGGATCACCTTAGTAGACTCCCACCATTAGAGCTTGAGAGAGATGACATCCCAATCGATGACTTATTTCGGGATGAACAATTGCAAATGGTGGAGGAATGCTTGTTCCAAGTGTCTAGAGGAAGTGAGCCATGGTATGCCGATATTGTGAACTATCTTGTATGTGAGGAAGTGCCTCTCGGATTGTCATACGCCCAAAGGAAGAAGTTCTTCAAAGATGTGAGGCACTACTATTGGAGTGAACCACTTTTGTTCAAGAGAGGGCCGGATAGAGTCTTTAGAAGATGCATACCGGAGGATGAGGTGGAGAGTGTGATCCGCCATTGTCATTCCTTGCCATGCGGAGGGCATGCTAGCTCACACAAGACATGTGCTAAGGTGTTGCAATCGGGTTTCTTTTGACCAAGTTTGTTCAAGGATGTGCAAAGCTTTGTGGTAGCTTGTGATGCTTGCCAAAGTACGGGCAACATCTCAAGGAGGAATGAGATGCCTTTGAACAACATACAAGAGGTGGAGATATTTGATGTGTGGGGTTTGGACTTCATGGGGCCATTCCCCTCTTCTTGTGGCAACCTCTACATCCTATTGGCGGTTGACTATGTTTCAAGATGGGTAGAGGCAATCGCCTCTCCCACAAATGATGCCAAGGTGGTGGTGCGGTTCTTCAACCGAGTGATCTTCCCTAGGTTTGGAACACCACGGGTGATCATAAGTGATGGAGGGAAGCACTTCACCAATAGGAACTTTGGAGCACTTTTGGCTAAGTATGGGGTGACTCACAAGGTGGCAACATCTTACCATCCCCAAACTAGTGGCCAAGTGGAAATCTCCAACCGGGAGATCAAGGGAATTCTTGAGAAGACGGTCTCTAGGACGAGAAAGGATTGGGCTATGAAGCTCGATGATGCCTTGTGGGCATATAGAACTGCCTTTAAGACACCAATTGGCACCACTCCTTACAAGTTAGTCTATGGCAAGTCTTGCCACCTTCCGGTAGAGATGGAGCATAGAGCTTATTGGGCCATTAAGTGGCTAAATTTTGACCTCAAGGAGGCCGGAGAGAAGAGGTTGCTTGATATGAACGCTCTTGAGGAGATCCGGTTGGATGCTTATGAGAATGCCCGGATCTACAAGGAGAGGACCAAACGGTGGCATGACAAGCGCCTCATCCCGAAGGAGTTGAGTGAAGGCGACCTTGTCCTTCTCTTCAACTCAAGGCTGCGGCTCTTCCCCGGAAAGCTAAAGTGAAGGTGGACCGGGCCTTATGTGGTGAAGAAGATCTTTCCCCATGGAGCAATTGAGATAGGAGGGGAGCATTGTGGAGACTTTAAGGTGAATGGGCACCGGTTGAAGAAGTACATCCCGGGAGCTCCGGTGGACATGATTGCCCCACTTCACCTTGAGTGAGACGCCCCCGAGTTTGGTCAAGCTAATGACCTTAAAGAAGCGCTTGATGGGAGGCAACCCATTGGTAACATTTTCCCCTTTTTGTTTTTATTTTTGTTTTCGATTTTTCTATTTTTGTGTGTTTGGTGTGCTTTGTGTGTGTGTTAGAGTCTTGGTAGCATGGAAGCCTTGCATGGCATATGGATGATGATGATACGTCCCTTATCAATTATGGGTGGAGCGGACGCGGGATTTGGACGGCTAGCGGTGCCTAGCGCGGGTCCCGACGCCTTGATAAACACTTAGAGCTCTCTACCACTGTTGATAGGATCATCCACCATCAATCCACTTGAGTAATCCCAAATACGGAAGCAAACCATTTTTACATTGTGAGAACCCTCTTTCACTCTTCTTTACTTCATTACCACATTGGGGACAATGTGTTTCTAAGTATGGGGTGGGGTTTGCATGATCCTTTGCATGATTAGCATCTAGGATAGTTTAATATTATCACATGTCTTGCATTGTATATACTCATTTCGAAAAAAATCCAAAAAAATCAGAAAATTTAAAATTTTTTTGTGCTTTCTAGGCTTGGATATGACCCTAATGATGAATCTTGTCTTGTGGATTGGCTATGGTAGCCTTATGTGTTGAATTGATGAATTGCATATGTGGACTTGAAGTACTTATTTTGAAACCCATGAATGATTTGTGAATATGATGTTTGCCTTGATTGGATTGAGTATTGAAAGTCGAAATTACATGCTAGTTCTTGCACACCATCTAGGAGTGATTAAGGCAATTCATCTTTCTCTACTTCTCATCTTGATCATGTTGTTTGTGCACCTCAATTGATATAAATTTGACCTCTTTTGACCCATCCGGGAATAGGAGCATGTTAGTGTGTTGATGTGTGTGAAAAGCAAGTGTGGGGTGAAGATGTTAATGAAAGAATGTCATGAATGAAGTGCTAAATTTGTTGTGAAAGTGTAGACAAAATATAGGTTTGGGGACGTTGGTTTAAATGACGAGTAACTCGGCACCATTCACATAATCGGGTGTTTGTGCCTTGCCAAAGTCAAATAAACCAATAGTCGTAACGAGCTTTGGTATGTGTGCCCGGTGTGGATGCACCTCGAAAAATAGAAAAAACCCGAGGACGGCTAATCACCAAGGTTTCGGCTTTTGTATACCAATGCCATTGTCTCAAAAATAAGTGAAAGAAAAAGATAAGAAAACAAAGAAAAGATGGAGAAAAATATACACTTGTGGGAAGTTGATCAAGGACAAGATTGTGGAGTTAGTTCCATTCCCGGATTAGCATCACATAGCCTAGAAAAATCCCCACCTAATCACAACGTTTCTTGGCCTTTTATCTCACAAGCCCTTGTGACCTATTTGCATGTGTGTAAGACTTAGTAATCTAGATTGGATATGCTCTTGATCATCTTGACTTCTTCATTTTTACATTTCATGCATGCTTTCAAGTTAAGTATGATTGTCTTTCCGTGCCTTCATCGTTTCGATGCATGATTGCTTGTCCATTGCCATAAAACATGACTATGAAGGTGATCCAATATTAGAAGCACAAATCCAAAAAGATTTTGCCATTTTTCTGCATGCATAAATCATATCATCTCTTAGTCTATAGTTGAGAATTTGCTCGGGGACGAGCAAACCTTAAGTATGGGGTATTTTTGATAACACGATTTATGACTTAGGTTTAGACACTCATTTAGATAGATTTTCCACTCATTCATGCATGGTCTAGCATTAGTTCACGACGTTTGCACTCAAATAATGTATTTTGTCGAGATAGACGTCTACGCGGACTTTTGCTTGCTTTATAGGTATTTTGGGAGATTTAGGAGCTTAATCGGTGCATTCGAGGGTCGTCCCTCGAGATGACACACTTTCGGACTCATTGGAATGCAAGATAGAGGCTAAGGAAGACCCATGGGACCTTGTTGGTGCATGTCATGCACCAAATCGTGGCTTGATGATCCATATAGTGCAGGAACACCAAAACCACGGTCAGTGGAGGAACCACGGCCGTGGAAACCAACCGTGGTTTTTGCCAGACGGTTGTGACAGCTGTGCCACGATCTCATGGCCAACTCTTGCAAAGTTGTGTATAAAAAGTGGTCTTGCAAGGCTGAGAGGGGAATCAATTTTCATCTTCCAATCCCCCATTATCCAATCAAAATCCATACTCTCAACAAGAAGATTCTCTCAAGGGGAAGCTGGGAGGATAGCTACCATTGGAGGAGGAAGAAGAGCTCCATTGGAGAAGAAGAGAAGAACACACCATTGCTAGTCTTTGATAGGATTTGTAGAGAAGATTATCGGAATCATTTTCTAGGGTTGTAAGAATCGATTGAACCTTATTTTGAAGGGTTGTGAGTCTTTCTAATCTCATTTTCAGCCTTGTTCTACTTGTTTTACTTGTTCATCTCTTTCTCTTCACTATCTTGTAAATGGAAGCCATGATTTTATGTTTGATGATTTTGATTGTGATGATGTATGTTGTAGGCTAAATAGATGCGATTCTAGGGTAAGGAAAGGATGGTTATGGCTAGGACTATGATAGGATGGACTTAGATTTGCCCTTGGATGATTCATTTGCTAGAACAAAGTCACTGTTGTATTCCACGGTTTGTTCTTCCCACTCCACGGCCGTGGAAGTGGTAGAACACCCCGTGATTTGTCTGGTTCGTTTGGATTGATGGATCTAAGTTCTAGAATGTTAAAATGTTGAAATCCTAGTGTTTGTTAAGTTAAATCTATCCTAGGGTGACCTAGTGTTAGCAACTAAGCGTTAGAAGAGACCTACCCGGTAATTCTTACTCTTAGATACCGAAGATGACAAACCTTAGGTAGTAGTGAGCCTCATAAGCCGCTATTGGACTGAGTGTGCTAGGATAGGTGTTTTAAACTTGCCTTTCCGAGACTTACCCGGTAAAGAGAGGTTAGATCCCTAGAATACCATCCGGTTTGTGTAGAATTCCATTCCTAAGGCTCTTTGAGACTTACCCGGTGATGAGACCTTAGGTACGGACTAGTGGACCATGAGACCTACCCGGTGATTGATCCCAATCTAGAAACACTCACTCCCAACATATCTTAGTTAATCCAAGGAATGATTAGATAACTTGAGTCCTATGCCATAACCGGAATTTCCAACCCCTAGAATCCGCTTCTCTCCCTTTAATTGTCTATCTCTTGTTTGCTCGTTTGTTCGTGTCGTTAGCTTAGTTGATTGTTTATTTTGCATGATTCGTGATCCTTGATTGATCACCTAAAAACCAAACAAAAAACATTTAGATTTTCATTTCTTTATTTCTTTCTCTTTTCTTACCCTAGATCTTCACTAAACTTAATCACTAATCGAATCAATCTCACCTTAGTCCTTGTGTTCAACCTCGGAATACTATCCCTACTACAAAACGTCCCGTACACTGCGGGTTCGCTAGGAGTTAGGAGAAATACTTATCTTGAATCCCATGAATGATTTGTGATCATGATGTTTGCCTAGAATGGATTGAGTATTGAAAGTCGAAATTACATGCTAGTTCTTGCACATCATCTAGGAGTGATGAGACAATTCATCTTTCTCTACTTCTCATCTTTATCATGTTGTTTGAGCACCTCAATTGATATAAACTTTGACCTCTTTTGACCCATCCGGGAATAGGAGCATGTTAGTATGTTGATGTGTGTGAAAAGCAAGTGTTGGGTGAAGTTGTTGATGAAAGAATGTTATGAATGAAGTGCTGAATTTGTTGTGAAAGTGTAGACAAAAATATTGGTTTGGGGACGTTGGTTTAAATGACGAGTAACTCGGCACCATTCACATGATCGGGTGTTTATGCCTTGCCAAAGTCAATAAATTGATAGTCCTAACGAGCTTTGGTATGTGTGCCCGGTGTGGATGCACCTCGAAAAATAGAAAAAACCCGAGGACGGCTAATCACCAAGGTTTCGGCTTTTGTACACCAATGCCATTGTCTCAAAAATAAGTGAAAGAAAAAGAAAAGATAAGAAAAGATGGAGAAAATATACACTTGTGGGAAGTTGATAAAAATGTTAAGTTGTGAAGTTAGTTCCATTCCCGGATTAGCATCACATAGCCTAGAAAAATTCCCACCTAATCACAACGTTTCTTGGCCTTTTATTTCACAAGCCCTTGTGACCTATTTGCATGTGTGTAAGACTTAGTGATCTAGATTGGATATGCTCATGATCATCTTGACTTCTTCATTTTTACATCCCATGCATGTTTTCGAGTTAAGTATAATTGTCTTTCCATGCCTTCACTTATTCGATGCATGATTGCTTGCCCATTGCTATGAAACAAGACCTTGAAGGTGATCCGATATTAGAAGCACAACTCCAAAAAGATTTTGCCATTTTTATGCATGCATAAATCATGTCATCTTTTAGTCTATAGTTGGGACTTGCTCGGGGACGAGCAAACCTTAAGTATGGGGTATTTTTGATAACACGATTTATGACTTAGGTTTAGGTAATCATTTAGATAGTTTTTCCCGTTTTTCATGCATGGTTTGGCATTAGTTCAGGACGTTTGCGCTCAATTCATGTATTTTGTCGAGATAGACGTCTACACGGACTTTTGCATGCTTTGTAGGTATTTTGGGAGATTTACGAGCTTAATCGATACATTCGAGGATCATTCCTCGAGATGACAAACTTCTGGACTCGTTAAGGAGCAAGCTAGGAGCAAAGAAAGACACATAGGACCTAGTTGGTGCATGCCTTGCACCAACTCATGGTCCAATGGTTCAAGGAAAGCCTCTGGAGCAAAACCACGGCTAGAGACCATTCCACGCCCGTGGAATATGCCCGTGGAATCTGCCAGGACCACGTTGACACGTGTCCCACGATCTCTTTGATGACTCTTGCTCTTGGTGGGTATTTAAAGAATCTTGCAGGCTTTAATTGGGGATCCTCTCTTCCTCCCTTTTGACCTATCTTCTTCCCCAAGACATTTCCCCATTGGAGTCTCTCTTCCAAGCACCCATTGTGGGTGTTTTTGGAAGAGATTAGTGTAGATTTTCGTTTTAGAGTGAGATTAGAGTGGTTTTGAGTGAGGTTTCTTTTGTTAAACAACTTGGAACAGCTCTTGCAGCCTTGTAAGATTTGCTAACTTCTACTCTATGCCTTTAATGTCTTTTCTTTGGATTGTTCTTCATCATCTAACCATGACTTGCAAGCATGCTTTATTTGTGAAGTTTGATCTTGAAATGTATGTTGTTGGCTGAATAGATGTGATTCTAGGGTGAAGGATTGATGTTTATGCTTTGGACTATGATTGTATGGCCTTCCATGTTAGTTTAGGATCGCTTTGTGATCGAAATCCCAACTCGGAATCAAACCACGGCCTGTTCTTCATGCTTCCACGGCCGTGGTTTTGCATGATCCACCCGTGTTTTGTTCTGTTGTTCTTAAATTGATAAATCTCGATGTTAGGATGTAGATGTGTTGAAATCCTAGTGTTTGTTGAGCCTAATCTAGCCTAGGGTGACCTAGTGTTAGCAAACTAAGTGAAGGATGAGACTTACCCGGTAATTTCCTCTCTTAGATACATAAGATGATGAACTCTAGGTAGTAATGAGCCAAAAAAACCGCTATTGGATTGAGTGTGCTAGGATCGTTACCTAAGACTTGCCTTTTCCGAGACTTACCCGGTAAGGATGGGTTTGACCCTTAGGTAGTGGCCGGTTTGTGTAGAATTCCCGTCCTTAGATTCCTTGAGACTTACCCGGTAATAGGACCTTAGGTTCGAGACTAGTGGATGCATGAGACTTACCCGGTAATTGCTCCCATTAGAGAAACACTCAACTCCGAACAACCACGACCTTCCTTTGATCTTTAGAAACATGAGTCCATTGTCATAACCGGAATTCCGAATCTCTAGAATCCGCTTTCTTACCTCTTATCTCCTATCTTTGTGTTTGTGTTGATAGTTTGTGTTGATATATTTGTGATCCTTGTTTGATCGCCCAAAACCAACCCAAAAATATCGTGTTTGCACTTTCTTTATTTCTCACCTCATCTTAGTTTAGATTTACACTATCTTTGATCATTGAATGACTTGATTTCACCTCAGTCCTTGTGTTCGACCTCGAAATACTTTCCTTTCTACAAAACGACCCGTACACTGCGGGTTTCGCTAGGTAGTCTAGGATTTTAGTTCGAGTTTATAAATGTAAAGCTTTTTGTGCTATTTCCTAGCGTAACATATAACAGTGAGCAGCAAGATTTTTGGTAAATTGAATGAATCCTGACGGAAGAGTACAAGCTAAATAGCTAGAGAGCGCATGGATGGAACATCATAAATGTTATCAATTTTTCATTTCGGGTAAGCAGAATAGGATGCATGAAATCCATTTCAGGATATTTGAAGTGGTGTTGAGAGAAACAATGAATTTCAGCATTTAGAATAGCCATTTTGAATAGCACTTCCCTGCAAAAACTGAACATCCATTATTTCATATGACAATATACTTAGTACCTGAGGAGAATGGATTTACAACATAACAATGGAAAGTATCATATGCAATACCTGGTTATCTTCTCCACAAAGGCGCAAATTGTTGTATAGGAATGCAAAACCATGTGCAACACACTGATGCTTGTTTTGAAGTCAAAGCCCAAGTGCTAAATTGATCAAGGAAGTACCTATATCCAGAAAGGGAAAGTAATTATTAATTATTAGTCTTCAATCAACCATATATCTTGATAATACAGCAAAGAAAGACTCGCTTACACAAAGGTTCACTAAAGGACTCTCAAGCATCAGCTTGTAAGCTTCCAAGTATTCTTTCTCAATTACATACTTCTTTTTCTGATCCCACATATTGTTCAGTCTCTTTGCAATATGATCTCACATTTTGAGCCATTCCATTACGACCAAGCTAAAGATCATCCCCTTTGTTTTGAAGCCATTAATCGAGAGCTCACTGCTCTTGAAAACAATTGCACATGGGAGTTGACATCTTTACCTATTGGATATAAACCCATAGGCTCAAAGTAGGTGTACAAAGTCAAATACAAACAAGATGGCATTGTTGATCGGTATAAAGCAAGATTAGTGGCTAAAGGTTATAGTCAGATTAAAGATAAAGATCACTATAAAACACATTCTCACATGTTGCTAAGTTCACAAAAGTTTTGTCAAAGTCCGATATAGACGGACCGGTCGGGGGTTGTGTGGATATGAGCGCACATGGGGTCGTGTGTATACTAGGCTCGGAGTGTCCCATCTTTCGATGTGGGACCTTATTATCTCCAACACGCCCCGCAAGTGCAACTAGAGGATATGAACCGAGTTGCACTTGTCCACAGGTTAGGATCGCGAGCCCAATTGAGGCTAACCGCTCAGATACCATGTCAAAGTCCGATACAGACGGACCGGTATAGCGGGGGTCGTGTGCACACGAGCGCACATGCGCATTAGGGTCAAGCCCAGCACATAAATCCGACGAGGTTTCATCCTAAAACCAATTAACAATAGGAGGAGTAGCCTAACGACCTTATATACTAGACTCGGAGTGTCCCCATCTTTCGATGTGGGAACTTATTATTTCAAACAATATTCTACTTGATTTGGTGTAACACCCCAAGTTCTGGAAACTCGAAGCGCTGAGGGCTAGGACCGCACAATGGGTCCCGACCCTTAGAGTAGCAACATCAAATGGATCTTACAACAAGGCACAAACGAATGAAAATCAAAATTCAATATAAAACCAAAGGTTTAAACAAAGCAAAGCGGAAAAGACTCGCAGCCGAGTTCAAAACAAAAGGGAAACAACAAAAGAAACATAAACTCGATCCCGTCCTATAATGTACGGGAACTCCGGCTGATCACACCATCCGGATCACTCAGCATCATCCTGAACCTGCGGAACATCTACAACAACGGTATAAACCGTTAGCTAACATTCTAAGTATAAGAAAGAGCGTAAAGGCACAAATACACATAAGTTAATGTAAACATATAGCATCTACACATTCGGTTATTATCTTTCTTAAAGGTTATCCATTACTAATTCAACTTCTTTTGTCACACAAGAATCTCCCGAAACTCGTCTCCGCTTCCGTCTACCAATAGGAATAGATCAGTACTATCCGTTACCTATGGGTCTGGGTCGCAAGAGCACATTCTAGTCTCCTGATGAACTAGACAAGTGGTCACCGCCCGGTTATAATACACTTGGGTCAATTAAGGTTATAAAGGGTGAAACCTAGTCCGGTTATCCGTTATAACAGGAATAAACAACACAAACAAGCCAATACAATCCAACTAATACGCGGAATGAAGCTAAGTAAGTCTAAGGGACTTACCTCACACGAAGGTAACACAAAAGCTCAACAACAACTCAAGAAGAACACAGGAAAGCTCAGATTCCCTCAGGAAAGAAGCAAGGAAAGCCTGTGCGAACAAGCAACACGGATCAGGAACGGAACGGTTGCTAGAAGTCTATAACTTCTAGTCTCAAAGATCTCTAAGAGATCTCCCCAAGCTAAGGGCTCAACCTTAGTCTTACAGCAACTCAGGGGACAAGGAACAACCACAAGGAACCAAAGAAGGAACGAGGAAAGGAAGGAAGGAAGCAACTCACCAAAGACGGAAGTTACAGCAGGGAAAACCGCAGGGGCGGTTGGTTAGGGGCGCAGGGGCGGCACGTGACAGAGGCGTAGGGGCGGCTCTGTGCAGGCGCGGGGGCGGATCTTCGTCAGAAGCTACTGTCAGGCTTCTCTTCGACAAATCTCACAGTAGGGGAAACCAAAGCTCGCACCTTTGATTCTAACACTTCTAGACTCAACTTCAGAGAGCCTGAGAACAACAAAAGATCAACAACAAAACGCTCCACAAGAATCAAGGCTCATGCTTGATCCTTGGAGAAGAAAAAAAGAGAAGAACGAAGGAAGAAACCAAAATAGAAGCGAAGCAAGGTGCAGCAGCACATAAACCTGATGTAGAACAAGGGAGGAAGAACTTACAGGTTCAGCAAGGACACAAGGGCAATGTTGCAGCACTCTAGGGTTGAAGAAGACGATAGCAAGAAACGGGAAAAAGGAAGAAAGGAAGGAATATATAGGGATGGGCTGAAAAGATAGACGGAAAGACGTCTAGGGTTTAGAAAGAAGATTAGGAAACCGGCCCATAGGATAGAATATCGGGTATTCTATCTATGAAAGTAAGATAAAAAGAACGGAAGAAAGATCAGGCACGATCTGTTGTCATCCGCAGGGGCGAATCACATCAGCTGCAGGGGCGGCCCTCTTCACCGCGGGGGCGGTGAAGGAAAAAACTAGGATCTTACATCAGATCCCCCTAAAAAGAAGTTTCGTCCCGAAACTTGCAAAAGCTCACGATCACAATAACACACAAAATAGAACTAAACTCATATATTCCCACTTGGGGCATGTAACTCAAAACGTCACACAAAAGCGTACGCAACGCAACAAAGGAAAAACTGAAACAACTAACTATGCTAACGGTGCATCCAGCCCAGCGTAAAACTCCGGATAGTTCCTCTGGATACTATCCACTGTCTCCCAAGTTTCCTCCTCAGCTCCTCGCATCGACCACTGAATCTTCATCATCGGGATGTCCTTCGAACATAAACGTCTCGTACTACGCTCCAAGACAGCCACCGGGTGCTCTACGAACGTGTGGTCTGGCTCGATCACTATATCCTCATGACTGACAATGTGTCTCATGTCTGGTATGTACTCCCGTAGATGAGACACATGGAAGACTGGGTGAACACCCTCAAGTCTCGGTGGCAAGGTAAGTCGGTATGTTGCCTCTCCCACTCGCTCCAAAATCTCGAATGGTCCAACATATCTAGGGCTCAGCTTCCCCTTGACACCGAAACGTCTGACGCCTCGTGTCGGGGATACTCTCAACCAAACCTTAGCTCCAACTCTGAACTCCAGAGGTCTGCGCCTCTTGCATAGGATTTTTGTCGACTTTGTGCTGCTAACATCCGCTCGCGGATCACTGCTACACGAGTCATGTCATCATGTATCTGCTCAGGTGCTACTCCGCTAGCACTACTCGGCTCATCCCAACACAATGGTGTACGGCATCTCTGCCCATATAAAGCCTCATAAGGAGCCATCCTGATCAATACGTGTCAACTGTTGTTGTACGAAAACTCCACTAAGGAAAGGTGATCTGGCCACACCTGTCCCCAGTCTAACACGCAAGCTCTCAACATGTCCTCCAAGGTCTGGATGGTCCATTCGGACTAACAATCGGTCTGAGGATGATAAGCAGCCGTGAACTGCAAACTCGTACCTAGGGCGGCGTGAACCTGATGCCAAAACCTCGAAGTGAACCGTCCGTCTCTGTCCGAGACAATAGTCCTAGGTACCCCATGAAGTCTCACTATTTGTCTCGTGAACTCTTCTGTCAATCGACTCACCGGCCACGTTTCCTTGATCGGAATGAAGCGTGCGGTCTTCGGCAGTCGATCTACTATGACCCAGATAGCAGCAAAACCACGACTCGATCTCAAACCGGTCACAAAATCCATAGAGATGTTTTCCCACTTCCACTGAGAGACGGGAAGTGGGTCACACACTGAGCTACATATCTCGAGACGTCTGTGATGTTTTCCTAGTCTATGATGCTCAATCTTGACCTGTTGACAAGTCACACACTGAGCTACATATCTCGAGACGTCTGGTTTCAGACCTCCCCACTAGAAAGAGCGTCTGATATCCTGATACATCTTACTCGCACTAGGGTGTACAGAATAAGGTGAAGAGTGAGCCTCTTGAAGGATCCTCCGTCTCAACTCTCGATCTAAAGGCATGCAAACACGCTCTTGATGTCTCATAACTCCGTCAGCACCAACTGTAAACTACGGTGCCTCTTCTTGAGACATCCGGTCTCGGATCTGTGTCAAGGCTGGGCAACTCTCCTGCTTCTGTCGGATTTTGGCCAACAGATCAGGTATTATCTCTAACGTGGGCAACTGGCTGTCGGAATCCGGAAAGTAGATATCCACCTCTAGCCATGTCAGGTCTCGCTGTAACTGTGGTTGAGCTGTCAGCCTAGCAATCGCCATCTCTCGGGGAGTCTTCCTACTAAGGGCATCTGCTACCACATTAGCTTTCCTCGGGTGGTAGAAGATCTCAAGATCAAAATCCTTGATCAACTCCAACCATTTGCGTTGGCGGTTATTCAACTCCCGCTGAGTGAATATGTACTTCAGACTCTTGTGGTCGGTGAATATCTGACACGTAGCTCCGTATAGATAATGCCTCCAAATCTTCAAAGCATGAACCACAACAGCCAACTCCAAGTCATGGGTAGGGTAATTCTCCTCGTATGTCTTCAGCTGCCTACACGCGTAAGCGATCACCTTATCCCTCTTCATCAGAACACATCCCAAGCCCAGCTTGGATGCATCGCTGTAAACCACGAAATCCTCAATGCCCTTTGGCTGAGCTAGTATAGGAGCAGAGGTAAACCTCTTCTTCAGCTCCTCGAAGCTTTGCAGGCACGACTCAGACCATATGAACCTCGTAGACTTCCACAACAAGGTAGTGAGCGGTCGGGCGATAACTGAGAAGCCCTCGACAAAACACCGGTAGTAGCCCGCCAATCCTAAGAAGTTGCATACCTCCTTGACGTTCTTAGGTGGCGGCCAAGATGCTACTGACTCGATCTTTGCCGGATCTACCTTGATCCCTTCAGCCGAAACAATGTGACCAAGGAATGCTACCTCGGACATCCAAAACTCTCACTTAGAGAGCTTGGCGTACAACTCTCTATCCTGTAAGACCTGAAGAACAATCCTCAAGTGTCCAGCGTGCTCCTCTTTACTGTGAGAGTAAACCAGAATGTCGTCGATGAAGACAACTACAAACTGGTCTAGGAAGTCGATGAAGATGTTGTTCATCAACTCCATGAAGACTGTGGGCGCGTTCGTAAGCCCGAATGGCATCACTACAAACTCGTAGTGTCCATATCTGGTCCGAAATGTTTTCTTAGCTATGTCTTGCTCTCTCACCCTTAGTTGGTGATATCCAGATCTCATATCCATACTCGAAAACACTGAAGCTCCATGCAGCTGATCCAAAAGATCGTCGATACGGGGCAAATTGGTACTTGTTCTTGATTGTTGCCTTGTTCAACTCCCGATAGTCGATACATAACCTCATTGACCCGTCTTTCTTCCTAACAAAGAGAATTGGTGCGCCCCAAGGAGATACACTAGGGCAGATGAAGCCCTTCTCTGCTAACTCCTCGAGTTGCTTCTTCAACTCAAGCATCTCGATAGGCGTCATACGATATGGAGCTTTAGAGATTGGTCTTATACCAGGCTCTAGCTCGATGCCAAAGTCTAAACTCCTTTGTGGAGGTAAACCTGATGGCTCTCCAAAGACGTCAGCAAACTCGCAAGCTATTGGAATCTCCTCTAAAGCTGGACTCGTACTATCCTTCATGGCATATCACCAAAAAGCCTCACATCCCTTACTGATAAGTCTCACGGCTCGAACTGCATTGATGATTGTACCAGTCTTCCCAAGATCCCAACCTCGGAAGATTTCAACATGGCCAGCCTTTGTAGTTATTGTCACAGTCCTCTTGCCGATGTCCAGAACTGCTCAATGTCGATCCATCCAATCCATACCCAGAATAATTTCTTCATGTACTAAGTACATGATGAAGAAGTTAGATGGCCAATCGCGACCTCCCAATCGGATAGGGCAATCGCGAACCTCTCGAGTACCTCTAATTGTTATGTTTTTGATTCTTGTATTGATCATGTAACATAGGACATGAGAATAAATCTAGCGCTTTTCCTTATGGTCTAAGTAGACAGTTGTAAGATGTTCATATGATAGTTTGCTATGTGTTTGATCTTGATGTCTATCATGATCCAAAGTTGCCACTTAGTTAACCTAAGTGAGGTAGCTTGGTGATTAATATGGTGACAAGATTCATATACATTTGTATGCTATTATATGTGACTTAGGAGATACTTTGATGTAATGTGTGTGTATTTGTGTGTTGTGTACTTCTCCAGCTAATGTTGAAGATTGGGCTTGGCGGCCCAAAACTGGAAGCCCATCTCCTTAATTTGATGTTGAGACGCCTGCTTGATGATGTGTTGGTGAACCAGCCGCTTGATGTTGATAACCCGGTTCATTGGTTCACTTATGCTCGTAGTGAAATGAGGCGTTTAACTAAGGGTTCAGCTTGGTACTTAAACTCTTGGTTGCAACTTCTGAAACCCTAGATCGAGAGATTCAGTGTTCTTCGTCAACAAAGAGAAAGAGAGAGATAGAGAAGAAGGCGGATCTTCCAAATCTTGCTTTGAGCAAGAAGTATACGTATGAGAAAAGGAGTAGAGAGATTTGTTATCTCTTGATTATCTTCTCGCCATTGCTTCGTTGGTTTACAACAAAGACGAAGATCAATCTCAGATCTTCGTCGAGGTGCCTTTGAGGGGGCTTTTCTTTACCTTTGCTTCTTTGTATCTTCTGAGTTCTTCTTTGTTGCTTTCTTTGTTAGATCGTAGGAAAGTGCTAGTTTCTCGAACGTCCTGTGTTTGTAACCTTGTTCTTAGAAACCTAGTCAAACCCGGTACCGGATCTCCCCTCTTGAGGTCTCACATAGTAGGGGTATTTTCATACCACCGAACTACGTCAACAAATTGCTTGTGTGATCATTTGTTAGTGTCTTTAGTCGGATCTATGACTAAGGAGTTTAGATTTGTTAAAAATAACATTCACAAATTGGTATCAGAGCATTCTATGAGTTTATTCTATCGAATCTGTAAAACCCTAAATTTTGGGGTTTTTTGTATTGCTTGGTGTTTTCGTATATCCTGCTTTACTATCTTGCTTCCGCTTGTTGATTTGCCTTGTGTGGCTAAATCTCCTCTGAATGATACTTGTAGTGCTCATCTTGGTTGGTTTTTTGTTGTTGTGTATATCTTTGTTTGCCTTACCTACCTCTCCCTTTTACATGCTTTTCCCTTAGCTTGTTTGGTTATATTTGACTTCTTCTTTTCTTATTAGCAGAAGAACATAAAATATGACAGAAGCTAGCATCAAACTGAAGCCATATGATGGAGTCTTTGACTTCATCATGTGGCAGGTCAAAATGACAGCCATATTGACCAAGGAAAAGTGTTGGAGGGCCATAATTGGTGACTATCTAGCAGAAACTTCTGTAGCTAGGAAAATGGAAATGGAGGAACAAGCACATGCTGAAATCATGATAAGGTTGACTGACGATGTGGCTCGTCAGTTTGTAAGTATCTCATCTGCTAAGCCTTTGTGGGATACTTTAGATAAATAGTATAACAAAAAATCTTTGCCCTCTAGGATATCTACTTTACATAGGTTATTTACATTTAAGATGGATGTGAGTTTGACCTTGAATGATAACCTAGATAGATTTCTAAAAATGGAAATGGACTTAGAAAGATGTGATGACACTATTAAAGATACTCAACTTGCTATTATTCTGCTTGGTTCTTTACCTTCACAATTTGACACCTTTAGGGATGTGATTCAGTATAGTACTGAAACTTTGACTAAGACTAAGATAATTGAATCCATTGTTGATAAAAATGAATCCATGAAAATCTTTAAGACTAAACCTAATGATAAGAAATCTGAAGTTAAGTCTGAAGTCTTAGTGACTAAAGGGAAGTTTAAAAAGAACAACAAAACAAGTAAAAGGGATAAGAAAGATGACTTATATGATAAAAACCCTAATAGTGAAAATGACAAGAAAAATAAAAAATGTTTTTACTGTCAGAAAATTGGTCATTTTATAAATGATTGTAGGAAGAAAAAGAAAGATGAATCTAGTAAAGGAACTGGTGAAAATAATGTTTCCTTGTTTGAAAATATTCATGCTCAATATTCCTGTGAACTATTGATGTGTGTTATTCCTTTCAAATGCAAATCTGATGATTGGATATTAGATTTTGGATGTACCATGCATGCTTGTCCTGATAGATCTCTTTTCTGTTCTTTAGATATTTTTTTATGGTGGTGATGTCATGTTAGGAGATAACACTGCTATAAAAATAAAAGGGATAGGAAATATACCTATGTGCATGTTTGATGGAAAGATTAGGGTAATACAAAATGTTATATGGGTTCCTGGCCTTAGGAGAAACTT
The DNA here is from genome assembly GCA_033239125.1 of Fagopyrum homotropicum. Taxonomy (NCBI): domain Eukaryota; kingdom Viridiplantae; phylum Streptophyta; class Magnoliopsida; order Caryophyllales; family Polygonaceae; genus Fagopyrum; species Fagopyrum homotropicum. The sequence goes on from BSWB01000004.1 coordinate 152,445,088, forward strand.
GCTATCTGAATATATGTTTGATGACCTAGGTTGTAATATAAATATTAGTAATGGTATAAGAGAAGTTGTCAAAAATGGTCTTACTCTTATTAGGAGCTCTAAAAAGGGTGGTTTATACTTTGTAGAACAATCACCTGAATTAAATCTCTCCACTACTCATATTAATAAAAACAACCTAGAACAAATTACTTTGTGGCATAGCAGATTAGGGCATATAGGGAACAATGGCTTGCTTCAGTTACATAAACAAGGCTTATTAACTAATCAACTGACTAATCTTAGCATTTGTGAAAACTGTGTGTTTGATAAAGCTAATAAAAACAATTTTAATAAATCTTCATATAAGGCTAATAAACCTCTAGAATATATACACTCAGACCTATGGGGCCCTGCTCATATAGAAACTGTAGGTGGAAAGAAATATTTCATTTCTTTTATTGACCACTATTCTAGAAAAGTTTGGATATACCTATTAAGAACAAAAGATGAAGCCTTTGAAAGTTTTAAAAACTGGAAAATTGTAGTTGAAAATGAAACTGACTTAAAGATTAAATGCCTTAGAACTGATAATGGCCTCGAGTTTTGTAATGCTAGTTTTAATGAATACTGTAAAACTAATGGCATTAAAAGACATCTAATTGTCCCTTACACTCCTCAAAAAAATGGTACATCTGAAAGGATGAATAGAACTCTCTTAGAAAAGGCTAGATGTATGCTTATAAGTGTTGGTATGAAACATAGTCTATGGGGTGAAGCTGTAACTACAACAGCTTACCTCATTAATAGGTCTGCCTCCTCTGTAATAGACATTAGAACACCTCAAGAATTATGGACTGGAAGGAAGCCTAGTATTACCCACCTAAGGCCCTTTGGGTGCACTGCATATTCCCATATAATACAAGGGGAGTTGCACCCAAGAGCACAAAAGTGTGTAATGCTAGGCTATCCTGAAGGTGTTAAGGGCTATAAACTTTTACTGATACAACCACATGGATACAAAGTGAAAACATCTAGAAATGTGACCTTTAATGAAAGAGAATTCTATTTTAAAACTAGAAACACTAACACTGTTGAGAATTCTAGTATCACTGAAAATGATATTGAATATGCTAGAAACTTTCACTTCTACACAAATGACCATAATAGGGAAATTCAAATCATAGATGAAGAGTTTGACATAGGATATTATCAAACACCTAGTACTAGTGAAGAGAACTATGATGTTGATAATCCTCCTAACAATGATGAAAATGTTGATGAAAACACTGCTATAAGCAGTGACAACCATAGGTCAGAATCAAGGGGGGTAGAAAATATTGGTGATGGTGATATCTCTGCTGCTCCTTCATCTCACTCTGATAATGCTTTGCATATTAATGATGACAATTCCTTGCATGATAATGATGATTACTTGCATGATAATGATGATCATAACTATCAGTTGACAAGAGATAGAAATCCTAGGGTTAGAATACCTAATAGGAGATACAATGATTCTAAATATGTTCTGTTTACAAATGATTTCAATTTTGTTGAGTATGCTTTCCTGACCGGTGATGTTGTTGATAATCCATATACTCCTGACACATATAAGCAAGCTATGAATTGTTCCCAATCGAAAATTTGGAAACTACCCATGCAAGATGAAATAGATTCCATGATTGTTAACAAAATTTGGGTGTTAATAGCTAAACTTAAAAATGCTAAAATTGCGCCTTGTAAATGGATTTATAAACTAAGGGAAGCTACCAAACTGAATGAACCACCTAGATACAAAGCTACGCTAGTTGCAAAAGGTTTTACCCAAAGAGAGGGAATTGATTACACTGATATATTTGATCCTGTTGTCAAATATAAAACCATGAGATTGTTGCTTGCTTTTGCTACTGTGCATGATTGGGATATAGAACAAATGGATGTAAAAACTGCCTTTTTACATGGTAATCTAGATGAAACTATCTATATGAAACAGCCTGAGGGTTTTATAGATAAATCTAAACCTGATCATGTTTGCTTGCTTAAAAAATCCATTTATGGCTTAAAATAGTCACCTAGACAATGGAATCTTAAGTTTGATGAATGCATGAAAAACTTAGGATTTTTAAGAAGCAATTATGATTACTGTTTGTACTTTAAAGGCATATCTTCCATGAATCCCTTGTTTGTGATGTTATATGTTGATGATATATTACTGATAACACGATTTATGACTTAGGTTTAGGTAATCATTTAGATAGATTCATCACTCATTCATGCATGATTTCGCACAAATTCGCAACGTTTGCACTCAATTCGCATATTTTGTCGAGATAGACGTCTACACGGACTTGTGCGTTGCTTTGTAGGTATTTCGGGGGTCTTTTGGACATTAACCGATACATTAGAGGGCCAAGCCTCATGATGGTACACATCCAAGGCTAAGGAGGAGCATAATGGGAGCAACAAAGGACACAAAGACCACAATTGGTGCAAGCAATGGATCAACTTATGGCTAAACGAGCATAACAAGTTTCTGCTGAAGAAAATCGGACCAGCTAGCAGTTAAATCGGACGATTTTCTCCTGCTGGGTCGATTTTTGAGGCTTTGACAGCTTAAGCCACGTGTCCCACGATCTCTTGTCCGTCCTTGCTCTTGGTGGAGAATATAAGTAGTCCTTCAGGTGGTTGCTGGACATCTCTCCTCTCCCACACTCTCATTGACAGCTCATTTGATTTTGGAGAAAGATTGGAGGAGAAGAAAAGCTCTAAAAGATTGAAGGAAGAAGAAGAACACCATTCTAAGAGTTTAGAGGGATTTTGAGTGATTTTGCAATCTTGGATTGAAGAACTAATTGCAAGGATTGTTAAGAACGTTTTGAATCTTCATTTTAGAGTTTGTAAGTCTTGCTACAACTTGGATTTTGCTGAGATTTATTGATTTTGCTTACTCATCTTTCATTACTCATCTATGAACACCATGTATGCTTGTTTGATGATTTCGGATCTTGATATGCATATTATTGGCTAGTTTCTTGTGATTTTAGAGTGATGGATTGATGGTTATGGCTAGGGTTATGATAGGATGGGCTTATATGTCAGGTTAGGATGATTTATATGCACGAAACTCACAACAGAACTCACAACAGAAGGAAAAATCGACCTGTTCATCGGATAAATCGGCCGATTTATCTGTAGAACAACCCGATTTATTCTTCTGTTGCTCTTTAAATGATAAATCTGCATGCTAGGGTGTTTGGTTGTTTAAATCCTAGTGTTTATTAAGCCTAAATTAGCTTAGGATCACCTAATGCTATCAACCTAAGTGAAGGAAGAGATCTACCCGATGATTCCCTATCTTAGATACCTTAGAAGATGAATTCTAGGTAGTAGTGAGCCTAATAAGCCGCTATTGGATTGAGTGTGCTAGGATTATTGCTGGAGATTTCCCTATTCCGAGACTTACCCGGTAAGGAGAGGGTTACCCCCTAAGTAGCATCTAGTTTGTGTGGAATTCCTTATTCTAACCCCTTGAGACCTACCCGGTAATAGGAGTTTGATGCGGGATTAGTGAAGTGAGAGACTTACCCGGTAATCGCTTCCACTAGTGAAACATTCTTTCCCCGGCACCGCAGCTAGTCCTTAGAATCCTTAGAACCTTGAATCCTATGCCATAACCGGAAATCTTGACCTCTAGAATCTACTTTTCTCTCTTGATCATATACTTGTGCTTTGTTGTTACTTACTCGTTTGCTAGCTTAATTTGTTAGTTGTTTTATTACCTTGCTTGACTTGTGATCTTTGTTTGATCACCACAAAAACCAACAAAAACATTGCGTTTTCCATTTTCTTTGTTCCTCATCTTATCTTAGTCTAGATTCACACTATCTTTGATCATTGATTGACTCTATTTCACCTAAGTCTTTGTGTTCGACCTCGGAATACTTACCTTTCTACAAACGTCCCGTACACTGCGGGTTCGCTAGAAGTTAGGATAAATATAACGAGTATAAATTTAAGACTTATTGCGTGCACATCACACGATTCTAGCGTAACAAGTTTTTGGCGCCGTTGCCGGGGACTAGGTCTAGATTGAGTCATTTTGTGATTGATTATAGTGTAGATCTTTCTTGTTGCTTTTGATCTCTCTTTGGTGTGTGTCTTTGCTTTTCAGGACATCATCTCTCTCTTTAGGTGTATGCGAAGATCTCGTGGCAAGGATTTAGCTCCATTCGACCCCGAACCGGAGAAAACCCTTCGATCTAGATCCAAGAACATCCGAAAAGAGAAAGAGATGGCCGGAAGAAACCTCCAAGCTGAGTTGGATGAAGCCTTAGAGCAAATAAGGCTAAGAGATGAGCTCTTGGAGGAAGAAAGGAGACTTGCCAATGAGAGGCAAGAGGAGACTAGAAGGGAGATTGAGGAGATTAGGCAAGCCCTTGTTCAAGGAGAGCTTAATCGCCGACAACCTCCACCTCCTCCACCACCGGTGGTACAACCGCAGCCGGCGGTTAATGTTAGGGTTGTGCCCATTGCCATTGAAGAGCCACAAACCCTAGGGAGACGTATGGATCCGGCGCAAAGAGCACACCGTCCGGGTGTGAACTTAGGAGATCCCGCAGCCCACAACTATGAGCTCCGCCCTCAAGTTCTACAAATGATCCGGCATAATCAATTTGGAGGGATGGAAGGAGAGTCTCCTCACCAACATTTGATGAACTATGAGATTTTGATGGAGACTCTTAGACCGCCAAGATTGGAGAGCAACAACCATAAGCTAAGGGCTTTCTCCTTCTCTCTTAAGGACAAGGCCTTAGCTTGGTATCAATCTATTCTGCAAGGGCGAGTTGGTACTTGGGAGGAGATGACAACCGAGTTGTTGACTAAGTTCTTCCCACCTTCCAAGACTACCGAATTAAGAGGGAAGATCAATGCCTTCGTGATGAAGGATAGAGAGAGTTTGTTCAAGTCTTGGGAGAGATTCAAAGACCTTCTCCTAGATTGTCCACACCATGGCATACCGAAAATTGAGCTATTGGAGATCTACTTCAAGGGACTTGATGAAGATAGCCAATTCAAGCTTCAATCCCTTTCCGGTGGGACCTTCATGGAGAAGCATGTGGATGATGCTTGGGAGTTTGTAGAGAAGCAAGCTCTAGTAATTGAGAAGTACTCCCATAGGAAGAGTGAAGGGAGAAAGGCGGGAGCATATGAGGTGAGTGAGGTCACCATGAGCAACTTCAAGCTCGACGCCATCAACAACGAGCTAAAGTCCTTGAGGGAGTTGTGTGCTACAACTTTGAAGAGTCAAGCAACCCCTCAAGTGCTTCCACAAGCTAACTTATCTTCCAAGGAGGAAGATGTGAATTACATGGGAAGGGGCAATTACAACAATTATCAAGGCCCAAGGAACTTCAACAACAACCGGCAATTCAACAATTACCGGCCCAACCATAACCATCCCGGGTTTTCTTACTCTAACCCGGATGGAGCCTTGAACCCTCCCACTTCTACAAGCACAACTCCACCACCAAGAGCTTCACAAGAACCTCCACCCGGATTCACTCAACCTCCAAAGGATAGAACCGAAATGATGTTTGAGCAATTGCTTGGAAGGTTGAGCGGTCTTGAGAGCACGGTGACTTCTATCTCAAAGGCTCAAAAGGTGTTGGAAGCACAAGTATTCCAAAAGGCGGGTGAAGCACATAGAGATCCGGGAAAGCTTCCCGGAAGAACCGAAGAAAACCCAAGAGGCCAAGTGTTGGCTATTACAACAAGAAGTGGGTTAAGCATGAAGGATCCTTTGCCCAAGGAGAATGCTAAAGGGAAGCAAGTGGTGAATGAAGAAGAAACTTTGCAAGGAGATGGAGGCAAGAGCAAGGATGTAGAGCTAACCTATGTGGCACCGCCTCCATACAAGCCACCACTACCGTTCCCTCAATCACGAGCAAGAGCTCGCTTGGACAATCACTTTGGTAAGTTCCTTGAACTAATGTCTAAATTGCATATTAACATTCCATTCATGGACGCTATTTTAGGGATGCCGGCATATGGCAAGTTCTTGAAGGAAATACTCTCCAACAAAAGGAAGTTGGAGGAGTATGGTGAGATAAGGATGACTAAGAGATCCTCGGAGTTGATTCAAACGATGAAGGAGGAGATACCTCCCAAGCTAAGGGATCCGGGATCCTTTTGTGTGCCAATCGGAGTAGGAGAAGTGAAGTATGACGCCCTATGTGATCTTGGGGCAAGTGTAAGCATCATCCCGCTTGCACTTTGCAACAAGGTTGGGCTAGGAGAGCCAAAGCCGGTCAAGATGACCCTTTACATGGCGGACCGCTCAATCACTCATCCGGTTGGGATCTTGGAAGACATCCCGGTGCAATTAGGGAAGTTCTATGTGCCCATAGACTTCGTTGTTTTGGACATCCCGGCGGACTATCCGGTTCCTATCATCTTGGGGAGACCTTTCCTAGCTACTTCCGGATGTCTAGTAGATTGCAAGAATGGAACTCTCTCCTTCAACATTGGAGAAGAGAACATCAAGTTCAAGCTATCAACAATGATGAAAGGGCCAACCCTTCATGAGGATATATTCAACATAGTTGAAGAAGAGGAGTTTAGAGAGGTTGTGAGCTCAATCTATCTCAAGGATCCACTTGAGAGAGTTCTTAGCTCAAGCTTGATGGAAGAAGGAATTGAGGAGAGTAGCAATGAAGTAATCAAGGCCTTGAATGCATTGGACGAGCTACCAAGTGTTGGGTTTGAAGTGCTAGAAGAAGAGGAAAACTGCCAGAAAAATCGGACTGAAGGGCAAAAATCGGCCGATTTTTGTACTTATGCTGAAATTTCAGCCAGTTTTGCCAAAACAGAAACTCAGATCGACCTCCCTTCAGATAAATTGACCAATTTTTCTTCCTGAGTCGATTTTCCTGAGTCTTTTCAGCACCAACCACTTGAATGTGAGCAATCATCAAGGGACTTCAAGGTGGCTTCCATGGCTTTGCAATCATCTCAACCTACATTGTATGGATCGTCTCCAACCGAAAAAGGTCCTCCTCAACTTGATCTTAAACCTCTTCCTTCTCATTTAAAGTATGCTTTCCTTGGTTCAAATTCTACTTATCCGGTGATTGTGAATGCATCTTTGAATGATGATGAGCTTAATAGATTGTTGAATGAATTGAAACTGCATAGAAAGGCAATAGGATACACCATTGATGATCTTGTTGGCATCAAGCCCTCTTTGTGCATGCATAGGATAATGATGGAAGATAATCATAAACCCTCTATTGAACATCAAAGAAGGTTAAATCCTATAATGAAAGAGGTAGTTAAGAAGGAGATTATAAAGTTGCTAGATGCGGGAATTATCTACCCTATCTCGGATAGTAAGTGGGTTAGTCCCGTTCATGAAGTGCCTAAGAAGGGTGGGATGACCGTAGTGACCAATGAGAACAATGAACTAATCCCCACTAGAACGGTTACGGGATGGAGGATGTGCATTGATTATAGGAAGTTGAACATGGCCTCTAGGAAAGATCACTTCCCTCTCCCTTTCATTGACCAAATGCTAGAGAGGTTAGCTCAACATTCTCATTTTTGCTACCTAGATGGCAATAGTGGATTCTTCCAAATCCCTATCCACCCCGATGACCAAGAGAAAACAACCTTTACATGTCCATGGGGTACTTTTGCATATAGGAGAATGCCATTTGGGTTGTGTAATGCACCCGCCACCTTCCAAAGGTGTATGATGGCTATTTTTTCGGAATACATTGAAAATATCATGGAAGTGTTCATGGATGATTTCTCTGTTTATGGTTCTTCTTTCGATGATTGCTTGGCTAACTTGTCCTTAGTATTGCAAAGATGTGAGGAGACAAATCTTGTCTTAAATTGGGAAAAATGCCACTTCATGGTAAGTGAAGGTATTGTGTTAGGACACTTGGTGTCTAACTGTGGCATTGAGGTTGATAGGGCCAAGATTGAAACGATAGAGAAGTTGCCACCACCTACCTCGGTGAAAGGGGTAAGGAGTTTCTTAGGGCATGCCGGTTTTTACCGGAGGTTTATTCAAGACTTATCTAAAATTTCTAAGCCCCTTACTAACCTACTAATGAAGGATGTTGAATTTGTTTTCTCCAAATATTGCCTTGAGGCTTTTTGTAGGTTGAAGAACGCTTTGATCTCCGCACCCATCATGCAACCTCCGGATTGGAGCTTACCGTTTGAGATCATGTGTGATGCAAGCGATGTAGCCGTTGGGGCTGTCTTGGGGCAAAGGAAAGATGGGCGCACTCATGCCATTTATTATGCTAGCAAGACGCTAGATGATGCCCAACTCAACTATGCCACAACCGAGAAAGAGTTGCTAGCGGTAGTGTATGCCTTTGAGAAGTTTCGGTCATACCTTGTTGGAGCGAAGGTCATTGTTTATACGGATCATGCTGCGATCCGTTATCTCCTTACCAAGAAGGATGCCAAGCCTAGGTTGATTCGGTGGATCCTTCTTCTTCAAGAGTTTGACTTGGAAATCCGGGACAAGAAGGGATCCGAGAACTCCGTGGCGGATCACCTTAGTAGACTCCCACCGATAGAGCTTGAGAGAGATGACATCCCGATTGATGACTCATTCCGGGATGAGCAATTGCAAATGGTGGAGGAATGCTTGTTCCAAGTGTCTAGAGGAAGTGAGCCATGGTATGCCGACATTGTGAACTACTTGGTGTGTGAGGAAGTGCCTCCCGGTTTGACATATGCCCAAAGGAAGAAGTTCTTCAAGGATGTGAGACATTACTATTGGAGCGAGCCACTTTTGTTCAAAAGAGGGCCGGATGGGATGTTTAGAAGATGCATACCGGAGGATGAGGTGGAGAGTGTGATCCGCCATTGTCATTCCTTGCTATGTGGAGGGCATGCTAGTGCACACAAGACATGTGCGAAAGTGCTACAATCGGGCTTCTTTTGGCCAAGTTTGTTCAAGGACGTGCAAGGCTTTGTGGTAGCTTGTGATGCTTGCCAAAGGACGGGCAACATCTCAAGGAGGAATGAGATGCCCTTGAACAACATACAAGAGGTGGAAATATTTGATGTGTGGGGTGTGGACTTCATGGGGCCATTCCCTTCTTCATGTGGCAACCTCTACATCCTATTGGCGGTTGACTATGTTTCGAGATGGGTGGAGGCAATCGCCTCTCCTACAAATGACGCCAAGGTTGTGGTGCGGTTCTTCAACCGAGTGATCTTCCCTAGGTTTGGAACACCAAGGGTGATCATAAGTGATGGAGTAAAGCACTTCACTAATAGGAACTTTGGAGCACTTTTGGCCAAGTATGGGGTGACTCATAAGGTGGCAACACCTTACCATCCCCAAACTAGTGGCCAAGTGGAGATCTCCAACCGGGAGATCAAGGCCATTCTTGAGAAGACGGTATCAAGGACGAGAAAAGATTGGGCTATGAAGCTCGATGATGTCTTGTGGGCATATAGGACCGCCTTCAAAATACCAATTGGCACCACTCCTTACAAGTTGGTCTATGGAAAGTCTTGCCACCTTCCGGTAGAGATGGAGCATCGAGCATATTGGGCTATAAGGTGGCTAAATTTTGATCTCAAGGAGGCCGGAGAAAACGGTTGCTAGACATGAACGCCCTTGAGGAGATCCGGTTGGATGCATATGAGAATGCTCGGATCTACAAGGAGAGAACCAAGCGATGGCATGATAAGAGGATCATCCCAAAGGAGTTGAGTGAAGGCGACCTTGTCCTTCTCTTCAACTCGAGGTTGCGGCTCTTCCCCGGAAAGCTCAAATCAAGATGGACCGGGTCATATGTGGTGAAGAAGAACTTTCCTCATGGAGCGGTAGAGATAGGAGGAGATCATTGTGGTGACTTCAAAGTGAATGGGCATCGATTGAAGAAGTACATCCCGGAAGCCCCGGTGGAAGTAATTGCCCCGCTTCACCTTGATTGAAACGCTCCTGAATTTGGTCAAGCTAATGACCTTAAAGAAGCGCTTAATGGGAGGCAACCCATTGGTACATATTTTTCCCTTTCTTTTTCTTGCTTTTGCTTGATCTTACTCTTGGTGTGCTTTGTTTTTCCTTTGTGTTTTTGGGTGCTAGATCTTGTTGATTGTCATGAGTTATGAGATGTTGGAGGTCATGTGAAGGCCTCATGGAATGGTTGAAGAAGCAAGATCCGAGCACATGGACAAGGAAGAAAGCACCCAGGAAATCGGACTGTTCATGCACAAAATCGGCCGATTTTCCTGGGTTGCTTGGCCGATTTTTCCTCTGTAAAGAAAAGTGATGGTCTCCAATCAAGCATGGGTGGAGCGGACGTGGAACTTGGACGGCTTGCGGTGCCAAGCGCGGGTTCCGACACCATAATGATCATCAAGAGCTCTCTACCATCCTTGATCGATCATCCACCATCATCATCCAATGAGAACCGAAATACCAAAGCATCACCAATTTTACATTGTGAGGACTCTCTTTCACTTCTTTATTTAGTTTACACATTAGGGACAATGTGTTTCTAAGTATGGGGTGGGGTTTTCATGATCACTTGCATGATTAGCATCTAGGATAGTTTAATTTTGTCACATGTTTCATTATGTCTTGCATTATACATACATATCTCGAAAAATCCAAAAAATTCAGAAAATTTTAAAAATTTGTAGTGCTTCTAAGGCTTGGATATGACCCTAATGATGAACCTTGTCTTGTGGATTGGCTATGGATTACCTTATGTGTTAAATTGATGATAGCATATGTGGACTTGAAGTACTTCTCTTGAAACCATGAATGATTTGTGATCATGAATGTTTGCCTTGATTGAATTGAGTATTGAAAGTCGAAATTGCATGTTAGTTCTTGCACATCATTTAGGAATGAATAAGGCAATTCATCTTTCTCTACTTCTCATCTCGATCATGTTGCTTGAGCACCTCAACTGATATAAACTGACCTCTTTTGACCCATCCGGGAATAGGAGCATGCTAGTGTGTTGATGTGTGTGAAAAGCAAGTGTGGGGTGAAGTTGTTGATGAAAAGAATGTCATGCAATAAAATGCTGAATTTGTTGTGAAAGTGTAGCCAAAAATATAGGCTTGGGGACATTGGCTTAAATGACAAGTAACTCGGTACACTTCACATAATCGGGTGTTGGTGCCTTGCCAAAGTCAAATAAACCAATAGTCCTAACGAGCTTTGGTATGTGTGCCCGGTGTGGATGCATCTCGAAAAATAGAAAAAGCCCGAGAATGGCTAATCACCAAGGTTTCGGCTTTTGCACACCAATGCCATTGTCTCAAAAATAAAAGAAAGAAAAGAAAATGAAGAAAAATATACACTTGAGGGAAGTTGATAAGAAAATTTGAATTTGTGGTTGTTTAGTTCCTTTCCCGGATTAGCATCACATAGCCTAGAAAATTCCCACCTAATCACAACGTTTCTTGGCCTTCTATTTTACAAGTCCTTTTGACCTACTTGCATGTGTGTAAGACTAAGTGATTTAGATTGGATATGCTCATGATCATCTTGACTTCTTCATCTTTACATTTCATTGCATGCTATCAAGTTAAGTGTAATTGTCTTTCCATGCTCTCATTTATTTGATGCATAATTGCTTGTCCATTGCCATGAAACATGACTATGAAGGTGATCCAATATTAGAAGCACAACTCCAAAAGATTTTGCCATTTTTCTGCATGCATAAATCATGTCATCTCTTAGTCTATAGTTGGGAATTTGCTCGAGGACGAGCAAACCTTAAGTATGGGGTATTTTTGATAACACGATTTATGACTTAGGTTTAGGTAATCATTTAGATAGATTCATCACTCATTCATGCATGATTTAGCACAAATTCGCAACGTTTTCACTCAATTCGCATATTTTGTCGAGATAGACGTCTACACGGACTTGTGCGTTGCTTTGTAGGTATTTCGGGGGTCTTTTGGACATTAACCGATACATTAGAGGGCCAAGCCTCATGATGGTACACATCCAAGGCTAAGGAGGAGCATAATTGGAGCAACAAAGGACACAAAGACCACAATTGGTGCAAGCAATGGATCAACTTATGGCTAAACGAGCATAACAAGTTTCTGCTGAAGAAAATCGGACCAGCTAGCAGTTAAATCGGACGATTTTCTCCTGCTGGGTCGATTTTTGAGGCTTTGACAGCTTAAGCCACATGTCCCACGATCTCTTGTCCGTCCTTGCTCTAAGTGGAGAATATAAGTGGTCCTTCAGGTGGTTGTTGGGCATCTCCCCTCTCCCACACTCTCATTGACAGCTCATTTGATTTTGGAGAAAGATTGGAGGAGAAGAAAAGCTCTAAAAGATTGAAGGAAGAAGAAGAACACCATTCTAAGAGTTTAGAGGGATTTTGAGTGATTTTGCAATCTTGGATTGAAGAACTAATTGCAAGGATTGTTAAGAACGTTTTGAATCTTCATTTTAGAGTTTGTAAGTCTTGCTACAACTTGGATTTGGCTGAGATTTATTGATTTTGCTTACTCATCTTTCATTACTCATCTATGAACACCATGTATGCTTGTTTGATGATTTCGGATCTTGATATGCATATTATTGGCTAGTTTCTTGTGATTTTAGAGTGATGGATTGATGGTTATGGCTAGGGTTATGATAGGATGGGCTTATATGTCAGGTTAGGATGATTTATATGCACGAAACTCACAACAGAACTCACAACAGAAGGAAAAATCGACCTGTTCATCGGATAAATCGGCCGATTTATCTGTAGAACAACCCGATTTATTCTTCTGTTGCTCTTTAAATGATAAATCTGCATGCTAGGGTGTTTGGTTGTTTAAATCCTAGTGTTTATTAAGCCTAAATTAGCTTAGGATCACCTAATGCTATCAACCTAAGTGAAGGAAGAGATCTACCCGATGATTCCCTATCTTAGATACCTTAGAAGATGAATTCTAGGTAGTAGTGAGCCTAATAAGCCGCTATTGGATTGAGTGTGCTAGGATTATTGCTGGAGATTTCCCTATTCCGAGACTTACCCGGTAAGGAGAGGGTTACCCCCTAAGTAGCATCTAGTTTGTGTGGAATTCCTTATTCTAACCCCTTGAGACCTACCCGGTAATAGGAGTTTGATGCGGGATTAGTGAAGTGAGAGACTTACCCGGTAATCGCTTCCACTAGTGAAACATTCTTTCCCCGGCACCGCAGCTAGTCCTTAGAATCCTTAGAACCTTGAATCCTATGCCATAACCGGAAATCTTGACCTCTAGAATCTACTTTTCTCTCTTGATCATATACTTGTGCTTTGTTGTTACTTACTCGTTTGCTAGCTTAATTTGTTAGTTGTTTTATTACCTTGCTTGACTTGTGATCTTTGTTTGATCACCACAAAAACCAACAAAAACATTGCGTTTTCCATTTTCTTTGTTCCTCATCTTATCTTAGTCTAGATTCACACTATCTTTGATCATTGATTGACTCTATTTCACCTAAGTCTTTGTGTTCGACCTCGGAATACTTACCTTTCTACAAACGTCCCGTACACTGCGGGTTCGCTAGAAGTTAGGATAAATATAACGAGTATAAATTTAAGACTTATTGCGTGCACATCACACGATTCTAGCGTAACAAGTTTTTGGCGCCGTTGCCGGGGACTAGGTCTAGATTGAGTCATTTTGTGATTGATTATAGTGTAGATCTTTCTTGTTGCTTTTGATCTCTCTTTGGTGTGTGTCTTTGCTTTTCAGGACATCATCTCTCTCTTTAGGTGTATGCGAAGATCTCGTGGCAAGGATTTAGCTCCATTCGACCCCGAACCGGAGAAAACCCTTCGATCTAGATCCAAGAACATCCGAAAAGAGAAAGAGATGGCCGGAAGAAACCTCCAAGCTGAGTTGGATGAAGCCTTAGAGCAAATAAGGCTAAGAGATGAGCTCTTGGAGGAAGAAAGGAGACTTGCCAATGAGAGGCAAGAGGAGACTAGAAGGGAGATTGAGGAGATTAGGCAAGCCCTTGTTCAAGGAGAGCTTAATCGCCGACAACCTCCACCTCCTCCACCACCGGTGGTACAACCGCAGCCGGCGGTTAATGTTAGGGTTGTGCCCATTGCCATTGAAGAGCCACAAACCCTAGGGAGACGTATGGATCCGGCGCAAAGAGCACACCGTCCGGGTGTGAACTTAGGAGATCCCGCAGCCCACAACTATGAGCTCCGCCCTCAAGTTCTACAAATGATCCGGCATAATCAATTTGGAGGGATGGAAGGAGAGTCTCCTCACCAACATTTGATGAACTATGAGATTTTGATGGAGACTCTTAGACCGCCAAGATTGGAGAGCAACAACCATAAGCTAAGGGCTTTCTCCTTCTCTCTTAAGGACAAGGCCTTAGCTTGGTATCAATCTATTCTGCAAGGGCGAGTTGGTACTTGGGAGGAGATGACAACCGAGTTGTTGACTAAGTTCTTCCCACCTTCCAAGACTACCGAATTAAGAGGGAAGATCAATGCCTTCGTGATGAAGGATAGAGAGAGTTTGTTCAAGTCTTGGGAGAGATTCAAAGACCTTCTCCTAGATTGTCCACACCATGGCATACCGAAAATTGAGCTATTGGAGATCTACTTCAAGGGACTTGATGAAGATAGCCAATTCAAGCTTCAATCCCTTTCCGGTGGGACCTTCATGGAGAAGCATGTGGATGATGCTTGGGAGTTTGTAGAGAAGCAAGCTCTAGTAATTGAGAAGTACTCCCATAGGAAGAGTGAAGGGAGAAAGGCGGGAGCATATGAGGTGAGTGAGGTCACCATGAGCAACTTCAAGCTCGACGCCATCAACAACGAGCTAAAGTCCTTGAGGGAGTTGTGTGCTACAACTTTGAAGAGTCAAGCAACCCCTCAAGTGCTTCCACAAGCTAACTTATCTTCCAAGGAGGAAGATGTGAATTACATGGGAAGGGGCAATTACAACAATTATCAAGGCCCAAGGAACTTCAACAACAACCGGCAATTCAACAATTACCGGCCCAACCATAACCATCCCGGGTTTTCTTACTCTAACCCGGATGGAGCCTTGAACCCTCCCACTTCTACAAGCACAACTCCACCACCAAGAGCTTCACAAGAACCTCCACCCGGATTCACTCAACCTCCAAAGGATAGAACCGAAATGATGTTTGAGCAATTGCTTGGAAGGTTGAGCGGTCTTGAGAGCACGGTGACTTCTATCTCAAAGGCTCAAAAGGTGTTGGAAGCACAAGTATTCCAAAAGGCGGGTGAAGCACATAGAGATCCGGGAAAGCTTCCCGGAAGAACCGAAGAAAACCCAAGAGGCCAAGTGTTGGCTATTACAACAAGAAGTGGGTTAAGCATGAAGGATCCTTTGCCCAAGGAGAATGTTAAAGGGAAGCAAGTGGTGAATGAAGAAGAAACTTTGCAAGGAGATGGAGGCAAGAGCAAGGATGTAGAGCTAACCTATGTGGCACCGCCTCCATACAAGCCACCACTACCGTTCCCTCAATCACGAGCAAGAGCTCGCTTGGACAATCACTTTGGTAAGTTCCTTGAACTAATGTCTAAATTGCATATTAACATTCCATTCATGGACGCTATTTTAGGGATGCCGGCATATGGCAAGTTCTTGAAGGAAATACTCTCCAACAAAAGGAAGTTGGAGGAGTATGGTGAGATAAGGATGACTAAGAGATCCTCGGAGTTGATTCAAACGATGAAGGAGGAGATACCTCCCAAGCTAAGGGATCCGGGATCCTTTTGTGTGCCAATCGGAGTAGGAGAAGTGAAGTATGACGCCCTATGTGATCTTGGGGCAAGTGTAAGCATCATCCCGCTTGCACTTTGCAACAAGGTTGGGCTAGGAGAGCCAAAGCCGGTCAAGATGACCCTTTACATGGCGGACCGCTCAATCACTCATCCGGTTGGGATCTTGGAAGACATCCCGGTGCAATTAGGGAAGTTCTATGTGCCCATAGACTTCGTTGTTTTGGACATCCCGGCGGACTATCCGGTTCCTATCATCTTGGGGAGACCTTTCCTAGCTACTTCCGGATGTCTAGTAGATTGCAAGAATGGAACTCTCTCCTTCAACATTGGAGAAGAGAACATCAAGTTCAAGCTATCAACAATGATGAAAGGGCCAACCCTTCATGAGGATATATTCAACATAGTTGAAGAAGAGGAGTTTAGAGAGGTTGTGAGCTCAATCTATCTCAAGGATCCACTTGAGAGAGTTCTTAGCTCAAGCTTGATGGAAGAAGGAATTGAGGAGAGTAGCAATGAAGTAATCAAGGCCTTGAATGCATTGGACGAGCTACCAAGTGTTGGGTTTGAAGTGCTAGAAGAAGAGGAAAACTGCCAGAAAAATCGGACTGAAGGGCAAAAATCGGCCGATTTTTGTACTTATGCTGAAATTTCAGCCAGTTTTGCCAAAACAGAAACTCAGATCGACCTCCCTTCAGATAAATTGACCAATTTTTCTTCCTGAGTCGATTTTCCTGAGTCTTTTCAGCACCAACCACTTGAATGTGAGCAATCATCAAGGGACTTCAAGGTGGCTTCCATGGCTTTGCAATCATCTCAACCTACATTGTATGGATCGTCTCCAACCGAAAAAGGTCCTCCTCAACTTGATCTTAAACCTCTTCCTTCTCATTTAAAGTATGCTTTCCTTGGTTCAAATTCTACTTATCCGGTGATTGTGAATGCATCTTTGAATGATGATGAGCTTAATAGATTGTTGAATGAATTGAAACTGCATAGAAAGGCAATAGGATACACCATTGATGATCTTGTTGGCATCAAGCCCTCTTTGTGCATGCATAGGATAATGATGGAAGATAATCATAAACCCTCTATTGAACATCAAAGAAGGTTAAATCCTATAATGAAAGAGGTAGTTAAGAAGGAGATTATAAAGTTGCTAGATGCGGGAATTATCTACCCTATCTCGGATAGTAAGTGGGTTAGTCCCGTTCATGAAGTGCCTAAGAAGGGTGGGATGACCGTAGTGACCAATGAGAACAATGAACTAATCCCCACTAGAACGGTTACGGGATGGAGGATGTGCATTGATTATAGGAAGTTGAACATGGCCTCTAGGAAAGATCACTTCCCTCTCCCTTTCATTGACCAAATGCTAGAGAGGTTAGCTCAACATTCTCATTTTTGCTACCTAGATGGCAATAGTGGATTCTTCCAAATCCCTATCCACCCCGATGACCAAGAGAAAACAACCTTTACATGTCCATGGGGTACTTTTGCATATAGGAGAATGCCATTTGGGTTGTGTAATGCACCCGCCACCTTCCAAAGGTGTATGATGGCTATTTTTTCGGAATACATTGAAAATATCATGGAAGTGTTCATGGATGATTTCTCTGTTTATGGTTCTTCTTTCGATGATTGCTTGGCTAACTTGTCCTTAGTATTGCAAAGATGTGAGGAGACAAATCTTGTCTTAAATTGGGAAAAATGCCACTTCATGGTAAGTGAAGGTATTGTGTTAGGACACTTGGTGTCTAACTGTGGCATTGAGGTTGATAGGGCCAAGATTGAAACGATAGAGAAGTTGCCACCACCTACCTCGGTGAAAGGGGTAAGGAGTTTCTTAGGGCATGCCGGTTTTTACCGGAGGTTTATTCAAGACTTATCTAAAATTTCTAAGCCCCTTACTAACCTACTAATGAAGGATGTTGAATTTGTTTTCTCCAAATATTGCCTTGAGGCTTTTTGTAGGTTGAAGAACGCTTTGATCTCCGCACCCATCATGCAACCTCCGGATTGGAGCTTACCGTTTGAGATCATGTGTGATGCAAGCGATGTAGCCGTTGGGGCTGTCTTGGGGCAAAGGAAAGATGGGCGCACTCATGCCATTTATTATGCTAGCAAGACGCTAGATGATGCCCAACTCAACTATGCCACAACCGAGAAAGAGTTGCTAGCGGTAGTGTATGCCTTTGAGAAGTTTCGGTCATACCTTGTTGGAGCGAAGGTCATTGTTTATACGGATCATGCTGCGATCCGTTATCTCCTTACCAAGAAGGATGCCAAGCCTAGGTTGATTCGGTGGATCCTTCTTCTTCAAGAGTTTGACTTGGAAATCCGGGACAAGAAGGGATCCGAGAACTCCGTGGCGGATCACCTTAGTAGACTCCCACCGATAGAGCTTGAGAGAGATGACATCCCGATTGATGACTCATTCCGGGATGAGCAATTGCAAATGGTGGAGGAATGCTTGTTCCAAGTGTCTAGAGGAAGTGAGCCATGGTATGCCGACATTGTGAACTACTTGGTGTGTGAGGAAGTGCCTCCCGGTTTGACATATGCCCAAAGGAAGAAGTTCTTCAAGGATGTGAGACATTACTATTGGAGCGAGCCACTTTTGTTCAAAAGAGGGCCGGATGGGATGTTTAGAAGATGCATACCGGAGGATGAGGTGGAGAGTGTGATCCGCCATTGTCATTCCTTGCTATGTGGAGGGCATGCTAGTGCACACAAGACATGTGCGAAAGTGCTACAATCGGGCTTCTTTTGGCCAAGTTTGTTCAAGGACGTGCAAGGCTTTGTGGTAGCTTGTGATGCTTGCCAAAGGACGGGCAACATCTCAAGGAGGAATGAGATGCCCTTGAACAACATACAAGAGGTGGAAATATTTGATGTGTGGGGTGTGGACTTCATGGGGCCATTCCCTTCTTCATGTGGCAACCTCTACATCCTATTGGCGGTTGACTATGTTTCGAGATGGGTGGAGGCAATCGCCTCTCCTACAAATGACGCCAAGGTTGTGGTGCGGTTCTTCAACCGAGTGATCTTCCCTAGGTTTGGAACACCAAGGGTGATCATAAGTGATGGAGTAAAGCACTTCACTAATAGGAACTTTGGAGCACTTTTGGCCAAGTATGGGGTGACTCATAAGGTGGCAACACCTTACCATCCCCAAACTAGTGGCCAAGTGGAGATCTCCAACCGGGAGATCAAGGCCATTCTTGAGAAGACGGTATCAAGGACGAGAAAAGATTGGGCTATGAAGCTCGATGATGTCTTGTGGGCATATAGGACCGCCTTCAAAATACCAATTGGCACCACTCCTTACAAGTTGGTCTATGGAAAGTCTTGCCACCTTCCGGTAGAGATGGAGCATCGAGCATATTGGGCTATAAGGTGGCTAAATTTTGATCTCAAGGAGGCCGGAGAAAACGGTTGCTAGACATGAACGCCCTTGAGGAGATCCGGTTGGATGCATATGAGAATGCTCGGATCTACAAGGAGAGAACCAAGCGATGGCATGATAAGAGGATCATCCCAAAGGAGTTGAGTGAAGGCGACCTTGTCCTTCTCTTCAACTCGAGGTTGCGGCTCTTCCCCGGAAAGCTCAAATCAAGATGGACCGGGTCATATGTGGTGAAGAAGAACTTTCCTCATGGAGTGGTAGAGATAGGAGGAGATCATTGTGGTGACTTCAAAGTGAATGGGCATCGATTGAAGAAGTACATCCCGGAAGCCCCGGTGGAAGTAATTGCCCCGCTTCACCTTGATTGAAACGCTCCTGAATTTGGTCAAGCTAATGACCTTAAAGAAGCGCTTAATGGGAGGCAACCCATTGGTACATATTTTTCCCTTTCTTTTTCTTGCTTTTGCTTGATCTTACTCTTGGTGTGCTTTGTTTTTCCTTTGTGTTTTTGGGTGCTAGATCTTGTTGATTGTCATGAGTTATGAGATGTTGGAGGTCATGTGAAGGCCTCATGGAATGGTTGAAGAAGCAAGATCCGAGCACATGGACAAGGAAGAAAGCACCCAGGAAATCGGACTGTTCATGCACAAAATCGGCCGATTTTCCTGGGTTGCTTGGCCGATTTTTCCTCTGTAAAGAAAAGTGATGGTCTCCAATCAAGCATGGGTGGAGCGGACGTGGAACTTGGACGGCTTGCGGTGCCAAGCGCGGGTTCCGACACCATAATGATCATCAAGAGCTCTCTACCATCCTTGATCGATCATCCACCATCATCATCCAATGAGAACCGAAATACCAAAGCATCACCAATTTTACATTGTGAGGACTCTCTTTCACTTCTTTATTTAGTTTACACATTAGGGACAATGTGTTTCTAAGTATGGGGTGGGGTTTTCATGATCACTTGCATGATTAGCATCTAGGATAGTTTAATTTTGTCACATGTTTCATTATGTCTTGCATTATACATACATATCTCGAAAAATCCAAAAAATTCAGAAAATTTTAAAAATTTGTAGTGCTTCTAAGGCTTGGATATGACCCTAATGATGAACCTTGTCTTGTGGATTGGCTATGGATTACCTTATGTGTTAAATTGATGATAGCATATGTGGACTTGAAGTACTTCTCTTGAAACCATGAATGATTTGTGATCATGAATGTTTGCCTTGATTGAATTGAGTATTGAAAGTCGAAATTGCATGTTAGTTCTTGCACATCATTTAGGAATGAATAAGGCAATTCATCTTTCTCTACTTCTCATCTCGATCATGTTGCTTGAGCACCTCAACTGATATAAACTGACCTCTTTTGACCCATCCGGGAATAGGAGCATGCTAGTGTGTTGATGTGTGTGAAAAGCAAGTGTGGGGTGAAGTTGTTGATGAAAAGAATGTCATGCAATAAAATGCTGAATTTGTTGTGAAAGTGTAGCCAAAAATATAGGCTTGGGGACATTGGCTTAAATGACAAGTAACTCGGTACACTTCACATAATCGGGTGTTGGTGCCTTGCCAAAGTCAAATAAACCAATAGTCCTAACGAGCTTTGGTATGTGTGCCCGGTGTGGATGCATCTCGAAAAATAGAAAAAGCCCGAGAATGGCTAATCACCAAGGTTTCGGCTTTTGCACACCAATGCCATTGTCTCAAAAATAAAAGAAAGAAAAGAAAATGAAGAAAAATATACACTTGAGGGAAGTTGATAAGAAAATTTGAATTTGTGGTTGTTTAGTTCCTTTCCCGGATTAGCATCACATAGCCTAGAAAATTCCCACCTAATCACAACGTTTCTTGGCCTTCTATTTTACAAGTCCTTTTGACCTACTTGCATGTGTGTAAGACTAAGTGATTTAGATTGGATATGCTCATGATCATCTTGACTTCTTCATCTTTACATTTCATTGCATGCTATCAAGTTAAGTGTAATTGTCTTTCCATGCTCTCATTTATTTGATGCATAATTGCTTGTCCATTTCCATGAAACATGACTATGAAGGTGATCCAATATTAGAAGCACAACTCCAAAAGATTTTGCCATTTTTCTGCATGCATAAATCATGTCATCTCTTAGTCTATAGTTGGGAATTTGCTCGAGGACGAGCAAACCTTAAGTATGGGGTATTTTTGATAACACGATTTATGACTTAGGTTTAGGTAATCATTTAGATAGATTCATCACTCATTCATGCATGATTTAGCACAAATTCGCAACGTTTTCACTCAATTCGCATATTTTGTCGAGATAGACGTCTACACGGACTTGTGCGTTGCTTTGTAGGTATTTCGGGGGTCTTTTGGACATTAACCGATACATTAGAGGGCCAAGCCTCATGATGGTACACATCCAAGGCTAAGGAGGAGCATAATTGGAGCAACAAAGGACACAAAGACCACAATTGGTGCAAGCAATGGATCAACTTATGGCTAAACGAGCATAACAAGTTTCTGCTGAAGAAAATCGGACCAGCTAGCAGTTAAATCGGACGATTTTCTCCTGCTGGGTCGATTTTTGAGGCTTTGACAGCTTAAGCCACATGTCCCACGATCTCTTGTCCGTCCTTGCTCTAAGTGGAGAATATAAGTGGTCCTTCAGGTGGTTGTTGGGCATCTCCCCTCTCCCACACTCTCATTGACAGCTCATTTGATTTTGGAGAAAGATTGGAGGAGAAGAAAAGCTCTAAAAGATTGAAGGAAGAAGAAGAACACCATTCTAAGAGTTTAGAGGGATTTTGAGTGATTTTGCAATCTTGGATTGAAGAACTAATTGCAAGGATTGTTAAGAACGTTTTGAATCTTCATTTTAGAGTTTGTAAGTCTTGCTACAACTTGGATTTGGCTGAGATTTATTGATTTTGCTTACTCATCTTTCATTACTCATCTATGAACACCATGTATGCTTGTTTGATGATTTCGGATCTTGATATGCATATTATTGGCTAGTTTCTTGTGATTTTAGAGTGATGGATTGATGGTTATGGCTAGGGTTATGATAGGATGGGCTTATATGTCAGGTTAGGATGATTTATATGCACGAAACTCACAACAGAACTCACAACAGAAGGAAAAATCGACCTGTTCATCGGATAAATCGGCCGATTTATCTGTAGAACAACCCGATTTATTCTTCTGTTGCTCTTTAAATGATAAATCTGCATGCTAGGGTGTTTGGTTGTTTAAATCCTAGTGTTTATTAAGCCTAAATTAGCTTAGGATCACCTAATGCTATCAACCTAAGTGAAGGAAGAGATCTACCCGATGATTCCCTATCTTAGATACCTTAGAAGATGAATTCTAGGTAGTAGTGAGCCTAATAAGCCGCTATTGGATTGAGTGTGCTAGGATTATTGCTGGAGATTTCCCTATTCCGAGACTTACCCGGTAAGGAGAGGGTTACCCCCTAAGTAGCATCTAGTTTGTGTGGAATTCCTTATTCTAACCCCTTGAGACCTACCCGGTAATAGGAGTTTGATGCGGGATTAGTGAAGTGAGAGACTTACCCGGTAATCGCTTCCACTAGTGAAACATTCTTTCCCCGGCACCGCAGCTAGTCCTTAGAATCCTTAGAACCTTGAATCCTATGCCATAACCGGAAATCTTGACCTCTAGAATCTACTTTTCTCTCTTGATCATATACTTGTGCTTTGTTGTTACTTACTCGTTTGCTAGCTTAATTTGTTAGTTGTTTTATTACCTTGCTTGACTTGTGATCTTTGTTTGATCACCACAAAAACCAACAAAAACATTGCGTTTTCCATTTTCTTTGTTCCTCATCTTATCTTAGTCTAGATTCACACTATCTTTGATCATTGATTGACTCTATTTCACCTTAGTCTTTGTGTTCGACCTCGGAATACTTACCTTTCTACAAACGTCCCGTACACTGCGGGTTCGCTAGAAGTTAGGATAAATATAACGAGTATAAATTTAAGACTTATTGCGTGCACATCACACGATTCTAGCGTAACAATTACTCATTAGTAAATCTACTGTGTTGATTGCTGGTGCTAAAAGGGATTTAAAATCTAATTTTGACATGAAAGATATGGGTCCTGCACAGAAAATATTAGGTGTTAAAATCATAAGGGATAGAAAGCATAAAAATATGTGGTTATCTCAAGTTGATTATATTGAAAAAGTTTTAGAAAAGTTCAATATGAAGCATGCTAAACCCACTTCTATACCCATAGGAGGGCACCTTGATTTAACTAAGCAACATGTCTAATCCTGGTGAATTACATTGGACTGCTATGAAATATATTCTTAGATATATCAGTGGAACTAAAGACTTATGTTTGATGTTTTCTGAGCATGATAATATTGGTGAAGTGTTTGGTTATGTAGATTCTGATTATGCTAGCAATAAGGATAATAGAAAATCTACCACATCTTATTTTTACACTTGGACTGGTAATTGTGTTTCATGGAAATCTCAACAACAATTTGTAGTTGCTTTATCCTCTACTGAAGCTGAATATATTGCAGTTGTTGAAGCTTCTAAGGAAGCTATTTGGCTTAAGGGTCTTGTTAGTGAAATATCTCATAAACCTTGTGTTCCTGTAATTCATATGGACAGTCAAAGTGCATTGTATTTGTGTAAAGATCATGTTTATCATGAAAGATCTAAACATATTGATGTTAGAAATCACTTCATTCGAGATAGGGTTAAAAAGAAGCACTTCTTAGTTAGGAAAATTAAGGGTGACTTGAATCCTGCTGACTTTGGAACAAAAATTGTAACTGCTAATAAATTTGTATTCTGTAGAAATTTTCTACAGATTTTTTATGTTCCTTGAGTGTTGAATGCAGGTTATAGACTGATGACGGACAGGATGGATGGTTCCAGGCACACTATTGGGGGACAGAACTTGGTTACACGGTTACAAGAATCAGGAGGGCATTTGTTATGTTTTTTATTCTTGTATTGATCATGTAACATAGGACATGAGAATAAATCTAACACTTTTCCTTATGGTCTAAGTAGAGAGTTGTAAGATGTTCATATGATAGTTTTCTATGTGTTTGATCTTGATGCCTATCATGATCCAAAGTTGCCACTTAGTTAACCTAAGTGAGGTAGCTTGGTGATTAATATGGTGACAAGATTCATATACATTTGTATGCTATTATATGTGACTTAGGAGATAATTTTATGTAATGTGTGTGTATTTGTGTGTTGTGTACTTCTCCAGCTAATGTTGAAGATTGGGCTTGGTGGCCCAAAACTAGAAGTCCATCTCCTTAATTTGATGTTGAGACGCATGCTTGATGATGTGTTGGTGAACCAGCCGCTTGATGTTGATAACCCGGTTCATTGGTTCACTTATGCTTGTAGTGAAACGAGGCGTTTAACTAAGGGTTCAGCTTGGTACTTAAAACTCTTGGTTGCAGCTTCTGAAACCCTAGATCGAGCGCTTTAGTATTCTTCGTCAACAAAGAGAAAGAGAGAGATAGAGAAGAAGGCGGATCTTCCAAATCTTGCTTTGAGCAAGAAGGATTCGTATGAGAAAAGGAGTAGAGAGATCTGTTATCTCTTGATTATCTTCTCGCCATTGGTTTGTTGGTTTACAACAGAGACGAAGATCAATCTTAGATTTTTATCGAGGTGCCTTTGAGGGGGTTTTTCTTCACCTTTGCTTCTTTGTATCTCATGAGTTCTTCTTTGTTTCTTTCTTTGCTAGATCGTAGGAAAGTGCTAGTTTCTCGAACGTCCTGTGTTTGTAACCTTGTTCTTGGAAACCTAGTGAAACCCGGGACCGGATCTCCCCTCTTGAGGTCTCGCAGAGTAGGGGTATTTTCATACCACCGAAGTGCGTCAACAAATTGCTTGTGTGATCATTTGTTAGTGTCTTTAGTCGGATCTACGACTAAGGACTTTAGATTTGTTAAAAATAACATTCACACTAATCTTACCCCCATCGGGTAATCCTATAAAGAAGGGTCTACCTTCTACAGTGACTAAGGCCAATCTTCTACACATGCATCGGATATAAAAGAATACGTAGCACAAGTATCGAAAAGAACTCTGACAGGAAAATCATTAATATGAATGGTACCTGTAGTTGTTGGCGTTGTCGGCTCTACAACACTCCTCAACTCATACACTTTAGCTGAAGCATCTCTAGTGTCTGCAGATCCACCAACACGTCTTCTACCTCTCCCTTGTCCCAGAGTGGAACCTTGAGGAGCGGTAGAATCAGGAACTCTCTGTTGCTGCTGCTGCTGGTACTGTGATCTCTGTCCTCCTCCAGAAACACTAGCGGGTGAAGAAACCTGCTGAGATAGCGCCTTGCCCTGACGGCAAAACGCAGCTCTATATCCGGGCTTGCCACAAGAAAAGCAAGTCACTGCTGACTTCTTGCAATCAGCTCGGATGTGTCCAGCTACTCTACAGTTATGACATTGCCGTCCTCTGTCAAAACTCTGCTGAAATCCAGAACATCCAGGCGCCTGACTTCGCCCAAAACCAGCTGATCCGGCTCCAACACTAGTTGATCCAGTCTTTTGTCTCTTCTCAGAACCTCCTATCTGAGAAGCTCTCCTCTGACCCGGTCGATCTCTCTCATACACAGAAGCTATATCCTGATAGTCCGTCAGAGACTCACAATGGAAACCAGTAAGATAAGAGCGTGTCGACTCTCTCAACCTTCGAGAGAAAAGGTAAACATGTTGATCCTCAGGTGGTGCAGACGGACCAAGCAACGACAACTCATCCTGAAACTTGAGAATGATCTCTACAATAGGCAAATCCTCAAATCCAGTCTCAAGGAAATCCTGAAGACGGTCTCTCCTCATAGTTGCAGGGCAGTATCGATCCTTAATCACTATCTTCATCTGCTCATAACGGGTGACCTTACTGCGAATGGTCCTCCACCAAGAATGAGCCTGATCCTTCAGCAGCGTATGTGCTATGTTGACTCGACGTCTCTCAGGGCATCCGATAGCCTCCATAGCAGAATCCACCTGTCCGAGCCACTACTCCACCTCCAATCAGGTCTTTCCCATGAACACGGGAACCTTCAGTTGGTCGAAAGCCTTCAACCAACTGTCGAGCTTTGGCTCCTTTGCCTCGGTCGGCGCTCTAACAACCTCAACAACTCTAGTAGGTGGGGCAACAGCCTGTGTAACTCTCTGTGAAACCTCAGCTGATCTCGCAGGAACTGGCGACACTGGTGCTGGTCCTCCAGTCCTGATAGCCTTCTCAACTCTCTACACATAGTCGCGATATGCAAAAGTTCCGATAGACACTCGTGTGGACTCCGTCGATGGCGCCCTCTGTGCTCCGGACCTAGCAGCGGTCCCATTTCTAGCCTCAGGAACAATGCTCTCAGCAAACGCCTCAGCGATAGGCGGATCGGCAGCTGAGGCTTGGCCCCGACCTATAGCTGGTGGAGGTCTTCCTGCACATCCTCATCCACGGACGGAAGGTGGAAGTGGTGGTCGACCCCTTCCCTGCCCCATAGAAGATGTAGCTCTAGTACGCTTCATCTGCTATAAGGATAGATATGTAAGACTATATGTATAAAGATATAAGGCCACGCTACAGCTAAAGCACAAATCCAAGAAAAACACATATAAAGGCCAACATATAAGAAACTACACTTCTGAGATCCACGGAGGTAGTGGAGGTCGCTCGTACATCTATCCCAGACCAACGGTTTAAAAACAAGCGCCCCCCATTTGAAAACGTTAGACCCCTTGCGCAGTGGCGGAGCCAGAAACTTTTGGTTGGAGGGGCACACAAAAAAATTTTATAAGGGAAGTCGAATATTATGCTTGAAATTAAACAATAAAATATATAAATTAAATAAATAAAAAAAGTTTACTTAAGTTTTGTACTATAAATTTGAGCTTTAAATTTATTTTTTTTACTTAGATAAAATTTAATAATTATTTTATATATTTAGTTTCTTTTATAAATATACTGTCATATAAATTAGATAGTTGTTGATGAATTATTGTATTAAAAATTATATTAATTTTACTAAATTTATTTTTTTACTTAGATAAAATTTTATTAAATTTATTGTATTAAAAATGATTGTATTAAATTTATTTTTTTACTTAGATAAAATTTAAAATTATTTTGTATATTTAGTTTCTTTTATAAATATATTGTCATATAAATTAGATAGTTGTTGATGAATTATTGTATTAAAAATTATATTAATTTTATTGTATTAGTTAGAAATTAATGAAATAATAAATAAACATCATTTAATCTCTCCATCTAAATATATTGTAATATGTTTAAAATAAATCCATAAAATAAAAAGAAACTTTTTGCTACTCCCAAAACTCGAACCCACGACTTCATGTACCTCCTTCCCTTCCTCTACCAGATGAGCTAGTAGAACAGCATGTAACATAATTCGTTTTAAGGAGGGTTTTTTCCTTCTTTTTTTTTCTTCCTAAGGCAAAACGACGTCGCAAACCGGGGCACCGTACCACCCGTTACCCCCCTTGGATCCGCCACTGCCCTTGCGGGTTCTATTTATTTATCCATCCGATCTGTAGAAGATTTCGAGTGTCATTATTGCCAACTTAGACCTCTAATACCACATTGTAACACCCTAAGTTCTGGGAACTCGAAGTGCTATGGGCTAGGACCGCACAATGGGTCCCGACCCTCAGAGTAGCAACAGCAAACGGATCTTACAACAAGGCACAGACGAATGAAAACCAAAGCTCAATATAAAACCAAAGGTTTAAACAAAGCAAAGCGGAAAAGACTCGCAGCCGAGTTCAAAACAAAAGAGAAACAACAAAAGAAACATAAACCCGATCCCGTCCTATAATGTACGGGAACCCCGACTGATCACACCATCCGGATCACTCAGCAGCATCCTGAACGTGCGGAACATCTACAACAACGGCATAAACCGTTAGCTAACATTCTAAGTATAAGCAAGAGCGTAAAGGCACAAACACACATAAGGTAATGTAAACATATAGCATGCACACAACCGGTTATTATCTTTCTTAAAGGTTATCCATTACTAATTCAACTTCTTTTGTCAAACGAGAATCTCCCGAACCTCGTCTCTGCTTCCGTCTACCAATAGGAATAGATCAGTACTATCCGTTACCTACGGGTCTGGGTCGCAAGAGCACATTCTAGTCTCCTGAAGAACTAGACAAGTGGTCACCACCCGGTTATAATACACTTGGGCCAATTAAGGTTATAAAGGGTGAAACCTAGTCCGGTTATCTGTTATAACAGGAATAAACAACACAAACAAGCCAATACAATCCAACTAATACGCGGAATGAAGCTAAGTAAGTCCAAGGGACTTACCTCACATGAAGGTAACACAAAAGCTCCACAATAACTTAGGAAGAACACAGGAAAGCTCAGATTCCCTCAGGAAAGGAGCAAGGAAAGCCTGTGCAAACAAGAAACATGGATCAGAAACGGAACGGTTGCTAGAAGTCTATAACTTCTACTCTCAACGATCTCTAAGAGATCTCCACAAGTTAAGGGCTCAACCTTAGTCTTACAACTACTCAGGGGACAAGAATTACGCTAAGAACGTGACACGCAAAAGTCTTAAATTTATACTCGTTATATTTTCCTAACTCCTAACGAACCCGTAGTGTACGGGACGTTTTATAGTAAGGATAGTATTCCGAGGTCGAACACAAAGACTGAGGTGAAATCGAGTCAAATAGTGACTAAGGATAGTGTCGATCTAGGCTAAGAAAAGATGAAAGAAACAAATAAATGAAAATCTCGATGTTTTTGGGTTTGGTTTTGTGTGGTGAACAATCAAGGATCACAATGATATAATATGGCAAAACAAACTAAGAAATCAAGCTAAAACACAAATAAACAAAGCAAACACGAAATATGTGATCAAAGAGAGAAAAGCGGATTCTAGGGGTTGGGAATTCCGATTATGGCATTGGACTCAAGCTTCTAATCAACCTTGGATAAATTATAGTATGTTGGGGAGGAATGTTTCTCAAGTGGGGTCAATTACCGGGTAGGTCTCATGATCCACTAATCCCGTTCCTAAGGTCCTATCACCGGGTAAGTCTCTAGGAGCCTAAGGTAGGGATATCTACACAAACCGGATGGTTATCTAGGGATCTAACCTCTCCTTACCGGGTAAGTCTCGGGAAGGCTAGTCCTAAACACTTATCCTAGCACATTCAGTCCAATAGCGGCTTGTAAGGCTCACTACTACCTAGAATTCGTCATCTTCGGTATCTAAGAGCAAGAATCACCGGGTAAGTCTCTTCTAACTCTTAGTTGCTAACACTAGGTCACCCTAGGATAGATTTAGCTCAACAAACACGAGGATTTCAACAATCTAACATCCTAGCACTTAGATTCATCAAACAAGCAAGTCAGTCAAAATCACGGGTAGTTCATCAAGAACCACGGACGTGAAATGTACTAGAACAGGCCGTGATTTACAACAGAGGCTTGGTTCGAGCAAACAATTCATTCCAAAGGTACATCTAAGTCCATTCTATCATAGTCCAAGCCATAACCATCATTTCCTTACCCTAGAATCACATCTATTTAGCCAATAATATGCATCTCAACAATCAAACTCATCAAGCATACAATCATGAAGTCCATATCAAGAAGATGAAAATGAAAGAGAGATGAAACAAGTAGAACAAGAAAAACGAGCTGAATAAATGTTAAAAGAGAGACTTACAACCCTTCAAAAGAAGGTTTGAATCGTTTCTTACAACCTTAGCAAATGTCTTCAACAAAACTCACTCAAAACCACTCAAAAACTCTATGAAAACTATGAAACTAGTGTGCTTCTACTTCTTCCCCAAATGAGAGAGTTTCTTCTCCTCCAAGAGTAGCTCCCAATCCAAAAATGTGTGTTGTGAGAGTGTAGGAGAGAATGGGAGTGATGGGGTCTATCCTCAACAGCCTTGCAGGACCACCTTTTATCCTCCACATTTGCAAGAGTCGGCCATGGAGATTGTGGGACAATTGTCACAGCTGTATAGGGAAAACCATGGCCTATTTCCACGCCCGTGGAAGTCCCAGTGGCCGTGGTTTTGGTGATGCAGCTTGTTTTGGATCATCAAGCCTCAATTTAGTGCAAGGCATGCACCAACAAGGTCCCATGTGTCCTCCTTAACTCCTAGCTTGCTTCTCAATGAGTCCGAAGGTGTGTCATCTCGAGGAACGATCCTTGAATGTATCGATTAAGCTCCTAAAGCTCCCAAAATATCTACAAAACATGCAAAAGTCCGTGTAGACGTCTATCTCGACAAAATACATGAATTGAGTGCAAACGTCATGAACTAGTGCTAAACCATGCATGAATAATGGGAAAAACTATCTAAATGGATGCCTAATCTAACATCATAAATCGTGTTATCAAAAATACCCCATACTTAAGGTTTGCTCGTCCCTGAGCAAGTCCCAACTATAGACTAAGAGATGACATGATTTATGCATGCAGAAAAACAACAAAATCTTTTTGGAGTTGTGCTTCTAATATTGGATCACCTTCATAGTCATGTTTCATGGCAATGTACAAGCAATCATGTATCAAATAAACGAAGGCACGGAAAGACAATTGTACTTATCTCAAAAGCATGCATGAAATGTAAAAATGAAGGAGTCAAGATGATCATGAGCATATCCAATCTAGATCACTAAGTCTTACACACATGCAAATAGGTCACAAGGGCTTGTGAAATGAGAGGCCAAGAAACGTTGTGATTAGGTGGTGATTTTTCTAGGTCATGTGATGCTAATCCGGGAATGGAACTAACTCCACAATTTTGTCTTTGATCAACTTCCCACAAGTGTATATTTTTTCTCCTTCTTTTCTTTCTTTTCTTTTCTTTTTCTTTCACTTATTTTTGAGACAATGGCATTGGTGTACAAAAGCCGGAACCTTGGTTAATAGCGATCCTCGGGCTTTTTTATTTTTCGAGGTGCATCCACACCGGGCACACATACCAAAGCTCGTTAGGACTATCGGTTTATTTGACTTTGGCAAGGCACAAACACCCGATTATGTGAATGGTGCCGAGTTACTTGTCATTTAAACCAACGTCCCCAAACCTGTATTTTTGTCTACACTTTCACAACAAATTCAGCACTTCATTCACAACATTCTTTCGTCAACAACTTCGCCCCACACTTGCTTTTCACACACTCAACACACTAACATGCTCCTATTCCCGGATGGGTCAAAAGAGGTCAAATTTTGTATCAATTGAGGTGCTCAAACAACATGATCAAGATGAGAGGTAGAGAAAGATGAATTGCCTTAGTCATTCCTATATGATGTGCAAGAACTAGTATGTAATTTCGACTTTCAATCCTCAATCCAATCAAGGCAAGCATCATAATCACAATTCATACATAAGATTCAAGATAAGTACTTCAAGTCCACATATGCATTCATCAACTCAACACATAAGGCCATCCATAGCCAATTCACAAGACAATCTCATCATAAGGGTCATTCCCAAGCTTAGAAGCACTAAAAAAAATTTTAATTTTCTTATTTTTTTGGATTTTTCGAAATATGTATGTACAATGCAAAAAGCTAGTAAAACATGTGACAAAAAGAAACTATCCTAGATGCAAATCATGCAAAAGATCATGCAAACCCCACCCCATACTTAGAAACACATTGTCCCCAATGTGTAAATGAAGTAAAGAAGAGTGAAAGAGGGTTCTCACAATGTAAAAATGGTTTGCTTCGGTATTTTGGTTCGCTCAAGTGGAGTGATGACGGATGATCCTATCAACGATGGTAGAGAGCTCAAAGTGTTCGTTATTGCGTCGGGATCCGCGCTAGGCACCGCTAGCCGTCCAAGTCTCGCGTCCGCTCCACCCACAATTGATGAGGAACTCATCATCCACATGCCATGCAAGGCTTCTATGCTACCAAGACTCTAGCACACACACAAAGCACACCAAACACACAAAAACACACAAAAACAGAAAAATCAAAACAAAAACGAAAACGAAAAGGGAAAAACGATTACCAATGGGTTGCCTCCCATTAAGCGCTTCTTTAAGGTCATTAGCTTGACCAAATTCGGGGGCGTCTCACTCAAGGTGAAGTGGGGCAATCATATCCACCGGAGCTCCCGGGATATACTTCTTCAAGCGGTGCCCATTCACCTTAAAATCCCCACAATGCTCCCCACTTATCTCAACCGCTCCATGGGGAAAGATCTTCTTCACCACATAAGGACCCCTCCATCTTGACTTTAGCTTTCTGGGGAAGAGCCGCAGCCTTGAGTTGAAGAGAAGGACAAGGTCGCATTTACTCAACTCTTTCGGGATGAGACTCTTGGCATGCCAACTTTGGTCCTTTTTTTGTAGATCCGGGCATTTTTATAGGCATCCAACCGGATCTCCTCAAGAGCGTTCATATCAAGTAACCTCTTCTCACTGGCCTCCTTGAGGTCAAAATTCAGCCACCGTATAGCCCAATACGCTCTATGCTCCAGCTCTACCGGAAGGTGGCAAGACTTGCCATAGACTAGCTTGTAGGGAGTGGTGTCAATCGGTGTCTTGAAAGCGGTTCTATAATCCCACAAAGCATCATCGAGCTTCATAGCCCAATCCTTTCTCGTCCTAGAAACCGTCTTCTCAAGAATTCCCTTTATCTCCTTGTTTTGGGATGGTAAGGTGTTGCTACCTTATGAGTCACTCCATACTTAGCCAAAAGTGCCCCAAAGTTCCTATTATTGAAGTGCTTCCCTCCATCACTTATGATCACCCTTGGTGTTCCAAATCTAGGGAAGATCACTCTGTTGAAGAACCGCACTACAACCTTGGCATCATTTGTAGGAGAGGCAATTGTCTCCACCCATCTCGAGACATAGTCCACCGCCAATAGGATGTAAAGGTTGCTACATGAAGAGGAGAATGACCCCATGAAGTCCACACCCCAAACATCAAATATCTCCACTTCTTGTATGTTGTTCAAGGGCATCTCATTCCTCCTTGAGATGTTGCCCGTCCTTTGGCAAGTATCACAAGCTACCACAAAATTCTGCACATCCTTGAACAAACTTGGCCAAAAGAAGCCCGATTGCAACACCTTAGCACATGTCTTATGCGAGCTAGCATGGCCTCCACATGGCAAGGAGTGACAATGGAGGATCACACTCTCCACCTCATCCTCCGGTATGCATCTTCTAAAAACCCCATTTGGCCCTCTCTTGAACAAAAGAGGCTCACTCCAACAGTAATGCCTCACATCCTTGAAGAACTTTTTCCGCTGGGCATATGATAAACCGGGAGGCACCTCCTCGCACACAAGATAGTTCACAATGTCGGCATACCATGGCTCACTTCCTCTAGACACTTGAAGTAAACACTCCTCCATCATTTGCAATTGCTCATCCTGGAATGAGTCATCAATCGGGATGTCATCTCTTCTAATCTCCAATGGAGGTACCCTACTAAGATGATCCGCCACAGAGTTTTCGGACCCCTTCTTGTCCCGGATTTCCAAATCAAACTCTTGAAGAAGAAGGATCCACCGAATCAAACGAGGTTTGGCATCCTTCTTTGTAAGGAGATAACGGATCACAGCATGATCCGTATACACTATGACCTTCGCTCCAACAAGATACGAACGGAACTTCTCAAATGCATACACAATAGCAACTCCTTCTCGGTGGTAGCATAATTGAATTGGGCTTCATCTAGCGTCTTGCTAGCATAATAGATGGCATGTGTAAGCCCATCTTTCCTTTGTCCCAAAAAAGCCCCGACGGCTACATCACTCGCGTCACACATGATCTCAAACGGTAAACTCCAATCCGGAGGTTGCATGATGGGAGCGGTGATCAAAGCATTCTTCAACCTACAAAAAGCCTCAAGGCAATCCTTGGAGAAAACAAACTCAACATCTTTCATTAGTAGGTTAGTAAGAGGCTTAGAAATCTTAGAGAAATCTTTAATAAATCTCTGGTAAAAACCGGCATGCCCTAAAAAACTCCTTACCCCCTTCACCGAGGTAGGTGGTGGCAACTTCTCTATGGTTTCTATCTTAGCCCTATCAACCTCAATGCCTCGGTTGGATACCAAGTGTCCTAACACAATACCTTCCCTTACCATGAAGTGGTATTTCTCCCAATTTAAGACTAGATTAGTCTCCTCACATCTCTTTAGCACTAGAGACAAGTTAGCTAAGCAATTATCAAATGAAGATCCATAAACAGAGAAATCATCCATAAATACTTCCATGATGTTTTCAATATACTCAGAAAAGATAGCCATCATACACCTTTGAAAGGTGGCGGGTGCATTACACAACCCAAACGGCATTCTCCTATATGCAAATGTACCCCAAGGACACGTGAATGTGGTTTTCTCTTGATCTTCCGGGTAGATAGGGATTTAGAAGAATCCACTATAGCCATCTAAGTAACAAAAATGGGAATGTTGAGCTAATCTCTCTAGCATTTGGTCAATGAAAGGAAGAGGGAAGTGATCTTTCCTAGAGGCCACATTTAGTTTCCTATAGTCTATACACATCCTCCATCCCGTAACCGTTCTAGTTGGGATTAGTTCATTATTCTCATTGGTTACTACGGTCATCCCACCCTTCTTAGGAACCACATGCACGGGACTAACCCATTTACTATCCGAAATCGGGAAAATGATTCCCGCATCTAGCAATTTAAGGATCTCTTTCTTGACTACTTCTTTCATGATTGGGTTTAGTCTTCTTTGAGGTTCAATTGAAGGTTTATGATTATCTTCCATCAAAATCTTATGCATGCACAAGGAAGGTTTAATGCCAACTAAATCATCAATGGTATAGCCTATAGCCTTCCTATGCAATCTCAACTCATACAACAATCTAGCAAGTTCATCATCATTCAAGCATGCATTAACAATAACCGGATAAGTAGAATTCTCACCAAGAAAAGCATACTTCAAATGAGAGGGGAGGGGTTTGAGTTCAAGTTTAGGAGGACCTTTATTGTAACACCCCAAATTCTGAGAACTCGGGGAGCTACTGGTTAGGACCTCACAATGGGTCCCGACCATAATTTGACAACAATTTTACATGGATCTTACAACAAGGCACAAAAGTATATACATGGAGAATATGTATCAGCCTTACAAGAAAAGCTACTAAAATGATGCATATGAAGAACAAAAGACATCCCCGTCCCCAACTAAATGAGTACGTGGACCCGGCTGACCATTTCCTCCGGATCTCTCTACAACTGTCTTAACCTGCAAGGCATCTACAAGCGGTATAAAACCGTTAGCAAACATTCTATGCATAAGTACAAAGGTAAAAGCACAAATACACAACATACACAATCAACATGCAACACTCAATCCTTTTATTATCTTTAATTAGGTGATAGGTTATTACTAATGATACTTATTTTGTGACACGAGGGATTCCCAAACCTCGCCCCTGTCCCCGTTTACCAACGCGGAATGGTACTAATGCATCTGACCGTCTACCGGACTGGGCTGGTCGCAGGGAACCTCCTAGACTCTCGCAAGAGCTAGGCAGATGATGTCACGACCCGTTATCATACACTTGGGTCAATTACGTAAATAATAAAGTCGGCCTAATCCGGTTTCGTTGTTTATCATAACTAACAAACACCACTCATACACATTACACTCATACAAGAAGCCAGCTAAGTAAGTTCGTGGACTTACCTGAATCAGATCTCGACTCCTAATTTGCAAATCGATCTGTATAGTAGGAATTCAGTGGCCTGTCAAAGGAGGCAAGTGTGTCAGCACACTTTCTGGGTGGTTAGAAGTCTAAGACTTCTAAGATAGTAGGTCTTAATAGAACGGAATTGATTACAGTATTAATTTATGGTAAAATGACTATTTTACCCTTGGTCTCGAAACTTCCAAAAATTCCCTAATTCATGCCTAAACTCTTATTTGAGACTAAAGAGTCATATTCTAACTCCTAAAGATGAGTTTGGTTACAAACTGGCAATTTACCCATTTCCCTATTTTCGGAAAGATCGTTAAGGTCCAACTTCGGCTTCAAATATAAAATTCGAATAATCTTATAAAAATTCCGAAATAATTCCCTAGATCATATATGATATCTCATCTACTCCTAGGAGTAAGAATTTCTTAAAACTGTTCAACCATCACTTCTACAAAAATTTCCAAAGTTGGTTACAACACTTTAACAAACAGCACATTGTCTTAACTTTGAAAAATCATAACTCCTAAACTACTCGCTGGATTTATCCCAAATTTTGATAAGTTCTACTATAAAATCTTATCTATGATATATCAAAAATTCAGCCGCAAAGGAGATCAAAATCCTATTTAAAACTATCTCACAAAACCGAATTTCAGCACAACAGAAAAACTGCTTACGACTTCATCTTTGAAAAATCATAAATCCCAAACCACTAGCTGGATGCCTCTCAAATTTTAATATGTTCTACAAAAATATGTCAACTATATCATATCCAAAATTCAGGTCCAACGGAGATCAAGAGCTTATTCAAAATCATCTCACAAAACAGCATCACTTGCTGTTTTCCCCAACACTCAGCACATATATACAAACTGCATGAGGCGTCAACTTTGGAACACAATAACTCTCAAACCGTAACTCTGATTCCTCTAAAATTTTAGTATGCTTTACTATACAATATCGACTAAAACATATCCGAAAATCAGCAGTAAAGGTGGAGTCTAACCTACCCAAAACTGGAGCCGAATTTGACTGTTCTTCACTTCCGAAAACTCAGCAAACTCCTATATCTTCACTGTTTCTTCTATGGATGTTCTGAGCATGATTAGGAGACATGAAGAGCATTCATTAGACAAAAAAGGTGTGGAAAGAAGTGCAAGGAAGCAAGGGTATCCACCTTATTCGATTCCAAGACTTGAAGGGAGATAGGAGATTGCACAAGGTTGTTGTCGAGCCAACTGTTGCACAGAAACGGAGAGGCCGCTTGCAAGAGATCTATTGGTGTGAAGAGGTGAGATCTGTCCCTATGATGTTGGTGGCGGTTGCACGACAGGGAAGGGGCTGCTTGGTGCAAAGGAGACAGATCTTGGATGGCTTGCTGCTTGCGAGATCCACGTGCAGAAGATCAATGTTGAAGACCGTTGCTGCTGCCTACTGCTGCGTTGAGGACCTATGTGCAGCGTTAGAGAGGCTGTAATTAAACGTGTGCAGGAAGAGGCGTGATCTGGTGAGAATGGAAGGTATCAGAAGAGAGCAAGAGGAGGCGTGATCGGCTGGGAGTTACGATCTTTGAGATGTCCAAAACGTGTGTGCTCTTGGGCTGGAGGAGAATGTTGAACGGCCTGCAGGAAGAGGGAGTTACGGCTGGCATGTAAGCAGGGTTATCATGGGCTGCGGCTGGGCCTGTACAAGCAGTCCGGGAATGGGTCACAAGCAAGTAAGGAGGAGAAGGTGGGCTGTGGTTGTGTGGGCTGAAGATCATAGTCATAAGTTTGGGCTGAAGCAAGGTAAGAAAGAATGGGCTGAGGTTGTCCAGCCTT
This sequence comes from Fagopyrum homotropicum, assembly GCA_033239125.1. Taxonomy (NCBI): domain Eukaryota; kingdom Viridiplantae; phylum Streptophyta; class Magnoliopsida; order Caryophyllales; family Polygonaceae; genus Fagopyrum; species Fagopyrum homotropicum. The sequence continues at coordinate 152,482,795 of BSWB01000004.1, forward strand.
GTCAAAACCTTGTCAACAGCTTGTCGGGCTTTGTCAGGACCTCGTCTCAGCTTTGTCGTGATCTCGTCACAGCTTTGTCGTGATCTCGTCACAGCGTCGTCATGATCTCGTCTAAAGTCGTCGTTAAGGATTAATTATAAGAATTAGGGTTTGATATGTATCTATTATTTTATGTGAATTAAATTATACATAAAATGATAAATAATTATAAGAATTAGGGTTTGATATAATTTTATCATTTTATGTGAATTAAATTCTACATAAAATGATAAATAATTATAAGACTTAGGGTTTGATATAATTCTATCATTTTATGTGCATTAAATTCTACATAAAATGATAAAATTTGTGAAGAAAGAAATACTAGATAGAATGGGAACCGTCAACGGCTTTAAGTCCGAATTGATTCGAAATTAAACGGAATAAAAATTCTGGATATTACATTTATCGAGTGGAGACGATCCGTATAATGTTGGTTGAGATGAATCCAAAGCCATGGAAGACTCCTCAAGGCTCCTTGAAGCTTGATCAACAACAAAGGCAGTTTCTGGAGAAACCACGGGCAAAACCACGGGCTCTGGCACAACCACAGCCGTGGAACTTGCAAAGGTAGCACTTCGGAGCACTCCAGTAGGTTCCACGGGATAAACCACGGGCGTGGTTCTTCCCCCCAGGCTGTGGTTCTTGCAGAAATTCAGCACACCTTCGTGTACTTCAAATTCAGCTCTTGTCTCCTTTTCCAATGCTTCCAAAGCCTTGATTTTTTCGTTGCAAGCCTCCTCAACTCCTTCCTCCATCAAACATAAGCTAAGAACTTTCTCCAAGGGGTCCTTGATCAAGATCGAGCTCACAACTTCTCTATACTCCTCTTGCTCGACAATGTTGAACACATCTTCACCAAGGGTTGGCCCCTTCATCATTGTGGATAATTTGAACTTGATATTCTCTTCTCCAATGTTGAAAGAGAAAAGTCCATTTTTGCAATCCACCAAGCATCTGGAAGTGGCCAAGAAAGGTCTCCCTAAGATGATAGGAACCGGATAGTCCGCCGGGATTTCCAAAACAACGAAGTCTATGGGCACATAGAACTTCCCGAGCTACACCGGTATATCTTCCAATATTCCTACGGGATGAGTGATTGAACGGTCCGTCATGTAAAGGGTCATCTTGACCGGCTTCAGCTCTCCTAGCCCAACCTTGTTGCAAAGTGCAAACGGGATAATGCTTACACTTGCCCCAAGATCACAAAGAGCTTCATACTTCACTTCTCCCACTCCAATTGGCACACAAAAGGATCCCGGATCTCTTAGCTTAGGTAGCATCTCCTCCTGCATGGTTTGAATCAACTCCGAGGATCTCTTCGTCATTCTAACTTCCCCATACTCCTCCAACTTCCTTTTGTTGGAGAGTATCTCCTTCAAGAATTTTCCATAGGCCGGCATACCTAGAATAACATCCATGAACGGAATGTTAATATGCAATTTAGACATAAGTTCAAGGAATTTACCGAAGTGTTTGTCCAAACGAGCTCTTGCTCGTGATTGTGGGAATGGTAGTGGTGGCTTGTATGGAGGCGGTGCCACATACGTTGGTTCATCATCCTTGCTCTTGCCTCCATCTTCTTGCAATGGTTCTTCTTCTACCACTACTTGCTTTCTCTTAGCATTCTCCTTAGGCAAGGGATCCTCCATGCTCAACCCGCTCCTTGTTGTGATGGCCAACACTTGGCCTCTTGGGTTGTCCTCGGTTCTTCCGGAAAGCTTTCCCGGATCTCTATGAGCTTCACCCACCTTTTGGAACACTTGTGCTTCCAACACCTTTTGAGCCTTAGAAATAGAAGTCACCGTGCTCTCAAGTCCGCTCAACCTCCCAAGCAATTGCTCAAACATCATCTCGGTTCTATCCTTTGGAGGTTGAGTAAATCCGGGTGGAGGCTCTTGTGAAGCCTTTGGTGGTGGTGGTGCGCTCGTGGAAGCGGGAGGGTTCAAGGCACCATCCGGGTTAGAATAGGAAAACCCGGGATGGTTGTGGTTAGGCCGGTAATTGTTGAATTGCCGGTTGTTGTTGAAGTTTCTTGGGCCTTGATAGTTGTTGAAATTTCCCCTTCCCATGTAGCTCACATCTTCCTCCTTGGAAGACAAGTTTGCTTCCACTTGCACTTGAGGGGTTGCTTGATTCTTCAAAGTTGTAGCACATAACTCCCTCAAAGATTTCAGCTCATTGTTGATTGCATCAAGCTTGTAGTTGCTCATGGTGACTTCACTTACTTCATAAACTCCCGGTTTTCTCCCATCACTCTTCCTATGGGAGTACTTCTCAATCACCAAAGCTTGTTTCTCTACAAACTCCCAAGCCTCGTCCACATTCTTCCCCATAAAGGTTCCACCGGAAAGTGATTGAAGCTTGAATTGGCTATCCTCATCAAGCCCCTTGAAGTAGATTTCCAATAACTCTATCTTCGGTATTCCGTGGTGTGGACAATCTAGGAGGAGGTCCTTGAACCTCTCCCAAGACTTGAATAGGCTTTCTCTATCCTTCATCACGAAGGCATTGATCTTCCCTCTTAGCTCGGTAGTCTTGGAAGGTGGGAAGAACTTTGTCAAAAACTCGGTTGTCATCTCCTCCCAAGTATTCACTCGCCCTTGTGGAATAGATTGATACCAAGCCAAGGCTTTATCCTTAAGTGAGAAGGAGAAATCTCTAAGCTTATGGTTGTTGCTCTCCAATCTAGGCGGCCTTAGAGTCTCCATCAAGATCTCATAGTTCATCAAGTGTTGATCAGGAGACTCTCCTTTCATCCCTCCAAATTGATTATGCCGGATCATTTGTAGAACTTGAGGGCGGAGCTCGTAATCATGGGTTGCGGGATCTCCTAAGTTCACACCCGGACGGTGTGCTCTTTGAGTCGGATCCATACGTTTCCCTAACGTTTGTGGTTCTTCAATAGCAATGGGCACAACCCTAATATTAACCGCCGGCTGCGGTTGTGGTGGACGTGGAGGTTGTTGACGATTAAGCTCTCTTTGCACAAGAGCTTGCCTAATCTCTTCAATCTCCCTCCTAGTTGCTTCTTGCCTCTCATTGGTAAGTCTCCTCTCATTCTCCAAGGCTTCATCCCTTAGCCTAATTTGCTCTAAATCTTTATCTAACTCAGCTTGGAGATCTCTTCCGGCCGTCTCTTTTCCCTTTCTAATGCTCTTGGATCTAGATCTAAGGGTTTTCTCCGGTTCGGGGTCGAATGGAGCTAAATCCTTACCACGAGATCTTCGCATACACCTAAAGAGTGACAGATGTCCTGAAAAGCAAAGACACAAACCAAACGAGATCAAAAGCAACAAGAAAGACCTACACTATAAACAATCACAAATAATGACTCAATCTTAACCTAGTCCCCGGCAACGGCGCCAAAAACTTGTTACGCTAAGAACGTGACACGCAAAAGTCTTAAATTTATACTCGTTATATTTTCCTAACTCCTAGCGAACCCGTAGTGTACGGGACGTTTTATAGTAAGGATAGTATTCCGAGGTCGAACACAAAGACTGAGGTGAAATCGAGTCAAATAGTGACTAAGGATAGTGTCGATCTAGGCTAAGAAAAGATGAAAGAAACAAATAAATGAAAATCTCGATGTTTTTGGGTTTGGTTTTGTGTGGTGAACAATCAAGGATCACAATGATATAATATGGCAAAACAAACTAAGAAATCAAGCTAAAACACAAATAAACAAAGCAAACACGAAATATGTGATCAAAGAGAGAAAAGCGGATTCTAGGGGTTGGGAATTCCGATTATGGCATTGGACTCAAGCTTCTAATCAACCTTGGATAAATTATAGTATGTTGGGGAGGAATGTTTCTCAAGTGGGGTCAATTACCGGGTAGGTCTCATGATCCACTAATCCCGCTCCTAAGGTCCTATCACCGGGTAAGTCTCTAGGAGCCTAAGGTAGGGATATCTACACAAACCGGATGGTTATCTAGGGATCTAACCTCTCTTTACCGGGTAAGTCTCGGGAAGGCTAGTCCTAAACACTTATCCTAGCACATTCAGTCCAATAGCGGCTTGTAAGGCTCAATACTACCTAGAATTCGTCATCTTCGGTATCTAAGAGCAAGAATCACCGGGTAAGTCTCTTCTAACTCTTAGTTGCTAACACTAGGTCACCCTAGGATAGATTTAGCTCAACAAACACGAGGATTTCAACAATCTAACATCATAGCACTTAGATTCATCAAACAAGCAAGTCATTCAAAATCACGGGTAGTTCATCAAGAACCACGGCCGTGGAATGTACTAGAACAGGCCATGATTTACAACAGAGGCTAGGTTCGAGCAAACAATTCATTCAAAAGGTACATCTAAGTCCATTCTATCATAGTCCAAGCCATAAGCATCATTTCCTTACCCTAGAATCACATCTATTTAGCCAATAATATGCATCTCAACAATCAAACTCATCAAGCATACAATCATGAAGTCCATATCAAGAAGATGAAAATGAAAGAGAGATGAAACAAGTAGAACAAGAAAAACGAGCTGAATAAATGTTAAAAGAGAGACTTACAATCCTTCAAAAGAAGGTTTGAATCATTTCTTACAACCTTAGCAAATGTCTTCAACAAAACTCACTCAAAACCACTCAAAAACTCTATGAAAACTATGAAACTAGTGTGCTTCTTCTTCTTCCCCAAATGAGAGAGTTTCTTCTCCTCCAAGAGTAGCTCCCAATCCAAAAATGTGTGTTGTGAGAGTGTAGGAGAGAATGGGAGTGATGGGGTCTGTCCTCAACAGCCTTGCAGGACCACCTTCTATCCTCCACATTTGCAAGAGTCGGACATGGAGATCGTGGGACAATTGTCATAGCTGTATAGGGAAAACCACGGCCTATTTCCACGCCCGTGGAAGTCCCAGTGGCCGTGGTTTTGGTGATGCAGCTTGTTTTGGATCATCAAGCCTCAATTTGGTGCAAGGCATGCACCAACAAGGTCCCATGTGTCCTCCTTAACTCCTAGCTTGCTTCCCAATGAGTCCGAAGGTGTGTCATCTCGAGGAACGATCCTCTAATGTATCGATTAAGCTCCTAAAGCTCCCAAAATACCTACAAAACATGCAAAAGTCCGTGTAGACGTCAATCTCGACAAAATACATGAATTGAGTGCAAACGTCATGAACTAGTGCTAAACCATGCATGAAGAATGGGAAAAACTATCTAAATGGATGCCTAATCTAACGTCATAAATCGTGTTATCAACAAGGAACAACCACAAGGAACCAAGGAAGGAACGAGGAAAGGAAGGAAGGAAGCAACTCACCAAAGACGGAAGTTATAGCAGGGAAAACCGCAGGGGCGGTTGGACAGGGGCGAAGGGGCGGCACGTGACAGAGGCGCAGAGTCGGCTCTGTGCAGGCGCGGGGGCGGATCTTCGTCAGAAGGTACTATCAGGCTTCTCTTCGACAAATCTCACAGCAGGGTCAACCAAAGCTCGCACCTTTGATTCCAACACGTCTAGACTCTCAACTCCAGAGAGCCTGAGAACAACAAAAGATCAACAACGGAACGCTCCACAAGAATCAAGGCTCATGCTTGATCCTTGGAGAAGAAGAAAAGAGAAGAACGAAGGAAGAAACCGAAATAGAAGTGAAGCAAGGTGCAACAGCACATAAACGTGATGAAGAACAAGGGAGGAAGAACTTACACTTTCAGCAAGGACACAAGGGCAAGGCTACAGCACTCTAGGGTTGAAGAAGACGATAGCAAGAAACGGGAAAAAGGAAGAAAGGAAGGAATATATAGGGACGGGCTGAAAAGATAGATGGAAAGGCGTCTAGGGTTTAGAAAGAAGATCAGGAAACCGGCCCAAAGGATAGAATATCGGGTATTCTATCTATGGGAGGAAGATAAAAAGAACGGAAGAAAGATCCGGCACGATTTGTCGTCATCCGCAGGGGCGGATCACGGCCGCAGGGGCGGCCCTCTTCACCGTGGGAACGATGAAGGCAAAAACTGGGATCTTACATTTGGCAACTGCTCAGTCATGGCATCTTCATCAATTTGACATTAACAATGCCTTTCTTCATGGTTTCTGGATGAAGAAGTGTACATGACCCCTCCACAAGGATATACTCGACCAATATCTAGGCAGGTGTGTCGTCTCAAACGATCCGTTTATAGTTTACAACAAGCCAGTAGACAATGGAATCTGGAACTTACTAAGTTATTACTGCAACTTGGATTCATTCAATCTAAGCATGACTATTCTCTTTTCATCAAAAAGGCTAGTTATGGTGGTTCCTGAATCGATGATGATTCCTCCAAGAAAAGTCGAGAAGACGGTAGGGCATATGCTCAGCTGCTTTCCCGCTACTGGGATGGATTTAAGCTCAACTGAGTAAGCGCCGGTGAGTTGATCAATTGATAAAAGTAGAGTGTAACTGATATTAGTTAACGGTTGTGAGTCGAGACTAACGTTGCCATCTTTCCCGAATGTGAGGTGTCCGGTGGAGTTGGAAAAGATGTCGGGCATGCCGTGCATAGTTCCCAAAAGTTGACGACGCCTGCGATACAATCGATATGCTTGATCTATCAAGTCCAAGCACGCCGGCAATTCCTTGAAAGAGACCCTTATTCATCTGACCGCACCCGAAGAGGAAGTCGGAGAAAGTCTAATATGTGGTGAGGGTAACCGTTTCCGTTGCTAGGAATCCGGCGGTGAAGAATTTATCTAGGTAGCTTTGGTTGTATGCACAAGAATATGTTAGGCAAGTGGGATTCGATATAATTTAAGGGATACAAGCTGTGCTTTGGTAACTAACTTTGAAGTTAGTACCTTAGTAAGAAAACTAAGGTACTAACTTTTTTATTATTATTTTTTTGAAAAATTACTTGTATTAAGAGTGAGAGATTTACATGAGGTGAGTGAGATTAAACAAACAACAACACGAGAGGAGGAATAGAGGAAGATTACAACTTAGCCAAGAGATATCTCGAGCATTCTAGCAGTTGCAAGAGTTTGAGAAGATCGGTCTTTCCAATGGTGAGAGAGGTGGAGCTTGGTGGCTCTTATAGATTCACTAGCACAATTCAAGGCTCTAGTGTAGACCTTATTATACGCAAGGTTGTTTCGGGCTTTCCAAACAAAGTAGATATCATCAACTATTACAGTAACACGAGCGGACTCAAGGAAGTTATTTTTTGGGTTTGGGTGCTGGTGAAGCCAAGGCCATAAGTTATGGATGTATGGGGTTGGGTAGGGGACTCTCCCCCATCTAGATATGATATCTAGGACAAGAGAGGTGTAACTGCATCCTGACCAAAGGTGGTCATCATCTGCTGGCCAACATGAGCAAAGCAAGCAAGTGGTGTTCTCAATTAAGTTCCATTGGTGAAGTTTGGTGAGGGTAGGGAGCCTCCGGAGGCTAGCGATCCAAGCAATGCAACTACACTTGGGAATGATGAACTTGGACCAGATGATTTGGTTGGTAGCAATGGGAGGGACAACTATAGTAAGAATGATCGAATAAAAAAAGCTATGGTAGTATCATGGATTAACTCAGATTTCTCAAGTGAAAATGATCAAGAAAACTTATGTTTAATGGCCGATCAAGAAGAAAATCTGAAACGTTATCTTGAAGGAGGGGTAAGAAATTTAATGGCTAGACCTACTGAAGAGCATGTTGAATTTCTGCAAAATATGATCATTAGTGAAGAGGAACACAATTCTTTAAACTATATCCTTGAGGGAAAAACTAAATGAACAAGAGAAATGAGTAAGTGAATTGTCTATGGAAGTTGAAAATCTCAAAACTTCAAAGTTAGACTTTGACTCTAATGTCAAGGCCTTGGAATCTGAAAATGTGATTCTAAAGGAAAATATTTCTTCTTTACATCATCTTCACACAGATCTAGAGAAAGAAAAGATTGATCTAACGGTGAAGTGTAAAGACCAGAAGGTTGCACTCATTCAATTCACTCGTTCTAAAGCTAATCTCGAAAGGATGATGGATGAAAAACAATCTTCTCTCAATAAGAGTGGTCATGTATACAACAAAAATTTTCCAAGAAAAACGGTGACTACTTTTGTTAAAGGTAAAGGAAATTCACGAACACCCACATGTTTCTATTATTGCAAAAAGGGACATGTCAAATCAACTTGTCCATATAGGAGAAAGGACTCTTATATTATTCGGTACACCTATCCTCTATGTTTGAGAGAACATGTTAAACAAATTTGGGTTCCTAAAGGGACTAGACCACCAAACATGGTTCACCCTGATTATGGATCAAAGTTTGTCATTTGGTCTAGCCGGAAAGGTTGAAATTTGTTATTTTGCACAATACCACCAAGATTAAGGAGCATAAACGGATATTAGATAATGGTTGTTCAAAATGTATGAGTGGAAAAAGCTCACTATTTTCAAATTTAAAGAAGCAATCAACTGGAACCATTACTCTTGGTGATAAAGGAAAGTGTAATATCATTGGTATAGGTGGTTATAATTCTTCTAACTACATTGATGATGTTTATCTCGTTGACGGATTAAAGTATAATTTGCTAAACATCTCTCATATTTGTGATAAAGGTAATAAGGTGATCTTTGATTCAGAATAATGTGAAGTTCAAAATGGTATATTTGGTAATGTTGTGCTTACTGCTCCTCGATGCAATAACGTATATTCTATGAGCACTAACCAAGTTTCAGGAACTAGTTTAAAGTGTCTCAATGCCTTGACAAAAGATTCAAGGCTTTGGCATAAAAGACTTGGTCACGTAAGCATGCATACAATGAAGAATCTTTTATCAAAAGATTTGGTATGTGGATTACCAAACTTGAGCTTCAAGGTTGATGAACTATGTAAAGCTTGTACACAAGGTAAACAAACAAGAGGTTCATTCAAACCAAAGAAGTTTTGTAAGTTCTTTTAGACTCATTGAACTTTTACATATGGATTTATGTGGTCCTATGCGTGTCAAATCTCTCAAGGGAAAACATTACATCTTAGTCATAGTGGATGATTATTCTCGTTTTACATGGATTTTCTTTTTACGAGAAAATTTTGAAGCTTTGTATGAGTTTTCAAAACTTTGTAAGGAGTTCTTACAACTCCTTACAAATGAACTAATTTTACCCCATAGTTTTTCAACTATTATGATTTCTTAGAAGTTCTTACTCCTTACCATAAGCAGTTCTGATATGATCTTACTCCGATGGGTCCACTTATCTAGTTTTAGAGGTTCAATATACACTTAAGTACTTGTACATATCAACATGCTATAAAAATTATATATTATTTTTAATTAATAAAAGGAATATCTTGTTTCATTCAAATGAACTAATTTAATGTCTATCAAATAAATCAATTGTATTGCCATTTTGAAATTTTGTTCACGTGCACAACCGTGATCATGTTAAAAATCAGATTAAAAAAACGAAGTGCTACACAGTTGTGGAACTTTGAGCCCAGATTATATTACAATTCGTTTAAGAAGTGCACGGACGTTTTTTTTTTTGGCACTTTTTCGGTGACCTCCGGTCATAATAAATACCGGATAATTAAAACAGAGACTTCGTGCATTCGAGTACTAAAATGTAGTATACAATGCTATACTCGTCTCAAGAACATATTTGTTGATTTGTTCACAAACTTTTCATGAACTTGTTCCGCATCCAATTTGCGTCACTTTTCAATGTAACAGTCAATTGTGTGGTGAAATATATAATACATTCAGATACACATATGTTTGTCTATAACATTTTCTGTGGTATCAGAGCATTGAGCATTGTTCTACAGCTGCCTTTTTTTTTTTTTTTGAAAAGTTAATTTGTATTGAGGTGTGAAAGGATTTACAAGAGAGATGCGGGCAAGTTCAAGTACAGGAGGTACATGGACAGTACATGTGGGGAGATTCAATCAAGCAAAATTAAGGCTAAGCATTCTAGCAAGGTGGAGCGAGGAGGGAGATCTATCTTTCCAGTTTGTCTCAAAATGGATCTTGGTGGTCCTGATAATCATACCAGCGCAGTCCACGGCTCGGGTGAAGATATTATTGAACAGCATGTTGCTCCTGGCCTTCCAGACATGGTAAATGAAGGATAAGATGGAGGAGATCCGAATACAGTCAAGAAGCTCGGGCTTGGGAGTAGTACGGGAACTGAGCCAAGTCCAGATACAGCCCAGATAGGGAGCAGGGAAGGGAGTGAGGGTCCATCTGGAGATAATGTCGAGCACGAGGGAGCTATAGCTGCAGTGATTCCATAGGTGAGTATCAGTCTCAATGGAGCAGGTACAGAGCTTGCAGGTATCATTGGTAGTGAGATTCCAGTCTTTCATTCTGGCCAGTGTGGGGAGCCTGCGGAGCGAGGCAATCCAAGATATATAGCTACATTTCGGAATGTTAGATGAGAGCCAAATGGCCTTGAAGGGATTAGGCAGGGTTGGAGCAGGAAGGGAATTGAATATATCGTAAGTTTTTTTGTGAGAAAAGGTACCATTGGGACTGGATAAGGCATCAACACACCTCCCCGAGGGGTTGATGGGGATGTCGTCCCTTATCTTAATCAGGTTCTTCCAGCAGTTACTGTGGTGGGGCTTAGGGCGACAGGTCCAGATGCACTCACCTCGCTTAATGAGGTGCTTATACAGCCATTTGGTCCAGATGTTACCTACATTACTGTCGATGTCATATAGAAGCCTAGCAAGGGAGACTTTGTTCCTCGTGTGGAGATCTGTGAAGCCAAGCCCACCATTGGCTTTAGGTGAGCAAATTTCATGCCAAGCCACAAGGGATCTCCTGCTGTTCTCAATGCCCGACCAAAAGTAAGATCGGATGAGACCATTGATCACGCTGATGACTTTAGCCGGAAGCAAGAAAATCGAACACCAATATTGGCTGATTGAGAAAAGGACGGACTTGACCAGCTGGGCCCTGCCGGCATAAGAGAGCGCCTTAGCACTCCAAGATTGGATGCGTTTGGTGACCCTATGAATTAAAGGGAGGTAGTCATGGATCAAGAGTCTACTGCTCCCTATGGGAACTCCCAGGTAGAGAAAGGGGAGAGTCCTAGGAGTCATTCCAGTGATGTTGATCGCTCTAGTGATCTCATCGTCAGCCATCCCACCAGTGAAAAGGGAAGACTTGGCGGCACTGATCTTAAGACCCGAGGCAATGTCGAAGTCGTCCAGTGTGTGTTTCAGTATCTTAATTGACGGGCAATCACCTCTGCAGAGTATAAGGAGATCATCAGCAAAAATGAGGTGAGTAATGACAGGGTTAGAGCACTTGGGGTGGTGGTTGAATTCAGGGTTCATTGTGTTCTGCAGAATCATTCTTGAAAGAAACTCCATGGCGATAACAAAGAGAGGCGGGGAGAGAGGGCACCCTTGCCTTAGCCCTCGAGTCCCAGCAAAGTAACCACAGAGTGACCCATTAATGTTAACTGAGAATGTGGCAGTGGAGATACATTCTTTAATCAGTCCCACCAGGTGGTCCGGAAAGCCCATTTTTTGGAGGCAGTGTAGTATGAAGTTGTGGTTCACCGAATCAAAGGCTTTAGAGATATCCACCTTCATGGCTGCCCTAGGTGAGATATGCTTCCTACCATATTTGTTGAGCATCTCCTGGCATAATAGAACATTGTGCTTGATAGATCTCTTTGATACAAAAGCACTTTGGTTGGGGCTGATTATATTCGGCAGTATGGAATTGATTCTCGCCGAGAGGATCTTGCCTATAGTCTTGTAAATGGTATTACAGCATGAAATGGGCCGATAGTCAGAAGGATCGAGGGGACAATCATGCTTGGGAATAAGAGAGATAGTTGTATGATTGACCAGCTTCAAAAGTCTTCCGTGTGAGAAGAAGTCTTGAATGGCATTAGTGAAGTCTGAGCCGATAGTATCCCAAGAAGCCTTAAAGAATTTCGAACCAAAGCCATCAGGTCTTGGGGCCTTATTATCCCCAATGCTGAAAAGGGCCTTTTTGATCTCTTCCGGAGATACCCCCAGGCTAAGGGAAGCCACATCCTCAGGGGTAAGTGAAGGCAGAGAGATATCAGGGATGGGATCATCGGTCAGCTGAGTCGGTTGGTTTAGTGTTTGTTTGAAGTGGTTGACAAAAATTGTGTCGATGGTGCCAGGGTCACTTGTAGTAGCTCCATTTGTGGTTCGAATGCACTTGATGTTGTTAGTACATCTGCGCGTTTTGATGCCCCTAAAGAAGAGCGAGGAGCATTGATCTCTATGTGCAATCCAGCTTGCCTTGGATAGTTGGGCCATCATTGTATGCAGGTTGTTGTAGTTCTCAATCAAGGCCGACGATTGGCGCTTTTCATCTGCTTGTAATGTGATACTATGGAGATCAGATTGAAGCTTCAGTTGTGTGTTCAGTAGAGAGCTTTGTTGATCTCGGATTTTGGTGTGAAGGTCTTCGATCTTAGCACTAGGAAATTGCTTGAGTAGCGGTTTAAGCAGTTTTAGCTTCCGAGTCAGTTTGAACATAGAATTGCCATCAATCTCAGTGTCCCAAGCACGCTTCACACAGTCATGAAAAGATTCATGATTAATCCATGCATTGTTGAACCTGAAAGGTAAGTTTCGTTTTGCTTCAGGTGCCTCAGTGAACAAGAGTGCAGGCGAGTGGTCCGACACCTCAGCAAGGTCGAAGTGAGCTTTGGATTGTGGGAATGAGGAATTCCAGGCCTCATTAGTGATGATTCGATCCAGTTTGCTCCAGATTCGAGAGCCGGTTTGCCTATTATTCCATGTAAACTTACACCCCGAGAATGGATGGTCCAATAGCTGGTGCTGCTCAAAACATCTAGCAAGTTCGTCAGATGCCTGCGAGATAGAGGGGATGTTGTTTGTAGTCTTCTCATCCGGTGACAGTATGACATTAAAATCGCCCAGTAAAGCCCATGGGTTGTTATGGTTGAGATGTTTCAGTGTAGAGATGGTATGCCAGAGGCTCACACGATCATCCGGTGTGTTATGTGCGTAAATGAAAGATAGTTCAGCCACACAGGTTTGGTTAGGGTTATTTGAGAGGTGAGTAATCTGACAATGGATAATCTGGTCAGTTTTGAGGAGGGTGGAGAGATGGATCTTTGCCGGGTTCCACCAAACCCAAACACGATAGTTATGTGAAATGGAGCCATTGGAGACATGGTTCCAAGAAGGGAAGAGAGATTTAGAGATGCGCTTTTCATTGTTGGAGCGGAGTCTTGTCTCCAAGATGGCCACAATGTCAAGGTTATGCTTCTTAGCAAGGTGTTGTATAGCTCTTTGTTTTGCGGGGTCATTCAATCCCCTGATGTTCCAGGAACATGCTCTAATCATCATTAGGATTTTCAATGTTAACCATGGTAGCACTTGCTATCAATGGGAGGCCAACTGAGGGTGCATGTGACCCTGCAAGGGTGGATGCTTGGTTAGGCAAGGGAAGGGGGTTGTTGAGGGTTGTTGGATCAGATGGAGAGAGGGTTGCTGGATCAGAAGGAGAGGGGGGGGTTGTTTGGCCAGAAGGGATGATGGTTGGGTTTTGAGGCTCAGCATGTGGCACAAGGTTCTTGGGCAAGTTAGACGATGGGTTGGTAGCAGGTATTTCTGGAGGGGTGTTTCTCGATTCATTTGGCTTTGGTAGAGGCGAGAGGATTTGGATGGATGCCGGATCATATAGAATCTTCATATGATCAGGAGGAGTCGGCAATATAGGATCAGATGGAGAGAGGGGGGGTCGGCAATATAGGATTAGGGTTAGGATTAGGTTTAGGGTTTCTCCTTTTTGTATGGTTAGGGGGCGAGGGTTTCTTGGACTGGACGTAATCCCCAATCGCCTTCGGGCCACTGCAATTGTGTCCAAACGTACCACAGGACGAGCATCTCGGGGGCAGCCAATCATAAGTGATTTTTTGGATGTATGATGAGCCATCAGGGCCAGTAAGGGTGACCTCGCGCAGTAGAGGGCGTGAAGCGTGAATCTCCACCAGAATACGCGCATACCCCAGTCGATCATGGTTTATGGAGCATGTATCAGTAAGGATGGGGGATCCAATGGCCGATCCAATCCTCTCAAGCATGTGCTGAGACCAGAATCTATAGTCCAAGTTGTGAAGTGTGATCCATATCGGCAGTGAGCTAAGACTGGAGTAGTCGAGGGGGAGATCTTGGACCCATCTTTTCAGTAGCATAGTAGAAGAGCCATTTATAACCCAAGGGCTGCCCGCAAGAACCGTGTTGAGGTCTTCTTCGTTTGCAAAGTGAAACACAAAGATCCCGTTTTCGTTGCGAAGAAGTTTAGGCATCGGGATAGAGCACCAATTTTCCAGAACGAACTTATTCATCTTTTGATAGGATATGGGGCTTCCCAGGGGGTATCCAACCAGAGATGTCTGCCATTTTAGGGTGTTATCAACAACATCCTCATCAGTGAACGGAATAAGTCCCGATTCATACCCAGGGATGAATGAGAGAGGGACGTGATTCCAACCGACACTCCTAGAGACAATATCCTTGTAGCTACTCGAGGCAGTAATAAAGTTTACTTTATGCTCAAGGTGTGCAGTATTGGGGGGCTGGCAGTCAGTGGACAGGAGGGGATCTGGAAAGGCCCTAGTAATAACTACCTCGGGAGCAAACGTCAAGGGGGTATCTGAAAGGACCCTTGTGCTAACGACCTCCGGAGGGGAAGACGAAATGATAACCTTAGGATCCAAAAGGGCAGGCACCTCCCCCAGGGAAGTTTGAGTCCCTGGGATAGAAGGATCGCAACCCATGGAGATCATCGAAAGGTTCGCCTGCCCAGATGAGTCCGGAGGAGTCAGAGGGGCAGGAGTAGGAGTCGTGTGGTTTAGAGGTGGGAAGAGTATGGTAGAGGATAATGTTGGCGGGTCGATTGGTTTAGGGTAGAGCCTCCTGTTGTTGGTCCGGATCAAATCGTCAGGGATAGCTTCAGCAGGGCTATCCGGCGATTTAGGGCAAGATGAGGTTTGTGTGTTTTTGGGTGGCTGTTTTTGGTTTGGGCCAGGCAGTTCAGACAGTTTGATGGTGAGTCGGCGGGATCTCCTTGAGCCAGCCATGGGGACCAGTCAAAGAGCGGGTGGGGCGCGGCCGGGAAGCCGCGCAGGGGTGGTGTAAGCGGAGCTTACACCAGTGGGAAGGGAGCTTTTCCTCAGCTGCTAAGAAAGAGCTGAAAAGAGATATTTACAGCTGCCTATTGTATTTACTTTGGATCTTCTTTGGTCTACTAGTCTAAAAAGCAACCAACTATCTCACGCTCCTCCGATCCACCGAAGCTGAATATCGAGCACTAGGTCGTACCACATGTGAACTAATTTGGCTGCAAAACCTCCTCGCATAACTGGACATTGTTCTATACAAGCCCCCATTCTTTGTGTGACAATCGCGGAGCCATCTACTTGGCCGCCAATCCAGTATTCCACCATCGAATCAAGCACATTGATCTGGACTATCACTTCGTACCTGAGCAAGTTGCAGCCAAAACACTTCAAGTTGTGTTCATCTCCTCGAAGCGTCAATCGGTGGATGCCCTTACCAAACCGTTGCCCTGCTCGCTTTGAGCTTCTTCGAGCTAAACTGTCTCAGAACACGTCTAGCTCGAGTGGGCATACTAGAGTATACATCCCAAAGACTCATACAGAAGCCTAAGTCCCAACATAATCTTCTATATATTCCGATCAATGTAACAGTCAATTGTATGGTGAAATATATAAATACACATATGTCTATAATATTCTCTAGAGGGACATGTATCGATGACAACAATTATTTAGGACTAACGTGTATCAAACAGTACAATATATCATAAAAAATTTACACCGAACGATGTCCAAGTACACCAATTACGTACCAAACCCATTATATTGGGTAGTTTATTAACCACACACAACACACTCACCTGCCGTGAGGGAGATGAAGATCGATCAACAGCCTCCTGCTCCGAAACCAATCTTTCCACCATCAATATCGTAGACTATATCATACTTCTCTTGCTGAAGGTTCCCCAAGATGGACAAACCTGTTATCTCACTCGAGGCAAAGGCAAGACAGATCGATAATATTTGTCCATCATCGTTTCTTGATACCGGTACAACGGTGCCCCAACTGTGCATCTTCATCTGAGCTTCTCCACTAAACGATAAGGTGATAGCCGGTAGGACTGCAGCACTGAGCCCAGTCAGGTTGTAGCACCCATTTAACCTACTGCCCGGTGATGATGGGATAGAAGGATAGGTTTTGCCATCCATGAATTCTTTAAAGGCGTCTAAGAGAGCCGAATAGGCCGCCGGAGGAAGGCTGGTTATGGTGCTTCCTGAATCGATGATGATCCCAGGTGAAGTCGAGAAGACGGAAGGGGATATGCTCAGCTGCTTTCCGGCTACTGAGATGGATTGAAGCTCGAGCAGGTAAGAACCGGGAAGTCGGTCACTTGTTAAAAGTGGAGTGTAACTGATGTTAGTCGACGTCTGTGTGCGGAGATTGCAACAAAATGGACCCATTGTTATAAATGAACAACTTTTTGCTCGAGACCTTATATCATTTTATCGTTTTATTGTGACTAACAACTTTCCGCAATTTTCTAAATCAAATCTTCAGATTCAGTTGAAGACATTGAGAAACAATTTTGTAATATATTAGAGAAATGGAGTTCAAAGCCTTGAGATTCATTTCAAACTTGAGATTCATTTTAAGGACTTAATATCCGATATTGCGAAAAGTTCTTGTACTTTATTCAATCTCATCTAGATCGTTATTAATCACCTACTCGGTTCTTCAGCATTGTAATATATATATATATATGAGCACGAAAATGGAGTTAAGATGGAAGAGACTGACCGTGCCGCCTTTCCCGAATGTGAGGTGGCCAGTGGAGTCTGTAAAGATGTCGGGCAAGCAGTAAGAGAAGTACTTCCCAAAAGCTGACGACGCCTGCGATACAATCGATATGCTCGATTTGTCAAGTCCAAGCACGCCGGCGATTCCTTTAAAGAGACCCTCATTCTGCTGACCGCACCCGAAGAAGAAGCCGGAGATAGCCTGAGTTGTGGTGAGGGTAACCGTTTCCGTTGATAGGAATCCGGCTGTGAAGGATTTATCCAGGTAGCTTTGGTTGTATGCACAAGACTCTGTTAGACAGGTCGGATTCGAAATAATCGAAGGGCTACAAGCTGCACTTTCGCAACCAATTTTGGAGTAGGTCGAAGAATTTGCAGGAGTGAATATTGGGTCGACTTGGGTGAAGCAAGAACCCGACCCGCCTAGGCTGCATGGCTCGCACTGTGTCCATGTCAGCCCACTGCCTGTTTGCATTCAACACAAATTAACTTGTATTATAATAGAGTACGTAATTACTTCTCTGCTTATAACTTTACTATTGGTCTTCTTCATGTTTTGTTTATCGTACCAAGGGTATTATAAATTGGATTAATCATGATATGAGGGATGGGACTATTTATGTGATGAATACCTAGTCTACTGCTTTAATAAAGCGCGTCTAAATGAGTTATAAAAACAAACTGGCGTAGAGTTGATATTCGAACCGAGTTTTAAGTATGTTTGTGTTAAGATCGAGTTTACAAAGTATGAACTTTTTAACTGCTAAATGGACGAATATGAGTAGGACTTTTTGTGAGTCGAGTCAAACTAAAATCAAGTATCTCGGCTAATAAAACAACAATACTAAAATGGTTGACTCACAACCTAGTCATCATTAGGAATGTTATTCGAGTCAAATAAAATGAGTTTGAATCTATTTTAAATTGAACTAGACTTATAGAATGTGTTTACATTCGACTTATATATATATATGATAGGACCATGCATAATTAAATAGGATTGAAAATTACGGTCTGGTCCCAGACAGTATTTGTCTGATACGGTCCAATCCAATCCTGGACGGTTGAACATTTTTTCCTTTTTTTGAAAAATCATGTATATGATCCGGTATGAAGTTGAATATGATCGGACCGTATTAATAAAAAAAAAAGTTTTAAAAATGAAATCGATCAATATTGTTCAGGACCGTTTTGGAACAAACCGTGGTAGACCGGACCGTTAAACAGACCCGGTCGACCGGTCTACTCCGAACCGTTTGCACAAGCTTAGATGCAAATAAATACCTGTGTCAAATGCAAGGGAGAGGTCAGTTTTGGGAGTACCCAGCCCAACGGTCACATAATAACTAAATTCGCCAATTGGGAAAGATGAATGTGAAGGCAAGGAAGTGGTTGCTGTGACCTCCGATGAGCTTGCAAATCTGGATTTCCAGAACTCGAGTCGAGCCTGATCATGTCGAAAGATGTCTCCAAAGCTTAAGCCTCTGTCCGCCTTGAACTTGGAACATGCCCCAAATCTTGATTTCATTTCAAACCCATCTGCATGCTTATTGCCTTGACAAAATATCAGCAACAAAAAATAATGAGTACTCTTAAAAATCACTGAAATTATGGAATCAGAGTTAGATAACAGAACTAACCTCCGATGGAAGAGGTGCAGTTAAGTCCTAGCTTAGATGGAAAAGGACCCAGCAAAATCGACTCGACATCGCTATTTCCGAGCTTCCGAGCATGGACCGGGTTCACGACCTCTACTGAGAAGATGCAAACAAGAAGAGCTAAAGCAATCTTGAGGAGTTGCTTCATTCTGTATATCCCAAAAGCTCTTCTATAGCCTTGTATATATACTACAGTTACGGAGAGATGCCCGATGTCATATTGATAACTTACTTTTACTGCTTCCAATCGATATATTGACAAGGTCGATCTTCATCATTTTCCTAAGTCACGTCATGACATGTTTTGGTTCATTAAAGTATCATTTACATGTAGTTAGCTACGAAATAAAGTTTCTTTAATAACACTAGCTCAATCCAAACGAGGTCTATTGGGTCAAGTTGGTTAACTTGTAATATATCAAAATAAAATACAAAAAATCTATTATGACCAAATTATACTATCTGTACTTAATATTAAAGTTATATATAACAAATCGTTCCCTCAAGCACCAAGGCAATGGATCACGGATGCAAGGAATCATTTAGGAGATCTAATGGGCCAATTAGGCAAATCTTTTTTTTGAAATTTTAATTGTATTGAGGAAGAAGGAATGTACAAGAGATTACATAGGCAAGGGACAAGTTCAAAGTACATAAGATAGGGAGAGTTTAGTGAGATGCATTCCAAGAATTCTTGCATTGGCAAGGCTTTGTGGGGATCTATCTTTCCAGTGGTACTCGAGGTGTTGTTTGATTGCCCTTATGGCCTCTCCGGCGCAGTCTACTCCTCTTTTGAAGGTATTGTTGAAAACAAGGTTGTTTCTCGTTTTCCACACAAAGTAAATGAAGGCTGTGATAGTGGCAATTCGGGTGCTCTCGAGGAGGCTGAGCAAGGGGTTTGTCTGCGAGCCGAGCCAAGACCAAAGATCACTATTGTATGGGGCAGGATAGGGGACTCTCGTCCATCTAGAAATGATGTCCAACACGAGCGTGGAGTAGCTGCAATGATGCCATAGATGATCATCATCTTCAATCGAGTAGTTGCAAAGCTTGCAGATGTCCGAAGCAATGGGATTCCATTGTTTGATTCTAGATAGAGTGGGCAGTTTCTTGTGAAGGGCAATCCAGGTGATGTAGCAGCACTTGGGAATGTTGGTTTTAAGCCAGATGGATCTGTAGGGGGGAAGTTGGGTATTAGGGGGCCTGGGGTTAAAGAACTTGTAAGCGAGTTTTGGAGAGAAGGGCCTAGTGGGGTTAGTGATTGGGTTCGGGTTAGGCGAGCCGGGGGTGAGTAGTTCATCTCGAACACTGAGGAGGTTTCTCCAGAAGCTGCTGTGCTGAGCCTTTGGGATGCAGTTCCATATGCTGCGGGCTTTAAGGATATGTTTTTTTATCATAACAACGAGATTTCGTTTGATTGAAGATGATTTTTGAATTCTGCTTGGCATGGGATTTTTATTGTATTAGATGAAATCAAAAGTAACCAGTTTGGAGGTCTCTTTCGGATCTTGAAGGGGATTATAGTTTATATATGGATGATGATGGCCGTTTTGTGTAGAGATGATTTTCTTTTTCTTTTTTTTTGAAAGTTTAATTGTATTAAGATAGAAGAGGATATACAGGAGAGTTCATATGCAAGAAAAAACAAGATCAAAGACATGAGGGAGAGGGGTTAGTGAAAGTGAATTCCTAGAATTCTAGCATCAGCAAGGCTTTGAGAGGATCTATCCTTCCAGTGATGTGCAAGGTGGAGTCTAGTGCCATTAATAACCATCCCAGCACAGTCCACAGCTCTAGTGAAGGCCTTGTTGTACACAAGGTTGTTTCTAGCCTTCCAAATAAAGTATATGAATGCAGTGATAGTGGCAATCCTGGCGCTTTCCAGGAGATTGTGTCTTGGATTAGGTCTCGAGCAAAGCCAGGACCACACATTGTTGATGTATGGGGCGGGATAGGGGACTCTAGTCCATCTAGAGATTATGTCAAGCACTAGTGAAGAGTAACTGCATTGATGCCATAAGTGATCATCATCTTCCACCATATACCTGCATAGCATGCAAATGTCGTTAATAGCAAGGTTCCATTTCTTGAGCCGAGAGAGTGTTGGGAGTTTCTTATGGTAGGCAATCCAAGTGGTAAAGCAGCACTTGGGGATGTTGGTCTTGAGCCATATGGATTTGAAGGGGCTAGGATGGGGTACAGGAGCCTGATGATTGAAATACTTATACACCAGTTTAGGAGAGAAGGCTCTCGTAGGGTTGGATGAGGGCCAAGGGTTGGTGACTCCTCTGGGAGGGTTAAGCAGCTCGTCGCGCACAGAAAGGAGCCTCTTCCAAAAGCAGCTATGATAGGCCTTAGGATTATAGTTCCAAATGCTATGGTCTTTGAGGATGTGTTTCCTGGACCAGCTAGTCCAGAGGTTGTCATCGCCCCTGTCAATATCGTAAATAAGGTGAGCCAAGGCAACTTTGTTCCTGGCAAGCAAATTGGGGAAGCCAATCGAGATATGTGTTGTGACGTATGAAGTCAATATGATCGGAGTCAACCCGATGAAGTGGTGGTCTAATGCTACACTGTCACATTTGCAAAATTTCTCTGTCATCCATCTCATCTTTCCTCACAACCAAACTGAACGTGAGAATTTTCACACGTGGAAAGCCTAGATTTCACCCATTCTAAGGGCTCAAAATATGTTTGAATATGTTGATAAAACAAAAACCTTGCCCACAAAAGACTCCTACGTACATCCCCACAGTCCAAAGAGTATCTCGATTGGCTTTCTCGAGACCAATTCGTCCTTGTAATCCTCACTTGCTCCCTCAATCAACCCATACTTGCCCAAGTTTTGGATTGTTCCACCTCCTCTGAGGTATGGGATATCTCCATGCCCTCTTTGCTACTTCAAATTATCCAAATTAGACTCCAACATGCTCATCTCAAAAAAGGAGATTCATCTGTCACTGATTTCTTCAGCAAAGCGAAAATTCGGTTTCAACAGTATCCATCGCAAGCCAAACCATTTTTGACACACAATTCATAAGTTTTTGTTATGTTATTGATTCTTGTTACACATTGTATTACAGGACATAGAGTTAAACTAGCACCTAGTACTATGATTTAGGTAGAGTCATGTAAATGTATTCATGTGATAGCTTGTTATGTGATTGACCTTGATGCCTATTATGATTCAATGTTGCCACTTAGTGAATCTAAGTAAGGTAGCTTGATGATTAATATGGTGACAAGCTCATTCACATTGGTAGTCTATTATGTAGGTTAGGAGATGCTTAAGTTGTAATATATGTGTGTGCTTTATGTTAGTCCGGCTGAGTGACTATTTGGGTTGGATGGACTTTTAAAGCCCATCTCCTTGATCCACTTCTGGAGGCTTGCTTGATGATGTGTTGGTGAACCGGCCACTTGAAGTTGTTAAACCGGTTCAGTGGTTTACTTGAGCTTGTAGAAAAACGTGGTGTTTAACCTAGGCTCAGCTTTGGTACTTAAACGCTTGGTTGCAGCTTCTAAAACCCTAGCGCGACTGCATGTGTGCTTCGTCTCACAGAGAGAAAGAAAGAGAACTGAGAGAAGAAGAAAGTGGATCGTCCAAATCTTGTTTTGAGTGAGAAGGATCCGTAGAAGAAAAGAAGAGGAAGAGAGAGATTTGTTATCTCTTGGTTATCTTCTCACCATTGCTTCGTTGGTTTGCAATAGTGGCAAAGATCAATCTCAGATCTTCGTCAAGGTGCCTTTGAGGGGGCTTTTCTTCACCTTTGCTTCTTTGTATCTCTTGAGTTCTGCATGTTTACTTTCTTTGCTAGATCCTAGGAAAGGTGCTAGTGTCTCTTGTCCTATGTTCTGTAATCGGTGTTCTTGGAAACCTAGTGAAACTTGGGACCGGATCTCCCCTCTTGAGGTCCCGCAGAGTAGGGGTAGTTATTACCACCAAACTGCGTAATCAAATTGCTTGTGTGCATGTTATTTGCGTCTTTAGTCAGATCTACGGCTAGAGAATATAGAAAAGTTAGAAAAAACTATCACAAATTGGTATCAGAGCATTTCTGTGAGTTTCTTCTATCGAGTTTGACAAACCCTAAAATTTGGGGGGGGGGGTTGTATTGCTTGGTATCTTCATATATCCTGCATACTTATCTTGCTTCCGCTCCTTTTGTTGATTTTCCTTGTGTGGTTAAATCTCCTCTGACTGATACTTGTAGTGATCATCTTGATTGTTTTTGTTATCGTGTTTATCCTTGCTTGCCTTATATGCCACTCCTCCTCCCATGTTTTTCTTTGGCTTTTCATATCAACACTGACTTTTTTCATTTCTTGTTTGTAGGAAATAAATATGATAGAATGTAGCATCAGATTAAAGCCATTTGATGGAGTCTCAAACTTCATCATGTGGCAGGTCAAGATGAAGGTCATATTGTGTTGGAGGGCCATAACTGGTGACTATCTGGCTGAAACTTCAATTGCTAGAAAAATGGAAATGGAGGAACAAGCACATGTTGAGATCATGATAAGGTTGACTGACGAGGTAGCTCGTCAGTTTGTAAGTATCTCTACTGCCAAGCCTTTATGGGATACTTTAGATAAACAATATAATAAGAAATCTTTGCGCTCTAGGATATCTACCTTACATGGGTTGTTTACTTTTGAGATGGATGTGAACTTGACCTTGAATGATAACCTAGATAGATTTCTGAAAATGGAAATGGACTTAGAAAGATATGACACTATTAAAGACACTCATCTTGCTGTTATCCTGCTTGGTTCTTTACCTTTCCAATTTGACACCTTTAGAGATATGGTTCAATATAGTACTGAAACTTTGACTAAGGCTAAGATCATTGAATCCATAGTTGATAAAAATGAGTCTATGAAAATCTTTAAGACTAAACCTAATGATAAGAAATCTGAAGTTAAGTCTGAAGTTCTTGTGACTAAAGGGAAGTCTAAAAAGAACAACAAACCAAGTAAAAAGGATAAGAAAGATGAATTCTATGATAAAAACCCTAATAGTGAAAATGACAAGAAAAATAAAAAAATGTTTCTACTGTCAGAAAGCTGGTCATTTTATAATTGATTGTAGAAAGAAAAAGAAAGATGAACCTAGTAAAGGAACTACTGATTGGATATTAGATTATGGATGTACCATGCATGCTTGTCCTGATAAAACTCTTTTCTGTTCTTTAGATATTTTTCATGGTGGTGATGTCATGTTAGGAGAAATTAGGGTAATACAAAATGTTAGATGGGTTCTTAGCCTTAGAAGAAATCTGCTATCTGAATCTATGTTTGATGAGCTAGGTTGTAATATAAATACTAGTAACGGTATAAGAGAAGTTGTCAAAAATGGTCTTACTCTTATTAGGAGCTCTAAAAAGGGTGGTTTGTACTTTGTAGAACAATCACCTGAATTTAAATCTCTCCACTACTGATATTAATAAAAACAACCTAGATCAAACTACTTTATGGCATAGCAGATTAGGGCATATAGGGAACAATGGCTTGCTTCACTTACATAAACAAGGCATCTTAACTAATAAGCTTATCAATCTTAGCTTTTGTGAAAACTGTGTGTTTGGTAAATCTAATAAAAACAGTTTTAATAAATCTTTATATAAGGCTAACAAACCTCTAGAATACATACACTCAGATCTTTGGGGTCTTGCTCACATAGAAACTGTAGGTGGAAAGAAGTATTTTATTTCTTTTATTGACCACTATTCTAGAAAAGTTTGGATATGCATGTTAAGAACTAAAGATGAAGCCTTTGAAAGTTTTAAAAACTGGAAGATTTCAGTAGAAAATGAAACTGACTTAAAAATTAAATGCCTTAGAACTAATAATGGCCTTGAGTTTTGTAATGCTAGCTTTAATGAATAGTGTAAAACAAATGGCACTAAAAGACATCTAATTGTCCCTTACACTCCTCAACAAAATGGTACAGCTGAAAGAATGAATAGAACTCTCTTAGAAAAGGCTAGATGTATGCTTATAAGTGTTGGTATGAAACATAGCCTATGGGGTGAAGCTGTAACAACAACAGCTTACCTCATTAATAGGTCTCCCTCCTCTGTCATAGAGTTTAGGACACCCCAAGAATTATGGACTGGAAGGAAGCCTAGTATTGCCCACCTAAGGCCCTTTGGGTGCACTGCATATTCCCATATAATACAAGGGAAGTTGCACCCAAGAGCACAAAAGCGTGTAATGCTAGGCTATCTTGAAGGTGTTAAGGGTTATAAACTTCTACTCATACAACCACATGGTTATAAAGTGATAACTTCTAGAAATGTGACCTTTAATGAAAGAGAATTCTATTTTAAACTAGAAACACTAATGTTGTTGAGAACTCTAGTAGCACAGAAAATGAGATTGAATCTGCTAGAACTTATCACTTCTACACCAATGACCATAATAGGGAAAATCAAATCATAGATGAAGAGTTTGACATAGCATATTATCAAACACCTAGTACTAGTGATGAGAACTATGATGTTGATAATCTTCCTAATAATGATGAAAATAATGATGAAAACACTATTATAAGCAGTGAGAACCATAGTTCAGAATCAAGGGGGGTAGAAAATAGTGGTGATATCTCTACTGCTCCTTTATCTCACTTTGATAATGCCTTGCATGATGATGATAATGCCTTGCATGATAATGATGATTACTTGCATAATAATGATGATCATAACTATCAGCTGACTAGAGATAGAAATCCTAGGGTTAGAATACCTAATAGGAGATATAATGATTCTGAATATGTTCTGTTTACAAATGATTTTAATGTTGTTGAGTATGCTTTCCTGACTGGTGATGTTGTTGATAATCCATATACTCCTGACACATATAAGCAAGATGTGAGTTTTTCTCAATCTAAAAATTGGAAAATAGTCATTCAAGATGAAATAGATTCCATGATTGTTAACAAAATTTGGGTTTTAATAGCTAAACCTGAAAATGTTAAACTTGTGCCTTGTAAATGGATTTATAAACTAAAGGAAGCTACTAAACTGAATGAATCACCTAGATACAAAGCTAGGCTGGTTGGTAAAGGATTTACTCAAAGAGAGGGAATCTGATATATTTGCTCTTGTTGTCAAATATAAAACCATGAGACTATTGCTTGCTTTTGCTACTGTGCATGATTGGAATATAGAACAAATGGATGTAAAAACTGCCTTTTTACATGGTAATCTGGATGAAACTATCTACATGAAACAGCCTGAGGGTTTTGTAGATAAATCTAGACCTGATCATGTTTGTTTGCTTAAAAAATCCATCTATGGCTTAAAACAGTCACCTAGACAATGGAATCTTAAGTTTGATGAATGCATGAAAAACTTAGGATTTTTAAGAAGCAATTATGACTACTGTTTGTACTTTAAAGGCATATCTTTTCCATGAATCCCTTGTTTGTATTGTTATATGTTGATGATATACGGCTCATTAGTAAATTTTTTGTGTTGATTGTTGGTGCTAAAAGGGATTTAAAATCTAATTTTGACATGAAAGATATGGGTTCTGCACAGAAAATCTTAGGTGTTAAAATCATAAGGGATAGAAAGCATAAGAAATTGTGGTTGTCTCAATCTGATTATATTGAAAAGGTGTTAGACAAATTCAATATGAAGCATGTTAAACCCACTTCTATACCCTTAGGAGGGCACCTTGATTTAACTAAGCAACATTGTCCTAGTAATCAAACTGAAATTGATAAAATGTCTAAAATTCCATATGATGTGGTTGTTGGTTCAATCATGTATGTTATGTTATGCACTAGACCTGATCTTGCTTTTGGTATAAGTGTTTTGAGTAGATACATGTCTAATCCTGGTGAATTGCATTGGACTGCTATGAAATATATTCTTAGATATATCAGTGGAACTAAAAACTTATGTTTATTGTTTTTTACACATGATGACATTGGACATGTTGTGAATTGCATTGGACTGCTATGAAATATATTCTTAGATATATCAGTGGAACTAAAGACTTATGTTTATTGTTTTCTACACATGATGACATTGGACATGTTTTTGGCTATGTTGACTCTGATTATGCTAGTAACAAGGATAATAGAAAGTCTACCACTGCTTATTTCTATACATGGACTCGTAATTGTATTTCATGGAAATCCCAACAACAATTTGTGGTTGCTTTGTCCTCTACTGAAGCTGAATACATTGCAGTTGTTGAAGCTTCTGAGGAAGTTATTTGGCTTAAGGGTCTTATTAGTGAAATATCTCATAAACCTCGTGTTCCTGTAATTCATATGGACAGTCAAAGTGCTTTATATTTGTGTAAAGATCTTGTTTATCATGAAAGATCTAAACATATTGATGTTAGAAATCATTTCATTCGAGATAGGGTTAAGATGAAGCACTTCTTAGTTAAGAAAATTAAGGGTGACTTGAATCCTGCTGACTTTGGAACTAAAATTATAACTGCTGACAAATTTGCTTTTTGTAGAAATTTTCTACAGATTTTTTATGTTCCTTGAGTGTTGTACAGGTCATGGACTGATGACGGACAAAAATGATGGTCTTAGGCACACTATTGGGGGACAAACTAAATTTTCTACAGATCTTAGGAAAGGTGCTAGTGTCTCTTGTCCTACGTTCTGTAATCGGTGTTCTTGGAAACCTAGTGAAACCCGGGACCGGATCTCCCCTCTTGAGGTCCCGCAGAGTAGGTAGTTATTACCACTGAACTACGTAAACAAATTGCTTGTGTGCATGTTGTTTGTGCCTTTAGTCAGATCTACGGCTAGAGAATATAGAAAAGTTAGAATTAACTATCACAGCTTTCTCTTGATCGGTTTTGATAACACTTATATATAAATAGAGTATAGTATAGGGTTGCCTTTGTAATTATTGTAAATACGTTGGTTATTTATATGACCTTTCAGTAAATGAAACCCTAAGGGGAATTTATCGTATTCTCAGATGGTATCAGACTCTTCGTTTCTCTAAACATTCTTCCGCCTCTCCCAAACCCTACAGCCGTTCTCAAACACGCCGGATCTTCCCCTTCATCAATTCCTCGATGGCTGCCGAACGGAAACCTTCTTTCCATTCTGCCCTCGGAATATCTAATATCAAGAATAATATTGCGCTCGTCCTTGATCATGACACTCCGTACGCTTCATGGGTTACCTTATTTCGGTTTAGTACGAAAGCAGACAATGTGCTCGATCATATCGATGAAAAGGTTCCCAAACCAGCGGATATTGATAACTCGTTATGGCTCCAAGTTGACGTTGCGGTTCTTCAATGAATCTACAGTATGGTTTCACAGGACATTCTCTTGCAAATTCTGGACTCAGATGATATGGCTCTTCAGGCTTGGAATCGAGTCAAGGACATTTTTCAAGATAACAAGAACACCCGTGTCGTCTACCTCGAACATGAGTTCTCCAACTGTAAGATATCTGGTTTTCCTTCTATCAAAGCTTACTGTTTACAACTCAA
Source organism: Fagopyrum homotropicum (assembly GCA_033239125.1). NCBI lineage: Eukaryota > Viridiplantae > Streptophyta > Magnoliopsida > Caryophyllales > Polygonaceae > Fagopyrum > Fagopyrum homotropicum. The sequence goes on from BSWB01000004.1 coordinate 152,510,789, forward strand.
ATCTCTAGCGGATCAACTTTAGGGTGTTGGATCACCGGTTCCCGAAACTCACCTTGTCCTTCAAATTATTTCGGGACTTCCCGCTGAATACAATGCTGCGACTAGTTTCATTCAACAAACCGATCCACTCCCGTCTTTCACCAAGGCTAGATCTCAGCTGCAACTCGAGGAGACCCGGATGGCGTCTCAATCTAATTCCGATTCGTCCAAAACCGCGCTCACCACCACCACCCGTAGTCCGGCCACCGGATCACCGGCCCAGTCATCGGTCGGATCATCTCCGGCGACGGCAGACCAGTCACAGTAGCGACTTGGCCGCAGCAAGCGGGGCCGAAACAAATCTGGAGGCAACCGATATGTGTGGAACCCCGACGTTGGATGGATCCCTCTAACGCCAGCCTAGGCCCAATCTTCTTCAGGCCCACAGCAGCTCGCCGGCCCACCTCCTGGATGGCAATCCGATTTCCAGCAGTCTTCTGGGCCCATTCAAAACAGGCCCATTTCAGCTCCTCAGATTCCACAACATGGATTGCTTGGGCCAGGCCCTCAGCCGTCCATACAGCAGGCCCATCTGGGCTATAATTTCCAGCCCACTTCTCTAGATAGCTCATTTGCAACTATGTCTTTGAATCCGACGGACAACAATTGGTACATGGACACGGGCGCCACATCTCACATGACTCATACTCCAGGTACACTCTCGTCTATTTTGCATTATGGTCCCTCTAATTCGATAATTGTTGGCAATGGTATGCTTATTCCATCTACATGTATTGGAGAAACGTCTTTTCCTACCACCACACAACCCTTACGTCTATCCAATGTCCTTGTTGCTCCAAAAATAGTTAAAAATCTCGTATCCGTTAGACGATTCGCTACTGATAACCGTGCTAGTGTCGAGTTTGACCCTTTTGGTTTTTTTGTGAAGGATTTGCAAACGGGTACCACACGCCTGAGATGCAATAGTTCGGGGGAACTTTATCCTGTCACCGAGTCTTCCAATGTCCACGCTCTTTCCATTGAGTCACCGAGTATTTGGCATGCTCGCCTAGGTCATCCAGGAGCTCCTGTTCTCGACTCTCTACGCAAGTCTTCCTTTTTTCGTTGTTCTAAGGAGAAGTTCTCCTCTTTATGTCATGCATGTCAGCTAGGAAAATATCATAAACTACCTTTTGAACGGTCTATTACCACTACATTAGCTCCCTTCGATATTATTCATAGCGATCTTTGGACTTCACCAATTGAAAGCAAGGAAGGTTTCAAATACTACCTTCTTTTTCTTGATGGTTTCTCGCATTTTCTATGGCTCTTTCCCATAAAATTTAAATCTCAAGTGTTCGATCTTTTTGTGCATTTTCACCAACTTGTCAAGACTCACTTCAATTGTGCTATTAAAACTTTCCAATGCGACATGGGTAGAGAGTTCAACAACTCCAATTTTCACAAATTCTTTTCTAATCACGGGATCACCTTCCGGTTCTCTTGTCCCTACACCTCGCCTCAAAACGGTAAAGCAGAACGCATCATCCGTACCATCACCAATATGATTCATTCTCTCCTTTTCCATGCTTCCCTTCCCGTTTCTTATTGGCCTCATGTCTTAGAAACGTCCTGCTATCTTCTCAACATCTTACCCTCCACCACAATTCAAAACCGGTCACCCACCCAAGTGTTATACTCAATAACACCATCCTACAATCATCTTCGTGTCTTCGGTTGTCTTTGTTATCCTAATCAAAACGCAACCATCTCCCACAAACTTCAACACCGCTCAACTCCGTGTGTTTTTCTTGGGTACCCGAATCACCACCAAGGATATAAAGGTTTAGAATTAGCCACAAATAAAATTATTATCTCTCGACATGTCACCTTTGACGAGTCAGTTTTCCCCTTCGCCTCATCATCTCATGAGTCTTCCCCAATTTTTTTTCCGGATGATGTGGATCAATCCCCCTATCACACGAAAATGGCATCGTAGGCACAGGGCCCACGTGCGCAGACTTCTTCTCAGTCCAGCCCGAAGAGCTCATCCTCGCCACTGCATTCCCCAGCCCAATTTACCCCACCATCTGGCCCACAAATATCTGGCCCATCCTCACCTTCCCAAAGCGTGCTGCAAGACACCCCTAGCCCACCTGCATCAGGCCCACTTGCGTCGCCTTCTCCTTTTCCCTTACCTGCTTCCCACCCTGGCCCATCTCCAAATGCCGGCCCACCTACTTACAATTCTGGCCCGTCCCCTAACGCCAGCCCACCTGTTTCTTTTAATTTCCAAATCCCACACCAGTTACATCCAAATAACTCGCCTCCCCATTTTCCCTCAAATACCGAACCCTTCCAACCTGTGGCAAACCAATCCCGACCCCACACCCGCAGTCAATCCGGAATAGTCAAACCAAAATCAGTCTTCGACCTTTCCGCTTCCGACACAAAAATCTCACCCATACCCAAATCCCACAATGCAGCCCTTCAAGACCCGTAGTGGAACGCTGTCATGGTCGACGAATATCGAGCCCTCTTGTGAAATAAGACTTGGGTTCTGGTTCCTCGCCCTCTTGGCTAATATTGTGCGATGTATGTGGATTTTTCGACATAAATACAGGTCTGATGGCTCACTTGAACGATATAAGGCTCGATTAGTTGTCAATGGTTGTTCACAGCAGGTTGGCATTGATTGCGATGAAACCTTCAGCCCAGTTGTAAAACCGGCCACTATCAGGATAGTTCTCAGTATTACAGTTTCTCGTTCTGGTGTATTCCATCAGCTTGACATCCAAAATGTCTTCCTTCATGGGCATTTAAACGAGACGGTCTATATGTTCCAGCCTCCTGGTTTTTGCGATTCATCTCGCCCTAATCTGTTTACTGCAGAAGTCTCTTTATGGTCTTAAGCAGGCACCCAGCGTTTTGCAGACTTCTTGCTTCACATCGGATTCATTGGCAGTAAGAGTGACTCCTCCCTCTTCATTTATCGCCATGGATCCAACATTGCTTATCTCCTTCTTTATGTTGATGACATCATACTTGCTGCATCTTCTGATGAGCTGCGCACCCATCTAATCATGCTTCTGAGTAAGGAATTTGCCCTCAAGGATCTGTTCGTCGGAGTTCCTCTGGTTTATTCTTATCACAGGATAAGTACGCCAGAAAGATTGTTGAACGTGCCAAAATGACCAACTGTAAACCTTCTGCTACGCCTGTTGAGCCATCCGTGAAGTTAAGTGCCTCTTCTGGTCCAGTAGTTAGTGATCCGACGCTATACAAAAGTTTGGCTGGAGCACTTCAATACCTAATATTCACCCGCCCTGATATTAGTTATGCCGTACAGCAAGTTTGTCTTTTCATGCATGATCCCGGATAATCTCACTTTGCTGCCCTTAAGCGTATTATCCGCTACATTTCAGGCACATCGTCATTAGGTATCACCATTTCTCCTTCTCTGAAGTCACATCTTATTACTTATACAGATGCCGACTGGGCTGGTTGTCCTGATACCCGCCGTTCCACCTCCGGTTATTGTGTCTTCTTGAATGACACCTTAATCTCGTGGTCTGCCAAACATCAATCTGTGGTCTTCCGATCTAGTGCCGAGGCAGAATACAGAGGGGTTGCCAATGTGGTATCCGAATGTTCATGGTTGCGCAATTTATTGCTTGAGCTTCATTGCCCACCTACCAAAGCTTCCGTGGTATACACTGATAACATCTCAGCAACGTCAGCAACCCGGTTCAACATCAACGAACCAAGCACATCGAAATTGACATCCACTTCGTCCGCGATAAGGTTGCCCGCGGTCATATTCGTGTTCTCCACGTCCCATCGGCTTTCTAGTATGCCGACATTTTTACAAAGGGTCTTCCAAGACAATTGTTTCTAGATTTTAGATTCAGTCTTACTGTAATACCTCCTCCAGTTTCGACTGCGGAGGTATAATAACACTTATATATAAATAGAGTATAGTATAGGGTTGTCTTTGTAATTATTGTAAATACGTTGGTTATTTATATAACCTTTCAGTAAATGAACCCTAAGGAAAATTTATCGTATTCTCACAGGTTTCATCATTATTCACTCGCACCATTTTCTTGTGAAAGGGTCAACTAAGTTGCCGTTATAACGATATTATTATCTTTATCAAGTAATATTTCATCTATACAGCTAGATGATCATTAATCGAATTAAAACACTTGTATAATGTTCACAATATGCGATCTTAGCATTTCTATCGCTTCCATTTTGACTTCACCTTAAACGAATACCTTCAATATAACCATATGATTAAGACCAGCTAATTAACATCCAGAAGGACCAAACCCAATCTTCCCACCATCAACATCATAAACCACATCAAACGAGTGTTGCTGAATATTCCCTAGTATAGCGATGCTTTTATCCATTCCATTTCCGGTGAACGCCAGGCAAACTTGTGAGAGTTTGACAGCGAAGAGGATCCCGGAAACGGGGAGATCCAAGGAGGCGCCGCCGCGAAACAAGAGGGAGACTTTCGGGACGGAGATGGTCGGATGGTTGGAAAAGTCGAAGCACGTGTCAAGGATCGAGAGAGATGGGGCAGTTGGGTACTTGGACATGTATTGCTTGAAGGTGGAGCTCAGGGCGGAGTAGGCTTTTGGAGGGAGGCGTGTGATGACGGTGCCGGAGTCGATTAGGGTTCCTGCTGTCGAGAAGACTGTTGGAGAGATGGATAGACGCCGCCCGCCCACTGAGATGTATTGAAGGTCTAGGAAGTAGAAGGACTTGGCTTGTGCTTTGGAGCTTGTCAGTAGTGGGGTGTAGCTGAATGTTTTTGCCCTCTGTTACAAATCATTGAGTAAATTTCATACGTGAAGTTAATGTAATCATATATAAAAGTTCCATATGAATCCAATCCGAAAGCACTCAAATATCCGACACTTTTATCCGAATCGGATATCCGATTCGATCTGAATATTTATCACTAGACCAGTAGGATATATCCTACCCGATTTTTTTCTCAAACTTAAATCGGACTTTTATCATCAACTACCCAATATTTTCAGATTCGGATTTTTCCGGATCAAGTCTTCGTATTCACAGACAGGATATTTTGCTGTAAAACAGTGGAAAGTGAAAAAGAAAGGAAAAGGAACTTACAGTGCCGCCTTTACCAAAAGTGAGGTGACCGGTGGAGCTCGATCCCGCCGGCAAGCAATAAGAAAAGTATTTACCAAACTTTCCGGCAGCCTGCGAAACAACAGAAAGCTTATCCCGGCCAAGGCCAAGCAACCCAGCAGAGCCGCCGAACAAGCCCTGGTTACTCTGGCCGCAGCCGAAAACGAAGCCGTCGACGGAGTCGGAGGAGGTGAGGCTGAGGCGCTCCCTAGCTAGGTATCCTACGGAGAAAGAGGAGTCCCCGTACTCCACTCCGTAGACGCAGCCCAAGGTGGATGAGCAGGTTGGACTGACCCCGGTGGCAACTGCTAACTCCGAGCACAAAGCAGCGGCGCAGGAGATGTTGGCGTAGGAGGAGGACGCAATGGGGTCGAAGATGGGGTCCACCTGCTTGTAGCATACTAACTTGCATGGCTTGCATTGCGTCCACGTCAGATCGCTCCCTGTTTACTTCAATTTTTCAGTAAGGAAAAACAGATAGGAATGACGAGATATCATTAAGGCTGTCCCGGACCACCATTTACGGTCCGCTCCAGACCGGTCTAATAAATTTTAAAGTCTTCAAAGATTTACTGGATCAATCCGGTCTGAATCATTTTTTTTTTTGTCAGAAGGAGGCGCAGTCTTAATATATAGGTCCATTTAATTTTTTTCAAGTGTTACATGCTTTACGAGAGAATGGTGTCTTGTAATTTTCACTTTTTTCAGGTTATACTTATACCATATATAAACTAGCATTTTTTAATAGTTTAAAAAAATAAAAATAAAAAAAGTTATTTATTTAAAAAATTATAAATACTTTAATAATAAGTAACAAATAATAATTATATTTTTATCCATTTATGGAGTAGAAAGATATATTCTCAAAGTTCAATAATATTACCATCTAAAAGCTGAAAATCCATTAGGCATGATCGAAAAAAATTGAAAATAATAAGGATATTATCCGAAAATTTTCAAAATTAGATATAAATTGATTGAGTATATATACCAGTGTCGAATACGAGGGAAAGAGCCCTTTTGGGGGTGCCAAGTCCAACGGAGACAAAGTAATTGCCGGAGCCGATGGAGGAGCCTGATTTAGCGGGGAGGTTGGCTGATTTCCTCTCCAGAGCCACATCGGATTGGTGGCCGGAGAGTCTGGCATGGATTGAGTCGACTCGTTCCTGGTCGAGTCGAAGGAGCTCCGTGTGATCAAGGGAACTTATTTTGCTTGATCTATGTACATCTAATGACACTCCTTCCCGGTTCTTCCCTGAAAAAATGTACACAAATCTGCGTTAAATTTTATCACGTGAACCGGGTTTTGTGGGTTCATTGGTAATACACGTGGCGTATGAGATAAGGGTGGTGATGGGAGTGGCAAGGAAAATTGAGATCTGTAATTAATGGGGCATTAGATGTTGAGAGGTTACCATACCCTTTATTACGGGTCTATTCATGTGGTTAGTGGGTAAATCATGTGATTAAGGTGGCCTCAATTTAATGACCTACGTGGCTTACCTGTACAATTGAGCGTCATATATAACGGGGGTCTACTACACTCTCGAGATCTCAAACTATAAATCAGCTTATTTAAAATTTTCTAATTAATATTATAACTTCAGAGTTTTTTTTTTTACAAACATTTTATTAAAAATACTCTTTCCAATCGGTCATAAGTAAAAAAGTCAACACTGTTTAAAAAAATTAAATAAACATTGTGCAATCAAAAAGTCTAAAAAATATTATGGCTTGCTGATCTTTCCCAAGAACCATGTAATAGTAGCGAGTAGATAAACATGTAAATACAAAAAATGTAGAATGAGTCATTTATGGGAAATTGGAAGTATAGATGGTAACATAATGTAAAGGTACTAAACTAAGGACACGTTTGATTCCAATTTCGAGAACGGAAACGGAATGAAAACAAATTTTAGCCCATCATGAATTTTGTGAAATCATTCCTTGTGAATTAATGCAAAATGCACTTACTTCTTCACATTTTGTTTTCCTATAGGGTATCAAAAGTAATCAAACTCTACTCCAATTTCTTCAAACTAAAAGAAATGATTCCACAAACTTTCATGAACAATGTTATACGCATCATGTATGGATTAGATTCGTTTTCATTCCGTTTTCGATTCCGGAGTTAAAATCAAACGGGCCCTAAGTGACATACTTTTGCTGTGACATGCCAAACCTGTAATAATGTAATTCATATTCTTTCGTACTCTTGTTTTTGTTGTTTTGTATTTGTTTTCAACTTTTAATTGGTTTTGTAATTACTAGTTTGTACAAATTTGGGAGTTTCTGTTGAATCTCTTTTTGTTTTGTTATATTCCACGAGCACCCCAAAATAAAGTGCATTAATAAAAAAATATCCGTACGGAATTTATGCGAACCCTAGGTTTATGATTATAAACACAGAATAAGGCTACAAATGATTTCGCCACTTCACTACAAATAAACCCTAGCTTTATGATTATGTTCAACTCGGCGGGTTAGAATAACATTGTATAGATGTCATATTAACCGAGTTACTAGAAAGAAAAAAAAGTTCTCTAGACAAATCGAATATAAAAATATTTTAATGCCCAGGTAATATTTAGGCTCCACTCAAATTTACCTAGTTTATAAACGAGTATGAACATGTTTAAACTTGACTCGTTTGTACATATAACAACTCTGTCTGCGTTCACATAGAACGAAGCAAAAACCCTTCTAACTAACTTTTTGAATTAACTCAAACGGATTGGTCTAAATCGAACTGTGGCCGATGAATTTTTTTATTTACAAAATTCATTATATATATTTTATTAGTGTTAGTTAAAAAAAATTCATTATATATATTTTAATATAATCGTAAAATTCTAATTAAAATTATTAAAATAATTTATACATGTGATTATTTTATCCATAAAAGAGGTTAATTTGATAGCTAATTTGAAATTATACAATGAATGAGAAGAATTATGAAAATAAGATAGGTGTCAAGGGTTATAACTTATAAGGAACGAATGGAAAATTTTGTTAAGAAACTATTATTAGTTTTTGTATATTTTAGTCACCTAATTAAATTGACATTCACTTTATAAAATTAACACAAATTAACATTTTTTCCATGTTATTTTCCTCATAATATACACCTTTGACTTTTGGTGTATTCTTGTTCACATATAATATGTAATTTGTAATAATATAATTGGTAAACTAAAATACGTGTAAAATATCTTATTTATAACAAAAATTGTTTTTTTTTTATTCCAAAAAAATTGACTCCTCCATAATGCCATTAATGCCTAATATCATATTTATTCTGAAATAAATAAATAAACTTCACGTGCACTGGACCCATGAAAGATGGAAATGTAGGGTACACCCGCTTCCTTTGATACATTATCAATTAGAAAAAAAAAATAGCAAAAAATAATACATTTAGTATATTTGAAATAGTTGTTGTTTTCGAGAAAAAAATATGAAATTATATTCTAAAAATAATGCTATAAGTTTATTATGAATTATAATTTTAAATCATGGTTTTTTTTTTATGTTTTTATTATTCGGTCTGTATGGATCTCAATTTCAGGAAGCAAGTTCAGCGTATCGGATTGGTGTAAATTGGGTGTAGAAGACGATGACCAATAAGCAACGAAGAAAAAAGAAAATAAACTCGAATTACACACACATATATATATATATATAAGTAAAGTATAATTTACCTTTGGGGGAGGTTTTTCCGACGGGTTGGTTGACCGGCGATGGAAGAAGAGAGGTGACCGGAACGTCGATGAAATGTGTGGCGGCGAATTCGTTGGATTGGTGGGTGCCGTGGCAGAGAGAGGGAGAGGAGCAGAGAAAGAGCAGTAAAAGAGGCAGAAAGGAGCTCATAAGAGGGATATCAATGGAGGAAAAAGTAGTCATTGAAGGTAATTCAATGGCGGAATTGTGGGGTACCCTCTTCTTGACAGTGTAAAGGGAGAAGGAGATTAAGTTAAGAATTATAGATGGTATCACAAGGATCGTCGGTGTTATATAATGATAATTGCTATACTTGAGTAGTCTCATGCCACGTCATCCCAGCTAATTTGCACGAGATCGTCATTAAAACTAGCGAAACTAAATATATGTTGCTTGAGTTCGACTGTATTTGACGTATCGTGTAATAACTTCGACTGTGAATAAATTTGAAATTTTATTGATTTTAGGAATTAGAGAAATTTTGATGTAAATATTATTTGCATATTATGCAAGTATGATTGAGATTCTAGAATATTAACTTTAATTTTGGAATGGTACGTGTAGTAAATGTTTAAAACCAGAAGAATAGTTATGTGCTACCCACTGCTACGCGTAGGGATGTGCACCATCGTATTGGGCCAAAAAATTACGGTTTGGTATGGTTTTGGACCGCAATTATCAGATTCAGTCAGTTCCATTATATTATGGTCTGGTTCGGTTCAGAATAGGTTGTGGTGGACCTGACCGTTAGGGTCACGTTTATCGTTTAGGGTCTTTTTGTAAAGGAAGTGTAATTGTCTAGTCCGGCCCATTGACCGTTTCATAAAGAAAGTGTAATAGTCTGGTCTAGACTGTTTGCACCGACTACACACGAATCAAAACTATATTTATACATTATTTTTATTTAGGTATGGAAGCGTCAAATAGTTTGTTTAGTTAGAAATTTTATTGTTTTGTATGCATTCATCAATTAAATCGTACATGTGAGTATTGATGTACGTAATTTCTTATTTATATGACATGTTTACAAAATTTGTTGAAGGTACGAGGATTTTATGGTTTTAGTTCCCAAAATCTAATTTAATTATGTGTGTTTATAATCGTACTTTATCATACATAAAAAGTTTATAAACAATTGCATTAAGGGAACTCCAATGGTGCACTTAAGTTTTATATTTTTCGAAATATAGCTTTGTACCATACATAAGTTAATATTTTGAGGGTGGAAAAGAAAATTATTATTTACTAGTTATGGTTAATAGTCATTTTAAAGGTATCTCTAATATTTTTGCATGAATAACATATCTTCTTTACCCTTAAAATATTAATGTATGTTAATTTATAAATGATAAAGGAGTATAATCCGGAAAAGTGTAAACCTCAAGGACACCGTTCAGAAACTAAAAAACCCTTGAATATAGTTCGAAAAAGTCTAAAACACAAAGGTACCATATGGATTTCCCCTTGCATTTAAAAAAATCAAAATCTTCTCACATTTATAGATTTTTTTCCAGAAATAATTTATTTACAAAAAATCTGAATTTAAAAATTCCCAATAAAATGAATATTTGGAATTTGGATCGTTAAATGTTATTGTGTATGAATGAATCATATATATTTAGGGCCCGTTTGGTTTCAACTCCGGAAACGGAAACGAAATGGAAACGAATTTAGTCCATATGTATATCCTTATTCATGAAATTTTATGGAATCATTCCTTGTGCTTTAATGTAAAATACACTTGATTCCCCACATTTTGTTACCCTATAGGGTATGAAAAGTAATCAAACTCTACTCCAATTAGTTCAAATCACAAGGAATGATTCCAAAAACTTCCATGTACAAGGATATACGTATGGACTAGATTCGTTTCCATTCCGTTTCCGATTCCGGAGTTAAAACCAAACGGGCCCTTAGATTGTTGCTTCTTTAAAATTGTTTACAAAAATTTACCATGATGATTAATCTTACATGTAGTTAGGATTGTCTTAAGGATACTAGGGATTATTTTAGCAAGCATAAAAGAAATGCCATTCACAAATATTAGCTATGTTCGCTTAGAAAATTGAAATTATTTTATTGGTAATAGGAGCAACATGAAGTTAGTCATTTTGGACCTGCACACGAATAAAATGGTAGTCAAAAGCACCTGAGAATGAAAGATCGGAGTTGCACAGAGGTTTGTGACGACAATGTTATCAATAAGATGACTGGTTTTAATGGATTATATGTCCAATTTCACATAGTAACGAGTTGATCTAGACAAGCTCTATAGTCGTGTTAACAATAGACTTGTATTCAACTTAGGTGGAACATCGTGCAATAGTTTCTTTGAGCTCCTAGAAATAGGGTTGTTGTCAAGGCAGGCAATGTGAGCTCGCTCTTGTAGATAAATAGTCTACCTTGTTGACTAGACGACATATAAATTAGAGAAGAATAAGTCACGAAAAAGGTGACATTGATGAGATGTGTTGTCTAAGTAGAGAACAATGGATTTTGTGACAAACTAATAAAGTTTCGCTGATGAATCTTACTAAATCTGTAAAATCCGATGTCTTAATAACGTTGTCTCATGTGAATTGTGTAAGTGAGTTTCACTACGCAAACCAAACGTGTAAGTGAGGCCAAATTCTATTTCTGAATCCATCTACATACTTATGTTTTTTTAGTTATTAGTTAAACTAATAGACGTATTACTATTGAAGTATATTATATATTATATTTACATAAATTATCTTTATATATTAGGTTAGTTGGAATTTGATTTTATTCTGATAATTTTCATTAGTTTCTTTTAATTATCTTGTAATCCTGTATATATATAGGATCATTATATTATCAATAAACATGTGGTTTTACCTTCACCATTCGTATGGTTCTATCTCCACTTTTTGTGTGGTTTTATCCCACCATAAATCTATCTATTATCGATAGTATTATACGATTATGGATTTGTTTAAGAATACCTTTCCTCAATTATTACGGAAAAGGAAACAAGTCATCTCTTATTTTAGTCAATAGAGTTGGCGTTCTTGATGGTGCAAGATCAACAAAGATCATATGCAGAAGCTTTACCTATATGAGCTGTGCATTATTCACCAAGAGGAACTTTTACGTACCCGTCACTTTTTAAACTTATAATAACGTTAAAATGTGTTTTCACTATTAATTACGTACCCGCCACTTTTGCAACCGATAATATTGTTTTATTTTGTCAAAGTCCGATATAGACGGACCGGTAGAGCGGAGGTCGTGTGCATACGAGCGCACATGCGTATTAGGCCCAATCCTAACACATAAACCCGACGAAGTTCCATCCTAAAACCAATTGGCAATAGGAGGAGTAACCCACCGACCTTATATACTAGACTCGGAATGTCCCCATCTTTCTTTCAATGTGGGACCTTATTATCTCCACCATATTTTATTACAAATTATACTAACGTTCAAACGAGTTTTCACAACAATATGACCCGTACAATCTTACCCACTTTCTAACTATTTCTATTATTTATTTTCATTTTTTATAGAGTTTCTAATGAATGAAGCCGTACCTTAGTAACATAAAGGAAACAGTTTGATAATGAAAGTTTCAACTGTTGATGATAAGAATGCATAGAAGACATGATAACATGACTACTAATAAGCCAATATCGATTAGCCAGACCAAAAATTGGACTTCACATGACCAATTCTACATATTTATGTTTTGATTGGTCCTTTTTTAAAGGTAAGGTTGCAAAAGTCGTAAATCGTTATTCATATTTTGTGCAAATAATACATCAACCACTTACGCTAATCCATCTCACTCGTTACTCGATAACACTAAATTAAACTTTAATAGATTAATAATTAAAAAAAGGTTTTTTAAATATGAGATATATTATAAGTCAATTTGAACATTAATTTTGTTAGACATAATACATACGGCAAATCGATAATGCCATATGTCTGACACCTCCTAGTACATATAATTGCATTTTAAAATGATTATATATATAATATGGAGTGCCTAGGTAACAATAATATGAAACTTGAAATAATTATTTGGAAACTAGAGTAGTAACTAGACTTTTTAATATTTTAATTAAGTAAATATATTCTAACCTTTTGTATTTATTCTCAAACTCTACACACTCTTCTCTCAAGGGGTACATTTACTAAATACAAAACTAGAAAAAACCTAGTAAACTAAATTGTTTTAATTTTTTTATAGTAAAGAGTTAAAATGTCAAAAAAAAAACATTAGTATTTTTGTATATCGGTCAATATCAGAAAACAATTTGTTTTACTAAGATTTTTATAGTTTTGTGTTTAGAAATGTACCCCTTGAAAGAAGAGTGTGTAAAATTTGAAAATAAATACAAAAGATTGGGATATTTATTTAATTGAAACATTAAAAAGCCTAGTTATTACTCTAGTTTTTTAAAAAGGCCTAGTTACCAAAATTGTCCTTTATTTTTTTTACCGTTTACACGTGAAAGTATTTTTCTACATATTACTTAATAATGAAAGTATCCAAATTTCCTATCTTTCAATTATAACATTCTACATAATCTTCTAAAAATATATAAAATAAAATAAATAAAAAAAGTTCCAAAACATAATTAGACATTGAAGGTGATGTCTTTTTTTTAGCCTTTGTAGTGGGAGGTGGATAATTGGTTTTGTCTACGATGAATAACATTAGATTACTGGAACCACCAACTTGTAGTTTGAACGTGAAGAAACAATACTACATGAGTGAAGAACAATAAAATTGTTATTGTAGCTCTATTTTAGTATTTTGAAAACTCGAGCAATGAACAAGACATCACACGTATGTGGAGATTTGATTTACGACGTTACTTCTTGAGCGAAAAGATTGGAACTAAATTTAATTATTGTTAAGATTAATTTAAATCTTTTAAGTTAAAAATATAGTGAAGTATAAGACCGGCCTAAAATGATAAGGAAATTAAGTCACACATCTCGTTTTAAAGTTTTTTGTCATAATGAGATCAGACGAAATTGCTATTTTTGGATGAAATCAATCCTTTCACAAATCAATACTAGTGTATTATCCGCACAAATTTTTGGATGAAATCAATCCTTTCACAAATCAATACTAGTGTATTACCCGCACTTTGTGCGGATGCAGTTTTAATAAATATTTAATAATTAGAAATTTATATGTATGTTTTTGTAAATTGAAATCCGAAAAATGAAATTATAATCAATATTATAATTTTTAATTCTCTTTTTAAGTATTTATCTCTTCTAATTAATTATATTTTTTAAATTAATTTGTTAAGATATGCTTGTTTGTAAAAAAAATTCGTAAAAATTTAAAAACTAAATTTATAAAAATATTTATTAAAAAATTTAGAAATCAATTTTCAATTTATATTAACATTTAGAAATCACTTTTTAAAATAATTTTTTAGCCTTCGAGAAACCTAGCGTTGACACGTGGCAGTACTAGTGTAATACCCGTGCCTTGCACGAGATTTTTTAAAAAATATTTTATCATGAAAATACTTATCGTAAAAATTTCTTTTTTATTTTAGTTAAAGACGTTGATACAAAACGTAAAATTATTAACTAATAAAAATTTTAGCTTATATTTATGAAAAATATATTATTTTCACAAATATGTTATAATATTTTGCTAAGAAATTTGTTTTTAAACATTTCTATCAAATTTAATTTTATGCACGAACATTAATATTACTAAAGTCATACTAAATATAAACATCTATACAAATGAAATATAGAATTATTATATTTAACAAAATACTATTGAAAAATTATATAAAAAAATATTGATAAATTTTAAAACCTAAATTATTCATATCGGACCTTCTTTAGTATGCACGGGATTTTTAAAAACTTAAAACTAATTTTATAAAAATACTTTTTAAAATAATTTTTTAGCTTTCGAGAAACCTAACGTTGACACGTGGTAATAGATATTTCTACTTTAATATATATAAGATAAGATGGGTGAGGTTTGTGCCCGCTTTTAAAAGTTAAAATGATTAATTTATAATTTTTTTAATTTAAAGCAGTTATCTAATAAGGGCCGACATTAGAAAAAGTAAAGACGGACATAGTTGTAAGTGCGACAAAAAATCAAAATTTAATTTTCTTTGACACAAACGAATGGAGCCCGTCAATTAGAATTTGACTTTACTAGAAGAATAGCATATTCTATTTGGTATATGGACCGTTTGATTGAGTATCGGGCCGTCACATTATTTGCATTCGGCCTTTTACGTGTCACAACTTATTAGTCCAGTCCAAAACTCTTGTCATCTTGATTTTATGTTGCCTTGGAATTATAAAACGATGATATTTTATCATAATAAATTTTATCTATAAAAATAATTATAATGAGTGTTTTGATTATGTTATTTTCGTTTTTATATTGGTTATAAGTTTTTCTAATGATCATTTTGGCCGCAATTTTATTTATTAAGAAAATATTAAAATGTCAGATAATCCGATACTTTCGAATCTGGATGGGACATTTAACAAATTAAACCGAATATCCAGAAATGTCGACCCCTAATTGACGGCGATACTACGATATTATAGAAGTTAATATATATACTTTACTAAAGTAGGCGACACTAATGCTGACGTGACGCCCTCACTTTTTTTTCGAATTAAATCTTTTATTAAATCACAAATTAAGCCAATAAATCTATTTTTACTAAATCATAATTATTTTGTAAAATAGGATTTTGTTATCCCAACGTCAGTTATCAAAGAAGCATGGGCTTTTGAGAATTGTATAAATAGACATAGAAGGTTTGAAGATAAATCATACAATTCTGAGCCTTTTGATGAGAATGGTCGTTGTGACCTAGTTATTTGTATGTCGTTGTGACATACTGTTATGTGGATCATTGACCTACTAAATTCGTAATTTATATTTTATCAATAGAGAAAATTACCAAAACAGTACCCCATCCTTTTAACTATCAGAACGGTACCTCATCTATTGACCCCGACCGAAGATTAATATCTACGTTACTGTTCATCCGTTAAAGTCACATATCTCCGTTAAATCTCAGGGTCAAATTTTTCCACTCCATTTTTTATTTTAATTTCCTATTTTTGAGAGCCTTCTTTACAAAATCCCCAAATTTTCCCCAAATTCAGCAACCACTCGATTAGGGTTTCGACTGAATTCCTTGGCGGCGGCTGCACTGGCAGAGACTTGGCTCAACAATGAGCTAATCGGGTGGTTGCTGAAGCCTCCAATCTCTTTGTAATCGATGAAAAGGTGGCAAGGTGGCGAGGGTGGTGGTATGCCCTTCTTCTCGGCGGTTGTCGACCCAGACAACAATGGAGACGAAGGCGGGGGCAGCGCCGATCTAGTTCCCCATTGTGGAAGAGAACGCTAAGTATTGGCTTTGGCAAGCACAAGAGCCCTTCTTCTCGGCGGTTGTCGACCCGGGCTACAATGGAGATGGAAGGTGATCGCCTCCAAGATCGAGCAGGTCCCTAGTTGGTTGTCCGATTTGCCGTGCCACCCTTCCTCCTCCAAGAATAGCCTTTGCAAGGAGCAACTATAGTCTGTATTAACAGATACCTAATCTCCACAAAATATTCCCCATATCTTCTATTTTCGTTTCTTGTAATTCTTGAAGATATTCTTTCCTGTGTAAATTGTGTATACACAATACTTGAACTCAATGGAAAGTATGAAAGATTGTTATCATTCAATTACAATCTCATGAGAAATACGCTTTAGCATTTGCATTTTTCTTTACAAATTCATCATTTTGCCTATATTTGTTCATAATTGGTCTTCCATCTGAATCTGTAATATATTCCCAAGGTTGAACAACTCTTGCAGGATTTCTTCAATGGAAAGGAGCTTTGTAAGAGTCGATGAGGCCGTTGCTTACTGTGTTGCTGTTTAAGCTGCTATCTTGAGCGATGAAGGCAATGAGAAGGTTCAAGGTCTACTTTTGTTGGATGTCAAACACTCACACCGTATTCCTTGGACTCGAGACTGCTGGATGGAGGTGTTATGATCCAGAGAAACACCAACATCTCCAACAAGGCTGGAGTTTCTAATATTCTTGGTTTTGATTTTGGTTGCTGGCAGAAATTTGGGCTTTATGATTTTTAATTTTGCAATCTTGATTGCTCTATTGTTAGGGAAAGGGCTTTATGATTTTGATTTTGAAAAATTGATAGAAAATTCGGGCTCAAAAAATTTGGGGCTTAGGGTTTATCTGGAGGTGAACAATTTTGCCCCTGAGATTTAACGGAGATATGTGACTTTAACGGATGAACAGTAACCTAGATATTAATATTCGGTCGGGGTCAGTAGATGGGGTACCGTTCTGATAGTTAAAAAGATAGGGTACTAAAGATTAGTCAGCCCAAAAAATGGGATACTGTTTTGGTAATTTTCCCTTTATCAATATAATGGATATACAAAAAAATTTAAAACTTTTATTAAAAATATCTATGTATGACACCTATATAAATTATGGACGTAAATTTACGATTTTTCTGTAATTAAATATTTTACTAAACCACAAATTAATAAGTCAATAAATTTATTTTTACTAAACCATAGTTATTTTGTAAAATATGGATTTTGTTATCCCACATCGATTATAAAGGAAACGTGACGTTTTGAGAACTTGTATAAATAGACATGAAAGGTTTGAAGATTAAGCAAATCATACATTTTTCAATCTTTTGGTAAGAATCAAGTAAAATATTTATTCATATCGGATTAATACTTTTATGTTGGTCGTGACATACAGTGGCGGCCCTTGGTGGGGCAGGGTGGGGCAACTGCCCCACCCTTCCAAAAAAAAAATATATATCTTGATCTAAGGTCACTTTGGTGGATGATATTATTCAGAGGTAGTAATGGGAGGGGCAAACAAAACAACAGTAGCTTTGGTGGAGATGATATTGTTAAGAGGTAGTATTGGAAGGGGCAAAGTCAAAAGAACAATAGCCATGGTAGAAAAAAGGCTCCCAGTTCTTGCGGTTGGGTGGGGAAGGGGACGATGGTAGACCCCATCACGAGAGATGACAAATGGCATATTTTTTGAGGTTGTAAGTGTGATGTGCTGATAACCACCACTCATTGTAGGCGTGTTTTGGATTTGAGTAAATTTCTCCAATTTAATACGTATCCTTTATGCGAACCAGTGGCGGCTAGAAGATTTTTCAAGGGGGTCGAAAAAGTATTAACAAAGATAATATTATAGTTTTTTTTACTAGCAATAAAAGTTTCACTGCTGCAACATTAATCAATATTACAATAAAACAACGTTAAAAGTTAACCATTTTAAATTAGCGTTCAATGCTATAAGATAATTCAAGTGGACGCCAAAGGAAGTAAACCCATCTTGCGGTTTGACATATTCTGATAATATTGAAGAATATCTTCATCATCAACGCTTTTGAAACTCTCTTTCTCAATGTAGAACACTAAAGAATCAGTGAGATTTTCATCCGACATCTTGTTACGCAATTGAGACTTCACAATTTTCATTGCACAAAATGCTCTTTCAATAGTAGCAGTCGCACCTGGCAATACCAAAACTGACTCCAAAAGGCGATATACTAAAGGAAAAATAATGTGAATACCTCTCTCAACCATCTTGCATGCCACCTCTCCTATATTTTTCAACGAAGAACTCCTGTTATCTTCCTTTATGTCAAAAATCCATGTTGCCAATTCATCTTCAAGCACACTCAGATCATAACCAGAAAAGTATTGTGGATATTGTTGGGCAAGTTGAACTAGCTGAGACTTATTGAAATTGGAGAAGGAATCCTTTGGATGAAAACATCCCATACAAGCGAGTATTTCAGAGTTTGACTCACCGAAGCGACTTTCCATTTCTCGATCAAGTTGGTCAATGACCTACAAATGAACATAATGTAAAATATAATAGTAATATTCATTAAATAAAATAGTTATGAATTTATAAGGAAATGATAAATTACATGACAAAATATTTCAACTCGAAAGTGGTGAAAGTTTGTGATAACACTTCCAACACGTCTTGCACTAAATCGACCCGGGACATTTTCATCCATTTTCAGAACGACAACATTATTCTTTTCACAAAAAACGTTGACAAATTCTAAAAGTTCATTCCACCCATCATTCCTCAAATCTTGAAATTGTCTCCTACACGTTCGTACCACATTAACGGCTTCTAAAATATCTTGATCTTTTTTATGTAAAACTTGTGACAAATAGTTTGTTATGCCCAAAATTCGTTTCATCAAGTGGGCAATAAAACAAACCGGTAACTCTCCATTTTCTCAACAAGGCCTTGAGTCATTCCCCGATTGGAATCTGGACCTCCATCTACATGAATATTCTCAAGCACTTTGATAGTTGAGGACCAAAAATGTAGAACACGGGCAATGGTCGTGTAGTGTGAACCCCAACGTGTAACTCCCGGCCGAGCCAAAGAAAGTTCTTGATGCTTTCCTCTCCCAGTTGAGATTTCTCCCGTTTCCAACATCTCCACCATCTTGTCATGTTGAGCTTGTCGGAACTCATCTTTTCTCTTACAAGAAGCTCCAACCATGTGTGTGATTTGTGATAAGTACCCAAAGAACTCTTGTATTGGTTGAATATCATTTGAAATGACAACAACAACCAACTGAATTTGATGAGCAAAACAATGAATATACCTTGCAGAGGGATTTTTTCATCTAATATTGAGCTTTCAATCCATTAAATTCACCTCGCATATTATAAGCTCCATCATATCCTTGACCTCTTAGTTTAGAGATACATAATCCATGCTCAGCAAAAAAGACATCAATCCCTTTTTTCAAAGAACAAGCTTTTGTGTCACCAACATGAACGACTCCAAGAACCTCTCTATGATTGCGCCCTTGTTGTTCAAATATCTGATAACAATAGCCATTTGTTCCTTGATCGAGCTATCACAAGCCTCATCAATCAATCACGAAAACACTTTGTCTCCAAGATCACTGATTATGGCTTTCCTTGTCATTGCCCCACACGCAATTTTGAGATCATCTTGAATGCGATGACTAGTGAGTTGAGCATTCTTAGGTGCATTCTCATTCATCACGTTTTCAACTTCAACAATCCGTTTACTAGGCCAATTATGCATCTCCTTAAAATTCCCCATGTTGTCGGAGTCCATCGACTCTCTATGACCCCGAAATGGCAAACCCTGTAGAAGAAGAAATCTAACAATGTGCAGAGAAAATGTCAAACGAATACGATATTGAGCACCTTGAGTTGCATTTGCACCAGATACACATCTTGTCAGACTTTGTCTTTGATTTTTGAAATTGACAAATAAGATTCGAGCTTCATGGTGAGGACTTCCGACTAATCCCACATGTTCTCTAAACTTCTCATAAGCTTTCTTCCAAATAGAAAATCCTATTTTCACAAATGCATCATTCAAGTTTTTGTGTTTTGTCTCCCCTCTAAAGAGAAAACACCAAAAACAAAATGCCGTATCTTTAGAAACACTATATTCTAACCACTCGAAATTCTCAAACCACTTTGGCAAAAAACACCTCGACGTCTTCCCAAAGTTCTTCCATGAAAATTCATGTGAGAGGGGTTGACAAGGACCTCTAACCACATACTCTCTCCTCACATCATCTCTAAGTGAAGGATCATACTCTTGCAATCCCGGATCACTAATAACTTCACTACTCATGTTTTCCATTCGAGGTTTTTTTTCTCCCCTATCAACGCTAGTGAAACCACCTCCACAATCAACATTATCATCCTCACCTTATCATCATCAACTACATTTCTAGCAAGACCCTCACTAATATCATCATCTCTAGCATTAACAACACCATCAATAGTAACATCATCACTAGCAACACCATTCACATTTTGAGGTTTTGGGAGAATGGAAGACGATCCAATACTCGATAAAGGTCGCTTCTTTGTTCGAATAACAAATTTGTCTATTTCCTAAATAAATAACCAATTATCAAACCAATCATCAAATTTAAACAAGCCATTGATACTAACAATTACAAAGCCAAATAACCAATATCAAGATCAAATTTCAATAAGCCGTTGTTACTATTAGTAAATCACTAACAATTGCAAAGTCAAATAATCAAAATTCCAAAAACCCCTAAATTGAAAAATCTAACTAATGTACTGTTATTAGGGTTAGGGAATAGATTCAATAGAAAGATGGAAAAACCAAAGAGTGAGACACTTATAGGTAAATCCGGCAGTTCCGTGGTCACCGGAGGCAGGTCGAGGTTGTCGAATGGCCGCAAATCAGCACAACAGGGGCGGCCGAGGCTGTCACCGGAGGCCAGCAGGCGTCGTTGGTTGGCCACCACTGTCGCATGCGGAGCAGGGGCGCGCAGTGGCGGTTGGCCAGCATGCGTCGTTCTGCCGCAGTCGCTTCTGGCGTTCTGCGCAAGGGGAGAGGAGAGGAGGATTTTTTTACACAGCAACGTGTTTTCTTTGCTTTTTAGAATTTTTTTTTCTCAGAGGGGGGGTCGATCGACCCTGCGTGCCCCCCATGCGGCCGCCCCTGATGCGAACTATAGAATTACATACCCTAATTTGTTTTGTCTTTTATTAGGAGAAATTATTTTTAGGTGAGTTAGGTTTTTATTATTGTAAAATGGGGTATGAAAGATGATTATATTGTTCAATTCTCTTCGTTTTTCGACGAAGCTATCGATTCAGATTAAGTATATTTTTGGTCAATATCATTAATTAGGCGTATTGGAAATTTTTTCACAAACTATTGGAAGATGTCGATGCATTTTGTGATAACAATAAAGTTGACATTCTCAAAATGGTTGATAATGTTCAAGATCGCTTCGGTGCAAGACATGTTGGAATTGTTTCTACAAACTATCACCACTTTCGAGTTGACATATTGTGTCGGGTAATTAATTATTATTTTGTAATGTTTTAACTATTTTGATGTATATGAAATTATCACTATAATGATATTGACGTTAAGTTAAATTCGCAAGATGGGTTTACCCCTTTGTTGTCAAATTTGTCAGTTTATTTGTAACATTGACTATTTAGACTCTGTAGTCAAAACTGCGTAAGTAGATGACAAATTGACTTTATTTTTATCGCTATTTTGTTTTCATAGATATTTTTATCGATAATTTTTTTGCCCCCCTTTAAAAATCATGCGGCCGCCACTGGTGACATATTGATTTGTTGGTCGTTTTGACCTACTATTATGCGTGCCATTGATCTATTAAATTCGTAATTTATATATTATCAATATACTAAATATACAATATTTTTTAAAACTTTTATTAACAAATATCCGTGTAGGGCACGTATATAAACTATTTACATCTATATAATTTACTAAATTAGTTTTTTCTCGGATTAATTTTTTATTAAATCACAAATTAAGCTCATAAATCTATATTTATTAAAGCAATATTATAAAATTATTAAAAAAACTAACCAATCACTTTTTTTTTACGTAAATCAAATTTAAAACAAATTTAGTTATACTTGTATGGTAATATATTAACATAAAATTTAAAGTTTTAAAAAATTAGATTTTAAAAATTATCTACTTTGTTTACTAATAACGTAAAATTTACAATTTTTCTCTGATTAAATCTTTCACTAAACAACATATTAAGCCAATAAATCTATTTTTATTTAAACCATAACTATTTTGTAAAATATAGATTTTGGTATCCCATATCGGTTATTAAGAAAGTACGACGCTTTGAAAACTTGTATAAATAGATATAGAAGGTTTGAAGATTAAACAAATCATGCATTTATGAGCCTCTTGGTGAAAATCAAGTACAATATTTATTTATATCGGATTAATGTTTGTATATAGGTCGTTGTGACTCACTCATTTGTGGTTCGTTCACTTATTAAATTTGTAATTTTTTTTTTATCAATATTATAAATATACAATAACTTTAAAACTTTTATATTAGCAAATACCTCTGTAGTACACGCATATAAACTATTTATATCTATGTACTTTATTAGAAGTATGCAACACTAATGCTGACGTAGAGCCCCACGTTTTCTTTCCTCGGATTAAACTTTTATTAAATCACAAATTAAGTCAATAAATCTTTTTTACTAAACCATAATTATTTTGTAAAATATGGACTTTATTATCCCACATCAATTATCAAGAAAAAATGACACTTTTAAAAAATTAAATAAATAAACATAGAAAGTTTGAAGATTAATGTTATCTTTTGAGTTTACACTTATTATGTTTTCTATCGATAATATCAAGCGAGCATAACTTTTGAGTTTATACTTATATCAAGTTTATCTTTTTCTTCATTTCCGGAATCAACTGTCGCGTATGTGCTCGAGGGTTCACGACAAATGTTATCTTCTGGATTTGTATTATTTTATATCTTGCACAATTTTATTTATTTTTTTGAATTAGTTATTTTGAATATATTTTTGCATTGCATAGATATCGTTTATTTTTTGGCATTTATTAATATCGTGATTTTTATAATGCAGATATAGTGAACACTCTTGTCTTGATATGCACTCAGATATAGTCATATTTATATGACAAACTAGATAACAATTATGTTGTTATTATTTCTCCTATAAGCATATATTTTATTACATAAACATTCGTAATTAAATCAACAAAATATAATAAAAAAATATACGTACAAAAAGTTCCTCATACAAAATAATTAAATTTTCTTTTTTTAAATATCCGTGCAAGACACGAAAACCAAACTAGTTAATTCTTAAAATGTCGTGGACTTGTATGAGTACACTCATCAAACGTGCGTCGTGTTCTTGAACACGGCGGATGAAAAAAGTTAACATCATAGATACCCTCCTTTTAGCCTTAGGCCGGCCCAGCTACTGGTGCCATCATCTCTTTGGACCTGCGGAGAATTGGGCCTAACGAACATGATTTTGAATTGAATACTCAATCTTTTCATATCCTTTATTGGTTTAATGTACTACAATACAACCCATTGAAACAAAATCAACAAATTAAACAACCAACATAATCGGATCCTACCTCCAATATGTACCCATCAACACAACTCACCATCAATTAGCCATCCAACAACGCCGCCTCACCTCTCCTTCATCCTCCCCCTTAATCCCAACACTCGTAAGCCTAAAGAACGACTCTCCCCACCTCCCCAAGAACTCCTCCTGGTCCGCCGCCAGCTCCTCCACCATCCCTCTCGTCCGTTCATCATCAAACAAAACCGAATCCGACGGAAACAACCCCCTACGCGCCGCCAAGTTCTTGTAGTACTGGTTGTCAAACAACGACGACGTCTGCGGGTCATTATGAACGGTGATCTTTGCGGCTTCGGTTGCCGGCACCTCAAGACACTTCTTCGCCAGCTGAGCTGCGTACGCTGCGTCTAGCGACGCGTCTGCTGTTACCTGCCCTTTCGAGTCCACCTGTAGCCGGTCGCTGAACACTCTACAGTGCGCTGACCCTATGGTGTGCGCGCCTGCATCAGATAATTTCTTAATGATTACTGACTTGTGTATACATCTGACGTCAAATTACAGAAAGAATAAAGTGTTTAATTAATCACCGGAGAGGACGACGATATCTTCAAGAGATAAACCCTTGGAAGTGAAAAGACTGATCATTTGATCAAGTGTGAAGCTTGTATCCACAATGTTGGGTCTAACATTTTCCAATGCTGATACTCTTCCATCTTTCCTCCCCGTTGCGATCCGAATCAATGGACCTCCGGCCTATATATACAATTCAACAACAAATAAGCCAATAAACTAGTTTTGAAATTCCGGCAGGTCAAAGATCGTGGGGTTCGTGGCATATTCCGTTTTCGAGAAGGATTCTTATCACGTGGATTGGTTTTAAAGGATTTGATAAGCCAGACAAGCCGAACCGGTGGGTCGAGAGACCGAAAAGTCGGAATAAGACTGCATGCATGCATGATGCACCAAGAAACTGGATAAATGGTGAATGGAGTTAAAATTCAATGATGAAAGTGCAAAATATTACCAGAAAAACAGCATCTCTAGCAGCCAAAGCAAGAACATCAGAGCAAGAGACAGTTGAAGGACAGAAAGTCTCAAGAGAGTTCTTAGCTGAGTCAATGACTTGAAAGCCTCCAAGAGAAGTATTAGCTGGATCAGCTCTCTCACTTCCATTCCCTTGTAACAAAACTGAGCCATCACAGCCCTACAATTTCCAAACAAAAGTACAGACAAAATTAAACCAACAATATTAAAAAAGTACTGCAGCAATTACTGTTAATAAAATAAATTTACCTCAACAAAGCAGTCATGGAAGAGTAACCTGAGAAGCTTGCCAGGAACAGAAGGGTCAGAAGAAGCAGCTGATCTGACAGCATCTCTTACAATAAGCTCCACTGTTGGGCATGAAAATGCATAGAAATCCATGGAAAAGCCATGGCTACAAGGAAACATAAAACACAGCAAGAACAAGAAAACCAGTAAAAATGGCTTTTTTGGGAACTCAAAATTTTGTCTGATCTCCATCAGAAGTGAGTGGTATTGTAAAAAGATGGAAATACAAATTTAGTGGTACATTTAAGAGATAGTAGCATTTATGATTTGCATGTTAGGGTTGAGAAGAGGGTAGATAGATGAGTTTATTGTCACAGTCTGACATGCATCTATGTGATGAATGGAGAGATTACATATGAGCTTCATCTTCTCTATCATGCATTAGAGGATACTAATGGGTTTTAAAAAAATGGGAATATCAACAAAGAATGTCAGAAATATTTAAATCGAAAATGAGTAAATAATAGTAGCAAAAGCATTTATGAGTGTATTTAGTTTTGTTTAATTTATTGTGGTTTGTTAACGGTAGTGGATTTAGTGCGAGGTCCAACTACCCAGAGTTAAAATCTCATTGTCAATTGGCATGCCCCCACACAGAGAAGGTGAAAATTATTGTGGTTTAAAATGAATTGGGTAGCTGTATAGCCTGTATTAGTTGTCCTTTATGGATCTAGTATTATAGGGACAATCTAGATTAAGCTTAACAAAATGAGTAAAAATAATTGAATAATAATCTAAATATTTTCTCTTTTCTGAGTGTAGATATGTATATAAGTAGGATAGGAAGATGAAGTAAGGCTATAAATAAATTATTAGGCAGAAACCGGGTAGTGTGTACAGCCAGATTTGCCTGAATAGGAATAAGTAACAACTGGAAACCATCAACTTTTTTTCTAATTTATATGGAAAATCTGCATTCATTGCATAGCATTTTTTTTTATTAAAAAAGAATAATTTGATGCGAGGCTAATCGCTGAAAACTACGGATCCAAAAAAAGAAAAAAAAAAAGGCGTTTGAAGCAAAGGAAAGCGAAGAAATTTGAAATAGACAAACTCGAATCGTGAATCAACAAATCTATTAAACCAACGAAAACTACTGAAAACAAGAATACAAAAGTGTAACAAATAACCTCAAATGATACTAAAAGTTTGTTATTTGATAAGGATAAAAGATGAACCAAACAAAATATATTATTAATAAAATTTAATTTTCATTCATTATTTGTAATTCTTTTACAATTTTTTTTATTGAAGAACAGTGGGGGAAAAAAGCGTTATTAAAGACCTCATTTTTTTCTCTCTTTATCTTAACACAAAGGAAAAACAATAAGAGCAAGATTGGGAGGAGAAAGCACCATTATGTGCCCAAAGAGATAATTGATGAGAGGTTCTTGTAAGAGAGGAGAAAAACTCCAAAAAAAAAAAAAACTTGATCATCATAGACAATCCCAAATCAAACCCAATCTGAGTAAAATCTTTTATCTTACAGTGAGTTTCATATCTAGATTTGATGGGAGAGTGATTTTAGTAAGGGTAGATTAGTTTAAAAATCTACATCTTCACCTAATTATTCCTATTTATTGGATTTTTCATGAGTTTTTTTGTTAGATTTTTACAAATAACTAGTGGAGATGCGCGGGCTACGCCCGCGCACCGTGAATTGTTGTTGTTGGTTAAATTGAGAGTGATAAAATAAGTTTATCGAAAAGAAAGGAAACTCCATTAGAAGAACAAACTCAAGGTGGTTAAATTGAAAGCGAGTACATAGCAAAAAAGCGTTAACTGATTTGTATTCAATTGACAAAATAGTACAAATGGGTTGTGTCCAGCTACAATTCTAATGATAACATAATGGTACAAAAAATACATCAGCCTCTTCCTTATTTAAGATGTCAATTAGTCTAGATTCTCTTAAGTTGTAAAGTAAGATTTATGTAATATACGAATAGTAGTTCTGAGTCGCAGTGCACATTTACAGTGAAGTACTTGTAGACCAAATGCTGGTTATGATTCCCATTTTGATTAAAGCCCAAAAATGTCGACAATAAAATAATAATTTCAAAATCTCAGTCACACATGGAGACAACACATTGACACAAGTTACACCATGGATATCAAATATGCTACTCCTTATTTTGATAACTGCTTCATAAAACAATAGCATACAAGACCCGATTTGTGGCCAGTTTTCTGCAGTGCCCCAAGAACTCCCAATACGTGAAGCTACAGAAAGAGAAGCTCCTTCCACAACTCCATTTCCTGGAGCTTCCTAACGCAAATTACCTGTTGAATTCTTCTACCATGTCCCATCTACACTTTGTACAACACCATCATTGCTCCTTTGGGGCACTGCCGTACACCCTTGGCTCCATAGAGAATACATCTAAAGCTGCCAATTTTAGACAAAGCATTCTCCATAATACACATTAATTGTAATCCTTTGTGGGTGGCTCCACAGAGAACAACATGATATTAGGCCCATGACAAGTGTAGTGCGGAGGATGTACTCTTCATAAGCTGGAAGCCCAATTCACATAACATAATGGACAATCAACATGTAATGATCATAATAAACAAAATCTAGTAAATAATAATGCAGAAAGGATGTTGAACTACTTGAGTTTCAAAAACATATAAATGACACATGAATTGTAATTTGGCTGCTCTTAGCTCTATTACTACTTTTACGATTTAGTTACATGATTTGACGAATTTGAAAACTAAGCCAGTGATAGTAATATGTGGTAACTGTGAATTCAAAGTTTATAAAGTACTGGTCAATATACCAACAAAGATAGAATGGGTATCAATTTTGACCATCAAGATTATAATCTTTTGGGCGTGTATTTCATGATTTTGAACATGGCCTTTCATTATTCAGCTATAGTTTTCTTACAGTTAATTCTCAAAGTTGTAATGCATTCAGGCCTTCCTTGTCTCACAACTGAAAAGTTAGTAAACTTACGCTTAATCTTATATTTGCATCCATGAGAAAGTCCAAAACCTTATTAGTTGTCTTGCTGTCAGGAGAAGACTAACACCGCCATCTCCATTCCAGCCTTGTGCCTTCCCTCTCAAATGTTCATGATAACTGCAAAATCATCACATTTAATTAAAAGTTGAGATATCCATCAGTGAGTGATCAAATAACATATTCAATTTATATAAAGTAACATTTGATTCAATGTCAATGGACAATGTGCTGCACAAATGAACTTGAACATATCAAGATAAAGATGGAAAATATTAGCTAAGAAACTAAAACTGTACTTCCTCCACCATATAATAGATTCATAATCTGGTATACTCATTCAATACAATAGTAACAAAGAGAATTTCTGATCTAACATCAAATTAGGCAAAAATTTAGTAGGAAGACAACAAATTAGAAGGAAAGAAGAGGAAGTAACAGACAATTCATCATCGGAAATTGATATACACTTCACATTTCACAAGAATAGGAACGTACTCTTATAGTTGTGAAACTAAACATAGACATATGAAAAGACGTCGACCTTTGAGGGTTGTCGAGAGCATAAGCTAAAACTGCACTCATTTTACCCCTTTAGCGATTGGTAGGAACTCTGTCAAAAGTCAGTAGTTAAAAGAAAATAGATCAGCTCAATTGTATATGAAAACTTTAAGGCAAACAAAATCAAATTCAACAAAGCAACAATAAAGCGAACTCAAAAATAAGCAACCAACTAAGCACAAATTTAGAGCAAACATAAAAAGAAAGGAATTAAATTATCAATTAGCAAAGATGAGCATTGGATCTCTTAAATTTGAGAAGATAAAGATAATGAAAGACTAAAACTATTTAGTAGACTAAATCCAGAAAGTTGGCCAGTCTCACTAAATGCATCAAGATGTACACCACTCACTAAAGTAGGATAGCCCTTTTTGTTCTGCAAACAAGTGGATAAGATAAAAACAAACATCTATTAAACAGAGGATGTTGTGGAACCTGACTGAAACATACAATAAAAGAAACAAGAACATAAAAATCATCTATTTAACACTCAGCTTCTTAGAGTCATTTCGTCGAACACCTTGAATACACTAAAGGAATTGAACAAAATCTGTATAGAAACAAAGAAAATTAGCGGTTAAAACCGTAACACATAAAGATGGGAAGAAGAGAATCACAAAAACAACAAACATATCAACATAATGCCTAATTCCAGAAAGAAGAAGAAGAAGAATACGTTCAATCAGACTAAAGAGAATAGAAGGGTTGAAAAGAAAAGCCAAATTACCAAGTAGGAAGCGATTGAAGTGATCCCGTTTCCCTCGAGTGTCAATAAATAGAAGAGATCCAATGCCTCCGCCGAAAGCGAAGATGAAATCGGGATACCAAGTAGGAAGCGATAATGAGTTGAAGAAAACCAAACGAAACCAGTTGATAGAAAGGCGAAGAAAAAGGCGACGACATAGAAGGAACTCGGAGAGGAGGCGGCGGGTTGTGAGACTCGGAGAAGCCAAATGCGAAGATGAAAGAGACTATGAGAGGATGAGTATCATCAAGCGGTGGAAGGACAATGACACGGAACACGGAAGTGAAAGAGAAGAAGACCCGTTAGGTAAAGGAATGATTCATCAAATAAGGGTATAATCGGAAAATAACTATTCATAAGGGGATTCATACTTTTAGTATTGTAAGGATATAGATTTAACATAAAATGAAGAAATATTAATCCAAATATAATGGATAGTTTATATACTTACAAATTCTATTAGTTTATATACTCAAAAGTTATATTAGAAACATCAAATCATTATAATTTTTCCACGGTAATTGTCAACAAAGACGAGAACAAGGTGAAAATAGATCAACAATCCTGTCTCTATTTCCGTACGATGAATAATATCTCGTTTACATATTATCTTATATCTATTAAAGTAGAAGTCTTTATTGTCACGTGTCAACGTCATTTTTCTCGAAACCTAAAAAATTATTTTAAAAAGTGATTTATAATTGTTAATATAAATTGAAAATTGATTTCTAAATTTTTTAAAAAATATTTAAATAAATATTTTATAAAAATAGTTTTTAAACTTTTACGGATTTTTTTTACCAACAAACATATCTTAACAAATCAATTTAAAAAATTTAATTAATTAGAAGAGATAAATACTGAAAAGAGAATTAAAAATCATAATAATGATTATAATTTCATTCTCCGGATTTTTATTTTACAAAAATATACAAATAAATTTCTAAGTATTATATATTTATTATAACTCAACCCGTACAAAGTGCGAGTGATACACTAGTCTTTAGTTATTTTCCATATTCTTATCCTCGTGACGAATATTTTTCACGGGTGACAGAAATTCCCCGCTCCATAAACACTCTAAGGGCCCGTTTGGTTTTAACTCCGGAATCGGAAACGGAATGGAAACGAATCTAGTCCATATGTATACCATTGTTCATGAAAGTTTGTGAAATCATTCCTTGCGGTTTGAAGGAATTGAAGTAGAGTTTGATTACTTTTGATACCCTATAGGGCAACAAAATGTGGGGGAGCAAATGCATTTTGCATTAATCCACAAAGAATGATTCCACAAAACTTCATGAATAAGGATATACATATGGACTAAATTCGTTTCCATTTCGTTTCCGTTTCCGGAGTTGAAACCAAACGGGCCCTAATTTCAACAAGCATGGATTCCAGTAGAATAATTGAAGTTTAAGAACTATAATATAAAAGGTGTGAAGATTGAGGACCAATGATGCAATTTAGTTTAAAAAAACATTTCCATGACCATTTCGGGCGGGAAAATCGTTTTAGGTTTTGGTATCTCGTCTTGTTGTTTCGAGAACGAAGAGCAAGAGATGGGAAGCATGGCGGAGCAGCGGCAGCACCACCAAGCTGTTGACGGTCTACTCAACTTCTTCATCAAATCACATGAAGATCTCTCTCGTATCCACCTCAAGCTTCAGCACGAATTCCAACAAATTTACCCCGACAATGTTAGTTTCCCCTTTTATCCTCCAATTAGGGTTTCTATCTTATCTTCATCTCTTCTACTTTCTAGCGCACAATTCAAGTACAATTGGATTTTGCTTCTATAATTTGTTGTTGTTACAGGCAAATCCGATGAAGCTTGTTTCTCGGATCAAGGCAATAGAAGAGGATCTCTTGCTCCTCAAAGACCAGTGTCGCCAGCTTCTTGCTGCTAAGCAGGTAGTGAAAACACTCTTATTGGACCTTTTTGTACACATTTTCCCCTTAATTGTTATTCACATGGACGTTCCTGGGCTCTTTGGTTCCTGCATATCTCCGTCAGTTACATGCTGACTAGTTATGGGATTGCAATTTGAAACCCAAGAATGAGCTATTTGATTCATGTTTCTGAAATCATTAAGTTTTTGTCAGCTGAAGCATGAAAAAGTGAAATGTTTGGTGTCGAGGAACTATGGTTTGTTGGTGTAAATGGATGAAGTCGGTTGCAAATTTTATGTTAACACTTTACGGATCTTCTCTACCAACAGTTTTTGCACCGAAACAAAAGGCACTAGAAGTGTGATAAGGTGATTTGATGGAGTTGATGACATTTGATGCGGAAATCTAAACTAATTGACAATACTTGTTTATGTATCTTATTTTTGGATTCTACTTGCATTATTTATTTATTTATTTTGATAGAGATTTAGTTGTAACCATGACAAAAGGAAGCTTCTAACTGTTTATTGTTTCTTGATGGACAATTTCATGTTACAGGACTTGATTGACAAGGCTAGGTCAGTTTTGGTACAAAACAGGAATATCCTGCAGCGGATGCAAGGGTCTATAGGCATCCCGATCACATCTGATTCTGACGACTCTGTATATGCTGACTTTAACCAGGTTACGTACTTTCTGTACTTACCTTCTCGTGAGCCTTTCATATATTTTGAAAAGTTTATCCAACAACCTGCAGTTGTTCTTTTGGGAAAGTCTTTGAAAGTGTAATTTTTAAATTTTAATGGTCAATACTAAAAATAGTACCTCATTTGGAGGCCAATTGGGATAGGTAATAGAAATGTCCTTATAATGGAATGGTCATCCTAAGTAAGGGTGTAATACGAGCCGAACAAGCCGAGACGAGCCGAACTTAAATTTTATACGAGCTTTAAAATGTTTTCATATTCGGCTCGTTTAGAAAATGAACGTAACTTGTTTCATATTACAACCCTAATCCTAAGTTACCTATTGCAGTGCTACTTTGCATCGTTGTATTGATCATCTTAAATTATCTATGTGATCCTTAGTTGATTCCTCATTCCTCGCCTTAAAAATTGAGTGAAGGAACTTAATTTACCATCATTTGGAACTCATTGTAGGCAGATTTAGAACTGCAACATAATTCCCTGGAAATGACATAATTTCATTTCCCTTTTCCAAACAATATGAATCCTTTGGTTCCATGAGTGTTTGTCTTCCAGTACTTTCATCAGCAAGGGGATTGAATGGTGAATAGATCAATCAATCTACCATTTGAGTAGCATAAGAGCCTCGGTTTTAATTTATACTTGTCAATTTGGTTTCCTTATTGGTTGTATGTTTTGACTTATGAATAAATCAGTAATTAAATAGTAGTAAAAGGTTGTGTGTTTTCCAAGTGGTGTCTGGAGAACTTGCATTACTTGCCAGAAAACAACCAACATCAAATATTTGGAAAGGCCTTGTTCTTCCTTGGTTGCTTTGCTTGTCCAATTATACTTGTAAAGCGATTCAAAGCCTTGCTACATTTCTTTCTGTATATATTTACTACACAGCCATTTCTTAGTCGTCTGTGTAAGAGTGATCCTTGTCTTGAATTGCGCAGGTTATAGATGAGTGGACCAGTAATATGAGATCTAAAACAGGTGAGTAGCTTGTTTCATAAGGATGGCTATTGTTTGTTCCATTTCATGCTCTCTGTTCTTCTGACTGACAATTTTATGATAAGCTGAAGGTCTTTAATCCCAAAGTGTAGCATCCAGAAGAGTGTTAGGCTCGGAAAATAGGAAAAATATTTTGTGAAAGTGGGCTAAATAATAAAATATTTACTCCAGAAACATTGTACTTATGCATGCTGGCTTTTGGTGACCTGTTTTAGGCTATCCAAATAATTGTATTGCTGTATTGTTGCTTTGATTGGGTATACTTGGGTTTAATTGGTTTAGCTGTAAGAATTACAATAAGAAAACCGGAAATTCTGAGTGATACCAAACAGTCACTGTTGATGAAGTTTACATTGGTTTTGAGCCAGTATATCCTTGTGTTCACA
Source organism: Fagopyrum homotropicum (assembly GCA_033239125.1). NCBI lineage: Eukaryota > Viridiplantae > Streptophyta > Magnoliopsida > Caryophyllales > Polygonaceae > Fagopyrum > Fagopyrum homotropicum. The sequence goes on from BSWB01000004.1 coordinate 152,544,231, forward strand.
TGTATTAACACACTTGTCCAATGCAGGAAATGATGAGCAAAATGAGGACACAGAGGACGTGAACAAGTTGTTGTTCTCTCTTTTTATTTGAAGGGGCTGTTGTTCTCTGCTCTGATTAACTGCTCGGAGCAATCAATTGCTTTGATCGGTATGTACAATCTGTCTACTATGAAGTTGGAACCTTTGCTCTGTGTACCTGAAATTGACCATCCCATGGCTTGCTGCTCTGCAAAGCTAGAGAAATACTAGGATGTTTGATGGTAAACAACACTTGTTATTCTATAGAGGAAATTCAGTGTTTGCTAGAGAAATACTAGGATGCTTTGGAAATGCAGTCGTTTATAAAGGCAGGCTGGTTGCATTTATGATGCTACTGAGCTACTAGTCAATGCCGACTGAGCCAGTTTGGGTTTGTAGTTATCACTTTGCCAAGAAATTATCTAAGGTTTGCTTGCCTGCATTGGAATTGCTTCTTCTAATTTTACTTGTGGTATAAATAGCTTATAAAGGTAGCTTTGAATTTGGAGTATGATGAGCCAGCCAACCAGTCTTCAAAGCCAGTTCCCTTTTCACCTCTTCAGCATGAGCCTCAAAGATACTGGCGATAGATAAATTTGCACTTTGGAAATGAAAACAATTAAATAAATTACTTGAAACACGTTAAATTATACACGACTCACATCACACATGCAAGCTCATGCGCCTTACAAGATGCATGCATGCACGCACATGATGCACCTCACAAACACTTCTTAAGGACACTCCTTGCTTTGAAAGAGCACGTTGGGTAAGGACATCTTTGAGTTCTTGATACGAAAATATTGCAATTTTTTAGAAATGATTGTTACCATCAGGGACATAGCCATAAATTTTACTGGACGAAATTCAAAATTATACGATAATAGTCTATAAAGTTTTGATTATTATCGTATGAGATGCAAGTTTTGAGACAAATCAATATGGATATAATGAATACTACGCAACTAGATTTTAGTATGACGGAGCGTGTCCGTGCATTAGGTAGAGACCCATATTATAAATTGTAACGTCAATATGTCTTTGTTGAGGTGTAGGGAAAGTCCCACATCGACAATACGATAGTGTGTGAACCTAACATAAAAAGAGAATGAAATGCTCGACTCGAGAAAGAAAAAGAAAAATGTGTCAAGTGCTACTAGTTCAGGTAGTTAACACTTGAGGGGGAGTGTTGAGGTGTAGGGAAAGTCTCACATCGACAATACGATAGTGTGTGAACCTAACATATAAGTACTAGGGCTACTCCTCCTATTGCCAATTGGTTTTAGGATGGAACTCCGTGTGTTTGTATGTGTGGTTCACCGGTAAACCGAAGAAAGTGCAAATGTTTGTTCATGGTATTTCTGAATCAAAATCATTCCCCGGTAGAGGTATAATATCATATGCATTTTAGAACGCATGCACCTCATATAAGCTTCCAAAGGCGCTCAATTCACATAAATAATAGTTGTTTGTCACACCTTACTAGCCGCATATGCTTCTGAGTCGTTTCTTCGTGCAACTTACAAGCCACACACAATTTTAACGGAGTCCGTCATACGGATTACGATGCGCATATAGTTAGGCATAAATAAGTAACTTAGTGGCGTGTATATGACTTACCGGTTAAATATACTTATGGCATTCCATTCTAATAACCAACAAACATCATTGGATTGTGCGGTCGCTCCACATAGTTTTATTTATAATATACGTTTCTTAATAACTCTATATAAAAAACGATAGGGGAAATTATATTTCCTCCTTGTGACTATGTTTCATTCTTCCATCTCTCTCAAAACAAAATTTCTTCCAATTTTCCCACAAATCTCTCACTGATTTTAGTGAATACAGTTCCGGATTTATTACAGAAGACAAATGTGGGCATCTCAGTGGAGGCCACTTGTCACACCATCATCTCTCAAAATGAGAGTTTCCTGGCTTTGGATTGCTGTGAATTTGAGCCTTATTGGAGACGATTAAACGAAACCTAGATCGGCAATGTTGTGATTTTAATCTCCAAAAAGAGAAAAAGTCGGTATTGTTTCTGATTTTTCAGGTGATGGGTTGGAAGTATCATATTGGTTTGTGCTTGATCGTCACTAATGTAATCATCTGGGTTACTTCTGCCGAGTTCACTCAGGTTAGATTTTCACTTACATTTTTGAAAACCTCACATCTCTTAGAATCATGAGATCTACGTGGGAAAGATCAAACATTAGATTTGTTGGAATTTTCAGTCTGTTCAATGAAATATTATGGATCATTTTTTACCAGAGTGATTATTTTCATTAAGCTACCAGAATCTCTCTTGAATTTCTCTGCGTCTTAATGTGAAATTGCATTGATTCGTTGATTGATCTTACGCTAGAAAATGCTAGTTGCTGATAAATGATGTGGATATCAGTGAAACTGCATGATTCATGGAATGCAATAATGTGCAAATTTTTTACTATTAAATTCTTCTTGTTTTCTGCTTGGAATTTATAGTTTCTGGGCCTTCTGGCTTCGTGAAATCCTTTGTTGGAGAGTCAAACTCATTTTTTCTACATTTTTGTTTTTGGCAGAGAATATTTTTAGAGTATAAACAACCATTTGCAATCACTTACCTGGGCATATCACTTATGGTAATATATCTACCCTTGGCAACTATTAAAGGTTGGATCTGCAAGCAACAACCAACAAACGCTAGAACTACAACCTATTGTATATCCGTTATAAATTATCTAAGGCAAAAGAGAAATTCTGTGACGATCAATGATGTGGATTACACCCTCGAGACAGATTTGAGAACTCATGTGATAAACGATGTGGATCTCAGTGAAAGGGAAGAAGGAAGGCCTTTAAGAGATGATAATCATCCTCCAATCCTTGAATGGAATCATGAATTAAGAACATGGGACATTGCCAAGTATAGTTTATGGTTGACTCCCATATGGTTCATGTCAGAGGTGAGTACTGATCTTGATTTACCGTTCGGGTATATGGACAATGTCGTATCCTCAATACTAGAGTTTCTTTAAGTGGTTCTTTCATTTTGTAGAACTTGGATACTTAAATGATAAATACTTTACTGCAGTACATGTCGAACTCTGCTTTGGCGAACACTAGTGTTGCAAGTACGACGGTTTTGACATCAACAGCCAGCTTGTTTACACTTCTGTTTGGAGTACTATTAGGGCAAGAAAATTTAAGTATTGCAAAGGTGGTTGCTGTGTTTATCAGTATGGCTGGTGTTTTCATGACAACACTAGGCAAAACTTGGACATCAGATGAAAAGCTCGACGGCGCTGAGTAAGCCTATGAAACTAGTTACTGTGGTACAAGCTATTTTACATTTATAATCATAGTCTTGGTTGAAAAGTCTTGCATCTTGAATCTTGAATCTCCTCCCAATCCACAACCTGCCCTGTCAGCTATTGGAACTGCTAGGATATCTTAGGATATGTTGTAGCATCTCATTTTGTGTACTGTGAGTCTGTGACACCATTTTCCTGTTCTTTATAGGCAAAGCTTTGTGACAAATGCTTGATATATTTGATGAAGTCAAATAATTTGCAGATGACTTTTCCAATTATTGTTGTACATGATCATGATTGAAAAACTTCATTTAGTTGAAGAAACCTTTTCTGTGTTTGGTCAGTACTCAGTAGCCTATAACTTGCAGGATATTAACTGTTTCATTATAATCTACTGAACAAAATTCGTTGATTTTGCAGTAGTAGAAAACACACCATCACTGGGGATGTTTATGGCCTTTTATCAGCATTGTTCTATGGATTATTTACAGGTTAGAAATTTGATTCAGAATATTTTTATAAATTATATTTGAACATGTCATATGTATAATTAGAGAAAAGATTACTTACTGATTTTTGGTGTCTGAATTCCAAGCAGTTCTTTTAAAGAAATTGTCAGGGGAAGGTGACAAGGTTGATGTGCAAAAACTGTTTGGATACATTGGTCTATTTACTTGTCTTGGCCTTTGGTGGCTAGGTATGATTCTTGTTCAATATGACAACCTTTTGTCAATGAAGATGCTCATAAATTGCCTTAAAACAGATTTACATTTTGCTTAAATTTTGACCTTTTGATCAAACATGAGTCTTATTTTGTTTGTTTGTTTGTTTATCCTCTTATGTGCAGTTTGGCCACTGCATGCCTTGGGGGTGAACCCGAAATTTAAGTTTCCGGAATCAAAGTCTACAGGGCAGGTTGTGCTGCTTAATGCCTTTGTTGGAAGTGTGATGTCTGATTATCTCTGGTAATGTATCATTAGTTAACAAAACTACTCTCTAAAACCTTGTTAAAGCATAGTACCAAAATGGAGTTACTAACTGTTTTTCGTTCTTGTTTGAAAAGGGCACTTTCGGTGGTTTGGACAACGCCACTGGTTGCAACATTAGGGATGTCACTAAATATGCCATTGGCAATGGTAGCCGACATGATCTTCCATGGACGCCGTTACTCTTTAATGTACTCCATTGGATGCACCCAGGTATAACAAGCAGCTTTCTCGAATAAATGACTCAGCTGTTTGGACTGTAACAACTAACAAGATGTTGTTGGATTTCAGGTGTTTGTAGGTTTTATAATTGCCAACATCTCTGATAGGTTTAAGTCCAAAACTCCTGAATCATAAAGAGTGATTCTCATTACATATAGTGAAGAAGCTACAAGTTGAAATTGTGTTTTCTTGCTTAAGTGGAGTCTTCATTCCTTTCCTGTCATCCATAAACACATGTTCCTGGTGTTGTGCACAAAAGTACATACAAAATCGCCTTGACGCGATCTGTTTTAGTTGGTCGAAACTTATAAGATGTAACATTCTTTGTTCTTAATCCAGGCAAGGAAGCATTGAGTTCGAGTTCAATCAGGCAAAATACACAGTTTTTGAAAGGTTTTTCTGCTAAGCATTTTGGGACACTTGACAAAGCTCATCACTAAAAGAGTTTGAACAGAAAATCAAAATAATACAACATTAAAATGCAGTACATTTGACAGTAAATTTTCCAACTTCAGTTCACGTTAATTTTTGCAGTTAAGTTTTCTGTCAGATAATCTCTAGCTCAAATCATACAGAACAGAACCAGATTTTACATTTTTTTTTTGTAATGGAGTGTTTTTGTAACATTCTTTTAAGAAGCAAAAATTTCTCCGTTGTGGGTACTGTAGCATATAGAAGTTCGAGTTTTCGAGGTTTTGTATTCTAGAGAACACTTAATAAAATGATATGAATTATTAAAAATCTTGCTATACCAAATAAAAAGGTTTCACTATACAATTTTGTGATCAAGTGAGATTTGTCCATACTTTAATCAAGAATGAAAAATTGCCTAATTCTAATAGCAAAAAAAGATCTTGTACTTTTTTTTTTAAGTGAGGAAAGAAATAAGGAAGGATTACCTACGATAAATGGTTCATCCTAGGATATTCTTACGCGTGAGAACATTGAGCTTATGATCTGCATACATGTCCATCGTTGAAGGAAGGTTTTCCAGTTGGTTCGGACTGTCAATAGCCCCATTGTTTTCTCTAAAAATGTATTTGATGTGAACTAATTTGAATTTCTTAGTTCAACGAGTAGATTCTCTATCAACATCTCAATCTTTCAAGGATGTTGTCATAGCCTTTTGCCGGCATTAATGATGTTAAATAGCATCCTCAATCATAATGTTTTCGATCTTAAGTTTAATGGCTTTTTGAATTCCGTAGTGAAAACCCAATGCTCCAACCCCTATGATAGTTTTGTTGGTCATTTTTTTGAGCTCCTAGGGTAATAACATTTCCAATGTGGTTTTAATCACAAAGTCAACGGAAGTCTTTCCTGAATTGAGTTTTGAACCGTCAAATGACTATGACAACGTTAAGTTTTTCAAAGAATTAACCCTACCAACCAAAAAAGTTTGGTTAAGGATCATGAGTGATGACACATTAAGTTTGATAATAATATATAAAAAGTATCGAAAATTGATCGGTCAATGGTAGAGACCCCTAGTTCATTATTATCGTGTCATATTAATGCTTAGTTTTTATAGTTATTGAAATATTTAAGTTAAACAGAAATTAGATTATTAAATTAAACTTAATTATTATAGCATTTTACCTGATTTTAAATCTTACAGTATATAAACCCTTATAATTTTCAAAAAATTAACAAGCAAAAAATATTGGCAATTTTTTTGTTCCATTTTCACCCCTGTGTTCTGGTAGTTATGGACCTCTACTATCCCCTGCGTTTAGATCTTTCAAGTCAAGATTGTTGATCGGCAATTTTAGCCGGGGCGATAGATCGAGAAAACAAACAGAAGAGCGACAGATGGAGAAAGGGAAAGGCGCAATAGGGGGAAGATGGGCAGTGGAGTTCACAGATACCTCAACTTCTCCTTCAACTCGCGATTTTCCAGATCCTCCTGGTTTCACCCGTGCCTCCCAAGATCAGGTCATCTCTTTATCTCTTAGATGCGAAATCGGCTTACTTTTATGGCTGGTTGTGTGATCAGCGTTGCTTAATTGTCTGGAATTGATTAGGATGATTCCGCACTTAGCCGTCAGAAGAAGGATGATGAGGCCACTTGGAAAGCTCAGGTAATCCTTCTTCTCTTCAATCTCGTTTCAATCAGGGTTTTATAATTCTATATACGTATTGCGTTGATGAACACCCCTCCTTGTATTTAGAAATTATCGTTTTGGATTGTGTCGAATGTAATGATGGTTATTGATCCGAAAAAAGTTTACTTTTTGAGGATTTCTAACTTCAGATGCATATCTAGAGACGGAAGTAATTAGATGATACATAGTTGTTAATCATCTCCTGATACTAGTTCACATTTCACTTAGCAAGGTTTCCATGTGTTTTGCTGACAAATTACCAAGGAAAATTTTGTGCTGATTACCTTCGTTGACCTTGATGCAATATTGACTAGCATAAGTAACAGACAATAACAATAGGTAAATACTGGGATTTTAATTTGTGTTGCACCATCATTTGTATATGGCTGCAAATTGATCAGATTGGTTTGTTGACCGTCTTTCTCAAATTCTTCTCTTATTTTCTTGTCATCATTTGTGTATGACAGAAAGCTTGGGAAGTTGCACAAGCCCCGGCTAAAAGTTTTCTGATGATGGGCTTCATGATGTGGATGGCTGGTAGTACAGTGCATTTGTTTAGCATTGGTATCACATTTTCGGCTCTTTGGCAGCCTTTAAGTGCCCTACAAGGGGTTGGAAAAGGTAATTCATTGACCTTGCATATCTGACTATATCTTAATATTTGTATAGTAGAAGCCTGTATTCCTACCTAGATATATTATCATGACATTTTGTTTCATGCATACCAGTATAAGTTGATAAATGATCCTCTGCATAATCAGTTCTTTATCTGATCATTGTTCTCTTGATGGGTATTGCTGAGAATTGAAATTCATGCTGCAGTTTTTGAACCTTACAAGGACAAGAAAGTTGATCTTCTTGGGCCCAAGTTGCTTTTTATTGCCCTTAACATCGTCTGTATGGGCGTGGGTGTATGGAAGGTATGATTCCCACTGACAGATTATCATGATCCTGCACTTAAGAATTATCTTGAAAATTGTTGTTTCTTTAAGCTCAATACTTTCTGATTTGACAGCTTAACACATTGGGGCTTCTTCCAACTCATGCATCAGACTGGGTGTCTTCACTCCCGCCTGCTCAGGTTCTTTCATTTCTCATCAATCTGTGCTTCCCTGCTTCCTCTCTTTTATTTTATATCTTTCATAGAAAACTGTTGATAGAATGGGTACGATGATTTTTAAAAAGAACCTGTGATCTAAATTTGTTGGAATTGTCCAAGTATCACAGTTACATAACAAGTAAATCAGATTTCTAAAGTAGCTAGGCAGAAAGGTGTGAGACTAGATTAGCTTTAGATATTTCCAAAAAAAAATGTTTGCCTTTTCTTCATGCCTTTGGCCAGAGAGTGTTAGGGCTTGTTCGGCAAAGTTTATTATGTATATTTTTGTGGAGTTTTGCAATTTTTAAAAAGTTTATTGGTGTTTGGCATAACAAGCTTATTGAGGAGTTTGTTTATGAGTTTTTAAAAAGCTGAATGTAGATAGCTTTGAGTAGATGGGTAGCTTACATCAATTAGATATTTAGCTAGGTTTTCAAAATTTTCAAGGCCTATTAATAAACTACTTAAACAATTACCAAGATAAGCTTAAACTAATAAAAAATCTCGTGATACCGAACACGCCCCTTGTTTCTGGTTGGCTTAGGTTTTTTGGATTTGGGTTGCTTTGATGCCCTTAGAAGCCTAAGTTTTGATTTGGGTTGCTTTGGTGCCCTTAGAAGCCTAAGTTTTGTGTGAGATAATCTGAGATAGTGATTGTTCCCGATCTACTACACTCTATCAGCAAGAGTATCAAAATCTAAAGATAACTACTCATCTCCTCTGGATTCTGTCTTGGCCAGTTGGCCCTTCTCTTTTGTTCATCTTCTCTTGCTTTCCACAAAACTGTTTGAATATGATGTTAATAAATGTTTCATTTCCTGTTCTCTACCAAGTATTTACACTGAAGTAGAAAAATACTCTCAAGACCTTAGCTGCACTGTGTTGTATCCAAAATGTTGATATAATCCTTTCTGATTAATTTTCAGGAAGTTGAATATTCTGGTGGTGGCATTCCACTTTACTATTGAAGATGATACTGTAGTTCAAACTAGCAGTTGGTCCACCACAAAGAGTTGATTTCCCGAGCCCGGGAGCTTCATGTCGGTATAGATTATTTCTTTGCTCTTTGGTTCACCTGAGGGCTGTTTTGTTTTAGCAAACATTCCAACTCTCTAATTTAACTGGAGCATAGAGGTGTTTTTTTATTCATCTATTAGCATCCTTTCTTGAACAAACAAGAACTGCATTTTTGTACAAGAATGACATGCTTATAAACACAAACGTTAAGAAATGCTTAGCAACACTTAATGGTTGGCTTATTACCCTGTTTTGTTTCAGGGTTCGCAAAATTTTGTTTTTTTATTCACTGGAGAGGGGGATAAATTTGGGGGATCAGGTTTAGTTTAGGTACAGAGAATTTCACTACCATTAAATTTGTGTTTTGTGCAATCTTCTGTTCGAAATTCTGGATCAATTGCTGTTATTGTCTCCTTTTACAAATCAATCAATTAGGAATATTAATCTAGAATCGAGTAAGGCATTGTACCTACATGATTCTAACTCGACCAAAATGAGTACCAAACTATATGTGAACTACGGGTTTGTTTGGGAGAAACACTAGGAGATAAACCCCAACACTATTAGGATGAAATTTTGAGCCAAATTTCATTCTCAATCATCCTCATAATTCACTTCAACCCCATAATTCCCTTGCCCCTGAACGGACATATGTGACAAAATGGGGATAAACACTTCCTCGTGGTGGTGTGTGATATTTGAGGAATCCATATCAACTAGCCCGCTGTCATATCCGGATTCGGACCGGGCTTTATAAAATTGTAGGCCCATTTATCATATTTTATGTAATATCTATTAAATTAATTACAATTATATTCAATAATGTATATTTATAGTATATACAATATAATATATATTTAATTTTTATCCGGCTCGGCGGGCCTGAGAGGTATCCGGGTCCGAAGAACGGGGCTTCCTCCTCTGTTCATACTCACCCGTTTTTTGGGCATGATACCCGGAAATGATTATGTCTAATTTCAACCCATCACGAACCAAACGTAAAATACACTATTAACCGAGAGAAATCAAATTATAATTTTGTAAACTTAATTCTGATCATTCAATAGTGTACATTTACCTTATGTATATACTAAATATGCTATCAAAGTATTTTGATATGGGCATTTATGTTTTTTTAAAAAATGGGTTAAATACATGGCCTCATAATTACTAAACGGATATAATATTAGCTTCAAATTTAAAATATTAAAAAAATAAAAATAAAAATGATGTGTTGATATAAGGTTAGTGTCAGATTTTTTTCTTTGCTTTTTTTGGGAAAATATAAGATATATAAAAATAAGTATACTAAATCACCTCTTTGGTACCACATGAAACATACTATTTGTACAACTTGTCTGCTTATGCACCGCAGAGCCGTAACAACAAGTTCATTTAGTTCGAAAAATAAAGGAAAATGGTTACGATTACGTATGTTGTATGCGCAGAAGGACTACGACTCGCATGCGGTATGCGTAATATGACTACGACTACACATGCCGTATGACATATGCGTAGTAGTCCAGATCAAAACTTTTCGTTCGAAAAACTAAGGAAAAATGACTACGCCTACGCAGTGCGTATCCGTAGTAAGGTAAAAAACAAAATCTTGTTTTTGACTTTGGTTAAGAGGATTTAGCTCGGGAGATGGCGTGTGAGAACCTTATAATATGTCACACCGTAGTGTGATTAATGATAGACAACAAACTTATTAGAGTCTGCTTATTTTACTAAACTGTATCGTTAAAAACATATCAAAATTATACTAATTTAATAAACTAATGGTTAATATATATATATATATATATATATATATATATATATATATATATATATATATATATATATATAATGAATTATTACTTTTGAAATAAAATAATGGTAATCATTTCATTTTATTCCTGCCAATAAGTTGAACAAATTTCAAGTAACGATCGAATTTCTTGTATCTCTCAATATCCGATCTGAGACCCAAAACGAGTAAAGACATGGAATTTATGTTTCTAACAACTAGCCACAATGTTAAAAGTTTATGGGACGATAAAAAAGCTACTTGTAGAGTTAACCGGCTCTGTTCCTCAGCAAAGCTCCAAAGCCCAGATAAGTAAACCATCCGGATCCAGAAACGGGTACTTGTAGTCTTCAATTCTCAGGCTTCATATTGGTCTATTTAGGTGCAAATTTGCTAATCTGTGAACTGGCTAGGTGGGTTTGTGTTGATTTGTGGAAAATCTTTGAGGGTTAATTGATGGTTGAAGAAAGCCACCTCTTCTTCAGTATTGCTAAATCTGCCTTGCATAGCCTACTTTCATATTTTAAACTTCCCATCCCTCATCTAGGCACAAACTCATTAATCCCAAACCAATGCATCAACAAGCTGTAATTTTTAAGGATTACTATAGCATCGTGTGGGATCAAAATATGTGTCACATACTCCTCCCTCGACAATCCGAATGATAAAACCTTAAACCACTCTTCATCCCAATGCTTCGGCAATTTTCAATTTCATCAAAGACCCAACAAGAGTTGTACATTCATCAGCAAGATCAATACATTCCCTGAGGCCTAAACCCTAGAAAAATTTCCATTTCCCAATTCAATAGTCTAAATTGCACAAGATTCAGTTTGCTTACGGTTTCTGATTCATTCCACAGCCACAAATCCCTTTTGCAATAATCATAAAGGTCAAAACACCCAATTCATGACAGCAAATGATTAAAATCAACACAAATGCATCTAATCTAAGAATATTATTCTGCCAAGTTCAGTGTAGCTATTCCTTGAGCTTATGTAGAACTTCAAAATCCCAGGTTCATAGTTCATATGATCCATAAGCATTCAAAATAAACTCCTTGATCTCAAATTATGTTGTTTTGAGGTTATTCCTCAGCAAAATTCAAACAGATAGCAAGTCACTAAAACAATAATTTGACAAAATCTGAAACTTACTGCAAAACATCTACTGCGCAGTAGCGTCGACCTCAGTACTCTGCGTTCCTTCAGAATGCTCACTTGAAGTGTCGTCATCCCCAAATCCCTGCAAAAGAGCCATCAACGACGAAGCAGGGCTGTAAAGCGATCCCAAAATCATCCCATCGGATTCCAATTTTGATGGCATGCTCTCCAGAACCTCTATATCCAAATGTCCATACAACTTCCCACTAACGACAGCCCCTGTGAACTCATTGAACTCTAGTTTCCCCTCCTTGACGACGTTCTTCACCCCTCCCATGGCGGATCCGACAGATTCCTCTTTCTTCACGAGCAGCAGGGCGTTCATGCCCTTCATACAAGGGGCAAGAGCCTCCCATGGGGTCCCAGCGAAGGCCTTGGAGACAAGGGAGTTCTTCACGACGACGAGTTTGGAGGCCGAGGGATCGGAGGAGAGCGGCTGCTTCAGTGCCTTGAATTGATTGCAGGAGAATCCATGGCAGGTGAAGGGGGAAATGAGGTAGCAGCTTTCCAGATGGGATTTTAGGGTTTTGATGGCTCGGAGCTTCTGGTGTTTTTTGGGTTTGGGTTGAGGTTTGTAGGGCACCCACCGAGCGAAATGGCGGAGCTGCGTTGTTTGAGGGGCCGATAGTTGGGCGATTAGGGTTTGGCGGCTCAGAGGAGAGGCTGTGGAGACGGTGGCTCCCATGATTCTCTGGTGTGGTGTGAGGAGGAAGAAGCACACCACTTATTCCCTTTATTTTGGAAAATAAAAAAAGTAAAATAAATTCCTAATTTACGGTAAACCCTAAATTAGAGAAGGAAAAGTATTAGATTTTATTTTTGAAAGTGAAAATTTTTTCTTCTTAATTTGATTGATAATAATATTTACATTGATTGAATTATAAGTTACATGAGCTATAATATGTGCGAAAACTCTTTCTGAATAACAAATCAGATCCTCTTTGTATGAAGATATAGGTAATACATCATTACCATGCAAGATTCGTTGCAAGCTTTTCAAGTGTGAAAAACGAACGGAAAAAATATACGTTGATATACGATCCAAGCTTTTTCATATTTAGCCACCTTCGCAGAAGTTGCGTTGAGGGTCGTCTTACCTACTCACCACAAAAGGCCCGCCACCCAAACAAACTAGAGGAGAGATCCCGTCAAATCAATACAAACATGTTTATCACCCACTCATCCAAACACTAACACATTCGCCGGCTTCAACGTAGATCTTCTTTGACGTGGATCAGTCAAGAAGGTCAAAGACGCCTCTTTCTTAGTTGAAATCGTTGCTCTCCAAAACCCGTCATATAAAGCATCACGAACCATATCATGCCTATATTTGAAGTCATAGTGTTCATTACAATGAACCAAATGCTTCCCAAAAGCATCCAAAAACCTCAGACAATTGGGCATAGGACAAATTGCATCAACCGGGAACAAACGAATCATAAGACGATACTTAAGGATCGTGAGATACTCAACAAGAGACATACGTTGTCCAAGTCCATCAATGGGCATGATAAGAAGGAAGTCTTGGATATTCGTTGACTGCAGACTCTTAAAAATCGCTTTCTATCCAAGGGTCAAGTCAAAAGTCGCTTCCATCGCCTACACTGTCTTATCGAAAAGAGCACTTGCCAAAACATGTTTGGCTTAAGGGGGGCGGTGTTCTTGACATTAAAACTAAAAAGATCAAAACTAGGAATAAAAGCTTGAAGTTTGTTCAACGCTCCAAAAAAACTCAAAGCCCATATCAACTACTTCTTTGTCCCGCAATATGTGGTCCCGACAAGATTGGGCCCTGGAGGCCACAAAAACAAAAGAAGAGGTCTTTGTAGCTGAGTATAAGCCAAGACCCCCAAACCGAATAGGAAAAAAAGCAAGCCGCCACTAAAGATCCCAAAAAAAGAACCCCCACAAACCACAATATCCTCGACCGATCCACGGAGTCCAAAATCAAAATAAGTTGTTGCACACTCTCCATGCTCCGGTAGACAAGTCCTTAAGCTAAAATACATCTTAGCATCACCCATATAAGAACGAAGCAAAAAAAGTTGTTATGCGAGTTCCTCAACTGTGTAAGAAGGTGCATCAACTCAACCGCCTTAACAACTCTTTTCTTGACTAGCTTTCTAGCAAACCTATCGTCTTTACTCATTGCCTTACCAACAACTTAACACCCAACGCCGGCCTTTTAATGCCATGAGGAAATAGTCCATCACTAAGCTTTGATCCATCACACGAAGGCCAAAAAAGCTCCGTCTTGCAAACATTCAACTCGAGGCCAAAACTCGGGTCATCCTCTCGAATGATACCAATTGCTCTAGCCACTTCCTCTGACCGGACAATAATGGTTTCATCATCAAGATACCAAGCATGTAGAAGAGGCGTGCAACTATCTCTTATCCTATGAATAAGTGGGTGCAAGACAAGGGGAAAAAAGAAGCGGTCCCAAGAGTCCCCTTATTGCACACTAGTAGCCGACTAGATAAACGCATCACCAATGTACAGTCGGACAACCTGACCATACAAATTATCAACCCATAAAGAGATAAACGGGCACATTTCTCATACTTCCCTAAGCAAAACAGTTATATCAACCATGTTGAAGGCATTAGAAATATTCATTGTCAAAATAGCTAGAGAACCATCAATGTGACGCTTGCTCAAAATCCTGTTAACACTATGTAGTATAGCCTCTTCACCACATGGGACACCGACTCCAAATTGAAAATCTCCAAGATAACCTCTCGTATCTTTACTCACTCCCTTCATGACAACTTTAGACACCAACCACCTCCATATTATCAGGCTTCAACAACGGGCGTAAGAGGCGCTGAAGCAACAAACTTAGCCAAACTCTCCTAGCCAAAAATTAACAACTGATGAAGGCGCTCTCAAAGACCCGTGACAATTATAGAACCCTCACCACACATCACATCTAAGGTGCTCTCAAACCATATCAACCACAAGATTTACATTTGGGAAAAGACTTGATGGATATAAAGATCAAATCAACATTAGCAACAACAGGTGTTTCATGAAATGTAGTGCAAGACTTAAAAGAGGAGGCTTGTAGGGGTGTTTAGCCTCCAACACCTTCAAAGTCTCATCTCTATAAGGAGTTACTCTAGAGCAGCACAAAACTTTTACAGTAGCCGTAAAAATGGCCATCTAAAAGCTTACTAAGACACTGCTTGATATTAGGGTTCCTCTCCAGACCATCTCCATTCCCTGAGTCATTATCAACCCTCACAACAGGCCTATGCTTTGAATTGTCTAACAACACCTACACAAGACTAGAAACACCATTATCCTCTCCCCAAGTAGACAAGGCGTGCAAATTTCGCTAATGGTGGATCAACTTTCTACCTCCCGATCTTCTGTCTCACCTGCTCATAGGCTTGAACATTTATAACGTGCAACAAAAAAATAAAAACAACCAAACCCAAGCAACCACACAATCTGGCTAGAAACACCTTCAGAGAGCAACCAATAATGCCTACACAAGACTAGAAACACCATTATCGTCTCCCCAAGTAGACAAGGCCTACAAAATCAGCTAATGGTGGATCGACTTTCTACCTCCCGATATTTTGTCTCCCCCCCTTTTTTTTTTCTCGACGGGTCCACGTCTCATTCTCTTTTAGCTAATCCCCGAAGTTATGAATGGACCTGGATCGGACCTGCTATGATACCATGTTAACTTTTCTTATATCCATCACAGAGACCAAACGACATGTAGGTCACACGTTCAGTGAGCCACACATACAAACACATGAGTTTCATACTAAAACCAATTGACAATAAAAAAAAGTAACTCGCAAATTTATATCGTAGTTTTATCCAATAATGTGCTATTGACGTGAGACACTTTTCTTTTCATCTCTGCATCTCAATCTCGACTAACTTCTTGCTATAATTAAAGAATGTAAAATTCTATTTTTTCAAGCTCAGCCTTAATTTAATAACAAACAAAAAAAATCTAAGAATAATTAAGTCGGTACATGGCAAAACATTTTTAAGGTTGTGGGTGATTTATAAATGGTTACATATAAATTTCTTGACGTATGATTATATTGAAAGTAATCTAATTTATTAATTTAATAAATGTTTTGAGGTCAATATAAACTCTAAAAAATAAAAGAAATTAGCATTTAATAATAAAAATATAATAAAGAAAAAGTTCAATGACTATTTTAAAAGAGCGGTTCTATTAGTTTCTAAGCCCGGATAATATACCATTTTTACCCAAATAATTCTTAAAAAAAATTTAATTAAAAATGGTTACATGAAAAAGATAAGCATTTGGTACTCATTTTTTCACGAAGTTTCAACCTTTAATTCAGAGTTAATGACCAATAAAAATGTTCGACTTAACCAAATATCCTGACCGGTGGTTGCCAACTTGGCAGGTCTCCAACCCGCTAAAGACACAGCTCTGACATATTTCTTGGCAATTTCAACAATTCACCTTTTAACATTGAATCTCAATTGCACCATACAAAACACATAAAATTGAGTTCACATTCTTCCCAGTCGGTCTGATAGGATATCGAGTCTGCTGTTTACATTTATCCTCGAAAACACGCTTCATCATTTGGATAATCCAAGTTATTAAAGCCTTAAATTTGTGTGAAGAAAGAGGACAAGTCAACGTAATTTCCCAGCAAGGCTCCAAAGCCCAGATAAGTACATCACCCAGATCCAAATACTGGTATATTCTTCAAATTCTCAGCTAGCTTCATATTGGTCAATTAGGTGCAATTTGCTGCAAATTTGGCAAATCTTTGAACTGGGCTTGGTGGGTTTGTGTTGATTTGTGGAGAATCTTTGAGGGTTAATTGATGGTTGAAGAAAGCAACCTTTTAAGGGGAAATGAGGATGGTGAAGAGGGGGAAAAGCCTAAAAAAGTTGAGAATCTGGGACCCTGCAATTGGGTGAAAAAGCTTGCAGATGAGATGCATTGGAGTTTTGTGTTTGGGGTAGTGATTGTATATGGGATTAATCAAGGATTTGGTGGGTCTTTGAATCGGGTTGGGACTGAATATTATATGAAAGATGTGCAGAAGGTTCAGCCTTCTGAGTCACAGATTTACTTAGGGATTACTTCTATCCCATGGATGGTCAAGCCTCTTTGGGGTCTTCTTACTGATCTTGTTCCTATCTTAGGCTACAGGAGGAGGCCTTATTTCATCATTTCAGGTACTTTACTATCATTCTTCATGCATTCTTTTTTGCCTATTTAGTTCAAGTTGTTTTTGCCTATTTAGTGTACAGATTTGAGTTTGTTGATCATGTTGTGGTCAATGTAAGGTATTTGACATGGATTTTTAGTTTCTGATCTGTTTGTTAGGGATATTGTTATCTTTCAACCTATCTACATGGATTGAATTCATGCCTTTTATGTTCTTGTTGGTTAGATCGAACACTTTTGGCATGTCAAAGTGGTAGAGGTTTAGTTATGGTAGCCATATAAACCGCTTCCATAACCAAATGCTGCTTTAATGGTAGTTGCAAAACTGCTATAGAAACCACAACTTTTCTCCACATAAAATGCTAAATGTCACCTCAAACGCTTTGCCGAACACACACTTACTAATTGAATCTCCTGAGAACATTGTTAAGTTGCAGTCATCTATTGATCTTATGTTTGAGTGGAAAACAAGAGAGGAAAGGCTAATTTTATTTCTACATCTGGTAGAAAGTTGGATTAGAATTGCCAGCCACAAATGGAATTTCTACCTTGTCTAGCTATGAAAGATTAGATAGATGTATAAGAAGAAACCAGATAGCCTTGTTCATTTATCCAAACCGCACACACTCACAGATTTGAACACACCAAAAGGCAGCAAGCTTCAGAAACTATATGATGTGTTCCTGACAGCCTAACAACCAACTGGCACCCCAAATGCCCTTAGCTCATCCTTAAAAGCCACAGCCCCACACTTGTTGCCCCTGCTGACCTTTTTGGTATATCATCCTAGGCATGTACATAGTAATTGTTATTTGTGATTTACATGTTAGAACTTATACTATGATATCTGTGGGTGAAATCTTGTTGAAGGATTGGTATCTGATGCATATAGGTCATGCTTTTTGAAAAGAAATGCAATTGGAATAGTTCTATCCAATTATCCAACAATTTGTCTTCGCGAATATCCGGATTTTTTGTCAAAATTTGTTGGAAAAAATGGGCGTTTTTCCGACTCACTGAGTTTGTATAATATCTTATATATTCACCAACTCCCACAACAATACTAAGTACAAAAGTAATGTTGCATATATAGTGAAATATACAAGAGAGTTACACAAATATGCGGGTATTTTGTTGTTCTCTTACACTCTTTACAACCTCACTTACAACAAGTTACAAGCTCTCTTTAGTAGCCTTATTATTCTCTTTATTTAATGAATCTATACAAAATTGATAACACTACTTCCTATTTTTATTGGTAGAAGACCATCGACATGTACATTGTCTCAAGAAGATATTTATGAGGATAGTTCTACATAGAGATGTTTTATGAGCCGAGCATTGACATGCTAAGCTCCGCTTGTTTATAAAAGAGCGGAGTCTAAATATAAACGAGCTTTAAATGTCTTCATATTCGGCTCATTTAGAAAGTGAATGAGCAGGAGTTTCTTCCGAGCTCGAGTAGCTCGGCTAATGTACCAACTCTACAGTGTTATTTTAGTCAAATGAGCCGAGTTTTAGCTAAAAAAGCCGAGCATTGATATGCTCAATAAACTAATCAAGCTTGAGTCAAACCTAAGTTTTAAATTAGCTTTAAAATAGTTCATATTAGTCTCGTTTATAAAAGTAAATGAGACCTAGCCGGGCTTTTCTTGAGCCGAGTCCTAGGAGCTCATGTTGGATAATAGCCATAATTCTACATTAGTTCTAGGCCAATTTCTTTCTTGAAGTTGCTTCCTTTGGATCATTCTCCAAATTTGGCATGTCCATTTTGGTATTAGCCCCATTGAAGTTATGTAAAAAGCCAGCCAAACTTTTTAAGCCCATTTATTTTGAAAATATAAATTAGCCCAATAGTGTTAATATCTTAACAAGTTTGAAATCCGATTATTAGATTACCCCGATGTATTAGTAAATTGGTGCGGAAAAGTGTCCAATCAGAGAACTTTTTTTCTTGATCACCAGATGTATCACGACTTTTTCCTTCTCAAACATCCGAGTTTTCTGATAAAAAATAATCGAACACAAGCATACTTTGTAATTGATCACTTTAAGTAGACAAGACAGTAAGAATTCATTTTTGTTTGATGAACACTCACAATATAAGTCTCATGATGTATATTTTACTATTTCAAGTGTTTCCTTCGACGAGCAAACACTCCAAAATTTTAAGAAGATTAGGAAGCGCAAGTACTCTTTATTCCTTTTGAGTCTTGTGGAATAGTAAATCTTCCATAAGAGTTAACCAGAGTGATGTTCTTTTATATAAAGCAAGAGCTGTTTTTGCATAATGTATGATTGGATCATAATATTGAATTTATTCAAATGTGTGAAATCAAGATACTTTTCAATTGAATATGGTCCATATCGCTCAGTGGTATTTTGACATGGACGAGATATTAAGTCTGCACACCGTGTCACTAAAAGGAATGGAAACGAATCTAATCTATATGTATACCCTTATTCATGAATTTTTTTGGAATCATTCTTCGTGGTTTGAGAATTTGATTAGTTTTGATACCGTATGGGATACAAAAGGAGGGAAGCAAATACATTTTGCATGAAATGATTCCAAAAATTTTATGAACAAGATAAACATATGGACTAAATTCATTTCCATTTCGTTATCGTTTTCGGAGTTATAACCAAACAAGGCGAAGTGATTTGTAAACTTGTGATTATTTTGATATGGACATTCTCTAAGTATTGTTTAAGTTTAATTATTTTGCTTTGGACCTTCTCTAAATAGCGTTAAAGGTTAATAATTTTGCTTTTGACATTGTTTTCAGGTCTAATTGGTATATCTGCTCTGCTGTTCTTATCGATCCACAAGAATCTGCACATTTTCTTTGCTGTGGTCTCTTTAACAATTAGTAGTGCTGCAGTAGCAATAGCAGACGTGACAGTTGATGCATGTGTGGCACAGAATAGTAACACACATCCATATCTTGCTTCTGACATGCAAACCTTATGCTCGATGAGTTCCTCTATTGGATCACTGATCGGTTTCTCGCTCAGTGGTATTTTGGTTCACCATATTGGCTCTATGGTTGGTACCTGATCCATTCATACATTTGCATTTTTCCTGCTGCAAATTTTTAGAATTCTAATTTGGCTTATTGTCACTTTCGCACTGTTTTCTTAAAATTTTCTTAACAAGGGAGTCTATGGATTGCTTACAATACCAGCTACACTTGTTCTTTTGCTCGGAACATTTCTTCATGAACCCAGAACACCAAGCTTATCTTATGAAGGGGTATGGATGACTACTCTTTTCTTTGATTCATTGCTGCAAAAATTAGAAGTTTTCCTAATTGTTTTCATGCTAAATCAGATTCAAAAGAGGTTTTCTAATGCAACTAATTCCATGTGGATGACACTGAAACTTCCTCAAGTGTGGCGCCCGTGTTTGTACATGTACTTATCCTTGGCTCTTAGTCTGAACATCACAGAGGGGATGTTTTACTGGTATACTGATTCAAATGGAGGTCCACAATTTTCCCAGGTGCACTTATTTTCATGTATTTATACTCAAAAATATAGGGTCAGCAATAATTAACAACTTAGGGAAGAAATCTCATAATGTGTTTTTAAGCACTTCTTGGCCATTTTAAAGGATGAGTTGCAGTAGGATAACGGCTAGGAGGGTTTGAAGGTAAAATTCTAACACATTTTTAACATGAAATTTTTTTGAAACTAATCAAAGGGCTAAAATAACAGACAGTTATCATGAATGGAGGCAGCATTTCCTATTTGGTTTGCTGCGCTTATTTACTCTTTTGCACATTTGATCACTAGAGTGTATTCAGCAAATATTCTTGGGCATGATTTCAAAGAACTGATAACTCTTGTTCAATGAATCATGCAGGAGTTTGTTGGATACATATTCTCCATAGGATCAGTAGGTTCTCTATTAGCAGTTATACTCTATCAATACGCGCTAAAAGATCATCAATTCCGCGACCTTTGCTTCTGGGCCCAACTACTCTTTGGTCTCTCAGGAATGCTAGATTTACTTCTTGTACTGAGACTTAACTTAAAGCTGGGCATATCAGACCATTTCTTTGCAGTGATCGATGAAGGCGTCTACCAAATGATTGGAAGGCTAAAATGGATGCCTCTCCTCGTACTCAGTGCCAAGTTATGTCCACCTGGCATTGAAGGCACTTTCTTTGCACTACTTATGTCTATAGACAACATTGGACTCTCCACATCTTCTTGGCTAGGTGGGACCCTGTTACACATCTTGAACATCACCAGAACCAAGTTTCATAACCTTTGGCTCGCGATTTTGATACGTAGCGTCCTAAGGATTGTTCCTCTTGCATTCTTGTTCTTGATACCACGTGGCGATCCAAACTCCAACATTCTTGTGACAGAAAGCTTGGGCCCGACTGCAAATGATGAAGGTGTCGAGGCTGGAGAAGATAGCAACATTGAACTGGTTGCACTTGTTGACAGTGTTCATAGCAGATGATATGAAACTTACACGTGGTATGATACAGATTACTTTTTCTTTAATTCATTTTTCCCTTACAGAAGGTATTAAGTTTCAGAGTAGAAGGAAATTTGCAAGAGTACACGATGAGATGATGTTAAATGAAGGCAATAGATGTCTGGGGTTGTTGTATTACAATCTTTGTATGATACATTTGTGAAATGAACTGAACTGTGATAGCAAGATTGGAAAACTATAGAGCCAAGCCTCCAAAGTGGGTATTGGTTTTCACACTCTATATAAAGATTTGTACATATAAAGCAATATTATCTTAAAAGAAAATATTATCCAGCAATAATAGAAATCGAAAACCTAGAACATTCGATTAATAGTTTTCAATCAAACATTGGGCTCATCTTGCGAGAATGAGCATGAGATGTACAATGTTTTGAAGCTATGGAAAGAAAATATTTCACAAGAATATCTTTCTGTTATTATATAAGCAAAATATAGAAATAACGCTAGGTAAAAGACTTAGCTTCGTCATAACGGAGAAGACTCAACCATCGGTCCAACACTAATACAAAACCATGGTGGAGCGAAGGAAAGACATGCCGCTTGATGGGTCGGCTTAGGCAGAGGTACGTATGACATCAATATCTAAGGGCGTATCAGTCCCCTCATCTTGGATGTGAAACGTCTCCGTTTTCCCGTGGTCAAAAAAGGGATCAACATTGAAAGCAAGACTCATAACGTTAAACAATGGGTGCACGACATAGGAATCAACGGGCTTGGGCTTGTTGTCTCTCAAGATGATGGCTCTGTGGAGTTCATCAAATATGTCATCAAGGAATGCCTTGGAGTTGATAGGACACGAGATCGGGTACCGGTAATTAAACTGTATTTATTATCGGTTCAACTTGTAGCCCACATCGAAAACACATGGTAATACAAAAATATGACCCACAATTCATTAAACGCGTCATGAAAATTACGAGGAGTTCATTGTGTTGTAACGATATAAATAAATAAATATATATATATAGATATGTATATATGTATATATAAGATGAGATTAAACTTTTAGAGCATAACCTATTTATAATATATTCAGATAAATATATTATATTTAATACTTAGAGGCATTGGATATATGGTTTAGTAGAAGGTACGTAAAAAATTGAGGTATTAGATTGACTCTTACACGTGAAAACGTTAATTTCGTGATAAAGTTAAAAGATAACCTTATGCACGTGAAAGTTTTGTATGGTTTTTAAGGGTTATACTTGTTTGAGAGATATTAACGAGTGAGTTATCAATCTACCAAAAAGTGTTATTAACATAATTGGTAGATTGTTATCTGATTAGTAAAATGAAGCAGAGTTTTACTAATGTCAATACCGATTACGACACTTGAATGTCGCATAAATTTTCACGGCGTTCATAATATATTGCGGTGCATATTTTTTTATGTCGATATTTTACATGTGTACAAGTAAAATCAAGCACAAAAAACCAACCAACCAAAATATACGCAAAAGAGGAGATATATTGATATGTTAAACGATTCATTAATATAGAGTATAATATATTTAACATAAAAATATTATATTCTAAACTCAAGAGGTATTAGATTAGTTTATTAAAATACAGTAAAAATAATTAAATTTAAGTTAGTAAAATAAATAGAGTATACTATATATTTAATTGAATAGATTATATGAATATGGAAGTGTTATGCTTCAGACACATAATCAATCGAATTAACAATCTACTAAAAAGTGTTGATGCCCAACATATTTTGTAGATTGTTATCCGACAGTAAAACGAATCAAAGTTTTACTAATGAAAACATCATTTACGACATTTGAGTTTTTCATAATTTTCAAAACACATTTAATATACCGTGTCATATTTTGTATGACCATTTCTTTTCGACGTGGGCTACAAGTTGAACCGAAAACAAACAACCTCCAAAAAAAAGTTGAGAGCTAAACTAAAATGCTAAACTAGTTTAGGATATAAGATATCTAATTATAAGTAAAAAAAAGAGATAATGCCATTTATTAAATTCTTCATAAGTTTAGAACATAATATATTTATAATATGTTTAGTTAAATAGTTTATATTTGAAAATTATAGGCACCGAATATATGGTTTGTTAAAGGTTTGAAAAATAAATCGAGGAATTACTTTGATTCCTATGCTTGAAAATGATTAAATCGTGATAAAGTTGAAAATAACCTTATTCACCTGAAAATTTTGTTTGGGTTTGGAAGGGTTATGTTTGAGACGTATAACCAATCGAATTAACAATCTACCAAAAAGTGTTGATGTACAACGTATTTGGTAGATTGTTACCCGATTAGTAAAACGAATCAGAGGTTTAGTAATGTCAATACCGATTATGACACTTGAATGTTAAATACATTTTCATGACACGCTTTATATACTGCGGTACGTATTTTTATATGCCAATGTTTTCGATGTGGGTACAAATTAAACGAACAACCAACCAAAACTTACGCAAAGGAGATACACTGATATCTTAGAGTATACTATATTTAATAGAGTATATTATATTTTAAACTCATGAGGTATTAGACGAGTTAGTAATATATAGTAAAAATAAATAAATTTGAGTTAGTAAAATATAGTAAAATAATATAGAGTATATTATATTTTAATTGAATATATATTTAATTGAATATATTATATAAACATGGAAGTGTTGTGTTGATGCATAACTGTTAGAATTAACAATCATCCAAAAAGTATGGTTGTCCAAAATATTTCATAGATTATTTTTCGTTCAGTAAAACGAATCAAATTTTTACTGACGTAAATATCGGGTATGACACTTGAGTTTTTCATAATTTTCAATATTTTTATTTTCACTCGAACAACTTGAAAAAATGACATGTTCGGAACACGTTTAATATACCGTTTCTTTTTTTTGTATGACCAATTATTTTCGATGTGGGCTACAAGTTGAATCGAGAACAAACAACCTAAAAAAAAAGAGTTGAGCTAAATTGGTATACTAAATTCTTTATAAATTTAGAATATAAGATATCCAGTTATATGTAGATATAAATAATGTCATATATTAAACTCTTCATAAGTTTAGAGCATAATACATTTATAATATGCTTAGTCAAATATATTATATTTAAAACTTATAGGCATTGAATATATGGTTTAATAGAAGGTTTGAAAAATAAATCGAGGTATTACATTGATTCTTACGCTTGAAATTGATAAAGTTAAAAGTTAACCTTATGCATATAAAAATTTGTATGGATTTGGAAGGGTTGTGTTTGAGACGTATAGCCAATCGAATTAACAATCTACCAAAAAGTGTTGATGTACAACATATTTGGTAGATTGTTACCCGATTAGTAAAACGAATCAAAGGTTTTGTAATGTCAATACTGATTATGACACTTGAGTGTCAAATATATTTTCATGACACGCTTTATATATTGCGGTACATATTTTTATATGCCAATATTTTCGATGTGGGTACAAGTTAAATCGAGAACAAACAAGCAACCAAAACATACGCAAAAGAGGAGATACATTGATATGTTAAATGCTTCATAAAATTAGAGTGAAGTTTATTGTGTTGTATATATTATATTTCCAACTTATGAAGTATTAGATGAATTAGTAAAATACATTGAAATAAATAAGTTTAAGGTACGAGATTGACTCCTACTAGGACTTACAATAAGTTGGGTGATGGGTGGAAGTACAACTTCCAACATCCACGTGTTAATCTTACCAAGTACATCCAATCATCACACGTCGGGTTGCCAGGTGAATCGGGTTTGAACATGGGCGATTACACTCAGTTATTATTGATAAATTATATTGTATATTTATGGCATTTTACACATATTATTAACAAATAAGATATAAACATAATATGTAATGTGTTATTACAACATAAACATCAACAAAATTTTCATAACTTTGTGATTTTGGGACATATTAGGTAAAACTTAGATATTTCGGGTGTATCGGGTCGGGTGATGGGTGAAGGCGATTCATATATTCGTAAGTTATGGTTAAAGTTGTCATCCCTATCCCTTGCACATTAAAAAATGGCAAAATCTTGATAAAAACAAAAGATAACCTTTTATGCATATGAAATTTTTTATATGAATTTGAAAGGTTTATGTTTTGTGACGTATAACCAATCGAATTAACAATTTACCAAAAAGTGTTTATGTACAACATATGTGGTAGATTATTATCCGAGCAGTAAAATGAAATAAAATTATAAAAATATCAATATTGGTTACGTGATCAATATTTGTGTATGACCGGTGCTTTCGATGCCGACTACAAGTTCAATCGACAACAAACAACCTACAGAAATAATAAATTGAGATAAATTGATATGTTAAATTCTTTATAAGTTTTGAGTTATATTTTAATTAAATATATTATATTCTAAACTTATGATGTATTAAATGAATTAGTATTGAAATAATAAATTTGAGGTACTAGATCGACTTCTACTAGGAATGACAATAGGTCGGGTGATGGGTGAATGTATAACTTCTATCACCCACTCGCTAAACTTATCGGGTGCAACCCACCTTTACTCATCAGGCGACCGGGTGGATCGGGTTTAACCGTGGTGACTATCCTAAATTATGATTGGTATTTTATATTATATATTCAAAGTTGGTTTTACACATAATATTGATAAAAACATATATAATCATTATATAATATGTTATTACAACATAAACAATAATATAACTTTCATAAAATTGTGATTTTAGGATGAAGTAGGTAAAATTTAGATATTTTGGGTTTATCGGGTTGGGTGATGGACGAAGTCGCCTCACCCAACAAACTCCCATCATCCGAACTTTTTGAATTTTCACCCACTTTTTTGGTCGGAGTATTCAAGTATCCATAAGATGCGGGTGAATTTGTCATCCCTAACTCCAACGCATGAAAATGTTAAAATCTTGATAAAGATAAAAAAGAACCTTTTATGCATTGATTTTTTTTTTTGTATATAAATTTATGTTTTTTTTACGCATAATCAATCTAGTTAACAATCTACCAAAAAAATTATATATTTACAACGTAATTGATAGATTATTATCCGAGTAATATAGGGAATCAAAGTTTGACTAATGTCAATATCGGTTACGACACTTGAATTCCTCATAAATTTCATGACACGTTTAATGTAACGTGGGTGATATTGTGTACGACCACATGCTTTCGATATGGGCTAGAAGTTGAACCGATAACAAACAACCTACAAAATATATGTACATAGAAGTTGAGATAAACTACTATTCTAAATTCTATATAAGTTTAGGATACAATATATTCATTTATACGTAAGAAATGACATAATCTCAAATGTTAAATTTTTTATAAGTTTACAACGTAATATAACATGTTTAGTTAGTCATATCATAATATATTTAAAAAATAAATTAATTAGAGAAATAGGATCCCTTAAATTTCTCTTTTGTAAAATGGTCCTCTATAGGCTGATAATATAAAGTAGGTATGGACACTAGAAAATAGGGCACTATTCGGGGCTAATTGAAATGATGGTGTTGTACCAAATTTCAAAACCGATTAGATGTTCACTTTTAGTTTTTTGTTTTGTTAATAGAGAGGGAGGGAGGGAAAAGTGACAACGGATTTTTGGGTAATGTTGGATATGAATGTTTAATTTTTTGGGTGACATTGTTTTCGTTACCCAAATATGAATTGTAGTATTTTTCTGATTATTGGGTATATGTTTATTGTTTTTGTGGTATGTTTCTTATTGTTGAATATGCTTAAAGCGATATTTTTGATTATGTTTTATGATTACCCAAATTGTGTTACAATGAACAAAT
Source organism: Fagopyrum homotropicum (assembly GCA_033239125.1). Taxonomy (NCBI): domain Eukaryota; kingdom Viridiplantae; phylum Streptophyta; class Magnoliopsida; order Caryophyllales; family Polygonaceae; genus Fagopyrum; species Fagopyrum homotropicum. Next base: position 152,571,443 of record BSWB01000004.1, read on the forward strand.
GTCATTTGGTATTGATGTTTGTGTACAATATCGATTTGTGTAAAATTTGGTTATGACAAATTCAAATTGTGTATGCTTTTATACGTGTATTGACTTTGTAGTATACTTCTTATTATTGAGTATATTTAATGTGATATTGTGAGTATGTTTTATGGTTACCCAAACTGTGTTATAATGATCAAATATCAAGCGGATTTTTGGGTAATGACCAAATGTCATTTGATATTGATGTTTGTGTACAATATCGAGTTTTGAAAATTTTGGGTATGACAAATTTAAATTGTGTATGATTTTTGTATTAAGTGAGGTTTAAATTGGGTATAAATATAAAATATTATCCAATTTATGGACATGGTTTTATTTTGATATTTGATTATTTGGGTATGTTGTTTTCGAGTATGTTTATGTACTTTGATAAATTTATTCTTGGTATGATTGTGACATTATTTGGGTAAACGGATTTTTGGGTAATAGGTGAAAAAATAGGGATGTTGGGAATTCCTTTTTCTAATTGATGTGACATGTCAGATAGTAAAACATCTCACATCCGATGAGCTGCTAAACTTTGCGCTCTTTTTGTACTATATTTCCTCTACTCTATTTTATAGGGGGTCAAAATACCAATATCAAATATTAGGGGTCTTCTTTCTCAATTGATTTGCTTAAAAGAGTTAGTTTGCCAATTTTTCCAAAAAAAAATCATAACATGTTCAGTTAGTCATATCATATTCAAAACTTATAATCTCAAATGTTATATTTTTCATAAGTTTACAACGTAAATTATTTATAACATGTTAAATTTTTCATAAGTTTACAACATAATAGATTTATAACACGTTTAGTTAGTCATAACATGCTTAGTAGAAGGTTTAGAATATTAGATTGATTCATACGCTTAAAAATGATAAAGTTAAAATTTAATTTTATACGCATTAAAGTTTTGTATAGAATTGTAAGGGTTGTGTTTGAGACGTATAACCAATCGAATTAACAATCTACCAAAAAATGTTGATGTACAACGTATTTGGTAGATTGTTACCCGATTAGTAAAACGAATCAAAGTTTTACGAATGTCAATAACAATTATGACACTTGAATGTCATATACATTCTTATGACGCGCTTTATATATTGTAGAACATATTTGTGTATGCCAATGTTTATCGATGAGGGGTACAACATAAATCGAGAACAAACAGCCTACCAAAAAATAAAAGAGGAGATAAATTGATATGTTAAATGCTATATAAAATATGGTAGAATTTATTTAATTATATATATATATATATTATATTCTCAACTTATGTGGTATTAGATGAATTATTAAACTATATTGAAATAAATAAGTTTACGGTATTAGATCGATGCCTACAAGGGAAGAAAATGGGCAGGGGGTGATGGGTGGATATACAATCCACCACTCGTCTAACATTTCACCCGTCACACACCCACCCATCACCTATCGGTTGTTCGGGTGGTTTAGAAGAAATAAGTAGAATTTCTTTTGTTTTTAGAATTTAAAAGTACAAAATAAATTTAAATTAACATGAGGGACGTTTTATTACGTGATTTTCAATTTACTTGTTACCAAAGAATTTCACATGACGCTTGCGCCCAAACTTTTTTTTTTAAAAAAAAAATTGTGCCCTAGCGCCATAAATATAATTTTTTTAATAACCGTACTGATAGTTTGTCTCTATAAAAAAGCGAGTTTAAAATTTTGGTGCCGACGCCCAACACTCTAATATTAAAAAAAAGTTGATTTCTAGTACCCTTAGCTCAATAAGCGTCGTCGGAATGCGATGTTTTTAATGTAAGGTCGTGTAGATATATTCCAATTAATACAAAACGATGCAAGCAAACACAATATTTTTTGCATATAGGAAATGTAATCAACATAAATTAGAAGTGAGTGAGCGGAAAAGAGAGTGAGCGGCAAAGTAGTGAAGTGTTCGCGTGAATAGATAATTGTGGTCGGAGGCTCACCGGCTTGAGGTGTCGAAGACTCAAAGGTTTGATTAAGATATTTAAAATTTTGGGGATGGGGGTGTGGTGTCATGAATTAAATCTGGTCTGGTTCGAGTTTGACCGGCCCGGACCGTATGCATTTCAAGTTCAAAAATGTTCGAAGTGTAAATTAATAGTCTGAACCGGACCGGAAATTACGGTCCGGTTTAATTTTTTGATCCAGTCCGATAATGTGCAGTCCCGAAGGTACTAACTCAATGTGCAGCCCTAGAGGTACTAATTGAGTTAGTAAAATTATTGAAAAAATCAATTGAGATATTGGATTGACTCTTACGCATAAAAGTTATGATACATGAGGAATTATAGCTTGTAAATGACTTTCAAACATCAAATATAGAGCTAACGGTATAATATTACATTGGTTTTACTAGTACTAGTCGGGACGTGCGTGCTGCGTACGCGCCTCGTGAATTGAAGTTGTTGCATAAATTATGGAGAGGGTGCAGTTGAAAATCGTTAGCTGATGTATATGTAGTTATCTTGGAATACCCACGGCCCTCAACTTCACAACAACTCTGATCGAAACACCCGTGCATGTTCAAACACATCCTGAAGCGGAATGGCTAGAAAGTTTAAACTTGTAGAAGCATTAATCACGAAGAATGCACTTTACAAAATGAAAATGTAATTTATTTGAATGTTTTTAAGCTATATGCGCAAAAGACTTACATTTCATCAGATGGTGGAACCAAGGCTACACATAAAGAAAACATAAGAAGCAACTGTAGTTTTCCAGGTATTTGAAAATGTTAGAAGTATAAATTCTAGTGATGTTGATGCCAACATTAATTAAAGATAGTGACAACATAAATTAACATTTGATGGTAACTATAAGGGCCCGTTTGGTTTTAACTCCGGAATCGAAAACGGAATGGAAACGAATCTAGTCCATACGTATACTCTCATTCATGAAAGTTTTTGGAATCATTCCTTGTGATTTGAAGTAATTGGAGTAGAGTTTGATTACTTTTGATACCCTATAGCGTAACAAAATATGGGGAAACAAGTGCATTTTGTCTTAAACCACAAGAAATGATTCCATACAATTTCATGAATAAGGATATAGATATGGACTAAATTCGTTTCCATTCCTTTTCCGTTTTCAGAGTTGGAAACAAACGGACCCTAAGCCTCAACAACATTGATAACAATATTAATTAAAATCTAGTAACAACCAAGTCGATCTTTTGTAACAACGAAATTAAAATTTGGTTACAATATAAATTAAAGTTTCATGTCTAACCCAAAATATTAAGGAAAAACAGTCACTTAGACAAGCAACTACCCTAAAAATTAAGCAACCACCATAGGGTTAAGTACTAGAGTGTAACTATATTTTCAAGTGTATGTGGGCTACCTATTGCTTTTGACCCCTCTATCAACCCCACCACTTACGTACCAAACTAATTTTTTTTCTAGTGTTGTGCTCACGCACAAGTTAGGTTTTACTAAATTAACATGAACCAAACAAAATTAGGTTTCAGGTTATGGACCATCCTTGTAATTAAGAAAATATGGTAGCTGGAAACTGTAGTGCAATATTGGTTTCCTATAAAGACCTTAAGGCTTAACCTCATTTTCCTCACTCAACCCTCGATCATTTCTCTCATAACTTGTTGTCTTCTACAATCTGTAAGCAACTAATTAATCATGTCGAAGCTTGTGCAGCAGATCCGCAACTCCCAGAAGGCAAATGGCCCCGCCACCGTGCTTGCTATCGGAACCGCCACGCCTCCCACTTGCTACCCTCAGTCGGAGTATCCTGATTTCTACTTCCGTATGTGCAAGAGCGAACACATGACTGAACTCAAGCAGAAAATGAAGCGCATTTGTACGCATCCATTTTTTCATCTTTAATTGAGATCATTTATCGATCTTTTGAGTGACCACTAAATTATCATGCAGGTGATCGATCGGGTATTAGACAAAGATTCATGTTCCACACCGAAGAGAATCTAACCCCCAACCCAAACATGTGCAAATTCAAGGCTCCTTCTTTGGACGCACGTCAAGAAATGTTGATCATGGAAGTCCCAAAGCTCGGAGTAGAGGCGGCCGAGAAGGCGATGGAAGAGTGGGGCCAAGACAAGTCTAGGATCACTCACCTCATCTTCTGCACCACAACCAGCAACGACATGCCCGGCGCCGACTACCAGTTTGCTCGCCTCTTCGGCCTCAACCCCACCGTTAGCCGCACCATGGTCTACCAACAGGGTTGCTTTGCCGGCGGGACTGTCCTCCGTCTCGTCAAGGACATAGCCGAGAACAACAGAGGGGCTAGGGTCCTCGTCGTGTGTTCGGAGATCGTGGCGTTCGCTTTCCGTGGGCCCCACGAGGACCATATCGACTCCCTGATCGGTCAGCTCCTGTTCGGTGACGGAGCTGCCGCGTTGGTGGTGGGGTGCGATATCGACGAGAGGATCGAGAAGCCAATCTTCGAGCTCGTGTCGGCGTCTCAAACGACCATACCGGACACATTGCATACAATGCAGTTGCATTTGACAGAAGCAGGGTTGACCTTCCATCTGACAAAGGAGGTTCCTCAGAGGGTGGCAGATAACATGCAGGAGGTGATGCTTGAAGCATTCAAGCCACTGGGGATCACCGATTGGAACAAGATATTTTGGCAAGTTCATCCTGGCGGGAAAGCCATCTTAGACAAGATTGAAGAGAAATTGGAGCTAAACAAGAGTAAACTGCGTGATTCTCGCTATATCTTGAGCGAGTATGGTAACTTGACTAGTGCTTGTGTGTTGTTCGTGATGGATGAGATGAGGAAGAGGTCGGCTCAAGAAGGCAAGAAGACGACCGGTGAAGGGTTCGAGTGGGGAGTTGCAATAGGACTCGGTCCGGGGCTCACCGTTGAGACCATTGTCATGCGTAGTGTTGCTATTTGATCGATGAGATTGTTCTTCGTGGATCTTAGTGGTTAAGTTTTGGTTATGTTAGAAAGCAATCACCAATAATCCAGAAATGGACGAGAGATTTTATAACCCTATAAGATGGACCGAGTGTTTGTACTGAAAGTTTGAGAAATGGGTTACATAATAATGTATTTCTTCATTAATGAGAATATATGTTCTGCCCAAATCAGTTCATTCCTAGTTATATTTTTCCTTCATTAATGAGATAATATATGTTCGGGCATTTGGTTGGTTTGTAGATATGATATCTTTTTTCCTCCAACTTAAAACATATAAAGTCACCATTTTCTTGCATGCACATAGGCTTATACATCCTGCTACATTGACCTTGTATTGTCACCCCATTCTAATTTTTGTGTTTATCTTTTTAAGGAGTTCTGCTGTTATGGCAACCTCATACCGGCAAAACACTCTTCGCAAGTGCGATTTCTCATCACACCGATTGTACCTACATAAGTGTTTCTAGATCCGAGTTCGACGTATAGCAAGTTTAGAGACGGAACATGTTTTTAGGGGAACGGATGAAACACCCCATTTATTAGGCGCGTTTATGGGAAATTCCGGTTGGTACCCCTGTGGTATGGGGTATTCCGAAATTTGCCCAACACTTTTTTGAACTTCGGATTTTACCCTTCAGTTTTGAAAATTTTCTAGATTTTTCGGATTTTGCCCCATTTATGGTTGAGCGAATTGACGAGCACCTAGTTGTCACCCTTAATGGATGAAATTTCAAGACTAATAACATCCTTTTGGAGGCCCTTGCGAAGAGCAAACGCTTATACTTTAAGGATAGAGTTTGCTTGACATCTTCTTTTTTCTACAATAATTGTCTTTGCAAGGTTATTTCTAACGATGAATCCGAATGCAAATTGATCAGATAAATTTTTTGAAGCGTCAAAGTTGATTTTAACACATGTTCCGATTGGTCTTTACCATTTGATTGTTTTTTGTTTTCCTTCGCTAAGTCGATTGGTTTTGATTATTATAAAGTAATTTTGCAGCGGCCTTATCCCATTCTTGTATTTGGTTTTGTACCGGATAATTTAGGTCTTATGGTGCCTTTTGTTTATTAAAAACGATTTGGTTCCTGAACTTGGTCACAAAGTTACCACTACACGCTGTAATATTAATTGGGGAACAACTAAATTTGAACCGGATACTTTAGGTCTTATGGTGCCTTTTGTAATGTCGTTAGTGGAACTAGGGCTGTTAAACGGTTCCTAAACAATGATTTTTTAGGAACCAGGAACCGAACCATTTTAGTTATGCGGTTCGGTTCCTATAATTTTAAGAGGAGGAACTGTTTGGAACCGAACCATTTTAGGTATACAGTTCGGTTCTTGTATTTTTTTTATGAGTGGAACCGAATTACAAAGTAACGGTTTTGAACCTAACAAGAACTATTTAACGACTTTCATTTGCATATGAATTGCAGGAGGAAAGTCCAAATACTTTAATTTTGTTAAGAATATAGATGTTTTTAATTTTTACATGTTTTGTCTTAATTTTCTCTAATTCTCGATAACTCAAGAATGTCTTATAATAAGTAATTAAGCATTGCTACAACGGAAGATAAAATTTGAAACCTCAAGTCTATCTCGAAGAACTAAACCCATTGTCTTATAAATGAGAGAATTCAATTTTTTATAGTCTAAGTTAAAGAAACTAACAACAAAATGGTTGTAGACAAAGAAATTATGGATTGAAGACAAACCTAGTTACATAAGTTGTTGAACAACTAGAGAAACCGATGGAGTGAAGAACAAATGAAGGTGAGAGAAGAACATAAGACAATATTATAGTCATTATACCAAAGAAAGAGACCAATACCTTTTTTTAAACTTTTTGTTTTTGTTATATATTATGTTATTTTACTTTTACTAATTTACCTAAAAATATAAACGGTTCCGATCTATTTTATTTTAAAGAACCGAACCAAACCAAACCGTTTTTATAATGGTTCGGTTTGAAATAAAACCGACAAATAATTAATAGGAATTGAACCGAACCGTAAAAAAAAAGGTTCGGTTCCAACGGTTCCGTTAAGAACCGGTTCAGATTAACAGCCCTAAGTGTAACCACCCTAACCACTGCACCATGCTTTTATCAACATAAAGTACGACTTCTCACCAACCACTGCAAAAAGGGCATCCGTTAATTTTCTTTTGTGATTTCCTTTGAAGTTACCAATTCTGATTCAAAGCAGTCGATCCTCAATTCGTGTTCTGTGAGGCACAGGCATCACACCAGATCCGACCTGCAATGGATTTTGTGAGCGGAGGTTCATTAGGTTGGAAAAATCGATTTCTAACCTCCAAGTCGCGATGCAAGATTTGGCCAGCCTCGATATTTCTGAATACTGGAAGGATCTACAAGCTTCAAAACCAATCTATGTACTTGGTCTCATCTTTGGTATCGATTTGCTGACTTCAAGAGGACCTATGTCGATGGAGCGGCGACTTACAAAGTTGCGGCTGACTTGCAAGGGAATAAAAGACATGCTTGGTGAATGGGAAGCTGGCTGGCAGATCTGGGGAACCGCTAAGGAAGCCCGGTTGGATGCTCTGGATCAGTGTTGCTACGATATTGAAGACGTTGTCGATGACCTCAGGCTCGGAGTATCTCGACCGGTACATCTTTACAAGGTTTTCAAGATCAGGTTTTCTTGGAACGCCTAAGCTTTGAGATTGAAAGAGTAATAGTAGCAGTGCAAGGCATTCCGACCGAGGTTCAATCCAAGGAATCCTCCGTTCCTTTCGGCCTCGTACACCCTGACTTCGACGAAACCCTTTTTGTTGGCAGGGACCAGGATAAGCACGCCATCATCGGCATGCTGCTTTCAGAGAATTCACATCATTTGGGCGTGTCTATAATTGGCATGGATGGGTTTGGAAAGACTTCACTTGCTGCAATCATTTGCGCTGATTACACAATACAACGCTATTTTGGTCAGATATTAACTGCATCTGTTTCTACTCACTTCAAAATGGAAGAGGTAGTGAAGAAGTTAGTTGCGTATGGGTCCAAACCAAATGAAACACATCAAAGAAGCCCCCTGTCCTCGGAGACCGACTTGAATATGTACTAATTGTTCTAGACGATGTGTGGAGTGTGATGGCTGAAGAATGGGAAAAATTCGAGTATCATCTGAATATATCTCGTTCATGCAGAATCATTACCACCTCTCAGAGGTAACTGGGACGGTTGCATATAACTTGACTGAGATGACAGAGGAACTCTGTTACCATATGATCACGAAAAAAGCAAAACTAGACCGGTTTCATCTCAACCATGAAACTTGGGCTAGTGATGTTAATGTCATTGCACACAAGTGCCAGGGGATGGCAAGTATGGCCAATATGTTCGGGAGGACATTGTCTAGGACGAGAAGTTTGCATGAATGCTTGGATAGCATTGCACGGTTCAAGAACATTGAGCTTTGGGAGTTGCCAGAATTTAGACAAGTCTTAACCTCGTTGAGGTTAAATGTGTCAAACCTGCCACCACATACTAAAAAGTGCCTCGCTTATTTTTCACTCTTCTCACCCAAACATCAATTCCAAAAGAATGAATTGATCCAGTTATGGGAGGCAGAAGGATTCGTTCGACCTCAGCACAAAATAGGCTGGCAGCCAACTGGAAGTCAGTGTTTTGATGATTTGTTATCGAGATCCATCCTTAGACCTCTGCAATCTAGCTACACTGAGAGTCTGAGACACAACCCTTGTACGAGATGCACATATTCAACTACAAGGTTGCTACACTTCTTGCTTCTAAGGCCTTTCTTAGAGTTGATGGAGGTACAACTGACAACCTTTCCTTCTGCAAAAGCATTCGTCATTTGTCTTTAAGTAATGTAGACATTGATGCCCTAGTGTCCGAGCAGATAAATAAATGTAAAGGGTTAAGAACATTCCTTCTAAACAGTCAAATACAGATAACTTCTCTCACTTTTCTCCGCAAACTTCAAAGCCTCAGACTATTGGACTTGAGCAACACCAACATCCGCAAACTACCACTTTCTGTAAGTCAATTGCAACACCTAAGATACTTGGACCTGTCGGGTTCTGATATCGAATCCTTACCTGAACCCATATACCCTCTTTGTGCATTACAAACTCTCAAGCTCCAACATTGCTCTTTCCTCAAAAAACTGCCCAATGATTTGAATAAATTGATCAACCTCGTGCATCTTTATGTGGACTTTAAATTATTGAGGAGCCAACCATCAAAGTTGGGGATGCTTGCCAACCTTGAAACTCTCACTTCTTATGTTGTAACAAGGGATGAAGGAAGCAGGATAGCAGAACTAATGAATATGAAGTATATTAGAGAAATTGACCTCTTTGGACTTGAAGACATCTGGAATAGGGAAGAGGCGGAAAAAAGCATGTTAAGGACAAAGCACGTTCTGAAGAGATTGGGACTCATATGGGATCATGGTGGTAAATGGTCAAACTGTGAAGAAGTTCTTGAAGGCCTTGAACCTCACTATGCATTGGAAGAACTCAAGGTGGAAAATTACTGTTCTAGAGAGTTTCCGAAATGGCTCAGCTCTCCCTATCGGAAACTTGTGAGTGTTCGCTTGACACATTGTTATAAATGTGAAGTCCTTCCATCCCTAGGACAACTTCCATTCTTGAAAAACCTTGTTCTTACGTTCATTTACAACGTAGTTACGTAGAATATGTGGATGCAAAGTTTCAAGGGGAATGTAGATGCGCATTCCCATGTTTAGAGTCATTAGAGCTTAACAACATGATAGTACTTCACAAGTGGGATGGATTGGAGGAAAGGGACATGCCCTGCCTTCGCGATCTTAGAATCATTAGTTGCCCTATGCTCATCCAGTTGCCTAATTCATTGTTCCAGAAGAGCTGTTTGATGTACTTGAAGATTAGCAACTGCCCAAAACTGAGATTAGATATACCATCAGAATTAGAAGGCAGACGTGCAACCTTGAAGATCATAGACAGTCTATATGTGAAAGAAGAAGGCCAAGTTGGTGAGGTATGTGCCAGTGTATCGCCAGTTAAGGTATGCTTTGTGATTTGACAGTTTTTCTTTCTGATTTTCTTGCACATATTGCGAAACCTTCATATTTTCCTCCCTGAAAAGCAACAGATTCGAACTGCAAATCATTACCATACAATCACAAGTTTAATGGTTAATATATACAAGATTGTACCTTTATATAGTTTATAATAATGAAAATTTGTCTGCTAAATCTAAATATACAATCCTTACTGATATAGCAAAGTTGTATCCCTCACAACATGAGGCATTTCAGGTTCAACAAGATGATGTGCCTCCAACTAAGATATGCATCACAGATGGGTCATAAATTTTATCTTCTACAAGCTTCTGTTTTTCTGATGAATGAGTGATTCATTTCGATTGATGATGAAAATAAGATACAAACCAAACTTACTCATTTCTAGATCTTACAAAAATTTTAGTTCCAAGCTTAGTTATCCATCCTCTCTCCTCTCATTTTTAATCTTCTCTCCAGCTTTGATACAATTCCTTATATTTGAAATGACCATCGGAGTCTCAGTGCATGTTCACCATAATTATATATTCCTACTCACCGGATAAGTAAATGACCAAAACAGGAGTTTGAAGATGAAATAATGGGCAAAGACAAGGGTATGATATCTGACGACTATAAAATGGAGCTACAAAAGTCCCCAGGTTCATAACTTCATATCCCCATTTATATCTAGTTCATTATTTACAAATTTTCGATTATACTTTGTCCATAAAGATCATCATCACTATATACTTGTGATTTGAATAGTATTATTCTTAATGTGCCTTGTCATCAGAATTATATGTTGCATTTCAAGAAGAAACGTTGGACAAACAACAAGCTGAGGTTGGGCAGAAAGTTAACTATCCAACTGCTGGTGTAATCCACAATGTGTCGCAAGATTCCTCAAAAGAAACGGTAATATTAGTAGTGTAATTAATTATTTTTGTGAAGTATTCAAAGTTCAATCTTGATTGAAGTCTGTAGTAAACTTCTAGGCTCAACTTTGGCTTAATAACGCCTCATTTGAAAGGATCACTTCCGTAAAAGATGATCCACGTGTAACTATAATTTTGCAAATTAAGTCTGGGATACAACGAATGCTAGTCTTTACAGAGTTACTGTATACATCCCCATGATTCATGTCATCATATGCATTTCTTATCGACTTAATAGGCACCAGCAATCCCTGCTGCGAAACATCATCCTGACACTGATGCTACTGTTTTGAAGAATCCAGATATACCATACTCTTACTCTCCTGGTATGCTGTTTGATTTGAAACTTCATTTATTCCCACCTTTGCTGCATATTTAATACGATATTGTTCGGGATATGTAACTGCAGAATATGAGGAGAGATTGGGCGTACAAGTACTTGAGCCTGCAAAGGAATTGGAGGCCAAAAAAGTACTCTTTCTTTTAGAGAAAGGCTGCGAATTTGAGAAGATCATGATTATTCAGTTGTGGATGGCATTGGGGCTTTTCATGAATGAGCCCATGGAGAGAACTGGCGCTGCTTACTTTGAAAAACTTGTGTCTGAAGAATACATGATATGCTCTGATGTTGCATGCTCATTGTACAAGGTGAATACTGAAAAGCTAAACACTGAATTGGATAATAATCTGATCGAGAAGCAAAATTACATCATCCTGGACAATGGGAGCCGAATTGACGAGGATTCTGCACAGACTTGGCATGCCTCTGTTGTATGTGATGAAGTTGATGCATTCATGTTCAAAACACTTGCAGGGTTCAACAGCCTAAGAACCCTTCTATTTCTTGGTAATTATGGCTCAAGGTTGCAACAACTACCTCGGGATTTATTTCTGTGTCATGACTCCTTGGTAACATTAGCTTTAAGTGGAGCTCATATAAAGGAGTTGCCGAGTTCTGCAGTGAAGTTGGTCAATTTACGATATCTTGATCTCTCTTAGACCTTCGTTGATGCCTTGCCGGAGAGGATTGACCGATTTGAAAAGCTCCAAACCTTGAAGCTTGCTGGCTGTACCCGTCTTCGGCGACTACCCCAAGAAATTGCAGGACTAATTGAGCTCAGACATCTACATCTTGACGTCCTTAGGCAGTTATCTGGTTTTCCTAAGAGAATGGGGGCGCTTGTAAACATCCGGACCTTGTCCGCTTTCCCTGTTGGTACTGAGGAAGGACTAAAAATAATTGAGCTAAAGCATTTGAATAACATCGTGGGTAAATTTTGCATAGCGAATATGGAGAATGTGCAGAGCACAGATGAGGCAAAGGAGGCATCATTGGAAGACAAAAGAGACATTAAAAAGCTGGAGCTGAGATGGAGTGATCATCAGTATGAACATCCTAGGGATGATGATGAATCTATCCTTGAAAATCTTCGTCCTCACTCTTATTTGGAAGATATCCAAATGTTATGCTTTCCGGGTAGTAGGATTCCGGATTGGATTTCTGATGTCTCATTTCACAAGCTTGTCGGCATTACCCTCTTCAGATGCGTACATCCCGCTACAATTCCTTCTTTGGAGAGCTGCCTTCACTTGTCTCCCTTGAGCTAATTAGTTTGAACAATGTGGCCACCATAGAATTTGAAGGCGAGGTTGATGATGTTGCATTTCCAAAGCTTGAGAAACTAGCAGTTTATGAGATGCTTAATGTGCAAACATGGAAAGAAGCTCGAGAAGGGGACTACCCATGCCTCATGGACATAACGATTAAGGATTGCCCCAAGTTGCCCCAACTTTCTTATCTTCCTTATCTTCCTTCTGCGAAGCATTTGGAAGTGACAGGCTGCACGAAGCTTGCATTTGTGTTGGAGAAAGAACTCTCAACTTCCTTGCAGCAGCTGATTGTTGAAGACTGTCCTATAATTACAGAGAGGTGCTCAAAGAAGGGAGGTCAGGATTGGCACAAGATCAAAAATATACCGACCATATGGATTGATCAAGTAGCCATTCAACCATGTGAAGTTGATGATGCCCTATAATCATATGGGGCCGGTGTGTTCCAACTTCAGTCGGGAATTCATTTCTTCCTCGAACTAAAACTGATCAGAGCGTTGCATTTCTTTGTTTATATTCGCCGATCAACTAAATTCAAACAAAAGGCCTGTATTGTATTTCTGTTGTATTGCTATGATATAGAAGACATTGTGAATGACCTCATACTCAGCCTTCAAACCAAGGAAGAAGATAAGAAACCTAACCAACATTCAGTGCGTACCCTCGTCTTCTTGTGTGGGCGATTGACAATTCCTCATCAACTTGGGGAACTGCAAAAGAAGTTGCAAGGCATAGAAGGTCTTATTAAACAGCTGTTATCAGCAGGATCAATCAGTTCAACACCACCTCAGGATGTTAAAAATTCTTCAGATTTGATGGATAGAACAACTCCTGTAAGTGGAACGAGCAGAGACCAAAAATCAATGGAGCAATTCTTGTGGCGTGTCAATTATCGGCATAGATGGAATCGGAAAGACATCACTTGCTCGAGCTATCCTGAATGATCAAAGGACTATTAGCATAGATGGAATCTGTTGAGAGCATCCATTTGCAACCAAACGAGCTTGTATCGTTCCAAAGAACCATCAGACCTGTACTTATGTCGAAAGATCCACATCCACCGCACAATATTAGCATCATTAGGACAAGGAACCAGAACCCAGGTCTCAAGCATGGCATGGTTCCAAAACGGATCCTGGAGAGCTAGGTTATGTGATTTTGGTATGGGTGAGATAAGACGGGACGATGCGGTAGTGGAGACGGATAGATCGAAGATGGGTTTGGGTTTTACAATACCGGATTGACTCCGGGTCTGAGGCCGGGTGGGCACGACAGCAGGTGGAGCGGAGACGGATTGTATAGAAGGGGAACCGGATCTTGTGATATCAGGTAAATGGTGTGGGATAGAAAATGGGTTGGTATGTTCAGTTGGGCCGGAAAGGGTAGTTGGACTGGAGTCTGCAGGTGGGCCGGATATAGCAGGTAAAGGGCTAGGCGTGCTGACTGAGGGCGGAGAAGGAGCAAGGAGATGGAAGCGTGGGCCGGATGGGCTGACTGGGTTGTGCACAGGTGGGATTGGGCCAGACAGAAGTGGGTCAGGCGTAGGCTGGTTAGGACGAGCAACAGTAGCCGGTGGAGAGTTGTCCTCAAGGTTCCTAAGTAAATTTCTGGTGTACGGTGACGGTCTGTCATCGGTGAAAAAATCATAGGATTCCGGGGAGGTATCGTTCCGGGTGAAAAACGGGAATTGAGACTCATCAAAAGTTACATGACGGGAGAGAAAAAATTTGTTGGAACCTAACTCTAGACACTTGTAACCGCGATGATGAGGAGGATACCCAAGGAAAACGCACTTTGTAGTACGAGGTCGAAGTTTGTGGGAAATGGTGGCACTTTGATTGGGATAACAAAGGCAACCGAAAACCCGGAGATGACGGTGTAGTGCGGTATAGCATTTGGGTGGGAGATCTATTTTGAATAGCGATGGAAGGAAGAATATTGAGAAGGTAGCATGATGTCTTTAAGACGTGAGGCCAAAAAGAGATGGGAATAGACGCATGAAACAGAAGAGATCTCATCGTGTTATTTATCGTACAAATGGTACGCTCAGCTTTTCCATTTCGAGGGGATGTATGAGGACACGGAAATCTAAAAGAGATGCCATTAGTGGCAAAAAAATTGTGAAAATTCGTGTTGTTAAACTCACGTCTCATGTCGCATTGGAAACTTTTAATGTTTATGCGAAATTGTGTTTGAACGAATTTGTGAAATTGCCCAAAGAGATCGAAAACTTGTGACTTAAACTTGATTGGAAAGACCCATAAGAAATGAGTATAATCATCAAGAAATAACAAGTAATATTTAAAACCTTCCCGGCTAGGGATAGGAGAGGTCCAAATATCGCTATGAATAATATCAAAAGGCGCAAAAGTACGAGTGGAAGAGCGATCAAACCAAGTTTGTGATGTTTTCCAAGTTGACAAGCATGACAAAGAGGAGGAGATGTCTCCTTAACACATTTAAAAAAAGAAGAATTGCGAAGAAAATTAAAAACCGGCAAGCCGGGATGACCTAGACGAGCATGCCAAGTGGAAGAAGACTCTGCCAAGAGGGCATGTGGTGAACGAATGGGAGGATTGGTAACCGGATAGAGCTCCCCGGAGCTATTACACCTCAGACGAACGGTCCTCGTTTGTAGATCCTTCACAGAGAAACCAAAAGGGTCAAACTCAACAGAAGCAAGGTTATCAGTTGTAAAACGTCTAACGGATATGAGATTTTTGACAATTTTAGGGGTGATAAGGATATTGGATAAACGGAGAGGTTTGTTTGGGGTGGGTAAAATAGCGTCACCAAGAACTGTAGAAGGAATACGCATACCATTGCCAACAATTATCGAACTTAATGGACCATTATGCGAAAAAGACGAGAGATTACCGGAATTGTTCGTCATGTGCGAGGTGGCGCCCGTGTCCATATACCATAAATTGTCCGTCGGATTTAACGTCATCGTGGCGAAAGATTGGTCCAGATAAGTGGGCTGTTGAGTAGCACAGGAAAACCGGTCCTGCGTCAGATGGGTCTGTTGGTTGAATACTGGGCCGGATCCAAGAATCCCTTGATGATTTGTTGGATAGGGACACGGTGGAGGAGGTGCTGAAGCAGCGTGGGCCGGCGTCCAAGATTGGGCTGCAGCAGGCCCGCCAGTGAAGTTCTGGAGAGGAACCCACCCATAATTGGGCCTGAAGACAAACCGCTGGGCTGGAGCTGAAGATGTGGACCGGCCTTTTCCCTTTCTGCCCTTGGAACAATTTCCATTGGGCCGGTCTGCAGCCTGCTGGGAAGGAGATGACGCAGCAGACCCTGAAGACGCTGACGAAGCTGTTGTGGCGGCGGTGAGTGCTGACGCGGCTTTTCCGGCGCCTGTTTGTGCCGCCAGCTTGGTTTCTTCGAGAAGCAAGAGCGAGCTTTGATGAAACTCGGAAGAGGATCCGTTTGTTAAATAAAACTCGCCACAACATTGTATTCAGAAGGGAGACCCGAAATTAATTGAAGCACCAAACGAGTTGTAGGAACCGGTGATCCAACACCCTTTAGTTGATCAACTAGGGATTTGAGATGCTGACAAAAGGAATTGACGGAGGAGAAAGCGGATAACTTACAGTTGGAGAATTCGTGCTCAAGATACACCGCCCGAGTGTTCTTGTGATCCTGGAAAATATCCTTGACTCGATTCCAAGGTTGGAGCGCGGTGTCGTCGGAATCAAGGATTTGAAGAAGGATGTCACGTGAGACCGTACTGTATATCCACTGAAGAACAGTTGCATCAACTTGAAGTCATAAAGAATTGTCGATGTCTGTAGGTCGCGGAACTGATTCATCAATGTGATC
Organism: Fagopyrum homotropicum; assembly: GCA_033239125.1. Taxonomy (NCBI): domain Eukaryota; kingdom Viridiplantae; phylum Streptophyta; class Magnoliopsida; order Caryophyllales; family Polygonaceae; genus Fagopyrum; species Fagopyrum homotropicum. Next base: position 152,587,806 of record BSWB01000004.1, read on the forward strand.
AAGCACATTATGTGCTTTTGTAGTAACGCGAAAAAGGGTAACCCAAGATGCATACAGAGTATCATGATCCAGAACAAAAGCAATGTTGTTCTTGATATTTGAGATGCCGAGAGCAGAGTGGAAGGTAGGCTTTTTGTCGGCCATTGGAGAAAAAAAGATGAAGAGTAGAAGCAGCGGAATAGGGTTAGAGGATAGAAGCCTCTGATACCATGTGAGAATGTGAATAATATTCCCCTTAGGGTTTCCATCGTCATATTGGTAATATTAATAGAGAAAATGTATTTACAATAATTACAAAGGCAGACCTCTATTTACATTATTTACAATAATCTATCAGATCATTATTCACTTGTATTGGGTGCTTGTGTATCGGGTCCTTTTGAAACGAATGATGTAGTCCAAAAGTTACTTGAAAACCATTTTAGAAGATCAAGTCCAGAAAATCATCATCAACCAGCTGAATCATATGAGAAATACATTGCCCTTCAAAACCTTCTTTCCGGAAGCAAATCTTTAATCATACTGGATGATTTGTGGAATGTGACAGATGGAGATTGGGATCTTTTCAAAAAAAACTTTCTGGATCTCTGTTCAGCCTGGAAAATTGTCACCACCACTCGTAATCCGAACGTTGCAGTGGTAACTCAAAGCAGTTCCTATTACTTGAAGAAAATGACAGATGAAGACTGCAAGAAGTTGATCATACACAAAGCAAATTTATTGAAAGTGAAAATTGGGACAATGATCTCATGGAGATTGCCAAAAAATGCATGGGCATGCCGGTGGTTGCCAATAAGCTTGGATTGAAGTTGTCCCAAAAAAGAAGGGGATGAGAACGAAAGAATTCCATAATTCAGTTCAAGACGAACAAGCTTTGGGAGCTGTAAGAATTTAAAGAGATGTTTCCTTGTTTAAACTTAAACCAACCAATGTTGTCAGCGGATCTCAAAAGATGTTTTGCTTATTGCTCACTCTTCTCTCACGAGCACCGCTTTCACAAGGAAGATTTGATCCAATCATGGGAGGTCGAGGGATTCATCCAATCTCAACAAAAAAGAAGAATGTCGCGAGGCACAAACGAATGTTTTGAGGATTTGTTGTCGAGATCTATTCTTCAACCTTCTGAGCCCGGAGGCCAGGACCAACTATTCTACAAAATGCACGAGTTCAACCATGAGTTTGCTCGTCTCCTTGCTTCTACGGCATTTTGTAGAATAAACGAAGGTACACCCAATAATATACACTCCTCTAAACATATTCGTCATCTATCCTTAAACTCCCTCCAGGACTGTGAGTCAGTATTGAAGAATATAAAAGAATGTGAAGGTTTAAGAACATTCCTTCTGTTGCATCCCTCTCACCCTAGAACACATACCATTTCTTACGATTTCTTTAGCAACTTAAACATACTTCGGTTGTTGGACTTGAATCATTCTAGTATCAGCCAAATATCAAAACTGAAATTCCCTTCTATGCACCTCAAATAATTAGATCTCTCTTATTGTGAAATCAAAAGATTGTCTGAAATAATATGCACTCTTCGTGCCTTACAAGTTCTCGAACTCAAAGGTTGCTCTACACTTCTTCAGCTACCCAAAGATCTAAATCAATTGACCCATCTCACACATCTTCATGTAGACATGAAGACCTTTGGCCATCAGCCATCCAACGTTCGAAATCTAACAAAACTTGAAGTCTTTGACTCTTTTTGTGTAAAAAAGGATCAAGGTTGCAAGGTTGAAGAACTGAAGGACATGAAACTTCTTAGTGAAGTACACATATTTGGGTTGGAGAACATCAAGGATATGAGCGAGGCCAAAGAAGCCATGTTATGTGAGAAGCATTACTTGCAGAAATTAGTACTAGAATGGGATGATGGACCCATCAGTAACCAGACAAATGTGGGTGACGTTCTTGAGGGGCTTCAACCTCACAACCATTTGGAGGATCTTGTAGTGAGAAATTATGGAGGGCTGGTGTTTCCAACATGGTTACTATCTCCATCATGCCAACTTGTGAGTATTTCCTTTGACAATTGCCCAAATTGTCAAGTTATACCAACCCTGTCGGTACTTCCATTTCTGAGGACCGTTGTATTTCGTTCCATGCATAACGTACAAAGTTTGGATGTCGAATTTTGTGGGAAGGGTAAAAAGGGTATCCATCTTTGGAGTTCCTAGAGTTCCATGATATGAAGGTATTTGACAAATGGACTGGTTTAAAGGCTGGGGACATGCCTTGCCTTTCTGCCCTGAAAATCATTCGTTGTCCAATGTTGGTGACTTTGTGTTCACCCTAAAACGTGCGTACAAATAAGTTTTAAATTTATAAAACTAGAATAAAAGCAAGCGAACCCGCAGTGTACGGATCGGCGTAGATTAGCAAGTATTTCAGAGTATCGAACTCAGGGAATGGGTGAAACAAAACCAGTTTCAAGTAATCGAGCAATAAAGATGTAGAAGCTTTGCAAATATTGGGAAAAACAACAACCCTAAAGATCCAAGTATCAAATTGTGGTAATCGATTCAAGATATACTATATATATAAGGACAAAGTTGAGATATGCAAAGGTATATTAAAGTAAGGTAATATACGGCGAAGTTCCAAAACCCTATATGTCTAACTAAAGACACTCTCTATAAAGGTTGTTGAGGCTGCAGTATAGAAAAGATCTAAAGGTAAGAATTAATCTCAAATACCCTTGCCCAAACCCAAGGAATTAAAGATAAACCAAAACGGTTAAGGTTGTGACACTGGAAACCGAAATAGAGGATGTTGAGTCTCACTACTACCTAGGAAAGGCAAGCCAAGGCTAGGTTAAAGCAAATCTTTAACTTTGGATTAAAGCTAAAGCAAAGGTCGTAAACCAAGGGAAATCACGGCTAGATCTTGATAATCATGGCCGTGGAAACCAAGAACAGCCCGTGATTTAGGGTGTCGACGATGTTTCTCACACTCTCAGGGTCCAATCAAATTACGATCAATCTATCATCATCTAAACCACAACTATAAACTCTTCACCTTAGAATTGCTAAAGGGTTTTAGCCAATTATCATCATTATGATATCAATAATCAAATATGAAAGGGATAAAAGGTAAAATCTTGAAATCGCAATAATAAACTCAAAACAAATGTCAATCAAACACAATAATCGCAAACCACGTTCAATGGATGTAGAATCAAAGGAACAAAAAAATCTCACAAAATTTCTAGGGACAATGAAGAACAGGATATCAATCCGCCTTCAAATGTAAACCCTCAGATCTTCCAACTCCAAAAATAGGAAAGTGCGTCCTTTCCCAAATCTTCTTTCCAAATCTCTTCTTTCCGTGGTGTAACAAGGCCTCCAAGTCTGCTTTTCTAAGTATCCCTTTGCAGAACTTGACTCCCCTTCAATGTTGAAGTCTCTCGAATATTTGTAGGGATAAAACTAGGGTTTAACGATAAAACCCTAAATATTTGGGCTCAAAAGAAGTCGAGCCGTTGGTATCATAAAATACTCTGGGCCGCGTCAGCAGGTATCAGAAGATACTTTGGCGCGTCAGACGGTATCAGAAGATACTTTGGCGCGTCTGACGGTATCAAAAGATACTTTGGCGCGTCTGACGGTATCAGAAGATACTTTGGGTGCGTCCTAACTTCCTTTTTATTGCTCCTTTTTGTCCCGCTTCAAGGCTTAATCCTTAAATATGCTATTTCGCTCCATAATTCGTCAAATTACCTACAAATGCAATAAAACTCTGTGTAGACCTCTATTCTTGCAAAGTAGGTGAATATAACCATAAATGCCATGAATGTATGTCTATGCATGCAAAATAAAAGAAAAATCTATATAAATACATGCCTAAAAATAGGTCATAATTCATGTCATCACTTTGCCTTTATTTGAGCACCTAGGTTGCTTGATGAACCTAGAAATCAACAACTGCTCAAGACTACAGACACTACCAAGACTGACATCATCACTGAATGACCGTTTTAAGAAACTTGTTATAATGAATAGTGATGAGCTATCTAAACGATACAAAGCTGAGGGAGCTAATTTGCACAAGATCGAAGACATTGACTGTGTAGAGATTGACGGTGTCCAAATTCCAAACAAATCATCGAATCAAGCCCAGAAAAGAAAGGTATCATTTCTCTTTTCATGTTTATTTTAAATATGATTTGGAAATATAGTTAGATCCATCCTATTTCCAACTAATCAAAATGAAGATCAGCCTCTTGCATCAACTATGCTGGTGACCGGAAATGATGTTCTACAGGTATGATCTTACACATGCTCTCCAAAACAAATATCTCCTTAATGAAAATGTTCATTTACGGTACAACAATTCACATAGGAAATCCTATTTTTTCCATGATCATCCCTTTATTATACATTTTAACTTGACACTAGTGAATGAATGTCATAGACAACCATTCCAAATAATAATCTTAATCAAAATAGTAATGTAGTTACATATATACTCATTTTAACTACCTTCTTGGTATAATGACATAGTGCTTCCTAAATAGCAAAATCTTTGTAGCATTCCTGATGTTAATTTACCCACTAAAATAGCATGAACCTAACAATGGGGAGAGTAATTGTACTGAGCCAAATGGTGATCTAAACACCGAAACTTGGGGTAAACAATCTTTTGTTGAGGAACGTATAAGGATGAGTAAAGGAAAAGAAAAGGTAGATGAAGGTACTTTTTCCAACGGAGTTGCTCGTGTGGATAGTTGTGATCACAGATATGAAAACAGTCCAAGGTTTGAAACAGAGGTACGTACAAACTTGGGTATGTGGAACGATCATCGAGATCATGCAACACTTGAAACTCAAATGGTACATGTTTGTTACGACAAGTGCTTACTAAATAACTGTGAGGATGTAGATTGGGAAAATTCCTCCTTGGTTTGCCTCTTCATTAAACATGTATATGTAGTTACAACTATACATCGAGTTTTTGCCCAAAATAATTAGCCATAAGTATATACATCTATATTCTGCCAATAACCAAATCTTTGTAACACTTGTGATGATGTTAGTTTCTCCAGTACAATATGCATGAGCCCAACAATAGTGAGTGTAATGTTAATCATGATACAAAAAGTCGGAGAGAACAACCTTGTGTAGAGATACATAGAGTGGAGAGTAATGGAAAGCAAAGGGTAGATGAAGGCACTTCATCCAACCAAGTAGCTCATGGAGATAGTCCAGACAGACATGCAAATAAATCAAGGGAACAAGCGAAGGTACGTCCTACATATCCTGAAAAGGAAAATTTTCAACTTCTGTTTGTACGTCAAAATGAAATGTCAGGCTATCTTTGTGGGGATTTGTGAGTCTTTGGAGATACCAATCTGCATGTGTTAACACAGCCAAATCAGGATCTGAAGATACCAATCAGAAGATTAACTCACCTTTCATGGAAGTCATCTATTTAACAACCAATATATAAAATGTAATTCATGAGTACAAAAGAATCTTGCCATAACAATTTTGTAATTTCCATTGCAGGAGGGTCAGAGGACTAAAAAACCAGGATCTACTCATCGCTTTCTTGGATCCATTTTTACGAGTTACCTGTTTGCATGAAGCAAGTATTGTGTTGTTCGTTATGCAATGTAAAACTTACACAAATCAAAATCTTTTCTATGCACTAGTGTGTTTATGGAACTTAGTTTTCCTTCAAACTTTCCGGTTTGCAATTTAAAAAAATTTTCTCCCTTAACAGAGATTAAATAAAGTTGTGCATCTGTATCAACTACGATTGTGCTTAGTTCATAGATGATGGCCAATATTCCTTGGTAAAGTTGTGAACCGGCTCGTCCGGCTTAGTGAATCTGCTTCTACTAACAAGGATTGCATCCAAATGGTCTCACATGTAGCTTGAGCTACTTTTCTATATTCAACCTCGGTGGCTGAGCGAGCGACATTACCAAGTTTCAACCATGAAATATGCAATAAGCCCCAATAGATCTCCTATCAGAACGATCACCACCCTAGTCGGCATCGGAATACATAGAAAAGGTTTACATGGTGTGTTGCAAATGAGATATGAAAGTGAAGATACCTTGTTGCATTTAAATATGAATAGGATAACCGGGAGGCATATTGAAAAGTGTAAGTTTTGAAAGGATTGCTGTGACTTGTGAGGTGCATGAAGCAAACTTAAGAGATAGGATGAGGTGGGACCATTTAAAATCCCATTTAGGATAATTATCATCGTTTAGAAAGTAGGTGAGTCGAACTCGAGTAGCCTAATAATAGCAACCCTAGTCGAAATTTGACTCATCGAGTCACTTAAAAAGTTCTTATTGGAGTCAAGTTTTCAGTATTTTTATAATCGAGTCGAGCTCAAAGTGAATCCAAAGTTTTAATTGAGATAGCTTTAAAATGCTCGTTTAAAATTTTGAAATAAAGTTACCTCGTAGAACTCCAATTTAGTGAATAACATATCAACTCAAGTAAACTCATGTGTCATTCCAACGTACGTAAGATCATCATCACAATTCTCCTTAAGGAGCAACATCACAAACTCTTTACTGAAACTTTTTGGAGGAGCATAAATTTTCAAGCTCCGACTTGAACTATAATAAAATAAAACTCATCTTCCATATAATCGGATAACCCATTCTAGTAGGTGGGTTAACTAAACTCTTTCTGGTAGTGTAATCCCAAAATTTACTATAATAGGATCATGATGGCTCCATTAATTATATGAAAATGTTGGTTTTTTTGGGTTCACCAATATGATCTTAAATGATCATGCTGCTTGTGTCGCTCTAACGTTTGTCGGATGTAATTGGCTCGATACTTTCTCCAATAACGCCTAAACACCTTAATCCTTCTATTCTTTTTTTTTTTTGATACAAGGGTAAGCAAAAAGGGAGGATCAACCTCTGTAGAGACTAGTCACCCTATGACATCCTTTCGGACGAGATCTTCAACTTCAAGTGGCAGAGGGTCAACACACATCTAGGTCGTGTCCAAGAAGCGCCAGTCGATCAGCAACAGTGTTGATTTCCCTAAAAATGAGTCGAACCGTACAGTGAGAGAAGACATAAATCATTAAGGAAATATATGCTTCTCATGGTGATTTCCATGTGTGTTTGAGCGAGTTAATGAGCATCAAGTTGTCACCCTTAATCTCAACAGAAGAAAACCCAAGACTAGCAACCTTTTGAAGGCCCTTCCGAAGAACAAACACTTGAGCTTCAAGAACAAAGTTTGTTTGACATCTGAATGATGATGGCCTTGGTTTCTATGAGCTCCTCTCCTAGAACAAAGCAAATATCACTCGCTTTATCTTTGAGCTTGCCTCCCCAACAATAACCTTTGGTGCTCCTCGACCTCAAAAAACATCCTCAAGAATAACACCAACCCCAATGATGAACTCCTCACCTCCTGGTCTCCTAGAAGCTGCATGGACGTTATCACCAACCCCAATGACTCTATCTCCACTGTAAAGACCTACAACCTTTTCCGAAGCCCAAACTCTACCACCCCATTGTGCATTACCATCTGGAAAAGTCTCAACGCTCCCAAATGCAACTTCAATATCTGGCTCGTTGGCCACTAAAGACTACCCACTCTTACCAAACTTCACAGCTTGCTTCTCATCCCTAACAATACATGCAAGCTCTGCCATCGACACCGTGAAGACAAACATCACCTTTGGACCAACTACTCCTCCACCTCCCTTGTTCTTGACATCATCTCGAGAAGGATCCGACTCTCTTTCCCACCCCCTTACCAACCTGACCTCTGGAGCTAACTTAGCTCTCAAAACAAAACCCACTGAAGCTTCATTAGAAATGTTCGAGTTTCTAGCATCATCGATTTCATCTATTTTACTTGAAAAGCAAGAAATGACCTCATCTTCAACAACACCTCAACCAATTCCATCATTGTGCCAACAACATCATCCTTATGACCAAGAACTATTCCTCCCACCACCGAAAATATCGTTCCCTCGACTCCATCTTCTTGGCCAAGACGCTTGGGATTCACCACCACTGATCTCCCTCCTCATCGTACATTTCCTTATCTCTTATCATTGTTTATATACATTCTAGTTTAGTAGATCTTGGACAATCTTACCTTATTCTTATAAAAGTAAACTTTCAAAAAAAAATATCAAATATGGATAAAATTGTTGGACTTTAGATGTGTAAAAGCGGATTTGCCGGAAACAAGTTCTCCTAAACATATAAACAAAGGATCGCATGCATAATCGAATCACATGCATAATCAATTAGATACAATATATAGAAAAGGAATACCCCTTGATGCGTGAACCTCTACTTTGAAAGAGATATTTGAGAGCCTCAAATTCGACTCATTTAGTTGGTCTACCTGAGTATAGATCTAGAGGACCTTAGATCTTGAATGCTAGTGCAAGGATCGAAGGCGAAATAAAGGAGATCAAAGAGGGAGGAGCAAGCAAAACAATCAGTCATGTATATCATGCAAAAGATTGGTCGACGTTGCACTGTTTGCCATAAGTCAACTAATCCTATTATGGATGAAATTGCACATTAAGGATAATAATCACGTTTTCTCTCTTGACCTTCCCTATATATATTGTAGAGGTCTAACAATGCTAATTGTCTAAGTTTTCACCTTTCGGTCTAGACTTTGATGAAGGACCTACATTCAATCAAACAATGATGGATTAAACCAATGTTTAGCAAACAAATCATTGTTAGAAACCAAAATGGCCAACATACTAGATTAATCCAACATGAAAGATTTAAACCCTAGGTTGAAATTCCTAAACTATATCAAAATTATGTTTTTATTTCGCAATATTTTCAAGAATAAATACTCAAATAAGCTAGGAAACCATAGATTTGCATGGGACTTTCACCCCAGACCTAGAAATGAGTTTAGTGACACATTTGAAAATCCAATCCAAAACCACAATCAACATATAAAATTGTAAATAAATGAGAGATAATAAAGATTTTACCAAAATAATTGAGTAAAAAGACATTACCGAATAAAAAATAGAAACATTTCCTTAAGCTTTCTTGCAAAATCTTCAAGAACACAATAAAGAACACAAATGGAAACTAATTTAATTCAACTTTGAGAGCGTTTTTATCCTGAAAATGGTTAGTGGCTACTGCAATTGCACGCTCAAGGTTATATATAAAGGGTTGGGACCATGTCCCCCCTACATATGTCCAAAAAACGTACAAAACAAATCAACACAAAGTTGTGCAAAATCCGACCACTGTTCTAGGTTTCCTTGCCGATTCAACTCTCAGTGTAAAGTGTAAACTACAAAGTTGTAAACCTTCGATATACCTTTACAACGAGCACTTGTGAGTCTTCTAATTTATTCCGATACCTCCTATTAGACTTGTTCATATTTGAGCCCGGGCCGGGTTCAGACCGTGCTTTGTAAAATATTGAGTCCATTTATCCGGGCCCGGCTACCGGACACGTGATGGGTGCCGTACCTGCCCGGCTGGGCGGGCTGGGCTCACGAGTACCATTTTTCAAATTTTTTAAAAAATATTATTAAATAATGTATTAAATTTAATTTTTTTTAAAAATAAATTATATGTAAGATATTTTATGTAAAATATATCAAATTTTTTATAATTATACTAGATATTTTATATAAATGGGTGTTGTTCAAGTAAGACACATTATTCCGGTACGGCCGTGCGGCCGATCGTACGGCCGACACGTGTCCCGGAATTTTTTTTTTTAAAACGAGTGAAAGTAATAGTTCAAAACTTATTATAGAATAGTTCATAACTTATAAAAGGATAGTTCATGATCGAATTATAACAGAATAGTTCATAGTGCAAAATTTATAAAGGAATGAAAGTAATAGTTCAAAACTTATTAAGGAATAGTTCATAACTTATAAAATGATAGTTCATGAATTATAATAGAATAGTTCATAGTGCAAAATTTATAAAGGAGTGAAAGTAATAGTTCAAAACTTATTATGGGATAGTTCATGAATTATAATAGAATAGTTTATGAATTATAATAGAATAGTTCATGGATTATACTAAAAAGTAATAGTTCATGAATTATATGGGAACAGTTCAAAGTTTATAGGAGAATAGTGCATAAATTATAACATGGTAGTGTAACACCCCAAGTTCTGGGAACTTGAAGCGCTACGGGCTAGGACCGCACAATGGGTCCCGACCCTCATAGTAGCAACAACAAACGGATCTTACAACAAGACACATACGAATGAAAACAAAACTCTATAAAAACCAAATGTTCAAACCAAAAGAAAACACAAAAGCTCCCCAGCCGGGTTCAAAACAAAAGGGAAACAACAAACGAAACAAAAACCCAATCCCGTCCTATAATGTACGGGAACCCCGGCTGACCACACCATCCGGATCACACAGCAGTATCCTGAACCTGCGGAACATCTACAACGACGGTATAAACCGTTAGCTAACATTCTAGGTACAAGTAAGAGTGTAAAGGCACAAACACACATAAGGTAAAGAAAACACATAGCATGCTCACACATCAACCGGTTATTATCTTTCATTAAGGTTATCCATTACTAATTCAACTTCTTTTGTCACACGAGAATCTCCCGGAACTCGCCTCCGATTCCGTCTACTAATAGGAATAGATCAGTACTATCCGTTACCTACGGGTCTGAGTCGCAAAAGCACATTCTAGTCTCCTGTAGAACTAGACAAGTGGTTACCACCCGGTTATAATACACTTGGGCCAGTTAAGGTAAACAAGGGTGAATCCTATTTCCGATTATTCGTAATAAACATGATAACAACGCAAACAAGCCAAAACAATCCAACTCATACGCGGAATGAAGCTAAGTAAGTCCAAGGGACTTACCTCACACGAAGGTAACCCAAAAGGCTCAACAACAACTCAGAGGACACACAAGGAAACTCATTTTCCTTTAGGAAAGGAGCAAGGAAAGCCTGTACGAACAAGCAACACGGATCAGAAACGGGACGGTTGCTAGAAGTCTATGACTTCTAGTCTCAAAGATCTCTAAAAGATCAACACATGCTAAGGGCTCAACCTTAGTCTTACAACAACTCAAGGGAACAAGGAACACTCATAAAGAACCAAGGAAGGAACGAGGAAAGGAAGGAAGGAAGCAACTCACCAAAGACAGGAGTTACTGCAGAGAAACCGCAGGGGCGGTTAGACAGATGCGCAGGGGCGGCTCTGTGCAAGCGCAGGGGCGGATCTTCGTCAGAAGCTACTGTCGGGCTTCTCTTCGACAGATCTCACAACAGGGGCAACCAAAGCTCGAACCTTTGGTTCCAACACGTCGAGACTCAACTCCAGAGAGCTTAAGAACAATGAAGGGTCAACAACGGAATACTCCACAAGAATCAAGGCTCATGCTTGATCTTTGGAGAATAAGGAAAGAAAAGAACGAAAGGAAGAAACCAAAACAGAAGGGAAGACATGCAGCGCTTAAAGGAACGTGAGGAAGAACTAGAAAAGATGCACTTACACGTTCAGCGGGATTGCAGGAAGCAAGGACGGTTGCAGCTCTCTAGGGTTTGAAGACGATAGCAAGGAACGGGAAAAAGGAGAGAAGAAAGAGAATATATAGGAAGGACTGGAACGCTAGACGAAAAGGGCGTCTAGGGTTATAAAGAAAACAAGGAAACCGGCCCATAAGATAGAATATCAGATATTCTATCTATGGAAGAAAGATAAAACGCCGAAAACAGATCGGCGCGATCTGTCGCACAATCCGCAGGGGCGGCCCTCTCCACCGCAGGGGCGATGAAGGCAAAAACCTAGGATCTTACAGGCTATGATGCACGGACACTTCTAAAGGGCGGCGTGTCCCGTGTCCTGCCGTGTCGGAAACGAGGACACAACCGGACACGGCTCTGACACGGTCAAATATGACCGGACACGGTCAAGACACGTTTTCAAGGTAGGACACGTCTAGGACACGGCGTGTCCCGTAATATTTTTTCTTCTTTCCCATTTTTTCCAACTAAACCTAGCTCCACATGGTCACCTTCGAGATTGTGGTTGTCGGAAGTAGGACACCGATCTTCTTCTCCGGCTCTAATGTTGAAATATTGTTCCGTCGGCCGACTCTTCTCTCCATTTTTCTTATGATTTTTATAAATTAATTTTGAATCTTTGATTATTAATTTATTTTGTAATTTTTATTTGTTGAATGTTGACTGTGTTATTCTAATTCTTTCACTTTTTATAATTCACAAATATTTATTATTATTTTCCTTTGTTGATCATGTTGTTCGGTTATTGTTGATTTGCAAATGAATGATTCATTCTTCAATTTTGATACTAAGTATGATTTCTTATTATAAAACTAAATATGTTTATTTCTATGTGTTGTAAGACTGAAAATATTTGTCTCTAAGCTTTTGTTTCGATTATTTTATCATCATGTTAATATTTTTATCAACTCATATATCATTGATTTTTTTTCATATATATGTATCTTATTATGATATAGTAATTCTATATTTCAATATCTTTAAAATAAAATATTAATTATTTTACACGTCGTGTCCCCGTTTCCTATACTTTTGAGTATTGTCACTTCCCCGTTTCTCGCCGTGTCCGTTTCCCGTATCCGTGTCCGTGTCCGTGTCCGTGTCCGTGCATCATAACTTACAAGTAGTTCAAACAAATTTTCTTTCGTTTATGAAAAAAAAATCGTTTCAGAAAAAAAAAAAATCGGGACACGTGTCGGCCGTACAGTCGGCCGCACGGCCGTACCGCATTAATTGAACCGTACCTGAACAATGTCCTATATTAATACTTAATATTTATAATAATTATAATATATTATATCTAACTTTTATTTATTTACCGGGCTGACGGGCGGGCTTTTTAGCCCGATCGGGCTTGTTCCCATGTTCATACCCGCACGTTTTTTCGGGCGGGCTGCCCGGATTTAAACAGATCTACCTCCTATATATTCGTATTACCAAACTGTGCAAAAGTGATCTCTAGGCCTTCTTGTGTTCACAAGTCCTCATTGTTTGCTTTAGGGGCTAATTTTTAGAACTTTCAAACATTCATAAAGAGGAGTGGATCCTCTTTATTTCTTAATTAAACTGTTAAAAGCAAACCATCGTTCTTTTGGTGTTCGATCTTGACCCCCTTTACTGCAATTGGTCTTAAGTATTTGTGAGACTTGATGTAACACTTCAGCCTCATCAGATGGTTGATCAACCACATTGCTCGTCGTATACTTTTGCATTTTTATAAAGTGTGCAATTACATAAACTAACCGGTAGATCTCCGAAACACTAACAGGAAGGAATCTAACCAGAAATCTCCGAAACATGGTAAATCATTTATACTCCGCCAATATCTTAAATGTTTGCAATTACATAAACTAACTGGTAGATCTCCAAAACACTAATAGGAGGAAATAAATTGATAAAATAATTCATTTAGCCTCAAACGGAAGGAAATGAAATATGTTGATGATGGTAAAAGACGCTAAATAGAGTGTTATTGGTATACTTACCCCTAATTCGGAAAGATACGAGTTAAAATCATGATTAAAAATAATAATTATGTAGATTAAGTAAATGATACTAAAACTTGAGAGGATAACTTAATCTAACATGTGAATATAATTCAATTAATAAATAAAGGTAAAATTGAGTGGATATGACCGAAAATAAGGAAAGAAGTTAGGGTAGTTATGTAATATTATTAATTGGTAACTACCCAATTTTTAATTATAATAAAAGAAAGATTGTGTCAAATGTAGGATTTAAACTCTGAATGAGTTGGCCCTCCCTCACACCTTTATACCAGTTGAACTAATTAAACTTTATGTATTTTTTTGATGATACACAATATTAATACAAAATTTCAATTACACAACGTTAATACATAATTTGAATTGCACAATGTTAATACATAATAGACTTGTGTAATCAAACCTTGTGTAAATGACGTCCTTGTGTAACCAAACATTGTGTAAATGACAGACTTGTGTAACCAAACTTTGTGTAAATGACAGACTTGTATACATGACATAAACAAACGGAACTTGTGTAATTAAAAAATGAACGCATGTGTTAACTACATAGATTGACATAACAAATGAAATCGTGTAACCAAATCTTCTGTAAATGACGGACTTGTGTAACCAAACCTTGTGTAAGTGATAAACTTGTGTAACCAGACCTTGTGTAAATGACAAACTTGTATGCATGACATAAACAAACGGAACTTGTGTAATTATTCTTCTGTTTCGACTAGGATCTCCGAAAATTTTATCGGTGAACGATGCATAATTCTTATGAACTTTCTTTATATATTGCTTCCTTATTTGACGGATTGAATTTATTATTTCCATAAAAAATGTAGAGAATATCACACCCCAAGATATCCAGATTAGTTATAAATTACTTCCTTATTTAACGGTTTAGGATATTGATTAACATCTTTAATTAGGCTGAATATTAAAATTAAATAGAAGATAGTAGGATGACAAATTAGGATTTTAATTATTTTAAAGTTTGATGAAATCGTAAACTAAATCCCGGTGTTGGTGATAACATTAATTAATTAATGTTTGGTGACAACATAAGCCTCAATAACAATATTAATTACAACGTTTATTAAATTTTAGTTTCAAACAAGTAATTTTTGGAATTTTTTTCCCAAATAACAATTTTATATAAAATAATTATCAAAATATCAAATTCAAAAATTTATTTTTAAGAATTTGGCCAAATAAGTCATTTTTTATTTTCATTAGGTTTGTGTACCTCTTCAACTTTTACCACTTTAATTAAATTGAAGTTGAAAGGTAAGGGGTTTGATTAGGATACATTTACTAAACATATTTATAACATGAGTCTAGCTAGTTACTAGAGAGAAATTTCAGAAAGGTTTACTTAACTAATTTGACCAACTTATTTTTCAATATAGAAAATTTTGTAACGAAAAGCTAAAAAAAGCAATCTTGATCTTCATATTTTTGTTTAATATATTAAATTTGTAAGTGAAAAATAAAATGATAAAAGTGAAGGTAATGTGAGATCTAGGATTCAAACACGAGTGGCCAAGGACAACCGAAAAATATGTCCTCCTTAACACCACAATGTCATATTGATTTCATTGAATATCCTTGCTTCCTTATGTATTTCTAGCCTACTTTTCTTAAAAACATGAGCTCAATTATTGATTCTATTAAAACTACCTTTTCTTCATTTACGATTTTTAGGTTTATAAAATATAACCCTATCATATATATCGATAATATTTTTTTTTAAATTAAATTATTAGTCTTGTCATGAGGTTTATTTATTTATTTAAAAATTTTAATTTTATATATAATAATTGATTATTTTAGATGTTTTTTTAATTATTTTTATTTTTTAGAATAAAAATTTCGTGCATATATTTTTGAAGTATAAAGTATGAATTTAGAAAACATCAAAAAATATTTAATTTTGTTGATTCTTCCTTCTTCTTCTTATACAATTTTTCATAAAATACTTTTATTAACTAACAATAATTTTATATAAAGTTGATTATTTTAAGATTTTTTTCAAATTCGTATTTTACGCCTTACAATTTTAAATGTCATCAAGAAAACTTTATCCAGAAATATATAAAAAAAAAACATCCAAAATAATCAGTTATATATATAAAAAAAAGAAATAATAAACCTCATGAAAAAAATTTAAGAAAGAATTTGGCCAAATACGCCATATTCTATTTCCATTAGATTTGTGTACCCCTCAATTTTTACCACTTTTATTAAATTGAAGTTAGAAGGTAAGGGTTTGATTAAGGTACATTTACTAAAAATATTTGTACCATGAGCCTAGTTACTAGAGAGGAATCTCAAAAAGACTTACTTAGCTAAATTGTCCAAAATTTAATTACTAAATGAATTTTTTATTGATATTTATGATAGGATTATAATTTATAAATCTAAAAGTCGTAAATGAAGAACCAACAATGTTAATAGAATCAATAATATCGTCCATGTTGTTAAGAACACTAGGATATAAATACAAACGGAAGCAAGAATATTCAATGAAATCAACTTGACATGATGGTTCGAAGAATTGTTTATTTTCCAGTTGTCCTTGGTCACCTACGAGTCTCGTATCTCGCATTTTTTTCTTTTTATCATTTTATTTTGGGTAAAATGGAGGAGTATGTATGTTTTGCAACCATGAGCATATAAAGGGCAAATGACCCCAAGTTAATAATGAGTACAAAATAGACCCCTCCAGATTCTATAAAAAAAGATTTATTAAAATAAAAAGAGGATATTAAGCAAATCATAATATATTTTCCTCTCTCCATATATTAAGCAACTAATTATTACAAAACAGGATAGTAAATATCTTTGTCTCTCCATTTATTAAGAGAATCAAAATATCTTCCTTCTATTCGTAAGAATTTTTGTAACATACGGTTGTTAATCAAACTTGCGTTCATCCATGACGACGATATTGAATCAATTCTGGTAAGACTTTCGCAACAACATATGTACATAATCGCCAGAGACTGCAAACATATGTACATATATAGTTAGTTAGTAACATTTTCGCAACAACATATGTACATAATCATTAGAAACTGCAAACATATGTACATACAAACACAACAAAAGTATGTATTACAACATATTTTGTTCTACTGTACATATTTTAATCGGCATCATGTTATATGTACACACAAAATATGTATGTGTATCATCAAACCCCTGTCCAAATGTACACAACTTGCATATTTGATACATACGAACACAATGGAAGTTTGTATTTCAACACAACCCAAATATCAAATGTACATAAACTGCATATTTGGTACATATATAGTTAGTCAGTAACATTTTCAAATATGTATGGGTACAAATGAGTGGTTTTCTTTAAAAACCAGAGTATAATCGTCGAATATATCATACCTGGCTATGGGGACTGAAGTTAGTCGATTCGAGATTTTGATAATTCTTTGAAGAAATTGGTAACTTATACGTGTTGAAGACGACTGTTTAATAGGCGCTTGAAGGAAAATGTTGAGGATGAAGAATGAGATGAAGATGAGACCTCGAGAGCACTGGCTAAGGCGAAACTGAAGTTATTCGATTCGAGATTTGGATTATCCTTTGAATCAATTGGTAACTTATACTTGTTGAAGACGACCGTTTAATCTACGATTGAATGAGAATGTTGAGGATGAAGAATAGGCTGAAGACGAGAGCTCGAGAGGACTGCTATGGCGCAACTGATATGGCGAAAGGTTTCTCCCGTCTTCAGTTGAATTGCGAAAATTGTGGATATTTGATATTGGAAATTTCAGCACAGTTACCTTGTTTAACTTGGTTCCTTATTTTATGGCTAATTAATATATTTTATAGAATAAATATCTTCCATTAACTGTCTACTAAAGATTCACTTATTATTAATCTTTTTTTTAAAACACGTAAAATACTAGGAGTTTTATTTGTATTCTAAAAAAATAAGTTACCCTAATAGCTTATTATTCTCTTTTATTTTGAACCGTTTTTTTACCCTTTATCAATAAATTTGCTATCAAATAAGCTTTGGAATATGATATTTTGATACTATTTTTTAGTTATTTAGTTATTTGGGTTAAAAAAAAAATCTTTTTTGTGATCAAACAAATTAAAATTCGGTAACAATCGTGAGATTTGGTGACAATATAAATTAAAGTTACGTATCTAACCAAAAAAACTAAGGGAAAAAAATCAAGGAAAAACCAGTTACGAAGGCAAGCAACCACCACCATAGGGTTAAGTACTAGAGTGTAGCTATAGTTTCAAGTGTAGCTAGCTGTTGCTTTTGACCCCTCTATCATCCCTACTATTTTTTTATTTATTTCTGGTGTTGTGCTCACGCACACGTTAGATTTTACTAGTTTAACATGAATCAAGGGTTATAAATAAAATTAGGTTTCAGGTAATGGACCATCGATTTGTAATTGAGAAAAGATGGTAGCTGGGAACAGTGCAATATTGTCTTCTTATAAAAAGCTCGAGACATGGCCTCATTTCTTCACTCAACCCTCGATCACTTGAGTGCTTGCATCGAAGGTTGTTGTCTTCTATATATCCACAAGTAACTAATTAACCATGTCGAAGCTTGTGCAGCAGATCCGCAACTCCCAGAAGGCAAATGGCCCCGCCACCGTGCTTGCTATCGGAACCGCAACGCCTCTGACTTGCTACCCACAGTCGGAGTATCCTGATTTCTACTTTCGTATGTGCAAGAGCGAACACATGACTGAACTCAAGCAGAAAATGAAGCGCATTTGTACGCATCCATTTTTTTTACCTTTAATTGAGATCATATATATCGATCTTTTGAGTGAACCATAGTTATGATTATCATGCAGGTGATCGATCGGGTATTAGACAAAGATTCATGTTTCACACCGAAGAGAATCTAACCCCCAACCCAAATATGTGCAAATTCAAGGCTCCTTCTTTGGACGCACGTCAAGAAATGTTGATCATGGAAGTCCCAAAGCTCGGAGTAGAGGCGGCCGAGAAGGCGATGGAAGAGTGGGGCCAAGACAAGTCTAGGATCACTCACCTCATCTTCTGCACCACAACCAGCAACGACATGCCCGGCGCCGACTACCAGTTTGCTCGTCTCTTCGGCCTCAACCCCACCGTTAGCCGCACCATGGTCTACCAACAGGGCTGCTTTGCCGGCGGGACCGTTCTCCGTCTCGTCAAGGACATAGCCGAGAACAACAGAGGGGCTAGGGTCCTCGTCGTGTGCTCGGAGATCGTGGCGTTCGCTTTCCGTGGGCCCCACGAGGACCATATCGATTCCCTGATCGGTCAGCTCCTGTTCGGTGACGGAGCTGCCGCGTTGGTGGTGGGGTGCGATATCGATGAGAGGATCGAGAAGCCAATCTTCGAGCTCGTGTCGGCATCTCAAACGACCATACCAGACACATTGCATACAATGCAGTTGCATTTGACAGAAGCAGGACTAACCTTCCATCTGACAAAGGAGGTTCCTCAAAGGGTGGCGGATAACATGCAGGAGGTGATGCTTGAAGCATTCAAGCCACTAGGGATTACCGATTGGAACAAGATATTCTGGCAAGTTCATCCAGGTGGTAAAGCCATCTTAGACAAGATTGAAGAGAAATTGGAGCTAAACAAGAGTAAACTGCGTGATTCTCGCTATATCTTGAGCGAGTATGGTAACTTGACCAGCGCTTGTGTGCTGTTCGTGATGGATGAGATGAGGAAGAGGTCAGCTCGAGAAGGCAAGAAGACGACCGGTGAAGGCTTCGAGTGGGGAGTTGCAATAGGACTTGGTCCGGGGCTCACCGTTGAGACCATTGTCATGCGTAGTGTTGCCATTTGATCGATGAGCTTGTTTGTCCTGGATCTTAATGGTTAAGTTTTGGTTATGTTAGAAGGCAATCGCAAATAATCCAGAAATGGAACAGAGATTCTGTATCTCCGTAGGATGAAATGAGTTTCTGTCTTGAAAGTTTTTTTTGGTAATGCTCTGTCTTGAAAGTTTGAAGAATGGGTTACGTAATAATGTATTTCCTTCATTAATATATGAGTTCTGTAATGAATGGACAATGCCTTCTTGAAAGAAAATTTGGGATACAGTTTAAAATATTAAAGAAGTTTGGGCTGAAAGTGAAAACCACAAAAGTTGAGCAGAATCAAACTGAATTTTCCAATATAAAACACCCCTCGCTGAACCTCTTTCTTTCCCACTGCTACATCCCAACCCTCTTTCCTCCGATCTTAAACTTCCTCACCCCTCCGGCGCCACCGCTTTCACAAACTATTGCCGGAAAATGGGCTGCTGTGGCTATTTATTAAAGCTAATTGATGCCTTTCTATTCCTCTCCTTCCTCCTTTTGTCAATCGTGGTGCCTCTAATCGACGCGCAGAACGTGTTGCCAATCGAATACTACCCTAGGCAGCTGGTAGATCTCAATGTCTGGTATGCAAACGAATATGGCGATTACTTGGTATCTGAGAAGCCACATTTCTTCGTCGCCCTCGTTTGGCTTGAGATTTTTCTTCTCTGGCCACTTTCCATTGCCAGTCTAATCGGTTTCACCTCCGGCAAATCCTGGTACCGCACCACCTGCTTGATGTTCGGCGTCTCCTGCTTTACTTCCATGGTACGCTTTTCTTCTTAAATTCATTAGTATCCTTATCAATTGGGATTAAATTGTTTGTAGTTCGTTATATGGTGTTGCAATTTGACTTTCCACTAATCTAGGGTTCTCTGTGTGTAAATAAAGCATATATACACAGGTGCTCGGTGAATGTGAGTGTGGTTGGATTAGATCGGTACTTTCTGAGGGTTGATAGTGATACTTGGCTCAAATCTGAAAATGATTTTTGCTGAGAAAGTTAGGTAGGAAGGTTACCGTAGATTTGAATTTGAATCGCTGACAAAGTATGCATAACGAGCACTTAGATACAATCCCTAAGTTTATGTTTGATAATGTAGCTCTTGCTTGATTGAACAAAGTTCTCAGCTTCATCACAAATGGATTTCAAATTCAGCTTTGCCATGAGTGAAATCAGATATCCATTCTGATTGACACATTTTCTGAATTATCCAAAGAATATCTCACAATGATGTGTTTCAGGCGGCGATAATGGGAGAATTGTTGGGATCAGGAAGGGCATCGGAGAAGATGATTATGGTATACTCCCCTTTCATCGGCGTGGCTGTTCTCGCTACACTACGCGGCCTCTGCGGTCACTGCAGCAGCAGCAACAACAACAGCAGCCCAGTTTCCGCTGCTAAGAGACCTGCTCCGGAGAGGAAGAAGAGGGCTTAATCTCATGGATTTATGACCTATATACCAACATTTTTCAAATTTTATAGCTCAGAGTTGCAGATCAAAGTATCATACAACTCTAATTGTCTTCTTTTTTGCCATGTTTTGTTCTTTATTCTCATGTTAACCAAGCAATGTTTTATTGATCTGTTGTAACTTTGTATCCTGATTCATGAATATTCTTCTCTTGTATTCAAATTTCTTTTCAATTGGCTTACCATCTGTATTTCTTTTTAGAAGTCCATAAACATACGTGAGAAAGATAGCTGAATAATAGTAAGAAAGAACACAGATTTTTGGGCAGAGACAAAGAAAGTTCCGTTTGTTGGGAGAATCGAGATTCAGATTTAATCATACGTGATGATTACGTGGTTAATTAAAAGTCAGTACTTTTTTAGTGTTGAGCATGATTATTAAGATTCAGATTATTCCCGATTCATCCCCAATTCAAAACACACCCATCCTGTTACTTTTTCTTATATCCGTCCCGGGATCAAATGACGCGGAGGAAACACATTTCAACACTCCCCCTCAGACCAAATGACGCGGAGGATGACGCGGAGGAAACACATTTCAACACTCCCCCTCAGACCAAATGACGCGGAGGAAACACGTCCGATGAACCACGCATACAATCACACGAGGTTCCATCCTAAAACCAATTGGCAATAGGAGGAGTAGCCCAAATGCTTACATGGTAGGTTCACTTGCGTCTTATCGATATGAGATTCTTTTTTCCTTACATCTCAACACATCCTTCCTGTTTCTATCCTCTTTTGGAGATTGAAAATTTGTCTCCAATAATGGAAGGAGTCTAGTATATAATATTAGTGGATTACTTCTCTTGTTGTCCAATGATTTTAGGATAAAACCTTCTGAATTTATGTGCTGAATTTGAACTCAACTGTGTGGGTAGAAAACTCTCATCCCTATTCCTAATTTTTAATTTTGTACATTACATATCTAACTTAAGTTGGTAGAATGTAAAATTAAGTTATTTGAGTTTTTATTAAAAGATGAAAACATTCTTACGGATGAGAACGTTCAGAGTGTCTGCATAATGACGTATTCGACGTGAACTAATTGGAAATCTCTCTGTTCATGCATAAGATCTACAATTAACATATCAATTCAATCTCTCAACGATAATTCCGTAATCTTTTAATGATATTATTATTAACCGTAAAGTTATCGTCCTCAATAATGATGTTTTCCATGTTGAGTTAGTTGACTTCTAAAAGGTCACAGTAGAGACCTGAAACTTCGGCTTTAATGGTAGATGTTTTTATTATTTGTTGCGCTCTAAGGGATATGGTATTTCCCAAGTAATTCTCAGTGACAAAGCCACATGAAGTGTTTGCGAATTCAATTTATTTGAGTTTTAAAATTGGGAATTAACTATCAAGCTTCACCTTTTGTTTTTTTTACCCCTAATTAAAAAAGAAATTTTCAAATTTTAAAGGAAAATTTTGTACTATCAACAATTATTAACTATATAATGATGTAACATCTACAATTATTTACAACACAATTCTAAACCATCGACCATGACTGTTTATAATATAATTATGGAGTGTCAACAATTATTGACAATATCGGTATGTAATGTCAACAATTATTTTTTTATTTGTTTTTATTGTGTAGGTTGACGGACGTACGATGTCCACCACAATTTAGAAATATAAAGTAAATTAACCGTATAAATTTCATTTAATAAAGAATAAATAAAATAAATTAATTTTTATTACAATTAATGGTCGTAAAATATTAAATATTCATTTGCCTGGCAGGTCCTTTATCTCATCCATGCATGAAGTTAACCTTATATTTTTGCGCATACTCGTTCCATAAGTATCGGTCAATTAAACCTTCTTAAAAATCTCCATAATCTTTAGTTCATATTCCCATAATCTGAAAATAGTTTATTGTTTTAGTCTTATATACCCGAAAGCAAAAACATTATTCTTCATTTTTTTTATCAATCAACCTTATATATTCGTCGATTTTATTGTTTTTGTAAGTAACTAGAGATATAAAAGCATAATGATGAATTTTCATAAAAGTCTGTGAATAAAAAGACCACATTTATTTTGGTGATGGCAATTTGGCATACTAATAGTCTAATAAGAAACTATATTGCAACTTTTTATCTTTCATAAAAGAACATATTGTAAATCGATTGTATCGTGCAGAGTCATTTGCGTTATGAATTCTCTATGACACCAATAATGTTCACGTTCTTTCTACTCACTAATAGTTGATTATGGTCGTCTACAAATATAGACAATTTGCATTATTTTTTGTATAAATAAGTGTTTGATAGATGATAATTTATAACTAAAATGATTTATGTATATATTTTTCTAATTATATTTGTGAAGAATCAATCTATTTCATGGGTCGATGATGTGAGGCTCAACCGGAGCATAACTTTACTAATTGCCACACATCACCTAAACAACAGTTGTCGTCCAGCCTCCACGACAATTTGAATCTGACCTTTAAAAAATACCCAACACATGACTTTATAATTATTTGATTTTTATAAATATATATATATATGGTTTCTAATTCTACCATATTAAACTATTAAAATCACTGGTTTATATCTCGCATCTTGTGCGGGTATATTTGAATCTTCACAGGCGGATCTCGGAAGATCGGTCTCCGAGTAGGCAAGTAAGAATAAAGGCGGAAGGGGAAAGACTTTCATAAACACGGAATAGTGAAAACCAAAGTTGTTGATATAACAGTTATTGAAAACAAATTAAGAAATGAATAAACAATAGCATAATGAGTGTGATGATTAAAAACGTAGGGGATAACCTTAAATTTAGACGAAGCAACTTTGAAAAATCCGATCTTCAAATTATCACAACCCTGAAAAAGATGAAGACATATGATCAATATTGGAAGAAAAAAAACTGTCACGATGAGGTATTATCCATATATATAGCGTGAGAGATAAAACGTGGAGGAGAAGTAAAACGTACAAGAGAAATTTAGGTTTTATGATCAGGCAACGTAAATTGTGGAATTAGTAAACGTACCGGAGAAGTTGCGATATAGTTAACTTTTTAGATTAATTTTTAAAAGATTAGTTAAGAAAAGATTTGTTTTAGGATAAAAAAATTTATTAGCTTAATTCTTGGTTTAGTAAAAGATTTAATCCGAAAAAATTTGTGGGGGTGTCACGTCAACATTAGTGTAGTCTACTTTAGTAGTATATATAGATAGGTAAAAATATTTTGGTATTCTTTTGAAATGAAAGCAAGTTTTAAGCATAAGAATTTTCTTAAATAAAAATTTTAGTTCTATACTAAATAATTAACATCTATTGTAATAAAAAAAAATGTACACGTATCTATTGTTAATCCGTGAACTTGTAATAATTATCTTAATTAACTTTAAATCTACTAATTTAACAAAATTATAATAACTCGAATATAAAGATATAGCGTCACAATGTAATTCAAATTGTGGCCTGATTCAGTTTGAAAGAATTAGGGAAATGAGGCTCTTAAAAATTCTACTTTGTACAATGGGCTCCTACATAATATAGGAAAAAGTAGGCCGGCAAATCAAAAAAAATAGGTAAGAATGCAAATGATGGTGGTGGATCCTTCCTTCTACTTTTTTCTTTTATTTCTCATTCCTTTACTTTTATCTCTCCTCACTTTATCTCAACCGTAACTCTCCCCATCTTCTAAATGATAGTGGTGGGCCCTAATTTTTCTATTCCTTCAATTTTCTCTCTCTTTATTAACTTCTAATTTTTCACTCTATTTCTTATTCCTTCATTTTTCTTTCTCCTCACTTTATCTCACCCCGGAACTCTCTCCCTCATGTATTTTTTGGGGATTTGGAACCAAATCTATATTTTTGGGTAGGCTATTTCCACTAGATTTTGGTTATGCTTTTGACTCATTTTGTTAAATAGTATTAGTATGTGTTTGATGAATTGAGTATACTGTTTATCCAATTTATGGGTATTATTATTTTATGTTGTAAAATGTTACCCAAATTATTGGTACGGTTGGGCATTATATGTTTATTGTTGGGTATGTTTTATGGTATGTTTTTTTATTGTTGAGTATGTTTAAAGTGAAATGTTGGGTATGTTTTATGGTTACCCAAACTATGTTATAATGACCAAATGTCATTTGGTATTGATGTTTGTGTAGAATATCGATTTATGAAAAATTTGGGTATGATAAATTCTACCCAATTTATGAGTGCATTGGGTATGAATATTTTATAACACAAAATTCTACCCAATTTATGGGTATGATATTTTTTGATATTTTAGTTTTTTTGGGTATGTTTGGGTTTTGGGTATGTATGTTTTCGAGTATGTTTGTGTAGTTTGACAAAATTATTTTGGGTATGAATAGTAACGTTTTTGGGTAAACGAATTTTGGGTAGAAGGTGGGAAAGTATGCATGTTGAGAATTGTTCATTTTTGTAGTAGGTGGAGATAAATATCAAATGTCAAATATGTCAAATCAAATGAGATGGACAAATTGATAGTTTTTGTACTATATTTATTCCAACCTATATTTTAGGGACCCAAATTTTCAATTGAAAAAGGGAGGAGTTTTAAATATCAACTCATTGACCTAAAATGTCCAATTC
This sequence comes from Fagopyrum homotropicum, assembly GCA_033239125.1. Taxonomy (NCBI): domain Eukaryota; kingdom Viridiplantae; phylum Streptophyta; class Magnoliopsida; order Caryophyllales; family Polygonaceae; genus Fagopyrum; species Fagopyrum homotropicum. The sequence continues at coordinate 152,613,257 of BSWB01000004.1, forward strand.
ACCAATTTATCCATTCAGTTTTGATCAGGTTATTTGAGAATTATAATGCCACAAAATTTCTGATTAATCTGACCATTCAAGTTTAGTTGGAGGAAAAAAATTTGTTAAGATTATTTCCAAATTTAATCTCTCAAAATAATATAAAATTAACCTCAAATTATCTTATACCGAACGCACATGTTTAACTCCTGCAATGTGCAGACAAAACAATCCAAACCAATATTTATGATAATGATAATATATATGTATTTGAGGTTGTTGTTGTTATGCTTTAAATTGGCCTTGTTATTTATTTGGACCTTTAAAGTTTGGTTCAGTCTTATACTTGTAATTAATTTTTTTTCAGTAGAAAGGAGAGTCCGATGCTCCCCGCGCAAAGCGCAGAACGATTAAAAAGAACAGAAATTAAATTACAACAACGTCATTCGTGGGATACAAACCTTACACATATCGTTCAAAATAAAACTCTTCACAGAAGGAGGAGGGTCAATGTAGAAATGAAAACCTAAAGGAAAAGAGAAGGCAAAGTTAGCGAGCGCGTTGGCAAAGTGATTGCCTTCCCGGAAGACATGACTAAGTCGGACAACCCAGTCCCGAGAGAGGAAGCCTTAGCAACTAAGCACCAAGCGAAAGAGAGGGTGCATAAAGTCGACCCCTTTCTGAACAAGCTCAAGCACCAACATGGAGTCTAACTCTACGCAAACCTACCGACACCCGTGCTCCCAAGCAATACTAGACCATGAAGGAGGCCCCACAACTCGGTCACTGGTGCGGTAGCAGACCCGCCCCTCCAATCCACTCACCATTCTCATCACGCATAACTCCACCGGCCGAGGCCTCTCCCGGATTACCCCTCGAGGCACCATCGATATTAAGCTTAACCCATCCCGGCAGCGGTCTCGTCCAGCCAACCAGAAGCTCCACCCTCCTATCACCTTTACTTCACGCAGCAGCCTTGGAAAAAGACGCATCGCCTACTTGCTTCGGCCATGGATAAAAATGTGAGCATTAGGACCAGTGACGGACCGGCCCCGAAAAATGCGATCATTTCTCCAAATTCAAGCCCACCAAAGCATGGTAGCAAAAGTTTCCGACCATTTAGCATACCATTCCTCTTTCCCAGAAAACAAGAGATTGTAGTAAAGCCGTTCATCAATAGCAAGAGCAAAGAAAACATCATGGTACCTCCTTGGGATGAGCGATTTCCAAACCACAACGGTTGTAGCGCAGTCCCGCAGAAGATGGAGGGGATCTTCGGTCACCTCAGAGCAGACATCGCAAGAGTCCGAGCTAGCAAGGTGGCGACGGAGTCTTTCACCATTAGTCATTATACGATGCTGACAAACAAGCCATATATAATAACATATTGTTTCGGGAACTATGCTTCCAAAGGCGGCTCCAAAGCTTGGGATTGCCAAACACTGGGCAGCGGGAATCATGCACAAGGTCATAGGCCGATTTTGTAGAAAAAATGGCCATTCGGCTCGGCGGCCCAGTGGAGAGAGTCAGCTCTATGGTGGTCCGTAGAGAGGCACTTAGAAGCAAGCAAAAGAGTGCAAGAAAGTGAGAGTTTCTCTTGGAGACGCACCCACCTCCAGCCTTCACCATCATTCCAATAGTCACACACCTTGTGAGTGAGATCATCATCCGGGAAACTCGACGTGAGATGAGCCAGCAGCGGCTCCTCCAACAGCCAAGGGTCGACCCTCCAAAACTGAACAACCCTACCATTCGAAACATTCCAACGTGTCCTTTGGGCAACAACCTCATTATATCTTTTGATTATGCCGTTGTACACATAGGAACCAAAAGCACGCGGGTTAACTTGAGAAGACCACGACATCAGGTCAAGTCTATAATTAAGAGAGAATACACGAGCCCAAAGTTTGTCAGGGTCACAGATCAGGCGCCACGACAACAACCGCAAAAATGCAAGGTTGGACTCCCTCGACTTCCTAAACCCGAGGCCCCTTTAGAATTGGGCTCACAAACCGCCACCCAAGAAACAAGGTGCATTCTTCTGAGGTCGTTAGTTGAACTCCAAATGAACAAATCTTGTCAAGCTGGTGGCAAGTAACGGTAGGGAGGTAGATAGTCTGCATAGTTTATAAAGGGAGGGTTGAGATGCCAGATTTGAAAAGGGTGACCCTAATAGCTAAACACAAAGAACGACATTTCCACCCTGCAAGCCGGGCCTTCACTTTCTCCAGGAGCGGCAAAAAGTCGTCTTTCACAACTAATAGCCCCCGGATGGCGATGCCACCTGTGTTTCCAGCTAGAAGGACCCACAACCATTATGAAGACATTTAAATATGTTGGCTATTTAATAATAGGCTTTTTATATTCGGAACTTTAATTCCGGAACTTAATTCCGTGACTTAAATACCGACCTTTCGATATTATAGACCTTTCGTTTTGGAACCTTAAATTCCGGCTTTTAATTCCGTCATTTATGTTTCAATCTTTGGTTAGCCCCCATCCACTATATAAGGATGGCTTGTCTCATTTGTAAGATATGTCTAAGTTTAATCCAAGTGTTCAGAAGGAAAATCCTCTTACTTGGTTTAGGCATCACATCTTCTTCCACCCTCTTAAAGCTCTATTTTGGATCTAGTCTTTGATCCAAGTCTTTCATATTCGAGGATTCTTTTGAAGGATCAACTATAATCTACTCCACTTCGTGGATGATTCGATCTACCTAGATCGGATTGACCGTACGCTTCCACATCCATTTATAAGCTCCCACCGCTCAAGTTCTAAGTTTGATCCGACACGAACGATCATGAAGAAGTAGTTGAAGTTTCTCCTTGATCTAGATCGCCCATATTTGATACGCCCCCGGATGGCGATGCCACCTGTGTTTCCGGCTAGAAGGACCCGCAACCATTATGAAGACATTTAAAATTTTCGGGTATTTAATAATTGGCTTTTTATATTCGGAACTTTAATTACGGAACTTAATTCCGTGACTTAAATTCCGAACGTTCATATTTTAGACCTTTCGTTTCGGAACCTTAAATTCCGGCTTTTAATTCCTTCATTTATGTTTCAACCTTTGGTTAACTCTCATCCACTATATAAGGATGACTTGGCTCATTTGTAAGATATGTCTAAGTTTAATCCAAGTGTTGAGAAGGAAAATCCTCTTACTTGGTTTAGGCATCACATCTTCTTCCACCCTCTTAAAGTTCTATCTTGGATCTAATCTTTGATCCAAGTCTTTCATATTCGAGGATCCTTTTGAAGGATCAACTATAATCTACTCCACTTCGTGGATGATTCGATCTACCTTGATCGGATCGACCGTACGCTTCCGCATCCATTTCTAAGCTTCCGCCGCTCAAGTTCTAAGTTTGATCCAACACGAACGATCATGAAGAAGTAGTTGAAATTTCTCCTCGATCTAGATCGTCCATATTTCTATCAACAACTCTCCCGTGAAAAATAGGGATGCCAAGGTAAGTACCGAGATTCCTAGTCAAGGGATGCCGCTGATCCGAGTTAACTCATGTTCCAAAGAACCTCTAACATTATCGGAGAAAAAAATCCATGAGTTATAACTACTAACCGCTTGCCCAGAAGCTTTACAGAAGTTATCGAGGCACTGCCTAATAACATGAAGCTGCTTGACGGAAGCTTTCGCAAAAAGCAAGATGTCATCTGCGAAGAAAAGGTGGGAGAGAGAAGGACCCCCTCTAGATATCTGAATCGGTTTCCACAAGCCATCATAAACCGCTTTATAAATGAGGTGCCCGAGACGTTAAAGACAAAGGACAAAGAGGTAAGCGAGATAGGATCACCTTGACGGACATAACGTTTCATATCAAAAGAGTCCGTAAGCTCCCCATTCCAAAAAAAGTCTCATATTGGCCGAAGATACAATGGTGAATCCAATGAATCCACTTGCTCGGGAAGCCCAAGGTCCTCCAAGGTATCAACCACGAACTCCCATCTCAACCGGTCGTAAGCTTTTTCGAGATCGAGCTTGAGGATCGTCCAGCCCCCACGACCCTTCTTTCTAATCATAGACTGAACCACCTCATAGACAAGGACAACGTTGTCCGAGATTAAGCGACCGGGAATAAAGCTACACTGCGTAAGGGCCACAAAGTCATCAATGATTGGTTTAAGTCGGTTCGCAAGAACTTTTGTAATGGTCTTATAGAAGACATTACACAGACTAATCGGCCAGAAATGAGAAATCAATTCGGGCTTCGCAGATTTTTCAATAAGCACGAGCATGCTCTCGTTAGTCAAGGGTTGAAGGACACCGATCAAAAAGAAATCAGTGACTACAGCAAAGAGGGAGTCCCCAACACAATCCCAAAAGTCCTTTGAAAAGATCGGTTGGAACCCTTCAATGCCTAGAGCTTTGAAAGAACCCATATAAAAAATCTCTTTCTTAATATCCTCCTTATAAAATGGAGCACAAAGAGAATGAAGAGTAGCCTCCGGGATCCTATGAAAAACCACCTTTAGCGATCGGCACAACATGCTCCTAGAAATCCGGAGCATAGAGTTATTTGAAGAAAGACAACGCATGGGCTTCAAGAATAACTCTATCCATGCACAAAGCCTCATCATTCTCATTAAGGCGAAGAACCTCAATGACAATGATGAGGCTTATTAAAATAGAATAGTCATCCTCATGACTCTCCTATTTGACCTCCTAAAGAAACGGACGTGTATTGTTTGTGATAACCAATCATTGACTTATTCAAATCTGACAAAGACTACTTCTAACTCCAACATACCCTCTCTTAAGTTAATTCCTCTGAATTCAGCTTACTTATGAAAGGTTGATCATGCCAACAAAAATGCTCTCAACTTCTCGAATTGTTCCAACTTCAACGGTTTAGTAAAGATGTCTGCAACCTGATTCTCTATCGCACAGTATTTTAACTTGACAATCTCATCTTTCACCAAATCTCTGAGATAATGAAACCTCACCTCAATGTGCTTACTCTTTCCATGGAGAGCTGGATGTTTTGACAACTGAATCGTGGAATTGTTATCGCAATGAATCACCATTGCGAATTTTTCTTCAACTCCAATCGTCTCTAACACTCTACGAAGCCACACATAATGACAGGCACAAAACGTGGCTGCTATATACTCTGCCTCGGTGGTAGAGAGTGCGACAGCTAGTTGTTTCTTTATTTCCCAAGACATCGCACCTGAAGCCATCAAGAATGCACAACCCGACGTGCTCCTCCGATCGTCCAAGTCGTTGGCGTATTCATTGTCCGTTAACACCATAAGATTTGGATCACTGCTTTCTCCTCTTTTGTAAAGAATTTTGAGCTCCTTCGTGAGTTTCGTGCCCAAAACAATCGGATTTTTGACAGTGTTGCTCTCCTCCATTCCGAATCTTTCCAATACTTCATGAGCATATCGCTTTTGACAGATGAAAATCCCAGCAGCACTCTATTTTACTTCCACTCCAAGAAAGTGCCTCATTTTACCCGGATCAGACATTTCAAATTCAAGCATCATAGACTTCTTGAACTCGTCACACATAGCTCTGTCATTTCTAGTAAATATCGAATCATCAACATCAAACTGACAATGAGAATGTTACCTCCTTTTGTCTTAGTGAACAAAGTGTGTTCACTTGGGCACCTCTCAAACTCCTCTTTCAGAAAGTATCTTTCAATCCGACAGTACCCAGCTCTTGGAGCTTGTTTGATCCCATACAAAGCCTTCCTTAACTTGTACACCTTCTCTTCTTCTCCTTTCATTACGAAATCCTCTAGTTGTCTTACATATATATACTCTTTCAGATTTCCATGTAGGAACATGTTCTTAACGTCCAATTGAAAAATCTCCCAATTCGAATGAGTTGCCATCGTAAGAATGGTCCGAATTATGTCAAGCCGCGTGATTGGAGTGAAGACTTCATTGTAGTATATGGCATAGCATTGAGCGTATTCTTTTGCTACTAACCTTACCTTGTGTTTATCGATTTCTCCATCTTCATTCAGCTTTGTCTTATACACCCATTTCACTCCAATTGGTGAGAAATCTTCAAGTAAGGTAGTCAGCTCCCATGTGATGTTTTTCTCGATTGATTCGATCTCACACTTCATTGCTTCGTTCCACACATCAACTTTCACTACTTCATCGAATTTAACAGAATCATTCTTTGTCATCATCAACAACATGACAGATAGGTTTTCTTCCATATCTTCTTCTTCTCCCATGTCGTAATCAGCCAGATATTCTGGCTTTCTTCTTGTGTGTGGTCCTGCAATCGCAACAACTCTTCTCTCAGCTGGTGATGATGATGAGATTGGACTTGGCGATGACGGAGTTGGGTGGTCAATGTCAATCCGCCATCAGACGTAGGAGATTGAGGCGGAGACGAATCTCCATTTGCTAGAGTAGGACCCGTATCTTCATCTTCTGTATTCTGATCTTCTTCATCTAAAAAATAATGAAAATTTTCTTCTACCCCAGCTTGATCCCAATCTTAGTTTTTGCTCTCATCAAACTCAACGTCTTTACTTATCACAATTGTTTTTGTAACCGGGTCATACAACCTCCATGCTTTTGACTCCTCACTGACTCCTAGAAAGACACACTTCTTGCTTTTGTCATCTAGTTTTCTTCTCTTCTGATCCGGTATGTGCACATATCTTATGCACCCAAAAACACAAATGTACTCCACCACATGTTTTGAACCACTCCAAGCTTCTTCAAGTGTCATGTCTTCTAGTGCTGTTGTTGGAGATCGATTCTGGACATGCACAAACCATTTTGTAGCTTCAGAGCAAAATACTTTTGGAACTTGTCATTCGCTCAGCATCGATCGAACTGCATTCATGATTGTTCCGTTTTTTCTCTCGGTCACTCCATTCTGCTACGGAGTAAATGTTGCAGTCAATTGCTGATTGATGTCATGAGATTTAAAAAGTTTTTCAAATTCATTTGATGTAAATTCTCCTCATCGATCTGTCCTCAGACAAGCTATGAACCCATTAATCTCCTTCTCCACTCTTGCTTTGAAGATCTTAAAAGTGGTGAATGCTTCATATTTTTCATGGAGAAATAGACTCTTGTTTTCCGAGTGAAATCATCAATAAAGCTCAGTATGTACCTCTTCCCGCTGTGTGAAATTGGAGTGATGGGACCACAAATATCCGAATGCACGAGTTGGAGTTGTCTCGATGCTCTCCAGGAAATCTACTTCGCCATCACCTCCTTGTGTTGTTTTCCCGTCAAACAGATAGAGCATATTTCCTTTGTGGGCTTTAGGTTAGGCAATCCAATAACCATCTTCGTATTTGCAAGCAGTTTCAGCCCATCTTGATTTAAATGCCTAAACCTGCAATGCCACAAATTCATCTCCTTCTCGAACACTTCCTCTGTTTACAGACACATCGAGTTCTTCTACAGTTTGGAGGCAAGAATAAAGAACATATTGTTCTTACTCATGGTGGTATCCATGATTATGCCTTTGTTGGGATGATAAACCTTGCAGGTTCAATCGCGAATCAGAATTGCTAAGCTCTCTCTTGCAGATGTCCAAGACTTAGCAAATTGTTCTTGAGCTCCGGAACATAATACACTTCAGGTATAACTTGGATGATACCATTGACTTGCACTTTCACACTTCCTTTTCCCACCACTGACATTCTCATGTCGTTTCCAAGTTTCACCGATCGAGTGATTCCTTCTTCAAGATCAGAAAACCACTCTTTACACCCAGTCATATGATTGCTATATCCTGAGTCTAGGAGCCAAACTTCTTCTCTCTTTAGCTTATGTTTCTCCACATAAACCATCAGAAGTTATTCTTCTTCCCCATCTAGCTCAGCATTATGTGCTTTTTTCCCATTCAAGACACTCATATTGAAAGTGCCCTAATTGGTGACATTTGTAACACTCGACGATGGCACGATCAACATCACTTCTTCCTCTTCCTCTACCGCGACCACCTCGGAATGCTCTGCGACCTCTGCCTCTACTCGATCTTTCATCTTGAGTCACTTTCAAAGCCTTCTCTTCTTTAATATATCCATTCAAACGCTGTTCATGGACAAGTAAACTCCCGTGCAACTCATCGTACTCAGATCGTTCGATTCCTCAATCGAAAACACCACATAGTTAAATCTTGGAGTCAATGATCTGAGAATCTTACTCACAACCGTGCTCTTCTCCGTTGATTCACCATTCACCTTCATTTTGTTCACTACCGTCAATGTTCTTCCTAAGAATGCATCAATCTTCTCTCCCTCTTTCATGGCCAGCAATTCAAATTCTCTTCTCAAAGCTTGCAATTGTGCCCTTTTCAGTTTTCACCTTTGTGGAACCTTGATACTTTGTTCTCGTAGAATCCCAAATTGCCTTAGATGAACCTTTATCAAGAATAGATTCCAGAATCTCTTTGTAGATGGACTGGAACAAGAAATTCTTGATCTTTAGATCCTTAAGCTTCGCCTCCTCTACTAGTTTCCTTTGCGCCTCACTCACTAGTGTTGTTCCAACCGTCACTGCCGGAATTCCGTCCTCCACCAGACTCCAAACTCTCTACTTCTAAGGAAATTCTCCATCACCATTGACCAGAAATCGTAATAGCCATCTAACTTTGGGATTGCTGGCTGCACGAGTTTTTCAAATTTCCCAGATATTCTCTCTCAATCACTTTCTCACAAAGGCGTTTTTTGTTTTGATGGCTCTAATACCAAATGTGAAATATTGAACTGAAAAGTGGTTCTTGATAAATCATAAATAATGGCTTTAAATAGCCTTATAGGGAATCAAAACAGAATAACAGAAACAATCTAAAACTAAGGCAACAAATCACCACTACAAACTACTTCATCCTCGTGACTCTTCTATTTGACCTCCTAAAGAAACGGACGTGTATTGATTGTGATAACCAACCATTAACTTATTCAAATCTAACAATGACTGCTTCTAACTCCAACAAAGCCTCCATAATTCTACCATCGGCATTGTGCAAAGGCCAATACTGAAGTAGAATATTGTATAAGCATACTATCCATATTTATCTCTGATTACCCCTCCAGCGTAAGCACCCAACACCCTCGCTATTTACAAGAACGGCTCCTTCGGTGTTCAACTTGTAGTAAACATTTGTAGGATGAGTCCATGCCACAATTATTAGTTCCTTGTGGCCTTTTATGTTTACAGGAATGTATAGTTCTTATAACTAAAATGGATTACACATAATGATGAATGCATAAAACTTGACATTAGAAAATACGCATGGTTGAATAGAAAAAAGTTCTTTAGAATTTTAGATCTTTTATGAAAAAATCATTGGATGGATTAGATACTTATATCAATTGTGTCATTCGATTCTCAATCCTTAATGAAAGATTTCGGGGGTCAGATATGACGTGGAGATCCACTGCACATCTGAACGCATATGCTCAGTTTTCATCCTAAAATCAATTCATAATAGAAGTAGTCCACCAACTTGTAGACACATTATCCTGTTATTATCGCCAAGATGACATTAATCCTCGCCACTTAACAACAATCCAATCCAACAAAGGGACTTAGGTAGGATGACCCATTATCCAAACCATCCTTGTTTGAGGGCCAAAATCTTTGGGAAAAAAATTGGGTGTCATTCTCAATCCTTCTTTAAAAAAAATTCAACATTTTTTCCCAAAATAAGGACCTATATTAGAACAAAAAGTTTAAAACTAAAAAGTAACATATATTGTTTTAAAAATATATGAATCAATTGCACAAAATATTTAACCTTATAAAAAATTTTGAACTAATAGCATAAAAATATTAAAGTACTAAAATTTAACTACAAAAGGTGTTTAAAAAAATTGTAAAAATAGAAAAAATTGTGAAATATGGGTGTTTTGGAATATACTTTTTAAGGACATTATAAGGTCTACCTTTTAGGTGTAGGTTTTTTCAAAAGAAAAAATGTTGTATGTAGGAGGACCACCAGATCTGGATAGAAAGTCGACAGCAGTTAAAGACAATAATGAAGGTATAGCCCAACCAAGTGAAACGTGGCAGGAAGAATGATCGGACGGCTATCTAAATGGACGGACAAACTTCTCCGGCAGCTCCTGCCACCTCAGCTGCGCCACGTGGCTCTTCCTGATTGCTTTCAAGCTCTTCATCTTCTCCCCTACGTGTCGAATGCACTCTCATCCTCAGCATATTTCGCCATCCCACATTTCTGTCTGCTATTTTGAATGTCCAGTAAATATGAATGATGATATAACAATAATACAAGGAAATATATGACGAAATGGTAAATATTCAAAAAAAAGAGACAAATTTAGGGTTCTTCTGTCTGTTAGAATACCAGATTTCTCTTTTTTTTGTATGTCACTGTTATTTTTCGTCTGATTATAGAATACCAATACTTACCACTCTACAAAGCAATTCATATGGCATACAGAACATACAGAAAGTAATTAATATACACTCCAATGAACCAAAATGTCATATAAACATTGAATTCACAGAAGTCTTAGGAAGATGATGATTTTAATGTATCCATGATCAATCATTTTGCACACTCATATACTGAGCGAGGACAGGACTGTATGAGACAATGTGACCATATAGACATAGACTAACTCAAGACAGACTATTTACCAAAATCAAAGTGAGCACAAAAAGTTCAGTGTAAAATGCAAGCTTCATATCATATTCCTGTATCAAAGTGCTATATATGGTTTGGGCAAGTATAAAAAACTCAGAAGTTTATATACATTTACCGTTTCCAAAACAATGCTAAATCTCGCATTCCAGCCTCCCAGTGGGGCTTGTTTCAAGTTTGCAGAAGGAAAGTGCTGTGTTCAAAATCCACAACAGCTTCTTCGCTTGCATGAGCCTATGTATACCATGGTATGAGAGAAATATGAGGCAAACATCAAATTACCTTTTGTGTGTGCTTGTTCTTGATTTCTTTGCTCCAGTTTCTTGTTAAATTGTATTGATCTAGCCTATGACTATTCTTCATATCTTTTTGCATAGTTGATCTATTTACGGGTTCCAAAATGAAAAACAAAACGATTAGTTCAGACAAAAGAATGTAGGAGACCTATAAACAAATCACTGATTCATAATCACCAACTCTTCATTACTATGACTCTAGGAACTTTAGTTGAAGTATCATTTAGGAGATTTAGAGGACAAATTAAGTTGTTGGTCCTAAACTTTGTAAACTTTCCGTATGACCCCTAAACGTTAAATTGTTCATTCTCAAATCCCGAGTTTGGGTATGCCTCGCTTCTTTTGTAGACTCTTCCAGCTCTTAAAATAGATTGATCCTTTCAAAAGAAATTAAGTTGTTCTTATAAGGTACCTAAACTACTGAGGTGTGTATACATGTGGTCCCTTAATGGATAAGTAATGAGAATAATAGGCAAAAAATTAGAAGAAAACGAGAAAGGTGAAAAGAGAAAGAGAATCAAGTGGAAAAATAAGGATGAAGACAAAATCCGAAAGGACTGTGCAAACATTTCAATAGTTTAGGGATCTAATTAGAACGATTTGAAGTTTAGGACCAACATACCCAAATCTAAATAACTCGTGTCCAATCAAAATTGTCCAATCCCTATTAAGATAAGAACTACTCAACTATAAATGTGCCCCTACTCGAATCATTTTTGTGCAAGGGTCCTTAGTTCTTACGATTTTCTTAAAATGATCATTCAGATAACATATGATCGGCTTATCTTTAGATTGAGGGCTTGAAATTTCAACTCAACAATGATCCCAACTAAAGAACTTAATGGTGAAAACTACAAAACCAAACAAAATGCTAACTTTAACTTGCCTTCCATCTAGTAACTTAAGCAACCCAAGATCAAACTTTCAGCTTAAGTATCTCCATATGAGAGGTCAAGGTTCCGATTCTTTCCTCTTTGTACACAGCCTAGGGGTGGGATGATATGATAAATGGAGAGCTTAGACAGTATGATCTAGGCAAGCAAACATACACCAGCTAGGTTTATGCACATCAATGAAAACCTAATGCATACTAAGAACAATCAAACAAAAAAGTACCATCACAAATTAAACATCAGGAAGTGGATGATCATGAAATGTTCTGTCATCAAGATATCTTAATAAAGAAGACCATTTTCCATAAAATTTGTTTTGAAGAAAGCATATCATGTGCTGATGATTATACTTAACAGGTAAAAGTCTTCATGAAGGCCCAATTTTCCATAAAATAATACAAAATCATGGGCCTATTAGGTAAAGAGTTGCTTTCCAAGACAGAAAATCAACACCAATTACATGCACCTAGAGCAAACTAAGAAGAGTACTTGCTATCGATCAATTTGCTTTGTTCCCCAATTGAATGGCTAGCTAAAATGAATATCAGTCCATTAGTCATTACAGTACCTAAGGAAGTCAGAAAAGCTCTTGAACATGCAGCAAGAGGCATAAATCCTCAAGATATAAACACAAAACGAAAACATAACAGCCATGAAAGCAAATAGAATATGAAACATTATTGCAGACTCTAAATAAAACACAGCAAAACAAAAAAGATGAAAACATATAACAAACGGGAGAAAAACATTCAATTCAAAGACTCGGATGCGTTGGAAGATGATGATTGTCCTCAAAAGACAAACCCCAATTGTCTAGCTACTGACAAAAAATTTTAAAAATGGGAAATTTTGATAAAACAAAACAGAGAGATTATAGTTTTACATATAATAGCATCTTGAAGAAAGAGTTAATCATAGGTTTTGCATTAGTATGGTCCTGATGTGTATTAGGTAGCAAAGTTTGCCGTTGATTGCGCACAGTGAAAATATCAGACAATAATTTCCTCAAAAGCCTCGCTATTTAGTTAAAAGGGGTGTGTTTTTATATAATAAAGAGATGAACAGTAAAACAATTATACCACTATTATATCAAAATCAAAGAAAAAGATAGTACAGATGGGATGATTGTCCATGCACTAACCTCGTCGGTGTCTTCCTCCTCTTCTGATCAGAATAAATCAAAATCCAGCTACATAAATGAACTTAAAGATCAAAAGAGAAAAACATATAGAAAGAGAGAAATGGTCAAAGAGATCACCATGGGAACTTGACAGAAAGAGCAGTGAGCACCCAAAAGGAAGGGTACCATATTTCCTCGCTCTATACTATATACACTTCATGCCTTTGTGTGCTCACTCTCTTCTGTCAACTTCAAAGTCCACCCTTATTCATCCTCCAAAGAAAAACACACAAAAAAATTGAGAAAACATGAAGACCCAAATCAAGAAAACAGCAGGTACCCAGATCTCGTTGATGTCAGATCTGGAAACCCATTTACACAGTTCAGAAGGAGATATACGGAAATTTCATTTCTAGGGTTTAAATCACGAGAAGAAGAAGAAGTGCAGGGTTGAAGAACCCGATGCAAAAAAAAAATCTTGACCAGAAATGGCAATAGAGAAACAAGATGACGTTTTTTTCTTATTTATTTACGAGAGAGAGAGGGGGGAGGTGTCGGATGCATATCGCATGTTGTTTTCCAAATCAAATCGAACAGTACAGACAGTAGCTTGTGCAGAAATGAGAGACAGAAGGACTGTCTGGATTTGGGGTTTTAGAGAGATTGATAAGACGGGACAATAATCTCAAAGAGAGGAGAAGCCATGGGAGACGAGAGAAGTGAAGCTTTGCTTTCTTATCGACTTGTGGGGTTATGGACTTGTGGGTGTTGGGGGAGAGTACAAATTTGCTTTCACCCTTCTATGGTTGCGGGCCTACTAGCTGCTCAGAAGAGACGTACTCATATTTTGGATAAACACCAGCCAATGAAAAAAAGAAAAGCTCAACAAATCTATGTAAATTATTTTATAATTTATGCATTTTTATTAAGTAACCAATAAGATTTTGATACATATATTATATATAATATCATAATAATTTTTATATATATAGTCTTCTACATAATATTAATTTTATTTATCTATAATCTTTTTGTTTTTAAATAAATAATTATTTTTTTAATTTTACCTTTAACTTACATATAAATTTATTAAACACATATTAAATCACCAAATCTACAACTTATAAACATTTTATCAATTTTTGCACGAGAACTAACTAATATTATCTTATTTTTATGTTTTTATATTGTATAAGTCATGACAAATTTAGAATATATATATATATAATTTAGATCATATAAAAAAAAGACTTACAAATATTTAATTATGAAATAAGGGAATGTAATTTATTAGATTTAATCAAATAATTAATTCTTCCTTCTCGTTTAGGTGTCCTTCCTCCGTTATTCATAATCTCCTTTACAACCATTTAAAGCTTAAAATGATTATCATAGATTCCGTCACGTTTCAAGACAATATAAAAAGGGCATTTATATTATATGTATAACTTTTTTATACTCGCAATAAGATTCGTGATAAATGTTGGTACATGGCATGTTTTTCGTATTTGTTGTTGACACTTCATAAATTTATAAATATTTATCAGATATGATCTAACTTATGCATAGAGTTATTTAGGTACTCTGACGTAGTATATTACTAGTGGAATTTTCGTATTTTACACGATTTTTTTATAAAAAATATACTATTATAATTGAAAAGTATAGTGTATATTTCTTTGGTTGGAAATATTTTATGATCAAAATTGGAATATATTTAGAAAGATGTTATCTTTTAGAATATATACATATATATATATATATATATATATATATATATATATATATATATATATATATATATATATATATATATATAATATAAAAGTTGTTACTATAATTATTGTATAGTGTGCAGGCCACAATGCAAGTAGCAGACTAGTGTGGAGTGTTGGGGAAATTGGGGTTTGATATTAGAGTAAAGTTGAAGGACAGGCTATGTTTTGAAAATATATATCCTCGTCCTAGGGTTTTTTGTTTTTATTAACCTCGTCCCCACTCTCAAATGCCGAGCTAATGCACATGTTGATTGGCCAATCATGGAGACGATTGCCAGATCAATCTCCAATTAACGATGACGTGACGTTTCTTGAATGGATATGAGTCTCAAGTACTATAAACCACCGGATAAGTATATTCCCTTAACTACAAATAATATGGCCTCTCCAATCTCTACCTCTCCTTCGGTCCCTGCTTCACCTTCCAGGCCTCGACTAGTCCCTCGATCCACACAAACCCCCAGATAGTAAGTCCTATGCGGTCGCTATAGGCGGACAAAGAACCACTGCTGCTCCCCTCTATTGGAATGTCCTATTTGAATCTCGCGGGATGCGGATCTCTTTCCCTGATAGAGTACGTGAACTTGTCATTGCGGAAATTGATCCTGAAGTTGTCGACTCTTTATCAGAAAAGTGGAAGACAGTTGTTATCATTAAGGTGTTGAGAAGGAATGTGGCGTTTCAACTACTAGAGCGCAGGTTTTACCAACTATGGCGCCCAGCCGGATTGAAGACCATCCTAGATCCCCCTAATGGGTTTTACGCAGTACGATTCAACCAAGAAGATGATTTTTTGAAAGCACTTACCGGTGGACCATGGGAGATTTTCGGTCATTATATTACAGTTCGGTCATGGACAACTCACTTTAATCCCTACAATGACACCCTTAGATACATCTTTGCTTGGGCTAGGCTGTCTGATTTACCCATGCAAATGTATGATGAAGGTGTCTTGTATGGATTGGCTTCGGCACTCAAAACCCCTCTTAAGGTCGATCCCAATACAAGAGGCAACTTTGCTAGAGTCTGCATCGAAATAGAACTCAACAAACCTCTGATCGGCACAATTCTTATTGGCGACAATCGAGTTCACGTGGAGTATGAAGGGTTGAGTTCCATCTGTCATCGTTGTGGATTATATGGACACGGTGTGGAGCATTGTCCTCAAGTCCCCACTTCGGCATCGACTGTATCTCTGGTGCCTGCTGTAGAGTCTCATACTACGACCCTGGTTGAGGGAGAAGGTCAGAATAATGCAACCAATAATTCAAAAACACTAACGACCATTGAAGATGAATTCCTAGGCACATGGATGACCCTTGTTAGGAAGCCCGAAGACCACAGAAACTAGCCGCTGGGAAGTCAAGTAAGTCCGATCATCAATCCGGAAATGACTACCATGCCCTGGCGAGTAGGGGTGAGCATCTATATCCGATCCGACAAACTTTAAAAAATCCGATCCGAATCCTATCCAAGAACACCCGGATATCCGACAGTTTTATTCGGACGGATATCCGATCCGAAGATCCAATCCGGATATCTGATCCGATCCGGACATTTATTCTTAGAATAGTCGGATATATCCGATCCGATGATCCGAAAAATGCCCGGATTGGATCGGACTCGGATCACCAATTGTCGGAAATCTTTAGATTCGGATTTTTTCGGATCGGATCTTCGGATTAGTCGGATCGGATATTTTTGCTCACCCCTGCTGGCGAGCGCAAACCCAAACGACCGATTGAAGGAAATCTCAAACGGGGGTAACGGTAGCACCATTACTCCTACAATCAATAGCCCCATTATTGGTTCGGCAGTTAAGAGGCATAAAACACAAATGGCATCCTCAGGCAACCAAACAACTAACCCGTCACATACAAACCCAAATGCTTAGCAGAAAAACCCTAAGCGGGCAAAAAAGGTAGGCCTGGACAATATCAATGCCACCAAGACCAATTCGCCGCTAACTGTCACTATTGGGCCCCATAATACGGATGCTAGGGCAACTCCACAAAACACCATCATTCATACTACGGTTTCGATCAACAATGCAACTACTATCCCGCAGAGTACCAATCATGTCCTAACGGAGATGGATGTCGATCCGGTTACTCCGATCACCGAACCTCACTTAGCTTGTTGCCACTGGACTATATTGATGTTACTAAGGAAGACGCTCCTACCATCAATGCCAACACCGAGTGTATCGGGCCCATCAAAACCGATGGTTCCAAATGAATACATTGATCTGGAATTGTCGGGGCGCGAGTAATAGACGGTTCTGCAAGGCCCTTAGTTACATGATTAACCGTCATAAAATCGACCTATTGGTTCTCATTCAAAATAAGATTTCGGGAGACAAGGCTGATGATGTTTCTTTACGATCAAAGTTTTCTAATTATGCAAGAGTTGAAGCGGTCGGATTCGAAGGAGGAATTTGGATGTTGTGGAACTCTACTAACATTCGTATTTCCATCATCCAGAAGGGGATCAGCTTCCTACAGGTTATGGTTACGATTGATAATTGCCAACTGAACTTCTTTGCGGTCTACAACCCCCCGTCCCCATCTCGACGTGTTGCGGGCTAAAAAACCTTATTATCCGCCATTCTCTTAGGCATCGTTGTGGTGGGTGGCGATTTTAACTGCGTTATTAATTACAGTGATATTGGTGGAACTTCGTGGTCTCTCTCTCCCGACTCTACTGTCATCTAGAAGTGGGTGGATGACACTAATCTCGTCAATATGGGCTTTAGCGGTCCAGCGTTTACGTGGAATTGAGGTCGTTCTCCGGAGTCTAGGCTATCAAAGAGACTCGATCGGGTCTTTATGAATGGGTTGGCGAGAATTCACTGGGTAGAAGCTACCGTCCGTCATCTGTCTGCTTTGTCTTGGGATCATAATCCTCTCTTACTCCAATTTCATCCTCCTAGGAAGATTGACATATCTCTCCACCCCTTCCGTTTTGAAGCTGCTTGGGTTGTTCACCCATATTTCTCAAATGTGGTGGGGTAAACTTGGGAGGCAAATGCCAACTATGATCTTTGCCGTGCCCTCTCGCTGCTAAGGACGAGACTTTTGAGATTGAATAGGGAGATTTTTGGGATGATCTAGATTAAAAAGAATGTTGTATTCGATCTTCTGGTAGTCGTGCAAAGGGAATTTGAGACTAACGTTTCTCCAAGACTCATTGATTTGCATTCCGAACTACAAACTGAGTTGGAAGTTGTTTTGGATCAAGAGGAAATCATATGGCATCACAAATCAAGGGATAAGTTCATTGTCGAGGGTGATCGTAACACTTCTTACTTTCACATGAGTATCGTAGTCCGTAGAAGGTACAATCGTGTTGACTCTATTATGAACGATGTTGGGCTTTGGATCTCTGATCACACCCTTTGCAGACTAAATCCTTTGGAGTACTTCCAAAACCTCTTCGCTCCTCCAATGGACTGTCCCTTATTGGAAGGTACATTTTACTCTAATTTCCCGTTGGTGACACAGGAAATTTGGTCACATCTTTGCAGCCTTTTTCCGATCAAGAGATAAAAAAGTGTCTTTTCTTTATGGGTCCACTCAAGGCACCGGGTAAAGACGAATTTAGCGCTATTTTCTTTCAGAAATCTTGGATCTATGTGGGTCATGAGGTATTACATTTCTTCATAGATTTCTTTCCTTCTAGAACGATGCATGCTGGTACAAATGATATTATCATTTCTCTGATCCCCAAGCGCAGCAATCCTGATCATATGTCTAAGTTTAGGCCTATCATCTCCAAACTGATGGTCTCCCGTCTTCAGCCGCTTATGGAAGATCTCATTAGTCCTTTTCAAAGCAGCATCATTCCGGGGAGAATAATTGAATATAACATTATTCTAGTGCAAGAAATTATCCATACTTTGGTTTGTAAGAAATCCGAAAAGAAATGGATGAATATTAAAATCAACCTCAAGAAAGTGTACGACAAATTGTCTTGGGATTTTGTTGAGGAAAACTGTAGACTCATTGGCTTGGCGGATACGTGGAGAGACTGGGTTGCGGCATGTATCCGGTTTCAATCTATGGCGGTCCTATGGCATGGTGAACTGTCGGATAGTTTTGTTCCGACTAGAGGGATTCGTCAAGGAGACTCTATTTATCCCTATCTCTTTGTTCTCTGTATGGAGAGACTCGGCCATGCCATTAATTACCTAGTCAATACGGGATTTTGGAAGCCGGTGAAGGTTAAACGAGATTGCCCGTCAATCTCCCACGTCTTTTTCGTCGACGATATCATGTTTTTTGCTGAAGCTACCGTTGAGAACATGAATGTTATCCGGAATTGCCTGAATCAGTTCTGCAGACACTCTGGACTCAAGGTCAGTGCTTTGAAATCCCAAATTATGGTTTCTCCTAATGTGACAGGCACCCTCTAGGATGACATCCAACATGCGGCCGGCTTCCCTATCGTGGCCGATTTTGGTAGGTACTTAGGCTTCCCTGTTCTTCACTCTAGGATGCAAAATGATAACTTTCATTTTCTGGTTGAGAAAACTAAAAAGAGACTCGCTTCCTAGAAAGGCCGGTACGTGAGCTTCACTGGTCGTCATACCTTGGTCAAGTCCGTCCTATGCTCTTTTCCGACATATATCATGCGGGTGGTTAAGTTACCCTCCTCTATTTGCGATGAGATTGACCGGGTTTGTCGTACATTTCTCTAGAATTGCTCTGACCAACGTCAATCTATTCATCTGATAACCTGGCGCGACATATGCTTACCGATTGAAAACGGTGGTCTTGGTATGCGCGCTACTTCAGATGTCAACGCAATGGTTCTTCGGAAACTTGGCTAGTGCTTCTTGCACTCCACTTTTGCTCCTTGGGTCAGGTTACTCGCAACTAAATACAATCTGAATGATACCCGCTCTTCTTAATTGT
Organism: Fagopyrum homotropicum; assembly: GCA_033239125.1. NCBI lineage: Eukaryota > Viridiplantae > Streptophyta > Magnoliopsida > Caryophyllales > Polygonaceae > Fagopyrum > Fagopyrum homotropicum. Next base: position 152,632,869 of record BSWB01000004.1, read on the forward strand.
CAACGCACCTTCAAGGGTTCCTACATTATCAAAGGGGTAAATTGGGCTAAATGCAACGTTTTGAATTTGGGCATCAAATGGATTACGTTAAATGGAATGAAGACGAGATTCTGGACTGATGTTTGGTGCGACGTTAACCCGCTCCTCACTGCGGCTTCTCCCTTCCCACCTGTCGACGCTCAATCAGCCCTTGTGTCGGATTACTGGATGCTAGCTCGGGGTGGGATTGGAACCGCATCTCCCCCTTCCTCCCTTCTCGGTTGCTCGTCTTACTTGCTACTGTGGTGTTAAGGGACTCTGATAACTGTCAAGGTTATGTGTCTTGGAGGTTGTCTGCACACGGTTTGTTTTCTTCTACCATTGCTTTCCACGCAGTGGTGGTTGGCTCACAATTGCCTAATCCTCTAGCTCATCTTTCTCGGTCTATTTGGAAGCTTGATGTTCCAGAAAGAATACGCACTTTCATTTGGACGGTAGCCCATAACAGTTTGCTCACTAATGCCGAGCGATTCCGTCGACACTTGGCTTCGGAGCCCAAATGTACCCTTTGCTCCGGCGACGCAAGATCCCTTCTCCATCTCTTTAGGGGTTACCGGTCATCTCCAATATTTGGAGCAGTTTGCTTTCAGTTGATTTTGCCTGTTATTTCTACAACTCGGATTTTAATCGGTGGCTAGTTGATAACCTCTCTCGGTCCGACTCTATCGACGCTAATTTCCCGTGGACTTCCTGCTTTGCGGTGGCACTATGATTGTGTTAGAAGTGGCGTAACGAGCTCGTATTCCGCAACAAGACTCATCCCCCTAATAAAGTTGCTATCATAGTTGCTTATGCTAGAAGTATTTCTCTCGCGAGGTCTCGGTATCGATCGGGTCTGCATATACAACCCAAAAAAATTGTGGAGGTTAGATGGAAGGCTCTTGATACGAATTGGGCCAAACTTAACACGGATTGTTCGGCTCGCGCCAACGAGGGAAATGCTACTTCTTTTGGATTCATCGAAGACTCTTATGGTCAGTGGTTGGGTGGTTTCGTCATGAATATTGGTATGAGCACCGTCCCTTCGGCGGAACTTTGGGATCTTATTGCGGGGTTCTACCTTGCATGCGAGATAGGTATTAGAAGAGTTATGGTAGAGATTGATTCCGAACTTGTTCTTAGGCTTGTCAATCGTAATGTTTCCCCATCACATCCTTTGTTTAGTCTTGTCTCAAGGTGCCAAGAATGCATTTGTAGGGATTGGCTCGTCCAGATCTGTCACATCTACCGCGAGGCTAACGCTACATCCGATCACTTAGCTACAATCGCATATGATTACCCTTTGATTATTCCACTTTAGATCAGCCACCTAGTTCTTTAATTTCTTTGTTGAAAAACGATGCCCGAGGAGTAGCGACCCAAAGGCTTGTCAATTGTTAGCTTTCTCATGTTTCGTTCCTAATAATATGGGTGAGACTCCACTCTCCCCGTCTCCATCACCAAAAAAAATAATAAACCACTGGATAAATCATAAATCAATCATACTTACTTTAGTCGGTTAGGATTCAAGCGTCCCATCGTAACTCATCTGCTCAAGAATAGCTCCCACGGAGATATAATATACGGAAGGATACAAGACGTTGCTTCATTAAGATTGATTTTGTCAAGGTTTATAACACGATCTCTTGGAAGTTATTACGATATGTCATGACGGAGTTGAGTTTTTCGACCGGGTCCATTGACTAGTTGATGGAGTACGCCACTACGACTTCGATCCGGGTTAACAAGACTATGTATGGGTTCTTCCAGGATCGTCAAGGTTGAGGCAAGGATGCCCGATGTTGTCGTTGTTGTTTGTCATTTACATGGAGTTTCTTTTTACGACGACTCATGCGAAGACTGTGAAGCATGAGTTCCGTCCACCAACACTGTTAGGAGCTGAGGATTTCACACCTGATGTTTGCGGATGATGTGGTCTTCTTCTGCAAAGGTGATAGATAGTTTGTTGATAACCTGTTGGAGTGTTTACGGTGTTTTGAGAAGATTTAGGGTCTAGCGGTCAACCTACCCAAATCCTCTACATTCTTAGCATCAATTCCAAAGGTTGAGGTAGCCGAGTTGATACGACTTTGGGGGTTTGCAGTTGGTGAGTTTCCGTTCCGATTTCTGGGGATACCGATTGCGCCTCGTGTTCTACATGTTGAAGATTACTCATCACTTCTTAACAAGATCGGGAAGCATATATGTGCGTGGAACAAGAGGCATCTCACTTTGACAAAGCGGTTAGAGTTGATAAGGTCAGTGCAGCAGGGTATAGAGAGGTTTTGGTTGTCTATTTTTCCTATACCTACTCTAGTTTTGGATCGATTGATTGGGTAATACAGACAATTCCTGTGAAGTTGGCCCCATATTGCATGATCGCGGGTTTGCATGCCTAGGGGAGAGGGGGTTTGGGTATCCTTGATCTTAGGTCTTGGAACTCGGCTTTTATGTGCAAATACTATAGACACATTCATGCTAAGAGGGATAAATTTTGGGTAAGGTGGATCCATCATAAATATTTACAAATGGTTGAGCCAAAATCATGGGTAGAGCATCTCGGGACTCGCCCTTTGTGAAGGTTATCATCAACATCAGAGATGAGGCAACCACTTTTGTTGAAGAGGAGACGACACTGGATGAGGTTTTGGAGTCTTGTTGTCATAGTGACCATCTTAGAGTTGCGGAGGCATACGAGATGTCCAAGGAGCATGGGAGACAGTGGATTGGTTCAGGGTGATGTGGGACTCGGGTAACACGTCCAAACACTACTTCATTCTTTGGATGTATGTTTGTACCGGACCTGGGTCCCATCTACTGATGATTTTGCCAAATGTAAATGGTCCCTTGTGCCAATGGTTTGGCACATATTTAGTGAAGAACCGCTAGGTGAATATAAAGGATAAAAGATACTCTAGAAGGGGGTTGAATAGAGTATGAGAACTTTTCGCAAAAACCTATCTTAAGGCTTTGAAACTTATTTCAAAGGTCTTGATTTCGATATGAGCTCTTTCTGACACACTTTGATTTCAAGGGCTTTGAAACTGATTTCAAGGGCCTTGACTTTGTTCACCTGTAAAACAAAGTTAGTCACATTAAAGCAGATAAAGTGCGGAATGTAAAAGATCGACACGAGGATATGCTTACGAAGTTCGGCTCTAAATAGTCTACTCTTCGTCACAGGGTATAGCCGTAGGATCTAAATATCTATTATCAGCTTCAAATAGTCCTAGATACAAACTAGAAGAAATCCCCTTCTTCTCTCACTGTAGCCAACGCTACGATCTAGCTCCAACTCTTCACCTTGCTATAATAGCCTAGTTACTTCGCAGAGTAACACACACTCTAGTATAACACTCTTTAGATGTTCTGTTAGCATGAAATATTGTGATATTTTAGGCACGTTTTTTAAGTGTATTTCATCCATATTGATAGTCATTGATTAAGCATTGATGCATTTGTGAGCTAGTTTGTATATAATGTCGATATAGAGATCTACACAAGCTTTATGTTGATTGTAGGCGATTAAGAGCTATTTCCGAACGGATTGTGCGAGGATGGAGTTTGATTGAGCATGTCCAAGGATTGAGGACATCTCTAGGAGCTAAGGAAAGTGCTAACTTGAAGAATATGCACGAGGAAAGGAAGAATCACGGTTTTGCCCTAAACCACGCTCTAAAATACGGCCGTACTACATTCCACGTTCAAGTCCACGGCCGTGGAACTTTGGCAAGGGAAGCGTGGTTCATTCCAGCAACTTCTACAGCCGTGGAAGGCTTGTGTCAAACTGTGATAGTTTCCACGCTCTAAATTACGGCCGTGGAACCCTTCCACGACCGTGATCTTGGCGATCTTTTTCGCCACACTTTAAGCCACGATCTCCTACGCAATTGGGCCGGGCCAATATTTTATCTTACACTATAAAAGGACGGACGAAGAGAGATTTCATCACCTTCGCTTACGCTTAGACGCATTTTCCGCTTACGCTTGGAATTGCCCTAATTTGACATCTTGCGGAGATTGTGATTGAGAGATTTGTGCTTTGTCATTGGGATTTCCGGATTGACGGAAGATTGAAGATTTGGAAGATTGTTCGTAAGAAGATTTCGCTTCTTGCTTAGGTTTGATTTAGAAGACGGATTGACATCCCGTTCTTCCTTCTTATCTAAGATTTGTGATTGTTTATGTTATTCCGAGTCTATTGACGTTATTGTTCTTGAATTGTGGATTTGAGTTTGATTTGAAAGTTATTGAAGGTTTTCGGAAGTTTTCATCTTTCATTCTTTTAAACCTTGAAGTTGATATCAATATGACTGTTGTTGGCTAAAACCCTTTAACAATTCTAAGGTGAAGGGTTGATAGTTGTGGCTTAGATGATGATAGATCGATCGTAAACAGATTGGACCCTGAGAGTTAGAGAGAATCGCCGACAACCCTAATCCACGGTCTGTTCTTGAGCTTCCACGGCCGTGGAACTCAAGAACTACCCGTAATTTACATCAGTTTACGAACCTTGCTTTTACTTTGATCCAAGGTTAAAGATTAGCTTTAATCTAGTCTTGACTTGTCTTTTCTAGGTAGTAGTGAAGCCTCAACAACCTCTACTTCGATTTCGAGTGTCACAACCTTAATCGGTTTAGTTAGTCTTCATCCTTGGGTTACAAGTTTGGGTATTTGATATTAATTCTTGTCTTTAGATCCTTTCTATACTGAAGCCTCAACAACCTTTATAGAAAGTATTTCTAGATAAGTCATATAAAGCCTTGGAACTTCACCGTACATTGCTTTACCTTAGCATATCTTTGCAACTCTTAACTCTGTCCTTAGTTCTTTAGTATATCTTGAATCGATTGCCACAATTAGATACCTGGATCTTTAGGGTTGCTGTTTTTCCAATATATTTGCAAAGTTTTACCCTTTTACTTGCTTGACAACTTTACAACTGAATTTGTTCCCCCCAAATCCCTGTGTTCGATACTCTGGAATACTTGCTAATCTACGCCGATCCGTACACTGCGGGTTCGCTTGCTTGATTCTAGTTTTATAAATTTAAAGCTTGATTGCACGCACGCTAAGTGGCGAACATGTTCCAATGAAGCTCTCGAGTTTTATCTCTCTATAGGGGATAACGCTTTAAGCAAAGGAGAGAAAGAAAAACTTGTTTGATCGAATGAAGATGTTTTGGATCGCTTGAAGACTTTGGATGTTTCCGTGTAAGCTTGTGTCTTGTTCTTCAATCAACATCTTCATTTATAGACTTCTATGGAGAGGTCTTCTAGCCGTTGAGAAGATGACCGTTGAAGATGATTCTTCTTCTGCATGAAAGCCGCTTCTTGGTTGAGATGAGGTAGACGTTGTAGATCTTCTATCGTCTTCATCTCCTTAAAGCACGTTGATCTCTCATGTCCGTAATCTTCTCATACTTGTTGTGAAGATATTTGAATTCCGTTTGAGAGAAGATCTTTTGCGCTTTTGAGAATCAAATCTCCTTGGTCGGTTGAGATCTTCTTTCATCATATCTTCTCGTTGGGCATATCTTCTTAGAAGATCTTCTTTGATTCTTGGTAGATTCAGTTTGTTGAAGTTTTGAATTCCTTCAGCATGTGTTGTTCCGATTTGGAATTTCAAGGTCTTAGCGTCTGATCCCTTGAAATGGCTTTCAAGGCCTCCGTCTTGAATTTCTCTAAACTCTTCGTATATCCCTTGTAATCGATTTCAAGGCCTTTGAAGGTCCCTTGAAATGCGTTTCAAGACCTGCACACATTCTAAACAAACTACCAAGCAACTCGATATATAATCAATAAATTGTTAGTATATAAAACCACTTCATTTGTGTTTAAGTCTTACATCATCATCACCTATACACATATATAATCAAGGTGGAGTTTTCATTTAGTTTGTGAGTGTCCTTGTCTACTGATGGTTTTGCCAAGGTGGATGGGACTCATGAGCGATACCTCTAGATGTACGGTTTGTTATATTTTGAGGGTAGATGGCACGTTTAGGAGGATTGCATATATGTCTCCATCGAGTATGTGGTCTCATCTTTTTCTTCAAATTTACCATTTACCTAAAAAATCGATTAAAATAAACGGACGAACATCGTTTTTCAACAATGGATATCGTCACATCACTTTATCTATATGGCGACCGGTTAAAACCAAACCAATGAACTCGCTCTAATAAAAACTAGTGAATAAAATTCATATAATGATATAATATACGAAACACAAGTAAGCTTTTAAAACTTAGTAACCTTCTTAAAAAAAATTGACAAATAATCTCTATCGAAAACAACCTCAAATACATATATTATAAACGTTATAAAACATAAATAAATTAGTGCATCGTAATGTTTGTATTGCCCTTGACCTAAAATAATTATGCTTAATTTATTTTAGCGATGATAGATGTACCGGCGAAAATCGCTATTAGTATTCTAAACTACGAAAGCAAAACGCGTAGTTTCGTTTTTCAGTTCCGGAATCTAACTACGCTTGTGGCGTGCGTAGTTGGAGCCGATGTGAAGCCGATAGGAGCCGATGAACTATGATAATCGTAGTTGAAGTTGATTTTTTTTTTAAAAAACTCCAACTACGCTATTGGCAAGCGTAGTTGGAGTGAATTAAAAAAAAAAAGGAACACCAAAGTTAAATTTTAAAAAAAAAAAACTCCAACTACGCTATTGGCAAGCGTATTTGGAGTGAATTTTTTTTTTTTTTTAAAAAAAAAAAGAACTTTAACTTTAGTTCCCATTACTAAAGTTGAATTAAAAAAAAACACTCCAACTACGCTAATGGCAAGAGTAGTTGGAGTGAATTTTTTTTTTTTTTAATAAAAGGAACTTCAACTTTGGTTTCCATTACCAAAGTTGAATTAAAAAAAAACACTTCAACCACGCTTACCAATAGCGTAGTTGGAGTTAATTTAAAAAAAATATATCATCGGCTCCAACCGGCTCATGACGGCTCTCCAACTACGCTTGTCAAAAGCGTAGTTGGAACCCAAAAATGCGAAAAGCGAAACTACACACTTCGTGTGCATAGTTGTGACTACAAATAGCATTTTTCGCCGGTACGTCTAAAATTCCCGTTCATTTTTATATTCACTTAACTAGGAATTAGTTTTATACCTTCGTAATATTTATCAATTTTCTATAAAAAAATTTAATACCAAAAAAGGCGAAATAATTCAAGTAGAGTGCAATACCATATATGGTCTTTATAGTGTTAAATGAAATCTGATATTAGTTAATGAACGAAAACTCTCTCATAATACAAATCGTCAATGCTAAAATTTAATACCAAAAAAGGGACGAGTCTTGACGTTTTTGTGTCGTTGGCTTAGGCACTAGCGACAACATAACTAACAATATCAGTTGTTGTCCGAGGATAATTTCGAGAGTTGTCGTACTCTTAACCTCAAGTAATGTGAACAAAGATCGCGGGTTCTCGACGTCAATAAGCATGCCCCAAATGGTTGATAATCTAAAAGGACCTGACCAAGCGATAAAGTCGATGTCATCGGCATCCCCTTTGGGTTGGATGACATCATACAAGCTATTAAACTACAAAATGGTGCAACGTTGACCATTTGTGTTAAATGAAGAGATTGCAAATAATATTTTCATTACTCGTACAAGTTATTAAATTTTCAAATTACAAAATTCAAATCATGAAAGAGAAGTCGTTGTGCACCTTTTATCTTTTACAATACTAACTTCCATCAAAATTTCAACTAGTTCCCTCCACTAACAAGCTCTACCTGACCTAGATGTGCACGCTCGGGCGCAAACAAACCCATTTGCTTTGTATAAGTATTAAAATGTATGAGTGAGAGAACTAAAGATAGAGAGTGAGATATTGGTATAGTTTAAGGCAACATATTAAATGGATGTTCACATGTACACAAGAGAGATTCAATTTTACAAGTCTATCTTAAAATCACATCAAGATTTCCGAAAAAAAAACAGAATGGAAAGGAAAGCAGCAATGATCATTATATCATATAAGTTTTCCATGCTGTTGATTTGTTATTTCGGCAGAAATTATACCACAATCATTATAAAGATATAAAGCAAATAGTCGGATACTTACTGACTGAAATTTGAAACGAACTCTTTAGGCTTGTGTATTAGAGACTCAAACCTAACATGCTCGTACGTTCATACAAAAGTGTAGACTTGTAATCTTATTCCGTAAAACGATGTGTATTGATGAGTTTTCAATGTTGCTCCAAAGGAAGTGTGTTGTCATTTATATAAATCTTATGGATGCCTTTTCGCTGTTACTGGACATCCCTGGACTCGGGCTGAACTTTTGGAGAGGGAGAGGGAGCAAAAAAAAATACCTGTTTTCCTGGCCCGACTCGAGTCGAGTCCGGAATTCGGGTTTAGAGCCTTTTCCGTACCTGCCCAAGTCGGGCTTCGAGCCGAGTGGACGGATACCGTTTTATCTATATACTTATACTAAAACAAATGGCAAACTAGTGTATTACGCGCACATTGTGCGGGATTGTGATTTAATTTTATAGATTTGATTTTAGTACTTTCCTTCAAAATAGTGAGACTTGAAAGAAAATTAATAAGTGATGTATTTTCATCAATATTAGTTAAGAAGAACCGTTTGATTTTATTATTGAATAATTTTTATAATTTTTTAGTTTATTGAAAATAAAATACCTTACATTTTAATGTACTAACCTTGTAACTATTATATGAAACGTTTTAATCTTTAATCTTCTAATCAAAATTACCAAGTTAGTGGTATTGAAATAAATAAATCGTCTAGATAAGATACAAAATAATGCGATAAGAACGCGAGTGACGCCATATTTGATGATTATTGAACTTTGAAAGGAGACTATTTTTCGATTATTTACGGTATTTTGAAATTTTGATTTTATTAATAAAAAATAGAAGTAACAATAAAATGTAGATAACAAAGTAGATAGGGTTGGAAATATAAAACTAAAAATTAAAATTGGTATAAATAAATAAAACGGTCAAAAAAAGATCACGTTCTAAAAACTGATAAAAAAAAAATTTTATAAACATTTATTTCAACAAATACTTTTAAATCTTCGATTTTAAAAAAAAATATATTTAACCAATCGTCTCTTTTGGATTTAAAAAATAAACTCTAACTGCTCAAATTATGCTTCATTTAGGGTCTGTTTACATGTAGCTTATTTCTGTTTCATTTAGTTTATAAACCCTCAGTTTAATTTTTGTAGGTGTTTACTTAGGGATTGATTTATTTCTCTGGGGTTTATATGAGTTTATAAACCACTCAAAAATAAACTTTTGAAATCAAGGTTATTTATGCTTGCATGAGTTTATTTTTGTTTAAAACCCGATTTTGGCCTTGTGGTTTTCCATCTTGATATTATTTGTTCATCTCTGGACATTCAACGTTATTGTTCGGTTTTGTAGGGGCATGAGAGTCTTTTGAAGTAAAATAAACCCAAAAAATAAACTCTAAGTAAACAACGTTATCTAGTTTATTTATATAAACACATCAGAAAATAAACCTGAAAATAAACTATAAACTCATATAAACTCATTTAGTCTATAAACCCGAAAATAAACTAATCTACGAGTAAACATGCCCTGAGTTATGTAAATTTAAGCTTTTTCTTTACTCAAAACTTATTAGTCAAGATATGATAACTGACTAGTTTTCACATTATTGGTAGATACATGATCTGGGGTTATTTACATTAAAATATTTGAATTAATTTTAACATTTAAAAATTAATTAATTAATTATTTTTGATAACTGAATAGTTTTCAAATTATACCTAGATAATCTAGGAGGTTATTTACAATAAAAGATTTTAATTAATTTCAACATTTAAAAACCAATTAGTTAATTGCTTTTGAAAAATAATTTTGGGCTGAAATAAACGTGGTTGCAACACGTGGCAAAAAGGGCTCTCCTTTAATACATGTAAGATACTTATACTAAAACAAACGACTGTAATGCTGATGTGACGGTTTCACAATTTTTCTCGCAATTTATTTTTTACTAATTTTATAATTCAACCATCAAATCTTTTTTACTAAATTATAAGTATTTTATAAAATATTTGATAAATCTCTTGACTTGAAAGATAATGTTAAATTTTAATTTTTACAGAAAGTTTACTTAAATTTTTACTTTTACTAAAACATAATGAATATTTTTCTCATAATTATTCTTAAAAATTATTTGTTATCCGTGATTTTATAAATTCAATCATACTTTCACATCGGCTATCAAGTAAGGATGAGAGTTTGAGAACTTATATAAATAAAAGTAAAAGGTTTAAAGGTTTAACAAATTATACAATTCTACACTTTTTGATTAAGATCAAGTATAATATTTATTTATATTAGTTTAATATATGATATTTGTGACCTACTCATATGTGACCACATATGTCAGTTATGAGGACCCGAGATATAAACTAATTTTTTTAAGAAAAGGAATATATATATATATATATATATATATATATATATATATATATATAGGCTTTTGTTCAGGTACGGTTTATAATTTCGGGTAGGGGCGTGCGGTTGAACGTAGAGCTGACACGTGTGCCAAAAACTTTTTTTTTCCTCATAAACGATTGATTTTTTTTATTTTTTTTCCAGAAACGAATGAAAATTTGTTTGAACTACCATGTTATAATTTATGCACTATTTTCCTCTAAACTTTGAACTATTCCCATATAATTCATGAACTATTACTTTTTAATATATTATATCAAATTATTTATAAATGAATCGTTTATATGTTATGAACTATTCAATTGTAATTCATTAACTATCATTTTATAAGTTATGCACTATCCTTTATAAATTTTGCACTATGAATTATTCTATTATAATTCATGAACTATCCTTTTATAAGTTATGAACTATCCCTTAATAAGTTTTGAACTATTACTTTCACTCCTTTATAAATTTTGCATTGTGAACTATTCAATTATAATAATTCATGAACTATCCTTTTATAAGTTATAAACTATTCCTTAATAAGTTTTGAACTATTATTTTCACTCGTTTCTGAAAATAAATAAAAATAAATAAATAAATAAATTTGGGACACGTTTCAGCTCTACGTTCAGCCGTACGGTCCTACTTGAATAATGTGTCTTACCTGAACAACAGCCTCTCTCTCTATATATTATATATATATATATATATATATATATATATATATATATATATATATATATATATATATATATATATATTTAGAATACAGAAATCAAATAGTATAATGATAGTGGACATTTAAATCCTAAAATTAATAATACAAAAAGTAGCTCTTTTTTCCGTTTCCATATCAAAAGGGCACGCTTTTACCTTAACAACTCCCTTAAATAGAAAATTAAACATTACATAGATTCCGTTTGACAAGAATCGATATTTATCGAATTAAATTACTACTTTTTAAGTACAACTAATATTTACATTAGCTTACCCTTACTAGAGAGCTGATTTGAAACGCATTACACACTTGGTTGTCATGTAAGTAAAGCATTAGCATACAACAAACTAGCCGCATTACACTCCACACCATGCAAATCAATTTGACCTTCTCTGAAAAGCATTTGCTTGGATTACGGGGCCCATTTATCAATAGCGAGGCACTTTCAAAAGAGTAATCACCATATCATGCCCACCCAAAAACCATTGATGGAGACTCCATTATCTAATAAACTTGTCAAATACCCAAAAAAATTTTACCCAAGCTTTTCAAGTTCAAGTGTCCGTTTGGTAGGAATGATTCTCAACAATTTCAAACAAGCCTCGGAATGGTTCTTAACAATTCCAAACGGACCTGGTTTAGAAGGAAGTCTGGGAAGGATGGAAATAACAATTCTAAATAGCGCTCGGAATGATTCTTAACAATTCCAAAAGGGCCTGAATTTTATTACCATACCAGTTAATCATGCACTAATGCTAGGTCAAGCTTATTTTTGGCCAAAATATATTACTATACACATTATACCAAATGATGACAGTCAGTTGGCAATATGTAAATGAGACTAACCGGAAGTCCGGAACCGAACAGAGTTGAAAAGTTCCGAAAACACTGTCAAAACAACATCAAGTGCATACATCTTTGTATGAAGCTCAACAACTGCAAACTAAACTCTGCAAGCAAAATAATCTCAAACACCAGCAGGGTATATCAATCAAATAAACCAAGCAAGAACAATAGAGAACAAATCAACACATAACTATGAATCAGAAGTTTCAGAAAAGTTAAAAACCTATCCAAATACAACATTCCTTCTGAGCCTAGTCAGTCATTCTTTCCCAACTCTTGTTCTACCCACTGGCATTCACATATAAAAGTACAACTACAGGAAAAATTATAAATTAAAACACTAAAATCCTACACAAGATTAACTACTTCAAAATAACAACAGTAGCTACCATAACTTACCACCAAACAGGCCGGCAACATGCTAAATTTGGGATCAGGGTGGGGATGGATGATGCGCTGTTTCATGATACATACCATTACAAGGAAGGTTTTGATAGAATGAGAATCTGCTTCCTCAGCAAATAAATAAATCCGGCATTCGCATTCCACCCGATGAGTATTTTTCACTTTTTACTGCTTCCTCTTTTGCGTTTATCACCACTCTTGGTATCAAGCTTCTGAGCCTTTGATGAGGTACTTGAAGACTTGCCCTTCCCGCTTTGACTAGATTTTACGGTTTCACTTTGTGATTTCTTTGTTGTTTCCGACTCCTTTCCCTTTGATAATGATGAACTGATCTTTGCCTTACCGGTTACTTTGGCATCTGATTTGCTACCATTCCCTTTAGCAGTTTTGCCCTTGGATCTCGTATTACCTTTCCCTGTTTGTTTGGCTTTGGTGCCTGCTTTGGGTGTCTTAAAGTCATCCTCTTTTGACTTGCCAGATCCTTTAGGAGTCTCGTCCATAGATTCATCACCACTGCTGGAATTGCTGGAGATACCAACTTTTTCGTCTTCAGACCCGCCACCTTCTTTGGCGTCTTCATCCTTAGAAGTTTTTATATTACTTTCTTTACTCCCAGGCTTTGAAACTGCAACTTTGGATCTACTGGACGATGTACCACCAACCCTCCTGCAAGTCAATGTCAATTGGAGCACTTTAACACAGGAAAATAATGCAGATCAGCTGGAAATTATGGGTACTAATAGCACATACTTCTTATTAGCTGAAACAGAATTCCCTTGCTTGTTTGATGGCTCAGGAGTTGTTTTGATCTTTTTCTTTTTGTGTCTGGCAACAAAAATAGAATTTCAGAAATGTCAGAACAGCAAGTCATATAATTGGTTTCCACAATTATAAGTTTAAGCTCAAATCACAAAATTATTCTAAAATAAGTATTTTTTTTCAAAAACCAACAATATGAAGCATATATATAGAAGAAAACAGTTCAAATATAATCCAACAAAATGAAAATCACTATTCTCCTTATCCTCATTATACAGAAACCAACCAAAAATTCGAAAGCATGTCAAACAGAATCTCTAAATAGGAAAGAGAGAAATCATAGAACAAAACATACACAATATGCCCAAGAAAGAATCTATCTGGGAAGCTAGAAATCATAGAATTTTCTATAAGAAAATAAATGACCCCAACTCATCTGATTTTATGATCCATCAGCAACTCAAACACAGTTATAGTTAGATGGAAAATTACAACAGGAAAGAGATTTTCGGTGACTTTTGCTTGGAATTTGCCTACAAAAATTATTTAATGGAAAGTTTGAAACTTCGCTCACATACGTTTAAAGAGCAAGAGGGAACTCCGTAAATAAATCACACGAATAGAAGGAAATTTTAAAGCATTCCTTATAGAAAAGTTTGCAACATCCCTACACATACCTTTAGATATAGAGGAAGAGTTGTATGGAAAGGCTCACTTATACATGTTGCCATAAAAGTAGTCTATGGAACGCAGTTAATTATTACAAAGTTCATAGAGTAAGGCCAATATTGCATGTTTAATATCCTACGTGGAAGAGATTCCAGAAACTCCCTGTTCCTCTTGAATGATCATATATAGCAACTTAGCAAACCCCACACCGAAGTCCACAACAGGAAATAAATGGCATCGAGCAGAAGACTGAATTACAGTCAATTGTCATAATGGAATAAATAATTATTTTGGAGACTTGTTCACAGATGTTATGTAAGCACTCTCTGATGGCAACAAAACAGAAAAAGACCACACAACTATTTAATAACTTACTGACCATACAAAAAAGGTAAATTCGAAAAATAAAACTCTAGTAAAGTAGTCATCTAGAAAAAAACAGGAAAGGTCGTCAACAACAAGTGACTTGATTAAAATTAAAAACGTGCAAGTAATAAATCAGGATTAACAACAGTACAAAAATGTCTTGGATGAACATACACAGCAACACTAATCCTGGCTTCTTTTTAGCAAAATCTAGACACAGGAAACAGCCGAGTATGGAAAGTAGATGTGATGGAAAAAAACTACCAAGGAAGCATACACTAAGCCCCTAAATTCAGATCATCTAAAATGTCAATTTCCAAAACTGTAGAAACCACAAAACAAAAGAAAATGAAACACTACATGTACAAAAATCTTCGATATAATGCCTATTAATGATCATGATAAATTTATAGCAAAAAAGATGTCAATGTATCAGGTAAACCAATTCTAGTAAGAACATGGGTGGGTCCCTCATGTGTGAACCGAAATAAATTACCAAAGGACAGTAAGTTCATTTCCCAAAGAGCAGTAAGTTCGTTGCCAGTCATTAACCTCAAAATCAAGAGAAAATCTTGCGCCCCTTCAACAGTTCCACGATATAAAATCCTAAAAGCCCCAACCAAAGAGCAGTAAACCCATTCGGCCCAAACCCAGACATGACCACGTAGACCATATACATTACTAAAACTCACATGTACCACAAAACTAAACAAATTCATCACGAATAAGCGATCTCACCCTCTGACCGGTTTCATATCCCACCACAACACCGATCACCAGCTCATTTCGTGCAAGCCGTTACCTTTAAAACCAAGTGAAAACCCACCACCTCTAATAACTGAAATTCAACCATCAAAATACACCACGTGCACAAGATCAAACTCCTATCATTTCTCATCTCTCCTCTGCTATGTGTTGTTATAAACTTATGATTAAGCTAATGAAAAAGTGCAAATTTTGGCTTATTTAAATCAAAAAACGAGGGCACCTGGAAAAGTTAGAAAATGTAATCAATGGCCAAAAAGTGCATCTGCCCAAGTAAAAGGAAGTATATGTTTGGTGAAGGCCTGTAGAACCAACTCAAGAACCACCAATGATATACAGGTAAAGCTCCTCGACTAACTCCCTTACCCATTCATCTCTCGTGAATGAACTGATTTTACCTCTTTCTTCATGTACGATATGTTTATACATACATACATGCATACATACATATGTATATGGGTTTCAGAACTAGAAATAACTTTTAACGTTCTAGATATGCACTTCTTCCATTTGAAATACTATTTCTTCTGAAACCAGTAAAGAGTGTGGTGAGATGGAAGACATTTCAATGTAACTTATAGTTTACATATAGGCATGTACATATGCATTAATATAAATGTGTGCATGTCATCGTCATGCATGTCTACAAATATAGAATACATAATGGTTTCTAACCTATGCCCTTAAAACATAGGTTAAGAATACTGATTTGGAATATTACTCTAAAGTGGGGGCCTTTTAAAAGTAGTAAAAAAAATTCTTAATATGATAAATTTAGAGGATTTATTTCTAAAATCGGGTTTTAACTTTGAGGCCTTACAAAAACATATAATGTATATACACACACGTTATATAGACAAACTCACAAGCAGAGAAAGCAAAACCATCAAAGTCCGTGGCAAAGCACTACCACAAAAGCCACAAAACTACAGAAAGACCAGCACAGAAAGATAAAGTTAGCAATTAAATTTCCTGATACAAAAAGGAATCAAGTGGTAGCTGTTCATTTCCAATTTGGTTAAACTTGCATTCAAGAATACTTATATGGTAAGAAATAAAAGAAGTCCCAATTTCAGCCATATGTACGTACATTTCAGAAGAAGCATCTGGGTTTTCACCATCGCTAACATAACCCTGAATACAAACAATCAGAATCAGAATATGAGGTTGCCACTTGCCACAGTTATTGAGGTATTCAATTATCACTCTTCCGCAACTCACCTTGTCAGAATCACAATCATCTTTAATGAACCTCCATTTCTCCTTCTCCAAATTTAATACCTCCACATCGCCATCAGTGTATAAAACCTACACAAAATCAGGGACAGAAATCAGAATGCTTAACTCAAACAAAGCTTGAATGTGTTTAAAAGCTATAACCACCGTGTGCTTCTTGCTAGAAGAGCTGAACGATTCAACAACTCCTTTATAGAACCTGCATTTCCAAAAGAAAAAACTGAAAAATAAGAATCGGGCATCAGGTTAGTAGGAATCACCCAAAACAGCCTACTGCCTTCACCAAATGGCCCTGATAGTATTAGTACTTTACCAGATTTTTGTTTGGAGTACCATTTATCTAATTGTTCACAATAATCAGATACAATTGCCATATTTTGCCAAAGTAAGCAATGGGCTGGAAGAAAGTCATTCACATAAAAAGACCAAGAGCCAACAAGAGAGATGGGATACTGGGGAAACATGAATAAGTTAGCAGCAATGACACACAAGAATAGCATAACAAGCACTTACTCTTTATCTTTCGGCCACCATACTTCAATCTTGGAACCTACCAAATCTTCACCATGTTTGTCAATCTCAGAAGCCTGATTCATGGTAGTCACTATATTAGAAAAATAACACACGGAGGAGCAAAACATAGTGGTATAAGGTGAAAAGCCAGCGATTCAAACAGATATCTAGCACTCAGATGGTACACTTTCATTATCCTGGCCACCGCACCCCAGCTCAAAAAATCAAAAATATGATCCAGTGGTCCAGAAAACTAAAATCCTATGAGTACATACTTTGTCCTTGGAACCGGCATGCTTTCTTTTGGAGCCTGCTGAAGGAGGTTCCTTTTTAGCTGATTTTGTAGCACGTTTTGGTGAAGAATCAGATTCCTAAAGACAACCAAAGATTAATCAATAAATAGATCAATACAGATTGTTTCCTGACATGAATTTTGCTTGCATTCCGGTGACAGCCAAGAGTACCTTGCTCTCTTTTTTAGGTAGAGGCTTCACACTATCCTTCATATTTGATGTTTTCCGCTGTCCTTTTCTCTTCTCGTTCTGTTGATCACTCACTGATTCATTTTTTTTACCGGACAGTTTTGTTGTTTTTGAATCAGAAACAATGGAGTTCCCGTCATCTTTCCTTGATACATCAACGGGACCAAGAGTCTTTTCCTCTTTATCAGGTGCAGAAGAGGTCTCCTGACCTTTATCTGCCTTAGATCCAGAAGCATCAGCTTCAAATTCCTTTTTGGAATCATCTTCAGGTATGGCCCGGGCTTCTTGAACAACAGCTTCTGTCTTATTTTCTTGATCAACCTCCAATATCTGCCTGTGACTTTCCTCAGTTGTGTCACCACTAGGAGAGGGGGAAGCAGCATCTACAGCCTTAATATCGGATGTTTTGAATGAAGGGTGTGGATTAGCCTCCTTTTCACTGTTTGGATGTGCAATATCAGCCTCCTTTTCGCTGTTTGGATGTGCAATATCAGCCTCCTTTTCGCTGTTTGGATGTGGAATATCATCCTGCTTTTCACTGTTTGGGTGTGGAAGAGCAGCTTCCTTGTCACTTGGGGCAGATTTGTTCTCAGCAGGAGTATCCTCACTTTGCAAACTTCCATCATCCTTGCTTTCACTTTCTTGAAAGTTAGTCGCTTCTTCAGCATCATTGTCCTGCGCAGGAGTAGCTTCAGAAGATTCCAATGTACTATCTGTCAAATTTCCCTTCCGTTCACTCTTCTCATTACTTTCTTCATTAGGTGGTGGCTTGATTATCAGACCCGTTTCAATTTTGCTTATGTTCGACTCTTCAGCAGCTACTTTCTCAATATGTTCATCACAGTTTTGCTCCCTCGAATCTTCTTTAACAACTTCAGCTTCTTCAACCACAGTATGCTTTGGCAAATTTCCCTTTCTTCCTCTCTTTATGTTACTTTTTTCCTTAGGCAGTGGTTTGGTGATCATATCCATTTCAACTTTACTTGTACCAGATTCTTCAGCATCTTTGTTCTCAATATGGTCATCGCAATTCTGCTCCGCCAAAGGCTCCTTAACAGCCTCGGCTTCTTCAACTATCTTCTCCAAATTACCATTACTTACAGTTGAATCGAGTTGGTCTGGAGCTGGGGATACTTCATCCTGAGAAGTAGTGTCCTTGAACGTTTCCTTCTTTTCCTGGACAAAGAAGTCATGGCATTGGAAGAATACCAAATAAAGGAAGCTTTAACACAAAATAATTACAAGTTTACAGAAACACAATTGCACATACAAACCTTGACTGCACCTTCAGATGATGGGATGGGCAAATCAGCTTGGTTAGCCTGATGAAAGAGCATTCATTAAAACCATATCACCTTGACACAGTCAATAAGAGCAAATAGTCTGTTTGTGAAAAAAAATACAGAGAAAAGAAACATCCACAATAATCAATCAACATCTTAACCGTATATCTTAATCATCACGGAGTATATTTCTTTACTTCCTACTGAAAATATTTACACGAGCAACCAGACAAACAGCCACTACAAAATGCACTGGCTTCATCAAATTAAGCTATAAATCTGTGTGGATAGGGGGAGAATACCGAATTATTGCTTGCTGTATTGACACCATTTAACTCCACAGCACCCGATAAGTCTTTGCATACACTAGCAACAACAGTGCTATAATCATCAAGAGAATTTCCTAGTGTCTTTATAGCTTGCACAAGATATGGCTTGACTTTTGATGCGCACTTGTTAAGAACACTCTCGCCAAGCCTCCGCGCAACGGGATCAACATTCTGAACAGTACAGATGAAATTATGAACCGCTTAAGTTGTTTAAAAACCACAAGATAACTGGAAAAAGAAGGCTCACCTTGTTGTCCTTTTTCAAGTACTCTAGTATGGGAGAAAGTAGTTCTGGAGATATGTCCTCACTTTCATCAAGGACAAGGGTCATGATTGTCTCCATGGATGTAAAAACAGTTTCAGGATGGTAATCCCTAAATTAAAAACAAAAACTCCACGTTAATCTACCAAAAAGTCAGAATACTATTTTCAACTTATAATAGGTTAATGCAGATAAATATCGATACATTTAAATTCATACTGTAAGAGCCCAAACTACTTCTAAATAATAAGAGTTCAAGAATCCGTTCTTCAAAGACAGCCTATATTATCACATACTGATGTCATTATTCAAGCAGCAGGTTAATTCTAAAATAGTTAATAGCCAAAAGGGAGAAATGGAAATAATTAATTTTATAATTAAGGAAGAACCGAGGGTTAGATACACCTAACATAACAAGCATTAGAGGCCTCAGATGAAGAATGTACCTTACTGACTTGAGGAAATGCTGAAACATTTCAAGGATCAGAGTGTCGCACTCAAGATCTAACATCACCACACAAGACCTAACTCTAGCTACAGTTTCAAGAGTTGTAGTCCTCTTCTTGAATGAACGACTAGACACATCATCAAGCTTCTCAAAAGAAGACACAATCAACTGAAAGATCTCCTGGAGTCCGTGGTTACAAGATGAAAATACAATTCAAAGAAACAAATCAGTTATCTATTATCAGAATGGAATGAAAGGAACGGAGAGAAGCAGATCAGACAAAATAGTAGCATTGAGGAACAAATATAGAACCTTCATCTGATCATCATTGTAAGGTGCATCTGGAGCTGTGATCCTTGTTATCTCATTAATGCAGGTGGCAACAGAAACTTTTACATCAGGATCTGAATGGCCTAAAAGCTCTTCTGCAACTAACGCGTTCTTTAAAGGAGATAGTGCGTCCTGCATTGTCTTAGATGGCGACTGCTCCACATGTTCGAGGCATATCTCAACTTCCTAAGAGAAATAACAAAATGGGGCAAAATGAAGGGAATCAGTCTGATATTCCAATATTGCAGGATGGAACAAAAGTTTAATCAAAACCATGGAACAGAATATATCATTTTGCTAGCACTGTAATACAAAAGAAAAAGAATAGGTCTACGATTCAGCAACCTTTTTACGAGAGGTGGCTAATGGATGAGAATAAACTTAGAATATTGCAAAACGTATGATATCAAGTAGTTGGAAACAGAGATAAATGTTTTTTTTATGCAAGAAGCACCAAGTGCACATCTTAGCTAGAATCAAAGAGGGTAGATAGATCATCATCACCCTTGAATCCTTGATTAAGAAATGAAAAGGGAAAAAATCTTATAAGCCTACTATGTATTTGCTATAAGACCATATGATAAATTACTTATGACGTATAGAGTCCACTGCCATTCACCTTCATTGCAAATTATCATGAGATATCACTTCACATACATATGAAGTAAACCAAGCAGGAAGTGAATGAGTAAACTGTCATGCATGATGATGCCAATAACATAAGCAGCCTAATAATTCGTTCAATTCACGCGTTGTTATACTCAAAAATAAAACATCCAGCAGCAAGAGATCAAGTAACTGAATTACTGAAAGCAAAAAGCAAGGCCATCCAAATAATTAGGTCTATACATGTATCGTAACAGGATATCAAAAACACAAAACAATTTTGATAAAACATGCAGCAAGGACGACGTTGTAAAACCACGATATTCTTAGCTTCGAAAAAAAAAAAAAGATTAGGGCTTACATCAAGTATAGGAAGAAGCTCGTCAACAGAAGATGGGGGAGAGAGAAGGCGAGTGCCGGCCTCCTTGAGCTGCCTCGCGAGCTTATCCACCGACAACGCCATGAATCGAATTTTCAACAAGTAACAAAAATCCCTAGATTTATCAAGCGGTCTGTTCACTCAAAACCACAACTTGAGATCCCACATAGCCGGGGAAAGAAACGAAAACGACAAAGATGAGTACCACTTTGAAGCAGAATTGAGAGAGAGGAGAATCCCGAGCCTTGACAGGTAGAGAAAAGGAGAGAGAAAATGGAAGAAAAGGAAAAAGGAATTGTTTTTTGCTCGGGAGAGAGAGCGTACGAGGGACGAGAGAGAAGAGGAAAGGGGTGAGAGATGTTCACGAACGGGAAAAATTAGGGTTTGTTTGATTATAATTTTTGGGGCCTGGGGGTGAGGACTGAAATATTGGGGGTGAAAAGCGCGGTTGTTTGAATCTTTTTAAATGAATATGGAGGGTAAAACAGGTGGGACCCATTAGTTGAGTTTTTACCAAATTTTTTATATATATATATATCTAAACACATTTATCATAATAATTTGATTTGAGACCATCTTACAAGAGTATCCTTATGGATGAGGTTGTTCACTTCTTGAGTGGTTGCTTACAATAATAACAGAGAGTTGTGATCTAGTGTCACTAATATGTTCGGCACACTGTTAACATGTGAGAACTACGAGATCATGTTAGCAATATCGATAATTAATAAGAAAATTTTTCATGGAGGTTTCCATATAATTTTTTATCAAATTGATAATTGTGAGATTATCTCCCTCAATTTCAAGGTTTTTGGCTCCTATCTCAAAGGCTTTATGCTTTAGCATGGAGGACAATCGTGTTTCCACATTGCCCATAGCCTAGGGTAGCAGTTGAGGCTTCGTGGTCTTGAGAGAATTCAAGTGCACAACTATCATTGTTAAGTCTAGATCCGTCAAAGTTGAGCTTGACGAAGTTTCTTTCCGGTTTTCCCATGAGATATTTTTTACTTTCTTCTGTTCTCTACTTTAATAAATTTGTGTTTGTTCTCCTTCTTAATTGTTTCACCCCGTGCTTTAATTTGGTTTTGGACGTTAAGATTTTTTGCAGCTTATTGTTATTAAATGTACATTTTTTTTTGGAAAAAGGAAAGTAGTTTGAAACATTAGACGACACGTTGTCTAGTAAATCGAAAGGCCGAAAAAGATCGGCAGACAAACTAACCGTCATGAAGGACACAACAGAGTAAGAAAAGAAACACATTGATTTCTCATGAACCAAACCATCCCCAGGTGACTAACAACTCAATTAAGCATTTATCGTCCAATTTCCCACTAAGAACAATGAGAATATCCTGCATATTGGTGGATGAGACATCTCTATCTTGCAAAATGTGTTTAATTCTCTATTTTGTTATGTTATTTTTGTGAAAGAACATTTTAAAGAAAAGGTGTTTTGCGCTTTCAAACGGGTGTTGGCACAAAGAGCAATGCATTGGAAATTTGGAATTGCTACTTTTTCTTTTCTCCAAATTTTTCTTATTTGAAAGCCCGTTAATCGAAAGCTTTCATAGGAAGTTTTTTTACTTTCGGCATGATATTCATATCTCATATCCATGTGTTACTCTTTCCGGACAAACCTCTTTGTTCACAAATCAATTCCATTATTGATTTAATGGAGCACCATCATTTATCAGATGACGCCCAATATAGTCTGTCCGATATAGTTGATTTTGGTAGCTTATAGTTTAAAATATTTGCGGTGATATATGGTGGGAGGATAGATCCTAGCCATTGGAGAAGTTTATTGCGGTTCCACTTGTTGTTTTCAATGTATGAGCATACTAGTTCTTCATTGTTAATAAGATTTTGATCTTGAACTAGCATTTTTAACGGTAGTTTTGTAAGCCAGTTATCTTCCCAAATTTTTTTGGCATTATCATATCCTATATTCCAATAAAAGCCCCGCTCAAAATTTGTTCTTAGGTGCATAAGTCTTCTCCACTACCATGAGGTGTTCTTCCCCGTTTTGTACTCCCAAAGTAGTGCACCTTTTAGATATTTTTCATTTATTATTTTAGCCCATATATTGTCAGATTCGACCATAATTTTTCATAGTAGTTTCATTTGTAGGACTTTGTTCATATCTTCTACTTTTTTAATACTCACTCCTCTTGCTTGTTTTGGTCTACAAAGCTTGTCCCAACTAATAAGTGGATGGTAGTTTGGTCCCTTGTTCCAAAAGAATGTATAGTTAATGATGTGGGACTATCTCCAACACATGGTTCAGTTACACGTTCAAAGGCTAAAACATTGAAGGACAAACCAACAACACTTTCACCTTCTTCGGATTCAATTGTGGATGGAGAGATCACAAGGTCAAGAGCAAAGACGATTCAAGATGAAATCACGGGCATACTCATGACATATACACTTAAGAAAATTCTCCTCACTCTCAAGAGTTCCCCGGTGACGTTACTAACTATTATAGAAGAGCCAAACCACGATCAAGAAGATCCACCAAGCAAAGAAGAAGGATGAGTGTAACGACCCGAATTTTAAGGAACCCAAGACGTCACTAGGCTAAGGACCACACAGTGGGTCCCATCAGTTAGCCTGACAACAACTTCACAAATAGGATCTTGCAACAGAAACACGAAAAATAATGAAAACATTCAACTTGTCATTTAGAAAATATTTACATAACAACCATGCATGTAGTGCATATGTATATCCCAAAATGACATTTCACAACACAACACCTGCACAATTGCTTAAAACATCAGCCTAAAACCAACACGTGTACATAATTGCACACAAATAACGAAAGACTTGCTTGCAAGCGTTTAGTTTCAAAAGTAGTTCAACCAACCCTTGGCTTAACACTGCCGCGGTTGTCCACTCCTGCAGCTGACATCCTTGAAGCGTTCTTGTGATCAGCATTACCTAAAAAGGATCGGTTTAAAACCGTTAGTTACCGATCATAATCTATCCACGAGAGATTATATCAACACATCACAACACAACAAATATATTCAAATACCATATACTGTGCTCATGAGATGATATCATGCTTTTATGAATGATGCACGTGAATGTAGTATGAAATTTACAATTTGTGATCCCGGACCAAATCCGGAATCATTGCTTATACGGTTTTGGCTTTGATGTGAGCTCATCATTGCACATATTAGGTTAATTCAGACATTTGCTCTTAGGTCGTAGTCAGACTGATCAAGTCTACGGCCAGGCTTTCTCGTGGCGGCTTACGGTCTTAACCCCTAACCACATGCAACATTTCCCATTCATGTTAATGCAAATATTTAACATTTTAATTAGGTGTGCGACCCGAGCCCGAAGTCTATCAGACTCGGCGTCATTCTTATACACGCGCAAGTGATCCGGGCCTGGCCAAGCTCCGGCATTCACTGCAAAATACTCACTTTACATACTCTTGACCTTTACAGGTCGCCATCATATCACACGCCTCAACAACCTTATCATGTCATATAATTTCATGCCTCAATAGGCTAACACTTACTAGTTTAATCATTTCACATAACCCTAGCATGATATACATAACACCAACATTAAGCATGCTTTACACAACACATATTCATCATAGAACACAACAATAACATTGCCATGCTTCACACATAACACATCACAATGCATAACATCAATCACCATTCAACACAACAAGATATAAATCTCTCAGGCATGAGTTTCTGCAGATCGAAGCTAAGTAAGTCCGAAAACGTACCTGGATACGCTCATTGAGCGACTAAACTATAGTTAGTCTACCGTCTTCATCAACACCTGTCGAGAATATCATAATCCTCGTATTAAACTTCTTGATTTAAACATCAATTAAATTCATTCCTTTGAATTTAATTAACTTATAGCGTTTTCTAGATTCCTAATTTAATTAATTAATCTTTAATTAATTAAATTTCACCAAAATAATGTTTTGCCCGCAGACAATTTTTGAACTCACCTGTCATTAGATCTCATCAAACAAACAACCCATAATCACCAGAATAATGTAACGAGCATAATAGAATTTCCAATTATCCATTTTAACAAGCCTAAGGTCAAATTAGGGCAAATCGCAATACATAAAACGAATAAATTCATAACTTATTCGTTACTAACCCGATTGACGATCCGAAAGAAGATTCGGAATCACAACGACACAGGCTACGCTTGGACACCATCAAATTCACCGGAATCTGAGCGACGGAACCGACCAAGAAAAGGACAAGCTCGACCTGGCCTTAACGTTATTGGAAAAGTGGAAACTTGGTACCAACATGAAGAGGACGAAGAAAGAAATCCAAAAACTCAAACGGATTACAAACGAAGAGTATATCTGAATTTGAAGCTTGAGAGAAATCATAGCTTTTACGAAGAAATGTGAAAGAAAATGAAGGAATTTCCGCTATTTATAGTGACGTCGATAATTATCCTTTAGCATTATCCTTTAGCAAAGTCGCTAATTATCCTCTAGCATTATCCTTTAACAAAGTCGATAATTATCCTTTAGCATCATCCTTTAGCAAAGTTGATAATTATCTTCTAGCATTATCCTTTAGCAAGGTTGATAATTATCCTCTAGCACTATCCTTTAACAAAATCGATAATTATCCTTTTACCGATCTGAATGCGGTTTGGGTCCTTTCTCCAAACTTCTCGGAATTGGAATAATAATTCCGGAATATTGTGTGGGTAGTTATTCTGCAATTTCCTTGTAAATGCATATTCCGAAGCCGTCTTTCTTAGCTGCTAAGAAACAAAATAGCGACTATTTTGGTCATTTTGCCTTTTCATGTTATTTCATATCTAGGGCATGTCCGATGTTCTAATCATTTCTCTTAACTGCATTTTTATTAATTGAAGCTCTCAAATGCTCCAAATAACACTGGTGGTAAAAGCTATTCTCCGGATGAAAAAGTAGAATTTTCCCCACAAGGTCGGTCAATCTCAAGCCAAAAACTCAATAGTGGAATCCAAACTTGCCCATTTCACCCCGTTCGCAAGTTGACCCAATATTACTATCATTGATTAGGTTTAATCCGTCACCTTAATCACGATTATTTAGAATTCGAAAATCCTAACTCTTACAATAAGAGCAAGGAAGAGTCTCAAAGAAGGAAAATCGACCGATTTTTCTGTAGGAAAACTCGATCGATTTTCGTATCCGATTTCCTTCACTGGAACGAGCTTTGTAAAAGATCCGGTCATGATCTTCTATCTTTTGGCAATTATATCTTGTTTGATTCCTTAAATCTCTCACTATCTTAAGGGGTTATTAAGAATTTATCTTTTAGATTTCATATTTATATATCTTAAATATATTTTTGCAAGATTATCTTTAAGTATATTTTCCTAGTTTTAGTAGGATTAGTCTCCCCTATAAATAACATTAGTGGGGATGATTGTTTAGTAGATTAGATTTGATATATTTTCATGGAATTGTGTGACATGCAAATTCACTTACGGAGTTTGTATTTTCATTAATCGTTCAAACAAAAAGAGAACATGTGGTTGAATTGTTCTGAAGTTCTTGCCACACTGTGTCTATGTCTATTAATCTTATTGAAGGTTGGTGCTCCTGGTCAATACTAGTCCCTCCTTGTCCTTGTCTTAATTAGAAGACTTGTGTAAGGTTAATAAAGTGTGGGTTAAGATAATCTTCTCGTTTAAGGGTTTTGACACATTATTGGTCAAGGTTCTTTTGCGGAACTATCTTAGTTCATATATTCCTATATCTCTTTCATTTATCATTCCATATTCATCTTCTTGTTTTTTCATATAATTCACTAATTCGTGTTCCGAGTTTCACGAAAAATCGTCTTGTTCTTGGAGAAAATCGGCCAATTTATTCCTTAGAACAACCGGATTTTTATTCCAGTTAAAGACTTTCAATCTAGATCGGGAACTGCGGCTTATCCCCGCATCAGTTAATATGGTCTAGTTCTTTATGAATGCTTATAGGGAGATAGAAGTTCTATATTATAAAGTTTGGTTTGACATTTAGGTTTGCCTTTATTAGAATTGTTCTACCTTCGTGGGAGAGTGTAGACGCTTTCCATCTGTAAAGTTGTTGCCAGGATTTTGTTATGATGTTTTTTTAAAGACATTCTTGTTGACTCTACCATTAACGGTTGGACAACCAAGAAATTTATCTAAATTATTTGTTGCTATTATCCCCAACTCATGTTGGATAAGTCTCTCTACATCCGTACCGACATTCGCTGTTGTTTGGAAGGATGGTTTATGGTAATTAACCTTTTGGCCTCAAATACTACAATATCCGTTTAGAGTGTTTATATCAAGTTACTTGATGTTACAGTTGCTTTTGCAAAAAATGATGAAATCCTCAATAAAGGCTATGAAAGGGATGAGTGTGCCTCATCTAGTAATTGAAAACCCATTAGTTTCCAATTTTGATTGCTTATTTTTTAGGACATTTCTTGCAAAAACTTTCGCGTCCAGGTTGAAGAGCATTGGTGATATAAGATATTGGATCTTCTTGACGCAAACCCTTCCTGGATGGACCATGTTGGTAGGATTGTCGTTTACTAGGATTAAGTAAGATATTGTTGAGATGCATTCATCAATCCATTCTACATATTTTGAAGATAAGGCGAACTTTCGGAGGACAACTAAGATAAATGGACATTCAACTCTGGCATATGCCTTCTCTTGGTTCTCCATATTGATCTTTAGAGCCATGCATCCCTCATTTCCTTTTTTTTTATTTAAAACCATGAAATTTTCATGTGCAATAAGAACATTGTCATAGATAGATCTATTTTGGGTGAAAGCTCCTTGAAGAGGGTAGATTAATTTGAATATGATAGCCTTCATTCTTGTTGCTAGGATTTTCGTTATTATTTTATATACAGTTGAACAAAGGCTAATAGGCCTACAGTGAATTGGTCCTGAATGGATTATCAATTTTTGGGATTAAATGAAACAAATATATACTTTTAGCTAAGAGATTAATTATTTTTTATTGTTAAAAACTCCTGTTGCATGTGGTCTAATTCACTTGATATTACATATCGAGTTCGCTTGATGTGGAGTTCGTCGTAATGGGTTTCACATCTTGCAAAACGAGCGGGGCAGGGCAATCGAATTGGGTTCGCTTCTTCTAGTTAGCTGCTCAGGACGCCATTGTAGCACTGTCTACGTGAGAACCTTATTAATTTATATTTTAATCTAAGTTTAAATTTATTTTTCAGTATAAGGTTGTGTTTGTTAGGACATTTAAACTAGTGTTTACTAGTTTAAATACGTTATTGCCTTTTAATTATTTTGTTATTACACTGTTTAATCTAATATAAAAGAAACTTTTTCTCACGTGCAAAACCTTTTATAACTCCCATCCTTTTCTTCCCTTTCTACGTCCTTCTCAACTTCTCCCCCAACTCCAACTTTCACGAACTCCCTTTTCTCTCCAACTACCCATGGCTTCCAACTCCTTCTCGGGTCGCTTCAACAACAGAGGTATCTCTCCCCCTCTACTTTTCTATTTTCTCTTTCGCATCTCTCGTTTTTGCCATTGAATTTGTTCACTTGTCGATTCAAATCCTTCTACACTCGATGATTGCACCTCCAACCCTATCGGAAACACTTTCTCCTCCCCCAATGATGGACCCGGCCAGAGACGTCCCCGATAGAGGCAATCCTCGTCTAATTTGTCCACTCCGTGGATTTAATTTGAGGTCCAATCCTCGTCGAATTTTTGGATTTTACCTCCATCTCACGCCTTCTACCTCACGAGTCACGTCGGAGGGGATGGAGACAAAAAATGATCCGACCTCAACTCCTGTAGCTGCCACTCCTTCCTTAACCGATGGTGGAGCTCCAACGTCATTGGAGGATGGAGAGGCCTTCAACGTGGACGATGCTCCTCCGGTGTATGTTTGGGGGACGAACAAAAAATTCTCCACCACGTGATATGCAAGTAATTATTTGATCCAAGCAAACACTTGGTAGGGTTTCTAAAACACTAACACTAACACTAGTGTTTATTCAAAGCAACTCCAAAAACACTTCCAAACACTAATATTTTGAGTTTCCTACAAACATAGACGCAATTACAATGAATATTTCACAAATTTCAGACAAAAGCTCAAATCCCTAACAAAAAAAAATCTACAGAGACGACAAGGGAACAAACATAGCCACTGTAATTGTCAACAGTTCAAACCTAGAACAGAAAAGATTTGTCGGGTTGAAGATTAGTTGACAATTGCAATCGAACGCAGAATAGGGCGAAGAGGAAGAAAACAGTTCCTCATTACATTGCTTGAGGAAGAGCTTTGCACAACAAAACCCGAGTACAAGCTTATCATCAACAGTAATAACAAACAAGAAAGAAGTACAAGCATATCGCCGACAGTAATAAGAATCAAGAACGAATAATGATTTCTTTATACTCCGGAACAATGTCAAAAAAATCAGCAAAAGCACCTCTAGAACCAAGACTGCACACAACTTTGTAGAAACTCCTCAACTATATACAGGAAAATGACGTACTAAACTAGCAAGCTCAAAAATTCCAATCAAAACAAAAGAATAACTCACCTGGATCAAGTTATATATCAATCCCCGAACAAGTTAGAAACCTATTCAAATCCGACATTAGTCAGTCATTCTTTCCCAACCCTTGTTCTACAGTTCTACCCACTGGCATTCACATAGGAAAACTAAATCCTACAAGAGGCTACCTACATAGAAAAAAAATAACAATAATATCTAAACCATAACCTACCACCAAACAGAATGGCAACATGCTAAATTTAGAATGTGGGTCGGTGAGTGTTGTTTGATCATACATACCAATATACCATAACTACAAGGATGTTGATAAAACCCGAATCTGCTTCCTTTTGGGCCAGCAACTAACAGAACACGACATCTCCAAATATCAAGCATTCACCTCGATGAATAGGCCACTTGAGGAATATTTCTCACTTTTTGTTGCTTCCTCGTTTGCGTTTATTGCCACTCTTGGTTTCGCTCTCTTGGGCCTTCATTGAGGTACTTGAAGACTTGCCCTTCCCAGTTTGACTAGATTTTGCAATTTCATTCCGTGACTTCTTTGTTGTCTCCTTTCCCTTTGATGTTGAATTGGCCTTTGAGTTGCTACCACTGCCTTTAGAAGTTTTACCTTTGGACTTTGGATTACCTTTAGCTGTTTGTTTGGATTTTGCGCTTGTTTTGGGAGTTGTAAAGCTGACCTCTTTTGACCTGCCAGCTGCTCTAGGAGTCTCCTCCATAGATTCATCATCATTGTCAGTATTTCTGGACTTCCCATCTTTTTCATCTACAAATCCGCCACCTTCTTTGGCGTCTTCATCATTAGAACTTTCCTCATTACTTTGCTTACTCCCAGGCTTTGAAACTGCAACTTTGGACCTGCAGGATGATGTACCACCAACCCTCCTGCAAGTATACATCGATTGGAACATTTAAGACAGGGTAATACTCCAACCGATCAAGAATAACTGACGTTTTAATATGTAGCAGAGTTTTAAGAAAAGGAAAGTTGAGAATTATAAACATAATAACTCCCGAATCAGCACCTCATCCAGTTAACTTTGCATATGTTATCAGATTAATTGAAAAGGCAGATAAATTTGGTACTCTTCAGAAAGGATTTAAAATTAATTGAAAACGCAGATAAATTCCATATGAGGGAGTACAGATCAAAAGGAAAAGATAGGAAATAATAGAACATACTTCTTAGCTGAAACAGAGTTCCCTTGCTTGTTGGATGGATCCGGATTTGTTTTGATCTTTTTCTTTTTGTGTCTGGCAACAAAAATAGAAGTTGAGAACTGTAAGAACAGCAGAGGTCTAGGAACCATTAGATGATATGCACAAAACATAGGAGCTTGGTATTCACAAATATGAAGCTAAACACATGTTCACAAATTTAATAAGTGCTTTCCAAACACAGAAGTAACGGAACATTCCACCAACAAAATGAAGCAAATATAGAAGGTAATCGTTGGTGTACTACATTAAACGAAAATCACTATTGTCATTGCTTTTGTTCTCATCATACAGAAACCCACTGGCAATTTATAATTGTGTCAACAGAATCTCTAAAATCCTGTAGCTCACTCCAAAGTGTAAAAAGGAAAGCCTTCTACAATTTCTTTCTGAATCCAAAACCATTAGTCTAATTAGTGTATTAGGATACACAAACACAAATAAGTGACAATCATACAGACATTTTTTAGCAATATCTAGACACCTGATGACAATCATGATAGACAAGTTTGCATTTCCAATTTGCTCAACTTTGCAATCAAGAATACTTTATTGGTAAAAAAGAAGAGTCCGATTCAGCCAAATGTACTTACGTTTCAGATGAAGCATCTTGATTTTCTTCGTCACTTACATCACCCTGCATATCCAATCACAATCAGCATATGATGTTGTTGCCATAGTGTCATACTTAAATGAGGAATCCAACTATACTACTCTAGCACAACTCACCTTGTCAGAATCTTTAACATCTTTAATGAGCTCCCATTTCTCCTTCTCCATATTTAATACTTCCACGTCCCCATCAATGTATAAAACCTATACAGAAACAAGGCGAGAAAACCACATCAGTATGCTTAAGCTTAACTCGAACAAACTTGAATTTCGTTAAAAAACTGTAACCACCTTGTGCTTCTTGTTATCGGCAGTGAACGATTCAACAACTCCTTCATAGAACCTGCACATACCGGAAAAAAAATACTAAAAATTAAGAATTGAGTAACAGATTAGTAATTTAGTAATACTTAAAGTCTTTTATCAGATTTTTGTTTAAGGCAATCATTCATCTCATACTTCACAACCTTTGATTCAATAATCACATTTTTGCCAAAGAAAGCAACGAACAGAAAGAAAGGCATGCTCGCAGAAAGACCCCGTTTAGTCCACCTATACCCCTCATTTCCCTAGCACTGGGGGAAGAATACATCACTCATATCAACCACAAATAAGTTATTTGAAACAACACACATGCATTGCGTGAAAATAACTTACTTTTTATCCTTCGGCCACCAGACTTTAATCCTCGCACCTACCAATTCTTTACCATGTTTGTCAATCTGAGAAGCCTGAATCATAGTTAATATATTAGAAAAATAACACATGGAGGAGCAAAGCATAAAAAATACAAGTTAAGCATCCAGCAAATCAACAAAATATGGCCACCACACCCCACTCAAAAGAAAATCCACAACAAGATCAAAAGAGTGAAAAACTAGAACCAATGCAAGATGAGTACATACTTTTTCCTTTCCAGCGGGATGCTTTCTTTTGGAGCTTGCTAAAGTAGGTTCCTTTTTAGCTGATTTTGTAGCACGTTTTGGGGAAGAATCAGATTCCTAAAGAGAGCCAAAATATAATCATAAAAATTCAGAACAGATTGTTTCCAAACATGAATTTTGCTTGCATTCTAGTGACAGCAAAGAGTACCTTGCTCTCTTTTTTAGGTGGAGGCTTTACACTATCCTTCATTGGTGATGTTTTCCGCTGTCCTTTTATCTTCTTCTCAATCTGCTGATCACTCACTGATTCAACTTTGTTACTGGACAGTTTTATTGTTTTTGTATCAGAATTAACTGTGATCCGGTCATCTTTCCTTGATGCATCAGCAGGACCAAGGGTGCTTTCCTCTTTATCAGTTGCAGAAGAAGTCGTCTGAGCTTCTATTTTATCTGTCTTTGATCCAGAAGCATCAGCTTCGGAATCATCTGCAGGTACAGTCCTGACTTCTTGACCAACAGCTGCTTCTGTCTTATTTTCTCTATCAAGTTCCTTCAAGTGACTTCCCTCAGTTGTCTCCCCACCTAGCGAGGGAGAAACTACATGCACGGCCTCATTCTCAGATGCTTTGGATAAAGGATGTGGAATATCAGCCTCCTTTTCATTGTTAGGGTATGGCATAACAGTTTCCTCTTCACTGTTACGGTGTGGAATATCAGCCTTCTTTTCGCTGTATATGGGAGATATACTGTCAGTAGGGGCATCCTCACAATGCAAACTTCCATCATTCTTACTTTCACTTTCTTGAAGATTAGTCACTTCTTCAGCATTATTATTCTGCACAGGAGTAGCTTCAGAAGGCTCTGGTGCACTCTTTGACAAATTTCCCTTTCTTCGTCTCCTTTTGTTGCTTTTTCCCTTAGGTTGTGGCTTGATGATCAACTCTGGTTGTGGCTTGATTATCAATTCCGGTTCAACTTCACTTGTGCCAAATTCTTCAGCTTCTTTGTTCTCACTATGATCGTCGCACTTCTGCTCCGTCAAATGTTCTTTCACAACTTCAGCTTCTTCAACCCCCTTCTCCAAATTACCATTATTTATTGTAGACTCAATTTTCTTTGGAGCTGGGGGAACGTCATCCTGAGAAGCAGTCTCTTTCAAATTTTCCTTCACTTCCTGGAAAAAGAAGTGATAACATTTCAAGAATGAATAAAGGAAGCTTTAGACATAAAGAATGCAACTTTAGAAAGGAAAAATAAATAATTGCACATACAAACCTTGACTGCGCCATCAGATACTGGGTTGGGCAAATAAACTTGACCAGCCTAATGAAAGATCATTAAAAAGCATTTCATGGTCAATAAGAATAGATGTCTACTCATTAAACAATTAAAGAGAATAAACACCAATAATAATCAATACACAAATTAAACTTAGATGTTAATCAATATATTTCTTTACATCTTACTAGAAAAACATTTTTGCTTATTCCAAGCTCCTTACTGAGAGAATATGTAATTATTTAAGCTGTGCTAGTACAGAAAATCCAATCTCAAATACTTTTGATTAACATTGCACAAGATCAACCAAGTAAACAACCACTACCAAGTATACTGGGATGATCAATTAGTAAACTGAATTTATTAATAAGGGAATATACCGAATTATTGCTTGCTACATTGACACCGTTTAACTCCACTGCATCCGATAATTCTTGGCATATACTAGCAACAACATTGTTGTAATCGTCAAGGGATATTCCCAGTGCCTTTATAGCTTGCACAAGATATGGTTTGACTTTTGATGAACACTTCTTGAGAACACTCTCACCAAGCCTCTGAGCAACGGGATCAACACTCTGAACAGTAAAGATGAAATTATGAATCTCTTAAGCTGTGCAAAACCCACAAGACAATAAGGAAAAAGTCTCACCTTGTTGTCCTTTTTCAAATACTCTAATATAGGAGAAAGTAGTTCTGGAGATATGTCTTCACTTTCGTCAAGGACAAGGGTCATAATTGTCTCCATGGATGTAAAAACAATATCAGGATGGTAATCCCTAAATTAAAACATAAGTTCGACATTAATCTACAAGAAACTGGTTAGGAGCTGTATCCACACAAGTTACAATGAACTACTTTTCAGCTTATAAAAGATTTGTTTACAGATGAAGTTCGGTATATTAAAATTCATAGACATAACTCATAAGTGCCTAAATGTTTCTGAATGATCGGAGTTCAATAATCCATTCTTCATTTCTTGTAGACTTCGTTAAAGATAACCTATATTATGGCATATCAATATCATTATGCAAGATAATTAGTTAAAAAATTAAAATAAAAAGGAGAAATGGGAAAATTCAGATTTTAAAAATATGAGGTTCAGAATAAAGAAAATATACAAAGATAGGAAGGATAAGAATAAGAGGCCTCATATAAAGACTGTACCTTACTGATTTGAGGAAGTGCTGAAACATTTCAAGGATCAAAGTGTCACACTCCAGATCTAACATCATCAGACAAGACCTAACTCTAGCAACAGTTTCAAGAGTTGTAGTCCTCTTCTTGAACGAACGACTAGACATATCATGAAGCTTCTCAAATGAAGACACGATCAGCTGAAAGATGTCCTGGAGACCATGGTTGAATGGAGATTTTGCAATGAAAAGGAATAAATCAGTTGTCTCTAAGGAAGAAGGAACAGAGAATATCACATCAGTAACGAAAGCAGCTTTGGGAAGCAGGATATAGAACCTTCATTTGGTCATCATTATAAGGTGCATCTGGAGCTGTAATCCTTGTAATCTCATTAATGCAGGTAGCAACAGAAACTTTTACATCAGGATCCGAATGACTTAAAAGTTCCGGTGCAACTAATGCACTCTTCAATGGAGATAGTGCATCCTGCATCGTCTTAGATGGCGATTGTTCCACATGTTCAAGGCAATTCTCAACTTCCTAACAGAAGAAAACAAAAGGTGGGACATTGGGGGGATATCAAGCTGATAATCAATCATTGAAGGACTGACCAAAGAATCCACAAAATTTATGAATTAAAGGTTGTATACTCAGCTCCATACAAGAACAGGTTATTCATCAAAAGCATGTAATAGAATATATTTTTCTTATTAACTTCGAATGGATTAAACCTTCAGAAAAGTAGGATTATAGCAGAACGTCTGAGGTGAACAAATGGAAATCTGTGCAAGAAGCACCGAGCAAACAGCACAGTTAAAAGCCAAGAGGAAAGATACCCTCCCAATAGCAACAGAACAGCAGCATTAGGTTTATAGAGATATATATGAGTAGTTGGCAATATCACCCTTGATAAAAACAAACCCTGTGATAGTATGATGACTAAATGAAGGCTTTGAGATAAATAGCAACTTGATGTATATCATTCCTGCCATTCACGTCCATTGCATATTTTCATGAATTCAAAATTTAATCATTGTAGACGATGCAAATCAAGCAGGATAGGCTACCGAAAACAAGAAAAGAAAAAGAGATCAAATACAGCACAAACCAAACCCAAAGCTAGAGAAGCCAAATAGGTTATGTACCTTGATAGGCTACCGAAAACAAGAAAAGAAAAAGATCCCTCAATCTAGATAATACATGCAACACGAAAGACAAAACCAATGCACTCAATCAAGATGAAAGCGCTAAAATAACGTTTGAAAACCATAAATTGATTCAAGGAACGCATTAAGGCATACCAAAAACAGATGAGCACATTGTAAAAACAGGGAGGGGGAAAAAAATCGAAATTCTGAAAATAAAATAGGGGCTTACATCAAGTATAGGAAGAAGCTTGTCAACCGAAGAAGGAGGGGAGAGAAGGCGAGTGCCGGCCGTCTTGAGCTGGTTCGCGAGATCAACCACCGACGAAGCCATTTGTGGAATTATCGATAAGCAACAGAGAATCCCTGAATATTTAAGCCGTCCGTTCACTCAAAACCAGAACTTGGAAGAACAGATCACTTGCAACAGAGAAGAGATACCACATAGCCGGGGAGATAAAAAAAACGAGAAAGATCAGTACCCTCAACCGCAAGGGAAAAAAGAGAACCTGAACCTGTCGACAGAGAGAAAAGGAGACGGAACAATGGAAGAAGAAAAAATTGGATAGAGAATCGAAGGAGGTGAGAGTTTTAAATGAACAGGGGAAAATTAGGGTTTGTTTGATTTTGATTTTGGGGGCAAGCGAGTGAAATTCTGGGTGACACGAGAGCCCAGTTCTTTACTTTTAAAATATAATCTATATACATATATTAAATCCATAGTATTTTTTATTTATCCTCACATATAATATGCAACATGACATTTTCATAGAATTTAGATTTTCTTTTAAAAAAATTATATATATAGTTGCTATATTTTAAATTATTAAATAAAATAATAGTATTATTATCCTATTATAGAACTTATATTTATCTACTTACCAAACATGTATTTTATATATATACACGTATACATAACATACTTCAAATTATACTAATCGAATTATTATTCTATGATAAAATTTATACAAAAATAACTAATTTATTTAATCATTAATATATATATATATATTAAGCATATTGTTTCCCTTTTTAGTCTTACCACAATCTTCAATATATTCTTAAGATATTCTTCTCATCTTATTTTAAAAACTTTCTCACTTTTAATTAGAAAATAATTAGATAGTTTATTATTCTAACTTTAACATATAAATATATAATTCTTATATTAATTAGGAAATATTATGTATGAACTATTATAATATAATTATTACATTTTCTTTGTTTTTAAGAAATATTATTTAAAACTACGATAATTTTGTAATTGAACTTCTTAAATATTCTCTATTTTAACATTTATACTTTAATTTAAAATTTTATTGTTTATTAACTTCATGCCACATTTTATTTTCTTGTGCATTTTAATTTTGTAATTATACTAATTTATAAATAAATAAAAAATTATTAATATAGATAATAGTTATGTTGTTTCCATTTTTAGTATTACCATAATCTTTCTATACTCTTAAGATATTCTTCTTATATTTTTTTTGAAAATTTTTCCACTTTTAATTATAAAATGATTAGATAGTTTATTATCTTAGCTTTAACATATAAATATATAATTATTATACTAAGTAGGAGATATTCACTAGCTTAACAAATTTATAAATTATTATAATATAGTTATTACATATTTGTTTTTTAAAAATATTATTTAAAACTACCTAAGATAATTTTGCAATTGAACTTTTTAAATATTCTCTATTTTAACATTTATATTTTAGTTTCAAGAATTTATTTTTATTTTAATTTTTTATTCACCTTTTATCATCTTCATAAATAATCTACTAACATTAATTTTAAATAAGATATGTAATATTATATTTTATTTTTAAAAAAAAATATTTATAATACTTAATATAATTTATTTAGTTCAATTTTTTAAAATTACTCTATCATTAAAATTATTATGATACATCAATCTTGTTTATAAAAATTTTAAGAAATATTTACCTATTTTTTAAAATTATTTTTAACGATACATTCGATTTGTTTACCCGTGCCTTGGCACGGGAATTAAACTAGTAAGATCAATTTCGGCAAGGAATTAAAATAAAAACTACCATAATACCCGTATTTACACGAATTATATTAAAATTAATTTATATATAATAAATTGTATGTAACTAAAAATATCTATAAAATATTTGTAAATGTACGTTTAGTTAAAAATTTTGACTATAAAAGCTTATTAAATTATTGTGTAATAAAATAGTTAAATTAAAAAATAACAAAATATATTAGTAATAAAATACTTGTCAAAATAAGTCTTTATCAAAAAAATTTAGGCAATGTGTGTCTAGTTTATGTTTGGGTTAGAAATAATATTAAAAAATAATAATTTTTAATAATTTATAAATATATTTTTAACATTAACATTTTAGGTATATGACTTAGAAAACAAATAAAGAAGTACTATTCAAATATATATGTCAAAACATATTAGATGAGTTAAATATGGATATTACAATGGGTTAAAATGGATAAATTATATTTAGTAGATTATATTTATTTTAAAATTTAATATATATAATTAATTATTAATGTTATAAATAAGGAGACATGTAAAATTGAGATGTGGCGTTAAAAACTTAAAACGATGATGATAAACACTTTCTCTTTAATATAAATATATAGATAAATTTATAAATGATTGAATTAATTTTTTTATCTTGTCTTATCTTTCTTATCTTATCCTACTACCCTATATTTTGAGCTTTTAAGAGAACATTAATTGTTTAATATTAAAATCTCAGATTTTTAACATTGTATTATTTTTTGTAAATAAGGGAAAATGTATTATTTATTACATAATAATAATAAATATTTAGATTTAATGTAATATTCTTAAAAGTCCGAGAAATAGGACTTGATTTTGAACAAGTAATTATACATTTTGAGTAAACAAACTTCTTCTGATAAAATTAAAAATAAATTTTTCTTTCTTCATCTCCTTTATTTTTAATTTTATTAGAAGATTAGTCACTCCAGAAGAAGTTCCTGCCCTCAAAAGCTAAAATTAATTATCCCTTTATTTTTAATATATATCTTATCTTATCTTATATCTATTAAAGCAGAAGCCTCTTTTGTCACGTGTCAACGCCATGTTTCTCGAAGCCTAAAAAATTATTTTAAAAAGTGATTTCTAAATGTTAATATAAATTGGAAATTAATTTCTAAATTTTTTTAAAAAAATATTTAATACTTTTTCTAAAAAAATGATTTTTAAACTTTTACGCATTCTTTTAAGCATATCTTAACAAATCCTTTTAGTAATAATTTACGGTGTAATTTATTTTATTTTTTTGTCAAATAGATTTTATGTTTTTTTATTTCTATCTTAATCTATTTCCTATTTTTTGTTTTTATTTTTGATCAAAATATAACTCAAATTATTTTGTCAAACCTTTTTTTTATATCAAACTTTAGTAAATCCAAAAAAAAAATATCTTCATTAATCAACAAAATACAAGCTTTTTAAAAAAAAAATTATATCTTCATTTTTAAAAATATATAACAATCTTATTAATTGAGATCTTCCTTTAAAAAAAGATAACCAATAATATTAATATAAATAATTAAGAGTTGTTAGCAATTTCAATTTTTTAAAAAATAATGTTGGCTATAATAGGAAATTCACGTATATAATCATTGTTGTTATCCATTTAGGTATATCTTAATTTAATAAACATAAACGGAATTTCATTAGGATTGCTTAACCAAATTCTAAACAATTTAGTTATATGTACGATATTTATTACTTTTTTTTTCTATTCTTAATCAAATTCTATAAATATTTATTTTTATTCATAGTTGATATATAATCATTAAAAAATTATACTATAAATCACAATTTTAGTAAAGGAACATAATATGTTTTCTTTTCCAAAAAATCTTAATCTAATTATTATAAAAAATTTAAATATATAATTAATTAGAAGAGATAAATACTTAGAAGAGAATTAAAAATCATAATAATGATTATAATTCATTCTCTGAATTTTTATTTTAAAAAAATATACATATAAAATTTTAAATATTTAATATTTATTAAAACTCAACCCGTACAAAGTGCGAGTAATATACTAGTATCTATTAAAGGAGAGACCTTCTTTGCCACGTGTCAACGCCACAATTCACGCAGTTCCCCAAAATATTTTTTTAAAAGTTAATATTTTTAATAAAAAATAAAAAACAAATCCCCAAATCTATAATTAATTTTTTAAAATCTTACTAATTTTTAGAAATTATGTAAATCTTCTAATTAAATTCTAAACCTGTTTATTTTTATTCAAAGAGAATATATAATCATTACAAAAATTATATTATAAATCATAATCAAAGAACGTGATCTAATTTAATTTAATATATAATTAATTATAATAAAAAAACATAAAAAAATTAAATATAATAACAATTAATTTCATTCTCCGGATTTTTATCTTACAAAAGTACACATAAGTATAAAGTATTTATTAAAACTTAACCCACACAAGGTGCGGGTAATACACTAGTATATATTAAAGCAGGAGCCTCTATTGCCACGTGTCAAGCCACGGTTCTCCCAACCCTCCAATTTTTTTA
This sequence comes from Fagopyrum homotropicum, assembly GCA_033239125.1. Classification (NCBI taxonomy): domain Eukaryota; kingdom Viridiplantae; phylum Streptophyta; class Magnoliopsida; order Caryophyllales; family Polygonaceae; genus Fagopyrum; species Fagopyrum homotropicum. The sequence continues at coordinate 152,673,198 of BSWB01000004.1, forward strand.
AAAAAAGTGGTTTTTAAAATTTAAAATCTAAAAAAAATATTTTAGTAAAAGTTAAAATATATTTAAAATATCTTTGAATTTTGTTATAGTAAATATCAGTAAAACAATTAAATTTTAATATTAGAAAATATCTTATCTTATAGTAGGAGCCTCTATTGCCACGTGTCAACACTATATTTCTCGAAGCCTACAAAATTATTTTAAAAAGTGATTTTTAAATGTTAATATAAATTGAAAATTGATTTTTAAATTCTTTAAAAAATATTTAAATAAGTAATTTTATAAAAATAGTTTTCAAACTTTTACGAATTTTTTTTACCAACAAGCATATCTTAACAAATCAATTTAAAATATAATTAATTAGAAGAGATAAATACTTAAATGAGAATTAAAAATCATAATATTGATTATAATTTCATTTTTTGAACTTTTATTTTACAAAAGTATGCATATAAATTTATAAGTATTAAATATTTATTAAAACTGAACCCGCACAAAGTGCGGATAATACACTAGTATTTTACTAAAACAGAACCCACTTCGTCCACATGTCGCGTGTTAAGGCCATCCACATCAGCTTTTTTCCAATTTATTTACAATATTGTCACAAGATATTTACGGATTTGCCATAATATCTTTCATAATTAAAAAAATTATTATAACTAATAAACAATCAGCATGCCAAATCATCTTTAATCTAATAAATTATCTACCACATCATAAAATAAATATATATAAAAAACATAATAAAACCATATCCAGATTTTATTTTTATAATTTTTAAAAAATAATGTAGGCACATTTTAATTTACGAAAATTAATATTTGAATTTATTTTATAATTTCGAATTTTGTATATCGTATTTTTTTTCTTATTTTAAATTTTTGAAATTTTTGGTTTAATTTTTTATTTTAATTTTTAATTTTATATATATATATATATCATGTTTTTGTTTTCTTATTTCTAATTAAAATTATTTCATGTTAAATAATTAATAATAGTTAACAAATTTGATAAAATATCTTAAATGATTCCACGTATCGTTGCTTCAAAAAAATAAATAAAACAATAATTAAAAATAAATCTTTTTTAGAAGATTATACCATGTGTTTTGTTTAACATATTAAAACAATTTCCTTTATCTTTAATTTTCACGGATAAAATCAAACTAATTTGATGCATGTTTTTTCAGTAACAAAAATAAATTACAAACAAAACAAAAAACCCAAATCATTTTAGAAGAGAAGATTGTGTAGTTAGTTCAATGTATTATAACAATCTCCTTCATCTTTTTAAAAATATTTAAAATTTATTTAGACAAAACCCGCACAAGGTGCGGGCATTGAGCTAGTTTTATTAGAAGTAGTTCGTGCCCTCAAAAGGTAAAAATAACTATACCTTTATTATTAATATTATTAGAAGAAGTTCGTGCGTAATTTCCCTTTCTCTGTCTCCTTTATTTTTAAATTTCCCTTTCTTCGTGCGTATCACGAGCTCAAACACTAATTACCCTATATTTTTAGCTTTTGAGGGCATCAAATGATTCATATTAATATATTATTTTGCCACATACTATCCAATTAACGCTTCCAATTTTTTTGTTTTTGTACTTCCTATTTTTTTATCTTCACAAAAATAAAAATGATTTTTCACATTTTAAACATTTAATGATTCAATTGAATATTTTCTCATAATAACCTCTAATTAACTCCTAAAAATTACTAATTGTTTTTATTTAAAAGTTACAAATAACTTATCCAAAACAATCAACTTATGATATACCTCTAATCAACTCCTCAAATTACTACTTGTATTAAATTGACAATCATAATTTTACAATAGATGTTGCATTAAAATTTAGCTTAATGAACTATTCACTCGGATTGTTCCAACCTTACATTCCACTAGGAGTATCGGCTGATCTTGCTTGCCTTGTACGCAAGTTCTTATAGTCACTCACCTGCCTTTTCACAACATCTGTTATATACGAGCTATTGAGGACCATTCCTTCGAAAACTTCTTTATTCTTGCACATCCATGTAATGTATGCACGCATAATAAAATATGAAAAGTCTTCTCTCACGTGCTTTTGCTTTACCGCAAAGAGCAAAAATGATAGGTTTCCCGATACTCCGATCCACTTTCGCATGAAAGGATGTACTTTCCCATACATATGTAGCCCCGACAATCAAGTAAAGTGTGTTGAATGTCTTCGTAACCTTCGGAGCATCTTGTACATTCACTAGAGTAAATTGGACATTCAATTCACTTATATTACATTGAAAAATATGCACAAAAGGATTTTTCGAAAATAGGTAGAAAAGATAAAATATTTCTCATATTAGGTAGGGAATACAACTAATTCCCATAATACGAAGAACTCTAGGCTCGGATCGAACCCTTCGTTTTAAACTACGGGTTTACATAAATAACCCGTAGTTCAAAACGACGTTTTTTTTTTGTTTTTTTTACAAAACTCGCAATTTAAAAATGCGAGTTCTTTGTAACTTGTGCAGAAACAAACTACGAGTTTAATTCTAGTAGGCGGATATATGATCACATTGTTACATTAGCTCAATTGGTAGTGTTACCAAATAACTGAGATTATGGTACTTGGCGATACAAGTTTCATTCCATGCGACAACAAATTTTCTGATTTTAGTTTACAACATTCTCTTTTCGATTTTTGTGATTTAGTTAAAAATATTATTTAAAAATCTTTATTAATAATAGTTAAAACTATTATTCAAGCACAACCGGTTGGTTAACGACTTCAACACGTATATGCTATGGAGCTTGTCCCACAACGCCTTCGGTATGGTCTCCTTCAACACATTGTACTTTATCTTGGGGGCCAACGCCAACCGAATTGTACTCACAACCTTCCTTTGGATGCTTCTCCTCGCTCATCAATCTAGGCTTCTCCTCCTCTAGATCTTGGTCAAGACCCTATTGTACCAAATAGTATTGAATTGTACTTTGCCACAAAGTGAAGTTGATCTTCTCATCGAAGAGTGAAATCTCGAACACCTTCATCTCCCCAACCTCCATCGCGCCAACACGAGATTCTTTCAACAATAAAGTTTACCCGATCACCACCACTTTACCCTCGGCTCTGATATCAATTGTAAGGAACAACCTAGTATTTCCCAACTCACACGAAGTATATATAAACGGGTATTTTGTTGTGCACTCACACTCGTACAACAACCTCACTCTAGTGTATATATAGATGAAATCATTTGATCCAATGTACAAAGTAACATTACAATGACCTATTTATATGCAAAGAATGTCGGTTCATAAGGTTCCAAAAAACAACCGATACTCTCATTCTCCATTGTTGATTTTTACTTATTTATTAGCTTAATCTAGATTCTTCCACTAATCTAGATATTTCTGCATCAATCTCGAACTTTCTCGGCCCATACTTCAGCTAAACACTCCACTTTGTTGTCCAAAATTTACCCGATAATAATGAGCTCATGTATCATCTTTGTTGCCCTGTTTAGCCCATTACTTAAACACTCTTAATAGTCCAATCCACTAAAATAATATTTGAAAACATGAACTACTCTAAAAGATTTCTTGATCTTATCAATTAGGAGAATAATTGTTGGAATGAAGATGTGGTTTGGATGAAGCTACCCCCCTTGTGATGTGGAAAATGCGATGGCTGTTTATCTGGTGAATAATGAGTGCAAATATGAGTTCGGTTGGTTTTACACCAACAATGATATTTTTCAGTTAAAATTGCCTACCACCTTGGTCTTGATCCTAACAGTGTTGTTAAGGAGTTTGCAGGTCCTTTTGATGACGGATGTCAAAGATTATTTTAGAAGAGATTATGGTTGAGTCGATGTTGTCCTTGCTGCCAAATTTTTAATATGGAGGGGATGTAAGGGTGTTCTCCCTTCTAAAGTTAAATATTTTATCGAAGCCGGCCCGTTGTACCCGATTCGTGGTGCTTTGTTTGTGGAGGTATGGACAATGATATAAGAATATCATACATAAGGGTAGGTATGATATAAGAAGTTGTTTGACTACTTTGGATAAGGATTTGTGAATTAAATACTCACAAGAAATGATAAAACATAATGAATGGGACATATAGTTATACCCACAAAAAATGATTAAAAAAATGACTTATGATACTAAGTATCACATAATAATGCATTGTTTATTATGTAATAATAATAATAATAATAATAATAATAATAATAAATAATAATAATATTTGGGTTGAATGTAACACTCTTAAAGTCCGATAAGTTATAAGGGGTAGTTTATTGCAAACGTTTAAAATAAAATGTGGTTTTATGCCAAAAAAATTACAAGGGGTAGTTATAGCAAACATATGAATATTAAGTGTGGCTTTTTGTTAACAAAATTTATATAGGGTTGTTTATTGCAAAAGAGTGATCATTAAGGGTGGTTTTGTGTACTTTCCTCTATTTGTTTTGCCAAGACTTATTGTTTCTCCATTGTCGTTTCAAATAACAAACCCGATGGAGGTAACCCAATAATCAAGTTTCGAGTTATCGAAACTAAGTTTGTGAAATTCAAGCTTTGGTTGATCCCATTTAATGTTTATTTGGGGAGTTGTTGTTGATTAAATGTAACACTCAAGTCCAAGAAAATATGACTTGATTTTGAACAAATAATTAGACCTTTATTTGTAATTTTATTAGAAGAAGTTTGTGCGTAGCACGGGCTCGAACACTAGTTACCCTATATTTTTAGTTTTTGAGGGCATTAAATGATTTATATTAACACATTATTTTGCCCCATATTATTCAATGGCTCTAGAAGCAACCAACACCTAGAAGCCGCAACCTCATTTCTAGGCGTTGGTTGTGTTATTAATGCCCTCAAAACTTCTAGAGCCATTGAAAAAAGAACACTAGTTACCCTATATTTTTAGCCTTTTTAAATTCTTTTGACACCGTGATATAAAAGTACAATAAGCAAAACTTGACCATATTTTTCAAATTCTTTTTCCAATGGCTCAAGAAGTTCACCTTTATCCTCCATGTCATCACCTAGAAGCCGCAACCTCAACAACAACTACGACAGATCCTCACATCCAAGATCTAAACATTAGCTGCTTGAGTTTCTAGTGAAAGAGCATTTCAATTACTTGTTATGCGCACTATTTTAAGTTTAAAAATAAAGACACCTTTCTTGTTTACAAAGTGCGTGCATAGCACGCACGCCGCCTCTAGTATATACATACATACGAGTTTATGAATACGAAATCAAAACATAATAGTAAACGTATTTAATCTATTATTACGAGTCATAAAAAAAAAAAGCAAACCCCAAGCAATAGCAATGATATGTTGTAGGAGTGTCATTAGTTAATAATCAAATTATAAAAAGGGTGTAAAGTTGCATACAAAAGTATGTTTTATCTGAAGTTATGTTGCAGTAATACCAATCTTTAGTAATTTAATTGTCCATAATAAATCATCCAATTTTATGAAATTATTTATGTTGAACAAAATAATCAAGAATGTGTTTCATTTGAGGTTTTGGGGCTTTATTTTAGATTTTAGATGAAACCCATGAAAATAAAGAGGTGTTTAGTTTGAGATTTTTAAATGATATTAAGGTTTTAAAATATATTTAATTTGGATGAATTTTAAAATAAGATTTTGAAGTCTTTTACTTAAAAATGTGGTTGAATTGTGTAAATATACGCTTTGAGTTATAAAACTGAAAAAACTAGCCACATCTTTTTTTTTTTTTAATTTCTAACACTTTGTCTCCCGTCTACCACTCTAGGCCCTATGTTTCACAAATAATTGTTTTTTTTAATGTTTTTTTCTCATTAATTTTTCTCAATTTTTTTTCTTCTAGTTACCGATGTTTAGTGTTGTTGACAACACAATTGTCATCGATTGTGATGTCACCAACTAATATGGGTGTTGGTGACAACACCAACTATTTTGGGGGATGCCACTTATTTTTGTTGCTTTGGAGGTTGATAACAACACCAACATAGTGTTTTGAATGTTTGTGAGAACACCAAATTAATAATATGGGGTCCGTTCGTCAATTTTAGTGGAAGATGAACATCCTCACTTCAACCCCTTTCATTCCCAAAATATATCTCACATTGGTAGCAATAAATTTCATACATTTAATTTCCTTCATCCCCTTTTATTCCCTTAACCGAATAGTGTCATGGTGTTGGTAACATCACCAATACCTTGACACTCTCATCTTGAGAGCATCAAAACCGTCATAAAGTGATAATAGTAAAGTAGTGACCGAATGACAACAACAACATCACCATTGTGTTCCTTAATGTTCTCTCCCCAATCTTATTGTCTAGTTGTGATTAAGTTCAAAGCATGTTTACATCGAACATGATGCTTAGTGATAACATGTTTTCATGTATGTTTATAGATGTGTTTTATGTGATTTTTCTTTATTTTGCATGGTTTAGACACCTACATCTTAACTTATGCTTTAAATGTCAAAAAAATGTCAATTCCATGTGTTTTGTGTTTATAGGTATTTTTGGTATCAAATGGAGTTTAAATGAACACATTCATCATCCAACCATCACAAGGATCAAGCATCACACCATCATCTACCTCAGTGGAGCAAAGGAAAGAAGAAGACAAGCAAGAACATTTACAATAAGTCATTGGATGCAAAGGAAACCCAAAGTGGAGAGCATCAAGTGAAGACTCACTCGATCTAAGAGGAAGGATAAACTTTGACTAATAAGACTTTGGAGTGAAAGTGTCAACATAGTTCGAGTGAACATCATCACTCAAGCTAAAAAGACTTCACCATTCGACCTAAGAAGACACTCACTCGAGCTAATAAGACAAGTTGCTAGGAAAGTTCAACATACCTCGAGTGGAGCACCGATCTCGACCTAGGAGTACTTGCTCACTCGAGCTAATAAGACAAATTGCACAAAATGTCAAGGTACCTCAAGTTTCTAACACCAATCGATGTAAGAAGCCAAAAAACTCAGAGTAAGAAGACAAACCACTCGAGCTATGTATATCGGAGTAAGTCGGTGGAGCACTCGACCCTAAGTTGAAGCCCACTTGATCTAGGATCATTTCCTCACTCGACCTTGCTACTCCAAGTTTATACCACAACCTTCCCATGCACCTTGATCCACTTGCTTCTCCAGGGGGGACCATGTCTTTTTGGGCTATAAAAGGAGCCTTTGACTAATTGTAAAGATATAAAGCAAGCATTGTAGTAACCAACTCTCTCTCTCTCATTAGTAGTAGTAGAAAACATCATTTGGTAAGCTGTATTGGACGGATTTGGATCAAATTAAAGAAGTGTTGGTGTTCTTCACAATTGTTCTTGTTGGATCTTGTTCTCATCTTGTTTTGGCCATATCTTTTGATTGGTAAGTCCAAATTCGTCCATTCTTTTCCCTACATTCCTTATTTGTTGTCTACTTTGCAACCATGTCACTTGGTTCTACTATTACCATGTTGGAATTTTATGTGATGAGTGAGTAGTTCTCTTGCTAGGTTTTGGGATGTAAATCCTCAAATCATGCTAGATTAGTATTGTTCTTATGTTGTGTTTATGATTTGAAGGGAAAATAAAAGCATGTTATTAAATATATGAGGGATCAAATTTGTTTATCATTCATTACATATTTTGACTTATTTTTAATGTCGGATGCTAGACTATAGATAGTTTAGATTGTTCCCATAACACATAGTATATTTCCAAGTGTGAATAAATGACATGTGAGTTAATCATCTAAATTTAGACCGATAAGTAATACAAGAATGATTGTGCAATGTTGAGATGCTTATCATGCTAGAGTAATGGTGGTTAGGGCCGAAAGGGTTATCACCTTACTTGTGATGTTATTGTCCAAACTATGATTATGTTGGATGGTATAAGCATATAGAAAACACCATGTGATGCTTATGTTTTTCCAAATAATCATAAGTTGATAATAAGCTTGATCAACTAGTGTGCAAATAGCAAACACCATGTGATGTATACTAGTTGGCACAAGCCAAATGCTATGACAAAGCTCACCTAATACCATGCTACCTTTGTACTTGTTACCTTCATACTTGCCTTCATTGAATGAACAACATGTTTGAACATGCTACTAACTAAGGTTTGAGAGTAATAACCCCAAACCTAGTGTTTTTCTCATACTTGATACTTGATTTTGTTACTTGACTTCTTGTCACCCAACACCCAATTCATTTAATCACTTGACCACCCCTTTTTGTTTACTTTTACACACTTGAACCTTTTCTACTAAACTTGAGACTTGTCAAGATATACATAGTCCATTGGGATCTCGACCTTGGTGCTATAATCATATACTCACATTGACACAACCGTATACTTGCGGTAATATGTTGTTTTGAGTATTCCAATCGGCCCACATCACTTAGTAAACAATTAAATTTCATTTATTTCCTTTCATACCTTTCCCTTTTTTATGTTGGCTTTACATTTAAATCAATTGATACACAATGACCATCCAAATAACGATTTCTACAACTACGAGTTTTGTTTTCACCTCATCCGACATCACCACCTCCTCTTGGAGGGCTTCCGAGTTCCGATCCATCAAGCGGTGGCACATTGAGTTAGGAAATTACGAAACCAACACAATATTTTATCCCTTGAGTTAGGAAATTATGAAGCCAACTCAATTTTCTCCGTTTGGTTTCTAACCCCATGTCCTCCACCCCTTTCCTCATGAAAATTTGTTAATACACAAAATTATATATATATATATATATATATATATATATATATATATATATATATATATATATATATATATATATTCACCAATGTTTAGTGTTATTGACAATACCAACACCTTTTTTTGGTATTTTGGACGTCAGTACAACACCAACGTGATATTTTGGTTTTTTGAAGTTTTTTTTTACAATTCAAACGTGATGTTTTTAGTGATGGTGACAACACCTTGTATTTGGTGTTGGTGACATTGCCAACATTGTGTTTTTGGAGAGTTGGTGACAACACCGACATCTTGTTATGAGTGTTGATGAGAATCCTTATTTTTTATGAATTGGGTGTTGGTGACAACCTCAATATGATTTTTTTGGTTGTTGATGACATAACAAATAACTTATTTATAGTATCAATGACAACACCAACATTGTATTTTTGGTGTTTTGGGTGTTGATGACTACACCAACATGATATTTTTGGTGTTGTCGCCAACATGGTGTTTTGTGTGTTGGTGTTAATATCGATGTGATGTTTATGTTGTAATGGATGTCGGTGACATCACCAACACAACGTTTTTGGATGTTGATGAAATCAACAAACATTGTGTTTTGAGTGTCGATGACGACACCAATATTGAAATTTTGGTGTTTTGGATGTTGGTGACAACACCAATGCTCTATTTTTGTCGTTTATATGTTAATGAGAACACTTCATTTTTGTTTTTTATGTGTTGCTGAAAATACCAACATGATGCTTTTGGGTATTTGTAGCAACACCAACACAATGTTTTGGGTGTTGGAGATAACATCAACATTGTGTTGTTGGTGTTTTGTGTTGATAAGAACACCTTCACCATTAGTGTTTTTTGAGTGTTAATGTAATCTCAGTTATTATGTTTTTAGTATTGGTGACAACACTATATTGATATTTTGAGCATTGATGACAACACCAACATGGTGGTCTAAGTGTTGATGACAATACCAACATGGTGTTTTGGGGTTGATGACAACATCAACGATATGTTTTTGTGTTGCCATCAACTATTTTGTCAACAATTGTACCATCAATAACACTAAAAGGTTGACGGCCTACAAAAAAAAAACAATAATCACATTTTTAATTAAAAAAAAATCAAGATTTCACGGTTAGAAACCAAATACGAAAAAATGGGAATTAAGTTTCTCATTTCATAACTTACCTGAGTTATACTATCAAATTCTTACTTTACTAAACACCCAAATGTACACAAATACAAAAATAACAATAATTTTATTAATTTTATTTTATTTTATTTAGAAAAGGTTGTACTTTTATTAAAATACACATAACTAAAAAATTAATTACACTTGAGAGATTTTAAGTTGTCTTTTATTAGTATATTTATATCCCCAACTATCTTAATCCAATGTACAAAAATATAATTTAGTCGAAAGTTTGTCAAATTTATTATTCTAGATAAAATTAACCGATTAAGACATTTTATACGCTCAAGACACCTCACTTATATTCGATACAATAATTCCCCACCTTTTATATCACTATTTATCGAAATAAAATTTGATTAACCATTATCCAAATTCTTCTTTGATTAATCCCAAGTTAAACCGGATTTTAAATTCAATATTTTTAAGTTCACCACCACATTTGGTTAAAAAAACCCAAAACATTGATCCAAACACAACGAATCTCATCGCCCTTCGTCCCTTGACAGGCTTCCGTCCATCGTCCAGATGATGAGTGAAGTCTGACCCTCGCCTCTGAGACTGGCTTTGCAACACAACTGCCAACCTCAAGACCACCCTGTAAGCCGCTGCGCATTAACTTATTTCAATATCTGAAACCCTAGTTTTTCTTTGTTCTCAATTTCATGGGTTCTGTTTATATTTCTGTCCGATTGTATGTTCAACTTCTAATATTGCTGTTGATGCCGAGTATCTCTCTTTAATCTCTCCTCCCGCTTCAAGAACGACTGCTTTTCTCCTCAGCGGCTCTATTGATGACACAAGAATCATAGAGCCCAACAACCCACCACATCTTTCTCTCCTTTCTGGCTGACCCTCAAACTCTGCCTACCTCAGGTCCTCTTCAAAATCTACCTCTATTTGATGAATTGTTTCAGTTGTGATTTACCCTTGTTCCAATTCCCTCTCAAGAACTGCTCTGATTCTCTGGACTATTTGGGGATTGCTTGAGATTTGGTTTTCAATTCTCCATCTGGTTTTGCTGTGAATTTTAGCTTCACAAATTTTGAAGTGTTTGCTGTTGAATTCAGCTTTTCTTGAGATCTTCTGTTATAGAAATCAATAATAAATCAAAATGTTGAGTTGCACGGTTCTTGCAGATGGGATTGTTTCCTTCAAAAAAACATAATAAATGTAGATGGGATTGTCAAATTAAACAAATGAGGAGGGGGGTTTAGTTTCAGGGACAACACTTATATCAATCACAATCTAATGTGGCTATACATTTTGATAAGAAAATCAATTTCTATATAAATTAATGCTTGAAGAGCACTTTACCAGTAGGAGAGACATCATGAAAACTTTGCTGATAGAGAGTGATAAGATATGACCCAAAAAATATAGAAAGAATTGGGTGAAGTAGGCTCTTTTTTATGGACTTTTGTTTTGTAGACCCTCTAATTTTTACACTCTAATTGACTTACCACTATTACCCTATTAAGGGGTATATTTAGTTAATGAGTTTATGCTATGGGTGCTCTTAATAGATTAATAGTGGTAAAAGGCTTAGTTAGCCATTTTACCCAAAAATATATATTTTGCTTATAGGAAAGCAAAAACCAAGACAGTTCAGCATTGCCAACTACGGTGCCACTAGAAATTTGAGTTGTTGTATTATAATAGTTTAGGTGACTGTGGAGTCTGTTAACTTCACTTTCACAGAACAAAACATCCGCATTTTGTTATTGTATATCCAAAAACATAGTTATAGTTTGAGAATATTGGTGTAGTAAAGCCTTTTTTGTGTTGCAGATACAAAGTAGCTCCCTACAATTTTGCAATTTAAAATAAAGAGAATATTGGTCTGTAGAGTCCTTTTCAAAATAAATTAGTGGGGTCTAGTTTGTATCTATAAAAACACAATACACCTGTTTATGTTCACTATTACAATAATAGCCCACAAACCCCTTTTACTCTTATAGTTTTCGTATAGTTAGTTGATATTTTTAGAATTTATGTTAACTCACATAGTTGGTGTAGTTTTTTTGGATGAATCAACCTGTCAATATCCTAAAGTTATCCTTATTCTAGATCAAAGATATACCTTTTCCATTGAAGAACTTCCTTTTGCTTGAGTAAGAGTGCTTATTACCAATTTTTGTATGTTTAGCTGGTAGTAAGTACAATATCAGCAAACCTTTTTGGTAATACATGCAATATCTTTGATATTTCTATTGGAAACCGGCTTATTCTGCAGCCTGAGAGAACCTTCATTGTGATTGGTACCTATTCTCTAGATTATTAGAATTTGACATACACACGTTTCTTGTTTACTTGACAAAGAATATGCTTCAAATCCTTATTTGACCACAAAACATATAATGTGTCATAATACATGTTTGAAGACCATGGATAACAACTTTGATAGTACATTTTCCACTACTAGTAATGCTAGACAAGTAGACATCTTCACCAACCTAAGATGATTAGCTTCACCTTAGACAAACCGTCTGTCTTTGCTAATTTGTAGAACAGAGCACAAGCATAGTTACTCTAGTATATGGTAGGTTGCCACAACACCAGCCATCCAGTATATGATAATTGTAAATTCTGCTCAAGTTTGTCACCAAATCACAGGTAATGAGGTAAAGGTTTAATTCCTTTGATCAACATTATGATATAGTCAACTTGCCTCTTTTGATTTGTTAAGAGTAAATCACAGGTTTACCACTAAACCATGCTCACTACAATAAGATTAGTATATCAATATGGAACTTAGGCCATAGGACATAAATAGAAGAATGAGTTAAAAAATTAGAATATAGTGTTTAATTGTTCAGAGGATATCTGGATAACAAAGCATATTGACATGTGTTTGCGTCATGAAGGGGTTTTCACTGCCCAAGAAATTAACGAACTAGTCCATGTTAAAAGTCTGGGTCTTCACCCTTATAGTCCCGGTTCTGACTAATAACTATGCTAACAAAATTAGAATATTGAGTTTTCTCATTCAGAGGAGATCTGGATCATAAAGCATATCGACATGTGGTTGGAGTCATGAAGGAGTTTTCACTGCCCATGAAATTAACGAATTCTGATCCTGGTTTTACTAACTTCTATGGCGAAATGGTTTTGTTAAGTTTTCTGTAGGTGCTTTACTGGCAACTTATATTCACAACTTTCTTTTTTAATTTCATGAATGTAGAAATCGTCCTTTTCTCCTGTCTCCATTCTGATTGATTCACTTTTTTTGCACAAGCGACAAGCTCTTGCCTTTCTGTGTTTTATTTTGTGATCTTCTGCTTTAGTCTGCGTTTTCGGTGTCCTATATGGAGCTAACCACGATGAACGTGACTAGTATTTATTAAACTCATGATGTGGAAGTACCGAAGTTAGCTATCATTTCTGAAAGAAAAAAACACCGCCCAGTGTTACTAAAAGAATTACTTTGTTCTGCCGTTGCTGTTGTAATCGGAGTTGCACTAACAGTAATTGGAGTTGTACACCATTTTTCTATTCGAATGCAATGTACCCTATATTAGCAGCATATAAGGAATATAAAACCTCCTAAGTGGAGAAGAAAACACTTAATGTAAGTTAGAAGTATTCAAATTTATCGTCTTGTGAAGAAGGGATAAAGATTACCGGCATCCACTTCCAAATTCTCTACTTCTACGCTGCTAATATAGGGTGCATTACATTCTCAAGATTTTTGTGCATCAATATAACTCTAGCTGAAAATGTTTTTTTGCCTGTTATCTGCCCATAAATTGGTGTTGCTTGCATGACATCGATTTTCTGGATTATAGCTGCATTTGAAGTGTTTTATTACTTACAGTTTTTGTCCATGACATGAGTACCACTGGTTGATTCCTGCTATTTTTATGTTGGCTTGGATGTCCATTTTGATCTGGCATGGACACTTATGTATCTGAATGTTGGCGCCTGATACATTTCAGATTAAGCACGGTTATCAAATTTCAAGTATCGGGTATCTGGCATAGGTACCTGACCCGTACTCACCCCTAACCAGCACACTTCATTAGAAAGATCAAAAGCTAAAGCATACGCTCTTAAGCGCTAGTAGAAAAGCTCACCTTTAACCTCACAATAGGTTAGCTATATCTTTCGCAAACGATGAAGTGTGAAGATGGATTTGGCCAACCTCTTTTATCTAGTGTTGCTCCCAAATAGACCCCTATATTTCCTTCATAATTCCGTTACTCCTGCAATTAGTGAGAAAGACTGCTGTGAAAGGGGGTGAGTTAAAACATGTGAGGTTCTTGAGGTTTTAAGACTGCTGTGACAAGCAGTAACATTCTTCTTCCTCTTTTGGGTTCGAGGGTAGGGTAGAGGTCTTCCTGTATACTCATTGCCATTTTGCAATGTTAAATTTGCAAAAGTGAGTATTTTTCAGGTATTGTGAATTTATGGTGATAAAATTGATGCTCCTTGTCTGAAGCATTTCAGAGGTGCTACAGTGCCTGTGAATGTGTTTCATATCCAAAACCTTTTGGGCATGAAGCATATGTTTTAAACATCTCTGGTCATAGCCTACCATCTCATCTTGGTCCCTAGTCTTTTTGTAAGAAAACAGACTCGTAGGCTTATTTAGATGGTGTTTCATGAGCAGTTATTTGTTGATTTCCTTGGCAGTTTTGGTACACGACTTGTTGGACAGGTTATATGTTCAAACAAGGCACTGCTATATAGGAAGTTGCAACTGCCTGCTTGCTTCTTGATGCATCTTTTAAGCTAAAGTTATGATAAGATCATTGCTCATAAATTTTGTTGCAACCTTATATAATCCTTTTCACTTTAACTCATTATACTATGATCATTTTTTTAAAACAATTTTTTATCTTCTAAAGTATGTGATAGGAAAGATAATGGCCGCGGATCTGGTTCCTCCATCTAATAAAATTTTGGTTGATGCTATGTACTTTAAGTTGTAACTTAACTGGACATTTGTGCAACTATATCAACTTTAAAGCTCATACACAAAAATAGACCAAGTGCGTGCCACCCTAACCAAATTCGATTCACCGATGGCTTATCTTTGCAAATGATGTTTTAAGTTGCCCTATATCATTATCAACACCTTGCTCTGTTAGTTGTTATTGGTACTGTCATCTAGCCTCGTTCTCCTCTCTCCCTTAGACCTCTCCTTCCATTGGCCTGTTGTAGCTCATATATGGCCGCTGAGTAGGTGATCTGTATCTCCAATTAGTTTGATGAAGTAATTAGTTCTTATTGTTTGTTAATAATGTTTTCATTCTCCTTTGGCAGGGATAAATGGGAAGTAAAGGCCGAATGCCGCCTCCTTACATGAGACGGCCTCCTCCAGGACCCGGGATGGTCCATCCTGATCCATTTGGTCCCGGGATGCATCCCCCACCTGCTGGTTTGCCTTTTGACATGTTGCCCCATGTTTTGGAACAAAAGATTGCAGGGCAGGAAGTGGAGATGGAAAGACTTCTAACAGAGAATCGCCGGCTTGCTGCTACACATGGGACCTTAAGACAACAACTCGCCGCTGTAGAGCAGGATAAGCAGTCGATAGAAACTCGAATAGGGTCTATGAAATCGGAAAGAGATCTTGAAATGAGGGCCCTTAAGGACAAGATCAGTAAAATGGAAGCCGAACTAAAAACAGCAGACTCTGTAAAGACAGAGCTCCAACAATCACATACTGAAGCCCGGGCCTTGGTTGCATCAAGGCAGGAACTTTTGTCTAAGGCTCAGCAATTGAACCAGGATCTTCAAAAAGTCCATGCAGAACTGCCACAAATACCAGCATTGATGTCCCAACGTGATACCCTAAGGCAGGAGTATCAGCATTGCAGGTTATATCCTGGAATATTTTTTATTTTTTTCTGATTAGTATGAGGTCCTGAATCTAAGCTGACAGAGTAGTAATGCCTATATCCTGCAGGGGTGTTTATGAATCTGAGAAGAAGCTTTACAATGACCATCTTGAGTCTCTTCAGTCCATGGAGAAGAACTATAATACCATGGCTCAAGAGGTGGAAAAGCTTCGGGCTGAGTTAAATAATACCGCCGGTGCTGATAGAAGAGCAGGTACTTCCTAATTTAGAATTTTTTAACTTCCTTCCCTCAAATATCTTGTCTTACCGTGCCTATATCTGCAAAACAGGCTCAGCTTATGCCAGTGCCGGTGGTTATGGAGGGAACAGTGCGTCTGCACATCCTTCTCTTGGAAAAAGTGCTTATGAGGATGGTTATGCTGCTCCTCAGGTGAGTCACGTTTTCCGAATTAGTTCAGTTTTTCAAGACCAAATGAGCCCAAATTGGTGAGCTCGTTTGGTACGATGTCAGGAATGAGAAATTGGAATGATGAGCGTTTCCTCAAATTTGTTGATTAGTCTAGGATTCAAATTATAATGATTGGAATAAGTGGGAGAAGGTTCAAATGCCTGATACCTGAATTTTTAAGTTGGAACAAAATCTGGAATTGATTCATGCCAAGAATGAAATTGATCCCCATTCCAGGCCATTATGATTCTCATGGCCATGCCGCACATGGAACCGGAATCAACCATACCTTGTTCCTGAAACTGAAACATAAATCATTGTCAATCCATGTCTTGACACCTTTGTTTATGATCATAGGGAAATGCTCCCCCTCCGACAAATGTTGCTCCTGGGACTGGGAGTGGAGTACCCGTGAGTGTCAGCTCGGGTGCTACAGCGACTTTTGGTGGACTTCAATCCGCACAAGTTCCATCTAGGCCAGGTTACGACTTTCAGAGGCGGCCAACCTATGATGCACCAAGAGGACCTGCTACTTATGACCCACAAAGAGGCCAGTACTATGACGCTCAGAGTGTGCCCGCCTACAATGCTCAGCGTTATGATCCACAAATGGGAGCCAATTTCGGAATGCAGAGGCAGCCTCCTTACGATCCACACAGAGCAGCTCCTCTGCCCGGACCGCCACAGGGCCAGATGCCATATGGATCAGCAACCCCACCTGCTCGTCCGCCAGCCGGCTATGAACAACAGCCTAGACCCGGAAACACAGGCCGTAGATGAACTAGACTACGAGATAAGAGGATCTTGTGATCAATTAAACCCAAAATGAACTACTAATTTGGAGGCGATTGGAATAGCTGTTTGGAAATGTGTGTTCATGTTTTTCTGCATTATATAACCTCGTCTGCTACATTTTTACCATCCACGAGTTTCTCATCTTGACAATCAGTCTGCATTACTCTTCAAAATGGCTCAATCCACAAGTCACCGTACTATAACAAGATATTCTTAACCTTCAGAGTTAGAAAGTTAAAAAGACAACCAAAAAACTTATCGAACCTATAACTAACTGAATTCCAAAGTTACCGGCAACCAACAAGCTAGCCTGTGAGTAATGAAAGAAATATTTAGAGGAAAGTATAAAGCTAAGAAGCCATCATAAGTAAAGCTTCTTCTAGTACGGTAAAAAGAAGAAGAAATCATGGGCCAAACAATTTCCAGTTTGCTTGGTTGGCTATGGAGCAAAGTGAGCAGAACACCATCCTCCTCCTCCTTAAACAATGGAGATGACATATACACAGCAACCTACGAGCTCGACGTCAAAGTTTACGCCCATGATCCCGAGTTGGGAGTTGAAAGTCGTCGTGAGGAATTAGCTGCAAACAACTCCGGTGTCTTAGCCGATGATGCAGCTGATGTTTATGAATCAGCTGCGTCGTACGATGAGCAGACGTGCGTTGCCCGATCGACTGGCGACCCGCGAGTAAGCAAGAAAAGGTGGATGGGGCCGTATAATAGCTCTCACAAGATTTTGTTGGTAGGAGAAGGAGATTTCTCCTTCTCTGCTAGCTTGGCCTTCGCCTTTGGTGATGCTTCTAACATGACTGCTACTTCTCTTGATACTCTGGGTATGTCGTCATAAGTAACCATTTTTGTTATAAAGAATTGAGTTAAATAGACTCTTTTTATAAGCTTTTGTTTTGTTGAGGCCTTAGCGAAGTAATTAAAAAATGTTTAGTTTTGATTGTTTTGTATATCTAGGGTTCAATAATGTAAACTATTTACTTTGTTATGCATGTTCTTTGCTTTAGCATTCAGAAATGTCACGCGCCAAGTAAAGCGTACGTTGACGAATCACTATAGACTTCTTCACCTCCTCTAGCCTAGGCCTAACAAAAGTATATAGCACAATTTGGACATCTAATCACGTTAACTTCAAGCACACATTTTTATATTGTTTCCTTTTGTAGATTTTCTGGGTAGAAATTACTCAAGAGCAGTGAGAAACGTCCTTGAACTAACAAGAAGAGGATGCAAAGTAATGCACGGGATCGATGCCACTCGAATGTCAAAGCATCCATCTCTGAAATCCCTCAAATTCGATCGTATCATCTTCAATTTCCCTCATGCAGGCTTCTTCGATTATGACGAGCCTCGATACATGCAGATCAAGTACGTATATTTACACGCACGTACGTACGTAAGTTTTTCCATGCAAAGTTCATTCTAAGCATATGATATGATGTATGGATGCAGCCGACATCAAGAGCTGGTGAAAGGGTTCTTAGCGAATGCAAAGAAGCTGATAAACGAAGATGGGGAAATTCACATTACTCAGAAAACTACGAGTTTCTTTCGCGAATGGAACATTAAACTGCTAGCATTATCGGAAGGCCTTCGACTTGTCGGAAAGGCACCGTTCGAGTTTCAAGACTATTGGGGATATCGTACCAAGTTTGGGTATGGAGGTGATGAGAACTTCATCTGCTACCCTTGCAAGACTTACAAATTCCAGCTTGCCTCCTTGCAGGATAAAGTATAATAGAGGAGAACCATGAAGCAAATATACTAAAACATTAATTAATTTAGTACTATGATTGATATCGTTGTTGATTGTATGTGATTATACACATAACTAATTGTGCAAATATCTTATGACATTCGTTTACTACTATGATTTCGTCCATGTCGAATCAGGAGTTATCAAAGGCTCAGATTTCCGCTACATTAGTTGTACACTTATGTTTTTTCCCAAGATCCATAATACAAATGTTATATGTGACAATGCTAGAGTTTGAGAACCCGCTGATGGAGATAGAACCACTATCTTATTGAAATTATGATAACTTTTATATATATTTTAGAGGACAATAAAAACTAGTAATATATAGTACTAGATAACAAAGATATATATTATCACGATCTTAATATTATCACAATCTCGATCTTATCACGCCATCAAGCCATGTAAAAAGATCCGTCGGTTGGTCGGTGTGTAAAGCTAGTGCGAGCCATGTGTTTTTCTTATGCTACTTTTGACTTGCCTTTGAATATATTTTATTCAATTTGAGGCTATGAATCTTGAGCAAAAGTGGTTGAGTTGTAGTTTGTTTTGTTTGGCCATGCGTTGGTGGCCCTAGAGCGCCTATAGGTATAGGAACACTGCTATGATACCATGATAATGTTAGGGTTTGATGAAACATTTATATATACTTTACAAGATAATAATAACTAGTAATATATAAGAAACTAAATATCAGAGATATTATCACGATCTCGGTCTTAGAATAGCATCAAAAAAATATGGGGTTAGATGAAACATTTGATATCATATATATTCAGAGAGAAATACCATCAAGTGATGCTCAAAACTGCAACTCTACTCAGATTTGCAAACTTGAGTGAGAAATTATGGAGAACATCCCCCAGATTTGCTTAGATATGATACATGAAAACTGTACATTATTACATTAAGTTATTTTACTGCATATTTCATGCAACTATACAGGCAATTCAAGGTATGAAAGAAGGAGCTTGTATATCTAGCTGTCCGAGTGCAATGCGACGCTGGAGGCACGCCGGAAGGAGTTCTGGACCCGGAACTTGTTCAAGTCTCAATAACCTTAGTTTCGGGAGTGAATCCCAATCAATGCCGTTCTTCTCATCTTCTACTTCCCACAAATCCATCTCTCCACATTTCCAGATATGCAATTCCTCTATAGCATTAAGTTGTGGTGGTGGTAAGGCCAAAAACTTCAGTTTTGGGCAATAAGAAATCTTCAAATGCTTAAGGTTGTTCAAACCTTCTTCTGACAAGCTTACCATATCACAGCAATTCAAGATCTCTAACTTCTCCAAGGTTCTTGAGGATGTTAGGTTCTGAATCAACTCACTGCATATTGCGTCCACATTCAGGTTTTGAAGAACCTGAAACTGCGGAATGGACTTGAGCTCAGAACATTCTGTGATAGTTAGAGAAGAAAGAAAAGGGAACGCAGGCAATTGATCTATCTCTTCATTTGCAACATTATCAATTATTTCTCTTGACCATCCTTTTAGTTTTGGGAGCCTCTGCAGGAGAAGTGTCTTCAAGGAAGGGAAGAATGATTCTGTTGAAGTACCAGGGCTTGTTCTAATACAAGTTTCCTGCTCTATGTATTTCAGTTCATTCAGACTATCCAGAGAAAGAGTTTCAAGACGAGGAAGGCGCCTGAAAGAAGGCAAATACCGGCATTCTGAACAATACCCAACTTCTACATAAATGAGGTTGGGCAGCAAGCAAGGAAAACAATCCAGTCCCCAACATGGCAATTTCGTACCCGGAAAAAGCAAAACCTCTAGAACCTTAAGACTTGGAGGAGGATGTAAGCATTCTAACAAATAATCAGCTTCATTTGATGCTATCTTTATCCCCTCTTCAAATTCAAGTCTCAACTTAGACAGCTTTTCATGTCCATTTAATATAGTTTTCTTTTTATCTAGGTCAAAATCCCAACTACAATCCCAAACAAGGAATTTGATACTCAAACTTTCTCTGAGATTTAGCTTAGCCAAAGAGACAAGACTGCTACTTTTAACATTAGCACCTCCCTTGCCTACTATGAAATCACTTAAGCTCTGAAGAGAAGTCATTTTCTCAAATCCAGGAGGCATATAACTCAACTTAGTACAGGAACTGATGTTTAAATACCTAAGATTCACAAGCTTCACAAAATCAGTAGGTAATAACATGAGCTCCCCACAATAAGAGACATCTAGTGCAACTAAATTCAAAATCTTTGTGATGGAATTTGGAAGAGCTTTGATAAGGCCATTGTGTGAAATATTAAGGTATCTCAAGTGTTTCAGTTCACCAAGGGAATTTGGTATCTTCTCAATTGACATGCCACTAAAACGCAATGCACGCAAGTACCTGAATTTTGTTGGAAGCTCAAGAAACGCTGAGAAGCAGATTTTCCCTTCATGTATGGTAACAATTGAACGAAGTCGCTTGGCATTGTCTAAAAGCTTTAAAACTGACCATGGATCATCTATGCAACGGTCAAATGCTACATGTTGTATGCAATCAGCGCCCTGGTCGAAATGTGTGGTCAGAATAGAGCTTTCTTGACCAGCCACAGTTTGAGCTAAGTCATGCACCAGATCATGCATTTTGCAACCATTAATCTCACCATCACCGCCTTTAGTTACCTCTTTGAAGAAAGATCTCCTCAACAATTCCATGAAGTAGAGATGACCCACATCCTCTAGAGTTTGCTTTTCACTCGACGACTCAATATAACCTTGAGCAATCCAGAGATAAATCAAATCCTCCTTCTCAATAAGGTAATCTTTCGGAAATAGAGAGCAATACGCAAAGCACTGTTTCATGTTTGGTGGCAAGTTATTGTAGCTCAATTTTAGTGTGGACATAATGGGATTATCACTAAGCTCTATCTTGGACAGTTCATTATTTCTGAAGTATTCCCATTCTCTTTTACTGCATTTTGTATAAAGAAGGCTGCCTATGGCCTTAATGGCCAAGGGAACATTTGCACACTTCTTTACAATTTCCTTCCCGGGTCTTATACAATCCGGATCATCTTCTTGCTCCACAGTAAACGCGAGTCTTTTGAAAAGCCGCCAAGACATTTCCTCAGTTAGGCCACCTAATACATGAGTTTTAATCCCGTCTGTAGCCCTTGCAACAGATGAAGATCTTGTGGTGACAAGAATACAACTTCCTTTGGCTCCGCTACTTAGCAAACTCCTTAGATTAAGCCACCTTCCATGATCCTCTTCCCACATGTCGTCTAAAACAAGAAGATACTTCTTATTAGTAATAGCTTCACGGATGCGAATCTGAAGCCAATCCATTGACAAGTCCTGATAGATTTCACCAATTATGGACTTCCAGATCTTTCTAGCAACTCCCTTCTCATCAAAATCACCAGAAATACATGTCCACCACTTCTTAGCAAAATGCTTGCCAACAACAACATCATTATAAACTAATTGAGCAAGGGTTGTTTTTCCCATACCGCCAATTCCAGCTATAGCAATAAATGAAACATTTTCTCCTTCAATTGAGTCCTCAACAAGCATTTGAATGATTTCTTCTTTTTCATCATCCCTACCAATTACCTCTTTTGGATCTACAAAAGACCCAGTTTCCGCCCTAATAGTCACTCTAGCATCCTCGAACTCACTTTGCAAAAACTTAAAGTTGCTCGTATCCTTGGAGATACAATCTAATCTCTTCCTAACAGCCTTAACTCTCTTGGCAATCATCTTGTTATAAGCAAGCGAATTTATGTTAAGCGAGGAAAATCGTACCTTGGTTAACAGGCTGTTCCCCTTCATCTGCTTCTTAAGTTGACTATCAATGGAGATTTCGTCGAACAAGTCATCTGCTTCATAGAGCACATCCCTAAACCTCCGAAGCCAATCCTGTACAAGATCGGAACTCTCTTGCTGCCTCTCTGCGTCAAGAAGGCTGGCACGGATTGTTCCAATCGTCTTACGGAGCTCATCGAGGTCCTTTCTCGCTTTCCAAACTGACTTGATTTTTGTAAAAGCAGGTGAACTTGCTGTTAGCAGGAGTTTTGAAGCAACAGTGAAGAGTGCAATTTCAGCCATTTTTATCTCCTACCTTTCGTGTGCTTATAAGGTCTATATAGAGGTGCCAAGGTTCCAGCAACGATGTACCGGCTATTTCAGCCATTTTTATCTCCTACCTTTGTTTTTATTTAAAGACAACAAATTTTTTTAATTTTTTTTTTAAAACGGAAAGCGGTTAGGAATGAACTATCTTCTTCTCGAGGTAGTCCGTCCTAAAGCATCCTTGCGGATGAGAACATTAAGTTCGGGGTCGTCAGAAAAGGGTATGTTGGGGTTCGAAATTCTCAAATGGGTCAATCGGTCAGCAACACAGTTGATTTCTCTGAACACATGTCTGACCTGGACTTCCTCAAAGAAGCAAAGATTCAGTATGGAGTCGGATATAATCATCTCGATCTCCAGGGACAACTCCAAAGACCTTGGAGTGCCTTAACACAAAGGTTATCACCCTCAATTTCGATCTTTTTTATATTTAATCTTATTGACTCTTTTAGTCCAGCTTTCAGCGCAAAAGCTTCTGCTTTAACTACGGAGTTAAAGTTATTTTTCTTAGCACCCAAGCTAATAACATCACCGTAATGATTTCGTATAACAAAACCAATGGAGGTTATTCCTGAATCGAGTTTTGATCCATCAAAGTTGAGTTTGTGGACCCAGATTTTGGTTTATCCCATTTAATATTATTTTTCTTTCTTGTGTTGGGTGAGTTGTTATTTTGAATATATTTAAAATCATAGTCCTCATCATCGTCCTTATGATTTTTCCAATTCTGAACTAGGTTTTTAATGAAATTTAGGATTTTATGATCCGATCCGATTGCATCATTGTTAAATATGATTTTATTTCTGAAGAACCAAATACTCCACCATATGGTTGCAAGTCGGGAGAAATTAGAAAGCCCGATCTTATTTTTAATTTCCAACAAGAATTCGTGAGGTCTTTTGTTTTCCGTGTCAATGGTATTGAGAATGGTGATGATATTTGAGTCAAATTTTGCGATTATATTTTTGCTATAGGGGCAATCAATAAGAAGATGTACAAGATCCTCGAGTTGATGATTACAAAATTCGTAGTTTTTAGGAACTGCGATTCTTCTTTCGTTAAGTTAAAGACAACAAAATTGACTAAAGATAGATAAAATTGACTAAACAATATCCTAGACCAATTAAATTTAATAGCAGTTGTTTAAACTATCAAACATTACCTTATTTATTGAGTCTTATCAAAGATTCGTACCTGAATTATCTCCAAAAGCTGTCTCACTAAAAATTGTTAACCACTTTCATTATTTGCTCCTTCAATAAAAAAAAATGATAACTTATAGATGGTAATCTAGGTACTAATATTTGGTGAAGCTCAATAAGTAAAGAAATGTTCTAATAGTTTAGTTCAAATGACATATACTATGAGATACTGTTTAGACAATTTTCTCTTTAAATATATAAAAACTTAATATTAAATATTTCAAGTGTTTTGTGGGTGTTCTAATCAATATAAAACGTACATAAAAATTATTTATATAAATTTGAAAAATAACTAAAAATACTACAAACTACCATCGGTGAACCAAAAAAAAAAATCCAATTATAACTTATATATAAATTATGACCTATTAAACAAATTTTAATATGTACATCTTCGCCAAAATCATTGACGTGGTAACCGAACAAATAATTTTTATGTTGAAAATGTAATTAACAATAAATTTAGATAGAAATGTAAACCCACATGGATTCGAGGAAAAAGAGAAATGGTTAACTAGTTTGAAAATGCAAAATTGTCCATTTTTATTTCTTGTTGAATCTTTAACTAGTATATGGAGAATTTGATATACTAGGCCTTTTTGAGAATATGATTTAGTAAATATACCCCATAATTTTTTACCACTTTCATTTAATGGTAGGTAAAACTAATTAACCCCTTTATTTTAATAAAAAAAGAATAATATACATTAGTTAGTGTTAAGTTGTAATTACTATTACTGAATTTGTTTATTTATTTATCTTTTTATTTTTATTATTTCTGGAATAAATTTCTGGTATGAAATTTTTCATACCATAATTTTTTCATACCATAATTTTTCATGCCATAATTTTACATACCAAAATTTAAATACCATAATTTTATATACCAGAATTACATACCAGAATTTTACATACTAGAATTTTCCATACCAGAATTTTATCATACCAAAATTTTATAATACCAGAATTTCTACATACCAAAAATTCAACATACCAGGAATTCAACATACTGGAAATTCAACATACCAAAAATTTATTTCCGAATTTGGTTTTTTATTTTATTTTATTATTTTTTTGCCTTTTTTTTTACTATAATGAACATACCAGAATTTCTACCAAAACAAATATCTATTCAAATCCAATAGATGTCCTCTACTGCTTCATCCTGGTATCCAATTGTCGGAATCACACTCGTGTCCTCTCTCGCCGATTTGGTTTTCGTATGGTGTGTTGGGGCACATCTGTTGATTCCCTCCCTCGCACCACCACCGCTCCCGCCGGATCCGCATTTCTGAATTATTTATACAAGCTAATGACACATTCAAATAATCAAATATGTAGGTTGAAAAATGTAAAATAATGGCGTATAACATACCAGACTTGTGGTTCGTGGTTGCAATATTGCAAGTACCCGCATCCATGTCGTCCTGCATTATCCAGCCGGGTTTGAATTTCTTCAAAATTTCAACCATCAAAATCCAACGCCAATATTTCCATCTCTTTTATTTTCATCGATTCCATTTCGAGCTTGGAACCAAAATCACATGAAGAAGACGAAGAGCCATTTCAAGTCCTTCTCAAAATTGCCTTTAGATTTCGAAACCCTAAGTTAATCAAACAAGAATAGAACCAACCATGATCAAACCATTGTTTGATTGGGATATTGATCCAAAGTTCCCTTGAAACTGCTGTTCATATACAAGGTAAGAATATAATGAATATTAATATGAAACTGCTGTTCATATACAAGGTAAGAACTAAGAACCCATATGTTGTCCTATACTTTATTTTAAATAATAAAGAACGGCACCCTTTGAGTAAACCCTTGCCCTAAAAATATAGCTTTCATTACATTCAACAAAACAGAAATGTTTCAACACCATCAAATGGTTATTAACTTACTACAGCTAACTGCAGAATTTCTAGTTCAGCAGACAAACGATCAAAGTGACAGCTTTTTTTAAACAACATCAATCTACAATAATTCTTCTACATGGCAAAGCAAGAAAATATGTTACATTTGAAGAATCCACACATAAGTTGAGAAACACGAACCCATACCTCAAGATAATGAGCCGCTTCCGAAGCCAAAGCAACTGTGGCAGTTGCTAAACCAATCACTCAACCCTAATCAAACAAGTACAAATAACTCAACAAACAAACCAAACATTGGCATTGTAGCAATGAATTTCGAAATCCCCGATAGCAAGAGATATTCCCAAAGCAAATGCCCAGCGGAAAAGAGAGCATAATTCTGAACCTTGCGTTGATTTGCTTGAGGGGAATTGGTAAACTCACCAGCCAACAATTTTATCACAGCTCTTATCTTCTCATGATCTCCTGTGCAACCAAACTCTTGACTATTCTTTCAACCTGGAAACATCCAAGGAAACGGCAAAATCACCAAACTAAAATAGAATGAAACCGAAAAATTCAGTAAAGTCCTCCACAGACCTCAAGAGCAACGTTCTTCCTCTTCTCGTAGAGCTTGTCGGAGAGATTCCGAATAACCGAGGTAGGTACACTGTTCTAAAAATCAACGACTGAATTCGAAGTCAAAATCGCACATAATTATACAAATTTTTTAGGGTTTTCATCAATTTCACAACTTCGTATAAACTCTTCCTCCAAATCGCAAGAGAAGCAGAAGCAAACCGAATCGTATTCTAACTCAATCAATCGCCGATTTCACCGGACAAAACGGCATCGACATTTGCTTTGTATATGCAAGAAAGCCGGTGCATAAATATGAGAATCAACAAGTCATTCCCTTTCAGTAAGGGTCGATTACTGAAGGAGAACAATAGCGACTGGGGCCGGCGGTGAAGAAGGTCGAAGGTGAGGAAGGTTCAAGAGATGAATGAGAACAGAGGGAAAGTCTAAGGTGGGAGGTGAAGGCGAAGTGGTGGACGGCGGAAGCAGAAGAGAGACGGTAGGTGAAACCCTGAAACGGTAAAAAAGCAAACGGGGTATACTTACTTAATTAAAAAACCCTAAAAGCCTACTTAGTAAACCTAAATCTTAAAAAAGCCTAGTTACCAAATTATCCCACTAGTATAATACCCTTGCTATGCATGTTTGTGATTTATTTATATGTTAATTGAAAAGAATAATTTGTTTAATATATCTAAATTTAATAATTTTTGAATATTATTTATATTACTAAAAATTTAATATAAAAGTATATAGATAATCAACGGTTTAGTAGTTATATAGTACTATTTATCTTATTATAAAATAAAATAATAGATGTATGGTAAAGATAAAGTGAGTTAAATTAAAAGATAATAAGTTATACAACCGTTCATAAGTTACAAAAATATAAAATCTGTGAATTAGGGTCCGACATTCCGACCCGAATATTGAATCGAAGCCCGAAGCGATTGGCCCTCACCCGACCTGCCCAATCCGTCTGAGACTGTGAGAGGTAGCATATCCAACTTTAATTCCTATGCGCAAGCGCGATTAGCGCGCACCAGTCAGCTGCCTCAGCGTAGTCTCGCTCAAGAAAGCAGGTTACTTTATTACTCCCGCCGTCAAAATCCCCAAATCTCCTCTTCACAAACTGCAAACCCTAGAGGAGAGGATGACAATGGAGGTTGAGGGGACCACCAGCGCTGTGCCGGAGAATATAATGGAATCGGTAAGAAGGACGCTGACCAACGTCCAAGATATCAGTGCCAATTTCGACGAGTTCCTCTCCCTCTGCGACCCTGAAAACCTCGACCAACTCCCACCTCTCGAACGCGCTCAGTCTCTTCTCACAATCGCCAGGCTCACCACCGGACTCTTTGCTCGTAATTTATTTCTTCTTCGTATCTCCCATTCCAAACATATTTTTCGTTATTGATTGTGAACCTTGCCTTCTTCTGTACAGTGAGTTTAAGATGCACCGGTGTTCATCCTGAAGACCACCGACTTTCAGTCAAGGGAGAAATGGTAGGTTTCAATTTTGATTCATGATAATTCCGTCATTAGGTCATTGAGGATGATTGTAATCTATATGGTGTGTATTCATAGGAAAGAATAAGCCTGTACCAGGGGAAACTGGAACGCTATTTAAGATTGAGTAAAGGTACATGTTTTCGAGTTATTGTTTAACCAGAACAACTCTGTTTTTCCTTATACATATTCCAATACTCATTATAGTTGTTCTTTTTTGTCACCTTCCTGAAAAGCTCCTCTATTGCCAAGTACTAAGTTGAACTATCAGGCAGCCAACCGTGTTATCCAACATTCTCTGCCCGATCTTAGTGATGGTAGGTGGTCAAATTTATATTAATTTGTTTAGTTCTTTCCTCTGGTGTTTTGTGTAATTTGTATCCTTTCTGTTTAATCTATGTAGAACAGAGGCAGAGTTTGAGGGATCTCAGTAAAAAGGAGGGTGGAAGAATAAGTTATATCAACACCAATATGCAAAAGAAGAGGAAATATCATTCTCTTGAGAAAAACGATAAGCCATCTGTTCGAGCTGCTGCTCAAGAATTTCTTGAAAAAGCAGCTCGTGAGCTTCTTGGTGAAATGCCAGAAGGTGTTCAGGGACCTGTAGCTCCTACACTAATTCAAGATTCATCAGACGATGAAGATTTAGAAGAAGAAAAAGAAGACGACGATTTTGGAGAGGAACATGAAGAAGAGGATGTTATTGCTCTTGATGCTGCACCAATATTGATTGGAAGCTCAGAAGAAACTTGACCTCTTTTTACTAATATGGTGGCACTCATGGTTGGTATGCATTTCTTGTAGCTGCAGTTTACAAATTTTGACATCCTCTTATGTTGATGACTATGTCAATACAGTCATGTTAGAAACTAAATTGTTTAGTATCGTAATATGGTGCCTAGGGTGTTGAATTTGATTCCGGCTGGAACAACGAGCTTAATCACAGGGTGATAAAGTCTTTGGATTAGTTTTTTCATCCAATTCCATAATAATAATAATTACTTAAGGTAGGTAGAGATATGAGTGATTCCTTCGCTCATGTCTCCACATTTCAACTAAGATCAGTTGTGAGTCTGAAGGAAGATGTTCTCTGTTAGGTTTCACAACTACTGCATGTTTGTAGATACTATTAAACTGAGATCCACAGGGTTGATATTTTGGATTCTTATCCATGTACGAGACTACGAGCCTTTGTATACAAGTGTATAAACAATTTTGTTGCACATTGTTATGTTCGTGACCTCATGCTTGCATTTTCTTCACACTTGCACTTGCCATACAGAAATGATGGAACAGTTAATTTTGTACTCTATAAAGGGTACTCCACATACTATTCTATGAATTTGTCCCTCAAGTTGGTGTTAGTGTAGACCTGTAGTGACCGTTTGGTTGAAGCGGTATAATGAAAACGGAATGAAATCGGATAAGGGTAAACAAACGGATAAGGGTAAACAAAGGAAATGAAAATGATGAGATTAATTTCATGGTCTAAAGACCTACCTCTACGAACATAGTTTTTGATTGATTCAGAATTATGTTATCGGAATGATTCTTAGCTCTTCCAAGCGATTCAAAATCAATCTGTTATCGGAATGATTCTTAGCTCCTCCAAATGAGTCAGTAATGTTTTTAGCTCTTGATGTTCTGTTCATTTCCCATGTATAATGTTGCATTACATGTTTTCTTACTCTAAATTATGTAAGCATGCTATCCTTACTCTTCCAAAACTCGAAAACGATGGCTTAGATTGTTATCCGAGCTAGCTATGAACGATTTTCACGAATTCCGTCAATGTTTTGTGATTTGTTTCTTCTATGATTTTAAGGAGATATCCCTTATCAGTTTTCCCCTTGATATTCAGGCTTTGCATCCAGTGGCGCAGATATGATGACTTACAAGAAGGATGTTGTAGATGAACTGAGACAGTGGGCATTATTCGACTTGTGATGTCGAGTAAGAAGGATATTGTCAATGTCTGTGGTTTCTTTATCGGCTGAGGAGGGTGTAAGCTTGTTTTAGTGAGTTGAGTTGTAGCTTTCTGGAGTTGCTGTGAAAAATGTCTGTTGTTGCCCAAATTTGAAGTTCTTATACACAACTGTTATGGCTGATGATGAGAAAATCATTTTTGACAAAGCCCCTTGGATACGAACAAATAAATAATGCTTTTGTTTTATTATTCGTAAGAAATCATTTTGACCACGTACGTACGTATACTGGAGTAAACCACCTGTCGAAAGACTGAATGGGTACGCGGCAGCAAGGAATACATACCACGTACCACTCTGCTAATCTCCCACGTTTGCACTCTAGTTCAACATAAAAGCACACACAAATGACAACAAACCAGATCCACCAAAAACACACAAAATCAAACAGAAACGAAGTAAAATGTCATCTGGAGGAGCAAGTAGCGGCGGCGAAGCGTGGAGGAAGAACGCAGACACCCACAAGATGTCGACGGAGGAGGTGAAGAGAGCCGGAGTGGAAGGATCAATGAGGCCACCTGGGCAGCACCCAGGTGGGGTGCTCCACCAGCGGCGGAGGCTACCAATTAGCTACACCACGATGACCATCGCTGGGCTTGCCATCACCTTCGCCGCGGGTTATATGGCGTTGTATGCTAACAAAAAGCCTGAGGCCACCGCCACTGACGTCGCTAAGGTTGCTTCTGGTGTGGCTCAGCCGGAGGACACTCATCCTAGAAAGTAGAGACATGTGTGTAATTTTAAATGCGTGTTGAACTTGAAACCCTTTTGATCAAGTTTAGCAAAGAGAAGTAGACTACTTACCTGTGTTTGTCTTTTGATTAATAACTCGACTTCTTCAATTAAAATAATAATCGCAATTAGTGATTAGTTTTGATTATTCGGACGGTAGAAGATATATGGTGAAGGTACGCATGTTAGAGTCTGTCAGAAGATATGTTAGAGGTGAGAGATGATGCTGGACGAAAAACGCACGTAGCTTGTTCAGATCGAAGGATCCGATTTTTGTCGGCGAACAACCCTCTCATATTATTTAAATATATGAGGTTTATAATGAAATTTTGATCATTTCTAGGTGCTTGCCAGCCTTACCTAGAGGGCTAGAGGCCTTTTCCAAGAGATGTATTTTAGTTTAAAAATGATAATATAATAGGAAGTTATTGTCTTGTTAAGTTGTTGCTTCAAAATCTCTTTAGACGTAATCTCAACCTCTTACAATTGTGAGTGGATACTTTATGCACATTTTAAGGGTCCGTTTTGAAAATCGGAATGAAAATGAATCTACTCCGTATATACTCCATAAATATACATTCTTCAATGAATTTGATTATTTTTTGTTCAATGAATTTGATTATTTTTGATATTGTATAGGAAAACAAAATCAAATTTTTTGTTCAATGAATTTGATTATTATTTTTGATATTGTATAGGAAAACAAAATATAGGAAGACAAGTGTATTTTACATGAAATCAGGAGGAATGATCCCATAAATTTTATTAAAAATGATATAAATATGAACTAAATTTATTTTTATTCCGTTTCTGTTTTTAAAGTCGGAACCAAACGGACCCTAAATATATATTGAGATTGAGTAGCTAGTTTTTCATATGGAGGATAGCTTCTTTTCTTTTTAATCGTTATCTTCAACTTAAAAGTACTGGCCAATATAAATTTAATAATTATTGTTTTTATTATTAATTGATTTTATAAAATCTGTATAAACTTGGACTTCACGGCCTGTTATTAAAAATTAATAATTTATACTAAAATACAACATGTCGATGATTCTGCCTTTTTCTATATGAGTGGTTGCCGACCGATTAACTCATTTGGAAATTTTGAATCCCAACACATCATTTTCTGACCAATTATATTAACTATTTTTTTTAATAATAATAATAAAAATATTCAAAATAATCCTATAGCAACAAAAATAAAAATAAAAACTAGTAATGACATTCAAATTTTGAATAAACTAAAAATAGATTATTGAACTAAAATTTTATATACATTAAAAGATTTTTAGGGACAATTATCACAATAATCCGCATGATCGAACACACATTATCCTCTACCTCTTAGCAAGACCATATTTTATTATAAGGAATTAAAATTGGGCAAACCCGTACTCACATAAAATAAAATCATTTTTCTTGTTATTTTTTTCATATTCGGATTTCGGGCCTGAAATTTTATCCGTACCCGTCCGATTCCAACTTTCGACGAACTATCAACTCCCGATATTTTTTTGAAAAAATTAAATATAAAAATATAAACATTTAAAAAATAAAATAGCACCATACTTATTGAACAATGTATGACTATCCTTCACCATATCATTTTTCTACAAGATCTTCACAATATCGTATACCATAACTAGCCTAATAAAATCTCAAAGACTCGTACTTTACTTTAAAAAAACGTAGCCCATCAAGAACAGAAGCATCAATACCCAATTGAAACCCAGAATATTCTGTCAAATCTCCTCCACAATCATCTCTTTCCACTTTCGACTACAGCCAGGAAACAAGCAATTGCCCATCAGCCTACCTAGTTTATGTCGTGCTTTTCACTTTCACGTGTTTTTTTGGAATAAACTGCGAATCCCTTCAGAATATTCCATCCCAAAACAATGAATTATAAACAATATCGAAGAGTTATGATATGAAATATAATTTAAGTGATAAAGGGTTACTTCAATCCAAAGGATAAGTAAATCCACAGTAATATTCCTTTGGAATCACAGAATATTATTCTATTCTCTTTATCTCTAAGCTTTGAAATTTCCACACCCTATAAAAACCTCTTCAAACCTTCGTACTATACACACAGAAAAGAAATAACCAAATTTAAAGCTTTGAAATTTCGAGATTTTCATTGAGATGGAAGGTATTGTTGTGGTTTTCGACTTCGATAAGACCATTATCGAAGTCGATAGTGATAATTGGGTTGTTGATGAATTGGGTTTCACTGATCGATTCAATCAGCTTCTTCCTACCATGCCATGGAACTCTCTCATGGTATATATTTCGCTTTCTTTCATTCTTCTCCAATTGCTTCAGTGCTCAGTTTACTGATTTTTTCTTCAAAATTTGCAGGAGACGATGATGAAGGAAATGCATGAACAAGGAGTTACCATCAATGACATTGCTGAGGTTTTACATAGGGTTCCTATTCATCCACGTGTCATCCCTGCCATCAAAGCCGCTCACGCTGCTGGGTAATTTTTTTTTTTAATTTTTTTTATAACGACAATCGGTTAGGTCGAAGATAGTCAACCCTTAAGCATCCTAATGCAAACTGGGTCATTAGAAAATTTAGTGTTAGAGATCTTTCCAAATAAGTTAATTGATCAGCAAAACAGTTTATCTCTGAAAATATGTATAATTTAGACTTTGTAAAAAATAAAATTTCAAGTAACGTTTACTTATATGATTTTATGTGATTTGTATAATTTTTTCTAACTATTGTGTTAATTGCAGGTGTGATTTGAGAATTTTGAGTGATGCGAACACGTTCTTCATAGAGACGATACTGAATCATTTAGGCATTCGAAGTTATTTCTCGGAGATTAACACAAATCCAGGATACGTTGACGGAGAAGGAAGGTTGAGTCTAGAGCCGTACCATGATTTCACCTGTAAAGCTCCTCATGGCTGCGATCTGTGTCCTCCGAACATGTGCAAGGGGAAAGTGATCGAGAGGATGCTAGCGGAGCAAGGGAGCAAGAAATTCATCTATCTCGGCGATGGAAGCGGCGATTACTGCCCAAGCTTGAAGTTGAGAGCCGGCGACTTTGTGATGCCGAGGAAGAATTTTCCGGTGTATGATCTCATTGCTTCAAATCCTAAGGTTGTTAGAGCTGAGGTTCATGATTGGACGGATGGGGCCCAGATGGAGACTGTCTTGCTCCGCCTGGTTGACGTGTCTTCCGCTGCCCGGTTGTACACGTGTGTTGACTGCAAGTTTGAGACTTTTGTTCCGATGGGTGTCGCCGGTGAATCGATGCTCAAGGCTCTTCCTGTTCCTCACTAATATGTGGAAATTGATTTTTAGGTGTTTTGTTTTGGATTTTGTCTAATCATACCACTTAACTATAATTCAGTTATTGGTGTGCCATCTATCGGTTGTAGACCAAATATTTCGGAATTAAACAAAGATTTCTTTATGCATATATAAGTAGAGAACAAAGCATGTGTTCCCAAATTGATCTTCGAACTTGACACTCATCCTCCTCAGCGTGATCTTTGGTCCACATGGGTCAGCAACAACATTCTCAAGATCTGCTCTATCTGAACCTGTTAGCCTAATTACAAATTCAGCTACACTTGAAACTCCATTCTTAAAGTCAGAGATGAAATCCTGAACATCCAGAACTCTTAACGGCCAAAACTCCGCTTCCATCACTAAAAAACCGAACGGTAACTTCTCTACCTCTTCTGCTTACAACCTCCTCCAAGTCCCAACTTGGACCAAACTAGTACTAGCAGCATACGGGACTTTGAGCTAGAGAGCAATTACATAATATTAATATCGAGCTGTTTAGCCCAAACGAGGGTGGTTTGAGATCTATCTTTCCAGTGACATGATGCATGATTCTTGATGGCTTGAATGATGAAGTGGGTACTGGAGGACTCATGGATGTGGAGGTGGTTATGAATGAGCTCATTTCGATCAAATGAAAATTAAGCAATAGTTGTTTCTTTAAGGCTACACTGATCAAATTTCAAGCTTTCATTCTGATTTATCCATATCCATCATGCACCAATGACTAATTTACAATAATCTACCATGTTCACCTATCAACAAGCAAATTCATAACAATATAAATTCAAATGAAATGCAAATTATGAAATAGTTGGCTTGACAACTTATAGTGTCATATATAAATGAGTTTCTTTTCGACAATAATTCACAAGTTTAGTGAGAGCAATTTTTTCATATCTATACACATGAAAACAATGAAATCAAGTAAGCTATTATTGTCTTCTTAAAAATTTTTATACAATATTACAATTACGTGATAGTTTAAGCATTACCTATTTACATTTTCATCCTCTAAAATTTCATCAACACTAGTGTTATTGTTGAAGTTACACCTACTTTTTCACAAATAGTCAATCTTGTGCACAAATTGAGGCTACCCAATATCCCTATACAACCCGAATAATTTCCTAATCCAAACCGATCCGACCCGAAACAAACCGCTAAAAGTAAGCTTATTTTAACCCGATCTTGTTGTGACCCAATCCAAGCTCAACTTGTTGGTCCCCGTTTGACCCCTCTAGTTACTAGTTATTGTGCTTTCCTGGGAAAGGCTCTTGTTCCATGGGAGACTAAGACCTTCCATAATGGAGGTTTTTAACAATTGTTTATATTAAATATTTAACAAAAGCAAGCCAAAACTTTCCTGAGATATCTAACTTAGATACCAAGAGAGAGAAATCTCTATGAGTTTTTATTGGTCCATGTGTCAACCATACATTAATCTTCATTTTTTTTGTTTTTGTATAGTGTTGGTTTGTAATTAATTATTATTATGATTAATATAAATATATTTTGATAAGTTTGATGTTTTCAATATTTATAATTTATTTTTCTCTATCCATAGAATATAATATTGAATATGTTTAAAATATTTTTTTATATTAAAAATAAGTAATATAAAACTAATACATTAGAAGGCACACATGGAAAAGTTAATTTTAATTATATTTAAAATATATAATAATTTTAACTAAAAATAATTAGTATGAGTAATGTATTACTTAATGATGATATTTAATATTTATAATAAATTTAATAACTTTGAGACATGAAATTAGTATATTATACATAAAAATTAATATTTTGGTGTATTTGTATTTTTATGTTTTGCATCTTAATTTTGTAATTGTTATTTTAACGTCTTTGTATGTTTTTAATTTTTAATAAAGTATTTATTGAAAAACTCACTGTTTATACATTATTTATATAAATTTTAAAAATAAAATTAATAGTATCAAAATTTTAAAAGTATATATGTTTGTGTAAATAAATATGAAGTTAAGAAATGAGAGTTAAGAAACCATGAATGTGGAGAAAAAGTAGATAGAGTTTTATATGCTGACGTGGCGGAAAGAGAACGTTAAGAAATGGGGTTTAAAAACCAACCATTGTGGATGGTCTAAGAAACAAAAGATTGTTTAAGTCATCAGTTGAGAGTGGAGACCGAGCAATATCCTCTCTCTTGCTAGTGAGGTTGTTTGGCTTGAAGGGTTATTATCTGATCTTCATGTTCATATTCCACTACCGATTTCTATGTTTTTTGAGAACAAGCATGCTCAGTATTTTACAACTAATCATGTGTACCATGAGTGAACCAAACATTTGAGAATTGTATTAAAATGTTAGGGATGAAGACTATGAAGTGCAGAAAGGCTTCTTATCCTATGTACATGACTACATGTCAATTCTCTCTTTAACTTGTTGATGTACTCACTAAAGCTTTGGGGAGAACCAATATCGATTTCTTACATCCAAGCTCGGTCTTGTTTCATCTCATCATCCATCGTGAGGGGTATATAGATACTATATGATGTTGTGTGTAAATAGAATAAAAGTGAAGGGTCTTTTATGTAAATAAACATTGTCTAATATTAACAAAATAGGTTAAAAGCTGTTAACAACTAATTATCAATTACTTAATTCAATGTAATAGTAAAGAGCTTCATCATCTACTCGGATGTTTGGGGTGCTTCCCTATTTTGTTTTATTTGTTAATGATTATACGAAGTTTGTGCGAATTTATTCTTTGCAAAGCAAATCGTAGGTTCTTTCCATATTTGTGCAGTTCCATGCCATGATCAAAACACGATTCTTCATTACAATTATGTTAACTACAAAGTTGTAGATCTTCAATTTTTATTTCTTCAACATAAATCTACCTCGAAACTTCAATCCTCAGTCAATATAGATGTCTTCCATGATGTCCT
The DNA here is from genome assembly GCA_033239125.1 of Fagopyrum homotropicum. NCBI lineage: Eukaryota > Viridiplantae > Streptophyta > Magnoliopsida > Caryophyllales > Polygonaceae > Fagopyrum > Fagopyrum homotropicum. The sequence goes on from BSWB01000004.1 coordinate 152,710,128, forward strand.
TGGCCCTAATGAGAATTGAAACTCGTACCCAAACATCTTTCATCGTTCTTACACATTTTTAGCATCGATCATCTTTAATACGAAACAAACCAAAGTAGAAACTACAATATACAATATGAAGGATTTATGCGTTGTATGAAAATAAACCAAACCAAATAAGATATAAAATGCATGCATATGATGACTTAAAAGACGTATGTTTTGGAGTCATCAGTTTATATATGTTTTTACAAACCAACTTCAAGAATTTACTATCTCTAGACATGTTTTCTTAAATGAGGAAAATTTTCCTTTCGCAGTCTCGCCTCCGAAGGATGTTTGCCCGTAGTCACCACTATCACCACAAATGACCCTCCCAACTCTTCTTGATTTGGCAGCCTCGCCTTCCCCATTAGCCTCCATGTTGATATGACAACCACTCATTCCCACACTCCTAGCCCTCCGCATTACTGGAAACCCATCGTATCCTCCCGAGCAGAAGAAAAACCAACTCCATACGATATCCTTAGTTACTACCGTCCTACTGCCCATAATTAGCACCCAATGACCACTCGAGCCGGCCATCAACAAATCTCTTCACCCTCATCTCCTCGTCAACAAACTTTCCACCATACCAATTGATATACCAAAAACGGTTTATCAAGCTCTTAAACATGAATGTTGGTAGCTTGCAATGCGAATTGAATACGAGGCCTTAATGAAAAATAAGGCTTGGTTGACATACTAATTTTGTCGGATGTAAGTTGATTTTCAGGATCAAACGACACCTGGATGAATCAATCAACCGTTACAAAGACCGATTGGTGGCCAAGGGCTTTAGTCAAGAGGAAGGCATCCTCTTCTTCGAGACATTCAATCCGGTGATCAAACTCACGACTATCCAACTTGTTCTTTCCATTTCATTATCGAAGGATGGGTGATTAAACAACTCGACATCAACAATGTCTTCCTGACAATCTTTTCGAGGAGGTTGTTAACTCCACCTTGATAAATAAGACATTACTTATGGTTGATGAAAGCCAAAACCTTGGTTTCCAGGTTTTGGTAAGATCTTACAAGTATTGGTAAAGTCTTTACAGTGTCAGGTAAGGCCTTACCATATTACAGAAAACCTTGGTTTCCAGGTTTCAGTAAGGCCTTACATAAACTGATAAGACCTTACCAAAACTGGACAGAAACCACAAGCGAATTACGTACGTCCAAATAGCTTTCCTTCTTGTTGAGTTATTTAAGGGATTTGATTTTAACAAATCTTTGATTTGTTTTAATCAAATCTTCTTAAAGATAAGATCGGAAGATTTCCTAACCTCAACAAATCAAGATTGACCGTGCTTGACTGATTGACTTCAACAAACAAAATCTCAACAACCCAAGATCTCAACAACCCAAGATCTCAACAACCCAAAGATCTCAACAACCCAAGATCTCCCCAAGATCACGCAGCCAAGATCTTCTTCAACGTTAAAAATTGCTGATCTTCTTCTACGATCAAAAATGCTGATACGCTTGCCTATTTAAAGAGACAAGGAAGGAGAAACAAAATACACGTTCATTGCCTACTTCGAAACCCGAGTGATAAATTCTACTTATCTCACAAAGTGCCGATCTCACATTCGAAGCTTCATCATTATACTTCCCTGAGAAGTGTGAGATCTTTTTAGAGCTGATAGTACAATTCAACTAGGATTATACAAAACGTTATCATTTCTAGACACGTTGGATACGAGTGTTGTATCTGGAGTACTTTAGTTTTTCTTTTCGAGTGAGTGAGTTGCTAGATAGGAAGTGTAAGACTTCTGAGTTTAGAAGAGGGAAGGTCTTCTGAAGATTGTATCTGGAACTCATCAAGAAGAAGGAAAATAAAGCTACTTGAATCCTAGGGTTGAATCAATCCTAGGCGGGGACTAGGTCGTGTTGGTGACCGAACCTCGTTAACATATCGCGTGTCCTTTACTGCTCTTTATATTCCTGGTTTGTCTAAATCTTTACACTTAATTCCAATCTTAGAGAAACGTGTAAGGTCTTATAATTACGAGTAAGACTTTATCTCAATTGATAAGGTCTTATCTCTTTCGATAAGGTCTTATCTATCCTAAGATTGCGAAAAGTTTCCATACTCTATTCATCCCCCCCTTCTAGAGTATTGGATAAACTATTTTATCTGCCTATTCCGCATTTCAATTGGTATCAGAGCCTAACTCACGTCTTTTTAGATATTATTATCTGTGAGGCTAACTAATGGCAGGTGAAGGTCAAGGCGGATTTGGACAAGGAAGATCAATCTCTCGACCACCTCTTTTTGTAGGAAACAATTTTATGCACTGGAAATCCTTGATGCAGATGTTTATCATCGATCAAGATTTGGAACTGTGGCATATTATCAAGAACGGACCTCTCACTCCTACCAAAGAAGATCCCGACGGTAAAACAGTAAACAAGACAGAAGCTGAATTCAATCAGAAGGATCTTGAGAGCGTGGCGAAAAACTACAAGGCTATTAATCTTTTATATTGTGGTTTGAGTACTGATGAATTTAATCGTATATCTTCATGCAGATCCGCTAAAGAAATATGGGATAAATTAGTAGTCACCTATGAAGGAACCAGCCAGGTCAAAGAAACCAAAATTAGTATCTTTCTGAGGCAATACGAATTGTTTAAAATGATCCCAGATGAGTCAGTCAAAGTAATGTTCACCCGTTTTACGGAGATCATTAACAATCTTGACTCATTGGGAAAGACTTTCAACAATGAAGAAAAAGTCAGAAAGATACTTAGATGCTTGCCTAAAGCAAAATGGGGTCCCAAGGTAACCGCTATAGAAGAAGCCCAAAACCTCAATACACTCGCTCTTGATGATTTGCTAGGCAAATTAATCACCCATGAATTGATCCTCAATGAGGACGATGAGGATGTGCCAACAAACATTAAGAATCTGGCACTCAAGGCAAAGAAAGAGGAACCACTGGAGGATTCTGAAAGTGATGATGATGAAGACCCTTTTGCTCTTATCACAAGAGGACTAGCTAGAATATTAAAAATGAAAAAGCAATTTTCAAACAAAGAAAATGCTGGATCTTCTAAATACAGAGGTAAGTCTTCTAACCCCGTGAAGAAGAATCGTGTTCTAAATTGCTATGAATGTGGTGAAACAGATCATCTGGTTAAAGAATGTCCTCAAAAGAAGAAGAACAAATTCAAGAAAAAGGAATTTGGCAAGAAAGCCATGGTAGCAGCTTGGAGCGATTCAGACTCCTCAAGTGATTCAGATTCTGAAGATGATCATGCAAACTTATGTCTTATGGCAAAATCCGACAAAAATCAAGATCAACATTTGGATGGAATGGTAAGAAACCTTATATCTAGTCCTATCGATGTTTTATCAGAAGTACTGAAAAACATGATTTCTAATGAAGAATCTTACAGCAAAGAAATCAACATTTTACAAGAAAAGCTCAATGATCAGGAAACTTGCATAAGAATGCTTTCGCTGAAAGTTCAAGATCTTGACAGCATACAATCAGATCTTGACACTGAGGTTAAGGCCTTACGATTGGAAAATTCCGATCTAAAGGCAAACCTCTCATCTCTTAAGACCAGTAATACTGACTTAGAGATTGAAAAAGTGAAACTTTCTGAAAAATGTCAAGAACAGCAAATAGCTCTTGTGCAATTTACTAAATCTAAAGCTACTCTTGATAAAATGCTTGGAGAACAACAATTGTCCTTAAATCGAAGTGGAATAGGATATAACAGGAATTTTCCTGCTAAACCCACTACCACATTCGTTAAAGCAAAAGGAAATTGGAGATCTCCTACGTGTTTCTTTTGTTGTAGAAAGGGTCATGTAAAAGAAACCTGTCCATATAGGAGAACGGATCCATACATTATTAGAAATACCTTTCCTGTACGTCTAAATGAACGGGTAAAACACATATGGGTTCCCAAAGGGACTAGGCTATCTAACATGGTCTACCCCCATAATGGATCTAACTCTGTTTATTGGTCAAGCCGGAAAGGATGATTTTCTGTTTTGCAGGATATCACCAAGACTCAAAAATGGATAATGGACAGTGGTTGTTCAAGACATATGAGTGGGAAAGAATCTCTTTTCGATACTCTAAAGAAGAAAATCACTGGCACTATAACTCTTGGTGACAAAGGAAAATGTGACATTCTTGGTATCGGTAATGTTGGTCTTAATTCAAATAATAATATTAAAGATGTTTATTTGGTGGATGGCTTAAAATATAACCTTCTCAGTGTTTCTCAGCTTTGTGATAAAGGAAATTGTGTTAGCTTTGACAAGAGGAAGTGTGAAGTTCGAGATGAAATGACAGGAAACTTAGTGCTAACAGCTCACAGGGATAATAATATTTATGCTGTTAATACTAACCAAATTACAGGGACAAATCTAAAATGTCTCAAGGTCTTATCAGATGACTCAAGACTATGGCACAGACGACTTGGTCACATCAGTCTACATTCTCTTAACAAACTAAAATCAAAAGATCTTGTAAGAGGTCTTCCTGACCTAAAGTTCAAGGTAGATGAATTATGCAATGCTTGCTCAAGAGGTAAACATACTCGTAGTTCTTTCAAAAAGAAGCAAGTGGTAAGTACTACTAGACCTCTTGAACTTCTCCACATGGATCTTTGTGGACCTATGCGCGTCAAATCTCCCAAAGGCAAGCAATATATTCTTGTTATTGTTGATGATTATTCTCGATTTACTTGGGTTTTCTTTCTAAAAATGAAATCTGAAGCACTTTTATACTTCTCAAAACTTTGTAAGGAATTACAAACTTTGAAAAACCTACCAATCGTTTCTATTAGAAGTGATCATGGTAGAGAATTTGATCAATCAGACTTTGATGCATTTTGTGAGAAATATGGTATTTCCCATAATTTCTCAGCTCCTAGAACACCTCAACAAAATGGGGTTGTGGAACGAAAGAACCGCACCCTAGAGGAAATGTCTAGGACAATGCTATTAGAGAATGATCTGCCTAAGTCATACTGGGCAGAAGCTGTTAATACAGCAAATTACATTCTTAATAGATGTTTGATTCGATCAATTTTAAAGAAAACCCCTTATGAGCTTTTTAAAGGAAGAAAACCAAGTATATCTTACTTTAAACCATTTGGATGTACGTGTTATGTGCATAATAATGGGAAGGATAATCTTGGAAAATTTGATGCTCGTAGCGACGAAGGTACATTTCTCGGATACTCGACTCAAAGCAAAGCTTATCGAGTATACAATAAACGTACCAAAGTAGTCGAAGAAAGTATCCATGTTTTGTTTGATGAAAATGATAATGGTATCTTGAGTGAGAGCTTTGCAGATCTTGATCTAAATAAACATGAGGAAGAAGAAGAAGAAGTTGATAAGAACGTCAGAAACATGCAAGAGCCATTTCAAGATCTTACAGACGTATCTCAAGATCTTACAGATGGGTCTCAAGACCTTGAAGCACCCCCTCAAGATCTTACAAATGAAACCAATCGTGAAGATACATCACTACTTGAGCCACAAGAGCCATCTTCCCCACTTCCTATAAATTCTGAACCTGATGTTTACAATCAGAGAAATGTCCGGAGGAAATTCAAACATGCATCATCCCATTCAACTCAGGATATTATTTCTGATCCCTCATCTGGAATACAAACTCGATCTAAATTAAAAGATTTGTGTGCTTTTCATGCGTTTGTTTCTCTTGTAGAACCTAAGAAATATACTGAAGCTCTTCAAGAACCCGACTGGATTATTGCTATGCAAGATGAGCTAAACGAGTTCAAGCGAAACAAAGTATGGACACTTACAGCAAGACCCAAAGGCAAATCAGTTATCGGGACAAGATGGGTTTTCCGAAATAAACTTGATGAAAGTGGTAATGTCATTCGAAATAAAGCTCGTCTTGTAGCTCAAGGTTACAATCAGGAGGAAGGTATTGACTACGAGGAGACTTTTGCTCCCGTAGCCAGGCTTGAAGCCATTCGCATACTTCTTGCTTTTGCATCTTACATGAGTATTAAACTTTTTCAAATGGACGTAAAATGCGCCTTTTTGAATGGTTATTTAGATGAAGAAGTTTATGTTGCTCAACCTCCTGGCTTTGAAAGTAATGAATTTCCAGATCATGTTTTCAAGCTTGACAAAGCTCTTTATGGCTTAAAGCAAGCCCCAAGAGCTTGGTACGAGCGACTTTCAAAATATCTTCTGGAAAATAACTTCAAAAGAGGGTTGATTGACAAAACTTTATTCATTAAAACTCATGGAAAGAATATTCTTGTTGTTCAAATTTATGTGGATGATATCTTGTTTGGAGCAACTAATGAATCTCTTTGCAAGGAATTTTCTGACATCATGTGCAAGGAATTTGAGATGAGTATGATGGGAGAATTAAATTTCTTTCTTGGACTACAAGTACATCAAAGCAAAAAGGGCATATTCCTCAATCAAGGAAAATACACAAGAGACCTTCTGAAGAAGTTTAAGATGAATGAATCAAAAATAGCCAAAACACCAATGAGCTCAACTCTCTCTTTGGATCAAGACCTTACCGGCAAACAAGTAAATCAAAAGGAATTTCGAGGTATGATCGGATCTTTACTATACCTTACTGCTAGTAGACCTGACATTATGTTTAGTGTTTGCATGTGTGCTAGATTTCAAGCTAACCCAAAGGAATCACATCTCATTGCGGTAAAAAGGATATTAAGATATCTTAATGGTACAAAAGATATAGGTCTATGGTATCCCACACAAAGTAGTTTCGGTCTTATCGGATATTCCGATGCTGATTTTGCAGGATATAAAGTGGATAGAAAAAGCACTTCAGGGTGTTGTCAATTTCTTGGTACTTCACTAATAAGTTGGCATTCCAAGAAGCAAAATTCAGTGGCTCTTTCAACAGCCGAAGCTGAATATATTGCTGCTGGAGCTTGTTGTTCGCAAATCTTATGGATTGCGCAACAACTCCAGGATCTTGGATTCAACTTTAAAGATATACCAATAAAATGTGACAATACCAGTGCTATTTCTATCTCGAAAAATCCTGTACAACATTCAAGAACGAAACATATAGATGTGAGACACCATTTTATACGTGATCATGTAGAAAAAGGTGATGTGTCTTTGACATTCATTTCTACCGATCTACAACTGGCCGATATCTTTACAAAACCTTTACCCGAAGAGAGATTCAACTTCATAAGGTTAGAACTTGGTATGCTTAACAGGGAGGCACAAATGTAGGGGGAGCAATTATTGTTTTACAATATTGATCTTATTCCCTACATTAAGACCTTAACATGCATTTCAAGGTCTTACTACAATAGTGTTACAAACACTGATCTTATTCTTTAGAATAAGATCTTACAATACATCTCAAGGCCTTACTAAATAATAGTATGTTCTTGATTTTTTGTTTGAAAGATTAAATTGGATCAAATCTTTTAGTTATTATCTCAATAGATATCTAACTAATAGATTATTTTATTTTTGGAAATCTTTCGGTTATAATTTTAATCTTTTAAATTAATTAAAATTTTACAAAAATTTTTTAAAACAAAGATTTTCCTCTCTCCCTCTCTCTCTCTCCGTCTTATATAAAATCTTCAAAGATCTCCTATTCGGATTCTCTTCTCCGCTTCCTTAAACTCTCCGACTTCTCGTCTCTCTCATTCTCAAACCCTAATCGACGATGGCCCCCAAACGTTCTTCGACTCAGTCCTCTGCTCCAATATCCAAGAAGCAGCGATCGGCGGCTAGAAAAGGCAAAGCTGTTCTAAAAGAGTACAATCCGGATTCCGATTCTTCGATGTCTACTCCCTCTCCTTCTCGGCAAGTGGCTCAACCCATTTATCCCCCAGCCGCAAAGGATACACCTCAACATCGTCTTCGATCTCCACCGTCTGGATTTGAGGTTAGTAGTGAAGAACCTTTTTCTTGGTTCTTGAACTATACTAAAGCGGGAATGTGGAAAGATGGATTTGCTAATCGTCCCCTGAGTTTCTGTGAAAATGTTGATGAACGATTTCTTGAGTCTATGAATCTGCCGTGTGTCAATCTGCTGAAATGTTCTAATATATGGAGTTTGTTTAATCTGGGTGATTTTGCATTTCCTCGTCTTACTCGTCTCTTCTTTGTCAACCTCACCGCACACCGAGAAAAGGGGATTTTGACTCTTCATTCCCAGATCAAAGGACGTCCAATTACTCTTACTGCTTCGTCCTTAGCAATCATTTTAGGAGTCCCTGAGGAAATTGACACCAAAACTCACCCATCGAAAACTGTGTGTCTTGCCCATGCCCAGAAAACATTCTTTGAGAAATCAATTCCTTCTGGTGCTACCTCCTCTAAGCCAAAGCAAAAACAAACCCATAATGTCTTAACTTTAGAGGCAAAAATTGTTTTTACCTTGCTTGCTAGGTGTGTTTTACCATGAAAGCACTCAAGAGAGATTGTAACTGACAATCTCTTGGAAATTTTGGATTTGGTCCTTACTGGGTATGCTATTGATGTCCCTAACCTGATTTTATCCTACATGTTCCACACTGTAAATACCCCTTTGACAGCCCCTCTTCCTTATGCCAATTTATTTCCAAAGATCTTCGAGTTCTTTGAAATTGATACTACAGATGAGGATAAGGTTTTTCATAAGGGACAAATTGATGAGGACTGTTGGGGAAGGCTTGGGGTTGAGAAAACTTTGTCTGGGGATTGGATTCTGAAGAAACATCAATCAACTGCTCAACTCTCATCTGAACAGAGAATTCAGGATTTGGAAGCTGAAGTGGATGCTCTAAGGATGGATCTGAACACTGCTCGTGCTGATATTGTGGATAGACAGGATGATACGCATGAGAAGTTGCTAATTGTTAATGAGAAGCTCAACCAGTTACTGTTTTTGACATCTCTAGCTCATAGGGCAACTACTACGATCATGCCTTTGGATGAGGATGCTGTGGAACACATTCAAGAAGTGTGTCAAAATGTTGTCATCAACTGTGAACGCAAGGTGCTAAAGAGAGGCATTCTTCGACCCATTGAACCTGAGCCGACTATCTTGACAGTGGAGGAATATGGCTTAGTTAAGAAGTACAGAAATGATCAGGAAAAACAGTTAGCCAAAATGATGGCTTGGACCACTACTGGTGAGGCACAGAAGAGATGGAGGGAAAAAGTGCGTGCTCGTTGTCGTAAAAGACGAGCTGGGTCTTCTTCAAATTACGGGCAATGGTTTGAAGAAGTGGTTGAAGTCTCGGATGATGAAGATTGACCCTTTTTAAGTTCTAAATTTTTCTTGCTGAAAGACAAAAAGGGGGAGAATATTTTGAAATGTTTTGAAAACTCTTGGTTTGGTTTGGTTGTTTTTGGTTTTGAAAAACTTGCATTAATTCGATCGTTTTCAAAATTTGATCCTACATATGCGCTTATGTTATATTATATTGTTTGTTGTTGTGTTGTTCAAATGCAGGAAATAGATCATAAGTTTTGTCTTTCATCAAGGGGGAGATTGTTAACTCCACCTTGATAAATAAGACATTACTTATGGTTGATGAAAGCCAAAACCTTGGTTTCCAGGTTTTGGTAAGATCTTACAAGTATTGGTAAAGTCTTTACAGTGTCAGGTAAGGCCTTACCATATTACAGAAAACCTTGGTTTCCAGGTTTCAGTAAGGCCTTACATAAACTGATAAGACCTTACCAAAACTGGACAGAAACCACAAGCGAATTACGTACGTCCAAATAGCTTTCCTTCTTGTTGAGTTATTTAAGGGATTTGATTTTAACAAATCTTTGATTTGTTTTAATCAAATCTTCTTAAAGATAAGATCGGAAGATTTCCTAACCTCAACAAATCAAGATTGACCGTGCTTGACTGATTGACTTCAACAAACAAAATCTCAACAACCCAAGATCTCAACAACCCAAGATCTCAACAACCCAAAGATCTCAACAACCCAAGATCTCCCCAAGATCACGCAGCCAAGATCTTCTTCAACGTTAAAAATTTCTGATCTTCTTCTACGATCAAAAATGCTGATACGCTTGCCTATTTAAAGAGACAAGGAAGGAGAAACAAAATACACGTTCATTGCCTACTTCGAAACCCGAGTGATAAATTCTACTTATCTCACAAAGTGCCGATCTCACATTCGAAGCTTCATCATTATACTTCCCTGAGAAGTGTGAGATCTTTTTAGAGCTGATAGTACAATTCAACTAGGATTATACAAAACGTTATCATTTCTAGACACGTTGGATACGAGTGTTGTATCTGGAGTACTTTAGTTTTTCTTTTCGAGTGAGTGAGTTGCTAGATAGGAAGTGTAAGACTTCTGAGTTTAGAAGATGGAAGGTCTTCTAAAGATTGTATCTGGAACTCATCAAGAAGAAGGAAAATAAAGCTACTTGAATCCTAGGGTTGAATCAATCCTAGGCGGGGACTAGGTCGTGTTGGTGACCGAACCTCGTTAACATATCGCGTGTCCTTTACTGCTCTTTATATTCCTGGTTTGTCTAAATCTTTACACTTAATTCCAATCTTAGAGAAACGTGTAAGGTCTTATAATTACGAGTAAGACTTTATCTCAATTGATAAGGTCTTATCTCTTTCGATAAGGTCTTACCTATCCTAAGATTGCGAAAAGTTTCCATACTCTATTCATCCCCCCCTTCTAGAGTATTGGATAAACTATTTTATCTGCCTATTCCGCATTTCAGAGGTTTATATGAAGATTTCGGAGGGGGTTCGTGGACAAATCTTGACCCTCTCACGCTTTCCGGCTGCGCAAGGCTTTTGTTATTGCAGACTTGAAAAGTATTTGAGACGAGTACTTACTAAAAAGTAGTTGAATGCTTCAAACTACAACATAGATTATACTGGTACAACATTCATCTTTTCATGGGTTATAAACCAATTATAGAAGCAGCTTATGATTATTCTTTTAGATGCAGAGGACATGAAAAGTATTAAAAGCGAGCACTAATTAATGAAGCAAGACACAGATTATCAAGGATAGACCTCAATAACTGATCTAATTCCAAGAACAGGATAAATCTTATATCCTCCAGCAAATCCAGCATCATCGAAGATCTTCTTCCATTCCTTCTCACTTCTCTCTTTACCAGCGACTATCCCCATCATCTGCATGTCGAACAACAATTGTGTCCGTTGAAGCTTATCGTCGCCATCATCCTCGTTGTTTATCACAACTTCAATGATTATCACTTTCCCTCGCCCTCCATTGCCTGTGACAGCCTTTCTGCACTGCTTTAAAATCCTCACGGAGTCTTCGTCATCCCAGTCATGGAGTACCCACTAATTAACATGCATATACAGATGATTAACCTAACTGTATTTTTTATATTTTATGGACTGTTTGGTTGTAATCAAGTGTAATGTGTTACTTTACCTTTATCAAGACTGCATCTGCAGAAGGGACATGCAGAAACATATCCCCAGCCACAAACTTCAAATTCTCAGTTTCTTCCAAGGCTTTGACCACCTGAGCTAGATCCAGTACCGTACACTTCATCTCCGGGTACGCGGCGGCAATGGGCCGAACCAGCCCCCGATCCCACCACCCACATCGACCAGCGACCGCACTCCTCCGAATAGCGCTCGACTCAACTCATCGTTAGCAACGAGCACGTTTGCTACCATTCTCGAGTCCCCGACCATGGCGTCGTTGAAGTTGCGGTTCAACTCGTGGTCGTGCTTCATGCACTCCCAAAAAGACATCCCGTGAGCTGTGTGGAACGGCGTTTGATCAGTCCCGCTTTGAAACCACCAAGTTCTGTTAACTCCACCTTGATAAATAAGACATTACTTATGGTTGATGAAAGCCAAAACCTTGGTTTCCAGGTTTTTGTAAGACCTTACAAGTTTTGGTAAAGTCATCACAGTGTCAAGTAAGGCCTTACCATATTACAGAAAACCTTGGTTTCCAGGTTTCAGTAAGGCCTTACATAAACTGGTACGACCTTACCAAAACTGGACAAAAATCACAAACGAGTTACGTATGTCCAAATAGCTTTTCCTTCTTATTGAGTTATTTAAGGGATTTGATTTAAACAAATCTTTGATTTAATTTTAACAAATCTTTGATTTGTTTTAATTAAATCTTCTTAAAGATAAAATTGGAAGATTTTCTAACCTCAACAAATCACGATTAACCATGCTTGGCTGATTGACTTCAACAAAAAAAATCCCAACAAAATAGAGTGGATCAAATCTCAACAACCCAAGATCTCCTAAGATCACGAAGGCAAGATCTTTTTCAAACGTACAAGAATGCTGAGACGCTTGCCTATTTAAGAGACAAGGAAGAAGGAACAAGATACACGTTCATTGCCTACTTCGAAAACACGAGTGATAAATTCGACTTATCTCACAAAGTGCCGTTCTCACATTCGAAGCTTCATCATTCTACTTTCTTGAGAGTGTGAGATCTTTTTCGAGCTGATAGTACAATTCAACTAGGATCATACAAACCGTTATCATTTCTATACACGATTGGATACGAGTGTTGTATCTGGAGTACTTTAGTTTTTCTTTTCGAGTGAGTGAGTTGCTAGATAGGAAGTATAAGACTTCTGAGTTTAGAAGAGGGAAGGTCTTCTGAAGATTGTATCTGGAACTCATCAAGAAGAAGGAAAATAAAGCTACTTGAATCCTAGGGTTGAATCAATCCTAGGCGGGGACTAGGTCGTGTTGGTGACCGAACCTCGTTAACATATCGTGTGTCCTTTACTGCTCTTTACATTCTTGGTTTGTCTAATCTTTTACATTTAATATCAATCTTAGATAAACGTGTAAGATCTTATTTTTACGAATAAGACTTTATCTTAATTGATAAGGTCTTATCTCTTTCGATAAGGTCTTACCTATCCTAAGATTGCGAAAAGATTCCATACCCTATTCATCCTCCCCTTCTAGAGTATTGGCTAAACTATTTATCTGCCTATTCCGCATTTCAATTGGTATCAGAGCCTAACTCACGTCTTCTTAGATATTATTATCTGTGAGGCTAACTAATGGCAGGTGAAGGTCAAGGCGGATTTGGTCAAGGAAGATCAATTTCTCGACCACCTCTCTTTGTAGGAAACAACTTTATGCACTGAAAATCCTTGATGCAAATGTTTATCATCGATCAAGATTTGGAACTGTGGCATATTATCAAGAACGGACCTCTCACTCCTACCAAGGAAGATCCCGACGGTACAACAGTAAACAAGACAGAAGCTGAATTCAATCAGAAAGATCTTGAGAGCGTGGCGAAAAACTACAAGGCTTTTAATCTATTATATTGTGGTTTAAGTACTGATGAATTTAATCGTATATCTTCATGCAGATCCGCTAAAGAAATATGGGATAAACTAGTGGTCACCTATGAAGGAACCAACCAGGTCAAAGAAACCAAAATAAGTATCTTTCTGAGGCAATATGAATTGTTTAAAATGATCCCAGATGAATCAGTCAAAGTAATGTTCACCCGTTTTACGGAGATCATTAATAATCTTGACTCACTGGGAAAGACTTTCAACAATGAAGAAAAAGTCAGAAAGATACTTAGATGCTTGCCTAAAGCAAAATGGGGTCCCAAGGTAACCGCTATAGAAGAAGCACAAAACCTCAATACACTTGCTCTTGATGATTTGCTAGGCAAATTAATCACCCATGAATTGATCCTCAATGAGGACGATGGGGATGTGCCAACAAACATTAAGAATTTGGCACTCAAGGCAAAGAAAGAGGAACCACTGGAAGATTCTGAAAGTGATGATGAAGATCCTTTTGCTCTTATCACAAGAGGACTAGCTAAAATATTAAAAATGAAAAAGCAATTTTCAAACAAAGAAAATGCTGGATCTTCTAAATACAGAGGTAAGTCTTCTAATCCCTTGAAGAAGAATCGTGTTCTAAATTGCTATGAATGTGGTGAAACAAATCATCTTGTTAAAGAATGTCCTCAAAAGAAGAAGAACAAATTCAAGAAAAAGGAATTTGGCAAGAAAGCCATGGTAGCAGCTTGGAGTGATTCAGACTCCTCAAGTGATTCAGATTCTGAAGATGATCATGCAAACTTATGTCTTATGGCAAAATCCGACAAAAATCAAGATCAACATTTGGATGGAATGGTAAGAGACCTTATATCTAGTCCTATCGATGTTCTATCAGAAGTACTGAAAAACATGATTTCTAATGAAGAAATTTACAGCAAAGAAATCAACATTCTACAAGAAAAGCTTAATGATCAGGAAACTTGCATAAGAATGCTTTCGCTGAAAGTTCAAGATCTTGACAACATACAATCAGATCTTGACACTGAGGTTAAGGCCTTACGACTGGAAAATTCCGATCTAAAGGCAAACCTCTCATCTCTTAAGACAAGTTATACTGACTTAGAGATTGAAAAAGTGAAACTTTCTGAAAAATGTCAAGAACAACAAATAGCTCTTGTGTAATTTACTAAATCCAAAGCTACTCTTGATAAAATGCTTGGAGAACAACAATTATCCTTAAATCGAAGTGGAATAGGATATAACATGAATTTTCCTGCTAAACCCACTACCACGTTCGTTAAGGCAAAAGGAAATTGGAGATCTCCTACGTGTTTCTTTTGTTGTAGAAAGGGTCATGTAAAGGAAACTTGTCCTTATAGGAGAACGGATCCATACATTATTAGAAATACCTTTCCTGTACGTCTAAATGAACGGGTAAAACATATATGGGTTCCTAAAGGGACTAGGCCACCTAACATGGTCTACCCTCATAATGGATCTAACTCTGTTTATTGGTCAAGCCGGAAAGGATGATTTTCTGTTTTGCAGGATATCACCAAGACTCAAAAATGGATAATGGACAGTGGTTGTTCAAGACATATGAGTGGGAAAGTATCTCTTTTCGACACTCTAAAGAAGAAAATCACTGGCACTATAACTCTTGGTGACAAAGGAAAATGTGACATTCTTGGTATCGGTAATGTTGGTCTTAATTCAAATAATAATATTAAAGATGTTTATTTGGTGGATGGGCTTAAAATATAACCTTCTCAGTGTTTCCCAGCTTTGTGATAAAGGAAATTGTGTTAGCTTTGACAAGAGGAAGTGTGAAGTTCGAGATGAGATGACAGGAAATTTAGTGCTAACAGCTCACAGGGATAATAATATATATGCTGTTAATACTAACCAAATTGCAGGGACAAATCTAAAATGTCTCAAGGTCTTATCAGATGACTCAAGACTATGGCACAGACGACTTGGTCACATCAGTCTACATTCTCTTAACAAACTCAAATCAAAAGATCTTGTAAGAGGTCTTCCTGACCTAAAGTTCAAGGTAGATGAATTATGCAATGCTTGCTCAAGAGGTAAACATACTCGTAGTTCTTTCAAAAAGAAGCAAGTGGTAAGTACTACTAGACATCTTGAACTTCTCCACATGGATCTTTGTGGACCTATGCGCGTCAAATCTCCCAAAGGCAAACAATATATTCTTGTTATTGTTGATGATTATTCTCAATTTACTTGGGTTTTCTTTCTAAAAATGAAATCTGAAGCACTTTTATACTTCTCAAAACTTTGTAAGGAGTTACAGACTTTAAAAAACCTACCAATCGTTTCTATTAGAAGTGATCATGGTAGAGAATTTGATCAATCAGACTTTGATGCATTTTGTGTGAAATATGGTATTTCCCATAATTTTTCAGCTCCTAGAACACCTCAACAAAATGGGGTTGTGGAACGAAAGAACCGCACCCTAGAGGAAATGTCTAGGACAATGCTATTAGAGAATGATCTACCTAAGTCATACTGGGCAGAAGCTGTTAATACAGCAAACTACATTCTTAATAGATGTTTGATTCGATCAATTTTAAAGAAAACTCCTTATGAGCTTTTTAAAGGAAGAAAACCAAGTATATCTTACTTTAAACCATTTGGATGTACGTGTTACGTACATAATAATGGGAAGGATAATCTTGGAAAATTTGATGCTCGTAGCGACGAAGGTATTTTTCTCGGATACTCGACTCAAAGCAAGGCTTATCGAGTATACAATAAACGTACCAAAGTAGTCGAAGAAAGTATCCATGTTTTGTTTGATGAAAATGATAATGGTATCTTGAGTGAGAGCTTTATAGATCTTGATCTAAATAAACATGACGAAGAGGAAGAAGAAGTTGATAAGAACGTCAAAAATATGCAAGAGCCATTTCAAGATCTTACAGACCTATCTCAAGATCTTACAGATGGGTCTCAAGACCTTGAAGCATCCCCTCAAGATCTTACAAATGAAACCAATCGTGAAGATACATCACTACCTAAGGAACAAGAGCCATCTTCCCCACTTCCTATAAATTCTGAACCCGATGTTTATAATCAGAGAAATGTCCGGAGGAAATTCAAACATGCATCATCTCATTCAACTCAGGATATTATTTCTGATCCCTCATCTGGAATACAAACTCGATCTAAATTAAAAGATCTATGTGCTTTTCATGCGTTTGTTTCTCTTGTAGAACCTAAGAAATATACTGAAGCTCTTCAAGAACCCGACTGGATTATTGCTATGCAAGAGGAGCTAAACGAGTTCAAGCGAAACAAAGTATGGACACTTACAGCAAGACCCAAAGGCAAATCAGTTATTGGGACAAGATGTGTTTTCCGAAATAAACTTGATGAAAGTGGTAATGTCATTCGAAATAAAGCTCGTCTTGTAGCTCAAGGTGTAATAGCTAGAATTTCCGAATTCTAATTAATGTTGATTAACTTAATCGTTCATAGTAATTGACATATAACCCGCGAAGATTTCGCAAGTGATGAGTATGAGTCCCACCGTTATGTTCCTCGCGTAATTTTGGACGTTTGGGGAAATTTTTACTTTTTCCCCCGGGTAATTATTTTTACCCTCCGGTGTTATTTGGAGCATTTGGGAGCTCCAATTAATAAAAATGCAGTTGAGAGAAATGATCAGGACATCGGATATGTCTTAGATATGAAATAACATGGAGAGACAAAACGGCCAAAAGAGTCGCTATTTCGTTTCTTAATGGCTAAGAAAGACGGCTTAGGAATACACGTTTTCCGAGGCAGTTGTGGAATAATTATCCCTACAATATTCCAGATTTAATGTTCCAATCTCGAGAAGTTTGGAGAAAGAGGTTCGACCCGCCTTTGGATCGGTTAAAGGATAATTATCGACTTTACTAAAGGATAATTATCGTCTTCACTATAAATAGCAGAAAATCCTTTATTAATTCATTTCATTGCACGTTTTCTCGTAAAAGCTCTGATTTCTCTCAACCTTCAAACTCAGATCTACTCTCCGTTTCTAATCCGATTTCAATTCCGTTTGAGTTTCTGGATTCCTCTCTTCATTCTCTTCATATCGGTACCGAGTTTCTGCATTTCCGAGTATATGGAGGGCTGGTCGAGCATATATGTCACCAGGACGGTTCCGTCGCTCGGATTCCGATGAATTTGATGATGTCCATGCGTAGCCTGCGTCGTTGTGATTCCGAATCTTCTTTCAGATCGTCAATCGGGTTAGTAACGAATAAGTTATGAATTTATTCGTTTTCCGTACTGCGATTTGGCCTAAATTGACTTTAGGCTTGTCAAATAGGACAATTAGAAATTCCATTATGGTCGTTATATTATTCTGGTGATTATGGGTTCTTGTTTGATGAAATCTGATGACAGGGGGTTTAGAAATTGCCTGCGGGCAAAACGTTATTCTGGCGAAATCTAATTAATTAATTAAAGGTTAATTAATTAAATTAGGATTAAAATTGAGATTGAGGAATGTTGATTAGATACTACCTTGAGATTTGAGGAATTGTGAGCTATGTTGAGATATTGAGGTTTAGTTGGTTGTGAGGCTCATAGATTGAGTATGATCCTTATGGATCCCTTTGGGTCTAGGTGTGACCCCTTTGATGAATTGAGGTTGATATATCTCTTTATGCCTTTTTATAGGCCGTGTTGTCCCTCCAGTGTAGAGGTGATCGTGGTTGATTTTGTACGAGGTTGAGGTAAGTCCGTAGGACTTACTTAGCTACCATCCTTATATTGGGTGTTTGTATGAGTGGTGTGTGCCTTATATGTTTGCTATGATAGCATGTGATGTCGTATGTACCGACCTATGTTTATTGATTGCCCCACTGCGTGGCTGTGATAACCTTTCCCTTTCATCCCGCCGTGGAGTCTGGGAGGTTCTCTGATGTCAGGCCAGACCGGTTTACAGGAAGGGCGCAATCCACTCCCATAGGGTACACGGATTGTGTGACCGATACTAGTACGGCTGGCTAGCAGGCTCAGAGGCGAGGATGTATCGGTCCTCGTGTCACCTAGTTTCATATATATTATATTGATACGATTTGAGTGAATGACCATTATATTGAGATGAATAAATGGGTAAATGAGTGAAAGCATGCTGATATGTTTATATTTCCCTATGTGTGATTGTGCTTATGCATTACCTCATATATGTATGGTTAGCTAACGGTTTCATACCGTGTTGTAGATGTTTACAGGTTAGGCACTGCTGAGTTATCTGGCAGGGTGACAGGCCGAGGACTGTCGTACATTAGGTGGTTGGTTTGGGGTTGTTGTGTTTCCCTCCTACGTGAGGATGATCTTTTGTACCTCCTATGTGAGGATGTCGTTTTATATACTCGGCTATGTTGTTGTTTACTTTGGGTCGTACAGTTTATACTGTTTTATGTATTTGTTTTATATCTGTCAGTGCCATGTTGTAAGGTCCAGTGAACTTGTTGTCAGGCTAGGGTCAGGATCCATTGTGAGATCCTAGCCCAATGTGGCATCCCGAGTCCCGCGGATTCGGGGTGTTACAGAGTTGGTATCAGAGCCCAGGTTGACAACAATGGCACTTGCTACCTGCAATGGGGTTTGATAGGTAAAATAAACAGAGCCCACATGGGATCTGACGTTTTCAAAGGTTTTGGTTTTAAGTGTGGTTTTGGGATAGAATGTACGAGAAGTCGTCACCTCTGCCATGGATCTCTGCAGCGTAGATATGTATATATATCTGTGTGTACTATGGATTATGTGGATGTATTATATACATATCGATACCTATGGCATATATATAGCCTTTTAAGATTAGGTGCGTATATCCTACAGATGACTCAAACTAGAGTAGTATCTGTAGTGGGATGAGGTAGGGGTACACCCCCTCTTCCTCTAGTGGTGATAAGTTAGGGACCAGTTTCCGCTGTTGTTTCGCCTATGGCAAAGAACGAGTTTGAAGAGGCTGATCGTGTCTCCATGAGTAGATCCGAGTTTCAAGAATATATGTAACAAGTATATGAAGCGGTGATAGCGGGTAGATCCACACCGGATTTACCAACAATTGTGAGATCAACTGAAGCTTATGGATCCGGAAAGAAGCAAAGATGATGAATGGGGAACCAAGTCCGATATCAGGACAATCTAGTGATTCTTTGGCCATGAAGATGACTGACAAGGAACTACAGTGTTTTAATTGCATGGAAGTTGGGACACTAGCGAGCTGTGTACCCAAAGGTGCCCATATGCTTTACGTGTGGTAAAGTAGGGCATAGAGCGAAGTTTTGTCGACAGGGCAAGGCATTGCCTTTACAGGTTCCCTTCAAGAGTGAGATCATTCCAGGTGGACGACGAAGGTCGAGTTACCCTTCAGTTGCACAGGTTGCAAGGATGGGATGATTATGTTTCAGTTGTGGCTATCCAGATCATTAGCGTTATGTGTGCCCTTTGGCACTGATAGCTTGTTTCACTTGTGGTGACCTAGGCCATCTGACTCTTTCTGTCAGCACGGTGGTGTTTCTTTTCAGCAAGACCTTCCTCTTTCCGGTGCAGAAAGAGTGGAAGTGGAGGCTATAGTAATGACCTCAGTGATACCTGAGGAGCATAGATTTGACATTGAGTGATGATATGTTGAGGAGCTACGAGTGTTAGCTGTTATAAGTACCATTCTCGTTAATGGTTTACCTAGTGGAGTTTTGTTTGTTGTGAGTGCTATGCACTTCATGTCTTTCGATGCATGCGTTAATAGTTGATTGTGTAAACAGTAGAATATAGACTTTCCTTTATATGATTACCAGTTAGGGGTCTGAGGTACCCACGAGATTGTGATTGTCCCATTCATTCAGGGGCTTGTGTATGGTTTATAGATTTTTTTTTTTTTTGTCATGCCTTAGGTGCACGAGGAAGTCACTATGTGTATGGTTTGGATGAATAGATATCATGTGGTGTTAGCTTTTAATAGTAAGACTATTATAGTCTTTACTGAGTTGAGTTAAATAGAGGTCTTTTGAGGTTAAGACCTTTTAGGAGACGGGTTTGTCATCAAGATTGTACGAGCAATGAGCTGATAGCACAGGGATGTGACGCCTTCTAGTGTTATACCATGAAGGAGCGAGATAGTCCAACATTGGAAGGTATTCCAGCTGTTTATGAGTTTATAGACGTGTTACTGAACCGTCTAGCTGCCACCTCAGCGGAGTGTGGACATTGTTATCGAGTTGAAGTATGATACAAGATTGAATGGGAAAGCCACACTATATGGTGCTTGTTGAGATATTGTACTGATAACTTGAAAATTTGACTGAAACGGGCTTCTTTTACTCTAGTAGGTTCCATGTTCCGTATTAACGACCTGATGAGTTAGCTTCAAGAAGCAATTGTGTTTTCAGGATTCCTATGTGCTCAAGATATCCCTAGTCATGGATGAGAGAGAAGCATGTGTATGAGATAACATCCCATACCCGCTATGGACACTACGAGTTTGTAGTGATGTCATTTGGGTTGACGAATGTTTTAGTAGTTTTTATGGAGTTGATGAACAATATCTTCATCGACTTCCTTGATTAGTCGGTGGTGGACTTCATTGATGACATGTCGGTATACTCTCATAGCAGAGAATAGTAGACCGATCGTCTGAGGACCGTTCTGTAGATTTCGAGAGATAGAGAGTTGATGCTACGCTCTCTAAGTGTAAGTTGAGATGCCAGTGGTAGCCTTTTTAGGCCATGTTGTCTCCGCCAGTGGGATCATGGTTGACCAGGCGATAATTTAGTATGTTGTACCATGGGAGATACTGATGAACATTAAGGAATACGTAGTTTTCTCGGCTCATCCGACTGCTACCAATGCTTTGAGGAAGGATTTTATATGATTACGTATTCATTTGCGAGTCTTTTGAGAAGACCACCATAACTACGTGATGAAAGCAGTGTGTCTAAGTTTTGAAGAGTTGAGGAGGCATTTGACCTCTGCTTCCATTCTGTTATAGTCAGAAGATTTTTGGGATCCCGTGATTTACGGTGATACATCCCAAGTAAGTTAAGACGCATATTAATACAGAGGAGTGAAGTTATGGATATGTGGGTCTACAGTTGAAGACGTGTGAGGAGAACTATCTGACGCCTGATTTAGAGTTAGCAACGGAGTTGAATAACCACCGGCGTTAAGGACTCGAGTTGATCAAGACTTTAACCCAGAGATTCGATACTATTTAGAGAAGTTGAACGTTATCGCCAACAACTTGAACAGAAAAACGCTCCAAGAGAAGATGATTGTGAGACTGATAGTTCAGCCTCAGCTTCAGAGAGATCTAGCTTGACTAGAGTTAGACAATCAGTTCCTTGATGAGGATACCCAGTTATACCTCAGAGGTTCTACCTGGTCTGTTGGATGAGGTCCAACAGAAGCAGGAGACTTGCCCGGCCTTGAAAAGGTTTAGAGAAAGGATGTCTCGTACTGAGGCACCATAGTTCTCCATGGGAGTAGATGGACTGATGAAGAGTCATGACCACTTTTATATACCTGCTGATGCAGATGGAGACAGAGAATATTATGGTATACCCATTGTACGCCTTATTCAGTACATTCAGGTACGAGTAAGATGTACCACGAGATGAGACGATTATATTGTATGAAGCCGATATAACCAGATTTGTGATATAGTGTGTGACATGTCAGCAGGTCCAGATAGAGTATTTCCGATCTAGAGATAAGCCCCACCCACTACCAGTGCGGTAGTAGAATTTGGGAGGACATCTCTATGGACTTTGTTATGGGATTGTGACCCAGTAGAAGATTTGATGTTATCTGGATTGTTGGTAACAGATTAATAAAATCAGCACGTTTCATTTCTATCAGAAGGACGTGGCTAGTGAATGAATTGGCTGAGGAGTACACTAGACAGATAGTGAGACTCCATGGTATACCGAGAACGATCATTTCTGATTGAGATGGATGTTTTACTTTGAGATTTTAGGCAGCAGATTCAGACTACTTTGGGGACGAGTCTGTACCTCATGACTACACTTCACCCACTGACCGATGGTCAGTTAGAGAGGATCATCTAGATCTTAAAGATCTATTATAAGTTGTAAGTTGAATGGGAAACGTGGATGGTTATATTACCTTCCATTAATGAGTTTATTATATAACAATGAAGGACGTGCATCTTTTTGGGATGACCCTATGAGTCAATATATAGACATAGATGTCGTATATCCTTATGCTAGAAGTGATCTAGCAGTAGAAGTGAAATAACACCTGACGAGACTCAGGATTTTATAGTTCGAGTAACGATGATTAAAGGAAGAATGTTGGTTGTACAGAGTCACCAAATATTATATGTAGACAAGAGGCGTTAACCTCTAAAGTTCAAGCGAGAGTTCATGTCCGGCTGTAAGTATCTCAGTTGCGAGACGTTAGACGTGTTAATATGGAAAGGGAACTGAGTTTCCAATATGATGGTTTATTTGAGATTGACCAGTACGGAGAAGGTAGCATGATGTTTAGCTTTGCCTATTAGATTAGAGAATATCCACCCAGTGTTTCATATGTCTCAACTAAGGAAGTATATACCAGACTCGAGACACCTTGTGAGTTACGATGATTTGGTGGTTGAGTCCGACCACACTTTTATTGAGCATTCGATTACATTCTTGGAATGAGATATGAAACTCTTGCATTCGAAAGACATTCTCATATTGAGGTTATGATGGTCGAGATGAAGACCTGAAGAGGCTATGTGAGAGACTTAGGATAGTGCCTTGAGGGACTATCCAGAGTATATGTTAGGACATACCCATTTGTGGGAGCACGAGTATATCTTAGTGCTATCTTGATGAATGTTGTTCTTATGTGCTTATGTGCTTATATGCCTTGATGTGTTATTCTATGCTAGTTGTGATGTGATTTATGATCTTAGTAGATCTTGATGTGCTAGCGTGATGTATGCTATAGTTGGAGATGATTACTTCCTCCACGCTACCCGAGTATGATCATATTTATAGCTGGAGATGGTTCTTTCCTCCATGCTATTTGAGTGGGATTAGGATTCAGCTGGAGATGGTTCTTTCCTCCATGCTACCTTGATGGACATAGTTCAGTGGAGATGTGATTCCTCCATGCGATATATATGTTTATGGGTTGGCTAGAGACGTATTTCCTCTATACATGTGATATGTTTTGGCTAGAGATGTGCTTCCTCTATGCCTTGTGATGTGGTATGGCGAGAGACGTGATTCCTCTACGCCTTTGGGTAGCGTTATGGCCCTGTTTCCTGGAGTGATGATTCCTCCATGTTTATACTTGAGGTTATAGATTTTTATAGGTTGTGATCTTTTGAACGGAGATGTGATACCTCCGATAGAAAGAGTGAGAGTTATACCTCGGCGTATGGGTCCGAGAGGATTTGGGAATTGTTCAAGTTTCGGGACGAAACTTTTTTTTAAGGGGTGTGTGATGTAATAGCTAGAATTTCCGAATTCTAATTAATGTTGATTAACTTAATCGTTCATAGTAATTGACATATAACCCGCGAAGATTTCGCAAGTGATGAGTATGAGTCCCACCGTTATGTTCCTCGCGTAATTTTGGACGTTTGGGGAAATTTTTACTTTTTCCCCCGGGTAATTATTTTTACCCTCCGGTGTTATTTGGAGCATTTGGGAGCTCCAATTAATAAAAATGCAGTTGAGAGAAATGATCAGGACATCGGATATGTCTTAGATATGAAATAACATGGAGAGACAAAACGGCCAAAAGAGTCGCTATTTCGTTTCTTAATGGCTAAGAAAGACGGCTTAGGAATACACGTTTTCCGAGGCAGTTGTGGAATAATTATCCCTACAATATTCCAGATTTAATGTTCCAATCTCGAGAAGTTTGGAGAAAGAGGTTCGACCCGCCTTTGGATCGGTTAAAGGATAATTATCGACTTTACTAAAGGATAATTATCGTCTTCACTATAAATAGCAGAAAATCCTTTATTAATTCATTTCATTGCACGTTTTCTCGTAAAAGCTCTGATTTCTCTCAACCTTCAAACTCAGATCTACTCTCCGTTTCTAATCCGATTTCAATTCCGTTTGAGTTTCTGGATTCCTCTCTTCATTCTCTTCATATCGGTACCGAGTTTCTGCATTTCCGAGTATATGGAGGGCTGGTCGAGCATATATGTCACCAGGACGGTTCCGTCGCTCGGATTCCGATGAATTTGATGATGTCCATGCGTAGCCTGCGTCGTTGTGATTCCGAATCTTCTTTCAGATCGTCAATCGGGTTAGTAACGAATAAGTTATGAATTTATTCGTTTTCCGTACTGCGATTTGGCCTAAATTGACTTTAGGCTTGTCAAATAGGACAATTAGAAATTCCATTATGGTCGTTATATTATTCTGGTGATTATGGGTTCTTGTTTGATGAAATCTGATGACAGGGGGTTTAGAAATTGCCTGCGGGCAAAACGTTATTCTGGCGAAATCTAATTAATTAATTAAAGGTTAATTAATTAAATTAGGATTAAAATTGAGATTGAGGAATGTTGATTAGATACTACCTTGAGATTTGAGGAATTGTGAGCTATGTTGAGATATTGAGGTTTAGTTGGTTGTGAGGCTCATAGATTGAGTATGATCCTTATGGATCCCTTTGGGTCTAGGTGTGACCCCTTTGATGAATTGAGGTTGATATATCTCTTTATGCCTTTTTATAGGCCGTGTTGTCCCTCCAGTGTAGAGGTGATCGTGGTTGATTTTGTACGAGGTTGAGGTAAGTCCGTAGGACTTACTTAGCTACCATCCTTATATTGGGTGTTTGTATGAGTGGTGTGTGCCTTATATGTTTGCTATGATAGCATGTGATGTCGTATGTACCGACCTATGTTTATTGATTGCCCCACTGCGTGGCTGTGATAACCTTTCCCTTTCATCCCGCCGTGGAGTCTGGGAGGTTCTCTGATGTCAGGCCAGACCGGTTTACAGGAAGGGCGCAATCCACTCCCATAGGGTACACGGATTGTGTGACCGATACTAGTACGGCTGGCTAGCAGGCTCAGAGGCGAGGATGTATCGGTCCTCGTGTCACCTAGTTTCATATATATTATATTGATACGATTTGAGTGAATGACCATTATATTGAGATGAATAAATGGGTAAATGAGTGAAAGCATGCTGATATGTTTATATTTCCCTATGTGTGATTGTGCTTATGCATTACCTCATATATGTATGGTTAGCTAACGGTTTCATACCGTGTTGTAGATGTTTACAGGTTAGGCACTGCTGAGTTATCTGGCAGGGTGACAGGCCGAGGACTGTCGTACATTAGGTGGTTGGTTTGGGGTTGTTGTGTTTCCCTCCTACGTGAGGATGATCTTTTGTACCTCCTATGTGAGGATGTCGTTTTATATACTCGGCTATGTTGTTGTTTACTTTGGGTCGTACAGTTTATACTGTTTTATGTATTTGTTTTATATCTGTCAGTGCCATGTTGTAAGGTCCAGTGAACTTGTTGTCAGGCTAGGGTCAGGATCCATTGTGAGATCCTAGCCCAATGTGGCATCCCGAGTCCCGCGGATTCGGGGTGTTACACAAGGTTACAATCAGGAGGAAGGTATTGACTACGAGGAGACTTTTGCTCCCGTAGCCAGGCTTGAAGCCATTCGCATACTTCTTGCTTTTGCATCTTACTGAAGCTCTTCAAGAACCCGACTGGATTATTGCTATGCAAGAGGAGCTAAACGAGTTCAAGCGAAACAAAGTATGGACACTTACAGCAAGACCCAAAGGCAAATCAGTTATTGGGACAAGATGTGTTTTCCGAAATAAACTTGATGAAAGTGGTAATGTCATTCGAAATAAAGCTCGTCTTGTAGCTCAAGGTTACAATCAGGAGGAAGGTATTGACTACGAGGAGACTTTTGCTCCCGTAGCCAGGCTTGAAGCCATTCGCATACTTCTTGCTTTTGCATCTTACATGAGTATTAAACTTTTTCAAATGGACGTAAAATGCGCCTTTTTGAATGGTTATTTAGATGAAGAAGTTTATGTTGCTCAACCTCCTGGCTTTGAAAGTAATGAATTTCCAGATCATGTTTTCAAGCTTGACAAAGCTCTTTATGGCTTAAAGCAAGCCCCAAGAGCTTGGTACGAGCGACTTTCAAAATATCTTCTGGAAAATAACTTCAAAAGAGGGTTGATTGACAAAACTTTATTCATTAAAACTCATGGAAAGAATATTCTTGTTGTTCAAATTTATGTGGATGATATTTTGTTTGGAGCAACTAATGAATCTCTTTGCAAGGAATTTTCTGACATCATGTGCAAGGAATTTGAGATGAGTATGATGGGAGAATTAAATTTCTTTCTTGGACTACAAGTACATCAAAGCAAAAAGGGCATATTCTTCAATCAAGGAAAATACACAAGAGACCTTCTGAAGAAATTTAAGATGAATGAATCAAAAATAGCCAAAACACCAATGAGCTCAACTCTCTCTTTGGATCAAGATCTTACCGGCAAACAAGTAAATCAAAAAGAATTTCGAAGTATGATCGGATCTTTACTATATCTTACTGCTAGTAGACCTGACATTATGTTTAGTGTTTGCATGTGTGCTAGATTTCAAGCTAACCCAAAGGAATCACATCTCATTGCGGTAAAAAGGATATTAAGATATCTTAATGGTACAAAAGATATAGGTCTATGGTATCCCACACAAAGTAGTTTCGGTCTTATCGGATATTCCGATGCTGATTTTGCAGGATATAAAGTGGATAGAAAAAGCACTTCAGGGTGTTGTCAATTTCTTGGTACATCTCTAATAAGTTGGCATTCCAAGAAGCAAAATTCAGTGGCTCTCTCAACAGCCGAAGCTGAATATATTGCTGCTGGAGCTTGTTGTTCGCAAATCTTATGGATTGCGCAACAACTCCAAGATCTTGGATTCAACTTTAAGGACATACCAATAAAATGTGACAATACCAGTGCTGTTTCTATCTCGAAAAATCCTGTATAGCATTCAAGAACGAAACATATAGATGTGAGACACCATTTTATACGTGATCATGTAGAAAAAGGTGATGTGTCTTTGACATTCATTTCTACCGATCTACAACTGGCCGATATCTTTACAAAACCTTTACCCGAAGAGAGATTCAACTTCATAAGGTTAGAACTTGGTATGCTTAACATGGAGGCACAAATGTAGGGGGAGCAATTATTGTTTTACAACATTGATCTTATTCCCTACATTAAGACCTTAACATGCATTTCAAGGTCTTACTACAATCGTGTTACAAATACTGATCTTATTCTTTAGAATAAGACCTTACAATACATTTCAAGACCTTACTAAATAATAGTATGTTCTTGATTTTTATTTAAAAGATTAAATTGGATCAAATCTTTTAGTTATTATCTCAATAGATAACTAACTAATAGATTATTTTATTTTTGGAAATCTTTCGGTTTTAATTTTAATCTTTTTAAAATCACTTAAAATTTTAACAAAGATTTTTAAACAAAGATTTTCATCTCTCTCCGTCTTATATCAAATCTTCAAAGATCTTGTTTTATGATTCTCTTCTACGCTTCTTAAAATCTCCGACTTCTCGTCTCTCTCACCTTCAAACCCTAATTTGCGATGGCTCCCAAACGCTCTTCGACTCAATCCTCTGCTCCAACATCCAAGAAGCAGCGATCATCGGCTAGAAAGGGCAAAGCTGTTCTAAAAGAGTACAATCCAGATTCCGATTCTTCGATGTCTACTCCCTCTCCTTCTCGGCAAGTGGCTCAAGCCATTTATCCTCCAACCGCAAAGGATGTACCTCAACATCGTCTTCGATCACCACCTTCTGGGTTTGAGGTTAGTAGTGAAGAACCTTTTTCTTGGTTCTTAAACTATACTAAAGCAGGGATGTGGAAAGATGGTTTTGCTAATCGTCCCCTGAGCTTTTGTAAATCTGTTGATGAGAATTTTTTAGAGTCTATGAATCTGCCGTGTGTTAAATTGCTGAAATGTTCGAATGTCTGGAGTATGCTTAATCTGGGAAATTTTGCATTTCCACGACTTACCCGTCTCTTCTTTGTCAACCTCACTGCACACCGAGAAAAGGGGATTTTGACTCTTCATTCCCAGATCAAAGGACGACAAATTACCCTAACTGCTTCTTCCTTAGCAATTATTTTAGGAGTCCCTGAGGAAATCGACACCAAAACTCATCCTTCGAAAAATGTGTGTCTTGCCCATGCCTAGAAAATATTTTTTGAGAAATCAATTTCTTCTAGTGCTACTTCCTCCAAGCCAAAGCAAAAACAAACCCATAATGTCTTAACTTTAGAGGCCAAAATTGTGTTTACTTTGCTGGCCAGGTGTGTTTTACCAAGAAAGCATTCCAGAGAGATTGTAACTGACAATCTCTTAGAAATTCTGGATTTGGTTCTTACTGGGTATGCTATTGATGTCCCTAACCTGATTTTATCCTACATGTTGCACACTGTAAATACCCCTTTGACAGCCCCTCTTCCTTATGCCAACTTATTTCCAAAGATCTTTGAGTTCTTTGAAATTGATACATCAGATGAGGATAAGGTTTATCATAAGGGACAAATTGATGAGGACTGTTGGGGAAGGCTTGGGGTTGAGAAAACTTTGTCTGGGGAATGGATTCTGAAGAAACATCAACCAACTGCTCAGCTCTCATCTGAACAGAGAATTCAGGATTTAGAAGCTGAAGTGGATGCTCTGAGGAAAGATCTGAACACTGCTCGTGCTGATATTGTGGATAGACAGGATGATACACATGAGAAGTTGTTGATTGTTAATGAGAAGCTGAACCAGTTACTGTTTTTGACATCTTTAGCTCATAGGGCAACTACTACAATCATACCTTTGGATGAGGATGCTGTGGAACACATTCAAGAAGTGTGTCAAAATGTTGTAATCAATTGTGAACGCAAGGTGCTAAAAAGAGGCATCCTTCGACCCATAGTACCTGAGCCGACTATCTTGACAGTGGAGGAATATGGCTTAGTCAAGAAGTACAGAAATGAGCAGGAAAAACACTTAGCAAAATTGATGGCTTGGACCACTACTGGTGAGGCACAGAAGAGATGGAGGGAAAAGGTGCGTGCTCGTTTTCGTGGACGACGAGCTGGTTCTTCTTCAAATTATGGGCAATGGTTTGAAGAAGTGGTTGAAGTCTCGGATGATGAAGATTGACCTTTTCAAGCTCTAAATTTTTCTTGCTGAAAGACAAAAAGGGGGAGAATATTTGTCTTTTGAAAAATTTTGAAAACTCTTGGTTTGGTTTGGTTGTTTTTGGTTTTGAAAAACTTGCATTGATTCGATCGTTTTCAAAATTTATGATCGTTTTTAAAATTTGATCCTACATGTGTGCTTATGTTATATTATATTGTTTGTTGTTGTGTTGTTCAAATGCAGGAAATAGATCATAAGTTTTGTCTTTCATCAAGGGGGAGATTGTTAACTCCACCTTGATAAATAAGACATTACTTATGGTTGATGAAAGCCAAAACCTTGGTTTCCAGGTTTTTGTAAGACCTTACAAGTTTTGGTAAAGTCATCACAGTGTCAAGTAAGGCCTTACCATATTACAGAAAACCTTGGTTTCCAGGTTTCAGTAAGGCCTTACATAAACTGGTACGACCTTACCAAAACTGGACAAAAATCACAAACGAGTTACGTATGTCCAAATAGCTTTTCCTTCTTGTTGAGTTATTTAAGGGATTTGATTTTAATAAATCTTTGATTTGTTTTAATTAAATCTTCTTAAAGATAAAATTGGAAGATTTCCTAACCTCAACAAATCACGATTGACCGTGCTTGGCTGATTGACTTCAACAAACAAAATCTCAACAAAATAGAGTGGATCAAATCTCAACAACCCAAGATCTCCTAAGATCACGAAGGCAAGATCTTTTTCAAACGTACAAGAATGCTGAGACGCTTGCCTATTTAAGAGACAAGGAAGAAGGAACAAGATACACGTTCATTGCCTACTTCGAAAACACGAGTGATAAATTCGACTTATCTCACAAAGTGTCGTTCTCACATTCGAAGCTTCATCATTCTACTTTCCTGAGAGTGTGAGATCTTTTTCGAGCTGATAGTACAATTCAACTAGGATCATACAAACCGTTATCATTTCTATACACGATTGGATACGAGTGTTGTATCTGGAGTACTTTAGTTTTTCTTTTCGAGTGAGTGAGTTGCTAGATAGGAAGTATAAGACTTCTGAGTTTAGAAGAGGGAATGTCTTCTGAAGATTGTATCTGGAACTCATCAAGAAGAAGGAAAATAAAGCTACTTGAATCCTAGGGTTGAATCAATCCTAGGCAGGGACTAGGTCGTGTTGGTGACCGAACCTCGTTAACATATCGTGTGTCCTTTACTGCTCTTTACATTCCTGGTTTGTCTAATCTTTTACATTTAATATCAATCTTAGATAAACGTGTAAGATCTTATTTTTACGAATAAGACTTTATCTTAATTGATAAGGTCTTATCTCTTTCGATAAGGTCTTACCTATCCTAAGATTGCGAAAAGATTCCATACTCTATTCATCTCCCCCTTCTAGAGTATTGGCTAAACTATTTATCTGCCTATTCCGCATTTCAAGTTCGATTCAAATAGTGCAAAATTCAAATAGTTGAGCCATATAATTAACATCTTTATTCACAAGGAGTGCAGTGGACCTGCTTAGCCCGAGCCACGAGTCCATTAACTTGTGTCCAATCGCGAAGAGAAGGTGGGGCTTGACGGTGAAGGGATGGTCTTGTAGGAGGAACTGTGAGACAGGCGTGAGCCCGTAGGCAGTTTCTTCTTCGGAGCCGGGAAGCCGGTGTTTCGAGAAGTGGCCGGCGTGGGAGAGGATGCGCATCAGCTGAGGGAGGAACCGGGTCTTTTGCGGGTGGATCGTAAGGGCTTTACACAGCTCGGCTAGCGTCATGGGCTTTCCATGTCGGTTGATGGCGTCGGGGATGCCGAGTTGGACGGCGCACTTGAGTGACATGGGCATTATGAAGCCATATAAGTGCCTTGCGAAGTGAGCGTTTGCATTTAGAAGCTTGCTCACTTCGCCGCCGCCGCTGATGTGATCGGCCGAATCCATTGCTATCAACTTATGTTTGCTGTAAAACAAATGTATATCGTATGGTAGCAACTTTTAGTTTTGCCATTGCTTCCCTATTTATAATAGGATAAAGTTTCTGACTAGGGGTGAGCATTAGCCGCATCTCCAAAACCTACTAGAATCGAACCAAACCGAATCTAAAATCGATTTTTCTGAAACGTGGACAAAAAACCGAACGTATAAAAGTAGGTTCGGTTTTAACTTGGATCTAAAACCAAAAATATGAAATAGTAGAACCTAAAACCGAACTTATTAGGGGTCAGTTTCGGTTCGATCTAGGTTTTTGAACATAAACGGAACTAAAAAAAAGTAATTGCTAATATGGTTATATGAATTAGAGCTTTTTTTTTAATAATAATTCGATTTTTTTTATTTATCCTTCGATTTTGCGGTTTTTAACCGAAACGCAATTTTTTTAAAATGCAGACCAAAGACCGAACCTAAATTGTCAATTTAAATTAGGTCTTGACCGAAACTACTCGATTCGGTAAACCGAATCTAACTTGCATAGCCCTCCCTAATAAGATTACGTACGTGCATCTTATAATACTAAATTATTTTGATATTATGCATGAACCACAACATTTGCATACACAATCCGGTATAGTAGTTGGTCCATGCGGTCCTGGGCCCAGGGTCCCCAACAATTAAAGGCCAGGTATTTATAACTAAATTACAAAAGACTCAGAAAATTATGGGACGTGTTATATACACAATTTTAAATTTACTTGGTACCGAATATGAACGCTTTGCGGTAGCGCTCAAATAGATTTGAGCGCTTTGCGACGACGCTCAAATCTTAAAATAAATAAAAAGGGAAAAAATAAGAAAAAATAGGGTTTTGAGCGCCGGCGCATGTTTTTTATTAAAGATTTGAGCGCCTTCCTACTTTTGCCTTTTTTTAATTATAGATTTGAGCGCCAGAGGAAGGCGCTGACGCTCAAATTCTTTGTTTTTTTTAACTTGTTAAGCGTCATCGGAATACGTTTGTTTTTTACGCTAGTAAAACAAACCTCGTGCATTTAGCTTTTTCGAAAATTATTTTACAGAGTAAATTGACATTTCAGTACAAAATGCAGTTTTTATACTTTTTTAATCTATTGGAGATAAGGGAAAGGAACGTGCCCCTCCTTAAACGACGTTATTTAGGTGTAAAGAAAAACTAGTGTATTACCCGCACTTTGTGCGGGTTTAGTTTTAATAAATATTAATATTTAGAAATTTATATGTATATTTCTGTAACATAAAAATTCTGAAAATGAAATTATAATCAATATTACGAATTTTAATTCTCTTTTATGTATTTATCTCTTCTAATTAATTATATTAATTTTAAATTGATTTGTTAAGATATGTTTGTTGGTAAAAAATATTAGTAAAAATTAAAAAACTATTTTTATAAAAATATTTATTTAAATATTTTTTATAAATTTAGAAATCAATTTTCAATTTATATTAACATTTAAAAATCACTTTTTAAAATAATTTTTTAGGCTACGAAAAATCTGGCGTTGACCCGTGGCAATAGAAGCTTCTGCTTTAATAGATATAAGATAAAAAAAAAAAGTCAACTAAAACTACGTCGTTTTGATTTTTTTTTAAAAAAACTACGAAGCTTAAGATGGTCGAAACACGCAGCCCTAACTCCCGAGTCCTGAGCCCGCGATTCTGAGTCTCGACCGTAGCTCCTCAGCCTCCTCTCACGCGCGCACACGCAGCGACGGCAGCGTCGCAGATCCTTCACCGTCGGCAGTCGCATGTCTCCCGTCTCCGGCCGTCCTAGGCGGCTAGACTGCTCGCCTGCTTTGCTGCTAACACAGTCGCAACTCGCAATCCTCAGCCTCCTTCTCCTCTTCAGTTTCATTCTTCCATAATCTTCACTTCGATTAATTCTTCCAGCAACTCAGTTACTCACTTACTCAGCAACAACAAGGTAAGATTATTGATGTTAGAAATTTTCTGTTCAGTTTTAGTTTTAATTCTTCTTCATCAACTTCACTTTGATTCTTCTTCCCCTCTTCATTTTCATTCTTCCATCAACTCAGCAAGGTCTTCAGTTTTAATTCTTCCAACATCTCAACAACACCAACAACAAGGTAAGATTAATTCTCTGAAATTTCTGTTCAATTATCAGTTTTAATTCTCCAGCCTTCAGTTGTAATTCTTCTTCTTCGAAATTTTTGTTCGAATTCGATTGTCTTCTACTATTTGATGAATAGCCTAAAATCCAGAATGAATGGAGACTACCAGTTGCTGATTGTCTGATTTACGCAAACAATTTGAAGCAATGATAGCGTTGTGTTCGATTATTTGTTGATCGTGTTCAGTTCGATTATGCTAACTGTGGTGTGTAACTTGTGTTCGATCGCTGATCGTGTATTTAGTTGATTAGGTTTAATTTGTTAAGTCGGATACTTCTAGATTTTAAAAAATTCAATTGTGTTCGAACTAAATTTGTTAACTGAATGATTAGGATTTAGTAATACAAACAAGTATCTTATTCGGAAGAACGTATTGAAATTAAGTGTTGGAAATTCAAGTTCAATTCCTAGTGTTAATGTTGGTGCATCAAATAAAAATGATGTTAGAAATGACGTTGTTGGCGAAAAAAGAGCTCGACATCTCCGTAACATCTTTCAATGCACGTTAGACTGAAAGTCAATTGAAGTCTTTAGATCGAATGGGGACTTTTAAGTATATATCCTACACGATCAGTCCCCCTTACATTATATTTTGGTTCCGCCACTGGTTCTATACATGCTTGATGGTGTATGCTCCAAAAGACGTTAAGTTCCAAGAAACATGAGCGGAGCATAAACATGCTCAAACTTGACTCGTTTATAAATGAACGAGGCCGAGTCGAACTTTTTTTCTGAGCCGAGCCCGGTTAGCTTCACTAATATCAGTCCTATTGTGTTATTTTAGTCAAACGTGATGAGCTTTAATCGAACGTTAAATTTCAAACTATCCATAAAATATGTTTGCATTTAACTCATTTATAAAAGGAGAAAATTGCTTAAATAGTACCCATCTTTTAGGCCGACTGAACTTTAGTACCCCGTCTTTTAAACTATCAAAACGGTACGTCACTTATTAAGTCTGATCAAAGATTAGTACCTGGATTATTGTTCACACGTTAAGTAAAAGGGTAATGACAGTTGCAATGAGACATACATGTTCAACAAGAAACAAATGGGAAAGTTCTAGGAGCAAAGCTATTGTTTTAACTTAACGTGTTAAAAGTAATGCAGATACTAATTTTTGCTCTGACTCAATATGTGAGGTACCATTCTAATAGTTTAGAAGACAGATTACTAAAGTTTAGTCAAGCTAAAATCTAAAACATGATGCATCAATTATATAATCCCGGCTTTATTTTGTTTTCGAAAGAAAGTAGGTTGTATATTTTAGTATTGCTAGGCCGAATCATCATAATTTCTCAAATCTCAAGCTACGAATGCAGAAATCTATGCTAGCTATTAGAAGTCAAGCATGACTAATATATATATTTATATGTAAACAACCTATAACTAATTTAATACCCACGGCATAGACGGTTGAATTATACTAAAATTATAAATATTTATAAATTATAATTATTGTTTAGAAGATATTTAGGTGTTAATTATTTTGAACTTGTTGTCCTGGATCCACTTTTTATCTAATTTTTTTTATATAAAATAAAGATTTAAAAAACACAGGACTCATAACTATAATTATAAAACCCTTAAATCACTCTTTTAACTTTTTAACGAAGCAATTAAAAGCAAACTAGTAAATAAAAATATTATTACCTTAAAAGTTTATATAGAATGTATGATTAGTAGCTCAAAGTATATATGTGGTACATACATAGTGCTTTTTATACAATGATGGAGTAAGCATGTACATGGTCACGGGTTATCCGTGACCCGGCGGGTTTTGACCCGTCAGTGACCTGGCGGGTCACAGGTACGGGTAAGGGTCGAGGTGATCCTTACCCGTGACCCGACGGGTAGGCCCGCCACCGGCCAATTTTGAAAAAAAAAAAAATAAAAAAAAAAAATAAATAAATAAATAAAAAAAGAAGAAAAGGCATGACCCGACGGGTCGACCCGCCAACGGCTATTTTAGCCCTTGGCGGGTCGACCCGTCGGGTCATGCCTTTTCTTCTTTTTTTTTTTAAAAAAATCAGGTTTTAAAGCAAAAGGGCCGACCCGCCGACCCGCCGGGTCTGACCCGTGACCCGGCGGGTTGGCCTTTTACACGGGTCTGGGTCACCCTTCCCGGACCCTTGACCCGACGGATCCGACCCGTGGACATGCTTATGATGGAGGGCGGAGAGACTACCCATTGATCATAAATATACGTACAAAAATTTAAATGATACTTTTCTCTTTATATGCGTTGTAGATTTTTCAATAGAGAACATTGGTGAAATAAGACACTTTTTGTAACTTGTACACTAACTAAACACCCCATTTTTTTAATTAAAAAATAAAGATAAAATTGAATGGATATTGCCGAAAATATGAAAACTTAAATATTCTTCTCTCTCCTATTAATAATCAATTAAATTTTGTTAAATCGGGTAACTAAATATTCTTATTTCTTGTCTCCTTATTTTTTCTATCCTCTTAATTATAATCTCTTAATTATAATAAATAAATAAAAGATTGTGTAAAAACTAGGATTCAAACTCTAGACGAGTTGACCCTCCCTCCGGCCCTTATACCAGTTGGACTAATTGTAACGCCCCAATTTTTGGCGCGTTTGCGATATTTATTTATCTAGCTTTTATCGATACATTTTATTACCCGTATTTAAACTATTATAAAATATCGTAAAATAAATTGCGCGGATGGTTTTGTATTTCAAAGTATATCTTGGCGAGTATATGTATATATAATTTCGATCCACGTATATTCCCTGCACCTTTATTTTGGGAAGGTTCAGAAAATGTTTTTCCGAATCCGAGAGAGTTCCGTTACGAATGCCTCGATCGGATTTATTTATTTATTTATTTATATTCTTTCTATTTCTTTTTTTTTATTTATCCCACATCTCCTTCTTGATTGCGTGTCTCTCTTCCCCAATTCTGCACCAGTCTAGGCATCCTAGTTGCAGACCGTATGATTGCCTCCTGGTTAGCTAGCCCCGTCCAGCAGCCTACCGACCCTCAAAGCCTCCCCCTCGCTTTCAACCATCTTCTCCTTGGTCGAGCTAGAACCACCACCCAACATCCTCTCCCTCTTACCTCTGGATTAGAGCAAGCTCTCTCCATCACAACTCTTTCCTTCTCAGCCTCTGTTCTCATCTTCACCCTCACGCAGCAACAGCCTGATCGTTCTCTCCCTCCTCCTGGAATTGGAACACACGTCTCCAGCCTCCTCTTGCAAGCCTCGCCGGATGGCCGCCTCACCGGATGGCCGCCTTCGCCTCGCCCTTTCCGGATCCTCTGTCTCTCACCCCCTGTAACTCTCAGCATCAACCATCCTCTGCAACCACCAGGGATCGTTGGGAAAGCCCCTGCGAGACGCCTGTCGGAGCCACCAGACGCCGGAGAAGCCTCACCAGTGCCTTCGCTTTTGCCGCCGAATCTGTCGCCGTCTCTTTCTCTCCCTATGCTCCTCTATTGCTTCTCTTCGAACCTCGTCGGAAGGAGTACCATGTCACCGCCTTGCTGTCGCCTTGCTGCCGCCTTGCTGCCGCCTTGCTGCCGCCTTCTCTTCGCCGGAGGAGCCTTTGCCGCCACCTTCCCCTGCACCATCACCACGCCTCGCCTCTGAAGCGCCGCTGCCCCTGTGATTTCTATTACCGCTGCTTTGAAAGAGGTTGAAGAAACCCTATGTGCTTATTCAAATCGGGCCCCCTTTCTTATGGGTTAATTACAATTGTAACCCAGTGTTTTATATTTACGTTTCCGGCCCACTTTTATAATTTATGCAATTATGCCCTCACTGGATTATTTGCAGATTTTGGCCAAACTACCTATTTACAAAAAGGACCCAAGTTTCTGAAATTGAACAATATGCCATGTTTATATAATTACAGATTTTGGCCCAAAGGTTTTGTTTACGGAAAATGTATTTCCGGGTCTTAAACTTGGATTTTACCGTGAGTTATATTCTTATTTATATATACTATATA
The DNA here is from genome assembly GCA_033239125.1 of Fagopyrum homotropicum. Classification (NCBI taxonomy): domain Eukaryota; kingdom Viridiplantae; phylum Streptophyta; class Magnoliopsida; order Caryophyllales; family Polygonaceae; genus Fagopyrum; species Fagopyrum homotropicum. The sequence continues at coordinate 152,747,734 of BSWB01000004.1, forward strand.
TATTATGCCTTTGTTGGATTTATTTCGGATTTATGGCCGAAGATTTAATTGAGGATTATGACCGAGTTCTAAAATTGTATATATTGCCCGGAAAGTGCTTTTAAGATTTTTAACTCGGATTTGAATTACGGGGGTTATTCTTATAGTTTATATATTCTATGTAGTATGTCCAAATTTAGCGTTATGCTAAATTTGTTTAGTTTGGTGCTAGGTTTGGAAGCGCCCCGATAAAGGCCTAACGAGTCCAAGTCGACATCCGTTGAACGACTTCCGTCTTTTGACGTCGTGTGAGTATTCTTTTCCCTCGATTTAGTTATGTTTAGTATTAGTATCATGCTAGGTCGGATCTAGCTTAACCTAGCGAGAATACCAAGTAGTGGTTTGGACCTTAGGTGAGTTTTGAGGATTGTCAATTGTTATAAGACGTTGAGTGTTTGGGTTGATCTTGTAAGCTTATAAGGATTGAGATTATGGTTGTATGATTTTGTTGAGATTGTCGAGACTAGGAACGTGCTATCCTAGCATGTGAGTTGTATGACCTTATAGAGGTCATTTGGGCTAGAAGTCTAAGGACTTCTAGCATGAGAGATAGATATTGATCGTGTGCCTTGTTTTGGCCAGGAGTTGAGTATCTTCCTGCGGGAAGTTGAAAGCTTTTGTTGATCGGTTTAGCTTTGGGGACGAGGTAAGTCTCCGGACTTACTTAGCTCGTATTCCTTGTATTAGCATTGATGTGTGTTTGGTGGTGTGTGTTTATTCGTTATCGTTTATAACAACTAAACCGGTAATAGGACCACCGACCTTATATTATTTTGGCCCAAGTGTATGATAACGGGCGGTGACATCATCTGCCTAGCTCTTGCGAGAGTCTAGGAGGTTCTTGGCGACTAGCCCGTGCTGGTTAGACGGTCGGAGGCATCCGCACCGTTCCATGCCGGTAAGTAGGGACCGAGGCGGGACCACGGTGGTCTCGTGTCACAAAACTAAGTTGAATTAGAACGGGATATGACTTAATAATAAAAAGATAATAAACCGGAATTGTGTGCTTTGAGAATGTTGTGTGTTTATGATGATTTACTTGTGTTTGTGCCTTTCCCATTGATTCTAATGCTTCGAATATGAGCTAACGGTTTTATACCGAATGTTGTAGATTGCATTGCAGGTTAGGATTGCGGCCGAGAGATCCGGAAGAGTGGGCAGCCGGGGTTCCGTACATTTTAGGATTGGGTTTTGAGTGGAGTCGAGTTTGAGTATTGTATTTATTGTATGATGTATGGCGTTTAGTCTTTGAGGTTGTATCTTCGGCTGATGTCCTTTGTTGTATTCTTTCGGGTTTTTCTTTTCATTGCATAAAAATGTATTTCGGTTTTGGCCTTTATTTGTGCCTTGTTGCAATATCCGGTGAAATTGTTGTCAAGCTAAGGGTCGGGACCCATTGTGAGGTCCCAACCCGTAGCGCCCCGAGTCCCGCGGATTCAGGGTGTTACACTAATTAAACTTTGTGTATTCTTTTGATCATACACAATATTAATACACAATTTCAATTACACAACATCAATACATAATTTCAAATACATAATGTTAATAAATAAAGACTTGTGTAAGCAAACCTTGTCTAAATGACTCGAGCATACATAATGTACATACTGACGTGTGATATGGACAAAGAATACACTTTATTTTTAAAATTTAACCGTTATGTACACATTTCAAATTAATATGTATTTATCACGCAATCACAAACAAAACTCGACACATTAATATGTACATATGTATACATATTTCATACTCAACAAGTAATGAAACTGTACATTCATATTATTCAGGAAAGAAATTCAGTGAAAGGTATTTCGTACACAAGCTTTTTGGTTACACAAGTCCCTTATTTATTAACATTGTGTATTTGAAATTATGTATTAATATTGTGTAATTGAAACTGTGTATTAATATTGTGCATCATCAAAAGAACATGATGTCAACTTTAAAAAACACATACCATACAAAGGTTTATGAATCTTCTTGGGGCAATTGGGGTTTTCCGGATCACTAGGGGTAAAATCATCATTTTGGAAAAAGGGCCAGTTTAGTATTTTTTTTCTTAGATAGTCGTTGTAAACCTAAAAGTTAGAAACTTTTAGATGATAGAGATGTTATATTGATCCAAGTTTCCTTTGAGAACCAGGCAGTTGAGATCTTACACATATGGGATCGGGTGAACGGGATTTTGACTCGATTCAGGTAAGTCCTTTGAGCTTACTTAGCTACTTGCTTTATATATATGTGATTATGATAGTGGTGTGTGAATTGTATGTCTCCTTATTAAAACTTAAGTAGGACGACGTTGTTATTAATTGAGATCCAAGTGTATCGTGACATCACTACTCATCTCTGACATGAGAGTGAGAGGTTCTTCGCGACTAATTCACACATGGTATACGACGAGATGCATCAAAGCACTCCTGTTGGTATACGGGGACGGAGGCAAAAGATAAGGGACTTCTCGTGCCACATGCATAAGTTGAGCTACAAGTGAATCGCTTAAATATTAGATAATAACCGGATTTATGCGCAAACATGTTGTGCGTTTATTTTTAGTATTGATGTGCGTGCTATTTTAGTACTCTTGATATTTAGTATCTTAGCTAACGGTTGTATTAAATGTTGTTTAGATATATTGTAGGATGGAGCAACTGTTGAGTGATCCGGAAGGTAGTGGTCGGCCGGGTTCCCCGTATGTAGTAGGACGGGATTTGGAAGTCCTTATTATTCAGTCTAATTCTTTTGTAATTGTCTTTGGTATTGTTAACCCTATACATACGGTCTTTCATTGAGTTCATGACATTACTGCACCTTTTATACTATTCGGTTTCTTTTATTTATGCCTTGTTGTAAGATCCATGTAAATTGTTGTCAGGCTAGGGTCAAGACCCATTGTGAGGTCCTGATACGCCCCCGGATGGCATCGCCATCCATGTTTCCGGCTTGAAGGACCCGCCATCAATTTTGAAGATTTATTATTATGCGGCTATTTAATAATAGGCCTTTTATATTCGGAACTTTAATTCCGGAACTTAATTCCGTGAATTAAATCCCGACCTTTCATATTTTAGGCTTTTCATATTCAGAACTTAATTTCGTCTTTTAATTCCGTCATTTATGTTAAGACTCTTTGTATGACCTTCATCCACTATATAAGGATGGCTTGGCTCATTTGTAAAGGCATGTCTAAGTTGAAATCTAAGTATTGAGAAGGAAAACCCTCTTACTTAGCTTAGGCATCACTTCCTCTTCCATCATCTAAAGTTCTATCTTGGATCTAGTCTTTGATCCAAGCCTTCATACTCGAGGATCCTTGTGAAGGATCAACCAAACGCCTCCGCCACCCAAATTCTAAGTTTGATTCAATTCGAACGATCAAGAAGAAGTAGTTGAAGTTTCTCCTCGATCTAGATCGCCCGTTTTTCTATCTCGTAGTGCCCCGAACTTCAAAATTTCGGGTGTTATAATGTTTAATGCAAGAAAAAACTTAAACCTATAACAATAGTTGTTATAATAGAAATAATAATAATAAAATTAATATTTAAGATTATGATAATAATTCAACCTATATTACTTTTTATTGTGATCTTATAAGACACAATTAATATCATTGTAAGGTCTAGTAATGACGTTGTTCCTCGTATATAAGAACACAAAAAAGTTGTCTCATAAATCATATATAATAAAAATTCCCAGGATATCACGTAACATCACAAAATCAATAATCTTAAAATCACCTATTACCATCCTAACACAAAAATTAATTAAAATTATAAATAATAGAATAAAAATTCAAAGCTTTAATTTGTTCATCACCAAATAGATAATCTTTTATTATTTTTTTCATTTCTTAATTAGGGAGACTTTTCACCATATTGACATTTTAAAGATTGTGATAACCAAATAACACAAAGCCACACAAAAATATAAATAAAAGTTTTTTTTATACTTAAATGCCTATTAAATAGGATTGAAGGTAGAAACTTATTGTTTATCTATGAAACACACATATATATATATATATATATATAGATAGATAGATAGTATAGATCATATGAGAACAGGCTTATCGTGTAATCATGAGAATAGATTCGTAATTATTATTAGTTTTGTTACGAAGGTGTCATATCGTTTAATGTATTATTCGTAGTTATTGTTGGTTGAATGGATTATTCCTAATTATTATTATTCGTAGTTATTATTAATTATGATATCTACTCTAAATCTCGACCCTTAATACTCACCATCCGACGGTCTAAGATTGTTCTCATGATTACACGATAAACCTGTTCTCATGGGAACCGCACCATATATATATATATATTACTTTTTGGTCTAATAAATACCTCATTAGTTGTAGTCACAGTTATACTTATATAATAAATATTAATAAAAATATTCATAAGTAGGTGCCTATAGTTTAATGATAGGAGGTAGGGTTGCACGCCTTTGGACCGGATGGGAAATTACGGGCCGATCTTGGACCGTAATTGTAAAAATCCGGTCCGAATCGTTAATTTACATTTTTATTATGTTTGAACAAGAAGAGTATCCGGTCCGGTCCAAACACAGACCGGACAGGATTTAATCCATACAAAAAATATTTATTTATTTATTTTTAAAAGTAAACGGAGGTGGTGGACCGGACCATTACGGTCCGGTCCATAGACCGTTTCACATTATTATTGAAGCGGTCCGGTACGACCCGTTTGAACAACCTTTCATAAAAGAGTTAATATGGATCCTTGGTGTGATGCGGCAGGGAACACAGTGGCGGCCGCAGGATTTTTAGAGGGGGGGGGGCGAAATTTTATTTTCGATAAATATATCTATGAAAATAAAGTAGCGATAAAAACAAAGTTAATATGTCATCTATTTACAATAAACAAAAATAAATAAAAAAAAACATTACACTTAAAGATAATAGTTGCCCTATAGGCGTTGTCTAGGACAAAGATAATAAATAAAAATTTTTTTTAAAAAAAATAGTTGTCCTATAGGCGTTGTCTAGGACAAAGATAATAAAAACACAAATAGAGGTGCGGTCCTAGACCGCGGCTATAGTGTAACGTTTTTGAAAGAAAAAAAAAACTAAAGATGCGCGGTTATAGACGCGCCTATAGGGCAACTATTTTTTTTTTCTTTCAAAAACGTTACACTATAGCCGCGGTCTAGAACCGCACCTCTATTTGTGTTTTTATTATCTTTGTCCTAGACAACACGTTTTACAGATTAATCAAATAAGCTACTACAGAATCTGATTTTAATTATCATCAGAAATGTGGAAAGTTGAAAATCACGCACTTAGCTTATGTAGATGATGTAATATTGTTTTGCAGAGGTGATGTTGGATCTGTTTCAATTCTACTGCATTGTCTGAATGTGTTTCAAAGTATCTCAGGCTTGGCTGTTAGTAGCATAAATCCAGTATTTTTTAAGCTTCAATTAATCAGATGGAAGCTGTTTAGTTAAAAACTGACTCTGTACAAAAAGAAAAATTGTATTTTCTGAACTGGATCCCATTTTTCGATGGTATCAACTAGAGGAGGAGAGCCGCAACCACATTCTCTTATGTTGTAATCAGTGGCGGCCGCAGGATTTTAAAAGGGGGGCGAAATTTTATTTTCGATAAAAATATTTATGAAAATAAAATTGCGATAAAAACAAAGTCAATATGTCATCTACTTACAATAAACAACAATACAAAAAAAATTATAAAAACATTACACTTAAAAGGCGCGGTCAGATATTAAAACGTTGTCCTCGACAACGCTTTTTACAAATAAGAATGTGGTCTAAGACCGCGCTTCTAATCCAAACAACAAATCTCGTGCATTTTGGTGAATTATTTCACTCTAGAGTCTAAAACGGAAAATACTTATGAAGTTTCGTTCACTTCGACGAAAGATCCAAAAAAAACATTTAAATATAACACAAGAATAGTGATATTTAAAAAAAATAAATTGTAGAAAAATTTTTTTATAAACGAGAGAAGCTCAACCCATTTTAAAACGATTTTTTTCACAAAAAAAAAAAAAAAAAATTTTTTTTTTTTTTTTTTTTTCTCGGAGGGGGGGCTGCCGCCCCTCCCCGCCCCAAATGCATTCCCTCTTCTTTTCCCTTGTTATTCAACCGGTTTGGAAGGATTGCCGGAAACTGCCGGTGTTGGGTCATCATGCTTAGTCTGTTAGTCACTGGTTGCATTGGTATGTTCTTGTGCCTCTGCGCATGATATACGGTTATGGATTTTCTTGATCTTGTGTATTTGGTGGGAGCGTAATCGTCAGATCTTTGAGGGGAAGCGAAGGTGGCTTGGGGAGATCCGGGAGGAGGCGGTTTCCCATCTTACTGAGTTTTTAGATGCTAGTTAGGGACTCTTCTCAGGCGGTGTGGTGTTCTAATTAATGTTCCTAAGGTTGAGTCTAGTTGGGAGAGACCGCCTATTGGCATGACAAAGTCGCATGCTCTCAACTTCAAGTTTGGGCAATAGTCGCCGATTCCATCGCCAAAATAGATGATCGAACTGCTTGCATCCTTTCGTTGCTAACAACCTCTGGATCACTTTTCCTTTTTCACATGTGTGGGGGGAAGGATTGCAGCCATGAGGAGCCTTGCATGTGAAAAAACTATCTCCCAAATTGATGTAGGGTAATTTATATGACCTCACGCACTCAATTAGCTTTATGATGAAATTTTTTTGAGTTTATGTGTTGGACTCAAACTTAAATCGTGTATTTAAACGTACGAAATCCCTTCGAGTCTTGACATCTTAAGATATTGATTGCAAACTTTTGATAACTAACTTTAAGTCATGACATCAATTCTTATATGAGCCGACAATTTCACATGAGGGGTGTGTGAAAATAAATACTAACCCACATCAATTACAAACAAATACGAAACTTATTATATAATGTTATCTTACAACTCTTATTGTCGATTGTTTTTAGGAAGATGTATCCTGTTGTTGATTGTTTTTAGGATGATGTATCATTGGATTTATATGACGGACTTGAAATCTAACACACATGTGTTCTCTTCGGTTGAAACCCCTCAGGTAATGGCATTGAGGTTTTTGCCTACATTAATTGCAAAACCATACAAACATATATCCAATTAGTTTTTTTTAATTTTGTGAAAATACACATTTTATAATACTTTTTACAAGCCACCTTTTAATTTATTTTATAAATTAATACACCCTATAAATTATTTTTTTTACTAAACTGTACCACCTATATTGTTTTCAAGTAAATATTTTAGTCAATACTCCGGAATATCCTTATTATACTTTATTATTAAATTTAATAAATTTTGAAAAATAGTTTACCCACAATTTGATGTGTCTATAAACTATTTTTGCATAAAAATCACAAAATTTCTTAAAGTAAATAATTAACTATAATAAGAGTATTTTTGACAAAACGGTATAAAATATCACCGAAAGTTAATAAAAATAATAAAGGTGAGTCAGCCAGGCAAAATATGTTGTTAAGGTGGTGTCACTTATTTAAAGGTAAATTTTTTAAAAAAAATCTACTGGATGTAATTTTATATAAAAAAAACTTTTTTTAACCAACGCATAAAAAAGTGTAACCGGAAATCTACGTATTTTATATTTAAAATGAATTTTATATTTATATTAAATATGAATATATTTTCTTTTTTTTAAAAAAAAAAAATAGGCTGCCCACAACCCGTCTCTGACGGATATGGACAAGACCATGTACCGAATTCCGGACTATGTCCAAATCCGGGGAAAAAAAAACGGGTTGGTATCAGCTGAATTAGTTTTTTTGATTAATAGCTAGCGGATTGTTTTCCACTTACACATATGGGCCATAATTTTGGACTATATGGGTTAACTATCTAAAGTATCGAATTGGATTCGGGATTACACATTACCTGATATATTCCAATGTTTGTAAGTAGATATACCAACTTGATAATTTTTTATAATTGATAATAAATAAAAATTTACTTTTATATTACAGATATTTTTTATCATATAAAATTGGATGGGTTGAAAACTAGTCAATTTTTCCACATATGCCTAAGGGATGTGATTCCAAACAATAAGGGTGGGTTGAGTGTGTGTGTTTAATCTAATACAAAGTCGGATTAATCGACATTCTAATGTTTTGTAAAACATGAGTAATAATCTAGCTAGAAAGAGAGCACCGGCTTTGTTTACGGTTTTTTCCGTCTTTGAGGTGCATCCCATCCATAAAATAATCATAATATGGTTACAAGATATAATGATTGGTTTGCGAGCATGGAAATCTAAAAATTAAGACACATAAATAAATATCGAAAGAACAACGAAGATGGTCAAGAAAACTATTATCGCCAAGTGTAATCAATCCAAAGACCATGACATTATGGATTCATTGTTTTTGGCATTTTATCTTCTCGTTTCTAATGAGACTAGTTTAGGACCCGTGCCTTGCACGGATATTTAAAAAATATATACTAATTTTGAGTACATTGATAATATACGTCAATTACGTCGAGTATTAATTAACATATAATTATTTAATGTACAATATGAAGACAATAATTAAGTGGTTGATTCGTATCCAATAATATACTCAACGTTGGAGATATTTGAGAAGATTAAAATTAATTTGATTACATTCTTATCGTCTACCGATACGGTTTCGAAAAAAAATTACCAATTTAATTTTCATAAAAATAGTAGTCGTCAATTTAGATTAAAAACTTTTATTATTTTCCATAAGAAAAAAAAAAATATACGGACTTTCTAAGAAATATAAAGAGAGAGAAAGATAGTTAAAATAGAAAGGATATATTGGAAAAATTATGATCGGGTTGATTTCAAAAGAGACACGGAACCTAAATTATCAAACTAAAGATTATACTTCAACTTAACCAAAAGACACGGAACCTAATTCATCAAACTAAACATTATTCATCAAACTATCATTCATACTTGATAATCGACGTGGATTGAAAATATTTAGCAACTCACAAACCATTAGGTCAATGACCCACAAAGCAGTAGTCAACGACCCACAAAGCATAAAAAAAATCAATTATGAATAAAATTATACTTCAACTTAGTCAGAAGGCCAATAAATGTTGATTTGATTAATATTCAAACTCTCTATTTATACAAGTTATCAAACTATCATTCTTACTTGATAATCGATGTGGATTGAAAATAAGGCCAAGAAATGTATTTTTTGTTCAATCTTCAAACCCTCTATTTATACAATTTATCAAACTACCAGTCTTACTTGATAATCGATGTGGATTGAAAATATTTATCAAACCACAAAACATTAAGTCAACAACCAATAAACCCACAAAATATTTGGTCAACGACCCATAAAGTAGTAGATCAACGACCAAGAAAGTAGATATTAATCAATTATGAATAAAAACTATACTTCAACTTAACCAAAAGAGCAAGAAATGGTATCAAACTATCAGCTTTACTTGATAATCAACGTGAGATTGAAAATATTTAACAACCCACAAAACATTAGGTCAACGACCCACAAAGCTGATATTAATCCGTTATGAATAAAAATTATAATTCAACTTAGCGAGAAGGCTAATAAATATTTGATTTGTTTAATCTTCAAACCTTCTATTATACAAGTTATCAAACTATCAGTCTTACTTGATAATCGATGTGAGATTGAAAATATTTAGCAACCCCCAAAACATTAGGTCAATGACCCACAAAGTAGCAGGACAATGACCCACAAAGCTGATATTAATTCGTTATGAGTAAAAATTGTACTTCAACTTACCTAGAAGGTCAAAAAATGTTTGGTTTGTTTAATATTTATTAACCCACAAAACATTGGGTCTACGGCTCACAAAGTTGTAATTCAACAACCCACAAATACATATTATAAATAAAAGTTATACTTCAAGTTAGCCAAAAGGCCAATAAATGTATCGTTTGTTTAATCTTCAAACCCTCTATTTATACAAGTTATCAAACTATGAACCTTACTTGACAATCGATGTGGGGTTGAAGATATTTAGCAACCCACAAAACATTAGGTCAAAGACCCACAACAAATATTAATCCGTTATGAATAAAAATTATACTTCAACTTAGTCGAAAAGTCAAAAAATGTATTATTTGTATAATCTTCAAAACCTTTATTTATACAAGTTATCAAACTATCAACATTACTTGATAATCGATGTGAGCACAAAACATTAGGTTAACGACCTACAAAACAGTAGGCCAACGATCAACAAAGTAAATATTAATCCATTATGAATAAAATTTTTACTTTAACTTAGCTATAAGGTCAGAAATTTTTGATTTTTTAATCTTCAAACCTTATATTTATACAAGTTATAAAACTATCAGCCTTACTTGATAATCAATGTGGGATTGAAAATATTTAGCAACCCACAAGGTCAAAGATCTACAAAACAGTTGATAATAAGTTACAAAATTTTTATTCGAAATAAGAAACTTATATAATGTAAATAAAATATATAAAAAATTATTTAAAAAAAGTTAATTGTAATGTAAAATAGTTAAAAAAAGTTGTGAAAATAGTTATAATTTATTTCGAGATATTTTTTAATTTTTTATTTAATTGAAAATAATTATAGTTTTATTTTCATTTAATATTTATGTATTTTTTTTCTATATTTTTGTTTGTTAAATTGAAAATATTTATAATTTTATTCGAAATACATTGAATAAATAAAAGTTATAGATACTTCAAAAAGAAAAAGAAGAGATTTGTTAAAGAGATATTGTAGGTGATTAGTTTTAAAAAAATTTATATAGGTAATTTAAAAAAGGTTTTTGTTGATTTTAATGAAAGAGTTCGATTTTAAAATACTCACACCAGAGAACGCCACGTCAGCAGGTTAGAACTCTACTTTAGTATATTAACTAGTGTAATACCCCCACCTTGTGCGGGTTTGCATTTTAAATTTAATTTTATAATACATATTATAATATGCTAAATATAAGGTTCAAATACAACAATAAAATATTAAAATGTGTAATAGTATTCATACATTCAGTTCAATTATCTGATTTATAAGTAGTATAATTATATATATTCTCTATTGTATTCATTTTTAGGTATGTTACTATCATTATCACACATAGTTTATCAATTAAAAAAAACGACATATATTGTACAATGAAAATGGCAAGAGCGTTGGTTGCCAAAATATATAGATTGTGGTGATTATAAATGCAGATGTATGTGATGGTAAATCATGCTAAATATATATTTATAAATAAAATTACTAAAATAATAATTATGAAACATTAACATGTACGTCATAAAATAAAATAATCGGAATATCACATAGTATAAATTCTCATTATGAAATAATGAGAATTTACTGGTGATAATTTCTCCTTGGAATCTCTTGGGTGAATAATCCCATCAAAATTTTAGGTCGAAATTCCCTAAAACTTTTCAATTCAACTACCTAGTCGAGATAATTAAGCAATATACCAAATTAATCTACATTTGAATTTAAATTATTCTAGAGAGCGAAAAATCTAAAAGAAATATCAAAAAATAAGTGTTGTCATATAAAAATATTGTCAATTTCTGTAAAAGATAGACATATTCATATTATTATCATATTTTAAAAAGTAAATTAGAAGACACAAAGGGATAAGCCTTCACATTTAGTTGTAGTTATTACTATATTATTTTTAAAGACATTTTAAAATTTTGATTTTATGTATTAAGCTCTCTATTTTTATTTTTTTAAAGTAACAGTTGCTACATTTTCTATAAAATAACATAAAACTTTAATGAATAGTTAAGTTAAATCTTAATAATAAAAAAATTATATCGAATATAAATCAATAGCATATAAATTCCATTAGTACGTAATGAAATAATGATATAACATATTAGAATGTTCATATATTTTATAATAAAGGGATTAATTATTGTGATGTAAAATGACTTCACATATTAGAATATACCTTAAAAATAGTATATCATTAAATATAAAGTATTTTCAAATATAAGGTTAGACATTACATAATATTTGGTAAAAATGGCAATATAATTTTCATCGTTTATAATCATTAAAAAATAACAATTTATATATATATATATATATATATATATATATATATATAATTTTAAATACGTGATTTCACAAACTTTATGCACCCTTATTTATGTTGGGATTTGAATTTATCAGATTATATATTTTTTTTTAAATCCAACCATATGAACTTGATTGATAAATTTATATAGCAACCAATATTGTTGTTTGTTGTTTTCAGTTTTTAAAAAAATAAAAAAAGTTGATGTTAGATCTTAATCTTATCACCAAAGAAATGTAACAAAGTAGGAAAATTTTTTGATGAATTTTCGTATTTTAATATTGTAAATGTGAGAATTAAAGTAACATCTTCTCGATATTATTAAATTTAAAAAAGTAATCTCAATAAGACTTAATGGGGTTAAACTTTTCCAGTTAGTAGTTTGTTGTTATTTTATAAAATTAACCTTTTTTGAAAATTTTCACTAACAATTTTTAAAATTTATACGAATATCTTAGAAAAATTATTGAATATTAAATCAATTTTCTAATAAAAAGTTGAAAAAAAATATTATGCCCGAAGAAGATAAAGAAACGTGTACTTCAAAAAAGGTTTTATCTTTTATTAATAAATTTAATGTCAATAGTTTATTGCAAATGTGGGTTTAAAAAAAGATTTGGTAATATCTCAAAATAATTTACTTTTGATTAAACTGTTAACAAATATTTTTTCTATGAGTTTTTGAAAAATAACAATATTTCACATCAATTATAAGAATATTATAGGAAAAGTTTAGATTAAAATATATTAGTAATTAATTAGAATTCAAAATTGACAATTTTAAATTATGTGTGGCGCTTGAACTTCCGATTCTAATATTCCTGTTTATTTAGATATTTATTTGAATGAGATTTCAAAAAAAGAAACTTTTGTTTAGACGGAATTTAGTAATTTATCAAACACGGAGCTTTGCGTTCAAAGCACATGAAATCTTAAACCGTCTAACAACATCATGCGAGCAAGGAAGCCCTGAAGGGAAGAGTTTATCATGTGTTACATACCATGAGTTGACTTTCGGGATGTGAAAGAGAGAAAGAACATCATTCGCACTTGATAGGATAGTAGAACCGGTTAACAAAGAGCAATAGAAGTAATTGAGTTGAGGAAAAATGCATAACAAATGCAGGTAGCATAGCCTAAGAAGAAAGACAACTACACCACCGCGTTTCTATCCGATATGCAATAGAAGTAATTGAGTTGAGGAACATAAAAACCAAGGTTGTCCCACCACGTATTCAACAGCTTGTTTCCGAAGATGAACCTCACCCAAAAGAAATCTCATGGGAGTTGCGTAGCCTAAATTTGATTTTTGATTGAACCTGACCTTGATCGCCATTTACTCCTGCATTTCAACACCACAATTTGTTAAATTAACTAATTAGGGCTATCAAAAAGTGAAAAAAGTTGAGAGATGGAGGTGGAAGTCTTGTATGAATATATATATAGAAAACTATTAGGGTTATCAAAAACCTGTTACAGAATTTTAAAGTCTAAAACTAAAAAAAAAAAGATAATATTCAAATTTGTTGAGATTTTCTAGTTTTAAGATTAGTCGATTTTAAGATCCGGGAATCGTAGTTAATATCCGGAAATTTATAGATAAACTCGATAGTATAGAAAATCAAGAAACTTGTAGTTAAAAAATAATTAAAAAGAAACTTTACATTTTGACTTTTTAAAAATACTTGTTTAAATAATTTTTGGGAGCATTCTCCTCTTTTCACCGAAATCTATTTAGATTTACCATTTAAAATTATATATTTAAACTACAGTCATTGGTTACATAATTTGAATGATAAATTGTTGATTTAAAAAACAACAATAATGTCAGGTAACTTTTTTTTTTTTTTGAATTCAAAGCAGCTTATGTATCAACTTTTCTTATTCCTAAGTAAAGTAATCTGATTGTGAAACAAATCCTACAGCTAACAACCTAACAATAATATCAATGCTTAAAAAGAGAGAAATATGTAACTTTTTTTTTATAATACTTTTTTAAAGTTTTGATCTTATCTCACAATTATCTTTGATGTATAATTGAAAAAGAGATAATTTCGTAAAAAAAATGTTGCAAAAAAACTATACAGTTGATAATTAAAAATGGTAAAAACTACGTAGTAAAAAAAAGTTGAGATTTACCTTTTTCTATTTAAATGGAGATATCTTCTAATTCAAACAGAATTCCGTAACAAAAATTTTGCGACAAAAACTTAATTTAAATTGCTGAAAAATATTGTTGATTGAAATAAAAAAGTTTCGTTGAGGCTAATTTCTGAAGGACACGTTGCAAAAAAAACGCTTCATCCTTAATATACATAAGATAAGATAAGATATCATAAATAAATAAAAATTAATATAAATAAAAACAGAATTTGTTAACTAACGTTATCATTTGTTGACTTAATATAAATGAAAACAAAATTTGCTAACAACTTTGAGAGATATTATCATTTTTTTTACAAACAAAATTTGTTAAAAACTTTTCTTATAAAATCCAATTTGACGGATAATATCACAATTTTTATTTTCTATAATATAAATTTTAACAAAATTTGCTAACAACTTTGAGAGATATTATCATTTTTTTTTACAAACAAAATTTGTTAAAAACTTTTCTTATAAAATCCAATTTGACGGATAATATCACAATTTTTATTTTCTATAATATAAATTTTAACAAATTTTGCTAACAACTTTTTATATAAATTTTTTTGACTGACGTTAGTTCTGTGAGCGACACGTGGCATTAAAAATTTTTTGGGCTGAGGTTAATCGTGGGGGCGACATGTGGCAATAGAGGCTTCTGCTTTAATATATACTAGTGTAATACCCGCACTTTGTGCGGGTTCAGTTTTAATAAATATTTAATATTTAGAAATTTATATGCATATTTTTGTAAAATAAAAATTCAAAAAATGAAATTATAATCAATATTATGTTTTTTAATTCTAATTTAAGTATTTATCTCTTCTAATTAATTATATTTTAAATTGATTTGTTAAGATATGCTTGTTGGTAAAAAAAATCCGTAAAAGTTTAAAAACTATTTTTATAAAAATATTATTCAAATATTTTTTAAAGAATTTAAAAATAAATTTTCAATTTATATTAACATTTAAAAATCACTTTTAAAAATAATTTTTTAGGCTTGGAGAAATTTGGCGTTGATACGTGGCAATAGAGGCTCCTGCTTTAATAGATATATAAGATAAGATATTTTCTAAAATTAAAATTTAATTGTTTTACTGACATTTACTATAACAAAATTCAAAGATATTTTAAATATAATTTAACTTTAATTAACGACTTTACTAAAATTTTTTTTATAGATTTTAAATTTTAAAAACCACTTTTTTTAAAAACAATAAGGGGTTGGGAGAACCGTGGTTTGACACGTGGCAATAGAGGCTCCTGCTTTAATATATATAAGATAAGATAAGATAAGATAAGAGAAGATATTTTCTAAAATTAAAATTTAATTGTTTTAGTGACATTTACTATAACAAAATTCAAAGATATTTTAAATATATTTTAACTTTAATTAACGACTTTACTAAAATATTTTTTATAGATTTTAAATTTTAAAAACCACTTTTTTAAAAAAATTTGGTGGGATGGGAGAACCGTGGCTTGACACGTGGCAATAGAGGCTCCTGCTTTAATATATATATATAAGATAAGATATAAGATAAGAGAAGATATTTTCTAAAATCAAAATTTAATTATTTTAGTGACATTTACTGTAACAAAATTCAAAGATATTTTAAATATATTTTAACTTTAA
Source organism: Fagopyrum homotropicum (assembly GCA_033239125.1). Classification (NCBI taxonomy): domain Eukaryota; kingdom Viridiplantae; phylum Streptophyta; class Magnoliopsida; order Caryophyllales; family Polygonaceae; genus Fagopyrum; species Fagopyrum homotropicum. The sequence goes on from BSWB01000004.1 coordinate 152,763,651, forward strand.
TTAACGACTTTACTAAAATATTTTTTATAGATTTTAAATTTTAAAAACCACTTTTTTAAAAAAATTTGGTGGGCTGGGAGAACGGTGGCTTGACACATGGCAATAGAGGCTCCTGCTTTAATATATATAAGATAAGAGAAGATATTTTCTAAAATCAAAATTTAATTATTTTAGTGACATTTACTGTAACAAAATTCAAAGATATTTTAAATATATTTTAACTTTATTTAACGACTTTACTAAAATATTTTTTATAGATTTTAAATTTTAAAAATCACTTTTTTAAAAAAATTTGGTGGGCTGGGAGAACGGTGGCTTGACACGTGGCAATAGAGGCTCCTGCTTTAATATATATAAGATAAGATATTGATGATTTGGATGATTCATTTTTTAAATCAATCAAGATCGTTGAAATTCAAACACCTTCTACACCTACACGATATTTATCAAATTAATGAACTAATTTCTACACCTACACGCCTTCCTCCTACTTATCTAGTGTTATAATTCAAACACTTTTTACACTACACGATATTATAATTAAAAACTAATATTTATCGGATTAATGAACTAATTCTCCTTTTATATCTGGTTATTTTAGAGCATAACCTTAGTATATTTATCAGAACATATTACACCATACATAAAAACTTAGCTTATGTGTTAGATAGTCACCTAATAACCCCATTTGTGATACATTCAACAAAGTTGCCAAACATAAGCATTTAGCTAAGTGGTAACTTTAGATGAATGATCACAATGACATCTAATTGGAGATAATAAAGTCCAACATTGAAAGATGGAACACTCCGAGCCTAGTATATAAGGTCGGTGAGCTACTCCTCCTATTGCCAGTTGGTTTTAGGATGGAACCTCACCGGGTTTATGTGCGGCTTGAGCCTAATGCGCATGTACGCTCGTATGCACACGAACCCCCGCTCTCCCGGTCCATCTGTATCGGACTTTGACATGATATCAGAGCGGTTCGCCTCAATTTGGCTCGCGATCCTAACATGTGGACAAGTGCAACTCGGTCTATAATCCTCTAGTTGCACTTGCAGGGGCGTGTTGGAGATAATAAAGTCCCACATCGAAAATGGGACACTCCGAGCCTAGTATATAATGTCGGTGGGCTACTCCTCCTATTGCCAATTGGTTTTAGGATGGAACCTCACCGGATTTATGTGCCGGGCTTCGACCTAATGCGCATGTACGCTCGTATACACACGAACCCCCGCTCTATTGGTCCGTCTGTATCGGACTTTCACATTAACTGTAACACCCCGAATCCGCGGGACTCGGGATGCCACATTGGGCTAGGATCTCACAATGGATCCTGACCCTAGCCTGACAACAAGTTCACTGGACCTTACAACATGGCACTGACAGATATAAAACAAATACGTAAAACAGTATAAATTGTACTACCCAAAGTAAACAACAACATAGCCGAGTATATAAAACGACATCCTCACATAGGAGGTACAAAAGATCATCCTCACGTAGGAGGGGAAACACAACAACCCCAAACCAACCACCTAATGTACGAGAGTCCTCGGCCTGTCACCCTGCCAGATCACCCAGTAGCGCCTAACCTGTAAACATCTACAACACGGTATGAAACCGTTAGCTAACCATACATATATGAGGTAATGCATAAGCACAAGCACAATCATGAAAGATAAACACATCAGCATGCTATCACACATTTACCCATTTATTATCTTTATATAATAACCATTCACTCAAAAACCGTATATATATAGATAGATGAAAGTATGTGACACGAGGACCGATACATCCCCGCCTCTGAGTACAATGTCCAGCTGTACGAGTATCGGTCACACAATCCGTGTACCCTATGGGAGTGGATTGCGCCCTTCCTGTAAACCAGTCTGGCCCGACATCAGAGAACCTCCCAGACTCCACGGCGGGATGAAAGGGAAAGGTTATCACAGCCACGCAGTGGGGCAGTCAATAGAACATAGGTCGATAAAAACGACAACTCATGATATCATAGCAAACATATAAAGCACACACCACTCATGCAAACACCCAATATAGGGATGGTAGCTAAGTAAGTCCTACGTTCTATTGACTGCCCCACTGCGTGGCTGTGATAACCTTTCCCTTTCATCCCGCCGTGGAGTCTGGGAGGTTCTCTGATGTCGGGCCAGACTGGTTTACAGGAAGGGCGCAATCCACTCCCATAGGGTACACGGATTGTGTGACCGATACTCGTACAGCTGGACATTGTACTCAGAGGCGGGGATGTATCGGTCCTCGTGTCACATACTTTCATCTATCTATATATATACGGTTTTTGAGTGAATGGTTATTATATAAAGATAATAAATGGGTAAATGTGTGATAGCATGCTGATGTGTTTATCTTTCATGATTGTGCTTGTGCTTATGCATTACCTCATATATGTATGGTTAGCTAACGGTTTCATACCGTGTTGTAGATGTTTACAGGTTAGGCGCTACTGGGTGATCTGGCAGGGTGACAGGCCGAGGACTCTCGTACATTAGGTGGTTGGTTTGGGGTTGTTGTGTTTCCCCTCCTGCGTGAGGATGATCTTTTGTACCTCCTATGTGAGGATGTCGTTTTATATACTCGGCTATGTTGTTGTTTACTTTGGGTAGTACAATTTATACTGTTTTATGTATTTGTTTTATATCTGTCAGTGCCATGTTGTAAGGTCCAGTGAACTTGTTGTCAGGCTAGGGTCAGGATCCATTGTGAGATCCTAGCCCAATGTGGCATCCCGAGTCCCGCGGATTCGGGGTGTTACAGAGTTGGTATCAGAGCCCAGGTTGACAACAATGGCACTTGCTACCTGCAATGAGGTTTGATAGGTAAAATAAACAGAGCCCACATGGGATCTGACGTTTTTAAAGGTTTTGGTTTTAAGTGTGGTTTTGGGATAGAATGTACGAGAAGTCGTCACCTCTGCCATGGATCTCTGCAGCGTAGATATGTATATATATCTGTGTGTACTATGGATTATGTGGATGTATTATATACATATCGATACCTATGGCATATATATAGCCTTATAAGATTAGGTGCGTATAGCCTACAGATGACTCAGACTAGAGTAGTATCTGTAGTGGGATGAGGTAGGGGCACACCCCTCTTCCTCCAGTGGTGATAAGTCAGGGACCAGTTTTCGCTGTTGTTTCGCCTATGGCAGAGAACGAGTTTGAAGAGGCTGATCGTGTCTCCATGAGTAGATCCGAGTTTCAAGAATATATGTAACAAGTATATGAAGCGGTGATAGCGGGTAGATCCACACCGGATTTACCAACAATTGTGAGATCAACTGAAGCTTCTGGATCCGGAAAGAAGCAATGGACTGAATCAATTATTAGAGAAGCAATGATGATGAATGGGGAACCAAGTCCGATATGAGGACAATCTAGTGATCCCTTGGCCATGAAGATGACTGGCAAGGAACTACAGTGTTTTAATTGCGTGGAAGTTGGGACACTGGCGAGCTGTGTGCCCAAAGGCTCCCATTATATGCTTTACGTGTGGTAAAGCAGGGCATAGAGCGAAGTTTTGTCGACAGGGCAAGACATTGCCTTTACAAGTTCCCTTCAAGAGTGAGATCATTCCAGGTGGACGACGAAGGTCGAGTTACCCTTCAGTTGCACAGGTTGCAAGGATGGGATGATTATGTTTCAGTTGTGGCTATCCAGATCATTTGCGTTCTGTGTGCCCTTTGGCACTGATAGCTTGTTTCACTTGTGGTGAGCTAGGCCATCTGACCCTTTCTGTCAGCACGGTGGTGTTTCTTCCCAACAAGACCTTCCTCTTTCCGGTGCAGAAAGAGTGGAAGTGGAGGCTATAGTAATGACCTCAGTGATACCTGAGGAGCATGGATCTGACATTGAGTGATGATATGTAGTGGAGCTACGAGTGTTAGCTGTTACAGGTACCATTCTCGTTAACGGTTTACCTAGTGGAGTTGTGTTTGTTATGAGTGTTATGCACTTCTTATCTTTCGATGCATGCGTTAATGGTTGATCTTTGATATATAGTAGAAGGTGGACTTTCCTTTACAGGATTACCAGTTAGGGGTCTGAGGTACCCGCGAGATATGTGTTTGTTCCCTTATTCCGGGACTTGTGTATGGCTTGTAGACTTCTTTGTCATGCTGTAGGTGAATGAGGAAGTCATTATGTGTATGAATTGTATGAATAGATATCATGCGGTGTTAGATATTAATAGTAAGGCTATTATAGTCTTTACTGAGATGGTAATTAGAGGTCTTCTATGGTTAAGACCTTTGAAGAGACGGGTTTGTCATCAGGACTGTACGAGCAGCGAGCTGATAGCACAGGGATGTGATGTCTTCTAGTGTTATACCATGAAGGAGCGAGATAGTCCAACAATGGAAGGTATTCCAGTTGTTTATGAGTTTATAGACGTGTTACTGAACCGTCTAGTTTCCACCTCAGCGGAGTGTGGACATTGTTATCGAGTTGAAGTATGATACAAGATTGAATGGGAAAGCCACACTATATGGTGCTTGTTGAGATATTGTACTGATAACTTGAAAAGTTGATCGAAACGGGTTTACCCTAGTGGGTTCCATGTTCCGTATTGACGACCTGATGAGTTAGCTTCAAGAAGCAATTGTGTTTTCAGGATTCCTTTGTGCTCAAGATATCCCTAGTCATGGATGAGAGAGCATCATGTGTATGAGATAGCATCCCATACCCGTTATGGACACTACGAGTTTGTAGTGATGTCATTTGGATTGACGAATGTTTTAGTAGTTTTTATGGAGTTGATGAACAATATCTTCATCGATTTCCTTGATTAGTTGGTGGTGGACTTCATTGATGACATGTCGGTATACTCTCATAGCAGAGAATAGTAGACCGATCGTCTGAGGACCGTTCTGCAGATTTTGAGAGATAGAGGGTTGTATTCTACGCTCTCTAAGTGTAAGTTGAGATGCCAGTGGTAGCCTTTTTAGGCCATGTTGTCTCCGCCGGTGGGATCATGGTTGACCAGGCGATAATTTAGTATGTTGTACCATGGGAGATACTGATGAACATTAAGGAATACGTAGTTTTCTCGGCTCATCCGACTGCTACCAATGCTTTGAGGAAGGATTTTATATGATTACGTATTCATTTGCGAGTCTTTTGAGAAGACCACCATAACTACGTGATGAAAGCAGTGTGTCTAAGTTTTGAAGAGTTGAGGAGGCATTTGACCTCTGTTTCCATTCTGTTATAGTCAGAAGATTTTTGGGATCCCGTGATTTACGGTGATACATCCCAAGTAAGTTTAAGACGCATATTAATACAGAGGAGTGGAGTTATAGATATGTGGGTCTACAGTTGAAGACGTGTGAGGAGAACTATCTGACGCCTGATTTAGAGTTAGCAACGGAGTTGAATAACCACCAGCGTTAAGGACTCGAGTTGATCAAGACTTTAACCCAGAGATTCCATACTATTTAGAGAAGTTGAACGTTGTCGCCAACAACTTGAACAGAAAAACGCTCCAAGAGAAGATGATTGTGAGACTGATAGTTCAGCCTCAGCTTCAGAGAGATCTAGCTTGGCTAGAGTTAGACAATCAGTTCCTTGATGAGGATACCCAGTTATACCTCAGAGGTTCTACCTGGTCTGTTGGATGAGGTCCAACAGAAGCAGGAGACCTGCCTGGCCTTGACAAGGTTTAGAGAAAGGATGTCTTGTACTGAGGCACCATAGTTCTCCATGGGAGTAGATGGACTGATGAAGAGTCATGACCGCTTTTGTATACCTGCTGATGCAGATGGAGACAGAGAATATTATGGTATACCCATTGTACGCTTATTCAGTACATTCAGGTACGAGTAAGATGTACCACGAGATGAGACGATTATATTGTATGAAGCCGATATAACCAGATTTGTGATATAGTGTGTGACATGTCAGCAGGTCCAGATAGAGTATTTCCGATCTAGAGATAAGCCCCACCCACTACCAGTGCGGTAGTAGAATTTGGGAGGACATCTCTATGGACTTTATTATGGGATTGTGACCCAGTAGAAGATTTGATGTTATCTGGATTGTTGGTAAAAGATTAATAAAATCAGCACGTTTCATTTCTATCAGAAGGACGTGGCTAGTGAATGAATTGGCTGAGGAGTACACTAGACAGATAGTGAGACTCCATGGTATACCGAGAACGATCATTTCTGATTGAGATGGATGTTTTACTTTGAGATTTTAGGCAGCAGATTCAGACTACTTTGGGGACGAGTCTGTACCTCATGACTACACTTCACCCACTGACCGATGGTCAGTTAGAGAGGATCATCTAGATCTTAAAGATCTATTATAAGTTGTAAGTTGAATGGGAAACGTGGATGATTATATTACCTTCCATTAATGAGTTTATTATATAACAATGAAGGACGTGCATCTTTTTGGGATGACCCTATGAGTCAATATATAGACATAGATGTCGTATATCCTTATGCTAGAAGTGATCTAGCAGTAGAAGTGAAATAACACCTGACGAGACTCAGGATTTTATAGTTCGAGTAACGATGATTAAAGGAAGAATGTTGGTTGTACAGAGTCACCAAATATTATATGTAGACAAGAGGCGTTAACCTCTAAAGTTCAAGCGAGAGTTCATGTCCGGCTGTAAGTATCTCAGCTGCGAGACGTTAGACGTGTTAATATGGAAAGGGAACTGAGTTTCCAATATGATAGTTTATTTGAGATCGACCAGTACGGAGAAGGTAGCATGATGTTTAGCTTTGCCTTTAGATTAGAGAATATCCACCCAATGTTTCATATGTCTCGACTAAGGAAGTATATACTAGACTCGAGACACCTTGTGAGTTACGATGATTTGGTGGTTGAGTCCGACCACACTTTTATTGAGCATTCGATTACATTCCTGGAATGAGATATGAAACGCTTGCATTCGAAAGACATTCTCATATTGAGGTTATGATGGTCGAGATGAAGACCTGAAGAGGCTATGTGAGAGACTTAGGATAGTGCCCTGAGGGACTATCCAGAGTATATGTTAGGACATACCCATTTGTGGGAGCACGAGTATATCTTAGTGCTATCTTGATGAATGTTGTTCTTATGTGCTTATGTGCTTATATGCCTTGATGTGTTATTCTATGCTAGTTGTGATGTGATTTATGATCTTAGTAGATCTTGATGTGCTAGCGTGATGTATGCTATAGCTGGAGATGATTACTTCCTCCACGCTACCCGAGTATGATCATATTTATAGCTGGAGATGGTTCTTTCCTTCATGCTATTTGAGTGTGATTAGGATTCAGCTGGAGATGGTTCTTTCCTCCACGCTACCTTGATGGACATAGTTTTAGTGGAGATGTGATTCCTCCATACGATATATATGATTATGGTTGGCTAGAGACGTATTTCCTCTATGCATGTGATATGTTTTGGCTAGAGATGTGCTTCCTCTATGCCTTGTGATGTGATATGGCGAGAGACGTGATTCCTCTACGCCTTTGGGTAGCGTTATGACCCTGTTTCCTGGAGTGATGATTCCTCCATGTTTATATTTGAGGTTATAGATTGTTATAGGTTGTGATCTTTGGAACGGAGATGTGATACCTCCGATAGAAAGAGTGAGAGTTATACCTCGGCGTATGGGTCCGAGAGAATTTGGGAATTGTTCAAGTTTCGGGACGAAACTTTTTTTTAGGGGTGTGTGATGTAATAGCTAGGATTTCCGAATTCTAATTAATGTTGATTAACTTAATCGTTGATAGTAATTGACATATAACTTGCGAAGATTTCCCAAGTGATGAGTATGAGTCCCACCGTTATGTTCCTCGCGTAATTTTGGACGTTTGGGGAAATTTTTACATTTCCCCCGGGTAATTATTTTTACCCTCCGGTGTTATTTGGAGCATTTGGGAGCTCCAATTAATAAAAATGCAGTTGAGAGAAATGATCAGGACATCGGATATGTCCTAGATATGAAATAACATGGAGAGGCAAAACGGCCAAAAGAGTCGCTATTTCGTTTCTTAACGGCTAAGAAAGACGGCTTAGGAATACACGTTTTCCGAGGCAGTTGTGGAATAATTATCCCTACAATATTCCAGATTTGATGTTCCAATCTCGAGAAGTTTGGAGAAAGAGGTTCGACCCGCCTTTGGATCGATTAAAGGATAATTATCGACTTTACTAAAGGATAATTATCGTCTTCACTATAAATAGCGGAAAATTCTTTATTAATTCATTTCCTTTCACGTTTCCTCGTAAAAGCTCTGATTTCTCTCAACCTTCAAACTCAGATCTACTCTCCGTTTCTAATCCGATTTCAATTCCGTTTGAGTTTCTGGATTCCTCTCTTCATTCTCTTCATATCGGTACCGAGTTTTTGCATTTCCGAGTATATGGAGGGCTGGTCGAGCATATATGTCACCAGGACGGTTCTGTCGCTCAGATTCCGATGAATTTGATGTTGTCCATGCGTAGCCTGCGTCGTTGTGATTCCGAATCTTCTTTCAGATCATCAATCGGGTTAGTAACGAATAAGTTATGAATTTATTCGTTTTCCGTACTGCGATTTGGCCTAAATTGACTTTAGGCTTGTCAAATAGGACAATTAGAAATTCCATTATGGTCGTTATATTATTCTGGTGATTATGGATTCTTGTTTGATGAAATCTGATGACAGGTGGGTTTAGAAATTACCTGCGGGCAAAACGTTATTCTGGCGAAATCTAATTAATTAATTAAAGGTTAATTAATTAAATTAGGATTAAAATTGAGATTGAGTAATGTTGATTAGATACTACCTTGAGATTTGAAGAATTGTGAGTTATGCTGAGATATTGAGGTTTAGTTGGTTGTGAGACTCATACATTGAGTATGATCCTTATGGATCCCTTTGGGTCTAGTGTGACCCCTTTGATGAATAGAGGTTGATATATCTCTTTATACCTTTTTATAGGCCGTGTTGTCCCTCCAGTGTAGAGGTGATCGTGGTTGATTTTGTACGAGGTTGAGGTAAGTCCGTAGGACTTACTTAGCTACCATCCCTATATTGGGTGTTTGCATGAGTGGTGTGTGCTTTATATGTTTGCTATGATAGCATGAGTTGTCGTTTTTATCGACCTATGTTCTATTGACTGCCCCACTGCGTGGCTGTGATAACCTTTCCCTTTCATCCCGCCGTGGAGTCTGGGAGGTTCTCTGATGTCGGGCCAGACTGGTTTACAGGAAGGGCGCAATCCACTCCCATAGGGTACACGGATTGTGTGACCGATACTCGTACAGCTGGACATTGTACTCAGAGGTGGGGATGTATCGGTCCTCGTGTCACATACTTTCATCTATCTATATATATACGGTTTTTGAGTGAATGGTTATTATATAAAGATAATAAATGGGTAAATGTGTGATAGCATGCTGATGTGTTTATCTTTCATGATTGTGCTTGTGCTTATGCATTACCTCATATATGTATGGTTAGCTAACGGTTTCATACCGTGTTGTAGATGTTTACAGGTTAGGCGCTACTGGGTGATTTGGCAGGGTGACAGGCCGAGGACTCTCGTACATTAGGTGGTTGGTTTGGGGTTGTTGTGTTTCCCCTCCTGCGTGAGGATGATCTTTTGTACCTCCTATGTGAGGATGTCGTTTTATATACTCGGCTATGTTGTTGTTTACTTTGGGTCGTACAGTTTATACTGTTTTATGTATTTGTTTTATATCTGTCAGTGCCATGTTGTAAGGTCCAGTGAACTTGTTGTCAGGCTAGGGTCAGGATCCATTGTGAGATCCTAGCCCAATGTGACATCCCGAGTCCCGCGGATTCGGGGTGTTACATTAACCACTCCCTGCTCCTACTAATCTAGTCTTATAATTCAAACACTTTATGGACCTACACAATCTTATACAACATAAAATACATGATATTCTAAGGTCCGATTTATTTAGAGTAGAATTATATTATATTTATCTGTCAACCTTTGTGACTGAAATCCCCATATCCAACAAAGCTAGGTGGATTATGGGTGAAATAAGTGGTGGCAGGATAGGTGGAATTCCTTTGTAAAGAGATATTACACTATGAATCAGTAATGCAAATTGTAGATAACCTACAAGACGCTCGTTTTCAAATGCCAATCTCACTAAAAAATTAAACTTGAATTAATGGGGCCCTAGAATATTTGGTAGGATTTTGGATCTTCAAAATTTACATTATAATAAAATTCTAGTGGTAGTTGTATCCAAATATCATTATATGTAATTGATTATTCAGATATGAATACTATATGATATCTAGTATTTGACATGTTTGAAAATATTAAATTTGATGATAGTATGATATTTAAATCCACCCAAAATATATATTATTGTCAAAGCATGATACCGACCTATCGTAGAGCGAGATCGTGTGTATACAAGTGCATATACACGTTAAGTTTAAACCTATCACATAAATCTAACAAGTTCATTCTAAAACTAATTAATAATATAATAAATAGTACACTAAGCTTATATGCTAAGCTCGAAACGTGACCACTTTAAATATAAAAATTTATTAGTTCAAACGGAAGAATACAAACAAAAAGTTTCAAGTGATTAATCGGTATCAATCAATGATCAGACAATAGTTGGTCAACGTCTCATAGGTGTCATTTCTTTTTTATATTTTAATTAATAAGAGAGAATTTGATTAAATAAGCTCTTTTTTATTTTTATTAGGTTTGTGTACCCTTTAATTTTTATCACTCTCGTTTAGTGGTAGGTAAAAGTAAATAACCTTTCTATTTAAATAGAAAAGGAGGAGACTTTGCCTTTGTATTTGTAACATTAAGTTCATGAATTTGTTTCATTTTTTCCCCTTTTTTTATTTAATTTTAATTTATTTTAATTTTCTTTTTTATTTTCTGTTATAAAATTTTGGTATGAAATTCATACCATAATTTTCTAGTATGAAATTTTATACTAGAAATTTTCATACTTCATACGACTTTTCTGGTATGAATTTCTCATACCAGAAATTATGAGATAAATTTCTCATACAAAAAATTTAACTATGTCATATTAATGTAGAATATATTTGATTTGGTTTACAAATGCAATCTGCAGTAGATAACATCTTTTTTTATATGAAATTCACCAAGGCATCACAATGCCAAGATATTAACTAATAACAACATTTATCTATAACAATCAACTCGTGTAACAATTGTAAAGTAGCAGTTCAAGCGTTGATAGGAGAATTACCCTACGAGTTTCAACATGCTACAAAAGAGACAACTCCAAGGACTACAAACATTCCAACCCAAAATACAGAATCTTTCTTAAGTTGGCGATGTGGCTCCAAAAAATCTTGACGAAATTAGATAGTAGGATCCCGAAAACCGGAAATATGCAACCATTCACGATTGTACTTAACTTTCCAAGTAGCAATACAGGAATTTCAAGCTTGTTGAGAGCTGCAAGCTGTCTGATAGCCACTGCTGGCTTATCTTCGGTTTCGTTGGAAGGCTACGAATCATTTTCATCGGGCTTTGTTGACATGGGTAGCACACTTTTGTCCATAAGCCTGAGAGGCTTGATTCCGGGTGATGACTCTCTCTCTATCTCTTGCATTAATCTTGTAACAAACACATAATTTTAAAACGTGTAGGCATATCTCTGTGGTTCAGAATAATATTGTTCAAAATTCCCCACAATTTTCGTTACAACCAAAACCATAGAGCACAAAAGAGTATGACAACAGTTCATAGAAAAAATGACGCCATTTGCTTTGGAAAAGACATTGAGTCAGTCATCATTGAATCAACCATCATTAAACACCATTGATCTCTAACTCATACCAGAATCGAAGATTCACATACCAGAAAAGAAGATTCGCATACCAGAAGGTTTTCAATGGGAAGAAGAAGGCCGCCCATGGAGTTCATCAAGTGCGACAAAAAAAGAAAATCCACTTTTGAGAAGATGCCAAGACTTTGAAAAAGATGGCTCACGAATTGGCCCATCACAGAATGTGCCAGCTTGTGTCTTCATCAACCCCGATACAAATCAGAGTCGGCGGAAACTTTTCCAGAAAACCGAGAGGAGGTTCTAGCGGTTACAAATCGATATTTGTAGATTCCCATGGAGAATGAAGATCAACAAGAAGACAACAAGATAATGAAGTTGAACAACCCTGGTCCGAATTTAGAGGTGGCGGCGATTTTTCCAGAAAACCGAGGCGAGGTTCGAGCGGTGACGGATCGATACTTGTCGATTCCCATGGAGAATGAAGATCTATAGTAGAGAGGAAATGCTGAACTGGTCCGTCATCTGGATTACAAGATCCAATGTCCGTTAGGGTTTTAAGACAGTAAAAAAAGATATACTTAGGGTCTGTTTGGTTGAAGATTAACTAAGGTTCATTTAGATTAAATTTAAGAGATTAAATTTGTGTAAGTGTTTGGATGAAGGTGCAGATTATGAAAACAAATTAAAGAAGGATTAATTGGGATTAAAAAGGGCAAAAAAATAACCTTATATTTCCAAGGTTAAAGGAGATTAATTTTCAAATATCAATTATGATTCCACTCATGCCCCCCTATTTAAGGTTAAAATAAGGGTAAATTTGTAAATCAATATCAATTAAACCTATTAAAAGATCTTCAACCAAACAACTTCACGTAAATTATTTTATATCAAATAATCCCTAATAAATCCCATATAAAATTTAACCCCTTTTAAATTCCATCTAGATTAATCTTCAAAATAATCTCCATCTCTTAACAAACACACCCTTACTAATAAATAAAATCCAATGGGCCTAGTTGATAGATGAAAATCTCAAAAAGGCTCACTTAATAAATTCAAGCATATTCTACCGGGATGCATATTATGTCTAGCCTAAATTGAGTCCGATGTTATTAAGTTCTCAAATCATATACTACTATATATATGTATCTATGTCTTTATACTTGTTAATGATTCATTTAATACTTCTTTTGATCTTGTTATGTCATCGAGTTGTATGTAACGATAAGTGATTGAATTCCATGACATGACCTAGTCAGGATTCCTTACGTTATGGACGTTATTTTCACATGTTTTACTTTTTTTTACGAGTGATCTCTATTGTGCTTTCAGTCCTTTGTAATTTATTTTTTTGAAAAATTGTATTAGTAACATGAAGACATTTACAAAGGGAGGCAACTAGCCCAGTTCAGAAAAACTAGATCGAAAGAGCAAAGAATAGGACAAGAAGAGAGTAAGCAACAATAGAGTAGGCATTAAGAGAAGTGAATGCCAAAAATTTTGGCCCAAGCTATGGACTCTTGAGATCTTTCCTTCCAGTGGTAATTGAAGTGTTGTTTAGTGGCATTGATGATGTTGTGGGCGCATGTAGTGGCGTGAGTGGTCTTTTGGCTATAGATGAGTTCATTCCTAGCCTTCCAAATGAAGTGAATGTAGCTGATGATGGTGGAGTGTCGAACATGGGAGATTAGATCGGCTTTCTTGGGGGAGACGTTTGTAATCCAGTTCCAAAGGTTATTGCTATAAGGATAGGGGCGGGGAAGCCAGCTCGAGACGAGGTCCAACACAAGTGACGAAAAGCCGCAGCGATTGAGCAGATGGTCTTCATCTTCAGCACTTCCCATGTAGAGATGGCAGGTGCTGTCACTAATGATACTCCACTTGTAGAGCTTAGTGAGCGTTGGGAGCAGATTATGGCTCGAGATCCAAGCGATGAAGCTGCATTTTGGGATACAATGACGGTTCCAGATCGAACCAAGTCGGTAGGGAGTGCTAGGGGGGTGGGGCTTCCAGCAGCTCTCATAAGCAGCATATGTTGAGAATTTACCATGTGAGTTGATGGTGTTAATGCTGAAGGAAGGGCCACTCATTGTTGTAATAATATCATCCCTGACCTTAAGAATTTGGTTCCACGTGAAGCTATAATTGAAGTTAGCAGTGATAGACCATATGGATTGTCCCTTAAGGATGTGAGCTTTAATCCAGTCAGCCCAGAGACTTTGGTGGTTGGGAGAGTCCAGTTCGATAAGAAGCTTTGCAAGACAGGCTTTATTCCAGGAGAGAACTTCTTTAAATCCGAGACCTCCTTCCTCTTTGGAGAGGCAGACCGTATTCCAGGAAACCAGGGAACGAGAGCTAGAGTCCGAACCAGCCTAGAGAAATGCTCGAAGAAGACTTCTGATCTTGTGCAAGATTGAAGTGGGGATGAGTAGAGCCGTGCACCAGTAGTAGTACAGGTACATAAGGATCGATGAGATTATTTGCTTTCTTCCTGGGTAGGAGATGTTTCTCATGCTCCATGAGTTGATTTTTTCGGTGATCTTGGCAATAAGAGGTTTGTATTCGGAAGGGCGTAGTCTTTTACTGCCCACAGGAATGCCAAGGTAGATGAAAGGTAAGGTGCCAAGGGGCAGGTTTGCAGCAGCAGCAAGTGAATCTTGATCCTGGGCAGAGAGACCACCGAAGAAGACAGAAGATTTAGTTGAGTTGATATGGAGCCCTGAGTAATGCCCAAAGAACTCAAGCGTCCTTCTCAAAATGTAGATGGAGGTTGAGTCACCTCTACAGAAGAGCATCAAGTCATCAGCAAAGCACAGATGAGTAATTCTAGGGGAGGTACATTTGGGGTGCATGTTAAAGTCAGGGATTGTGGTGTTTGTCTTGAGCATCGAGGAGAGAACCTCCATAGCGATGACAAAAAGAGGGGGGAGAGAGGGCAGCCTTGTCTCAAACCTCTTGAACTTTTGAAGAAGCCTTTTAATGAGCCATTTATGTTGATGGAGAAGGAGGCAGAAGTGATGCAGACTTCAATAAGATGGATGAATTTATGAGGGAAACCCATCCTGGCAAGGCAATTCAGAATAAACTGATGATCGATCATGTCAAAAGCCTTTGAAATATCAATCTTCATAGCACATCTTGGGGAAATATGGCGCTGGTTATATCTTTTGAAGATCTCCTGGCATAGAAGGATGTTATGCTTAATGGTTCTACCCTTAACAAAGGCTCCTTGGTAGTTCCCAATCAGTGTCGGAAGGATAGCGTTGAGTCTAGCAGCAAGGATTTTGGCTATTACTTTGTACATGGTGTTACAACAAGAGATAGGTCTATAGTCTGAGGGGAGGTTCGGGTTGTGTTTTTTTGCAATCAAGGAAATAGCCGTGTGGTTCACACTGCTGGGGAGCCTGCCCGTGTTAAAGAAAGCCAGGATAAGGTCGGAGAAGTCCTTACCAGTGGTAGCCCAAGTCGACTTGAAGAAGAGTGAATTGAACCCATCCGGACCAGGAGCTTTGGAGTCTCCGATACTGAATAAAGAAGACTTAATGTCATCGAAAGAAACATGATTACAAAGCCGATTTGCATCATCCAAGGAAAGGGAAGGAAGCGGGCAATCAGGGAAAAGATTCTGAGGGTTGTTAGGGCTGATTGGATTTAGGATCATTGAAAAATGCTTAATAAGGATGCCAAAGATCTCCTCCAAATTAAGCGTGGGGCCATTTCCTGGATTAGCGGGATTTATCATGCTCTTTATAGCGTTTGTTGCTCTACGCGAAGAGATACTCTTGAAGAAAAATCCGTTGCATTGATCGCCGTGTTTGATCCAAGAGATCTTCGAGATTTGAGCAAGGGTAGTGCGGAGGCTATCCTGTGAAGAGTTGAGAAGTTTAAGGATCTCAGACTCCGTCTCCAAAAGGATCGCATCACTAGGGTTTGTTTGGAGGGAGGTCTGCGTGTCGTTTAATCTTGCTTTGAGGCCCTCAATGATGGAGTGAAGGTTCTCCAAAGACGTGCTCGGGAACTTTTTGAGCGACCGTTTAAGAAGATTCAGCTTCTCAAAGATGCTCACCAAACCGCCAGCCCTGGATACGTTGCAAGACCAAACAGTAGCAACCGTGCTATGAAAGTCATCGTGGGAGATCCAGTTATTGTTGAAGCGGAACTGCTTTTTGGGCATTGGGTCTTTAGGGTTTAGGGTAAGGATAGCCGGGGAGTGGTCGGAGATGAACGGATTGTCGAAGAAGGCCGAAGAGATCGGAAAGTGAGAGCCCCAGTGATCGTTAATCACAATCATGTCCAATTTGCACCATATCGTGGCGGTCTTTTGCTTGTTATTCCATGTCAGTTTGTGCCCGGAGTAAGCATGGTCAAAGAGGTGATTTCTTGAGAAGTAGTCGGAGAGTTCAGTTGAAGGCATAGTTAGGGTAACATGCCCGAAGGAAAGTTTCTCATCAAGGAAAAGTGTAGTGTTGAAATCTCCAAGAAGAGCCCAAGGAGATCTTTGATTGAGGAGAGAAATGGTGGCAATACTGTCCCAGAGAGTGATGCGTTTCTCCGGACTGTTTTACGCGTAAATGAACGAGCATTCGAATCCAGGAAGGGTTTGCGGAGGGGGAAGGGTAATTTTACAGTGAATGACTTGGTCATTGGAGAGAATAGGGGAGACGAGGATGGACTTCGGATCCCACCAGATCCAAATACGGCATTTATTACCAGGGGTTTTGTTTGAGGTTTGGTTCCAACTTGGAACAAGTGATGAAAGCCTAGTCATGATATCATCAGCTAACTTAGTCTCCAAGATAGCGATGAGGTCAAGGTTGTGTCGTTTTATCAAGTCTCAAATGGCCTTTTGTTTATTGGGGTGGTTTAGGCCACGAACATTCCAAGCGCCAATCTTAATCGACATTGACATGGGACATTTTTGGGGAGGAGGTAGCATCCTTGATACATTCCAGGGTTGGTTCAGTGGGGGGTTTGAGAGGTATAGTGTTTGTGGTGACTGCTTGGATAGAAGTAGGGGGGTGAAGAAGAGATAGTATGAGCAGTTTGGGATGAATCTGGATGGGTTTGGATGAGCGGGGGTAGTGGTGGTAGACTGGGAGAAGGTTTGGGATTTGTATTTGAAGAAGATCCTGGAGAGGTAGCAGGAGTTCCTATAGAGGGGTTGAGAGTGGTTTGAGGTTCTTGAGTGGGGAGGCGGGGGGTATTGTTGATACATTGGGATTCATCAGGGGTTGGTAGAATGGGTTCTTTTTTTTTGGAAGGGGCGTGGTGGTGTCGACTAACTTTAGTGGTACCATCCAAGCCCTTTGGCTTATTGCATTTGTGTCCAAATACAAGGCAGGAGGGGCAGTGCTCCGGCAGCCAATCGTAGGAGATCTTCTGGATAATAACCTCGTCATTTGGACCTCTGAACGTGAGTTCCCTAAGGAGGGGCTTTGAGGCTTGAACCTCCACAAGAATCCTAGCGAATCTGAGCCGTCCATGATTAGCAGAGCAGTTATCCGTTAGCAAGGGAAATCCGATGGCAGAAACCATTTTTGCAAGCATGTGAGCGGACCAAAAGCGGTAATCCAGGTTGTGAAGAGAGGCCCAAATTGGGATCGAGGACAAGCTGGAGTAATCCAGTTTCAAGCCATGGCTCTAGCGTTTTAGGAGGAGCGATGAAACACCATTGACAATCCAAGGACTTCCGAGCAGAATGGAGTTAACATCATCATCTGAAGCGAAATGAAATACATAGACACCATGCTCATTTCGTAATATCTTTGGCTTGCTAACATGATTCCAATGGGTTGAAGCAAAGTTAGCCATGCGGTGGAAGCCTAGGGGGCCACCCATCGGGAACCCAATGAGAGTCTTCGACCATTTGGATATATTGTCAGACACATCATCACTAGAGAAGTGAATAATACAGTTTTCAAGGCCTGGGGAAAAGGTTAAGGGCACATGGTCCCATGAGGATGTTTTGGAAAGTATGTCTTTGTAGGTTCCTTTAGGGAGGTCAACCGCCTCAGAGCATTGATTGGGTTCTTGGGTAGGGAGGGTACCCGAAGAGTCAGCCGTTTGTGGGGCTGAGAAGGGAGGCAGGGGATGAGTCGGGTCAGCTTCCTCCAGGGCTGTGAGGATGGATGGAAGTGGAACCGGTGGGTTTGAACAAGGGGCAGTTGATGAAGGGGTTTCAGCAGTGGGTTCTTTTGTGGGAGATTGAGAGAGTGGAGGAAAAGCAATCTCCGAAGAGATGGGAGGTGGAGGGGAGGGCATGCAACCTTTGGTAGAGGAGACAAGCCTGTGATTGTTGGAGCGGATTAGTTTCTCCGGGATGGATTCAAACGGGCTGTTTTGCTTGGGGGAATTATTGGAGGAGGATGGACGGTTTAAGCTACGGGTGAGATCCGAGATCTTCATGGAACCTTTCTTGGAACGTTTTGATTCCCCCATGGAATGAGCGGAGGGAAGCAATGCTCAGGGATGGTTGGGTGATGCTACGGCGGTTTGTTGGGTGTTGCTACGACGGTTGGGAAGGTGAGGCTGGAGGGAAGCAATGCTCATGTTTTTGATTTATTATAAATTCTCCTTTGAGATTGCATGCTTGTATTATTATACATGAAGATGATTAAGACATGTTTTTGATATTGCTATTATTCTATTCCCACCTTTTATTATTGTTATCATCGTATTATCCCCTAGCCTTCTGGCTTGATTAACCTTTCTTTATAGCTATATAATATTTCCCTAGCCATGTTTCCTTTCACTTGATCCATCCGGGAGTTAGGAGGTGAGGTCATACATGGAAGAAGAAATAAATATTAAAGTATGGGGTTATGTGTGTAAATATAAAGGAAATAGGTACTATGATTGAAATATGGTTCTTATGGTGTTGTGCATTAAAGAAAAGAAGAAAAATTGTTATATTGTATCTATATTTATGTACCATTTGAACCTAACTATATAAAAGGGGATTGATTTGCAAAGCACACAACTTTGAATTGTATAATGTAATCATTTCTAATGATATGCGTGATAATGACAATGGTCTTATGAGTTGTAACTTCTCAGCCGGAAAAAGTATATTGTCGATCCAAGTTTATCAAATGTCTCCGAAAAGACAGTGATCTTAACATCCCAAAATGTAACTTCATCGCTTGGCTAATTGGACACCAAAGACTTCCCACCTTAACCAAACTGCATAACTGACACCTCATTCCGAACACTACATGCAAGTTTCGCCTCTCCTCCCCTGAAGATGAAAACAACTTCTAGACCAACTGCACCTATACAACCCTTGTCCTTGACATCATTTCTAGATGGTCTCGACTTCCTTCACCCCTACCTTTCTCCCTAACTTTTGGAGTTGGCTTGGATCCAAACTACCCGTCCACGTAGCCTCATCCAACAAATGCGAGTCTCGAGCTTAACCGTCTGCATCTACTTCACTTAGAAAGAGAGAAATGTCATCATCTTCAACAACTCAGCTAGTACGGCCATAACATGCGCAAAACAACATCATTCTTGCAATAAAAAATTACACCTTGGCTCACTGGAATGATCGATCCCAAGATTCCATTGCTTGGGCTAAAGATCATTGCAATTCATCTTAATTGAATTTTGTACCCCATTTGGTTAACCCTCCTTCGCCTAGTAGACCTCTTATATATTCATTCTTCTTCTATACAACGTAAACTTTCAAAAAAAATAAAGTATATTGTCCTTCACAAGAAGGTGTCTTTAGATTTTACTTGCGAATAAGTAAAATTCGAATATAAGATATTTGATGTCATCCATTTCAACGAGTTTTTTCACCATCATTCCTATTCATATTCTTTTCATATAACTTATACTTGCAAGACATCGGACTTAAATTAATTGGTTTTACAATTTCAATTGTCTTGTGCTTTTATTGAATTATACGTGTTCAAGGCTATATAGAGAACCTTTTGGAACTAATTTGGAGTAATGTATAGTTATCATCCATTCTTCGAAATGGTAAATCAATTTGCATGTAATCAAGCCTTACACACACATACATCGGGCATATGTTCACCGAATTGATATACTGAACTTTTGTCACATAATGCGTCTAAACAAATGTAAACAATTACACGTAACAGTTAACACCACATATAAAACCCGAGCAAACGATGATTCAAGGATAAAGCTCAATAATAGACCTAAACCCCGATAAAGGGTAGACCTTGAAGCCACCCATAAAACCAGCATCTAGGAAGAGCTTCTCCCATTGTTTCCTGCTTCTCTCCTTACCAGCTACAACCGTCATCATTTCCATGTCGAAGAACAGTTGCGTCTCTTTCGTCTTGTAATCCTCGTCGTCCTCATCCTCCTCCATCACGATTTCTATGATGATCACCTTCCCTTTCCCTTCATTACTCTCGTTGCTGGTGATAGCTTTTTTGCATTGCTTTAGAATCTTCACCGAACATTCATCACTCCAGTCGTGCAGTATCCACTGCACCACATAGTTAAACCAATAAAAAGTTGATGGACAAAATTCGTTTTCATTCCGTTTTAAAAAATACAATTAAATGGGGTAAATCTTCCATCTTTACGGGTTTTGAGTTTTTTAAGGAAAATTTCGGATTGTGATCTTATACTTTTGACCTTTTCGGATTTTGTTCAAGAGTTTTTCAGTTTCTCAATAGTAACCCTAAGTTTTAGACTTTTTCGAATTATACCCTTCTATTATTTACAAATAAGTATTTATTTACATTTTAAGGATATAAAAAAAATTATTCATTCAAAAAGTTATTTATACTTTTAAAATGACTATTAACATTCTAGCAAATTCCCCCTCCTCAAAATATTTATTTAGGAATGGTAAAAATGTAATTCGAAAAGTCTAAAACTCGAAGATCATTTGAAAAACTTTTGAACATAATCATAAAAAGTCAAAAGTACGGGACATTATTTGGAATTTCCCTTTTTTATTTTAAAATTTTTGTGTAGTTACACATGATGTCAAGAAAATATCTCAATTAAAATAAGGCAAACCCTACTTTCTTGTAAGAGATATTGATCGTTATTGTATAAAAAGTACCTTTAGCAAGATTGCATTTGTGGAAGGGATATCCACGAACATATCTCCAGCTATGAAACTCAAGTTATGAGTTCCTTCTAAGCCCTCAACAACATAAGGCAATTCCAACACCATGCACTTGACGAGAGGAAAGGCAATAGAAATTGCCTTAGCCATTTCTCCAATCCCTCCACCAACATCAACCAACGACTCTATCCCACCAAAGAGATCCTGCGAAAGAGGGTTCGCCAACAAAGCTTTCGCAACCATCCTCGAGTCACTGGCCATCGTATCGTCCATGATTCCACTAAGCTCCGGCTTATGACTCTTGCACTCCCAGAACTCAATTCCATTACAGGAGTGAAAAGGAGTAGCGACGTCGTTTTGGAACCAATCACTCAAATCGATCCACGGGTTTACGAGAAGCGGGTCGAGTATGAGGAGGATGTAGGGTTTCACGCTAAAAGGATGGTCTTTTAAGAGAAGTTGAGAGACTAACGTAAGAGAATACACATTTTCATCAGCGTTATACGCAAAGAAGCCGGAATGAGTGAGGATTCGCATGATTTGGGGGAGAAACGCGGCTTTTCGAGGGTGGATGGGGATCGAGACGGCTAAATCGGATAGGCTCATGGGCTTACCGTGGCTGTGGATAGCGTCGGCTATCCCGAGCTCGACGGCGCACCTGAGGGACATGGAAATTATGAAGCTGTATAAGTGGTTTGTGAAATGGGTCTTGGCTTTGAGGACTTCATTTGCTTGGTCTTTGCTTAGTTGGGTTGGATCCATATTGTGTGTAGTAATGTTGTATTGCTTGATTGGATGTGTAGCTATTTGTGCAACATTGTGGGTTTAAATAATGCAAGATCGACACATTATATAAAATTTTCTCTTCTTTAGTTAGTGAGTTAATTTTGATATAATATTGTAATTATTTGTAAATGATTAATTAATAATCAAAAGCATCCATACATTTTATTAATAAGTGTGATCAATTGATTATTTCTGGTTTTGAATTATACTTCTAATTTTTGAAATATAGATTATGTTGAGTTTTGTGAATTAAATGATTGTTTATTTCATTATAAAGTGGTATACACTATGTCTATAGTCTAACACTCCACCAACACATTGATGTGTAATTCACAACTATAAGTTTAAAAATATAAAAAAGAAGTTGGCCAAATTTGTTAGGGTTCTTTTATATTTTGATCTACTAACTAGATACATAACATAAGGGTGTTGTTCAAGCAAGACACATCATTCCGGTACGGCCGTGCGGCCGACACGTGTCCCGGAATTTTTTTTTTTCCTTCTGAACGAGTTTTTTTTTTAAACGAGTAAAAATAATAGTTCAAAACTTATTATGGAATAGTTCATAACTTATAAAAGGACAGTTCATGAATTATAATAGAATAGTTCATAGTGCAAAATTTATATAGGAATGAAAGTAATAGTTCAAAACTTATTAAGGAATAGTTCATAACTTTTAAAAGGATAGTTCATGAATTATAATAGAATAGTTCATAGTGCAAAATTTATAAAGGAGTGAAAGTAATAGTTCAAAACTTATTATGAAATAGTTCATGAATTATAATAGAATAGTTCAAAGTGCAAAATTTATAAAGGAGTGAAAGTAATAGTTCAAAACTTATAATGGGATAGTTCATGAATTATAATAGAATAATTATAATAGAATAGTTCAAAGTGCAAAATTTATAAAGGATAGTGCATAACTTATAAAATGATAGTTCATGAATTACAATTGAATAGTTAATAACATATAAACGATTAATTTATGAATAATTTGATAAAATATATTAAAAAGTAATAGTTCATGGATTATATGAGAATAGTTCAAAGTTTATAGGAGAATAGTGCATAAATTATAACATGATAGTTCAAACAAATTTTTATTCGTTTCTGAAAAAAAAAAAATTCGTTTCGAATTTTTTTTTTTCCGGGACACGTGTCGGCCGTACGACCGTACCGCATTAATTGAACCGTACATGAACAAAAGCCGATAACATAAATCTATTTGGTAAATATATTCCTATTTTTTTTACTATTCAAACCCTGTTTAACTTGCTACTTCTCCTCGCAAGTCGCAACTGTCCCTGCGTCCCCTTCTCCACTGCTTTCATCTCTCCCTTCTCCTCGACCACACCTCTCTTTGCCTCATCTCTCTCTGGACTACCCCTCACCTTTTTGGCATTCCCTTACTCAACCCTCCTCTTGAGACAACTTGGCACCACATCTCTCTTTGCCGCATTATCTGGAATGGTCTTAACATTCCCAAGTGCTCATTTATTACCTGGATTGCTAGTCATGGACGTCTGCCTACCCTTACCAAGCTCCAGGCATGGAACATTGTTCAGGATGTCAATTTCCCACTTTGTGGCCTCCATCCTAAAGACGAGGACCATCTCCTCAACCTCTGTAGCTTCTCCACCCTCACCTTTGATCTCATTGCCCGCTGGACAAGGATCCCCACGCCCCAACCTTATGGGGATTGCATTTGGACTTGGCTCAGTAATCAAAGACCAAACCGTCATGACTTTATCTCACACATCCGCATCTCCTCGATCACTTGTCTCGTCTACTTCTTCTGGCATGCCAGGAATGAGTCCCTCTACAACAATCAAACCACCCACGCCACAACCTGTGCTCACAAAG
Source organism: Fagopyrum homotropicum (assembly GCA_033239125.1). Classification (NCBI taxonomy): domain Eukaryota; kingdom Viridiplantae; phylum Streptophyta; class Magnoliopsida; order Caryophyllales; family Polygonaceae; genus Fagopyrum; species Fagopyrum homotropicum. The sequence continues at coordinate 152,787,165 of BSWB01000004.1, forward strand.
CAATAGAAGCGACAAAGAACTTTGCCTCACATCATTGGGTTGATAGATCTCAAAACTCTCTCACTTGGGCCAAAAGGCTCGGTATCCACCTTCTGTAATCTCTCTTTTCTTTAAGTTCTCCCCCCTCATGTCTAAATCTTGTATCTACGTAGTCCTCCTATACTCTCTGTTTACATATTAATACATTTTTTCAAAAAAAAAAAAACTTGGCACCACACCAATACATCTTCTCCTCGGCACCACCTTAGCTCCTGGGACTTCTCCAACACCACATCTGAATTCATCTGCAACTTTGTCGGTGTAGGCTACTGGAACGACCACGAGAAACGCCTTCTCTCAAGCTCCGCACCACCAACCTCCAACATCTTGATCATTTTGGTAATAGTTTCTTTGGTTCCATCTCCTTCCTCACTCTCACCGGCTTGCCATGCACCCCGACAACCACCCTCGAGCCTCTCTTCCTTTCCCTTCGTCTCGTCGGCAACCATCTCTCTCAACCTTACTCCTTTGCAACCGCCAAAGAGAAGAGCTTGTCTCCAACGCTAGATGAACGGCGCAAGCCTCCCTTGCCCCTGCCCTTGCCTTCGTCGGAGCCCTTGCACGCCGCCAGCGACATCGAGTTTCAGAAAAACACTCTTGCCCTGATTTAAATCGGAGCCCCCTCTTCTAATGTAATTACAAAAATTAATTTTCTGGCCAAGTTACAACTCTCTGAATTTTGGTGTGAATTTTCTGGTATGAAAATTTTTAGTATGAATTTTTTGTATGAAAATTTATGGTATGAAAATTTCTGGTATAAAAAGTTTAGTATCATAATAGAAAATTAAAAAAAATAAAAAAGGGCAAAAAAAAACAAAAGAAAATAAAAAAACAAAGTCAGGAATTAAACTTAAGTAACAATTTAATGTCTTATTCTTTTTTTTTTTTAAATAGAGAGGTTAATTACTTTTACCTACTATTAATGAAAATGAAAGTGGTAAAAATTAAAGCCGTACGCAAGCCAAAAAGAAATAAAAGTTAGCCTATTTGGCCAAATTCTTTCATTGAAGTTTATGTCGCTCTTCCTCGTTACCTGCACTCGAGTTTTGAGCGCGAAACTTGTTGTTGGAGCGAAGATATGTAAGAAGGACAATAAACCTCCCTACTTTCATTGGTCTTTGTTTTGTAGGCGTCTATATGGCGCCGGTAGATAAGACGCACGTAGATTAGCGTTCTAGGGTTGGTTTTGGGCCCTATAACACAAGTTGATTAGCGTTCTATGGTAGGTTTTGGGCCCTAGGATGCAAGTAGATTAGCGTCCTAGGGTAGGTTTTGGACCCTAGAACTTATGTTGATTAGCGTCATATGGTAGGTTTTGGGTCCTAGGATGCATGCAGATTAGTGTCCTAGGGTAGGTTTTAGGTCTTGTGACACAGGTAGATTAGCGTCCGAGGGTAGGTTTTGAACCCTAGAACATATGTTGATTAGCGTCATATGGTAGGTTTTGGGTCCTAGGATGCACTTAGATTAGTGTCCTACGGAGTTGTTACAAAGGGATAAAATGAGGACTTGATGGACCATTTTTCCTTCGTTGGTCTTTGTTTTGTTAGGTTGATGATAACAACACGCCGGTAGAGTCGGCTCTAGGGAGCATGTAGTTTGACGTGATAGTCCCTGCCAAACCGGAAGCGGTGATTAGGGTTATCAAAAGTTGATCCAAAATGTGAAACCGAACCGACAAATCTGAATCATAACTCGACCTGACCATGAAAATTTTGAAAAAAGAGAATATCTACGACTGACCCGCTTGAAATCAATTTAACCCGAAGTAATAAGCCACCGAATTGAAGGACCCAATAGCAAACAGAGAACCAGAAAATACATGTTAAATACACCAAATTGAATCTAGCATCAAGGATAAACCTCAATAACGGATCTAAACCCCAATAAAGGAAAGATCTTGAATCCGCCTGTAAATCCAGAATCTAAGAAGAGCTTCTCCCACTCTCTCTTGGTTCTCTCCTTTCCCCCAACAAGTGCCATCATTTCCATGTCGTAAAATAGCTGCGTCTCTCTCTTCTTGTAATTTTCTTCCTTTTCATCTTCATCAATGACGATATCTATGATGATCACCTTCCTTTCTCCTTCTTCACACTCCTTACTTCCAATAGCTCTTCTGCATTGCTTCAGTATCTTCACTGAATATTCATCGCTCCAATCATGTAATATCCACTACAAGAAGAATATTCTCAATAATTTTATTAATTACTAAATTTATTGACAAAAAATAGGACCCACTTCCTACCTTGAGCAAGATTGCATTTGTGGGAGGGATAACCTCAAACATATCTCCAGCAACGAACCTCAAGTTATGTGTCCCTTCTATACCATCAACCACATGAGGCAAGTCAAGAACCATGCACTTCATCTCCGGGAAAGCATTAGCAACCGCCCTCGCCATTTCGCCTACCCCACCGCCGACGTCAACAAGCGTGTTCACCCCTCCAAAGAGAGCCTTTGCAAGAGGTAGGTTAGACATCAATACACTAGCCACCATTTTCGAGTCACTCGCCATTGTATCGTTGAGGACGCTGTTGAGCTCGGCTCGATGGGTTGTGGACTCCCATAGAGTCATTCCGTTCGAGCTTTCGAACGGGGTAATAGCGTCCTTAGTTTTGAACCACTCACTCAAATCAAGCCATGGGTTAATGAGAAGTGAGTCTAGTATGAAGAGAAGGTAGGGCTTCATACTAAAAGGGTGATCTTTCAAGAGAATTTGAGAAGCTATTGTTAGAGAATACCCGTATACATTATCCGAATCGGGTATTTTCGTATACGTGAAGTATCCGGAGTGAGTGAGGATTCGCATGAGTTGGGGAAGAAACTTTGCCTTTTCGAGGTGGATCGGGATCGAGACGGCCAAATCGGATAGGGTCATGGGCTTGCCGTGGCTGTGGATAGCGTCGGGTATCTCGAGCTCGACGGCGCACTTGAGGGACATGGAGGTTATGAAGCTGTATAAGTGATTTGCAAAATGAGCATTTGCGTTGAGCGTCTCATTTGCTTGTTCTTGGCTCATTCTACTTGGATTCATGTTTGTGTACGTATTGTTGTTTGAGCTAGTGTATATCCATACACGGGCAACTTCTTGATTTAAAGGCAAGATTGACACGTTATTTTGTTTTTGTTTTTTCACCAAAAATAGACACCTTATGGTATATATTATTATATTGTCCTTGAAGTGGTTGGAGGTTATGAAGCTGTGTGTTGTTTGATTTCTGCAGCGGTTCAAGCTATGTCTGTAGCTTCTTTTGTTGTGTTGTTTACAAGTGCGCCACTAAAAAAACAACTTTCATTAGCTATTTAACGTATCTTCATGACCTCATATAATAATAAATATTATACTTTTCATTCAATATGTTATACCTACCAAAAAAAGTGAGTGGAGTATATCGTTGCTTCAATCGGTTTCAAACCGATTGAAAGACGCTTTCCTGGCTCAACAGTAGAATAAGAAAGGAGCGAGCGAGGAGTTGAATCATGAGAGAACCTTTTTCACATTCATTCGACGGAAAGATCTTTGAACAAAACTTTCACCGTAAAGAATCTTCAATCAGGACTAACTAGTCACTCGCGCGATTCGAAGGCGCATTGTTGGTAATGAACAAGAGAATTTCCTATTATTTATTGAAAAGTTACTTTTTTTTACCCTGGTTTGATCCACCGGAAGGTTCGGATCGGATCTACTCCAACATTTATGTCCAACTCCCCCAACATTTTCCCGTTCAAAAGAAGTAGCCAGACCCTACTAATTATGATTGAGATCTTAATTCTCAAAAGGTCAATCAAATTGCAAATATGCGAGCCACTGAACCGGGAAGACTATGACTTGTAGCTGAGTTTCGTTTTTAATCACTAACTATTTTTCTCTAACTTTTTAAAATAAAAATTTTATCCTAAAGAAATGAACGCATATGACCTACAGCAGAGTTTAGTTTTTAATCACTATGTGTTATATATATATAGGGTGTGGTTCACATGAGAACACCCCTAACATGAGAACATGAGAACAATCGTACACCGTTGGATGTGAGTATTAAGGGTTGAGATTTAGAGTAGATATCAAAAATAATAATAACTACGAATAATAATAATTAGGAATCCAACAATAACTATGAATAATACATTAAACGATATGACACATTCGTAACAAAACTAATAATAATTACGAATCTGTTATCATGTTCTCACGTTAGGGGTGTTCTCATAAGATCTATACTCTATATATGTGTATATATATATATATATATATATATGTATATATGTGTGTGTGTGTATATATACATATATGCGTATATGTATGTATGTATACAAGAATGTTCAGGTACAAAACTTAATTTCCGGTAAGGTTGTGCGGATGATAAGTGTCCCAATATTTTTTTTTTCCGAAACGAATGAAAATGATGGTGCAAAACTTATAGAGGGATAGTGCATAACTTATAAAAGTATAGTTCATGAATTATAATAGAATAGTTCATAATGCAAAGGGATAGTGCATAACTATAAAAGGATAGTTCATGAATTTAATAAAATAGTTCATAACATATAAACGATTAATGTATATATAATTTGGTATAATATATCAAAAAGTAATAGTTCATGAATTATATGAGAATAGTTCAAAGTTTATAAGAGAATAGTGTAGAGCTTATAACATAGTTGTTCATTATAGTTAAAAGTATCCAGAATATATTTACTTAAAAAAAAAAAATTGGGTCACGTGTTAGCCGCACAGCCTTACCACAATAATGGGTATTACTTAAACAACCCCATATATATATATATAGTATAGATCCTATGAGAACATGTCTTATCGTGTAATCATGAGAACATACCTTATTGTTTAATATATTATTCGTAGTTACTATTAGTATGGTTACGAATGTGTCATATTGTTTAATGTATTATTCGTAGTTATTGTTGGTTGAATGGATTATTCGTAGTTATTGTTGGTTGAATGAATTATTCGTAGTTATTATTATTCGTAGTTTTATTAATTATGATATCTACCCTAAATTTCGACCCTTAATACTCACCATCCGACGGTCTAAAATTGTTCTCATGATACACAATAAGATTGTTCTCATGGGAACCGCACCTTATATATATATATATATATATATATATATATATATATATATATAGAGAGAGAGAGAGAGAGAGAGACTCTCATGTAAACAGCTCTTACCATGTAAAATGAGAACAAATTGTATTCGTTCAATCGTTAAATAGATGGCTGAGATTAGACGATATTAAAGGGAAAAATCGTGTAATTAATGGAAGAAATATTCGCCGGACCTGACTCCATATATTCGGCGGTATAGTCCCATATATTCGGTGTTTATATGTTCACATGATAAGAGATGTTTACATATGAGTCGGGATCTATCCATCTATCTATCTATCTATCTATCTATCTATCTATCTATCTATCTATCTATCTATCTATCTATCTATCTATCTATCTATATATATATATATATATAGCGTGCGGTTCCCATGAGAACAATCTTATTGTGTATTATGAGAACAATCTTAGACCGTCGGATGATGAGTATTAAAGGTCGAGATTTAGGGTAGATATCATAATTAATAATAACTACGAATAATCCATTTAACCAATAATAACTACGAATAATACATTAAACGATATGACACCTTCGTAACAAAACTAATAATAACTACGAATAATATATTAAACAAGGTGGATGATAGATGTACTGGCGAAAATTGCTATTAGTAACCTAAACTACGCACGCGAAACGCGTAGTTTCGTTTTTCAGCTCCGAAATCTAACTACGCTTGTGGCGTGCGTAGTTGGAGCCGATGCGAAGCCGATAGGAGCCGATGAACTACGCTTATGGTAAGCGTAGTTGAAGTTGAATTTTAAAAAAAAAAAAACTCCAACTACGCTATTGGTGGAGTGAATTTTTTTTAAAAAAAATGGAACTTCAACTTTGATTCCCATTATCAAAGTTAAAGTTTTTTTCAAAAAACCTCCAACTACGCTATTGACAAGCGTAGTTGGAGTGAATTTTATTTTATTTTTAAAAAAAAAGAACTTCAACTTTGATTCCCATTATCAAAGTTGAATTAAAAAAACACTCCAACTTAAACACACAAGAGTTGGTAATTCTAAAAGACCATAAAACTATTGTACCATGGAGTTCAGAAACTTAAACACAACAGCTCTTGTGTGTTTAAGTTTCTGATCTATATGAGTAGAGTCTATCCTTACCTTCCTTATTGTACCATGGAGTTCTATCTCCAATTTTTTCTTAATTATGATTGGACGATGGGCGATTTGCTGCAGTATTTTTCTATCGTTAGTATCATTTTCAAGGTTAAATGGAATAATCACTTATTTTTGAGAAACTATTTTTTCAATTTTCCAGGATCTCCAGATGGACATAATTATGTTTTAAGCTTTGCTTTTGCTGTGCAGAGCAATATATTTAATGAGAATAGACCTTATCAACTAAGTAATTTAGCTAATAGGACTTATAAGATTATCTGGAATAGGACTTATAAGAATATCTGGAATACTGATGTGATTTCAAACTTGAATCTGCCACTATTGGGTGTTGTGTTATGCTATGAAAGACTGCTTTTTCCTCTATTTTGGAATTATATCCTGCCAGGTTATGTGTGTTTTGGTATGGATTTCTTTTCCTGCATATTCACATTTAGTGGAGAGTATTTCTTTGCCTTGGTTGACGGTTTATGGTTGTGTGATGGTAAACACATAAAACTCAACAAAAATAAAATCAAGATAAGAATGAATGGATGTCTAAGAAAAGTCATTAACAATGAAATTATAAGAACAATGGTAGTTTGGTATGAGACGGATGCAAAATCCAGTGATCATAGTCTTACTCGACTAAATACGATTCCAGAGTACATTTCTACAATATGCAGAATAATTGTGTGGACTGCAGGTATTAGAACAAGCAATCAGGTTGTGGATGCGCAACAATCAGCTTCAAACCAAGAGTTGAATCATTTCAACAGTAGAACAAAATGGTGTGTTTTCCTCTTAGGTTTGGAAAAATATACTAGAAAGATTAAATTGTTGTATAGTGAATGCTTTGTAATGTTTTATGAATATTTGGTGGCTGCAAAGACTTCTAGCTCAGTTAAAACATGTGTTTATGACTCGTTTGGATGTGCATATTATGCGAAAATATTGAATACCACGAAATGTAATAAAATTAGCATAAACCGTTGGTCCTTATTAAAAACAGCGAGAAACCAAATAATGAGTGATTACTCATCCGCTGTCATTAAGCCCATACCCATCAATACTCGGATCAATAAAAACAAAATGAAAAATATACCAACCAAGAAAACATCAAAAAAAGAAAAAATGATAACATCAAAAAAGGAAAAATTATTAAAACCGATTTGATGATGGTTTCGAACAACACAATAACTCTACTTCCCATCTTAAGTAAATTGATGATAGGGGGCACAACGGTTTTTAGAAGCACTTTGTTGCCGAATAAATTAGGATTTTGTAGACCCACACGAGCTACTAGTTACGGACTATCTCGAATACAAGGTTTTATTGAGGAAGATAGGTGTCATTGGAGCCTAGCTTGTCCTAAGGATTTTAGGATGATTTTTATTTTCATCATTATAATGAAATGGAGTATTGGAATAATGGAGATTATTGAGACTCGGTTTGGAGCAAAGGGAATCAAACACCCGTTGTTAGTTGATAGGTTTATATGAAGATTGCATTCTGGAATTGTAGGGGTATGAAGAAAAAAATTTTTTGAACTAACATCAATATCACATGCAAAAATGAACGCATTCAAATGATTATGTTGGCTGAGACAAAAGCTAAGGATGAACCAGACGAAATTGTATGGAAAAGCGCATGTTTTGATAGAATTTTTTTCATTCCGGCAATGGGGTACGCAGGGGGTCTATGCCTATTATGGAAATAATATCAACTCAAGGGTGAAAAAATCGAAATTATAAAATCTTCCGACAGATACATTATGGCTAAACATACAAATACTCACACTAATTTCGAATTCATGATTTTCTTCATTTATGCTCCCCCTAATGAGCAAATGAAAAATGAGTTTTGGACACAACTTGCGGGAGAAATGAATACCATTAGCATCCCAATGATTGTTATTGGGGATTACAACGAGCTACTGGAACCAGCTGACAAGAAAGGGGGGGCGCCTCTCGCTAATAACAAGTTCGTTAGATTACAACAACTATCCCACCAGTACAGCTTACGAGATCTTCCCACTAAAGGAAATGTTTTCACGTGGAAAAAGAAGAAAGATGGTAATGATAATACGTATGAAAAACTAGACAGGGTAATGACTTCTTTGGATATCATTCAGGAATATCCTGGGCTTCACACAAGAAACCATGCTTTTACGAACTCTGATCATTGTATGATCTCCATCTGTGTGCAAAACACGCACTCAGAATCTAAGAATAAACCATTTAGGTTTGAAACAATGTGGATGCAAAGACAAGATTGTGAGAATCTAATTAAACAAGTATGGAGAACACAATTTACAGGCACACACATGTTCAATCTTGTAAAGAAGACACAACTACTCAAACAAAAACTAAAACAATAGAACCGGGATAAATTCGGTAATATTCACAAACAACTACAAAACGTCGATGATGAATTAGAAGCCCTCCAAAAACAAAGCTTTACGCTATTTGACCAATCTAAAAATGATAAAATTAACAGACTAACCAGGAAAAGGGAGTGTCTAGTGGACTACCAGCATAAGTATTGGATGCAAAGAGCTAAAACGAGAAACCTACAACTAGGAGATAAGAATACGAAATTCCATCATAGGAAAGCTACAGGGAGAAGAAATAAAAAAATCATTACAACGATTACTAAAAACGACGGTCTGGTGCTATCTAAAGAGAATGATATTCATGATGAATTCGTAAAAGACTATAAGACCAGTTTTACAGCATCAAGAATAGACTTAAATAAACTTCAAAATCATCTAGAAGTTATTCAATCAGAAATATCCTCAATTGAGAACGCAAATCTAGCAGCGCCTTTCTCTACTAAAGAAATCAAGGATGCTCTCTTTGATATCGGTAGTGACAAATCCCTAGAACCTGATGGGATGCCAGCTGGTTTCTATCAGAAATACTGGCACATTGTTGGGCCAGAAGTCATTAGGGCGGTAAAGAGTTAATATAGAATCGGAAAAATATTGAGACAAATCAATCATACTTTTATTGCCTTACTCCCAAAAATGGATAATCCAACAACAACTTCCCATTACAGACCTATAAGCCTAGTATCAACTGTGTACAAAATTATTGCAAAAATATTGGCAAAGAGACTAAGCGTAGTTCTCCCTAAATTGATTCATCCACTTCAAAGTGCCTTCATTAAAAATAGAGCAATCCACGACAATGTGCTTATCGCACACGAAATTTTTCATGGATTCAAGTCAAAAAAAGGAAAAGACGGGTATATGGCTATAAAGCTAGACATGGAAAAAGCTTACGACAAGGTAGAATGGGCTTTCTTAAAAGCAGTGCTAGAAAAATTCGGTTTCGGAGACAAATTTTGGAATTGGATCCAAGAGTGTATCACTACAGTCTCCTATTCCATTTTAATCAATGATTCTCCCACTAACATTTTCATGCCGCAAAGAGGTCTCCGCCAAGGCGACCCTCTTTCACCCCTTCTATTTAATCTTTGTGCGGAGGTTCTTGCCAGAAACGTACGAAAACTATCAAACGAAAATCCTAAATCAGTTGGATTCCCTATCACAAAAAACGGGACAAGAATACCTTTTTTAGCTTTTGCTGATGATATTATAATCTTCGCTAAGACAACTGAACAAGCGAGCAATAAGATTCTTTCGGCTCTTAAGGATTATAGTGATATCTCAGGACAAATCATCAACTACCATAAATCAGCGTTTCAAACAACCGCAAACATTGATCAAAGTGATAAAAGACGAATCCAAGGTCATTTAGAGATTAATGTCACAACCAATCTTGAACAATACCTAGGATGCCCGATCATCAATGGACGAGTTAATAAAGAAATTTTCAATTCTGTGATCATTAAAACCAAGCAACAACTTACCAGGTGGAAAGCGTCGTCCCTGTCGCAAGAAGGAAGAATTACACTAATAAAAGCTAATCTTAACGCCAAACCAAGCTACTTAGGGCCTGTTTGGTATCGTATGCGTATTTTTTTTTTAGATTCTTGGGGATGGAGATTCTTGAGATTCTTCAGGATTGTTGGAGATGGGTATTGTTAGAGATTATTTTTTACGTAAAATTTTTCTGTTTGGTATCAGATTATTGTTATAGCTTCATTTAAATAAGATTACCAAAATACCCTCAAAATTTAACCCCAAATTTGTGTCTTCCTACAACCCTAAAATCGATCTGAAGAGAAGGACGTCCATTGCGGTCGTCCATCTCCAATTTGGCATTTCAGCACCATATGCCATTAGCTTGGATTTGATATCAGACCACGCCTAGTCTTCTTATCAGCCCCATCTCTCATTAACTTGAGCTTGGATTTGCAGCAAGAGCAGTGATACGGGGAACGAGGAGGAGTAACAGCCGATCGAAAACCGAGAAGCGAAGGGAAGGAAGAGAATGAGATGGATTGAGGAAGAAGGGAAGGGGAAAATAAAAGAATTGGAAATTGGAATCTGCTGCTATTTTTCGTGCAGGACTATTCCATGGGCAATCCTGGTGCAGGTGCCAAGTCCCGATTCCAGTATACAAGAACACTGGTCATAAAATAGATACATGGTGAAGAGACATTGAAAAGAATTGAATCTAACCCAATGGAGGAAGCTTGCAATGGAGGAAGCAGTTAAGGAGATGGATGATGGTATCATTATCCCCAGAGGCCAGTCGTAAACCGAAGATCTGTGCACACTGAAGAAGAATGAAAGAGAGGAATGAACGAGAAAGGACACAAGTGGAATTGAAAAGAATCTAACCCAATGAATCTCCAAGAAGGTTGGGTAGGCAAGCTTCTTTTTACGGGATTCTTTAGGCAAAAGAATCTCGTAAAAGAATACAATCCCGAAGCTCCAACTCATACCAAACGCTTCTATTTTTGCCATCTCCAAGAATCTCGTCAAAAAGAATCTAAATGAATCTCTAAGAAGCTAATACCAAACAGGCCCTTAATGCAAGCTTTTATGTTACCAACAAGTATTCACCTTGAACTAGACCAACTAAATAGGAATTTCTTTTGGAATAAGGGACCTAATTTCCACCCACTAATTAGTTGGGACAAAATTTGTAAATCAAGGTCCCTCGGTGGAACAGGAATTAGGAAAGCAGAAGATATGAACAAAGCATTACAAATGAAACTTCTGTGGAAAATCATGGCAGAACTGGAAAATATATGGGTTAAAATTGTTGAAGAAAAATACCTTAAAGGATCTTGCCTCTGGAATTATCAATGTGGTTCAAACACATCATGGCAATGGAAGAAACTAATAAAATTAAGAGAAGATTTTGACAAAGGAATTAGATGGCGAGTAGGAGATGGAAACACGATCAAATTCTGGAAAGACAAATGGATAAGCGACAAACTGCTCCTCGAGTTGGTGACCAATAAGGATTTGGTAGACCAAATGGAACCGACTTCCTCGTATATTACTAACAAAAAATGGAACCACCATCTATTAAATGGACTCAACACTATATTACCTTCTAACATTATTGACAAGATTAAGAAGTACAACCTTCCCAATAACATTATTAGGGACAGACTGTATTGGGCGGGGAATGATGAAGGATGGTATTCGACTAAATCTGGCATGAAACTGATTCAAAAACGAAATCTCGATAGGCAAAGAATCCCTGTCGTTATGAACTGCGAATTCTGTAACCATCATACTGAAAGTTCCAAACACCTGTTTTTCCAATGTCCTTTTATGGTTACTACAGTTGATGAACAAAAGATTACAACCATTCTACTGAACTATGACCTGGATAGCCAGGGGATTGCAGAGGTCCTTAACGATCTCAAAGGAAAAGTAACAAGTGCTTAACTGAGACTTCTTGTTGTCGTATGGTGGAACATGTGGTTGGCTTGGAATCAGATCATTTTCAACAAAAAACGATCCCGCAAAATATTAGAGCAATAGCGCTAGATCAAGTATCTACATGGGAACAGGCGAACAAGAATTCAAGCAACAACGATACAACAATTAGAAAACAAAGAAGGAAAACAAAAAATATAAAATGGAAACGCCCAAAGACCGGAAACCTAAAACTCAACTTTGATGCCTCACAAAACTCAACGAATCAATTTCTTTTGGTTACATCATCAGAAATCAATGCACCGTTCCTATTGCTGTAGGAAGCGGTCGTTGCAATGTTGATTCAGTGTTGAAAGCAGAAGCCTATGCTTTGCGGGAGGGCCTTCAAAAGGCCAAGGAGCTACGAATTGCATCCATCGAGATAGAAGGAGATAACCTGATGCTCATTAATTCGATAAATCAAATATGGAAACCCCCATGGGAACAAGATATGATCATCTCTGATATCTCCAATACGATCTCGGGATTCTCCTACTTTAGAGCGCAACATGTCTACAGGGAAATCAACACGGTCGCGGACAAGATTGCCATGCATGGGCACAATTTCAAGATGGATGTTAATGCCATTCCGGAAGATGTTCAAGACCTCATCCGCAAGGATGCCTTAGGCCGATCGGTTTCTAGAAACTAATCCGCCTAATTCTTTTACCTATGTATCAAAAAAAAAAAAACACTCCAACTACGCTTACCAATAGCGTAGTTGGAGTTAATTTTAAGAAAATCTTCATCGGCTCCAACCGGCTCAGGACGACTCTCCAAATACGCTCGCCAAAAGCGTAGTTTGAACCCAGATATGAAAAGTGAAACTACGCACTTCGCGTGCGTAGTTGTGGCTACAAATAACGTTTTTCGTCGGTACGTCTAAAATTCCCGTTAAACAATAAGGCTTGTTCTCATAATTACACGATAAGGCCTGTTCTCATTGGATATATATATATATATATATATATATATATATATATATATATATATATATATATATATAGATCCTGACTAATATGTAAACAACTCTTATCGTGTGAACGTGTAAACACCGAATATATGCGAGTATATCGCCGAATATATGTGAATATACCGCCGAATATATAGATTCAGGTCCGGCGAATCTTCTTCCATTAATAACACGATTTTTTTTATCCTTTAATATCGCCTAATCTCAGCCATCTATTTAACGATCTAACGAATACAATTTGTTCTCATTTTACATGGTAAGAGCTGTTTACATGGAAGTCAACCCTCTCTCTCTCTCTCTCTCTATATATATATATATATATATATATATATATATATATATATATATATATTAGGAGTGTACACAAATCCCACAAATTATGTTCTGTTTCCAACAAGATTTCATGTAAAAATAGCAATCATGTCTCGTAAAAAAATATTCGGGACGAAATACGGGTCTTTAACTTTTTCATCTCACTAGGCACGTCACGAGTATATAACTTTTGATATTAAATATAAATAAGTAAAAGTTACATCAAACCATTTTACTTTTAAGTTTTGTTCTAAAATCCATCCCCTTTTTCTTCAAGGTTTTTTCGAGATCCAACCCATGCAATCTTCCATCACCGGTGATTACGCGGCTATCCATGACACCAATGAGCACAACGTCCAGGATTATAAACCATTGCCGCGGGGATGCATGATTTGTCGACTTAAGTTAGAAGATTTCTTGAGTTAAAAGATATCCTAATTCTAATCGAATTATTAAGAAATAAAGATGACAATATATTTAGGAGATATCTAAATATAAGATAGTTCTAGTATGATTAGGATTAGGATTAGAATATGTTTATTTTTTATATAAGGAGATATCTAAGAGTATGACAATAGGTATGAGTTTTTTTTTGATAGGTTACTATGTAATAAAAAAGGAGAATGTACATAAGGCAACTAGCCCAAGAATACAAAAGGTTCAGGAAATGTCTAGACTAAGAAAAACTAAGAGGAGGATACCAAGGATTTTAGTCCAAGCAATGGACTCAGGAGAGCGGTCCTTCCAATGACTCGATGCGTAGTTCTTGGTAGCGTTTATGACGTTGTGGGCGCAAGCAGCAACATGGACAACTTTTTGGTTGAAGATGAGATCATTGTGAGATTTCCAAATGAAGTAGATATAGCTAGTGATAGTGGAGATGGAGACATTCATAACGAGGTCATTCTTTTGAGGCTTTAGGGATCTGATCTAGTTCCAGATGCTGTTCTGGTAGGGATAGGGGAATGGAATCATGAGCCTCTTAGAGATGAGATCCATAACAATAGTGGAGAAACTACAGTAAAGGAGGAGGTGGTTCTCATCTTCAACAAAGTTATTACACAACTTACAAGTGTTATCCTGGGTGATGTTCCAGAGATGAAGCTTAGAAAGGGTGGGGAGACGATTTAGGCTTGCCAACCAAGCAATGAAACTACACTTTGGAACATTCAAACCATTCCAGATCAAGCCGAGGTCATAGGGAGGGGAGCTGGTAGAAGGATCCCAATACAGAGAGTAGGCAGCCGAGGTGGAGTATGATCCATTAGGCTTGGAGGTGTGTTGTTGATGAAGTCGTGACCATTTAGGGAATCCAATATCTCATCTTTGATTTTAATTATCTGACTCCATGTGAAGCTGAACTTGTAATTGAACTCGAAGGACCAAATGAACTGACCTTTCAAGATATTGACATTAACCAAGCCAAGGTAAAGTATGAGTTTTGATAAAGCTTAAGTTTTGAGTTATTTTCTTAAACCATAAAAAGAGTTATTCTTCTAAATCGTTCTCTAAATTTTTATATAATTCAGTATTTTATATTACTATCATTTTTATTTATATAGTTTATTTGAGTTAGGTGCTTTTCAAACTCGATCTCCATGGCAAATATGATAACCATGGCCTAATACCTCATCATGTACGTCATTAGAATTAACAATATATTAATGTGAATTAGTCTATGATGATATCTAATCTATTATATAAATCAAACAGTGCTTAAAAATTGATCGGGTTGGATTCAGCATTAAGCAACGTGATATAGATAAATGTTGATATGTTGCACCAAAATAGGTAGAAAAAAATGTAATTTAAAAATGGTGTTATTTATATATATGGTCACATATTTTGGTGCACCATTAAGCACTTATTTAACGATTATGATTGCGCCTAAGAATCTTAAGTCTACTGTAGGAAGTGTGACGATTCAAGCATACTCAACAATCTCCATCTTTGACTATAGAACTCTTTCAAACGTATGAGATGTATTAGACAATGTCAAATGTACTATCTCCTCAATCTCTCCGATCCAGACTTGTCCCATAGGAAAATCTAACAACTTTTTATGTTTAACAAGTTAAAATAGTGTTGCAACTTGCTATGAGAAACCGGCTTGGTGAATTATTAAAAGGATTGTCAGGAAAAAGTACTTTATTCATATTTATCCTCTTTTCACTTTTTAGAAACTGACACCTCACGTCAATATGCTTAGTCCATTTGTGATGAACCTGATCCTTGGCTAAACATATAGCACTTAGAATTTCACATTAGACAATTGTCTGATCATGATGTAGATCAACCTAAATCACTAATCAGTCCTTCAACCATACCCCCTGTTTAGCAGCACAAGGTATATCGATAGGTTTAGCGGATGACAAGCCAAACCTTAGACAACACCTTCTCGATGTAACCTTTATGTGATAAGAAAAGTTTCTTCTGATCTCTATATCTAAGAATCTACAATTCTAGAATTTATCGAGTTGTCCCAAATCCTTCGTCTCAAACTCGCCACTTAAGAGATCTTTCAATTGTGAACTTTTGTCTTACTCTTTACAGCTACCAACATTTCATCTACATACATAACTAGGTAGATGAGAGAGCCATCTTTTAGCTTGTTGTAGTATACAAAACAATCATATGTACTCCTATTGTATCCATGCTCCATCATAAAATTGTCAAACCTCTTATACCATTTTCTAGGAGATTCCATATAAAGACATCTTCAACTTGCAAATGTACTTTTCTTTTCCTGGAACCTAGAGACCATATGGCCGAACAACACAATCGTGTGTGATTATTAGGTGTACGATCATGTGCTTTGTTTTTTTAAGTATAAAAGAGGTGCACGATCATGTTTTTTTTATAATCCATTACAAATATATAAATATCCAATAGGGTTTGTTATACCATTACTTGTTTTGTATTACTTGATTGTTGATCTAAATAAATTAACAATAAAGTGATACAAATGAACATATAAGGATGCGATAGCGTTATACAACTCATCATAGAATAAACTTGAAAGGCTAGCGATCAAAATGTAGAATTTACCCATTATGAATTAATGAGCAAGGAAACAAAATGCTGGGTGCAACACACCTATTCGATCATCTTTATCAAATCTTTCAATGTTGAACTTGCAATACCAAACAGAGAACCATTAAATACATGTTAAATACACCAGATTGCTCCACAACGTAGATTTTATCGACTTACAAACTTCAAAATAATCGAAACAAACCTTTAATCCAACAAATTGAAATCTTCCATTAAGGATAAACCTCAATTACAGATCTAAAACCCAACAAAGGAAAGATCTTGAAACCGCCTGTAAAACCAGCATCTAAGAAGAGCTTCTCAAACTCTCTCTTCGTTCTCTCCTTACCAGTAAATAGAGCCATCATCTCCATATCGTAAAGTAACTGTGTCTCTCTTTTGCTGTATTCCTCTTCATTTTGACAATCTTCATCTATCACAATATCTATGATGATCACCTTCCCTTGTCCTTCTAACTCATTGCTTGTAATAGCTTTCTTGCAGTGTTTTAGTATCTTTACTGAGCATTCATCACTCCAGTCATGCATTATCCACTACACATATTCAAATTACAACTATTGATCAAAAGTAAGTTTTCCTATTGGTATTGATATAGTATAGTGTTAAAGTCTAAGTCTGATACAGAAAGACTGGACATGCAAGTTAGATGTGAGAACTTATTATCTCCAATAAATAGATTGACTCTCTTGAAGTAGGGTTATGATTACTACTTAGTTAGTTTGTTGTACAAGATTGAGTCTTACCGGGTAAAGCTTGCTGATTAAGGGTAAACATACATACCTTGAGCAAGATAGCGTCGGTAGGAGGGATTGCTTCAAACATATCTCCAGCAACATAGGACAAGTTAACACTGCCTTCTAAGCCCTCAATCACATGAGGCAAGTCTAGGACAATGCATTTGATATGTGGGTAAGCATCAACAATGGCTCTTGCCATTTCCCCGAGCCCTCCACCGACATCAACCAAAGAGTTCACCCCTTCAAAAATCTCGTGGGCTCGATGGCTAGCCATCAATACACTAGCCAACAGCTTAGAGTCACTAGCCATTGTATCTTTCATGACTTTGTTGAGTGCAGGCTCAAAGCTAGTATAATCCCAAAAAGGCATCCTATTGGAAGTATAGAAAGACGTAGGTTCATCGTTTTGGAACCATACACTTAAATCGAGCCAAGGGTTCACAAGAAACGGGTTAAGTACGAGGAGAATGTAGGGTTTGACACAAAAAGGGTGATCTTCCAAGAGAAGTTGAGAAGGTAGTTTGAGGGCATAGCCGTATCCACCATTTTCATCATCAAGAATCTTTTCGTAAGAAAAGTATCCTAGGTGAACGAGGATTCGCATGAGGTTCGGAAGAAACTCGGCCTTTTGAGGATGGATAGGAAGAGAAGCCGCTAAGTCGAGGAGGGTCATGGGTTTGCCATGGTTGTGTATAGCGTCGGCAATGCCTAGCTCTACAGCACACTTCAGAGACATGGATGGTATGAAGCTGTGTAGGTCGTTCAACCACTGCGCGTTTGCAATGAGAAGCTCAGTAGCTTGGTCTTTGCTCACTGTGGTGAGATCCATATGCCACTTCGTGTTAGCTCTAGGGTTAATTGTATAGTATTCTGGACCAGCCTCAATAGATATCATAGAAAAATATACAACTTATTTATAGGGTTTTTATATATACTTATTGTGTATTTTATATATCCTATAGTAATAAAAAGAGGAACGTACTTTATTTGCCCATTCAAGGCATAGGCTGATTATATAATATTTTCTTGGTTCAAACTATAACATTATTTATGAAAAAAAAGGTTCATTATGTGAGTTTTGTAAATTTGTGAGAGTTAATGAAAATTTTAAATTTCGTCCATTTATAAGCTAGATGAAGAAAGTTATTCGTATTTAATCAACTATAACAATTATCGATTTATCAAATAAACTTTAACTTATTTACCTAACATGCGAAAATAACAATGTGTTGGAGATAATAAGGTCCCACATCGAAAGATGGGGACACTCCGAGCCTGGTATATAAGGTCGGTGGACTACTCCTCCTATTCCAATTGGTTTTAGGATGGAACCTTGCCGGGTTTATGTGCTGGGTTTGGACCTAATGCGCATGTGCGCTCGTATGCACACGACCCCGTTCTACCGGTCCGTCTGTATCGGACTTTGACACAATGTTTAATCCAACCGATTAACTTTAACTTCCACAAACATCCTCGTAGTTGTTTGTGATTATGAAGGCGTCCTGACATCGTCAATTAAAAAAATAAGAGAAAGTTAATTAGTGTGGGAGTGAAAAGGAAGTAGGTCCTTTTTTTAATTAATAAAATTTGGTGTATAAAAAAATTAAAAATTAAGTAGTTCGTAATATTTAGATCTTATACCGGATTTGAATACTTGTATTTCAATACCCAAATTATTATTATTAAAATTTAATACTCAAAATCTAATTAGGGGGGAGTATTTTTGGATATCTGACCCGATAATTCTATAAATGACCGATCCGAGAATATCCGGATATCCGATACTTTTAGCCGAATCGAATCCAATCCGATTCGAATGTTTGTTACTAGATTAGTCAGATACTTTCAGATTCGGATTTTTTCAGATGGGATCTTCAGATTAGATGAATAAGATTTTTTTGCTCACCCCTAAACCTAATAGCTGAAACATACATATAAAGTTCAATAACCAAATTTCTGTAACGCCCAAAACAATTGATAACCAAACACACATATCTAATTTACATTAAAAGTTAGTCACTAGGACACACTTTATTAATTAGACTACAAAGATGTTCATTTTGTTATAGTATAGTAAATAAAGTGTCACTTCCCAATTAATAAAAAAATAATAGGTTAATTAGAGTAAATATAACTTATTTATAAGTTAGCTTTTCAATATTTAAAAATCAAGCATATTAACTCAACTAAATTATCTCGACTTGGTTAAAATTATAAACTAGTAATAAAAAAAAGAGCATGAAAAACAACAATTATAAATCTTATGTAAAAAAAAACTTGTAGTATGAACGTGGCTCCATACTTCGTATACGTAGACAATAAAATCTACCACACCTCAATTGTGATATTAGACGGATCATATTTAACGTGAGAGTTCATCGTAAGTTTAGATGTGCATGGACATTAGCCTCAATTCGGCTCGCGATCCTAACATGTGGACAAGTGCAACTCGGTTTATATCCTCGAGTTGCACTTGCGGGGGCGTGTTGGAGATAATAAGGTCTTACATCGAAAGATGAGAATATTCCGGAGAAGGTCGGTGGACTACTCCTTCTGTTGTCAATTGGTTTTAAGATGAAACCGCATGTGCGCTCGTATACACAAGATCCCGCTCTACCGGTACGTCTGTATCGGACTTTAACAAACAAAATCCAACTGTACAGAATCCAACTATATGATTTTTGAAATAGAATATTTGTAGGTGCTCGTTTGTCATAGGGAATTCATGTTGACCATTTGATTGATTTGTGGTAGGTATGGAAATAGACTGAATTGGCATGAATTTCGTGGATGTGATAAGATGATAAGTGCTGCATCTGTCTATTCAGGAAATATGATTATCTTTATCAGAAAAAGGGCCAACTAATCAATCATATGAATCCACTCATCATTATGCATATTCATATTTCAATATTAATCAATTAGTTATCAAGATAGAGCACATTATGTAGATTTCGCCTATAATAATCTATTCAATATAATATTCGTAAATACACCTTTAACATTTTGAAACCTGAAAGGCTGAAACCCTACCCCCACCCTTCTTAGCCTTGATCAACTAAATATTCCTTAATACGCTTCGCCAAATTTAGAAAGTGTCTCCTTAATTATTTTATAATGTCATATTATCTTTTTTTTTGGAAATATTTGTATTAGTATCAAGAAAGATTGTACATGGGTGACTACTAGCTCAGGGGTACAACGAAGATGAGCACAAGAACATGGAACAAATTATAAAAAGGCACCAATACTCGGTTAGTCTAGTGGGATGTGGTGCTAGACTTCGAATCCTCCCGGCAGCATGTATGGAAAAACTGATAATGGGAGGGTATCCCCCAGCAATGGGCCACGATTTACTACCCGATCCGGACGTAGATCGGCAAAGCCGATCGAACCGGGTGTTCTAATTACCTCTTCAAAAAAAATAAAATTATAAAAAAAAAATTATAAAAAGGCTTTTAAATGAGAGGGATGCCAAGGATCTTCGTCCAAGATATGAACTCCCGAGATCTATCCTTCCATTGTGAAGAGAAATGATTTTTCGTGGCGTAGATGAGTTCATTCCTAGCTTTCCATACGAAATAAATGAAGCTTGTGATGGTGGAGATGCGGGCTTGGGATATCAGATCATCTTTCCTGGAGGTATGGTATGCAATCCAGGTCCAAATACCATTACTGTATGGGTAGGGGTGGGCTAGTCTTAGCCATCTCGAATCAAGATCCAACACAAGTAAGGAGTAGCTGCAGTGGTGAAGTAAGTGGTCCTCATCTTCAGCACAAAGCTTGTAGAGATGACAAGTTTTATCCTGGAAATGTTCTAGTCAAAGAGCTTAGAAAGAGTTGGCAGACGATTATAGCTTGACATCCAAGCGATGAAGCTGCATTTTGTAATGCAGAGACTGTTCCAGATCGTACCAAAGCGATTGGGAGTGCTAGGGAAATGAGGCTTCCATCAAAGATTTGTAGCTAGCGTTGAAAGACCAAATAGATTGCCCTTTAAGAAGGTGTGCTTTAACCCAGTCAGCCCATAGGCTTTGATGATGGTTAGCAGGATCCAATTCAAGAAGAAGCTTTGCTAGGCAGGCTTTTTCCAGGAGAGAATCTCCTTGAAACCAAGACCACCCTCATCTTTAGAGAGGCATATACCGTCTTCCAGGAAACAAGGGCGCGAGAACTAGACTCCTTATCAACCCAGAGGAAAGACCGTAGCAAACCTTTAATCTTGTGCATGATAGAAGTAGGAATGGGGAGAATCGAGCACCAGTAGTAGTATAGGGACAGTAGGATTGATGAGATGATTTGCTTCCTTCCAGCGTAGGAAATATTTCTCATGCTCCAAGAGTTGATTTTTTCAGTGATCTTGGCAACAAGAGGGATGTAACAGAGGGACGTAGCCTTTTACTGCCCACAGGAATGCCAAGGTAAATGAAGGGAAGGTGCCCAAAGCAAGGCTGGAAGAAGCTGCAAGTGTGTCCCGTTCCTGGGCAGTGAGACCTCCAATATAGATAGACGACTTTGAGAGGTTTGTGTGCAGCCCAGAATACCGCCCAAAGAAGTCAAGAGTGTTTCTCATGATGATTATAGATGTAACATCACCCCTACAGAAAAGCATTAAATCATCTACAAAACAAAGATGTGTGATTCGAGGAGATGCACAATTTAGGGTGAATGTTAAAATCAGGATTAGCTGTGTTGACCTGATCATTAAGGATAAAACTTCCATGGCAATAACAAAGAGAGGGGGTGAGAGGGGACAACCTTGCCTGAGTCCCCTAGAACCTTTGAAGAAGCCCTGTAGACAACCATTTAGATTTATGGAGAAGGAGGCTGGAGTGATGCACACTTCAATAAGGCGTATGAATTTGTTTGGAAATCACATCATGGCAAGGCAACTTAGGACAAATTGATGATCTATCATATCAAATGCTTTGGTGATATCAATCTTCATGGCACACCTTGGGAAGATGTGCTGGTTGTATCTTTTAAAGATCTCCTGGTAGATAAGAATGTTGTGCTTAATAGATCTACCCTTGACAAAAGCACCTTGGTAGTTGCCAATCAGAGATGGAAAAGTTGCATTGAGCCTTTCTACAAGGATTTTGGCAATGACTTTGTACATGGTGTTGCAGCAGAATATTGGTCTATAATCAGAGGGGAGGGTTGGGTTTTGTTTTTTGGCGATCAAAGTGATAGTCGTGTGATTTACATTGTGAGGAAGTCTACCCGAGTTAAAAAAAACTCCAAAATTGCTTTGGAGAAGTCATCATCGGTGATAGCCCAAGTGGATTTGAAGAATAACGCATTAAACCTGTCCGGACCAGGTGCTTTATAATCTCCGATATTGAATAAGGCAAGTTCAATATCATTGGAGAATACGTTACATCAGAGAAGGTTTGCTTCATCCGAAGAATTGGAAGGGAGAGGGTTGTGACCCACCTATTTCATTTCTAGTTGATTACCAATTAATTACCCCTGTTTAAAACAATAAGCGGAAAAGCGGAAAACGTAAATTTTTAAAACTTTATCTTACAACCATATTCACAACATATATACATACTAACATACGTCATAAACTCCGTTTAACCAAAACACAACTGTTTTAAAACCATGCAAAACATCCTAGGCGGTAGCATTCCATAACAGCCCACCTGATATGATCTCAAATCCAGGTGTTAGGTCCAATGTCCTTGCCTTGATCAGGCCGAGTCTGAGTAGCTGAAAAATATGTGGATATAACAACAATGAGCCACACGCTCAGTAAGGGTATACAAATCGCACTCTCCCAATATATATAAGTATCTAATATCCCGTCCCCAAAGGACACTTTATACCCTTCCTCACATTTCAAAGCACACATACATATCCACATTCACATATAATTCCACAACCATTTATATCACATTTCACATAAACATTCAAGCATGTTATCACACATCACATATAAACATATCATCTCATCACATAAAAAAATAATCATAACATAACACATAACATGCTAGACTCGATCGCATCAAGGCATAGGTGATAATTAACTAACTAGCCCCAACTGATCGTACGATATATTTTCTCATTGCTTTCGTATTTCTTTTCTTTCTTTCTTTTTTTTCTTTTCGGTTGGCCAACCCGATAGCGTCATAGGCCCCCTGTAGATCAGGTAGCGACCTCGGCCATCTTGTCCTAAGACCCCCTGTAGATCAGGTTGCGATCTTGGACTATTTTTCTTATCTTGAGGCCCCCTGTAGATCAGGTAGCGACCCCTGGCTGTTTTCTTATCTTGAGGCCCCCTGTAGATCAGGTAGCGACCCCTGGCTGTTTTCTTATCTTGAGGCCCCCTGTAGATCAGGTAGCGACCTCTGAGGCCCCCTGTAGATCAGGTAGCGACCTCGTCCCCCGAAAACCCGTGCGGGACCCAGTTGGGCAAATTAATCAATTACCATCCTATATTATCACTTTCATATCATAACTCAATTTCATGCTTTCATCATATTCTTTCATCACATTCATTCCACTATCATCTCATGTACCTCATGCATGCTTTCATAAAGAATATCAATTCATCATCATCGTCGTCTCACTCATATACATATAAGCATGCATACAACCATAACAAACAGATATATACACACAAGCATGCATAAAATCATGGCATATTAAATACATAACATATATTAAGCAAGTGTAATTCATATACATTTACCTCGCACGTAAGAACAATAAAACTCTCAAACTAACTATTGAGTCCGTTTCCCACTCGGACTATCCTCCTTTATCGTGCTTGGATACACTCACATGGAACTAAGCTATAGTTAACCAAAACCTTCAACAACACCTGCGGAGAATATCATATTCCTCGTATTAAACTTCTCGCTTCAAACACCAGTTAAATTCATTCCTTTGAATTTAAAGAGCTTATAGCATTTTCTAGAATCCTAATTTAATTAATTAACCTTTAATTAATTAATTAAATTTCGCCAGAACAACGTTTTGCCCACAGACAATTTCTGAACCCACCTATCATCAAATCTCATCAAACAAACAGCCCATAATCACCAGAATAAAGTAACGAGTATAATGGAATTTCCAATTATCTATTTGACAAGCCTAAGGTCAATTTAGGCTAAATCGCAATACGGAAAACGAATAAATTCATAACTTATTTGTTACTAACCCGATTGACGATCCGAAAGAAGATTCGGAATCACAACGACGCAGGCTACGCTCGGACACCATCAAATTCACCGGAATCTGAGCGACGGAACCTCCCTAGTATCATATATGCTCGACCAAGCCTTCCCTTGCGCGGAAATGTAGAAACTCGGTACCAAAATGAAGAGAATGAAGAGAGGAATCCAAAAACTCAAACGGATTTGAAATCGGATTAGAAACGAAGAGTAGATCTGAGTTTGAAGGTTGAGAGAAATCAGAGCTTTTACGAGGAAACGTGAAAGAAAATGAATTAATAAACGATATTTCAGCTATTTATAGCGAATACGATAATTATCATTTAGCGGAGTCGATAATTATCCTTTTACCGATCCGAAAACGGTTTAAGCCCCTTTCTCCAAACTTCTCGAAATTGAAATAATAAATCTGGAATATTGTATGGATAGTTATTCCGCAATTGTCTCGAAAAACGCGTATTCCTAAGCCGTCTTTCTTAGCCGTCTTTCTTAGCCGCTAAGAAACGAAATAGCGACTCTTTTAGCCGTT
Source organism: Fagopyrum homotropicum (assembly GCA_033239125.1). Taxonomy (NCBI): domain Eukaryota; kingdom Viridiplantae; phylum Streptophyta; class Magnoliopsida; order Caryophyllales; family Polygonaceae; genus Fagopyrum; species Fagopyrum homotropicum. The sequence continues at coordinate 152,812,070 of BSWB01000004.1, forward strand.
TTGCCTTTTCATGTTTTTTCCATATCTAGGACATGTCTGATGTCCTGATCATTTCTCTCAACTACATTTTTATTAATTGAAGCTCCCAAATGCTCCAAATAACCCCAGGTTTATCATCTAGGTATCGATCTCTTGTTAAGACGGTTTTAATTCCGTTAAACCCGTTTAACTTCCTAAAATTCCCGATTAGGCCATATTTGATTTTTGACTGTTACAAATATCTCCCACTTTAAGAAATTTCGTCCCGAAATTTAAGAAAGGATGTAGAACCAAACTCGTAGATATATCAAAAGGACGCACAACCGGATCACAATTTCTCGAGGTTCTTACTCAAAAAGATAGGGGTATTTCGCTCTCATATCTCGCTCGGTCTCCCATGTAGCCTCTCGAGCTGAATGATGTCCCCATCTGACCTTCACCATTGGAATCTCCTTGTTTCTCAATCTTCGAACCTGCCTGCCTAAAACCTCAACTGGTTCTTCTGGGTAGGACAAGTTCTCAGATACTTCTATCTCAGGTTCAGGAATGATATGACTAGGATCTGACCTATACCTCCGTAGCACCGATACGTGAAAGACGTCATGTAATCTTGATAACTCAGGTGGTAACGCCAATCTATACGCAAGTGGTCCGATCTTCTCTAAGATCTCATATGGACCAATGTATCTCGGTGCTAACTTCCCATGCCTACCAAATCTCATAACTCCCCTCCAAGGAGATACCTTCAAAAACACTCTCTCGCCTATCTCATATGTCATCTCTCGTCTATGGCGATCAAAATAGCTCTTTTGACGATCTTGTGCTGCCTTCAAGCAGTGCTTTACTACTTGTACTTTCTCTATTGTCTGTTGTACAAGTTCAGGACCCTCTATTTGTCGCATGCCCTCAAAATCCCAACATACAGGTGTGCGACACTTCCTTCCATACAAGGCCTCGTAAGGGGCCATACCAATACTTGAATGGAAACTGTTATTATACGCAAATTCGAGCAATGGCAGGTTAGAATCCCAGTTACCTTTAAGCTCCAAAACACAAGATCTCAACATCTCCTCCAAGGTCTGAATCGTTCTCTTTGATTGTCCGTCTGTCTGAGGATGAAATGCCGTACTGAAATGCAATCTTGTACCTAGGGTATTTTGCAGACTTCCCCAGAAATGCGAGGTAAACCTCGGATCTCTATCGGATACAATCGATACAGGGACTCCGTGCAGTCGAACAATCTCTCTCACATACAACTCTGCCAGCTCATCTAAGGAGTTATCTTGTCTCATCGGTAGAAAGTGAGCAGATTTCGTCAATCTGTCTACAATCACCCATACCGTGTCATTCTTTTTGAAAGTCCTAGGAAGTCCAACCACAAAATCCATTGTAATCCGCTCCCACTTCCACTCAGGAACTGATAAAGATTGTAATTTTCCTGCTGGTGCTTGGTGTTCAGCCTTCACTTGCTGACACACTAGACATCGAGCTACAAAATCAGCTACCTCTCGTCTCATCCTGGGCCACCAATAGATCTTCCTCAGGTCATTAAACATCTTCGTACTCCCAGGATGCATGGAATACCTCGAGGAATGTGCCTCTTCAAGTAGCTTCTTCTTTAACTCCTCAATGTTTGGCACGCATATCCGTGCACCTCTTTATAACACTCCCTGATCAGAAAACTGGAAGTGTGTAGTGGTAGCATCTCCCACTTTAGCTTTCAACTTCTTCAGTGTATCATCCTCATCTTGTCTAGTTGAAATTTCATCGAGAATCAACGGTCTAACCTGAATGTTCTCTATCAACTCGGATCCTCTTACATCTATCTCTACTCTCATAACTCTGAGAGCTAATAGATGTTCAACTTTGTAGTTGACCTTACTGCCTTGGTCACTGCTCTTTCTGCTAAGAGCGTCAGCTACCACATTCGCCTTTCCTGGATGGTACTCTATAGTACAATCATAATCCTTGAGTAACTCCATCCATCTTCTTTGCCTCAAATTCAGATCCCTCTGAGTGGGAATATACTTCAGGCTTTTATGGTCGGTAAACACCGGAAATGTATCACCATAAAGATAGTGCCTCTAGGTCTTAAGAGCATGAACTATAGCAGCAAGCTCTAGGTCGTGTGTAGGGTAGTTCTGCTCATGAGGTCTCAACTGTCTAGATGTATATGCTATTACCTTCCCTTCCTGCATTAGAACTCCTCCTAAGCCACTCCCAGATGCGTCGGTGTAAACCACAAAGTTACCCTTATCTGAGGGTACAGCCAGAATAGGGAACGTAGTCAATCTTTTCTTAAGTTCTTCAAAGCTCTCTTGACAACTGTTATCCCATATAAACTGTTGATTCTTCTTTAGCAAGTTAGTCAATGGGCGCGCGATAATCGAGAAGTTCTTTACAAACCGCCTGTAATAACCCGCAAGTCCTAAGAAGTTGCGAATCTCTGTAATGCTCTTCGGAATTTCCCATTCTGTAATAGCCTTGATCTTGGATGGATCAGGTTGTATACCATCTCGTGATATCACATGCCCTAGAAAAGCAATCTGATCCGTCCAAAACTCGCACTTGCTGAACTTCGCGTACAATTGTCTCTCCCTCAGAATCCCTAAGATACGTCTCAAATGTTCTCTATGAGTATCTGCATCTCGGGAATATATCAAGATATCATCAATGAAGACCACGACAAACTGATCTAGATAAGGTTGGAAGATCGAGTTCATCAAAGCCATGAATGTTGCAGGTGCATTCGTCAACCCAAAAGGCATAACTGTAAACTCATAGTGTCCATACCGAGTACGAAAAGCTGTCTTCGGTATTGAATTCTCTGCTATCCTCAACTGCCAGTATCCCGATCGAAGGTCAATCTTTGAAAATACTGTAGCACCCCTTAACTGATCAAGCAAGTCCTCTATCCTCGGTAAGGAATACTTGTTCTTGATTGTGATTTTGTTCAGCTGACGGTAGTCTATGCACAATCGTAAACTACCATCTTTCTTCTTCACAAAAAGCACTGGTGCATCCCAAGGAGAAATACTCGGGCGTATAAAATCCTTCTCGAGCAACTCTTCTAGCTGTTTCTTCAATTCCTTTAGCTCTAGCGGAGCCATCCTGTAAGGAGCAATTGATATCGGTGCTGCACCGGGTAATGTCTCAATCTCAAAGTCTACCTCTCTACTCGGAGGTAAACTAGGTAAATCATCAAGGAAAACTTCAGGAAATTCTCTGACAACATCCACCTCAGATACTCCGGGGCTAACAATAGCAGAATCTGACACACTAGCCAGATAAGCCTGACATCCTTCCCGAAGTAATCTAAAAGTTGTTACTGCAGATATGAGGCAAGTAGGAATAACATTCCTCTCACCGGTGAAAATCACTTCCCTTAACCCATTTGTCTCCCTGATTCTTCCTTCGCATAACAGTCTATCAAGGCTCTATGGGTTGATAACCAATCCATACCCAATATCACATCAAACTCTCTCAAAGATAACGGTATAAGGTCAGCTACAAATTCTCGGTCAGCTATAACTATGGGGCAAGATCTCACACACATATCAACAGTCAAGGTCTCCCCCGCTGGCATCGAGACTCTAATGATATAACCTAAGGGTTCAGCTACCCTTCCCAATCTTAAAGCAAAAGACTCAGATACAAAAGAGCATGTAGATCCAGGATCAATCAAAACATAAGCTAACAAGCCAGAGACAAGAATCCTACCGGTAATGACGTCCGTAGTCTTAGCTGCATCCTCGCCAACCAAAGCATATACTCGAGCTTGTGCCTAACCCTGAGGTTGTGGTGCAGGTGGACTGGAAGATGTCTGTTGGAAATATCCACCTCGACCATAACCTCTACCTCTACCTCGACCTGAACCAGAACCTCTCTGAGCATTGTCTCCAACGCTACTAGCTGTAGTCGGTGTCGGTAATCCAGACCTATTCCGATACTCTCGGGCTATGTGCCCAGGCTGGTGGCACACATAACATATAATCGGTGGACGATAGGATCCTGAAGCTGATGTGGTAGGAGCTGGAGCACTTGATCTACTGCCTCCACTCCATGAACCTCTATATCCTTGATAACCACCTCTCTGTCCCCTAGGTGGTCCACTGTAACTTCTGGGTACAAAAGATCGCGAGCCAGATGGTGGTGCACTACTACTCTGCCCGGTCTTCTGTCTCTTTCCTGTCAAAGCCTTCTTCTCCAAGACCATCTCCTCCGCTCGAGTGGCGGAATCAATGAGGAGAGAATAAGACAAGGGCCGAGTAGCAAACTTCTTCCTAATCTCCAAATTCAGCCCTCTTTCAAACTTGTTTCTCTTCTTAATATCAGTATCAACCTCCTCAGGAGCATATCGAGATAATCTAGTGAACTGTACCTCGTAATCGGCAATGGACATGCCTCCCTGCTTGAGTTCCATGAACTCAGTCTTCTTCTTCTCTGTATAGGCAGGTGGAGTATATCTCTCGGAAAACTCCCTAAGGAAGTCTTCCCAAGTCAGGAGTGGGGGTATATCCCGACCGTGTGGAACTGTGTCCCACCAATCTCTCGCTGCTCCCACAAGCAATGACACAGCGTACTGAACCCTCCTCTCAGTAGGGCATATAATCCTATCAAGAATAGGCTCTGTATCCCTCAACCACTCCTCTGCAACTAAGGGATCCGTAGTCCCCTCGAAGGGTTTCGCCCCCTGCCGGCAAATCTTCTCAAAGTTCTTGTCCATCTCAACAGGAATAATACCATGTTGAGGTGCTGGCTGTGGTTGCGGTTGTGGTGGTATGACCTCATTCAAATAAGCCACAAGCTCTGGTATGCCTGCTATACCTGGGGGTGGTGGTACTACATGAACTGGCACCTCTTTCTGGTGCTCCTGATCACCCCCTACAGACTCTGTGGACCCTTCATGGCTGTGCTCCGCCATCTAAAAGAAAATCAAAGCAAAAATTTTCAGAAAACTTTTCAGAAAACTTCCCACACCCAAGCCAAGGAATCATATCCCTGCTCTGATACCAACCAAATGTGACCCACCTATTTCATTTCTAGTTGATTACCAATTAATTACCCCTGTTTAAAACAATAAGCGGAAAAGCGGAAAACGTAAATTTTTAAAACTTTATCTTACAACCATATTCACAACATATATACATACTAACATACGTCATAAACTCTGTTTAACCAAAACACAACTGTTTTAAAACCATGCAAAACATCCTAGGCGGTAGCATCCCATAACAGCCCACCTGATATGATCTCAAATCCAGGTGTTAGGTCCAATGTCCTTGCCTTGATCAGGCCGAGTCTGAGTAGCTGAAAAATATGTGGATATAACAACAATGAGCCACACGCTCAGTAAGGGTATACAAATCGCACTCTCCCAATATATATAAGTATCTAATATCCCGTCCCCAAAGGACACTTTATACCCTTCCTCACATTTCAAAGCACACATACATATCCACATTCACATATAATTCCACAACCATTTATATCACATTTCACATAAACATTCAAGCATGTTATCACACATCACATATAAACATATCATCTCATCACATAAAAAATAATCATAACATAACACATAACATGCTAGACTCGATCGCATCGATGCATAGGTGATAATTAACTAACTAGCCCCAACTGATCGTACGATATATTTTCTCATTGCTTTCGTATTTCTTTTCTTTCTTTCTTTTTTTTTCTATCGGGTTGGCCAACCGAAAGAAGAAAAAAAAAGAAAGAAAGAAAAGAAATACGAAAGCACATGAGAAAATATATCGTACGATCAGTTGGGGCTAGTTAGTTAATTATCACCTATGCATCGATGCGATCGAGTCTAGCATGTTATATGTTATGTTATCATTATTTATATGTGATGAGATGATATGAGATATTTATATGAGATGATATGTTTATATGTGATGTGTGATAACATGCTTGAATGTTTATGTGAAATGTGATGCGAATTGTGGTGGAATTATATGTGAATGTGGATATGTATGTGTGCTTTGAAATGTGAGGAAGGGATCAGAGTGTCCTTTGGGGACGGGATATTAGATACTTATATATATTGGGAGAGTGCGATTTGTATACCCTTATTGAGCGTGTGGCTCATTGTTGTTATATCCACATATTTTTCAGCTACTCAGACTCGGCCTGATCAAGGCAAGGACATTGGACCCAACACCTGAATTTGAGATCATATCAGGTGGGCTGTTATGAGATGCTACCGCCTAGGATGTTTTGCATGGTTTTAAAACAGTTGTGTTTTTGTTAAATAGAGTTTTATGACGTATGTTAGTATGTATATATGTTGTGAATATGGTTGTAAGATAAAGTTTTAAAAATTTACGTTTTCCGCTTTTCCGCTTATTGTTTTAAACAGGGTTAATTAACTAGTAATCAAATAGAAATGAAATAGGTGGGTCACATTTTGGTGTCTGATACCAACCAAATGTGACCCACCTATATCTTTTTTTTTTATTTTGTGTAACAATTTTCTATATTTTTTTTTATTTTGTGTAACAATTTAACTTAGGCTCATATAACATTTATGTGAATTTTAATATTTTTAGGATTTTAAGATAATTGAAAAACAACTTATATCCAATCCGATTGAGACCACAATTTTGTGCTAAACTGTCTCTGCATAATGGACTACCCAAACCATTTTGTACACCATATCAGAGCTTGCATAACAACAACCTCTTACTCCCTGAACTTAAATGGTTCCCTTCACGGCTTCTTCAAAGGCTCGCGGGGCTTTTGCCAGGAATGCCCCCTCTCCCCAACTCTCTTCGTTTTGGCTATTGAAGTCATTTCCTCAATGCTCAAGATCAACACCACAAACCCAGACTTTAACCACCATCCAAATGTTTTTCTCCACAACTAACCCATCTTTGTTTTGCAGATGACATAATGCTCTTTTGTAGAGGAGACGCGGTGTCGATCAACATCCTTAAAAGAACTCTTGACGCTTTCGGAAACTATTAAGGACTTCACATAAACCTTGCCAAATCCTCTCTGATCATTGGAGGCCTTCCTCATACAGTCTGCAATTCGCTCGCCAACTCCATTAGAATCCTGCTTGGATCACTTCCGTTCACTTATCTGGGTATTCCAATTGGCAGTAAATGCTCCCGCCCTGCTGAATATATGCAGGTCGAACCCAAGTTTCTACCTCGATCCTCTATGCCTTGCAGTATTACTAGTGTGCCGTTCTCTGCATCCCCAACTCCATCATGATCAAGATCATAAGTCTTCTCAGATCCTTTCTTTAGTCCGGTAATTCTTCTAGCCACCGAGCCCTTGTCGCCTGGAACACGGTTTGCCGCCCAAAGCAGGATGGGGGGTCTCGGTTTCAAGGAGCTCCTCTCTTGGAACAAAGCGTGTCTAGCCAAACTCATCTTCGAGCTGGAGCCCTCAAATTATTCTCAGAACTTGTGGGTTGATGGGATCAACAAAAACATCCTAAAAAACCACTCCATATGGACTTACGAGTACAACTACAAGCATAATTACACTTGGTGTCAAATCATCAAAATCAGGGAAGAGATCCTCTCCTCGCCATATGGTACCAACTTCGTCACCAACACCACAAAACCAAACGGTAAATTCTCCACCACTTCAGCCTACAACCTTTTCCGGATGGCCCCCATGTCTCCAAATCCCTACCCGGTCAGCATTATTTGGCGTGGCCAGAACATCCCAAAGGCCAGCTTCATTACATGGCTTGCTAGCCATAACCGCCTTCCCACCCTCTCCACAATGCATACTTGGAACACCACCCTTGACACTACTTGTAAGTTGTGCAATCTCCATACCGAAATTGTCGACCACATCATACACCACTGCAGCTACTCCAAACTTGTCCTTAATCTCATCTCCAATTGGCTCAAAATTCCTCCACCCTACTCATATAGCTATGATATCTGGAACTGGCTCGCTCAAATGAACCACAACAAAAGCGACCTTGCATCACAAGCCACCATCTCTACCATCACCACATACATTGACTTCATATGGAAATCACGTAATGATATCATCTTCAACCAAAGATTCACCAATGAAACCACATGTGCCCACAACATCATCAGCTTCACCAAAAGCTACATTGCAAGTCATTGGAAAGATAGATCGAGCGACTCTCTTGCTTGGGCCTCGATAAGAAGCATTCCCCTCCTCTAATCACTCATGTATACATCTTCTTCTCCTCCCTCCCTTACTCTTTCTCGTAGATAGTATCTACTGTAAATCCTTTGTTGTTACCATAATATAAATTTTCTTAAAAAAAGAAAAAAAGATTTCTCTTTGGTACTAGGCTCATGGTATAAATATGTTTAGTAAATGTACCCCTAATCAAACCCCTTACCTTCCAACTTCAATTTAATAAAAGTGATAAAAATTAAAGGGGTACACAAACATAATAGAAATAGAAAAGGGCTTATTTGGTCAAATTATTTTTTAATTTTTCTAATATTGTTTAATGCGGAATTTGATTAAACTCTTCACACTGTAAGTGCGAAATTAATTAAATCTCATTTCTATTTTACGCCCCAATTGATGAATCAATTGTATCCAATTTTTGTTTCACATTATGTGGTTAAATGAAAATTAATCTCAAATTTCGGGTGCGGAGTTAGAGAAATATGTTTTTAAATTTGTAACATTTTTTTAAAGAAAGGGTCCAATTTATTTTTTAAAATAAAAAAATGAAAAAGCTATTTTATTAATAAATCAAGATAAAATAATCTAATAAAGCGAGTAAGACACTAAATTGAGACATGAGAAGGGAACCTAACATTTGTAACATTTTGTTTAATCATACTAAAGAGCATTGTAGATACTCTTGACATACATTTGAAACATTCTAAGATGCATGCAAACCCATCAAACAAGTTATAACACAACTTTCTTTATGCAAGAAAACTAGAAAGAAACAAATACATTCAAGTCCAGATTATTCAGAAACACTTAAGGGTAAACCTCAATGACAGACCTAAATCCCAACAAAGGAAAGATCTTGTAACCACCAGTAAAGCCTGCACCCAAGAGAAGCTTCTCCCACTCGATCTTTGTTCTCTCCTTACTGCCATAGAGAGTCATCACCTCCATGTCGTACAGTAACTGCGTCTCTCTTTTATCGTTATCATCTTCATCTTCACATTCATCTTCCATCGCAATATCTACGATGATCAACTTTCCATGCCCTTCACTCTCATTGCTTGTAATTGCTTTCTTGCAGTTTTTTAGTATTTTTAGTGAGTCTTCATCACCCCAGTCATGCAATATCCACTGCACAATCATATTACCACCATTTATCAATATTAAATAACAAATGTCACTTAATCATAATAATTCAAGATCATAGGTCTTGACTTAAGGATCTTATTATAAAAGCATGCTTCTTTGAATTGGTTTTAATATGAAACTCAAAAAGTGGCTTATCGACTTTAGTACACGTAGGCCCAACTCAATATATATATAGTAAAATTTTTTCTTTTTTTTCTTTAAAATGATATATAATTTAAAAAAAAAAAAAAAGCAGAAAAGAATTACCGGCAGCATGAATAGCATTAACTTCTTCACTTTATTTTAAAATTATTGTTTTCTAATATATAAATATGAGCTAAATATATTAGGAGGCCCATCTGACTTTGGAGCCTGTGCAATAGAACTGGTTGTACAGGTTAATAGTTAGGCGTCGTTACGGCTTATTATAAATTAAGCTAATGATATTTCTTCATAAAACTAAGTTATTATACAAAATGATTCACCTATCATATATTTTATTAGGTTTTGTATCCGTTTGTAACTAACGTGAAATAGTTTTTATATATCTGGTTAGGGCAAATCGGGTAAGAGTGTTTTTTTATGGCTCTACCAATGCTCGCATATGTATATTATACTAGGGTTTCATCTTAAAACCAATTGACAACGTTATACCAAAACTGATAAGCTAATACCTATGATAAACTCCACGTTCTATATTTCAAGACCGATAAGTAAATACCTATGATAAACCGACGTTCTATATTTTTCATGAGATTTCATCGTAAAACTAATTGACATTAAGAAAAGTATATACTAGATTATCAAATAGTATACATACCTTGAGCAAGATTGCATCCGTAGGAGGGATGGCTTCAAACATGTCTCCAGCAACATAGGACAAGTTATCAGTTCCCTGTAAGCCCTGAACCACATGAGGCAGGTCTAAGACAGTGCATTTGATGTGTGGGTAAGCATGAGCAATGGCTCTTGACATTCCCCCAAGCCCTCCAGCCACATCAATTAAAGACTTCACCCCTTCAAAAATCTCTCCTGCTTGGGGACTCGCCAGCAACACACTGGCCAGCAGCTTCGAGTCACCGGCCATTGTATCATTCGCGACTTTGTTGAGCTCCGGTTGATCTCCAATATACTCCCATATAGGCAGCCCATTGGCAGTTTGGAAAGACGAAAGATCATCATTTTGGAACCATAGATTTAGATCAAGCCACATCTTCATAAGATGTGGGTCGAGTATGAGGAGAATGTAAGGCTTGACGGTAAAAGGATGGTCTTCTAAGAGAAAATGAGAAGGTAGTTTGAGGGCATAACCGTATCGACCATTTTCATCATCAAGAATTTTTTCGTAGGAAAAGTATCCTAGGTGAACGAGGATTCGCATGAGTTGCGGAAGAAACTCGACTTTTTGAGGATGGATAGGAAGAGAAGCCACTAAGTCAAAGAGGGTCATGGGTTTTCCATGGTTGTGTATAGCGTCGGCGATGCCTAGCTCTACGGCACACTTCAGAGACATTGATGGTATGAAGCTGTGTACGTCGTTCAACCACTGCCCCTCTGCAATGAGAACCTCATTAGCCTCGTCTGCGGTGAGATCCATGTTGTGCAGATGTGTATGCACAAACTCTCAATTTAAATGCATCATTGACACTTCGTCGCCAATAGTGTAATGATTCGACATGTTACGTATTGTTTTAATTACAAAAAATTGTAAATTCTGTAAATTAAGTAAAAATTCAAAACTCATGAGTCACGTCTATCGATTCATCACATCATGAATATAACACCACAACCAAAGATATGGGGGCCATGTTGGCCGGTAAGAGATTTTGGTACGATGCTTGTGTCGGTGTGTCCGTAACTTAGGGATCTGCATGTCCCGAGAGCACAGCTATGTGGCTCGAATCTTTTATATATATTCCCATATTTTTCATTTGCATTTTTTGATCCAATTTTTAGAATTTTGCAAATCTGCCCTTGCTGATTTAATTATAGAATGTGTCCCAAATTTCTAATTACAGGATATAACCCAAGTTTCCCAAACAATAAAATTACGTATTTTAAGCAAAGTTTTTATCACGAGTTTAATATATATATATATATATATATATATATATATATATATATATATATATATATATATATATATATATATATATATATATATATATATCCATATTTACGTTTTATGACCTAATTTTTGAAATTTTGCAAATCTGTGTTTAATTATAGGATGTGTACAGGATATGACCAAAGTTTTTAAAATTGCACTTTTTTCCCAAGAAAATATAATTACAGATTTTAATCAAAGTTTTAATTACGAGTTTAAACTATATATATATATTAAATTTTATGACCAAGTTTGACTTATAAAATTAAACTTGTTTAGTTGTGTGAGAATTAGAATGACTGGATAAAATTGCCTTGGGAGGCCCTTTGTAAAAATGTCGGCATATTGAAAAGCCGAAGGGACATGGAGGACACGAATGTCACCGCGGGCAACCTTATCTCTGACGAAGTGAATGTCAATCTCTTTGTGTTTGGTTCGTTGGTGTTGAACCGGATTGCTGGCAAGATAGGTCGCAGAAATGTTATCCGTGTAAACAATGGATGCCTTGGAAAGTGGACAATGCAGTTCAAGTAAAAGGTTACGCAACCATGAGCACTCAGAAACTGCGTTGGCAACCCCTCTATACTCTGCTTCCGCACTGGACCGGGAAACAACAGATTGTCGTTTTGCAGACCACGAAATTAGAGTATCATTGAAGAATACACAATAGCCAGATGTTGATCTTCGTGTATCAGGACAACCTGCCCAGTCAGCATCTGTATATGCAATTAGATCCAATTTCGGAGAGGGAGATATGGTGATACCTAGTGATGACGTTCCAGAGATGTAGCGAATGATGCGTTTGAGAGCCGCAAAGTGAGGCTCACGAGGATCATGCATGAATAAGCAAATCTGTTGAACGGCAAAACTGATGTCAGGCCTGGTGAACGTAAGATACTGAAGGGCTCCTGCCAAGCTGCGATATAAAGTTGGATCACTAACAGGTGGTCCAGAGGAGGCACTGAGCTTGAGAGTAGGTTCAGCAGGTGTGACTGCAGGTTTACAGGCTGTCATCTTAGCTCTCGCAACAATTTCTCGAGCATATTTGTCTTGAGACAAAAATAGGTCGGAAGAAGAACGCTGAACTGAGATGCCCAAAAAATAAGACAAAGGTCCGAGATCAGACATAGCAAATTCCTTACTGAGAGCAGCTGTTAAGGATTGGCGGAGGTCATCGGATGAAGCAGTGAGAATAATATCATCGACATAGAGCAAAAGATAAGCTAGCTGATTTCCATGCCTATAGATGAACAGTGAAGAATCACACTTGCTGCCGATAAAACCAATGCGGAGAAGATAACCTGCAAAACGCTGATACCAAGCCCGGGGTGCCTGCTTGAGTCCATAAAGAGATTTCTTCAAGAGACAGACGTGGGAAGGGCGAGACGGGTCAGCAAATCCAGGGGGTTGAAACATATGTACTGTTTCATGTAGATGACCATGAAGAAATGCATTCTTAACGTCAAGTTGATGAATTGACCAAGACCGGGATACAGCAAGGCTGAGAACTGTCCGAATAGTAGCAGGTTTGACAACTGGACTAAAAGTCTCATCACAGTCAATTCCAATTTGTTGAGAACAACCGTTAGCAACTAAACGCGCCTTATATCGTTCAAGGGAACCATCAGATCGGAACTTATGACGGAAAATCCACATACACCGCACAATGTTAGTCTTCGCAGGACGAGGCACAAGAACCCAAGTACCATTCCGTATAAGGGCTCGATACTCGTCGAGCATGGCAGCGGACCATTGCGGATCTTGGAGAGCGGTTTTGTGGGATTTGGGTATAGGTGATAAGTCGGATGTGGTGGTGGTGTTGAGGTCGAAAAATTGGCGAGGTTTGAAAATACCGCTTTGAGAGCGTGTATTAGGTCGGTGAGGAAGTGTTATATTTGGTTGGGGCTGGGAATTGGGTTCAGCAATGGAAGATGTGGGATTAATTTGAGGGAGAGTCACTGGTGGAGAAGCGGCAGTTGAAGGTTGTGTATCAGTATCCATTTCAGTTGGGCCGGCTAATGTAAGTGGGTTGGAGGGAGAAGTGGGCCTGGCGTGGGAGTGGGCTGGAGAGGCCGAATGGGCTGACAACTGGGCAGGTGGTGGACAAGGAAAAGGTGAGGTGGGCCGGTTTGGTGAGGCATCAGGAGGTAAGGAATGGGCCTGCAGCCGGTGGGCCTGTGAAGCAAGGAGCTGGGCTCTGTGATAATCAGAGCAGTGAGGATCAGTATCCATTGCAGTTGAAGGCGGACGATTGTGGGCTGATTTTGAGAACGGAAAAGAAAACTCATCGAACGTAACATGACGGGAAATGATAATCTTATTTGATTTCAAATCTAAACATTTAAACCCTCTATGATGATTAGGATATCCTAAAAAAACACAAGGAGTTGTTCGATGAGTCAATTTATGTGGGATGGTTGCGCTTTGATTTGGGTAGCAAAGGCACCGAAAAACGCGGAGATGATGATACGTAGGTGTTGAAAAATACAACATTTGGGTGGGAGAACGATTTTGGATTGTGATGGATGGAAGAATATTGAGGAGATAACAAGACATTTCAAGAGCATGAGACCACAAATTAATGGGTAACGACGCATGAAAAAGAAGAGATCTCATCATATTGGTGATGGTGCGGATGATACGTTCGGCTTTGCCATTTTGTGGAGATGTGTGAGGACACGAAAACCGAAAATTTATGCCATGATGGGCAAAAAACGAGTGAAATTGCGAATTATTAAACTCGCGACCCATGTCACATTGGAAATATTTGATAGGTACATTGAATTGTGTTTGGACAAATTTATGAAATTGTACAAAGATCTCGTAAACTTGTGATTTGTATTTGATGGGAAAGACCCAAAGAAAATGCGAAAAATCATCAAGAAAAACGAGATAATACTTAAACCCCTCTCGACTAGGAACGGGAGATGTCCACAAATCACTGTGAATAATATCAAAAGGTGCAAAAGTATTATTGATGGAGCGTTCAAAAGGTAGCCTATGGTGCTTCCCTAGTTGACAAGCATGACAAAGTAAGGAGTCACGTTCCTTATTAACTTGAAGAAAAGAATATTTCCTAAGAACATCTAGAACCGGCGTGCCAGGATGACCGAGACGAGCATGCCAGAGACTCGAAGACTGAGCAGAAAGAGCATGGGTAAGTGCGGAACCTTCAGTAACCGGATAAAGATCCCCAGAGCTATTGCATCTCAGACGAATTTTCCCCGTTTGAAGATCCTTCACAGAAAAACCAAAAGGGTCAAACTCAACACTGACTTGGTTATCGGTAGTAAAGCGACGGATAGAAATAAGGTTTTTAACTAGTTGAGGTGCGATAAGGACTTTGGATAATTGGAGAGGTTTGGTGGAGGTAGGAATATGAGCATCACCAAGACTTGTAGATGGAATTTGCATGCCATTTCCAACAATTATCGAATTTAAAACACCATTATACGAGATGGACGAGAGGTTACCTGGATTACTCGTCATGTGAGATGTCGCACCGGTGTCCATGTACCACAAATTATCTGCGGGATTTAACGTCATTGACGCGAATGCTTGATCAACTGTTGTGGGCTGCAGATAATTATTAGCTTCAGCAAAGTGGGCCTGTGGTCCGCTGGAATGTGCAGGAGATGGGCCCAGCAGGCCCTGTTGAGATGGGAAAGGGCAGGGTGGTCTCTGCAGTTGGGCCGGATTGAAAGAGGGCCATTGGGCTGGGTTCCACTGGGCCGGAGATGGCATTGGGCTGCCATTCACAGGAAGCCAACCGTACCCTGGGCGAAACACGAACTGGGGCGAGGATTGGGGTGCGCCGCTACTGTTGCGGCTGCGTCCTTTCCGGCCTCGACTCCGGTTCCGACTGGCGCCGTCCTGGGTGCCGGCGGTGGCGGCGCTCCGGTGGTCAGCAGACGGCGGTTTGTTTTGTCCACCAGAAACAACGTTAAGAGCTGTAGAATCCTTTTCAGTTGCGGTTTGTTTTGCCATACGAGTTTCTTCAAGAATAAGTTGCGAGCGGGCTTTTTGAAAAGTGGGCAACGGATCTGATTGTTGGATGTAACTCGCTGTGGCGTTATACTCAGCAGGTAAACCAGACAAAAGTTGAAGGACTAACCGATTATCGGATATAGGAGAATCAACACCCTTGAGTTGGTCGGACAAGGCTTTCATGTGTTGACAATAAGCGGAGACAGAAGCAAAAGACGCCAATTTGCAGTTGGAGAATTCATGTTCCAGATAAACAGCGCGTGTGTTCTTGTTATCCTGAAAAATGTCCTGAATTCGACCCCAAGCTTTTAGGGCGGTGTCGTCAGGATCAAGGATCTGAAGAAGAATGTCCTTAGACATTGTACTGTAAATCCATTGGAGAACCGTTGCATCAACTTGGTTCCACAGAGCGTCGTCAATATCGGCCGGGCGAGGAACTTTTGCGTCGATATGATCCAAGACATTGTGAGCTTTGGCGGTGACGCGAAAAAGAGTTACCCAAGACGCGTATGGAGTCTCATGATCAAGAACAAGAGCTATATTGTTCTTGATGTTAGAGATACCAAGAGCGGAGTGGAAATTTGGTTTCTTTTCGGTAGACATTGAACGAAGGATGAAGAGAGTTACGCGACAACAGCGATGAAGGGGATGGCGCTGCCGGCGTTTAGAGAGCGGCGGAAGATGTTTAGGGTTTAGAGAGGATTAGGTATCGTAACCCTCTGATACCATGTGAGAATTAGAATGACTGGATAAAATTCCCCTTAGGGTTTCCATCGACAGATGGGTGATATATATAACAAATACATTGTTTACATAATTACACAGGGCAACCCTCTATTATCTATATTTATATAATCTATCAAGTTGTTGTATTTTAGAATTGAAAATGCCTTGGGGAAAGGGTTAGCTCAAATCAAAGTTCGACAATCAACGAACGACTTTCGTTACGTGAGTAATCTTGAACTTTAGTTCTATTTATTTTTAAATATTATAAAATATTTATATTAGATTAATTCGTAGAAAATACGATAATTAAAGTGACAACGACATAGATACTATTTGAATGAAGGTAAAGGAGTTCGAGCAGTGTCGATGGAACCAATTCATTTTGTTTCTAGTTCATTTTATTTTGTTTGAACTCTATAATATTATTTTGAATGATGATACTATGAATGAAGCTTTGTTTTATTAAAATAAAATTGACAACGAACAATATCGTACCATTTGTTTATGATTAGGAGATTATTGCATGATTGAAACAGACGGAATTGACATGAATTACGTGTTTGGATGTAATATTTTAAAAGAAACCGGAATATATAGATTTATCGGTTCCTGCTATTCGTACTACCTTAGTCATGTTATATGTATCCGTTTTACGCCTACGCAGTGCGTTGGCGTAAGTTTTCCTTAATTTTTCGAATCAAATGTATGTTATGGACACTACACATACGCTCTACGACTACGCATGGCGTATGCGTAGTATGGCTACGCTTCCGCAAAGCGTAGTCGTAGTCATTTTCCTTTATTTTGAACGAAATGAGCTTGTTACGGCTACGCATTGCGTACGCGTAGTCGGGATATGAATAGCATGTTTAACAAGGTGGTATGAATAGCAATCTTGAGATTTATCTTTATCAAAAAATTGGATTTTATAGCAAATTGGATTTCTCTTTGTAAGAAAAGTTATGGTGTTAAGTGTTAACTTCCATTAATCTTGTCTTAGAGCCCTACCATGCAAGAAAATATATCATTTAATAATGATGTTATAACTTATAAGTCATGAAATCCATTGAAAGATGTTTAAGATTAACTTTAAGAATAAACAAATATGTACTCTCTTTTTTTCTAAGCTTAATTTCAGAATTATACTTTACCTAGACAAAAAAAAAAATTTAATAACCCAAGTATGACAATTTATGTTATTGGACAATTGAAGATTTGTACATTTTTATTCTAAAATAATATACTATTTTTAATCATAAAAATTAAACATTTTATAAATAAAACTTTAAAATAAAACAATTGAATAATTGTCGAAAATGCTCAATCATAAATAAAAATAGACCGAATTGACGTGAATTGCATGGCAGCTGTAGTTTTACTTCGTCCACTAAATTTTGTCTAAGAGATCAACCAATCAAGCATGGAGTCATGCCTCTTACCGACAATAATGATTCACTCTCGATACAACTAAACTTTAGAGCATAAAATCATAACTATTAAGATTCGATTTAAAATAATACCAATTTGAAAAATTACTATGAGCGATACAAACTATCAACGTATTTATAAAAAATAATGTCTTATTTTTGGGCAAAAATCATAACTCCGACGATGACGTGACAACAGGAATATTTCATATCATAATAAAATAATTATCTGTAGATTTCATTTTCGTAAATTAAATTAATAACATTTAATATGTTAATAGCATAAAATCATAACTATTACCATTCAATTCAAAATAATACCAATACAATAACTAAAATTTGCAAAAAAATCAAAATGATAGTTGTGGGACCGTGCGGTAATTGCCAACCACTGGTCTATAGTCTATTGATGATAGAAACTGAAAAAACAAATTTATTATATACGTTTTTAAATGACAGAATGTATTTTGTGTTTTTTTTTTCCTTTTATTTGTGTCATGACGGTTAGTCCGTCTGTCGATTTTTTTGGCCTTTTAACCCACTATACGGCGCGCCGTATATTGATTTCGAACCGTTTTTCATTTTTTTCTTTAAAAAAAAGAAAATGACAGAATGGAGGCCGTTTTATATTTGGAGGCCCTGTGCATGTGCTCGAGCCGGCCATGTTAATAAATAAAAATATTTATTATATAATATATTGTTAAATATAAATATTAGTACAATGTGATATGTAATGTTTTCTCTTTCCTAAAGTAAATATTAAATGTATAAAGTTTATTTTAATGACTTGATATTCGGGAATATCAAGTGGTCCGGGGCTATTCGGATATCCAGTGATCTGAGAATATTCGGTGGTCTGCGCATATCCGGTGTTTCGAGAATAACCAGTGACCCGCAAATACCCATATATTCACGGATATCCGTTTTTTTGAACCCGGGTATCCTCAGATATCTAGAGGCCTAAGATCTAGATTTGTATCCAATTCGGTAACCAGGCAAATCTCCCAGATCATATTCGGATCGGGTATTAATTTTAGGTTTTTCGGACTAAGCAACGAATTTTTCAATTCAGTTCACTGGATCGGATGGTTTTGCCCACCCCTAATTGTCGTGACTCAAACCCGATTGACCCATCCCCATTGGCAATGTCACGTACCCGAAGCCATTAAAACCAAAGAAATCTGACCAAACCCAAGAATCGAACTATACCGATTTGTTATGGCCCGATACCGAGGCTACCCGATATCCCTATCCAACCCGAACAATTGGTGTGCGACCCAAACCGACCCGACCCAAAACAATGCGCTAAAAATAAGCATGTTTTGGCCCGACCTTTTGTAACCCGGTCTTGCTATGACCCGATCCGAACCCGACTTGTCGGCCCTATTTGGCACATCTACTATCATCTAGTCACTAGTTATTCTGTTTTCCTTGCAAAGACTACTCTTGTTCCATGGAAGACTAAGAAACAAAAGATAATTTGAAAGTCATCATTTGAGAGTGGATATCGAGCAATACCCTGTACTGCTAGTGAGGTTGTTTGTTTGAGTTGAAGGGTTATTACCTAATCTCCATGTTCATATGCCACTACCTAATCCTATGTTTTGCGATAAGCTTGTTACTCAGCATCTTAGAGCTAATCTTGTGTACCATTAACGCACCAACAATTTGAAAAATAACTTAACATAGTACCAAAAACAACTTTAGTAATAGTTTTTTTTTTTTGGTAAGTGAGACGGGGAGACCTATGGTTCGCCCGTATTATTTATATAAGAGAAAACAAATAGCTAACATGTGACTAGCCTTTGGGTCGCTACTCCGCGGACATCGTTCTTTAATATCGAAATTAAACTACTAGGTGGATGCATAAAAATAAAAGTCCTTAACGGGTACTGGAAACCAAGAGAAGCCATAAAAATAAAAGCAAAGTGTGCAAGGGTTCGAGTGTGCAAGTGATCTTGTCCATATTCATCACTTCCTTGGGTTGTAGATCACTCGCTCTCCCAAAGCAATTATGTTAGGATCTTTAGTAATAACATGACCGATGCTAACCCTATAACTAATCCTGCATACACTTCAGCTCAGCTCCTGTTCGCTCCAAATGGTGTGTGCAAGTTTTAAATTTATAACCCTAGACGTAAGCTTAAAACAAGGATGCGAACCCGCAGTGTACGGGTCAATCGTAGTAAAAAGTAAGGAATTCCAGGGGTCGATCACAGGGACTTAGTGAAACAAAGTCCAATCACGGTAAGCTCTAGTAATTACTAACCACAAAAGCAATTAAAGCAATCAAAGATGATAAACAGTCAATAAAGGAAATATGCAATTCTAGGGATTAAAGCATCTAGTTGTGGTTTCAACTCAAGATCTAAAGATAAGCGGACAAAGCTGAGGTTTTTGCATGGGGAAGGTGTTACTAAAGTGGAATAGATCACCGGATAAGTCTCACTACTCACTAATCCTAAACCGTAACTCCTATTACCGGGTAAGTCTCAAGGAATTAAGATAAAAAACTATAACCTCAAACTAACACGCCATCTAAGGGAATAGAATCAACCTTTACCGGGTAAGTCTCAGGCTAACTCACAAAGATGGGATAAAAGCACACTCAAACCCCAATAAAGGATAAACCTTTATTACCTACACTTATGATCTTAGGTAAACAAACTAAGGAATTACCGGGTAAGTCTCATCCTAGGCTTGCATTGAACCAGGAAAGGTGTAATAAGAATAGAATTTGGCAAACTCTAACACTTAACTCTTAGTTTAGGATCAGATAAGTCACCTCGGTCAGAAGAATTCCACTCCGGCCGAGATGTTCATCGACTGAGCGAGATGCTTAGGGTTAAGGTTAAAGACTCGAACTTTCAGGGTCCTACTGGAATCTAAGATTATTCTATCATTATTTTTCTCACAACCTTCAGCTAATCACCCTAGAATCACACAAGGAAATTAGTCACTCATCATCATGAAAGTATTAATCAAATATATGGGAAGAAGGTGAATATTTGAACAAGAAGAATTTAATGAAAAGACTTCAATAACTGAATCAAATATCACAACAAAAGCGTTCCTTGGATAAAAATCCAACAAGGCAAGACAACAAGGAAGGGAATCTAAGACAATCTTACAAAAACCCTTCAAAAGCTATAAAAGCTATAGACTTCAATCTTCCTTCAACCTTCAAAAAGGTTCTTCGAATCTCCCAACTGGAGTATGGCTGCAGCGGTGTATAAACCCTGATCGGTGGTATAGCGTGATTTTCGGTGTAAGCGGGATTGATAGCGGATGTCGGATTTGTGGAAAATCCGACCCTTTTTATAGGAAAATTACTCTCCAAAGATAAGATATCTTAGAAAGATCTCTTCCCATAAAAATAGGTAAAATATATGATCTAGCATATCTTCTTCCTTAAAGGAGCCAAGCCCAAAAATATAAGATCTCTTTCCAAAGATAAAAGATCTCAGCCAAGAATAAAATATTCTCGCCGCGTCCCAGGTGTTCGCCTCGGTCGAGTCGACTTCTCTGGATCACCTCGGTCGAGGTGAAATCTGTGGTCAACCGGGGTGAGTCACAACTGAATGTGAAATCTCTCAAATCTGGTCCAAAGTGAATCTCTAATCCATGGCTATGCTTCCTGGATGGTTCCTTATGTTCCTGAATGTAGCTCCAATGACTCCACAGCTCCTTTTGCTCCTTTTTGATGCAAGACGTGCCATTTTACCTACGATTACAACAAAACAAGGTGTAGACCTCGATTCCCGCAAAGGTAGATGAAATGGTAATATAATCACATAATATACATACAAACATGCAGATTATTGAAGATAAAACGTTCAAACAAACCCCAAAATATAGACTATAATTCATGCTATCAGCTCCTCAACGATGATGAGACTTTCCATGAGCCCACCCTCTATAGACAAATAGTTGGCTCCCTACAATAGGCGACCATCACTCGCCTTTACATATGGGTTTTATCATCGATTTCATAATAATCATTGATGAATTCTAATCAATTGTGTTTAATCACTTAAACCACTTCTTTTGGTCATTTCTACTCTTGAAAACAACACTATTCTCAAGTCCTAATCAAAGGAGATCGAATAATAACACGATAATTATAAATGTTCAACCTTTTAACACATTACACCTCGATACGTACTAGCATAATGTTCAAATCATAACAAAAACATCTGACAATTCGATCGTAATACAGATTCAGACCGATAAACCGGTGTTATTGCAGACTTGAACTGAACCAAGACACAGATTATCAAGGATAAACCTCAATAATTGATCTAAATCCAAGAACAGGATAAATCTTATATCCTCCAGCAAATCCAGCATCATCGAAGATCTTCTTCCATTCCTTCTCACTTCTCTCTTTACCTGCGAGTATGCCCATCATCTGCATATCGTACAACAATTGTGTCCTTCGAAGCTTGTCATCACCATCATCCTCGTTGTTTAGCACAACTTCAATGATTATCACTTTCCCTCGCCCTCCGTTGCTTGTCACAGCCTTTCTGCACTGCTTTAATATCCTCACAGAGTCTTCATCATCCCAGTCATGCAGCAGCCACTAAAATGCATACATATACAGATTATTTACCTAACTGTAATAATGAAAACTGAACATATCGAGGATACTGCGTTAGTTTACCTTGAGCAATACTGCATCTGCAGGAGGGACATGCACAAACATATCCCCAGCCACAAACTTCAAATTCTCAGTTTCCTTAGAGGCTTCGACCACCTGAGGTAGATCCAGCACCGTACACTTCATCTCCGGGTAAGCGGCGGCAATGGGCCGAACCAGCCCCCCGACCCCACCACCCACATCGACCAGCGACCGCACCCCTCCGAATAGGGCTCGACCCAACTCCTCATCCTTGGCAACGAGGACGCTCGCTACCATTGTCGAGTCCCCGGCCATAGCGTCGTTGATGTTGCGGTTCAGCTCGTGGTCTTGCTTCGTGCAATCCCAAAGAGACATCCCGTGAGCCGTATGGAACGGCGTTTGATCCGTTCCGCTTTGGAACCACCTGGTTCGATTCATAGATATATTCATTTAAAATCAAGACTGCTCAATTGGATATTAGAAACATCGATCATTGAAGTCTATTTTTTTCTACTAAAGTTCAATAATGACGTATACCCGCTTTTCCGTACTTTAAATATTTATAGAAGAAAGCTAGATTTTCTATTTTGCTTTTGTTGAATATCTGATTTTTTTAAATGGAAATTATACTATAATGTTCCTACAACAGCTGTCTATTATTGATCATTCTCACGAAAAATTAAATGAACAAAAACTTAAATAAACTAACATATTTATATAAAAATATAAAAAATACTCAAAATCTTATTTACTTAGTTAGACAATTATTATGGGCAATATATTCACATAAATAAAAAAAATCACATATTTCTACGCAAAAACATTTTAACTTAGGGTACACTATAAAATTTTCCAATGAAGTTTTTTTTATAATAAAAACTAATAATATGATCGATTTTATTTGTTAATAAAAACAAACTATTGAGTTGTAAATTCTGATGCATGTACTATATATTATACTGCCGGTGTCGGCCCATTTATTAAGGTAAGTAGAGTATATCTCGTAACTATATACAATTATAAAATTGTGCAAAATCCAAAAGAGTTAACCCATATAATAACTTTATTCACAAGAAGTGACCACGCACCTGCTTAGCCCGAGCCACGAGTCCATGAACTTGTGACCAATCGCGAAGAGAAGGTGGGGTTTGCCGGTGAAGGGATGGTCATCTAGGAGGAACTGCGAGACAGGCGTGAGCCCGTAGGCAGTTTCTTCTTCGGAGCCCGGTAGTCGGTGTTTCGAGAAGTGGCCGGCGTGGGTGAGGATGCGCATCAGCTGAGGGAGGAACTGAGTCTTTTGTGGGTGGATTGGAAGGGCTTTACAGAGCTCGGCTAGCGTCATGGGCTTCCCGTGTCGGTTGATGGCGTCGGGGATGCCGAGTTGGACAGCGCACTTGAGTGACATGGGGATTATGAAGCCATATAAGTGCCTTGCGAAGTGAGCGTTGGCTTTTAGAAGCTCGTTCGCTTCTTCGCCGGTGATAATGTGTTCGGCTGAACCCATTGTTATGCACTTAAGTCTGTTGTGAAACAAATGTATATCTTATGATAGAAGGTTTTCGTTTTGCCATTGCTTCTCTATTTATAATAAGGTTAGCGTATATTAAAAAATCATATTCTTATTTTAAAGTTTGACACAGCCAGACCGTATTTCAATGGGAGTTAAAATGGGCCGACGACACAGACCGGCCTTCTTGTTATTCCCTCCCCTCGGCCCCTCGTATCTGCCATTGGTCGTGTACATATGAATGCAAAATCGAACATATATACCCCATGGCTTCAATCCTAAATTCAATGGTTTTCATCATAAAACCGATTACAGATTAATGACTCTCATACCAGGTAAAAGTTCAACATAAACGAACTGTATAGTGAAGACATGTGCATACGAGCGTGTTAGATCTAAATCCAATACAAAAGTGTGCCCGAAGAAGAGCTAGTGCACGGAGACACACGATCCTTTACAGTGACTACTTTTAGGATTTAGTCGTCTTCTAGACTGGGATGGAGAATTTTTTTGGTAAAATTTAAGTTTTTTATATAATGATTCACTTTGTATGTATAGTAAATCATATCACGGTCTATAATAACACCTTCACTAGAGTTGTTGAGTGTGCTGGTGCGATTACTAGATCCACAAAATTTTACTTCGAGCACAACTGGAAGGACAGATCACCCTCCTCCCTTGCCACCGCCCGTATGTTGAACATTCAGTTTGTCTAAGAATCTCTTTCTCCAATCTCCAATCTTCTATTCTCTTAAACTTCCTGCGAAATTGTAGCTGTGCTTGTAACTGTTATCCTCGTGCTTGTAACCGTTATATATCCTCTCTTAATACAATTACATTTTAAAAAAAAAAAAATCATATCACGGTCGTTCCATATTTCATAGTCCAAAACGCACCTAATAATACAAATTTGTTTATAATCTTGTTTAGATTTATGTAAGTATGAACTATTTTTATGCGTTAGGTTGTTTCTTTTAGTTTTTAAGCTACTCTAACCAATAAAATTAAAAAGCGCCTCCATGCACATTATCATTTTCTAATTTTATGAATATAAATATTCAAAGTTATTAATTCACATTTTTTATTGTTTGGTGGGAGCGTTATTATAATAAATTAATATATTATAATTCCCGACATCAAACTAACCTTACACATTAAAATTGGAAGGATGTTAGACGTGGGGTTGAGTTTCATACTTTTTTGACAAAGTGATAAGATGTTTTATGTGTAAATTTATGGTGATACTCACTTGTAAGTTTCCGCTATAAAGTAAGGAGATTCCGAGCTTAATATATAAAGTCGGTGAATTACTCATTTTATTATCAAACTGGTTTTCGTATACCTCGTCATCTAGTACTCCTTGTTCGATTAGTAACATATCAACGTATAATTTTTTTCATTTTTTGGCCGTGAAAACGCTCATTTTAATTATCATATATTATTAATAATTTACTTAATATTTATTTGTAATAGATCGTAACAATAACTTAAGGTTAGACATAATTCTTAATTAAGTAGTGTCATTTATTATTATTATTATTATTATTATTATTATTATTATTATTATTATTATTATTATTATTATTATTATTATAATATCGAAGGAAAACACATTGGAAGGGAGCCGACTAACAAGTTGAGCTCCGCAACCCTTTTGAATGGTAAACGCAATCCTAGTCAAAATAAAGCAATTACTCCTACTATATCCGGGTAGCTCTTTAGCAATCGAGCCCAATCGTAGCTCCACCGCGTCATCACCCAAATCACCACACGTGGAAAAGGAAAAGGGAAGAAAATGATATCCCTTGGAGTTACAAACGTCCGCATACTTCTTTCTCTTGTTATCCGCAGCGACCCTCACAGCTTTACCTGGGATGAAACTAGAAAGATCAGATGAAGAGAAAGGAGAAGTATCAGTGATGTCGACACATGTGTTTAAAGGTTGAGATTTCTGTTCGAAAGGAATCCGCATATTTCTTTCTCTTGTTATCCGCAGCGACCCTCACAGCTTTACCTGAGATGAAACTAGAAAGATCAGATGAAGAGAAAGGAGAAGTATCAGTGATGTCGACACATGTGTTTAAAGGTTGAGATTTCTGTTCGAAAGGAAGTCAATACTGGTATGGTTGATGGTGGTGGTGGGGAGTTGCGCCCCGCCACCATCCTTTTCTATTTATTTATTTATTTATTTGGGCCCAATTCTACCTATAGACTACACCTAGGAAAACTATTGAACGGTCCTGCACAGAAGTAGTGTATAAACACATGGGGAAAATGGATAGAGAGTAAAGAGATCCGACACCGACGACTACAAAGAGCCCCATCACCTCATTAGTTGTAATGCATTATTACATTTAATGCAATGTCAAGAAATATGAATTTGAATTATTTTTAAAACGTCAGGAAGTTTTTCTCTATCTAGAGGTGAGACAAGGAGACCTGTATATCTTTAACCTCTACCTTGAAAGCTCAGTCATGCTATTAACGATCTAGTTGAGCAAAGTCAGTGGAAACCGGTGATCATTAAGTGTGGTGGCCCAAAAATCTTCGATGTGTTTTTTGCGGACGATATCGTCCTATTATTGAAACCTCCTTATATCAAGTGAATTAATGAATAACTGTTTCGAGTAGTTTTGTAAGGCCTCTGTTATGAAAGTGAGCATATTAAATCAATTATGTATGTTTCTTCTAACGCTTTAGGTTCTTTTCGGGATAGTCCCCAACAGGCGGCCGGTCTGCTTATCTCTGCGGACTGCGATTTTCTGATTAAGAAACTTGCCAACAAATTAACTTCCTGGAAAGACGTAGTCTCCAGCTTCGTGGAGAGATCGACTTTTGTTAGAATATTAAAGATATTTAGAGATAATATCGTAGTTATATTATGCTAGTTTATATTTGATTCTATATATACGATCATTATTATTCATTATAATCCATATATAAAGGATCACTTTATCATGAATAATGTGGAATTCTCTCACCAATATTTGTAGGGTTCTAAACCTAAACCCTAAATCTATCTAACTTTGTTTAAGTTTGGAGCTTTTTTCCTTCCCACCTTATGAGGTGTGCGAAACTACCGGCATCAATCCGTACTGAACTGGATCAAATATGTTGCAAATTACTTTGGAACGATTTTGAGGAGAAACGTCACATTCATCTAGTTGCTTGATTAGGCATTTGCAAGCAAAAAGAATATGGGGGTTTAGAGATTCTCAAGGCTACGGATCAAAATCTTAATGCCTTAGGAAAACTGTCACGGTGGTTGCTATTTAACAACGACATTCCCTGGGCTGCTTTGTTTTCGTCCAAATATGGATTGCCTGGAGCTAGGGATGTGTTGGATGTTTCCCCTCACAAACCTGGTTCCCCGATCTTCAGAGGCGCTGTTTAGGTTGTACAAGTACTTCTTGTTAAAGATATCAAATGAGTGGTTGAGAATGGAAAGAGCATTCGGTTATGGAGTGATACCTTGTATTGGAAGATACATATCACAATATCTTCCTATTAAATAAATAATGATATTATTCTGTTATATTAGGCTAGTTTATATTTGATTTTATTATTGCAATTTTTATTATTCTATTCTTATTCTACTGTAATACCTATATAAAGGGTCATTGTCGCATCAATATATTTGTGGTTCTACCTCCACCATTTGTGTGGTCTTTTTCCACCAAAATCTATCACCTTGCGTTCAGACTCTCCGTTTATCGACTAAGCTATGTCTCTCCCGGTAGGCTTCTCCTGGACTAGCAAAGTCCTTGATTATTGAGTCAATAGTGGGGGATGGGATTGGTAGTGGTTAAGGGAAATTCTCCCTTTCGAGAGTGTTCTAAAAGTGGATGAGTATAGTCTTGACAATGTTCACGATACATCATTTTGCATTTCTTGGTTCGGCTCTTCGAATGGTATGTATTTGTCCTCTTTGTTAAATTATCTTTTATCTTTTATAATCCAGCGGGAACCTTACACATAAGCATTCGGGGTTTCATCCAATAGGAGAAGTAGCCCTAGTGCTTATATACTAGGTTCGGTTATTATCATATTGTCAATGTGGGACAATATATCCACACATCTTAACACTCTTTGCCACACAAAATCATAACTTGTAGTGGTGGTCCGGGCAACTCTGGGGAACAGCTTTACGAGATGGTGTGGAAGCTTAAGGTTCTTGAGAGAACTCGTATTTTTCTCTAAAACCAATTGACAATAAGAGTAGTTCGGGGACTTATATGTTAGGGTTCACATTATATCGTATTGTCAAGTGGGATACTTTTCCCTACATCTCAACAGAACCTTTGCGTGCAACAGGTTGATGACCAATGTTGTGAGAATGAGGAGACATATGGCCAATCGAATTTATGTACGGTGTATAACAATGAGCCGGATACAATTATGTGGCTGAGTTATGGGGAAGTTTTCTACATTGGGACTCAAGTACTCCTTTCTTCATGCTCAATGGGAATCATTGGCTTGTTTACAATATGACGGAGGCCAGAATCCATGCCAATGAGGTGGCTTGGGGCAGTCGGTTCCTCTAAATGTTACTGCGGTTGCTTGGAGACTACCTATGTCGTCGGGCTTTGATAAAATCAATTATGACGGGGCAATTTTTGTAAACACATAGAAATGTAATGAAATTCTCTCTTGTATATTGCATCTAGACTTGATTACATATGTATATATGGGCTATAGAGTTTGTTAGGGTTGTTAGCATATATTTGCTTTATTACATAATGCTCCCTCTTATTCTATATATTTTCACATATATCCTATACCCCCTTCAAGCTGGACAGAGAGTAATAGGCCAAGCTTGCGAGATAGAAATGCGTGTTGTTGTTCTCCCAATGCCTTGGTAAAAATGTCTGCAAGCTGCATTACAGAAGGAACATGTGCGGTGGAAATGAGCCCTTTTTGGACTTCATCGCGGACAAAATGGCAGTCGATTGTGAGATGCTTGGTCCGTTCATGAAAGATTGGGTTAGCAGTTGAATGTTG
This sequence comes from Fagopyrum homotropicum, assembly GCA_033239125.1. Classification (NCBI taxonomy): domain Eukaryota; kingdom Viridiplantae; phylum Streptophyta; class Magnoliopsida; order Caryophyllales; family Polygonaceae; genus Fagopyrum; species Fagopyrum homotropicum. The sequence continues at coordinate 152,840,719 of BSWB01000004.1, forward strand.
AGCTGCTTTGTTGGTGCAATTGATCGAGCACAAAAGGACGAGGGAGAGTAACATGAAGCTCTTATAAACCCTTAAGCCAAATAACCTCACTTGTAGTCATGGACATTGCACGATATTCACTCTCAGTTGAGGATTTGTTAACAGTGCATTGTTTCTTGGTCTTCCAAGATACAAGAGAACGACCAAGCAAGAGGCAATAACCGGTGATGGATCGGCAAGAGGAGGGACAAGATCCCCATTCGGTATCACTGTAATCAGTTAGTGAGAGAGCAAATTGCGGAAAGTAGGCAAGAGCATAGTTCATTGTACCTTTGAGATAGCGCAAGAGATAAATAGCAACATGCTAATGAGGGAGACGAGGTGAAGCCATAAACTGGCTAAGATGTTGTACTATACACGTTATGTCTGGTCGAGTGAGGGTTAGGTATAATAGATGACCAATTAGTCGTTTGTAAGCTTCAGGATCAAAATATAGGTCACCAAAATCAGGAGAAAGGCGAGTGTTCCGTTGCATGGGAAAGCTAGCAACCTTGTAAGTAAGCATACGAGTGTCAAGGAGAATGTCATGAATATATTTGCGTTGATTGAGTAGGAGGCCTGAAGAATCTCGAGCAATTTCCATGCCTAGAAAGAATCGATCAAGGCCAAAATCTTTGATTGTGAAGGCATGATCAAGAGCAGTTTTAAGAGAAACAATCACAAATGGGATGTCACTAGTGATCAATGCATCATCCATGTAAACTAACACAATGGTGATGCCTGAGGTAGAATATTTCACAAATAAGGAGTAGTCCTAATGAGACTGAACAAATTAGTGTAGCTGAAGAAGAAGTTTGGTAAACTCAATGTTCCATTTTCGACTAGCGTGCTTAAGGGTATAGAGATATTTCAAGCGACAAACATTGTCATAAGGAGCTTTTGTACAACCTTGAGGAGGCAGAAGAAACACCTCTTCATCAAGAAAACCATGAAGGAAGGCATTGTTGATATCTAATTGACGCAAAGCCATAAATGAGTTGCAGCAAGAGCCAAAACCACTCGTATGGTGGAGAACTTGGCCACTGGACTGAAAGTATGCTTATAGCCCTTATCCTTAACTTGATTGTATCCCTTAGCAACCAAGCGAGCTTTGTGTCTTTCAATAGTTCCATCAGGGCGATACTGAAGTTTGTAGATCCACTTAGAGCCGATGACAACTTTCCCTTGAGGCAAGGGAACTAGATGGCTCAAAAGCTTGAATGGCATTGCATAGAGCACGAATATACTCAGGAGATTGTGAAGCGAGATTAAACTGATCAAGGGAGGAGATGGAATTGCAATGGTAGTATTGGAGATATGTAGGTCGAGTGATAGTGTGGGATGGTCTAGAAGTATGGGGTGGGGGTATTATTAATGAAGAAGGAGTATCAAGGGTAGATGTAGGTGAAATAATTAAAGGAGAAGTGGAAGAAGTAGGAGAAGTCGTAAAGGGAACTTGGATTGGTTGAGCAAAGCGAGTATCATTGGTAGAAGATGAGGGGGGAGGAGTAGTGGTTGGTGATATAGGAGATGGAAAAGAAGGAGAAGAAGTAGTGGATGGGAAGGTAGTGTGAATAACATCAGGGGCAGGTGTAACACCCCGAATCCGCGGGACTCAGGGCGCTACGGGCTGGAGCCTCACAATGGGTCCCGACCCTTAGCCTGACAACAATTTCACCGGATCTTGCAACAAGGCACAAATAAAGGCCAACAACCGAAATACATTTTTATTCAATGTTATGAAACCCGAAAATAAAAGAAAGGAAAGACTTCAGCCGTCCTTACAACAACATCAACATAATATACAATAACGATAACACAAGGACTCCAAAACCCAAAACAACCTAAGATGTACGGAACCCCGGCTGCCCACTCCTCCGGATCACTCGGCCACATCCTATCCTGCACATCAACTACAACAATCGGTATAAAACCGTTAGCTCACATTCTAGGCATTATAAGAATAATATGGCACAAACACACATAGGAATACAAACACACAACATGCTCATAAACATACACATCCATTACTTATTATCTTTTTAGGTTATTCCATATCTAATTTATTCGTTCAAGTGTGACATGAGAGTCTTATAACTCTCGCCTCTGTCCCCGTGTAACCAACAGGAGTGTGGCGGCGCCCAACCCGTATACCCTGTGGGAGTGATGAAGAAGCCCGCCCGTATACCGTGTATGGCCTGGTCGCAGAGATCCCCCCAGTCTCCCTCGGGAAACTGAGCGGTGATGTCACCGCCCGATAATAATAATAGTAGTAACGATGAGCCAATAAATAAGGTCAAGTAAATCCTAATCCATTTTCATGCTTAAAAGCGGTAAACACACACCACCATATATATCCAAATAAGGCATAAAAGCGGCTAAGTAAGTCCGAGGACTTACCTCGTTTCAAAGCTAGCTAAAAACCGATCTCACTTCTCGTAGGAAAAATAACCAAAGCCTGTTCAAGACAAGGCACAATAATCAACAACTACTCATGCAAGCTAGAAGTCCTTAGACTTCTAGTACTATATACTCTTATTAGGTCATACACTCCCACAAACTAGGATACTCTCCTAGCCCTCATAAACTCACGAGATCTCAACTATAACCACATGCTAAATACTTCCATCCTAACTCCACAATCTCAACAAACACATACTCACAACTTCAACAAAGCTCACATGATAACATACACACCTTAACCCTTAGAACGTTCAAGTCATCCTCAAATCCTCACCTAAAGTCCACAACCACTAAGTGACATTTACTCTAAGTTATGCTAGATCCAACCTAGCATGATTCTACCACTATACATAACTAGAACGAGGAAGAAGGTACTCACACACAATCCGAGGTTGAAAATGATCTACGGACGTCGAGATTGGATTCGTTGGTCTATAACGGCCGCTTCCGGACCTAAACCAAAGTTAAGGAAATTTAGCTTGTACGCTAAATTTGATAGTAATATATACTATATAACTAATTTGAGGTAAAACTCGTTTTCAAAAGTCAACATTAAAAACCCACAATACATTTTCCGGGCAATTTATACAAACATAGGAACTTGGTCATAAACCACAATTAAAATCTTTAGGTTCATAATCCGAAATTAATCCAGCAAGGGCATAATTGATAATTTGTAAAACCGGGTCAATATATGTAATTAATTTTCTGTAAAGGGCATAAATGCAACTTCCAAATATGTGGGTCAAAAACTGCAATTATAAAACATGGGTGACAAATTGCAATTATACCAAAATAATGGGGGGCGATTTAAATAACCCACAAGGGTTTTCTTTTTGCTAGTACAGGAGCGCAAATCTGGGAAAGGGCTGCACTGGCGGCAAGACAGCTTGGCGGAGGGAGGAGGGCCGCACTGGTGGCGGTTCGGGCTTCGATTCCGGTAGTTGGCGGTGGCGCAGGAGATAAGAGCAAACTTGCAGAGAGTTACAGGTGTGGTGCGAAAGAAACTGGGAGAAGAGGGGATAGGCGGCGAGGGCGAAGACACTGGAACAGGGGAGGATGGCGCAGTGGCTCCGACGGCGATGGCGAGGAACTCAGCAAGCCGGCGGCAAGGAACTCGAGACGAGGCAGGGCAACAATTCAGATCCGGTTGCAGAGAAGAGGAAGAAAGTAATCGCAGAGGATGGTGTTTACCGGCGGTTCTGATGAGGCCTTTGAGAGGTTGCGATTGTGGTACGAGGTCATAGGAAGACTCAGGGAGATGGGGAATCGAAGGCTGCTATCACGCTTGCTTGGGTCCAGATTGCAGAGGGAGAGGGATATGGAGGGTGAGACTGAAAGGTTGGGGCTGGCGTGAGGAAGAGGGTAAAAGAGCTGGGTTGCATCACAACTCACAAGTGACAGAGGCTTGCAGGGGAACGAGGAGTCGGAGTGAGAAGTCGGGGCTCACCAGCAAGTGAAGAGAGAGGGGGAAAAAAAAGAGAAATTAAAATAAATAAATAAAAAGGAAAAAGTGTATAAGATAAACTCGATCAAAAGTCGGAACGGGATTATCGGATCGGAGAATTTTCCGACATTTTCCGAAAAAAATAAAATACGGACTATATAAATATATATATCAAATATATTCAAATATACTTGTAAAAAATATAAGTTGTCATATACAAATCGTTTTCGTAAAATATTCTCGATAATAATACAATAACTTAAATTACGACGTAGAAATACTTTCCAAAAAAAATTAAGCTATTTAAAATATCGATAAAATCCGAGAAAATACAAAACGCAAACGCGCCAAAATTTGGGGCGTTACAACAGGAGTGACCAAAGGGAGCTTGGAAGGAGGTGGAAGAAGAGTAGTAGAAGGTGGTGCTTTGAAAGGAAATATGGTTTCTTGAAAGAAAATATGGCGGCTAATGATGATCTTGTTGGTGATGAGGTTGAAAAGTTTGTAAGACTTTTGTGCAGGCGGATAGCCAAGTAGGACACAAGGTGTGGAGACAAGCTCAAGCTTGTCTAATACGTCCCCGGATGGCGACGTCATCCGTGTTTCCAAGCTTCCGTTGATAGAAATACGGGGTGATCTAGATCGAGGAGAAACTTCAACTACTTCTTCTTTATCGTTCGAGATGGATCAAATGTAGAATTTGGGTTGCGGAAGCTTGGAAATGGATGCGGAAGCGTTCGAAGGTGATCCTTCAAAAGGATCCTCGAATATGAAAGGCTTGAATCAAAGACTAGATCCAAGATAGAACTTTAAGAGGATATAAGAAGAGATGATGCCTAAACAAAGTAAGAGGATTTTCCTTCTCAATACTTAGATTTCAACTTAGACATCCTTAACAAATGAGTCAAGCCATCCTTATATGGTGGATGGCGGCTAACCAAAGGTTCAAACATAAATGATAGAATTAAAGTCGGAATTAAGTTCCGAAAATGAAAAGCCTAAAATATGAAAGGTCGGAATTTAAGTCACGGAATTAAGTTCCGGAATCAAAGTTTAGAATATAAAAGACCTATTATTAAATAGCCGAAATAATATAAATGTCTTCAAACTGATGCGGGTCCTTCTAGCCGGAAACACGGATTGCATCGCCATCCGGGGGCGTATCATTCTCTTCCCCTTAAATGTAAAACGTCCTCGTTTGCACGGTCAGAAATGAAAGGAGTACTTTAGGAACGTGACCCTTTTAAATCCAGCACCAGATGGATATTATCAAATTCGGGCGGCTTGGACTTGTAATCTTTCAAAAGGATGGTGGGGCCGCCAAGCTTGTCGAACATAAATAGGACAAACTCCGGATCAGGAGGCTCGAACTTGTAGTTCGACATGGTGGTGACGTTGTGGAATTTTTCTCTTATGCCGTAAATGGTCTTGATTTTGAATGACGGAGGCATGCTGAAAAAATTGAATGCAAAGCCGGTAGGAGTGAGTGAGCATAGTAAAGACAAACCTCGGATCATGCAACTCAGATTTGTAGTCCAACAATATAATGGCGTCATTGTTGGGGTTGATGACTTCTTCATCCTCGATGGTGATCTCATCTTTGTCATCTTGAAAGTACTCTCCACATAACGGATTGACAAGATGAATTGGATGTACCGGGGCACGATTTTCAATGAAGACATATCCCTCGTCTTCAACTTTGTCACACAACGGTTGGACCACAAACTCACACCATGGTTGTGACACCGCTTCAGGTTCTTCTTGTTGGGCGGCCGTCATGAGGGAAACCATTTGTGCCTTCAACTTTTCTATCTCTTCCCTTAAAGACTTATTCTCTTCTTGTTGTTTCTTGTAGGGATTTCCTTCAAGGTAGGCACGTTGTCTTGGAGCAACATAGGTATCCTCAAAATATTCTTGTTGGTGTGGATACCGTCGGTGCCCGTCCATCAAAAAAGTTGGCCTAGGTGGGTCTGGAGGAGGCAACCACTCCTCGTCCTCAAAATATTGTCTCCGTCAGTACCTCCGGGAGGTTTGTTTGGCCGCTTTGAGCTTTAGTTCCTGGGGAGAAGGCAACCATTCTCCATACAAGTCAAACTGATCATCATCGTCATAGAACATGATGAACGATGAAGAACACTTGAAGAACAATGAAGAACTTCGAAGTACACCGAAGAACACTTTAATATCTTCGAAGAACACCGAAGAACACTTGAAGATCTTCGAAGAACACCACAGCGAAAAAAAATTGTGAAGAACATTCAGGAACACAAGTAAAGAACTTGACCTCGATCCCTTGCTCTGATACCAATGATGGAAATACGCGGCGATCTAGATCGAGGAGAAACTTCAACCACTTCTTCTTGATCGTTCGAGATGGATCAAATGTAGATTATGGGTGTTCGCTCCAAACGGTGTGTGCAAGCTTTAAATTTATAACCCTAGATGTAAGCTTAAAACAAGGATGCGAACCCGCAGTGTACGTGTCAATCGTAGTAAAAAGTAAGAAATTCCAGGGGTCGATCACAAGGACTTGGTGAAACAAAACAGATATAGGTTTGTCAATGTAATCTACTAACCACAAAAGTGATTAAAACAATCAAAGATGATAAAAAGTCAATTAAGGAGATATGCAATTCTAGGGATTAAAGCATCTAGTTGTGGTTCCAACTCAAGATCTAAAGATAAACGGACAAAGCTGAGATTTTTTTTGCAAGGGAAGGTGTTACTAAAGTGGAATAGATCACCGGGTAAGTCTCACTACTCACTAATCCCAAACCGTAACTCCTATTACCGGGTAAGTCTCAAGGAATTAAGGAAAAAAACTATAACCTCAAACTAACACGCCAACTAAGGGAATAGAATCAACCTTTACCGGATAAGTTTCAAGCTAACTCACATAGATGGGATGAAAGCACACTCAAACCCCAATAAAGGATAAACCTTTATTACCTACACTTATGATCTTGTGTAAACAGACAAAGGAATTACCGGGTAAGTCTCATCCTAGGCTTGCATTGAACCAGGAAAGGTGTAATAAGAATAGGATTTGGCAAAGTCTAACACTTAACTCTCAGTTTCGGATCAGATAAGTCACCTCGGTCAGAAGAATTCCACCCCGGCCGAGATGTTCATCGACTGAGCGAGATGCTTTAGGGTTAAGGATAAAGGCTTGAACTTTCAGGGTCCTACTGTGATTAAGATTATTCTATCATTGTTTTTCCCACAACCTTCAGCCAATCACCCTAGAATCACACAAGGAAATTAGCCACTCATCATCATGAAAGTAATAATCAAATATAAGGGAAGAAAGAGAATAATTGAACAAGAAAACCTTAAGAGAAAGGCTTCAATAACTGAATCAATTATCAATCAACGAGCGTTCCTTGGATCAAAATCCAATAAAGACAATCAACAATGAAGGGAATCTAAAGGAATCTTACAAAACCCTTCACAAAGCTATAAAAGCTATCAACTTTCTTCCTTCAATCTTCCTTCAACCTTCAAAAAGGTTCTTCAAATCTCCCAGCTGTAGTGGGTGTATGTGGGGTGTAAGCACGTCTCCGGGTGATAGCGGATGTTGGATTTGTGGCAAATCCAACCCTTTTTATAGGAAAATTACCCTCCAAAGATAAGATATTTTAGAAAGATCTTTTCCTATAAAAATAGGTAAAATATATGGGCTAAATTATCTTCTTCCTTCCAAGAATCCAGCCTAAAAATATAAGATCCTCTTTCCAAAAATAAAAGATATCAGCCAAGAATAAAATATCCTTGCCGCGTCCAAGGTGTTCCCCTCGGTCGAGTTAGTGCCTCTGGATCACCTCGGTCGAGGTGACTCTGTAGTCAACCGAGGTGAATCACAACTGAATGTGAAATCTCTCAAATCTGGTCCAAAGTGAATCTTTAATCCAATTTCATGATTCCTGGATTCTTCTTTAAGCTCCTGAATGTAGCTCCAATGACTCCTTAGCTCCTTTTGCTCCTTTTTGATGCAAAACGTGCCATTTTACCTACGATTACAACGATACTTAGTGTAGACATCGATTCCCGCAAAGGTAGATGAAACGACAATATAATCACATAATATACATCCAAACATGCAGATTATTGAAGATAAAACGTCTAAACAGACCCCAAAATATAGACAATAATTCATGCTATCAAAATACCCCATACTTAGCCCTTGCTTGTCCCTAAGCAAGTTCCGAATATAGAGTACAAGATAGAATGGATTATGAGTCATGAAGATCAATGAAAACGTCTTTCAAAACATTTTAATGGTGTGCTACAATTATAGATCACTCTAAGAGAATACTTCATGGAATTTAAAATCAAAATATGCTTAAAACATTTTATAAATATAAGAAAGTTGTTCATCTTTGCATAAAATCATAGAATGCATGATAAATCATAATCATCGAAATTAATCATGTATAATCCAATTTAAACCACTAAGTCAATCAACAAGCTCGAGGTCTCAAGGGCTTCCCAAAAGAAAGGTCAAGAAACGTGTAGGGTAGGGATGTATAGAAGGTAATGTGGTGCTAGAATCCGGGAAAAAGATATCACTTCACTTTCACTTGACTTTCAACATCATCCACCAATAAGCTTTGCTTATTTCACACTTTTCCTTTTTTACTTTACTTTTTGGGATGCATGGACAGAGGTGCACAATAACCGAAGCCTAGGAAATCAGCAATCATCAATTTCTTGAGATGCATCAAACCCTTGATGTACATACCATGACCCGTTAAGAATATCGCTCAATCCGATTTTGGCAAGACACAAACACCCGGTTATGTGAATGGTGCCGAGTTACTCATCATCATGATTGACTTCCCCAAACCTATTTATTACTTTCTAACACTTTCACTTCCAGCCAACTTCTCAACTTTTCTTTCACCAGCTTTTCACTTGCTTGTGTAACGACCCGTTTATTGGGTGCGTTTCGATATTTATTTTTCCGTGTATTTATTGCTATTTTGATAGCCTAAATATTTTTTTAGTATTTTCACGCTGTAAATTAATTTTTTTTGAGTTTATATATTTTATATTTATATATACATATATATTCCGTATTTTATTTTACGGAAAATTTCGGGAGTTTTTCGATTCGGAAATCCCGTTCCGTATGCTTGTTGATCGAGTTCACTCTTTACTCTTTTCTTTTCTTTTTTTTTCCTTCATGAGGTGTTGCTGTTGCGTGTTCTACCCCAGCCCCGCCCAGACTATGCTCCTCTAGCCCTTAAACAATTATCACGCCTCTGCAGTCCTCCCTACACGCTACAGCTTACCTGCTCATGTGTTGCTACCCAAACCCCCTTTGCCTCTCTTCTCTCACACAACCTTCCCTGTACTCACCTCTCAACTCTCTGTTTCTACACAGCCCCTCAAGCCTCCTTTCACACAGAAGAGCACCCCTCTCCCTCAAGCCTTCAACTCTCTTCTCCTCTTCCCAAAAGCAGCTTTGTCTCAGCCTCTCCTTGTCTTGTTTTTCATGCCTTACCAGCAATTAAGGGGGAGCAGCTCAACCTCGCAGGACTAACTTCACCCCCACCATCTTTGTAAGACTGACTCTTCCCTCCCCTCTGTAATTCTCCTGCAACAATCCCCGCAACCACCGGATGAAGCTTCAACCATCAAACCTTCATCCCCTCCATCGACGCCCCTGAACCGCTACGAGAAATAGCCACGGCCGCTAGGGAGTAACACCGCCACGGCCACCGGGAGAACAAACCTTCTCCCCTGCCTCGCCCCAGCTTCACCGGTCGACGCCGGAGTGCACCGCCTTCGCCTTGCGGAACCACTGAGAAGCGCATCTGTCGTCCGGGGAGGAACGCGCCCACTGCGTGAATCCCTGTCGCCATCTCTTCGCCGGAGGAGCATTTGCCGCCACCTTCCCTGCGGCATTGCCTCGCCCTATCCGGAGACAGAAGGCCGACCGCTCGCCCTTGCCCTATAGCTGCCGCCGCCTCCTCTTTCGTTGCCCCAACCTGCGCGAGATCTATCAGTAGTAACGGGTTCAAAGAAACCCTTTTTGCGATATTGATATCGGGCCCCCCATATTTTATTGTAATTGCAATAAATAACCCATAATTATATTTTATGTTTTTCACCCAAGTTTTGTGAAGTTTTAAAATGTATCCCTGCAGAATTATTTACAAATTTGGCCCCAGAAATTTATTTGCAGATTATGACCTGTTTTTACAAGTGTATAATTTGTCCGGAAAATGTTGAGCGGTTTTGTTTATCCTTGGCTTTGAGAACGAGTTTTACCATTGGGTTTATGATGTTGTTTAGATTGCCTGGAAAATATAATTACGGATTTTAAATTCGGTTTATGGTTCAAGTTGTAATTTCGGGTTTACGACCAAGTGGTTTGATTTCATATTTTCGCCCTGGAAGGGTTTGACAGTTTTAACGTTGGCTTTTGAAAACGGGTTTTCCTTAGAATATTTATATTATACATTCCGTTCAAGTTTAGCGTATGAGCTAAACTTGCTTAGTTTTGGTGTTAGGTTCGGAAGCGTCCCGATAAAGACCTAACAAGTCCAAGTCGACATCCGTTGATCGATTTCCGTCTTTTGACATCGTGTGAGTATCCTTTCCCTCGATCTAGTTATGTTTAGTAGTATCATGCTAGGTTGGATATAACATAACTTAGAGTGAATACCAAGTAGTGGTTATGGACCTTAGGTGAGTGTTTGAGGATTGTGAAATGTTTTATGACTTGAGGAGTTGATATTATCTTGTGAGGTTGTTTATGACTTTAAGTTGTATGTTGAGCTTGTGAGAATTTAGAGGTTGGGGTTGTATGATTGTTGAGGTTGTGGACTAGAAAGAGAAGTATCCTAGTGGTGTTGTGAGTTATGATCCTGCGAGATCCGAAGGTGTCTTAGGACTTCTAGCTTCTGTTGAGTGTGATGTGAGCACGAGAGATTCTAGGATGCGGTCCTACAATTGAGAGTCAAATGGTCTTGCGTAGATCATTTGTATAGAAGTCTAAGACTTCTATTGTGAGTGGGTTGTTGTTGATATAGTTATCTTCTTCTGAGCAGGTTATGGGCTTCCTCCCCTAAGGAAGCGAGAGTGTTGTGAGTTGAGTGTGTTGACGAGGTAAGTCTTCGGACTTACTTAGCTCGTATTCTCTGTATTAGTTTCAATGCGTGTTTGGTGGTGTGTGTTTATTGTTTATGTGTGTGTTTATTGCTTATGTTATAACATCTAAACCGGTAATAGGACCACCGACTTTATATGTTTATATTTGGCCCAAGTGTATGATAACGGGCGGTGACCGCTTGTCCAGTCCAAAATGGGGATGACTAGGAGGTGCCTTGCGACCAGCCCATCGGGTGATGCTGATCCGCATCAAGTACAAACCCGTATGGTGAAAGGGGACAAGGGCGAGATCTTTAAGATTCTCGTGTCACAAAAGAAGTTGAATTAGAACGGGATATGACCTAATAATAAAAAGATAATAAACCGGATTGTGTGTTTATGATGCCTTATGTGTGGGTGTGCCAATACCATGATTCTAATGCCTTGAATGCTAGCTAACGGTTTTATACCGATATTGTTTTAGTTGCCTTGCAGGTTAGGGACGCGGCCGAGAGATCCGGAAGAGTGGGCAGCCGGGGTCCGTACATTTTAGGATGGGTTTTGGGGGTTGTTTTTATGTATTGTTTAGGGTATTATGTATGTCGCGTGTATGGCGGTTGCCTTTAGCGTTGTATCTCGGCTGAAGTCTTTCGTTGTTTTCTTTTGGGGTTCGTCTCATTGCATTAAAATGAATTTTGGTTTTGCCTTTATTTGTGTCTTGTTGTAAGATCCAGTGAAATTGTTGTCAGGCTAAGGGTCGGGACCCATTGTGAGGTCTCCGCCCGTAGCATCCCGAGTCCCGCGGAATCGGGGTGTTACAAAAGTGGTATCAGAGCCCTAGGTTGACAACAATGGCACTCGCAATCTTCTAAAGGCCGAATAAGGAATAAACAGAACCCCACAGGTTTTGAGTTTTCGTTTTCAAAATCACATGCATGAGTCGGGGTAGAATGTACGGACCACCACTCCTTCCGAGGATCTCGGCAGCTTAGTTTATTGGATTTTGATATGTATATATAGATATGGATATGAGTTTGTAGTTATGCATGATGGAATTGATGTGTATCTTTGTGGATTGTAGTTGCATGATGGACATGATTTTTGTGTATAGTTGTATATGTAGATGATTATGTGTTTTGGCCCTTGTATGGTTATGATGGATTTCTAGATGTGTTATACTAGTAGTAATATGGGCATAGGACTTATATAGTCGTATATACGGATTCTTATTATATATAGTAGTATATATTATGTGACCTTATACTTAGGACGACGGAATGATATCATTACCTTTAAGGCGACGTTATTGGCTTAAGATAGTGTTCATATGTAGAGGAGTACGCTCAAGTATCGTATTGAGCGTTTTGTGTTGGCAAACACCATGGCATGTCTCGGATTCTTATAAAAGGATGTCGAAGAGGAAGAGCAGAGATGATGTAATGAAGGACAACCAAGTAAAAGAAAACTCGGGACAACTTAAGATAAATCGAGATGGAGAACATACAAGTAAAGGGGAGCAATGTTAAGGATATAAGTGGTTATAAAGAAACCGTAATTGTACGACGACGAGACCAATAGAGATAACGAAATTTAAGTCTTCAAGAAGACGCATGGACAACTAAAGATGTGAAGTTTTCTTTAGGCTCCAAAGCATTGGAGTCAAGACGAGAAGAGTGATCGAACCATTTGATAAAGATTTAAGATACTGTAAGTGAAGCTTACGAGGTACCAAAAAGTAAAGTTTCAACATTACGAGAGTTATGAGGAGAAGGACATGGTGGGGATTCACGTGGAGTTGACCGGTTTCCGTTATGACGATAAGGATAAGAAACGCCGAAAAGGAGGAATTGCGTATAAATGATGATCCCAAGAAGATAAAAGACGAAACAAGGAGCTTTGATCGAGAGACTTAAGATACCAACCAAGAGGAACGCGAGTGGATGCTAGCTAGTGCTATAATATTTGGGAGGGTGCACTTGAAAGACATCAAGGAAGAATGGTTAAGTCTATGAAAAGGAGTTATATGAAACAACAAGGCAAGAAAAGATATGGTTACCTTATGGAAGAGGAAGAAAGCATGGAATGGGGAAAGAACTAACGGAGTTTAAGGTAAAGTACCCCGAGGAGGGTAGCCTTCAGGAGTATGGTAACATGTAAGTGTGATAGGAGGGTAAGTCGTTGATCTGTGAGAGGGTCATCTTCGAGTTAATTTGTGACCACCAAAAATGCACAGGTGCGGGTTGTATACTGATGAATGTAGGTGGGGAGAGTAATCCAGGTGTGGAATCATGAAAAAGAGTGACGAAAACTCAGAATATTCGTGGTGGTTGAATGTCGGCAATAAAGATGTATATCAAGGGAAGTTCAAATATCTTAATTGAGTAACAATTTATTGATTTCAACAAGTGATGGTAACATGCCTTGTTGAGAGGGATTGTAACGATCTGGTGCGACGTTCTTAAGTCATGGGATTGTCATATGGAGGAATGACATGGATCAGGGTAAAGGGAACTAGAAGGACAAAAAGGAAATGGAGTCTTCTATGTTATTGTGCGTAAAGGGAGGATATATGAGAGGGTGCATGGTATGAAATGGATGATATGTTACCGCCGGCAAGAGATAAGTCAAGTTTCTATACTCACACGGAAGAGACATAGTGGCTATGACGTGAAATGAGGAATCTGGATTAGGGCAACGCTGCAAGCTTAGAGTAATGATGGGAGTGTTTGGTGGGGTTATGAGTGGATCTTTCAGTGATTGTGGTCGAAAAACTTCACCTAAAGGCGTACTAGTACGGTTATGAGATTGTTTATGGAATCCCAAGAGATGCATAAGGTGACCAACAAGAGTAAGCGAAGACCGAAGTTTTGAAGTTTGTGTTTGATATGAGATGTACAAGGAGTACCTGAAAGGTTGAGGTTAGAGCCTCTATGGTCGGTTTGACGTTACATCTACGCCTACTTGAAGAAAGGATGTCTATGGTGAAAGCTTATGTAGAAGACGAAGAGCTCCTTCAATATGCTGGGATGTCCGGAAGAGCGAAGAAGATAAGATTGATTTGTTATAAGGCAGGATTATGCCCTACAGCTAGGACGCTTATGGCAACACATAAGTATGAGTTCTTAAAAGGTTATTACGACCATGCCCTCAAGGTGAAAAAAAGGATGGAACAGTACGGATTCGAGAAAAGGACCCTTGAAAGAGAACCGACACGGTCATAGCTGAAGATGGAACAATACACGAGTCTTAAAGACGTCACCTCAATAGATCAAGGTAAATCAATTGTGTCATGACCACTTGCAAAGTGATAAAACAGGATTGTGTCAGTTATTACGATATGTGACGGGAAGAGAAAAGATGAAACCTGAGATATCACGGATTCCAATACGACAGAATGTGGAATTTCCACTAAAGTCGGGCTTGATTTAATTCCGATGTCTAAGGCGCCGTATGGGATAACACTTGTGCAGAGACATGAGTTGTGGAAGCAAGTAAAGGAGAAATTGAAAGAACTTAGTGATAAGATTTCATTAGAATTAGTGAAATGTCATATAGAACACCAATCGTTATCTTGAACTCTTGATTTAAAGTTCATATTAGGATATATCTTAAACTCTTGATTTGAAGTTGTTATGGAGAACACTAGTCTGCGAAAAGTGAGACAGTTATTTCCGTTTGTACATCGAATATCATGAGCTGAACAAGATACCAATGAAGAACAAGTACCCCTTAGCACGTAGAGATGATCTACTCGACCAGTTGCAAGGGTCAGTAGTTTCTTCTAAAATTGATTTAAGGGTTGGTTGTCACCAATTGGAAATTCGAGATTGCGATATTGCAAATACGGCCTTCCGGACAAGCCATGATCACTATGAGTTCTAGTGATTCCATATGGGCTTACTAATGCCCTAGACAAGATATTTTGGTCTACTCTCGAAGAAGAGAGAAGTTGTATGACAAGTTGTGTTGGGATGACAACCCCGAGAGATATGAAAGGAGTTACAATTTATCTTAGATGTGCTGAGCTTTACCAGATAAGTGAAGGGACAAATTGTGTTGAATGGGACGAAGAATTGACAATAGAGTTGCTGAGAGTTAAGAGGGGATTCATTGGTGCAACTGTTTTGATTTACCTTGAGGCCGGTATTATGGGCTTGAAGTGGACAAGTGATTCTTCAAGACAAGGTCTTGATCGAGTATTGAGGAGCGATGTAAAAGTAATAGCATACGTGTCTTGTTAGTAGAAGTAGTATGAAGTAAAGTACCTCCTTCGTTACTTGGAATTGCAACAAGAATTGAGAAAACATAACGTCAAAGTTTGGTTTGACAAGAACCAAAGCCAGTAGCGTAAATTAGAAGTTCAACCTTCTTTGTAGAGACAAGCAAAGGGAAACATAATGGAAATGCTGCATTGTGAAAGACCAAGAAGAAAGTTGAGTTCCGATATATTGACCTTTATGAGATCTTAGCGCGAGTTGGAGAAGTGTCTTATAAGTTGGCGTTGCCGCCGAGAGTAGAGGGTGTTCACCTATTGTTTCATGTATTTCCAGTTATGAGGATCTAGTAGCGGACGAGGAACCAATGAGGCTAATAAGAAGTTGGAGGATAGTATCTTTTCTTGAGTTTTACGCTGAGTTAGTAGCATCGATAGAATTGACGAGTTAGACCTAGTTCTTTCCTTGGTTGAGTTATGTGCATGTGTGATATTATGTGTAGTTGTGCTCTGTGCGGGAATGTGTTATATGACGTGATATATCTTGCGGTGGTAGTTGAGTAGTTTGTGTGTATAGATTAGAATGTCAAAGCCTTCTTAGTTGAGAGTTCATACCTCAGCCTTAGGGACCGAGAAGTTCTTGGCATGACAAGTTTCGGGACGAAACTTGTTTTTAGGGGGATATGATGTAACGACCCGTTTATTGGGTGCGTTTCGATATTTATTTTTCCGTGTATTTATTGCTATTTTGATAGCCTAAATATTTTTTTTAGTATTTTCACGCTGTAAATTAATTTTTTTTTGAGTTTATATATTTTATATTTATATATACATATATATTCCGTATTTTATTTTACGGAAAATTTCGGGAGTTTTTCGATTCGGAAATCCCGTTCCGTATGCTTGTTGATCGAGTTCACTCTTTACTCTTTTCTTTTCTTTTTTTTTTCCTTCATGAGGTGTTGCTGTTGCGTGTTCTACCCCAGCCCCGCCCAGGCTATGCTCCTCTAGCCCTTAAACAATTATCACGCCTCTGCAGTCCTCCCTTCACGCTACAGCTTACCTGCTCATGTGTTGCTACCCAAACCCCCTTTGCCTCTCTTCTCTCACACAACCTTCCCTGTACTCACCTCTCAACTCTCTGTTTCTACACAGCCCCTCAAGCCTCCTTTCACACAGAAGAGCACCCCTCTCCCTCAAGCCTTCAACTCTCTTCTCCTCTTCCCAAAAGCAACTTTGTCTCAGCCTCTCCTTGTCTTGTTTTTCACGCCTTACCAGCAATTAAGGGGGAGCAGCTCAACCTCGCAGGACTAACTTCACCCCCACCATCTTTGTAAGACTGACTCTTCCCTCCCCTCTGTAATTCTCCTGCAACAATCCCCGCAACCACCGGATGAAGCTTCAACCATCAAACCTTCATCCCCTCCATCGACGCCCCTGAACCGCTACGAGAAATAGCCACGGCCGCTAGGGAGTAACACCGCCACGGCCACCGGGAGAACAAACCTTCTCCCCTGCCTCGCCCCAGCTTCACCGGTCGACGCCGGAGTGCACCGCCTTCGCCTTGCGGAACCACTGAGAAGCGCATCTGTCGTCCGGGGAGGAACGCGCCCACTGCGTGAATCCCTGTCGCCATCTCTTCGCCGGAGGAGCATTTGCCGCCACCTTCCCTGCGGCATCGCCTCGCCCTATTCGGAGACAGAAGGCCGACCGCTCGCCCTTGCCCTATAGCTGCCGCCGCCTCCTCTTTCGTTGCCCCAACCTGCGCGAGATCTATCAGTAGTAACGGGTTCAAAGAAACCCTTTTTGCGATATTGATATTGGGCCCCCCATATTTTATTGTAATTGCAATAAATAACCCATAATTATATTTTATGTTTTTCACCCAAGTTTTGTGAAGTTTGAAAATGTATCCCTGCAGAATTATTTACAAATTTGGCCCCAGAAATTTATTTACAGATTATGACCTGTTTTTACAAGTGTATAATTTGTCCGGAAAATGTTGAGCGGTTTTGTTTATCCTTGGCTTTGAGAACGAGTTTTACCATTGGGTTTATGATGTTGTTTAGATTGCCTGGAAAATATAATTACGGATTTTAAATTCGGTTTATGGTTCAAGTTGTAATTTCGAGTTTACGACCAAGTGGTTTGATTTCATATTTTCGCCCCGGAAGGGTTTAACAGTTTTAACGTTGGCTTTTGAAAACGGGTTTTCCTTAGAATATTTATATTATACATTCCGTTCAAGTTTAGCGTATGAGCTAAACTTGCTTAGTTTTGGTGTTAGGTTCGGAAGCGTCCCGATAAAGACCTAACAAGTCCAAGTCGACATCCGTTGATCGATTTCCGTCTTTTGACATTGTGTGAGTATCCTTTCCCTCGATCTAGTTATGTTTAGTAGTATCATGCTAGGTTGGATATAACATAACTTAGAGTGAATACCAAGTAGTGGTTATGGACCTTAGGTGAGTGTTTGAGGATTGTGAAATGTTTTATGACTTGAGGAGTTGATATTATCTTGTGAGGTTGTTTATGACTTTAAGTTGTATGTTGAGCTTGTGAGAATTTAGAGGTTGGGGTTGTATGATTTTTGAGGTTGTGGACTAGAAAGAGAAGTATCCTAGTGGTGTTGTGAGTTATGATCCTGCGAGATCCGAAGGTGTCTTAGGACTTCTAGCTTCTGTTGAGTGTGATGTGAGCACGAGAGATTCTAGGATGCGGTCCTACAATTGAGAGTCAAATGGTCTTGCGTAGATCATTTGTATAGAAGTCTAAGACTTCTATTGTGAGTGGGTTGTTGTTGATATAGTTATCTTCTTGTGAGCAGGTTATGGGCTTCCTCCCCTAAGGAAGCGAGAGTGTTGTGAGTTGAGTGTGTTGACGAGGTAAGTCTTCGGACTTACTTAGCTCGTATTCTCTGTATTAGTTTCAATGCGTGTTTGGTGGTGTGTGTTTATTGTTTATGTGTGTGTTTATTGCTTATGTTATAACATCTAAACCGGTAATAGGACCACCGACTTTATATGTTTATATTTGGCCCAAGTGTATGATAACGGGCGGTGACCGCTTGTCCAGTCCAAAATGGGGATGACTGGGAGGTGCCTTGCGACCAGCCCATCGGGTGATGCTGATCCGCATCAAGTACAAACCCGTATGGTGAAAGGGGACAAGGGCGAGATCTTTAAGATTCTCGTGTCACAAAAGAAGTTGAATTAGAACGGGATATGACCTAATAATAAAAAGATAATAAACCGGATTGTGTGTTTATGATGCCTTATGTGTGGGTGTGCCAATACCATGATTCTAATGCCTTGAATGCTAGCTAACGGTTTTATACCGATATTGTTTTAGTTGCCTTGCAGGTTAGGGACGCGGCCGAGAGATCCGGAAGAGTGGGCAGCCGGGGTCCGTACATTTTAGGATGGGTTTTGGGGGTTGTTTTTATGTATTGTTTAGGGTATTATGTATGTCGCGTGTATGGCGGTTGCCTTTAGCGTTGTATCTCGGCTGAAGTCTTTCGTTGTTTTCTTTTGGGGTTCGTCTCATTGCATTAAAATGAATTTTGGTTTTGCCTTTATTTGTGTCTTGTTGTAAGATCCAGTGAAATTGTTGTCAGGCTAAGGGTCGGGACCCATTGTGAGGTCTCCGCCCGTAGCATCCCGAGTCCCGCGGAATCGGGGTGTTACAAAAGTGGTATCAGAGCCCTAGGTTGACAACAATGGCACTCGCAATCTTCTAAAGGCCGAATAAGGAATAAACAGAACCCCACAGGTTTTGAGTTTTCGTTTTCAAAATCACATGCATGAGTCGGGGTAGAATGTACGGACCACCACTCCTTCCGAGGATCTCGGCAGCTTAGTTTATTGGATTTTGATATGTATATATAGATATGGATATGAGTTTGTAGTTATGCATGATGGAATTGATGTGTATCTTTGTGGATTGTAGTTGCATGATGGACATGATTTTTGTGTATAGTTGTATATGTAGATGATTATGTGTTTTGGCCCTTGTATGGTTATGATGGATTTCTAGATGTGTTATACTAGTAGTAATATGGGCATAGGACTTATATAGTCGTATATACGGATTCTTATTATATATAGTAGTATATATTATGTGACCTTATACTTAGGACGACGGAATGATATCATTACCTTTAAGGCGACGTTATTGGCTTAAGATAGTGTTCATATGTAGAGGAGTACGCTCAAGTATCGTATTGAGCGTTTTGTGTTGGCAAACACCATGGCATGTCTCGGATTCTTATAAAAGGATGTCGAAGAGGAAGAGCAGAGATGATGTAATGAAGGACAACCAAGTAAAAGAAAACTCGGGACAACTTAAGATAAATCGAGATGGAGAACATACAAGTAAAGGGGAGCAATGTTAAGGATATAAGTGGTTATAAAGAAACCGTAATTGTACGACGACGAGACCAATAGAGATAACGAAATTTAAGTCTTCAAGAAGACGCATGGACAACTAAAGATGTGAAGTTTTCTTTAGGCTCCAAAGCATTGGAGTCAAGACGAGAAGAGTGATCGAACCATTTGATAAAGATTTAAGATACTGTAAGTGAAGCTTACGAGGTACCAAAAAGTAAAGTTTCAACATTACGAGAGTTATGAGGAGAAGGACATGGTGGGGATTCACGTGGAGTTGACCGGTTTCCGTTATGACGATAAGGATAAGAAACGCCGAAAAGGAGGAATTGCGTATAAATGATGATCCCAAGAAGATAAAAGACGAAACAAGGAGCTTTGATCGAGAGACTTAAGATACCAACCAAGAGGAACGCGAGTGGATGCTAGCTAGTGCTATAATATTTGGGAGGGTGCACTTGAAAGACATCAAGGAAGAATGGTTAAGTCTATGAAAAGGAGTTATATGAAACAACAAGGCAAGAAAAGATATGGTTACCTTATGGAAGAGGAAGAAAGCATGGAATGGGGAAAGAACTAACGGAGTTTAAGGTAAAGTACCCCGAGGAGGGTAGCCTTCAGGAGTATGGTAACATGTAAGTGTGATAGGAGGGTAAGTCGTTGATCTGTGAGAGGGTCATCTTCGAGTTAATTTGTGACCACCAAAAATGCACAGGTGCGGGTTGTATACTGATGAATGTAGGTGGGGAGAGTAATCCAGGTGTGGAATCATGAAAAAGAGTGACGAAAACTCAGAATATTCGTGGTGGTTGAATGTCGGCAATAAAGATGTATATCAAGGGAAGTTCAAATATCTTAATTGAGTAACAATTTATCGATTCCAACAAGTGATGGTAACATGCCTTGTTGAGAGGGATTGTAACGATCTGGTGCGACGTTCTTAAGTCATGGGATTGTCATATGGAGGAATGACATGGATCAGGGTAAAGGGAACTAGAAGGACAAAAAGGAAATGGAGTCTTCTATGGTTATTGTGCGTAAAGGGAGGATATATGAGAGGGTGCATGGTATGAAATGGATGATATGTTACCGCCGGCAAGAGATAAGTCAAGTTTCTATACTCACACGGAAGAGACATAGTGGCTATGACGTGAAATGAGGAATCTGGATTAGGGCAACGCTGCAAGCTTAGAGTAATGATGGGAGTGTTTGGTGGGGTTATGAGTGGATCTTTCAGTGATTGTGGTCGAAAAACTTCACCTAAAGGCGTACTAGTACGGTTATGAGATTGTTTATGGAATCCCAAGAGATGCATAAGGTGACCAACAAGAGTAAGCGAAGACCGAAGTTTTGAAGTTTGTGTTTGATATGAGATGTACAAGGAGTACCTGAAAGGTTGAGGTTAGAGCCTCTATGGTCGGTTTGACGTTACATCTACGCCTACTTGAAGAAAGGATGTCTATGGTGAAAGCTTATGTAGAAGACGAAGAGCTCCTTCAATATGCTGGGATGTCCGGAAGAGCGAAGAAGATAAGATTGATTTGTTATAAGGCAGGATTATGCCCTACAGCTAGGACGCTTATGGCAACACATAAGTATGAGTTCTTAAAAGGTTATTACGACCATGCCCTCAAGGTGAAAAAAAGGATGGAACAGTACGGATTCGAGAAAAGGACCCTTGAAAGAGAACCGACACGGTCATAGCTGAAGATGGAACAATACACGAGTCTTAAAGACGTCACCTCAATAGATCAAGGTAAATCAATTGTGTCATGACCACTTGCAAAGTGATAAAACAGGATTGTGTCAGTTATTACGATATGTGACGGGAAGAGAAAAGATGAAACCTGAGATATCACGGATTCCAATACGACAGAATGTGGAATTTCCACTAAAGTCGGGCTTGATTTAATTCCGATGTCTAAGGCGCCGTATGGGATAACACTTGTGCAGAGACATGAGTTGTGGAAGCAAGTAAAGGAGAAATTGAAAGAACTTAGTGATAAGATTTCATTAGAATTAGTGAAATGTCATATAGAACACCAATCGTTATCTTGAACTCTTGATTTAAAGTTCATATTAGGATATATCTTAAACTCTTGATTTGAAGTTGTTATGGAGAACACTAGTCTGCGAAAAGTGAGACAGTTATTTCCGTTTGTACATCGAATATCATGAGCTGAACAAGATACCAATGAAGAACAAGTACCCCTTAGCACGTAGAGATGATCTACTCGACCAGTTGCAAGGGTCAGTAGTTTCTTCTAAAATTGATTTAAGGGTTGGTTGTCACCAATTGGAAATTCGAGATTGCGATATTGCAAATACGGCCTTCCGGACAAGCCATGATCACTATGAGTTCTAGTGATTCCATATGGGCTTACTAATGCCCTAGACAAGATATTTTGGTCTACTCTCGAAGAAGAGAGAAGTTGTATGACAAGTTGTGTTGGGATGACAACCCCGAGAGATATGAAAGGAGTTACAATTTATCTTAGATGTGCTGAGCTTTACCAGATAAGTGAAGGGACAAATTGTGTTGAATGGGACGAAGAATTGACAATAGAGTTGCTGAGAGTTAAGAGGGGATTCATTGGTGCAACTGTTTTGATTTACCTTGAGGCCGGTATTATGGGCTTGAAGTGGACAAGTGATTCTTCAAGACAAGGTCTTGATCGAGTATTGAGGAGCGATGTAAAAGTAATAGCATACGTGTCTTGTTAGTAGAAGTAGTATGAAGTAAAGTACCTCCTTCGTTACTTGGAATTGCAACAAGAATTGAGAAAACATAACGTCAAAGTTTGGTTTGACAAGAACCAAAGCCAGTAGCGTAAATTAGAAGTTCAACCTTCTTTGTAGAGACAAGCAAAGGGAAACATAATGGAAATGCTGCATTGTGAAAGACCAAGAAGAAAGTTGAGTTCCGATATATTGACCTTTATGAGATCTTAGCGCGAGTTGGAGAAGTGTCTTATAAGTTGGCGTTGCCGCCGAGAGTAGAGGGTGTTCACCTATTGTTTCATGTATTTCCAGTTATGAGGATCTAGTAGCGGACGAGGAACCAATGAGGCTAATAAGAAGTTGGAGGATAGTATCTTTTCTTGAGTTTTACGCTGAGTTAGTAGCATCGATAGAATTGACGAGTTAGACCTAGTTCTTTCCTTGGTTGAGTTATGTGCATGTGTGATATTATGTGTAGTTGTGCTCTGTGCGGGAATGTGTTATATGACGTGATATATCTTGCGGTGGTAGTTGAGTAGTTTGTGTGTATAGATTAGAATGTCAAAGCCTTCTTAGTTGAGAGTTCATACCTCAGCCTTAGGGACCGAGAAGTTCTTGGCATGACAAGTTTCGGGACGAAACTTGTTTTTAGGGGGATATGATGTAACGACCCGTTTATTGGGTGCGTTTCGATATTTATTTTTCCGTGTATTTATTGCTATTTTGATAGCCTAAATATTTTTTTTAGTATTTTCACGCTGTAAATTAATTTTTTTTTGAGTTTATATATTTTATATTTATATATACATATATATTCCGTATTTTATTTTACGGAAAATTTCGGGAGTTTTTCGATTCGGAAATCCCGTTCCGTATGCTTGTTGATCGAGTTCACTCTTTACTCTTTTCTTTTCTTTTTTTTTTCCTTCATGAGGTGTTGCTGTTGCGTGTTCTACCCCAGCCCCGCCCAGGCTATGCTCCTCTAGCCCTTAAACAATTATCACGCCTCTGCAGTCCTCCCTTCACGCTACAGCTTACCTGCTCATGTGTTGCTACCCAAACCCCCTTTGCCTCTCTTCTCTCACACAACCTTCCCTGTACTCACCTCTCAACTCTCTGTTTCTACACAGCCCCTCAAGCCTCCTTTCACACAGAAGAGCACCCCTCTCCCTCAAGCCTTCAACTCTCTTCTCCTCTTCCCAAAAGCAACTTTGTCTCAGCCTCTCCTTGTCTTGTTTTTCATGCCTTACCAGCAATTAAGGGGGAGCAGCTCAACCTCGCAGGACTAACTTCACCCCCACCATCTTTGTAAGACTGACTCTTCCCTCCCCTCTGTAATTCTCCTGCAACAATCCCCGCAACCACCGGATGAAGCTTCAACCATCAAACCTTCATCCCCTCCATCGACGCCCCTGAACCGCTACGAGAAATAGCCACGGCCGCTAGGGAGTAACACCGCCACGGCCACCGGGAGAACAAACCTTCTCCCCTGCCTCGCCCCAGCTTCACCGGTCGACGCCGGAGTGCACCGCCTTCGCCTTGCGGAACCACTGAGAAGCGCATCTGTCGTCCGGGGAGGAACGCGCCCACTGCGTGAATCCCTGTCGCCATCTCTTCGCCGGAGGAGCATTTGCCGCCACCTTCCCTGCGGCATCGCCTCGCCCTATTCGGAGACAGAAGGCCGACCGCTCGCCCTTGCCCTATAGCTGCCGCCGCCTCCTCTTTCGTTGCCCCAACCTGCGCGAGATCTATCAGTAGTAACGGGTTCAAAGAAACCCTTTTTGCGATATTGATATTGGGCCCCCCATATTTTATTGTAATTGCAATAAATAACCCATAATTATATTTTATGTTTTTCACCCAAGTTTTGTGAAGTTTGAAAATGTATCCCTGCAGAATTATTTACAAATTTGGCCCCAGAAATTTATTTACAGATTATGACCTGTTTTTACAAGTGTATAATTTGTCCGGAAAATGTTGAGCGGTTTTGTTTATCCTTGGCTTTGAGAACGAGTTTTACCATTGGGTTTATGATGTTGTTTAGATTGCCTGGAAAATATAATTACGGATTTTAAATTCGGTTTATGGTTCAAGTTGTAATTTCGAGTTTACGACCAAGTGGTTTGATTTCATATTTTCGCCCCGGAAGGGTTTAACAGTTTTAACGTTGGCTTTTGAAAACGGGTTTTCCTTAGAATATTTATATTATACATTCCGTTCAAGTTTAGCGTATGAGCTAAACTTGCTTAGTTTTGGTGTTAGGTTCGGAAGCGTCCCGATAAAGACCTAACAAGTCCAAGTCGACATCCGTTGATCGATTTCCGTCTTTTGACATCGTGTGAGTATCCTTTCCCTCGATCTAGTTATGTTTAGTAGTATCATGCTAGGTTGGATATAACATAACTTAGAGTGAATACCAAGTAGTGGTTATGGACCTTAGGTGAGTGTTTGAGGATTGTGAAATGTTTTATGACTTGAGGAGTTGATATTATCTTGTGAGGTTGTTTATGACTTTAAGTTGTATGTTGAGCTTGTGAGAATTTAGAGGTTGGGGTTGTATGATTTTTGAGGTTGTGGACTAGAAAGAGAAGTATCCTAGAGGTGTTGTGAGTTATGATCCTGCGAGATCCGAAGGTGTCTTAGGACTTCTAGCTTCTGTTGAGTGTGATGTGAGCACGAGAGATTCTAGGATGCGGTCCTACAATTGAGAGTCAAATGGTCTTGCGTAGATCATTTGTATAGAAGTCTAAGACTTCTATTGTGAGTGGGTTGTTGTTGATATAGTTATCTTCTTGTGAGCAGGTTATGGGCTTCCTCCCCTAAGGAAGCGAGAGTGTTGTGAGTTGAGTGTGTTGACGAGGTAAGTCTTCGGACTTACTTAGCTCGTATTCTCTGTATTAGTTTCAATGCGTGTTTGGTGGTGTGTGTTTACTGTTTATGTGTGTGTTTATTGCTTATGTTATAACATCTAAACTGGTAATAGGACCACCGACTTTATATGTTTATATTTGGCCCAAGTGTATGATAACGGGCGGTGACCGCTTGTCCAGTCCAAAATGGGGATGACTGGGAGGTTCCTTGCGACCAGCCCATCGGGTGATGCTAATCCGCATCAAGTACAAACCCGTATGGTGAAAGGGGACAAGGGCGAGATCTTTAAGATTCTCGTGTCACAAAAGAAGTTGAATTAGAACGGGATATGACCTAATAATAAAAAGATAATAAACCGGATTGTGTGTTTATGATGCCTTATGTGTGGGTGTGCCAATACCATGATTCTAATGCCTTGAATGCTAGCTAACGGTTTTATACCGATATTGTTTTAGTTGCCTTGCAGGTTAGGGACGCGGCCGAGAGATCCGGAAGAGTGGGCAGCCGGGGTCCGTACATTTTAGGATGGGTTTTGGGGTTGTTTTTATGTATTGTTTAGGGTATTATGTATGTCGCGTGTATGGCGGTTGCCTTTAGCGTTGTATCTCGGCTGAAGTCTTTCGTTGTTTTCTTTTGGGGTTCGTCTCATTGCATTAAAATGAATTTCGGTTTTGCCTTTATTTGTGTCTTGTTGTAAGATCCAGTGAAATTGTTGTAAAGCTAAGGGTCGGGACCCATTGTGAGGTCTCCGCCCGTAGCATCCCGAGTCCCGCGGAATCGGGGTGTTACAGTGATAACAAGATTTATGACTTAGGATTAGGTAATCATTTAGATAGATTTCTCACTCATTCATGCACGTTTTGGCATTGGTTCATGACGTCTTCGCTCAATTCATGCACATTTCTAGAAAAGACGTCTACACTACCTTTTATCGGTTTTGTAGGTAATTCGGGGATCTATTGGACGTTAATCGATACATTTGAGGGCCAAGCCTCATGATGGTACACATCCAAAGCCTTGGAGGAGCATAATTGGATCAACAAAGGACACAAAGACCACCATTGGTGCAAGCAATGGAGCAACTCATGGCTAGACGATCATAGCATGCTTCTGTTGAAGAAAATCGACCTACACCCAGGAAAATCGGCCGATTTTTTCCTCTGGGTCGATTTTTGGGCCTTTGACAGCTTAAGTCACGTGTCCCACGATCTCTTGTCCGTCCTTGCTCTTGGTGGAGAATATAAGTGGTCCTGCAGGTGGTTGCTGAGCATCTCTCCTCTCCCACACTCTCATTGACAGCTCATTTTTGATTTTGGAGAAAGATTGGAGGAGAAGAAAAGCTCTCAAAGATTGAAGGAGGAAGAAGAACACCATTCTAAGAGTTTAGAGGGATTTTGAGTGATTTTGCAATCTTGGATTGAAGAACTAATTGCAAGGATTGTTAAGAACGTTTTGAATCTTCATTTTAGAGTTTGTAAGTCTTGCTACAACTTGGATTTGGCTGAGATTTATTGATTTTGCTTACTCATCTTTCATTACTCATCTATGAACACCATGTATGCTTGTTTGATGATTTCGGATCTTGATATGCATATTATTGGCTAGTTTCTTGTGATTTTAGAGTGATGGATTGATGGTTATGGCTAGGGTGATGATAGGATGGGCTTATATGTCAGTTTAGGATGATTTATATGCACGAAACTCACAACAGAAGGAAAAAATCGACCTGTTCATCAGATAAATCGGCCGATTCCGAGACTTACCCGGTAAGGAGAGGGTTACCCCCTAAGTAGTATCTAGTTTGTGTGGAATTCCTTATTCTAACCCCTTGAGACCTACCCGGTAATAGGAGTTTGATGCGGGATTAGTGAAGTGAGAGACTTACCCGGTAATCGCTTCCACTAGTGAAACATTCTTTCCCCAGCACCGCAGCTAGTCCTTAGAATCCTTAGAACCTTGAATCCTATGCCATAACCGGAAATCTTGACCTCTAGAATCTACTTTTCTTTCTTGATCATATACTTGCGCTTTGTGTTACTTACTCGTTTGCTAGCTTAATTTGTTAGTTGTTTTATTACCTTACTTGACTTGTGATCTTTGTTTGATCACCACAAAAACCAACAAAAACATTGCGTTTTCCATTTTCTTTGTTCCTCATCTTATCCTAGTCTAGATTCACACTATCTTTGATCATTGCTTGACTCTATTTCACCTTAGTCTTTGTGTTCGACCTCGGAATACTTACCTTTCTACAAACGTCCCGTACACTGCGGGTTTGCTAGAAGTTAGGATAAATATAACGAGTATAAATTTAAGACTTATTGTGTGCACATCACACGATTCTAGCGTAACAAGTTTTTGGCGCCGTTGCCGGGGACTAGGTCTAGATTGAGTCATTTTGTGATTGTTTATAGTGTAGATCTTTCTTGTTGCTTTTGATCTCTCTTTGGTGTGTGTCTTTGCTTTTCAGGACATCATCTCTCTCTTTAGGTGTATGCGAAGATCTCATGGCAAGGATTTAGCTCCATTCGATCCCGAACCGGAGAAAACCCTTCGATCTAGATCCAAGAACATCCGAAAAGAGAAAGAGATGGCCGGAAGAAACCTCCAAGCCGAGTTGGATGAAGCCTTAGAGCAAATAAGGCTAAGAGATGAGCTCTTGGAGGAAGAAAGGAGACTTGCCAATGAGAGGCAAGAGGAAACTAGGAGGGAGATTGAAGAGATTAGGCAAGCCCTTGTTCAAGGAGAGCTTAATCGCCGACAACCTCCACCTCCTCCACCACCGGTGGTACAACCGCAGCCGGCGGTTAATGTTAGGGTTGTGCCCATTGCCATTGAAGAGCCACAAACCCTAGGGAGATGTATGGATCCGGCACAAAGAGCACACCGTCCGGGTGTGAACTTAGGAGATCCCGCAGCCCACAACTATGAGCTCCGCCCTCAAGTTCTACAAATGATCCGGCATAATCAATTTGGAGGGATGGAAGGAGAGTCTCCTCACCAACATTTGATGAACTATGAGATTTTGATGGAGACTCTTAGACCGCCAAGATTGGAGAGCAACAACCATAAGCTAAGGGCTTTCTCCTTCTCTCTTAAGGACAAGGCCTTAGCTTGGTATCAATCTATTCCGCAAGGGCGAGTTGGTACTTGGGAGGAGATGACAACCGAGTTTTTGACTAAGTTCTTCCCACCTTCCAAGACTACCGAATTAAGAGGGAAGATCAATGCCTTTGTGATGAAGGATAGAGAGAGTTTGTTCAAGTCTTGGGAGAGATTCAAAGACCTTCTCCTAGATTGTCCACACCATGGCATACATAAAATTGAGCTATTGGAGATCTACTTCAAGGGACTTGATGAAGATAGCCAATTCAAGCTTCAATCCCTTTCCGGTGGGACCTTCATGGAGAAGCATGTGGATGATGCTTGGGAGTTTGTAGAGAAGCAAGCTCTAGTAATTGAGAAGTACTCCCATAGAAAGAGTGAAGGGAGAAAGGCGGGAGCATATGAGGTGAGTGAGGTCACCATGAGCAACTTCAAGCTCGACGCCATCAACAACGAGCTAAAGTCCTTGAGGGAGTTGTGTGCTACAACTTTGAAGAGTCAAGCAACCCCTCAAGTGCTTCCACAAGCTAACTTATCTTCCAAGGAGGAGGATGTAAACTATATGGGAAGGGGCAATTACAACAATTATCAAGGCCCAAGGAACTTCAACAACAACCGGCAATTCAACAATTACCGGCCCAACCATAACCATCCCGGGTTTTCTTACTCTAACCCGGATGGAGCCTTGAACCCTCCCGCTTCTACTAGCACAACTCCACCACCAAGAGCTTCACAAGAACCTCCACCCGGATTCACTCAACCTCCAAAGGATAGAACCGAAATGATGTTTGAGCAATTGCTTGGAAGGTTGAGCGGTCTTGAGAGCACGGTGACTTCTATCTCAAAGGCTCAAAAGGTGTTGGAAGCACAAGTATTCCAAAAGGCGGGTGAAGCACATAGAGATCCCGGAAAGCTTCCCGGAAGAACCGAAGAAAACCCAAGAGGCCAAGTGTTGGCTATTACAACAAGAAGTGGGTTAAGCATGAAGGATCCTTTGCCCAAGGAGAATGCTAAAGGGAAGCAAGTGGTGAATAAAGAAGAAACTTTGCAAGGAGATGGAGGCAAGAGCAAGGATGTAGAGCCAACCTATGTGGCACCGCCTCCATACAAGCCACCACTACCGTTCCCTCAATCACGAGCAAGAGCTCGCTTGGACAATCACTTTGGTAAGTTCCTTGAACTAATGTCTAAATTGCATATTAACATTCCGTTCATGGATGCTATTTTAGGGATGCCGGCATATGGCAAGTTCTTGAAGGAAATACTCTCCAACAAAAGGAAGTTGGAGGAGTATGGTGAGATAAGGATGACTAAGAGATCCTCGGAGTTGATTCAAACGATGAAGGAGGAGATGCCTCCCAAGCTAAGGGATCCGGGATCCTTTTGTGTGCCAATCGGAGTAGGAGAAGTGAAGTATGATGCCCTATGTGATCTTGGGGCAAGTGTAAGCATCATCCCGCTTGCACTTTGCAACAAGGTTGGGCTAGGAGAGCCAAAGCCGGTCAAGATGACCCTTTACATGGCGGACCGCTCAATCACTCATCCGGTTGGGATCTTGGAAGACATCCCGGTGCAATTAGGGAAGTTCTATGTGCCCATAGACTTCGTTGTTTTGGATATCCCGGTGGACTATCCGGTTCCTATCATCTTGGGGAGACCTTTCCTAGCTACTTCCGGATGTCTAGTGGATTGCAAGAATGGGACTCTCTCCTTCAACATTGGAGAAGAGAACATCAAGTTCAAGCTGTCCACAATGATGAAAGGGCCAACCCTTGATGAGGATATATTCAACATAGTTGAAGAAGAGGAGTCTAGAGAGGTTGTGAGCTCAATCTTGCTCAAGGATCCACTTGAGAGAGTTCTTAGCTCAAGCTTGATGGAAGAAGGAATTGAGGAGAGTAGCAATGAAGTAATCAAGGCCTTGAATGCATTGGACGAGCTACCAAGTGTTGGGTTTGAAGTGCTAGAAGAAGAGGAAAACTGCCAGAAAAATCGGACTGAAGGGCAAAAATCGGCCGATTTTTGTTCTTATGCTGAAATTTCAGCCAGTTTTGCCAAAACAGAAACTCAGATCGACCCCCCTTCAGATAAATCGACCGATTTTTCTTCCTGGGTCGATTTTCCTGAGTCTTTTCAGCACCAACCACTTGAATGTGAGCAATCATCAAGGGACTTTAAGGAGGCTTCCATGGCTTTGCAATCATCTCAACCTACATTGCATGGATCGTCTCCAACCGAAAAAGGTCCTCCTCAACTTGATCTTAAACCTCTTCCTTCTCATTTAAAGTATGCTTTCCTTGGTTCAAATTCTACTTATCCGGTGATTGTGAATGCATCTTTGAATGATGATGAGCTTAATAGATTGTTGAATGAATTGAAACTGCATAGAAAGGCAATAGGATACACCATTGATGATCTTGTTGGCATCAAGCCCTCTTTGTGCATGCATAGGATAATGATGGAAGATAATCATAAACCCTCTATTGAACATCAAAGAAGATTGAATCACATAATGAAAGAGGTAGTCAAAAAGGAAATCATTAAGTTGCTAGATGCGGGAATTATCTACCCTATCTCGGATAGTAAGTGGGTTAGTCCCGTTCATGTAGTACCTAAGAAGGGTGGGATGACCGTAGTAACCAATGAGAACAATGAATTAATCCCCACTAGAACGGTTACGGGATGGAGGATGTGCATTGATTATAGGAAGTTGAACATGGCCTCTAGGAAAGATCACTTCCCTCTCCCTTTCATTGACCAAATGCTAGAGAGATTAGCTCAACACTCTCATTTTTGCTACTTAGATGGTTATAGCGGATTCTTCCAAATCCCTATCCACCCCGATGACCAAGAGAAAACAACCTTTACATGTCCATGGGGAACTTTTGCATATAGGAGAATGCCATTTGGGTTGTGTAATGCACCCGCCACCTTTCAAAGGTGTATGATGGCTATTTTTTCGGAATACATTGAAAATATCATGGAAGTGTTCATGGATGATTTCTCTGTTTATGGTTCTTCCTTTGATAATTGCTTGGCTAACTTGTCCTTAGTATTGCAAAGATGTGAGGAGACAAATCTTGTCTTAAATTGGGAAAAATGCCACTTCATGGTAAGTGAAGGTATTGTGTTAGGACACTTGGTGTCTAACCGTGGCATTGAGGTTGATAGGGCCAAGATTGAAACGATAGAGAAGTTGCCACCACCTACCTCGGTGAAAGGGGTAAGGAGTTTCTTAGGGCATGCCGGTTTTTACCGGAGGTTCATTCAAGACTTCTATAAAATCTCTAAGCCCCTTACTAACCTACTAATGAAGGATGTTGAATTTGTTTTCTCCAAAGATTGCCTTGAGGCTTTTTGTAGGTTGAAGAACGCTTTGATCTCCGCACCTATAATGCAACCTCCGGATTGGAGTTTACCGTTTGAGATCATGTGTGATGCAAGCGATGTAGCCGTTGGGGCTGTTTTGGGGCAAAGGAAAGATGGGCGAACTCATGCCATTTATTATGCTAGCAAGACGCTAGATGATGCCCAACTCAACTATGCCACAACCGAGAAAGAGTTGCTAGCGGTAGTGTATGCCTTTGAGAAGTTTCGGTCATACCTTGTTGGAGCGAAGGTCATTGTTTATACGGATCATGCTGCGATTGGTTATCTACTTACCAAGAAGGATGCCAAGCCTAGGTTGATTCGGTGGATTCTTCTTCTTCAAGAGTTTGACTTGGAAATCCGGGACAAGAAGGGATCCGAGAACTCCGTGGCGGATCACCTTAGTAGACTCCCACCAATAGAGCTTGAGAGAGATGACATCCCGATTGATGACTCATTCCGGGATGAGCAATTGCAAATGGTGGAGGAATGCTTGTTCCAAGTGTCTAGAGGAAGTGAGCCATGGTATGCCGACATTGTGAACTACTTGGTGTGTGAGGAAGTGCCTCCCGGTTTGACATATGCCCAAAGGAAGAAGTTCTTCAAGGATGTGAGACATTACTATTGGAGCGAGCCACTTTTGTTCAAAAGAGGGCCGGATGAGATGTTTAGGAGATGCATACCGGAGGATGAGGTGGAAAGTGTGATCCGGCATTGCCACTCCTTACCATGTGGAGGGCATGCTAGCTCACACAAGACATGTGCGAAGGTGCTACAATCGGGCTTCTTTTGGCCAAGTTTGTTCAAGGACGTGCAAGGCTTTGTGGTAGCTTGTGATGCTTGCCAAAGGACGGGCAACATCTCAAGGAGGAATGAGATGCCCTTGAACAACATCCAAGAGGTCGAAATATTTGATGTATGGGGTGTGGACTTCATGGGACCATTTCCTTCTTCATGTGGCAATCTCTACATCCTATTGGCGGTGGATTATGTGTCAAGATGGGTGGAGGCAATCGCCTCTCCTACAAATGATGCCAAGGTTGTGGTGCGGTTCTTCAACCGAGTGATCTTCCCTAGGTTTGGAACACCAAGGGTGATCATAAGTGATGGAGGAAAGCACTTCACTAATAGGAACTTTGGAGCACTTTTGGCCAAGTATGGGGTGACTTATAAGGTGGCAACACCTTACCATCCCCAAACTAGTGGCCAAGTGGAGATCTCCAACCGGGAGATCAAGGCCATTCTTGAGAAGACGGTATCAAGGACGAGAAAAGATTGGGCTATGAAGCTCGATGATGCCTTGTGGGCATATAGGACCACCTTCAAAACACCAATTGGCACCACTCCTTACAAGTTGGTCTATGGAAAGTCTTGCCACCTTCCGGTAGAGATGGAGCATCGAGCATATTGGGCTATAAGGTGGCTAAATTTTGATCTCAAGGAGGCCGGAGAAAAGCGGTTGCTAGACATGAACGCCCTTGAGGAGATCCGGTTGGATGCATATGAGAATGCTCGGATCTACAAGGAGAGAACCAAGCGATGGCATGATAAGAGGATCATCCCAAAGGAGTTGAGTGAAGGCGACCTTGTCCTTCTCTTCAACTCGAGGCTGCGGCTCTTCCCCGGAAAGCTCAAATCAAGATGGACCGGGCCATATGTGGTGAAGAAGATCTTTCCTCATGGAGCGGTAGAGATAGGAGGAGATCATTGTGGTGACTTCAAAGTGAATGGGCATCGATTGAAGAAGTACATCCCGGAATCCCCGGTGGAAGTGATTGCCCCGCTTCACCTTGATTGAAACGCTCCTGAATTTGGTCAAGCTAATGACCTTAAAGAAGCGCTTAATGGGAGGCAACCCATTGGTACATATTTTTCCCTTTCTTTTTCTTACTTTTGCTTGATCTTACTCTTGGTGTGCTTTGTTTTTCCTTTGTGTTTTTGGGTGCTAGATCTTGTTGATTGTCATGAGTCATGAGATGTTGGAGGTCATGTGAAGGCCTCATGGAATGGTTGAAGAAGCAAGATCCGAGCACATGGACAAGGAAGAAAGCACCCAGGAAATCGGACTGTTCATGCACAAAATCGGCCGATTTTCCTGGGTTGCTTGGCCGATTTTTCCTCTGTAAAGAAAAGTGATGATCTCCAATCAAGCATGGGTGGAGCGGACATGGAACTTGGACGGCTTGCGGTGCCAAGCGCGGGTTCCGACACCATAATAAACATCAAGAGCTCTCTACCATCCTTGATCGATCATCCACCATCATCATCCAATGAGAACCGAAATACCAAAGCACCACCACTCTTACATTGTGAGAACTCTCTTTCACTTCTTTATTTAGTTTACACATTAGGGACAATGTGTTTCTAAGTATGGGGTGGGGTTTTCATGATCACTTGCATGATTAGCATCTAGGATAGTTTAATTTTGTCACATGTTTCATTATGTCTTGCATTGTACATACATATTTCGAAAAACCCAAAAAATCAGAAAATTTAAAAAATTTTGTGCTTTCTAGGCTTGGATATGACCCTAATGATGAACCTTGTCTTGTGGATTGGCTATGGATGGCCTTATGTGTTGAATTGATGAATGTATATGTGGACTTGAAGTACTTCTCTTGAAACCATGAATGAATTGTGATCATGAATGTTTGCCTTGATTGAATTGAGTATTGAAAGTCGAAATTGCATGCTAGTTCTTGCACATCATTTAGGAATGAATAAGGCAATTCATCTTTCTCTACTTCTCATCTTGATCATGTTGCTTGAGCACCTCAATTGAGATAAATTTGACCTCTTTTGACCCATCCGGGAATAGGAGCATGCTAGTGTGTTGATGTGTGTGAAAAGCAAGTGTGGGGTGAAGTTGTTGATGAAAGAATGATGTGAATGAAATGCTGAAATTGTTGTGAAAGTGTAGCCAAAAATATAGGCTTGGGGACATTGGCTTAAATGACAAGTAACTCGGTACACTTCACATAATCGGGTGTTGGTGCCTTGCCAAAGTCAAATAAACCAATAGTCCTAACGAGCTTTGGTATGTGTGCCCGGTGTGGATGCATCTCGAAAAATAGAAAAAGCCCGAGAATGGCTAATCACCAAGGTTTTGGCTTTTGCACACCAATGCCATTGTCTCAAAAATAAAAGAAAGAAAAGAAAATGAAGAAAAATATACACTTGAGGGAAGTTGATAAGAAAATTTGAAGTTGTGGTTCTTTAGTTCCTTTCCCGGATTAGCATCACATAGCCTAGAAAATTCCCACCTAATCACAACGTTTCTTGGCCTTCTATTTTACAAGTCCTTTTGACCTACTTGCATGTGTGTAAGACTAAGTGATTTAGATTGGATATACTCATGATCATCTTGACTTCTTCATCTTTACATTTCATTACATGCTATCAAGTTAAGTGTAATTGTCTTTCCATGCTTTCATTTATTTGATGCATAATTGCTTGTCCATTGCCATGAAACATGACTATGAAGGTGATCCAATATTAGAAGCACAACTCCAAAAGATTTTGCCATTTTTCTACATAGATAAATCATGTCATCTCTTAGTCTATAGTTGGGAATTTGCTCGGGGACGAGCAAACCTTAAGTATGGGGTATTTTTGATAACAAGATTTATGACTTAGGATTAGGTAATCATTTAGATAGATTTCTCACTCATTCATGCACGTTTTGGCATTGGTTCATGACGTCTTCGCTCAATTCATGCACATTTCTAGAAAAGACGTCTACACTACCTTTTATCGGTTTTGTAGGTAATTCGGGGATCTATTGGACGTTAATCGATACATTTGAGGGCCAAGCCTCATGATGGTACACATCCAAAGCCTTGGAGGAGCATAATTGGATCAACAAAGGACACAAAGACCACCATTGGTGCAAGCAATGGAGCAACTCATGGCTAGACGATCATAGCATGCTTCTGTTGAAGAAAATCGACCTACACCCAGGAAAATCGGCCGATTTTTTCCTCTGGGTCGATTTTTGGGCCTTTGACAGCTTAAGCCACGTGTCCCACGATCTCTTGTCCGTCCTTGCTCTTGGTGGAGAATATAAGTGGTCCTGCAGGTGGTTGCTGAGCATCTCTCCTCTCCCACACTCTCATTGACAGCTCATTTTTGATTTTGGAGAAATATTGGAGGAGAAGAAAAGCTCTCAAAGATTGAAGGAGGAAGAAGAACACCATTCTAAGAGTTTAGAGGGATTTAGAGTGATTTTGCAATCTTGGATTGAAGAACTAATTGCAAGGATTGTTAAGAACATTTTGAATCTTCATTTTAGAGTTTGTAAGTCTTGCTACAACTTGGATTTGGCTGAGATTTATTGATTTTGCTTACTCATCTTTCATTACTCATCTATGAACACCATGTATGCTTGTTTGATGATTTCGGATCTTGATATGCATATTATTGGCTAGTTTCTTGTGATTTTAGAGTGATGGATTGATGGTTATGGCTAGGGTGATGATAGGATGGGCTTATATGTCAGTTTAGGATGATTTATATGCACAAAACTCACAACAGAAGGAAAAAATCGACCTGTTCATCAGATAAATCGGCCGATTTATGTGTAGAACAGCCCGATTTATTCTTCTGTTGCTCTTTAAATGATAAATCTGCATGCTAGGGTGTTTGGTTGTTTAAATCCTAGTGTTTATTAAGCCTAATTTAGCTTAGGATCACCTAATGCTATCAACCTAAGTGAAGGAAGAGATCTACCCGATGATTCCCTATCTTAGATACCTTAGAAGATGAATTCTAGGTAGTAGTGAGCCTAATAAGCCGCTATTGGATTGAGTGTGCTAGGATTATTGCTTGAGATTTCCCTATTCCGAGACTTACCCGGTAAGGAGAGGGTTACCCCCTAAGTAGTATCTAGTTTGTGTGGAATTCCTTATTCTAACCCCTTGAGACCTACCCGGTAATAGGAGTTTGATGCGGGATTAGTGAAGTGAGAGACTTACCCGGTAATCGCTTCCACTAGTGAAACATTCTTTCCCCAGCACCGCAGCTAGTCCTTAGAATCCATAGAACCTTGAATCCTATGCCATAACCGGAAATCTTGACCTCTAGAATCTACTTTTCTTTCTTGATCATATACTTGCGCTTTGTGTTACTTACTCATTTGCTAGCTTAATTTGTTAGTTGTTTTATTACCTTACTTGACTTGTGATCTTTGTTTGATCACCACAAAAACCAACAAAAACATTGCGTTTTCCATTTTCTTTGTTCCTCATCTTATCCTAGTCTAGATTCACACTATCTTTGATCATTGCTTGACTCTATTTCACCTTAGTCTTTGTGTTCGACCTCGGAATACTTACCTTTCTACAAACGTCCCGTACACTGCGGGTTCGCTAGAAGTTAGGATAAATATAACGAGTATAAATTTAAGACTTATTGCGTGCACATCACACGATTCTAGCGTAACAAGTTTTTGGCGCCGTTGCCGGGGACTAGGTCTAGATTGAGTCATTTTGTGATTGTTTATAGTGTAGATCTTTCTTGTTGCTTTTGATCTCTCTTTGGTGTGTGTCTTTGCTTTTCAGGACATCATCTCTCTCTTTAGGTGTATGCGAAGATCTCGTGGCAAGGATTTAGCTCCATTCGATCCCGAACCGGAGAAAACCCTTCGATCTAGATCCAAGAACATCCGAAAAGAGAAAGAGATGGCCGGAAGAAACCTCCAAGCCGAGTTGGATGAAGCCTTAGAGAAAATAAGGCTAAGAGATGAGCTCTTGGAGGAAGAAAGGAGACTTGCCAATGAGAGGCAAGAGGAAACTAGGAGGGAGATTGAAAGGGGACAAGGGCGAGATCTTTAAGATTCTCGTGTCACAAAAGAAGTTGAATTAGAACGGGATATGACCTAATAATAAAAAGATAATAAACCGGATTGTGTGTTTATGATGCCTTATGTGTGGGTGTGCCAATACCATGATTCTAATGCCTTGAATGCTAGCTAACGGTTTTATACCGATATTGTTTTAGTTGCCTTGCAGGTTAGGGACGCGGCCGAGAGATCCGGAAGAGTGGGCAGCCGGGGTCCGTACATTTTAGGATGGGTTTTGGGGGTTGTTTTTATGTATTGTTTAGGGTATTATGTATGTCGCGTGTATGGCGGTTGCCTTTAGCGTTGTATCTCGGCTGAAGTCTTTCGTTGTTTTCTTTTGGGGTTCGTCTCATTGCATTAAAATGAATTTCGGTTTTGCCTTTATTTGTGTCTTGTTGTAAGATCCAGTGAAATTGTTGTCAAGCTAAGGGTCGGGACCCATTGTGAGGTCTCCGCCCGTAGCATCCCGAGTCCCGCGGAATCGGGGTGTTACAGTGATAACAAGATTTATGACTTAGGATTAGGTAATCATTTAGATAGATTTCTCACTCATTCATGCACGTTTTGGCATTGGTTCATGACGTCTTCGCTCAATTCATGCACATTTCTAGAAAAGACGTCTACACTACCTTTTATCGGTTTTGTAGGTAATTCGGGGATCTATTGGACGTTAATCGATACATTTGAGGGCCAAGCCTCATGATGGTACACATCCAAAGCCTTGGAGGAGCATAATTGGATCAACAAAGGACACAAAGACCACCATTGGTGCAAGCAATGGAGCAACTCATGGCTAGACGATCATAGCATGCTTCTGTTGAAGAAAATCGACCTACACCCAGGAAAATCGGCCGATTTTTTCCTCTGGGTCGATTTTTGGGCCTTTGACAGCTTAAGCCACGTGTCCCACGATCTCTTGTCCGTCCTTGCTCTTGGTGGAGAATATAAGTGGTCCTGCAGGTGGTTGCTGAGCATCTCTCCTCTCCCACACTCTCATTGACAGCTCATTTTTGATTTTGGAGAAAGATTGGAGGAGAAGAAAAGCTCTCAAAGATTGAAGGAGGAAGAAGAACACCATTCTAAGAGTTTAGAGGGATTTTGAGTGATTTTGCAATCTTGGATTGAAGAACTAATTGCAAGGATTGTTAAGAACGTTTTGAATCTTCATTTTAGAGTTTGTAAGTTTTGCTACAACTTGGATTTGGCTGAGATTTATTGATTTTGCTTACTCATCTTTCATTACTCATCTATGAACACCATGTATGCTTGTTTGATGATTTCGGATCTTGAAATGCATATTATTGGCTAGTTTCTTGTGATTTTAGAGTGATGGATTGATGGTTATGGCTAAGGTGATGATAGGATGGGCTTATATGTCAGTTTAGGATGATTTATATGCACGAAACTCACAACAGAAGGAAAAAATCGACCTGTTCATCAGATAAATCGGCCGATTTATCTGTAGAACAACCCGATTTATTCTTCTGTTGCTCTTTAAATGATAAATCTGCATGCTAGGGTGTTTGGTTGTTTAAATCCTAGTGTTTATTAAGCCTAATTTAGCTTAGGATCACCTAATGCTATCAACCTAAGTGAAGGAAGAGATCTACCCGATGATTCCCTATCTTAGATACCTTAGAAGATGAATTCTAGGTAGTAGTGAGCCTAATAAGCCGCTATTGGATTGAGTGTGCTAGGATTATTACTTGAGATTTCCCTATTCCGAGACTTACCCGGTAAGGAGAGGGTTACCCCCTAAGTAGTATCTAGTTTGTGTGGAATTCCTTATTCTAACCCCTTGAGACCTACCCGGTAATAGGAGTTTGATGCGGGATTAGTGAAGTGAGAGACTTACCCGGTAATCGCTTCCACTAGTGAAACATTCTTTCCCCAGCACCGCAGCTAGTCCTTAGAATCCTTAGAACCTTGAATCCTATGCCATAACCGGAAATCTTGACCTCTAGAATCTACTTTTCTTTCTTGATCATATACTTGCGCTTTGTGTTACTTACTCGTTTGCTAGCTTAATTTGTTAGTTGTTTTATTACCTTACTTGACTTGTGATCTTTGTTTGATCACCACAAAAACCAACAAAAACATTGCGTTTTCCATTTTCTTTGTTCCTCATCTTATCCTAGTCTAGATTCACACTATCTTTGATCATTGCTTGACTCTATTTCACCTTAGTCTTTGTGTTCGACCTCGGAATACTTACCTTTCTACAAACGTCCCGTACACTGCGGGTTCGCTAGAAGTTAGGATAAATATAACGAGTATAAATTTAAGACTTATTGCGTGCACATCACATGATTCTAGCGTAACAAGTTTTTGGCGCCGTTGCCGGGGACTAGGTCTAGATTGAGTCATTTTGTGATTGTTTATAGTGTAGATCTTTCTTGTTGCTTTTGATCTCTCTTTGGTGTGTGTCTTTGCTTTTCAGGACATCATCTCTCTCTTTAGGTGTATGCGAAGATCTCGTGGCAAGGATTTAGCTCCATTCGATCCCGAACCGGAGAAAACCCTTCGATCTAGATCCAAGAACATCCGAAAAGAGAAAGAGATGGCCGGAAGAAACCTCCAAGCCGAGTTGGATGAAGCCTTAGAGCAAATAAGGCTAAGAGATGAGCTCTTGGAGGAAGAAAGGAGACTTGCCAATGAGAGGCAAGAGGAAACTAGGAGGGAGATTGAAAGGGGACAAGGGCGAGATCTTTAAGATTCTCGTGTCACAAAAGAAGTTGAATTAGAACGGGATATGACCTAATAATAAAAAGATAATAAACCGGATTGTGTGTTTATGATGCCTTATGTGTGGGTGTGCCAATACCATGATTCTAATGCCTTGAATGCTAGCTAACGGTTTTATACCGATATTGTTTTAGTTGCCTTGCAGGTTAGGGACGCGGCCGAGAGATCCGGAAGAGTGGGCAGCCGGGGTCCGTACATTTTAGGATGGGTTTTGGGGGTTGTTTTTATGTATTGTTTAGGGTATTATGTATGTCGCGTGTATGGCGGTTGCCTTTAGCGTTGTATCTCGGCTGAAGTCTTTCGTTGTTTTCTTTTGGGGTTCGTCTCATTGCATTAAAATGAATTTCGGTTTTGCCTTTATTTGTGTCTTGTTGTAAGATCCAGTGAAATTGTTGTCAAGCTAAGGGTCGGGACCCATTGTGAGGTCTCCGCCCGTAGCATCCCGAGTCCCGCGGAATCGGGGTGTTACAGTGATAACAAGATTTATGACTTAGGATTAGGTAATCATTTAGATAGATTTCTCACTCATTCATGCACGTTTTGGCATTGGTTCATGACGTCTTCGCTCAATTCATGCACATTTCTAGAAAAGACGTCTACACTACCTTTTATCGGTTTTGTAGGTAATTCGGGGATCTGTTGGACGTTAATCGATACATTTGAGGGCCAAGCCTCATGATGGTACACATCCAAAGCCTTGGAGGAGCATAATTGGATCAACAAAGGACACAAAGACCACCATTGGTGCAAGCAATGGAGCAACTCATGGCTAGACGATCATAGCATGCTTCTGTTGAAGAAAATCGACCTACACCCAGGAAAATCGGCCGATTTTTTCCTCTGGGTCGATTTTTGGGCCTTTGACAGCTTAAGCCACGTGTCCCACGATCTCTTATCCGTCCTTGCTCTTGGTGGAGAATATAAGTGGTCCTGCAGGTGGTTGCTGAGCATCTCTCCTCTCCCACACTCTCATTGACAGCTCATTTTTGATTTTGGAGAAAGATTGGAGGAGAAGAAAAGCTCTCAAAGATTGAAGGAGGAAGAAGAACACCATTCTAAGAGTTTAGAGGGATTTTGAGTGATTTTGCAATCTTGGATTGAAGAACTAATTGCAAGGATTGTTAAGAACGTTTTGAATCTTCATTTTAGAGTTTGTAAGTCTTGCTACAACTTGGATTTGGCTGAGATTTATTGATTTTGCTTACTCATCTTTCATTACTCATCTATGAACACCATGTATGCTTGTTTGATGATTTCGGATCTTAATATGCATATTATTGGCTAGTTTCTTGTGATTTTAGAGTGATGGATTGATGGTTATGGCTAGGGTGATGATAGGATGGGCTTATATGTCAGTTTAGGATGATTTATATGCACAAAACTCACAACAGAAGGAAAAAATCGACCTGTTCATCAGATAAATCGGCCGATTTATCTGTAGAACAGCCCGATTTATTCTTCTGTTGCTCTTTAAATGATAAATCTGCATGCTAGGGTGTTTGGTTGTTTAAATCCTAGTGTTTATTAAGCCTAATTTAGCTTAGGATCACCTAATGCTATCAACCTAAGTGAAGGAAGAGATCTACCCGATGATTCCCTATCTTAGATACCTTAGAAGATGAATTCTAGGTAGTAGTGAGCCTAATAAGCCGCTATTGGATTGAGTGTGCTAGGATTATTGCTTGAGATTTCCCTATTCCGAGACTTACCCGGTAAGGAGAGGGTTACCCCCTAAGTAGTATCTAGTTTGTGTGGAATTCCTTATTCTAACCCCTTGAGACCTACCCGGTAATAGGAGTTTGATGCGGGATTAGTGAAGTGAGAGACTTACCCGGTAATCGCTTCCACTAGTGAAACATTCTTTCCCCAGCACCGCAGCTAGTCCTTAGAATCCTTAGAACCTTGAATCCTATGCCATAACCGGAAATCTTGACCTCTAGAATCTACTTTTCTTTCTTGATCATATACTTGCGCTTTGTGTTACTTACTCCTTTGCTAGCTTAATGTGTTAGTTGTTTTATTACCTTACTTGACTTGTGATCTTTGTTTGATCACCACAAAAACCAACAAAAACATTGCGTTTTCCATTTTCTTTGTTCCTCATCTTATCCTAGTCTAGATTCACACTATCTTTGATCATTGCTTGACTCTATTTCACCTTAGTCTTTGTGTTCGACCTCGGAATACTTACCTTTCTACAAACGTCCCGTACACTGCGGGTTCGCTAGAAGTTAGGATAAATATAACGAGTATAAATTTAAGACTTATTGCGTGCACATCACACGATTCTAGCGTAACAAGTTTTTGGCGCCGTTGCCGGGGACTAGGTCTAGATTGAGTCATTTTGTGATTGTTTATAGTGTAGATCTTTCTTGTTGCTTTTGATCTCTCTTTGGTGTGTGTCTTTGCTTTTCAGGACATCTTCTCTCTCTTTAGGTGTATGCGAAGATCTCGTGGCAAGGATTTAGCTCCATTCGATCCCGAACCGGAGAAAACCCTTCGATCTAGATCCAAGAACATCCGAAAAGAGAAAGAGATGGTCGGAAGAAACCTCCAAGCCGAGTTGGATGAAGCCTTAGAGCAAATAAGGCTAAGAGATGAGCTCTTGGAGGAAGAAAGGAGACTTGCCAATGAGAGGCAAGAGGAAACTAGGAGGGAGATTGAAAGGGGACAAGGGCGAGATCTTTAAGATTCTCGTGTCACAAAAGAAGTTGAATTAGAACGGGATATGACCTAATAATAAAAAGATAATAAACCGGATTGTGTGTTTATGATGCCTTATGTGTGGGTGTGCCAATACCATGATTCTAATGCCTTGAATGCTAGCTAACGGTTTTATACCGATATTGTTTTAGTTGCCTTGCAGGTTAGGGACGCGGCCGAGAGATCCGGAAGAGTGGGCAGCCGGGGTCCGTACATTTTAGGATGGGTTTTGGGGGTAGTTTTTATGTATTGTTTAGGGTATTATGTATGTCGCGTGTATGGCGGTTGCCTTTAGCGTTGTATCTCGGCTGAAGTCTTTCGTTGTTTTCTTTTGGGGTTCGTCTCATTGCATTAAAATGAATTTCGGTTTTGCCTTTATTTGTGTCTTGTTGTAAGATCCAGTGAAATTGTTGTCAAGCTAAGGGTCGGGACCCATTGTGAGGTCTCCGCCCGTAGCATCCCGAGTCCCGCGGAATCGGGGTGTTACAGTGATAACAAGATTTATGACTTAGGATTAGGTAATCATTTAGATAGATTTCTCACTCATTCATGCACGTTTTGGCATTGGTTCATGACGTCTTCGCTCAATTCATGCACATTTCTAGAAAAGACGTCTACACTACCTTTTATCGGTTTTGTAGGTAATTTGGGGATCTATTGGACGTTAATCGATACATTTGAGGGCCAAGCCTCATGATGGTACACATCCAAAGCCTTGGAGGAGCATAATTGGATCAACAAAGGACACAAAGACCACCATTGGTGCAAGCAATGGAGCAACTCATGGCTAGACGATCATAGCATGCTTCTGTTGAAGAAAATCGACCTACACCCAGGAAAATCGGCCGATTTTTTCCTCTGGGTCGATTTTTGGGCCTTTGACAGCTTAAGCCACGTGTCCCACGATCTCTTGTCCGTCCTTGCTCTTGGTGGAGAATATAAGTGGTCCTGCAGGTGGTTGCTGAGCATCTCTCCTCTCCCACACTCTCATTGACAGCTCATTTTTGATTTTGGAGAAAGATTGGAGGAGAAGAAAAGCTCTCAAAGATTGAAGGAGGAAGAAGAACACCATTCTAAGAGTTTAGAGGGATTTTG
The DNA here is from genome assembly GCA_033239125.1 of Fagopyrum homotropicum. Classification (NCBI taxonomy): domain Eukaryota; kingdom Viridiplantae; phylum Streptophyta; class Magnoliopsida; order Caryophyllales; family Polygonaceae; genus Fagopyrum; species Fagopyrum homotropicum. Next base: position 152,884,791 of record BSWB01000004.1, read on the forward strand.
AGTGATTTTGCAATCTTGGATTGAAGAACTAATTGCAAGGATTGTTAAGAACGTTTTGAATCTTCATTTTAGAGTTTGTAAGTCTTGCTACAACTTGGATTTGGCTGAGATTTATTGATTTTGCTTACTCATCTTTCATTACTCATCTATGAACACCACGTATGCTTGTTTGATGATTTCGGATCTTGATATGCATATTATTGGCTAGTTTCTTGTGATTTTAGAGTGATGGATTGATGGTTATGGCTAGGGTGATGATAGGATGGGCTTATATGTCAGTTTAGGATGATTTATATGCACGAAACTCACAACAGAAGGAAAAAATCGACCTGTTCATCAGATAAATCGGCCGATTTATCTGTAGAACAACCCGATTTATTCTTCTGTTGCTCTTTAAATGATAAATCTGCATGCTAGGGTGTTTGGTTGTTTAAATCCTAGTGTTTATTAAGCCTAATTTAGCTTAGGATCACCTAATGCTATCAACCTAAGTGAAGGAAGAGATCTACCCGATGATTCCCTATCTTAGATACCTTAGAAGATGAATTCTAGGTAGTAGTGAGCCTAATAAGCCGCTATTGGATTGAGTGTGCTAGGATTATTGCTTGAGATTTCCCTATTCCGAGACTTACCCGGTAAGGAGAGGGTTACCCCCTAAGTAGTATCTAGTTTGTGTGGAATTCCTTATTCTAACCCCTTGAGACCTACCCGGTAATAGGAGTTTGATGCGGGATTAGTGAAGTGAGAGACTTACCCGGTAATCGCTTCCACTAGTGAAACATTCTTTCCCCAGCACCGCAGCTAGTCCTTAGAATCCTTAGAACCTTGAATCCTATGCCATAACCGGAAATCTTGACCTCTAGAATCTACTTTTCTTTCTTGATCATATACTTGCGCTTTGTGTTACTTACTCATTTGCTAGCTTAATTTGTTAGTTGTTTTATTACCTTACTTGACTTGTGATCTTTGTTTGATCACCACAAAAACCAACAAAAACATTGCGTTTTCCATTTTCTTTGTTCCTCATCTTATCCTAGTCTAGATTCACACTATCTTTGATCATTGCTTGACTCTATTTCACCTTAGTCTTTGTGTTCGACCTCGGAATACTTACCTTTCTACAAACGTCCCGTACACTGCGGGTTCGCTAGAAGTTAGGATAAATATAACGAGTATAAATTTAAGACTTATTGTGAGGTCTCCGCCCGTAGCATCCCGAGTCCCGCGGAATCGGGGTGTTACAGCTTGCTTCCAAATTCCTGGATAGGTAAAGGAAGGCAAATATGTATATGAGGGGCTAAGCATGATCAAGAAGAAGAAGAGAAAAGAATGAATTGCCTTGGTCTTTCCAGGAAGAAAGTGAGAGAACTCATAATGTGGTGTCAACCTTCAAATTCAACATAATTTTGATAAAAACAAAGTATTAAACATGCCACAAATTTCAAACAAAGCATTTAACAACTTAAACATATCATAAAACCTTTCAAACATATAAAGGTTTCAAAACCAATCTGCAAACTTTATCTTCACTGAGATCACTTTCAAAAAAGAAGCACAAAACGTTTCGAAAATTCTCAGTTTGGAAAACCACCTCGGTCGAGATGTACTAAGTCAACCGAGGTGGTCAACCTCGTTTGGCCAGAACTACTTCGGTCGAGGTCAAAAAAAAAATTTCCTGTCCAGTTTCTGACGTTTTTCTCAATCAAATAACCTGTATGCATGCATGCAATCTCACATAAACACATAGAGCAAAATCTTGCAAGCTCTCAATAATCTCGATCCGGTGGTGGTGGTGGTGGCACATACGGGTGCTGAGATGGGTCAAAAGGATAGCCCATGACATGTTGAAACTGAATCTCAGTCTCGTCATCATCCAAATCGATGACCGGCGCACTAGTCCCAACTGTATCCATGCCCGTATCCATAGGAACACCACCATCCTCAACAACGTCATCATCATTATCCTCAGCCTCTGTTAGCATGAAATATTTTGATATTTTAGACACGTTTTCTAGATGTATTTCATCCATTATAGTGTTCATTGATAAAGCATTGAAGGAATTGTGAGCTAGTTTGTCTATATTGTCGATATAGAGGTCTACATAAGCTTTGTGTTGATTGTAGGCGAATAAGAGCTAAAACTAAACGAATTATGAGAGGATGGAGATGGATTGAGCATATCCAAGGATTGAGGACACCACAATGAAGCCAATGAAGATGCTAGGATGAGGAATGACACAAAACAAAGGGAATTACGAGCAATCTATGCTTCCACGCTCTAAAATACGGCCGTAATGAAGTCCACGCTCTAAACCACGGCCGTGAAACTTGGCAACATGAGCATGGAGCATTCCAGAGAGTTACACGGTATAAAGTACGGTAGTGGAAGTTGTGAAGAACCGTAATCCAATTCCACGCTCTAAACCACGGGCGTGGAATTCCATAAAACCGTGATTTAGGCAATCTTTTGACGAATAAAATATAGACACATAGTCTACGCACATGGGCCGGACGGTTATTCTATCTTTCCTTATAAAAAGACAGAAGGAGGGAGAATTTGGCACCTTCGCTTACGCTGGCTTGCACGTGCCTAGGGTTCCAGTTGGACGTGCGGAGATTGCCATTTTGCAACGGAGATTTGCAAAGGCTTGAAGATTTGGAAGTTGCGCTTTGTCCTTAGGTTTGATTAGAAGACGGATTGACATCCCGCTCTTCGTTCTTATCTAGGATTGTGATCTTTATTCCAAATCTGATATACATCATTACTTTTGTTTGTGGATTTGAGATTTATTTGAAGTTTATTGAAGGTTTTCGAAGGTTTTCATCTTTCATTCTTCTTAATCTTGAATTTGATATCATAATGACTGTTGTTGGCTAAAACTCTTTAGCAATTCTAAGGTGAAGGGTTGATAGTTGTGGCTTAGATGATGATAGATCGATCGTAAATAGATTTGGACCCTGAGAGTTAGAGAGATTTCGCCGACGAGCCAGAATCACGGCCTGTTCTTGAGGTTCCACGGCCGTGGAACTCAAGATCTGCCCGTAATTTATCCTAGTTTACGAACTTTTCTTTTACTTTGATCCAAGGTTAAAGATTAGCTTTAACTTAGTCTTGGCTTGCCTTTTCTAGGTAGTAGTGAAGCCTCAACAACCTCTACTTCTATTTCGAGTGTCACAACCTTAATCGGTTTAGTTAGTCTTGATCCTTGGGTTACAAGTTTAGGTATTTGAGATTAATTCTTGTCTTTAGATTCTTTCTATACTGAAGCCTCAACAACCTTTATAGAGAGTGTCTCTAGATAAGTCATATAAAGCCTTAGAAGTTCACCGTACATTGCTTTACCTTATCATACCTTTGCAACTCTTAACTCTGTCCTTAGTTCTTTAGTATATCTTGAATCGATTGCTACAATTAGACACCTGATCTTTAGGGTTGTTGTTTTCCCAATATTTGCAAAGCTTCATACATTTACTTGCTTGACAATTTACAACTGGATTTAACCCCCCAAATCCCTGTGTTCGATACTCTGAAATTCTTGCTTTACTACCCCGATCCGTATACTGCGGGTTCGCTTGCTTGATTCTAGTTTTATAAAATTAAAGCTTATTTGCACGCACGCTAAGTGGCGAACAGCCTCGTCCTCCTCATCTGGCCCCTGAGCTGCTGCAGCTGCTGCCTCTCTATCATCCTCCATCAGTGAAATCCACGCAATCTGCCAGTAGTGTGGATCAAACACGGAGAACTGAGCTGACCATCTGATCCCCTGTGGTGCAGTCGGCTCCCATGGTATCTCCACATATTGCGTAGTAAGTCCTCGGGGAACCAGTATCCTCCGAGTGATCATCTCCTGAAGTTCAAGCGGCTTGGTAGCCGCCACCATGGTGCAAGCACTAAGGTCCATATCCATGTAACTCGCTATATGAGTCACAATACCTCCACAGCAGATGTTGCCCTTCCCCTTCACCTTTATCCTATGTAGATCCTCCGCCAGCATAAGTCCGAAATTTGGGATCCCTCCCGTCACCATGCAGTATAAGCTCAAAAGCTCCCCCTGTCTGACCTTCTGGGGCGTCTCAATACGCGCCAGAAGAGTCTCACTGAAGATCCTGTGGGCCAGCTTGAAAGCAAGATGGAATATAATCCTCTCCCTGGAATCTCCAGGTCGCCATCTGTCAGCATGCTCAACCACGTGAGCTATCTGTCCCCAAAACTCCCTAGCTACAGCTCGGGAGGGAAAAACAACGACTGTCGAGATTGGGAAGCCAAAGATATCCCGCCAGTGATCTGAGGGAACCAAGTAGTTCCGGTTCATCAACCGGTACTTCACGGCGCGCTCAGTAGGCAGGTAGGTAAAGGAGCTGACAAACTCCAAGGTCGGCTCTAGATAGGCCGGAGCTCTAATCTCTGTGAACTGCTCCAACCCCACATCAGAAATCATACGCCTCAAACCATCATCAACGTGGAGGCAGTCAAAAGCTGAAATGTCCAGGAAGCGGGGTGCAATCACTGGACGGGCCGCTATCCGGTCATAATCGACCTGGTGTCTCTCGTGGATCACCGGTCTAGTACGGCGGGAGGAAGAAGAAGGGAAAGGAGAAGATCTGTCCCTCAGGACCAACTGTCTCTCAGAACTCATCTTTCTGCAAATTGTCAAGTTACCTCGGTCGCCTTGACAACTCTGTAGAACACCTCGGCCGAGGCACAGGCCGACTGGACCGAGGTGAAACTCTGCTAGATCGATTCCCTCAAAAATCCAGTTCTTTTCCCCCAAATCACTACCAAAGGTTCCTATGGGGTACTTAATCTATTTCTCAGCAAATGTAGGGGCAACCAAAGCCCAGAACGAGAGAAATCAGTAGAGAAAGACGAAGTTAGGGTTTTTTTGATATTTACCTAGATTTTGTCGATTCGGCTCGTTCTTTCTGCAGATTGGTGCTTGCACTGCGATCCTCTATCCTTTCCTCTCAGTTTAGAAGCAAGAATCGTGGAAAATGAGCGAAGAACGGAGGAACGAGGTGGAAAATGCGCCGCGGTCGAGAAGAGGGTAAAGAGAAGAGAGAGAAATCTTCAGCCCCTTTTATACCCTTTTCTGGAACTGTTGTCACCTCGGTCGAGATGTTCTCGACTGAACCGAGGTGTACAGACCGAGGTGAGTCTTCAGAAACCCTAATCGCCTCGGTTGCTCAAGAATCATCTCGGTCGAGGTGTTGTGACAACAACCGAGATGTGTCTCAATCAAACTCTGTCTTCTCATATTCTCGAACTTCTGTCCTTCCAGTTGTGCTCCTGGGTTGTATTCCTTCCTTAGATGTCACCTGTTGTCTGTCTAGGACGCCAAAAACAAAACAAAGCAAAGAAAAAGCAAACTATCTAAAGCTAGACTAGAAAAAGGGAAAAGAAAGCAATACCTTGGGTTGCCTCCCAAGAAGCGCTTGATTTAAGGTCGATAGCTGGACCGTACGGCATCTCTATGCGTGATGGGAGGTGTCCTCACCCCATACTTCACCTTCATCATGGGGTGAGATAAGTAAGTCTATCAAACGCTCCAACAAGTGCAAGTGCTCATCGGGGAATGAATCGTCTATGGGTGGGTCGTCCTTCTCGCGTGAAGATGGAGGTAGCCGGCTGAGGTGATCCGCAACAGAATTTTCGGATCCCTTCTTATCGCAGATCTCTAGGTCAAACTCTTGAAGTAAGAGAATCCATCGAATAAGGCGTGGCTTGGCATCTTTCTTAGCAAGCAAGTAATGAATGGTTGCATGGTCGGTGTAGACAATGACTTTTTCTCCTACTAAGTAAGAACGAAACTTCTCGAAAGCATATACAACCGCCAATATCTCCTTCTTGGTGGTGGCGTAGTTACGCTGGGCTTCATCTAGCGTCTTGCTAGCATAGTAAATGGCGGTGGTCCGACCATCCTTCTTTTGTCCAAGCACCGCTCCTACGGCTACATCACTAGCATCACACATGATCTCAAAGGGCAAGGTCCAATCCGGAGGTTGAATAATGGGAGCGGAGATCAACGCTTCCTTAATCCTGTAAAAATGCATCAAGACACTCCTGTGAAAACTCAAAAACAACATCTTTATTCAAGAGGTTAGTTAGAGGTTTAGAAATCTTCGAGAAGTCCTTGATGAATCTCCTGTAGAAACCTGCATGCCCGAGAAAACTCCTCACACCTTTAATAGAACAAGGGGGAGGGAGTTTCTCAATAGTCTCGATCTTAGCGCGATCGACCTCAATACCTCGATTAGAAACGAGGTGTCCTAACACAATGCCTTCATTAACCATAAAATGACACTTCTCCCAATTCAAGACAAGATTAGTGTCTTCACATCTTTGTAGCACTAGAGAAAGGTTAGATAGGCAATCATCAAAAGAGGAACCATATACTGAAAATTCATCCATAAATACCTCCATGATCTCCTCTATATATTCGGAAAAGATTGCCATCATGCATCGTTGGAAGGTAGAGGGTGCATTGCATAATCCAAATGGCATCCTCCTATAAGCGAATGTCCCCCTTGGACAAGTGAAAGTGGTCTTCTCTTGATCATCCGAATGGAAAGGAATTTGGAAGAAGCCACTATAGCCGTCTAAATAGCAAAAGTGTGAATGCTGGGCCAACCGCTCGAGCATTTGATCAATGAAGGGAAGTGGAAAATGGTCCTTCCGGGTGGCCACGTTCAGCTTTCTATAGTCGATGCAAACCCTCCAGCCCGTGACGGTCCTGGTTGGGATTAACTCGTTGTTCTTATTCGTCACAACGGTCACCCTCCTTTCTTCGGAACTACAAATACTGGGCTAACCCATTTGCTGTTCGAGATAGGATATATGATACCTGCATCCAACAACTTAAGAATCTCTTTCTTCACAACCTCTTTCATGATCGGATTTAACCATCTTTGAGGTTCCCGTGAAGTCTTATGATCGTCCTCCATTAGAATTCTATGCATGCAGAAAGAAGGCTTAATGCCAATAAGATCATCTATAGTATAACCCAAAGCTTTTTTATGCTTTCTCAGGACATGCATTAGTTTAGATAATTCAGATTCGGAGAGGGAAGCACTAATGATTACGGGATAAGTAGAATCCGGTCCAAGAAAGACATACCTCAAGTGACTAGGGAGTTGTTTAAGCTCCACAACTGGGGGTGCTTTCTGAGGGGGATCCTTGCTTCCTCCTTCCAGTGGAGTAGATCCAGAAACTGGACTTTCGGAAGTCTCAGTTGACATCATCTCGCCTTCGACCTCGGTCGAGGCGCAGAGGCGTTGACCGAGATGTTCTTCAGTCGCCTCGCTTGGTCCAGAAAGTGCCTCGGTCGAGGTACTGCAACTGAAACCGAAACTGGAGACCTTCGTCTCTTGGATTAGTTTCTCAGTTTTAGCTCCTGGATCTTCTTCCAGTGCCTTTAAGCTCCGTATATCTGCATCACAAGAAGCATCTATACCTTCCTCCATTAAACTAAAACTAATAACTTTTTCAAGTGGGTCGTTAATAAGGATAGAGCTCACCAATTCTCTTGATTCTTCTTCATCATAGATGTTGAAGACATCATCTCCTAGCTGCTCTCCCTTCATGGCCGCAAGTAATGCGAATTCCACTTCATCTCCGCCAATATTGAACTTTAGCTTGGCGTTCTTACAATCCACATTGCAACCCGAATTTGCTAGAAATGGCCTCCTGAGAATGATAGGAACAGGATAATCTGCGGGAATATCAAGCACAACAAAGTCTATAGGTAAATAGAAGTTACCTAACTTAACCGGAACGTCTTTAAAAAATCCCAACGGGATGGATAATGGAGCGGTCCGCCATGTATAATCTTATCTTCACCGGCTTGGGCTCTCAAAGTCCGATCTTAACACATAGCTCCAGCGGAATGATGCTCACGCTGGCTCTAGATCACATAAGGCTTCACAAGTGATATCCCCAACTTGAATGGGAATGCAAAATGAGCCGGGATCTCTCAACTTGGGTGGCATCTTCTCCTTCATGATTTGAATAAGCTCCGAGGATTTAGATGTCATCCTTACTTCACCAAAATCTTCCAGCTTCCTCTTTCTTGATAGAATCTCTTTCAAGAACTTCCCATAGGCGGGCATCCCTAGAATAGCATCAAGGAAAGGAATATTAATGTGTAGTTTATTCATCAAGTCAAGGAACTTACCAAAATGCTTGTCTAGATGTGCTTTGGCCCTTGACTGAGGGAATGGAAGTGGTGGTTTATATGCAGGAGGTGGAATATAAACTTCAGTTTTCTCCTACGCTTTCTATGGCTCCACCTCGGTTGGCATCTCGGCCGAAGTGTTCTTCGACTCCCCCTGGACCGAGGTGGTCTTCGTCTGTACAGGCATCGACCGAGGCACTGGATCTGCAGTCTTCAGTCCACTCCTCGTCGTTATGGCCATAATCTGGCCCTTAGGGTTGCTTTCCGTTCTTGCTGGAAGCTTCCCTCGATCTCTTGGCGCTTCATTCTCCTTGTTGAAGAATTGTTGTTCTAAGGCTTTTTGTGCCTTCGAAAATGAAGTCATGGATGTCTTCATAGAGCTTAGCTTGATTAAGATGGCCTCCAGCACTGCGTCTTTCTTTTCTGGTTGGGACGAACTCGAGCCTTGCTCCTGGCTCTTTAATGGAGTAGAAGAAGAAGAAGAAGAAGAAGAAGAAGAAGAGGAAGAGAGGAAAGGATTAGAGGAATCATTCGAGTTGGAGTTAGAATGATGGTTACCCGAATTTTGGTTGTTTGCCCTCCAATTATTGCTGTTGGATCCTCTATTGTTGTTGTAGTTGTTCTTCCGGGAACCGTTGTTGTTGTTACGGTATCCATTGTTGTTTCTTGATCCTTGATCTTCCTTCTTGGTTTGAGCAACTAAGAGTTCCTTCAATTGTTTCACATCATTCTTCAAAGAGATGAGTTGATACTGGTCTCGTAAAGCTTCCATATCTGCTTCGATCGCTTCAGTCCTTGCGCGAGTTTCTTCCCTCTCCAGTCTCAGCTCTTCTTTGCTGAGGCGTAGCTGTTCTAACGCCTCCTTCAATTCGGCCTCAAGATCGCGATTGTCTTGGTTGGCCATCTTCACTTCTTTCAAGCGTCTTTTGTATGTCTTTTCTGGTTCGGGATCGTAAGGAACGATTTCCTTCCTAGCGCGGGTTCTTCGCATACACCTAAAAAGAACCTGCGAAAGTCACTCAAGTAGAATGGTCAGTAAAAACAGGGGGCAAGTGCCCCGAAAGCAAACTGTTTGCTCAAAAGGGTGTGCGTCAAAGTCTTAATATTTATATCTAGAACTCAAAAGCAAAGCGAACCCGCAGTGTACGGATCAGCTGTAGAAAGGTAAGAATTCCAGAGTCGAACTCAGGGATTTGGTGAGAAAGATTCCAATTTCAATTATCTAGCGAAAGTATAAAAGCTTTTGTGATGTAATAAAGAGAGAAATGATTCCAAGGATTCAAGTATCCGATTTAGGCTTTCGATTCAAGACACTTTTACGGGTATAGGACAGAATTTATATTGCCAAGATTAAATGTTCAAAGGTAGGATTCGTACGATGAAGTTCCGAAACCTATATAACTAATCTATAGATTCTCTCTATAAGGGTTGTTGAGGCTGCAATATAGAAAGATCTAAAGACAAGAATTATGTTCAAACTAACTATCTAAAACTCCAGGATATGACTCTCCAAAGTATGAATAGAAAGCACACTTAAAATCTTAATAAAGGATGTTGAGTCTCTTTATTACCCAAATCTTGCAATTTTAATCCATTGAATGTAGAAACAGGTTTGAATTGCATTCGAACATTCAATTAGAGGATGAAAAGAGTTAATCAAGAATGGGATTTAGGCAAGGATTAGTTTTGATTAAAGAATTGTTCAATTAAGTTCGTCCGAAGGATAAATCGCCCTGTTCAGAGGAAAAATCGGCCGATTTTCCTCAAGAACAGCCCGATTTTCCTGTTTGTCGCAAAACTAAAATCTAAATTCTCAGGATCCTAATGTTTGAATGAGTTCAGTCTATCATCATCTAAGCCTTAATCATCAACTATTCTCCCCAGAATCACAAGGTTTTTAGCCAACCATTTTCAAAATCAAATCAAATTAATTATTGAAGAAGATATCGCAAAGAAACCAAATCTTGAATGAAAAATTCTATAACTCTTAAATCTGTAAAACAATCGTCAAATCTGTTCAATATATCTCCCAACAACTCAATTTCGTGTTCATAAACCACAAACAAGTCAATGGATTAAAGAAATCTCACAATCAAAGATCAAGAATGACTTTCCGGCAAAAGCTCTTCAATCTCTCTCCAAGAATCGTTGATTTCTTCAAAACGTGTAAAGATTATCTGGTGCGACCTCCTCGTCTTCGTTCGTAGGGTTCTCTTCTATAGTTTCTTGCAGATGGGCCGTTTGGCAAAACTCTCATCTAGCCCAAATTAATTGGGCTTTATGTCGTCTTTTTATTTGGCTGAATCGTGAAGAAAATCGACCTAGTCGATCTTGGTGCAAAATCGTTCGATTTTCAAGGTGTAAAAATCGTCCGATTTATATATACATTGGCACGATTTTCTTCAACAGAAAGTGCTCTTCCTTTGGTTCGTCTTCTATGCTTCTCCTTAGCAATTCCTTATCTCTTTGTGATCCTTCTAAGACTCCTTTAGCTTCCTTAACACCCTTAGATGCTTCTTGCTCTATTTTTGCTTCCAATTCAACTCTATTTACCTGCAATTCATCAAAATCTCGTGTAGACCTCTATTTCCGACAATTGATTGAATAGAACATAAAAGTTATGCAAAATCCCTCAAAATGCAAAGTAAATAGAGATAATGTGTTGCAATATGCATGAATATGATGATACATAATTCATGTCATCAAAATACCCCATACTTGCCTCTTGCTTGTCCCTAAGCAAGATTCAAATTCAGAATATAAGATGTCATGGATTATGTATGTATGAAACTCAAAAACTTTTCTTTTTGGTAGTGTTCCTTTTCATTGGATCGCTCTCAAAGTGATATTTCAAGGCATAAAAGGGGCAAAGCATGTATCAATGATGACCATAAGATGAACAAACTCCCTTTTCTTTCTTGAAGGCATAAATAAAGAACATGATAAAGGTGTAGAGGCAATCAAATTCAAACAAATCTAAACTATTAAGTCTTGAACACATGCATAAAAGTCTCAAGGTCTTCTAATCAAAGAAAGGGTTCAAGAAACGTATTAAGGGAAGGAGTTCTTTTTGGTTATTGTGGTGCTAATCCGGGAAAGAGGAACACATAACACATTCAAGAATTTTCTTCACCGCACATGCTTCGCATGTAGAAAGCTTTGCTTTCATTATACTTTACTTTTTGAGAGTATGGACAGCGGTGCATAAAAACCGAAGCCTAGGAGATTGGCTTTTCTCAATTTCGAGATGCCTCAAACCCTTGATTGCACATACCATATCCCGTTAGGACTTGTCGTTCAATCGGACTTTGGCAAGACACAAACACCCGGCTATGTGAATGGTGCCGAGTTACTCATCCTCATGTTCAACGTCCCCAAAACTTATGAAATTTTTCACTTTTCAATACATTTTCTTTGGCCCTCCCACATCAAGCATGCCTTTTTCAATCACTTATCCTAATTCCCGGATGGTAAAAGGAGGGTTACATATTTCATTGAGGAGCTAGCATGATCAAGATATGAGAAAAGAAAAGAAGTGAATTGCCTTAGTCATCCTTAAATGATGTAAAAGAACTTGTGATATAGCTTCGACTATTATTTCATTTTCTCATCAAAACAACTAAATCATATAACTTATTCATGTATTCAAGTAACAAAAGCAATTTCATTCATGCTATAATCAACATTTCAACATAACTAAGCATCTTTTTCACCTATCCATATACACAATTCTCATCATAGAGATCATTTCCATATAAGAAGCACTTAAAAAAAAATTTTTTTGAAAATTCATAGGTTTTGAAAAAGATCATGCAAATGCAAATGTCATAATAGAAAGCAAGTAGTGCAAGAGTTATTACAAGCCAAGTTGTCAAGAGTAGTGGAAAGTACATAAAGTGCTTAAGTGAAACATAGAGTATTGTAAGTACCCCCACCCCATACTTGACATCCACATTGTCCCCAATGTGAAAATCAAGCATAAGAAGGAGAAAAATACTTACAATGTAAAAGAAGCGGAAGCTCAATCCTCTGTCGGTGGTGGAGGTGGTGGATATGGATACATCGGTGCGGAGGGATCGTAGAAGTGGCCGAACTGGTGGTAGTACATATCCCTCATCTGGCCATCATAGGATGAATGCCTAGCGTCCGTCTCCTCCCTGTAGTTCCTGAACTGTGTGTTCAGGGTGTCATAATCGGTGCGGAGGACACGGTAGTCGGTGTTGAGGCTCTGGAAGCTAGTGACTAGCTCCCTAAAGTGGCGTGGAGCTCGGCGTCCTCGTCTAGGGCCTGGAGCATGTGCATAAGAGTGTCGAGGTGGCTGCATGTCATCCTCCGTCTCCTCATCCTGCCTACTAGTCCTGCTCGGTCCTGCTCCATGAGTGTCAGTGTCCATGGCGTCCGTGGCATGCCCACTGTGGGTATCGCTCTCAAACTCGAGCATGGTCTCCTGTCCTCCATCCTCATCCTCCTCTGAGTCACCTGCATCATCATCATAGTAAGTAGGAGGTGAGAACTCCTCAAGCATCGCCTCAAAGGTCTCCTTCCAGTTCCTCTTATTCCGAATGGTGTATTCGGATTTCCATATGATCTCGGACGGCTTCTTCTTCGGATCCCTATGCCATGGCATCGGCACATGAAGAGTTCCTCTCCCTCGAGGAATCAAGACCTGTCGGACCACCAACCTCTGTGAACCTAAAGGAAGGGCACTCTCAGCTAGAGTGCATCCCGAGAAGTCATAACCTAGAGTCCTAGCCACATGAGTGACTAAGCCTCCTGCGCATATGTCACCCTTGGCTTTGTTGGCTATCTTTCCTAGATAGTCAGCAAGCATGGTGGAGATGTCGGGAATGGTGGTGGAGGTCATGCAGTAGAGGATGAAAAGCTCATCAGCCTTGAGCTTCTGCGGAGTCTCAGTCCGGGCAAACAAACTCTCACTGAGTATCCTATGCACTACCTTGAAGGAAAGGTTGTACATGCTTGTCTCCTTGGAGTTTCCGGGTCTCCACTTATCTCCTCCGTACTCTCCTACGGAAATAGCCTCCCAAAAATCACTAGCATTGAGGCCTTTAGCAAATGTGCCTGCATCGGAATAGGAAAAACCAAACAAGTCGCCAAAAGCATCAATAGACGAAGTGTGGTCTTGGCTCATGAGTCGGAAAGTGATCATCCTTTCCCTAGGATCGTGCTCAAACGTGCTAAGAAATTCTAGGGTGATCTCCCTATAAGCATCTTCCCTGATTGTAGCAAACTGTCTCAACCCTGCTCTATCAAGCATCATATCAACATCCTCTCGAACATATAATGAATCTAAGTCATCAAGCACAATGTAGCGGGGAGGGGTGAATGGGCGATCTATAATGCGTTCATAGCGTTTCTTATGCTTGGATAGGGGAGGGGGAAGTTTAGGGATGTTGGTTGGTGGTGGTGGAGGTGGGGCAGGGGCTTTGGAAGAAGATCCCTTCTTCTTCCCCGTGTTTCTAGTTATCCTCTTGACAAGATCCATTCTAAGTCCTAAAAATCGACCTGTTCTTCGCAAAAATCGACCGATTTTTCTGGGATGGGTCGATTTTTTTCTCGATTTCAACGATTCTCTCAATTCTGTAAAGTTCTGTTCAATCTATCACCACACACAGTTCTCTACAATGAATCCTAAGCAAATTCCTCTATCAATTCCAACAACAAAGCACTTCCTAGGCAACCTCGATTTCAAGTGAGAAAACTTAGGTTTTGGAAAGAAAAACCTGAATTCCTTATGGAGCAGTCGATTGCCGTGCGTGTTGTTGTTAGATCCGTGTTCCTTGTTGAAAATGCTTCAGTTTGGAGCCAAGAATCTCTTGAAATGGTTAAGGGATGAGGATTTGAGGGTGTGGCGATTTTTCGGCGTTCTTGAGAGAGGGAAATCGAGAGTTGGAGATGTGGGAATGACGAAGCTCAAGTGTGATCGCCTTATATAGAGTCGAAGATTTCTGAAGAAAATCGGCCAATTTTTCGGGTCGATTTTTTTGTCGGGGCGATTTTTCTCTCTGACTGAAAAAATCGGACGATTTATTTTGGCAGGTCGATCTCTAGGTCGATTTTTGTTTCTGTTGTGAAAAATCGACTTGCTCTGTTACTGAATCGGACGATCTTCTTATGGTAGGTCGATTTTCTTCCTTGTTTTTCTTGAATCTCGAAGATATAACTTAATTGTGCTCCATTCTCCGTGAATCTCTCACATTTGAACCTAGTTTCCTGCGATTAATGACACGACAAACCAAGAGTGCATCGAGGAACATATAAAAACGAAAAACGAAGAAACAAAGCAATTAATCTACTCTAACTAAGTGAGGGAAAGAAGGGAAAACTATACTATCATTGGGTTGCCTCCCAAGAAGCGCTTTATTTATCGTCTTTAGCTGGACGGTGTATGATGTTGTGTTCAATGGAGGAGGATAGGAGCTATCTCCTCGACTGGAGCTTCCGGTGTGTATTTCTTCAACCGTTGGCCATTAACCTTAAAACGTCCGCTTTGTTCACCCCATACTTCAACTGCACCATGGGGGAAAATTCTCTTAATCACAAAAGGTCCTGTCCAACGGGATTTGAGCTTACCTGGAAATAGACGCAGCCTTGAGTTGAATAGGAGGACTTGGTCTCCTTCCTTCAAGTCTTTCGGGATGATGTGCTTGTCATGCCAGCGCTTTGTCCGTTCCTTGTAAATCTTTGTGTTCTCATACGCGTTCAGTCGGAGCTCATCTAGCTCATTGATGTCTAAGAGCCGTTTCTCTCTGGCTTCTTTCATGTCGAAGTTGAGCCACTTGATAGCCCAATAAGCTTTGTGTTCTAGCTCTACAGGAAGATGACATGATTTACCATAAATGAGATTATAGGGAGTCGTACCTATTGGTGTCTTGAAAGCTGTCCTGTATGCCCATAGTGCATCGTCAAGCTTCATTGACCAATCTTTCCTCGTTTTAGAGACGGTCTTCTCTAAAATCCCTTTAATCTCTCTATTTGATATCTCGACTTGTCCGCTGGTTTGCGGATGGTAAGGTGTAGCTATTTTATGGGTCACCCCATACTTAGCTAATAGAGTCTCGAATCGACGGGCTGTGAAATGCGTTCCTCCGTCACTAATGATGGTTCGGGGAGTTCCGAACCTTGGGAAGATCGTTTTGTTGAGGAACTTCACCACTACCATTGCATCATTAGTAGGAGAAGCGATTGCCTCCACCCATCTTGAGACATAGTCTACGGCAAGAAGTATATACTGGTTGCCGCATGAAGATGGGAAAGGTCCCATAAAGTCGATGCCCCATACATCAAAGATCTCTACTTCTTGTATGTTGTTGAGAGGCATCTCATTCCTCCTGGATATATTACCTGTCCTTTGACAAGCATCACAAGAAACAACAAACTTTTGCACATCTTTGAAAAGTGTAGGCCAATAAAAGCCGGAGCGAAGTACCTTAGCACAAGTCTTGTGGGAACTAGCATGTCCGCCACATGGTAGAGAATGGCAGTGTCGGATGACACTATCTATCTCATCTTCGGGAACACATCTCCTGTAGATGCCATCTGGACCTCTTTTGAATAGAAGAGGTTCGTTCCAATAAAAATGCCGGACGTCTCTCAAGAACTTCTTCTTTTGAGCATATGAAAGTCCGGGTGGGATCTCCTGACAAACAAGGTAATTTACAATGTCAGCAAACCATGGATCATTACCTTGTGATATGTGTTGAAGACACTCTTCAATCTCGTGCAACTGCTCGTCAGGGAAGGAATCGTCTATCGGAAGTTCATCCGACTCGCCGGTGAGTTGTGGAAGACGACTAAGGTGATCGGCGACGGAGTTCTCCGATCCTTTCTTATCACGGATCTCTAAATCGAACTCTTGTAAGAGTAAGATCCATCGTAGAAGCCTTGGCTTCGCATCCTTCTTCGTGAATAAGTATCGGATTGCGGAGTGGTCCGTATAGACTATCACTTTCGCACCTACAAGATAGGAACGAAATTTCTCAAATGCATATACTACGGCTAAAAGTTCCTTTTCCGTAGTCGCGTAGTTGTATTGAGCCTCATCTAGCGTTTTGCTAGCGTAGTAGATGGCATGAGTGCGACCATCTTTCTTCTGTCCAAGAACGCTCCTATAGCGACATCGCTTGCGTCGCACATGACCTCGAAAGGAAGAGTCCAATCGGGTGGTTGAATGATTGGTGCTGAAATCAAAGCTTCTTTGATCCTGCAAAAAGCATCTAAACAATCTTTCGAAAATTCGAAAGTCGCATCTTTCATCAAAAGATTAGTCAAAGGTTTTGAAATCTTAGAAAAATCCTTTATGAATCTCCTATAGAAGCCTGCATGTCCTAGGAAGCTTCTAATTCCTTTTACCGATGAAGGGGGAGGTAACTTCTCAATGGTTTCTATCTTTGATCGATCCACCTCTATTCCCCTTTGTGACACTAAATGACCTAACACAATTCCTTCGGTGACCATGAAATGACACTTTTCCCAGTTTAAGACTAAGTTAGTGTCCTCACATCTCTTAAGAACTAGTGAAAGGTTATAGAGACAGTTATCAAAGGAAGAACCATATACCGAAAAGTCGTCCATGAAGACTTTCATGATATTCTCTACATATTCGGAGAAGATTGCCATCATACACCTTTGGAAAGTGGCTGGAGCGTTGCATAAACCGAATGGCATTCTTCTATAGGCGAACGTACCCCATGGGCACGTAAAGGTTGTCTTCTCTTGATCATCCGGATGAATTGGTATCTGAAAGAAACCGCTATATCCATCTAAATAACAAAAGTAGGCATGTTGGGCTAACCTTTCCAACATTTGATCGATGAAAGGAAGGGGGAAGTGGTCCTTCCTTGTGGCCACGTTCAGTTTGCGGTAGTCGATGCACATTCGCCACCCTGTAACTGTCCGTGTAGGGATGAGTTCGTTGTTCTTGTTGGCAACAACGGTAATGCCTCCTTTCTTGGGTACTACTTGTACCGGACTCACCCATTTGCTATCAGAAATCGGGAAGATGATACCTGCATCAAGTAGCTTAAGGATTTCTTCCTTCACGACCTCCTTCATTGCCGGGTTTAACCGTCTTTGAGGTTGGCGTGAAGGTTTATAATCCTCTTCCATTAATATTTTGTGCATACATAGAGAAGGCTTTATTCCTACTAAATCATCAATGGTGTAACCTAGTGCTCTCCTATGTTGCTTCAAAACATGCATGAGTTTCTCTAATTCATCATCATTCAAATTTGCATTTACTATAACTGGATATGTGGAATCAGTGCCAAGAAATGCGTACCTTAATTGTGTGGGAAGTTGCTTCAATTCTAATGATGGAGGTACCTTAGTTGGTGATGAATCGTGGCTTTCGGGTGTTGTGGGAGATGCCTCTATAGGTGTGGGTACTTCATCATTAGATTCGGAAGCGGCTGCGGTGAAGTCCGGAGAATCCATAGAATTACTCAGTGAATCGACCCCCCTGTAATAAATCGGTCGATCTTCTGCACGATTTTTCTTTCTGTTGGAAAAAATCGTGCTACCTCTTTGTGAATCGGGCGATTTTTTTCTGGTAGGTCGATTTTAGTTTCTGTCGAAAAAAATCGTGCTGGATCGTCAGAAATCGGTCGATTTATTTCTGACAGGTCGATTTTCTTCACAGTTTCCGGAGTCCATTCTAGTTCTTCAATTTTTGCTTCTAGCTCGTCCTCCATAGCATTTAATGCTTTCACATCCTCATTGCAGTCATGTTCCACCCCTTCCTCCATGATGCTCATGCTAAGAACCTTTTGAAGAGGGTCCTTCATCAAGATTGAACTTACTATCTCTCTAGACTCTTCTTCCTCAACAATTTCAAAAACGTCATCTTTCAAGGCTGGTTCCTTGATTAAGGAGGATAGTGTGAACTCTATCTTTTCTTCACCGATGTGGAAGGATAGCTGGCCGTTCTTGCAATCTACCATGCATCCAGATGTGGCGAGGAATGGTCTCCCAAGGATGATGGGAACCGGGTAATCTGCAGGTATGTCAAGAACGACAAAATCTATAGGTATGTAAAACTTACCTAGCTTTACTGGAATGTCTTCTAATATTCCCACCAGCTTAGTGGTGGAACGATCAGCCATGTAGAGTGTGATCTTCACCGGTCTAGGCTCTCCTAGACCAACTGTCTTGCATAGAGCTAGAGGTATGATACTCACACTTGCTCCAAGGTCACAAAGAGCATCATAGGTAGCTTCTCCCAAGGTGATGGGTATGCAAAATGATCCTGGATCGCGGAGCTTGGGTGGCATATTCTCTGTCATAGTCTTGATGAGTTCGGATGACTCCATACTCATCTTGACTTCTCCTATATCTTCCAACTTCCTCTTGTTGGAGAGGATCTCCTTGAGGAATTTCCCGTAAGCTGGCATACCTAAAATCGCATCCATAAAAGGTATGTTAATATGGAGCTTGCTCATAAGTTCAACAAACTTACCGAAATGTTTATCTAGGCGTGCTCGCGCTCTAGATTGAGGAAAAGGTAGAGGTGGTTTGTAAGCGGGAGGAGGAACATAGACTTCTTCCTTCTCTTTTGCCTCTCCTTCTTTTGTGGAGGTATCAACTACTTTAGGTTGAGGGTCGGCGGTTGTCTTCCCGCTCCTAGTAGTTATAGCCATAACCCTTCCCTTTGGGTTATCTTCTGTCTTTCCGGGAAGCTTCCCTTGATCTCTTGGAACTTCTCCGGCCTTGTTGAAAACTTGGTTTTCTAAAGCTTTGTGAGCTTTGTCAACCGAAGTTATGTAGCTCTCCAATCCTTGTAGCTTGCCTAGGATCGTTTCTAGCATAGGATCCGGCTTGTTTGATCCGCTTGATTGTTCCTGGCTTGTAGAAGGAGTAGAAGAAGATGGAGGTGTTAGAGCCTTTTCGGCATATGAGTAAGGATTACCTGAACCTTGCTGATTTGACCTCCAATTGTTGTTATTCGAGTTCCTATTGTTGTTGTTGTTATTCCAATTGGAGTTTCGGTTGTTATTGTTGTTATTGCTCCAATTGGAATTTCGGTTATCATTCCTTTGATTGTTGTCTCGCCCCATGTAGTTGGCTTCTTGCTCTTGAGTCCTTTGAAGACTCGTTTTGAGCACTTCCCTCAATTCTTTGATGTCATCTTTGAGGGAGAATATTTGTGTTTGAGCCGCTTGATTCAACTTGGCTCCCGTATCGCCTTGATTTCGGCTGTTTGATTCCACCTTCCGGTGGGAATACTTCTCAATCACTTGGGCTTGCTTCTCAATGAAGTCCCAAGCATCATCATCTCTCATATCCATGAATGTGCCGCAAGATAGAGATTGGAGGTTGAATTGTGTCTCCACATCCAACCCTTTGTAGTAGATCTCCAATAATTCCAGCTTGGAAATGCCATGGTGTGGGCAATCCAACAAGAGATCTTGAAACCTTTCCCAAGATTGAAACAAGCTTTCGTTAGGTTTCATAGAAAAAGCATTTATTTTACCTCTTAATTCCGCCGTTTTGGATGGCGGAAAGAACTTGGTGAGGAACTCCGAAGACAATTCCTCCCATGTATCTAACTTCGCAGCTGGAAGTGTTTGATACCAAGCTAGAGCTTTGTCCTTCAAAGAGAAGAAGAACGGCTTGATCTTGTAGTTGCTTGTAGTAGCCTTCTTCGGCTTCATAGTGTCCATGAGAATCTCAAAATTCTGCAAGTGTTGATGCGGAGATTCAGTACTTGCTCCGCCATATTGACTTTGGCGAACCATAGTAATGACTTGTGGTGAGAAGCTAAACTCCTGGATGTCTTCAGCTCCAAAATCCACACCTAGACGGCGCGGTTGCTGAATAGGATCCATCCGTTGCCCCAAAGTTCGGGGTCTATCTTCGTTATTGGCAGCTCTAACATTCCTAGTCGTAATGCGAGGGATGACCTTAGGTGTTGGAGTGTTTCGGTTAGGACGAAGTGATGGATCAATCTCTTCAAGTTCCGGCATATCCGGATCAATCTCGTCATCATCGGACGAGTCATCTCGAATGGACTTAGTTGGTGTCTTGACTTTCTTCTTCTTCTTGGAGGTGTTCGACTCCAACTTCATGTCCAAAATCATAGCTCTTAGTTCATCAATTTGAAATTGATGACTTATTTCAGCTTCCTTTCGAGCCTTCTCACTCAACTGGAGTTGGCGTTGAGCTTCATTCAGTTCAGCCTTGTAGTTTCTCTCATCGTTTTCAGCCATTTTCTTCTCCTTCAACTTTCTCCTTAAAGTTCTCTCTAATTCGGGGTCGAAAGGAATTAGATCTTTAGTGGATCTAGTCCTTCGCATATACCTAAAGAACCTGCGAAGATCACTCAAGTAGACAAATCAAATCACAAGAGCAAGAGCTCTCAAGCTAGACAACCGAAAACCGGATTTGATCTAGACCAAATCCCCGGCAACGGCGCCAAAAACTTGTTCGCTCAAAAGGGTGTGCGTCAAAGTCTTAATATTTATATCTAGAACTCAAAAGCAAAGCGAACCCGCAGTGTACGGATCAGCTGTAGAAAGGTAAGAATTCCAGAGTCGAACTCAGGGATTTGGTGAGAAAGATTCCAGTTTCAATTATCTAGCGAAAGTATAAAAGCTTTTGTGATGTAATAAAGAGAGAAATGATTCCAAGGATTCAAGTATCCGATTTAGGCTTTCGATTCAAGACACTTTTACGGGTATAGGACAGAATTTATATTGCCAAGATTAAATGTTCAAAGGTAGGATTCGTACGATGAAGTTCCGAAACCTATATAACTAATCTATAGATTCTCTCTATAAGGGTTGTTGAGGCTGCAATATAGAAAGATCTAAAGACAAGAATTATGTTCAAACTAACTATCTAAAACTCCAGGATATGACTCTCCAAAGTATGAATAGAAAGCACACTTAAAATCTTAATAAAGGATGTTGAGTCTCTTTATTACCCAAATCTTGCAATTTTAATCCATTGAATGTAGAAACAGGTTTGAATTGCATTCGAACATTCAATTAGAGGATGAAAAGAGTTAATCAAGAATGGGATTTAGGCAAGGATTAGTTTTGATTAAAGAATTGTTCAATTAAGTTCGTCCGAAGGATAAATCGCCCTGTTCATAGGAAAAATCGGCCGATTTTCCTCAAGAACAGCCCGATTTTCCTGTTTGTCGCAAAACTAAAATCTAAATTCTCAGGATCCTAATGTTTGAATGAGTTCAGTCTATCATCATCTAAGCCTTAATCATCAACTATTCTCCCCAGAATCACAAGGTTTTTAGCCAACCATTTTCAAAATCAAATCAAATTAATTATTGAAGAAGATATCGCAAAGAAACCAAATCTTAAATGAAAAATTCTATAACTCTTAAATCTGTAAAACAATCGTCAAATCTGTTCAATATATCTCCCAACAACTCAATTTCGTGTTCATAAACCACAAACAAGTCAATGGATTAAAGAAATCTCACAATCAAAGATCAAGAATGACTTTCCGGCAAAAGCTCTTCAATCTCTCTCCAAGAATCGTTGATTTCTTCAAAACGTGTAAAGATTATCTGGTGCGACCTCCTCGTCTTCGTTCGTAGGGTTCTCTTCTATAGTTTCTTGCAGATGGGCCGTTTGGCAAAACTCTCATCTAGCCCAAATTAATTGGGCTTTATGTCGTCTTTTTATTTGGCTGAATCGTGAAGAAAATCGACCTAGTCGATCTTGGTGCAAAATCGTTCGATTTTCAAGGTGTAAAAATCGTCCGATTTATATATACATTGGCACGATTTTCTTCAACAGAAAGTGCTCTTCCTTTGGTTCGTCTTCTATGCTTCTCCTTAGCAATTCCTTATCTCTTTGTGATCCTTCTAAGACTCCTTTAGCTTCCTTAACACCCTTAGATGCTTCTTGCTCTATTTTTGCTTCCAATTCAACTCTATTTACCTGCAATTCATCAAAATCTCGTGTAGACCTCTATTTCCGACAATTGATTGAATAGAACATAAAAGTTATGCAAAATCCCTCAAAATGCAAAGTAAATAGAGATAATGTGCTGCAATATGCATGAATATGATGATACATAATTCATGTCATCACAAACCGCAACCGGCTCGGTTTAGACCAAGTCCCCGGCAACGGCGCCAAAAACTTGTTCGCTCCAAACGGTGTGTGCAAGCTTTAAATTTATAACCCTAGATGTAAGCTTAAAACAAGGATGCAAACCCGCAATGTACGGGTCAATCGTAGTAAAAAGCAAGAAATTCCAAGGGTCGATCACAGGGACTTAGTGAAACAAAACAGGTATAGGTTTGTCAATGTAATCTACTAACCACAAAAGTAATTAAAACAATCAAAGATGATAAAAAGTCAATTAAGGAGATATGCAATTCTAGGGATTAAAGCATCTAGTTGTGGTTTCAACTAAAGATCTAAAGATAAACGGACAAAGTTGAGATTTTTTTTTGCAAGGAAAGGTGTTACTAAAGTGGAATAGATCACCGGGTAAGTCTCACTACTCACTAATCCCAAACGGTAACTCCTATTACCGGGTAAGTCTCAAGGAATTAAGGAAAAGAACTATAACCTTAAACTAACACGCCAACTAAGGGAATAGAATCAACCTTTACCGGGTAAGTCTCAGGCTAACTCACATAGATGGGATGAAAGCACACTCAAACCCCAATAAAGGATTAAACCTTTATTACCTACACTTATGATCTTGGGTAAACAAACAAAGGAATTACCAGGTAAGTCTCATCTTAGGCTTGCATTGAACCAGGAAAGGTGTAATAAGAATAGGATTTGGCAAACTCTAACACTTAACTCTCAGTTTCGGATCAGATAATTCACCTCGGTCAGAAGAATTCCACCCCGGCCGAGATGTTCATCGACTGAGCGAGATGCTTTAGGCTTAAGGATAAAGGCTCGAATATTCAGGGTCCTACTGTGATTAAGATTATTCTATCATTGTTTTTCCCACAACCTTCAGCCAATCACCCTAGAATCACACAAGGAAATTAGTCACTCATCATCATGAAAGTAATAATCAAATATAAGGGAAGAAAGAGAATAATTGAACAAGAAAACCTTAAGAGAAAGGCTTCAATAACTGAATCAATTATTAATCAACGAGCGTTCCTTGGATCAAAATCCAATAAAGACAATCAACAATGAAGGGAATCTAAAGGAATCTTACAAAACCCTTCACAAAGCTATAAAAACTATCAACTTTCTTCCTTCAATCTTCCTTCAACCTTCAAAAAGGTTCTTTAAATCTCCCAGCTGTAGTGGGTGTATGCGGGGTGTAAGCACGTCTCCGGGTGATAGCGGATGTTGGATTTGTGGCAAATCCAACCCTTTTTATAGGAAAATTACCCTCCAAAGATAAGATATCTTAGAAAGATCTTTTCCCATAAAAATAGGTAAAATATATGGGCTAAATTATCTTCTTCCTTCCAGGAATCCAGCCTAAAAATATAAGATCCACTTTCCAAAAATAAAATATCTCAGCCAAGAATAAAATATCCTTGCCGCGTCCAAGGTGTTCGCCTCGGTCGAGTCAGTTCCTCTGGATCACCTCGGTCGAGGTGACTCTGTAGTCAACCGAGGTGAATCACAACTGAATGTGAAATCTCTCAAATCTGGTCCAAAGTGAATCTTTAATCCAATTCCATGATTTCTGGATTCTTCCTTAAGCTCCTGAATGTAGCTCCAATGACTCCTTAGCTCCTTTTGCTCCTTTTTGATGCAAAACGTGCCATTTTACCTACGATTACAACGAAACTTGGTGTAGACCTCGATTCCCGCAAAGGTAGATGAAACGACAATATAATCACATAATATACATCCAAACATGCAGATTATTGAAGATAAAACGTCTAAACAGGCCCCAACATATAGACAATAATTCATGCTATCAATGGGCTGCGGAAGCATGGAAATGGATGCGGAAGCGTTCGAAGGTGATCCTTCAAAAGGATCCTCGAATATGAAAGGCTTGGATCAAAGAATAGATCCAAGATAGAACTTTAAGAGGATAGAAAGAGAGATGATGCCTAAACCAAGTAAGAGGATTTTCCTTCTCAATACTTAGATTTCAACTTAGACATCCTTTACAAATGAGTCAAGTCATCCTTATATAGTGGATGGGGGCTAACCAAAGGTTCAAACATAAATGACAAAATTAAAGTCGGAATTAAGTTCCGAAAATGAAAAGCCTAAAATATGAAAGGTCGGAATGTAAGTCACGGAATTAAGTTCTGGAATTAAAGTTCCGAATATAAAAGGCCTATTATTAAATAGCCAAAATAATATAAATGTCTTCAAACTGATGTGTGTCCTTCTAGCCGGAAAGACGGATAACATCACCATCCGGGGGCGTATCATTGTCCCTTTTTGGAAGGAAACTAAAACACAAGCAACCAATAACACGTAATAGAGTGTATGAGGGGTTGATACTGTGTAGTAATTCAAAGGGTGATTTCCATGCAAGTATTGAGGAGGGCAGAAGATAATTTAAATAAGTGATTGTGAGGATGCATTCGGCCCAGAAATAAAGAGGTAAATTGGCATGGAGACAAGAGCATGAGTAGTTTCAAGCAAATGCCTATGCTTGCGTTCAACCTTGCGTTTTGTTGAGGTACATAAGGTTTAGACCTCTAATGAACAATGCCCAATGCAAGAAATATATCTTGGAGTTGATGTTGCATAAACTCAGCTCCATTATCTAATCTAAAGGTTTGTATTGTAGTGTGAAACTGAGTCTTCACATAGGCCAGAAAGTTGGTGATTATCTTGAGCACTTGTTGCTTAGTAGACATAAGAAAAGTCTAGGTACACCGAGTAAATTCATCAACAATTGTCAAGAAATAACGAGCACAAAGTCAGGGTGTGATAGGGCCCCCATATAACAACATGAATCAAACTAAAGGCAGTTTTAGCTCGAGAAATACTTGGAGCAAAAGTTAGTTTATGTTGCTTGGCTAAAATGCAAGTTTGACAATACAGAGTTTGCAATTTGGAAGTAAGACAAGCATCTACATGATGAATGTAAGACAATGACATATGGTCTAATTTGGAATGAAACAGAGGCATATCACAAGATTTTTAGCAATAGTGCAAGCTACACAAGTAATATCTTGGAAGCTAGAGGATCCGATCTTGTATAGATTTTCTTCCTTGTAACCAGCGGCAATAAGAGAGATATTGGTAAGATCCTGAAATAAACAGAAAGTATGTGTAACACCCCGAGTCCGCGGGACTCGAAGTGCCACATTGGGTTAGGATCTCACAATAGATCCTGACCCTACCTTGACAACAAGTTCATTGGATCTTACAACAAGGTACAAGTAGATTAAAACCAAATACATAAAACTGTATAAGATACATCAAAAGGGTTCACAACAACCAAGCCGAGTACAAAACAACATCCATAAACATCTGATACAAAAGATCCCAATCCCACGCAACCCTAATGTACAGAAGTCCTCGGCTGGTCACCCCATCTGGCTCACTCTACAGTCTTCCTAACCTGCAGATTATCTACAACACGGTATACACCGTTAGCTACAGTAATGAATAAGTATGAAGGTAGTAGCACAAACACACATCAACATTTCATACATGCAATGCCACACACATTCATTTATTATCTATCAATTACGTCATTCCATTACTAATTCAACTTATTTTGTAACACGAAGAGCCTCAAGAACCTCGTCCCATCCAACGTAACACATGGGTTTTGCATGGGGGTAATCATCACTCGTCCCCCATGTGAGATCATCTTTAGGGCATCTCCTCCTACCAGCAGGCAGAGGCAAGTGGTCACGACCCGTTATAATACACTTGGGCCATTTAATATCATAAATGGTCATCCTAGTCCGGTTTAGGTTATAAATGCATAATCATATGAACACACACAATCATTACAATCACACAAACCCATAACTGAACACTAAGTAAGGCCTATGGACTTACTTGTAATACTCGTATCCAATACCACATCACAGCTTCCCCTTGGGGAAGTAATCAACTCCTGCAATAGCAAGGCACATAACATCACATACATCAAGGGTTAGGAGACTCATCTCCATAACCATAACCAACCTACAATCTCAATCTAAACATCTTGATCATAACATGCTCACCAATGCCTAAGGCATATCCTCAGCATAAACATAAGTGCCTAAGACACATCTCTATCATACAACTCATCCTAACCAAGCTAGCCTAGCCAACATCTAAGCCAAGGCCAAAGGAAAGGAAGGAAGGAAACATACCAACAAGGTATGCCCTGAATGCACCAACAGAAGCAAAGAACCCAAGGCTGAACTAGTGAGGTACAGGGGCGGCTCACTCAACGCGTAGGGGCGGTCCACAGTAGGCGCAGGGGCGGTTGTCTATGCAGAATGTTGGCCCCGACTTCTCTTCGATCTATTTCTCGACTTTCTTCACTTCTCCATCATACCACAACAACATACATACACATATACACATGTATGAACATCAAAATAGCTAGGAAAGGATCCACACAAGCTCAGCTTGTGATCCTAAGCTAGAAAAAGAAGAAAGAAGCAAAGAATGAGAAGGAAAGAATATGGGAATGGAGAACTTACCACAACAAACCCTAAGCAGCAACTAAGAGCAACCAATTCACCTCACAACCTCAGCACAACAACAACAACTCTCAGCATCATCCTCATGATCATCCAAGGCCAAAGCCACAAACAAACTCTCAAAAACTCACACACAAGATCAAAGAGAGATCAAAGAAGATCAAGGAAGAAGAGAGAAGAAGAAGAACGTGAGGAGGAAGACAGAAGTTGGAGATATGAAGAAACCCTTCATCAGAAGCATTGGAAAGCTTATATAGGAAGCTAACCAAAAGCAAAGTCAAGAGGTCAACAAAGGTGGCTGCAGCCGCACAAACCCGCAGGGGCGGATCGGGTAAGGCGCAGGGGCGGCCCTCCTGAGGCGCAGGGGCGGCTAACAGGGTCCGCAGGGGCGGCTATCAAGGTCCAACAAAGGCTCACAGGGACTCAAGGCTCCTAAAGGCTAAGGCTCTTATAGTATGAGTAAAGATGACCTTCATAGGTAAATCAAGAATCAATCGAGAGATCGAGAGAAGGTTATGCTTGAAGTTTGGAAGATAGAGGACATTATAAAGAGTGATGACTAGAGATAGGATCACATTGCCTCTATAATAAACTTCCTTTACTGATCCATCAGGGAGGCCAGTCAAGATAGGTTTATCAAGCTTTGTCAACACAGAAAAATAATTTTTGCAAAAGGTAATGTGATATGTGACACTAGAATCTAGAATCCATGTGCACATATTGACTGTAGTGTTCACAAAATGAGTAAGGATACCTGCAAAATTAATGGATGGATGTAACTTTTTATCCATTATTAATTTTAAGACTTCTTGATAGACTGCATTCACCACATATGGATCCATAGAAGATGGAGAAGCTGAAGTATCCATAGGATCCAAAGGATTATCTATAACTACAATTTCTAGATTATTTGCATATCTATAAGCCTGAGTATGTGCATCAACATGAACACTTGAGACTTTGTCATCTTTAACCTTGAATTCCTTGTACCAGTCAGGAATTCTTGTCAATTTAAAACAAGCCTCTCGCAGATGGCCTTTCTCTTTACAATAAGTGCACATTCTATCTAATTTTTCTTTCTTAAAATCTCTCCTACTACCACCAACTTGTTTGTAGGGAACAAATCGAGAAACAACAAGAATATCATGTGCATTTGGAATATGACACGTAAGCTCCTTTTGTTTTTCTACTTGCAAGATCATATGAAAAACTCTATTTTCAGTAGGCAGAGTTTCAAGTGATAAAATATGACTGCGTATATGCTCATATTTCTCATTTAATCCCATGATAAACTGCATGACTCGTATTTTAGCTTCTCTTGATGAGATTTTCTTAAGGATATCACAAGTGCATTGAATAATGCCACGACATGAACAATAAGAATTAACATCAATTGATAGTATTCATCCCACAACTTTTTCATTTCCCCATAATAAATGGAAACAAAAGCGTTATCTTGCTTGAGAGAGGATATATCCTTTGTGAATTTGATAAATTAGAGGTGCATTAGATACCTCAAATCGTTCGACAACTTCCTGCTAGAGTGCCAGTGCAGATTCATCATTTGGGAGCATCTTTGTAATATCTGACTTCATCGAATGCAAGATCCAGCAATGAATCATATAATCTACTCGAATCCACCTCATGAGATGATCACCATCTTCAATTGCAGATTTTACACAGGTTCCATCAATGAAACCTAATTTTTCTTTAGCTTCAAGAGCCATGTGTATGCTCCTTCTCCAGGAAGTGAAATTCGTTCCACTGAACATGATCGAAACTAGTTGCATTCCAAGATTGACCAAATTGGACAAATACAACGGATCATTACATCAAAAATGGTGTGCCGATCCAGATTAAGATCAAGCGGAAGAGAATCTGAACTTGACGTACTCTTTGCCAGTAGCCATAGATCAGAGGAGAAAAAAAAGAGAGGAATGTGTATGATGTATTTTAGAAGAATTCTATGTGTTTAGCTCAAAGAGTAAGGATCTATATTCATAGCTCTGATATATGTAAACACATAGAAATGTAATAAAATTCTCTCTTGTATATTGCATCTAGACTTGATTACATATGTATATATAGGCTATAGAGTTCGTTAGGGTTGTTAGCATATATTTGCTTTATTACATAATGCTCCCTCTTATTCTATATATTTCTACATATATCTTATAGTTTTTAATTAACTCCGGTTTCGCTACTGTTGGTGAGCTGGTCTGAGATGAAAAAGGCTTGTGACTTAAAGGCTTTGGATACAAGTTTAATGCTTGCTTTGTCCCAATTGCTGAATTACGTGGATTGAGTACGAGCCTTTATATGACATGAAAGATGGGCATTCACAGGTTAGAAGTGGAAATCGACTATGAGCTCGTAGTCAGTTTTCACATACTCATCCTCTCGTTAGTCTGGTATTTATTTGTCAAGGCTTCATGCGTAGAGACTAGGTCATCTGGTTTTGTCATGTTTATCGGGAAGCTAACTCTTCTGCCGATTATCTCACATTGTTTTTGTCGATCTTTTGATAGGTTTACATAGTTTTAATGATGCTTCTAAAGAGATTTTGCCCTTGTTAAGTAACGATTCCAGATGTGTGACGAGTTATCAGATTGTTACTTGTTAGTGTTTACGTTCCTTGCAATTAAACATGGATTGGTCTATGACCAACTCTGTCTTCATTGCCTAAAAAAAAAGATTATAAATGATCAATCACTGTTTCAGGTGAACTTCATTACCCGACAAACTCATTATTTCGAGACATGATCTAAAATATATTGTTTTCGGCTAACCGAAAATAATATATTTTTGGACAAAGGCTATAATAGGTCCACCTTTTCATAGTGTTTGTACAAACGCTATAATAGGTCCGCGTTTTCATAGCGTTTAGCAAACACTATAATAGACCCACTTTTTCATAGTGTTTGGACAAACGATATTATTGGTTACTTTTCCTTAGCGTTTTTGCAAACGCTATAATAGGTCCACTTTTCCATAGTGTTTGTGCAAACGCTATGAAAAGATGTGACCCTATTATAGCGGGCTATATCATAGCGTTTATAAAAACGCTATTAATGTATCTCATAGCGTTTTTCAAATGTTATGAATGCTTCTAAATGTTGTAGTGGTTCAACTATTGTGGCAAGTCGCAAATGATTCAGATTTGAGGTCATTGCTCCGTTTCATAAGACTAAGTTTTAATCGAGTTCTAAAATGTGAACACGTTCGACTCGTTTAGAAAGTTAAGGAGCTCAAGCAAAGCTCAAATCGAGTGCCTCAGCTAATATAACATTTCTATAGTATTATTTTAGCCAAGCACACCAAGCTTAAACTGAATGAGCCAAGTGTTGGATGGAGTATGAAAAATAATATAATTCAAAAAAAAAAAGAATCACATATATTTATATTGGTTCACTCTATATTAACTACATGTCCACTTATAAATAGTTTATTGAGGATTTTCTGATTACACATGAAATAGATAATTCAGAGGTAAAGAAAACACTACAATAAAAAGGAACGAAACCGTAAAGAAAATACTTGGAGACGAGGTATCAAACTGGACCAAACGATATAGGCCCAAATAAATGACAAATGACTCAAATTATGCTAGTATTATACCACTTGTACATAGGCATCTCCATTTTGGTTGTTCAAACGGAGCGGACCGTTTCACAACTTGTACGAAAGGTCCATGGATCGGACCGTTTTGATTTTTGAATATTTTTTTAAAAGTATATTTTTTATCGGTTAAATACAGTCCAGTCCGGTCCAAACCCGGACATGACCGTTTCCATGTCCTTTTCAAAAAAGTGTTGACAAACGGTCCGGACCAGACCGAAATATTGCGGTCCAGGACCGGACCGGACCGTACCGTAATATCATGGACCGGGACCGGACCAGATCCGATATTTAAGGTCCAAGACTGGACCAGATTGTGATTTTCGGTCCGGTCCGATCTTCCGGTCTAGTCTAAATCTACACACTCATAAACCCCCATAAAGGGGTACTTTGTCCACCTCTACTCAAACTCGTTGACTGGACAACGAGATCGACTCCGTTCCTGACGTATGACTCCGTCCCCGGACTGAGGGGTAGAGGCCTTTCTGATAGAATATGTAATTAATGTAAATAGAGGGATGCCTATTGTAATTATGTAAAGTCAGTTTATTATAAATATAAGCCGTCTGATGACGGAAACCCTAAGGGGAATATTATTCACATTCTCACATGGTATCAGAGGTTTCTATCCTCTAACCCTATTCCGCTGCCTCTTCCCCTTCAACCCTGTGTTTTTTCGTCCATCTCGCTCCAATGACGGACAAAAAGCCTTCCTTCCACTCTGCTCTCGGCATCTCCAACATCAAGAACAACATTGCTCTTGTTCTCGATCATGATACTCCGTATACATCTTGGGTAACTCTTTTTCGCGTTACTGCGAAAGCCCATAACGTTCTTGATCATATTGATGCTTCCGTTCCGCGACCTACTGACATCGACAACTCATTATGGCTTCAAGTTGATGCCACCGTTCTTCAGTGGATATATAGTACGGTCTCCCGTGACATTCTTCTTCAGATTCTTGACTCCGACGACACCGCGCTTCAGGCCTGGAATCGCGTCAAGGATATTTTTCAAGATAACAAGAACACCCGGGCAGTGTATCTTGAACACGAATTCTCAAACTGTAAGTTATC
Source organism: Fagopyrum homotropicum (assembly GCA_033239125.1). NCBI lineage: Eukaryota > Viridiplantae > Streptophyta > Magnoliopsida > Caryophyllales > Polygonaceae > Fagopyrum > Fagopyrum homotropicum. Next base: position 152,916,251 of record BSWB01000004.1, read on the forward strand.
CGGTTTCTCATCCGTCAATTCTTTTTGTCAACATCTCAAGTCTTTGGCAGACCAATTAAAGGGTGTCGGATCATCGGTTCCTACAACTCGATTGGTCCTTCAACTTATCTCGGGTCTCCCGTCTGAATACAATGATGTGGCAAGTTTTATTCAGCAAACGGATCCTCTTCCGAGCTTTATCAAAGCACGTTCTCAACTTCTTCTCGAAGAAACTCGACTGGCGGCACAAACTGGTACCGACAAACCCTCGTCGGCGTTGACTGCAGCAGCTTTTGCGTCATCTGGATCTACAGGAAATTCGCCGGCCCAATCCTCTGCAGACAAGCCCACTGGAAACCGCAACAGAGGAAAGAAAAATAAAAACAGGCCCACCAGCTCTGCCCCAGCCCACCGTTTCGTTTTCAGGCCCAATGTCGGATGGGTCCCCCTGTCCTCCTTCCCTGGCGGGCCGCCTGCTCCACCAGCTTGGATGCCGGCCCACGCTTCATCTGGCCCAGCGTCATATCCGCCCTGTCCTTACCCCAATAATCAGCAAGGCCTTCTTGGATCAGGCCCAAATTTCAGTCAACAACAGGCCCACCTCATGCAGCAACAAGTTAATTTCACTCCACAGCCCACAGCTTTGGACCAATCGTTTGCTACAATGAGTTTAAATCCGACTGACAATTTATGGTACATGGACACGGGCGCCACCTCACACATGACGAACGATTCCGGTAATCTCTTGTCTTTTTCACATAATGGTCCATTAAATTCGATAATTGTTGGCAATGGTATGCGTATTCCTTCTACAGGTCTTGGTGATGTTATCCTACCCACCACAAATAAACCTCTCTGTTTATCAAATATCCTTGTTGCACCAAAAATTGTCAAAAACCTAGTGTATGTTAGACGTTTTACCACCGATAACATTGCTTCCGTTGAATTTGACCCGTTTGGTTTCTCTGTGGAGGATCTACGCACGGGGACCGTTCGTCTGAGGTGTAATAGCTCCGGGGAGCTTTATCCGGTCACATCTTCACCCGTTAGTTCACCACATGCCCTCTCGGCAGAGTCTTCCTCCACTTGGCATGCTCGTCTAGGTCATCCCGGCATGCCGGTCTTTAATTTTCTTCGCAATTCTTCTTTTTTTAAATGTGTTAAAGAGACTTCTACTTCTCTTTGTCATGCGTGTCAACTTGGAAAACATCATAGACTTGCGTTTGATCGTTCATCTACTAGTACTTTTGCTCCTTTTGATATTATTCATAGTGATATTTGGACCTCTCCTATCCCTAGCCGGGAAGGTTTTAAATACTACTTATTATTTCTTGATGACTTTTCTCACTTCTTATGGGTTTATCCAATTAAGTTTAAGTCACAAGTCTTTGATCTTTTTGGGCAATTTCACAAATTCGTTCAAACACAATTCCGCACAAACATTAAAAATTTTCAATGCGACATGGGGGGCGAGTTTAACAACACGAATTTTCACAATTTTTTTGCTACTCATGGCATTTCTTTTCGATTTTCGTGTCCTCATACCTCTCCTCAAAATGGCAAAGCCGAACGTACCATTCGTACGCTCAATAACATGATACGATCTCTTCTCTTTCATGCATCTATTCCCGTCTCCGATTGGCCTCACGCCTTAGAGACATCTTGCTATCTCCTCAACATTCTTCCATCCACCACAATTCAAAATCGATCCCCTACACAAGTGTTATATCACACTACACCCACCTTAGGTCATCTCCGGGTTTTCGGTTGCCTTTTCTATCCCGATCAAAGTGCAACCATTTCCCACAAACTTCAACCTCGCACTTCAAAATGCGTCTTCCTAGGATACCCGTCTCATCATCGGGGTTACAAATGTCTAGAGTTAGGTTCCAATAAAATCATCCTTTCTCGTCATGTCACTTTTGATGAATCTTTTTTTCCGTTTTCCACCCGGAACAATCCCTCCCCGGAATCCTATAATTTTTTCACCGATGACGGACCCTCCCCGTATCACACTGTTTTGCTTCGAAGCCTTCAGGAGCCATCTCAGCTTACGCACATGTCCAGCCCATCCCCTCCTGCGCCTGACCCATTCGCAGTTGCTGGCCCATCTGGCGTGCTCCCTCCATTCGCTACTGGTTCCTCCAGCCCAGCTCACCCTCCAGCCGGCCCAAATGATGGCCTCAGCCCCCTTTCCACTTCCGGCCCATCTGGCGTATTAGCGCAACCTGCTCCCAGCCCACCTCCTATCCCACACCAATTAAATACACTACCCATGTCCCAATCCCAACCTATACATTCGACTACTGCCCAACCAGCTACCGTGCCCACCCGGCCCCAGACCCGGAGTCGATCCGGTATTGTGAAACCGAAACCTATATTCGATCTCACCGTATCCACCACCCCTTCTCGTCTTATCTCGCCCATACCCAAATCTCACAACCTCGCTCTCCAGGACCCGTTTTGGAACCATGCCATGCTTGACGAATATCGAGCCCTTATGCGAAATAAGACATGGATTCTGGTTCCTCGTCCTAAAGATGCTAATATTGTGAGATGTATGTGGATTTTTAAGCATAAATACAGGTCTGATGGTTCCCTGGAGCGATACAAAGCTCGTTTAGTAGCTAATGGGTGTTCTCAGCAGTTGGAATTGACTGTGATGAGACTTTCAGTCCTGTTGTTAAGCCAGCAACCATCCGTATGGTTCTCAACATTGCAGTATCCCGCTCTTGGTCCATTCATCAGTTGGATGTTCATAATGCTTTCCTTCACGGTCATCTAAACGAAACGGTGTATATGTTTCAACCACCAGGCTTTCGCAACACCTCCAAACCCAATCACGTCTGCCTATTGCAGAAGTCTCTCTATGGTCTGAAACAAGCTCCCCGGGCATGGGTTCAACGCTCTGCAGGCTTTCTACATCGCATTGGATTCATTAGCAGTAAGAGTGACTCCTCCCTTTTTATTTATAATCAAGGACCTGACACTGCATATCTGCTTCTGTATGTCGATGACATTGTCCTTACGGCATCTTCTGACGCCCTGCGCCAGCATCTGATCAAGCTTTTAAGTAAGGAATTTGCTCTGAAAGATTTAGGCCCCTTGTCCTATTTTTTGGGCATTTCTGTTCGTCGGATATCCACTGGCTTATTCCTCTCCCAGGATAAATATGCTCGCGAAATTGTTGACAGAGCAAAGATGTCTAACTGTAAACCAGCTGCCACCCCAGCTGAGACGTCAGTCAAGTTAAGTGCATCTTCCAGCTCTGTTATGAGTGATCCGACTCTTTATCGCAGTCTTGCTGGGGCATTGCAGTACCTCACCTTCACTCGGCCTGACATTAGTTTTGCCGTACAGCAGGTGTGCCTATTTATGCACGACCCCAGGGAAGCTCATTTTGCAGCTCTCAAGCGCATTATTCGCTACATTTCTGGGACATCTTCGTTAGGTATCACCATCTCTTCTTCTCCGAAATCTGATCTTATTGCCTACACAGATGCTGATTGGGCAGGTTGTCCTGATACACGCCGCTCGACCTCAGGTTACTGTGTCTTCTTCAATGACACTTTAATCTCATGGTCTGCCAAACGACAATCTGTTGTCTCTCGATCCAGTGCAAAGGCAGAGTATAGAGGAGTCGCCAATGTTGTTTCCGATTGTTCTTGGTTGCGTAACCTTCTGCTGGAGTTACACTGTCCACTTACCAAGGCTTCCATTGTCTACACAGACAACATATCTGCTACTTATCTAGCCAGCAACCCAGTTCAACACCAACGGACCAAGCACATTGAGATAGACATTCACTTCGTCCGAGACAAGGTTGCCCGTGGTCACGTTAGAGTTCTTCACGTACCTTCGGCTTTTCAATATGCAGACATTTTTACAAAAGGACTACCTCGACAGTTGTTTCTAGATTTTAGATTCAGTCTTACTGTAATGCCTCCTCAAGTTTCGACTGCGGGGGTATGATAGAATATGTAATTAATGTAAATAGAGGGATGCCTATTGTAATTATGTAAAGTCAGTTTATTATAAATATAAGCCGTCTGATGACGGAAACCCTAAGGGGAATATTATTCACATTCTCACACTTTCTCCTTCTAATTGAATATACTAACTATAACATTCAAAGTATATCAACACCGAATATTGACAAATTTAAGCTTTAGTGTTTTCTCACGATTTTATCGGTGAAATAAAATCAAAGTTTAATGTTGAAATTTAGAGAATAATAAAAAAAAATATTTGTACAGAAAACTGAGTTCCAAGGTAAAGTTTATTTCAACTTCATTCAATATTGTGACTGTCCGTAAGGTTTAATGTAAACACAATCAGCTTCTGGTTTGTTTGGGAGCATAAATTTATTGAAGTTGATGTTAAAGATCATGGTAATTAATTGAGCATATATTCTTTTAACCTGTTTCAAGTGTTAGAGAACATTTAGACTTATACATATTGTAAAATTATATAAAATGTTATACTTTATAGAGTTATATTTATAGTATACCATCAAGTAAGTTATCATAATTTTCAAAAGTTTATGCATGTAACATATAAAATTTCAAGAATATAAACTATAATAAGCTATCATAATTTCCGTGAGTCCGTACTCATAAACATCAACATATAAGCTATTTTATGAAATTTTAAATCTTTCTCAATGATAACAAGGGGAAAAAAGTCCTTCAACACATATTTCAATAAGTTAATAAGTTTCAACTCTATCAATAAGCTCCAACTCCGTTAAACTTAGGGCGGCACACATGTAGACCAGACCGGAAAATATGGTACGGTACAGTCTTGGACTGTAATTGGTAAAATCCGATCTGATTCGGTCCGGTTCAAGATATTACGGTACGGTCCGGTCCTGGATCGTAATGTTCCAGTCCGATCCTGTCCGGACCATATTTTTTATAATTTAAATATATTGTATGACCGAAAAAGCATCTGGTCCGGTCACGTCCAGTTCAAACCCGGAACGAACTGGATTTAATCCAAATAAAAGATATATTTTAAATTTCTTTAAAAAAATAAAATAAAATAAAAGGTCCGGACCGGACCGTAGTGGATCGGACCGTAATGGTCCTGTCCGGTCCATGGACCATTTCACACAAGTAGAAGGTCCGGTCCGATCCGTGAATTTACGATCCGATCCGGACGGTTTGAACGGCCTTAGTTAAACTAGTTGTTTTTAAATGAACTCGTGGTTATAATATAGACTCCTAAACCGACCCTTGATATAATTGTATTTTAAAATCGTGCCTTATATTTGACTTATGTTAAACGGAATTGGCATGAAATGCGTGGTTAGTTTGGTCGTTGGTGGTACGATTATTAGATTTATGTATGCGCCGCACCGGTCACTTATCTCTGTCCCTTCAATCATTCTTAAGTCCAAATAGTCAAAGTTGGATTCCACCAATGTGTGCATCATTTGTCATATAATCATTGTCATTAAAAAATATTCTTTAATAAAGTTAGACTACTAAAAAAAAACTACCTTTCGAGTCATTCTATTGCAGATATGATTAGATCTTTTTTTTCTGAAATTTTTTTTATAAGGTTAACGTAATAATACCTAAGAGGTGATACTCATCTTAGATGATAATTGGTTTCTTCTTTATATTTTTGTTTGTCTACCTCCTCTACTGACATGTAGAGAGCATATTGCACCATCTTGTTCAACACTTCTTTCTCGACTGTTGTCCATGGGGATTGATATAATTTTTCAATTACCTTTTGTTGTTTTGGCCTACTGGAAGATGTCATCAATTTTTTGGGATAAATCGTACGCAAGCTCTTGAGTTAGGCTATTTGTCAGAGAGTTTTTTTTTTTTATCCCCACACATATTCTATATCCAAGGAATATTGGTTAAGTGTGTTTCCAATGCAGGAGCCTTCATTGCACATTCATATTACTCAGATTATTTGAAACAAAACCTAATACTCCTTTGTCATCATTTATGATAATGAAATGTTTTTGAGTAAGAAAATTTTTAAATTTATCTATCCTTTTAGGATAGAAAGTATTTCTTTCTCTACAGTGGTGTAATTGTATTCGGCCTTATTAAAACTTTCACTACTATATCTGCAAAGCTTATTATCTTTTTTCATTTTTACGATAGATCCCTAATGGTAGTTGCTTACATCAGTTTCAAGTACTAGATCATCATTCACATTTGGTAAAGTTAAGGCTCGTATATTCATACGATGTTTTTAAGATCTTGAACTATATGAGGATCCAGATGGGTTCAAGTCCAAGTTTGTTCCTTTTTAGCTTAACTTGTAGAGACTTTCTAAGTTTTGCTAAATCCTAATAAAATCTAAAGTATATGTGAGACATCCTAGAAACCTCTATATTTGTTTTCAACCCGCTCAAAAAGTACAAGTAAACCGGAAATGCATACAACGAAGAGAAGTCAATATGACAACAATACGAGAAAGAAGACAACTCCGACGTCTTACCGACGGAAAACAAGGCAATATAAAGTTATATATGAGGAATTAAACACCTCTTTTGAAAAAATATGAATCGCACAATGTCGACTCCATTTTAACGTTGGCGTACACACACCTTTGTCAACCAACATTCTTGACACGTTATAAAAATTATTTTAACTTTCTTTTTTTTTTTTTTAAGCAGAAAGAGAAGCTAGATTAAATCACTTTCTAAAAGTTTTAATACGAAATTAAATTTTTATCAGAAAAGTATTTTAATATTTATTTTTTGAAGAGGTACTTAGATCAGCCGATTAATGAGGGATACCCTCCCAATATCAGTTTTTCTATACATCCCACTAGACCAACTGAGTATTGGTAAAGTATTTTAATATTGCGATAATGTAGGGTACAAGTTAGGCCAATTGATTAACAACAAAATCTCTTGAAATATGTTTAAATGAGGCATTTTAGAAGAAACAAAGATCTAATATAGAATCGTATATGATCATCTTAACCTCTCACAAACAAGTCTAAAGATATTAAAATGTATAACTGATGCACAAATTATGGCTCTCAATCTAATTCTTTCTATTTTGAATTTGTAGTTTAACGACCTCTTACGAACTTACTTTCTGTACATATTCGCTTCTGGCTTGATTATTGAGTTGAAGTTACTTGTTTGGACACTAAGACACAACGTTTCACCGTTGTGATTTCGAATAACGAATTCAATTGGAATTTCTCCAATTTCCAAATGAAAAGATCCATCAAAATTAATTCGTAGATACTTGGTTTTTACAATTTTATATTTTTTATTTTACGGATTTATGTGTTTGGATTTTGGGATGTTAACCTAATCTCATAATCATATTCGTTTGTATTTTGTTTCCTTCATTCGTACATTTGTAGTTTAATCGGTTTGGTGTTCGTTCTTCGTATTATTTTGAAAAATAATCCCATTCTTATTGTACTGTATCGCTTTGGCATTATTTTTTATCTACAAGTGGAAAAGGTCCAAATATGATGGTTAAATGCTCTTTTTTTTTTTAATATTTTCGAGAAGATATTCTTTATTTTTGATTTGCGTATCCAATCGCATCTATTGTTGGGTTGGAGTAGGTATATCTTCTAATAAATTTAGTTGAATTGTCAATTTGGTTGAGAATCAATTATTTTTTGGGACATCTCTAGGATAAGCTTTATTAAATTACATTATTTTCATAAATATTACTAAACTATATTTTAATTTTACCCTTACAACATAAAATTAAGATTGCTATTCGAGCAGACAACGGGAAACACCCATGCATATTGCGATGCACGTGCTTCAAGTTGTGCACCTCAAGAGGAATACAGATGGGGAGCATACGCCCCTGACTTTTGTGAATGTGCAACACAACGCTCATTAAAAGTAGCCGTTAGATTAGAATGTTACATATATAGTTGTTGGAGACACAAATTTATATCTCCATAAACATGTCAAATCATATCATTATTCACATCTGATATCACTGTTCACATCTCAAATTCGTAAAAGCTCGTATAAATATCGTCATTTTTCGAAGAAGTTGAATCCAATAGTGAAAGTATAAATATCCCGTTCGAGGAAAAGAAATATAGATCCAGATGAACTTGTCAAACATTCAAAGTGCACAATTTCATTTAACGGGATTGACGTTAGAATAGTGAATCAAATTAAAATTTTGAATTAGTTTTTAAACATGTTATAACAAAGAACCGAAATTCTAGATTTTATAATTTATTTAAATTTAATTAGTTTTAGTCATGTTAGAATATAGAACCGGAACTTTATAATTAATACTTTATATTTCATTTCAATTAGGTTCTTATAAAATATTTATGTTACACCAGTACCGATTTTTTGTCCGATTTTGAGCTCCATGGATGTTTTTCGGATAGAGATAACTTATTGGATTGGTCTCGGTGTGTGGTGAACTGAATGAATATGATGTTGGTCATAAAAAAATCATTGTTGGATAGACAAGGGCTCCGTATCTTATACTCTGCATGTAATAAACACGGAACACCTACAAAGGAGAGATATGTTGATCCCAATTATATATCAAGTACTAGCCGGAAAAAGAAGTTAAAGAAGTATACGTCAAGTTTGAACTTGAGGGGCACAAATTGAAATTGGGTAACTGAATTGCATAACAGAAGTGGGTAACAAAATTTGTGTAACTGAATTGGGTAACTGAAATTGGGTATACGAAATTGTATGTGAAATTGGGTAAGTAGAACCGGATAATTAAAATAGAAAACCGAAACTCGATAAGTACAATTGGGTAATACATAAGGTATGATACTTGCTATTGCTCTTTTAAATTTCCAAAAAGTTTGTGTACCCTATTATTTTTTACCACTTTCATTTAATGGTATGTAAAAGTAGTTAACCCCTCTATTATATTAAAAAAAGAAACAAACATTAGAATTACAAATCAATTGTTACGTACAAATGAAAAAGTCTTGACTTTGTTTTTTTTTTCTTTTCTTTTGTTTTGCCCTTTTTTTATTTTTTGGTATGAGTTTCATACCAGAAGTTCATACCAGAATTTCAATACCAGAATTTTCATACAAAAAAATTCATACTCTCATTCATACCAAAAACTTCTGGTATGAAATTCATACTAGAATTTCATCATTTACATAGAAGTTGTCAAAACAACAAAACTTATAGCAACACACCATTTACATAGTAGGTGTCAAAACATCATTTTCATACAAGAAAATTTTAGTATGAGTTTTCTGGCACAAAATTCATATCAGAATTTTCATAACAATTTGTGTGGTTCATACCAGAAATGGCATCACAAGTAACAAATAGCAACAACAACAACAACACGGGTAACAAAAACTACATAAGAATTGTTTTTTATTTCACCGACAAATTTCACATGATATCATCAATTCAAAGAATATATCATAATCCTCAAAATAGAAGTTTGACTTGCTATAGCAATAGCAAAAATGATGTACTGAATTCACCCTTCAACTGAATTTCCTATTTAAGCTTCATCTCCAAACCAATTGTTCTTGACTTTAGGACCAATAGGCCCTTCTTCCCCCAACACTTTAGATGAAAGGCTCTTCAGTAGGTTTAGCATATTTGACTTCAACTTTCCAGACAACCATTTCGCTAGACATATATAGTGATTTTTATCTTAGATCCGAATTACCTTATGCCCTCCATAGATTTTGTATCCGTCATCTGAAGTCAAATGTCCAAACTCGATATAAAGACGCACAACTGAAATTCCTTGTTGGTGTGACTGCATACACACGTGAACATTGTCCATTTATTCGTGGGTTCGACTAGATAGGTGAAAAGAATCGTGATTGTCGTGAATTTCTTCAAGAACTTGGAGTAGAAAAATGGTCGCTACATCACGACGGAGGTTTACGATATGGATGCATGACGACAAACATGTCTGAGTGTTTTAATGGAGTAATGAAAGGTACTAGATCTCTTCCCGTCACTGGCATTGTGCAAGCAACGTTTACTCGTTTGAACAACTATTTTGTTTCGCGGCGTGGTAGAGCACTTCAACGTATTGCAGATGGTCATCTCGTGTCTAAACACATAGAGGACAAGATCGAAAATTTTAAGGAGGTAGCAAGGACAGCGACAGTGAGTCCATACAACATTCAACGCGGAATTTATCAAGTTGCTGTCCCTAGAGTAGATCGAGGTGGTCATCACAACTTCACTGTTGGTTTGGAAGAACGCGTATGTAGTTGTCTTACGTGGCAACTTCTGAAGATACCGGGCCCTCATGTACTTGCAATATGTTACTATCACAAGTGCAACTTTGATCAATTTGTAGACCCGTTTTTCACTACACAATCATATGCGGCGACATACAGTCCATATTTCCATCCCGTTGTTGATAAGTCTGAATGACCGGTAAAGCCTAGGCCATTGATAGTTCCGGATCCGGCGTGTCGGCGAGGTGCGGGAAGACCTCGTACTGGGCGAATCAGAAATGAAATGGATCAGAGTAACGATCGGAGATTTCATAAATCTCATGTGAGAAAATACTTAAATTCATATAATTTTATAAATGATGTTTCTTGTTTATAAATTGCAGACGTTATAGTCAATGACCTCTAGGATGCATCTTAGAAACATTGGTGCATGTCTCCCACCTGACGAGAGAGTGGTAGACTACATAAAGCTGGCTGGTTTTTATGGTATATATCGTCTTGGATCTACCTTCCAACTGGATGCTGACCTCATCACAACATTGGGTGAGAGATGGAGGTTTGAGATACATACCTTTCATCTGGCTGTTGGTGAGGCATCGATCACACTACAGGACGTTGCCGTCTTGTTGGGTCTTCGAGTGGATGGGCCTGCAGTGACTGGTACTGCACACTATGATTGGCCTGCTATGGTGGAGTATCTTCTTGGAGAGCGCCCAAGCTCCGCAGATATTAGAGGATCATCCCTGAAGTTCATATGGTTACGAGAGTTCCTCGGGCGTGGTCTTACAGAGGATGCTGATGATGCTACTGTACGGTGTCATGCACGATCGTACATATTGTTGCTCATGGGTACAATCATGTTTGCTGACACTATAGGAGGATCCATCCAGCTATTGTATCTTCCTTTGTTGAATGACTTACAAAAAGCTAGTCAATATAGTTGGGGCAGTGCTACATTGGCTTTTCTGTATAGACAGTTGTGTAAAGCTGCCCACAAGAACAAACATGAGATCACCGGACCATTGATCTTGTTGCTAGTAAATCATTAAATAAAGCAATTTTCAGTTATTTTCATTCTAATTTGTTGAACCTAATTATGTAGTTATGGTCGTGGGAGAGGAGTCCTATCGGGAGACCATAATTTTTATTCTACCTGACTGACGCCACTAAAGCTGTGCGTAAGAATGCTGCTAGGAGACATAGAAGAAGAAGAGGTGCAGCTACGGACTTACTCCCACCCCCGCTTGGTGATCACTTCATCCATGGAGTAGATGCATTGGCTATGAGGTATATATATTTTACGATTCAATTTTATATAAATATTCTATTTCTTACGTTTTAAAATATTGTGATTTGCTTCTTTATAGGTGGGTTGGATATGCATTGTCATATGAGCATGCCCCTAAAAATTTGGCATATTATCGAGATGCCCTAGACAGACAAAGGGTTGAAGATCGAGGTTAGATTTTTTTATCTATAAAACAATAATTGATAATTTGATATCTTTCTAACGTCGCCTTGTTTTTGTTTTTTTTTAGTTTGATTGGGAGACATATATAGATGACATATTGGCTGCCCTAAACCCCATTTGCTACGATAGTCGACATCTTTGGAGGAGCTCAGTTCCATTGATATGCTTCGACATTGTAGAGATTCATCGTCCTGAGCGTGTCCTTAGGCAATTCGGGGAAGTGCAACTCCCCCTATTTCTTGTGAATATAACAAGGGGTTGCACGATATTGATAGGAGAGTCCAGTATCAAACTGACTGGGCCGATGTTCATTCACACTACATTGCTTTGTAGGATGAGCGTGCCACAAAAATAGCACATTCTTATCGACCTGAAAGTGTGCCACCAAACCACTTACAACTTTATATGACGTGGTACTTGTCGAGGACTCGTAAGCTTATTAGCCCTCCAGGTCAGACATCGGTAGCTCATTACCAACCCGTGGCTCCAGATCTGTACGCCACTGTGAGTATTTGATTATGTACATAAACTATAACATGAATTTATTGTATAAATTCATTGTATAATTTCATTTTCTTACAAGGTCAATACATTCCTGATGTGACAAGAAGAGGAAGAGAAACTATTGATTCGGCATCTCAGCTACACACCCAACAACAATATGGAGATTTGTTGAGTAACGTTTCAGGGTACTGTCAATATGTGACTTCAGAAGGCGCTGGTGTACTTAGTCAGCTACCATTTGATCCATCTTACTACCAACAACCATCGTCCACATCTGGATCATATGGTACATCATTCGGACAAGCTGGTCCTTCGCATTCTCAGCCCGAGAGTCAATCAGATTTTACTCCACAGGGGCATTTTACTCCACATGGACATGTTTCCAGCTTGTTCGATAGTACCCCTCCATATTAACACACATGACCTTCATCGGGATATGGTGGTACTCCACCCTCTATGTCAGGATATGGTGGCATTTTCACCCTCTATGCCAGGCTATGGCGGTATTCCACCCTCTATGTCAGGATATGGTGGCACTGCACCCTCTATGCCAAGTTATGGACATGTTGGTTTTATGAGGGGTATGTAACAGTCGTGCCCACAGAGTTTTGTATCTCCTCCTCTTCCTCGTCGATACATCTATACATATCCTATCAGATACGTTGATCCGTCTGCAGAGAATGTTGATCGAAACATGCCAATTATTGAAGAGATGGATGAAGATAATGAATGATATTTACTTTTTTTTGAAATGTTAACCATCGATTAGATTATTGATAAACTATTTTATACATTATAAATATAATTGATCTATTTTAGTCTTATTTTATAAGTGAATTTTATCTTTTATCCTTAAATGTATTAATAAATAATATTAACAATAAAATTAGGAAAATAAAATTAAAAAAAATTTAATACACTAGAGGCGCGGTCTGAGACCGCTCCTCTAGTGTTTTTTTTTTTAAAAAATAAATTGTGCTAGAGGCGCGGTCGTGGATCGCGCCTATGTGTTTTATTTTTTTAAAAAAAATTGCGTAAATTAAAAAGCTGTCTGGGACAACGTTTTTTACGAAGAAAAGCGCGGTCTAGGACCGCGCTTCTATTCCCAACCCTAAAACTCGTGCATTCTCGTAAATTAGTTTGTTCCGAGCCTAAAATTAAGAATATTTTCGAAATTTAGTCTCGTTAAGCAGAAGATCCACGAAAATTACGGTGATATTAATCAAGGTGGTGTTATTTGTTCTTCCAATTTATTTTGGAAAATAATCCTATTTTTATTGTAATGTGTGCCCCATCAAATTCTTACGAAACAATTTATTCCGCTTGGTATTATTTTATCTCTGATCTTTTTCTTTTTTTATATATAAAATATCATATTTTTTTTTATCTATTGTAGTGTTGTTGGCTTTATGTGATTGATTTACCTAAACTACTTACAATGTTTTTGTTTGCATTGGTGCACCCTATCAACAAGTGGAAAAGGTCCAAATATGATATTAAACAATTGGCGTTTAGTTGGTAGCTCTCTTTCTTTTATATTTTCAAGAAGATATTCCTTATTTTTTTATTTGCGTATCCAATCATACATATTATTGGGGTTGTCTTTATTGATAAATCTAGTTGTCATGAGAATCAATTATTTTTTGGGACATCTTCAATATAAGCTTTCTAAAACTTTATTATTTTTTATAAATATTATTAACTATATTTTATTTTTACACATACGGTATAAAAATTAAGATTGCTATTCGAGCGAACGCCGTGGAACACAATGCCCATTGCACATGCGCGTCTTCAAGTTGTGCACCTCGATCAAGAGGAGTACAGATGGGGCGCAATGTAACTTTTGTGAATGTGCAACACATCGTTCATATTTTAAAAGTAGTCGTTAGATTAGAATGTTACATATATATATTTGTTTGAGACACAATTTTATATCTATATATGCATGTCAAATCATATCATTATTCACATCTAAAATCACTATTTACATCTCATTTTTGTAAAAGCTCGTACAAATGTTGACATTTTTCGAAGAAGTTGAATCCAATAGTAAAAGCATATATTATCCCGTTCGAGGAAAAGAAATATAGATCCAGATGAAGGTCACGAACTTTCTAAGTGCACAATTTCATTTAATGGGATTGACATTAGAATAGAGAACCAAATTAGATTGTTGAATTAGTATTTAAACATGTTATAATAGAGTATCGAAATTGTAGATTTTATACTTTATTTAAATTTAATTAGTTTTAGTCATGTTAGAATACAAAACCGGAACTTTAGAATTAGTACTTTATATTTCATTTCAATTGGATCTTATAAAATATTTTTGTGATACCATTACCGATTTTTTGTCCTATTTTGAGCTCCATGGATGTTTTTTCGGATAGAGATAACTTATTGGATTGGACTCGGTATATGGCGAACTCAAAAAATTTAATGTTGGTCATAAAACTATTGATGGGTAGACAGGGGCTCCGTATCTTAAAGTCTGCATGTAATAAACACAGAACACCTAGAATGGAGAAATATGTTGATCCCAATCATATTTCAAGTACTATCCGAAAAAAGAAGTTAAAGAAGCATATGTTAAGTTTGAACTTGAGGGGTACAAATTGAAATTAGGTAACTGAATTGCGTAATAGAAGTTGGGTAACTGAAATTGGGTAAATAAAATTGGGTAATTGAAGTTAATTAAATGTAATTGGGTATACGAAATTGTATGTGAAATTGGGTAAGTAAAACCGGGTAATTAAAATCGGGGAACTGAAGCTTGATAAGTAAAATGAGGTAACACATTAGATATGATATTTGCGTATTAACATATTGGGTGTTACGTTAAGTATTAGCATATCGAGTATCATACTTGAGTATTAACATATTGTGTATTACATTTGGATATAAACATATTGGGTACCACACTTGAGTATTAAGATATGTGGATCTTAAACGAACCATATCTTTCCCTTGACCATCTCTCTAATTCCGTAGCCGAAGTGCGGGTAGTGTTCAATACTAGTTCCGCACTTGGAGTGTGAAAACGAAATTGTGTTAGTTAATTCCACACTTGGAGTCCAAATTATACACTTTTTTACTTACCAACATCCTAGTATTATTGTTTTACTTACTCAATTTCACATATCCAATTTAGTGTATCCATATTAATTCACTCAACTTCAATTGGGTACAAAGTTGAGTAAATAAATTTGAGTATACTAAGTTGGGTACGTGAGTGGTTGAGTACGTGAAGTTTTTTTTTTTTGAAAAGGATGTATATATAATCAGAGAGGATTTACAGATGGTCTACTAGAACCAAACATAGAGAACAAGGGAAACAGGAGGGAATTATAGGAGGTGAATGCCAAGTCTCTTGGACCATGCGATCGATGTTTGAGATCGATCTTTCCAATTTGCAGAAGCGAAGTTCTTGGTCGCTGGGATAGCGTTGTGGGCACATGTGGCGGCATGGATGAAGCGATTGTTGAAGATGAGATCATTTCGAGCATGCCAGATGGAGTAGATGAAGTTTGTGATGGATGATATACAAATGTGGGCGATGAGGTCATGGCGCTTGGGGTGTTGGGAGCTTAGCCAACTCCAAACGTCACCACTGTAGGAGTAAGGGAAGGCGGTATATGACCAGCGTGCAATGAGGTCGAGTACAAGAGTGGAATAGCTGCAGTGGTTGAACAGATGTTCCTCGTCTTCTGGGTGGTTTCCGCACAGCTTGCATGTGTTGTTTGGAACAAGGTTCCAGTCATGGAGTTTGGTAAGGGTGGGGAGGCGCTTGTGGCTTGCAATCCATGAGATGAAACTGCTTCGTGGGACGTTAATGCCATTCCAGATGATCCCATATGAGTAGGCATTTGGGGGAGGGTAGGTAGAATTAAGGTTGTGGAGGAAATGATAGCCGGCGGTAGTTGAGTACGAGCCGTCAGGTCTGGTGGTGCTAGTGATGAAGTGGGAGGCGGTTGCTGAGGTAAGGATCTCGTCTCTGATCTTAAGAATTGTGTTCCACGTGTTGTTGTGCCTGGGGTTTGGTTTGGTGGTCCAGATGGAGAGATTACGGAGTATGTTTTGGTGAATCCAGTCAAGCTAGAGGTTGGTGGAAGTGGGGGTTTGGTTGAGGTCGAAGATAAGTTTTGCGAGGCAGGATTTGTTCCAAGAAAGCAGCTCTTTGAAGCCGAGGCCCCCATCGTTCCTAGGAGAGCATATGACCTTCCAAGCCACGAGGGAGCGAGAACTTGCGTCTTTCCCTGACCAAAGGAATGAGCGAAGAAGCCTATTGATCTTGTCGATGGCGTATTGAGGGATCGGAAGGACAACACACCAGTAGAAATGCAGTGATTGGAGAATGGAGGATATGATTTGCTTCCTTCCGGCATAAGATAGATTACGTGCGGTCCAGGAGTTAATTCTATTTGTGATCTTGGTGATGAGCGGGAGGAATTCACTGAAGCTGTGTTTTTTACTCCCAATTGGAACTCCAAGGTAGGTGAATGGTAAGTGTTGTTGTTGGAGTCCGGAAGAGGAGATGATGTGGTCACAATCCTGGGCAGTCAGACCGCCGAGAATGATTGATGACTTGCAGGGGTTCAAGTCAAGGCCGTTGTAAGAACCAAAATGAGCCAAGGTCTTCAACATGATATCAATTGAGATAGTGTCAGCCCTGCAAAACATTAACAAATCGTCAGCAAAACAAAGGTGGGTGATTCGGGGGGAGGAGCATTTTGGGTGGATGTTGAAGTTGGGTGAGGAGGTGTTGGTGCTGATCATTGATGAGAGAGCCTCCAAGGCAATGATGAAGAGGGGGGTGAGAGTGGGCATCCTTGCCGCAAGCCCCTAGAACCTTTGAAGAAACCGTTTGGGGCTCCACTTATGTTGATGGAGTAGGAGGGGCAAGAGATGCAGGCATCAATAAGTTTGATGAAAGCAATAGGGAATCCCATTCGACCAAGAGTGTGAATGATGAAGCGGTGGTCGATCATGTCGAAGGCTTTGGTGATGTCAATCTTGATTTCGCATCTAGGAGATATATGCCGCTGGTTATATTGTTTGAATATCTCATGACAAAGTAAGATGTTGTGCTTGATAGATCTTCCTCTAACGAAAGCCCCTTGGTATCGTCCAATGATGGAAGGGAGAATATCATTGAGCCTTGAAGCCAGGATTTTTGCAATCACTTTGTAGGTGGTGTTACAGCATGAAATTGGTCTATAATCGCCAGGAAGTGTGGGATTTGGTTTTTTTGCGATCAAAGAGATGGTTGTGTGATTAACATGAGGGTCCAGCTTGCCTTCGCTAATCGCTAAATGAGTACGTGAAGTTGTTGGGTACATGAAGTTGAGATTGTGCTTTTTATTCTTTCTTTCCCGAATTATTAAAAGAGAAAATTGGATGAAATGTACCCAATGACTAATTTTGTTTAGTAAATAACTTAGGCCTATAAATTTTTAAGTGAATAGCCTTATTAAACAAATAATGGCAGATTTACCCTTATTTATTATAATAAATTTTATCCTAATTTAGACGTTATTCTTATAACTTTACTGTAAGTATTCTTGTAAATGAAACAGATTTCTTGTAAATGATACTTATTTGCTTGTAAAGTTATTTCTTCAATTTTTCTTGTAATTTTATAATTCTTACAAGAAATACAAAAAATTAATAAACGAATGCAGTCATCGGGAATTGATCTCTGGTTGGTTGTCCCTCCCTCCCTAATACCATCTGGACAAGTTGGATTTCACGATTTATCTTGTTGTAAAATTTTATTGTACACGATTTCACAATTTATCTTCTTGTAAAATTTTATTGTACACGATTAATTACTAATTGATTAATTACTAATTGATTACGCTGATCAATTCTTGTAAATTTTTTTAAAATTTTATCAAGGATTTTCTTGTACTCTTCATGATTTGCATGAAGAATACAAGCATATAACATGCTAGTATCAATTCACGTGAAATTTTCTTGTATTCTTTATTATTTACTAATTGATTACGCTGAATAAAATTGGTAACTTTGTCAAAATACACATTCTTCAATTAGGGATTGTAGGTCAATTAAAAGGCAATAATTAATTAGGAATCTTTTAAATTCTTGTAGAAGGGTAAATTAGTCTAAATTATTTAAAAGATGTCATATTCTAACAAAATTATTGAGCTTCACAATTACTAAACAAAATTAGTGAACTAAGGCTACATAGCAAATTCACTCTTATTAAAACAATATCATTTAACCCAACTAATTATTTTCGTTTTTCCTAAGATTATTAGAAAATCATCACTCATTTACAAAGGTGCATACTCCACTCCGTGCACATTATAAAAAAAATGCTTAACCAAATCATAAAACATTGTCTTCGTTATATTAAAGACAATTCAATTAGGGTTATTCAAAATTGACCCGTTAGGACTGGTTTTTACGGTCCGGTCCCGGTCCATTGTTTTTGAAAATTCCGGTCCCGGTCCAGGACTGAACATGACCGGGTTGGACCGAAATATTATTATTAATTTTTTATTGATTTAATTTGTATATTATAAAAAAATCATATATATATATATATATATATTTGCACATATTTAAAAATAATAATTTTTTAGTTTTTGAAAAAAAATATATTTTATTTTATTTCCATACCGGAATGGATCTGACCGAAACGGTCCCAGTCCGATTCCGATCCAAGTTTTTAAAAATTTCAATCTACCGGTCCGAACAAAGAATTTTGATCCGCACCGATGCACAACCCTAAGTTCAACTGCCTTCAAATACTACCTCCGATAAAAAATAACAGTCATTTTAGCCTTTGACACAATTTTTAAGAAAAATATTAAATAACATAGATTTTGTAAAGTTTTTCTAAATCTCATCACATATTTAATATTCAACCTTCTTCTAAACCAATAAGAAAGATTTTAGAACTAAAATTAATCATTTACACCAATTTTCAAGAACATTTCTCATAATCATTGTTCATTTATTGGCCTAGAAAACTTAAAACGACAGATAATTTTGATCAAATTTCTAATGCTAAAACGACACTTATTATTGATCGGAGGGAGTATAAATCTAGGCATAAGAAAAGAAACAACGAAATCTACACCATTCATCGATCGAGGTTCCACACAGACAAACATGAATCCAGTGACATCAAAAGTGATGAAAGGCAAACGAGCTTCTTGAAGCCAAATACTTAACTCAATAATCTCAGTTGTTTACTACAGTCAAATACTTAACATAAATTACTCAATAAGCTCAATTGTTTACTTAATTGTTCATCTTTTAACTGTTAACTTGTTAATTGGTAGTTATTATTTGCTAAGTTGATTAGGTTTAATTTGTTGATTGAACTGAAAATTTTAGGTTCAATTTGTTGATAGTTGTTTTAAGGTTAAATTTGTTAATATTTCTTGATTGAATCTAAAAATTAGTAGTTCATTAGATAAAATATGTTAAGTTGAATATTTTAGGTTTAAAAAATTCAATTGTGTTTGAACTAAATTTGTTAATTGTATGATTACGATTTATTAATAGCAAAAGTATCTTATTTGGATTGGAGATTCAAGTTCAATTCTTAAAGTGAATGTTGGTGCATCAAATGAAAATGATGTTAAAGATGATGTTGGTGGCGGAAAAAAGACCTCGAATGAAAAGTTCTCGGGATTCGACTTGTGAATTTAGTAATATTAATGATCCGGCGTTGCGCAAATCCAACATTATGTTCATCCCCCTCCAATTATATCCTTATCGACCGGAAATGACAAAACCCTGAGGATAAGAAACGGAATTTCCCATTATTAGTTAGGTCTATTCTTCAACTTGCTTATTTTTCTTCCTATTTTTATTTTATAAACGTTGTCATCTCCCAAACAAAAGAGAAAAAAAAATCAACTTCATCTTCGTTATATAAAGACAGTTCAACTGCATTCAAATATAAGAAAGAAAAAACGAAGTTCACAATCATACATTTGATCTTCATTGATCAAGCTTAGACAAAAACAAACATGAGTCCAGTGACATCAAAGGTGATGAGCAAAGAAAAGGCAAACGAGCTTCTTGAAGCCAACATCAAAGTATCCAACCACATCCACAATTTCATCAATTCTATGTCTCTCAAATGCGCAGTTGAGCTAGGCATTATTGAAGCCATTCACAGCCATGGAAAGCCGATGTCTATCGAAGACTTGAGCTCGGCTCTTGCAATCAACTCACAAAAGGCTCGATTTCTTCATCAGCTCATGAAGTTTCTAGCTCAAGCAGGCTATTTCCGCGAGCACGAGCTGGGTTACACGCTCACTCTAGCTTCTGAGCTACTCTTATCGAATCATCCTTATAGTCTGAGGCCGGGCTTGCTCGTGGTACTCGATCCGAGCCTTGTTAAGCCTTGGAGCTGTTTAGAGACTTGGTTTCGGAACGAGGATTCAACGGCGTTTAGTACTGCCAATGGGATGGACTTGTGGCAATATGCGAGAGATGAACCGAGGTTCAATCATGAGTTTAATGAGTCTATGGCTACTGATTCTCGGGTTACGGCTGATATTTCGGTGAGGAGCCGTGAGTGGGCTCCGCTGTTTGACGGGCTGGGCTCGCTTGTTGATGTCGGAGGTGGGACCGGTGAGATGGCTAGGACTGTAGCTGAAATGTATCCACATATTCAGTGTAGTGTGCTTGATCTTCCTCATGTGGTGAATGGCCTTCAGGGGGCTCATAACTTCAGTTATGTGGCTGGTGATATGTTTGAAGCTATTCCTTCGGCCGATGCCGTCTTGCTCAGGGTATTCTCTTACCATCTAAAAATGTCCATTTCCGTTTCTTGTTTCCGAACTAAAAATTTCCATTTCCGTTTCTTGTTTCCGAACTAAAAATTTCCATTTCAAAACAAAAAAACACACGCTTTTGATTTTTTCTTTCCGACAAAAAAATCAAAAAACCATACTGAATAAATTTAGATCAATATCACTAATTAGCTTTTTTAGAATATTGTTCTATTAAGTAGACTCATATCATTATCCTATTTAGTAAATGTACTCCTAGTATGTAATAGTGTAAATCAATTAAAGTGGTAAAAAACAAAGGTACACGAAATAAAGAAATATAAAAGAGTCTATTTGACCAAATTCTTTCATAAATTTATAGCGTAGCTAACCTTATCGTATGATCCTCTTTGTTACAGCATATACTGCATGATTGGACTGATGAGGACTCAGTGAAGATATTAAAGCAATGCAGGAAGGCTGTGACGAGGAGCAGTAATGGAAGACGAGGAAAGGTGATGATCCTAGATACGGTGTTGGACAATGAGAATACGGATAGCAGAGCTCGAGAAAGACAACATTTTTGGAGCATGGAGATGATGGTATTGCTTGGAGGGAAAGAGAGGAACGAGGTTGAATGGGCAAAGCTGTTTGAAGATGCTGGATTCACAGGTGGCTATAAGATCCATCCTGAGTTGGGATTAAGGTCGCTTATTGAGGTTTATCCATGATTAATCTACCTTTCATTCGGATATGTAGTGATGATTATCCTAAATGGATTTTATTTGGTCCATGTAAACCACTTCATATGCACTGCACTGCCATTCATCTTTGGAGTTTGCCTTTGAAAGCACATCCGTCTCTGGAATCGGATTCCTACACTTATCCTTAATCGCAATAATCCTTTCAAAACACTTTTAATAGCCCTTTTGATTACAAGTTTCTCAAAGTGTTTTGATCGTTTACCCTTTTTAAATTTGCGCCCATACATTTTCGCAAGCTAAAAGATCTAAATCCACTATTTTTAAAGTGGGATATTTACGAACCATCAACCTATAAAGTGGGATACATTACAAGTTTCTCAAAGTGTTTTGATCTCCTTTAATTTTAAGTTTATTGATCTCCAGATCACATGCTCTGATCAAACCCTCCCGTAGCGTGCATGTTTCAGCATGAAGGACCGATATGTTTCCACACTGTACGTAGCCTAGGGAGATGGTTGATGCTTGTTGGTTTCTAAGAATGAATCCGAAGGCTGACTCCCCCGATTCACGTTTAGATCCATCAAGTTTTAACTTGATGAATCCATTATCAGTTTTAACCACTGATATTTCTAGTTTTCCTGTTGTTATTACCCGCTTTTTGTTTTGTTTGGTTCTTCCTTTTGTTAGCCTCTTGCTACCTTCTTATTTAGTCTTGTACTTGTACTTCAATATTTTGAGTTTTCTTATGATAAAAGATGTTTTGGTTTCTTGCGATCCAAACATTCCACCACGTGACGGCTAATTGTACAATTGTTTGTCTTCTAGCTTACTTTTTAGACATGTAATCATGTTCACCATGTCTGGGTTATAGTTTCTTACCAATTGGAGCTCGACCTTAGTGTTGGTATTAGGAAGATTCTCCAACAAGAAGAGGCAGTTGAAGAACAAATGATTTGCTAACTCATATGGATGATTGTAGAGGACACATTGCATGGGCACCAAGACCCTTTGTTTCTCAAAATTTTCCTTAGTTGGAAATCCATCTATGGACATTTTCCAGAGAAAGTTCTTTTTAATTTGGGCATGGTATCCATCTCCCAGATCCAATCATTGGAACTAGCTGTAAGCCCTTTTTTCTGATGGATGAGGTCCGTTGCTGATTTTTTCGTGTACGAACCCTTCTTCGAGGTTGCCCAGTAAAGGCAATATCGAATAAATGATTTCGGGAGTTGATATGATTTGATTGCGGTCATAATCTCTTGTGGAAGGAGATTTCCTAATTTCAATTCTAGTTTCCGGGTATTCCATTTATTTTCTATGATGTAGTTACTTACTAATTCATTTTCATCGATCTAATATAACTTCTATTCCGAAGAAATTTGATGAGCGGTTGATTTGTCACCCACTTATTCTTCCAAAATTTAACGGTGTTGCCATCCCCAACGTTCCACCTGAAACCACTTTCAAATTCTGGTCGAAGATTCATTAGTCTTCTCAATTGCCAAAAGGTATTTTTTTGTGTTTGTAGTTCCATAGGAATGAACCTCTGAGGTATTTTTCGTTTACCATTGTAACTCGTATATTACTCCTCTCTTCCATAATTTTCCAAAGTAATTTTATTTGGAGGACCTTGTTCATATCTTCTGCTTTTCTAATACCCACACCACCGCACTTTTTTGGTTTGCAGATTTTATCCCAACTGATGAGAGGGTGATAGTTGGGTCCTTTATTCCAAAAGAAATTGCGGTTGATTTGGTCTAGTTCTTTATGTATGTTGGATAGGAGCATGAAGCTTTGCATAATATAGGTTAGTTCGACATTCAGATTAGCCTTGATTAGAATTGTTCTTCCTTCTTGTGAGAGTGTGAAGGCTTTTCATGCAATTAGTTGCTTCTTAGATTTTGTTATTACATCTTCAAAGACGGTCTTGTTCACTCTACCGTTGATAATTGGACATCCAAGATATTTGTCCAACTCGTTCGTAGCAGTTATTCCGATTGTTAACTGAATTTGTCTTTCCATTTCACACCCTACATTTCTCGTAGTTTGAAATGATAATTTATGAAAGTTTACTTTTTGGCCCGAGATATGGCATTACCCATTGAGGAGATCTAGAATCTTTGTACTTGCAACTAAAGATGCTTTGGCGAATATAATTATGTCATCAGCAAAGGCTAGAAAGGGGACAATAATGCCACCTCTTGTAATTGGGAAACCAATTATTTTGTTGTTTTGATAACATTCTTTTTAAATGCTCCTGGCTAGAACTTCCGCACCCAAGCTGAATAACATAGGTGAGAATGGGTCACCCTGACGTAGCCCCCTCTCGAGGTATAATACTTCCGAAGGTTTATCATTGACTAGGAAGGTATACGAGACCTTAGAAATGCACTCCCTAATCCAGCTAATGAATTTATGTTCGAACCCAAAGTTGTCGAGCACGGCTAGGATAAATGGTCACTCCACCCTATCGTATGCTTTTTCCGTGTCTAGTTTTACGGCCATATAACCTTCCTTCCTTTTTTTTGCTTTGAACCCGTGAAAAATCTCATGGGCAATAAGAATATTATCGTGGATTGATCTATTTTGTGTAAAGGCACTTTGGAGAGGATGAGTTAATTTTGGCAACAATTTCTTAAGCCTATTTGCTAGAATTTTGGCAATAATTTTGTATATTGTTGAGTATAGACTTATTGTGTAGTGGGAAGTTAAGGATGGATTATCCGTTTTAGGTATTAGAGTGATGAAGGTGTGGTTGATTTGTTTTAGGATTTTGCCCGATCGATAGAAACTTTTCGTCGCTCGGATTACATCGGGTCCTATTGTCGCCCAATATTTTTGGAAGAAGCCGGCAGACATTCCATCTGGCCCAGGGGACTTGTCGCTTCCAATATCAAAAGCAGGCTAAGCAGCTTCTCGGATATCCTCGTTCGATAATGGTTTGGTAAGTTCCATGTTTTCAGTGTCCGTAATCTCGTTGTTCATAACTTCAAGGTGTTGCACAATGGTGGACTCATAAATTCGATTGGACCTGAATTTGTAATAGCTAGGATTTCCGAATTCTAATTAATGTTGATTAACTTAATCGTTGATAGTAATTGACATATAACTTGCGAAGATTTCCCAAGTGATGAATATGAGTCCCACCGTTATGTTCCTCGCGTAATTTTGGACGTTTGGGGAAATTTTTACTTTTTCCCCCGGGTTAATTATTTTTACCCTCCGGTGTTATTTGGAGCATTTGGGAGCTCCAATTAATAAAAATGCAGTTGAGAGAAATGATCAGGACATCGGATATGTATTAGATATGAAATAACATGGAGAGGCAAAACGGCCAAAAGAGTCGCTATTTCGTTTCTTAACGGCTAAGAAAGACGGCTTAGGAATACACGTTTTCCGAGGCAGTTGTGTAATAATTATCCCTACAATATTCCAGATTTAATGTTCCAATCTCGAAAAGTTTGGAGAAAGAGGTTCGACCCGCCTTTGGATCGTTTAAAAGATAATTATCGACTTTACTAAAGGATAATTATCGTCTTCACTATAAATAACGGAAAATCCTTTATTAATTCATTTCCTTTCACGTTTTCTCGTAAAAGCTCTGATTTCTCTCAACCTTCAAACTCAGATCTACTCTCCGTTTCTCATCCGATTTCAATTCCGTTTGAGTTTCTGAATTCCTCTCTTCATTCTCTTCATAACGGTACCGAGTTTCTGCATTTCCGAGAATATGGAGGGCTGGTCGAGCATATATGTCACCAGGACGGTTCCGTCGCTCAGATTCCGATGAATTTGATGCTGTCCATGCGTAGCCTGCGTCGTTGTGATTCCGAATCTTCTTTCAGATCGTCAATCGGGTTAGTAACGAATAAGTTATGGATTTATTCGTTTTCCGTACTGCGATTTGGCCTAAATTGACTTTAGATTTGTCAAATAGGACAATTAGAAATTCCATTATGGTCGTTATATTATTCTGGTGATTATGGGTTCTTGTTTGATGAAATCTGATGACAGGGGGTTTAGAAATTGCCTGCGGGCAAAACGTTATTCTGGCGAAATCTAATTAATTAATTAAAGGTTAATTAATTAAATTACGATTAAAATTGAGATTGAGGAATGTTGATTAGATACTACCTTGAGATTTGAGGAATTGTGAGCTATGTTGAGATATTGAGGTTTAGTTGGTTGTGAGGCTCATAGATTGAGTATGATCCTTATGGATCCCTTTGGGTCTAGGTGTGACCCCTTTGATGAATAGAGGTTGATATATCTCTTTATGCCTTGTTATTAGGCAGTGTCCCTCTCAGGATTGGAGGTTGATCGTGGTTGTGATTGTACGAGGTTGAGGTAAGTCCGTAGGACTTACTTAGCTACCATCCCTATATTGGGTGTTTGCATGAGTGGTGTGTGCTTTATATGTTTGCTATGATATCATGAGTTGTCGTTTTTATCGACCTATGTTCTATTGACTGCCCCACTGCGTGGCTGTGATAACCTTTCCCTTTCATCCCGCCGTGGAGTCTGGGAGGTTCTCTGATGTCAGGCCAGACTGGTTTACAGGAAGGGCGCAATCCACTCCCATAGGGTACACGGATTGTGTGACCGATACTCGTACAGCTGGACATTGTACTCAGAGGCGGGGATGTATCGGTCCTCGTGTCACATACTTTCATCTATCTATATATATACGGTTTTTGAGTGAATGTTTATTATATAAAGATAATAAATGGGTAAATTTGTGATAGCATGCTGATGTGTTTATCTTTCATGATTGTGCTTGTGCTTATGCATTACCTCATATATGTATGGTTAGCTAACGGTTTCATACCGTGTTGTAGATGTTTACATGATAGGCGTTACTGGGTGATCTGGCAGGGTGACAGGCCGAGGACTCTCGTACATTAGGTGGTTGGTTTGGGGTTGTTGTGTTTCGCCTCTGCGTGAGGATGATCTTTTGTACCTCCTGTGTGAGGATGTCGTTTTATATACTCGGCTATGTTGTTGTTTACTTTGGGTCGTACAGTTTATACTGTTTTATGTATTTGTTTTATATCTGTCAGTGCCATGTTGTAAGGTCCAGTGAACTTGTTGTCAGGCTAGGGTCAGGATCCATTGTGAGATCCTAGCCCAATGTGACATCCCGAGTCCCGCGGATTCGGGGTGTTACAGAATCGGTCCTTGTAGTCTCTGAGGAACTCGGAGTTGATTTCATCCTCAATGTATATTATGGTGTGACCGAAGGTATTTCTATGGTCGTCTATACCCAATCAAAAGTAAATCCCGACTTAGCACTAAGAACAAGTATAGTGAGTAAGTAAGGGTCGAACCCAAGAGAGTTGAGGTGTTTTAGATGCAATTATTGATTATAATGACAAGTGACACAAGGGGGGGGGGGTGGTTGAATTGATGCACAAAAACTTATGAAAACGATGAATACGACAAGTAAGACAATAATGGGTGAATCTACACTAGGTTGATTCTAAGCATGCAATTGCTACTTTGGTGTATTCCTTTTTCAAGTTTTTAAGTAATCTCCCGTCTCGATCATACATATGTGTTGAGCCAACCGGCATCAACACAACTTAACCTATTAAAGTTCCGTAAACCTACAAGAACAAATAATAAGTTAGCATTCAAACAAAGACAATGGGATATAAAGAGAAGATTAAAACCGTTAAACTTATCTTTATATTTGTGTTCCTTTTCTTCAAGTAATTACAACCCGTTATTACTTAAAGTTGCTACTAGATTAAAGACCCGAACCCGGAACCTATTAATCCTAGTTGTTTACATGCACTTTAGAACCTAAGGTGATCAATCTCAAGTAATAGTTAACATGCAATTAAACAATGGAGATCAAGGAAACACAAAGCATTACTGAATAAAAACTTATATTAAAAGGACTTACAACCAAAGTAACAAAGTAGCTTCAAACCAACCCAATGTAGCAAGGGAGTTAGCAACTCATTACAATGGAAAACTCAAGTCTAAAAATGGATTTTGTGGGGAAAAGCATGGATGATTCTAGCAATCACTCATGGACTATTTATACTACAAAAGACACTTAATTAGGAGTAAATAGACGGCCTAAAACAACCACCTTTAATGCCATAAAGGTGGTGTAAACAGCCGGAGTAAAGCTTCTGTCGTTAAACCGCAAGGGCGGCCTTCAGGACCTTCAGGGGCGGTTTAGGCAGAATCGGTTGATCTTCTTCATAACCGCTGAGGCGGCTACACAGCTCCGCTGGGGCAGATCTTTAATGCACTTCAACGTTTGACCTTTCTCCTTCCTGACGTTTCTGATGTCAAGGCGCAGGGGCGCCTCAAGGCCAACGCAGGGGCGGTGACACAGACTCTTCGCCTTCCAGCTCCCAAGGTGAGGCGCAGGCAGGGCGCAGTGGGAGGCGCAGGGGAGCTGGCCTTCGTCTTGTCCGGGCAAGTCACCGTAGGGGCGCCGATGGGTGATCTGTATCTTGGCCGGCGCTGGTGAAGGTGATGGGAGCGCTTCAGTGGGAAGTGTCACCCGCTGGGGCGGCTGCAAGGGCCCACGGGGGCGGTGGAGCAACATAAACTTTGCTTCTTGATCGATCTTTACTCCTAAGTGCTTATAACTCCTTCCTTAGCTTCTTTTGGTCTTCTTCTTCTGGACCAAGGAGTTAGTAGCATAAACTGACACTAATGCAATAAAAAGACTCTAAAAACTACCCTAAATGATAGTGATTCCATCACCTATCAAACTCCCCCATACTTAGACCTTTTAATCGTCCCGAGTAAAACAAATGACAGCAATTAGACTCAAGGTCTCAGGAAGCAAGGGAAAGAAAGAGAAATAATGGAAAACAAGAGAAAAACCAAGAAAGAAAGAAAGGAAAAGAGAGGAAATGTGAGAAAAAGAAGATACTACCATCCTTATTGCTCCAAGAGTGGCCTACCCGGACAACCTCCTTATGACTCCCCTTCTTATGTCCCCCATACTTGAAGTGCACTTTGTCCTCGATCAAAGTGAAAATGAGTCAAACATAAATGTGGGAGAAGGGAAATAAATGTACCCCTCACTGGGGTGGTCCGGATGGACCACTAGGACCCTCCTCCGGCGGGTACGGGAAGTGGCTGAAGAAGTGCTCCTGCCGTTGGTAGATATCATCGATGCGGTCCTCCTGAGCCTCCATCCTCTCTCGAAATGAAGTCTCATAGCTAGCCTGTCAAGCTAGCTGCTGAGTCTCCAACTGCTGCCGATGAGCCGCCTGCCAAGCATCCTGACGGCGGTCAAAGTGGGTGGTCATGGAGGAGGCGAAGCTGGACTGCCACGCCTGCTGCTGCTCAAGCATGGACTGTTGATACTCTGTCTGCCATGCCTGGTGTTGTGTAGTCAAAGCAGCCATTTGAGCCTGCAGACTCTCCATGGTCTGACTGTCGTGTCCTACCGTCGGCATCTCCTCATCAGTGTGGTGGGACCTGCTAGAGCCGGCTGCGTACCTCCCAACAATATCAACCTAAGGTCGTCTCGGAGGGACAGGGTCAGCCGGTACATATAGGTCGGAGAGCTCTTCTCCCAAGGGGAGTCGGCGGGGCAAATATGTGAGATGACTCCCATTTGCAAGGGAGATCCAGAAACGATGTCCCCCATCTATCTTGAGGAGCCTGCACCTTCTCAATAACCCCTCATTGTATAAGGGTGCCTCCAAACCTTCTTCCAATGGAGGAAGATCCATCACCCGTGCAGCTAGTGTGAAATGATACCTCCTCTCACTATGTCACGAGGCTCATTCCTCCTAATCCGCTTAAGAGCAGTAAGGAAGAGATATGCCCAATCCGGCACAAATTCGTTGGAGAGACAAGCATATAGCAGTGGAAGGTCCTTAAGAGCGACCTTATTCTCTTCCTTGTGTCCACATAAGACACTCATGAAGACCTTGGAGATGAGCCTTAAACAGGGGTGAGTGAATTTGTTGGAGTACTCACCCCCTGCATGAAACTCTGACCTAGTAGCGGCTTGCCAAAACTCCAACAGATCCGGTGGCGGAATGGGTTCCATCCATTCATCGGAAGCTGCAATGGTCACTCACAATGCCTCTTGTATTTGAGTGTAATCCAATGTGTACTTACTCTTGTTGTACTTGAATGAAACTCCTATACACAATTGGTCTTCCGTCTCCATTTTGAATGTTGCTATGAACTGTCTGGTGAGGTCAGGGTGTGTTGGAGCGCTCTTTATCAGAAAATCTCCTAACGCGGCATTGTTAAGAAATTCCTGCATACTTTCCAACATCCCAAGATTTTCCAAGGTGGAAGCATCAAGGAACCGGGTTGCATGCACCTCCCGGCTTTGAGCAATCCTGTACCGATCCTTCTCACCTTCCGTCAACTTGTATTTCCTTTGTGGTTCCATCTCTTGCAATTGATCAAGTAAAAAGTTAGAAAGTTCAGCAATTTGATCAAGGGGCGAACCTTCTATCGTGATTTACGCAGGGGCGGCTGCAACAGGCGTAGGGGCGGATCGACGCAGGGGCGGGAGCTTGCAGGTGCAGGGGCGATCAAAGAGCAAAAGGGCGATTTGGTCGATTGACGAAGGTGGTGACGATTGTGCTTTTCCGACTCCTTCCTTGCTGTCGCAGACGTTGCCGGAGGTAGGACAACGGAGTGGGGAGAAGGGGTGAGTGTATGTGGTGGAGATATTTTGTGTTTGCAGGAACAGGTGGCGTTGCTGGGTTGCCGGAGGTGGCGCAGGGGGCGCGTCGAGGTGGTGGTGATGAGGTGCTGGAGGGCGCAAGGGCGTAGGGGGATGAGCGGCTAGGTTTTGCAGAGTGAATGGAGAGGGAGTGGGGAAGGTGGTAGATGTAGGTTATTTTTGGGAAGTGTATTTTTTTTCTTTCCTTAACTATACCGCATGGGCGGTGTGTGTCGCCGCGGGGGCGGTGACAAGAGAGAGGGGGCACGCAGCCTTAGCGCCGGGGGCGGAGCTGAGGGTGCGTGTCAAGGGTGGCTGCCGCAGGGGCGTAGGGTTGGCACCGCGGGGGCGGTGACCTACATGAGCATATGCAGGCCCAACGCTGGGGGTGGCGCTGGCCAGGGGTGTCGCCGCAGGGGCGGAACTTAGAGTCGCAGGGGCGGTTTTCTTGACAGAAACACCTCTTCTTATTCCTTCGGGTTGCCTCCCGAATTAGTGCCTTTGTTTTACGTCGTTGGCTCGACGTAAGGACTCTTCCTCTATGTTTGGACCTCTTCCTGCATGCCTTTTAAGTTTATAACCGTTTGCGACGGTAATCCTCCGGAGGCCCTAGTTTCAATTCTTGTAATGGCTTCTGCCATTTGCCCAACTTGCTTCTCAAGGTTCTTGATGCTTTATTATGTTGTTTGGACATGAGTAGCAAAGTGTTTAGTCAAAACCTGCAACATCTCTTCAGTTGAGTGATACTTACCTTGGCGGGGCTGCTGTTGTTGGTTTTGTTGATCCCTCCAACGAAAAATTTGTTGGTCACGCCAATTTGGCATGAAATTCTGTGCATAGGGATCGTTCCTAGGTCTTTGCTGCTGTGGTTGTCCATAACCCATTGCGTTAACTTCAACATCGTCATCTTGAACTTGTATACACATGTCCGTTGGATGATATGGGTCGGCACAAACTCCACAAGCCTTGAGCTGTTGCGGTGTTCCCATAAGTGTTAGCCTTTTCACCATTTCCTTCAATTCTGCTAGCTCGGTGGAAATCTCGTTCTTCCCGGAACTCATGGCATGAACTCCTTTCTTAGCCGGGGTCCTTCCAAAGTTCCGAGTCCCTTCCGCTAGTTCCTGTATCTTTTCCAAAGCAAGGTCAGGAGTAGAGTTAAGAATATTACCTCCGCAAGCCGCATCGACGATCCTCCTTTCATTGTCTAGCAAGCCA
This sequence comes from Fagopyrum homotropicum, assembly GCA_033239125.1. Classification (NCBI taxonomy): domain Eukaryota; kingdom Viridiplantae; phylum Streptophyta; class Magnoliopsida; order Caryophyllales; family Polygonaceae; genus Fagopyrum; species Fagopyrum homotropicum. Next base: position 152,947,724 of record BSWB01000004.1, read on the forward strand.
TTGTACAAGTACAAGACTAGATCTTGAGTTGAATATCCATGGAAAGGACATCTGGATCGGAGGCGTGCAAACCTTTCGAAATACTCGTAGAGAGTTTCGGTTGCCTCTTGCTCGATGTTACTTATAGCTTTCTTCAAGCTATTGGCCTTTTTAGTTGGAAAGTATTTCTCCAAGAATGCTTTGTGAAGGTTCTCCCAAGTGTCAATGCTCCCGGATGAAAGGTGCTAATACCAATCATCCGCCGAATCCTTGAGTGTGAAGTCGAATGCCCTCATCTTGATCTGTTCTTCGGTAATGTTGGCCGGCTTCATACTCATACAAACGGTGTGGAACTTCCCAAGGTGCTTGATGGGGTCTTCACCACTTAGCCCATGGAAGGATGGAAGTAGGTGGATGAGGCCCGGTTTGAGCTTAAAGTTGACTCCTTCCCCTAGTGCCGGTATAGCGACCGCAAGAGGGTTTTGAGCCAAAGTGGGCTGCGTAAGTTGACGATGAGTACGGTCAGCCATCTCTTGTTGTAGTTGTTGTTGTCTTTGTTGCCGGATGTGCGTCCTCTCAATTTTTGGATCAAAAGAAGCAAAGCTGGAATTAGTAGCACGGGTTTAAACCATAAAATGGTTCAAACCAATAATCAATAATAACAATAAAACACAAAAACTCCCCGACAACGGCGCCAAAATTTGACCGAAGGTATTTCTATGGTCGTCTATACCCAATAAAAAGTAAATCCCGACTTAGCACTAAGAACAAGTATAGTGAGTAAGTAAGGGTCGAACCCAAGAGAGTTGAGGTGTTTTATATGCAATTATTGATTATAATGACAACTGACACAGGGGGGGGGGGGTGGTTGAATTAATGCACAAAAACTTATGAAAACGATGAATACGACAAGTAAGACAATAATGGGTGAATCTACACTAGGTTGATTCTAAGCATGCAATTGCTACTTTGGTGTATTCCTTTTTCAAGTTTTTAAGTAATCTCCCGTCTTGATCATACATATGTGTTGAGCCAACCGGCATCAACACAACTTAACCTATTAAAGTTCCGTAAACTTACAAGAACAAATAATAAGCTAGCATTCAAACAAAGACAAAGGGATATAAAGAGAAGATTAAAACCGTTAAACTTATCATTATATTTGTGTTCCTTTTCTTCAAGTAATTACAACCCGTTATTACTTAAAGTTGCTACTAGATTAAAGACCCGAACCCGGAACCTATTAATCCTAGTTGTTTACATGCACTTTAGAACCTAAGGTGATCAATCTCAAGTAATAGTTAACATGCAATTAAACAATGGAGATCAAGGAAACACAAAGCATTAATGAATAAAAACTTATATTAAAAGGACTTATAACCAAAGTAACAAAGCAGCTTCAAAACCAACCCAATGTAGCGAGGGAGTTAGCAACTCATTACAATGGAAAACTCAAGTCTAAAAATGGATTTTGTGGGGAAAAGCATGGATGATTCTAGCAATCAGCCATGGACTATTTATACTACAAAAGACACTTAATTAGGAGTAAATAGCCGGCCTAAAACAACCATCTTTAATGACATAAAGGTGGTGTAAATAGCCGGAGTAAAGCTTCTGGCGTTAAACCGCAGGGGCGGCCTTCAGGACCCGCAGGGGCGGTTTAGGCAGAATCGATTGATCTTCTTCATAACCGCTGGGGCGGCTACACAGCTCCGCTGGGGCGGATCTTTAATGCACTTCAACGTCTGACCTTTCGCCTTCCTGACGTTTCTAATGTCAAGGCGCAGGGGCGCCTCAAGGCCAACGCAGGGGCGGTGACACAAACTCTTCGCCTTCCAGCTCCCAAGGCGAGGCGCAGGCAGGGCGCAGTGGGAGACTGGGAGGCGCAAGGGAGATGGCCCTCGTCTTGTCCGGGCAAGTCACCGCAGGGGCGCCGATGGGTGGCGCAAGGTCGGTGATCTGTATCTTGGCCGACGCTGGTGAAGGTGTTGGGAGCGCTTCAGTGGGAAGTGTCATCCGCTGGGGCGGCTACAAGGACCCGCGGGGGCGGTGGAGCAACAAAAACTTTGCTTCTTGATCGATCTTACTCCTAAGTGCTTATAACTCCTTCCTTAGCTTCTTTTGATCTTCTTCTTCTAGACCAAGGAGTTAGTAGCATAAACTGACACTAATGCAATAAAAAGACTAAAAATTACCCTAAATGATAGTGATTCCATCACCTATCATGGTGCCGTTTACTTTTTGAATAGAGGTTATAGATTTTCTGTTTCGTCTACCTGTTGCTTTTCTATGGTGATACTTTGTATTTTTGTCACCATATTTTAATGCTTTAGATTTTGCTCTTTGCATCCAATAATTTTATTGGAATTCTATTAGGCATTTTCGTTTCTTACTTAGGGCCCGTTTGGTTACGGAAGGAGAAACGGAAACGGAATGAAGAAACGAAGGAAAGGAAACGGAAAGGGTTATTTTTAATGTATGTTTGGTTACATTTTAGGAATGGTTCCTTTTGACCTCAATCATACTTTTTCTTGTGTGGTTTGAACGGAATCATTAATTGGAATCATTAGTCTCATTGAATAAAAATGAAATTTATTATTACTATATATTATTATATATAATAGATAATGGATCATAACAAAAAAACCTCGAACTATTTCAACAATCAAACTAATTCACTCGTAACTTCTGATTTTTCAGAAAATAAAATATGTTTCAGACTCCAAAAGCAGGCTTTACAGAATCACCACAACATGACTAAACATCTCAATGGAACGACAGAAGCAGCACAATGCCACAATATATGCAAAAACAGAATTAGTTGTAGAAACCGTTTACAACTTGCAAAAACAGAATTAGCTGCATAAACAGTTTTCAACTAGCAAAAACAGAACACGCAAGGCAGTGTGACAATCATATGTTCTCCAAGGTCTCTCGCCTTCCTGCTTCACCGTTGCTAAAGCGACCGCACCTACCGTATCATTGGCTTCCAGTGCCACTGTGACGATCTTATGAAGAAGCAAGAGGAAGAGTGAAAAGCATATGAAGAAGCGAGAGGAGACACGCCCAACACGCAAGGCAACATGTGTCATTTCCCCATTATTCATCCATAATTGTGGAAAGTAAAATGCAAAACATAACCGTTTCTACAAAATCTTCTGAAAATGAAGCAGTACAATGCAGATTAGGAGAATTATAGGCAGGAAACATAATTCATACTAATTGAACACATTTGATTAGCTCAAACAAGCTTCCATCTTGAATTCTACATATCAACTGATGCACTACTCTTCAAACAAGAAAGGAAGCATGGCCTATAATCTTGTTTGAGCATTTGTGAACTTCCAATCAAAATGATAAATAGTAACTAACCCTCCAGTCAAGTCAAGTAACAATGAACCATCTTGGTTTAAGAAATAATAAAAATGAGTAGTAAAAAGTAAGAACAATAAACCGGCATACAAATATGAGGTTTTTCATAGAATGTATCTCACCTCTAATGAACAGTAATAAAACAGTGAAGCCAAAGTCTTGCACAAAAAGATTCACGAAAGTACAAAGACCTGATACTATTGAAGTAGGCTCGCATCTTATTAGCACAACTCACAAATTAAACGCTTAGAAGCCAACCTTCATACTGATGCGAAAAAGTCATTCAGACCATAAGAGCGAGCAATTACTAACATTATGTTTGTCTCCCTGCAAATAATATCAACCCTCACCAGTGAATCTTCTCCCAACTATTGAGAAACAATAAGTAATTACTAAGGAATAGGGTTTTTTTTTTCTTTTAGCAGAATTCAAATATATTATTTGTTCAAGGCTTGAGCACTCAAAATTAGATCACTTTCGAATTATGTTGTTAGATTCATTTTTCTGAATTGAAAAGGCATCTGCTTAAGTAGAAACACTAAAACAAATTATATAAAAGCAAGTTGAAAGCTACATCACCAAACATATTTTTTTGTTGATTTCATATACTCTCCATTAACCTTTTTCTTATCCAATTGGGGACGATCAATTTTTGGTCATTTTTTGGTATATCACCAGGTTTGCAAGACTTGGGATAATTTCTAATGACTACTAGATACTGGATAGGCTTTCAAAACCCTAGTACTTCCACTGGACCAAGCAATATTGATGAATAAAAACCCAAGTATAAATTTCTAATAAACAATAATCCAACTAGAGCTCCAAGATGTCTGATTTCTTTTACTCCATCAAAAGACATTCAACATTATCAAACCCTAATTGTTGAAGCACTCAAAATTTGCTTGACCAAGAAACGAAAATGGATAAGTAAATCAAACTTGACAGAAGACTTGCTTGACCAAATAGAAAGCAGACATGTAAATTCACAAAAATCAGTCAATAAAAAGAACCTAATCCAAAGAAAGTTGCAATTTGCGCTCAACAAATTCAGCACACAAGTCACCAATCCCCACCTAGACACGAAGGATTAGAAAATTATGCAGAACGAGAGTGTAGAAGATAGAGGTGCGAAGGAAATTCGTATAGTTACCTGTATTAATGGCTCATATGCAGGATTTCCAATCTGAAGATAACAAAATCGGAGCAAAATGGAGATGGGAAAAGCGGGGGAGATACAAGAGATTAGGGCGTAGAAACCGTCGGGGAGAGAGAAATCAGAAGCGTGAGGTTTTTTTCTCTGAAATTGGGCTATTTTTAGTCCGGAAACAAGAAACGGAAATGGATATGGCCCAATAATGGATTCATTCATTAGAAATGCTCAAACAAACAGTCAGTTTTAATTTGGGGCGGAATCAATCCATTCCGAGCCCATTTTACTACTAAACAAACAGGCCCTTAGTCTATTCAGTCTCTCATTTTTTTATTAGAGAAATTCTGAAGTTTAATTTTGAATCTTCTCAATGGTTGCGTCCGTTTCTCGGACTTGTTTATTTATATTACCAAATTTTAGTTTACTCCAAACGTAATACCCAATATGTTAATACGCAACCATCATATCTTATATGTTACCCAATTTTAATTACACCATTTTATTTACCCAATTTCTGTTATCCGCTTTTAATTACCCGATTTACTTACCCAATTCCGCATACACAATTTTGTATACCCAAATTCACTACTAAACTTCAATTAAGCCATTTTTAATTTGAGTTACACAAATTAAGGTTAGCCAACTTTAGCTACCCAACTTCTCTTACACAATTGAGTTATCCTATTTCAATTACCCAATCTTTTTACCCAATTCTAGTTACCCATGAATTACTCGATTCTATTTAATTATCCAATTTCAATTATCTGATTGTGTTACTCAACTTTAATTTCCCTTTCTCTTTTTGTCCTTCTTTATAGGATTATCTCTTTTCTTTTTGCGCTCTTTATGCGATAATTAACTACTATCCTAATTATCTTTGAAAGAACTTGACAAAATGGGCTCTTTTTTTATTTACTTTTATTTTGTATACCTCTTTATTTGTTTACCACTTTTATTAATGTTATGTAAAAATAATTAACCCCTCTATTAAAAAAAGAAAGAAACAAACATATATGATTTCTGGTTGAGTTTTTGTTATGCTTTCTAGTTGAGTTTCTGGTATGGGTATCGGGTATGAGTTTCTGGTTGATTTTTTAAATATGGTTTCTGGTTGAGTTTCTTGTATGGTATTTTGATATGAATTTCTTGTATGATTTCTGGTAAGGTTTTGGTTGAGTTTCTGGTATGAGACGAAGAAAAAAAATTATAAATCAAGTTCCGTTCCGCTTATAATTTGTGGGACAGAACGCGGGACGACCTCAATCCCGTCCCGTCTCATGCCCAACCCTAATATATTCATCTTACTGTAAAACAATATATCCAATTACATGGTTACTAATAATAGTTTCTTCTAATCATTTTGATAATAAAAAACTTTTTACCTAATTGTTTATTCTTTCTTTCCTTTTTAATTTTATAATCTATTTTCAAAAAGATAAACTAGGGTAACTTGTTACGTCTGTTGTGATTTGAACGAGTTAATTAGTAGAATAGCGGGAGAAGAGGAAACATTTTTGATTATGTTGCACGCAACTTGTAGCGAGGGTTTTTAATATACTTTTGTGAATAAAAAGAAGGGAAAATGACCAAAAATAATACAAACTATCACATGTGAATAAAAGTTAATACGAACTTTAAAAATTACTAATTCGTATATAAACTATGACCTATTAAACCAATTTTAATAGGGTTTTCTTTTCGGCCAAAATTTTAGTAATTTTGATGACACGACAGTTGGAAAATAAGCTTGGGCCTGCAAATATAAATAATAACTAAATAAAGGATATGTTTTATTTAATTTTCAAATGGCTCAATATAATGTCTTACTACATCTATAAGTTACATTGATGGTCCTCGATTCCAATTTGGTGAAGTCTCATTTTGTATCTTTGTTTTTTACTTCTTCTAGTAATTTGAATCAAAATTTGCCTTTGTTTACTGTTCGGTTCGAACTTCGAAGTAGACAAACTTGACTTGATTGCCAGATAATCTAGTGTGATTTGATTTGTCAGCACACGTGTCGCCTTAGTTTTATATTTTTAACACGTGACATACACACACCTTTGTTTACGCCTTAGTTTTACATTTTTGGACCACCAGCCAGATTTTCCGTACGGCTGATACATGAGGCAAGCTTCTCGGGCTTGACTTTAATTCGGCTCGCTAAAAACTGGGCTTGGGCTCGGCTTGTTCGGGTAAAACTCGGCTCGTTCGTATAAAATAACACTATATGAGCATTATTTTAGACGAGCTACTCGGACTCAGCTCGGATTCGCCTCGTCAAAAACTTGGCTCGGACTCGGCTCGTTTATAAACGAGTCGAGCTTGAGCATGCTAAGGCTCATCTGGTTCAGCTCGTATAACACCGCTATTCCCCGTCTAATTTTTTGAAAACGTCTAATTTTTTGAAAACTTCAGTAACCGGTCCAAACCGGACGCACACCGCTAAGTTCAACCGCCTTCAAATATAAATCTAGGCGTAAGAAATGAAACAACGAAGTCTACGTACACCATTCCTTTCAAAAAAAGAAAAAAAAACTAAGTCAACAACACAATCATATATTTGATCTTCATTGATCGAGCTTCGACACAAACAAACATGAATCCAGTTACATCAAATGTAATGAGCAAAGAAAAGGCAAAGGAGCTTCTTGAAGCCAACATCAAAGTATGCAACCACATCTACAATTTCATCAATTCCATGTCTCTCAAATGCGCAGTTCAGCTAGGCATTTTTGAAGCCATTCACAGCCATGGAAAGCCGATGTCGATCGAAGACTTGAGCTCGGCTCTTGCAATCAACTCGCAAAAGGCTCGATTTCTGCATCAGCTCATGAAGTTTCTAGCTCAAGGAGGCTATTTCCGCGAGAACGAGCTGGGTTACACGCTCACTCCAGCTTCTGAGATACTCTTATCGAATCATCCTTATAGTCTGAGGCCGGGCTTGCTTGTGGTACTCGATCCGAGCCTTGTTAAGCCTTGGAGTTGTTTAGAGACTTGGTTTCGGAATGAGGATTCGACGGCGTTTATTACTGCGAACGGGATGGACTTGTGGCAATATGCCAGAGATGAGCCGAGGTTCAATCATGAGTTTAATGAGTCTATGGCTAGCGATTCTAGGCTTGCAGCTGATATTTTGGTGAGGAGCCATAAGTGGGCTCCGCTGTTTGATGGGCTGGGTTCGCTTGTTGATGTCGGAGGTGGGACCGGTGAGATGGCTCGGGCGGTAGCTGAAATTTATCCACATATTAAGTGTAGTGTGCTTGATCTTCCTCATGTGGTGAATGACCTTCAGGGGGCTCATAACTTGAGTTATGTGGCTGGCGATATGTTTGAAGCTATTCCTTCGACTGATGCCGTCTTGCTCAGGGTATTCTCTTAACTAGAAAGAAATATTACTTTTGGAGATAATAACTTTTGAGTCTAGTATATAAGGTCGGTGGATTACTCCTACTGTCAATTGATTTTGGTTTTAGGACGGATACTTGTCGGACTTATGTGTTGAGTTTGGGGTAACGTGCATGTGCGTTCCGGTCCGTTGTATCGGACTTTGACAATTACTAAATAAATGTATAGCGTAGCTAACCTTATCCTATGATCCTCTATGTTACAGCATATACTGCATGATTGGACTGATGAGGACTCGGTGAAGATATTAAAGCAATGCAGGAAGGCTGTGATGAGGAGCAGTAACGGAAGACGAGGAAAGGTGATGATCCTAGATACGGTGTTGGACAATGAGAATACGGATAGCAGAGCTCGAGAAAGACAACATTTTTGGAGCATGGAGATGATGGTATTGCTTGGAGGGAAAGAGAGGAACGAGGTTGAATGGGGAAAGCTGTTTGAAGATGCTGGATTCACAGGTGGCTATAAGATCTATCCAGAGTTGGGATTAAGGTCGCTTATTGAGGTTTATCCATGATTAATCTACCTTTCATTCGGATATGTATTGATGATTATCCTAAATGGATTTTATTTGGTCCATGTAAATCATTTCATATGCACTGCACTGCCATTCATCTTTGGAGTTTGCCTTTGAAACTTGAAAGCACATCCCGTCTCTGGAATCAAATTCCTACACTTATCCTTAATCGCAATAATCCTTTCAAAACACTTCTAATAGCCCTTATGATTACAAGTTTCTCAAAGGGGTCTATTTACTTTGTGAACGTAGGAAGAAGAATCTTTTCATACATTGAATGACGGATACATGTGAGTATATATACTCACAGTAGTTCTGTTATGGTTACAACTTTCCATTATTTACATATGTTCTCCTTTTATTTACTACATCTACACATATAGTCTACACCCCTTCAAGCTGGACTAGGGATGACAAGGCCAAGCTTGCGAGACAAAAACATGTGTTGCTGTTCGCCCAAAACTTTGGTGAAAATATTTGCCAACTGAAGCGTAGAAGGAACATGAGCAGTCTTGATGACTCCTTTCTGGACTTCATCTCATACGAAGTGGCAATCAATGTGGAGGTGTTTGGCGCGCTCCTGAAAGACGGGGTTTGCAGCTAAGTGTTGAGCGGCTTTGTTGTCACAATAGAGCACAAAGGGGCGAGATATATTGACGTGAAGATCATGAAGCAACCCATCAACCCATATGATTTCACTAGTTGCCATTGACATGGCCCTATATTCGTTTTCAGCAGATGACTTACTAATTGTACGCTGCTTCTTTGTCTTTTAAGAGACAAGTGATTTTTTCAAGAAAACACAATATCCTGTGATAGAGCGACATAAATGGACAGGAACCCCAGTCAACATTACTGTAGGCGGTGAGGGATAGATTAGATTGTGGATATTAGGCTAGAGCAAAGTCCATTGTTCCTTTGAGATACCGTAAGAGATAAGTAGCAGCATGCCAATGTGGAATGCGGGGGGATGCTAAGAATTGATTGAGTTGTTGGACGGTGTATGCAATATCTGGCCTAGTAAGAGTGAGATAAAGGAGACATCCGATTAATCGTCTATATGCCTCAGGATCAGTGTATAGATCACCACGTTCAGATGATAGATGTATGTTGCGCTGCATAGGAAAGCTAGTAGCTTTACAGGTTAGCATCCGAGTATCATGCAGAATATCATAGATGTATTTACGCTGGGTAAGTAGCATGCCATTGGAGCTATGAGCAATCTCCATACCCAGAATAAATCTAGCTAATCCCAAGTCCTTCATAGTAAATGCACGATCGAGTGCAGTTTTGAGTGACTCAATCTCAGACGGGATGTCTCCAGTAATCAACACATCATCAACATACACTAATACAATGGTGATATCCAAAGAAGAGCTCTTGAAAAATAAGGAATAGTCCTGGTGAGATTGGTCAAAGCCCAACTTAAGTAGTTGTTTGGTGAATTCAATGTTCCATTGCCGACTGGCCTGTTTGAGACCATATAAGGAACGCTTCAATCTACATACATGGCCTGAAGGAACCTTAGTGTAACCTTGAGGAGGTAGAAGGTAGACTTCCTCATCAAGATATCCGTGTAAGAATGCGTTATTAATGTCTAATTGATGCAAAGGCCATGAATGGAAAGCAGCCAATGCCAACACTGTGTGAATGATAGCAAATTTTGCAACCGTAATAAAAGTATGTTTGTAATCCTTGTCTTTGATCTGATTGTAGCCCTTAGCAACTAACAGGGCCTTATGTCGTTCAACTGTGCCATCAGCTCGATACTTGAGCTAATAAATCCATTTGAACCCAATGGCAACTTTACTAGAGGGAAGTGGGACAATATCCCAAGTGTCATTCATCTCCAAGGCCTATATTTCTTTGGTCATGACTTCAATCCAAAGAGGGGATTGTTTAGCCTGATGATAAGTAGATGACTCAAATGACTGAATGACATTACAAAGGGCTTGAATGTACTCAGGAGAATGAGGGGCTAGATCAAAAAGGGTAAGAGATGAGATGGTATTGCAATTGTAATCTTGCTGATAAACAAGTCTTGTAGTGGTACGAGTGGGTCGGGTAGATGGAATAATTAAAGTAGGCTGAGAGGTAGAAATAATTAATGGGGAGGAAGAAGGAGTAGTAGGTAATGATGGACTGGTGGAGTTGGTAGGAATTGAATGGAATGGTACTTGAATAGGGTGAGCAAACGAATCATCAGATAGAGGAGATGAAATAGGATCATGAGATGAAGTAGAAGGTGGTAGGAAGGTAGGTAATGAAGTGGAGGTGGTTGAATGAGGTGGGTGATGAATTGGAGGGTCATGTCAGGAGCTGGAGTAACCAATGGTAGAGGGAGAGATGGGGATGAAATGGTTGGTAAAGAAGAAGCTGTTTTGAAGGGGAAGATATGTTCTTGGAAAATAACATGACGGCTAATGGTGATTCTTTTGGTGGTGTGGTTATATAGTTTGTAAGCTTTCTGACCTGGAGGATATCCCAATAAAAGACAAGGAGTTGAAACAGGTTCTAACTTGTCTCGTTTGGGAAGTAAACTGAAGCACAAGTATCCAATTACTCGTAGATGATTGTAAGATGGTTTAATGTGATGGAGAGCTTCAAAAGGAGACTTCCATGCAAGGATGGATGAGGGCACAAGGTTGATAAGATAAGTTGCAGTAAGGATACATTCAGCCCAGAAAGGAAGTGGTAATTGAGCATGCAGGCGAATAACACGTGTAGTCTCAAGCAGGTGTCTGTGCTTGCGCTCGACCCTTGCATTTTGTTGTGGAACATATGGCGTGGACCTTTGATGAACAATACCAGAAGCCAAAAATAATTCTCGGAGAGGCTTCTGCATGAATTCGAGCCCATTATCTGATATGAAGATCTGAACCTCAATGTTAAACTGGTTCTTTACATAAGCCAGGAAGTTGGTGATGATCTTGAGTACCTGTTGCTTACTTGACATAAGAAACGTCCAAGTACATCGAGTAAAATCATCCAACACAGTCAGAAAATAACGAGAACCACACATAGCTAAAGTATGATACGGGCCCCAAATATCCACATGAATCAAACTAAAAGCCTTTTTAGCATGAGAATGATTAGACTCGAAAGGAAGTCTGTGTTGTTTTGTTGTAATACAAGCATGGCAATCCAAATGATGTAATTTGGAATTAACAAAGTCATATATGTGATGTATTTTGGACAAGGACATGTGGCCTAATCTGGCGTGAAATAAGGGTACATCACAAGGTTTATTAATGAAAGTGGGCACTGCATGATTAAAATCCAGAGAGCTTGATGATGCTAACTTGTAAAGGTTCCCCTCATTGTAACTAGAGGCAATTAGAGACTTACTGGTAAGGTCCTGAAATAAACAGGATGTGTGAGTAAACCTGATCTCCATAGGTAAGTCACTGATTAAACGAGAGATAGACAAGAGATTATGCTTGAAATAAGGAAGATATAGATCATCTTGGAGAGTAATGACTGGAGAGATGATTAAAGTTCCCTTGTAATATACTTCCTTCACTGAGCCATCAGGAAGGCCAATCAACGGTGGTCTGTCTAGCTTTGTCATAACACGAGTATTAGCTTCCCTAGCAGTGATTTTCTTCAACAAATCACAAGTGCAATTAACAATTTCTCGACAGGAGCAAGAAGGAATTGCATCTATTGAGTTGAGCTCATCCCACAATTTCTTAAACTTGCCATAATAAACAGCAACAACAATATTCTCTTGTTTGAGCAATGATAAATCCTTGTGAATTTGGTATATAAGAGGAGCGTTTCATACCTCAAAGCGTTCCACGATGTCCTTCCACAACGCAAAGGCCGATTCAGCGTAAGTGAACAATTCAGCGATGTCTGACTGCATTGAGTGTAAGATCCAGCAGCGAATCATGTAATCGGCGCGAATCCAATGAGCTAATTGATCAGGTTCTCCAACCGCTGGTTTGGCACATGTTCCATCGATGAAACCAAACTTCTGTTTGTCACCAAGTGCCATTCGAATGCTGGACCGTCAGGAAGTGAAATTGGCTCCAATGAATAGAATCGACACTAATTGCATCCCAGGGTTATCAGAATTAGAGAGGTGTAATGGATCATTGACATCAAGAGAAGTATTTCGATCCAGATGAGAATTGATGGAAGCATTACTGCCAGTAGCCATTGGTAGAGAGAAGAAAGAAGAATGTGTTTGTAGGGCGAGAGCAAGGAAAATTGAAGGAAAGGTAAATCTGAAAAAAAAATCAGATATGGAAATTGAAATCTACTTCCATGGCTCTGATACCATGTGAATGTAGGAAGAAGAATCTTTTCATACATCGAATGACAGATACATGAGAGTATATATACTCACAGTAGTTTTGTTATGGTTGTTACAACTTCCCATTATTTACATATGTTCCCCTTTTATTTACTATGTCTACACATATAGTCTACATACTTATGAAAAACTAGTAACAACCCACTTACTAAACAACCCATTTATTAAACAAAAATTTAAAAATAGGCCACTAACCAAATCAGTCCAAAAAAGAAAGAAATAGATTTTTGGTTGAGTTTCTGTTATGGTTTCTAGTTGAGTTTTTGGTATGAGTATCTGATAGAAGTTTTTGATTGAGTTTTTGGTATGGTTTTTGATATGATATTTTGATATGAATTTCTGGTATGGTTTTGGTTGAGTTTCTGGTATGAGACGAAGAAAAAAGTTGTAAATCCCGTTCCGTTCCGCTTATAATTTGTGGGACATGACGAAGGACGACCTCAATCCCGTCTCGTCCCATGCCCAACCCTAATATATTCATCTTACTGTAAAAAAAAATATATCCAATTACAACTAATAATAGTTTCCTCTAATCATTTTGATAATAAAAAACTTTTTACCGAATTGTCTGTTCTTTCTTTCCTTTTTAATTTTATAATCTATTTTCAATAAGATAAACTAGGGTAACTTGTTACGTATGTTGTGATTTGAACGAGTTAATCAGTGGAATAACGGGAGAAGAGGAAACATTTTTGATTTTGTTGCACGGAACTTGTAGCGAGGGTTTTCAATATACTTTTGTGAATAAAAAGAAGGAAAAATGAACAAAAATAATACAAACTATCACATGTGAACCAAAGCTAATACAAACCACAAAAATTTACTAATTCTTATATAAACTATGACCTATTAAACCAATTTTGATACGGTTTTCTTTCCGGCCAAAATATCGGTGATTTTGATGACATGGTAGTCGGAAAATAAGTTTGGGTCTGTAAATATAAATAATAACTAAATAAAGGATAAGTTTTATTTAATTTTCAAATGGCTCGATATATCATTTGTATTTCATCTTCATCAAACATCATCTTCCACCTTACTCTATTTTTTTTATAAATGAAACTTTCAGAATGGAATCATTACAAGGTTTAGAGAGGAGCAAGACGACTAGTGGAGATAAAAAGTGGATGTACATCAGACATAGATTCTGATAGAATATGTAAATATTTGTAAATAAGGGTCTGACTTTTTTAATTATGTGATAACGCTTAAACTATTAATACAACCCATTTGTCGATGGAAACCCTAAGGAGAATTTACCAATCTCTCACATGGTATCAGACTCTTCCGATCCATAATTTTTTCCCGCTTCCGTATCCTCTTTGTCCTTGTCGTCGGCCCCTAACCCTAACTGACGTCGGTGCCCTCCTACTCGATCTTCTCAAACACATCCTATGTATATGGAGAAGAAACACACGTTTCATTCCGCTATTGGGATATCCAATATCAAGAACAACATTGCTCTTATCCTTGACCACGACACGGCATATGCTTCATGGGTTACTCTCTTTCGCATCACCGTCAAGGCACATAATGTCTTGGATCACATTGATGCCAAAGTTCCTCGCCCAGTAGACATTGATAATGCTCTTTGGAATCAAGTTGATGCAATGGTTCTCCAACGGATTTACAATACGGTCTCTAAAGACATTCTTCTTCAAATCCTCGATCCTGACGAAACCGCTCTCAAAGCTTGGGGTCACATTCAGGATATTTTTGAAGACAATAAGCACACGCACGCAGTCTATCTGGAACATGAATTTTCCAATTGCAAATTGGCGTCTTTTGCTTCCATGTCCGTCTACTGTCAACACATGAAATGCGTTATCAGATCAACTCAAAGGTGTTGAGTCTCCAATTACTGACAACAGATTAGCTCTTTCAGCTTCTATTTGGATTGCCTGTTGAGTACAATGCTACTGCCACTTATATTCAGCAATCAGATCCGTTGTAGACAACAAGTTTTTGATAGTCATGCTGAATTGTGTCTTGATAAATTGATGTAATTGCATAAAGAGATCGTATACTTGAGATTTGAATTGTGTCTCTCACATAATCTAAATACGAATCAACAAATTAGGACTTGTTTGGTATCACATATAGTCAAAGAAACATCGATCGAATACATTGCAATGGAAGATGAGCAACAATTTCATGAGATTCAGATTTAAATTTATATATCAAAAGAAAATCATAGAAGTTTTGTCACGATCCACATGTAAAGTTTCCGCTTCAAGTGTCCCTTATATGTTCCTTCTTTCTTATTCTTCTCGAATCTCGATCTCTCCCAACATTTTTGTTATCTAATGAGGTTGTTGCTCGTCTTCCTCCTTACTTTGTATTTAATGGAGGTCAAGACAAACCTCCGTCTCCGGTGCTCCCTCAGCGGCTCAACCCATCTTATTCCGGCGTGAGCTAGTGCCGCCAAGAGACTCGTATGCTCAAATCAAATTTTGACAGAAAAACCCTAAGTTTCAAGAACCCTAATTTATAGGTTCAATTTATGATTTGAAATTTTAGGGTTCTTTAGTTACAACCATGTTGAAGATCAAAATTGCATAAGTTTAAAATGAAAATACGAAGACAACATTAAATTCGCAACAATCTCATATGAAAGTACATATTCACTAGCTGTTGAAGTAGCGATGAAGAAGAACCGAAGAAGACATGGTGAGCCATATTAGAGAAGAGGGCTAGTCAACAAATGTAACCTCAATTTCACACATATTACATTTATGATTTAAACTTCTTGCTAATTACAATTTTTAGCCCTTTATTCCGGTAGCCAAGTTAATAATTGTGACCAGAATTTGTCCGGATAGATGTCTGTATCGAAATTGGTTTAATATGTAATACTTTATATACGAGTTGGTAATTTTTAAAGTTGGAATTGTATTTTTTCAAATGTGGTAGTTTGTATTATTTTTGATCATTTTTCCCCAAAAGAATACAACCCTAAAACCTGTCGACCCGAGCCCATTAAACTATGGATACTGTAGAGTATATGTGCAGGATATATGTAGTAAATACATAAAATAAAGAGGAAGCATATGTAAATAAAGAGAAAGGTGTAATAACCTAACTGAATGATGTATAAATACATTCACATGAGAAGATGAATATACGGTTTTCAGTTTCATAATTAACATGGTATCAGAGCTAAGAGAGAATATGGTGTGATTCCCTCTCTTTTTTTCGAACCTCATTCTTCTTCACTGAACCACTTTATTCCTCCTTTCTTCCATTTTATCAAATCCAATTGCAATCTATCAAATCCATGCCTACTAGTGAAGAATCAGGTTCGAATGATGATTCGTCTAACACTACTCTGGATTGACATGTTGTACATGTCAATGATCCTTTGCATCTGTCCAACTCGGATAATTCGGGGATGCAATTAGTTTCAGTCCTTTTCAATGGCTCCAATTTCACAACCTGGAAGCGGAGCATCCGAATGGCGCTCGGAGCAAAACAAAAATTAGGTTTTATTGAAGGAATGTGTGTCAAACCTGCGATTGGCGATACATACAAGCTCGCAAGGTGGATACGAGCTGATTACATGATCCGTTGCTGGATCTTACATTCCATGAAGTTAGATATTGCTGAGTTGTTTACCTATGTTAAATCGGCTTTGGAGCTCTGGAAGGATATTGCTTAACGCTTCGAGGTATCCAATGCTCCTCTCATTTATCAAATCCATAAGGATCTATCCATGCTTAAGCAAGACAACACTTCTGTTGCGGTTTATTATGCAAAATTTAAGAAGTTGTGGGATGAACTGAGCACAATTGATTCTATTCTTGTGTGTTCATGTCTTGGTATTTCTCATTGTAAGTGTGAGATTCTAAAGAAGATTATTGCTAGGGAGGCTCATACTCGAATCATGCAGTTTCTCATGGGCCTTAATGAACAATATGAGCATACACGAAGCCAAATCCTGTCACTTGAGGTGTTACCTACAGAAAATAGAATTTTTCATATGATCTTACAAGTTGAAAAACAAAAAGAACTTACATGTCATGCTTCTGTTGCACATGATGTGTTTGTTGTTTCTCGATCTCCTCCATATAGACAGGCAGGAGGAAGTCGTAGGGATTACAAGAAGGAAAAACTTGATCGCTTGTGCACCTACTGCAAGGAGAAAGGTCACTTGCGAGAGTCTTGTTTTAAACTAACTAGAGTCCCTGATTGGTACAAAGAAATCAAGAGCAGCAAGGAGGATAAGTCCACAGGGAGTCGTGCTGAATCCTCTGCTTGACCTTACAAGGCTGCTAATCATCTTGATACTACATTGGCTGAATCACCTCTGGATTCTTCAGATATGTCACCATCGACACCTGTCATGGATCAGTCCATGATTAATGTTGATTGCCAAGAGGTTATTAAAATGATGATGGATAAACAAGGCACATCATCATTCAATTATGCAGGTACTCTTTCTGGTTATGTGTACACTGCAGTTAATACTCATATTTGGATCTTGGACTCTGGCGCCATATATCATATTTCCTTTTGCAAATAATTATTCTCTACAATGTCACAGTTAGATAAACCTTTATTGATAGGGCTTCCTGATGGTTCTGTGAAGGAAGTCTCTCACAAAGGAGACATTAATCTATCTCCAGAGATTACTCCTCATGATGTTCTGTATCTCCCTACCTTCAAGCAAAATCTCTTGTCTATATCTCGCTTGATTCTTGATTTTCCCACGAAGATAATCTTTACTCATCATTTTTGTGTGTTCCAGGACCTTACCAATGAATCTGCCATTGCCTCTTGTTACAAGGACGGCCACCTATACAAGATAGGATCATCTGTTGCTCCCTCTATTCATGCAGTTTCTAATGCAATTAATAAGCCTTGTGATATGCCTTTATTTCATGCTAGACTAGGACATATGTCTATGTCTAAAATTCATCATGTTGATGAATATATCAATTCTAAAATTCCGATTCTGGATTGTCAAGCTTGTAACATAGAATTCCCTTTGATACTAGTGCATCTAGATCATCACAGGTGTTTAGTTTGATTCACTGTGACATATGGGGACCTTACCATACTATTGCTTTGTGTGGTTCTCGCTACTTCTTGACAATTATTGATGATTTTTGCAGATGTGCATGGACCTTTCTTATGTCCACTAAGAAGCAAGTATTGAAGATTGTCATTAATTTCTTGGCATATTTGAAGAATCAGTTCAATACTACTGTCCAAGTTTTTAGATCTGATAATGGAGTTGAGTTCATGCAAAAGGAGCTTCAAGATGTCTTTCTTGCATCAGGCATCATATATCAAAGATCTACCCTTTATGTGCCTCAACAGAATGGCCGAATTGAAAGAAAACACAGGCATTTGTTAGAAACTGCTCGAGCTATACGACTTCATGCTCAATTACCTATTCATTTCTAGGCTGAGTGTGTGCTCACTGCTACTTATCTTATTAACCTCATGCCATCTTCGATCCTTGCCTGGAAATCTCCATTTGAGGTTCTTCACAATCACAAGCCCTCTTACACACATTTACGTGTGATTGCTTGCTTGTGTTTCAGCTTAATCCCCAAACGAGACAAGTTTGAACCTGTATCTACACCATGTATCTTATTGGGCTATCCCCTGGCCAAAAATCATACAAGCTTTTCAAGCTCACCACCAACAAAATCATAAACAGTCGCCATGTCATATTCCAAGAACATGTCTTCCCTTACACAACCTCTTCACAAAATACTCCTAATTCCACCAGTTCACCGAACCTACCATTGGTCACTCCTGCTCCTGACATGGAGTATCCATTGGTTAGTCAGCGTCCATCAATACCTGCTATTCCAACTTCTTTTTCTCCATCATTACCTACACCTATAAATCAGCCTTCACCTACTGCCTCACCTAGTGATCCTTCATTTGCCCAGCCACTTCAAGTTCCTTTTCCCACTTCTTCCAGTTCATCTTCACCATCTTCATCACCTCCTTCCAATATAATTATTCCATCTAGTACTCTACCTACTACTTCTTCTCCATTAATTAATCCCAATACTCGTCCAACTCGTGCTATCACTCGACCACCCTATCTCAAAGATTATACTTGTAACTCCATATCTTCTATTGATCATTTTGATCTTACTTCTCATTCTCCAAATTACATTCATGCTTTATGTAATGTCATCCAAACAGTTAACCATCTACTTTTCATCAGGCTACACAATCTCCTCTTTGGGTTGTTGCTATGAACAAAGAGATACAAGCTCTTGAATAGAATGATACATGGGACACAGTGTCTCTTCCTCCAGAAAAGACTGCAATTAATTCAAAATGGATTTATAAGCTCAAGTATCGAGCTGATGGCACCATTGAAAGGTATAAAGCCATGCTAGTAGCTAAGGGCTACAATCAGATAAAAGACAAGGACTACAAGCATACGTTTAGTCCAGTAGCAAAATATGCCACAATTCGCACTGTTTTGGCTCTAGCTGCTTCTCATTCATGGCCTCTGCACCAGTTAGATTTTAACAATGCTTTTCTCCATGGCTATCTGGATGAGGAAGTTTATCTTTTGCCTCCTCAAGGTTACACCCAAGCTCCTCCAGGCCATGTATGTCGTTTAAAACGATCCTTGTATGGCCTTAAACAGGCTAGTCGCTAGTAGAACATTGAATTCACTAAACTATTACTTCAGTTGAACTTCATTCAGTCTCATCAAGACTACTACCTTTTTGTCAAAATTCTTCTTCTGGCATTACCATTGTTCTCGTCTATGTTGATGTTGTATTTATCACAGGAGACACACCTTCTGAAATTTCTAGCACGAAGGCAGCCCTTGATCGAGCTTTCACCATTAAAGACTTAGGCCTTGCCAGATTTTTTTCTAGGCATGGAGATAGCTCATGATGCGTCTGGTTTACTCCTCAACCAACGCCAGTATATCCATGACATACTTCATGATACTCAGATGTTGAATTGCAAGCCAACCAACTTTCCAATGCAAAGAAATACTCATCTTTCAGCTGAATCTGGTGATCTATATCCAGAACCAGAGATGTATAGGCGTCTGATAGGTCGCCTCTTATACCTTACCCTCACTAGACCAGATATTGCATACACGGTCCAGCAGTTAAGTCAGTTTCTCTCCTCCCCACTCCTACCACATTGGCATGCAGCTACATACTTATTACGATATCTGAAAAGGACCATTGACTTTGCTCTCACATACAAACTCCAGTCTACATTATCTCTCACAACATATAGGGATGCTTACTGGGGATCATGTCCATTCTCCTTTCGATCGATCACAGGATATTGTCTATTTCTTGGAAGCTCTTTGGTGTCATGGAAGACTAAGAAACAACAAACGGTTAGTAAATCATCTGCTGAAAGTGAGAATCGGGCAATGTCTATGACCACCAGTGAGATTATTTGGATTGATGGGTTACTTACTGATCTCCATGTGGTTCTTCCTCGTCCATTCACACTCTATTGTGATAATAAGACTGCTCAACATCTTGCAGCTAACCCGGTGTTTCATGAAAGATCAAAACACCTTCGTATAGACTGCCATTTTGTAAGAGATGAAGTTCAGAAAGGCTTCATCATCACTGCTCATGTTCCATCCACACTACAACTCGCTGACATCTTCACCAAGGCTTTGGGTGAACAACAACACCACTTTCTATCTCGCAAGCTGGGACTTATCACTCCTGTCCAGCTTGAAGGGGGGGGGAGGTGTAGAGTATATGTGCAGGATATATGTAGTAAATACATAGAATAAAGAGGAAGTATATGTAAATAAAGAGAAAGGTGTAACAACCTAACTGAATGGTGTATAAATACATTCACATGAGAAGATGAATATACGGTTTTCAGTTTCATAATTAACAGATACAATATATATTTTTCATGTATCCAGCCAGAACCTCGCTCACTTGCTTTTTCTTACTAAATCTTCGACCCAAAAAAAGCTCGTCTTACTCGATCCTTAACCCATCCTACCAATCTACCGAAATATATTGTCCTACTACATCTATAAGTTACATTGATGGTCCTCGATTCCAATTTGGTGAAGTCTCATTTTGTATATGTGTTTTTTTTCTTGTTCTTTTAATAGTTTGAATCAAAATTTGGCTTGTTTACAGTGCGGTTCGAAGTAGACAAACTTGACTTGATTGCCAGATAATGAAGTATGATTTGATTTGTCAGCACACGTGTCGCCTTAGTTTTACATTTTTGACACGTTGACATACACACACCTTTGTTTACACTTTAGTGTTACATTTTTGGACCACCAGCCAGATCCCCGGTCAAATTTTTCGAAAACTTCAGTAAACCGGTCCAAACCGGACGCACACCGCTAAGTTCAACCGCCTTCAAATATAAATCTAGGCGTAAGAAATGAAACAACGAAGTCTACGTACACCATTCCTTTCAAAAAACTAAGTCAACATATATTTGATCTTCATTGATCAAGCTTCGACACAAACAAACATGAATCCAGTTACATCAAAGGTGATGAGCAATGAAAAGGCAAAGGAGCTTCTTGAAGCCAACATCAAAGTATGCAACCACATCTACAATTTCATCAATTCCATGTTGTTAACTCCACCTTGATAAATAAGACATTACTTATGGTTGATGAAAGCCAAAACCTTGGTTTTCAGGTTTTTGTAAGACATTACAAGTTTTGGTAAAGTCATCACAGTGTCTAGTAAGGCCTTACCATATTACAGAAAACCTTGGTTTCCAGGTTTCAGTAAGGCCTTACATAAACTGGTAAGACCTTACCAAAACTGGACAAGTGAGTTACGTACGTCCAAATAGCTTTTCCTTCTTGTTGAGTTAATTAAGGAATTTGTTTTTAACAAATCTTTGATTTGTTTTAAATAAATCTTCTTGAGATAAAATTGGAAGATTTCCTCCAACTCAACAAAACCGTACTTGACTTTGACTGCTTGACTTCAACAAACAAAATCTCAACAACCCAAGATCAAATCTCAACAACCCAAGATCTCCTAGAATCACGAAGGAAAGATTGTTATGGATCACGAAGGCAAGATCTTTCTCAACGTTAAAGAATGCTGATATGCTTGCCTATTTAAAGAGACAAATAACAAGAAACAAAATACACGTTCATTGCCTACTTCGGAAACACAAGTGACGATTCGACTTATCTCACAAAGTATTGTTCTCACATTCGAAGCTTCATCATTCTACTTCCCTGAGAGTGTGAGATCTTTTTCGAGCTGATAGTACAATTCAACTAGGATCATACAAACCGTTATCACTACTAAACACGTTGGATACGAGTGTTGTATCTGGAGTACTTTAGTTTTTCTTTTCGAGTGTGTGAGTTGCTAGATAGGAAGTGTAAGACTTCTGAGTTTAGAAGAGGGAAGGTCTTCTGAAGATCGTATCTGGAACTCATCAAGAAGAAGGAAAATAAAGCTACTTGAAATCCTAGGGTTGAATCAATCCTAGGCGGGGACTAGGTCGTGTTGGTGACCGAACCTCGTTAACATATCGCGTGTCCTTTTCTGCTCTTTATATTCCTGGTTTGTCTAAACCTTTACACTTAATTCCAATCTTAGAGAAACGTGTAAGGTCTTATAATTATGAGTAAGACGTTATCTCATTTGATAAGGTCTTATCTCTTTCGATAAGGTCTTACCTATCCTAAGATTGCGAAAAATTTCCATACTCTATTCATCCCCCCTTCTAGAGTATTGGATAAACTATTTTATCTGCCTATTCCGCATTTCAATTGGTATCAGAGCCTAACTCACGTCTTCTTAGATATTATTATCTGTGAGGCTAACTAATGGCAGGTGAAGGTCAAGGCGGATTTGGTTAAGGAAGATCAATTTCTCGACCACCTCTTTTTGTAGGAAACAATTTTATGCACTGGAAATCCTTGATGCAGATGTTTATCATCGATCAAGATTTAGAGCTTTGGCATATTATCAAAAACGGACCTCTCACTCCTACCAAGGATGGTCCCGACAATACAACAGTAAACAAGACAGAAGCTGAATTCAATCAGAAAGATCTTGAGAGCGTTGCGAAAAACTACAAGGCTATTAATCTATTATATTGTGGTTTAAGTACTGATGAATTTAATCGTATATCTTCATGCAGATCCGCTAAAGAAATATGGGATAAATTAGTGGTCACCTATGAAGGAACCAGCCAGGTCAAAGAAACCAAAATTAGTATCTTTCTGAGGCAATACGAATTGTTTAAAATGATCCCAGATGAATCAGTCAAAGTAATGTTCACCCGTTTTACGGAGATCATTAACAATCTTGACTCATTGGGAAAAACTTTCAACAATGAAGAAAAAGTCAGAAAGATACTTAGATGCTTGCCTAAAGCAAAATGGGGTCCCAAGGTAACCGCTATAGAAGAAGCACAAAACCTCAATACTCTTGCTCTAGATGATTTGTTGGGCAAATTAATCACCCATGAATTGATCCTCAAAGAGGACGATGGGGATGTGCCAACAAACATTAAGAATTTGGCACTCAAGACAAAGAAAGAGGAACCACTGGAAGATTCTGAAAGTGATGATGAAGATCCTTTTGCTCTTATCACAAGAGGATTAGCTAGAATACTAAAAATGAAAAAGCAGTTTTCAAACAAAGAAAATGCTGGATCTTCTAAATACAGAGGTAAGTCTTCTAACCCCTTGAAGAAGAATCGTGTTCTAAATTGCTATGAATGTGGTGAAACAGATCATCTTGTTAAAGAATGTCCTCAAAAGAAGAAGAACAAATTCAAGAAAAAGGAATTTGGCAAGAAAGCCATGGTAGCAGCTTGGAGCGATTCAGACTCCTCGAGTGATTCAGATTCTGAAGATGATCATGCAAACTTATGTCTTATGGCAAAATCCGACAAAAATCAAGATCAACATTTGGATGGAATGGTAAGAGATCTTATATCTAGTCCTACCGATGTTTTATCAGAAGTACTGAAAAACATGATTTCTAATGAAGAAATTTACAGCAAAGAAATCAACATTCTACAAGAAAAGCTTAATGATCAAGAAAATTGCATAAAAATGCTTTCGCTGAAAGTTCAAGATCTTGACAGCATACAATCAGATCTTGACACTGAGGTTAAGGCCTTACAATTAGAAAATTCCGATCTAAAGGCAAACCTCTCATCTCTTAAGACATGTAATACTGACTTAGAGATTGAAAAAGTGAAACTTTCTTAAAAATGTCAAGAACAGCAAATAGCTCTTGTGCAATTTACTAAATCTAAAGCTACTCTTGATAAAATGCTTGGAGAACAACAATTATCCTTAAATCGAAGTGGAATAGGATATAACAGGAATTTTCCTGCTAAACCCACTACCACATTCGTTAAGGCAAAAGGAAATTGGAGATCTCCTACGTGTTTCTTTTGTTGTAGAAAGGGTCATGTAAAGGAAACTTGTCCGTATAGGAGAACGGATCCATACATTATTAGAAATACTTTTCCTGTACGTCTAAATGAACGGGTAAAACATATATGGGTTCCAAAAGGGACTAGGCCACCTAATATGGTCTACCCTCATAATGGATCTAACTCTGTTTATTGGTCAAGCCGGAAAGGATGATTTTCCGTTTTGCAGGATATCACCAAGACTCAAAAATGGATAATGGACAGTGGTTGTTCAAGACATATGAGTGGGAAAGAATCTCTTTTCGACACTCTAAAGAAGAAAATCATTGGCACTATAACTCTTGGTGACAAAGGAAAATGTGACATTCTTGGTATTGGTAATGTTGGTCTTAATTCAAATAATAATATTAAAGATGTTTATTTGGTGGATGGCTTAAAATATAACCTTCTCAGTGTTTCTCAGCTTTGTGATAAAGGAAATTGTGTTAGCTTTGACAAGAGGAAGTGTGAAGTTCGAGATGAGATGACAGGAAATTTAGTGCTAACAGCTCACAGAGATAATAATATATATGCTGTTAATACTAACCAAATTGCAGGGACAAATTTAAAATGTCTCAAGGTCTTATCAGATGACTCAAGACTATGGCACAGACGACTTGGTCACATCAGTCTACATTCTCTTAACAAACTCAAATCAAAAGATCTTGTAAGGAGTCTTCCTGACCTAAAATTCAAGGTAGATGAATTATGCAATGCCTGCTCAAGAGGTAAACATACTCGTAGTTCTTTCAAAAAGAAGCAAGTTGTAAGTACTACTAGACCTCTAGAACTTCTCCACATGGATCTTTGTGGACCTATGCGCGTCAAATCTCCCAAAGGCAAGCAATACATTCTTGTTATTGTTGATGATTATTCTCGATTTACTTGGGTTTTCTTTCTAAAAATGAAATCTGAAGCACTTTTATACTTCTCAAAACTTTGTAAGGAGTTACAAACTTTGAAAAACCTACCTATCGTTTCTATTAGAAGTGATCATGGTAGAGAATTCGATCAATCAGACTTTGATGCATTTTGTGAAAAATATGGTATTTCTCATAATTTTTCAGCTCCTAGAACACCTCAACAAAATGGGGTTGTGGAACGAAAGAACCGCACCCTAGAGGAAATGTCTAGGACAATGCTATTAGAGAATGATCTGCCTAAGTCATACTGGGCAGAAGCTGTTAATGCAGCAAATTACATTCTTAATAGATGTTTGATTCGATCAATGTTAAAGAAAACTCCTTATGAGCTTTTTAAAGGAAGAAAACCAAGCATATCTTACTTTAAACCATTTGGATGTACGTGTTACGTGCATAATAATGGGAAGGATAATCTTGGAAAATTTGATGCTCGTAGAGACGAAGGTATATTTCTCGGATACTTGACTCAAATCAAGGCTTATCGAGTATACAATAAACGTACCAAAGTAGTCGAAGAAAGTATCCATGTTTTGTTTGATGAAAACGATAATGGTATCTTGAGTGAGAGCTTTGCAGATCTTGATCTAAATAAACATGAGGAAGAAGAAGAAGAAGAAGTTGATAAGAACGTCAGAAACATGCAAGAGCCATTTCAAGACCTTACAGATGTATCTCAAGATCTTACAGACAAGTCTCAAGACCTTGAAGCACCTCCTCAAGGTCTTACAAATGAAACCAGTCTTGAAGATACATCACTACCTGAGCAACAAGAGCCGTCTTCCCCACTTCCTATTAATTCTGAAACCGATGCTTATAATCAGAGAAATGTCCGGAGGAAATTCAAACATGCATCATCCCATTTAACTCAAGATATTATTTCTGATCCCTCATCTGGAATACAAACTCGCTCTAAATTAAAAGACCTATGTGCTTTTCATGCGTTTGTTTCTCTTGTAGAACCTAAGAAATATACCGAAGCTCTTCAAGAACCCGACTAGATTATCGCTATGCAAGATGAGCTAAACGAGTTCGAGCGAAACAAAGTATGGACACTTACTGCAAGACCCAAAGGTAAATCAGTTATCGGGACAAGATGGGTCTTTCGAAACAAGCTGGATGAAAGTGGTAATGTCATTCGAAATAAAGCTCGTCTTGTAGCTCAAGGTTACAATTAGGAGGAAGGTATTGACTACGAGGAGACTTTTGCTCCCGTAGCCAGGCTTGAAGCCATTCGCATACTTCTTGCTTTTGTATCTTACATGAGTATCAAACTTTTTCAAATGGACGTAAAGTGTGCCTTTTTGAATGGTTATCTAGATGAAGAAGTTTATGTCGCTCAACCTCCTGGCTTTGAAAGTAATGAATTTCCAGATCATGTTTTTAAGCTTGACAAAGCTCTTTATGGCTTAAAGCAAGCCCCAAGAGCTTGGTACGAGCGACTTTCAAAATATCTTCTGGAAAATAACTTCAAAAGAGGGTTGATTGACAAAACCTTATTCATTAAAACTCATGGAAAGAATATTCTTGTTGTTCAAATTTATGTGGATGATATCTTGTTTGGCGCAACTAATGAATCTCTTTGCAAGGAATTTTCTGACATCATGTGCAAGGAATTTGAGATGAGTATGATGGGAGAATTAAATTTCTTTCTTGGACTACAAGTACATCAAAGCAAAAAGGGTATATTCCTCAATCAAGGAAAGTACACAAGAGACCTTCTGAAGAAGTTTAAGATGAATGAATAAAAAATAGCCAAAACACCAATGAGCTCTACTCTCTCTTTGGATCAAGATCTTACCGGCAAACAAGTAAATCAAAAGGAATTTCGAGGTATGATTGGATCTTTACTATATCTTACTGCTAGTAGACCTGACATTATGTTTAGTGTTTGCATGTGTGCTAGATTTCAAGCTAACCCAAAGGAATCACATCTCATTGCGGTAAAAAGGATATTAAGATATCTTAATGGTACAAAAGATATAGGTCTATGGTATCCCACACAAAGTAGTTTCGGTCTTATCGGATATTCCGATGCTGATTTTGCAGGATATAAAGTGGATAGAAAAAGCACCTCAGGGTGTTGTCAATTTCTTGGTACATCTTTAATAAGTTGGCATTCCAAGAAGCAAAATTCAGTGGCTCTCTCAACAGCCGAAGCTGAATATATTGCTGCTGGAGCTTGTTGTTCGCAAATCTTATGGATTGCGCAACAACTCCAAGATCTTGGATTCAACTTTAAGGACATACCAATAAAATGTGACAATACCAGTGCTATTTCTATCTCAAAAAATCCTGTACAGCATTCAAGAACGAAACATATAGATGTGAGACACCATTTTATACGTGATCATGTAGAAAAAGGTGATGTGTCTTTGACATTCATTTCTACTGATCTACAACTAGCCGATATCTTTACAAAACCTTTACCCGAAGAGAGATTCAACTTCATAAGGTTAGAACTTGGTATGCTTAACAGGGAGGCACAAATGTAGGGGGAGCAATTATTATTTTACAATATTGATCTTATTCCCTACATTAAGACCTTAACATGCATTTCAAGGTCTTACTACAATCGTGTTACAAACACTGATCTTATTCTTTATAATAAGATCTTACAATACATTTCAAGGCCTTACTGAATAATAGTATGCTCTTGATTTTTATTGTTAAAAGATTAATTTGGATCAAATCTTTTAGTTATTATCTTAATAGATAACTAACTAATAGATTATTTTATTTTTGGAAATCTTTCGGTTTTAATTTTGATCTTTTTAAAATTTCTTAAAAAATTTTACAAAGTTTTGTAAACAAAGATTTTCCTCTCTCTCTCTCTCTCTCTCCATCTTATATCAAATCTTCAAAGATCTCGTTTTATGATTCCCTTCTGCGCTTCATAAATTCTCCGACTTCTCGTCTCTCTCACCTTCAAACCCTAATCGACGATGGCTCCCAAACGTTCTTCGACTCAATCCTCTGCTCCAACATCCAAGAAGCAGCGATCGTCGGCTAGGAAGGGCAAAACTGTTCTAAAAGAGTACAATCCAGATTCCGATTCTTCGATGTCTACTCCCTCTCCTTCTCGGCAAGTGGCTCAAGCCATTTATCCCCCAGCCGCAAAGGATATACCTCAACATCGTCTTCGATCACCACCTTCTGGGTTTGAGGTTAGTAGTGAAGAACCTTTTTCTTGGTTCTTAAACTATACTAAAGCGGGGATGTGGAAAGATGGTTTTGCCAATCGCCCCTTAAGTTTCTGTGAAAATGTTGATGAGCGCTTTCTCGAGTCTATGAATCTGCCGTGTGTTAATCTGCTGAAATGTTCTCATATATGGAGCTTGTTTAATCTGGGTGATTTTGCATTCCCTCGTCTTACTCGCCTCTTCTTTGTCAATCTCACTGCTCACCGAGAAAAGGGAATTCTGACTTTACATTCCCAGATCAAAAGGCGACAAATTACCCTTACTGCTTCTTCCTTAGCAATCATTTTAGGAGTCCCTGAGGAAATTGACACCAAAACTCACCCTTCGAAAAATGTGTGTCTTGCCCATGCCCAGAAAACATTTTTTGAGAAACCAATTCCTTCTGGTGCTACTTCCTCAAAGCCAAAGCAAAAACAAACCCATAATGTCTTAACTTTAGAGGTCAAAATTGTATTTACTTTGCTTGCTAGGTGTGTTTTACCACGAAAGCACTCCAAAGAGATTGTAATTGACAATCTCTTGGAAATTCTGGATTTGGTCCTTACTGGGTATGCTATTGATGTTCCTAACCTCATTTTATCCTACATGATGCATACTGTGAATACTCCTTTAACAGCCCCTCTTCCTTATGCCAACTTATTTCCAAAGATCTTCGAGTTCTTTGAAATTGATACTACAGATGAGGATAAAGTTTATCATAAGGGACAAATTGATGAGGACTATTGGGGAAGGCTTGGGGTTGAGAAAACTTTGTCTGGAGAATGGATTCTGAAGAAACATCAATCAACTGCTCAGCTCTCATCTGACAGAGAATTCAGGATTTAGAAGCTGAAGTGGATACTCTGAGGAAAGATCTGAACACTGCTCGTGCTGATATTGTGGATAGACAGGATGATACACATGAGAAGTTGTTAATTGTTAATGAGAAGCTAAACCAGTTACTGTTTTTGACATCTCTAGCTCATAGGGCAACTACTACAATCATGCCTTTGGATGAGGATGTTGTGGAACATATTCAAGAAGTGTGTCAAAATGTTGTAATTAATTGTGAACGAAAGGTGCTAAAAAGAGGCATTCTTCGACCCATAGTACCTGAGCCATCTATCTTGACAGTGGAGGAATATGGTTTAGTCAAGAAATATAGAAATGAGCAGGAAAAACATTTAGCAAAATTGATGGCTTGGACCACAACTGGCGAGGCACAGAATAGATGGAGGGAAAAGGTGCGTGCTCGTTTTCGTGGACGACGAGCTGGTTCTTCTTCAAATTATGGGCAATGGTTTGATGAAGTGGTTGAAGTCTCGGATGATGAAGATTGATCCTTTCACATTCTCAACTTTTTCTTGTTGAAAGACAAAAAGGGGGAGAATATTTTTGTTTTTTTTTAATGTTTTGAAAACCTTTGGTCTGTTTTGATTTGGTTGTTTTTGGTTTTGAAAAACTTGCATGGTTCGATCTTGATTCGATCTTTTTCAAAAATTTGATCCTACATGTGATTATGCTATATTGTTTGTTGTTCAAATGCAAGAAATAGATCATAAGTTTTGTCTTTCATCAAGGGGGAGATTGTTAACTCCACCTTGATAAATAAGACATTACTTATGGTTGATGAAAGCCAAAACCTTGGTTTCCAGGTTTTTGTAAGACCTTACAAGTTTTGGTAAAGTCATCACAGTGTCTAGTAAGGCCTTACCATATTACAGAAAACTTTGGTTTCCAGGTTTCAGTAAGGCCTTACATAAACTGGTAAGACCTTACCAAAACTGGACAAGTGAGTTACGTACGTCCAAATAGCTTTTCCTTCTTGTTGAGTTAATTAAGGGATTTGTTTTTAACAAATCTTTGATTTGTTTTAAATAAATCTTCTTGAGATAAAATTGGAAGATTTTCTCCAACTCAACAAAACCGTACTTGACTTTGACTGCTTGACTTCAACAAACAAAATCTCAACAACCCAAGATCAAATCTCAACAACCCAAGATCTCCTAGAATCACGAAGGAAAGATTGTTCTGGATCACGAAGGCAAGATCTTTCTCAACGTTAAAGAATGCTGATATGCTTGCCTATTTAAAGAGACAAAGAACAAGAAACAAAATACACGTTCATTGCCTACTTCGGAAACACAAGTGACGATTCGACTTATCTCACAAAGTATTGTTCTCACATTCGAAGCTTCATCATTCTACTTCCCTGAGAGTGTGAGATCTTTTTCGAGCTGATAGTACAATTCAACTAGGATCATACAAACCGTTATCACTACTAAACACGTTGGATACGAGTGTTGTATCTGGAGTACTTTAGTTTTTCTTTTCGAGTGTGTGAGTTGCTAGATAGAAAGTGTAAGACTTCTGAGTTTAGAAGAGGGAAGGTCTTCTGAAGATTGTATCTAGAACTCATCAAGAAGAAGGAAAATAAAGCTACTTGAAATCCTAGGATTGAATCAATCCTAGGTGGGGACTAAGTCGTGTTGGTGACCGAACCTCGTTAACATATCGCGTGTCCTTTTCTGCTCTTTATATTCCTGGTTTGTCTAAACCTTTACACTTAATTCCAATCTTAGAGAAACGTGTAAGGTCTTATAATTACGAGTAAGACGTTATCTCATTTGATAAGGTCTTATCTCTTTCGATAAGGTCTTACCTATCCTAAGATTGCGAAAAGTTTCCATACTCTATTCATCCCCCCTTCTAGAGTATTGGATAAACTATTTTATCTGCCTATTCCGCATTTCACATGTCTCTCAAATGCGCAGTTCAGCTAGGCATTTTTGAAGCCATTCACAGCCATGGAAAGCCGATGTCGATCGAAGACTTGAGCTCGGCTCTTGCAATCAACTCGCAAAAGGCTCGATTTCTACATCAGCTCATGAAGTTTCTAGCTCAAGGAGGCTATGTCCGCGAGCACGAGCTAGTTTACACGCTCACTCCAGCTTCTGAGATGCTCTTATCGAATCATCCTTATAGTCTCAGGCCATACTTGCTTGTGGTACTCGATCCGAGCCTTGTTAAGCCTTGGAGTTGTTTAGAGAATTGGTTTCGGAACGAGGATTCGACGGCGTTTAGTACTGCGAACGGGATGGACTTGTGGCAATATGCCAGAGATGAGCCGAGGTTCAATTATGAGTTTAATGAGTCTATGGCTAATAGTTCTCGGCTTTCAACTGATATTTCGGTGAGGAGCCATGAGTGGGCTCCGCTGTTTGATGGGCTGGGTTCGCTTGTTGATGTCGGAGGTGGGACCGGTGAGATGGCTAAGACTGTAGCTGAAATGTATCCACATATTAAGTGTAGCGTGCTTGATCTTCCTCATGTGGTTAATGGTCTTCAGGGGGATCGTAACTTGACCTACGTGCCTGGTGATATGTTTGAAGATATTCCTTCGGCTGATGCCGTCTTGCTCAGGGTATTCTCTTACCATCTAAAAAAATGTCCATTTTCGTTTATTGTTTTCGGACTAAAAATGTCCATTTCTAAACAAAAATGTCCATTTCTAAAAATGAATAAATTTAGGTCAATATCACTCTCGCTAGGTCTTTTAGTAGTAAGTCATGTAGTAATACTATTCTATTAGGTAGACTCCCGAAACTGAACTAACTAAGGCAGATTGAGGTATCATAATTTCATTTAGTAAATATATTCCTAATATTCTAAGTCAATTAAAGTGGTAAAAAACAAAGGTATACAAAATAAAAAAACAAAGGTATACAAAATAAAAGGATAGAAAAGAGTCTATTTGACCAAATTGTTTCGTAAATTTATAGCGTAGCTATCCTAACCTTATCGTATGATCCTCTTTGTTACAGCATATACTGCATGATTGGACTGATGAGGACTCGGTGAAGATATTAAAGCAATGCAGGAAGGCTGTGATGAGCAGCGGAAGTGGAAGACGAGGAAAGATGATGATCATAGATACGGTGTTGGAGAATGAGAATACGGATAGCAGAGCTCGAGAAAGACAACATTTTCGGAGCATGGAGATGATGGTATTGCTCGGAGGCAAAGAGAGGAACGAGGTTGAATGGGCAAAGCTGTTTGAAGATGTTGGATTCACAAGTGGCTATAAGATCCATTCAGAGTTGGGATTAAGGTCGCTTATTGAGGTTTATCCATGATTAATCTACCTTTCATTCGGATATGTAATAATCCTTTCAAAACACTTTTAATAGCCTTTTGATTACAAGTTTCTCAAAGAGTTTGGACGTTTATCCTATCCAAATTTAAGCCTATACAATATCGCAAGATAAAAGATCTAAATCCACTATTTTTCAAGGCGGGTACTTATGAACCATCCCCTATAAAGAATTTATGTCTCAGTTTGAAGTTACAGAGTGATTTGCACAAATAGTTTTGCACAAATAGGAGATGAGATGAAGAATATGGGAGTAACTCAAAAAATTCTAGAAATGAAGATTATTTTTCTTAGAGATAGAGGTTAAAATTCTTATCACAGAAGACTACATTGAAAATGTGATGTCAAGTTTGGAATGCCATCGGTTAAGCCTATTCATACAACACTAGCTAGCATGTGATGTCAAAGTTTGGAATGTTATCGGTTAAGCCTATTAATACACCTAGTGTTGCTCACATCCAAGGAAAGAACACTAACTAACAAGCTATGAAGAGTATATTTTGATATCATAGATGTACATTGGATATTGAGCTTGTTTTTGGAATGATGCATAGTGTTTGGTCATTGATTTTGATTATGCAAGAGACGTTGATACTAGAATATATATTTGAACGGTTATGTTTTCACTCTTGGTGATTCCGCTGTGAGTTGAAAGGCACTCTTTCAATCCCAGATCACTTTGTCGACCATAGACGCAAAGTATACGGCATTGACAAAATCAACTAAAGAGGGAATCTGGTTGAAGGGATTGGTTAGTGATCCAGATATACATCACGATTAGGCTATCGTATACTTTGACAGTTTGAGTGCAACTTTTTGGTCAATGATCAAGTTTATCATGAGAGGACAATATAGACGTTAAGTATCATTTCTTAAGAAGTTAG
Source organism: Fagopyrum homotropicum (assembly GCA_033239125.1). Lineage (NCBI taxonomy): Eukaryota > Viridiplantae > Streptophyta > Magnoliopsida > Caryophyllales > Polygonaceae > Fagopyrum > Fagopyrum homotropicum. The sequence continues at coordinate 152,981,019 of BSWB01000004.1, forward strand.
AGGATCAGGGTAAAGCAAGTAGGAATTGTTGATACTTATGTTGATAGGGTCATTAATCCGATAACCCATAACAAATTTCAACATTGTTTAGACTTGCTAAATGTCAGAAGGTGTTGAGTGCACAAGAGACACATCTGGATAAAGGGAGAAGAGCTAATCTGGACATTGACAAATGCATCTGGTATGTTTGTGAGTATTCGATTTAAGGTGAAGATTTGTTGATATGCCTTGAATGAGTTTGTCATCTGTATTTTAACTTTTCTGTTTGAATCAGCTATATTTGCCGACCAAATATAAATTAGAGTTTCATTACATTATATATTGTGGTGTTCCCTTTATCTCGAATTATCTGGTTTAACCTGTTTCACCTGTAATCTAAATTTTCTCAATAAAATATCTCTGAAATTGAACTTGACCATTATTGAGTGAATCACTACAAATTTGTGTTAGCCTTTCTTATTTGTTAATATATGTTATTTCTCCTAATTTTACATAACACTTTCTTTTCTTTTAATTTGTATAATCTAACACTTTCTTTTTTTTTTTTTTTTTTGGTGGGATTTTTTTTTAATTGTATAATCTATTTTCAGTATTTACATTATGGGCCCGTTTGGTTTGAACTTCGGAATCGGAAACGGAATGGAAACGAATCTAGTCCATATGTATACCCTTATTCATGAAAGTTGTTGGAATCATTCCTTGTGATTTGAAGTAATTGAAGTTGAATTTGATTACTTTTGATACCCTATAGGGTAATAAAATATGGGTAGACAAGTGCATTTTGCATGTAAACACAAGGAATGATTCCATAGAATTTCATGAATATAGATATACATATGGACTAAATTCGTTTCCATTCCGTTTTCGTTTCCGGAGTTGGAACCAAAAGGGCCCTATAAGTATTTGATTCCAATTTGGTGAGGTCTCATTTCGTTTTTTTTTTCTTTTAATAGTTTGAATCAAGTTTTGGCTTTGACTTGATTGGCAACAATAAAAAAATGTTATGATTTGTCATTACACGTGTTGTCTTAGTTTTTCTATTCTTGACACGTTGAGGTGCGTACACTTTTTGTATACGAACATTTTGTTCCTCGGTTGTAGCTTCATAAATCTCAACAAAAATTTAGGGTTTGCATCTGACTCGACTTGATTATAGATGAACCAAACATAAAATTGAAACTCGGTTAGAATAACAACTCTATGACTAGATGTTGTACTCAGTTTCGACTATAGCATGATGAGGGAGATTACATCGAGCTCGACTCAAACTTTTTCACATTCTAAAATAACGTTAGTTTTTTTTTTCCTGTATATATTATATTATATTATAGTAGTTTATTTTATTTTATTTAGGTATTATATAATGTTAGTTTATTTTATTTTCTATAGATATTATATTAATGCATGATATTGTATATTATATCAGGTTGCATGTAGTGAGAAAAAAAAACGAAGTTTTCATTCTTTCATATTCTTTCATGGATCAAGGTATGTTTTTTACTTTGAATTTATTTATTTATGTATATATAAATGCATGATAGTCTTTGTATTTTAGTGAATGTGGAACTGAATTTCAGTACGGACATATAAATGCATGATAGTCTTTGTATTTTAGTGAATGTGGAAATGAATTTTAGTACGGATATATAAATGCATGATAGGCTTTGAATTTTAATACGGATATATAAAAAAAAAACGGCGTAGTTGCTTGGTCTTTTTTAAGTACGAATATATAAATGCATGCTAGACTTTGAATTTTAGTGAATGTTGAATTGATTTTTAGTTAAGTTCCTAGTGTGAGTTATTATAATTTTTGAGCAAATGTGTACAAGATATAGGTTGAACTTATAATGTACTATATTTAAGTTTTCATACTTGTTAATTGAGGAAATGAATTAACATAGGCATGGAAAACAACATGGATAATTCATGGGGTCAAGATATTGGATTTTACACGAGATTACTTACAAATGATCAAAATGATTTTCACACCGATGAATTTGGTATCGACCACGAGGATGATATGTATCAATCTGAAGAAGATGACGATGCAATTGAAGTTATGGAGACCGTTATCGACAAAGATGCAATGGCTAGAGAGGCATCAGCTATAACTCCTTGTTGGAATGTTGTTGAAGAGTGTGATCCATCCAAATTGAACTCATGGCAAAACTGGAATGCAACAGATCAATATGTAGAAGGAGGATGAATTTGCTTGTGGCCAACATTTCAGTTCTTTGGATGAGTTGAGAAGACAACTCACAATTTATTCTGTTGCTAAAGGCAAGGAATATACCGTCAAAGTTGTAAAAGAAAAGTACTACACGGTTGTTTGCAAGCAACGTGAATTATGCAAATGTCCGTGGAAGTTGACAGCTACTAGGGTCCATGAAAATCTTGATTTATGGAGAATAAGTCGATATTCCGGACCTCACATTCCTGCATGTGTTAGAGACGTCATGCATGTGGATAGTAGTAATGTGTCTGCTGCATTCATTTGTGGAGAAATTATTTCTCTTATTCGTGTGGACAAGACAATCAAGCCACTTGTCATCATTGCATTTATATCTGATAAGTATAAAGTGCAGGTGTCATACAAAAAAGCATGGGATGCAAAACAACGAGCAATTTCAGCAATTTATGGTGATTGGTCTCAATCATATGCTGATCTTCCTCGTTTCATGTTTGCACTTCAAAATGCAAATCCAGGGACTGTGGTCGAATGGGAGAGTAGGGTTCAATCCAACCTGCATGCACAAGTATTCGAACGTGTTTTTTGGGCATTTGGTCCATCCATTGCTGCATTTGAACATTGTTTGCCAATTATCTCTATTGATGGAACACATTTGTATGGAAAGTATAGGGGTGTATTATTGATTGCAATGGCAATGGATGCGGAACATCAGATATTGCCTCTAGCTTTTGCGATCGTTGAAGGAGAGAATGGATCAAGTTGGCGGTGGTTCATGGATTTGCTTGGTGAACGTGTTACACAAAGAGTAGGTTTGTGTGTTATATCAGACAGACATGCAGGTATCATGAAGACCATGTCAGAATCTTCTAGGTGGAGGGAGCCAAATGCTTATCATAGGATTTGCATGCGCCATCTATCATCAAATTTTCATTCCAAGTTTAAAAACAAGCATTTGAAAAGTCTTCTTGGATACACTGCTAATCGACATGAACAAGAAGATTTTGACCGAGGGTTTCATGCCATTGGTGAAATGAACATAGAAGCTAGTCAATATTTAGAAGAAGCCGGGAAGGAAAAATGGTCTTTATATCTCTATTGATGGAACACATTTGAACATTGTTTGCCAGTTATCTCTATAGATGTTTGCCTATGATGTATTGAAACTCTAAGTATCTTTACTATTTTAATGTAATTGTAAGTCTAAGTAATTGAATTTTCTATGATGTAATTGCCCTTGTTAAAAAAGATAGGAGTATCCTTCCCGGACCACATGACCGATCGGTGCTTTGCCTACAACATGAGCATAGGAGTGAGGATGTTTGGACTCGTGATCCTTGTGTACGTATAAGAAGATTTTGACATTTGAAATTTTTATTGTATATTCAGTTACCTAATTATATATGCAGTCCATGCACGTCATTTAACTAACCTTTTAAAATGATTTATATATGCAGTCCATACATCCTCTTAAATGTAGGCAGAGCTTGAGACATTACAATCAACAAGATGAGAGAGTGATTCATTACGTGCGTCTGGCGGGGTTTTATGGGATCCACCGACTGGTATCTACATTTGAGATGGAGATGTCATTTATTACTGCTTTGGTTGAGAGGTGGAGACCCGAGACGCACACTTTCCACTTAGCAGTCGGTGAGGCCACAATCACTTTACAAGATGTTGTTGTGTTATTGGGATTACGTGTAGACGGAGAGCCAGTGACATGCACTGCTACTCTTGACTGGGAGGAGGTGACGGAGCAATTTCTTGGAGTTGTTCCGCCCGATGGGTGTTTAGTTGGCTCATCTTTACGTATTCATTGGCTACGTGAGCATTTTGCACAATTGCCAGATGATGTTGATGAAGAGACTGTCAAGTTTTTTGCAAGAGCTTATATCTTACAGCTTATGGGAGGGATACTATTCAATGATACAAGTGGTAAGAGTGTGCAACTCCTCTACCTTCCATTATTGTCAAATTTTGAAGAGGCTCGTCAGTATAGTTGGGGGAGTGCTGCACTTGCATACATGTACAAAAACTTATGCAGAGCGGCTCATAGAGGGAAAACTGACATAGCTGGCCCGCTTATCTTGATACAGATTAACTTTAAATAGTTGTTTCTGGAATTGTAGATAGTGTTTAAATTTTTAAATTAATTACATGGATAACTTGCTAACTTAATATATTTCTTTTTACAGTTGTGGGCATGGGAGCGGATGGCAATCGGGAGACCGCTTTGTACATTCATCCCATCAGACGGGGATGAACAAGTTGCTAGGAATATAGCTAGAAGGAAAGCATCTAGGGAGGCTAGAGATTTAGCTGGGACTGAAAAGCCTACGTTTGGTTCCCAATTTATTCCCGGTGATGATTCTTTAGCTAGAAGGTAACCTTTTATTTTTCATCCAAAGATATGTATCTTTTACCTAATCAATAACTTACATTTTGTTTAATGCTTTTGAAAGGTGGATACGTTGTTCCTACAGTTATGGGCATTCACCTCGCACTCTCGAGTATTATCGAGATGCTTTGGACAAACAATTACAAAATGAGGTTAGCTTGATTATATTTATGCTTGTCGATATAAATTACATTAACATAACGTACATCCTAACAATGTTTATATTTTAATAGATTTTATGGATTCCTTATACACCGGACGTATTAGAACTTCTTCCTGAGATATGCCGATCGGGGTCCCATGTATATTTGACAGAGGCTCCACTTATATGTTTCGACATAGTGGAGTGGCATCGACCGGATCGGGTCATGCTACAATTTGGGTACCCACCATCTATTCCACGTCCATGTGAATATAACAAGCAACTACACAAGTTGGACCGAAGAGGAAAACCAGACTACAATTGGGCGGAGTTTCATGGTCAATTTGTCAAGTTATGGATGAACCGCGCCAATTCGATTGTCATGTCACAGGTATGGTGGAAACAATAAAGTGAATATTTATTATAATATTTAGTTATATTGACTTATCTGTATATTCATTATCAAATTGCAGCCTCTTACCGTCCCATTGCCTGAAGCACAACGAGATTACATGTGTTGGTATAATAACATCATACGTCGTTTCATTTCCCCGACATGGCCAAACCCAATGGGATATTATCATCCGCCAAGCCCAGATTTGTACATGATGGTAAGCAATTGTGAAAAAAAATAGTAATGCACATTTATAATCAAACTTCTCACATTCTCTATTTTTTTTAAATTGTAGGGACAGTATGTGACCGATGTAGGAGTGAGGGGGCAAGAAACGGCAAACAATGCTCGTCGTCTACATAGCTCACAAGATCTTGATGGACTGAGCCAAAACGTAGATATGTATTGCAACTACGTGTCAAGTCAAGGATCTATCGTAATGAATGCAGCAACCATTGACCCATACTTCTTTCATAGGGGTGCTACAGGAGGATCGACTTCATCTTATATGCCTACACCTGAGGTTCCACGATACACCCATCTTTCTCATACTGACGGGTCATCATTGCCTACGCCGTCGAGCTTCACTCCATCGGGCTTTCCGGACTATTCTTCATCGGGCTTCACTCCAATGGGCTTCAGCCGCTTCGCTTCAAATAATATGCAACCCATGATGGATTTTCAGGGCCCACCGATCTCGGGGCGACCAAATTTATTTGCATCTCCACCTCCGCTACATTATGCCCAATATAGAGATCCTATTGCACGTATTGATTCGGACGAGCCACATGTTTCGGTTCCACGTCCCTTATCGACAATTAATGAAGACGGATCAACTTCTGGAGGAGAGCGGAGAGGTGGGAGACGAGGTAGAGGAAGAAAAAGGACCACTTGATGATTACCATGTTTTGCGTTTTTTTAGCATGTCAAGACCATTTTTTTTACCATGTCAAGAAATAATAACGATCTCGGACTTTCATTAGTTTTTTAGCATGTCAAGACCACTTTATAATTACCATATTTTATATTTTTTTGTTAGTCGGAGATTACCATTTTCCAAAAATTTTCATATTTACCGATCATATACACCATATATCTATATCTAACGTGATTTTCAATTTAAAAAATTACAATTACCATTATTATTATTACTACTACTTGATAAAAAAAACAATACAAAATAAAACAGATTAAGCTACTACTATTATTATTATATATATCATATCTAACGTGGTTTTTTTTCACACATAAAATTATGGAAAACTTTTTTTTTTAAACAAACCCGCAGTTTAGAACTGCGGTGTTCTTAAAAAAATAAAAAATAAAGAAACCCGCAGTTCCAAACTGCGGGTTATGTGTAAAAAAAAAAAAAAAATTAAAACTCGCAGTTTTAGACTGCAGGTTATTCATATTAACCCGCAGTTTTAAACAGCGGGTCTACTCCGAACCTAATGTCTTCCTATTCTCGAAATAACTTTTATTCCATTCCTAATCCTAAAAAATATTTTTGTTTTCTTATTATTTAGGAAAAAAATCCCTTTAATCCATCGTATCAACCTACCTAAATTTATTCTCTTGCTACAACAATAATTGACATTGATGGTCCTCGATTCCAATTTGGTGAAGTCTCATTTTATATGTGTTTTTTGTTGTTCTTCTTTTAATAGTTTGAATCAAAATTTGGCTTGCTTACAGTGCGGTTCGAAGTAGACAAACTTGACTTGCATGCCAGATAATCAAGTATGATCTGATTTGTCAGCACACGTGTTGCCTTATGGTTTTACATTTTTGACACGTTGACATGCACAGAACTTTGTAAACGAACATTTTTGTTCCTCGATAGTAGCTTGGGAACTTGTATCATTATTATCATAAACTATTTTCGTCATTATCCGTTATCAGGCTTCATTATATTCATTTAATATTTGTCGACTAACTGATGAATCGAATTTATCCGTACGTTATAAAAATATTTAAAATAATATTTTTGAATAGAATGAGAAATCCAATTTCTAAAAATACTATAGCTTATATACATTAAAATTAATACGATTTTAAGGAATTCATTTTTGTTAATAAAGACGGTTCAACTACTGTGGTGCAAAATTGACCTGAATCGGTTTAGTCCCACCGATCCGGATTCATTGTTTTTAGAAATTTTGGCCTGGTCCAGAACAGAAAAATACTAAATCGGACCGAAATACTATTATTAATTTTTTTATAGATTTAGTTTATATTATATATATATATATATATATATATATATATATATATTAAAAAATATAATTAAAAAAAATGTTTTTTAGCTTCTAATAAAATATATTTTATTTTATTGTACTTTATTTTGTTTCGATCCGGTTCGTCCGGAATGGACCGGACCACCAGCCAAATCGCCCCGCCTTCAAATATAAATCTAGGCATAAAATAAAACAACGAAGTCTGCTACACCGTTCCTTTCAAAAAAAAAAAAAACACTAAGGGCCCGTTTGGAATGATACGTGGTTTGAAGTAATTGAAGTAGAGTTTAATTAATTTTGATATTTTATAGGAAAAATAAAATATGGTAAATTAGTGCATTTTGCCTTAAACAATTATTCCATAAAATTTCCATAAAATTTCATGAATGCGATATGGACTAAATTCGTTTCCATTCCATTTTTGTTTCCGGTGTTGGAAACGAGCTGCCCCTAAATCTAAGACACAATCATATATTTGATCTTCATTGATCAAGCTTCGACACAAACAAACATGAATCCAGTTACATCTAATGTAATGAGCAAAGAAAAGGCAAACGAGCTTCTTGAAGCCAACATCAAAGTATGCAACCACATCTACAATTTCATCAATTCCATGTCTCTCAAATGCGCAATTGAGCTCGGCATTTTTGAAGCCATTCACAGCCATGGCAAGCCGATGTCTATCAAAGCCTTGAGCTCGGCTCTTGCAATCAACTCGCAAAAGGCTCGATTTCTACATCAGCTCATAAAGTTTCTAGCTCAAGGAGGCTATGTCCGCGAGCACGATCTGGGTTACACGCTTACTCCAGCTTCTGAGATACTCTTATCGAATCATCCTTATAGTCGCAGGCCGGGCTTGCTTGTGGTACTCGATCCGAGCCTTGTTAAGCCATGGAGTTTTTTAGAGACTTGGTTTCGGAACGAGGATTCAACGGCGTTTATCACTGCGAACGGGATGGACTTGTGGCAATATGCCAGAGATGAGCCGAGGTTCAATCATGAGTTTAATGAGTCTATGGCTAGCGACTCTCGCCTTGCAGCTGATATTTTGGTGAGGAGCCGTAAGTGGGCTCCACTGTTTGATGGGCTGGGTTCGCTTGTTGATGTCGGAGGTGGGACCGGTGAGATGGCTAGGGCTGTAGCTGAAATGTATCCACATATTCAGTGTAGTGTGCTTGATCTTCCTCATGTGGTGAATGGCCTTCAGGGTGCTCATAATTTGAGTTATGTGGCTGGTGATATGTTTGAAGCTATTCCTTCTGCTGATGCCGTCTTGCTCAGGGTATTCTCTTACCATCTAATTTATGACTTTTTAGTTTGGGGTTATTATATAGCTGGATCTTGTTTCAGCTCAAACTCGTTACCAATTTATAATCAAGCTGAATATGTGTCGGGTATAACTAGATTTGGGCCCGGTTAGGACAAATCGTCGAATACCCGGTTTAGTTGAACCGCCCGTTCTCGATTCGTGATTTATGTTTAGGTTACAACAAACCTAAGTCTAATCCGGATGTTTAACCACAGGTTTGGGTATGTTTTATATATTTATTTTGACCAAACCGAACCGACAAACCGACGGTTCGCAATTTAGGTTTTTGTTTGTCAAACAAATCTAACCAGTTGTTTAACCTCCGGTTTGAGTATGTTTTTTTTATTTATTTTGACCAAACCGGTTGGGTTTAGTTTTGCCAAACAAACCAAAACCGGCAAACCGGCGGTTTGTCGGTTTAGACCGAGTCTGTTTAGAATTAGGTTTGGCTTAAGGTCATATCTAAACCAACGGTTTAGAAAGGCGGTTTAAGGTCAAACTTAAGTCAGCGGTTTGGAAAGACGGTTTAGGTTTCAACCCATGTCTGGTTGGAACACATTTTAAAGCTCGGTTTCAGGGTTTATATTGAGCTCAACTCCATTATAAAAGAACACGAGCATTTAAAATCGGCTCTAATAACAACCCTAAGATGACTCGATGAGCCAATTTTTACTAGGGTTGTTATGAGTTAGGCTACCTCGATTCATACTTGGTCACTTCCTAGACAATCTTGAGTATGAGTATATAAGTTCAAACTCGATATATACTTGACTTGTTCAGACACGCATCTCACACCACGTCGATTACAAAAATAAATTTACCTCTAATGAAAAGTTTGTATGTGGCTACTTCTCCCATTGTTGATTATTTTTAGGATGAAAACTAAACTAATAATTTATGAGCTAATCTTCTAATGTATGTATGCATTCATGTGCACACGATGCAGTTTGTAGTCAGATGGATTTCCAATACAAAAATAAATCTCAATGGACAAGAATAACAAACCTACTAGCTAGAGAAGATGTGAGCTTTTGATTCATCTATGAACTGAACTAGAAAGAAGTAGTGAATAAATTTATAGTGTAGCTAACCTTTTCCTATGATCCTCTTTGTTACAGCGTATACTGCATGATTGGACTGATGAGGACTCGGTGAAGATATTGAAGCAATGCAGGAAGGCTGTGATGAGCAGCGGAAGTGGAAGACGAGGAAAGGTGATGATCATAGATATGGTGTTGGGCAATGAGAATACGGATAGTAAAGCTCGAGAAAATCAACATTTTTGGAGCATGGAGATGATGGTAATGCTTGGAGGCAAAGAGAGGAACGAGGTTGAATGGGGAAAGCTGTTTGAAGATGCTGGATTCACAGGTGGCTATAAGATGCATCCAGAGTTAGGATTAAGGTCGCTTATTGAGGTTTATCCATGATTCATCTACCCTTCAAAACACTTTAAATAGCCTTGTGATTACAAGTTTCTCAAAGTGTTTTAACGTTTATTCTATCCAAATTTGCACTCATACAATTTTCGCAAGCTAGATGATCTAAATCCACTATTTTTCAAGGTGGATACTTATGAACCATCCCCTATAAAGAATTTGTATCTCGGTTTGAAGGTGCGGACTGGTTTGCACCAATAGGAGATGAGATGAAGGATATGGGATCAACTCGGAAAATTTTAGGAATAAAGATTCTTAGAGATAGATGTTAATTTTCTTATCACAAAAAGACTAAATTGAAAATTATGTTGATATAATCACTAATCCGATTACCCCATAACAAATTATGAATTGATTGGACTTGTTGAATGTCAGAAGGTGTTGAGTGCACAATTGGACTTGTTGAATGCCAGAAGGTGTTGAGTGCGCAAGGTACACATCTGGATGGAGAGAGAAGAGTTAATCTGGACATTGACAAATGCATTTGATATGTCTGTGAGTATTCAAGTTATGTTAAGATGTGTGGATTATTGTCCCATATCGACAATATGATAATACCCGAACCTAACATATAAGAGGTAGGGCTACTCCTCCATTGCCAATTGGTTTTAGGATGGAACCCCGAATGCTTGTGTGTTAGGTTTACTGACGTGCATCCCCTCCACGTATTAGACCCGATGAATATTAAAAAGATAATTTAACATGGTATTAGAGTCACGGTTGGTGTGGGTCTCGTAATCCTGTGTTTGGGTTGTGGTTAGCGAGTATGCTTCCCGTCCGTTTGGCTAGTCGACCTTAAGCCCGTTTGGCTAAAGAATATGTGGTTAAAAATTGGGAGCAATCCAAGCTCAAATGCTTAGTGAATGTCAATGAAGCAGCTAGTGAGCTTCTTAAGGAGCTACACTAGCTTGAGCTAAGATATTGAGTGTTTGAGAATCTTGGAGCTTACCCTAGCTATATTAAAGTGAATGAAGCTCATTGGAAGTGTTTGGACCAAGAAAAATAAGCTAGCTCTAAGCTAGCTCCGGGGAGCGGTTTTGGGCTCCCTATGTGGGCCTCGGGCTTTCTAGGGCTTCAAGGCCAATCTTCCAAGTAACTTTCACGTAACTTCCATAACCGATTTTAACCTCTTTTAACTCCCCAAAACCTTCGCCCCCTATGCCTATAAAAGGGAGAGCCATTTGCACTTGATTGAATATTCGTTTTTGCAACAATAAAGTTTTTAGTTCCATTGTATTGACATTGGATAGGCCTTCTTATGAGCTTGTTTGCAAAACTCGAAAGACCAGCATAGTTCCTTTGTATTGACAAAGGATAGACATTCATCTTAGTTTGGTTTTGTATTGACAAAACCTAAGAATACCCTTTCTACAAAGTAAGACAAGTAAGTCTCTTACTTAGTCTTTGTAACGTGTAACGTTTTATCCTACTAAGGTATTTGAATATTTCCGGTGTAGGGGAGAATACACTTAGAAGGAAAATCCATTTATGAATGACTCATTACATTATCCAAGTCAATGGTTTTAACATATAACAACCGGTTTATAAGACGTGCAATTGAACTTAACTTCTATTAGAGTTTTGTCTACTCCTTTGGAGACTACAAACTCTTGATTGAGTTTTGTCTACTCCTTTGTGGAGAGTACAAACCCTTGGTTAATAATTTGTTTTTAGTTCAAGATAATTATATTAAATTGTTTGGCAATTGGGAGCACCGTCTACTCACATAAGTGAGACTACGGTCATTTGGTCTAAAACCGAACACCGAAACTCCAACAATGGATACAATAAAATTTTCATGTACTCGATCAAGACCTCGCTTACTCACTCGCTTTTTCTTTCTAAATCTTCGACCTACCAAAAAATTATCTTACTCGATCCTTAACTCATCATATCAATCTACCTAAATTTACGGTCTTATTACAACTGTGTAAGTTACATTGATGGTCCTCGATTCCAATTTGGTGAAGTCTCATATTTTTTTTTTTTTTTTTTTTTTTTTTTTTTGAATGAGAGGTGAAGTCTCATTTTGTATGTGTTTTTTTCTTCTTCTTTTAATAGTTTGAATCAAAATTTGGCTTGTTTACAGTGCGGTTCGAAGTAGACAAACTTAACTTGATTGCCAGATAATCAAGTATGATCTGATTTGTCAGCACACGTGTTGCCTTATAGTTTTACATTTTTGACACGTTGAAATGCACAGACCTTTGTAAACGAATATTTTTGTTCCTCGATAGTAGCTTGGGAACGTGTATCAGTATTATTATAAACTATTTTCGTCATTATCCGTTATCAGGCTTCATTATATTCATTTAATATTTGCCGACTAACTGATGAATCGAATTTATCCGTACGTTATAAAAATATTTAAAATAATATTTTTGAACAGAATGAGAAATTAGAGTGAATCACTTTTAAAATTTTATAGCTTATAAACATTAAAATTAATACGAATTTAAGGAATTCATTTTTGTTAATAAAGACGGTTCAACTAGTGTGGTGCAAAATTGACCCGAATCGGTTTTTTCGACCGATCTGGATCTATTGTTTTTGAAAATTTTAGCATGGTCCAGAACCGAAAAATACTAAATCAGACCGAATACTGTTATTAATTTTTTATAAATTGAGAAAATAAGGGCATTTTACACTAACCTCCATAAAATTTTATAATGTTGTTATATAATATATGAACTATATTCGTTTTCATTCGGTTTTCGTTTTCGGAATTGGAACCGAACGGCCCTAAGTCTAACATACCATCATATATTTGATTCATTGATCAAGCTTCGACACACACAAACATGATTCCAGTTACATCAAATGGGATGAGCAAAGAAAAGGCAAAGGAGCTTCTTGAAGCCAACATCAAAGTATGCAACCACATCTACAATTTCATCAATTCCATGTCTCTAAAATGTGCAGTTCAGCTAGGCATTTTTGAAGCCATTCACAGCCATGGCAAGCCGATGTCGATCGAAGACTTGAGCTCGGCTCTTGCAATCAACTCGCAAAAGGCTCGATATCTTCATCAGCTCATGAAGTTTCTAGCTCAAGAAGGCTATTTCCGCGAGCACGAGCTGGGTTACACGCTCACTCCAGCTTCTGAGATGCTCTTATCGAATCATCCTTATAGTCGCAGGCCATACTTGCTTGTGGTACTCGATCCGAACCTTGTTAAGCCTTGGAGTTGTTTAGAGACTTGGTTTCGGAACGAGGATTCGATGGCGTTTAGTACTGCGAACGGGATGGACTTGTGGCAATATGCCAGAGATGAGCCGAGGTTCAATCATGAGTTTAACGAGTCTATGGCTATTGATTCGGCTTTCAGCTGATATTTCTGTGAATTATGAGCTGAAAACGTACTTCATTCTATCTTGTGTATGTGTATATATACACAGATGATTCAGTTAGGTTTGTTACAATTGTCCTTTATTACATATTCTTCCCTCTTATTCTATATATTTGCCCTATATACCATACATGTATAGTCTACACCCCCCTTCAAGCTGGACTGGAGTAACTAGGCCAAGCTTGCGAGACAAAAATGAGTGTTGTTGCTCTCCCAGGGCCTTGGTGAAGATGTCAGCAAGCTGGAGGGAAGATGGAACATGAGCAGTCGTGAGGAACCCTTTTTGAACTTCGTCTCTCACAAAGTGACAATCAATGCGAAGGTGCTTAGTTCGCTCATGAAATACAGGGTTGGCTGCTAAATGTTGGGCTGCTTTATTGTCGCAGTAGAGTGTAAAAGGGCGAGGAAGGCGTACATGAAGATCAAGTAGTAAGCCATCTAACCAGATGATCTCGCTGGTAGTCATAGACATTGCACGATACTCACTCTCAGCTGAGGATTTACTAACCGTGCGTTGTTTCTTTGTTTTCCAGGACACAAGTGAAGTGCCCAGAAAAAGGCAGTAACCAGTGATAGATCGACATGAGAATGGGCAAGCTCCCCAATCTGCATCACTGTAAGCTGTGAGGGAAATATTATCTTGATGATTGTATGTAAGGGCAAAATCAACAGTGCCTTTGAGATAACGAAGTAAGTATGTAGCTGCATGCCAATGAGGTAGACGAGGAGATGCAAGAAACTGACTGAGCTGCTGGACAGTGTAGGTGATATCTGGTCTTGTAAGTGTAAGGTATAAGAGACGACCAATTAAGCGTCTGTAAACCTCAGGTTCAGGATATAAATCCCCAGATTCAACAGATAAATGTGTATTCCTTTGCATAGGAAAAGATGTAGCCTTGCAATCCAGCATTTGAGTGTCTTGTAAAATATCATGGATGTATTTTCGTTGATTAAGAAGCAAACCTGAAGTTCCTTGGGATATTTCCATGCCCAGAAAAAATCTGGCAAGCCCCAAGTCCTTGATAGTGAATGCACTGTCGAGGGCTATCTTGAGGGAGCTAATTTCTGAAGGTAAGTCTCCTGTAATCAAAACATCATCAACGTACACTAAAGCAATAGTGATGCCAGATGGAGATTTCTTGACAAAAAGAGAGTAATCTTGATGAGACTGAACAAACTGTAATTTGAGTAGCAGTTTGGTGAGCTCGATGTTCCATTGACGACTAGCCTGTTTAAGGCCATAGAGGGAACGTTTTAAACGACATACATATCCAGGAGGAGCTTGATTGTATCCTTGAGGAGGTAACAAGTATACTTCTTCATCTAAGTAACCATGAAGAAAGGCGTTATTTATATCCAACTGATGCAGAGGCCAAGCATAAGCTGCTGCAAGTGCTAAGACAGTGCGAATAGTGGCATATTTAGCAACTGGACTGAAGGTGTGTTTGTAGTCCTTATCTTTGATTTGGTTATAACCCTTTGCTACCAAACGAGCTTTATACCTCTCAATCGTGCCATCGGCTCTATACTTGAGCTTATATATCCACTTTGAACCAATTGGAGTTTTCCCAGTAGGAAGAGGAACAATGTCCCATGTGTCATTGGTTTCCAGGGCTTGAATTTCTTTGGTCATTGCTTCAATCCATAATGGAGATTGTTTAGCCTGACTGTAGGTGGAAGGTTCAAAAGATTGAATAACATTGCATAGGGCATGAATATAATCTTGGGAATGTGGAGCAAGATCAAAACGATCTATGAATGAAACTGAATTGCAATGATATTCTTGTAGATAGGCAGGTCGAGTAGTGATACGAACAGGTCGAGTAGATGGAATAATTACTGGAGTAGGTGATGTAGATGGAGGGGTAATGGGAGTAGGAGGAGATGGAATAATTATTGGAGTAAGTGATGTAGATGAAGTAGGAGGTAAAGATGGACTAGGTGAAGTAGTGAAAGGTACCTGAATTGGTTTAGCAAAAGGTGAATCACTCTGCAGAGAAGCTGGAATGGAATGAATTGGGGCAGAAGTGGAAGGAACACATAAGGGACAATCATTGTCTGGAGCTGGAGTAACCAAGGGAAGATTTGAAGGTGAATTAGAAGACTGGGCTGGTGAAAAAAGAGGCTGTGTGAAAGGTAAAACATGTTCCTGGAAGGTAACATGTCGACTGATAACAATTTTTTTTTGTGTGAAGGTTATAAAGTTTGTAAGATTTTTGGCCTGGAGGGTAACCAAGAAGAATGCAGGGAGATGACACTGGTTCAAATTTATCTCGTTTGTGATGGAGACTGAAACACAAACAGCCTATAACACGTAAATGTGTATATGATGGCTTGCTATTGTGAAGAAGTTCAAATGGAGACCTCCAACCAAGAATGACAGATGGCATGAGGTTTATTAAGTATGTAGCAGTGAGGATGCATTCTGCCCAAAAAGAGATAGGTAGATTAGCATGGATACGAATAGCTCTTGCAGTTTCTAATAAATGCCTGTGTTTACGCTCCACACGTGCATTTTGCTGAGGTACATATGGTGTAGAACGTTGATGAATAATTCCAGAAGTGAGAAAGATATCTTGGAGTTGCTTCTGCATAAATTCAGCTCCATTGTCAGATCTGAAAATCTGCACTGTAGTATTGAACTGATTCTTCACATATGCCAGGAAGTTGACAATCAACTTCAGTACCTGTTGCTTAGAGGACATTAGAAAAGTCCAAGTACATCTAGAGAAATCATCAACAATCGTCAAAAAATAACGAGCACCACAGAATGCTATAGTGTGGTAAGGGCCCCATATATCACAGTGAATCAACTGAAAGGCTTTTTGAGATCGAGATGTACTGGAATCAAAAGGAATTCTATGTTTCTTGGCTTGAATACAAGCATGACAATCAAGGTTCTGTAGTTTAGATGAAACAAAATCATCAACATGATGTATTTTAGACAGTGACAGATGACCTAGTCTTGCATGAAACAAATGCATATCACAGGGCTTATTGAAAATATTAGAAACTGCATGATCAAGAGAATGAATGAGAGATGAGCCTATCTTGTATAGATGACCATCCTTGTAACCAGAAGCTATGACAGATTCACTGGTAAGGTCCTGAAATAAACAGGATCGATGAGTGAAAGTGACTTTCATAGGAAAATCAGTGATCAGTCGAGATATTGACAGAAGATTATGCTTGAATTGAGGAAGATACAAGACATCATGAAGAGTAATTTGAGAAGATAAGGTAATATCTCCTCTGTAATGCACATCCTTGACAGAACCATCAGGAAGACCAATCAACAGAGGTTTGTCTAGCTTGGACAAATTAGAAAATAAATCTTTGCAGAAAGATATATGATCTGTGGCACCAGAGTCCAAGATCCAGGTATGAGTATGAACTGCAGTATTCACAAAGCCAGAAACAATACCTGCGAAGTTAAGGGAAGCATTGGCTTGCTTGTCCATCATAATTTTGATGACTTCTTGACAAACAGCAGTTAGCATGGACTGATCCACAATAGGTGAAGAAGTTGAGTTATCAGCAGAATCCAGAGGTGTATCAGCAACAGCAACCTCTAAGTTGTTAGCAACCTTATAAGGTCGATTATAAGTATCAGCATGACTTCCTGAAGATTTATCTTCCTTCTGCTTAAACTCCTTATACCATTCAGGTATCCCTGTCAATTCAAAACATGATTCCCGGAGATGACCTTTCTCCTTACAATAAGTACATAAGCGATCTGATTTCTCCTTTTTGAAATCTCGACGACTACCTCCTGCCTGTCTATATGGAGTGGATCGAGACGCAGCAAACACATCATGTGAAACAGAATTATGACAGGTAAGCTCCTTTTGTTTTTCGACTTGCAAAATCATGTGAAAAATGCGGTTTTCTGTAGGTAATGTATCAAGAGACAAGATCTGGCTACGAGTATGTTCATATTGTTCGTTTAACCCCATGAGAAATTGCATAATACGTGTATTGGCTTCCCTAGCCACAATTTTCTTAAACATATCACAAGTACAATTAGTGATACCACGACATGAACACACAGGGATTGCATCAATCGAACTTAATTCATCCCACAGCTTCTTAAATTTGGAATAGTACACTGCAACAGTTGTGTTTTCTTGTTTAAGCATAGACAGATCCTTGTGAATTTGGTAGATTAAAGGAGCGTTTGATACCTCAAAACGCTCTGAAATGTCCTTCCACAACTCTAGAGCAGACTCGGCATAGGTGAAGAGTTCAGCAATGTCGGACTTCATCGAGTGCAGAATCCAACAGCGAATCATGTAGTCGGCTCGAGTCCATCGTGCAAGCTTGTCTGTGTCTCCAATTGCCGGTTTAGCACAGGTTCCCTCAATGAAACCTAATTTTTGTTTGGCGCCAAGCGCCATTCGTATGCTTCGTTTCCAGGTGGTAAAATTGGCTCCATTGAAGAGAATAGACACCAATTGCATACCAGGATTATCCGAATTGGATAAATGTAAAGGATCATTGACATCAACATTGTGTCGATCCAGATTAGAGCGAGGAGAATCATCAGTGGAAGGTGATTCTCTGGAAGTTGACATTAATCGATGGATAATCGAAAATTGGAGCTAATGAAAAGTGTTTGGAAAAAAATTTAGATCTGAAGATGAGTATAGCGAGTAATCATGGCTCTGATACCATGTGAATTATGAGCTGAAAACGTACTTCATTCTATCTTGTGTATGTGTATATATACACAGATGATTCAGTTAGGTTTGTTACAATTGTCCTTTATTACATATTCTTCCCTCTTATTCTATATATTTGCCCTATATACCATACATGTATAGTCTACAATTTCGGTGAGGAGCCGTGAGTGGGCTCCGCTGTTTGAGGGCTGGGTTCGCTTGTTGATGTCGGAGGTGGGACCGGTGAGATGGCTAGGGCTGTAGCTGAAATGTATCCACATATTAAGTGTAGTGTGCTTGATCTTCCTCATGTGGTGAATGGCCTTCAGGGGGATCATAATTTGACCTATGTGGCTGGTGATATGTTTGAAGCGATTCCTTTGGCTGATGCCGTCTTGCTCAAGGTATTCTCTTACCATCTAATTTATGAATTTTTAGTTTGGGGTTGTTATATCGGTGGATCTTGTTTCAGCTCAATCAAACTTTTTACAAATATATGATCAAGCTGAATACGTGTCTGGTATAACTAGATTTGGGTCCGATTAGGGCAAACCGTCGAGCCACCAGTTTAATTGAACCGACGGTTCTCGGTAAACGGTAAACAAATGGTTTAGATTTGTCGGTTTAGGTGAACCGGCTGTTCATATTTTAGGTTTAGGTTTTTGCAAACAAACAAATCTAAGCCGACTGTTTAACATCCGGTTGGGTATTTTTTTTTTTTTTTTTTTTTTTTTTTTTTTTTTGACCAAACCGGTTGGGTTTAGTTTTGCCAAACAAACCTAAAACGACAAACCGGCGGTTTGCCGGTTTTAGACCGAGTGTATTTAGGTTTAGCGGTTTGGTAAGACGGTTCAAGGTCAAACATAAATCAGTGGTTTGGAAAAGCGGTTTAGGTTTCCAACCATATCTAGATATAACACATTTTAAATTGAGCTCAACTAGATTATAAAAGAACACGAGCTTTTAAAATCGGCTCTAATAACAACCCTAAGATGACTCGACGAGCCAATTTTGACTAGGGTTGTTATGAGTTAGGCTACCTCGATTCAAACTTGGTCACTTCCTTGACAATCTGAGTATGAGTATATATAAGTTCAAACTCGATATATGCTTGACTTGTTCAGACGCGCATCTCATACCACGTCGATTACCAGAATAAATTATGCCTAATGAAAAGTTTGTATGTGACTACTTCTCTCGATTGTCGATTATTTTTAGGATGAAAAACTAAACAAATAAATTTATGTCGTAATCTTCTAATGTATGTATGCATTCATGTGCACACGATGCAGTTTGTAGTCAGATGGATTTCCAATGAAAAAAAAAAATCTCAATGGACAAGAATAACAAACCTACTAGCTAGAGAAGATGTGAGCTTTTGATTCATCTATGAACTGAACTAGAAAGAAATACTGAATAAATTTATATTGTAGCTAACCTTTTTCCTATGATCCTCTTTGTTACAGCATATATTGCATGATTGGACTGATGAGGACTCAGTGAAGATATTGAAGCAATGCAGGAAGGCTGTGATGAGCAGCGGAAGTGGAAGACGAGGAAAGGTGATGATCATAGATATGGTGTTGGGCAATGAGAATACGGATAGTAAAGCTCGAGAAACTCAACATTTTTGGAGCATGGAGATGATGGTATTGGTTTGAGGCAAAGAGAGAAACGAGGTGGAATGGGGAAAGCTGTTTGAAGATGCTGGATTCACAGGTGGCTATAAGATCCATACAGAGCTGGGATTAAGGTCGCTTATTGAGGTTTATCCATGATTCTACCTTTCATTAGGAGATGTGATATGGGTAAGCAGTTGCGTCGAGTAGCACAGGTAGAATCTCGTCATCGTTGGATTTTAATACGGATCTTACTGTAATGTATGTAACCCACCTTAGTATCAGGTTGTTTTTTTTTTTTGATGAAAGTTAACAGGTTTTTTTTTCTGAAAATTTACGTATATTTGAAGAATAAAAGGGAATTGCAAGCTTCTTAGCTGAGAGAGTACAAAGCAATAACAGAAGGAAGAGAAGAGATTAAACTAGGTGAATGCCAAGACTATTAGCATAGAAAATGGACTCATTAGACCTATCCTTCCAAGTGTGAGCAAGATAGTTCTTGGTAGCAGTTATGATGGTGTTTGCACAATCCATAACTCGGGTGAAAATTGTTATGGACAAGAAGGTTACGGGCTCTCCACGTGAAGTAAATGTAGGATGTGAAGGAGTAAATCCGGACACTATTAGCAAGGTTCGCCTTAGGGTTCGGGCAGGAGGCAAGCCAATGCCAAGGGTTGTTGAGGTAAGGTGGAGGGTAGGCAGTCTTGTTCCATCTGGAGACAATATTCAGTACGAGGGAAGAGTAACTGCATCGGTTCAAAGGTGGTTGGCTTCCTCAGGGAAGGTTTGACAGAGCATACATGTGTCATTGGTGGTAAGGTTCCACTTGCGAAGCCTATCAAGAGTGGGGAGTCCGTTGAGCCTGGCGAGCCAAACAACAACGCTGCATTTGGGGATATTTATGTTGAGCCAAATGGTTTTGAAGTTGAAGGTGGAGGTGGGGAGAGTGGATCTTCTGAAGATGTCGTAAGTAGCCTTAGAGGAAAACGAGTGCCAAATTTTTTTTTTTTTTTGGGTGGGAAGGAGAGTCAGTGGTCTCCGGCGCATCTAGTCGCGCTTACTATATATAGAAAAAAGGGCTAAGTAGTACGCAATCGGGGGATAGCCCGACCCCTTACATCACAATGTAAAAGATCCACTACACCCTCGGGAGGGTCACGCAATACATTAACACCGAGCGGGAAGTCAAAAGCAAAAGTAGCCAAGTAGTCCGCGACATTATTTGCCTCGCGGAAGGCGTGGCGGAACTGGATAGCCCAATCCCTTCTAAGATAGTCTTGACATCTACTGACCAGACTCGCGAGAGGGTGGCATTTCGGTACGTTTTTACTTAGAAAAGTGATGGCCAACTGCGAGTCTGATTCCAGAAACACAGTACGGAAACCACTTTCCCAGGCAAATTTCAATCCGTAGTATATGCCCCATAATTCCGCCATAGGAACGGTACATATACCAAGGTTTGCAACGAAACCAAACTGCCACTCTCCCTTATAGTTCCTAATCACACCTGCCGTTGCAGCCTTCCCGTCATTCCTCACCGCTTCATCCGTATTAATCTTCATGGTGCCTTCAGGAGGGAGTTGCCATTTCACTTGCATCACCACCCTTGATTTGCTTGGTTTCGTAAGATGTATCGTTTTCCAAGATTTGGCGTATTCCATTGCCTTCTCTATAACTAGCACATGACCATCTGGCCTCGTGCTCTTATCCTCGAAGACTTTCTCGTTTCTCCATTTCCATAGCCACCACAAACCTACAATGAATATGACACTCCAATCGCAATAGTTATTAAATATACTCTTTGATAGAATGTTACCTCTAATCCATGAAGCAAATGGGAGATCAAAAAACTGGGGGTCGTGATTCCTTGCGTTCAACGATCTCCAAAGTCTCGTGCTGTTACAACAGTCCCGAAACAGATGCTCGTAGGACTCCTGGTGGACATGGCAGAACGGACACTCAGCGCTCCCGCTTATGTGTCGTCTCACTCTCTCTTCATTGGTTAGAACCCCACCTTGCAGCAGTTTCCAGGCAAAGAATCTGATACGCTCTTGTGCCCCTATCTTCCAAACTCTTCTAAACACTGCCTGCTCCATGTTGCACAGGGTACTATCCTGTCTGATCAATCGGTATGCCGATGCCACAGAGTAGTTTCCGTCGGTGCTCCACTGCCAGGACAACTCATCTTTGCCCTCTCCAGCTCCTTCGTTGCCGTGGGTATCATTACTGTCAAGCAATCCCGAGGCTGCAAGTGTAAGTAGTGTTGCGTTTGGTAGGATCGGTGCAAGCAGATCCCAATTCCAACCCTCTCTAGTCGTCCAATAAGCAGCAACTTTCATGTCCCTTTGCTGTGAGTTGATCTCAGTAATAGCATACTTTGACAGAGGGTGGTGCAGCAGCCAGTTATCGTCCCAGAAACTAGTGTCCATACCATTACCAACCAGCCAGCGGTGACCCGGTTTGATGACTTCAGTAATGCCCCGTTGTATACTCCTCCACACGTAAGAGGGAGAGGAGTGTGGTACTCCTGAAGCTCTAATATATTTGCTTTTAAGTACTTTAACCCACAGGCTAGTGTCGTCTTTAAGAAATCTCCATCCGACTTTGCCTACGAGGGCCAGATTTAACTCCTCCATTGCTTTGACACCAAGACCCCCATTTTCTTTACTACTGCAGATGTTTCTCCAGTTAACGGTGTGCATCTTCCTCCTGCTACCATCGTGACCCCATATAAAACTTCTGCTTATCTTATCAATCTCATCGCATGTTCCTTTCGGCAATATCAAAGTTGACATTGAGTAGATGGGGAGGGATGAGAGAACCGATTTAGTAAGAGTTACCCTTCCCGTTTGGCTCAGACTTATCCCCTTCCAGCCACTCAATCTGTTGTTCATTTTATCCAGAAGATGTGCAAAAGTAGCCTTACTAACTCTCTCCTGAAGCAATGGCATGCCCAAGTAATTGCCCATCTTTTTAGTTACCTCAAATCCGCTCATGTTTTGCAAGATCAGCTGGGTATCTCTATCTACATTTGGGGACACAAAAATCTTGGACTTTTGGGTATTGATCTTTTGTCCCGATGCGGTGCAGAACACCTCTAAGCATTCCATGATGATTTTCATCTGCTCCGGGCTAGCCTCTGCAAAGAGGGTTAAGTCATCGGCAAATAAAAGATGCGAGAGCATGGGGCCATCTCGCGAGAGGCGAATCGGTTTCCAGGTACCCTGTTGGACCTTCTCAATGATCAAGTGACTCAACCTTTCCACACAAAGTACAAAGAGATAGGGAGATAGTGGGTCCCCTTGTCTTAGTCCTCTTTCCGGGGTAAACTTTTCAGTGAGCTCCCCGTTCCAATTCACTTGCATGGTCGTAGTAGAAATACACTCCTTTATCATGTCTACCTACTCCAAAGGGAACCCAGCAGCATTCACCGTATCCTCTACAAAGTTCCATTTGATCCTGTCGTATGCTTTTTCTAAGTCGAGTTTGAGGATCATCCACCTTTTTCCTGTTTTCTTCTTCCTTGTAGAGTGGATAACCTCCTGCATCAACACAATGTTATCTTGTATGTACCTTCCAGGGATGAAACTTCCCTGAGTCGGTCCAACAATCTTATCAATGTAGCCTTGCATCCGTTGTACCATCACCTTGGAGATGACTTTGTAGATGACATTGCATAAGGCAATAGGGCGGAACTGACTTATCATCTCTGGCGTGCCCACCTTTTCTATAAGGCAGATAATGGTTTCATTAAACCCTTCCGGAAGCTTCCGGTGCTCGAAGAAATTCCGCACCTCCCTCAACACCGAGTTTCCAACGATATTCCAGCATTTTTGGTAAAAAACTGGTTCAAAACCGTCAACACCAGGTGCTTTGAAGGCGCTGATAGCATGAATTATAGTCTATATTTTAGGGTTTGTTTGGACGTTTTATCTTTCATAATCTGCATGTTTGTATGTGCATTATGCGATTTTACTACCATTTCATCTACCTTTGCGTGAATCGAGGTCTACACCTAGTTTCGTTGTAATTGCAAGTAATATGGTACGTTTTGCATCAAAAAGGAGCAAAAGGAGTCATGAGTCATTTGGAGCTACATCCAGGGAGCATAGTCATGGATTAAAGATTTACTTTGAACCAGTTTTGAGAGATTTCACATTCAGTTGTGAGTCACCTCGGTTGACCACAGATTCACCTCGACCGAGGTGATCCAGAGACGCCGACTCGACCGAGGCGAACACCTAGGACGCGGCGAGAATATTTTATTCTTGGAGGAGATCTTTTAAACTTGGAAAGTAATCTTATATTTTTGGGCTGGGCTCCTGGAAGGAAGGAGATATGCAGAATCATATATTTTACCTATATTTATGGGAGAATATCTTTCTAAGATTTATTATCTTTGGAGAGTTATTTTCCTATAAAAAGGGTTGGATTTTCCACAAATCCGATCGTGCTTAGATCTCGCATCAACCCCGCTTACACCGAAAAACACGCAGCAGCAACCTTCTCCAAGTTGGGAGAGTTGAAGAACCTTTTTGAAGGTTGAAGGAAGATTTAAGTCCATAGCTTTTATAGCTTTATTGAAGAGTTTTGTAAGATTGTCTTCAATTCCCTCAATTGTTGTCTTGTCTTTTTGGATTGCTATCCAAGGAACGCTTTGTTGTGATATTTGATTCAGTTATTGAAGTCTTTTCATTAAATTCTTCTTTGTTCAAATATTCACCTTCTTCCCATATATTTAATACTTTCATAATGATGATGAGTGGCTAATTTCCTTGTGTGATTCTAGGGTGATTGGCTGAAGGTTGTGGGAAAAACAATGATAGAATAATCTTAGATTCCAGTAGGATCCTGAAAGTTCGAGTCTTTAACCTTAACCCTAAGCATCTCGTTCAGTCGATGAACATCTCGGCCGGGGTGGAAACTGGCTGACCGAGGTGGCTTATCCGATCCATAACTGAGAGTTAAGTGTTAGAGTTTGCCAAATCCTATTCTTATTACACCTTCCTGGTTCAAAGCAAGCTTAGGATGAGACTTACCCGGTAATTCCTTAGTTTGTGTACCAACGATCATAAGTGTAGGTAATAAAGGTTTATCCTTTATTGGGGTTTGAGTGTGCTTCCATCCCATCTTTGTGAGTTAGCCTGAGACTTACCGGGTAAAGGTTGATTCTATTCCCTTAGATGGTGTGTTAGTTTGAGGTTATAGTTCTTTATCTTGATTCCTTGAGACTTACCCGGTAATAGGAGTTACGGTTTTGGATTAGTGTGTAGTGAGACTTACCCGGTGATCTACTCCACTTTAGAAACACCTTCCCCACGCAAAAATCTCAGCTTTGTCCGCTTATCTATAGATCTTGAGTTGGAACCACAACTAGATGCTTTAATCCCTAGAATTGCATGTTTGCTTTATTGACTTCTTATTCATCTTTGATTGTGTTAATCGCTCTTGTGGTTAGTATTGACATAAGCACACCGTATTGACTTTGTTTCACCGAGTCCCTGTGATCGACCCCTGGAATTTTCTTGCTTTTACTACGATTGACCCGTACACTGCAGGTTCGCATCCTTGTTTTAAGCTTAAGTCTAGGGTTATAAATTTAAAGCTTGCACACACCGTTTGGAGCGAACAGGCGCCCATACTTTTAGTGGCCTTCCAGACTTCATCAGCAGTGATGCTCTTGGTAAGATCTGCAAAATCAAGGTTAGGGTTCACAGGAAAGCCACTAGAGCCAGTAAAGCTACCTATTGTAGGTTAGTTGGTTATTGGATTTCCGTAAAGCTCCTTGAAGAACTCGACAACCATCCTTTCTAGCACGTCCGGCTTCTCTTCCCATGTACCATCCTGTGCACGGAGACCATCCACTCTGTTTCTTCTCCTTTTAATAATCGTTGACATGTGAAAAAACGATGTATTCCTATCACCAAGCGCAAGCCATTGTTCCCTCGATTTTTGAAACCAAATAATCTCCTCTTGTTCGAGGACCTCTTCAAGCCTCACCTGAAGATCTAACTCTTTAGCTTTGCCGGTATTGGATATGATCATATTTCCATCGCTTTTAATCTCCACCAGCTCCTTCATGATAGCATCCTTCCTACAAAAAACATCACCAAAAACCCGACGATTCCATCGTAAAAGCCAGTTTTTTAGAGTGGTTAGGGGAATACCTGAACCTTCATTCGATTCCCACCAGTTCTTAACCATGGGTAGAAACTCCTCATGGGTCATCCAGGCTGCTTCGAAACGGAAAGGTCTTCTTTCTTGTCTCTGGAGAATAGTCGGTTGTAACCTAAGGAGGATGGGGGAGTGGTCCGAGGAGAATCTAGCGAGGTGTCTGACCGACGCGTCCGGCCAATCCAATCTCGCATCCATACTCATAAGAACCCTATCCAGCCTCTTTTGAATACCTCTATTCCGAGATTTGCTATCGTCCCAGGTAAATTCCGGCCCGGTGAAACCGATATCAAGCAACCCATAGTTATGGATGATATCTATGAAGCTATCAGCGTCCTTGTGAACACCTGCCGAGCCTCCCCTTTGGACGAAGCCATATGGCTATGGGACGGCATAAGGAGTTCATCCCTTATCTTAATGATGCTCCTCCTTGAGTAGCTGTGATTGGTGCGGGCAAACGAGTGCCAAATGGATTGTCCTTTAAGAATATTGCGAGATATCCAACAACACCAGAGAGAGCCAGGGTTGGTAGCAATGCCATAGAGGAGGTGAGTGAAGCAAACCTTGTTTCGAGAGAGGATGTCTTTGAAGCCCAGACCACCACATTGCTTACGCATACAGATCGAGTTCCAAGTGAAAAGAGACCAATGGCTAGAATCCGGTAATTAAGGATAGAGTTGAAGATGTTGGATTTCGGTGTCCGGTTTTGTGTCAAAGTTGTAATCTCCAAGAAGGAGTAGACTAACAACTTACAAGTTGTAATCTTCAAGAAGGAGTAGACTAACAACTTACAAGTTGTTGTAATCTCCAATACGAATAGACAAACAACTTAATTAGGTAAAGACTCCGTAATCTCACAAGTGAGTAGACAAGCGATTTACAAGTTGTTGTAATCTCCGTTAAGGAGTAGACTAACAACTTAGTGTTATAATCTCCCAAGTGAGTAGACAAGTAGCCTTAAATTAACAAAATAGAATTATATATATTCTTTAATTGAATATCCAGAATTAAATCCAAGGAGTTGTAGTCTCCAAAAGGAGTAGACAAACATCCTTATATAGTTACATTCAATTGCATGCAAAACCGGTTATTAGGATATTGTATGTACTTTACTTGGATAATGTTGAAATCACTCAAATATAGATTTTTCCTTCTAAGTGTATTTTCCCTACACCGAGATCCAAATACTTTAGTGGGATAAGACCAACAAGTCACAAAGACTAAAGTATAGAAACATACCTTGTCTTACGTTTGTAAAAGGAGTTCTTCTAGATCTTGCCGAAACTTGATCCTTCTAATGGATGCTTATCTTTCTTCAATATTGATGAAGTATTTTGGTCTTTCAAGTTGCACAAATCAGCCAAAGAGAAATTTCCTATCCCTTGTCAAAACTTGGGAACTAATGGCTTAATTTTTTCATGCAAAAATGGATCCTCTTTCAAGTGCAAATGACTCTCCCTTTTATAGGCAAAGGGGGGGACAGTTTTGGGGAGAATAACCGCAACCAAAGCGGTTGAGAACGGTTACAAATGGTTACTGGCAGTTGAGAGAAGTTAGGGTTTCATAACCGCTTTTTGGCCAAAGCCCAAGGCCCAAACCCAACTCAATTGGTTCATCAAAAAGCCTAAATTTCAGCTAGCATTTTCGGCCCAACTTTTTTCTCAATGAGATTTGACTAACTCATTATAGCTAGGTGAAACTCCAAGGTCAAAAAATACATATGAGCTTAGCTCAAACTAGCTTAGCTCATCAAGTAGCTTACTAAGCAGCTTCTAACTAGCTTCTTGGAGCTCAATGGACATTTGTGCTTGGATTTCTCTCAAACTTTGTAACAACTTTCTTGAGCTAATATAATGAGGAATGCCCGAAAAAACACGCACATAATGTGTCCCAAAAACACAAAGTGTCGGGCTCTCAATTTCTGCCGCAAAATGGCCTAGGCATTGGCAAGGCCAATAACGCTCTTGCCAAGTCATGACATTGTCATGACAGAGTCAAGACAATGTCCCATGACAGTCATGAGGCTCAACTAAACCAACTTTCAACATAGCCTTGATAGCCATGTCCTTTTCTTTAGTTCAATTTAATTAGCTTCCATACTTTTACCCCGTAATCACTAGTTACTCTAAGTGCCGGTCACTTGGCTTGCTTTCCGCAACCCATACCATCGTGACACACATGTGAGTAACTTATTGAACCTTGTCTTGACAACAAGCTCAATGGTTCCGTTGAGACTTAGCACAAATCTCCAACAAAAGATAGTGCACCAGTAGTGATACATTGATTGAAGCCCAGACCGCCACATTGCTCAGGTAGACAGTGCACTAGTAGTGATACATGGATTGAAGGATATAGTTGAAGATTTGGATCCTGCCGGCGTAAGAAAGGAGCCTCGCACTCTAGGAGTGGATGCGCTTGGTGATCTTATGAACGAGAGAGGATGGTAATCACGGAGTTTAAGCTTTTTGCTACCAACAAAGACACCTAAATAAAGGAGATGGAGGGAGCCAATAGAGAACCCGGTGTCCTGGGCGAAGGAATGAATGGAGTTAGAGGGAATGCCTCCGAGGTATAAGGCGGACTTCTGGAGGTTGGTTTTGAGGCCAAAATACAAACCAAACTCATCAAGGGAGGATTTAAGGATTTGGATTGAAATGGAGTCACCCCGGGAGAAGATTAGGATGACATAAACGAAGCAGGTGTGGGTGATTTTGGGGTCATAGCACTTGGGGTGGTTGCTAAAATTAGGGTTAGTCATGTGAGATTTGATCATGGCAGAGAGATACTCTAGAGAAATGGCAAAAAGGGGAGGTGAGAGGGGGCATATCCTTGCCTTAGGTCCCTAGATCCCTTGAAATGTCCTTTAAGACTACCATTGAGATTGATTGAGTAAGAGGCCGAATTGATGCATTCTTTGATCAAGGATATAAGTTGGGTAGGGAAGCCCATCATACGGAGGTAGTGGAGGATGAAGTTATGGTTAATTGTGTCAAAGGCCTTGGTGATATCAATTTTTAAGGTTGCTCTCGGGGATATATGTTTCCTGGAGTATTTATGGAGTGACTCTTGGCAGAGGAGGATGTTATTTTTGATATTCCTTTTGCTAAGAAAAGCACTTTGGTAATTGCCGATGCGGTTGGGGAGGATTGTGTTGATGCGGGAGGCAATGATTTTGGCTATGGTTTTGTAGGTGGTGTTGCAACACGGTATGGGTATGTATTCTGATGGGGAGGAGGGGTTATCACATTTGGCTATAAGAGAAATGGAGGTGTGGTTGATATGCTTTAGCAGCTTGCCGGTGGTGAAGAAGTCGGGGATGGAAGAAGCAAAATCGTCCTTGCCAATGCTCCAAGATTTCTTGAAGAAGAAGGCATTGAAACCGTCCGGGCCTGGGGCGTTATTGTCACCAATGCTGAAGAGGGCATTTTTAACATCATTAGGGGTAACGTGCATGGAAAGAAAATCAAAGTCAAGGGAGCTTATGGTGGGAAGGTCGTAGGTAGAGGGTGAGGTTAAGGTCTTAAGGATTGGAAGTTTGGAGGGTTAAGGATAGAGGAGAAGTGGTCGATGATAATGGAAGCAATTTTGGTAGGGTCATGGTTGGTAGTGTTGGAAGAATCAACGATGAATTTGATGGTGTTAGCACTTCTCCTGGTCCGTTTGGTTCCAACTCTGAAAACGGAAACGGGATGGAAACGAATTTAGTCCATATGTATATCCTTATTCATAAAATTTTATGGAATCATTCCTTGTGGTTTAATACAAAATGCACTTTCTTCCAAACATTTTGTTTCCCTATAGGGTATCAAAAGTAATCAAACTCTACTCCAATTACTTAAAATCATAAGGAATGATTCTAAAAACTTTCATGAACAAGGGTATGCGTATGGACTAGATTCGTTTCCATTCCGATTCCGGAGGTAAAATCAAACGGGCCCTAAGAGTATGTTAGGGATGATCCTAATTCCGAGTGAAGGCGGTAAACCTTTGCAAATTGGGTTCAAACTTGGTAGCCGGTTCATTAGCCCACTTAGTAATGTCAGCCCAAGTGATGAGTATGTTTTGAGTGGGTCAATCTGTGTAGGCCCATAATTCTGTATCCGGGAATGATGAGTCTAACTCTAACCCGTCTAATATATATATATATATATATATATATATATATATATATATATATAGGGTGCGATTCCCATGTGAACAGGCTTATCGTGTAATCATGAGAACAATCTTAGACCGTCGGATGGTCAGTATCAAGGGTCGAGATTTAAAGTAGATATCATAATTAATAATAACTACGAATAATTAGGAATAATCCATTCAACCAACAATAACTACGAATAATCCACTCAACCAACAATAACTACGAATAATACATTAAACGATATGGCATCTTCGTAACAAAACTAATAATAATTACGAATTTGTTCTCATGATTACACAATAAGTCTGTTCTCATATGATCTACTCTCTCTCTCTCTCTCTCTCTCTATATATATATATATATATATATATATATATATATATCTTACGACAGAAGAGAGATTCAAAAGAAAAAGAAGAGAAACAAGCTAGCCCTAATCGGCAGCAGAAGGGAAGAGAGACGTCAAAGCTAAGAGATTCGAGTTCTTGCTTACACCAGAAGGAGATCCTGGTTACAAAAGAATTGAAGTTCAACACTTTAGCAACAAGTGTTAATTCCCTTAAGAGGGGGCTGGCTTTTCTCTCAAGCTTTTCTCTCTTATATTTTGTTATATGTTGAATATTTGTTTTGTTTCATGAAGTTGTTGTGTATTCTTGTAATCTGAACTTTTTCTTGCTAGAGATAGTGGAATCATTTTCGGGACGATTTTCGTCCTCTTGAAACTCCGGGAACAAGAGGAAGTCAAAACCCGTCAATAAGTTTTTGTGTTGATCTTCTCCCATCTTTTTCTATTTCTATTTCAAGTATATGTAGACAAAATCATCTAGGATGTAAGATTCACACTTACACTACTCGAACAATCCTTGCTTATGGGCGTTGCATGAGGATTTCCTCCCCTGTGTTGCCAAGGCTTGGCGTCTCAATGCTGATGGGAACCTCATGCATAGGCTTACTAAGAAACTCAAATCCCTTAAACCTAAGTTGAAGAAGTTCCCTAGTACCAAACTCGAGCTTATTTATATGTCTATCCTTGACCAGAAGAAAACCCTCAATGACACTAGGTTTCCCTCCAATCAAGCCTCCATAGCCATTATCTCCAAGATTCCGAAAGGGACACCACAAAAAATCACAATGCCTCCATGGATACTCTCCGGGTCACCATGGCTTAACTCTCTAAAGCTAATTGGATCAAGCATGGCGATCAGTACGACTCGTACTTCTTCAGAAGCATCAAGACTAGGAGAAGCGCCAATAAGATAAATTACATTAGAGATGCCACAAATCCCATCACTCATGATCCTGAGCTTATTGTCACCACCTAGACCAACCATTTTACCTCTATCCTCAATCCTCCCAAGTACCAATCAAACCTCCCTATTTCTAACTTCCCCTTCCTTCCCTTAGCCCTAATGTTTACAGTGCACTCTCTATGCAGGTTATGCCGGAGGAAGTTAAGAAATCTCTCTTTAGCATTGGCGACAACAAAGCTCCTAGCCCGGATGGATTCAATGCATTCTTCTTAATAATTATGGAATATCATCAAAGATGACTTCACGTCGGCCATCCTTAACTTCTTCTCCTCAGGAAGAATACTTAAGACATATCAATCATGCATCAATATCCCTTATTGCCAAAGGTGAAAACCCTTCCAGACCTTCTAACTTTAGACCGATTTCATGTTATAACACTACATATAAGACCATTGCCAAGATCATTGCATACCGAATCAACACTATCATGTCATAGGCCCTTATTAGAGTGCTTTTGTGAGCAAAAGATCCATCAAACATAACATCCTTATTTGTCATGAATTGCTCAACAAGTATAGTGGGAAACACATCTCCCCTCGTGTTGCCTTGAAGGTTGAAATTATGATAGCATGAATTATAGTCTATATTTTGTGACCTATTTGGACGTTTTATCTTCAATAATCTGTATGTTTGGATGTATATTATGTGATTATATTTTCGTTTTATCTACCTTTGCGGGAGTCGAGGTCTACACCAAGTTTCGTTGTAATCGTAAGTAAAATGACACGTTTTGCATCAAAATGGAGCTAAAGGAGCTAAGGAGTCATTGAAGCTACATTCAGGAGCTTAAGGAAGAATCCAGGAAGCATGGAAATGGATTAAAGATTCACTTTGAACCAGATTTGAGAGATTTCACATTCAGTTTAGAGTCACCTCGGTCAGCTACAGTACCATCTCGACCGAGGTGATCTCGAGGAGCGTCTCGACCGAGGCGAATACTTTGACGCGGCGAGATCGTTTATTCTTGGATGAGATCTTTTATTTTTAGAAGGAGAGATCTTATATTTTTGGGCTGGATTTCTGGAAGGAAGATCATATATTTGGGAGATCTATTTTAGAGATAAGATATATTTTATTAGAAAATTATCTTTTAAGATATTTCCTATAAAATTATCTTTTAAGATAATTTTATTTTAGAAGATATGGATATATTTTATAGAAATATCTTATAGCTGGAAGGAAGATATTTATTTTAGGAGATATGGATATATTTTATAGGAAATTATCTTTTAAATTTATTATCTTTGGAAGATAATTCTCCTATATAAAGGGTTGGATTTTCCACAATTCAACCATCTTCGGATCAAGAGATTTCAGATCTTCGGATCCAACAATCCACTAACGGCAAGAACCCGCTACAACCGGCGCATCACCGGAAAATACATGCTTAGAGCATCCAGCAGTTAGGAGGATTTTTGGAAGGTTGAAGGAAGATTGAAGGAAGGAAGTTGATAGCTTTTATAGCTTTTGTGAAGGGTTTTGTAAGATTCTCTTAGATTCCCTTCTTGTTGATTGTCTTATTGGATTGTGATCCAAGGAACGCTTGTTTGTTTGATAATTGATTCAATTATTGAAGCCTTTTTCTTTAGGTTTTTGTGTTTAATTATTCACCTTCTTCCCTTATATTTGATTATTGCTTTTATGATGATGATTGGCTAATTTCTTTGTGTGATTCTAGGGTGATTGGCTGAAGGTTGTGGGAAAAAGAATGATAGAATAATATTAAATTCCAGTAGGACCCTGAAAGCTCGAGTCTTTTCCCTTAACCCTAGAACATCTCGTTCAGTCGATGAACATCTCGGCCGGGGTGGAATTCGTCTGACCGAGGTGACTTATCTGATCCGAAAATGAGAGTTAAGTGTTAGAGTTTGCCAAATCCTATTCTTATTACACCTTTCCTGGTTCAATGCAAACCTAGGATGAGACTTACCCGGTAATTCCTTTGTTTGTTTACCAAAGATCATAAGTGTAGGTAATAAAGGTTTATCCTTTATTGGGGTTTGAGTGTGCTTTCATCCCATCTTTGTGAGTTAGCCTGAGACTTACCCGGTAAAGGTTGATTCTATTCCCTTAGTTGGGGTGTTAGTTTGAGGTTATAGTTCTTTTCCTTAATTCCTTGAGACTTACCCGGTAATAGGAGTTACGGTTTGGGATTAGTGAGTAGTGAGACTTACCCGGTGATCTATTCCACTTTAGTAACACCTTCCCTTTGCAAAAATCTCAGCTTTGTCCGCTTATCTTTAGATCTTGAGTTGGAACCACAACTAGATGCTTTAACCCCTAGAATTGCATATTTCCTTAATTGACTTTTTATTATCTTTGATTGTTTTAATCGCTTTTGTGGTTAGTAGTTACATAGACAACCTACACTTGCTTTGTTTCACTAAGTCCTTGAGATCGACACCCCGAAATTTCTTGCTTTTACTACGATTGACCCGTACACTGTGGGTTCGCATCCTTGTTTTAAGCTTAAGTCTTGGGTTATAAATTTAAAGCTTGCACACACCGTTTGGAGCGAACAAGTTTTTGGCGCCGTTGCCGGGGACTTGGTCTAGACCGAGCCGGTTGCGGTTGTCTTTCGGGGCTATTGCCCTTGTTGCTATTAACCATTTGTCCTATTGTTCGCCCCTAAACGTGCGTGCAAATAAGCTTTAAATTTAAAAAACTAGAATCAAGCAAGTGAACCCGCAGTGTACGGATCGGCGTAGATTAGCAAGTATTCCAGAGTATCGAACACAGGGATTTGGGGAGAATAAATTCGATCGTCGGTTATCAAGCAAGTGAATATAAGAGCTTTGCAAATTATTGGGAAAACAACAATCCTAAAGATCCAAGTATCCAGCTGTGGCAATCGATTCAAGATATTCTTAATGATATAAAGACAGAGTTGAGATATGCAAAGGTATGCTAATGTAAGGTAATCGTACGGTGAAGTTCCAAACACCTTATATGACTCACCTACAAGACACTCTCTATACAGGTTGTTGAGGCTTCAATATAGAAAGGTTCTAAAGGCGAGAATCAATGTCAAATACCCAAACTTGTAATCCAAGGATCAAGACTAACTTAACCGATTACGGTTGTGACACTCACAATCGAGGTAGAGGTTGTTGAGGCTTCACTACCACCTAGAAAAGGCAAGCCTAAACTAAGTTAAAGCAAATCTTTAACTTTGGATTAAAGTAAAAGCAGGTTCGTAAACTTAAGGGAAATTACGGGTGAATCTTGAGATTCCACGGTCGTGGAACTCAAGAACAAACCGTGATTTAGGGTTCGTCGACGATTCTCTCTAACTCTCAGGGTCTAATCTGTTTACGATCGATCTATCATCATCTAAGCCACAACTATCAACCCTTCACCTTAGAATTGTTAAGGGTTTTTAGCCAACAATCATCATTATGATATCAAATTCAAAGATTAAAAGATTGAAAGATGAAAACTTCCGAAAACTTTCAATAAACTTCAAACCAATCTCAATGTCACAATCAAGAATGAATATTGTCAATAGATTCAGAATAAGGCAAACAAACACAATCTTAGGAAAGAAGGAAGAACGGGATGTCAATCCGTCTTCTAAATCAAACCTAAACAAGAAGAGAATTCTTCTTGCAACAATCTTCCA
Organism: Fagopyrum homotropicum; assembly: GCA_033239125.1. Lineage (NCBI taxonomy): Eukaryota > Viridiplantae > Streptophyta > Magnoliopsida > Caryophyllales > Polygonaceae > Fagopyrum > Fagopyrum homotropicum. The sequence continues at coordinate 153,016,008 of BSWB01000004.1, forward strand.
AAAACTTCAATCTTTCGTCAATCCGGAAATCTCCACAGCAATCTCCACCAAAAGTGCGAGATTAGGGAAACTCTAAGGAAAGGGCAAAATACGTCTTTTGCAAGAACCGCCAAAATATCCAAAGTGAAGGTGCAAGCGTAACTCCAAAGTGAGGTCGCAAAGTGCGTCTAAGCGGGGATAAGCCAGGATCATGGAATCTCCCTTCGTCCGTCTTTTTATAGGGCAAGTTAAAATATCGGCCCGGCCCAATCTTCAAAAGATCTTGGCTTCAAAATGTGGCGAAAAAGATCACCAAGATCACGGTCGTGGAAGGTTCCACGACCGTAATTTAGAGCGTGGGAATCAACACGGTTTGAACCATGGATTCCACGACCGTAAAAGCTCCTGGAATGAATCACGCTTCTCCTGCAAGGTTCCACGGCCGTGGAACTGAACGTGGTTTGTAGTACGGCCGTATTTTAGAGCGTGGTTTAGGGTAAGAACATGATTCTTCCCTAGCCTCGTGCATTCCTGAAGTTGACACTCATTTTGCTCCTAAGAATGTCCTCAATCCATGGACACACTCAATCAACTCATCTTTGCTCGATTCCGTTTGGAAATGGCTCTCAATCACCTATAATCAACATAAAGCTAGTGTAGACATCCATATTGACAATATAGGCAAACTAACTCACAAATGCAACAATGCTAAATCAAAGACTATCAATACGAATCAAAAAACACTTAGAAAACGTGCCTAAAATATCACAATATTTCATGCTAACAAATAACCCCAAACTTAACACTTGCTTGTCCCTAAGCAAGGTCTTTCAAAAAGCTTTAAACAAAAGTTAGGATGAAATATGTGTACCTTCTCAAAGCAATACTTCTTTTGGAGGAATGTGCCTTCTAAAGAATAGATCATTCTCAAACCTTGCTTCAATCGTTTATAAGACTTTCATACACTTAATCAAAGAGTAAAGAGTAAAGAAAACTCATGAATTAATCAAACTTCCATACAAGCATCATAACCTTCAAACATTATTAAAATCAATCATAAGAAACTTCAATTTAGATCACCAAGTCATATAACATTCTTTTGATCTTAAGGACTTTCAAAGAAAAGGTCTAGAATGTGGAAAGGGAAGGAAACTTTAAGGAATGTGGTGCATGAATCCGGGAAAGTGGACAACTACTCTTCTTCTTCTTTTGCGATTTCCGCAACACTTCAACTTAGAGCTTCGCTCTTCTTCCTTTCATTTTTCGACTTTACTTTTGGAGTTATGGATAGAGGTGCACAAAAACCGAAGCCTAGGAGATTGGCGTTTCTCAATTTTTATGAGATGCCTCAAACCCTTAGCGCACATACCATAATCCGCTAGGAATATCGCTCAATCCGACTTTGGCAAGACACAAACACCCGGCTATGTGAATGGTGCCGAGTTACTCATCATCATGATTGACTTCCCCAAACCTAGAATTTCTTTCTATTCTTTTGATTGCAAATAATTGCTTTCATGGCCCTCCCACATCAAATATGCCTTTTTCATTCACTTCTCCAAATTCCCGGATAGGTAAAGGAGGTCAATATTTCAATGAGGAGCTAAAATGATCAAAGAAAGAAGAAAGAAAAATCGAATTGCCTTAATCATCTCAACAAGAAGTATAAGAACTTATAGTGTGATTTCAACTTCAATTTCCCAACATGATTTAGGTAATATTTATCACATTATGAAACTTGCAAAAGAGGCATAATCAACTCACTCAATTTCTTTTCAATTCACTAATCGTTTAAGCATGCAATTGTCATCAAACTCAATTCACAAGTAGTGATTATCATAGAAATCATCTCAATTCATTAGAAGCACAAAATTTTAAAAAATTTTCAATTTTTATGGGTTTTTCAAGTTCTTTTTCATGCAATGCAATAACGAAACATGCAACAATATAATGAACATGCAATGATAGTCTCGAATAGAAGCAAACATAGTGAGTAAGAGTTATTACAAACTTTTAGTACATCCCACCCCATACTTAGGACGAACATTGTCCCTAATGTTCAAAAGAAAGAAAGAAAAGAAGGAAAGAAAAGAAACTCACAAAGTGGCGGTGGAATGGCTAAAGCGAACGGTCATGCAATCAATCACTGCGGCGCTGGTGGAGGCGGGAATGGAGAGAAGCTAGGATCATAAAACCGCCCAAACTACTGGCGGTAGACATCCCTCATCATGTGGTCGAGGTCGTCCAAGCGTCCATCTCTAGCATCGGCTCGTATTTCCAATGCTCCTACTCTCTCCGAAAGGCCAGTAGCCCAATCCGGCATCTGCTCATACCATCCCGGAGCCTGACTGTACCATGCTGGAGCGTCGGATGGGGCTGGTGCTGGTGCTGGTGCTGCTGTCTGCTCTATGGACCAAGGAGGTGGAGCTCCGTACCATGCAGGAGGTGTGGTCATCCATGTAGGTCTCTCACTCACGCTAGCGCGGCGAGAAGACGAGCCTGAAGCTCTAGCTGGACGTGGAGAACGTCTAGGTGCATCGGGGGCCGCCTCCGGCTGATCGGGAAACGTGCCAAACTCCTGCTCGGCTCCTCCTCCACCCTCAAACTGATCTCCCATCTCCTCCTCCTCAACAACTGGTGGTGGGACATATGGGGGAGCTGCTATCCTGTTCGCATGCATAGCAGCGAACGTCTCCTTCCAATTATGGCGTCCCGCCATAATGGAGTACTCCGGTAGCCACTCTATACCCCTACCTGTCCTGATCTCCCAAGGCATGGCAGCATAAGGCGGACCTCTATGAGTGGGGAAGATGAGCCCTCTAGTCATGAAGGCATGAAGACCTAAAGGAACGGCCGGTATGCGGGTACAAGCATAAAAATCAACACCCAAGCTCCTAGTAAGGTGGGTAACGATCCCACCGTATCCAATGTTGCCCTTCCTCTTGTTCTTGAGCTTGCTCATAGTAGCAGCCAAGAGGGTGGCACAGTCAGCTCGGCGCCCATACAGCATGGAGTAAAGCAAAAAGAGCTCATCCGTCTTGATCTTTTGGGGCATCTCCGTCCTAGGAAAGAGACACTCCGAAAGAACACGGTGAGCAATCTTCAAGGCTAGGTGGTACATCAACCTAGCCTTGTTATCAGCAGGTTGCCAGCGGTCCTCGCTGGCATAGATCATCGCTACCTCCTCCCAAAAATCCTTGGTGTAAACGCCACTAGGAAAGCGACCGTTAAAGGTCTCCTGAAACCCAAAGAAAGTCCCGAACTCACGGATGCTAAAGTCATAGTTTCTTTCCATAAGACGGAAAGAAACGGTCCTATCCACGTGGCTATGCTCGAAAGAAGTCACAACCTCCCGTGTAATCTCCTCATAAGCGTCTTTTCGGATAGCCGAGAAGACAACTAGTCCGGCTCTATCTAAGAGCCAAGTGAGGTCATCAACTATGTTAAGAGGAACTAGCTCCTCTAACAACAAGTACCTAGGACCAATCACAGGTCTCTCATGGATCCTCTCGAGTGCAGCAAGGTGATCCTCATGGATGGTCGGTACTCGAGGGCTAGGTGGTGAGGGTGAGGAAGGTGATGATGGAGGTGAAGGGGAAGAGGGTGGTGGTGCTCTAGAGGATGAGGAGGAAGAGGGGTTACCCTTCCTCTTCTTGTTCTGGTTATTCTTCTTCTCCTTAATCCTCCCCGAAACTCTCCTCACAAAGTCCATTCTGTCAGAAATTACGGGCTGTTCTACAGATTCCACGGCCGTGGTTCTCCCAGGAACCGTGATTCGTCTCAGAATTTCTCAAATCTCAGCAAATCAATACTCAATCTCCACAAACAGGCAATCCTAATCTAATTTCTTCCAATCTCAATTAGTTCTTCCTAAAATCTCTAACAAAAACGAACCAAATCGACAAAGATCAAGAAGAGTGGAAAAACCTATTTTTCGGATTGAAAAATCCGAATTGCGCGTTCCTTGGTGAATTTCCGCTCGATTCGTCGCTTGGATCTTGTTGGTGGTCGAATTTGCTTCAGTTTAGGAAGAAGAATCGTTAAAAACGATTAAGAAACGAGGAATTGAGAGAGGAGGCGTGGATTCGGCTTTTAGGTCGTGGAAGAGGGGTTTTGTGGGTGGTTTTTGTGAAGAACGTGGTTTATATAGTCACAGGCAAAATTTTGAAAATCACGGTCTGTCGGGGTGTTCCACGGCCGTGGTTCTGTACGGAACCGTGGTTTTGGTGATTTTTCAAAGGCTTTTGGAAATTACGGGCACTGTAGTTGTCACGACCGTGGTTTAGGCCGTGGAACTCTCTGTAAAGTTCCAAAGTCCAGATTTCGTCACTTTTCTTCAACATTATCCTCCCCTTTTCCTTTTCCATCGTTCCTACATCCAAAAACACGAACATACCGGAAGGAATCGAAGGCAAAAACAAAGCAAAAACGTCTATTCTAAGCTAAACTATGAATCGAAAACAAAAACAAAAATGCAATACCTTGGGTTGCCTCCCAAGAAGCGCTTTGTTTAAGGTCTGTAGCTAGACCAATCTCGCATTTATTCGAGTGCGGTAGGCCCGAACTCTTCAGCTTGGAGTTCCGGCGTATACTTCTTAAGTCGTTGGCCGTTCACCTTAAAGCTCCCGCTCGTTTCACCCCATACTTCAACTGCACCATGGGGAAAAATACGCTTAATTAGAAAAGGTCCGGTCCAACGAGATTTAAGCTTACCTGGAAAGAGACGAAGCCTTGAATTGAAGAGGAGAACTTGATCTCCTTCTTTGAAGTCCTTTGGAATGATATGCTTATCATGCCAACGCTTTGCTCTCTCCTTATAGATCTTAGCGTTTTCATAAGCATTCAAGCGGAGTTCATCCAGCTCATTGATGTCTAGGAGACGCTTCTCTCCCGCTTCCTTCATGCTGAAGTTCAACCACTTGATAGCCCAAAACGCTTTGTGCTCCAACTCTACCGGCAAGTGACAAGATTTCCCATACACAAGGTTTTATGGTGTGGTTCCTATGGGAGTCTTGTATGCAGTCCGGTACGACCACAATGCATCGTCAAGCTTCAAAGACCAATCCTTCCTAGTCCTTGAAACCGTCTTCTCTAGGATTCCTTTGATCTCCCTATTTGAGATCTCAACTTGTCCACTTGTTTGTGGATGGTAAGGGGTAGCGATCTTGTGAGTAACCCCATACTTAGCTAGAAGAGCTTCAAAGCGCCGGGCAATGAAGTGAGAACCTCCATCACTAATGATAGTCCTTGGCGTCCCAAATCGCGGGAAGATGGTCTTGTTGAAGAACTTAACCACCACCATGGCATCATTGGTGGGAGAGGCAATTGCTTCCACCCATCTAGAAACGTAGTCTACCGCCAATAGTATGTATTGGTTTCCACGAGAAGATGGGAATGATCCCATAAAATCTACTCCCCAAACGTCGAAAATCTCCACCTCTTGGATGTTGTTGAGGGGCATCTCATTCCTCCTAGAGATATTGCCTGTTCTTTGACAAGCATCGCAGCAAGAAACAAAGGATTGCACATCTCTAAACAAAGTAGGCCAAAAGAATCCAGATTGCAATACCTTTGTGCTAGTTTTGTTCGAACTAGCGTGTCCTCCACAAGGTAGTGAATGACAATGGCGGATGACACTTTGCATCTCATCGTCCGGCACACATCGCCGAATGATGCCATCCGGACCTCTCTTAAAGAGGAGAGGCTCGTTCCAAAAGTATTCCCGGACATCCTTAAAGAACTTCTTCCTTTGTGCGTAGGATAGTCCGGGGGGTATCTCCTGACAAACCAAATAGTTAACAAAATCAGCAAACCATGGTTCGTTACCTTTGAAGATCACATAGATGCACTCCTCAATAAGGTGTAGGTGTTCGTCCGGGAAGGAGTCGTCGATGGGTAAATGGTCGTCCTCTAGATGTGTTAGGCGACTCAAATGATCCGCAACAGAATTTTCTGAACCTTTCTTGTCGCGGATCTCAAGATCGAATTCTTGTAGGAGAAGAATCCATCTAATTAGCCTTGGCTTCGCATCTTTCTTTGCAAGGAGGTACCGGATCGCAGCATGATCCGTGTAGACAATCACCTTTGCACCTACAAGATAAGAGCGAAACTTGTCAATAGCATAGACAATGGCTAAAAACTCTTTTTCGGTAGTGGCGTAGTTGAGCTGCGCTTCATCTAGCGTCTTGCTAGCGTAGTATATGGCATGGGTTTGCCCTTCCTTTCGTTGTCCAAGAACAGCTCCAATAGCTACGTCACTAGCATCGCACATAATCTCAAAGGGAAGAGTCCAATCCGGGGTTGGATAATAGGTGCTGAAATTAGAGCTTGTCGAATGGTGTTAAACGCATCCAAACATTCCTGCGAAAACTCAAAAACCGCATCCTTCATCAATAGATTAGTGAGAGGTTTTGATATCTTAGAAAAGTCCTTAATGAAACGTCTATAAAATCCAGCATGTCCTAGGAAACTTCTTATCCCTTTCACTGAAGTTGGGGGAGGAAGCTTCTCTATGGTCTCTATCTTAGCCTTGTCTACTTCTATCCCTCTATTAGAGACTAAGTGGCCTAATACAATTCCTTCCTTAACCATAAATTGACACTTCTCCCAATTAAGAACTAGGTTAGTGTCTTCACACCTTTGCAAAACAAGAGAAAGGTTAGAAAGGCAATCGTTAAAAGAGGAATCGTATACGGAGAAGTCGTCCATGAAGACCTCCATGATTTCCTCTACGTATTCAGAGAAGATGGCCATCATGCACCGTTGGAAGGTGGTTGGGGCGTTGCAAAGCCCGAACGGCATTCTCCTATAAGCAAACGTACCCCATGGGCACGTGAATGTGGTCTTCTCTTGATCATCCGGGTGTATCGGAATCTGAAAGAAACCACTATAACCGTCAAGGTAGCAAAAATGTGAATGTTGTGCTAACCTTTCAAGCATTTGGTCAATGAATGGCAATGGGAAATGATCCTTTCGCGTTGCATTGTTGAGCTTGCGGTAGTCTATGCACATCCGCCATCCCGTCACAGTTCGGGTAGGAATGAGTTCGTTGTTTTTGTTGGTGATGACCGTCATTCCTCCCTTCTTCGGAACTACTTGAACCGGACTCACCCACTTACTATCGGAGATAGGGTAGATGATACCTGCATCAAGAAGCTTAAGAATTTCCTTCTTGACAACCTCCTTCATGGTCGGATTCAACCGCCTTTGAGGTTGTCTTGAAGTTCTAAAATCTTCCTCCATTAGTATCTTATGCATGCATAGGGAGGGTTTAATTCCTACTAAGTCCTCAATAGTATAGCCTAAAGCTTTCCTATGTTTCCTAAGGACAATCATGAGCTGATTATGTTCATCTATGCTTAGATCGGAACAAACAATAACCGGAAAGGTAGAATTAGATCCTAGAAAAGCGTACCTTAGATGAGTAGGAAGTGGTTTGAGTTCCATTGCTTTCGGAGCTTCCAATGATCCTTGAGAAGCTTCCGATGTCTCCTTAGAAGTTTCTAAGGGTGTTGAGTGTGTGGGAGAAGAATCAAAAGAAGTTAAAGAAGCGTCTCGATCACTCCTTTCCACGCCCAAAATTACGGGTTCCTCTTGTCCTCCACGGCCGTGGTTTAGGGCGTGGAAAGGAAATACGGTTGTCATGTCTTCTCCACGACCGTATAACTCCCTGGAGTGGGACACGGATTTGGGTGTGAAATCCACGGCTGTGGAATACAGTGTGTGACCGTGGATTCTCACATTTTCTGCCTCATCGTGGAGTTTTTCGAACTCCACTTCATGCATCTCTTCTTGTGCCTCTAAGGCTTCAATTACCTCATTGCACTCTTCGTCTTCCCCTACATTTGTTAGACTCATAGTGATAACTTTTTGTAAAGGATCGTTAAAGAGAATCGCACTTACCTCCTCCCTAGACAACCCTTCTTCGTCTTGGATATCGAATGTATCCTCATCAAAGATTGGCTCCTTCACTAGAGTGAAAAGAACGAACTCTACTTTCTCTTCTCCTATATCAAAAGCGAGCCTACCATTCTTGCAATCGACTATGCAGCCGGAGGTTGCAAGAAACGGCCTTCCGAGTATGATCGGGACCGGACTATCTGCAGGAATGTCAAGCACAACAAAATCAATGGGAACAAAGAATTTACCTAGCTTGACCGGGACATCTTCTACGATACCGACGGGGCGAGTGATGGATCGATCTGCCATGTACAACGTCATCTTCACCGGTTTGGGGTCGCCTAAACCGATCTTCCTACACAACGCAAGTGGTATGATGCTCACACTTGCTCCTAAATCACATAACGCATCGTATGTGACATCTCCCACTCCTATGGGAATGCAAAATGACCCCGGATCCTTTAGCTTTGGGGGCATTTTCTCCTTCATGGTCTTGATGAGATCCGAAGAATCCGAACTCATCTTAACCTCTCCGAAGTCTTCTAGTTTCCTCTTGTTGGAGAGGAGCTCCTTCAAGAACTTGCCATAAGCCGGCATACCTACAATAGCATCAATAAATGGTATATTAATATGCAGCTTGCTCATGAGTTCTATGAACTTACCGAACTGTTTATCTAGGCGCGCTCTTGCTCTAGATTGAGGGAATGGTAGGGGGGTTTATAAGCTGGAGGAGGAACGTAGACATCTTCCTTCTCCTTCCCCTTCTCTTTGTCTTTCTCTACGGGGACTTCAACGAACTTGGGCTGTGGATCGGTGGTAGTCACTCCGCTCCTAGTTGTGATTGCCATCACCCTTCCCTTAGGGTTGTCCTCCGTCTTTCCTGGAAGTTTCCCTTAATTCCTAGGAACTTCCTCCGCATGGCTGAACATTTGGTTTTCTAAAACCTTTTGAGCTTTATCAACCTTAGAAATTTGATCGTCAACCTTAATGATGCGGTTCTCCAACCCTTGAAGCTTTCCCAAAATCGTTTCCAACATGGGATCGGGCTTCTCCTTCCCCGAAGTGTTTCCTCCATTAGATGATTGCCCCTGGCTTTTCAAAGGAGTAGAGGAAGAGGAAGGTGGAGTTAGTGAATTAGAATTGGAAGGATAAGAGTTACCGGAATTTTGTTGATTGGAGCGCCAATTGTTGTTGTTTGAACCCCTATTGTTGTTCCAATTGTTGTTCTGGTTGTTGTTGTTTCCATTCCAATTGTTATTCCGGTTGTTGTTCCGGTTATTGTTGTTGTTGTTGTTGCGGTTGGTGTTATCACCGCCATTGTTGTTGCCCAAATAGCCAACATCCTTCCCTTGTTGCTTTGGAAAGTTGGTCTTGATAGCCTCCTTCAACTCTTTGATCTCATTGTTGAGGGAGAAAATCTGATTTTGAGCTTCATGTGTGAGCTTTGCTCCTTGCTCCACACGATTTCCCTCCACTTTCCGGTGGGAATACTTCTCTATGACCCTTGCTTGCTTTTCAATGAAGTCCCAAGCGTCATCTTCTCTCATGTCCATGAATGTTCCACATGAGAGGGATTGGAGGTTGAATTGCGTCCCCGCATCCAGCCCCTTGTAGTAAATTTCCAGCAATGCAAGCTTGGATATGCCATGATGAGGGCAATCCAATAACAAGTCTTGAAATCTTTCCCATGATTGAAACAAACTTTCGTTAGATCTCATGGAAAATGCATTGATCTTACCTCTAAGTTCCGCCGTTTTGGATGGCGGAAAGAATTTGGTGAGGAACTCCGCGGAAAGGTCTTCCCACGTGTCTAGTTTCCCCCTAGGAAGAGCTTGGTACCAAGACAACACTTTCCCCTTCAAGGAGAAGAAGAAGGGCTTGAGCTTATAGTTGTTGGTAGTAGCACTCTTCGGTCTCATTGTCTCCATCATACACTCAAAGTTTTGCAAGTGTTGGTGTGGAGATTCAGCGCTTGTCCCGCCAAATTGGTTTTGGCGAACAAGAGTAATAACTTGAGGGTTGAAGCTAAACCCTTGCACATCTTCAGCATCGAAATTCACGCCCAAACGGCGCGGTTGTTGTGTTGGATCCATCCGCTTGCCAAGAGTTCTTGGCTCTTCATCTACACGTTCGATCCTCGCATTCCTAGGCGGAATGCTTCGATTAGCAGTTCCTCGTGGATGGAAAGGATTCACATTGATCGTGGGATCAATCTCCTCTAGCGGTGGCATGGAAGAATCACTATCATCAACGGATGAGTGACTTCTTCTTCTAGATCTTGATGCTCTTCTTGAGGATTTCTTGCTTCCCTTATTCTTAAGGTCGCTTAGTTCTATCCTCATTTGGAAGATCATATCCTGCAGATTGTTAACTTGAGATTGATGACGATCTATTTCATCCCGGCGGAGGTTCTCATTCCATTGGAGTTGAGCTTCCTTCTCCGCCAACTCCGCTTGAAGATCACGTTCGTGTTCTTCAGCCATCTTCTTTTCCTTGCGCTTTTGCCTTAAAGTCCTCTCAAGCTCTTGATCAAGAGGTAAGAGGTCTTCGGTGTTCCTAGACCTGCGCATGCACTCAAAGAAATATCAAATAACGAGAGCAAGCTCCCAAGCTTGACAACCGGCTACCGAATTCGGCCTAAACCAAATCCCCGGCAACGGCGCCAAAAACTTGTTCGCCCCTAAACGTGCGTGCAAATAAGCTTTAAATTTATAAAACTAGAATCAAGCAAGCGAACCCGCAGTGTACGGATCGGCGTAGATTAGCAAGTATTCCAGAGTATCGAACACAGGGATTTGGGGAGAATAAATTCGATCGTCGGTTATCAAGCAAGTGAATATAAGAGCTTTGCAAATTATTGGGAAAACAACAATCCTAAAGATCCAAGTATCCAGCTATGACAATCGATTCAAGATATTCTTAATGATATAAAGACAAAGTTGAGATATGCAAAGGTATGCTAATGTAAGGTAATCGTACGGTGAAGTTCCAAAAACCTTATATGACTCACCTACAAGACACTCTCTATACAGGTTGTTGAGGCTTCAATATAGAAAGGTTCTAAAGGCGAGAATCAATGTCAAATACCCAAACTTGTAATCCAAGGATCAAGACTAACTTAACCGATTACGGTTGTGACACTCACAATCGAGGTAGAGGTTGTTGAGGCTTCACTACCACCTAGAAAAGGCAAGCCTAAACTAAGTTAAAGCAAATCTTTAACTTTGGATTAAAGTAAAAGCAGGTTCGTAAACTTAAGGGAAATTACGGGTGGATCTTGAGATTCCACGGTCGTGGAACTCAAGAACAAACCGTGATTTAGGGTTCGTCGATGATTCTCTCTAACTCTCAGAGTCTAATCTGTTTACGATCGATCTATCATCATCTAAGCCACAACTATCAACCCTTCACCTTAGAATTGTTAAGGGTTTTTAGCCAACAATCATCATTATGATATCAAATTCAAAGATTAAAAGATTGAAAGATGAAAACTTCCGAAAACTTTCAATAAACTTCAAACCAATCTCAATGTCACAATCAAGAATGAATATTGTCAATAGATTCAGAATAAGGCAAACAAACACAATCTTAAGAAAGAAGGAAGAACGGGATGTCAATCCGTCTTCTAAATCAAACCTAAACAAGAAGAGAATTCTTCTTGCAACAATCTTCCAAAAACTTCAATCTTCCGTCAATCCGGAAATCTCCACAGCAATCTCCACCAAAAGTGCGAGATTAGTGCAACTCTAAGGAAAGGGCAAAATACGTCTTTAGCAAGAACCGCCAAAATCTCCAAAGTGAAGGTGCAAGCGTAACTCCAAAGTGAGGTCGCAAAGTGCGTCTAAGCGGGGATAAGCCAGGATCATGGAATCTCCCTTCGTCCGTATTTTTATAGGGCAAGATAAAATATCGGCCCGGCCCAATCTTCAAAAGATCGTGGCTTCAAAATGTGGCGAAAAAGATCACCAAGATCACGGTCGTGGAAGGTTCCACGACCGTAATTTAGAGCGTGGGAATTAACACGGTTTGAACCATGGATTCCACGACCGTAAAAGCTCCTGGAATGAATCACGCTTCTCTTGCAAGGTTCCACGGCCGTGGAACTGAACGTGGTTTGTAGTACGGCCGTATTTTAGAGCGTGGTTTAGGGTAAGAACGTGATTCTTCCCTAGCCTCGTGCATTCCTGAAGTTGACACTCATTTTGCTCATAAGAATGTCCTCAATCCATGGACACACTCAATCAACTCATCTTTGCTCGATTCCGTTCGGAAATGGCTCTCAATCACCTATAATCAACATAAAGCTAGTGTAGACATCCATATCGACAATATAGGCAAACTAGCTCACAAATGCAACAATGCTAAATCAAAGACTATCAATACGAATCAAAAAACACTTAGAAAACGTGCCTAAAATATCACAATATTTCATGCTAACACCTATGAGTTTTGTAGTTTTCAGGATATCCGATGACTATATTTGATCCAGCCTGGATAGCAAGACAAAGTGCTAGGGCATTCCATTATGAATACTTGGAAGAAAAATACTCCTTTTGTTGGTTTAATAATGAAAGGGAAAGAGAAAAGGCCATTGAGAAGGAGCTTGCGATATGGGATGAGATGAATGTCCCTAGAAAGATTTATGAGCAACCTCTTGAAGATTCTCTTGAATCAAGATGGGAGAAGTTGATGAAGAAGGTGGAGGAGCTCAAGGAAAGCACCATATCCTATGTTAAGCCGAAAGAGGAGGACAAGGAAGTGCTGCAAGTTTCAAGCATTCCTCCAATCGAACCGGAAGTTTCTCCTGAAGCTTTTGAGGAAAAGGAAGATGTTGAAGATCTCGATCCAACTGTTGAGACTTCGGCCGAGGTGAAAGAGAGATCGGCCGAGGTGAAAGAGAGATCGGCCGAGGTGAAAGAGAGATCGGCCGAGATGGAAGAAGAATCTGTAGAACTAGAAGTGGAAGATGCAGAGAACCTTGGCCAAATTACTGAGATTGTCGCCAAGGTGGAAGAAAGATCAGCTAAGTTAGGAAAGATTTCATGTGTGGATTATCAACCTAACATGAAACTTGTCCCAAGCTTTAGAGAACTTTATAAGGTGCCTTCTCTTACTCCCTTTGAAATTCCTACTAAAGTTCTAAATTTCTTCAGGGATGCACCGAAGAGTTGGAGGTCTCTTCCAAAAGAACCTCCTAAGATCAAGATGAAACCTCCCATGAAATTTTTGGAAGAAGATGCTCCTTGGATTATAAGGAGTGAAGTTAACAAGCGCTTCACTACTAAGGTGATGAAGTGTCTTTTGTTCAAGTATGGGGTCCCTCGCATACTAAGGACCTTGTACCATCCCCAAGCTAGAGATGGGGAAGCTAAGTGGATTCTCGAGAAGCTGTTTTCTCGATCCAGGAAAGGATGGGACGCAAGGCTAGATTATGTCCCATCGAAGTGCAGGAAAGCTAGAAGGATTCCGGTGAGAATCAAACCGTACAATAAGCTTGTACGTGGGAGATCTTACCAATTGCCGGTGAAATTAGGAACCGGAACCTTTTTGGAAGAATTTTATGATGGATGTGATGAGCACTCCACGGTGTTTGAGGTACATTGAGTAATTCTATGGAGAAAGGTCCAGCTAGCGACCTTAAACCAAGCGCTTCTTGGGAGGCAACCCAAGGTATTGCTTTCTTTTCTCTTTTCTAGCTTATTTTTTAGATAGTTTGCTTTGCTTTGCTTTTGGCGTCCTCTAGTCAGGAACCAGGTACTTTCTAAGGAAGGATTACAACTCAGGAGCTACACTGGAAGGACAGAAGTTCGAGAAATTGAGAGGACGGAGCTTGACTGAGACACATCTCGAGTTCAGTCACGGGACCTCGACCGAGATGTTCTTCGCCAACCGAGACGGTCTTATTTGGAGCTGTTTCTTATTTCTTTATGCAAGTTCAGCTCTGTCCGGTGAGTTTCCTATTTTCCTTGACTCATATTTGACCCATTAGGACAATGTGTCCCAAGTATGGGGTATTTCTATGACTTGTATGACTATCTTGAATCTTTGATTATGATTTTATCTTGCTCTATGTGTTTATCTGAGACTACATGCATGCATATAGGTTATTTGATTGAGAAAAACGTCAAAAATTGGTTAAGAAAAAAATTTTATGACCTCGACGAAGTGACTCTGACCAATCGAGGTGCAGTACCTCAGTTGACTTAGAACATCTCGACCGAGGTGGTTTAACTGAATCAGTTTTCGAAACGATTTTTGTGCTTCTTATCTGGATATGACCTCAGTGAAGATTTTGTTTGCAGATTTGTTTTGAAATCTTTATATGTTTGAAAGGTGTTATGATATGTTTAAGTTGCCAAATGCTTTGTTTGGAATTTTGGCATGTTTAATACTTTGTTTTTATCCAAATTATGTTGAATTTGAAGGTTGACACCACATGATAAGTTCTATCACTCTCTTCCTGGGATGATTAAGGCAATTCATCCTCTTCTCTTCTTCTTCTTGATCATGCTTAGCCCCTCATATACATATTTGCTTCCCTTTACCTATCCGGGAATTTGGAAGCAAGCAAAAGTGAAAAGCAAGTGAAAGAAAAGTTGAGATGATGGCTGAAAGTTAGAAAGAAACAAATAGGTTTGGGGAAGTCAATCATGATGATGAGTAACTCGGCACCATTCACATAGCCGGGTGTTTGTGTCTTGCCAAAGCCGGATTGAGCGATATTCCTAACGGGTCATGGTATGTGCATCAAGGGTTTGAGGCATCTTGAAATTGATGATTGCTGATTTCCTAGGCTTCGGTTATCGTGCACCTCTGTCCATGCATCCCAAAAAGTAAAGTAAAAAGAAAATAAGCAAAGCTTATTGGTGGAAGATGTTGAAATTCAAAGCAAGTGAAGTAAAGATCCTTTTCCCGGATTCTAGCACCATATTCCTTATATACATCCCACCCTCACACGTTTCTTGACCTTTCATTTGGAAAGCCCTTGAGACCTCGAGCTTGTTGATTGACTTAGTGGTTTAAACTGGATTATACATGATTAATTTCGATGATTATGATTTATTATGCATTCTATGATTTTATGCAAGGATGAACAACTTTCTTATATTTATAAAATGTTTTGAGCATGTTTTGATTTTAAATTCCATGAAGCATTCTCTTAGAGTGATCTATGATTGTAGCACACCATTAAAATGTTTTGAAAGAATTTTTCATTAATCTTTATGACTTATAATCCATTCTATCTTGTACTTAAGATTTGGAACTAGCTTGGGGACAAGCAAGGAACAAGTATGGGGTATTTTGATGGCATGAATTATAGTCTATATTTTGGGACCTGTTTGGACGTTTTATCTTTAATAATCTGCATGTTTGGATGTATATTATGTGATTATATTGTCGTTTCATCTACCTTTGCGGGAATCGAGGTCTACACCAAGTTTCGTTGTAATCGTAGGTAAAATGGCACGTTTTGCATCAAAATGGAGCTAAAGGAGCTAAGGAGTCATTGGAGCTACATTCAGGAGCTTAAGGAAGAATCCAGGAAGCATGGAAATGGATTAAAGATTCACTTTGAACCAGATTTGAGAGATTTCACATTCAGTTTAGAGTCACCTCGGTCAGCTACAGTACCATCTCGACCAAGGTGATCTCGAGGAGCGTCTCGACTGAGGCGAATACTTTGACGCGGCGAGATCGTTTATTCTTGGATGAGATCTTTTATTTTTAGAAGGAGAGATCTTATATTTTTGGGCTGGATTTCTGGAAGGAAGATCATATATTTAGGAGATCTATTTTAGAGATAAGATATATTTTATTAGAAAATTATCTTTTAAGATATTTCCTATAAAATTATCTTTTTAAGATAATTTTATTTTAGGAGATATGGATATATTTTATAGAAATATCTTATAGTTGGAAGGAAGATATTTATTTTAGGAGATATGGATATATTTTATAGGAAATTATCTTTTAAGATTTATTATCTTTGGAAGATAATTCTCCTATATAAAGGGTTGGATTTTCCACAATTCAACCATCTTCGGATCAAGAGATTTCAGATCTTCGGATCCAACAATCCGCTAACGGCAAGAACCCGCTACAACCGGCGCATCACCGGAAAATACATGCTTAGAGCATCCAGCAGTTAGGAGGATTTTTGGAAGGTTGAAGGAAGATTGAAGGAAGGAAGTTGATAGCTTTTATAGCTTTTGTGAAGGGTTTTGTAAGATTCTCTTAGATTCCCTTCTTGTTGATTGTCTTATTGGATTGTGATCCAAGGAACGCTTGTTTGTTTGATAATTGATTCAGTTATTGAAGCCTTTTTCTTTAGGTTTTTGTGTTCAATTATTCACCTTCTTCCCTTATATTTGATTATTGCTTTCATGATGATGATTGGCTAATTTCTTTGTGTGATTCTAGGGTGATTGGCTGAAGGTTGTGGGAAAAGCAATGATAGAATAATCTTAAATTCCAGTAGAACCCTGAAAGCTCGAGTCTTTTCCCTTAACCCTAGAACATCTCGTTCAGTCGATGAACATCTCGGCCGGGGTGGAATTCGTCTGACCGAGGTGACTTATCTGATCCGAAACTGAGAGTTAAGTGTTAGAGTTTGCCAAATCCTATTCTTATTACACCTTTCCTGGTTCAATGCAAACCTAGGATGAGACTTACCCGGTAATTCCTTTGTTTGTTTACCAAAGATCATAAGTGTAGGTAATAAAGGTTTATCCTTTATTGGGGTTTGAGTGTGCTTTCATCCCATCTTTGTGAGTTAGCCTGAGACTTACCCGATAAAGGTTGATTCGATTCCCTTAGTTGGAGTGTTAGTTTGAGGTTATAGTTCTTTTCTTTAATTCCTTGAGACTTACCCGGTAATAGGAGTTACGGTTTGGGATTAGTGAGTAGTGAGACTTACCCGGTGTTCTATTCCACTTTAGTAACACCTTCCCTTTGCAAAAATCTCAGCTTTGTCCGCTTATCTTTAGATCTTGAGTTGGAACCACAACTAGATGCTTTAACCCCTAGAATTGCATATTTCCTTAATTGACTTTTTATCATCTTTGATTGTTTTAATCGCTTTTGTGGTTAGTAGTTACATAGACAACCTACACTTGCTTTGTTTGACTAAGTCCCTGAGATCGACACCCCGGAATTTCTTGCTTTTACTACGATTGACCCGTACACTGCGGGTTCGCATCCTTGTTTTAAGCTTAAGTCTTGGGTTATAAATTTAAAACTTGCACACACCGTTTGGAGCGAACACATTACTAAAGCTTTCGACACTATAGATCACAACTTCATCATCCACTACAGCTTGCAGATTTTTAACCAAGCCTCTACTTGAGGATCAATCAATTTTATTAGATTGGATCTTGGTATGTTGAACAAGGAAGCATTATCTTAGGAGAGTAAATTGTTTTATTTTCTCCTTATAATGCAGTTTGTTTTTCATTTCAAGGCCTTGAAATGCAATTCAAGGTCTTGACACGGATTCTAAAGACGAAAGTGATTAACACGGATCGGATTAATGATTCTAATCTTTTTAGATGTTGATTATTTTAAATCATCTTAAATAAGAATTTTTAAAATTATTTTAAAAGATTTTCACCAAGATTTTGATATCAAAATTCAAATCTTATTTTGAAAATCGGATAGGATTTAAGTTTTGAGATTTCTCAAATCAAATTGGCTTTCAATTTTTAATCTTTTCAAGGTCTTGATTTGATTCGCCTTGATTTGATTTGACAAGATCTCTACTTAAAGCACCTTTCCCATCCGACTTTCTTCACATATCTTGAAACTTTCTCAGACCCATTATTGCTTTCCTTCGTTGGTTTTTTCACAATTTCCAAAACTCTCATCCATGGGTCTCAAGCGTGTCTCAAACGAAATCGCCTCTTCCTCCTCCAAGAAGGCTAAGAGCTCTTCATTGGCACCACTAAAATCATCGGCGCCTTCAAAGGATGTGATTGTTCACATCTCATCGAACTCGGCAACTCCATCCCCTCCAGGCTCCAGCAACTTAAGCCGAGATGCCCACTCAAGTCAAAACGGGGATGCCGAGCTCTTGGTTTATAAATTTCAAGACCACGGGCACTTGGCTTGACGGATTCCACACCACGCAACTCTTTATGTGCGAATCGGTGGATCTAGAGTTCCTGGAAGCTTTTCAACTACCCTTCATCACCTTGCTCAAGGGTTGTTCGATATGGAAAATGCTTAATCGAGGATAGGTAGCCTATACAAGTCTCACAAGGTTGTTCTACGTAAATCTCAAAACCAAAAGGGACACGGGAACTCTAACCCTCGAATATGTGGTGAAAGGTAAACTTGTTATCCTCACTCCAACTCTCATTGCTCAGATTTTAGGGCTACCCACCTCCACCTCTTACCACCATCCACCTGAATTGAGAGTGGTCGGTTGGCTAAGGAGAAATTCCTCACCCCTCCTCCACATCTAGCCAACTCACACACACCTCTCTAACCCTATAAGCCAAAATTATTTTTACTCAGCTGGTTAGATGTGTAGTTCCGAGATCGAACTCTAGGGAGTTGTTGACTGGCCAAACCCTATAGTTGATTTACTAGGTGATGAGTGGTCTGGATGTCAATTTGTCAAACCTAATCCTCAACCACATGCTTCATACGATAAACTCCACTTGATCCATCCCACTACCATATGCCAATTTCCTCCCCAAAATATTTGACTATATTTCCATTGACACCTTGAATGAGGACCAACAGGTGTCGATTGATAAAATCGATGAAAACTGTTTTGAACGAATAGGGGTCGAAAAGACATTGGTTGGAGAATGGAAGCTTAAAGAGAAGGGTGTGGCTTCATCATCTTCTGCTCATGTGTGCCAGAACAAAGGCTAGAGGATCTGGAATTCGGACTTGATAATCTCAAGAGAGATATGATCGACTTTCGATCTAATATGTCCGACAAACTGGATGCAACTTAGGAGTTGTTAGCCATTATGCATGAAAGGGTAAACTAGATGTTCTATTTGAATGCCCTTACCTTTAATGCAACAGGCGGTATCATGCCTTTGTCTGAGGATGTTGTTGAGCATATGAGGGAGAAAGCGGCAAATGTGTTGCTCAATTGCAATCGAAGTGTGAGGAATCAACCGATTCTTTGACCAAAACATGAGGAGCCGACTATTCTGACTCTCGGAGAATATGGAGTCATCAAGAAGTACAAGGACGAGGAGAAGCAAAGAAGATTGGATGAAATGCTCAAGAAGCGGACAATGGCAAACACCCATCAAAGATGGAATAAAAATGGCAGGGTCATGTTCGGGCAAAGAGGGCCACACGTTGGTATCCGGAATAGATTTTAAATCCTTGAAATCGATTTTAAGGTCTTGAACATGGATGTCAAGGCCTTGATATATGCTTCAAATTTTCTTTGTTTTTAAGTTTCAAGGCCTTGAAATTATCTTGTGTGTATTCTTTTGAAACTTGTTTATTTTTTAACTCTTTGGATCAGTAATCTTTTAAACTACTTAACTCTATTTCTCACTTGTTGAAAGACAAAGGGGGAGAAAAATATGGATCCGACATTTATGCATTCTGCATTTTATGATTCAATATTATCTTATGCATGCATGTATATCTAATATTTAATGCAATTACCATATTTATTTTGTCTTCTATCAAGGGGGAGATTGATAACTCCACATTGATATTGAAATATTATATTCTCAAGATGATGGAAGACTTTACATAATAAATGCAGTTATATAAACTAACACATATCGTTTAGATTCTCTAGATATCTTGTCTTGGTTTGATGATGTGTGTAGGTTCATACTTGTTAGATATAAGAAGAAAGAGGAAGATTCTTCAAAGATCTTGAATGGCTCAAATATGAAGATCTTGTTACAAACAAACGTAACAAGAAGATCTTGTGGACAAGAGGTTACAACAAAGAAGATTTCGGACGTAGAAGAAGTTATTTGAAGAGAAGATTTTGCTACAACAAGAAGATCTTATCTCAAGAAGTTAAAGATTTTACTCGAAGATTTCAAACGGCTACAAACACAATCAAAGATCTTGCTTGAAGATTTTGTGGAGATTATGAAGACGTTACAACGGCTAAAAAGAAAACGGCTAAGAGAAGCTGCCTCCACAAGAAGATTATAAAAAGTATCCATTGATGAAGAAAAAGTAACAAGCTTACAAGTGAACAATCCAAGTCTTCTTCATCGATCAAGAGTTTATCTTTCTTAAGAGCTTTCGTAGTTTTATTTAAGAGAGATTAGATTAAGACATAGAGCTACATTGACATATCATTATTGTTTTTATACTTAGTGTTACTCTACGAAGTAACTTGGCTATTATTGCAAGACTTGAGTTGACTAGATTATAGCGGTGAGGCTACATGAAGAGAAGAAAGGAAGTTCTTCTAGGTTATATCTAGGACTTAAAAAAAGCAGATAATAGATAGATAGCTAGATCCTAGGGTCGAGAAACCCTAGGCGGAGACGTAGGCTGTTAGGGCCGAATTTTGTAAACATATCGTGTGTCGATCTTTTCATTTCCGCTCTTTATATCATTTATATTGTGACTAACAACTTTCTGAAGGTTTCTAAGTCAAGACCTTGAGAAACAGTTTTGTCACAAATTACAAAGATCAACTTCAAGGCCTTGAGATTCATTTCAAAGCCTTGATATCCGATATTGCGAAAAGTTCTCATACTCTATTCAACCCCTTATTTATCCACTACTCAGTTCTTCAGTTGTTATTAGGCTACTCGAGCTCGACTCAATCACTTTCTAAACGATGATGATTATCCTAAATGGGATTTTAAATGCCCCATCTCATCCTATCTCTTAAGTTGTCTTCCTGCACCTCACAACAATCCTTTCCGAAACGTACACTTTTTAATATGCCTCCCAATTGCAAGTTTCTCAAAGTGGTTGGATGGTTATCCTATTCAAATTTGAATGCAACAAGGTATCTTCACTTTCATATCTCATTTGCAACACAACACGTACACCTTTTCTATGTAATCCAATGCCGCCTAGGGTGGTGATCGTTATGATAGGAGATCTATTGGGGCTTATTGCATATTTTTTGGTTCAAACTTGGTAATGTCTGAGGGTGAATATAGAGAAGTAGGTGAAGCTACATGTGAGACCATTTGGATAGAATCCTTCTTAGCAGAAGTAGGTTCACTAAGCCGGACGAGCCGGTTCACAACTTTACAAAGGAATATTGGCCATCATCTGTGAAGTAAAAGCACAATCGTAGTTGATACAGACACACAACTTTATTTCCGTTAAAGGAGAAAATCTTTATAAATTGCAAACCGCTAATTTTGAGGGGAAAACTAGGTTCCATAAACACGGTACTATCAATTGCAATGTAAGAATGAATTGGAAAAACAACATATTTTGGAATCTTACCCACATGAAAGAAGCAACTAAACATGGATCCAAGGAAGCGACGAGTAGATCCTGGTTTATTTAGTCCTCCGACCCTCCTGCAACAAAGGGAAATAAGATAAAGATCTTCTCTATAAGCCACTATCCATGTTCATGCTTCCTGCTAAAGTAATTACCACGATTAATGGTCTTATGCGATCTTACTTCTGGTCAGGAATTGAGAATAGCAATAGAGCTTTGGTTGCTTGGTCCTCCATCTGTACTCCTAAAGCCCGTGGTGGGCTTGGCTTCCCTGATCTCACTACCAGGAATAAAGTCGCCTTTGCTAGGCTCATCTATGAACTGGATAGGGTAGCAACAACATATAGGTCATCTGGGTTGAGCGTCATGTGATCAAAGGTAGTAGCACCATATGGAATTGCATCTCTAAGCCTCACCATAGCTCCTTCTGGAAATCATTGCTCTTAGTTAGGGATGATATTCCTCACCCCCCCCTCTAGTAGCTTGAGCTGTGGTGCCATCTTCAACCATGATGACACCTTCTCGCACAAGAAAGCTTACGCCATCTTCAAGCCTGGAAAACCCCCAGCCCAACCAACCCCCTACAAAGTCATTTGGTTCAGATCCAATATCCCTAAGAGTTGCTATATCTCCTGGTTAGCTGCTCTTAGACGTCTTCTCACGCTTGCTAAAATTAAGTCATGGAACTTGATAGGTATTGGCACATGCAAGCTTTACAACAGCTCCCCAATAAACGACGATCACCTTTGGTCCTTTTGCAGTTACGGCTCCCTCGTGCTGGACATTGTTTCCCGTTGGACCAAGACCCCTTACCCTACTCCCTACATTAGCAATCTCTAGTCTTGGCTCGAGTCCTGGTCTCACCGGAAGCCAAACCTGATGGATAGAATCCGAATATCCTCTATCACCTCTTTCATCTATCATGTTTGGACTGCTAGGAACAATATGGTCTATAATAACACCTTCACTTGAGCTGTTGAATGTGCCGGTGAGATCATAAGATCCATCAAGCTCCACTTCGAGCACAATTGAATGACATGTCGCCCTCCTCCCTCGATGTTGCCCGTATGTTGAACATACACTTTTTCTAAGTCTCCTCAAATCTACTTTTTCTCTCATGGTCTTTAGCTTATGTGAACTTTGTCTTTGAGCATGTAACCTATGTTCTTGAGCTTGTAATCCATTGTATACCCTATCTCAATACAATTACACTTTCAAAAAAAAAGAAATAAGATAAAGATATTATTATGTATAGATGAATTCCATGAGAAGTTAGTTGATCTTCGGTTGTGTTAATACACGCATGCAATCCATATAGTCGGTCGGTACCTTTTCAGGATATGGTTAATGTTTCAAAAATTTTCCTTTTCAGGATATGTACGACGTACCTTCGCTTGAACTGCTACTTGATCGATCAATCCATATAGTCGGTATATTTTGTATCTTGTGCCAATCCTGACCTCCCTCCTTTGAGCACCTCCTTGTAATTAAAGGACAGTCTTCAACTATGAGCTGCAAGGAAGTTGAGAGTTGTTTCTCCAACACAAATGAAAGCTCCCTGCAGTCTGTCACTTTTAAATGCTTCACAGAAGGAAGATACGGAAGAGAAGAAAGTTGGGGAAATCCTTAATTGTTATGTCCACGAGGCATGGGTAGTCACCTTATCGAGCTTCTTTCCATGCTTGCAAATTAAGCATCTCATAAACTGCTAGTTTCTCAAGCTTTGGAAATGCAACATCATCAACCTCGCCTTCAAATTCAATGGTGAACACATTGTTCAAACTATTTAGCTCAAGGGATACAAGTGAAGGCAGCTTCCCCAAATAAAGATAATGTTACCAAGGAGTCATGACCCAGAGAGAAAGTGATGACACAATTTATGACACTAGTTTAGGCACTCTTTTAGATAGTTTCCCTTCCCATTCATGCATGTTTCCGCATTAGTTCGTGGCGTTTACGCTTAATGCATGCATATTGTCGAAATAGACGTCTACACGAACTCTTGTCGGTTTTGTAGGTATTTTGGGGAGCTTTTGGAGCTTAATCGATACACTCGAGGATCATTCCTTCTGGTGGCACACATCCGGACCCTTTAAGGAGCAAGCTAGGAGCAAAGGAGAACACATAGGACCTTGTTGGTACATGTCTTGCACCAACTCATTGCTTGAGGATCCAAGGAGAGTTTCTGGAGCAAAACCACGGTCACTGGCACTTCCATGCCCGTGGAATTTGGCCGTGATTTCTGTCTGGACCACCTTGACACGTGTCCCACGATCTCTTTGGCCGACTCTTGCTCTTGATGGGGTATTTAAGTGATCTTGTAGGCTATAATTTGGGGAGGCAGATTTTTCTCTCTTCCTTTTTGACCTAGCTTCTTCCCCCAAAACACTTCTCCATTGTAGCCTCTCTTCCAAGCACCCATTGGGGGTGTTCTTGGAAGAGATTAGTGTAGATTTTCGTTTTAGAGTGAGATTAGAGCGGTTTTGAGTGAGATTTCCATTGTTGATAACTTGGAACAACTCTTGGAGCCTTTGCAAGATTTGGTAACTTCTATTCTAGCTTTTAATGTCTTTTCTTTGGATTATTCTTCATCATCTAGTCATAATTTGCAAGCATGCTTTATTTGTGAAGTTTGATCTTGAAATGTTTGTTATTGGCTGAATAGTTGTGATTCTAGGGTGAAGGAATGATGTTTATGCTTTGGACTATGAATGTATGGACTTCCATGTTAGCTTAGGATCGATTTGTGTTCAAAACCCCAACTCAATGGAGAATCACGGCCTGTTCTTCATGGTTCCACGGCCGTGGTTTCCATGATCCACCCGTGGTTCTCTCTGTTGTGCTTGTATTGATGAATCTGGATGTTAGGATGTAGATGTATTGAAATCCTAGTGTTTGTTGAGCTTAATCTAGCTTAGGGTGACCTAATGTTAGCAACCTTTTTGAGGGATGAGACTTACCTGGTAATTTCCTCTCTTAGATACATAAGATGATGAACTCTAGGTAGTAGTGAGCTAAAAAAGCCGCTATTGGATTGAGTGTGCTAGGATCGTTGCCTAAGACTTACCTTTTCCGAGACTTACCCGGTAAGGAGGGGTTTGACCCTTAGGTAGTGTCCGGTTTGAGTAGAATTCCCGTCCTTAGGTTCCTTGAGACTTACTCGGTAATAGGACCCTAGGTTCGAGACTAGTGGAGCATGAGACTTACCCGGTAATTTCTCCCATTAGAGAAACACCCAACTCCGAACAACCACAACCTTCCTTTGATCTTTAGAAGCATGGGTCCATTGTCATAATCGGAATTCCAAATCTCTAGAATCCGCTTTCTTACCTCTTATCTCTTATCTTTGTGTTTGTGTGTTTGTGTTACTTGTTTGTGTTGATATATTTGTGATCTTTGTTTGATCACCCAAAACCCTCCAAAAATATTGTGTTTTGCATTTTGTTTATTCCTCATCTCATCTTAGTTTAGATTTACACTATCTTGATCATTGAATGACTTGATTTCACCTCAGTCCTTGTGTTCGACCTCGGAATACTTTCCTTTCTACAAAACGATCCGTACAATGCGGGTTTCGCTAGGTAGTTTAGGATTTTAGTTCGAGTTTATAAATGTAAAGCTTTTTGTGCTACCTTTCTAGCGTAACAAGTTTTTGGCGCCGTTGTCGGGGACTAGGTCTAGATTAAGTCATTTGATTGTGATTGCTTTTAGTGTTTATCTTTCTTGTTACTTTTGATCTTGTGTTGTTTTTGTCTTTGCCTTTTCATGTTTGCCATGGAAGAATTGTACTTTCAAGACGACCTTGACGACATGGAGTATGAGGGATGGATGGAAAGCCAAGATCTAGTACCTCTCCATGATGAGTTTGAGTATTGGGATGAGTTTAATGCATATCATGAGTCTCATGATCAAGCTCACATGACTACATTACCTCATGAGGAACCTCACCATCAACCTCACAATGACCGAGTGGAATCAATGCTAGAAGAAATGTTGAGGAAGATGGATGATCTAGAGAGCAACCTTGCTTCCATTTCGACTTCCCACATGGAGCTTGAAGCGGAAGTGTTACAACAAGAAGAGGTTCACCATGAGGAGATCCAAGAATTGCCCGAATCAACCGTAATCATTAAGAAACTTCAAGAAGAGTTTGATGAAGCTTGGGAGCAAGTGAGGCTAAGGGATTTGGCCCTGAAGGATGAAAGAAGATTGAATATCGAGAGAGAAGAACAAATGAGGAGGGAGATTGAGGAGATTAGGAATGCTCTTATGCTAGGAGATCCTACCATCTTTCAAGGCTTACCTCCACCTCCTTCACCTTTGGAGGAGTGCAATGAAGTGCTCTCACCCTTGGACATCCTTGCCATCAACCCCGGAACCACACTTGAATAGCTCACGAGGAATGAGGAAAACAGAGAGAACCACGGTCTATCTGGGACTTCCACGCCCGTGGATTTGACCGTGGAAAGCTCTGTCGAAGAGAATCCTAAGCTAACTTCAACTCCTTCCAATCCTATCTTGCTTGCCCGGAGTACACACGAAGATTGGAGTCCCTTTCCTAAGGAGTCTCCCATGTTGAATGAAGGAGGCAAGCATGATGGATCCATGATGGTTATGAAGCACTTCAATGGAGAATTCTTTCCAAGAATCGGCTTTCTTCGGATCATAGAGAATGAGGATGGCAAGCATTTCACCGGTGTGACCGCGGAGTACCAATTGTCTAAGTATGGGGTAGCACCTATGGTTGAAACTCCATGCTATCATCAAGGGAGCGGTGATGAAGGAGTCTACTACTCACCGGTGAAGAGAGAACTTAAAGCTTATTTGGGCATCAAGTGGCCCGTGCTTGTCATCATGGATGCCGGAAAGCGATGGTTGCTTTGACTCCTCAAGCAAACCATGATATTCGAGGTGGATTGACATATCCACGGAGTTTGGTCAAGCTAATGACCTAAAAGAAGTGCTTAATGGGAGGCAACCCATTGGTACAACTCTTTCCCTTCTCTCTTTCGTTTTTGTTTTTGCTTTTGTTTTTGTGTGTTTTTGTGTTTTGTGTTTGTGTGGTAGATTTTAGGCAATGAGGAAGCCTTGCAAGGCAAGTTGATGATGATGATCCCATTTTCAACCATGGGTGGAACGGACGTGAGACTTGGACGGCTTGAGGTGTATTTGTTGGATGGAAGAGCTCCCATCTCGCATACACCTTGGCGAGGGTCTCGACGCCGGAATGACTATGAAGAGCTCTCTACCATGCTTGATTGATCATCCATCACCACCACTCCGCATGAGTGAACCAAAATACCGAAAACACCATTTTTACATTGTGAGGACTTCTTTCACTCTTCCTTACTTGATTTGCACATTGGGGACAATGTATTTCTAAGTATGGGGTGGGGTTTTCATGATCATTTGCATGATTAGAATCTAGGATAGTTTAATATTGTCACATGTTTCATTATGTTTTGCATTGTACACACATATTTCGAAAATTCCAAAAAAATCAGAAAATTTAAAAAAAAATTTAGTGCTTCTAAGCTTGGGTATGACCCTTATGATGAGATTGTCTTGTGAATTGGCTATGGATGGCCTTGTGTGTTGAATGGATTTATGCATATGTGGACTTGAAATACTTCTCTTGAATCATATGTATGATTTGTGATTATGATGCTTGTCTTGATTGGATTGAGAATTGATGGTCAAAATTACATGCTAGTTCTTACACATCATCTAGGAATGATTAAGGCAATTCATCTCTCTTCTTCTCATCTTGATCATGTTGTTTGAGCACCTCACTTGATATAAAATTTGACCGCTTTTGACCCATTCGGGAATAGGAGCATGCTAGTGTGTTGAGTGTGTGAAAAGCAAGTATGGGGTGGTGAAGTTGGTGTTTGAATTTTGTGAATGAAGTTGTTGAAAATGTGTTGTGAAAAGTGTAGAAAAAATATAGGTTTGGGGACTTTGATTTTGATGACGAGTAACTCGGCACCATTCACATAATCGGGTGTTTGTGCCTTGCCAAAGTCGGATAAACCGAATGTCCTAACGAGCCTTGGTATGTGTGCCCGGTGTGAGGCACCTCGGAAAAATCCCGAGGTCCGCTAATCACCAAGGTTTCGGCTTTTGTACACCAATGTCATTGCCTCAAAAATAAGTGAAAGAAAATGAAAAAGAAAAAAAATGAAAAAAAAAAAGAAAAAGAAAAGAAGGAGAAAAATACACTTTGGTGGATGAAGTATAAATGTGAAGTTGTGGTTGTTTAGTTCCTTTCTCGGATTTGCACCACATGAACTTAGAAAATTCCCACCTTATCATCACGTTTCTTGGCCTCTTCTTTCCTAAGTCCTTAAGACCTATTTGTTTATGTGTATGACTTAGTGATCTAGATTGGATATTCTCATGATCATCTTGACTTCATCATTATTACCTTTCATGCATGCCTTCGAGTTAAGTGTGATTGTCTTTCCGTGCCTTCATTAATTTAATACATGATTGCTTGTCCATTGCCATAAAACATGACTATGAAGGTGATCCAATTTTAGAAGCACAATTCCAAAAATATTTTTTTGGTTTTCTGCATTCATAAATCATGCCATCTCGTAGCCTATAGTTGGACCTTGCTCGGGGACGAGCAAGTGCTAAGTATGGGGTATTTTGATGACACGATTTATGACACTAGTTTAGGCACTCTTTTAGATAGTTTTCCTTCTCATTCATGCATGTTTCAGCATTAGTTCGTGGCGTTTACGCTTAATGCATGCATATTGTCGAAATAGACGTCTACACGAACTCTTGTCGGTTTTGTAGGTATTTTGGGGAGCTTTTGGAGCTTAATCGATACACTCGAGGATCATTCCTTCTGGTAGCACACATCCGGACCCTTTAAGGAGCAAGCTAGGAGCAAAGGAGAACACATAGGACCTTGTTGGTGCATGTCTTGCACCAACTCATTGCTTGAGGATCCAAGGAGAGTTTCTGGAGCAAAACCACGGTCACTGGCACTTCCACGCCCGTGGAATTTGGCCGTGATTTCTGTCTGGACCACCTTGACACGTGTCCCACGATCTCTTTGGCCGACTCTTGCTCTTGATGGGGTATTTAAGTGATCTTGTAGGCTATAATTTGGGGAGGCAGATTTTTCTCTCTTCCTTTTTTACCTAGCTTCTTCCTCCAAAACACTTCTCCATTCTAGCCTCTCTTCCAAGCACCCATTGTGGGTGTTCTTGGAAGAGATTAGTGTAGATTTTTTTTAGAGTGAGATTAGAGCGGTTTTGAGTGAGGTTTCCATTGTTGATAACTTGGAACAACTCTTGGAGCCTTTGCAAGATTTGGTAACTTCTATTCTAGCTTTTAATGTCTTTTCTTTGGATTATTCTTCATCATCTAGTCATAATTTGCAAGCATGCTTTATTTGTGAAGTTTGATCTTGAAATGTTTGTTATTGGCTGAATAGTTGTGATTCTAGGGTGAAGGAATGATGTTTATGCTTTGGACTATGAATGTATGGACTTCCATGTTAGCTTAGGATCGATTTGTGTTCAAAACCCCAACTCAATGGAGAATCACGGCCTGTTCTTCATGGTTCCACGGCCGTGGTTTCCATGATCCACCCGTGGTTCTCTCTGTTGTGCTTGTATTGATGAATCTGGATGTTAGGATGTAGATGTATTGAAATCCTAGTGTTTGTTGAGCTTAATCTAGCTTAGGGTGACCTAATGTTAGCAACCTTTTTGAGGGATGAGACTTACCTGGTAATTTCCTCTCTTAGATACATAAGATGATGAACTCTAGGTAGTAGTGAGCTAAAAAAGCCGCTATTGGATTGAGTGTGCTAGGATCGTTGCCTAAGACTTACCTTTTCCGAGACTTACCCGGTAAGGAGGGGTTTGACCCTTAGGTAGTGTCCGGTTTGAGTAGAATTCCCGTCCTTAGGTTCCTTGAGACTTACTCGGTAATAGGACCCTAGGTTCGAGACTAGTGGAGCATGAGACTTACCCGGTAATTTCTCCCATTAGAGAAACACCCAACTCCGAACAACCACAACCTTCCTTTGATCTTTAGAAGCATGGGTCCATTGTCATAATCGGAATTCCAAATCTCTAGAATCCGCTTTCTTACCTCTTATCTCTTATCTTTGTGTTTGTGTGTTTGTGTTACTTGTTTGTGTTGATATATTTGTGATCTTTGTTTGATCACCCAAAACCCTCCAAAAATATTGTGTTTTGCATTTTGTTTATTCCTCATCTCATCTTAGTTTAGATTTACACTATCTTGATCATTGAATGACTTGATTTCACCTCAGTCCTTGTGTTCGACCTCGGAATACTTTCCTTTCTACAAAACGATCCGTACAATGCGGGTTTCGCTAGGTAGTTTAGGATTTTAGTTCGAGTTTATAAATGTAAAGCTTTTTGTGCTACCTTTCTAGCGTAACAAGTTTTTGGCGCCGTTGTCGGGGACTAGGTCTAGATTAAGTCATTTGATTGTGATTGCTTTTAGTGTTTATCTTTCTTGTTACTTTTGATCTTGTGTTGTTTTTGTCTTTTCCTTTTCATGTTTGCCATGGAAGAATTGTACTTTCAAGACGACCTTGACGACATGGAGTATGAGGGATGGATGGAAAGCCAAGATCTAGTACCTCTCCATGATGAGTTTGAGTATTGGGATGAGTTTAATGCATATCATGAGTCTCATGATCAAGCTCACATGACTACATTACCTCATGAGGAACCTCACCATCAACCTCACAATGACCGAGTGGAATCAATGCTAGAAGAAATGTTGAGGAAGATGGATGATCTAGAGAGCAACCTTGCTTCCATTTCGACTTCCCACATGGAGCTTGAAGCGGAAGTGTTACAACAAGAAGAGGTTCACCATGAGGAGATCCAAGAATTGCCCGAATCAACCGTAATCATTAAGAAACTTCAAGAAGAGTTTGATGAAGCTTGGGAGCAAGTGAGGCTAAGGGATTTGGCCCTGAAGGATGAAAGAAGATTGAATATCGAGAGAGAAGAACAAATGAGGAGGGAGATTGAGGAGATTAGGAATGCTCTTATGCTAGGAGATCCTACCATCTTTCAAGGCTTACCTCCACCTCCTTCACCTTTGGAGGAGTGCAATGAAGTGCTCTCACCCTTGGACATCCTTGCCATCAACCCCGGAACCACACTTGAATAGCTCACGAGGAATGAGGAAAACAGAGAGAACCACGGTCTATCTGGGACTTCCACGCCCGTGGATTTGACCGTGGAAAGCTCTGTCGAAGAGAATCCTAAGCTAACTTCAACTCCTTCCAATCCTATCTTGCTTGCCCGGAGTACACACGAAGATTGGAGTCCCTTTCCTAAGGAGTCTCCCATGTTGAATGAAGGAGGCAAGCATGATGGATCCATGATGGTTATGAAGCACTTCAATGGAGAATTCTTTCCAAGAATCGGCTTTCTTCGGATCATAGAGAATGAGGATGGCAAGCATTTCACCGGTGTGACCGCGGAGTACCAATTGTCTAAGTATGGGGTAGCACCTATGGTTGAAACTCCATGCTATCATCAAGGGAGCGGTGATGAAGGAGTCTACTACTCACCGGTGAAGAGAGAACTTAAAGCTTATTTGGGCATCAAGTGGCCCGTGCTTGTCATCATGGATGCCGGAAAGCGATGGTTGCTTTGACTCCTCAAGCAAACCATGATATTCGAGGTGGATTGACATATCCACGGAGTTTGGTCAAGCTAATGACCTAAAAGAAGTGCTTAATGGGAGGCAACCCATTGGTACAACTCTTTCCCTTCTCTCTTTCGTTTTTGTTTTTGCTTTTGTTTTTGTGTGTTTTTGTGTTTTGTGTTTGTGTGGTAGATTTTAGGCAATGAGGAAGCCTTGCAAGGCAAGTTGATGATGATGATCCCATTTTCAACCATGGGTGGAACGGACGTGAGACTTGGACGGCTTGAGGTGTATTTGTTGGATGGAAGAGCTCCCATCTCGCATACACCTTGGCGAGGGTCTCGACGCCGGAATGACTATGAAGAGCTCTCTACCATGCTTGATTGATCATCCATCACCACCACTCCGCATGAGTGAACCAAAATACCGAAAACACCATTTTTACATTGTGAGGACTTCTTTCACTCTTCCTTACTTGATTTGCACATTGGGGACAATGTATTTCTAAGTATGGGGTGGGGTTTTCATGATCATTTGCATGATTAGAATCTAGGATAGTTTAATATTGTCACATGTTTCATTATGTTTTGCATTGTACACACATATTTCGAAAATTCCAAAAAAATCAGAAAATTTAAAAAAAAATTTAGTGCTTCTAAGCTTGGGTATGACCCTTATGATGAGATTGTCTTGTGAATTGGCTATGGATGGCCTTGTGTGTTGAATGGATTTATGCATATGTGGACTTGAAATACTTCTCTTGAATCATATGTATGATTTGTGATTATGATGCTTGTCTTGATTGGATTGAGAATTGATGGTCAAAATTACATGCTAGTTCTTACACATCATCTAGGAATGATTAAGGCAATTCATCTCTCTTCTTCTCATCTTGATCATGTTGTTTGAGCACCTCACTTGATATAAAATTTGACCGCTTTTGACCCATTCGGGAATAGGAGCATGCTAGTGTGTTGAGTGTGTGAAAAGCAAGTATGGGGTGGTGAAGTTGGTGTTTGAATTTTGTGAATGAAGTTGTTGAAAATGTGTTGTGAAAAGTGTAGAAAAAATATAGGTTTGGGGACTTTGATTTTGATGACGAGTAACTCGGCACCATTCACATAATCGGGTGTTTGTGCCTTGCCAAAGTCGGATAAACCGAATGTCCTAACGAGCCTTGGTATGTGTGCCCGGTGTGAGGCACCTCGGAAAAATCCCGAGGTCCGCTAATCACCAAGGTTTCGGCTTTTGTACACCAATGTCATTGCCTCAAAAATAAGTGAAAGAAAATGAAAAAGAAAAAAAATGAAAAAAAAAAAAGAAAAAGAAAAGAAGGAGAAAAATACACTTTGGTGGATGAAGTATAAATGTGAAGTTGTGGTTGTTTAGTTCCTTTCTCGGATTTGCACCACATGAACTTAGAAAATTCCCACCTTATCATCACGTTTCTTGGCCTCTTCTTTCCTAAGTCCTTAAGACCTATTTGTTTATGTGTATGACTTAGTGATCTAGATTGGATATTCTCATGATCATCTTGACTTCATCATTATTACCTTTCATGCATGCCTTCGAGTTAAGTGTGATTGTCTTTCCGTGCCTTCATTAATTTAATACATGATTGCTTGTCCATTGCCATAAAACATGACTATGAAGGTGATCCAATTTTAGAAGCACAATTCCAAAAATATTTTTTTGGTTTTCTGCATTCATAAATCATGCCATCTCGTAGCCTATAGTTGGACCTTGCTCGGGGACGAGCAAGTGCTAAGTATGGGGTATTTTGATGACACGATTTATGACACTAGTTTAGGCACTCTTTTAGATAGTTTTCCTTCTCATTCATGCATGTTTCAGCATTAGTTCGTGGCGTTTACGCTTAATGCATGCATATTGTCGAAATAGACGTCTACACGAACTCTTGTCGGTTTTGTAGGTATTTTGGGGAGCTTTTGGAGCTTAATCGATACACTCGAGGATCATTCCTTCTGGTAGCACACATCCGGACCCTTTAAGGAGCAAGCTAGGAGCAAAGGAGAACACATAGGACCTTGTTGGTGCATGTCTTGCACCAACTCATTGCTTGAGGATCCAAGGAGAGTTTCTGGAGCAAAACCACGGTCACTGGCACTTCCACGCCCGTGGAATTTGGCCGTGATTTCTGTCTGGACCACCTTGACACGTGTCCCACGATCTCTTTGGCCGACTCTTGCTCTTGATGGGGTATTTAAGTGATCTTGTAGGCTATAATTTGGGGAGGCAGATTTTTCTCTCTTCCTTTTTTACCTAGCTTCTTCCTCCAAAACACTTCTCCATTCTAGCCTCTCTTCCAAGCACCCATTGTGGGTGTTCTTGGAAGAGATTAGTGTAGATTTTTTTTTAGAGTGAGATTAGAGCGGTTTTGAGTGAGGTTTCCATTGTTGATAACTTGGAACAACTCTTGGAGCCTTTGCAAGATTTGGTAACTTCTATTCTAGCTTTTAATGTCTTTTCTTTGGATTATTCTTCATCATCTAGTCATAATTTGCAAGCATGCTTTATTTGTGAAGTTTGATCTTGAAATGTTTGTTATTGGCTGAATAGTTGTGATTCTAGGGTGAAGGAATGATGTTTATGCTTTGGACTATGAATGTATGGACTTCCATGTTAGCTTAGGATCGATTTGTGTTCAAAACCCCAACTCAATGGAGAATCACGGCCTGTTCTTCATGGTTCCACGGCCGTGGTTTCCATGATCCACCCGTGGTTCTCTCTGTTGTGCTTGTATTGATGAATCTGGATGTTAGGATGTAGATGTATTGAAATCCTAGTGTTTGTTGAGCTTAATCTAGCTTAGGGTGACCTAATGTTAGCAACCTTTTTGAGGGATGAGACTTACCTGGTAATTTCCTCTCTTAGATACATAAGATGATGAACTCTAGGTAGTAGTGAGCTAAAAAAGCCGCTATTGGATTGAGTGTGCTAGGATCGTTGCCTAAGACTTACCTTTTCCGAGACTTACCCGGTAAGGAGGGGTTTGACCCTTAGGTAGTGTCCGGTTTGAGTAGAATTCCCGTCCTTAGGTTCCTTGAGACTTACTCGGTAATAGGACCCTAGGTTCGAGACTAGTGGAGCATGAGACTTACCCGGTAATTTCTCCCATTAGAGAAACACCCAACTCCGAACAACCACAACCTTCCTTTGATCTTTAGAAGCATGGGTCCATTGTCATAATCGGAATTCCAAATCTCTAGAATCCGCTTTCTTACCTCTTATCTCTTATCTTTGTGTTTGTGTGTTTGTGTTACTTGTTTGTGTTGATATATTTGTGATCTTTGTTTGATCACCCAAAACCCTCCAAAAATATTGTGTTTTGCATTTTGTTTATTCCTCATCTCATCTTAGTTTAGATTTACACTATCTTGATCATTGAATGACTTGATTTCACCTCAGTCCTTGTGTTCGACCTCGGAATACTTTCCTTTCTACAAAACGATCCGTACAATGCGGGTTTCGCTAGGTAGTTTAGGATTTTAGTTCGAGTTTATAAATGTAAAGCTTTTTGTGCTACCTTTCTAGCGTAACAAGTTTTTGGCGCCGTTGTCGGGGACTAGGTCTAGATTAAGTCATTTGATTGTGATTGCTTTTAGTGTTTATCTTTCTTGTTACTTTTGATCTTGTGTTGTTTTTGTCTTTGCCTTTTCATGTTTGCCATGGAAGAATTGTACTTTCAAGACGACCTTGACGACATGGAGTATGAGGGATGGATGGAAAGCCAAGATCTAGTACCTCTCCATGATGAGTTTGAGTATTGGGATGAGTTTAATGCATATCATGAGTCTCATGATCAAGCTCACATGACTACATTACCTCATGAGGAACCTCACCATCAACCTCACAATGACCGAGTGGAATCAATGCTAGAAGAAATGTTGAGGAAGATGGATGATCTAGAGAGCAACCTTGCTTCCATTTCGACTTCCCACATGGAGCTTGAAGCGGAAGTGTTACAACAAGAAGAGGTTCACCATGAGGAGATCCAAGAATTGCCCGAATCAACCGTAATCATTAAGAAACTTCAAGAAGAGTTTGATGAAGCTTGGGAGCAAGTGAGGCTAAGGGATTTGGCCCTGAAGGATGAAAGAAGATTGAATATCGAGAGAGAAGAACAAATGAGGAGGGAGATTGAGGAGATTAGGAATGCTCTTATGCTAGGAGATCCTACCATCTTTCAAGGCTTACCTCCACCTCCTTCACCTTTGGAGGAGTGCAATGAAGTGCTCTCACCCTTGGACATCCTTGCCATCAACCCCGGAACCACACTTGAATAGCTCACGAGGAATGAGGAAAACAGAGAGAACCACGGTCTATCTGGGACTTCCACGCCCGTGGATTTGACCGTGGAAAGCTCTGTCGAAGAGAATCCTAAGCTAACTTCAACTCCTTCCAATCCTATCTTGCTTGCCCGGAGTACACACGAAGATTGGAGTCCCTTTCCTAAGGAGTCTCCCATGTTGAATGAAGGAGGCAAGCATGATGGATCCATGATGGTTATGAAGCACTTCAATGGAGAATTCTTTCCAAGAATCGGCTTTCTTCGGATCATAGAGAATGAGGATGGCAAGCATTTCACCGGTGTGACCGCGGAGTACCAATTGTCTAAGTATGGGGTAGCACCTATGGTTGAAACTCCATGCTATCATCAAGGGAGCGGTGATGAAGGAGTCTACTACTCACCGGTGAAGAGAGAACTTAAAGCTTATTTGGGCATCAAGTGGCCCGTGCTTGTCATCATGGATGCCGGAAAGCGATGGTTGCTTTGACTCCTCAAGCAAACCATGATATTCGAGGTGGATTGACATATCCACGGAGTTTGGTCAAGCTAATGACCTAAAAGAAGTGCTTAATGGGAGGCAACCCATTGGTACAACTCTTTCCCTTCTCTCTTTCGTTTTTGTTTTTGCTTTTGTTTTTGTGTGTTTTTGTGTTTTGTGTTTGTGTGGTAGATTTTAGGCAATGAGGAAGCCTTGCAAGGCAAGTTGATGATGATGATCCCATTTTCAACCATGGGTGGAACGGACGTGAGACTTGGACGGCTTGAGGTGTATTTGTTGGATGGAAGAGCTCCCATCTCGCATACACCTTGGCGAGGGTCTCGACGCCGGAATGACTATGAAGAGCTCTCTACCATGCTTGATTGATCATCCATCACCACCACTCCGCATGAGTGAACCAAAATACCGAAAACACCATTTTTACATTGTGAGGACTTCTTTCACTCTTCCTTACTTGATTTGCACATTGGGGACAATGTATTTCTAAGTATGGGGTGGGGTTTTCATGATCATTTGCATGATTAGAATCTAGGATAGTTTAATATTGTCACATGTTTCATTATGTTTTGCATTGTACACACATATTTCGAAAATTCCAAAAAAATCAGAAAATTTAAAAAAAAATTTAGTGCTTCTAAGCTTGGGTATGACCCTTATGATGAGATTGTCTTGTGAATTGGCTATGGATGGCCTTGTGTGTTGAATGGATTTATGCATATGTGGACTTGAAATACTTCTCTTGAATCATATGTATGATTTGTGATTATGATGCTTGTCTTGATTGGATTGAGAATTGATGGTCAAAATTACATGCTAGTTCTTACACATCATCTAGGAATGATTAAGGCAATTCATCTCTCTTCTTCTCATCTTGATCATGTTGTTTGAGCACCTCACTTGATATAAAATTTGACCGCTTTTGACCCATTCGGGAATAGGAGCATGCTAGTGTGTTGAGTGTGTGAAAAGCAAGTATGGGGTGGTGAAGTTGGTGTTTGAATTTTGTGAATGAAGTTGTTGAAAATGTGTTGTGAAAAGTGTAGAAAAAATATAGGTTTGGGGACTTTGATTTTGATGACGAGTAACTCGGCACCATTCACATAATCGGGTGTTTGTGCCTTGCCAAAGTCGGATAAACCGAATGTCCTAACGAGCCTTGGTATGTGTGCCCGGTGTGAGGCACCTCGGAAAAATCCCGAGGTCCGCTAATCACCAAGGTTTCGGCTTTTGTACACCAATGTCATTGCCTCAAAAATAAGTGAAAGAAAATGAAAAAGAAAAAAAATGAAAAAAAAAAAGAAAAAGAAAAGAAGGAGAAAAATACACTTTGGTGGATGAAGTATAAATGTGAAGTTGTGGTTGTTTAGTTCCTTTCTCGGATTTGCACCACATGAACTTAGAAAATTCCCACCTTATCATCACGTTTCTTGGCCTCTTCTTTCCTAAGTCCTTAAGACCTATTTGTTTATGTGTATGACTTAGTGATCTAGATTGGATATTCTCATGATCATCTTGACTTCATCATTATTACCTTTCATGCATGCCTTCGAGTTAAGTGTGATTGTCTTTCCGTGCCTTCATTAATTTAATACATGATTGCTTGTCCATTGCCATAAAACATGACTATGAAGGTGATCCAATTTTAGAAGCACAATTCCAAAAATATTTTTTTGGTTTTCTGCATTCATAAATCATGCCATCTCGTAGCCTATAGTTGGACCTTGCTCGGGGACGAGCAAGTGCTAAGTATGGGGTATTTTGATGACACGATTTATGACACTAGTTTAGGCACTCTTTTAGATAGTTTTCCTTCTCATTCATGCATGTTTCAGCATTAGTTCGTGGCGTTTACGCTTAATGCATGCATATTGTCGAAATAGACGTCTACACGAACTCTTGTCGGTTTTGTAGGTATTTTGGGGAGCTTTTGGAGCTTAATCGATACACTCGAGGATCATTCCTTCTGGTAGCACACATCCGGACCCTTTAAGGAGCAAGCTAGGAGCAAAGGAGAACACATAGGACCTTGTTGGTGCATGTCTTGCACCAACTCATTGCTTGAGGATCCAAGGAGAGTTTCTGGAGCAAAACCACGGTCACTGGCACTTCCACGCCCGTGGAATTTGGCCGTGATTTCTGTCTGGACCACCTTGACACGTGTCCCACGATCTCTTTGGCCGACTCTTGCTCTTGATGGGGTATTTAAGTGATCTTGTAGGCTATAATTTGGGGAGGCAGATTTTTCTCTCTTCCTTTTTTACCTAGCTTCTTCCTCCAAAACACTTCTCCATTCTAGCCTCTCTTCCAAGCACCCATTGTGGGTGTTCTTGGAAGAGATTAGTGTAGATTTTTTTTTAGAGTGAGATTAGAGCGGTTTTGAGTGAGGTTTCCATTGTTGATAACTTGGAACAACTCTTGGAGCCTTTGCAAGATTTGGTAACTTCTATTCTAGCTTTTAATGTCTTTTCTTTGGATTATTCTTCATCATCTAGTCATAATTTGCAAGCATGCTTTATTTGTGAAGTTTGATCTTGAAATGTTTGTTATTGGCTGAATAGTTGTGATTCTAGGGTGAAGGAATGATGTTTATGCTTTGGACTATGAATGTATGGACTTCCATGTTAGCTTAGGATCGATTTGTGTTCAAAACCCCAACTCAATGGAGAATCACGGCCTGTTCTTCATGGTTCCACGGCCGTGGTTTCCATGATCCACCCGTGGTTCTCTCTGTTGTGCTTGTATTGATGAATCTGGATGTTAGGATGTAGATGTATTGAAATCCTAGTGTTTGTTGAGCTTAATCTAGCTTAGGGTGACCTAATGTTAGCAACCTTTTTGAGGGATGAGACTTACCTGGTAATTTCCTCTCTTAGATACATAAGATGATGAACTCTAGGTAGTAGTGAGCTAAAAAAGCCGCTATTGGATTGAGTGTGCTAGGATCGTTGCCTAAGACTTACCTTTTCCGAGACTTACCCGGTAAGGAGGGGTTTGACCCTTAGGTAGTGTCCGGTTTGAGTAGAATTCCCGTCCTTAGGTTCCTTGAGACTTACTCGGTAATAGGACCCTAGGTTCGAGACTAGTGGAGCATGAGACTTACCCGGTAATTTCTCCCATTAGAGAAACACCCAACTCCGAACAACCACAACCTTCCTTTGATCTTTAGAAGCATGGGTCCATTGTCATAATCGGAATTCCAAATCTCTAGAATCCGCTTTCTTACCTCTTATCTCTTATCTTTGTGTTTGTGTGTTTGTGTTACTTGTTTGTGTTGATATATTTGTGATCTTTGTTTGATCACCCAAAACCCTCCAAAAATATTGTGTTTTGCATTTTGTTTATTCCTCATCTCATCTTAGTTTAGATTTACACTATCTTGATCATTGAATGACTTGATTTCACCTCAGTCCTTGTGTTCGACCTCGGAATACTTTCCTTTCTACAAAACGATCCGTACAATGCGGGTTTCGCTAGGTAGTTTAGGATTTTAGTTCGAGTTTATAAATGTAAAGCTTTTTGTGCTACCTTTCTAGCGTAACAAGTTTTTGGCGCCGTTGTCGGGGACTAGGTCTAGATTAAGTCATTTGATTGTGATTGCTTTTAGTGTTTATCTTTCTTGTTACTTTTGATCTTGTGTTGTTTTTGTCTTTGCCTTTTCATGTTTGCCATGGAAGAATTGTACTTTCAAGACGACCTTGACGACATGGAGTATGAGGGATGGATGGAAAGCCAAGATCTAGTACCTCTCCATGATGAGTTTGAGTATTGGGATGAGTTTAATGCATATCATGAGTCTCATGATCAAGCTCACATGACTACATTACCTCATGAGGAACCTCACCATCAACCTCACAATGACCGAGTGGAATCAATGCTAGAAGAAATGTTGAGGAAGATGGATGATCTAGAGAGCAACCTTGCTTCCATTTCGACTTCCCACATGGAGCTTGAAGCGGAAGTGTTACAACAAGAAGAGGTTCACCATGAGGAGATCCAAGAATTGCCCGAATCAACCGTAATCATTAAGAAACTTCAAGAAGAGTTTGATGAAGCTTGGGAGCAAGTGAGGCTAAGGGATTTGGCCCTGAAGGATGAAAGAAGATTGAATATCGAGAGAGAAGAACAAATGAGGAGGGAGATTGAGGAGATTAGGAATGCTCTTATGCTAGGAGATCCTACCATCTTTCAAGGCTTACCTCCACCTCCTTCACCTTTGGAGGAGTGCAATGAAGTGCTCTCACCCTTGGACATCCTTGCCATCAACCCCGGAACCACACTTGAATAGCTCACGAGGAATGAGGAAAACAGAGAGAACCACGGTCTATCTGGGACTTCCACGCCCGTGGATTTGACCGTGGAAAGCTCTGTCGAAGAGAATCCTAAGCTAACTTCAACTCCTTCCAATCCTATCTTGCTTGCCCGGAGTACACACGAAGATTGGAGTCCCTTTCCTAAGGAGTCTCCCATGTTGAATGAAGGAGGCAAGCATGATGGATCCATGATGGTTATGAAGCACTTCAATGGAGAATTCTTTCCAAGAATCGGCTTTCTTCGGATCATAGAGAATGAGGATGGCAAGCATTTCACCGGTGTGACCGCGGAGTACCAATTGTCTAAGTATGGGGTAGCACCTATGGTTGAAACTCCATGCTATCATCAAGGGAGCGGTGATGAAGGAGTCTACTACTCACCGGTGAAGAGAGAACTTAAAGCTTATTTGGGCATCAAGTGGCCCGTGCTTGTCATCATGGATGCCGGAAAGCGATGGTTGCTTTGACTCCTCAAGCAAACCATGATATTCGAGGTGGATTGACATATCCACGGAGTTTGGTCAAGCTAATGACCTAAAAGAAGTGCTTAATGGGAGGCAACCCATTGGTACAACTCTTTCCCTTCTCTCTTTCGTTTTTGTTTTTGCTTTTGTTTTTGTGTGTTTTTGTGTTTTGTGTTTGTGTGGTAGATTTTAGGCAATGAGGAAGCCTTGCAAGGCAAGTTGATGATGATGATCCCATTTTCAACCATGGGTGGAACGGACGTGAGACTTGGACGGCTTGAGGTGTATTTGTTGGATGGAAGAGCTCCCATCTCGCATACACCTTGGCGAGGGTCTCGACGCCGGAATGACTATGAAGAGCTCTCTACCATGCTTGATTGATCATCCATCACCACCACTCCGCATGAGGGAACCAAAATACCGAAAACACCATTTTTACATTGTGAGGACTTCTTTCACTCTTCCTTACTTGATTTGCACATTGGGGACAATGTATTTCTAA
Source organism: Fagopyrum homotropicum (assembly GCA_033239125.1). Lineage (NCBI taxonomy): Eukaryota > Viridiplantae > Streptophyta > Magnoliopsida > Caryophyllales > Polygonaceae > Fagopyrum > Fagopyrum homotropicum. The sequence continues at coordinate 153,057,055 of BSWB01000004.1, forward strand.
GTATGGGGTGGGGTTTTCATGATCATTTGCATGATTAGAATCTAGGATAGTTTAATATTGTCACATGTTTCATTATGTTTTGCATTGTACACACATATTTCGAAAATTCCAAAAAAATCAGAAAATTTAAAAAAAAATTTAGTGCTTCTAAGCTTGGGTATGACCCTTATGATGAGATTGTCTTGTGAATTGGCTATGGATGGCCTTGTGTGTTGAATGGATTTATGCATATGTGGACTTGAAATACTTCTCTTGAATCATATGTATGATTTGTGATTATGATGCTTGTCTTGATTGGATTGAGAATTGATGGTCAAAATTACATGCTAGTTCTTACACATCATCTAGGAATGATTAAGGCAATTCATCTCTCTTCTTCTCATCTTGATCATGTTGTTTGAGCACCTCACTTGATATAAAATTTGACCGCTTTTGACCCATTCGGGAATAGGAGCATGCTAGTGTGTTGAGTGTGTGAAAAGCAAGTATGGGGTGGTGAAGTTGGTGTTTGAATTTTGTGAATGAAGTTGTTGAAAATGTGTTGTGAAAAGTGTAGAAAAAATATAGGTTTGGGGACTTTGATTTTGATGACGAGTAACTCGGCACCATTCACATAATCGGGTGTTTGTGCCTTGCCAAAGTCGGATAAACCGAATGTCCTAACGAGCCTTGGTATGTGTGCCCGGTGTGAGGCACCTCGGAAAAATCCCGAGGTCCGCTAATCACCAAGGTTTCGGCTTTTGTACACCAATGTCATTGCCTCAAAAATAAGTGAAAGAAAATGAAAAAGAAAAAAAATGAAAAAAAAAAGAAAAAGAAAAGAAGGAGAAAAATACACTTTGGTGGATGAAGTATAAATGTGAAGTTGTGGTTGTTTAGTTCCTTTCTCGGATTTGCACCACATGAACTTAGAAAATTCCCACCTTATCATCACGTTTCTTGGCCTCTTCTTTCCTAAGTCCTTAAGACCTATTTGTTTATGTGTATGACTTAGTGATCTAGATTGGATATTCTCATGATCATCTTGACTTCATCATTATTACCTTTCATGCATGCCTTCGAGTTAAGTGTGATTGTCTTTCCGTGCCTTCATTAATTTAATACATGATTGCTTGTCCATTGCCATAAAACATGACTATGAAGGTGATCCAATTTTAGAAGCACAATTCCAAAAATATTTTTTTGGTTTTCTGCATTCATAAATCATGCCATCTCGTAGCCTATAGTTGGACCTTGCTCGGGGACGAGCAAGTGCTAAGTATGGGGTATTTTGATGACACGATTTATGACACTAGTTTAGGCACTCTTTTAGATAGTTTTCCTTCTCATTCATGCATGTTTCAGCATTAGTTCGTGGCGTTTACGCTTAATGCATGCATATTGTCGAAATAGACGTCTACACGAACTCTTGTCGGTTTTGTAGGTATTTTGGGGAGCTTTTGGAGCTTAATCGATACACTCGAGGATCATTCCTTCTGGTAGCACACATCCGGACCCTTTAAGGAGCAAGCTAGGAGCAAAGGAGAACACATAGGACCTTGTTGGTGCATGTCTTGCACCAACTCATTGCTTGAGGATCCAAGGAGAGTTTCTGGAGCAAAATCACGGTCACTGGCACTTCCACGCCCGTGGAATTTGGCCGTGATTTCTGTCTGGACCACCTTGACACGTGTCCCACGATCTCTTTGGCCGACTCTTGCTCTTGATGGGGTATTTAAGTGATCTTGTAGGCTATAATTTGGGGAGGCAGATTTTTCTCTCTTCCTTTTTTACCTAGCTTCTTCCTCCAAAACACTTCTCCATTCTAGCCTCTCTTCCAAGCACCCATTGTGGGTGTTCTTGGAAGAGATTAGTGTAGATTTTTTTTTAGAGTGAGATTAGAGCGGTTTTGAGTGAGGTTTCCATTGTTGATAACTTGGAACAACTCTTGGAGCCTTTGCAAGATTTGGTAACTTCTATTCTAGCTTTTAATGTCTTTTCTTTGGATTATTCTTCATCATCTAGTCATAATTTGCAAGCATGCTTTATTTGTGAAGTTTGATCTTGAAATGTTTGTTATTGGCTGAATAGTTGTGATTCTAGGGTGAAGGAATGATGTTTATGCTTTGGACTATGAATGTATGGACTTCCATGTTAGCTTAGGATCGATTTGTGTTCAAAACCCCAACTCAATGGAGAATCACGGCCTGTTCTTCATGGTTCCACGGCCGTGGTTTCCATGATCCACCCGTGGTTCTCTCTGTTGTGCTTGTATTGATGAATCTGGATGTTAGGATGTAGATGTATTGAAATCCTAGTGTTTGTTGAGCTTAATCTAGCTTAGGGTGACCTAATGTTAGCAACCTTTTTGAGGGATGAGACTTACCTGGTAATTTCCTCTCTTAGATACATAAGATGATGAACTCTAGGTAGTAGTGAGCTAAAAAAGCCGCTATTGGATTGAGTGTGCTAGGATCGTTGCCTAAGACTTACCTTTTCCGAGACTTACCCGGTAAGGAGGGGTTTGACCCTTAGGTAGTGTCCGGTTTGAGTAGAATTCCCGTCCTTAGGTTCCTTGAGACTTACTCGGTAATAGGACCCTAGGTTCGAGACTAGTGGAGCATGAGACTTACCCGGTAATTTCTCCCATTAGAGAAACACCCAACTCCGAACAACCACAACCTTCCTTTGATCTTTAGAAGCATGGGTCCATTGTCATAATCGGAATTCCAAATCTCTAGAATCCGCTTTCTTACCTCTTATCTCTTATCTTTGTGTTTGTGTGTTTGTGTTACTTGTTTGTGTTGATATATTTGTGATCTTTGTTTGATCACCCAAAACCCTCCAAAAATATTGTGTTTTGCATTTTGTTTATTCCTCATCTCATCTTAGTTTAGATTTACACTATCTTGATCATTGAATGACTTGATTTCACCTCAGTCCTTGTGTTCGACCTCGGAATACTTTCCTTTCTACAAAACGATCCGTACAATGCGGGTTTCGCTAGGTAGTTTAGGATTTTAGTTCGAGTTTATAAATGTAAAGCTTTTTGTGCTACCTTTCTAGCGTAACAAGTTTTTGGCGCCGTTGTCGGGGACTAGGTCTAGATTAAGTCATTTGATTGTGATTGCTTTTAGTGTTTATCTTTCTTGTTACTTTTGATCTTGTGTTGTTTTTGTCTTTGCCTTTTCATGTTTGCCATGGAAGAATTGTACTTTCAAGACGACCTTGACGACATGGAGTATGAGGGATGGATGGAAAGCCAAGATCTAGTACCTCTCCATGATGAGTTTGAGTATTGGGATGAGTTTAATGCATATCATGAGTCTCATGATCAAGCTCACATGACTACATTACCTCATGAGGAACCTCACCATCAACCTCACAATGACCGAGTGGAATCAATGCTAGAAGAAATGTTGAGGAAGATGGATGATCTAGAGAGCAACCTTGCTTCCATTTCGACTTCCCACATGGAGCTTGAAGCGGAAGTGTTACAACAAGAAGAGGTTCACCATGAGGAGATCCAAGAATTGCCCGAATCAACCGTAATCATTAAGAAACTTCAAGAAGAGTTTGATGAAGCTTGGGAGCAAGTGAGGCTAAGGGATTTGGCCCTGAAGGATGAAAGAAGATTGAATATCGAGAGAGAAGAACAAATGAGGAGGGAGATTGAGGAGATTAGGAATGCTCTTATGCTAGGAGATCCTACCATCTTTCAAGGCTTACCTCCACCTCCTTCACCTTTGGAGGAGTGCAATGAAGTGCTCTCACCCTTGGACATCCTTGCCATCAACCCCGGAACCACACTTGAATAGCTCACGAGGAATGAGGAAAACAGAGAGAACCACGGTCTATCTGGGACTTCCACGCCCGTGGATTTGACCGTGGAAAGCTCTGTCGAAGAGAATCCTAAGCTAACTTCAACTCCTTCCAATCCTATCTTGCTTGCCCGGAGTACACACGAAGATTGGAGTCCCTTTCCTAAGGAGTCTCCCATGTTGAATGAAGGAGGCAAGCATGATGGATCCATGATGGTTATGAAGCACTTCAATGGAGAATTCTTTCCAAGAATCGGCTTTCTTCGGATCATAGAGAATGAGGATGGCAAGCATTTCACCGGTGTGACCGCGGAGTACCAATTGTCTAAGTATGGGGTAGCACCTATGGTTGAAACTCCATGCTATCATCAAGGGAGCGGTGATGAAGGAGTCTACTACTCACCGGTGAAGAGAGAACTTAAAGCTTATTTGGGCATCAAGTGGCCCGTGCTTGTCATCATGGATGCCGGAAAGCGATGGTTTCTTTGACTCCTCAAGCAAACCATGATATTCGAGGTGGATTGACATATCCACGGAGTTTGGTCAAGCTAATGACCTAAAAGAAGTGCTTAATGGGAGGCAACCCATTGGTACAACTCTTTCCCTTCTCTCTTTCGTTTTTGTTTTTGCTTTTGTTTTTGTGTGTTTTTGTGTTTTGTGTTTGTGTGGTAGATTTTAGGCAATGAGGAAGCCTTGCAAGGCAAGTTGATGATGATGATCCCATTTTCAACCATGGGTGGAACGGACGTGAGACTTGGACGGCTTGAGGTGTATTTGTTGGATGGAAGAGCTCCCATCTCGCATACACCTTGGCGAGGGCCTCGACGCCGGAATGACTATGAAGAGCTCTCTACCATGCTTGATTGATCATCCATCACCACCACTCCGCATGAGTGAACCAAAATACCGAAAACACCATTTTTACATTGTGAGGACTTCTTTCACTCTTCCTTACTTGATTTGCACATTGGGGACAATGTATTTCTAAGTATGGGGTGGGGTTTTCATGATCATTTGCATGATTAGAATCTAGGATAGTTTAATATTGTCACATGTTTCATTATGTTTTGCATTGTACACACATATTTCGAAAATTCCAAAAAAATCAGAAAATTTAAAAAAAAATTTAGTGCTTCTAAGCTTGGGTATGACCCTTATGATGAGATTGTCTTGTGAATTGGCTATGGATGGCCTTGTGTGTTGAATGGATTTATGCATATGTGGACTTGAAATACTTCTCTTGAATCATATGTATGATTTGTGATTATGATGCTTGTCTTGATTGGATTGAGAATTGATGGTCAAAATTACATGCTAGTTCTTACACATCATCTAGGAATGATTAAGGCAATTCATCTCTCTTCTTCTCATCTTGATCATGTTGTTTGAGCACCTCACTTGATATAAAATTTGACCGCTTTTGACCCATTCGGGAATAGGAGCATGCTAGTGTGTTGAGTGTGTGAAAAGCAAGTATGGGGTGGTGAAGTTGGTGTTTGAATTTTGTGAATGAAGTTGTTGAAAATGTGTTGTGAAAAGTGTAGAAAAAATATAGGTTTGGGGACTTTGATTTTGATGACGAGTAACTCGGCACCATTCACATAATCGGGTGTTTGTGCCTTGCCAAAGTCGGATAAACCGAATGTCCTAACGAGCCTTGGTATGTGTGCCCGGTGTGAGGCACCTCGGAAAAATCCCGAGGTCCGCTAATCACCAAGGTTTCGGCTTTTGTACACCAATGTCATTGCCTCAAAAATAAGTGAAAGAAAATGAAAAAGAAAAAAAATGAAAAAAAAAAAGAAAAAGAAAAGAAGGAGAAAAATACACTTTGGTGGATGAAGTATAAATGTGAAGTTGTGGTTGTTTAGTTCCTTTCTCGGATTTGCACCACATGAACTTAGAAAATTCCCACCTTATCATCACGTTTCTTGGCCTCTTCTTTCCTAAGTCCTTAAGACCTATTTGTTTATGTGTATGACTTAGTGATCTAGATTGGATATTCTCATGATCATCTTGACTTCATCATTATTACCTTTCATGCATGCCTTCGAGTTAAGTATGATTGTCTTTCCGTGCCTTCATTAATTTAATACATGATTGCTTGTCCATTGCCATAAAACATGACTATGAAGGTGATCCAATTTTAGAAGCACAATTCCAAAAATATTTTTTTGGTTTTCTGCATTCATAAATCATGCCATCTCGTAGCCTATAGTTGGACCTTGCTCGGGGACGAGCAAGTGCTAAGTATGGGGTATTTTGATGACACGATTTATGACACTAGTTTAGGCACTCTTTTAGATAGTTTTCCTTCTCATTCATGCATGTTTCAGCATTAGTTCGTGGCGTTTACGCTTAATGCATGCATATTGTCGAAATAGACGTCTACACGAACTCTTGTCGGTTTTGTAGGTATTTTGGGGAGCTTTTGGAGCTTAATCGATACACTCGAGGATCATTCCTTCTGGTAGCACACATCCGGACCCTTTAAGGAGCAAGCTAGGAGCAAAGGAGAACACATAGGACCTTGTTGGTGCATGTCTTGCACCAACTCATTGCTTGAGGATCCAAGGAGAGTTTCTGGAGCAAAACCACGGTCACTGGCACTTCCACGCCCGTGGAATTTGGCCGTGATTTCTGTCTGGACCACCTTGACACGTGTCCCACGATCTCTTTGGCCGACTCTTGCTCTTGATGGGGTATTTAAGTGATCTTGTAGGCTATAATTTGGGGAGGCAGATTTTTCTCTCTTCCTTTTTTACCTAGCTTCTTCCTCCAAAACACTTCTCCATTCTAGCCTCTCTTCCAAGCACCCATTGTGGGTGTTCTTGGAAGAGATTAGTGTAGATTTTTTTTTAGAGTGAGATTAGAGCGGTTTTGAGTGAGGTTTCCATTGTTGATAACTTGGAACAACTCTTGGAGCCTTTGCAAGATTTGGTAACTTCTATTCTAGCTTTTAATGTCTTTTCTTTGGATTATTCTTCATCATCTAGTCATAATTTGCAAGCATGCTTTATTTGTGAAGTTTGATCTTGAAATGTTTGTTATTGGCTGAATAGTTGTGATTCTAGGGTGAAGGAATGATGTTTATGCTTTGGACTATGAATGTATGGACTTCCATGTTAGCTTAGGATCGATTTGTGTTCAAAACCCCAACTCAATGGAGAATCACGGCCTGTTCTTCATGGTTCCACGGCCGTGGTTTCCATGATCCACCCGTGGTTCTCTCTGTTGTGCTTGTATTGATGAATCTGGATGTTAGGATGTAGATGTATTGAAATCCTAGTGTTTGTTGAGCTTAATCTAGCTTAGGGTGACCTAATGTTAGCAACCTTTTTGAGGGATGAGACTTACCTGGTAATTTCCTCTCTTAGATACATAAGATGATGAACTCTAGGTAGTAGTGAGCTAAAAAAGCCGCTATTGGATTGAGTGTGCTAGGATCGTTGCCTAAGACTTACCTTTTCCGAGACTTACCCGGTAAGGAGGGGTTTGACCCTTAGGTAGTGTCCGGTTTGAGTAGAATTCCCGTCCTTAGGTTCCTTGAGACTTACTCGGTAATAGGACCCTAGGTTCGAGACTAGTGGAGCATGAGACTTACCCGGTAATTTCTCCCATTAGAGAAACACCCAACTCCGAACAACCACAACCTTCCTTTGATCTTTAGAAGCATGGGTCCATTGTCATAATCGGAATTCCAAATCTCTAGAATCCGCTTTCTTACCTCTTATCTCTTATCTTTGTGTTTGTGTGTTTGTGTTACTTGTTTGTGTTGATATATTTGTGATCTTTGTTTGATCACCCAAAACCCTCCAAAAATATTGTGTTTTGCATTTTGTTTATTCCTCATCTCATCTTAGTTTAGATTTACACTATCTTGATCATTGAATGACTTGATTTCACCTCAGTCCTTGTGTTCGACCTCGGAATACTTTCCTTTCTACAAAACGATCCGTACAATGCGGGTTTCGCTAGGTAGTTTAGGATTTTAGTTCGAGTTTATAAATGTAAAGCTTTTTGTGCTACCTTTCTAGCGTAACAAGTTTTTGGCGCCGTTGTCGGGGACTAGGTCTAGATTAAGTCATTTGATTGTGATTGCTTTTAGTGTTTATCTTTCTTGTTACTTTTGATCTTGTGTTGTTTTTGTCTTTGCCTTTTCATGTTTGCCATGGAAGAATTGTACTTTCAAGACGACCTTGACGACATGGAGTATGAGGGATGGATGGAAAGCCAAGATCTAGTACCTCTCCATGATGAGTTTGAGTATTGGGATGAGTTTAATGCATATCATGAGTCTCATGATCAAGCTCACATGACTACATTACCTCATGAGGAACCTCACCATCAACCTCACAATGACCGAGTGGAATCAATGCTAGAAGAAATGTTGAGGAAGATGGATGATCTAGAGAGCAACCTTGCTTCCATTTCGACTTCCCACATGGAGCTTGAAGCGGAAGTGTTACAACAAGAAGAGGTTCACCATGAGGAGATCCAAGAATTGCCCGAATCAACCGTAATCATTAAGAAACTTCAAGAAGAGTTTGATGAAGCTTGGGAGCAAGTGAGGCTAAGGGATTTGGCCCTGAAGGATGAAAGAAGATTGAATATCGAGAGAGAAGAACAAATGAGGAGGGAGATTGAGGAGATTAGGAATGCTCTTATGCTAGGAGATCCTACCATCTTTCAAGGCTTACCTCCACCTCCTTCACCTTTGGAGGAGTGCAATGAAGTGCTCTCACCCTTGGACATCCTTGCCATCAACCCCGGAACCACACTTGAATAGCTCACGAGGAATGAGGAAAACAGAGAGAACCACGGTCTATCTGGGACTTCCACGCCCGTGGATTTGACCGTGGAAAGCTCTGTCGAAGAGAATCCTAAGCTAACTTCAACTCCTTCCAATCCTATCTTGCTTGCCCGGAGTACACACGAAGATTGGAGTCCCTTTCCTAAGGAGTCTCCCATGTTGAATGAAGGAGGCAAGCATGATGGATCCATGATGGTTATGAAGCACTTCAATGGAGAATTCTTTCCAAGAATCGGCTTTCTTCGGATCATAGAGAATGAGGATGGCAAGCATTTCACCGGTGTGACCGCGGAGTACCAATTGTCTAAGTATGGGGTAGCACCTATGGTTGAAACTCCATGCTATCATCAAGGGAGCGGTGATGAAGGAGTCTACTACTCACCGGTGAAGAGAGAACTTAAAGCTTATTTGGGCATCAAGTGGCCCGTGCTTGTCATCATGGATGCCGGAAAGCGATGGTTGCTTTGACTCCTCAAGCAAACCATGATATTCGAGGTGGATTGACATATCCACGGAGTTTGGTCAAGCTAATGACCTAAAAGAAGTGCTTAATGGGAGGCAACCCATTGGTACAACTCTTTCCCTTCTCTCTTTCGTTTTTGTTTTTGCTTTTGTTTTTGTGTGTTTTTGTGTTTTGTGTTTGTGTGGTAGATTTTAGGCAATGAGGAAGCCTTGCAAGGCAAGTTGATGATGATGATCCCATTTTCAACCATGGGTGGAACGGACGTGAGACTTGGACGGCTTGAGGTGTATTTGTTGGATGGAAGAGCTCCCATCTCGCATACACCTTGGCGAGGGTCTCGACGCCGGAATGACTATGAAGAGCTCTCTACCATGCTTGATTGATCATCCATCACCACCACTCCGCATGAGTGAACCAAAATACCGAAAACACCATTTTTACATTGTGAGGACTTCTTTCACTCTTCCTTACTTGATTTGCACATTGGGGACAATGTATTTCTAAGTATGGGGTGGGGTTTTCATGATCATTTGCATGATTAGAATCTAGGATAGTTTAATATTGTCACATGTTTCATTATGTTTTGCATTGTACACACATATTTCGAAAATTCCAAAAAAATCAGAAAATTTAAAAAAAAATTTAGTGCTTCTAAGCTTGGGTATGACCCTTATGATGAGATTGTCTTGTGAATTGGCTATGGATGGCCTTGTGTGTTGAATGGATTTATGCATATGTGGACTTGAAATACTTCTCTTGAATCATATGTATGATTTGTGATTATGATGCTTGTCTTGATTGGATTGAGAATTGATGGTCAAAATTACATGCTAGTTCTTACACATCATCTAGGAATGATTAAGGCAATTCATCTCTCTTCTTCTCATCTTGATCATGTTGTTTGAGCACCTCACTTGATATAAAATTTGACCGCTTTTGACCCATTCGGGAATAGGAGCATGCTAGTGTGTTGAGTGTGTGAAAAGCAAGTATGGGGTGGTGAAGTTGGTGTTTGAATTTTGTGAATGAAGTTGTTGAAAATGTGTTGTGAAAAGTGTAGAAAAAATATAGGTTTGGGGACTTTGATTTTGATGACGAGTAACTCGGCACCATTCACATAATCGGGTGTTTGTGCCTTGCCAAAGTCGGATAAACCGAATGTCCTAACGAGCCTTGGTATGTGTGCCCGGTGTGAGGCACCTCGGAAAAATCCCGAGGTCCCCTAATCACCAAGGTTTCGGCTTTTGTACACCAATGTCATTGCCTCAAAAATAAGTGAAAGAAAATGAAAAAGAAAAAAAATGAAAAAAAAAAAGAAAAAGAAAAGAAGGAGAAAAATACACTTTGGTGGATGAAGTATAAATGTGAAGTTGTGGTTGTTTAGTTCCTTTCTCGGATTTGCACCACATGAACTTAGAAAATTCCCACCTTATCATCACGTTTCTTGGCCTCTTCTTTCCTAAGTCCTTAAGACCTATTTGTTTATGTGTATGACTTAGTGATCTAGATTGGATATTCTCATGATCATCTTGACTTCATCATTATTACCTTTCATGCATGCCTTCGAGTTAAGTATGATTGTCTTTCCGTGCCTTCATTAATTTAATACATGATTGCTTGTCCATTGCCATAAAACATGACTATGAAGGTGATCCAATTTTAGAAGCACAATTCCAAAAATATTTTTTTGGTTTTCTGCATTCATAAATCATGCCATCTCGTAGCCTATAGTTGGACCTTGCTCGGGGACGAGCAAGTGCTAAGTATGGGGTATTTTGATGACACGATTTATGACACTAGTTTAGGCACTCTTTTAGATAGTTTTCCTTCTCATTCATGCATGTTTCAGCATTAGTTCGTGGCGTTTACGCTTAATGCATGCATATTGTCGAAATAGACGTCTACACGAACTCTTGTCGGTTTTGTAGGTATTTTGGGGAGCTTTTGGAGCTTAATCGTACACTCGAGGATCATTCCTTCTGGTAGCACACATCCGGACCCTTTAAGGAGCAAGCTAGGAGCAAAGGAGAACACATAGGACCTTGTTGGTGCATGTCTTGCACCAACTCATTGCTTGAGGATCCAAGGAGAGTTTCTGGAGCAAAACCACGGTCACTGGCACTTCCACGCCCGTGGAATTTGGCCGTGATTTCTGTCTGGACCACCTTGACACGTGTCCCACGATCTCTTTGGCCGACTCTTGCTCTTGATGGGGTATTTAAGTGATCTTGTAGGCTATAATTTGGGGAGGCAGATTTTTCTCTCTTCCTTTTTTACCTAGCTTCTTCCTCCAAAACACTTCTCCATTCTAGCCTCTCTTCCAAGCACCCATTGTGGGTGTTCTTGGAAGAGATTAGTGTAGATTTTTTTTTAGAGTGAGATTAGAGCGGTTTTGAGTGAGGTTTCCATTGTTGATAACTTGGAACAACTCTTGGAGCCTTTGCAAGATTTGGTAACTTCTATTCTAGCTTTTAATGTCTTTTCTTTGGATTATTCTTCATCATCTAGTCATAATTTGCAAGCATGCTTTATTTGTGAAGTTTGATCTTGAAATGTTTGTTATTGGCTGAATAGTTGTGATTCTAGGGTGAAGGAATGATGTTTATGCTTTGGACTATGAATGTATGGACTTCCATGTTAGCTTAGGATCGATTTGTGTTCAAAACCCCAACTCAATGGAGAATCACGGCCTGTTCTTCATGGTTCCACGGCCGTGGTTTCCATGATCCACCCGTGGTTCTCTCTGTTGTGCTTGTATTGATGAATCTGGATGTTAGGATGTAGATGTATTGAAATCCTAGTGTTTGTTGAGCTTAATCTAGCTTAGGGTGACCTAATGTTAGCAACCTTTTTGAGGGATGAGACTTACCTGGTAATTTCCTCTCTTAGATACATAAGATGATGAACTCTAGGTAGTAGTGAGCTAAAAAAGCCGCTATTGGATTGAGTGTGCTAGGATCGTTGCCTAAGACTTACCTTTTCCGAGACTTACCCGGTAAGGAGGGGTTTGACCCTTAGGTAGTGTCCGGTTTGAGTAGAATTCCCGTCCTTAGGTTCCTTGAGACTTACTCGGTAATAGGACCCTAGGTTCGAGACTAGTGGAGCATGAGACTTACCCGGTAATTTCTCCCATTAGAGAAACACCCAACTCCGAACAACCACAACCTTCCTTTGATCTTTAGAAGCATGGGTCCATTGTCATAATCGGAATTCCAAATCTCTAGAATCCGCTTTCTTACCTCTTATCTCTTATCTTTGTGTTTGTGTGTTTGTGTTACTTGTTTGTGTTGATATATTTGTGATCTTTGTTTGATCACCCAAAACCCTCCAAAAATATTGTGTTTTGCATTTTGTTTATTCCTCATCTCATCTTAGTTTAGATTTACACTATCTTGATCATTGAATGACTTGATTTCACCTCAGTCCTTGTGTTCGACCTCGGAATACTTTCCTTTCTACAAAACGATCCGTACAATGCGGGTTTCGCTAGGTAGTTTAGGATTTTAGTTCGAGTTTATAAATGTAAAGCTTTTTGTGCTACCTTTCTAGCGTAACAAGTTTTTGGCGCCGTTGTCGGGGACTAGGTCTAGATTAAGTCATTTGATTGTGATTGCTTTTAGTGTTTATCTTTCTTGTTACTTTTGATCTTGTGTTGTTTTTGTCTTTGCCTTTTCATGTTTGCCATGGAAGAATTGTACTTTCAAGACGACCTTGACGACATGGAGTATGAGGGATGGATGGAAAGCCAAGATCTAGTACCTCTCCATGATGAGTTTGAGTATTGGGATGAGTTTAATGCATATCATGAGTCTCATGATCAAGCTCACATGACTACATTACCTCATGAGGAACCTCACCATCAACCTCACAATGACCGAGTGGAATCAATGCTAGAAGAAATGTTGAGGAAGATGGATGATCTAGAGAGCAACCTTGCTTCCATTTCGACTTCCCACATGGAGCTTGAAGCGGAAGTGTTACAACAAGAAGAGGTTCACCATGAGGAGATCCAAGAATTGCCCGAATCAACCGTAATCATTAAGAAACTTCAAGAAGAGTTTGATGAAGCTTGGGAGCAAGTGAGGCTAAGGGATTTGGCCCTGAAGGATGAAAGAAGATTGAATATCGAGAGAGAAGAACAAATGAGGAGGGAGATTGAGGAGATTAGGAATGCTCTTATGCTAGGAGATCCTACCATCTTTCAAGGCTTACCTCCACCTCCTTCACCTTTGGAGGAGTGCAATGAAGTGCTCTCACCCTTGGACATCCTTGCCATCAACCCCGGAACCACACTTGAATAGCTCACGAGGAATGAGGAAAACAGAGAGAACCACGGTCTATCTGGGACTTCCACGCCCGTGGATTTGACCGTGGAAAGCTCTGTCGAAGAGAATCCTAAGCTAACTTCAACTCCTTCCAATCCTATCTTGCTTGCCCGGAGTACACACGAAGATTGGAGTCCCTTTCCTAAGGAGTCTCCCATGTTGAATGAAGGAGGCAAGCATGATGGATCCATGATGGTTATGAAGCACTTCAATGGAGAATTCTTTCCAAGAATCGGCTTTCTTCGGATCATAGAGAATGAGGATGGCAAGCATTTCACCGGTGTGACCGCGGAGTACCAATTGTCTAAGTATGGGGTAGCACCTATGGTTGAAACTCCATGCTATCATCAAGGGAGCGGTGATGAAGGAGTCTACTACTCACCGGTGAAGAGAGAACTTAAAGCTTATTTGGGCATCAAGTGGCCCGTGCTTGTCATCATGGATGCCGGAAAGCGATGGTTGCTTTGACTCCTCAAGCAAACCATGATATTCGAGGTGGATTGACATATCCACGGAGTTTGGTCAAGCTAATGACCTAAAAGAAGTGCTTAATGGGAGGCAACCCATTGGTACAACTCTTTCCCTTCTCTCTTTCGTTTTTGTTTTTGCTTTTGTTTTTGTGTGTTTTTGTGTTTTGTGTTTGTGTGGTAGATTTTAGGCAATGAGGAAGCCTTGCAAGGCAAGTTGATGATGATGATCCCATTTTCAACCATGGGTGGAACGGACGTGAGACTTGGACGGCTTGAGGTGTATTTGTTGGATGGAAGAGCTCCCATCTCGCATACACCTTGGCGAGGGTCTCGACGCCGGAATGACTATGAAGAGCTCTCTACCATGCTTGATTGATCATCCATCACCACCACTCCGCATGAGGGAACCAAAATACCGAAAACACCATTTTTACATTGTGAGGACTTCTTTCACTCTTCCTTACTTGATTTGCACATTGGGGACAATGTATTTCTAAGTATGGGGTGGGGTTTTCATGATCATTTGCATGATTAGAATCTAGGATAGTTTAATATTGTCACATGTTTCATTATGTTTTGCATTGTACACACATATTTCGAAAATTCCAAAAAAATCAGAAAATTTAAAAAAAAATTTAGTGCTTCTAAGCTTGGGTATGACCCTTATGATGAGATTGTCTTGTGAATTGGCTATGGATGGCCTTGTGTGTTGAATGGATTTATGCATATGTGGACTTGAAATACTTCTCTTGAATCATATGTATGATTTGTGATTATGATGCTTGTCTTGATTGGATTGAGAATTGATGGTCAAAATTACATGCTAGTTCTTACACATCATCTAGGAATGATTAAGGCAATTCATCTCTCTTCTTCTCATCTTGATCATGTTGTTTGAGCACCTCACTTGATATAAAATTTGACCGCTTTTGACCCATTCGGGAATAGGAGCATGCTAGTGTGTTGAGTGTGTGAAAAGCAAGTATGGGGTGGTGAAGTTGGTGTTTGAATTTTGTGAATGAAGTTGTTGAAAATGTGTTGTGAAAAGTGTAGAAAAAATATAGGTTTGGGGACTTTGATTTTGATGACGAGTAACTCGGCACCATTCACATAATCGGGTGTTTGTGCCTTGCCAAAGTCGGATAAACCGAATGTCCTAACGAGCCTTGGTATGTGTGCCCGGTGTGAGGCACCTCGGAAAAATCCCGAGGTCCCCTAATCACCAAGGTTTCGGCTTTTGTACACCAATGTCATTGCCTCAAAAATAAGTGAAAGAAAATGAAAAAGAAAAAAAATGAAAAAAAAAAGAAAAAGAAAAGAAGGAGAAAAATACACTTTGGTGGATGAAGTATAAATGTGAAGTTGTGGTTGTTTAGTTCCTTTCTCGGATTTGCACCACATGAACTTAGAAAATTCCCACCTTATCATCACGTTTCTTGGCCTCTTCTTTCCTAAGTCCTTAAGACCTATTTGTTTATGTGTATGACTTAGTGATCTAGATTGGATATTCTCATCATCATCTTGACTTCATCATTATTACCTTTCATGCATGCCTTCGAGTTAAGTATGATTGTCTTTCCGTGCCTTCATTAATTTAATACATGATTGCTTGTCCATTGCCATAAAACATGACTATGAAGGTGATCCAATTTTAGAAGCACAATTCCAAAAATATTTTTTTGGTTTTCTGCATTCATAAATCATGCCATCTCGTAGCCTATAGTTGGACCTTGCTCGGGGACGAGCAAGTGCTAAGTATGGGGTATTTTGATGACACGATTTATGACACTAGTTTAGGCACTCTTTTAGATAGTTTTCCTTCTCATTCATGCATGTTTCAGCATTAGTTCGTGGCGTTTACGCTTAATGCATGCATATTGTCGAAATAGACGTCTACACGAACTCTTGTCGGTTTTGTAGGTATTTTGGGGAGCTTTTGGAGCTTAATCGATACACTCGAGGATCATTCCTTCTGGTAGCACACATCCGGACCCTTTAAGGAGCAAGCTAGGAGCAAAGGAGAACACATAGGACCTTGTTGGTGCATGTCTTGCACCAACTCATTGCTTGAGGATCCAAGGAGAGTTTCTGGAGCAAAACCACGGTCACTGGCACTTCCACGCCCGTGGAATTTGGCCGTGATTTCTGTCTGGACCACCTTGACACGTGTCCCACGATCTCTTTGGCCGACTCTTGCTCTTGATGGGGTATTTAAGTGATCTTGTAGGCTATAATTTGGGGAGGCAGATTTTTCTCTCTTCCTTTTTTACCTAGCTTCTTCCTCCAAAACACTTCTCCATTCTAGCCTCTCTTCCAAGCACCCATTGTGGGTGTTCTTGGAAGAGATTAGTGTAGATTTTTTTTTAGAGTGAGATTAGAGCGGTTTTGAGTGAGGTTTCCATTGTTGATAACTTGGAACAACTCTTGGAGCCTTTGCAAGATTTGGTAACTTCTATTCTAGCTTTTAATGTCTTTTCTTTGGATTATTCTTCATCATCTAGTCATAATTTGCAAGCATGCTTTATTTGTGAAGTTTGATCTTGAAATGTTTGTTATTGGCTGAATAGTTGTGATTCTAGGGTGAAGGAATGATGTTTATGCTTTGGACTATGAATGTATGGACTTCCATGTTAGCTTAGGATCGATTTGTGTTCAAAACCCCAACTCAATGGAGAATCACGGCCTGTTCTTCATGGTTCCACGGCCGTGGTTTCCATGATCCACCCGTGGTTCTCTCTGTTGTGCTTGTATTGATGAATCTGGATGTTAGGATGTAGATGTATTGAAATCCTAGTGTTTGTTGAGCTTAATCTAGCTTAGGGTGACCTAATGTTAGCAACCTTTTTGAGGGATGAGACTTACCTGGTAATTTCCTCTCTTAGATACATAAGATGATGAACTCTAGGTAGTAGTGAGCTAAAAAAGCCGCTATTGGATTGAGTGTGCTAGGATCGTTGCCTAAGACTTACCTTTTCCGAGACTTACCCGGTAAGGAGGGGTTTGACCCTTAGGTAGTGTCCGGTTTGAGTAGAATTCCCGTCCTTAGGTTCCTTGAGACTTACTCGGTAATAGGACCCTAGGTTCGAGACTAGTGGAGCATGAGACTTACCCGGTAATTTCTCCCATTAGAGAAACACCCAACTCCGAACAACCACAACCTTCCTTTGATCTTTAGAAGCATGGGTCCATTGTCATAATCGGAATTCCAAATCTCTAGAATCCGCTTTCTTACCTCTTATCTCTTATCTTTGTGTTTGTGTGTTTGTGTTACTTGTTTGTGTTGATATATTTGTGATCTTTGTTTGATCACCCAAAACCCTCCAAAAATATTGTGTTTTGCATTTTGTTTATTCCTCATCTCATCTTAGTTTAGATTTACACTATCTTGATCATTGAATGACTTGATTTCACCTCAGTCCTTGTGTTCGACCTCGGAATACTTTCCTTTCTACAAAACGATCCGTACAATGCGGGTTTCGCTAGGTAGTTTAGGATTTTAGTTCGAGTTTATAAATGTAAAGCTTTTTGTGCTACCTTTCTAGCGTAACAAGTTTTTGGCGCCGTTGTCGGGGACTAGGTCTAGATTAAGTCATTTGATTGTGATTGCTTTTAGTGTTTATCTTTCTTGTTACTTTTGATCTTGTGTTGTTTTTGTCTTTGCCTTTTCATGTTTGCCATGGAAGAATTGTACTTTCAAGACGACCTTGACGACATGGAGTATGAGGGATGGATGGAAAGCCAAGATCTAGTACCTCTCCATGATGAGTTTGAGTATTGGGATGAGTTTAATGCATATCATGAGTCTCATGATCAAGCTCACATGACTACATTACCTCATGAGGAACCTCACCATCAACCTCACAATGACCGAGTGGAATCAATGCTAGAAGAAATGTTGAGGAAGATGGATGATCTAGAGAGCAACCTTGCTTCCATTTCGACTTCCCACATGGAGCTTGAAGCGGAAGTGTTACAACAAGAAGAGGTTCACCATGAGGAGATCCAAGAATTGCCCGAATCAACCGTAATCATTAAGAAACTTCAAGAAGAGTTTGATGAAGCTTGGGAGCAAGTGAGGCTAAGGGATTTGGCCCTGAAGGATGAAAGAAGATTGAATATCGAGAGAGAAGAACAAATGAGGAGGGAGATTGAGGAGATTAGGAATGCTCTTATGCTAGGAGATCCTACCATCTTTCAAGGCTTACCTCCACCTCCTTCACCTTTGGAGGAGTGCAATGAAGTGCTCTCACCCTTGGACATCCTTGCCATCAACCCCGGAACCACACTTGAATAGCTCACGAGGAATGAGGAAAACAGAGAGAACCACGGTCTATCTGGGACTTCCACGCCCGTGGATTTGACCGTGGAAAGCTCTGTCGAAGAGAATCCTAAGCTAACTTCAACTCCTTCCAATCCTATCTTGCTTGCCCGGAGTACACACGAAGATTGGAGTCCCTTTCCTAAGGAGTCTCCCATGTTGAATGAAGGAGGCAAGCATGATGGATCCATGATGGTTATGAAGCACTTCAATGGAGAATTCTTTCCAAGAATCGGCTTTCTTCGGATCATAGAGAATGAGGATGGCAAGCATTTCACCGGTGTGACCGCGGAGTACCAATTGTCTAAGTATGGGGTAGCACCTATGGTTGAAACTCCATGCTATCATCAAGGGAGCGGTGATGAAGGAGTCTACTACTCACCGGTGAAGAGAGAACTTAAAGCTTATTTGGGCATCAAGTGGCCCGTGCTTGTCATCATGGATGCCGGAAAGCGATGGTTGCTTTGACTCCTCAAGCAAACCATGATATTCGAGGTGGATTGACATATCCACGGAGTTTGGTCAAGCTAATGACCTAAAAGAAGTGCTTAATGGGAGGCAACCCATTGGTACAACTCTTTCCCTTCTCTCTTTCGTTTTTGTTTTTGCTTTTGTTTTTGTGTGTTTTTGTGTTTTGTGTTTGTGTGGTAGATTTTAGGCAATGAGGAAGCCTTGCAAGGCAAGTTGATGATGATGATCCCATTTTCAACCATGGGTGGAACGGACGTGAGACTTGGACGGCTTGAGGTGTATTTGTTGGATGGAAGAGCTCCCATCTCGCATACACCTTGGCGAGGGTCTCGACGCCGGAATGACTATGAAGAGCTCTCTACCATGCTTGATTGATCATCCATCACCACCACTCCGCATGAGTGAACCAAAATACCGAAAACACCATTTTTACATTGTGAGGACTTCTTTCACTCTTCCTTACTTGATTTGCACATTGGGGACAATGTATTTCTAAGTATGGGGTGGGGTTTTCATGATCATTTGCATGATTAGAATCTAGGATAGTTTAATATTGTCACATGTTTCATTATGTTTTGCATTGTACACACATATTTCGAAAATTCCAAAAAAATCAGAAAATTTAAAAAAAAATTTAGTGCTTCTAAGCTTGGGTATGACCCTTATGATGAGATTGTCTTGTGAATTGGCTATGGATGGCCTTGTGTGTTGAATGGATTTATGCATATGTGGACTTGAAATACTTCTCTTGAATCATATGTATGATTTGTGATTATGATGCTTGTCTTGATTGGATTGAGAATTGATGGTCAAAATTACATGCTAGTTCTTACACATCATCTAGGAATGATTAAGGCAATTCATCTCTCTTCTTCTCATCTTGATCATGTTGTTTGAGCACCTCACTTGATATAAAATTTGACCGCTTTTGACCCATTCGGGAATAGGAGCATGCTAGTGTGTTGAGTGTGTGAAAAGCAAGTATGGGGTGGTGAAGTTGGTGTTTGAATTTTGTGAATGAAGTTGTTGAAAATGTGTTGTGAAAAGTGTAGAAAAAATATAGGTTTGGGGACTTTGATTTTGATGACGAGTAACTCGGCACCATTCACATAATCGGGTGTTTGTGCCTTGCCAAAGTCGGATAAACCGAATGTCCTAACGAGCCTTGGTATGTGTGCCCGGTGTGAGGCACCTCGGAAAAATCCCGAGGTCCGCTAATCACCAAGGTTTCGGCTTTTGTACACCAATGTCATTGCCTCAAAAATAAGTGAAAGAAAATGAAAAAGAAAAAAAATGAAAAAAAAAAAGAAAAAGAAAAGAAGGAGAAAAATACACTTTGGTGGATGAAGTATAAATGTGAAGTTGTGGTTGTTTAGTTCCTTTCTCGGATTTGCACCACATGAACTTAGAAAATTCCCACCTTATCATCACGTTTCTTGGCCTCTTCTTTCCTAAGTCCTTAAGACCTATTTGTTTATGTGTATGACTTAGTGATCTAGATTGGATATTCTCATGATCATCTTGACTTCATCATTATTACCTTTCATGCATGCCTTCGAGTTAAGTATGATTGTCTTTCCGTGCCTTCATTAATTTAATACATGATTGCTTGTCCATTGCCATAAAACATGACTATGAAGGTGATCCAATTTTAGAAGCACAATTCCAAAAATATTTTTTTGGTTTTCTGCATTCATAAATCATGCCATCTCGTAGCCTATAGTTGGACCTTGCTCGGGGACGAGCAAGTGCTAAGTATGGGGTATTTTGATGACACGATTTATGACACTAGTTTAGGCACTCTTTTAGATAGTTTTCCTTCTCATTCATGCATGTTTCAGCATTAGTTCGTGGCGTTTACGCTTAATGCATGCATATTGTCGAAATAGACGTCTACACGAACTCTTGTCGGTTTTGTAGGTATTTTGGGGAGCTTTTGGAGCTTAATCGATACACTCGAGGATCATTCCTTCTGGTAGCACACATCCGGACCCTTTAAGGAGCAAGCTAGGAGCAAAGGAGAACACATAGGACCTTGTTGGTGCATGTCTTGCACCAACTCATTGCTTGAGGATCCAAGGAGAGTTTCTGGAGCAAAACCACGGTCACTGGCACTTCCACGCCCGTGGAATTTGGCCGTGATTTCTGTCTGGACCACCTTGACACGTGTCCCACGATCTCTTTGGCCGACTCTTGCTCTTGATGGGGTATTTAAGTGATCTTGTAGGCTATAATTTGGGGAGGCAGATTTTTCTCTCTTCCTTTTTTACCTAGCTTCTTCCTCCAAAACACTTCTCCATTCTAGCCTCTCTTCCAAGCACCCATTGTGGGTGTTCTTGGAAGAGATTAGTGTAGATTTTTTTTTAGAGTGAGATTAGAGCGGTTTTGAGTGAGGTTTCCATTGTTGATAACTTGGAACAACTCTTGGAGCCTTTGCAAGATTTGGTAACTTCTATTCTAGCTTTTAATGTCTTTTCTTTGGATTATTCTTCATCATCTAGTCATAATTTGCAAGCATGCTTTATTTGTGAAGTTTGATCTTGAAATGTTTGTTATTGGCTGAATAGTTGTGATTCTAGGGTGAAGGAATGATGTTTATGCTTTGGACTATGAATGTATGGACTTCCATGTTAGCTTAGGATCGATTTGTGTTCAAAACCCCAACTCAATGGAGAATCACGGCCTGTTCTTCATGGTTCCACGGCCGTGATTTCCATGATCCACCCGTGGTTCTCTCTGTTGTGCTTGTATTGATGAATCTGGATGTTAGGATGTAGATGTATTGAAATCCTAGTGTTTGTTGAGCTTAATCTAGCTTAGGGTGACCTAATGTTAGCAACCTTTTTGAGGGATGAGACTTACCTGGTAATTTCCTCTCTTAGATACATAAGATGATGAACTCTAGGTAGTAGTGAGCCAAAAAAGCCGCTATTGGATTGAGTGTGCTAGGATCGTTGCCTAAGAATTACCTTTTTCGAGACTTACCCGGTAAGGAGGGGTTTGACCCTTAGCTAGTGTCCGGTTTGAGTAGAATTCCCGTCCTTAGGTTCCTTGAGACTTACCCGGTAATAGCACCTTAGGTTCGAGACTAGTGGAGCATAAGACTTACCCGGTAATTGCTCCCATTAGAGAAACACCCAACTCCGAACAACCACAACCTTCCTTTGATCTTTAGAAGCATGGGTTCATTGTCATAATCGGAATTCCGAATCTCTAGAATCCGCTTTCTTACCTCTTATCTCTTATCTTTGTGTTTGTGTGTTTGTGTTACTTGTTTGTGTTGATATATTTGTGATCTTTGTTTGATCACCCAAAACCCTCCAAAAATATTGTGTTTTGCATTTTCTTTATTCCTCATCTCATCTTAGTTTAGATTTACACTATCTTGATCATTGAATGACTTGATTTCACCTCAGTCCTTGTGTTCGACCTCGGAATACTTTCTTTTCTACAAAACGATCCGTACACTGCGGATTTCGCTAGGTAGTTTAGGATTTTAGTTCGAGTTTATAAATGTAAAGCTTTTTGTGCTACCTTTCTAGCGTAACAGAAAGCCTGAGGTAGTTGTTGCAACATTGAGCGAAATAGAAGGATTCAAATTCTGGACAATGGCATTTATATGTTTGATGTTGAACGCTCACATACAACAGAGGCATGCCTAGAATCCTCGACAATTCGGCTCTCATTGTCCAAGATGGTCAGATTATTCTCCAATTCGGCTGCCATTGTCCAAGACGGTTCAAACCGCAAAACAAACCGCAAATAAACCGCAAACCACAAAAAAAAAACCGCAAACCGCAAAAAAAAAGCGCAAAAAAAACCGCAAAACCGCAAAAAAAGCGCAAAACCAACCAAACCGCAAAAAAAACCGCAAATTTGCGGTTCGGTTTGCGGTCCATGTTTTTCAAGGTTGCGGTTTGCAGTTCGGTTGCGGTTCGGTTTGCGGTTTTGGACCGATGTTCATCCCTACCCCAAGTCCCATGCCAATACCACCCCATGAATCACCCCCCATAATTCCGCCGCCGGTGCCGTAGCTGCACCCAGATTTGTTGTTACTCCAGAGATTTAGTTTCCCAAAGAGTCTCGAATGAGAGCACCTGCAGCAGCCAACCCCACATCCCCCTTAGAATCCCCATCAGAGTTAATCTTGACCCATCCCAACTGTGGTCTCTCCCACCTGACTAACCTCTCCACTTTCGGTCCCAAGGGAGTCCTCAATCACTTCACACTGTATTCTATCATCTCTACATACCTATCCAGAATATAGCCCACCTTATCCCTTGCAATGGTTCCCTCTTCAAACACCCTCGCATTCCTCCAACGCCATATCCACGAAACCCCAACCGAGAAGAGCACCTTCCAGCATCTCTTCTGTAAGCCTACCATTCCCAGGCTCAAGTTAGTGAAGAGTCATTCATCCCAACTTAACAGGAAGAACGTACTTTGGTATTTCATCGGGACCAAAGCCTTCCAGATACTCTCCGCAAATGTACAGTCTTGTAGCACATGCAAAAGCAATTCATCAGTCCTTGGGCATGCCACGTAGTGCGAGCAGTCACTCAGGTGACGTCGAGATTGTTCTAAATTCGTAAGAGGGACTCCCCATGCCAGTTGCCACAAAAAAATATCGGATGCATTCCTAGATCTTGAGTTTCCGTATTTGCTGGAACATGCTCTCTCTTACCTCCCATCGCCTCCTTTTGTTCTGTACAAAACCATGAGTTGAACTCACCGAGAAGACCCCGTCTTTATTGGGCATCCAACGCACACAGTCGGGTTTGTTAAAGCCCGGCCAGAGCCTTGTTGAGATGAGGTGCAGAAGGCATTTGTTGGTAAGTCTACATGACAAATAATTCCAGTTCCATTCGTAAGAATCTATCCAGGCTTCTCTCACCTTCATGTGCAGCTCCTCTTAAGATAAGGGTAGTTGGTATGAGTTTGCCATGGGTTCCGTTGTGACCCAGTTGTCACTCCAGAACCGTGCAGATCGGCCATCATTGACCGACCAACCAATATTCGGGACCACTACTTTGTTGAAGCCTTTGACAATTCCCCTCCAGACATACGAGCTCCCTCCTCTGCACACTAGTAGACTCGGCCAATCTTGAGATGGCACGTTATATTTGCGATGCAGTACCTTGGCCCACATTTGATCCCTTTTGGTAAAAAGTCTCCATCCAAGTTTATTGATGTGAGCAAGATTAGCTTCAAAGGCAATTCTGATACCCAATCCACCTCTCTCCAGTGGCTGGCATAATTTGTGCCAGTGTAGAAGATGAATTTTCTTTTTCTCTCCCCCGCTAACCCAGATGAACTCTCTGCACATTCTATCAATCTCATTAGTCACACTTTTGGGAAGAAGAAGAGTACTCATATAATAAGAAGGCATAGCACAAAGCACATAATTAACAAGTGTTGTGCGACCCGCCAGGCTAAGAGATCGAGCCTTCCATCCAGCCAGCCTAGCCTTCATCCTGTTCATCAGAGGGTGAAAGACATCCCTAGCAATCGAGTCATGAATGATGGGAATCCCCAGATAGAGGCCCAAGTTTCTCGTAGAGGGAATGCCACACAGCTCGCTGAGGCGTTTTTCCATATCTCCTTTAATATTGTGTGACACAAAAATCCGGAATTTTGCGATACTAACCCTCTGCCCTGACGCACCGCAAAAATCATCCAGGATAATCTTGATAACGTTAAGTTGGTTGGTCGACGCCTCCGCAAAAATGAGTATGTCATCCGCAAAGAACAAATGAGAGATAGTCGGACCGCCTCGAGTAAACTTCATCGTCTTCCAAACACCCTCCTCTACTGCTTTATCTATCAAATGACCCAACCTCTCTAAGCATAAGACAAACAAATAGGGAGAGAGGGGGTCACCTTGCCGTAAACCTTGGGTCATACGAAATTTCTCCGTACATTCACCATTCCAAAGAACTCTCATACAGATAGACGAGAAGCACTTTTCCATGCTAGCGATCATGCCTCCCGGAAGACCGAGATCGTGCAACGTATCACTAATAAACTCCCATCGCATTCTATCATATGCCTTCTCAAGGTCCAGTTTAAGAAGAAGCCATCCCTTCCTGCCCTTCTTCCGCTTCATAGAGTGGATCGCCTCTTGAGCTAGAATAATGTTGTCCGAAATTAGTCTTCCCGGGATAAAGCTAGATTGCATGGGGCACACCACTTTATCCATCAAAGGCTTCAACCTATTAGCCAGAATTTTCGTAATAACCTTGTAATTAACATTACATAGAGTAATCGTCCTGAACTGCGTAATGAACTCCGGTTTCGCTACTTTACCAATAAGGACAATATGGGTGTCATTGACTGAGTGTGGTAAAGTTCCTTGCTCGAAAAACTCTTTCACAAATATAATCAGCGAATCACCCACTTGTTTCCAGCATTGTTGGTAGAAGATGGGTTAGAAACCATCAAGCCCCGGGGCTTTCAGTGCTCCCATCCCTCTGATTGCCTCAATAATCTCCTTATCAACATAAGGTTCCGACAGTGACACTATCTGCTCGTTTTTCAGCATAGGAGTTCAAACAGATACTTATAGAAGTTCACTGCGTGCATCTCCAGGACTGAGGGTTCAACGCTCCATTCTCCATTCTCTAATCGGAGGGCGTCAATCCAATTAAATTGCCTTCTGACAATGGTGGACAGATAGAAAAATATTGTATTCCGATCCCCACAAGAAATTCACTATTGCCGAGACTTTTGACACCACATGATCTCTTCTTGCTCGAGTACCTTCTCCAGTTCACTTACCGTATCTCTTTCTTGAGCCAAAGTATCATCAGTAACTTGAGCATCAAGTTTTGTTTGGAGAATAGCCACTTTCTTCAGCAGGCCTTCCTTTCTGTTACATATATCCCCGAAGTATGTTCTATTCCCCCGTTGGAGAACCCCTCCCAGTTTACGTAAAGAATCAGATAGGAGTTTAGAAGAGTCCCATCCTCCCTCAATAACTTTGTTAAAATCTGGATGAGTCATCCAAGCAGCCTGGAAACGGAAAGGTCGCCTTTTTACATCTCTCATTCTGCCCTTATCAAATCTTAACAAAAGTGGGTTATGAACTTATGGTCCGATGATAGTCAAAGTAGGTGTTGAACCGTCGCCCCCGGCCAACGTATTCTACCTTGGGGTGTCATCAGAACCCTGTCTAACCTCTTCGAAATCCGGTTCCTCTCTGACGTGCCCCTAGCCAACGTGAACGGCGACCCAATATAGCCTAAGTCAACAAGCATATTCTCGGTTATCCAATCACTGAAAGATAGAGAGAGACGAGATAACCTTCCAGAACCCCCGTAGCATTCCTCCAAGCATCTCATAGCGTTCATGTCCCCACTTATGACCACCGGCATAGTCGTATTTTGAATAAATGACGAGAGCTCCTCCCATCAATTATCTCTTCGTTGAGGATTCGGAGAAATATATGTAACAATAAGGGTGAACTCTGAGTCTCTGAGCCAACTATAGCTTGAATGTATTGTCTTTCTTTCTTGACAACTCAAATGGGGCAGCTAAGAGCATCTCACAAGAGCCAAATACCCCCGCTTTGCCCTATGGGATCCACCCTCTCAACAGAATCAAACCCTAGCTTCTGGCAACTGATCCTGAGCAATGAGTCTCAAAAATGGCCAAAAAAATTGGCCAATGCTTTCTTAACATGTAATGGATTGATATTCGGAAACTTTTCTTGATAGTCCCGAAGCTATTCCAAAGGAGACCTATCATTAACTTATCAAAAACAAGGTTCCTCTCATCCTGTAAACTAGGCCTGAGAGTCTAGGACCATCGACATCTGAGAGTCATCATTACCACTGTGGGGTGTCGGCTCTATGTCCACATCCTGATCCATAGCTTCTCCACTAACAGATGCTTCACCTACATATTTGGCTCCAATGGTTACCACATTAGGACACGTACTATGGAGAATCCGAACTTGGGGAACATCTAGGATTGTCACGTGATTCTTGGTATGATTCTATTGTGGTTGCATCTGTACAGGCTTCCCAATCTTCTTTAACGTGGGATTAGTCTTGGGTTCCACTGCTTTTGCACTATTCAATCTATTACGTTTCCTGGTCTGACCTCTGCTCATGGTCCCCACTTTTTGACTAGGTTCATCCAGAAGCACGCATTTCCCTTTGTTTGCCTGATGATCATCCTTTTCAGGACGTGATGGTGGGGCAACTGTACCCTTACCTTTAGGTTCATACATTCCATAAGAACGTGATCCACTTTTCTAACAAGGGACCACCATCCATGGCCCATGTTCGTCATTCTCCACTTCCTAAGGCCCTTCCTTAACACCAGGAATCACTTCCTCCGTCAACGGGTGGTTTTGTACTGCAGTTGGACTACCTTCAATGTTGTCCTCCACTGGAATTACCTCTGTCTCCTTTCTGGCTACTGCGTACATACAGTTTTCATCCTTATGCCCATAACATCCACAAGAAAAGCATATTGTATGAAGATTTTCATACTCGAGTAATAACCTCTTTCCATTAAGGATCACGTCACCTTTTAATGGATGGGTAAGGTCAACCATGACACAAACTCTTGCTAATTTTCCTCTCATCATACCCAAAGTGTATGTATCAATACGTAGTGGTACTCCAATAGGCGATGCAATGGCTTTCAGGATATTGATATTATACATAGAGAAAAAGAGACCCAAGATGCGCACCCAAACCCCCGTGGATTTAATTACCGACGTTGACGGACCAAAAGACTCCTCCCATTTTTGCATCATCAAGTAGTGGCCAAAGAGTTTCCATGGACCACTTGTGAGAATATCAAGCATATCTGGCTCTTTCTCAAATCTAATCAAGAAGAATTCATTGGGTAGATCCATAGCGGTCCATCCTCCTGTTGTGTCTTCCACATGGCTCTTAGGGCTCTTTCAAATGCAGGAAACGAGATCATACGGTCAAGAAGTTTCACTACAATCGAGTTCCTCCAGGGCGGGCGGCGCATTTAAGACTTGCACCACATCCTGATCGATATTAATTATCGGGGTCGCATCCTTCCCCTTAGGAAATTAATGCGAATCTTCCCTGTTTCAATAAGATTATCAGGAATGATTGGTAGTTGTTTCCATACAGAGTCGCCAAACAACATCGTACTCCATGTAGGGATTGGATTCAGTTGATTCCCTAACTCAACAGCCTCCACCCTTGCAGTCGGGGGGCGATCTTGGTTGTCCGGTTGTCATATCCCAGGGGAGTTGGGAGAGGGAGCACCGACAGAGGGATCTGGAGCAGCGGGATTGGAGGGGGAATCGCCTCGGAATTCGCATGCGCCGTCATTAGGGCTTTTGGCAATGATTAGGTGAAAGAGCAATTCAGTGTTTATGCACAAAGGATAATAGAAAGTTTGCAATAATATTTTTATATAAGGTAACTTTTTTTTTGGTAATATATAAGGTAACTTAATACAACGACTAGTTGTCAGTCTCGTACTTATAAATTACGAACATATATTATTTCATTAATGAAGGAAACATATAGCTAGGAATGAAACTGATTTGGACTGAACATATATTATCCAATTAATGAAGGAATTGTTAACGTACATGTGTATATTGCATTCGTTACCCTTAGGGTATTTTAGTAAACTCATGTATCTTGTAAACAAGTATATATTTCAGTAATGGAAACTGAAGAGGCGAGTACTTCATTTCACGATACTTAACAGGAAATTAAATACATTATTATGTAACCCATTCTTCAAACTTTCAGGACAGACACTCGGTCCATTCTATAGGGTTACAGAATCTCTGTTCCATTTCTGGATTATTGGTGATTAATTGCCTTCTAACATAACCAAAACTCAGGAAGAACAAGCTCATCGATCAAATGGCAACACTACGCATGACAATGGTTTCAACGGTGAGCCCTGGACCAAGTCCTATTGCAACTCCCCACTCGAAGCCTTCACCGGTCGTCTTCTTGCCTTCTCGAGCCGACCTCTTCCTCATCTCATCCATCACGAACAACACACAAGCGCTAGTCAAGTTGCCATACTCACTCAAGATATAGCGAGAATCACACAGTTTACTCTTGTTTAGCTCCAACTTCTCTTCAATCTTGTCTAAGATGGCTTTCCCGCCGGGATGAACTTGCCAGAATATCTTGTTCCAATCGGTGATCCCCAGTGGCTTGAATGCTGCAAGCATCACCTCCTGCATGTTATCCGCCACCGCTTGAGGAACCTCCTTTGTTAGATGGAAGGTCAACCCTGCTTCTGTTAAATGCAACTGCATTGTATGCAATGTGTCCGGTATGGTCGTTTGAGATGCCGACACGAGCTCGAAGATTGGCTTCTCGATCCTCTCGTCGATATCGCAACCCACCACCAACGCGGCAGCTCCGTCACCGAACAGGAGCTGACCGATCAGGGAATCGATATGGGCCTCGTGGGGCCCACGGAAAGCGAACGCCACGATCTCCGAGCACACGACCAGCACCCTGGCCCCCCTATTGTTCTCGGCTATGTCCTTGACGAGACGGAGGACGGTCCCGCCGGCAAAGCAGCCCTGTTGGTAGACCATTGTGCGGCTAACGGTGGGGTTGAGGCCGAAGAGACGAGCGAACTGGTAGTCGGCGCCGGGCATGTCGTTGCTGGTGGTGGTGCAGAAGATAAGATGAGTGATCCTAGACTTGTCTTGGCCCCACTCTTCCATAGCCTTCTCGGCAGCCTCTACTCCGAGCTTTGGGACCTCCATGATCAACATTTCTTGACGTGCGTCCAAAGAAGGAGCCTTGAATTTGCACATGTTTGGGTTGGGGGTCAGATTCTCTTCGGTGTGGAACATGAATCTTTGTCTAATACCCGATCGATCACCTGCATGATAATCATAATTATGGTTAACTCAAAAGATCGATATATATGATCTCAATTATAGATTAAAAAAAAAAGGATGCGTACAAATGCGCTTCATCTTGTGCTTGAGTTCGGTCATGTGTTCGCTCTTGCACATACGGAAGTAGAAATCAGGATACTCCGACTGAGGGTAGCAAGTGGGAGGCGTGGCGGTTCCGATAGCAAGCACGGTGGCGGGGCCATTTGCCTTCTGGGAGTTGCGGATCTGCTGCACCAGCTTCGACATGGTTGATTAGTTACTTGTGGATATATAGAAGACAACAACGTAACCTTCGATCCAAGCACTCAACTGATCGAGGGTTGAGTGAAGAAATGAGGCCATGTCTCGAGCTTTTTATAAGAAGACAATATTGCAGTGTTCCCAGCTACCATCTTTTCTCAATTACATAACGATGGTCCATTACCTGAAACCTAATTTTATTTATAACCCTTGGTTCATGTTAATTTAGTAAAATCTAACGTGTGCGTGAGCACAACACCAGAAATAAATAAAAAAATAGTAGGGATGATAGAGGTGTCAAAAGCAACAGCTAGCCTACACTTGAAACTATAGCTACACTCTAGTACTTAACCCTATGGTGGTGGTTGCTTGCCTTCGTAACTGGTTTTTCCTTGATTTTTCCCCTTAGTTTTTTGGTTAGATACGTAACTTTAATTTATATTGTCACCAAATCTCACGATTGTTACTGAATTTTAATTTACTTGATCACAAAAAGGATTTTTTTAAAACCCAAATAACAAAATATTTATCAAAATATCATATTCCAAAGCTTATTTTCCAATATAGCAAATTTATTGCGGTTCAAAATAAAATGATAAAAAGAAGAAAATGCGAGATAGGTGACTCATAGGTGATCAAGGACAACTGAAAAATAAACAATCCTTTTAACCATCGTGTCAAGTTGATTTTATTGAATATTCTTGCTTCCGTATGTATTTATATCCTAGTGTTCTTAAAAACACGAACAGTAGTAGTAATAATAATAAAATTGTTAGTTATTCATTTACGACTTTTAGATTTATAAATTATAATCCTATCATAAATATCAAGAAAAAAAATTCATTCAGCAATTAAATTTTGGTCAAATTATCTAAGTAAGCTTTTTTTTGAGATTTCTCTTTATAACTATGTTCATGATATAAATATGTTTAGTAAGTGTCCACTTAATCAAACCCATTATCTTCTTACTTTAATTTAATGAAAGTGGTAAAAACTGAAAGGGTACACAAACCTAATAAAAATAGAAAAGAGCTTATTTGGCCAAATTTTTTCTTAATTTTTTTCATAAGGTTTATTTATTTCTTATTTTATTATATATATAATTGATTATTTTGGATGTTTTTTTTAAAAAATTTTTATATTTATGAATAAAATTTTCTTGATTACATGTAAAATTGTAAAGCGTAAAATAAAAATTTAAAATAATCTTAAAATAATCAACTTTATATAAAATTATTGTTAGTTAATAGAAGTATTTTATGAAAAATTGTAAAGGATGAAGAATCAAGAATCAACAAAATTAAATATTTTTTGATGTTTTCTAAATTCATACTTTATACTTCAAAAACATATGCACGAAACATTCTAAAAACATTCATTCTAAAAAATAAAAAGAATTAAAAAAAATCCAAATTAATCAATTTTTATAAGTACAATTATTTTTTAAAATAAATAAATAAACCTCGTAAAAAGTCTAATAATTAAATTTTAAATAATATTATTGATATATCTGATAGCGTTATAATTTATAAACCAAAAAATCGTAAATGAAGAAAAGGTAATTTTAGTAAAATCAATAATTGAGCTCATGTTTTTAAGGAATCGGTTGTCCTTGGTCACTCGTGTTTGAATCCTATATCTCGCATTACCTTCATTTTTATAATTTTATTTTTCACTTACAAAAATATGAGGATCAAGATTGCTTTTTTGTAGCTTTTCGTTAGAAAATTTTCTATATTGAAAAATAATTTGGCCAAATTAGCTAAGTAAGTCTTTAGAGATTTCTCTCTAATAATTAGGCTCATGGTATAAATATATTTAGTAAATGTACTACTAATTAAACTCTTTACCTTCCAACTTCAATTGAGAATATTGGTGCAGTAAAGCCTTTTTTGTATTATGATAGGTGATGAAATCACTATCAATTAGGATAGTTTTTAGCGTCTTTTTATTGTCTTAGAGTCGGTATTGTGTTGCTAACATCTTAATCCAAAAGAAAAACTCTAAAAGAAGCAAAAGAGATGTTAGAAGCACTTGGGAGTTGAAGATCATTCACGAAGACAAGCTTCTACTGTCATACCGCCCCGCGGAGCAGTGTCACCGCCCATGCGGGTGGCGCTGCACTGCGGAACGCAGCCCACGCCTTCTCCAACGCCCGGAACAAGCCTGTCACCCGCCCCTGCGGTCCCTTCTGGCCGCCCCTGCGGTGACTTACCCTGAAGAAGCGAAGCCTGCGCCTCTGCCTGCGGACCAACCTACGGACATGTGAAGCCAAAGAGCCAGTGTCACCGCCCCTGCGATGACATTGGGCCGCCCCTGCGGCTCGACATCAGAAGCGACAGAAAGATGAAAAGTCAGACGTTTGGAAAACATTAAATACCCGCCCCCGCGGGATTGCCAGGCCGCCCCTGCGGCCAAGAAGAAGATCAAGCATTTTGGCCTAAATCGTCCCTTCGGCCCTTCAAGCCCGCCCCCGCATTTTAGCGCCAGAGGACTTTACTCCGACTGTTTGCACCACCTTTATGGCATTAAAGGTGGTTGTTTAGGACGTTCATTTACTCTCATTTAGTGTCAATTGTAGTATAAATAGGGATATGACTGATTGCTAGAATCATCCATCATTTTCCCACTTAAACTCTATTTTCCCTTACTTCCAAGTGTGATGAGTTTCTAAGTTCCTTGCTACATTGGGTTGTTTTGAAGTTGCATTGCTGCTTTGGTTGTAAGTCTTTATCAATATAAGTATTATTTAGTCATATGTGTTATATTCCTTGAGCTCTAAACTTTTGTATGCATGTTTCTTACCACTTAGATTGGTCACCTTAAGTGTCTAATTGCATGCAAAGAACTATGATTAATTAACTCCGGGTTCGGGTCCTTAATCTAGTAGTAACCCTTTAGGTGAAAGCTAGTTGAAATCTCTTAAAGGAAAAGGAATATAATTATAAATAAAGTCTAACGGTGTTTATGCCTTCTTTGTATCTCTTTGTCTTTGTTAAAATGCTAACTTGTGCTTTGATCTTGTAGGTTTACGGATCATTAATCTTGTTAAGTTGTGTTGATGCCGGTTGGCTCAACGCATATTTAAGATCAAGACGAGACATTGATGAATAACTTATAAAAAGAATCAACCAAAGTAGAATGCATGCTTAGACTCAACCTAGTGTGGCTCTTTCTCCATTCTTTTATCACATCTTTACTTGTTTTCGTTTTGCTTTTGTCTTGTTTCATTACAACCCCCCCCCTCTCCCCCCATTTGGTTACATATATCGATAACTGAACCTAATCATTACTTGACAAAGCTCTCTTGATATCGACCCTTACTTACACTATACAAACCAATTAGTGTAACGTTAGGCAATTACTTTGACTTAAGCTAAAAGACAACGACCTTAGGACTTTAGCCTCGTCAAATTTGGTGCCGTTGTCGGGGAGTTCTTGTTTTTGTTTTGATTTATTTCAATTATTGATTTTTTTGGGAACATTTTCATGGTTCAAACCCATGCTACTAACTCCGATTTTTCTACTTTTGACCCATAAATTGAAAGAACGCACAATCGACTTCGTAGGCAACAACGAACCCGAGAAGAGATGGCTAACCAAACTCTACGTCAACTCATGCAGCCGGATTTGACTCAACACCCTCTTGCGGTAACCATACCGGCAATTGGGGAAGGAGTCAACTTTGAGCTCAAACCGGGGTTGATCCACTTGCTCCCATCCTTCAATGGATTAAGTGGTGAAGACCCTATCAAGCACCTTGGGAAATTCTATACCGTGTGTTTGAGCATGAAGCCAGCCAATGTCACCGAAGAACAAATCAAGATGAGAGCATTTGGTTTCACTGTCAAGGATGGGGCGGATGATTGGTACTACCACCTTTCGTCCGGTAGCATCGACACATGGGAGAATACTTCCCCGCTAAGAAGGCTAACAGCTTGAAGAAAGCCATAAGTGTAACACCCCAAATTCTGAGAACTCGGGGAGCTACTGGTTAGGACCTCACAATGGGTCCCGACCTTAGTTTGACAACAATTTAACTTGGATCTTACAACAAGGCACAAAAGTATTTAAATAATTTGAAAACTTTAAACAATATATACATGAAGAATATGTATCAGCCTTACAAAGCAAAAGTACCAAAACGACACATAAGAAGAACAAAAGACATCCCGTCCCCAACTAAATAAGTACGTGGACCCGGCTGACCATTACCTTCGGATCTCTCTACAACTGTTTTAACCTGCAAGACATCTACAAGCGGTATAAAACCGTTAGCTAACATTCTATGCATAAGTATAAAGGTAAAAGCACAAACACACAACATACACAATCAACATGCAACACTCAATCCTTTTATTATCTTTAATTAGGTGATAGGTTATTACTAATGATACTTATTTTGTGACATGAGGGATTCCCAAACCTTGCCCCTATCCCCGTTTACCAACGCGGAATGGTACTAATGCATCCGACCGTCTACCGGACTGGGCTGGTCGCAGGGAACCTCCTAGACTCTCGCAAGAGCTAGGCAGATGATGTCACGACCCGTTATCATACACTTGGGTCAATTACGTAAATAATAAAGTCGGCCTAATCCGGTTTCGTTGTTTAGCATAACTAGCAAACACCACTCATACACATTACACTCATACAAGAAAGCCAGCTAAGTAAGTCCGTGGACTTACCAGAATCAAATCTCGACTCTCTTAATCACCACTCATCGGTAACTGTAGGAATTCAGTAGCGTGTCAAAGGAGGCAAGTGTGTCAGCACACTTTCTAGGTAATTAGAAGTCTAAGACTTCTAAGATAGTAGGTCTTAATAGAACGGAATTGATTACAGTATTAATTTATGGTAAAATGACTATTTTACCCTTGGTCGCGAAACTTCTTAAAATTTCATAATTTATGTTTAAACTCTTATTTGAGACTAACTAACCATATTCTACTCCCTAGGATGATTTTAGGTAATAACTAGAAAAACTACCCATTTTCTATTTCTCGAAAAGTCACTAAAGTCCAACTACAGCTTCAAATATAAAATTCGAATAATCCTATAAAAATTCCAAAATAATTCCCTAGATCATCTATGATATCCCATCTACTCATAGGAGAAAGAATTTCTTAAAATTGTTCACCCTTCACTTCTACAAAAATTTTCAAAGTTGGTTACAACACTTGAAGTTTCCTATACTTAGCCAAAATCTGAGTACACTTTGAAAAATCATAACTCCTAAACAACTCGCTGGATTTATCCCAAATTTTGATATGTTCTACTATAATATGTCAACTATATCATATCCAAAATTCAAGTCCAACATAGATCAAAAGCATATTCAAAACTATATCCCAAAACCGAATTTCAGCACAACAGAAAAACTGCTTACAACTCAATCTTTGAAAAATCATAAATCCCAAACCACTCGCTGGAATCCTCTCAAATTTTAATATGTTCTACAACAATATGTCAACCATATCATATCCAAAATTCAAGCCCAACGGAGATCAAGAGCTTATTCAAAACCATCTCACAAAACAGCGTCCCATGCTGTTTTTCTCAATTCAGCACATTTATAAAAACTGTATGAGGAGTCAACTTTGAAATCCCATATCTCTCAAACCATAACATGGATTCCTCTAAAACTTTAGTATGATTTACTATGCAATACCATCTATAACATATCCAAAAACTAGCCAAAAAGGAAGAGTCTAGCTTACCCAAAATTGGACTCGAAGTTCACTGCTCGTCAATGTTGGAAAGCTGGAAAAGAAGTAACAGCTCCTTGAAATTGTTCCTTTGGCTGCAAAGTATGGGTTCTAGGATGGCTTATCAGCAATTAATCATATATATAAATGGAGGGAAGGGAGGGCATGGTCATACTCACTATAAATCTCGACAAGGAGGGAGTTGCACGGTTGCTGTCGCTTGGGAGAGGGAAGTCACGTTCAGATCTTTGCAGGAGGTGTACCAGCGGACGCACCCATGGCCAGGAAGGACAACGCCCCTTCGGATCTGGTCTTTGCTATCGTCCTGTACGTGCAGAAGGCGAGAGGAGGTCCAGTCAAGGTAGGCGGCTGCTGTTGTGAGTCCTCGAGCACACATGAAGGAGGCTTGCTGCTGCTTGTCGACAGTTGCAAGGAAGGGCGAGGTCGTGACGCTGTGAGGGAGAGACGAGATTGAGAGCTGTGTGTCATCCTGATGGTTGGTGTTGGAATTGCTCGCATAAACGATCCACAGCGTGTGAAACGTAGAAGGGGTTCTAGGGTTAGAGCGTGAGAGAGAAGGGAAAGATTCTAGGGTTTACGTAAAAAAAACAAGGGGGAAGGGAGGCGGCTGAACATAAAACACATGGGCTGGCTCTTTCATCCTTCTATTGGGCCCGGATGGTATGCTTAATGGGCTCGGATGGCCTATCTAAAAGAATTGAACTCTTTTGATGTTTAAGAAAAGGTCGATCGATCCCGCGTATTTTATATGAGTAGAAACCTCATAAAAGCTAACAAAAAATATTGAAGAACTCGGTCTCACATAAAATGACAAATGATGACGGAAAAGTCTAAACCAGTCGAGTGCCGGTTTGTCTCGAAAATAAACAAAAAAAATTAAAAATCTGGATATTACAATAAGTAATATAGAGCAAGAAGCGGACGAGACTCTTTATGAGTACTTCGAGCGTATTGCCAAACTGAGATCAAGTTGCCCTTTCCACGACTACTCCACGCAAAACTTAGTGCTCTATTTGTACAACGCTTTGTTGGACAATGAAAAGAAGGATAGTGGATGCCGCTTGTGGAGGTAACATTCTTAACTCTACTCCTGAAGTTGCTATGGAAAAAATGCAGGTAATGGCGGAAGGTACACGGAATTTTGGAAGATCCTCTGTCAAGAGAGGAGTCCATGCCATTAATCCCAGCCGTCCAGAAATTGTACAAGAGATAGTTGAACTGAAGGAGATGGTTAAGCAGCTGATTTTGATGGGAACCCCACAACAACTCAAGGCGTGTGGAGTTTGTGTTGTTCCATTCCACCCTACGGACTTGTGTCCACAAGTCCAGGAGGATGTTGGGGAGGTAAATGTTGTAGGCTATTGTCAACAACAATAGCAACGTCCAAGGAATGATCCATATGCACAAAACTATATGCCCAATTGGCGTGATCGACAAAATTATCGATGGAGGGATCAACAAAACCAGCAGTAGCAGTCCCGCCAAGGTAAGTCTCAATCCCCTGAAGATATGCTGCGAGTTTTAACTAAACACTTTGCTACCCATGTCCAAACTATAGAGTCTAGTATCAAAAACCTCGAAAAACAGGTTGGACAAATGGCGGAGGCCATCACAAGGATCGAATCTCGATCCTCCGGAAACTTGCCCTCCTAGACGGTCATAAACCCTAAGGAGAATGTTAGTGCTCTAACACTGCGGAGTGGAAGGGTAGTCCAGCAAAATCCAGCAACAGAAGTTAAGGAAAAACTCTCTGACGAGTCTAACGCACCCATAGCCGCCCCTGCGGCTGCAACTGCGTCGGCCCCTGTATAGACGCCGCCCCTGCGGTGACAACCCCTGAGCCGCCCTTGCGCCTGCAACCTTCCACCCCTGCGGAAAAGTCGACAGGGTTCTACTGAAGAGGATTCTTACATTCGTCCAAGCTTTCCCCCTCTGTATGCTGAGAAACCCTCGGCTCCCTTTCCTGAAGCACTAAAGGAGCGAAGGGTGATTGAGGATAAGGATATCTTTGAGACCTTTTCCAAATGCGAGGTAAATACCCCCCTTCTTAAACTTGTGAAGATATACCTAAATATGCTCGTTTTTATGAAGGAACTTTGCACCATCAAGAGGAACCAGAAGCTGAAGGGCAAGCAAAAGGTGCAAGTTAGTGAGCATGTGTCCGCTGTCTTCCAACGCCAAATGCCCAAGAAGTGTAGTGATCCGGGCATGGTAAGCATTCCTTGCGTAATTGGGGAAACCCGCTTTGATAAAGCAATGCTTGATCTAGGTGCTTCCATAAATGTTCTTCCTTACTCCATCTACAAATCTCTTGGCATTGGGCCACTCATTGAAACTCGGATTATAGTCCAACTTGCTGATAGATCAAACGTTTACCCGAAAGGTATTATTGAAGATGTATTAGTGATGGTTGATAATATGATTTTCTTGCTGATTTCTTTGTAATGGATATGGAAAATGATTTGCATGATGCACCTATATTGTTAGGAAGACCTTTTCTGAAAACCGCTAGGAAAAAAATCGATTACGTTAGTGGTAAATTGACTATGGAATTTGATGGGGAAGTAGTTGAGTTTAACATTTATGATGCAATGAAACACCCTATTGATCTTTTTGTGCCATTGATGTTATAGATCCTATTGTTCAAGATGTTTTTGACATATCTGACATGGAGGAATTGAAAAACATAATTGAGCATGATATTGACATTCATACTTCGGATTATGCATTAACATCTAGTATGTAGGAAGTTCTAGCTCAATTAGATGGGCACAAAAGGCTCCCTATCTCATCTTTGGCCATTGGGCCCACGTTGCTAACCCCAAGCGAAAAGCTTGTTCCATATATAGTGCAGACACCGGAGATAGAATTGAAGGACCTTCCACCACATCTCAAATATGCGTTTCTAGGGGAAAGCAACATTTTGCTGGTGATCATCTCTAGCAAGTTGTCCCCCATTCAAGAAGAGAAGTTGGTTAAGGTTTTGAAAAAGAGCAGAAGATGGCCCTCGGTTGGACCATTGCGTACATCAAAGGGATTAGTCCCTCCACATGTATGCATAGGATCCTCCTTGAGGAAGAGGCGAAACCATCTAGGCAACCCCAACGAATATTTAATCTTCCAATGATGGACGTGGTCAAAAAGGAGGTATTGAAGCTCCTCCAAACGGATATGATATTCCCGATTTTGGATAGCAAGTGGGTTAGTCCAACCCAAGTGGTCCCGAAGAAAGGGGGTATTACCATGGTGGAGAACCAATACGGCGAAATGGTCCCGATCAAGACACAAACCGGATGGAGATTTTGCATCGACTACCGTAAACTAAACACGGTAACTCATAAAGATCTTTTCCCCTTACCCTTTATTGATCAAATGTTGGAACGTCTTGCACGTCACCCCTTTTACTGCTTTTTGGATGGATATTCGGGTTACTTCCAAATAGCCATTGCTCCGGATGATCAAGAAAAGACGACTTTCACATGTCTCTTTGGCACTTTTGTATATCGCAGAATGCCATTTGGACTTTGCAATGCTCCCGGCACCTTGCAACGGTGCATGATAAGTATTTTTTCATAATATATAGAGAATTTTATTGAAGTTTTTATGGATGATTTCACCGTCCATGGGGATAGTTTCGATGCATGCTTAGGACATTTAAAAATTGTTCTTCAAAAATGCGTAGAAACCAATTTAGTTCTTAATTTTGAAAATTTTCATTTCATGGTTGAAAAAGAAATTATGTTAGGACATGTAATATCCTCAAAATGGATAGAAGTAGATAAGGCAAAAATTGATGTAATTCAAAGTTTACCTTACCCTACTATGTGCGTGAAATCCGTTCTTTCCTAGGTCATGCAGGTTTCTATCGTCGATTCATCAAGGAATTCCAAGATCTCACCGCCATTGTGTGAGCTACTCAAGAAGGACGCAACTTTCATCGTTGATGAGGATTGCAAGAAGGCGTTTGACACCTTGAAAGCTTGTCTCACTAGTGTACCCATCATCCGATCTCCAAATTGGGAGAAGCCCTTTGAGATCATGTGTGACTCCAACGATTATGCTGTAGGAGCCGTCCTAGGACAAAAGGATGGAAGAGCATCACATGTCATCCATTACGCATCCATGACACTTAACGGAGCTCAAAGAAACTACTCCACTACCGAGAAGGAGATGCTAGCCGTGGTGTTTGCACTAGAGAAGTTCAGACAATACCTTTTTGGTGTAAAGGTAATAGTATTCACTAACCATGCAACCCTCAGGTACCTCGTGACGAAGAAGGAAGCAAAGCCAAGGTTCATCCGGTGGGTGCTCCTTCTAAGCGAATTCAATATGTAAATCCGAGACAAGAAGGGAGCATAAAACCTTGTGGCCGACCACTTGAGCAGACTGGTGAATGAGGAGGAAGATCCAGCAAGAGGAAGAGCCATACTTGGGAGTTTCCCAAATAATCATTTTACAAAACTCTCTGTTGTGAAACCGCCCCTGCGCATCCAGAGCCCCGCCCCTGTGCACAGCCGCCCCTGCGGCTAGAGACCGGCGCCCCTGCTTGATGCTCTGTCCACCCTTGCGGATTACACGACAAAGGTTATGTTTAGGCTTCACTCTTTTAAACCATGGTCCGCTGACATTGTTAATTTTCTTGTCAGAGGTGAGTACCTTTCTGACTTCACCAAAACATAGAGAGAGAAGGTGAAAGCCGAAGCAAGACACTACGTTTGGGACGACCCATATCTTTGGAAGCATTGTAGTGATCAGGTAATACGCCGTTACATCCCGGACAATGAGGTACAATATGTTCTTACATTCTGTCATTCTGAAGCATGTGGGGGACATTTTGGGGCCAACAAAACAGCTAGGAAAGTCTTAGATGCGGGATTCTTTTGGCCACACATCTTTCGAGACGCTTTTGCGTTTTGTAAGGTGTGTGATAGGTGCCAAAAAGTGGGTAATGTTTCTAGGAGAAATGAAATGTCTCAATCTTCACTTATATTTTGCGAAATTTTTGATGTTTGGAGGATAGATTTCATGGGTCCTTTTCCTACCTCTTTTGGGCATAATTATATATTACTTGCGGTGGACTATGTTTCCAAGTGGGTGGAAGCAAAGGCCACAAAAACTGATGATTCTAAAGTGGTTGCAACATTTCTTAAGGACAACATTTTTGCAAGGTTTGACATCCCCAAGGATTTGATAAGTGATAGGGGAACTCACTTTTGCAACAAGGCAATCACCACTCTCCTTAAGAAGTACCACGTCCATCAACGTGTGTCAACGGCCTACCACCCGCAAACAAACGGTCAAGCAGAAGTGTCAAACCGGGAGATCAAAACCATCCTTGAAAAGACGGTTTCCCCCGGAAGGAAAGATTGGTGCTTGAGGCTCAATGATGCTCTATGGGCGTACCGAACAGCGTACAAGACTCCTATAGGGATGTCTCCATTCCGACTTGTGTTCGAAAAGGCTTGCCACCTTCCGGTGGAGCTAGAACACAAGGCATGGTGGGCGGTGAAAAACTGCAACATGAATGTGGATGAGGTATGAGAGTTCCGGAAGCTTCAATTGCAAGAGTTAGAGGAGTTAAGGCTCGATGCATACGACCATTCCACAACATACAAAGAGAAGAGGAAAGCATGACATGACCGGAACATTCTCCCAAAGAACTTTAAAGCAGGTAACAAAGTCCTCCTCTTTCAATCCCGTTTAAAACTTTTTGCAGGAAAGTTACACTCAAGTTGGACAGGTCCATACGTGATAGCCGAGGTCTATCCACATGGTGTTGTGGATCTTTACGATCCACAAACTCACAAGATATTCAAGGTCAATGGACAAAGGCTCAAGCCCTATCTTGAAGGAGTGAAGAATGATCCCATAGACGAGATGATGTTAGAAGAGGCTCAAGCAGAGAAGTAGGGTCCTTACGTCGAGCCAACGACGTAAAACAAAGGCGTTGCTCGGAAGGCAACCCGAGAGAATAAGAAGAAAAGCCACTGTCAAGAAAATCGCCCCTGCGGCCCCTTGTCACCGCCCCTGTGGTGACACCCCTGTCTAGTGCCGCCCCCGGCGCTGGGACTGCGCCAACTCAAACACTGTCACCGCCCCCGAGATGACAGACCCACACCCCTGTGGCGGCTACCCTTGACAGAAGCCCCAGCGCCGCCCCCGGCGCTGCGGTTGCGCCAACTCAAACATTGTCACCTCTCCCGCGATGACAAGCCCCCGCCCATGCGGGTCCACCCAAAAAAGAAAAAAATAAACGACCAAAAAGACTCTACACCTACCCCACCCAACCCTCTCTCTCCTCCCCACCTACCATTTCTCTCTCGATCACTCTTTCAAACCAACCTCATGCCCCTGCGCCACAACCCTCGCTCACTCCACCTCTACAACACACCACTCACGCCCCTGTGCCACCACCCTAACGCCCTGAACAACGCCACCACCCTGATTCTGCGCCACCTCCTCTGTCTCTCACCCACCAACCCTCATCCCTCACAACAAAACCCTAACTACCTCCCTCCATACTCAGCCACTACCAACCAAGATACATCACCACCGATAACAGTCTCCACCAGCAAGCAACAACAACGAAGCAGCCTAGGCACCACCTTTCAAACGCTGTCACAGATCGCCTTCACAGTCTTTGCCCGCCCCTGCTCTTACAACCTGCCGCCCCTGCGCCTTCCCGCCCTTGTGGATCACTCAGCCGCCCTTGTGGAAAACACAACAGAGGGTTCGTCTCCATTCCTTCTTCTTGTGATTTCTAATTCATTTGCTTCAATCATTGTAAGAATGGAACCACAGAGGAAATACAAGATGTATGAGGTTGAGAAGACCCGCTATGGGATTGTGCAAGACCGAGTGGTGTATGCAACTCGGTTTTTGCACAATCCAACTTTGGAGAAGCTCGGAATGCTGAAGAGCATGCAATCCTTCCTCGACAAAGCTGGGCTCGGGGATTTCCTAAAGAAGAGTGCTCCCACATACCCCGAGCTCAGTTGCCAGTTCATTACCACATTCAACATGGAGAAGGAGGACCATGTGTGTGTCGTCCTCACCTCCAAGTACAACAAGAAGAAGTACACACTCAACTTCGCTCAGATACAGGATGCATGTGGGTGACTGTCAACTCCTCTGACAAATGGTGGGAACCCGCACCAACGCCGGACTTGGTAGAGTTTTGGCAAGCAGCTACCGGTTCCGAGTTTCATGTCGGGGGTGAGTACAACAACAAACTCACTCACCCTTGCTAGAGGCTCCTCTCCAAGATCATCATGTGTGTCTTCTGTGGAGACAAGGAGGAGAACAAGGTAGCCCTCAAGGACCTCCCGCTGTTATACTCTTGCATTCCGGCATGTGAGAACGTGCTGGATTGACCTTACCTCTTCCTTACCGCTTTGAAGAGGATTAAGAAGAACGAGCCTCGATACATTGTTGGAGGTGGGGTGATTTATTTGATTGCGGAGCAAGTCATGGACTTGTCGGGGCTAGAGGATGGGATGGCAATCCCCTTCTACAATGAAGGACTTCTCCGGCCGTGCAAGCTCCTCAAGCGGGATGGGGAGAACTTGTTTTGGCTTTCTTTTGCAGATGGGAGCCACATCACCTACCTTCCACGTCCTTTACCATTTGGAGATGAGTTATCCGACCTCTATATAGTTGTCGACCCGTTGGTCCCACGACGTTCTCATGTTGCCATTGTTGAGAGGCATGCGGCGAGCTCTAGCCGGGCCCCTTATGAGGATCACATGCCTATTCCCGATGATGAGGAGATGTCTACTGCAGCAGGAGAGGATGATCCCGCTCTTGAGAGCCTACATGCCCAGATGGCTGCTCTTACCAGTCAGCACCAGGCTTGGCAGACTGAATACCAACGTACCATGATGGACCAGCAGCAAACCTGGTAGTCTAGCTTTCAGACGAGCAAGACCACCTACTTTGACCAGCGCCACAATGCTTGGTAGGCGGCTGAGAGGCAACGTTTGGAGTCTCAGCAGTTGGCTTGGCATGCTAACTTTGAGACCACCTTTGGAGGCCAGTTGGATGCTCAGCAGACCCGCCTTGATGATATCTACCGGAGGCAGGAGCATTTATTCAGCCACTTCCAGTATCCTCCGGAGCATGGTCCAGATGGTCCACCCAGACCATCCCACTAGTCGGTATCCTCTCTTTCCCTTCTCCACCGTTTGTTCTTTGCTTTCATTTTCACTTTGAGGGCAAAGTGTTCTTCAAGTATGAGGGAGGAAACACTATCTTACATGTACAGTTTTATTGTGTGTTTGCTTTGAGAATTCATGTTGAAATTCATGTTGAAATTCATGTTAAACAAAAAGAGAGAAAAAGCCACAGAAATTGAGAAAAGGCAAGAAATTCTTGGATAAACCGAAAACCCGAAAGGGCGGTTTAGGTAAAAAGAATGTAGTCTGACCAACTCTAGGTTGGTGCAAAAATGAACTTGAGGGATGTGAGGAATTTGTGAGATCATTATGAAAAGAAGAAGAGTGACAAGGTGAAAACCCGAAAGGGCGCCTTGGCAAAATGAGCGGCACCGAGTGTAAGTTCTCCTTTCGACGTTGGTGGCATAGGAAGGGAAGTTATAAGGAGGTTGTCCGGATAGGTCACTCTTGGAGCGATAAGGATGGTAGTTCTCACTTTCTTCTAATTTTCTCTCTTTTCTCTCTTTCTTTCTTGTCTAAGTATGGGGGAGTTTGATAGGTGATGGAATCACTATCAATTAGGATAGTTTTTAACGTATTTTTATTGTCTTAGAGTCGGTATTGTGTTGCTAACATCTTAATCCAGAAGAGAACTCTAAAAGAAGCAAAAGAGATGTTAGAAACACTTGGGAATTGAAGATCATTCACAAAGACAAGCTTTTGTTGTCACACCGCCCCCGCGGAGTAGTGTCACCGCCCCTGCGGGTGGCGCCGCACTCCGAAATGCAGCTTGCGCCTTCTCCAGCGCCCGGAACAAACCTGTCACCTCCCCTGCGGTCCGTCCTAGCCTCCCCTGCTGTGACTTACCCTAAAG
This sequence comes from Fagopyrum homotropicum, assembly GCA_033239125.1. NCBI lineage: Eukaryota > Viridiplantae > Streptophyta > Magnoliopsida > Caryophyllales > Polygonaceae > Fagopyrum > Fagopyrum homotropicum. Next base: position 153,101,587 of record BSWB01000004.1, read on the forward strand.
AAGCAAAGCCGGCGCCCCTGCGCCTCTGCCTGTGGACCAGCCTGCGGACCTGTGAAGCCAAAGAGCCAGTGTCACCGCCCCTGCGGTGACATTGGGCTGCCCCTACGGTACGACATCAGAAGCGACAAAAAGATGAAAAGTCAGACGTTTGGAAAGCATTAAATTCCCGCCCCTGCGGCAAGAAAAAGATCAAGCGTTTTGGTCTAAACCGCCCCTGCGGCCCTTCAAGCCCGCCCCGCGGTTTACCGCCAGAGGACTTTACTCCGGCTGTTTGCACCACCTTTATGGCATTAAAGGTGGTTGTTTAGGACAGTCATTTACTCCCATTTAGTGTCAATTGTAGTATAAATAGGGCTATGGCTGATTGCTAGAATCATCCATCATTTTCCCACTTAAGCACTACTTTCCCTTACTTCCAAGTGTAATGAGTTTCTAAGTTACTTGCTACATTGGGTTGTTTGAAGCTACATTGCTGTTTTGGTTGTAAGTCTTTATCAATATAAGTATTATTCAGTCATATGTGTTATATTCCTTGAGCTCTAAACTTATGTTTGCATGTTTCTTAACGACTTAGATTGATCACCTTAAGTGTCTAATTGCATGCAAAGAACTAGGATTAATTGACTCCGGGTTCGGGTCCTTAATCTAGTAGTAACTCTTTAGGTGAAAGCTGGTTGTAATCTCTTACAGGAAAAGGAATATAATTATAAAGAAAGTCTAACGGTGTTTATGGCTTCTTTGTATCTCTTTGTCTTTGTTAAAATGCTAACTTGTGCTTTGATCTTGTAGGTTTACGGATCATTAATCTTGTTAAGTTGTGTTGATGTCGGTTGGCTCAACACATATTTAAGATCAAGACGAGACATTGATGAATAGCATTATAAAAAGAATCAACCAAAGTAGAATGCATGCTTAGACTCAACCTAGTGTGGCTCTTTTCTCCATTCTTTTATCACATCTTTACTTGTTTTCGTTTTGCTTTTGTCTTGTTTCGTTACACCCCCCCCCCCCCCCAATTTGGTTACATATATCGATAACTGAACCTAATCATTACTCGACAAAGCTCTCTTGGGATCGACCCTTACTTACACTATACAAACCAGTTAATGTAACGTTAGGCAATTACTTTGACTTAAGCTAAAAAACAGCGACCTTAGGACTTTAGCCTCGTTATATCACATATACAAAGTAGGCCCTTACAATTTTACAATTTAAAATAATAAGAATATTAGTGTGGTAGAACTCTTTTTAAAATAAATTAGAAGGGTCTAGTTTGTATCATATAACCATAAAAGTCCTGTTCATATTCACTGTTACAATAATAGGCCACACACTACTTTTACTCACTTCAATTTAATGAAAGTGGAAAAAATTGAAGGTGTACACAAACCTAATGAAAATAGAAAAGGGCCTATTTGGCCAAATTATCTCAAATAAGATTTAGAATTTGATATTTTGATAATTATTTTATATAAATTTGGTTTTTAGGAAAAAAATTCCAAAAAAGACTTGTTTGTTACTAAAATTTAATAAACGTTGTAATTAATATTGTTATTGAGGCTTATGTTGTCACCAAACTTTAATTAATTAATGTTATCACCAACACCGGGATTTAGTTTACGATTTCATCAAGCTTTAACAGGTCAATTAAGATGGAGTTGTAGAAAAAATCGACTGAGTTGGATAAGTAGGTAGTTTATGTAGCATGTAGTATAAACTAGACATTTTTTGTTATGGGTATACAAACTAGACACTTCTTATTTTCACAAAAAATATTTATCTAAAATAATTAAGGATCCTACCTAATTTGTCATCCATCTATCTCCTATTTAATTTTAGGATTTTTCCTCTTGGTGCCATCAAGGTTTGAACTTTTCCTCTTGGTATTGACTAAGTTTTAAAATTCCTCTTGGTGCCCTCAAGGTTTCATTTATTTCCTCTTTATACCCATTCTTAATATATTACATTAAAATTCATTAAAAATAATTAAAAAATTAGAAAAATAAATTTAAAATAGATTATGACCTCATTAAATTTATGTAGTTAACACATAAATTTTAAAATTCCTCTTGGTGCCCTCAAGGTCTAATTACACAAGTTTGTCATTTACATAAGGTTTAGTTAAGCAAGTCAGTCATTTACACAAGGTTTGGTTACACAATTTCATTTGTTATGACAATTTATGTAGTTAACACATTCGTTCATTTTTTAATTACACAAGTTCCGTTTGTTTATGTAATGTATACAAGTCTGTCATTTACACAAGGTTTGGTTACACAAGTATGTTATTTACACAATGTTTTGTTACACAAGTCCGTCATTAACACAAGATTTGGTTACACAAGTCTGTCATTTAAATAATGTTTTGTTACACAAGTCCGTCATTTACACAAGGTTTGATTACACAAGTCTTTTATGTATTAACATTGTGTAATTGAAATTTTGAATTAATATTGTGTATCATCAAAAGAATAAGAAAAATTAATCTTCACAATACGGTTTCTTTTTTATTTTCAAACGGTTACATTAATTGGGTAATTACCAATTAATAATATTACATAATTACCCTAACTTCTTTCCTTATTTTCGTTCATATTCACTCAATTTTAATTTTATTTATTAATTGAGAAAATTAGGTGCCTAGTTAGTCTACAAGTTACAAAAGATGTCTCATTACACCAATTTTTTCAAAAAAAATCCACCTAAATTGAATAAATCTTGATCATTAAATTATATTCACCGGCCGGTTAGATTAAGTTATCCTCTCAAGTTTTAGTGTCATTTACTTAATCTACATAATTATTATTTTTAATCATGATTTTAACTCGTATCTTTCCGAATTAGGGGTAAGTATACCGATAACACTCTATTTAGCGTCTTTTACCATCATCAATATATTTCATTTCCTTCCTTTTGGGGCTAAATGAAATATCTTATCGGTTTATATATTTCCTCCTATTAGTGTTTTGGAGATCTACCAGTTAGTTTATGTAATTGCAGACATTTAAGATATTTGTGGAGTATAAATGATTTACCGTGTTTCGGAGATTTCCGGTTAGTTTCATTCCTATTAGTGTTTCGAAGATCTACCGGTTAGTTTATGTAATTGCACACGTTATAAGGAGTACTAAGGATCTCCATGCGATCAAAGAAGTCCATTTCAAGACGGAAATGACTAAGGTCCGAGAGTAAAATGAAGAACATCGGAAAAATGCAGAAGTATTCGATGAGCAGTGTGGTCGATCAACCATCTAATGAGGTTGAAGTGTTCCGTCAGGTTTTGCAAATACTTAAGATCAACTGCAGTAAAGGGGGTCAAGATTGAATTAAAAAAAACGATGGTTTTCTTTTAACGGTTTAATTAAGAAACAAAGAGGATCCACTCCTCTCTATGAATGTTTGAAAGTTCTAAAGAAAAGCCCCTAAAGCAAACGAGGAGGATTTGTGAACACAAGAAGGCCTAGAGATCACTTTTGCACAGTTTCGGTAATACGAATATATAAGAGGTAGACTTGTTCAAATCCGGGCAGCCCGTCCGGAATAACAGGTGGGTATGAACATGAAAACAAGCCCGTCCGGGCCGAAAAGCCCGGCCCGTCAATCACTTCAGGCCGGATCCAGACAAGACTCTATGTCGGGCCGAAAAGCCCGCCCGTTAGTCCGGTAAAAAATAAAATTAGATATAATATATTATAATTATTATAAATATTAAGTATTAACTTAAAATATCTAGTATAATTATAATAAATTTGATATATTTTGCCTAAAATATCTTAAATATAATTTTTTTTTTTTTAAATTAAATTTAGTACATTTTTTATAATATTTTTTTAAAAAAAATTTGAAAAACGGGTACCCGTGAGCCCGACACACCCGGCTGGGCGGGTACGGCACCCATCACAAGCCCGGTAGCCGGGCCTAGCACGGCTCGGGTCCGGCTAAATGAGCTCAATATTTTACAAAGTCCGAGCCAAGTCCGGATATGAGCAAGTCTAATAGGAGATATCGGAATGAATTAGAAGACTCACAAGTACTTGAAAAGGTATTTTGAAGGTCTACAACTTTGTAGTTTACACTGAGAGTTAATTTTCAAGAAAAACCTCCAATAATGTTCGGGTTTTGCACAACTTTGTGTTGGTTTGTTTTGTACGTTTTTTGGACATATGTAGGGGGCATGGTCCCAACCGTTTATATATAAGCTTGAGCGTGCAAATGTAGTAGCCACTAACCATTTTCAGGACAAAAACGCTCTCAAATTTGAATCAAATTAGTTCCCATTTGTGTTCTTTATTGTGTTCTTGAAGATTGTGCAAGAAAGCTTAAGGAAATGTCTCTATTTTTCATTTGGTAACGTCTTTTTACTCCATTATTTTTGGATTGAGTTTTAAAATGAGACACTAAACTCATTTCTAGGTCTGGGTGAAAGTCCCATGCAAATATGTGGTTTCCTAGCTTAATTGAGCATTTATTCTTGAAAATCTTCCGTAATAAAAACATAACTTTGATATAGTCTAGGAATTTCATCCTAGGGTTTAAATATTTCATGTTGGATTAGTCTAATATGTTGACAATTTTGGTTTCTAACAATGATTTGTTTGCCAAACATTGGTTAATCCATCATTGTTTGATTGAATGTAGGTCCTTCATCAAAGTCTAGACCAAAAAGGTGAAAACTTAGACAATTAGCATCGTTAGAACTCTACAATATATATTAGGGAAGGTAAAACGTGATTATTATCCTTAATGTGCGATTTAATCCATTATAGATTGATAGGATTAGTTGACTTATGGAAAACAGTGCAGCGTCGACCAATCTTTTGCATGAAATACACGGTTGATTGCTTTGCTTGCTCCTCCCTCTTTGATTTTCTTTATTTTGCATTTGATCCTTGTACTAACATTCAAGACTTAAGGTGATCTAGATCTATACTCAGGTAGACCAACTATAGGAGTCGCATTTGAGGCTCTCAAATATCTTTTTCAAAGTAGAGGTTCACGCATCAAGGGGTATTCCTTTTCTATATATTGTATCTAATCGATTAGGCATGCGATCCTTTGTTTAGAAGTTTAGGTGAACTTGTTTCCTACAATTTCTCTTTTACACATATAAAAGTCCAACAATTTTATCCATATTCAATATCTTTTTTTTTTTAAGTTTACGTTTATAAGAATAAGGTAAGATTGTCCAAGAAGTATACTAGACTAGAATGTATATAAACAATGATAAGAGACAAGGAAATGTGCGATGAGAAGGGAGATAAGTGGTGGTGAATCTCAAGCGTCTTGGCCAAGAAGATGGAGTCGGGGGAGCGATCTTTCCAGTGGGAAGAGGAATAGTTCTTCGTCATAAGGATGATGTTGTTGGCACACTTGATGGCAATGGTTGAGGTGTTGTTGAAGATGAGGTCATTTCTTGCTTTCCAAGTGAAATAGATGAAAGCGATGATGCTAGAAACTCGAACATTGCTGATGAGCTTCGGTGGTTTTTGTTTTGAGAGTTAAGCCAGCTCCAGAGGTCAGGTTGGTAAGGGGGTGGGAAAGGGAGTCGGCTCCATCTCGAGATGATGTCAAGAACAAGGGAGGTGTAGGAGCAGTTGGTCCAAAGGTGATGTTCGTCTTCACGGTGTCGATGGCAAAGCTTGCATGTATTAATAGGGATGAGAAGCCAGCTGTGAAGTTTGGTAAGAGTGGGGAGTCTTTAGTGGCCAACGAGCCAGATAATGAAGTTGCATTTGGGAGCGTTGAGACTTTTCCAGATGGTGATGCACCATGGGGTGGTAGAGCTTGGGCTTCAGAAAAGGTTGTAGGTCTTTGCAGTGGAGAAAGAGTAATTGGGGTTGGTGATAACGTCCATGCAGCTTCTAGGAGACTAGGAGATGAGGAGTTCATCTTTAAACTTGATGATCATGTTCCAGTTGTGACTGAAAGAGGTCTTGGGTGGGCAGTTCCACATGTTGTTATTCTTGAGGATGTTTTTTGAGGTCGACGAGCACCAATGTTATTGTAGTTGGAGGCAAGCTCAAAGATGAAGCGAGTGATATTTGCTTTGTTCTAGAAGATGAGCTCCTAGAAGCCATGGCTACCATCATTCAGATATCAAGCAAACTCTGTCTATGAAGTTGAAGCGTTTGCTCTTCGGGATGACCTTCAAAAGGCCGCTAGCCTTTGGTTTTCTTCTCTTGAGATTGAGGGCAACAACTTGATGCTCATTAACTCGCTCAACCACACATGGAAACCATCATGGGAAGCAGACACGGTCATCTCAGACATTTTATTAATGATTTTTGGCTTCTCTCACTGTATGGTTCGACTCATTTTTAGGAAAATCAACATTGTTGCCGACCGACTGACGCTTCTTGGATACGACCCAGATGTGTGTGTCAACCCTCTGCCACTTGAAGTTGAAGACCTCATTCGAAAGGATGCTATAGGGCGATTAGTCTCTAGAGGTTGATCCTCTATTTTCGCTTACCCTTATATCAAAAAAAATAAAAAATAAAAATAGAAGGATTAAGGTCTTAAGGTGTTATTGGAGAAAGTATCGAGCCAATTACATCCGTCAAACGTTAGAGCGTCACAAGCGGCATGATCATTTAATATCATATTGGTGAACCCAAATAGCCAGTATTGTCATATAATTAATGGAACCATCATGATCCTATTATAGTAAATTTTGGCATTACACTACCAAAAAGAGTTTAGTTCACGCACCTACTAGAATGGGTTATCCGATAATATGGAAGACGAGTTTATCGTAATTCAAGTCGGAGCTTGAAAATTTATGCTCCTCCAAGAAGTGTCAGTAAAGAGTTTGTGATGTTGCTCCTTAAGGAGAATTGTGATGATGATCTTACGTTGGAGTGGCACATGAGTTTACTTGATTTAATATGTTCTTCACTAAATTGAAGTTCTACGAGATAACTTTATGTCAAAATTTTAAACGAGCATTTTAAAGCTCGACTTATAAAAACCCGGCTTGAGTTGAACTACTCGAGCTCAAAACTTAAACAAGCATTTTAAAGCTATATATCTCAATCAAAACAATCCTTTCAAGTGACTAGTCAATTTCGCCTAGTCAATTTCGACTAGGGTTGCTATTAGGCTATTCGAGTTCGACTCAACTACTTTCTAAACGATGATAATTATCCTAAATAGGATATTAAATGGTCCCACCTCATCCTATCTCTTAAGTTGGCTTCATGCACATCACAAGTCACAACAATCCTTTCAAAACGTACACTTTTTAATATGCCTCCCGGTTACAAGTTTCTCAAAGTGTTTGGACAGTTATCCTATTCAAATTTGAATACAACAAGGAATCTTCACTTTCATATCTGATTTGCAACACAACACGTACACCTTTTCTATGTATTCCGATGCCGACTAGGGTGGTGATCGATCCTGATAGCACGCATATGTAAATAATGTATTATAGCGGGCTCCCTTTGTAATTATTGTAAATACGTTTGTTATTAATATGACCCATCAGTCGATGGAAACCCTAAGGAAAATTTATCATATTCTCACATGGTATCAGACTCTTCTTTCCTCTAAACATTCTTCCGCCTCTTCTCAAACCCTACGGCCGACTACACGTTCCGCCGGTTTCTTTTCCCCTTCCTCAATTTCTCGATGGTTGCCGAACGGAAACCTTCCTTCCATTCCGCCCTCGGAATCTCCAATATCAAGAACAACATTGCTCTCGTCCTTGACCATGACACTCCGTACGCTTCCTAGGTCACTTTATTTCGAGTTACTGTGAAAGCACACAACGTGCTCGATCACATCGATGAGAAAGTTCCCAAACCAGCGGATATTGATGATTCGTTATGGCTACAAGTTGACGCTGCGTTTCTTCAATAGATCTACAGTACGGTTTCACGGGAAATCCTCTTGCAAATTCTGGACTCTGATGATACGGCTCTTCAGGCTTGGAATCGAGTCAGGGACATCTTTTAGGACAACAAGAACACCCGGGCCGTCTACCTCGAACACGAGTTCTCTAATTGTAAGTTATCCGGATTTTCCTCAATCAATGCTTACTGTTTACAACTCAAGTCACTTGCGGATCAACTCAAGGGTGTTGGTTCACCGGTTCCTGAAACCCGGCTTGTTCTTCAACTAATTTCGGGACTACCCGCTTAATACAATGTTACGGCAAGCTTCATTCAGCAATCTGACCCACTTCCGTCCTTCACCAAAACCCGATCTCAATTTCAACTTGAGGAAACCCGTATGGCTGCGCAATCCGGATCATCGCAGTCCAAAACCGCCCTCGCTGCAGCCCATCGTCAGCAGGCGAGTCATTCTTCGGCGCCAACATCCGGTGGGTCTACTCCAGTCAACTCGGACCAGCAGCAACAACGCCGGCCTCGGGGGCGGAAGGGCAAACATCGGCAGAACGGTGGCTCCCCTGGACACCATATGCGATTCGTGTGGCGTCCTAACGCAGGTTGGATCCCAGTCCAACATCAATCGGCCCAATCTCCCCAGGGCCCGCCAGCATCTATTTGGTACCCCACCGGCCCACCAACACACAGGCCCGTCTACCCTTACCCATAGTAGTCTCCACAGCCAAGCTTGCTCGGCCCAATGCCTCAACAGGCCCATCTGCAAGCTGATTTTCAGCCTACTACACTGGATAATGCGTTAGCTACTATGTCTTTGAATCCGACGGACAACAATTGGTACATGGACACGGGCGCCATTTCCCACATGACTCATACTCCAGGTATACTCTCGTCTATTTCGCATAATGGTCCATCAAATTCGATAATTGTTGGCAATGGCATGTGTATTCCATCTACAGGTATTGAAGAAACCAGCTTTCCCACCCCGACCCAACCATTACGATTGCCCAATGCCTCAACAGGCCCATCTGTAACCGTTTTTCTTGTCCCTACACTTCACCCCAAAACAGCAAGGCCGAACGCATTATACGTACAATCACCAATATGATCCGTTCGCTTCTTTTCCATGCTTCCCTTCCCGTTTCCTTTTGGCCACATGCCTTAGACATGTCATGCTATCTTCTTAACATTTTACCCTCCACTACAATCAAAAATCGGCCACCCACCCAAGTGTTGTACTCAATAACACTCTCCTAGACACATCTCCGAGTCTTCGGTTGCCTTTGTTATTCCAATCAAAGCGCCACCACTTCTCACAAATTACAACCTCGTTCCACCCCTTGTGTCTTTCTTGGATACTCAACTCAACATCGAGGGTACAAATGTTTCGAATTAGCATCTCATAAAATTATTCTTTCCCGCCACGTCACTTTTGACGAGTCATTTTTTCCTTTCGCCTCCTCCTCATCCCCTTCCCCAATTTTTCCGTGTGATCCGGACATTTCTCCCTATCACGCTGAAATGCGCACTCAAGCGTCCGTTGTCCGTCCTTCTGACCAGACCTAGTCGACACGGCACCCCCCTGTAGTAGTTGTCTCCCCTGGCCTTTCCCATGGCCCATTACCTACCGGCCCAACTCGCCAACTTCTCTTCAGCGCTTCTCAGCGCATGCCCATTGCCCATCCGGCCCAGCCCTCCACTATGCTACCCCTCTCCCCTGGCCCATTACCTGCTGGCCCATCATCCTTTCCCAGCCCAACACGTACCGGCCCTCCTCTACCTTACTCCCCAATCCCACACCAATTGGCTACCCCCAGCCACGTACCACCTGTATTAAATACCGACCAGCCCCCAGTGGTGATTCCGCAGACTCGTCCTCACACTCGCAGCCAATCCAGAATAACCAAACCTAAACCAATCTTCGATCTTTCCGTCTCCACCACAAAAATATATCCCATACCTAAATCCCACAATGTAGCTCTCCAAGACCCGCAGTGGGACACTGCCATGGTCGACGAATATCGAGCCCTTATGCGGAACAAGACTTGGGTACTGGTTCCTCGTCCTGTTCAGGCTAACATTGTAAGATGTATGTGGATTTTTCGTCATAAGTACAGGTCTGATGGTTCTCTTGAACGTTATAAAGTTCTCGGTTGGTTGCCAATGGATTTTTTAGCAAGTTGGCATTGACTGTGAAGAAACAGTTGTGAAACCGGCCACTATCAGGACAATACTTACTCTTCCCAGCAAGTTGTTATTAATATGACCCATTAGTCGATGGAAACCCTAAGGGGAATTTATCATATTCTCACAGTTCCGATAGGAGATCTATTGGGGTTTGTCCATGTTTTTCGGTTCAAACTTGGTAATGTCTGAGGGTGTATATAAAGAAGTAGTTGAAGCTACACGTGAGACCATTTGGATAGAATCCTTGTTAGCAGAAGCAGGTTCACAACTTTACAAAGGAATATTGGCCATCATCTGTGACGTAAGCACAATCGTAGTTGATACAGATGCACAACTTTATTTAAGTTCCATAAACACACTAGTACATAGAAAAGATTTTGATTCGTGTAAGTTTTACACTGCATAATGAACAACACACTACTTGCTTCATGCAACCAGGTAACTCTACTAAGATTTTTCTGTTCCATGCCCCTATATGAATAAAATAAGGAAATAAAAACTTAATTAGCTGCATACACAATATTCTTTTTATGCAGTCAATTTATTTTACACTTGCATATAGAAAATAAGTTTATTTTTTAAAATGTAAGAATACCCACCTGAGAGAAGCAACTAAAAATGAATCCAAGGAACCGACGAGTAGATCCTGGTTTTTTATTCCTCTGACCCTCCTGCAAAGGAAATTACAAAATTTATTATGGCAAGATTCTTTTGTACTCATGAATTACATTTTATATATTAGTTGTTAAATAGATGAATTCCATGAAAGGTGATTTAATCTTCTGATTGGTATCTCCAGATCCTGATTTGGTTGTGTTAACACATGCAGATTGATCAAACTCACGAGGTTAGTGATGTCTCTACACAATTTATTAGTACTGTCGTTACAAGGATAGCCTGACATTTCATTTTAACGTACAAACAGCAGTTCAAAATTTTCCTTTTCAGGATATGTATAGGACGTACCTTCGCTTGTTCCCTTGAATTATTTGCATAATTGTCTGGACAATCTCCATGAGCTACTTGGTTGGAAGAAGTACCTTCATCTACCCTTTGCTTTCCATTACTCTCCACTCTATGTATCTCCACACAAGGTTGTTCTCTCGGACGTTCTGTATCATGATTACCATAACACTCACTACTGTTGGGCTCCTGCATATTGTAATGGAGAAACTAACATCATCACAAGTGTTACAAAGATTTGGTTATTTATGGCTAATTATTTTGGGCAAAAATGAGCTCTCCACATACCCAAGTTTGTACGTACCTCTATTTCAAACCTCGGAGTGTTTTCATATATGTGATCACAACTATCCACACGAGCAACTCCGTTGGAAAGAGTACCTTCATCTACCTTTTCTTTTCCTTTACTCTTGCTTATACGTTCCTCAACAAAAGGTTGTTTACTCCGAGTTTCGGTGTTTAGATCGCCATTTGGCTCAATACAATTACTCTCCTCATTGTTAGGTTCCTGCTATTGTAGTGGGTAAATTAACATCAGGAATGTTACAAAGATTTTGCTATTTAGGAAGCACTAAGTCATTATACCAAGGAGCTAGTTAAAATGAATATATATGTAACCACATTACTATTTTGATTAAGATTATTATTTGGAATGGTTGTCTATGACATTTATTCACTAGTGTCAAGTTAAAATGTATAAATTAATAAAGGGATGGTCATGGAAAAACATAGGATTTCCTACGTTAATTGTTGTACCGTAAATGAACAATTTCATCAAGGAGATATTCGTTTTGGAGAGCATGTGTAAGATCATACCTGTAGAACATCATTTCCGGTCACCAGCGTAGTTGATGCAGGAGGCTGATCTTCATTCTGATCAGTTGGAAACAAGACGGATCTAACTATATTTCCAAATCATATTTAAAATAAACATGAAAAGATAAATGATACCTTTCTTTTCTGGGGTTGATTCGATGATTTGTTTGGAATTTGGACACCGTCAATCTCTACACATTCAATGTCTTCGATCTTGTGCAAATCAGCTCCCTCAGCTTTGTACCGTTTAGATAGCTCATCACTATTCATTATAACAAGTTTCTTAAAACGGCCATTCACTGATGATGGCAGTCCTGGTAGTGCCTGTAGTCTTGAGCAGTTGTTGATTTCTAGGTTCATCAAGCAACCTAGGTGCTCAAATGAAGGCAAAGTCACCAACATTGGACAACGAATGATTTTCAGAGCAGAAAGGCAAGGCATGTCCCCACCCTTTAAACCAGTCCATTTGTCAAGTACCTTCATATCATGGAACTCTAGGAACTCCAAAGATGGATACCCTTTTTTACCCTTCCCACAGAATCCGACATCCAAACTTTGTACGTTATGCATGGAACGAAATACAACGGTCCTCAGAAATGGAAGTACCGACAGGGTTGGTATAACTTGACAATTTGGGCAATTATCAAAGGAAATACTCACAAGTTGGCATGATGGAGATAGTAACCATGTTGGAAACACCAGCCCTCTGTAATTTCTCACTACAAGATCCTGCAAATGGTTGTGAGGTTGAAGCCCCTCAAGAACGTCACCTACATTTGTCTGGTTACTGATGGGTCCATCATCCCATTCTAGTACTAATTTCTGCAGGTATTGCTTCTCACATAACATGGCTTCTTTGGCCTCACTCATGTCCTTGATGTTCTCCAAGCCAAATATGTGTACTTCACTGAGAAGTTCCATGTCCTTCAGTTCTTCAACCTTGCAACCTTGATCCTTTTTTACACAAAAAGAGTCAAAGACTTCAAGTTTTGTTAGATTTCGAACGTTGGATGGCTGATGGCCTAAGCTCTTCATGTCTACATGAAGATGTGTGAGATGGGTCAATTGATTCAGATCTTTGGGTAGCTGAAGAAGTGTAGAGCAACCTTGGAGTTTGAGAACTTGTAAGGCACGAAGAGAGCATATTGTTTCAGGCAATCTTTTGAGTTCACAATAAGAGAGATCTAAGTATCTGAGATGCATAGAAGGGAATTTCATTTTTGATATTTGGCTGATACTAGAATGACTCAAGTCCAACAACCGAAGCCTGGTTAAGTTGCTAAAAAAATCGTAAGAAATGGTATGTGTTCTAGGGTGGGAGGGATGCAACAGAAGGAATGTTCTTAAACCTTCACATTCTTTTATATTCTTCAATTTTGACTCACAGTCCTGGAGGCGGTTTAAGGATAGATGACGAATATGTTTAGAGGAAGAAAGTATATTCTTGGGTGTACCTTCGTTTATTCTACAAAATGTCGTAGAAGCAAGGAGACGAGCAAACTCATGGTTGAACTCATGCATTTTATAGAATAGTTGGTCTTGGCCTCCGGGCTCAGAAGGTTGAAGAATAGATCTCGACAACAAATCCTCAAAACATTCGTTTGTGCCTCGCAACATTCTTCTTTTTTGTTGAGATTGGATGAATCCCTCGACCTCCCATGATTGGATCAAATCTTCCTTGTGAAAGCGGTGCTCGTGAGAGAAGAGTGAGCAATAAGCAAAACATCTTTTGAGATCCGCCGACAACATTGGTTGGTTTAAGTTTAAACAAGGAAAAATCTCTTTAAATTCTTGCAGCTCCCAAAGCTTGTTCATCTTGAACTGAATGATGGAATTCTTTCGTTCCCATCCCCTACTTTTTTGGGACAACTTCAATCCAAGCTTATTGGCAACCACCGGCATGCCCATGCATTTTTTGGCAATCTCCATGAGATCATTGTCCCAATTTTGACTCTCAAGTATAGATAAATTTGCTTTGTGTATGATCAACTTCTTGCAGTCTTCATCTGTCATTTTCTTCAAGTAATAGAAACTGCTTTGAGTTACCACTGCAACGTTCGGATTACGAGTGGTGGTGACAATGTTCCAGGCTGAGCAGAGATCCAGAAAGTTTGTTTTGAAAAGATCCCAATCTCCATCTGTCACATCCCACAAACAATCCAGTATGATTAAAGATTTGTTTCCAGAAAGAAGGTTTTGAAGGGCAATGTACTGCTCATATGATTCAGCTGGTAGATGATGACTTTCTTGACTTGATTTACTAAAATGGTTTTCAAGTAACTTTCGGACTACATCATCCGATTTGAACAGACCCGATACAGAAGCACCCAATACAAGTGAATAATGATCAATAGTCCTTTGATCATTCAGGATATCTCGAGCAAGCGATGTCTTTCCAATTCCATCTATGCCAATAATTGACACACCAAAAGAATTGCTCCATTGATTGATCAACTGTAGAATGATGGCCTGCTTATCTTGGTCTCTGCTCGTTCCACTTACATGAGTTGTTCTATCCATCAAATCTGAAGAATTTTTAATATCCTGAGGTGGTGTTGAACTGATTGATCCTGCTGATAACAGCTGTTTAATAAGACCTCCTATGCCTTGTAACTGCTTTTGCAGTTCTCCAAGTTGATGAGGAATTGTCAATCGCCCAGACAAGAAGACGAGGGTACGCACTGGATTTTGGTTAGGTTTCTTATCTTCTTCCTTGGTTTGAAGGCTGAGTATGAGGTCATCCGCAATGTCTTCTATATCATAGCAATACCTGTAACACTCAAATATATAGATGCACTTCAGCTTAAACTTTTGTGGAATAAATCCTAGAAGACTACTCTGGAAAGACACAATTAGGTTGTTTCTTAGGTTCAATTTGTGCATTAAATCAAGGCTAGGTTTTAATTAACTTTTTTTGCTCGATCTTGACCAAGAACTAGACGTTTGATTCGGTCTTGTTTTGATCTTCGTTCTTTCCCAGTTCTTCTTATTCCTCATCCTCTTCACGCGCTTATTATTTATATTTCGATTAGTACTAGTTTTGTCTGTAATTGGCTTCGACTACCTTGAAGTTTGATTTGTTTGTGTTTTATTTTTTTTGTTAAGTGTTAACGAAGGACACGAGGAGCTAGTCGAAGTGTATTAGTTTTGAACATACCTGTCAAGATCCTGCAACAAGGATGCCAAAGTAGTTTCCTTGATCTGCCAAGTGTCCAATCGTTGAAGCATTGTTATTGTTTCCATGTAGGTGACCTGTAACTCCTTGAACTTAGCATCGACTTTCCACAGTTGAACAGCTTCACCTTCAAGTAGGCCACCCACCTTTTTTATCACAGGTTGGAGCGCTGCAATTGCTAATTTGCATCCTGCATACTCTAACAAAGGCATTTTAGCTAGAGATTTACAGTGGTGGAGACCGTGGGGAAGAAGAATATCAGAGGTATGGTGCTTTGGTAGGGTTTAAGTTTTATTTGTGTTAGGTGGAAGAAGAATATCAGAGGTATGGTGCTTTGGTAGGGTTTAAGTTTTATTTGTGTTAGGTGAATCTACCGGCCCCAGCAGCCTTGGATTATTATTGTGTTTTATGTGATTACAGGTCACCCCTGCCCCAGCGGCAGGCTGGCAGCATTAGTCAATGCCACTGCTGTAGTGCTGGGCCCGCCAATTCAATTCAACTGAGGTATCCATAAGAGAATATTCGATGATTGATGAGATTCACTCACGCAATGTAAGCAATACAACAGAAATACAATACAAGCCTTTTGTTTGAATTTAGTTGATCGACCAATATAAAGAAACAAATGCAAGGCTCTGATCAGTTTTGGTTCAAGGAAGAAATGAATTCCCGACTCAAGTTGGAACACACCGGCCCCATATGATTATAGGGCATCATCAACTTCACATGCTTGAATGGCTACTTGATCAATCCATACGGTCCGTATATTTTTTATCTTGTGCCAATCCTGACCTCCCTTCTGTGAGCACCTCTCTGTAATTATAGGACAGTCTTCAACAATCAGCTGCTGCAAGGAAGTTGAGAGTTCTTTCTCCGACACAAATGCAAGCTTCGTGCAGCCTGATAATTCCAAATGCTTCGCAGAAGGAAGATACGGAAGAGAAGAAAGTTCGGGCAACTTGGGGCAATCCTTAATTGTTATCTCCACTAGGCATGGGTAGTCACCTTCTCGAGCTTCTTTCCATGCTTGCACATTAAGCATCTCATAAACTGCTAGTTTCTCAAGCTTTGGAAATGCAACATCATCAACCTCGCCTTCAAATTCTATGGTGGCCACATTGTTCAAACTAATTAGCTCAAGGGAGACAAGTGAAGGCAGCTTCCCCAAAGAAGGAATTGTAGCGAGATGTACGCATCTGAAGAGGGTAAAGCCTACAAGCTTGTGAAATGAGACGTCAGAGATCCAATCCGGAATCCTACTACCCGGAAAGCATAATATTTGGATCTCTTCCAAATCAGAGTGAGGACGAAGATTTTCAAGGATAGATTCATCATCATCCCTAGGATGTTCATACTGATGATCACTCCATCTCAGCTCCAGCTTTTTAATGTCTCTTTTGTCTTCCAATGATGCCTCCTTTGCCTCATCTGTGCTCTGCACATTCTCCATATTCGCTATGCAAAATTTACCCATGATGTTATTCAAATGCTTTAGCTCAATTATTTTTAGTCCTTCCTCAGTACCAACAGGGAAAGCGGACAAGGTCCGGATGTTTACAAGCGCACCCATTCTCTTAGGAAAACCAGATAACTGCCTAAGGACGTCAAGATGTAGATGTCTGAGCTCAATTAGTCCTGCAATTTCTTCGGGTAGTCGCCGAAGACGGGTACAGCCAGCAAGCTTCAAGGTTTGGAGCTTTTCAAATCGGTCAATCCTCTCGGGCAAGACATCAACGAAGGTCCAAGAGAGATCAAGATATCGTAAATTGACCAACTTCACTGCAGAACTCGGCAACTCCTTTATATGAGCTCCACTTAAAGCTAATGTTACCAAGGAGTCATGACACAGAAATAAATCCCGAGGTAGTTGTTGCAACCTTGAGCCATAATTACCAAGAAATAGAAGGGTTCTTAGGTTGTTGAACCCTGCAAGTGTTTTGAACATGGATGCATCAACTTCATCACATACAACAGAGGCATGCCAAGTCTGTGCAGAATCCTCGTCAATTCGGCTCCCATTGTCCAGGATGATGTAATTTTGCTTCTCGGTCAGATTATTATCCAATTCAGTGTTTAGCTTTTCAGTATTCACCTTGTACAATGAGCATGCAACATCAGAGCATATCATGTATTCTTCAGACACAAGTTTTTCAAAGTAGGCAGCGCCAGTTCTCTCCATGGGCTCATTCATTAAAAGCCCCAATGCCATCCACAACTGAATAATCATGATCTTCTCAAATTCGCAGCCTTTCTCTAAAAGAAAGAGTACTTTTTTGGCCTCCAATTCCTTTGCAGGCTCAAGTACTTGTACGCCCAATCTCTCCTCATATTCTGCAGTTACATATCCCAAACAATATCGTATTAAATATGCAGCTAAGGTGAGAATAAATGAAGTTTCAAATCAAACAGCATACCAGGAGAGTAAGAGTATGGTATATCTGGATTCTTCAAAACAGTAGCATCAGTGTCAGGATGATGTTTCGCAGCAGGGATTGCTGGTGCCTATTAAGTCGATAAGAAATGCATATGATGACATGAATCATGGGGATGTATACAGTAACTCTGTAAAGACTAGCATTCGTTGTATCCCAGACTTTTAATTTGCAAAATTATAGTTACACGTGGATCCTCTTTTACGGAAGTGATCCTTTCAAATGAAGCGTTATTAAGCCAAAGTTGAGCCTAGAAGTTTACTACAGACTTCAATCAAGATTGAACTTAGAATACCTCACAAAAATAATTAATTACACTACTAATATTACCGTTTCTTTTGAGGAATCTTGCGACGCATTGTGGATTACACCGGCAGTTGGATAGTTAACTTTCTGCCCAACCTCAGCTTGCTGTTTGTCCAACGTGTCTTCTTGAAATGCAACATATAATTCTGATGACAAGGCACATTAAGAATAATACTATTCAAATCACAAGTATATAGTGATGATGATCTTTATGGACAACGTATAATCGAAAATTTGTAAATAATGAACTAGCTATAAATGGGGATATGAAGTTATGAACCTGGGGACTTTTGTAGCTCCATTTTATAGTCGTCAGATATCATACCCTTGTCTTTGCCCATTATTTCATCTTCAAACTCCTGTTTTGTTCATTTACTTATCCGGTGAGTAGGAATATATAATTATGGTGAACATGCACTGAGACTCCGATGGTCATTTCAAATATAAGGAATTGTATCAAAGCTGGAGAGAAGATTAAAACAGAGAGGAGAGAGGATGGATAATTAAGCTTGGAACTAAAAACGTTTGTAAGTTTGAGTTTGTATCTTATTTTCATCATCAATCGAAATGAATCACTCATTCATCAGAAAAACAGAAGCTTGTAGAAGATAAAATTTATGACCCATCTGTGATGCATATCTTAGTTGGAGGCACATCATCTAGTTGAACCTGAAATGCCGCATGTTGTGAGGGATACAACTCTGCTATATCAGTAAGGATTGTATATTTAGATTTGGCAGACAAATTTTCATTATTATAAATTATATAAAGGTACAATCTTGTATATATTAACCATTAAACTTGTGATTGTATGGTAATGATTTTCAGTTCGAATATGTTGCTTTTCAGGGAGGAAAATATGAAGGTTTCGCAATATGTGCAAAAAAATCAGAAAGAAAAACTGTCAAAACACAAAGCATACCTTAACTGGCGATACACTGGCACATACCTCACCAACTTGGCCTTCTTCTTTCACATATGGACTGTCTATGATCTTCAAGGTTGCACCTCTGCCTTCTAATTCTGATGGTATATCTAATCTCAGTTTTGGGCAGTTGCAAATCTTCAAGTGCATCAAATAGCTCTTCTGGAACAATGAATTAGGCAACTGGATGAGCATAGGGCAACTAATGATTCTAAGATCGCGAAGGCAGGGCATGTCCCTTTCCTCCAATCCATCCCACTTGTGAAGTACTATCATGTTGTTGAGCTCTAATGACTCTAAACATGGGAATGCGCATCTACATTCCCCTTGAAACTTTGTATCCACATATTCTACGTTGTAAATGAACGTAAGAACAAGGTTTTTCAAGAATGGAAGTTGTCCTAGGGATGGAAGGACTTCACATTCATAACAATGTGTCAAGCGAACACTCACAAGTTTCCGGTAGGGAGAGCTGAGCCATTTTGGGAACTCTCTAGAACAGTAATTTTCCACCTTGAGTTCTTCCAATTCATTGTGAGGTTCAAGGCCTTCAAGAACTTCTTCACAGTTTGAACATTTACCACCATGATCCCATATGAGTCCCAATCTCTTCAGAAAGTGCTTTGTCCTTAACATGCTTTTTTCCGCCTCTTCCCTATTCCAGATGTCTTCAAGTCCAAAGAGGTCAATTTCTCTAATATACTTCATATTCATTAGTTCTGCTATCCTGCTTCCTTCATCCCTTGTTACAACATAAGAAGTGAGAGTTTCAAGGTTGGCAAGCATCCCCAACTTTGATGGTTGGCTCCTCAATAATTTAAAGTCCACATAAAGATGCACGAGGTTGATCAATTTATTCAAATCATTGGGCAGTTTTTTGAGGAAAGAGCAATGTTGGAGCTTGAGAGTTTGTAATGCACAAAGAGGGTATATGGGTTCAGGTAAGGATTCGATATAAGAACCCGACAGGTTCAAGTATCTTAGGTGTTGCAATTGACTTGCAGAAAGTGGTAGTTTGCGGATGTTGGTGTTGCTCAAGTCCAATAGTCTGAGGCTTTGTAGTTTGCGGAGAAAAGTGAGAGAAGTTATCTCTATTTGACTGTTCAGAAGGAATGTTCTTAATCTTTTACATTTTTTCATCTGCTCGGACACTAGGGCATCAATGTCTAGATTACTTAAAGACAAATGACGAATGCTTTTGCAGAAGGAAAGGTTGTCAGTTGTACCTCCATCAACTCTAAGAAAGGCCTTAGAAGCAAGAAGAGTAGCAACCTTGTAGTTGAATATGTGCATCTCGTACAAGGGTTGTGTCTCAGTGTAGCTAGATTGCAGAGGTCTAAGGATGGATCTCGATAACAAATCATCAAAACACTGACTTCCAGTTGGCTGCCAGCCTATTTTGTGCTGAGGTCGAACGAATCCTTCTGCCTCCCATAACTGGATCAATTCATTCTTTTGGAATTGATGTTTGGGTGAGAAGAGTGAAAAATAAGCGAGGCACTTTTTAGTATGTGGTGGCAGGTTTGACACATTTAACCTCAACGAGGTTAAGACTTGTCTAAATTCTGGCAACTCCCAAAGCTCAATGTTCTTGAACCGTGCAATGCTATCCAAGCATTCATGCAAACTTCTCGTCCTAGACAATGTCCTCCCGAACATATTGGCGATACTTGCCATCCCCTGGCACTTGTGTGCAATGACATTAACATCACTAGCCCAAGTTTCATGGTTGAGTTGAAACCGGTCTAGTTTTGCTTTTTTCGTGATCATATGGTAACAGAGTTCCTCTGTCATCTCAGTCAAGTTATATGCAACCGTCCCAGTTACCTCTGCAACCTTTGGATTGGGAGAGGTGGTAATGATTCTGCATGAACGAGATATATTCAGATGATACTCGAATTTTTCCCATTCTTCAGCCATCACACTCCACACATCGTCTAGAACAATTAGTACATGTTCAAGTCGGTCTCCGAGGACAGGGTGGCTTCTTTGATGTGTTTCATTTGGTTTGGACCCATACGCAACTAACTTCTTCACTACCTCTTCCATTTTGAAGTGACCAGAAACAGATGCAGTTAATATCTGATGAAAACGGTGTCGTATAGTGTAATCAGCGCAAATGATTGCAGCAAGTGAAGTTTTTCCAAACCCATCCATGCCAATTATAGACACGCCCAAATGATGTGAATCCTCTGATAACAGCATGCCGATGATGGCGTGCGTATCCTGGTACCTGCCAACAAAAAGGGTTTCGTCGAAGTCAGGGTGTACGAGGCCGAAAGGAAGGGAGGATTCCTTGAATTGAACCTCTGTCGGAATGCCTTGCACTGCTACTATTCCTCTTTCAATCTCAAAGCTTAGGCGTTCCAAGAAAACCTGGATCTTGAAAACCTTGTAAAGAGGTCCCGGTCGAGATACTCCGAGCCTGAGGTCATCTACAACGTCTTCAATATCGTAGCAACACTGATCCAGAGCATCCAACCGGGCTTCCTTAGCGGTTCCCCAGATCTGCCAGCCAGCTTCCCATTCACCAAGCATGTCTTTTATTCCCTTGCAAGTCAGCTGCAACTTTGTAAGTCGCCGCTCCATCGACATAGGTCCTCTTGAAGTCAGCAAATCGATACCAAAGATGAGACCAAGTACATAGCTTGGTTTTGAAGCTTGTAGATCCTTCCAGTATTCAGAAATATCGAGGCTGGCCAAATCTTGCATCGCGACTTGGAGGTTAGAAATCGATCTTTCCAACCCTAATGAACCTCCGCTCACAAAATCCATTGCAGGTCGGATCTGGTGTGATGCCTGTGGCTCGCAGAATACGAATTGAGGATCGACTGCTTTGAATCAGAATTGGTAACTTCAAAGGAAATCACAAAAGAAAATTAACGGATGCCCTTGTTGCAGTGGTTAGGATGGTTCCACTAACTTCAACCTTTAATCCGGTACCAATAGACTGTCTATGCAACCACCATTTAAAAAATACTAAATACCTTTGAGAAGATTTGGTTATTTACTAAAATAAAATGGGCAAGTAGATGGCTGAATTTTAGAAACAGTCTTTAATTCAAAAATCGGCTAATTAAAATGGAAACTGTATATCAAAGATTTGTAGAATTTTTTAGACATCCTATAAAGGATAATGGTACCAAAAAATCATAATAAAGAATATTGGTACCAAAAAATCATAATAAAGCTTCTTCATCTTCTCCATTGATTACCGTCAACACAGATTTGTCGTCGCCGCCCATTAACTTAGCAACTTCGAAGCTCGCCATCGTCGTATTCTTTGACTCTTTATCGACTCTTCTTTTGCCTACTTCGTCTATGAAAATCGCCGATTCATCTCCTATATCGCGTCTTAGAGATGAATCGGTGATATCGCCGTCCATCTTGAACGAGAACAGAAGACGGCTTTTGATGTTAACCTACGTTTATCAACCGACAATCTGACAAGGAGAATGGATCAGTAATTGTCTTAGATTTGCTATATAAGTAGAAAATCGGAAATTTTTGTTTATGAGATTGACATTCTGTTCTTTCATCAATTGTTTATGCTTAAATGGTGATCGATTTTACTGCTTCAATGGTGTGTGGTTGTCAGATAATTCGTGTACATAAATGATGTACGCCTGTATAGTTTGTGTACGTGGACTATTTTGTTTAATGTACACATTACTTGTGTGGGTGGCTTCAAATTATTACTATTTTGTTTAATGTACATGTTTGCTTATATTATGTACATGTTTGCTTATATTATGTACATGGTAATCTGTGTAGGATATGTATAGTTTGTGTACATAGACTATTTTTATGTGATTGTGTATGGTAATCTGTGTAGGATATGTATATGTTTGCTTATACTATTTTGTTTAATGTACACATTGCTTGTGTGGCTGACATCAGATAATGTAACAGTTCTTGTATCAACAATTATGTATTATGTGTGTTTAACATATGTATACGATTTTATTATGATATTTACATAAATTTTTTTTTTCTTTCAGTGCTACATTTAATGCAAGAGTCAAAGAAGATGACGTTGACGAGAATAAAGACGATGGATGCAATTGTTTCCTTATTAAACGGTTATTATGATCAATTAACCCATTTAATTTTGGAGATTAATAATTGTAAATAGGAGAGAGAAATATATGAAATCTTAATTTTCTTTTTTATTAAATATTTTCTTTTCATAATTTAGGAGCCTAGTTTGTCAACTAAAATAAATAAGGGCCTATTTTGTACATAATAATACAAAAACTACCTACTTAACCATTTTATCCAATATCTTTTCATCTCTTCTTTAAATGTAGAAAATATGGTCAATAATTTTTCAATTGAAATGAAGTGATTAGATATTTATTTTTGGTTTAATTATTTTTTTATATATTTACTTTTTTTTTTTGTTAATGTAGTTAGTTTGATGAGATTTTTAAGTCCACGAATGTTTAATTTTTTTGGTGATATTGTTTTCGTTACCTAAATATAAATTGTAGTATTTTTCTAATTATTGGATATATGTTTATTGTTTTTGTGGTATGTTTCTTATTGTTGAGTATGCTTAAATGATATTTTTGGGTATGTTTTATGGTTACTCAAATTGTGTTACAATGACCAAATGTCATTTGGTATTGATGTTTGTGTACAATATCGATTTGTGTAAAATTGGGTTATGACAAATTCAAATTGGATATGCTTTTATCGTGTAATGGCTTTGTAGTATATTTCTTATTATTAAGTATATTTAAAGTGATATTGTGGGTATGTTTTATGGTTACCCAAAATGTGTTATAATGATCAAATGTCAAGCGGATTTTTGAGTAATGACCGAATGTCATTTGATATTGATGTTTGTGTACAATATCGACTTTTGAAAATTTTGGGTATGACAATTTTAAATTGGTTTTTGTATTATGTGATGTTTAAATTGGATATAAATATAAAATATTGTCCAATTTATGGATATTGTTTTATTTTGATATTTGATTTTTTGGGTATGTTATTTTCGAGTATGTTTATGTACTTTGACAAATTTATTTTGGGCATCATTGTGACATTATTTGAGTAAGCGGATTTTTGGGTAATACGTGAGAAAGCAAGGATGTAGAGAATTCATTTTTCTGATTGATGTGACATGTGAGATAGTACAACATCTCACGTCCGATGGATTGTCAAACTTTGTCCTCTTTTTGTACTATATTTCCTCTACTCTATTTTATAGTGGGTCAAAATACCAATTTCAAATACTAGGAGTCTTCTTTTTCAATTGATTTGCTTAAAATGTCTAGTTTGTCAATTTTGCCTATATTCTTTAATCTAGACAAAATTTTATATCTAAAACAACGACATTATAAATTGAAAAATAATTGATATTATCACGAAACTAAAAAGAGTTATTCCCCAATAAATATTATAGCGTTTAGTGGTAACTTTGTGATAAATTTAGTTGTTCACGAATTAAATTGTTTTTAATAAATAAAAGGCACCATAAGACCTAAAGTATCTAGTACAAAACCAAATACAAGAATGGGATAAGGCCATTGCAAAACTACTTTATAATAATCAAAATCAATCGGCTCAGTGAAGGAAAACAAAAAAAATCAAATGGTAAAGACCAATCGGAACATTTGTCAAAATCAACTTTGACACTTCAAAAAATTTAGAGAAAATTTAGCCATTATTGGCACTTTTGGTTTATTAGATACTAACTAGGACCCTAACCAATTTTAAGTAAAATAAAAAGATAAATAAAATAGAAGGTGCTTAATTATAGGAGGTGGTTTGTGCAGTTCGTATAATTAATTTAAATTAAATTTCCTTTAATTGAATGACCGGTTATTGGAAAAGTAAATTGTCATTTTGGAAGATATTCAGAATCTTCTAGCAATCCTATCAACGGAAGTTGGTCCCGAGAAAGCAGAAGGTAGGTTACACTCTATTCTACTCCGTCAACACAAAATATCCGAAATCGCCATTGTCATCTCTCCTGAACTTTGAACTATCTCTGTCTGTCATTTTCGCTTCTGGAAACATATCTTTTATCATTCATTCATCACCTATTGTGATCAGAAGAACACAAGTGAGGTATCTTTGCTATATGTTATCGATTTTCTCCTCTTTTCTTCATTTTTTGGGTTCGGGTTTATTGGAGTAGCATATTGAAGATGATGATGAAAGAATTATGCATAGATTTGATTTTTAACTAACCGATTTCATACTTTCAGTGAGAAAGACCTAATTTTTACCATTCTACTATAAGTCCTAAAAACGAAGAAGGTATTTTATTTAAGTTTTTTCGATTTTGGATGTAGATTCGAGTAATTGCTATTGTGTTTGAAGAGATAACTAGTTCGAAAGTATTTAATGTTCATAGCTTCTATTAAAATCTGTTACATGTATGGAATATGTAACTAAGAACACAATATGTGCAAATTTGTGTGTATGGCATGTGCATATAAGTTGAAATTGAGAATGTTATGCAATTTTGGAACATAATTTGTGATAAGTATGTACACAAGTTATATGGTTAATGTATAGCATCTAATGTACATAGCGTCTGTGTACATTATTTTTGATTGTGTGTATTATTTATGTTGGGTACACAATTTATTTTAAGTTTGTGTATTCATTTGTTCATACATGTGTGAATTGAGTTTATTATGTAGTCAATAACACGAAGATGTGATAAGTTTATGTACACCATTGTTGCTGTATATGGTAATAGTGAGTCTTATGTATTAGGAAACACAAATTGTTATAACATGATATGTTCATATCTACTATAATAAAATATTGCATGTGTGAAATATGCACAATTAGTACAAATTTGTGTGTATGACATGTGCATATTCATTGAATTTGATAATATTAGACAGTCTTGGAACATAAATTGTGTTAAGTATGTACACAAGTAGTATGGTTAATGTATAGCATATAATGTACCAAGAGCATGTGTATATTGATGTTGTTTTCAATGGATTATATATGATTCGAACATAAATTGTGTTAATTTTGTGTATTTGGTTGTTATTCATTTGTGTATTGTGTATCTTGTATAGCATATGTATTTTTTATGTAAAGCATATAATGTACATATCATCTATGTACATTACTGTTGATTGTGTGTAGTAGTTATGCTGGGTACATAATTTTTTTTTAAGTGTGTGTATTTATATATTTTAAGTGTGTGTATTATTTATGTTGGGTACACAATTTGTTTTAAGTGTATATTTATTTGTTTATAAATATGTGAATTGAGTATATTATGTTATCAATTACACATAATATTGCACTGTACCCCAAGATTATGATAAATGTATGTATGTCATTGTTGTTGTATATGGTAATGGTGAATCTTATGTATTAGAAAACACAAATTGTTATACCATTATTGTTGTATATGATAATGATGAATCTTATGTATTACGAAACACAAAATGTTAGACCATTATATGTACTGATTATAGTCAAATAGTGTACTTACCAATGTGACATCATATGCACACAGGTTGTCATAGTGGACTTATTATATACATATGTACGACATATTAAGTACACAAATTATTATAAGTTAACAACAAAACTAATTTTATTAGTTTATTGACAATAGAAATTCAATGGCAAGAAAAAAGAGAATGAGAATTAAGCCTCACATGAGGAAACATCTTCAAAATAGTGGGGCTGGTACTTCATCTTAGGTATTTTTGTATACTAATGTTTTAGATATTGTTATATGATGTAATGCATAGACGTATACAACTAACATAATGGTGAACTAACAAAATAGTCGAAGTATAGGCTATGTGCTTCACAAGAACTTTGATTGAAAGGGATATGTTCTGCATATGTGGCAACTGAATTAACACCTTTGCATCAGTATGTACACATTTACACAACACTCGTACATACAAAATATGTACTAAATATACACAACGACGGTGTACATTAATATACTCAATATGTAAACATTAAGTCATGCACAATATGTAACAGATATATATACATCATACACACGGTACAAAACACACATGTACATTACTGTACCAAAAAATGTACACATTAATACAACAAGCATACATAATTTTATGTACATTATGTACATAACAACACGCAATAAAAATATACATTAATGTACACAACAAATTATTATAAACAAACACACATAATATGTAATTCAGCTATACATATTATTTAGAGGTTGCAAACACATACATATATTAATTTATCAACGAATGTGTACACAAGTTACGTTCTTCAACATGATACCGTCAATTACAGCCAATCATCATTTATCCAGAATATGGCTTATCATTTCGATTCAAGATTACAACTATCTAGTTACACATTTAAAACACTACAATGACGTCATTCATCATATATGTACACTAATATTTTCTGATCTAACACTTAATTATAGAAGAATGATTCGACCGCCATTAAAGCATAAAAAAGCTTCGAAAATTCAGAAAATATACTTACACGTATAACACTTTCCGAATTACAATAGATGATGATGCTAAAACCAAAAAACCGATGCAATATAAGTTTCCAATCGCCCAAACGTTTACCCAGAAAAAGCCTGAAATCTTCGTCCTCTGATTTCGTTGAAAATGGAGAACCGTATCTCCTCCAAAACAGAACCTAATTATGGATGATCGTGGCTGCTAATGTTTCTCAAACAGTTATTCTCTTCAATTATCATAATTAATTTTGGAAATAAATATTGTTTAATTGGAGAGAGAAAGATCATGAGATCTTTATTTTGTTTATTATTAAATCTTTTATTTTAATACTCTAGGGGCCTAGTTTGTTAATTAAAACACAAAACTACCTATTGTAACACCCCAAATTCTGAGAACTCGGGGAGCTACTGGAAAGGTACTCACAATGGGTCCCGACCTTAGTTTGACAACAATTTTACTAGGATCTTATAACAAGGCACAAAAGTATTTAAAATAGTTGAAACTTTAAACAATATATACATGATGAATAGGTATCAGCCTTACAAAGCAAAGGTACTAAAACGACGCATATAAAGAATAGAAGACACCCCCGTCCCCGACTAAATGAGTACGTGGACCCGGCTGACCATTCTCTCCGGATCTCTCTACAACTGTCTTAACTTGCAAGGCATCTACAAGCGGTATAAAACCGTTAGCTAACATTCTATGCATAAGTATAAAGGTAAAAGCACAAGCACACACATACAAAATCAACATGCAACACTGAATCCTTTTATTATCTTTAATTAGGTGATAGGTTATTACTAATGATACTTATTTTATGACACGAGGGATTCCCAAACCTAGTCTTTGTCCCCGTTTACCAACGCGGAATGGTACTAATGCATTTGACCGCCTACCTGACTGGGTTGGTCGCAGGGAACCTCCTAAATTCTCACAAGAGCTAGGCAGATGATGTCACGACCCATTATCATACACTTGGATCAATTACGTAAATAATAAAGTCGGCCTAATCCGGTTTCGTTATTTATCATAACTAAAAGACACCACTCATACACATTACACTCATGCAAGAAGCCAACTAAGTAAGTCCGTGGACTTACCTTCTCCAAGAACAACCGATCAGCACACTCTCAAGTTCCCCTCGGGAAAACGCACAACGCCTGTTCAAGACAAGGCACACGAATCAAACAACACTCTGGTCAACTAGAAGTCCTTAGACTTCTAGGCTCAACATCCTCATAAGAACATAAACGCATAAGATGGATCAACACTTCAAACCTAACACAACTCTTCTAAACTAAACTATACTTATACCCCACTTCGGAACATCCTAAATCTAGATTAACCTAACGGATCACTCTCAACTTTTACTACATGCTCCTATACATATCCCTCAACAACATATCCAAAAATCACGTCCGACAGAGGTCAATAACCCCTCCAAATCTACCTCACAAAACTGCATCACAAGCAGTTTTTCTAACACTTAAAATATTTCAGCAGTCCTAAAAACTGCATGAGAAACCAACTTTGTGTAAAATCCGGAATTTTTATTCCGTCTAATTCCGTTATAAAATAGATCTCGATCCATCGATTCATGTCCGTCTACTTAGTTAGACATATTAAGATGAAATTATCATTTTATGTAGACCTCCTTCACATAAAATGATAGAACCTTTTATAAGTTTATCATTTTATGTAACTTACCTTCACATAAAATGATAGGATCTTTATAAAATGTATCATTTTAGATAGCTTACCTTCACATAAAATAATAAGTTTAGCCCTAATTTAGAATATGACAAGGTCCGGACAAGTCTGTGACGAAGCTGTGACAAGGCCCGGACAAGTCTGTGACGAAGCTGTGACAAGGTCCAGACAAGTCTGTGACGAAGCTGTGACAAGGCCAGACAAGGCTGTGACGAAGCTGTGACAAGGCCAGACAAGGCTGTGACGAGTCTGTGACAAGGCCAGACAAGGCTGTGACAAGTCTGTGACAAGCCCAGACAGGCTGTTGACAGTCCAGCGCCAGCAGCCCAGCAGCCGCCTGCTGTTTCTTCCAGCCAGGCGCCCAGCTCGCCAGTCTTCAGCCCAGTCCGGCCTTGCAGTCTTCAGCTCAGCCCAGTAGCTTCCAACAGCCCGCTCGCTGAATCTCGTTCTGGCCCAATAAGCAGCAGCAACCCGCAGCTGCTCCAGCTCGCTGGCTTGTCCGCCCCAGCCCTATGCGCAGCCCAGCTCTTCTGCAGCCAGCAGCCACCTGCTGCCTTTTCTAGCCCTATGCGCAGCCCAGCTCTTCACCAGCAGCACACCTCCAGCCCAGCAGTAGCACTCCAGCACAGCCTTTTCCAGCCCAGGAAGGAACAGCTCCTCGCCTTCTTCAGTCAACGAAAGATCTGCAGCAATTATGGCGCTTAAACTCTCACGTAACAGCCCTTCTGTTCAGCTACAATCACGCAGCCAGTATTCTTGGCGTCCAAATACATTCAGCGTTATCTCCTTCCTTTCTGCATTTCCTTCTCTTCTGCACACACCAGCAGCGTCCATTCTGCGTTTTCTTTCTTCTGCACACACCCAGCAGCGTCCGGCACTACTAGGTCTCAAACTGCAGCCGCCTACATAACCGAAAAGTGGAGTCCATCGAGTTACAGCTACTGCAAAGAGCCGTCTCCTTCTGTACCTATTGGTAAGACAATCCTTCCCCATCTGTTATCTTCTGGATATCATATCTACAATGACTCATTACCCTTCTTTTTATTCCGATCAAATTTCCAACGGGTGCAACAGCGAAATCGACCCACACTTACAGATTAGTGGTGCAGATCGGAACCGACAAAACCAACAACAAATTAACATTCTAGCTGCAAACCGGTAAGAGTCTAAACTTAGATTAAAATAGGTTTCCGATTAGTTAAGGGGAAGGTTATCGTATGATCTTATGTATGAATACCGATTTTCTTAATGTTAGATGGATGAACTGCTGTAGTCGACCTCGAGCATGAGTAATATAGTAATAAGTAGCTGCTGGAGTTTATAAATAAAACGATAGACATAAAAGGCTGCTGTAAATTCCAATTTATCCTTTCAGCTTTTAGGTTATAAACAGCCTATCTTGTCAATCAATTATAAAACGTTTGGATAAAGATCCACCGTTGAATTTTGGATATGTTGTAGATGGATATATGTAGTTTAGCATATTAAAATTTGGGAAGGAATGAACGGTCGGATTGAAAGTTATGAGCTCTCGAAGTTAGGTAGTTGAGCAGTTTTGGTAACCTTAAATTTTGGCTAAGTATAGGAAATTAGAGTGAAGGAACCGACTTTGTGAATTATTATAAAAATATTGGCTTAACAGTTTGGAGAAATTCTTTCTCCTAAGGTTAGATAGAACCTCATAGATAATCTAGAGATTTAATTCGGAATTTTTATAAGCTGTTAAGAATTTTATATTTAGAGCTGAAGTTAAACCTTTACGATTTTTCCGGAAAATAGAAACATAGGAAAAATGTCAGTTTGGAACCAAATAAAATTTTAGGAGTTAGAATATATTTTTAGAACTTCAAATAGGAGTTTAGACATGAATTTTAGGGTTTTCGAGAAAATCGGAACCAAGGGTAAAATGGTCATTTTACCCTAAACTAATACTGTAACTAGTTATGTCTTAATACATCATTGGATCTTAGAAGTTTTAGACTTCTATCTACGTGAGAGTGTGCTAATACACTTATCGCCTTTGACAGGCAACTGAGTGGTGACAGTTTACCGAGCGAGTGCTTTATAAATAGTCGAGCGTTATAACAGGTAAGTCCTTTGGGCTTACTTAGCTGACTTCTAAATATGAGTATAAATGATGATGGTGGTGTGTGATTGAAATGTTAGAGAGATAGGTTGTGATATATAATTACCGACCTATATTTTGGCCTAAGAGTAACGGGCGGTGGCATGCTGCTCAGTAGCTCGCGGGGCGCTGGGGGTTTCTTTCGGGACTAGTCCATACATGGTTTGTAGTGATGCTACCAATGGAAGTCAGCTAGACCTACACCAGTTGGATAAGGAACGGAGGCGAGAACTATTAATAATTCTCGTGCCACAACTTAAAATGAATAATGTGAATCACTTAAATAATAGATAATAATTGGTTGAGTGCCAGCATGATGTTTGTTTATTTTTGTTTCTGCTTGTGTTTGTGTTGTTATCATTTTTCTTATATTTGGATAGTTAGCTAACTGTTGATATGTTGTTTAGACTTGACACAGGTTAGAGCAGATGCCGAGTGATCCAGATGGTAGTGGTCAGCCGGGATGTCGTACTTTAGGACGTTTTACAGTTTCTGCATTTGTGGGTTTTACAGTTGAATATTGTTTCCTTTCGTACTTTGTTATATTCCGTTTTCCGGCTGTAGTCGATTTGGTCACATTCATGCATTATTAAGAACTATTTTATGATTTCTGATTTTTCCTTATTTGTGCCTTGTTGTAAGATCTCGTTAAGTTGTTGTCAAACTAAGGTCGGGACCCACTGTGCGGTCCTAACCAGTAACTCCCTAAGTTGTAAAATTTGGGGTGTTACAACATGGTATCAGAGCTCTAGGTTGGCAACAATGGCACATGAAATCTTCTAAAAAGGTCATATAAATAAATAAACAGAACCCGAAAGGAGTCTGAGTTTTCCAAAGAAGATTTTGGTTTTTAAATGCATACATAGTCGGGTTGGGATAGAAAGTACGGACGACCACCACTACCTCCGCGGATCTCGGCAGCTTAGTACATTTAGAAATGTTATATTGATGTAGTAGCTGCTTATAAAGATATGTACAATAGATAACTTATGTCGAAGGTTAGTAGCATAATAATATATTATGTCATTAATAGAGATTAATGAGTTTCTCACTCCGTTGGCACATCTAAGTAGATTTTGAAGGGTGTCAACATGAGGATTAGTATGCACATCTTATGTGCATTAGGGTAGACGAATGGCAGACAACTCCTCCGATTGGTTGAGGAACGTCGAGATGGAAAAGTGAAGGCTGAAGGACAACACCAACGACCATGGCATGAAGGGGATCCCGAGTTAACTTAATAGGATCAAATGAAGATTATACATGAGAGTAGTTCCCGAAAAGCATTGGATGGTCGACAATGATGCAGATTTGGAGCGACATCACAGAGGTTCTTTCAAGTGTGGTGTACAATGACGATACGAACAACGTGGATACCGTCAAAAACAGTCATAGTAATGAAAGTCAAAGTAAGGTTTAGAACCAATCCAAACAAGAAACATTAAATTTAAGCTTACTGACAGACCAAAATATGAAGGTTGTTGTTAGAAGCAGGGCGGAATATGACCACTATTGGCAAGGTTAGTCGGCATCCTAATCAAGAGGGTCCCACCTAGACACTGATAACCTAAGAGTTAAGAAGAGAGATGTCGTCAAACCAACTATGAGGACTTAAAGAGCCGCACAACTGAAGCTTAGGGAATTGCCAGAAAGTGGAGGGTAGAATTCATAAGTATGGAGGCAGAGTGACTTTCTATATGACAAGTGAGTTACAAGAAAGATAGTGTTACAAATATCCAAATGATAGAATCTTGAATGCGGAGTCAAAGGATCACTATAAAGGCAACATTATAACCTAACACCAACTCAGGAACAAGAGTGTGTGAAAATGATCGTGGCATACCCAAGGGCCGTAATAACTTCCCTCTCACAATGGGACTTAAGTTACCAACACCAACGATTCACACAGGAGCACCGCAAGCAGTTGATGACTGAGGTAAAAGAAGTCATGAAGATGTATTTACGAGTTATCGTGGGAAATCTGATGAGTCCATTGACGGCAGATGAATGATGCAGCTAAAATAGGAAAGAGTATCGTGGGCTTATAGTGAGAAAGAGAAGTGTGAATTATAGAAGAAGCGAAAGGAGTATAAACAGAGAAGCTGGAGGAGATAGATTTCCCCCAAGTAAATCAAACCTCAAAGAGATAGAAGAAAAGTTAGTCTATGATCTTGTAGAAGGTCAACTATAGACTAAATGGTAACTATCGGAGCCTTTACATGTGTGGGTTAACTAGTAGTGACTGGTTGACATATAAGAAGAATAAACACACGGTTACAAATGAATTCTATCGACATGTGGAGAAGTCCTTGAAGAGATCAAATACGACAATTGTAAAGTCAAATCGATACGAGTGCAAGTAATACCGAATAATTCAAGTCAATAAATCTAATTAAAATTGTAAAGGAAGAGTTGACGGTCAGAAAGGACCCCTTATATAATTAATGATATAAAGAGAATGGTTGTGAGAAGTTGTTTACTTACGGGCTAAGAAAAAGGTACAAATCATAGTAAGTACAAATGAAGTCGTATTAGAAGAACTAGAGGAGTAAGAAGAATTGATTAGATCCTACGTCAGTCCAGATAGAGGTTACTTAGCATGCCCCACAAATGAGACGGATGGTACTCTTTCGAGCAAAAGTTGTGGTCAATTTCTAGATTTACAAAGGAGAGTTGACTTTAGCTTTAAGTTAAAGTCGGGCACGAGACTGATCTCGAAGGCCCCGTGACGCATGGCACCGATAGAGCTGCTTGAAGTGAAGAAGTAGTTATCGGAGTTAGCAGAGAAGGGCTTCATACACCCTAGTGTTTCTCCATGGGGGGGCTCCGATATTGTTTGTGAGGAAGATGGATGGATCGATGAGGTTATACATCGATTACAGGGATTTGAACAAGGTCACCATCAAGAACAATATCCACTGCCTGGCATAGATGCCCTGTTGGACCAGTTGCAGGGAGCGTCTGTGTTTTCGATGATGGACTTGAGATCAGGTTATCACCAGCTGAGGGTGAGAGATCAGGACATACCTAAGACGGCATTTCGGACTAGGTATAGCCACTATGAGTTGTAGTGATGCCATTCGGGCTCACTAATGCGCCTGCAGTATTTATGAAGTTGATGAACGGAATTTTCATCGACTTCTTAGACCAGTTTGTAGTGGTCTTCATTGACGACATTCTAGTGTACTCTAGAAGTCGAGAGGAGCATGCCGGACACTTGAGGACAGTGTTACAGATTCTACAGGATAGCCAGCTATATGCTAAGCTATCCAAGTGTGAGTTCTGGATGTCAGAAGTGGCTTTCCTCGGCCATGTAGTGACTGCTGAGGGGATTAAGGTCGACCCGGCGAAGATTGAGTCAGTGTCCTCTTGGCAACCTCCGAAGAATGTTGAGGAGGTTCGCAGCTTCCTCGGATTGGCAGGTTATTACCGTCGGTTTGTGGAAGGGTTTTCCCTGATCGCCCGACCACTTACTTCTCTCCTAAGGAAGACTACACGGTTCGTCTGGTCTGAGCCGTGTCAGCAGAGTTTTGAAGAGCTGAAGAGGAGATTGACGTCTGCTCCGATCTTAGCACAGCCTGAGGGTACAGAGGACTTTGTAGTGTACAGTGACGCATCCAAGCTGGGCTTGGGGTGTGTCTTGATGCAGAGGGGTAAGGTTATAGCATATGCGTCTCAACAGCTGAAGACTTATGAAGAGAACTACCCCACTCATGATCTGGAGTTAGCAGCAGTAGTGCACGCTCTTAAGATCTGGCGTCATTATCTCTATGGAGCGACCTGTCAGATCTTCACAGACCATAAGAGTCTGAAGTACATATTCACTCAGCGGGAGTTGAATAACCGCCAGAGGCGGTGGCTAGAGTTGATCAAGGATTTTGACCTTGAGATTTTTTACCACCCCGGAAAGGCGAATGTAGTTGCTGACGCTTTGAGTCGGAAGACGCCTCGGGAGAAGGCGATAGCTCGGTTGACAACACAACCACAGTTACAGAGAGACTTAGCTTGGTTGGAGGTAGAGATCCAGTTCCCCGATACAGCTCATCAGTTAGCCACCTTAGAGTTACTTCCTGACCTGTTGGGTGAGATCCGACAGAAGCAGGAGACCTGTCCGACTTTGACCCGGATCCGAGACAGGATGTCACGAGATGAGGCACCTCAGTTCACTATCGGTGCCGATGGAGTGATGAGACGACAGGACCGTATCTGTGTGCCATCAGACAGTGAGCTGAGACAGAGGATACTAGGTGAGGCTCATGCTACCCCTTACTCCGTACATCCAGGAGCGAGTAAGATGTATAAGGACGTAAGACGTTCCTTCTGGTGGGGCGGTTTGAAGCCCGATGTGGCCCGTTATGTAGCCCAGTGTACGACCTGTCAGCAGGTCAAGATTGAGCATCGTAGATCCGGAGGAGAACTCCACCCACTTCCAGTACCACATTGGAAGTCAAGTGGGAATATATTTCTATGGATTTTGTTACTGGATTGAGGCTCAGCAGAGGTTTTGATGCCATTTGGGTGGTGGTAGACCGGCTGACGAAGACCGCACGTTTTATTCCGATCAAGGAAATGTGGCCGGTAAGCCGTCTAGCAAAGGAGTTCACTAGACACATTGTGAGACTCCATGGAGTACCGAGGACTATCGTCTCCGACAGGGATGGACGTTTTACCTCGAGGTTCTGGCAGCAGGTACATACTGCTCTGGGGACGAGTCTTCACTTTACCACTGCCTATCACCCGCAGACAGACGGTCAGTCCGAGAGGACCATCCAGACATTAGAGGACATGTTGCGGGCATGTGTGCTAGATTGGGGACAGGTATGGCCAGATCACCTCCCACTAGTAGATTTTTCATATAATAACAGCTGGCATGCGTCTATTGGGATGGCACCTTATGAGGCTTTGTACGGACGGAGATGTCGTACACCGTTGTGCTGGGATGAGCCTAGCAAGGCGGATGGAGTAGTACCAGATCAGATACAGGACGACATCGCCCGGATTGCCTTAGTCCGGGAGAGGATGTTAGCAGCTCAGAGTCGTCAGAAGTCCTACGCCGACAAAAGGCGTCGACCTTTGGAGTTTAGAGTAGGTGCACAGGTGTGGTTGAGGGTGTCTCCTACGAGAGGAGTTAGACGTTTCGGTATTAAGGGGAAACTGAGTCCCCGATACGTCGGCCCATTTGAGATCGTAGAGAGAGTCGGAGAGGTTGCCTACCGACTAGCACTACCACCGAGATTAGAGGGAGTACACCCAGTTTTTCATGTATCTCAGCTGCGAGAATACATACCGGATCCTAGACACTTCATCAGTCATGAGGATCTGATAGTTGAACCAGACCACACTTTTGTGGAGTATCCAGTAGCCGTCCTAGAGCGTAGCATTATGCGCTTGTGTTCTAAGGAGATACCGATGCTGAGGATTCAGTGGTCCAGACGAGGAGTTGAGGAGGCTACCGGGGAGACAGAGGAGAGTATTAGACGTAATTACCCTGAGTTCTTTGCGGAGTTAGCCGCTACCTCAGTACCGACGGGTTAGTACCGAGACGAGACCTTATATGACTTTTGTGATTATATGTTTACATAATTGTTTATGTCTATGCGCTTGATGACGTGAGTAGTTGCTTGCTAGAATATATTTCTCGAAGGGAATATATGGGGTAGGTACCTTATTCTAAAGTTTCGGGACGAAACTTATTTTAAGGGGGTACTGATGTAAAATCCGGAATTTTTATTCCGTCTAATTCCGTTATAAAATAGATCTCGATCCATCGATTCATGTCCGTCTACTTAGTTAGACATATTAAGATGAAATTATCATTTTATGTAGACCTCCTTCACATAAAATGATAGAACCTTTTATAAGTTTATCATTTTATGTAACTTACCTTCACATAAAATGATAGGATCTTTATAAAATGTATCATTTTAGATAGCTTACCTTCACATAAAATAATAAGTTTAGCCCTAATTTAGAATATGACAAGGTCCGGACAAGTCTGTGACAAAGCTGTGACAAGGCCCGGACAAGTCTGTGACGAAGCTGTGACAAGGTCCAGACAAGTCTGTGACGAAGCTGTGACAAGGCCAGACAAGGCTGTGACGAAGCTGTGACAAGGCCAGACAAGGCTGTGACGAGTCTGTGACAAGGCCAGACAAGGCTGTGACAAGTCTGTGACAAGCCCAGACAGGCTGTTGACAGTCCAGCGCCAGCAGCCCAGCAGCCGCCTGCTGTTTCTTCCAGCCAGGCGCCCAGCTCGCCAGTCTTCAGCCCAGTCCGGCCTTGCAGTCTTCAGCTCAGCCCAGTAGCTTCCAACAGCCCGCTCGCTGAATCTCGTTCTGGCCCAATAAGCAGCAGCAACCCGCAGCTGCTCCAGCTCGCTGGCTTGTCCGCCCCAGCCCTATGCGCAGCCCAGCTCTTCTGCAGCCAGCAGCCACCTGCTGCCTTTTCTAGCCCTATGCGCAGCCCAGCTCTTCACCAGCAGCACACCTCCAGCCCAGCAGTAGCACTCCAGCACAGCCTATTCCAGCCCAGGAAGGAACAGCTCCTCGCCTTCTTCAGTCAACGAAAGATCTGCAGCAATTATGGCGCTTAAACTCTCACGTAACAGCCCTTCTGTTCAGCTACAATCACGCAGCCAGTATTCTTGGCGTCCAAATACATTCAGCGTTATCTCCTTCCTTTCTGCATTTCCTTCTCTTCTGCACACACCAGCAGCGTCCATTCTGCGTTTTCTTTCTTCTGCACACACCCAGCAGCGTCCGGCACTACTAGGTCTCAAACTGCAGCCGCCTACATAACCGAAAAGTGGAGTCCATCGAGTTACAGCTACTGCAAAGAGCCGTCTCCTTCTGTACCTATTGGTAAGACAATCCTTCCCCATCTGTTATCTTCTGGATATCATATCTACAATGACTCATTACCCTTCTTTTTATTCCGATCAAATTTCCAACGGGTGCAACAGCGAAATCGACCCACACTTACAGATTAGTGGTGCAGATCGGAACCGACAAAACCAACAACAAATTAACATTCTAGCTGCAAACCGGTAAGAGTCTAAACTTAGATTAAAATAGGTTTCCGATTAGTTAAGGGGAAGGTTATCGTATGATCTTATGTATGAATACCGATTTTCTTAATGTTAGATGGATGAACTGCTGTAGTCGACCTCGAGCATGAGTAATATAGTAATAAGTAGCTGCTGGAGTTTATAAATAAAACGATAGACATAAAAGGCTGCTGTAAATTCCAATTTATCCTTTCAGCTTTTAGGTTATAAACAGCCTATCTTGTCAATCAATTATAAAACGTTTGGATAAAGATCCACCGTTGAATTTTGGATATGTTGTAGATGGATATATGTAGTTTAGCATATTAAAATTTGGGAAGGAATGAACGGTCGGATTGAAAGTTATGAGCTCTCGAAGTTAGGTAGTTGAGCAGTTTTGGTAACCTTAAATTTTGGCTAAGTATAGGAAATTAGAGTGAAGGAACCGACTTTGTGAATTATTATAAAAATATTGGCTTAACAGTTTGGAGAAATTCTTTCTCCTAAGGTTAGATAGAACCTCATAGATAATCTAGAGATTTAATTCGGAATTTTTATAAGCTGTTAAGAATTTTATATTTAGAGCTGAAGTTAAACCTTTACGATTTTTCCGGAAAATAGAAACATAGGAAAAATGTCAGTTTGGAACCAAATAAAATTTTAGGAGTTAGAATATATTTTTAGAACTTCAAATAGGAGTTTAGACATGAATTTTAGGGTTTTCGAGAAAATCGGAACCAAGGGTAAAATGGTCATTTTACCCTAAACTAATACTGTAACTAGTTATGTCTTAATACATCATTGGATCTTAGAAGTTTTAGACTTCTATCTACGTGAGAGTGTGCTAATACACTTATCGCCTTTGACAGGCAACTGAGTGGTGACAGTTTACCGAGCGAGTGCTTTATAAATAGTCGAGCGTTATAACAGGTAAGTCCTTTGGGCTTACTTAGCTGACTTCTAAATATGAGTATAAATGATGATGGTGGTGTGTGATTGAAATGTTAGAGAGATAGGTTGTGATATATAATTACCGACCTATATTTTGGCCTAAGAGTAACGGGCGGTGGCATGCTGCTCAGTAGCTCGCGAGGCGCTGGGGGTTTCTTTCGGGACTAGTCCATACATGGTTTGTAGTGATGCTACCAATGGAAGTCAGCTAGACCTACACCAGTTGGATAAGGAACGGAGGCGAGAACTATTAATAATTCTCGTGCCACAACTTAAAATGAATAATGTGAATCACTTAAATAATAGATAATAATTGGTTGAGTGCCAGCATGATGTTTGTTTATTTTTGTTTCTGCTTGTGTTTGTGCTGTTATCATTTTTCTTATATTTGGATAGTTAGCTAACTGTTGATATGTTGTTTAGACTTGACACAGGTTAGAGCAGATGCCGAGTGATCCAGATGGTAGTGGTCAGCCGGGGTGTCGTACTTTAGGACGTTTTACAGTTTCTGCATTTGTGGGTTTTACAGTTGAATATTGTTTCCTTTCGTACTTTGTTATATTCCGTTTTCCGGCTGTAGTCGATTTGGTCACATTCATGCATTATTAAGAACTATTTTATGATTTCTGATTTTTCCTTATTTGTGCCTTGTTGTAAGATCTCGTTAAGTTGTTGTCAAACTAAGGTCGGGACCCACTGTGCGGTCCTAACCAGTAACTCCCTAAGTTGTAAAATTTGGGGTGTTACACTTTGGAGAATCATATCTCCTAAACTATAACTCGGAATACTCCCAAATTTCATTATGTTATACTATATTATACCAACTACAATATATCCAAAAATCAGCAATAAAGGAGGAGTCTAACTTAGCCAAATTTGGATCACAAAACTGTATCAACATGCAGTTTTCCAACACTTAGGAAAGCAGCATGATGAACAGTAGATTTGCAGGTTGTAGTCGCAGCCTACAACACCACTCTCTTCTATCTTTATTATTATTTTTTATATTGCCATAACTATTTGTACGTGAAGGTATGTACATGTATAGACATCTATATATACATTTCACTTTTGTTTTCCTTCTTTTTTTTTTTGAAGAAGATACATGAAAGCGAACAATGGAGATCGACAGAGTGAAGACCCGCTCTCGGCTCCGATGGCATCGAAAGCAGCATGATGAGAGCCATGGTGAAAGAAGATTCAAAAATTAGTCCGACTGAAGGGTTCAAGGGATGGACACAAAGTCTTGGAGGATGAACATCAAGAGAAACGCGAGATTAGATTATAGCTCGACTGGGGACTTTGGAGGCAAGAACTAAAGAAAACAATCAAGCTACTAACATTTCCCGTGAGTTTGGGCTTTTCAATTTTGTTTTTATCGTTCCCCTAGTTTCTACCGACTACGGTTTCGATGTAGCCGGGGAAAGTGATTACTTTCGATCCGACTACGAGTCTTAATTTCTCTTTTGTGAGTCGATCAAACCGCTTCGTAATTTACACAACTAGAATACTTGTGAGTTTCTCCAAAACAATTAGATTTTGGTCCAGCAGCAAACCGTTTGAGTTACAATTTCAATATAGCGGTGAAGGTTGTCACTTTCGTATCAACTACGAGTTTTATGTAACGAACGAAAGTTATTACTTTCGAACCGGCTACATGACGAAAGCAACTGCTTTTCGAACAACGCTACGTTTTTTATGGTCCTTGGAAGGATTTGGAGAAGAAGCCATGAGCATCGGGACATATACGATGCGACCCGTAATTCGATCGATGTGCCCTCCATTTGATTTGCTCATTCTTTCCAGTATTTTGACCATCTACTGCTTGTTGCTTTATTTGTGTAGATGAATTGATCGGCCTCTTTTTTCTTGGCCTTCTTCTACCGTCTTCTTTTCCTTAATTTGCTTTGCACTCTGTTTGCTGCAACTTTCTATCTTTCTTCAGGTAGAGTATGGGTGGCTTTTTATTTTGTTGCTTACTGCATTTTGTTTTGGCTTTTTTCCAGGTTTCTTTTGTAAGAGCCCCTTTGCTTCGCCCACTAGATGGATATCTATGAGACATGAAAGTGGTTTAACTTGGAAACTACCCACCACTAAGCCCATTATCTCCTTTAATTTTGTTTTTCTTTTTAATAAAGAAGAATATAGTAAACTACTTTTAAACTTCTTGCAAAGTGGGTGTTGTATTCAACCTCCAACAACACTTTCCATATTTTTTAATTTTGGTTAAATTAAGTCCATCACTAGCTAAATATAATTAACCTTTAGACTTAAAAAAAATAATTTTAAATAAATCATGAGCTAATATGTATAATTAGCTTTTAGACTTGAAATAATTTCAAATGAATTTGTATTTGTTGGAAAGATTAATTTAACATCGGACATATTATGAGGATATTTATAATTCCAATTTTCAAATTCTAGCTTCATGCTAAAGTTTACTAAGAGTTCATTTTTATAATTTATGAAAATTTACTCTTCAACAATGATCTTGTCATAACTCGTCAAGGTCTCGTCTAAAGGACGTCACGACTTTGTCAAAAACATGTCACGATATAAATTAGGGTTTGGCGGATTAGGGTTTGCTATAAAAATCTTATCATTTTATGTGAAGTGAGGTTAGATAAAATGATAAAAATTTTAGATACTGTGTCCGACTAGATTGACATATAGGGATCAAAGGCTCGAAATCCGGTTTGCTACGGAAATAAACGGAATAAAAATTCCGGATATTACACCTACTTTGTACACAAGGATGTAAAAAGTGCCTACTTAACCATTTTACCCAAAAATTTATCTAATCAATTTGCATTCATCATTAGAAATAACCTTGCAAAGACAATTGATGTAGGAAAAGGAAGATGTCAAGCAAACTCTAGCCTTAAAGCATAAGCGTTTGCTCTTCGGGAGGGCCTCCAAAAGACCGTTAGTCTTGAGATTTTATCCATTAGAGTGCTCGTCAACTCGCTCAACCACATATGAAACCACCATGGGAAGCACACATGATAATATAATATATTTTCTTAATGATCTATGGC
Source organism: Fagopyrum homotropicum (assembly GCA_033239125.1). Taxonomy (NCBI): domain Eukaryota; kingdom Viridiplantae; phylum Streptophyta; class Magnoliopsida; order Caryophyllales; family Polygonaceae; genus Fagopyrum; species Fagopyrum homotropicum. Next base: position 153,143,572 of record BSWB01000004.1, read on the forward strand.
TTCACCCAAAGTAAGATTTGACACATTTTTAGGAAAATCAACACTGTAGACGATAGGTTGACGCTGCTTGGACAAAACCCGAAAGTTCGAGTCGACCCTCTGCCACATGAAGTTGAAGACCTCGTCCGAAAGGATGATATAGGGCGATTAGTCTCGAGAGTCTAATCATCATTTTTTTTCTTACCGTTGTATAAAAAAAACTTCAACCTTTAACTTTAATCTTCCCTTCGCCGTAAGATTAATTTGACATTCAAATTTATATACATATATTAAAGCAAAAGCGTTTCGTGTCACGTGTCATGTTCTTATCAACTTCATGCCACATGTCATTTTATCGTGTATTTTAATTTTATAATTATACTAATTAACAAATCAATTAAAAATCATTAATATATACAATAAATATATTGTTTCCATTTTTAGTATTACCACAATCTTAATATATTCTAAAGATATTCTTATTATTATTATTTATAAATTTTTCCTACTTTTAATTATAAAATGATTAGATAGTTTATTATAATTACTTTCACATATAAATATATAGTTCTTATATTAATGAAAAAATAATCACTAACTTAACAAATGTATAAATTATTATAATATAACTATGAGAATTTTCTCTTGGTACCCTTGAGGTATTGTCTTTTCCTTTTGATATCCACAAGTTTTCAAAGTTTCTCTTGGTGCCCTCAAACTTTTAAAACATTCATCTCCTTATCCATTTTTTAAATATTGTGTTAGTTTATACATATTTCAGTAAGGACTAATAAAAGAAAATAAATTTTAATGTTAATTATTTTTATAAAAAAAGCTCTACAAATAAAAAAAATTAATTTAATTTTTAATAAACTAAACAAAGAAAAATTAAGTTTCTCTTATTTTTTGTATACTTTATAAAAAAAAATAAGTTAAAATTTTTTATTTACTTTATTAAAACTAAAAATTAACGTTTAATCGTGTAATTTGGGTTATAATATATGAAAAATATTTTCTACAAAAATAAATGAATTTTAAATTGTTTTGTTTTGTTTATTTTATAAAAACTAAGAAAATAGGTAAGGAGATGAGTGTTTTAAAAGTTTGAGGGTCCCAAGAAAAATTTTAAAAATTTGTAGATAGCAAGAGGAAAAGACAACACCTCAAGGGTACCAAGAGGAAAATTCTCTATAATTATTACATCTTCTTTGTTTTTAAGGTTATTATTTAAAACTACTTGAGATAAATTTGTAGTTGTACTTTTTAAATGTTCTCTAAGATCAAGATGAGAACATATCTAAGATCCAACCTAGTTAAGTTGTGTTAATGCCGATTGACTTAATACATATCTAAGATCAAGATGAGAACATTGGTGAATTGCTTCTAAAAAGAATCAATCAAGTAGCATGCATGATAAGATCCAACCTAGTGTAGCTTTCTAAACATCCATATTATCATCATCTTTGCTTTGAATTAAATCGCTTTTATCTTATTGGTTCTACAATACCAATCGATAATTGAATCTAACCAAAACTTGGCTAAAACTCTCTTGGGTTCGACCCTTACTTACACTATACAAATCGGTTAAGTGTAACGTTATGTATTCTACTTTGACTAAAGCTAAAAGACAACGACCGTAAGTTTTTAGCCTCGTTAGCCGTGTCTAGGAGAATAAGGTGAGGCTGAATTCTCCAAATTTACTCATGAATAAATCAGGGATGTTCAAGGCCAAAATGAACACAACTAGACAACCAAATGTTCCGCGAGAAAATGAAATTGTGTGATAGTTGTTGTCTTGGTTTACATAAAAGTACGGGTGGTTCAAGACATCATGATCACTATCTGATCGAGTAAATCCGACAGCTATTCATTATGGACGGTTCAAGCCTGAAACATGGCACCAGTCCAAATGCAGTGAATTTTTGTTTGTCCTCCTCTGTTTGTTTACAAAAAGAGAAGCATATGTTTAGAATCATTTATATTTATGTGAGGGATTGTTGGAACTAAATTAAATAAATACTATGAATAAAACATGTTTTAACACATGGGTGCGCCAGACACTTTTCCGGACACATATCCTGTGGGCTCCGGCCATTGTCAACACCGGAAAGTGGGAGTGTTGACTTTGTCTCCGCAAGCTCTTGTTCGTGGTATATTCACAAGTTAAATTTGAGTTCCATTTGAATGATAAATGGAGGTTCAAAACTGGTTGCATGATATGCAATAACTTGGAAAAATAGTAAAAAATATGAGCTTCCCACATCGACTATACGGAGAAGAAAACAATGAGATATATAGGGCAATAGTGCACTAACGGTCGTGATCTTTGAGTCACTAGCTATCCATTTTTAATGGGATGACAATACAAGGTCGTTGTAGCAGGATGTATAAGACTATGTGCATGCAAGAAAATGGTGACTTCATATCTACAAACCGACCAAATGCCCGAACATATATTATCTCATTAATGAAGGAAAAATATAACTAGGAAAAAAGATATCATATCTACAAACCAACCAAATGCCCGAACATATATTATCTCATTAATGAAGGAAAAATATAACTAGGAATGAACTGATTTGGGCAGAACATATATTATCTCATTAATGAACGAAAATACATTATTATGTAACCCATTCTTCAAACTTTCAGGACAGACACTCGGGTCCATCCTATAGGGTTACAGAATCTCTGTTCCATTTCTGGATTATTGGTGATTAATTGCCTTCTAACATAACCAAAACTCAGGAAGAACAAGCTCGTCCATCAAATGGCAACACTACGCATGACAATGGTCTCGACGGTGAGCCCTGGACCGAGTCCTATTGCAACTCCCCACTCGAAGCCTTCACCGGTCGTATTCTTGCCTTCTCGAGCCGACCTCTTCCTCATCTCATCCATCACGAACAACACACAAGCGCTGGTCAAGTTACCATACTCGCTCAAGATGTACCGAGAATCACGCATTTTACTCTTGTTTAGCTCCAACTTCTCTTCAATCTTGTCTAAGATGGCTTTCCCGCCGGGATGAACTTGCCAGAATATCTTGTTCCAATCGGTGATCCCCAGTGGCTTGAATGCTGCAAGCATCACCTCCTGCATGTTATCAGCCACCCTTTGAGGAACCTCTTTTGTCAGATGGAAGGTCAACCCTGCTTCTGTCAAATGCAACTGCATTGTATGCAATGTGTCCGGTATGGTCGTTTGAGATGCCGACACGAGCTCGAAGATTGGCTTCTCGATCCTCTCGTCGATATCGCACCCCACCACCAACGCGGCAGCTCCGTCACCGAACAGGAGCTGACCGATCAGGGAGTCGATATGGTCCTCGTGGGGCCCACGGAAAGCGAAAGCCACGATCTCCGAGCACACGACGAGGACCCTAGCCCCCCTATTGTTCTCGGCTATGTCCTTGACGAGTCGGAGGACGGTCCCGCCGGCAAAGCAGCCCTGTTGGTAGACCATGGTGCGGCTAACGGTAGGGTTGAGGCCGAAGAGACGAGCAAACTGGTAGTCGGCGCCGGGCATGTCGTTGCTGGTGGTGGTGCAGAAGATGAGGTGAGTGATCCTAGACTTGTCTTGGCCCCACTCTTCCATCGCCTTTTCAGCCGCCTCTACTCCGAGCTTTGGGACTTCCATGATCAACATTTCTTGACGTGCGTCCAAAGAAGGAGCCTTGAATTTGCACATGTTTGGGTTGGGGGTTAGATTCTCTTCAGTGTGGAACATGAATCTTTGTCTAATACCCGATCGATCACCTGCATGATAATCATAATTAGTAGTCACTCAAAAGATCGATACATGATCTCAATCAAAGATGAAAAAATGGATGCGTACAAATGCGCTTCATTTTCTGCTTGAGTTCAGTCATGTGTTCGCTCTTGCACATACGAAAGTAGAAATCAGGATACTCCGACTGAGGGTAGCAAGTCGGAGGCGTTGCGGTTCCGATAGCAAGCACGGTGGCGGGGCCATTTGCCTTCTGGGAGTTGCGGATCTGCTGCACAAGCTTCGACATGGTTAATTAGTTACTTGTGGATATATAGAAGACAACAACCTTCGATGCAAGCACTCAAAGAGGAGTTATGAGAGAACTGATCGAGGGTTGAGTGAGCAAAATGAAGTTAAATATTGAGGTTTTTATAGGAAATTCCAGTGTTCGCACCTACCATTTTTTTTTTTTCATTTTACTAATTAAGATGCTTCAAACCTAACATTTGTGTTAAATTGGTAAAACCTAACTTGTGTTACTAGCCACTAGGATTGGTAAAAAACACTAGAACGTAGCCCACACTATTCATTATGTCCCTTATACATTACGGGCCCGTTTGCAAGCTCTAGTAATCATTTCCAGTAACGGAATGATTCCGAATGAATCAAAAAATACGTTTGGTTAAAGGTATTTTATCACATAGTAATCCCATCATTTCCATTTTCATTCCTAACCCTTATCCAAGTCCATTCTATTTCCATTCCACATCTCCAACCAAACGGGTACTACAAGCAGAGTTGGGGGATTGCTAGAGTGGATTATACGTGTCAAGTGAATTATACGTGTCACACGTTGAATTATACGTGTCACAGTGAAAGTGCCCTCTTTTCCTCCTCCTTCATTTTCCCTCTGCCACACAAGTTCCTGCTTCTCTCAAATGAATGCTTTTTACCCTCTTATCCATCATCAATACTCCCCTCAATGGATCTTCCATTTTAAATTGCTCAACAGAAGAAATGGGAGCCACAGTCTTCAATGATTTTGTTTGCAACGACCCCACTAGATCTCATATCTCCTCCGTCCAAATCCGCAATACCGATGAGGTTGGAGTTGGTATCAAGATGGCAGTTACTAATGCAGGTTAGGGTTTTGATTCTCATGGTAGGTGCTCTTGATTCCATAAAAAGCTTAGATATATCGGTACGCCCATAAGGTGTTTGATGAATTGCTTCTTCATAAACTTTTAACGAATTACAAGTTTTACTGCTTCACTTATAGTTTAACTATTATTTCTTACAGGTCGTGAAAAATACTAACTTGGAGTGACATGTTAATGACCCAAATAAGATGATGCAAGAAGTATTGAAGGTACATATCATCAAAAAACATAATAGGTTAAATTTGGTTAAATTTGTTCTAAAACTTCCATTTTCTTTGCTGTTGCAGCACGCTTTTTACTTTCTTGTTGTGGGTGCTGCAATTTGGCTTCTTCATGGCTGTCCAACTTGTGAACTTCAAGTAATCGAGTTTGGTGTGTTTTGAATGAATCTAAGATTGGTACTTGAGGTATCCATCATATATTCATTAATTAAGCTTTCGACTCAAGCCACAGCAGGAGCTAAAGCCACCTAGAGTTCTTGAGTTATTCATCATATATTCATTAATTAATCTGCCTTCTAGGACTAAAGTGCTTATAATAGTGTATAACTGATTTCTACTACTCATGAACAGTCACAGGCTTTTATCTGTCTCTGGTTTACGGGCACTGAAATATGCACGCACGGGACCTAGAAGGAATTAGTCAAGCTGTAGCGATGACAATGATCCAGGTAATTTGTAAAAGTTTACTTTCATGTTTACGGTCAAAACCAAGTTTTCCAATTGTGTGGCCATCCAGTTCAGGTGATACAAGTAGGTAGATTGCATTCTAAGTTTTATTCATGAAATATTTTGCAGAGGCAGTTGAAGCATGTAAGAAAAACATTAAATTCAATGGTTCAGTGGCTGCTGCAAAGGTGGAGTCACATCTCACTAATGCTCGTGTCTACATGCTTACTCACCCTCGTCATTGGCTTTTGTTTCTTGTGCTCTTCTAACATATTTCTAACAGTTTGATTAGCATTTATCAAAATAATTCTAAACCATATGTATACGTGATCCTAATTTTGTATCAAATTTTACAGATTCTTGTATTGTGAAACTATCCGAAGAACTAACTCAATATGTTATCAACTTAGAGAAGCACATGAAATCTGCCTTTGGGATATCATGGAAGAAGTTCTTTATGAAGGAAAGCTTGTTGAAGCAAAAATTGATTTAGGCAGTCCCGTTGTTGCTATCATCAAAACATCATGATCAAGGCTGATTCTAGCTACACACAAAGCAGCCCTGTTGGTAGACCATGGTGCGGCTAACGGTGGGGTTGAGGCCGAAGAGACGAGCGAACTGGTAGTCGGCGCCGGGCATGTCGTTGCTGGTGGCGGTGCAGAAGATGAAGTGAGTGATCCTAGACTTGTCTTGGCCCCACTCTTCCATTGCCTTCTCCGCTGCCTTTCCCCCGAGCTTTGGGATTTCCATGATCAACATTTCTTGACGTGCGTCCAAAGACCGAGCCTTGAATTTGCACATGTTTGGGTTGGCGGTTAGATCCTCTTCGGTGAGGAACAAGAATCTTTGTCAGATACCCGATCGATCACCTGTATGATAATCATAATTAGGGTTCACTCAAATATCGATATATGATGATCTCAATAAAAGATGAAAAAATGGATGTGTACAAATGCGCTTCATTTTGTGCTTTGAGTTCGGTCATGTGCTCGCTTTTGCACATACGAAGTAGAAATCGGGATACTCCGACTGACGGTAGCAAGTCGGAGGCGTGGCGGTTCCGATAGCAAGCACGGTGGTGGGGGCCATTTGCTTTCTGGGAGTTGCGGATCTGGTGCACAAGCTTCGACGTGGTTAGTTACTTAGGGTTGAGTGAGGAAATGAGGCCTAGTCTTGAGGATTTTAAACTGTTCATTATACTTGGATGGTTTATTGTGTTATATTTGTAAAACCTAACTTGTGTTACTAGGGAACAGAAACTGTACCACATGAATTAATGCACTAGATGGTTGAGTTTCTAGCTCTATGCTTTATGTTATATTGCGTCTACTTCCTCGTACAACTCCAAAAATCCAAATCCAAGGATGGTTGATTGTGTTAAAATTTATTTTATTATTATTATTATTATTATTATTATTATTATTATTATTATTATTATTATTATTATTATTATTACCGTAGATTAACAAAATACAATAATGACGGTGTTTCAGACCGGCGGGAGACGAGAAGTTAATAATAGTTGAAACCAAAACGTAAATGTTTTCGTCGTGTTTTGATTTTTTTGTGGGATCGAAGGCCGTAGAGGTCCAGCTCGAATGGGAATGAAGATTATTTTCTAGGATAAAACAAGGATCATTTTCTTAACTCGATCATAAACGAGTCAAGTCTAATAACCAAACATTAAAATGTGTTAATATTCGGTAAAATATAAAGTAAATGAGTCGAATATGAATATAGTGCGTCATATAAGAGCCCTATATGTGATGCTTACATTATGTATCTACAAAGTAGTTAATATTTTTGAAAAAAATATATTAATGACACTCTCAACTCTTAAGCGTGAACTTTGGTCTAGAAAGTTAAAAAAGTATTAAATAGGAGAGTGGGCTATTATTGTCTATAGAACATAAATTAGCTCTTTAATCTAAAGTAAGATTGTGATATTTGAAATAAATTTTGTTATAATTAATGTAATTATTATTAATCTTGATTTTTTTTAAAATCAATCCTAAATTGTTTGATTATCATCACAATTAATTCTATTAATTATAAAAAAATTGATAAATAAATTACAAATGTAATGATCTTGTTAAAGCTTTTAAGCAATATGTCGGTTATAAATTATGATTATATGTATTCTGTAAAAGCATAACTACATGTATCGGCGGATAATTGTGTATCACCTGCTATTTTTGTAAAGAACTACCACCCTTGAAATTGTCATACTTCCGATAATTTTTATAAACACGTTAGATAAAAAAGATATTACACCGATTCTCATATGTGCAATTTAATTGACATGCACAAAACATTAAAATTTGAGTGAACAAAAACTTAAACAGTTTTGCACATTAAAATAATAAATAAATATGTGTGGACCCGTGCGTAGCACGGGCCTATTATTATAGTTTTATATATAACAAACTAGGTCTTTTGTATTTATGAGAAAAGAATTAATTGAGTAATTATAGTTGTAATGTGTGTAGCTTCCAAAACAGAATATCGAGAGTCTATTTTGTAATTAAAATACTACAATTTGGAGTCTATTTTGTAATTAAAATACTACAATTTGGGTATTGAAAATGTGAGTTTGTGGGTTTCGAACCTTGGTTTTTAAGCGAGTTTTAAATGTGTTGTTTTCGGCTCGTTTAAAATGTGAATGAGTTGAGATTTGACATGCTCAAACTTAACTCGTTCATTAACAAGTCGAACCCAATACAATCCTATAGTTATAACCAAGTATAAAATTGTGTTAATATTTGGTCATTTATAAAGTCAATGAGCCGAATCCAAATATTTTGCCTCATATAACAACTTTACACGTGATGTCCATATTATGTCTCTACAAAGTAATTAATATTTTATGTAAAAAATATATTAATCACACTCTCAAGCGTGAACCTTGACCAATAAAGAAAATATTTTTGTGTTATCAAGGCACTCCAAGATCGGGCCTTGTGATTCGAAATAACAAGGGTGAGGTTGTTAGCCTCGATGAGACAAAAAATCACTTTGACTCGGTAATAAAAGTTGAAGCTTATGTTCTCAGATCGGGCCTTCAAGAGGCTATCAAATTAAAGATCAAAAGATCGAAATCGAAGGTGATAACATTTGTGTTATCAAGGCACTCCAAGGTTTGTGGAGTTGCTCGTGGGAGATCGAGATGATTATTTCCGACTCTAGATTGGTCCTCAGTTCCTTTGACGAAGTCCACATCAGACATGTTTTCAGAAAAATAAACTGTGTTGTTGACCGACTGACCCGTCTAGGAATATCGAACTCCAACACCTGTTTTTCTGATGATCCCGAATTTCATGTTCTCATCCGCAAGGATGCTATATTTTTTAAAAAGGATTGCACGGGAGAGTTGACTCTTATTGTCTTTTTTTTTTGGTAAGCAAGACAGGGAGAGCGAGCTCTCACCCGTATTATTTAGATCGAAAATGGAAAAGCTAACAATGGACTAGCCTTTGGTTCGCTACGCCTCGGGCATCGTTTTTTAATAACGGGATAACAGAAGTAGGTGCATGAAATAACGTAAAATAGCCTAACGGATATACATGAGCAATAGAAGCTAAATGATCGGCAACCGAGTTAGCTTCTCTGTAGATATGACGGAGCTGGACGCACCAGTCCCTACGGATGAAGTCTTGGCACCGGGATACCAGACTAAACAGCGGATGGGTAGTCGAAACCTTCCTGTTGACGAGAGAAAGGACAAGTTCCGAATCAACCTCCGCACAAACATTCCTGTACCCGCTCTCCCATGCAAGATATAAGCCTGCAGAGAGGCCCCACAACTCAGCAGCGGGAACGGTGCAAGCCCCTACGTTCATCACAAACCCTCCCAGCCATTGCCCATTGGAATCACGTATGACTCCCCCAGCCGAACCACTACCCACATTACTTTTGACGGAGCCATCGGTATTGATCTTTACCCACGTCTCAGCAGGAGCTTCCCACTTCACGTTCACATGTGAGCAAGTCTGGTTCTTAGCAAGCAGTTTGTTGGCAGCAAAAGCACAAGTTACATATTTCGTGTAAGCGGCAATAGTTCCGATTTTATTGAACGGTTGTGAAGCATTTCTGAAGACGGTAGCATTCCTCCATTTCCACGAGAGCCACAGGGTGACTGCAAAGCATGAGGCCTAGGGAAGGTTGATATCGATTGAGTCTTTGCGTGACAGATTCAAATAAAGCCATTGGGTGAAATCGGAAATGTAAAAATAGCCACAATCATCTGCATTCAGTAACCCGTTCCAAATGCTAGCAACACTGGAGCAATCTCTAAATAGATGGAAGAGGGACTCGTCATCGCCGGAACATATGGTGCAAGATGGGTCGGCAGCCAAATGACGCCGGTAACGTTCCGCATTGGTAAGCAATCTGCCTTTAGCCAGCATCCAGATGAAGCATCGAACTCTCTCAGGGACATGCAGTTTCCATATATTTTTGTAGAGTTGTGACGTAGGGCATGGGACCAAGGACTGAATGACTAAAGCACGGTATGCAGAAGAAGCGGAGTACATACCATCCGAAGTCAGTCTCCAAGCAACCGAGTCAAGCACCTCCCCAGACATACCCAGAATCACACTGGCAAGCGATACAAGCTGCGCTGCTTCAAGATACGGACTAACGCGATTCCAGTCCCACCCCGTATCGGCTCTCCAATATTCAGAAACAGAAGCGGACAGTTCGTCAGTCGGCGGAGAGAACAAAGCGGAATCAATCAAAGGCGAATCATCGCATCACAAATCAGTCCAAAACTTTGTAATCAGACCATTCATAGTCACCCATTTTAACCCCAGCCTCAAAACATGAGATTTAGCCCAAATCATCCCTCGAATAATGTATGACCCTTTAGCAATACGTGGACAATCCATGAAGGTCCGATTATCTCGCAAATTATACTTAGAAGCAAGCAATAAGGCCCAAGGATCCTTGCCCGAGAAGATGAATCTCCACGCGAGCTTACCAAGGGCCACCGCACTGGCTGAGGAGCATGATCGCACGCCAAGCCCACCATAGTCAGTCGGTAAACAGACCTCATTCCAAGGTATCAGATGCATAGACCGCCTCACCTCAGTACCATTCCAAAGAAACGACCGGCAAATATGGTCAATAGCTTCGCAAATTGCAGTAGGAAGCTTTACAACACGCATAACGTATGTTGGGAACGAGCATAGAACCAATTTAACTAACGTAATCCGTCCCGCAAAGCTAAGAAATCGTCCTTTCCACGCAGATAGCCTCGATTTAGTTTTGTCAACCAGGTACTGGAAATCATCGTTACGCATCTTGGAGTGGAGAATCGGAAACCCGAGGTACCTACCAAAATCCGTAACAATAGGAAAACCAATTAAGTTCTGGATATCCGTCCGGAGAGAAGCAGACACGTTTGGAGATACCATAATCTGTGATTTTATGTGTGTTGATCTTGAGTCCCGAATAACTGCAAAACTGATCTAAGCACTTCCGGATAGTAACTGCATTCTCCGTAGTGGCTTCCACAAATAATACAATATCATCTGCAAACAGAACATGAGAGATAGATGGGCAACCACGTTTAATGGTAATAGGAATCCACGCACCTACATCAACCAACCCAAGAATAGCATGGCTGAGCCGTTCGAGGGCCAACACGAACAAGTAAGGGGAGAGCGGGTCTCCCTGACGCACTCCTCGAGTAGGAAAGAAACGGTCAGTAAGCTGAGCATTCCATAAAACCATCATCGAAGAAGATCTGATACATCCGGAAATCCACTTACACCACAAATCCGGCATGCCGATAAGTCTACATGTTTCTTCCACAAAGTCCCACGACAATCTATCATATGCTTTCTCTAAATCTATCTTGATAGACATCCATTTTTTTCCGGTTCGCTTTCGAACGAGGGAATGAATGGTTTCTTGCACGAGGATTACATTTTCTTCGATCCTTCTACCCGGGATGAAACTACTTTGAAAAGGACTAACCAACTCCCCCATAAGTGGTTGAAGTCGAGTCACCATCAGCTTAGAGATGAGTTTGTAGGTGACGTTACATAATCCGATAGGCCGGAACTTAGACATATGATCCGGGATACTTTGCTTGGGAATCAATGAGATGATTGTATCATTAATTCCCGTGGGCATGACACCAGAGGCAAAATACTCGTTTACGAACCGGACGACATCAGCGCCAACGGAGCTTCACGACTTCTGAAAGAAGATTGCGTTGAATCCATCCATACCCGGCGCCTTTAAGGGGCCCATAGAAAAAATACACTGCTTGATATCTTGTTCAGTGAATGGCCTGCATAGAGAAGAAAGCTCGTCTTGGGGAATCGGTGGAAAGTTAGATAGAAACGTACCATCCTGATCCGATCCAGGTAGGCTGTCAGTAGGTGCAAACAGATTCCGAAAATACTCCAGTGCATTATCTCTTAGAAGCTTCTGATCCGAGATCCAAACACCAGCATCGTTCATGATAGAATCAACGCGATTATGCCTTCTGCGAACGATAGTACTCATATGAAAAAACGCCGTATTTCTGTCACCTTCTAGTAGAAAGCGATCCCTAGACTTCTGCTTCCAAAGAATTTCTTCTTGATCGAGAACCGACTCAAATTCGGATTGTAGAGACTCTTGCATTTCTACCAGTCCAGCAGACAAATCAGTCTCGAGTTCTTTCTGAATTGCAACCAACCGATCGAAAAGCGCATTCTTTTTAACCTCAATTCTCCCGAACGTGTCCTTGTTCCAACGTTGGAGCCTCTTCATTAGAGTAGCTAAAGCTCGTCGCAACTCACTAATACCCGTAGCCTCCCATATAGACTCCACAAAAGGTAAGTACTCGGGATGCATGACCCATACAGCTTCGAACCGGAGAGGTCGCCTAGTTGAATCAATTCTTCTAGGCGGATAGAATTGGAGGAGAAGGGGGTTGTGATCCGAAGAAAGAGCGGGCAGATGCCGGACAATAGCTTCAGCCCAAGTAACCCTTGCATTACCACACATAAAAATCCGATCCATTCTTTTAGAACATCTATTGTCTGCCGTGCGGCCCCGATTCCACGTAAATGTCGGGCCACTGAACCCCATATCAATAAGATTAGCATCGTCCACCCACTTCTGAAAAACGGCCGAATCCGGAGATAGGGACTTGGAAATACCGCCAATTTCATTGTGAGAAAGAACGCAGTTGAAGTCACCCCCCACCACAGTTGGACCAGTGCAGGAAAGGATTGCATTTAGTAAAGGATTCCAACACACAGCACGTCGAGTTGGAGTCGGTGGGTTATAAACAGCAAAAAAATTCAAATGCTGATTATTCATTAAAATCCCTGCTTGCAGAAAGTTGGTATCTTTCCTGATTATGGAAACACTATTGATTGCCGCATTCCAGAGTAACCAGATGCCTCCCTCAAAACCAGTCGTTTCCACTCTTTCATAATCAGTGAACTTAGACCGAAGGCATATATCGTTGGCCTTCTCACCTGAGACTTTTGGTTCAAGTAGAACCAGAATGTCAATTTTATGACGGTTGATCATATAACTGAGGGCCTTACGGAACCGTCTATTCCCCGCGCCCCGACAATTCCAGATTAGTGTATTCATTTGGGAACGTCACATCCGGCAGATCCGGTGGGCTCATGAGTTGCATTCTGTGAAGGTTCGTCGTCCATGACAACGTCTTTAGTTTCAAGGGGAACCGGACGGCATTCACTGACAGAAGAGGCCAAGTCAATATCCATGTCCGGCGGGCCATTTATGTGGTGTTGAGAATGGGAGTGGACTACAGCCAGAGCAGATGCAGAAGGATCAGCACTAAGGTTAATATTAACCCTAGCATCCGAAACACGTGTATCCTTTGCTATGGATGAAGCGGTGATGGGCTTTTTGGTAGCCGGGTTTTCTGTTTCTTCTAGTGACTTGGATGGGCTTATAACTTTGGCCCGTTTAGCACTTTTCTGTTGATTGCTAGGGTTAGCACGTGAGGACTCTGAGGGAATCTGCGCTGCAATTACTTGATGATTATTGTTACTTGAAGATGCTCCAATAATTGCGCCTGTAACTACTGTCATAATGATTGGACCGTTACTGACTTTCTGAGTTTCCTGAATCTGGCCGTTATTCTCTTTCTGTAACTCCTGCGTAAGATCATTAAGTGTTGACGTGGATGGCTGGTAATTTCCATTTCCGGAAGTTTGGGCTAACTTGGATATTTTTTGTGGACCCTGCTTTGCCGATCGGCGAGGTTTTCTGACCACCGTCATCCACGGCCCCAGGAATTCGTCTTCCTTAACTGGCTCTTCTTCTTTACTAGTGGAACCTTCATTTGAATCACGACCGCTTCAGGCTGATTGGGACCAACTGGGGACTCCGGGTTAATGTTTGTATTAACAATAGGAAGTTGAGGACATCGTTCAACTCCATGGCCGTAGAGTCCGCAGTGATGGAAGATGGAATTCAGACCTTCATATTCCACATGAACCTTGTAGTCGCCAACAAGAATAGTACCAATCAGAGGTTTATCCAGTTCGAGTTCAATACACACCCTGGCAAATCTCCCTCTCGTTGCATACAAAGTGTTCAAGTCAACCTTCAATGGTGTCCCGAGAGCTGAGGCAAGACCGTACAAGACCCCCTCGTCGTACAACTGCATTGGGAGTTCAGAGAGTTTTGCCCAGGCATATATAGTCCTTAGATCATCTATAAATGGATTGAACTGTGCGGACCAAGGCCGGACCGTGATATAATGTCCGAAAATCTCCCAAGGTCCTTCGGTAAGTGCTCTTAGGAAGTCATCCTCGTAGTTGAACCTTACAGCATAGAAACCATTAGGAAGATCAATGATTGTCATCAGTCCAACTGGCCGCCATAACTGATACAGTCGTCGCTCCAATAATCGAAACGCCACGTGTCGACCCAAAACTTTGATGATAACGGCGGACTTCCATTTCTCTGACAAAGACTCAATAACTTCGGGATCGATATCTGCGATAGCCAGTCCGTGTGTGCCCTCAGGAAAAGAGATCCGCATTTTGCGAGATTCGATCAGTGTATCACAGGATAGTGGGGCCGAAGAAGGGCGTAGACCCCCCACAGCAGCCGCATAAGACTTGACTTCAGGCGGTTTGTCCGGAGGAAGGGCCTGTGGGCTTGTGGCGGCGACGTGAACAGGAGTCGGAGAGTCGGCCATGAGAGAGAAAAATGGGCTGAATATTGACTAAGGTATCACCATAAACTAGCCCGACTCTTATTGTCTATAAAAGTATAAATTAGGTCATCTAGTTTTATATGTAACAAACAAGCTAGGTTTTTTGTATTAATGAGGAAAATTTAATTAGGTAATTATGGTTGTAATATGTGTAAATTTTAAAACAGAATATCGATATTCTCTGTATTTTTGTAATAAAATATTGCAATTTGTGCATTGAAAATGGGAGTTTGTGGGTTTTAAACATTGGTTTTTAAGCGAGCTTTAAAGTGTGTTATTTTTGGCTCGTTTAAAATGTGAATGAGTCAAGATTTGAAATGCTCAAACTTAACTCGATCAAAAACGAGTTGAACCCAATACAATCTTATAATCGTAACCAATCATCAAAATGTGCTAATATTCGGTCAATTAAAATGTGAATGAGTCAAGACTTGAGAGTATCACTAATAGGTCTATAGTGGTTGGTCATAGTTGGGTTTTAAACATTGGTTTCCCAAACTAATTCACCCTCTCCAAAGTGCATTTATGCATAATAGATTAATCCATGATAATATCCTTATAGCCCATGAAATTTTTCATGGATTTAGAGGTAAAAAAGGAAAAGAGGGTTATATGGCCATAAAACTTGATATGGAAAAAGCTTACGATAGGGTGGAATTTCCATTTATCCTAGCGGTTCTCAAAAAATTTGGTTTTGATAAGACATTCATTAACTGGATAAGAGAATGTATGTCCACAATCTCATATTCAATTCTAATCAACGACAAACCATCAGAGATGATTTATCCCGAAAGGGGTATACGCCCAGGTGATCCCCTCTCACCTATGTTATTCAACTTAGGAGCAGAAGTTCTAGCGCGAAGCATCCAAAAAGAATGCAATCAAAATAAAAAAATTAGTTGGGTTCCCAATTACAAGAGGTGGATCAATTGTCCCCTTCCCAGCTTTCACCGGTGATATAATAATATTCGCCAAAGCAACAATTTTGGCAAGTTTAAAGATCCTGAATCTCCTAAATGGATATTGCCACATCTCGGGGCAAAAAGTTAATTTTCACAAATCTTCATTCCAAACAACAAAAAATGTGGAATCTGAAATGGAAAGACAAATTCAACTACAAATCGGAATAACCGCTACGAATGACTTGGATAAATATCTCGGATGTCCCATCATTAACGACAGAGTAAACAAGTATGTCTTTAAAGATGTGATAACAAAATCCAGAAAACAATTAACTGCTTGGAAAGCATCAACACAACCTCAAGAAGGAAGAACAACTCTAATCAAGGCAAACCTAAATGCTAAACCAAATTATATAATGCAAAGTTTCATGCTCCCGTCTCACATACATAAAGAACTAGACAAAATAAATCGAACTTTCTTTTGGAATAAGGGTCCTAACTACCACCCACTTATTAGTTGGGATAAAATTTGCAAACCGAAGAAGTATGGAGGAGTAGGGATCAGGAAAGCAGCGGATATGAATAAGGTCCTCCAAATAAAATTACTCTGAAAAATTATGGCGGAACCGGAGAATTTCTGGGTGAAAATAGTTAATGAAAAATACCTCAAAGGTTCATTCCTATGGAATTACAAAACCTCCAATAATACCTCCTGACAATGGAGGAGACTAATGAATCTCAAACCTGAATTTGAAACTGGTTTCAGGTGGAACGTTGGTGATGGCAATACCACCAAGTTTTGGAAAAACATGTGGGTGTCGGACCAACCTCTCATCATACTCCTTAGAAATAACATTAATATAAACGAAAATGAGTTAGTTAGTAACTATATCATAGAAAACAAATGGAATACCCAAAAGCTGGACATGGAAATAGGCAACTCCCTACCCCGAGAGATCATGCCCGCAATCAAGTCATATCAACTACCGAAGTCATTCATTCAAGACCAATTTTATTGGGCAGCCGCAGATTAAGGATCGTACACCACTAAATCAGCTATGGATCTTCTCAATAAAAATAGAGGGCTTACAACAAACTCTAACGAATGGATTTAGGAGATTGATATCATGCCCAAAGTCAAAAACTTTTTGTGGAAATTATCTATAAATGGACTACCAACCAAGGAAAACCTCGAGAAACAAAAGGTTCCAGTGCCAATGCAATGTATTCTTTGCAACCACCCATATGAGTCAGCAAAGCATGTTTTCTTCAATTGTCCATTCCTAATGAAAAATCTTTCCGATACTAAAACCAAAAACGAACTTCAAACAGCGAATAACTCAAACCAGAACATGCCTAATATGTTCACATCACTAAGAAATAATCTAGATGATAAGGAAATGGTACAACTGGTAGTTACTTGGTGGAATATTTAGTTCTCGAGAAACCAAATAATTTGTAACCAGAAGAAAATTCAGGATATTGAAATACATGCCCAAGTTCAAATAAAGAATTGGCAAGAGGCAAACAAAAAAAAGTAGACAAACAAAAGAAAAAACGGGGAAAACTAAGAGGAAAACCCGGAACATCCACTGGATAAAACCCGAGAAGGGGTTCATAAAACTAAATTTTGATGGATCTAAACTTGGATCTGAAGAATCAGCCTACGGATTCATTCTTAGAAACCAACATGCATCAACCATCACCCTAGGCTATGGACAATGTGGGAAATATCAGTCCTCCATGCTGAAGCATGTGCGCTACGGGAAGATTTGATAAAAGCACGTGATCTGATGATCGATAATCTTGAAATTGAAGGTGACAACCTTACAATTATCAATTCTATTAAACAAATATGGAAACCCCATGAGAACTAGACCTTGTTGTTTCTGATATTTCTAACATTTTGACTAGTTTCCAACAGGTTAGGATTAATCACATATTTAGGGAAGTCAATTGTGTTGCTGATAAACTCGCAGAATTGGGGCACGACTACCCATATGGCTTCTCAGTGATCCCTCCACAGGTGGCTGAGCTCATCCGAAAGGATACCCTAGGTTGAAAAGTCTCTAGGATATAATTCAATCTAATAGCTTACCGTACAATATAAAAAAAATGAACATTGACCTAAAAGGAAAAAAAGTTAAAAAGGGATTAATTGGTACTGTGAATCTTATTGCCTACAAGAGAACAAATGAAAGCCTCTTTAAATGGGAGTGTGTTCATGCAGCGTGAGTCTATTAGCAAAAATGTTGATTTTCCTTAAAATATAATGTGCACTAAAGTGCATGAAGCTCGAGATTAGGAGGATATATATGAGATGATCATGTCCATCTCTCATGGTAGTTTCCATACTTGGTTGATCGAATTAATGAGTATCAAATTGTTTTCTTCAATCTCGATGGATGTAGCCCCTAAGCTTGCGGCCTTTTGTATACCTTCCTAAAGAGCGAAAGCTTCTACTTCTAAAAGCATATTAATTCGACGAGTTTTTTTAGGCCCTTTAGTTTTATATGTAACAAAAAGAGAAGATTGACCTAATAAGACTTTTTTGCATCATTGATACAAACTAGGTACCTATTAATTTAAGATTAATTTTTAATTCTAAAAACACTTAATTTAAGGGTTAAAAGGGATTTTGAGAGAGAGGTTAATATAAAAACCCCTGCATTCACGATTCAATTCTGGTCACCAAAACGTACTTTAGCCGAATCCGCAACCGTCATTCGTTCGTCTTCTTCGTCTCGATCCACCTTGAAATATCTGAGAAGCGTGAGCCATTTGAAAGGACTGAAGCCCTAGCTTGCATCGTCAAATCCACCATGAGGACGGTCTTCTATGTCAACCACTTCTGAGTCAGTTAGGAAAACCGCACCAGTAGTCGCCATCGTCTGCAACGAGAGCCACCACCGGGAAACCTAGCCGTCGGATAAGCCGCACCAATAGCTGTTATACCCTAGCCGTAGGAAAAAGAACCCTAACCATCGGATTTGAGAAACACAAAACATGTATGAGAGCCGCTTCCGTCTTCTTCGTCTCGCACCAGTAGCCGCCTCCATCTGTATCGAGATCCGCCAACGGGAAACCTGCACGAGCTTAATTTGTCAGGAGAGTTGCGCCAGCCACCGCTTCTGCTCGATGGCATCAGTTAGGTTTTTGGCCTCTGTCATCATATCACACAAGAAGAAGAAGCACTTAGAGCATCCCCAATAGCTTCTCTATTTTAAAATATTTGAAGAATTTTAAAGAAAATTTGGTCCAACATATTCTCCATCTCATTCTCCAAAATGGAGAATAATGGGAAAAAGTGGGGAGTCTTCCCTAAATTTGA
Source organism: Fagopyrum homotropicum (assembly GCA_033239125.1). Taxonomy (NCBI): domain Eukaryota; kingdom Viridiplantae; phylum Streptophyta; class Magnoliopsida; order Caryophyllales; family Polygonaceae; genus Fagopyrum; species Fagopyrum homotropicum. The sequence continues at coordinate 153,162,528 of BSWB01000004.1, forward strand.
AGACATTCTCCAAATAAATGGAGAATTCTCCAACATAGAGAATCTGTTGGATTTGATAAAAATATAAAGGGTAGATTTTTACTTTTAATTCTCCATTTTGAAGAAGAGTTTAGGGAAGCTGTTGGTGATGCCCTTAAGAATTTTAAGTAATCACGATCCTAACCCGCTATTCTCTAATATTTGCAAAATCTGGCCCAAAGTTTTATTTGCAGAAAACAACCCAATTTTCTAAGAGGATCCAATAATGAGATTTGTCATGTTTTAACTAGAAAAAATATAATTGTGTATAAACATTGTGTAATTAAAATTGTGTATTACCATTGTGTATTAAAATTGGGTATTGCATTGTGTAATTGAAATTGGTAGGGTTTGAGCGAGATTGTGTTTTAACATTGTGTAATTAAATTTGGGTATTACATTGGATAATTGAAATTGGGTATTAATACTATGTATTAATATTGTGTATTAACATTCGATTTGAGTTAGTCATTTTAACATTGTGTAATTAAATTTATGTATTACATTGGGTAATTGAAATTGGGTATTAATACTATGTATTAATATTGTGTAATAGCATTCGATTTTATATATAACTTTACAAAAGTAATAATAGAATATCAAAGTTTCAGTTGTTAGAAGGGGGAGAGGGTGGGCTTGTCGTCCAGGGTTCAAATCGACTAACTCAAATAGAAATTACCAAATAACCCATTAAAATTTAATCTTTATAAATAAGATGTAACACCCCAAATTTCAAAACTCGGGGAGTTACTGGTTAGGACCTCACAATGGGTCCCGACCTTGGTTTAACAACAACTTTACTAAGATCTTACAACAAGGCACAAATGTAATTAAAACAATTTCCAAAACATAATATTTTTAATGGTGTGAAAGTACACATGTGACAGCCTTACAAACATATAAAGATACATAACATGCATGACGTATGGAAGACTCCCCCGTCCCCATCTAATGAGTACGTGGACCCGGCTGACCATCCGTCCCGAATCTCTCTGCAACTATTTATCTCTACAGATCTACAACACGGATAAACCGTTAGCTAACTATCCAAATATAAGTAGAATAACAACAGCACAAACACACGCAGAAAAATTATAAACAAACATCATGCTGGCACTCAACCGTTTATTATCTATTATTTAGGTGATTCATCTTATTCAATTTTACAGTTGTGGCACGAGAGCTATTAACAGTTCTTGCCTCCGTTCCTTATCCAACTGGGTGTAGGTCTAGCTGACCTCCGCCGGTAGCATCACTACAAACCGAGTATGGACTAGTCCCTAAAGAAACCCCCAGCGCCCGCAAGCTAACTGAGTAGAATGTCACCGTCCGTTACTCTTAGACCAAGTATAGGTCGGTAAATATCTATCACAACCTATAACTCTAAACATCTCAATCACACACCACTATCATCATTCATGCTCATATTTAGAAGTCAGCTAAGTAAGCCCAGAGGACTTACTTGAATTCAAACATAATCTCGTTATCTCGACTCGGTCTGTAACCGTAGGAACTCAACCGCCTGTTATAAAAGGCAAGTGGATCAATAATATATCCCACTTAATTAGAAGTCTCTGACTTCTAAGATACTTAACTCTATCATCAGCTAAATTACCAAAATACCCTTATACGGATAAATGACTGTTTTACCCCTGGTCCCAAAACTTTATAAAATTCCATAACCAAGTTCCAAACTATTCTTTGGAACTCAAAACCACACTCAAACTCCCAAAGGAAAGTTTTTCTAAAGATTTAGAAGAGTTAACTACATTCCTGAATTTCATAAAAAGTCGTCAAGGTCCGACTTTGGCTTAAGATATGAGAACCGAATAAAAATATAAAAAGTCTAACAAAAATCTCTAAGTCTTTTATGCTATGCACTCTATCCATAGTATCCAGAATTTCCCAAAAATACATAATAATCACTTCTACACAAATTCTCAAAGTCGGTTCCAAAACCAGAAATTTTATACTTAACCAATTTCTGAAGGTTTTCGCAAACTGTCCAACTAGCCTACTTTGGGCTCTTATGGATCTAAATCCGACCGTTGGATCGGTCTCAACTTCTGATGCATTACACTATGTTTGTCCTTCTATGTCATATTAAAATTTGAACGGTGGATGATTTTTCTAAAGTATAGAAAAGGAGATTCAAACATGCTTGTTCAACCCTGTCACTGAATTTCACAAACTGAGGGTGCAACAGGTCTTAGCTTCGAGACTCACCTGTAGTGTTTGTATCAAGGGTAGGGAAGACCACAGGTCCTAGCTTCAATTCCTGTGGTTGGCAAAATGTAAAAATCAGAAGTCTTGAAACCCTTACACAAGCAAATATCGAAAAGGGACCTAGTCTCACCTATTTGGACGGCTCAGTGGGTGACTCTAGGAGAAGGGATCAAGTACCTCTGGCTCGTTGATGGTGGCTCTTGTCCAGCCTCTACAATGGTCCTGATCTAGGGCACAACTGGTTCGATATGGTCGAAGGGAGGCTTTAACAGGATGTGAGGGGATGCACGAGATAGGTTGAGATTGGTTGCAACAGTTCCACTCTTGCAACTCTCACTGGCCTTGTGTACCACCACCATGGGACTGTGGAGTCTGCTCCTTCCTGTGTGCAACAGTGAACGTCAGAGGTAGGGTACTTGGCGGCTGTCTGAATGTGTGAAAGAGGGAAGAAGGTTCCTGTGTTTACCCTGGCTGGCGCAAGCAAGGGAAGGTTGAAGGGAGGGGTTGTACATGCAGCAATCATGGTTGTGTAGACGAGAGAGCAATGGGGAGGAGCTAGATCTGGATCGCCCATCCGGGTGTGCTGAACGTGTAGCCAGTGGAGGAAGGCTTGGACAGCCGAAATGGTGCTTCATTTGGTCTCAATTGCGCAGAATCGAGCGTTCCTGGGGACGTACTTGCAGACGATGAGGCGTGTGCTCATTAGCGTAACTATAGGAGGCAGCTCTTGGAAGGTAGGTTGGCAGCGTCTGTCGAGGGTCTAAAGAAGAAATGAGGATCTCCGTCTTGATTGCACTTGTAACCGTCGCTGCATAAGGAAAGAGGCGACGCTGGCTTGTTTCCAGGAGGAGAGATGGGCTGGGCGTACTTCGTGGGCTGGCGTGGCACAAGGATTGGAGTGCTTCCTGGGCTGGCGTGTAGCAAGGCACAAGGGCTGGAGTGCTTCATGGGCTGGCGTGTAGCAAGGCTGGAGTGCTTCCTGGGCTGAAACTAAGGTAGGCAAAAGAGTGGTGTAGTTTTGTCAAAACTTGTCACAACCTTGTCAAAACGTGTCGTGGCTTCGTCAAGCCCATGCATGACCTTGTCATGATCTCGTCATGGTCTCGTCAAATCTCGTCATGGTCTCGTCTTGATCTCGTCAAAAGGACGTCATGACTTTGTCAAGGACACGTCATGTTATAAACTAGGGTTTGATAGATTAGGGTTTGATATAAAATTCTATCATTTTATGTGAAGTGAGGTTACATAAAATGATGAAATTTTGAGATAGTGTACTACTAGGTAGATAGAGGAAATCCACGGATTAAACTTCGGTTTGCTACGGAATCAAATGAAATGAAAAATTTCGGATATTACATCAGTGCCCCCTTAAAATAAGTTTCGTCCCGAAACTTAAAAGAAGACTAGTAACGTCAGAGTCCATACAAAAGAACTAAAGCGCCGGAAAGAGGTCCCAACGGTCGAGTTCTAATTTGTTTCCGAAATAGCCGAAGGAAATATTTCCGGGTATTACATCAATCCCCCCTTAGAATAAGTTTCGCCCCGAAACTTAAAGTACGCCAGTCAGAAGGTCAGCTCTCAAGGTACGAATATAATGTATCAACTTGTTATCGCACAAGAGTTATCGTTTCCACATATAAGTATCCCGCATATCAAGGTCATGAATAACACACATCCTGACTAAGCACTCAAGCATGAAATAAACAAGCAGTCAGACAACATAACACAGATATAGGGTCAAGCCCTAATTCGTCGTTCCCTAGATTACAACTATCTCCACAAAGGTCTCTGAAAGGTTATGTCTCATACTATCCATAGTATTCTTGGTAGCCCCGTCGGCTTTTTATAAAACCACTAACTCTGAAATCTTTTCATGTACAGACCTCACAAGTGCCTACTACCACGTTCTAGTGTGGTAACTAGATATCTCACCGGTATCATCCGGCTTCATTGTCCGATTCTCTAAGCCGATGTCCTAACTTTTGTCTGGTAAGTATACCTCTAACTGAATCCGTAAAACTAGGGTTACACTCTCCAATAGGGTGAGGATTACTAGTCCATCAATCACTTATAAACCACTTTATAACCTCAAGTGGTCACATTTTGCAACTCACCTCCAGGTCCTTTGATGATCGTACAGAAAATAACCTAGTCAACTTTCTTCCCTTCGTTATGTTTACTTGACTACACACTCAGGCCAAAGGTCTCGGACCTCCGCCAGCACTTCACCAAGTGCCTAATGCTCCTTGTATCACAACTCACTTGTCTTTTAATATGATTCAGTCATCTTATTCCTTAGGTAAGGAATCATCCCTTTACCCTTTTCCGGTCTAGTAGTGGAGACACAATCTAGTGGTCATCATCTGTATTCACTTGGCATTATTATAATATTTATGGATATCTAATATATTGTTAGCTCAACCTTAGGCTTCTCACGTATTTTTCAAGGTCTTGAGTGACATACAATATGTCCGGAATGACGGTATTAGATACAAGGTGATCTCACATCACCGTTATTTAATCACACCGCTCAATAGTTGTTAGCACTGCACTGTGTCCTATAATATCCCTCTTACTCAAAGCGCAACTCGACTCCGTTCCGATATAAAATTCTCCTTATACTCTACTCTTGAGATTATGTTTCTTTTGTGTACGGGTAATGGTTTGTAAGTACACTCCCATAGCTTCCTTTTCTTATATGTCTTTCGATTCAGCTTGATAGTTACTCACCTTGAGCTTGTTAGTGCAGGCCCTACACAACACCTTTATTACTTCGTTACTTCCTTCCTCAATACTTTAAGAAACTCCTTCTAAAGTACCCTACTAGGTACTAAATTCCAAATTCACTGATCTGCCAACTTGTGACGAGGTAGGTATGCTTCACTTGGATCTATAATGGGATACCACACTCTTTCTATACTTCTGTGTGCACATACTTCCTCGTTTATCTAGGTGGTGATACAGTTCCTCTACAAAATTTATTATCACTCCTTGTAGCCTATTGCACGTTCCTTCCAAACGAAATACATTTCACAAATTATCATCGTCTTAAACTCGACACGTCATTTTCAGTACTCTCGAGTTTCTTGTTCTGTGGGTTAGGACTCATCACGCTTTTGCTGTGCTACTTTGATACTTATGTTGTCACCCATTAATTATAAGAACATTTTCTGTGTGTCCACAATGATTGACCCTAGAACTCTCCCTCTCAATTACGCCATAAGTCCGATCCGGTGAAATACCAAGTACCTTCCTTACTTGCCTTAAGGAACTAAGATCATGATTGTAAGACGACCTCTCCCGTTTAATTTTGGAATTCTTCTAACACGGATCCAAATTCTCTGACTCAACCGGAGTTTGATCTTAACCAACCAATAAGGACCAGCCAATAAGAAATCTCTAACACAATTCTCTTCATGCCTTTAATTAATCAAAGAAGGTTGTCATTACCTACTTGAGGAAATCCTCCAAGGTATCGGTAAGGCTAATTCATAAATCCACAGTCACGAATACCTCTTCTTAACGGCACATAACTCACCAATACCAGCAACACTTGCACGTCCTCCGTTGACATTGGTTAGTCTACAGTTGGCTTACCTCAATATCTCGTACTCACTCTTCTTATACTTCTACTGGCATAAAATTCCTGGTAAGCACCAACTACTTGGTTAATCCCTTTCCCTTTTGTTAGTTCGTTCTGTCTCCCTCACTCCCGTTTCCTTAGGGTCAACTCTCTTTCTCGAATCCCCTAGGTCATTCTCAGATGTTCCTTCATTAGCGTTGTTTACAATATTGCTCTGTTGAAGTCCATTGACTCGGCCACCGGCTTCCTACTCCTTTTGATACTGGCTTCGTGATTCCTCACCACTTCTTATCTCTCTGACGAGGTCAAAACTTCCCTATACTTGTGGGGTTCTATCTTCGCTCTTACACTCAGTTGTAAGTCTTCTTTCCGTGCATCTCTTAGTCACAAGGGTTTCTTCCGCATATATCACAGGAGAATCATCATTCTTCCTTGTGTGAAATGATACGTACAATCTGTCTTGGCTGACATAGAACTTTATCCAAAGTGTATACTTCTTACTCCTCTAGTTCTCCTTTTAAAATCCGTCTGTACTAGTTGTGATATGTACCTTTTTCCTAGCCAGTAGGTAGTAAATCCCTTACACCATTCCCTTGGTCTCAAATAACATAAGGGGTTCATTCATGTTCGCCTAATCTTTCTTCTTAAGTTCTTAATTAAAGTGACTGACGCGACTCACTCTGTGTTATTTATTAGGTAACTAGTACGTGTACCAATTTAACTTCACATTTGTCGCCGTTGATCTCTTGAAGGATCCTCCAGATGTCTATAAAATTCTTTCATAAGTCTTTGGTTATCCTCCTTATCTGTCAACCAGTTACTACTAGTTGACCCGCACATTTTATTGATCCGATATTACCAACCAGCCTGTAGTTGACCTTCTATAAGATCCCGGACTTACTGTCCTTCGATCTCTTTGAAGTTTGATACACTTGGTGAAATCTATCTCCTCCAATTTCTTGGTTAATACTCCTCCAACTCCTTCCAAGTCTGCACTTCTCTTGTTCTCTTATGGAATCACTATACTCTTCTGAGTCTAGTCCTTACATTCATCTGTCTCCAAAGGGTTTACTAAGTCTTCCACGATAACTTGTAAGCGTGTCCTCAATTCTTCTTACTTTGTTTATCGTCCGTTTGTGGTTCTCTGATATGACCATTGATGTTGGTAACTTAGATCTTTATGTGAATGAGAAGTTATTGTGGACTCCTTAGTCCACCTGAATCACTTTCCCACATTCTTCTCTTTATCTGGTATTGTGTTGTAATGTCACCTTTATAGAATTCCGTTGTCTTAATTTCAGGCTTCTACTGTATTTGCTACTTATGTCATGATTTCTTGTAATTCTTGCATCTCTGAGTAATTTATACCGTCCTTATGATGATGAAATTTATTTCACGTCTTTAAACTCATTTGTCAATGTTGTCTTTGTACTCCTTTAATTCTCACCTCTGGTCAACACCCAATCTTCTTTGTACTCTCATGCCCATGCTTGTATATGGCGGCGTCCGCCTCGATGGTAACGTCCTTTACCCCACACATCTCGGTTGTACTCCGTTTTATGATTCTTGTTCCCTTACTGTTATCTCTAATCCGATCTCTTGTCGTCTCTTGCATGTTTCTTCTAATTCATCTCTCGGCTTCATACAATCAAGTCCCTTGTATGACTTCCTATTCCGTCTATGTGAGCTGACTCGGGATTTTCTTTCTCATCGGATTGTACTTGTGGTGAAAATTATCTCAACATCTTTACTTCCTTGCCCACCCGTTCTCTGGATGATTTATAGGGTCGCCAGGACGCCCACCAGAGTATAATACTTAACCCTAGGTCTGAATCCGTTGTCTCGTGTTGAAAATTCTTCCAGTTCGCTACGGATTTATCATGAGGCGATAATCGCTTCATGATATCACAACTAAAGGATCCAAAGTGTCCTTTAGGATACTAACGTGCTACACATAAACATATATAGAATCATACTTTAAAACATATCGATATAACTCTAGATACTAACATCTATCATTCCAAGTTGCAGAGATCCACGGAGAACGATGGTGGTCCGACGTACTACTAACCCAACAACCCGACTATGCACGTGTGTAAAAACAAAAATCCGTTTTGAAAATCTTAGACCCCTTTCGGGTTCTAGTGATTTTATACATTCGGTCTTTTAGAAGATTTCAAGTGCCATTGTTGCCAACCCAGAGCTCTGATACCATGTTGTAACACCCCAAATTTCAAAACTCGGGGAGTTACTGGTTAGGACCTCACAATGGGTCCCGACCTTGGTTTAACAACAACTTTACTAAGATCTTACAACAAGGCACAAATGTAATTAAAACAATTTCCAAAACATAATATTTTTAATGGTGTGAAAGTACACATGTGACAGCCTTACAAACATATAAAGATACATAACATGCATGACGTATGGAAGACTCCCCCGTCCCCATCTAATGAGTACGTGGACCCGGCTGACCATCCGTCCCGAATCTCTCTGCAACTATTTATCTCTACAGATCTACAACACGGATAAACCGTTAGCTAACTATCCAAATATAAGTAGAATAACAACAGCACAAACACACGCAGAAAAATTATAAACAAACATCATGCTGGCACTCAACCGTTTATTATCTATTATTTAGGTGATTCATCTTATTCAATTTTACAGTTGTGGCACGAGAGCTATTAACAGTTCTCGCCTCCGTTCCTTATCCAACTGGGTGTAGGTCTAGCTGACCTCCGCCGGTAGCATCACTACAAACCGAGTATGGACTAGTCCCTAAAGAAACCCCCAGCGCCCGCAAGCTAACTGAGTAGAATGCCACCGCCCGTTACTCTTAGACCAAGTATAGGTCGGTAAATATCTATCACAACCTATAACTCTAAACATCTCAATCACACACCACTATCATCATTCATGCTCATATTTAGAAGTCAGCTAAGTAAGCCCAGAGGACTTACTTGAATTCAAACATAATCTCGTTATCTCGACTCGGTCTGTAACCGTAGGAACTCAACCGCCTGTTATAAAAGGCAAGTGGATCAATAATATATCCCACTTAATTAGAAGTCTCTGACTTCTAAGATACTTAACTCTATCATCAGCTAAATTACCAAAATACCCTTATACGGATAAATGACTGTTTTACCCCTGGTCCCGAAACTTTATAAAATTCCATAACAAAGTTCCAAACTATTCTTTGGAACTCAAAACCACACTCAAACTCCCAAAGGAAAGTTTTTCTAAAGATTTAGAAGAGTTAACTACATTCCTGAATTTCATAAAAAGTCGTCAAGGTCCGACTTTGGCTTAAGATATGAGAACCGAATAAAAATATAAAAAGTCTAACAAAAATCTCTAAGTCTTTTATGCTATGCACTCTATCCATAGTATCCAGAATTTCCCAAAAATACATAATAATCACTTCTACACAAATTCTCAAAGTCGGTTCCAAAACCAGAAATTTTATACTTAACCAATTTCTGAAGGTTTTCGCAAACTGTCCAACTAGCCTACTTTGGGCTCTTATGGATCTAAATCCGACCGTTGGATCGGTCTCAACTTCTGATGCATTACACTATGTTTGTCCTTCTATGTCATATTAAAATTTGAACGGTGGATGATTTTTCTAAAGTATAGAAAAGGAGATTCAAACATGCTTGTTCAACCCTGTCACTGAATTTCACAAACTGAGGGTGCAACAGGTCTTAGCTTCGAGACTCACCTGCAGTGTTTGTATCAAGGGTAGGGAAGACCACAGGTCCTAGCTTCGATTCCTGTGGTTGGCAAAATGTAAAAATCAGAAGTCTTGAAACCCTTACACAAGCAAATATCGAAAAGGTTCCTAGTCTCACCTATTTGGACGGCTCAGTGGGTGACTCTAGGAGAAGGGATCAGGTACCTCTGGCTCGTTGATGGTGGCTCTTGTCCAACCTCTACAATGGTCCTGATCTAGGGCACAACTTGTTCGATATGGTCGAAGGGAGGCTTTAACAGGATGTGAGGGGATGCACGAGATAGGTTGAGATTGGTTGCAACAGTTCCACTCTTGCAACTCTCGCTGGCCTTGTGTACCACCACCATGGGACTGTGGAGTCTGCTCCTTCCTGTGTGCAACAGTGAACGTCAGAGGTAGGGTACTTGGCGGTTGTCTGAATGTGTGAAAGAGGGAAGAAGGTTCCTGTGTTTACCCTGGCTGGCGCAAGCAAGGGAAGGTTGAAGGGAGGGGTTGTACGTGCAGCAATCATGGTTGTGTAGACGAGAGAGCAATGGGGAGGAGCTAGATCTGGATCGCCCATCCGGGTGTGCTGAACGTGTAGCCAGCGGAGGAAGGCTTGGACAGCCGAAATGGTGCTTCATCTGGTCTCAATTGCGCAGAATCGAGCGTTCCTGGGGACGTACTTGCAGACGATGAGGCGTGTGCTCATTAGCGTAACTATAGGAGGCAGCTCTTGGAAGGTAGGTTGGCAGTGTCTGTCGAGGGTCTAAAGAAGGAATGAGGATCTCCGTCTTGATTGCACTTGTAACCGTCGCTGCATAAGGAAAGAGGCGACGCTGGCTTGTTTCCAGGAGGAGAGATGGGCTGGGCGTACTTCGTGGGCTGGCGTGGCACAAGGACTGGAGTGCTTCCTGGGCTGGCGTGTAGCAAGGCACAAGGGCTGGAGTGCTTCCTGGGCTGGCGTGTAGCAAGGCTGGAGTGCTTCCTGGGCTGAAACTAAGGTAGGCAAAAGAGTGGTGTAGTTTTGTCAAAACTTGTCACAACCTTGTCAAAACGTGTCGTGGCTTCGTCAAGCCCATGCATGACCTTGTCATGATCTCGTCATGGTCTCGTCAAATCTCGGCATGGTCTCGTCTTGATCTCGTCAAAAGGACGTCATGACTTTGTCAAGGACACGTCATGTTATAAACTAGGGTTTGATAGATTAGGGTTTGATATAAAATTCTATCATTTTATGTGAAGTGAGGTTACATAAAATGATGAAATTTTGAGATAGTGTACTACTAGGTAGATAGAGGAAATCCACGGATTAAACTCCGGTTTGCTACGGAATCAAATGAAATGAAAAATTTCGGATATTACATAAGAGGGGTCTAGTTTATCATCTAATAAGCAATGAGCCCAATAGCCGATTTCACCCTAACAAAAATAGGGTAATTGGGTAATTATAGCTTCGTGGGTTTTGAACCTTGGTGGATAGCCACACTCTCCCGGTAATAGTGGATCGATTGAATCTCACAAAATGTTTTTTTTTTTAAAAAGTTATAGTTAAATCTCAATTGTAATACCCAATATTAATTATCCAAATTTAAATACTTCAATTCTAATGCCTTAAACATAATACTCAATCTTTAATATATACCCGAGATTCTCTTTTTCAATACCCATTTCAAATTCTTGATTTCAATACCCATTTCAAATTCTTGATTTCAATACCCAATTTTATAACTCAACTTTAATGCCAAATTTTAATATGTAATTTTGGGAAGAATCTGTAATTTTCTCATAACAATGGATCAATTTCGTAGATTTTAAAATTTATGTAATTCTCTCAAATAAGTGGTAACTAGTATAATACTCGCACCTTGTGCGGCTTCAGAATAATAATGTGTTATATATATATATATATATATATATATTTATAATTGGTTCCAAAGGGAAAATGGATAACTATATATTATATTACATTTATAGATAAAGAAAAGAGAGTAATGATATAATATGGTTTCACGTATATGAAAAATTTTGAGTTAATAAATATTTGTTGGTTGATAAAATATTAGCATATCAAATATTAATAATTAAAATAATTTTTTAAAGAATATTTATAAAATATTTAACATAAAATATTTGTGTTGTTAATTGTGAGCTTTTCATTATAAAGCACTTACACTACAAAAAAAACAAAAATTTCTTATGATAAAAGCTTACAAAAATCTAAATTATGATAAATGATTTCGTATATTAAATTAATAAAATTATCTTCAAAACTTATATGAAAATTTTTACGTATATGAAAAAACTTTAGTTTTCAAAAGATTTGTAAATTGACATAAAGAAAATTTTGTAGATATATAACAAATTGTTGAATCTTTGAAAATATCTTCAAAACTTATTTTTAAATTAAAACTTAACAAAAAAAATTTAAAACTATTTGCCAAGGTTTTGTAAATCTGTTGAGCCTATTACAAAAATCTATATATACTACTAAAATAGAACCCTCTTATTCCACATGTCAACATCTTAACCATGTCACCTAGGACTTTTTGTCAAATATTTATAATTTTGTCACATTTTAATTACAATTATGTCATTATTCAATAAATATTTTAAGTCAAAATTAAAATATTTTTCATCTCATCATGTCAATTCAACAAAAATAATTCCATTTCATCATGTTCAATATCTTTATAAAAATAATTTTTTAAAAAAATCATATCACCTAACCAAATTTAGAGATTTCAAAGGATTTTGTTTGGATTTTAGATTTTACAAAATATATCCGAACTAACATTTAAATTTTATTGGTTACAATATGAGATATAACATTATTTTCTTTAAAATATTTGTAATATCGTTAATAAAAATTTTATAATTGCTTTATTGAATCGATTTTTTTTAAATAATCGATTTTAAAAACGAATTTAAAACAAAAAAACTTTAAATTTTTAGTTATAGGTAATAATCTTAAAAAACTATTAGAAATTTGTTACGTAAATTTTTTATTTAACACTTCGGCAATTGTTATAAAATTAATAATTAATTTTTGTATTACATGATCTAATCAAATTGATATTAATATATTCTTCTTAACATTCACTACTAGAACAGCGTGCATGAAGCGACACTTTTAATAACATTTTGTGAAACCTTAAGGTGTCACAAATATGATCAGCGACGCGTTAGAAGGGTGTCATAATTTCCGTCGTCACAATTGGCAGATGTGTCAATTGTGACACATTGAAATGTCACAGTAAATTGAGACACCTTAAGATGTCGCATTATTTAATAGTGTCATTGTTTTGAGACATGTGTGACACTTTAACACGACTCTATTTGGAACTCGCTTTGTTGTTTAACACAACTACTTATGACACCTCAAGGTGTCGCAATTTACAATTACGTTATGAAAAAAAAAATACGATTCTTTATCAACTTTTATTCATTTAATTAAACTATATGTATCTTCAATGGAATTAGAGTATTTATTTAGCCTGAAATCTAATTTTAGGTGTAGTAAATGATCTAGAATAAAAATATGATGCAAGCCTGGATACCCGAACGATGTATTTATACTGTGGGTGGTGACATAATATGGGATGTATATAGAGCTACAACAGAATATACATCACTTGTCTGTAACACCTTATCAATTGGTCTCACTGAAATCTTTATCGATGACATCGGCGTCACCATTTGCAGATGACTCGGATGTAGGCCTAGGCTGGGTGTAAATCGACTGCCCTAGCTGCATCACTTCTGTTGAGGGCAGCCATTGCATCCTTGATGGTTTGTCTCATGCCCCTGAGATGGCATCCTTGAGCTCCTTCAGCTTGTCCTCAACCTTCTCCTTCACTTCAGCAGGGGCTTTCTCCCCCAACTCTTTAAGCTGCTTCTTTGTTTGATCACCACCGAATCCGCCTGGTTCTTTGTATCGATTGCGTCCCTCTTCTCCTTGTTGATACGCCCCCGGATGGCGATGCCATCCGTGTTTCAGGCTAGAAGGACCCGCACATTTTGAAGACCGTTATTATTATTCAGCTATTTAATAATAACTTTTTGTATTCGGAACTTTAATTCCGGAACTTAATTCCGTGATTTAAATTCCGACCTTTCATATTTTAGGCTTTTCATATTCGGAACTTAATTCTGACTTTTAATTCCATCATTTATGTTTGAACCTTTTGTATGGCCTCCGTCCACTATATAAGGATGGCTTGACTCATTTGTAATTCATGTCTAAGATGAATACTAAGTATTGAGAAGGAAAATCCTCTTACTTAGTTTAGGCATCATCTCTTCCTCCATCCTCTTAAAGTTCTTATCTTGGATATAGTCTTTGATCCAAGCCTTCAAATTCGATGATCCTTTTGAAGGATCAACCAAACGCTTCCGCCACCCAAACTCATAGTTTGATCAGATTCAAACGATCAAGAAGGAGTAGTTGAAGTTTCTCCTCGATCTAGAACGCCCGTATTTCTATCATTGGTATCAGAGCTCGGGATCAAGGTCAAGTTCTTTACTTTTGTTCTTGATTATTCATCAATTTTTTTCTCTCTCTTTGGTGTTCTTCAAAGTTATTCAGTGTTCTTCGAAGATCTTCAACTGTTCTTCGGTGTTCTTCGAAGATCTTCAACAGTTCCGGAATTAAAGTTCCGAATACAAAAAGACTTATTATTAAATAGCCGAATAATAATAACGGTCTTCAAAATGTGCGGGTCCTTCTAGCCTGAAACACGGATGGCATCGCCATCCGGGGGCGTATCACTTGTCTTCCTTCGCAAACTTCTCGGCTTATTTCACCATCTTATCAACCTGCAACATTCAATTCCATTCTCATCAACTTCTTATATACACACTATCTTCTATATCTAACGCTACAAAGTGACAACATGATGCCCACTTACCTCATCTTGGGGCAAAGTGCTAGCCCTTGTGATGGTGATCTCCTGCTTCTTGCCAACACCGCTTGCAATTTAATTAAAGAAGGTGTAGAATATATTACAACGTTATATGCTAACTCTCAAAGTATCATATAACTCTAAAACACAACTGCAAGAATATCAAACGTAACACTTGTCAATGGAACATATCAACAACAATGAAATCAGACTATTTTGAGTATACAAGTATGGACCAATGTTTTCTCTAAACTGTAACCGTGGAACTAGGAGCTTATAGACATTAACTAGCCAGTATTTAACACCTCAAAAGAGCAGCTACTTTCAAAAGCTTACCTAAATGTCAATGGGGCTTCCCTCAAATGCCCATGGGTTTTCCCTCATGATTTGCTCTTCCTCCTCGGCAGTGTAGTCATTTAAGATATTGAATTCCGCCCTGATCTCTTCAGACATCCTCCCATACAATTTGTCTGCAATAAATTTGCGAGTCAAATCCAGAAGCCCCTTGATCTTCCGATAGTCTACAGCCTGGCAATTTCAAGTTTAAACCATACTGTTAAATCAACTAGTTTCTACTTTCTAGATGAAACGCATTAGCTAGATTATGCAATCAATGGACAAAGAACCATGACATACATAACATATATAGTTGAATGTCGATCTTTACAATTGCCCCAAAATCAGCCACTTTTGGATTCTTGTTCTTGGTGGCACATTACTCGCTTACAATAGAACCAAGTTCTAACCAAATTGTTCAGTATATATAATGCAAATTTCCATCTAAAATCAATGCAAATAGAAGCATAATGTAAGTTATACCAAGATGAGATCGAACAGCATTTTCTGGTCAAGTTTGAGAAACTCGACATCGAAGGCCTTAAGTTCGTCATCAACACACTATCTTCTCTATTGCTTAAACTGTTTTCAATTTTAAAATTTTATATCACTTACAAACTCAACTCGCATTTTACTGAACCTAGATCGGATGCAAAAATCAGGATTGCCATATGAAGTTATGAACAAAGTAAGAAAACAAGAAACATAACGCCCAAACGGCATCAAAAGCAGCAAGAAAACCAGATCTAGACTTTCAAACTCAACTCACTATTGTACTTGAATACGATCGATACACTGAAAGCTCATACTCAAACCAAAGCCGAAGAAACTGACCTGGAGTCATATTAGATGATCGTCGAAAGTAGAATTCGACGAAAGGGGCAAGAAACTAGAAACGGTGGCTCAGGAAATTCCGGCAAGATCCACGGTTCTCTAGATCCGGAAACACGGATCCTGGCCGTGATCCGAAGAGAAAGGGGTGGGAATTGGAAATTCTAGGGTCAGTGATTCACAATTGGATGTGAGCTTCCCCCTCTTTCCCCCAGATGTGAGTTTCCCCTCTCTCTCCCGGAATCTGATAAATGTGAAGAATATGCAAGGTGGGGATGAGAGTTTCTTCGCTGTTATATACTTCAATTCCTGTGTCGCAGACCCCCTTCCTGATTTAGATTGAGAAAAGATGAAATTGCAAGTCGAGAAGAGCGTTTGGGTGGATGAGCGTACCTTATGAATATAGATTTTAATATTGCGACACTTTTTGGTGTCAGTAAAAATAAAATAAAAAAGCGACATTTGAAGGTGTCACTTTTTGTACTATATGCGACACCTATATGTGCCGAAAAATAGAGGCACTTTAAGGTGTCGCAATTTAGTGAGGATTTTGCGGATGTAAATTTTTTGCGACACACTGTCATTGCGTCGAAAGAAAAGCGTCGCATATAACCCGCGTTTCTAGTAGTGATTTAACACTTTTTATAAAAAATTGTAATTTGTTTAGCTAATAATTTTTCAATTAATAATTATTATTTTTTTACAATTTATTCAAACTCAATCCCGCACAAGGTGCGGGTATTAGACTAGTTTATAAAAAAGTAATACATATTTATCGATATTAAAACTTCTATTGTACTCTTTCATTTGTAAATTTTTTTTATATGGTTTGCTATAACTTAAAAAAATATCTACGTTAATTTTTTATTTGTATATATATTTTTTTAATTTTCAATTTATATTAATATTTAAAAATCACTTTTAAAAATAGATTTTGGGCTTCGAGAAACGTGACGTTGATATGTTGCAAAAGAAGCTCCTGCTTTAATAGATATAAGATGAATTCTTCCGTCAGAGGAGATTGCTTGGTTGCCGGTTGAAGAGATTTGTGAATTGAAAGCTTGTCTATTCTATTGGTCAAACAATGTTTATATAAGAATATAAGAAGATAAAATAATAAACTAATATTAAACTTAAGATAAAAAATAAACTAACAAATAAAAGATAAGTTCAACCTATGATCTAATATACTAGGTCCAATATACTAGGCCGATACTCTAACAATCCCCTCAAGCTGTAACACTCCCTCTCAAGCTGGAGGTGTGATTCAACAACTCCAAGCTTGAATTGTAGAAACTTGAAGAAGAGCTTGATGTAACTCTCTTCATCATCGGTCTTTATTTTGTTGGCGTCGATATGACGTCGGTGGGTTCGGTCCTATGACGTCGGTGGGTTCGGTCCTATGACGTCGGTGGGTTCGGTCCTATGACGTAGATTGATTAGCGTCCTAGGGTAAGTTTTGAGCCCTAAGACGCAGGTTGATTAGCAACTTAGGGTAAGTTTTGGGCTCTAGGACGCAGGTAATTTAGCGTCCTAGGGTAAGTTTTGGGTCTTAGGACGCAGGTAATTTAGCGTTCTAGGGTAATTTTTGGGCCTTAGGACGCAAGTAATTTAGCGTCCTATGGTAAATTTTGGGCCCTAGGACGCAAGTAATTTAGCGTCCTATGGTAAATTATGGGCCCTAGGGCGCAGGTTGATTAGCGTCCTAGGGTAAATTTTGGGTCCTAGGACGCAGGTTGATTAGCGTCCTAGGGTAAGTTCTGAGCCCTATGACGCAAGTAATTTAGCGTCCCGGGTAAGTTTTGGGCCCTATAACGCATATTGATTAGCATCCCAGGGTAAATTTTGGGCTCTAAAACGCATGTTGATTAGCGTCCAGGGTAAGTTTTGGGCCCTAGGACGCAGTTAATTTAGCGTCTTAGGGTAAGTTTTGATACCATGAAGAGATTTGTGGCGTGAAAGCTTGTCTTATTCCATTGGTCAAACAATGTTTATATAGGAAAATATAAAAAGATAAAATAATAAACTAATGCTAAAAGATAAAAAGATAAACTAACAAATAAAGTACAAGTCCAATATTGATATAATATAATAGGTCAAATATACTAGGCTCATACTCTAACATCGCTGCAAGCCTGCAAGAGGAGGGGATGAGATTGCTTCGTCCCTGGTGGCGGAGGCGATGTATTAGGATACATCTTCGACGTGGGGAGCAGCTTGCTTTGTGGCCGCTGTAAAATGCCGCTGAGAGAAGATTGCTTCTTCGCCGTGCGTCCTCTAATATTGTGGAGGTCTTCACGCCGGGAGGAGATTGCTTCGGTGGCGGGGAATGCGTCGGAGATTGTGCTTTTACTTAAATCATGGTAGAAATAAATATATTACACATTTTCATTTTAACATCATCCCGAAGTGTGAACTAGATATACCAAAAACCTCGTAAAATAACATAAATTTATCGTTATTTTTCCTTAATAAAAAACGAATTGAGTTATTTTTATCACTACAAGACCAAATAAGTAATTCATCTCTAATAATAATAAAATGCTTACGTGAGAGAATTTTTAATATCATAAATAACAATATTTCTAACCAATGTCCTTAAAAATCTTATTTGAAAAATCCTTTCCAAATTACATTTATTTAACTCTTTTTCAGTATTTTCTCTAGATTTCGTATATCTATTGATACCGTGTTCTGTCTAAATTAAGATTTTTAACTAACAGTAAATTAGAAAAAAAAAATCAATAAAATAATAAAGAATATTTGTATATTACATGAAAGCATATTTGACGGGCGGCGGACGAACCGGGTGGACCGGGCCGTGTAGTCTTTGAGTGGAACCTTTAAAAAGCAACCGTAAGGTCAACAATGGTCAAAGAATAAACCCACCTTCATCGCCCCAATTGTATTCCCTCTCCGCCATCTCTCCTTCTGATACTACACATTCTCTCTCCCTCTCAAAAAACGTAACAGTTTCCATGCACGAAACTCCCTCTTTCTTCTTTCAAACCTTAAACCGTCTTTGACCTCTTTCTCCGCACACTCTATCTCTCTATCTTCCATGGCTTCACCAACACAAGAAGGCCCAAAAGCCCTCAAGGAATCAAACAATTCCCTTTGTCTTCCTCCCAATTCGACCCCTTTTTCTGATGTTACCCCGATTTCTACTCACAAATTCAATTACCCTTCTTTCTCTGCGCTTTTAGAGGGCGTTGTCAAGGCTGCTAATTTGGGTGCTTCTTCACTTCAACCGCTTAACCCCTCACTTCAAAATCTCAGTTTCAAGGTCTATTCTTAATTTTCCTCTTCTCTATTGTCTTGAATTGTTTTCTTTTGCTGTAATTCGAAACCTTTCTGGTGAATTGATGCTTTTCTGGGTTTGCTTTGATCTGGGTCAAAAAGATGACAGCTGGTAAAGTTGCTACAGCTATTCAAAGGTGTTTGTTTGCTGTTCTGTTTAAGAGATTCGAAATTCTATGCTGTTCATTTAACTTTTTTTGTTTTCCGAGAAGTCTATTGTGTTTGAAATTCTGATCATGCTCTTGGGGTTGCTTGTCAGTTTTCACTCAATTGTTGTCTTTTTACTCTTTACCAATACGCTTCTTCTGTGCTCTGGAGTGTTTTCGCTTATTGCCCATTATAAAACTCATAGTTTTATGCTGGTATGGTGGTAGAAAATGGATTGTTTGTATTTCCTTCTCCCTTCTCTTAACCTACCTCTCTTATCACACAGGTACATTAGTGTAGTTTCCTTTCCTATTCGTCAAAAGTTTATATCATTTTGCTGAACTCTTGTTTTTTCATGGGTATTATCATCTCCAAAGAACATATTTTGACTAGTTCAGGGCTCACCACATAAGTGACTTCAATCTCAGTGTATCATCATTCATCACTGTGTTGGCATGTATGCTCTATCTGTTGGCCTGATTATAATATAGGAGAGTTGCAATTACATGTGAAGCATAATTGTAGGGATGGACAGTATATTTTAAACAAGAGAAATTAGAAATTTGCAAGCATATGGGTTAAATTCAATATCTGTGATGTTTTGAAAAGATATCTTCATCGGACCAAATCTTGTGCATTGAGATGTGATGTGGCATGACTAATCCTTCTCATTAATTGATTGGTATAGTTTGTGGTGTTTATATAAGCAAATTTTTTATTGGTGATCAGGGGCAATTTGGAATGTCTCATCAAGAAGCCTTGGCATCTGTCACAGCAAACGCTGCTCAGGTGCAACCTCCTGCTGAGTTTGCGAAGTTTACACCAGTTACATTACCAAAAAATAAACCTGGGTTATCAGTCCCTCTGTCCTCAGATATACCATTGCCTGAGAAAAAGGATAATATGGAGGAACAGAATAAGAGTAGTCCTTCTTACCCGATTATTAATCCTGCTAATGATATTGCCAAGACTCCAAATGCAGATGGGTTTAGCTGGAGAAAGTATGGTCAAAAGCAAGTGAAGAGCTCTGAAAGTTTTAGGAGTTACTATAGGTGTACACATGCTGGCTGTATTGCCAAGAAGAAAGTTCACCACACTGATTGCATATTAGGGGTTGATTATAAGGGCAATCATAACCACGATCCTCCAACTAAGTTTAAAGAGAAGAATCCTAAAACACGTACAACTGATATTGTGCCTTCTTGCAAGACTTCTGACGTCGATACTATTTCGGCAAAGAAGAAGCTTGCTGACTCCGATATATCTGCAACTGGAATGGTAAATGAACAAGTTGAGGAATCAAATAAGTGTCACGGTATTACTAGCATGGACGTGGATGAACATGACAAGAAGTCAAATGTAGTACAAAGGTAGTAGCATGTAGGGTCTTTCCGGGTTTTGATTTTTTTCAATGGATTCTAGCTGAGCTTGTTTTGTGCACACGTTCTGAACAGGGTTACAGGCCAAGAACAGATGATGCTTCCGGAAGAACCTAGTAGATCAGTTGATGTGAATGAACATATTATGACAAATGTGATCAAGCAAACAAATGCCCCATCAGGACTAAAACGAAGGTTTGGATATAAAAAGTCTAATTATTTGCAATATTTGTTTTGTTTTTTTATTATGCCCTAAAGAACTTATGTATTAGTGTAGGATGAAAGATCGGGCAAGGGCACATTCTGAGCAGCTTCAGAAAGCTCCTAAGCAGACAAAAATAGTAGTACATGCAGCCGGGGATGTTGGTATCTCAACTGATGGATATAGATGGCGCAAATATGGGCAAAAGATAGTGAAGGGGAGCACTAATCCCAGGTACATATGGTTTTCCTTTGTTAGATATATGATATATTTTTAACTCCATTATTTGCTCGTTCTGAAATTTGCTATGTTGCTTGCCTCAATCATACGTGCCCATCACGAATAAGATCCCTTACACCATGGACATTTTAGGGGTTTTCTTAATTTTCTTGTCAGTTGTCATGATTCATTTGCCAATATTTCACAACACTGTTCCTTCTGGATTCTTCTGCCTAGCTGTCCTCTTGATTTTATGAAAAGAAATTGCTTCTTCATATAATTTAGCGTCTTCCACCAAAAAGTATAATTTAGCTTCTTGGTTTGGCAACTGTTCTTATATATCTTGTTTTTATGCTTGAAAGTTGTGAGCAAAAATGGGAATTGGAAATTACATATTCGGGACGTGCACATGAATTTTTTTTGTTCTTTTCCTTTGGCTTGATGCAATATTTTCAATAGAACATTCATTATTGTATATTTTCGTCACATGAGATTGGACCCAATTATCAATTATTGTTTCATTTATGCATTCTTCTTGTTCTATGTTTTTTGTTCTAAAAATGTTTCCCCTTTTTTCATCCAAAGGAGCTATTACAGATGCACTTCAGCTGGATGCCCTGCTCGTAAACATGTAGAGAAGGCGACAGATAACTCAACAGTTATGACGGTTAGCTACGAAGGCAACCACGACCATGACCAACCAGTTCCAAAGAAAAACAATACTCCTCCCAGTAGCACAATCACTCAGTGTTCGCTTGATGCAAACGGTAACCCGGTGTCAGAGAAAACTCCAGACACAAAAGGAACTGACAAGATTATTGAATCAGCTCGCACCCTTCTGAGCATTGGCATAGAGCTCAAGTCTTGCTAGATTGTTCTCCCTATATCTAATCTCCATATATATAGCGAGTTCTCTATGATTCAGAGGCTACATATTCTGCTGAACCTAGGCTTTCATCTTCCTTTACAGTGATTAACAGCCATGCTTATAAGTACAGAGCTCTACTTGCTTAGCGTAACATAAATCTTTGCAGACAAATAATAAGGAAATTTCCGTATGGTATACTTGAGGTTTCGTCTTTTCCTGTTGATGATCATATAGTTTCACTTTTCCGTTTGACGTCCTTAATATTTTGTTTTATTCCGGTTTATGTCCATTCTGGCCAAACCGTTGTAAATTTACAACATTTATCTAGGCAGTTTGTAACTAAAAAAGAAAATAGATTTCAATTTGGGGTTATGATATGTTTATTTCTCATGCTAGAAGATATTGCAGATCTTGCATTTCACTTTCACATTTTCAATGAAAGTTGATTGAACTTTAGGAGGATAGGAAAGAAATAGCATTTTGTTTTATCAATATAGCGAAAATCTTGTATTAATCAATATAGCGAAAATCTTATCTTAAACAAAGGACAGATAATCAATTTAAAAAACGGATGTCTTGTAATAGTAAGACTGGCGATTTGAATTCAGTCTTTTTAAGATCAAGCAATCCCAAAGTAGCATTTTTTATATATTTTTTTTATAATGTACGGTAAGCGATTAACTTAGACCATCTTCTCCTTCCACATGAAATCCTCCACCTGAGAGGGGATCGATGAGCAACAATACTGCGAGCTTATCGACAACACCGTTGACTTCCCTGAAGACGTGTTGTATCCTGACCTGCTGGAAACTGACCAAAATATTAAAAATATCTGAAATGATGAGATCTAGTTCCCAAGTGGGTTTCCATATCTGTTTAATGGAATTGATAATGGTGAGATTATCTCCCTCAATTTCAAGTTTATTGATGTCTAGATCACATGTTTTGATCAAACTCTCCCGTAGCGCGCATGCTTCAACATGAAGGACCGATGTGTTCCCACATTGTCCGTAATCTAGGGAAATGGTTGATGCATGTTGGTTTATTATAATGAATCCGAAGGCTGATTTCCCAGATTCGCGTTTAGATCCATCAAAATTTTAACTTAACGAATTCCAAAGTAGCATTGATAGTGAGGAGCAAAGGCCAATATCAGATTTCCCCTTTTTATTTTCTTTTTTTTAGTTATAAACTGATAATGCTGTAAATTTAGCGGTTTGATGAGAATGGGTATAAATCGGAATAAAACAAAAACATGATCACACAAAACGAAAAACTGAAATTTTGTGGTCGTAACCGAAAAAGACCTCGAGGACACCAAACAAAGTTCAATAATAATAGTTATATTTCAGTTGTCGTTGCATTTCGTAAGTAAACGCCCTTCCCTTTGGCATATACACTATTTGTGTTTTGTATTTATGTTGAAATGACGAAGGTAAAAATATTTATGCATAATGATTCGATATGACTTGGCGCTCAACACACAGCAAGTTGACTGTTTGTATAATTTTGTGGCATTATGATGTTCAAACCATAGTGTAAAACAAAAATATAAGTAGAACCATTAGTGCAACAAATAATCTTATAGACATCAAGACAATTGTTTGACAACAAAATTGTGGATGATCTTACTTGCTTGCTGATGCAAATAAAAGGCATGGCCTTGATGCCAAAAATCATTGGCTCCTAAGAGAATTATTGGTTATGTCCAGAAACACCTGGTTATTATATGCTATTACATCAATTCGTTCATATTCATACATGAAACTAAAATCCTTCGTAAAGTACACATTCAAAAGTTAGTGACTCATCCATTAATCTAAATTTTGAAGCTGCGGGCAAGACAAATCGTTGGCCGACGATGATTGCAAAATTGCTAGCAACAATTTCCATCCTGCAAAAGTTACATATAAGGCTCTCTTATTGCCACGGGTAGTTCTAGTTCAGGTTCGGCTTCACCGAGAGGAGAGAAGTGTTGATCCACCATGTCCTTCGTTACATCTTTAAGACTGGGAGGATCCCACTGCATCAAAGAGTTTGCAGAATACCATTATAGTTAGTTGATCAAAAACAGACATCAAAGAGAGACTTAGAAGAAGGCATTTGGGCTTACCTTTGGAGCAAAGTCCTTGTCCACCAATCTTGCCCGAATGCCCTGTTGATGAACATGGTAATATTGTTTCAATAACTCATACCATGGGCTCAGATAAATTCTGTCACAAGAAAAATAAAATAAAAAGGGAAGGAGGGTACCTCAGAGAAGTCATTAGAAACCGTCTTGGATATGCAATTACAAGATATCCTGTACTCCCTTGAGAGGCATTTATCAAGAGGATGAAATCTTCCGCCTCGAATCTGTACAGGACAGTAACGTCGTATAAGGTTTGAGGATGAATGATTACAACAGCCTAATGATAAGGTGAAGGAAATAGTAGTGGGATCTT
This sequence comes from Fagopyrum homotropicum, assembly GCA_033239125.1. Taxonomy (NCBI): domain Eukaryota; kingdom Viridiplantae; phylum Streptophyta; class Magnoliopsida; order Caryophyllales; family Polygonaceae; genus Fagopyrum; species Fagopyrum homotropicum. Next base: position 153,186,703 of record BSWB01000004.1, read on the forward strand.
ACAGATTCTAGTGAGACTTTTAAGCTCAATGGAGAGGCTTCTTTAAGCTTCATAAGGGCAGACCTGCACCATTCATCTTTTGTTTCGGCTGCTTCCTTTTCCTGATCAAAACAACAAAAAGGAGCAAGCATGTTTCTTAGTACGATTAGAGGGTTCTTTTTCATAGATATAGAATTCTCCTTTTACTCTTATAGAACTCTGAAAATTAAAGTTATATAGTCAAGTGTACTATTTGTCTACTCCACTCCAACAAGTACTATGAAGTTAGTGTACACAATGGGATAATCTCCCCAACCTTCAATTCCTTTAAACTTTATATCTTGATAAATCTTGATAGGTAGATTTATTTTCATACATTACGGGTAACAAACAGAAATGAACTTGTGCTTACCAAAGCATCAATGATTTCCTCAACTGTGTCATGGACGAAACATTTATCAATTGCTTCTATTCTGCAAAAGAAAAGGACTTAGATCAAGATACCACAATAGATATTAGTGCAAAAGAAAACATATAAAGTCAATTGAACTATTTCCAATATTAAAATTGTATCCACTACAGCCAGCATACAAAAGGTAAGCCACAATGAACTATATGATTAATACATTTACTAGTAATCTTAAGAAACAAATCTACCACTAACCTTTATTCAAATGTTCTAAAAGTAGTGTGAGACAGATACCACGGGATATCCACACTACTTCACACTACTAACAAATGAGAACCTCATTCTTAGAAGCTAGAATGGTAAGGTTTGTATACATGTTTATAAATATCATCTTTTATGCAAATTATATCAACATTTTTCCTGATGAATTAGTAAGCATGATGTACTAGTAAGTATGATGTTCATTTATCAGGTAGACAGTTTCAGCAGTATGTGTACAGGCCTTAATTTTCATTATGTGCCTATGTAGTCCATTTAAGTATGTCATCAGCTCATAACAGTTTTATCCTGTATGACACCAAAATACTTTCAAGAATCTGTCTTATTAAAATATCTATCCTCAGTAACACGGGAAACAAAAAAAAAAGTAATGAAAAGTGATAAGGTTGCATAAGCCTAGTTACAGAAGAATGAACTTGATTTTCCTCAAAAAAAAACTTTTAGATGAATTCAGAGACGTAAACATGCATATACGAAGGTAATATTACTTGTGAAGAATGCTCCTTTTTTCAGGGTAGACGAGGTCACCATATTGTGCAAGAGAATTTTCAATGACAGAAGAATCGTCTGTCATCAATTTACCAAGGCGCTCTTCAACCAAAGGGAGTCTCTGCAGAAAAAATAATTAGATAGTAGCAAAACTTTTGGCATATGACATACCATAGTGAAGGCGTGCAGATAACCAACCGCATTCAGTGTGAAGTGGGTAGCGAGGCCGCAGGCAATCATTTCTGCACCATTAAGCTTCTCTCCTGTCAAAGCCAAGTATTCCCCTGCATAAAAGAAACAAAAGTCAAATTCAAAGCTAATAGCCATACTCCTTAGGCTTAACTTTACTGGCTAGGCATACACATAGGCTGTGTTTGGTAGAAGTTGAGAGGGGTTTTGAGTAAGAAATCTACTTCAACTGTGTATTTGGTAAAACAAGGTTTTTGAAGAGTTAGGTCTATGAGCTATTGTGAGGTTTGAAGAAAAGCTTTTTAAAAGGAAATTTGAGAGGTTTGTGGGTAAGTTTTGAATATATGTATGAATACAAATTAAATTTCATTAAAATTTTGATAATTACACAATAAAGATCTGTCCAAAAAAACCTACCACAACCAACCATTGGACCGTCGTTTTTATGGGTAAGTTTTCATTGATCAATTAGAATTGCCTCAAAATTTCCAATATATATACACCATTGGACCAATGGACCTTTAATAATAGCCAAGAAGATTAATGAAAATTCCCAGAGCCGATGGAAGAAGTATACAGAAGTTCTCACACAACTATGGAAAAAACAACAAAGATACTTTAGAGCATGAAAGTTTGCCTGTTTAACATTATCTTCACATAGCAACTAATGCTATCCTAAAATCCAGTCAGCATGTAATATCTGAATGCCTCTATATTGTGCAAAATGATCATTGCTCGAAATAAAAGTTTTCCAGTGAGACCAGCCAACCAGTCTTCACGCATAAAGTTTTAACATGCCATTCGAGAAAACAAAATGAAATTCGAACCTGTAGCAAGTTTCAAGGTATCTATAAGCTCCCTCTATTTTATTAGTAGAAGTACTCAACACGCCAATAAACTCTTTCATGGCGTTCTATCAACCTAAAAATATAATATAAAGGCCCACTTTAAATAACAAGCAAATAAACTTTTTCAGATATGTACAAAAGTTTTATGAAGCATGAAAATGATAGCACACACTCAGCTCCAAATGATACATATTTCAAATTTTACTGTCAGATACTAGACAACTACTGTCAGTTACTAGACAACTACTAAATTGAAGTCTTCACGTGCATGATTATCCATGCATAACAGAAAAATGATAGGATAGCTATTTCCGCCCAGAAAAAAGTTACCTAAATAACCAGGTAGACGAGAAAGATAAAAAGAGGCTCCTGCATCAGGATGAAAACCTATTTGAGTCTCTGGATGACAAAATACCTGCAAACCGAATTCACTTTTAACTTGCAGCAAATTCAACAAACCACGAAATGTAAAAAGTTTACTAAGCTATTGAACCTAAATAAGCTACATTCTAATTTACATGAATAATTACTTAACATATTGCTCGGGAAATTATTTTAACTTCCACAACATATAAGCATTTCCAAAAATAAGACAAAGGAAAACAAAAGCAAAGAGGGCTTGCTGAAATTAACATATTATTTATAGGACCATTTGATCATATAAGCAATAAACATCAAAGGGCAAATCGCTAAAACTTAAGTGATGATACCCTGATATGTCCCATAATTGAACTGGCTTTGAATTCAAAGTATCAAGAGGATTAGCAACAGACAGTCTCACATCTTAGCTGTTGTTTTATTTCTACATAAGGAGAAAAGCATAAAGATTGTCTAAGTTAATCAGTGTTCTAGAAAAAGGTCTAGACACCGTAACGCGTCAGGCCATACCGGGGCTTTTTTTGGGGGGGGTAGGGGGTGGGGGGGTACAGCTTAAAAATATGGCTTAAGCAATGTTCTAAATTTATTAGCTTAAAGAGTTTGACTTTGAGTCGGCCAAGGATATTGAAGTTCAAAACTATGAAAATGAATAGTAGATTGCATGATGATTATGCTGTCTTTAGTTGTCATGAACCTATTTGTGTTGTGTTTCTTTGTTTGGACACATTTATTTGTTTTTAAGTCTAAGTTGGACAACGTCAAAACTCAACAACAATGATATTTATATGTTTTGCATGATACTTTCTTGGTTTTAAGATGTTGAAGACTTTGAAAATGAATGGTTAATTGCATCATATGAAATTTGGACAGAGTTTAGGGGTTAAATACAAGAAAATTAATTTTAAAAAATGTTTTTTCCATCTAGAAGCTAGACGGTGCCCCAGTGCCCCACTGTCTTGTGTCTGTATAGTGTATTCTATAGATATGTTAAACTTAGCATTGTTCTCTCTTCTGTTTTGGTTTTTAAACGTTGAGACTCTCCTAAATAGCGAGTCAAAAGTCCTTGACTAATTTATTTTCCAGAACCTAAAACTAATACAATATAGTGGAAGTGTTTCCAGCCCATACTAAAACATAAACCACCACAGTGATCTAACGTATTAGTTTTGCATACACTTCTCAATACAAAAGAGCATGATCAACATGTTGAGAAAAGAGCACATGTAACATACTGTTCTGTCTGTCACCACCCGGAACATTCCAGGCAGGGAAATTCCAGCTCCTGCCCCCATGGTCATACCATCCAAAATCGCCACCTACATATTGTGAGGAAAAAGGAAAAAAAAAAAGAAAAGAAAGTTACACTAAGTTTTACAACTTCATTTACTAAAATAAAATCTCCTGCACATGAATTTTACAAAAATATTGCCTAAAAACATCATTAATAACACCAAAATTATATCATACATGTATGAATGCAAAATTCAATGATTCTCATTGACTACAGGTGTAACAGATGCATTCTAGAGTCCAAACACAAAATTATTAAACAAAATTCCGATGATGTTTCCCCTTAATAATACATATAAAAGCTGCATGCTTCAAAGCGAGAAGCATGTGATATCCAGTAGATCATATTCACATTTAAGGCAAAGTGAGTGGCATAGCCTACTACAAGAAGAATTTTGAGATTCTCCCACACTAGAACGAAAATTGAGTGAAAGAATCACTTACATGTGGCTTCAAGTATGTTCCCATAAGATACACAAAACTATACAGATTGTCAAAGAAAGCCTTGCCCTCCTCAACTCTGCCTGTCAACAAGGACATTTTGCAGAAAATTAAAACCCTATTATGGATTCGGTAAATTCTAATTGAGTCATATATCTCACATCTCCAAAGCTGCAATTCATCAACATTATTACAAAAACTCACCATCATTCATCAAGTGATACAGGCTCACAACATCAGCACCAGAAGAAAAGGCCTTGTCACTTCCCTTTAAACGATGAAATACCAGATTTTAGCATCACTCACATACATAAATTCAAACACCTAAAACCCCAAATAGACAAGGTGTGAAGTTTAGCACCTTCATTATTATAAACCCAACATCCGAGTTCTCTTCCCATGATGTATATAACCTCCTAAGTCTAGCAACCTACAAAATCACAAACACCCATCAATTTTTAAGCATCAATTAGGTACAGACGCACATTACTAGACACATATTTGGAAAATAACAAACCATAGCAGTGTCAAGAGCATTGAGAGAAGAAGGCCTGTTAAGAATTGCAGCCCTTGTAATAGCTCTTCCTTCAACGAAGACCTGAAAATTCAAACATACAAATACAAATAAAAACACGAAACATATTTAAAAACCATAAGGGTAGATATATAGATTGATAGATAGAGAATGAGAGAAGACCTGGTCTTCAACATCGTCGTTGTGGGTTGCTTGAGGCATAGCGGAAAAAGTTCTTGCTCTCCTTTGAGATGTAACAGTCGCAAGACCTTGAACCCATTGCTTTGCTCGTGATAACTGTCTGGAGCTCAACATTTCTGCCCTTCTCTCTCCGTTCAAGGATCAGGGTTCTACAGTTCACCTTCTTTAGTCGCCTCCACTGCGAAATCAGGAGCACGGCGAACGGAGTGTAACTAAAACGCAGGGTTCCTCTAGGACCTGTATAATTTCAACAAACCTCCCATAATTTATGCTTCTTTTAAAAAAAACCCACATATGTAATTTCAGAAAACTTCCAGAAATTACATATGTGGGTTTTACAAAAACAAATATTATAATTTTAAATGGCAAATTTTGATTAAATTGGGAGTTGAATAAATAGTTTTATAATTTTGAATTATATCATTTGAAATTTTAATTTTGTTAAATTTATCTTTATAAAATAATTTTTAACACAATATTAAATCAATTATTATATGCTATTATAAATCTGCACGTTAGGATATTACATAAAGAGAAAAAAAATTTAATAATATTATGCTTATTTTATATAAGTTTTATTTATATTTTTAATTTTAAATTGTATAATTGCATATTATAAAGAAAAAATAAGTCAAAATAATATCAATTATCAACATTGAACCGAAAATAATACGAACTTTCAAAATTACTATGAACGATACAAACTATCAATGTATTTACCAATAATAATACGTCATACTTTTTCGGCAAAAACCTAGCTCCGGCGATGACATGGCAGCCGGAATGTTACATGTTATCAAATAAATGGATTAAATTTGTGATGTGGATTTTTATTTTTTTTAAATCAATTTAATATTATTTAAAATATAAAAAATAAAAATATTTAATATTTTTAAAATTTAAATAATTATTTTTTAAAAAACATTTGTAAAAATTTTTTTAAAAAAATATTTTTTGTAAAATAATATTTTAAATAAAGTTTGAACATTTTTTTAAACAAGTTTGTAAAAATATGTAAATTTTTTTTATAAAAAAATTTGTTAATTTTTTTTTAAAATAAATCTTTTTCTAGTGAATTTTTTTAAAAATGTTTTCTGGGGTTTATTTTTATTATATATTTTAACTATTTTTAATAAAATATTTTTTTTAATAAAATTGGGAAAAAAAACTCTTTAGGGATTAGGTTACTAGATTAAAAAAAAAATTTAATTCGAAATTGTTTTTAGAATTAAAATTTCCGAAAATAAATTGATTAAAAAAATTTTCAAACTTTATATTAAAAAAATTTCAAACTTAATATTAATTTTTTTTACATTAAATATTTGTACAAAAAAAATTAAATTTTTTATTTAAAATTTTAAAAATAATAATTTTTTATTTTATAATATTTTAAAATATCATTAAATTGATTTTTTTTTAAAATAAAATCCACATCACACATTTAATCTATTTATTTGATGACATGTAACATTTCGGGTGCCACATTATCGCCGGAGCTAGGGTTTTTGCCGGAAAATATATGATGTATTATTTTTGGTAAATACATTGATTGTTTGTATCGCTCATAGTAATTTTTAAAAAGTTCGTATTATTTTCGGTTCAATGCTTATAGTTGGTATTATTTTGGGTTATTTTTACTATTATAAATTACAAAAGTATTTTGTAAAAATTCTATTTTTATTATCATATCATATAAAAAAGAACGAAAATATTTAATATATGATTAATCCGTATATCGTACGAGAACCCCAACTAGTTATAATACCATGTGGGTTGAAAAATTGAAGATCACTACTCCGGTATTGAAGTATTAACAGTTCATACGTAAAGAAAAATGAGCAGGAAACAACAAGTCTTCGTGCTTCTCTACGTTTTAGGTTATTCAAGAAAGAAAGCTTTCTATTTTTATTGCTTTTGCTTCCTTCAAAGATATTCTTGATGTGTTCCTCACAGCATTCTCATTCAAAGATGCCCCTTTCCACGTATAATTAATCAATTAAGTCATCGTGTTCTCTCAATCCTCAAATTCCATACGTACATATATATACATATCCAAGTTTGATAGCTAGCAAGATTAAAGAACAGTTCATGGAACACACCAAAACTGGTACTATATGGAGGATCACATCGAGTCTCGTTGTGATCATACTCAGCTTAATTCTGATACCGATTTCGTCTGCATCATCTGTGGTTTCGACATGCGATTACAACAAAGACTTTTATGTAACATGGTCTAATGACAATGTCAACACCTCCATTGATGGAAAAACTCGAGATATTATGCTCGATCGACAATCCGGTAAGCACTGAATTCAGACATGGATATTTTTGAGTTAATTAAATGGTATATTAATCTTTTAATTGTGATTATGGTTAGGGGGTGGATTTGCTTCGAAGCAGAAGTTCCTATTTGGGCAAATAGACATGCAGATTAAGCTGGTGCCCGGAAATTCAGCCGGAACTGTCATCGCCTTTTACGTGAGTGTTCAGTTAATCAGTTCAGCTTACGTGATGAAATTTAGTAAGCTTTTACGTATGAATCTAATGATTGGATTGATTGCATGCAGCTTACGTCGGATGAACCAGACAACAGAGATGAGATAGATTTTGAGTTTCTAGGGAATGTAAGTGGACAACCTTATATCCTTCAAACCAACGTGTATGCAAATGGATCTCATGACAGAGAAGAAAGGATTTACCTGTGGTTTGATCCAACTTCTCACTTTCATACTTACTCTATCCTATGGAACGTCTACCACATTGTGTAAGCTTAACTACGTACCCATTTGCTTAAGAAACAACTTATGCAAAGTATAATCTATCTTAAACTCTCTATGTATAATTCAGGTTCATGGTGGATTGGGTGCCGATAAGGGTGTACCGCAACCATGCGGATAAGGGGGTGCCATATCCGCAGTGGAAGCCAATGAGCATAAAGACGAGCATATGGGACGGCAGTGACTGGGCAACTCGCGGTGGTTTGGAGAAGCTTGATTGGTCCGCTGCTCCTTTTATTGCATCCTTTGGGAAGTATAAGATTGATGCATGTGTTTGGTCGGGAAACCCGGGGCCATGCAACACGAGCAACGACTGGTGGAATGGCGATAACTTCAAGAATCTTTCGTCACTACAGAAAAGGTTGCTTAAGTGGGCAAGATTGTATCACCTCGTGTATGACTATTGTCAAGACTCCAAGAGGTTCAACTTTACCCTCCCCAAAGAGTGCTCCCTCCCTTGAATTGAATAATAAATGGAGATATAAACTAGTTTTCCATTGTAATCTGATCTAGGGTTGTCACTGTATAGAGGACCACTATGGCATGATTCATAAGTTACTTGCATCATTACAAATCAATTTGGAACTGTGCAATGCCATCCGAAAGCAAAGTTCTGACAAAGCATATATATATATATGGTCATGGCATCAAAGTTACCACTTGGCGCATGTTGTACTGGTAAAACTAAGAGTATTTACAGCTAAGCGGCTAAAAAGAAAGCAAAAGCAGAAGATGAACAAGAACACAAGCAAAGGATAATAATATCTCAAAGACTAAAGAAGATCAAAAGCAAGATGAATATGAACACATCCCATGTGCTAGCTCCTGGATTGTAACCTAAAGTTTGCAGAGAAGATGCAAATGCAACTCTTTCACTTACTCCAGTTAAACCTAAACGATAACAACATAATTGATGGTTCTATGACTATGACACAACACATCAGGTAAAGGATAGATATGATGAGAAAATTAAACTAAAGGGATCAGCAAACCTCTCCACAGGCTCAACACCCTCAAAAGGTCAAGCTCTTTGATGTCGAACTGAAATTCAACGACTTCAAGTGTCCAGAGGGTATGTAATCTGGTTGCAAGTTAGCCCTCTTGACAATCTTCCTCATATTGGTCTGTAGACTCTGTTGCACCAGCTGCTTCACTACAGCATCACCTTCTAAAAACGACGAAGAAGACCTGTTATATAAACCAGTTAGATTATCAACATCCAGGATCTGCTTGCCCTTGTCATTCATCAAGCAATCAAGTATTCTTGATGCTCTTTTCCGAGATAAATTGCTTCCTATGAGGATCAGTTCAAGCAATGCTGATATGATTCCGGCTTCTATCATCCTGAGTCTATCGTTGCTAACCTTGTGAGCCATCACCAATAGTATGTAGGATGCCTTTTCTTGACATTGGGGATAATCTATCCAGCTCAACACATCAATTAGAGCCGGAAATGCAGCAGATACTACGCTAAGCGTTTTTCTACCTTCGGGAGCAGCTACAATATTGATCAAGATCGCGAGGATCCTCTCACTTATTTCGGTATCACTCAGAATGTTTATTAGGTATGAAATAAGATCTGATTCCAGGATTGAAGGTATGTTAGATGCAAGAATTGACAGATTGTAGAGTGTTCTCAGAGTGTCGTGTTTTGCTTGGGAATTAGAATGACATGTGATTCCCAAATGCTTAAGTGTATTAACCAGGAAGGGAATTGCGCCGGAGGATCCAATTATCGGTTTGTTTGAATCCAATGCACTCAAAGCAAGAAAATTGGCTACTGTGATTTCAGATACAGCTGAATCTGGATGCCCATCTAAAGATTCGATTATCTTCAGCATCTTATGGATCAACCCTGCTTGAACAATTACCGCCTTGTTCCTACACCAATTCAACCAACTAGAAGAGATCAGTTCAAACACATTGGTAAGTAAAATGAAGCATCAAAGGGGTTTAGCTTCAAAGACATGACCTAAAAATGGATTCAAACACATGAGATGAACTTCAAAGTCTCAGTTTCCCATTTTAAACAACATGCAGGGTAGGTAGAATATTTGTGATCAAATTTGGAGCGATTTTGGTTTGCAAGCGTTTCCAATTCAACACTCAAACTTCAATGCTAAACCAAAAAACAAAAAGTAAGAACAGCAACATGGAAGAGATCGAGAGCAATGAGATCTTACATATCATTTCCAATGCCAAGATTGAGTAAAGCATATAGAGCATAAACCCTAATATCACCATCATCCACCATTCCAACGAGGGGAGGAATAGCGCCGAGTATAGCCAGAGTTCTCCTCGCTTCTCGATCTACCTTCGTCATCCTCCTCACCATCTTCGCGCCAATTTCTCTCTCCAGAGCCGATTCACTCCGCAACAGCCTCGTCGCCTTCGAGAACTCCCCGAATTCCTCCTCCACTTTCCTCGCATCAATTGCTCCGTGGTCGGCAGTGACGACCTCCAACGGTTGCAACGGGCGATTTAGATGATCCGAGAGCCTCATAGACGCCTTCTCAGATACGATCCCAAACTCCTTCGGAAGTTCAGGCCCTTCAGATGGCAATGAGTTAACGTCGGAACAGCGTCCATGGCTGCCAGAGGATCTGCCACCGCAACGGACTGAGTTGATGATCTTCCGGCGCAATGTGGATCCCCACAGCCGAAAATGACCGGCTCCGGCGGGAGAGGAGGGGTAGAACCTCGCCATTGAACCCTATCAGCCTGCATTTGAATGGGACGAGGAAAAATGAGAAAAGGCAGTGAAGTTTATAGAAGCTTTAGGCCATGGCGAATACTAGGAAGAGGAGCAGTATCTACCTAGTTTGACAATAGAGTAGAGGGGGTAACAACTAACATCAACTTATATTGTAAAAGATATTATATTTTTACATTTATATATCATATATATTTGAAATTAATCTATAATAAAATTATTTTTATTAATTAATATGACGAACTTGTGAAGATTATTTTTTTTAAATAAATAAAAGAACATAATTAAAATTCTATTACAAAGATTATTATTCGAGTATTATATTTATACCTTAATATATTATCACTTTTACTTAGATTCAGATAGAGGAGCAAAATTTAATTTAGTTTTAAATTTAACAAATGTGTCAAATTTTGTTAGAAGATTTGCGTTAGATTTTCTAGCAAATCGAGTTAGAATGATCAGTTTGTTAATTTTGATTGGTAGATAAGTAGATTAATTTTTTAATTATTTATTTTAATAAAATTGATGTGACATGATGACTGATTACAAATTCTAATAAAAAATTTTCTTATAAAATAATTAATGGCAAATCTGTAAATACGTTGTGGCAAATCTGTAAATAAATTGAATAAATGCTTACGTTGACGGCCTTAGAGTTTGACATGTGTACAAAATGGGTGTTGTTTTAGTAGTATATATAGATTATTTTATCAATAGCAGTGCAAAGGGTACATGAGAGTTGAGTAACACAGATAAAAAAACATAGACTTATCAAGTCAGTCCATAATGTGGTGTTGTCGTGGTAGGTTAGATGGTTATTTTTAACTTCAAATCTTCGTTTTTTAGAATGTTATATTTTTAGAGAAACCAACCGGGTTACTGATCAACTGATCCATCTGGAAATATCGAACCCCAACACCTGTAACACCTGTTTTTCTGGCGATTCCGAACTTCTTGTTTCAAGGTGGACTACCTCTAGGAGATAGCCCAACTTAACGGTTCTCCGTTTTTCAAAATTAAACAACATAGATGAACAACCTGTATAGATTAGTTTATTTTCGACTCCAGACTGGACCCCGCTTCTTAGACGAAGTCCAGATCTGACATGTTTTCAGAGAAATAAATTGTGTTGTTAACCGACTGATCCATCTGGAAATATACCCCAACACTTGTTTTTATATGATCCTTAACTTCGTGTTTTCACCCGCAAATCCGCCATGATATTTTAGGGTGCACTATCTCCAATATAGACCAAACTAAACATTTTCCGTTTTAAAAAAAATGTATAGATTATTTTTAATTAAAGAGTTCTATTCCATTTCCACCCATAAATAAATATATTTTTTTTCAAATATAAAATAAGTTTGAATGAAATTTAATTTCTAGACAGGCCCTATTCGGCAGCGCAAGTTTTTTCGATAGTTTAAGCTTTTTGGGTAGATTTAGCTTTTTGGGTAGTTTATTAGAAGCTTTTGTGAATTATTAAAATCTAATGAAAAAGCTAATGTAGTGTTTGGTAAGAGGAGATTTTTGAATAAATTTGTTGGGTAAAATTACTAAAAGGGTATATTATTAACTAATAATAAAATATATATGATTACATTTATGGAGGGAAATTTTATTATTTTAGCGGTAAAATTTATACGTGCTCCGCCTTTACCCCTTTAATTCCCCTTTTCTCTGTGCAGGCTCATACACTTGCAAATTGCAATCGACGATTTCGCCGCCTCCATTTCGATATCTCCGCCTTCGCTTCACATCTCCTTGGGTTTGTTTATACTTTTGTTGCCAGGAACCAAAAGAAACGAGTTGCTTCATCTATCTTGGTGAGTCTAATTTGTTCATCTTCTTTAGTTTTTCTTTCTGAAAATTGATTGAACTTTTCTTTTTCTTCCATTAGCATGACAGTTCAGGGAGTTAGCTATAAAATTGCTATTGTGATTTTGAATGAAATTTTGTTTGATTATCAATGAGTAGGAAACAAAAGTTGACTGCTTTAATGTATAATTTGTACTTGATCATTTGCCCTAGATAAATGTCCATTGAGGTTTTATATAAAATATACTTTTATGAGTTCATTTTTTGATGTCATCCTATGATGCTGATATTTTGCTCTCATAGTTATTATACTTGTTCTACTAACACATAAATGTATAGACAATATATTTTCTTATGTATTTTTTGGAAGAAGATTATACTATATTAGTTATTAATGAAAGAAAACGAACTTACGAATACATGGAATGATTCCATGATAGTATCAGTATGTTAAATTAGATCAATTTATATATTTAAACCTCTCTCTTTATTGTTACTTGCTTTATATATATATATATAGGGTGTGGTTCCCATGAGAACACCCCTAACGTGAGAACATGAGAACAATCGTACACCGTTGAATGTGAGTATTAAGGGTTGAGATTTAGAGTAGATATCAAAAATAATAATAACTACGAATAATAATAATTAGGAATCCAACAATAACTACGAATAATCCACTCAACCAACAATAATTACGAATAATACATTAAACGATATGGCACATTCGTAACAAAACTGATAATAATTACGAATATGTTCTCATGTTCTCACGTTAGGGGGTGTTCTCATAGGATTTGTACTCTATATATATATATATATATATATATATATATATATATATATATATATATATATATATATATATATATATATATATATATATATAAACCTCTCTTTATATGTGTTGGTGTGTCAGCAATATATTGTTTATAATCTTGTGTGTTTTTTGTTTCAATTTCATAACCTGATTATCATAAGCACATATGTCTTTATAGACTTAGTATCCTATCCATTGATCTTTCGAAGTTGAATTGATATCGAAATGATCTCTTAAGATGGCACCACTAATGGGTAAGGGTCGAGATAAAGAAAAGCAGTTTCCATGGACTGACAAGTTGATAAGGATATTCATTGACATGATGTTCGATTACTTTAAGAAAAATGGGCGTGATCAATCGATTAGTTGGATGGATGTTACAAAAGCGTTTGAGCAGCAACAAGGAGTAGCACTTGGTAAAGATACCTTGAAGAATAAGTTCACTAACATGAAGAATACATGGAGAAATTGGAAAAAGATAAGATATTGTGAGACTGGATTAGGGTGGGATCCCGATAAGAGTATGATCTTGGCAGAGCCTGATTGGTGGGTTAAGAAAATACAGGTAAAGTTTGTACACACATTTGTTTTCAAGTAGTTGATTTCACCTAATTTGAATATCCGAGTGATGGGTTTTCGTTTACTTTTTCATCAGGAAAATAAGGATTTCAAAAAAGTTCGGAAAGGGGGAATACCCATAGACTTGGAGGAACTGTGGGATAATTTGTTCAAAGGAACTGTTGCAACGGGACAACATTGTGTGGCACCATCAATGGATTAAGCTGCTGAAATAGGGACTCAAAATTTTAAAGGTTCGACATATGATCTTGAGACTGGACTAGAATCGATCTACGATATTGATATTAACAACAATGATCCCACTGTGTTAAATGAAATCTTAACTGAGCTGAAACCCCCTGTACATGAAACACCAATTAATGGTCCACCAAGGAGGGATAAACGAACATTGACAACATCTAACAACCCGATAGGTGTTAAACGCAATGCTAGACAGTCACAAGGAGCTACACATTACAAAAATTCCTTGGAAATGATTGGTGAATCAACTCAGAAAATGTTGTCCTTGTGGGAGGCAAAAACTTCATTAAAAACAACGGCGGGTCCACAATCTGACAAGATCCAAATTGTGATGAACATTATTGAAAAAATGTGTGAAGATAAGTTGTTGATCGAAGGATCTCCATTTTGGTGTTTCACTGTGACTTTGTTGGCTAAAGAAGATATGAAGAATATGTTTCTTGCCACTAAAAGTGATTCTTCAAAGTATCAGTGGTTAGAATGGCAATTTGGTATGACAGGAGGAAATATGTGAAGAACAAAAGGGAGTTCAGTTCACATATGGCTTTTGTTTTATGTTTTGGGTTTAATTTAGTTTTATGTTTGGGTTCTTAAGTGATCCTTTGTTTTCATTTTGGGGTCTTAATGACATTTTGCTTTCAACTAGGGGTCTTACGTGACCGTTTTGAATCTTAATGTAGGGGGTGTAAGTATGTCAATGATATTTCTATCATTCTATGTATATGTATGGTAATGTTTGAAATCATGTCCAGCTTCTAATATTATTATTGTTTTGTGACATGTTGATATTGAAACCATGTTCAAGTTGATAAGTATATTGTCGTTCCCTTTCTTATATTCCATGAAACCTAGGGGTGGGCATGGGACGGGACGGGACGGGACGGGATTTATGTATTTTTTCTTCGTCCCGCGCGGGCCTTGTCCCATGTGGGACGGAACGGGACGGGACGGGACAAATCCCGCAAAAATAATGCACCGATTATATTCAATATGTATACCTGTTTTCTCTCATGTTTAAAGACAGAAATGATCAGAGAAAAAAAACTCGGTACCTAATTATCGATTCATGACGCCTACATTAGTAGTTAATACATTGAAAACAAATTCAAGTTACAACAAAGTGTCTTACCGATCCACAAATACAAGGGCGATGGAACGGACTAGAGCAAAGGCGGCGATGGAACGAACCCGAGCAAAGCGCTGAACGGACTAAATCAAGGAAGAGCATAAACTCTAGTATTTTAGATCCAACCAAATAAGTCGTAAAGAGTGAGTGAATGACAGATGAAAAATTATCGATCTAATAATTCTGAAAATATAAAAATATTTCTAAAAATAATATTTTAAAATTTAAAATTTATGTTTATCTATATAATATTTATATAAAAAATGCTATTTATATATATATGCGGGACGGGACGGGACGGGATATACATTTTTTTTCCAAATCCCGCCGGGATCGGGACGGGACGGGATTAAGCGGGATTTATGCCCACCGCTAATGAAACCAATGTTTTAACTTCATATATTTTCTTTGTTACCTTATCTATATACTTGTTGGGTTACATTGGTTTATCATGTCCATAGAAGATTGTCAAAAGAAGATACAAAAAAGAAGAAGAAGGTTATCAACAATACAATGGTTGCTTCAAAGTCAACTTCTTCTAGCGGAGCACTACTACAAGTATATTTATAAAGTACCATGCTACAATTTCGGGTTCACCGGATACATGTGGGTTCAACAACTACTTAATGCTACATCGGGAATAAGGTGTGTTAATGTGTTTCGCATGGAGGTTCTTGTTTTTTATTGTCTTTGTGCTGAATTGGAAGCGAAATATGGACTGCGGACATCAAATTACATGACTTTAGTGGAGAAAGTTGGTGTTTTCCTTTATATGGTGGCACAAGCTGCACCCGTGCGGATTTTGTGCGAAAGGTTCCAACGCTCCAGTGATACGATTAGTAGGTCTATTCATGAGGTGTTGAATGCCATTACAGGGCGTTTTTGTGGCTTTCAAGGTCTTGCACGAGAATATAATCAAACCCACGGATCCTAATTTTCGTACAATTCTTGAGAAGATAGCAAATGACAATCGTTATAAACATTATTTCAAGGTATTTTATTTTCTATTCTATCTTTGAATTTTGAGAATTCAACATAATGAATATTTTCAAAAGCAGAGTTGTTCACAGGGTTGTATAGGATGCATCGATGGAACCCACATAGCAACTTGCATTCCGAAGGGTGAACAAATGCCATATAGAGGACGAAAGGGATCCACCACCTTCAATGTCATGGCAGTTTGTGACTTCGATATGAAGTTTACCTTTGTCTCAGTTGGATGGGAGGGAAGTGCACATGATGCTCGAGGATTTGATCATGCACTGAATACACCATTTCTTAATTTTCCTCATCCACCGCCAAGTAACAAATAGATTGTGTACTTTTCATAATAATTTATATCAAGCTAAGACTTTGATATTTTATATAGGACGTTATTATGCCGTTGACAAAGGTTATCCGGAAAAGGAAGGGTATTTGCTTCCCTACTCGAAGACAAGATATCATCACGGGCAGTTTGAAAGTATTCCTGAAAATAGGAAAGAGGCGTTTAACAAGTCTCATTCTTCTATGCGCGGTACTATCGAGCGTACTTTTGGTGTGTCAAAGAGTAGGTTTAAAATTTTAGAATTCATGTCAAGTTACAAAGTATCCACTCAAGTTGATATAATTATATCTTGTTTTGCTCTTCACACCTATATCTTGAGCTACTCTTACGAAGATGACGAGTACTTTGAAAAATTAAGAAATAATCCACATGCTTTTGATAGAGAAGATGAAGAAGACGACGGGAGAGGGGATGATGAGGATGAAGAAGATGATGATGGAGAATATGACGATGATGATTGTGGTGGTGAAGATGAAACTTATCCGGATCTTAATGTAGTTGGGATGTGAAGTTTGCGAGATGCAATTGCAAATAGGATATGGAATGATCGGTAGACATCGATGCATCTTAGATGTTGGTTTGAATCATTATTTGTGTATTTTGGCGTGTTATCACGGGCATATATTATGTAGTTTGACACTAAACTTTGTGTATTTTGGTGTATAATTTGAACATACAGTTGTTTTTGGGTATGTGATAAATTTTGTAAGTTGTAATCTTAAGGTCTTCTAGAACCTTAAGATATATGAACCTAGAATATTTAACAATACTCTAGTTATATATGATTACCACTAGAATTATCAGAAATTGGTATGCTCAAACAAAAGTCCATTATATAACAAGATAATGACTATTTTACAACCTAAATGATGCCCACAAAGCGTACATAGATGGTTATCAAACAAATATGTAGTGGAGAAACATAAAATATAAGTTGCCTATGTTTCTGAACTGGAGTAGGTGATTCCTCAACCTTTATTGAACCTCCTCCTTCTATGATCGCTCTTGGTCGACTTCTGTCACTTGACTAACTTTCTCTTATTTGTGGTTCGGAAGAAGAAAACACACAGAAAAAGGAAAAAGAAGTTAAGACAACAAATCAACCAAGTAAAAGAAAATCCACATAAGTCTACACTATATAGGCATACAAAAAGTGTAATACAAGAGTAACATGATAATGAATTGCACGTAATAGTAGAAAAACATAGGAGATAAGCTAATGAACTTATATGGATATACAAAAATGGCATCAGGGATTAGTCAGTTGAATAAGTTTAAAGGATAAGTAGATAAGAATACATGCATTGTGTGCATACATATTGACAACATATATTTAAAATTCAAATGGAGCATGTATAGATTTTATTAACAAAGAACTCAAAATAACAATAGATAAGACTCATAAGAGTTAGAAATAAGGGTAAAATGGGGGAGTAGGTATGTTTTGTAACAATGAGCATATAAAGGGCCTCAAGTTAATAATGAGTACAAAATAGGCCCCTCTATATTGCACAAAAAATTTTTATTAAAATAAGGAGAGGATTTTAAGGAAGTTAGAAGATTCTTCTCTCTCCTATTTATAATCAATTAATTTTATTAAATCGGGTAAGTAAATATTTTTCTCTCTCCTCTTAATTAAATAAATAAAAGATTGCGTCAGGTAGGATTCGAACCGTGGATGACAACCCCTCCCTCCCACCCTTATACCAACTGGACTAGTTAAACTTTGTGTATTCTTTTGATGATACACAATATTAATACACAATTTTAGTTACATAATGTTAATACATAATTTTAATTACATAAGTTTTGTTTGTTTATATTGTGTACACAAGTCTGGCTACACAAAATTCGTCATTTACACATGGTTTGTTTACATAAAGTCCGTCATTTACACATGGTTTGATTACATAAGTCCGTTGTTTACACAAGATTTGGTTACATCAGTCCGTCGTTTACACAATATCTGGTTACACAAGTCCGACATTTACATATGGTTTGTTACATAAGTCTGTCGTTTACATAAGTTTGGTTACATAAGTTTGTCATTTACACATGGTTTGTTTACATAATTCCGTCATTTACACATGGTTTGGTTACATAAGTCCGTCGTGTACACAAGATTTTGTTACATAAGTCCGTCGTTTACAAACATCGTAGTAGTTCGTAGAACTGATTTCAATTTGCCAATATCAATCAAGCAACAAGCAATTATGCAGTGGGAGTAATTTACACAAGAAAGTTCTTAATTCAATAAAAGACGGATATATTGTGTACACATGAGAATCAGATCACGGTAGAAAATGGAGAAGATTTGTACCCCAGATATGCACTTTAGTTCGCCGGAGATCCCTCGGAGGCAGGAGGGTGGGAGACGCACACTCCCACAACCGTAGAAAGTTGTAGATAATCCTCGTCTCCTTTGCTTTTCAAGAAGCAATAGAAATAACATCATCTGGTTCGTTTGTTTTTGAGAAAAAAATTTGTCATAAGCACTTGGTTCCAACTCATCAAGTACATCATCTGGGCGGCGGCGAGTCTTCTTCCTCGATGGTCCTCGCGGCGGGGTTTTTTCAACAATGGCGTCTTAGTTCCGGTCGAAGGCTGGTGGATTTGGGTAGTGGCTCAATGGCGTCTCAGATCCAAATCCACCACGATTCCGTCGGAATCACCCTCGTCTGCATCGTCTGTCGCCGGAGAATCCGTCCTCTTCTCCCGATGAAAAGCCTAGATTCCCGATCTCATGGCCTCTCGATGGTGCGATCTCTCTCGATTGGATCTTAAATATCATGGAAGCCTTCGACCGGTCCTCTCGCAACCTCTCCCCATCCGAATTTCCCTTTGTCTCGCAACCCCTCCCCATCCGATTTTGTTGAAAATTTATGATGATTGATGGGATATTGGAAGATCTTTTAACTGTTACCAAATTCCATTAACAGTTTCCTTATTTTTAGGCTAATTAATATTTCTTTTAACTATTACCTTAAATACTTAATTAAGATTCTTTTCACATCTTATTTATCTTTTTTATTTTAATTGTTAATATTAGGGGCCTAGTTTGTTTTTTAGAAAATAAAGTTACCCTACTACCTTAATCTTCTCTAGAAATAATAGGATGAATGTCAAAAAATTGAAACAACAGTGACAAAAGAGCATAGATTAGCTACTTACAAAGAGGCATAAGTTAACCACCCATTCTAGTTCATTCGTATAAACGTGTATATACTTGTTGTTAGACTTGTCAAGCAACTCGATTCGATTAGGTCTGCTTTAGCTTGAGACCATGAAGACGTAATACTCATAAAACATCACTATTGAATTCAAGGATTCTTGCAAAGTGAACTCAAACTAGCACATGCTACCTGGTAGAATGCTTATGTCAAACATGATACAACTAATCTACGTACAACAATAATACAATTAACAAACAAATAACCTACACAGAGTCAAAGGAATTGGATAACAAATGAAAGAGCAGTGGTGTGAAATATACCATTCAATTGGAAGCTTCACCCATTCGTAATACAATACAAATATGAAAGTGAAAGAGAAAGGTCGAACATTTGCATACAAATTGCCCAAGAGGATGAACTAATCTATACAAGATAAAAGCGAAAGAGAAACGAACCAATGCATACAAGCCGCCCGAATTGCTCAATTGTAAGCTTCATGCAGTTTGGTTAATCGCCCAAATCGCGCAAATCGCTCAATTGTAAGCCTGGTGTAGTCTAGTAATACAGTCAATCACCTAAATGCATACAAATCAAGGCAATTGCTAGCCTTCCCATTCCAATCTATGTTCATTGTGTGGAAACGTAACCCTATCTCTTGAACTCTGATTCCTACAGACAAATTAAATTTATGTTCATGCTTTTTGAGGGCAAAGTTGGTAGAAATTAGAGTAATCTACTAAGAAAGCTATCTAGTAGTAGATTTCAAAATATCATAAAAAAGCTTCTAAAAAAGCTAAAGCTTCATCGTAATCTTCACTGACGAACACCAAACAGATTTTAGAATTGAAAAATCTACAGAAAAAGCTCCGTAAAAACCTTTGCCGAACAGGGCCTAAGATGATGTTACTCCTAAATAAGTGGTTATTGACATGTAATACAGGGCTACTATTCGGGCGGACTCGTGCCTTCATAGAGGCGGAGTCCGCCCGCGCGCAAGAGGACGCGCATGCGCAGCGCGCATGCGCGTCCTCTTGCGCGTTATACTTTCGAATAGAGCCGTTGGGGATGTAGCCGTTGGGGATGTAGCCGTTGGGGGAATATAGCCGTTGGGGATTTTTGGAGCCTATATAATAACATATGAGACTCATTCACCTTCATCCACAAGTTAGAAAACGTAAAGAAAAAAGTCGTTAAAATGTCGTCGTATTCCGATGAAGTTGATGTAGAATCCGATGGTGAAAGCTCGATGATGCCGTTCGATATTGAAAAATATAGTGATCCGGAAGAAATTCTCGCAAAACTTGAAGTAAGTGTACAAACTCATTTTTATACTTTACTGTTATGTCGTTTTATTTTGTCGGAATTATAGAATTTGCAATGTTAGAATATAGAATCGGAATTATAGAATTTGCAATGTTAGAATAGAGAATCGGAATTATAGAATTAGCAATGTTAGAATAGAGAATCGAAATCATAGAATTAGCAATTTTAGAATAGAGAATCGGAATTATAGAATTAGCAATGCAAGAATAGAGAATCGGAATCATAGAATTAGCAATGTTAGAATAGAAAATCGAAATCATAGAATTAGCAATGCAAGAATAAAATGATGTGTTTTTTTAAAATAATATTCTATGTTATTTTTATTTAGGATCTTATGGATTACTCTCGTGCTCTCGGTACCAATTATTCTTCAAAATTTGAGCTTCATGGATATTTTGCGGATAGAGAGAACTTTTTGGGATGGGCTCGGTATGTGGCCAACGCTATGAATATGGTGTTGGTCATTAAAAAATCATGGTTGGATAGAAGGGGTTTTCGTATCCTACAATTGGGTTGTGATAGACACGGAGGACCGAGAAAAGAAAAAGACGTAGATCCCGATCATGTTCCAAGTTCTAGCCGGAAAAAAAAACTCGAAGAAGTGTATGTGTTTGTTTGAGCTTGTAGGAACCCAAATTGAAGAGGAAAAGTGGACGGTGAGGGTTGTATGTGGAATCCACAACCATATCATTCCTTCGGTGTTAAGAGGTCATGCATATGTTGGACGTATGACTCCGAAGCAGACCCAAAAGGTGGAGCGTGAATTGAATTCTGGCTTAAAACCGAGACATATATTAAAATCCGTACAATTAGAGGATCCTGACAATGTCACCTCCATCCATCAAGTTTACAACACCGGTTTGAAGATTAGAATGGAACAAGCCGAAGGAAGATCTCCATTACAACAAGCACTTCACACGTTGACGAAACGTGGATACTATATAAACACTCGGAGAAGTCAAGATTCCGATGAAGTGATTGATTTCTTTATCTCACATCCCGACTCAAGGCATTTGCTCAACATGTTTCCCTATCTTATTGTGATGGACTCGACATATAAGACCAACAAGTAAGCTTCAATTCAAGCCACATTTTTACTTTATTTCATACACTCATTCTTATTTTCCTTAGAAATTGTAACTCAGTCTTTGTTTCGTATTACTTTTAGGTACAATATGCCATTGTTGGAGATCGTAGGCATCACTAGCACCAAGAAGACATTCGCAATTGCTTTTGTGTTCATGGCACAGGAGAATAAAGATCATTACGAGTGGGCTTTGAGGAGGGTCCGGCATTTGTTATACGGAAAGACGCCGGAGGTGATTGCCACTGATCGTGAGCTTGGTCTTATAAGCGCATTGGGTGTAGTATTTCCCGAGGTGAAGCATATATTGTGCACGTTTCACATAAAGTGCAATATAGTTAACAGAGCAGCACTTGTTTTGCGCAATAAGGAAGCGGAAGCACTCTTCATATCCCATTGCCATGCCTTGTTCGAGTCAAGATCCCCTGGAAGCTACCAACGCCGTTTGTTGGAAATGAGAGACTATTGGCAATCATCTCCGAGGTTAATGACCTATCTAGAGATGACTTGGCTTGACCCGTACAAGGAGGCAATCGTTCGAGCATGGACTGACCTACATCATCATTTCGGCACACGAACGACAAATGCGTAAGTTATTTAAACATTCACTGCATTGTTAAACATTTCTTCGTTTTTTGTAATAAAATTTTCTTCTTAGGTGTGAGTCCGCGCACAAGTTGTTGAAGCAAACACTAGATTCTAGCGTTGGAGGATTTCAGCTGGTTTGTGATAGCATACATTTGATGGTCACGGACCAAGTCCAAAAGCTACAAGCTTCTCTAGAGATGTCACGGGAGAGGATTCCACGAGAGGTTAGTATATCAATAGTTTAATTGATGAAAATAATGTTAAATATTTATTTGATATTTAATAAACCTTTTTTTGCAGGTGCGTATACCGATATTTGACTTGCTCCGTGACTATGATTGCCACCGTTCCCGACCAAGAGGCCCCTACGGTCATTTGTTCGTTAGCCTATATATATAACAACACACACTTTGTGCCGGTAGGTTGACGATTTACTTTCATTCAATGGACGTATATTTAGACCTAATATTTACTAACCGTTTTCTGTAATTTTATTTTTGTAGGTATGGTTAAAAGATGATGCTCCGTTACCGTTGTTGAGCGACGCTTGGAAAAATAACCATGATGCAAGTGTGGATGGATGGGATGCGCCGTTCATTGAAAGGATAGCTCGTTATGAGGATCTCCGTCGAGCATGGGGAGTTGAACACAATAGTGCAGGATATCTTTAGCCGTTTTGAGAAACCTTACTTGAAATCGTGTTTTAGACGTTTTTATTTTACTTGTTGACAACATTGATTTAGTCGGTTTCATATATGGTTCTCATTGTGTTTTAGTAGTTTGAAATAGTTGACTGAAACTTAAGGGAAATAAAATCGCTAAAAAAATTTAGGAAAACATCAAAAGTAAAAAACAATACATATTATCCATCCAAAATAAACATAACAGTATAAAAAAAAAAACATACGCTCAAGTGTAATATCCATCCAAAATAAATATAAGAGTAGTGAACTACAACTACAAATGTGTTGGAGCTGGAGGATGCTGTGAAGCCCGGACCTGAGATGGAGCCACAGGAGGCGTACTTCTAACTGCCTCCGCTATCATGTGATCTATATCCTCTGCAGAATACGGAAGACCGCGAGCCTGCATCTCTCGTAAATTTCCTATAAGAATGTGAAGACGCCGCAATACAGAAAATAAAATTTTAACATAATTGAAAATTAAAATAAAGAGTAATTTAAATGTTAAAAACAAACGTACTCTTTGATGTGAAACCGGAACAGGTGGGGGACGGTCTATAGGTAACTGGAATGCAATGGACGTTGGCAAGACGTACGGATGGCAATGGACCGTATACCAAGACATGTACGCATCATCGACGAGCCAAGGAGAGGTAGCTGTTATCAATCCAACTAGTGAAACTCTGGTCTCCTCCAGATGGCGGGATGCCCAACGATCGTATGAGAGAGGATATGAAAGCCTAGATCCACGTCCGGTCGCCGGACGAATCTCATGAAGGGGAGGAATACGGGGTAGAGGCACTATTTGTACGTATCCAAACTGTCGCAAGAAACGGTCCGGCATATACGCCTCCTCTATGTCGGATATCCGTATGATACCCCGATACCGAGAAACACCATGCTCTACGCCAAAATCAAGCACCCGCTCATCATACGGGGTAAAGCACACATCCTCCGCCTTCATCTGCTCCAACTGAGCTCGTAAGGAGTGTAACCTCTCTACGGTAATAGACGGAGTCTTCGGGACAGAAAGTCTCGAACACCACCGTGCATGACCAAGCATATCCGGATCCTCCACAGCGGCACATCCCAATGACGGGAAATGTGCGTAAATCCAAAACTGTACAAATTATTTTATTAATTTCAATCTTATTAATAAAGTGACGTTATATTAAGGAAAATATTTACGACAACACACCTGTAACAGGGAAGTACATCCTGCCATCGTCGTCACCCTCTTCCTGGTGGCGTCCCCCAAACATCTGTAAAGATAAACAAGGGTCCCGGTGCCCCAAGCATACGCGTCTGTCCTCAAATGATCTCGTACTAGATCAATAAGCCATCCTCGCATCCTGTTGGTAGACTTCTCGACTACCAAAGTCGACGATATGGACAATAACAGATATGCAGATGCAATGGTGTCATGTGGAGGCTCTGGAAGGGCCAACATCTCAGCGGCTCTATGCCTAATAGTATCGCAGAATAGTTGTGAAGTCTGACGTCTAGCCTCTGCTGGTGATAAGCCAAGACGCTGAACTAGCCAATCAAGTCGTACACTATCATCGACGGAAGTCACCAATGCATCTTCATCAACTGGTAGTCCTATAATGATCTGAACATCGTGTAGCGCTATTCCCATCTCCCCCCATGGCATGTGAAATGTGTTTGTCTCTGGGTACCACCTCTCGACAAACGCCGTAATCAGACAATGATCGACGCCGCCAAACTGTACGTCCTCCAAATCCGTCAGTCCGCTGCGTCTAGCTAATCCAAACCATGAAAATGCGTCATCTACATCTCGTCGCCACTCACGTAATCTACTGAATGCGTCGAGCCTCCGAACAACTCTAATCACAGGAGAAGCCATACCGGCCCATATAACGCTGGCTCTGTGGTCAGCATAGCATGTCAATAAAGGAGGAGGTACGTCCTCCTCTACCTGCTCCTCATCATGTACATGCTCAGGTAAGTCGTCCAGCTCCCTCGGTTGTGGTATGTCCTGCTGCTGCTACTCTACCTCAACTCGTATCTCCTCATGCTCATCCTCTAGTATATCATCTAAATGAGACATATCGTGCGCAGAATCCTCCGTGTCGTAATCAGTAGTAAGTGAAATAGGTACGACATCCTCCTCGCCAGCTGCATCTACAGGTGCATGAACCTCTGCATCTGTAGGTGCATCTACAGGTGCATCCACAGGTGCCTCAACGGATGCCTCTACAGCTGCATCTACAGGTGCCTGAACGGATGCCGATGCAAGTCTAACTCGTCGAGCTACAGCCTCTCGACGGGCGGCAGCTGTGACTAATCTACTCGCCCTCTTCCTCTTCTCACTGACAGTCCTCAACATATGTTGTATATTTTTTTAACTCAATTTTTTATTTTTCTATTATATACATATATATTATAAATGTATATATATATTTATATATAAAATTGTGTTATTATTATAATCATATACATATATATTGTGTATATATATATATATATTACATTAACTATCATACAATTATTCCTAACTAGCCGAACCTAACTAAACTAAGTAGTTTCAATAATACTAACTATCGATAATAGTCCAATTACAATTATTTCTAACTAGCCAAACCTAAAATAGTATAAGACTAAAACTTAAGACAAGAATGAGCGTGCATTATGTGTTGTTTCACAAATGTACGTGTTAGGTAAAATATATGTTGTTGATGTTCAGTGTTCTAGAAAAGCTTCATACTAAAACTGATCACGTATATATTCTCCCAAAATGTGTGCCTTTGAATAGCCCAAAAAAGGACTTCACAAGTTTGGTTACCCTCCACAAATAAGGGTCCTCTCAAGGCACCTACCTCTATAAAATATATGCATATTTGCACATCTCATTAGTATAATCTAACAAGAAGAGAAAAAAAACAATCACAATACAAGAAAAATATGGAAGACACAAGTAGCTTCATAACATTTGTTTACCTTATCATCCTATGCTTCTTATTGACGGGGATCTCCCTTTGGCGTCACTTCAAACAACCAAAAATGCTATTCTTCTTAGAATCTCCTAGGCCAATAAATTGGCCGGTCATGGGGATGCTCCCCGGCGTCATCCTAAACCACCAACGATTCACCATCTGGTGCTCGGAGATCCTCCTCCCCATCCCACAATCCACTTTCCGTATCAAAGGCCCGTGGTTCAGCACCATGGAGCTTCTCCTAACCTCGAACCCTATAAACGTCCAACATGTCCTTTCCAAGCGCCATTTGGACTTCCACAAGGGCTCCCGGTTCAACGAAATCTTCGACTACCTTGGCAACGGCATCTTTAACGTCGATCACGAACTCTGGAAGTACCAACGTCGGGTCGCTCACTCCGCATTCACTAACCCTAGGTTTCATCGCTTCATGGCTTCGAGTGTAAAAGACAAGCTCGAGAGAGGCTTGATCCCTATCCTCGAGCGCGCATGGAAGCAAAATGTTGTAATTGACTTGCAAGATATATTCACAAGGTTAACTTCGGATACCACATCCGTCATGCTAACCGGATATGACCCGAATTCGCTCCGCTTTGATTGTCCGAGCCATTTCTTTTTCGATGCAGCTCATGAGGGCGAAGAGGTGATTTTGACAAGACATCTTCTACCGGAAAGCGTTTGGAAGATGCAAAGGTTGCTCGGCGTCGGGATAGAGGGGAGACTCAAAAGAATCATTAACAAGGTTGATAATTTCTTCTACGAATTCATAGCGGAGAAGAGGAAGGAAGTAAAGAAGAATAAAAACCAATCGGACTCGAACGGAGTTGATTTGTTCACTCTATACATAGAAGATGATTGCGGAGGACCGGAACACGGGTTCAAGTCCACCGACCGTTTCTTACGCGACACATTTGTGACCTTTATGCTTGCGGGCCAAGATACCGTTTCATCGTCTTTATCTTGGTTCTTCTGGCTTCTCTCTCAAAACCCGCGAGTCGAAGCGAATATCAAAGAAGAGATGATC
Organism: Fagopyrum homotropicum; assembly: GCA_033239125.1. Classification (NCBI taxonomy): domain Eukaryota; kingdom Viridiplantae; phylum Streptophyta; class Magnoliopsida; order Caryophyllales; family Polygonaceae; genus Fagopyrum; species Fagopyrum homotropicum. The sequence goes on from BSWB01000004.1 coordinate 153,213,955, forward strand.
TTAGAAAACGTTAGCATAAATGAAGACGATAAATGTAACAATATTACTACATTATTATTCCAAGGAACAGAAGAGAAGACGAAGTTGGTGTATTTACACGCGGCCATATACGAGGCGTTAAGGCTATACCCTCCCGTGCCAAACAACCATAGGGCGGCGATCAAGGAGGAGACGCTCCCGACCGGGCACAAGGTGGGCCCACAAACTATGATCATACTATGTGCATACACGATGGGAAGGATGGAGGAGCTTTGGGGAAAGGATTGCTTGGAGTTTAAGCCTGAGAGATGGATTACGGAGGAAGGCACGATTCGGAACGAGTCTGCTCATAAGTTCTTGGCGTTCAATGCAGGGCCTAGGATTTGCCTCGGAAAGGATATTTCCATACTCGAAATGAAAGCGGTTATATGCAACATCTTAGCTCGTAATTATCGCGTAAAGGTGGTTGAAGGACAAACGGTGGAGCCCGGGTTCTCATGTATTCTTCATTTGAAGCATGGTTTGAAGGTCAATATTCTAAAAGAATAGGGTTTATGATTCCTATATGATTCACTCGTACGTGTAATGTTGTGTTATGGTAACCATGCTACTAGTCGATCCCTAACTATATATTCTAGCTACTAAAATTGTGTACGTGTTTGTTAATCGTACTTGTTAGGAATTGTAATCAATCTACTATAGAACGATAAAAATAAATATATGTTGTCTCTCAAATTAAAGTTGGTCACAATTTTATTTACTTTTATTTATCTTGTTGTATGACGCTTGATATATATATAAAATCAATCTTCGGTGGAACGTTACAAATAAAGATATATTTTCTCTCAAATTAAAGTTGGTCACGATTTTATTTACTTTTATCTATCTTGGTCTATGACGAGATATATAGAGAGAGATTCGGATGAAAACTAATTTTACAAAGAAAAATGAGAACTTCTAAGAGTCGTAAGATTATAATAAATCAACGGTTAAGATTGAAGCAGATCATTTAGTTATACCGTTGATAGTATTTATCATACTCGGAAGATTTTATACATTTATGTTCATGAACCGTATGTTCAATTGTGAACAAATAAAAAAGGAATCTTGTAAATACATTAATAACACGATTAGAAATGTATGTTGGTAAATAAAAAACATTGTTTAAATAAGTTGAATGAAAAATATATACAAGGGAGCTCGTATATATACAATAACACATGACCAGAAAGATACATTTAATTTGTTTGAATATTACGTTCATTTGATATACTTACGCTAGTAAATAAAAAATCTTATACAAATTAAATAAAATGAAATATATGAAAAAAAAACAATATTAATTAAGATGAACATTATGTTCATGAACCGTGCATTCATTTGAAAAAAAATTATAGAAGGAAAATCTTAAAATCTTTTGCTTATTCTCTAATAAATACTTATCATAATAAGATTATTTATTTGAATAAATTTAGTACGTTCATCTATTAATTCAATGTCTCCTAGAGGTTCTCATTCATATCCGTAAAAATGGTTCTCATTAATAACTCCACCTTGATGAATATTGTTTTAGAATGTTTTGCAAGAATGATGGAAGACAATACACAAAGCAGTTACGACTAACAAATATCGTTTATTATATATGTAGATATTCTTGTTATGTTTGTACAGGTTTGTGCAGGTACATAACAACCAAATATCTTTTAACAGCTAAGAGTGAAGAGAAGATCTTGCGAGAAGATTCAGTGCAAAAGTTGTTGAAGATCAGGCTTGAAGATTGCATGCGAAGTTGTTGAAGATTTTGTAAGAAAATATCGGACTTCAAACAACCGATTTTGTAGACGAGTTTCCCGGATTTTATGGAGTGAATTTGAACGTTTAACGGTCAATATAATCAAACCTCCACATAAGCATTTATAAAAGAATCAAAGTAACAGTGAAGAAAAATAACGCTTGAATAGAGATCGTTTTCATCTTTCTTCATCTACAACGTTTATCCTATTATAATTGTGATCTATTTCATTTTTGTTGAGAGTGCGAGATAAACACAAAGCGATATACGCGGAGACATATGCTAATTAGAGCCGAACTTCGTAAACATATCACGTGTTGATTTGATTTAATTTTCGCATTTTATTTGTTTATTTGAAATTGTGACTACCAGTTTTTACAGGTTCAAGTCAATACGTTGAGATTCGCTTCAAGATCTCGAGATACATTTAACGTCACATGTTTCAAAGGTCGACATCAAGGGCTTGAGATTCATTTCAAAGTCTTGACAATACGATTGCGAAAAGTTTTCATACTCTATCCAACCCCCTTCTAGAGTATCTTTATCCTTATTATATCTCCTATTCCGTTCTTCACTCCGAAACCTGACCCTATATATATGATCACGAGGAGCCAAAATTATAGTAGGAGTAGTAGCTTTTGACATGCACACGGTCTGATTTATTATCTCTCCTATTCCGTTCTTCACTCCGAAACCTGACCCTGTATATATGATCACGAGGAGCCAAAATTATAGTAGGAGTAGTAACTTTTGACATGCACACGGTCTGATATAATGAACGATTCATATTAAATATTTTATTATGAACAAGCAACTAACAATCGTAAAATACATACCATAAATATTCTTTAAGAACTCTGTAGGATTTGTTTTTAAGCGCAAAAATATGTTGGAACCAATATTTTAAATAAGTAGTATGTTGAATTTTTCCGGAAAAACTTTTGGTGGACTCCGGCCATCATCAATCCTAGAAAACGGAAGCATTGACTTCGTCTCCACGAGCACTAAATTGTGGTATCGTTATTTGCTAAAAATGGATTCCGAGTGATGAGATAATGGTGCCCGAAATTACGTGTACGAAACACAAAAGTTGGGGAAATGAACAAAAATGTGGTTATCCCACGTCGACTAAAATGAGTAGAATTCTTATAGTATATAAATAGGAAAAACGCGTAATGACCGTGATTTTTGGTTCACTACCCATTTTTAATGAGGAGCGGACATACTAACTGACCATGCTTGCTTATGGAGTCGAGTCGAGCTGCAACCTCAGGTTCAGTCGAGAACGAATTTCACTTATGTTCCACTTTAATTTGTATTCCATAAAGGCATAAAGCTATCGATAACATCAACAATATATAGTAGTATTGTAATTAGATTATGTTCCCACTTTAGTGTGAGATTCATGAGTTTTTGTTCCCCATCAAATTGTTAGCAAAGATCAATTTGATCTTTTCTTTTTCTTCTTCTTCTTCAAATCTAGATCAAGTTAATATCGTAAAAAGTTATTTCACTTTGATTATAAGAAAAAGCCAGTGATTGCGGTTGCAATTGGCTCTCCAAAGAAGACAAAAAAAGACGAGAAAAAGCTCTGATATCTCATATCCAAATCGCAAAAACCTAGCATCCAAATGCATATAAATCTGGACGAATGTATAGCTCATAGCGGCGATAAAAAAAGTTAATACAAGATGACATAAAATCTCGAGTTCACAGACAAAGCTTTGTTCGAGGTATGAAGATGGCTCAGTTCCTCTTCTTCTCAAATAAGGTCAAGAGAAAAAGAAGAAGAATGAGGCATGCCTAGACTCATCAAAAGATGTTGCTACATTTTTGAGTTAGTCATGAAAAAATGAGCTATGAAAACTTGCTCTCAGTTTATCTGCATGGGGTTCAGTTATCAGTATGTTGTGGTACTGTTGAAGAAATATGAGCTTAAAACTGTAAGCTTTAATCTAATTTAATCATATTCTTCAAGTATTTCTACCCAAACTGGATGAGAGCTAGACAAGGAACTACATAGTCTATGCTTCAATCAAGAACATTCTGCATATTAATTTCCACCTTCATAGAAAATAATTAGTGAAGTGATCCTTAATCAACCATCCGCGTTGAAGTTTAAACTATCGATCCACCGTAAAAATGGAGAAGATTTGGATTACCGGGTGTAGGAACTACTAGCCTTTTAGGAGTTTAGGGTCTGTACAGACTGTACTTTAATGAAACAGTTCGGCACACCAAAAAAAATGAAAAAGTTCGGGAAGGTTTATGCTTTTCAGAGTTCCCACATCGAATATTGGTGAGGTAGTTATATGAAAAAATCCATATAAAACTAAGATCGTTTCTACTTAGTAAAGCACGCAGTCACGCAGTTAGCACAAAGCGAACTATTCTTTCGCCTTTTACTAAAGAATACCGTGTGCTCGCTGCATTAAAGTGACATACGCTTATTTTTGGAGGCTGTCTTCCTGTAAGACGCTAACAGTTCAGTTTAATTTTTTTAACCTATTTTAACATAATCGTTCTATGAATGGTTATGGGCTAAAAGTCACATGCATGGCCCATTATATACGGCCCAATCTTATAAGTGAACTTTGTCAAGGCCGAAAAATAGCTCGTACTTACAATTGTTTGTAAATTTTGAACCCTCACACCACACACTACCTGAAATAATAAAACCTTATAATACTCAACATTATACTTGAAACATAATGTCATAGGATATTACCTTAAAGAAATAAACCTAGTGATTATATTACCTGGAAAAAAAAAAAAAACCTCGTGATTATAATATTAAAAAGGGCTAATTTGGTAAGTAGGCCTTTTTAAGAATTATGTTAGGCTTTTAGGATTTTTTTAATTAAGTATATCCCATTTGCTTTTTTTACCGTTCCAGGTTTCACCTACTTCTCTCCTCTGCTTCCACCGTCCACCACTTCGCCTTCACCTCCCACCTTCGACTTTCCCTATGTTCTCATTCATCTCCGAACCTTCCTCACCTTTGACCTTCTTCACCGTCGGCCCCAGTCGCTATTGTTCTCCTTCAATAATCGACCCTTAATGAAAGGGAATGACTTGTTGATTCTCATATTTATGCATCGGCTTTTCTGCAGATACAAAGCAAAAGTCGATTCCGTTTTGTCCGGTGAAATCGGCGATTGATAGACTTAGAAGACGATTCGGTTTGCTTCTACTTCTCTTACTTTATTTTCCACCACACACATTTGTCACATTTGGAAAATATCCCAATCAAATTTCGTTTTCCTAGAGCTTCTAGGTTATGCTGCTTGAAAAGCTGTATACCACACCTCATTGTCTTACAAATATCTCTCTTCCTGGCAACAATATGAACTTTCTTTTCATTATTGTTACCATTTAAGATGAATGATCTACACTTGATCTCTGAGGAAATAATTGTGGTGCTCATATAGTAGGTAGGAATGCTGGAGCATGCCCAGATACATTCTCAAGTGGTTGGAAATTTTGAGAAGGATTTGAAATGGCTTTTCGTCTTCTTCATGTGATTTTGGTTCCAAGCTCGAAATGGAATCGATGAAAATGAAAGAGATGGAAACATTGGCGTTAGATTTTGATGCTTGATATTTTGAAGAAATTCAAACACGGCTGGATAATGCAGGACGACATGGATGTGGGTACTTGCAATCTTGCAACCACAAACCACAAGTCTGGTATGTTATGCGCCATTATTTTACATTTTTCAACCTACATATTTGATTATTTGAATGTGTCATCAGATTGTATCAATAATTCAGAAATGGCGGCGGATCCGGCGGGAGCGGTGGTGGTGCGAGGGAGGGAATCAACAGATGTGCCCCAACACACCATACGAAAACCAAATCGGCGAGAGAGGACACGAGTGTGATTCTGACAATTGGATACCAGTTCCGACAATTGGATACCAGGATGAAGCAGTAGAGGACATTTGTCCAATTTGACTTGTTTCTAAACAAATTGAACTAGTTTGATCTTTGCAATTTGAATAGATATTTGTTTTGTTATGTAAGTTTCTGGTACGTAGAATTGGTACATATAAATTCTGGTATGTAGAATGTCTTGTATGTAGAAATTCTCTGGTAATCTGGTATGTAAATGTAGAAATTCTGGTACGTAGAAATTCTGGTACGTAGAAATTTTAGAAAAAAAAGGCAAAAAAATAAGAAATAAAATAAAAAACCAAATTCGGAAATGAATTTCTGGTATGTTGAATTTCTGGTATGTTGAATTTCTGGTAAGTTGAATTTCTGGTATGTTTATTACAGAAAATTAAAAAAAAAAAGCAAAAAAATAATAAAATAAAAAAAAATCAAATTTAGAAATGAATAATTAAAACTTACACTTAAATATACTAACAAACATCTATAATTCTTTTTTTATTAAAATAGAGGGTTTAATTATTTTTACCTACCAATAAATGAAAGTGGTAAAAAATCTGGTATCATACAAATTCTGGTATGAAAAAAAATCTGGTATATGAAATTCTGGTATGAAAAAAAATCTGGTATAAGAAATTCTGGTATTAACAAATTCTGGTATGAACAAATTCTGATATAAGAAATTCTGGTATGAACAAATTCTGGTATGAACAAATTCTGGTATATACTATGTACTTCTGGTATGTAATTTTGGTATAAATTCATATCAGAAAATAAAATAAAAAAAAAAAGCAAAACAAAAGAAAAAAAAAGTCTAAAGAAAGAATTGTACGTAACACTAACAAAATTTTAGATTGATGTGTAATTGTAATGTCTTTTTTATTTATTTATTAAAATATGGGGTTAATTGTTTTTATCTACCATTAATTACTTTTACCTACCATTAAATGAAAGTGGTAAAAAAATATGGGGTACATTTACTAAATTATATTCTCAAAAAGGCCTAGTATATCAAATTCTCCCTATTAAAAAACATTAAAATTGAAACATTAGATTGACAACCAGAGCACAAAAAAAAGTCAAAGTTGTGTTATGATTTTCGACTCGACTTCGAAAGCATTTTTTTTTTATGTAAAATGATGTTTTTGATTTAGCACAGTAAAGTAGGTTCATGAGTTTTGAACTGAGATTGCTATTCATACCGCCTGAAGTATGTTATTCATATCCCGATTACGCGTACGCAATGCGTAGTTGTAGCAACAAGCTCATTTCGTTCAAAAATAAAAGAAAATGGCTTGAATTTTAATACCCCAAACTTTATGCCCAAAACACATACTTATTTTTATAAAAAGTTAATTGTTGAATGTTCTTAATCACTGGATTTTCTTTATTAACTAAAATATTAAAAAAAAATTACTTTATCACCCTATGGTCATTAAAATCCACCTACCCATCTAATCGGAATTTACATTGAGGGGTGATGAACTCTTCTTGGCATGGGAAGCCAACTAGATTTGATATGATTGGTTGATGCTCAGCCATGGGATTAATTAGTATAGATCAAACTTAATTAGCAATAGACTCAACTTCTTGATTGTTTCGGCTTTTGTTTTATATATATACTATATATACTATATTATATTATAGTGGAGTAGTTAGTCATGTCATTTCATAACTTATTCAAAAGACATGTGTCATGTACATAAAAAAATCACATTTTTAATATCAGATATACTTAGATAGATAATTATTTAAATATAATTTTTTTATCTGATTATATTTTTTAAATTAATTTTTTCCTTACAATTAAATTTTTTATATATTAATTTTGACGGTTTTCCTATTATTTTAAGGCAACAGTAAATATTTTTGAATTTCAGTGTCTTTGTCATATTTACACTTTTTATATACTTAGTTTGAAAAATAAAATTTTATGGCTTAACTCAATCTAAATATATTTTATAAAATTAAAGTACAAGTAAAAATGTTGATGTAGCAATATGTTAATAAGTGAAAATTACGTCTTTTTTGGACATTTTAAATATAAAAAAAAAATATTTTGGATGAAGCAGCTATTTTTTGTGAGCTTTTATTTTGTACTCTTTATATTTTATCATTGTAATTGAACTATTATTCTATAATAGGATTTATTTATATAATGAGTTTATGTTATGTGCATACTTATAGAGTAATAGTCATAAAATGTCTAATTAATCATCACACTAGTGCCTTCTCTTCAGAACTCATATGGGTTGGTAGTGACTTGTGGTTGGTCGAGATCGGTTACAGAATTAATAAGAGAGTAAAGAGTCTTCATTACGGTTGTTATTCAAATTAAATGAGTCAAACTTTGACGTGTTCATGTCCAACTTGTTTATCAATGTATCGGCTTTACATTATAACTGAACGTAAAAATATGTGTATTCAAAACCAGCCTTTTTTCCAAACCAAGTTAAGGTAGCTAGGTTCACATGACAGTCTTCCTATGTACAAGGAAAACTTTTTTATGCTCATACTTAACTAGTTTATAAACTACTTCAACCTAACGTTTAAACCGAGTTCATTATGATTATATTCATCTGCTTTAGAAGATTAATAAACTCGAACTAAGTTTTTTTCGAACCTCGTTGAACTCGACTCACATAGCTACTTGGTTTCTTTCTGCCCGTATTTTGGTATATTTACTTTGTGTTCAAACTTTGAAAGCTCGTGGAGTGGACTTGGAACTGTTCAAAGCATTCTACATCTACTAACAATGCAAAACATTACGTTTTAGTGTTGCCTAGCCTCAACAAAATAAGTTGCTGAGTTAGTCATAGAAAAATGAGTTATGAAAACTTGCTGTGAATTTATCTATATGAGATTCAGTAATCAGTATGTTGTGCTATTGTTGAAGAAATATGGGCTTAAAACTGTAAGCTTTGATCTTATTTAATCATATTCTTCAAGTATTTATACCTAACTGGATGATAATTAGAACCAGACAATGAACTACGTATAATCTATGCTTCTAATTTCAATAAAAAACATTCAGCATATTTCCACTTTCGTCACCATGAAAAGAATTAGTGAAGTGATCCTCAACCGGGTGAATCCCAGGTAAAAACAGTTTGGGAAGGTTTATGCTTTTCCAGAGTTCCCACATCGGATATTGATTGAATATTTATGAGGGAAAAACTATATAAAATGAATATCGATTGATTGAGAAATGTACACAGCCATGCAGTGAACACAAAGCGAACTATTCTTTCGCCTTTTACTAAAGAATACCGTGTGTTCGCTGTATTAAAATGGCATATGTCTATTTTTGGAAGGATGTCTTTTCGTAAGGCACCTAGCAAATTAGTTAAATTTTGACCATAAAATTGGTACTGCCTTCTATAAAAGGCTTTGTTGATTATGCTTAATTGCCTCAAGCCCATTATGTATTCTATTGTTTGCCTTGCAGTGTAGTTTCATCCCCGACTGTTTGAGTGTACTCTGGAAAGGAGTTCCCGTGTGGGACCTAAGCTTTATCACCTATTTTTCACTAATCTTCTACTTTTTGTGGAAGCATCGGTTTTCAACTTCAGGCATTAAGGATATTTTAGGGATACATATTGTACATGGGGGTGTCTCTTTAATCCGTTATTGGACAAAATATCTTCTAAATTGGCTGGATGGAAGGAGAAGATGTTAAGTATAGCTGAAAGAGTTACTTGGTCAAGTCTGTTACAAACTGATGTAAGTTGGGACATTCTGTTTACGATATACTTTTGGTGGATATGGTATTGGCACAATAACGTTATATTTAGAGGTGATGTTATGGTGGAAGCTAATTTAGGGTTAAACTGGGTAAAGTATCGTGAAATGGTGGAGGCGTTTGTTGGGGCTAAACTTGATGGTATTGGTGCAAACCGAGTCTGAGAAGAATGGACACTGAAACCCGCTTGAAGATAATTGGGTGTAGCTCAAAACCGATAGAGCCTCGAAGGGGAACCCGGGAAATATTGTTGTTAGTGGTGTAATTAGAGATTGCAGGGGTCAGTGGTTTTGCGGCAAATATGGGCACTGCATTGGACACGGAGGCTCGATGTGAAAGTCGATTTGGAGGTGGTTTGGGGTTACATACACGATGGGGTGAACTCTCACCCAGCACCCCCCTCTTTTTAACTTGCTACTTCGGTCTCAAACGCTTTCTTACTCGAGATTGATTGTTCAATTCGATCATATTTTCAAGGTAATGCTGCTTTTTCCTTAAACATCGGCTTACATTGTTTTGGTTTCCTCTATCTCAATTTCGGAGATTATTTCGAAAGATATTCGGGGAGTTTCTCTTCTTCGTATGATTCATACTTAGTTTTTCTTTTTTAATGTATGAGATCTACCACGTTTTCAACCAAAAAAAATATTAAGTATATACGAATATATAGATATTTAAAAAAATACGTTTGGTAAGTAGATATTATGTTATTTATTTATATTAGTACGTATGATGTAAATCATACATAGGTATTTAGAAAAATCAAAATTATGTGAAAGTAGGATGAGATGCAATAACATGTGGCGAGACTGACTTTAATAATTTTATACAGATATATAAATAAAAAAAAATTTTGATCAAGAAGGTAAGAGGCTCGATTACACAAAAAATAATTGGTGTTTTGAGAGGCCGACAACCGACAAACGGGCAATCCGTCATGCAAAAGAAAAACCAAAAGAGGAAACAAACAAACACCACAAGCAAGGACCGAAAAATGTGAGAAAGATCCAAAAATCGGAACAATTCCACCTTGGGAGAAGACGCGAAACACTCGTCTCGAGGCTGGCAAAACATGGAGAGGACACGGGTTAGATGAATTTTGTCTCGCCGCCGGGAAGCAGGATGGAGGATCTTCAGAGACCTCAAACAGAACCACGATCAATACGATCAACAGGGATGGATGATGGCCGGATGTTGGACGAATGAAACGTCACCCGAATTTTATTCAACCGTATATTTCACCTGCCCCGTTGTCTTTTTTCATCAAATCATATAAATGGTTGTCCGTCGGATATGGGTGAAATTGCCGTCCTAGTTCCCTGCCGCTTTCACGTGGTAACTCCAAGTATTTCCATATCCAACCGACCACTTAAACCCGTCGTTCAGTCGTTGTTCGTAACTCGAAGTGTTTCCATATCACCGCCGCACCGAGCGTGTTTCCAAACCGGACCCTAAATGATGAAATTGGGCCTGATATTCGACCCGCTTAAACTATTTACTCGGTAACCCATTTCACCGCACCTTCTTCTCAGTATAAAAACCAGCGCTTCTTGAAGCAGAAATTGTAGGGTTTGGTCATCGAGTCTACCCCACCTCCGTAAACCCTAGCCCCTCTTCTGTCGTTCAAAATGGTAAAGTCTCAATCCGTCTTCCTCGTCTCTCTCCGCCATTTAGCATGTCTTTGCGATCGATCTTCTGACTTTCATTTCGTCTAATGGCAGCCGTCCCACAAGACCTTCATGATCAAGAAGAAGCTGGGGAAGAAGATGCGTCAGAATCGCCCAATCCCCAATTGGATTCGCATGCGTACTGATAACACAATCAGGTCCTCCCCTTTCTTCGCCTGAGTTTGACTTGTCGACGAGCTATGACTAAAATTTGGATTCTAACTGTTTTGGTTGTAACGTATTTCAGGTACAACGCGAAGCGCAGGCACTGGCGCCGTACCAAGCTTGGGTTCTGAGGTGCATTTCCAAAGTCCGGGAACATTATTTTCAAGTTAGCATTATACTTTAGTTTCAAAGACCCCCGACTACAGCTGTTAGTATATTTGAGCAATTACAAGCAATTGAGCTCAACAAATTTTGTCTTGGATAGTGTTGCCTTTCATGCTGTTCTGATTCAATTCTGTCAACGCGATTGGAATTTTGTAATCTCAGACCGAATTCGATACAAAATATTCTACTGATTGGCTCTTGAGTTCTTGTTTATATAACTTCTCGTTTTACATATTGAAGTCATGCTTGCTTGTCTTGACCGTGAGTGATCTTTAAGTTTCCTTGTAGTGTGTAATTATCTACGTGCTTATTGAAAATTTAAGCACAATTAAGTGGTTTTGCTTTTAAATTTGAATTTCCTTTCGCACTGATTTTACCCCCTCCTTTTTGTGCTGTGTAATGTGTGGTGTTGTACTCTGAATCTTCTGTATCCACTCTTCTTCCTATTGATGTCAAGCTCTTGAGCTATAATGTTTGAAATTCACCACTGAATCACTATTTCTTCTTTTATGGTGTGGTGTACTTTGTTTCAAATATTCAGTACACTTGTTGAATTATTAGCAGTTAGCTATTGATCATGTGCTTCATTCTCCATTGCTTTCTTGTCTTGCATATTTTATACAGTGAATTAACATGGTTAAGTGTTTGGCTAGTTAGAACTTGTGAAGATCCAGTTATTGTATGGATTTTGAAGTTGAATGTTCTGTAATACAAGTATTTGTAGCTCATAAATCTTAATTTTGGTCATTTCTTTTTGGTGTGTTACTCGTGAATTGATTCCATGCTTGAACTTGTCCATCTAGCAGAAAGCTTTTTTATATAGGACCCCTTGTATGTACTTATACGATTATAGGAACTTGTAAAGAATAAGCTTTGTATTCGTTACTGTTCTTGGAAACCATATATTTCTCATAATATTATACGATATTTGCTCACAACAATATTAATATTGCCTATAAGCATTGAGGAGAAATAATTTGTAAACCCACGTTTGATAATAGGCAAATTATGAAGGGTGCTGAAAATATCATGAATTATGGTTGTTTATAAATGAGCCCTATAGAGCCTAATTGATGCGTTGTATAAGATTGACTACCTGGGCACCAATTATACTCTGTTTATATTTTGGGCTCGATTCGTTGTAAACAATTTGAGGTTGAACATGTCAATGATCGATTTATTCGGCTTGTATAATGTTGATCATGAGGCTTACTATTGAAGATGACATGCAATTATGCAAAATTACTAAAACCCTCCGGGTCATTATCTTTGCGGATAGATTCTTATAGCACAATCAAGGTATACCTTATTCTAAATGACCTGTCACATGTGGCATGAAAGTAATATTGAGAAGGAAAAGCTATAAAGAGCATTTGCTTGTGATGCATTCTTGAACCAACAATATTCTTATTGTATCATCTAATTTCTACTCCTATGAAAAGGTGCAAAAGAGAATCGATTGATGCTTCAGGCCTTCAACTTTCACTTATTCTTTTCACATTAAACCTTTGCAGCCATAGCTTTGAAGAAAGCTAATCCATATTAAACACATCTTTGTATGGTAGTTGTAGTTGCTTTTCAACTTTTACCCTTCTATATCTTATCTTCAACTCTTGGTGTATTAGTTTCTATTTTCGAATTCCAAATTTTCATAATGCATTAGTTGGATCTATCACACTTAATATAAATATTATAAGTAGTATAGACATTATTTTGGGGCCGGGATACCCTACAAACCCATGATAGGTGTCGGCATCTAACATATTGACGGGTAAGAGCCGGATAAGACATAGCAAACGTCTTTAACAAGATTTTTAAAAGACAGTCACATACCCACACCTACAAGAACATAATTACAAATTAGTTCAACAATGTAAAGAAGTAAAAACTTATAAATTATGTCAAATATACTCAAATTAGTTATCTTTTTTGTATATTGTTTCATCAAATCGCAACTCCATGGCCAAATCACTACGGACAGTGAAATAGTAGTCATTGCCCGAGTATCCGGAAACCATTGCGATTGCGCGATATCCACATCTTCCGTCTCCGATGACATCTCTAGTCGATGTATATAAGGAAGCATGAGTGAATGAATTTCACCAGGACACTATTAATGTCCCCCAAGATCTTGACTCTCTAAAATTATGGGCTCTCTTACACGTCCTGAACCCGGGGGACAACCCTGTCTACTACCTGTTCCAGATATCCCCGATCCATGCTCGCACGTACTCGACTCTCTCCTTGTTGATTATCTACCAGTCGGTCTTCCCTTGGGTCTTACATTTGTCGGCTCTCTCAACGTAACAAAATGTCATTCGATCAATTTGATCGAATTCGTTCAACGTCTCTATATGCGAGTTAATGTAAACTTGGCCTCCGTTGCTTATGCCTACCCGTTAGGATATTTTTACATTCAGAATCCTATTTCTTCTGTCATTTCTCACTTGAAAAACGATGCCCGCGGAGTAGCGACCCGTAGAGCTATTGCATGTTAGCTTGTTTGTCGGTTTGAATAAAGTACGGAGGCAACAGTGCCTTCCGTAGCCATTACCAAAAAAAAATGTAATTCATGTCTTGATCCTCTTCCGTAGGATCCACTAAACGACAAGACACTTGCTTCCAAAAAGGACGGGTTGGATCCAAAGTTAATGGAACACGTGCTTGCATAGCTAGATAGAACTCACGAGCAGAAGAGAATCCAAACGAATCCCTTTAATAGAAATCCTGACATATGGTATTGTCCTTCAACTTCTCCGCTTTCTCATAGATCTCCAATAACAACCTAATGCACTCGTTGCTAACTTTATCCCGAAGCTTGCCAAATATAGGTATCCGAACTAGAAAACAAGATTCTCTCTCCACGAACTCTCAAATGAAGCTTGTATCTTACAAATTTGATCATTCATCATCAAGTCCATGTTATCAACCTAATAATGGATACTACTAACAGTCGTACCCAAGGTCTTTTTCAAAAGATGGTGTGCCAACTCAACCCTACAAAATACAAATCATAAATCAATGGGACATATTATTATATAACAAGGATACTTGAAATGAATAAACAAGTCTTACATATTTTGTGTCCTCGTGCATAAATGTAGATAATGGTCGATCCAAGCTTGAACTATTGCCTGCTTGAATGGGGTAAGTCACGTATCCTCGAAGTATGACATCAACAACAATTTTTATTACCAATATGTCCACATTTCCGTCAAATGTCGCTCATAACTCTCACTTGACCTTGATTCAAACAAGAAATTGTATTGAGATGTGAAAACCGCTTGTGCCTCCTTTGAACGTTTCACCACCCATGATCAATTTTGAAGATTGCACTTGATATGAAACGTGCATTACATGTGTTTCACATTAGGAAACATGGTGTCCAGCGCTTTGATGAGGCCCAACTCTCAATCAATTACAATGACACCCGAAGTTTTATAAATGTTGAAACCTCTCTAAAGCTCACTCGTAAAAACGGAGTTTCCTTTGCCAAATACACAAATTTCATAGCTAATGTCATCTTCACTAAATTAATATGTCATGAATAATAACACAAAATCAATGATTAGAATGTACTCGTTTGTCTTGTATGTTGAATCCATGACAATAACATACGGAAATAGGTTCAACGGATGCCTAGAACCCGGATGGGAGATGAACAAACCGGCTATTTCATTTGTGTGAAGACATTTCCTAATGTGGACATAGTAATCTCGTTGGTCAAGAAAATGGTGTTGGATTGAACTTGAACCCCGACCTTCGGCAATCTCCTTCCTCATCTTCAATCTGGTATTGTAAATCTGTCGGATAGATGTGACGTTGTGTGGGTCATCCTGCTTCAAGGTTTCCAATATATCTTTCGGTTTTAAACCCGACCTAAGTTCACGACACACCTTCCGATATTGTGGGGTGCCAACCGACCGGCGAATAAATGAACGTTCAATCTCTTAGAGAGGTCATATATGTGGACTCCACAAATTACCCTCAAAGTCCATTTATCATGATCACTTTGACTTCCCTCTACTCAAACGGACACCCAATCTTCCTCGACCTAGTTTCTCGACTACTAGATGTCTCATCCTCCGGATCAACGTCTTTCTTTCTTCTACAATGCTCATAACGTTCGCATGTCAAGCAAAACGTGGGCATACCTTTGATATTTAGACATGATGATTTCGTTGGTAACACCATATTCTTAGACCCCGTCATGAACCGAGCCCAACTGAATAGGTTCTCTCTATCATGAAAAAACCTGTGAAGCTGCTCAAACATAGCTGAATAATCTGTACAAGCAGCATTAGGTGAATAGTCCGAGAGTCCCTATTTCAAACAAATTACCTACTATTAATTTTCTATCTAAGACAACGAATATTTCGGGGACACTAACAACTAATATTTCGTACATAAAACCATAATACTAAAATGGCAAATTCCGAATGTTACTAGAATAAATATATTGAATCACAAACTTACTAGACTAACAAACTTACTAACGGTTATTAACAAAATCAGAATAAAAAATATCGAATCACAAACTTACTTTAACTTGGATGGGAGAAATAAACTCATTGGATTGATGAATCTGTTATTTATCGAATGGAAACGTGATTTATAACCACTGGATACCCCATGAATTTGGCTTCAAATATGTCGTCATCTTACTAGAATAACAAACTTACTAACAATTATTAACAAAATCATAATAAAAAATATTGAATCACAAACTTACTAGAATAACAAACTTACTAACAATGATTTTGTCTTCATAAGTCGTCATCTTCACTAACGTCAATCGGAACTTTGAGAAGTAAGATACGAAACAAATGAATAGGTACAATGAAACTTTTGGTGGTATTTATACACCTAGTACCCCAACGAATATAATCCAACTCATAGAATTATAGCCGTTGGACAACGTTCGAAACCATCGGCTATATTTTGAAACTTCAACGCAGTCGGTATGCGTTGAAGTTCAATATTTCTAAAGCATTCGGTTTGCGTTGAGTTCAATATTTCTAAAGCATTCGGTTTGCGTTGAGTGTCAAAATTTTACAACGCAGTTGGTCGACGTTGGTCCCGTGCATTTATCATTTTTTTCCGGTGCATATATAATTCCTTTGTATCCCGGGCTAATGTGTATAACACATGCAGACGATCGAGATTGCTGCAAATACACTATTGATAAGTGTTTTATTTCAGAAGGTTAGAATATATTATCTTTTAACAGTGGGAGAAGCATAATTTTTTTGATAAAGCCCATTGGCATAATCTAACATACACGACGTGACCCACAAAATCACCAACGCCATTGGAGAGAATATAAGCATGCAACCAAACGCATCGTTTCATCTTCATTTTCACGATTCAATTACAGCAGACTGAGCTGAGCAAGTAAAATAGTACACGCGAAGTAAAGCTATAAATCCATACAGACTATGAAAATCAACCAAGCCCAAAGATGAGAAGATGAGATCAAGGGAGAAATTAGGTGACGAAAATAATGGAAGGATCACAGCAACACTCATCCAAGAGACAACAGCAACACAGCGCGGCCAGGCATCCTTCGAGGAAACCGCGATTGTTCTGTGGAGGCGGCGGCGGAGCTCCGTACTGGGGAGGTGCCATGACCGGCGGCCCCTGATAGTAACCTAAATTTAAGATCAAACTATTATCATCAATCGAACATAGCATCAAACTGAATCAAATCAAAGAGTAGGTTAGTTAGGGTTTCTTAATCACCTTGTTGAGGAGGGTAAGGGTAAGCGTACTTGGGGTCGTTCATTATTGATCGCGAATCCTCTGCTCCTGGATCGATCTGCTGGTGTTTGAATTGGAGGAAATTGGTTGAATTTATAGATGGAAATGGAATCGAATTAACCAGCTAGCTCTTTCGGAAAGGAGAGAATATAGAATGTGGTAAAAGAGGGAAGGCGTGAACTGAAGAAAGGAACAAGGCGGCGGGTAGCTTCTACATAACTCTACACATATAACGTAATCACTCGTCATTATTAAATAAGTATAAAAGTTACAGGTTATAATCATTTTTTTGTATATATGAGTTGATTATGTATTGTATTATTTTTCTAGATGATAAAATATTTTGATAATTTTTAAAATATTAATATTTATAATAATTTTTTCCAAGTCATGCAACATATGTTACAAATTATTCGTAAACTATGTGATTAAATTAAAAACAAACTATTAAAATAATCTCTACGAAACTAAATAGCAAGGAATGATAACTTTATATAACATCTATTTATGAACATAATTTTTGAGAAATATTTTAATTTATGAGTTTATGTCTAAAATTTCTAAAAATTATCAGTGTAATTGGATCATTCATGTATAAAAGTATCACTTATTTTCAAAAATAATAAATATCATGGTATTTATTTTATAATTTAATTTTTGTAAACAATTTTTAGGGTGATTCTGATTGGAAGCCACAAAGATCCAATGCAATGAATCCAAACGCAGAAACATTGGCCTCATTTTTGGGGTGACTTACCAAAATCAAGTATAATTATTTGCTTCGTGCAATGAGCAGCCCTTAAAGAGTGAGGCCATTGTCTCTTGCAAATTTCAAAAGAAGCCCAAGCCCAACCCATTAGTCCATTACAAATATATGAGAGACATCAAACTACCCATGAGGCCATGACCAACCCTACCCATCCTCCAAGAAAATCACTAGCTCTCAATTATTAACGGGATAGGGTTTTCAATATACTTTCGTGAATAAAAGAATATAATCCTAAACCTAGCTCGCTATTCTTCCTGCGCCTTCGATCCAGAAAAAACTCGTCTCGTTCGGTCCTTGGCTCATTATATCAGTATACCTAAATTTATTATCTTATTATAAGAAACTGTGTCAAATTTTTTTTAAAATCAAAAAGAAAAGTATATTGCCACTCATCATCGTTTTTTAAAAAAATCTATCAGATTTACAAAGATAAAGTCCGACGTACATTGCGGTGCTGAAATGTTTACATGCAAGTCGTCAAAATCCAATGGAGTAATAACCAATAATCGTTTACATATATGTAGTAATAACCAATAATCGTCTTACGAAGTGATAAAAAAAATCCCAAACTGGAACTAAACTTTTCATTCTTAAATCAAAAGGTAATATCCAAAAACCGCCCAATTTAACTCTCTATGTATTATGAAGTCTGATAAACGAATGAATATATCGTGTCAATATAAATGTAATGTACATAAAAGTCCTACGGTATCATAGAAACCGATAAAAAAATAAAATTAAAAAAACTCTAAATTTGAATTTTTTTTACATAAAAAGTCCAATGAACTAGTAGTTTATAATTCAATTGACATAAGAATGAATACCAAATTTGATTTGACAAATCATAATTAAAAAAAAACACATCACACGATGTAAAGAAGAATATAACATGCAAAATTCCATAATATTTAAAGGAATTTATTCATAAAAAATATAATTGTTGCAGTGTATAGTAATTTTAGTAGTAGTTGAACTTAAATAGCGTTGACAAATTGGTACCACCGGCTGTTATGTTATTTGCTTGCAAGCGACTAAGCAAGACAATGTCCAGTCTAACGTCACTCATACCTCTTAAACTACGTCGTTTTAGGCTTCAACTCTGCAACAAAAAAAATATTATTAAATTAATATTTACAAAAGCTCACCAGTTGACTTTTATACATTGGTTGGATCAATTTAATTCTTTTTTTGTATAAAAAGTAATTTATATGATTTTCTTGGTCGAATCCCAAATTCCAATGATGCCTAATCATGGGTATCATTCAAGTAAGGCCCATTATTGCGGTACGGTCGTGCGGCCGTACCGCAGGGCGACACGTGTCCCGAAAAAAAAAAAAAAAAAAAAAATTTTTTTTTTTTTTTAAAAACGAGTAAAAGTAATAGTTCAAAACTTATTATGAAATAGTTCATAACTTATAAAAGGATAGTTCATGAATTATAATAGAATAGTTCATAGTGTAAAATTTATAAAGGATTGAAAGTAATAGTTCAAAACTTATTAAGTAATAGTTCATAACTTCTAAAAGGATAGTTCATGAATTATAATAGAATAGTTCATAGTGCAAAATTTATAAAGGAGTGAAAGTAATAGTTCAAAACTTATTATGGGATAGTTCATGAATTATAATAGAATAGTTCATGAATTATAATAGAATAGTTTAAAGTGCAAAAATTTATAAAGGAGTGAAAGTAATAATTCAAAACTTATTATGGGATAGTTCATGAATTATAATAGAATAGTTCATGGATTATATTAAAAAGTAATAGTTCATGGATTATATAGGAATAGTTCAAAGTTTATAGGATAATAGTGCATAAATTATAACATGGTAGTTCAAATAAATTTTCATTAGTTTCCGTAAAAAAAAAAAAAAAAATCGTTTCAGAAAAGAGAAAAAAAAAAAAAAAAAAAAAAAAAAAAAAAAAAAAAAAAAAATTTTTTTTTTTCGGGACACGTGTCGCCCTGCGGTACAGCCGTACGGCCGTACCAGATAAATAGGGCCGTACCTGAAGGAAAACCGCCTAATCATATGCGACAGAATATTGAAACGCAACAAAAGAGACTCATACAAATCAAAGCGATCAGATCGAGTTCATATCTACTTGTAGACTTATTGATGTAGAGAAACTTCCGAGATTACTATTCGTACCCACCTATTCATGTTATTCGTATCTTGACTACGCGTACGTAATGTGTAGTCGTAGCAAGAAGCTCATTTCGTTCAAAAAAATAAAGGAAAATGGTTACGACTACGCATGGCCGATGCGTAGTCCTACTACGCGTACGTAATGTGTAGTCGTAGTTGTACTACGCCTACGCATGGCGTACGCGTAGTAGTCCATAACACATATTTAGTTCGAAAATTGAAGGAAAGCTTACTACGCCTACGCAAATGCGTAGGCGTAGTAAAGTATTTAAAAAACAAATTTTTTTTTTTTTTTTGCTACGCCTACGCATGCGTAGGCGTAGTTGTGGTATGTATAGAATGTATATGGTGGTACGAATAGCAAGAACTGAAACTTCTCGTGGTTTTAATGAATTTGTAAATTTTGTTTGATAATTATTTTTTAATATAATTTTATGTGGTGTTTATAATATTTTGATAAGTTTAATTGTATGGTTTATTAACTTTTTTCCTTTTAATTTTTGTTAGTAGTTGTAACCGTTAATATTTTAAATTTTATTAAATTAACCAAAAATATTAAGAACAAATAAAAACTAACTAGTCTAATTATTGTAGGATTTTAGTGGGAAAATGGGTTTGTTATGTTCAATGTTCATGGGATTTTTAATAACATTAATAGTCCGTTTGGTTCCAACCCCGAAAACGGTATATAAACGAATTTAGTCACTCTCTCTCTCAATATATATATACATATGAAATTTTATGGAATCATTCATTGTGGTTTGAGCAAAATTCACTTGCTTTCCCACATTTTGTTTCTCGATATGGTATCAAAAGTAATCAAACTCTACTCAAATTACTTCAAACCACAAATAATGATTCCAAAAATTTTCATGAATAAGTGTATACGTATGAACTAGATTCGTTTTCATTTCGGAGTTAAAACCAAACATACCCTAAGTATATGGATCATGTGTAACTAAATTTTAATAGTTATACTAATAAATAATAAAAAGATCATTATCTTAATAAAATATATTATTGGTCGTAACTTGATAGCCACTAAATAGGCTATAAAATAACATGTACAAATTGTATGTGGATAAATACCAAAAATTAACATGTATTGTATAGCTATATATTGTTGTTAAAATTCCGTAAATATGAGAAGCCCATAAAACAAACCCGGATATTTTTTTCACTAAAATTGTGTATTAATTAGATTAGTTAGTTTTTATATGTTTAAAAAAAATTATATTTTGACTTTATTTATTAATTGTAAAGTATTAACAATTACAAAGATTCATAAAAATTGGATAAAAAATAATAAATAGGTTATAGAATTTATTTATCAAAACTCTGTGGACACAATGTGAAATTATATCAAAGAAGGGTCATCAAACAAAAATCACAAAAACTCAGCAGAAATTTCCCATTTATATTTTAAACTGTAATTAATTAATTTTTAACATGAGATAGTAATATATATTATTATTATTATTATTATAAATTTATTATTGCATTGCTAAGTGACGTGACAATATATTTATATATATGCATCACTGTCTATCAAATACGGTTTTCAAATGATGATTAATTATCATGGGATGTTGATATTTGTAATTGAGTCATTATTATTGATGCTTATATGAAACCCGAATCATAAATATATTCAGATTTATTTAAATTCTTTAGAGTATATATAATAGGGAAAGAAAACTAAGGGCCCGTTTGGTTTTAATTTCGGAACGGAAACGGAATGGAAATAAATATAGTCTATACATATACCCATGTTCATGAAAGTTTTTGGAATAATTCATTGTGGTTTGAAGTAATTGGAGTAAAATTTGATTGCTTTTGATACTCTATAGAGAAATAAAATGTGGGAAAGCAAGTACATATCGCATTAAATCACAATTATGATTCTATTAAATTTCGTGAATAAGAATATACGTATAAACTAAATTTGTTTCCATTCCGTTTTCGGAGTTGGAACCAAACGAGCCCTAAATTTCTTAAAATTGTTATTTTTCCCCTGAAAATTGGTTTCATTATTTCTTGAATTAAAAAATTATGTGAGTATTGCATAAATATTGGGTGATTTTGGTAAGTTTGTAATTTTTACTATCATAGTATATAAAGTAAGCACTTTATTATAGTAATTAATTAGTATACATAAATTAGACCCCTATTTTATTAATATTAGAAAAAAGAAAAATAAATATTCAAATATTCTTTAAAAAAGGATAATCATGGAATTTATAGAATTTTGTACAAACATGTCGAATGGGGCCTAAGAGCAAGTTTACCCATACGGATTTAATTAGTCGCCACATAGGGCGACATCTGTTGTTGTAAAAAGTACTAAAACAATCTTCATCAGTATGTTTTAAAAGGTTTTTATTTGACATTTGGTGACCTTGGAAAATTCAAAAGATATAATCTTGATATTTCTCGTGATATTTATTAATCAGTTGTCTATGGTTGCACACAATCAGAACGGACGGAAAATCGGACTAGACCGGAAATCACAGTCCGTTCCGGTCCTGAACCATAATTATAAAAATCCGATCCGGTCCTGAACCGTTATGTTCCGGTCCGATCTGGTCCGGCCGAAATTTTTACACTTCAAATATTTTTTAACTAGAAGAGAATCCGGTCCGGACCGGACCGGATTGAATCCACACAAAAAATATATTTTAAGAAAATAAAATAAAACGGTCCGGACTACATTGGACCTCACTGTGGTGGACCGGAGCATTACAGTCCGATTATGTATGTGAGTTTTTGGTTCGGTCCAGACCGGATCAGACCGTTTGGACAAACTTGCGGTTGCCAACGATATTATATTTATTTATGAACCCATTTCATTACATTTTTTTGTCAAAATACCTTCTAAAATTTTTTTTAACACACCATGTTTTAATAATTTTGTTAAAGTAAAATTACATTATATGATATAACTAGTTTTTTTTTTTTTAACAATAAAATAATTATTATCATAATGTTTTGACTGTGTTATTATCAAATATATTTATAAAATCTTGACTTAGATTATATTTATGTAATAAACCATAAAATAATGTAAAATATATTTACCTTAATTAAAACTTCAACATTAGATATGCAAATATTGTTTTGTCTTTTTTTCCAATTTTATAAAATTGATACATTAAAAATAATATAGATGCAAATTTAAAAAAATAGTTGTACAACAATAAGTGTGAGTTTAATACGTCATCCTCCGCGGGTTGAAACATGACATAAATTACTTAATTATATTATATATTATATGTCCAAAATATATGTGGTTAATCAATTTAAAATGAGTATATTTTACCATTATTTTTAAAATATCTTATTATAATTTTATTTTAGTAAATAATTTTTTGAAAAATTGTATAAACAACTTATTTTAATTTTTAACTTTCTATAGTATAATTATTTTTTTGTTTGTTTATCAAAATATAAAAGGTTTTTCTTGAAGAAAAACCTTTAAATTGTATCACTAAAACTAATAAATAAATGAAATCACATTCGACATAACCGTTTAAGAAATAAAACGGGCAAAAACGCATGTCCAATGACAATAAATAGTACTTGACACATTGACGTTTAAACTAGTGACAATTCACGTAGGAGAATTTCTATAGAGCCTACCATGCGCCATTACGAAGTAATATGGACCGTTGATTCGCTTTATTTAATTATCTACGTTAATACACATCATTTAATGATTTAGGAGAGGTGCAATGTCAATTTTGAAAATTTAAATTATTGAGGGCAATTTTATCATTTTGAAAATATGTTAAAAAAAAAAAGAATGCGATAAAAAAAAATTAGTTTGTCATTTTTATGAAAAAATGTATCAATTATTATTTCAGTTCACAATTTTAGTTAAATTCCAAATTTTTATATACTATTAGTTTTAGTATTTCTATAATTAGTTTACATATTGTTTTGTTAATTTATTTGTTATATTTTTATGCATTTTTTAATTCTACATGTTTCAACTAATAAAACACAATGTTTGAATTGAGCATAATATTTGAACTAACGAGACCCCAAATTTGAACTAATATTATAAAAGTAAGAAATTTTATAGTTATGGTTACTATAATATTTTATTATAAACGCTTGTGATCCAACTTTGCCACTCTCTATCCTCCACCACCGGTCGTTACCTTAACCGCAAGGAGGAGAATGTCGAAGGCAGGGCTAGTGATTGGAGTGAAGTCGTAACAAGGTAGTTGTAGGGGAACTTGTGATTGGAGTGAAGTCATAACAAGGTAGCCATATGAGAACATGTGGTTGTATTGAATCCTTTTCGGGGAGAGCTAATGCTTGTTGGGTATTTTGGTTTGACACCCCTCTCCAACCGCTTAGGCTTTTACTTGATTGCATATTTTGCACGGGACAAGGGAGGAGGCATGACGAGCGAGGATGTAGCACAACGTTCAGAACCAACCTCGAAGTGAAAGCGACGATCTAAATTAATGGAATTTGTTAGTTCAAATCGAGTATTCTATTAGTTCAAACATTTTATATTATAGTTCATGCATTATATTGAACTTATGAAAAATTGTAAAAATATATGAAATATTAGTACAATATAAAATGAACAAAACAAATAGTTTGAAAATAAAATGTACAAAGTGTCGTTATAAAAAGAAGGGTAAGAAAAAATTGAAGGAATATAGAAAAAAATATGTACGAACTATTTGTACATATGACTTGAACCAACACTAATTGGGTAATTTCATCATCAAGAAGATGAAGTAAGTCAATTAGTAAACATTAGAATAATAATCAATGCAATTACCACTGAAAACAAAGATTTCTTCAAGTCAAACTTGTAACTAGCGACGACCACTTTCCCCGCATTTCTGCACCCCACCCACCAGCTACTCTCCATGTTCTAACTAATTGCTAATCCACTTCTTCAATTAATGATATTTATAATTAATCACCACAAGTTGGGCCTCAAACTCATAGCCCAAAACCCACAGCCCAGATAAAAGGCCCATTAACCAATAGGACAGGCCCATTAACATCCACAACAGAGAAAAGAAAAACTGACTTCTCCGTAGGACAAACCCTAGTGAAGTGTGGGCAAAAGTAAACGCCTTCCAGTGAGTTGTCAGTGCCACCTCGACAACCTGGGCCCCACTCTTTTCGTGTGTTTGCGAGACAGAATGTGAGCGAGGCGGATATGGAAAACCAGAAATACTAATTTAAACATATTCTTTTACGTAAATTACACAGACTACCCCCCTAAAATTTAAAATCACGTAAAATCTGATTGGAAGATTTGTTTTTGATTTAGAATATTAATAGGAAAAATACGGTGTGTAATGTGTATTACTTAAGAAGGAAAACCTACATAATTTGAATTTTTGTATGATTTATAATTTAAGGGTGATTATGTGTAATTTTGTCACTTGTTTATTTAAAAAAGGGATAAAAAGAAAAATTGGAATCTACGCTCTCTTTTAATTTGGCATCACAAGCACAACACCCTCCATAATTAAAACCTACCCACATCACAACACTCATCCTCTCTACGTTTTCTTCATTACCCTTTCTCTCTCCTCCGCCACCTCTCTCTCTCTACACTCTCCATTCCCCCATCCCAACAACTCTCATCTTCTCTCGCTACCCGTCCAATCTTCAATCCAAGCTTTCTGCTGTTTTTTTTGTCCTCTCCGTTGACGGTGGCGAAATGAAGGACGAGTGGCTACGGGCGGCTATGGCGGACGATAAGATGGTGGCGGAGCTGCTCCTTCGCCTAAAGCAATCAGATCCACACCCGTCTGCTTTCACCAGACAAGTCGGAGCAGCGGTCGCTGCTTTGCTTGCTTCCCTCCCGCCTTTCGATTGGGGGAATCACAAACCTCGGTCAAAGGCTGCGACTGCTGCGTCGGTGTCGGCCGGCAAGAAGGATCGCGAACGGACGAGGCGTAGTCCGACTACTCCTCTCTCGTGGAGCGGTTGTGGCGCTTCGCCTAGCGATGGATATGAAGATTCAAGCAGGCTTTCCGATCGATTCGTCCCAGCCGTCAGATCCAAGGTTTGTATAATTTTTTTCACTCTTACTCCATTTCAGATTTCTCCGACTTCTTCAATGGCCGATTTCACGACTCTTTATCTTCTAAAAAATTTGAGAATATTTTGTTTTTTTGTCGTTATCTCTTGTTGTAAGTTAAAAATCTCTGTATCTTAAACAGTTAATCAAAATTTCCTTTTCCAGTTTTTCCGATTTGGTTGGTTGTATTTAAACTTTATAGTTAATTTCCAAAAAATCACCCACTTCAACGGGGGTTGTTACACCCATCGGCAGTTAAAATTACGGCAATAACCTGCCGGAGAAGAAGTTGAAGGAGTCACGTGATAAGCGTGAGAGGCTTCTAAGTTCTAAGCGTGGGACGTGTTCACGTTATTTCTGGTCCGCCGTGGCTTCTTTTCTGGTCACCTATCATTCTCTTTTATTTTTTCTTCTACTCTGGATTTAACCAAAATGACCCTGAAACAAATATATGGAAAGAAACCGGGGCAGTTCAAATTTGGAGGACAGTTTTGTCAGATAAGGAAAAAAAGAAATAACCTTTTTCTTTTTGTTTAGTTCAGTGGGCCTCCCTTTTTCCAAAGGGATCGGGCGGTGGCGGTGCTTCGCCACCGCACCCAGAAATTTCGTAGGTAGCCCAAAAAGCAGTTCCCGGTCTTGACCCCAAGTTTACTCCACCGGAAGAGTCAATTGACGTAAATGTCCTTGTTGGAGTCAACATCCTTGGGAATGGATTCAACGGAATGTCCTTGTGAGGATATTTTGGTAAATCCAGTTGGTTATACTTGAGGTGGACCCAACTCGTGGGGCCCGGGAACGGGTTGTGTGGAGTTGGGTCCGCGTTTGGTTTGGTGGGTTTGTTATGTTGTTTTCAACCATAAGGGCTGATGTTTAGCAGAGGGATCTTCTTCTTCATTCTCTTGTTCTTCTGGATTTTAAGTATTCTAATCTGGTGTGAGCGAACTCAGGGAGGTTGTTGTGGGTGGCTTTATATTGGGCCAACATCCTTTTTCATTTATAGCTTATTTTCCAGGTTGGAAAAGAAGGATTCTTTTTATCTTTTTCTTTTATTTTCAATCGAATGAAAAAGGGCAAAGGTATCGTCGTGTCACGCCGCCCCGCTTTCCCCATTTTGCTATCCATGCCTTTTATGGTTCAAACCCTCTATTTTCATTTTTTAAATATAATTTTATAATATTTAAAATAATAAAAAGATCTGAGAATTGGAGAATGTGTATGGAAGAAGCCACGACGACCCACACCAGCTCACGCGTAGTCACATGACCAGGTTCAACACGAAATCAAAAAGCCCCCGCGCCTGTATCACGTGCTTCTCACGTGATATATCCATCGGCTGACGTGGTAGCTTGGGCGGTTTGCGCTTGGCCGCGATGGTGGCGCAATTTCTTGTTACGAGTGTTTTGTGGGTCCCAATCGGGGTGTTGGTGTTGCTTGAGAATTCATATTCATGGGAAGTTATGATGCGTTCTCAGCCTCTTTATGATGGATGGTTGAGATTGCAGATAAACGAATCCTCTTTAATCGACACCGTCCATTGTGCCAGCGCTTGATTTCGTTGACGGTTCCAGTTTCCAACCGGTGGGTGGCCTGTACTATGGGCCCCCAATCTTTCCAAATGGGGCCCGTAAACCGGGCTTTCTTTGATATTTGGATAATTATTGCCTCCTACTACGCGGGTTGTCGAAATTGGCTTTTAGTATTGTAGATTAATATTCTAAATGGGTGCTTATCCAATCGGAAGCCATGGATGGGTCTCTCACCTTTATTTAACTGCTGAATTCTATCTTCTTGTGTCCTGTCCTATTTTGTTGTCATCTATCTCTAACTGCACATTTTGTACCATGAATTGCCATTTGGGTATGTGTCCAAATCATCAGCTGGGATATTTGAGATAAGTTTACTGAGCTGGGTAAAGAATTTTCATTAATAAGTTTTGTCTTTTAACTTGGTTCTGTTTGGCCCATGGCCATGACAGCAAATGATGTGAAATTTTTTTGGGTTATCTTCTTCTTTGTGTCATCATCTTCTGCAATATTTTAGATTTCATGAACAATTTGATGAACAAATCAGTTTTAATTTTGTATCTATTACTTCTGTCCCTGATTATTATTGTTTGGCAAATCGTGAAACTCTGTATTAATACTTTAAATTTGTGTTTAAATATTTCAGGGTACTACTGCAAATGACACAACCACCTCAACCACTGCTACCAAGAGGCCTAGAAGGAAAAAGGTAAACTCTTTTGTATTGTCCATGTGTAATGAGCAGTTACTTAACGAATTCTACTTGTATTTCCATGTTTCATGGTTCAGGAATTTAAGTTTTTCTTAATTTAATTTGACAGACATTTGCTGAACTTAAAGATGAAGAAAGTGACCTCATGAAAGAGAGGACACATCTGAAGAGGGTAGGTTTGAAATGATATCACACAATATATGCTCTTATTTATGGATCTTTATCGCAAAGCTGGTGGTTGAATTGTATTTTTTCTTGTCAAGCAGGAATTGGATACACTACGGATTAAACTAGATGAGCAGAGATCATTAAATGAAAAACTGAAGAGAATTAAGGTAATACAGCTGTTTCTATCTCTCTTATTTACTTCTCCACAACTTAGTGTAAAATTATGGTAGCCCATATGGAAAATGAAAACCAACTAAATATATGTTTGCCTGTGTGCAGCTTGAATTCCATGTACAAGAACAGAAGAATGATCATCAAATGGAAGCTTCCACGTCGAGCAGTGCTGAATGGAACTTACTAAAACAGGGAAAGTCTGAGCAAATATCAGATACTCACAACTTGTGTCCAAATCAAACCGAGACCTCAAACGAGAAAGCTGGCTTTGTGCTTCCTGATCTAAACATGATGCCGGAAGATGATTGTGCTCCTGGGAAACCGGTAGTAATGAGCTAGCAAATCCCATGACACGAAGCTTGATATGAAATTAGATCCAGTCCAGCCATTGTAATTACGCGGCTGCAAGTTTGTTAGTCGACCTGAGAAGTCAGGAGGAGGTGGCACCTCGAACACAAAGGGCGGTTTTGAAGTTATATGTTAGAGATGAACTGCTAATCTAGGTAGACGCATAGAGATAATCTGCGGATCCATTTCTGGTTCCTGTCCTTGTTATTCCATAAATTCTTTGGGTAAGTCCTCATTACTTGTTTTAAGAGATGGAAAAGAAAGTATGTAGACATATATCGGTGCCATTAATCATTATATTCTTTCTTTTTATATACAAGTCAGAACTTCACATTTTCTAACTTTCTTCATTAGCAGCTACAAATAACCAGGAAATTGATCTCTGTGTTACCTAATAAAACAGTTAACATGTGATGGGAAGTACTATATGCTAAGTGACATTAATACGAAAGCAATGAATTCAAACCTAACAGGCCTTCAATTCCGCCACTCTCGTAGTATCACTTGTTTGCCTGCTTGGAAGGCATGAGAATCTCTTTCTGCTTCTTACCCATTTTAAATTTCTTATATAACATTTTTTTTTCTTTTGGAGATTTTTAAGTACTTTATCACATTAAATGGGTGAAGAAATTTATAATTTTTTGGGAATTTATTACTAATATTAGTAGTTCACTTGTTAGGGGCCTTAGCCCTTAGGGCATTTGAAAAACATGATGCAAATTTGTTAAAAGATCTTTTTCTGAATCTTCTTTCATTTACAATCAAGAATACATCTCCAAGATTTGTTACCTATCCTGTTAAATGAGTACATATAATGAGAAAAAAGGTTATTTCAAAAGAAAAAATTTGCGTTTGCCGGGAGTCGAACCCGGGTCTATTGCTTGGAAGGCAATTATCCTAACCGTTGGACTACAAACGCTTCATGTTCATCTTCAAATGTAAAACTTATAAATACATTAGTTCCTAGTATAATCTATTGATGTTAATATATCGCCTGCATTCATATTTTGAAAGCACACACATGGCAAAACCCAATTAGAACCATTACTTCACCTCGTCAAATTTTCCATCGCTAGGTCAAACCGATATATCCCTCGTCGGAGAAGTCGGCAGCCTGTCCAAGAAATTCCCGACTGAAAGCTCGTCTTGAAAATTGAGAGCATAACTCATCGGATCGTACTGAAACTCGCCTGTACTGTTGCTTGCTCTCCGATTCACACGACCGATCCTCGATAGCAAGCTCCAACTCTTGACCTTGATTTCGCCGGGAAGACCGTGGGCCCTGGATCTGATCCACGTTGTCGGCGACTGCTTGGGACGGTCGACGGAGCTGATGACGTGGTATGAGTCGGAGGTGTTGATGAAACAGAAGGATGACTTCATCGTGTGCCGGAATGATGACGAGTGCTGCTCGGGATCGTATTCCATTTGCAGCGTGCTTAACTGAATTCTGCGTTGGCGCTTTATGGATGTAAGTGAAAATCTGAGGAAGTTAATTTGCATACAGTTGTCACTTCTCTTTTTATGAAGATGAGATTACAAAAGAAAGTTAAACAAAAGGATAATTTCACAAAAACGCCCACAAAATGGCTACTTTGCAATAAACCACCAATAAAAAATCTAAAGTTAAAATTGCTTTATTTTAGGGTATTGTGCACTTTTAGTTTTTTTGGGGGTGTTTTGCTGCAAAAGAACCTATTTTGTGGTGTTTTTTTGCAAAATTTGCCCACAAAAGCCATGTAACCGGGGATGTATGTGGGGCCACGTGGTTGCTCTCACTTCAAGGGATAAGAAATTCGTTTTTACCTTTTTGTTCTTTTCTCTTTCTTTTTGCGGCAATGTCCTACGTGGAAAAGGGAGGCAAGTAGATCCGTTTAAATCCGGATCCTGACCCGGATTTTGGTGCATCAATCCCGTTATCCGAGATAGAGAGAATGTGTTATCTTTTCATAAGATTTATGTAATGTATTTCGTATTACAACAAGTGTTAATGTAAGTCTAAATGCAAAATTCGAAGTATCAAGTGTATATTTTATATTAAAACATAACAATCCTTTCATCACAACATGATTTTTAGTATGATAGTGAAGAAAGTTTAAGCCAAGGAAAAGAAGACAATTTTTTTTTACGAAAAGATAATATAATTTTCAGTTTAAGTTGGATGTCAGACTACAGTAATTCACCGCGTATTGGATAACATCACCATTGTAAATTTTATTTTAAACCAATTATTTCAACGTAAAAAATTGACACGACCCATTTTGACTTGATTTTTCTCGAGTCTCGTGAGAAAAAAAATATGTTTGGTAGTGAAATTGACGGTGTTTCAAAGATAGATAATTGTGGCATGGATTATAGGGCATTAACCATGTTACCATGATGCCGAAATTAGTACATATGTTGGTTCATAGGCCTCAATGCAACTCTTAAATGTGAAGATCTTTTGAATGGCTCAAGCGTAAATTAAGAATTTTTCTCACGCTTTTTTTTTTGTATTTTTTGGACAAGATCAAATGGATGAATCTCCCTTCATCCGAATAGAAGACGTTGATGAACTATGAATTTTGATATGGTGGAAATTTAGTGTCCATTTGGTTGGAGCAGTGAAACGGAAACGAAATGAACACGGTTAAGGGGATGAAAATGGTTAATTTATCTTTTCATGTGTTAAAAGTCCTTTAATTAACATTTTATTTTAATCACTAAACAAACATGATTTTTGATTGATTCGAAATTATTTCGTTTTCGAGAATGATTATTAGAGCATCTTCCACCCATGTACTGAGAGTTTCTTTAGCTATTTCTTAAATTAAAAATAAAGATTAATGTCAGAATGGATTAAAGAATCAATGTAATGAGTGGAAAGAAGTTTCTCTGGAAAGAAATGAATCTTGACAAGTTCCTGACTGATTCACGTAAATCAAGTAAATTGTGAACTTTTAATTTTGGTTTTGCCCAATTGTAGGGAAGTAAGATTTGTTCTATTGAAGTTACGTAACTTAAAGACATTTTTAAAAAAAATTTTAATTTTGGGATGGAAGAGAGAGGTTTCTTAAATAATTTTAAGGATAAAAAAGAGTTAAAAAAAACAGATAAGAAATTTTTAAAGAGTTATGGGATAAAGATGCTCTTAGGGATTTTAAAGTGACCCTTAATCTTATAAGTAGAATTTGGAATTTTTCGCTGTTATAAACGAGTTTATAAAACTTTTTTCGAAATTAGGCTCGGATGAAAGTTTTTTCCGAAAATACACGAAAGCGTCAGGGTTGGAATAGAAGCGCGGTGAGTCACCGCGTTTCTTCCGTAAAGAAACGCCATGCATAACCGTCATAAGAAAATCAAACGGAAATTAAAAAAAAAAAAAGGAGAGAAACGCGGTCAATGACCGCGTTTCTAGTGTAAAACAAAAGGTATATTTAAAAAAAAACACTAGTGCAAGTAATTTCTTTTTTAAAAAAAATACACTAGAAGCGCGGTGACTCACCGCGCTTCTATTATTTTTTCTTTTTTTTTAAAAAAAATACACTAGAAGCGCGGTGACTCACCGCGCTTCTATTATTTTTTCTTTTTTTTAAATTGCTAATTATAAAAACGCGGTCAATGACCGCGTTTCTCTCCTTTTTTTATTTTTTTTTTAAATTTCCGTTTGATTTTTTTATGACGATTATGCACCGCGTTTCTTTACTGAAGAAACGCGGTGACTCACCGCGCTTCTACTCTAAACCTGACACCCTCGTATATTTTCGGAAAAAACTTTCACCCGTGCCTAATTTCGAAAAAAATATTATAAACTCGTTTATAAGAGCAAAAAATTCTAGAATTTGCAGCTTTTTGGATCCCGAAAAATGCTTTTAATGGTAAGCCAATAAAGGAGATCGGATACGATGATAAAGTAGAGACCGGGTAGAAATTACGATATGAATATCATATATAGTGTAGCCACATCTTAATGTCATAATTTCGACCATCTCCCGTGGTAAAGTTATTATATATATTAATCGTTCAGCATAACCCAAAACTTAGGTATCATAATATATCGTTTACAATAGCTTGCCTTTGAAGTTTTCATCACTTAAAGTTATTCTCTTGACAACCAACATGTAAGAATACAAATGAACTTATTACTAACGATCTTCAAAGACAATAACTACTACTAGGAACTTATATGTACCGAAACTAGAGGTGTCAAACGAATTAACAGGATGGCTTCGGCTATTTCGGGTTCGGTCTACTTTAGATTGGGTTGAAGTCGAGCCTAATGATTTATCGGTTGTCGTGAGTCGGGTTGGAGATTTGTTATTTTTGAAATTTGGGTTGGAGTAATTTTTTTTTTTGTTTTGAAATTCGGATCATGGGATCATTCCAGGTTGATTTGCTTCTGGTATAACGGATGCATACATTTTTCAATTTCGGTTATATTGGTTCCATGTCAAATTGTTTTTGTTAAGTCGGTTTCAAATATTTTTTTCCATCATTTATTGGTATCAATATATAATTTATTTATGTGAGCTCCTCTCCCAAAGACATATATGCTAAACATTGCGGCCCTAGAATGGAAAAACAAAACAATTTAGTCGTCGGATCGAGTTATTTTGGGTTCTTGGATCATTCTGGTCAAGTTGCTTCGGGTTATATCGGCTTCTTCAGGTTCTCAGATTATTTTTGGCCAACCTATTCATATTTAATCAAGTTTATGACTTTGCAAATTCGGATTTTTATTTGTTGGGTTAAATCGATTTTTATTTCCATTTTCGGCTAGCGGTTGTATTTGGGGCAAGTGGGCCGGGTCTTTTTTTTTTACGTTCGGATTGGTTTTTGACAATTATAACCGACGCCTTAAATCGATGTTATTCCTAACGAATTTCATGATTCTAACGGTTTAGCGGTTGGGGTTTGAATTGAGTTTTACCTCAATTCGATTCTTTATTTTTCAATAAAGGGGTATTTAATGGCTGTACAACGTTAACATTTTCACTAAACACGAGAGAAGCAAACGAAAAAAAAAACTAGGCGACAATCGGCACTTAACAACCAACACCAACAGAGGAAAATCCTAGCTGACATCCAACGCTTAACAATCAACACCAGCAACCGCCACGCTCGGCCTATCCGCCACCTCTCTTGGCTTACCGGCCACCTCTATCGGCCTACCGGTTTTCTTCGCTTGTTGGAACAAATCATTTGGGTTTAAGTCCTTCTACATCTTCCAACCAACCTTCTCGGCCCCCAAGAATCCTCTCTCGGTGTAATGACTTTTGGCACTTGTCAGAACCTTCTCCGTCGACAAATCACCGGTTGATGCTTATCACCTAAGTTTTCAATCCGGGTCTATATGCATCAAGGATTTCCAGAGTGTAAAGAGGTCTTTTTTGTTTAATACACTAGTTTATCAACCATCGATTAATTTGGACTTGTTTATCATTGAACTTGATATTATTTAAGCTAACAACCAATTAATGGATCAATTTTCCAAAGTGTAAAAAAGTCCTTTCGACGTCCGAAGGCTATGCTTCGAGTCCAGATATGAGGTGACCATGATTGCTTCCCATACTTTCTTCTTGTTCACTTCATTCGACGACGGAATCTTTCTCTCTGCTTTCCGGTGACTAGCTCCTTCTTCTTTCCCTCGAAGACATCTCAGCCTGTTGTATTTTTGTGTTTGTCTTTGATATGATTCTTGTTCTCATGATGGTTAGCTTGTCTGCTGATATTTTCAGCCTTTTGATCCATTAGATGGCGTGTCCTCTAGTGTTTCAAATTGCTTTCCTTTATCAAAATAGGGTACATTATGGACCATCTCCAAACTACGATACTAACTTGTGACGCATCGAATTCAAAAATCAACTTAGTGAGTCCAAGATAATCCATACCACTAGACATACCATCGTATATGAACCATATTTCAACTGCAGGGAAAAAAAAACAATGCATACAAAAGTGTATTGATTAATTAGATGAATTTAGCAGAAATACAAAATGTATCTGATCATCTCAACTTAGGATATCGTGCATAAAATAATAAGTTCAATCATTGATCATAGAAGATACCTCTTGATGCGTGAATCAGATCTATTTAAAGAGAGAATGAAAGAGAACGAGAGCCTCAATTGTTGCTCCTCTACTTAGTCCACACGAACACAAAACATAGACCTCCTTTTACCTCCGACTGCTATGACAGAAGAATCGAATCTAGAATATAATAGTGAGACACACAAACTCTTGAGGAGGACAAGAATAATTTATTTGCACCCTTATAAGTGCATGCTTGTTTTTGGAATTCAATCTTTTGTCGATTGTAATCAACAACCCTCTTCACTATTTAAGGTAAAGAAAGGAGTAGAAATCTGCAATATTTGTAACGTTACTTTTCTTCTCCTAATTATTCCCTTAGTTAAACTCCTCATTAATTATATTAGTTAACCCCTATTATCATTTATTTCATAAATAAACATCATTTGATCATTAATAATAAATAATAATAATAATAATAATAATAATAATAAAACCATCTTTCTTGTGGATCTAGTCCGTCAACTTTTAGTATGTGACCTCATAAAACCCGTTTATAACAATTATGGGTTCCAAATTTTAATCACATTTATTGAAGTAGACTTCTAGCAAAGCACTACGACTCCCAAAATAATCGAATAAAATTATCTCCGTTTAATTGTCCTATTCCAAGTTTAGTCATTGCACATTATTAAGGGACACAATTCATTCAATCTTCCGCTTGTCCTTAAACAAGTGTGCAATTTGAGATACCATTGTCTCTTAATGTCTTATTTGACGATATGATGACATTCATATATAAGGAGTATACTAATCATGCATTTTTAGTCTTGGCTCTTCGAGTGGCGGAGACATCAATCCTATACTATGTATCATCGTATAGAGGAACTAGGAGGACTTCTCCAGTCTTGTATGACTGTGGCTCCCAATTAATTTTTGACAACCCCATCTATTGTCTAATTTGTCTTTATAACTACTTCCTTTTAACGGAAAATGTTTAACAATGTCAAATAAGTACCAATAAACAAGAGAGACCATAACACACTCATGTATAAGGAATCTACTAATCGTGATTTAAATTAAAACTCTACAATCCCTCTTGGAGAGTCTTAAGGTGGGTCAGTCTTACATGTATCATCCATACGCATATATGTAAATGATTAGATATATTTATGTCCCTGTAACCCATGAAACTTGGTGTTATCGGTCAACTTATAATATACTTATTACTAAAATCATTTATGTCTATTTGATGATTTTGAACTATAGACTTTCAATAATTC
Organism: Fagopyrum homotropicum; assembly: GCA_033239125.1. Taxonomy (NCBI): domain Eukaryota; kingdom Viridiplantae; phylum Streptophyta; class Magnoliopsida; order Caryophyllales; family Polygonaceae; genus Fagopyrum; species Fagopyrum homotropicum. The sequence continues at coordinate 153,250,315 of BSWB01000004.1, forward strand.
AAAATTTCATTACACTTAATGGGATTTCATTCACCAAAACACTTAAGGTGATCTCATTTGTTAATAGTGAATTATTTGAACATAATATTTAATATCGATCAAAATAATATATAAATAAGAATGAAATATCATATATCATAATCATCAAGTCAAACATAAAACTAGTGTCCAACACTCATAAATACACAATGTAATATAAAACCAAGACTCAAATTAGTACATACATTGGTTCATTTTCGGCTAGCGGTTGTATTTGGGGCAAGTGGACCGGGTCGTTTTTCGGGTCAGGTTGGGTTTTGAAAACACTAACCGACATCTTAAATCGATGCTATTTACAACGAATTTCATGATTATAACGGGTTTAGCGGGTGTGCTTAAATTTTGTTTTACGTTAAATCGGATTTTTTTCTTCAATAAATAGGCATTTATTGGGTGTACAACATTAATATTTTCAGTGAATAAGATATGCGAGCGGGAAAAAAAATCTTTGAGATCAAGGTAAAATCATAGGCGACAACCGACACTTAACAACCAACACTAACAGAGGAAAACCCTAGCTGACATACAACGCTTAACAATCAACACCGGTAACTGCCACGCTCGGCCTATTGGCCACCTCTTTCGACCTACCGACTTTCTTCGCTTGTCGGAACAAAAACATTTAGGGCTAAGTCCTTCTACATCTTCCAACCAACCTTCTCAGGCCCCAAGAATCATCTCCCAAACTAATGACTTTTCGTACTTGTTTGAACCTTTCCACGACAAAATTACCGGTTAATGGTTACCACCTATTCTTTCAATCCAAATCTATATGTATTTAAGGATTTCCAAATTAAAACCTACATCTTGAGGAACGATAAAGAATTATAAAATAAGAATGTAAAGAGGGTAATTTATTCTGTTTATTTTATTTGATGCTTCATTTGCCCTTTTTAGTAACGAAGACAAGGGGGTGGGGAGGTGCCTTGACAAACGACGTCATTTTGCCTTACGATAAAAATCCCCCTCAAAACGACGTTATTTCGTCTTTGGTGGATATGAAGCATATTGTTCTATTAGCTCATTTGGTAAATGAAGGGTTTTAGAGTGTAGGATTCAAGTTTCGGGAGCACGATAAAGGGTCCTTTTTGTTACACTAGTTTATCAATCATCAATTAATTTTATTTGACAATTTATTCATAAAACACAACTTTGAAATTAATATATAAAACATACCTTCTTGTTGTACATTTTATTTAAAAAAAATATACATATATCTAGATGGAGATTAAGTGAAGTTTATTATTAAATTCACTATTAATTAATCCAATATAGCCTATACAATATAATTTCAAGTACAATAATTCATCAACCACTAACTAATTTATTTATAAAACAAACTAAATATATAAATTAATTTAATTATCATCTAAATAAAAAATATACAACAAAGTTCTAATTTATAGCACATAACCTTAGTGTGCTTTTCTATTTAATTTATAGATTTTAGTGTTTAATTTTTAAATTAACATGCAAAATGTATTATACAAATTTCCCCACAAAATTGTCTACTCCGCCATTGTGCCACTCCTTCTTTGTTTTTAAAGAAAATCTGGCCCGTTTGTAGCCACAACCAAATAGATCGCAACTGGAGGTTGGAACCACACGGTTGATCTCGACCTCAAATCCGCTTACTTCTGCATTGAACAATTCTTTTGGTTCAATCTTTGATGAGATCTGCCGATTATGTGCCTAATGATAATGACTTGTTATAAATGTTTGACTCACGGTTGTTGCTTGATATCTTCATTTTATCCGATGACTTTATTTTTTTTATCTTGTCAAACAGGATACAAGGGTACAACAAAGTAATATAAAAGTTTAGTTCATTTTCTTTTTTACTAATTTGGACTTGGTTATAATTGAACTAGACAATATTCTTGTTATACATAACAATGTCTTCACCTAGAAAGTCTTGTCCGCGATAATTAATGTGATATTTGACTATGAAAATAATTTGTTTTTATCCCTCTTTAACTCTAATTGGTGATGATTTTTGTATTACACGGTGAATTATGTTGGACCATTAAAAAATACATTGTGTTGTTAAATAAAAATTTAAGCCTTAAATTGTACACAAGATAAATTTGTTTATTAATAGTATATTTGAACCTTTACAATATCTTATTTTTAAGGTCATAACATTCAAGTTATACCCAAACAATCTCTTTATGTCGAATTGTCACTCTTAAATCAAACTGAAGATAATGCGGGGTAGACTCTGATATCGGATTATAATATTAGATATTTTAATATTATACTATATCTAAACTCGTAACGTTCAAATTATGTCCAAACAATCTTTTAAGTCGAATTGTCACTATTAGATCAACATGATGATAATATGGAGTAGACTCTGATACTTGATTGATATTTGAAAAGGAAATGAAATTTTTTTATATATAATAGAATTTAAAAAATGGAAGGCATAAAAAAAAACGCATTGTATGGTTAAATAAAATCCTAAACATTTTTGTTAATAATATATTTGGATCTTTACAATATACTATTTATAATAGAATCTCAAAATGGAAGACAAAAATTATATTTAATAAAAAAATAGAAAGGGCCCAACCGAGATCGAACCGATGACCTCTTGATCTGCAGTCAAATGCTCTACCACTGAGCTATAGACCCTTTTCTGTAATAGTTTATATTTGATAAAATTATAATGATAGACATAAAGATTTGAGGCATTAAATTAAGGACAATATTTTTAAAAAAATATTTATTAATAATATTTTATTACTAATTCAAGCTTGAGTTAATGACCTTTTTATCCGTAGTCAAATGCTCTGCCACTAAGATATATATCATTTTTAATATTTTATTTGAAAAATTATTATAATTTTAATAACATAAAAAATTTTAGAATATCAAACCACAATTAAACTAAAAGACAAAAAAATTGAGATTTTTAATTATAATTAGATTAGTATTTTTTATCATCCTAAATTTAAGAGTAATTTATAAATAATTTTTTTTAGAGCGTTACAATATACTCCACTAAGCATCTTATCATTATATTATGACCAACAACCTTGGGATTAAGCACACTCGTATTAAGGAGTAGACTTTGAACTAAATTTACAATATTATTTGAAAAATATTTTATCACTAATTTATATAAAAAACAAATAATAATTTTCATTGTCATTTTTAGGTCATTTAGTTATTTTGCTCATTTGACATTATTACTGTTTAAAAAATTTATCAAAAAGCATATTTTAATTAAGGCCATTTGCAATCAACCATTCATTTAGTTAGCAAACTAGTGTATTACCCGCACAAAGTGCGGGTTCAGTTTTAATAAATTATTTAATACTTAGAAATTTATATGTATATATTTGTCAAATAAAAATCCGAAAAATAAAATTATAATCAATATTATGATTTTAAATTCTCATTTAAGTATTTATCCCTTCTAATTAATTATATTTTTAAATTGATTTGTTAAGATATGTTTATTGGTAAAAAAAAATCGTAAAAGTTTAAAAACTATTTTTATAAAAATATTTATTTAAATATTTTTTAAAAAAGTATAGAAATCATTTTTTCAATTTATATTAACATTTAGAAATCACTTTTTAAAATAATTTTTTTAGGCTTCGAGAAATCTGGTGTTGACACGTGGCAATAGAGGCTTCTACTTTAATAGATATAAGATTGTCCATAAGACCATAACCACCTATTACATGTGTTGCGTTAATAAATTAACACTCTCATTTCATTTCCGTCCAAAAAATGTTAAAGGTCCCTTTTTGGGTATTTTAATATTCTTTTTTTTAACCAATGAACCAGCTAAATTAAATCCGGATTGTACATGACTACCGGTTATTCTTTAAAAACAATTTTTTTCAAGTATATTTTCCAAAATTTTTTTCATAAAAACAAATTCCGTAAAATAGATTTTGATTTTTTTCCTTATTTTAATTATTTCAGAAAATAATTTTTTTTTGTAACTCCTCGAATTTAAAATCTCCGGGAAGTCTCTAGGATGTGGACCTCACGGTGGACCCACTAGAGTTAGTCTGACAACAACTTTACCTTCGAACCTTCCAACAAGAGTATGACAAAACAATAAAACATATCTGTAATATCCGGAAAATTTATTTCCGATTAATACCGGGTCAAACCGGATTTCGATTCGCTAACCTTTCCTCACTCTAGATAATGTACACAATATCAAATTCTATCATTTTGATGTAACCTTAATTCACATAAAATGATAAAAATTGTAAACCGAATAGCAGGATGAGCAGACCCATCGGATTGGGCCCAATAAAAATTTATTTCCGGCCCAGCTGGCCCAGTCTACACTTTTCATCTTAATCCCTAATTAACTAATTAATTAATTAACCTAAACCTAATTCTTCCTCTAACCTAACTGCTGCTACGTGATACTCGCCCACTCCTCCCTCTATACCGCACCCCTACCTCACGCTCTGGACGCCGATACCACCTCCCACCTTACTTCTGCTCAGCCGCCTCACTACGGGATCGGAGACGCTGCCTCGCCTTCACCAGGGAAACGCGCAGTCCTCTGCAACGACATACACCGCCTGGTGTGGCCGTCCGACGCCGCCTCTAACGGCCTGCAACCAGCCGTCTTCAACTGCGACCACCCCGGAACTGTTGCTCCTCCCACGTTCTGTACGGAGTCTGGAACGGCTGCACCTCCAACTTCTGCACCGTGTTCGGACCTGCTGCACGCCTCCTCAGAACAACGGAGGAAAGGGAACAAATCTGCTGCAGCTTTTGATCCTGCACTTCCTTCCTCATTCCGGGCTCATAAACTTACAGTAACCCGGAGTTTCAGCCTCTTTTGTACGCTCTGGTCAGCGCCTCGTTGCCGCCCGGTGCTCTCTTGGTCGACAACAACACCGAACGAGGGCTGTCCCCCTCTCTTCTTGACCATCAGCAACAGACAACGAGTATACCGCCACCTACTCTCCCTACCAGATACACGGACTTGTAGCCCTACTCGCAATCGACTGGACGAGTTCTCCTAGCCTCTGTACATAGTCGATCGGATCCAAGGTCGAGTCTCCTCCGATTTTCTGTGGCTCAACAGTGGTGCAGCAAATCCAGTATTCCCCTTCAGTACATGGATGCCGGACCCCCTCTCCGCTTCTCACGAACCAGTAACCGAGGACCTTGGATTGTACCGGCATAGCCGCTTGCAAATCGTTGGTAAGCATCTCCTCTCTAGCCTTCTATCGGTCTATGGGTATATATGCAGGAAACAAAAATCTATTAAAATTGTTATTCCCAAGATTCGAACCTATGATGTTTAAATGGAGCATATAATTTTTATAGGTTGACAGTAGGAATCGATCCTGAATACCCCTGCACCTTCTGTTTGTTTTCAGAATCCAAGTGGTGAACTACTGACTTAGAAAGGAAGTTTCAATGCCCTAGATTTATTTTTCACCGTTCAAATTTTAGTATGACATAGAGGGATATGCATAGTGTAATGTATCAAAATTTGAGACCGATCCAACGGTCGGATCTGGATCTATAAGGACTCAAAGTAGGCTGGTTGTGCGGTTTGTGAGATCACCTAATTTTGGCTAAGTATGAAATTTCTGGATGTTGGAACCATCTTTAGAGATTTATGTAGGAGTTATGGTTGAATATTTTTGAGAGATCTTTGCTTCTATGGTTAATATGCATATCATATAGGAGCTAGAGATTTATTCCGGAATTTTTGTCTTTTATTCAAGCCTCGTATTTTACCCCAAAGTCGGACCTTAACGACTTTTTAAAGAAAACTAGAATTTTGTGTAACTATTATAAATCTTTACCAAACCTTTCCGTAAGAACTAGATTGTGGAAATGGGTTCCAAAGGAGAGTTTGAAACTAAGATATAGACAAATCTGGGAGTTTCGGAACCGGGGGTAAAATAGTCATTTTTACCTTAAGAGGGCGTTTTAGTAATTTTTTTTTCTCTTGATGAGTTTGTGCATCTTAGAAGTTATAGACTTCTAAGATCATGGGATGTATTTTGATCCACGTGCCTTGTATGACAGGCGTTTGAGTTACTACGGTTGCAGACCGAGTTGAGACTTTTGAGAGTTGTGAACTGATTCAGGTAAGTCTTTGCGACTTACTTAGCTGGTTTCTGGATATTAGTTGAGTGATAATAGTGGTGTGTGTACCATGTGTGTTATAATAACAACTTGTTAGGACGACCGTTGTTATTATGTGTTAAGGCCCAAGTGTATGTATAACGGGCCGTGACATCACTGCCCAGCTCTGCCAGGAGACTGGGAGGTTCTCTATACCCAGACCATCCAGGTACACGGTGAGATGCATCGGATCCACTCCTGATGGGTACACGGGGGCGGAGGCGAGGTTTGGGAATCCCTCGTGTCACAAAATAAGTATCATTAGAGTGAATGACTTAAATGAAGATAATAAATCGATTGTTTGAAAGCATGATGAGTGTTTATTATTTTATGTGTGTGTGCTATTATTATTATTCTTCTAATGTTTAGATAACTAGCTAATGGTTGTTTTGTTGTGTTTTTAGATTTACCGCAGGTTAGAACAGCAGCTGAGTGATCCGGAAGTAGTGGTCAGCCGGGTCTCCGTACTCCTTAGAGTAGGGGTTTGGGTTGTTGCTTGTTGTTCTTTCCTCTTGTTAAGACAATTAGTCTTTTCCGTCGTTTAAGCACTATAGGCTGTTAGACTTTGTTCCATTCATCTTGTTAAAAATACTTTTTACGAATTTCGGTTTTTCTTATTTGTGTCTAGTTGCAAGATCCTAGTAATATTGTTGTCAAACTGAGGTCGGGACCCATTGTGAGGTCTTAACCAGTAATGTCCCGAGTTCTGAGAATTTGGGGTGTTTACAATTTAATAACTCACCTTTCAACCCATCATCTAGCAGGATGAGCAGACCCATCGGATTGGGCCCAATAAAAATTTATTTCAGGCCCAGCTGGCCCAGTCTACACTTTTCATCTTAATCCCTAATTAACTAATTAATTAATTAACCTAAACCTAATTCTTCCTCTAACCTAACTGCTGCTACGTGATACTTGCCCACTCCTCCCTCTATACCGCACCCCTACCTCACGCTCTGGACGCCGATACCACCTCCCACCTTACTTCTACTCAGCCGCCTCACTACGGGATCGGAGACGCTGCCTCGCCTTCACCAAGGAAACGCGCAGTCCTCTGCAACGACATACACCGCCTGGTGTGGCCGTCCGACGCCGCCTCTAACGGCCTGCAACCAGCCGTCTTCAACTGCGACCACCCCGGAACTGCTGCTCCTCCCACGTTCTGTACGGAGTCTGGAACGGCTGCACCTCCAACTTCTGCACCGTGTTCGGACCTGCTGCACGCCTCCTCAGAACAACGCAGGAAAGGGAACAAATCTGTTGCAGCTTTTGATCCTGCACTTCCTTCCTCATTCCGGGCTCATAAACTTACAGTAACCCGGAGTTTCAGCCTCTTCTGTACGCTCTGGTCAGCGCCTCGTTGCCGCCCGGTGCTCTCTTGGTCGACAGCAACACCGAACGAGGGCTGTCCCCCTCTCTTCTTGACCATCAGCAACAGACAACGAGTATACCGCCACCTACTCTCCCTACCAAATACACGGACTTGTAGCCCTACTCGCAATCGACTGGACGAGTTCTCCTAGCCTCTGTACATAGTCGATCGGATCCAAGGTCGAGTCTCCTCCGATTTTCTGTGGCTCAACAGTGGTGCAGCAAATCTAGTATTCCCCTTCAGTACATGGATGCCGGACCCCCTCTCCGCTTCTCACGAACCAGTAACCGAGGACCTTGGATTGTACCGGCATAGCCGCTTGCAAATCGCTGGTAAGCATCTCCTCTCTAGCCTTCTATCGGTCTATGGGTATATATGCAGGAAACAAAAATCTATTAAAATTGTTATTCCCAAGATTCGAACCTATGATGTTTAAATGGAGCATATAATTTTTATAGGTTGACAGTAGGAATCGATCCTGAATACCCCTGCACCTTCTGTTTGTTTTCAGAATCCAAGTGGTGAACTACTGACTTAGAAAGGAAGTTTCAATGCCCTAGATTTATTTTTCACCGTTCAAATTTTAGTATGACATAGAGGGATATGCATAGTGTAATGTATCAAAATTTGAGACCGATCCAACGGTCGGATCTGGATCTATAAGGACTCAAAGTAGGCTGGTTGTGCGGTTTGTGAGATCACCTAATTTTGGCTAAGTATGAAATTTCTGGATGTTGGAACCATCTTTAGAGATTTATGTAGGAGTTATGGTTGAATATTTTTGAGAGATCTTTGCTTCTATGGTTAATATGCATATCATATAGGAGCTAGAGATTTATTCCGGAATTTTTGTCTTTTATTCAAGCCTCGTATTTTACCCCAAAGTCGGACCTTAACGACTTTTTAAAGAAAACTAGAATTTTGTGTAACTATTATAAATCTTTACCAAACCTTTCCGTAAGAACTAGATTGTGGAAATGGGTTCCAAAGGAGAGTTTGAAACTAAGATATAGACAAATCTGGGAGTTTCGGAACCGGGGGTAAAATAGTCATTTTTACCTTAAGAGGGCGTTTTAGTAATTTTTTTTTCTCTTGATGAGTTTGTGCATCTTAGAAGTTATAGACTTCTAAGATCATGGGATGTATTTTGATCCACGTGCCTTGTATGACAGGCGTTTGAGTTACTACGGTTGCAGACCGAGTTGAGACTTTTGAGAGTTGTGAACTGATTCAGGTAAGTCTTTGCGACTTACTTAGCTGGTTTCTGGATATTAGTTGAGTGATAATAGTGGTGTGTGTACCATGTGTGTTATAATAACAACTTGTTAGGACGACCGTTGTTATTATGTGTTAAGGCCCAAGTGTATGTATAACGGGCCGTGACATCACTGCCCAGCTCTGCCAGGAGACTGGGAGGTTCTCTATACCCAGACCATCCAGGTACACGGTGAGATGCATCGGATCCACTCCTGATGGGTACACGGGGGCGGAGGCGAGGTTTGGGAATCCCTCGTGTCACAAAATAAGTATCATTAGAGTGAATGACTTAAATGAAGATAATAAATCGATTGTTTGAAAGCATGATGAGTGTTTATTATTTTATGTGTGTGTGCTATTATTATTATTCTCCTAATGTTTAGATAACTAGCTAATGGTTGTTTTGTTGTGTTTTTAGATTTACCGCAGGTTAGAACAGCAGCTGAGTGATCCGGAAGTAGTGGTCAGCCGGGTCTCCGTACTCCTTAGAGTAGGGGTTTGGGTTGTTGCTTGTTGTTCTTTCCTCTTGTTAAGACAATTAGTCTTTTCCGTCGTTTAAGCACTATAGGCTGTTAGACTTTGTTCCATTCATCTTGTTAAAAATACTTTTTACGAATTTCGGTTTTTCTTATTTGTGTCTAGTTGCAAGATCCTAGTAATATTGTTGTCAAACTGAGGTCGGGACCCATTGTGAGGTCTTAACCAGTAATGTCCCGAGTTCTGAGAATTTGGGGTGTTTACAATTTAATAACTCACCTTTCAACCCATCATCTAGCAGGATGAGCAGACCCATCGGATTGGGCCCAATAAAAATTTATTTCAGGCCCAGCTGGCCCAGTCTACACTTTTCATCTTAATCCCTAATTAACTAATTAATTAATTAACCTAAACCTAATTCTTCCTCTAACCTAACTGCTGCTACGTGATACTTGCCCACTCCTCCCTCTATACCGCACCCCTACCTCACGCTCTGGACGCCGATACCACCTCCCACCTTACTTCTACTCAGCCGCCTCACTACGGGATCGGAGACGCTGCCTCGCCTTCACCAAGGAAACGCGCAGTCCTCTGCAACGACATACACCGCCTGGTGTGGCCGTCCGACGCCGCCTCTAACGGCCTGCAACCAGCCGTCTTCAACTGCGACCACCCCGGAACTGCTGCTCCTCCCACGTTCTGTACGGAGTCTGGAACGGCTGCACCTCCAACTTCTGCACCGTGTTCGGACCTGCTGCACGCCTCCTCAGAACAACGCAGGAAAGGGAACAAATCTGTTGCAGCTTTTGATCCTGCACTTCCTTCCTCATTCCGGGCTCATAAACTTACAGTAACCCGGAGTTTCAGCCTCTTCTGTACGCTCTGGTCAGCGCCTCGTTGCCGCCCGGTGCTCTCTTGGTCGACAGCAACACCGAACGAGGGCTGTCCCCCTCTCTTCTTGACCATCAGCAACAGACAACGAGTATACCGCCACCTACTCTCCCTACCAAATACACGGACTTGTAGCCCTACTCGCAATCGACTGGACGAGTTCTCCTAGCCTCTGTACATAGTCGATCGGATCCAAGGTCGAGTCTCCTCCGATTTTCTGTGGCTCAACAGTGGTGCAGCAAATCTAGTATTCCCCTTCAGTACATGGATGCCGGACCCCCTCTCCGCTTCTCACGAACCAGTAACCGAGGACCTTGGATTGTACCGGCATAGCCGCTTGCAAATCGCTGGTAAGCATCTCCTCTCTAGCCTTCTATCGGTCTATGGGTATATATGCAGGAAACAAAAATCTATTAAAATTGTTATTCCCAAGATTCGAACCTATGATGTTTAAATGGAGCATATAATTTTTATAGGTTGACAGTAGGAATCGATCCTGAATACCCCTGCACCTTCTGTTTGTTTTCAGAATCCAAGTGGTGAACTACTGACTTAGAAAGGAAGTTTCAATGCCCTAGATTTATTTTTCACCGTTCAAATTTTAGTATGACATAGAGGGATATGCATAGTGTAATGTATCAAAATTTGAGACCGATCCAACGGTCGGATCTGGATCTATAAGGACTCAAAGTAGGCTGGTTGTGCGGTTTGTGAGATCACCTAATTTTGGCTAAGTATGAAATTTCTGGATGTTGGAACCATCTTTAGAGATTTATGTAGGAGTTATGGTTGAATATTTTTGAGAGATCTTTGCTCCTATGGTTAATATGCATATCATATAGGAGCTAGAGATTTATTCCGGAATTTTTGTCTTTTATTCAAGCCTCGTATTTTACCCCAAAGTCGGACCTTAACGACTTTTTAAAGAAAACTAGAATTTTGTGTAACTATTATAAATCTTTATTAAACCTTTCCGTAAGAACTAGATTGTGGAAATGGGTTCCAAAGGAGAGTTTGAAACTAAGATATAGACAAATCTGGGAGTTTCGGAACCGGGGGTAAAATAGTCATTTTTACCTTAAGAGGGCGTTTTAGTAATTTTTTTTTTCTCTTGATGAGTTTGTGCATCTTAGAAGTTATAGACTTCTAAGATCATGGGATGTATTTTGATCCACGTGCCTTGTATGACAGACGTTTGAGTTACTACGGTTGCAGACCGAGTTGAGACTTTTGAGAGTTGTGAACTGATTCAGGTAAGTCCTTGCGACTTACTTAGCTGGTTTCTGGATATTAGTTGAGTGATAATAGTGGTGTGTGTACCATGTGTGTTATAATAATAACTTGTTAGGACGACCGTTGTTATTATGTGTTAAGGCCCAAGTGTATGTATAACGGGCCGTGACATCACTGCCCAGCTCTGCCAGGAGACTGGGAGGTTCTCTATACCCAGACCATCCAGGTACACGGTGAGATGCATCGGATCCACTCCTGATGGGTACACGGGGGCGGAGGCGAGGTTTGGGAATCCCTCGTGTCACAAAATAAGTATCATTAAAGTGAATGACTTAAATGAAGATAATAAATCGATTGTTTGAAAGCATGATGAGTGTTTATTATTTTATGTGTGTGTGCTATTATTATTCTCCTAATGTTTAGATAACTAGCTAATGGTTGTTTTGTTGTGTTTTTAGATTTACCGCAGGTTAGAACAGCAGCTGAGTGATCCGGAAGTAGTGGTCAGCCGGGTCTCCGTACTCCTTAGAGTGGGGGTTTGGGTTGTTGCTTGTTGTTCTTTCCTCTTGTTAAGACAATTAGTCTTTTCCGTCGTTTAAGCACTATAGGCTGTTAGACTTTGTTGCATTCATCTTCTTAAAAATACTTTTTACGAATTTCGGTTTTTCTTATTTGTGTCTTGTTGCAAGATCCTAGTAATATTGTTGTCAAACTGAGGTCGGGACCCATTGTAAGGTCCTAACCAGTAATGTCCCGAGTTCTGAGAATTCGGGGTGTTACAATATCCAATGATAAAATTACAAATAATTGCAGTAACATGCATTTGAAACCATGTAAAGAAAATATGATGTAGACCAACTCAAAAACAATAAGGGGTAAAGACCAACAAGTACACGACCTTCTCAAACCCTAAGGCATAGACGGGTCCGGTTGATCACCAACTCCGAGAAGTGTATCCAAAGTATAACTAGAACTTGAAGTTTAACCTAAAACAACAACATATACAATCTTTAACTAGCGTTACGAAATTAGATTCGGAGCCCAAGAATCAAATATAACTTGTATGCATCATATGAGGAATGTCAAAACAAAAAATTAATAATATTTATTTTATTTTACCTCATATAAACATCACAGTTAAACCTAAACTAAACAAATAATGTATATGTCGCGGTTCTTCATGTCAAACATGTATGTAAGCTTTATATATGGTAGGGACTCTCACAACGTCGCAAGATCATACTTGGGACATCACTCCCTCATCGAGGCGATCATGCTTATAAATGGTCCTTAAAAACAAGAAAGTTCAACTATACTCATATGTAACACGCCCAAACTTGCAACACATATTGCTCCACTTCATTCATCTACATATTTGATTTCAACACATCCTCATACCAATTATCATATCCTCATCACACACAACACAATCATCCACTCAACTACTCGTCTCAAAACTCATAACACCACGCCATTCTCGCCCCAAAATCGTCTATCTACACATGTCTTATGATGATACTTATCAATCACTAACTTAAAACCTAAACAAACTCTTAAGTTAGTCAACTCTCTTTAAAAGACCATATCCACCACTTCCTTACCTAAGATGTAACACCCCAAATTCTGAGAACTCGGAGAGCTACTGGTTAGGACCTCACAATGGGTCCCGACCATAGTTTGACAACAATTTTACTTGGATCTTACAACAAGGCACAAATGTACTTGAAACAATTTCAAAACATAATATTTTTACTGTATGAATGTACACATGTGACAGCCTTACAAAACATATACATATACATAACATGCATGCTGTAAGGGAGACTCCCCCGTCCCCATCTAATGAGTACGTGGACCCGGCTGACCATCCGTTCCGGATCACTCTGCTACTGTCTATCTCTACAAATCTACAACACGGATAAACCGTTAGCTAACAATCCAAATATAAGCAGAATAAGGATAGCACAAACACACTCAAGATAACATAAAACAATCATCATGGTGACACACAAACCGGTTATTATCTGTTCATTAAGTGAGTCACCTTATTCCATTTTACAGTTGTGGCACGAGAAATCTTAAGAGTTCTCGCCTCCGTTCCTTATCAAACTGGGTGTAGGTCTAGCTTACCTCCGCCGGTAGTATCACTACAAACCGAGTGTGGACTAGTCCCTAAAGAAACCCCCAGCGCCCTCAGGCTAACTGAGCAGAATGCCACCGCCCGTTACTCTTAGGCCAAAGTATATGTCGGTAGATAATTATTACTAAAATATAAATATAAACATCTTATTCACACACCACTATCATTATCCACACTCATATCTGGAAGTCAGCTAAGTAAGCCCAAAGGACTTACCTGAATCAAGTCGCAACTCTCTTAATCTCAACTCGGTATGTAACCGTAGGAACTCAATTGCCTGTTATACAAGACAAGGGAATCAATAATGTATCCCACTTTCTTAGAAGTCTCCAACTTCTAAGATATAAAAATCGATCAACAAGAGATTACCAAAATACCCTTATACAGGTAAATGACCATTTTACCCCTGGTCCCGAAACTTCTAAAAATTTCATAATTTATGTTTAAACTCTTATTTGAGACTAACTAACCATATTATACTCCCTAGGATGATTTTAGGTAACAACTAGAAAAACCACCCATTTTCTATTTCTCGAAAAGTCACTAAAGTCCAACTACAGCTTCAAATATAAAATTCGAATAATCTTATAAAAATTCCGAAATAATTTCCTAGGTTATTTATGATATCCTATCTACTCATAGTAGAAAGAATTTCTTAAAACTGTTAAAGCATCGCTTCTACAAAAATTTCTAAAGTTGGGTACAACACTTAACAAACAACACAATGTTCTACTACTCATAGTAGAAAGAATGTTCTACTATTAAATCTTATCTCTAATATATCCAAAATTCAGACGCAAAGGAGATCAAAATCCTATTTAAAACTATCTCACAAAACCGAATTTCAGCACAACAGAAAAACTGCTTACGACTCCATCTTTGAAAAAATCATAAATCTCAAACCACTCGCTCGATTCCTCTCAAATTTTAATATGTTCTACAACAATATGTCAACCATATCATATCCAAAATTCAAGTCCAACGGAGATCAAGAGCTTATTCAAAACCATCTCACAAAACAACATCACTTGCTGTTTTCCCCAACACTCAGCACATATATAAAAACGTCAACTTTGAAACACAATAACTCTCAAACCGTAACTCCGATTCTTCCCAAATTTTAATATGATCTACAACAAGATGTCAACTATATCATATCAAAAATTCAAGCCTAACAGAGATCAAAAGCCTATTCAAAACTATCTCACAAAACAGCATCCCATGCTGTTTTTCTCAACTCAGCACATTTATAAAACTGAACTTTGAAACCCCATATCTCTCAAACTATAGCATGGATTCCTCTGATATTTTAGTATGATTTACTTTGAAATACCATCTATAACATATCCGAAAACTAGCCAAAAAGGAAGAGTATAACTTACCCAAAACTGGACCCGAAGTTGACTGCTCGTAAATGTTGGAAAGCTGAAAAAGAAGTAACAGCTCCTTGTAATTGTTCCTTTGGCTGCAAAGTATGGGTTCTAGGATGGCTTAGCAGCAATTAATCATATATATAAATGGAGGGAAGGGATGGCATGGTCATACTCACTATAAATCTCGACAAGGAGGGAGTTGCACGTTTGCTGTCGCTTGGGAGAGGGGAGTCACGTTCAAATCTTTGCAGGAGTTGTACCAGCGGACGCACTCATGGCCAGGAAGGACAGCGCCCCTTCGGATCTGGTCGGATCAAGGCCTCGTTGCTGCTGTGCGTGCCAACCTCACTGCAGAAGGGAAAGCAGTGTCTGCTGCGTGGGCTGTACCAAGGGGACGGCTGGTTCTGCTGTGCGTGCCAACCTCATTGAAGCGTCTACTGGGTGCTGCGGTTGGGATCGACGGGAGAGGAGAGCTACGGTCCTGCACATGGCGGAACTACCCAGCCACCAAGTGCGACATATCTGTGCAGGGGAAGGCCGGTGCTGGAGGCGATTTACATGTGAGAGAGAAGGGCGGAGATGTTACGTGAGGCAAGGCTGAAGATAGAGATATTTTAGGGTTTTACGTGTAAGAGAGGGAGAGAACATGGCTGGCTGCAACAGCTCCTTATCGGGCCCGGATGGTAGGGTTTCAAAGGCCTAAAATACTCAGCTTTGTAAAGGCCCGGAAGGCATGCTGCAGATGGGCTCGGATGGGTCCATTTTAAAGAATAAAGAAGGTAGATTGAGTTGTGTATTTTATGTGAGTAAGGTCCTCACATTAAATGATAAAAATGATTAAAGGATAAGAATCCGGTGTCACATAGGATATAGTAAGGTCCTCACATAAAATGATAAAATGTGTTAATTTATAAAACTAAGGATTATGTAAGAAGATTGAAGCCTCACATAAAATTATAGAAGTTGATAAAAGCATTTTATGTGCTTAACACTTCACATAATATGACCAGGTTTATGATGACTCGGGATTTACCGGAAATTAAATTTCCGGGTATTACATCAGTACCCCCTTAAAATCAGTTTCGTCCCGAAACTTAAAAGATACGACATATAGTCAGAGTTGCTGCAAAAGAAATAAAGGGCCGGAAAGGGTCACAATCGATCATTTCTGATTTGTTCCTAAGATAGCCGGAAATAAAATTTTCGGGTATTACATAAGATACCATAACTATCAACCATATCTAACAACTGAGGACATATTATACATGTGCTTAATTTTTTCTATTATCAACATTAGCATGACAACTATCCAATTGCATAACTTATCACAATCCTTATCTTATCGTATAGCCGTCCATCACATGCAACCATCCTCGCGTATCCTCGTTCATGACTATCAAGATAGAAAACTTTGAAAAACAAAACGCCCCTATTATTTATTTAATAGTGTGCCATTTGGGCGAAAAAATATATATTTTGGACGCTGGCGTCTTGCGAGTTTTTTTGGTCCTTGTGAATTTGAACGCTATGTATATAAAATGCCTCTTAATTTGTTAGTTTAATAAAGGGTAGCTTGTTGATTGCAACAACCATTTTCAATTGTTTGTTGACGTTAAAAAAGAGTTCAAGTTTTTTGTTAACAAATCCTTGTTGATATCAACAAGCTTGTTGATATCAACAAGCTTGTTGACAAATGGGGAAACCTAACTGAAAAGGCCTCGTGCCGGCTCTCTTCCACCACCGTGCAGGAAGACTATCCCTAATCACCCTCTACAATTGCAAACCAACTAAACCCTAACTATTTCAGTCGATCCCTCCCCAGTGAACAAGATACAGCCCCTGGCGGCGCAACCCCTTGTGTTGACTACTGAAAAACCCTACTTTCGGGTGAAGATTGTGTCTCTTGCGCAATAAACCCTCCTACCCTCGCCGTTTCAAACGTCCAACACCCACAACTTCATTTTTTCGCTCTTTTGAGTTCATCGCTCAGTGAGAACAAACTTTGCACCCTGTCTTTGGAATGGATGTTGCCCATCTTCAACAAGATCTACTTCCATCTTCAACTGAATCTTAAGCTTGAAGGGTTTTGCGTTCTGTTGCCCAGGCGCACCTTCTTCTGCCCACTCTTCTTTAGGAGTTTGAGAATGAAAAAATAAGAATAGATTTACTCTATCTTGCGGGCTTAGCGACGCCTTACAGGCGAACGGTTGGGACATGGATCCGTTAAGTCGACGGTTGATGAGGTCGATCCGTTGGGAGATGTTGGTCTTGTTTCTTTCCTTCTCCTATCTCATATGGTCTGGTTTGGACCATTTGGTTATGCTCCAACTTCTCCGATCTTTGGAGGAGTCACGGTTAAGTTGCTTCTTTCATTGATTGTTTTTGTTCAACCTCCACCACATCTATCGGCCCAACAGTTCTTCCTTTACCAAAAAAAAACAAGTTTTTTCAAGTGTAAAACATTGTTACATGTTACTGGTCAAAAACCAACTCACCTCCTAGCTAACTACATAAACATTAGTTAAACTTGTAATTCTAATGAACTAGGTTCTTCAGAATATACCAATTAAGCCATAAGCTTCTAGACTAGCATAACCTAATGTTGGCTTTCTTGTTGGATTTCGATGGTTCTTGGTTTGCATTTGTTCATATCTCTGCTTCTTTTGCAGAATCATTTTTTAGGTTCCAATGAGTACAATCATTTAACTCTTGATCCGGACACCACTACAAACGGTTATGCAAAAAGACTCAGTCGTGTGCTCTTCACAGTGCTAATGTTTCAAAGTTGGATCAATCAATATTAGTAGTAACTACTCTCCTTTACCGTAACCATTTGACGTGATCACTCCAGGCCACAGTCTATTGTGCTTGTTGTGGTGGTCTATCTTTGGAAGTATATTTAAATAGTTCCGGCTATAACCTAACAATTTCTCTTAGTATTATCTAGCTTGACAACATGTGTGTTGAATATACGAACTTCATTATCTACATCTTTAAACCTGTTGGTTTCTCTAATGATGTTGTTGAAAAACGCAACTTAAAGGCTCCTAAGTCTTGCCAATTAAAACACTCACTCTTATCATGGTAATGGATCATTCCGGTATAATATGTCAAGTTGAACTTATTGCTCAATTCATAACATCCAAAATATCTTCTCGTTGGTTAGATTTTGTTGGAACCGATCTTATCTAATTCAATTGGTTAACAAAACCAAAATACGTTAGTGACCCAGTTGAAGTTGGTGCTTTTCCGGGTTTACTCTTGGGAGGAACTGCTTCTTTTACGAAGCAACTACCCCTCAAAAACATCACAAATGAAAAGGTCATATAGGTTTAAGATCGTTTGAGTTTGTTTCAAATTTTACATTAAACCAAATTTTCGATTGTCTTTTGTTTGGCTTCACAAGCCTCTTGCCCCCAACCTCCATGGCTTCACAAGCAATCATTGTAATAATTATTATTTTGAAAATTAGGTTACTAACGTTTGGTCATTTTTCATCGGCTCCATTCTCGCAGCCTAACGACGACAATCCCGGCCTAACGGACCCAAAAACACCATAGATGAAAAGGAAAAATAAAATTTTAGTTCATGGAAATTTACCAATTCATGATATGTAAATGTCCTCCTGTATTTAGTCCTTTTAGTGTGAAAAACACTTTATAATCAAAACCAACAAACGACCCTTTAAATTTAAATCGAAACGTTTAAAATGACCAATTCTCCTCCTTTATTAGGATGTTATGAAATAAAAAATCACAAAATATTCATTCTAATTTTTTAAACAATGATTCAGTGTTGTTGACCAACTCTTTTCGAACAATGTGTCCCCTTGTAAATCACTACTCTTTAAATCATCAAAGTTGTACACACTTCAATATCACGATACTCGTGTGTTGTAGCTTTATCTTCTTTGTTTTGATGTTGTCTTGGTGGCATTTCAAGTGTTTGTCGGGAAGAGGGTGTGGATGTGTGATCGAGTCATGACGGCTCTGTTGTAGTCCAAATCTGAGGTGTCCACAGTTGTTCATCAGATTTCCTACATGGGAACTTCCTTCGAAGATAAATGTTCATGCTCTTCGCTTCCGGCTGACTGGATCATTATGCTTTCCTCTGAAGACGTCTCCGCTTTCGGGCTTTTATGATGTATTTTTGTGTTTTCTTTTTCTCCTCTTTATTGTGGTCCTTTATGACGGTTAGTCCGTCTTCCGATTCTTTTCAGCCTTTCGATCTAATAGTCGGCGTGCCGTCTATTGGATCGAACCGCTTTCCTTTATAAAAAAAAACAAGCTCGTTGACAACTTACGAATTGGTCGAAAGAAAAAAATTTGAAATATTTTTAATTATGTGATTAGAAACTAAAACTTGAAAAATTGGTGGTTAATTTCTCAATTAGTTATTGTAGATTTATTATCTGGCACAAAATTTTCTATTTATTAATACACAATTACTTTAAAATTTTGTAAAAAAACTAATGATAAAATGCGAGTGGTTGTATGAAAAAAAGAAAAGAAACGTTTTAAATATATAAATAATATCATAGGTAAAAACCTATTTATAAAAAATTTAAAGTACTATTATTATTTATATTGTCGTATATTATGAATGAAAATTTTAAATATATACGAGAGTTATGCATAGTATTATTATGTCCTCTAGATTAATAGATGTTTTTAAAAGGTTAGGTTTTGCGATACAAAAAAAGGTAGCGGCGTAACTTGTTGCTCGCCTACCTCCAACTTCTATGTAAATAGTTATCCCAAAAAAATGAGCAAATCTTATATATATTATAGGAGAAGTATCTAAATCCACGTGTCATCAAATTCTGGAAAAACAAATGGATAAGCCACAAACCGCTCCTCGAGTTGGTGACCAATAAGGATTTGGTAGACCAAATGGAACTGACTTCCTCGTATATTAGTAACAAAAAATGGAATCACCATCTCTTAAATGGACTCAACACTATATTACCCTCTAACACTGTCGACAAGATTAAGAAGTACAACCTTCCCAATAACATTATTAGGGACATATTGTATTGGGCGGGGAATGATGAAGGATGGTATTCGATTAAATCTACCATGGAACTTATTCAAAAACGAAAGGTTGGGGTAACCATGGACAAAACCTAGATATGGAAAATGGACGTAATGCCAAAAATAAAAATTTTGTATGGAAACTAGCTATGAACGGTCTTCCTACAAAACAAAATCTCGATAGGCAAAGAATCCCTGTCGTTATGAACTACGAATTTTGTAACCATCATACTGAAAGTTCCAAACATCTGTTCTTCCAATGTCCTTTTATGGTTACTACAGTTGATGAACAAAAGGTTACAACCATTCTACTGAACTATGACCTAGATAGCCAAGGGATTGCAGAGGTCCTTAACGATCTCAAAGGAAAAGTAACAAGTGCTGAATTGAGACTTCATGTTGTCGTATGGTGGAACATGTGGTTGGCTAGGAATCACATCATTTTCAACAAAAAAAACGATCCCACAAAATATTAGAGCAATAGCGCTAGATCAAGTATCTGCATGGGAAGAGGCGAACAAGAAACCAAGCAACAACGATACAACAATTAGAAAACAAAGAAGGAAAACGAAAAATATAAAATGGAAACGCCTAGAGACCGAAAACCTAAAACTCAACTTTGATGCCTCACAAAACTCAACGAATCAATTTTCTTTTGGTTACATCATCAGAAATCAATGCACTGTTCCTATTGTTGTAGGAAGCGGTCGTTGCGATGCTGATTCAGTGTTGGAAGCAGAAGCCTATGCTTTGCGGGAGGGCCTTCAAAAGGCCAAGGAACTACGAATTGCATCCATAGAGATAGAAGGAGATAACCTGATGCTCACTAATTCGATAAATCAAATATGGAAAGCCTCATGGGAACAAGATATGATCATCTCTAATATCTCCAATACGATCTCAAGATTCTCCTACTTTAGAGCGCAACATGTCTACAGGGAAATCAACACGGTCGCGGACAAGATTGCCATGCATGAACACAATGTCAAGATGGATGTTAATGCCATTGCGGAAGATGTTCAAGACCTCATCCGCAAGGATACCTTAGGCTGATCGGTTTCTAGAAACCAATCCGCCTAATTCTTTTACCTATGTATCAAAAAAAAAAAATCTAAATCCACGTGTCTCATCATGAGAACTCTAATGCCACGTGTCATTTTAGCAATTAATAACAACCCAAAGTTTTTTAATTAAGTTTCTTAAATCTTATCATAAATCATAAATCTTGAATTTTAAATCTTTAAATTCAGTAATTTTAATAAAACTGTTAAAATTCAAAAAGAATTACTAAAAATTTAACTCATATTTCTCCTCAATCCATAAACTTTATTAAATTTTTTAATTATGTAATTTAACTGTATGTTTTTTAATTGATGATATAAACTGGATAATTTGAAAAAAAACGTACATAAAATCTTATTTCAACCTTATTCAATAAAGTGCATTATAAGTTTAGTTTTCTACGTTGATTTTCACATAATGTATATTAAAACTTTTTGCTAAATTTATATTACATAAATTATATTAAAACTTTTCACATTATGTATATTAAACTTTAATAAAATAATTTTATATTTATATATCTATAATAGATAATAAATCATATCTCGTGCGAGAGGAAGAAAAAAGAGAAAGAGAAAAAGTTATACAAGTTTAATCACTACTTATTAATATAAAAACCGTTTAAAAAGAATTGATTGGGTTGCAGCGTAACGATTTAAGATTCATGGACTCAATATTCAATGACCCAAGATCCATTTGCTTATACTTGATCACTGAAATATGATCCATAACTTGTGAAATCAATCTTCCACTTAATGAGTAACGACCCTCACTAAATTATACTTAATACCTTACTCTCTTGGCTCCTTGCATATGCGGGAAATCTCAGCCTCTCTTCTTCCTCTGTTTTGTCCAGTAAAGCTTACATTTTTATTAGGGTTTCTATGACAGATTTACGGGTCACAAATGACAGTGTTTGTAACGTAGACACGTAGTGCAAGGAAAGGGAACGGTAGATGAACTTTGAAGCAAAACACATTGGGCCATTATTTGCCCACAAGCAACTACCATATTTGAGTCGATCCCAAGCCCATCAATTGCAATTGCGAAGATTGGGTGTGATGTGATTGTCTCTTTGTCCCTTCCCTTGTTCTCTTCTTACCTCTTTACGATAACACACAGTCTGAGATTTGTTCGTGGAACATGTGTTTGTTGGGCTCTTGCGAGTCAACCTTTATCATCAACCTCCACCACCACTTACTCTCTTTCATTCCTCCAAAACAGTGAATTTCAGAAGTATTATAGAGAATCTATAAAAGAGAGGAGAGATGGGTTTTGGGAATTTGTTTAAAACCCTACTTATAATCTTCTCGGTGGCAATCGTCACATACAACATTGTTATCTCCCCAAATGCATCCCTCAGGCTCCGACAAGATTTTCCGGGACCCGGAAATCCCGCCGTGATTGACCCGGTTATTAAGATGCCGATTGATAGATCTCAGAATAGGAAGGAAGGGAAAAAGAGGCTGTTTCACACAGCTGTCACCGCCACTGATTCAGTCTACAGCACTTGGCAGTGCAGGGTCATGTACTATTGGTTCAAGAAATTCAAGGTTCAACCCGGTTCGGAGATGGGTGGGTTTACCCGGATCCTGCATTCGGGTAAGGCTGACAAGCATATGGATGAGATCCCTACTTTCGTTGCTCAACCACTCCCTCCTGGTACTGATCAGGTAAAATTGGGGGTTGTATGCCGTTGACTTTGTTTGATGTTGAAATTGGTTTGAATATTGTTAGTTTTTTATGAATTTATGATGTGATGGTGTTCTGCTTTTGAATTGAGCAATATGTTCTTGTTGTGCTTGAAGCTAGTTGGGGTTGAGATCTGTTATTGCCAATGAATTTAAGTCGTAATCAAGGGATTGTAAATTATTGTTGTCAATTTCTTTTTATTGAGCTAGCTTAGAAGTTTGAATTCCTTGTCTGTTTGTTAAATAGTTTCAATTTTCTACCAAATCTGTCATCAATCTGCAAAATAGCGCAATGGACATCTCAAATAACAATGGTATGGAACCAGAGGTGGAAATTTGAATTGAATGCTACAGAATCAAATTGAACAACAGGATACAGATTAAACTCTGACACTAGCAGAATTGGTTGAAACCAAGTTTCTTAACTGAAAATCTTGTTTTTTAAATGCTCATATCACAATGATTGGGGTGCATGTTAAATAATATTGTATAAGGTATGGGTGTGTCATTTGCAATCTGTACTATGAAATTCCCATCTGCTATTGCTTATGTTATGTTACTCTGAACTTTCAGGGATATGTAGTCCTGAATAGACCTTGGGCATTTGTTCAATGGCTTAAAGAAGCAGATATAAAAGAAGAGTAAGGACTGACTCCATTATGGTCCAAAAATGTGGAGAGTCCACTATATTGTTATTTTTTGTTGCTTTGATTACTTTTGGACTTGCTAAATTTAAGCTTACAATTATGCAGCTATATACTGATGTCAGAGCCAGATCATGTGATAGTGAAACCCATACCAAACTTATCTCGTGCCGGTATGGGAGCTGCGTTTCCCTTCTTCTACATTGAACCTAAAAAATACGAGTCTGTCTTACGGAAGTATTACCCGTCGGAGAAAGGTCCAATAACTGATATCGATCCTATTGGGAACTCTCCTGTCATTGTTGGAAAGGTATCATAACACACTTTTCCTTGATATTTGAATTTATATATTTATGTTAATAGTTCTATGTTTATATATAACACAATGTGATCCTTTTTTATTGTACTGTTGTAGGAAGCTCTATCGAAGATAGCGCCTACTTGGATGAATATGTCCTTAGCAATGAAGAAGGATCCCGATGCTGATAAATCTTTTGGATGGGTTCTTGAGATGTAAGCTTTCCTCAATAACCACCTCATGCATGATTTTCCATCTTATGTCCGGTTTGGTAAGGGTCAAACTACGGGAATGGAACCGGAATTTTTTTCTTTATCTAACAAGTTTGGAAGTATACAAGATGAGCCTAGTTTTGTAATGCGGTTGATTTAAGTATTCAAGTCCAACATTTGTATTACCAGGTAAGACCTTGGGTATAACCGTACAAGTAGTAGTCAGAGTGGTGCTTAGTGATGAATTAAGATTGACCTTTAATTCACATTTGGCTTTTCTTTCCATAAATAATTGCAATAGTAATAAGTAAATTTTTGTCTAAAATTTAAGAAACAAATCCTAAACCTTGTAATTTCTTAATTTTCTACACTATTCACAGGTATGCTTATGCTGTTGCATCTGCGGTACATGGAGTTAAAAATATCTTATACAAGGATTTTATGATTCAGGTTAATTTGCTTCTGCCTTATGGTGATTTGGATTTGGGTTCTATTGCTTGATCACAATGCAAAGATATGGGATGTGGATATATAACAATACACTGAGAATGTTGTTTTCCTGGAAAGAAGTTTTCTACCAAAAGGCATATAAGCAATAGACAAAATAGTACATTGAACCACCATTCATTTATTATCCATGCACATATTATTGCATTGTCAAATCCCTATATTCTTTGAGATTATATTTCGAGATGAACAGATGCCTGCTCGATCAAATCAACGACCCAAATATCTTTAGCACAACATTCTTTTTAGTCAAATTATAAGAAAGTGGCATGCGTTGATAATTAGTCCAACACAATGCGATAAACCTTCATTGGCATGTGTTAAACAATTGGACCTGCGAATGATATGATATCTGTAGTTAGTGAACTGATCCTGATGATTATAGTGTCTTATGGAGTATAATGATCTTACTTTGTTGTGATGTCCATTCAGCCCCCTTGGGACACTGAAGTTGGAAATAAGTACATCATACACTATACTTATGGGTGTGACTATGACATGAAGGTAGAAGAAAAATAACTCTCCTTTTTCATCCTCTGCATATTATGGAAGTTTTTGCTGAAATTTTACCTTGATGCAATATTTTTTAAACTATAATTTTTTGAGCTATTTCACTTGTAGGGTAAATTAACATATGGAAAGATAGGGGAATGGAGGTTTGACAAGAGATCCTATACCAATGTACAGCCTCCGAGAAACCTACCGCTTCCTCCTCCCGGTGTCCCCGAAAGTGTGGTATGTCTATTTACACCTTTTCCGACTCCCCTCATGGAATAGTTCTTATATTGTCATATCTTAATACAATGAGGGTAGGAAGCAGAACAAAGGTCCAATCATGGCTGCACCTCATGATTTTTGCACAAATATTGAAAAAGGCATTTGGCTAGATTCATCTGATGAAGAGATGAGTACCATGATGATTGATGATATGGATTTGACCAGTTTTGTTCTGTGTAAGTATCAATTTTTTTTTGTCAGGTAACACTGGTGAAAATGGTGAATGAAGCTACAAGTAACATACCAAACTGGGATGCCTGAAAGGAGAAAAGACCAACAATTGTTAAACGCGACAGCATCAAACTGCTTTACAGGAAATGAACTTGTGGAACGGTACATACGTACGAGCCCTAAATTTAGTAAGTGTATCCATTGTAATATGTACCAATGTTATGTTGTCGCCACTTTTCTAATGTAAAGAATCATATCCGAACACATTTTTCCTCACACTGTCGCTTCATTCACTTTGTGTTCATGCTACCTTGATCAAAAGAAACAGAAAACTAGAGTAAATGATCTTTCACAAATAGAGTGATCCCATGGCAATGCCAACCTAGTTACAAAAAAATATCTGTGATACCGATGGATTGCTGATCTCGAACTCGAATAAGAGCTAGACGTATCTGGATTAATTACTTGAGGCAGTCAAAGAAATATTTGTGATACCGATGGATTTCTGGTGCCTCCTCGGAAGGACAACAACCCGGGTAATAGCTAATATACGCCAACTTCTGATTCTTTCTGGGTTGCAAGGTATTGAACCCTTCAAAGACATTATTGATGATACAAGGATGACGATGACATATCCTACAAGCGATGGGAGATAGTCCAATATAATCTGTACTTGCTATCCTTGTTAGGCCTCAACCGAATTGCAAATACTGGATCGGTTGTGAAGCAAAAGAGAACGATGCCAAGAGAAGACTGATTCCTACCGAGTGAGAACTGAGTCTAAGCCCGGTGGCCGAGCCAACAACTTCGAGAGCATAGTCAAGCATCTGACAGCAAAAAAATCCGATCGGTGAATCCGAAGATCCGATCCGAAAAATATG
The DNA here is from genome assembly GCA_033239125.1 of Fagopyrum homotropicum. NCBI lineage: Eukaryota > Viridiplantae > Streptophyta > Magnoliopsida > Caryophyllales > Polygonaceae > Fagopyrum > Fagopyrum homotropicum. Next base: position 153,276,505 of record BSWB01000004.1, read on the forward strand.
TATCCGGAAATATCTTAGTGATCCGAGTCCGATCCGAAAATATCCGACTACTATAATACGGAGTAATAAACACTCAGATCGAATCGAATATCGGATCAAATATCCGATCAGGATAAGTGTCGGTTATCCAACTACTCTCGAGTTTGTATAGGATATTTAGTATCCCGTGAATGAACTTCAACTTTTCAAAGAATAACAACATAGTAACTAGTACTATTACGAGATAGTTTTCTGAGTATAATAATGATTTAATGAGATGTAAATAAATGATTACGTGGACTAATTTTTTTGTTGATTTTATTTAGTAATTTTTACCCATTTGTTACAAGATTTTGTATTAACTCATGTATATGAGTTTCGGGTACATGAAATCACAAATCACTCAGTTAAGAAAATTATTCTCATAATTTTTTAGATATTTTTTAAACTAATTGTATATGATACAAGAAGCGTGTACAAGAAAATTGTTTACATTAATTCTTGTACGAAAAAGTTATTCTAGTAGTGTCTTCGATATTTTTGAGATACTTGTATTGTATACGATACAAGAACAATGTACAAGAAAATTATTTACATTAAACTGTGTACAAAAAATTATTTACATTAAATCTTATACTGAAGAAATTTCGAGTGATAGTAGGAACTAGGAAGGGAGGGACTACCAACCGGATGTCGATTATTCACGACTAATTTAATTTATTAATTTTTCATATGTCGTACAAGAACAATAAAGTTACAAGAGACACACCTCATTTACGAGAAATACTAAAATAACGAGAAATACTAAAATAAGTTAAAATTATTTACGATAAATAAATTTGTAAATCATAAGTTTTAAAATTATATATTTTATAAATATTAAATAAAAACAATAACTAAAAATTAATATTAATATTAATATACATTCTAAAGAAAAGCTATCATTATGCATAAAATTTATGTAATTTGGTCTCATAATCAATTAACTTCTAAAAATAAGTTTTAGCATTTTAACTAGGGTAAATTTGTTACATAACTTAAGCTTATAATAATGAGTTAGTGAATATTCTTCAATGATTAATAAATTAGTATATATCATCTTTATTAATATATTGACTAATTTATACTCATTTAATTAATATATATATATATATATATATATATATATATATACTTTCTTTAATATGTTTCAAGATTTTGTATTTAATTCTTATATATGAGTTTCAAGTAAAAAAAAATTGTGGAATTATCCGTGAACAAGAAAATTAATATAATAATATTTTTTACTTACTCGTATACGATACAAAAATCGTGTATACGAAAATTAGTTACATTAATTTTGGTACAACAATTTTTTTTACATTAAATCGTGTATAAGAGAAAATAATTAATATATATTTAGAAGTTTTAATAAGAAGAATAAATTGTAAAATACTAAATTATATAAGTTTTAATAAAAAGTTATATATTGTATAACTTTTAATAAAATTATCATAAAGTATCACATTAATGCAAATTGATCTCCTAGTAAATTAAAATTTTAGAAATAAATTAAGTAAAGTAATGTAGTTCATGTAATTCTTTTTTTTTTTAATTATGTGGTTCTGAAAATATTTTTTATAACTAGTTAGGAGATAATAACAAATCAATCTATATATTTTAATATAATATTTAGTAACTAATTTATATTTATGGAAAGAAGGCATGTACGAAATCATATCAGAAATATATCAGTTTATCTAATTCTTTGCCCTTGCCCACACAAACTTTCCTAAATCAATTAGAACATCTCAGTTATGGAAAGATTTTCTATCTTGTATTTTAAACGGTATAATCTTTCAAAGATATTACAGTCTTGCGTTGCAAGGAGTATCTTTCAGTACGTTATAAATTGGATTAAGGGCGCAACCATCAAATTAGTTTACGCACACCATACTCCCATGGCTATTGTTAGGTGTTGCTGCGGCCGTCCAAAAGCTGGCATTATCGGAGATAGGCGACGGAATCGCGCAGGAGGAATCAACAAGCTGGAGAAGAAGAAGAATATCTTCTCGCTATCCGGCAGGATTTCGTTCGAGTTAGACGATAAGTATACACCGCTCAAAGTCTTAGGCAAGGGTACATACGGCGTTGTATGCTCGTGCCGTAATGAAGAAACTAAAGAAGCAGTGGCGATAAAGAAAATTGGCGATGCTCTAAGCAACAGTCTTACCGCCCTTAGGACGCTGTGGGAGATTCAAATTCTTCGGCAAATCAAGCACGAGAACGTCATCTCACTCAATGACGTCATGGTTTCATCAGGTGGGATGTTGGATTTTCAGCAGGTGTATATAGTCCAAGATTTGATGGACTGCGATCTTGGACTCGTCATCGACTCGAAGCTCTCTGGACATCACTGCAGGTACATTCTCTTCCAAATTCTACGGGGAGTTAAGTATCTCCATTCTGGCAATGTAATTCACAGAGATTTGAAACCCCAAAACATACTTTTGAGAAAGAATTGGGATGTGAAAATCTGCGATTTCGGTCTCGCAAGGACGGAGTCTCAAGATTCAAGAAACATGACCGAGTACGTCGTCACCAGGTGGTACCGGGCGCCGGAGCTTTTACTCAGCCCCGATCGGTACGGAAAGGAAATCGATATTTGGTCTGTGGGCTGCATATTTGCCGAATTGCTTGGAGGATCTCCTATTTTCCGTGGAGACGATCCCGTGAAGCAGGTGAAAGAGATTCACAAAGTATTAGGAACTCAAAAAGATCTGAGTTTTATCACCTCTTGGAGATCGAGAAAGTTTCTAGAAGATTTGCCATACTCGCAAGGATTGAGCTTTGGGACGATATTTCCTGAGGCGGAACCCTTGGCGATTGATTTGTTGAAGAAGCTACTAGTAATGGATCCTTCCAACAGAATTTCAGCTATGGAAGCGCTGGAGCACCCTTATTTTACGGGAATGTATGATCCATTAACGGAGCCGGCCGCTCCGATGACTGTGAATCTGGATTTTGATGATGAGACTGAGGAGGTGGATATGAAGATCATCAGGGAGTTGATCTGGAAGGAGATGCTCCGATTCCATCCTGAGGAAGAATCTTACAACTTGTTCTGAGCGGCTTTATTGACTAATTAGCTGAGTTTTGAAGTTGTTATCGTATTATTAATGCCATGTAAAACATTAAACAGTACTTAAGAATGGTCAAGTGAGTTCAGGACATTAATATAAGCTTCTGTGATTGTTCCATTTGATTCAGCAGTTGTCTTCCTCCAAGGGCTTTATGTAGTTGTTGCTAATTGAGTTCAGTACATGAATTTTAATTTCAATGATGTTCACTGTTAGTATCCTGTATACAACTACTAAACTGTTTAGAACTAACATAACTGTAACTACAGTACATACAATATAAGAGGTATAATATCTCATTGAAGGCTTGATAAGCCAGAAAAAGCTACATTCAATTTGTTTACTGTTTATAGATTACACTATGAAAATATTAGTTTACAACGCCCTCAAAAAGAGAGCAAATTTTTCAATAATATTTACTTTTTAAACATATTTTCATTTGAAAATTTTAACGCATTTGTCAATTAGACTTGGTTATAATCTTTAAAGGCTATGACCAAGCCAGAACAGATTCCAAAATCCCGTCAATGCATCAATTGTTTGATTTAAGATGCAATTGCGATCAGCAATTATCATCTCTTAAGCTTCTAGAATAATGTAGAAATGCTGACAGCACCAACAAGCAAGCTGATCCAAGCTCCAACAGGGCACAGCTCATAGGAAGGGAGAAAGATCCAATCCTTTGGTGCTGGATCTCATATAAACTTAAAACATTCAACAAAAAAAGGGGCAAGGCAGGATCATACTGATAAATCTCAATAACAAAATAGAATATAGTTGAAGTCAATGCTACAAAAATGCTGGGTAAGATTTTCAAGGTTTTAAAAATGCAATATTTGGAAATGTCTTGGCCTCTTGATTGACCCTCTTCAGTACCATCAATCAATTTAGGTTGTAGAAAGGCAAAATCCTTTAGAGGGCTTCACATCCCAGTAAAAGCCTTCTTTCCTGCACCAGATGATGAGCCAGCAGGAATAACTTTCAACACATTGAATCTCACTGTTTTGGACAACGGCCTGAAATACCAAAACACAAGAAATCCATTACAGCAAACCAATTATGCATCATATAACAAAGAAAACAATTTCACAGGGTAATTACCTGCATTGGCCGATGATAATGTGATCTCCCTCCTTCACACGGAAGCACGGGGAGACATGAGCTGGAATGTTGGAATGCCTCTTTTCGTACCTGATTACGGGCAGCATATAGAGATCAGGAAAAGGTTTCACAAAAAAGAATGGAAGGAGTCACTGAGGGTTTGAAGTATAAACTACCTTTGATACTTCTTTACAAAGTGAAGATAGTTACGGCGCACAATGATTGTCCTGTTCATCTTGGCACTGTGGCAAGTTCCAGTTAGGATACGGCCTCGTATAGAAACGGTGCCGGTGAAAGGACATTTCTTGTCAATGTATGTACCTAGAAACAACAAGAAAATCACAATTATATAATGGAAGGAAACGTACCAAGTTACTTCCCTTCAAACTAAGATTATACATTAGTAGCAACCATGGTTGGGAAGAGCACATTTAATGTATAAACTAGTCCTAATCAACTCAGCAGCTAAAGTTGCACATTGTTTCTATGAGTGAAAACATTAAACAGTTATAATCAATAGTAACAAACAAATTGAGAGAATTAGGCTAATGTACCAACTAAATACATCCAAAACTAAGTACACTTGTAAGCATACAAGGCCTAATGTGTATCACACCAGATCAATTTACCTTCAAATCAAACAAAGTAAAATATATAAGTAAATTACAGAGTTCCTACCTTCAATGGCCTCTCTAGGTGTCTTGAAACCAAGACCAATGCTCTTCCAAAACCTGTTACCTCCCTTTCCAGGTCTCTTTCCTTTCCCACTCTTCTTCGAGCTACAAAGTCATCACAAACTATGAAATAACAGCAATCCATCTAATCACAAGGAATCTACGGGTTAGAAAATAAGATCTGGAATATACCTGAGGAAAACTTTCGGCTGCTTGAGAAAGGCCTTCTCGGTCTACACAAATATACACAATCCACAAGCAAAACGGTCAATATCAGTTAGAAAATTACCGACTTGGAGCATACATTAAGAGAAAGGAAGAACCTGTTCCGCCATTATTAGGGTTTGGTGTTTGAGCAAATGAAACCACGATCCTCCGCACACCAAAACCCTAGTACTCGCAGCAGAAGGCGGATGAAGAAAGACGCTTGGAACTTAAATATGTGCTTACTCAAATTGTTACGACCCAGCATACTTGGGCTTACATAATGGGCCTATTGTATCCATGTATTTATGGGCTTGTTGATTTTAGGCCCAATTTGATGGAGTATAAACTATTAATGAAAATAATGAGAAAATTTGGTAATGTGACCTAAAAGAGTTTTAAATTTAGATAAGGTCAGTAAAATAAAAAGAAATTTTAAATTTTAGCTTTTGAAAAGCTGAAAGGAGGAAAAATTGAGAGGAGCGAAAGGTAAAATTTAATAATTTTGATCATTGATTTCATTAAGATAATTTATTGTAATTTAATTTCCTATTTACCAATAGTATTTTAGTTACTTTAGAAATTTCCTATTTACCAGTAGGATAAAAGTATTGAAATATTGCCTGATATTTTAGTTACTGAGGGGAACATAAATGCTAATGGCTAAGACATTGTTGGTGTTGATGAAACCATGTAAAGTTAACTAGGTAGGTACGTTACATGTCCGTAACGAGATGGAGCTTAAATGCATATAAAAATAGATGTTCACTCCTTCCTTTCTTTTATGAACATATATTGTCAAATGAATGTCTATTTTTTATTGTGGTCTTTGTAGGTGTTTTGGAGCTTAAATGCGCACAGAAATACAAGTCCCGGACTCGTTCAAATTCTCTCTAGTTTTGCATGATTCGTCAAGCCTACGAGCCCAAAGAAAACAAGCCCGAGGAGCCCTAGGACCTACCTCAAACAACCCATGAGCAAGCTCCAAGGAACCCACCAAGAATGTACTGCCCTGGTTCAATGACAACTTATATTCCGAGTTCATCTTTGGGTGAACCAAGGTAGATGCATTATTTGATCTTGGTGTCAAGCTTGACACATTCGTCCCTGGAAATGTAAAACGTATGGGTATTATCGATAAAGTCATGCTATTTTGATAGTATTTAGCTCATTATGTGTACAACACTTTGATATCACTTACATTTATGGTTTTGTATTTAAAAAAAATGTTATCATTATGATATGTATATACATTTATTGTTTCATTTGATGACATGAGATTTGAGACTGGTATATTTCTCAACTTAAAGTAACTTAGATGTGGGAAAGTAGCAGGAGAGAGCATTATGTCGTTGTTCAGGGTAGTTAATTGGTGCTTTCTATTGTTGTAAACAACAGGAGTAGTCAACATTTTCTTCTACCTCTTACTCACCTCATGGTTCTAGAACCACTAAAACACATTCCTACCTTCACTCCTACTCAGTTTATCCTTTAATCTTGTTCAGTATTGCTGATCATCTTTTACTGGTCTAATTTTAACAGAAAAACCCAGTAAAAATCTTGTATATAAACCAATCATCTGTGTCTACTTAACGTTTGGAACCTGTTACTGGAAGAAGATAGATATTGTGAATGAATCCCCTGAAGGGCCTGAAGAGGTGGTGCTGAGATTCATTGTATAAATACACAGAAGGGTAGAAAAGTAACAAACTCAGATTTACACGAATATTTACTGCTGACTTATTCATATACTAACAATTACACATTATCATCTAGTCTTGAAAACGACTGAATAACATAAGTGTTTCGTCTGCCCTCTGTAGTTGCTTTAAATTCATGACGTCTCAGCTTGATCTACCATCTTGTATGAGGTGATCACCGCTGCTCTGGTGAAAAAAAGCTTTAATTTATTCATAAACACGTATGATTATATATAATGTGAACCTTGAATTTTGAAAGTGACATGAGGAGCGTCAAAAGAGCAGAAAAAAAAGAACAAATCCATCAACGATCAACAATAGTTCTCAAGGTTATAGAATGTCATATAGATCCGTAAAAACAAACTAGGTTGGAACACGAAAATCGGTCACCGAGTTTTAGTTTAGCCATCTCTCAACTGAATTATCCATCTAGACATGATAACTTAAGTTGAGAAGAAGACTGCGGTTGGCTTTCCGGGGGAAGGTGGGTTCTGATTCACAAGTGATACCAATTGGCCAGCTTTGGCCACGGCGTTTGGATCAGCAGCAGACAAGATTTCGACATGTTCAAGACCTAGCTGTCTCTTGATCAACTCGGCATTCTCTGTAAGAACCTGCATCTCCCCAAACGGAAGCCTCAGATTCAGAGCCTGAGGCCCGAGTTTTAGGGTCTCGTCTTTCTTGTGACGCAAGAACGGCATGCACTGTTTCTGGGTTTGCTTGAAGTTTGTAGCCTTCCCAACACTACTCTTCTGAAGAGCTTCCATTATCTCAATGTCAGGAGCAAATGTGCTAGTTTCAGGGTCATATTTGCTCGCGAGTATCTCCAAACACACTTTCTTCCAACCATCATACTCTTCGTTTACGTATAATAAGCCACTGACCTTTTTATCCGTTGCGTTCTGAGTAACTGGTGGCGCTTTACTGCCTTTCTTTGAACCTGACAACTGCTTTTGGACAAGTTTCCTCATTTCAACTATTGTTTCCTGCAAGTATGAGTTGGCTTTCTTGAGAGCCAAATCTGGTTCATCAGCTGTAGGGAATCCTGCTTTCACCACAAATCCTTGCTTGTGTAAAAGCTCTCTCCAGACAAACTCGGCATAATGTGGGCAGATTGGAGTGATCAATCTCGTTTGCACATCCATGAATCGAAGGACCAAGTCACGGTTCATGCCACCAGCTCCACATGAGAATCTGTACTCGTCTCTAGCTGCTTGCAGGTCATAAAACCCGGACTTGAGAGCTTCACGAAACATGTAGTTACTGTAGTTTTGCTCGGTCAGTTTTACAGCCAAGTTCATCTCGTTCGTGAAGACCTTATCAGCATAAGTAGATGGGGGACCCACTCTCAATGATGATTCTGCGGCTAGAACTTCCTCCATCCATGCGAGTTCCTTTGTGAGACGGAGGATTGCAGCATTTGAAGTGTCGAAAACAAAATTGGCATCATCAACACCATCACCTGCAATCAAAAAGAGAACAATTAATATCACATCAGCAGAGAAAAATGTGTAAGAAAATAAAATTCTAAATCATCAACACCATTACCTGCATCTGCAAGAGAAAACCGGGTGGCATCAGCTGAAAACTCCTCAATGGCTTCACGTAATGTTCTGAAGTTACCAGTGGACTTGGACATCTTCTCAGAGTTGAGCATGATATGCCCATTACACCTGAATCCACGAGGCCAATGACGCTTGTCCATTAGCGCAGTATGGTTGTAGATTGAAAATGTCAAGTGGTTCTGGATAAGATCTTTGCCTGAAACTCGAAGATCAAAAGGGTACCAGTACTCGAATTCCTGCTTCATCTTTCCAAGCACATCATGAGCAATCCCGGATGTTACGGGAAAAGGCCCATCACAGAAAAGAAAATCCCAAACCTCATCCATCATCTGTTCAGGCCTTATGGGGTTGATGCTGCCTCCATAAATATCCCCACTATGCAATAGGTGGGCGATTGTATAATAGGCCATGTATATAGTTGAATCAGACAGGGACTCAACAAGAAACTGTTCATCCCAGGGGATACGAGAACCGAGACCAAAAGAACGTGAACATGCCCACTGATTAAGCCAGCTCAATGTGTGTTCAAATCCATGTTTTGTTTCATCAGAGTAGAGGGACATGCTTGCCAAGCACTCTTCAGCTAATTTCTTCCATTCAGGTTCACCATATGTGATGTACCATTGATCTGTCAAAGCCACAACACATTCATCGCCAGATCTAGACATAACACGTTTCTCGGGCTCACTGTACATTATGGCCTGGCCTGTCTCTATCAGCATGTTTCTAATTACAGGCTTCACTTCTTGGACCTTCCTCCCTTCGTAGCCTGGAACTATCATAATTCCTTCAGTGAATCCCTTCAAGTAAGTCTCTTTCTTAGCAGCAGTAAGCTTTTCTTTGTCATTCTGGCTTTTGATCTTCATGTCAATACACACTTTTTCAGCAGCCCTGTCACCAAGGCCAGGAATATCAATGATTGGAATGATTTCAAATGGTAAAACCCATTCATCTTGTACCCCATACTTAGCCCTTAGAGCTGGCTTAGCCTTCAAATCTTGCAAAGACATATAGTCATCAGGAGCATCACTAGGGACACTTGTCACGATACCGGTACCCTTATCCGTTAAGATAGTCAGCATTGGAAGAGCATAGATTACTTCATGAGCGGTGAGGGGAGACTTCAAGGGGAGACCGATTAGATCTTGACCCGTAAGTTCCACCAAGCAAGTTGGTGTCTCTGGAACTCTTGAGAATCTCTGATAAGCAAGATTAAGAGCTGCTCTCTGTGTCATAATCAAAACCTCAGTCTCATTAATTTCAAAAGCCCCATATTTTCCATCAGGCAAAACCCATGCATTAGTCTGTCCAAACATGGTCTCAGGTCTAAGAGTTGCAGCAGCAAGAAAAACCTTTCTTCCTTGTAAAGCACTGAACTTGGAGGTGAATGGAGGAAGCACTTCCATTTTAATAAGAGTGTATTCTTGGGGCTGAACCCCTTCCCCTGATGCCCTGTCATGATCAGCACATGGTTGTCCATCCAAAGGTGAGTAAATTGTGTATCTCAGGTCCTTCACAATCTTACCTGCTGCTTTAAGTTTCCTCATTTGCCACTTTACAAAAGAGTCAAAGAACGGGTTCATATCTGTTGTGACAAAAGAACGCCTCCAATCACAGCCCAGGCCAAAAGATTTCAAGTCCTCCACAGCTAACGGAGGAAAGAAGGACAGCCAATAATATGGATCCTGGAATCTGGCGATTTCTTCATCTGAAAGCCCGTAGCTGCGCATGATCTCCCACTGGTACATCTGCCTGCCAGCTTTTGCAGTAGCCTTGGACTTCTTCCCTTTAAACTTTTCAGGTGCTAATGACGCATCTCCACTCTCCTCTTGTACTTCTTCTTGGCTAACTTCCTCTTCTGCTGTGGGGAACACTGGAGGATTCCCAAACTGCTGAATCTCACGCGCAAGTTTATCAGCTGAAGCCTTGATTGGCATGCCAGTACAGTGAAACCCAAATGGAAACAGCACATTAGCACCTCGCAGTCTATGATACGCAGCAGCAAACTCAACCTTGGACAATGAAAAAGCATGGCCAAGATGCAGGTATCCATTCATATAGGGAAATGGAAAGTTTCCAAAGAACTTTTCTCCAGGCTCGGGACGCTTTTCAGAAGATTCGGCCAAAAAAACAGAACCCTCTTCCCACCAATTGCGAGCCTTGGCTTCAATCTCAAGAAGCCGATCCCTTCTAGCAAAACTTTTAGCTTCCGCCATACTGGTAGAGGAAACTGTACAAAAACTATTAATAAGAAATGAAATAAGTAGCGGATAAGATATGTAAAAAATAGCATGCTTGATTTTTGAAAAGTTTAAAGATACACTCCAAAGAAGTTGTACAGAGGTCAAGTAAAGAGTATCACAGAATTGACAGAGAGCAGAATCTGTGTACACACAATAGAACTAGTTTTCTTTCTTCTCTCTTGCAAAAAGGATGTCAATTGAGTATGTTTCTAATCTTATAAACAAAAGGCAATACTTATTACCAAAAAAAAAAAAGAAGATCAAGCAGCAACAATCAACAAGAATGGCCACAAAATACCCCATTGTTTTGGTGAGATGGATTGAGAGCTTGATATGAAGATGAAATGAAAAGACAAAACAAATTGTCGAGACAAACCACATGTATCAATTTTACACAACACTGCAAGCAGAAAAACCCTAAAACCCACTACCAACATGATTTAAAGAGTAATATGTTCCTACTATAATCTCATCAACTAAAAGAAACGATGAAGATACTAAAAACCCCATGCCGACCAAATTCACAACCTTGTCAACAGACAGCCCTATACCAGCATGAACCAAGACCAACAGACATCAAAATACTGTCGTAGGTAATCTGTAAAACTTAAATCCTAACACAGAGCAATAGATCCAGATAGCAGTCGAAGATCTCGGCTCAACCGGCACATACATAATACTAAATCAATGAGAAGGTAATCCGAAGAGTAGCTGAGGAAAACCCAGAAATTACAACAACCCAGATGTAAAAATTAGATGGATGGTACATAATTGAATTGATGAGAAGCTTTCGAGTGGATTTTCACCTGTGAGAAAGCTGAGAGTAAGAAGCAAGTAAGCGCCTAGAAACACCTCGCAGATTAAGCCTGAAAGAGAGGAAATAGTTGATGTGTGAGAATGCAAATGAGTAAATTGACACAGCAAGATCAGATGACGGCCATAAGACGGCTGCCTCACCAGGAGTAATGAGAAGAAAAGAATTTCATGCATAAAAATGGGCAACTTGGAATTCCATAGCCGTTAGTATCTAGGGTTTACACAGCCCAAGCATCCACTATCCATTTTATCAACCCGCTGATAGAAGGCAGTGTAAATGAACAAAAACAGTTCAATAAGACAATAACCATGGTAGTGAAATAAGCCAAACAGTGAAACTTGTAAACTTTGGTGGAAGTGGACCTATCTCATTGGGCCAAAGCTTCCGTATAGTTAATGGGCCACACAGGATCAAACTTCATTGTAGTCATTTGCACACACTTCATGGGAACTCCTCCTAGGGTTCTCTGTGATGGTCATGAAATTCGATCGGCTTGAGTCCAATACATAAGTCTAGTGAGAATTTCATTCTAAAATCAATTAACATTCAAAGAAGTAGTCCATCAACCATATATACTAGACTCGTAATTCCTTTATTATTGATGTAAGAATAATGATTTTACACAATAGCGTACGCCCTGCTGGCGCACATTGCCAAAATTTCCCTATTCTCGAGCTCCTAGTACATGCCATTGATGCTCAAATACAACTTCGTTTAGGAAAAAAAAACAAATCAGTTAATATAGCATACGTTCAAATGCACATGTGTGTTAGATATGAACCAATCAGGTCAATGAGTTTTTATCCTAAAAACCAATTTATAGTTTATTCACCAATATGGAGGTTAAATGTGTATATATTAGAAGATACATATCACAATGTCTTCCTATTAAATAAATAATGATCTTGCTATATTAAGCTAGTTTATATTTGATTTTATCATTGCAATCTTTATTATTCTCTTCTAACTATGTAACCCTTACATACAAGGTCATAGTAACATCAATATATTTGTGGGTCTACCTCCACCATTTGTGTGCTCTACCTTTACCATAATCAATCATGATATCAGAGCGGATTTGATTTGGGACCTCAACCTACCATTCTCTAAATTTACCTTTGCCACGGATTTACTAGTGGTCCTATCAATATATTGTTGTCACCAATCTACTGGTTGGTGGTTATGTCGATCTACATGTGGTGCACTCTATTAGTGTACTCGTTGTTGATGGAGATGTTTTTTTTGCTTGTTGTCAATGGGATGTTTCAATCTTTAGCGTTTTTTGCCTATTCACGCTTTGATTGTGAGGGTATATTAAAAGACACATATCACAATATCTTCCTATTAATTAAATACTGATCTTGTTATATTAAACTAGTTTATATTTGATTCTATCATTGCAATCTTTATTATTCTCTTCTTATTCTATTGCAATCCCTATATAAACGGTCATAGTAGCATCAATATATTTATGGTTCTACCTCCATCGTTTGTGTGTTCTACCTTGACCATAATCTATCAGTATATTTAAACAAAATCAACAAAAAAAAACATTATAACGCAAAATAAAAGTAGGTAAATATTATATTCATATTAATTCACCGATTTACACAAATTAATAAAAACAACAGTTTTGTAAGTCGGTTTCCTCTCCTTCAAACCCTAAGTGGTTGAAAAAGAGAGATCGAGTGTGACAAGGAAATGAAACAACTATAAGGAGTCTCATGACCGACGAGGAGTTGTAAAGTAGAGCCTTGGGAGACGACAAGGAAAACAAAAGTTGTTGGGAAAATGTGTATATTTTTTTGTTACAATTTGGACAAATTTAGGTGTAAAATGAAGCTATCAGATATGTGATAAATTTTTATGGGTCATATAATGTGAGTGGTTCACATGTTTGAGTGCGCAAGCACATTATATTAAATTAACTAGGTCGAGGTCGCGCGCGTTGTAACATCCCGTAAAATTGTCATCCCGCATCATTTGAATGGGGATTTGTGATTGACTTATAAGGATGGGTCGCTACCCATGTCAACAAGAATTCTTCTTTTCCAGTGGTAGAGTGATGACAAGTAACTCTGGAGTTAAGTGTGCTCGTGTGGGAGCAATTTCAGGATGGGTGACCTCCTGGAAATTTTTCTGCGCGAGCATGGTTGGCATGGGGACAGCGTCTGCTTGCCCTAGTAGGCGGTCACTCGGCTCGGTGGATGGTCCTTGGCCTGACATTGACGTCAAGAGTTTAAGTGGGGGAGATTGTAACATCCCGTAAAATTGTCATCCCGCATCATTTGAATGGGGATTTGTGATTGACTTATAAGGATGAGTTGCTACCCATGTCAACAATAACTCTGGATTTAAGTGTGCTCGTGTGGGAGCAATTTCAGGATGGGTGACCTCCTGGGAATTTTTCTGCGCGAGCATGGTTGGCATGGGGACAGCGTCCCTAAGACCTCGGGTCTTACTCGCGTTGCGCGCGGTTGTAATAATAAGAAGATGATACATCTACCTATATTTCATCAAGGAAATTACTAATCAATCATATTGTGAGAGTGATCTTTGAAGTTTGAAGATAATGGTGCAAGATTGTCTCAAAGAAATTTATTAGGTTATTAAGTTTACTTTTAATGTGTAAAAAACCGTCTCAAAAGTAGTTTCTTAGGTTATTAAGTCCATACTTGTCCATATATAATGTGTAAAAAAATTGTGTGAAAAGAGTTTATTAGGTTATTAATATCATATTTAAATTGTAAAAAAAACGTTTCAAAGGAACTTATTTGGTTATTAATTCATATCTAATTAAATGAGGCAATTAGTGTAAAAATGTCTTAAATTTATTTTGACCAATTGAAAGATGAAATAGTGCTTAGCAAAGATGTTAAGAACAACGCACCGTGTATAAAAGAGCGAGAGAAAAATCAATCTAAGTTCACAATATAATTGTTAACAAAATCAAAACGTGATTGTTCGAATAGTAAATTTTATACCGGATTGTTATAAGTTAAAAAGTTAGACTTGTAAATAGTACAGTTAAAGTGTATTATTGTACCAATTATATCAACTTTCTTGTTGTGGTGCCAACGAAATTAGTTATGATAATTGGACGACTAAATAGATATAAAAAAATAGTCTAGTTAAATTAACTTATTCAACTTCACTGTTGTTTTGTTTTGTTTCTTGAGATACAAATTTTATGGGTACAGTTCATGCTACAAGAAGTGCAAAAGTAGTCAATTATGTCGGGTCTCCATAGACGTAACAGAAACTTCAATAATTGACTTGACAGGGAAAAGGGATATTAGAAGGATGATCGAGACTGCATTCTCTTTCCCGAAACAGGTTCAAGCAAATTTGAAGGGTTCGAAGAAGCAACAATGTGCACACAAATATTTGTACTCCAATCAAATGAACTGCATAGCATAAAAACACATTCACATTCAAAGAGCAAGTTAAGATAATTGTTTATGAACGTATGTAAGATAAAATAATGAACAACTCAATATTTAATGATGAAGGTATGCAAGCACAACCAAATTTTACCTGGAATACAAACGGAGGTCTTATTCTTCAACCTAGAAAATACGTGTGAGAGAATCCTTAAAAAGTGAATGTCCAAAACTCTTGCAAGCACTATAACTGCACCGGTCCTTTCTCTAGAAGAGGTTTTATAGGTAAGAACAAGATAGATAAAATATTCAAATATGAAGTCAATATTGGAAGTTAATTGAGTAGTCAATGCTAGGAGTTACAACCATAGATGTTACAAAAATAAAGGCTTAATTGAGAGATTTAATTGGGTAGTAAAATATTTAAAATATGAAGTCAATATTAGAAATTAATTTGGTAGACAATGTTAGGAATTACAATCATAGGAGTTACAAAAATAAAGGCTTAATTGGAATATTATTTGGGTAGTATAATTCAAAATATGAACTTAATGTGAAATGAAATATGGTGTTAGTATGAAACATTTAGTGCTCTCAAAAAGCTAAAATTATAGGTTCGTAAGATAATGCACAAGCCTAATGAGGTTTCCAGTTAAAACAATTTGGCAATATGAGTAGTCTCACTGTAATTATATAATACGTTTGTAGTTTATTTATAGTCGATGTATAATTCTTGGCACCCCTTCGAGTGCAACTGCTCGAGCTAGTTGAACTTAGTGGCATGCCATAAGGTTGATAAGCCTAATATTTCAAGAAATTGTGCCGGACGAGAGGCCTAATTTGACATCATGATATTTTTTTTTGGTGGGCCAGTATAACATAGTGGTTTCACACATCCGAGCGCACATGCACATATAATGGCGGATCTAGAGGGGACGAGAGGGAGCATATGTCCTTCTTTTGTAGATAAATTATATATATAAGATTTGGATCATATAGAAAGGGTCTTAGGTCAAAAGTGGGAAGGAGTCACAAGTCACAATCCTTGGATCAAAATAATGATGGGTTGTGATTTGTCCAAATTAATTAACACTTGTCATATACTTAAAACAAAAGTTTAGTTGAACAATTGAACATATAAATTTTCATTTGAACAATTAGTTATATAGTTGAACAATTTTGAATATAGTTGAACAATTGGTCCTATAGCTGAACAATTTCGAATATAGTCGAACAATTGACGTATTTAAACAATTACAAATATAATTGCACAATTTTTAGTTTAACAAATACATGTTATATTTGAAATTTTAAACAGTTGTTATTTGATCAAATAGTTGTGAATTTTCTTATTTTTGACTCTAAGATCCCTTTTCACTTAAATTGTTAGATGAGCGTATAAAATTACAACAACATGATAAACTATTGTAGGCATGAATCACATAAGCATAACCAAAAACTAAAAACAAGTATTTGATCACTCCGGTTCACAATATTTGACATGAGAAAAAAATCAAATATATTCAGAAAAGTAAAAATAGATGGTTTGATATTTAATGATGCACAATAATTTTAAAAAACTGTATAAAAACAATGATAGTATGAATAGTTATATATATTTTTAAAACAAAAAGTGAGGAGAGTTATATGAAAATAGAGGAAATAGTGTGTTAAAAATACAAATAATAAATAAAAAGATATATAATATTCTATTTGTGAAAGATTTATAGTACCATACATTGTGGGCAAACTTTTTTAAGATCCAATGTCAAATATTGTGATAAGATGGAGTATCTACTACTATATTAAAAAGCCGAGGATTGCTTATATGCAATGCATCTCAGGAAACTTATTGCACGCATTTGCTGGACCCAGTCATTTGTTGCTTCCTCTGTTAGTGGGATGCGTGACGTTTATTTAGGTTGTCAGGCCCAATAGCTTCCACTTACTGATTTGTCGTTAGGTCATTTTTTTTGGGAAGAGACGACCTCCGCTGCCAATGCTGACGAAGCTTTCTCATGTCTCGGTGGCCTTACCATCGGCCGTGTTGGGAACGTACGCCTACGTGTTGTATTAGACTATCTTCTGCCTGCCTCCTTGACGAGATGCTCACCCTCGTTTCAGCAGAGGCACCATCTGATCTGCCATCTATTATGTTCTATAGGAACGCTTGCCGCCTAACCACATTGTTTTAAGGCCTACAATCCCGATTTTTCCCTGTTTCCTACTCACCTCATTCTTTCTGGATTTGCTACAACCCGTGACCGGCCCCACATTCGTTGTAGCACCTGGCAAGACCTGTGCTCAAACTTGTCTTGTTGTTGATACTCCACTACTGAAGACCGCCAACGTAAGCTCTATTTCCTTTGGAAGCCGTACTTCTACCTGTTGTTCCACGTTAGCTAAATGCTATAGTTTTAGTGCTCGGTGTGATTTGGCTATTGATTTTATGCTTCCTTTGGTCCCGTGTCAGCTAGGGCTACATTGTTACAACACTTACACTGCTGCTTGATTGTTTGTGACTTTGATTTTGATTTTGAATTTGATTTGGAAAAACGTATAGATTAGGATTAGTGTATGGATTGACTTTAGATTTCTAATTTGATTTGACCACACCTTAGTTAGATGGGACATTGTTATTTCTTAATGTGTGTTGATTTGTGCTCTTCAATTTACACTGTTGCTTTTTTGTTTGTGAATTGGGAATTGCTTTTCCAATTGATTTTAAAGTTTTCTATCAGAATAGGATTAGTGTCACAATTGGCTTTTGATTTTGATTCCACCCCATCTTGTATTGGCTTTTGATTTTCAATTTGATTTGGCCATATCTTAGCTAGATGGTACAGTGTTATTGCTTATTATGTGTGGATTTCTGCTTTTGAATGTACGTTGTTGCTTTTTTGTTTGTAAATTGAGATTTGCTTTTGAATTTGATTTTTAAAATTTCCTATCAGAATAGGATTAGTGTAACAACTGGCTTTTGATTTTGATTTTGATTTCACACCATCTAAGTTAGGCCTCACAATGTTATTGATTAGTGCAAATTGACTTTTGATTTTGAGCAAGTTGTTGGTGTTCGTTCGATTGGAGTCTAACCTGCTGTTGTTTTACAGATGCCTTTGTCATACTCATTTCCCCACTTTTTTTTGGCAAGCTTGTCCAGTAGTCAGTTGTTCCTTTATTGAACTTACACTGCTACTGAAGAGTTTGTGAATGATCTTCTGTTTTTGGAATTTAAGTAGGCAAAATTTATGGACAATAGGATTCACATCTAATCTGTATTTAACTTACATTGTAGCTGATTAGTTTGTGACTTGTGGGCTTGCTTTTCACCTTGTTTTTGGGCCTCACATGTACATAGGCTCCCTGACAAACCTGTGATTTCACATATCCGTTTTATTTAACTTACAGTGTTATTGATTGATCTGTCAATTGTCTATATATATATAGAATCATACTTCCATATAAACAACCCCTATAGTGTACAATGAGAACAAATCTAATCCGTAAGATTAGAATAATAGATGGTCAAGATTAACCATAAAAATAGGGGGAAAAAATAAAAATAAAACAATTTATAATGAGAGTGGGGAATTAGTTGCACGTGAAAATCAATTTTCACCCAATTTGCTCAATTATTGTATATAAAAAGATTTGTTACCTTATATGACCCTAAAATCTCTCATTCAAATCTTCCATCATCGCTCAATAACCGATTATTTGTGAAACGACACTAATGGTGAGCAAGGGCGATTCAACGATGATTAGGGTTGTTGTCGTTCGTCCAATGAAGCCACCACCGTCGTCTCCATACCAGATTTGGCCGGCTGGTTTTCTTCACAGATCCGGACTTGAACTCGCCATGGTTCTCCCTCGAATGCCTCAAGTGCCCTTCCAACATTCCTTCAGTCTCGTGCATCGCGATTCAACCGTCTATGAGACCAATTTCGTCTCGCTCACCATCAATTTCGCTCGAGACTATTCAAAAGCCTCGTTTCCTTCATCCTTGTATTCTCGTGTCGATATTACATCATTACCATCAACAATCTTGTTGTACGACTCTAAATTTGTCATCATTGCAGACCAACCGGAATCCATGGTTGTCCCCATCCTCAACCGTACGAGAGAAGCATATGCTATTTGATTTGTATTCACTATTTATTGAGTTTTTATTCGTTGATGTATGTTAATGTATTTAGCAAAATGAGAAGGACATTGATTTTGCTTAGATTAAGATTCAATATGTTTTTGTGGTGCTCGAAACCTTCTTTGATCTGATGAACAAAATTTGTTATTCCATTGTCATATACATGAATTATTGTACTTTAGTTTTTATTCGACACTAAATGTTATAAATATTCGGTGGTTATATGTCTTTTATCTAGCGATTTGTCATGGTTTGTCTGTGTATGTGCGACAAGTTATTGGAAACAATTGAATAACTAAATTTTGCAACGAATATATTATGTCATATGTACGAATATATTTAGTAACACTAACGAATATTTAATAGTAAACTAACGAATATTTTAAGTAACATGGACGAATATCTTCGTATACGTATATGTTCGTGAATTGTCCGAAGATTGAAACATTGATATCTTCAGATTATGAACGAATATTTTTCACTATGTAAATGAATAATTTATGTACCACTGACTATTAATTTCAGTTATCAATAATCGACTAAAATTTGTTTGACATGAACGAATAATATCGATATCATGAATGAATTTTTAATACTATGTTGACGAATATTTTCATGAACACAGACGAATACTTTTGTACAATATTAACTAGAAGAATGGAGATGATAATTGAATTGATTTAGAAATGTTGTTGATATCAACTATGGTGAACGATGAATTGAGAAATGAAAAAAAGGCAATATGAATTTACGTTGAAAACCAGATTTGGATGTAATTGTGGAGATTAGGATAATAACAATTAGGGAGAAAATCTCTAACTACCATATTTGACTATAATTACTATGGAGAGTGTAATGCACTCTCTTTAATTGGAGAGTGGAGTAAAATATTCCCTTAAATTTGGTTTAATTAAGACCATTAGATCAAAACAATCTTATGGTTAATGTGTGTTCTCATTGAACACTATAAGGGATGTTTACATGTGAGCCAAACTCTCTCTCTCTATATATATATTTAGAATCAAGTGAGAACAAGAGTTACAGTAAAAAATGAGAACAAACATCGGCCATACGATTAAACTAAATTGACGTCCATGATTCAGCATTATTTTTGTACATTAATCAAATACATTGTAATTTTGGATGAATATAGAATGTTACCATAAATGATTGCACGTTCATTTACTACTAAATTAACTTCATACAATTCACCTTACATAATACGTAAGTTACGCGAGTTAAATAACCATGACATTATGAAGATGCACGATTCATACACTAAATTTCATATATGTACGAATCACAGTAGCACAATACCATATTACCATAGTATATTAAAATATCACATTTACAAATAAATAATAATAATAATTAATATTATGCATGTGCACGAATCAAAATTGTCATATGCACTAGTAAACAAACAAATGCACAACACTAGCAACATTAAAAGTGTCATATGCACGAGTACACAAATGCAAAACACTAGCAATATCAAAATTCACATTATATAGTAATTACTCGTACACAACACTAGCACAAATTCAAGCACTATTATATGCATAGGAGTAAACAAATGCACACACTTACACCATCTCTCGATATATAACGAAACCACAAAAATAAATGCATTAGGTTTTATATGCACGAGTTGTTACTTTCAATTCCATATTTTTAACACAAGCACGATATGCACGATTTAACCAATTTTTCAACAAATTTCTCATACACCGATTAAAGCTAAACAATTTATTTCCATATAAAACGAATATTGTATATTTTATTACCATATTGGCAATCCTACATTAAACCACAATATAATGATACCTTATTTAGACGTTAAATCTGGGTCATCCGTGCATTGATCCAACGATCCTCAGTTGTTCTTATTTCTTACCGTAATACATGTTCTTACTTGATCCTGACCCTATATATATATATATATTCATACACTCTTGATTTTGGGGGTCACATATACATAAGCTTCCTGAAAAATCATTGATCTCTCATATTCGTTTTGCATTTGCACAATCAGGCTCAAACGTACCCTTAGGATTTGCATTTGTTGGCAATAAGACTTACAACTGCATGATATGTTGTCAGAAAGTATAAACACACAGTATTTTAGTAGCGGCTGCTGTGCCAAATAGACAATAATACGCCTTATTCGGAACAACTATCAAGAAAGCTCATGTCCATCCACACTGACCTAGAACGAACTATTTGTCAATGCCACAAACTTTCAAGATGGTCGTGTCCTTTGGGCAATATTGTTGCTTAACTTTATAGCGCTTTCACCAATCTCACATACATAGGCTGAGTGAAATATAATGACGCGCATAGCACTTTACACATACATAACGAAACATAAATTTTTCAACATGCTTGGTAGATGCTCTTAAGATTTGGTTTTTCTACAACTTGAAGCAATGTTAGAATCATTGTCACGCCTTGCAAGTAAAAGAGCCAATGTAATATTCTTGTCAAAGTAAACAATATCGTTAAATTCAAGGCTAAAGTAATTCCCTACAAATAATTCATACAACATGTTGATCTATCCAGACTTAGAATTGAATACAGTAAACTGCTCAAACAACTGCAATTGCTAAGCAGCATGAAAATGACCTCCTGCTTTACTAATCTACAACAGGTTCAGATGCAAACTAATATAGGCCCCCAAAAAATCAAAACACAATACGCTAACCTAATAAATGGAGCCGATGGAGTAATCAAAAGCAAGGACGGTGCGGATGAAGGTCTTGCGAGATGGAGAAAGGCGATCGCCAATTAGCAGCTACAACAAACCCAAACTCTATCAGAACAAGCACACAGTACGCAAAGATGTGCCGCCTCGTTGCTTGCAACCGTGGAAATACCGAGTAGTTAACCTAAAATGACAAGATAGTCTACTATTTAAAAAACTAGCAGCGGTCATCAAACCAAATCCCATAAAGGCATAAAACACAGCCCAAAATACATCCTTACAAACAGCCCAACACGCGTTTACCTTAAACGTCCTACACGCGTCACACTAACCCTCCTAATATCCTGCCACCTAGCGTTGCCCCTGTTAAGTTACCATGGTTACACCAGCTACTCTCATATACACCTATATACCTCCAAATTACTTCACCGGTGTGGCCCATCACTTTCATCTTGCCTACCCGCATAAAAAATTCCCAAAATTCACCAAGGAGCTCATCACCAGTGTACCAGTTACAGTATTATAGGTAATTTGATATTCTAATTATATAAAAACTGTCATAACTTATGTCCCTCCAACTATGTTATACATGTGAAAGCCTTTTTCTCATGATCCTTGCACCATACATGTTTAAACGAATCAATAAATCAGCTTAATTTGGTAGTAGCTTTGTCAAATGAAAATCCAATCCTTCATCTTCTAACGTACTAATTGCGTCCTTTTCTCCAATTAGGATGGAACCTGCTTTCCGCCGCAACACCGTTGTCGAAGTGATAAGCACCGGTCAGGCTTACCTAGGCTCGTTTTACCAGGCATGAATTATCGCAGTCACACCCGTTGGCCACTACGTGGTGCAATACCGAACATTGCTAGGTACTGACCACGCATCCCAACTGCGTCAGACTGTCTCAGCTTGTCGGCTACGTCCACCACCACCACTCCACTATGTAGCCACATTCCAAGTAAACCGAGTGCTCGATGTTTGGACCGAGGGGGGTGGTGGACAACAACTCTGACCAACCACTGGCCAGAAGAAAACATATGTGAGGTTGTTCTCTGCTTCTCCGGTGGCTCCATATACGTTTGCGCAATAGAATTGCGGCCACACTTTGTTTGCTTGCCAGCTTAACATCACACTTTCGGGCAAGGAAATCAGTACAACTTTTGGCCTACAGCCACATACACCATATCACTACCACTACACAACAACAACTTAAAGGAACGGCGACGATAATTTTTTCTAAGACAAAGGAATGCACTTTGTACCTCTTCAAAATACTGGAAGAAAATGGTGTACTACTACAAAACTTAAAATGCTGTACTGCTACTAACAATTTCCTTTTTAAAATCACGATCTCAATTATGCAGTGCAGTATCCTTCTTCTGCCCAGAAAATTAGTTTAACATCTTTACTTGTTTTGCAGTAACATCGTGGCTAGCTTTCCAATGAGAGTTAATTAATTATTGAAGTACATTAACAAAAGACTCTTTAACAGATCGGCTGTGTTTGCCCATCAAACTGCAGAAGTATACTTATTTTGAAGTCTTTCTAAAACAAAAAACATAAAAGTACAACTCAAACCAATCTCCGCGTGCGTAGCACGCGGAATACCCCTAATATAATAAAAGGAGAGATTTTTCAAGAAGAGTAAATGCTATAGATCTTACTATAAAATAATTTTCATAAATATGGGTGAACAACTTTATTATTCATGAACGATACAAAAAAATATTCATTAGTTATAAGCGATTGCTCAATAGATTGTTCATTAGTGTTATATGTTTCTTCACCGGTTTTGTTAAAGTTGTTCATGATTATTGCAATGTGTTGTTATACACCAAAATTTTTTGTTTATCTTACACGTTTTTTTTTTTCTCATTTAATTGGATGTTGTTCATTTATAATAATTCATGAACCTTCTTTTTATGCTTATCGTTGTTGTGGTTGTTGCTATTGTTCATTTATAATTGTTGGGTTATGAAGTTGCTTATCAATTTACGAATTATGTGCACATAGAGGAGAACAATTGAACATTAAATGAAGATGAAGTTTATTGATAGCCGAAATTTATTAGGTAGTTGAAATAAATAGCCGACTGAATGATTTTTTTAAAATAGTTTGACGAGTGTTTGGGAGAACGAAATTTATTTAAGCCAATATCAATGTAAAATCAATAAAAAAAGGTTTACCTTTTCATTTAAATTCAACCTTTTAGGGTGTATAGTATTTCATAAGTTATCATATCTTGTAAGCCTCCTCTAGGTAGCTTGTGACACGAGAAAAGTTTAAAGTTCCATAACTAACATAAACTTTCAATAATTTGGATTCTCAAACGCTCACTATCGAGCTTATGTTTTTTCTACAATCTTTATAAGCTTGATAAGATTCCATAAGCTTGCAATTTTAGTCACTTAAAAACGCACCCTAAGATTGAGTTCAAGAAAGGATAAAGCGTTCAACAAACTCTGTGAGGAAAGCAAGGGGTGAGAGGGATATCAAAAGGCATATACTCAACCATCGTTGCCATGATGATCAATTGATCACCTTAAAATATAATTACTTATGTAACTACAATTAAATAAAAGGAGATCTGGTATCCTTTGCACGTCAAATCACACTTTATTATTAATTAAAAAGAAGGTTAAGTTGTGTTCAATAGAAGGATAATCCAACCCTTTACATCATCAATGGAAATTTTTACTATATATCCTCAGACGGGTCAATCAATATAGTGATACCAATAGAGAAGTTTAAGCAATGCTAGCTAAGTTTGTTGCTCTATTCGCCTCACGATATATGACATGTCAAATCCGGATAATCCATAATATTTTCACATAATCTTGACACATACTTATTCATAAAGGGCACGTCAGCCTTACTAGAGGACATACCTTATACGATGGTTTAGGATTTAGGGCTCACATTTTTTCTATTTAGGGTTTATATATTGAGAATACGAGAAGTTTGACGCTAAATTTGTTCATCTAACCTATTTATGTACCGTTTTATTTTTATTTTTATAATTATACTTATTTAAAGTACCAAAATTGGTATAGTAAGTGTATACATAAAATAATAAAATTTGATATTTTACATTTTTGTCAAACGTAAGCGGATGATAACTTCTCACATTTATTTTAGTTTTTCTAATGATTTCATGGTTTATTTTAGTATGTTTACTTGTTATGATGTGGGACCATCTTCGATATCACCTATATTATATAGAATCTTCCCTAATCCAGGAGCAAAAGACACTCAAGGAAAGGTTGCTTGCAAGCTGCGAACATGGGAGGATCCGAGAGAGTGAAAGATTGCATGGAAGATGCAAAACCTCGACCAACAACATGAAATCTCGGCCAAGATTTCATCCGAGATTTTCGTTATGTCGGGAACAATGAGATCCCTTGAGATCTTATTTATCTTTATTATTTATTAATACATTTTTATCTTTCAAACATTCATAAGGTATTTGTTAGTTTTTGATCATATATTTTTTGGATTATTTTTTGATAAATATCACCATAAATAGACTTAGAGGGTGACATTATTAGGTAGGCTGATTTTGATTATTATTTTCCACAAATTGTGTGAACTCGCAACTTCATTTACGGAGTTTGTGTTTTATTCATTTCTATTCAATCAAAGAGAGAGCCTTGATTGAATCGTTGTGAGTCCTTGCTAGATTGTGTTTGTGCGTATAAATCTTTTTGAAGGTTGATGCTCCTAGTCAATATTAGTCTCTCCTTGTGCTTGTCTTACTTAGAAGACTTGTGTAATGTTAAAAAAGTGAGGGCTAAGATAAACTCTTCGTTAAGGGGTTTTGACACATCATTAATTGACCAAGGTTCTTTGCGGGAATATTTTGGTTCACATCTTTCTATATTTCCATTATTTCATTCCATTAACCATCTTCTTTATTTTTTCATATTCATTCCATCAAGCTCACGTTCTTTGTTTCAAGGTTTCATAAATCTCGGATCATATCTCGGCCGAGATTCTCCACCGAGATTTGTTATCTGAGGCTGTTTTCGGACTTTCAATCTAGATCAGGCAATCACTACTTCATATTCTTTGACCTCAACATGAACCGAGCCTGATTGACTATGTTCTCTCTATCATGAAAAAATCCGTTAAGCTAAAACATTGTTGAATAATTCGAGTTATGTTTCAATTAGTTTGTAGAAAAATGAACTATCCCCCAAAAAAAACAATTTAACTAAACACTTAACAATGATAAGGATATTTCGGTCACAATGATATGTCATTGAAAAGTTCCTAAAACCAATAAAATTAGTCCAATTACACAAACTAAATTTTATAGAAGAAATTATATACCTATTTATATAAATTAATGTTTGGTTTATCTTTGTATTTTAAGTTATTAGTTTGTCTTCATTTTTCTTAAATGTAGAATTTAAAAATTACCATATATTGCCATTATAATAACACATACATCATCAAATACAATATAATTTATGATTCCATAATTCATATATCATACATTATATAAAATCAAATAATATATTTAAAAATTCTGCATTCCAGCGTCTTACCAAACACCAAATAACATGAATCATTGTTAAAAAGATTCACAAAGTCTTTATCATTAATATATAAATTAATGATTAAATTTTATTTATTCTCTCGTCAGTCTTTTTTTTCTTAGAGATCATCGATTTAGTTGGGATCTTTTTTAAACTTCACCTAAGAGCCGGATCCAAACTGTCCATCAATTTTTTTAAAAAAATTAAAATTTAAGCGATATTTTAATACTTTTTTCTTACTGTATACCTTCAATTAAATCTCATATTTTTGCATTAGTTTATGATTATATTTATAGATTTGGTTATCAAAAAGAATACAAAGAGGAAAAGGTGACTATTTGGTGACCATATTAAGATTATTTTGTCCACCCTACAAAAAAAAAATATAATTTAACTAGTATAACGTGAAATCTTCGTTATTTATTTTATGTATCACAAAGAGTCAAAGATTTATGCTAAAATTTTTTTGAAAACAAGTAAATATGGGTACACATCAGTCATCCTTATCCAGAATTTACATTTGGTTAAACTTTATGTACAAAATTACTACTGTAATCTTAACCTAATCCAGAATCTACCTTTGTTAAACTTTATCCACAAAATCAGTATCAAATATTGCAATCTTAACCTAATCCACAGAATCAGGTAAAATAAGTATAAATACCTTTCGTTTCTAAGTATTTGCATATCAAGATCAAAATCAGGCAAAGCAAGAAAATGAAAATGAGGGTGGGAATATTGTTCTTGTTTTGGTTGTGCGTATGGACGATGAAAGTCGAAGCAGGAGAGTACATGAAGTACAAGGATCCAAAGCAACCAATAGCTGTAAGGATACGAGATCTATTGAAGAGGATGACGCTCGAGGAAAAGATTGGACAGATGGCACAAATCGACAGAAACAATGTCACTGCTGAAATGCTAAGAGACTATTCCATTGGAAGTATACTAAGCGGAGGTGGACACGTCCCATCCCCTACAGCGACGCCGGAGAACTGGGTCGACATGGTTAATGAATATCAAAACTATTCTTTGTCCAGCAGGCTTGGAGTTCCTATGATCTATGGCATTGATGCTGTTCACGGTCATAACAATGTCTACAAGGCCACACTTTTTCCTCACAATATCGGCCTTGGAGCAACCAGGTATATTATATATATATTTAGCTTCCTGCTTTCAAAGATTGAAGCTTGATCTTTAATGAAAATACAGGGACCCAGAGCTGGTGAAGAAGATAGGTGCAGCCACGGCACTGGAAACAAGAGCAACCGGCATCCCTTACGTCTTTGCGCCGTGCATTGCGGTGTGTAGAGACCCGAGATGGGGTAGGTGCTATGAGAGTTACAGTGAGGACCCGAAGATTGTTCAATCCATGACGGAAATCATCTCTGGTTTGCAAGGAGATGTTCCAAGTTCTATGAAGGGTGTACCTTATGTTGCAGGAAAGTAAGTACAGATCAGAACTGTAATTTTCGTTACTGAAAATCAGCATCTAATTTTCGGCACTGAAATCTGAATTTCTTGCAGTGACAAGGTTGCAGCTTGTGCAAAGCACTTTGTAGGAGATGGAGGGACTGTAAATGGAATCAATGAGAACAACACTGTGATTGACTGGCATGGTTTGCTTAGCATCCATATGCCTGGATACTACGACGCCATTATCAAAGGTGTTTCGACTGTTATGGTGTCGTACTCGAGTTGGAATGGAGTGAAGATGCACGCTAACCGTAATCTGGTGACTGATTTTCTAAAGGGAAGACTTAATTTCAGAGGATTTGTGATCTCGGATTGGGAAGGGATTGATAGAATCACCTCGCCGCCACACTCGAACTATAGCTACTCTGTCGAAGCTAGTGTTAATGCTGGTGTTGATATGATCATGGTGCCTGAAAACCACACCGAGTTCCTATCTACCCTAACTGATCTTGTGAACAAAGGAGCTGTTCCTTTGAGTAGAATTGATGATGCAGTGAGTAGGATTCTTAGGGTTAAGTTCGGCATGGGATTGTTTGAAAGCCCCTTGGCTGATTACAGCTACACAAAATACCTCGGAAGCCAGGTATGAAACTCGATTCAATCAGTAATTTACCTCTGAATTTGCCTTTATATAATGCGATTGATTGCAACAGGCGCATAGAGATCTAGCAAGGGAAGCAGTGAGGAAATCTCTGGTGTTGCTGAAGAACGGAAAGAAGGCCGATGAGCCAGTGCTTCCGCTCCCGAAGAAATCCAGTAAGATCCTCGTCGCCGGCGCCCACGCGAACAATCTTGGCTACCAATGCGGTGGATGGACGATGGAATGGCAGGGAGTTGACGGAAACAACCACACAGCCGGTAATTATTATTCAAATCGCATCTCATTTCCATTCAATTCAAATTTCCAAAACCTCATTTTACCAAAACGCAAATCACCAGGAACGACTATCCTTAGCGCGATCACATCAGCAGTTGGTCCAGATACGGAGGTCGTGTACAGCGCAAATCCCGACAGCGATTTACTAAAGGCTAACGACTACTCATACGCGGTGGTTGTGGTGGGAGAAACGCCTTACGCAGAAACGATGGGAGACAGCGTGAACCTGACAATGGCGGAGCCAGGGCCGAAGGTTCTAGAGAGCGTGTGTGGTCAGATGAAGTGCGTGGTGGTGGTGATTTCCGGGAGGCCAGTGGTGATGGAACCGTACATGGATAAGGTTGATGCGCTGGTGGCTGCATGGTTGCCGGGAACGGAAGGACAGGGAGTCGCCGATGTGTTGTTCGGAGACTACGGATTTACCGGGAAGTTGTCGAGGACATGGTTTAAGAGTGTGGATCAGTTGCCGATGAACGTTGGAGATGAACACTATGATCCTCTCTTCCCCTTTGGTTTTGGTCTCACAACTGAGCCCGTTCCCCAGAACTGAATCCGATTAGCGGTTTAATTAGGTCATTAGTTCTTAGTGTTTTGTTTAGGTTTTTTATTTTATTTTATTTTGGTTTTATAGGGATCTTGGTTGTTTAATAAATTAATAAAGCAAATATACAGTGATAAATTGTCACAATTAGTTTTTCAACTTTTTCTAAGATAAGTTTCGTTAGGACTTTTGAATTAATTTCTTTTCTTTTTTTTTTTTATAAAAAACCTTGATAACCCATAGTACATGAACGGTGGAAGCTCTAAAACATGCAAAAATGGAAAAATTGATTTCCTCGGAGAGAATAAAAATCTGAAAGCGACATCTTCATTGCTGATTCAGCTGACGAGCGCTGTCTGCATTCTAGACTCCTTTGCTCCGCCTTCTTTGTATTTCGATTGCGACCTTCGGAAGGGGACGCCGTACCAATTCAAAGTGAGTTTATACTTCGATTCGGTCTTCTGTAATTGAAATTTTGACTAATCTCTTTGTCGTGATTGCTCGAATCAAATTCCCCCATTTTATCGTGCGGGTGCTATCAGTTATTCTAGGGTAGGTGGGATAAGAATTGTGTTTGATGTCAGGCTTGATACTAGAATATATGGAACTTGCTTTAAATTGACGATTTTTGTTCAGAGTTGTGATTTGTGAAATTGCCTAACATGCTGAGAATGTGAAGTTAATAGGTTTTCTTTTCCTCTAGACGCTCAATTAATTGTAGACATTGGTGCTTGGTGACCAGAGTTCTTCAATTTTGTATAAGTTTTTCCGTTGAAGTAGGGTTTTCATGTTGGTGACCTTGAATCTTCCCAATTGCTATAAACTATATGTGCCATCATAAGGTAATTGTTCATCCTTCAGGGTCAGTGTGACGCAGATTGCTAATTTGGGGAAGGATTTTCTGGTTGCTGGCAGCCTGGTCCTACAAGTTTGCCCTTTTCAAGCTTCATACCTTTCCGATTTCAGACGATTATGGCAACACAAACTGGTTAGGCTTCAATAAGTGGCCTTCAATTTTATCTATCACACAGGACTTTGCTCGCTTCTGATACATTTCATGCTGTTATATGTGTTATGGTTGATGTTTGGGATTGGGAACTTACCATCTTCTACTTCAATACTGTAATTTTACAAATATGTTACGAATGACTGGACTAAACATGAAGTAAGAAAGGAGGTGCAGAACACTGTGAGTTTTTTCGTATGTATGAGGCATACACGAAAAAATAGTGTGTGCTGTAAAAAATTGTGACTTTTTCTTGGTCTTTTCGACTGTTATCTTCAGCCTTGTTGGTAAAAGTGAAAAATCACGAGCTAGAAGCCCTTGGGATGAGCAAAGTGTTGCTTTCACAAATATCTGCTCTTGATGATTTATTTGATGCTGCATACAACATCTGCTGTCCGAAACCATATGACCAAGAAAACAGGCGGGATTTGATTCGCAAGTTCAATGCCATTGCGAAGGAGTTATATGGTAATATCGCTGTCACAGGTTTAAAATTGAGTTCTTCTTGTCCTTGATTTTGTTTAATTTGCACAGTATACACAAGTACAATTCCTGTGTTTTTATCTATTTGTCATATGACATTTATTTCCTTTATCATAAAGTGAGAAAAACCAATTTAGAAGGAAGAGTGAGTACAGTCATGTTACCTAGCAGAAGATAGCAATTTTAGTGAATAGAAATTAAATGGCTTTTCATTGAGGAGACTAGTTGATCATCTGTTTAACTCTTTCAATTTTGGGCAGGTGAAGCTTGTCCTGTTGTGACAGAATTCGGTTCGTTCCTAATGAATATGTTTAGTTCTGACAGTGATTTGGATTTATCCATTAATTTCGACAACAGTCCAGTTGACTTGTCAAAGGAGGACAAGATCAAAACCCTGCGGAAGTTTTCAAAGAAGTTCAGAAAACTTCAAAGTAAGTTTGGAATACAACATATATATGTAGGACTGCTTCCCCTGTTTGGTATATTATTTTTTGTGAATTAGGCATGAATTCTTTTGTCCCCCAGTGATTCTTAAAAAATCACGTACATGTTTCTTTGCACCTCTTGCTTCTCACCTTTTATCACATTTTTTACTGTTGGGGAGAAAATGTGCGCTTAATCAGTGAGTCGAGTGGTTTGAAATGTTGACCGGAAAATTTTTACAACAATATTAGGCAAACACATACATGTCGTTTTGATAATTTTACTGTTTTTCATATTGGAACGCCTTTTCGTTTGGTAGCATGAAGCACATTATAATGGTTCATTTAACCTAGCATAAACCATTTTGCCCAGGCCAACACAAGGTAGTTTGGCTAAAGTGTGTTGTGCCTTAGAGCTATGAGTGTCTAAGATGTGCTTTTTGAACACTGTTCCTTGTACAGTTTTAGTGCAACAATTCGAACTCTGGAGTCATGCTTGTGTTATCTGTCTCTCGAGTTTTTTGTACTTGTATATTAGACAATCTGAGCCTTGCTTCCATTCAGATTATTCACTATCACATATCTGTCTACTTATTAGTTTACTTCTCTTGTTTAGTGGGTTATTCTGATATGGCATTTCTATGATGCAGGCAGACGGCTTGTGAAAAACGTTCTACTGATACCTGCTAGGGTACCTGTTCTTAAAGTTACTGACTGTGGCACAAATATCGAATGCGATTTCTCAGTGGAGAATAGAGATGGAATTGCAAGGTCGCATATTATATTTCTAATTGCTACTATTGATGAAAGGTTTAGGAAGCTAAGCATTATGGTAATATATGTTATCTTTCATGCTTTATCATTGGACAAATATGCCTCATTCTAGTTTGGCTGTATTAGGAAACTAATTGCTTTTCTTTTCTTTTCTTTTGTTATTTAAATGCTAAATTATTGGAATGAATCTTGTCATGCACATATAGTCCAGTTACATCGTAGTGTCTTGACTTTCTTCCTCTATGAAGAGGTCATTTTCCATTCTCTTCTTCTGCTGCAATGTATAAAAATGCCTTCCTTTCCTTTATCTCAGCTTCTTTACAGGAATAACTAATAAATGAATTTGAAAAATAGAAAATATGACAGAGTAAAGCAGGTAGGCTATGAAATTCAACCATGTTCTATACCTGATTGAGTTGTACAGAAAAGATGTCCAAAATCAACGTGAAGAGGTTAATGTTTGCGTGGAATTTTTTTGGCTAAGATAATTTCTAATATATTGTTTTCTTTTCCTTCTTTTCATCTGGGAAGATTAGACAGAATCTGTCATATGTGAGATCTATAGATTATTAAAATACTTACACCATATCCTTTTTTTACTTGCTACGCTACTCCTGTTAATCATTGGTAGATGCAACGATTTCACGCCCCTTGATTGCTGGTGAGGGATATGGTAAGATGAGAAAAAAGAGTGACGTGTTCATGCGTGTCTAGCCTCTGTTTGGTATCTAATTGCCTAAACTTGTTGTCTTGGGAGTGGGTTGGTGGAAGTGAAGCAAACTGAGGTATAATGTGTGCTTGGACTTGTGTAGATATCGGATAATCTGTTGTATTTGTCTACCTTATTGTTTGTTTTTGTTGCAAAAGCTCTGTTCATCTTGTTTGACCTGTTCGAGCCTTGTACATAATACCCTTTTTGTTTTGTTCCTTGGCGTTGCAGTTGAAAGCTTGGGCAAAAACACAAGATATAAACAGTTCACAGGACGGAACTTTAAACTCTATATCACTTATTTTACTTGCTGCATTCCATCTACAGGTAATACTGACTTCTGTGCAGCTTTCTGGATCAATATCTTCAGGACTTTATCTTCTCTGGAAATTCCGAACCTTGCTAAAACTAATAGACTGGTGCATCGCGCAAGGCAATATAATCAGATTAGATGATTTAGTTGAAAAGAATACGCAAGTTATTTTGCAACAAATAAATCTTGGTTGGTCTGTGACTTTGTGGTAGATAAATCCGAATTCAATGTTACATCTTACAAGCGCAAGTCTCATTATAGTTTAACCTTTTCAATCTCCTATTAGGTTTGGTCCAACAGGATTTTCTTTGCCTACAATATAAAGGTCATATGGTACTACTGATGAGTGAGGAAGAAGTCCAAACACAAAATCATCTATGAGACATAAATCTCTTGATTCTTTCTGTCACATTGTCATAGAGATGCAAAGTTTTCAAGATGTGAATGACTATTTTAGCCTTTTCAACTGCAACTAGAAGAAGCGTATTGATATTGATGTTTTCTCCCTTTTACCTGGTTGGCCAATGCATTAGATTCACAGGATAGTAAACGATATATTTAATATTGGTTGATGCTGCAACAATGCTATACTGTCTTCATGGGCAACTAATTCTTTTAAGAATATAGTTATCCAAGTGACGACTAATTTTTAATTTGCAATATCTAGTAGCTTCTGCACGTATAGTACTTATGGTGTTAGTCTTTTGAGTTTATTACACTAGAAAACCCGGTATGGTAGCTGGTTAGCTTGATTGTTGGGTGCTTGATGTTTTTTCACATTCCAGTTCATTTTTTATCTAATAGTTTGTCTTATATTTCTTGTAGGGTGCAAAGCCTCCTATATTGCCACCATTCTCTGCCCTACTTAGAGGTAAATTTAATGCATTGAATAGTGGAGGTGCACTCCTCATAACTCGGTTTTCTTTACTTAGGGGCCTCTTTCATTCCTTTACGGATACTTTATGTCATTGTAGTATGGGATTTTGGAAGTTTTAGCATAACATGTATTGTTGGAGATATTATACTGCCCGATTTGTTGCTTTTTACATCCACAAATGTTGATAAATGGGTGAACTCCTATCTTGCAGATGGGTGTGATCCTCTAGCTGTGCAGAAAAATGTCGCCCCTTTTGTAAATTATGGGCAGAAAAATAAGGAGTCTGTGGTTCAGCTCTTTGTGACTCTTTTAATCAGAGTACGATGTCTATCTTTAATCTTCAGATAAATGTTTTAATTTGCATTATGTGTCAGTTTTATCAGCATCATTCGATTCATCATTCGATTCATCATTCATCAACATAACCTTGATTCTCTGCTTAAACATTCATCCTTTTTTGTTTATTGCCCTTCAATAAACTCAAGAGAAACAAAGAATAGTTCTATGTACCTGTAGGCCGTAGTGGCTTTCTATATATTGTAGTGTTAGAAAGTGCACACATAACAAACAAGCTGGCCCATGTTTTTACACCACTGCTACATCTTGTCACATTATAGCCACTCACTATTTGAAATAACAATTCATTATCACCTCCTTTCTTTATCAACTACCCTTTGAGACTTCATGAGCACCATTTACATTATAAGCATGGCATACTATACACCCAAAGATGATATATATTCAAAAACAATTATATAGGCATATGGCAGCTAAATTGAAAAAAGTTGCAAAATGGGACCATGTGATAGAGAAAAAACTGGGGAAAAGTAGGTTATTGAATAGTAAGTAGATTTCAAGAGGGAAAAAGAGAGAACAAAAGATGGTAAGATTTCCTTGTCTTATAACATACTTCTCTCTTTCTATTCTTATTTTCGTTTATATGCTATTTGATACAGTTGGTTTTGGATAACTATTTTGAAGATTTTGTTCCAAGTTAATTTGTAGTTTGGACTGTAAATTTCTAGGTCATTATGGAATTGAAAAAATTGGGGAAAAGTTGTTTCTATTGAATCTATAGTCTACATTTTGTCTGATGCGTGCCTTTCTTGAATGCTTGAAGAAACATATAACACTAACAATACTTTATGATATTTGTGTTCTAGAAACATAGAATTTTTTATATTGGTGTTTCAAAAGAGTAATCATATCCAACCAAATTAAGCCTTGGCTTTCTTCTCCCTGGTTATGTGCATCTGCAGCTGAACTCAGTCAAGAAACAGTGGGCTAAGGGTCTTTGTGCCAGCGTTTATGAAGGATCCTGGATACACAAGATATTTCAGTTGAAAAAGGCCATAGCGGGATCCATATCTGTAAGTATCCGGATATTATTCTTATACGTCTCTTCGTATTGTTGTCATTGGCGACAAGACAAATTGAAACTCATGCTACATATCTAGGTTGAGGATTTCATGGACCAGTCCCAGAATGTTGCAAGGGCAATACTACCGAAAAAGGTGAGTAGTATAAACGAGTCCATTGAAAAGTCTCTGTCTCAGATTCAGGACTACGTAGACAAAAAAATTGAAGCACGGGAGTTGGAGAAGTTGCTCTTTGGGCCATGCTCACCTCAAAAGACAAAACATGTCATAACACATAATCGCATCTTGCATGACCCTACAACGAAAGCAAACTCGGCTTCCAAAGGTATCAAGGGTCATGGTGATCGAGATGAACCGTCAGTGTTGCATGCCCTAGACCCTATAAAGAAAATGCGACCGGGAGGTGTCACCACTCATGATCCTTACAGCTACATGCATAATAGAGCAGAAGGAATGAGGGGACATGGGACAGGTTACTTCGGCCATCCATTTGCGGGCCACGAGTGTTCATCGTCATCAAGATCATTCCCGCAAATTTCTCCTAGCTTACCTCACATTCCACATGGCCCTTCACCTTATTCAGCTCTTGGTTGGTACCCTGCTCCTCCTCAGCCCCAATATGTTGCCAGTTTTCCTCAACAAGGTAATCCAATGGGTCCATACTATTTCGAACAAGTAAACCATAACCCGTATCAGTTTCCGGAAGCCCCTTATCCTTCACGGGAACGTAATTGGTCGGACCAACCCTACGAAACCCCTCGAGGAGTCCATCAACCACCTTTTTATTGGTAGAACCACCCTTTTCAAGTCTCAATTAGCCAATAGACCACACCATACATTGTAAGATTTTAAGATTTTACATAATTTCATTATGGGCATGGGTTTTATGCTTCCATGTTGGGCATTTGGATTCTTCGCCTCATTCCAACCATTCAATTCAGGATGCGAAAATGTCAATGCATTTGTCATGATTTCTTCTGGAAAAATATGATGAAATTTCATTTTTGGTATTGTAATTAGTGTGTTCAATTTTTGGTCCGGATTGCAATTTTAGACCGGACCTCAAACATGTATATTCACGTCCCAACCGGTTCAAATTTAAAAGGCATAAATATATGTATACAAAAATTGGTCCAGGTCCCATTCTTAGGATTCATCTTGACCTTGTTTATTCGATTAGTTTATGGCTTAATGCAAACACTTGTATTTTAGATTTCTGAAATTGATGATCATTGATTCCTGGACTTAGCTTTATGGCAATGATTTGAGCAAAGGTCAATCCCACAACAGTTGTCCAAAATCGATGATCATTTAATTAGTTTGATTGTCCGACGCTTCCTAGTTTCTACAGCGTTTCTCTTGATGGACTTGTTGTGATCCAAGATTTATTTTGTTGTGTTTTTTAATTTCTAGTTTTTACTGTACTCTTCCTTTATCGACTTGTTGTGATCCAAGATTTATTTTGTTGTGTTTTTTTTTTCTTGTTTTGATTGTAAGTATTTTCGAAGAAAGTTCCTATTATAATTATACAATATATACTAAACATAATAACATGTTATTTTATTTATTTATATATATATATATATATATATATATATATATATATATATATATATATATATAT
Source organism: Fagopyrum homotropicum (assembly GCA_033239125.1). Taxonomy (NCBI): domain Eukaryota; kingdom Viridiplantae; phylum Streptophyta; class Magnoliopsida; order Caryophyllales; family Polygonaceae; genus Fagopyrum; species Fagopyrum homotropicum. Next base: position 153,313,164 of record BSWB01000004.1, read on the forward strand.
AAAAGTTTATTATATAAGTTAAATTATTTTCCTTTTTTTGTTTTGTAAGATGAATATGAATATTCATAGTTCATAATTGTTAGATTCTTCCCCCTAAACGTCCACTCAAGTCCGTTCGTGATGGACTACGTCACATTACTGAAAGAAAACAATTACATGTGCAAACCAATTGCCAAAAATATAAATTTTTGTAAGAAATATTTATAGTATTCGTTTTCGTAAGTATACCAAAGTTCAAGATTATTAATTAAGAGTTGTGTTAATTTTAAATTTTGTTTTTAATATATTTTTTTGTAATAAAATGTTCATTGGTCTAAAAATTGATAAATATTTAATAAGTGATAAGGTAAATTTGAGAAAAACTTTATAAAAATAAGTTTGTTTAATAATTTTTTAATAATTATATTAATGGCTAGAAAATCATTTTTTACGAGTCAAAGTATTTATTAATATTTTAAAAATTATTTTTTAATTATGTTTAAAGAATACCTGTATTTTATTTATCAATCAAACTCAATTAATTATTTGATACTTTCCCTTACTAGATGATATTGTTGTCATATTTCAAAAAAAAATTCAATCCAAGTCCAAATAGAAGAGAGTAGCAACTCTTCTTCCTTACATAACTTGCAAATGTTTCCTCTTCCCATCATCATCATCCTTACAACTTAAAAAGCTAAAAACCCAACAATCCAAAATCTCTGTGAAACCGATCAAGAATCGAAAAAATGTTCGGATCATTATGTGTCCTCCCAGTTGCGGTGGTGGTGGTTGTGTGCGTGGTTATGATCGGAAGACACGCCGACGATATCTCAGACAAAACTCACAGGAAGGCCGAAGGCGTGGGAGTATTCATCAACGGCAGCGCCGCCATCGCACACATAGACGACGACTTCGTGTGCGCAACCATTGATTGGTGGCCGCCTGATAAGTGCGACTACGGCACTTGTAGCTGGGCCACATCGTCTCTTCTCAACTTGGTAAACTCCTTTTTATTTATAAACTTGTTTTCAATTATTATATTTAAACTCACCATTAAAGTTGACCAATTATGACCAATGGATTAGAGCTACAAAGGTCTTCTTGTAATCTAGATTGGATAGATACAACTCAACTTTCTTAAATTGATAACAAATTTAGGTTTTTGCACTTTTTGATATTATAAACCGTTGTCAACTGAGTGCCTGTTTAATTGTAGATTATTTGTATTTTATTTAGTTTATAAATCATGAGTTTAATTTTTATAGGTGTTTATTTGAGAATTGGTTTATTTCTCTACGAGTTTATTTGGGTTTATAAACCCCTTAAAAATAAACTTTTCAAACCAAGGTTATTATTATTTCTTGGATGAATTTATTTTCGTTTAAAACACAATTTTGACCTTGTACTTTTCCATCCCGATATTGTTTGTTCATCCTTCGGTATTCAACGTTATTATTTAAGTTTTTAGGGACACGAGTGTCTTTTGAAGTAAAATAAACTCAAAAAATAAACTCCAAGTAAACGGTCTTATGTGGTTTATTTATATAAACCCGTAGAGAAAATAAACCCAAAAATAAACTATAAACCTATCTAAACTCATTTAGTTTATAAACCCGAAAATAAATCAATTTACAAGTAAACAGGCCCTAAGTTTTTTAACTTAGATCTTATGACCCTAATATCTAAATTGAATTTTATAATCAATTTTGAAATTTTATTAATAAAATTCCCTTTTAACAATAATTTTGTTTTTTTATATAATTTTTTAAATAACGAAAAACAGTTAACAAGAACGGTTAAATTCAGGATCATCATAGATGTTGATTTGGATGTCGAAATTTCTAAATGGATTAATCGGTCAACAACACAATTTATTTATCTGAAAACATACTTAATCTGAACCTTATTTAAAATCAGAGATCCAGTTTAAAGTATAAATGGTCGGAATTTTCAGATGGGTTATTCCGGTATTGTTTTTTTCATAGAAGCTATGGAGTATAAGTGATCGGAATCTTGTAGCCTGATTGGATGGTGGCCATCGGCATTGACTCTAGTATATGATCAAACAAATAAAAAATGAAAAGCGAAGAAAAAAAAAGGAAAAGAAGAGAATGAAAGGGAAGCTAGTTGAGGAAGGCATTAGCTGCCCCAGTCACTACCTGCTCTACGTCACGCCCGCATTTCACAACTTGACCATTATGGGTATCAATATCGGGTAGCTTTTCGTGAAATCAAATTTGGTGGGTGATTTTTGGCAAAATGTCACTATAACAAGCCATTGCTTGTAATTTCAGGCTTAATTGGTATCTTTAGTTAAATATTGAAACATGTAACTAGGGGTGTTTCAAGTTAGGTCCGGATTGGATATTAGATCCGACCGTACAACAACGGACCTCAGTGGATTAGGGTTGATCTTTGATCCAGATTGAATATTAGATCTGACTTAATTCTGATATGAAATTTTGGTATGAAATTTATAATAGAAAATAAATAAATAAAAATTTATTTATTCGTACACAATAATAATTTTAGATTGATTTATAATTATAATGTCTGTTTTTTTAATTAAAATAGAGAATTAATTACTTTTATATACCATTAAATGAAGTGATAAAAAATAATAGGATACAAAAACTCAAATTTAATAAAAATAGAATAGAGCTTACCCAAATTCTTTCTTAAATAATCTGTTCAAAACAATTTTGGTATTGCTAATGAGTAATGATTCTTCTGATTTGTTCCCGGACTGTACGTAGGATCTAAACAACACCATTCTGATCAACGCCGTCAAAGGTACAAACTCTCTACATCAATCATATATATTGTCCATATCTAATAAACATTATCCAGTCCCTAATTTCAATCATGTATAACAATCTCTGCAGCATTTTCACCTCTCAAGCTTAGACTTGGAGGAACCCTAGAAGATAAAGTAGTCTATCAAACAACAAATCATCCTCAAGCGCCTTGTTTACCATTCACCAAAAACAGCTCTCAAATCTTTGGCTTCACCCATGGCTGCCTCCCACTCTCCAGATGGGATCAACTCAATGCCTTCTTCAAACAAACCGGGTATATATATGTATATTACTCTCAATTTACTGAGCCTTTCCAAGACATCAGTAGATAATGTCCTCTACTTCTCGTAAACCCAACAGGGCAAAGGTAATCTTCAGTTTGAATGCTTTAGCGGATCGAACCATATCCCGTGACGGGTCAGCAGTAGGACCATGGGACCCTACAAATGCTGTCTCCTTAATACAGTATACTGCAGATAAGGGATACGATAACATCCATGGCTGGGAGCTTGGTAAGAACTATGCACCTACATTTTACGTACGCCTTTTGGAAACAATTCAACTAGCTAGATTAATTGTATGATGGTTTTCAATCTATCCGATTGATGTAGGGAACGAGTTGTGTGGAGGCGGCATTGGAGCAAGAGTTGCAGCTAGCCAATACGTCGTTGATGTGGAGACGTTGAGCAAGTCAGTAGATGAAATCTATGGAGGAAATCGAACGAAACCGCTTGTGATAGCACCAGGAGGTTTCTTTGATCCTGGTTGGTTTAGTTCTTTTGTAGGTGGAGTAGCAAACAACACTGTCCATGCAATCACACATCATATATATAATCTTGGCGCAGGTATGTATTCATATATCAAAACAGTAGTACCATATATTTTCAGAAATCCTTTATAATTTTATTTTTACTATATCCGTTTCGGGACCAAATGACGTGGGGTAGGACACATGTCCAATGAGCGACACATACAAGCATACGGGTTCCTTGACAAATAAGAGTAACCCGGATGCTTATATCACCCAGATGCTTATATCACCCAGATGCTTATATCACCTAATGGTGGTGTGTTATCGATGTGCTGAACAACCCGAATTTTGCTATGTTCGTGTTCAACACGTCTAGAATCAAGTCGAGCTCATTTAAACCTCAATTTTAATCAAAAATTAGAAATATGCTTATATTTTATTAGTTCGACCGATCATATAAGTATAAAACAACGTATTTACACCAAAAAAAAAAAGTATAAAACAACGTACTATTAATATAACTCATCCATCTCTTGTCTACAGGTGTTGATGCCCGTGTACTCGATAGAATACTCGATCCATCCTACCTTGACAAGGTAGCAAACACATTTAGAAACCTCCAAACCATCATAAAGAACTCAAAGACCTCGTCGGCTGCATGGGTTGGTGAAGCTGGCGGCGCTTACAACAGTGGTCGTAACTTTGTCACCAATGCTTTCGCAATGAGCTTCTGGTAAGACACTTATGTTTCTCTTTCGCCTCTACGAAATGGCGTCTGTCTTCTAATTTTGGTAACTTTTGTACGTGACCATATATGTATAAGCAATGCAATAATCCATACTTTTATTGATAATATATTTGACAGGTATTTAGACCAGCTTGGAATGGCATCATCTTATGATACAAGAACCTATTGTAGACAAACGCTAGTAGGAGGAAATTATGGCTTACTAGACACTACTACCTTCGCCCCGAACCCAGATTTCTACAGGTAACTTGTTGTAATTTGGACGAGATATGTAGAAATATAACGAGAAAAGAGAAAACGTTTTTGGTTTTGCTACACGACTTGCAGCTAGGATTTTCAATATACTTTCGTAAATGAAAATAATACAACCCTAAACCTATCTATTTATAACCTAAAAGATAGAATTTGTACTGCGGGGAGCGGAGCCCCCCGCACCCCGTCGCCCCAAGCCCAATATATGTTCCCTCCTTCCTTACCCAGCCAAGATCTCGCTTGTTCCATGACCCATCGTATCAGTCTACTTAGATTTATAAGATAACTAAAGTTTTTTAACTGATATATTGATATTTGTATTGTTTGCTCCAAAAAATCAACAACAGTGCTTTGCTTTGGCATCGGTTGATGGGAAAACAAGTCCTCAAAACAACGGTTTCAGGAACTAAGAAGTTACGCGCATACGCTCATTGCGCTAAACAATTTGTATGAACTACTAATCAACCATTTCTAAGTTGAACTCTTATAACATATCAAACTAACTGTTTATTTTACTTTCCAGGAAGGAATGGTGGTTTTGTTACTGAACTTGGATGGTGAAACATCAGCTGAAGTCTCCATTTCAACAGAGAAAGGACTCATTTCTTCACAACAGAAAGTTAGTTTAAATGTGAATAGAACAAGTGAAGCTAACGGAATCAGGACAAGAGAAGAATATCATTTGACAGCTCCGAATGGGGATTTACAAAGCCGAAGAGTTCTTTTGAATGGGGAAGCTTTGAATGTGGATTCTTGGGGTGCTATTCCGGTTTTGGAACCTGCAATTGTAAACATATCAGATCTTGTATCTGTCTCTCCCTTTTCAGTTGTTTTTGTTCACATTCCAAGCCTTAGATCTTCTGCTTGCAGTGAAGATCAAAGCTAATACTAACTGTTGATCAAAGTAAATATAAGTTGATTTTTGGGTTCAGTATATCATAATCTAGTTCTGAGATGCTTATCAAAATATGTGAAGGGATGTTTAAGTAGCTCTAATTGTTAAAATCTCGTATAAAACGAGTTGATTTTTTTAATATTGAACTTTGACTCCAATATTGAAAGAAATCCATCAAACTTCGTAGAGTAATGCCATCCAATTCAGCATTCAAGATATAAACAAGAGGTAAGATAAATCAGTCTAAACTAATTAGCACATTCCAAGTATCAGATGCTCTTTTGCCGTCTTTGCTGTGCTTTTTCTTTCGAGTTTCTGCTAATCCCACATCGGAACATGCTCAAATAGCGACAAATATACCCGGGTAAATCATAGTTTTCGTTTGGGCCTGATATTGGGCCGGCCCATAATCATTTCATTATTCACTTTAGTTAGAACAAAAATTTAATCTCTCTTAAAAATATAACTCATAATTTAATAAAAACACATAGAAGGTATTCCGAATTTAAAACTTTCAAAAAAATATAGCAGTTTTTCTCGAATTCAAGATTCGTTGAACTCAATAAATAATAGTGCTTGTAACATTCAAACATATTTGTTATATAACTCATATTGGTTCAATAGTTTCCACCAAAATCATGAAACTGATACACAAAATGAAGTGTTTTCATTCTTTCACCATGAAATTCTTTGCAGTGGTTTTATGCCTGGCTAACGCGGTGATCTTCACATCATCGACGGATGACGAGTGGGACGGAAGCACGGTGCACGTGATCAATGGTCTGAAACCGGGGTCACGTATTTTCAGCGCGCATTGCGAATCCCGCGACGATGATTTGGGTTTCCGGCAACTCTCCCCCGGGGAAGAATTCAATTGGTCGTTCATTAACAACTTTTGGGGGACAACATTGTTTTACTGCAACTTCTGGTGGAACTTCAAGCACGCTAGCGGTAAAGTGTATGCCGCAGATGAAGACTATCCGGCGGATACCTATTACAAGGCCGGCGAAAAAGGAATCTATAAGTCTTTTGATCAGCAGAGTTGGGATCTTCAGTTCCCTTGGTTACAATGATCGGCGACGGCCTATGTATGAACTACTAATCAACAGTTTCAGGAGATTTGAATGTGGATTCTTTAGGTGCTATTCCAGTTTTGGAACCTGCAATTGTAAATATGTCAGATCTTGTATTTGTCTCTCCCTTTTCAGTTGTTTTTGTTCACATTCCAAGCCTTAGATCTTCTGCTTAGCTAATACTAACTGTTGATCAAAGTAAATAAAAGTTGATTTTTTTGGCTTCATATATCATAATCTTGTTCTGAGATGTTTACCAAAATATGTGAAGGGATGTTTAACTGATATGGTTATTTGTATATATACATATCCATCTACAATCTAGTGTGTTATACAAGAATAAGGAGTCAATCGCCATGATCAACAACGTATAGGTATCTGTTCTAAGGTAAAGAGGATGATGAACATTGACAGTGAGATAACGAAAGCGAAAACACATCCATGAATTCTCTCCCATTAGCACCATCAAGTGTGTGATTACAAGGTTGAACCCGAAACCTGAACTTGAGAGCTTCTTGATGTGGCTATGGAGAAGACTGGATGCTCTTTGACATTCTTTGCTGTGGTTTTTCTTCTGAGTTTATGTTAATCCCACATCGGAACATGCTCAAATGGCGACAAGTATACCCGTGTATATGTTTAGTTTTTGTTTGGGCCTAACTTTGGGCCGGCCCATAGTTATTTTATTATTTCTCATTGGGCCTCCACTATACCTATATTTTATCGTCATTTTTAGACAATCATATATTCACTTTCGTTTAAACAATAAAAATATAATCTTTTTCACAAATATAACTCATAATTTAATAAAAATACATAGAAAGTATTTCGAATTTAAAAACTCCAAAAAATATAGCAGTTTTCCTCCATTTTCAGATTCATTGAACTCAATAAATAATAGTACTTGTAACATTTAAAAATTGTTGTTATATAACTCATATAAGTTCAATAGTTGATTCATTTGTTGAATAGTTTTCTTCAAAATCATGAAACCCAAACACAAAACTAAGCGTTTTAATTCTTTCACCATGAAATCCATCACAATGGCTTTGTGCCTGGCTAACGCGGTGATCTTCACAACATCGACGGATGACACGTGGGACGGAAGCACGGTGCACGTGATCAACGGTCTGAAACCGGGATCACGTATTTTCAGCGCGCATTGTAAATCCAGCGACGATGACTTGGGTTTCCGGCAACTCTCCTCCGGTGAACAATTCAATTGGTCATTCATTAACAACTTTTGGGGGACAACATTGTTCTATTGCAACTTCTGGTGGAACTTCAAGCAGGCTAGCGGTAAAGTGTATACCGCTGACGGAGACTATCCGCCGGATACCTATTACAGGGCCGGCGAAAAAGGAATCTATATGTCTTTTGATCAGCAGAGTTGGGATCTTCAGTTCCCTTGGTGCCACTGATCGGCGGCGGCCTATGTATCTCAATTTTAACTATCGATTCATTTGTAGAAAAAAAAGTAGGTAAGTAATTAGAAAAATATGGTCGATGGCAACCTTGTTATATATATACTTGTAATATCTAAAATTTTGTATATGGAATATTAAGATTACAAAAATATGAAAGTTTTAATGTTATTTATAATGATCATGTATTATAAATATATTTGTTATATTTTAAAAGTTTTATTTATTTTAGAATATGAATTTAGAATTATGAAAATATTTTTATAATTTAATGTAACTCATCGAAAGAAGTGTATCTCAAGTTGACTTTCAATTCTCAAGTTTCACATTAACTTACTATAAATGGGAAGAGTTATGTTGCGTTTAATCCAACAACTAAAATATATTTTAAACTTCTTTTCAGTTTAAAAAAAAAACAAAATTTGTAAAAAATTTGGTTTTTTTATAGATGTCCTCGTCACTAAGTGTCAGACGTACCGACTATCATGCTTTAAAGATCAAAATGACAAAGAAAATGATCAACGGGTGAAAAATGAGACACAAAAATCTGATTGTAGAGAAACACAAAAAGGAAAAGAAGAAAATCGAAGCAAAGAAAGCGGTGAGAACACGCCGACCCAAAAGGTTAAGAGAATGTGGTACAATAATATGATGGCATAGAGGCACAAAAGGGGAAAAAAAGTAAAATATGATGTGGAGCATCTAATGACTTGTCATGAAACAATCTCACAAACAAATAAACTGGGAGGGATGTTAGATGTACCGGCGAAAATTGCTATTTGTAGCCAAAACTACGCACGCGAAACGCGTAGCGTCGTTTTTCAGTTTCGGAGTCTAACTACGCTTGTGGCGTGCGTAGTTGGAGCCGATGCGAAGCCGATAGGAGCCGATGAACTACGCTTATGGGAACCGTAGTAGAAGTTGAATTTTTTTTTAAAAAAACACCAACTACGGTACTGGGGTGCGTAGTTGGATTCAATTTTAAAAAAAAAATTTCATATTTCTTCCAACTACGCACCCCATTACCAAAGTTGGAGTGATTTTTTTTTTGAAAAAAAAACTTAATACTGGTTACAACTACGCACCCCATTACCAAAGTTGGCATGATTTTTAAAAAAAAAAGCTTCAACTTTGGATCCCATTAAAGTTGAATTAAAAAAAAAATAAAACACTCCAACTACGCATTCCAATAGCGTAGTTTGAGTTAATTTTAAAAAATTCCAACGGTCTTATTGCTTACAACTACGCACCCCCGTAGCGTAATTTTAATATAGCCGTTGAAAAACGGTCATATTTGTAACGTTAATAATTTTGTCTATATATAGCATTTGTTATCTTATTTACTTAATTAATAATTCAGTCATATTCTACAAAAAAAAAATAAGGAGGAGGAGGAGGAGGAAGAAGAAGAATGTCATCTAATGGTGCCGGCAGTATTTCCGACGATGATTTGCAAAATGAGGTATGTTTCATCGTATCTTTATATTAATAAATTTTTAATTCGAGATATAGATATATTTACAAGTTTTTAATATATATTGTAGCTTGTGAATGAAATGGAAAATCAACCCGAAATAGAGGAACTAGATTATTCGGATGTGTTTGGAGTTGAACAATATTTTCCGGATAAAGATTCTTTAGTTAATTGGGTTCGTGAGGAAGGTAGAAAACATCATATGGTAATGATCATATTAAAATCATACAAGCCGAGAGATCACCAATATGGGAAGGTTGTATTGGTGTGTGAGAAATTTGGGAGGAGGAAGAGTGCGAAGAATGAAGATGTTGATCCTTCGAAAAGGCGTAGGTCGAAGTCAAAGAAGCGAGATTGTAAATTTAAGATAGTGGGAGATGAAGTACAACGTAGCAATGGAGTTGTGCCGACTAAGTGGAAGATTACCGTGGTTCACGGTAGTCACAACCACGATATTCTACCATCATTAGAAGGTCATTCATTTTCTGGTCGGCTTACGAACGAACAAATGCAAAAGGTGAGATCCAGTTCTGCTTCTGGCGTTAAACCGGTAAAAATTTTGGATATGCTTCGAAAGGAATATCCCACAAATGTCACATCTACACAACAAATTTACAACGCTCGGTATAAGTTGAAGATCGAAGATAGAGGCGGGAGGACGATAACACAACAAGCATTACATTTTTTGGGTGAACGCAATTATTACACGGATTATAGGATTCTTCCCGGTACAAACATCATTAGTGATCTTATCTTGAGTCACCATATGTCAAGACATTGGTTGAGCATGTTTCCGTATGTCCTCGTGATGGACACAACGTACAAGACAAACCGGTTAGTACCTTATTGCCCATTCATTAATGTCATTGTCTATAATTTATTTTTCTATTTGATTCAATTTTATATATGATATTAGGTACGAAATGCCGTTGTTGGAGGTGGTTGGATTCACTAGCACGGAAAAAACATTTGCCGTCGCATTTGTATTCATGTCGAGGGAAACTACGGATCACTATGAGTGGGCATTGGAGCGTGTGAAGATATTATGTGGGGATCGGCTACCGGACGTGATTACGACGGACCGGGAACTAGCCCTTATCAAAGCCATCGGAAAGGTCTTCCCCAATGCAAAACATATAATTTGCAACGTTCACTTGATACGAAACATTGAAGAAAATGGATGGTACAAGACACGTTCGGTTGCACAACAAAACAAGTTCAAACAAGATTGTATGGGTTTGTTCTCTTCACACTCTAGCACAACTTATGAGGAGAGGCTTCACAAGATGAAATTGAAATGGGGTGATAAGTGGAACCTAATGACCTATCTTGAGAATACTTGGTTGACAATGTTCAAGGAATGTCTTGTTCGAGCATGGACGGATAGATATCATCACTTTGGAACAAGGACGACAAATAGGTAAGCAATATTCTCTTGTATATTATATTTATTGTTTTTATTTTTATTATCAAAACTTCAATATCTTGCATGTCGTAATCACAAATATTGTTATATTGTTGTAGGGTTGAGAGTGCACACTCATTGTTAAAGAGTACTTTGATGTCATCACAAGGTGGATTTGACAATGTTGTTCAAAACATTGACTTGATGCTTGAAGATCAAAATCATAAAATCAGGGGTTCTTTGGAGAAGACACGTGACCTTCACATTTTAGAAGTAGAAGATAATCCGATGTTTGCGAGGGTCTTGTACCAGATATCCAACACATGCATGGAATACCTCATTGAGAATCACAAAAAAGCATTGGAGGGGCAATACGATTCTGAATGTCACGATTGGTATTGGAGATACAGTTATGGAATTCCTTGTGTGCACGAGTTTGCAAATGCCATCCAAGCTGGTAGGCCGATTACTTTACAAGAGATACACAAATTTTGGAAGCAAATAAGGTGGGACCGGGTGAATGTCGAAGAAGATGAAGGACTCCAACCAACACCTATTTCTCTAGGTACGCAAAATTATCTCGTGAACTATATTAATTGTTGTTATTTCTATTATTAAAACTTCAACATCGTGCATGTCTTAATCACAAGTAAATGATATTTTTCTAGGAGATATCTTGTGTACACAAATGCATAATGATCATATGGAAGGAAAACTCAGTCAAGACCAACTTGAAAACTTGGGTCGTTATTACTACAGCGTAAAGTACCCGGGGAGTTCGATGTTGAAGGAGCCAGATGTTGGGGTACTAAAAAAAGGAAGACCGAAGAACTCCACAACCCGAGACACTTCATCATTTGAGTATGCCCGAAAAGAAATGGAAGCTAGCTTGAGCAAGAGGGCATCACAAGCTGGACGCGGTAAAAGTGGGAGAGGACCGGGGAGAGGACGTGGAAAAGGAAAAGCCGAGACAGACGGTGCAAGTGAGATTATACCGAAAGAAGAAGATGTTGTAAATGATATTGTGGGTGCAAGAGAGGATACACAAGAGTCTCGAATGGCAAGTGGGAGTGGACCCCGGGATTTTATAGTTCGGGGGTTCAATTGGGGTTATCAAAACATCGAGCCTTTCATGTTGGCTTATGTGGATCACGTAATTGATGTTCCAGGTGACGGACATTGTGGATATCGTTCATTTGCAAAGTTGTTGGGATACGATGAGCATGAATATATGAGGGTCCGGGTGGAGCTTGCTTGGGAGTTGACCGAGCACTTTGAAGTATACAGTCGCGTCTACACTAAAGAAGTGCTTCCGACTTTGATTGACCAGGTTAATTACTCAAATCCAAACCCTTGTAGTGCCGAGTATTGGATGAAGGTTCCCCTAGCTGGAATGGCATTCGCCACCTTCTATCAAGTAGCACTTGTTTTGTTTAGTCGGGAAGGTTCAAGAACATTTCTACCGATGATCACGACCTCGGTTGGTCAAGGGCCCCCATCTAAGGTCTATGCAATTGCCATACTAAACGACAATCACTTTGTCCCGGTAAGCTTTTATATTTACAAGTTTTCATAAATTTTTATATTTTATATTCTAACAATAGTATATAACTTATAGGTTTGGCTACGTCCACAAGCACCTCTACCTCCCCTCCATGCATCTTGGAAAGGTAAGGATCCAAGTGTGAAAGGCTTCGATGCTCCGTTTGTGAAACAATTTGAGCGTTATCATTATCTTAAGCATAGAGATGGTATGTGATGTATTGCTTTAGTGACCCTATGGAGGGTGTTTTAGCTTGTTTTCGTTTTTTACTTTGAACATTGATTTGCATGTATTTGAGTGACCCTCTCGAGGGTGTATTAGCTTATTTTCCTTGCAATATCATTGTAAGGGGTAGGGCTATCCCCTGTTTGCTGACTACTTAGCCCGTTTTTAATATCAATGAAGCGCATGCGAAGCGCGGAGGGTACCGGACCTCCTTTAACCTATTTGAACATTGACGATCTCGGACGTTTGATTTTCAAGAAAGATATAAAGACTAAATAGATACAAAACAACAAAATAAATAGTCCAATAAGCCAAAAAGCCCAAAGTCCAACAAAAGTGTCCAACGTACAAATACATAACTAATGGCCACTCGGGCCAGCCCGATCACGCTGTGAAGCCCGTAATGGAGGTGGTGCTACTGGTGCGGTGTCTCCCGTAGCGATCTCAATCATATGATCAAACTGCTCAGCAACTAAGGTCATCGGAAATGGACCTCTCCTAAACTCGCGTAGAACACCTGTCAAGATCTGAAGTCGCTGCAAAATTTATTTTCATGTTAGTTAAACTATTTAATTGTTTACTAAATTTGAAATTATAAACTCATACCCGAACCGCATCCGCAACAGGAGCAGGATGATGTGGAACGGGAGGATCATGTCTGACGGCATCCCTCGAGACGTACATATGGGTACGTGGCTCAAACCAATCATAATAGTGTGCAGTAGAAAACTACAATAAGCCCTCTATAACGGGAAAGGCGTAGAGGCCCCGTAACAAAGTCAATCGATCCAAATGGGGTGAATATAACCTAAAGAGAAAAAAAAAATCAAGTGTTAGTGTGCAGTAGAAAACTACAAGACAAAAAAACCCCTTACATATAAGTGTCTAAATCTTACATCCTCCGCTCTACATCGATCCAGCTGAACCCTGTACCATTGGGCACTCTCATCAGACTGCAAGCCATGAGGCCTCGGACCAGCCCGTAATGCAAACCGACCTGATCCATGTCTATCGGGATCCGGGTGCGAAGCACCTCGCAAAGCCGGAAAATAACACCATATCCAACACTACATTCATAAGTAAAAAAAAAACATGTAATGAAATATTTATAAGATATACTACTTTAAAATATAAAAAATAAAGAAAATTTTAACTTTACCTGAAGTAGGACAGTGCATCCATCTAGCTGTGCACAACCGGCACGAGAGGCCTTACCTAATTTCCTATAAAGATCGGCTAACACAGCCGAACCCCAAGATAATGCCCCAGTCCTCTCATGATCCCGCACGACATCTAACAAATGATGCTTCACCCGGTTTGTAGACTTGTCCAAAAATAATGTCGAAGAAATCAATATAAGCAGATATCCACTAGCCACGTGCTCTGGAAATAGGTCATCACGTCTCATACGTGTAACTCTCTCATCTAACAATCTAAGCTTGATCCCTCCCTCCTTGATTTGTTTTCTAACATCATCGCCACCCATATCAAACATACCCTCAAACATAGCTATCAAAGTATCACGGCTCGAGGTACAAGTCAAAATATCTCCATCTATCTGCAATCCTAAAATCTTCACGACATCGTGAAGCGTGATCGTGATCTCGCCCCAAGGAAAGTGAAAGCTGTTGGTCTCCGGATACCAACGCTCCACAAAAGCAGATATCAAGCTACAGTCAGCACTCCTGTAGTCAATCTCGTGCAAGCCAACGAGCCCACTACGACGAGCAAACGATAACCAAGTCCCAGGAACATCCGGCTGCATCCTAACAATCTCAGTCCACTGGTCAACAATCGGGAGATGTCGATGAACACGCAAAACTCCTCTCTCGATACCCTCCCATATCTCACTAGCCACATGCGTGTTATAATATTTTATGGTGTCAACAACCTAAGGGCCGGAGGCTCGGTCTTCTCCTCGGCCCTCCTCAACGGGGTCCTCAACCCTAATGTCCTCCTCTAGAATCTCCCCCTCTCGAAGGAGTGGATCTGTGTGCACCTCCTCCTCTCGGATGACTGGATCTGTGAGGACCTCCTCCTCAACCCTAGTGTCCTCCTCCACAATTCCGGTATCACCTAAGACCTCAACCTCCTCCTCCTCAACCCTATTGTCCTCCTCCATAATCCCGGTATCACCTAAGACCCCAACCTCCTCCCCCTCCTCCCCCTCAACCCTAGTGTCCTCGTCAACAATCCCGGTATCACCTAATACATCAACCTCCTCAACCCTAGAGTCCTCCTCCTCATGCTCTCGTGGCTCATCAACCATCTCGGTAATAAGTACCCGAGTCTCATCAACACTAGACTCACCAACTGAGCGAAGACGAACTGCTCTATCACGCCCTGACGCAGTAACAGGTCTACTCGAAATATTTCTATCAATCTAAAATACATATATTCAACAAATAAGCATATGATATCAACATTTACGTACAAACAACATTTACGTACAAACATGTTTACTTCAACATTTAAATACAAATTCATATTCAAAGTGAATATTATGAAAGAAACACCAAAAAAATGATCACAATATCTAATCATCAAACACAAGCATGGGAAAACAAAATCTCGACATTACACCAGCAACAATCAAAACACAAAATCCCGACATTAGACAAGTAACAATATCCGATCACCAATTCAAGTCAAATCAAATCAATTGTAGCAACATTCCAATTCAATCAAATGTATCCAAATTCCGAGTATCAATTTCAGTTTCGATTCAATTCAGTCAATTATATCCAAAATCGATTTAAACTTACAACAACGCCAAATTATTTCAATCAATTGCATCAATTACAACTACACCAAATCATTCAATTCAAGCAATTGTATCCAAAATCGAGTCCGAGTTTCAATTTCCATTCAAGATACTCACCTTTCGTTTTTCCCCCGTCATTGCTCGAATTTCCGGATGCGTTTTTGATTTCTTCTTCTTGTTTCACCTTCCAAAATACCAACAAATTCAAATACACATTAATAATATTTTTTAACCTTCCATACACAAATAAATTCAAATCAATGGTCTAATTAGCAGCGATGGGGTTAGCTTCAAATAGCGAAGGTCATTGGATTGGACTTCTCTGCTTGTACCTTAGTCGCACTAGTTTTAAATAAAATTAGTGGAGCAAAATAATAAAATTTGCAAGAAATTCAAGGCTTCTATTTAACTGCAGACTAAGCCTCTGAATTAGTGTGTGCCAACGCATTTGTATAAACTGGAAGATGAACACATAGGTTTAATTTAGATTTTATCATTATAAAACCAATTAATATAAATTGGAAGATGAACACATACGCATTTGTATAAACTAGAAGATGAACACTGAGTGGAGCAAAATAAAACCCCAGGGACACGAAATTCAAATCAATGGTCTAATTAGCAACGATGGGGTTAGCTTCAAATCGATTCCGAGTTGCTCGATTTGAAGAAGCAACAACAGCGTTCACAAGCACCAAATCAATTCCGTAACAGAAAAAGAAGCAGCAGCGAAGAAGAAGCAACAACAGCGTTCACAAGCACCAAAAAGGGCTAGCTTCAAATCGATTCCGAGTTGCTCGATTTTCCGGTTAGGGTTTGAAATTGAAATTAGCAAAAGAAGAAGAAGCGGCAGCGAAGGAAATTGAAAGAAGCAGTAGCTCGCTTCAATGGCCGACCGAGCGAAATAGGGGTTAGGGTTAACAAACCCGTAATAGAGGAAGGGCAAATCAAACGGCCGAAAGAAGAAGAATAAAACGGGATTAACTTACCAGACAAAGGACCTGCAGATCCGAGCAGCTCCGACGAACAAAAGAAGAGACTCGCGAACAGCAGGATCCGAGCAGCTCCGACGGTGAGAGGAAGAAGAAGAAGAGCTGCTACGCAATTGGGGCTGAAACGCGTAATGCCTTTTAACACTACAACTACGCTTTTGACAAGCGTAGTTGTAGTTTTCATATAAAAAAAAAAGCCCAACTACGCGACCCATAACCGAAGTAAATTTTTCTATAAAAAAAGCCCAACTACGCGTCTTATAACCAAAGTGCATTTTTTTTTAAAAAAAAAGCCCAACTACGCGTTCCATAACCGAAGTGAATTTTTTCTATAAAAAAAATAAATTCACTTCGGCTCCTATCGGCTTCGCATCGGCTCCAACTACGCATGCCATAAGCGTAGTTAAAAGCCGGAGCCGAAAAACACAACTACGCGTTTCGCGTGCGTAGTTATGGCTACAAATAGAGTTTTTCGCCGGTACGTCTAAAACTCCCGTAAACTGGAAGAGGAAATGCGATACTCATTGTTATGCTCTAAAGGACACCATCCAAGACTTAAACCAAACAAAAGTAGAGTCAAACCATTCAATGGAAACGTCCAACACAAGTGTTGCACGTAGAGACGGATCCAATATCAAAATTTTGGCTAGGCTATACGAACATATGATTTCAATTTTTTTACTTCTATTCCATCATTGTATATTTAGAGTTGAAAGACCAGTGTTAAAATTGTTACTATGTTAAATCATCTAAAAAATTGTATATTACTTACATATCGAAACAAATTCATATAAAATGTGTATATTCATCACGATATTTTTATGGAGTGATATAAAGGAGCAAATTAATTGAAAAAAGCTTCATTGAAATAATGTCATTTTTGTTATGAATTATAATAAATCTTTTGTCAAGATATTAATTTTGTATTTAAGTGATTAAATAAATTGATTTTAAGTGGAAAACATAGAAAAAGAATTAGATGACTTTTGCACTAATTAGTAATAGTTAGGACAAATAAAAATAAAATGTTTTACAAAATATATAATTAAAATCTCAAAAACCGTTTAAAAACATTAATAAAAAAAGTATGAAACAAACTCAATGTGAGCCCGAGAGATTTCAACTTGAGATCAAGTGCAACATACATTTCTCTCAAATTCAAGTTTTATTGCGCTATCATGTTTTTCATGTTATATTTTTCATTTTTTTTTAAGCTAAGGGGTGGGTTTAGCAAACCTCAAGTCCTCATCCCACCCCTAGATTTGTGCTTGGATGCACGATTGAACAGTTTAATAAATCAATAATAAACTACCTTAACTATTGAAACGGATTTGGAAAAAAAGGAAACCGAATGGGAGAGATTCTCGCAATCTATATATGAGTGGTTACATCCATCAATCACAAACACAATCACCACTACTTTACTCTCATTTTCATCTCCATTGAAGGAAGATTTAAAGTCTCATCTTTCTACCTTCTAAGTATCATCTTTCTCCCTTCCATTTCATCTCTATTTTATTCTCCATTAAAGCCGATGCAAGTTATCGTTTCTATCCCACTCCATTGAAGGTTATTGAAGGTCGGTTATATCCATCTCCATTGAAGGCTGCTCGAAACCTCTTCACAATATCGTCTTTTCCGACTACCAAACATGTACATTTTCTAACTTGGATTTAAGTTTCTTGCGAAATATTACAGAATTATGTACCCGATTTTGCCAAATCAAACATTATATATCACATTTAGTTGCTAATAAATGTTATGTGCAAGTTATGCATCACACATAGTTGTTGATAAATATTATGTATTAGTTATTTAAATAAAGCAAATAATGTAGTTGATTGTCACCGTATTATGTAACAGCAAGGAAGGACCAACGGAAAAATTGACGTTCAAACTTTCATATGTAGTTGATTGCCACCGAATTATTAACATATTGATCTATATCTACGAACTTCGAAGGACACAACAGAAACAATGGCGTCCAGTTTTTACAATTAATGGCTCTTTAGAAATTATTCATTTAAGAAATTATATATACCTTTAAAATGACTATTAACAAGAACTAGCAAATAATATGTATATTCCTCTCAAAATTTTAACTTATGGATGATAGAAGAGTATAATCTAAAAAAGTCTAAAATTCAAGGACATTATCCCAAAAGAAAAAAACCTTGAACATAATCCAAAAAAGTCAAAAATACATAAACACCATCCTAAATTTTCCTTAAAATTATATAATGCTCTATCAAAATGTCGAAAGAACCCTATGTCTTAACCGTCAAATTATATACTTCTCTACCGTTGTTGATCGTAAAATAAATTCTCGCTTGAACATGAATACATATAGGGTCAGTTTAGTATTATACCTCCAATTAAAGGAGATTGTTATCATTTATTTCCTCGTTTAATGGTTTTATAATATAATTACAATCTTTAATTACGTTAATTGATAAACTTAAATAGGATAGAGAAAAATTTTGAGTATCTGCAGAATCTTTAATATTATTATGTATAATAAATCTTTTAAGTAAAATATACAAGGGCATAGTTTGTCAACATATAAACAAAAGTGTCTAGTTTATACATCTTAATACATAAACTGTTTACTTAGTCAACTCATCCTTTTTATTTAGTCTTATTTTAATAATTTACGGTCCATAATCATGTTATATCTGGGACAAAACAATATTTTTTTCCAGCTGCTCAGTTTTATGCAGAAATAACATTGGTTTTATGTTATTTTTCTTCTTGTTTGAAGATTGAATCGAGTGAGAGAGATCTTATTGGTTTCCCGTATTAGATTGTCTTGAATGTGTCAATTTCGATTTAGTGTTGGTGCCTGCAAACATTTTCAAGACTCCTTCTTGTGCTTCCTTTGCTGTGTAACATTGTATCAGGAAAACCGATAATTGATTGATAGTTCATCCTGAGTTTTGAACTAACGAGATCAAGTTTCTCTTCACCGTTTCACTTGATTCGACTTTAATTTATCCATCTATCAACTTTTATATTTGTTTCCTCCTATTTTTCATCCATTTGACTTATAATTGAAAATTGAGTTTTGGTGCCGAAGATCGAATAACCAAGGACTATCCCCGTTTCAATCAAAGTAAAGAAAGCGGTAAAAACACGTCAACCGAATTAAAGTGCACACGGTATACTGTATTGCGGTGAAAATATCTACACAAAAGAAAATCGAGGTAAATTCTTATACAACGAACAAGAGACTTATATGGCCGTGATTACGTTTAACTCAAATATGATGTTATTTTTTTTGTTGTTGTTACACATTGTTCGGTTCACAAACTTATAATGCATATTCGATTTAAAAAAAAAAAGTTGCACATAAAATACAGTCCAAAAAGTAAAAAACTAACTTCGATAATGTAATTAATGAATATCTAATGAATATAAATATAAATTTGTCGACTCGAATATATTTGTATAGATCGAGAGATTATAAAGACGTAAAAAGAAATTGAGAGACCTCGTCTCGTCTTCAATCCTGATCCGAAGGACGAGCGTTGTGCTGCACAATTGACTCATTTGCTCCGCCTTCCTTGATTGTGCGACCTTCAAGGTGATCTACTTCGATTCAGTGTTCTGCGATTTAATTACCGACTTTTCTCCTTGTATCTTTTCTTCAATCAGCTTCCCCTTTTGTTTACAATTGTCCCGTTCGTCCCTTTTTAGGGCACGGGGATCAAAATTGAATTGATGTTGACGTAGTTTGATGCTGAAATTGTTATATTTTTGCTCCCTAATTGAGGGTTTTTGTTCAATTTTGTGATAGAAATCGTGAAGTGCGTACGATTTTGAAGTTAATTTTTCTTCTTTCCGTTTTTTTTGTCATGTATGCGAAAACGGTAATGAACTTGTAAGTGATTAAGGCTAGATGTCTGGCTAATTATAGATCTTTAATGCCGTACAAGTTTTTGCCGTTTGAAGGAGGGCTTTCTTGTAGGCTGTATTTATCCGTCACCACTTGAGGATATTTTTTTACAGGATAATTGTTCTGCTTGCTGGTACTGCAAATTTGCCCTTCTCAAGCTGTATACTTTGGCAGCTTGACACAATCATGTCAGCACTCGAGGATACAGGTTAGGCTTCTTGCGTTTAATCGTCACCTTTATGTGCATTGATAAATATTACAATTGGGCTTTGTCAATCCCGTTGAACCGTGCTTATTACTAAATTCTATTACATTTAATCTTGTAATGTTAATTGTGCTTTACTTCTACTATGTGTGTATGGATGATGTGTGGAAAAACCTAAAAAAATTAATTGGATAATGTTTGGGATTGGGCACATACCATCTTGTTATGAGTAACTGCGTATGAAAAGAAGAAAAAAAGGAGGTGCAGAAAACTGTGATTTTTTTGGTATGTATGATACTTACATGAAAATAATGCGTTTTTTTTGTTGGTCTTTTGCAATTATTATCTCAGCCTTGTTGGAGAAAGTTAAAACTCACGAGCTAGAAGAACTTGGGATGAGCAAAGCATTGCTTTCACATTTATCTTCTCTTGATGTTCTCCTTGAATCTGCATACAACATCCGCTGTCCTGGACCACGTGATCAAGAAACCAGACGAGATTTGATTCGCATATTTAATGTCATTGCAAAGGAGTTATATGGTAATATCACGACCATAAGTTTGGGATCCTATTGTCCCCTTCATTTTGATCAATTTTGTAGAGCATGGCTAGAAGAAATTGAATATAATCTTGTCATAAAATCTGGATGCATATGCAAGTAGTGTAAACTTGTTGCTGAACCTTTATCGTGTGGCTATAAAGGCATGTCTCAACTGTATGTCTTAGAATCAAGTGGTCTACATGAGTAAAGTTACAGTTTAATTTTAATTTATATTTATTATTGTATGGCATTCATTACCTTCAGGGAATAATAATTATTAATTCAGAAAGGAAGAATCAGTACCTACAATCATGCCATGTACTCATGATACCTTGGCATAGCATAGGAAGTTCAGGAGAGAGAAGTTATACGCCTGCTTTGCGGGGACTAGTGTATAATCTATTATATCTCTCCGTTTTTGGGCAGGTAAAGTTTGTCCTGTTGTGGCGGAATTTGGATCGTTCGTAATGAATATGTTCAGTTCTGACAGCGATCTAGATCTGTCCATAAATTTCGACTACCGTGACTACCGTACAGTTGATTTGTCAAGGAAGGAAAGGATCAATGCCCTGCGGAAGTTTGCTGCTAGATTCAAAAAACTTCAAAGTAAGTTCAGTATACAACATATACTTTTAGAGCCCCCCAACATAATAAGTTGTGTATAGTAGGAATGACTTCTCTTTAATGTGAGAAATTTATCCCTGCAACAGTCACAATATTGTTAGCACTTAATAGGGGTTTCACTTTTGCTTTCTTCAACTATGTTATTGAGTAAATAATAATTAAGTAATAAAACATATGTTACACATTTCTGTAATTTGAATATAGTAACAATAAAAGATTATAACACTGCTATGAAGAGGTAGGAATAGGATTGAGGTGTTTTAAACTAGGTGGTATGAAGGATGATGTCATGGATTATGTTACCTATTTGAATATACCTTCCCAGTTCATACAAGGCATTTGGGCTATAAGGTGTGTTGCACCTTAGAGACCTCTGAGTTCTAATATCTGCTTTTTGAACGCTATTCCTTCTGCTGTGAGTTCTGATATGTTCCTTCGAACACTGTTCCTTCTAGATTTTTAAAGTAACACTTTGAATCTCAGCTGCCATGCGTATGTTCCTGGTTTCTAGAGTACTATCTACTTGTATTTTAAACAATCCGAGCCTTGATTATATTCAGATCTTTCATTGTTGAACATTCGTGTACTTATTTTGCCTTTTTATTTAGTGGGTCATGCTGACAATTTTGGCATTTCTATGGTGCAGGTAGAGGCCTTGTAAAAAATGTTCTATTAGTACTTGCTAGGGTGCCTGTTCTTAAAGTTACTGATTGTGGGACAAACATAGAATGTGATTTCTCAGTGGACAACAGAGATGGAATTACAAAATCACAAATTGTATTCCTAATTGCTACTATCGATGAAAGGTTTAGGAAGCTAAGCTTTATGGTAATTGGTTACTTTCATGCTTAATTATAGATAAGTGGGACATGCCTTGTTCTAATTTTACTGTACCAGAAAACTGGTTGCTTTCCTTTGCTTTTTATTTTGTCAACAATAATTTATTTTGAATGAATCTTGCCAGTGCACATTTATAGTCCACTGCATGTAGTATTTTCCCCTACGGATAGGTCACTGATCTGATTCTCCCCTGATCTCCTCCTCCGATGTATATAAAATGTCAATCTTGCCTTCCCTTCATCTCAGTATGCTTTACAGTAATAAGGGCCCATTTGGTATGTATGACCTAGGAATCGGGTTTGTAGTAGGAACTAGGGATGACACAAATGGATTCTTGATAGTAGGTATTAGGTATGTTTCTGAAACAGTTAATACATTCGAATAGCTAGTGCCTTGTTTTTGTATTTGGGAATTAAAACTTTTCACAGAGCTGGAAATGACTCATTCTTGGAATCATTTTGATTTCCAATCCTATCTCACCAAACACAAGGATTGGAATGAGAACAGATTCTCATTTCCATTCCTGATCCCTGGAATCAACTAAATGACCCCCACATGGAAACTAAAAATAGTAATATGATGAAGTAAAAGAGGTAGGCTAAGGAACTTTTTTTTGTTGATTTTGGTAGGCTAAGGAACTCAACCATTTTGTTTACCTGATTGGCTGATTGAGTTGGTACCTATGCAGAAAAGGCGTGTAACTTAATGTGAAGAGGAGATGAAGTTTGCCTGGACCTCATAATTAGTTAAGAATATTTCCATCATATTGTCCCCCCTCCTTCCCCTTTTCGTCTGGGAAGGTCAGACCGAACCTTAGTTGTGGTATTAGAATATGCCAAATGTGAAATCTTGCTGTAGATTAGTTAACTCTTGCACTACATCCTTTTTTGCTTGATGCATTAATCATATAGATGGACACAACAATTACAAGATCATGTTAAATTACATCAATGTTATCTGTTCAGAATAAATTGGATATCTGTGGACATATACTTCAGCTTAGCTCTCATGTCCTGTAAATTGAAATAGAGAGGATGTACTCCAGATCTTTACTCTCGTTCTCCCTGCAAGCATTGTCCATGACGCACATGCCCTTTCACTCTGCCAACCTGGAGCAACTAATGCCCATTCCGCCATGTGGACCTATCATCATCCCTGCAGTTTTACTCTTGAATCTATCATTTTCTATCACTTCCCCCACCTTCACCGTTCTGGTATATTACATCCCAGTGTGATATGCGGATATGCCTGAAGTGGCAATACTGATCTCATTAGTTACAGCGGTGGGGTATATTTGCTCTATTTTCCACCTCCCCTTCACCCCCTTGATTGTTGTTGTTGGTGGGTGATGTAGTAAAATGAGGGAAGGGGGAAGGGAAGTTTCTATGTTAGTGTCGCCTCTGTTTGACATTTAATTGCCTATATTTTTTTTACTTATCTTGGGATTTGGGTTGCTTGGACTTGTGTAGATATTCCATAGGATTCGTCTGTTTTATTTGTTTTTTTTTGTTGCAAATTTTTTTATTCTGCTGGAACTGCTTAAACTTTGTTCATGGTATAACATACCCTTCTTGTTATGTTTTTGTCGTTGCAGGTGAAGACTTGGGCAAAAGCACATGGTATAAACAGTTCAAAGGACGGAACTTTAAACTCTCTATCACTTATTTTACTTTCTGCATTCCATCTACAGGTAACCCTGACTTATCTGGATGAAAAGGATACATGTGTTATTTTGCTACGGAAAAGATTTGATTGGCCTATTACTTTTGCGGTAGTTGCTATATAAATGCAATGTTACAAGTTACATATATCAGAGTTATTACATTTCCAGTTTATGCTGGGAAGGGTATGGTTACAACTTTACATTTTCAGCTTCCTTTTAGTTTCAGCCCAACAGGATTTTGGGACCCACCGTAATGTTAGACTTGACAAATCATGATCCACCCAAATGATCAAACTGTAACCTGGGCCTAAAGTGACCTGATTCCTGCCTACATTCCTAGAGTTGGTTATAATGCTTTCAACTACCTGGGGTAATCTTGTACAATGAATCGGTAGTATGTTAGCTGTCACACCCTCGTACTCCGAATTGCGCATTTGTAGATGTATTACATATTTTGGCATTTGACCGGTAGTGTATCTTTATAGTGAGTGTCTTGTATCAGCAATCGTGTTATGGTAGATGGTTTAGATGCTTCTTGTTTTTGCATAGTCCAAACACATATTCCTCTCTTAAGGAAGCAATTGATTATTGTTCTGCTTGTTTTTCTTGCAGTGCAGGGAGCCTCCTATATTGCCACCATTCTCTGCCCTATTGAGAGGTAAGTTTTCATTAATGATGGAGGTGTATTCCTCATAGCACGACATCGTTTACTTTTCGGACTCCTGCAGTCGTTTATTTATACTTCTGTCATTTCAGCAAATTGAATATGTGAATCAGAAAGTTTTAGCTTAACATATCTTAGTTTAGAAAGATTATTTTGTTGCCTCTTTTTCTGCCTTACAATCTTAAAGCCTGATTAACAAATGAGATCCTATCTTGCAGATGGATGTGATCCTCCAACAGTTATGAAAAATATTGTCCCTTTTGTGAATTATGGACAGAAAAATACGGAGTCTTTGGTTCAGCTCTTTGTGACTCTTTTAATCAGGGTAACATATTGATCTTTAGTTTACTGTAATGTTTCAGTTTGGATTATGCTACACCTTGTCATTCGGTTTATCAACTTAACTTTGATTTTCTGGTTATGCAATTATCATGTTTTGTTCCACTTCTGCCCATGGTATAAACAATAATCTATAGAGAAACAAAGAATAGTTTTATGTTCTAGTAATAGTGAACAACTTGATTTAATGTAGTAATGGAAAGTGCACCCATGACAAACAAGTTAGCCATAATTCAACGCCACCGCTGCATCTTCTAACTTTATAGATCTATAGGGATCTCATGTTACATGTTTGGGGAAGAAGGTCACTAGCAAGCCGTAATCCACTTTGATAAAATATTGATCATTATGTTAGGGATTGATGATAAGATTGTAAGATCCCCTTCCCTCTTAGCTAATACATACTTCCCCCTCTTCCTAATCATCTGTATCATGATATAGTTGGTCTTGGATTACCTTTTGAAATATATTTGTTTTAGGTGGTTGGTGACTTGGTTTGAGAATGCTGAATTATAGTTTGGATTGGAGATTTCTTGATCATTTGAGCCTTGAGGAATAGTTTTTATTGAATTTGTAGTCTACGTCACGCCTGATGCATGTATTTCAAGAGTGAAGCATTAAACTATATTACCGTTAGGCTCCTTCCAGTTGCATAGATGTATGATTCGCATTCCCATGGATAAACGGCCCAAAACTCTTCAACATTCTTTGTTTAGCTAGAGGGGAATTGTTGAATAACTGCTTTCAGTAGATATTAGGATTAGTAGAATTTTATGCTTTTCTACAGTAAAGCAAAGTCGGGGTCAGTCAAATGTACAGTGTTCCACTTGGCAACACATTTCTTGAATACTGCAGGAAACATATAAAATCTTATGATGTTGATGTTTTAGAATAGTAAATTGAATCCAACAAGATTGCGCCTTGACTTCTTTTTTCTCTTGTGTATGTGTATCTGCAGCTAAAGTCAGTTGAGTCACTCTGGCAAGAGGGTCTTTGTGTGAGCGTTTACGAAGGATCCTGGATACACAAGACATTTAGTAAGAAAAGAACCATATCTGTAAGTTCCCTTGTCATTCTTTATACCTGCACAGACTGTTGTAATTGATGAATTGCAAGACAATTTGAATCTCATGCTACATCCCTTGAACTTCACAGATTGAGGATTTCAATGACCGGTCTCAGAATGTTGCGAGAGCAGTACGTCCAACACAACAAATAGAAATATATAAGTCCATTGATAAATCTCTGGCACAAATCAAGGACTATGTAGATGGGAAAATTCCAGGGCGGGAATTGGAGAAGCTGCTCTTTGGGCCCTGTCCTCCTCGAGAGACTAAGCATGTCACAACACATGTTCAAAGTACACCCCTTACTCATGTCTTGCATGACCCTGCAAAGGAAGTAAACTTAGCTTCCAAAGGCGTCATAATTCATGATAAAAGTGTACGCCCTGTGTTGCATGACCCAACCCCCAGAAAGAGAAAACGGTTGGAAGCTGAGGAAGGAATCTCGGGTCCTTCCAAATTAGTCAGGACTCATGGCCCAACTCCTTCAAAGAGGGAAGCAACCTCGGGTCCTTCCATAGGCAACACAAGGAAGAGACCTGGGCATTCCGCCAGCTCTAGAACTGGCGGAACTTCACAAGTACGCCAAAGAATGGCTCATGAAGAAGACGCTTATGGCAGAAGGGGGAGCTATGCAACTCAGAATCCTTCCAGTTTCATGCATAGAACAGAAGGAATAAGGGTTCATGAGAGAAGATATCCTCCTCTTTTAGCTCACGAGCATGCTTCATCCGAGATAAGTTACGCTCCTCTATATGCTCACGAGCATGCTTCGTCTGAGAGAAGATTAGCTCCTCTGCTTTCTCACGAGCATGCTTCATCCGAGAGAAGATATGCTCGTTTGTTTGCTCACGAGCTTGCTTCATCCGAGAGAAGTTATGCTCCTCTGCTTGTTCACGAGCGTGCTTCATCAGGATCATACACAAGGATTCCTCCTTTACATAACATTCCATTTGACCCTTCTCCTCGGTCGGCTCACGAGCGTGCTGCATTTCGGACTGTTCCATCGTATCCTCCAACCCAACATGATCCTAGGTTTCCTCAACTAGGAGATCGTCCATTGGATCGATATATTGATCCAGTACACAACGAGCGTTATGGGTTTACGCAACCCTCTTATCCTGGAGGAGAACGAATATGGTCGGAACATCCAAATGAAGCACCTCGAAGAGTCTATCAAGCGCCGTTGTATCGGTAGTGCCGGCTAGGTAACTGAACCTTCTTAAGACTAGTGTTGGCATCTCTCGACTTTCTAGTAGCCCGTTAGACCGTAATTAAACTTACCCATCATTCCGATATGTAGAATTTGACCATCATTGATGAAGCAGCAGGGCATACATGTTTGGCATTTGGCTGGATTTTAAAGGATTTCCACCGCTGTCAATTCAAATTGCCCAAATGTCGTTTTGGTGGTGAAAATTTGTATTTTGGAAATAGTGGTAGAAAATGAAAAAAAAAAATAGCTGTGAAAGTAATTCAAACTATTAGACGAGTTATATTTATAAATTGCCTTTTCATTGAAAAATAAACTCTCCTCGTACTGTTTGCCATATGCACCCCAAGCCTTTGATAGTGTCGGCAACACAATTTTCTATATCTCCAGATATGAAACTGTGATTGGTATTTGTGACATTAGTGTTGGGAGTTTGAAAATCTTGATGTCGGCTAGCTTTGGTTTGACATGTAATTCACCACATGGTTGGCACTACTTCCTGAAACACTAAAATTTGAAGCTATTTCTCATTATTATTTCGAAAGCTGGGTTGTTTCCGACAATTAGGTCATAAGACTCATAACTAGTCTCCATTTGGCGGTAGAGAGCATGCATATCTCTTAACTCTAGGGATGACAATTTCATACATATTCAATAAGATATCTGATTAGATGAAAATGGGTGAAAATCCGCCAAGACGGGTGATACTGCAGTCTCTAACTCTATGAATGACAATTTCATCTGTATCCAATAGTTATCCGATTTGATGAAAATGGGTGAAAATCCACCAAAACGGGTGACATTGAAGTGGGTGGGGGTGTTAGTAGGATATGATGAACGTTTCATCAACCCATCATCCAATCTAACATTCACACATCCGAGCCGTATTCACATGTCTAAAAATGCATTTACGAATACATTATATTTTTACAATTTTTGTAACTCGTTCACCCTCCATTGTTAGCGGAACTTGAGTGTCTGATCGCTCTAGTCACCCGTCTTGGGTTCGGTTGCTACTCTCCTCTTTAGAATCTCAGATCTCCATCGTCTTTTCTCTTCAATCTTCTTCATATTCACCACTCTTTCAATCATTCCAATTATTAAACGCGTTTTAGCATTATAGATCTTTAAGTTTGTGGACAATCGAAATCTGACCCGATCCACCCACTTTATTTGTTGGATATGGGTGAATTGGATATAAGTGAAATGTTAGGTGGATAACGGGTGGGCTGAATGGGCTTGGGTGACTGATCGGATGATGGTTTGAGTCATCCACCTGCCATTGTCATCCTATCTAACTATCTAACTTATGTTTATGTCTTTTTTAAAAAAAAATACATATGAAATTTACACTTTCATGTCAGATTACCTGTAGTTTTAGTTGGATTGAAATGAAATCTTGTAGGGCTATTTAGTATCTATATTTTTATTTGGTAAGTTTTATAGGTTGTTAATCGATAAGGCCATATTTACCAAAACATCTATATTTCAGATTTTTGGACATTTTTTTTTTCTTTCTATCAACTCACTCATGCATTCCATATAATTTAACCACTTTATCAAAGCATCTTCCTGTAAATTTTACACATCCAATAAAATCACGTCACGTTGCATTTTATACATATTATCCTTTCTTATTTTAACCCCAAGCATTTCCTTGAGTTTCTTTTTGATGTTTGGTGAAATATCTTTAAATTAGTATGTTTCAACTTTTTCAATTATTTGTTGTTACTTTATTGCTAATTTTTGATGTATGATAAGATTTTTTTTGGATATGAAATGTCCTGTCCTGCTTTTAATAAATTGTTTGTAAGTTATAAATATATAGTTGATCCAATTAAATAATGAAATAATTTAGTCAAATAGGCCCTTTTCAATTTTCATTAGGTTTGTGTACCCCTTCAATTTTTACCACTCTCATTAAATTGAAGTTGGAAGGTAAGAGGTTTGATTAGAGTTATATTTATCAAATATATTTATACCATAAACCTAGTTACCAGAGAGAAATCTCAAAAAAAAAAAAAAACCTAGTTTGGCGATCCCGATGGCGACCTGCAAGGCGACATCCCCCCCTTCTCCCTCCCCTCCCCCTCCAGCGGCACCAGATCCCAAAAGTACAGCGAATCCACACCCAACAACGCAGACTCCTGTCCCCCCTCTTCCACATAATCCGGGTGGTCCTTCTACTTCGGACGCTTCGAAGGAGCAGACTTCTGTCTCCCCTCCGGCTCAGGAAAACGGTCCCAATGGGAATACCATTGTGGCGGACTCTAATGCCTCCTGGCGTTCTCTTCTGTTCGGCCAATCGGCATGGAAACAATTCCCTCTTCTACCGGAGAACTTGGTGGAAACTGGACAGATTACGGTTGAATATCCCAAAGGACAAGATGCCACGCCAATCATCAACATTGCTCCGGAGATTATCCAAGTCTTGAATGTCCCATGGCGGTTTTCTGTAGTTGTGAAGTTATTAGGGCGTATGATTTCGTTTCCATCCTTGGAGCGTAATCTTCGTCAGTTATGGAAAGTTGACGGTGGATGGACAGTTATGGATTTACCGAATGACTTTTTTCTTGTACGTTTCGAGAAGGAAAAAGATATGTTGGATATTCTTACTGGTGGTCCATGGAAACTTTATGGCCATTACTTGATGATGCAACAATGCTCTGAAGCATTTGATCCGATGAGTTCAGTCCTGAAATCAACGGATGTGTGGATCCGCATTTCGGGCCTCCCTTTTGCCATGTATGACTACAGTGTGCTCAAGGTCATCGCATCTGCCATTGGTCAGCCGCTCAGATTTGATGCTAACACCCTAGGGGCCTCAAGAGGAAGATATGCGCGGGTTTGCGTTATGGTAGATCTGACTAGGCCTCTCAAGGGAGACATTATCCTTAATGGGAAAAGACTATTGTTAGAATACGAAAATCTCCACAAGATTTGCTTCGGTTGTGGTTGTTATGGGCATACTGAGGACCTATGTATCTATAAGACTAAGGTTAATGCTCCCGTACCCATCCCGGAAGACGTTACTGAGAAGCCGACTGCTGTTGAACCTTCTCCTTCTGTTCCAGTAGGAACGGATGCTTCTCTTACTCCCTTGTCAGGTGGGGATGACGACGGGCATGGACCCTGGATGG
The DNA here is from genome assembly GCA_033239125.1 of Fagopyrum homotropicum. Taxonomy (NCBI): domain Eukaryota; kingdom Viridiplantae; phylum Streptophyta; class Magnoliopsida; order Caryophyllales; family Polygonaceae; genus Fagopyrum; species Fagopyrum homotropicum. The sequence goes on from BSWB01000004.1 coordinate 153,343,678, forward strand.
TGGTCCCCTGACGGAAGTCGCAAAGGTTAGGTAAGACGGTGTCTAATGGGTTGCAAAATAACGATAACAATAGGGTTGGTATTCCACCAAACAATAAGCATGGGACAACCCTTGAGATACCGACAGGACAAGCCAATGGCCCTCTTATACCGGCGCCGAGGACTAACACTCGTAACCGAGTTAGGGTTCTCTCGGTGGGGGCTGGATCTTCGAAGAATGGGCCCCCGGTCTCCATCGAGACTAAACTCGGGAAACACCATGAGGCTACCGTCTCCCCTCCATCCGCTATCATTCCTATTCACCAGGTTACTATTCTCAATCGATCTATCCAACCTCCGGAATGCTTCTCGAGCCCTGGGCCTTCGAGTGGGGGTACTGCTGACCATATTACTACTTCTGCACCCATAACAGTTAAGGGTGGAGTGGGTGACACCACTATGGCGGATGTTTCTGAGTCAGAAAGAGTGCATAAGGACCATGTTGGAATGACGAGATTGCCTGGGGTGCATGGTGATTCGGGAGAAGAATCTATGATGGAGGTTTCTGTTTCCCACGTCAGTACTCATGCATGAGGCTTGGGGGTTCCTTTCTTTAGCATCGGTTTAATGATAGGTCTTTTCTGGAATAGTTACGGGACAGTGAAACATAGTTTTCGGAGATCCATTCGGTATATACTGAAAAAGCATCATCCTCAGTTTGTTGCTATTTTTGAAACGCATTGTGCGGGACATGTTGCTGAATCCATTTGCAACAAAATGGGATTTGATTCATCGGATAGAGTTGATGCTGAAGGTTTCAGTGGGGGCATATGGCTTCTTTGGAATGCTAATTCTTGTCCACTGACGGTTCGGATCAAAACGAAACAATATATATACGCGACCATTGATACTATGGATGGATCGTTTGGCCTGATTGCCTCTTACATCGCTCCAGATCCCCGCAAACGGGGCGAGGTTTGGGCTGACATTAGTAATATCATCTCTTCGGCTTCAATACCTATTATTCTGGGCGGGGATTTGAATGTTACAGCTTCGGTTGAGGAGAGTCATGGTGGAGCGAGACGCCTCTCTCCCCAGTCGGTGGCGTTTGGTCGATGGGTCAGTGAAAACAGGTTAATTGACCTTGGGTATGTTGGTCCCCCCTTTACTTGGACTCGCGGAAATACTGTGTCAACTAGGATTTCTAAACGTCTTGACCGGGTGCTCATCTGTCCGGAGGGTCGGCTGCGCTGGCCCAAAGCATGTGTGCGTCACCTTCCCCGTCTGTCTTCAGATCATAATCCTCTTCTTTTATGCCTTGATCCGGTTGATAATGAAAATCCAAGTCGGAGACCTTTTCGTTTTCAAGCGGCTTGGCTTTTGCATTCGGATTTCGAGTCTGTCATTTCCAGCTCTTGGGAAAAGTTTTCTGAGCATCCTGTGGCTCTTAGTAAGCTCCGGACTTTTCTAAGGAAATGGAATAAGGCCGTTTTCGGGAACATTCAGTTAAGAAAGGATTCCCTGCTGAAAAAATTGAATGAGATTGCTGTTGAGCTCGTTATCTCCCCTAATGACAACCTGATTGAGCTGGAACGGAAGATTGGTGTTGACCTGGAGAGTACCCTTCTTCAAGAGGAAGCTCTATGGTGTCAAAAATCCCGACAACAATGGCTTGCTTGTGGAGATCGAAATACAGCATTTTTTCATCTGTCTACCGTCATTCGCAGACAACGTAATAAGATTGATGCTCTTAAGTTCGAGAATGGTGAATGGTGTTCGGATCAGGCCCGCCTCGAGAATTATGCAGCTGAGTTTTTCAAATCACTCTATGGCCCTTCGGATCTTGCACAGTTAGTTCCTATTGAAGGAGGAGGTTTCCCATGCCTTTCTGCAGCACATTCGGCTGATCTGTTGTGTCCCTTCTCTGAGCAGGAAATCCTATGTACTGTGAAGGATATGGGGGCGCTAAAGGCCCCTGGGCCCGATGGTTTTCAGCCAATTTTTTACCAGAAACTCTGGTCTTCGGTGGGCTCTTCGCTTGTTCGTCTCGTTCACAATTTTTTGGAGACTGGGATCTTGCCTGAGTCAGTCAATGATACATTGATAGTGTTGATTGCTAAAGTCACTATGCCAGAATTTATTAAGCAATTTCGACCCATAAGTCTTTGTAACGTCTCATACAAGGTAATCTCCAAACTTTTTACTAATCGCCTTAAACCTCTTATCTGTCACCTTGTTAGTCCTATGCAGTCTAGTTTCATCCCGGGACGGGTGATCTCGGACAATATTGTTCTTGCACAAGAGGCTATTCACTCCATGAATAAGAAGAGAGGCAAGAAGGGCTGGATGATCCTCAAATTGGATTTGGAGAAGGCGTATGATATGTTGAGATGGGAATTTATCGCGGATACACTTAAGGACATCAATATTCCAGAGATTTGCACGGAAAGGATCATGCAGTGTGTAACGTCCAGTTCGATGAGACTACTATGGAATGGCGAGTGTACGGAGGAATTTCCGATGACTAGAGGGGTACGACAGGGGGACCCTCTCTCTCCTTACATATTTGTGTTGTGCCTTGAGAGACTTGGCCAGCTTATTGATCGGGCCGTGAGTTCAGACTGCTGGAAACCCATTAAACTTTCCCGCGGTGGTCCTCTGATTAGCCACTTATTCTTTGCGGACGACATCCTTCTCTTTTCCGAAACCTCTGTGAATCAGATGAAAGTGATGAAGGAGATTCTGGACAAATTCTGTGGTGCTTCGGGTTTAACTATTAGTAAGCCAAAATCACGGTTTTATGTCTCTCCTAATATGCGAGGGGAATTGGAGCAGCAGTTATGTACTGCCAGTGGGTTCTCCCATACTCGTAACCTTGGTGTATACCTCGGTATTCCACTGATTCACAGTCCTGTTAACAGGGATTTGTTCAATCCCTTGTTGGAAAGATTTAATTCGCGTCTTGCAGGATGGAAATCAAATAAACCCAGTCTTGCTGGAAGGACTACTTTGGTTCGATCTGTGCTGGCCACTTTACCGCTCCACTATATGTCTGTACTATCTCTTCCGAGGAGTGTTACGGATAAGATTGATAGAGCATGCCGGAATTTTATTTGGGGAAGTAGGGAAGGTACCCGTAAGTTACATCTTCTCAGCTGGAGTAAGATTTGTCAGCCATTGAATAAGGGGGGTCTTGGGCTTAAGATGGCGGCTGATGTTAATGTAGCCCTGCTTAGTAAGATGGGGTGGAGGATCTTTATGTTACGGGATCAGCTGTGGTCCAGGGCTCTTCTCCATAAGTACTCCTTGGCACACTATGATTGGCCGAACTCTATTCAGAACAAGAGTACGGATTCTTACACTTGGAAGGGTGTAGCTTCAGCTTACAATAATGTTATCGCTCCGAATATTGGACGGAATGTTCGTAATGGGCGTACGACTCGCTTTTGGAGCGATAAGTGGGTGCTTCATGAACCCTTAGCTGCCCACTGTTTGCTTCCGCTCACACCTTGGGAGCTTGAGGCTCGAGTGATCGATTTTTGTAATGGGGAGGGCACTTGGGACTTCCCATATCTGGCCGCTAGATTGAATAATGGGTCTCTCCTCCGGGTACTGTCCAAGGGGGTTTGGGCTGAAGCTGATGACGACACGGTCCGCTGGCTCCATACGAGTGATAAGAGATTTTCCATTGCTTCGGCACATGAAATAATAAAGACTGCTCGTGTTGCTCCTAATGCTCAAGTTAGGGAGGGGTTATTTGATAGGATTTGGAAGTTGAGGGCTCACCAGCGGGTTCGCTTTTGGTGTTGGCAGCTTGCTTGGAGGGTTCCTTTAACAAATCAGGAGCGTTTCCGGCGCCACCTTACGGATAATCCATCCTGTTCGGCCTGCCCGTCCGAGTCTGAAACTCTTCTACACCTCCTCAGAGATTGCCAGTATGCGAAGTCGATTTGGCTTCTACTCCTTCCGCAGGATTTCCACCAGGAATTCTTCTGTCTGAGTTGGGAAGACTGGTTTTTCATGAACCTCTCTTTGAATAAGGAGGTGTTACCGAGTAACCGGTGGTGTGAGATGTTTGCTGTAACGACATGGTGGATCTGGAAATGGAGGAATGCGAGGACGTTTTGCGAAGGTAACATACCGAATGACAAAGTGGGCTTTATAAAGAAGTATGCTTTGGAGTATATCAAGGCTACCGGTAAAGTTGATAAATTGGTTCGGAAACCAGCCAAGGAAAGGTATGTTCAGTGGACAAAGCCAGCAGTGGGATGGGTTAAAATGAATTCTGATGGAGCATCCAGAGGAGTCTCAGGCATGGCTGCTGCTGGTGTGGTCTTACGGGATGAAAATGGCGAATGGCTCGTGGGGATTGCTAGCAATTTGGGTCATGCATCGGCTCCTTCTGCTGAATTGTGGGGCGTCGCGCTTGGCCTGGAACTTGCATGGGACCACGGATATCGCAAAGTGGAGATCGAAATTGACTCTCTCTTGGTGGTAGGATTTAGAAAGGGGTGGTGAACTCTCATCCGCTTTCTAGCCTGGTGGCTCGTTGCCAAGGCTTCCTCATTCGTGACTGAGTTGTCACTATTAGGCACATATTTAGGGAAGGTAATAGGGTGGCGGATTCCATCGCTAATTTTGCTTTTACCCTTGATCTTGGAGTGCATCGGATTACGGTGCCTCCCCCCGCGATTCGCGTTCTTATTATGGATGACTTGAGGGGAGTTGCTCTCCCTCGTATGTCTCGTTTGTAATTTATTATTCTCAAATAAAAGCCCTTGGGCGGGAGCTATTAGCTCCTCTTCAGCAAAAAAAGAGAAATCTCAAAAAGGCTTACTTTGCTAATTTGACCTTATATAATTTATTTTGGATGTTCAAATAATACCCGAATCAAGTCATAACTCATAAACATTAACATGTACTGAATATATCAAGTGTTTTACAAGCATTGCAAAGGTTTGGTTATAGATGAGCCGCCTCACAATACTCAATAGATACAATAGTGAATATACTTTTCAAAAAAATAATACCATCAAAATGGTCGAGCGATATCTAATTTATCAAGTATCTTGCAATCATAATAATAAAAAAAAGTACGTTGTTTGAGACTAGGGTCATTCAAAATTCCGGCATGTATGATAATATTATAGAACCGGATCTGAACTGAATATCTAATAAATATGTGATGTATTTACTTTTCCAAAAAATAATACCAATAAAATGGTCTGTGATATCTAATCTACCAAATATCTTGCAATCATCAGTAAAAAAAAATAGTTGCTTGAGACTAGGGCCGTTCAAAATTTCGGTCCAAATTAGTTTATTATTGTTGGACCAAATATAGTGGATTTGTCACCGTCAAATTTTTAAAGGAAGATCTAGATCGGACCTGAATATTCACTTTAGATCCGATTCTGAACCAATGAACAACCCAATTTAAAATCTCGAAAAAAATAGTTTTACCATCAAAACTCTTTCAAATTAGCAACTTTACAAAATAATATCTTATTTTGTTGCACCATTCCTCCTTGGGATTTTCGGGTTTAATCATAAGTTTTGTTCTTAAATAACTTTTAATATGATTCATGATAGTAACTAGATTCATTGACATATATGCATTATGTGAATGCAAATAGGAATATTATATACCCTTCTTCTCCTTATAAAGGTTGACCCTTCGGTACAAAATGAGCCATCCAAATCCTCTAATGAGTTACTACTACGTCAATAACCTAATATTTTTGAGTATTGAGCTTCCCATATTTTACATAAATTGAAAAAACTACGTCAATTGGTTTTAGGATGGAACTACATTGGATTTATGTGTTGGACTCGGGTCCAACATATCTAGGCGTTTAGATTGCGATGTACCCCCATCATACTAACCCATCGAAATTCTTTATGCTATCAGAATGATTCGATCTTTCGGATCCTGACTTATTGGATTTATCGGTCTTAATACTCTAATTGTGGACACGTACAACAATTATGATAGGGTCAACATTCCTATATGATCGGACGTACGATGAACCCCATATCTAATCCATGGAAATCCTTCTATTATTGAATTTATTTACTCTAAAACATTATGCTACTTTTGCTAGTGTCTAGATGAAATCTTCAAGTGTCAACAAAATCAGCTTGATTTCTCCATAATTATCGCCATTGTTACGCCACAAGTGTACTATATATAGCAAAATGCAGTCATTTGCTGCGGCTAGAGAAGATTTTGGAGTCAAACAAATCGTCTCACAACCTTGGAAATGGCATATCCTTAGCCACTTCCATGCATTGCATATTCATCGTCAATTTTATACCACAAAAAGAAATTCAATTCACTTGATGCAAGAAAGTAAATATTAATATTATTACGATGGAGGTTGTTGGTTCATACGTTTGTGAAAGAAAATCAAAGAGATATATAGATGGAGCCAAATGCTACTTAAATGTAGGCATATAGAGAACAAACATTCCACCATCCCAATTTAAAGCTACCAAATGAGGTTCATCCTCCCAAGGTTTAGACTTTGGACCATTGGCATTGCATTACCTATCCAAGTTTTTCAATTCTTGATTTGAGTATGTTTTAAGGTTCAAACTTTGAGTTTAAACTTTCAAGTTTTTTTTGATAATTTGATGTACACTTAAGTTGATTTTTAGGTTAGGTAACTTAGTTTCGCGTTTTGGATTATCGGATTAAAAGTTACGTTTTGGTTGAATCACGGACTTCACGGTGCAAACGATACATAACCTCGAGTAGTTAATTACTAGGAAGTTAATTTAAAAATCAGTTTGGATCAGCTTAAACTTAAAATCAAATAATAATATCATGGGAAATTGTTGGAGAACAATCAAATAATGATTTTATTTAAATGGGTAGATGGCGGGGCCAATGTAGGAATAAATATCACTTAGAGGTGATATTTTTCAGACTTGAACTGGATTTAAGATGGATTTTTGAAAATTTTTACTCCATCAATTCGGATTGAGTCCGGTCGTCCGGATATCAGGCTTGGATTCTTGTCCGTATCCCTCAGGCAACTTAGGACGGATACTCGGATGGGTATCACTTTTTTCTTCTATTTTATAATTTTTTGTTTGATATATAATTATTAAAATATATAAAAATAAATAATATTTTATATTATGTTTAAAAAAAAGCTTGCAAGGTAGCACGCATAAAATTTTTTTAAGTTTCAAAATTTTCAAACGCTCATTTCACCACTTATTTTTTTTTCTATAAGCTTCGTAATCTCTGTAAACCTGTAAAATGTGGCTCCCAAACACACCCTTAATAGTTAACTACATCCTAGTTATACGAGTCAAAATTGAGATGGCCGGTATATCTTGTGGACAATCGGGTTAGCACGGAAATGGCCTACGTCAAGTAATAACGAGTACGATGCATAAACATGAAGTTAATAGTGCAAGTATATCTCCATAAGCTTGTAGTGTTACTGTTTCACATTGACGAACGTGTGAAAAGGACGTCTTCTAAATACAACCATACATTTCTTTTCTTTTTTTTTTTTATTAAACTTTAGTAAAATGCTATCTACCATGTATTCCTGCAACTGGGTTATAAGTATCAAGGATTCAAGGGTACGGTTCATTGTACCAAGTCGTGTATTAAGTGGAAAAAAATGTAACCATGAGAAGTGACAAAATGTTTCAAGATTCTTGGTGTCTACATCTTTTACTGCTTATTTTGCCATTTTCTACCTCTAGTTTGTGCACCTAGGAGTTATTTATCGGAATTGTTAAGCGTTAAAAATAAATGGCAGAATCGACCTGTACGCGCCATAACTTTTTTATGGCACGTACTCCTGACTGCGTTTAAGATGAAACTCGAGTTTCAATTTTAAAGGGTTATTGACACCATCGGTTTACGATGAGATAATAAAATGTTTAAAGTTATATATATATATATAAAGTTTTCGTATCGATAATAAAAGGACGATGTACCTAAATGTTAGGGTTATTTCTCCCATTAACAAACAATTTAAGATGCAACCTCATTAGGCTTATGTTACACTCGGACCCAAAACACAAGTGCATTCAAACGTGCGATGAAATTCCACGTAATCTTTAAGCAACGAAATTTCACCTCTATTTTCATTTAAACTAGTTTAGTGCCCGCACCTTGTGCGGGTGCGGGTTAGTTTAAATAAAAAAAGTTACTATTTTGACTTTTATACATCATATATTGAATATTAATCTATTAAAAAATTATTTTTTATTAACTAATATGACTAACATATGTGAAGATTATATTATAATTTTTTGATAAATAAAAAGAAACAAAAAAGTCTATTACAAGAGTATTATATTTGTAGTTCAATATATTATCACTTTTACTTGATAAAGCTTAATAAGCAAGATTTAATTTAGTTTTAAATTTAAAAAATGTGTAAAATCTTCTTAGAAAATAAAATTTTAAATTGGGCCACCATTATTTTTGAAAACTATAAAAGCATGCATAATATCTAGTATATGTATTGATTTTTTTTATATAAATTTGTTTTTATTTAATCTTTGCGTAAAGTTGGTGTGGCCTGGTGATATATTTATTAAAGATGATTTAGCATGTTGACTATCTATTAATTTTAATTATAAAAAATTTATAAAAATTTATAAAAATAAAATGACAAATCCGTAAATATTTTGAGGCAATGTTGTATATAAATTTTTTATATTAGCAAATTCAATATTATATATTCGATCCAAAATTCATATACAAAATATGTTTATATTACTTTGAAAAATATAATTTGTTATAAATCTCAAAATTTTAAATTTTAAAAATATCCTTAAACAATTATTTTAATTATTAACATATAATTTGGTATTCACTGTTGATTTAAAATCTATTTATTTATAAGATTTGATTGGGAAAAATAATTATAAAATCTCGTTTGTTAAAACTTTTAAAATCTAGTTTGTTATCAATATCTTATAATTTTTATTTCTAAGATTTGATTTGTAATATTGTGGTATATCCGATTAAAAAAAATTCTTATGTGGCATGATTTGGACGTGATGTGGCATTACTGACTGTTTATTAATGCTTATAGAAATTATTTTGTAAAAGAAAAATGGCAAATCTGTAAATATCATGTGGCATATCTGTAAATATATTGAAAAAAGTCCTAGGTGGCATGTCTTAGGCGTTGACATGTGGATTAAATGGGTTCTGTTTTAGTAGTATATATAGATGCTAAAACTTTTATTTTATCGCTATATGCTATATCTCTTAGCGACTTTCCACTTTCCTTTTTTTTTTTTTTCATTTAATCGATTTATTTTAGACAAAAATAGGTTACTAAAACTTTTATTTTATCGCTAAATTTACTATCGCGCATAATCATACAACCCTACTTATTTGCCAAGGCACCTGGTCATATCGCCACGTGTTGTGATTTTATTAAATCCCCTCCCGGCCTATGATCACAAATTTAATATCTTTAATTATCATGTATAAGCTAACACACTAGTGTAAAATTTAGTATCTTTGATTATCATGTATAAGCTAACACACTAGTGTAAATTTATAATCATTTCTTCTTTTTTTTTAAACAAAAAACTCTTAGAGATTTATCTATTTGTCTGTAGTTTTTATTAAATAAAAAAGATCTAAGTTAAATTGTTAAAATAATAATTTTTAAAATTATCTATTTATTTGTATTTAAGTATTGGGCCAACTTAACTTATTCATGGATAACCCAATCAAAGTCCCAATTTAATTGGTTGATTTTATTAAACCGAATCAAGGTCTCGGTTGTTGAAAAAGATTTGAAATATATTTGAGTTTTGAAGTTTACTTAACCCATATTTTTAATATAATTTTTTATGCACATATATATATGATCAAGAAAACGTAATATATGATATTACATAAATAATATATTAAACGCTGCACGCATAAAATACAAAATATTCCATACGATAACACGTGAATTTGAAATGTAAATATTATGCCGAAGATTAAAAACTTAAATTTTAAATTATATATATAGACAGACTTTATTAAAAAAGATTTTGAAAAATAAAAGGTCCTTGTACCTGCACTATGTCATTATCTGTAAAAATATACCTAATAAAACGATGATAAGACTTTCTGAAAAAATATACATGATATTAGAACACATGACTTTCTGAAAAATATAAACACAACTCATAAAAAGTTTTTGGAAATATTGTTTCTAGTGCGAGGAAAATTTGATGATAAAACGATGATAAGAATAACCGTCATATAGTGAAATGTTTGGTTTATGAGAAATAAAAAGTATATTCAATTATAGAACGCTAACTGATATTACCCAACTAGTAACTACTCAAATTCAAGACTGGAATAATACCAACTCCAAAAACCTTGCCAAATGAACAACAAAGGCACAACAAAGAAAATTACGAAAATACACTGGTCCGCACCAATAGTAGGAAATTTGAAAGTCAATTTTGATGGGTCGAAACGAAGTGATGTTCATTGTGTATTTGACTATGTTATAAGAGACCATAATACATCAATTATTGCTTATGACTATGGACAATATGGATACACATCTGTCTTGTTTGTAGAAGCATGCATCCTAAGAAACGGTCTACTAAAATCAAGAGAAATGAAAATAAAATACATTGAAATTGCGGGAGAAGATATCACGATTATCAACTCAATTAAAAATATTTGAAAACCTCCGTGGAATATCGATCTTATCATCTTAGACAAATCTAACATTTTGTTTGATTTTATGCAAGTACAAATCAACCATATTTTCAAGGACGTAAATACAATTACAGATAGACTCATAATTTTAGGCTAAAATTGTCGTGCAGTCCTAAAAATAATCGGAGTAAAGTCGAAGTTATTGACCACGTCTAATTCCTTACAATTGTAGTAGGGAAGAAACACAACATGGCCCACGACATGACAAAAGGATTGTATATTTGTAGATTTTCAGTCCAATTATCACGTAACCTAAATATATAACAAAATGAATATTTGTTAAATATATCAAATAATTGACATTTCAGAATACACTGTTGACTTCAGTATAAGGACAAAAGCTCAAGTGTTGCATTCTTACAAAAACGCGGTTCTAAGTATAAAAAGTATTAGGATATTATTATTATTATTATTATTATTATTATTATTATTATTATTATTATTATTATTATTATTATTAAATACTAATAATCGAAGGTAAAACACATTACAAGCCGTTGGATGAGAGCCGATTAATAAGTTGGGCTCCGCATCCCTTTTGAATGGTAAACGCAATCTTATAGTCAAAATAAAGCAAGTACTCCTACTATATTCGGACAACTCTTTAGCAACCGAGTCCAACCTTTTGAGAAGTTCCACCGCATCGTCACCCAGGTCGCCAAACATGGAAAATATACTAATTATCGAAGGTAAAACGCATTACATGTTTGTGGATGGGAGCCGACTAACAAGTTGGGCTCCACATCCCTTTTGAATGGTAAAAGCAATCCTCGTCAAAATAAAGCAAGTATTCCTACTATATCCGGACAACTCTTTATCAACCGAGCTCAATCTTTTAAGTAGCTCCACTGCGTCGTCACCCAGGTCACAAACGTGGAAAAGAAAAAGGGAATAAAGTGATACCCCATGAAGCTACAAACCTATGCATACTTCTTTCTCTTGTTATCAACAGTGACCCTCACAACTTTACTCGGAATGAAGCTAGAAAGGTCAGGCGAAGAGAAAAGAGATGTATCAGTTATATCTACACATGTGTCTTTACCTTGAAACCAATTATATAAAAGGATGTCGGCCGGACGCAACTCCCCACCACCACCATCAACCATACCATTATAAACCTCCTCTCGAAAAGTATGTGTTTGCGTTGTATGATTGAACTAGACGTACATATGTATTATATAAGGGTATACTCCATAAAATCATAAAGTGGGAAATATAAATATATGATACTTCAAGTTGCATGTACAATTTCCCGTGTTGCATATTGTCCGTTAGCTCGATTGAGTCAATTGACCGTCATAATCAATTATTCATACGTCTACACAACCAAAAAGACCGACTTGCCATTTCAGTGAAAACATCTTATCCCTAACTTAACATACTTTATATACACATTTATGTTCCGATTGTACGTTGAAAATGAAGAAGACGAGTGTTGTTGAAATTACATTTGAAGAACCTCTACGAAAACAATGACTTTTTTTTTCCGAAAGAAGTTGAGAGTGGAAGTTGAAGAGACGAATCTCATATATTCAATAAATGTTCAGTTGCTATTTTAATTTAATTTATCTTTTAAATTTTTGACAGTTAATTTATCATTTTAGTTTTAAATTCTTAAATAGCTTCTTTCATTTTAAAAAATTTTAATTTCATCTAATTTTATTTTTTGGCTAGAAAATAAAAGGACCTATATTATATCACTGATATAAAAAGGCTTTTCTACCCTAGTTTTCTCTATAGAGTTTCATATATAGCTATATAAAATATTTTCAAATCAATGATTCAATATATATTTTTAGATTAGTAACTTACATATCTCATTGTTCTTCTTTGATTTGTTTATTTAACACTTCCTTTTGTGTTTCTCATTAATCGAGCTTATTGTGTTCAAAATTCTCATATTTTGATATTTTTTTTAATTTATTTTTCTCGTAATGGCCAAGCTAGTTGTTTGACGATATTTTTGTCATTTCTATTAGACATTACAACATTTATTACGTCGAACCACTTTCATTCATTAAAAAAATGTATAATAATACTATAATAACAATAATTATGATAATTTCATATATAATCTTTCATCAAAAATTTTAGAAATATACAAGATTAATGTCACTTATATTTTAGTTATTTTTTTTAGTCTTTATATCATCGATCAAACATTTCATTATGGTACCCCTTTTTTTTGATAATTAACTATAATTATGATACCTTAAGAACAAAAAAAAGAAGTACAATAGTGCATTGCCAAATTAATCAAATTTCCATGGACGAGTTAAAAAAAGGAAATTTCATATATCCTTTCAATAAATTTGTCGCATATATATCTTTTTAGATTCCATTACTAAAGTTTGGAACAAAATGAAACCGCGTTCATAAACAATAATTCTTAACACTACACGACATGAAAATTTACGTAACAAGCACTAAACAAAGTCGCTCTCTAGTCGATTCAAATGTATCGATCACATCAATCTATATTTCATATTCAAAGTTGAATTACACATTAATCACTTTGGCTAACATGCAATTAGCCACCAACGTAGTAAATAACACAACAAAAGCAAAATTACACAAAATACTTAACACAATACAACATTCAAAGTGAAGTCAACACTTCTCTTAAGCACAAGTGAAGTCAGGAGGAACGGTCTTTTGACATGCACTAAGCAACACGCTAAGAGTTACCGGGATGTCGAGGTTGATTCCGAGGACGTTAGCTTTGATGGCGGTGCAAAGACACGCGGCCGCCTCCGTGTCAGCAAGACCCTGGAGCAAGGCACAACACTTGCTCCCGGAGGGAGGTTCTCCGATGACAACATGTACGAGACCGAGGAGGTCAGCACACACGCCGAGCTTGAGTGTGTCTTTAGGGCAATGTGCGGGTTTGGGCTTTGGAGGAGGGCATGGTGGGGGGCTCGCTGGCGGAGGGTGGGCGGGTTTGCATGTTCCGCATGCATTGATGCTCGGAAGGAAGGCAGAGACGAGGAGAAGGGACAAAACCACTAGAAAAGAAGAATTCTTGTTAACAATGAAAGCCATTGTCGAAAGTCGAGCTTCGACGGAGAAGTGAGAGTGTTTAGGGTTTGTTGGGTTGAAGGACGAGTGAAGTTGTGTCCTTATAAAGAGAAGTGTGAGGTGTGTGATGAAAGTAAGATTGAGTGGAAGAGAGTGGGAGATGGAGATATTATATTAGTTGTAGTTTTTGTAAGTTTGTGAGAAAGTTTTGCATGTGAAATTTATCTTTGTGCTTCCTCGCCATGTCACCCTAGATATGGAAATCTAGACTATGGTTGTTTTCTTCATGGAAGGGATAATAAAAATATCATGTACTTTGTTGGTTATTATATCATTTAATTTTGTAATGACATGTATTAATTAAATGCACATGCATGGATTCGTTTGACACTAAGAGGTTGAGGATGACCAAATTATATAATTTTCGTAATTTTTATAATTCTTGTAATCTATTAGTGTGAAGTTGACAAAAATATAATTTATAACTTTTATCCTTCATAAATTTCATAAACTTTACTTACCAAACACACCCAAGTCTGACCTAAAAATTTTATACGATTTAATTTATATGATATAAATATTACCAATTCGGTAACTTTTTTTTTTCCCTTTTGGCTCGAAGGAGAGACAACATTCACTTTACTTCAAATTTGTTTATCAATTAAAAAAACCAATTAATGAAAAAAATGATATCGAAATGATTATGTTACTTTAATGTGTTAAAAAAACTCTAACATTCTATTTTATTTGAACAAATATGGTTATTTATTAATTCGATAATATTTCATTTTCGAGAATTCTTAACAATTCTAAATGGGTGTTAGTTATCAATGATCTAACCTTCTAATTAAGTAGAAAAAACTCTTACTATGTGAACATGTAAACACCGAATATATATGGCTATATATATATATAAATATAATGATGGTACTAATAGAACACTATATAATAAATTAATAGTATAAAAGCTTTGAACGTACAAATATTAAGAAAAAAAAAATTTGTGTTCCATAAACATGACTTGAGAAAATAGTGCAAAAAGGATATGAATTGATAGTGTAAAATATTTAAACTAAATTAACAAAAATGTTGAATTATTAGTATAAAAAGTTTGATTAAAAAACCGTAATTTATGTTGAGGGTCATTTCGACATTTATTTAAAGGGAACTTATCGAACACACAATTAATTTCATAAATTAGATAAAATTGAAATAATTTGGTTTACTAGACTTTTTCTACTTTTGTGTTTAGTAAATATACACCGGTTGGGGTATAATTACTTAATTGAGACATTAAAAAGTCTAATTACTACTCTTACCCTCTTACTAGGCACCCTAAGAGGAAGAAGGTAGGATTCGAACTCTGGACGAGTTACCCCTCCCAGAGTTCCACCCTTATACCAGTTGGACTAATTAAATTTTGTGTATTATTTTGATGATACACAATATTTATACATAATTTCAAATACACAATATTAATAAATAAAAGACTTGTGTAACCAAAACCTTGTGTACGAAATACCTTTCACTGAATTTCTTTACTGAATAATATGTAGGTACATTATGTATACTCGAGTCATTTTATATCGCTCGAGTATTTCGTACACAAGGTTTTTGGTTACACAAGTCTTTTATTTATTAACATTATGTACTTGAAATTATGTATCACTATTGTGTAATTGAAATTGTGTATGCTCGAGTCATTTTATATCGCTCGAGTATTTCGTACACAAGGTTTTTGGTTACACAAGTCTTTTATTTATTAACATTATGTACTTGAAATTATGTATCACTATTGTGTAATTGAAATTGTGTATGCTCGAGTCATTTTATATCGCTCGAGTATTTCGTACACAAGGTTTTTGGTTACACAAGTCTTTTATTTATTAACATTGTGTAATTGAAATTGTGTATTAATATTGTGTATAATCAAAAGAATATACAAAGTTTAATTAGTCCAACTGGTATAAGGGTGGGAGGGGGCAACTCGTTAAGAGATTCTAGGAAAATTTTAAATACTATTTCCTATTTTATTTAACATATAGGAGAGAGAATATCTTCAAATTATGTAATATCTGTTATTGTTTTCTAATTAATCTTTTTTAACGTGATTTTAAGTGACTACTTTATCTGCACATTGCAAAACACAACTACTATATACAGAAAAATACGTTATGTACCTACTTAACCAACTCATTTTTTTTAATTTTTAGTCTTCATATGTATCTCATAAGTCGAATCACTTATCTATAATAATCATTTATTTTTAATTTTAAAAAAACATCGTGTGACACGTAATTTGGAAAAAAAGAAATGTGGAGTTAGGTTCGCATGAACGTTGACTGACTCCTTCCAACTCCGACTGCTTCCTATTGACATCTGCGGTTGACTTGGTAAAAATACTTTATTCTTTATTTTAAGTTTAAAGTTTGCCATGGATAATTTTAATCCAAAAAACATATTCGATACCGATTATGCACTAAAATATGCAACCCCAAACCTGATCCGACCGACCTTAAACCCAATTTGAAAAAAAAAATCAGATTTTTGTAACATATATTCACTAGTCATTCGAAAGAACCCTTGACCAGTATAACCCGAATCAATCCAAAATTTGTGTTGATTCGAAACCAACTCAAATGAACTTTTTTTAACCTCTATATTCATGCTAGTTAAACTATTTTTTATGAAAAAACAAGGATGTATTTTCTAATTATTCGCTATTAAGTCAGATACTTAGAGTTTTGTTGATGCTAGATCAACCAAAAACTAATAGTTATTCGATTTTTTTGAGTTTTGATTTTTAATTCTTTTATAATGAAAAACAGTTCGAAATACTATATGATACACCGTCTGGTGGATCGAAAGACCGAAAAAAGATCGACAGACGGACTAATCGTCATGAAGAATCATAACAAAAGAAAAAGGAAACACAAAAAAATACATTAAGATGTTTGTAACTCGGCTTCTCCTCTCTCCTTCTTCTCTATTGTAAATCCTTCTTCTTAATTTACGTAATTTTCAAAAAAAAAATACATCAAGAAATTCCAAAAGCAAAAATATATTCCAGGGAATGAAGGATGATTAAGTCAACAGGAAGTGATGAGCACAACGTTTGTCTTCGAATAAAGTACACGTGTAGTAATCATGAGGAAAAACTCTGAATATCTCAGATTTGGACTCGCAACAAAGCCATCGGGAGTTGAACATAAATCATCGCCCCCTCATAGACAAAACACTCAAAACGCCACAAAAAACAACATCAAACAAAGAAGACGACACTGCAAACATGAGGACTTGACATATATAAGTGTGTAACTTTAATGGTTAATGATACAAGATTTATAAAGACAAAATTGTTCATAAAATGTTGGGGTTTTTTTAGAGGAAAGAAGAGACTTTGAAATTATAGTAGCGTACAAATCACAAGATTCATTACTTATAAATTTTCTTTTTTTGTTAGAAAAATTCAAGGCCTTTCAACTCTCCTTTTTACTTCTGAACAAAATCAATAACATACCGAGGAACTTAATTTTGGTTGCCGGTTTTTTTTGGTTTCAAGAAAAGAGAACAAGGATTGCCGAAGATCTGGGGTTGACGGAGGGGTTTGGAGTTGCCCGAGAGATCCGAGGTCATCGGAGTTCAGAGGGGTGACCTCTTCCCTTTTGGAATTTTGCCACGATAGAGATGTTCTGATTAGGAGTTTTTCCGTTTTGATTATTTTTTCTTACGGTTTTAATATTTTCATCTTTCGGTTTGGATATAATTGTTTTTTTTACTCTTCTCTTGGAAGTTGTTTCAATATGTTTGTCTTTCAAACTCTTAACTTGAGTCTTACCCAATTTTTTGGTTGTTAACATTTATATTGGTTGTCATTTGAGTTGACAGATGGACTCCTATATTCTTATTATTTCATGTTTATCAATGAAAGTCATTTTCTTAAAAAAAAAAGGAAGGAATTCTTATACGGACTCGTGGCGCTGTAGCAATCTCATTTCGACTCTTCGGGTGATAAAAGTGACCTATTTCATCACCGATGAGTTTCATTACAAACATGGTTTGAATATATTTTTATGGATATTGACATGTTCTCAACGAAATTTCCTAAAGTAAGTTCAACTAAACAAGGCATGTTCTATGTTATCACAAGTCTACTAGGAGAAGGAGATAAAGCCCAAATGTAGGTTAATTACGAAGATAATATGTTGTCATTTAATAGGGTATATAAGTGAAGAAGTTATGATATTTTGATGTTACGTAGAATACAAGACAAGGACTAGACAGGGAAATCACATAAAGCTTGAGAAAGGTTGTGATTTGCGAATGCTTCACAAGGGAACCTTCCAGCTTCATATTTGCTGCCAAAAGGAAGAAGACAAAGCAAGTCACAGCATTCATTACTATTTACCCAATTCTACACATTTCTGCATTATTGTTTCTTCTTTCTTCTTGTTTTCATTTTAAGTTTATCATTTTGTGCGACTTCAATGCTAATCTGCCCTTTCGATCTTCTTCTGTGATCATTCCCCAACTTGCATGGCTTGTTTCTCTCATTTCTTCCGTCTTTTCTTAGGGCTAGCTAGTTGGCATGGTGTTAGTGTCTCGTGAGGTGGGTGAAGCAGTTGGAATAGTTATGTGTTGAGTTCGAACCTAATACGTAAATATGCTTAAATATGTATATATACTCTATGTATATTTTTTTTGGTAATGGCTACGGAAAGCCCTTAGACTTCCGTAAACTTTATTAAGCAAAATGAAAGGCTAACAAGGTATTACCCTACGGGTCGCCACTCCGCGGGCATCGTTCTTCAGAATCGAAACAATCGAATCGGGAGGATGCTGTAAATAATAATAACCTAAAGGATATGTGGAAGCAACGGATGCCAAATGATCGGCGGCGGCGTTGGCTTCACGATAGGTATGACGGAGCTGGATGTTCCAGTTCCTACGTAGGAAGCCTTGACAACGTGATATCAGGCTGAAGAGTGGATGATATCTTGGTACCGAGCGGTGAACGAGTTTGACAATTAATTCCGAATCGATCTCAACAGTGATGTGTCTATACCCCTTCTCCCAGGCAAGATAGAGGCCGGTAGATAATCCCCATAATTCGGCCTCCGGTACCGTTGATGTACCAATCTGCAGTAAGAAACCACACAACCACTGACCGTTAGAGTCACGGAACAAACCTCCCGCCGAAGATGCCCCAGTCGCGCTGCGTACAGAGCCGTCGGTGTTTAGCATGATTCCTCCCTCCCTCGGTGCATCCCAGTGAATCAATGCCTCAATTCGATTCAGCTTCCGGGTCGGAGCGAGAAATCTCTTTATTGTTTGCTCGATTCGTTTAGCATATGCAACAACCCACTGCACTTTGTTTGGAGGGGGCTTAGTTGATCCAAAAATGGTACTGTTCCGCCATTTCCAGCACCACCAAGACGTAACAGCGAAGCAGGTATTCCAGGGCAGATCGGGAGTGATTAAATCAGTCCGAGACAAATTAGTGTAGAGCCAGGATCGAATATCTGAAGAGAAGAAGTCACCAGCAAAATCACTGGATAGAAGGCTGCCCCATATAGCCGTAACCCTACCACAGTCCCTGAGCAAATGAATGGCTGTTTCGGAAACCCCAAGGCAATGACAGCAAGAGTCGTCCGAGGCCATGTGACGTCTAACCCGTTCGGCATTAGTGAGTAATCGGTCCCTAGAAACAAGCCATAAGAATGTCTTAATTCGCTCCGGAACATTGAGTCGCCAAATTAATTTAAAAATCGGTGTAGTAGCAGTAGGCTCAATCTCTTGATTGATAATGGCACGATAGGCTGAACCCGAAGAGTAAAACCCGTTGCTGTTGAGATTCCAGGAGATACAGTCTTTAGAATCAACAGATTCAATTATGTTGACCGACGCAATATGAACGAGCAGTTGTGCAGGGAGAGCATGACTAAAGCCGGCCCAGTTCCATCCATAACCGTCAAGCCAGTAGTCCCGCACCCGATCAGTGATAGCTGATGTAGATGGTAATTCCTGTATGCTGTTCGACAATGGCTCAGATCCGCACCACACGTCCGACCAGAACCGGGTTTGTAAACCATTCGAAACCACCCATTTCGTACCCAACGTAAGAACGTTAGTCTTAGCCCAGATCAGACCTCTTAATATAACAGAACCTTTCTTGGCTATATTGCTATCAAAAAAAGATCGAGTATCCTGAATGCCGTACTTACCCATCAAGAGAGTAGCCCATGGAGCAGAATTGGAGCAGGCGAATCGCCAGGCAAGCTTTCCGAGACCCACAGCATTAGCGAGGGAAGCAGACCGAATTCCCAACCCACCGCAGTCCGGAGGTTTACATACCTCACTCCAAGCCACTAAGTGAATCTTTCTTTGGACGTCTGAATCTCCCCAAAGAAAAGACCGACACAGCTGATCCAGCTCGTTACAAATTGTTGTCGGTAATTTAACGACTCTCATAATGTATGATGGGAAAGAGTTCAAGACTGACTTTACTAGCGTGAGTCGACCGGCGAAGCTCAATAAACAACCCTTCCATGAAGCGAGTCTACCTTTCGTCTTATCCACGAGAAATTTGTAGTCGGTTTTGGAAATACGGTTGTGTAGAATCGGAAATCCCAAGTACTTACCCAACTCCGCAACGATCGGGAAACCAAGTAGTTCAGTGATGTCATTTCTGAGTTCCTCCCCCACATTTGGCGATACTAAAACTTCAGACTTAGAGGAGCTAGCCTTTAATCCCGATGCATCACAAAACTCGGTGAGACACTTCTTAATAATTTGGATGTTGGAAACAGAAGCTTTAGCGAAGAGGACAATATCGTCCGCGAAGAACACATGTGAAAATCCCACACTTCTACGGTTAACATGGATTGGCGCCCAACTACCATTGTCGACATGCAATTGAATGGCGTGCCCAAGTCGTTCAAGGCAAAGCACGAAGATATAGGGGGAAAGCGGATCGCCTTGCCGGACACCCCGAGTGGGGGTAAAGCAATCAGTCAACTCACCGTTCCATAGAACACTCATGGACTCCGATCTAATGCATGATGAGATCCAATTCCTCCATACCGATGGTAATCCGAGAAGCTCACAAGTCTCTTCAATGAACTTCCAAGATAGTCTATCATAGGCCTTTTCCAAATCGATTTTGATTGCCATCCATTTCTTCCCTGATTTCTTACGTACAATGGAGTGAACTAGTTCCTGCACGATCACGACGTTATCCTCGATCATCCGCCCAGGTATGAAGCTGCTCTAAAAGGGACAAACAATTTTGTTCATCAGTGGTTGCAATCGAGAAACCAACAGTTTCGAAATCACCTTGTACTTGACGTTACACAAACCAATAGGTCGGAATTTAGAAATGTGATCGGGGCTTCGACATTTAGGAATCAGAGATATCATGGTGTTATTGACTCCAGGAAGATGAGATCCGGTAGCAAAGAAGCTCTGTACAAATTCCAGAACAGTCTGTCCCACCGTGTCCCAGGAACGCTGGTAGAATATAGAGCTGAAACCGTCGCTACCGGGAGCTTTGAGTGGGTGCATTTCGAAGATGCATTTTTTGATATCGGAATCAGTAATTGGCCTGCCAGAACAGTCTATGTATATTGGTTTACCCAAGTTTTATATGGTATTAAAGTGGTTTCTCGCACTTAATTGTTGGTACAATTTTCGATGTGTGGCCCGCATCAGTTATAGAAACATATATAACTTATGTTATCCTTGACTAATTTTAAGATGAAATCTCACTAGAGTTATGTATAGAGGCAGTGGTGGATGAACCACTTCATCATCAACTCGTCACCCAAATCATAACTTTTGTCACACATACTCATATCCACCGGGTGAATCAAGTTTTTTTTCGAGTGAAACAATACCTCTTTTTTTAGCTACTATTCAACAAAAGTTATAAACCGTTGTACGCTACATTCAACAAATGATTTAAGTCTTAACTCCTAATGCTGTCGGAACAAAAATATAAATATGAAATATCTTACGTAGTTTCAAAACATATACGATAGTACAAAAATCAAAATCATTAAACCACGTAGCATTACAAAAAAATTGACTTCAACTCCCATCAAAATTCAAAAATTAACTTGTCGTGTTTAGTAAATGATCGATCAATGATATAAAGTATAAAAAGTTATTTATTAACACATAAAATACTTGATATTAACTTATATATTATCAAAGCAAAAAAATATTTATACTAAAACGGGTGGTCTCCCACCACCCGTTTTGCCTGTCACCGAGTTTTAGCCATACATTTACGAATTTTTGGACGAAAACATCGAAATATGTAGGATGGGGTGAGAGTTCCATCCCTTCCTGTCACCCAAAATTGTTGTACTATTGAGCATGTCAAATGTCAATGACTTGCCGTTGAATTTCTTAAAGGCAATCTTACTTTCACCCATTTTACACAAATAAATCAATCAACCCCCTACAAGTCACATCCATCCACCCATTTAGCACAAATACATCTATTTCTCCACTTTCTCCTTCACCCAAAATGGGTGAAAATATGATTGCCCTTTTTAATCTAGTGTTTTTTCATCGGTCTAGTTTTACTTGTTTTTCTTCAATTCTTTTATAAGCTTAGTCGACTCAAATAGTTAAATAGTCTTCTATACTCTAGCAAGATAAAAATAAATCTTTTTATGCTTGAAATAATATAATTGCACTGTAAGGTTTACCTTGATCTCTTACAACTGGATTTCCTATCTTTACTCTCCCATGGTTTAATTTTAGGTGACATTAATAGTTTGACACATTCTTTATTTCATGCTCTCTCTTTTTTGCCATATGTCGATATAACACGGTTGTCAATCTCCTACAGTGAATTAATCTATAGACGGGAGAGATATAAGTTTACAACTCAAATTGTGCACTTAATATTGTGGATGTTGTGTGGAATTATGAGAAACAAAAGAATTCAACAAACAAGAATAAAAAAAAAATGACACATAGATTTATAGTGGTTCACCCGATAACGGGTACGTCCACTTTAGAGAGATTTTATTGAGGAGTTTCGGATCACAAATAACTAAATGATTGAAAGCAGATGAAAATGGTACAATATATAAAGTAATGAAACCCTATATGATACTTGGTCGTCAAGTATAAGACTGAGCCAAATAGTAAAAGCCAAAACAGATGACAGGCAACTCAAACTGCGCGGATACCATAACGTCCCCCCCCCCCCCCCCCCCGGGACCCCATGCAAGGAGAACTTCGCTCCCTTGACTAAATATGGGAAGTATGACATTCAAGACACTTTAACAAATCTCCACCGTGACTTGAATCCTCATAGACATACTAGATACATTACTCAACGTCCAAACTACCACCTCGCTCTCTATCTAGATGTGTTTTGGGCACTCAACAACTTCTGACGTGTAGCAAGTCCAAACAACCCTGGAACTTGTCACGGGGGTACCAGCTTGGTGAACATATCAACAAGATTATCAATAATACCTACTTTCTTCACCCCGATCCTCTTCTCAACTTATCAAGAAATGATACCTAACGTCAACATGCTTAGTCCTCTCATGATGAACTTGATCTTTGGTCAAACAAATTGCACTTAAATTGTCACAATATACAATAGCTTGATTGTGATGTATATCTTGATCACTAACCAATCCTTTAACCAAATCCCTCTTTAGTTGATTCTACCAATGTCATGTACTCTACCTTTGTGGTAGATAAAGTGACCTTATGTTGTAAGGTTGCCTTCCAACTCACAAACAGAACCATCAAGAGTGAGAACATTACCGGTCATAGATCTTCTAGTCTCAACATCTCGAACATAATCAAAATTAGAGTACCATGTGACCAAACATTGCGTATCATTACCAAAAATGAGCCCAATATCAGATGTACCTCTAAGGTACCAAAATATTCTCTTCACAATTTGTCAGTGTTTTTTTCGTGGTTGCCCAATGAACCTGCTCACGATACTAACAACTTGTGCTAGATGTGGTCTTATACATACCATAACATACATCAAACTCCCTACTACGTTAGCAAAAGAGGCTCGTGACATATACTATTTCTCCTCGTCCGACCGAGGTGAAAACATAGTAGTAAGATGAATGCTCGCAACACTAGGTATATTAGTATGCTTGATTGATGACATTCGAATCTTGACAAGACCTTTTCAATGTAGTTTTATGTGATAAGAAAAGTTTCTTATGATCCCTATCTCTAAGAATCTTCATTCCTAGAATTTTTCGAGTTGCTCCTAAACCCTTCATCTAAAACTCAACGTTTAGGAAACCCTTCAGTTTTTGAATCGCATACTTGTTATTTGCAGTTATTAGTATATCATCTACATAAAGGACAATATTAAATGAGGGAATCATATTTATAGTTGTTGTGAGTACACACAATAATCATAAGCACTCTTGTTGTAACAAATCTCTATCATATAGTTGTTAAATCTCTTGTACCATTGCCTTGGAGACTACTTAAGTCCATATAAAAATTTCTTCAACTTGTGAACATATTTTTCTTTCCCTGAAACCTAGAAACCATCTGGTTGAGTAATGTATATTTCTTATTCTAACTTTCCATGTAAGAAAGTTGTTTTTATATCAAGTTGTTTGAGCTCTAGATCCTGATGTGTCACTATTGTTGGTAATACTCTAATGGAGGTAAATTTGACTACCGGCGAGAATATCTCATTGTAATTCACTTTCTCTCTTTGATGAAAGCCTCTAGCAACAACTCAAGCCTTATATTTGACCCCATCAACAGGCATCCCTTCTTTTTTCTTGAAAACTCATTTGCAAGTAATAACTTCTCTCTCGATCTCTAGGCGGTATTCTAACTCCCAAGTCTGATTCTTATGAAGTGACTCCATCTCATCTCTCATTGTTGCAAACCACTATGCAAATTTACACCTAGATACAACTTCTTTATGAATGGATCATGAGTATCCACCTCTTTAGAAACCTATAGAGCATAACCAACCATATCTTCAAAATTGTACATTTTTGGAGGGTTGACTCCAATTTTTCTTGAGAAACCTTCAGCTAAGCTTTGGTGAATAGCTTATGGTGGTTGATTTTTGGATGTGCAAATTCTATTAGCCCGGCTTCTAACTATGTATGTTCCTCTTCTTCTTAAGGAAGAAAATTTATCTTCACTTCTTTATCAACACTTCTATTATCCCTTGATACAATGGGCTTCACTATCGAGTTAAGCATAAAACTCTCATAAAAAAAACACTTCTAGTCATAATAACTTTTTTTCTCGGATGAAGACCAAACATTGTATCCCTTGACCTCATCTCCATAGCCTACAAACACTCCTTTCTTTGCTCGAGGATCTAGCTTAACTCCACTAACATAACATTAAATTGTACAACCAAAAACCTAAGATCAGAATAATCAACAAACTTACTAGACCACACATCATAAAGTGTTTTGAAGTTTATGCTAGTGTGTTGCCACCCAAAGCCTCCTATCCAGTTTTGTTTTAGAGAGCATGCACCTCTCTCTCTCTCTCTCTCTCTCTCTCTCTCTCTCTCTCTCTCCTAGTAGAGTTTGATTCATCCTCTCAGCTACACCATTCTGTTGTGGTGTATGATTTGTTTATTTTCGGTGTCCGGTTTTGTGTCAAAGTTGTTATTATCTCCAAGAAGAAGTAGAGAAACAACTTAATTAGGCAAAGACATCGTAATCTTACAAGTGAGTAGACAAGCAAGACTCATGGAGAAGCATATTAGACATTACATGCTTGGCTCACTTCTTCTAGACACAAGACATGATACATTTTCGTGCATCTAAATTTCATGTTCTTACATATCCTTACTACTTTAGAGAGAGAGGGAGTGAGAGAGAGAGATTAGGGCCCAATAAAAAGTCACTTTCCTATTTGACCCTTTGTTTTCTTTATGTTTGTCAATTTTATCCCTATTATTTGTTGGTAACTGCAATTATGCCAACTTCTTTTTCTTGTCCCAATTTTATTAGGGTTTTAATTTCAACGTCTTTTCTCTTCTCTTCTCTATCCACTACTTCTTCAACGTGACTCTCATATTGTGTTTGACGTTGTGTCAATTTCTTCCGCCAGATCTCTGAAGCTTGAACACGTGTTTGACACCTCTCTCGATTGAGCAAGCGACCAACACCGCATTCTCTCCCTTTTCCTTAACCCTCACCCCCGCTCTCTACTTGCCGATTGCATTTCTTCGTTCCTGTGTAAATGATTTTTTTTAGATTTTCCTGTTTTTGTTTGAAGACCTCAAAACTTTTAAACCTACAATAAGTTTTTTTGTTTCTATCTTCCGTTGAGATTGAAGAATGGAAGGGAGTGGAGCTGTAAATTGTGGCAAGTGGATCAAGCGCCTTGAGAACCACAATCTCATGGTATTAGGCAAGTCTTTCCCTTGCGAATCACCCTCAAATAAACTTTCGAGGTTTTTTCTTTTAATTCGGTTTCCTCTACTCTCTCTTTTAAGCCGCTGGTTCGTTCATTCAATTCCAGTCTCTTCTCTCTTTCCCTTTTTAATTCTCGACCTTGACCGTATTTGGTTATGATGATGCACCGCATGGTCATGTCGAGGTAACTTTCAGAGATGTTTGGACCCCAGCTAAAAACATTCTATTAGGCGAAGAACGGGGCTTTGAAATTGCACATGTATGTTCTATGTTATTTTTCTCGTGTTGTATGAATCACAAAAACTAAATTGTTGCCTTTAAAATTCTTTAATAATGTGTTTGATATGATAAGTTTTGTTCAATATGTGCATGGTAGGTTAGGTCCTGAAGGTTGCATTATTGTATGATATTAATAGGGGCATCAAAGTGGGGCATGCAATTAGGAAGTGAAATTGACTCATGGATTAAATAGTGTTTTTTATGCGTGAACCCAACGTGAAAAATACTGCTTAATCCAACGTGGAACAATTTATTTCACGTTGAACGACCCCCAAGTCCCAGCGTGGATGAGTTTTTTTCACGTTCGGAACTAGCGTGAAAAATTAGGACCTAACGTGGAAGAGCGCTTTTCTTTTAAACCATACATTATAAGGCGGTTACTACTAGAACGGAGTATAAAGTTAAAAAAACAACATTGATAACCAACATGATATTACAATTACCACCTTAGTTCTTTACGTGATTTTCTTTCCTTACGGTGACAACCATCGTGAGAGTGTTTTGTAATTTGGGTAGGATCGTATTGTAATTTATATAGGGCGCGACTTTAGTTGTTTTGTTTTTGTTTTTTTTTTGTTTTTTCTAAAAGAGGAAAGCGGTTAGGGCGGCCTATCTTCTAGAGAGGTAGTCCATCCTAAAACATCTTTGCGGATGAGAACACGAAGTTCGGGATCGACAGAAAAGGGTGTGTTGGGGTTCGAAATTCTCAGATGGGTCAATCGGTCAGCAACGCAATTGATTTTCTCTGAAAATATGTCTGACCTATACTTTCACAAAGCGGCAAAGATTCAGTCAGAAGTCGGATATGATCATCTCAACCTTTCGTGCACAACTCCAAAGTCCTTATTGTCTTGATAACACAAGTTATTTTGTTGGCCTACTACTTTTATGGGTCGAAAAATAAAATTGTAACGTTGATATAGGCTCACATTTGGTCCAACGCAAGAACCCGAGCCGAAAACGAGTCAATGTTGGAAAAGGACGAGCCGCTGAACCGGCCAATTACCCAGGTCCCAATTAGCCTCTATTCGGGTCGTCTAGTTATTCTTGGCAATATCAATCAGCCGACCTTGCTCCCGGTCGCCGGATATCGCACCTAATTTCCCTCCGGTGTTGTCGTCCTCATCAGCGCCGCCTCCATTTCTCCTCCTTCTCCTTCGTCAACTGCTCTTAATCATCGAGGTTTGTTTTAACCCTAAATGTTCAATTGGGACTCATTTCTGTTTACGATTTTTTTTAAAAAATTATTGTCGTCACTTCCAGCTAGGTATTGTGACTTAATGTTGATTCACTGTTTTGTCTTGCTGATTGTTATGATATACTATCGTTCTTCCTCACATAACTCTCTGTTGCAATCCTGTTCTTGCTCTCCATTGTCGCTCTATGATCACATCTGTTGTAGGCCTCATTCATTTGCTTTGATCATAAATTGCATTATTGAATTATGTTCTTAGTTTTTGATTGTCGCTTTCCAGTTTTTCATGACTTATAAGTAGCAGATGTAAATTTCATGTAAGAGTAGCTGAACCTATGGGCCGGCACTTAGTCACCAATAATATGTTACCAGCAGAAATTTAATCTAGTTTACTATCGCTGTGGAGTTCTGATGTTGGGTATTGGCTGGTAGATCTGATACTGATACTAATAAAACACAGAATTTGATATGCACGCCCCCTTAAAAGCTATAGGGAAAATGGCTCTAGCCAGTATGGACCAGCCCTGATGTGCACCTGTGTCTGAATCCACTGTCCACAAAGAGAGTAGACAATTTAATTCAACTATCTGACACTTTGGAAAGGTTTTGAGTGTTGACATTCTGCTTTGAACTTGTAAAATCAATATCCAAGTCCTGTGAAAATAAAGGCCAAAAGTTCTGGTGTCATACTCCCAAACTTTGATATGGTTATAAGATATGTGACTTGGCTAGACAGATGCAACTATTTAATCATATATCCGGTAGACATCACAAATTTTTTATGCTGTAGTTTATAATCAGAAATTTTCACTCCGACTCAATAATACAGGATAACTAAGCCTATAATATGTAGACATTTGCCAAAATATTAAATGGATTTGCAGAACTAGTTAAGGCCTAAGGGTGACATTTGGTTTCTTAAGGTAGACTACTTTTGCAAAAATCTATTCAACTACCTGAAAGTGGTATAGACTAACTCGTTCAAAGAGGTAGTTATCCTATACCATAAACTCATAATAACGTCCAAACCTTGATTTCTGATAATGGAAGTGATATAAACTAACTCGTATAAAAGGGAGTGTTATCCTATATAATTGTGTCACCCTTAGACCTTAGTAAGTTACTATATATTAGTCTGGATGTATATATGACTAGGTTTGGACCCCTTGAAAGTAGGTCGTTGGACAAGCATCTCTTTCTCACCCCATGTTTGTGCTTTAATTTTATTCACTTTATATTCTTTGATTGACAGATTGTTAAGTGAAGATGTCGACAACAAGAAGATTGCTTTCCTCTAGCATCCAAGCGAGATCGCTTCATGGATTGGTCAAATCAACCAGATTTCTTTCCTCCTCTACCATAATCAAGAATCCTTCATATTCTCAGCTGTCTAAATCGACCTCTTTGCCTCAGCACTATCTTCGCCCTCTTGGCGTCCGCTTGTTTAGTTCTGATTATGCTTTTGATTATGCTAATAGGTGAATTTTCATGACCTCTTTATTTTCTCTCTTTGTTTTTCATAATTTTGTTTTTAATTTCACGGGGAATACAATGGAAGATTATTTATCCATACTGTGTACCGGTAATTTCAGTTGCATGTGTATAATGCATAAATATAGACTGTCAATGATCACTGTTGTTAATTGAATTGGGATTTTGTTTGTTCCGCTTTTATGGTATCTGTGAATGGCTTATGATGCTACTGCGGAATTATTGATGATTGATATTCAAGTTCTTTGATGTTCCCCTACGGCCATTCTTGTAAATTAATCATATAATTGTTGATTACTTAGATATGAAAGGAGAAAAGCCTTCAATTGGGGCATACGAATCGTTCCCGAACAAGAAGCGTGTGTCATTGAGCGATTTGGAAAGTTTCAGAAAATTCTTGGTTCGGGTATTCATTTGCTGATACCACTAGTAGACCATATTGCATACATACATTCACTTAAAGAGAGAGCCATTCATATTCCAAACCAGGCAGCTGTTACAACTGACAATGTCAGCCTTCACATTGACGGAGTTCTTTTTGTAAAGGTATTAATATTATACTGTCATTGTTTTATTACTTATCATTCCGTCTTTTTATCCTTCTTTTGTTCTTTGTCGGTTCACATTTCTATATTAACTCGTCTATAATTTGAAAAATGTTAATCTGTAGGTTGTGGATCCAAAGAAAGCCTCATATGGGGTGGATGATCCCATTTTTGCTGTAACTCAACTTGCTCAAACAACAATGCGCAGTGCTATTGGAAAAATGACCCTTGATAAGACTTTTCAGGAGAGGGACACGTTGAATACTATCATCGTGGTATGGTGATTTATTAAGTTATTTCTTTTAATCCATGATATGTTTAATTCTAAAGAAACTTATAAATGTACATGCCACACTATGAGAAAGCAATATATATGATTAGTGTGCACTTATGATCTCATCTTTGGTTCAATGTTGCTTTTCCAGTATATATTTTGTCATTTGCCAGATAAAAGCTGAGCATTTCTTTGTTTTGAGACTAAAAAGCATCATCAACAAGAAGTTATGAAACCTTGAATTGAATTTGGAATTTAGCTGTGTTGGCTAGGGCTGTTGAATAAGGTTATTTATCCTGTAAGTTTTGCTAGATCATACATGTATAAGCTTGCTTTTCATGTAGTTTGAGACACGTTATCTGGTCAATTTGACAATGTCTATTATCTAAGGTTGGAAACAATTTTTGTTGGCATTTAATATGAATGCACCTTTTTTTAAGTTTCTCACTAGGCTATTCTTAAACACAAGATAGAGTTCCATATTGCTTGTTTTCCTACATATACATATTTAAACACTGTTGTCAAATGATATCAAAGCAAGTAGCTACTACTTCTAATGAGAAAATGGCTTGATTATGAGGCCATAAATCCCTTTACACACTTTTTGCTCAGAATCTCTTAGCACAAAGTTTTGAAGCCCGTCTTATTCTTTCCTCTTATAACAGCTAAATTGGACTTCTGAAGTGAATATCTTTGTGTAGGTCTTTTAGGAAGAACCTCAAACCATAAGGTTCAAATCCATGTGTGTTTGATCTTTAACTAATAGAAAATAATGTTCAGTACTTATTAGTTTTCTGAACTCAGTGGACTTGGGCATGTTATTTATTCCTAGACATTTGTATTTTTTTTCTGTTAAAATTGGAGTCCTTTTCTTCTGGTCACCCCTTTGCTTTAAATTTCCATAAAAACGTAAAATTTTGAATTATTTGGTCTTGCTCATGAATAATATGCATTTGCCAGTGTTATGTATATAGTTTTAGCTAGATGACGTGGGGCTGAAATAGAAAAAGGGGTTATAAAATCATCTAGAATCTATGATGCTTGGGTGTCATGTGACTGTGAAGTTGAGGATGTAGCGCTTTCCTATCATAAAAAATTACTGTAGGAAAATTATAAGCGGCCCAAAGGCGAACACCAAAACACAAAGGTAGGTGATGAATAATTCTCTATTCTCATTTATGCTCTTATTTTTAACCTCGACCTATTATGGCTCACCATTTTTAATCTCTAGTTCCGCGCCGTTAGACCCTAACATAAATACATAATTGATTCTACAGGGTTCTCAAATCCCTTTCCTGTTTCCTGTCCCCGCGTTATATCGCTTACATTATATGCATAGCAGCCTCTGTGCTCAATTTTAGATTGTTTTGCATTCACTGCCCTATATGTGAAGGGCGCTTTTACAGATGTTTCTGAATTTCTGAAGACAAAGCTGATGGCTGCTTTCTTTGGAGTATAATTGTGTTTGAAATTGATCTACTATTTTAATAAGTTGACGTTGTCATAGGAAGCAATCAATGACGCTGCCAATAATTGGGGTCTTCTATGTCTTCGTTATGAAATAAGTGAGTTAAACACTCTATTTTAACCCCTCCTACGAACTCCAGTTCTGATAAGAAACTAGTGAACTGATTCCCACAACCAACTAATTATACATTCTATGTATATAGGGGATATTACCCCTCCTCCTGGAATAAGACAAACAATGGAGATGCAAGCGGAAGCTGAACGAAGGAAAAGAGCAGAAATTCTCGAGGCAGAAGGTATCTGATTTCTTCCACAAAGTGCTATAACGAAACTAAAACTGGCTGTATGCTCCTGTTACTGTCTTATATAGGCTCTCTAATTTTTCCACAAGAAAACAACAACAAAAAAACTGCATAATTGTCTGAACAAGACTGTGATACTTGTAGAGGATGTATTTGGTCTGAAAAGCTATAAAGGTAGTTTTAGCTGAACTGGTTATCAATAATAAGGTGATTGATAGCTGGTATATTTGCCATGGATGCCAAGTCACCAACATACCCTTAATTGCCTCAAATCACTAGTTGATGTGTGTAAAGTGACTATTATGCTAGTCACTTCTAGAATTAGTTATTTGTCTCCGTGTTTGAAATTGGTAAAGTTTGATTCCCATCTTTACTTTTTCACTTTTTTCCCTCTATCACATTTAACATTTTTACTTCTATGAAGTAGTTTTAGATGAAGGCCGAGCAGTTTTAGGTCTGTAGCAATTTCTTGGTGGTAGAGTGACTGTAGCATTTGAAACCGATTTGAAGAGAAACAGTCTTATTTTGCTTGACATGTTTTGTGTTCTCAGTATATATATAGTTGCATTTCTGTCAGCAAATATTAATAATTCGGCCCTTGATCTTCGAAACACCCTTCTTTTTTCTTTTTAAATTAGATTAATTAAACTTTATCCTTATTCCTTGAAAATTCTAAGAAACAGAAACAACGTTCATAAATGTGATTGTGGCTTACAGGAAGAAGACAAGCTGTCATTTTAGCATCAGAAGCTGCTAAGATGGATCAGGTTAATAGAGCAGAAGGTGAGTGACATGCATTTTATACAAACCGTTGTTTTATGTCTTTTACCCTCGTTCAATAAAAATATATAACAATTATTACATAGGAAAGTGGTTTACAATTTATATTACTTATTCGGCATATCACAGGAACTGCACAGGCCCTCAGGTCAGTGGCTGAAGTTCTTGAAAATGGGGGCGAAAAGGTATGTCTTACATAGCAGCATCATTTACAGTTTTTTCGTAGTCTTTTTGGTATAATTGATCAAACTTCACTTTTACCGTGATATTTCTAGGCGGCCACTTTGAAGATTGCAGAACAATATTTGCAAGCTTTCAGCAAACTAGCTAAGGAGGTTAGTGTTGTTTGCTGAGACCTTTTTAATTTATTCATAGAGGAATTATAGTAAATTAATTACTGTTTGTTTATATTATGGTTTCAGTCTACAACAGTGTTACTTCCTTCAACCATTTCTGATCCATCTAGCATGATGACTATGGCAACGAGTTTATACAAGAATATGGTCCAAGGTCAACCAGGAAAGTCTTTTCCTGACATTTTACACCCTCAAGCAAAAAAGATTAAGGATGACAATCCTGCGACCACAGGAAAGTCTTTTACTGACATTTTACACCCTCAAGCAAAAAAGATTAAGGATGACGATCCTGCGACCACAGGAGTAACTGACTCGGACCCACAAGGGAAGCCGGTGTTTTCGATTCAAAACCCCAAGAAGTCGAGTTAACCTTAGCTGATTCTTTGGGATATAAGAGATTTTGCAAATATCTCCTTACATTTCTGCGATGAATGTAAAACTAATGTGAGAGGAACTGAACTTTAAATATTTTGCAAAGAACTTATGTGTTCTTGAGTAGGAAGAAAATATCAAATGCATTTCAAGCTTGACATTGCCAAGACAGAACTTCCCAGCCCAGCCCCTTAAGTTTCTTTTCGCGATATTCGGTACACAATAAAAACATTGACAATTCCGATTAAAATTTTCTTCATCCTTTGAAGAAGATGGTAATAGTCTAGATTATTTGGTTGACGCTTTTAGTATTGATCTCAGTAACAATGCTGTATACAATTTTGCAGAGGGCAATTTGCAAGATTTGTTGACGGTATGCTTGTTCTTGTTAATTTGATTATTTGTTTGTTCATGTCTATTATTTATTCAGTTCCTGCATTCACCAAGCGTGTCTAATGTATGTAATCTCTTTCATTTTAGATCAATGTTAAGTTTGACATTTTTCGACCCAGAAAGACTACACATTGTTGTTGATTTCAGCGGTTAAAGAATGCACACTTGAAAAAATCATCACTATACCAAAATCATAAGACAATATAGGTTAACACTTTTGCTCTCTTTGCATTCCTCAATATCTATACGAAGAAGATCGTAAAATCAAGGAACTGGTGCTCAAATGGGGAGACTGTGCCGTACAACTTTTCTACATAGGAAGCTCTTCGATTCTTTCTACACTCCTCAAGCTCGTCATTCATAAATTACTTGCCGGGATGATTGGAGGATGATCATCTTATTAGAACCTCATACTCAAAAGGTTCCTAAGAATGTTGATTTTACTTGCCCATGAGCTTGTAGTAAGCGTATAACCCGGAGCCAATGAACCCGAGTAACTGGCCAATCACATTCAACTGCAAACAGAATTTTGATGAGGCTATGCTAATTGGAATAACCGGAGCAATGAAGAGAGATGATTGAATTTATTTACTTACAAGGTCAAAAGGAAGGCCACCAAAAATTAACCATCCAAGTCCTATAGTGAACAAATCCTGTAGAGTGAATTACACACAACGTTAGAACAGCAGCTCACTAGAGAGTGATAAAGCAATCAGTTTATAGTATCACACGTATACAGTCTACACACAATTGCAATCAATTTTAAAGTGAACTGCAAACATGTTTTGTCTTTCTAATGATTAACAAACAAAATTTATCAGGCAAATTTTACCTATTCGGAAAAAATTTTACTTATTCAGAAGAGAGCAAAAAGGCATGCAAAGCAAAACACTCTTGTTTCGTATTACTCGGAATCAACTTCATACCTTTAAGTTCCCACAGATGGTTTGAGTAAGTGCCGAATTGAGCGTGGTATTCAGAAAAATGCTGTAGTTCAGGA
Organism: Fagopyrum homotropicum; assembly: GCA_033239125.1. NCBI lineage: Eukaryota > Viridiplantae > Streptophyta > Magnoliopsida > Caryophyllales > Polygonaceae > Fagopyrum > Fagopyrum homotropicum. The sequence goes on from BSWB01000004.1 coordinate 153,378,261, forward strand.
AGAAGGCCAGTAGACACGAAAAAAACATAACCACCTGTCAAATAGATATAATAGGATCAGACGATAATCATTATACAACAATGGAGCAGGCTGAGCAGCAGAAGAATAAAAGGGTGATTTGGCTTCAGTAAGTTCCCAATGCACTGCATGTATATGAAAAAGTAAGATATGGATAAAATATCCTCACTTTTATAAAAACAAACCACTCAATATGTCTAAGGAGCATTTTAGACATTCCACTCACGGCTAGCAAGGATGATTAAATGTAGTTTTGACTATGAAAGGTTGTTTTGTGCAGTTTGCCTGAAAACTATCAAATAAGCTTCACAAAATCACCACTCACTGCTAGCAAGCAAGCAAGAACATTTTTTTGGCAAACTGCAAAATAACAAACTATCATCAATCTAGAAGCAGATCTTACCAGAAATCCAGGTGAAAACAAGTGGGGAAAATTCATTGTCAATGACAAATCACCTCGCACATATGTCCACAGTAGTAAAAGAGGGCCACAAACGATCCCTAAAACAAAAGACGAACATGAATTATGATATGTGAATAAACACCCAGGACATGTTAAGGAATGTAAGTCAAAGATTTACTATCATATACCATTACACCACATAAGTCCGAAGCTGTTGAGCCCACTAGATTTTCCTGAGGAAATATAAAAAATCACATTAGATGACAGCACACAAAATATTGTTTATGTCCATGAGAAATTTTCATTAAATAAAAAAGAAGGGGAAAAAAGTACCTATTCGAGCTATGGTTGCGAGGTAAATAGCTGTGGTAATGTTTGCTAGAAAAACAACAGCATAGCCGTATGAATCAAATGATAGGTCTCGAGCTCCCGCAACGAATGCACCAAGAACAATTAATACCACACTGGTAAACCCTTAAGAATTGTCATCAGTTTAAGGAAATGGTAAACAAATGTAAAGAAAAATGCCATAACTAGCTATATAGAGAAGCTATAGGTATGACTAAGCAATACATACACAGAATATATTTTACACAAGATTAATTACTGAAAAGACAGATGGAAAATTCCTTCTTCCAGGGAACTCTTTGAAAGAGAGATAGAGACGAAATCGTCTTCGATGCTATATACCTCAGTTAATTAAATTAATGTTGTAAACATTTGAACTCGTAGAAGTTTATAATGTTAGTCAATTCACAATCAACTCCAACTTTCTTTGACCAAGTTTCATTCATTTCAATTAGACATCGCCTCAGTGATCAAAGTTTTATGATTGTTTACAAGATTAACACCAAATTGTAAGTCAAATGTAGCCACAGAGTATGTAATTTGTGATCTCATTAGGGCCCTTTGTTTTGCTGGCAGACTGTGGATTTTATGCAGTGTAAAATATTCTATTCAAGAGCATCAAACAGTAAATTCAGTTTATTCACATCATCTCATCACACACGTACATAGCTTCTTCATTATTTGGACCCACAGTAGACCCTCTAGCAATAATGCTTTGACAGGGATATGTTTGACATCCTTGGCTGAACAGTGAGACTCAACCATGGAACAGGAACACAAAAGTTCTTCAGTGATTTATCCTTACATAGCAAATGGAAAGTTCTTCTCTTCCCAAAATGACACTACCATATCAAAATATGTGTTGCACTCGTAATTTTCCTTTCTTAACAAGTCCCTACACGTGCAATCTAGGCCATTCAATGTCATAAAACTAGACATCTTGTGTTTCTAGGATGAAATTATGCATCAACCAGCTAGATACTATGTATCATCCATCACTTCCACACCCATGACTAAATTATCCTAAATGTATAAGCTGAAAAACAACAGCACTTCCACCAATCTAGGAAATCAGCTTTTTAGGTCTTTGTGAAACATAAAAGTATGTTTACTGAAAGCAGAAATGGTGAATTCTAGTGTACCTTCCAATAATAGAGGATGTGTACTTTTGCCTGACAAGAATATACTCCACAGCCATTGTAAAGACGACAGTTGTTCTCCTCAAGGTGGTATACATAGGAACATTTACACCACGAACAGCCTCCATTGTAACTAGCTTTCCAGTGCAAACAAGGAAGATACAGACAAAATTACAGTAATGAACAAGATATTCCAGAAGTTTCTTACTATTGGATGTACTACACAATCAAGTAAGCTCACCATATAAAGTAAATATGCCATAGCAAGAGGAAAGGTGTGAGTTAGTGTCTCCAAAGGGACGAGAGTTACTGGGTTATCAATAACATTCAGTGACTCAGATGCTGAGAATGAGATCATCTTCGATCGTCGCATGGCATATAGGAATGTACATGATGATATCATCTGGACAGTAAACATATTAAGTTTCATAAGCCATGCTGGAAAAGAAATAATCAATGAACAAAAGTGTGATGCCTAGTAATGCAGTTTGCAAGGATAACAAGATATGCCTTATCATGCCTCTCAAACTCTCCAAGTAAGTGCCTAGGTCTAATTTATGGGATTAATACTAGGTAAGAGTAATTTCTCAACAATTGGGTTTAAGAGGTATTTATTTACTAAATTTCAAAATGGGATGTGGTTTTATCAAATAAAGGTAAAAGAGGTGGTTTTAGTGCATTAACCCTATTTTATGATGGTTTTCCCTCAACTTAAAACAAGTGTGTACAATAAATAAACAGTTTCATACTTACATCACACCTGTTGGCTTTAAAATCTAAAATAAATATAATAATATGATTCAGATGTAAGCTGAACAGGTATTGCATGGAAGTTTAGTTCCCACAACCAATATGCACACTAATTAAGACATATGATCAAACTAGTCAGTAACAGTATACCTGAAAGAGTGTGATAACATTTGCAGATGGAAAATTGTATGAAGACAGTGCTGCTTTGTTGAACAAAATCAGTAGCACTGCAAGAAGGGAATGCAAGTCCTGATTGTAAAATAACAAAATGTGGTATCAAACTGAGAACACGTATGCACACAAATTTGAGCTCCTTTAGTTCACAGAATTTATATAAAAAAAAAAAGTTCCAACAATTCAAGATTAACTTGTAGAGTTTTTTCAATCAGTTTTCCAAAATCAATAGATAATCCAAGCAGGCTTCTTCTTTTCCCTTATCATTTTTTAACATCACAATTTCAGAAAGATATCAACCAGCAACTCCACCGGTTTGAAACCTCATTTCCAGCACAATAAGATAAAATGCAAAAACATCAAAATAAATTGTTCTCTTCATAGCTTAACATACTACATATCCCACCACATATTCACATGGCTAGTATCCACTATCCACCTCCTTAATCTACCTAACCTCATTTTACAATTCAAATAGTAACGATTCTGCTGTAACTCTAATATCAATTCGCCATACAATTACCCTGTTTAATTTGTTAGATTCTTATGGTTGGAAGAAAGAAAGAAAGGAAGGAAGACAGCGAGAGGGGAAAAAATCCGTAACAATATGGAAAAAGAACAAAAACCCTACTAAAACCAAATAGCTGTCCTTTCACTTTGCATATCATAGTACAATGTCAAACATATAGATGTGCTTAAAAATGCCACTTGCAGATGATGTAGTGATGTACATATCATGTTTATGAGTTTCCAGTAGGGTTTAAACTACACTTCTGTATAGCTTAGCCAATTTGTGTAAACTATCAAGTCAAGACAAGCAATCCTTGTAAGGCAAACATTTCCTTTGTCACATGAGCACGAAAAAATTGAAGGATTAAGTGTAATGTATACCCAGTTACTGAGCACAAAACATTACATAGCAAACTAATGTACCATTGTACTCACAGTTAACTTACACGATCAAAATTGAATTAGACATCAAAATATTAACTTGAAAAAATCATAAACAACATATATAACATGACTATTGAGAACATATATATTAGCTCACACATTGTTAGATTGCCAAGCACCACACCTTTAATGAGTTAGTAAGAACTAAGAACCCCTAAATTTCCATTGTTTCCATGATGAAAAGGTTTGGAAACGTTTTCCCCGTCATCACAGTATAATCAATCACAAGAATTCCACGTTAGAAGCGAAATTGATCTTCAAAGCAATAAACACGGAACACATTACCAACAAATGAACTGTAAAAACCTTATAACAATTTCAATTCACTGCTAATAAAAAAAATCATGGCCATTGCAGAAATTGGAAGAAGAGAAAGCAGAAGGAGACCTGCACAGGACATGTAAGAAAGGGCAGCATAAGCTCCTCTCTTGGTCATGGCGGATCCTTTGAACAATTTATCATCGCCTCTCGAAGCCTCCGTGACAGGCAAAATCGGATTCATCGTGGAATTTGAAGCCATCAGATCTCAATTCTGAAGTATCTCTCTGAATATCAGGCCTAGCTTTCTCTCTGCCTGTTGTGAGAAGGGATCGAAATTTATGAGGGATTGAGGGACAGAATTTGGGTTTGAAAAGTACAACGGTGCAATTGAGTGCGAGGGTCAAGGTCGTCTATGGCGACTCGGACTCGAGCCAAGTTGATAGAAACTCGGTCAACTTCGAAAACATCAGCCTAAAGCCTCCACTGGGGTCCACATTACATTCCACACACTTTTGGTTTTGGCCAGCCTAATCCACGCCAAAGGCTAGATAGTAGATACAATGAAGTAGCTGAATGGTAGAATGTATTTGTGTTTTGACCCTCAATTTTGAGAAATTGTAGTATTTTTCACAAATTTTCCAAAATAGCGGGAATAAGCAATTATCAATACACGATTGTGTCTGGTATGAAATAAAACTTAGTGTTTTAAATCTAAATAAATAAAACTTAGTGTGATTTATTATCCATATACTTTATTTATAAAATTACTCGATTTCACATTTTAAGTGCGAGATCAAATTAGGTCATTTAAAAAAATATTAATTCCAGGTTTGGACTTTAGGTGCGCAATTAACCCCAAATGTGAAATTGATTTTAGCACGTGCGAAATTGATTAAACTTAATTTCGTTTTAGTGCGAAATTAATTAAACACATTTTTGCTTTCGCACTCTAAGTGTGAAATTAATTTAACATTAATTCTGCACTTTGGGTGCTAAATTAGGAAAATTATTAAAAGAAATATATGGATTCATTTTTTTTAAATGACAGGAAAAAGGCATTTGATTAGCCAAATAGACTTGACGTATTGAGTGACTGAGGATCAGCAAACAAACAAATTGTCAAGTAACAAACAAGCGCCAAAAATTATTTAACAAATAACACTGGAAAAAAAATAAAATAAATGCATACGAACAGATTGAAGACCGAAAAAAAGGATGGTGAAAGTTCGAAGATGACGAACTTATGGAGACCTCGTTTTAATTTTGTCTATATCATCAAGGATGAAAAAATATTGATTTTCACATCCATCGGTATTTCAAAAACCCCATTTTCAAAGGCCACATCTTTTTATGTTGTTTACACCCATTTCACATCCTTAATATTGCGGTAAATTAGACCACAATCAAAGCTCTGTATAAAAATTAGGTTCGGCTTGATATCAAACGAGTTGAACATAAGCATATTAAATATTAGCTATTTGAACTAGAATATATGTTTGTTTGTTAGTTCCACGTTATGTTATGATCATGTATGTTCACTAAAAATATTCATATTTCATAAATTTGTTATAAGAAAAACTAAAACATTATATGGTATAAATCTATGTTGAGGATGTTTGATTATGGTGATTGGTGGTCGTTGCATTGTCAAGGTTGAGGGGTTATCAGCCTTTCATTAGGCCTTTAGGGGTTGAAGAGGGGTTAGGGTGTTGGATCCCATTGAGTTGCGGCAAAAAATGAAGGGAAATCCTGGCTAGGGAGGTAGTTTGATCATGAGGATGGAGATCATAACCTGTATCCACTTAGTTGATGTTGAAGTCCAAGATTATGTGAGTTTGGTATTATGAGAAGAATTGGGGTGTTTAGTATCAATTATCAAGAGTGTATACCCTCTTATTTTTTTTTTGATACAAAGGTAAGAGAAACAAGAAGGGTCAACATCTAGAAGTTGGCCGTCCTAGAGCATCCTTACGGATGAGATCTTCAACGTCTCGCGGAAGGCTCCCGTCGTCCATGTCCAAAAAATGGCCAAGAGATGCGAGCTTGTCTGCGACAACATTGATTTCCCTAAAAACATGTTGGACTCTAACTTGTAAACACCTTGAAATCAGAATAGAGATGTCAGAAATGATCATATCCGCTTCCCATGGCGGTTTCCAAATCTGATTAATTGAATTAATAAGTTCAAGGTTATCTCCCTCGATTTCAATGGTGTTGTGTCCTAAACTTATGGCCTTTTGGAGGCCCTCTCTTAGAGCGTAAGCTTCAGCTTGAAGAATAGTTTCTGCTCCACATCGACCCATTCCAGTAGCAAGCGTTTGAGCATTGTGATCTCGAATGATGAAACCAAAGGCACATTGGTCGTTAGAATTTTTAGAAGCATCAAAATTAATTTTGACAGAATCCAAGCTTGGTTTCTTCCATTTAATGTTTTTTGTTTTTCGTCTTTGTTGTTGAGGTCTTGTGTTGCAGTTTGTTGTTTTTGGGTTAGCCTCATCCCATTCTTTGACTTGTTTTTGGATCACTTGTTTTAGATCAGGTGGTATTTTTTTCTTATTAAAAATTATTTGGTTTCTCGTTACCCAAATGTTCCACATGTAACCACTATTTGTCTTAATTCTGACTGATTACAGTTTTCCTTTATCTTTATGATGATGTCCATTATTTTATGGCATGTTGGGTCATAGTTGAGTAGGAGCGTTTTGACTTTATTATTATTGATATTGTTTAGTGAGGGGATCTGACGTGATTAAAGGGTTGAGACGTCATATTGGAGAGGAAATGGGTTGTGGAAAAAAGTTTGGTCGTTAAAGATCCACCCTATGATTAAATATTTTCTTTCGAGAACGTGTAGGGATTTGCTTCCTTGTCGGGATAATTTGTTGGTAGAGGTTTGGTCTCGGATCCCTCTTGCAATGTTTGTGGGGAGTGGAGTATTTATTGCATGTGCTATGTGGACGTTTGGTACGTAGCATATGAGATCTGGTCTAGCAGGAGCATTACGTTTGGGGAGGGTAAAAGAAGAGACTCTTAATTGTCTTAGGCTGATTTGTCATAAATTCTTTTGACATTTGTATGCAACAAGAGTGGGTGTTCCGTATTTGAGGGGCATTTGGAGATCCACTCTAGGATTAAAAAAGTTTGTTTCTTTTACTTGCATTGACGTCATACAATTATGAACAATTAGAATATTGTAGGATAGATGTATACAATAGCCATACTCTAAAAACCTATGAATTGAAATCAAAGCTAAAATGAAAACCCTTGTCACCAAACAAGTTATTTGATGAAACAAGTTATTATTTGCTGATCAATTCACAATTTAAAATATTCAATCTTTCTTTTCTGCCCCAAAAAACCTTAACCTAATCCAAATAAGAACCCTAAAAGTCCCACCGCCGTTAACATACACAATATCTAATCCCTAGACATTACTAGGGCTCGACTCTTGAGCGACTATATCCATTTTATCCGCCACAGGAGCCGCCACGCCGCCGCCGTTAGCATTTGCATTCTGTAACATCACTTGAGTGTTCGGTGGCTGATTAGGCGCAACCGTCACGACCTCAATGGCGCCATCACCATTCTTGGGCTGGCCATTAAGTTTTCCGGGGAGGTAGGGTTCCGGCAAGAGGGTAAACACGTCTTCATAGTACGGAAGATAAGAGTGCAAGAAAATCAAAAACAAACAAACACAGAACACCAGCCGCCACTTCCAATGCCCCGGTCCAAACACGCGTTGCGCGGCGCACGTAGCACTCGCCATCTGACACAAGAAAAACCCATCCTCAGCCTCCGTATGTTTCACCATCTCCGCCGCAAAAAACCCCTCCAACGCCAACCCTAATATCCCCGCCATGACGGTTCCATGGGACCCACCTTGATTCACGAACAACGCAAACGGGGCACACGCCACTATAAATGAAGCCACCGCCCTCACTCCTTCTACAATGCATCCCAATGGGTGGTCTTCACCCCACCCGTCCCACCCGAGTATTCGGGATAGAAGACGAAGGGGCTTTTTGTTGTTGTCGCCGTCTTTCCAGAGCCATGGCCGAGAACTGAATGGGAGGCTGACGAGAATTGGGAGGTGGATGACGTATGCGATGAGGAGTATGAGGAGAGTTTTGTGGCGGGTGGAGGTGGAAACGGCGTCGTTTGGAGTCGGGTTTGATTCGAATATGTTGAGGTTGAAGGAGTAAAGCCATACTGCTGAGCAGGCGGTGGCTAGTATCAGGTAGCATGTCACGATCAAGGGTAGCCCTAATATGGGTTTTAGGCACATTCTTTGTGTGATTGTTGGAACTTGGAAGAAGTTAATTAATTAGATGTATCGTACATTCATACAAGGCTTGTTTGTTGATTGTTGCATGTAAATATATACAAATTTAAGCTGAAATTTTGGTCATTATCATTGGTGTAAAAGTGGAGATTTGTTGTGTTTGTTAGGAAATGGATTTTTTCTTCTTTAATCTCTCCTTGATTATCTTATATTCTGTTGCTAACCTTAGCCGGAAGAATTAAAGAAAACAAAATGATAATTTATTATTGTACTTTAATTTTCTTTGGGTTTATATCTAAGGTGTTTTCAGGTTTCAAACGGTGTATGAACTTTATAATTTACCCGAATTTGTCATTCTACTATTCGCAAATTAACATTTTGAGAAAGAAAAATATACTTATTGTTTACTATTTATGATTAATAGTCATTCTACTATTCATAAAACTCCTCTAGGAAAGAACCTGTGAGCTTGTTGTGCTTATCAAACGCATTTTTAACGCATTTTTCAAACTGGAGAATATGACCGCGATTTGTGTTTCAGGTAAAACTTAGTTGTGATTGCATTGAATATTTACGTGCCAATTATTTTAGTCCGCATACATTTAGGATATTGAGCTAGGCATTATTTCAACCTATATTTCATAAGCAATTATCTTAAGGAGGGGTGATCATAGGACCAAAACTGAAACGAACCACTATAAACTGAACCTAAAACCGATTTTCTTGAAACCTTGGACCGAAAACCGAACCTATATATATATAAAAGTAGATTTGAACCTAAAACCAAAAGTTTGAAACATTAGAACCTAAAACCGAACCTATTAGGTCGGGTAATGTTTAGGACCTAAACGGACCTAGAAAATAATTTATAATTCATCTTACTACACTATAATTTCAGCTTTTTGAAAGCACTAAATGTATCATAGTAAGATCATATTTTGATTCACATTATGTTCATATTTTGTCCCATATTACCCAATTAACTTTCTCAAATAACCATTTGTTATTGTAACATCTATGGTTGTAACTCCTATAATTGATTTCAATTAACTCTCCTAATTAAGCATTTGTTTTTAACACCTATGATTGTAGTTAACTTTTGATTTCATATTTAAACTATTTTCTCTACTTATTTTAACTACAAAAAAATCCTCTAGGAAAGGACCGGTGGGTAGAGTTGGCAAAATATGACCCGTTTTGTGAAACCGACCCGACGAACCCGAATCCGACTTGACCCCGGAAATTTTGAATAAAAGAAAATACCCGGAACCGACCCGCTTGAAATCGATTTAACCCGAAATAATAAATAACCTAAACGGTCGAAACCGAAAATGACTCGGACCCGATCAAACCCGAGTAGAATAACTAGATAACGACCCGACAATCCGAAGTAACCCGGCCTGAAATCACCCGATAGCCCGAAGTAACCCGAGCCGAAATGACTCATTATCTTGAAGTAACCCAACCCGAAATAACCTGAAGTAACCCGTTAAAGTAACCCGACCCGAAATGATCCGTTAGCTCAAAGTAACCCGACCCGAAGTGACAGTTAGTCCAAAGTAACCCGACTCGAAATGACCCGTTAGCCCAAAGTAACCCGACCCGAAATGACATGTTAGCCCAAAGTAACCCGAACCTAGATAACTTTGATAATTTGAAGTAAAATGACGTGATAATATCAACTATGAAGTAACCTAACCCTAGATAACCTTGAATTTTACAAATTATTATTTTTAACTTAAGGGTTATTATACATATTAAATACTAGAAGTCTATATCGAGTCGTTTTAATTCCTATTCTTATAACTCGTTCGTGTTAAATATAAGACATGTATATATTAAAGATAAGTTTTTCATTAATTAAATAACGATGATTATGAATTTATGGTAATGATAATTGTAATGATCACTCGTATTAAATATCTTCCGGTTTGAATATTTGGTTTACTGTATAAGATTTACTTTAATTCTACAAATTTATTTTTTTCTTTTTAACTTAAGGTTTGTTATACATGTTGAATACTAGAAATCTATAGCGAGTTGTTTTAATTCATATTCTTTTAACTCGTTCGTGTTGTATATAATACATGTTTTGAAGTATCAAAGAGAATATTCTCATTGAATACTAGAAATTTGTAGCAACCTTACATTAAAATATTTGAAAGTTCAACAGGGGTCGTGACCCCCTTTGCCCCCGTCAAGCTCTGTCACTGAGTCAAATGGATCGGTCGATATTTTTATCAAACGGAATAGCTGTATCTAAAGAACTAGTTGGATATCCAAATCAAATTAAAATCATTTTCGATGAAACTGATCTAGTCATTCGGATCACTAATCATTAGGGTGGGAAACGGATTGAACTGAATAACCGGATATCCAAATTTTTTTTTATAAAACCCCTTATCCGGATTTGATCCGTATCCGACACTTTTTTCCCGGGTCGGATAATTATCCGCAGATATCCGACCTGTCCATTTGATCTAAAGTCCAAAATATAGTTTCCGAAAATGAGTTTATCCGGATCGGATTATTATCAACGGATATCCGGATGATCTGTTTGATCTGAATGACTTTTGTTTGACCCGGTTGATCCGTTTGATCCGAAAATGGCTTTAGCCGAATCCGGATATCGGTTTGATCCAAATATCCGTATATTTGGGTATGTATTTGCTACGTTGTTTATCACAAAATGTATTGAAAAAATAATTCAAAGACACAACAAAATCAAAGTACAAATGATAATCAAGGTGTTGTTCAAGTAAGACACATTATTCCGGTACGGCCGTGCGGCCGCCCGTAAGGCCGACACATGTCCCGAAATTTTTTTTTTTTTTTTCAGAAACGAGTGAAAGTAATAGTTCAAAATTTATTAAGGAATAGTTCATAACTTATAAAAGGATAGTTCATGAATTATAATAGAATAGTTCATAGTGCAAAATTTATAAAGGAGTGAAAGTAATAGTTCAAAACTTATTATGGGATAGTTCATGAATTATAATAGAATAGTTCAAAGTGCAAAATTTATAAAGGATAGTGCATAACTTATAAAATGATAGTTCATGAATTACAATTGAATAGTTTATAACATATAAACGATTAATTTATGAATAATTTGATAAAATATATTAAAAAGTAATAGTTCATGGATTATATGAGAATAGTTCAAAGTTTGTAGGAGAATAGTGCATAAATTATAACATGGTAATTCAAACAAATTTTCATTCGTTTCTGGAAAAAAAAAATTTCGGGACACGTGTCGGCCGTACGGCCGTACCGCATTAATTGAACCGTACCTGAATAAAAGCCATGATAATCATATAGATATAGAAAAATGAGAATATTAAAGTACATTATAATAAGAAAATAGAAAAAGGTTTTAAAACAATAGATATCTCTATCTTTACACTTTATAACTATATGTGAAAATGAGACTAACTTATAATTAAAGATTATTATGGACATTTGTTCAATTAAATGAGACCAATTTCTAATAAAAGATTATTATTAAAACCAACTTATAATCATATTTATAAAAAATCAATATCTTAAAATGAGACCAACTTATAATAAAATATTGTTATGAACATTTGTTCATTCAAATGAGACCAATTTCTAATAAAGTATTATTATTGAGACCAACTTATAATCATATTTATAAAAATATATATTTTTTACAATGAGATCAATTTATAATTAAAAAAATATATTATCAATACTTATTCCGAAAGGTATGAATATGTGGGGTGCTGTTCAGGTAAGACACATTATTCCGGTAGGACCGTGCGGCTGAACGTAGAGCTGACACGTGTCCCAAAATTTTCTATTTTCTTTTTCATAAACGAGTGAAAGTAATAGTTCAAAACTTATTAAGGAATAATTCATAACTTATAAAAGGATAGTTCTTGAATTATAATAGAATAGTTCATAGTGCAAAATTCATAAAGGAGTGAAAGTAATAGTTCAAAACTTATTAAATAACTTATAAAAGGATTGTTCATGAATTGTAATAGAATAGTTCATAGTGCAAAATTTATAAAAGATAGTGCATGACTTATAAAATGATAATTCATGAATTACAATTAAATAGTTCATAACATATAAACGATTAATTTATATATAATTTGATATATTATATTAAAAAGTAATAGTTCATGAATTATATGGGAATAATTCAAAGTTTATAAGAGAATAGTGCAGAAATCATAACATGTTAGTTCAAAAAAAAATTTCATTCGTTTCTGAAAAAAAAATCAATCGTTTCTGGAAGAAATTTTTATTTTTTTTTGTTTTTGGGGACACGTGTCGGCTCTACGTTTAGCCGCACGATCGTACCGTAAATTAGCATATGCACCCGAACAGTGTCCCATATATATAACCCATGAAAAATTCACACGTAACCTTCTTAATTTATTAATGATTGAGAAATCTATATTGCATTTTAACCATCAAACAAAATGACCCAAGTTATTATTGTATCATTTATGACCGGTGTTATGGTTTAATTATTACCTCGAAATTACAACCTAACCTACATCTTATCTTAAATTTAACCGATACAAGAAATACATATTTTGTTATTTTGTTATTTTTCTTACTACATTAAATATTTCATCTTCCTTTTAAAAAAAAAGAATTCATGTGAGACAATCCTTATCCATACATTGCCACAGTCCCAACCCAATTCAGTTAAATATTTTACAATTTTCTCCCCAACGTGAAATGTAACTCAAAATTTGCAAAAGTACCCACCACCCACCCGCATTCTAATCTCGGATCTCCTCGAGGCCTTTGCTTTTTGCAGGTCTCTTCTCTCTCCTCCTTTGCAATGACTACGATTCCCGGTGTTCGCCGGAACGCCGACGACGATGACCGATCCGCCGGTGGTAAGATTGTTAGGAGCCGTCGAACTCCGGCCTCTGCAAGGTCGCCCTACGCTCGCCCTGAACCACGTGAAGAGCCTTCTCCGAGTTCTAGAAACCTTAATTGGCTCTCTGGTTTGATTAATCCTGCTCGCGCCATTGCCTCCGGCGCCGGAAAGATTTTCACCACCGTATTAGGTCCTGATTCCGACTCATCCTCTTCGTCTTCTGGTGGTGATTTGGATTCTGGTAATTTCTCAATTTGCTCGATTTTGCAGAAATGAAATCCTCTTTCCATTACTTCGTTTCTTCCAACGAGATTTACACGTTGTTTGTTAGTTCTGTTTTGCTTGTTATGCTTCTTCATTTTTGCTCAATTATAGCGGAAGAGGGAATCCTAATTTGTATTTTGAGTGGATTAGTTTCTGATATTCCGTTTTGTTATATTATTTCATGGTTGTAAATTTGATAAGAACGTAATTCATTAAGACCAACAAGCTATACTTCCTGACAATTGCGAGGATACCAAACAGGATGTAAGGCAAATTAAGGAAGCCAATTATTTAAAAATAACAAGAACAAACTAGTAAGTATGTGCATTATAGGGTACAGGTTTGAAAATGAAAAGTCGGGTTTGAAAAAGGACAGTTTAGAGTATACTTATATTGGACTTCGTGAGGAGCAACAGACATGCATAATCATTTTGGCTAGCAGATTGAGTATAACCTATGCTTACAAATCTAACAATCTTTTAGCAAATGGAAAAAAAAGTATTTTGGATATTTTTTCACGTGAATATGTGATGCTAACTGTTTGCCAAGGAAATAATGGAATGGTTAAGGGAAAAAAGTATTCATCTTCTCAAGGTTCCTTTCAGATCTGTTTGTATAAGTACTTTAACAATTTCTGTTGCTTGGAAGTTGACTAGCAAGGAGCTTGCATTTTTTGGTGCCAGATAATCGTACTTAGAATACTTATAATGTAAAGGAGTTGAAAGAGAAGATTTAGTCCATGAGACACTCTTAATAGATTATGGGTCCACAACCACAATTTTGGGGGCATTATTTCTATGGGTTTGTTTAGCCTTTTAACTAGGATCATTACGAGCAAAAAAAAACTTATAGGTATTCAGTTAAATGAGCTTTAGAACTATATGGCATACTTAAGATTTGGCCTAAGCTATAATAGATGTGAGACAAAACTGGGAGGTTTTCTCCTAGCAGAACTAGTAACACTTTGTCCGGAGATAACAAAAGATGCATCTCTTTAGCGATAAACATATGATTGATAATGTTGTGAGGGCCAAGAGAAAATTCAAAAGGATGCTGTGAACTTCATGCAAAAATCTTATATTAATGTGTAAACACTTAAACATTCCGATTTTGTGGACAGATTTTTCTTGTCCATATTTTGTTGACCAAGAGGCCATCTCTACCTGTTCTATTGGATTGGGAACAGGATACAATTTCTGTTTCATGTTTCCGTGCAAGTCTCAGCATACTGCTTGGATATGATCATGCAGAGGATTGTATCCAAGAGTTATTGGATCTAAAGAGGACTATTAGGTTGACGAAATATGCTTCAGGTTGAGGTCTCCTTTTTCATGCACCATGCCCGAAGCTATATGTAGTTACTTGCATAAAACTAATGCTAAGGAAAAAGAAGTTGTGATTCAAATAATGGAGTTGCTAACATAAATAAGTTAAGCCATTCCAGTGGGTGCATGTTTAACAGTAGTTCACGAATATTTTCCAGTGATTTACTGGGGATAGGCTCAAAAGTTTTCTTTCCCAGGCTTCCATATTGATAAGACATTAGTTAATTGAGAGGAGATAGTCGTTAAGTGTGTAAATTGCAGGTTTGCTATAGGGTTTTTCCTTTGAAGATCCATGGGGTTGTCCACTTTTATCATTTTGATTAATTTTTTATTACCAAAAGACATCCCTTTTGTTCTTGATAGATTGGAGCTGCTATGGCAATGTGTTTACAATTGTGTTGAGTAGTTCCCTTTCCCATCACTATTGGATTATAGATCATCAACTTATGAAGGGCATGAAACCCATTCCACAAAATTGTACTGCTGTTCAGTGTCTGAGTGCTGCAGATGCCTAGACAATGGGATTATAAAGCATTTTCTGTTATAATAGATGAGCTTGTCAACGGGTTGTGCTAACTTGCAGTTTCTGAACCTGTGCAATTTGGACGTCATCTCCCTTATGCTTGCATTTTATTTGGTGTGTTATAGTTATGACCCATGAAGCTGTAGCGCATTCATGGTTTCATGCACTACTAACTTTATCTACTAATTATGTACAATATTGCAACACACTCGCCCTCTTTCTCTCTTCCCTTTTTTCTCTTATTCTCCCACATGTAACCATAATATTTTTAATTAATTACAGACAAGCAAAATGACGATTTTTAATATGTGCAAAAGCTCTTTAAGACACCATTATGTAAGTAAATGTACTGTGTGTTATGATATGCTTGTCTTAAAATTCTATGATGCTTTTGCAATCTACAACTTCTAGCATTGTGTTTTGTTTATCTATTGAAATTCTTAGCTTCAGTCTTTTGATGGTCCATTTTCTTTTAGCTTGTTTGTCTATCCATAATTCTTAGTCAGTTTCTTTGTGGTAATTGCAGAGTACGAAGACGATGTATCACTGGGCTGTGACAATGAGATGAATAAGGTACACTCTTTGTTACTGAGTTCGTTATGATGTAGGACATGCATCATGCATGTTTAAAATTGCTTTAGAGTTTGACACTATAATAGTTTTTTTTATGTTGTCTAAGAGTGTGTTTGCTTGTATATGTGTATAAACTAGTGTTTGTTTAAATAAGAGTTGAAATGAAAAAGCTAGATAAAAGTGGGTTGAAGTTAAAAAAAAAACACTAGTGTTTTGGTCATGTGACCGTCACATGAGGAGTAAGGTCTTTTAAATAATATGCCATCTTGTTATTGTACCAAAACATAAGGGCAAAAGTGTATTTTTAAATGCAAAAACACTACCTAATATAAACATACCCTTGTATTTAGGAGTTACTCCTTTAACCTAACTTTTAAACTCATAACTGATGTATATTGATCAACAAATGTTGCTTATTCAAAACTAGTGTAATACCCGTGCCATGCACTGATGTGATTTTAATTAAATTTTAAATTTAAAGATAGATAATATATATTATTTTAAAGTTTCTATATTTAATAATTATAGAGTATTATTGATTATTACTAAAAAACTTAATATAAAATTATTTAAAACAATTAATCGTTTATGTAATTATATACTATTATATATCTAATTATAAATAAAGATATTTGATGTATTATAAAGGTAAAGTGGGTTAGACGACAATATAATTAGGGAAAGTAAAAGAGAATAGAAGAATTTGCTGAAATGTATGAGTAGATATTTAAAAATGATAGTTACTTTATATATATTTTTAATTAAAAAAGTCTAAAAATGAAAATGCACGGGAAAAAAACGACACGCAGCGAAATGCGCGAAAAAAGACACGTGGTGAAATGCACGAAAAAACGACACGTTGGGTTAAAGGCGTTTGTTTTAATATTAGTATATATATAATATGAAAATATATAGAACACTGGGTGGTTTACGTAGTTACAAGCTATTGTTTATCTAATTATAAAATAAATATATTTGATGTATTATAAATGTAAAGCTAGTGAGTTATCAGGGGCAATTAGTAAAATATAATAGAAGAATCTGCTAAAATGTATATAGGAAGTTTTTTTAAAAAACTAGTTAGTTTACGTAAATTTTAACATAATTAGTGTAATATTTACTTCTATAAATAAATTATTAGTAGTAATACACGAAAATTCTCTTTTATTCATGCAAATTAATAATAAGTAAGTTTAGTAAGTAGTTATTACTATGTATTATGTAATTAAATTATTTTAGTATATAAGATGTTAAGTATATATATAGATATTTAAAAAATAAGTTTGGTAAGTAGATGTTATGTATTATGTGATGTAGCTATTTTAGTATGTAAGATATCAATTATATATAGATATTTAGAAAAATCAAAATTATGTGAAAATGACATGCGGTATTGAATGTGTAAGAAAGTGACACGTGACAAGAAGTGTTTTGGCTTTAATAGTAGCATATAGATTTTAACTTGAACTACAAAAGAAACGAGTTTAAATGACAAAGCAAACACACACCCTAAGTGTTTTGTGTGTTACTTGAATTCTGTAATGCTCCCTCACTCCCCCAGAATGTGACAAAAATCTTTCCCTATCTCTTGCTGTATAAAAAGTTGTAGCTTCAACATTCTCTGTATCATGCAAATTTCATGAACCTGCCTATAACTAGCTAATTGCAGATGCATCTTGCATAGTTGCATTAATTTGATGTGACCAGTGGCTTTGACTGCTTTCTTTTAATCTCTAATAATTTATGCTGTAGCCTTTCTAAGTAATAAGATCATAGTGTATCTACTGAATTTTTCTAGTTTGAATTGACTTTTCAAGGTGTCTTCATTGAATATGAAGAGTGAGAAAACACATCTAATTCAGCAACTGGTTATGCAGGAGACTTTTTCAAGGTATTAGCTGGAACTCCTTTGTTTGGATCATTTTTTAATAAAGTATCATCCTTCTATTCTTCTTTCTTCTCGAGGCTAAACCTTATTTGGATTATTTCTAGGTTGCTTATCAAAATCAATTTTCATAGAATATACTCCTAAAGATTTACTTATGTAGATGTATGAGGCTATTCTATTAAGATTTAGGGTGAAACTTCAGGGCCAACCAATCAGGTACAATACCTACTGAACAGGAGGGAAAATGATTAGGAGTGGACTGGTGGAGGAGATTTTTTGTTTGGAACAAACACAACATATAGAAGAAAGATGTAGTAGCTTGGTTTAAATTGATTCAAAGGAAGATGAGAAACTTGAAGGAGATAAATGAAATAAAAACATATTTTGCTTGTCTGCATCTCAACAATTTCATAAGTGATGCTCTAGTAGTTTACCAAGTGTTTATTTGTTTTTGATGTTTGACACAAAGTCCCTAACTCCGACCAGCACCTTCTTCACCTGTTGACTGAAGCTGATATTCAACGGCTCTACTAGATGGGCATACAAAGTGCCCTTTCAATTTCTACCAAAACGAAAAGCTCTTTCTTTAACAAGTTTGTAAGGAACATGCTACTCCTTATGGGGAATGAGTTCTAGATCTTATATTTCCCCAACCTAAAATCATCTACAACATAGCAGGAGCTGCATAAGTAATTCTAGAAGACTGTCAAGTTTTGTTCACGAACTTTACCTGTACAGTAATTAGTAAAATAGTCATTGCATAATCGTAGATCCATAATGTGGATATATACATGGTATGTTCTCAGATTTTGACTGGATATTTATCTCTGACTAGGGAAGAGTGTGATGAGCTAATAAAGCTTATTGAGTCACGAGTTGTGAAGGGGGATGAGAGCATAAGTGACACAGGTAATGCCGCTATATCATTCAATCATCACGGCAGTTGTGGAACTTCTATCCAGAGTTATCTTTTAAAGATCCATTCCTTCTGTCATTGGCTTGCAAGAATATTATTTTATTGCTGAATTGTAAAGAAAAAACTCCAGATGTACGCACCACTGCCATTATCGAAGCCAGAAAGTGGTTGAAGGATAAGAAATCTGGATCAAGCTCCAAATTAAAGCTGCAGGATCAAATGTGTGAGACTAATCAAGGAATCAATCTTTCTCTTGTAAGAAATCTCTGTTTTGTCTGTATACTAACGTGTCTTCACTTTTTCCTTTGAACGTGTATCTTTACTTCTCCAACTATATCCTTACGGTGTTTGCTTTTACACCCAAAAGTTTATTTTCTATGGCTGATAAATACTTTGTTAATCAAGTTTTTTGGCAGAGGCTTTCGTTAAACATTTTTTTTGCATGCTATGTGACTTACTAAAGCAAGTTTTGGACTTGAATTTCCTCCTAATTGAAGTGGATGATTTGGGCTGGAGCTGTCTGTGTTGATTGGGGTTGGGGAAAACTTCGATGACAGGTGAATGATAGCAATGACCGGTTACGGGAGGATGTTGATGAATAACGAAGCAAAGTTGTTCTGAAGATGGTGGATGAGATAATTGTTTGATGGTTAACAAAGCGGGGATGATGTCGAGAGTGATGATAGCTGATGAAGACGGAGGAGGGGAGGGTACCCAAAAATCACAAAGGTATCAGTGATGTGGTACGCAAGCCGGTGGTTAGTGGTATCATTATCGGGGAAGAGCGATAGTAATTGATGACGAAAGGCGGTCTCTTTCTTGATGGGAAGTTGGATACTTGACTGCTAGATAGAGGGAACTCAAGCTTTGGAGAATAGGTTGAAGGTGGAAGGCTGTCTGCCTTGTGGAAGTAAGGACTAATGGAGTTTTTCTCAATGATGGCAGTCGCATCAAGCACGATTGTTGGGACAAGGGAAATGTGTAAAATTTAAATTTTGCTCATGAAAGGCTACTTTGAATAATGAGAGGATGGTTTAGGACTGTTAGCCAGAATGTTGTATAGGCATATGGGGTGATGAAACATGACAAAGGTGTTGCTTTTGGGCAGTGATTGTCTGGTTGAACACTGATTAGCATTTGAAATTGATGCCCGTGTAAAGATGAAATATAAACCTTACTAGAATATGATTCTAATCTATAAATTATTGTTTAAATAAATCAATGAGGCAAATGAAAAAACTACAGGATTTGAATTAATTTATTTGTCGCTAAAAACATATTCTAAACTAAAATTCTATCTGACTTAGCAAGCATGCCGTCATGTAATGGTTACGGTTACATTCTCTGATGCATTTCTTGGTTTGCTTATATATGCTTTTCAATATGCACATTCACTTGCATGGATATATGTATCATTTGGCCATCAATTGTAGCCCCTCTTCTGAAGAAACAGAATAGGCAAAAACAACTAAACGCAGCCATTTTCAACAATATTAACTTTTTCCATGGACCTGCTTATGCAGTTGGGTTTACTAAAGTTTTGATAATTGCAGGTCTCTGAAAGTGGAATGGGGTCTCCTGTGGATATGGCTAAAACATATATGCATGATCGTCCTGCATGGTCATCCCCATCACTGAAGCATGCTGAATTAAGAGCTTCATCACCCATGGAGAATTATAGGGAAGAAATATCAAGGTCAATCTTTCATAGTCCTCTACAGCTGTCTGAGGTAAGCCCTAAAGAAGATTTTTATGCCATGTTGTTTGCAAAACTTCATCTTTTTTCCTTTCAACTTTTAGTAAGTGGCGCTGCATAATTATTTCTATGAAGGTTACGTTGTAAGTGCTAAAGAACCATATAACTGATATAAGGTGTATTACAAACTGCATAGGCTACTGTGTACTGGTGCTAGATAATACATGCCTGGAGGTGTCCAAAAGTCCCCTTTTTGGCTTGCCTGAAAGTTCGTATTGCTTTTTCCATGTTTTTTTTTGAACCTCCTGACAGTAGTACGACTACAGTTTTATATAGTTTTGAGTTTTGTCAGTTGATCAGGAGGTGCTAAAGGCATCTCATCTCCTTAAAAGTGCCCATAGTTGATATGTTGCTGATAATGTAAGCATAATTCTTGATATTGTTTTAGTGCACTCTGACAGCGTGGGCTATCATCCTTTGTCATCCTTGAATCACTGGTTTCTCAAGCATCATCCCATCTGCCTAGTTCTGACGAAGTCATATTGAACAATTTTGATTTGTGATGCTTAAGTGCTCCACTGAAATGCTTCATAATCCAAGGAGCTTTTATAATCTTATGGAGTTCAGCTGCATAAACTATGTGTGTCCTACAAGATAATATGAAAATCTGAAGATTTTTTTAAACAACGGAACTTTGAAAAACTTTTTAGTATTGAAGTATGTGTGTTTTTGAATAGCTTCCATAAATGGTGTTTTCATTGATTGTAGTCGGGTGAGTTTCTTGTTTCCCTTTTTGGCACGCTCAACCACTAATATTGAGTATAGCTTAACTGTTACCATGAGGGTACTCCTTCGAAATATTCCACAAACTGTGAAACTAAAGGGAAGGTCATATATGTATGCTTGTTAATTAATTAGCGCATGTGATGGTTACAACACTATGTTGGGGCCTAGTCGTTAGATTGCATGATCTACATTAATTACAGAAATTAGTAACTCAATACTGGTTTTTTGCTTTTGGAGCTTTATAATTGTTTTCTGATAATTACGCAGATGAAAAGGAGTTCTCTTTCAACTGGATCGTGGAACATCTTGGAAGAAATACGAAAAGTCCGAGCTAAGGCTACAGAAGAACTGCTAGCCACTACACCTAATAAGATAGATTTTTCTTCCTTGTCTCCCGAAAATAAGTCAAGGCTAGGACCTCCTACAAACAATAAGAATGAAGCAGAGCCAGGAGTAGAATTGTATAATACGCCTTATAAAACAACATATGCCAATGCAAGTTCATCTTTAGAGCTGGGCACCACAAATTGTTCTGGGTTGCCAGGTTAGTTTCTTCACCTACATTTCAGCAATCAGCATTCTTTTTTACCACAAGAGAGGAATTCTATTTGCCAACACGAATTGAAAGACTTTAATAAAAATCTGTACATAAATCCTTTTTTTAGAATCTGCGGGGACGGAGCATGATAGAGTGCACAATGAAGCTTTGCATACAAACAATGTTCTGGCACAACCTCAAGTAAGTGATATGCCTTCTTGGTTCTTTTGTCTACACATTTCCGTATAATGAATGATGTTGTAATGCTGTTTACTGAATCTCTGCAGGATGACAAAGCCATTCTGGCTACTGAGAGTGCAGGTGTAACCGATGGTAATTATTGTGATTCAGTTGAATTGACTTAAAATATGTAGGCTTCTTTTGACAACACACTTTTATCCTTATTTGGCACATTTGAATATCATCTGATCCATTTCTTTTTTGTTGTACCCATCTGTTGTCTTCCCCTCCCTCTTCCTCTTATAGTCTTATTGTCTAGTTACCTGTGTGCTTACCTTTCCTTTCCTCAAGGTGAAAAGAATTAAAATCAACCAAAAAGTTACAACTTAGATCTGTACAAAATTATTCATTGACTTTCTATTTGAATATCTGATGGAGGTACAAATGAATATTAACAGATAATACTTATAGTGATGCTAAGAACAACAATTCAAAAATGGATTATTTGTATTGTTTCAACAACTCAATGCTAAATTATGGCTTTGATATCTAAAATTATGTTCCTTCAAAAATCAAGAGTATTAGGACATGAGGGAGCCTATAAATTTAGGCTACCATGTAAATTAACAATTTAGTTTGGGTGACACGAGTCTTTATATTTAATTTCAACTAGATGAATTGTTTTGCACCGAAGCAATAGAACTATTAATTTAAGCCATCAAATGATGTCATTAATACAACATATTTGCTTCTAATAACATATAATCCTGTTACTGCTAATTCAAAATTAGCCTTTTCATATGGTAGTTTTTTAAAAGATTGCTCATGTGTAATCTCACACAGGAAATCAAGAGCCTAATGGAATGAATGGTTCGAGGAATTCTGCAGCAACTGGCCATACATTGAGGTGCGATACTTCTTAACCTATAGACTCTCGAAGAAGTCCAATCAAATTAAGTCTTTCTTGATCATTTCTTATTTACCATAGGAATACCTTCATATAAAAACACAAGTGTAGGGATAATATAATTCTGCAGCAACTGGTCATTTCTACTTTTGTGGTGGCTCTGTAGAAAAACATCCTTGAAATGATCAAAGTCCTAATCTGGTGTTCATTAAGCATGAACCGGTCATCTGCTGAAATTGCTAAATCTTATCCTTAACCTGACCTCTATAATTCTGTTGGGAAGAAAGACCTCCTGTTATCGTCGCTGTCATAGCACTGTGAAGAAGAAGAAGAAATGGTAGCTGCTGATCACAAGTGAGATAGTAGTGTAGTGAAAGGAACTTTAAACAATGTTGTGAAAGTTGGAATGTCCATTGGGATACTATGATGTCAGACCCGCTTCGGACAAGCTAATAAGGTTAAGAACCACACATAATATACCCAACTATAAAATAATGAAGAAACTCTTTAGACAACCTAACAAAGTTAGGGATCATAAAAATCCACCAAAAATAT
Source organism: Fagopyrum homotropicum (assembly GCA_033239125.1). NCBI lineage: Eukaryota > Viridiplantae > Streptophyta > Magnoliopsida > Caryophyllales > Polygonaceae > Fagopyrum > Fagopyrum homotropicum. The sequence continues at coordinate 153,401,608 of BSWB01000004.1, forward strand.
CAGAATCTAACATGGCTTGTGTTCATCAGTTTATCTGCAGCAGACCAGACTCGCGAGCCAAGTGACAAGGAGATGATAGGTGTGGTAGATTCAAGCAAAGACAAAGAAGAGGTCAGGGACATCCCTAATGAAAAATTAGAACATGAAGCCGAGCCATCTAATCCCGTAAATGCAAATGACAACGAAAGCATCGGGACTGGGTCTCAAAACAGTTCTAATGCACACCAGGAAGATCAATTGAAGGACACAATTCAGTCTAATCGGAAGCGCAAAGCAAGCGTTACACCAACCGGAAGACAAACACGAGGAAACACTAAAAGAGGTAGGGGAAGAGCCAAATAATATGACAAGTTCTATAGTCAGTCACCTCACCTCAACCAAGTGTAACGTTACCTGTACGCTAGTAGAATGGGATGATCCTGATTGCTGGCTGACTTGTTGTGATTCAGGGAAGTTGAATATTTAGGGTTCTAATTGTAAAACTTGTGATTGTTGGGACTAGAATGACTGGGAGGCAATTGACAACTTCATGCAGGATGCTTTTGTAATTTATGTTTTGGTGGCTGGTTGGTAGATCTGCTGCCATTTCACACTATTTCCCGTTGAGATTTCGACTTGAACTTAAACTTATTTGGTTTTGAGTTTGGTTTTGTTAGTTAATTTAGGAGTTTGAGTTTTATATGAATTCATTAAATAATGTTAAACATTTTAGACGGGTCGGATTTGATATATTGGGGTTACGTGTTAGATTATTTTGATTGTTTTAGCATATAAGATAGAAAGTCATGTTTATAACAAAAACTCAAGCTTTAATAGTAGAGATTTCACAAGTTCTAAACAAAATTGAAATTTGTATAAAGCATCCAAATATTTCCCTATAAACCCATATAAGAATTCTGCAAATGAAATGAAACAAAAAAGGATGGTTATCATGAATATTATAATATTATATGCATGTATATTTATCCAATATTTTGTTGATATTTTTTTTTAAAATAATTTGGTTTACTAGGCTTGTTCTATTTTTGTGTTTAATAAATGTACCCTGATAGAAGAGTGTGTATAGTTTGAAAAAAAATGTAAAAGGTTAGGATATATTAAAATGTAAAAGGTTAGGATATATTTACTTAATTGAAATATTAAAAAGCCAAAAAGGCCTAGTTATCAAAATTGACTTTTTTTTTAATTATCCCTCTTTATATTTTTAACAAAATAATAACTCAAAATAACATCGACTATTAATATAAATAAATTTAAAATTATTAAGAGTGGTACAAACTACAACATATTTGCCAAAAATACTACGGTTTATTTTTTCGGTAAAAATTTTAAATTCAGTGATGATGTGGCAACTAGTTTCATTCTTACACATCATTACAAAAGTAGGATTAGTTGTATGATGTGGATTTGTTTATGTAAAATTAAATTAAAATTATTTAACGTACTATAAATTATAATATTCTTATATTATATATAAATATTAATTTTATATTTTATATTCTTTAGTTATAATCATTAATATTTTATTCTCAACAATTTACATGAAAACTTTGACAAAGCAATTTTGATTATTGTTGGATTTATTTTATACAGTTTTCCTAATATTTTATTCTAAATTTTCAATTTTTAGATCTATTTATTTCTTATTATTTTAACTTTTTTTTATTGATAGCAAGATCGAAAAAAAGCAGTTCCAAATTTACAAGTCCTTTCCAAGACACGAATATCAAACTAATTTAACACTAAAATGTTAAAATTTTGGGCCAGATTTCATTCTCATAATTCTCTACTTTATAATTCTCTAGCAACCTAACAACCCTAAATATATAATATTGTTTAATAACTAAGGGCAAAAACACATATCATTCGACCAACTTACGACACATATGAATTAATTGAACATATGTTCGGATAGCTTAATTTCTTTTTCTAATTTTCTCATATCGTCTTTTTCCCAAATTGCAAAATAGGAAAAAAGAAGGGTTGAGTACGCCTTTATTTCGCCTCCGTCCCGCAACAGAGAGCGAAAAAAGGCACTCCTTCTCTATTCACTGCCTCCGATGGATCCCAATTCCCTATCGTCCTCCACCATAGCCAAGCGAACATGGGAACTGGAAAACAACATCATTCCCCTCGATCCTGCTTCTTCTTCCGTCTCTGATTCTGCTGCTGACGCCATCTTCTACTACGATGAGGCCTCCCAGACCAAGTTTCAGCAACAGAAGCCATGGGCGAATGACCCTCACTACTTCAAGCGGGTTAAGATGTCTGCTCTTGCTCTCCTTAAGATGGTTGTCCATGCCCGCTCCGGGGGAAACATCGAGATTATGGGCTTGATGCAAGGTAAGACCGATGGCGACGCGATTATTGTTATGGATGCGTTCGCTTTGCCTGTTGAGGGTACCGAGACTAGGGTTAATGCTCAGGCGGATGCTTATGAGTATATGGTTGATTATTCTACCACCAACAAGCAGGTTCGTTTTCTGCAAACCTCCTTATTCGGTTTGGTTTTGGTTAAATTTAATATTTGTTGTTGTGTTGAGTGTTCTGCTGACTGCGGAATAAAACCCTAGTTCTAATTGAAACCCTAAAGAGCCTAGTGTGTGGTTCGCTTCAAATTTGTGATCGAAGTGTGTTCGTTTATAGTAGGACTCAGGTTTTGCTGACTGATTGCTTTGAAGTCTACTTTTCAGTTTCTTGTTTGGAGTTGAAAACCTTAATCAATGCTACAAGATAAGTAAATCTGTGAAATGTTAATTTCCACATCCGATATAGTAACAGTGGGGCGAACTCGATTTGAAAGGGTTCTCTCAGTCTCTGTCCTGCAAATTGTTGGGAAGATGTGGTTTGAGGTGTGTTTGTACTCAGTATCAGTTGCTTCTAAATGTTGATTCTTATAACCCAAGCTACAAGCCTTCACTTTTCCTGTATACAAAGGTGGGGAAAGCCATTGCAGACTGATGGAATTGGTTAAACTTTATTGTGTCTTTGCATTTTTATGTTTGTAAGGTCTTCCCCCTCCAAATACTGCAGGGGAGCAGATCCTCTTATCAAGGCCACAAATAAACAATGATAAACAGTCTCACGGTCTCCTACTTTCCGAATCTTTCTTGTTCCCTTTATCTTCCTTCTATACATTTTCCCTTACCTTTTTGCTCAATATGTTAATTGTAAACAATTCAATCCCTTTCATGTGTTTGGGATCTTGGAATCTTCCAAATGTGGTTTAGTTAGAATGTGAATTTTCAACGTAGTTAAGGATGTGAAGTTTGTTCAAGTGATAGGTGTCCTGGAGTACTCGACTCTCTAGGCATGAAGTGCTTTTAGTGAGGTGTGATGATTTTTAGTTGTATATATATTCCACTCTTTTATATTTACCAAATGCCGGATAATTTTACATTCAGTCTTTGAATTGGATATAATCCCATTTGGGATCTTATCGGTGTCATAATGGGTCTTGAAACCTTGCCAACAGCTTTTTATTATCAAATTATGGCTCTCAGCTTATTGACATCTTCTTTGACATGCAAACTCTGCTAAGAGATTCCCCTTTGCTGTTTTGTTTCTTTGCTTTTCCCATTTTTCTTCTAAGTGGGATACCGTTAGGTCCGAAGACCATAAGCCATTCTTATACACTCATCAATATTTTGAAACTGACCTTTATAGGCTGGAAGGTTGGAGAATGTGGTTGGGTGGTATCACTCTCATCCTGGATACGGCTGTTGGTTGTCAGGCATTGATGTGTCAACTCAAATGTTGAACCAACAGTTTCAAGAGCCGTTTTTGGCTGTGGTTATTGACCCAACAAGAACTGTTTCTGCTGGTAAAGTTGAGATAGGGGCCTTTCGAACTTATCCAGAAGGATATAAGCCACCGGACGAGCCCGTCTCTGAGTATCAAACCATTCCCTTGAATAAGATTGAAGATTTTGGCGTGCACTGCAAACAGGTCGCTTTTCCGACATCTGTTTTTTGTTGATGTTTTTATGGTCCAGGGTTTGACACTTCTTTTCATCTTTCCAGTACTATACTCTTGACGTGACTTATTTCAAGTCTTCTCTGGATTCTCACCTCCTGGATCTTCTATGGAACAAGTATTGGGTGAACACCCTATCATCATCGCCTCTTTTAGGGAACGGAGACTATGTTGCTGGTCAAATTTCAGATTTAGGTACGTTTTTGTTTTATGACCTCACACGGAACTATTATGTGCTATATGCCTATAGCTGAATGCTAAAGACTATGTTTTACATAAATAGGTTTGATATAAGAAAATTCCGGGGATAATGCTTTTGTCATAAGACTCATAACTAGATAATATTGTCTGTGATGGTTACAACAGTTTCAGTAGAGTTGGAAATTTATTTCGTTTGATTCTATGATTATGGGTTTCTTTTTAAAAGACATTTCTCAATCATACAGCTGACAAACTGGAGCAAGCAGAGAACCAGTTAGCTCATTCACGTTTGGGTCCCTTAGTCACCCCTCAACAGAAAAAGAAAGAGGTCAGTTGATGAAATCTGTTTGCATGTGCCTTTTTTGTTGTCCTGGTTATCCCTCGGTTCCTCCTGGCATATTTGGTAATCTCCAAGCTTTTCTTTCTCTAGACCTCACTAACAGAATATTGGGAAGTTGTGCTGTAATCTTATGATGTGTCATGTTCCACTGTAAAATGAATGATTGGAAGTATAACAACCTTATTCATTGTAAGGGCATCATGCCATTATGGGTATGTATAATAACATTTTGATGTCTTATAATTGATAAGGATGTTCCACCAATGAACACTCGGCACTACATCTGACCTAATCTTTGTTAAATATCAGTAAACCGTCCTTTAATGTGCTTTATCCATTTCCCCAACAAGCAAGGACTGATTTCCACCCTTCTATTGCCTCCAAAATCTATGCAAGTACTTCTAAAATAAATACTTTTGAAAATTCAGTTTGATACAATGAAAAGGGCTATTTGTATCCCTTCAGTTCATGGATTAGACCACCCTACTTCCCAGCCAAAATCATGAGGCAATTGCCATTTGTCACATCCAGCGGCACAACTGTTGCGTGCTTTGTCACTGTGACAAGTGACAACCACCTCTACAAAACTGAAATTGCCTCATGATTTTGAAAATTCAGTTTGATACAATGAAAAGCATGAAGCTTTTACGCAAGTCTCTTTGGAACATTAAATGTTAAACAAACACTTATGTACTTAATATTTGACGATGCAACTTTGTTATATTTACCTCTTTTTGAATGATTGCAGGAAGAGCATCCCCTTGCAAAAATAACACGTGATAGTGCAAAAATTACTGTTGAGCAAGTGCATGGTTTAATGTCACAGGTAAAATTTGCAAATTGAAGATACATTTGTGCAATCCTATCTCTCTCTTTTATGTGCCTTTTATTCTTATTATTCCAATGCTCCTCCCCACATAGGTGATCAAGGACATGCTGTTTAATTCAGTTCGACCAGATGGCTCCAGTGTCAAGTCATCTGATCCTGAACCTATGGTCGAGTCCTGATGTGGCTTACCTGAACTAACAGCTATGAACTGATAAATTGCTAAATGTTTCTTACGGCTCTGGAGCGTATTGCTCGTTTTTTTTTGTTGTACATCCTTCTTGCACTTTCAAACTGTTTAGGGTACCTGTTTTTGAAGTATTTGCATCCTTGCTTGAAAATTTATGCCCTTGTGAGCAACGTCAAAACAGAAAATGGAAACTCTTTCTATTTATTGTCCATTGCCAACTCTAGGTCAGAAATGAGATGAGTTTATTATGATCCTGTATTTGGTCACTGTTCTTTTCCTGGTTAAATGTAGCCGTGTTTTATGCTTGGTTTGTAACTGATTCTGATCAAGAATCACAGATAAAACCCCTTCACAAGCACATAAAGCTTAGGGGATCGATGGTGGTAACTATGGTTCTGGTTAGTATTTATATCTTGATATCGTCAACATAAAAGTTAAAAAGAAGCGCATGTCTAGTGACCGAGTATATGCATATCAATCTAGTTTCATACGTGAGTATATGAATATCATTTGATATTTGTGATCAGGGATTGCAATCTTAACCTCATCCGATGATTATTCGTGAAACCAAACCATATAAACGGTTAAAAACCTAATAAAATGACGTTGAAATTTGGGTAGTTCTTACACTCACATATTAAACCGAGTGTTGTACATGCAGATTCCCGCAACAATAGTGTTGTACATATTGAACTTAGTGATTCACACATTACCACTACTCCAAGACTCAACTTCTCATAAATTTAATAATAATTTTCTGGATCAATCCCACATCTTATTGCATATATATAAAAAAGAAACACTGCATACCAATACTATGACAATCATATAGATAACGTTGTATAGTACTATGCCAATTATGAAGATAACATTGTATAATAATACTATGACAGCCATAACAAACTCAATTGCTCATGAATTTTAAGTTTTATAACAACTACCGACTTTAACAGAATGTCAAACAATGAAGCATCCCACCACTGATTTTCATCATTCATGTAAAAATCAATAGCATTATTATCATCCTTAAATTCCAAATGGCTATATGCTTGTCCATCTTGATAGAAACGTGCATTGCCTTAACAAAATATATCAAACAATCTCATATTACAAAAATTACTTTAAAAAAATAACATCAAAGAATCTTGCTACATTTCAATATCGTTTCCCACTTCTTTTTGTTGGTAGAGAAAGGCGCAAGTGTTGGCATTTACATAGAAAAGAACATTACATAGCGTAAAAAATAACAATAAATTCTCAATAAAAATAAAACATGAAAGGACATGAATTTTGATATAAATGATTAAAGATCATTTCACCCCTTATGTTTGTGGAAGTGAAAATTGTTGTAATCAATTATTTTGTACATGCTACATACGATACCAAACTTAAAATAATGATAATTCTATTTTCACTTTTGTTTCGTTTTAATCAATTTTATCTTGACATAGACGAGTAAATATTGGAGAAGATTAAACTTTTATTGGGTGTATAAACTAGAGTTGTTACCGGTTCAAACCAAACCGCCGAACCGGCGGTTTGTGAACCGGCTCAAACCGCCGGTTTGACCAAACCGGCGGTTTAGGTTTGCCGGTTTGGTTGAACCGGCGGTTCGCGGTTTAGGTTTAGGTTTGGTTCAACCTAAAACCTAAACCGACGGTTCGAACCGGTGGTTAACCGCCGGTTAAACCGCCGGTTTGAGCTTTTTTTTTAATTTTTTTTTTTTTTTTTTTGGCCAAACCGGCGGTTAACTGCCGGTTTAACCGCCGGTTTAACCGGCGGTTTGGCCAAAAAAAAGAGACGTTGGCAAAAGCCAACGTCTCTTTGCAACATTTTGAACGTTGGCTTTTGCCAACGTTCACTCCAACGGCTATTATAGCCGTTGGAGGTTAAATTTATTTATTTATTTATTTATTTATTTTTTTTAAATACTAGTTTAACTAAAAAAAAAAAAATTAATACCCACTATTCCTATAAATACCATACAATTATTTCATTTAAATCACACCAACATTCTCATCTATCTACTACTACTCTCAATCTCCAATTCTCCATCTCGTATTCTCTTTCTCGTAATTTCGATCTTTCGAAATGGCAAACCCGAATTTCCCAAGCGACTACAACTTCACTCCCGCTTTCTTTCCTAGCACACAAGAAAGCGAGACTCAACCGCCGGAATCGGAAATGCCACAAGCTCCACAAGTTCCACAAGGTGAAGGGCCATTCCGACAAGCCCCTCCACCGAAAATGCTCACCTCCGACATATTCACCAAACATTACAACAAGGGTCCGGTGATGGACGATTATTGCCAAGTTTCGTGCAATTATTGTCCGAAGGTGTACAAGTGGAAGGCGAAGGGCGGATACGGGACTTTGCAAACCCACATGCAAAAGACTCATCCGGAGAAGCTCGGAATAACACGGGGACAAACTCAATTGTCCCACGGGTTTGCATCCTCTTCCTCTCAATCTTCTTTATTTACTTATAATCATGTTGATGAATCTTTAGCATTAGCCAACTTAATTGCATCCGAAGCATTTCCATTTTCTTTTGCGGAATCTATTAATGTAAGAGAATATTGTTCTAATTATCTTCAACCGGCTTATAAACCAACTTCTCGTCAACAAGTTTCGAAATTAGTTTCTCATTCTTATGAACAAAAAAAACAAAAAATTCTTACGGTTTTACAATCTTTTTCGCATCAAGTTTCAATTTGTAGTGATGTTTGGAGTACTTTATCACAAAAACATTTTTACATGGGCATCACTTTACATTTTATCGATAATGATATGTACTTGCATAAATTTGTTATTGCATATCGACATTTTAATGAAAGACATAGTGCCGCCAACATTGCTAATTTAATAAAAACGGTTTTACAAGAATTTAATTTACAAAACCGTGTTTTTTCATACTCATTTGATAATGCTTCCGCTAACACCCGCGCCGTTAACCATTTAGTAGGAAATGCGGGTCAACTTATAAAAACTTCTTTTACTCACCAAAGATGTGCATGTCATATTTTAAATTTAAGTGTTCAAGATGGCCTAAAAGTTTTACATGAAATGTTAGAACCTATAACCGATGTAATTGAACATATTTGGCATTCAACCGAATTAAGAAGAAAATGGAGATCAACTTGTATTGAAAAAAATGTTCCTCCAATTTCATTTTCGAAAGATATTGGAACTCGGTGGAACTCAACCTATAAACTACTAACTCAAGCTATTCGTTATAAAAATGTTTTACAAGAATTTTCTTCACAATATATTTCTTGGTCTATTTTAGATGATGAAAGTATTTGGCAAACTTGTTTTGATATTTGTAGTGTTTTAAAAGTTTTTAGTGATGCTACTAATACATTAAGTTATGTTTACATTCCTACTACTTCTTGTTGTTTTTTAGAAATAGCCGTAAATGTTGCCGAGGCTTTACAAACCGGTTTAGCTTTAGAATCACTTAAATATGCGGCAACCGAAATGAAAACAAAATGGCTAAAATATTATAATGAGGTTCCCGTAGTTTATCTTATTGCCGCCGTTTTCGATTCTAGACTAAAAATAGATGGTGTTACGGAATTTTTAAATGCTTATTATGAATGTTTAGGATTATCTACTATTATGAATGTTAATAATATTATTAGTAATGTTCGTGTTGAAATTGCTAAATTACTTAATTTATTTGAAACTAGTGCTAGTGCTAGTGCTTCTACACAAACAACTCCTCCACCCACTTCTTCTTCTCCTTCTCCTTCTATTCTTTCTAAAGCTAGACAAATTTTATCTAAAAGAACTAAAACACCTAGACATTCATCCGCAAGTGCGGAATTTGAAGATTTTCTAACTACTCCTTTTAGTTTTGATGGTGATATTGATAGTTTTGAAGTTTTACAATATTGGAAGAAGATGGCCCCAAAGTATCCAACATTAGCCAAGATTGTGCAACAAATTATGGCCGTTCCCGCATCAACGGTGGCCGTGGAGCAAGCTTTTAGTCAAGGAGGAAACATGCTAAGCTACAAGAGGAGTCAATTGAAGCCCGATAAATTGGAGGCTCAAGTTTGTGTTCAAGATTGGATAAGGGCGGAGAGGAGGCTACAACGGAATGCACCCACTTATGATAGATCATCGGATTCCAACTCCGATGATCCGGCCACTACTTCCGAGTCCGAGTCGCAAAGGTAATGGGGTTACGAAAACAACTCGGAAGTCCGAAAAAAGGTAAGTAAAGGTAAGAGAACTACGTGGGCTTTGATTCCTCTTAAACCCCAAGAGGATACGTAGGCAACCGGGAAACCGGTTCAAGCCCTTTCCTTTTTTTTGTTTTTTTTTTTCATTTAGTTATATTCAAAATTTCAAATACTAATGTAAAGATGTAATAAAAAAAATTGAATGTATAAAAAATTTAGCTTGCTTTATTTTGTTGTAGAATTGTAGTTAGTAGTTAGTACTTAGTAATTTTGTTTAATATGTAATTATTATACATTGAATTTCAATGTATAAAAAAATTTTAGTTGCTTTGTTGTATAACTTCATTAACTTGTATGTTAGTTAGTCATTTTATTTTAGTTGCTTCTTTCTTTTATTATTGTTAGTAATTTTTTTTACTATGTAATTATTTTATTCAAAAGCTAATGTAATGAAAAAAAATTCAATGTATAAAAAATTTGAGTTTGCTTTCTTTTATTATTGTTAGTAATGTTATATAACTTATATTAGTTGCTTTCTTTTATTTACTTAGTAATTCTATCTAAATGCTATTGTAAAAAAAAAATTCTATGTATAAAATATAAAGTTATAAAATAATTTTAATTAATATATATTATACATTTATACATATATATTATATTACTTATATATATATATATATACATTTTTTTTTATTTTTTTTTTAAAGTCATGTGCCAAACCGCCAAACCGCCGGTTTAGGTTAAACCTAAACCGGCGGTTCCTCATTGGCCGGTTTAGGTTTAGGTTTGGCTTTTGCCAAACCTAAACCGCCGGTTCCTAAACCTAAACCGCCGGTTTAGGAACCGGCAACATGTCTAGTATAAACAATCCTTTCTAAGGGCATGAAATTTGATATTAATTTACATGAGGTTAAACGAAACAAGGCACCAATGTTGGACTGATTAGCGCCAATTTTCAGCAATTGATTTATCTTTACAACTCGATTGATGTTGGACCATCTTCGATGTCGATCTTCAGTAGGGTCCTTCTGAAAACGATGGAGTTCAAAACAAAACAGGATTTGTGGAATTCCAAAGTTCGTTTTATCTTATCCTCAATTCTCAGCAAGGATGTTTCCGGTTCGGTTCTGGAACAAATGAAAGCATGCACCAACTAGTTAAACCAAATTGAACCGCAACTTTTACCCTGTTTTTTCTTACCTAAAACCACTGCCACGTGGACCAATCCGAGCCCGAGGACGGGGTTCGACTAGTAATGGGGCCAAATTCGGATCCGTAGTTTAGCAATATCATAAGTGAACTATGTCATTTATAAAATTCAGCCCACTTCAATATGGGTATGTGTTCCTACCAAAAAATATGGGTATGTGTAAATTAAGTAGCGTTTTTTCATTTAAAAATATACTTTTGTTCTTATTTTTTGGTACAATAGCAAAATGGTATATTATCAAAAAATTCTACTTTTTCCCTTAACTATTTCATTATTTCCTTGGCAAGCAGTTAGCATCATATATTCACATGAACAGTTATCAAAAAATTCTACTTTTTCCATTTGCTAAAAATGATTATGCATATCTGTTGCTCCTCAAAAGTCCAACATAAGTATACTCTAAACTGTCCTTTTTCAAATTTGAATTTTCATTTTCAAATCTGTTGTTAATAAAATCGGCTGGAAGAATGAAAGAGGAGAAGAACAAATTACTCCAAATTGGCAAAAGTAAAAAATAGGCAAAATCGTAAAGAACATGATGAACAAATCCATTGAAATATAAGAACACCAATCAAGAATTTTCAGAAGGTGATGCTACAGAGGCCTTGCAGATGGGGCACCAGTTCTTCAGCTGCAGCCACCCCTCTATGCAGTCGGCATGATACTTATGGTCACATTTCAACTTTCCAACTTCATTCCCATACTCGTATTCTTCCTACAACACCAAATATTGATTTATTTTCATTGGTGTAACAACATTGTTTGGAAAACTAAAGCAATTATAAGGCGGATTTCAGATTACCTGGCAAATGCTGCATTTGATATCTCCATCTTCTTTTGTTCCAGTCCATTCGTCATTATCAGTCTCATAGATACTCTTCCTAACGCATTTTTCCAAAGCTTCCTTAGACAAAGCCGTGCTTACTGTACCCATTCTTTCCTCTAGTTCTAACAGTTGCTGTCATTACATAACATGTAAGACAAAGATACAGTGGACAACAATCACATGACATGAAAGTCAAAAAATTTGTTTGCATACAAACCTCGTATGACATATTGTCGATGTCAAGCCTCATGTCTCGGTGCTGATCATGAAATGCAAGATCCCTCATGAAGAAATTAGTCTCCAGAATTAGCAGTTGCTACATAACAAACAATAGTGATGGTTTCAGTCTCACTTGTCATGAGTTGGTCTAATTTAACACACTATAAGTAGAGCATTTTAAAGGCACAATAAGCAATCACCTCATAGGACAATGCGTCATCCTGATCAATTCTGTCCAAAGCCAACAGCATCTAAAAATACAATAGATGCCATTTTCAACATAATAAATCAAGAAAATTATAAGAATCAGTCCCTTGCAAGTTTGTTTTACAGTTACTAAAGCATACCTCAGCAAGTCCACCCATACCCATGTCCGGATGCCTCGCATCCTCCCTGCTCATAGAAGTACGCCTTGCTCGACCTGTAGTTCTTCCTGTCATAACAGATGCATCCTCCCTGCTGATAGAAGTATTCCTCGTCGAAGACGAATTCCTTCTTCTTGAGTCAGAAATGCAGATTCCTTGATGAGAATCATTGTTTCTCCTCTCATCTATCTGCATCCCACTGATTCTTTTTCCCCTTGTTGGTAAACTACTTTCAATCTCCTCTTTTTTTCTCCTTCCAGTCGGTTTCTTCCTTCCAAGATTGAACTCCGATGAAGATGGAAGTGATGAAGAACACGATGATGACACAGAGGCTGATGTAGACGACGAAGGATCAACATCATTCAACACATTGCATTTTAAGTTCTTCAAATTGTATTTGCTTGAACTGGCTTCAGTTCTTGAACCACGATCACCTTTCCTAATAGCTTCCTTCCCGTGTCTGCTAAAAGGAGCTGAAACCGAGCTGCTCGCTTCACTAGATGTAGATTCTCTGGACATGTTAGTTTGTGGATGAGAAGTAAGCCTATGTTGTCTGATGACACGTCCAAGAGCTTTAGTTTCACTTCGAAGAGTATTGGGTTCTAAATTCGCAGCCTGGCGAAAAGGCAACTTTTTATGAGGTTCTGAAGCTTTCCTAGGTATAGGAGCAGCAGGTGTCCTTGAAGAACTTCCAGTGGATTCTTTGACGTTTCTTGATACATGTAAAGGGTATTTCAAGGTGTTGGCTGTATCTGGTCCTGTTCGGTTATCTGGGAATGAACTCAGTTTGCTACTACATCCAATTCTGCTGCATATAGATGTACTTCGAACTCTATCAGAAGAGGATTCCCTGACAGCAAGACCAGGTTTTCTATTCTGTCCGGCAAATGGCTTTCTGCTTGATAATTTATCCATTGACGATGAAAATGCTGCACATAGAAATGAATTTTAGTATTTAGCTTCATATTAAAAATTTGCATTCAACAATGCACCAAAACCCTTTAATATACAGATAAATCACAAATAGAAGCACAATTGCAAGCAAAACAAAATATCATTATCTAAGTTATAGTAAACTAAATATTATAGAAATTCAAGCAAATCTGTCTAAATAGCTAGGTAGACTGTAATTCAGTAATTTATCGTGCCATCTCAAAAACGCCAATTTCAGACTCAAATCCTGTAATTCTGCAGGGATGGATAAAAACATGAAAGCTAAGTTATACCCCACCCTGCATCTCTGCAATTAAGCATTGAGAATATGGTTCATAATCAACAAAAAAAAAAAAAAAAAAAAGAAGGCTTTTCTTGGTCAGTAACAACAAACAAATATAAAAAACTAACCCACAAGGAATCTGCATATAAGCATATAACATGGTAAAAGAGAGGAGACCCAGAAGGCTTTTTTTTACATCAGATAATTCCACATAAATACCAAAAGCCGCATTATGAAACACCTTTGTTGACTTACATGACAGCAACTCCGTTTTAGGGTAAAGAATCCTAGGGTTCGGTAAGCATGACTTTGTCTCAAGAAGCTTTGGCAAAATGCCTTAAGAAGAGTATATACGAAACTGATAATGATGGAGATATCAGATGCGGCAAATAATCTTCAGATGATCATGATTTTAATTTTTATTAAATTCCAAACAACATTCGTTGACATGACACAAATGGATAAGAATCATATGCCAGATTATGCTTTTTCCCCTGGAATTAAACATGAATGCAGAATCAAAAAGGAAAGTATGCAAATTAAGCATCATCATCAATTCAGGAGAATAAGGTTATAGATGTTCACCTTAATGGTCAATGAGACCAACAAACATGGAATGCCCGTTCAACAAAATGTCAAATTCAAATCCTTGATCATCAGAAGCGGAAAAAGTTGAAGAAAAACAAAGGAATACCAAAGCCCAGCTGGGTCAGAGACTCATACACGTTGCATAAACAGAAGCAAACTGTTTTTCTCCATTGATTCCTCTCTCTCCCCTTGACTACCCTCTATTAATGGTGATCAAATAAATAAGCTTTCTCTCCTTTTTCTCACGTATATTCTATATATAACCAGACACTTTTTTCCGCAATTCAAGGCCATGTATGTATACACTAATCAAGAAAAGCAAAGAATAAAGGGGATTTGGTTGCACATACATGAAAAAGAGGCGAACATTCCCCTCTTCCCAAGATAATTAAGGAAGGACCCATCAACCAAAATATAAAATTAAAAAAAAAACTAAATAAGTAATAATTGAATGCCAGAAAATCCGATCACCCAACAAACCCAGAAGCTCAAAACTAATCAAAATCAACCTAATTCGTGACACGGGTACATTGACTAATTAGGTGAGCAAGATTGGATTGAACATGCGAAAAACCTGAGACCCACAACAGAAGTGGTACAATTACAAAAAAAAAATTAAAAAAATCAATGATCAGAGACGAATTTGTGAAAGATGAAACTGACCTTTTCTTCTACCAGTGGTTTCTACCCTGCAAAAGGAAAGATACAACTACCAATCGTAAGAGAGATGTACGGGTAGAGAGATATGATGGAAGACCAACGATTGATAGCGGCTTCCAAGAGGTTAAAACAAAGCACAAAAGAGAAGAACTTTGAGTTGATGTCAGCCGTCGGATTTGGGGAAGGTCAAATATAGGCGGCTTTTAAAGATTTTCAACGCTAGCCGTAATAGAAAATAATTGAGGTGTTTTTAAATTCAATTACCATATTTTTGTAATATAAATTTTGGTTTAGATTTTAAGAAAAATTATAATTTAAGATTGATTTTGATATCTTGATATAAAGATGATAATTTATGGAAATAAATAAATAACTTGATAAAGAAAAACTTGTATTTATGGAATTTAAGAATTAAAATTATTCCTATTTCACATCTTTAATGTGACATCTTGTAATTAAGAAAGTTCACTTTCCATGATATGATATATAAACAATTTTTTTTATCCTTTTATGCTTGAGATTTATTTCCGTATCATACACTAATAAATAGTAGAAAGGGCAATTTTGATAACTAGGTCTTTTTGAAAAACTATAGTAGTAACTAGGCTTTTTAATGTTTCAATTAAATAAATATACCCAATCTTCACTCTTCACTTAAGAGATACATTTACTAAACACAAAACTAGAAAAAGTCTAATAAATCAAATTATTTTAAAAATATTTAGTATTATGTATTTAAAATATCAAATATTTTTAGACATAAAAGGTAAAAGAAAATTAAGGGCCCGTTTGGTTCCAACTCCGGAAACGGAAACGAAATGGAAACGAATTCAGTCCATATGTATATCCATATTCATGAAATTTTATGGAATCATTCCCCATGGTTTAATGAAAAATGCACTTGCTTCCTCACATTTTATTACCCTATAGGGTATCAAAAGTAATCAAACTCTCATCCAATTACTACAAACCACAATGAATGATTTCAAAAATTTTAATGAATAAGGGTATACGTATTGACTAGATTCCTTTCCATTCCGTTTCCGATTCCGGAGTTCAAACCAAACAGGCCCTAAATGTCAAAGAAAATGAGATGCAAACGACATTTATTAAGATGATGATATTACTTGTATGTACCAAACTTATTGGCAATCATATTCCATTTGAGCAATAAGTTGATTAATATGTATATGTAAGGAGACATAATGAAGGAGGTCCGCCATAAAGTGTGTTGCTATTTTTAGTATTAATGAATTTAATTTATAAAAAATATATCACCATTCTCTTTGTGTTGGTTTATTTATTTGAGTGTTATAAAAATGCCCGCTTACTCCTGTATTGCAAAGGCGTCCTTACGTATATAATTATTGTAAATACGTTTGGTTATTAAAGTGAAAATTTTATCATATTCTCGCATTGACTTTTTAAAATAAGTTTTACATTATGTAATTTTTGTCTATAAATTTGGTTTACTTTGTTGATGGCTCCAACCTAAAAGAAGTGCATTTTTTAAATTATGATTATGGTACGTGGCTTGTTTAGTTGGATCCTACTAACTTAGTAAGTATTATATATGCTTACCTACTTCAGTTTCGATATGTGTTCAGTTATCAACGAAATTATTATAATAAATATAACATTTTTGTATAAATTAAAGTGAAAATTTTATGATTGTTTTTAACGGAAGAAGATGCTAAAGAAGACAACTTTATGAACTAGAAAAATCAACGAAAACATTAAAATTAGTAAAAATCTAACACAATTAATTGGTAAACGACCCCATTCACCTCACAATAAATATGTATTAGTCGACCAAATCTCTACAATTGAAGATCTTGACATAAAATTTGTTTAAGAAAAAACTAGTTTACATGTTAAGATGAAGTTAGTGGGAAAAGTGTCTCTAATGATGGCATCAGTCTCTACTTTGATGATTTTTGTCTTCGATTTTCAATAGGTTGTTTGAAGTGTATTATGGTAAGTAATATAAAAATGGTTTTTTAATCGATATAAAGACTGATCCTAATATTTTTGGCGAAAAAGATAAAGACACGAGGTTTGTTTTACTGACGTAAAGTACAAACGCATTCCGATGGCGCTCAATCAATAAAAAAAGGAGACTTGAGCGCTAACGCTTTCCGAAGGCGCTCAAATCTTAAAAAAAAAAAGGGGCAAAAGTAAGAAAAAATAGGGTTTTTTGCCTAATTTTTTGATTTTTTCGATTTTTTTGCCTAATTTTTTAGGTTTTTCGATTTTTTGCCTAATTTTTTTTTTAAATTTTAAGATTTGAGCACGTTGGAAGCGTTGGCACTCAAAAATCAATTTGAGCACCAACGCAAAACGTTCATTTCACTACAAAGTAAATTCAAAATTGTGTATATAACACACCCCTATTTTGGGTTGTACTCGACTAGTCGGTTTATGGTTGGTTCAAATATGGTTGGATTCGGACTTAAATAGGGGTTAATGAGACGGGAAATCTCCAATATTTGATGGGGATCACCGTAATGGGAATAGGAAAAATAAAGATATAATTTGACTAAATAGGCTCTTTTCTATTCCTTTTGTTTTACTAGTTGCACAGGCGCGTGCTCCGTACGCGCGTGACTTACTGTATTTGGGGTACGATAATTGTGGGCGGTGTTTTAATTGAACGGTAAATGGTGTTGATTATGGCAAGGTGAAATGCATGGAATAGTATAATAGTAGTATTTGAATTACGTGTGACAAATTAATTTGTATATCTTAGGTTGTGGTAAGATTCTTAATTCTGAATGTACCTAAGATAAGCAGGATATAAATTTTTAGAAACCAATTAAAATTGTTATTTTATGCAATGTAGGGATTTTACTTTTGAATGAAGTTGTTGCACATATTGTAAGAAGCAGATAAGTCAGAGTTATCCTCGTCACTAAGGTCCCGCCTCAGCTTAGCTCTTGAACTCGTTTCATTGTCAAGTTCATCATTCGACGACACTACCCCACATATTTCCCCTTCTCCCATACCAATCCACTCCTGTACAAACATACACAGTCAATCGAACCCTAAAAACTTGCAAATGTCGTCCATTCAGCCAAGAAAATAAGGGACACAAAAGGAATTCATCTTATTTCCAAGCAAATGGAGAGGACTTGGTACAAAAGCTTGTACATATGCTTCTTCATACACAATCAATTCACCTTCTCTCTTCCTTTCATGCCATTTGCTTCCTGAGTGTTGGGTTGTTCAGTAAGAATTTGATGTTCTCAGCCAGCATTCTCCCTCATGGTATCCCCCATTGGTTGGAGAAGTCCTGTGACATTTTGATCCACAATCTCCCGTGTGCCTCCAGCATTTGTAGCCAACACCTTAGTTTTTAAATAAACTTTTGATAATGAGATTACATTCTAGGACAAAATCCATGGTTCTGTTTTACAGCATTTAGCAGACAGATTCTTTAAAAGTATTATCCAAATTCTTTCACATTGGTATGTCGTTTTCTTGAGAAGGTATACTTTATCAAAGAGAGTATTAACATTGATATTTTTAACCTGTGATTCAAATATATGAAGTTACAGCAAAAACATGAAGGAAAAGAAATCACACCAATAAACCAAATGCATAGCTTCAATTGTCACCCTTTCAAAAGTCTCTCCAATGCCCTGCGCACAGATTGTTGGTAAGTAGCAGTTTCCAATTACACATAGAAAAGGAAAGCAACATTGATATAAATATATCTTACTTGAGAATTTGTGACATACACCAGCAACTGAGTAAAGAGAAGCAACATTGGTAGTTGCTGGAGCTCAAAGTATTGATTTCAATAAGTTTGGACTTTCAGATAAAATTCTGATGATTTCTTCGACATACAATACCTTATTGATTTTAAACCACAGAAGGTAGATTAAGAATAAAAGAGAGAAAAAAACAGATATGACAAAGAAGGTGGAATTTAGGCATACAAAACCTTCAGCCTCCCATTGCGCGGTGGGGTCACTGTTCCAACCACACGCTACTCTCTCGATGTTCACAAGTTCCCCGACATGGATAGTTCGCCTCCGACCACAACCGGACATAACTCTGCCGGCTTCGACTGCAGTCACATTGGACGCTCTTTATCCATTTCGTTTCCTTATTACCGCAAGTTCTAGTCCGACTCCGATCTGAAACCTAGGGTTTGATCTTGTACTACTTATGTTGGAATGAGAAAGTGGGAAGTGGAAAACCAAACAAAATCTAGGTTAGAATCAATTTGCACCCTTCACAATTAAAGATGTGAAAGAGGAAGGAGAGGAATACCTGTATTCGGTGGGAAGAGGAGAAGACACCACGCCAGAAGAGGAGAAGACGCCACGCACGAAGAATCACGAAGCGGTGAAAAGGTGTCGACTCCTCAGCACAATGCAGAACGCAAAAGCTGTGGAAGACAAAAAGGTGGACGTAAAAGCGTACTGGAGAAGGAAATATAAATGGGCCGCAAATCCCTAATATAAATAGCCCAAATCACAAATGTAAGCAGGTAAATAAGCCCAACGAACAAAGGAAGGAGCTTAAAATCCAACACTGTTTCAAAAGAGAACTCAAACTTATATTATATATATATATATATATATATATATATATATATATATATAGAATCAGACTCCCATGTAAACAACCCCCTATAGTGTACAATGAGAACAAATCTAATCCGTAAGATTAGAATAATAGATGGTCAAGATTAACCATAATAAATAGGGGGAAAAATAAAAATAAAACAAATTAGAATGAGAGTGGGAAATTGGTTGCGCGTGAAAATCAATTTTCACCCAATTTACTCCATTATTATATATAAAAAGATTTGTTACCTTATCTGACCCTATAATCTCTCATTCAAATCTTCCATCATCTCTCAATAACCGATTATTTGTGAAACGACTCCAATGGAGAGCAAGGGCGATTCAACGATGATTAGGGTTGCTGTCGTTCGTCCAATGAAGACACCACCGTCGTCTCCAAACAAGATTTGGTCGGCCGGTTTTCATCGCAGATCCGGACTTGAACACCGTGACTCTCCCTCGAATGCTTCAGGTGACCTTCCAACATTCCTTCAGTCTCGTGCATCGCGACTCAACCGTATATGAGACCAATTTCGTCTCGCTCACCATCAATTTCGTCTCGCTCATCATCAATATTCGCCATGGCTCTCCCTCAAAAGCCTCGTTTTCCTTCATCCTCGTAGTCTCGTGTCGATATTACATCATTACCATCAACAATCTTGTTATACGACTCCAAATTTGTCATCATTGCAGACCAACCGGAATCCATGGTTGTCCTCATCCTCAACAGTACAAAAGAAGCATATGTTATTGGATTTGTATTCACTGTTTATTGAGTTTTTATTCGTTAATGTATGTTAGTGTATTTAGCAAAATGAGAAGGGCATTGATTTTGCTTAGATTAAGATTCAATATGTTTTTGTGGTGCTTGAAACCTTCTTTGATCTGATGAACAAAATTTGTTATTCCATTATCATATACATGAAGTTATTGTACTTTAGTTTTTATTTGACACTAAATGCTGTAAATATTCCGTGGTTATATGTCTTTTATCCGGCGATTTGTGGTGGTTTGTCCGTGTATGTGCGACAAGTTATTGAAACAATTGAACAACTAAATTTTGCAACGAATATATTATATCATATGTACGAATATATTTAGTAACACTAACGAATATTTTAAGTAACATGGACGAATATCTTCGTATACGTATATGTTCGCGAATTGTCCGAAGATTGAAACATTGGTCTCTTCAAATTATGAGCGAATATTTTTCACTATATAAATAAATATTTATGTACCACTAAATATTAATTTCAGTTATCAATAATCGACTAAAATTTGTTGGACATGAACGAACAATATCGGTATCATGAATGAATTATTAATAGTATATTGACGAATATTTTCATGAATATAGACGAATACTTTTGTACAATATTAACTAGAAGAATGGAGATGATAATTGAATTGATTTAGAAATGTTGTTGATATCAACTATAGTGAATGATGAATTGAGAAATGAAAAAAAGGGCAATATGAATTCACGTTGAAAACTAGAGTTGGATGTAAATGTGAAGATTTGGATAATAATAATTAGGGAGAGAATCTCTAACTGCCATATTTGACTATAATTACTATGGAGAGTGTAATGCACCCTCTTTAATTGGAGAGTGGAGTAAAATATTTCCTAAAATTTGGTTTAATTAAGACCATTAGATCAAAACAATCCTATGGTTAATGTGTGTTCTCATTGAACACTATAAGAGCTGTTTACATGTGAGCCAAACTCTATATATATATATATATATATATATATATATATATATATAACCGCTTATTGCGTTTTTTATTTTCTTTGTTTTGCTTTGCTCTTTTTTATTTTCTGGTATAAGTTTCCGGTATGAACTTTCAGTATGGTTTCCGGTTGAGTTTCTCGGATGAACTTTTAGCATGAAATTAATATCAGGAATTCTAACCCTGATTTTCTGGTATGAATTTTTTGTATGGTTTCTAGTTGAGTTTTTTGTATGATTTCTGGTTGAGTTTCGGATATAGTTTCTAATTGAGTTTCTGGTATGATTTTTGGGTATGAACTCTAACCCTAATTTTCTGGTATGAACTCTAACCCTAATTTTCTGGTATGAACTCTAACCCTAATTATGTAAGATCCTAGGTTTTTTCCTTCACCGCCCCTGTGGTGAAGAGGGCCGCCCCCGCGGCCAGCCGCCCCTGCGGCTGTAAGATCCGCCCCTGCGAATCGTGCGACAGATCGCGCCGATCTGTTTTCGTCGTTTTATCTTTCTTCCATAGATAGAATACCGGTCTTATGGGCCGGTTTCCTTGTTTTCTTTCTAACCCTAGACGCCCTTTCCGTCTAGCATAACAACTCTCCCTATATATTATCTTCCTTCTCTCCTTTTTCCCGTTCCTTACTATCGTCTTCAAACCCTAGAGAGCTACAGCCGTCCTTGCTTCTTGCAATCCTGCTGAACGTGTAAGTGCATCTTTTCTAATTCTTCCTCACGTTCCTTTAGCGATGCATGCATTCCCTTCTGTTTTGGTTTCTTCCTTTCGTTCTTTCCTTTCCTTCTTCTCCAAGGATCAAGCATGAACCTTGATTCTTGTGGAATGTTCTGTTGTTGACCTTTCGTTGTTCTCAAGCTCTCTGGAGTTGAGTCTTGACGTGTTGGAACCGAAGGTTCGAGCTTTGGTTGCCCCTGTTGTGAGATCTGTCGAAGAGAAGCCCGACAGTAGCTTTTGACGAAGATCCGTCCCTGCGCCTGCACAGAGACGCCCCTACGCCTCTGTTCAGCCGCCCCTGCGCATCTGTCTAGCCGCCCCTACGGTTTCTCCGCAGTGACTCACGTATTTGGTGAGTTGCTTCCTTCCTTCCTTCCTTTCCTCGTTCCTTCCTTGGTTCCTTATGGTTGTTCCTTGTTCCCCTGAGTTGTTGTAAGACTAAGGTTGAGCCCTTAGCATGCATTGATCTCTTAGAGATCTTTGAGACTAGAAGTCATAGACTTCTAGCAACCGTTTCGTTCCTGATTCGTGTTGCTTGTTCGTACAGGCTTTCCTTGCTCCTTTCCTGAGGGAAACTGAGCTCCCTTGTGTGTTTCTGAGTTCTTCGCTGATCTCTTGTGTTACCTTCGTGTGAGGTAAGTCCCTTGAACTTACTTAGTTTTATTCCGCGTATTAGTTGGATTGTTTTGGCTTGTTTGCGTTGTTATCATGTTTATAACGGATAATTGGAAATAGGATTCACCCTTTGATACCTTAATTGGCCCAAGTGTATTATAACCGGGCGGTGACCACTTGTCTAGTTCTACAGGGAACTAGAATGTGCTCTTGCAACCCAGACCCGTAGGTAACGGATAGTACTGATCTATTCCTATTGGTGGACGGAAGCGGAGGCGAGTTTCGAGAGATTCTCGTGTGACAAAAGAAGTTGAATTAGTAATGGATAACCGTAGGTAACGGATATATATATACATATAGTCTTATATATCTACCCTTATAGAAGATGACGCGTACTAGAGCTACATCTGCTATGGGGCGAGGAAGGGGTCGACCACCACTTCCACCTGCCGTCCGTGGACGAGGGCGTGCAGGAAGACCTCCACTAGCTAGAGGTCGTGGCCAAGCCCCAGTTGCTGATCCGCATATCGCTGAGGTGTTTGCTGAAAAAGTTGCTGAGAGCATTGTTCCTGAGGCTGGAAATGGGACCGCTGCTAGGTCTGGAGCACAGTGAGCGCCATCAACAGAGTCTGCACGAGTGTCTATTGGAGCTTCTGCATTTCGCGACTATGTGTAGAGGGTTGAGGAGGCTATCAGGACAGGAGGACCAGCACCAGTGCCGCCAATTCCTGCGAGATCAGCTGAGGTTTCGCAGAGAGTTACACAAGCTGTTGCCCCGCCAGCTGGAGTTGCTAAGGTTGTTAGAACGCCGGCTGAGGCAAAAGAGCCAAAGCATGACCATTGGTTGAAGGCTTTCGACCAGCTGAAGGTTCCCGTCTTAGTGGGAAGGACTGACTTGGAGGTGGAGCAGTGGCTAGGACAAGTGGATTCTGCCATGGAGGCTATCGATTGCCCTGAGGGACGTCGAGTCAACATAGCACAGACATTGCTGAAGGATCAGGCTCATTCTTGGTGGAGAACCATTCGTATTAAGGTCACCAGTTCTGAGCAGATGAAGACAGTGATCAGACATCGCTATTGCCCTGCAGCCATGAGGAGGGATCGTCTTCAGGATTTCCTTGAGGCTGGATTCGAGAATTTGCCTATTGCTGAGATCATCCTCAAGTTTCAGGACGAGTTGGCGTTGCTAGGTCTGTCCGCACCACCGGAGGATCAACATGTTTACCTTTTCTCTCGGAGGTTGAGAGAATCGACACGCTCTTATCTTACTGGTTTCCGTTGTGAGTCTTTGACGGACTATCAAGATAGAGCTTCTACCTATGAGAGAGACCCACTGGGTCAGAGGAGAGCTTCTCAGACAGAAGGTCCTGAGAAGAGACAGAAGATTGGATCGGCCAGTGTGGGAGCTGGAGCAGCTGGTTTTGGGCGTAGTCAAACGCCTTGACGTCCTAGTTTCCAGCAAAGTTCTGATAGAGGACGGCAGTGTCATAACTACGGAGTAGCTGGACACATCCGAACTGACTGCAAGAAGCCAGCTGTGACTTGCTTTTCTTGTGGCAAGCCCGGACACAGAGCTACGTTTTGCCGTCAGGGCAAGGCACTATCTCAGCAGGGTTCTTCACCTGCTAGTGTTGCTAGAGGAGGATAGAGATCTCAGTACCACCAGCAGCAGCAGAGAGTTTCAGGTTCTGCCGCTCCTCAAGGTTCCACTCCGGGACAGGGGAGAGGTAGAGGACGTGTTGGTGGATCTGCAGACACTAGAGATGCACCAGCCAGAGTTTATGAGTTGAGGAGTGCTGTAGAGCCGACAACGTCAGCAGCTAGAGGTACCATTCACATTAATGGTTTTCCTGTCAGAGTTCTTTTCGATACTGGTGCTACGCATTCTTTTATATCTGATGTATGTGTAGATAGATTTGCCTTAGTTACTATAGAGGGTAGACCCTTCTTTATGGGATTACCCGATGGGGGTAAGATACGAGGTACGCGAGAGGTTCGCGATTGCCCTATTAGATTGGAAGGTCGCGATTGGCCAGCTAACTTCTTCGTCATGTACTTAGTACATGAAGAAGTTATTCTGGGCATGGATTTGATGGATCGACATCGAGCAGTTCTAGACATCGGCAAGAGGACAATGATAGTAACTACAGATGCAGGCCATGTTGAGATCTTCCGAGGATGGGATCTCGGGAAGACTGGTACAGTCATCAGTGCAGTACGAGCTGCGAGACTTATCAGTCAGGGATGCGAGGCTTTTTGGTGCTATGCCATGAAGGATAGTACTAGTCCAGCTTTGGAGGAGATTCCAGTAGCTTGCGAGTTTGCTAACGTCTTTGGAGAGCCATCAGGTTTACCTCCACAATGAAGTGTAGACTTTGACATTGATCTAGAGCCTGGTACAAGACCGATCTCTAAGGCTCCTTACTGTATGTTGCCTTTCGAGATGCTTGAGTTGAAGAAGCAGCTTGAGGAGTTAGTAGAGAAGGGCTTCATCCGTCCTAGTGTATCTCCTTGGGGTGCACCAGTTCTCTTCGTCAGGAAGAAAGATGGGTCAATGAGGTTATGTATCGACTACCGAGAACTGAACAAGGTAAGGATCAAGAACAAGTACCCATTGCCCTGTATCGATGATCTTTTGGATCAGCTGCATGGAGCTTCAGTGTTTTCGAGGATCGATCTGAGATCAGGATATCACCAGCTGAGGGTGAGAGAGCAGGACGTAGCCAAGACGGCATTTCGGACTAGATATGGACACTACGAGTTTGTAGTGATGTTATTTGGGCTCACGAATGCGCCCGCAGTCTTCATGGAGTTGATGAAAAACATCTTCATCGACTTTCTAGACCAGTTTGTGGTTGTCTTCATCGACGACATTCTGGTTTACTCCCGCAGTAGAGAGGAGCATGTTGGACACTTGAGGATCGTTCTTCAGGTCTTACAGGATATAGAGCTCTACGCCAAGCTCTCTAAGTGTGAGTTTTGGATGTCCGAGGTAGCATTCCTTGGTCACATTGTTTAGCTGAAGGGATCAAGGTAGATCCGGCGAAGATTGAGTCAGTAACTTCTTGGCCGCCACCTAAGAACGTCAAGGAGGTTCGCAGCTTTTTAGGATTGGCAGGCTACTACAAGCGTTTTGTTGAGGGTTTTTCAGTTATCGCCCGACCGCTCACTTCCTTGCTGCGGAAGTTTACGAGGTTCGTATGGTCTGAGTCGTGCCTGCAGAGCTTCGAGGAGATGAAAAAGAGATTGACCTCTGACCCTATCCTAGCTCAGCCAGAGGGCATTGAGGATTTTGTGGTTTACAGCGACGCATCCAAGTTGGGCTTGGGATGTGTTTTGATACAGAGGGGAAAAGTTATCGCTTATGCGTCTCGACAGTTGAAGACGTACGAGGAGAATTACCCTACCCACGATCTTGAGTTAGCTGTTGTTGTTCATGCTTTGAAGATTTGGAGACATTATCTGTACGGAGCCACGTATCAGATTTTCACAGGCCATAACAGTCTGAAGTACATATTCACTCAGCGGGAGTTGAATAACCGTCAACGCGGATTGTTAGAGTTGATCAAGGACTTGATCTTGAGATCTTATACCACCCGGGAAAGGCTAATGTGGTAGCAGATGCCCTCAGTAGGAAGACTCCCCGGGAGATGGCGATTGCTAGGCTGACAGCTCAGCCACAGTTACAGCGAGATTTGACATGGCTAGAGATGGATATCTACTTTCCAGATTTCAACAGCCAGCTGTTCACCTTGGAGATAGTACTTGATATGTTGGCCGAAATCCGACAGAAGCAGGAGAGTTGCCCAACTTTGACACAGATCCGGGACCGGATGTCTCGAGGAGAGGCCCCACAGTTTACAGTTGGTGTTGACGGAGTTTTGAGACGCCAAAAGCGTGTTTGTGTGCCGTCAGATCGAGAGTTGTGACAGAGGATCCTTCAGGAGGCTCACTCTTCACCTTACTCAGTACACCCTGGTGCGAGTAAGATGTATCAAGATATCAGACGCTCATTCTAGCAGGGAGGTCTGAAACCAGACGTGACGAGATATGTAGCTCAGTGTGCGACCTGTCAGCTACGTCAAGATCGAGTATCATAGACCAGGAGGCGAGCTACACCCACTTCCCGTCCCTTAGTGGAAGTGGGAAGACATCTCTATGGATTTTGTGACCGGTTTGAGACCGAGTCGTGGTTTTGATGCTATCTGGGTCAAGTAGATCGACTGACAAAGACCGCACGTTTCATTCCGATCAAAGAAACGTGGCCGGTGAGTCGATTAGCAGAGGAGTTCACGAGATAGATAGTGGGACTTCATGGAGTACCTAGGACTATAGTCTCTGACAGAGACGGACAATTCACTTCGAGGTTCTGGCAGCAGGTTCATGTCGCCCTAGGTACGAGTCTACAGTTCACAACTGCGTATCATCCTTAGACCGATGGTCAGCCTTAGTGGACCATCCAGACTTTGGAGGACATGTTGCGAGCCTGTGAGTTAGACTGGGGACAGGTGTGGTAAGATCACCTTCTTCCCTTAGTGGAGTTTTCATACATAGACACAGAAGTCTTATGTTGATAAGAGGCGTAGACCTTTGGAGTTCAGAGTTGGAGCTCAGGTTTGGTTGAGAGTATCCCCGACACGAGGCGTCATACAAACTTACGTTGCCACCGAGACTCGAGGGTGTACACCCAGTTCGAGATTCTTGAGCGAGTTGGAGAGGCAACATACAAACTTACGTTGCCACCGAGACTTGAGGGTGTACACCCAGCTTTCCATGTGTCTCAGTTACGGGAGTACATACCTGACCCGAGACACATCGTCAGTCATGAGGATCTAGTGATCGAGCCAGACCACACGTTCGTAGAGCACCCGATGGCTGTCTTAGAGCGTAGTACGAGACGCTTGCGTTTGAAGGACATACCGATGATGAAGATACAGTGGTCGAGGCGAGGAGCCGATGAGGCGACTTGGGAGAAAGAGGATAGTATCCAGAGGAGCTATCCGGAGTTTTACGCTGAGCATGTTGCACCTTTAGCTTAATTGGTTGTTTGGTTTTTCCTTTGTTGCGTTGTGAACGCTTTTGTGTGACGTTTTGTGCTACGTGCCCCGAGTGGGAATATATGAGCTCAGTTCTGTTTTTGTGCGTTGTTGTGACCGTTTGGCTTTTGCAAGTTTAGGGACGGAACTTCTTTTTAGGGGGATCTGATGTAAGATCCTAGGTTTTTGCCTTCACCGCCCCTGCGGTGAAGAGGGTGACAGATCGCACCGATCTGTTTTCGTCGTTTTATCTTTCTTCCATAGATAGAATACCCGATATTCTATCTTATGGGCCGGTTTCCTTGTTTTCTTTCTAACCCTAGATGTCCTTTCCGTCTAGCGTTCCAGCCCTCTTTATATATTCTCTTCCTTCTCTCCTTTTTCCCGTTCCTTGCTATCGTCTTCAAACCCTAGAGAGCTGCAGCCGTCCTTGCTTCCTGCAATCCCGCTGAACGTGTAAGTGCATCTTTTCTAGTTCTTCCTCACGTTCCTTTAGCACTGCATGCCTTCCCTTATGTTTTGGTTTCTTCCTTTTGTTCTTTTCTTTCCTTCTTCTCCAAGGATCAAGCATGAGCCTTGATTCTTGTGGAATGTTCCGTTGTTGACCTTTCGTTGTTCTCAGGCTCTCTAGAGTTGAGTCTTGACGTATTGGAACCGAAGGTTCGAGCTTTGGTTGCCCCTGCTGTGAGATCTGTCGAAGAAAAGCCCGACTGTAGCTTCTGACGAAGATCCGCCCCTGCGCCTGCACAGAGACGCCCCTGCGCCCTTAGTTCAGCCGCCCCTGCGCATCTGTCTAGCCGCCCCTACGGTTTCTCCGCAGTGACTCACGTCTTTGGTGAGTTGCTTCCTTCCTTCCTTTCCTCGTTCCTTCCTTGGTTCCTTACGATTGTTCCTTGTTTCCCTGAGTTGTTGTAAGACTAAGTTTGAGCCCTTAGCATGTATTGATCTCTTAGAAATCTTTGAGACTAGAAGTCATAGACTTCTAAAAACCGTTTCGTTCCTGATTCGTGTTGCTTGTTCGTACAGGCTTTCCTTGCTCCTCTCCTGAGGAAAACTGAGCTTCCTTGTGTGTTTCCGAGTTGTTCGCTGATCTCTTCTGTTACCTTCGTATGAGGTAAGTCCCTTGGACTTACTTAGCTTTATTTCGCGTATTAGTTGGATTGTTTTGGCTTGTTTGCGTTGTTATCATGTTTATAACGGATAATTGGAAATAGGATTCACCCTTTGATACTTTAATTGGCCCAAGTGTATTTTAACCAGGCGGTGACCACTTGTCTAGTTCTACAGGAAACTAGAATATGCTCTTGCAACCCAGACCCGTAGGTAACGGATAATACTGATCTATTCCTATTGGTAGACGAAAGCGGAGGCGAGTTTCGGGAGATTCTCGTGTGACAAAAGAAGTTGAATTAGTAATGGATAACCGTAATAAAAGATAATAACCGGTTGATGTGTGAGCATGCTATGTGTTTTATTTACCTTATGTGTGTTTGTGCCTTTACACTCTTGCTTATACCTTGAATATTAGCTAACGGTTTATACCGTCGTTGTAGATGTTCCACAGGTTCAGGATGCTGCTGAGTGATCCAGACGGTGTGGTCAGCGGGGTTCCCGTACATTATAGGACGGGATTGGGTTTTGTTTCGTTTGTCGTTTCCCTTTTGTTTTGACCCGGCTGTGGAGCTTTTGTGTTTTCTTCTGTTTGAACCTTTGGTTTTATATTAAGTTTTGGTTTTCATTCGTATGTGCCTTGTTGTAAGATCCATTTGCTGTTGCTACTCTGAGAGTCGGGACCCATTGTGCGGTCCTAGCCCGTAGCGCTTCAAGTTCCCAAAACTTAGGGTGTTACAAATTTCTGGCATGGTTTACCCTCTTTTTCTTTTTCAGTCAAACAACGGTTTTCCCTCAATTTGAACTCTAACCCTAATTTTCTCCATTCCTCCGTTACGATACAAAGACGGTCAGACAGAGAAAGGGAAACTCCATCTACTTCCTTCAAAAAGTCAGAACCAAGGAATTCAAACAGTTGTCTTCTCAAATGGTGATGATTCATCTATGGATTCTATTTCTTACAATACCCTCCTTCCTTCCATTACAAGAAGCAACGTCTCTTACAAAGGGAAACTTTGATGAGAATTTAGTGTAATATGGTAAGAGGATCATTTCAAGACCTCCGAAGATGGCCGTGGTACCTTTCGCTTGATAAAAATACAATAAACCTATTTCTAGTATAGAAGTCAAAAGCTCAAGTTTAACCCGAAGTGAAGGCCACGTCTAGGAGAAACACATGGGAAGTTGTTTCTTGGCGGTGACTGCAAGGGTTCGGGCGAGCGAAGGCAGGGGCCAGGGAAGACGGTGCAAGGATACCCCACTCGAACGGTACTTGCTTCTTCGTGAGCTGCGTGAGAGGGGTTGCAATGGTGCTGAAATCCTTGACAAAGCACCTATAGAAAGTTTTCAATCCATGGAAAGAACGCACATGTCCGACGGTGGTAGGTGTAGGCCATTCTTGAATGGGTTTGATCATCTCTTTGTCCACCTCAAGACCTTTTGTGCTGACCACAAATCCAAGGAAAATCACTTGATTAGTACTAAACTCGCATTTTTTAATATTGGCATATAAAGATTTAGATCTAAGGATTTCAAGTACTTCCCTTAAGTGTTCTTCATGCTCCTTGATGAATTTGCTATAAATGAGGATGCCATCAAAGTAAACAACCACAAATTTTTCAATAAAATGGCGTAAGACATGATTCATTAACCTCATAAAAGTACTAGGAGCATTAGTTAAACCGAAAGGCATTACCAACCACTCATAAAGTCCAAACTTGGTCTTGAATATTGTTTTCCACATCTCCCTCCATCATTCGGATTTGATGATATCCACTCTTAAGATCCATCTTTGAAATCAAGGTGGAACCGCTCAACTCATCCAACATATCATCCAATCGAGGAATGAGATGTCTATACTTGATAGTGATGTTGTTGATTGCTCGACAATCCACACACATCCTCCAAGTGTTGTCCTTCTTGGGCACCAATAAAACCGGTACCACACAAGGACTTAAGCTTTCACGTACATAACCTTTTGTTCAAAAGGTCTTGTACTTGATCCTGTATTTCTTGGCTTTCCTGCGGACTCGTTTTATAAGCAGGACGGTTAGGAAGTGACGAACATGAAATGAAGTCAATCCGACGCTCAATGCCTTAGAATGGTGGAAGTCCGGCAGGAATTTCATCAAGAAATACGTCTTTGTATTCATCTAGAGCCTATAAAATATTTGAAGGCAAAGTAGCCTTCACATCATCACTTAAAGTCAGTAGGCTCATATATAAACTCAATAAAGAAAGGTCTAAAGGGATATAATCATCGAGAAACTCCATTTTAGATGAAATAAGGGCTCTTTGTTCTCCCAAAGAGGAAAAATCGGATGAGCTACAGGAAAATCGGTCGATTTTCCCATGAACAGACCGATTTTCTTCAGAAATCGGTCGATTTTTTGAAGAACTGCCCAATTTTTCTTCTTTGAGAGTTGATTATTTGTCCTTCTGCTTGCGTTTCTCCTTCTTACTGTCGTAATGCTCAGCAATCTGCAAAGGAGTCATGGGTTTGAGCGTAATGGCTTTCCCTTTAAATTCAAATGAATGTATGTTAGAAAATCCATCATGCGTAACCTTTTTATCAAATTGTCAAGAACTGCCTAACAAAATATGACATGCTTGCGTAGGCACAACATCACAAACAATAATATCCTCATATTTGCCCAAAGTAAATGCAATACAAGCCTGTTTATTAATTTTTGATTCCCCACAATCATTCATCCAATACAATTTATAAGGTCGAGGATGGTAAAGGGTAGTGATTTGCAACTTAGTGATCAATTTCTCACTAGCAATGTTGCAACAATTGCCTCCATCAATAATCATGTTACAAATCTTTCCTTGAACAAGATATCGTGTATGAAAAAGGTTTTCACATTGATTATCCTCACATAATTCAATTTTAGCATGCAAAGTACGTCTAGCAATCAAATAATCACCATGCTCATATTCACAATCACTATCACTTTTATCTTGCTCATGCTTATGTAATGCATTGATGTGGGTATGATCATGCTCATTTTCTTCTTCACTTTCATATTGTCCTTGTTGATTTAGATATGGCTAGAACTCTTTAGTTGGATCAAGGTATACAGTGAAACTCTTCCGTTGTAATACTCTTGCACAGGGTGCACTTGGATTCTGCAAAGTATGCCTCAAAATTTTCTCGAAAAATTGACAACAATAGCATAAATCGGATGATAAATTTTTTGATTTGTCTGTAGAACATGTCGATTTTCTTTGGGAAAAATCGACTCTTGGATCCGACGTTCAAGAACTTTCTTTTTTTTTTTTGTATTGGCGAGGTTTCAAGGTCAACGACCGGCTTGTGTTTGGTTGATGGCGTTTCTCCCTTCCAAAACTTACACAAATCAACGCACGTTAAACTCAAATAATCTCGCAAAGATGGTGAACAAGAAAAAAACTCGACTTTATATGACTCAAAATGTAATAACCGGGAGATTTAATTTGCGTTATTTTCCGAGTCAAACTGGTTTTCGACTAGCTTGATTGCTTACATGATACTTAGTATCATTATGTGATGAATTTCTATCATTTTATGTGAGGATCATCACAAAATCTATCTTCTATATATATATATATATAGTACCATGAATCAAGACAAGATTTGTTATTTTATGTGAGTTTACTACTCATATAAAATACTATTGTCACCCTTTATTTTCTTCTTACAAATATTAGAGTTGATAGCCATCAAGACAATGTCAAGCCCATCAAGACAAAGTCATGACTAAGGCATGACAAAGCCTAGACATGGCCATAGGCCACTATGACAAGTCCATACCCAGCTATGGCAGGTAACCTCTTTGTCTCTATCCAGGCCCGTCAAGTCGCAACCATAAGCCCAAACCTTTGCATCCTCACGTACACAAAATGCCGGCCCAGCCTGCTACTCCCTTCCTCTCTACCCTTCACGCCGTCTCCTTGTCGGTACCACCGTAGAGGCAATTTCGAACCCTAACCTTCATCTCCTCATCATTCGGCACGCAACAACAGCGGAAATTGAGGATTGGTTCTTGCGACTTCTCCCACGCAGCGACGGAAACACAACAGTAGGCTACGGCTCGCATCCCTTGCGACTCCCTCCACACAGAAATAACTACTCGAGACTCCATTTCCTTCAGCCAAAAATGCAGTAACCGTCCCCGCCCCTCCTTCAACTGCACTCGGACGTTTCAGAGGACAACCTTCTGCCGGCGGTCACCATCGCGAGCTTGGTTGTCGAGTCTCATAACTAGTTTCAAAGGACAGCCTTCTGTCGAGTCTCGTAACTGAGTATGACCCCACTCTCTCCTATTTACTCCCCTCCCTTCTCTGCATTGCAATCTCTACTTATGTGCTGATGAGAGCCTCATTTGTATCGTAGACCCTTTCATAGCAGCCCTAGAAGATGGCTTGAAAGCTGATGCATTTTTTCGGGTTGTAAGAGGACTAACATCCGACTTGGAGTCCAGATTTGGGTACGTTAGACTCCTCTTTTATGGCTGAATTCCGGATATGTTGTAGTTAGTATTGCATAGTAGATCATACTAATATTTGAGAGGAATCCGAGCTACGGTTTGAGAGTTATGGTGTCCCAAAGTTGGTTCCTCACGCAGTTTTTGTAAGTGTGCTGAATATTGTAAGTTTTGAGAAAACTGGCTTGTGATGCAGTTTTGTGAGATAGATTTGGATATGTTACTGACCTCTGTTGGACTTGAATTTTGGAACTGTAATAATTAGGATTTCATACTAGAATATATCAAAATCTTAGAGGATTCCATCAAAAGGTTTATTATTTATGATTTTTCGAAGTCGAGACTGTAAGCAGTTTTCTGGATGTTGCTGAAATTCTCTAAGTGCTGGAAACATTGTGTGTTGTGCAGCCATGTTTAAACTTACGTTTAGATACCTTAGAAATATAATCCACCGTTTAATTTTTAGTATGTTATGAAATGTCATGCATAGGGTGATGTAACAAAAGTTGAGGTCGATCCAACGGTTAGATTTAGATTTATGAAGGTCCAAACTCGACTGATGGTGCAATTAGGAAATTACACAAATTTTGGCTAAGTATGGGATTTATGGATGTTGGACCCAGCTTTCGGAATTTATGTAGGATTCTTGACTGAGTATTTTTGGGAGACCTTTGACATTATGATTTGAATGCATATCATAGAAGACTTGGGTAATTTTCTTTGAATTTTTATAAATTTATTTGAGTCTCGTATTTATAGGCTAAAGTGTAATATATAAGTTCTACCTAAACTAACTCTTAAGAGTTAGATTATGGAATGAAGTCCCAAAGAAAGGTTTGGGCATATATTATAGGATTTTTGAGAGTTTCGGGACCAAGGGTAAAATGGTCATTTTATCTTAGGAGGGCATTTTAGTAATTTCTCTTGAAGGGATTGTACATCTTAGAAGTTATAAACTTCTAAGAATATGGTATGTATTTTGATCCACTTGCCCTTATGACAGGGAATTGAGTCCCAACAATTGCGGATCAAGTTCAGATAACGAGAATCGAGTTTCGATTCAGGTAAGTCATTTGGGCTTACTTAGCTAGCTTTTGGATATGAGTGTGAATAACGATAGTGGTGTTTCAATGATGTGTTTATAAGTATACTTTTATTAATTATCAACTGACCTACATATTTGGCCTAAGAGTAACGGGCGGTGGCATTTTGCCCAATAACGATAGTGATGTTTGAATGATATGTTCCCGATCTAGATTGAAAGTCCTTAACTGGGATAAAAATCGGGTTGTCCTATAAAGAAAATCAGTTGATTTTTGTCAAGAACAAGGCGGTTTTTCCGACAAACTCAGAACACGGATTAGTGAATGATATGGTAAGGTAAGAAGATGAATATGGAATGATAAATGAAAGAAATATAGTAAGATACGAACTAAAATAGTTTCGCAAAAGAACCTTGACCAATGATGTATCAAAACCCTTAAACAAGAAGATTGCCTTAACCTGCACTTCTTTAACCTTACACAAGTCTTCTAATTAAAACAAGCACAAAGAGATACTAGTATTGACCAGGAGCACCAACCTTCAATAAGATTAACACACAGAAACACAATCTAGCAAGGACTTCACAACGATTCAACCAAAAGCTCTCTTTTTTATTGAATAATAATGAATAAAATAAAAACTTCGTTAATGAAGCTGCAAGTTCACACAAGCTGTGGAAATATATCAAATCTAATCTACTAAAAAATCGTCCTCACTTAGGTTATTTATAAGGGAGACTAATTCTACAAAAACTAGGAAAATATATTTTAATATAATCTTGCAAAGATATCTTTAAGATATATAAAATATAAAATATAAAAAGATAAAACTTAATAATCTCTTAAGATAGTCTGAGAGCTTTAAGAAATTCTAACAAGATATAATTGCCAAAAGATAGAAGATCATGGCCGGATCTTTTTAAAAATCGTCTCAGTGAAGTAAATCGGGAAATAAAATCGGTCGATTTTTATGGAAAATCGGTGGATTTTTCTTCTTTGAGACTCTTCCTTGATCTTATCCTTCTTCATTGCTTAGTGAATCATCTTAGTCGTGGCTTGAGTAGTCTATAACAGTCAGTAACGTCACCGAGGAACTCTTGAGAGTGAGAAGAGTTTCCTTGAGTGTATATGTCATAAGTATGTCCGTAACTTCATCTTGAATCGCCTTTGCTCTCGACCTTGTGATTGCTCCATCCATAACTAAATACAAAGAAGGTGAAAGTGTTGTTGGTTTGTCCTTCAATGCCTTAGCCTTTGAATGTGTAATTGATCCTTGTGTTCAAGATGGTCCCACATCATAAGCCCTCTCTATGTCTCTCATGTGTATTCCATATATAACCAAAAATCAAGCAAAGTAAAGAATAAAGGTGCGAGAAATCAAGAAAAGTTGGGTATCATATAATGAATACGGTTAATTAAGTAATTAACGAATAATATGTGTCAATAATTGATTGATAGCAACCAACATTATTACTTCTACCGACGATAATCTAGCAAAAGTTGGTTCAATTGTGAAGACAACTCTGTTATAATCTCCAATCCCTAAGTTCAATTCAATCTCTAAATTGGACAAAGCGGAACTTTAAATCAAAATATTATATTGAACACAGCGGTACCCGGACAATATAGATTGTCCAGCTAAGAAATTTCAAGCTTGAACTCAAACTCGGTTGCATGTCGTCGAACAAAGAAAGAGAGTGCATGCGGCACACTGTTCTTTTTTCAAAAGGAGAAGGTAGAGGAAACATATTGGGGATTGAGCTTAGAAGGAGCAAAGAGAAGAGAATGGGCATTCTTTCATTGTTGAGTTTCACAAGTCAAGGCGGAGATTACCGGCAAATGCTGCATTTGATATCTCCATCCTCTTTGTGTTCAGGTCTATGCGGATGTTACTTTTGATATTTGTGAGGAATCATCTGATGTGAAAAAGGCCTTCTGGGTCTCTCTTTTACCATTATAT
This sequence comes from Fagopyrum homotropicum, assembly GCA_033239125.1. Taxonomy (NCBI): domain Eukaryota; kingdom Viridiplantae; phylum Streptophyta; class Magnoliopsida; order Caryophyllales; family Polygonaceae; genus Fagopyrum; species Fagopyrum homotropicum. Next base: position 153,437,687 of record BSWB01000004.1, read on the forward strand.
ATGCATATCTTGTATACAAATTCATGTGTTATTTTTTCTTATATTTGTTTGTTAGTTGTTACTGACTAAAACTTTTCCACCAAATATTTGTAAGTAGCTTCTTTTTTGTTGATTATGAACAATATTCTCAATTCTTAATTGTAGAGATGCAGGGTGGAGTATAACTAAGCTTTCATGTTTTATCGATCCATGATTGCAGATTACAGGTTTTGAGTCTGAAATTAGAGTTTTTGAGATTTCACAATGAATTACTGAATTATAGTCTAACTAGCTTATAAAATAGTTGATGATTTAGATTGACGTGTTTGAATTTACATACTATTTGACTTACTATAACTCAGAAAATGATATTTTGTTTTGTTGCATTTGTGCTTCTGTTTATAGATTTAAGTGTACATTCCATCGTATATTAAAAGGCCTTCTTTTGTGCATTTTTTAATGCAAATTTTCAATATAAATTGGAAAGCATGCTAAAATTCATTTACAGGTTGCACGGAAAGTTGATTGAATTTCTCTGTGCAACATTTTCATCATTTTGAAACATGGATATATAATCGTAAAATGGATGAAATTGCTGAGGTACTGCTTTCAGTTACTATAAAATGGATGAAATAGTATTTTTTTTTAGATGTTGTTGGAGCTGGAGTCCAGTATTGATCAGGAGGATGATCTGTCTTATGTGGAGGTAGTTTTTCAGACTAGTGTCTTCACAAGGGATCAACACCGAGATTTCAAGTTTCATGATCAACGACAAATGAGGTTGGACAAACAATATGTCGTACGATGTTTGTTGACCATATGACTCTACTGTATTTATGTCTGACAACTCGTGATAGCAACTCTTACAATTGGAGGAAAATATGGGTACAGTGAGCACGGGAATGTTTGAAGAAGCTTTGGCAAACTGCATTCGGAAGAGTATCTATAACACTGATAGCGACGAATCGACCGAATGCAGCATTTTCAATAGTGCATTATTTTGTTTTATCAATTGTAAAGATGAAAATAAATTATTTGGTGTTGCAAGAAAGATATGAGCATGGTAATGTGAAATTAGTGGGTTGAAATGTGGTTATAGATATCATGCTCCCTGCATAAAAAGGTGGTTGCAACTGAATAATTGGTGCCCCATCTACAAGGCCTCTGTATCACCTTTTTGGAAAATTGTTTATTGATGTTTGATGAAGCTTCTGTATCAGCCCACCAGCCGAATAATTTATACAAGTTATCAAACTATTACTATTCCTTAGTAATCAATGTGGGATAGCAAAATCTTAAAAATAATTAATGTAAATAGATTGAGCTTATAATCTATCTTATAATCCTTCAAAAACAAATTTAAAAAAGAATTAAAAAATATTTCCAAAACGCAATGTATACTGTTTTAGCAGTGTATATAATTAAACTTATAATTAACGTTAATTATGAGAGCTCTATTTAAAAATATTGTCTCCACAGAGCGTCACGTCAACGTCCATATATACTGATTTAGCAGTATATAGATTCAGTTGAGTCTTTACTTTAGTGGCACCCTTTGAACCGGATTTGTCAAATTCATTCATTCCGTCAAAACGCAATGCGAAGTCAAATTCATAAATTCCGGACCGGTCTGAACCAGACTAACCCGGAGCGTCAACTTTCAAAAAAAAAACAGTCCACCGGTCGGGACCGGATGCACAACCCTACAAATTTTAGCTTCTCGTGGGCAAATTGATTGATAGCAACTAACACTATTACTTCTACCGACGATAATCTAGCAAAAGTTGGTTCAATCGTGAAGACAACTCTGTTATAATCCGTAATTCCTAAATTGAGTTCAAGCTCTAAATTAGACAAAGTGGAACATTAAATCAAAATATTAGAGTGAACACGACGGTACCAGGACAAGAGAGATTGTGCTGCTAAGAAATTTCAACCTTGAACTCAAACTCAAACTCGGTTGCATGTCGTCGAACAAAGAAATAGAGAGTGAATGCGGCACACTGTTCTTTATTAAATATGTACTAATTACTATTTATGTTATCATTTGAATAATAACATAATAAGGATTTAAGATCTGATTCGGTATTTAATCAATGTAATTTGGTGTATGAGTTTTCTATAATAGTTGAAGACATATCTAAAATTATTAGAAAAATGATGATAACTGATAGCCGTAATAAGTATGAACTTTCTAATATTAAGTATTTGGGAAGGTCAAAAAAACATTAAAACCCTATTTTTCAAATCAACGCGCCTCACGCGCGGACATAACCCTGCCACGTTTACGATTAAGATGATAAAATATTTGTGAATAAAGAAGTGTCTCGTTATTTAGAGTTTAATTTAATTCTTTTTTAAGCTTATAATAAATTACCCTAATTCTGCCCATGCATATTAATTTTGTTGCCAAAAAGTTTAGGCACTATAAATGAGTAAGACACTAAAAGTTTGTGAGTGAAGATTCAAATTTTAAATATAAAAAATTAAAATAATATTTAAAATTAATAAAATAATAATTGAGTAAATTATAATTGCTGAGAAAATTTTAACATTAACGAATCCGAATCAAGATAAAATTTTTTTTAAAATATATTAAATCTGAATATAAAAAATACGATTCCGAGAAAATTTTTAACAAGTAACATAAGATTCGCAATCGAATTTTCTTAAAAAAAAACGAATAAGAAAATTTGGGCTAGTAAATTTTAAATTCATGTATGGATAAAATAAATCCTTAATTTATTATTTCTAATTAAGTTGTTAGCTAACAAAACAAACCCGTACCTAAAGGGTCTATTTTATATAATTTAGTATTTTCAGTTAAGTTGTTAGTTTGTAAAATTTATACTCCAATTTAATATATTTTAAAAAAAATTAATTAGGAATAAGCAAATGACTATTTTTGGTTAAAAAAAAGATAATACATAAAATATGTAATGAAAGGGCATAATAAAAAATATATTAAAAATATTATTGTTAGAAAATTTGTAAAATATTTGACGTGATCATGAGCTGTTATATATGGTTGTAAATTTGGTAACAAACAATATCGTATTGTTATAACCATAAGATAATGAACATGATGAGATCAAATTCTTTTTGTTGAACTAGCATGATGCGATAGAAAAGATTTTAATTTTAAATTAAAATATGAAAAATCTGTAATTAAAATATAAAAAATTCGTAATTATTTACCAAAAAATCCTAAGTGGCATGACTAATGTGTTGACATGTGAATTAAGAGGTTTGTTGAACTAACTAATATATATCATTAACTTTTAAATTTTAAATATAGATATAGACTAACTAATCACATATTTAATTCGGGTGTAAATTTCAAAAATTTATTTTATGGTCGATAAATTTTCGAATTTGTTTTCTGATTGTTAACTTTTTTAAATATTTTTTAGGAATTTCAAAAACTATGACGCTGACACATGGCAAAAAGGTCATTGCTTTAATAAATACTAGTCCTACCATAGACGTTTTCTAAAAATTTGTTGTAAAAGATATTGTATTTAATTTTTAAGTTTTTTAACTAACAATATTAAATGAAAAAAATAGAAAAATATGTGATATATTATGATAATTAAAAATATTAAATTTATAAGTTTTATTGTAGATAGTATACATTTCACTTTATAATATTATTATATATTATGTTTATATAGATAAAAAGTATTAACAAATTAAATCACATTCTATCACATTAATTAAACTTAAGATATAATTATAGTTTTTAAAAATGACTAAATTTAAGAGTTCTACTCTTAAAGTAATAACAAAAAATGAATGACATAAATACAACTTTAATCAAGTATATATAGACTAAATTAAGAAATAAAAATTACACAATGACATATTTATTTTTATAACTTAAAGTTGTAGTCTTCTAAATAATATCATAAATATTTTTTTGAAGGCTATCATAAAAATATTAATGTTAACAGTAATTATATATATAAAACATTAATAAGTATTAATATTATAAGCCTATATTTTGTATATTTTTATGCTGCTTGCCTAAGAAACAGGGGAAAGAAGAGATATGAACACTTTGACAAAATTAGAAGATGGTGGTTGTTGATGTAAAACCCTAGCACACTGAATTTTATGGAACCACTCGACGCGTTTGAATGAAAACACATCTAAAATTGAGAAGCGGGATAAGAGTGATGTTCGCTATCAGACGTGCATAAATAATGAACGAAATAAGATTTTGACCTTATATCCTTACTATACTAATTGTGGGAGTTCCTCCAATGAATAGGAGAATTCCACATTTACCCTTATGTCTTATATTTTCCAGTTTTGCCCTTACCCATTTTTAAAAATTATGGTCCAGCCGGCGCATTTGATGTTGAGTGCATGCGCCACACGTGTAACAACGAACCGCTTCACACCTCTTCATCTGCCGCTCTTCTTCTCCAAGTTTCCTTTCTATGTCACAGCTTCTTCGATCTTCTACCGCGGCCGCCGGATTTTGATTTCGATTCTCTAAGCCCTCACAGAGTCAAATATTTGTGCCTCTTGCACTACCGTCTGCGACTTTGGCCCTCACCACCACTTTGTCAGCCTTGACAACAAACATCTATGGACCTAGGGTAAGGACGCACCTCTGCAAAAGCCAATATCTGGCCTTCTTCAATAGATCCACATCAACAAGGTGGCCTATATTCGAAGAGACAAGATCTACCCGTCCCCTTCAATATGTTGCCTTTTCGATCACCTCCACGCTCCTTCATATCCCTCCGGACCCTCCCCTCTTTATGGCTTCATATTGCCAAGATTGTTCAGTTCTCAAGCTTCTTCGGTGCTCGTGGTCGGTGATTAGTCCCCGGATCTACCATCTCACCAACATGTAGGTATTTGTCTCTATTATTTTGGCCATTTATTTTTGATCTTCCATCTTTTTCGAACTCAACATTTTCTTTTCTTCTGTTTAGATTTTCTTCTTAATTTTCTTGATAACCCTCACTATGGTTTTGGGAGACAACGTGGACAAATCGTCGAACCACCGTGCCTTGATCGGAGCCGATGATGTGCTCGGTGAAGAGGAGGACGATTCTTGGTGCGAGAATGACCCGCCGTTGCTGAGATTGATGAGACGGATGTTGTTTTGTGCGATTATAGCTAGAAGCGAGCATATAAGCTTGTCGATTAGGTTTTAGGGTTATTTTTCTTCTCCTTCTTCTTCTCCACTTTTCCTTCTAGGTCCTCTTCCCTTCTCTGCGACGCCGGCTTCCGTCAACTCTGCTCTTCCTTAGCCACCGTTTCTACCGTACTACTGCTCACCTTACTTGGAATTTCTCTTTTCCTTTTCTACAACATGAGTTTCTCCTCCTGGGAGTATTACCAAAGGTTTGCTTTCGTTCCATTTCCTGACTTCTTTTTGCTTCGATTTTTTAGACCTATATTTTTGTTTACCTAACTACTTTCTATTAGCTCTTGGACCTCCTCTTTCCTAACTTTTTGACATTTTGGGTGTATGACGCAGGATCTAGATAGAAATATAAAACAATAAGAATAGAAAATTTCATCGTTTATGGCCTCTTACTTATTGCTAGAACACCATCCATGCCAATAGTGTGTATAGAATTGTTAATATGAACTACTGACTAAAGTGTTTGAATCTTCAGTCATCTAAACTCTCATGCTCGAAATAACCTGTTTACTCTCAATATATTCAGTTTGTTCTTCTTCCAAAAAATTTAGCAGCATGCAGGATGAAGAATATACAAGTAGCTGATATAGAATTGTTAATCGGGTCAAGTAGCCTTTAAATATTGGTTGGGTTATTTGCCATGCATGTTTTGATGATTCCAAGTCCAAAGTATTTCATGAAAGGGGTCATTTGTAAATATCTTACGGAAGGTACTTCTTGTGAACTTAATTCCTGGAATCCATAAGCTGGTTTCCTGTTTATCTGTAGAACTCACTAAAGGACATTAATTATCCATTTAGAGTGGCCACTGAGCATGGTGTCCTTCCAGTGCCTAAAAGTTATACCCGTCTTTTGGTGGATTATGTCTTCAATCGATAGCAGAAGGACAAAATTCCATCGGTGAGCTTATTGCTTAATTGCTTTCACAACCAGTTTACTGCATTTGAATGGAAATCATCATATGTTGTGGATGAGTCATAAAAGTGAAATTGACTCGTCTTATAATCTGTCCTTTATTATATCGGGTGAAAACTAAAAAGCCTTTCTTTTCCTTTGATTTTTATTACTTATTTCTGCTTTTGGTGTTGTTAGCGTACTTATTTGACGATAGTAGCGGAGATTGGATGAAGAAGATGAAGCGGAGTCTTGAAGGATGCATCTTCTACGTTCTTTATCATCCCAAACATCCAACGTTTTCAGTAACCTCGGGGAGGATCTCGTCTTTTAATCACTCGACTCCATCAGATTCGTTCTCGCATCTCACATCAAAGCTAGCTTTGATTCCACACTCTCGGCTAAAAAATTAGTTTTCACTACAAAGCAAAAAAAATCAAAAGTAATAAAATGCGTTCTTTGTAATTGGTCAATAGATATCCATCGTCAAGACTCCATACAAGCTCCCATCGCCGTCATCTTTTTCGGCTCACTTGCACAATTCTTGACCCAATCCCTTATGAAATAACCTAACTGGAATCTGCACCAGCAAAGAGAAGTTGGTTCTCACTTAAGGCATTCACCGGTGTGTATACGCTTTATATTTTGCTTTCCAAATTCCTCTTTTACACTTATTTTATTGATGCTCAAATTTCAACTACTTAAATTTCTTGAGATTGAGAAACATTTCATGAAATTAACTACTGTAGTTGTATCTACATTTTTGTTCATGTTGTCTGCTCATGTAGTTGATGCCCTTAAAACCTGTACCTGCTTGCTGAAAGAGTACAGGTAGTTCTGCCTTTTTTTTTTAAATTTTTTTGTAATCATTCGAGTCATATGGCCTTCGGATGTTAGCTTGACGATGAGATATATTTGTTCTTGCTAAGCATAATTATTTTTTTGGATTTGTGTTAGAACATTAATTCAATATATATCTCTCGTGTTGTTGTGCAGTTATCCTGATCCTTAGGTTCTTGCTACTTTTTGAAACTTCATTCTGATCTTGCTAAGCATAATTATTTTTTTTGGATTTTGTACAGGCTCCTCTATTCAGGTATCAGATAATTCATCTTTTTTTTAGGTATCCAAATTTCTTCATTTTCAAAGCATGAAAGCTATTAGCAGGTAAATGCTTTGGTTGGAACTTTATTTATTTTTCTTTCATGAACAGTGCTTAATTTTATAATGACCGGAACAAATGTGGAAGGTATCTTGCGCTAATGCGCAAATTTTGAAGAGGTGGAGCACAAAATCCATGAATATGAGCAAGGTATGAGTTTTCTTGTTTTAGTAACTTGTAAATCGATTGCTAGATTTAATCCGAGAGTTTGCGGAGAAAATAACGTGTTCGTTATATTATCAGTCTTTGTTTTTCAAGTATCCTCAACTTAAGTGTGCCATTGATTTTAGGGGAAAATGAATTTCGACCAGATGAGGATGCTCATGTTGTTGGTGATTGTGTCAAGATAGTTATTAAGCAAATTTTTGCCTTTTTAGCTTATATGAAAAGTTGAGTTTCATGTTCACCCAAGGACTTTGTATGCAGCATGTTCTACGGGAGCTACCAGCTTCCCAGTTCAAGCATCATGTTGTACGTCTTTGCTAGATGCTTACAATAAGTATACATCAAGCACAAGGTGTGATTGGCAAGAGAGTTGATGAGATGGAGCCTGGATTTTTTTATGGCTTTGGATTATATGATCATATCAGGTGACAAGGATCAGGATGACAAGGCAAGTGTGTTATTAAGTTTTACTGTCAACTTCTCTACCGCTGATTCACACATATATATATATATATATATATATATATATATATATATATATATATATATATATATAGAGTTTGGCTCACATGTAAACAGCTTTTATAGTGTTCAATGAGAACACACATTAACCATAGGATTGCTTTGATCTAATGGTCTTGATTAAACCAAATTTAAAGAAATATTTTACTCCACTCTCCAATTAAAGAGAGTGCATTACACTCTCCATATTAATTATAGTCAAATATGGTAGTTAGAGATTCTCTCCCTAATTGTTATTATTCTAATCTCCACATTTAAATCCAAATCTGATTTTTAACGTGAATTCATATTGCCTTTTTCCATTTCTCAATTCATCATTCACCATAGTTGATATCAACAACATTTCTAAATCAATTCAATTATCATCTTCATTCTTCTAGTTAATATTGTACAAAAGTATTCGTATGTGTTCATGAAAATATTCGTCAATATACTATTAAAAATTCATTCATGGTACCGTTTTTATTCGTTCATGTCCAACAAATTTTAGTCGATTATTGATAACTGAAATTAATAGTCAGTGGTACATAAATTATTCATTTACATAGTGAAAAATATTCGCTCATAATCTGAAGATACCAATGTTTCAATCTTCGGACAATTCGCGAACATATACGTATACGAAGATATTCGTCCATGTTACTTAAAATATTCGTTAGTGTACTATTAAATATCCGTTAGTGTTACTAAATATATTCGTAGATATGACATAATATATTCGTTGCAAAATTTAGTTATTCAATTGTTTCCAATAACTTGTCGCACATACACGGACAAACCACCACAAATCGCCGGATAAAAGACATATAACCACCGAATATTTACAACATTTAGTGTCGAATAAAAACTAAAGTACAATAATTCATGTATATGATGGAATAACAAATTTTGTTCATCACATTAAAGAAGGTTTCAAGCACCACAAAAACATATTAAATCTTAATCTAAGCAAAATCAATGTCCTTCTCATTTTGCTAAATACATTAACATACATCAACGAATAAAAACTCAATAAACAGTGAATGCAAATCAAATAGCATATGCTTCTCTTGTACTGTTGAGGATGGAGACAACCATGGATTCCGATTGGTCTGCAATGATGATAAATTTGGAGTCGTACAACAAGATTGTTGATGGTAATGATGTAATATTGACACGAGACTGCAAGGATGAAAGAAAACGAGGTTTTTGAATAATCTCGAGCGAAATTGATGGTGAGTGAGACGGAATTGCTCTCATAGACGGTTGAGTCGCGATGCACGAGACTGAAGGAATGTTGGAAGGGCACCTGAGGCATTCGAGGTAGAGCCATGGCGAGTTCAAGTCCGGATCTGTGAAGAAAACCGGCCGGTATAACCTGGTATGGAGACGACGGTGCCTAATCATCGTTGAATCGCCCTTGCTCACCATTGGAGTCATTTCACAAATAATCGGTTATTGAGCGATGATGGAAGATTTGAATGAGAAATTTTAGGGCCATATAAGGTAACAAATCTTTTTATATACAATAATTAAGCAAATTGGGTGAAAATTGATTTTCACGTGCAACCAATTCCCCACTCTCATTCTAATTTATTTTATTTTTATTTTTTCTCCCTATTTATTATGGTTAATCTTGACCATCTATTATTTTAATCTTACGGATTAGATTTGTTCTCATTGTACACTATAGGGGTTGTTTACATGAGAGTATGATTATATATATATATATATATATATATATATATATATATATATATATATATATATATATATATATATATATATATATATATATCCAATTCTCCATATATTGTAGAGTTAAAGATTGATTGATTGTTATTTTTCAGAGAAAGGCACTCTTAGAGGTAATAAAAGAGACGATATTATCTCATCTTACCAATAAATGTGCCCCACAATCCCACATGTAAGATATGTTTTTGGTTTTTTATGTTTATATTTTGTTAGACAAAGTCTGGGGTTCTGTTTTCAAAAGCTCATATTCTATATGTGTAGGTACAAGTTATTGGACTGCTTTGCCGAACACCTCATAAGGATAGCAGATATGAATTGCTACGGCGAGTGGCTGCTGGTGGCGGTGAGTTCAAAGGTGCAAATTCCACAAAATTTCACCTTCCTGGCGCTAATCTCAATGATATAGCTAACCAGGCCGACGATCTGTTAGAGGTGAAAATTGATTACTTTTTCTTATAGGCTGAATGGTTTGGTCCATTTTCTTTTTTCCTCTTTGTAAATCTATTCATTGTTAAAGTTATTTCCAATTTATATTTAACCATGGTAAGTCTATCACAAAACATGTATACTTGACAAACCATGGAGTCTCGACCTGTTGTTCCTGACCGGAAGCTGCTTGAAAGGCTGGTTTTTTATCAGAGAAGAAGCTCAAAATATGAGTAGGTTGTAGTTATCCTACATTGTGATTTTACATTACAGTGAGTAGGTTGATTGAGTTAGGCAGAACATGCATTTCGTCATTTTAAACCAATTATGTCGTAAATATGCACTTAGATACTAAATGATATAAATCATGGGAAGAGTTACACCTTGTCAACAATCTCTTCAAAAAAGCTTAGGAAATTATAATAGTGAATCTGCATGCATATATTAATAATTTCCCTTTTTGTGATATACAATTGTCAGGCAGATGATCAAGATGGACAATCTTATCCCCCTTACTGGAACTAGCGGCCAAGTCTGGACAATTTGTAGGGAAGACCAACTAATTGAATTGGGGAGCTTAATTTGGCTTCTTGTTTTGTTTAACAGAAGGAAAAAATGATGTTGTACTGCTGGCGATGGGAATAAGAGAGGGATTATGTGATGAGCAAATTAGATGAGGCTCATTATTGTACAGCGACTAATGTCATTCAATTCTGAGTGTGTGCTTTTACAAGAATTTTTGTGTTCATTAACGATTGTTATATCCCTTGAACTATAAGTTGAGTTAGAGAGGCCTGAACAAGTAAAACTGATAAGTTGTCGAACAAGTGTTGCTAATAACACTCGAAGTGAAGATATCAGCGGGCCACTCTCTTTTGCGTAAGAACATTAAAATCCAATAAATTTGATTTACTCTCTCATTGTAAGTGCTTTGTTTGTACATTTCATTGTAAGTGCTTTGTTTGTACATTGATGCCCTGGTCTGATTAAAATCCAATATATTTAGTTTACTCTCTCATTGTAAGTGCTTTGTTTGTACAGTGATCCCCTGATTTGATTATTAATAGAACGTTTTGAAAGTGCCATTAAAGGTTATACTTGTCAAACTTCATTTCCAATACTTCTAAAACTACTAACAATCAAACTTTGATTTAAAAACCTTTTCTTGAAAAATTTGCAGCATATTTGTTCTCCTTTTTATGTGGTGTATTCCATTAATAATATGCCTGAGTTATTATTTCCGAATTGTAATCACATTTGTAACCTTCGATCACTTGTTTATGAGTCTAATAACACTTTACAAGCTTCATTTTAATGTAACGCCTTTTCCTTTCGATCATTTAACGATAAATGTTACTTTTTATTTGAAGGTAACGCTTTTTCCTTTCAATTATTTAACGATAAATGTTACGTTTTTAAGTAACGGCGCGCGTGCGTAGCACGCGCGTCCATACTAGTTTGCAATAAAAGTCTAAACAATATGCGAACTCGTAGTGTACGGATCAGTTGTAGCAAAAACAAGTGTTTCAAGGTCGATCACAGGGATTATGGTGAAATCAATAAGTGACAAATCAATAATAGAATAGACTTTCACTAAATAAAGCAAAAAAAATATTAAAATAAGCAAAATAAATCAAGATATGAAATGTAATAATAACGCACAATGCATATCCTAGCGATCAATGTATCCGGTTTTGGTTTTCGATTCAAGACATCACCAAACTAGGACAAGACTGAGATTGCTAAGGAATGGTGTTTCTCCGATGGGAATGATCACGGGGAGGTCTCACAAACAACTATCACTAATCAAAGCACCTATTACTCGGTAAGTCTCAAGGTACAAAGGAAAGGAACAAAAACACAAACCAACCACTGTACCCAAGGATCAAGAACTAACATTTACCGGGTAAGTCTTAGCTTAAGCTCACTCAAGTAAGGGGTTTGGCACACTCAAACCAATAGAAGGATTTAGAATTTTCTATTACCTAAAAACGTCATCTTCGATACTCAAGAAAGGGAATCATCGGGTAAGTCTCTTCCCAAACTTAAGCATAAGCCTTAGAAGGGTTTAACGGTATGAAACTATCAACAAAGACTAGGATTGGGGCAACTACGGTTTCAACAAAAGAAATCTCGGGTTGTTCTTGACAAATCTCGGTCGAGATTCCTGTAGAGAAAACCGAGTTTTGGTTTTGCGAAGGGTAAACCAATTCTTCATGGTCCTATCTAACTTAAAGGCTTAGTCTATCATCATCTAAACCACAACCATTAATCAATCACCATAGAATTGCAAGGATTTTAGCCAACAACACACATATTCAAATCAAGAAATATAAAAGAAAGATTCAAGAAAATCATGAACAAGAAAGTAAAAGAAGAAAAAGAAATATTTAATTAGATGTCTTCAAATTCAAAAGAATAATAATCCAACAATAAAGGTAGAATCTTTAATCCAAAAGCAAAATAAAATCAAGAACCTAAAATCTTTAAGAATCATTCTTCACAAATCTGACTTCAATCTTCAATCCAAAAGTGTTGTAGCCGTCTTCTAAAAAGAATGTAGCAAGACCACAACTTTTGTGGGGCGTCTCCTCAATGTTGAAGATTATGAGAAATATATAATGATAAATATAGGGTTTTGGCAAGCATGCGATCTTTAAAGATAATACGTAATCTCGAGCAAGCTTAAGGATAAATCGCGATCTTGGGCTGAAAAGAAATTGAGCCCGCGGTATCGGAGTGCGCTCCGGCACAAAATTCTCCCTTAGATGCGTGTTCCTAGCTTCCTTTTATGCTCTATCATGTTCCGCATCAATGTTCAATCTTCATATGTGTTATTTTGCTCCATAATTCGCCAAATTACTTACAAATGCAACAAGAATCCGTGTAGACATCTATTTTAGCAAAGTATGCAAATATGAGCTCAAATACTATGAATTCATGTTTGTGCATATATGCAAAAATAAGAGAAAAGCTACCTAAATGCATGCCTAAATTTAGATCATAGTTCATGTCATCAAGGGAGAAAAACAAAATCAAAAAGCAAAGATTCCAAAATAGAAAAAAGGAATACGCTGAAACCGATTGGATGAGTTGGTTAAGTAGGTACGTGACGTATTTTTGTGTACATAGTAGGTAAGTTTTGTAATGTGTAGACAAAGTAGACACTTAAAATTATGTAGAAAAAGATTAATTAGAAAACAATAACACATATTACCTAATTTAAAAGGTAGGATTCGAATTTTGGATGACTTGGCCCTCCCACCACCCTTATACCAGTTGGACTAATTAAACTTTGTGTATTTTTTTTATGATACACAATATTAATACACAATTTCAATTATACAATAGTAATACATAATTTCAAATACACAATGTTAATAAATAAAAGACATGTGTAACCAAAAACCTTGTGTACGAAATACTCGAGCAATATAAAATGGCTCGAGCATACATAATGTACCTACATATTATTCAGGAAAGAAATTCAGTGAAAGGTATTTTGTACACAAGGTTTTGGTTACATAAGTCTTTTACTTATTAATTAAGAGGAGAAATAAGAATATTTTAGTTACCCGATTTAACAAAATACAAATTTTAATTGATTATTAATAGGAGAGAGAAAAAGAATAGAAGAAAAACTTTATTTCATCAATCTTCTCAAACCGATTAGCGAGTTCGAGATTTGTGGTGGAGGAAGACCGAACCTGGGGAAGGCAAGAAGAAGAAGAAGAAGAAGAAGAAGAAGAAGAAGAAGAAGAAGAAGAAGAAGAAGCAAAAAAAAATAGAAGAAAATCTTACCCAAGACAAGAAGAAGAATAATAATATAAATCTTGAACAAGAAGAAGAGTAGAAGAAAATCTTACCCATGATAGCGAAGAAGAAGACTCCAGTCGAACATCATTGATGTCGTCTGAAACCGATTCAAAAAGAAAACTGAGCGGTTGAGGTAAGAAGACGGGAGAGGAAGAGAATCGCCGTTGGCACATCCCTTCTATAACAACCACTTTTTGGCTGTCACCACCCCTGCGGTGACAGTGGCCGCCCCTACGGCAAGCCGCGGTCGTGGCAGGGTCAGCCGCCCCTGCGGCTGACTCCAGATCGCTACCGATCTATTTTATTCCGTTTTTATTTATTTCCTATCTTAGAAGATCCGATCTTCTAAGTTATGGACCAGATTTCCTTTGATCTTTTAACCCTAAAAACGACCTCCCTTTATCTTTTTCAACCGTTTCCTATAAATTCTCGCCTTCTCTTCCTGTTTTCGTTACTTTTTCTTCAACCTTGAGCAAAGATGCGACCTTTCCCCTTGTGATCTCCTACATAATGTGTAAGTCTTCATTCCTTTAATCCTTGTACACGTTCATGAACCTGCAACATGCTTTCTTCTTCTTTATGTCTTTCTCTTTCTCGTTCATCATCTTCTTCTTCTCATGAATCAAGATCGAGTCTTGGTTTGGTTATCCTTCGTCGATGACGAGTTGTGTTTCTAGGCTCTTTGGTTGAGTGTTGGCGTGTGTGTGGATTGAAAGAACCAAACTTTGATCCCTTGCTGAGTTCCTGCTGTCAAAGGTGAAGAAGCAGTTTCTCTGCAGAAACCGCCCTCGCGCTTGGTCTGTCCCGCCCCTGCGGCTGTAAGTCTCACAGTTCTCCTACAGTGACTCCCGTTTTTGGTGAGTTGCTTCCTTCCTTGCTTCCATTGCTCTTTCCTTATGCTAGATCATGCTAGACTGGACCTAGATGATTAGTGTGAATGTCAGTTAGTGGCTTGTTGATCCCCATGAGTTGGTTACGCCCTTGAGCTATGTTGTTGATGACGTTCCTTGCGAACCTTGAGACTAGGATCCTTCTCCTAGCATGTTGAGATCAATTAACGATCATTGAGACTAGAAGTATGTAGACTTCTAGCATTCGTTCAGTTTCTGATTCCCGATGCCTTGTCTAACAAGCATCTATCCTTTCCTTCGGGAAGCTGAACAGTTAGCGGATTTCTTGAGTTACCTTCGAGCCCTTGGACTTACTTAGTTGCGTTCCGTATTGGTTTGACCGTATTGGTGGTGTTTGTTTATCTTTATCGTTAATGGAAAACCGGACTAGGATTGACCTGACACCCTTAATTGGCCCAAGTGTATTATAACCGGGTGGTGACCACTTGTCCAGTTCTACAGGAGACTGGGAGGTGCTCTTGCAACCCAGGCCCACAAGTAACGGATAGTACCAATCTATTTATGTCAGCAGACGAAAGGGGATGCGAGTTTCGGGAGATTATCGTGTGACAAAAGAAGCTGAATTAGTATTGGATAACTTAATAAAAGATAATAACCGGTTATGTGAGAGCATGCTATGTGTTTACCTTCTTATGTAAGTTTGTGCCGTTATTGTCTTTTTGATATCTAGAATGTTAGCTAACGGTTTATACCGATGTTGTAGATGCCCTGTAGGTTAGAGATGCTGTTGAGTGATCCGGATGGTGTGGTCAGCCGGGGTTCCTGTACATTATAGGACGGGATCGGATTTATATTTATGTTGTTGTCTTTCCCTTTTGTTTGAACTCGGTTGTGAGTCCTTTGCGTTTCCCTTTGTTATACCTTATGGTTTTATACGAGTTTTGGTTTTCATTTATTTGTGTCTTGTTGTAAGATCCGATGTTATTGTTGTTACTCTGAGGGTCGGGACCCATTGTGAGGTCCTAGCCCGTAACACTTCGAGTTCCTAGAACTTGAGGTGTTACAAAAAAACGGTCCAAATCAAGTTTATTTATTTACGGTCCAACCTGATTTACGATTTAATACGGTAAAAAACCGGACCCGGACCGTAACTCGGGTTCTCAAATAATATGGACCGTAGACCGAACTGTAATTTTCGGTCCGATCCGGACCGGTTTTACGGTCCCATCTAATTTTGCACAACCCTAATTATGAACACTACTTTAATACTAATATATTGATCATCTTCTCTTAGTTGTCAACAATTAGTTGGTGTCATGAATCTTTGTTTCACAAGTTTTAAAATCATTTGCTTCACTTAAATGATATCTAATGTTTATTCTTTTTTAAAAGATTACTGTTAGGTAAAAATATTACAAGAAAATAAAATTGTGTAACACATTTCATTTGAAATATGTTTATTAAAGTTCGACCCTTGTTCGTTTTATCCTCACGATTCCAAAATAATATTGATTACACTTTGGACGACCTCTTGAATTTTTCTTGAGTACTTGGGTTGCACCCGACGGGTTGCCTACGTACCTTCCCTTAGAAGGATCAAGCCTTACGTAGTTCATATATCTATTTTTGCGGACTTTGACCATCATGGGTCACATGTCGGATCCAACTTCAATTTTTCAGACGGGTTGCCTATAATCCGCATCAATTAACACTTGTATTTCTCCACTTTTTACGCATCACCGGAATCATTCGGACCCACCTTCTATGAAGGGTTTTCCAAATTACCCGACTATCATTTGCGTATGAGAAATTCATTAGTTGAGTATATCTCTCGTTTGAGGTATGACTGAACTCGACGAGTTTCCTACGTATCCGTTTCAACGGAATCAAGTCAAACGTAGTTCTCAACATTAACAAATCTTGGAGTTTTGGGTGTGACTGAACTCAATGAGCGTCTTGCTTTATACCGAGCTTCCTACGTATCCGTTTGAGACGGAATCAAGTTACCGTAGTTCATCTGGTGCTCTTTTCAACTTTACTTAGGAATTTTAACTCAATACTTGTGATCGAACTCAATGATCATTCGATTGAATTTCCTACATACCCTTTTTTTAGGGATCAAATCATACGTAGTTATGCTTAACAATCCGCGACACTTCTGACATTGGCGATTGAACTTGATTGATATTTGGGTCAAGTCTCCTACGTACCCCTCTTTGCGGGGATCAAACCGCGCATAGTTCGCAATGACTTTTCGTTGTGGTGTAAACTTGAGATTTTGCGATTGAACTAAAAAATCATGAAATTGAGTTTCCTACGTACCCTTTTTCTGACCTTTTTTTTTTTGCTCAAACACCCGCGTAACCCTTATATCTTGCTTCTCGATCTTTTCTTTTCTTCTTTTTTCCTCGAGTACTTCAAAAGTAATACGAGAATTCAAAGACCGTTTAGAAGCCAAAGTAGAAACTAAAGTTGTGTTTTCTCGGAATTTTCGGATCTTGAATAACTCTACTTCGTTTTACTCGAGTATCTTGCGATATTGGAGTATTAAAAACATCTTTGATAACAAACATTCTCAGAGAAAGTTCATTCCACTTTGGCTTGGGTCCGTGATGCTTGCGGTTTATTCAAATAGGAAAATTTTGCAAATTATTTCACTTGATAATTCAACTTTAAACTTGAGATAGTGCAGGTCTTCTCTATACTGCGGTTTGTTATAGAGCTTTCGATCTATTCACTTCTCCTCAAACATTCTTCCTGACCCATTCTTTCCATTTTATTTTTTGAAACCAGAGATCCCTTACTACAACTTGGAGTTACCCATGAACCGGCAGTGACTTTGCATCGGGGTATTTGACCCGTAACCTTTCTCTTTAATATAACCTCCATTCCGGTTGTTTTAGAACACCTCTGTATTGGGTATGCGGGACTACAGGTCTCTCTCCTTGAATCTTCACATCGATTTGGATGCATTGTTTCTTGCTATCTCCGTCATGCTCTTCGAGATCTCGAGAAACTAAGGCCCAATTTATATTTACTTGGCTTTCCCACTTGCATGTCTTTCTTTTTGAACTTGACATTTACGGTGGAGCTATTTTGCGTTTGGACGCATACAACCCAAACCAAGCAAATCCGGACTTCGATCAAACCGTGCCGAACTTACAAGAAAAAAGATCACTCTACACTTCGTCTCTTCTTCTCTTTTACTTCCTCAACTTTTAATGGTGTGTATTGCCGTCCTTTCTCTTGCACTTCAACCAAAACCATTGAAACTTTTGCATAACTTTGATTCCTTCGTCCACTTTCTGCTTCAAATCTATTGCATCTCGCATCTTGGTGTGACACCATCACATATTGGAGAACATTTCCTGCTCAAGGTGAAGATAAATAAAATAATTTTACAAGGAACTTACTTAGATGAAAAGGTAGATCGCTGTCTTGCTTCATTTGGTTTACTGCTAAAGGAAATTTTAATTTTAATTTTCTTTTTCATATAAATTACCCATGAAATTGGCACACAGCTGATACTTGCCACTCTTTGTACTATCATTATGAATGGGTAATTTGGTTTGGGCAATTTTGGTAACTATGCCTTTTTGAAAAATTAGAGTAGTAACTAGGCTTTTTAATGTTTCAATTAAGTAAATATACCCCAACCTTTTATATTTATTTTCAAACTCTACACACTCTTTTCTCAAGAGGTACATTTACTAAACACAAAACTAAAAAAAGCCTAGTAAACCAAATTGTTTCATTTGATTTTGAAAGGGTGGGTGCGTAATATCCTTATAGAGCACTTTCTTTTCTTTTTTGTCTTTTTGACTTTTAATCCTAAGAATAAATACGACGATTTATATATTTTAATTTAGCTAACTTATTAAATCAAGGACAATTAAAAAAGAGAATTAATTTCGCTTAGAGAATTTTTAAGGTTAGCTAATCGGTGATGTACCCCTCACGGTATTTAGCTAGACTCCCTTTTTCATTTTTTTTTGTGGTTAGGAAAAAGCCGAAAGAGAACTCCTCAAAAACCAACTCTCTCTTTTAATCGGTCAATGTTAGGGTTCCGTTGCACATGACACATGCCTTGACTTGGTACAAAAATGGTTGTTAACCAGTCGAGTATCTTACTCGATTTAACAATATACCATTTCTATAACTCATTTGTATTTATATAAACTAGGGTGGACGCGCGTGCTACGCACGCGCGCCGCTGTTTGCGATCGAATTTTGTGTAGGTGATATACTTAAATGGGAACTATATTGTCAAAACTAACCGGGAAAAATGTAATTACAGTATGTAGATGGACAATTCCTATATAAAAAGTACAATGGTATTATATTTTTGTAAGAAACATGAATGTACCTACTAACATACTACGCAGCTAATAACGAAGAAGCTAATAACAATCCCGTCCAGCAGTTGTCTTGAATGCTCTTCAAACAAATAATTGTGAAACAACAGAAGTAACACGACCCATTCAATTGAAATCTCTAAAATAAAATTGATACCCAAAGTAAGGGCTTATTTTACTAAAAGTACACTTCTAGATGAACTAATTATTTACAGTTTTGATTTAGACTTCATTTGGGATAGCCAAAGTAAGGGCTTATTCTACCTAAAAGTGCACAAACGTACATTCGGCCACGTACTGCGATTCCTTCGAAGAAAACAAATAAGGCGAAAATCCAAACAATCTGCTGAAATACGGTTAATTAGCATTTGAAGCCAAGCTGTCACAAATGAAGTCTAAATAAAAACTGTAAATACCTGATTCAATTTGAGGGTGCGAGACCAAAGAGTATGAATCGGTTGAAGAGTCCAAACATCTAGCACTCGTAAGGGAGAACCTATAATCGAACTGAAACCCTAGAAAAATAATTTGTCACAAATCCAAAGCTCGGGAGACTAAAAGGACAAAAGAAATCA
The DNA here is from genome assembly GCA_033239125.1 of Fagopyrum homotropicum. Lineage (NCBI taxonomy): Eukaryota > Viridiplantae > Streptophyta > Magnoliopsida > Caryophyllales > Polygonaceae > Fagopyrum > Fagopyrum homotropicum. Next base: position 153,457,333 of record BSWB01000004.1, read on the forward strand.
AAGAGAAGGTTGAAAAGCTTACCCCTGGAAGCCGGAGTCGGTGCACATGGAGTCGATCCACCCCGATAGCCGTAAAGATTGTAGTTCCGCTTCTCTGATTCAATAGAAATTATAGAACACTCGGTAAACATTCATGCAACAATAAATCTAGACCTGAAAGAGGTATAATTTAGGACAATCTCAATCAAGAATCTACCACCGAATCAAAGTGCATCATCTACCAAAATAAAAAAAAAGGAATTTTAAAAGATTAAAAATTTTCATATAATTCAGAAAAACCCATATTTAGTTCCTACAAATAACATAAATTCAGAATGAAATGGAAGGTAAAAGTTTGTTCATACCAGTATGAGGCTTAATAAACACTGCACAACAACAAACCGAAACACCATAGATATTTGCTCTTCATTTCCATGCAAAGCCATATTTTCACCTAAAAAAATTATGCTTAAAGAGTTTATCTGCACTGGGGCATTTCTTCGGATCTTTCACCAAGCAAGAAGCTATCATTTCTAATAAAGACTGCATGAATAAGAGTCCAAAAGTGCTCTGTGACACCAATAGAATTTATGGTTAAATTTTGAAAACTACAACACTTGATTATTTTACAAAGAAGAAGAAAACCTTTGAAAATTTCTTGTCTCTATCATAGTCAAGATCAAGTGGTGCACTTTGCAACATCATTAAAAAGACCTATGAATTACAAGAACAGAAAGACAGCCACAACAACAAGAGAAGTCATTCTAAAAGCTCTTGGTGATAAATAAGAAGTACCTTCATTGGCGGAAATCTTAAAAAGGGGACATGCATCTCTACAACACATACGAAGTTCCATTACCCAAGGTAACTTCCTTGAGAAAAAATCACCTTCCAATTTGAACTGACGAGGATGCTTCATCTTCATGTACAACACATATACAATACTCTTGCGTCTTCCTGGAATTCCCAAAGGTAAACAGAGAAACTTTTGCATTACACAAACAAAACAAAAAAGGGAAAGAAGTAAGCGAGAAATCAAAGCTTGAAAATGTGATCATTAACAGAAAAGAAATCCCATTGATGAACCTGAGAAAGATGTAGAATAACTTGCTCAACCTGCACAAATTAAACAAAGATCATATTCTCAGAAAGTAAGAAGCACTCATATAAAAAGGGGAACAAAACTAAACCAATATTAAACCGAAGAAGAGCGTGATCAAAAGCAATTTTGTGGGCATATTTTCCGAATATCAAGCAACAGCCTTCGGTAGCGGTGGCTAGAAAACTCGTCGAAGAAACCGAAAAGGTTCAAGTTGAACTTCATATATAGTGATTAGTGATCAAATATATATTAGTCAAAATAGCATTTTGTAAAGTTGAATGGTACAGAACTCAAAAGTACAAGTAAGGCTTGTTTGATCATATCTTACATATTTTTAGAAAGTGGAAAATATAGCTTTATTAGCCTTGTTAACAGTAGGATTATGAATAATCTCATTGCTTATCCACAACCTCTCCGTGAGGAACTATTGTTCGTCTTAGGCTCATTACCTCCAATTTCAGAGATTATTATGTTTATTATATCTAATGTAATGTATAGACTTATATATATATGGCTGGTGTAAGTTTAAACTTCCATTTAACTATTTGTTCTTTCTAATGCTTACTGGAATTTCTAAATGGGACTAAAGCCACAAAATTATAGCCTCGAATATGGATTATTGAGATGAAATGTTAACCATTATTGAAGGAGCAAACTTAAACCATGAACAAAAGAAACATAATTTTGATTTAGCTCAAGACTATTAACTCAGCTATGGGCTAATTGTAGAAGTAAGGGTAGAGATGAAAATAAAAGAGGCAAAGATATTCAATCACATTACAAAAATTTGATATAAAAAAAATTCCAGTATGCATATCAAATATTGAAAAGTGGAGTTTGAGCAAGATGGATACCTACAAGGTGAGCAATTTTTCTTGGGCGTTTTATCAAACACTTGATGGGCATCCTCTAACTCGCCTTCTGCAACATACATGAAGGATTTGAAAGGAAAGCTTAAAATTGAGATTTCCATAGGACATATGCAATGTATAGCTTAAACTAATAAACTATTATTTCAGTCATTCAAGAAGCAATATCTCCCTTGAAGCAGAAATAAACAAAATTAGAAGGATTTGGAAGGTAAATTACCAAGATGTATCGTAGGGAAGCAACCACGAAGGTGGGAAATCGACCTAGAAATGAATCGGCGATAGCAACACCGAGAAGAGGGAGAAAAGAGCCGATGCTAAACCATGCATTAACGGTGGCTGCAGTTGACGTCATGGACTGGCCGAGAGGACCCGTTGAGTAGCTAATCAGATTCGAACCTACCCCATAAAACGCTATCCTTTGCAATTTCAACACCTATTCAAATTCAAAAGTTATAAGCAAGTGGTCAATTAAAGTTGAATCACACTAACAAATAGATTTTTTTTTGCTGTCTTGATACCAATGACGAAAAAAGCAGATTTCCAGCCACCGGTGTTGGATCGGAGAGACGGAGTTCCACGATGATCGGTAGCGTCGGCGACGGTGTCAGTCTACAGGAGAGGAGTGATGATGGTTTCAGATGTGGCCATTAGTTCGCCCAAATCTCGGGTCAATGAAACCAATTTGTAGACTTCAAGCCGCTTCAAAGCAAATGCTTCCTCAAAATCTTGATCGGAAACTACATTTGGAACTATATGTGAGATTTGAAGAATGTAAGATTACAGATGCGAGATTTGAGGAGAGATTGAGAAATGTGATGCTTGTTTGCAAGTCAATATTAGAGAAAGGGAAACGGGGATTTCTAAATTACCCTAATTTTACTGATCAAGAGAATTCAACACAAGCATGGTGGTTCCGCTACATAGTTGAAAATCCCAAGTTCCAATCAAACAACTCAAAAGACAAAATTAAGCATTTGGATAATAAAATAGGAATTAGGAGAGTCAGTAATGGAAAGAAGATGAGTGACTTACAATCGGTGTTTAACACAGTAGGAAAAGTATCGACCATCGGTAGAAGGATGGTTATCGACTGGTGCGGTGGTGAAGGCGAAATCGGTCCATCCTGAGGAATGAAGCAAGGGCTTGAGAAAGACGAAATCTAGAAGAGAAAGGTGAATCAACATACCTCGCGAATACGGGTTGTGGTAGAGGAAGAAACAAAATCCGGTGCAGCGATGGGTCGGATTCCGCCAACAACGCAAACCCTAATTCATCTCATAGACACTGCAAACACAAATTGAAAGTGCTTTATGTGAGGCCATCGATTGCTTCAAGAGGAAGATGAAAAAGGAGAGAGGAGGGAGGAGAGACTAACACGTATTTGAAGAAGCTAAAAAGGAAAGAGGAGAGACTAACACGTGTATAAGTATTAAGTAAGGGCTTGTCCCCCATAAACTATTTAGGTAATCCATGTAATTATTTTAATAAATCAAGGACAAAATAGTCATTAATCATGCACAAGGGCAAAATAGGAAACTTCCTATTCATTGGGGAAACTCTCTCTTTTATTATAGTAAGGATTTGACCCTTAACAATTACACAATTTCTATTTATGAAAATAGTATACGGCATTAAAATTTAAAAAATTGAATTATACTAACCTATATGAATCGGATTTAAAAGATTATAGACCTCACAATGAGTCCACTCAATTTAGTTTGACAACAAATCGAGTAAATGTGTTGGGACTAAAACACCAAATCTTGCATATGTGTCTAAGATATGAATTTTCAGCTGATATAGATGGAGGTCTCGAATCATGAACTACATCCCCTCGTGAATGACCGCCTTGAAAGAATATTATTGATTGTGTCATAAATTACAAATTGAATCACAAATTGTATGATGAAAATGTTAATTTTGTTGGTTTTGATTCCCGTAAAGGTGTTTTGGTGAAATTTTTGATATCTGCCCTTCTTTGATTGATTGAATAAAATAAATATATGAACAAAATTGAAAATACTATGAATGGAACTCATTTGTCTTATGTTAAAAGGCTTAAACAAAATTACAAAAATCGTTTGATTTGACGAACACATTCAAAAACGGAATAAAACACTATCAATTAATTATCTCTATCGATCGTTAGAAGATATTGATAATTTTTGTTGTCATAGCTCTAAAAGCATAATTATCTCTATCGATTGTTTGAATTCTACAAATAGTAGAAGATTTGAACAACACTTTTTGTACATACTCCGGTAGGGATTTAATAATTAAAAAAAAAAACTTGTTTTAAACTATATGTTAAAAAAGTTTCGAATCTTTGACACAACATATAGGAAATAAAATTTTTTTGAAAGTATTGGAACTTGTACGTATACTTAGTACTCGTCGAATTTCAGATAAAAAATAATAATTAAAAGTGAGCTCTAATTAGTTTCTACAAACAAAAACCAACCGACAACAATTGTAAATTCTTTATATGTCAAGTCTTAGAAGAAAATCCTATTACATCTCACTCCACAAGAAAGTATAACGACAATCTTCCATCAGTTTTTGTAGAAAAATTCATCTTTATATATAAGGTGCGAAAAAAATATAGAGGAGTTTTTAATTCTATTTTTTTTCCTTTTTCCTACAATTCATAGTTTTATGTGTCCTAAGTGTTTTTCTTTTTTTGAATTCTTCTTCATCTCGTTTTATTTGGAATTCATCTCTTTAAAATTCTACAGATTAAATCATGTAGGTTTTCTCAATATCTTTTCATTCTTCTTTTGTTTTGTTTGAATTCTTTTAGTGTTATAAATGTAGGTCTCTTTTAGGGTTGTATGTTTTTTCAAATTTAAAATCTTTTCATGGAATATAAAAGCTTTTAAACTTGTTTAGTTTTATTCTCTTCTTTCAATGTAGATTTTAGGTTTGGGTTTGGCAAGTCACTTGTAGATCTTTGTTTTGCTAAGTTTTGTCATAAGTTTTCACTAGTTTCATAGATTCAAACCTCCCTTAACTTTTTCTTGTAGTTTATCGCTTAACTAAAGTTCTAAACACACCCTCATCTCTTAGTTTTGTTTCACTTGTAAAACTTAGTGATGTATGAGCATATCCGGAACCATCTAGCAAGAGGATAAAGCTAGAAGCAAGGACAAGGAAGGACAATTACATATGGACTTCAACATCTAGGAGAAGAAGAAGAAAAGACATTATCGAGAAAAAGAAGAGACTAATTTATTTTAGATCTCTTCATACTAGAAGATTGAGGGTGCATGAAAGTCTACTCAACCATGCACATATCCGTAAAAAGAGAAGATTCATTCATCACATGTATAACAACAAGTTCGACCATACACATCTTCCAACTCAACCATGCAAGGGTGAAGAAAGCACCAATATAATACCTATACATCTTCTAACTCAACAATGAAAGGACGTAGAGGATTCAAGCCCCATGTATCCCTCATCGGTGCAAGCATGCAAGAACATAGAGATGGTCGGATCCACTCTTTTTGTAACACCCCAAGTTTTGGGAACTCGAAGTGCTACGGACTAGGACCGCACAATGGGTCCCGACCCTCAAGTAGCAACAACACAATGGATCTTACAACAAGGCACAGACGAATGAAACCAAAACTCAATATAAAACCAAAGGTTTAAACAAAAGAAAAACATAAAAGACTCGCAACCGAGTTCAAAACAAAAGGGAAAGCAACAACATAACAAAAACCTGATCTCGTCCTATAATGTACGGGAATCCCGACTGACCACACCGTCCGGATCACTTAGCAGCATCCTGAACCTACGGAACATCTACAACGACGGTAAATTTCGTTAGCTAACATTCTAGATATCAGCATGAACGTAAAGGCACAAACACACATAAGGTAAAGTAAACATATAGCATGCTCGCACTCAACCGGTTATTATCTTTCATTAAGTTAACCATTACTAATTCAACTTCTTTTGTCACACGAGAATCTCCCAAAACTCTCCTCCGCTTCCGTCTACCAATAGGAATAGATCAGTACTATTCGTTATCTACAGGCCTGGGTTGCAAGAGCACATTCTAGTCTCCTGAAGAACTAGACAAGTGGTCACCGCCCGATTATCATACACTTGAGCCAGTTAAGGTTATAAAGGTGAATCCTATTCCGGTTATCCGTTATAACATGATAAACAACACAAACAAGCCAAAACACTCAAACCAATACGCGGAATGAAGCTAAGTAAGTCCAAGGGACTTACCTCACTCGAAGGTAATCTAAACTCAACAACAACTCATGAACGACTCAGTTTCCCTCAGGAAAGGAGCAAGGAAATCCTGTTCACACAAGCATCACGAATCAGGAATGAAACGGTTGCTAGAAATCTATCACTTCTAGTCTCAATGATCTCTTAGAGATCTCCACTAGCTAAGGGCTCAACCTTAGTCTTACAGCATACTCAAGAAATCAGGAACATCCATAAGGATCAAGGGAAGGAACGAGGAAAGTAAGGAAGGAAGCAACTCACAAGAACGGGAGTTACTGTAGAGGAAACCGCAGGGGCGGCTTGCCACGGGGGCGGGAACTTTGAGGTGCGGGGGTGGCTGCGTGACAGAAGGCGTTGTCGAGGTTTATCTTGATAGAAACTTCACAGCAAAGGATCCAAAGCTCGATCCTTTGATTCCACTCTTCAAGACTCAACCAAGGGAGCCTGTGAACATCAACATATCAACAACAGAACCAACAACAAGGATCAAGACTCGATCTTGATCCTTGGAGAAGAAGAAAAGGAAGAACGAAGGAAAGAAGCGAAACAGAAGCGAACGGCATGCATCAACTCATGAACGTGATGAAGAAACAAGAAGAGATGAACTTACAGGTTAAGCAAGATCGCAGGAAGCAAGGTGACGGATGCAGCTCTCATGGGTTGAAGAGCGTATGCAAACGGCCGGAAAAACGGGAAGAAGGCAGGATTATATAGGAAAGGGGTGGAAAGAATAGAAGGAAGGACGTTTAGGGTTAGGGACAAGATAAGGAAGTCAACCCATAAGATAGAAGATCGGATCTTCTATCTATGGAAAGAAGATAAAATGAATGAAAGAAAGACCGGGCACGATCTGTATTCATCCGCATGGGCAGTTGACCCTGCCGCGGGTGCGGTCTACCGTAGGGGCGGCACACTTCACCGCGGGAGCGGTGAAGGCAAAAGACTGGGGTCTTACACTTTCCTTTTTGGTTCAATCAAACCCTCCATGCACACGTGAGGATTGACCATACACGCTATTTCAGATCCACTATACACCTATTAAGAATGGTCCAATTCTTGTGGCTAGTTTTGTGTTCAAGATATTATATTTTCAACCCATAAAGACTTCTTTAATTAAGGGTTAATTTTTTGGCTTTTAGTTGTTAATTTTCATTCCATATTTATTTTAATTATTTTACAAATAATTTAAGTCTTCTAATAGAGAAACTTAAAGATAGATTGAAAGAATCACATCTATCTTTTACAAGATATATTTGATTGATCTTAGAAGATTCTATCTTATTAGAAGATAGATCTTATCTTAGAGTAGAAGATCATATTTTCCCTACATAAGATAGATTTTACCGGCCTGAATCATTTGCTTGTGGATCACTCGAGTCTCTCCTATATATATAGGATACTCGAGCCTCTTGTAAATCATCCAATTCACAATACAAATCATATTTTTTTGGTATTGCTTGTGTGCAATTTGTGTGGTTCCCGACGCAGAGTAAAAGAGTGAGTTACGTCTTGTTCGCCCCATAGATTGGGCTTGTTGAAGTTGTTATGCTTGTGTCTACAAGTTGATATCTTCTCACTCAATTCACAAGCCCCCTTCATTAGTTTCACTATCCTTCTTGGTTCGACCTAATATATTAATCTACCAATCAATCACCATCATCAAATCATTCAACCACTCATTCTTAAACCTCCTCCATACCAGTCATTACCCTATTCAAGATCTAAAACCGGTTTGTCCCTTCATCATTATGAAGGTGTGCTTGCCTATAATTATTTTATTTTTGTAATTTACCAGAAGTTTTATTTTAGAGTGAAAAAATAACAATAATGTATTTTTAACTTTAGATAAAACTAATACATTTTAACGAATCATAAAATTCAAGAAGAAGAAAAAATACATATTGGCATGACGTGGCGCGCTGTTAAGCAATAATCAAATGGAGCTCCCATAATTTTTTGGCAATAAATCTTTATTTTTGAAGCCAGAAAATCTTTTTTTTGTTAAACTAATAGCCTATTATTCAAAGATTGTACGTAAGTTTTTGTTGTTGGAGATTCTCCAACTTTTTAATCAATTAATAAATTATACATTTTAGCCAAATTTCTTATTCTTATCAAGGTAACTACCAAATAATAAATTTTTATTTATTTTATTTTCATTATTTAAAATAATTATTAATCAATTTTTAAAATCTACCCGAATCTCTTTTTTTTTTTTACATTCTTATCATATCCTTGAAAATTCCACAACACACTTCCTACGTTTTGATTTCTATTCTATAAATATCTATATTTATGTACAAACTAAAATAGAGCTCGGATTTTGATGATGTGGCACGTGTGGAAGTAGTATTGAAACGGATCTCCCACAATTTTTTTGGCCAATAAATCTTTATTTTTTAAACTAATATTTTAAGCCAAAGAATCTTTACTTATTAAACAAATTATCTATTAATCATATATTTCACGTAACAAAATTTTTTCCATCCAGTATATTGTTACGGACATTATTATTTTTTAATTTATTTAAAATCTTTTTCCGTCAAAATTCTTATGCGGATTTGGCTACTGATTCGATCAAATCCATCCAAAGCAAAAATATTTATACCTAATTTAAATATATTTTAAATTAATTTGCTTCGGACCTGATTTGTTAACAAATTTTAATATATTTTAAAATTTTTCGAGAATAGATAATAACCCGAAAATTGCACGATACTCTTTCAACATTTTATTTTGTATTCGATAAATACAGAACATCATAACGTGAAACTATATCTTCTGCTTTGTTATTCTTTCCAACACCTATTATCCATTCCTCCTCACTGTTTCGTTCTCATAGAGGTAATTTGTTTATATTATCAATTATATAACTCGTTGCTATATAACTGCATACGAATATTGATTTATCATTTTCACCCTTTTAATAATTTGCATTGTCGTTCTTCACGCATTTCAGGAATCCAAGGCTTTTTTTAGTTCGTTGTTCAGTTTCGTAATTTTCCGGTTAGTTCTTAGGTACGTGCTTCCCTAACTAAAAACCATATTACTATATCAGTTTTCCGAAGTTTTTCAATCAATTTTCGAACTAAACCCGATTTTGATTTCTTTTCCGAAATCTTTAATGTATTACGGTACAATCAATTTTCAAACTAAATCCGATTTTGATTTTGTTTTTATTCTTAATTGTACCGTTATATTCATAAATACGTACTTTTTCAAATAAATCAAAATCCGGTGTATTCAAATTTCAAACTAAATACCATATTCTTAAATATATTTCCGATACTGTTTAAAAAATTGATCGGAGTTTTTCCTTTTCTAAAAAAAAAATTTTAGACTGTTTTTTTTAAGTTCTTATCAATAACAGATTCGATTTTGATTTCGTTTCCAAAGCTTATTAGATTTTGATTTCTTTTCCAAAACTAATATGATTTTCTTATATTCAAAATATACGTTTTTAAATATTATGTAATAAATTGACTGTATATTTCACGTACCAATTTTTTTTCCATCCAGTCTATTGTTACGAACATTATTTTTTTAAAATAATTTAAAATCTTTTTCCAACAATTTTTGGATGCGGATTTGGCTAGTGATTCGATCAAATCCGAAGTATTCATCCAAAACAAGAAAAAATTTTAATCCGATTTTTTTTTTATTCTTAGTTGTACCCCATATGTACGTGCTTTTCCAAAAAAATCAAAATCTGGTGTATTCAAATTTAAAACTAAATACCATATTATTAAATGTATTTCTGGTACAATTTAAAAAATTTATCAGTTTTTTTACTTTTTTTAAAAAAAATAATTTTAGACTGTTTTTAAGTTCTTATCAATAACTAATTCAATTTTGATTTCGTTTCAAAAACTTATCGGAATTTGATTTATTTTTCAAAACTGATAGGATATTTTTTATATTCAAAATATACGTGTTTAAATAATTTTTAATAAATTGTATGTATATTTTACGTAACAAATTTTTTTCCAATCTAGTCTATTGTTACGGACATTATAAATTTTTAAATAATTTAAAATCTTTTCTGTCAATTTTTTTATGCAGATTTGGTTAATGATAAATCAATATCCATAGTATTCATCCAAAGAAGAAAAAAAAATTAAATCCGATTTTGATTTTGTTTTTATTCTTAATTGTAGCGTAATATTCATAGATACATGCTTTTCCAAAAAAAAATAAAAATCTGGTGTATTCAAATTTCAAACTAAATACCATATTATTAAATGTATTTTCGGTACTGTTTAAAAATATTTGTCGGATTTTGTCCTTCTCTAAAAAAAATTTTAGATTGTTTTTAAGTTCTTATCAATAAGTGATTCGATTTTGATTTTGTTTTCAAAACTGACCGGGTTTTAATTTCTTTTCCAAAACCTATCGGATTTTTTTATATTCAAAAAATAAGTTTTTAAATATTTTTCAATAAATTGTCTGTATATTTTACTTAACAAATTTTTTCTCATCCAGTCTATTATTACAGATATTATTTTTTAATCTATATCTATATGCACTATTAAATCAAAATACAATGACATTGACGTGGCACTGTGGAGGTAGTGTTTTTAAAATAGAGCTCTCACAACTAACCCCATTAAATCTTTTTTTTTAAGTCCAAAAAAATTTTATTTTGTAACCGGTTTGTTTTGAAAAAATCTTTACTCCTAAAAAACTTTTATTTTTAAATATATAAAAATTTGTAACTAATTTGTTTAATTTAAAATCTTCAAAATTTTTAAATTATATAGTCTTTAATAGAGAGAATAAATTTTTATTTTTTAAACTATTTTTTAAGCTAAAAAATCTTTTATTATTAAATTAAAAAATATATAGGACTCAATTCATGTTAGTTCCAACAAATCTATTTTGTGGGACAATTATTTATAATAAAAAATTAAGCCAAAAAATCTTTTATTATTAAATTAAAAAATTTATAAGATCCAATCTTATCTTATCTTATATGTATTAAAAGAAAGACCTTTTTTTTCAACAAGCTTTGTTAACATTGCTTTTTTTCACTATATATTCGTGCAAGTAAAAATCGGTACTTTTATTACTTTTGTTGATATGCTTTCATTTTTTTTTCACTATCTCGTTGCTTACATTATTTACTTATGGATGAAAATTAATAAATTCTTATCTTCTTAAAATCTTTTAATTCATTCAGATGTAAAGCTAACTTATCTTTTCAATAATTTTTTATTACTTTATATGTAAACTTATGTGTAAAAGTATACTTGATAAAGAAGATTAATTGGTATCTTATCATTTTAACTAATTAATAAGGATTAATGTTGTGTATCAACTTTACTCTCGAGGGAAGATTGTTTTAGGGTTAGTTTGTGTAACACCCGAAAAAAAAAATAAATAAAATAAAATAAAAATAAAATAAAATGTAAATGCCGTTTAATACCGGATCAAACCGGATTCCGATCCGCCAACCTTAATTCTTCTAAATAAAAGAACACGATGTTAAATTCTATCATTTTATGTGACCTTAATTCACATAAAATGATAACTTATGTAAACCGTAAATAATCCCGTATTTAATTCCGTACTTTTAACGGTTCCGGGCAATTAACGAGTATTCTTTAGCTCATTTATTCTAACGAGATGAGCGGGCCCATCGGGGTAGGCCTACTAATTAACCAACTGGCCCAAATGTCTTTCTAAACCCTATTTAACTTTAACCTAATCTCTCAGCTTCCCTAATCCTATTCTACGCTAAACAACCTCCTCTACCGCAAACACTCTCCCTCACGTTCCTGAAGAACCGACGCCACAACCGCACTTCTCGCCAACCGCCACCACCGCACTTCTCGCCAACCGCCACCACCGACTCACCGGAGACACAACCGTCACCTCGCCCTCACCAGGAACTAGAGGACCTCACGTCCGCTTCCTGCAGCCAACGAACAACCGGGGCGCACCATTTTGCTCGTGTTTTTGGACCTCCTTCTCGGGCGCCAGAAAGCTGCACAGACCGGAGGGAAACGATCGTCATCCTGCTGTGGACAGACCTCCGGCAGCACAACATCGAGTATCATCGTTTTCCGACGTTTTCGAGTTGTCATCGCAGAAGGCTCTGTTTCGATCGACTTCCGGCCACAACTCTCCCCTGCAGAAGCGTAACAATTGTGTTGGTCGTGTCATTGGAGAGGACCTTCAACGTGTTGTAGCTGCGCGCAAACCAAATATATTTTGTGCTGGACGGGTAAGTGGATCTTCATCTGTATAGTGTGTATATGATTATATATATATATGCAGAAGCGCAGTATGTGAATAAGTATAAATAAGCATAAGTGCACTATATATATATATATATATATATGTGTGCAGGACGTATGTATAAATGTAGGATGGTGAAAGCATGAGTCGTTGAGGAGGTAATTTACGTAGGTACGTGCCGTATAATAGTAATCAATGAGGGGCTAGCGTTTATAGGTAGTTGGTACGGCCGGAATGGTGTGCACTAGATAAGAAGGTTGTGGTTGTTTCTATGGGTGAGCATATACTACCGTTATGATAACGAGCTCTATTTGTTAGAATATCCTAAAGACTCTTTATGCGGGCATAAACTAAGCTCGTATAGGTTCTCGGTTTCTACCTAGAATAATTGTGAGGAAGTTATCTAAACTTGGGAGTGTTAGGGGAGTGGAATGACGTTGTTCTCGTTGACGAGTAAGTTTATGTTTTTGACCTTAGCTAGTAGCTTAAGAGTAAAGGTCGGACCTTAGCAACCCTTTTGGAAAAGTTTAGAACCTGGTTAACTTCATAATCGCTAGAAAACTACCCTTGAGAATCAGATTATGGAAATAGGTTCTAAAAGAGAATATTGGAATTTAATGATAGACTTCTCGGAGTTTCGAGATCAGGGGCAAAATGGCCTTTTACCGTAAGAGAGATTTTTTCCGTAATTCCTTCATATGAGGTTGGACATCTAGATGTGATTTTGATCCACATGCCTTATTTGACAGGCGTTTGAGTTACCACGAGTACGGACTGTTTGAGACGTGTTAGAGTGTGTTTTGACTCAGGTAAGTCCTTGCGACTTACTTAGCCAGTTTCTGGATATTAGTTGAGTGATAGTGGTTGTGTGTGCTATTTGCGTGTTTAATAATAATAACTTGCTAGGACGATTGTTATTATTACGTTTAAGGCCCAAGTGTATGTATAACGGGCCGTGACATCACTGTCCAGCTCTGACAGGAGACTGAGAGGTTCTCTATACCCAGACCAGGCAGGTACAAGGTGAGATGCATCGGATCCATTCCTGATGGTTACACGGGGGCGGAGGCGAGGATTGGGAATCCCTCGTGTCACAAAATAAGTATCATTAGAGTGAAAGAGTAACTTAACTCAAGATAATAAAACGGACTTGTTTGAAAGCATGTTGGGTGTTTATATTTTATGTGTGTGTGTGCTACTATGATTCTGCTAATATTTAGATAACTAGCTAACGGTTCCTTCTGTTGTGTTTTTAGATTTTACCGCAGGTTAGACCAGCAGCTGAGTGATCCGGAAGTAGTGGTCAACCGGGTCTCCGTACTCCTTAGAGTGGGGTTGGGGGTTGTGTTTGTCTTTCCTTTCTTTTGGTTAAGACATTTGTTCGTTTTTTTTGTTTAAGTACTTTAGGCTGCTAGACAGTGTTGCATTCATTACCTTAAAAATACTATTTTTATGAATTTCGGTTTCTTTATTTGTGTCTTGTTGCAAGATCCTAATAATATTGTTGTCAAACTGAGGTCGGAACCCACTGTGAGGTTCTAACCAGTAATGTCCCGAGTTCTGAGAATTCGGGGTGTTACAGTTTGATAGATCAATAGCATATGGTTATGATTAACTTCTAGGATTTTTTTAAAATTCTCAATTTAAATTCCAAACATTTATAATTTCAATGTTTTATTTACTTTTTGGAATCTTAAAACAATATATATAATTTAGTGATTTATTGTATTAGATTTTTGCTAAAACAAAGAAAAAAACAGTAAAGAAATATATTCAAAAATATCTTTGTAAATAACTAACAATTTTATATTTTATTTTTAGGTCTTTTTTCATATAAAAAAGGTTCTATTTATTATCTAAATCAAAATATATTAACTATGTACTCATTTGATAACTAAAACAAAATGTATTACTGTTAATTAAATTGCTAAAAAGAAAAGAACTGGTTACTTTCTATTATATAAACTAAGATTAATAAGATTTTTTTTAAATTTGATATTCATAAATATCTATACATATGTATCGTATTCAACCTAAAAAAATCGACAATAACTGATTTTTATACTGAACAATTTTCAAATGAATATCTACATTTTGAGAAGGTGAAATTGTTGATTAATGTTAATTCATATTTCATTTTCAATATAAGTCTAATTTTGTATTGTGTTTTTCTATTAATTTTTGTATTTAAAAGAAAATAAAAAGTCAATAGTTAATTATGCATCTTGGAAAAAAAAATACGGTAACTAAAATTTGTACTTACGTAAAAATTTTGAAATAAATCTTAAACAAACTTTAATAAAAATATTTTTAAAATTAAGTCAATTAATATCAATATTATTTTTTACCAAAAGTTTAAATAAATATTCATTCCAGACAATATTCTTTGAATTTATGTACTTTCAATTCATTTTGGCTAAATCTCTAGGATGCATATTTGGTCGGCACATGTAACCAACTTATTTTTTTAATTTTAGTAAATGTATATTGTTTAGTTAATTTTGTTTAATGCATATCATATGTCCTTGAACAATGAGTTATTATTTATAATATTACTTCTTACACGATTTTATTATAACTCATATTTCTATATTAGTTTTTAGTTAACATGTTAACATTTTAATACAATAATATAGTGTATTTAATATTATTGGGCACCCGAGGTCCTTAATGATATTCTAACATTAATGATATTGACTCAATTTGTCTGAGAAAAATAATAACACTTTAAAAAAAATACCGTGTAAGGCGTGGGTAATATTACATTTCATAGTTTGAAAAAAAATTTCATCATAAATTAATAGTTTAAATATGATATGAGCTAATATTTTATAATTAAATAAAATTTTAACATTACTGTTAAATATTTTATTAAAAATAGTTAAAATGAGGAATGGGGAGTAGGTCCTCGGGTGTAGAAAATTTGCCACATTTGCTCTTCTTATCCTCAACCACGATTATTAATTATTAAATTTAATGAATTAAAACCGCCAGTCAGTATAATTAATGGATAAGTTTCATTTTTTTTGAAAACAATGTAAAAAACTAAAATTAGCCCCTTCACCTGTTATCTCTTCATCTTCATCCTCTTCAATGGATAGAATCTCTCCCTATCCTATTTGAGTTGTTGTTGAAGAGTTCAATCCCCTCTAAAAGTAGAACTGGGGGATCGATAATTATCCCCTCATTCGGAGCAGATTCAAGTCAGACGACATACAAAAACAAGAACAAGAACAAGAATCGAAATCCTTATCTCGAACCAAATCCAGATCGCCGTCGTCGATCACAAGGTAATAGTCAAATCCCCCTGTAAATGCCGTGCATGTCCGTTATAGAGCCGCCGGAGACCGGCGGTGATCTGATTTTGGTTCCGTCTGGAGGTTTGGAGGAGGTAGGGCGAAGTGGATCGGGGTCGGATCTTGATTGTAGCTTTTATCGATTTTCGAAGGAACCAGTGATTTCGCCTTCGCCTGCGGAGTCTTCATCGATTGGGAAGAATAGTGATGAAGAGGAGGAAGAAGAAGGGGAGAATGAGGTTCAAGGCCCGTTAAGAGGGGGCTTTAAAGCTTCCATGGATTCCTTGGAAGAGGCTTTACCTATGAGGTGCGTTGTGCTTATCTTTTCCTGTTTTCATTACTTTTTTTGTGGTGTGTGATCCAATTGAATTTCTAGGTGTTTTTCAACTGTGATTGTGATCGAATCGTGTGAAATTGACATAACAACTTGGTTTCCAGAAGGCGAATCTTGGTGTTGTTTTCGTATCTGAAACAATTGGAATGGAACAAATTCTCTATTTCTTTCGGAAGAATTTAAACTAAGACAATAATCCTGAGAATTGCTTCCCAAAGAAAGAGATAAAAACCTAGAACCTGTAAACACGATTGTATGAATGTCACAAGAATCATATGTGAATTTGCAGGAGAGGAATTTCAAGCTTCTACGAAGGAAAATCAAAGTCATTTGCAAGCCTAGCAGATGCATCTTCTTCCCGGACAATCAAATCCATTGTAAAGCCGGAAACCGCCTACTCAAGAAAGCGAAGAAACCTTCTTGCACATACACTCCTCTCAGAAAACAACCACCATAAGATCACCAAACTCTCCCACCTAATCAAAACCCACGGTGGTTGCATTTCAAAGAAACCTAACTCCTTTACATCCTCATCCAACCGAGCCGCCTTGGAGATGGCAATTGCCATGGCCAACATCAACACCACCCCCAAACCTAAAGTGAGTGTCTTCAATGATCACGCATCAGGGATGAAGTCGAGGGAATTGGGTCCTTCACCACTCTCACCAATGCATGTTATGGGAGTTCATAGCAGGGTTGGTGGTGGTGGCGGCGGCGGGGTTGGTGGTGATTGTATGTCTCCTCTCTCGTTGAGAAGCTTTTGTCATTGGAGATCATTTTCACTAGCTGATCTACAACAATGTCATCCTGCTGTGGGTTCTAACTTGAGACCTCCTGATCATATCTCCTAATACAACAACCATTTTGCCTTTGTGACTACCTAACAATCTACCTTGTTATATGATCGACGAGAAAAGGATCCACTGTATCTACTCCGGTTCTAAGGATCGTGTAACGTTCTATATATAAATGGCAGGTGACTGATTAATGTGTGAAGATCGTGTCGCTGCAAGCTTAGAAATCAGTCTTGTTTTGAAGGTGTGGAACTTGGAAGTCGAAGACATGGTTGATGTATAACTTTGGTTTGGTCTTCACAATGTATAGCTTATCTGATAATAATGTCAGTGCACCTTGCAAAATTTTGAGGCTGTTTGATTTTTTATTATGAAGAAAAATAACATATAAGCAGTATTTATGACTAGTGTTACATAACCCATATTGTGCTTCGAAAGATCCAAGGCAGTGTCCATCTTGTTATATGACGAGAATACATACAAAAAAAATTATGCATCAAGAACAGTTCATTATGAAAGTTTTAAGACACTTGGCTTGCTTGCTTAATTCATCAATAAACGATACTCGGTGTCTATCGCATGAATTGCATTGCAACGTGTCACAACTACAATACTAGTGTAATAGTGCTTGTGATTTATATTAAAATATATATTAAAAATTATTGTTTTCAATATTTTTTTAAATATCTATATTTAATAAATTTAAAATAAAATTTGTTAAAATGTATATAAAAATTTAAAAATGACGAAAACATGTCGAAACTTCTGCTTTATAGATTATTGTCGAAACTTCTGTTTTATAGATTCTCGATTACCAGCCAAAATTTTATTGTCTTTTCATAATTTAACTTGCACATGTCGAAATTTTTGTAACTTGATGCATAAATTTTTGTTTATGTATTCTCGTCGATCATATAACAAGGTAGATTGTGTTAAGTAGTCACAAAGCACTATTACACTGCTTTGGATCTTTCGATTACAAGACGCCTGAAGATCAACCAAAGGCACAATATGGGTTATGTATAACTAGTCATAAATATTACTTATATATTATTTTTCTTCTTTAAAGTATCAAACAGCCTCAAAATTTTGCAAGGTGCACTGACATTATTATCAGATAAGCTATACATTGTGAAGACCAAACCAAAGTTATACATCATCCATGTCTTCGACTTCCAAGTTCCACACCCTCAAAACAAGACTGATTTCTAAGCTTGAAGCGACACGATCTTCACACATTAATCAGTCACCTGCCATTTATATATAGAGTATTACACGATCCTTAGAACTGGAGTAGATGCAGTGATTCCTTTTCTCGTCGATCATATAACAAGGTAGATTGTTAGGTAGTCACAAAAGGCAAAATCGTTGTTCTATTAGGAGATATGATCAGGAGGTCTCAAGTTAGAATTCACAGCAGGATGACATTGTTGTAGATCAGCTAGTGAAAACGATCTCCAATGGCAAAAGCTTCTCAACGAGAGAGGAGACACACAATCACCACCAACCCCGCCGCCACCACCACCAACCCTGCTATGAACTCCCATAACATGCATTGGCGAGAGTGGTGAAGGACCCAAATCCCTCGACTTCATCCCTGATGCGTGATCATTAAAGACACTTGCTTTAGTTTGGGGGCGGTGTTGATGTTGGCCATGGCAATTGCCATTGCCAAGGCGGATCGGTTGGATGAGGATGTAAAGGAGTTAGGTTTCTTTGAAATGCCACCACCGTGGGTTTTGATTAGGTGGGAGAGTTTGGTGATCTTATGGTGGTTGTTTTCTGAGAGGAGTGTATGTGCAAGAAGGTTTCTTCGCTTTCTTGAGTAGGCGGTTTCAGGCTTTACAATGGATTTGATTGTTGGGGAAGAAGATGCATCTTCGAGGCTTGCAAATGACTTTGATTTTCCTTCGTAGAAGCTTGAAATTCCTCTCCTGCAAATTCACATATGATTCTTGTCACATTCATACAATCATGTTTACAGGTTCTAGCTTTTGATCGATTTCTTTCGGAAGCAATTCTTAGGATTATTGTGTTGATTCATATTCTTCAGAAAGAAATAGAGAATTTGTTCGATTCTAATTGTTTCAGATACGAAAACAACATCAACATTCACCTTCTGGAAACCAAATTATGTAAATTTCACTTGATTCGATCAAAATCACAGTTGAAAAAACCCTAGAAATTCAATTGGATCACACTCCGCACAAAATTAATGAAAACAGGAGAAGATAAGCAGCGCAAAGCACCTCATAGGTAAAGCCTCTTCCAAGGAATCCATGGAAGCTTTAAAGCCCCTTCTTAACGGGCCCTGAACCTCATTCTTCGCTTCGTCTTCCTCCTCGGCGAAGGGGAAATCACTGGTTCCTTCGGAAATCGATAAGACCTGCAATCAAGATCCGACCCCGATACACTTCGACCTACCTCCTCCAAACCTCCAGCGGAACCAAGATCAGATTATAACGGACATGCACGGCATTTACAGGGGGTTTTTTTACTATTACCTTGTGATGTAAGTGATTTTTGTAGATATAAACAACATGATACGAGTAATGGGTTCATTGTTAAAGATTCCGGGCCAAACTTTTACAAGTGGAGGGTATCGTAAAACTCCATGTTATAATATCAATGTTTCTTTAAGTTAAGTTTGGGGCACAAAACTTAAGCTCAAGGCGATGATGTAATATCCACAATATAACAATTACTTAGTTTCTAAAATATTTAAAATTTTCGTGAATTTGAATCTAGACCTTTAAATTTAGAATGTGTGACATTTTATGAATTTAAGGTGAATCGCGTAAAATCCGAGAAACTTAGCTTAACCAAACTAACATTTTTGGTATCATCCGTATAACTGGGAGGTTAAAATATTTCTCCCAATATCCTCGACCCTCTTTCTTTCTTCGTAATTTTGCAGATATAAACACATGATACGAGTAATATTTTCTCATGCTTATTCTCTTGGGAAATATGATCAGGAGGTCTCGAGTTAGAACTCACAGCAGGCTTCAGCTATAAACTTGGAGTGGAAGGCTTCAAAATTACTCTTTTTTACGTTTATGTTCATGCGGTATTTGGGTAATAGAGTTGTTTTGTGTGTGAATTTTTAACAAATCTTACGTTGAACAGCATACAATTTTTTTGTAAATTACGGGTTAAAGAACTCAAATCTAATTTGATATTCGGCAATAATTAGATGATCGAGATTATTAGATGTTAGGAGCCCTTGATTGGTTTTTTGGCAGTATTTTAAATAGTTTATTACCATGGTTTTAAGTAGGAAGATTATTAAGTATACCTATTTCGATATCACATGTAACACATGACTATTTTTAGGGCCCGTTTGGTTTGAACTCCGGAATCGGAAACGGAATGGAAACGAATCTAGTCCATATGTATACCATTATTCAAGAAAGTTTGTGGAATCATTCCTTATGGTTTGAAGGAGTTGAAGTAGATTTTGATTACTTTTGATACCCTATAGGGTAACAAAATATGAGAAATCAAGTGTACTTTGCACTAAACCACAAGGAATGATTCCATAAAATTTCATGAATAAGGATATGCATATGGACTAAATTCGTTTCCATTCCGTTTCCGTTACCGGAGTTGGAACCAAACGGGCCCTTAATGTATTTTGGCATTTTGGCAAATCAACCCTACAAAAACAACTCACAAATCTACTCCATCTCCAATAAATTATGCATCAAATTTTCATATTTTAAAAAACTCATAAGAACAAACCTACATCAAAAGCAAGCCAAAAGATTTAAGAGTACACAGCCTTATATGGCTCTGCTTAGCCATAGAATGAGTAGCACGAAGGTCCCCTTCACCTGATAATGACACCGGTAGCCGATAGGCCCCAATTACAATCATTTAGCTAACTTAAACCTTCCAAGAAATCCTAAAACAAAAAGATCCTAGTTAAAATCAAGTACTTCGTTTCATTGAGATTTTCAAGAGCCAGAATTTCTCAAAATTTGCAGTAAAGACATGAAAATCCAGTATAACAAGAAGTGCAATAGACAAACCGCTGTTCAAGTGCTTCACACTTTCCACAGGTAAATCCGAAATGGGGGTATGGGAAAAAACATAAGGAAGATTAACAAGACACTGCACGGAGAAGGATACAGAGAACATAGATACTTGCTTCATATAGGATCATAAATGACAGATATGAACAAAGCTAAACCTAAATTAATACAGATTAAAATAAGTAAAGGTAGGGATTTGGCACCTATAAACCAAAGCTCATCTTCCACCTGATAACTCAATAGCTTCCATGTTATGAATGGAGTCCTCTCCCCATTGGAACCTACTTTGGAACCTTTCGTACTCTTGCCGGCGACCAACTTCAATGTTTTGCCATTCTTCCCATCTCTCAGCTAAACCCTCTCCTTCTAGCATCCTCACCACCTCTAACATAATTGGCCGTTCTTCGGGTGTTTGTTGGGTGCAAAGGAGTGCAACCTGGATCATCATTTCTACCTCTTGAATGTTGTAGCTTTGAGCTAGATTGCGATCCACTATATCATCTAAACGTCTCTCCCTTTCTAGCTTTTTTACCTTCAAAAGCAAACAGAAAAGAAGTCTTAAAAGACTAAGAATGCATGCGCCAGGTAAATAACATCCAATCAGCGCGATCAATATGCATCAAAATTACTAATAGACGTAATATGCCCCCTTTTCGGTGAGAGGAATTCATGGTGCGTCAAAAGACCAAAAAAGAAGTAGGAGTTCTCTTATTGTGAAGTATGAGGTGCGTAAAGGGGGCATTTATGTGTCATAGTGTGCATATTTTGTACTAAAGTGCACATTTTATAAATATGAGAAATGCATACTTTATTCACTTAATAAAGTATGCACTTCTGCTATTTTGAAAAGTGCAAACTCTTTAAATGTACACTTCCTCAGTACAAAATATGTACACTATGACACCTACATTCCTCGACTTGCACCGAAGAGAATTATAGTAGAACCAATGTCTTACGGTAGGTCTTACATGATCAAGCAACAAGACATCATCTTCTTCTTCCAGGCGTGAGAAGTCAATTGCACGCTGACCTGTTACTAGTTCAAGAAGCATAATCCCATATCCAAAGACATCTGTCTTCTCTGATGACTTTCCAGTGGAAAGGTACTCAGGTGCAATGTGTCCCATCGTCCCGCGTACTTGTGTAGTCACATTGGTTTTTCTTACATCAACCAACTTTGCCAAGCCAAAATCGCCAACAACTGCCTCGAAATCTTCATCTAGTAACACATTAGCAGCCTTGACATCACGATGGATGATCTTAGGGTTGCAGTGGCCATGAAGGTAAGCCAATCCACGAGCAGTGCCTACTGCAATTCGTTTTCTTGTAGGCCAGTCCAAAATAGGCTCTCCTGGTTTTATATCTATCAGGTAAGAAAAGAAAGGATATCAGAAATGCCTTTGGTGAAAATAAAAAAAACACTTTCATGCAGAAGTTGACAGCTAAAAATTTCTCAACATCAAAAAGAAGGAAGACAGCTTTGCAGCTACGGTAATTATATCAATGGTTGTAAAATGTCTAGTGAACTAATTGATTCAAATAAGTATGGAGCATATCTAGCCTATTCATTTAAATGTTTCAATATTTGTTGTGGTGGATGCTGTATGGATTCTTTGCTGAAATGTCATTTCATGTTTTTAACTCCGACATCACGTCACGTCACACCCCAAGTTTCAACCCGCCCTCCAAAAGAAAATGAACCACCGTAATTACGTGATTCTGGCTCTTACTAAGTTCTACAAATTGCGTAATTAAGAATGAATATACATTGACTGAGAAATAATTGAACAGATCCTGGCCTACTGCATTTACATATTTATATGAGGAGAATCACACTAAAAGTCAGAGATCTAAGTAAATAATGATAAGAATTGCACACTCATCTTTACTTTTTTCAAAATACCTCGTAGACGGGAAGCAACACTCAAGTTCTGCATAAAAGGATAAACCAAAAGACGTTCTGTTGTTGTGGTGCAAAACCCTATCAGACGCAAAAGATTTTTGTGAACAGCTACACTTATCATCTCAACTTCACGATGGAATGCTGCATCACCGCCGGGGCTTTCATAATCTGTCAATCTTTTCACAGCAACCTTCGTATTATCTGACAAGATGCCTTTATACACTTTGCCAAAGCCTCCCTGGCCAAGAACATTTTTCTCACTGAAGCTGTCTGTAGCTAGCTGCAACTCACGATATGCAAATCGCTTAAGCTGCCCAAAAGCAACTCGGCGGTCAACTTCACCTAAACAAGGATATGGAATTTTAAGTGAGCAACAAAGGCCGACAGAAAACATTAGATGTAATTTGTTCACAAATAAAGTCAGTGATGAACATCACATCTTCTAAAACCAGAAGCTCTACTTCTGGTGGCAGAAGATAACCTCTACTCTCTAACAATTGTGATCAAAATCTATGTATTTAAAGGAATGGAATGACCAAATATCAATGGATTCGTAATACCAACTTCTAAGGTCATTAGAGCTGGGAGAAAACAATCATATTTCGCAATAAATGGCCAAAGATCCACCACTTAGTCCATCCATCAATGTCAAGTTCAAGTCTTAGAAAACTGCTAGCAAATCCCATCATTGACAAATTGATTACTTATAAAAAAAAACTCTTACTATTTCCAGGCAGTTGCAATCGATTTTACTCATGTTTGACGTGAATCAGATTTCATGATGCTGCTTGAGTTGATCAACAAACATACCATAAGATGTACGAGCAATTTAGTTTCAAAATCACCAATATGAAAAGCAGCTTTCACGGAAGAAATTCAGACTTGCAAACTTCTTGATAGTGTTCCAAAAAAAATATATGTTATTGAATCAAGATAGGCAGCATAAGAAGGGAGAAGTTGAACAAACCTGGAACATCTACATAAATTTCACGTTTGGGATTTTTATATCTGCCCTTATACATAAACCACAGCAAGACAACAATCAAAAGTACACCAACAACTCCTCCGGTGATTCCAAAGATTATACCAAACTTCGATTTATGTGAAGATCCTGATAGCAGATGAGGTGATAGTAGGTCAGTTCACACTTTATTGGGTCCAATATCAGATAAAAGATGAGCACAAACTTAAGTCAATCTAACCCGAACTGCTGCTACTAGATGCACATAGATGAGAAGAATTTACTCCACAGTTTAAGTTGTTCCCTGTAAAACTGTAACACAAAAAAATAGAATAAGATCCAAGGAATACCAGCGTTTATGTCTGGTGGACACCATTGTTGGGTTATGATACATGCTCAAACTGATAAAAAAAATTTTTACTTGAAATAGATCAAGTAGTTCAGTATCTAAAATAACTTAACAACGAGCAGCATCAAATTAAAGAGAAGTCGGGGTCATACTTGTACATTGTTACTTTAAATAGCTGAACAGGTACTTGGCCACTAAGGTGATTTGAATTAAGCTGCCTGCCAAATAAAATAAAAAGGGTCTTTGTTAATCCATTCCACTTACAGCCTCAGAGCATGAAAGACTGATCAAACAGAAAAGAGGCTCAAACATAGAACTAGAAAGGTTGGTGTCCTAAGAGCATGTTCACATACAGACTGATCAAGCTGGGAAGGTCCGAAAGTGAGTCTGGAATTGTCCCGGAGAGATTGTTGTTACTCAAAATCCTGCTTGCACAAAAAAGCAAGTAAATAAAATATATAAAATAAGGCAATAGTGTTTACGATTGACGCAGAGCTGGCTGAGCAAATGTCATATATGAATTAAGATTATTGCACAAAAGTCTTACAAATACTCAAGATTAGTAAGATTCCCAAGTGAAGATGGAAGTTCACCACTGAAGTTGTTATTATCTAAATCCAGACTTGTTAGACTTGATAAATTTCCGAACTCCACTGGAATCTTGCCAGTTATGCCATTTCCTTGCAGTGACCTGCATAGATAGCTGCATCAATGGACGGCCAATGTCCTTCTCACAAAATAATATTATAATGAAAAAACTCTTCCAAAGCGACACTGAGGAGTCAAAGAATTGTCAGTTCAATGAATTTGTCTAAAGAAATTATAATAAAAAATGAATAAAAAAGAACTTGATATTGTGTACACATTGTGGAAGAAAAAAAACAAATATTCAGGAAAAGACATAAAAAGAGGTACAAACGAAGAAATATCAATTATATTTTGAACAACCACATTTTTTCTACAAAGAAAAAAACGGAAACAGTAACCAAACTATTGATTTAGACAATGGAGATAGGCAAGGCAATGATGCAGGGGTTATCACAGGGTAGACAAGGGAGGTAAGTCCTAAAGTTGGATTGTGTACACAAGAGGGGAGAGGATTTTAACAGATCAGCTAGAATTAGAAGGGATGAACCACTTCATTGAAGCTATTAAACCTACATGGAAGATGGAACACTTTTCGTTGATTTTGCACTAATATTCTTATGATATAAGGCTCTATAAAGAGAGAATGCTGAATTGCATGGGGATCATTCTAGTAAGATTTGGTGTGTATTTTGTTCTGCTGAATATCAGCTTGGGGCTCTAGGTGCAGAGCCATCTGGAGTTGAAGTCTTCATTTCGACTTGTGATCAGATCTCCCCTCTTTCAATCACAATATATTTTCCATTTATCTGTGTGTCTGCTGCCTCAACTTGCTGAATTGTGCTTTCTTAAGTTCGACTGAGGATTCCTCACTCTAACAACTTTACATACCAGTTATTTTCAAATAAAAATATCAAATGGTAGATACAATTCATCCTGAATTTTATTTTATAAAACTTTGGTTTCAAAGAAATTTCCTGGATTTTATTGTTTGTAATAAACTGCCTTCATGTTAGAAGTTAGAACTATCATAGGAAAGATTGAAGGCTTTTTCATAATAAAAGAACTAGTTACAATTAGGATGCATAACAACAGATGTCACAAGATTTTCAAATGGTAGAAACAGAACAGCTAAAAATAATAGTGATATTGACCCATGTATTATGCTTGTGTGACTTTGTAAATTATGAAGAATTAAGCATTTGAACAAAAATCCTGAGGTGGTACAATAAAAATAATAGTGATATTGACCCATGTATTATGCTTGTGTGACATGCAGATGCTCCATGGTAGTTACTAGCAACGTGTAGAATAAAGCTCAACATAGACCAACGATTAGAAAAAAAATGAGCAAGTTGCTTTAATGTAACGCTTATACATACAAAGTAGTAAGTGTCTTCAAATTCCCAATTTTAGGCGTCACATAACCAGAAAAACCCATGGATGACAATGTCCTGCAAACAAATAGAGTACAGATGTTAATCTCTAATTTATTGAAGAGAAAAGTTGCATTGTAAGGCATATCTGTGATCACAGATAAGGAACATCTATTTGATGAAAGTAGATAAAATTACAGAGACACTTACACAGAAACGACATTGTTATGTCCATCACACCTTACATTTGACCAAGTACATGGATTAACTAAGTTAGGGTTCCAATCTGATAGCTGGCTGCTTGAAGCATTGAGTGATTGTCTCAATGCATAAAGCACAGATCCTGAAATAACAAATTATCAGGCACCATCAGGTCCATCACTGATAATACAACCAGGAAAACTTGCTAGATATTTTTGCTTGAAGCAATGTGATTTGTGATTCACAACTCAAAGAGGTTGGTAAAACTGGTAGAAAGCAGTGTCCTCTAAGAAACAGTACAAACAGAGACAGATAAAGCACAGTGATCACACTGCAAAAGTCCCCAAATCAATATGATTTTGTCATTCTTAGATAGCCAACCGAATGCACCTAAATATATCATATTCTGGTATAACAATCTCTAACTACTCTGCTCCACAAAGGACCTATCTAGTATTAAAGAAAAGCTGGACAGAAACACTCCAATTTTTACTTCTGCAGTATTGTTAGTTTAAAAGGAGATTAGCTCCCGTTTTCTCTGTTTACTGTGGATAGTGTATCAGTTCCTATGTACTGTCCTGGTTGTGGATGATAGGACAGTTCCTGTTTTTATATTTGTTTCATAGTTGCCTGTAGTAGATTAAATGCCTAATATCTTGAAATGGGCGTGATTCTCCCTCACAGAGCCTTACCAGTTTTCCACCATAGAAATCATGTTGAAAGACCAAAGCACTCAACTGCATCACAGGAGTTCTTACCTATCAACTCGATTTCTAAATGATTAATCCGTTCACTATATCCCACACAAAATTGAATGGAACTGTATTTCCCTTCACTTTGCTGCTATGTTGCATGGAAACAGATGAGGAAATGGGCACGGAAGCCACACGAAAACAGGGAAATATCATAGTTTCAATAAAGATTTGTGTTTCTGAATTTCCATAGGCAACAGAAATGCTGCCCCTTTGGAGTTGCCATGTTACATAGCTTTGTTGTTTTATTTCATTTACAAATCATGCCCCTCTCTGCTTTCTGGATATTTCCTTATCTTCATCTCACCTTCCCCTACAATTTAGATGGGCCACCCCAACTGTCCACATCAATTTGCCTTATTGTCGCTCCACTTCGCAAATTCTTCACCATCCCTCTTACTTATCTCCTATGATGGATGTCAAATAAATTGCAGACTCAATTTTGGATTCAAACCTCAAGTTTATATGTATTCATCAATTTGAAAACCTACCTAAATTTGAATTGGTATCTGTATCTCAAATCCGATCTGACATTAAATCTCAACTGTACATAGGGCTCTGCAACTTTATTGGAAGGGTTGGAAACAAAAATCTATAGAAAGCAAAAAAATGTATATGCATAAGTAGGATAACAATGGTGCTAAACATTGGGAAACAGTAACATGCAACTGATGGGCCTGGCAGGATGATGGTGCTTTGACATACACAGTTTGTTAGCAAACTCCGGTGCTTTTATGTTTACGAGCCAACGTTCTAGCACAAGAAAGTGGAAAGATATACTTTATACGAAACCCCCTTTTCTGAGGATCCACAAAGAATATCACTATTGTAGTATTGTGTGAACGAAATATTGAGAGTAAGCATTACACAATCTCGAGGGTATTTGTGGAAAAAAGAGAATAGATTCCCCCATATATTTTTTTACTTCGACATTGAGAATTTCCGTGGTTTATATAAATTGAAAAAAAAATTAATTCATTTGTTTTGTTAAGTAAAAGGATTTGTATCAAATATTAAAAATTGCTTTCTTGCTCGCAGTTTTTGTGGAAGACTTCTCTTTAGGCCATCATTTTTCTTTTTGTACTCTTACCCATTTCATCTGCAACCACTTTTCCAAAGTAATAATTAACATGATCATCTGTCTTTATTTCATAAGTTTCTGAAAAAATGGAGAAGCATGTTCATAAAGAAAGAAAGCTTTCATATTAGAAACTCATCAGAAATATTCTGAATAATTCATTGCTATTATCTTGTCTAGCAGCAAGCGATTGATAGTTATCAAGTAAACCTTCATTTCCAGGAACAAATTTGGACAAGAAGATGGAAAGATGACTACGTAACATTATTTAGCATCTAATGAACTCTAATTGTGAAGAGACGGTTATCAATTTGTTAGAATCCACAAGAAGCAAGAATCTCACTCCTAGGACTGCGTAGCAAGAATCTCACATAACGCAAGATTTGTGCTAAAGAATCTGTAACACAGGAAATTTGTGGAATTCTCCGTTTTGTATTCAATTCAATACTCAAGTCTGATTGACAAACTGAGGCTATGTCTTCTTATAAAAAAAATCTAAATAACTGTCCCACTACCTGACACACTAACTCACCACTACTTGACACACTAGATGAGTAGATAACCAAACTAAATATCGAAATTACAGAAATAAAACACATCAGTGTTTGACAATTCAGTAGTTGACTATAGGCTACTGAAAAAACATATCACAACTCACCTTAGTTCTTTTCCTTTTCCTACCATTACTTGCTCTAAGTATGTATAATCAATTTTATTTAGTTCAATGAAAAATTTACTTCCCAAAACAGAAGAACGCCAAAGAGGAGAATGTCTTCTCTTCTATACAAGAAGGGTTTATGGTTATAACATTTTCCAGTTTAATATAGACTAAGAAGGTTAAGAAAAACTAATGGGACACAAAAAGGCAAGATGAACAGCACGATATAGAATAATGCATTCATTATTCTGTTTGTATAAACTGATCCTATAAACTATTTTGCTATTCTCCCATAAAATACCCTGATTTGATAAAATATGCACAACATCCAAAATTACTGATTGAGTTAATAAAAGCTAAAGAGGCGAGATGAACAGTACGATAGAATAATGGTCCCATCAAAGGATTCTCCCTCACATAACACTGGAAATCAGCTGTTAGCATGGTTAACAATGCCAATCATTTGTTCCGATTTTCTCACAAAAAAAAGGGTGCATTATAGGAAATAATTGGCGTCCATGATCCAACCAAGTTATATAGTGGCATACCTTGGTCATCAGCTAGAACAAAAGAAAGCAAGCAGATAGATATAAGAGCAACAAGAGTATGTTCCATCTCGTGAACGCAAACCAATCTCCAATGCATGAAAACTTAAGGCCTGCACGATAGAAAGGTGAGCATCTCATTAAAATATCAAATATTAGCGAGATAACAGAAGTACTGAAAGATCATTAACAGGGCAAATAAACAGTTAAGAAAGCGAAAAATGGGAAGATTTTCACTAGATCCAAATTCAAAAAGTGGCTACAATAGAAGTAAGTCAAATCAAGTGAAGTAATAAAATAATAGTTCTCTTACAGTAGTCCACCTAAGAAATGTGCAGGCATCATGCCTAAATTGATCATCTCCTCAATTTGATACAATTGATACGCAAGAGCTATTTACCTAATATATACCCAAAAATAGAATTTTGCTGCTTATTCACTTTACCATCTTCAATTCGAAATCAACAATATCATTGAAATTCCAAATCTAATTATCTTTACAGTGACAGTAACAAAAATAAATCATTGCTATAACTTTCTCCTAATTATCTTCACAAAATCGACCGTCAAATCTCCAAAGAAACACCAAACTGCTTACGACTAATAAGATAATACTATCAATTTTTCACCGACTCTAATCAAGAGAAAGAATCACCAATTGTTTTGCGACTGATACTGATAATACTATCATTAGCAGGGCAACAATACAGTTAAGAAAGCAAAAAATGTAAAGATATTCACTAGATCCAAATACGGAAAGTGGTTACAACTTACAACAGAAATAAGTCAAACCACATGCAGTGATAAGAAATTTTCTCTTATAGTACATAAGTCCATCTAAGACATGTACAGGCAACTTGCCTAAACTGATCATCTCCTCAATTTCATACAACTGATACGCAAGAGCTCTCTAACCTAACAAATAACCAAAATTAGAATACTGCTGCTTATTCACTTTATCATCTTCAATTCAAATCAATTGGATACAATTGATATGCAAGAGCTCTCTAACCTGACAAATAACCAAAAACAGAATTCTGCTACTTTTTTCACTTCAATCATCTTCAATTCAAATCAACTTTATCAATATAATTTCGAATCTAATTACATTTACAATTGACAGTAACAAAAAGAAACTGCTGCTATAATTTTCTCCTCCTTATCTTCAGAAACTCAACCGTCAAATCTCCAACTACCAACGTGAACCACCAAATTGCTTGCGACTTACACGATAATACTATACAATTGAAACTTAATCATACTTCACCGACTCTAATCAATAGCAGGAACTAAAAGCTCTCGTAGGAAGAAAACCGCTCGAATTCCACAGGATAAGAACCCTACCAAATGAAAAACTGATATCCGCTGTCAAATTTCAATTCGATCCAAGCCAAATAAAAATCAAACATCACAGCCTGGCAATTAGAACGCCTTTACCTCGTTGAACAGCTAGAGCAAACAGAAAGTATCTTCCATGGCAGCCACTCACTTTTTCCTCCCCCTCTCTCTCTCTAACACTTCATCTGCACTTCGGTCACTGCAAATTCCAACTCAAGTCAGAGAGAAGGAGCCTAGCAGGCAGTAGGCACTACCTTTTTCTTATTTATCATATTTTATAAAATTAAATTTCTAGAAATTCAGCGGTCAACAGTCTATTGGTCAAACTTTGTTTTCCGGTGAAAGGCCCATTAGTAATTGTTTGGGCTGGATTTTCTCTATAAAAAAAGAAAAATACAGCTCGGGTGGGCCCAAGTTGTCGAAACGAATGATACGTACTAGTGCATTTGTCCGGACTTCTGTGGGGGATTAGATGAATTGTTAGTTAAGTGTAAAGCTTTAGCACGCTAATGTCATTATTGTAATGATTTCGGCAAATGGGCTGGTAGGTATGGGGTATGTGACGACAATATGGTACGTTTGATGCGATACAAATATAATTTTACGACCTACTAATTATCTTTACTAAACTATCTTGACTACGAGTTCCTTCACTTACTTTTATATTAGAAGTAGCAAATATTTGCATAACTTTTATAAATACTTAGTGCCCGTGGAGGGTGGAATGGAAACGGAATGAAATCGAATAAGGGTAGAGAAAGGAAATGGAATGGATGAGATTACTTTTATGTGTTAAATACATCTAACCAAACGTAACTTTTGATTAATTCGGAATCATTATGTTACCGAGAATGATTCCCGGTGCTTCCAAACGGGTCTTAGTACCTTACCAAACAAAACATTTTGTGAGACTGAGGGGGCAGTAATAGTTCTTGTGATACATTTAAAAATATTAAATAAAAATGATGAAAATAAATACGCTCACAATTTAGCTCAAATATTGAGCAGAGCTTGTGAAAAGAGTGAATGATGATGAGAAGATCCGGTGTTCAAATCTCAAAAACACATTTATAAAAAAAAAAATAGGGCAATTTTGGTAACTAGGCCTTTTTGAAAAAGTATAGTAGTAACTAGGCTTTTTAATGTTTCAATTAAGTAAATATACCTCAACCTTTTGTATTTCTCAAACTCTACGCACTCTTTTATCAAGGGATACATTTATTAAACACAAAACTAAAAAAAGCCTAATAAACCAAATTGTTTCAAAAAAATTGACAAAATAGATTTAGGTATATGTAAATTGTGTTATGGATTTAAGTTATAGTCGATTGTTTTATTAAATCCTTGTAGACTAAATGAGATTTGGTTTTTATTAACTTCATTTAACATAAATGATATTTTTTTATCATTAATTAAAAGTAATGTACAAATGGGTGATATCTTTTATACATTATACGTTTGAGTTGTGAAAAGCTACAGTAATGGACTCAATTGATATTTTGGTGGCCCATCTGCCTTTTCAGCTGCTTTGAACCACATGCTGCTTAAACTGGCCCAAAGTATAGACGGCAATGCATCCACACGTCATCTCTGTGCGAAAGAAGTCTGCCATTGACGGCTTCTGGCGACACGTGTTGCGCCGGTGTGCTGCTTTGTGGAGGTCACCGCCTGAGTAGTAATGGTATCTCCTCCTCCTATCCAAGAAACGGATTTAAATGCCCAGCGCCATCCCTTCTTCAATCCGGCGCCTCCTTCCTTCTTCCTCTTGACATTTTCTTAAGTGCCTAGAAACCTTCTTTCATGGGACATGGCGTCCAAGATCAATTCACGAAGATTTCTCCGCTGGGTAGCTTTGATTTGCGATTTAATGGTTTTGTGTGTTGAAGAAAGCTGAAGAGGAAAGATTAATTGAAAAGCTTCTCTTGTGAGTCATTTCTCTCCTCTTTCTTGCTATTTATTGTTCCTATCACCGTAATCGTGAACTACATGCTAACCAATTTGTGATATTGTTACCTTTGTGCCGTCGTCTTCTTGTCAGACAAACTCTAACTCTAATTGAGTTGAAGCGATCAAATCTCGAATCAAATAAATAGGTCCAATCTGCAAAAGCGATAAAAGTACAAGAGAAAAGAAGAGGATGATGAGGGTTTTAAAACCCTTTTTACTCGGGTAAATCAAAAGGAATTTGTGTGTTAGCTTCAGAGAGTTTGTCTCCTTTATACAAAAATGGCGATTTTATGTTCATGAGTGCTCGTGATTACCCGATTGATGAACAACTGAGTTGTCATTTCAAGTTACAAAGAAATCGATTCTGAATCTTCTACGACTTCTCTTAGCAACTACAATGAATTGTCTTCTTTTGTTTTGGGATTCAGACAGGATAAATTTGTGGGTTTCTTTGATCAATCTCGATGGACAAGATTGTAAGTGGATTTCAATTTTGAATAAGATTTTGAAAATCTTGAATCGAATTTTTGTGATTTGCATTCTTCTGATGTTGATGTATCATCTTTCATGAGATCATTGTTTCATGATGAGCTCTCTTGTGAACTCCTATCTGGCTCATTGGATCTGGCTGACGTGGACTTTGTTGAACCGCTGATGTGGTCTTTCGTTGACAAGTGTGATTGGAGCTACACATTGGAATTTTCCTGTCAATCACCTCGTAGAGGCTTTGACTAATCTACTTCTGTATTAAAGAAATTACCTCGTAGATGCTTTGGCTAATCTACTTCTGTATTGAAGAATGATGACAAAAGATTTGTGATTGCATCCAAGTTTGTCGGATTGAAGCGCGGAAATCATCGGATTGTTATTACAGGCACTAAGCTTAATAGATCATCATCTAAGGAACTAGATGACAATGTTGTTGTCAACTTCAAAATGTAGCAAGAAGAAGAGGTCTAGAAAGGGCAATATCGTCATGTCGGATAAAGAGGATTCGAGCTATGTCTCTAGCCGGCATTGATGGATTCCATTGGCCTTCATCATACATGGATTCTTCAACATTGACTAAAAGCTCCTTACCTTAAACTACTTGTAAAAATAGAAAATCAAGGACTTTCTATCACACTTTCTGTTGCATCATTATGATGTTGTCATTCAAACTTTACTTTGACAGTAACATTACAAATAATGTATAGGATGAGAAAGTGAATTCATTCAAGCTCAGTGAAATAGAGAGAAGAAGATTCATAAAGGTTCGTAATATGTTTCACTATATGCAAACACCTATACTAGCCACTTGAAATATGATGATGACTTGGTAAACGGCAGGTGTTTGGAAGTATAGGGAACCTATATTAGGAGAAATTGTTATCTCGGGTCCGTTCGAGCTCACGGTTCAAGGGACTCCAAACTCACAATCGGACTCCAAACTCACAATCGGGCTCAAGATGCTTCTAAGGCTATTGAGAGACGCTTCTAAGGCTATTAAGAGACGCACCTTACCGTTCAAGATCATCTCATATCGAGGCAAACACGCTTTAGAATATATATGCAACATTTTTTTTCCGTTCATGATCATCTGATATTGAGGCAGACACACTTTAGAATATATATATATGCAACATTTTTTTTACAAATGGTTATGTTTACGGTTTGTATATTGTAAAGATGTTAAGTTTAACATTTCTTGTACAAATATTTGTTGTTAATTAGAAAAATCCTTAAATACTTCGACATTATTTAGATTATAATTATCGTACACAATATATAGTACAACTAGTGGATGGGGGAAATTTTGACTATTTTGGCCGTTTATAATAAGTTTTTAACTCCCACATGCAACACTTATATTTAATTTATAAAAATTAATTTAATAGATTGTTTGGTAATTTTAATTTACATGGTCTAGATCAAAGCAATTTACACAAATTCAAACTCCGTTGTTACACAAGGTCGAAAATACAAATTTTGTAGTTAATGGATTTCGAACTTTGGATGACAAACCCACCTTTTACCAGCCAAATTAATTGAACTTGTGTATTCTATTGTTTTTTTTATAATGTTATACTTAAAACCGAATGTTAATACAAAATTTTAATATACAATTTCAATTACACAATGTTAATACGCACTTAATATACAATCTTAAATTCTATAATTAACAAAATCGGTCATTTCACAATTACACATGCCCAAATAGGGCTGAGCAAGTTAGGTTCGGTTAACCTGAACTGAACCAAACCGAGTAATTTTGGTCCAGGCCAAACCTGAACCGATAATTTAGGTTCGGTATTAGGTCCTTGTTTTTTAAAAAATCGGTTTAGGTTCGGTTTCGGTTAAAAACCGTAAAACCGACGGTTTAACTAAAAACCGAATTTCACTTTAAAGAAAATAAAAACGTGTTTGAAGATTGATTGAATTTCAAATTTTATAGTTTTTCATATTTGTTATTTCATCGAGGTTTGGATTTTCATATTTTTTAGTTTATCGAGCTTTGTAACTTTAATTTTTAGATATTTTTAGGTCCAAAGCCTAAATTGAACCAAAAACAGCCTAATAGGTTTGGTTTTAGGTTCTAATGTTTTAAGTTTTTGGTTTTAGGTCCAAACTAAAACCGAACCTACTTATATAGGTTCGGTTTTCGGCCCAAGGTTTTAGGAAAATCGGGTTTAGGTTTGGTTTGGTTTATAGCGGTTCGGTTCGGTTTTGGACCTATGCTCACCCCTAGGTCCAAAGGTCCGTCGTTTACATAAGGTCGGGTTACCCAACCTCAGACTCAATCGAGTTACACAAGCTCAAAGTCCGTCGTATACACAAGGTCAAGTTACGCAAGGTCTAGAATACAAATCTCGTAGTTAGTTGGTTTTGAAAATACACATCTTTTAGTTAGTGTGTCCTTCATTTTCTGTAATTAATAAACTTTAAGGCAAATTTACAAATTCCAGAAGCATATAAACAAATTAATAAAGCATGAGATCTTTTGTGTATTTATCCAAAATTTTTCTAAATCCGATTAGGTTTTCCATGTGAAGGGTGGCTGGTCTTCTTCGATAATGCCAACAGTCCTGATTAGGTTTTGGGATTTAAATCTTGCAACCCTCGTGGTTTCCGACGACGACGGGCTCCGTTCCAAGCGGAGAAGAAGGTAGCGGAGATATTTGGGCTCGGTATTTGCAAGCTTTTACATGTGGTCATCGACGATGGATGCTCTTAATATGGGTCACGTTTGGCGGATATGGCGGCGTCTCGTCTTCTCTGGTGAGCGACGGTGTATACTTTTGATCTAGGTCGGCTTTGGTGGATATGGCGGCATCTCGTCTTCTCCAGTGAGCGACAATTGATGCTCCTACGGCGGGATCCGGCGACAGCTTCTTCCTCGGTTGTTCGGCTATTGGTAGCCAGCGAAGTGGTTGAAGAAGATGAGTCAAGCAGCAAGGACAAATGCTCGCAACTAGCTACTTTTGTCGGGATTTGGGCTCCACTTCGTCGGGATCTGCAACTACTTCATCGGGATCTACAACTACTTCGTTAGGATTGACTACTTCGTTGAGGGTGATTTATAGAGTTTTAATTTTCAATTTCGCCTTATACCCTTTAATTAACTATTTTTATAATTAAAAAATTAAGCAGAATTAATAATGGTCTAGTTTGTAATTTATAAGTCAGGAGTTCATGAGAGTAATTATCAATTGCTCTCGTATGAAATATACCACTTCTACATCTTAAACTAGGGGATTCCACTTAAAGCTATGTCTTTCGTCTGTAATTTGAATGGAATGTCTCAGTTGATCAAACTTCAATAGATTAAGCTCTACACTCGATTGCAATTTCAATATAATCCTATGTTATCGTGTTCTCGTAAAACTTACATAAATTAATCAAATATGATTTCCAATCAATGGTCGATCAAACATCATCATTCATAATCATCTATTCAATAAAGTTCACACTTAAAGAAGAAATAAATAGGTATATATGATTAAGCATGAATCAAATGATAGAAAGAGAAAAAAAAATCTCACCCGAGTATAAAGAAAGATGAAATCAAGCTTCAACATTTCGTTGTCGTTATATCCTATAAATCTACTCGTTTTATGTTGAAAAACAAAAGAAAACGAAGAACAGTAGAAGAAGAACACGGTTTTTACGTGGTTCGGTTGAAAACTTACATCCACGGGATCCTCAAGATCCAATCCAATATATAAGAGTTGTACCAAGGTTACAATCAAGGAAGGCAACAAGATCGATATTCTAAAGCTCATATCTCGTTGAAAAACACTCATACAAATAAGAATAAAACAAAGCGTAAAAGAGAAGAAGATAATGGTACTAATCTTCTCGTAGTATTCGTAGGCAACACACTGAATAACTGGCTTTTTCCGACAAACGGAGTTATTGTGAGAAAGAGAGAGTTTCTGATTTTTGAAAGCTCAAACACATGAGTATATTTCACGTGAAAATGTCTAGATGCGCAAAGGAGGAAACGTGATATATATAACCAGATTTTCTGGTCAGCAAACCCTAAAAGCAACACTTCACTTATTTTGTAGCCCACAACAACCCACTTCTTTAAACGAGATGGTCCAACATCATTTCCGTACTAGGCCTTTATAAAATGGGCTTCTAACTCTTAAAAAAGAGGAGCATGCCAACAATTCATATTTAGCCAACATGGATCAAAAAATGTGAGCAATCATCTTAGCTTAGAAATAATTCTCAACAAGTTGTCAAGTTGCCCTCCTAATTCTAAGCAATTATACATTGAAGATTGTTGATTGAAATATCTGTCATCGGATCCAAATGGTTCTCCTACGGAGGTACCTACAAATGAAGAAAATTTGTGCATAAAATAAATTTGTTAGTAATAACAATTTTTGTACCAAAATTTGCAGGATTAACTTCATCTTTTATCTTCTTAACAATTAAGCTCTTTTCTTTAACCTGTTTTTGAATGTAGTGGAACCTAACATCGATATGTTTGGTTCTCTCATGGTATACCGGATCCTTACACAAATATAGAGCACTTTGGCTGTCCATGTGGAGAGTAGAAAAATACTTCCTATATTTCAATTTCAGCTAGAATACCCTGCAACCAGATGACTTCTTTACAAGCCTCCGTGATAGCAACATATTCAGCTCCAGTTGAGAAAAGAGCAATAATGAAATGTTGCTGCGATTTCCAAGATATATAGTTGCCACACCACGTGCAAACAAAAGCTACAGTAGATTTTCTATTGTCTTTGTTACTCACGTAATCGGAATGAACATAACCAAACAAATTATTTTCAGAATCATGAGGATCATATTCAAGAGCTAAATAAGAAGACCCTACAATATATTTCAGCAGGAATTTCATTGTTGTCCAGTGTTTCTCAAAAGGATCAGACATAAATCTATTGAGAACACTAACAACGAAAGCCAGATCAGGATGAGTACAAATCATGGCAATTGACATACATACAAAGCCTACTGCAACATCATATGGAACATATTTCATACAAGATTTTTCAGCATATGACAAATTGTAGGTTTTAGTCAAGTCAAGGTGACCTCCTAATGGTATACTATTAGGATTAGCTTTGTTAAGGTTAAACCTATCAAGAACTTTACGCATGTAATCACCTTGTGAAAGCCAGATTTTACGTTTTGATCTATCCCTAGTTATTCAGATGCCTAGAACCTTTTGAGTTGATCTTAGGTCTTTCATGCCAAAACTAGATTTTAAAGCCCTTTTAATATCATTGATTTTAAACTTTGATTTGCATATCAATTGAATATCATCAACATAAAGAATCACATACAAGGGGCAAATAGTCTAAACAAATTTTAAGTACAAACATGCATCATATCCACTTCTAGTAAAATCAATCATTTTCATGCAAATATCAAATTTGATATTCCATTGTCTAGGGGACAGTTTCAACCCATATATAGACTTTTTCAGCAAGCAAACATGATCAGGTTTTTTTTATCTATAAAGCCCTGTGGTTGACTCATGTGAATAGTATCATCTAAATTACCATGCAGAAAAGCTGTTTTAACATCCATTTGTTCAATTTCATAATCATAAACAATAGTCATAAGAATAAGAAGATGCATAGTTTTATACTTAGCAGTTTTAGGTGCAAAGATTCCATTATAATATCCATCTTTTCTTTGGGTGAACCCTTTAATAACTAACCTAACTTTGTATCTAGGTGGTTCTTTAGGAGTAAC
Organism: Fagopyrum homotropicum; assembly: GCA_033239125.1. Lineage (NCBI taxonomy): Eukaryota > Viridiplantae > Streptophyta > Magnoliopsida > Caryophyllales > Polygonaceae > Fagopyrum > Fagopyrum homotropicum. The sequence continues at coordinate 153,496,144 of BSWB01000004.1, forward strand.
ACCTTCTTTAAGATTATATATCCATTTACATCTAATATTCCTAGCAGTTTTAGGTTTAGGAACCAAAATCCAGCTTTTATTAGCATGCATGGATTCAATCTCCTATTTCATAGCAGTTTTCCAACTTTCAACATGTTTACAACTAACAGTTTGGTCGTTGAAATCAGGAGTATATGTGTTCACGACTTCAGCAATTAGAAAATCATAGTCCGTAATATGATCTAATTTATGAATATCAGGTTTATAAAAGACATATTCAGATTCAGCTAAATGAATGACATAATTTTAAAATCACAATATTTAGAATTTGAAATGACATTACGAGTTGGTATATACCTAGTTAACTGATAATCATTCAAAGTAGGCAAAGCAGAAAGATTATTATGCACACCATAATCATGCAATACAAACAGATTATTATGCACACCGGAATCATGCAACACAGTCAAGTTATCAGATTTACTGGGATTACTATCCTCAACTTTTATCCTAGAGAATTTAGACTCAGTTTGATCATCTAAAGTATGTGGACTATTAACCTCTTCACCTTATTGTTGAGGTAGGGAATTGTTGTTAGGAGTAGAAGAGCTAGGAGAGCTCAACACTAGTACTGTACCAATACCAAACTCTTCCCCATCAAGCTCAGGAGAGTCATTAGGACTGTAAAATTGAGTTTCATTTTCATTTTCATTATTAATTTGAGGAGACAAATTTTTCCCATTTTCGAAATAAAATTCAGTTTCAACAAAAGTGACGTCTCTACTTGTTATTACTCTATATCCTCCAAGCTGGATGAGTAACAACTTATAACCTTTTACACCCTTTGAGTAGCCTATCATAACACACTTAAGAGCTCTAGCATTTAGTTTACCACCTGAATGTTTTGCATAAGCAACACAACCAAATGGCCTCAAGTGTGATATGTTAGGCTTTGAACCAATCCACATATCTTGTGGTGTTTAAAACCCAATGGTAGAAGAAGGGGACTTGTTTATGAGATAATAAGTTGTAACAACAGCCTCTCCTCACATACTCTGTTTCATACCAGAAGAAATAAGCATGCACCTAGTCTTTTCTAGAAGAGTTCTATTCATACACTCAACAGTGTGCCAGGCACAATCAGATGGCGTTTTATGCCATTTTCATCACAAAAGGTATTAAAAGCTGCATTACAAAACTCTAACCCATTATCTATCCTAAGACATTTCAGTTTATACTCATACTGACTCTCTACCTGTAAGAGCTTTAGTTTTGAAGGTACAAATTGTGCCTAACCGCCCCTACGGTTTGCAGAGCCCGCCCATGCGGCCTACCTGATCTATCCCTGCGCCTCCATAAGCCGCCCCTGCGGTTTATGGTGTCCTGTAGTCGGCTTTGTTGACTCTTGACCCGTGCTTTATCTCTTCCTTCCTCTATAAGTTTCCTCTCTTACTCCATATGAGGGTTCTTCACTCTCTCTCTTCAGCTCCATCTTCTCTCCTACATTCTTCTCTTCTCCTTCTTCTTCCTTTGAATCTTCTTCTTGTTTCCCATGGATCTTGTTAGAGTTTTGAAGAGAATTGATGCTTGAATGATGAGGATGATGTTGTTAAGCTTGTGAGTAAGCCAACCATGGTCATGGTGTGAGGATTTATCCTTTGTTAGGGTTCAGCTTGGTGAGTTCTTCCTTGCTTTCTTATTCTTTTCTTCTCTTCTTCCTTTCTAGCTTAGGTTCCACAAGATTTGATCTTGTGGCAGCCTTCTTGGGCTTTGTTTGATGTATATATGTATGTGTATGTATGTTTGGGGTTGTTGGTTGAAGAAGGTGTGAAAAGGTTTGAGTGAAGAAGTGAAGAGGAGCCGGAAGTGTTCAGTCTGCACACCAGCTGCCGCTACGCAACCCCAAGGCCGCCCCAACACCGGCCAGTCGCCGCCCCTGCACCACCCCAGGGCCGCCTTTGCGGCTCCCTACACCAGCCCTTTGCTTTGCTCTTGTTTTGCATGTGTGTCTTGTTTCTGGGCTTGCCTAAGGATGACATTGTCCCTTCCTTTCCTAGTATGAGGGTGTAGTATCATGCTAGGTATAGGTGAGAGTGTGTTGTTGATGTTATGATCATGCTATGCCTTATACAACTTTAAGGATTAGTAGGTTGTGAGGCTTAGATTGAGGATGATCCTATGGATCCCTTGGGTCTAGGTGTGACCCCTTTGATTGATAGGAGATTGATATATCTCGATGTCTTGTTATTAGGCAATGTCCCTCTCAAGATTGGAGGTTGCTCGTGGTTGAGGTAACTCTGTAGGACTTACTTAGCTATCATCCTTATATTGGGTGTTTGTATGAGTGGTGTGTACGTTATATACTTGATATGTTAGCATGCGATGTCGATTATTACTGACCTATGTTTTATCGATAGCCCCCTTGCGTGAAAATGATAACCTTCCCCTTTCATCCTATAAGGAATCTGGGGGGTTCTCTAACGTCAGGCCAGACTGGTTTAAAGGAAGGGCGCAATCCACTCCCTTAGGGTACACGGGTTGTGTGACCGATACTACTACAACTGGCTAGCAGGCTTAGATGCGAGGATGATACGGTCCTCGTGTCACATAGTTTCATCTATCTATATATATACGATTTGAGTGAATGACTATTATATAAAGATAATTAAAATGGGTAAATGTGTGACAACATGATTATGCGTTTATCTTTCATGACTTGTGCTTGTGCTTATGCATTACCTTATATACGTATGGTTAGCTAATGGTTTCATACCATGTTGTAGATGCCTTGCAGAATAGGCAAGCTGTAGAGTGATCCGGCAGGGTGACAGGCCGAGGACTCTCGTACATTAGGTGGTTATGGTTTTGAGGATGTTTATGTACTTCCTGCGTGAGGGTGACATTTTGTATATCTCCTGTGTGAGGATGATGTTTTATACTCGGCTATGATCTTATATACCTATAGTGTACGGTTTTATACCATCTTATGTATTTGTTTTTATATTTGTCAATGTCTTGTTGTAAGGTCCAGTGAACTTGTTGTGAGGCTAGGGTCAGGATCCACTGTGAGATCCTAACCCAATGTGGCATCCCGAGTCCTACAGATTTGGGGTGTTACACTACCTTGACTTTCCAAAGTCTGAACAAGTCAAAGGTTTCACTTTTGGATTTCAATAAGTATATCCAAACCTTCCTAGAGTAGTGATCTATTAAAGACAATAAATATTTTCTACCTCCAATATGGTCAACTTAGGTAGGGCCCCAAAGTTCAGAATGAACATACTCAAGAGGTTTCATAGCTATGTAGGTAGATTTATTAAAGCTAGAGCTAACAACTTTACCAAAAACATAATTTTCACAAATACTCAAGTCAAAGGGTTTTTGTTTCAGATATTCATGCCTATACAAGTAATGCAAACCTTTATTTCCTATGTGTCCTAATCTAGAATGTCAAATGGTGGTAAGGTCTTTATTCATTTAAGGTGTAGAATCTAAAGCATTATCTCATGAGAACCTACATCATGATAAATACCGTTTTTCTTAATACTTTTCAAAATGACTTTGTCATCTTTGGACACATTTATTATACCATTGTGAGTGTGAATATGACAATTCAAATAATCAAAAGCATATTCAGATAAAAGATTCCGTCTAAGGTTAGGTACTCACCTAACTTGTTGTAAGACTTTAACTTGGTTATCATGCATCCTAAAGGGCATAGTGCCTATTCCTTTAATACATAGAGAAGAATATCTCCTAACCTAACCTTCCCCTCATCACATTTATGAAAAAAATCAAAATAATGCTCATAGGGAGTGGCGTGCATGGTACAACCAAAATCTAACATCTATATCATTCATATTAGAGGTATTAACACACAACAACAGTTCATTATCATAAAAGCAAGAAGAAGACTCCACCAAATTAGTATTACCATTTACGGATTTTTCAAACTCATCTTTCTTCTTCTTTTTACACTCAAGGACAATATGACCTCTAATGCCACAATAAAAACACTTCACGTTCTTTTTGTCTGGCTTAGTGTTGTTACTATTTTTATTAGTACCTTGGTGATTGCTAGAATTTCCCTTATTGAACCCATTATTTGCATGTTGTTGTTTTTTTTTCTTGCCTTTAGCAAACATAACCTCCTAATTTTTACTATCCTTCCCACTATTCTCATATTTAGTTTTAAAGGCCTTCATATCCTCATTCTTTTGTATGACAAATACTAAGATTTTATTTTTAGTCAAAGTGTCATTACTATATTGTATCACATCCTAAAAATTGTTAAATTGACTGGGAAGACTATTAACAGGATGACAACCTGGTGGGTATCATTAATACTATCTTTACACCTTAAGTCCTGAGTCATTTTCAAAAAGTTGTCCATGTTCTCTATTAATGTATGACTAACATCCATTTTAAAATTGAACAATCTACACAACAAACTTAGCCTTGAGGGCATAAACTTAATCACGTATAGTTTTTCTAAGGCATCCCATAAGTCCTTAACCTTAATTTTAGTAAGGACTTGTCTACCTACTTTATTTGTAAGTCTTAACATTATTTCTGAGTGGACAAGCAAGTTAGTCTAGTTCTTAGCTTTATCTGTGGTACCTTCTTCATAATCAGATGCTACAACACTCCAAACTTTTTCTTTTATCATAATGACTTTCATTTTGACTTGCCACATGGCAAAGTCAGAACGACCATCATATAGCTTTATTTTGGCCGTTCCACCCATTTACAAGAGAGAAATGAATGAATCAGTTAGGATTAAGTCTCAAGGCAATACCCTAAGGCCCGAGACTTAGCTATAAAGGGACATTGCTTAGCACAGACTAAGCAAACCCCACAACAAGTTCATTAGGTCTAGAGTCCTTTGAACCAATTTATGGTTCAAACAACTCACACGTTTCTAATGTACTTTTTGACACTGGTGAGTTGTCCGTAGAACCTAACAAAAATCCCAACTCACTTAGAAATTAATATTCTAACAAGTGTTTTCATCTTTAACTAGGCTTTGACGACTTGTTGTATAAGAGATAGACAGAATTAATAAAGGCCCTTATTACAACCCTTGGTTTTGGAAAAAATGGACCAGTACCTACAATCTGGAAACAAGGACCAGATTAGCACAAATAAATGTACAAGAATTATTAAATTAAAAAAGACAATAAATCTTGGTGCCAAAAACTTGGTTGCTTGCAACTTTGTTTCTTGCAACAAGCTGGAGCCTAATCTTTTCTTCACCACTGAGGTTAGTTTCAAAAGGAGATGATCTATGCAAAACCATATTTATATTGTGATTAGTACAAAACGTAACAATATTATTCAAGTTTTAATGTAGTGGAAAAAGATCCGATCCGATTTATAAACCAAGAAACAATAACATAGAGTAGAAAAATCACGTTTTAGTGACTTTTGAAAGAAAAACAAACAAAGACTTTTAATTTGAAAAAAACAAAGAACAGTGACACGTTGGACAATGAATGACTTTTGAAAAAGCAAAGTAGTAGCTTTTGAAAAACCAAAGTAGTAAGCCACTCTTTTGAAAAAGCAATTGGAAAAACAATATTTGATGTAGTAAAGCGAACAAAAACTTTTGAACACCTACAACAAACAACAAATTTAAAGCAAAACATTTGACAACACGCTAGATATCGGACAACAACGTATGCGATTGAACACATATACAATTGATTTAGATTTGAGCCATAGATTCAGATTTGGACAACATGTCCGGTTTTGTAATTCAGATCCAGTAGATTCGAAGCAAGGAATGAAGCAAATTTGAAAAGAAAACTGCAGCAGATTGAAAAACACAAATCTTCAAGAATCAATAACAAAACTCAGTAGATCTACACATGTATGCGAACTACTCAGATCTACAAGATTCGAAACAAAACTCAACCAAGAAATGAAAGGAATGACAGATCTATAAGAAATAAACAACTAACATGCTCTGATACCAATTTTGGTCATTATATCTTATAGATCTACTCGTTTTATGTTGATAAACAAAAGAAAACGAAGAACTATAGAAGAAGAACACGATTTTTATGTGGTTCGGTATAAAACCTGCATCCACGGGATCCTCAAGATCCAATCCACTATATAAAAGTTGTATCAAGGTTGCAATAAAGGAAGGCAACAAGATCGATATTGTAAAGCTTAGATCTCGTTGAAGGACACTCATACAAACAAGAACAAAACAAAGCATAAATGAGAAGAAGATAATGACACTGATCTTCTCGCAATATTCGTAGGCAACATACACATCACCGGAGATAATAACTAGCTTTTTTCCGACAAACGGAGTTCTTGTGAGAAAGAGAGAGTTTCTGATTTTTGGGAGCTCAAGACATGAGCATATGTCACGTAAAAATGTCTAGCTGCATAGAGGAGGGAACGTGATACATATAGCCAGGTTTTTAGTCAGCAAACCCTAAAAGTAACACTTCACTTATCCTGTAGTCCACTGCAACCCACTTCTTTTAACGAGCTGGCCCAACATCATTTTCGTACTGGGCCTTTATAAAATGGGCTTCTAACTCTTAAAAAAGAGGAGCATGCCAACAATTCATTTTTAGCCAACATGGATAAAAAAACATGAGCAATCATCGTAGCTTAATAATAAATTTCAACACATTTGATTCAATGTAGAATCTTATCCTTTTTAAAAAATAATTCAAATAGGAGTCTATTGTTGAGCTTGTCAAGAGCCGAATAAGAACTAAGCCCGAGCCTAAACACACTTCTCGTTCAAAATTCATAAAAAATGATAAATATATCTGTATAGACACATTGTTTACAATTTATGGGTCTTATGTTAGGTCTTCGGTCTTCCTTCTTCTCTTGAGTGAGTCCCGACTAGTGACTAGAGGTTGCACGAATATGGAGTGAGTCCTGACTAGTGACTAGAGGTTGCACAAATATGGACAACAAATATACTTCTCTTCTCTGGCTATGGTACTTCATCGGAAATGCTAAACTCTTCAAGTACCGACTAGTGATTGTAGGTTGCACAAGTTAGTAATTTTATTTTGCTCTTTACCTATTCACATTTCCCAGTATGTTTCTTCTTTATATATCTTAACACTCACTCCTCGCACTTGCAGCTCTTGTGCCTCGCGATAAACTATATACTGACGGGTTCTTGAACTTCCTTATTCGGCTTCCTCCGTCGATATTTCATTGATATGTTTTTTCTTGAACTTCCTTCTCCTACTATAGTGCTTCTTCTATCGACAGGTTCATAAACTTCCTACTCGACTACTTATGATTTTACTCTTTCTCGGAATTTCCATTTTTGTCTCTATCAATCTCTCGTTAATCTAGAAACTGTAACAACTTGAACCCTAAATCAAATTAAAATGAATTTGAGAGTCATAAAAACGTTGAAAAACAAAGCTAAAAAGTATAACAAAGTTGTCCACAAGGAAATATGCACATGTGATCCAAAGGTAACTTTTAAAATCTGGGACAAATTGATAAGATTATGAGGATAATCAAGTATACAATTGTACCAACCACAATCAACTTTATTTTCATATTATCGAATCACAACTTTTACTTATTTTTAATTCCTTTCTTACTGAAATCTTGAAGTAATTATATCACAAAATAAAAGTTCCAAATATATCTACTAAAGACATGTTGCACTATTTGTTGTTTCTTGTAATTTTATCTATTTAGTGACAACGCTTTGGTATAGGAATTGTGTCGATTGACTCTTCATTTGTGACTTGATGAGATATAATCTTTGGAGTCTTGAAGACGCTAAGCAAGTGAGGGTCCGTGAATTATTTCCACACTTTTTATCGTACGCCTCAAAATATGCCGTTGGGTTGCATTTTTTAAAACTTGGTTTGATGGTTTTAAATTGTAATGAAACTTCTATATGTTTCATACTTTGCTTCAACGTTTTATTCAAATATCAGAGTATGTCCTGTAATCAAACTTAACTCTAAAATATGAAAGTTTATTGTTTGGATCAAATGTTATATTGTTTTAAATTTAATCGGTAAAAAATTATCCAAAATTGGGTTATTCGAGTTTGTGATGTAGTAAACCATACATCCAAGATTTATCAAACCAAAATGATTATGAGCTCGGCTCACCAAAATGCGAGCTAAAGGAGCTCAAACACGAGCTTTGCATGAGGCTTGCGAGCCATGTTTGAGCATGATTTCATGCTCGTTTTAAATTTTGAGTTTGGCTTGGATTCATTTAATTCATAAATGAGTCGAGCCTAAGCATACCAATGCTTAGCTCGTCCGGCTCGTATAATAACCTAGACGCATGAATGTGAAAATAACGGACATGATATACATTATTTTGTTCAATCTTTTCTTCTAGAGAGAAATAATGGTCAGCCATCCATGCCTTTCTCATGCCCATTCTTCTTTTATACACAACTCCATGCCCTCGTTATTCTTGAGTGTTTCTTGCCTTCATTCACTTGATGCTTCTCTTAAGTCAATGATCATTTTAAAAGGGTTTCTTCAACTCGTGGTTCTTTAACATGACATCTTCCTAACCCCTACACTTGCTCCAATTCATTGAAGAGTTCAGTTTTATCTATTTGAGTTCTCCAAAAACCTACAACGTAATATAAAACTAAAAGGATACATCATTTCCAAGCCTACATAAATTAAGCTCGCAAATGTCTAAATTATGCAATGATGATGCAAACTATGCCTAAAGGCAACTATAAATATAACATGAAAACATTTTGTCATTTAGGTCATGGGTTTCATGTCAATAACAACTGAGTATGGAGTTTGAGGGTGCGTTCCGCGTGCCAAAAAAAATGAGGTTATTTGGTAGATTATTGTGCCCATATTATTTTGGGAGATTATTTTGATCCAAAAAAAGTACTCACCTACAAAGAGATTATTGAGATTATTGAAAATTTTCATCCCTCAAAATAATCCCTTGGTACCACCAAACGGACCCTGAATACCTTTAAAATTTGGAGGGTTTCGAGTCTGGTACATTGTATGTTTTTTTGTCTATGTACACGACCATGGCTTAATTTATTGTTTCACATTACAATTGACACTTTGTATTATCTACCGATCACAAAATTGCTTTCTTTTATTGATTTCGCTTTGCTCTTTGCCCACATTTTTGGGGAATTTGTTACTCATTCTTCGATTAACCACGACTTTTATAATAATTTACTCTTTTCTTTTCTCTGAAGGCTTTTCCTTCTCTTCAGATACCCCTAAATTACCATTCTTATGTGCGTCCTTTCTTTTCAATAAGTATAACGTGACATAAGATGCATTTATACGAATATTTATTTGAAGAACATTATATCGTCGAAGATGGAGAGTGAGATGACCAAATAGTCAAAGAATTGGATGCGATACAACATATTGCATAAAGCTCATATCGTTAAGATGATCGAACGATCATATATCACAAAGCAGACTTTGAGCGAGATAAAACGAGATCACATTATAAGAAAAATGACACATATCCAGAAAATAAATGGTGATACTATAGATTGTGAAAACAAATTAAAAACTTTCCTAATTTCATATATTGAATGCTCGAAATAATATATTTTGAAGTGATCAAACGTAAAGCCCATCACTCACCAATAATCCTAAAATTTCACTAGTTTTTCCGAATCAGTAAGCCGGACGGTTCGGGTAAATTTGCCATTCGCCATCTTTGGGAATACGGGATTCTTTTAGTCAAATTTTGTAAATAAAAGAAAATTGAAATCAAGCAAGTTCGCCTACTCGCAGCAACTAGGTTTTCGTTACACAATCCCTCGTATCCTCTCCCCCCTTCTCTCCCTCACAAATCGAATCATATTCTCTTCCGAGGAGTTCGAGCAGCTGGACGCAGCGGAAGCTACAGTGTCTCTTTGGCTCTCTTCTCAAATCCCATGTAAGCCTCAGTTTTTGTCCCTCCCGGCTAGTTTACTCGTCAGATTTCCCTTCTATGTTATTTCTCACTCTGTAGTAGGGTTATGAATCTGCACTTGCGAATGTTTATTCAACTAGCTTATTTGCTGATTAATGTTAATGGTTTGATTCCATTGTTTTTGGTAGTCCGATATGTAGCTCTCCTGCTCAGCCTTTTCTCAAACGGCACTATTAGTCGAAGTGAATTTGGGGTTTAGGGTTTTTCTGTGCATTTCTCGCCGACTGGTCGACATTGGCTCATTGTGTACTCAAGCGTATGGTTTCTGCTGAATTTCCATTCGATACTTAAGTTCTACACCACTCATTAGTCATTTCATAATGCATTTACAAGAATAAATTAAGAGGACTAGGGTACTTTGAGAGAAAATTGCCATAATCTGTGAGCGAACCATCACAGTTTAATTATGACGACTGTAACTTGAGCAAAGTCATAGGGACATTGGCAAATTGCTGATCAGTGATTTGTATATTCTCTAGCTATTAGGTTTGCTCAACTAACAAATCTGTACAGAGGGATTGACTTATTTCAATGCATCTTATGATGTGGGAACCAGAAGGAAGGTGATATGTGCTTTATAGATGGTCAGGTCAGGCGTTTTTTCTGGTGCATATTTTGTATCCCCGAATGAAAAGCACAACTTCCGGGAAAGTCGTGATATCTAATGATTGCTATACACCCAGTAAATGTTTGATGTACAATAATAAGACAGGATTGTGATAGTCACCCGATCAAGCTGCTTGGTAATTCAAGAGTATTTTGTTCACATGGATCTTGGTGGAGTGAAAAGTTATAAGTAGATACAGTCGTTGGGTGAGACACCCTCTGCTGTAAGCCTGCTAAGTAATGACATTCGATCAATCTCAGCAGTGGAGATTTCTGTGTGACAGCCTTCTTTTTCCAAATAACTCATGCACCTTCTCTTCTTCCAGACTTAACTTCCCTTGGATATAGAACAGTGAATGTGCTTTAGTGGTATTAGTTGAAAGTAACATGCTCCAGGCATTGAAATTGTTTTATGCTTTGTACCAGATCACTTCGAATGTTGGCTTGATTTATTAAGTCATGAAAGAGAAAATGGGCAAGACAAAGCACCCACTGGTTTACATGGATGTCTCAGTTGATGGAGATCCTTTTGAGAGGATGATATTTGAGGTAATATTTTATTTTCTGCTGTTGCCCATATTATGTAAATGCCTTTCTGCTGTTCTGTTGTTTTGACACCCATACGTTGTTTTTTTATTCAAAAGGGACCTTATAATTTGACTACTTTTTATTTTATAGCTCTTCTCAGATGTTGCCCCACTGACTGCTGAGAATTTTCGAGCTCTGTGTACTGGTAAAATTTCCATTTTAGTTGACATATGTTATTTTCTTTTTGTGCCTTCCTTTTTCTTTTGCTTATTATACTCTTTAACACTCATGTACAATATATTTATTTGTTTCCCTATGTTGGAGAGGCATAATCTGTAATTTTCTATTGACCATTGATACAAGCCCAAACTACAAATCCCCTAATGCATTTAATATATCTTTATTTTTCTCATTGTTCAGTTACTTTCTTCAACTTCCCCAATACCCCCACTTTCTCCATGTTTCCTGTTACTTTCTTTAGCTTGTTGTGAGATCCTCACATTGCACTCATAGGAGTGAAATCCTTGCTTCTAGTGTGTCATTAACTTATTACTATTACTGTTGTTTATTGCACTCAGGCAGTGACTATGAGGTCTTTCCTTTCTTTATTTGCGCTTTTATAGAGATATTGGTTAAACAATATTTGACAGCTTTGGTGGTTTATCTCTATCCCGTCTGTATTATTATGTCATCTTTGTGATGGTTTTGGATGTATAATGCTGCTACTTTGTGATTTTTTCATCTTCTTTATATTCTCTTGATCTCTCTCAGCTATTTTTTTTTTCACTTCTTGGTGTTCAATTTATGGAGGGTGGGGGTATGATGCAATGTGGAAAATAGGCTTTGGTTATGTGCTGTTCTGAGCATATGGACAAGGAAAATAGTGCCAGGAAGACATATTTGCAGAAGCTTGAAGACTATCCTGAAGTGAAGCACTTACATCTCCTTTTCACCTGTTATATGGGAAATTCCTATGTGTCTCTGTTCATATCTCCGGGCAGCTCTCTTAAGACCTCTATCTAAGTGTACCAAAATATGTTTCTGTCATGTGTGATCGATGATGAGAGAAACACATCTGTTTTAATGTTCTATTTCTATCTGGTGCGCAGAAAGGCAACTTTAGACTTATAGCATGGCTTGCTAAAACTTTTGTTTGTTTATTGCCTTGTTTTTATAGTTGCAATAGCTTATTTGTTAATTTTGTACTGTACTTTGTAATTATTTGCAGGAGAAAAGGGAATTGGACCTAAGCTAGGGAAGCCCTTACATTATAAGGGCACATTTTTTCATCGCATACTGAAAGGCTCTGTGGCTCAGGTATGCTCCTTGTTGTATGTTATTAAATATAATTATTGTGATTCACCTCAAACTTAGCTTCTGGTTCAATGTGAACTGTAGTGGTCGATCTCTTTCATTGGTCGATTATCCTTGTCTATGATGTAGGATACAGGGCTGATGATCACGCGTGCTTTTCTAGTGATGTAGTTTTAAGGTTGTACTAGCTAAGTTTATTATCCTGCATGATTTGTGAAGTTCTGAAATAAACTATTCATTTAGGGACCTATTCTTGCTGTTTCCTTGCTAATTTTGTTTATTGATGATGTTTGTTTTTCTTATAGGGCGGAGATTTCCTCAGACAGGAGGGTATGTTTCTGTTTTTATTACCTGCTACTATTAGTGCTGTACTTTGTATTTGCCTTAGTCTATGTATCTGTTTGACTGTTTCTTTTGATTAGTAAGCCATTTGGTTGTAGAGCTGTCTGCAAAAGCAGTTGAAAATTGATATGGACCTTCACACTTACTTTAGGGATTGCCATCTCTTGTTTTAAAAATAGAATAATAAACAACACAGTAATCAATTTCCTTGTAGTTGAGATTGGGGATTGATCCTACTTTCAGTCGTTGAGGAATTATCTGGTTTTCTGACATCTGTTCTGACTTCTTAATCCGCTATCGTATTTGTCTCTCAGTTAAGATGCAAATTTCAAGCTTTAATTGATTAAGTCATTTTTGAATTTGCTGGTCAGCTTCTATAGTATTACTCAAAATTTTAAAATATGACTTGTGAGATAGGGGTGTAAAAGTTAAGAGTGGAGTTCAAGGGTGGCTCTTGATGTTCCCTAAAGTTGATACATCATGTTTGCGCATATTGACGAATGATATTAGGCGTGTGTGTGCATATTGACAATCATTTTAGGGTAACAGGTAGGTATTGATAAGATGATTTTATGGTTAATTAGTTTTAGTGTGCAAGATCTAAATTAATTAAGAAAAGCATTGATTGCATCAGTGTTTTAATAGCCTTAGGTGCTCAGACGCCAGTGTAAAAGTTAAGAGTGGAATTCAAGGGTGGCTCTTCTGAAGTTTTAATGGAGATGTTCCTTAAAGTTGATACATCATGTTTGCGCAGATTGACGAATGATATTAGGCGTGTGTGTGCATATTGACAATCATTTTAGGGTGACAGGTAGGGATTGATAAGATGATTTTATGGTTAATTAGTTTTGGTGTGCAAGATCTAAATTAATTAAGAAAAGCATTGATTGCATCAGTGTTTTAATAGCATTAGGTGCTCAGACGCCAGTACTCTTGTCGCTTTGGTGCATCTTTCAAGTCTTGACTTTTAAAATACTGGATTCAAAATCTCCAATCAAGGAGACCTCCTTGATTGGAGGCTTGAGGCAAAGGCGCAGTTTAGCTCATCATGTAGGAGCAGTGTACATGTCTGGATGTCCCTCTTCCATTCACTGGCTTTGTACATTACGTGGAACCTTATTTTCACATTTCCTGCATAAATTAAGATGAGATTTTGAGTAATAGAAGTTTCTTTCACTACATAGTTTTCGGAGGACATATCAGTAATCTTAGTCTTTGCAAGAGTTTCACTTGTCTGAGTGCGTAGAGAGCCGTCTTTAAAAAAGTTGGACTATCCTTCTGCTGCTTCCAAGAAAATTGTCTTTCAGAGCCGTTTTCTTACTAAACATTTAACAAGGAACATTCCATTTACGTCTTTGTGTGCATCAAGTTGTGGAAATGTATGCTGATGATAAAGTCCTTTCAGGTGCTGCCGGCGAAAGCATTTATGGGGACAAGTTTCCAGGTGACATTGGGTTTTCTTGTCCTTCTCTCGCTTTACTGCTACAAAGCTGCAGAAACTAGACCTCCCTCTTTGACCACCTCCCAAAAAGAAATGTATCCAATAAACCAAAATTTGATGTGTATTCAACTATCAAATGACCACACTTTTATTCTTTCAGATGAGCTGCCAAAACTGAAACATGATGAGCGTGGTTTGTTGACCATGTCTGTTGCTGATCGTGACACACGTGGATCTATATTCAGCCTCACATTTAAGCCTAATCATCACCTTGATAGGTTTGTTCATCTATTCTTTCCTTGCAAATCTAAGATGATCTTGTGATGCCCATGGATATTTGTTAAGAAAAATTAACTAAACAATCTAACCTATCTTCAAGACTGATTCCATCTAAAAGTACTCATTTTGGAGCAAATTTTCCATTTTACTATAAGCAATTGTTTCTTTTGGGTCTTTTTTGGTCACGTGTAATCACTAATCAAGTCACTGCTTTGATCCCTTTCAAGGTATGTAGGATGCTACGGTTCATTAGTCATGGAGGAATTATTGTATTTGGTTTTTGTCGCTAATTTTCTTTTTCTTGACAGGAAACAAGTGGTGTTTGGCAAGCTAGTCCATGGACAAGAAGTACTGAAGAAGATTGAGAATGCAGGTGATGAAGATGGTAGACCAGCTGTGACAGTTAAGATTATCAATTCTGGTCAATGTGATGAGAGAGGTAAGATTATACAACATTTCAAGATTTACCTGCATCTATGTCTGTCACTCTGCTATGATTCTGTTTCTTTCATGCTTCACGGGTCTCTTTCTTCTAACTGTTGACCTTATATGTTTACTTGCAGACAAGAAGAAGCTGAGGAAATTAAAATCAGCCAAAGATAGAAGAAAGAGGAGGAGAAAGTATTATTCATCTGAATCAGAGAGTTCGTCTGATTCAGATTTGGACACTTCTGAATCTGATTCTGATTCTGCAATATCCTCGTCCACTGATACCAGTTCTTCGAGTGACGACAAGCATCGGAAAAGAAAAAGAAATTATAGGCGAGATAAGTACAAGAGTGGAAAAAAGAAAGATAAGCGGCGTTTAAAGCGACGCAAAAGACATGATAAACGATCAAAACATAGATCAAGAAGGTACACACTGAAGTGATTGGTTGAGTTTTAGGTGGTGCACATTTTGAGTGTAGCTTCCTTTGTTTCTTTTCTGGGAAATATTTCCTTAAAGAAGTTCCTAGTATCATGAATTTTTGGTTCACGCTCATCTAAGATTTAATTTTGTTTTTGAGGCATGTTGCATTTTTCAGCAGTGTTTCTCCTAATCTGTAGAGGAGTTGTATTGAAATGGGTTTCTGGTTCAGTCTCTTATCATTTTCTTGGAAGTAATTTTAGGTTCATTCTTTATTGCTTTCTGATGCGACGGTGAACTCTAGGCAGAAGAGGGGGTGGGGGGTTACATGTTAAGGTTACATATGTTGACATCATTATAGTTAAGGAAGGGGGGTACATGTTAAGGTTTCAAGTGCGTTGTGGTTGCTAGGAAATCATGTAAAGGTTTCATATGTTGACCTTAGGGTAAGACTTATTATTGTTAAAGAATGATTGAGATACAGAATTCTATACAAAGGCATTTGTCACTTTTAGCCAAGCAATATTGCTCTCTTTTGGTGGCTTAGTGGAATACAACCACGGGTTCCTCTAGGCCCTCTATTTTGAATGTTTTATGCAAGTTTTGTGATTGTGGTGAGTGTGCTTTGCTCTCTACACCAACTTTTCCCCGCTTCTTCACTTATGTTCTCACTTGCTGCCATCAGACAATGCTGACTGTTGTGTGCTACAAATTTCTGAATAGAGTTTATGTCATGTTCCATTAAGTTCTGTTCATTGATGAGGTAAGTTTTTTTGTATTATGTGCTAGTAGGTCCTTGGATAGCCTTACCGGTACTGAAAGTGAAGAAACTGAGAGTAGCTCCGAGGACAATGTTGTCAATCATAAAGGTCCTGACACGAAGCACAAGGATGATCTTGAGAAAGCAGGTACTTGTCAGCAAGTTTTAGGTGTTTCGACTGCTCATTTGTTGCTTTTATTTTAGTTGTCATGCCTCCAGCATTCTTCGTTCTTCATTTGCATCACTTTTGCTATCCTCTATATAAATCTCCTACTTGCACTAACCATTCCGCTTGATGTGCTGCTATATCTTCTTAAAGCATTCAACATATCCTTTTCAGCACAATGGCGCGTGCAATGACTCCTACCGTTTCATACTATATCTGGAAATTTAATCATTGCCTGTTTGGGAGTGCAAATTTGAACTACTAGGGGTATGGTGGTAGATGGTATTTTACGTGGTCAATGTAGGATGTAACAGATGCGAAAGACACTTGAATGAATATTTTAAAAACAATATGCTACTTAAGTTTTTTGAATTTTTGGTTCTTTATAATCACCATATCTTAATATTATTGATAACTTAAAATGTGGAATACTTGAGCTGTTTAGAGCAGATACTCAAGGTTATTATTGTAATACCATGTAAATGTAAATCTGTTTAATGTTAAAAAAATAGAAAGTTGTTTTAAAATGCTTAATATTTTTTTTTATATATGTGATGAGATTGGTATGATGACATTATACAACGGTTTCAACTTCTAATTTAGAAGAAATTGGATCACTATAAATTATAAATTGTATAATGAGCTCGATGGCAGTTTTTAATGTATAGTATTACTAAAATGGACAAATGGTTCACCTAAATGTCAATTGTTTTTTCCATTTCCTTTGTGTAAAGTTGAAAGATTTGATAAGGTTATGTCGGTAAATCTTGATAGATTAGTACATGATTATAGTTATGAAATTACGAATCAGTTATCAATGAGGGGTTTTATCTGTTGCAATAAGTTTGTATAAGCGGTTCCATCAAAAAGAAACTTTATTAACATCAAAGCTAATTTTGTTTGTTTTTGCGTTGCATTTAATTGTGCATTATGGCCTAAAAATGTGAGTTGCGGCTGTCTGAACTATTCCTCCATTGATGTATACATTCTGTTATTGCATAACGACTGTTTGAACAATTTCAAGTTTGTTCTCTCTTTTTTGGTTTCAATGCTTTACCAGTTTGTGTGACCGGTATCATGGGTTTCTGCAGACAAACCTTTGACTGCCGAGAATGATAACAACAATCATTCAAGAAGCGTGGATATGGTGGGGAAATCAGATGTCAAACCTCTTAAGGAGAATGGAGATCGACAACACAATGGATATGAAAGGGATGCTAGATCAAATGAAAGGGATGCTAGATCAAACAGAAGCGAGGACAGGCGACCTGATGTGGTAGATGACCATTAAAGAAGAATATTGTTTCTGATCTTTTTTCCATATTTAACCTATGTTTACTGATTCTTCTTGGTCTTCCTTAGAAGTTGATGAGCAGGAGCAGAAGCAGGAGCATGAGTCCTAAAAAGGCCACAAGTAAAAGTATTAGTCCCAGGAGTATGAGCAGAAGCCCTAGTATGAGCCCTGAAAAGAGTTTGAGCAGGAGCCCTCAAATCCCGCAACGCGGTGCACTAAGAAGTCGCAGTGTTAGCAGAAGTTCAGCTAGGAGTGAAAGCCCCAGGAGACGTGCTTCAAGTGGCACTAGAAACCCTGCAAGAAGCATTAGCAGAAGTCCTGATAGAAGCATCAGCAGGAGCCCTGTAAGACACGTCAACAAAGGCCATCTTAGAAGCATGAGCAGAAGCCCGGAGAGGGCTTCAAGAAAAAGTGTTAGTGCAAGTCCAGAAAGGTCCCCTGTTCGAAGAAGCCTCAGCAAAAGTTCACCAAGAACCTCGTCTAGAAGATCTGTTGGTAGAAGTCCTGCACGATCATCTCGGAGAAGTGCAAGTCCCGTAAGATCAGCTAGGAGATCTGTCGGTAGAAGTCCTGCAAGATCACCTCAGAGAAGTTCAAGCCCTGTTAGATCTTCACGTAGAAGTGCTAGCAGGAGTTCAGGGAGACTCCCGTCGAGGAGAGATGTTAGCCGGAGTCCAGTGCGGTCTCCTAGACGGGGCAACCGTCGAAGCTACTCAAGGAGCCCTAGTCCAATACGTAGGGCAAGGTCACCACCCTCTGAGCGTAGAAGGAGCTTGTCTAGAAGCCGCTCACCAGAAGGTTCTCCTAGGCGCATTAGACGAGGCAGAGGCTTCAGTGACAGATACTCTTATGCTCGGAGATACAGAACCCCCTCTGTGGACCGGTCGCCAGTTAGATCATATGGCTATGGAAGAGATGAGCGAGAGAGGTATCATTTAATGCATGCGCTTCACTAGTTTTCCATTTGGAATTTGTTTCTGATTAGGCACCTTTGATATGCATTTATAGATTTTCAAGGTACAGAAGGTATTCTGATCGCTCTCCAAGACGTTATAGGAGTCCGAGAAGATCTCCTCCAAGGTATGTAATTCACAATTTTTTTTGTTGCATTTCAGTAATTTACTAATATGATAAGAGTATGGTGTCCTTGCATATGCTTCCTGCATTCTGCAGTTCATATCAAGAGATAACAACATCTAAGTACTAGGGTCATGGGCAAAAATAGGCCAACTTAAATGCGGTTTTCACTAATAGGGGCGTAGGGCCACCAATTAGTGTCATCCTAACAAAATGGCATGTTGCCATAGAAAAATATAGCCACTTCTACCAATTGCCTATTTGTTTGAATTGTGTTTGTAAATGACCTATCTAGGTCTGCCTTTCTAAGAGTAGAGAACTAGCGTAGTTTTTGACTATTTTCAAATGATCAATTTGATTATAAATATTGTAAAATCTTAATTATGACTTCTGATTGAGTTAAATTATACTAAACTAATCTGTGTTAAGCTTGATTGCATGGACTTGAAGGATTCCTCTACTCCCAAGTATTGCATAATAAGTGACATCTGATTGCCATGCTGCTTTATATTTAAGTCTCCATGCCATCTGCCAGTTTTGTTTGAGTTATCAACGGGTTCTTGCCCATCCAACTCTTGTGACTAATGGAGTCTTCAATTACTAATAATAGTCTACTGGTGGTTTCTGTTCAATAGATACCGTAGTAGGCGAAGCCGAACCAAGAGTCCTATCGTCTCAAGGAGCCCTCCATATCGCCGCCGCCGTTACAGCCCGAGTCCCGTTCGTAGCCGTTCCCCGATCAATACAACCCGATACCGTGATTCTCCACGGGCTGCGAAACGAAGCAGCAGTTCGAGTAAGAGCCGTTCCATATCGAGGTCTCCTCCGAGGAACTCTTCACCTCCAAATCAAGCAGGCAAGAAGAGCATGTCAAGATCAAGATCTAGGTCAAGGTCATCCTCAGGCAGTCCCCCGAGGAAGGGTCTTGTCTCCTACGGAGATGGCTCACCATAGTCTTAGACAATGCAACGTTGTTAGCCGACCGAGTTCGGTGTCCTAATGTTGGTTCTAAGGCTTTCAGAATATAGTCTAAACTAGAATACTTGATCCTTCTGTTGATTTGGCGTCTAGGATGTTTTGTTGCAC
The DNA here is from genome assembly GCA_033239125.1 of Fagopyrum homotropicum. Taxonomy (NCBI): domain Eukaryota; kingdom Viridiplantae; phylum Streptophyta; class Magnoliopsida; order Caryophyllales; family Polygonaceae; genus Fagopyrum; species Fagopyrum homotropicum. Next base: position 153,515,811 of record BSWB01000004.1, read on the forward strand.
GTTTGCATGGCGTGTCCTTTGTGTCGTGGATTTATTTAAACTTAGGTCGACGTTTTATGTTTGTGCTGAATGCAGGCTTGCGTTTCTGCAATAGGCATGTATCATGCATTGAGAGATTTGTGATCGCGATTTTAAGAGATTGTTATGATCATTTGTTACTTGTGCTTTGATTGATCACATTCATAGGATGTTGGTGAAGAACCGTCACCATCATCCATGGCACCCTTTAACCGTGTCTGTCAAACTATGCCTGCATTTTCCATTTCCGTGCCAACGGCTTTGCTCCGTTAGCACCTCTTCCATCACCACCCCGAACTTTCGCCGAGACAGTAGTTAAGTTTGGAGCTTGAGAATGCATGGTTAGGGCATCGTTTCGGGTTATGTATGATTATGATGATGATTTCATATCCTTGTTGTCTGCTAAGGGCAGAGGTGTTCTTGTTGGCTTGTTGTATGACTTCTCCCAGCGATAAGTTTAGGGTTATGTATGATTATGCAATGTTGGTGAAGAACCAATTGAATTTTGTTGGGCGGAAATGCACCTTTATGCCCAACTTCTAAGTTGTACAGTTTACCAGTTCAAATTTAAAATCAACCGGCAATAAGCGGTTTAAAATCAATAGGCAATAGGTGGAGTAACCCGTATAACTATATAGACCTCCCATGAAATTCGTTATGCTCTTGACCTGCACGACCATCTCGTGCCCTCTTATAATTGCGATCTTCATGCAATGATCCACCAAAAAATGTCATGACATACAAGACCGTTGCGTGTTTCACTCTTTGAAAATAGACCACCATTCAAAGGCTAACCTGTTAGATGCCACTGGAGTCCATCTCAAATTGCATGTGCAACCGACTTAAACCGAACCTCGGCTCTGATACAAATTTGTTGTGCGGAAATCTAACTTTGAGCCCAACTCCTTATGCACATTGTTCCATCCTAAAACCAGCCGACAATGAACAAAGTATCCCATGTACTTATATATGATAATATCATATCTTTGTTTTTTTGATAACAAAAAACGGTTAGACTGACCTACTTCCTAGAGGTTGTCCACCCTAAAACATCCTTGTGGATGAGAATACAAAGTTCAAGATCATCAGAAAAATTGATATTGGGGTTCGAGATTTCCAAACGGGCCAACCAGTCAACAACACAATTAATTTTTCCCAATAAACGTGATTAATTTGGACTTCCTCAAAGAAATGAAGATCTAGTCTAGAGCCGGATATAATCATTTCGACATCTCACAGACAACTTCAAAGACCTCAAAGTACCTTGATGACACACAAATTATCACCCTCGATTTTGATCTTTCTGATTTGCAATCTGATAACTTCTTGCAAGCCCGATTTTAGAGTACAAACTTCCACTTTTACTACCGAATTAAAGTTATTCTTTTATGCACCAAGACTGAGAACCTCTCCGTTGTGGTACCGAATAACAAAACCGATGGAGGTAACCCTAAAATCAAGTTTAGAGCCATCAAAATTAAAATTTTGGAATCCAAGCTTTCATTTATCCCATTTGATGTTATTTTTTCCATTTGGGATGCTGATTTTTTGGTGATGGATTAAAACTGTTCTTTTTTTTTTGTTCGTGAATTCGATTCTTAACGAAGGCTATTATGTTACTAAATGGCCAAAAGACTCGTTTTTGAAGATAATTTTGTTTTCTAGAGAACCAATACCCCATCATATAGTAACAAGACACATAGACCCCTTATATCCATTTTTATCTTTCATTTCTTGAAGAATGTCATCTATATTGTCATAATTGATGTTATTTATTTTGTTCGAGATTATTCTGTCAATTTTATTGATGATTTTTTTGGTATATGGACAATCTAGAAGTAAATGACATAAGTTCCTAAGATTCTGGTTGTACAATTTAGAATTTCTAGTAACCACAATTTTTCTTTCGTTAAGTTTTACTTTTGTTGTTAATCCGTTTTTTTGAGATTTTCCATATGAAATTCTTTATTTTAGGTTGTATGTTAAGTTTCCAAATCCAGTCGCACATATTAACAAATGTGATTCCCTTATCCTCCATTAATAACTCAACATCAGACTTAGTTGAAAATCATCTATTTTAGGTACATCGCCAATATAATCTATCTTGTACTTCATCTTTGAGTATAATTGTTTCCTTCTTGTTGGCTAAGGGAAAGAATGATCTTGTTAGCATGTTGAATGACGTCTTCTTGGTGTTAAGTTTATGGTTATGGCGAAATGTTTGTGAAGAACCAATCAAAATTGTTGTGCGGAAATTCACCTTTTGGCCGAACACCTAAAGCTAACATACAAGCTCACAAGTTTCATCCTAAAACCAAGTGACAATAGGTGAAGTAACCCATGCACTTACATACTTTTGCCCAAGAAATTCGATAGCCCTTTACTTACACGACCACCACGTGCCCTCTTAGAATTGAGATCTCCATTCAACGACTCACCAAGAAATGCCATGACATGCACGACCGCCACATTCTCACTCTTGGGAACGAGACCACCATGTAAATGCTAAACCGTCAGATGCCACCATCTCAAACTACATGTGTAACCGACTCAAACCGAACCTTCGGTTATAATACCAATCCATATTGGCAAAAATCCTCCTTTAAGCCCAACTCCTCAAGGCCACAAGTTCCATTTTAAATCCATTTGACAATTGATCAAATATTCCGTGTACTTATATGCTACATTTTTAAAGTCCTAAAAAATTTGACCGTGGAACACAATTATACCCAACAAATCCAATATATGCAATTAAGATATCTGAACTCCACCTTGGTCCGAAACACAACCACATCTCCCCTGCTGATCCCCCGAGCCCATTCGAATCAGTACCGGAAGAGCTGATCCGCTCTAACAACGCACGACTGGGGATGCCACCGATCCACAAGCCTCCTGAGATAACATCTCAGATCACCTTCCCTCCGCTCACTTCCCCCCTGCTGCCGTCAGAAACATCTCCCCTCCGCGTGCAGGTTAAACTGAAAACCCTAATGCATGCTACGGTGCAAACGATATACCTCTCTCCTCCGTAAACAATACCCCATCCCTGCCTGATTCCAAACACAACACAAGTCCCCAATCCGAAATAGGAATCTTAACCGTCAACAAAGGCTCAAGCCTCCCCCTGGAACCCTCGATCAATCAAAACACTGAAAAGACTACTCCAAGCCCAAACCAACCAAACCCGAACCCCCAAGCTCCACCAACAGCAAGCCCTAAACCTCCACCTACCCCGACCTCTCAGCTCCCACAAACCCTGGAAAACCCAAAAGACACTTTCAAAAGCATGTTATTAAATGCCTTGCCTAGGAACCACATCCCACTTGAATACTCCCTTGGCCAGGATCAAGACATTATACACTTCTCCAATGATGACGTTTCGGATGCTATCTCCAAGTGGAGCCTGACATTGGTTGGATTCCCCGTTGACAGCCCCTTTGCCTACCATAGAATGTCAAGTTATGCATCTCGATCTCTCTTGGAACCATATATCGAAAGTTAAGATACTCCGGAATGATAACGGAGTATTTGTATTTCACTTTGCTTCCGAAGATGATTTGAATACTATTCTCCTCGAGAGCCCTTGGGTTATCAATGGCAACACCTCTATCATTCTTAAGCGATGGTTCCATGGCATGGCACTTGATTACTCCAGTTTATCCTCGATCCCTGTCTGGGCTACCCTCCCTGACCTTGACTATCGGTTCTGGTCCCCTCGGATGCTAGCAAAGATTGGTTCTGGAATCGGCATCCCAATTCTCACTGACGCCTACTCCGCTTACCAAGAGCGCCTTGGGTTTGCCAGAATTCTTGTAGAGATACAAGCAAGCAAACCACTCACCCGCACGCTTACCCTCATGGGACCTGAAGGCGAAAGAATTGAGCAAAGGGTGACTTACGAATGGCTTCCTGATCACTGCCCAGACTGCCAAATTTTCGGACACAAATGCAAGAGGAATTCGAACGTCAAACAACCTATAAACAAAAACCCCAGGATGACACCCACCCGGACAATGCCTGCTTCATCCATGGAGCCAATCCTGCCCACCCCTGATGCCTCACAACGCCTGAACCCAACCACCAATCTAAAACTCATACCAAAGTTTGGTCCGCCTAACCTTGCCCCAACAAGTTCCCCACCTAATCTTGATCCTCCTATACCTACTGAGCCTCAAACCCACAACTCACTCCCGGCAAGCAACATCACCTCAACCTCCTGTATCTCATCTCTTCCTCTTGACAAGATTGTCCAAGAGCATTCTCACCCTCCTGCAGCCCCAGTAACCTTAACATCCACACTCCCGAACACTACACCTACTCCACCAACCTCATCAATTTTACCAGATACAATCCACCCTCCTCCTTCCCCTCTAACCTCACATCTCGCTATCAAGGATACGGGATGCACACAAAATGTTGTCTATGTATCTTAATGTATGTTCATGGAACATAAGGGGTCTTAATCACCCCAGCAAGCACCAGGCTATTGGAGACATAGTAAATACCCACAACTTGGACATCATAGTTATCTTAGAAACAAAGCTTACTGAGAATAAGATGAGTCATCTTTCCTCCCTGATTCCCAATTGGAATCACACAACTTCTCTGCTGAGTACAGATGTCGCATCTGGCTTTGGTGGAACCCGCACACTACCCAACTCACCACAATCCTTAAGAATAACCAACTCATTCATTGCTCCATCACACCCAACCCTCAAGATACCAACTCCACAAACTCAACCCCACCTCCAACACTTGAGGGCTCGTTCATCTACGCTCACAATATAGCGGAGGAGCGCTCTCCCCTTTGGGATGCCATTTCTACTATCAATCGACTCAACTCGAACTTGCCATGGTTCCTCATGGGCGACTTCAACACCATTCTATCCTCAAATGAGAAGATCTCGGAGAACCCCTCCCCGAACAGCCTGCACTCTAATGAATTGGCCTCTTGCTTCTCGGAAAATTCCCTCTCAGACCTCGACTTCTCGGGCTGTACTATGACCTGGAATAACAAGCAATTCCCAAACCGCATTTGGTGCAAACTGGACCGTATTGTGGTGAACACTGCCTGGCTCAACAACCACACCAACTCGACTGCATTCTTCGATACCCCAAACATTTCAGACCACTCACCTGCCATCCTCACCATCAACCCCAAGCCATCCACTTCCCACCGCAATTCAGATTTAACAACACATGGGCTAAGCATGAAAACTTCATACCAACCGTCACCTCATCATGGGCTCTCACTGGCCTCAGTCCCTCGCATTGCCCAATGCTCACACTCACTGCTAAACTCAGGGACTTGAAACCTCACCTCAAACGCTTCCCAAGTATCAAGCTTGAGACGCTTAACTCGACCATTGCCTGCCTCAAAAACTCTCTCGCCAACACCCAAACCAACCTTCAAAACTCACCCTTCGACCCATCCCTCATTAATCTTGAACGCAACACTCTCCTGTCCCTTCGCACCAACCAAAATGATCTTAAGGATACCCTTGCGCAATTGTCGAAAGCTGCTTGGTGCAAATTTGGTGATCAATGCAGTGGTTACTTCTTCAAGGGTATAATGGCTAGAAGAGCCCTGAACACTATCAAAAGCCTCACTAACCCTTTGGATAACGCCCACACCACAATATATGACCAGGAAGAAATATCCAAAATCCTAACCACCCACTTTTCTAGCATTCTCAACCCCACAACTGCCCTTAATCCGCATAACCTTTTCCCTGACTGCCAACTTCCCACCTTACCCCTCGATCTTCTTGGTCTGCTTAGCTGTAACGTCAACCCTGATGAGATCAAAACTGCATTATTCTCCATCGGGGATATGAAGGCGCCTGGTCCTAATGGATTTAATGCCCACTTCTTCAAGCAGTCCTGGAACATAACCGGACCTGCCTTCACCAAAGCGATCACCACTTTCTTCAACACGGGAGTCCTCCCCACACAATACAACCATACATCTATCTCTCTCATTGCCAAAAAGCCAAACCCAAGTTCACCATCCGATTACAGGCCAATATCATGTTGCAATACCCCATACAAAGTGATCGCCAAGATACTTGCTGCTAAACTGAATGCCACGCTGCCCTCGATGATTGGAAACTACCAAGGCGCCTTCGTCAAGGGTCGATCGATTAAGCACAACATTCTTATAGTCCAAGAACTTTTCAAGAAATATAATCAGAAGCACTTATCACCCAAGTGTGCTATTAAAGTGGATCTCTCCAAAGCCTTCGACATGATTGATCACCGTTTCATCATCAACTGCCTTGGTAGAATGGGATACCCTCTCGACTTCATCAAACTCATTGATGCCTGCATTGCTAACCCCGCTTATTCTATCAATGTCAATGGGACCCTTAAGGGGTATTTCAAAGGCTCCAGGGGCCTTCGTCAGGGCTATCCACTCTCTCCCTCCCTCTTCACCATTGCCCTCGAGGTCTTATCATCTATGATCCAAGCCAATACTGCCAACCCAAGCTTCAACTCACACCCAAAATGCTCCTCATCACGCATAACCCACCTTTGTTTTGTTGACGATATTCTTTTGTTTTGCAGGGGTGACATCGAATCCATTAATATCCTAAAAAACACACTCAACCATTTTAGTTTCTACTCTGGACGGCACATCAATGTCAACAAATCCTCACTTTTTCTGGGGGGAATTGCCCCGCAAGACCAAGGCTTCTTTGAATCATCTACCGGTATCCCCATTGGCACCCTTCCGTTCACGTACCTGGGCATTCCCATCGGCTACAGAAGGCTCAGAAACGCAGACTACTTACCGCTCATCAACAAAATCACTCACAAAATAAATGCCTGGAGTGCCAGGAAACTATCATACGCTGGAAGACAACAACTCATATCCTCCATACTGATACCCCTCCAGTACTACTGGTGCTCCTTGCTTCCCATTCCCCACACAATCATCCTGAAGATCAATGGCCTGCTCCGATCCTTCCTGTGGTCTGGCAAAGAATCCAGTCGGAGATCCTTGATTGCTTGGGCTACTGTCTGCTCCCCGAAGGCTGATGACGGGCTTGGTTTCAAGGAACTTCTTGCCTGAAACAAAGCCTGTACTTCCAAGCTGATCTTCGAGCTCAACACCCACCAATCCACGCTCAATTTGTGGTCCTCCTAGGTCAGCAACAACATACTCAAACACTGCTCCATATGGAACTGCGAGGCTAACTACAAATTCAGCTTCTCTTGGAACTCCCTTCTGAAGGTTAGAGACCTGATCCTACACATCCAGAGATCACCTACCAGACCATCGTTCATCTCAACCACAGTCAAGCCAAATGGTAACTTCTCCACATCATCAGCATACATCTACCTGAAACAACAACTTTAACCAACAAACCCCATTCTATACAACGATATTTGGATGAAGACTAACCCTCCAAAGAGCAGCTTCATTGCCTGGATCGCTGCCCACCAAAGACTCCCTACACTTACAAAACTACTTGCCTGGAATCTTACCCAACATGACACTTGTTACCTCTGCGAGCACAACCCTGAGGATGAGACTCACCTTTTCCATGACTGCAGTTACGCTTCCATCACTCTTGATCTTGTCTCCAGATGGTTGCACGTCCCTGCCCCTTTCCCTTACAAGTGTAACATCTGGACTTGGCTTGGATCTATCAACCCGCACAAGCACAGCTACATCTCCAATATCAGAATTGCCACAATTATTAACTTCATCTATTTCATCTGGAGGGCAAGAATTGATATCGTTTACAACAACAAGATTACTAGTGAAGTCTCATGTGCTCACAACATCATCCAGGCTACCAAGAATCACTTCTCCCACCATTGAAAGGATAGATCCGATCTCTCTATCTCTTGGGCCAACACTCTCGGTATCCAACTGTTGTAACTGCTATCCTGATGCCTCTCTTAGCTCTTGTCTCTAACCTCTTGGTTCTTTCTTTCCTTTTTCGCTCAATGTCCTTGTAGCCTAGATGGCACCATTGTACATCCTCTCACTCAGCTAATATATAACTTTTCAAGAAAAAAAATCCAATATATGCAATACAGAGAGACATAATAATAACTAAAATCATATCAAATTCAATACAAAATATATATCTTGGAGTTTGATGACATACATATATATTCTGGAGGATGAGTATCCAATCAAACAAACAAGTTACACTTCATTTTTATTTAGGTCGTAATTACATACGACATATATACTACACTATGATTATTATAAGTATAATATTTTTTATAATTGGTTTATCTTTGTAACCATCTGATACCAGATATCATTCTTCCATTCATACTCCACGTCAAGAAAAGAAGTCAACTCCTTGAGATTATTCAACGTATAAGTATCCTCCATGGTTGCTACCTCACAGTTCTTCTTCATCATCATCATGTTAACCTCATCCTCAATCTGGATTTGATCACCATTACCATCTGTGTTCATCAATAAGGGTTCAGCCACATTCTGCAACTTCAAAGCTTCATCTTCCTCAACCACAACTGGAACGTGATCATTTCTAGGGTTCATCATGACATGATGATCAGTCATTAATTCTTGATCAAAGACACTGTTCAAGTTCCCCAGATCATACTGATCCATCAGAAAACCAAGAAGATCATCATCTTCTTGTTGCTCCATTGTTGATGATCCAGCCGTCAGATTTGTGTTCATCATATGATCATTTGAGGATTGACCGTTATCATGAACCATTTGATAGCTGTAGCTTTCTTCACTTTGACTCGTGTTCGAAGGGAGATTGTTCTCAGATGTTTGATCATATTTTACTTGCTTCTTCTTTGGAGTTTTGGATGAGATTTTCTTTGTTGATGCAGACGGTTGTTTGGTATGACCTAATTCCTTAGCAAGACTCGTGTTCCAATAATTCTTGATTTCATTATCCGTTCGTCCTGGGAGCATTTCAGCTATCAAGGACCACCTGTATACACCGAACCCTATCAAGGACCACTTCTATAAATTCTATTTACTGACTATTGTAAGATATATAAAGGTGAAACAGATCAATAAAGTTTGGGAAAATTCATGTTTTTCGGTTTACCAAATTTGTACACCATATTGTATTTTATCACAGTTGATAAGGACACAACGACGGATTTGTAAGGAATATGAAATGTCGAACGACCGTGCCCAAGTTTATTATATTAGACAAAATTTGATGCTCAAAATCTAATGAAAATTCACATTTTTTTTTCTTCTAAAATAAATCAGAATAATCATTTAGCACGTTCCAAATCTAATGTGGTAAAATTGGATGAAAAAAAAACCCTTTTATTGTATAAGCAGACAAAGTTGATCCCTAAGTTTAGATTTGTGTTTTTGTACCATAAGGGGAGTTTAAAATTTTAATTATTAAATTTTGGGTATATGTTTTGACAATAGATTTTGAGTATTGAATTTTAATTATAATAATTTAGATATTAGATATAGGGTATTGAAATTATAAGCACTAAAATTCGAATATAAAATTTTAAGTATTCTATTTAATATACAAAATACTATAAAAAACATTTTTTTACCAAACATCTTATAATTTTCAAATTTTACAAATTACCAAAAGGTTTAAACTAACAAAAAACCTCACGATGCCGAACAAGCCCGATTGATCCAATGTAGTTTTTTTTACCAAACATCCTATAATTCTCATATTATTCTTTTCAATTTGGCTAGAGTTTTACTTTTATTTTATTAGTTTGAACTTTATCTACTATATTTAACATTAAAATACATTTATAAATCTCATCTTCCAAACAATATTTTACAAAACTTTTCAAAATAATTATATAAAAAAATTGAAGTTATCCAAAAATCTTATTTTATCAAAACACTCTTGAGTCTTGATTAGGGGTGTCGATGGGTCGGGTTTGGGGCGGGGAGTACCCTATTTATCCCCATACCCGTTTAGTATAACGTCCCCCGTCCCCATCCCAATACCCGTTCGGGTATTGAGAATTGTCCCCATCCCCATCCCCGTCGGATATTCGTCCCCATCGGGGATTCCCCATCCCCGTTTAATTTTTCCCATTTTTAAATTCTATGGGTTTTCCCTGTAAAAATCTCTATCCCCATCCCCATTTAACTTTTAGGATTTTGAAAAAAACATTAACTCGAGTAATAAATGTGAAATTAGACCATAAGATAGAAATTGTTACTTTGTTTTACTATATAAATAAAAAAACACGAGAAAAAAAAAAGAAAGAAGAAAATTTCATTTTTTTTAAAAATAATAAAAACTTGCCAAGGTAAAGTTATACCGCATATAAATAGGTTTCGCTCGTTCAAGTAGGATCGAGACTCGTAGTACAAACTAGTGTAAACTAAAATAATTGTATCTTACTAACATTTAGATTACGATATCAAGATAAAGTGTTATATTACTTTATCAATTTAATTTTACGGTTTATAATTTAGGTTGCACCACCAAAACATGTATTTGAGAGACTAATACACACGTAAAAAAAAACACATGTAGTTTGCCATACATTTCATCATCGTGATTTGACATTTATGACATATTAAAAAAAATTTGTTATCCTTATATGATCCAAAAACAAAATTAATATTGGTTACCATTAGCATGTATATAATTTACGCATATAATATACATTTTAATTGAAATGTTATCCTCGTACTTTTTCAAAATATATTTTGTGTAAGTAGGAACGAGTATGATACTATTAAGTCTTAAGTACAAAAGTGTATATAGTTTACTAACCCTTAGTTCGTGATTACAAGATAAATGTCAATTTATATTATATTAATGTATATTGTTTATTGAAATGTTGACGTGGCTTAGTTTGTTGTTTATGACATCAACTTATTCAATTTGTTAAAGTATAGGTATATTGTGTATATACATTAAGTTTCATTCGTTAAAGTACAATCGAGACTCGTAGTACAAACTAGTGTAAATTATAATAATTATATCTTTCTAACATTTAGATTATGATCTCACTATAAAGTGTTATATTATTTTATCATTTTAATTTTACAGTTTATAATTTAGGTTGCACATCAAATCATGTATGTGAAAGAGTAAGACACATTAAAAAACACTACATGTAGAGCGATTTGCATTTGATCATTGTGATTGACGTTGACGACGTATTCAAAAATTTCAGGAGTTGCTATCCTCTTATGATCGAAAACCAAATTGTTTCAAACGAAATTAGTATAGTTTAGTATTAGCATAACTTACACATATTATTATCAATTTAATATTTAAAGTTAAAATACATTTTGTGTAAGTAATAACGAGTAGTCTTAAAATACAAAAGTTTATATAGTTTTAATTTTAGGAATCATCGGTAATTTTTAAATTAAACATGAAACCACAATGAACGTATAATATAAATACAATTTGTTTATTTATGTATACCGATAGATTCTTCGTCGGAGATCCCTCGTGTTATCCGTCGGGGATCCCCATCGGGTTACCCGTCGGGGATCCCCAACGGGTTCGGGTTCAAATCGGGGAGCGGGGCGGATACCCCTATCTTCATCCCCGTCCCCATCCCCAAGCGGGTAATCAAAAATTTCCCCATCCCCATCCCCGTCCCCGTTTAAAATCCCCATTCCCGTCCCCATGACGGATAATACCCGCGAATTTTGGGGAATCCCCACCCCATTTACACCCCTAGTCTTGATGGACGATCACTTCATATGTATAAAATCGATGATGCTTCTAGCTCGTAGGAGTCCATTTTACAAGAGAAATGGTCCAGAAAATATGGAGATATAACTGAAGAAGTGTCTGTATCACATTTATAAGTCACAGTTGGGCGTGGTGGATAAATGGTCCATATATTGTGTAAGTGGAGGATCATCTACAGGGTGTTCATTTTTAGTTATAAATTTATTTATCAAGTTTTATATAAATATAAATAAATTGTTAAAAGTATGTAGAAAAACCAACAGATTCATATCTATATAACTTACTAAAACAGAACCCACTTCGTCCATATGTCGCGTATTAAAGCTAGCCACATCAGCTTTTTTCAATTTATTTACAATATTGCCACAAGATATATACGGATTTGCCATAATATCTTTCATAATAAAAAAAATCATTAAAACTAATAAACAGTCACCAAACCAAATCATCTTTAATCTAATAAATTATCATGTCACAACAATTTTACTCAGATTATTAACTAAAACAAAAACATAATAAAAACACATCTAGATTTTATTTTTATAATTTTCAAAAAATAATGTAGGCACATTTTAATTTACGAAAATTAATTTTTGAGTTAATTTATAATTTCAAATTTTATATATCACATTTTTTTTAATTTAAATTTTTGAAAATTTTGTTTTAATTAATTTTAATTTTGAAATATATATATATATATATATATATATTTATATAATGTTTTTGTATTGATTAATAATCATTACATTATATATATATATATAAAAAGTAATTTAGACAAAATCCGCACATGGCATTAAACTAGTTGTTAGAAATTTTATAGGATTATAGAAAAATCTTGCTCACCAATCACCATCAAATCTTTAAAATTGTTTATTTATCTGTCAAATTATAAACCTCTATTTTTTATGTATACAAATTGTATTTTTTGTTATAAAATACACTCGAAAGCTTACACTTATCAATCACATCTCTCAACTTAATAAATCTTAATCACTAATTATATCCCTTTTATTATTTATAGATTTCGTCTATATATATATATATATATATATATATATATATATATATATATATATATATATATATATATAGATTGACACTCTTTATACAAAGTAGTAGTAGGAACTAAAAAATTATTGGTAAGTAAAAAACGTATAAACTGATTTTAAGAGCATTATCAAAATACCCGGAGATCTCTACTAGAGAGAAGTGGTTGCATAATTCATAAACTAGTTGAACAATGCTTCAGTAGATGAAATCTATAGATGAAAGAACATGTTCAGTGTTTCTACTAATTAAATAAGATTTAGGTTAAGTTTATAAAAATTAGTTTATTAAGTCAAAGGATATAATTAAGTATTAATAACCTTTTAAAGTGTGTTTTATTTATAATTTTCTGGATAAATAACTGATTTTAATGATTTGATGGATATATAGCTAGTTGATTAAGATTCAAAGGCTATAAGCATAACTAACCCAATCTTAATTTATTGATGGTTTAATTAAAATTAAAAACTTATGCGTTATTTTATGGAATTGGTTTAGGTACATAGTGTACATTCTGATACGGAATTACGGAACGCCGTCAGTTTGACACATGTCATTTTGTTTTTAACTTTTTTCTTCTTCAGATTTTTTCTTCTAATGGGCACTTTTTTCGTTTAAAATTTTCTTACATTTCGTTCAAAATATTCATTTTGTTAGTTAAGTTATATTGTACTAATGATTCATACATTTTTCCTTTTCTTTTTGTAAGTTCAACATAATGCATAAACTAACAATATCAAATATTTGAATTAATTGAACACTCTATTTGAACTAAATCAACTAATAATATAAAAACTTTGAAAATTTCCCTTCCCGTTCCCCCAAATCTTCTTCTTTTTCTAACATACACTTTTTCTATTCAAATTTTTTTATGCATTTCATTTAAATTATTTATGCCGTTAGTTTAGATTATAATAAAAGTATTCTAACAACCATAACTATAAAAATTTGAACTTGTATAATATTTGTTCAAAATTTGGGTATTATTAGTTTGAACATCATATTCGATCTATTAGCTCAAACATCATGTTCTGTTAGTTCAAACATTACGTTTTATTAGTTCAAACATGTACAAGTAAAAAATACATAAAAACATAACTAATAAATTAACAAAACAATACATGAACAACTACAAAAATATTATTACTGATAGTATATAAATTTCGAAAGAATTGAATTAAAGTTATGAAGCGAGGTAATAGTTGTTAAAATTTTGTACAAGAAAATCACAAAAATTGTCACCACGTCCCTTAAAAACATTTTCAAAAGGACAAAGTTGTCCCATACCTTCTAAAAATTACAAAATTTTTATCGCACCTCTCCTAAGACGTGAATGAATGTATACTATTGAATCAAGTCAATGAACGATCCATATTACGCCGTTATGTCTTACCCCAAGACCCACCCTACCTGAACCAACCCCTAATTTCATAAAAAAAACACTATATTATGGGTAATTTATGAAAATATATGAAGATCAAAGCAAAATATAATGAGGTTAAACTTAAAAAACATTTGAAAACAACTCAAAGATTGTGCAGTAAGAAAATATATATGTACTAAAATGTAAACAATATGTTTAATATAATGTATATTACAAAAACTAATTCTCCATCATTTTAGTTGCCCATCTAGCCTCAAAATAATTGTCCATGAAAATACATTTACCGTAAAAACTATTAAGAAATAAAAGTTATACATCTATTCTTCTTAAAAAGTAAAATTTATAGTTATTATTTCTTTTGTTTAGTGAGGTAGTATGGCCGACAGTTTTGAAGTTCAATGGATATAATACCAAAATAAATTTGATCTCATGGATATAGTGTAGGGTATATATTGGTAAACTGACATTAGGGTTTACCCAGATGGACTGGTGAGCAAAATTGTAGAGGATTTTACCCAACTGATCGAGCAAACTGGCATTAGGGGGTTCCCCAAATGGATTGGCTAACTAGGCAAAACTGTAAGGGATTGTGCCCTTGGATTATGATCTTTTCGACAAGCCCTAATCACCGACCATCAGAACAAACCCTATCTCTGTGATTGTGAATTTGAATATTAAAACCCCCAAAAAGCCCTTTTCATGTTTACACCTTTCAAATGATTAACTATATACGTCATCAGCTGATTCATACTCTTGTTACAGAAGAGACAATGTTCGATTGAGTTTACACTGTTGTATTGAATAATTTCTCGAATCAATGAAATTCTAGGAAATAAGATTATTTTCGTAGCATTTTGAACAGTATATACAACATTTACTGCATTATTTTATGTATATGTATAGATTTTGCTCATATGTATGAAACTCCTGCAGTTCCTGCTAGCATTAAACAACTTACTACCCAGCCATGCCAGTATTATTAGCAATCAAATTCTATGGAAGATAGCATTACTGAATTTGTATTTAAGTATGTGTACAGATTTAGCAATCAATTTCAGCCATAACTATATATTTTCAGATATATATACATATTTCTTGCACATATGAATATTGTATTAACTCAATGAAGGTAATTAAGAAGATCTGACCTATTACCAACAAGGCTTTGCAGTTTGATAATGAGATCTTCTTCATCTTTGCTGATGTTTCCTCTTACTATACCTGGTCTCAAGTAGTTCCGCCATCGCAGCCTGCAACTTTTTCCGCCCCTATTCAAACCTTAAAAATAACAAACATTACAATATACTCATACGCGATAAACTTCATATAGATCAAGTTTACGAGTTTTGTAGATTATGTACCAGCTCTTTGAGGGAGAGTTGGCCATTTTCCGTCACCATGTATGCGAATGTAGTTGATGAGGATTTGGTCCTCCTCCGAGGACCATGATCCTTTCTTCACCTTTTCTTTTGATGTTGTATTCATTTAAGCTATATCCATGCAGCTTCACTAATTTTTTGTGCTAGCTTTTGATATCTCACTTAATCAACACACATGACCTATATATATATACATATCAGAAGGCTATCTAGAGGCACAATGGGAGTAACATCATATTAAAACTCTCAAATATCCACTTGCTGAAAAGGGCAATATCAATCATCAAGTCATTTTTCCAAGGAGTAAGCAATGCTTCATGGTATAATTAGTTTAGAGTAGTTTAAACCATCAATTTATGATTAGTTTTGCATATTAGGTCACGTCTAGGCGTTTTAATACTAGTTTTAGTAGCATTCCTAGTATGCATGCTTACATACATCGTCGGTGGCGGAGTCATACAAGTTTTTTAAGGGGAAAAAAAAATTTATATAACATATTTCGCATATTAAGTTAAAGATTAAGCACTAGAATCTATAAATGAAATAGAAAAGTATACTAAAGTTTTCGTATAATAAATTAGAGCTTTGTTGTATATTTTTTTTGTTTATCTTGATAATAGTTAAATTAATTTTATATATTTAGTTTTTTCAATAAATAAATCGTCAAATGAATTAGGTCGTGGTTGATGAATTATTGTATTTGAAATTATATTGTATTGATTACATTAGATCAACTAAGAGTGAATTTAATAATAAACTTCACTTAACCTCCATCTAAATATATTGCTTTCTTAAAATGCAAATATACAACAAGAAGATTTATTTTGTATATTAATTTTAAATTTGTGTTTTATAAATAAATTGTCAAATAAAATTAATTGATGGTTGATATACTGGTATAACAAAAATTATATTGAGTTGAATGTATCAATTAAGAGTTAATGTAATAATAAACTTTACTTAGTAGAACAATATGTGCATATCCGTCTAAGAAGAAAGTACGCTGGAAGCCGGGGCTCCTCCCTCCTTACCCCCTTGACTCTACCCCTGCTCATCGTGTTTGCGTATTCAGGTGATTTTTTTAGTGATTTGGAACATGCATTTAGGATCAGTTGATGCAACACTTGAAATATCATAGCTAACTCCGAGTTATAGTGTGATCGTCCTAATAGGCGGTCACTCGGATTGGTGGGCGGTCATTGTGCCTGACGTGGACATCAGGAGTTTAAGTGAGAAGATTGTAAAATACCATAAAATTATCATCACACATCATTTGAATGTGGATTTATGATTAAATTATAAGGATGAGTTGTTATCCATGTCAACAAGAATTATTCTTTTCTACTAGTCGAGTGATGACAAAGAACTCCGGAGTTAAGTGTGCTCGGACGGGAGCAGTTTCATGATGGGTGAATGAAGTAATGATTTTCAGAATATATTATAAATCTGAAAGAGAGAAGAATATAGAAAACAAACAAGAGAATAATTTTTACCTTCCGTTACCGGTGTGGTCAAATGAGGTAGTGTTAACCAAAGGGTTGATTTGAATGTATTAGGCTACTGTTTCAATACAATTGTATAGTGCCGTGTTTTTGATGAGTCATTTTGGATTATGCACTAATTACATGGACGATTGTTTCATGTAAATGGTTTCCTAAATAACATGTTGAATGTTTTTACTATTCCGTTGTGCTTTTAGCTTGTTACAAGTTCCTATTTATGAAGTTGTTGTCACACAAATTAATCGGGCTCACTATCTAGTCCTTAACATAGTGACATCTTGGAGTTATTAAAAACTCATGTGTTAACAAAAACAAAAGGACGTTCATATTTATCAACAAAAAGCTCTCTTCTCTCTCCTACTCTCCGGTGTAAGCTGCCTTGCTTGCGCCACCCCAGTGCGGCCCCCAAGGCCGTGCCCCGCCGACTTGTTTTTTTCCCAACCTTCCCATGGCTGGCTCAAGGAGGTCTCGGCGGCTCACTATAAAGCTCTCGGAGTTGCAACGCCAATCCTCTACCCATATTGGCCACCCCAATACCTTAGTCACCCCTCTCTCCCCTACCTTGCCGGAAAAAACGCCTGAACCTATCCCCGATGAACTGATATGTTCTAATAACCATAGGCTCAATCCTAAACCTCTTGCTCCTTTGGCTCTATCTTTTGATACGATGTTCCCTCCTTTAAGCCTCGCCTCAAAGAACCCCTCTTCCCCGTCTTCAGCCACTAACCCGATGGGAGCTCCTGGGCTCTCCTCTCCTCCCCCTACCTCCCTATCCCCAGCCAATGGTCATACCTTGGGCCCATGCTTGGACCCTTCCGTTCTGATCCATTCTGATGAGGTCCCTTCCGCTCCCTTGCATGCCATTATGGCAAACCCTTCAAACCCTTCACATTCTCCTGGTGATGTCACTCATTCCGAGGCCGTGGGTCCCATTGGAAGTTCAGATCCTTTACCCCCGACTCCTCGTCTATCCCTCCGCCCCAAAACCACGCGTGCAGTAATGTTTTTGACCCACAAGCCGCCACCTTGGTAAACTAAAAAGATATTGTCTCTAGAAGCCCTTCCTGGAACCATGTCCCACTTCCTTTCATCTCAGGGCTTGAATCAGAACTCATCCCTTTCACTGATAAGGATGTCGAAGACACGATGCAGAAATGGCACCTTTCAATCGTGAGGTTCCCTCTAGGTTCCCCGATCTCTTTCCAACGCATGACCAAGTTTGTTGCTAAAAATTGGAACTCTATTCCCATGCCCAAGATTCTTCGTAATGAAAGGGCATTTTTGTGTTCCATTTCTCAAACAAAGAAGAACTTAACTCTATCTTGCTTGGAAGCCCCTGGATGGCGAACGGCTCCACCACACTCCTCCTTAAGCGCTGGACCAAGGACCTTCCCCTGGACTACTCCAGTCTTATCTCCTTGCCAGTTTGGATCACACTGCATGACCTAGACTATAGGTTCTGGTCTAAACATATGCTTGCTAAGATTGGGTCTGCCTTGGGAACCCCTATACTTACCGATGCATGCTCGGCCAATCAAGAGAGACTGGGCTTTGCAAGAATTCTGGTTGATATTAATGCCTCTCGTCCACTCCTCCGGGAGGTCACTTTGGCTAGTCCTGATGGAGTCTCCTTTGTGCAAAAGGTTTCATATGACTGGTTGCCACCACGATGTGATACTTGTCTGGTCTTCGGTCATTGCTGTGCTACCCTAAAGAAGCCTCACATCAAAGTCTTCCTTTGGTTTAAACAACACAAAAATTAGAAACCCTAACCCTAATATTGAGCCCCTACTTCCGACCCCGGATCCATCCATGAGGATTAACCCAGCGTCTGTTAGGCCTGTGGTGCAACCCCCTATAGGTGCCCCTGCCGGACATCCTGAGCCCACCCACACCTCATCGCTTGCTATAGCTACCTCCTAGTCTATCACCTCTATTGATCCCCCTCAGTGCCTGATAATCCCCCTCCCCTCCCTTCCATTGCATCCACAACATTTCTCACTCATGCGCCCTCTCCTCCATCATGTATACTATCTTCCCTCAATTTGGAACCCAACTTAGCTAATCCTCCTTCTCTCCCTGTCCCTAGCACTTATGCCCATCCTTCCCCAGATACTACATTGGTTGCAAGTGTCATCAGTGATCAAGGCAATCTTGATCAATGATAGTACAAATGTGTGCATGGAATATTAGGGGTCTGAATCATCCCATCAAACAAAGAGCCATTCAATCCTTTGCTAAGAAGCATAACCTTGATCTTTTGGCCATTATTGAGACTAGACTCAAGTTAAAAAATGAAAAAAGAATCTCCAACTTCCTCTTCCCTTCGTGGTGCCACATCTCAAACTCCTCGCTATCCCACAACTGCCGTATTTGGGTTTGGTGGAACCCAACGAAACTAAAACATACTACCTCTCTTATTTCTGACCAAATCATCAACTGCATCATTGCTAAACCCTTACCCAACCCTAACCAAGCTACAATGGCTGAAGTTTCTTTCATCTATGCTCACAATGAGCCGGTGGATAGGTCGGGTCTCTGGGCTGCCATTGATAGCATGAATTATAGTCTATATTTTGGGGTTTGTTTGGACGTTTTATCTTTCATAATCTGCATGTTTGTATGTATATTATGTGATTATATTACCATTTCATCTACCTTTGCGGGAATCGAGGTCTACACCTAGTTTGCTGTAATTGTAGGTAAAATGGCACGTTTTGCATCAAAAAGGAACAAAAAGAGCTATGGAGTCATTGGAGCTACATTGAGGAGCATAAGGAACCATCCAGGGAGCATAACCATGGATTAAAGATTCACTTTGGACCAGTTTTGAGAGATTTTACATTCAGTTATGACTCACCTCGGTTGACCAGAGATTCATCTCGACCGAGGTGATCCAGAGACGCCGACTCGACCGAGGCGAATACCTAGGACGCGGCGAGAATATTTTATTTCTTGGCTGAGATCTTTTATCTTTGGAAAGTGATCTTATATTTTTGGGCTTGGCTCTTGGAAGGAAGAAGATCTTATATTTTACCTATTTTTATGGAAGAAGATCTTTCTAAGATATTTTATCTTTGGAGGGTTATTTTCCTATAAAAAGGGTTGGATTTCCACAAATCTGGAGGGCCGCATACAGTTGGAAATCCCGCTTACACCAAGGAGGACGCTATACCATCGATCAGGGTTTATATGCTGCAGCAGCCATACTCCAATTTGGAGATTTGAATAACCTTTTTGAAGGTTGAAGGAAGATTGAATATCATAGCTTTTATAGCTTTTTGAAGGGTTTTGTAAGATTGTCTTTGATTCCCTTCCTTGTTGTCTTCTCTTGTTGGATTGCTATCCAAGGAACGCTTTTGTTGTGATATTTGATTCAGTTATTGAAGTCTTTTCATTAAATTCTTCTTGTTCAAATATTCACCTTCTTCCCATATATTTGATTAATACTTTCATGATGATGAGTGGCTAATTTCGTTGTGCGATTCTAGGGTGATTGGCTAAAGGTTGTGGGAAAAACAATGATAGAATAATCTTAGATTCCAATAGGACCCTGAAAGTTCGAGTCTTTACCTTAACCCTAAGCATCTCGCTCAGTCGATGAACATCTCGGCCGGGGTGAAATTTGGTTGATCGAGGTGACTTATCTGATCCGAAACTGAGAGTTAAGTGTTAGAGTTTGCCAAATCCTATCCTTATTACACCTTTCCTGGTTCAATGCAAGCTTAGGATGAGACTTACCCGGTAATTCCATAGTTTGTGTACCTAAGATCATAAGTATAGGTAATAAAGGTTATCCTTTATTGGGGTTTGAGTGTGCTTTCATCCCATCTTTGTGAGTTAGCCTGAGACTTACCCGGTAAAGGTTGATTCTATTCCCTTAGATGGTGTGTTAGTTTGAGGTTATAGTTCTTTATCTTAATTCCTTGAGACTTACCCGGTAATAGGAGTTACGGTTTGGGATTAGTGAGTAGTGAGACTTACCCGGTGATCTATTCCACTTTAGTAACACCTCCCCCTTGTAAAAACCTCAGCTTTGTCCGCTTATCTTTAGATCTTGAGTTGGAACCACAACTAGATGCTTTAATCCCTAGAATTGCATGTTTGCTTTATTGACTTCTTATTCATCTTTGATTTTTTTAATTGCTCTTGTGGTTAGTATTCACGAAGCTTACCGTTATTGACTTTGTTTCACCGAGTCCCTGTGATCGACCCCTGGAATTTCTTGCTTTTTACTACGATTGACCCGTACACTGCGGGTTCGCATCCTTGTTTTAAGCTTAAGTCTAGGGTTATAAATTTAAAGCTTGCACACACCGTTTGGAGCGAACAACCATCTATACGTTACGGCTCCTCAACACAAACAAAACCTGGGCCTTGTTGGGTGACTTCAATGTCACGCTCTCACCGGACAAAAAGACTTCCAACAACCGGCCAAATATATCACAGTCTTCTAATGAAATCGAGACTTGCTTTGTACAAAACTCGCTCTCAGATCTCCCTTACTCCGGTTGTAAATTCACCTGGAATAAAAAACAAGTAAATTCCCGTATATGGAGCAAACTTGATCGCATCGTCTCAAATGTGGCCTGGCACACTGCATTCCCCCATGCTAAAGCCCACTTCGACCCTGCCGATGTGTTGGATCAGTCCCCCGCCTTGCTCTTTACTGATATGTTGGATGCTAGGAGGAGCTTTCCATTTAGGTTCAATAATGCTTTGATAATCCATGAGGATTTTTCTGATAAGGTGAAGGCTGCTTGGGAATTGGAGATTGCTGGTAACCCTATGTTTAAACTTACTAAGAAATTGAAGTTGCTTAAGCCCATGCTTAAAAGGTTTCCTAGTGCTAAGATGGAGTATCTCCAGGAGAGTATCATTGAGCATCGTCGACTCCTCCATACCACCCAACTCAGGCTCCAAACTCACCTCCTTGATGCATCTGTCCAAGAAGAGGAGAAGAGGCTCTCGCTTGCCTTGAATAACTGCTATAAAGCCCTCCATTCCAATATGGCTCATATCTCCAAGGCCAATTGGATCTCCCATGGTGATCAATGCTCCTCCTTTTTCAAGAGCATTAAGAATCGTCGGTGTGCTAACCACATTAATGCTATTAGATCCGGGGATGGGTCTATGACCTATGACCCTGAATCTATTGATTACACTCTAGTGAGCCACTTTAGCCTTGTCCTCAACCCCCAGTGTCATGCCTCTCCCCTCCCATACCCCAAGGTTTCCCTTCCAACCCTTAGCCCAGAGGACGTTGCATCGCTGAGAGTGAAGGTTACTCCTGAGGAGATCAAGGCGGCTATGTTCAATATTGGCAACAACAAGGCTCCGGGGCCGGATGGGTATAGCTCTCTCTTCTTCAAATCTGCTTGGAGTATCATCTACAAAGACTTTACTGACGCTGTCCAGGACTTCTTCACCTTTGGTCGAATGCTGAAACAGGTCAACCATACCTCAATATCCTTAATTGCCAAACGTGGCTGTCCTCTTGCGCCTTCAGATTACATGCCCATTTCTTGTTGTAACACCATATACAAGACTATCTCAAAGATCCTCTCAAGCGACTCAATGCTATCCTCCCGAATCTCATCAATTTCAACCAAAGTGCATTTGTTTCCAAGCGATCTATCAAACATAATGTACTGCTTTGTCAAGAATTGCTCCACAAATACACCAGGAAAAATATCTCTCCAAGGGCTGCGTTGAAGGTTGACATCTCGAAGGCTTTTGACACTGTAAGCCATGATTTCATCCTTCACTGCCTTCATAAAATGGGCTTCCCGACACATTTCATTAGATTGATTAGAGAATGTATAACAACAGCCTCATACTCGGTCAATATAAATGGCTCCATCAAGGGGAATTTCTTGGGCTCTCGTGGCCTGAGGCAAGGGTGCCCTCTCTCGCCTCCTCTATTTGTTATTGCCATGGAATTCTTTACCAGTATGATCAAGGAAAGTACCTCCAACCCTGATTTCAACTTCCACCATAGATGCTCAACCCCCAACGTAACTCACACGGCCTTTGCTGATGACCTATTGCTGCTATGTAGAGGGGATACCATGTCCATCAAGATACTAAAGGATACACTTGATTTGTTTGGAATCGCTTCAGGGCTTGTGATTAACCCTTCTAAATCTAATATATACTGTGGGGGGGGGATAAGTAATATTGAGATTGAAAGAGTGGTTAATCTCACTAGTATGAAGGTTGGAACCCTCCCTTTCCTTTACCTTGGTGTCCCGATTGGGAGCAGTAGGCTGAAGATTGCGGATTATCTCCCATTGATTCATAAGATCACGAACCGAATCCAATCCTGGAGTGCGAAGTCCTTCTCATATGATGGAAGGGCTCAGATTATCAAGTCTATACTTTTTGCTGTTAGTCAGTATTGGTGCTCCATGTTCATGCTCCCTACCAAAGTTATTAGCACGATTAATATGCTCATTCGCTCTTACTTCTGTGCTGGGGTCGAGAATAGTAAGCGTGCTCTTGTGGCCTGGTCCTCTGTCTGTACTCCTAAAGATCTTGGAGGGCTTGACTTTCCCAACATTGCTGTGAGGAATAAGGTTGCCTTTACCAGTCTCATTTACGATCTGGGTAGAGGTTGTCCTAACGTTTGGACTACTTAGGTGAAGTACCATCTGATCAAGGGTAACAGATGTATATGGAGCTGCAACTCTAAGCCACACCACAATGCATTTTGGAAGGCGCTTCTCTTGATCAGGGATGATATTCTGTCTCCCCCTCATGGCAGCTTGAGAAGTGATGCTATTTTTAGCCCTAACGACTCTTTCTCACATAAGAAAGCCTATGGCATCTTCTTTCCTGAATACCCTTCTCCTCTTCCTAACCCCTACAAGGCCATATGGCTGAGAACCAACTGCCCTAAGAGCTGTTATATTACATGGTTAGTTGCTCTTAAGCGTCTCCCCACTCTTGAAAAAATCAAGTCCTGGAACTTGATCAACTATGACTATTGTAAGTTGTGTAATAGTGCCATTGAAACCGATGATCACCTCTGGTACTACTGTAGCTATGGTTCCCTGATTGTGGACATCGTCTCACGTTGGACCAACTGCCCCTACCCTGCTCCCTACATGAACAATCTTTGGCCTTGGCTTGAGTCCTGGTCCAGGCTTAATCCGACACCGATTGATAGAATCAGGATTGCCTCCATTGCATCTTTCAACTACCATTTCTGGAGGGCTAGGAACAACATGGTTTATAATAGCACCTTCACTAGAGCAATTGACTATGCTAGTGAGATCATCCATTCCATCAAACTCCATGTTGAACACAATTGGAGGGACCGGTTAGCTCCTATGCTTGAAGTGGCCCGAATGCTGAACATAAATCTCACCTAATCCTCTTCTCTACCCATTCCTATCTGTCTTTGATTATGCTGTTGTTATAGCTGCTCTTTAGCCTTACTCTATGTTGTTGTGCCATTGGGACGGATCGTGATCTCTTGTACATTCTTTTCCCACATCAATACAATTAACCTTTCAAAAAAAAAAACTCATGTGTTATATAGTGGATAAGAATGAGGATGAAAAACTATGTACAAATGGACGTTATCATCAATAGGAGGAGTAATTATTAGACTTATATACTAGACTCACATATATCTCAATTATTCAATATGGGGTAATATACACACATCTCAACATTCCCTCAAGTGAAACCAATATAACATATTTACTTGACAGGACCGGCTTAGCCAATGTTGATGTGAAATTTCTTTTTTAAGATTATAAATGATTCTCTTTTTAATATATGTAATGGTGAAAAGGAAATTTTATCATTAAAATTAAAATGGGTACACTTAATCTGCAAGAACAAAATTGAGATTGCCCGCCTAGCCTGCAGCCGCGTAGAGGCCTCCTCCTGTCCTCTCTAGTCTCCGTCTTCGGCCACCCACGCGCCACCTCCGCCGCCGCATCATCCTTCCCCTTTACCGATTTTCTCGATAGATGCAGTCCGGAAATCCTCATTCCACTCTGACCTCGGAATCTTCAATATCAAAAACAATATTGCCCTCTTCCTCGACCATGACACTCCGTATGCTTCTTGGGTTACCTTGTTTTGCGTTACTGTAAAAGCCTACAATGTTCTCGATCATATCGATGAAAAGGTTCCCAAACCAACGGACATTGATGATTCGTTATGGCTTCAAGTTGACGCTGCTGTCCTTCAGTGGATTTACAGTACGGTATCACGGGATATTCTTTTGTAAATTCTTGACTCTGATGATACTGGACTTTAGGTATGGAATCGAGTCAAAGATATCTTTCAAGATAACAAAAACACCCGTGCCGTCTACCTCGAACACGAGTTCTCAAATTGTAAGTTATCTGGATTTGCCTCCGTTAACGTTTACTGTCTTCAACTCAAATCTTTGGCGGATCAACTCAAAGGCATTGACTCACTAGTTTCTGAAACCGATCTCGTTCTTCAACTTATTTTGGGCTTACTTGTTGAGTATAATGCCGCAGTAAGTTTTATTCAACAAACCGATCCGCTTCTTGAGCTTCACCAATGCTCGTTCTCAATTGCAGCTTGAGGAGACTCGAATGACGTCTCAATCAGCCTCTGGGTCATCACCAACAACGCTCACCGTCGATGCCCGTACGCCAATCTCTAGCTCACAATCGCAACCCTAATCCGGCTCGTCTACTACAACACCGGACTTGTCCCCTCACCGGCGTGGTCGGGATCGGAAGGGCAGGAAATACACCTCTGGCGGTGTTCCCAAACTCCAGTCCTCTGGCACCCTCCGTATGGCTAGTTGCCACTGCAGCAACCTAGCTCCTGATCTTGGTATCAGGCCCAACCTTAGACAGGGCCAATCCGGCCCCCTTGCCCATACCCTCAGCAGTCTCAACAAGGTGTTCTTGGTCCCGACCCACTTTAGCAATTCCAACAGGCCCATTTTGCATCAGCCCTTCAACCCACTACTTTGGATCAATCCTTTGCTACTATGTCATTAAATCTGGCGGATAATTACTGGTACATGGACACGGGCGCCATCTCACACATGACAAATAGTCCAAGTTCTCTCTCGTCTTTTTCACATAATGGTTCATTAAATTCGATAATTTTTGGGAATTGTAACATCCCATAAAATTGTAATCCCGTATCATTTGAATGGGGATTTGTGATTGACTTATAAGGATGGGTTGCTACCCATGTCAACAAGAATTCTTCTGTTCCAGTGGTAGAGTGAGGACAAATAACTCTGGTGTTAAAGCGTTCTCATGCCTGAGCAATTTCAGGATTGGTGACCTCTTGAGAAGTTTTTTGCGCGAGCATAGTTGGCATGGGAACAACGTCCCTAAGACCTCGGGTGTTACAAGAATGGTATGCGTGTTCCTTCTATAGGTATTGGAGATACAATTCTCCTCACCACTAAATCACCACTCCACCTATCCAATGTCCTTGTTGCCCCACAAATTGTCAAAAATTTAGTGTTTGTTCGACGTTTTACAACTGATAACAGTGCCAGAGTAGAATTTGACCCTTTTGGTTTTTCTGTGAAAGATCTACACACGAGGATCATACGTCTGAGGTGTAATAGTTCCAGGGAACTCTATCCGGTCACACGTCTTCTTATCCGCCCCCATCATGCTCTTTCCGTTGAGTCCTCCAGTCTTTGACATGCTCGTCTTGGTCATCCCTGAGCTCTAGTTTTAGATTTACTTAGACATTCTTCTTTCATTAAGTGTAATAAATCACCTATGACTCCTCTTTGTCATGCTTGCCAATTACGAAAACATCATAGGTTGGCTTTTGATCGTTCTACAACTCGTTCTGTTGTACCTTTTGACATTATTCATAGTGATCTTTGGACCTCTCCTATTATGATCCGGGAAGGTTTTAAATACTACTTATATTTTCTTGATGATTTCTCCCATTTTCTATGGATTTATCCGATCAAGTTTAAGTCTCAAGTGTTTGAACTGTTCGTGCAATTCCACCAACTTGTCAAAACACGATTTCACCTACTTATCAAAAGTTTCCAATTTGACATGGGAGGATAGTTTAACAACACCAACTTTATAAAAAAAAATTTTGTTGATCATGACATTGTCTTTTGTTTCTCATGTCCTCACACCTCTCCCCAAAATGGTAAGGGCAAGCGAATCATTCGCACAATCAATAACATGATACGTTCACTTTTGTTCCATGGCTCCATTCCAATCTCTTATTGCCCCCATGCCGTGGAGATTTCTTGCTATCTTTTAAATATTCTCCCATCCTCTTCTATTCAAAATAAATCTCCTACTCAGGTGTTTTATCTTATTATACCCTCTCTAGCTCATCTTCGGGGTTTTAGTTGCCTTTTCTATCCCATTCAAAGTGCAAATATTTCCCACAAGCTTCAACATCGCACTACTCCATGCGTTTTCCTTGGGTATCCTAAACACCATAGATGTTTCAAATGTTTAGATTTAGCCACAAACAAAATGATCATTTCGCGCCATGTCACTTTTGATGAGTCAATTTTTCCGTTCGCTACCCGTGCCCGAGTCTCCCCAAACAATTTTACATCTCTTCTCCACGATGATGATCAATCTCCATATTTTTTGGCTTAATTCTGAGCCCCAACCGCACCTGTTGCCACCGGCCAACCTCTACGGCTCGGCCCGCATGTCCAATCTGGCCGAGCTTTGTGACCCAGCCCATCCCTTGCTCCCTCTATTTTTTGGGACGCTTCCCTCCCAGCCCACCATCTTCGGCCCACTTGTTGCCACTGGCCCACTACCACAACAACCAACTGCTGACCTAGACCTATTTGCCACATCCACCAGCCCACTTCCTATCCGACACCCACCATCTTCTACTACCTCCAAAACCGGTCTGCCCATAAATGAGCCCAATTCCATCGCTCAACCCTTACCTTTTTTGACCCGGCTACAAACCCGGAGTCAATCCGGCATAGTTAAGCCCAAACCAAATTTTGACTAATCTGTTTCCACCGCCCCATTATCCCGTAGTATATCCCTAATACCCAAATCCCACAATGTAGCTCTCTAAGACCGTTGTCATGCTCGATGAATATCGGTCCCTTATGTAAAATAAGACTTGGTTCCTGGTTCCTCGTCGTAAAGATGCTAATATTGTGGGATGCATGTGGATTTTTCGGCATAAGTACAATTCTGATGGTTCCCTTGAGCGGTACAAAGCTCGCTAGGTTGCTAACAAGTGTTCTCAACAGGTTGGAGTTGAATGTGATGAGACATTCAGTCCGGTTGTCACACCGGAAACCATCAAGATGGTTCTCAACATTCATTCCGATTGTTACATCGGAAGTAAGAGCGAATTATCTCTCTTTATCTATCGTCAGGGCTCCGACATTGCTTATCTGCTTCTATATGTTGATGACGTTATCCTTACTACATCTTCCGACATATTACACACTCATTTGATTATGCTTATGGGAAAGGAATTTGCTCTTAATGATATGGGTGCATTGTCCTATTTCTTGGGCATCGTAGTTTGTCGGAGTGCTTTTGGCTTATTCTTATCTCAGGATATGTACGCTCGAGAAATTGTTAAACGAAATAAGATGACAAACTGCAAAAAAGCCGTCACACCTACTGAAACATCGGTCAAGCTTAGTGCATCTTCTGGATTGACAGTCAAAGACCCCACTCTATACAGGAGTCTCGTTGGTGCTCTTCAATATCTCACTTTTACTCGACCAGATATTAGCTTTGATGCGCAACAAATCTGCTTATTCATGCATGATCCCTGAGAGCTGCACTTTGTTGCCCTCTGTTAGCATGAAATATTGTGATATTTTAGGCACGTTTTCTAAACGTATTTGATTCATATTGATAGTCTTTGATTGAACTTTGTGCATATGAGAGCTAGTATTACCTATATTGTCGATATGGATGTCTACACTAGTTCTATGTTGATTATAGGTGATTTGGAGCTATTTCCGAACGGAAACGAGCAAAGGAGAGTTGAGTTGATATGTCCATAGATTGAGGACACTCTTTGGAAGCAATTTGGAGTCTTAGTTTGAGGAATGCACGAGTTTAGGGAAGAATCACGTTCTTGCCCTAAATTACGCCCTAAAATACGGCCGTATCACAAACCACGTTCAGAATTACGGCCGTGGATTTGGAGTCAGAAATCCATGTTCATTCCAGGGGATTACACGGCCGTGGAACATATGTTGCAAACCGTAATTGTTTCCACGCCCTAAATTACGGTCGTGGAACACTTTCACGACCGTGATCTTGGCGAATCTTTTCGCCACACTTTGAAGCCACGATCTTTTAAAGATTGGGCCGGGTCGACATTTTGCCCTACACTATAAAAAGACGGACGAAGCAAGATTCCGTCACTTTTTCTACGACTTCGGCTACGACCTCGGCTACGACCTTGGCTACGATCTTGGCACACCTTCGCTACCCGTTTGCCCTCATTCTTCGCCGCTTAGACACGAAGACGTTTTGCTTAGCTTGCTTGGAAGCAATTGACATCTCTTTGAAGAGATCGAAGTTCGTTTTTGGAATTCCTCTAATCTCGCACTTTTGGTGGAGATTGCTGTTGAGATCTCCGGATTTGCGGAAGATCGTAGTTCTTGGAAGATTTTGCAAGAAGATCTCTCTTCTTGATTAGGTTCGATTTGGAAAACGGATTGACATCCCGTTTTCTTTTCTTTCCTAGGGTTACGATTATTTGTTCTATTGTGAATCTTTTGACATTGCTTATTCTCTTTGTGACTTTGAGATTGAATTGAAGATTATAGAAAGTTCTTGAAAGTTTTCATCTTTTTATCTTTTAATTCTTGAATTGATATCAATATGACTGTTATTGGCTAAAAGCTCTAAACAATTCTAAGGTGAAGGGTTGATAGTTGTGGCTTAGATGATGATAGATCGATCGCAAATAGATTAGACCCTGAGAGTTAGAGAATTGTCGCCGACAGCCCTAAATTACGGTCTGTTCTTGAGTCCACGGCCGTGGAACCTCAAGAACTAACCGTGATTTCCCTTAAGTCTACGAATCTGCTTTTACTTTAATCTAAAGTTAAAGATTTGCTTTAGCTTAGTTTAGACTTGTCTTTTCTAGGTGGTAGTGAAGCCTCAACAACCTCTACCTCGATTGTGAGCCTCAACAACCTCAATCGGTTAAGTTAGTCTTGATCCTTGGATTATAAGTTTGGGTATTTGACACTAATTCTCACCTCTAGAACCCTTCTATATTGAGCCTCAACAACCTGTATAGAGAGTGTCTTGTAGGTGAGTTATATAAGGTTTTTGGAACTTCACCGTACGATTACCTTACATTAGTATACCTTTGCATATCTCAACTCTGTCTTTATATCATTTAGTATATCTTGAATCGATTGCCACAATTAGATACCTGGATCTTTAGGATTGTTGTTTTCCCAATAATTTGCAAAACTTTCACATTTACTTGCTTGATAATCTGCAATCGAGTTCGTTTCCCCCAAATCCCTGTGTTCGATACTCTGGAATTCTTGCTTAACTATATCGATCCGTACACTGCGGGTTCGCTGCTTGATTCTAGTTTTATAAATTTAAAACTTATTTGCACACACCTCTAGGGGCGAACAAGTTTTTGGCGCCGTTGCCGGGGATTTGGTTTAGACCGAATCCGGTAGCCGGTTGTCAAGCTTGGGAGCTTGCTCTCGTCATTTGATATCTCTTTGAGTGCATGCGCAGGTCTAGGAACACCGAAGATCTCTTACCTCTTGACCAAGAGCTAGAGAAAACCTTGAGGCAAAAGCGCAAGGAAAAGAAGATGGCCGAAGAACACGAACGTGATCTTCAAACGGAGTTGGCGGAGAAGGAATCTCAACTCCGATGGAATGAAACTCTCCGCCAAGATGAGATGGATCGTCATCAATCTCAAGTTAACGGTCTACAAGACATGATCGTCCAATTGAGGATAAAGATGAGCGACCTTGAGAATAAGGTAGGCAAGAAGTCCTCAAAAAGGAGATCAAGGTCTAGAAGAAAAAGCCACTCATCCGCTGATGATAGTGACTCTTCCATGCCGCCGTTAGAAGAGATTGATCCCACGATCAATATGAATCCTTTCCATCCACAAGGAGCTACTAATCGCCGCATTCCACCTAGGAATGTGAGAGTCGAACGTGTGGATAATGAGCCAAGAACTCTTGGCCAGCGGATGGATCCAACACAACAACCACGCCGCTTGGGTGTGAAATTTGATGCTGAAGATGTGCAAGGGTTCAGCTTTAACCCTCAAGTTATCACTCTTGTTCGCCAAAGCCAATTTGGCGGTACAAGTGCCGAATCTCCACACCAACACTTGCAAAACTTTGAGTGTATGATGGAGACAATGAGACCGAAGAACGCTACTACCAATAGCTATAAGCTCAAACCTTTTTTTTTCTCTTTGAAAGGGAAAGCGTTGTCATGGTATCAAGCTCTTCCCAATGGGAAACTAGACACGTGGGAAGACCTTTCCGCGGAGTTTCTCACCAAATTCTTTCCGCCATCCAAAACGGCGGAACTTAGAGGTAAGATTAATGCTTTTTCCATGAGACCTAACGAAAGTTTGTTTCAATCTTGGGAAAGGTTTCAGGATTTACTCTTGGATTGCCCTCATCATGGCATATCCAAACTTGCCTTGTTGGAAATCTACTACAAAGGGCTGGATGCGGGAACGCAATTTAACCTCCAATCCCTCTCATGCGGAACGTTCATGGACATGAGAGAAGATGACGCTTGGGACTTCATTGAGAAGCAAGCAAGAGTCATAGAGAAGTATTCCCACCGGAAAGCGGAGGGAAATCGTGTGGAGCAAGGAGCGAAGCTCACACATGAAGCTCAAAATCAGATTTTCTCCCTCAACAATGAGATCAAAGAGTTGAAGGAGACTATCAAGACCAACTTCCCAAAGCAACAAGAGAAGGATGTTGGCTATTTGGGCAACAACAATGGCGGTGATAACTCCAACCGCAACAACAATAACCGGAATAACAACTGGAATGGAAACAACAACAACCGGAACAACAACAATTGGAACAACAATCGAAGTTCAAACAACAACAATTGGCGCTCCAATCAACAAAATTTCGGTAACTCCTATCCTTCCAATTCTAATTCACTAACTCCACCCTCCTCTTCCTCTACTCCTTTGAAAAGCCAGGGGCAATCATCAAATGGAGGAAACAATGCGGGAAAGGAGAAGTCCGATCCCATGTTGGAGACAATCTTGGGAAAGCTTCAAGGGTTGGAGAACCGCCTCATCAAGGTTGATGATCAAGTCTCTAAGGTTGACAAAGCTCAAAAAGTTTTGGAAAACCAATTGTTCAACCACGCGGAGGAAGTCCCTAGAAATCAAGGGAAACTTCCAGGAAAGACGGAGGACAACCCTAAGGGAAGGGTAATGGCGATTACAACTAGGAGCGGAGTGACCACCACCGATCCGCAGCCTACGTTCGTTGAAGTCCCCGTAGAGAAGGACAAAGGAAAGGGGAAGGAGAAGGAAGATGTCTATGTTCCTCCTCCAGCTTACAAACCTCCCCTACCATTTCCTCAATCTAGAGCGCGAGCGCGCCTAGATAAACAATTCGGTAAGTTCATAGAACTCATGAGCAAGTTGCATATTAATATACCCTTCATTGATGCTATTGTAGGTATGCCGGCTTATGGCAAGTTCTTGAAGGAGCTCCTCTCTAACAAGAGGAAGCTAGAAGATTTCGGTGAGGTCAAGATGAGTTCGGATTCTTCGGATCTCATCAAGACTATGAAGGAGAAAATGCCCCCAAAGTTGAAAGATCCGGGGTCATTTTGCATTCCCATTGGAGTGGGAGAAGTCACATATGACGCTTTATGTGACTTGGGAGCAAGTGTGAGCATCATACCGCTTGCATTGTGTAGGAAGATCGGTTTAGGCGATCCTAAACCGGTCAAGATGACGTTATATATGGCGGATCGATCCATCACTCGCCCCGTCGGTATTGTAGAAGACGTCCCGGTCAAGCTAGGTAAATTTTTTGTCCCTATTGATTTCGTCGTGCTTGACATTCCTGCAGATAGTCCGGTCCCGATCATACTCGGAAGACCGTTTCTTGCAACTTCCGGCTGCATGGTTGATTGCAAGAATGGGAGACTCGCTTTTGATATTGGAGAAGAGAAAGTAGAGTTCGTTCTTTCCACTCTAGTAAAGGAGCCAATCTTCGATGAGGATATTTACGATATCCAAGATGAAGAAGGTTTGTCTAGGGAGGAGGTAAGTGCGATTCTCTTCAACGATCCTTTACAAAAAGTTATCACTATGAGTCTAACCAATGTAGGGGAAGAAGAAGAGTGCAAAGAGGAAATTGAAGCCTTAGAAGCACAAGAAGAGATGCATGAAGTGGAATTTGAAAAACTCCACGATGAGGCTGAGAATGTAAGAATCCACGGTCATACCCTGTATTCCACGACCGTGGATTTCACAACCAAAATCGACCTCCATTCCAGGGGATTACACGGCCGTGGAATACATGGAGAGGCCGTAATTCTGACCGTGGAAGAGGGTGATCGGCTTACATCTTCAACTTCTTCTGATTCTTCTCCAAACCACTCCACAACCTTAGAAACTTCTAAGGAAACGTCGGATGCTCCTCAAGGACCATTGGAAGCTCCGAAAGCGATGGATCTCAAACCACTTCCTACTCATCTAAGGTACGCTTTTCTTGGATCTAATTCTACCTTTCCGATCATTGTTAGTTCCGAACTAAGCATAGATGAACATGAACAACTCATGACAGTCCTTAGGAAACATAGAAAAGCCATAGGTTATACTATCGAGGACTTAGTAGGAATTAAACCCTCCCTATGTATGCATAAGATACTAATGGAGGAGGATTTTAGAACTTCAAGACAACCTCAAAGGCGGTTGAATCCGACCATGAAGGAGGTTGTCAAGAAGGAAATCCTTAAACTTCTTGATGCAGGTATCATCTATCCTATCTCCGATAGCAAATGGGTGAGTCCAGTTCAAGTAGTTCCGAAGAAGGGAGGAATGACGGTCATCACCAACAAGAACAACAAACTCATTCCTACCCGAACCGTGACTGGATGGTGAATGTGTATAGACTACCGCAAGCTCAACAACGCGACGCGGAAGGACCACTTTCCATTGCCATTCATCGATCAAATGCTTGAAAGGTTAGCACAACATTCACATTTTTGCTACCTTGACGGTTATAGTGGTTTCTTTTAGATTCCGATACACCCAGACGATCAGGAGAAGACCACGTTCACGTGCCCTTGGGGTACGTTCGCTTATAGGAGAATGCCGTTCGGGCTTTGCAACGCCCCAGCCACCTTTCAACGGTGCATGATGGCCATATTCTCCGAGTACGTAGAGGAAATTATGGAAGTCTTCATGGACGACTTCTCCGTATACGGTTCCTCTTTTAACGATTGTCTTTCTAACCTTTCTCTTGTTTTACAACGTTGTGAAGACACTAACCTAGTTCTTAATTGGGAGAAGTGTCAATTCATGGTTAAGGAAGGAATCGTATTAGGTCACTTAATCTCTAGTAGAGGGATAGAGGTAGACAAAGCTAAGATAGAGACCATAGAGAAACTTCCTCCCCCAATTTCGGTGAAAGGGATAAGAAGTTTCCTAGGACATGCTGGATTTTATAGACGTTTCTTTAAAGATTTTTCTAAGATATCAAAACCTCTCACTAATCTATTGATGAAGGATGCGGTTTTTGAGTTTTCGCAGGAATGTTTAGATGCGTTCAACACCATTCGGCAAGCTCTAATTTCAGCACCTATTATCCAACCCCCGGATTGGACTCTCCCCTTCGAGATTATGTGCGATGCTAGTGACGTAGCTATTGGAGCTGTTCTTGGGCAACGAAAGGAAGGGCGAACCCATGCCATATACTACGCTAGCAAGACGCTAGACGAAGCTCAGCTCAACTACGCCACTACAGAAAAAGAGTTTCTAGCCATTGTCTACGCTATTGACAAGTTTCGCTCTTATCTTGTAGGTGCAAAGGTGATTGTCTACACGGATCATGCTGCGATCCGGTACCTCCTTGCAAAGAAAGACGCGAAGCCAAGGCTAATTAGATGGATTCTTCTCCTACAAGAATTCGATCTTGAGATCCGCGACAAGAAAGGTTCAGAAAATTCTGTTGCGGATCATTTGAGTCGCCTCACACATCTAGAGGACGACCATCTACCCATTGATGACTCCTTTCCAGACGAACATCTACACATCATAGAGGAGTGCATCAACGAGATCTCCAAAGGTAACGAACCATAGTTTGCTGACTTTGTTAACTATTTGGTTTGCCAGGAGATACCGCCCGGACTATCCTACGCACAAAGGAAGAAGTTCTTTAAGGACGTCCGGGAATACTATTGGAACGAGCCTCTCCTCTTCAAGAGAGGTCCGGATGGCATCATTCGGCGATGTGTGCCGGAAGATGAGATACAAAGTGTCATCCGCCATTGTCATTCACTACCTTGTGGAGGACACGCTAGTTCGAACAAGACTAACGCAAAGGTATTGCAATCTGGATTCTATTGGCCTACTTTATTTAGAGATGTGCAATCCTTTGTTTCTTGCTGTGATGCTTGTCAAAGAACAGGCAATATTTCTAGAAGGAACGAGATGCCCCTCAACAACATCCAAGAGGTGGAGATTTTCGACGTTTGGGGAGTCGATTTCATGGGACCATTCCCATCTTCTTGTTGAAACCAATACATACTATTGGCGGTGGACTACGTTTCTAGATGGGTGGAAGCAATTGCCTCTCCCACAAATGATGCCATGGTGGTGGTTAAGTTCTTCAACAAGACCATCTTTCCGCGATTTGGAACGCCAAGGACAATCATTAGTGATGGAGGTTCTCACTTCATAGCCCGTCGCTTTGAAGCTCTTCTAGCTAAGTATGGGGTTACTCACAAGATCGCCACCCCTTACCATCCACAAACGAGTGGACAAGTTGAGATCTCAAATAGGGAGATCAAGGGGATTCTAGAGAAGACGGTTTCAAGGACTAGGAAGGATTGGTCCTTGAAGCTAGATGATGCATTATGGGCGTACCGGACTGCATACAAGACTCCCATAGGAACCACACCATACAACCTTGTGTATGGGA
This sequence comes from Fagopyrum homotropicum, assembly GCA_033239125.1. Lineage (NCBI taxonomy): Eukaryota > Viridiplantae > Streptophyta > Magnoliopsida > Caryophyllales > Polygonaceae > Fagopyrum > Fagopyrum homotropicum. Next base: position 153,551,957 of record BSWB01000004.1, read on the forward strand.
AGTCTTGTCATTTGCCGGTAGAGCTGGAGCATAAAGCGTTTTGGGCTATCAAGTGGCTGAATTTCGGCATGAAAGAAGCGGGAGAGAAGCGTCTCCTAGACATCAACAAGCTGGATGAACTTCGCTTGAACGCCTATGAGAACGCTAAGATCTACAAGGAAAGGGCAAAGCGTTGGCATGATAAGCATATCATTCCAAAGGACTTCAAAGAAGGAGATCAAGTTCTCCTCTTCAATTCAAGACTTCGCCTCTTTCCAGGTAAGCTTAAATCCCGTTGGACCGGACCTTTTCTAATTAAGCGCATTTTCCCCCATGGTGCAGTTGAAGTATGGGGTGAAGCTAGCGGAAGTTTTAAGGTGAACGGCCAACGACTCAAGAAGTACACGCCGGAACTCCAAGCTGAGGAGTTTGCGCCTACCGCACTCGAATAAGTGCGAGATTGGTCTAGCTACGGACCTTAAACAAAGCGCTTCTTGGGAGGCAACCCAAGGTATTGCATTTTTATTTTTGTCTTCAATTCATAGACTAGTTTAGAGTAGACGTTTTTGCTTTATTTTGCCTCGATTTCTTCCGGTATGTTCGTGTTTTTGGTTGTAGGATCGATGGAAAAGGAGAAAGGGAAGATAATGTCGAAGAAAAGTGACGAAATTCGGACTTTGAAGCTTTACAGAAGGTTCCACGGTCTAAATTACGGTCGTCATAGCTACAGTGGCCGTAATTCTCAAAAGCCTTTGAAAAATCACCAAAACCACGGGTCCGTACACTTCCACGGCCGTGGAACACCCCGACAGACCGTAATTTTTGGAAATTTTGCCGGCCACTATAAAACCCACATTCTTCACAAACTTAACCAAAATTTTCCCCATTTCCACGACCTAGAAACCGAAAACCCTCCACCTCTCTCAATTCCTCGCCTTCTAATCGTTTTCAACGATTCTTCGTCCTAAACTGCAGCAAATCCAACCACGAACAGAATCCAAGCAACAAATCGAGTGGAAATCGATCAACAAACACGCATTTTGGATTTTTCAATCCGAAAAGAGGTTATTTCTTTCTTCTTGATTTTCACGGATTTGGTTCGTTTTTGCTATAGTTTTTTAGGAAGAACTAATAAAAACCGGAAGGAATTAGATTAGGACTGCTTGTTGTGGTGATTGTTGGTGAATTTGCTGAGATTCACGAGTTTCTGAGACGAACCACGGTCTCTGGGTAAACCACGGCCGTAATTTCCCAAGAACAGACCGTAATTTTTCTAAAAAATGGACTTTGTGAAGAGAATGTCGGGAAGGATAAAAGAGAAAAAGGGAGAGCAAAACAAGAAAAGAAAGGGCAATCCCTCCACCTCTAGGGCACCACCACCCTCATCTCCCTCACTACCATCCTCACCTTCACCTCCATCTTCACCCCCTCACCCTAGCATCCCTACCATACATGAGAACCACCTTGATGCATTTGAGAGGATCACGAAGAGGACAGTGATAGGTCCTAGGTACTTGTTGTTGGAGGATCTACATCCTCTCAACATAGTAGATGATCTTACATGGCTCTTGGATAGAGCCGGGTTGCTTGTCTTCACGAACATTTGTGAAGACGCCTACGAGGAGATTACCCGGGAGGTTGTGATGTCCTTCGAGCACAGCCACGTAGATAGGACCGTCTCCTTCCGTCTCATGGAACGAGACTATCATTTGAGCATTGTCGAGTTTGGGACCATTTTCGGGTTCCATGAGACCTATAACGGTCGATTTCCGAGCGGAGTTTACCCCAAGGATTTTTGGGAGGAAGTAGCCATGATTTACGCCGACGAGGACCGTTGGCAACCCGCCGATACCAAGGCTAGATTGATGTACTATCTAGCCTTGAAGATAGCTCACCGTGTTCTTTCGGAGTGTCTCTTTCCTAGGACGGAGACGCCCCAAAAGATCAAGACGGATAAGCTATTCTTGCTCTATTGTATGCTTTACGGTCGCCGTGCAGATTGTGCCACTCTTTTGGCGGCTACGATGAGTAAACTGAAGAACAAGAAGAAGGGGAACATTGGATATGGTGGGATAGTGACCCACATTGCTAGGACGTTCGGTGTTGATTTTTCTGCTTGCACCCGTATACCGGCGGTTCCCTTAGGGCTACATGCTTTTATGGTTAGGGGACTCATCTTCCCCACACATGGAGGTCCGCCTTATGCGGGCATGCCTTGGGAGACTAGGACGGGTAGAGGGATTGAGTGGCTGCCGGAGTATTCCATTGTGGCGGGACGCCACAATTGGAAGGAGACGTTCGCTGCGATGCATGCGAACAGGCTAGTGGCTCCCCCTTACGTTCCACCACCGGTTGTGGATGAGGAGGACATGGGAGATCAGTACGAGAGTGGTGGAGGAGCGGAGCAGGAGTTCGGCACGTTTCCGGATCAGCCGGAGGCGGCCCCGGATGTACCTAGGCGCTCTCCACGTCCAGCTAGAGCTTCAGGCTCGTCATCTCGCCGCGCCAGCATGAGTGAGAGGCCCACGTGGATGACTACACCTCCCACTTGGTACGACACCCCCCCCTCCTTGGTCCACGGCACAGCCAGCAGCACCACCACCGCCACCAGCACCAACACCATCCGATGCTCCATCATGGTACAGTCACGCCCCGGGATGGTACGAGCAGATGCCGGATTGGGCTACCGGACTTTCGGAGAGAGTCGGAGCGCTAGAGATCCGGGCGGATGCTAGAGATGGACGCTTGGACGACCTTGACCACATGATGAGGGACGTCTACCGCCAGCAGTTTGGGCGGTTCTATGATCCGAGTTTCTCTCCATTCCCACCCCGCCGGCGCCGCAGTGATTGATGCATGATCGTTGTTTTAGACATTCCCGCCACCATTTGTGAGTTTCCTTTTTCTTTTCTTTCTTTTGTTCTTTCTTTTGAACATTAGGGACAATGTTCGTCCTAAGTATGGGGTGGGATGTACTAAATGTTTGTAATAACTCTACTCTCTATGTTTGCTTCATTTGAGACTATCGTTGCATCTTCATTATGTGTTACACGTTTCCTTATTGCATTGCATAAAAAAGAACTTGAAAAAAACCATAAAAATTGAAAAATTTTGAAAAATTTTGTGCTTCTAATGAATTGAGATGATTTCCATGATAATCACTACTTGTGAATTGAGTTTGATGACAATTGCATGCTTAAAAGGATTGTGAATTGAAAAGAACTTGAATGAATGAATTTTACCTCTTTTGCAAGTTTTATAATGTGAAGATGTTACCTAAATCATGCTAGAAAATTGAAGTTGAAATCACATCATAAGTTCCTATACTTCTTGTTGAAATGATTAAGGCAATTCGATACTTTCTTTCTTCTTTCTTTGATCATCTAGCTCCTCATTGAAATATTAGCCTCCCTTACCTATCCGGGAATTTGGAGAAGTGAATGAGAAAAAGGCATGTTTGATGTGGGAGGGCCATGAGAGCAATTATTTGCAATCAATTGAATAGAAAGAAATTATAGGTTTGGGGAAGTCAATCATGACGATGAGTAACTCGGCATCATTCACATAGCCGGGTGTTTGTGTCTTGCCAAAGTTGGATTGAGCGATATTCCTAGCGGATTATGGTATGTGCGCTAAGGGTTTGAGGCATCTCTTGAAAAAAAAAAAATTGAGAAACGCCGATCTCCTAGGCTTCGGTTTTTGTGCACCTCTATCCATAACTCCAAAAGTAAAGTCGAAAAAGAAGAGAGCGAAGCTCTAAGTTGAAGTGTTGCGGGAACCGCATAAGAAGAAGAAGGTAGTTGTCCACTTTCCCGGATTTATGCACCACTTCCCCTTAAAGTTTTCCCTTTCCTTCCATATTCTAGACCTGTTCTTTGGAAGTCCTTAAGATCAAAAGAATGTTATATGACTTGGTGATCTAAATTGAAGTTTCTTGAGATTGATTTTGTTAATGTTTGAAGGTTATAATGCCTGTTTAGAAGTTAAGTTGGTTCATGAATTTTCTTTGCTTTTTACTCTTTGATTAAGTGTGTGAAAGTTTGAAAAACGATTGAAGCAAGGTTTGAGAATGATCTATTCTTTAGAAGTCATATTCATCCAAAAGAAGGTACACATATTTCATCCTAACTCTTGTTTAAAGCTTTTTGAAAGACCTTGCTTAGGGACAAGCAAGTGTTAAGTATGGGGTTATTTGTTAGCATGAAATATTGTGATATTTTAGGCACGTTTTCTAAACGTATTTGATTCATATTGATAGTCTTTGATTGAACTTTGTGCATATGAGAGCTAGTATTACCTATATTGTCGATATGGATGTCTACACTAGTTCTATGTTGATTATAGGTGATTTGGAGTTATTTCCGAACGGAAACGAGCAAAGGAGAGTTGAGTTGATATGTCCATAGATTGAGGACACTCTTTGGAAGCAATTTGGAGTCTTAGTTTGAGGAATGCACGAGTTTAGGGAAGAATCACGTTCTTGCCCTAAATTACGCCCTAAAATACGGCCGTATCACAAACCACGTTCAGAATTACGGCCGTGGATTTGGAGTCAGAAATCCATGTTCATTCCAGGGGATTACACGGCCGTGGAACATATGTTGCAAACCGTAATTGTTTCCACGCCCTAAATTACGGTCGTGGAACACTTCCACGACCGTGATCTTGGCGAATCTTTTCGCCACACTTTGAAGCCACGATCTTTTAAAGATTGGGCCGGGCCGACATTTTGCCCTACACTATAAAAAAGACGGACGAAGCAAGATTCCGTCACTTTTTCTACGACTTCGGCTACGACCTCGGCTACGACCTTGGCTACGATCTTGGCACACCTTCGCTACCCGTTTGCCCTCATTCTTCGCCGCTTAGACACGAAGACGTTTTGCTTAGCTTGCTTGGAAGCAATTGACATCTCTTTGAAGAGATCGAAGTTCGTTTTTGGAATTCCTCTAATCTCGCACTTTTGGTGGAGATTGCTGTTGAGATCTCCGGATTTGCGGAAGATCGTAGTTCTTGGAAGATTTTGCAAGAAGATCTCTCTTCTTGATTAGGTTCGATTTGGAAAACGGATTGACATCCCGTTTTCTTTTCTTTCCTAGGGTTACGATTATTTGTTCTATTGTGAATCTTTTGACATTGCTTATTCTCTTTGTGACTTTGAGATTGAATTGAAGATTATTGAAAGTTCTTGAAAGTTTTCATCTTTTTATCTTTTAATTCTTGAATTGATATCAATATGACTGTTATTGGCTAAAAGCTCTAAACAATTCTAAGGTGAAGGGTTGATAGTTGTGGCTTAGATGATGGTAGATCGATCGCAAATAGATTAGACCCTGAGAGTTAGAGAATTGTCGCCGACAGCCCTAAATTACGGTCTGTTCTTGAGTCCACGGCCGTGGAACCTCAAGAACTAACCGTGATTTCCCTTAAGTCTACGAATCTGCTTTTACTTTAATCTAAAGTTAAAGATTTGCTTTAGCTTAGTTTAGACTTGTCTTTTCTAGGTGGTAGTGAAGCCTCAACAACCTCTACCTCGATTGTGAGCCTCAACAACCTCAATCGGTTAAGTTAGTCTTGATCCTTGGATTATAAGTTTGGGTATTTGACACTAATTCTCACCTCTAGAACCCTTCTATATTGAATCTCAACAACCTGTATAGAGAGTGTCTTGTAGGTGAGTTATATAAGGTTTTTGGAACTTCACCGTACGATTACCTTACATTAGTATACCTTTGCATATCTCAACTCTGTCTTTATATCATTTAGTTTATCTTGAATCGATTGCCACAATTAGATACCTGGATCTTTAGGATTGTTGTTTTCCCAATAATTTGCAAAACTTTCACATTTACTTGCTTGATAATCTGCAATCGAGTTCGTTTCCCCCAAATCCCTGTGTTCGATACTCTGGAATTCTTGCTTAACTATATCGATCCGTACACTGCGGGTTCGCTGCTTGATTCTAGTTTTATAAATTTAAAACTTATTTGCACACACCTCTAGGGGCGAACACCCTCAACGCATCATCCACTACATTGCTGGAACTTCGACTCTCGGTATTACCATTTCTCCTTCACCCAAATTTTCGCCGTTCTACTTTGGGCTATTGACATTATATTAGCTTTGTTGTACAACAGATTTGCTTATTCATGCATGATCCCCGAGAGCCGCACTTTCCCGCCTTCAAACGCATCATCCACTATATCGCTGGAACTTTGACTCTCGGTATTACCATTTCTCTTTCACCCAAATCTTCGTCGTTCTACTTCGGTTATTGTGCTTTCTTCAATGATAGAATATGTAAATATTAAGGTCTCCCTTTGTAATTATGTAAACGCGCTTTCTTATTAATAATACCCATCGTTCGATGGAAACCTGAAGGGGAAATTATCCACAATCTCACAAGGATTACGATACCCGGATCGTGCATCCCAACCCAGATCGGACATCGGGGATGCACATAAAGTGAACCTTACACACATGCATTCAGGGTAGCATCCTAAAACCAATTGAAAATATGAGGAGTAGCCCTAAGACTTATATATTAGGTTCAGTTATTATCATATTGTCGATGTACGTGGGACAATATATTCCAAACATCTTAACATTTTTTCCTAAACTTAGTTATTTAGATTTTATTAATATATAATTATTAATAAAATTTTATTATTACTAATAAATACTACATAAAATATTATTTAGAGTAGAGGAAGACAAAAAAATAGAAGATAAAAAGTATTTTATGTGAAGATCGAATGAAAGCAAGCGGTCTTTACCCGTAATCATACCACTCATTCACATTCTTTGTATGTGAGTTACTATTGTAAGCTTCCGAGATTGATAATACAACCTTCGGAAATTTTGCGGAATTTTAGCCGCATTATAATCTTACTTGTTGTCTTATACTGAATTTTACAAAATTGGAGCCTTTATACGGTCCAATGTGACCCTGTGATTTTAAATGAGATTGACTAAAGACAAAGGAACCGACGGAGATGAAACTGAGCTCGAGGGAGGCTAGATGACGGAGAAATTGTTTGTGATTACGGAGACGAAGATTTTATAGCCAAGGAGATCGGTAGAAATGACCGAGTGAAATTTGATTTCGATGTAGATGTGGGCTATGTTTTTAAAAAAATTTATATTCATTGAGACATGCTCTCAATATGTCACCGTTCATATTATGTTTTCGGTATTTACTACCGGGTATTTCATATCTCAGGCTTTCAAGGCTCATTATGAAGTATTTACCAATAATATTCACTCAAGCATGCTTAAGAGCTCGATCTTTCCTAAAGTCAGGCATCACAAAGACACTATCTCATACTCGTGAGGATCGATTGCTCAAGAAGCTCGAAGACTACTCTGGATTGGAGCCAAGAACCTCTTACTAAGGAACATAAAATTACACAAGACGGCCTTTTCAAACAAGCTAGAACAACAGGCCATGCGACCACCCAACGACCTCTAGACGGCCACCTATTCCGTTCCATGATTGTTTTCTTGGCGTCTTGCATGGTGTTTGGATCAGCCCACATCAAGTAGAGTTCATCCCAAGACATCATCAAAGAATAGGGTTAGTCAACCACCCCACGTGCACCAAATAGCCGTATACTAGTCATATACCGGCCGTTTGCGCAGTGCGGTAGCTTCATTCCGTAACCTAGTTTTCTAGGTTTACCACGAGCTTTTCTATGATAGTTTAGCCCAATTTGTATTATATATATACCCTTTAGATCTCTATGGTTAGATATCATTCCAATATTCAAGATCAAAGATCATCTGATCACCATCTTCTTTGAGATTGTCTCGTACAATCTCTTAATATTTTGAAGACATATTGTCAGGGTTTGTAATCCCGTGATCAAGGTTTGACTTATTTTTGCTATTATTCTGCTTTGAGTTTTATTATATGCAAATATTCTTTTTTTTTCATCTGATTTCTCTCCCTGCTCTATGTCTGGCTAAGTCTCTTTCGATCTAAGGGTTCGTTGAACCCTAGGCTATGATAGATCAATGTTGACTACTTACGTGAATTACTGAATTGATGTTAGCAAGTTTTATGTTCATTTCAAAGTGTTTTACTCCACTTTTGAAAACCTCCGAAAAGAGTGGCATTTTTAAACGGTTTAGATAAAAAAATGAAGGGCCAAAAGCGAAATTTGTTTCTATCGGATTTATTGAAGAAACTTGATTTTAAGAGTAGCACTTTATCAAAGCTTCGAGAATTTCTAATCATCATAGAAATTTCTAGACTTTGTACCTTTTTAAATTGAAGGGCCACTATCCTTAAGGAAGTCATGCTTTTGCCCTTTTGAGTGAGTCCTTTGGAGAGCGGACTGTTACTAATCCGATGGCAAGAATCCTTGATCTCATCCAGGGAACGGAAACACAAGCTGTCAACTAAGGAAAGGAAGAAAGGAGGTTGATCTCCCAATCTTTGGGGGGAGATATCATAGGAAGGTTGAATTTCACAGGAAGCGAATGCTTTCCTTGGTCTTTTCCAGATTTCTAAATGCTTCATGTGTTTTTTTATACTCGTCGAACCGCTGGATTTAGTGCTATGTGAGTTGAAAAGCACGGTCTTGGTTTGTCTATGTCCAAGGTTATTTTAGTTGATTACCTACATAATTCTTGATTGAGGTTCATGTTCTTCACATACTTGGTTACCATTTGATATAACATAGTGGTGATACATAATTTCTTAGATCATTGATCCTTATCATATCATAAAACACCTTGTTAGCAAATTGTTCCATGATTGTTGCTTCTTGATATCACAACCTTGTTTGCCTCTGTTTCCTTCCTTTTAGCTTAGTGTATATGTCTATTTGCTCCAACCAATAAAAATGTGGTCTCTGAGAATTCGATACACGATTATACTACGTTTGATCCCGTATCCTTGTGGGAAAGTTGTTTGTACTTCGATAAAACTTCTACGATCAAGTTTTTGGCTCCGTTGTCGGGGACTGCAAATAGTTTGGTTCTTTCCTATGGACTTATATCCTAAGTTTCTTGTTACTTTAATTTGCGGTTTCTTTTGTGTCTTTGTTCCACGGCTTGAAATCCTGAAAGACCAAAGATGGATAACGCTAATTCACCACATACTCAGGAAACAAGGTTGAATCCTAAACAATCCACCTCTACAAGCACTTGGATATTCCCAAACAACGATGATGAAGAATTCACTATGAAGGCTTCTGCAATAGAGTTGGTTCATCAAAACACCTTCAGTTGAGAAGCACATGAAAGCCTTCATAAACACTTGAGGATTTTTGAAGATATTATAAACGCCACCAACTTCCATAATGTATCTGCTAATGTCATAAGGATGCGAACATTTGTATTATCTCTAGTTGGCAAGGCCCGTAACTAGTTCTACAAGGAACCAACATGTAAGTACAATACTTGGGAGAATTTCACTACTAGATTTCTAAGTACTTTCTTTTTCCCTAAGAAGGACTCAAAAGGGCAGAACAAATCTCCTCAACTTCAGGATGGAAGATGATGAGGATATTCATGAAGCTTGGGGAAGATTTACGGGGCTAATAAGTATATGTTAATGCCATGGCAACTCGAAAGTCGCATTATTAGAATTTTTCTATAATGGCTTAAATGATAGTACTGAAGACATGGATGACGTTGCTAATAGTCTTATATGTCTTATGTTGTCTATCGATGAAGCTTGGTGATACTTAGAAGAGACAACATACCATTTGGGAAAATACCCTTCGCGAAGGAAAATTAAGAAGAAAAAAGCACGCGAAGAAAGAGGTAATCTCAATAATCTCAACCTTGTTACAGTTTCACTAACTAGTTTATGTAAATATGCAGGCAAGAAGGACACGAAGCTCTCCAATGCCCCATGTACACAAAACAATAAGGATACACCACTGACCACCAAGACTCTCGTGAAGGTAGATCCGGAAGCCCTTCATATGCAGGTAAAGACATTATTTGAGACAAGGAGTGCACCAACTATCCTAGTCAAATATGAAGAAATTGATGTAGTCACTTTACAAAATGAAAAGAAAATGGAAGAACCAGTAGTCATTGTTCCTATACCTCCTCTAATCGAACAGAAACCTAAAGAGGAGCAAGCTGAAAAGGAACCTCCCTATGTTCCTCCTCCACCTTATATATCTCCTTTCTCATTTCCTCAAAGAAGAAACAAATCTATCTTGGATGAACGGTTTGGAAAATTTCTTGAATTGATGAATAAACTTTATGTGAACATTCTCCTTACCGATGTAGTAAGCAGATACGCAAGATTCAAAAGTTGATAGGCTGTTAGAACCCGTTATTCACTCTCTACAGCAAGCTAAAGAGGACTCTACAATAACCATCGAGTCCCTGCACAAACCAATATTTTGTGATAGATTAGCTCTTGAAAAAATTCATCACAAACAACCACCAAACGGACAATATACATTCACTATATGGCCGTTTGGATGGCCGTTGCATGATCCTTTCATTTGCTTCTCAGGATTTCTCTTATCTTAAACAAAGTGAAAACCACTCTAAGCATCAAACCACTCTAAGCATCAAGCCGAAAGACATCCTCTTGTAAGCAATGCTGGAAAGGCTATCCAAACATTCTCACTTTTTTATGGCTTGATGCTTAGAGTGGTTTCTTTCAGATTCCTATTCATCCAAACGATAAGGAGAATACTACCTTCACATGCCCCTACGGAACATTTGCTTATAAGAGGATGTCTTTCGGCTTATGCAATATTATGCCCCTACTACCTTCCAAAGATGCATGATGACCATCTTCTCAGATCTCATCGAGGAAATTATGGAGGTCTTTATGGATGATTTCTCCGTCTATAGAGGATCCTTCAAGGAGTGCTTGACTAATCTCACCAAGGTACTTGAACGCTGCGTTGATTCAAATCTTGTGCTCAATTGGGAGAAATGCCACTTCATGGTAAACAAAGGGATTGTGCTTGGACACCTAATTTCACAATGAGGAATTGAAGCAAATAAAGCTAAAGTGGAACTCATTGCGAAGTTTTCACCACCCTTCGTTGTAAAAAGGATAAGAAGTTTCCTCGGTCATTTTGGTTTCTATTGACGTTTCATTCAAGATTTTTAAAGATAACAAATCCGTTGACCAACCTACTTCTTAAGGATGTTTTTTTGAATTCACACGGGAATGCCGTGAAGCTTTTGAAAAGCAAAAGGAAGCACTAATGACCACCCCATCATGCAAGTACCCGAATAAAATCTTCCTTTCTAAATCATGTGCAACGCAAGTGATTATGCAGTTGGTGCTTTCCTAGGATAAAGGAAGGACAAGAAGCTTCATGTCATATACTATGTCAACAAAGCACTAGATGTTACACAAATGAGCGATGTCACCACTGAGAAAGAACTTTTTGCCATTGTCTATGTTTTTTACAAATTCAAGTCCTATCTAGTTGGTTTAAAAATTATCGTCTATATTGACCATGCTGCTATAAGGTATCTCATTGGTAAGAAAGATGCAAAGTCAAGGCTTATTTAATGGAAATTTCCGCTTCAATAAAAACATGATATATAGTAGATATGTTTTTTTGATTCCGTTTTGATATAAATTTCTTTGAGATTAATTATTTTTGATTAAAATTTTTGTGACATGTTGACTATTTATTGTTTATAATATGATTTTTTTTATAAAATAATTAATGGTAAATTTGTTAATATATTGTGCCAAATCTATGAATAAGTCGAAAAATCTTATGTGGAATGTATAGGTTTGTGACATGACATGACATGCTGATTGTTTATTAATTCTTATAAAATTTATTTTATAAAATAAGGTAAATCTTTATATCTCGTGGCATATCTGTAAAAAATTATAAAAAGTTTTAGGTGACATAGGTAAGAAAATAACATGCTGCCTAAGTGTACTCTATTTTAATTAGATATAACCTAGGTTCCCTCTACCTTATTTTTTGGTGGGCTAATTTAGTTAATAGGCTTTTTTGAGTTATACTTTTAATAACTAGGCCATTTAGTTTTTTAATTAGGTAAATATACCCCAACCTTTTGTATTTATTTTCAAGCCTTAAACACTCTTCTCTCAAGGGGTACGTTTACTAAAACTAAAACTCAAAAAGACCAGTAAACCAAATTGTTTCTATTTATTTTAGTTTTGAGAGCTAAATTATGTTATTAATTTATTAGAAACTTTTTGATCAAATTAACAAAAGGATGAGCTAAATTATATTATTAATCTCTTCCGGAAACCTTCTACTCCACATCCCCCTATGGCCTCAACATCATTTGAAAAGGTTTAAACATCCCCAAGGCCAACTTCATAACCTGGCTGACAAGTCACAATCGGCTCCCTACTCTCTCCAATCTGCATAGCTGGAACATTACTCAAGATGAAACTTGTAAAATGTGCAACCTCCATATGGAGGATGTAGACCATCTTATCCACCATTGCGGCTACTCCTCCCTGGTTCTTGATCTCATCTCAAAGTGGCTCAGAGTCCCTCCTCCCTATCCTTATAGCCAAAACATCTGGGGTTGGCTCAACAGAATGAAACCCAAGAAAAATGATATTGCTACTCAAGTCACCATCTCCACCATTACTACATACATCTACTTCATTTGGAGAGCTCGCAATGACTTCATTTTCAACTAAAAATTCACACATGTTGCTACATGCACCCATAACATCATCCAAGTCATAAAAAGTTACACAACAAATCACTGGACTTATAGATTGGCTCTTTCTCATTCATGGGCCAGGACTCGAGGCATCCATCTTAACTAGTTTCCTTGTATCTTTTCCTTCTTGTTCCCATTGTTCTTTGCTTATGAACTTGCTGCTTAGTAAGTAGCTCCTTGTACATCCTTTCATTAATACATATAATTTTCAAAAAATAATAACGAAGTGATTCAAGTAAAACATGTATTTCCGGTACTGAGGTACAAAGTGGTGAATCGTACGTTCATACAATATGAAAAGTTAGTTAATTGAATATGAATTAAACGTTCAATCTTTTTTTTTAAAAAAAAAATGAATCTAAAATATATTATTAATGTACAAAATATGAATTAAGATGATGTTCTAATAAAAAAAAATTATATATATTGTTTCAAAGAAATAGAGTATTTTTTGTTGGAAAAAAGTTATAGTTGTTAAAGTTTTTGCCAATTTTTTTATATTAACCGTTCAACATTGTTGTTAATTTACACACATATTTCATACTATTGGTTTATGTCTTTTTTGCACTATTATCAAGTAATGTTTATACAACACAAATTTTATTAGTATATTTTTATTATAATATTTGTTGGCTCAAAACTTGTATACTATTATTTCACATAAACTTTTTATATTCATAATTTATACTTTATATTGAACTCATAAAATTTTTATAAATATATGAACTATAATACAAATAATTTAAACTAATAAAATACAAAATTTAAAAAAAATTAGACAACCTCTAATAAAAAGGCATAATTACTAACTTTGTGTACATTACGTGTGATTTAAAATATACATGTGGTCAAGCATAGAGGATAACAAACCTAACTTTAGGCCCAAATGCCCAATAAGACGATCGAGACATGAATTTTCAAAACGTTGTTTTCGTTTATTAAAATTCAATTGATTTGAACTTCTGTCAGCCATTACTGAATTGGTCCATACTAGCTTACAATTATAAAACTTATACGAAAAAAGCTATATATACACGGATTTTGTATCATTAATGGACGAAAAAACTCTGCAATCTAACGTTCAATTTTTTTTTTCTTCAAGTCAACCACGTACTTTTATTTTGTTTTTTCTCCAAAAAATAAAAAATAAGCGTCAGTGCATGGAGTTCAAAAGGATACCATCGAAATTTTATCGTTATGATTGCATTATTGTGTATTAGTGGTATACGGCATAACGGTGTGTTTATAGTGCGTTTTAGTAATACAATAAACATTTTAGTTTAGAAGTTAGTTAGAAATGTACCTAAAGTGTGTTGATAATGAATTTTATTTATAAAATTTTTCAATTAAAACTATCTTTATATTTCTTTCAAATAACTTGATATTTTTATTTAATTATAATTTTTTGAGTAAATTAGTAATAATAGAAAGTTTATAACGTGGGTAATCAACTAAGTCACTTGCATTATTCTGAAACTAGACAAATCTATAAAGTTGGGGTAGTCACTTAACTCGCTTTTTTTCTTTTTTTTTCCTAAAAACAAAATTGAGTGAAAACATGTTACAATATAAAAATCGTTTTGAATTTTCTTTCTTTTTTGGACGAACAATATCTCACTGAAGTAGTGGAAATGAAACTTTCACAATCAAATTTAGGGCCCGTTTGGTTTTAACTCCGGAATCGGAAACGGAATGGAAACGAATCTAGTCAATGCGTATACCCTTGTTCATTAAAATTTTTGGAATCATTCCTTGTGGTTTGTAGTAATTGGATGAGAGTTTGATTACTTTTGATACCCTATAGGGTAACAAAATGTGAAGAATCAAACGCATTTTTCATTAAAACATGAGGAATGATTCCATAAAACTTCATGAATATGGATATACATATGGACTAAATTCGTTTCCATTCCGTTTCCGTTTCCGGAGTTGGAACCAAACGGGCCCTTAGTATAATTGTCTTATATCATGATTAAAATTAGTATGGTGTCAAGTTTGTTTTAATTTTTCATAATTAAACGGAGTCGTAAACGCACGGTGATGAAATTCACAAAATATACGGTGGTTACGGAACATGTAACCTTCACGGTTACGGGTTCTGCATCCGTGATAGATTTTCACGGTTACGGAACTTGTAACCGTGAAGTTTACGATTTCCGTAACCGTGACGTTTACGAATTCCATAACCGTGAAGATTTTCTTTGTCAATTCTAACAAAATAAAAAAATAAAAAATTGAAGAAAATCATCACGGTTACGGAGCCCGTAACCATCACGAGTATGGGTTCCGGATCCGTGATAATTTTCTTTGTGAATTATAACCCAAAAAAATATAGGATGAGTTGGCTAAATAGACACTTTTTGTCTATTGTAGTATAAAGTATGCCCTTTGTATCTTGTAGACAAACTAGACCTCTCTTATTTATTAATAAAGATTAATTGAAAGGGTTAGTTAGTAATTTTAATTTAACTGAGTCCAAGCCCAAGTGCAATTGAATATCAGTAGGTCCAATCCGAGTTACATAAGTCCATGTCCAATCCGAGTTACATAAGTCGGCCCATCCGAGTTACATAAGTCCAAAATACAAATGTTGTAGCTAGTGGTATCGAACTCTGAACGACATGCCCTCCCTCCCATCCTTATATCAGCTGAACTAATTGAATTTTGTGTATTCTCTTGTTCATACACGATATTAATACACAATTTCAATTACACAATGTTAATACATAATATCAAGAGAAATTTGCTTAAACAATACCCCATCTTTTAGGCTGACTAAACTTTAGTACTCCGTCGTTTAAACTATCAGAACGGTTGCTCACCTATTGAGTCCGACCAAAGATTGATATCTAAATTACTGTTCACACGTTAAGTGAAAGGGTTAAGACAGTTACAATGAGGCCTACAAGACATACTTATTCAACAAGAAACAAAAGGGAAAGTTCTAGGAGCAAAGTTGTTGTGTTAACTTAACGTGTGAAAAGTAATCTAGATACTAATCTTTGGTCGGGCTCAATAGTTGATGTACCGTTCTGATAGTTTAAACGATGGGGTACTAAAGTTAAGTCAGCCTACAAGATGGGGTACTTTTTGGACAATTTTCTCTAATTTCAATTACACAATGTTAATAAATTCGGTCATTTTTCAGTTACACAAGTTCAGTTTGTTTACACAAAGTTGGGTTACACAATCGAAAAGGTCTGTTATGTACACAAGTCTGTCATGTACACAAGTTTGTCATTTACACAAGTTTGTCAGTTACACAAATGTTTTGTTACACAAGTCCAAATCCATCGAGTTACACAAGTCCAAGCCCATCGAGTTACATACACAAGCCCATCGAAAATTATAAAAAAAGGAACATATTCAGTATTGATAAGTTGGGTAAAAATTTATAATTAATCAAATTGGGGCAATTTGTTAACTTTTAAAACTCTAGGCCTTTTATATATTATAAAACGTGGGCCAAAATCTGTAATTAACTTTGTAGGGTCATATTTGTAGATTTCTAAAAAATGGGATAAAAAACGCAAATATAAAATATGGATATTTTTTGCAATTTAGCCTAATTTCAAGCAAACCCTACTTCCTTGCTGAAGCTTCTCCTCCACGCATCAACAGGATAGGCGGCCTTACTGAAGCTTCCCCTCCACGCAACAATAGGACGCTCCTGCTCCACGCAAGCTATTGGTCGGACTCATCCAGACAGGCGGGCGGCTCCTCTACGCATGTGATTGACGCCGTTGGTCGATGCAGGTGTTGGCCGACTCCTCCAGTTAAGCGATATCGTTAGAGGCCGATCTGGGCTAGGCGGGGCTGTGTGGCGCGAGGCTGGAGGACATTCATTGTCGAAGGGGCTGGGCGGCGGATCTGGGCTGGGCTGGGTGGGGCTGTGCGGCGCATGGCTATGTTGTGCAACTGATATGAGCTGGGCGGCGCGGGGTTGTGCGGCGCGAGGCCGGAGGACATTCATTCTCGAAAGGGTTGGGCGGCGGATCTGGGCTGGACTGGGCGGGGCTGTGCGATGCAGGGCTGTGTTGTGCAGTGGATCTGGGCTGGGCGGCGCGGGGTTGTGCGGCGCGGGGTTGTGCGGCGCGATGCCGGAGGACATTCATTGTCGAAGGGGTTGGGCGGCGGATCTGGGCTGGGCTGGGCGGGGTTGTGCGGCACAGAGCTTTGTTGTGCAGCGGATCTGGGCTGGGCGGCGCGGGGTTGTGCGACGCGGGGCTGTGCGGCGGCGACATCGAGAAGCGGCGCCGACATCCTTTGTTGGAGGCAGTTACTCAATTGAGAAGCAGGCGACGACAGTGAGACGAAGAAAATGAATGACCGAGAAGCAGACGGCAATGAGACGAAGAAGATGAATGACCGCGAAAAACCCTAACTGGATGTGAAATCTGACGGTTGGATGATTTTATAGGATTATATTTTACGTTTTCTCCTTATGCCCCTTGAATTAATTTATTTTAGATTTAAAAATTTAGGCAAAAAATAGAGGGGCCTAGTTAGTCTACATTAAACAAAAAGGGCCCTATTTTACCAATTATCTCAAAAATTAACTCACATTTGTCACGGTAACTATTACGATTACGGAACTCGTGACCGTGGCGGTCACAAATTCCGTAACCGTCGTGCGTTTACGAAATCCATCATCGTGCCCATAATACCCCTCTAATTAAATCATACATATTTTGAAGGAAATTTTTTGGCTAGGTTTACCGATGCTAATTTTTATAATTAAAAAACTAATCCTTTATTTTCACGGTTTTAAAAATTAACTTTAAACCTTCTTCTCTTTCTTCCTCCATAAATTCCTTCCTCTACTCTATTTCTCTATGTTCAAAAGTAAGTTATGTGATTTTACCAAAAAAAAAAAAAGTTATGTGATATTTGATACCCTTCTGATTTCTCCTCCTCCTCCATCATCTTCGACCTCATTCGCCTATTGTAGCTTTTCACCATCGTTGGGGTAATTCACACATTTTGGTATCTTCTATATCGATTTCTAAGGGTTTTGGTGTTCTTTGATTATTTTTTTGGTTATGGTTTTTCCTATTGTGTTTTCTAGTGTATTAAACGGTGTAGTGAGTAATCTACGCATCGGAATGGGATGGAAGAAGAAAATCAAGAGGTTTTCATGCTCATAGGTTCTTTTTTTGTTCATCCATGGTTTTTCTTATTTTATTCCGTAATATTGATCGATTTTATCGCACACATAAAAGTCCTAACACACAAAAAAGGAAATCACTACATAAATTTTAACTTAAATAGGATATAATTTTATTTCCCTCAAATCTCATTGATCTTCAAATTGAAAGTTATGTTTTTAAATATTGGTCAAATTTAACGTTTGAGGATTCAAAATACATCATTTACATTTCTTTAAATACAATTTTTTTTAAAAAAAAGAAGATCAAAAGACAACTTAATATGGATGTGTATGTGTCATGGACCGGTTTTCCGTGATGATGTCAAGGCCGGAAAGACAAAACAACTTGCCGGGAGAGGCCATAAGGACACCATTTGACAAGGTCAAGCGGCAATGGAATGGGAAGAAGGCCAAGCGGGAGGCTAGACAAATACATTGTCAAGATGGCACACCTAGAAGACAAGGAGTATTCCGAAAAGATCGGGAGGATTCAGAATGCTCAAGAGGAATCCGGAACACGTCTAAATATTCCGGAAGGTTATGCCGTTATGGAATGTCCCGGAAGGCAGAGGAGTATTCCGGAAGATGGTGGAATCATCCGGAAGGATATGGGAGGATCGAGAAGAGACCCGGAAGGTACTGGAAGGATCGAGACAAGTCTAGAAACCGGAGGAAGTCTCTAGACTTATGTAGAAGTTGGCGGGACGATCCAGATGAAGGAAAATCTCCCCGGAAGAAGACGGAGATCGCTTTTAGAACTCAAAGGATCCGGAATGGCCTAGGAGAATTAGGTTCCAGAACCTTTCCGGAGAGGAGGTGGTCAAGACTATAAATAGGGGAGGTCACCCCTCATTTCCATCATCCCACAAATTCCACCAAAAGCTCTCTTGTAAAAAAGCTCTCATTTGTAAGGCTCTCTTGAGTAATATAAAGGCAAGGTTTGCCGACAAGTCTCCGAGTTTGCCCAGCCATCTAGATGAAGCGCTCATAATCAAAGAGTGTCGAGAAGTAAGGCTGATCTTAACTTGCTAGGGACGACAATATAGCTAAGAGCCGCGCGGTCTGAGTTGAGAAATAAGTCGGACCTATACGAATGCGCTTTCAAGTTTTATCAATTAAAGTGTGAAAGGAAAATGAAAATCTGCTTTCATGTGTTACAAATCGAAGTGTAAAAGAAAAATTAGTGGTGTACTTGACTAAAATATATGTTAACAATGAGCTTTATCTAATATTAATGTAATTTACGGTAAATTTGTACAATAACTTTCGTTTTCATTGTGCTATGACTTTTCGCTATGTTATATCGTACGTTTTCGCAGAGTTTTATCAAGAATCAAGAGTTTCGGTCGACTTTGTGCGACTTTGCCTGTTTTGGAATTCAATAGGATTTGAGAGTTTTGAATTTTATCCATTTTCATTTCCTTTACATCAAACACTCGACTGGATTTTTTTTATTTACTTCACCTCCTTGAATCATTTTGTGGAATTTCATCCTCATAGTTCAATAATCTTCATCTTCAGCCCTTCACATTCCATCATTCAGAATGGACTTGTTAGTGTTTTTATGTGTTTTTTTTTACCGTGTTAATCTAATTTATTTAAGTTTTTATTCATGTAAATTTTGTTGCTTTTTAGTGATCTTGTAGTCTATGATAGGATTTGTTTGATGATATAAGATTATATAGATGAACATGAAGATAAAGAATATTATTTTGATAAAAAAAATTGAAGGATATAAAATGATTTAAGAAGATGAAAGGAAAAAAAAGTTAGTCAAGTGTTTGATGTAAAGGAGATGAAAATGAATAATTCCGAAAAAGGGTATATTTTATTTATTTTGCAAATCGCAAATGATAAGTAATACTTGTAGAGGACAAATGTGGAAAAAATCTTTAATTTAATTCCAATAAGAGTAACACCCAAATTTAAGACTCGGGGCGCTACGGGTTAGGACCTCACAATGGTTCCCAACCCTAACTTGACAACAATATTATTGGATCTTACAACAAGGCACAAACGATAAAACGTAGAAATCCAAATATAAATAGTATGGAATATCAAATAAGATAACAAACTCTCAGCCGAGAGGAGAATGAAGCTGAAGAAAGAAAGGGAAACCCTCATCTGAAGGGAAGAGGGAAGAGACTTAAAGAAGAAGCAAAAGGGGAAAAACACGGGTCAAAGGGTCAAAGAAAGCGGTTGAAGTCGCCTAAGCCACAGGGGCGGCGCCGCACCTGCAGCCAAGTCGTGGCGCAACGACGTGGTCCCTATAAAGAGTAAGGATATTACACTATAAACATTCCTCAGTGCCTGATATAAGTCAAGGTAAGATGTTATAACCAATCCACTTCCATACGAAGCTGCATCCTCACAGCTTCCTACTTTAAGCAACCTCAACGAAACACGGAAACTAACCTAAATCTAACCCACTTCAAGAGATTTGCTCAAAATCTGCTAGGCCACCTATTATGATACTACAACATGATCAAAGGAGTACAAGGAAGGAGGAAAGCATACCAAAAGAACACCCTTAAGCCACAAGAACGACTTAAGGGTCTCACTGGAGGAAAACCACATCCTCGGTGATGAAGAGGTGTAAGAGCAGCAAAGGCTTAAAGGCCGCACCCGCGGCAAAAGCAAGGCACGGGGGCGATGAGGCGCGGCCGGGGGTTTGCAGGCGCGGTCGCGGCACGACGACTGCGAACTCCGACTTCTCTTCTTTGTGTCCGATCTTCTTTCTTCTCCAACCTTCTTGTAACTCTGAGTATACCCTGTCAGGCCTTCGTGTATCCATACGGTAATCAAAGGAACGGAAAGGGAAGACAACTTACCCTTACCCGTCAACACAATCGAAGGAGACAAGCGGGTCTTCCGGAATCCACAAAGACGGCGCCCTTTGTTAACCTGCTGTAGTCCGGCAAGGGTGAAAGCACAGCGTTCCCGGTGACAGAATCAAGAAGAGGAGAAAGACATGAAGAAAGGAAGAGGAAAGCAACAATGGAGGAAAGGAAGGTGGAAGGAGAAGAATGAACCACACTTACGTAAGTCTCCCAAAGATGAAGAGTCCAGAGAGAGCGACAAATCTCTGAATTAGGGCAAGGGGGGTAAGGGTTCGGAATAAAAGGTTTTGTTTTGTAACTGACCACAGTTACGAAAACAAAACGACGTGGACCCGCTACTTACCCGAATTGCGGGAAACAGTGGCCGCTCCCGCGAGTCGACGCACCTGCGGCCCCTTGTGACCGCCCCCGCGAGTAACCTACCCGAGTCTATCCTAAGGAGCATTCAAAAAACCGGGTGTTACAATAAACTTTGGTAATGAAGCTTAAAATACAAGAAAAAAAATAATTTTATTTCATCTTCACCACCATCTATTCTACCAAACACACAAAAACATAGATATTTTTTTAATTTCACTTCTTTGTCCAATGTCCGACCAAACGAAGTCATACTCCCTAAATTTTACTGAATTTACCTACTTTGAAAAACATGTACCCTATTTTACTAATCACACTCTGACTAAATATTAAATTTATAGAATGGGCTTTCCTTCAATGCCTTTACAGAATGGGCTTTCTGGGAAATTTCATCCACTTGATTGAGGCTTGCATTACCACCCCTACATATTCTATCAACATAAACGGCTCCCTTCGTGGTTTCTTCAAGGGATCGCGTGGGCTCAGGCAGGGGTGTCCCCTCTCCCCTCCTCTATTCGTCATTGCCTTAGAAGTTCTGTCCTCTATGCTCACCACAAACACATCCAGCCCAAACTTCAATGCCCATCCCAAATGCTCCTCTCCCAGAATTACACACCTTTGTTTTGCTGACGATTTGCTTTTTTTTTGCAGGGGTGACATCATTTCTCTAAACATCTTAAAGAACACGCTTGACCACTTTGGCAGGTACTCGGGTCTTCTCCCGAACCCCTCCAAGTCTGCTCTCTTCGCTGGGGGTACCTCGTCAAATGACAGTGCTTTGTTTTCCAATTCCACTGGAATCCCTCTCGGCTCCCTCCCCTTCACATACCTCGGCATTCCGGTGGGGAGCAAACGCTTGAACATCAGAGAATTTTCCCCTCTCATCTCAAAGATCACAAACAAAGTTAACTCCTGGAGCGCTAGAAGTCTCTCTTATGCGGGTAGGAAGCAGATTATTACATCTATTCTCATGTCCATCCATCTCTATTGGAGCTCTGTGCTTCCCATTCCTGCTTCCATCATCCTCAAAATCCAAGGGATTCTACGCTCTTTCCTCTGGGCCGGAAAGTCATCTTCTGCTCGTGCTCTGGTTGCCTGGAACGTTGTGTGCTATGACTATGCTGATGGCGGGCTCGGCTTCAAAAAGATCCTCTCCTGGAACAAATCTTGCCTCTCAAAGCTCATCTTTGAACTTGCCTCTCTCAATCCGGATACAAATCTTTGGGTTGACTGGATCCACAACAACATTCTGAAAGGCTCGTCTATATGGCACTACCCACCATCTTACAAGCACAGCTTCACCTGGTGTTCCATCATAAAAATCAGAGACGAGATCCTAAATGTCACTACTGGACCCCAGTTCATCTCTCTTGCTTCCGACACAAATGGACGCTACAAAACTTCAAATGCTTACAAGTCCATATGGAAAGCCCCACCACCTTCCCCTCCATATGGAATGAAACATATCTGGAATGGAATAAATGTTCCAAAAAGCAGCTTCATCACTTGGATTGCTAGCCACAACCGTCTTCCCACTCTCTCAAAGCTCCGCCTGTGGAACCTTACTCGGGATGATTACTGCAAGTTATGCAACTCACACACGGAGGACGTCGACCATATCCTCCACAAATGCAACTTCTCTATGCTGGTTATGGACCTTATTTCTAGGTGGACTCGCACTCCTCCTCCTTTCCCATACCGTCACAACCTATGGGATTGGTTCCGCTCTCTAAAACCAAAAAAGAATGATCTCATTACCCATGTCCGTATCTCTTCCATGACCGGCTATGTCTACTTTGTTTGGAAGGCTCGGAATGATCTTATCTACAATAACACCCCCACACACCCCGCCTCCTGTGCACAACTCGCTATCAATGCTACTAAATCCTTTGCCTCTTGTAATTGGAATGATTGATCCTCTACCTCCATTATGTGGGCAAACCTGCTTGGCATTCATTTTATCTAAAACTCTCTTGTAATCTGACAAATATGGTCTAGTAGACCACCCCCCTCTGTATATTCTCTGGTTACTAATACATAAATTTTCAAAAAAATAAATATTAAATTTATTTCAGTGCACTTATTTGTACTTTTATGATAAAACTTTGAATTAATTATTTTCTTTTGTTAGTCGCTACCAAACATACCTATACGAAAAGCATGCGGCACAGACATGAGCACACAAGAAATAGCATACAAAATTTGAGCAAAACACGAAAGCAAATGTAAACGCCGTCGCTGTTTGATCGAGGTAAAAAGTAGCCAACACAACTAGGTTGAGAATAAGTTGTGCCGCTAACTACTTATTAATAGAAAATTCAATCTTCCTAAAAATATGTCGAAGACCTAGGCGACACAATATTATTATGTAAGACTCACTGCACCCTCCAATGACATCTGACGCAAGAAAATCAAACGTGACAAAAGCAAACGGAAGAAACACATGTTGATTTTCGATGCAAGCTCTTTCATGCTTAGCCACCTTCGTAGAGACCACATGTTGATCGAGGTAGAAAGTAGCCAACACAACTAGGATGAGAACAAGTTGTTCCGCTAACTACTTATGGATAGCAAATTCAATCCTCCTAAAAATATGTCGAAGACCTATGTGACACAATATTATCATGCAAGACTCACTGCACCCTCCAACGACATCTGACGCAAGAAAATCAAATGTGACAAAAGCAAACGGAAGAAACACATGTTGATTTTCGATGCAAGCTCTTTCATGCTTACCCACCTTCGTAGAGACCACATTAAGGATCGTCTTGCCCAACACAAAAGGTCTGCTACCTTAACGACCCCCCCCCCCCCGGTTCAAATAAATACAAGCATAATTGCCACCAACCATCCAAATACTAACACATCCGCCGGCCGCAACGTACACCTCCCTTCACATGGATCAATTAAGAAGTTTACTTCTCCGATAAAATTTCATCCTTGACCTTATACAGGAATGAATGTTGAAAGGAATAATTGGCATTGTAGGCCTTTTACACCATAAAGTTGGAAATTAGGGCCTCCCAATTTATAATTTATATAATGGGCTCTTATATAGTAGATGAAATAAAAAAAAGTACAAAAAAGTGACAGCCATTGATTTGATTGGTGACAATGTTGATGGACATTTTACATGAAATTTGTGCCCAATAAATGCAGCCCCTTTTTCTTCCCTATTTATAAATCTATGTCCCTTCTTCTTCCCTTCAAACGCAGGTCCTTTCTTCTTCCATAGCTCAAATTCTTCCAAACACACATCCTTTCTTCTTCCCTTCACCGGAATCTGAAAGCATTCTCATGTTCTATTTCTGGGTAAGCAGCAACGTTTGTTTTTGGGTAAGAAATACCCAAAACTGCATACCCAAACTGCACACGCATATACTCAATAAGCAGTACAAAAAAAATGCATATCAATCACTCAATAAGCAATATTCAAAAATGCATACCCAAAAAATGCATACCCAAAAATATGCATATCAATCACTCAATAAGCAATATTCAAAATTGCACACACATATACTCAAAAATGTATACCTAAACTGCACACACATATACTCAAAAATGTATACCTAAACTGCACACACATATACTTAATAAGCAATACCCAAAAAAATACATATCAATCACTCAATAAGCAATACCCAAAAAAATACATACCAATCACTCAATAAGCAAATACCCAAAACTGCACACAATATACTCAAAAATGCATACCCAGACTGCACACACATATACTCAATAATCAATACCCAAAAAAAACCTATCTTCAATAACAAAATACATACCCCAAACAACAAAAGCATATCTTCAATAATGCATACCTAAAATGCACACACATAGACTCAATTTAAAACAATACCCAAAAAATTCAAACGTTAAGTAATCAATCTCTTTCATAATACATACTCAAACTGCACACACAAAATCAAACACATACCCACTAATACTTACTAAAACAAATCAAATGCATACCAAAAATCTAGTAGAAATAGCTTACCCAAAAAATACAAATCTAGTTCCCGGCAATGACGGAGCATACAATGGTGAGAGAGAGGAGGGTTGGTGACGGAACGACGATCAGACAGCGGCGCCGGTGCCGGAAACCAGTGGCGTAGCCCCTCCTCGTGTCAACCTTGACGGCGAAACCCTAGATCTCTCGCTCGCCCTTTCGACGGAAACCTAGATCTCTCCCGCTCGAAGGAAACCCTAGATCTCTCGCTCACCCTTCGGTGTCGGCTTGGTGGCCAAATGTCCTGGCGGCGAAACAGTGCTCCCTGTCGTTGAAACTCCGGCGGATCTCCGTTTCACCCTCTATTTCTCCTTCCTCTCTTTCGTTCCTTTCTAGATTTGTTTTCTCTCTCTTTACAAAGCAAATGAATGTTTTTTCTTTCTCCTCTGCAAATAATACCAACAGTCATTCAAAATTCAATTTTTTTTGGCAGCCCATCCATCCATCTTTTCTCTGCAGCCCACAAATAGGCCTATTAATTTTTTTACAGGCCTAAATTATACTAGGAGCCCACTTTGCAAAAGTAAAATTTTAGGAGTTCTATTTCCCTCAATTAGTCATGTTAAAATGGGAAGAAGAAAAAAGTCATATCTAAGTAATGATGTGATGCGATTGAGGTAAATCTACCTCGCTTGAGAGATCTCAACCTTTGTCAGCCGGGTCATTTTTATAAAAAAAAAAAGATTTTTCTTATAAAAATTTCATATGATACTTTTGACTTTTCAGACTAGGTTCAAGGGTTTTTCAATTTTCGGATGTTCATCTACCATTTATAAATTAACATTTAAATGAAACAAAATATAAAGTTATACATTCAAGAAATTAGTTATACCGT
The DNA here is from genome assembly GCA_033239125.1 of Fagopyrum homotropicum. NCBI lineage: Eukaryota > Viridiplantae > Streptophyta > Magnoliopsida > Caryophyllales > Polygonaceae > Fagopyrum > Fagopyrum homotropicum. The sequence continues at coordinate 153,577,789 of BSWB01000004.1, forward strand.
TAAAGTTATTTTTTTTTTTTTTTGGTGGGAATACCGTTAAAGTTACTATTAACTATAACTAGCAAATACTATTTATCTTTCCCTCACAATGTTAACTTATGAAGGGTAGAAAGACATAATTTAAAAAAAAAAAATCTAAAACTCAAGAACATCATTCGGAGAGTGAAAAACCCTTGAACATAATATGAAAAAGTTAAAAGTACAAAGACATCATCCCAAATTTCTCTTTTTTCCTAATTGGTGGTGTTACCGGGATGTGGAATTTCTGATTTTAATTTGTTGGAAATTCTCAACACGGAAACAACGGGAGAAAAATAAACGGGGAAGTGTTTGCACAAAATATAAAGTCAAAAGTCATTTTCTGTGCAGGGTAGGGAAAGAGGGTTCATGGTCCCATTCCGAATTTCACACGTCTCGTATTTGTTAGTAAATTCGACAAATTGCATCGTGAAAATTTATGAATGTAAAAATTACTAATTAATTATTTTTTCAGTATAGTTTATGAATGTTTTTACAATTTTATTATAGTATTTATTAAGTATAATAACTTCTTTTTTTCTTTAAAACGTAGACCTTATTTGCTTTACGATCTTGTACAGTTTCACAATCGTGTAAAAATAATACAATAATATTAACTTAAAACCGATGTACCTAGATAAATTTAGCAATTCAACCATTAATCTCTAATCTTATAATACATAATACTACGACAATACGTATCCTAAACCCTTTTTTTTTCCTTTGAAAAATAGGTCTTTGCGAGCCATGTTCAGGGTTATCAATGAATCGGGTTGATGACTGATAACATTTCTTTTAGTGTTTTTTTTCATCGTTATTCTAATCCATTCTTGGAACATTAATTATAAATTTGCACTACATTTTTTTTTGCGCTTTTTTGAAGATCTACTCTTGTTTGAATGATAATGTATGCATTATGCTCATTCTTGGAGCTCAAATAGAGTTATTCTTTGAAAAATACTTGTTATACACTTTGGATCTCCATTCAATCAAGAAAGCCATGGTCAAAACGTAAGTTATCAACAGTTGAGAGCGGAGAAATAAAAACGCCTCGAGCATAACGTGTGAAATCGGTCAATTTACCCCCAAATGCCGACAGACATGAACTTTCATGTCAACTACAAAGTTGTAGAGCTACAAATTACCTTCAAAAATAGTACTCGTGGATTATCTGATCCAACCATATCAATGTAATCTATTTTAAATAAATTTGTGTAATACTGACAAGTTGTTGCTTTTATGGGCTTAGACGATAGACTTGGGCCCACTTTGATGCTCTTGGACGTCTTTCTTTCTCCTTTATTTTCTTTTGGGCTATACTTAGCCCGTCCACTTGGACGTGTTTTAGTTCATGAATTTCATTAGGGAGAAAATTGTCTTTACCGGCCTAAGGCATGATTTGGTAGTTAGGATAATCTTATCTTATTAGAAAATGGATATTAGGGAGATATGTTGTTTTCTCCCTATAAATAATATGTTTCGCTATAGTTTTTTTTTACAATCTTCTCTTTTGCTATTTACGATTTTCCGTTGCAGATTTTGTACCCTAAGGCCGATCGGCCCTACTACATGAGACCGATCGGCTGACTCGTTTTCAAGTCTTTAATAAAGCATTTGAGTTTTGTTCAAGTATGTATGACTAATTCTCATATTTTTTAGGGTATGGAGAGCTCAACTGTACTTTTCAATGACGTTGAACTGGTTCTATAGTTGTTGGGTGTATGTCTATATGAGTTATGGTAGTAATGGGATTGTACCTTGTAGAAATGTGAGAACTGAGTTTGAAATCTTCCTTTGTTATATGTTCTTCAAGGTGTTGATGGAAGAATGCGATATGTATCTTCCTTTGTTATATGTTCTTCAAGGTGTTGATGGAAAAATGCGATATGTTCTAAGGTGTTGTTGAAAAAATTCAAGAGCCGAGTCACTCATGCCTCCATATTGAGTTCGATGTGAAGAATATACCATCTTGGGTATGTGACATTCAACTAGGGTGACAATCATTGATGTATTTTAAGCAAAGTCCTAACCATGTGACAATCAAACGAATTTGTTTCCCGCATAACTAGACTTACATTCAATTGTGAAATTGTCAATTGAGATCTATCTTATATGCATGTGTGGTGATTTGGATTCTGAAACTACTTTATTGATCGATATCTTATACTCTATTTTCCCACCTTCGAAATATTTGGTTGTTAGTTCTACAACATAAAATATTTTCCCATCTTTTTGTCACTATTTTTACGTTGTTAGTTCTACAAAAATACAATATTTGGTTGTTAGTTTATTTGTGATATGATACTCACACTTCAACCCTCATCAATGACTCAAACTGTCACTTGACCGACCATTAAAAACCATTCACCAACTTGTTGTCTGTCTAGGATCTCACACACATCCGATTCAACCGTATCCAACAGATGAAGCAAGTGGATCATATGTGATTTTGGTTGTTCACCAACTTAACATATGACCTGGAAGGTCAGAAGACGTTTAATAGTTGGAACTGTCTAATGAGCAGTAAACATGAGGAATAAAGAAGATGAAACTATGGAAGACGATGGACATTTGAGATTCTAGATAGGTGAGTAGCGACCGAGCCGAAGACGAGTCACTAGTAAAATGTGCAGTTGACAACTAAGGGTGAACAAATTAGGGAGGGGATCCTAATATTAGGTTTAGATAATTTATATACTTAGGGAAAAAGATAAAATTGTAAAATATAACAAAACTAATAAATATATTAATATTTAAAACTATATTTGTAGGCAGATGAATCTGGATAGGATGAGGTGAATGGATAGATGGGTGGATGAAAGTTCATCCACTTTACCGTTATTTATTTTCACCCAATTTTTTTTCCCCTTTTTTAAGATACATATTAAATTTACGACTCTCGCACATGCATAAATATATGGACAAACAAACCTAACTTTAGGCCCAATGACCCCATGCATCATACAACGACGTGACTCTTAAAGACGTTTTTGGGTTTTTTTTTTTTTGATAACGGAAAGCGGTTAGGATGAACTATCTTCTAGAGGTAGTCCATCCTAAAGCATCCTTATGGATGAGAACACAAAGTTCAAGATCATTAGAAAAGTTGGTGTTGGGTATCGAAATTTTCAAATGAGTTAGTCGGTTTTGGAACACAGTTTACTTTTCTAAAAACATGCCTAATTTGGACTTCGTAAAAAAAAACGGAGGTATGCAACACAGTTTTTGTAGCCTATTTACATGCGTTCAGGTAGTTAGAACTTCTGTCAGCATTTCCTAAATTGGTCCATACTCAATTAAAGCCTACAACTTATTAGTCCATTTGAATTTTCTTTTTTACTTTTGTTAGGTGACAAATATTTTACAGAAATTCGATCTAGCTAACTGCTACATTCAAAATTTAATTAAGGTCATGTTATCGGTTTGTAAACCGAAAATTTTAGTCCGGTCAAAGGGTAAATTGAAACTTCAATTAAGAGGTTAAGAAACCGTAAGTGTTCAATCGGAGGATTTTTTTCCAAAATAATAAAAAAACAAAAATAAATTCTAACTTTAGGCACGGACTAAAACTTATTCCGAGAATAGGAAGAAATTAGGTTCGGAGGAGACCCGCAGTTTGAAACTGCGTATTTAAATGAATAACTCGCAGTTTTAAACTGCGGGTTTTTTTTTCTTTTTTTTTTTTAAAAAAAAATAGCGAACCCGCAGTTTGGAACTGCGGGTTCTTTACAACATTTAATTGTGACAGAAACCCGCAGTTTAAAACTGCGGGTTCTTCACAAACATTTTTCATTAAATTAAAAAAAAAAAAGTGTTTCCGGTGGGAGTTCAAACTGCGGGTTTTTTTTTTCTTTTTTTTTTTTTAAAAAAAAATAGCGAACCCGTAGTTTGGAACTGCGGGTTCTTTACAACATTTAATTGTGACAGAAACCCGCAGTTTAAAACTGCGGGTTCTTCACAAACATTTTTCATTAAATTAAAAAAAAAAAAGTGTTTCCGGTGGGATTTGAACTCAGATCTTGGGACTCAAATACAAAGTTCAAACCGCTAGACTATGGAAACTTTTACTAACTGTTGTGGAGATGTAATAAATATAATTTATGCTTTCCAACACATGATTAATCTCTCCTTCATGTCGGTTCTGTTGAGCCCTTTGTAGAAGTAAAATTAACATTTTATTAATTTTAAAAGTTACATTTTAAGAGGGAAAAATACAAGAACTGACACTTTTTTTTATCAAAATATATTAAAAAAATGAAAATAAATATTATATACATCTATATAAGATTTAACATAATGAAAGTTTTAACTCACGAATTTAATTTGAAATTAAAATTATATTAGTATTATTTTTTATACAGTTATATTTTTAGCAAAATTAATGAAAATTGTAACTCACGAATTTCATTCCAAGATTTAAATAAATTAATTAATTATTCCACCATTATTGGATGATAAATTTTGCTTATGTGGTATTTTACAATAGACTTTAATGTAAATTGTTATATTTTTATAAATATATATATATTCTTTAACATAATTTTTAAAAAATATAACTGTTTAAAAAATTACAAATATAATTTAAATTTCGAGTTAAATTCGTTAATTATAATTTTTATTAATTAAATTTGTAAGTTAAAATTTCATCATGTTAAATCGTATATATATTATTTATTTCCGGCTCTTGTATTTTTTTTGCTCTTAAAATGTAATTTTTATAATTAATAAAATGTTAATGTTATATTTTTATTTTCATTTTTTTAATATATTTTGATAAAAAAAAAAAGTGTCAGTTCTTGTATTTTTCCCTCTTGAAATGTAACTTTTAAAATTAATAAAATGTTAATTTTTCTTGTACAAAGGGCTCAACAGAACCGACATGAAGGAGAGATTAATCATTTGTGTTGGAAAGAATAATTATATTTATTACATCTCCACAACAGTTAGTAAAAGTTTCCATAGTCTAGCGGTTTGAACTTTGTATTTGAGTCCCAAGATTTGAGTTCAAATCCCACCGGAAACACTTTTTTTTTTTAATTTAATGAAAAATGTTTGTGAAGAACCCGCAGTTTTAAACTGCGGGTTTCTGTCACAATTAAATGTTGTAAGGAACCCGCAGTTTTAAACTGCGGGTTTCTGTCACAATTAAATGTTGTAAGGAACCCGCAGTTTGGAACTGCGGGTTCGCTATTTTTTTTTTAAAAAAAAAAAGAAAAAAAAACCCGCAGTTTAAAATTGCGGGTTATTCATTTAAATGCGCAGTTTCAAACTGCGGGTCTCCTCCGAACCTAATTCCTTCCTATTCTCGGAATAAGTTTTAGTCCGTGCCTAAAGTTAGAATTTATTTTTGTTTTTTTATTATTTTGGAAAAAAATCCTCAATAGGATAATGTGTATACTACTTGTACACACAATAAAAGCTCAATTCCTAAACTCAATGAAGTTCATCTAAAATTAATTGGTAATAAGAACAATAATCACCGCTTTATGTACAAGGCTGAATATGTTTATGCAGTCGATGTGGCATATTTTTGTCCATCATCCCAATATGCACCCAAAGTGCATATTGAAATTAAAAGATGTCAAGCTATCATTAAATGAATGGTCTAGCATCTCCATTATCACTCTAGTATGTCAGCATGTTAAGATCGAAAGATGTGTTATTGTGCTAAATGTGTTGATACCATATGAAAGTTTCGCAAACTCGTGTGAGGTCTCGTATACAAGCACACAAGTGCTAGAAATAAAAGAAAACGATTGGTGATGGGAGTTGTATCCCACAACCTTATACTTAGACATGGTCATTGTATGTAATCACATTACCATCATTGCAAAAAAAAAAAAAAAAAAAAATCCTTGATTTTGGTTTGGTCAAATTGGCAGTTCAAAAACCACCTGGTTAATTAAAAACACCATTTGAGATGATCAATTGTGTTTTTTTTATGCTTTTGCATTAGGAGTATGGGTTGGGGTTTCTCGTAACCATATTGGTGCAAAGAGCAAGTTCTACGGGATATATAACTAGAGCAACTTCAATGTCTCGGGTAGAAACTCTATTGCCTTTTCCTATTACGTTTTCTCACTAGTGGAACATCCATATTTTTTGTAGTGATATTAAATAGACTGTATTTATATCATTTGTTTAACCGGAGTATAAAAAAAAGCCACTTATCGGTTGTTTCGAAATACTCATATGTGATTTATTTTATTTAAATATGTGCATACCAGTTATTTGATACTTGGTAAGAGGTTTTGTATTTTTTTTTTAAAATATCTGCATACATGTTCTTAATAACGACCAGGTATAGTAGACAATGTTTATAATGTACCAAATGTTTTATAATTTGATAGTCAAACATGTAAGACTAATAGTTGCTTAGGGCATGTGCAACAACTTCTCCAAAAATACTTTAAAATGGAGAAAAAACTTTCGTTTTCTCTAAATTATTTTTGTGTTGAACCCAATAGCTTCTCCATAATAGGGTGTCATGTATATATTTAATTTTTAATTTTAAAATAAAGATGAAAACTGTTAAATTTTGTAGGTGAGAGGTATTTGGAGAAGCTTCTCCTTGCTGCAAATATAGGAAAACAAATGCATATTTTCCCCAAACTCTAGGGACTGTGATAGGAAATTTGTTGGATAAAACAACCCTTAAAATTTCCCAAAAGTCTAACATTCCCTAAAATAGAGTATATGCTGTACATGCTTTTACCGAATCGTTTATAATGATGCACCAATATTATGCACGAGAATTAGTCATACTACAAGTAAAATTGTACAATTAAATTGTCAAAGATTACTCATTTTTTGGGCATAGATATTCCAGTCGTATAAATATTACTATATTTTTTTAGTTAAAAATATAATAACTTATGAGGTAAACATGTACATTGAACCAAAATGTTAACAAAAGTAGGTGACAAATTACTCATTTTTTCCACACAGATATTATAGTAGCATAATGTTATTATTTTCTGTAATTGAAAACATTAATAAAAATGTGCGAGAAATAAAAAAAAATTGTCAACTCAACACTTTCATGTGACACATCAGCAAAAAGACAAAATACTCCCCCGAATTTAGACTTGTGCAAAATAACACAACCACCTCCTAAAGTTAGTCCTTTATTTCGAGTTTTGAAAAGTTCGTGTCACCAAACGCATCCATCACTAAAGTTGGCGCTATTTAACACATTAAAGTATCAAAATTACATTTTTATTTGATCAATGGATATTACCAGATTTTCGGTTTAACCAAAAATAAAATATTATAATTATGCATGGTGATATAATGAGATATCTTCACAAACAAGTGACGGATGAGATTTAGAGGATGTGATTGCATGATTATGGGTCAAGTGTTTCTTCAAGTTTACTTAGTATATACTACTGGGGCTTGCTATTTGCGCCCATTAATTGTCAAAATCAAATTGATTTTGACATTAATGGTCAAATTAAGAAAATGTGATGATTAACAATAATAAAGGCATGATTATTAATAATAGTGGGGTAATGATTGTGGAGAATGGGGAAGGAGAAATATGGGGCATCTTCACAAGTAACGTGTTATATATATATATATATATATATAAATATGTAAATTTAATTGTATATTGTTATATTTAGTATTATGGAACGAAAAAATTATATTTTTTTAAAAGAAAATTCAATAAAAAAGGCATAAAATCATTAACGGTTGTTCGTTGGCCGAAAATAAGAAGATCAAATAACCTAGAAAGAGAAATGAGGCGTATGGAATATGAATAAACGTAAATAATATTAGCCTTAAAATTACATCACGACTAAAAAATACGAAATAACATGAACAAATAAAAATCAAAAACCGCATCTTTGTTGTTGCTCCGAACCGAACCCAATAAGACGCACAACAGCTGCGGGCATCAGTTAGAGTCTGACTTCCTAATTGGATATGGATAAACATCTTTCTTGAAAACACGGAAAAGGCAATGAATAGATCTAACTGAACTCTTTCTTGAAAACACGGAAAAGGCAATGAAATCCAATGCTGCTTGTGGATATATACATTTTTCGATTAAAATGAGACAAAATATTAATGTTACTGTTCGGGTACACGTACACAAATGGGGTGTGAATGCTAGTGTTCAGGTTGCTTTCACTCACGTAAATAACGCATTACACAATTGTTTGGATATTGCGACCAATCGGATGTTCCACCGTTGTCAGACAAGATCAAATTTTAAGTTATAATGTTAGTTTCGGCTTCTCTCCAAACGCAACGACCTGATGGGTTCCACAGGAATCTTTTGAACTCGACTAAACTGACGTGCAACCCTATCTTGATGATATGGCTCGATGAATAGACCTAACTGGATTGTACCCTTGTACATAGATATCGGGTCCAATGCATGTAGGTCGTATGAGAACCATACGACCTCGCTCGCATTCAAACCCTCAATATGCGCCCTATAACGACACAAACAGTCATCAGACATCCGCGATGTCCTGTCCGCCTCGAAGTGGGCTCCAATGGGTAGGTCTTGACCTAAAGCCGCTTCTTGGACTCTTGCTTGGAGACATGGAAAATGCAAAGAAATCCAGTGTTGTATATGGATGTGTAACATTGTATGTTTAAACATGACTAAAATATAAATGGTAATTATAGTCAAATTATTAAAAAAATATTTTAATTACGCCGAGAAGGACGGTAAACCCAACCATTTGATGTGTTGATTTTCGAATAACCTCGCCTGAGAGTCGGTATAGGTACGCAAGAAAGCAAACTACAAGTATGGAGTTCTTAGTATTGTACGTACAAAAGGTACAAAATAATATAAAGTGTAAAGATATTTATTAAGTGTTGAACATCAAAGAAAATAAACAAAACAACTATATACTCGGAACCGATTATGAAAAGATGAAAAGAAGGGATGAATGCTTACAATGTAAAAAAGATTAAAATAAGACAAAAGCTAACGGTTGTCATCAAGCTCATAGTGAAGAATTCAAACTATTGTAGAAGTTAACCGTGGATATAAAAAATAAACATTAATCGTCCGACCAATGTCCACCAATCGGTCGACTAGTGTCCGTCATTTAGCTGAGTGTTTCCTCAAAAATGATCGATTAGTCCTCTTAGTTCATGGATTTTATGCAACACACGTCCTATTTTTTTATTTCTTACATTGTTATTCATAACCCTGACATGTTACAACCCTATAAAATACCTCTTGATTCATATGATAATTGAAAGAAAAACGGTAGAGATAAAGAATACTATGTAAGCAGGTGATTATTGATCATTGCATATGTGTCGAGATTGAAGGATATCCTTTCCCGAACACACATGTGAGAGTGTGTTTGTGTCTTAATATTCAGTTTTTTCAAACCTCCCTTTTTTTTTAAGTAAGGGAACAAACAAGGTATTAGGGCTCTTATATAATCTGAACGACTTGAGTATTGACATGCTCAAACTCGGCTTGTTTATAAGTGACTCAAGTCCGAATCGATAAATGAGCTTTTCAAATGTCTTAATATTCAGTTTTTTTAAAATGGTTTTTATCAAACACAAGTCGGATTTAAGTAGCTCGGTTACGTATAATACGAGCCTAAATTTTACACAAGTTTAAAATTATTTTTATATTTGTATTGTTTAGTAAATGAATTAGTCGAGCCTAAATAACTCGACTACGTATAATGCAATCCTAAATTCTATAAGCGCTTTAAAAATACGTTTACATTTGACTTCTTTAAAAAATAACAAGATCGAATAAATAATCTAACATAATAACCTATTTTGTTGAGGATTAGCCATATTACACTGAAAATATTGAAGCGATACTACTACACTCATCAACTATTTGAGTTTGGAAACAAATATATACTAAACATAAATTATATTAAAATTGTAATTAAAAAAAAGCATATAACAATAAGATAGTAAATGAAGGTAATTTGATGATGAGATGTTGTGTTTGATTTGACATTCAAGAAAATGTCATGATGCAGCTGGGCAGTACGCTTATGCTGGCCAACCCTTTCATTATTACCATTTTAATTTCAAATTGAAATGACTAATAAGGGGCGAGAATAAGATCCCCCATACTATATAGTATATATAATCTTAATAAAAAAACTATTTGTATTCTTAGGATTTGAGTTATTGTAAATGCAATTTTAATCACGCGATATATCTTAATTTCGAATAATAGGATATTTATTTAATAAATTTAGATAAAATGGGTAAAATATAATTAATTAATTACACTGTAACAATAAGACGAAACGTGACTTAATAAAATCACGACACATGACGATATGATAAAGTGTCTTCACGTTAAACCACCAATATATATTACGATCGAGTAGAGTTACCCTCCAGAGATATACCTTTTCGTTGCAATGGTCACATTCACTATATGATTTTTTTCAAATCTTTTCTACTCAAGCCATGAAGAACATTTATGTTGACAAGAGCACCATGGGTAGGTGTATGTCTGTTGATGGGAAGGATAACATGTGATGGAATTCCAAAGCTAGTTATTTCCTTTTGGTTTTCAATATGCAAGACCATGTGAAAAGTCCGATTGATTGTAAGTAAGGTGTCTAGGGAAAGAATACTACATGTGATATGATTGATTTTTTGCAATATCGAGTTTCATAAAATGTGTTAACTAACATTATATCATATAGTTATCTCTAATCCACCTAACAATCTTATCATCATCAGTGCTAGATTTGGCTCACGATCCACCGACAAATGCAAGTTTCAGTTTAACAACCTAATGTTATTCTAATACTATATTTTCACCACACGGAAAATTGGATCCATCAAACAAGACAAATACCAATCCCATATAAGATTATTAGAATTCGACGATTACAAAGGATCGTTGGAATTACATACAAAAAATTACTCTAAGGCTGAATTATGTCCACCATTCGTCGTCGTTCTTGTCTCATCATCGCGAAAGCAACTAATCGATTTGCAAGATTTTATGAGACCCTAACGCGGGTTTGATATCATTTGAAAATTAAAAATACGTCGTTAACAAATTCGGAGTTTTAAATAAAGATGATAGAAATCGGAATGTTCTTTTGTTCCGATTAAACTTCATCCATCGTCCTAAGCAAAATCATTATAATCAAAATATTCTAAAAAAGAATGAGAGTAAAAATAATATTTTAAGATTCTCGGAGGTGTTACTATTAAGATATTGCAGAAGGCTTGAGACTATCCTAGGGTTATCCTTGATAAATTTTAAATTTCTTTTCACTTTGGATGGTCATAGTTCTTGGGAATTTATTCAAGAATCAAATAATAATAATTCTTTATATGCTTGTTAGACATGTTCATATCCGCGTTCGGGCCGAACTTTATAAAATATTAAGCCTGTTTATTCGGACATGGGCAGGACCGGCTGCGGACATGTAATGAATGGCGTACCTGTCCGGGCGAGCGGGCAAGCCCGGTGTGCTGGTACCCGTTTTTTTTATAAAAAATATATATATATATATTTTTTTTTGAAAAACGGAAAGCGGTTAGGATGAACTATCTCCTAGAGGTAGTCCACCCTAAAGCATCCTTACGGATGATTTGTTTAATATAAAAAAAATATATTAAATTTGTTTTAATATGATTTGTTTAAAAAATAAACTCTATTTAAGATATTTCATGTAATATATATTAAACTAATTATAATTATATTATATATTATATTTTATAATATATGATACAATATGTATGTTTTTTAATTTTTATTCGGGCCGACAGTGTAACAACCGGAATTTTCATTCCGGTGATCCGTCACGGGAAGAGGGGAACCACATCGATTGTTCGGGAAGAAGCCGCCGCGGACTCCCGACGTTGTCGCGCAGGCAGCCGCGGCCGCGGTGTAACACCCCAAATTCTCAGAACTCGGGGTGCTACTGGTTAGAATCTCACAATAGGTCCCGACTATAGTTTGACAATAATTTCACCGGATCTTACAACAAGGCACAAATGTCACTGAAACGATTTGAAAACAATAAAATATAATGGTATGAATGTATATCATGTGACAGTCTTACATGACAATAATATCATTAAATAAATGTGCATGCAGAAACTGAAAGACTCTTCTTTTCCCATCTATATGAGTATGTGGACCCGGGGTCCGCTTCGGATCTCTCTACAACTTCCTACACCTACAAAGCATCTACAACGACGGATAAAACCGTTAGCTAACAAGTCTAATCTATCAAGAGATACTAAAATAGCGCAAGTACACGTCAATGTAAAAAATAAACACACAACATGCTTTCACAGAGAACCGATTATTATCTTGTATATATAACTGATTCATTTCAAATCGTTTAAGGTTGTGGCATGAGAAGTCTAAGACTCTCGCCCCCGTTTGTTTATCCAGCAGGAGTGGTTTAGGGTACCTCCCCGTATACCAGTGGCGGCCGCAGGATTTTAAAGGGGGGGGGCAAAATTTTATTTTCGATAAATATATCTATGAAAATAAAATAGCGATATAAACAAACTCAATATGTCATCTACTTACAATAAACAAAAATACAAAAAAAAACATTTTTTTTAAAGTTTAATTTGTATACCAGAAAGGATTTACAAAGGGTTTACTAGACCATTACAAGAGCGAAAAGAAAAAGAGAAATCTAGCAATCTAAATAAGATGGATGCCAAACAGTTTAGCCCACATGAGAGAATTTTGTGAACTATCCTTCCAATGACTAAAAGTGTAGTTCTTGGTAGCAAGGATGGCGTTGCGAGCGCAGGTAGATGGGTGAGTAATCCGATTGTTGTAGATGAGATCATTTCGAGCCTTCCAAACAAAGTAGATGTAAGATGTGATCGAGGAGATGCGAACTTGTGTTTGAAGATCATTTTTCTGGGGACGAAGAGATCCGAGCCAAGCCCATAAATTACTGTTGTAGGGGTATGGGGCAGGTAATCTGGACCACCGGGAGATGATGTCAAGAGCAATAATGGAGAAGTTGCAGAGATGGAGGAGATGAAATTCATCTTCCGGGTGAGAGCCACATAGTTTGCAAGTGTTGTCTTGGACCAGATTCCAAGCTTGAAGCTTAGAGAGAGTAGGAAGTCGGTTGTGACTAGCTATTCACGCAATGAAGCTGCACTTCGGAATGTTTAGTCCATTCCAGATGATCCCATACTGGTAAGGCAAGATAGGGGAGAGTTTGGTCTCAAGAAGCTGTAGGCTGCAGTGGTCGAGAATGAGGCGTCTGGCTTGGTAGTGATGCTGGAGAAAAAAACATTTTTTCTTTTAAAAAAAAAACTGCCCTATAGGCGCGTCTATAGCCCCGCCTCTTTAGTTTTTTTTTTCTTTCAAAAACGTTATACTATAGCCGCGGTCTAGGACCGCACCTCTATTTGTGTTTTTATTATCTTTGTCCTCGACAACGCGTTTTACAAATAATAGTGCGGTCTAAGACCGCGCTTCTACTTCAAACAACAAATTTCGTGCATTTTGGTGAATTATTTCACTCTGAGACTAAAACGAAAAATTGTTTTGAAGTTTCATTTACTTCGGCGAAAGATCCAAAACAACATTTAAATATAACACAATAATATTTATATTTAAAAAATTAATAAATCGTAGAAAATTTTTTTATAAACGAGAAGCCACAACCATTTTAAAACGATTTTTTTCAAAAAAAAAAAAAATTATTTTTTTTTTTGGAGGGTGGGGCGGCTGCCCCACCTTGCCCCACCCAAGGGCCGTCCCTGCCGTATACCATGTGGAGTGGTTCAGTACCCTCCCCGTATACCATGTCTAGCCTAGCCACGAAGACACTCCTAGTCTCCCTCGGGCTACTGAGCAGCTGATGCCACCACCCGTTACTCTTGAGACAAAATAAAAGTCGGTTGTATTAAACTATTATCATACTTATAAACACATGAATCAAACACCACTATCATAGTCCATGCCAATATACACAAAGCTGGCTAAGTAAGGCAAAGAACTTACTTGAACTCGTCGATAATCGGTCGTTACCCGACACAATCCATACGTGCATACAATAATAAAAACCTGATCAATGATGATCATACTAATCAATATATTTATCAACTTACGGGAACACCCATTAGACTCTCTTAGGATTTCTAGGAGTGAAAATCTCTTATCGAACTTTCTAAGAATTTACTAAACTTCCTAGCGACATAAAAACTCATATATACCAATCTCCAAAATTATCAACATGCTTATCTAAAGCTATGTACTTCACCATTAGCTTCTAAGATATAAATAATTCCAATGTAAGTGATATAACTCCTTATGTAATATCGGAATGAAGAATCCCATCTCGTTACTCTTAAAACCCACCAACTTAGGTTATGCTTCCACCAACCTTCAAATCCATCCTTAGTTATATTCTTACTATTTTCCATGCCAGCAAAGATTTTCTATTCCTTATATGAATAACAATAACTCCTAAAAAAAAGGTCTCAAACACTAGTTAATTCCACTACACAAGTTAGCTTTTACTTACTAACCAAATATATAATTCACAATCTAAAAAAAATGGGTCGTTTTCTGGAAAAAAACAAAAACTTGGGCTATTCTACATAATCATCCAATTCCGGGCATTTTTCACAAAAAACATAAAGATGGGTCATTCTCGTAACTAAAAGTTGGGCCATTTTCTGAAATTATCCAATCAAGGGCATTTTTGCAATTTCTGAAATTATGGGTCATAAATGTAAATAAGAGTTCTGGGAGTTCTTCAGATCATACTCCATTAGAAACCTAAGAAGATCATGACCGGAATATTCTTGCATGGATCATAGTTATAAGCCACATTCGTGTTGAATGATTGATCTTCCTCAACCATAATTGAAAACCGATCATTTCTAGGGTTCATCAAGACATGATGATTAGTCATTAGTTCTTGATCACACACATTGTTGAAGTTCTTCAGATCATACTCCATTAGAAACCTAAGAAGATCATGACCTTCTTGTTGTTTTATTGCTGATCCAACCGTCAAATTCGTGTTCATATTATCATTTGAAAATTGTTTGTTATCATGATCATGAATCATTTGGTAGTTGTATCTTCCTTCACTTTGGTTCATAAGGTTATTCTTCAAAAGAAGATTCTGCTTGGATGTTTGAGTACATTTTACTTGCTTCTTCTTTAGAGTTTTGGATTTGATCTTCTTTGTTGATGTGGATGATCGTCTGGCATAGCTCAAGTGTTTAGCAAGATTGGTATTCCAGTAATTCTTGATTTCATTATCCGTTCGTCCTGGTAGCAATTCGGCTATCAAGGACCACCTGTAAATACTAAATTGTATCATGGACAATTATACCATACAAAAAAATCAACAAGGTATACAAAAATAAGGAATAAGAACCTCTAAAAAAGACTATATTATTAAGAGTATATCAAACTATAAATTAAAGCATATAGGCTTACTATAAACCAAAGACGTATGGAACAAACATTTAGTTAATCTAAAGAACTATAAAAATGATTATACAAAAACTTTTTTGACGATAAGGAGTGAGAACCTCTAAAACGTATTGATCAGAACAAACTAAAGAAGCTATTTTGTCATGCAGCGCACGTCTTTTTCAACATGTTCATTGAGCATAAGACTGGCCATCCAGATTTTATAAACAAAAGAAATACGAAATGAACAAGTAGAAACTTTGGCGCATTAGGTAGCATTGGAGTTCCGAACTATGTTACATGGTCATTTCTCACATCTATTATCAATTAGACAAGTTTCATCTCCTTATTCTTTTGTAGTAATTATAGTTATAGTAAATGTTTAATGTTCATGAAAAAACTTTATAGATGATGGATAAACTAGTGATATTCTCATTTCTTACGGTACAAAAAAGCTCAATCCCGACCCTAGCTATGTAGTACTCTAAACCTATTTATCTTGAACCCAATCTGACTGGCGGGTATGATTTAATCTCTTGATTTTGTGCATTATCATGTGTTAGAAAACCCTTCCACAAAATGTATAATTCCGCGAAACATACCATGTTATACTCCATGTTATACTCAAGTTATATCAAATTGAAACAAAATATGTATAAAGATTAAATACTCATCTCTAGATTGATGACTAACCGTGGACAATGGTTATACAATACTTTAGAATATTAATTATTATCTTTATTGTTAGGACTTCATTGTTTAAATTGGTTAAAAACTATTTAGATAATAGTTACTTTGAAATTATTATTTTTCATACCTGGCGGGTTTTTAAGGCCGATTTAGCCAAACGAGGGATAATAGTTACTTTAAAATTATTAATTTTCACTATTCACAAATCAAACACATGATATCGAGATCCACACAAACTTTAGCTTAGACATGGAGGGAATGCACGTCAAGTGACCTACACACACAAATCTTTGGGGTTCTATCCTAAAACCAATTGACAATAAAAAAAAACATAGTTTTGTGACTTTTATGTTCACATACTATCATATTGTCAATGTGAAGTATATTTCCACACATCTTGACCGGGTGTTGACATTACGAAGGTAAAAAGTAAAGAGGTGTCGGTGTCACATTTATAAGTCACAGGTGGGTTTGCTGCCCGCAGAAATATGAACTGACAAAGGCAAACATGTTTAGGAGGCACATAAAATTCCTCAAACTAAACATTTTTAAATATCATATATCTCTCCTCTGCGAAATCACTGCACCCATCATAGTAGATAACCAAAAGCACTCAAATCCATCTCAACCCTTTTGATACGATTATCATCAAAATGTGCTAGCCTCCGGCGGGTTAGTTAAAGATTAATGACAGCATCGATTAAAGTTTGTATGTTCACATCAAAATAAACTAAAGTTTGATGGCAATGTTACTTAAAACTCAAGCTCATGTAATTTCTAATCGAGCCGAATAAGACACATTTTAAGTTCAGTTAAAATTTGGGCAACTCATTAATAAAGTGAGTTGAACAGGAGCATGTCAAAGTTCGGCTCATTCGGCTAGTGATAGCATGAATTATAGTCTATATTTTGGGGTTTGTTTGGACGTTTTATCTTTCATAATCTGCATGTTTGTATATACATTATGTGATTTTACTACCATTTCATCTACCTTTGCGAGAATCGAGGTCTACACCTAGTTTCGTTGTAATTGCAGGTAATATGGTACGTTTTGCATCAAAAAGGAGCAAAAGGAGTCATGAGTCATTTGGAGCTACATCCAGGAAGCACAGCCATGAATTAAAGATTTACTTTGGACCAGTTTTGAGAGATTTCACATCCAGTTGAGATTCACCTCGGTTGACTACAGATTTACCTCGACCGAGGTGATCCAGAGACGCCGACTCGACCGAGGCGAACACCTAGGACGCGGCGAGAATATTTTATTCTTAGCTGAGATCTTTTATCTTTGGAAGGTGATCTTATATTTTTGGGCTTGGCTTCTAGAAGGAAGGAGATATGCAGAATCATATATTTTACCTATATTTATGGGATAATATCTTCTTAAGATTTATTATCTTTGGAGGTTTATTTTCCTATAAAAAGGGTTGGATTTCCACAATTCCAACATCACGCTATACCGTCGATCAGGGTTTACACACGCAGCAGCCGCAGCCTACTCCAATTTGGGAGTCTTCGAAGAACCTTTTTGAAGGTTGAAGGAAGATAGAAGTCCATAGCTTTTATAGCTTTTTGAAGGGTTTTGTAAGATTGTCTTCAATTCCCTCAATTGTTGTCTTGTCTTTTTGGATTGTTATCCAAGGAACGCTTTGTTGTGATATTTGATTCAGTTATTGAAGTCTTTTCATTAAATTCTTCTTTGTTCAAATATTCACCTTCTTCCCTTACAATTGATACTTTCATAATGATGATGAGTGGCTAATTTCCTTGTGTGATTCTAGGGTGATTGGCTGAAGGTTGTGGGAAAAACAATGATAGAATAATCTTAGATTCCAGTAGGATCCTGAAAGTTCGAGTCTTTAACCTTAACCCTAAGCACCTCGTTCAGTCGATGAACATTTCGGCCGAGGTGGAAACTGGCTGACCGAGGTGACTTACCTGATCCATAACTGAGAGTTAAGTGTTAGAGTTTGCCAAATCCTATTCTTATTGCACCTTTCCTGGTTCAATGCAAGCTTAGGATGAGACTTACCCGGTAATTCCTTAGTTTGCAAACCAACGATCATAAGTGTAGGTAATAAAGGTTTATCCTTTATTGGGGTTTGAGTGTGCTTCCATCCCATCTTTGTGAGTTAGCCTGAGACTTACCCGGTAAAGGTTGATTCTATTCCCTTAGATGGTGTGTTAGTTTGAGGTTATAGTTCTTTATCTTAATTCCTTGAGACTTACCCGGTAATAGGAGTTACGGTTTGGGATTAGTGTGTAGTGAGACTTACCCGGTGATCTACTCCACTTTAGAAACACCTTCCCCACGCAAAAATCTCAGCTTTGTCCGCTTATCTACAGATCTTGAGTTGGAACCACAACTAGATGCTTTAACCCCTAGAATTGCATGTTTGCTTTATTTGACATCTTATTCATCTTTGATTGTGTTAAATCGCTCTTGTGGTTAGTATTAACATTAGCACACCGTATTGACTCTGTTTCACCGAGTCCCTGTGATCGACCCCTGGAATTTTCTTGCTTTTACTACGATTGACCCGTACACTGCGGGTTCGCATCCTTGTTTTAAGCTTAAGTCTAGGGTTATAAATTTAAAGCTTGCACACACCGTTTGGAGCGAACAATTTTTTGGCGCCGTTGCCGGGGACTTGGTCTAGACCGAGCCGGTACGGTTTGCTCTTGGGGCATTTGCCCCGTTTTGTCTAACCACTCTACTTGAGTGACTTTTGCAGGTTCTTTCTTAGGTATATGCGAAGAACCCGCACTGGGAAGGAAATCGTTCCTTACGATCCCGAACCAGAAAAGACATACAAGCGACGCTTAAGAGAAGCGAAGATGGCCCAACAAGACGATCGCGATCTTGCGGCCCAATTGAGAGAGACGCAGGAGCTGCTACGTCTCAGTAAAGAAGAGCTAAGGCAAGAGAAAGAAGAGAATCATGCCAGGACTGCAGCAATCGAAGCTGAGATTGCAGCCATTCGGGACCAGATTCTACTTCGACCGAGGGAGGATCCAGTAGTTGATCCTCGACCGAGGCAAATTCCAGTACCTGACGCCCCGGCCGAGGTATTTCCACCTCGGATGCCAGTCCGAGATGTTCTTCTTGCAGGAATCCCACAAACCCTAGGTCAAAGGATGGACCCTAATCAACATCTGAGGCGTCCAGGGGTGAACCTAGGAGATCCAGCGGATCATGACTACGAACTTCGACCGCAAGTTCTAGCCATGATTCGCCAATGCCAATTCGGAGGACTAGAGAAGGAGTCGCCGCATCAACATCTTCAAAACTACGAGATCTTGATGGAAACCTTGCGACCGTCCAGAATTGAGAACAACAACCTACAAGCTAAGACCTTTTTACTTTTCTTTGAAAGATAGAGCTCTTACTTGGTATCAATCTCTTCCTCCAGGAAAAATTAGCACATGGGAGGAGATGACTACAGAATTCTTGACCAAATTCTTTCCCCCCTCAAAGACTGCTGAAATGAGAGGGAAGATCAATGCTTTCATCATGAAGGACAAGGAGAGCTTGTCCAAATCTTGGGAGCGGTTCAAGGATATCCTTTTGGATTGCCCACATCATGGGATTCCAAAGATTGAGTTGTTGGAGATCTACTTCAAAGGGCTGGATGGAAGCACCCAGTTCAATCTCCAACTACTCTCCGCCGGTACCTTCATGGACATGGCGGTTGACGAGGCTTGGGACTTCATTGAGAAGCAAGCCTTGCACATGGAGAAGTACACCCACCAAGGAGCTGAGGGTGGAGTTAAAAGAGTCAACTTTCAAGAGACTCAACCCAACAACAACCAGCTCACGTCCTTGAAGAACAACGTGAAGCAATTGAAGGAGCTCTTGATGGCTCAAACTAAGAAGGAAGAGCAAGGGCAAAGGAACAACAACAACAACAATAACGGGTACCGTAACAACAACAACGGACCCCGAAACAATAACTACAACAACAACAATAGAGGATCCAATAGCAACAATTGGAGGGCGAATAACCAAAATCACGGTAACAATCACTCAAACTCCAACTCTAATGATTCCTCTAACCCTTTCCTCTCTTCTCCTTCTTCTTCTTCTACTCCATTGAAAAGCCAAGGGCAAGGATCAAGTTCGTCTCAGCCGGAAAAGAAGGACGCAGTCCTGGAGGCAATCTTGATCAAGCTTAGTGCTATGGAGAATTCTATGACTTCATTTTCGAGGGCCCAAAAGTCCTTCGAACAACAACTTGCTAATAGGGCGAATGAAGCGCCAAGAGATCCAGGGAAGCTTCCAGCAAAGACGGAAACTAACCCTAAGGGCCAGTGCATGGCCATAACGACGAGGAGTGGACTCAAAACTGCAGATCCAGTACCTCGCTCGATGCAGACCACCTCGGTCCAGACCCAGTCGAAGAACATCTCGACCGAGATGCCAACCGAGGCGGCGCAACAAAAAGCAGGAGGAACGACAGAAACTTATGTTCCACCTCCTGCATATAAACCACCACTTCCATTCCCTCAGTCCAGAGCCAGAGCACATCTAGACAAGCACTTTGGTAAGTTTCTTGACTTGATGAATAAGCTACATATTAATATTCCTTTCCTTGATGCTATTCTAGGTATGCCCGCCTATGGGAAGTTCTTAAAAGAAATCTTATCAAGGAAGAGGAAGCTGGAGGATGTTGGTGAAGTTAGGATGACATCTAAATCTTCGGAACTTATCAAGATCATGAAGGAAAAGATGCCACCTAAGTTGAGAGATCCCGGCTCATTTTGCATTCCCATTCAAGTCGGGGATGTCACTTGTGAAGCCCTTTGTGATCTAGGAGCCAGCGTGAGCATCATCCCGCTGGAGCTATGCACTAAGATCGGTCTTGGAGAGCCCAAGCCGGTCAAGATTCGACTTTACATGGCAGATCGCTCCATTACCCATCCCGTGGGCATTTTGGAGGACGTTCCGGTCAAGTTAGGTAACTTCTATCTACCTATAGATTTTGTCGTACTTGACATTCCCGCAGATTATCCAGTTCCTATCATTCTCGGGAGGCCATTTCTAGCAACTTCGGGTTGCAATGTGGATTGCAAGAACGCCAAGTTGAAATTCAACGTTGGTGGCGATGAGGTGGAGTTCGCACTACTTGCAGCCATGAAAGGGGAGCAACTAACTGATGATATCTTCAACATCTACGATGAAGAAGAATCAAGGGAATTGGTGAGCTCTATCCTTATTAACGATCCACTCGAAAGAGTTATTAGCTTCAGTTTAATGGAGGAAGGTATAGATGCTTCTTGTGATGCAGATATACGGAGCTTGAAGGCACTGGAAGAGGATCCAGGAGCTAAAACTGAGAAGCTAACCCAGGAGACGAAGATCTCCAGTCTCGGTTCCAGTAGAAGTATCTCGACCGAGGCACTTTCTGGACAGAGCGAGGCGTCTGAAGAACACCTCGGTCAACGCCTCTGCGCCTCGACCGAGGTCGACAGCGAGACGATGTCAACTGAGATTGCTGAGAATAACAATTTCTCTACTCCCTTCTCTGACATTCACCCACAGTTGGCGGATCATTCCCTCCACCAACTTTCTGATAATAAAGGTCCTTGGTATGCTGATATTGTGAATTATCTTGTTTGCCAGGAAATACCGCCCGGATTGACGTACTCTCAAAAGAAGAGATTCTTCAAGGAAGTACGACATTACTACTGGGATGAGCCGCTGCTATTCAAGCGCGGACCGGATGGGATGCTTCGAAGGTGCATTCCGGAAGATGAAGTTAATAGCGTCATAAGGCATTGTCATTCACTTCCTTGCGGAGGACATGCTAGCACCGATAAAACATGTGCTAAGGTATTGCGTTCCGGTTTCTTTTGGCCTACATTATTTAAGGATGTGCAATCTTTTGTTGTTTCTTGTGATGCATGCCAAAGAACAGGGAACCTATCAAGAAGGAACGAAATGCCACTTAACAACATCCAAGAAGTGTAAATCTTTGATGTATGGGGGATTGACTTCATGGGACCTTTCCCATCCTCCGGAGGAAACCTCTACATTCTCCTTGCCGTTGATTACGTCTCTAGATGGGTTGAAGCCATTGCTTCCCCCACTAACGACGCCAAGGTGGTTGTGAAGTTCTTGAATAGAACTATCTTTCCACGATTTGGAACTCCACGCATCATCATCAGCGATGGAGGAACGCATTTCATCAACCGGAAGTTTAAGGCACTTCTATCGAAGTATGGGGTAACCCACAAGGTATCAACCGCTTATCACCCTCAAACTAGTGGACAGGTCGAGATCTCGAATAGAGAAATCAAGGCAATTTTGGAGAAGACCGTCTCTAGAACGAGGAAGGATTGGTCCATGAAATTGGACGATGCTCTTTGGGCGTACAGGACAGCATTCAAGACTCCCATAGGTACCACCCCTTATAATTTGGTATATGGGAAGTCTTGCCATTTTCCCGTTGAATTGGAGCACAAGGCGTATTGGGCTATCAAATGGTTGAACTTTGACATCAAGGAGGCTGGCGAGAAACGCCTATTGGAGCTTAACGAGCTGGAGGAGCTGCGTTTCAACGCTTACGAGAATGCCAAAATCTACAAGGAAAGGACGAAGAGATGGCATGACAAGCGTATCGTTCCAAAGGAGCTTAATGAGGGAGATTTAGTTCTACTCTTCAACTCCCGCCTCCGTCTTTTTCCAGGTAAGTTGAAATCTAGATGGACCGGACCTTATGTTGTGAAACATGTTTTCCCTCATGGTGCAGTTGAGATATGGGGCGAAACTAGCGGAAGCTTCAAGGTCAACGGTCATAGACTTAAGAAGTACCAACCGGAAACGCCGGTTGAGGAGGTTGCACCAATCTACCTCCTTTGAGACGCATCATGGTCCAGCTAGCGACCTTAAATCAAGCGCTTCTTGGGAGGCAACCCAAGGTATTGCTCTTCTTTCCCGTTTTCTAGTCTAGTTTAGATAGTTTTTGTTTTTGCTTTGTTTTGCTTTGTTTTTGGCACTCTGGACAGACAACAGGGAGGAGCACATCTGGAAGGACAGAAGTTCGAGATTCTGAGAAGACAGAAGCACCTCGGTCACTGTCAGAGCACCTCGACCGAGTTGATTCTTGAAGCAACCGAGGCGACTAGGGTTTCTGCAGAACCGCCTCGGTCCAGACCACCTCGGGCCAGTCGAGACCATCTCGACCGAGGTGACAGCAGATCCAGGAACGGTATAAATAGGAAAAATTTTACTTTTCACTTTTTATTTACCCTCCTCGACCGCGGCGACAGATCCACCTCGCCTCCTTCGTTTCTCGCTCGTTTTCGAAGATTTCTGCTTCCAAACCGCGATTAAAGAGTAGAGGATCCGATTGCAACTACAGATCTGCAAGGAATTTGAGCGTTTCGACCGAAACGAGGTAAAAACGTTCGAAAACCCTAACTCGCTCGTTTTCTGCAAATTGGGCTTTGGTTGCCCTTGATTCTGTTGAGGAAACCTTTAAGTACCCCTTAGGAAGCATCAGTAGTGATTTTTGGGGGAAAAGAACTGAAAATCAGAGAGTTGAAATCGCACTGCCTTCGCCTCGGTCCAGTCGTTCTGCACCTCGGTCGAGGTGATTCTTGGTATTTGTCAGTCGACCGAGGTAGTCTGACAGTGTGTTTTGAAGATGAGTTCAGATCGCCGTTTAGCTCTTAGAGATAGATCCTTCCCTTCCCCTTCTCCTTCCGCATCCCGTCCCTACCGCCCGGTCATCCACGAGAGATGCCGGGTAGACTATGAGAGGATAGCTGGCCGTCCAGTCATCGCACCACGATTTCTGGATGTGTCAGCTTTTGACTGCCTAGGGTTAGATGCTGACCTTAGGAGGATGATTGCTACAGTGGGGCTAGATCAGTTCACTGAGATCCGAGCCCCAGCCTACTTAGAGCCGACACTCGAGTTTGTTAGCTCCTTCTCCTACCTTCCCACAGAGCGGTCTGTGAAGTACCGGTTGATGAGCCGGAACTTCATAGTTCCTTTAGAGATTTGGAGAGAGATCTTTGGCTTTCCTGACCCCACTGCTGTAGACTTCCCCTCCCGATCCGTAGCTAGGGAGTTCTGGGGACAAATAGCCCACATTACTACACACGCAGACAGATGGCGCCCTGGAGATTCCAGGGAGAAGGTCATCTTTCACCCAGCCTTCAGACTTGCCCACAGGATCTTCAGTGAGACACTTCTGGCGCGTACGGGGACGCCCCAGAAGATCAGACAGGGTGAGCTCTTCAGCCTCTATTGCATGGTTACAGGAGGCTTCCCAGACTTTGGCTTGCTCCTAGCAGAGGATCTGCATAGGATCAAGGCCAAGGCGAAGGGAGATATTTGCTGTGGAGGTCTAGTCACCCACATCGCTACTTACCACGGGATGGACCTCAGCGTTTGCACGTTGGCGGCGGCTCCGAAGCCGCTGGGATTGCAGGAGATGATCACACGGAGGATTCTAGTTCCCCGTGGTTTGACCACTCCATACGTCGCCATGCCTTGGGAGCGGACTGCACCTCAGGGCATCCGCTGGTCCGCACAGTTCACAGTCTTTGATCCGCATTTCTGGCAGACTGCTTGGGATACACTGATAGAGGATCACAGAGAGGCAGCAGCTGCCCCTGCTGCAGCTGCGGAGGAGGCTGAGGATGAGGATGACGACGATGATGAGACAGTGGATGAGAGAGGAGGTGGCGTCCCGATGGACACAGGTACAGATACAGCTGGGACGAGCGCACCACCTATTATTGATTTAGATGATGAGGAGGACACTGAGCCGGCACCAGCCGCGACATCTTCAGTCAGACCTGCTGCACGCAGGAGGCGTGGAGTGAGGGACAGAGCCGCACACCGACGGATCGATGACCTGACGGATCAGGTTATCGACTCATATGCTGCACTTTCGCTGGATATCCGCGAGATGCAGGAGCGGCAGCATCATCAGCACATGATGGCTCAGCTACAGTTTGAGCGTATCATGGGCCATCCCTATGATCCGACTCAGTTCCCCTACATACCACCACCACCGCCGGATCAGGACTACTGAGGAGCTGCAGGGTTTCTTTATTATATTTTTATGCAGTTCGGCTCTTATCCGGTGAGTTCTCCTGTTTTAGACTTTTATTATACCCACTGGGACAGTGTGTCTCAAGTATGGGGTGTTTGTTATTTGACTATGTGGCTACCTTTGATGTATTCGACACTTTTGATGTATTTTATTGACCGGATATCTATATTTATGCTTCACTTCTGCATTTATATGTTTATCTGAGATTGCATGCATACTTACAGGTTATTTGATTGAGAAAAACGTCGAAACTGAAAGAAAACTGGTTTTTAAAAAAAAAAAAAAAAAATTTTTTTTGACCTCGACCGGGGCAGTTCTGGCCAAACGAGGCGTTTCACCTCGGTTGAACCAAGAACACCTCGACCGAGGTGGGTTAACTGAGAGTTTTCGAAAACGATTTTTGTACTACTTATCTGGATATGACCTCAGTGAAGATTTTGTCTACCTACTGGTTTTAAATTCTTTATGTGTTTGAAAGGTTTTATAATATGCTTAAGTTGCTAAATGCTTTGTTTGAAATTATTGGCATGTTTAATACTTTGTTTTTATCCAAATTATGTTGGATTTGAAGGTTGACACCGCAGGATAAGTTCTCTCACTCTCTTCTTGGAAAGATCGAGGCAATTCACTCTTTTCCTCTTCTTCTTCTTGATCATGCTTAACCCCTCATATACATTTTGCCTCCCTTTACCTATCCGGGAAATAGGAAGATAGCAAGTGGTGAAAGCAAGTTAAAGTTGAGAAGTGAGCTGGAAGTGAAAGTCTTAGAAAGCAATTATAGGTTTGGGGAAGTCAATCATGAAGATGAGTAACTCGGCACCATTCACATAGCCGGGTGTTTGTGTCTTGCCAAAGTCGGATTGAGCGATATTCCTAACGGGTCATGGTATGTGCATCAAGGGTTTGATGCATCTCAAGAAATTGATGATTGCAGATTTCCTAGGCTTCGGTTATTGTGCACCTCTATCCATGCATCCCAAAAAGTAAAAAAAAAAAAAGAGAAAAAGTGTGAAATAAGCAAAGCTTATTGGTGGAAGATGTTGCAAGTCAAAGTGAAAGTGAAGTTCATCCTATTCCCGGATTCTAGCACCACATTACCTTACATACATCCCTACCCTACACGTTTCTTAACCTTTTCTTTTGGGAAGCCCTTGAGACCTTGAGCTTGTTGATTGACTTAGCGGTTTAAATCGGATTATACATGATTAATTTTGATAATTATGATTTATTATGCATTCTATGATTTTATGCAAAGGTGAACAACTTTCCTATATTTATAAAATGTTTTGATCATGTTGAGTTCTTAAAATTCCAGGAAGTACTCTCTTAGAGTGATCTATGATAGTTGCACACCATAAAATGTTTTTGAAAAGCTTTTTCATTGATTTTCTTGACTTATAATCCATTCTATCTTGTCTTCTATATGAGGAACTTGCTTGGGGACAAGCAAGGGTTAAGTATGGGGTATTTTGATAGCATGAATTATAGTCTATATTTTGGGGTTTGTTTGGACGTTTTATCTTTCATAATCTGCATGTTTGTATATACATTATGTGATTTTACTACCATTTCATCTACCTTTGCGAGAATCGAGGTCTACACCTAGTTTTGTTGTAATTGCAGGTAATATGGTACGTTTTGCATCAAAAAGGAGCAAAAGGAGTCATGAGTCATTTGGAGCTACATCCAGGAAGCACAGCCATGAATTAAAGATTTACTTTGGACCAGTTTTGAGAGATTTCACATGCAGTTGAGATTCACCTCGGTTGACTACAGATTTACCTCGACCGAGGTGATCCAGAGACGCCGACTCGACCGAGGCGAACACCTAGGACGCGGCGAGAATATTTTATTCTTAGCTGAGATCTTTTATCTTTGGAAGGTGATCTTATATTTTTGGGCTTGGCTTCTAGAAGGAAGGAGATATGCAGAATCATATATTTTACCTATATTTATGGGATAATATCTTCTTAAGATTTATTATCTTTTGAGGTTTATTTTCCTATAAAAAGGGTTGGATTTCCACAATTCCAACATCACGCTATACCGTCGATCAGGGTTTACACACGCAGCAGCCGCAGCCTACTCCAATTTGGGAGTCTTCGAAGAACCTTTTTGAAGGTTGAAGGAAGATAGAAGTCCATAGCTTTTATAGCTTTTTGAAGGGTTTTGTAAGATTGTCTTCAATTCCCTCAATTGTTGTCTTGTCTTTTTGGATTGTTATCCAAGGAACGCTTTGTTGTGATATTTGATTCAGTTATTGAAGTCTTTTCATTAAATTCTTCTTTGTTCAAATATTCACCTTCTTCCCTTACAATTGATACTTTCATAATGATGATGAGTGGCTAATTTCCTTGTGTGATTCTAGGGTGATTGGCTGAAGGTTGTGGGAAAAACAATGATAGAATAATCTTAGATTCCAGTAGGATCCTGAAAGTTCGAGTCTTTAACCTTAACCCTAAGCACCTCGTTCAGTCGATGAACATTTCGGCCGAGGTGGAAACTGGCTGACCGAGGTGACTTACCTGATCCATAACTGAGAGTTAAGTGTTAGAGTTTGCCAAATCCTATTCTTATTGCACCTTTCCTGGTTCAATGCAAGCTTAGGATGAGACTTACCCGGTAATTCCTTAGTTTGCAAACCAACGATCATAAGTGTAGGTAATAAATGTTTATCCTTTATTGGGGTTTGAGTGTGCTTCCATCCCATCTTTGTGAGTTAGCCTGAGACTTACCCGGTAAAGGTTGATTCTATTCCCTTAGATGGTGTGTTAGTTTGAGGTTATAGTTCTTTATCTTAATTCCTTGAGACTTACCCGGTAATAGGAGTTACGGTTTGGGATTAGTGTGTAGTGAGACTTACCCGGTGATCTACTCCACTTTAGAAACACCTTCCCCACGCAAAAATCTCAGCTTTGTCCGCTTATCTACAGATCTTGAGTTGGAACCACAACTAGATGCTTTAACCCCTAGAATTGCATGTTTGCTTTATTTGACATCTTATTCATCTTTGATTGTGTTAAATCGCTCTTGTGGTTAGTATTAACATTAGCACACCGTATTGACTCTGTTTCACCGAGTCCCTGTGATCGACCCCTGGAATTTTCTTGCTTTTACTACGATTGACCCGTACACTGCGGGTTCGCATCCTTGTTTTAAGCTTAAGTCTAGGGTTATAAATTTAAAGCTTGCACACACCGTTTGGAGCGAACAGCTAGACATTGTAGGGATGATATATTAGTCGAGCTATTTGGACTTGGAAAAAGCTTGAACTTGTTCTCTTTCTAAACGATTTGAATATAAAACATTTTAAAACATAACTTGGCTAAAATAAAGGTTTAACCGTTGGTCAGGTGGTTTAACCTTCCGTTTAGTTTTTTTTCCCTAAACCGAAACTTAAACCGGCAAACCGGTCGAAACCTAAACATTCAAACCTACTTACACATCTATTAAGGCTCGTTGTGTTGAACCGGTTTGGGTACCCACGGTTTGAAAACCTAAACCGGAGGTTTAAGTTTTCTAATAGATATAGGCCATGTGTGTTTGTTGAGTTGAACCGCATAAATCGGCAAACCGGCATGCAGTTTGGATACCCATAATTTAGGTTGACGACCCAAGTCTATTAAGGCTTATGCTAAGTGTCAAATAGGTCTAGTTACACTTGAAGGAAGGTATTGAGATGTGTGAATAATATTTTCTCAAAACCAATATATGACATGTGAGCCTAGCATATAAGTTCAAGGATTGCTTATGTGAGCTCACTAGATGTGTACCCGTCATGTCGTTCAACTCGTGGAATATAAAATTTTCAAAAATTAATAACGCTTTCATGTATTTAACCCTATATAATATGCTCTATATTGGTTAACTGCATTAGGGCTCACCCAGATGAATTGGTTGACTGAGCAATTAGGGTTTCTCCAAAATATATGGGTTGTTCAACTGAGAAAAACTGTAAAGGATTCTCGCCTTTATTTTCTTCGTGGTGTATTCGACAAGCCCTGATGACTGACCAAACGAAAAACAAACCTCGGATTCTCACCTTTGATTAATCTCTTCAGAAGCCCTAACTCCGTAATTATGAATTTGAATAATAAAACCCAAAAAGCCTATTCAAGTTTATAAGTATTTTTGGCACTTGATTCATACTCTTGTTATAGAACGGACTACAGTTTACGAAGACGGCTACAAATTCTTTAGTGCTGTATTGAACAGCTTCCGCTTTGAATTGTATTGTCTTAGAACAGTTGTTTGAAAGTCTCTTCATACAAGAAATAAATTACCGAACTTGAATAGGGTTATTCTTCGATTCAGCTAGCTAGCATCCAAAGCTGATCATTTTTCACCTCTTAAAGCAATGAAATTCTAGGAAAATTAATATGACTTATTTTCGTAGCATTGCTGAACATTATAGCATTTACTAGCTGCATTATATTTATGTATTTGTAACAGATTTTGCTCTCATGTATGAGACCGAAAAAGCTAAATACACCGGCGTCCAACTTATCTTTTTTTTTTTTAGGCGCCGGCGCAAAAACTGATTCATCCTTCAAGGGTTTCAAAAAAAATTTAAAAATTTTGGTGCCCCATGCCCAAAGTTAAAAAAAAATTGAAGTCGTCTCGCGATTATTTTTTTCTCTTGTAAATTTAAGTGTCTATGAGAATCCTGCAGCTCTTGATAGCATTTAAATACTTGCTGAAATAGTATTTAAGTTTGTGTACAGATTTAGAAATCAATTTCAGCCATAAATATACATTTCTATGGAAGGTAGTATGATTTTTTTTTTGTTATCCTGCTGCGTATCATAGCATTTACTGAAATTGTATTTAAGTATATGTACAGATTTAGAAATCAATTTCAGCCATAATTATATATTTCTTGCATATATGATTGTATTTGTATGAACTCAATGAAGGCGAGAAAAACTGACCTATTACCAACAAGGCTTTGCAGTTTGACGATGAAATCTTCTTCATCCTTGCTAATGTTTCCTCTTACTATACCCGGTCTCAAGTAGTTCATCCAACGCAACCTGCAACTCTTTCCGTCCCTACTCAAACCTAATTAAGAACAACAAGTATTGTAAATTGTGTTTCGCGGTGATATGATCAGTCTCATCAATACATACTCATATAGATCAAGTTTAAGAGTTTTGTAGTGTGTAAACCAGCTTTTGCAGGGAGAGTCTGCCATTTTCCCGGGCCATGGATTTGAACGTAGTTGACGAGGATTTGGTCCTCCTCGACGGACCATGGTCCTTTCCTTACCTCTTGTTTTGAACAACATGATGGTGTACTCATTTAAGCTAGTTATATGCATTCAACTCAACATCAGTCACTTGCATGCTAGCTTTTGATACTTCACTCAACGGACACGTACACATGGCCTATATATATTAGAAAGAATGCATAAATCTACAAAAGCTTGCTCCTACTTGCACGTCTAAATCAAGCAGTAAATTTTTTGGTTGAGGGTAAGTTTTTTGATAGACTATATGAAATGGTAAACTAAATAAAACATATATAGAGTCGGTTAGGAGTCGAGGGGACAATGTTCCTTCACCTAGCTATGAGTGCTGGATGGCGGTGTCGTCCCACGAGTGCAAAATTTAAATGTCAAAATATTATCTATAGGGTTTTGAGTACTATATATTATATCGTTCTCCAAAATGTCGAATTATATGTCTTATCTATAATCCGAACCCCTCAATATAGATATTTTTAGGTGGGCGTAGTTAAGATTTACGACAAATTTGTGTAATCTTTTTGTTTCCGTTTGTTGAAAGTCTATTCTTTCTCAAATTTCACACCACACATTCTAACAGGGGTATTTGTCCGTGTAGATGGCCTGATCTTTCAACACCTAAAAGATCCGATAGAAAGACAACAAATGAAGAGAGATATGGAAATAAGATGATCCGGTGTTGGGAATGGATCGTTAGATGGATAGATCAAGGTCGAACCCTAAGCAACGACTTGGAATCACAAAAGGACATGATCGAGTGATCGCCCTAATTAATACACAACTAGTGAAATTTTGTAGAACCCTTCCGCTACAACCAAACACAATCGGCGTTCGTGAGAACCCTAAAGCAGCCGGAGGATTGTCTATGGCCAATTGAAGCACCCTCCTCTGCCGTGGAAAGTAGAACACACTCAAACAAGTCCAAGCGAGTTGTGAGCAAGACGTCTCTTACTCTTGTTTTCTCTCCCCATGTGAAGACGACGGTAGACACCGCAGAAGATAATACAACGGGTTAAATCAAAATATATTCCAGGTTTAGAAACAAGAGGCACAACCTCCCTATTTTAGGGTGTGGATCGATTTATGGGCTTTCGTGTGTTACGGACCAAAGAATCATCTCATCTAGAATAAGATACGATCGATCTTGCTCTAGGGAACAATAAAATAAGATCGATCTTCTATAATAAGATTAGAACTTTTAAGACTTGGGCCTCAAGTATCTCTAAAAGATATGATTTTCAAATCTATCTTTAAGGTTCCCCGTTAGAAGACTTAAATTATTTGTAAAAGAAATAAAATAACATGGGCTGAATAGTAACATTTTAAAAACCTTAAATTAATCCATAGTTAAAGATGTTTTTTATGGGCTGCAAATAGTAAGAAAAGGCTGAAAATAAGCTCTCCCGATCGTCTCTCCATATATGCATGCATGGTTGGCCCGTTGGTGAATGTGTTGGTGCATGGTTGGCCCGTTCCAACGTTGCATGAGTTTGGAAGTTCCGATGTATATGCACAACCGATATCCTCCTTGTGCATGGTCCTTCTCCTTTGTGTATGTAGGAGGTTATATGAGCTTTCATGATCCTCTAGATCCAATATATGGGAAAGATGGATTTCATGCATGCGTGGATCTTGCTATCATCGGTCTCCAATAAATGGTCTTGACTTCTTCTCTAGGCAAGGCCTTCATTTCCTTCTCAAGGATGATTGATCGTAGAAGTTTTACCAAGTACAACAACCTCCCCGCAAGTATTACGGGATCGAATGTAGTATAATCGGGTTATCAAACACAAGGATTGTGTCTGAATTGGATGACATAATAATTAATTAGTTTTAAGCATACAAAGATAGCAGTAAACAAGCAAGCAATGATAATAGACATATATCAATGGGAGAAGGTTGATCTAAGAAGACAAGAATTCTCACTAAAATGATTTTGCATATTGATGCATATATATGTATGTTTCATGAACATTGGGTAATGAATAAAGTAGGTAACCGTCTAAAATCTCTTTGGCCATAGACAAACCAAGACCGTGTTATCCAACTCAGATAGCTCTCCCTCCAGCGGTTCGGTGAGTATAAGAAAGCCCATTAGCAACTTAGAAATTCGGAAAAGACCAAGAAAAACCTTCATTTGTGGCCCTTCAAATTAAAATGGTTCAAATACCAAAACATTCTAGGACGATTAGGAATCCTCGAAGCTTTCATAGACTGGTATTCTCCTAACCAATTTTTACTAAATTTAATAAAACAGACTTTGCTTTTGCCCTTCACTTGGTTTATCTGAACAATAAAAAACGTCACTTCTTTCAGAGGTTTTCAAAAGATAGAGTGAAATATTTTGAAAAGAAACAATTTTAAAACCTCAATTCGTAAAGATATATGCATACAATATACTATAGCATTATAGGGATGATTCAATCTTAGATCAGGGATGATTTCCGTATAAAACGGCATATATGAGATGGAAAAGAGGGTATTATATGCATGAAAACAAAATGTATCAATCACCATCACAAATTCTCGACTCTTTTTCAAACTGATATAGTTGCATGTGTCATGTTTTGCGTGATTTGTATTGACCTTTTTTGAGTTGTTTGTTTTGGAGAAGTCATGGATTTATGGTCGTCTCGATCGTGATTACTTTGTTTAAAGTCCAAATATGAGATGTACGCGATTGTTCACTAGGTTTTACCTAAAGCACTTCCTTTGACATATGTTTGTTTCCTGCTTTCCAATGTCTTGTTTGTTCTTTTGTACCCTTAAGACCTCTCTTTGTCCAGATCATTGTGAATTTGTGATATAACTTTGAGCATATCTTTGATTTTAGACTGTTTTTTTTGTCATCATGACGACTAAACCGTCTAACAAATTTTTCTATCTTTCGATTTATTAGACAACAACATGTCATCTAGTTTATCGAATGTCTTTCGATTGTCAT